>OX422223.1:182994848-192994848 GCA_949130495.1 Sambucus nigra | reverse complement strand
GAGGCATTATTCTAAGTTAAGAAGTATGGCGCAATATAACGTTAACCGAAGGCTCAACTTCGATGACATCCAACACAATGAAGAGAAAGCTACGAGAGAACTGGAGTCCCAAAGGGATGGGGCTCCTCGAATAGAGGTACCTCCAGTCCAGGTGACGACAGGAATTCCAAGGGTGACACAAGCTTCCACAAGTAAATGGTTAGGACCCACTTAGGTGGCACTCCTCCTGAGTAAGTTTTATGAGTTTTTGCAAACTCCGGTAGCTTCAACGATATTGGAAGGATTTGAAGCCAATTCCTTCATAACACCAAGGGTAGCCCCAACGGCCCCACCAAGCGCAAGTGTAACGGGAACGGTCCCAGTAAGCATACCCTCTATTGTGAATCTAGCAATGGGAACATCAGGAGTATCAACGGCCCCAACTATGATGATGGCTCCAGCTGCAATGGGTACTCAGCCCATGGTCCCACTGGTTGTTGCCCCAATAGCATCACCCATGGAGGAAATAAGGAAGGAGATGCAAAAGGAGATGCTTAAGTTCATGTAAGCCTCCTCACAAAAGGGTGGCGACGTAGCTTCAGTTTATGATAACTTTCGAACACCGTATCCTCATGAATACAACGACGATCCCTATCTAAAGGAATATATTCCTCCTATTTTTGAAAAATATACAGGTAAAGGTGGGAACCCGAAGGAGCATATTAAGCGCTTTGTTGAACATTTGGGAGCACATTACAATAATAAGAATCTCAAGTTGAGGGATTTTTCTAAATCCTTAACCGATAAAGCATATACCTGGTATTCCCATTTGGCTCCCAAGAGTGTTTCTACATGGGAGGAGATGCATGTATTGTTTGTCCAGAAGTTCTCTTTGGAAGAAGATGAGTTTACTTTGACCCAACTGGGTAGGGAAAAGCAACGACCCAGGGAAGAGGTGGTGACCTACGTTCGAAGGTTCATGGAGAGATCCCTCAATGTGAGGGAGGAGGCCAAAGAGTCCAAGCTATTACATATCTATGCTGAGGGGCTACTTCCTGATTACATCTGCCATCTTATCAATGAGACACGCGAGGGGACTTTTTCAGCATTCCTGAAAGCAACAATAAATATTTCCTTGGTAGTGCGGCCCAATCTGGTGGTGGTGCCCATGATGTTTAGGCAGTCGATACAACCTGTGGGGGGGAGGTCTCAGCCCCCACGGGTAGGGTACACCGAGGGAGGAGATTGGGGCAAGGCACCAAAAAAGAATAATAAGAGGAAGTTCGAAAGAAACAGGGAGGACCCACCACCATTACCTTATACAGTAGAGGAGGTTGTCAGCTGTTACAATGCAATGGTCCAAGGAGGAACAGTCTACGAACCAAAAGACATTCCCGTTGGGTAACCCGATTCGGTAACGAAGGCGGATCCTAAGTACTGTCAGGTTCATCGAAGGATCCAGCATCTAACGGAGAGTTATGTCACACTAAGAATAATCATCAATAAGTACTCAAAGGTAGGGATGTTGCAAATCCCTCCACATAACGTCAATAATAACCCACTACTGGCATATGGGGCTAATCTCGTGGTGGCCTATGATGAAGAAGCGGAGAGAGGAGAAATAAATGAGTATGAAGAGGCTTTGGAGTCCTGTACTGAGGGAATGGCTAACGTAGTTTTAGACTACGATGAAGCGAGCGCCAAAGACATGGAGGATGTGTATAACGTTGAAGGCGAGGAAGCAGACCCAGTCCTAGAGTACTGTGCAATTTTAAAATCCCTAAAATTTAGATGGTTCTTCGACCAGGTGGGGATATCGAAAGAAAGTAGGATGGAAATAATCCAGGTGATACTTGACATCACGAGGAAGAACGCAGTCCCTTCACTGAGATAGAAGGGACCCATGGCTAGGTTGGTGAGGAGATTTCTGTCAGAAGTAACCTTCAACGATGCCGATCGGGATGTGAGATTCCCTCATAACAGGCCATTGTATGTGATCGTCAGCATCAACGGAGTGAGTTTTGCAAGGACTCTTATGGATGGGGGAGCTTCCATCAATATTATGCCAATTAACTCCTTTCACGCAGTTAATATTCCAGCAGAAAGGTTGGTCCCCATGCCTTTAGTGATTTCGGGGTATGATAACCAATCTTCTAAATCCATTGGGTATGTTAATGTTGGGATTGTAATGGGAAATCTGAGTTCCCACATCAAGTTCCACGTAATAGAGAGTGCAACTTCCAACCATCTGTTGATAGGAAGAGTGTGGATGCACAATCAAGGGCTAGTTCCTTCTACGTATCACCAATGCGCTAAGGCGAACATCAAGGGGACATAGGTGACCATTATGGCTACGAAGAGGCCCTTCGCTGTCAAGGAAGCTCATTTAGTAGATGCATAATTTTACACTGAGTTAGAAGAAGATGTACGGATCCTAACGAGAAGAGTGGAGGGAGCATGGGTTCCCTCAACCAGAGAAAGGATGGGGCACTTGAATGAGAAGAGTAAAAAGGTTGCAAGCAGCGCAAGAGTAATAACCGAAGAAGCTCACCAGGTGGTCCCTAGGCCCCAAAACATCTCGAAGCAGCTCAAAGACAGGATGTAGCCCAGAGTGGATTCGATGGACCATGAGGTTCAATGACAAAGCGTGCTGAGCCGGTTCTCAGGAAAAAGAGTGGTTGAGGAATTTAGAGAGAAGAAGAGGAAGGTAGTCACCGCTACTAGCAGACAATGAAAGAAGGTCATTACTGAAGAAGGAAAGGTGGTGTATCTATTGTAACGGTGTGAGCGAGCGATCGAGGAAGATGATGATGAGGTTGACCTAATATATGAATGCTTTCTGGTGGATCAGAGGGGATAATGTATGGTGATAGACAATTCCATTATATAGGAATTTATAGAGGAAGCCACCGAGAAACTAGATTACATGGCAGATCAGCCGAAACCCCAGGCACAAGAGTTGGATTAGTTGAACCTGGTGAAAGAAGGAGAATATTCGAGGCCCATCTTCATCTCGAAGGATCTCAGTAAGGAGAAATGAGAAGCCTTGGTTGAGTTGATTCAGGAAATCTATAGATGTTTTTGCATGGAAATACACGGAGATGGAGGGGCTGGATGAGGAAGTAAGTTGCCATAAGTTGAACGTAATGCCTTCATCCATTCCAATAAAACAAGTAAGGAGAACTTATAAGCCTAAGCGGGATTTGAAGATCAAGGAAGAGGTTCAACGCCTACTAATGGCAGGGTTCATCATACTGATACATCACCCACTCTGGCTATTTAGCATTGTCCCAATGGGAAAGAAAAATAAAAATCAAATAAGGATCTGTGTGGATTTTAGAGATCTAAATAGAGCTTTGCTGGCATAAGATATTGATGGGCAAGAACGACCAGTCTACTACCTCGACAGGATCATCCATGGTCCAGAAGTCATATATAGTAGCTTGGAAAGGCATTGTTTAGCCTTAGTATTTGTAGCGCAAAAACTTAGACATTATATGCTGTCTTTTACAATTCATATTGTAACTAGATGTGATCATATTAAGTATTTGCTGGAAAGAACTATATTGATTAGTAGGGCAACTAGGTGGTTCCTTATCCTCTCTGAATATGACTTGAAGTTCATGGAGCCTCGCATAATCAAAATCCAGGAATACGCCGATCTATTGGCTATTTTCCCCTCAGGAACGTTTGAGCCACCCAGAGAAAATATTCTAGGAGACGACTTGCAGGCTAATCACCTAGATGCAATGGATGAGGAATGGACAATGTAGTTTGATGGATCCTCAGCGAAAAAGAAAGGAGGAGCAGGGTTTATTCTTTCGAGAGGAATGGAGGAGATTTTCCTTTCCTACAAATTAGATTTCCCATGTTCTAACAACGAGGCGAAATATGAATCATTGGTGCTAGGGTTGCTAGAGGCTCTTCGAAGGGGGATTCGTTCACTTTGCATCAAAAGGGATTCAAACTTGGTGGTTCAGCAAGTGAATGGAGAATACACATTGAAACACATGAGCCTGGCACCATACAGAATAATCATCCAGAGACTTCTTTGCCAGTTTTATCGGACCAAGATTAAGAGGCAGTCTAGAATGATGAATTGTCACCCAGATGCCTATGCCACCATTGCCCAGAAGATGGTCATGAGAAATGACACAACTACCGTCATAATTCAATGAAGAATAGCTCCTTCAGTAGTATGATCAATTTTATCGATAGAGGAAGACACAGACTGAAGGGGAGAGATTAGGAAGCAACTGGAGTCTAGTGAGGGAACGATGGGGCTCAGAGAATTGGCCCAGTACTTTACAAACCAGGGAAACCTTTACTTTAAAAATACAAGAGGATGGATGTAAAGATGCATCGGCCCAGAAGAAACAAGGGAGAGGTTGAAAAAAACACAGGAAGAGCACTGCGAAACGACTGAGATCCCCCTTTACAGAAAAATTCAAAGGGAGGGATATTTTTGGCCTAGTATGAAGCAAGATGCAGTCGAGATACAACGGAAGTGCGATAAATGCCAGCTATTCTTTGAGGCAGCTGAATGTCATTTCATGGAAGCTCAGGATGACTGGAGATAACCCTATATTGATTTCATTAAGGATGGAGTTATCCCAATGGAGAAAATTGATACGATGGGACTCCGGCGGAGGGCCCCAAGATTCTACGTCCTGGAGGGGCATCTCTATCGAAGGGGGTACTTCAACAGGCTACTGTATTACATCACGAAGGAAGAAGCATCCTAGGTCCTCAAGCAGGCGCACAATCCATCTCAAATGGAAGGGGCCAAGTTATATGACTAGTTGATGACTTTGGGACACTATTGGCCAACGATGGATAAAGATTCGACTGAGTTCGTTCGAAAGTGCAAGGCTTGATAACTTTATAGAAATATGATCCATGCCCCGTCTGTGGACTTACACTCTCTGGAAATGCCTTATCCTTTTCATACTTGGGCATTCGACCTGGTAGGGGCAATACACCCTTCTTCGAGGGGGAAGATATGGATACTAGTAGTAACGGAGTGTTTCACAAAGTGGGCTGAGGAGATACCACTGAGAAGGGCAACAGCGGGGGTGGTGAGCAACTTCATTAGAGAATACATCATTTGTCATTTTGGGATCCAAAGGGTATCCTTTCATACAATGGAACCCCTTTCGTCAATTCAGAAGTAATGATGCTCGCAGACAAATACTCCATTATCCATCACACTTCGACGGTGGCATACCCAAATGGAAACGGTCAAGCCGAAGCGATTAACAAAACTTTGGTCAATATCTTGGCTAAAATGATGGAGGATTTCCTAGGATCGTGGGATGACAAGATACCAGCCATTTTATGGGCCTATCGAACGACTAAGAGGAAGCCCGTAGGATATACACCATTCTCTCTTATTTATAGGGCCGAGGAGATTCTCCCACTGGAGTTGGAAGTTCCCTCCGCTCGATATGCTTTGCGAAGTAGTATGCTTCCTTAGAATAGGCATGTGCAGTTGGAAGCATTGGATGAACACAGAGATAATGCGATGCAACACTTTAAAATGTATACGAAATAGCTGTTCAGGTCATACGATAACTTAGTGAGACCAAGGAAGTTCGTGGAGGGAGACATTGTATTGAAGGAAGCAGTAAAACACATCAGGGGGCTTCCTATACCCAAGTTTACGGCAAATTAGGAAGGACCTTCCGTTGTAAAGGAAGCTCATGACTCAAGTTATTGCTTAATTTCTAAGATGGAAGAAGATAAACCATTCAAAATCAACAATAAATGGTTGAAGGTTTATCATGTGTAAGCAATAATGTTTGGGCCACCGATGTATCTCGCTGATTATGAATATATAAGTTCCTTTTATGATGAGTATACAAGTTCTTTTTATTATAAGTCAAGTAGATATGAAAGAATTATGTGACACCCCGACTAATTAAATACCGGGTAGCTACTCCTTTATTAAATTAATTCAAAATGCCAAGTTGGCTCAGTTAATAGCATCACTGTCGAAAACATTTTAATGATTACTAACCACCTAGTATTTAAAAAGTAAGTGCCAAATTTTAATTAAAGTCTGATTAACATGCACAAGTGTAAAGAAGAAATAAATACACCATTCACCATACTGAAGTAAAACGAATAACCATCACATAGTGTAAATAAAGTCTGGAGGAAAACTCCTCACTACAAATCCCACAACTGAAAAGTAAACTGAATACCGAAACAATAGATGATAAAGTCTGAAAACTGAAACGTAAAAGATGCTCTGATAGAAATGGGCAACATGCCCTACAACTGATAGATAGTGACTCTGGAATCCAAAAGATAGAAGCGTCTATAAGCAAATCCCTGTAGCTTCCACAACCAGCTACAGCTCGTCACCTGAATGAGTATCCTATGCTCGGTGTCCTTGTGTCTGGGCACCTAAAATGGTTTTACAAAGAAAAATAGATTTGAAAAGCAAACGGGTCAGAGCCCGAATGTGGAGTTATTTTAAAAACCTGCAAGTGCTTTAAAAACATTTAAAACATTAAATGCAAAGTACATGTTATGACGTGCGCTCACATGATATTCTCACCTCTTTACTAACTGTGCACTCCTAACGTAAGTACCCATCTATAACGACACAATTCACTAGCTAAGTACCATCATATCTAGCTAGACTGCCATAGGTCCTACCCTTATTACTCGGTTCTATTAACATTATAACGCTCGTAATTAAGTAGGGGTTTAACGTAAACTCAGATGCTCAATATGCAATATATATATCACTATCTGTTAACCCGTTATATTTCTCGAAGCAATACCGTAATTATTTTCACAACATTAACATGAAGGTTCCCATTAATTAAGTGTATATTATTCACATCATAAATATACAATATAAGCACCCCGAGAACTAAGTTGTGGTGCACACATACTCTGCTATCCATCCCGGTACATCACGTACATAAGGATTACATATTCCGAATCTCTCAGGAATAGTTCACAGATAACAACATCACAAACAATGGAGGCGAACACAGTCACATCACATAGGTCACGCACATACCTACGCTCTTACGATCAGCGGACTAATTAATATCCCAATAAGTCTTTCTATGACCTATGTTCATCAAGGTAACCAGTCTAAATCCGGGCAACACAAGGATTAGAGGGCCCTAAGCGAACGCAAACCTCCCGTGATAGCAAGTATGGTAGGTATGTCATACACACAATTCATATACCAATACTAAGTTAACACACGTCTTAGTAATACCGTAGTTTAATCGTAGTACATATCGCATTCTTGTACTAACTATAATTATCACAATTTATACTATTCCGGTTTATTATCATACGTGCCATAATTTTCTCACGTCGTAGTAGACACTCACGTCTCAACCCAAACCGTCCATTTAATATAACTCTCGTATATAATTTCCTTCTCATAAATACTCCAAAAGTCCCAATCCTATCATTACAACATCAACGGAATGATATCTATATCCTCAAACAAGTTTATGGGACTCCAAAAATCAAAACAGTCCAAAAAGGACCAAACTGTCAACTCGTTAGAAGTCTTGTTCGAACGAGACTGTTCGAACGAGATCCCACTGTCAACTCGTTAGAAGTCTCGTTCGAACGAGGCTGTTCGAACGAGATTCCTGTTCGTTCGAACGAACTGTACCTTCTAACGATATCTCGTTCGAACGAGATATCGAACGAAATCCCTTCTCGTTAGCAGCGACTGGTCAACTCGTCAGAAGCTCGTTCGAACGAGTTCGTTCGAACGGCCTGGGGATTGCTTCTAACGACTGACCAGTTTCTTCCCAGATTTTTCCCCAATTCATTTTCATCCATTTTTATCACTTCTAACCTCTTCCAAAGTTCATCCCAACAACGTTTTAGGGTCTCTAATTCATCCTAAACATATTCAAGTCATCTCCTAACATGTTTTCAAGGATTATATCTCTCTAACATCAATCAAAATATAAATCTCTACACTTTTTCCCCAATTATTTCAAGAACATGAACCCTAACTTTTGAATCATGAGTTAGCCCAATAAAATCCATTTTAAATTTCACCCAATCATAAATATCATCAGTAGGAACATCTACCTATCATTCTACATGCAAATCATCCTCAAGATTTCAAGTTCTAAGTTCAATTAACATGGGTTTTCATTATCTTTCAAGAACAATTGATATTCTTCAATTTCTAACCTGGAAAAGACATTCTCTGAAATTAAATGGAATAAAGTCACTTGCCTTGGTTGTCTCTGAGTTTGGATGCTGGTTTGATAGAGTTTTTTCTGCAGAATTCCCTCTCTCCAAGCTTTTCCTCCAATGGTGGCTTAAGGTGGCTAGGGTTTTCTTTGGGAAAGTTGTAAACCTAATGATAACCTCCGTAGCTTAAAGGGTTAATATGGTTTGGTTAATAGGCTTAATGGGTTAAATCCACATCAGATTAAAACTCCCAATTTTCGTCACTTTTAATTCCTCAAAATGTAAAATTACCAAAATACCCTTTAAGTTGTCGGTATGGCCTAAAAATACCCCGAGACCCAAACTACACCCCCGGCTAGTGTTTTCTGACTATCTCGACCCTTCCGGACGCGTTGGCGCACTCAAAAACGACCATACGGTTTATAGATTTTAAATTCACTTTTATAATTAACATAATATACCATGACGCGGCGGTCACACGCGTCTCAACAAAATTTCTAAAATGCCGTATATCAATCTCACGACAAATTTTATAATACCAAATACATATATCAAAACATGTATGCACATAATCAAATACCAACTCGCATCTCGTTAGTATTTATAACCCGGATTAATTTCCAATTAATACGCATTTAATTAATTAATCCCAAAAATAAATATAGCCAAAAGTACGGGGTATTACAAATTACAGATGTATCTGGCTGATTATGAATATATAAGTTCCTTTTATGATGAATATACAAGTTCTTTTTATTATAAGTCAAGTAGATATGAAAGAATTACCGAACTTTACACTTCACAATCTATGCAATAAGTTGTTACACAAAGGAACAACATGAGAAAATAAATATCTTTTTCATTCATAAACTTTGGGGCATTACAAAATTGGGAGCTATCGCCCAAGAATTACATGAGAAGAAAAAAAATACATATACAAAAACTCATTGGCCTAGGAGGAACCACAGATCTGGGGAGGAGAAAAAATCTCCAGGAAGACCCAAAGAAGCTTCTAAGTAGGACCGCTAAGCATTGATAGAGACCTCCAACTTCTTTACGCCTGTGTGTGCTCGATAAGGAATTTCTCTCATTTCAGCTTCACCAGACGCAAAGCTTATTCCATGTCCTCCACCTCTTTATCAACAGCTTCTAGAATAGGTACTAACTCGGCCAATCTAGACTCCTCGGCCTGCTGATCCTCCTGGTGCTTCCGTAATAGTTCCCTCTGACTGTCCAGCTGCTAGATTTTCAAGGTCTTTAAATTCAAAATAAGCCAGTCAAAACGAAACTCGTCACGACCCAGCTCCCTCAGATAACCCAGAAATTGTTTAAGGATGGGCCTGGTAACGTTTGACGTCGAATTTTTTATAATTTCAGCAATGACAGTGGCCACGCCCTGAAACCTGTAACCCATAATGGAGATGTTTGAACGTAAGCAGTCCACCGTGAACGTCTCAGGAATTGATCAATGATTAGACGATGGTTGGTAGGCATCTGAGGGGAACGCTGAAGCACCATTAGGCAAAAGGTGTGGACATCTAGGTCGGGCAAAGGAAGCTCATAGCCAGACTTGCTCTCAGCAGTGGCACCGGTCATGGAGCCTTAATCATCGTGGTTGGAATCTTCTGAAACGACAAGTTCTCGGTGAGGCGAGGCAATGGGCGAAGGAGATGATAGAGAATCCTCTCGAGCAACCTGATAACAGTTAGAGGAAAGAGGGAGTGTATGAAAAATCTCAACAAGTGTTTTCGTTGATTAAGTCACCGATATAGGTGGAGTTTATTAAAAATCTTAACAAGTGTTTTCGTTGTTAAGTCACCGATATAGGTGGAGTTTATGAAAAATCTTAACAAGTATTTTCATTGTTAAGTCACCGATATAAGTGGAGTTTATGAAAAATCTTAACAAGTGTTTTCGTTGTTAAGTCACCGATATAGGTGGAGTTTTTAAAAAATCTTAACAAGTGTTTTCGTTGTTAAGTCACCGATATAGGTTGAGTTTACGAAACAAACCTTAACAAGTGTATTCATTGATTAAGTCACCTACATAGATGAAGTCTGTGAAATTGAGAAATACAGAGAAATTAGCAAAGTAACTCAGCAGTAGTAGGAGCGAGAACGGAAGTCACCACGGAGGCCATAATGGTAAAAACCGTTGGAGGCGGGCTCATTGCCTCAGCAGCTCCAATGGGGCCCTTGGCTGAAGAAGCCTCAACGGTAGGCAAACTTCCCTCTCCAATATAAGGTACTAAAGACAACATGGGCGCATCATCGGAAGAAGACATTGGACCTTAAAGAGATGCCCCAATGAGAGCAGTAGCACCAACCTGGGCCTGGGAAAGGAAAAGGCCACTAAAAGCGAAAGGTGAAGAGAGACTTGGAGAAAGCTGCAAATGTAAAACCGACTATTAGACACAAGGAGTAAACATAAAAGAATAAGGGGCAGGAAGGCATATCACTTACCCCCGTTATGGCACCAAAAAGAGGAACTACAGTACGGGGTCTTGTCAATGCAAGAAGGAGGAGAATGTTAGCTATCAGTGATGCCACTTCCACCTAAATGGCCCAACAAATTGGAATGATAAACAAAATAATAGGACGAATAAAAGATGAGAGACTTGATAAGAAATTTACCTCAGGGGTACTATCCTCAACCACAATGAGGGGCAGAGGGACCTCTTGCTTGGTGGGTAATTCAGAGGAGGCTGGAGTAGTTGCCTCTGGTTGGCCAGACATTTTCGCAGACCCAACAGTAGTAGTCCCCGTAGCAGCTCCTTTGGCCCATTGGGAGGCCAAATGGTGAGAGTATGTAATTCCTATCATGGGGGAACGAGGAGGAGTGGTATTGACTTGAGATATATCGCAACGTCCCCCCACGAAGAGGCTTACAGGGGGACTGGGGGGACTGGGAGGATTGGGCCTTTCTTCTCCAACTCCCTGCACCAAAACATTTTCTTATTAAGAAATGAGCAGATGCAACACACCTTAAGAGAAGGGGAATAAGAAATAAAGAATGCACACATACCTCAGATCCAGAGGGAGAAAGAGAAGGTATAACCACTGGTGAAGGTAGCGAGGAGGTAGCAGCAGAAAGATCTGGGGATAGAGGTTTCTTAAGCATCTGTTTCTTCTGGGACTTGGTTCCCAGCGTTTTCTTCCTTGCGCTCGTTGCACCACCACTTTCAGGTACCCTCGACCTTCTTCTCCTTTTTATCGGTGGCTCACTGGGATCAACCACGATCGTGGGAAAAGCAATCGAAGGAGTAACGATGACAGCACACCGTTGAAACTCAGCATGTATTTTGTCGACCTCAGTTTTCATCTGCCTCCTCAGCTCGTCAGCTACCTCTAGAGACATAGGAGGGGAAACGAAGGCAATAGGGAATGCCTCCAAATTAGTTTGTGTTTGAGCCTGAGGCTTATACTTTGAGGACTTAGACTTCTTATCTTTTTTAGCAGGTGGTTGAGAAGGCCCTTCGCCCATTGCAGCTTGGGTTAAAGGGACAGCTTGTTTAGGGATTGCAGCGGCCTTAGACTTCGAGGTAGTAGTGAGAATCATTGGGCAATGAGGGGGTAGCTCCTGGGGAGAATCTTTAATCATTGTACACAAAGAAAACTCAACCCCAAGCACGGAGTTACCCTTAAGACCCAGTTCAGAAGAAGAAAAAGAAAGGACCGGGGGATATTGAGGGGGGGACTGAATGTACTCACGGATCATTTACAGCTGCCCCAAATGGAACTTTACAGCAAAAGAGGTGGATACGTCTACCTTCCTAGTGGCACTAGGAAGGGTGACTCTCCCATCGATGGTAGACATCACACCAAGCACCGCTGCTGTTGAATAGAAGGTGCAGGCTTCAACGAAAGTGGCCTTTGCATGGCTATGTTGAAACACAGGTCGAGGGACTCCCTGGTCAAACCTGAACTTCCTGCTACATCTATCAGGGTTGTAGCGCTCTGAGGTGTATACCCATTCAGTATAGGAGGGAAGAAACCCTGGGGTAAATAGAACCACCACGGCTTGTGATGAATCTTCTATATCTGGGATGAACTTGACCGTTGTGGCTGCAGAAGGAAAGAAATCCCAACTATGGGCAAACGTAGACTCACTATATGGCCTCATCACAAAGGAGTCTAGAAGATCAAAAACTTCCATTATCTCCTTTCGACTTTGCTTCTTATGGAAACACACGAGGCGTGGGGGCTTGATACCTTGGCCCACAGGCAGAGAAATTGACTTGGCGGAAATTGCAGGAAAGCGGGTGTAAAGAGAACCCGTCAGAATAATAGTGTTGGCAAAATTGGCCAAGTTATAACGGCCCAGTGATCGTGCCATGTCTATGTGGGTTCGATCCAACAAGGTGTAGAGGGACCCCAAGGCGATGGAGGCCAGAGGAAAGTTGAACCCCCTGGCCAAACGAATGGAAATATTTATCAGATCCCTCCTGGGTTTATCATTGGGTTTCTCGATTAGGAAGAAGAGTGAAAGCAATACAAGTATATAGGTTGGTAGTTCCAGGGATGTACCTCTACCTCGGCCTGTTACAGCACTGACATCCTTCGGTATGGAAGCTTTGAAAAATAGTTGATAAGGGGGGTAAATGTGGCTTTATTCGAGGAACCGATGCAACTGCGGCAGATCCGATCCAGCTCAACTCGATCAGCAGCCTCTTAGGCATCCAGAGCCTCATCGTGGTAGGTGAACTCACCTATGGACTCACACCCAAGGATTTCATAGACGTCCTCCAGTGTAACGGTGAACTCCCCCCACGCAGCAAAAAAGGTGAGTTGTGATGTTCCATCTAGAAACTAGCAATTGCAGCGTTGCATTGTGCTTAGAGAGGGTGAACTCCCCAAACCAATAGGCTCGATGAAGTCCAACCTTTGTAAGAGCGGCAGCGTAAGAACTCTGCATATGTATATGTCAGGCGTTGAAATGGGCTGGCGACCCCCCAGGCGCTTCAAAGTCAATCTGGGAGTAGGGTAAGTCACCAAGGTCCAAACGAAAATGCAGAGTCCCCTTTGGGGGTAGGTAGCCCCACTTTGATGAATCCATTTCCTCATCACCCAATATTAAAGGGTCGAATTTGGATGAGAAATGGCAAGCCTTGCATGCATCAGAAAATTTATCATCTTGTCAAAGATAGGTGTCCGACGATAGAAGCGTAGTTTCTCTTGACTAGCATCATTCAGGGCAGCGGCGCTAGGGGCAGTAGTAGCGCCAGAAGTGGTGGAGGGGGAGCCTGGTTGAGTGGTAGTGGTGGAAACCTTGGAAGAACTTGGAGAAGACATAATAGAGTGGTGATGAATGATATAGCTGGGTAAGAAGGGCTATGAACAAGGAGGGAGCAGCACAACCACGGGTGGTGGCGCAATAGATGAGAAAAGGAGGAGAATGAGTAAAGAACTGGACAACAATGGAGGTTTTTGCACAGGTTTCTCTCTCTAAGGAATACGGGAGCTTGAAGAAGAAGAAGGAAAGAGAAAGGTTTGCAATAAAAGAGACGTTTGAAGCCTTTTAAACCTTTTAAATCTGTCTTTTGAATTTCCCACCATCGCACGTGCAAGGCCGCCTATAATCATTTCAAATGAACACGTGGCACTTCAGAAAGTGTTTTGACAATTGAAAAGACAGCGCCACATCATCTACGAAGCGACACCTGGGGAGTAGAGAGAGGGTTTCCTTCTTCAACAAGTTTGAGTTTTGGTGCCAGAATTTTTGTCAGAAACATCTAATAACTCCCAACGGAACAAATGTCCCAACGGTTCAAAAAAGCTACGATGTCCCCTCGCAACAAGTTCAAACGTTGTTCAAATGGTGACTCAGCTACATCGGGGAGAATTTCTACTTTTTTGAACATAGCGAACATTGCAAGGTAAAATTTCACTTACCAATAATTAAACCAAGTATTTGAGAAGGTTAGTAGGATTTTCGGGAGAATTTCAAATAATGAAAAGCTAGAATGATTGAGGCTCAATATAAGAAAAAAGTGACGATATCCCTTCGTCAAAGCCCCAATAAGTCGTAGCGCTTTGGCTCAAGTACATCGGGGAGAATTTTACTTTTTCCTGGAAATTTTAACGCTACGGTTCTAACGAAGGAAAGGAGGCTAGATTTTATTTTCACACAGAGAGGGTTCTTCGTATCGAGAAGTTTTCGTTCAAAAATTTCTTGTTCCCACAATAAATCTCTCCACGAAGGGGAAAATGTAGAGGGGGCTTGAAGGTAATCCTGAGATTAGGGATAATTCCCTAATTAGCAACAGTGTTTGGGATTAAGCAACCGAGGCAGCTCAAGCGCGGCAACTCAGTATGGTAACTCATCGAGGCAGCTTAGCGTGGCAACTCATACTTTAGCTTGTTTTGTTAGTCATATTATATCTTTGTTTTTATTGACTGTAAGCTATAACGATTGTAATGTTGTAACGAGAATAATAATGATTTTTAGTGTGAGGTCAAATGATACTCGCGAGAGACTAGGCTTGTCAGGGTCTGGGAGAGTTTTCATTCTCTATCGAATGACCTCGTTGTGGGAACTTTAGAGGGACTTGATTTGGAAGATTGAGAAGTGAGGCACCGTTGGGGTTTGTCCTGACCATCTTAGAAACACCTGGTAAAACACCGAAGGACCCTGGCCGTGGAACCTCGGGCAGAGCAGCTTGGATTTCCATTGGGCGTTGAGTTGAGAGCCAAACAACCCTCTACTTAATATCACATCTACTGTAGGTGATGTCACCAGCCAGTTAAAATAATGTCAGACCTGCACTTGAGTAAACCACCATGGTATTTGGGGTTGTCAGGAAGTTGGTGAGCCACCTCTATGACAACAGTCCCTAACACATAGTGGTTAGGCAAAAGGCATGTCTTGGCATTTAATGTTTATGACGTGGAGATAATTAGTGCATCAGGCATTTAATGTTGTGACATAAAGTATGAGGGATGTCTTTCATAGTCTTTAATGACTGAGTTGCCTCGGGGGTGGTGTGGGGGGATATTTAAGGACCCCAACCACCTTTGAGGAGAGGATGATCTTTTGAGAGTTTAAGAAGTTATTACTAGAGAGAACACACATCAAAGATAGTTATTACAAACCAAAGGTCTTATTCACTCACCATTGTCATTTGTTACGAAGCTTTTAATACGTGACAGAGCTTCTTAAGGGTTTTTTGGTGTGTTTGCCTACCTACCAAGGTGTATCTAGGGTGCTTATTTCTCTCTCCCTCTAGCTAAGTTACTTCTAAGTTCTTTACTATCTTCTGAGTTGTACACGAGAGATTTGTGATTTTAAACTGAATCTTATCTTCATTAGGTTTGTGTTTGCATGCTCTATCACTAATCCAAGGTTTTGGCTAGTTAACTTATCATTACCGTACTCAAAAGAGGTTACGCCTCCATCTTATCTAAACTACCCTCTGACGCTGTCTAAGCCCGAATCGATTCGTCCTTAACCCGAATCAATTCGGTTTCTCATACCTATAACCACCATCTTAGAGAATCGATTCACTAAGGAGGGAAAATCGATTCGCTTGGGTTGAGAGGACCAGTTTTGGCTAAGGGTTGATATAACCCTAAATCCACAAAATACTTTTCTTCTTCCATCTAACCCAACATCATTAACTCGTAACTTCTCTAAATCACTTAACCAAGTTAAACTACTAGAAGATACCATTTAAAACAAGTTTAGATCACATAACTTAGGATTTAAACAATAAAATCATCAATCTCCATTAATGGTTCAAACTCAAGAACACTAGTTATATATACAAATTATTCACACCCAATCATACATTTATGCAAGTTAGAAACTTATCTCAATATTGTAGCCTCGGATTATCTTCTCGTTGTAACGATTCCAAGCTATAATCACCAAAGCTCTCTCTCTTTTCTTCTTTCTCTCGAGCTCTCTCTCTAACTTTCTAGGTTTAAAACACAAATGAAATGCTCTTGCAAGAGTAAATACCACAAAATGACCCAAATACATTAAGTCCAACATTAAATGACACTACATACTTAAAATGACTCGTAACATCATATTTAAGTTATAACTAGCCAAAAGTACCCCCGGAACCCAAAATGCACCTTGCACTTATTTTGACTATCTCAACCATTCTCGGACTAACCGTGCCCTCTAAACTGACATTAGGGATATCGTTCATTATTTCTTGCTCCAACGTTATATTAACTTTTTAATAATAACCTGATTGGAATATAAATCATAACCGTCACTTAAATCACAACAACGCAACAAAATATAATATTACACTATTTACGTCGCGTAACGGTAAATATGCAATGCTAAGTAAATATTAACTCTTGAAATTACTTAAATTAATATTTACTTAAATTTACTTTATTTTATATAACTAACCCACATGGAAAGTTAATATAAAAATAATTACTCATAAATAAGGGGTATTACATTTATGCTCCAAGATCAAGTTGAGGTAGTGGGAGCCTATAAGGGTAATTTTAAATCCCCACGAGAATTCCTACAATCCCTCATGGAGAAACCATCCCGGTTGTAGTTATGGGAAATCGAATGTAGCGATGAACCTAAATCCACATGTTGCCCAACAACCTCCATCACTCCCACCTTACCAACAAGCACCACCTATGTAAGCACCCCCTCTTGTGCCTTATATAATCCCACAACGGAAGTGTGACAACCCGAATATAATTATGATAAATTATGTTTAAATCATGATTAGCGTATGTGATATGGATAATATGTTATTAGTATACATAATGTTAAGTCATTATGTTTAGTCTAATCCTACCTTCATAAAGCATGAAATATCGAATTAGTTAAAAGTATGAAATTTTGAAGTTTCGGTAGGAATGTTCATGTTTAAGGCTAGTTTTGAACAGTATAGTGTAATAATTGACTTGAGGTATAAACTAGATAGTTGTATACATATGAGTTAGGTTTGTATCACAATAAACGGTGCATCAAAAGGACATTCGAGTGAGAAGATATCATCTTTTTACGAACAGGGAGTAAAGTAGTCATTTAGCCTTAAATGATATGTTGTCTTATATGGCACCACATGTTATATTTTGATTAGACCAAGAGGGGGTGGCCTTATGCCGACTTAAAACCCTTGAATTAAGTTCTCCCTTCAGCATATATTATCCATGGAAGAGTTTTAACTTAAGGAAAGAGAGTTTTGAAGACTAGGAAGAAAGTGTGAGGAGAAATTGAAGAAAAATTCATAGAAAACTACATAAATGCCCCTAAGGTAATTCCATCCATAAATCTTGTTTGATTTTTTTGTATTGCTTATTTAAATGATAGAAATGATTATTTTTTTACTGAAATTACATGTCTTGATGTGTACTCATGGATAGATGCATGTTTAAGCAAACTTGAATGTGTAAACCCTTGAAATTGCCTTGTTTAGAAACCTTGTGTATTCAAACTATCATATATTTTTTTATACTTACTAAAATTGATTGATTCCAATTGGAGATTAACCTGGACTCATATATTTATTACATGTCCGAAAATCATGTGAAAATACCAATAAATGAGTCTTTGGTGAGAGTTTGAAGTTCGGGTATGAAATCTGCCCCAAGGGTGAAAGTATGCATACCATATGTTTGATGTCTTACTTGACGTAGCAAATGAACTCTGAAAATTATGAAATTTTAATTTTTTATTGTTCAATATGTTTAATGATTTTGAGTGAAATATCATATAAATTTATGAAGTAGAAAAATTATGAAAATTCCTGGAAGTTGAATGAACGATAAAAGAGCCTATAAGACAGATTTGCTATGTGGTAAAGAAATGGGCACATCTTGCTCTAGGAGACTTGAAATGATGTACCGTATTTTGTATTGGAATACTAATATGATAAGGATCAAATTACCAAGAATAAATGAATATATGTTTGGTCTATGATTTGGATATTACAATTATATTAAAATGAATTTGGATGAAACTTCATTTGTGACAAATGATTTGAATAGAATCGTATGATGCTTATGAATTGAGTTATGTTCAAGTTATTCTTTGAATTGTTAATATTATTATGATGACACTAATATTGTAAGAATGATAGGAAGGGAAGAAGATCTGATTGAGCAAGTACCGGATAAAGGCAAAGAAAAATCCATTTAAACTGTCAAGGTGAGTGTACTCACTAGTATGAAGTATTTGTATATCATTATGGAAATGATCTAAATATCACTCACAGGTAAGATTTATTACACATGGTTACGGATAAGACATGAATATCACTCGCGGGTAAGATGTATTACACATGGTTATGGATACAATATGAATATCTCTTATTGGTAAGATGTATTACACATGGTTACGAATATGGTCAAGAAAATATGGAATATGAAATTGTTCATTTTGGGTTACTGAAATGGGAGGTTAGTTCCCGACCCGGAATGGGGAAGAATTGTCTGTTACAGACAGGGGTTACTTCTCGACCAGGAATGGGGGAGAATCGTCTACTACAGACAGGGGTTACTCCTCGACCAGGAATGGGGGAGAATTGTCTATTGTAGACAGGATATGTGAATCATGATTCGGATCAGTTGGGCCATTCTTTATGAATGGACCGGATAAGTAATACATAATTAATGGGCCGTATAAGTATATAATTAGTCATTCTTTATGAATCATCCGAATAAGTATATAATTGGTCATTCTTTATAAATGAGCCGGATAAGTACATAGGTATTACCACATGTATATGATTTATTGCATTTAATTTTATGCAATAGTTTAGTAGTGATGCATTCACTGGGCTCTTATGCTCACGATTATTATGGTTATGTGTTTCAGGTAGCATGATGTCACTGCCAAATCTAGGAGGTCGGGATGGCATAACAAAGGATGCATAAAACCATAATTTTAGTCAAATGAAAAAGGGGTAATTTAATTTTACTTATCCTTGAAGCAAGTTTGAATAAGAATAATCACTTTAAAATATGTGAAAAGTTTTGGCTTTATGGATTCATGCTATTAACGAAAAAGAATACTCGTGAAGATGGTTTGGTTAAGGTAATTATGATTTGACTCACTTTGACTTTCAAACTTAATTATAAGTAACTGGGTTGGGGTGTGTCAGGAAGAGTCTCGAGGACACTTTATCCCAAGTCATGCAAACTCAATCGCCGATGAATGCCCAAAATGCTCAAAATTTTGCTGACTTAAAGGCGTTGTTGTCTTAGTTGCAATCTTCCCTAAGTGTCCAAGAGAAGGGTAAGTTTCCCTCCTAAGGCCAAATACCTCCCCAAAGTCAAAATTGTGTTAGCTCTAATACCGACGATAATAAAGAGCAATGTCAAGCGTCTACCACTTTACGTAGTGGGAGAGTTGTTGACTTGTCACCTCCCCTACACGATGAGCAAAATGACAAGGAGGTTTTGCCCGGCACGAAAGAGGCTAAAGATGCCCCTTGTAAGAGAGTGATAAATAGGACAAAGTTAGGCCCAAGGTGGTAGTGAAACCCACTAATGCCTCTCCTTACCATCAACGGTTGGTCCCCCTCCTAAAGGGGCCTCCCGTGATGAAATCTTAAAAGTGCTTAAGCAAATTAAGCTTAATTTACCTTTTCTCGAGGCAATCAAGCAAATTCCCACATATGCAAACTTTATTAAGTACTTGCTAACGTTGAAACGTAGGTTAAAGGTAAAAAAGAAGGTGTTCTTATCACAAAATGTAATTTCGGTACTTTTGAGTGACCTTCTGCTGAATTATAAAGATTTGGGTGTACCTACCGTTTCATGCACCATTGGAAAGAGTAAAATTGAGAGAGCATTATTAGATTAAGGGGTGAGTTTTAATATTCCACCTTACTCCATCTATAGACAACTTGATTTGGGGGACTTTAAGCCCACAAAATTACTCTCCAACTCACAAATCATTTCGTGATGATACCTTGGGTAATTATTAAGGACATAATCGTCCAAGTCGACACTTTCTACTTCCTGGTAGATTTTATCATTTGGGATACGAAGCCCTCATCTCCCTCGAGCCATTTTATAGTCTCATGATCCTTGTCCTCCCATTCGTAGTTACGGCTAATTCTTTGGTTAACATGCGAAATGGGCAAATGCAACTCAAGTTTGGGACATGGCACTCGAGACTAATATCTTCAACATCACCAAGAAAATGGATGATGAGGACTATTTAATCGAGTCGGATCTTATGGAGGAGGTAGTCTACGAACACTTTGAGGGTAATCACACTTGGGGATCCATTGGAGGTGTGTATCATTACGGAGAGTGAGGATAATAGTGTGTACATCGATTTTGAGCGATAGGTTAGGGAGATGATAGAGTATTTGGATGAGGATAAGAGCGACAAGGACGTGAGAGATATTAGATGGTCTCTCGATTCAAGGAACTACCACCGAAGGAATTACGTATGGTTCCCTCCGATGAGAAATTTCCTACCCTCGAATTGAAAAAGCATACTTCTAACGTCAAATATGCTTACTTAGGAGAGGATGAGACATATCATGTTATCTCCTCCTCAAGCCTAAATAAATATCAATAGGGAAAGCTTATGTTCATTCTGAGGAAGCATCGAAGTGCTTTTGGTTGGAGCATCGTGAATTTGAAGGGTATAAGTCCTTTAATTTATACCCATTAAATTCACCTAGAGGAGGATGTGAGACCCTCTAGGGAGATGCAAAGGCATTTGAACCTAATGATGAAAGACGTCGTAAGAGTGGAAATTATAAATTTATTGGATGTGGGCATAATTTATTCTATCTCGGATAGTAAATGGGTGAGTCATATTCAAGTCTCGAAGAAGTCAGGAATGACAGTGGTCGAAAATGTAAACTGGGAACTTATCCCAAAATGTACCACCCTCGGGTGGCGCATTTGTATCAACTACCGGAAGCTCAATTTCAACACTCGAAAAGACCATTTACATTTGCTATTTATGGACCAAATGCTTGAGAGAGTAGCGGGCCACCCATTTTAATATTTTTTAGATGGTTATTCCGGGTATAACCAAATTGAGGTGGATGCTTTAGATTAAGAGAAGACTACATTCACACGTCCTTTTGGCACGTTTGCCTAAAAATATATGCCATTTGGATTGTGTAATACACCAACGACATTTTAACGGTGCATGCTTAGTCTATTTAACGACATGGTCGAAAGGGGACTTGAGGTGTTCACGGATGATTTTAGTGTCTTCGGCTCTCCTTTGACCATTCCTAGCTAATCTCGAGAAGGTGTTAGCCCGATGTGTGGAAAAGAACCTGACACTAAATTGGGAGAAGTTTCATTTTATGGTTACCGAAGGTGTATTTCTTGGACACATTGTGTCATCTAAGGGTATAGGGGTCGATAAGGCAAAAATTGATGTTATTGTCGAATTCCCCCGACCAAAGTCATTAAAGGATGTGCATTCTTTCTTAAGCCGCGTAGGGTTCTATCGTCGGTTTATTAAGGAATTGAGCGCCATCGCTAGGCCCTTAAGTAACCTAATCATGAAGGACACCCCTTTTGAGTGGAGTGAAGCATGCCAAAAAGCTATTGAAAAAAGAAAAAGCATTCTAATCTCCGCTCCCACCATGCAAGCTCCGGATTGGACCCTTCCATTCAATCTTATGTGTGATGCAAGTGATTATGCAGTGTAAGGACATGATTTTATAAATGTTCAAGTTAGAATCTAAGAAATTCTCTGTTTGTCCTAGATCACAGTTAGTGTGTCTGATACCGCTAGATTCGACATGCCAACACGATCATCCACGACGGTCTTGATCCGAATCCACGCATCCATCATCTTCATAGGTGCGTGATGCAACATGCAACGTACTCTTCAACCGTTACCACTACTCCACTCATGATTATGGTAAAATAATTTATTTGGAGTATTTATTATTTACATAAATATCTGGGAAATTTTTATAAAATATTTTAAAAGGGCTGGAACGTTTTTCCTTCGCAATATGAATTTTTTCTAAGTGAAAAGGCAAAGAAAAAATCTCGCTGATGTCGTTCGAGCGAGATTGGTTGGTCGTTCGCTCGACATAGCCATCTCGCGCGAAATCGTTTGAGAGACGTGGCATGTCGTTCAGACGACACCTGTACTTCGTTCGAGCGACACGTCGCGTCAAATTTTGTATTTAAAGCAGTGCCATTCTACATGTTTTCCAAGCCTTTTCGCACTAACATTTCTGTAAATATTCCGCCCAGAAACATACGACATTTTTTCAAGGTTTAATGCCTTTTTGATTCACAAATTCTTCCCAATCATTTGTGTGAATCTTTAAACCCTAGATATAATTGTTATACTCATCTTGGAGTAATCCTGTGGAGAAGAAGGGTCTTTATCCACTTCTGATCTTGGAGTTCTTGTGGGACCTCTTACTAATAAACTCCGCCTACAACGTATCGATGCTTGCGGGTATTAGTGCATCAAAATTGTATTTTGTTGTAATTGTAAGTCGTTATATATTATAGTGACACAATTGGTTTTACCCCTTTGAGGGATTTTTCCACATATTGTGATTGGCTTTGCATGCCTGGTTTGATTTATTTAGTTTGTCACAATTTGGTTGCAAGAGTTAGGATTTTTGGGATTAAAAGTTGGAATTTAATTAAACAAGTTAATCATTAATTGTTGGTGCACTCTCAAATTAGTATTAGAGCCTATTACACAATTATACCGTGTAATATTTTCCGTAAAAATTTTCTAGAAATATCAATTTTGGTTTAAAAATTGATTTTTGAAAAAGTGCAATTTCAATGGAAAACTTGTATGATCGAGTGTCAATTTTTGACGGGTCAAATTACGCATATTGGAAAGCCCGTATGAGATCCCACTTAAAATCCATTGATGTACGTCTTTGGGTTATGTGTGAAAGAGGGTGAACGCCTCCCATTGTCACTGTAGATAATGTAACTACTTTAAAATCTGTGATTGCTTGGTCTGAGGAAGAATTTAAATGGAGCACATTTAACTCACGTGGGCTTAGTACAATTTTCCAAAACGTCACCCCCTACGAATTTCGTCGCATCATGACGTGTACCACATCTAAAGAAGCATGGGATGCTCTTCAACTTACCCATGAAGGCATTAATGCCGTTAAAGAATCAAAATTACAAAATTTAACTACACAATTTGAGACAATCACCATGCTTGAATCTGAGTGCTTTGATGAATTCTATGCACACTTATCTAATATTGTTAACATTAGTTTCAATTTGGGTGAACATATTCCTGATGCAAGAGTAGTTAAAAAGATTTTAAGATCACTACCTAAGCGTTTTATCCCTAAAGTCACTATGTGAAGTTCATTAGGAAATTTGAGTTGTTTGAAATTAGAAGAATTGGTAGGACTCCTCCAGACTTATGAAATTGACATATTTCCTAATACAATAAAAAATCAAAAGATAAAGGGGTAGCACTTAAAGCCCAGGCTAGGAAGAGTGAGGGGTCAGTAAGAGAGAGAGGTGAGTCGTCTAGAAAAAGAGAGGAAGAGTTGTCTGATTCTAAGTTTGATTTTGACTTAGACGATTTGGCCTTATTTGGAAAAAAATTCAATAAATTTCTTAAATTAAGAAAAAATGGCAATTTCAAAGATAAAAAGAATTTTGAGAAAAATAAATTTGAAAAGAAAAATGAAAAGGATAAAAAGGATTCGCTTAAGAAAGATGAGGAGAGATGTTATGAGTGTGACAGTAGAGGTCATAAGGCATTTGAGTGTCCTACTAGGTTGCGAAGTCAAGGCAAAGGCAAAGCTGCTCTTAATGCCTCCCCTTAGTGATTACAGTGAGGTCGAGTCGATGGATTCTGGAGACGAGTCACCGCATGAATGTAACTTCACCGCATTCATGGCTAGTCATGTGAGTACTGACAGTGGACCTCACGACAATGAGGATGTTACTTCATAGGGACACCTCGACAGTGGAAGCGATGTGAGTGAGGGGGAGGATGTTGAAAGTGAGAGCGAGAGTGATTTATGACGCGTAAATCACAGATTTATATGCTAATTCTTTTAAAATTAAAAAGCTTAACAAAGCGTTAGCTATTAGGGTAGTTGCCTTAGAGAAATTTGTAGGAGAGACGAGAGAGAGAGAGTCCTCCATTACCACTGCCTTGAGAGAGAGAAAGAGAGAGAGAGAGAGAGAGAGAGAGAGAGAGAGAGAGAGAGAGAGAGAGAGAGAGAGAGAGAGAGATTGTTTGTGTTGAGAGAGAGATGTTTAGAGAAAGAGAAAGGGGACTTGACCAAGCAAGTGTCTAGTCTTACGAGTGAGCTTCAGACCTCCATGGACACTCCAAAGAAAATTGAAGCCCTTGTAGCCTAGCTTACTCATGAACTTGAGATAGCCAGTGAGGTCAAGGTAAAGTTTGAGGATAGATATGGAAATATGGAAAAGATGTTCCTCGCCCCTACTTTAGGTTTTGGTGAAAGGCGGAGAATTGGTTTGGATGGTGCCTCCAAGTCTCATGTGACACCGAAATCGGTTCTTGAGTTTACTACGAACCCATATGGACATCGCCAAAAACCCCGAAGAAGAGTTCGACCAAGAAAATCAAACCAAGGTCTGCCAAAGCCTGTGTACTTTTGTACCTACTGCAAAAGAAAGAGCCACCTTAGGGAGTTTTGCTATATTTTGGGTCTAAAATGACGTAAATTTTCTCCACCACATGCCACTGGCAATTTTTTGAGTCTTAGAGTGCAGGTTGAGTTTCTAGTCGCCACTTCTTAGAGTATAATGGAAGAGTTCCAATGGATTTTTATGCCGCCAGCAGACACTTCTAATATCCTGACTAGAGCCAACAATGACAAGAGAAAACAAAAGGTTACCTCATCTTGGTTACCTAAACTCGACGTAAAAGCCCTTGTTATTCATGGTGCTCTTAAAGCACACAACACTTCTTAGTGCTATTTCGATAGTGGGTTCTCCAGACACATGACAGGTGATGTCTCATTTTTTTACCTACTTAGAGGATCACAAGGAAGGTAAAGTCACCTTTGGAGATGGGAACAGATCTAGCATAATAGGACGAGGTACAGTAGAGATACCAGGATTTCCTAAGCTAGATAATGTTTTGTATGTCAAAGGTTTAAAAGAAAACCATATCAGCATTAGCCAGTTGTGCGACGCTGACTTTGCAGTAAAGTTTGACTGGAATAAATGCAATGTTTATGATCAAGCTGATAAACTTCTATTACAAGGGGTGAGGACTAAAGATAATTGCTACAAGATTGTTCCCAAGTCCTCATTTGTCTGCAATAACGCCACGATCACACTTATGGATTTGTGGCATCAACGTCTAGGTCATGTAAATTTGAGAGATTTTGGAGAAATTAGAAAAAAAGGACCTAGTACATGGGTTGCCATCACTTGGAAAGCCGACTTCCGCTGTTTGTGGACCCTGTAAGTTGGGAAAACAAGTATGTAGTCCCTACAGGAACTTGAATTTCATTACCACTTCACGAGTTCTTGAGTTGATTCACAAGGATCTTATGGGTCCTACTCGTACTGAGAGTTTGGGTAGTAATAGGTATATCCTCGTGATGGTAGATGATTTCTCTCGTTACTCGATTGTAGGTTTTCTGAGAGAGAAATATGATGTTGTGGAATTTCTTACGACCAAGTCTCGTTTCTTGCAAAATCAACACAGAGTCACTATCAATACAATGCGTAGTGACAATGGCACCGCGTTTAAGGAAGCTAAAGTAGATCTTTACTGTGATAGCCTCGGGATCAAACATGAATTTTCGATCGTGAAAACTCCTCAGCAAAATGGGATTGTTGAGAGAAAGAATCGGATGATTTAGGAGATGGCTAGATCTATGCTTCTAGGTCGTAGAGTTTCTAGGAGATTTTAGGCAGAGGCAGTGTCTACCGCATGCCACACAATGAATAAGGTTTACCTTCGTCCACACACACTTAAAACGCCCTACGAATTGTGGACTGGAAAGAAACCCAACCTTTTATATTTTCGTGTCTTTGGGAGTAAATTCTATATCCTACGAGATAGAGATCAATTAAGAAAGTTTGACTCCCAGAGCGACGAGGGAATACTATTAGGATAATCATCGACTAGTAAAGCATATCGAGTTTTTAACATGAGTATCTCTAAGGTTATGGAGTCAATAAACGTCACCGTGCAAGATGACGAACCACCAGCATTTGTTGATTCTAACCTTTTGTGTGAGGATGGCGCACTTTCTACTAATGATCCCATTGTGCCTCCCACACCCAGAGTGGGACCCATTCCTAACTTAGGGGACACTTATGCTTGGGTTCGCAATAGTCATGATCCTTCTACTATACTAGGAGATCCCACCCTAGGGGTTAAGACTCGTGCTCAGTTAGAGAACGTTGTTAGCCATGTTTTTTACACATCCAAAGTCGAGCCCAAGAACTATAAGGAAGCATTCAAAGATGAACACTGGATATGTGCTATGCAGGATAAGTTACTTCAATTTAGAAAGAATGATGTCTGGGAATAGGTCCCCCAACCTTGGGAGATAAATGTGATAGGTACCAAGTGGATCTTCAAGAATAAGGTGGATGAGACTGGTACTATTATCCAAAATAAAGATAGGTTGGTCGCTCAAGGCTACACACATATAGAGGGTGTAGACTTTGTTGAGACATTCGAACCTGTTATGAGGCTTGAGTCCATCCGCTTACTGCTCACCATCGCATGTCATCTACTCTTCAAGTTATATTAGATGAATAGTGCCTTCTTGAATGGCATTCTACAGGAGGAGGTTTACGTGGAACAACCATAAGGGTTTGAAGACCCTAAACAACCCGATCACGTCTGAAAAACGTTGCTAATGCCGTTTAATACAAGATTAAACTGTATAAGCAACTCCGAGATGTTTGTTGAAGAAACCCTTTTCTTTTGAAAATAAAACTTATAAACAACAAGATGTGTTTACAAAAACTTATGTACGAGAGTAATCAAGACTTTGTAATCAGTTTTAAAACTAAGACAGTTTCAAAAATTCAGCACACTATAGAATGGGATGAGTAGATGAAGATAATCAGAACACAAAGTTTTTAACGTGGTAAAACCTCTCCCAATAGAGGAAACATCCACGGTGACTTCTAAGTCACAAAAGTAAAAATACACTAACAACAAATAACAGTTACAAATAATACAACATACATGCACACAAATCAACCTATTCTAAGTTTAGGAATATACCCCACTTGGTGTCCTTCTAACTTCTCATAGATCTGATTGTTAATGATGTTCTTCCAGTTTGATAACTTCCTTTTGCTTTAGCTTCCTTGCGTCGACTCAATAATCTTTGATCTTATTCACAACACTTCCAGTGTGGTAGTGTGTTAAGTGTTTGTGATGTGATTCCTATCAACATGCATGAACTCACACACACTTAGTTTTACAGACAGTCCTAAAAAATTACATATAAAGACTATATGCTATGATTTTCTTTTCTTTCTTTCTTACAGAACTAGAAACCTTTTTGACCTTTAATATATCCCAGATTCCACGGATATCTTGCTTCAAAATCGGTCAAGATCTTAATCAATCTCTGTTTTAAAAATATTTTTGAGATTGAAAATCTCCAAGTGTGAATCCAACTAGGTCAAGGTTAAGTTTCGTAAGAATAGAAACCATAAAATATTTACAAAACTAAATCAGTAAAGATTTTCTTAAATCGAGAAAGAAACATGCAGATCTAGTGAAATATAACATGCAAAGTGTAGATCTACAATTTCTATGAAAAAGAAATACAGATCTTCACACGAATGTTTAAGTTGGTAATAAGATCACAGATCAAGAGGTTACAACTTCAATATGAACAAACCAGTAACACCACTCTCTCTCAAACACTAAAGGTTGTGTTTGGGGTTTTGTATATACGAAGGTTTGAATCAGATTTGAAGTGTTTAGGGTTAGGGTTAGGGTTTGGCTAACACAGTTTTCCCTTTCTCTCTCTTCTCTCTTTTCTTTTCTCTCTTCTCTCTCACTTCTCTCTTCTCTCTATTTTTTTCTCTCAGAAATGACGACTGCCAAAAGTCTTGAAAGGATGAGAATTAGAGGGCTTATATAGGAGTGGAGGAAGGTTCTGGATAGTCGAAGGCAATCAAGGGTTGAGATTAAGTCTTCCTAATATTGACTGGATCTAAGGGTTATAAAATAGCGGTGGTTAAGTTGAATGTGATTGGTCCAAAGAGATAGCTCAAGGATAGGTTTAAAACACATGCAGGCCATCGATAAGGATTGATCTAACGATCAGCAAACCACCAGGCAACCCTCTCACATAACAAACACAAATTGATACATCAGGAACGTGACAAGTGTTGGCATATAAGAGGTTTGCAAACGCGCGTGAAAAATAATTACAGGCAGCACCCTGAAGTCTCTAGCGCATTTACATTCTACCCAATCAAACATTCCAATGAAAAATGAAATTTTCAAAATAGCAAATTAACCCCACAAATTTTATAATCACACTTTTATTAATGAAAACATTATTTTAAAAAAATTTTAAAAATGCCCAAAAAATTATTAAAAAAACATTTTAAGGGGAATTTAACACACAATCAATTTTAAGCAATATATACACATGTATGCACTTCTAATGTGTGTAGAGTGATAAAACTATACCTTCTTGGATCATTGGAGAGGATTAGAGCAAATAATTCTGAGGTTCTTTGGATTCTAGGTTAGACAACCAATTTTGTCACTATTTCCAAATTAGTTGAACACTTATACAGTATAGACTTAAGTAAGTCAAAGGTATAAGGTGCTTCAATCTCCCCCTTTGGAAATATGAGACAAAATCTCCTTTGAGTTAGTTTAAACTCTTAGGGAACCAAAAAAATAAATAAAACCTTATCCTATACAAAAGATACTATTTACCCATTTCCTAGAAAGTCAAAAATTACATAACCCAACTATTTACAAAATTTGTACACTAGAAATGGTAGACAATCAGTAGAAGATATTCCTGCAAATATGCACACTAAGATCAAGCAGTTTAGATGAAATGTGAACAAAACATTGAACCCGTAAGACTCAAATTTCTCCCCCATTTTGTCTCAAATGGACAAAGGGTAAAAATTAAGGTCTTCAGAGTTTAATCAGCACATACCATACCTATAGAATTACGCAAATACAGAAATCTGTTATAGTCTAAAGGTTTAGTGAACATGTCTGCAAGTTGCAGATCAGTAGGCAGGTAGTGGATTTCTAACTCCTTAGTTTCAACAAGTTCGCGTATAAAATGATGTCTTATCTTAATATGCTTAGTTCGCGAGTGTTGAACCGGGTTTTTAGATATGTTAATAGCGCTTTGATTGTCACAATACAATTGTAACTGATCTTCTTTAATCCCATAGTCTCTTAACATTTGTTTTATCCATAACAATTGAGCACAGCAACTTCCAGCTGCTATATATTTGGACTCAGCCGTAGATAAAGATGTGCAATTTTGCTTTTTGCTACTCCAACCTACTAAATTATTGCCGACATAATAACAGGCACCTGATGTACTTTTACCGTCATCAGTACAATCGGCTCAATCAGCATCAGTATACCCTATGATGGTACTGCAGGTATCATTAGTGTACCTAAGTCCAAGATTAAGAGTGCCCTTTATGTACTTTATTATACGTTTTACACACGATAAATGGCTCTCTTTAGGGTTATTCTGGTAACGAGCACACAGACATACAGCATACATTATATCTGGTCGTGAGGCAGTTAGATAGAGTAGGCTACCAATCATACTACGATAAAGTGTGGAATCAACTGACTTTCCATTTTCATCTTTACATAATTTAACAGTAGTACTCATAGGCGTTTTGGCAACTTTAGCATTATCTAAACCAAATTTCTTAACGAGATCTAAGGAATACTTAGTTTGAGAGACAAAAAGTCCATCAGAATTCTGTTTCACTTGAAATTCTAAGAAAAGTTGTAGCTCCCCCATAAGGGACATGTGAAACTCCTTATGCATAATAGCAGAAAAAGATTTGACTTCAGATGTTGAAGTAGACCCAAAGATGATGTCGTCTACATAGAATTGGGCTATAATAATGTTTTTGTCAAAATGTTTGACAAAGAGGGTCTGGTCATTTCCTCCTCTCTTAAAACCCTTATCCAATAAAAAGTTGGAAAGGCGTTCATACCAAGCTCGAGGAGCTTGTTTTAAGCCATACAAAGCCTTTTTTAGACGAAAGACATGGTCAGGGTATTTAGGGTCAATGAACCCTTTGGGTTGTTCTACATACGTCTCTTCGGATAGAATTCCATTGAGGAAGGCAGACTTGACATCCATTTGATAAAGTGTAAATTTTAAGTGACACGCTATGGCGAAAAGAAGTCGAACAGATTCAAGACGAGTGACAGGGGCAAATGTTTCGCTAAAATCTATTCCTTCTATTTGTGAGTAACCTTGAGCAACTAGTCTAGCTTTGTTTCTAAGGATTACCCCATTTTCGTCAGATTTGTTCTTAAAGATCCAACGTGTGCCAATAACATTTTTGTTTTGAGGCCGCGGTACAAGATACCAGACATCGTGAATGACAAATTGTAAAAGTTCTTCCTGCATCGCAGAAATCCAGTGTGTGTCATTCAATGCTTCATTAACATTTTTCGGTTCCGCAAGGGAGACGAAACATGCATAATTAGCATAATTTCTTAACTGGGATCTAGTACGAACTGGCTCATTAGGATTACCGACCACGTTGTCAATGGGATGATCTTTAGAGACCCAGCCAGGTACTTCTGGACTCTCAATAGGTAATGAGTCATCTATTTATGGTGAATCAGTTTTGAAATCATTTTCAGATTCAACCACAATAGGTGATTCAGATATCTTATTTTCGACAATAGTGTCGCTTACAATTACATTTATCGATTCCATAAGGGTCTTAGTACGCAGATTATATATACGATAAGCACGACTGTTTGAGGAGTATCCTAAGAAGATGGCTTTATCACCACGCGTCTCGAATTTAGACAGATGTTCTCTGTCTTTACATACATAACACTGACTATCGAAAGTTCTTAGATATTTCAGATTAGGCTTCTTACCGTACCACAACTCATAAGGGGTTTGTTTAGAGTTTTTCCTAAGATAAACCCTATTAATGATATGACAAGAAGTTCTAATAGATTCTACCCAAAAGTATTTAGGTAGAGATTTGCCATGCAACATGACACGCGCCATCTCTTTAAGAGTTCGGTTTTTCCTTTCTGCAACACCGTTCTGCTGAGGAGTCTTAGGGGCACTAAATTCGTGTTTGTACCCATTGTAGTCACAATATTCAACTATTCTCGTGTCTATGAACTCTCCCCCTCTATCGCTACGAATGCGATTGACTTGTGTGTCCTTCTCATTTTTAATTCTTAGTAAAATTTTCAAAAAATTCTGAAACGTGTCAGATTTATGTTTCAAGAAGGCAACCCAAGTGAATCGTGTGAAATCATCAACCATGACAAGGATATAACTGTGTCCACAAAGACTAACAGTTCTAGAGGGACCAATAAGGTCCATATGGATGAGATCTAAAGGTCTAGAGGTGAGAATGTCTTTAACCTTTTTATGCGAAGTCTTAACTATTTTTCCTTCCTGGCAATGACCACAGACAACACTGGAAATAGGTTTAATTTTAGGAATTCCTCTAACAATCTCTTGACTAGACAATCTACCAAGGGTATCATAACTTAGGTGACCCATACGATTATGCCAGATTTCATTGTCATCCATTCTGACAATGTTACAGGTTTCAGAACTAGTCTTGATAGTATAACAATTGTCAGGTGTTCTAAATCCGGTAATAATGCATTCACCTTTATCATTTAGAATTTTACAATTTTTCTTTGAAAAGGTAACTGTATGGTCAGAGTCACAAAATTGTGATAAACTTAGGAGGTTGGCTTTAAGGCCCTTAACTAGTAGTACATTTTCCAGAACAGGCATTCCCTCTTCTTTTAAGGTTCCTTTACCTATGATCTGGGATGAAACTCCGTCACCAAAAACTACTTTACCTCCAGAAAATCTGGTTTTGTTTAAGAGTTTGGTTTCATCTTCTGTCATATGTTTGGAGCATCCTGAATCTAAATACCAACCAGATGAAGTGTGTTCAGCTTTTAAGGCAGTGATAACAATGTTACACTTCATTTGGGGTAAAAGATCATCTTTTCTAACCCAAATAGCTCTTGTTTTAATTTTGCGCAAGTTTGCTCTCATTTGATAAAATTTTCGAGAAGTATCTTTTTATCGAAAAACATTTGGAGCAACAAACTGATTTTTGTGGAAAAGTTGAGCTTTTGGTTTAGGAAGGTTTCTGGGAGCCTTTCTCTTAAATGAACTCTTATTTTTGGTCTTTCTAATCCTGTAGTTAGAGTTTTTGTCAGGTTTTCTTGGAAGGACATAATGGTTACGATTTTGCCTAGAATAGTTAAAGTTCTTGTAAACAGGAGTGTTGTACACAGGGGTGTTTAGACGCCTAGCATAACAACCTTCAAAGGAATGACCATAAATGTCACAGTAGGCGCAATATTGATTGCTTAAGGGATGAAGTTCCTTAGGAAAACTTCTAAAGATGGGTTTAAACGCATTCTGTTCAAAATTCTTATTCCTAGGAGGTATGGTCTTAAAGGTAGATTCAGCCTTTCTGATCAAAGGACAGACGTATTTAGTCTCAAGTGTAGTGTCAACCTTAGAGTTACTAGACTCTCCAATGTCTTTCTGTTGTTCCTTTTGATCAAATTCCTTTTTAATAAAATGAAAGTCTGGACATGTTTCGATTGGTCTTTTTCCCCCAGACACAAACTTAATAGGTTCAACATTTTTAGTTTGTGGTTTATTCTTAGGGCAAAATCCAATACCGGTTCTATCATCAGAATTGGTCTTGGAGTCAACAACAAAGTCAGTAAAATAATTTGAATTGTTTTCAAACTTAGAATTTTTTTTGAAAACAGTAGTTGTCTTTGTTTTTGCTTCCTCCAGTTCTAATAATGTTCCCTTGTATTTCATTTCAATGGTTTCATTAGTTTTACTCAACTCTTTTAATTTTTGATCAAAAGTTTCAATTTCAGATTGATGAGACAAACATTGGTTAGTGTACTCTTCGGCATTCAGCTTCACAATAAGACTTAAATCATCTAATTTCTTAGTCAGGTCTCTAACAGTCTTCTCCAGTCTAGTGCCTTTTTTGAGAGTTTTAGCATACAAAGTATGAATATCTGGGAGGTCATCAGTGTCTGAGTTGCTAAGTGAAGTGTGTGTAGTGACCCCTAACGATTCAGTTTTAGTACTCACGCACCCATTTACATCGTCGTTATCGAGATCACTTTGACTCACACACATGGAACTAGAGCTAGCAACATTTTCAGATAATAGAGCATCTAGGCCAGTCAAAGCAGTATTCACACAAGCAGGAGTAGGAGCATCATTATCACACACAGGCATATCATCATTGTAAATGATCTTAGCATAAAAGGACATGCAAGGGTCAAGTCCATTTGATGACTCAAGTTCCTCTTCATCAGAGTCACTTGAATCATCCCAAGTTTTACAGACATTGTCTCTATTGTGTGTGTTGGCTTTATTCAGATTAACTCTGCAATCGTGAGCAATGTGACCTAGTTTCCCACATCTAAAACATTCAATCTTTTTAAGGTCTCTGTTAGATTTGAAGTTATTATCCTTAGGATGTTTGTCAAGGCCTCTCTCATGAGGTTTGGGATTAGACACAGTAGGATAATTGGGCTTGCATTGTTTAGATGCCTGCTTGTTTCTAAATTTAATAATTTTCTTAAATTGTTTAGACATTAAAGCAATCTGATTATCTAGTTTGTCTATATCACATTCCTCATCAGAGTCACAGTTGGTAAGATTAGTCTCATGCTTAGATATTTTAGAGGAAAAACTCAAGTTAGAGTTGGGCTGTTTTCTTTGTGAATGATTTAATTGTTTCTTAAAGTGTAATTCCATTTCCACAGTCCTAAGTTTGCTACTGAGTAACTCAGGGGTAAGGTTTTGATCACTCATTTCCTCAATAGCATACCTCTTGCTGTCAAACTTTTGTGGTAATGATCTTAGAATTTTAGAAACAATCTCATTCCTATCATATGTTATACCATTAGCATGCAACTTAGTAACTATATCAGTTAAGTTCATGTAAAAGTCATCAAAAGACTCAGAGTCAGACATAATCAAAGAGTTGTACTGCTGGGTAAGCATTTGAGTTTTAGCAGCTTTAACTCTTGAGTCTCCTTCATGGGCAGTGATTAATGTGTCCCAATCTTCCTTAGAAGTGGCACAAGATGAGATTCTCTTGAACTCATACTCATTAATAGACATAAAAATGGCATTCTTGCCTTTATTGTTATTTCAAAAAATAGTTTTCTCTTCTTGGGTAAACTCACTTAAGATTTTCTTTACCCTCTCATCACTTCCTTCAGTGGCTGGTTTAGTAGGATAAGTATATCCGTTTTCAATAATGTCCCAGACATCATCTCCTAAAGTCCCTTGGATGAAGGCAACCATTCTTACTTTCCAGTAAGCAAAGTTGTTTCCATCAAGGAGTGGAGGTCTGGACAGATTACCAAACCTTTCATTATTTTCGTCCATAGTTAGGATTTTCAGAAAACGATTTCAGAAACACAAGATCTTTTTGAAATAAAAGTTTACAGGGCTCTGATACCAATTGAAAAACGTTGCTAATGCCGTTTAATACAAGATTAAACTGTATAAGCAACTCCGAGATGTTTGTTGAAGAAACCCTTTTCTTTTGAAAATAAAACTTATAAACAACAAGATGTGTTTACAAAAACTTATGTACGAGAGTAATCAAGACTTTGTAATCAGTTTTAAAACTAAGACAGTTTCAAAAATTCAGCACACTATAGAATGAGATGAGTAGATGAAGATAATCAGAACACACAGTTTTTAACGTGGTAAAACCTCTCCCAATAGAGGAAACATCCATGGTGACTTCTAAGTCACAAAAGTAAAAATCCACTAACAACAAATTTCAGTTACAAACAATACCACATACATGCACACAATTCAACCTATTCTAAGTTTAGGAATATACCCCAATTGGTGTCCTTCTAACTTCTCATAGATCTGATTGTTGATTATGTTCTTCCAGTTTGATAACTTCCTTTTGCTTTAGCTTCCTTGCGTCGACTCAATAATCTTTGATCTTATTCACAACACTTCCAGTGTGGTAGTGTGTTAAGTGTTTGTGATGTGTTTCCTATCAACATGCATGAACTCACACACACTTAGTTTTACAGATAGTCCTAGAAAATTACATATAAAGACTATATGCTGTGATTTTATTTTCTTTCTTTCTTACAGAACTAGAAACCTTTTTGACCTTTAATATATCCCAGATTCCATGGATATCTTGCTTCTAAATCGGTCAAGATCTTAATCAATCTCTGTTTTAAAAATACTTTTGAGATTGAAAATCTCCAAGTGTGAATCCAACTAGGTCAAGGTTAAGTTTCGTAAGAATAGAAACCATAAAATATTTACAAAACTAAATCAGTAAAGATTTTCTTAAATCGAGAAAGAAACATGCAGATCTAGTGAAATATAACATGCAAAGTGTATATCTACAATTTCTATGAAAAAGAAATACAGATCTTCACACGAATGTTTAAGTTGGTAATAAGATCACAGATCAAGAGGTTACAGCTTCAATATGAACAAACCAGTAACACCACTCTCTCTCAAACACTCAAGGTTGTGTTTGGGGTTTTGTATATACGAAGGTTTGAATCAGATTTGAAGTGTTTAGGGTTAGGGTTAGGGTTTGGCTAACACAGTTTTCCCTTTCTCTCTCTTCTCTCTTTTCTTTTCTCTCTTCTCTCTCACTTCTCTCTTCTCTCTATTTTTTTCTCTCAGAAATGACGACTGCCAAAAGTCTTGAAAGGTTGAGAATTAGAGGGCTTATATAGGAGTGGAGGAAGGTTCTGGATAGTCGAAGGCAATCAAGGGCTGAGATTAAGTCTTCCTAATATTGACTTGATCTAAGGGTTATAAAATAGCGGTGGTTAAGTTGAATGTGATTGGTCCAAAGAGATAGCACAAGGATAGGTTTAAAACACATGCAGGCCATCGATAAGGATTGATCTAATGATCAGCAAACCACCAGGCAACCCTCTCACATAACAAACACAAATTGATACATCAGGAACGTGACAAGTGTTGGCATATAAGAGGCTTGCAAACGCGCGTCAAAAATAATTACAGGCAACACCCTGAAGTCTCTAGCGCATTTACATTCTACCCAATCAAACATTCCAATGAAAAATGAAATTTTCAAAATAGAAAATTAACCCCACAAATTTTATAATCACACTTTTATTAATGAAAACATTATTTTAAAAAATGTTTAAAAATTCCCAAAAAATTATTAAAACAACATTTTAAGGGGATTTTAACACACAATCAATTTTAAGCAATATATACACATTTATGCACTTCTAATGTGTGTAGAGTGATTCAATTTATACCTTCTTGGATCATTGAAGAGGATTAGAGAGATTAATTCTGAGGTTCTTTGGATTCTAGGTTAGACAACCAATTTTGTCACTATTTCCAAATTAGTTGAACACTTATACAGTATAGACTTAAGTAAGTCAAAGGTATAAGGTGCTTCAACGTCTACTATCTGAGGAGATCCTTGTATGGTTACAAGAGGCTTACTTCCTATCTCTTAGCCCGTGACTTCAAGAGAGGGGGAGTTGATAAGACGTTGTTTATCAGGAAAGATGATGGTTCTATTTTGGTTGCCCAGGTCTATATTGATGATATAGTCTTTGGATCCATGTGCTCCAAGCATGCTCACCACTTTGAGGAGGAGATGAAGAGTGAGTTTGAGATAAGCATGGTTGGTGAGATTACTTCTTCCTTGGTCTCCAGGTTCGTTAATTAGAGGATGGGATGTTCATCTCCCAATACAAGTATGCTAGAGACCTTGTGAAGAAATTTGGTTAGACTCCGCTAAGTACGCACGTATACCTATGGGTACCTCAATAAAGCTTAGCAAGGACACTTCAGGCAAGGACATTGAGAAAACCTTATATCGAAGTATGATAGGTAGTATTCTCTAGTTGATTGCCAGTCGTCCTGATATAGCCTTTAGTGTTGGAGTCTGTGAGCGATATCAGGCGTCCCCAAAAGAGTCACACTTACTCGCTCTAAAACGTATTATCAAATACGTGAGTGTTACTCTCTCACTTGGCATTTGATATTCCTTTGATACCAATCCTCCTATTCGAATGTCGATTGGGCCGGGGATGCAGATGGATGTAGGAGCACTTCTGGTGGGTGTTTCTTCTTTGGTTCTGCTCTTGTATCTTGGTTGAGCAAGAAGCAAAACTCCATCTCTTTGTCCATAGTGGAGGCTGAGTACATAGCCGTCGAGAGTTATTGCACGCAACTTCTATGGATGAAGTAAATGTTGGAGGATTATGGGATATCATAGGACACCATGACTATTTCCTATGATAACACGAGTGCGATACACATATCCTGTAATCCACTCTAGGATTCATGCACAAAGCACATTAGGATACGCGAACACTCTATTCATGAGCTTGTAGAGGAAAAGGTTATATCCTTGAGTTTTGTATCTATCGACCTCCAGTTAGCCGATATTTTCACAAAGCCTTTAGATGCCCTTAGATTTGAGATTCTTAGAAAGTCTTTAGGAATTTGCACAGTTGACAGAGGGGTTGTCACCATGTCTAGAGTAGGATGAAATTTTCATGCTCACATCATATGATTCCTATCTTTAAATTGTATCATTATTTGTTTGATTTTTTTTAATAATTGAAAAAAATTGAAAAATTCAAAAAGATTTTTTCTTGAAAATTTTTAGAAAAAATCTAAAAGATTTTCGTCTTATAATATTTTTTGTGAAAAACACAAAAAGAGTCTTGTATTTTTTTTACACCGTTTATGGATGAACATTTAAAATATCCATAGTCACAACTTCATTCCATATTCCACGTGAATGTTTGATAGTGATTTGAGATGCTACATCATTTCATCAATGTGATTTACATTGTTGGGAGTCTTTTGAGATGTGATTAGTGATATCTTCTACATGTTTGGCTCCTTATCTCCTTTATTACACACATGCACGGTATTATTTGAGTATTGTACTTGTCTATCACATATTGGCTTGAGTGTTTTCATCTCAATTTTATCCATACAATGACCAAAATGAGATAAAACTTGACAAGATAGTAGTGCATGTAAAAACCGTTTACCGTGAGGACTTCATTGCAACAAAATATGATGAGTGAATCACAGGAAACGGATACGAGAGTTTAAAATTAACTCACCATGAAAGCCACTGTTTGAAAAGAGCCCGAAAAAAATTAAATGGCAATAAAAAGAAAAATATTCCCAATCAAATGGGCCAAAAGGTTTTGGTTTCATCACCTCAAAAGAAAAAATATAATGTTTAATTAATTATAAGGGAGTTTGGATGGAACGAAATGAAAAACGAGTTTGCACATCCATGAAAGTCATGAAAAAGCGTTGCAACATTTTGGACGTCATAGGTGGGGAAATCACTTTGAGCTTTGATTTGTTGATTTGATTAAGTCAATTTCTTTTAATTCCAAAATATTTACACCTAAGGAAGATGTTGAGTTTATTCGTTTGGAATATCCAACATTCATTGTGCACATATGTTATGGTTGTATGTATTGATTTTCCTGTCGAATTTGTTCACATCCCTTCATTTTCACGATCACCGACTTAGTTGCTTTGGTGTTCTTTCATAGTGAAATTAATTGTTGTATATTTTGTGAGAAAAATTTTAAAAAATTCAAAAAGATAAAGTTTGATTACCTTGTGACATTCTCCATTCGCATTTGATTTATGTTCTTTATATGTTTCTACTTAAGGACACCATAAAAAGGGGGAGAACGAATTATGAGGGATAATTTTGTTTATTTTTATAGTGATTTGCTTTGCTTGAGCATAAATTGTTACTTCCTTTTGCTTATCATTATATTTCAAACTGTTGCGCATCACGGGTATTGTTTCTTGTAGGTACTTAATTGAGGATTAATTTTGGCACACTATCATGATGACAAAGAAAAATTGAAGAGTTGGAGATTTGAAGATGTTGAAGTTTGTTTGAAGACATGTCATTTAGCATTTCCAGTTTTTGGGTTTTATGGGGATATTAAGTTGTATGTCATTTTGTTTTTGATTGGGTAGCATAATTCAAATTTTTTATATATGTACCGGCATAGACATATGGGGGGATTTGTAAGCACGTGATTTTATAAATGTCCGAGTTAGAACTAGGAAATTCTCTATTGGTCCTATATCACAATTAGTATGTCTGATACCGCTACATTCGGCACGTCAACACGATCATCGACGATAGCCTTGATCCGAATCCACGCATCCATCACCTTCATACGTGCATCATGCAATGTACTCTTTAACCATTCCCACTATGCCACTCATGATTATGGTAAAATAATTTATTTGGAGTGTTTATTATTTACATAAATATTTGGAAATTTTTTATAAAATATTTTTAAAGGGCTGGAACATTTTTACTTCGCAATATGATTTTTTCTAAGTGTAGAGATGAAGAAAAAATCTCCCTAATGTTGTTCGAGCGAGATTGGCTGGTCGTTCTCTTGACAGAGCCATCTCGCGGGAAGTCGTTCGAGTGACGCGCCGCCTCAAATTTTGTATTTAAAGCAGTGCCATTCTACAGGTTTTCCAAGTTTTTTTGCACTGACGTTTCTGCAAGTATTCTGTCCAGAAACAAACTTCATTTTTTCAAGGTTTAATGCCTTTTTGATTCACAAATCCTTCCCAATCATTTGTTTGAATCTTTAAATCCTAGATACAATTGTTCAACTCATCTTGGAGTAACCTTGTGGAGAAGAAGGGGTTTTATCCACTACTGATCTTGGAGTTCTTGTGGGACCACTTACTGAAAAACGCTGACGCTGATGAACCGACGCCTTCGGGTATTCGTGCATCAAAATTGTATTTTGCTATAATTGTAAGACGTTACATGTTATAGTGAAATAAATGGTCTTGCCCCTTTGGGGGATTTTTCCACATATTGTGATTGAATTTTCATGGTTGGTTTGATTTATTTAGTCTGTCACAATTTGGTTACAAGAGTTAGGATTTTTGGGATTAAAAGTTAGAATTTAATTAAACAAGTTAATCATTCATTGCTCGCACACTCCCATGCAGTAGGGGTTGTTTTAGGGCAACGGAAGATAAGAAATCCAACGTCATATACTACACTAGCCGAATTTTAATCGGTCCTCAATTTAATTATTCCACCACGAAGAAAGAGTTGCCAGCGGTAGTGTTCACCCTAGACAAATTCCATTCTTACCTCATCGGTTCACCTATAACATGCTTTATCGACCATGCGGCTCTCAAATATATCCTTTCTAAAAAGGATGTGAAGCCATGCCTAATTTAATAGATACTACTTTAAGAACTTGGTCTTTCTATTAAAGACAAGAAATAAGTAGAGAACGTCGTAGACGATTATTTATCGAGGCTCTAATCGACGTACCGAAAGATCCTACACCCATAGACGAGTATTTTTCAAATGATCAACTATTTGGCACTTCCTCCCTCCCCTGGTTTGTGGAAATTGTTAATTATCTAGTCACGGGGGTCGTCCCCTCCGATTAGACACTACAAGAGAAGAGGAAGTTCTTCACTTAGTCGCGTAGGTTTTTCTATGACAATCCGTACTTATTTATATATTATGCCGATAAAATTATCCAGAGATGCGTGCCGAATGATGAGATCGATAGTGTCATTTCGTTTTATCATTCGGAAACTTATGGAGGCCACTTTTCCACGAAAAAGATGACCACTAATATTCTCTAAAGTGGTCTCTTTTGGCACACAATCTTTAGCGATGTGAACACCCATTTCAAAAGACTCGACAAGACACAATGTCGGTTACCCCTATTCTCGTCATCTAGATATTCGATTGTTGGGGAATCAACTTCATGGGACATTTCCCTCCCTTCTTTGGTTTCCTATACATACTCGTCGCAGTAGAATATGTGTCAAAGTAGGTAGAGGACATAGCTACTAGGACGAATGATAATAAGGTGGTGGTAAAGTTCATTCATCAACATAAACTATCTCGCTTAGGTGCTCCGAAGGCTATCATTAGTGATAATGGCACGCACGTTTGCAATAGGCTATTTGAAAAATTAATGAAAAAGTATGGTGTCGTGCACAAGGTTGCAACGACTTACCACCCCCAAACGAACGAGCAAGCCGAGTTAACAAATCGATAGATCAAACAAATTCTTGATAAGACCATTGAATCTAATCGAAACAATTTGTCTACTTGATTGATCGATGCATTATGGGTTTATAGGACCACATATAAGAACCCATTTGGAATGTCCCCATTCCACTTTATCTATGGCAAACCTTGACATCTCCCTGTCGGGCTTAAGCACAAAACGTATTGGGACATTAGGAGGTTGAACTATAACACCGATAAAGCCGGTGAAGTGCTAAAATTGCAATTGCACGAATTGGAAGAAATACGCAATGACGCGTATGAAAGCACACACATCTCCAAATAACGGATAAAAATCGCACATTAGTGAACTATCCATCAAAAATATTTTTGTCTTGGTCAAAAAGTGCTTCTCCACAACTTACGGGTACACTTGTTTCCCGATAAGTTACGTTCGTGGTGGAGTGGTCCATTCTTCATAAAATAAGTGTTTCCCCATAATGCGGTAGAGTTGGAGAACCCAAAGGGTGGGGACACATTTAAAGTTAATGGACAAAATCTAAAGCCATATCTCGAGCCGTGTGTTGAGGAATCCGACAAAAAATTGGTTGTCAAACCGCGTATACAGGGAGAAATGAGCTTCCACGAGAGTTCATCATACCCCCTATGTGTATGGGGTGAATGTCGTTGTATATTGCGGAGTCGTGTGAGTTTTAAGGTGTTTTAGATGTCTATCAAGTCCGTGGTAAAAGAGGGTTAGGAACACTAAAATGGCCTACCATTCTCGAGAGAGCGTGCATCATAATTCAGTATGATTTTGAGGTATCACGGAGTTCTAAGTTGAAAATAGGGTCTTAGAGGGTAGTATAGAGGAGAAAAAACCATTTCCCACACTTAGACAATTATTCATGGGGGTCACTTAGGCGTTTGGACAAAAGTTTTTGGCGAACCAGTTCGACCTAGGCTCGAACCAGTTCCGCGGCCGAATCGATTCTCCCTAGGCCCGAACCGGTTCGAATGCCCTATTTCAGAAAATTCCTTTCCCTTTTATTCTTCCCACCTTATTCATTCCCTATTTTCATTTCCCCTCCTATTCCAAAAATTACCACTTTCCAATTCCCTCACACATAATTTCCAACCTATTTTCACCCTTCCTACCTCCACTTTTTCTTTTCCCACCCATTCACCACCCTTACCCACCTATAAATACCCCCTACTACCATCTCCTCCACACCTAAATCCTCCTCTTATTCTCTAAACTTCCTCTAAATTCCCTTTATCCAAATTTGAACCATGACCCGCTACGTCATATACGATTATGTCAACATCCTTGATGAGGGTCAAAATCACGGCTCCCACTCCAATCAAGAGAGGGATTGGATCAACTAACATTTTGACCCCACCTGATTCTTCTTTATTGACGGGAAAGTAAAATGGTACGCGATCCCATAAGACATCACTGCGCTCTTCCAAAGACGTGGGTGGTGCAATTTATTCAATCTCTTCATCAACACCGTGTATGATGAAAAGTGCACCTTTTTATAGAACATTTGTGCACAAGAACACCACCTCCTATGAAGCCTATGTTTATGGAACACGCATTCCTATCTCCCTTGCCATAATTCAATGAAAAATGCTTGGAAAAGGGGTGGTCATCCCTCAACATCAAACATACCCCAATCCCCCCCCCCCCCCCCCCACCCGTCTCCAAGGACAAATGTGTTACTCGGTTTGCACCCGGCCAAGAATGGACCACGAACACCTTCCCCATGGGTTAACTTCCCCAGCGTGTTCGCTACGCACACCTTATTACTTGCGGCACCATCCTCTAAACCATAAGCAATTCCACCGTCTGCCTTCGTTATGACAATTTCTTATATCATCTACACAAATAAGCCTCGCTCATCTCTTCTACCACGAGATAATTAATGCCTCCTACGACAATATCTCTACCATATACGAGGTTAATTTCGGACCTTTGTAGCAATGCCGGTGTGACAGGCGGTCATACTACTATCCGCACCCCAAAACATATTGGTCGCATTTCGACTGATTGGAGTGAGAGGCAAATGAGGGTGGTTCAACCTCCCCCTCTGATTTTTGAAGATGTTGAAATGGAGGAGGAGGAGGAGGAGGAGGAGGAGGAGGAGGAGGATCACGAGGCGGGAGGTGAGCATGTTGGCAAGGAGGAAAGGGACTCGAATTACAAACCCGATTTCGATAAGGGTCCTTATAAATCGACGGTCGTCAATCGCCGAATTGATGACTTGGAAACTAAGCTTGACGTGTTCATTCATGAGTATAGGGAGGACATGCGAGACTACCAACGCGAAACTAACATGATGGTGTGTCTCCAAGCGGAGATGTATCTCTTGCAAATGGATCCGAATTCCTAAATTTTGAGTTATTTTTATGACCCATACGCCCGTGATCCCGATGCAAATCACCCGTCCCATTGAAGCTTATGTCTTTTGGTGTTATTATATTATATAGTTCTTTGTTTTATCATTGTATTTTCTTTTTTAAAACAAGATCTATATAATTCCTATCTTCTTCACTACATCAAATCTGTCGAATTGTCACGGTCATTGACCTTGACAACTTCAGCTTGTCAAGGTTAATGACCGTGACAATTCTGGGCGAGACAACTCTTTTTTTCACGGTCATATCATGGCCATTGACCGTGACAAGTGCATTAAAATTGTCACGGTCGTGTCACGTTCCCTAACAGCGACAAGATTTGTATTTGGTGTTTGTTATTAATGAAAAAATTGCATATTGTTTATTTGTTCCCTTTAACTCCGCATTTTTTTCTTTCTTAATTAGATTTTCATCCTTTTGCTCGAGGACATTGCAAAAGTCTAAGTTGGGGGGGGAGGGGGGGGGGGGGGGGGGGGGGGTACACGTGCGTTTTTTAACTTCACAAATCTCAAAATGCCCAAAAATTTTGAAAAATGTCAAAAAGTGCATAAAAATTATATAATTTCAAAAAAAATGAAAATTTCAAAGAAAAGTCAAAAATATTTTTTCCAAAATAAATTAATATTGGAATTTAAATTCTTAAAAAATATCATTAATTTTTTTTTAAAGTCCTAGTTTGTAAAAATCCGTTTGCACAAAGTCGAAATTGACCAAAAACGGAAATTGAACGAAAATTGATGACTTAACGTATAAGTGTAGAGATATTTAACTTGGTGAGATTTCGATCCTATCACTTTTTTTTATTAATTAAATCACTCTAAGTTAAAAGTTAACTCAAAGTTATTTTCAGTGTTAAAACGTCATTGATGATCTCTAAATTATTGTTTTGATCGGTTACAAAAAACGAGTGAGAAGTTGTTTCGAAAATGAGTTAAAAATGTCTCAAAATTAAAATTCATCTCGAGATGCATGTGGTAATGTAATTAGTAATTCGAATAAATGAAGTTAGGCATTCATTTGTATACCAAACAATATCAATCCATAAAAATTAGTGAAAAATTCTATCCTTTTGCAAGCCAATTTGAGCCTAATAATTTATACCCCTATTCGTTTGCTAACCCGAAAAACCCAATTGGCCCAGAGTTGTGAAAATTAAAAATTCATAAATTAAGTCCAAATGGTGCATAAAAAGGGGCAAGAAAAATAGAAGAAAAATTCTCAACAAACATAGCAAGAAAAAAAATAGAAAAATGAGAAAAATATGAAAAATAGAAGAAAGAGAAGAGAAAGAGAGCAAAAACCAGAAAAGTACCCAAGGACAATGCAAGAAAATTTTCTAACTCCGAATTTCTCAACCATTCCCATTTTTTTAAGTTATAACCGAGTCCAAATGATGAAATTAAATACCGCATGGAGAGCTAAAACACGAAAAGATAATAAAAGAGATTAAATGGTGCGAATAAAAAATGATGTTTCTCATTTTCCGATGACCATAACTCTTTCATGAGATATTTTCACCCAAATAATTCTATCTTTCAACTTGTGTGCGTGAACTCGTGTTCCATTATATTTATTCCTTATATCATGCATACCGAGAGAAAATAGCCACATTTATAGAGATTCGTTTGTGAGTGAATCCCGTGAGAAATTGAATCAAAATAATTTTTTGAAAAGTAACGTAATGATCAATCGGTGGCAGTTAGCGGTTTATTTGTTGGCTTCACACACACATACACACTATGAATTGAGATTTATTGAATAAAAATTTAAAGTGACTATTTTTCTGGAATTTAAATTGTGCAGTTCTTATTTATTTTGATACTTTATTTGAGTCAAAAAATGAATTTTGTGGGTAAATTCATTGCAACCCCTCATGAGACACCACTCGTCCTACTAGGGTAGTCTAGGGGCGTAAAGGCTTGTTGCATATGCTAAAGGCAATTGCTTACCCCCGAAAGAGGTATTTTATCCTAGTAAATCGTTTGGAAGTTTTCTTAAACCATACACTTATTATATTTACATTGCTCGGGACGAGCAAAATCCTAAGTAAGGGGGTTTGATTCGGCATAAATATATCATATTTATCCTCTTAAATTCGATTATTTTACAGTCTCGTGCGGTGTAGTTAGACTGGATTTATCTCATGTTCATACTACTAAGCCTTTTCAACAAGTATTTCTTATTTTGTTTATTTCCATTTTATTTTACTAGTGTTTAGTCCAAGTAAATGCGAGAGGGAAATCGAAATGAAGAAAGAAAAGAAGGAAAGGGGATCCAAGGGAATTTAAGTAATTTTGCATCCAGAACCTGGATGCAGAGCCAAAAGGAAAGTTGGATATCTTAAAGTTATGAGCATAATGGAAGAAGCGACACCCAAATCTGAGCTACGGTGAAGAAGTTACGCGTGTTTGAAGTTGAGAAAAGTTCCAGTGACAAAAGAGTAAAATTTACCTCATGCAAATCGGTTTGGATCAAAGGTGAACCGGTTCGCTGGGGTGAATTAATTCGGGGTTAAGGCGAACCGGTTCAAATGCCTTGTAGCGCGAATTTTCCTTTATTCTGATTTTTTATCTAGGGTTGTATTGGTTTTAAACTCTTCTAAAAAAGGGCCCAATGAGTGGTAACATATTATTAGACTTACCTTAGCTTAGTTTTAACCTAGTTTTTACATACTTTTGGAGATAGGAAGAAGGCTAGCAAGGAGAGGAACAAGAAGCATACATATTGTCCTATTTTTGCACATATATTCAATACAAGTATTGTCTTCATCTTTATTCTTTTCAAAATTGCATCTTTAGATTATAATTATTCTTTTTTCTGAATTGGTGATTGATTATTTCTTTCGTTATATATGTCATCATGCTTTCATGCAACATAAAAATCATGCACAAAGTTAATTATTCCATGTTCCCCTAAGTTTTTTAGAGGGTTGGGGTACATGAACCCAACATAGGTCTTATGGATGAATATAAAATTGGATAAACTTAAATAAATAATTAAGAGGTTTGATACTTTGTCAAAACAAGTATTGTAGAATTTTAACTTCGTTTGTCGTAGGTAACCACATCATTTATGAATATAATACACGTGTCAACAATGGTCTCTTTCACGTTAATTTTATTTTTTTCTAGGTATTGTGCAGAGTTAAATCCTCATATATTTGGTACTCAAATAATTCTATGGTTTTCTCTGAATAATATATATAATTCTTGAACGTTTTATATTCAATATAATTGTCGACGGTTCGAGAGAGTGTATTATGTGGTAGCAAAAAAAATCACCCGTAGGGGGGTCACAAACTATCACGATGCAAGTATAATAATAAATGAGAATGAGACAAAGATTTATTTGGTTCGACCATCAATGGTCTACGTCCACGGGGCTTCAACGGTGTTTCACTACAATAATGAGAGAGTTTACATGAGAGTGTTTCTCTAGCCTCTGAGCCCCCTTTCACAATGGGGGTTATCCCCTTCATATAGAGTTACGGGTTAAAATTGGATAAGTCCTATCCTTGTAGAGTTTGATTTAAATAAAATACTACTCCTCGGTCTTCTAGTTTATCAAGGATTCTAGTCGTCCTTATCTTGTTGGAGCGTATGCCGCTCGCCATCTTGATCGATGTGCTCGCCACGTGTCATGCTATTTTCATAGGCGTATTTTCCCCCTCATAATAGCCCCACAGGTCGCAGTTCAGCTAAGTTGATTTGGAGATGAGCCGAGAGCTGGCTCGTAATCTCTTCGAACATGTGTAGTTCTCGATGTGAACTGGACTAGCATTCTTTGAGTTGTCATTCAAATTTTAAGCCTTCTTTGGTTGACCCTCTTGCCTTTGTAAGGTCTCAGATGAATGCTTTGCTTGAGCTGAGAGATGTTCAATCGATATGGGAACCGGACTCGAGCATGTTGAGCTGCCTACATACCCTTATAGGATCAGGTCGATCGTAGTTCATTGTTCTATTTTATTGTATGGTCTAATTTGGGAGGCCAACCACATGCCTATTAAGTATTCATGCATCGAGGCTTGCTCAGGCGTGCACTAAGTTTAGGGTTTCTCCCCCATTAGGTTTTTCACATGGTCCAATTAAAGAGGCCGACCACATGCCTGTTAAGCACTCATGCGACGAGGCTCGCTCGGGCGTGCACCTAGTCTAGGGTATCTTCCTGAATTATGATTTTCACATGGTCTAATTGGAGAGGCCGACCACAGGCCTATGAAGCAATCATGTGTCGAGTATCACTCGGGCATGCACCTAGTCTAGGGTATTTACTTATATTAGGATTTTCACATGGTCCAATTAAAGAGGCCGACCACAGGCCTATGAAGCACTCATGTGCCGAGGCTCACTCGAGCATGCACCTAGTCTAGGGTATCTACCTATATTAGGATTTTCATATGGTCTAATTAGAGAGTCCGACCACAGGCCAATGAAGCACTCGTGTGTCGAGGCTCGCTTGAGCGTGCACCTGGTCTAAGGTATCTCCCTGTATTAGAATTTTCACATGGTACAATTGGAGAGGTCGATCACAGGCCTATAAAGCACTCGTGCATCGAGGATCACTTGGGCATGCACCTAGTCTAAGGTATCTCCATGTATTAGGATTTTTACATGGTCCAATTGGAGAAGCCGACCATAGGCCTATGAAGCACTCGTGCGTCGAGGCTGTCTCGAGCATGCTCCTAGTCTAGGGTATCTCCCTGTATTAGGATTTTCAGATGGTACAATTGGAGAGGCCAAACATAGGCCTATAAAGCACTCGTGCACCGAGGCTCGCTCGGGTGTGCACCTAGTCTAGGGTATCTCCCTGTATTAGTATTTTCACATGGTCCAATTGGAGAGGCCGACCACAGGCCTATGAATCACTTGTGCGCTGAGGCTCGCTCAAGTGTGCACCTAGTCTATATTATCTCCCTATATTAGGATTTTTACATGGTCCAATTGGACAGGCCGACCACAAGCATATGAAGTACTCGTGCATCGAGACTTTCTCGGGTGTGCACCTAGTCTAGGGTATCTCCCTGTATTAGGATTTTCACATGGTCCAATTCGAGAGGCCAACAACAGGCCTATGAGTCGAGGCTTACTCGGGCGTTAACATACTTAGGGTATCACCCCATTAGTTTTTTCACATGGTCTAATTGGAGAGGCCGACCATAGTCCTGTTAAACACTCACGCGCCGAGGTTCGATTGGGCGTGCACCTAATCTAGGGTATCTCCCTATATTAGGATTTTCATATGGTCCAATTGGAGAGGCCTACCATAGGCCTATGAAGCAATCATGTGCCGAGGATCGCTCGGGCATGAACCTAGTCCAGGGTATCTCCGTGTATTAGGATTTTCACATGGTCCAATTGGAGAGGTCAACCACAGGCCTATGAAGAACTCGTGCGCCGAGGATCGCTCGGGCGTGCACCTAGTCTAGGGTATCTCCATGTATTAGGATTTTCACATGGTCCAATTGGAGAGGCCGACCATAGGCCTATGGAGCACTCATGCGTCGAGGCTCGCTCGGGCGTGCATTTAGTGTAGGGTATCTCCCTATATTAGGATTTTCACATGGTCCAATTGGAGAGGTCGACCATAGGCCTATAAAACACTCATGTGTCGAGGCTCGCTCGGGCGTGCACCTAGTCTAGGGTATCTTTATTGATTAGGATTTTTATATGGTCCAATTGGAGAGGCTGACCATAAGCCTATGAAGCACTTGTGTCTTTCTTGCTTGACTAATGTTGCGGTGAATCCATTCACATGTCAATATTTCTAGGTATCCTCCAATCCGGCTGTGAAGAGAAGACTGACTAAAGATAACGCCCGACCATCCATCGGGCCTTTGATTCAGTTTAATGTCGATCATCTGAATAACCGAGATAATAAGTATGCCCCACCGTTCCTTGGTGCTTTATTGAGTTGAAGAATATCGCATCGATCATTCATCGAGCTGGATATAAATAAGGATTATCTTGCCCAACTTCATGTTGGGGCATTAATAAACGAGGTTAAACAACCAATATATGTCCGAGCGTATGAGCTGCATTGCAACAATATAACGTTGGCTAAAGAAGGACCCTGCACCCATTAGCCGAGGTTGAATTAAATAAGAATTACATTACCTAACCGTTTGGTGGGGTTTAAATGATCACATAATATAACTTGCGTCGATTATTCATCGAAGTTGATAAGAAATCCAGGGAACTAATATTGATGTCTACTGCCTGTCGGGGCATTAATAGGATTTCGATGGAAATAAATGATGCCTGAACGTCCATCGAGGCCAAATTTTAAAGGATCTAGTAGATATTGTGAACGATCCATGTTCAAGCATCAGTCAGAACATTGATAAGATAAATAATGCTTGAGCATCCGTCGAGGCAAGATTTTAAGGGGACGGGCAGATATTACGAGCGATCCTACATTGTTAGTGAAAAATAAATTTCCACACTATTCATTAGGGTTGAATTAAAATGATAATTATAATGCCCAACAATCCGTTAGGGATAAACGGTGATGATCACAGAATATAAATGCCAACCATCTGTCGAGGCATTTTGATAAAAATAAATAATGCCCGAACATCCGTCAAGATAAAAAATTTCAAGGACCGAGTAGATATTACGAATGATCCTGCATGATTACAGAAAAATAGATTTCCAAATCATACATAGAGGTTGAATAAAAATACTAAATGTAGTGTCGATTATTAATCGACTATGCCGACCATCTGTCGGGACTGAATATAAGAATTATCCCGACCAACCATCCATTGGGGATAAAATTCCACTCATGTCGTAGATATCTTCGGGACTAAAAATCATATGACAATAAATATTTTGCCGAACACCTGCCGAGATGAATCTTGAATATGTCTGGTCGTCCTTCAGGTTAAGAATCATGGAGATAATTAATACTGAAGTTGAAGAAAAATTAACACCCAAGCATCTGTCGGTTATAACAAGTAATCTTGCCCAATCATTTGTCAGGTCTTAAAGTGTTGTAGCGTGCTCGATCATCCATTAGAGCAATAACAAGATAAATATTGCCTGGATAGTTCGTCGAGGGAAAGTTGTACAATACTGAGTAGATATAGCGAGCGATCCACGCTCGAGCATCTAACGGAGCATTAATAAGATTTCCAAGAGCTTAAGATTGTGGTCGAGCATTCGGCGAGACTGAATCTTATTCATGTGGAAGTTAATAACTTGCTAGACCATCAGCTGAGGCTACATCAAATAGAAATTGTCACGAGATTGAATTATTCAGCTAAAGAATATATGATATGCGCCTGCTCGGCCATTTGCCAAGAAAAAATTTCATAGCAATGAATGAAAGTAATGAATAATCAAGTAATTTTTGTGATAAAATCTCATCCAGATGACTATGCCCGAGCATCCGTCGAGGCTGTGCTAAATACTTGCAAAAATATTACACCGACAATCCAGCAGTTATAACCAATAATCTCCTTTTATTAAGATTAAATTGTTGTAGCTGGATGACAATATTGAAAATTAAATGATCGAATAAATGACATGAGTACACTTAGAAGTGTGCCCCACCATTTATGTGAACAAAATAATTGTAATGAAGTCGCATAAAAAGTGTCATCTTAGATCATTGTCGAATCCAATACGTTATAATAAAAATAACGAGCATATTTAATGGACAAATGAATATCATGTACATTAAATGAAGATCAAGGAATAACGAGACCCCTCTCATTTTTTTTAAAGAGAGAACCGAATGATGCAAAATTTGTCAAATATATCCCAGATGTAAGACTTAGGGTTTGATTCAGAATTTTTTGGATTCCAAAGAAACAATTAAATATAGGTTGGTTTCAAAATTGTGTTTCCTCATAGAGCTTCATAAAGCCGCGAAGTAGGAAGAAAATAGAAAATGTTACTCTTAACAACTTCAAATAGTTTTAAAACCCAGCTGGACTTGTGCCCATTCCATGACAGCAATAACGTGTTGCCGAAAGGGGGGACCAAATTCGCAAAATCAATTGGATGTTGCCAAATGTAAATGAAATTGGTGGGGGAAATTTTACTGTGTAGCCTGCCAAAATAAGATCCTTTCCGTACAAAAAAAATGGTATGTGTCGACAATATTATGTCCTTTGGCAACACGAAAAGGCATTATAACATAATTTTTGTAACTCCTTTATAAGTGATGGTTAAAACACAATAATATCTTTTCTTGGATGAACATTCATTCATTCTCAGGAATAGTTGTTCACAAAACGTAGCATGTGACATATGTCAATGATGGTAGTCTTACATCCAAATGAGAATTATTCAAAGTGTTCCTTGAGTATCGATACCCAAACAACTTTCCCTACATATGATGAATTGAACTGAGTTTAACTCAAAATGAAGGGAAATACCTTTTAAGGTTCCTACATAGACCGAATGACACACCAACATCGCCCCTAATAAAATCTGGTTTATTGATTAGCATTTTAAATTTATTGAAGTTGACAAAAACTTTGGATTTCATTAACAATAGTTAATAGGGAAAACCCTACATTAAAAACTGAAAGAAATGTGAATAGAAACAAGGTCTGCTAATATAATCTAAGTGGAGCTCATAATGGATTTCTCCCCCACTTTTCCTTCCCAACAGCTTGATCAACACCAATGTGTTCGAGCTGGTCGACCCCATTCTTAGTCTTTTAAGCATCTTGAGAGGCACCCACTGCCTTTAGGACCTCAACAACACTAGAACTATCTTTTTCTTTCTCAGCATCTTGACAAGATCCGACCTATTTTTCATGGTCGACATTAATGTCGACCACCTCAACACCAGCAGGCCGGTCACTGAACAATTCCTCCCCATTATTCATGATCGTTGTCATTAATTGGAGGAGGGGAGCTTGTGTCATTCTCTTTGAAAAATTCAGACTCCTCTGATATTTTAGACTTAATAAGGGCTTCGACCCAACCATTCCTAAAGAATACCTTCTTGAGGTATTCGATCTTCTTTTGAGCTTTGTCTAAGCCCTTATCCCAACTGCGAGTAAGCACATAAGATTTGGCATGTGCGGCTCCGGCTATAGCCTCCTCAGCTTTGGCCTTCGCCTCTTCAGCTTTGGCCTTGATATCGTCAGTCTCAACCTTGGCCTTTCCATCATCAATAACTAGGTCAAATGACTCATTGATCTTCTTATTGAGGTCGACATTGGCAGTCTCCAACCTCAGGACCTTTTTTTAAGATCCTTAACCTTGGCAACCTCAGCATCACAAACTTTCCTGGAAGATTTCAGGGTCACCTCACCTAGGGCTACCCTCAAGTTGAAGCTCCAGTAATTAGTTATAATCAAGTAATAATTTCAAAGCACAGAGAAAAGAAAAGTAAATGGCTCATAATTAAGAAATGATGTGATGAGAAACACATTTGTAAAAAGGGAAAACTTATAAGAGAGAGAGTATGGGTGGAAAGTTCCACTAGCTAACCAGGGGTCAAGATAACGTCCGTTGACATATCAGTAGGAAGGCAGGATGACCTAATCAAGTCGTACGCCTTAATCGGGGCGCCGAACGACAGAATCAACAATGATTTTTCACTTGTCCGCCACAATCTTCCTTGCAGCGACATGAGGGGAGGAAGATCCTTATCCTTCTTGAATTTATTGAATAGGGGGATCCGTTTCCTAAATTGGGGAGTCCCCAAATGCTAGGGGGTTAGGGGTACCCCCAAGTTCATCTTTTTTGGTCAAAGTCTAAGCAAGATTTTCCTTCTTACTCGTCAGGCGAGTAATGGGAGATCTGGGACCCAAATTAGCAAAAAAATAGATCCATATTTATTATCTTAGGGGACATCTCACCCAGAGAGAGGTCGACAATAGGGATGGAATAGAGGTACAATGACTCAAAGGAGGAGGATATTGTCTCCTTGCCCGATCTGTTAGAAGTATAAGCCTTCAATCATTCAAATCGACTAGGATAGCTGGAGTTGGTCAACTAGACCCACGAGAAACGAAGTGGTTGACCTTGTGTTGCCAAAGAGAAAAATAATCGACCTTGGATGATCACTTTATCTAAGATTTTGCTTCACCGATAAAATCTTTTGGATATTGACAAATTTGACATCTTTATCAAGAGGATTTTTCCCTTTTCCTTTGGCTATTAAGAAACAAAGAGAAGACAATTACAACACGGGAAATACAATAGAAAGTAATAACACAAATTGGAAACGTAAAATCAACCAAATATATTCCTCTCCCTTCCTTAGGTCACCTTGACCTTTCATATTTTGTTCCCTTAAGAAGAGGGGCATGCTGTCGATTCTTCACAATCACATTGTGATCCCAATACTCTTTATTGGAATCGGGAAAGTTTACTAGAAAGGCTCGATTAGCTGCCCTTGTTTTCAAATTGTAAATAATTTCTTGGGTCGTCACCCATTGGTAATAGTACATGACATCTGTACTGCCAAGATTAGTACCATAACTTTTGTCAGTGCAGTGAGACCCATTAACAATCCTCTAAGTATTTGGAGAGACATGGTTCGAAACAAAATCAAAATATTAGCAAAAGTTCAAGAAAAAATTTATTTGGGAGAAAATTCACCCCACATTCAGTAATGAAGATTGAGGGTAACCGGTAACCTTCATCGAGCTTACAAAGGTCACAAGGACCATCACCTAACTCAACAGTAATCGAGTTGGGGATGTAATCATGCTTGAAGTTATATATTGTGATTTCATTAATTGTGCACACCATTGTTAAGAAGTGGGGGACAACACAAAGAAAGAAATTAAGAAATATAGTAAGATAAAAATGAGAAAGATGGAGATAAAATGCTTAAAAAGAAATTGAGGGAATGATAGTTCTTCTTCAAGTGCTCTGGTTTTGAAATGAAGAGGAAATATAAGGAATGACCTTTTTATGGTGAGAAATAATGTCACGGTTCCCTCAAAATGATCATTGCGTATACAATAATCGAAATGTCAGTTTGCGGCTACCAAGGCGGCCTTTTAGTTCCTGGGTCATTTATAATGTTGCCCTCTGATAAATGTACATAAATCTCAAAAAGGTATTGTCCTCTGGCCAAGAGAGAAATTCTTTTATTTCTAACGCGCGAGATGACTTATCCAATATTGCAGCTGACTAGAAGATAAAGCCCAGCGATCTCAGTGAGCCGCTAGATGTTGGGGATAATTCTTGGGTCAATCATTGTACCAGCATGTGCTCGGTCAGCTTGGCCCACAACTGAAGAAGTCATATGGTCAAAATAAGAATAACATTTCAACTCAAATACATAAAACAATTGGCTACAAATAAGATATAATGCCGAAATCTTAGGGATAGTTATTAGCGGGTGTTATGGGTCAAATTATTCATGCCACGTGGATCGATGAGATAGGGACACCTGCCCTTATAAGTATACATTTCAGCATTTTATTTATACTTGATCGGCTCCAAAAGTACTTAGTTGGCATACCGACAGACCAACTTAACAAGATGAACCATCAGGAAGAAGAAAGGTCACTCACATGGGAATTATCAATAGTCATTCCACACGTTCCTTGGAAGATCAATAGTCTCATTTATTGTATATATGTCTAAATTCTTAAATATATAAAGGCATTCCACCCCTTAGTTTCCAGGACCATTATAAATATATAATTTCCCTTCGATCAAGGGACAAGTCAATTGCGCACAAGCAAGACTGCCCAAAGTTCTATGTAATTACTGATGATGCTAAGATTTAGCACCACCGGGTAAGTGATAAGGAACTCAAACAGTAGTAACCATGGCAGCCATAGAGATGTATAAGTGTATAAGTATGTAGAAGGGGATGAGTATAAGGGGAAATAAGACAATGATGTATAGTGGTTCAGCCAATTTGGCCTACATCCACTGTGAGTGTGTGATCTACTAAGTATGGGCACTAATGGCCTTGGATACAATGCACATAAGCTCACTTTCTCTCTCTACTATGTGTACTAGCAGAGTTTTAGCTAGGGTTACAATTGATTGATCGATCCCTTGTAGGGTTATAGGTGACAAGTATATATAGGTCTTGGGGGGTGTAGTGTACCCCCCAAGTATGCATGGTGCATGTGAATGATGATCTAGCCAATCCCCTGTTGACACCTGTAGATGCCAAATGATGACATAATATTCGCTCAAGTGAGGGTGTGATTTTGTTATAACGGTCTCCCATGTGCCATGTGAGCCTCACGCGCACTATTACACTCGTCTCCCAAACCACGCGCTGCGATGATGTCACCCTCGGCCTATGAGCCGAGGCCGAGGGCAAAGTTCCTTCTGGTAGTGAGTCTGGCCTAATTTAGGCCTCGTACTGTCGTACCCTCGGAGGGTCGTCCGGAGCCTGATGAGGGGTCGGCCCCTCGGAGGGTCGTCCGGAGCCTGATGAAGGGTCGCCCCCCCTGAGGGGTCGTCTGGAACCTGATGAAGGGTTGGCCCCCGAGGGGTCATCTGGAACATGATGGAGGGTCGGCCCCTGAGGGGTCATCTGGAACCTGATGAAGGGTCAGCCCCCCGAGGGGTCATCTGGAACATGATGAAGGGTCGGCCCTCTTAGGAGTCGTCCGGTTTGGAGGGTATATATGGGTATATCAATCACCCCCCAGCCCTTAGCCATAGGTGCTGTTGAGATGGCTGAGGGATAGTGTTGTAATTAAGATGTGTGTATGATCAGTTAGGTGAGTGACACCTGGGTAGATACTCATTGTTGTTCCAGTTTCCAAGGCATGGCGACTGCATACTTTGCCTGGGGCTTTGTGCCCTAATGATGCCTTCCTCGTGGACTGTGCCCTGCCTTGGTTAATGGGCCCACTCATTACTAAGGTATTTAAGAGATTTTTGAACTCTCTCTCTCTTCTTCTTCTTCTTCGTGCCCAAGCTCTCTCTCTCTAGCCTTTCACCAGTCTTCATTGCCATTTCTGCAGTCTTCGATCCTCTAAGCTTAGCAACCTTGGCAGTCTTGCTCTCTCTTTATCAGGTAATCCCTTTGCTCCAGCGCTCTCTTTTATCTTCATTTCTGTTTGCTTTTTAGGCTCGTAGGGCTGCATTTTCCTTGGGTTGTCTCATAACTTTTTTCGGTGTCTTCTCCGGCAACTGGTTCTTGAGTGTTCTTGATCAAAACCCTTGAATTCCTTTGTTTCAATCCAAAAGTCCAATCTGGTCAACTGCCAACTTGTTTGTAGCTAAGTTTAGTTAAATTCTCTAAGTGTAGGGTTCTCCCTTTAGTGCTTAGGAGGCTTTATAGTTTAGCATCTGAATTCCCATCCTTGAGAGAGAAGCTCTTTGCAGAGATCAGACGAATAGAGGAAGAGGAAGAGGAAGAGAAAAGATGAGGGGCCGACCCTAACTGGGTATGACCTATCTTTCCCATTCCTCTTGCCACAATAAAACCATTTGAACCGTCTGAGTCTTGTGGGTCGTCCCATCGTCCAGCCGAGTGTCATTCAAGTGAGATGGATGAGAGAGTATCCTCGCCAACAGGCGCTGGACCTTCTGGTAGAATAGAGACATCTGACCTAAGCCTAGACCGCGATGCCGAGGGTATGGTACCCTCCGAGGTTGTCCCTGTGACAACCCTATCTCCACATGCCTTCCAGATGGCCTTTCCCCATGGTCCTCTGGCAGATGACGAGGCCGAGGGAGAGGGGACTGAGGACGAGGGCGATGATACAGATGACCAGGTTGATACCTCCCATGCCTCGTCCTATATCTCCTCCGTTAGGGATCGCGACCTCTTGATATGGAGGCATGCCTATGGAGTGTCCCCCAATATAACTATGAGGGTTCCCTCTGAGTCTGAGAGGGTCTTCGAGGGTGAAAAGGGAGAGGTTGCAGTAAACGAACAAATGTTCATGGTTGGTGTCAGATTCCCTCTGCATCCTGCCATCGTAGATATCTTGTGAGCCCTTGGTGTTGCTCCCTCTCAGCTTCTTCCCAACTCTTGGAGGAAGATCCTGGGCTACATCTCCCTGTGGAAGAATGCTTTCACTGATGAGCCCTCGGCTGACGTATTCTTGGCCTGCTACAATATCACCTCCTCGTCCAAACATCCTGGGTACTATCATCTAGGGGCGAGGAGGTCTGAGAAAAAACTTCTCCACGTGGCACAAACCTCCAACCACGATTGGAAGAAGAGATTCTTTTTTATCTCTGGGGAGTGGGAGTTCACCGCCGAGGCTCAACTTGTAGCCGATGGTCCGAGGGTCCCCGGAAGATGGTCTAACCCTTCAATGAAGGCCAGGTCAGACCCCGGACTTAGTCTGGAGGAGAAGGACATCGTTGAGTATCTGAGGGGACGAGGGAGAGGTTTTGAGCTTACAAAATTTGAAGATTTGATGACCCCCCGGTTCCTCAAAGAAGCTGGCCTGAGGGTCGGCCCTCTGACAGAACTATGTGAGTTATACTGAACGTTTTCCATTCTTTACTTATTTTTGAAGTGTTTCTTCTTTATCTCTGCATTTTTTTGACGTGTCGTCCTCTTTCCAGATCGTCCTGCAGGTATATCAGACTATCTTTGGGAAATGACTGCTCCCAGCTTATTATCAGGCTTGGCCAGGAAGAAAGGAAAGGAGCCTCAGCAGGCTCCGAGGAAGACACAAGACGCAGGGCCGACCCCTGCTGAGCCGACCGTCGGTACGCAGAAGAGGAAAGAGCCCGAGACCCCCGTAGACCCTCAGCCAAGATCACGGACGAGGGCATGGGTTGAGGGGTCTGAGGGAACCGCCTCCTCTTCTAGCATGGGGGCCTTCTAGTCTCAGAACTTGGCACATCTGAGGGCCGAGCCCTCATCACTCATTGCAAACTTGAGGGCAGCCAAGGCCTCAATGTTTTCTTCTCCCTCGGCCACTGATTACGAGTTCCTGTCAAAGATGCCTCCTGCCAAAGTGTACGACTATGGTCTGCACGCCCTTGCACAGGTATTGGTCTTAACCCACTTCTTTAATTTCATTCTTTCAATAACTGTTTCCTCGGCCTCTTGACATCTGTTTATTTTTCTTGTGCAGTCTGTGTGCGCCTTTACCTCGGCAACAAAATGGATGGCTGAAAATCAGGAGAAATTCTATGACGTCGAGAGGGCCATCCAGCATGAGGCCGACCTGCAGGTTGACTTAGATACTGCAAAGGCTGAGTTAGAGAGTGCTAGAACTGAGCATGCACGAATTATGGATGAGCTGACGAGGCAGCATGATGAGGATCTAAAGGCTAGAGACTTGCTTTTAAAGGAGAAGGATGAAGCCATGACCCGTCGGGAGGCCCAGTTTAAGATTGAGCTGTCTGAGGCTGTGAAGAAAGCCGAGGCCGACGCTGTTGAAGACTATAAACTCTCAGATGAGTTCCAAGGTTTCGGCCTTGAGTACTTGCAGAGAGGGATAAGGACGGCCTGTCGGTGGGTCGTCCTCAAGTTGGGCGACGTCGTCTCTTCGGTCCGCCCGTCCCTTGAAGCAGTCCAACTGGACGACCCTCTGATCATCGAGGCTCTGACCCAGGTGGAATCCCAACATGCAGAAGGCACGGGCACGTCTGAGGCTCAGCCTGTCATATTCACGGAGGAAACCTCTCTTATATATGTTGAGGCCCTACCCTCTGATGCTGTTCCATAGGGTGGCTGTCAGTAGCCCATACCCTCTTGATGTAATTAGCATTTTTGTACTCTACTTGTAGAACACTTGATATTTCATTAATACTATCGTCTCCTTTGCTGTCTTCCATATTTGCTTCTTATACTATTTGTGTTGTCTTTGTTAATGCCACTAACCTCTCCCTCGTCTTTCTTGAGGGCAGTGGTGGGGTCGTCCCCTCCACTGGCCCTCATTATAGCCGAGGGATCAAATTACCAAACTAATGGTTTTTAATGAAGTTTTTTCCTCGTCTTTCTTGAGGACAGTGGTGGGGTCGTCCCCTCCACTGGCCCTCATTATAGCCGAGGAATCAAATTACCAAACTAATGATTTTAATGTTTTCCCTCGTCTTTCTTGAGGACAGTGGTGGGGTCGTCCCCTCCACTGGCCCTCATTATAGCCGAGGGATCAAATTACCAAACTAATGGTTTTTAACAAAGTTTTCCCTCGTCTTTCTTAAGGACAGTGGTGGGGTCGTCCCCTCCACTGGCCCTTATTATAGTCGAGGGTTCAACTTACCAAATTAATGATTTTTAACAAAGTTTTCCCTCGTCTTTCTTGAGGACAGTGGTGGGGTCGTCCCCTCCACTGGCCCTCATTATAGCCGAGGGTTCAACTTACCAAATTAATGGTTTTTAACAAAGTTTTCCCTCGTCTTTCTTGAGGACAGTGGTGGGGTCGTCCCCTCCACGGACCCTCGTTATAGCCGAGGGTTCAACTTACTAAATTAATGGTTTTTAACAAAGTTTTCCCTCGTCTTTCTTAAGGACAGTGGTGGGGTCGTCCCCTCCACTGACCCTCATTATAGACGAGGGTTCAACTTACCAAATTAATGGTTTTTAACAAAGTTTTCCCTCGTCTTTCTTGAGGAGGGTGGTGGGGTCGTCCCCTCCACTGGCCCTCATTATAGCCGAGGGTTCAACTTACCAAATTAATGGTTTTTAACAAAGTTTTCCCTCGTTTTTCTTGAGGACAGTGGTGGGGTCGTCCCCTCCACTGGCCCTTATTATAGCCGAGGGTTCAACTTACCAAATTAATGGTTTTTAACAAAGTTTTCCCTCGTATTTCTTGAGGACAGTGGTGGGGTCGTCCCCTCCACGGGCCCTCATTATAGCCGAGGGTTCAACTTACCAAATTAATGGTTTTTAACAAAGTTTTCCCTCGTCTTTCTTGAGGAAAGTGGTGGGGTCGTCCCCTCCACTGACCCTCATTATAGTCGAGGGTTCAACTTACCAAATTAATGGTTTTTAACAAAGTTTTCCCTCGTCTTTCTTGAGGACAGTGGTGGGGTCATCCCCTCCACTGGCCCTCATTATAGCCGATGGTGGTTCTCTGTAGATGTTTCCATGCATACTAGAACTGATAACCACAGGATGAGGGGAAGCACTGATATTTCTCATTAATTTTCCAAGTGTTCTGTTGGAGCAACTCTTATTACAATTATGGTCTATCAAGACCTTACAACACTACTGATAGTATTTCTTCAAATGATCTGCATTCTGGGGGTTGGAAAAAGGTTCCCCTTCTAGGTTTTCTAGTCTATAGGTCCCAGGGACGACTTCATCGATGACCCTATATGGGCCATGCCAATTAGGATGGAGCTTATTGCGCTTTTGCCAAGTCTTCTTGAGGACCAAGTCCCCCACTGCGATAGGCCTCTGTTTCACCATCTGATTGTAAAATCTTGCGGTCCTCTGCTGGTAGGCTGCCTGCCTTATCTCAGCGTCCTCCCTCATTTCCTCAATCAGGTCTAAGTCGAGTCTCCTCTCTTCTGCATTTTTCTAGGGGTCATACATTTGGACTCTATGCGTAGGAAACTCAATCTTGGTGGGGATGACGGCTTCTAAGCCATAAGCTAGCATGAATGGGGTCTCTCCGGTAGAGGTCCTCACTGTCGTCCTGTATGCCCACAGCACGGCATATAACTCCTCGACCCATATTCCTTTTGCCTCCTCAAGCCTCTTCTTGATTCCATCTAGGATTTTCCTGTTTGTAACTTCTGTTTGCCCATTGGCCTGAGGTCGGCCTGGGGTGGAGAATTTTTTTTTGATACTCACCCTTTCACAGTACTTCTGTAGAGAGGTATTCTTGAACTGAGTCCCGTTATCCGAGATAAGGGTGTTGGGGAGACCATATCTGCATATAATATTTTTCTAGATGAACTGGAAGGTCTTCTGCCCTGTGATCGTCACCATCGTCTCCGCTTCCACCCACTTTGAAAAATGGTCAATGGCTACGATGAGGAACCGGTAGTTATTGACGGCCCTAGGAAAGGGTCCTACTAGGTCAATTCCCCATACTGCAAATGGCCATGGGGATGTAATGGAAGTAAGAAGCTGATGGGGCTGGTGAGGTATGGTGGCAAATCTTTGACATTTGTCACACTTTTTTACATATGCCGCTGCATCTTTCCCCAAGGTCGGCCACCAGTACCCCAGGGTGATCACCCTCTTTGCTAAGGATCTGCCCCCGATGTGGCTTGAGCACGATCCTTCGTGCACATTTTGCAAAATGGAAGGGACTTCTGAGGGATGCACACATCTAAGTAAGGGGAGCAAAAACCCCTTTTTGTACAAGGTGTCTCCGATGACAGTGAATTTTGCAGCCCTGTACCTCAGCTTCTTCTTTTCTTGCCTTGCTTCTGGCGTCTCCCCCTCTTTAATGTACCTGATCAGAGGGTCCATCCATGAAGCTTCCTGGGAAACACTTAGGCAATTGCTAAGTGTTCCCTCAGCGTCTTCAATAGTTGGCCAAAGTAAAATTTCTACTGGAACCGTCCTCCTGATGTCTGTCCTCGTTGCCGAGGCCAACCTAGCAAGGGCATCAGCACGGTCATTGTCGAGCCTAAGTATCCTCTTTAATTTCACTTCTCTGAAGCCCTTCAGTATCGACCTCACCTTCTCAAGGTACCTAGCCATCCTCTCGTCCTTGGCCTCATAGTCTCCTAGTACCTGATTAACTACTAGCCTCGAATCACTGTGAGCTAAAATCTGGACGACACTAAGTGATCTGGCCAAGGAGAGGCCTGATATCAAGGCCTCATACTCGGCCTCGTTGTTGGAGGACTTAAAATTAAACCTCAGGGCGTACTCAATGTCTGTGCCGTCGGGTGCTGATACTATTAACCCAGCTCTGCTCCCGCTTTCGCAAGAGGACCCATCGACGAAGAGACTCCACACGGTGTGTTCTTCTGAGAAACTTCCCTCGGTGAGTGACCCCTGTCTAAAAAGATATCTTCTTTCTTCGTTTTCAACCACTTTCCTTCTAGCGGTGCTCATCTCAGCCTTATCTGTAAGCGTGTCGGTGAGCTCACCCTGTCGGGTATCTATCCTCCCGAGGTCCTCATCCTCGACTTCATCATCTTCCCAAGTAAACTCAGCCATGAATTCTGTCAATGCTTGCCCCTTAATGGCCGTCCTAGGCTGATACACAATGTCAAACTCCCCCAGTTCTATAGCCCAGGCCATTAGCCTGCCTGATTTTTCTGGCTTGTGTAGGACCTGCCTAAGAGGAGAGTCGGTGAGGATGACCATTGTGTGGGACTGGAAGTACGGCTTCATCTTCCTTGAGGCATGGATCAAGGCGTAGGCCAACTTTTCCATCCTCGGGTATCTTTGCTCTGCCCCCTGAAGTGCCTTGCTGTTAAAATATACAGGCTTCTGTACTCCATCTTCGTCTCTCACAATGGCTGCACTGATGGCCGACTCTGAGACGGTGAGATATACATAAAGTCGTTCACCCTGCACGGGTCGTGACAGCAGCAAGGGAGACCCTAAGTATGACTTTAGGTCCCTGAAAGCCTCATCACACTCTTCACTCCATTCGAAGGCCTTCCTAAGGATCTTAAAGAATGGAAAACACTTGTCTGTGGCCCTAGACACGAACTTGTTCAAGGCAGCAACTCTCCCTATGAGTCTCTGAACGTCTTTAACGGACTTGGGGGTCTTCATCTCAACAAGGGCCTTTATCTTTTCAGGGTTGGCTTCGATGCCTCTTTGGTTGACAATGAACCCCAAGAACTTCCCTGCTCCGACCCCGAAGACACACTTGGCCGGATTAAGCTTTATCTGGTATCTATCCATTGTATTAAAGTTCCTCTCCAGGTCTGCCACATGATCCTCTGCCTTCAGACTCTTAGTCAACATGTCATATACATAGACCTCCATAGACTTCCCAATTTGGTCTTCGAATATTTTATTTACCAGGCGTTGGTACGTTGCCCCCGTATTTTTTAGGCCAAAGGGCATGACCCTATAACAGTATGTCCCCTTGTCAGTGATGAAGGATGTCCTCTCCGAGTCTTCAGGGTTCATGAATATCTGGTTATACCCTGAATAGGCATCCATGAAGCTCATGAGCTTATGGCCTGTGATAGCGTCTACCATCTGGTCAATGCGGGGGAGAGGGAAGCTGTCTTTGGGACAGTGCTTGTTGAGGTCTGTGAAGTCCACACACATTCTCCACTTCCCGTTGGCCTTGGGGACAATGACTGCATTGGACAGCCATTCAGGGTAGATGACCTCTCTGATAAATTTAGCGTCTTCTAATTTTTTGACCTCGTCCCTAATGACCTCATACGTTTCTCTAGAGTAAATTCTCCTCTTCTGCTTTACCGGCTTCACTCCCTCTACCACGTTGAGCTTTTGGCACATGATTTCAGGGTCAATCCCCGGCATATCTACATGACTCCATGCGAAGACGCTTCGTCTTCTCCTCAACAGTTTAATGAGGTCTTCCTTGATGTTGGGATTCAGAGACTTGCCGACTTGGATGGTTTTTTCTGGGTCATCCTCATCGAGGATGATGGATTCTACCTCTTCCGCGACCTCTCCTTTCTTTAGCTTCGTCTCATCCCTGGGGTCTAGGTTATCAATATTGTAAGTGGTCGTAGCCCTCTTGTGTGCCTCCCTTTCTTCAGCGGAGTTGTAGTAACATTATCGCGCTGTCGTCTGGTCTCCCTGAACTTCCCCCACCAGGTAAGGAGTAGAAAATTTGATCATCTGATGGACCGTAGACGACACAACTTCAAACCCCTTGAGGGCCACACGCCCCAGTATGATGTTGTAGGCCGAAAACACATGCTCATCCATCACAACGAAACTGACCTTCTTGGTGAGCCATCTCGGCCATTCGTCCCCCATCCTGACATCAGCCTTATACACTCCAAGGGGATGAACCTTTTCCCCACTGAACCCAATCAATGGATGATGGTACGGGACGAGTCTAGCCCGACTGAGACCTAAGGCTTTGAAGCACGGCCAAAACATCACGTCTGCAGATGAGCCCCCATCTACTAGGATCCTCGGTACCTCGCAATCGTGCACCCTGGTAGTGATGACGTTCGGGTCATCATGTGGGCCTAAGAGGCCTTTGAAGTCCATTCTTAAAAATCCCACTATCAGAGTGTCCATATCAACCTTCTTCCTCTTTTCTGACTTGACCTTCAGAGAGGTTGAGTGTACCGTCTTCGTCACTGCCTTAGCCTCACCCACATGGGCCTTCCAGTCGGCGACCTCAGACCCTCCTCCTGCTAGACCCCCGAAGATCATTCCCACTCCGAGCGAGATCACATTAAGCCTCTTGATAGGACCTTGGTCGTCTCTCGGCGGGAGGTCAGGGTTGTCCTCATCATCAGAAGGGTCGTCCCCTCTTTTTTGAGGTCCTTCTCTACATGCATCGCCTCGCTTCTTTCTAGGGTCGTCCCCTCGGCCCCTCTTGAAGGCACCTTTGTCGACGTACTTTCTGAGCTTCCCTTCTTTCAGCATCTTCTCAATCTCATCTTTCAGAGCAAAGCATTTGTCTGTTACGTGGCCGTGGACTTGGTGAAATTCACACCACAGGTTCTTATTCCTCTTACTGGGGGCTGCCCTCAGCTTCTCAGGCCACTTCAGGGACCGGTCACTCTTTATCTCATTGAGAATCTGTTCACAGCTGACCGTTAGAGGGGTGTAACCAGCGAACTTGTCATCCGTAGACCTCTTCTTCCCTTCTTTGTTCTTCTTAGGGTATCTACCCCCACTAGAACCTCCTTTTTCATCTTCATATTTTGCGGCCATCGCCTCTTCGGCGTTCATCACCTTCCCTACTATCGACAGTAATTCAGCCATCGTCCTCGGAGGGTCTTCAGCAAGCTTCCATAACAGTTTCCCCTTTTGGAGTCCTCCAATCAGGGTTGTCATAGCTATGCTCTCCTCATAGTCTTCCACCTCCAGCTTCTCCTTATTGAATCTGGCTATGTAGTCCCTCAGGCTCTCACTCTTCCCCTGCTTAATATAGAGCAGGTGGGTGGTCTTCTTCTGTGGCCTTACCCCAAAGCAAAAGTTATGGATGAACAGGTCGGCCAACTGCTTAAAGTTTTTAATGGAATTTTTTGGAAGAGACGTGTACCAGACATGTGCAGCCCCTGTCAGGGTACCAGAAAAAGCACGACACCTCATCTCATCTGAGATAGAGTATATGTCTGCTACTGATTGATACATCTCGACATGGTGGACAGGGTTGGTGCTCCCGTCGTATCTTGGGGTGACCTCAGGTGGCTTGAACCTTGATGGCGTAGGGAATTTGACTATCTTTGCCATAAAGGGTGAGCCTATGGTGTATTCCTTCTGAATAGGGTCCCGGCTCTTCAGTATATCACCGATCTTATCCTCTAGTCGCTGGATTGAGTCATTCCAGGGCCTCACAGGGTCGGCTTGGCCGATGTTATCCCCTGCCGCCTCTTTAAGGTGGACGGAGGGTTCTGTTACGGCAGGCCTGTGTCGGCTGTTTACTTCCCTTTGGCCATCATCCCGTCCTTGGGGTCGGCCATCTGCTGCCTCCCTCCTAGACCTCGCAGCACTTCTTGACCTGGACAATTTTTACCGCAGGTCATTTACTGGGCCCCAGCCTCTCAAGCGATCAAAATCAGAGCCTCTCGGGCGATCATCAAGATTTGGTCTCCCGCACTTTCCTCTACTATCTTGGAGAGGTCGTACAGTATTGTTGGAGACCTCATACGGTTCCCAGCATTCTATTGGGGCCTCCTCTCCCTCCAGATCGTCATACCTGTCCTCAGGGCAAGGGTTTTCTTACCTCCCCAGGCGTAGACGCCGGTGGTCAGCAACATCCCTACGCCGCTGAGGGGGTGGCAGGTCTTTGCGTGGTGCCTGGGGTGGTCCCCTGGCCTCATGCTGTCCTGGAGCTGCTGCCGGAGTAATCATCTCAGGTGAAATCCCTGGTGGTCTTAGTATGTTCTGGCTTAGAGGTGTGAACTGCTCCTGCATCATCCGCTGGCTTGCTGCCAGAGACTTTAAGGCTGCCGCCACATCAGCCATCTCAGACTGAGGCAGCGGCTGACTGGAACTGGGTCTTCCCCCATCATCCGGCGGGGGAAGCGGTGGCGGTGTCATTTCAGGTGCCATGTGTTTGAGCTTTGAAAAGATGAACTGAAGAAAAGACTGGGGAGCCTGGGAACCTTAGTGGGTCTCTTTCAATGGTGAAACACCTCCTCTCAGGGGGAGTGCTGGCTCACCACCAGAGTGCCCAGTGAGGTCAAGCTGTACAAAGGAAGAGATGTCTTCTCGTTCCCACAGACGACGCCAAATTGATGATGCTAAGATTTAGCACCACCGGGTAAGTGATAAGGAGCTCAAACAGTAGTAACCATGGCAGCCATAGAGATGTATAAGTGTATAAGTATGTAGAAGGGGATGAGTATAAGAGGAAATAAGACAATGATGTATAGTGGTTCAGCCAATTTGGCCTACATCCACTGTGAGTGTGTGATCCACTAAGTATGGGCACTAATGGCCTTGGATACAATGCACATAAGCTCACTTTCTCTCTCTACTGTGTGTACCAGCAGAGTTTTAGCTAGGGTTACAATTGATTGATCGATCCCTTGTAGGGTTGTAGGTGATAAGTATATATAGGTCTTGGGGGGTGTAGTGTACCCCCAAGTATGCATGGTGCATGTGAATGATGATCTAGCCAATCCCCTGTTAACACCTGTAGATGCCAAATGATGACACAATATTCCCTCACGTGAGGGTGTGATTTTGTTATAACGGTCTCCCATGTGCTATGTGAGCCTCACGCGCACTGTTACATGCGTCTACCAAACCACGCGCTGCGATGATGTCACCCTCGGCCTATGAGCCGAGGCCGAGGGCAAAGTTCCTTCCGGTAGTGATTCTGGCCTAATTTAGGCCTCGTACTGTCGTACCCTCGGAGGGTCGTCCGGAGCCTGATGAAGGGTCGGCCCCTCGGAGGGTCGTCCGGAGCCTGATGAAGGGTAGGCCCCCCCTGAGGGGTCATCTGGAACCTGATGAAGGGTCGGCCCCCGAGGGGTCGTCTGGAACATGATTGAGGGTCAGCCCCTGAGGGGTCGTCTGGAACCTGATGAAGGGTCGCCCCCCCGAGGAGTCGTCTGGAACCTGATGAAGGGTCGGCCCCCTTAGGAGTCGTCCGGTTTGGAGGGTATATATGGGTATATCAATTACCCTCAATAATAATACCATAATCGTGGATGTAGGTTTTCCCTAAGCTGAACCATGTCAAAAAAATTTGTGGTCCTTTGTTGCCTTATTTATTTCCTTTCTCATTACTTAAACAATTATCTGTGATTATAAAATAGTAATTTATAGCTCAGATAAAATCTACGCCAATTTTGGACATCAACAAATTGGCACCGTTTATGGGAATGACTGCTTGTCATAGTACTCTACCAATCCTATTCGTTTCTTCATCTTAGAAACCTTCCAAGGGATGATGAACATTCCTGAAAGCAGCCTTACCACCGCAGGCAACACTCATGATCCATCTTCTCCTTCTAGCGTAACAGATCTTTAGGGAATCTTAATCAACCTTTTCAAAAGGGCAAGAAGCAATGCAAGAAACAGTACGATAATTAGCTTAAATATTGAAGGACAAGTCTAGGTAAATGCCGCCTCCTCCTCTCAGAAATAAGAGAAATATCTATTCCAAGTTCTTTCGTGATAGATTATATCGCCTAGGAGCAACATCATCCATCTGATATATTGATTACTATGATGGTCGATTTTTCACTTTTGGGAGACCGAATGTGCTGGAACAATTGAGCAAAGCCTCTTCTTTTGATCTTCTTGGTCCCTGAGTAACCAGAGGTCATCATAAAGAACTGATTCGATCTCGCGATCATAGGGAAGGGTTATTTAGGTCCAGATCTATCATCTGAGGATCCGTGCATGCCGAAAAGACTTCTCAAGAAGAGAGCTCGGTAAAAACGCATAGTAAGGCAACCAAACTCGCCTCAGCCAAGTCCAAACCAGAGAAAAAACTCTTGGAAGGGATCAATAAAGAGAAAAAAAGATCGCCTGGGAGAAATGGTCAATACCAAGAATCCTCTGCAAAGGAGTTTTATGAAAGGATCTCCTATCATCCCGACCATTGTGGATTTCTCTACACCCTCCAAATTCAAACCACTAGTAATCACACCTAAGTATGATGGCAAAATTGATCCCCTCCTTCATGTTGAACAGTATCAGGATGCTGCTGATATTTATAATGTTCCTAACGAGATGCAGTGTTGAGCTTTCTCAAGTATAATCACTGGTCCAGCCCAGATATGGTATAATAATTTACCTCAGGGACAAATGGAAAATTTTCATTAACTCGTCGAACTATTCATCTTCTGATTTGGAGCAAAGCCAATCAAGAGGGCAATCAATTTATTAACTGTCCGCCAGTGACTAAGAGAAACTACCCGAGAACATATAACTCGCTTCAAAAATGAGAAATTAGAAGTGATAGATTATGAATAGAAGACGACCATTATAGCTTTAATTAGTGGGCTTTTTCCTGAAAAGATAAATTATGCATTGGCGAAATAACCTCCAAAAACCATGACTAAATTGATGGCAAACGCTGGTAAATCATGAATGCCGAAGAAGTTATGGCCGCCAAGAAAACCCCTAGGACAAAATCTAATAGCGAAAAGAGATCTGATAAGAAGGAACAAAAGGATAAGAAAGCCGAGAAGTCTAAGAGGTACGAGGAATATACTCATACTATAGGTGTGCATCACATTTTGGAGGAGATTAGTGGAAGTAAGGACTTAAAGTGGCCTAGGAAATTGAAATCGCCACCTAACCAGAGAGATAAGTCTAAATACTATGACATTCATAAAGAGCATGGACATACCACCGATAATTGTATTGCCCTGAAGAATGAAATTTAATCTCTCATTCGCCAAGGAAAATTAACCAAGTTTGTTGACCGAATTGAAAGTTAGGACACTAGAAGAAGGTCAGAGTCCCCTTAAAAAAATAAAGATGACATGGAAAGAGGTTGAGATGACTATTATGAGGATGACCCTGACTTACCAAATAAATCGAGGGAGCCTAAACATGAGGTAAGTCTAATATCATTGGGTTGTCATTTCATCACAGGAGGAAAAACTGGAGGTGGAGATGAAGACATCGAGAGAAAGGCCTATTTAAATGAGTCCAAAACTTATTCTTACATCAGGCTAGTAAACTTATCGGACAAGACAGATTGTCAACACAGAAAGTTGAATAACGATAATTTGTTCATCGATTTCTCCAAGAATGACTTATCAGGAGTGTTTTACCATCAAGATGACCCTCTAGTCGTTGCTTTTCGAGTGCATCATGCAAGGGTTGCAAGAGCTCTCCTGGATAACGGTAGCTCAGCAGATGTTATGTTTTATAATTTCTTTCACAACTTGGGGTTATGAGAGAGGAAGCTAGAACTTATCATAGGACTTTAATTTGTTTCTCCGTAGAAAAGGTTTATCCTTCAGGAACTATCAAATTAGATGTCTTGATCGGCACTTGGCCAACAATCATAACTAAGAAGATTTGTTTCTTATTTCTAGATAAGAATGTTCCCTCATCCTATAATATGATCCTCGACAGAGTTGGATTGAGAAAATTCAAAGTAGTGCCATCTACGGTTCATCAACATATGAAGTTCCCCACTCACTATGGGGTTGGCATAGTAAAAGGAAATAAAGTGGAGGAAAGAGAGTGCTACTATACTTCAGTCGACAAGAAGGAAATTCATAAGAGAACCACCACTTAACAAATCGACACTTTGGACCCCCTGGAGGAGGTTGATTTAGTCAAAGGGCAGGTCGTGGAAGCCACAAAAACCATTATACTATATGATGAAAATTCAGAGAGAACCACCAAGATCGGCTCAAACCTATCACCATCCCTTAAATAGAAATTAATTGCATTAGAGAGAGGAAAATGTATTTTCCTAGAACCATGAGGACATGCCTAGAATCGACGCCAACTTCATATTCCATGAACTTAATATAAACAAAGATGCCAAGCCGATCAAGAAAAGCATAGGGTGTTTAGCCCTGAGAAAAATGTGGTTATCTCGAAGGAAGTAGATAAATTACAAAAATCCAAATTCATTGAAGATGTCAAATATTCTAATTGATTGCCCAACGTAGTGATGGTCAATAAGAAGAATGAAAAATGGCGAATGTGTGTAGATTTCATCGACCTCGACAAAGCATGCCCAAAATATCACTTTCCATTACCAAGGATTGATTAATTGGTAGATGTAATAACACATCACGAGTTGCTGAGCTTTATGGATGCATACTATGGTTACAACCATATCAAAACAAAACTGAAGGATAAAGAAAGAACGTCTTTCATCACCATCTGAGGTACTTACTGCTACAACATTATGCCTTTTGGTCTTAAAAACGTTGTAGCAACATACCAAATGCTAGTGAACAAATTTTTTGAAGAAGAAATTGGTATATGTGGATCACATGCTTTCTAAGAGCAAGGTAGATACCGACCACATCAAATATCGAGTTAGATTTTCTATTAGTTGGAAAAATATCAAATGAAACTCAACTCGATCAAGTGTGTGTTCATCATACAAAAAGGAATGTTCCTAGTCTTCATTGTGAATCAGAAAGGGATTAAAGCCAACCCAAATAAAATAAAAGCATTGATTGATATGTAATCTCGAACACACAAGAAGGATGTATCAAAATTAATGGGAAGAGTGTCCGCCCTCAATCGATTTGTGCCCCGAGATATCGACAAATACCTTCCTTTCTTCAAAGTGCTCAGGTTAACCTTCGAATGGAATGAGGAATGCAAAAATGCCATTCAGGATTTAAAGAAGTACTTGGGATGTCCACCTCTTCTCTCCTAACTAATTATGGGAGAGAAATTGTATCTATATTTGGCTGTATCATAATTCGTTGTTAGCTCGACATTAGTCAGATTGGAAGATGGAGTTAAAAATTGGTGTATTAAACTAGCAAAGCATTCAGAGGAATGGAAATCACATATCCACGCCTGAAAAAGCTATCCTTTGCTCTTATTGAAGTTTCAAGGAAATGAAGCCATACTTTCAAGTGCATACCATCGTGGTCTACATATATTTACCTCTACTCATGTCGCTTCACAAACCAGAGAAATCAGGGAGATTAATTTCCTGGGCAACAGAGCTAGGAGAATACGAAATTATCTATGAACCGAGATCCATATTGAAGGGGCAGGTCATAATAGATTTTATTACTAAATTCACGAATCCAGAAATCATTAATAACCCCAGTCTGCTCACCGATCATCCTTCCTTGGAATAAAGCTCTGCTCCAAAGAAAATTAAAATTATCTCCAATCAACTTGAGACCTCAGTTGCCCAAGAAATGGCTCAGCGGTACAGTGAGTAGAGCAAAAAAATATCCCAGCAAGGAGTATTATCTGAGGAGAGATTTAACGACGACATTCCAGTTTGGAAGTTATATGTAGAAGGATCCTCATGTGCCATTGGAAGTGACGCATGTCTTATCATCAATACTCTAGACGATATTGATGTGGAATATGCACTTCGTTTTTAATTCCATGCCTCCAATAATGAAGCAGATTATGAAGCATTAATTATATGCTTGGAGTTAGCCTTATAATTCGGAGCTGAGCAGGTTATGTCATATAGTGATTTTCAGCTTATTATTAACCAAGTACTTCAAATATATGGAGTCAAGGGAGATCTCACGATAAAGTATTTGTCTAAAACTGTGGAAGTCATTTCTAATTTTATCACAATCAAAGTGGTGAGCATACCAAGGATAGAGAATTCTCGAGAAGATCCATTTGGTTGGCTGGCTTCAGTGACCAGGACAGAACTCAGAAAAACCATCCTTGTGGAAATTCTAGCACACAGAAGTATAGATGCGGAATCTATAATAAGTTTTATCCTGGTAGATTTAGGATCCTCGTGGATGGATCATATTAGAAGCTACATTAACAAAGTTATATTACCTGCTGAGCCAATAGATGCCATGAAGTTAAAGTACAAGGTATCCAGTTATGTGCTAGAGCGAGGAGTCTTGTATAAAAGAGAATACATTGTTTCTCTACTTTGGTGCATACACCCCGTAGAGGTACAAGATTTGATCATATAGGTACATGAAGTTTCCCGTGGGGCTCATTTAGCCGACTAATCATTGGTACAAACGATAGCTATATAAGGATACGATTGGACGACTATATGAGCAGACTGTATCTCCTTTGCCAAAAAGTGTGATAAGTGTTAAAAAATTTACACAATCCATAGAATACCAGGAGATGCTTTAAATCTAATTACTTCTCCTTGGCCTTTTACTATTTAAGGAATTTATATGGTTATCCCATTGCTAAGGACCAAATGAAGGTCCAAGTAGTTGGTGGTGGCAGTGGATTACTTTATAAAATTGGTGGAGGCAAAGCCACTAGTTGGAATGCCTTATGAAAGAGTTTTTCAGTTTATTTGGAAACATATCATATGAAGGTATGGAATGTGATATGCCTTTATCACTCATCACGTCACTCAGTTCGATAATAAAGAATTTGAGAAGCATTGCATTCAGTCCAAGATTAAATAAATTCACTCTACACTTAGACACCCACAGTGTAATGGCCAAACAGAGGTTACTAACAAAACTACATTTGATGGGTTAAGAAAAAGTTAGATAATGCTAAGGGAAACTGGATAAATGAGATGCACAGTGTTCTTTGGGCATATAGAACTATGCCGAGAATAGCCACAGGTGAAACTCCTTACATGCTTTCTTTTTGAACTGCGGCAATGGTACCATTTGAGATAGGTTTGCCGACTCATAGGGTGTTGAAATTTAATTCCCCTAAGAGTGACCTCATGAGGACATTGGATTTAGACTTGATTGAAGAAGTCAGGGAAGATGCTGCACTTCGAGTAGATGCTTATCAACAAAGAGCTACAAGATTGTATAACAAGAGGGTCAAGACGACCAACTTGAAAGAGGGAGACTATGTCCTTTAAAAGGTCATCCAGAAAGGAAACAAATTGGAAGAAAATTGGCATGGTCCTTATCGCATCTCGGCAGTCATCTGACCAGGGACTTATCGCCTAAAAACACTTGAAGAAGAAGAAGAATTTAAGAATCCATGGAATGCCAATCATATCATAAAATATTATCAATAGTTTTGTAATGTATTTGATGTAATTGTTCATCTTGTTTAACAAAGTTATGATTTCCAACCAATTATGATTCCTTTTTGTGTTTTCTTCGGAGTACGGTGATGATACATCCCCTAACAAATTTTTCCAACTTCTAAAAAGTTAAATTTTAGACTTCATGTATGACTTTGTCTTTGATAAGTCATGAACAAGAAGTCCCTGGAACTTCATGTATGAATTAAAGTCAAATAAGAAGTTTCACCCGACCAAGTTAAATTTAGAAAAACCCTACATTCCAAATACATTTGGTCACTAATGATAACTAATGCAACACTTAGTTCTAAAAATAACAAATATTCATTTTACCCAAGTACATTAGTAAAACCTAAGGCATAATAACTCAAGTTCATAATTTGACCAAACACAGATCAATCAAGCAAGTTAGTCGATTGGATAGCCGATCAACAAATCAAAAATCTTGATTATTAAAGAAAAGACTAAAATACATAGACAAACAAATATGCAAAAGAAAGTATTTTTCATTTCAACAAACTTCCATAGAAGACAAACCTAAAAATCATATTGAAATAGAAACGTTTGATGACAAGAAAAACAAAATTATTCAATTGGGCGTTTCTTATCTGTCTTGTCCATACCAGTTGGAGGAACATCAAGAGTACTACACAAAGTAGTAGTCCTAAAGTCCCTCAACCTATTACAACCACTGGTGCTCGATTGATCCAACAAGTGAAGGGGATGAATGTAAGTAACTTCACCATGAAGGCCACAATCTCCTAGGTACTTTTTCACCTAGCCCTGGGGAATGGTATCCGTTGAAATTCACTAGAAATAAATTATGAATGGAGGTTTAGGATAATCCAACATGACTGGATCATACCAATGCCACGATTCACTCTTTTCATCCACCTTTAATAGTGTTAGCACATTCAATCATCCCCACTTATAACCTTCTCATTGACATTGCTCCAATTGATCCTCCATATGAGTTATGGACTCATTATAACAATCTATCCAGAAAACTTTGGGTTATTTATGGAAGTGAAAAGTTAATCGATCCAATTGGTCTTGGAGCTTTTTTATGGTTTTATCTTTATATTCAACAGACATGCCTGGTCGTCCAAGGTTTTCTTGGTCCATTTTTTTATCCTCATTAGGTCGAGCAACGATCACCTGTCTAGAAGATCGGTCGGATTTGGTTTTCTTCTTTTGCAAGTTTTCCAATTCTTCCATCAGTCTGACATTTTCAATCTCCTAGATAAAATCACCTTCCTTATATTGTTATTTTCTTTTACAATAAGATTGGCAATGTTTCAAAAACTTTCCACCTCCCTATTCAACCGGAACTCCTTCTTCCTGAAAGCCGACGTGATCTCTTTAATCTTCTTATCAAAGCCCCAACCAGCACTCAAGGTCTTAAACTTGGCCTCATTATCATAATAGAGTAAATCTCGAGATAGATTGTGTTCGTCTTAAAGTTTCTCAATCATTTCATAGTAAGCCGTATTATTCGCCACAACCCTATCAAAAAGACTGTGCAGATGAACATAAGCTTCCTTGACTTGGTCTGAAACATCCATGTCGAGCAACCCTTCTAGCTCAGTCTCAGTCACACCTATATGTCCAGCACCAAATAAGATATTGATATGTCTTAATAAGTCAGTCTCAAAAGAGATAGTGGCATTTTTACTGGCATTAAATTGAAAAATAATGGTTTAAGAACAATAAATCTTACCAAGCAAAATGAACAGGTACAATTAAAAGCAAAAGCTAACAAGTTGACCAATGAAGACTTTTGATTTATTGCCATAGAATGTGTTACGCTGTCTTGTTCCATTACAATCAAAATGAAAAGGAAGAAGAGAAAATATCAAAGAAATAGAGATACAAGATAGATCAGTTCATCATACTTAAAAAGATTTACACATTCTCGATCTCCTTTATTGCTGCCTCTGGAAGGATGGGTCTAGTTTCAATCACAGGTACTAATGAGGATTTACATGTTCCCTCTTCATAATCAATTCCAAGTTATAAGGAGTACCAGGATCATGCCTCTAAAATAAATTTGAGTCTACAGTGATGTCGACCTCCTTTAAGGAAAAAATCCATCCATTCTTGAAGTACACCATCTTTATGTACTCTATTTGAATAGCAGCTGCTGCAAAGGCTTTATCACGGCCTCTGTTGAAGACATCTTCCTTATTTTTCTTGCTCTGGGCCTTCAATTATAATAATTTCTTCTTCTCAATAGCCACCTCAACAACCGAGTTAGCTGTCATATCCTCTGTAGTATTCACCTTATCATCGGTTGTTGTCGCTCTATCTTCAGACTATTTGAGCTTATTCTGCCACTGTTTCTGGTCTCTCTCATATTCTTCTTCAAATTCCTTTATATATTTCTTTAAGCCTTCAAAGGCTTCCTCCACGTCAGCTGACGATGACCTCAACTGGTCATACCTGATCAATAAATGGTCATAGTCGACTAAAAACTGCAGGACGAGGTAACAATAAAATAATTATCACACATACTTAAGGGAAAATTATTGAAAGAAGGAAAAGGGTCAAGAAGTTTACCAACTCTAAATTATGATTTTACCTCTCCAACATATGGGTTTTGGATAGGGGATTATCGTCCTCTCATTTGGAAGAACCCCAGCATGAATTAATCCCCTAGATAGCCCAAGGTTCACTGCCACTGAGTCATACTCAGCAGCAGCGTGGTCATATTTCTAATAATATGACCAACAACTAAATGAACAATAATATAGGATTGACTATAGATAAATCTTTAAAAATAGGACTAAATATTTGTGCTCGCTTCTTTATATTTAGTTTATATATTTATTTTTTAAATCTTTTCACACATTTCAATTCAACATACATACCATTTGCGCTCTCTCGCTCTCTCTCTCTCTCTCTCTCTCTCTATATATATATATATATATATCGCTTTTTATCATTTCTCATGTTCCCTTGGCCTTTACAAAACATAAATATACATCTTCTTACACATTTGTTCATCGAATGCATATATCAATAATTGCACAAGTATCAAATTGTTCCTCTTTGTAAAGATTTCTAACATATTCCCAAGAAATGGAGAACAAAATAAAGAAAAGATGGTTTGGTAGCCCAAACTTTTTTCTTTTCTCCCATTTTGAAAAAGAATAAGCAAAAAATCATTTTTGGGGGGTTAATTACACTTGCCCCTCCCCCCCCCCCCCCCCCCCCGAACTTTACCCCCTCGTCACTTTACCACCCAAACTTTCAAGATCTGTATTTAACCCCCTGAACTTCTAACACGACTTTTAGTTATACCTACCGTCCAACTCCATTAATTTTTGGCAAAAAATGTTAGTCATGTACGCCGCACGTGACTTTTTAGAGGGTATTTCGATATTTTTCCTTTTTTCCTCTTTCTTCTCTATCTCTCTTTTTCTATTTCAAATTTCTTCTCCCCTTACCTATATCTCTCTCTCTCTCAATGTAAGAGCATAATTTTTTCCCTTTGCTCATAACTTAAGCTTACATAGATTTTGGCGTATCCCGTTACCATTTTACTCGAGCCATCACGAAGAACCGAATCTCCAACATCTTCAAATTCAAGATGATCTCCACATTACAAAGGTATAAATAAAGTAGGAGTTCATATCTATTTACATTTATATTGGGAGATATTTTTATTAAAAATGAAGCAACTTTTTATGTTTAATTTTTTTTCAAAGTTCGTTGTCTTCGTTCAAACGAAAAGTTATTCTTATTCAAACGAGATGTCAAACTCGTTAGAAGCTCCGTTTTCTCATTTTATCTAACGTGCATCTAACGGATGCGTACTATTTGGCCTCATCTGAAGTTCGATTGAAGCTCGTTCAAACGATATAGGATTTTCGTTCTAATGACCTTACTGTCATTCTCACGAGATGTTATTCGCGTTCAGATGAAACTTGTTTTCATTCGAACGAATGATGCCGCCTCGAATTTTGTGATGTCTTATAAATACCTGCTTTGTAAATTTTTTCATAGAAACTGTTTGTAAAATCGAAAATTGTATACCTACTGCAAAAGTCCTCACTTTGTTTAGGTTTAAAACACCTTTTAATTCACAAAATTCGTTCCCAAAGATATGTGTGAATCCATTTGAAACCCTAAAGTATTTCATATATGAAGTTACTCTTGTGGAGAGACATTCTTCACTGCTGAACTTGTTGTTCTTGAGGGGATGACTGTTGAAAGAAGACGAAGGTTTATTGATAGATATCGAGAGTGGACCGCCACCTGTGGATGACTCAGGATAGAGTCGTATTCTTTAGAGGTTTTGTAAGTAGTGTCTTGTAAAACTCCGATGTGTTGGATTAAAAAAATGCCCACAAGGATAAGAAATCCGAGAAGCCTAAGAGGTACGAGGAATATACTCCTCTTACTATAGGTGTGCATCACATTTTGGAAGAGATTAGTGGAAGTAAGGACTTAAAGTGGCCTAGGAAATTGAAATCGCCATCTAACCAGAGAGATAAGTCAATATACTATGACATTCATAAAGAGCATGGACATACCACCGATAACTGTATTGCCCTGAAGAATGAAATTGAATCTCTAATTCTCCGAGGAAAATTAACCAAGTATGTTGACCAAATTGAAAGTTGGGACACTAGAAGAAGGTCAGAGTCCCCTTACAAAAAAAAGATGACATGGAAAGAGGTTGAGATGACAATTATGAGGATGACCCTGACTTACAAAATAAACCCAGGGAGCCTAAACATGAGGTAAGTCTAATATCATTGGGTAGTCATTTCATTACAGGAGGAAAAACTGGAGGTGGAGATGAAGACATCGAGAGAAAGGCCTATTTAAATGAGGCCAAAACTTGTTCTTACATCAGGCTAGTCAACTTATCGGACAAGACAGATCGTCAACACAGAAAGTTGAATAACGATAATTTGTTCATCGATTTCTCCAAGAATGACTTTTCAGGAGTGTTTTACCATCAAGATGACCCTCTAGTCGTTGCTTTTCGAGTGCATCATGCAAGGGTTGCAGGAGCTCTCATGGATAACAGTAGCTCTGCAGATGTTATGTTTTATAATTTCTTTCAAAACTTGGGGTTATGAGAGAGCAAGATAGAACTTATCATAGGCCTTTAATTTGTTTCTCCGGAAAAAAGGTTTATCCTTCAGGAACTATCAAATTAGATGTCTTGATCGACACTTGGCCAGCAATCATAACTGAGAAGATTTATTTCTTCATTCTAGATAATAATGTTCCCTCGTCCTATAATATGATCCTCGACAGAGTTGGATTGAGAAAATTCAAAGAAGTGCCATCTACGGTTCATCAACATATAAAGTTCCCCACTCACTATGGGGTTGGCATAGTAAAAGGAAATAAAGTGGAGGAAAGAGAGTGCTACTATACTTCAGCCGACAAGAAGGAAATTCATAAGAGAACCACCACTTAACAAATTGACACTTTGGACCCCCAGCAGGAGGTTGATTTAGTCAATGGGCAGGTCGTGGAAGCCACAAAAACCATTATACTATATGATGAAAAGTCAGAGAGAACCACCAAGATCGGCTCAAACCTATCACCATCCCTTAAATAAAAATTAATTGCATTAGAGGGAGGAAAATGTATTGGCCTGGAACCATGAGGACATGCCTAGAATCGACGCCAACTTCATATTCCATGAACTTAATATCAACAAAGATGCCAAGCCGATCAAGAAAAGCATAGGGTGTTTAGCTCTGAGAAAAATGTGGTTATCTCGAAGGAAGTAGATAAATTACAGAAATCCAAATTCATCGAAGATGTCAAATATCCTAATTGATTGCCCAACGTAGTGATGGTCAAGACAAAGAATGAAAAATGGCGAATGTGTGTAGATTTCATCGACCTCAACAAAGCATGCCCAAAATATCACTTTCCATTACCAAGGATTGATTAATTGGTAGATGTAATAACACATCACGAGTTGCTGAGCTTTATGGATGCATACTATGGTTTCAACCATATCAAAATAAAACTGAAGGATAAACTTCATCACCATCGGAGGTACTTACTGCTACAACGTTATGCCTTTTGGTCTTAAAAACGTTGTAGCAACATACCAAAGGCTAGTGAACAAATTTTTTGAAGAAGAAATTGGTATATGTGGATCACATGCTTACTAAGAGCAAGGTAGCTATCGACCACATCAAATATCGAGTTAGATTTTCGATCAGTTGGAAAAATATCAAATGAAGCTCAACTCGACCAAGTGTGTGTTCATCATACAAAAAGGAATGTTCCTAGGCTTCATTGTGAATCAGAAAGGGATTAAAGCCAACCCAAATAAAATAAAAGCATTGACTGATATGTAATCTCGAACACGCAAGAAGGATGTATAAAAATTAATGGGAAGAGTGTCCGCCCTCAATCGATTTGTGCCCCGAGCTATTGACAAATACCTACCATTCTTCAAAGTGCTCAGGTTAACCTTCGAATGGAATGAGGAATGCAAAAATGCCATTCAGGATTTAAAGAAGTACTTGGGATGTCCACCTCTGCTCTCCTAACTAATTATGGGAGAGAAATTGTATCTATATTTGGTTATATCATAATTCGTTGTTAGCTCGACATTGGTCAGATTGGAAGATGGAGTTCAAAATTGGTGTATTACACTAGCAAAGCATTCAGAGGAATGAAAATCAGATATCCACGCCTGGAAAATCTACCCCTTGCTCTTATTGAAGATTGAAGGAAATGAAGCCATACTTTCAAGTGCATACCATCGTGGTCTACATATATTTAGCTCTGCTCATGTCGCTTCACAAACCAGAGAAATCAGGGAGATTAATTTCCTGGGCAACAGAGCTAGGAGTATACGAAATTATCTATGAACCGAGATCCATATTGAAGGGGAAGGTCATAATAGATTTTATTACTGAATTCACGTATCCAGAAATCATCAATAACCCCAGTCTGCTCACCGATCATCCTTCCTTGGAATAAATCTCTGCTCCAAAGAAAATTAAAATTATCTCCAATCAACTTGAGACCTCAGTTGCCCAAGAAATGGCTCAGCGGTACAGTGAGTAGAGCAAAAAAATATCCCAGCAAGGAGTATTATCTGAGGAGAGATATAACGACGACATTCCAGTTTTAAAGTTATATGTAGAAGGATCCTCATGTGCCATTGGAAGTGACACGTATCTTATCATCAATACTCTAGACGATATTGATGTGGAATATGCACTTCGTTTTTAATTCCAGGCCTCTAATAATGAAGCAGATTATGAAACATTAATTACAGGCTTGGAGTTAGCCTTATAATTCGGAGCTGAGCAGGTTATGACATATAGTGATTTTCAGCTTATTATGAACCAAGTACTTCAAATATATGGAGTCAATGGAGATCTCACGATCAAGTATCTATCTAAAACCGTGTAAGTCATCTCCAGTTTTATCACAATCAAAGTGGTGAGAATACCAAGGATAGAGAATTCTCGAGAAGATGCAATTCGTTGGCTGGCTTCAGTGTTCAGGACAGAACTCAGAAGAACCATCCTTGTGGAAATTCTAGCACACAGAAGTATAGATGCATAATCTATAATAAGTTTTATCATGGTAGATTTAGGATCCTCGTGGATGGATCATATTAGAAGCTACATTAACAAAGTTATATTACCTGCTGACCCAATAGATGCCATGAAGTTAAAGTACAAGGTATCCAGTTATGTGCTAGAGCGAGGAGTCTTGTAGAAAAGAGGATACATTGTTTCTCTACTTTGGTGCATACACCCCGTAGAGGTACCAGATTTGATCATTGAGGTACATGAAGTTTCCCGTGGGGATCATTCATCCGACTAATCATTGGTACGAAGGATAGCTATGTAAGGATACGATTGGACGACTATAAAAGCAGACTGTATCTCCTTTGCCAAAAAGTGTGATAAGTGTTAAAAATTTTACACAATCCATAGAATACCAGGAGATGCTTTAAATCTAATTACTTCTCCTTGGCCTTTTACTATTTAAGGGATTTATATGGTCATCCCATTGCTAAGGACCAAATGAAGGTTCAAGTAGTTGGTGGTGGCAGTAGATTACTTTATAAAATTGGTGGAGGCAAAGCCACTAGTTGGAATGCCTTATGAAAGAGTTTTTCAATTTATTTGGAAACATATCATATGAAGGTATGGAATGTCATATGCCTTTATCACTGATCACGACACTCAGTTCGATAATGAAGAATTTGAGAAGCATTGCATTCAGTCCAAGATTAAATAAATTCACTCTACACTTAAACACCCACAGTGTAATGGCCAAACAGAGGTTACTAACAAAACTACATTTGATGGGTTAAAGGAAAGGTTAGATAATGCTAAGGGAAACTGGATAAATGAGATGCACAGTGTTCTTTGGGCATATAGAACTATACCAAGAATAGCCACAGGTGAAACTCCTTACATGCTTTCTTTAGAACTGCGGCAATGGTACCATATGAGATAGGTTTGCCGACTCACAGGGTGTTGAAATTTAATTCCCCTAAGAGTGACCTCATGAGGACATTGGATTTAGACCTGATTGAAGAAGTCAGGGAAGATGCTGCACTTCGAGTAGATGCTTATCAACAAAGAGCTACAAGATTGTATAACAAGAGGGTCAAGACGACCAACTTGAAAGAGGGAGACTATATCCTTAAGAAGGTCATCCAGAAAGGAAACAAATTGGAAGAAAATTGGCATGGTCCTTATCGCTTCTCGGCATTCATCTGACCAGGGACTTATCGCCTAAAAACACTTGAAGAAGAAGAATAATTTAAGAATCCATGGAATGCCAATCATCTCATAAAATATTATCAATAGTTTTGTAATGTATTTGATGTAATTGTTCATCTTGTTTAACAAAGTTATGATTTCCAGCCAATTATGATTCGTTTTTGTGTTTTCTTCGGAGTACGGTGATGATACATCCCCTAACAAATTTTTCCAACTTCTAAAAAGTTAAATTTTAGACTTCATGTATGACTTTGTCTTTGATAAGTCGCGAACAAGAAGTCCTTGGAACTTTATGTATGAATTAAAGTCAAATAAGAAGTTTCACCCGACCAAGTTAAATTTAGAAAAAACCTACATTCCTAATACATTTGGTCACTAATGATAACTAATGCAACACTTAGTTCTAAAAATGATAAATATTCATTTTACCCAAGTACATTAGTAAAACCTAAGGCCCGATAACTCAAGTTCATAATTTGACCAAACACAGATCAATCAAGCAAGTTAGTCGATTGGATACCCGATCAACTAATCAAAAATCTCGATTATTAAAGCAAGGACTGAAATACATAGACAAACATGTATGCAAAAGAAAGTATTTTTCATTTCAACAAACTTCCATAGAAGACAAACATAAAAATCATATTGAAATAGAAACGTTTGACGACAAGAAAAACAAAATTATTCAATTGGGCGTTTCCTATCTGTCTTGTCCATACCAGTTGGAGGAACATCAAGAGTACTACGCAAGGTAGTAGTCCTAAAGTCCCTCAATCTATTATAACCACTGATTCTCGATTGATCCAACAAGTGAAGGAGATGAATGTAAGTATCTTCACCATGAAGGCCACAATCTCCTAGGTACTTTTTCACCCAGCTCTGGGGAATGGCATCCGTTGAAATTCACTAGAAATAAATTATGAATCGAGGGTCAGGATAATCGAACATGCCTGGATCATACCAATGCGATGATTCACTCTTTTCATCCACCTTTAATAGTGTTAGTACATTCAATCATCCCCACTTATAACCTTCTCATTGACATTGCTCCAATTGATCCTCCATGTGAGTTATGGACTCATTATAACCTTCTATCCAGACAACTTTGGGTTATTTATGGAAGTGAAAAGTTAACCGATCCAATTGGTCTTGGAGTTTTTTGATGGTTTTATCTTTATCATTCAACAAACCTACCTGGTCGTCCAAGGTTTTATTGGTCCATTTTTTTATCCTCAGTAGGCCAAGCAACGATCACCTGTCTAGAAGATTGGTCGGATTTGGTTTTCTTCTTTTGCAAGTTTTCCAATTCTTCCACCAGTCTGACATTTTCAATCTCCTAGATAAAAACACCTTCCTTAAATTATTATTTTCTTTTTCAATAAGATTGGCAATGTCTCGAAAACTTTCCACCTCCCTATTCAACAGGAACTCCTTCTTCCTGAAAACCGACGTGATCTCTTGAAGCTTTTTATCAAATCCCCAACCAGCTCTAAAGGCCTCAAACTTGGCCTCATTATCATAACAGAGTAAATCTCGACAGAGATTGTGGTCGTCTTAAATTTCTCAATCATTTCATAGTAAGCCGTATTATTCGCCACAACCCTATCAAAAAGGAAGTTCAGATGAATATAAGCTTCATTGACTTGGTCTGAAACATCCATGTCGAGCAACCCTTCCAGCTCAATCTCAGTCAGACCTATATGTCCAACACCAAATAAGATATTGATATGTCTTAATAAGTCAGTCTCAAAAGATATTGTGGCATTTTTACTGGCATTAAATTGAAAAACAATGGTTTAAGAAAAATAAATCGTACCAAGCAAAATGAACAGGTACAATTAAAAGCAAGAGCTAACAAGTTGACCAATGAAGACTTTTTATTCATTTCCATAGAATGTGTTACGCTGTCTTGTTCCATTACAATCAAAATGAAAAGGAAGAAGAGAAAATATCAAAGAAAAAGAGATACAAGATAGATCGGTTCATCATACTTAAAAATATTTATACATTCTCGATCTCCTTTATTGCTACCTATGGGAGGATGGGTCTAGTTTCAATCACAGGTACTAAGGAGGATTTACATGTTCCCTCTTCATAATCAATTCCAAGTTTTAAGGAGTACCAGGATCATGCCTCTAAAATAAATTAGAGTCTACAGTGGTGTCGACCTCCTTTAAGGCAAAAATCCATCCATTCTTGAAGTACACCATCTTTATGTACTCTATTTGAATAGCAGCTGCTGCAAAGGCTTTATCAAAGCCTCTATTGAAGACATCTTCCTTATTTTTCTTGCTCTGGGCCTTCAATTATAATAATTTCTTCTTCTCAACAGCCACCTCAACAACCGAGTTAGCTGTCATATCCTCTGTAGTATTCACCTTATCATCGACTGTTGTCACTCTATCTTCAGACTATTTGAGCTTATCCTGCCACTGTTTCTGGTCTCTCTCATATTCTTCTTCAAATTCCTTTAAATATTTCTTTAATCCTTCAAAGGCTTCCTCCACATCAGTTGACGATGACCTCAACTGGTCATCCCTGATCAATAGCTGGTCATAGTCGACTAAAAACTGCAGGACAATGTAACAATAAAATAACTATCACACATACTTAAGGGAAAATTATTGAAAGAAGGAAAAGGGTCAAGAAGTTTACCAACTCTAAATTATGATTTTACCTCTCCAACATATGGGTTTTAGATAGGGGATTATCGTCGACCTCTCATTTGGAAGAACCCCAGCCTGAATGAATTCCCTAGATAGCCCAAGGTTCACTACCACTGAGGCATACTCAGCAGCAGCATGGTCATATTTCTTATAATATGACCAACAACTAAATGAACAATAATATAAGATTGACTATAGATAAATGTTTAAAAATAGGACTAAATATTTGTGCTCGCTTCTTTATATTTAGTTTATATATTTATGTTTTAAATCTTTTCACACATTTCAATTCAACATACATACCATTTGTGCTCTCTCTCTCTTTCTCTCTCTCTCTCTCTCTCTCTCTCTCTCTATATATATATATCGCTTTTTATCATTTCTCATGTTCCCGTGGCCTTTCCAAAACATAAATATACGTCTTCTTACACATTTGTTCATCGAATGCATATATCAATAATTGCACAAGTATCAAATTGTTCCTCTTTGTAAATATTTCTAACATATTCCCAAGAAATGGAAAACAAAATAAAGAAAAGATGGTTGGGTAGCCCAAACTTTTTTCTTTTCTCCCATTTTGAAAAAGAATAAGCAAAAAATCATTTTGGGGGGTTAATTACACTTGCCCCTCCCCCCCCCCCCCTGAACTTTACCCCCTCGTCACTTTACCACCCAAACTTTAAAGATCTGTATTTAACCCCCTGAACTTATAACACGACTTTTAGTTATACCTACCGTCCAACTCCATTAATTTTTGGCGAAAAACGTTAGTCATATGCGTCGCACGTGACTTTTTAGAGGGAATTTTGATATTTTTCCTTTTTTCCTCTTTCTTCTCTATCTCTCTTTTTCTATTTCAAATTTCTTCTCCCCTTCCCTATCTCTTTCTCTCTCTCAATGTAAGAGCATAATTTTTTCCATTTGCTCATAACTTAAGCTTACATAGATTTTGGCGTATCCCGTTACCATTTTACTCGAGCCGTCACGAAGAAAGGAATCTCCAACATCTTCAAATTCAAGATGATCTCCACGTTACAAAGGTATAAATAAAGTAGGAGTTCATATCTATTTACATTTATATTGGGAGATATTTTTATTAAAAATGAAGCAACTTTTTATGTTTAATTTTTTTTCAAAGTTCGTTGTCTTCGTTCAAACGAGAAGTTATTCTTATTCAAACGAGATGTCAAACTCGTTAGAAGCTCCGTTTTCTCATTTTATCTAACGTGCATCTAACGGATGCGTACTATTTGGCCTCATCTGAAGTTCGATTGAAGCTCGTTCAAACGATATAGGATTTTCGTTCTAATGACCTTATTGTCATTCTCATGAGATGTTATTCGCGTTCAGAAGAAACTTGTTTTCATTCTAACGAATGATGCCGCCTTGAATTTTGTGACGTCTTATAAATACCTGCTTTGTAAATTTTTTCATAGAGACTATTTGTAAAATCGAAAACTGCATACCTAGTGCTAATGTCCTCACTCTGTTTAGGTTTAAAACACCTTTTAATTCACAAAATTCGTTCCCAAAGATATGTCTGAATCCATTTGAAACCCTAATGTATTTCATATATGAAGTTACTCTTGTGGAGAGACATTCTTCACTGCTGAACTTGTTGTTCTTGAGGGGATGACTGCTGAAAGAAGACGAATGTTGATTGATAGATACCGAGAGTGGACCGCCACTTGTGGATGACTCAAGATAGAGTCGTATTCTTTAGAGGTTTTGTAAGTAGTGTCTTGTAAAACTCTGAAGTGCTGGATTAAAAAAAGGCCCACAAGAGATTTGTCCTCAATTTGCCTTGATCGATTGAATGCTTTAATTTATTTTTTTTATCACTTAGATGCATGTCATAGGATAAAAAGATAAATTTTGAATTTGTGTGTGTTGGACATTTAATTATATAAATATTCCATTAAAATCGCAAGTGCACTCTCAAATTGGTATTAGAGCCTATTGCACAAAATTACTTTGTGATCTTTTTCGCAAAATTATTTTTCTTTGATATCAATTTTTTTTGAAAAATTATTGATCACTAGAAAATCCGATTTTAATGGAAAATTTGTATAATCGAGTGCCCATTTTTTATGGTACCAACTATGCATATTGGAATTTTAGGATGAGGTCTGCTTTAAAGGCCATAGATGAACGTGTTTGGATAGTTTGTGAAAGAGGGTGGACTCCTCCCACTGTCATAGTTGATAATGTCGTCGGCCTTAAACCGGTCTCTCAGTGGACAGAGGACGAATTTAAGTGGAGCAATTTTAATTCCCGCGGTTTGAGTGCCATCTTAAGATCCGTCACCCTTGATGAGTTCCGCTGCATTATGACGTGAACCACATCTAAAGAATCTTAGGATACTCTCCATCTCACTCACGAGGGTACCAATGATATTAAAGCTTCTAAGCTATGGAATCTCACCACACAATTTGAAATAATCATAATTCTTGAATTTGAATCTTTTGCCGAGTTTTTTGCACGACTGCCCGACATAGTTAACTCGAGTTTAAATTAGGTTAGAAAATACATGAGACGTATGTAGTTAATAAAATCTCGAGATCGCTTACTACCCATTTTATTCCTATGGTTACCGTTCTTAATTCATTAGGGATCCTAGACACTCTTAAGTTAGATGAATTTGTAGGATATCTTCAAACATACAAGATATATATGTTCCCTAAAACAGTTAAGCCTAATGATAAGGGGATTGCACTTAAAGCCTAATCTGAAGTGTCTAAAAAGAGAGTGGAAGCATCATCCGATTCGGAGTTCGATTATGATTTAGATGATTTGGCCCTTTTTGCAAAAAAAATTCTCAAACTCAAAAAGCAAAATACTTCCAAAGATAAGAAAAGTTATGAGAAAGATAAAAAAATATAAATCAGACAAGAAAAATTTTTAAAAAGAAAAGAAAGATGAGGAGATATATTATACATGTGAGGGAAAGGGTCACAAAGCTCACGAGTGTCCGACTAGGTTGAAACGTCAAGAAAAATTCAAAGTTGCCTTAAACGTCACGCTTAGCGATAGCAACGTCGAGTCGGTGAGTTCGGGAGAAGAATCACAATATGGATGTAACTTCACCGCATTCATGGCTAGTCATGTTATTACATCTAGTTCACCTCACAATGATGATAAAGCTATTAAACATGAACACCTCGACAGTGAGTCTAGTCATTTCGAGGAGAGTGAGGTAGAGAATATTTTAAGTCAGAGCGAGAGTGACCTTTAGCGCGCTTACACCGATCTTTATGCTGAGTCGTTTAAAATGAAGAAACAAAATAAAGGGTTAGCTATGAGAGTTTTAATGCTAGAAAAATAGTTGAGAGAGGCGAGAGAGAGTCAGTCCTCAGTGAGAGAAGCTTTGTGGGAGAGAGTTTGTTTAATTAAGAGAGAGAACGAGGACTTGACCAACAAAGTGGCTAGTCTTACGAGAGATCTCCAAGCATCCACGGAGACTCGTGGGAAACTTGAAGCCCTTGTATCCCATCTTGAGAAAGATCTCAAACATGCCCAGGATGTCAAGGTAACTATCGAGGATACATCGAAGAAGGTAGGTAAGATGCTCCCCGGCCTCGCTTTAGGTAACATCGAGAGGAAAGGAATAGGTTATGACGGTGCATCCACTTTCCATGTCAAACCCGAGCTAATTCCTAAGCTTGTGATATACCCTTATGGCCCTCGACCCAATCCACCCAGGTGTCCTAACCCACCGAGAAAAATAAATCGAGGTAGACCCAAATTTGTTTATGTTTTCTCTTTATACAAAACAAGAGATCACATTAGAGAGTTTTTCTATAAATTAGGTAGAACTAGTCGTACACACAGCACACCACTTTAGCGACTTTGCTAGTCTTAGGGAGCAAGTTTAATTTCTAGTCGCGACTTCATATAGTTTAATGGAAGAATTTCAACGGATGCCTTTTCCTTTTGGGAATGTTTCCATCATTCTGACTAGAGTCAATAACAATAAGGGCAAACAAAAGGTTACCGCAACTTGGGTGCCCAAGCGAGACGACAAATCCCTTGTTGTTTATATTGCTCTCAAGGCTCAAAATACATACCAAGGGTATTTTGATAGTGGGTGTTCTAGGCACATGACCAGTGACGTCCCATTTTTTACCCACCTTGAGCATCGTAAGGAAGGTAAAGTCACCTTTGCAGATCAGAGTATATCTCGCATTTTAGGACGTGAAAGTGTTGAGATACCCAAATTTCCTAAGCTAGATTATGTGTTGTACGTGAAAGGGTTAAAAGTGAACTTAGTTAGCATAAGACAACTGTGCGATGCAAACTTTGTGGTGAAGTTTGACCGATCCAAATGTAATGTTTATGATCAATCCGATAAACTATTATTACAAGGTGTGAGGACGGAAGAAAATTGTTATGGGATTGTGACCAAGTCTTTTTTTGTGTGCAATAGTTCCACGATCTCCACTATGTACCTTTGGCATCATCGGTTAGGTCACGTGAAATTTATAGATCTTGAGAGAATACTGAAAAAGGACCTAGTTTATGGCTTACCATGGCATGGGAAACCAACTTCATCAGTTTTTGGACCTTGCAAACAAGGTAAATAAATTCTAAGTCTCCACCGAAAGTTGAATACATTACCACCTCCCGTGTTTTGGAGTTGAAGATTCACATGGATCTTATGGGTCCTAATCGCTCATAGAACTTAGGTGGTAACAGATACATTCTTATGATGGTTGATGACTTTCCTAGATACTCGATTGTACGATTCCTTCGAGAAAATTCCAACGCGATTGAGTTCCTTACAACTAAGTGTCGTATCCTACAAAACCAACACGGTGTCACTGTTGATCGGATGTGCGGTGACAATGTCACTGAATTTAAAGAATCAAAAGTTGATAGCTATTGCAATGAAGTAGGCATCAAACATGAGTTTTTAGACTCCTCGGAAAAATGGGATTATTTAGAGGAAGAACCGAACGATATAAGAAATGGCTATATCCATGCTTCTTGGGAGAAACGTGCCTAAACATTTTTTGGTAGAGTCGGTGAGAATCGCATTCCATATGGTGAATAGGGTATATCTTCATCCGCACGCACTTCACACGCCTTATGAGTTTTGGACAGGGAAGAATCCCATCATATCATATTTTTGTGTTATTGGTCGTATATGCAACATCTTACGAGATAGAGAACCCTTAGGAAAGTTCGACTCCTGGAGCGACGAGGGGATACTTTTAGGATATTCATCGACGAATAAGGATTACAGGGTTTATAATCTTACCATCTCTAAGGTTATGGAGTCAATAAACATCACGATTAGAGATGACAAGCCATCAAAGTTTTTTTCTCCTAGCCCATGGTGTGAGGATGATACACCCCCTGGTGATGATCTCATCCTTCCTCATGCTACCACAGTGGACCCCGTTCCTATTCTTAGAGCGACACCATTTCGAAATAGTCATCATCCTTTCGCTATACTTGGTGATCCTACACTACGTGTTAAGACTCATGCTTAACTCGAAAATTTTGTTAGCTAACTGAGCTACACATCCCTAGTCGAGCTCAAGAACGTGAAAGAAGCACTCAAGGATGAGCATTGGATATAGGCTATGTGAGAAGAGTTTCTTCAGTTTAGAAAAAATGATGTCTAGGAATTGGTCTTTCGAGCTAAAGCTACTAACGTGATAGGTACCAAGTGAATTTTCAATAATATGGTTGATGAAAATGGTTCCATAGTTCTCAATAAGGCTAGGTTGGTCGTTCAAGGCTACACACAGATCGAGGGTGTAGATTTTAAGGAGACATTCGCTCCTATTTTTAGGCTTGAGTCCGTCCGCTTAGTACTCGCCATAGCATTTCATCTACGCTTTAAGTTATATCAGATGGATGTCAAGAGTGCCTTTCTGAAAGGCATTCTATAGGAGGAGGTTTACGTGGAATAACCAAAGGGGTTTGAAGACCCTAAGCACCGAGGACACGTCTATTGTCTTAGCAAAGCCTTGTATGGTTTAAAGCAAGCACCTCATGCTTGGTATGAGAGGCTTACTTCCTATCTCTTAGTTTGCGGATTTAAGAGAGAGAGATTAAATAAGACTTTATTTGTGAGGAGAGAGAGTGGTGCTATATTGGTTTCCCAATGATATGTGGACGACATAGTCTTTGGATCCACAAGCTCCCGCCATGCTCACACTTTCGAGGAGGAGATGAACACTACACCAAAACTGGCGAATGGTCATGGCCAAAATCCCTGACCAAGACTATGGGTCGCGAACTTGGATCATGACCATTTCGAGCGCAACCAATTTCGTGGGTCGCGAACCAAATCCGTCACCAAAAAATATTCACGGACCACAGGGGGTCACGGCAGATGGTTGCGGACTTGGTCTGTGACCCATACCGTGATGGAACAAAAATGGTCGCGGCCTTCGTTCGTGACCCACAACCGTGGCAAAATTAGTTGCGACCAAAGTCCGCGACCCACGTCGAGACGGAAAAAAAAAAGAAAAAAATGGTCGCAGCCCAAGTAACCCACAACCGTGACAAAAAATGGTCGCAGTCAAAGTCCGTGACCCACACTACGATGAAAAAAATGGTCGCGGACTTTGGCCGCGATCATTTTTCGTCACGGTTGGGGGTCATGAACTTTGGCCGCGACTATTTTTATGCGCGACGAAAAAAATAAAAATGGTAATGGACAAAGTCCATGACCATATTTAACTATAATTTAAAACAAATGTCTTTTTTTGGTCCAATCCTAAAATTGGAGGTCCTGTGACTTCACGGTCAGTTGCTACGTGTAACGTTGAACACGTACGAGGTGTTACAAATATTTATTATTGGCAAAAAAATAAAAAAAATCACAAATTGTGAAACGGGAACGTTGTTAATAAACCAATGTATATACAAACTTAAAAATATTACATGTCTTAATAATTCACAGACTAAAAAAAAGTTGGGCAGAGTTTCCTCTATTTTCTGGACATTCCAAACCCTGTAAATGTAAAACCGACTTATTATAAAGCCCACACGGCCATAAAATTTAACAATCAAATTACAAAAGCTCGCACGGCCATAAAACTAAATAATAAAAGCCCGCATGGCTGTAACACATAAAAAAAATCCTGAATGTCCACAACATTATATAAACAATCTTCATGTTGTAAACCATTACCTCCTTCATTTGTTCCGCGTGCAAAAATCCTACAATTGATAGGATACAAAAAAAATGATATCAGTAACCAAGTAGTTTTACAAAAAAAATATTCAAGCTGGAAAACTGCATATATGAGTTATAATTATCAACATATCAATTGCTACGAGTTACATTGGTCTCGTACGAGATGTCGATGCCACTCACGAGGTTGTTTCGGGTTTTCACCCACTAACGCCATGTTTTTATGCCTAAGTCTAGAAATATGCAAATTACCATCGTATTCTAAAATAGGGAGTCACGTGATTGCGCGGTCAGTTCCTATGAGTTACATTGGTCCCGTGCAAGGTGTTGGTGCCACACACGGAGCCGTTCGGGGGCTGTTTTGAGTTTTCACCAACTAACACCATGTTTTTATGCCTAAGTCTAGAAATATGCAAATTATCATCATATTCTCAACCAAAAGTCTCGTGATCGCACGGTCAGTTTTTACGAGGTACATTGGTCCAGTCATAGTGGGTTTGAGATGAGAATGGTAGGTGAGATTAAATTCTTTCCAGGTCTCCAAGCTCATCAGCATGAGGATGGGATATTCACATCTCAATCCAAATATGCAAGAGAACTTGTGAAGAAATTCGGTCTAGACTCTGCTAAGCACGCTCCCACCCTATGAGTACATTGACAAATCTTAGCAAAGACGCTTTAGGCAACGACGTAAAGCAGACCCTATATCGGAGTATGATATGTAGTCTTCTTTACCTTACCGCTAGTCGTCCCGATATTGCCTTTAGTGTTTGAGTCTGTGCGCGAAACCAGGCGTCCCCGAAAGTATCACACTTACACGCTCTAAAATATATTATCAAATACATGTGTAGGACTCCATCATACGATATTTGGTATTCCTTTGAAATTGATGATCGTTTGTCTGCCTATTCGAATTTCGATTGGGTCGGGGATGTCGATGGATGTAGGAGCACTTTGGGTGGGTGTTTCTATTTTGGGAGTGCTCTTGTCTCGTGGATGAACAAGAAGCAAAACTCCATATCTTTGTACACGACAGAGGCGGAGTATATAGTCGCTGGGAGTTTTCACACGCAACTCTTATGGATGAAGAAAATATTGGAGGATTACGGCATTTCACAGTGCACGATGACTATTTCATGTGATAATATGAGTGCCATACACATTTCACGTAATCCAGTCCAGCATTTGCTCACAAAGCACATTAGGATACACGAGCACTTTATTCGAGACTTAGTTGAGGAGAAGGTCATGTCCTTGAGCTTTATAAACACCGATTGTCAGTTAGCCGACATTTTCACGAAACCTTTAGATGCACTTCGATTTGAGGATCTTAGGAAATCTTTAGGTATTTGCACCGTTGAGTAAGGTTGGATATGTTATCTAGTATAGGGTGATTTTCATGCTTGTTTGCTTTTATTCATATTCCTAGATTGTAATATCATTGTACTTATTTTTTTTCATTTTGATATATTTTTGGAAAAATCCAAAAAGAGTTTTGTTTTTCTTGAAATTTTTTGAAAAATACAAAAAGATTTCCGTTTCTTTAAAGAAAAAGTGAAAAAGGTAAAAAGATTTTATTTTGATAAAATTTTTGAAAAAATCCAAAAAGAGTATTGTATTTTTTTACACCATATGCGGATGAATATTAAAGATGTCTGAGTCACCCATTCATTCGATATCCACGTGACTATTTTGTAGTGTTTTGAGATGTGACATCATATCATTTATATGCTTTATAATGCGTGGAGTCATTAAGATGTGATTTGATGACAACTTGCTACATGTTCGGCTCCTTGTCACCTTTAATGCTCACAAGAACGGACTTATTTGAGTATTGTACTTACCTGTCATGTGTTGATTGTTGTGTTTTCATCTCAATTGTGATTTTAAAACGAACTAAATGTGAAAAATGAGATAATAAAAGTAGTACATGTAAGAACCATTGTTCGGATTGAAAAAAAATCAAAATCATTTTTTGTTAAAATTGTTATGTTTTAATCGGGCTGCGAAAGACAGGTTGACTTTGTGTGAAAAGCCTCCATTTGAAATGAAAAGATCCAAAAAGATTAAAGGCATATAAAACAGAAGTGTGAGGCCAACTTCTAGAAAATTGATTCTTCGCTACAAATGAGCATTAATTTTCTTCAAAAGAATTGAGAGAATAATTGCAATATGAGAGATTTTTAGGGAGTTAAGTCAAACATCAATGAGTTTTCACGTATTATAAAAATCTCAAAAGACATTACACAGTTTTGGGTGTCATTGGTGTGAAAATCACTTACGGTCTTGATTTGTTGATTAGGTTGAGTCAATTTCCCTTGAGTTCACCATATTTACACCTAAGGTAGACTTTGAGATCTTTCGTTAGTGGTGCCTCATTCCTTCGTGCACATGTGTTATGTTTGTCTACGTTGATTAACCTATAGAATATGTTCACACATCCTTACATTTCGTTTCCATGATTCGGGTATTTTTGTGTTTCTCCATGGTGTGTTGTATTTGTTAAAATTTTATACTTGAAAAAATAAAAAATAAAAATTCAAAAAGAGTTTGTAGAACCTTTGAGATTATCATTGTATGATCATCATTCATATATTTTCGTGATGATATTCTATCTTTTGTGATTCTCTCCATTTTCATGCTTTAGTTTCTACTCCTTATCTATTTCGAAAAATAAAATAAAAAGGGGAGAACAAATTACGGGAGAGTTCACATGAGTTTGATTTATAAGACATAATTATTACACATTTTTTTATATGTCAAACTCAATGCATCATGAATATGTTCTTTGTTTCATATGTGTAGGCAATTTTAGAAGATCATATCCACATTACACTCGATGCAGACGAAGTGCCCAAGAGAACACCAAGTATAAACTGGAGATTCGTAGACATCACTTGAAGTCATTTTGAAGACATCATTATCTTGTACCTTTCCATTTTCTAGGGATTGGGAGGGTATTAGTATAATTTTATGTCTTAGGGGATTTTAATGTAATTTGGATTTCAGTTTTATGTTTGTACCAAAATAGCCAAAATGGGAAGATTTGTAAGAGCATAATTTGTATCATTTGCTTATAGCTTAGGCTTACATAGATTTTGGCTCCCATTATAATTTGACTCGAGCCTTCACGAAGAATCGAACTCCAACATCTCCAAATTCAAGATGATCTTCACATTACGAAGGTATAAATAAATTAGGAGTTCAGATTTATTTGCATTTATATTGGGAGATATTTTTATTAAAAATGAAGCAATTTTTTATGTTTAAAATTTTTTCAAAATTCACTGACTTCATTCAAAAGAGAAGTCATTCTCATTCGAACGATATGTCAAACTCGTTAGGATTCTCATTTTATCATTTTATCTAACGAGAATTGTAACACCCCGCGCAAAACACATGACGCTACTACGGTTAAAACTAAACTAAATTCGTAACAATTAGTATAGAGCATATATATTCCACAAAAATAAACATAACGAAGTCAAACTTACATAACGTCAAATTCAAAATGTACACCTCCAAAATAATTAAAAATTAATTCCTCTAAAAATAATGTTAAGCTCTCTAAATAATTACACTGCCAATTTAAACAAAAATAAATAAAATCCTCCAAACGTCGAGCTCTAAAATCCTCCAAAATTCGTAGCGTCCAAATCCACGTTAACCTGCCACTAAAAGAAAAAAAAATGAGAAATTACACAATATGACAAGAATAGATGCTCAAAACAATAACGGTGAATAAAATGCAACAATACGAATCGGAATTCAAGTCCAATGCGACATTCGAGCATTATACCAATTTAATTTCTCTATAACACGTCAATAGGTCATCAGGCCTCATCTCAACTCACCTCACCTAAGCTTCGTAAGGCCTCATCGTGGTTATTGGACTTTTGGACTATTGGCGGGTGACCATTCTCCATGCCATATAAAAATTTCATGACACCATGCCCATCAACAAATATAATATCTCAATCGAATCAATATTTTAGATTCTAATAAAGGTCATGATATCAATAATATGAGTACAAATAAATGAGGAACAAACAACTACTCCCAAGAGATTTAAGGAGCATACTGGGTAAACTCCGTACCTTAAAGTCATCACAAGAAACTCATAAGATTCTGTCTCAAAAATTCGGATCATACCACTACGTTCCTCGTGCGAAAATAATAAAAACTCGTTCTAGCCCAAACTCGAGAAAATACCAAATAAGCCATCAAATTATGGGTTGAACCTTGGTTTAAATGGGGCTAGGGTTTTGTAGGTAAAAGAAGATGAAAATAGAGGAGGCTACTGATTTTTAAGAAGGCTAAAATGTGTTTTAAAATCTTAAACATATCATTTTATGTTTATATACCAAAAAGAAATTGAGTCGTACTCAAACACAAACACTAAAAATTTATTACGGACGATGGAACCGTTGAAATTGGCTGAAATTTGGAGGCATAGTAGCTGAAGGTGAGACGAATCTGCACAAAAAAATTCAACTCGATCGGACGGTCCAATATTTTTATTTTTATTTTTTAGGTCGGTTCCTCCCCCGATTGTTATACAAAAGTTATAATTTCTAAATTTTAATCTCAATTTAAATTCCACTTAAAACCTTCTTTTTATATATATAAATCAACATTTTTGCATAACAAAATTAAATAGATTTCAAAATTTTATTTTTCTGAAAGTTTTAATTTATCAAAGATTTTTACGGCGAAAAAATCTCGGAGTGTTACATACTTCCGCACTAACACAGGAATTTCATCCCCGAAATTTGACGAAGTGTAAACGTCAAACGTAAATTCGCGCAAATAAAATAAGGCTTACATATGCCTACCTAAAAATACCTCGATTAGGCGCTCATACACCCAATCATACTCGCATGTTTCTCCACGCGCTCTCTCATGAATCACTACTCGATTCTATCTCTAAAAAATTATCACAACACTAAAGTCCTCAAATCAATTATAAACATCCTCACATCAAGATTATTAATTGTAACCTCGATGCCTACCACGTCCTCAATAAAAACTCTCTATCTCCAACGAAACACATTTAATTCGCATACTAGACCCAAACCCAAAGATCCGAGGGTTGTCGTATACCTAAGCTCTGATACCATATGTAACACCCCGCGCAAAACACAAGACACTTCTAAGATTAAAGCTAAAGTAAATCCCCAACAATTAGTATAGAGCATCTATATTCCACAAAATAAATATAATGAAACCAAAATTACATAACGTCCAATCCAAAATTTACACCTCCAAAATAATTACAAATTAATTCCCCTAAAAATAATGCTAAGCTCTCCAAATAATTACACTGCCAATCTAAACAAAATAAATAAAATCCTCCAAACGTCGAGCTCTAAAATCCTCCAAAATTCGTAGCGTCCAAATTCACGCTAACCCGGAGAAGTACGCAATATGATAAGAATAGACGCTCAAAATAATAATGGTGAATAAAATGCAACAATACCAATCTGAATTCAAGTCCAATGCGACATCCGAGCATTATACCAATTTAATTTCTCAATAACATATCAATAGGTCACCAGACCTCACCTCACCTCACCTAAAATTCGTAAAGCCTCATTCTGGCAATTGAACTTTTGAATTATTGACGGATGACCATTCTCCGTGCCATATAAAAATTTCATGACACCATGCCCATCAACAATACAATATCTAAGTCAAATCAATATATTATATTACAATAAACGTCATGATATCAACAATATGAGTACAAATAAATGAGGAACAAACGCCTACTCTCGAGAGATTTAATATTGCGTAAATCCCATACCTTAAAATCATCACAAGAAACTCATAAGATTATGCCTCAAAAATACTGATCATACCACTGCGTTCCTCATGCGAAAACAATAAAAACTCGTTCTAGGCCAAACTCGAGAAAACACCAAATAAACTTTCAAATCATGGGTTGAATCTTGATTTAAATGGGGCTGGAATTTTGTAGATGGAAGAAGATGAAAATAGATGAGGCTACTGATTTTGAGAAGGATAAAATATGTTTCAAAAGTTCTAAACCCACCACTTTATGTTTATATAGCAAAAAGAATTTGAGTCTTACTCAAATACAAACACTAAAAATTTATTACGGATGATCGGACCGTTGGAATTGGTTGAAATTTGGAGGCGTAGTACCTAACGGAGAGACGAAGCTGCACACAAAAATTCAGCTCGATCGGATGGTCGAATATTTTTATTTATTTATTTTTAGGTCAGATCAAATTTTAATCCCAATTTAAATTCCACTTAAAACCTTTTTTTTATATATAAAAATCAATATTTTTACATACCAAAATTAAATAGATTCCAAAAATTAATTTTTTCAAAATTTATAATTTATCAAAGATTTTTACGGCTCAAAAATCTCGGGGTGTTACATACTTCACCACTAGCACATGAATTTCGTCCTCGAAATTAGACGAAGCGTAAACATCCAACGTAAAGTCGCGCAATTAAAATAAGGCTTACATATGCCTACCCATAAATACCTCGATTAGGAGCCCATACACCCAATCCTACCCTCATGTTTCTCCACGCGCTCTCTCACGAATCACTAATCGATTATATCTCTAAAAAATTATCACAACACTAAAATCCTCAAATCAATTCTAAACATCCTCATACTAATTAACGAACAAGTGTGGACATTAGGTGGGACATTTGGATAATTATGGAGTAGTTACCTATACATATTATATGAGATCAATAATATGTACATATATATTTTGTGTGGACATACCAATGTTCATGGACGGTCCTATCGGCTTAGAGTTTTGTACGTTCGGACTGCGCAACACACGTCGATACAGGTGGGCTTGGCGATTATGTAGGTCATATAGGTACTATGTAGGTGCGCCACCTACGAGAGGTAGGTGTTGACGCTGGTAGCCTTTGTCACCGTTGGGTATAGGTCGTGAACTGGTATACTACGTAGGGACCGCCCCAAATTTATTTGTGTTTTGTGATGTCCGCTTAGGATAAGGGATTTCGTTCGGACTTGCCGATAGAGCACGAACTAGGCACCAACGGTAGATGCCCTAGTGTGTCAAATGTATGAAAGGACATATACATAATTACTCGAACTTTAATTAGATAAACTGAATGGTCTAAGAATGTGGACATAAACCACAAACCCTTACTCTGTAATGCATAATAGATGTTTATGCCCTTTAAGTGAGACTTATAAGACTGGGATATTATGGGACATGGTAATTAAATATAGTCAGTTCACTTAAACATTTAATTATCGTCGAATCCATTATTATTATTTAATTAACATGTTGTCACATTTATTATTTGGGACTGATTGGGATGCGGGTAATATCACACTTAGCTGAGGGGTGAGATGTTAATCGCATGTGAGTGACGAAGGAGAATATTTATTTTGTATCAACTGTATTTATTTCATCTTGAATTGATTAAGTTAATTCTTGCACACCTAGGGATCTAACCCAAATTTAAATGTTTTCTCCCTACAGGTGTTCATAGATAGGGATATCGGGATTGTTGTTGTATCAGTCTTACGATCTCTCGTGCTTACCAGCTTTTCAGACTTATTGATTTTAGTATACGTGCTTTTCCACTGTAGTTAATTATTTCTTTTGAGACAATTGTAAGGGCATAAGCCCGAGATTTCTTTATATTATGTTGGGTTGAGATATTTACTTTCTTGTCGGATTTATTATTTACTTGGTGTTGGCTTGGATTCATTTATTGCTATGGAAATATTCATTGAACCAAAATAACGGGTCTTTAATATATTATTTATATTACGTTGTTCTGAGAATGGTATTAATTGACAAACAAGCCCCATCTTCGGCGTATTGTACCTGGTCAACCTTTACGTGAGAAACTAAGGGTTGTTACATGCATCTAACAAAGGCATACTATTTGGCCTCGTCTGGAGTTCGTTCGAAGCTCGTTCTAACGAGATAGGATTTTCGTTTTAATGACCTTGCTTTCGTTCTAACGAGATACTATTCTCGTTCGAACGAAGCTTGTTTTCGTTCGAACGAATGATGTCGCCTCGAATTTTGTGACGTCTTATAAATATTTGCTTCGTACAGTTTTTCATAGAGACTTTTTGCAAATTGAAAACGGCATACCTGATGCAAAAGTCCACACTTTGTTTAGGTTTAAAACACCTTTTGATTCACAAAATTCATCCCAAGTATATGTGTGAATCCATTTGAATCCCTAAAGTATTTTATATATGAAGTTACTCTTGTGGAGAGACATTCTTCACTGCTGACCCTGTGGTTCTTAAGGGGACCATTGTTGAAGAAAGACAAAGGTTGGTCGGTGGATGCCGAGGATGGACCACCACCTGTGGACGACTCAGGATAAAATCGTATTCTTTTGAGGTTTTGTAAGTAGTGTCTTGTAAAACTCTAAAGTGCTAAATTGAAAAGGTTTTACCCGCAAAGAATTTTTCCTCAATTTGCCTTGTTTTTTTGAATGTTTTAATTTATCTATTTTATCACCTAGATGCATGTCATAGGATAAAAAGATAAAGTTTAGATTTGTGTATATTGGCATTTAGTTATATAAATTTTCCATTAAGATTGCAAGCCCACTCAAACTCAACCATAGAGACCTCTACCCGCCTTAGGGGTGCAACCGGTACGGGTTTTTACCGTACCGTACCGTTTTGGTCCGGAAAAAGATGGTTTTGATTTCATATTATGAAATACCGAAAACCGATTTTACCGAAACCGAAAATACCATAAAAAAATTTGGTTGGTTTTGGTTTTTAGATACAAAAAATCGATTTACCGAATTTACCGTACCGATATCGTACCAAACTTACCGTACCGAAATACCGTACCAAACTTTTTGTGCAGTGTCAAATTATTTTGGGTATCATACTACTTCTATTTATTTTATTTCTCATGAGTGAGTTTTTATATTCTCTTTGAATTTAAATTTATTTATTTGAATGTTTGGTTTAAGTGTTAAATAATCATGTTAATTAAACATATATTTTGTTTAATTAATCAAACATTTAACACAAAATGAATTAGCCAGCATTTTGTTAAAATAAAAAGAGCCGTTTGTTTTGTTGGCTATATTTCCGGTTTGCCCTTATTTCATTTGGGCTTTATATTGTGGTTTGTGTAGAGATCATTTTTTAGGGTTTCCATTTCATTTTTTTACCCTTTTCTCTCTCAAAAAGTGTGGGCGTCATTTTTGTTTGAGCTCTCTCTCTCATTTTTTTTTTCTTTTTCAACCATGGGTTGATTTTAAGAAATAATTTTTTGGGGACTTTTATTTGAGAACACCATTTTTTTGTTTTGAGATTTGGCTTTTGATTTGGTGTGGTTAATTCGTTTTGAGATCGGGTTTCCAGTGATAATTTTTCCGGCGCCAGTTATATTCGGATCTAAGTTCCCTCCGTATTTTTCGGTGATTTTTTTTTCGGTAAGTTGGCTTTTTCGACGAAGGTTTGTTTTTCCGGTGTTGGAGGTGTGGATGATTTTGACTATCCGGGGAACATTTTTTGAGGTAACAGCTCCCTCATTTTTTGAGGCTCGTCATCTTGGCTCACTCTCCTTAGGCACTAGCTCCCTCATCTCATCACACTCTACTCCGGCTTCGGTAAAGGCAAATCGGCCAGTTTGATCTCGTCTCACTCTCATCCGTCTCTGACGGAGGTAAACCGATCATTTTGGTCTCGTCTCACTCTCCTCCGACTTCGACAAAAGCAAACCGGTTAGTTTGGTCTCGTATCTGTTTAAATCTATTGTTCCAAATGCTACAAATGCTAGAAATTGTACCTGTTTGTTTATGTTTCTAATTGTTCCAAACAACTAGAAATGCTAGAAATTGTAATAGCTAGAAATGCTAGAAATTGTAACAGCTAGAAATGGGTATATCGAAATATATACCAGATTTACCGAATGCATAAACCGATTTGAGATTCTGGTATTTACCGGGAAAAAACCGAATTGAAACCGAAATTACCGAAACCAAAAAAACCCAAAAATACCAAAAAAACCGAAAAACCGATCGGTTCGGTTTTGGTTTTTATTTTGATGTACCGGTCGGTAAATTGGTACGGTACGATTTTACCATATAGAATGTGGTTTTGGTATTGGTAAGGGGTCTTTACCTACCATACCGTACCGATTGCACCCCTAACCCGCCTCGACCACCCCTCACCCTCTTATCTCCCATCTCTCTTTATACATACACACATTTGTAAAAGTTTTAACTGGATTTGGATCTTAGGTTTTTAAAGGTTTTGGGTGTGTAAAGATAATTTTTTTCTTTTTTTTTATTTTTTGTTTTTTTATAAACATTTTTTATGTATTTTTCGACTTTCTGTAATTATTGAATGTTTTTCTATTTTTATTAGAAATTTATTTTTTATTGAAAATCAGTTTTTTGCAATATTTTTTCAAACTTTTTAAAATATTTATTCAGTTTTTTGCAGATTTTTTTATTATAAATCTATTTTCATATTGGAAATCTATTTTTTTTGGAAATATTTTTTCAAACTTTTTAGAATATTTATTCAGTTTTTTGCAAACTTTTTAAAGATATTTTTCCGTTTATTGAATATTTTTCTGTTTATTGAATATTTTTTCTTTTTTTATGTATTTTTTCGAGTTTTATTTTTTAATTTTTTTTGTATTTATGTATTTTCTTGATATTCTCTAATCATTGAATATTTTTTTGTATATTTATTGGAAATCTATTTTGTTATTGGAAATGTACTTTTTTGCAATATTTTTTCAAACTTTTTAGAATATTTATTCAGTTTTTTGGGCAAATTTTTAAAAAATATTTTTTCTCTTTATTGAATTTTTTAAGTTTTTTTTCAGATTTTTATTTCTATTTTATTTTTTATTTTTTAATTGTTTTTTAATATATTTTCCTTATTTTATGTAATTATTGAATACCTTTTATGTATTCTTATTAGAAATTTGTTTTTTTAATGAAAAATCTATTTTGTTATTCGAATTTTTTTTGCGCTATTATTTCAAACTTTTAAAAATATTTATTTAATTTTTTGCATGTTTTTTGAAAATATTTTGCAAATTTCGTAAGTATATATTTTTAGTATTTTCCTAATTTTAATTGAAAATCTATTTTTTTTTAATTGCAAATATGTTTTTTTGTTGTTGAATTTTTTTTTTTAAATTAGAAATCTACATTTTTTATATTTATATTTTTCTATTGGAAATATATTTTTTTAAATTGGAAATCTTTTATAAATGTTTTTCTATAATTTCGAGATTTTTAAATGAATTATTATGCAAATGTCATTTATTTAAAGTTTTCTATTGATTTAGGCAAAATACCCTCAAAAGCGATCATGTGAGGTGCACATGATCAAGATTTTTGCCAAAAATTAACAGAGTTGAATGGTAGAGGGTAGCTAAAAGTCGTGTTGTAAGTTCAGGGGGTTAAGTACAAAAACTAAAAATTCGGATGGTAAAGTGACGAGGGGGCAAAGTTCAGGAAGTTCCAGTGTAATTAATCTTTTTTGGGGGATATAAAACGTAAAGAATAAGAACTTAGCAAGGGCCATAATTACAAAAAGTCGTTTACCATATAAAACAATAAAAAACTCTTATTTTTTCTTAGCATAGACCGTAAGAAACATTTGATAAAAGGGTATTTAGAGGGAGACATGATTTTAAGACTTAATATTGTGATATTATTGGAGGACACCTTGAGTCAGACCCTTTCAAAATATCTCACTCAAGATGTCATTCAATGATACGTGAACACGTATTTCATATCACAAAATTAAGTTCCGACATCAAATCTCCAAAAAATAAATAACAAAAAATAGATAAACAACGTAATTAAAAAAATAGACAAATACGCGTTCAGTACCTTTAAGATTAGTTCAAAATCCCTCTTACTAACTGAAATTAAAGAATTAATTGATTTGTTCCGCCAAAAATGAGAATGGACTAGAGTTATGAAATTATAAGCTATAATCTGATGATGATCCAGTCAATTCCAAGATTATAAGTTCCAAGAAACCCCAATAAAAAATACACATTTCTTCTTTTCTTCCGAATCGATCATAATCACTATCTACATTCTACAAAATTGAGCACCACATGTAAGCGCTAATAAAAGACCTTAGATCCCATAGAAAGACATCGTGATACCTTGTGAAAAAGAAAAAACGGCTTTTTGACTTAACTCGGTGCAATAACTAACATAATTAGACTTAACCGTCCCCGTGTCCAGATATTAGAGAGAAGCTTTTGTATCGACCTGGAACTACAACATCACTGCTCTTTGTTGGGAGATTTGTTTTCGATTTCTCTTTCAGTGAGCTTCTCCAATTTCACCCAACCATCTCATGGATGACTAATATTTCAGAAATCCTTCCATACTTTACTCACATAATTCTGTGCTACAGTTGCCTAGCATGATATTTTCCATTTAGGATCTGTTTGGTTCATGGTAAAATATTTTTTATCGTGTTAAAAAATAATTCACCTAGATAAAATATGTGTTTGGTTGGACATTTAACATGATGAAATAAAATGAATATGGTAAAAAGTGATGTGAAACTTTACCATTTCAAACCATGGGTAAAGTGAATAATTCAAGAGGGGAAAACAATGGAATTTATCTTATTACCAGACTAACCTTTTTTATTTCCACTTACAACTATCACACATTTATTTCTCCCTCTCAATTAACACGATCATTAAATATACATTTTTTATTTTATTTTTTTCAATTTCATTTTTAATTTACTTTCTTTTATTTAAAAATAAATAAAAATTTTATAAAAAAATAATAACTATTCCTACACCCTCTATGTCTTCCCCCACGCCCTTTTTAATATTTAAAAACTAAAAGACCAAAAAACCCTCTATGCATTTATGATTTGAACAAATATAATCTTTTATCCAAAAATATATTACTTGAAAAAAACATAATATTATGAAAAAAAATAAAAACACAATATTTTGAAAATAAAAATCCTAATATTCTAGAAAATTAAAATTTTAATATTCTGAAAATATAAAAATTATAAAAGTTATTTTTTCATTCAAAAAATATTATGTTATTTATAAAAAATAAAAAAAAAAACTTATTTTTTTATTTAAATGGACGTTGCTAAAAAAACTTTTTCGTTATTTATTTAAAAAAAATGGACATTCTTTTTACCATTTCTAGTTAAAAACTGTTTCTTTTATTTATTTAAAAATTGTTTCATTATTTATTTTTTCAGTTAAAAACTATTTATTTTACTATTTTAAAAACAATCTTTTTACTATCTAAAAAAAATAGACTGCATCAGCGGTATGTGTAGGGAGTCCGACCACCTATACATACCGTTGGTGCGAACCAACATATTAGAAAAAATGCTCTGCGCCAGCGGTATGTATAGGTGGTCGGACCGCCTATACATACCGCTGCCGCGGATCATATTTTTTTTAAGTAGTAAAAAGATTATTTTTAAAATAGTACAAAAAAAAATAGTTTTTAACCAACAATAAAATTTGTAAAAAAAAAAACTTTTTTTGAAGAACACATATTATTAAGAAAAATAAATTTTACGTTTTATATACAGTTTTTTAATAAAAAAAAAATAAGATTTTACATTTCATACACAGTTTTTTTTATTGAAAACACAATTTTTTGTTTTATATCAAATGTATTTATTTTAGTTCGAGGTGAAAAAATTGGACATTTAGATTTTATAAATCTAAGGGCACAATTGTCATTTATTATCCAAATGGTGTGGGGAAAGACACGGAGGGTGTGGGAATAGCTATTCGTATAAAAAATTTTAAAAATTAAAAATAAATAAATATTTATTTGGTGCAAGGTAATGTGTTCGGAATTTTTTTACTAATTGGGACGGTTTCATAGTTGAGACCTGTTTTTTTTTTATTCTTTTAATTGGGACATTTTTTTTTCATAGTTGGGACTTTTTTTTAATTGAGAATGCTTTTTTTTTAAATTGGGGCAATTTTTTTCAATATTGAAAACTTTTTTTTAATTGGGACTTTTTTCATTGTTGAGAACTATTTTTTTAATTGTGACTACTGTTTTTATAGTTGAGATTCTTTTTTTGTAATTGAGATTGGGTTTTACAATTGGTCGTTTTTTTCATTGTTGGAAAGTTTTTTTAAAATTGAGAATGTTTTCTTTTTTTATTAGAACTATTTTTTTTAACTTTTTATACTTATTTGTCTTTCGTAGCCAAATATGACTAGTTATGTGGGGGGGAGGGGGGTAAATTGTGTCAAAATTTGAGTTTGAGGTTAAATGAATATTTTTTAATGGTCATTGACACTTGTGAGGAAAATTAAATAGTTAAATATAATTTTTTTTTGTGCATTTGAAGAATAGGGGTAATGTAGTCATTTTATTTTTTCACCCTATTCATCTTGACCATCCAAACAACAAATGGTGAAAAAGTTAAAATTTTCACCTAATGAAAATTCGACCATCCAAACGGAGATGGTGAAAATAAAATCACCAAGCTAATCATTCATCTTTTACTTTTAACACGGTGAAAAGTATTTCACGACGAACCAAACGGACCCTTATACTATACCAGGCCAAAGGTATCATCTATTGATTTTATAAGGGATTACGCCATTCATACAAGGTAATTTTAAGGATCACCTTCTTTAAAGAAAAAAATCGCAGAAATCCCAAAAGGACAAAACCCCCTTCGCTAAGGTAAGTAGCGATGGAGATGTTGCATGAAACACTTTGCAATGGTGGGAAAGACGGAGCAAATTATGTTCGTAAATTTGTAGTCATTCTTCAAATTTGGGGACTGGCTACAAAATCTGTAAACTTCTTACGAACTTTAGTCCGTTACCAACGAACTTCATCGGTTCGTATTCATTGCTACGAACAAATGAAGTTCGTATCAAAAATAAATAATTACTTTTATTATATATCTAGGTTCTTACGAACTATATTAGTCCGTAATAATTCATATAAACAAATATTATTCGTAAGATATTTTTTTCCTTTCCTAAGAACAACATTAATTCGTATGAATTATTTTGCAAATTCGTAAGCCTTCACAATTGTGTACTTGACTACTAGAGGAAAGCTAAACCGAAATTTGATTCTCTACATTTAGCATTCATTAGCATCCACCGTTATGAGCATTCACCGAGTTTTTGAGTAATTGTGTACGATAATTGGTTCTTATATTTGGGTGATGTACCTAATATAACATGTGTTATAGTATGTAGGCATAGGCTTAAATGAGGTCCATAATAAGACAAAAGTAAGACCTTTAGAAATATTCTATATTAGACCCCAATACCTTTAGATAATAATTTTACATTTTAAGCTTTAAGACCTTAGAAATAAAAACTCACCGAATTCCGACCAAAACCCTAATTCTGGTATCAGAGCCATAAGACGCTCCGTTTAGACTTATAGTAAAAAGACTTTAATGCCCTTGAAATTTATTCCTCGCATTTACCAAGATATTTTTGGAACCAACCTAGACTACCAACCTATACCCATAACTAATTTAGATTCAGTAGGTTGTTTAACCTCTCACATAGACGGTTGTTCACACTCTGAACACATCCCAACCAAACACGCAGATAGTAGATAAGTTACTGCTAGTGCTATTAATAGCATAATAGACCAAAATAAGTGTATACTCCTTATATTAAGACAATTAATAAAAGACACTCAAACCCTAGAAACAAAGATAAAAAATATCTCTAAAAGATTACTAGAAGTAGATAATCAAATCCCAATAGACTTAGTACATGTTTTACAAGAAATAAATATTAAGACTAATCATATAGAAGTCCTTAACAAAGACATTTTAGAAATTAAAACTTTAACTAAAAATCAAGACAGTGAGTTAATTAAACTTACTAAAGAACAAGTTAAGCTTATCCCTAAACTAGATAGTTATCTTCCTAATGGAGATAGTTAACTCAGATTGGAATGAAGTACCAAGAGACCTCTCCATTCAGACTTTTTATCAAAAAAAATTAGAAAGGATAAATGATGATAGATTTTATTATAAGATAAATGAAAATGAGATTGCAAACGCTGCTAAAGCAACTAGACTTATATTAGAAAGATTAAATTTAATTTCTACATCCATAGCAGCTACCCAAGACTATAACAGTAGCTTTGTTAAAGACTTGCATTTAGACTTAAAGGCTAAGACAGAAGGATTAACCACATTCTACACAGGCTTTGTTAAATTCCAACAAAATTTAACAAATTATCTTAATAATACGGAAAGCCATAACCTATCCAAGATGGATAGTATTATTAATGAACTTAGACTAAACATGGCTCAAGTAGAAGAAAAATATGAAGAAATTAGAAATGAAATTAAGGCCGTAAATAATAAACCTTACCAAGCAGAAATACACTCTCCTTTTTATTCTAACTCGTTTAGATAGAATAGAAAGGACTATAGAATCTATAGAAGCTAGATCTATGCAACAACAAGAAAAAGATAATGAAGTAAAAGACTATATTACAAATGTTGCAAAATCCCTAGTTAATTCTCTAGCTAGACATGGTGAAGAAATTTCTGAGAAGACAAGAAAAGAGAATAAGAATTTTAAAGAAGAAATCCTTAGTCAGATAAAAAGACAAAAAGATTATTCAGACTTCATAGAAAGAATTGAAAAAAGACTTGAACAAAAACAGGTAACCACCTGTAAATTTAGAGAAACCCCTCCTATAGAAACTAGAGAAACGAATACCAAAGGTAGACGAGTCATAAATGACGGATTAGATAAGACTAATAAGATAGTTAGCTCTATTTCAAATATTGGACAGAGTAATCATATGCTCCAAAGACTTAAGGATTCATCCTCCAATGTTAGAACATGATGGAAAGAGAGAAATTTCACCAATCCTCTCCAATGGAAAGAATGGGATGAAGTTGACGGAAGATTATTGAGGATTCCATTCATAATGGACAACTTCCAGCCGTTAGATACATAAATTTGTTTAAAGAAGGTGCCACTCCTAAGACTCCCAATTATAACATGACCTACCATTGTAGAAATCATGTGTTAAACGAATCTTATACTGATCTCCAAGTATTTGACTCAGAATGGCTTAGATCTAGGGGAACTGATAGGCAGTTCCAATTCCTAACCTTTGGACCCTTTCAAACAAGAATCCAAGGATTACATAGACCCCAGAATAATATCAACATATTATATTGTTTAGTAGACAAAAGATGGAAAGATTTTGAGAAAAGCCTTATTGGGATAGCCCAATTAAATATGTCAAACAACATAGGATACTTTAATGTCATTCCGGCATTTACAGTAACCGTAGACACAACCAAACATTTTAAGTTAATCTTATATGCTAGTGGCTATGAAGACTATATTATCCCAGACGCTAATATAAATATAGAATTGCAAAGCTATGTGAAGTTCTCCCAATTTCCTTATGAAGGAATGCAATCGGGAATTCCTAGCGGTAGACTTAATGAAGAAATGTTTCAGACTATAATCATACTTACAGTATTAGGAATACTGGACCTATGAAAGAAAAAGCTAAAACCCTCTGGCAATTGCCAGAATTTCAAGAAACTAAGACTATACAAAATAAACCTTTGTTTATTAATCAAGAGGACGTCACTGAAAATGTTACCATCCAGTTTGGTCCCCCTAAGATTGTCAATAAGAATATCCAGACCGAAGAAATTAGATTTAGGAATATGGGAAAAGCCGTAATCAATGATCCTTCAGAAAGAGAATGTAGTAGTAAGACTAGTGCTAGTTTACTAAGACAAACCCCGATAATTAGACCTAGAAGATCATTTGAACAAAAAGACTTAATTAAAGAAAAAACTAGGATCCAAAACTTTGGACAAGAACCCTCAGAATTGGATATGAAGACATTTAAAGATCACCTTAAGAAGAGTCATTCGGTTAGATTTCAAGAAAGATAAAGATTTAATATAATAGCTCAAGAGCGTATATTAAAATTAAAAGAATCTAAGAATACAAAAGAACTTCTTAGAAACCTAAGACTAATAAAAGAAGGAGAACAAAGATTAATGTCAACTACACAAGTAGAGCCTAGCAAACAAGAGATAGGAAGTAGTAGTAAGCTAGAAGATGCTCCTAGACTTTTTAGTAAACCAATAGGAATAAATATTCCTATATACTCAAGCACTGTAGTTAAGACTAAACCTGATTATATAAAAGACTTCCCTACTAATGACAAGAGTTTCACTCCTGTTAAGACTATGGCAAGCCAAGCCATAAATCCAGTAGGTATATACCTTAACCTAGACAATGTTCAAGATAAGAAGAAGGCCTTAGACGAATGGTGTAACCAGATGAACATGTTTTTTGCATCTAATGAACAATGGGATGCAAGTTCATGCAAGAAGTACGCTGAGCAATCCATTAGAGGAATTGCAAAAGACTATTTAGATAGTTTAAGAAAGGCTACAGATGAAGACTCCTTAGCTAAGGTTGAGAAGATGAAAGAAAACTTAGAAGAAAGATCAATTGAAGAATATATTCAATTGTTCACATCAGAATTCATTGGAGCTGGACATCTAGCTCAAATCAATGAACAAGACCTAGCAAAAACTAAGTTAACCCTCCTTAGCATTTGCAAATTAGATAAGATAAATGAATATAGCAATAATTATGAGCAGCTATATTACCAAATTAAAGAATTTGGAGAGACCTTAAAAGATGAATACTTTAGAAAGATACCAGCCATAGGACAAATCCTAATTAATGAATATAGGAATTGGCCAGGAGTAGCTGGAGTTAAGAACAACTCCCTTGGTGAAAGAATCAATTTTGTCAAAGACTATATCATATCTAAGAGACGTGATATAAGTCGAGGAAAGTTGATAGAAGAGACTTTCAAGCAGATCCCTCCAATCAAAGACGAAAGAGACATTGCTCCAATCCAATGGGGATGTGGTAATGAACCTAAGAAATTCAAAAAGAAATTAGAATGGAAACATAGGAAGTTTAAGACTAAACCTTTAGGATTTCCAAAGAAGTATAAATTTAGACATTCTACTACCTTTAGAGAAAAGAATCCTAAGACTAAGAAGAATAGATTTAACCAAAGAAGATACTTTAAAAAGAATACTAGTAAGTATATGAAGGTTCCTAATTATAGGAAAGAAAAAGATGTAGCTCAATCTAAGACTGCCACCAAAGAATGTTGGACTTGAGGCAAAGAAGGACACTTTGCTAAAGACTGCCCAAATAAGAAAGATAAAGAAATTATTAAGATTATTAATACAATATTAAACTATGCAGATCAAGAAGAATTAGACATCCTATATGCTATAGAAATATCAGACATAGAAGATGATGACAATACTAGTATCTATAGTGCATATACAGATAGTGATTCAAAAGACTATAGTGATACTGATGAGTATGAAGACTCTCAGGATACTCTAGACTTATATATGATGCAAGTTAATCAAGACGATTTAGATGATGAATATATAGACTTTGAAGAAGCTTGGTATAAGTGTATATTAAGTTCATTTTTAAAGAAAAGATGGACAGTTAGTAATCCTGAGTTACTAACCTATATACCTAGATGCTACTTTGATGAAAGACATTATTGCACATTTGAAATGAAATGTAGCAAGAATGACTTTAGATGTGTAGAATGCTTTGAGACTATACAAACAGAATTATTTATGGTTTGTGTTATTTGTCAATTACACTACCATGAAGACTGTTAGAGAACTAGATTTAGAGCAATTTATACTAACCAGTATGACGCTCAAATAGACTTAGATATTAAAACATATTATCAAGACATTGATAGAAATATAGCCAGAAGATTACAAGAAAATAAAGACTTCAAAGGAAAGGGAATTTCCTACGATTTAGAAGAATACCATTCTGATAGTAGTTCAGAAGACCAAATACCCTTAGATTTTATAGATAATCCTCAAAAAGGAATATCTATTTTAGAAAAAAAAAACAATTTAGGAATTTCGATTAAACCACATGCTTGTTTTGTAGAATTATTTGTTCAACACAAAGACTATCCTAAAAGACTTTCAGCTTTTATAGATACAGGATGTTCTCAGAGTATTTGTAAGGCTAATGGCTTCCCTGAAGACTATTCTTTAGAAAGTACTCAAGAAATCTATGGTAAAGTGACTAATGGAGATCCATTTACCTTATATTTTCAGACTATTCCTATTTATTTTAAATTAGGAAATCAGACCAACAAAACCGTTAATCATCGATTTTGGATAATGGATCCTCGTCCTAGTTTCACAAGAAACATTATTTTAGGACAAGACTTTATTAGTAAATATCATCCTTATACTCAGTATAACGATAAGATATTAATTAGTGATAAAGAGGAATTTAATATTAAAGCCCCTCTAATAGACCACAAGACTGCCTTTAACCTTATGCAGGTCAAACCAAATTATAAACTCATAAAACATCAGAGTTCTTCAACTGAGCATGGTGGACCTAGACCTACAACCCAACAAGAAGCCTTAGAAATAACCAAACCCTTACAAAAAGAATGTAAGTGTCCAGACCAAAAGTGTTATAAGCAAATAGCGCTTATACAACAAGACATTTTAGATCAAACCCAGCATACCTTATTACATGTTCAAGCTATATCCAAACAGAAGAAAATGGATATAGAAGTAGAAAAGGAAAAGATTAGGCAACTAGCAGAGCCTACTTTAGGAGAAAATCCCATCGCTAAGTGGGATAAAGACCAAAGTTATTGTGAAATCATCCCTATTAACCCAGATGCCAGTATTAATGGTGGAACCTATACGAAAGGATACTCACAAGAAGATAGGGAAGAATTCAAGAAAGACATAGATGAAATGCTTAAGTTAGGCATTATTAGAGAAAGTAAAAGTAGACATAATAGCCTAACCTTCTATGTTCAAAATGAATCTGAACGTAAAAGGGGAAAAGGATGTATGGCTATAGATTATAGACAATTAAATAAGAATTGTGCATTTAATTCTTATAAGATACCAGACAAGAATAATTTGATCAATTTGATTGAAGATAAAATTATATTCAGTAAGTTTGATTGCAAATCAGGCTTCTGGCAAATTAAGATGCATCCAGACAGTATTACTTGGACAGCCTTTAGTGTGCCCCAAGGAAAATACGAATGGCTAGTAATGCCATTTGGATACTTGAATGCTCCTCAAGTTTTCCAAAGAAGAATGAATAATATATTTAGACATTATTCAGAATTTTGTCTTGTTTATATAGATGATATTCTTGTAACCAGTAAGACTGAAATAGAGCATGTAGACCATCTTAAAAAGATTATCTTAGAATTACACAGACATGGTATTGTTATTTCCAAAAGGAAAATGCAATTATTTCAAACTGAAATAGACTTTGTGGGAATGCACATTAATAAAGAAAAATTATCATTGACGGAACGCATAACCAAAAAGATTCTTGAGTTTCCAGACCAACTTAAAGATAGAAAACAATTACAATCATTTTTAGGATTGCTTAATTATGCTGCAGACTTTATTAAAGACCTTGCTTTAAAAAGACAAAGCTTAACGGCCAAATTAAAAGAAACTGACAAAACCAATCCCTTTTATTGGACTAAAGATGATTTTGAAGTAACAAGACAAATTAAAGATGCAGTCAAGAATATTCCTTTACTTGAACTGCCTAATGCAGAAGACCGGTTTATAGTAGAAACAGATGCCTCTGATAAATAATGGGGAGCAGTATACTTTGGCATTGATCATCAGAGAAAAAAGAAGAAACTTTGTAAACATAGTTTTGGAATCTTTACAGACCCAGAGACAAGATACACTATCCATGAAAAAGAAGTTTTAGCCATAGTAAGGGCAATAGAAAAATATATGTTGTTTCTTAGACCTCAACATTTTACTGTTTATACTAACTGTTCTTATGCAGTAAAATTCAGAGATTTAGACTTGTCCAAATCAAGGACTAATAGACTAATTAAATGGAAACAATTGCTTAATGGTTATGACTTCTTTGTTATACATATTAAGGGAAGTAAAAATATCATTCCAGACATTATATCAAGAGAGCCAATGTTTGCTAACACTAATATGATTTCATGTTTTATGTTGCAAATAGAAGACTTAGAGGACATGAGTTCCTCTGGAACAAATAGACTGAACAAGGAAGACATTGCAGATTATCTTAGACGCGTAAGACCAAATGCTGGTGCAACGCAAAGACAGACTCATATTCAAGACTCTCAAGAAAGACCAATCCTAGAGAACTTTGATGATATCTTGGTTCCTCCAGGAAAATCTAGACAAGAGATTATTGCTCAAAATAGACTCATTGGGAACATGTATTTTCCCCAATATAGACGCGATCAGAGATACCCAGACTTGATCAAATTTAGACGAGAATTTTCAGATGATGAAAATACTCTTATAGACGCTATATGGTGGAACGTGAAGAATAGACTATGGATAGAGTTCAAGCAAAATTTGGTAGCCATTGTCAGATTCATGAGAACTCAGAGACTTGCAGTTACCCAACTCAGTGGTACTGCTGTGCCTAGACCTCAGACTCAGACTTATGCTCAAACTCTTGCAGAATCCTCCAAAACTAGACCTACTGATTTCTGTTATCAGAAAAAGACTTTTAAGACTAAGATTGTTATACCATTTGGTCATAATAATCTCTTATTAACATAAATTATTGATCATTTTAATATGTTATTTTCAGAAATAAATGGAGATGCCTTAATGATCAAAGTTTTCTTCAAAGACGTTCCAAAAATATATCTTTTTGAAAAATCAGACATGGCTCATATAACTGTTGCAAACCACAGGATCATTGGACTCTGAGCTGTTTTGGGCCTCCTCACCCAAATTTTCAAGTTGTGGTTTTTGAGTATTTTGGGACGAGGAGCCCCTCTTGGTGGGACGAGGATCCCCTCGTGGTGGACTTCCTCGCCCAAATTTCCTTTTTGTGATTCTTGGGCATTTCGGGACGAAAAGCCCCTCGTGGTGGGCCTCCTCGCCCAAGTTTCACTTTTGTGATTCTGAGCTTCTTGGGACGAGGAACCCCTCATGGTGGGCTCCTCGCCCAAGTTCTATTTATGTGAATTCTGGGCATTTTGGGACGAGGAACCCTTTCTGGTGGCCCTACTCGCTCAAATTCTATTTCTATGAATTCTGGGCATTTTAGGACGAGGAGCCCTTTCTGGTGAGCCTCCTCGCCCAAATTTACTTTTGTCTTGGCCAGGGCACTTCTTTGGGGGGTTGGTCGTGGTGAGGCCCCCCTCTCCAATTAGACCTGCTCGCCCAACTATTTGGGCAATTGGGTGTGTACCCCTCTACAGTAAGCAATGTATTGGGTGGGATTAAACGGTGAAAAGCCCAGATATATAAATATTATGGGTTTCCATACAATGTTTAGATACTTTGTAAAAAAATAAGACCTGAATATTTTTTTACTATTTTAAAAGAATAGGAGCACATATAAGGAACTTCTGGAGCAACGTGAATATATATATATATATAGGAGAATTCTCAGTTGCGAACTCAAAAATGGGTCCGCATCGTACGGATTTTTTTTTTTTAAATACTAAAAAAATGTTTTGGGGGTTGATTTTTTGTGTATTTTAAACTTTTCAAAGTACCCATAAGAAAAATCAATTCAAAATCATTTGTTTTGTTATTTTAAAAAAATGGGTCAATGTTTAACAGTTTTTGTAACTATTTCAAAACTGTCAAACATTGACCCATTTTTTTAAAATTGCAAAAAAAAATTATTTTTAGTTTTTTTTTATGAGTACCCTGAAATGTTTAAAATACATGCACAAAAAAAAAAATCAACCCCAAAAACATTTTTTTGGTATTTTTTTTAAAATTAGTCCGCACATGCAGACTCATTTTTGAGTCCACGGGCAAGAAGGCCCCTATATATATGTGGGTGTGGGTCTGGGTGTGGTGCCCTAAAAAACTGTGTATTCAATTGTGCCTCAATGTCGAATTTTGGGTTCCGCCATTACATCCATTCCTCCATTTAAATGCAAGTGCAATTATGCAACTACCAATCCAGAAACCAGTACCAGAATGTCATGGCTATTAACGTGTGCCCTTAGTGTAAACTTGAAAAAGACCCTTTTTATCAGGACAGTTTTTAACTTATTACCGAATTGGATAAACTGGTGGAATACTTTGGATAATAAAACTGGATACATACAGTTATACATATATGCAATGCTATTGGGCCAACCAATGTTTATAATTAACAGATAATTGATTTTAGCAATTGGAGATGGTTATTCCATCAATTGATTCCCTTCAAACCAATCGTTACAGGATATTATGCATTCATACCAGAAACTATCTTGAAAAACTAAGTTTTGGAAGAGAGAAAAACAAATTCAACTTACCGCAGGATCAGTGAAGATTATCAATTGTTTATCGGCAGTTGATACCAAAAGATACGTGTTATCCTTGTTTAGAGCGAGAGCTGTAATATCTTGTCCTTCTCCCAGTTTCAGTTTATGAAACATCTGGAAAAGCATATGGTTGTTAGCAACAAGATTGGAAAGTATGGTTAAGAAAATGATCAATTTCTGTAAATCAAGCAGGCTACACCTTATAGCACCCAGTCTATTTCTGGCACTTGGTAGGCAAATTTTCACGAGTGATCCTGCTTTTTCTTTTTCTTTTTTTAGTGGGTGGGGTGAGGTGTTGCATTCTGTCTCCATAAGCAGCATTACTAAACTAAAGCGCCTTTTAAAAGTTATTTTTTAGACTTAGGTATTTCTGTCGTTGAATGATCACACTTGAAGGGAACATTCAGCGACAAAAAGGCACCTAAATCTAAGAACAAATAAAAAAAAGTCGCTTTAGTTTAATTTAAAGATGTAAGCAAGTCAATAATACTCCTTTTTCCTACCCTTGAACCTTTTCATTGTCATACCTTTAGGGTGTACAGATCAAGGAAGCAAATTGAAGGCAGCGATATGTCTAGTCCATTTTCCTCGCTTGTTTCATCAGATTCAGTATCACTTACTTCATTGTTTTCCAAACATGAACTTAATCCAATCAAAACGCTCCTTCCATCAACAGAAACTTCCATGCAACTAATGCTAGAGGAGATAGGAAGTTTTGCCCTGGCAATCAGAGTCCCATTAAGAGTAAATGTGGTGAGAGTATGGAGTGATTTGTCCCAAGCAATAACAACCCCGTCAGATGAAAGGCCTACAACATGAGCCATAACACCAACCAGCCGTCTTATCAAGCGACCCTGCCTAATCGAATGGAGCAAAATGTGCGATAAGTACGAGCACGAGGCAACAATCCCAAGATCAGAACTGACACAACAGCATATTATTTCCCCATGGTGGCCCCGTAAGACATGTATGGGACCCTCAATACGATGCCTCCTGCTTTTGTCTGCCAAGCTGCTGGGTATACTTTGAGTGCTGTTTGCAGTTGATGTCCCCGAGCCAATGGAAGGCTCTGATCTGCTGCTTGAGCGAGCAGTGGATGCTCGGTGTACCCTCCAGAGTAGAACTGTAGTGTCACGCGACCCGGTCACAAGGTAGTTGCTATCAGGCGATAGTGACAGACAGGTGACCGGAGCACAATGTCCTCTGGCTATTTCCAAGGTTTTTGCTCCATCTGATGATACAAGTCTGATACCATTATCCACATGCCCACCTAGATTTAGGCCCAAAGTTCAAAGTGAGATATTGACATAAAACCAAAACTGATACTGACATAGAGCATCAATCAAATAGCATGCTTACAAATGCCAAACTTCATACCATGTTTTATTCATTGGAAGATCCGACACTGAATGGACATTGTAGTTCTCACAGATACCCACAGTAAATTCAAACAGCCCCCAAAACGATGTAATTTCATTGCAACCCCTCCCCCCCCCCCCCCCCTCTTTGGACTTAATTGATATTTTTAGCGGTACATAGGGGAGTCTTTGCAATGAAATGCTTGGCTCAAGGGTTTCTTGGGTTAAAACTAGTTCAAGGAGTTTCCTGCAAAATTTTCATTGTTCTATTTTTCTATTTATTTTTTATTTTTGCAATTTCCTTAAATTTTGCTTAAAAGTAAACAATTAGACAAAGGTAGATCAAATTAACATAGATGACATATTCTTACCGGTGATGATTTCTCTGTCACATGTGATGGAGACCACAGCTGAGCTTCTTATTCCAGACGCAGCATATGCAAGTGCTCGAGGAAAATGACATTCCTCTGAGCCTGAGCCAGAGACAGTTGATCCTTTGAACATACGTTTGAGTGTTCCACCAACGGGGCCCTCACTGCCTTTCCCATGATGAAAAAGGAAAGGAGTTTCCTGGCCATCGGGTGTGTGTGGTTGCCACTGGTGCTCTGCTATTTGTGTTGCAGGGGCATTTATGTCAACAATAATGACAGAATCTGAAGATGCATGAATGGCAGCAGCAGGTAGATTGCAGCGCCCCGGATATGGAATGACATATGGTTTAACTTCTTTAGGGTTCCGGAAGATAGTCTAGCATGCAAGATTCGAGTTAAAACAAATTTTACTGATAATAACTAAGAGTACAGATTGGAGGACGAAGAACTCTAATAATCACACAAAAGGATATGGGAGAAAAAATAAGCAAGATTCCAGTTAGTGCTGATGTATAATGAAAACACTACCAATTCATATATACCCCAAATTATGAGCCGTACTACGTCTATATCCCCTTAACTCCTTCACTCGTGCCGAGTTGCACCGAATCTATTAAAACCTGGAAGAAAACCCCTAAATACCCTATAAAAATGCATACAGAAAATCAGACTCTTTTTAAGAGTTAGGAGCTGTTAGGATTCCTCAATCACACACATTTGAAAAAAATATTGGAATACTTATGCAGAGCATGGTTCAAAGTCTCGGTATCAGTCCCGGTATTGGACACTCGATTTTCAACTCGGTCACGGTATCCGTCGCGGTATCGGGCGATACCCAAAGATACGCTATTTAGAGAGCGCGAAAAATTCCGAAAAAATATATAAAATTAAAAAAAATAAGATTAACAATATGTACTAATCAGATATGTTCAAACCATTATTTAATATCCATTACATTGTATGATTAGTTATTCTGAGGTGCGGCGGACTTGGCATATTGCTAACGTACTAATTTTATTTTTATTTTTAATTATTTAAAATCTCTAAATAATTATATATTAGTGACTAATTATTGATTTTAATTTATGAAGGAGGATGTTTGATATTCATGTATGAGACTAGACTTATGAAGATTCTTTTTTCCCCCAATCTTTATCTCTTCCATTTTTGGACAACATTATGTGACACTATATTTTGATAGGATATTTTGTTCCAAGTTCAAATATTTTTATGTACGGTGAATGTTATTAGTTTTATATTAGTGACATTTTAATTTTATTTCAATTGTTTAATTTAATCTTAGTGTGTAAAATTATTCTGCATGTATATGTTATATTTAAACTCTGTAAGGTACTTATGTAATATCTTAAACTTATTAATATAAATAAAAGTGATGGGGAGAATAAAGGCATTCATTCATTCATTTCCTCTTTCGTTGATTTCTCTATATTCTCTTTTCTTCTTCTTCTTCTTCTTCTTCTTCTTCTTCTTCTTCTTCTTCTTCTTCTTCTCTTCTTTTCTCATCATCTTCCTTATAATGCAAATTGTTAATCTCATAAATCAAACATGGTACCAAAGAGTGGTGTGTAAATTTTAAGGGCAAGTAGTACAAACCCTAGTTTGTATGTAGGGTTTGGAGAGATTCAAAGATGGGAGTTGTTGCAAGGGTGTACGATTAATCACATCCACAACTTTCGCAAATTTGTTCAAATCGTTGTGTTTCGATTAATTTTTCCGTCCTTGTTCTTTGCGATTGAGGTATATGCATTACTCCGGTGTTACTTTGTAGTTCATGAATGAGATATGAATTGCTCCACTGTTTTTTAGGATTTACATATCACAAGTAGAAGAATGATTGACCATATTGATGGAACTGTCACGTACCCGGCCAAGAATGATCCTAAGTTCAAAGAATGGAGTGCTGAAAATGCGTAGTTCTGACGTGGTTGTTACAGTCAATGCAGCACCAAATTAGCAAAGGGTTCTAGTTTGTAAAAACAACCAAGGAGTTATGAGATATTGTTGAAGAGACCTATTCATTCATTGGTAATTTTGTTAAGCTGAGCTTCAACAAGAGATTGCAAAATTGGGAAGAGGTTAACCACCACTAAGACTATATACCAATATGTGCAGCTAATGTTAAAGCATCTCAAGCTATGGCTGAGCGGAATCGCATCTCTGAGTTCTTGGGTAGTCTGCACCCACACCCTAAAAAACAACGGAGCAATTCATATCTGATTCACGAACCACAAAAAACAACGGAGTAATGCATATACCTCAATCGCGATGAACAAGGATGGAAAAACTAATCGAAACACAGCGATTTGAACAAATCGCAAAAAAACAAGCCGAATTTTTTTTTTTGGGGGGGGGCCTACACCCTTGCAAACAGCTCCCATCTTTAAATCTCTCCAAACCCTACACACAAACAAGGGTTTGTACTACTTGCCCTTAGAAATTTACACACCTCGCTCTGATACCATGTTAGAATTATGAAATTATCATTTGACATTACAAAGGAAAAAGAAGAAATGAGAAGAACAAGAAGAGAGAGAAGATAGACATCAGCAAAATAGGAAATGAATGAATGAATACATTCATTTTCCCCCATCACTTTCTATTTATATTAAAAACTTTCAGATATTACATAAATACCCTACATAGTTTAAATATAACATAACACACCATATAACTACTACAAATAAGACCCGATAACAAAAATAACTAAAAATAGGAAGATAACCTACTAAAACATGAAAAATAAAATAATCCAAAATATAGAAATAAATCTGAAACCTCGTACACATCAAGAAAAGAAGAGAGAGTAGAGAAGAAGTGAGAGGAGAAAGAGAGAGAGCAACCAACAAATTCGAGGAGAAATGTTAAAAAAAAACTAACTATCACTATACATATTGTAGGAGGGGCTTAATGATAAGCCTCTCATTAAATTACTAAATGAGATTAGAGATGATTAATATTGACAAAAGTCCATGTGTTTATACGACTGAGGTATTATTATGCGCGTCGGACATATCACGCGTATTTGTGTGTTATTTACATATTAACTAGACAATATTCTAGTATTGAGAGTTTTGACATATGTTATGGGACACATGCCACTTAAAATAGGACATGTGTCACCACGAGTTAATTGACATGTGGCGACCCACTTGGGTTGGTTTTGCTATAAATAAGCCATCCCCCCATACATTTGAGAGAGATCTTCTTGGAAGAGGAGGGTGATTTTCTTATCTTATGAGGTTTTAGAGAGAGTTTTGAGATGGGTTCTTTGAGAAGAGTGTCAATACCTCCCATCTCTCCAAAAAAACCACCGCAATGAGTTTTTCGGCGAATAGTACGAACCCACGAACTACGCTGACTTTGATTCCGAGCATAACGGATACGTAGGCACAACCGAAGTTGCTCAAGTCAAACACGTGCTAAAATCGAGTATTTCCCCAAAATTAGACTACTCTCTTACATTTGGCGACTCTGCTGGGGAGGTATTCACAATTTTTATCGTGTAACGCCTCTTTCACACACGAAAACTTGGTGAAAATGAAGAAAGGTGTTGATAAGAAAACCTTCTGCTCATGAACACAAAAGATACTCATATCATGCCATTTCAAGATAAGTACTTTTACCTCTCTCCTTGAAATATAATCTCATTAGTAAGCTTTGATAAAATTTCATGATTTGCATCAATGTTTAAAAGGCACTGCTTGATTTACGTAGTGTATTAGTATGATTCATCACCATGCTTAATGAGAATATTCGTAGATGATAAAAACATATTTATTTCACCATATAAGGTGAGCTCAGTAGTTTATCTATCTAGCTAATAGATTTTCATTTGTAATTCAGAAATAACTTTGTATTAATACTAGACTAAGGACGTTGAAAACGCTTCTGTGTAAATAATTATATAAGAAAAAAAAAATATCAAGCTACATTATCACGTGAGTTTGATTGCAGTTTGTAGAGTAGGCGGTTGTCAGCCTGCAATTGTCACCCACGCCTAAAAAAAAAAAAGATAGTCTTGAGAGTACCAAGCATTGAAACTTGAAAATAAAGATTTGAAGTTGATTTTAATAGATATTATATTTCTTATTAACTGAACATTGTAATCGTGTACAAACATATATGACAAAAGACTACAATGGAAACAGTGCAAGTCAGAGATCTTTACACTATTATATTAATATATTGAGATACTTTCTAAATGTACAGTACATGTAGTAAGTACCTGTCATAGATTGATTAAAAACAATATATGTAGTACATTGACAGCCCTTTATCATTTTAGTACAAAAGGCCGAAAGCCTAGTCCGGCCACTGACATCCCTTAGCACGCGTTTTCTGCAATAGTATGATGATAAGATATATATTTTGTTATTTCCCGTGTGGCTTTATACATATTGGGTGAGAAAGTATACAGCTCAACTAGCACAAACTTTTTGACTAACTTATTTTCTTGAGAAACCAAGGCCAAATAACTTTGTTCCGAGGAACCTCACGCCAGCAGAAATCGGCGGAGCATTGCTCCGATGGAGCTCGGATGGAACCTTAATACTTTTTCGAAGAAACTCAAAATCCAGCTACCATTTTTATGTGTATGTGTAGATCCGGCAAAGAATTCAACGGATTCACCTGAGTTTTTTTTTCTTTTTTTCAAAACCGATGGAACTTTCTCCGAAGGACCTCTAACCGATGAAACTCGAACTGGTAGGAGACCTTGTCTGTTACCCAAATAAACAAAACCACCGTGGGAACTTGAAATCCCACGAAACCTTGACAAAACCACCGTGGGAGCTTGAAAAATTTGGCAGACCTCGATTAGAAACCGACGGAGGTCGTTCCAAGGAACCTTTACCCGATGTAGCTTAGACTAATAAGAGACCATCACTACTCCTAATCACCATCTGAAAAAAATCCAACTTGATCTGGTGTAAATCGAGACACCGGCGTTAACTTGATCTGGAAACCCGTGGGAGCTTAAAACCTGGCATAACTTGATCTGGCAAGACCTTGGTTGCCAGACGTCACTAAGAGTTACAACGGAGATTTGAACCGACCCACCTAACCGGGTTCAGTTTACCCATCATGGGTATGAAAACCGATCAATCTTGAGTCATTGGATTGGTTATATAAAACCTTTGGCCCTGCATTGTCAGATTACGTGATGTCATTGGATTGGTTCTCATGTTCTTGTTAATAGATTGTTAAGATCTCACGAATTAATGAAATAACCTAGGGCCCCGTGTTAGACAGTCTATACAAGATAACCCCTTTGGGCCCCACGCTGATACATAAATTAAATTGTTGGTTGATTGAGTGATGGATAATACCAAAGGGACAATTCTCATTAATGCTTGCACGTTAAAAAGACAAAATGATATATTCCATCTTATATTTTTTTCTGCCAACTGCTGAAAGCAAATGATATATTTTATTTTTTTGGTGAGAACAGGAAACATAAAGAAAAGCAAATGGTATTTAATTTTAGCTCAAACGCTAAAATGTTGTCTTAAAAAATTTTCTGTTGATATTTTAAATATGCGATTTGACTGTACATTAAAAAGTACACATTGCCCTACACGATTTTATGTTGGGTAGAGATATTTTGTAAGTTATGTGGCTTAAAATTCGATCATTAAATTGAATAATTCTATATTCATTAGCCACGTATTTACTTTCTAAGATTGGAGGCAACAATACATTTTATTATTTTGAGTTTATTCTATAATATGAAAAAAAAAAAAATATATACGATCGAGGAACATATCTGAATATTGTATGGCATCGCATAAATAGTTACAAGAAACTATTCCGTGAGTTTAGAATATATTGAATATGGTGCACCGGTCTTGAATTTATTTACGATACATGTGGAGATTTTGTTTGCGATGAACCATATCACATGAGATACAACTATTGTGGTTTGCTAGTATGATCTTTCGCATGATATATCTATATGTTATGTTATAACATAAAGCTCAAAGTGAGTTAGAGGAAGCGTAATGAATCTTCATCTAAATACCGAGTTTTCATAAAACATTTTGTAAATGTTATTGCTGCAGATCATGTTGAAACGTGACTAAAATATTATGAAACATTTTGAGTATGTTTCACAATTCAGAATTCACCTTGACATTTTACACACTCGTGAGTTTGATAGGACGTGTGCTTAAACAACATTAAATTGTGCATGATACACCTACGAGTATGGGTGATTACGATTCATTACACAAATATCCCCGCACTTTATTTAAGTTTTATTATTTCAAATAAAAATAAAATAAAGGGGGCATGATGAGAATTGTACTTGGATATTTCTTGAGTTTTACTAACCATTTGCAATATTATATTATTGTGTCAGAAAGATATTATATTGCAGATGCTTCTGAATAAGCGGATATGAAGCAACACTGACATCAAGCCATTGTTCAAAGATATGGTAGTTTGAGATACACCCCATGAAATGTAATAATTAGGTTGCTTTCATTTTTTTTCGGGTGGGAATTGTAAAGGATATATGTAATTTATTTTATTTTATTTTATCTTAAGATAAAATAAAATAAAGGGGGCAAATGGATATTATGATGTAACGTGGCTTGTAGTCTAAAGCTTCTTCGACATCATCCACGCCAAGGTTAGATTGATGAACCTTCAGAGTATAGTAACATCCAAGCAGGCCATTACAAAAGCTTCTTCAGTTTCTTTCACAAAGAGTTCAAACGGGTTAATTAGTTATCACTCAGAAATTGACAAAGTCAGCCATCCTTCAGATATGACATCATATTATGAGAACTTTGCGAGTGTTGAGATAAGTCTTCTACAGAGGTGTATTATATTCCAAAAAACTTTATCAAATTGGTCGGTAGTTGAACCACGATCGTTATGACTTAACTCGTCCGAAGAAGTTGGTCATGGAAGCAAACAGACGAAGGACCACGCTCAGTTTGTCAGGTACGGGATCCTGACCTGAAAAGAGATACAGAAGAATGAGTTTACAAAAAAATCTTAACAAGCGTTTTCGTTGTTAAGTCACCGTTATAAGGTGGAGATTATATAAAAATCTTAACAAGCGTTTTCGTTGTTAAGTCACCGTTATAAGGTGGAGATTATATAAAAAATCTTAACAAGCGTTTTCGTTGTTAAGTCACCGTTATAAGGTGGAGATTATATAAAAATCTTAACAAGCGTTTTCGTTGTTAAGTCACCGTTATAAGGTGGAGATTATATAAAAAATCTTAACAAGCGTTTTCGTTGTTAAGTCACCGTTATAAGGTGGAGATTATATAAAAATCTTAACAAGCGTTTTCGTTGTTAAGTCACCGTTATAGGTGGAGTTGTTGAAAAATTTTAACAAGCGTTTTCGTTGTTAAGTCACCGTTATAGGTGGAGTTTATGAAAAATCTTAACAAGCGTTTTCGTTGTTAAGTCACCATTATAGGTGGAGTTTATGAAAAATCTTAACAAGTGTTTTCGTTGTTAAGTCACCGTCATGGGTGTGCCGTTATTGGTGAAGTTCTACAAAAAATCTTAACAAGCGTTTTCGTTGTTAAGTCACCGTGATAGGTGGAGTTAGTGAAAAACCTTAACGAGTGTGTTTTCATTGTTAAGTCACCTCTAACGGTGGAGTTTGCGAAAAACTTAACAAGTGTGTTTTCATTGTTAAGTCACCTCTAACGGTGGAGTTTGCGAAAAAACTTAACAAGTGTGTTTTCATTGTTAAGTCACCTCTAACGGTGGAGTTTGCGAAAAAAACTTAACAAGTGTGTTTTCATTGTTAAGTCACCTCTAACGGTGGAGTTTGCGAAAAACTTAACAAGTGTGTTTTCATTGTTAAGTCACCTCTAACGGTGGAGTTTGCGAAAAACCTTAACGAGTGTGTTTTCATTGTTAAGTCACCTCTAACGGTGGAGTTTGCGAAAAACTTAACAAGTGTGTTTTCATTGTTAAGTCACCTCTAACGGTGGAGTTTGCGAAAAACCTTAACAAGTGTGTTTTCATTGTTAAGTCACCTCTAACGGTGGAGTTTGCGAAAAACCTTAACGAGTGTGTTTTCATTGTTAAGTCACCTCTAACGGTGGAGTTTGCGAAAAAAACTTAACAAGTGTGTTTTCATTATTAAGTCACTTCGTAGGTGTGAGTTTGCGAAATACATTAAAAAGTGGTAATTTGAGCAAGTCAATATTATGTACACGCACAAGAAACCTCATCGAGAATGAAATAAATCAAAAACATGTGCATACACTAAAAGATTAATCGAGAACAATGAAGTAGTTATTATGTAAACCATAATAATACTTTCACCAAACTTGAGAACGACTGAGTAGTTATTATGTAAACCATAATAATACTTTCACCAAGCTTGGTTGAGAATGACGAAAGAGAATGCTAAGGTAGTTATTATGTGTTCATGATATTACTCTTTACTAAAGCAGAGTTACAAACAATCGCAATAAAAATGAGGATGCATGATCATTTAAATAGGAATGGGGGCAACACTCGGTGTATATCATTCATATGAAAATAATGATAAACGAGGTCCTTCGGAATAACCTATGAGATCAAAGCTGCAAAATGGGATTTAAGATATGAGATATAAAATTGATATATATCATATAACTGAGATATGAAATATGAGATTGCATTATATCATAAAATGTGATATATGAGGTAAAAGTACATCATCAAGATGAAATGAGATATGAGATTATTACCCACGATCCACAGGTCGATCGAAAATATGAAAACTGACTAAAATTATTTCGTACATATAGTCGATATATTTCAAGACATGTATCAATATATCAACTATATGTACGAGAGGGCAAATGTAGGAGGGGCTTAATGATAAGCCTCTCATTAAATTACTAAATGAGATTAAAGATGATTAATATTGACAAAAGTCCATGTGTTTATACAACTGAGGTATTATTATGCACGTCGGACATATCACGCGTATTTGTGTGTTATTTACATATTAACTAGACAATATTCTAGTATTGAGAGTTTTGACATATGTTATGGGACACATGCCACTTAAAATAGGACATGTGTCACCACGAGTTAATTGACATGTGGCGACCCACTTGGGTTGGTTTTGCTATAAATAAGCCCTCCCCCCATACATTTGAGAGAGATCTTCTTGGAAGAGGAGGGTGATTTTCTTATCTTATGAGGCTTTAGAGAGAGTTTTGAGATGAGTTCTTTGAGAAGAGTGGCAACACCTCCCATCTCTCCAAAAAAACCACCACAATGAGTTTTTCGGCGAATAGTACGAACCCACGAACTACGCTGACTTTGATTCCGAGCATAACGGATATGTAGGCGCAACCGAAGTTGCTCAAGTCAAACACGTGCTAAAATCGAGTATTTCCCCAAAATTAGACTACTCTCTTACACATATATACGAGACTATATTTGTAAGATTACCCTTCAAAAGGGTCAAGTTCGGGTTTTATATGCACAAAACCCAACCCCAATCCGTTTATTAACCCCTAAATTCCCCCTATTAGGGTCGGGGAAGTTCGGGTACTTGCAAAACCCCTCCCCATTGCCATCTCTAGTATTAGTGTAATGATTCGATATACAAACATATGTATCACACTATTGATGTTACTTTTCATGAGGATGTCCCCTTTTATGGGGGCGAGTATTTTGTAGGATCTAGTCTCCCTATATCTTGACGGTGAGTCTTCATTACTTGCCCAACCTATTCATTTGTTTTATGACACTCCTACTACAGCAGATGATCAAGACATTTGGCTGAATCCCCGTGAATTATGGTCAATACAGGGTATATAAGCAGTGATTTTAAATCCAGAGATTTATCGGACTTTGGCTGCCAAACAAAGGCTAAGAGAAAAAAGAACAAAGGTATAGCTGGCATAAAATACGAAATAAATCAAAAAATGAATTTTTGTTCAAGAATGAAATCTTATTGGAATCATCTCAGAAAGAATTCGGTTCAGATGTACGATACCTATCCAGAAGTTTTCGCAACTCAATCATAGATGTGTCCTTAGTAGGTGTACTTATGTCACCCTTCACCACCTTTGCCATCTCCTCAGTACTCAAGTAGCTTTCCCTCTCCTTTACCACCTATTACTTTTAATTATCCTATTTCCTAGCATCTTTCCTATTATAGTCTTTCAAGTCGAGCCTTTATGGGCCAACTTGACTCCATCTCCATTCCACGATCAGTGCGGCTCTGCAGAATCCTAAGTAGGTGGAGGCAATGAAAGTGGAAATGGATTCTTTGGAACAAAATGATAAATCGAAGCTTGTTTCTCTATCTCCCGAGTACAAGAAAATTAGATGCAATTGGGTCCTCAATGAGAAGTATTTGGTCTATGGCTCTATTAACATTGATCGCTACAAGGCAATGTTAGTGGTTAAGGGATTTAAGGGAAAGATTTTGGTGCTACACTTGTATGGGTGGCCAAGCTTACTTCTGTATGATTATTGATCTCTCTTTTATTATTTAAACACCAAAAAAGCCTTTCTTAGATGGGGATCTCTCCGAGACCATCTATTGGGACCCTCCTCCAAGTTTTCGAGCTAAAGGGGAGTACATTGGGAAAGTGCGTCGTTTTCGAAAGTCTCTTTGTGGATTTGAGGAATCACCTTGGACGTGGTACAATATATTTAGTGAGTTGATTATATCCATGGGTTTTACTCTGCATCATTCGTATCAAATGCCTTATTCATTGTGGTAGATGCATTATTTTGTTGGTATAAGTGGATAATATTATTATTATGGGTGATGATGCTGATGGGAGATTGCTCAAGTAAAGAATAGTGTTAACAAGGTGTTTGATGTAAAGGACTTAGGACCTCTCTGCTACTTTCTTGGGAGGGAGGTGGCTCGATCTCGACGGGGATCTCCTTATCCCAGTGTAAGAATAATTTGGATATGGGATGCTAGGTTATTGTTCGACTTTTACACCTATAAAGCCAACCTGAAGCTCTCGGTCGAGACATGTGTTTTGATTCCTAACCCTTGTGAATATGGTTAGCCAGATTATGCATGCTCCACGAACATCATACATTTTTGAGACACCTCAAGTTCTGTCTAGGACTTTGGGTTGTTTATTCCTTGGGGAGTCAAACAGGCCTCTCATATTTTGCTTATGTGGACTATACAGGGTCTAAAGATAGATAGACACTATACTTTGGGATTTTGTACTGTTTACAATTCGTACCTCATCTCATGGAAGAGTTACACTCTTTAGTACGAGGATGAGTACCATGTGATGGCTCAGGATACATGTGAGATTTTATGACTTAGATCAATTTTGAGGAGTTGAGTTTTATGCAAAAAATATCAGAGTTATTTAGAGATACTAAGTCGGACATTATGATTGCATTTGATTCCGTGCTTCATGAGAGGATGAAGTACGTGGATGTTGATATTCACTTTATTCATGGAAAAGGTGAGATCTGGACTCATTCGTTCGTCTTTTGTTCCTTCTTCGGATTAGACGACTGATGTAACCACACGTCTAATGGCAACTCTAAAGCACAATTGACGTAACCGCATGTCACACACCACACCAATTTAGAGAGAGAAATATAACTAATCTTTTACTCAAAAGTTCGGTTCTCTTTCCAAATGAGTACAAAAGTTTATTTATAAGAAGAGGGTGGAGCACTAAAAGGTCCCCCAATCAATGTGGGACAAAACTAAGCTTCACCTCTCCACCTTATAATAGCATAAAAGAACAAAAAGAAATAAGAAACTAATAATACATGCAAGTTAAACTAAAAATAGGAAAAAAAAATAAAGAGTGTCCTAACAATGGGTTCTAATTCACATCATTCTCACCGTCTTCCAAAAAGCTCATCCTCGAGCGTGTGGGGGAATGCCCCCAAAAGGAACCCATCGTCCATGGGCTCCGCTCATCCTCTAACTCGACCCGAATATCGTCTTGAAAAGTGGTGGAGCATCGAGGCCAAAAACATCCAATGAGAGTCTTCCACCATAAAACCATCACCATACCCAAATAAGATCAAACCCATGTCAACCGTCGGGGCGTACGGAGGGTGAACTCCCAAATTGGGTCATGGTAGGGGGTGGGGGCATACATGGAGAGTGGGGGGTGAAGTTGGGTGGGGTTATGGGTATAAAGGTGGGATTTTAGAGGGGTGAGGGATGAAAATGGGTTAGGATAGGGTGGGGACTGAAATTTTGAAGTTTGGGGGGTATTAATGGTTGGAGGAGAGTTAAAAAAGTGGTGAAGAGGTGAGAGAGAGGTGGTAAGTGGGTAGGGAAGGGGTGAAACCCTAGAATTAATTGGGTGGGATAATTCAAGAGTTATTCGAGTTAAAAAGGTGGAAAAAAGAGGGGTTGGGGAGGCTTGAGGGGCTGCCCATCCCGGTTGGTCGGAGTTCCGACGGTCCGGTGATCGAAGTTGGCCAAATGGGATGAAAATAGAGGGGGTGGGTCGCCCAGAGGTGGGGAATATGGATCCGAAGTCGGATCGTTGATCGGACCAGCGAAAGGGGGTGGGGGAAGGGCGCCGACTTCGCCGGAGCAGAGGGAAAAAGGGACGGTAGAGGCTATTTTAGGGGGATTTGGGGAGAGGTTGTTTAGGAGAACTTGTAGAACGGGTTGAGATGAGGATGTTGGAAAAATTTGGAGGGATTTGGAGGAGTTTAAGATAATTCGGCGACCAGAAACGTGCAGGGGGCTAATGGCGGCAGGAGGGTAGTGTAAGGTTTGTGGTGAAATATTAGTAGGTGGGTGGGCAGTTAGGGCGGTGGTGTAGTGAGTGGTAGAGTTAGGATTAGGATTTAGGTGGGGGGAAGATGAAAATGGGTCTTAGGGGGTGTTTGGTGTAATACCCCGTAATTTTACTAATTTTATTTAATGGGACTAATTAAATTAAATGAGAATTAATTGGAAATTAATCCGGATTTAATTACTAGCGAGACGTGAGTTGATATTTGATTATGATGATAATATTGAGTATCACGGAATTTATATGGTAATATATGATTATTGATAATATTAAAATTGTCGCGAGTCATAAATACGACAATTTGAGAAATTAAGTTGGGACGCGCATGTCAGTCGCGTCAGGAATCAAATTAATTAGATTAAAAAGTAGATTATAATTTAATCATCCGTATGGTCATTTCGAGTGCGCCAACGTGTCTGGAGAGGTCGAGATAGTCAGAAAACACTAGCCGGGGGTTTAGTTTGGGTCCCGGGATATTTTTAGGCCAAACCAGCAATCCGAGAGGGTAATTTGGTCATTTTAAAATTTAAGAAAATAAGACCCACGAATTTTAGGGTTCATTTAATTATTATTGGGAAGGCCATTAGGGCCATTATCAGCCAAAAACAAAGAGTGGGCTACGTGAGTTAGAGGAGAAGTTGCAAGAGGTTTCCAAAACCTAGCCACCACCAATCACCACCAAATCTTGACGGAATTGTGATCGGAAAGAAGGAAAGAACCAACCTTTGGACACCATCAACGATTCTGAATATCAAACTTAAGGCAAGTGATTTGATTCCATTAGTTTTCAGCGAATATATCTTCCATGTTAGTGTAGAAATTGATTTTAGTCTTGAAAGATGATAAAAACCCATGAAATTTGAGGTTGAACTATAATTCTTGGATAGGAATTGCATGTAGATTAGTTCTGGACGAAATTCAGTAACCAAAATATAACCCTTGATGAATTAAGATCGGATTTAAGAAGAGAAATATCATGATTCTTGAAGAAAATAGAAAACTAGGGTTTTTATGAAGATTTGATCCATGTAAGGTTAATTGTTGATGATGTAATGATTTTTGGAACGTTAAAAATGTTGTATTTAGGTAGTATAATGATCCTACATCCTTAGTTGAGAATTTCATACCTTGTAATGGAGTTTTGGGACAAATCTGGGACTGAAAAATGAAGCAGTCCGTAGCCTTATCTGGTGCGATCGATCGATCGACATTCATAGGTCGATCGATCGACATCCCAGGGTCGATCGATCGACCTTCCCAGAAATTGTGATATTTTTCCCCTTATTGAATTTTTAGCAATTTCGACCCTAGAGAATTATTGGTGGGACTTTTAGATTTAAGGAAGACCAGTAGGCGTGTATATGAGACCCGAATTATTATTAGAATTAAATTTGGGAGTTATGTTAGACTTAATCAGGTTCGACGAGTGAGGTATTATTAAAGACTGTGGTTAAATGAGTTAAATCTATATAGTTGGTAATATAAGGTTAGTGGCAGAAATATGGACCTTAAGAGTATTGGATTAAAGTGTGGGAATAATAGGAGACTTAGTAACCTTTATGAGTTAGGTTTTAAGTACTTGAAACTATGACATGAGATGTGTCGGTGCCCAGTCACAGGGACGCCAAGCTTAGGAGTTCCATTTCAGTGACGTGCTGTCGCTGCTGTGGAAGTTACAGGATCTTGATGATAGACGCCTCCACATTTTATATTGATTCCATTGCAAACTTATTCAGTTGTTAGGGCATGTCGCCCCATTTCTTTTAGAGACAGTTTTATCATACTCAGTTTCAATGCAGTTTTGGAGTTAATTCATTTATCAATCATACGTTGTATTTGGTTTTATTCAGTATTTAGGATTATTCAGAGGAGTGTTACTCCAGACTCATTTATTATTCCCTTATTATTTTGATGTGACTGTGATGTGATGGTGGTATCATTTAGCTAGTAATTTTAATTGGTTGCATGTTAATTTAATTTAATAAAATTTGACAACACACTTTTTAAATATTAGGTGGCTAGTAATTGTTTTTATAAATGTTTTCGACAGTGATGCTATGAATTGAACCAACTTGACATTTTGTATTAATTTGAATAAAGGAGTAGCTACCCGGTATTTAATTAGTCGGGGTGTCACAGATGGTATCAGAGCATCAGGTTCTAGTGTCCTTAGGATCTGTACGGCTTGTTATGTTTCCGCGTAGCGTCTTTTGATATAGAGCCCTATTATTAGGACTGTTGTACTCGTTGATTACATTTTGTAGACTACGTTCTTCTGCTACAATGTTATGTATGGTCAATGGACTTATATAATTCATTTGAAATTTCAGATGTCGCTCACGAGGGAGGTACAAACCAACGCTACTGAGGGAACAAATGCGGGTCAAGACCAACGAGTACGTCAGGTACACCAAGAAAGAACAGAAATCATTGAACATCGTGGCACAAGCAGTGACTACCGCAATATTGCAGTACCAAAGTAGCAGTGTGCAGCTTGCAGGCGGCAAAAGAACGAGATAAGTTAATCAACATGACGTTGCTAAAGTTAGCAACAAAAGGAAAACACCGCCACAGCAACAAGTGCCTCGGAGTCGTCAAGGACATAAGGGCAATGGAAATGGAGGGAAGAGCTAAACCCGCCAGAGCCAACAAAGCCAAGGGAAGAGGGATACCACCAAGAGGTGTTTTAAATGTGGACTAAATGGCCATACACGTCTGGCTTACCCAGATTCGGCTGGTGACAAACCTCGTCCCAATCGGCAAGGACAACAAGGCATGAAAAGGGAAGGGTTTCGGGGTCAATGTCATAAGTGCGAACAGCAGGGTCACAGGTGGAGGGACTGCCCACAACCAGATAAAGTGCCAGGGCAGGATACCCAACATAAGAAAGCCTAGATAGTTACCTCAACATCGCAGGCACCACAACAACATCAAGGAGTACGGATGTGTCTATAATGCCCGATATGCGGTTATGCCATTGATACCGCAACTACCACATGCGTTTGGAGGTACGATACTTCATTATTAATTGTATCCTTTAAGATAAAAGGGAAATCTCGAATAACTTAGATGTGTTACAGCTTATTCCTATGCATTGAGAAACGTGAGTGTAAAATGCATTATTATCCTATTATGTTTTGAATTAGCTACAACGGTTTGAGTGTTAATAGACCATTATAGAGATATTATGGCGTTCAGTAGAAATTGTACTAAGTGTCACTTGAGTGGAGGCAAGGCCATATTTATATTTATATATTTTCATATGGTGGCATATAAAGACTTCGTAAAGTACGTCGTCTGGTTATATTTAATTCCAGTGGGTAGGGATGTCTATTAAGGAAATTCAAGATTTGTTAAAATGTTTCTGAGCGTGGGGATTATCCCGTAGTTATATTAGAGTCTAATGCCAAGATAATAGGAGAAATGTGTTGAGTGTAGCCTCACGTGTCATGAGAGGAGGAAAGTTAACTTCTTAGCAACAAGTAATGATAAGGGACACAAGTCAGATACAGAAGGCCCCAAATCTCATTAACCAACAATGCTAGTTAGTAGTGTATCGAGGGGTTCCTTGTTTGGATTTCGCTTTGCGAGACATCCCATGCATGAAACCTAGTGAACGTCTGGAGATGAGAATAAGTGGCCTTTAGTACACGAATTAGTACCCTAGTTGTCATCCACAAAGAAAACGACAACTTAAGTGTTGTTTAATGTCTTACCTCGAGAGTGAATCGAAGCGACAAGGAGGATTATAGCTACAACTATTAGGCTGAATGAGCCTAACCCTATCGAACCTTCGGAGTTACAAGTCCAGACGGGGTAAGGTTTGGGTCAAATCTCCATCTGGAGGAGCACCTCGCCTTAGGGGGCTCCCGTGTTGTTTGTAAGGAGAAAAGGGATAGACCTTTACGGTTGTGTGGTGATTATCGGGAATTGAATAAAGTCACGATACGGAATAAGTATCCTTTACCCCGAATCGATGACTTATTCGACCAGTTGAGAGGGTCCTCTTTCTTCTCAAAGATTGACTTGAGATCGGGATACCATCAGTTGCGAATTAGGGAACAAGACGTCTCAAAGACTGCCTTCTTGACGAGATATGGTTCCTACGAATTTCGGGTTATGCCTTTTGGCCTCACTAATGCCCCAGCCGTGTTTATGGACTTGATGAATAGGGTGTTCAGAGAGTTCCTAGACCAGTTCGTCATCGTCTTCATAGATGACATTCTGGTTTACTCCCAGACAGAGGAGCATGCCGATCACTTGAGGCAGTTTTGCATACGCTGCGTCAGAACGAGTTATATGCAAAATACGAGAAGTGTGGGTTTTGGCTGAAGGAGGTTCAGTTTTTGGGGCATATCATTTCAGATAGGGGGATATCTATTGATCTGGGGAAGGTATCAGCGATGAGGGAGTGGGGACAGCCCACGACACCGACTGAGATACGTAGTTTCTTGGGCCTAGCAGGTTACTACAGGAGGTTTATTCGGGGGTTCTCTAAGATAGCTGGTCCTTTGACACATCTGACTCGGAAGGGTGTGCCATTTATCTGGAGTGATGCCTGTCAGTTGGCATTCGACGGGTTGAAGGACAAGTTGACCTCAGCACCAGTGTTAGCATTGCCTAGACCGGGAGTTGAGTATCTAGTCTACACCGATGCGTCCTTACTAGGACTTGGGGGTGTACTACAACAGGAGAGTCAGGCTATAGCTTATGCTTCCCGTAAGCTTAAGCCTCACGAGAAGAATTATCCCACCCACGACTTGGAGTTAGCAGTAGTCGTATTTGCTCTTCGAATTTGGAGACATTATCTCCTGGGGGAGAAATTTCGTTTATTCATGGACCACAAGTCCCTACAGTACCTCTTCACGTAGAAGGAACTAAATATGCGTCAGCGTAGGTGGCTTGAGTTCGTGAAGGATTATCAGTTCGATATCCAATACCACCCAGGAAAGGCTAACGTGGTAGCAGACGCGTTGAGCCGTAGACCGGTGGGCGAGGTGGCCGAAGTGTGGAAAGCAAAGTGGAAGGAGTTGGGACACCAGGACGCAGTGGCCCGATCATTCATGTCTGTGATGACCGTTACGCCCCAAATCGTTACGAGAGTGATACAGGCCCAGGCAAAAGACTCGTTCTGTCAAGAACAGATAGTCCGATTACTAGCAGAGGGAGCCGAGTCCTATACCGTTAGTTCAGACGGGGGCTTACGCTTCAATGGGAGACTGGTCGTTCCTGAAGGGAAAGGCTTGCGGCACAAGGTAATGACAGAGTTGCACGGTTCGCGATTCGCGGTACATCCTGGTGGGGATAAGATGTACCAGGATATGAGGCGACAGTACTGGTGAAGTGGGATGAAGAGAGATATTACCGATTTCGTTTCTAAAGGTGCCACTTTTCAGCTGATAAAAGTGGACCATCAGAGACCGGTAGGACTTCTACAGCCATTGGAGGTTCCTATGTGGAAATGGGAGAGCATTTCCATGGACTTCATCACGGGGTTACCCACATCGCAGAAGGGTCACGTCTCCATATGGGTAATAGTGGATCAGTTGACCAAAGTTGCTCATTTTCTGCCAGCCCGGACATACTACACTACGGGACAGTATGCCCAGATTTTTATAGCGGAGATAGTGAGACTCCACGGGGTGCCTCTCAATATCGTGTTTGACCGAGACAAGATATTTGTTTCGCGATTTTGGGAGAGTTTCCAGGAAGCCATGGGTACGGAGTTGCGGCTGAGTACAGCATATCACCCACAGACAGATGGGCAGACCGAACGGACGAATCAGATGTTGGAAGACATGTTGCAGATGTGCATCCTAGACTTTGGAGGTGGTTGGGAGCAGTATCTTCCACTGGTGGAGTTTGCCTATAATAACTCCTACCAGTTTACTATTGGCACGGCTCCATTCGAGGCGTTATATGGTAGACCTTGTCGTTCCCCAGCATGTTGGCTAGAGGTGGGGGATAGCAAACTACTTGGGCCGGAGGTGATTCAGGATACTTCGGCGAGGATAGAGATGATACGGAGCCGTATTCAGGTAGTTCAGGACCGACAGAAGAGTTATGCTGATGCCAAGAGATTCTTCAGAGAATTCAAGGTGGGGGACCAGTTGCTACTCAAAGTATCTCCGATGACAGGGATTATGCGTTTCGGGAAGAAGGGGAAATTGGCACCTAGATACGTGGGGCCATTCCCTATCATCGAGAGAATTGGGCCAGTTGCGTACAGACTTGGGTTACCGGAACACCTGCATAGGATCCATAACGTGTTCCATATTTCCTCGCTAAGGAGATATCTTAGGGATGATTTGGCCCATACCCACTTTGCTTTAGAGGACATCAATCTACAGCCTGATAGTTCCTACGAGGAGGGACCGGTTGCTATTCTGGACCACAGCGAGAGGAAATTGAGGTCGAAGATAGTACCGTTAGTACGTGTTTAGTGGCGGCATCATAATGCCGAGGAGTCCACCTGGGAGCGCGAGGATGAGATGCGAGAGCGTTATCCAGAGTTATTCCTGCCAGGTATACTTTATTTTCCGAATTTTCGGAATGAAATTTTGTTATTAGGGGGGAAGTATGTAATACCCCGTAATTTTACTGATTTTATTTAATGGGATTAATTAAATTAAATGAGAATTAATTGGAAATTAATCCGGATTTAAATACTAGCGAGACGTGAGTTGGTATTTGATTATGATGATAATATTGAGTATCACTGAATTTATATGGTAATATATGATTATTGATAATATTAAAATTGTTGAGAGTCATAAATACGACAATTTGGGAAATTAAGTTGGGACGCGCGTGTCAGTCGCGTCAGGAATCAAATTAATTAGATTAAAAAGTAGATTATAGTTTAATCATCCGTATGGTCATTTCGAGTGCGCCAACGTGTCTGGAGAGGTCGAGATAGTCAGAAAACACTAGCCGAGGGTTTAGTTTGGGTCCCGGGATATTTTTAGGCCAAACGAGCAACCCGGGAGGGTATTTTGGTCATTTTAAAATTTAAGGAAATAAGACCCACGAATTTTAGGGTTTATTTAATTATTATTGGGAAGGCCATTAGGGCCATTATCAGCCAAAAACAAAGAGTGGGCTACGTGAGTTAGAGGAGAAGTTGCAAGAGGTTTCCAAAACCTAGCCACCACCAATCACCACCAAATCTTGACGGAATTGTGACCGGAAAGAAGGAAAGAACCAACCTTCGGACACCATCAACGATTCTGAACATCAAACTTAAGGCAAGTGATTTGATTCCATTAGTTTTCAGTGAATATATCTTCCATGTTAGTGTAGAAATTGATTTTAGTCTTGAAAGATGATAAAAACCCATGAAATTTGAGGTAGAACTATAATTCTTGGATAGGAATTGCATGTAGATTAGTTCTGGACGAAATTCAGTAACCAAAATATAACCCTTGATGAATTAAGATCGGATTTAAGAAGAGAAATATCATGATTCTTGAAGAAAATAGAAAACTAGGGTTTTTATGAAGATTTGATCCATGTAAGGTTAATTGTTGATGATGTAATGATTTTTGGAACGTTAAAAATGTTGTATTTAGGTAGTATAATGATCCTACATCCTTAGTTGAGAATTTCATACCTTGTAATGGAGTTTTGGGACAAATCTGGGACTGAAAAACGAGGCAGTCCGTAGCCTTATCTGGTGCGATCGATCGATCGACATTCATAGGTCGATCGATCGACATCCCAGGGTCGATCGATCGACCTTCCCAGAAATTGTGATATTTTTCCCCTTATTGAATTTTTAGCAATTTCGACCCTAGAGAATTATTGGTGGGGACCTTTTGAACACTTTTAGATTTAAGGAAGACCAGTAGGCGTGTATATGAGACCCGGATTATTATTAGAATTAAATTTGGAAGTTATGTTAGACTTAATCAGGTTCGACGAGTGAGGTATTATTAAAGACTGCGGTTAAATGAGTTAAATCTATATAGTTGGTAATATAAGGTTAGTAGCAGAAATATGGACCTTAGGAGTATTGGATTAAAGTGTGGGAATAATAGGAGACTTAGTAACCTTTATGAGTTAGGTTTTAAGTACTTGAAACTACGACGTGAGATGTGTCGGTGGACTATATTATGTAACTGTCCAGAAGTATAAAAATATACTAATTGGATTATTGGTATGGGGATTGAGAACATACCTTTAATAATATTATAAAGTATCTAAGTTGTGTGAATGCTTAGTAAATGGATTTATATGTGTATAACATACCTACCATACTTGCTATCACGAGAGGTCGGCTTTCGAAACAGGGCCATCTAATCTTTGTGTGCCTACGGGGGGATTTAGATTGGTACCTTAAGGACATAGGGCTGTGAATGACTTATTTGTGAGTTGATAAGTCAGCTGACCATGGGAGCATAGGTATGTGCCTGACGCATGGGTATGTGAACTATGTTCGCCTCCAATATGTGTGATTTTGCTTATTAAAACGGTTCCTGAGAGATTCGGAATACGTAGTCCTTATGTACGTGATGTACTGGGATTCGATAGCAGAGTATGTGTGCACCGTAACTTAGCCTAGGGGTGCCCTAATTATATAATTATGTTGAAATTTATATATTGGTGATGATAACAGACTCCTTGTTAATGTGGGTGAATATCCTTATTAATGTATGTGAATATTTGCGACACTTTAAGTAAAGTTAGAATTGAGAATTTCCTATATGATTTAATATAAATTAATCTGAGAGATGAAAAGGTAGATTCACATAAGTTAGATTGGAATGTCTTGAACAAACCCCTATATTATCATGTGAGGACGGGTTGCAGTATAGACTAGTTAGTTAGCGGCATAACTAGGATGGGTTATGGATATACGTTAAGCTTGCACATTAGTTGAGAGGTGAGAAACTCATGTGAGAGCACGGAACTAACATGTACTTGATATTCATTGTTTAATGCAATTAATCACTTGCTATATTTTAAACTGTTTTCACATCAGGCTCTGACCCGTTTGCTTTCAAATCTATTTTCTTGAAAAATCTTTTAGGTGCCCAGCCACAGGGACGCCAAGCTTAGGAGTTCCATTTCAGTGACGTGCTGTAGCTGCTGTGGAAGTTACAGGATCTTGATGATAGACGCCTCCACATTCTACATTGATTCCATTGCAAACTTATTCAGTTGTTAGGGCATGTCGCCCCATTTCTTTTAGAGACAGTTTTATCATACTCAGTTTCAATGCAGTTTTGGAGTTAATTCATTTATCAATCATACGTTGTATTTGGTTTTATTCAGTATTTAGGATTATTCAGAGGAGTGTTACTCCAGACTCATTTATTATTCCCTTATTATTTTGATGTGACTGTGATGTGATGGTGGTATCATTTAGCTAATAATTTTAATTGGTTGAATGTTAATTTAATTTAATAAAATTTGACAACTCACTTTTTAAATATTAGGTGGCTAGTAATTGTTTATATAAATGTTTCGACAGTGATGCTATGAACTGAACCAACTTGACATTTTGTATTAATTTGAATAAAGGAGTGGCTACCCGGTATTTAATTAGTCGGGGTGTCACATTTGGGTATGGGGTTAGGATAGGGTTAGGGTTTTGAAAAAGTGATATGTGTTGGGTGAGGGTGGCCATGTATTTCCCCATGAGGGAGGCAATTTATTTTCTCATTTGTTCTTGCATTTGGATAAATCTCTCATCAAGTGTTACCTTTTTGGGAGCCATTAAAATGTGGAAAACGATTTAAATGAAAAAAAAAAATTGTTGTGACACCTCACAAATGACAAAAAAATTGTGGTGACGCCTCACACACAAATGGGGGAGCGACACCTCACTCTAATACCAATTGACATAACCACACGTCTAATGGCAACTCTAAAGGCACCACACCAATTCGAGAGAGAAATATAACTAATTTTTTACTCAAAAGTTCGGTTCTCTTCCAAATGAGTACAAAAGGCAATTTATAAGAAGAGGGTGGAGCACTAAAAGGCCCCCCAATCAATGTGGGACAAAACTAAGCTTCACCTCTCCACCTTATTATAGCATAAAAGAACAAAAAGAAATAAGAAGGCTATAGGTTCCAAAACACAAAGGGCCCCATACAAAAGGAAAAATACTAAAATAACATGATACCCAACACTCCCCCTCAAGATGGAGCGAAGACAATGAAAGACCAAAGAAGAGAGGGCCCGATTGATTTGATGAAGAAATTTGTCGTTGATGTGAATTAGGACCCATTGTTAGGACACTTTTACTATTTTTTCCTATTTTTAGTTTAGTTGTAGACTTAGTTTTGTAGTCTCTAGAACTAACTAGAAATGTAAGCTTTTTCAGTATAAATACAATTATCGGGCTCCCAATTCGGATAACCTTCAGAAATTCCTTTTAAATTATATCAGGAGACATGGAGTACTTAGGACGAAGCATCATGAAATAGAGGTTCTGATGGTATGTTAAAGTTGGAGCATCCAACCCAATACCAATTGACCATCGGTGGAGAGACCCAAGATCGTACATGAGTAATTGCGAAGCTTTAATTTTCCAATGTGAGATTTTATATTCTCAACAGGTTTTATCTTGTCCATAGAAGAAGAGCAAACTGCTGGTTTATATATAACTTTTCAGATATCCTCCAAAGGAAGGAAACATGCATGTCCATATTCTGTAAATGGAATGTTAAAATATGCTTCTACATTTTTGCAAGGAACCCCACTGAACCATGCATGTTGTTGCTGAAAATCATCGTCAAAAAGTCCCCAAAATACTGTCTTTGCAACAAAAATGCATAGTTCAGAGGAGATGTTTTTTTTTTTTTTATAAGTAAAGTTCAAAGGAGATTATGCATTACAAATAGTTTTAGGGATTTCTTGCAGGAAAAAAAGCATTGTTCAATGATTTATTCTTTCACACTTTTCCAATATATGTACATATGCACCTACATCAAACTTCTATATCAAATGATTTAGTCACAATAAACCAAGAGTTACCTGCAAATGAAGAACATCTGATAATGGCATCTTTTTCATATGAGGGATTTTCAGAAGCTGGGATGGGGTTTGTCCAAAGGAAGCAATCTGATCTTGTGTAGCACGTTGTTTTACCTTTTTATGATAGTTAGGAAAATGAGTAACATGTATACAAAATGAAACAACATTATAGAAATGGAAAGCTAACTTACAGGATCCGAAATTTTATCAATATCAACTGTTCCTTCATAGCTGGTGTAGAAGAAAACATTATTTGCTGAAACAGATTCTTGCCCTCGTTGCTTGTACCTGAAATATTCCAGAGCCCGACATTTAAAAAAAACAGTTGTTTCAGATGGAAAAAAAATCTCAAACTTAAGGACGGATTTTTTTAATTCTACATCTCATTTCGCATCTCAACTGAGTAGTATATTAATAATTTATTAAGGGAGGAAAGGCCACATAACCAAAGGAATCCGTTAAAATATAATAGAACTTACCCAAATATGAGATCAACCCATTCATGTAAATGTGCTGAGATATGGTCACTCTCGAGAGCCATCTGATGCTTATGAATGAAATCAATTGGGTTTTTAGCCCAAGGGGGAGGTTTGACAGAATCTGGAACAGCAGGAGAAAAGAAAAAAATAGTAAGACATTTCAACTTTAGTTCACAACACAGTTTTATTTGTGCTAACAGTAAGAACTCCTGGAATGGTAGTACCAAGCTTTTCTCCCAGTTGTGTGGTGCCAAATTCAGCTGAGTTCTCGTTGGTTAAGATCTCAGGCATGTAAAAAATCTCAGGGACCTAAAATGTAAGAAAATGAATTCTTTAATATAGAATACAAGAAAACGACATTTATATGTTTATGTATGTAAAATAAAGCTATGACTACGAAAGCTGCAAATGTATTCCAAATCGCTTTGGGTCTCATTCCTGCATCTTCATTATCAGCATCGTCTTATTTTTAAGAACTAATTATCTGTTGCAAAATTTACCTGCAAAAACTAAGTTCAATTTCTATTACCACATGCTCTCGCAGCCTCTATTCAGCTTCGCATGTTCTGGCCCAATCGTCTGGGTCATCCCTCCAATAAAATTTTGCAGTTTCCTAGCTCCAACAAATTACCATCTTTGGATTTTTGTATGAAGCACCAATATTTTGTAAGGGTTGTGATTTGGGTTAAAACCACCCAACTTTTATTAATTTTGAAATTCATGCTCTCACTCAATTTCATTTAGGGCCTGTTTGGCAACCCAATTCCAAGGCATGGAATTGGAAGGCCAATTTGAATTCCACGGAATTGAAATTGGTCTTTCAATTCCAATTCCAAGCCTTGGAATTGGATTGCCAAACGGACCCTTTGTCCATTCTGATGTTTGGATGTCTCCTATTACTTTTGTTTCAGGTTTCTTTACTTTTAACGTCTCCTATTACTTTTGTTTCAGGTTTCTTTACTTTTAACTTTCTACAGATGATTACAATCGATCCTTGTGGTCTATCCAATGCATCTCAAATTAGAAATACCCCCCATTTTTTAAATTCTTGAATATCATTTCGTTGTAACCCCGAAATCTTTTCAAAGTGATGGTGGTTTTGATTACGTTAGTTAGTCTGTTGCTGAGTTGTGTGTTCACTTTGGTATCTACCACTGCCTCTCATTTACCCCCACCATGGTATTATTCCTCAAGCTCTTGCTACCAAGTTGACTGCTTCCTCAAAAAGCTTACTAGCTATGCCTAGATTGCTTGTTCCATTGGGTGGCCTGCTATTATGTCCAATGAACTTCATGTTCTCTTAAACAATCGGACAAGGTCGGTGATTCCTTTCTCCATACATCAAAATAAGAGGTTGAAGCTCCAGCCTGACAAAACTCTCAAGCAGTACAAAGCTAGATTGGTCGCAAGATGTCTTTATTAACATTAGGGTTCCAGTTCTAGTGAAACTTTTCATGGAGTGGTTAAACTACTAGTTGGTCCGTTCTTAGTCTGGTTGTTTCCTCTAGATGTTCTCTATGGTCAACTGGTTATTGAAAATTTCTTCTTGCATTGCTTCTTACAAGAAACTGCATACACCGTACACGTCACAACCAATGTTGAAAAAGGTGTGAGGCGGAGGCTAGGTGATTTGTTCAAGCCAGGCGAGGCGAATTGAGGCATAAGTCTCAACTAGAAAAAAGAAAATCGACAAAATCTATATAAAAAATATTAAATAAACAACAAAAATAATGTAACATAACTTAATCAATATAACCAAAATAATGAATAGTGTATTGTCATGACATCATCATCAAATAGGTCTAAAATCAACATCAAGAGAGAATGGCGTGCATACCCACACAATTGTTTCTCTAATAATTAAAATATAATAGTTTCATAGTTCTATTAATTAACTTTTTCCAGGAACCAACATCATTCCACGGTGAAAACTTAATGTTTCTATTATTTAATAACTAAACAAATTTCAACAATAATCTCTTATATTATTAGAATGGAATTTAATGTACTATATGTATAGTATTTAGAAGTATTTATGTAAATTAAATAAAGAAGAGGTGACAACAAAAGATACTTCACTTTGACATTCATCAGCAATACCATTTCAAATTATACAACCAAACTTCCTAACTTTGTCGATCACCTTTGACCTAATCATGTCTGCTGAATACATAAAGCGATCTATGGCCTGAAGCAAGCCCCCGTGCTTCTTTTCAGCTGTTTAGCACCGTCCGCCAGGAGTATGGGTTTGTGAAGATCCTTCTATGTTTGTCTACAAATGTTTAACTCATATTATGGCTCTACTTTTATATGATTATATAATTCTTCTCAATCAGAGCTAGCCTGATTGGATTACCGTGTTTCTCTCAACTCTTGGAAAATGGTTTGAGATCAAGAGTTCAACCTCAGCACATTGCAATGTTTGAGCGCAAGCCTTGTAACATCCCCTAGAGTGTAAACACTCAGTTGTCTATTACTATTTGGAGACCTCTCCCAGATCCTATGCTACTGATTATCATCAAGTAGTTTGTTTTGGGTCTAGTATTTTACGTTAACTAAACCTGATATTTTGCAGATCCTGTCCATCATGTGGCTCAGTTTATGAGTTTTTCCTGCAACCCTCACCTTGCTGCTGTGAAGACAATTTTATAGTATCTAATGGACTCTTCATTTCAGTTTAGATTTTTGACCAGCTCCTGGATCTTCATCATTACATACATTCTCTGACGCTGATTGGGTTGGTTGTCTTGACACATGATACTTTAGGATAGACTAATATACCATGGTCTTAATCTCATTCCCTGGTAGCTGTGAGTCTCCCACCCCAATGATGAGTCTACATACCATTAACTTGGCATGTGTGTGCTGCAATGGCACAATGGTGTGGATTTCTCATCTTCTCCACAAGCTTCCTTTTTCTGTTACTACTAATAGAACAATGTACAATCATAACTTTGGCACCACATACATGGCAACTAACCCAGTCTTTCATGCTCATACGAAGCACATTTTACTTAACTATCATTTTTGCTAGAGTGTTTATCGCTTCAGGCACCCATTGAGTTCAGTCTGTCCCTAAAAGGGCTTCATAAGCATCACTTTTAGTTTTTGAGATCAAAGCTCATCCTTTAGTTGGTGTTACAAGATCCATATAATTGATTGATTGCATGTGGGTAGGCTCTTATTTAGTTTAATTTTGTATTGTTACAAATTTGTTCAACTGACAAAAACTTGTATCTGTATATATGTTTGTGTGTGTATAATATATAAATATATATATTTCCTTCTTGAGGGATGAATACACAGAAAAATGCCAAACTTACAACAGCAATATGAGATAAGTTAAGAAAGATTATCACAAATGGCTCTCACACATTCTTCTAAAGACCAAGATGATTGTAGCTTATAATATACGGGGCGCATTGACCCGCAACCTGAACCATGATCCACCCACATGGGTAGCAGGCCCCAACATGTATCCAAATTTTAGTAGGGTTGGGGATTAATTAACCCAATTAGTTTGTGACGATCAAAAGATCTAAATAAGGATTCGGTTTCTCCTATTTTATAAATACAAATCGCCTGACAAAAATCAGAAGTGGGATTATCTTCTACATTCTCTCTCTGGTCTCTCTCTCTTGGGTTATCAACAAGAACTCTTGGATTTGTACGTGAAGGCAAAGAGTAACTCAACTTTGTATGTAATCTTTTGATCATACGACAATGGAGACGTACGTAAAAGTTCCTTCACTGGGCATAGTATGCACGCGACGTGCGGAATGCTGGCCGCTTGTAACAACAAGCAAACGATCCTTCCTCGGGTTTTTCCTCACAAAGTATGACCTGTACCTGATATATGTGCTATAAGCCTTGGTGTTACAATAGCCATAAGAAATAACGACGTGATCCACTTTGATTGGAAGGAGAAGACCAAACTAATATGGATGATGACAATAAAGAAATGCATGATAGTTTGTAATTTAACAAAAATTGGCCTCACTAAGAGAAAAATGGCAACACATAATTTATGCAGATGACATGAAAAAATTGGCACACAAACTTTGTTGGGCTGATTGTGTAAATGTTTAAAACAAATAAGCAGTTGCGAAAATGTACATAAGGACCCAAAAGTTGTTGACAGCCAATTAAAGTCAAGACCTCAGCCTAATCAGATTTGAACTAATAGAAGGTACTTTAGTGGTAACAAACTAAAAATTTCATACCAATTCCTTTACATCACCCATGTCCTCGAGAACCCCATTCCAAGTGGCCGAAATATCTGAAAACATTCTGTCTGCATAATTGAACTTGTCATCTTTTAACTGAATCGAAAGAGTAGTAAATGGTTCGACTCTGACTAGATAATACAACACCTGTCACCCGGGCAACACTATATCAAATATGACATCAATGTGATCATGATATTGAACACTTGATAAACAACAAAGTGACAATGAAAATTCACCTGGATAGCATAACATATTAAAAAAAAAAAAAACAATATGAGTTAGCCTTTGGAAACAAAGTCCTAATTTGCAAACAAGTAGCCCAAATAATTGAATATGCAACAAAAAAGAATTAATAGGCACATGCCAAACGAGATCATATCAAGTGACATGAGGACATTAAATTCTTAATATAACATCATATAGACATGGGAAAGGACATATAAAACTATATATATTCATATAGATACAATCATGTCTATATAAATATGTGCACATATATATACTAGCCATGTACGTGAGCCTACAACACTACTCGTGCCTATGATTAATATGTCCTAGATTTTAACCCCTACTAGTGTTAAACATGGTTAATAGTTAGTGAATTTGCATTTTGTAATTTTTTTATTCTCTAGATTTTTATGTTGTTGGCAGAGAGGGCATACATCAGTGAGTCAATGATTCGTTAAGAAACAAATTCGATCATTTTGGTTCATCATTGTGCAAGGTAATCCTATTTAATGCCTTCTTCTGTTTAAATATATTGTAAATATATGATTCATTGGAACAATTTTGGTTAACACGTTCTGATTTGCAACATTAGATATGTAGTAGTGTAATTAACTAAAGTATTCATGTATTATGGATAATCTTTAACTAGCTTATTCTTTAAAGAAAGTAAGAAGGGGGACACTTGGTTTTCATCCCCCAATGTTTAGACTGACACCGACCTTATCCCCAAATTTATCCGTAATTGAACATTGATCCAAATTTTGATGATTTCGTTATGTGGAGAATATAAGTTTCACATTGGTAAATCAAAGCCTTGCAAATTAATATTTAAGATCTTAGTGCTTCTTCGCCGATTAATAATTGGTTTTGGGTTAGATACTTCAATATTTCACATGGTATTAAAGCAAACTGTGATATGGTCCATCGACCTAAGTACTACATGTCACCAAAAATAATTGTCCGCACATGTTTGGCTCAAATTATGCCACATATGAGTAGTGTTGAATTTCCAGATAGGGAAATTAAAGCCTTACACCGCAATATATAAGATCCTTAAGATCCTGATGCCTCTTTCTTCATTGCCAATTGGTTTTGGGTTGGATGCTCTAATATTTAACATGTCAGCTGACCGCACAAACAACGTTCTAAATATCTAATGGCGGGTTTGATATGTTTTGAATTGAAGAGTCAAGATGTAAGCCTTAAGGTGGAACTAAGCATAAGCCCAAATTTTAACAAAAAAGAAACTAATTATAAAGAAAGAAACTAGTAAAATCACAAAATAAGTGTATCGTCATTCTCATCAAATAATGTAAATACACAATTGTTAAAGCTTGTCCCACATTGGTAATTTGAAATCCCTCAAGCTATTATATAACTTGGAAGGGCCTCTCCACCCATGATGCAAATACACGATCTTAGGAGGGGTATTTTTGTACTATTGTATTTTATTGCACACACTAGATTATTACTTTAGAATATTCTAGTGTCTCCCTTTTTGTCATTTTATCTATCTAGCAAGAAATATTAGCCTATAAAATAGTCCATAGGGCTCCCTTTGTATTGACTACTATTACTTTGGATATGAATGCGAATTTGAGAGAGAAATTAGACAATTTGGATCTAAATCAATCTTCTCGTTATGTAGATTAGAATAAATCGCTTCCGCTCCCTACTACAACATCACATTACCATATGGTTTTGAGTTGAATACTCCAACAAGGTAAGTCTTCAAGCCATTCGCATCCTTGTTTGTCCGTTTTCACATGAATTTGTGTGTTCTCTACGTGCAAGCCGGGTCACATGTAAGGAAGGGTGTTACATCATGTCCCCCATCGGTAATATGAAGTTTCTCAAGATAGTATATAACTTGGATGAGACTCTCCACTCATAGACATATGGTTTTGGGTCGGCTGCTCTAACACCAATATAGTGCAACTGTGCACGTATGTTACCAAGCATAAATTACATATTATAATGCAAATGCGTAGGTATCTTACAAAGTATATTTTTGGATAACTTGGAAACTAATACCTGAGGTAACAATATCCTAGATTATATTTATGGGAGATTAAGGTATAAAAGAGGAAGAAGAGAGATGAGAGAAATCTGATATGGGAAGAGAGGAGAAAGAATTATAATGAATTAGGTCATCCATTGCCCCATCTCATTCTATTTATAACATTAAGTTTCAGTAATTACACATAGGTTCCCTACATAATAAAAGTAACATAAGTAAGCTTCTAAATAAGTACCTAGCAACACTCCCCATCAAGCTAGTGCAAAAATATCTATCATGCCCAATTTTATTAACATATATTGCTAAGTAGTCTTGCTCACACCCTTAGTCAACACATCAACCACTTGTTCACACGTGCTGTTAACATACGGAGTACAAATCACTCCTAAAGGAAGCTTTTCCTTTGTAGAGGGAGCCTAAAAGTAATCTTATGATTAGAGATAACCCCCCCCCCCCTAAGAGAGGAAGGTTGAGAAACAAGTGAGGAAGCTCAAGTTTGGAAGGGGATGCAAGAAGGCAGCGAGGAAGCTTTTTGAGGAGTCTCTTCGAGAGGACTCAGTTTTGTCTTCTTTGATTTTACTTGTTCAATTTGTATATCTGTAGAAATACATTGTAACTTGAAAGTTATAGCGCTTGTAATATGAGAGTGAGGTTAAACGGTATTTGCGAGGGGCTAAGTCTGGTAAGGCTTAAGAGAGCTTTCATGCTCTATCGGATGACCTCACTAAGGGAACCTCAGAAGGAACTGGTTTCAAGGATAATTTGAGATACACCTGGTAAAACACAGAGTTCCATCTCACTTTGAGTCTAGTGCCAAACAGCCCCTTATCAAATGTCACATATACCTTGAGTGATGTCACATGCCAACTACCTACTGTCTAATCCAAACTTGAGTAAATCATGCTGGTTTGAGAGGCTGTCAAATGGTTTGGTGGATGACCACTGACGTGACAGCTGCCTGGCACAATTGTTAGCCAAAAGGTGTCTGTTGGCATTTAATGCCTATGACGTAGACCATGCTGACACATCAGTGCATGTTATGCTAGTGACATAAAGATAGGAGGGGAATGTCTTTCCCATTTATTGAGACTGAGACATCTCGGGAAAGGTGGGTGGCTATCTAGAGAGCCCAACCACTTCAGAGAGAAGGGATTCTTTTCTGAGATAGGAGAGAGATATTTTCTGATAGCCACAGTTATTATAAACCAGATCATTTACTCACCCACCATTGAAGTTATCATTAAGCTTTTACTACCAACATTCAAACATTTATTGTTGTGACCCCTATTTGTGGGACCTTAGTGTTTGAGCTGCCTACCTAAGGTATATTTAGGGTGCTTGCTTTTCTGTCCCTTGTATTGAGTTATCTCAGGGGTTCATTTATTGTTTATTCTGATTTATACACGAGTGCTTTTGTGAGCTTAATCTAAAGTGTTTGATTCCCCACCTTGTTTAGTGATTTATCGCCATACTAATATGGGTTACGCCTCTATTTATGTTGCAATACCCCAGCCTCAAGAGGACTCCCCTTTTACATTTGGCGACTCTGCTGGGGAGGTATTCTTCTAAAATTATGGGCCAAGACAATGTTAACTGTGTTCTCAACTTTGACGACATCCAATGGAGGGAGGAGCAAGTAGCAGGGAGCGTGAAACCTTTAGAGGAAGGGTACCTCGAGTGAAGTTCCCCCAGAAGTCCCAATGGTCACGCATGCCTCCACGAGAGATATGATGGGACCGGTTCAGATGGCTCATTTAACAAGAAAGTTTATGGAGTTCTTGCAAACGCCTATGGCGGTGATGGCTCTTGGGGCTACAATGGACCCTAGCTCTTTTGTTACTCCTATGGCGTCCCCAGTGGCCCCATCGGGCGTAGTCCCCACGACCACTGTTCCCACTGCTGCACCAACTGTCGGAACACCGAATGTGATTAACCTTACACCTGTAGCTCCTCAACCAAGTGTTCTAACGGTAGAGAAAGTTCCCTCGCCTTCTTTGGAGGATGTAAAGAAGGAGATCCTGAAGATGATGGCAGCCAGCGAGGCAAGCTTCGTTGCATGACGATTTTTATACTCCTTACCCAGAGGAGTATAATGATGAGTCTTACCTCAAGGACTATGTGCCTCCTATTTTTGACAAATACACTGGAAACGAGGGAACCCAAAGGAGCACATCAAAAAGTTTGTGGAGCACTTGGGGGCTCAATGCAACAATAAGGGATTACGTTTTATGGACTTTTCAAAATCTTTTACAAACAAAGTATACACATGGTACTCACACTTAGCTCCTAGAATTGTGGCCACATGGGAGGAAATGCATATACTCTTTGTCCAAAAGTTCTTTCTAGCAGAAGATGAGCTCACTCTAACCCAGTTAGCAAAGTAGAAGCAATGGCCGGGAGAAGAGGTGGTGGCCTACATAAGAAGGTTTAGAGAAAGGTTTCTTAAAGTAAGAGAGGAGGCCAAGGAGTCCAAACTGCTTCAAATTTGCACAGAGGGTTTGCTCTTAGAGTACATTTGCCACTTGATAAATGAAACACGTGAGGGGACTTTTGCGGCATTTTTGAAGTCCGCAAGAAACATTTCAATTGTGGTGCACCCAAGCCCCATCGCAATGTCGTTGATGTTCAAGCCACAAGCTGCTGCGAGAAGAGGCCAGGCCCAACGAGTGGGCTATGCAGATCGGGGAGCAAAAGTTGGGAAGGAGCAGAAGAAGGACAACACCAGGAAGTTCGAAAGAGACAGAGAAGACCCACCACCCTTGCCTTGCATGATAAAGGAGGTTGTTAGTTGCTACAACGCTATGCTGCGTGAAGGGGCAGTTTAAGCACCCCAAGACGCCCCCTAGAATGAGCCAGGACCAGAGGTTCGAGCGGATCCCAAATATTGCCAAGTGCATTGGTGTATATGCCATCCAACTACGGCTTGCTTCACTTTAAGGAGTATTATCAACAAACACATGTTGGCTGGGACATTGCAAATCTCACAAGGAGATGTCAACAACCCCCCACTACCAGCCCATGGAGCAAACTTAGTAGTGGCTTATGATGAGGAAGCTGAGGCATCAAAAGATCAGTTTGAGGTAGCTTTTGAAGATTGTACTATTGGAATGGCAATTGTGGTGATTGCCTATGATGAGGTAAGCGCTAGGGACATGGAGGAGATTTATAATGTGGAGGGATATATGGTTGAACATAGCAAAGTATACCCAGCTATGGTGCAATCTCCCAAATTTACGTGGTTCTTCGACCAGGTGGGGATGCCTCTAGAGAATAGACTTGAGATCACCCAGGCAATACCAGATCTCACAAGGAAGAATGTAGTTCCCCCATTGAGGTGGAAGGGGCACATGGCCAAATTGGCGAGAAAGTTTATGTCTTGAGATAACTTTCTCAGATGCCAATAGAGTAGTGAGGTTCCCTCACAACAAGCCGTTATATGTCACAGCGAGCATGAATGGAGTAAGCTGGAGATCTACCCAACACTAGGGCCGGAGCATGCTCAAACTTTGTGTGCAGACCACCCCAAAACTGATATATACGATTTCTTTCCATCATAGACTACAAAAACAGTAACATTAGCTGCAAAAATAGGGATAAAGTCTTGATAATGATCATACTCTTCCCACTTTTCACGGTGAGTATAATAGTATGTAACAAGGGAAAGGTCGCCCTGGTTGAAATTTCCGATCTCGTGTTGAAGCTCATATAACTTTGCAAAATTACCCACGAAAGAGTAAGTCTCTTTAACAACATTTTACAACTCCTTGACTGTCTTAACAAATAAGAAACCCTTGTTAATCTATAGTTGCATGGACTGTAATAATCATATCATAAATAATGTATTTTCAGTCGCCCAATCATTATATTTAGGATCATTATTAAAGGATATTTAAGAGTCCCATAAATATGGAAAATCATTCGACGGCCAGTAATATACATACTAGCATATTGAACCCACTGCATATAGTTTGTTTCATCCAGCCAAACAGTCGTGATACACAAGCCAGGATAATGGTCATTACTACTTTCTATCGTTGGATTGACACTAACAGAAGAGATACCTCCTCCAGAATTTACTTCACACATTTTATCAAACAGTTTCTAGGCAACACAAGCCTCATAAACAGAAAAACTTAAGAACATAAGCACAAAAACTGCGATGAATAGTAACAAACACTTAAATAGTAACATGAAGTATACCTAAGTAACAAACAGTACAAATCGACATTGAACAGGTCGAAAAAACATGATTATGAACTTGCGAGCAGAAAACGGGTCCGCAAAAGCTGTGGATGGAATTAGCACTTCTCATCTTCAACTAACCCTTTATACGCTAAAGTTTCTTTAATCAGCCCTAGGATTCCACATCCATGATTTAGGGCTTTATACACCATACTCTGATACCATGTTGACTTATGAAGTAACCAAACCCCATGAGATATTAAGGTATAAAAGAGGAAGAAAAGAGAAGAGAAAGAAGAGAGAAATATGATATGAGAAGAGAGGAGAAACAATGATAATGAATTAGGTCATCCATTCCCCATCTCATTCTATTTATAACATGAAGTTTCAGTAATTACATAGGTATCCTACAGAATAAAAGTAACATAAGTAAGCTTCCAAATAAGCCCCTGACAACAATACCCACGGGTTAGAGGTCAGTAAAACTAATTCTTAAGCGTCGAGTAAGACTCAATCAACCTTTGAGAGAGAGAGAAAGAGAGAGGAGAAAAATATTTACCAAGTAATAGGTCCGTAACACCTAAGGTCTAAGCCTCATAAGTTTCAAAGTAGGAGATAAATTGGGAACATTGTAGTCAGTTGCCGTTGTAATAGTCAACCAAAGGAAGCATAAAAAATGGGAGCCAAAATGCAATAATCTAAAACTTTGGGGGCTAAACTCAGTTTCCACTGGAAATCAAGAAGAGAAAACCCAAATGATCCTTTAAAAAATTAAAGCAAGATAGTTAGATAATTTCAAACTTATGGTTTAATTATAAGGTTTATCTTTGTTGCTATAATTGTATATTTAATAATATATTATCAAAAGATACAAATCATATATTCCACATGATACAGTTGGAGCTTATAATGCATAGCTAAAAAAAGAAAACACACCAAATGAATTATCCAAATAATATACGGAACTATGGGGCAAGATATTATACAAATATATGATTATCTCATCATTTAGATAAAACACCTATTAAAATTATGAATTATTTGCTAAGGATCATGTTAATGTTTTCCCTAAGGGCACACAACACAAGAAAATCAAGAATATGAGCATTTATGTTTTTTAGTGCTTCTATCAATGATTTTCAAGAGCATTTTCTTGCTATTATTACGTTTTTTAATGTGTTCCTCCATGGGAGACAGTAACAGTACGCATGAGATAAATATGTCTACTTTATACGCTCTAAGTCCTGTTCAAAGTATAGGTCTTTCCCTCTTCAAGTTCTGTTCAAAGTATAGGTCTTTCCCTCTTCAAGTTCTGTTCAAAGTATCACCTAATCAAGTTCTGTTCAAAGTATAGGTCTTTCCCTCTTCTCTTCTTCGTGTGTATTGAATGATGGAATGAATAGAGCCGCCGTAGCACGTAGCATAGCGAATGTTGAAAGCTCTGCGTAGCGTTCTTATTCTTAATGAACAGTAGTAGTCAATTGTAGAAGTAGAATAAGCAGCTCCTCTCTGTTTCGGTGTAGAGCGGTGGCTTATATAGCGATCTGGCAGCTCTTTCAATACGCCGCCTCCGCTATTCCTTTAGAAGAAAGGAGAGAGAAAGAACAACCATTTCTATGAAACAATATCTTATTTACTAGGATCGGTTGCTACTAGTCCGGGTTACCTCAAAAAGAGTGCCATTAGGGGAGAGACTTGTTCTTTCTCCTTCTTTTATATATTTTCCCTTTTTCTTCTCCTTCATTCCTACCGAGTGTAAAATTTATTGCTTCACACTTGTTATAACTTATATATACATCGCTTGGTGTTGGATTCGCCCAAGCAAAGGTTGGTGGAGAAGAAGCGAACAAAGGTACGCTAGCTTGTTGTCTTGTTCTCTGTCGCGAACTGGGATCGCTCGCCTGCTAGGTCAGATTGGAGCAACATTGTATGAGAATATATTACCCATATTAGAGGACAAGGGGCGGAACGACCTCTCGATCTACTTACTGCAGCCCAGGAAGAAAAATGCCATGTAGATTGAAAAGGGAGAAGCCTTCCATAGCACTCAAAGCGGAGTATAAATAGCACACCGGATGCATCTGGAAAGCCGAAGGCGAAGAGTTAACACCTTCTAAAGGTTGGGTGAGAGAAAGCGTCCTTTGTTGATACCTAGTGTACACTGCCACCTACTGTTCGAGAGTGGTTTCAAATATTTTTCGCATCCCTACATTGTTGCCATTGTGACTTGGTCGTCAAAAGGGGCACGCCAACAGGGGGGACTATTCCCCTTTGTCAACTCCTTGCTTGTGTCGTTGACAAAGTCACCTTTGGATGTTGTTGTGACGCTTTGGTTAGGCTTGGTTGACTTTGTCAACACTACTAAGGACCTGGGCGAGCGAAATTCAGAATAGGAGATTCTCCGACAAAATCCCTTTACTAGAGCTATAGGGGATTTGTCGGAGGTCCTCTTAAAACCTAAATCTACTTTCCTTTCTGTAAAAAAAGCTCAAGGCTAAATAAAAACCTGCTTAATGTGCTTGACGTTTTCACAATAATAGAGTAGTCAAAGTAGCCCATTAGGGCTTTCTCTGAAATGGTGAGGCCAAAATGAAAAGGCTAAAAAGGAACCATGAACTTTCAAAAAGATGTATGTCATACAGCAGTGAGCCCTTTTGTTGCACAACCTCGATCGACCGACCCTTTAGAGATAGGGGAGGGGAATCCCATTGATCGAATCCAGGACCTCTGCCAGCCATCCCTTACCAGCTCGACCGAGTGAGACCCTTGGCTCTATGAATATCATCCTAATTCAGGTCTTGTTCCGCACTTAAATGGATAACTCAAACCCTTACCTTGACTAGTTTGTAGTGGAAAATCTCGATGACATAATCGTTTATAATCACTCACTGGAGGTTTGGAACCCCGAGTACAGTGTTCCGGGTGTAGCAGGAAAAGAGGTTGTACTTTCAGCCGGATAGGATTCTACATAGGTTGACTGGAAAAAGACCTTTTCTGCCGTCTTGTCTTTCATGGCATGGCGTAAGGGCGGGGCGGTTTGGGTTTTTCCCATCTTTTTTTCATGAAGCCAAATTACCCACTAACGTTGAAAAATTCAATTCTTCAAAATTGCCTGGTATCGTCCGGTAAAGACATAAAATAACTCAAGAATGGTGTTGAAATGGCAATTGAAGCGTCGGAAATAGCCAATGCGCTCATATCTCGAATTGCACAGAATCGCTTATGACCCGGAAGGATAAGTTATGCTTCTTCGGCTGTTGCTGAACCTTTTAGTTAGATCTCCGGCTCATTGTACTTTCAAATATCTCATCTAAGGTCTTACCTTCCCGGCCGGCCAGATAGTAGGTAAAATGGTCTACCGTTTGGAATTAAGGGGAGTGATTCAATCCGTAGTTCAGAGTCAATGAAGGAAGAAGATTAGAGCCCGATGGGATTATTTTAGAAGAATATAAGACCTTGCACCAGATTCTGCTCCCTTGGCAAGAAAAAATAGAATGGTATAGTCAGAGGTCACATAGGCAAATCAAACAGGCCATGAAGGAAAAGGCAATGAAACTCTTTGCCACTACTTTCGAAGAAGAGTAGGAAGATTACAAAAAAATTAAATCCTCAATGTTTTTTTTCTTTAACAATTATACTACAACATATGTATACTTTCATAATAAAAACTTAATTTCCATATCATGTATACATAAAAGCACACATATGCATGCCAAACTTATACAGAGAAGCATCCACGCTTTGGTAATTGCAACATGTTAATATCAGGTACAATGTTTTCTCTAGAGCACATCAATAGTGAAAAGCATATTACTTGCTCCTTCCCAAACTAGTAGTCCTACTTTCCTTTCCCGTAAGTCCCAAATTAAGAGTCCACTTTGAAAATCAATGAATAGAATTCCATGATATCAAAAAAGTTTGACTTTCAAACATGAACGCTTAATTTGGGATGGATGGAGTACAAAATTTCATGACTATGATCACAAACTGTAACTAAAGAAATGAAAACCTACTGTTCTAGCACTTGAGTAATGTGAACCATAGTGGAACTTGGGGATGACTGGATCATTAAAGCTGGTGTATCTCTCCTGGAATTTTTTCATCCGTTCAGCACTCAATGCACCAACAGGCTGCAAGTTAGATGGTCATATGCTAGCTCAAAGGATGCAGCTCTAGATCGACGTAAAAGAAAAATTCAAAATAATGCTACCTTTGAAAGATCTCGGTAAGAAGAAGGACTGGCAAGATCCAAAATTTTTGAACTGTAATCAGTAAGAATCCATGGAAAAACAGGATACTGCATAAAAGAAAAGGATTTGACAACAGAAGTTAAGGATAATCCTGGTGAGATCAAACAAGAATTCATAGAGAAACTCCACCTGTGTGATATCATTATAGCTTCGCCCAGCCAGTGTATTGAGTTGCATTAGGTATTCAAAATTGCTAATCTGCCAAAGATGTATTTGTTTACAATTTTCAGCAACAGCAATGGTATAGTTGAACCGAGGGTAAAATGAAAGAAACCTCCTAAACTATCGTGTCAAATTCATATACTCTCCTATCGTTGCAAATAACCCCCTAAATTATGACAATGTTTCAAATACTTCCTTGTGTTGCCAAAAAGTGTCAATATAAATCTGTTTCGGCGGCACATAGAGGAAACAAATTGAATAGTTCAACGAGTTTATCTGCAAAATTGATAATTTAGGGGGCATTTACAACAAGCATGATAGTTCAAGTGGTTTCTTGCAATTTACCCTTCGAACTACAGTAACACAGATTGGATGAAGGATATATTTAAAGTTTATTCTCTATTCGCACCTCCCACCTGGCCCAACGCTCCATGAGCTGAGTTCTCTTCAGAAGTTGTTCAGGTCTCTATAAGAAAAATAGTTACATAATTTGTCAATACTAAAGATAATAAGACCCTGTAATTTCTACAGAGGAGCTCTAAGATAAAGCTCTGTGTACTAGAATGTAGCCAGTAAATACAAAGATTATAAGGTCTCTAATTTCTATAGAACAGTTCTTGGTACCAAAGTTATGTGTACCATCAGAATAAGGCTTCTCTAGAGTTACACAATCACTCTACATGGTAGAGTGGTTATCTCAGCTTTAAAAATTGATTTTACCCATATTTTGCGAGATAATATTTAAGTGTGATAGTTCACTGTCTAGAATCATACCATAACTCTAGAGGAGCCTAATCCATTCTGGCATAGTGACATGCAATGTGCCTTTAGTAAAAGCATGTGGTCATGGATTCATGTCATTAACTAAAGTATGATACCAACGAGGCAGTTTTGAAGGCAAATAAGGTAAAAACCTGAGTTGCCAAGAATATATTGCTCAAATGAGGAGGACGTGCTTGAACAATAGCTCGATAAGCATCTCTTCTTCCTTCAATACTCTGGAGCAAGAAATTAAACAAACAGCTTAAATAACATGCATTTATCAACCTAAATTTGTAAGGGAATTACGTAAATGCATGTTTTAGAGTATACCACAAAATCAAAAAAGAAGTTTGATCGGTCAACCATAAACAACTCCAGTGCACTTCTTCTCAGGAGATATCTGCAATAATGTCAAACTGAAGTGAAGTCATTTGCTGAGAGCTAGTGGTTTTATTTCAGTCAGGGAGATCGTAAATCCTACAAAAGTAGGTTGGGAAGAAGGGTGGAAAAATGCCACACAACCTAAATGTTTTTTTAGCAAGTTTGGGTTAAGCCTTAACGAATTTGGGTGCTTAATGGGAAAACACGCTTAACACGATAAGTTAACGAATTGGAGTTGAGTTTATCCATTTAGTGGAAATACACGACATGACCAGTTAATATACAATTTGAACTCGACATGAACTTGATAAGACACGACACTATAGACACGAAAGGCATAACGGCTCGGGTTTGGATGGAGCTGATTTTGACACGAACCCAATATGACCCGGCATGAAACCGACATGACATGACCCGTTGACACCCCTAGGCAGAAGGATGCTTGTGTCACAAATGTAGCAATTGCAGGGCTATTGTTTTAGATAATGTTTTGGGTTCTAGTGAAATATAAAATAATACACTGGTGATATTCCAAAACTGTGTACATTTCTTCTGTATCAATAAATAATTTTGTTTCGGGTGTGGTGATAAATAAATAATGGTATGACCATGAGGGGAATCCTGGGGGGAGGGGGGAGGGAGAGAGGGGATGAGGAAGTAAACAACAACTATCCAAATAAACTACCGATACAGAATTATGAATGATGTACACTCTGTCAATGGCACTGAAAAGAAAATACCCAACACACGAGTCAAACTCTAAAATATCCAATATGTTGATTGATTACCCCAAATGGGAGTGTACACTATGTATAGGAACGAGGGGGAATATTCCTCTCACTAAGAGAGATTCTACCGTCATGGTGACTTCACAAGAGACGCCCATGACCACACATGGCCTACAACCTTCGTATTACAAAAAAGTACTAAATTATCCCAAATTCCTTGACTAATTACTATTAAAAATAAAAAATAATAAAAGATAAATTACAATAACACAAAAAAGAAAATGCCGAAAATCTAGAAATGCTTCACATCACTCTCCCTCAATCGAATAGAGTTTGTCCCAAAATCAAGGAGTGTAGATGGTGAAGTCGCATGAACCAATATTGAGCACTCCAATTTGCAGACTAAATTGATTTTCTTCAAACCTATGGGCTCAAAATTAAATTACTCATAAATGTGCTTGAATTGGAGATCGTAATCTCCGGTCCAAGGAAACATATGGTCAAATGTCTGCACACCACCAAGCTAGACTACAATTGGTTTTGTGCCACAAAAGCCCAATTTCTTGAAGATCAACACCACAGCAAATCCAAAATTTTATTGGGCCCATGTCCTCACAAGCAAACCAATTTTCAGCTTTAGTATTTGTTGGGCTAACTTATAGAAATGGGCCCTTTTTAGGGTTCTATCTCATTTTATTTTATTTTTGTTATTTTCTTTTACTTTATCATATCATTGTATTTCCTTTTATTTTAGTATTTAGAGGTAGGAGTAGCAAAAGGCCATTAAGGGAATTTTTGTAACAAGAAGATTAGCTTAGAGCCTAATCTACTCCTCCCCTTTAAATACCCCCTTGTTTTTCTCATTTGAGGACACTCTCCATTTTAAATATAAAAAAATCTCTTGATTCTCTCTCTAAAAGTTAGTGTTTGGTTTATTTTCTTGGCCATTGATGCGTAGTTTACATCAAATTGGTATCAAAACGAGGTGTCGCTCCAACATTGGTGTTTGGTGTATCAATGTGCTTTTATCAAATCGTACGCTACATCCAATGGCTCTAAGAGTATCCAAACAACTATACGAGGAGATTCAAAAACAAATGGAAGAGTTGGTACAAACACAATAAGAAATCAAAGCCTTCCTCATCTCCTCCAAATCCTAAAACCCTAGCCCCAGCCCTACTCCCCCAGCAGCCCCCACCCCTGTCCCGCCCCCTTTCCCCCATCCCGCTGCCCAGAACACCCCCACCCCTGTCGCCCTCCCTCCGTCTGCCCCCCACCCCTCCAAACCAGAAAAAAAGCCCACATGCTGCCCAAAAACCCCTTGCCGACCTCCCTGGCAGCCCCCTACTGCCGCCACCCTAAACTCTAGTCCACCCGAGCCCAAAACCCGCCCCCTCACAGGCCGAAGCCAACTCCAACTATCAAAAAACAATAAAAGAAGAGGAAAATTGGTGGGACGCACTCCTCAAATGTCAAGAATTTTATTTTGACCCCCATAATTTTTTTGTTTGGCACAATTTTTGGAATATCCATACGAGTCCCCAATTTTTTTTTTTAACGTGTAGTTTACGTCACTAACATTCAAATATTCAGTTCAACAACCCAACGAATCCTTATAGGACTCGGCTAAACAAATTGTACCTTTAATTCTATGCTCCTCAAACTTGCCCATAGTTTTTAGTGGGCTCAAACCCCATTTTCCTTCACAACAATCAATAAAATCAGCTCCGCTCATGGACCTTTTGAATTTTAAAGGGTCAACCTAATTTCAAGAAACACATAACCCAAGGTCCAAATAATAAAAAATATCACCCTAGTCCAATAAATATACCTTGGACCAGATCCGCTTCAATCCCATGGCCAAACACCCAAGCCTTCATAAACCTCCGGCAAAATAGGATCTCCATTTTGACTAAAAACTCTCTGTGATGCAAAGAATCAAGTCTCTTAGGGCTCGATAGAAGAAGAGATCGGCTGACGATGACCTTAGATTGGCCCTAGTAGAGGACGAAGGAATCGTCTACAATGTGGTGAATAGGGTAAGGACCGCATGTTCTCGCACTGCTTGTCGAAGCTCTCGCCCGTTTTTATTGAGGACCGTAGCTCTTTGAAGTAGATCAAAGCTTATGGAAACCCGATCATGTTCGCAAAAACATCACAAGTGTACCGGGGACCGAATGAGTCAAAACTTCTGAAATCGATACCACGGGTTCGTACACCATCTTTTCGAAACTATATATCACCATTCTAGGCCGTCACTGAGTATTGTGGTTTTCTCTGGCACACATTGGTTATGAGATCTCGTCGGCAGTAAGGCATAATCAAACAATGATGTGTAATGGCTTGGTTTGGTCTCACTCCCTTCTCGCATTATTGCTCCCCACTAAGAAGAGCGATTGCAAATCTCGAAAAACTTTCTGAACATCTATTTCGCAGGGGTATTTTAAAAGGAGTATATCTTTCTTGTAGTGCCTTCCATTCCACTATTTTGATCGAGAAAGAATCCATTCTGAACCTTCCTGAGCCAAAGAGCTTTCCCCTTCTCATTTTCTTAGTCAGGGCCTTAGGGCATATTCAGGTAGTGACCAAGGGTTTTCGGTCCTCGCTTCTTGTGGCATTTGAGGGTAGTGAGGGACCAAGGGTTAGGGTTTTGATGGGGGCGACTGTGGGGGTGGTGTTGTGGAAGCGTTGCTTGGAGGGTTAGGGTGCAAAGGGTTTCACAACTTGGTTATCGCATGAGTGGCTGGAGGGTCGCAATGACCGAATAGCATGGAGATGTTAAGATAATCAATCCTTTCCAAGATGGAGCCAATGGACTCCTTAAGATGACTGATGCAATGCTCAATCTCAGATTGAGCATTCTTATTGTCATTATTGCTTTGTTTTGGATTTTCCTAACACAACAACAACGAGTGGAGCAACTAGGTTCTAATACCAATTGACGTAAACGGTATAAATGGGACTCAAAGAGATACTCAAAATAATAATAGACAAACTCTAAGATATCCAATTTATTAAATCATTTAGTACATTACCTGTGATTGATTTATGTGTAAAACATGATACAACGAATAAAATTAATATCCAACACAAGATGCTATATAAACTTAAGGAGGTATAAATATGATAATATAATACACGCATACAAACGAAGAACAATAACTAAGCCTAAATCTAATTTGAGGATATGGGCATAAATTTGTACAATGAATAAAGACGCACAAGACGAAAGGTCGTCTAGCCGCTTGATATGGAGATTTGTTGTGAGACTCTTCGCTAAATATATTTTCCTGCCTTTTTCCCATACTCTGTGGCCATGTCCTCATCATTGACATTGTTAATAGTATTATCACCGATAGAGAGTTGGATTGTGCTAAAGTACCTTGACTGTATATCGTCTCAATCATCATTCATCCTCTTTTTCGGCTTCCCACTCCTCCCTTTCAACGCTCGTGCCAACCTTTGTTTAATGAAAAGTTCCTTCCCTCTGCCTTGCCCTAGAGTAAAGCTACAACTTCCATAAAACGATCCAACTTAAGACTTCCAAAGACTAGTGTTTTGACACTAAAATATCACTAAGGAAACAACTTGTTTGTAGCAAAGCTCTGATACTAAGTGTTGTTCACCAATGGAACCACCCCAAACCAAACAAGGAAATATATGCAAAACGATGAGAGATAAACAAACCACAAACAAAATGAATACAAGAGGTTTTGGGTTGGAAAAATTACATCTGTCGATATAGAAATCCTCCTGTATATGAGAATACCAGTTACAATGGTTTGAATACACGAGATATACACACTCTCACCCAAAGCCCAAGTAGAAGCTAAGGGTAAAATGACCTACAATGTTCCCTCTCTTCTTACCTCTCTCAATGAGTTAGATCTGCCAATGCCAATATAATAAACTTAGGGTGAAATGGCCTACAATCTTCTTTGTATACCCAAATGCACATGTGAAACACTCAAAACGATTCTCTTAAAAACCCCGAAAGATTTGATATGGATGGATCCATCAAAGTTCTTCCCTAAAAGTGAGAATTTGAACCAAAATTCACAACATATTCATGCTCAATTTCTTATCTTAAACTGAAATATTGACTTAAAGTGAGGTTCATGAACAGATAAAATGCTTTCATATCTAACATGATAATAATGGAAGTCATATCGATCACCTCCTGCTATAAATTTGATGAAGGGAAGAAATCAGCCAGCTCTGATCCTTTTCTTGAACTCTATTTTCAGTCGTGAAATTTAAATCATCCCCAGCTTTATGAACCATAAAATTTATCCTCCTTGTTGTTATCTGAAAACGGACAGTATTTATAAGTTTCGTAGCACTTGTAATAATTTGAGACCATAAAATAGATTGAACTTCTTCAGAAAAGTACATTAGTAGACGAAATAGGAGAAGCACCAAGTATTTTTTGTATATTCAACAATAGTACTGAAGTATTTACTTCTATAATTTGCTCATAAACAAAATCTTTTTATCTTTGCTTTAGTTGCATGTAATAGACAAATATTGGAGCTATAATGCTAATGGTTACAATCAAGAATAGAAGTTACGAAGAAGAAAGAAAAGGGAGAATAGAAGAAAAGGAGTCTGATTCTTAGTAGTGGTGTATTAGGAAAAACCCAACACACTAACGCTACAACTTACAGGGTGAAATATTACATAAATACCCTACGGAAAGTAACAGGAGATAAACTAATAATTTGATACATCATCATCATTAAAAGGAAAAGTCTATCTACTGAGAAAGAAGAGATCAATGCAGCTTAGGTATGGAAAACTTACTTGAAACATTCCTTGCAGAACCCTTAATGGCCGTACCATCGAAGCTGAAAGCTCAAGAAGAATTCTTTCATTGTGTTCGCTAGGAACATAACCAGGTGCAACTGCTGATGAATTTTGCACATCACTAGTAACTTGAGGATCCATTCGTATCTGCAAGGGATGCTCATGGGTCCCATCTAACCTTGATTGAGTATCATCATGCTGTTCTAAATCATCTCCCCTCCCTTCAAATCTAACATTACCTTCCAGACCATCATCCTCATTCACTATATCCATTGGGATTGCTTCCCCAGCCAAAATGGATGCTATAGATGGACTTATGATATTCTCTTTATCACGCTTCAGCTCTATATGGTCTTTATAATCTGTAGCAGCACCTAAATGATTGGACCCGTGGTAGTTCCTCCTAAAACATCGCCTCATCCTCAAAGAACTCTCCATGTTGTCAAGCTTCCAAACAACCTATGGATTCATGGTTATATGTTTTAGGAAATGTAAATCTTCAAACTAAAGTGAAAGCATTTAATCAGGGAGAAGCAAGTTTGTGAGCCTTAACATACACGCTCGGGGTTGCATAAACGGTCACTGAAAGGACCAAAAAGACATTTTGTCTCTATCAAGTAATGGATGAGTTTGTGCCATGCACGTATGCCGATACATAGACGATGCTGAGCTATTACATCAACTTGTGTATGCCTCTCGACCTGAAAATTAAAAAGGAGGGCAAATTACATACACCTCCCCTCTTGTTTGTCATAACTATAGGTACCTTCCCTGTCGTTTTAAATGTTATCGTCTCCCCTCTTATTATAGAAAGTATACTTACCTCCCATTTTATTTTGTTTTTGTAACACTCACTATGAATACGAGTGTGACAATTTTTGAAACAGGAGAGCCGAGTTTAATATTTAAAGAATAAGGAAGGTTAATGTAGTATTTGCACGAAAAGTAGAGGTATACGTAAGCATGACAGACAAGAGGGGAGGCCCATGTAATTTGTCCAAAGAAAGTTATTGTCAACTTAAAGGTATGAAAGGAAAATTCTACTAATTATGAATTCTAATAAGGAGTAATTATACCTCGGATCGTTGCATGTTTCTAGCTAAAGCTAAGCTTCCAACAAGGACAGCAATAAATTTGTAGGATAGGGCATTGAAATCTTTTCCATACACCGATTTTGAGTCAATCGATTGCAAACATTCCATCCAGGCAGTTTCCATGGCCTCAGAAACACTCCACCTTTTTACACGTTCCATATCACTGTTACTCCGCCTCTGTGCTGATGTGGCCATAGCCACAGCGCTAAGACCTCTTCCAGAACCAATCTTTGCATTTCGTTCGAGATCACGTGCGGCAGCCAAGGCAGCTGCCTTTGCAGCCGCCTTGTCCTTTGGAACAGCTGGCGATTTGCTAGGTGCCTCCAAAGGTTTTTGAAAGCTTGAAAATGTGTGGAGCTGAACTTTTTTCCTCTCTAGCATTGTGGAGTCACGCTTGAGGTGCAAGATTTTTAAGGGTGTGGCAGTTTCGCCTCCGGCAGCACCAGCAGCAATCATCGCCAATGCCATTGCAGCGGGGGGTGATGCGAAAGCAGCAGCCCATCCAGGAGACACCATACCAAGAGCAGACTGAATAAGATCAATTGTATGTGTCAGATGGTTTTGCAATAAAATTACTCGCAGTAGATGATGTTTGACCCCATAAAATATTCAAAATATCATCCACATATGTTAAGATATATAATTACTATGAATAAGGCAATGATATTAGAAACACAGAATACAGAAAAACAAGCAGTGCATAAAATAATGTGTCAGTGATTTTATTGATGAGGTAATGAAGTATGATCCAACACTTGCAAGTAGGGGATTTAAAAGCTATCATGCTTGAAGGAGATTTAAAAAATATATTCTCTGTATACTCCAACTAAAAAACTTGTTTTTATTGATATGGTCCATCACTTTTTGGATAAAAAGAAAGAAATAATATAATTAACGACATCCATTGAAGGATGGTTAAGTCTATCACGTTTGAAGACATAGTAAAGCTTCGTCTGTGGCAGAAATAGTTCTCAGACCAATAGATCAGAAAGTGTCACTACTTTCATTTGGAATAAAAGAAAAAATAATTTACAAAAAAAGAGAGATATTGATTGCTTTCTTTAAGAAGACTCTTGACAAGTAGAAACTGCATATATTGAAATTATGACCACCTAAGAAACCATAGTCAAAGCAGAAATTTAAATCCAGCATGGGCTAAATGATTGAAGAGACTTGTCTCAGCATAAGAATAGGCCCACCCAGTTACCATGGCTCGGTGCACAATTGTTAAACATATATATGCAAGGAAAGTACCATCAATGAAACAGTTTTATATGACTTCTTTTTACACCTAACTATAATTTTACAAAAAAATGCATACACGCTTGTCCCATTATACTCTTGAAATAGATTGTGAAAAAACAAATGAAAATGGCCTATAACAGAAGCCAATCTGCTTCATAATGTAAAAAGAAAAAATGATAACTTAGACATTATAGACGATAAATTTATATTATCTTCTTTTAAACAAAGAAAAATTGATGTTCAACCTCTATAGGCAGAGCATCTGCAGCTAAAGCACGGTCATCAACAACAAGAGGATTCGAACCATCTGCAGTAGCAAGTTCAGGAATTCCAGCCAAAAGGGGTCGCCATCTCCTCAAGACAGCAACAAATGGTGGCAAGATGGTCTCAAGATACTGTTTCCGAATCGGAGTTTTGTCCCTGCCAACAGCATGCCACACCTGCAAAAATATATACACAATTTGGTATGATAAGTGGTGGATCTAGGGGACTGGGGGTGTTCCCCGCCCCTGCAAAAAATATATAATTCAAAATTTTAGTTCTAAATTTTACAAGTCCCCCCTCCCCCTCCCTCCTTATTGTCCAATTCTAGGATTCACCATTGAGTATGATAGCAGTGTGAAAAGAGTACTATGACCATGACTTGAGAAAACGAAGAGTAAGAGCAACATTCAACTTTAACAACATAATCTTTCAGTGTAGTAAAGATAATAGCAGAAAAATGTAGGCAAAGAAGCAACTAAAAAGACACCAATATAAATCTGGGCCAGCTTATTATGAAACTAACCTCAGAATATAGAACACATGATGCAACCAACACTCTGTGTCGCTTGGATTCAGATATTGGCGTGTTCAGGATAGGTGAAAGCACACTGCACATTATTAATTAACATTAGTTTTTTCTCTGCTGATTAGGAAACAAGAAACTGACATAATAGCCAAAAAGAGACACAAATGCTGAACAAGATGTATATAAAGAATATATAGAAAAGTCTTTACATATCATTTCATCACCACAGTCTACCTATAACATCCTAGCCTAGGAAGTAGATAATTCTACAAAACGAGGTGTATCCGTGTTGGATACCTATTAGATAACGATATTCTGTGGGTACTTTTGAACATGTGTCATATAGTTATTTGACAAATCCATAGCTAAATGGATAAATTTTTACTAACTGGCAATCAATTAATACTTTTTTAACAGTCATCAAAATGTGAACGATAAACTGACTTTTGTCTTTATCATACCAAAGCATAACTACTACAAGGATCAAACTAAAAAATTATATCAAAACAAAAGTACGGTTAAAGAAGATTATACTAACGTGGTAAGTCGCGTTAAAGCGTGGTCTTATATTGAATCATTTTGTATTAATTATTGATTATTGAATGTTGAATGATTATTGATATTGATAATTGAATGATGACTACCAAACATACGGATATGTTTTTAATTTCAAGGTTTGTAGTTTTACTAGCCTTATTAAAAATAGTAAAAAAAAAGGGAAAGCGCCTTTTTACATCTAGGTTCCTAAGGCTTCGGGCTTGACCTCTAAGCCTTGCACACGCCCCGCACCTTTTAGAAACTTGATTACATGTTGGTTAAAATCAATTAGTGGCAAATTGATTTGACCAAGTGGGTATCGGACGCTTAATGTGGGGAATTATATTATGTACCAAATCAATTTTGCAAATAAGACCTCTTTATTCCGAGTGATTTAGAGATAATTAAGTTGGACTGCAATCTTGATTATTTAGTGGAATTAATAGCGATTAAATAAAGAAACGAAATAAATTACGGAGTTGTAATTTGGGATTTTCAAGTATTTATTTGGAAGCCAATTTAATTATTTGTGTTGGGTCCCTAGTATGGTCCATTACCCAAGTAGTAGGCCCGAAACTCTTTGGAAGCCCAGTTTAGCTAAAGCCATGGCTTACACCTATTTATAGGGGTTTTTTTACCAATTAGGCCCGTTTACTATGTATGTAGTTCAATAGGTTCTATCATTTTTTTTTTTTGCTCCAACAGGTCCTATGAAAAATGATTTTGGCTCCAATAGGTCCTATTTGTAAACATATAGGTCCCGTTTGGTTGTCCCAAAATTGTAAATTGAATCATTAATAAATTGATCCATTAACAAATTGACCCATTAATTGTGTTTGGTTTCATTAATGAAAGGATTCATTAATTGCCCTATTTTAGCTCATGTGCAAAATCTGAAATTGGATCATTTCACAAAAAAAATTAAATGAATCCATTTGAAATAGGAGTCACATAAAGTGCATGTCCCATCTCCCTCTTTCTCTCCCCCTCCTCCTCTCCCTCTCTCTTTCCCTCCCCCTCTTGATTTGTTTTTATCTTTTTTTCATAGAACCTTATCATCAATTTCAAATTACCAAACATTGTGTAAAATTGGATTTAACTCATTTCAAATTCACTCATTTACAATTCAATAATTCACAATGAACCAATTTACATAATCAAACAATTTGCGCAACCAAACTGGACCATAGTGAATATTCACTATATGTATAAATAGGACCTATTGGAAAAAAAATGTTATGATAGGACCTATTAGGAAATGTCTTATGTAAATAGGACTTATTTGTCAAGCTCCCCTATTTATATTGGTATAAGCTAGGGTTTTAAGGTAATGATATATTGTGGAGGGTTAGAGAGGGAGATGAAAATACTATTCACATTTTTGTAAAGGGGTGAGGAGAGGGTTATTTCTCTCATATTTCACCAAAGTTTCGTATCCAAGAGTGCCCACACACAAGGTTTACTTTGGGTGGATCATATACTAGAAGATTCTAGACATTCGGAGGATTCCACCAAGTTTTTGGAGACCTTGAGAGAGTCGAAAAATCATCATCTTCATCAATATATATCTCCTCATACGGGTCATAACAAGGTCCACTAGGTATTGTATTCGAAACCATAGGTTTATGCATTAAGTCTAGGTTTTGTTTTTCATTTTCCAATGCATGATCGATTGAAGTTCTTAGGGCCGAAACTTTTCCATATTTATGTCAATCCCAATTCCCAATAACTACAACAAAATATAATGCTTAAAGAAGCAAATGACCCCAATTCACACCCACAGAGACATGCCAACTTCATGCTATGTCATAGTTGTCGTCGTTTGCTCCTGTTATGTGAGTTGTCATGTGTAAACACAAAAAATCATAGCAACACATTGATGGCACCTGGTAAAAGTCATTAACCCAGGATTGAACGGTGAACTGCGAAGTTAAAAGCATCCATGGATACTGTCCTTGAGAAGCTTGTTGCTCTCAATACAACTCTTTTGCTACTAGAGGTGAGCATCGAAACCAGTCAACCCCAATAATTGAACCAAAAATTTGGGTTATTTTCCACCATTGGGTAGGTTGTGGTTCCCAAAATTATAAGGGCAACCAGATAGACTTGATTCATTAATTTTACGTTTGACTAACCCAAACTGAACCAAGAATAGAGCCAATGCAGAAACAATATAAACCAAACCTAAACCAAACATATGTAGAACTGATGTCGAACTAGATCTATATTTGTTTATGTAAACAATTAACCATATACAGTATAGTGATATTTAAGTAACTTTTGATTTGTTATGGTTGGAAGGTGGAACTATTGTTCTTATATCTAATTTATTTATACAATTGTGCTTCAAGTTAGAATAATAATCTTAATTTGCTATTATTATTGTTTGTTTAAATATAGTTAGAACAACCAACCAACCTCGAAAATCTTGAAGAACCCAACAGAAGCAAGATGGTTTGGTTTGGTTTGGTTCCATTACATGATTGGTTCATTTCTAGTTCTAAAATCAAGGAACTAAACTACATAGGTTATGGATTTGATTTCAGGACGGAATCGAACCAAACCTACCCATGCTCACCCCGAGCTCCTGGCGTAGCATCTCTTTCGTCGGGGAAGCCACCCACCCCCATTTTATGTGTACTTGTTTTGTAAACAAGGCAAATCATAACAACACATTCATGGCTCCAAAATCTAACAATCCTGGATTAAAAGGCGAACCACAAACTGCAGAGTTGTAAGCATCAATGGAGGTTGTCCTTGAGAGTCTTGGTGCTCTCACCAGAGCCCTATTTTTTCCGCCTTCAGCCATAGCATCTCCGTTGCTTCTCGCTGGGGCAATCAACCCCACACCCCACGAATGTCGCCCTATTTAGGCGAGGTCGTTGGGGTCACAATGCACTCTAGACCTCGCCTCATTTGGCTCACATCACTCATCCACCAGTTGACCCCAACCCACCCACCGCCCTTCCAAAACAAAACCCTAGCCTAAGGCCCTCACAAAAAAACCGTGGCCCCTCACCACGCACTCCGTACCCATCGTCACATTTCCGTTAATAATTCCATCGAGCTTCTGCTCAATCTAATGTGGTCCTTATTGAAGTGTGACACCCTGTCAAACTCCCTCGTGTCTAGCTTAATATCCAGTCCACTACCTTAGCCCTTGTCACCCACAAGTGCTTCGACGGTCACTGTCTACCAGACTAGATTTAACGACCCACACCATCTCTTTTGATAATTTTCTGGAACTGCATAAGCGAAGCCAATCGACAGCCAATAAATTGATTAATGTAGGTCGACCCAATTCCGAGCCTTATCTGCACCAATGGCTTCATGCTGATGAATTCTTCTCAGATGTCTTTGAGGAGGTGCTCTCCCCTAAGGTAAATCTAGATGTATTCGTTAAAAATCTCACTTGCTTCATTTATTTCAACAAGGGCCTTTAATGAACAATTTCTTGACAAAGCCTTTGTTGAAAGAGAAAGAGCCACAAGAAACCCTCACTGATCATGAACATCCATGAGAGTGTGGGAGAGGGATGAGGCAGTCATATGATTTGGATGTCGTTGATATTTCCTAAGATGATGAGGGGGACCTTGAGTTTGGAGCTACCGGGAACAAGCCCGACCATTTAAATCGTATTAGGCTCCTTGAAAAGAGATTTAATGGTGATCTTCGGGTCAATATTCGCCTTTGATGGTTACATGGACCCCAATGCATTTGTCAACTGGCTTGATACTATTGAAAAATATTTTAATACAAGAGCACTTCCACCGATCAAGTGCATACAACTCTTAGCAACGAAACTCCAAGGGCAAGCAAAAGTATGGTGGAATGATTTCATTCGAGATAGGGAGGAAAGAAACATATTCACTCGTGGTAAAAAATGAAGTACATGAAAGATAGCTTCCTTTTGCCTTCCTACGAGGACGATATCTTTTCGCAAGTACAAAGCTTCTGTCAATACCTCTCCTCAGTGCGGGATTACACAGCAATTTCAGTTGTTATGCACCCATGCATCACTACAGCAGAGTGAGCAGCAGCGCATCGGATGCTACATTCACTAATTGCAACCTCATATCCGTCACGAATTGGGTTGAGATATCATTTTTATATTACAGCAGGATATTGAGTATGGTATCTTGGTGGAGAATTACTTTAGGCAGGAGAAAATAAAGAAGCCCTCTCAGACATCACAGTGGGCTACTGGGGCAGCTAAGGCCACCGAGACCAATCTCACTCCAAGCACGTTCAATATTTTGAATGTGCCTAGTTTGGGCATAGGGTTGCGGAGTGCTCCAAATGAAAGAAGGTGGTTTTAGTGACCATTGAGAGCGATATTGAGGCCAAGGAGATTGAGAATCAGACTGTCCGGAGCAATGTGCTCATCACACACATTATCCACCCAAAGCCAGACGTCACTCCACTTTGAATTCATCATCAAACTCTTCTTCCGCAGGGGACGGAGAGTATTATGTAGATAAAGAGGACTGATTTTTAATTATCATATATGTCATTCCCATATTCCCTTTCCCCCTTTAGTAGATATTAGTAATATTCCTTTTATTAGGGATATTTTAGAAAGGTGTATTCCTTTTAAATATTATTAGTCCTTTTTTTTTTGTCTTTTAGCCCCTTTAGGTTTCTTGTAGGCTAAAATTGTTTTTATGTGTAAATAGCTATTATGTAAGACATTATTCATATATAATAATGAGAGGAACATTCTTGATCTGTGTACTTCTTTTTGTGCAATTGATGACTTACGTCATTGTGCACTTGTATGAATCATATTCTGGAGATGATTTGAAACCACCTTCGCCTTTTATTACAAGGATACGTTCGCCTTCATAGGTAAGTATTAATCTATCCCCGACATAGAATATTGGTTTTAACCAAGCATCAAAAATAAAAATACAATAGGAGATAACATATATCATTAATAAATAGGACATTTGGGAATCAGTTTAGATCAATGTGGTAGATACTTTGTTATCTTAAGGACCTTCAATCGAAACACTCATTGAAGTTTGTCCAAAGTAGTCAAGACACTAAAGCACGTTCATGAGTTGCAGATAAAGTACACAAAAAAGAAGGGTGATTTTGAAATTCACCCCAACTTTTGTTTCAAATTTTAAGTTACACTCTCACTTATTCAAAAGGTTAAGATATACCCCCAAAAGAATCGCTAAAGCTCACAAAGTTCTATAAAAGACCCTCAAAAAGTAACATTTTTAGGTTTGGTGACGCTTTTGGGGTCTGTCCCAAAATTTCAAAAAAGTGGGGATGCAACATAAAGTTTGAACAAAAGTGTTGGTAAAGTCAAAATAACCCAAAACAAATTATAAAGTATGTCCGGTATAGCAATACCTCCATAATAATGCAGATCGCAATTTCCTAGTTGACATTTGAACATCGTTGTTTAATGATGATTCCACCTCAAAATTTTCATTCTTAATAGGCATAATATTTTCACCATCATCGTCTTCCCTCATTGAAACAAGCACCATCCGAAGCATGCATAAGAATGGTTGGTCACTGTCTAACAACTGGTATAGTGCCGCCATAGCTCCCATCCCGGTGCCGGATCCTCCTCTAATACCAAGACCACCACCAGGTCCTGACTCATCTAACAACAAAGCTTGTAGCATGGAAACTGATTTCGTTATCAAATGAAGTTCAGCCCAGTTTCCTTTTTCATCTTTCTCCAAAGCAGATTTCCAAGATTCCCAGCCACTTCCACCACCGCCAATGGGTGTTGTTTTCAGAGGAAGTCCAACTCCATACCACAATTGGCTCCTATATTTCCATCCCTCAGCTAAATCTAGGGCACAGCTCCCATATGACACAAAAGCACAGGAAACGGATTCATAAGGTTCTGCCGCTGCAGCAGCAGTAAGTCGTTCCATCACTGCCACAGAAATTTGTCCTTTGGCATCAGCCATAGAGGCAAGAACCTGATTCAAATTAAATATATAATTATTTCAAACAAGAAATGTACTCGAAAGAAAGGGGAGCATAAATTGAAATAGACTATTATACTATAAGATTCATTACGAAGCTGATGACTTGCACCAGCAGCCCAATACTGGCCAAAAAAAATAAGATCTTCAGAAGCTATCAGTATTAGTAAAGACATAACGAAACAGGAATTGATGATATTATCAACCATAAGAGGGTATTAGGGTGTATCCGTACGCAATGCATGCCAGTGAAGAATGTTCATAAAAAACTATTGAAAGTATTGATTGTGCATTGCCATTAGTTACCGTCTCCTCGACAAGCTTGCAACAGATAAGCACATATATAGCAACTGAATATAATAAAAAAAAAATGGGCTATTTGACTTTCACCCCCACATTTATATCCACTTTTGACTTCAACCACAAAAATTTTAAAATAAAAAAGTTGATTTACGCCCCCCATTCATTGACACACGAAAAAAATAAAATATAAATTGACTTTCACCCCAATATCACCAAAAAACAGATTTGCACCCCTCAATATGGGTGTGCATTTCAAATTTATAATTTTGTGGATGTAAGTCAAAAGAGGACATAAAAGTGGGGGTTAAAGCCAAAATAATCCAAGGAAAAATGACAGATACACCACCAAAGTAGTAGAGCTGAATCACTAAAAATCATTTGTGGGAATGAAATAGGATAGCTGCATACATACATCAAGAGAGAGACCTCCAGAGTCACTAGACGATGATTGGCGATCACCCAGCGGTTCTAAAGGTTCTCCATCGATAGTGGTCATATTCGAGCTATTACCCACAGGCACAACATGTGAAAGAGGAGAAGCAGAACCAGACGGATCACGAGAAGCACTATAAAATTTGCTCTGTAGCCGTAAATGATCTTCAACAAGCATTAGAATCACAATTGCATTTTCTACTAAAGCTACAGACTGCTGAGCAGCATTATCTGCTTCTTCCTTAGCAACTTCTGGTGGCAAACCCTCAGATGCAACACCAGCTGCAGCTGCGGCAAGAACTTGAGTCTGTTGCAAAGAAAGCGATGGATGTAGACATCTTTTTTCTTTTCTTTTCTTTTTTTTTCTTCCAGTAAATGTCTTTTTCAGTTTACTTGCCAAGACAACAGAAAATAACCTTCGGAACTAATGAATCTGGGAGTACATAAAAATCTCACCAACATGTGACAAAATGAATTTATAAAGGAAACAATTTGGAAGGGAATTCGGATGAAATTCACATAAAGCTGGGAGAGAAAATGTTTTTCATTAACAAATTTCTACTCATGTTTGTTTTTCTTTATAAAGAAAGATGATAAATAGCTTTTAAAAAAAATGGAGAATTTATAAGGTGCTCTTTTAAACCCCCTTGTTCTATTCCTTTGAAATTAAGAAAAAAACAATGGCAGCAAGTTTCTAACAAGGGTGATTAAAATTTTACCTGAAACTGCAGTTCTCTGGCAGAAAAGTCCAGTAAGTCTGCCAACAACCTTCTTTTGAAAATAGGCAATGACTTCTCACGCCTTTGAAACATAAAGAATATTGAACAAACAAAACAATCAATAACAATAACTAGGAAAGATAATTTGATGAAAGTAAAAGTAATTCAGGCTTAATATACAACAAAGGAACTGAAAGAATCGCATTCATTCTCCCATTTGACGTAAATGACGCAAGGCTGAAATGGTATCAGAGCAATTGACATAAATGACGTAAAAGTAATCGCCTCAAATGAGGCTACATAAGGGGTATTTATAGGAAGGAGGTTGCTCGGCCTCTAAGCTAAGAATCTAATTACATTTATGTCCCTAGGAGCCAATTAACCTTCCTTCCTCTAAATACTAAACAAAAAGGAAAAATACAATGGATACTAAAAATAAAAGAAATACTTAAAAAGACTAAAATGCAATAAAACCCTAAAATCACTAAAAATGACCCCTAATTTTTCGTTCACATCAGCTCCTGCTTTTCACTCGTACAGTGGAAACACCCCTTGTCCTATCATGCCATTTTCCTCGTCATCATTAGCTCAATTCTTCTATTTGATAGAAAGTCTAATCGGTCATCATGAAGATTTCTTCTAAATATCAACCACTTGATGAGCAATTCTACCATAGGACAGGAAGTCTAATCAGCCTTCATGAATATTCTCCCATTTTTCGATGTCATGAAACAAGATTACATTTTTCATTCATTTATGTCATACGGTTGAAGAGGATGGTGCTTTTCAGTCATTTGTGCCGCACAACAAGTATTTTTGCCACACGGCACTCCTGAAAAAAAATCCCATCAAATGACAGACTGCCATGCAGCACAAACAGTTTAGCCATATGGAAAAAATTCTCCCCAGAAAACTACGAATACTCCCATGGAAAAAAGGCATCAATATCATCCTTCTCTTGACATTTTTAGAATCCTCCACCCTCAGTCAGAGTAAAAGGGAACCAATATCAATCTTCCCTTGATATCTGTATAATCCTCCACCCTTTGTCAGAGAAAAAGGGCACCAATATCAATCTTCTCTTGATATCTTTATAATCATCCACCCTCACTGGGAGAAAAAGGTAATTTTAGAGAGAGAGAGAGAAATCCCAAGGTAGTTCGGTTAGAGAAGGAATAATCTCGAGAGTTTCCCTTTCTCAAAACCCAAGCTTCCGTTCTTTCCCCATTTGACCCAAGTCCGAAAAGAAGCCGGAAGTCAGCTTCCGAATCGAAGCACTGCTCGACTAGAAGTCTCCGTTCTAAGAAGTTTAATCCAAAGCTCTACCTGTCACCCCTGCTTTACACGCCCATCCAGAAGAAAGAGGTATTTTTTCTTGTACATCTTGAATTCCTGATTAAGGCACACTTAGATTAACTCCTAGTTGGCCTAAACACTCCACCCCGGATCCACAAGGGGTCGAGTGTATGTTAAATGAAAACCACAAATCTACGAAACCAGCCCCTTCACACAATTCCCAACTAAAGTTTCTTATTACACTCATGCCACAGAAAGAATCAGCCACCTAGCCCCTTGGTGAGATGCTAGCCAGCCCCTTGGTGTGCTACTTGCTTGTGGGCCCGCTGAGTGCCCAATAATTGATGGCCATGGGTGGAGATTGCTCATGTTATTACTTTGATAGCAGTGTAGGGGCTATGTTAGATTATCATGGATTGTAGCTATGTGACTAGCATTGTTAGTGATAGACTTACCCCACATTCTATTAGTTCATGTGAAAGACAGTAGTGCTGCTGATGGATTAGCTTTGGTTCATTTATATTGTAATTATTGTTACTTTCCCTGGGGTTGATTTAGACTAATGTTGATCACGTGAAAGTTTTTTGTTATGGGTCTGACGCACTTTATGTTGTTTACTTTTCAGGCCATGGGCAACAACGTCAGCAGAGTTGAGGCTACAGCGTTCTCACGAACTATTCTAGTCGTTCCAGTTACTCCAGTCTATTTAATTGATGTAGGTGTCTAGCATTTCACTCTCATACTTTATTTACCACATCAAGGGGCATTTCTTATGGGCCTTACGGAGGGAAGAAGGGCCCAGTAGGGACTTGAGCCGCCACGGATTTTCACAAAACATACTCATATATGCTTAAATAGATATATAATTGTAAATTGCATTTTGTTAAAAACTTGGGAGTGAATAGATGCAAATAGAGTCTATTTGGTGGTAACCCAGCAAAAAAAGCATGGCAGCAAAAACAATTACAAACCTTGCTCCTTAGACGCTCTCATTCCAAACACCTCCTCCACCTTCCCTTTCGCCTCCTCGCATCCTTGCTCAGTTTCTCGTTCTGAGAGTTTCCATTGGTAAGTGTTCTCTCTCTCTCTCTAAGTATGTGATTATTTATTTAACTTTTTATGTTTTAGGGCTTCAAATTTCCAAAAAATTTGGGATTAATTTGGAGTCAAATCTTCATTTCTTACAATCACAAACTCACAAGAATGTGTTGCTTCTCTCCCTCTTTAATTTTCTTGATGCAAAATTTGAGATTAACTTTACGGTTAATGTTTAGCGTGCATTTGATGAAAAATGTGTTCGGGTTTGTAAAGGAATTATCAAAGGCATTGCAAAGGAAAGATCAATATATTGTGAATGTCATGTTCTTAGTCGGGGTATATAAGCAAGGACTATTGAAGGATTTTGTGATGTAATGGCTTACACAATTGGGAGCCCAATAATTGTATTAATACTAAAAATATTATAATTCTAGGAGGTTCTTAAGACAACAAAACTAAGGTCCAAAACACGGAGGGCCTAATACAAAGGGAAAAATACTAAAATAATTGAAATCCAACACTCCCCCTCAAGCTGGAGCAAAGATATCAATCAAGCCCAGCTTGATAATAGAAGATCGAAGAAGAGAGGGCGTGACTGATTTGGTGAAAAAATCCTCCGTCTCTAAAGAAGATACAAAAGTTGGACAAATGATGCCAGACCTCACCTCTTCTCGGATAAAATGATTATCAACCTCCACATGCTTCATCCTCTCATGAAGCACGGAATAAGATGCAAGCATAATAGCTGACTTATTGTTGCAAAATAACTTCAAGCATTTGTAGAGGCTTGCTGGATTTTGTGTAGACGCTTCAGTTATTCATTCCTAGACTAGGATTTTGATTCAACAGTTCATTTGGGCATGTAGCCCTTTCAGTTGATACACTTTTAGATTTATTTATCAAACGATGTATTTGGATTTAGTTTTATTTCTGTAGATTTATGGTTTGGATTTTGTTTTGGGAATCAATGGTTTATTCGGTATTCTTTATTTATCTATTTATCGTGTGACGATTCAGACTCTTATATTTTTTGTGGATAAGTTATTATATTTCAATTTTTTCGCATGTGGTTACGTTCATAAAGATAAAATTGACACCGGCTTGATTTAATATAGGTGGTTAGTAATTTAAAAAGGTTTTTGATAGTGATGCTAAGAAGGAACCAAATGAGATTCCTGTTTATTTTGATAAAGGACTGATCACCCGTGATTAAAATAGGCGGGGTGTAATAGATGGTATTAGAGAATCAGATTCTAGGGTCCATAGGATCTGTGCGGCTTACTACGATTTCAGCGTAGCGTCCTAGAGCCCCATTATTAGGACTGTTGCATTCACTTTTACGCATTCGAGATTTCGTTCTTTTAATATTATTTTTGTGTTGACTGTGAACTCATACAATTCGACTTAGTTCTAGATGTCACCTAGGAAGGAACGACAGGCTAGGAGTGCCAGAAGATGTAATGTGGGACAGGATCAACATATACCTCAAGTACCACAGGGAATGGTGACAGCCACAGAGGTGGATGGTATTGTAGCATAAGCGGTTACTGCTGCATTGTTGCACCATCGAGAACATCGTTTCTAGCTAATAGGGAACAAAAGAGCAAGGGAATCTAGTCAGTCAGACAAGTCAGGAAGCAACAGTAGTATGGAAGCAACAGTAGTAGTGGAATGCCGAAGCAACAGCGACAGGTTACTTGAGGCCGTCGGGGCCAAGAGAGTAATGGAAATGGCCAGCAGAGTCAAGGCCACCAGGATCAACAGGGCCAGAAGCAGGGAGACTTCAAAAGGAGATGCTTTAAATGTGGAAAGCATGGCCACAAACGTCGACTTTGTCCGCAGTTCAGGAGAAGCCTCGATTTGATCAGCAGGGTCTAAAGAAGAAAGACTTCGTTGGTCGTTGTTTTATTTGTGGGGAGATGGGTCACCGAACGAAAGATTGCTCACAGCAGGGTAGAGTACCGCAGCAGGGAGTCCTGTAGGGGCAGCAGGCGCAATTAACCCTTGCAACACCAACTTTTCTAGCCCTATAGCGACAGGGTCAACTACAGTACGGACATGCCTATGACGTCCGGCATGTAGTCATGCCGTGGGCACCGCAGGTGCCTCCAGTAGTAGAAGGTACGTTTCCTATTCACGGGCTTGATGGTAGGATTTTATTTGATACGGGGGTGTCACACTCATTTATGGCCACCAGATTTGCACGTGCGGCCGGGTGATTAAAGACAGTCGGTAGTCTCATTACGTGTGTAAAGTCACCTTTGGGTAGTGGGTCACTTATACACTCGATCTGTAGGGGTGTGAATATTGACGTGGGGAGATTATGTTTAGCCGCCGACCTTCTAGTGTTAGATATGAAGAATTATGACGTCATTTTGGGTATGGACTAGTTAGCTGGATACCAGACGATGGTAGATAGTTTCGGGAGGACCATTGTGTTCTCTATTCCAGGGCAGGAGATGTTCCTAGTGGCGATGCCTCTTCCTGAGGGAGGGTCGAGCACACATCTGTATTACATTGAGGACGAGACCTCACAAGAGATGGTTGTCTCTTTAGACTCGATTCCAGTGATGAGAGAGTTTTGGGATGTATTCCAGGAGATACCTGGGCTACCGCCCAGCCGGGAAATTGAGTTCGTTATTGACCTAGCGCCGGGTAAGAGGCGGAGCGCCCGAGCGCCTTATCGTATGGTCCCTTCAGAGATGTGGGAGTTGAGGAAGCAGATTCAGCAGCTTCTTGGGAAGGATTTCATTAGACGAAGTACATCACCGTGGGGTGTACCGATGTTGTTCGTCAAGAAGAGAGATGGATCACTTCGGCTATGTATTAATTACATGGAGTTGAACAAGGTCACAATCCGGAATAAGTACCCGTTGTCTCGGATCGATGACCTTTTCGACCAGCTGAAGGGAGCAAATTACTTCTCCAAGTTAGATCTAAGGTCGGGATATCATCAGTTGTGCGTCAGAGAGGAGGACGTCCCCAAGACTGCTTTTTTAACACGGTATGAGATCGTATGAGTTTAGGGTGATGTCGTTTGGGATCACCAATGCGCCAGCAGTGTTCATGGATCTTATGAACCGGGTTTTCAGAGAGTTCTTCCACCAGTTCGTGATCGTGTTCATCGATGATATTCTGGCTTACTCTCGTTCTGAGGATGAGCATGTAGAGCATTTGCGGATGGTTCTAGAGACGTTACAAGATCATCAGTTATACGCCAAATTTGAGAAGTGTGAATTTTGGCTTCAGGAGGTGCAGTATCTAGGTCACATTGTGTCTGACACGGGAATTGCTGTTGATATGAGTAAGGTATTGGCGGTGAGAGAGTGGGGACAGCCCATGACACCGACTAAGGTTCGCAGTTTTTTGGGGCTGGCCGGATACTATCGTCGATTCATTAAAGGTTTCTCGAAGATTGCGGGTTCGTTGACGAACCTGACTCGCAAGGGGGTGCCGTTTGTTTGAGACGACCATTGTTGGTTAGCTTTCGATGATCTAAAGGAAAAATTGACCTCAGCCTAGGGGAGGAGTGGAGTATCGTGTTTACACAGATGCATCCTTGTAGGGACTTGGGGGTGTACTACAACAGGAGGAAAGAGCTATAGCTTATGCATCTCGCAAGCTCAGGCCCCACGAAAGGAATTACCCCATGCATGACTTGGAATTAGCAGCGGTTGTGTTTGCCTTGAGGATTTAGGGGCATTATCTTCTGGGGGATCAGTTTACCGTGTTCATGGACCATAAATCACTTCAGTATCTGTTCACACAGACGGATCTGAACATGAGGCAGAGGAGATGGTTAGAGCTCGTGAAGGATTACCCATTGATATTCAGTATCATCCTGGGAAGGCTAACGTGGTAGCAGACGTGTTGAGCCAACGACCTACTGGGGAGATAGCGGAGGTTTGGAAGGAGAAGTGGAGAGAGCTTCGACACGACGACGAGGTTTCCAGAGCCCGTATGTCCATATTGGCTGTCACGCCCGAGATTGTTATGAGGGTGGTGAAAGCACAGGCAAGGGATCAGTATTGCCAGGACATAGTTCGCCAATTATTAGCTGATGGGGCGGAGTCCTATTCGGTTAGTACGGGGGGGCTTGTGCTTCAACGGGAGACTCGTGGTCCCAAAGGATAAGGATTTGAGACATGCAGTGATGTCAGAATCTCACGGGTCGAGGTTTGCGGTACATCTTAGTGGGGATAAGATGTACCATACACAGACAGTATTGGTGGTTGAGGATGAAGCGGGACAGAGTGGAGTTTGACTCGAAGCGTGCTACCTACCAGCTAGTGAAGGTAGACCACTAGAGACCGACGAGGATGTTGCAGCCACTCGAGATTCCAGTGTGAAAGTGGGAGAGTGTCTCCATGGACTTCATCACCGGGTTATCGATATCGCAGTAAGGTCACGACTCAATCTGGGTGATAATGGATCCATTGATTAAGTTGGCCCATTTTCTACCGGTTCGTACGGATTTTGAGACGAGACAATATGCTCAGTTGTTTATTGCTGAGATAGTGAGGCTGCACGGGGTCCTGATTAACATTGTGTTGGATCGGGACAAGATTTTTGTGTCCCACTTCTAGCAGAGTTTTCAGGAGGCTATGGGCGCGAATTGACGTTTGGGTACAGCGTATCACCCACAGACAGATGGGAAGACAGAGCGAGTTAATCAAATGTTAGAGGATATGCAGGATGTGCATACTTGACTTCAGGGGAGGATGGGAGCAGTATCTTCCATTGGTGGAGTTTGTGTATAACAACTCCTACCAGTTCACCATCGGCATGGCACCATTTGAGGCACAGTATGGATGGCCTTGTCGTATGCCCGCTTGCTGGTTAGCGGTGGGGGACAACAAGCTATTAGGGCCAGAGATGATTCATGACACTACTGCCAAAATTGAGCCGATTCAAGGGCTCATTTGTATTGCTCAGGCAGAAGAGTTATGTCGATGCAGACAGGAGGCACATAGAGCTAGAGATTGGTGACCAGGTTTTGGTATGGGTGTCCCCTATGAAGGGGGTTATGAGGTTCGGCAAGAAGGAGAAGCTAGCGCCGAGATATGTAGGACCGTTTTTTATTATCGAGAGGGTGGGACCAGTGGCATATAGGCTGGTACTACCGGTGCACTTACAGCGGATTCATGACGTATTCCACGTGTCATCGCTGAAGAGGGTACTAGAGGAGCGAGAGAGATTTTTGGCACGTTCCATTAGAAAAGATAGACTTGTAGCCAGATATCTCGTACGAGGAGAAATCAATGGCGATACTTGATCGTAGTAAGCGTAAGTTGCGATCTAATGTGGTACCCTTGGTTCGAATTCAGTAAGGGCACCACAATGTTGACGAGTCAACGTGGGAGCGGGAGGATGACATGCGTGAGCAGTATCCAGAGTTATTCACCGCATGTATATCACAATTTCGAGGGCGAAATTCCTTTGTAAGGGGGGGAGTACGTAAGACCCCGTATTCTGAGTATTTAAAATTTAATTAATTCAGTTATTTTAAATTACACTTGTGACGTAATTAATTCAATTAACATGTCGTATCTGTTTTGCACTTTTTCAGGATCTATCATTTTGGCATGTCCGTATTATGTTGTATCCGCTTCCCACGTCACTGTCCATGTCTGTTTTGCACTTTTTCAGGATCTATCATTTTGGCATGTCCGTATTATGTTGTACCCGTTTCCCATGTCACTGTCCATGTTTCATAGGATGCAAAAGAGTCAATGAGGCCTCTTTTATTCTTGGATGTCATATGGGTAGAGTGTCAAAGGAAAGATAACAGTGAGGAAGGCTTGGACTGATGCCCCACCAGCTCTATTTCAAGCATTTGGAGAGAGAGAGAGAGAGAGAGAGAGAGAGAGAGAGAGAGAGAGAGGGAGAGCAATAGACAAATTCTAGGATGAGGTCTTCAGTTAAAATAGTTAAAAGATCGATGCATGCAGCTGCAATATAGTCTATAGTTTTATTCTTTTGATGAATTATTATCTTTAAATAAAAAACAAAATATCTATTTTTTCTATAAACTAAATTTGTGTATATTATACTATCGAAGAAAAATTCACTTTGTACAGGCCAATAAAAAGCAATGGTACCTGATTCGTTTGTCTCCGGTGCTCGAACCACCGACCATACAAAGCCATTCTGCACAGTGAATTGTAGCTTCAATATCCTGCCAAAGGGAAGTTATAACCAAACAATATAAATGATTAGATAATATTAGAAGTTGCAGAGGAAGAATATTCCAATACACCAATCGAGAAAATTTTAACATGAATGGACTGTCATAAGTATAACGAATTAAATGTAGCACGCTGACCTCATTTCTTTTCTTTTGGAAAATCAAATTGGTCCACATAGGGTTGACCAAGTCAGGTCAGCTAGGGTAAGTATCAATTGGAAGAGATGCTAGACCTTTGGAAAGGAAAATCAGAATCTTAGCCAATAGTTTATATGCACTCCAAACAAATTAATTTGTCCCGAAGTCCTTGATATTTCCTACCCACCCTTTTTGAAATAAGGGGGGAATAATTCATTGAGACTTGTTTTGAAGCACCTTTGGGTATGAAAGTCTAGAATGCTGCCAAAACCTCTTCCCTAACAATATTTTAACACTGTTGAAAGAAGACCAGGGCATTCTCCCCATTACAAGAACCACAAAGTTTTCTTCCAAGCACCGTTGCTGAAGGGAATTCACTGTCTGCATAAGATGGACATGAAACGTAATTTATTCAATCTAATCTCAAAGGAACATATCCCGACTTATCCAGACCTCTTCCTCAAATTTGAATATATCCTGACTTATCACAATATTCTAAATGTGGTTGGATCTTCTATGATACTGAGACCCTCTGAAAAATTGGCTATCCTCTCTCATTCTATGTGCCTTAGTGTCCTTGATCTTAATCTTGAATTGATTTCTCCCATCACAAGTTGACTGACCCTTTTAGTTTCTTCACACCAATCCAAAACCAATCATAGTGCCATTTTAAGTGTGTCTCTCCCTCATTGCATATGTATTACTTAACTCGCCTACATCCCAGTTACTTGACTCTTCAAAAAGGAGAAGCCCACCTTTACTTTTTCTTTTCTTTTTATCAGAAACACAGCAATCTTCATTACTAAAAAAATTTAAACAGTACATCTTTCAGTGAACCATCAACCAAAAAACTAAATTCAAATATCTAAAAAGAACATAAGAAAGAAAAGACAGAATGTATACTCCAAACTGCAAACATCCATCCTGAAACAGAACTAAATCTAATCATAGACAAAGCAATATTATGGAACGATTTAGACACCGAGGCCCGTAATGATGCAAAAAACTTGATATATTCCCAAATCCATTCCTTGCCTTCTTCGTTAACTTTGAAAACTCAATTGTTTCATTCTACGCATAAATTACAAAAATGGCCAAAACTGCACACGTCCGTAAACAACTTCAAAGACTCTCTCAATCCCTCCTATTCCCATAGAAGGATATCAATTAGGTTTGGAGGCCCTTCCCTTACTATATTAAACTCCCATAAAAATTTCCTCCAAGAGAACATTGAAGAAAAATGTGTCGGTTGATCTCCATGCTATTCTTCATAGGAAACACCAATTTGGGAATATGACAATGCAGAGTCTTCTCCTTTAAAGCAAGTCACACACGTTAACTCTCTCATGCGCCACTTACTGTGAAATATTCTAGTTGATACAGTTGTACAAAATATAACAATTCATTATGATTATAAATGTTTAAATTTTGTTAGAATGCATGCAAAGTGGCAACGCTTTTAAGAGAGAAATAGAGTTGTTTTAACTTATGACTTGTTCTTTATTCTGTAATAGGGCATGTGACTAATTTTGGTCAAGTTCATTAAGAAAAAAGTTTATGTTAGACAAATTTTGTTAAATTACAAAAATGGCCTTATTTAACATTGCAAAGTGCTCCCACTGTATCTCCCAAGTATGTCACTATACCATCTCATGTATCCAAGATGTATATGAAAAATAATAATAAATTAGGATACATGGATACGTACAGGATGTGTGATTCGTTTTATTTTTTTTATATGCCTTTGATACACCTTGGATACATATTGGGCAAGTATCTGTGTATCTGTGTATCAGAGTATCCAATACATATCCGATAGGGGTATGGTGACCCCAACAAAGTATCTCTACTTCATAGGTTTTCTCTATGAATAAGGCCACTGGACAGCCATTGTAACTCAACTAACTATAACGAGAGTTTAGTGGTATTTGTGTGTTCACGTCAATCTCATATGCAAATTCTGACTTGTTTTCGCGCTTATTTGTAAGAATCTTCCATAACTGGTCACAATTTCTCTGAAAATGATATCATCTAACAGATGAGATAGAAGACCCAAAGTCCTAACCCATATCCTCTTGGGTTTGACACTGGCTTTTTGTGAAGTTTAGGCTCAAAACAGGAAACAGATCTACGCACCTATAAGTCCGTATGTAGGCCATATACAAATGGCCTCATTATAATTTTTTCTTTTGTTGAAATGGGAGTATGACCAGGACAACGATGTTGAGTGAACCCGTAAAAGATTAAAGGCTTTCTTTTCTAAAGACCTGTTGTAATATAAGGATGTAGGGGGGGCTTGATGGTAATCTCTGAATTAGAGAAAGCTTCCCCAATTAATAAAAGAGACTCAAGATAAGGAAGTATCATGAAGACAACGAGACATCCTAGCGAGGCAGCTCAACGAGGAAGCTCAGTGACGCAGCTCAGCAAGGAAACTAGCCGAGAGAGCTCCTTTGTGTCTTTCGTTCCTAATTAATCGATTGTATCTTTTAAATAAATTGATTATGATGTAACGATTGTAATATTGAGCATGAGGTAAAACGGTACTCGCAAGAGACTAGGCCTGGGAGAGCTTACATGCTCTATCGAATGACTCGTCGTGGGAACTTCAGAGGGACTTAGTTTGAAGGGTTGAGAAGTGAGGCAGCGTTAAGGCTTGTCTTGACCATCTTGGATACACCGAGAGATCTTTCATCGTGGAAGCTTGTGTAGAGTAACCTTGAGTTCCATGGATATTGAGCTTTGAGCTAAACAGTCCCCTACCAAATGTCACATCTACTTTAGGTGATGTCACCAGCCAGGTAAACACTGTCCAATCCAAACTTAAGTAAACCACTGTGGTATTAGGTACTGTCAGACGGTTTAGTGAGTCATCTCTGTGATGATAGTCCTCTGACGCACAGTGTATAGACAAAAGGCATGTCTTGGTATTTAATGATTATGACGTAGGGTGTGCTGACCCATCAGGCGTTTAATTATTTTGACGTAAAGTGTGATATGGAGGTATTTCACGTGCAGGTGGACTGTGACGTCTTAGAAAGGGTGTGGGGCTATTTATGGGCCTCAACCACTTCTGAGAGAGGAGAGTTATTTTTAGAGAGTTTATTGCTAGAGAGAAGATATCAGAGAGGAGTTATTGCAAACCAGAGAGTTATACTCACCCACTATTGTCATTTATTGTGAAGCTTTAATAGCTAACTGAAGATCTATCAGAGGTTGTTGGTGTGTTGGCTTCCTGCCAAGGCGTATCTAGGGTGCTTACTTCTCTCTCCCTTTGAATGAGTTGCTTCTGAGTTTTCTTTATTATTATTTGAGTTATACACGAGAGACTTGTGCGTTCAATCTGAGTGTTGATTATATACAATATTGTGTGTTCACTTATCTTTGTTAAAGAGTTCTTGGATTATCGTTTATCACAATATCTATAGGGGTTACGCCTCAACTGGTACTACTATACTCTCAGGCTTCAAGGGGACTACCCTCTTACAAAGGCTACTTTAATCCGTTGAGCTTATAGGATTATTTTAGTCTTTTAGCAAGTCTTGTAAAGCCTATATATAAGCCTATCTTGTAACATACATTTTACACATTTACAATACAAGTTATTTTCTTCTTGTAATTTCTAGCTGATATCGGAGCCTAAGGTTTAAACCTAGGCTTTCTTATTCCGCCTTCTCCGAAAGGCGGATTTTGCCACTTGTCCGGTCAAACAGTTTCTTTGAGTCTCTCCTCATTTTTTTTGTGCCCTATCCCTAGGAAAATACCAATTGATTCCTATTGTGTTTATGAATCGGATATATCAACTGGTTTGGACAATTGCCCTATACATCACATCACCTGCTGGGTGACATTTTTTATTGCTATGGTTTGCTTGCTGGCAGGTTCCATAAGAAACGAATACCACACCAAGTACAGGACTTCTTTGTCGTAAAATCCCCCTCCTTGTGAGATCCAGAGAAAGCGTGTTTTGGGGGTGGGAGCTGCCTTTATTGTCCTCGGTGGCATTTTCTCCCAGCTTTATTACATTAGCTACACCAATACTAATGCCGATGAGTCTCATTTTTGTCTGGCGATGGTCGCCTGAGCCCTGCGACACTGGAGGAGGCCCGAACAGAGGCCGAGGGGGTGTTTGACTGAGTGTGGGGTTTTAGTGCGGGGTTTGTGTTGGGTTTTCTTGCCTGACGTTTACTTGATTTTTTGGGTTTGATTTTGCTTGGTGTACGGATGTGCCTGTTGTTGGTTGGCTTTTGTCGGTGGTCTTCCACCATGTTTCCCGGTGTCCACTATGTCGGTGGGGGCGTTGTGTCAGATCTGTTTAGTTACGAATTAGTTAGTTGTTTGGGTTAGTTTTGTTGGTTAGAAGTTGTTGACAGCTGTACAGTTAGTTAGAGATATTTTAGTTTTAAGTAATTGTTCCCATAAAAGGAAGAAAACGAATTGTATTCAAGGGGGAAAATGACAGATAATAAATTCTTTCTCTCGTTTACTTCTATTTTTCTTCTCTCTGTTCTCAAATTCTACTCTTAATCTCCAATTCTATTTTGAAAATTCTATCACTCAAACCTCGGGTTTGACAATTGGTATCAGAGCAACCAACCCTGGGAAAATCCAAGAAAATCATGACCGAGACTAGACAAACTCAGTTCGAGAAAAGCATCAAAAATCGTATCCAAGAATGGCAGAGAAAACAAGAACAACAAGATTCATCTATGAAAAATTGGATGGAATCCATGTTCAACAACTTATCTGAGCAGTTCAAGAAGATGGAAGAGAGGATGGATCGTCAAGAAATTCATGAAGGAAACCCAGGCAAAGGGTTATTGGGTCTCCAACCTAATAGACCAGTTCATAGGGGCCAATCTAATGATAGGGACACAAAGAGCAATTACAGCGACAAATTGGGGGGTAAATACAAATTACCCAAGGTAGAATTTCCTAAATTCCATGGTGAGGATGTGAGGAGTTGGATCAAGAGGTGTCAGATATTTTTTGCCATAAATCCAGTGGAAGAAAGTGAAAAGGTGGGGTTTGTGTGTCTCCATTTGGAAGGAAGGGCTGAGGCATGGTTGCAAGCCCAATATGAGACTCTTGAAGGAATAATATGGGAAGAATTTGTTAAATCCATTTGTGCCCGATTTGTTGGCCCTGGGCAAGGAGACATTGTGGAAGAATTCTATAAACTGAAGCAATTAGAGAGTGTGGAAGACTACCAAAAATAAGTTTGAGGACCTACAACCCTTGGTACAAGCTGAGAATAAAGGGTTAAAAGAAGGGTACTTTGTATCCAATTTCATAAGTGGTCTTAAGGATGAAATAAAGGTGCATGTGAAGATGTTCAAACCCAAAACCCTGATTGATGCTATTGAAATTGCTAGACTTCAAGAGACTGCCCTAGAATTGAACCCAAAGAAAAACCTATACAAAACAAACCACACCAGCTTATACAGCAAGACACCTACCTCAAGAACCAATTACAACAGCCCACAAAACCAAAATACAATTGAAACAACAAACACCAAGAACTTCACTACCTATCCAAACACCTACCCAACCAAGAATCCAACCACAAACACCAACAATTACTTACCCCCAATCAAAAAGATTTCACCGACTGAAATGCAAGTGAGAAGAGAAAAAGGGTTATACTACAATTGTGATGAACCTTATGTGTGGGGACACAAGTGTAAGAAGATGAACATTTACATGCTCAATATTGAGGAAGAAACCCCAGAATGTGAGAACCTCTCCAACCAGCCAGAAGAATCAGCTAATCATTCTGTGGAAATTGGACAAGATATGGCAATCTCTCTTCAAGCACTCTCTGGAAGTTCCACCTATCAGACCTAGTTGATTAAAGGCAAGACAAAAAATCATTGCATTGTAATCTTGATAGACACCGGAAGTTCACACAATTTCTTGGATCCAAAGACAGCCAAGCAAGTGGGTTGTGAGATGTACTCCACCAACAGACTCATGGTGACAGTAGCAGATGGGAGTCAAACTTATACGGAGGCAGTTTGCCCAAACTTTCATTGGGTGATGCAAGGAGAGGGGTTTACAACCAGTGTCAGAATTTTGAAGTTGGGAGGTTGTGACATGGTGTTAGGGGTTCAGTGGCTAAAGAGCATAAGCCCTATGATGCTGGATTTTAACAAATTGGAACTAGCTTTTAACAAGGAAGGGAGGAAGGTCATCTTGAAAGGTACCACGGAACAAGAAAATCACCTCAATTTCATCAGCAGCAAGGCCTTATATAAGTGTTGCAACAAGAATTCATAAGTTATCATGGGACTCCTGTACTCAATCAGCAACCAAGAATTGGAGGTAAACACACCTAATGAACTCATTCCTATTTTAGACATGTATTCTGATGTATTTCAACAACCCAAAGGCTTGCCACCCCTCAGAGAACATGATCACCATATTCCCTTGAAAAATGGGGCTGAACCAGTCAATGTGAGACCTTATAGATACCCTCATGTTCAGAAAATAGAAATTGAGAAGTTGGTGAATGAAATGCTAGAGAGTGGAATCATAAGACCGTCTTCTAGTCCATTTGCATCCCCTGTGATTCTTGTCAAGAAGAGGGACAACACTTGGAGAATGTGTATAGACTATAGAGAACTCAACCAGCACACCATCAAAAATAAATTTCCCATTCCAGTTATAGATGAACTTTTGGATGAGCTAGAGGGTGCATGGGTCTTTAGCAATCTAGATCTCAGATCAGGGTACCACCAGATAAGACTCTTTGAGCCAAACATTCCCAAAACTGCCTTTAGGACTCATGAGGGCCACTACGAGTTCCTAGTAATGCCTTTTGGGCTCACAAATGCCCCAGCCTCGTTCCAAACACTTATGAATTCTATTTTCAAGAAATTTTTGAGGAAATTTGTATTAGTGTTTTTTGATGACATCCTTGTTTATAGTCCTAACATTGAAACCCACAAGGACCATTTATCATTAGTGCTGCAAGAATTGAGGAATCATCAATTGTTTGCCAAACAATCCAAATGTACCTTTGGACAGTTTCAGCTAGAGTACTTGGGACACTTAATTTCAAGCAAAAGAGTGGTTGCTGATCCTTCTAAGATAGAAGCAATGACTAGATGGCCTGTACCTAAAACCATTAAGGGTTTGAGGGGATTCTTGGGACTCACGGGATACTATAGAAAATTTGTTAAAAGCTATGGCACTATTAGTAAACCTCTCACGGACATGCTCAAGAAGGACCAGTTGAAGTGGAGCGAGGAAGCATTGCAAGCATTCAACAATCTCAAGACAACCATGAGCACAATTCCTATACTCACTCTACCCAATTTCAACAAACCCTTTGTGTTAGAAACTGATGGTAGTAATAGTTGTGTGGGGGCTGTATTAATGCAGGAGGGAAAATCAATAGCCTATTTGAGTAAAACTTTACCAATGAGGAAGCAAGGATTATCAACTTATGAAAAGGAACTTGGGGCTATAGTTGTAGCAGTGGAAAAATGGAGAGGATACTTATTTGGTAACCATTTTATCATAAAAACTGATCACCAAAGTTTAAAATATCTCTTGGAGCAGAGATTGACAACATTACTGCAGCAAAAGTGGCTTTCCAAATTGCTGGGCTTAGACTATGAGATTCAATATAAGAAGGGAGAAGAGAACAAGGAAGTTGATGCCTTATCTAGGCAAGAGGAAGATATGCTATGTTGCGCAGTGTCCACAATTCAATCAACATGGGTTGAAGAAATTTTTGAGAGCATGAAAGAAGATCACATGGCCCAAGAGTTAATGGTTAAATTAACCAACCACTCATCTGACATTCCTGGTTACTCACTTCACAATGGCCTCATTAGACATGAAGGAAGCTTATATGTGGGCTCTACTGGTACACTAAGACAACAAATACTTTCAGAATTACACACTTCTGGGACTGGAGGACACTCGGGGAAGAAGGCTACATTTAAGAGGGTGTCGCAGTTTTTTTCTGGCATAGTCTAAAGAAAGATGTTGAAACCACAGTTGCAAGCTGTGATGTGTGCCACGAAATAAAGGTGAGAACTGCCCTTACCCTGGCCTCTTACAGCCACTTCCTATTCCCACACAACCATGGGAGGATATCTCCATGGATTTTATTGAAGGCCTCCCAAAATCAAATGGGAACAACTCTATCTTTCTTATCATTGACAGACTCACCAAGTTCAGCCATTTTATTTCCCTATCCCATGCCTTCAACGCCCAAATGGTAGCCCAACTATTTTTTGACAATATACACAAACTACATGGCCTTCCTAAAACAATCATTTCTGATAGGGACCCCCTTTTCCTTAGCCAATTCTGGACTCACCTCTTTAAACTGTTGGGCACAAAACTACTCCATTCAACTGCTTACCACCCTCAAACAGATGGCCAAACCGAAAGATTAAACCAATGCCTAGAAAACTACCTAAGGTGCATGACTAGTGACTACCCAAAACAGTGGGCTAAGTGGCTCTCCTTAGCTGAATGGTGGTACAATACTGGTTACCACTCTTCCTTAAACCACTCTCCATTTGAGGCATTGTTTGGATATCCACCCCCCCACTTGGCCATTCCACAGCAACCGAAAACACGTATTCCAGAGATTGACGCATTTATGGAGGAGAGGAAATTAGCCATTCAACTACTCAGAGAAAGATTAAGTACTGCTCAAGAGAGAATGAGGCTGTATGCAGATAAAAGACGAACTGAAAGACACTTCACTGTAGGCGAGTGGATGTATTTGAGGTTACAACCCTATAGACAATTTACTGTGGCAATGCGTAGCAATCACAAATTATCTCCTAAATTTTACGGCCCATATCAGATCACGGAAAAAATGGGAAAGGTGGCTTATAAGTTGAAATTTCCTGAAGGTTCCATGATTCATCCAGTCTTCCATGTCTCCCTTTTGAAGCGTCAAATCGGTCAAAAGGTCACTGTTACGCAGCACTTACCAGCTACGGATACATATGGGCACATGGTACTGGAACCCACAGCCATTCTCGAGCGCCGTGTGATTAAACGGAACAATGCTCCTGTGGTTCAAGTCTTAACCCAGTGGGTTAATTCCAGTGTTGCAGATACTACTTGGGAGGACTATGACAAGTTGATTGAGAAGTTTCCTCACCTCGATCCTTGAGGACAAGGACATTTTCATGGGGAGGGTATTGTCAGATCTGTTTAGTTACGAATTAGTTAGTTGTTTGGGTTAGTTTTGTTGGTTAGAAGTTTTTTTACAGCTGTACAGTTAGTTAGAGATGTTTTAGTTTTACGTAATTGTTCCTATTAAAGGAAGAAAACGAATTGTATTCAAGGGGGAAAATGACAGATAATAAATTCTCTCTCATCTACTTCTATTTTTCTTCTCTCTGTTCTCAAATTCTACTCTTAATCTCCAATTCTATTCTGAAAATTCTATCACTCAAACCTAGGGTTTGACACGTTGTTTGCCATATGTTTCTTGGATCCACCTGCCATGCCGTGGTGTCAGCGTTGTCACTTCGCTGGCAGGTTCTGGGTGGTCCCCACCATGTTTCCAATGTTTCCTCCGCCAGTGTTGGTGGTTGTTGGTATTCTCCTCTTTGGTGATGTTTCTGGTCAACCTCCGGTTTGGGGCAGAACACTCGTCGGGTTTCCATGGTCTTGGTGCTTCTGCTCTGGATTTCAAAGGAATGCGCATTCCTACAACATTATCTGCTGGAGCAGCACTTGCAGTTACATATGCACTGGTAGAAGCTCCAATGGTTTTTTTAGGACCTCAGGCAGCAGTCCCTTGTGGTTTCAGATGGGTAATACTCAGTCAATTCTTTGTGGCAGACAAAGTAAGTGCTCGTGGGGGATAGCATCATTGGTGTTTCATGATATGGGAATATAATATTTAACTTGTGTGGTGTGAAAGAGGAGTAATGTTGGGGTTTGGGTCTCATTTTGGAAGCTTTCGGCCAGAGAATTTCAATTCATGGGCAGGCAGACAAATAGGACCCTTGTTCTTTTAGTATTAAGTCTACTCAACTTATGAGGTAATTTATGAAATTACCCCACTGAAATTTTCAGCTACATTCCCACTTCAGAAAAATTACTCCTCAGCCCTTGTTTTCTGAAAATTATGTTCAGCCCCCTTACCTTCTGGAAATTGCGAATCAGCTCCTACTTTTTCTGGAATTTTCAAATCTTTCCCAGAAACTTTCTGAAATAATTTTTCAGTCGCTCAATTTCTGAAATTTGCATCCTAGCACCTGAAATTTTTGTTATCCCAAATTATCCCTTGTATTTTCTGGAATTCCCACTTTTGTCCACGAAAGATTTGAAAATTATTCCCAGCCTCTTAAATTTATGTTTTAGTCCCTGAAATTTTATAAATTCAGAAATCAGCCCCCAAAACTTCTGAAAATTCTTTCTGGAAATTTAATTTCAGCCCCTAGAATTGGAGACTTTTGCTCTTGTGAACTTCTTTCCCATCTTTGGGGAAGAAGATGTTGGGTTCTTTATAAGGGTGTTCTTTGATATTTTTGTTGAAGATGGTTGGGTAACTCACACGCATTTTCATGATGTGGAATCGTATGATTTGGTTGATTTATTCCCACTCTTTGGGCATGCTGATGATTTTGATGGGGTTGGTTGGTTTGTTACGTCTCCCGAGGAGGACATGTTGCTTGGGGTGGCCGAGTTGGTTCGAGGGTATGTAGACCCATTGTGGGAGACTTGGACTACATTTGGCACTATTGGCACTCTTCTTATCTACATGTGATCTCGTAGATTCTTGGTACATTTTTTTTATTCATTTGCAGCAGCGGCCTTTTTCTGGGTATGTGAAGTTTTGTTTCTTCGGTGCTTATATGCAATTGAAGGTATTCTTCACTCATTTTCATCTCTTGCGATCTGGAGATTATTTGATGTTGCTTTGTTACATTTGTCGGTGGTCAATCAATTGAACTAAATTGAGTTGTTGTTTTGTCCACAAGTATCGGTTGCTTCATTACATTTGTGGTCGGTTTTATGTCGGTTTGGTTTGAATTGTTCAATGGCATTGTGTTGGCCGGATTGGCTCATTTTATCTCTCTAGATCAACTTTTGGTTTGTGGTCCGGCTTGAAGAATCCTAATAGTTACTCGGCATGTGATCTGTTTGATTTGAGTTGTTCGATGGCATTTTGTTGGCCGGATCTGCCCTTTTTGTATTATGAACAACTTCATATGGGTGGGTGTCATTTTTGGCACACATATTATGATGGATGCTATTATCACCTTTTGAGCGTTGCATTTTACAGAGCAAACTGATTTCGATTTCACAGCTCTTTCAATTTGAGGGGGAGTGTTGGAATATCAGTTTTTTACGTGTTGGGATCTCCCAAGAAGACTTCATATGTTATGCATCGTTGTGGAGGTTCTTACCATGTTAGCCTTCTCTTCTTCAATGCTTCTATGGCAAGCTTGGCTTGGTTGATATCTACGCCCCAGCTTAAGGGGGAGTATTGTAATATAAGGCTACTTTAGTCCTTTGAGCTTATAGAGTTATTTTAGTCTTTTAGCAAGTCTTGTAAAGCCTATATATAGGCCTATCTTGTAACATACTTTTTTCACATTTACAATACAAGTTATTTCCTTCTTGTAATTTCTAGTAGACCAATTGGTTTTAGATGAGATGGTGGCTTGAGATTTGACAAGTGGTATCAGAGCCAATGGTCACAGGTTTGACTCTTGTCCGTGTCATTTGTTGAGGGGGATTGTGTTGGAATGAGAGTACAATAAAGACCTTGCCCCAAGACAACGATGTTGAGTGATCCCGTAAAAGATTAAAGGTTTGCCCAACTTAAGACCAATTGGTTTTAGGTGATATGGCGGCTTGAAATTTGACAAGATCTTCCATCTAATATAGGCATCTACAAGCTAATATATAGGCGTCAATGTTCACGGATAGCCCATCAATGCGGGTATTTTGGGTCCTTTTCAGCCTGATCTTTTTAGGTATAGAAAGGATCTTAGGTTTTGGGGTTCAAAAGTAAAGGAGGCATTGGAGAGAGCACCTCACAAAATGAGAAGCAAAGAAGAGAGAAGTTTAGGGTTTCTAAACTTGATTTCAAAGGTGAGATTTTGGTGAACTTGGGGTATATGGTTGAGAGTGGGAATAACTCTGGTTAGATCCTCTATAGGACTCAGATTAGTTCTCTAACAGTAAAATTGTTCTCTGTCCGATAGATGTAGGCAAACGTTTATTTTTTTCAAACCACGTTAAGTCTCTTTATGTTTCCAGTACTAACAATATCATTAATTTCCCCCTTTTATATCTCTAACAAGACCTCCTATAAGATCAAACTCAAAACTACTGTAAAGGGTACAGTTCCCACTCCAATGCACTGTATGAGGTCAACTTTACAACATTAGTGACCACATCAAGGGTTTAGTACAAACTCAGCAGCCCGTTCTTGTCAACAACACTCAACAATTGAACTAGCCCCCTCCTCTTTCTACAATTTGAACTAATGAAAAGAATTCAAGCCATCAGCAAGTTCGAAGATAGGAGACTCAGCTCAAATTTCCAATCATCGCTATATGATTCAGAAAATCTTCATTGTTGATGGCTATGAATCTTGCATTTGGAAACATATTTTAAGACTCTCGGGGTTCCTTAACTTCTTGACGTTGCTAGATTGGGTTTAATTTGATATTGGGGAAATCGATGTTGTTATAAAGGACTTTTGACTTTTGATATTCATTATTACACAGTGTCAATTTTCCTTTCATAAAAATCTCATTACTCAAAATTCCTAAATAAACTTTAAGCCTTCATTTGACATTCGATACCATTGGCAATGTTACTAGTGAATATTGAATGCAAGCATCTACCGAGACAAATGAAAAGGATTTAAGAACTGCGTAAGTAACTATTACAATGTTATCATGTAGTTGCTTCAACGGTACAAAAATGCAACAAGAATATACGGAGTGACAATATAAAGTAATAATAAAATAATAAAAATGCTTGAGATGTTATCAAATGGGGGGGGGGGGGGGGGGGGGAGGGAGAAAATAAATCATACCAGGTTGAAAATAGAGAATTAAAAGAAAAGATAAGGAAACCAACCTTCCATCCATCCTTCTGGCGCATTGAATACTCTAACATGATTATGAGGAAACTGTGTATGAGATCTTCTAGATCTCTCAAACTCGACGGATTTGAATCTTTACTTGCACCCATCTGTAGTAATACAGTTGAAAATTTAAAAAAATAAATAAACATACCCGGATTTATTTTTTACACATTATATCCACTTTAACTGTCTTAAGGTTTCATTTGGTTCGGGATTGAAATTTTTTCACTTGGGTAAAAAGTAAAATGTGAGAAGTACTTTCTCCTACTAGGTGTTAAAAGATGGTCACTATTTTGTCCAAATCACATTGTTATGCCATGGGCACGTACAGTTTTTAACGAACTAAATATTAGTTCAAATTTTAATAAATTAATTTTCATCAAGTTGAAATATTTAACTTCGAACTGAACAGGAACAGGACTTCAGAATTTAACCTTTTACCCACAACCTATGCCTGATATTTCCCTCTCATGTCAATAAAAGAAGAAAAATATATAAAATAAAACTACTCAGATTTACGGCAGAACATATCACCTCATGAATTGATATGTAAACCTCCAAAATCCACTCAGGCCATTCCTCCATTTGAATGATACTAGTTCTATTTTCTGGATGACAGCAAGCCAAAAACATGAGATCCTGAAATCAAATAAAGTGGAACATATAAGAAACAGAAAATGAATTTCATAAAGGCCTCATTATGGACAAAAGAAAGTCAGTAATGTAGAAGAATCAATTTCTAACTCTATATCAATGAACTTTATTTTAAACATGTGATTATCGCGACATATAGAATCATTTGAGATGAGGGCAGGCTTTGAGCAATGCATTGTAGCACACTCTCTTTAAAACACTAACCTATTCCTCTATAGAGATTACATCTTTTCCAATTCCAAAAAAAATGTATTGATAGAAAGAGAAACTGTAGAAATTACACTAAAATAACTTCTCAGCACATTAAATGGATGAAGGCAACACTAACAGAAGCTTGAATTTCATTTCACCCTTCTAAAACTGTTTTTGTAACGGACATCTGTCTAATTAATGGATAAAGTTACAAAAAAAAAACAAAAGGTAAAAAATGATGTATATGGGATTTCTAGCGACACGTGGCGCGTGGTTGTGCCTACGGGAGACGACTATATTTTATTTTCCATTTTTCAGTTTAGGGATTACTGTAATTTTCCTTTGTTTTCAGTGTTTAATTAGTTTCCAAGTATGTTTGGGACTAATGAGTCATTTTCAGGTATTAGTTGTTCTTTTTGATCTTTTTGGGTAATAGCTTGGCTAGCAAGCTAACTCTTCCGATAAATTGGCCCTCATTTGTACTTAACCTTAAATATTGAGAATTGAGAATAGAGAGAGAAAGAAACCCATTTCTTTAGTTTAATTATTCGTTGTTGTTGTTGTTGAATAGGTAATAGTTGTTGTGTAGTGTAGTAATAACGCTTCCGCATTTGAATATTTACATCAAAAAAAGTGTGATTAAAATTATAATAATAGCAAAGAACAAGCACATAGATATTTGTTTGTGGGTAATTGGTTCAAGTAATAAGAGATCACAAAAAATAAAATCTACGAGATGGTTTTCTCAAATAAGCTTTAGAAATGACAATACTCTATGGTACCAACATAATCATCTCTTTTGAATTTTGAAATCCTTGAAATCGCAAGTATGTTACAAAATGGAGGTCAAGCTGTTCATCAAGAATGACCGAAAGTTAAAAATCAATTAAATACAGTTCCTAAATATAACAGCCTCCCCTCCAACACAAAAGAATACTCGAAAATGGAATGGAATATCCGAATATGCGTAGAAAACAAAATCCAAAAAGAAACCAAACATTTAACTCATTGGAAAACCTCTAATTTTTCCCTATATTCCTCATTATGCATTTATATTATTTATTTCCTTCAGTGTTGATTCTCGCCTTTATGGCGCTTCTTTTTAACTCTATTCCAGTCAAACACTTGTTCCTCCATCAAATTTTCAAAATTCTTCTATTCCTTTAAGAATAAATCCTCTCAAAATAATTTTGACACAATACTCCTTCATTAACAAGCTATGAAGCACGGACTCATAATAAACGTTTCAACACGCGACACGTGATTCTTCCAAAAACTAGGATACGACACGCTAGCATAAGTATAATCTATATAATAAGGAGTAAATTTTTTTGCACTATTCCATAAGTTGACAACTTAATCAGGGGCTAGGATTAAACCAACAATGCAACGATCCAATAGTTGGAATTAAAATACCCCTCTTACCATTTTTGCCCCTTAAATATTTGGATTCCCCCTCTTTTTTTTCTCACTAATTTATTTCCCCCTTTCTTCAAAATTCAAACACAAGGACAAAAGGGTATTATACCCATTGTCATCCCACTTTTCAACCTCATACCCTCCCAACAATCCCATCGACCTGACAACACAAACCCTCTCCTACAAACCAAACCCTTTCCCACGCAATTGTTCTCCCCTCTCCCACTCTGCATCCCTCACCCTCCCACGTTGTCGCCCTCATGTCATCCATGCTACAGGTAATCTCTGTACACACGAGCTCCCTTAGATCTAAAAGCATTTGGGAGATTTGTAATTTAGGGCTTTGTAATTTAGGTTTAAAACATATGAATAAATTAGTCTCAAATCAAAATTCCTCACATGAGGAAATTTGCAACAGTCGAAGTTTATCATTTGGTGACAGTTCCTCAGGGAGAAGTGACATATTTTGTTATGTTTGTTTAAGATCTATTTATGTTTATGTTTGTATTTTGGGATCTAATTTTTTTGTGTTTTGTTGTTTATTTTTTCTTTTTCAGATCAAGATATCCTTACGTGAGAACTTAAATTAGGTATATACATGATAGTGTTCTATTTAACTTGGGCAATTTTGGCATTGTTATATATATTTTGATCTTTTTTTAAAATTTATGCATCGTATTGCAATGTTAATATTTTATTGAAGAATATTTATCCTTACGTGGGTACTTAGATCAGGTCTCTTGTCTTTTTTCCTGCTATTTTTTTTCATCTCGATCCATGGTGGGCATGCTTATTTTTATTACTAATTTCCTATTGAAATTATTGAATAATATTGTTGGTGGTAATTCTAAGTGTTGTTTGTTGTGCTTTCATTCTCACTTGAGTCCATTAACGAGGCCACAAATTCAACAGGGAGCTATAGATGGAAGGGGCTAATGGGGTGATGTGGGTAACATATAAGAAAATATCTAGAGCTTTTTATCATTTTTAATTGTCTGTAATTTTTTCATATGTTGATTTAATGTTTGTGTTCAAACACATAAAGTAATGTCGTTTGTTCGTAGAATTTATACATAACATCCGAATGTTCTATTGCGAATCAATTGATATATTATTGTCAGGTGCACCATTGATATTTCTTTGGCAAGTTGTTTATTGGTTGCATCCAGATAAGAAGTTTCATAATGATTTGAATGCTCAACATGTTTGTGCCCATAATTTGAATGCTCAATATTATATCAGGACTAACTCTATTAACGCTAGCCGACCCCCAAAACACCAGTCCCAAAGGCACAAAACCACCCAAACACAACCCAAACAGTGAGAACGGAACTGATATATAGTACTTATAAAAAAATTCCGCCAAAAAAATATATACTACATAATAAAGGTTGAATATGAAGACAATCGCGAACTCACCCAATGCATAAATCTATCTCCTCTCAATCAACAATGCATGGGATTGTGCATAGTTCTATATATGTGTGGTCGTGGTGAGATTTTTCTTTTTTTTTATATTGTTGTTGGCAATAGCATTTTATTAATTTCATTTGTAATGTTGGGATCAATTGTTTTATTTAGTTAATTAGGACCTTCAATGTTCTAAGTTATAGTCTTATTAACAAAGCAGCAAGCAGGATTGAGTGAATCAACGGTGATGATAATCTCAGAAATATCATCAATAGCTGCAGTTGTTATCATGTTAATATTAGCCACCCTGTGTATCAAACACGAGAGAATCGATTATAAGAGGCAGTGACGTGTTGTAGATGTATTCAATGAACTATAGATGTATTTAATGAACTACTGCTATTTTTTCATCTCTTTATATACCTCCATCTCTTCATATTTTTCCGTTATTTGTGTTCTTAGATGTGCTTCTTGCCGTTTCTCTACAGTTGTGCTATGCTGTGCTACTGCTATGCTGTTTCTCTACAGTTAAGCAATAAGTTCGGCGTGTTGAGTCTTGAAAAAGACAGCAGGAGTGATCATAATACTCTTAATTGGGGACAAAGTGAGTATTTTGATAATTTCTTGGTCTACTTAGTTTGTTAAATCATGTCATACTCTTTAACATTTTATTTTTATCAAGTATAAAGTATGCTTCGGATTGGACCAATTTATATATGGCTCGACTATGAGGGATTGAATTAGATCATCGTATTAGGCCATTGCTTGATAATCGTGTCCATTCTTTCTAATGTTTTAATCATGTGTAAGTTAGAGTTTTATAACTAATGATTATTGGTTATCCTTTAGTTTTAGTTCCCCATTTATACACTTGCGCACTGATGTACTAAATTGTTATTAGGCACTGATGTACTACAATGTTATAGCTTGGAAAATGAATTAATGGTCTCTTCTTCGTAACAATTATGCACTGATTTACTACTCTATTATTTGTAACTATTAGGCACTGATGTCTGTTTGGATATGCACATATGATTTGGTGCTTAAATTTTAGACTGCAACAGCTTTAAAAGGTAATTTCAACATATTAATTCTCTCAATTTTAATATGCAGATTTGAACATTTTAATCAATATTTGGGTTTATCGACGAGAGGTATATAAATTCTGTCTCTCTTTCCTCATTTGCTCTTCATTTCCTCATTTGTAATATAGGCCGAAAGATGGGGACATCAAACATGGAAAAAAGGCCATGAGAAATGCTACACATAAAGCTTTCGTTATGGCGTACAAGAACTTAAACTCAGGTGGACAGCGATTCAAAGCCTTGAATTCATCAGAACCTTTAGTGGGCAGCAGAGGCCGAGGCTGTGGATTACGAGGAGGTTGGGGCAGAGGCTGTCGATAGAGAGGTTGCCCTTCAGTCCAATATGACCTTGAACCCGACCAACCCTTTGGTTCAAAATCATCGTAGGCAACAGTACCTCGACCATTAATGATTTAATCTAATTTGTTTGGATCCGATTAATCAGGTTCGTCTTCAACAGAGTCTCTAACATTTTTCCAGACAAGAGGTAATGGTTTTTCTTCCTAAATTACGTTATTTGTAGGGAGATTGTTTCAATCTAATTTGATTGATTTTACATGAAAGCTTTTTTCAGATTCTCAGGTTCGGATTTACAGGAGTACACTGAAGATGCACAAATCTATGATCAACCCTTGGACATCAGAGGAGAGGACTAATCTATGATCAACCCTTGCTACCTGTGGGAAAGACTTAAAAAATTCATACTTGCAGAAATTAGCTATTGAGAACACCAGGTATCAAATTTATTTTCACAATTACAGTTTTTTCAATAGGCGTCCTTTTGAAATCATACTCCCGTTTCCTTTCCTTTTTGTCCTAGGTATGTCTAGCTCATTTGTTGCAGATCAGTTGGCAAAGAAAGGGAATTAATAGCGGCATGTGAAGTTGGGAAATGATTCGTCCCATATTGATCAGCATTGTGTGAAGAGATTACAGTTTCTATGTCACCTAATCGGGTTCCAACCGGATCTCCATCTACAACAGGTGATGCTGCAACTAATGTGATTCCCAGTAGTAATATATGTATGCCAAATGTTAGTTGGTTATGATTATAATATATTTTAGTTTATTGTTAACAAATTTGTATGCTCCTGTTATGCTCCCATTAATATAACTTTGTATGCTCCCATTAACATATTTGTATGCTCCTGTTATGCTCCCATTAATATATTTCAGATGTTAATCTCTTAATTTACTCAAAGGTAAAACTAAAAAAATATAAATCAGCAGACCACTGTCAACACAGGGCTACATTAAGCACACACATGATATTCATTAAGTGAGAATGTAAGAAAAAACCATTAACATTTAAGCGAGAGTGTAAGTTCAAACCAAATAAAAACTTAATCCTTATTTGAGTAACATAAAAATGGTGCTGCTAATGTATTATAAAAATGGCATGGGGCATAAGTTTCGCAGATAGATATACATTAATGCTAACAGTTTTTTGTGCTTTCTGTGTACGATTCTGTATATAATGCTTTCTGTATACATCAATACTAACAGAGTGGAGAGTTTCACATCAATACTAACAGTCTTTTTTCAGTTTTTTGTGCTTTCTTAATCTTAGGCTTATAAAACATTCTGTTATAGGTGCATATGCTTTTTTTATGCCTACACTGACGCGTTCCTCCGATAATTTCCACTGATGTTTGTGTTTTTCCTTAAATTGATCAAGAGGTACTGTTTTTGGTGATTACATTAGTTTTGTTGACATGACTTTCATTTTTATTTATGGGTTAACTACAGAATCTTGGCATGTTCATTGCAACTTTTAATTTGATATATTACTCTCATCTCTTGAAAGTCTCCACTCTGGCATTGTCACCATTAACCACAAAATGCATGTTTTTATCTCTTCCATGCTAGATACCTTTTTTCATTGGAATTGTACCTTTTGCAGGTATGCTTCTGAGTGTTAATTTGGCCTGCAAGCTGCCTACAGAAATGCCACACTGGGATGTACCTTAGCTGGTACATCACTTATTTCTATAAACTTGGTCTCTAATAAACATTTCACATTGCTTACCAAGAAAGGTATATTCAACTCTGTATAGGTTTGAATTACGACTAGAACTAAAACTTTAAACCATATTTGTTTTTCTGTAATACTGTAGTGTTGGTATGTTCACCTCATTACAAATACTCAAGATAATCTCGACAAGCGACTTTCTCAAAAAAATTCAGTTGCGACTTTAGTCTATATATATGATATTGTATTTAGATACCAAAACTTAATTCTTCGTATTGGGTTTATTAAGCATATTTGTTTAGTTACAATGTTTGATTGAAACGATCCAAAATGTTTGATTTTAGGAAAAACGTTTGACTTTAGGCTGTTTGATTGAAGCTATCTTCCCTAGCATTTCAATGATTTACTGAAGCTTTTCACCCACTTCTGCCATCCAGTTTTGCTTTCTTCCAGTGTAAGAAGTAGCTCACCACCATCATAGTCAGCTAATAAATTGACTGCAACTTCAGAAAGACCATCTTCTAAGACCGGTTTACCTTCAGAACTCGCTAAAGTAGCATGTAGAAAATTCCCATCAAACCTTCGCAACAGTAAATTCAAACCTTCGCAACTGTAAATTCCCATCAAACCTTCAACCTATAGGAATTTGAGTTTTCAACCGCCATGATTCTAATCACGTATCTTGCATTCATAGGTACTAATTCTGTTAGTTAGAGTTAGGGACTGAATTATAAAATCTCTCCGCAAGAGATTTACTAAAATTTGTGGGGAATGCTATTAGACATTTGTTTATAGAAATATATTTTTTTCAAATTAAAGAATGCTTTTATGCCATACTGTTACACTCATTTTGCTGCATATTCTGTTTGATATGACTTCTAATCGAACTCACTTGGTAATATCTCCTTCCTAATATTCTCATATGGTCTTACAAATTTTGTAAATGGTCATACCACTTTATGCAAATGGTATTACCTAATAATTTTCCTTACAAACATATGAAATATGCATCAGAGGATGTTTAAGACGTTGACGAGAATTCAAATCCAACTGTCTGAGTTGTTAAACATTAGTTTTTGTTCACCAAGTCTTGAAATATTTGGTATCAGGTAAGGTTCTTAATGTTTGCATGTCCATGTCTTACAATGTCAATTTTCGATGGAATTATTAAAGTTACTGAATATAATTTCCACTGATTAATTAGGGAACAACGAATGACTATATTGCCACTATCCATATACAACATGATGATTGTCATGTTTAATAATATTTACATAGCCACATACAATATGGTGATTAACACAAGTTCAACATTATCATAAAAGCACATATTTTAATATTAAAATATTATTTGATCAGTTATGGGAACTCTCTAGCGATATGTTAGCGACAAGGTGTATTTGCTATATAATTAATAATTAGCACGATTTATATAATATTTGACTAGCTATTTCAATTGACTAATTATACTTTTTATTTTTTATCAGGTCGCATTTTGAAAACAACGGACAATCATTATAGTGGAGCATGTGGGGCGACCTCAATTGATATGTGTTTTTTTAAGAAGTTTATTTCGTTGAAGCTTTTGTTAGACGAATTTGGGTATTTTTTTATACTGTTGGATTGGTTGTTAACCCTTGAGCAGAGTGGATAGTCCATTAAACAAAGGAGATAATGTCCATTTTTTTAAAATTTGACATTTTGTTTTTTGGGGGGACATTGTGAGTTCGATTGATGAATATTGTATATTTTATATTATATGTGAATCCGGTTGTTTTGTTGGGGAACAAAATTTTTGCCGTTTTACAATTACGTACTTTAGAAATTTTTGCCGTTTTATAATTACGTACTTTGGAAATTTTTGTCGTGCCTTCAGGCACGGACATTCCGCTAGCATATAATATATATTTAAATTTATATATTAATGAAATGAAACATATTTTTCCATAAAATACATTATTAGAGCATTCTAAACTTGAAATTAAGAAAATGGACCATACAAAACAAAATTCGAATACACTTTAACATTAAAAATCATAAATAAAGCAGAATCACCATCACAAAATTCAAATACATGGTAATGTGTCGGAGCGCGCACATAATATGTTTTTCGACATGACACGCGACTCGTGGCTTTCGGGAGAGTGTCCGTGCTTCATAGTTAACAAGTCACCTCTCTCTTGGATCCTTTCTCTACAAGTAAAAGCTCCATTTAAATTACCTTCGTAACGGTGCACTTCATTTTTTGGAAATATTCATGACTGTTCATGAATGTAGGAAGGGATCACAGTTCTCGTATATTGAAATTATGAGTGGAAGTGTTTTGCAAAATATAATTTTCCAGTTAACGTTTTATCATGCCTACAGGCAATCTGTATAACTTGGGCCATCCAGACAATTCCCTAAGATGATGTTTAGGCCCCATCCAATCTGCAAACACTAGCATACATGATGGGAGGGGGACCAAAAGGGATTTAAACTCTTGACCTTTAAGTTATGAGCCCATGCTGCTAGGATACTCCTTGAGGTTTGCCTAGAGGTTATATAAAGGTCTCGTGGATGAACATTCAAAATCCATCAAATTCAGAATGCCACACTAAAACCCTGTAAGACCCATAAGGGTGGAAAGAAATCTACAAAATATTACCTGTAATGCTCGACTTTGCAATCCTTTGGATGCATATGGAAGTGAATGAAAAAGAACCAACAAAAGCTGGGAATGCTCAAAGCGATGACCATAATCATGCAAGTTAAATTCGTCATCTGTTGAAGATGCATTTATCTGTAACATAAAGATAAAAAATCAGATTTTCATATTCAACCGGGAAAAGACTCATATAAGACAAAAATTAATCCAGGAAAGACCAAAGAGAAATTCGTTTACGATTAACTCTGAGATTAAATATATATATATATACACACACACACATATATATATATATATGTACATACATATTATATCCATTATAGGAGTAAAAAGGTTTAGTTGATCAACTTCATTTTAGAACATATGAGATCACCGATGGGGCTTTTAACAGAATCCGTCAAATTTAGGAGTCCACGTTGCGTTGTGTGACTTATTCTAATATTATCATAATTGTGTGTATATCTAAGAGGATAAATACTTAAACATATTCTCAGTTGAAAGGAGTCAAATATATAAAGTGTCTATAGCCTTCTCTGTTCCCTAATTTGCCTTTTGTAGCTCATCACCATATTTATTATAGTACACTCTTCAAAAATTGTATGGAAAACAAGCTTGTTGCCCATGAACTTTTTTAATTAATGACTAGATTACCAAGAAAGTTGCACCTAGTCATTCTCAGCAAAACCACACCTCATTATCTTAATTAAAAGTTCACATTGAGTTAAATATTTTTCATTAGGACAAAATCTTTTCTTTTTCCCTTTCAAAGTAATATTGAGGTCCAAGCTACAACATAAATAATAATTTTCATCATTAGCTGCAAGGGATGTTACAAATGTCTAGTTAATTGTTTCGCAATCATGAAAGCAATTCAAGAAGTCATAGACATAAGCATACATTATAGCCAAATTCATCACCAATAGCGCAGTCAATACACATTACCACAGTAACCCCTCCTCATCACCCCCACTTAAACCAGCAGTAATGTCATTGCCACTACAAACACAACTGTTAACATATCACAACCACAGTCAATGATGTAACCACTTGCCACAGCCACTAAGTCTACGACAGATACAGCCAGTACAAATACTGCATCCACCAGGGAATAATCATCATCACCATCCATGACAAAACTGTCCCTTAAGAGTATTCCTCAACTACCAAAGGTCGAAATTGGTTTGGGTTAGTAATTTAGTCAATTCGCATAACTAGAAGATAGAATCTTCATCTCGGTGCATTAAGACTGAAAATTTAAAGACATAACCACCTAAAATCAAATGGGACATGTAGATCTAGAGCCAGACAAAGTAGGTGGATATTGTGACACCCCGCTTATTAAAATAACGGGTGGCCAACCCTCTACTAAAATAAAACAGAAATCCCATTGGCTCATTCTTAGCATCACTGTCGAAACCAATTAATTACTAACTACCTATTATTAAATTAAGCCATGTATCAATTTTAATCTTTATTAACGTGAAACAATAATACTATAATCAAACCATAATTTGTCCTGACAATAATAAAAATCCACAATCATATATTAAGTCCATAAGCTACCCGATGTCACCTAGTTATGCATCTTAATCACCTAGTTATGCTACTCGCCTAACTAGTCCCAAAGTACCCTTAAGTCCATATGCTACCCTATGTCATGCGCATTATATATAATTACGTTTCACTTCCACTTAATAATTATAATTCTTAATTATAATATATCACTTCATTCCAAATAACTTTCACTAGTTACTATTTCAATATTCATATAAATCATTCCCAATAACTTTCAGTAGTTATTAAATCAATATTCCAAAGTTAATATCACATAACTCATTTCCAATAAATTTCACTAGTTATTAAATCATTATTCACATTAATGTTTAAGCCGTGTATAATTCTTCACATTAATATACACAATATTCACATCTTCTCATGTCTGTATATATTTTCGGCACATATATATACGTAATCATATACCACAACAAACACACATATGTCGTGAATAACCGCCATCCCACAAATTTATAACATTACTGGATGCAGGTCTCTACAATGCTATCATATCCCAGGGAATATTCACATCATCCCGGTTATCATGTCGGAATCTCACACCGAATTGCGATAGAATATATAATGTTGGAGGTGGTCATAGGTTCCTCAATAGTGAGTCATAACCATACCCAAAATTACTTCACTTCAAACTTCAACCCACAAGGGCACATGCGTGGCGCTATGACCTGGAGACTATACTTACCCTGCTTTCACTCACCAGAGAAAATAACCCACATCGCTAAACCTCCTATGATAGCACTAAAGGGGTATGTCCATATATTCATATAATTATATCTTACACACCAATATATATATATATATATATGCAGTCTCTACACATGTATATATTTTCTCAATAATTCCAATTAATCGCGCCTATCACTTGTGGCACAAACACATTATTTTTTCGAATATCATTTACATTCTCAATTAGTTAATTACTCACTTAATTAATTAATTGATTCTCAAAATATAAATTATGAACACATATAACTCTCAATGAGCCCGTATACCTATTTTTCACAATTCATTAATAAATTCCCGAGTATAATTCACCTCAAATACTCTAAATTTCACCCCGAATAAAAATTCCAATTTTAGGCTTGTTTTAAAAAATGCAGAAGATCAGATCTAAAAATTATCCGAATCATCAATTCGACTTCAGATTTGAATTCTACACGAAAAATTGAGTCGGGTATGTGTTTTGAGTTTTTCTCAAATATCTTCCGAAAACACTCAAAAAGAAGACCTAAAACTCTCTAAAATCGATTTTTCTCCATTTAATTTCAACCACCTCAATCCCAATTCATATCACAACCAATATATCAACTTCACATAAATTCCAAGTATAAAACTTCCAATTTTATCTAGAATTCAACTGCACAAGATGATTATATGAAATTTATGCTTAATCTCTAATTACCATAAAATTCTCCCAATATCGCACTAAATCATTTTTCTCAATTCTTCAAATTGTAAAATTTACCTATCTACATGGGATTCAAAGTTTCAAATTCCAATCCTAAAATATCATACATATCCATCATCTATATATGTAACTTTCATGGAAATTACATTAATTATGTCCACAAATTCCCAAATAATTCAATCATAAGTTTCTTTAAATTAATCCAACTACATATGAACTCATAATACCAGAATTTCATTCTAAAAGTTCACCCATAAATTTTCATAATCATGTGTCAAAACCCAATTTTGCATAATCACGTGTCAAAACCCAATTTTTCATATAAAATCCCAATTCCAAAAATATTTTAATTCAAGAGTTCCTAACTATAATATGAACTGAAAATTACTCACAAATAATTAGCAAGATAATTACTTGCCTTAAGGTTCGTAATGTCTGAATTTAATGAAGATGATAACTAGAACTCCCCTTCCAAATTCTTCATTTCTCTTGAGTTCTTAAGTTTATTCTTCACTTTCCTCTTCAACTCTTGAATTTCTCCTCAAATTCCCTTTTACTCTCTCTAACTCCTTGTATAACTCAACTAAACCTTTGGAAATATGAAAATGACTTTCCTTTCACCCAAACCCTTTATTATATAATGTAAATCTCATTTTGCCTTTTCATATCCCATTAAGAAGACCAAACTATGAAGCACGGACACGTAATATGTGTTTCGACATGTGACCCGTGATTGAACCAAAAACTAGGATACGACACGCTATGGTATGTATAAATATAATATATATTTAAATATAGGGTCATGATAACATGTGCCTATAGGGCACACGTTAAGAACCCAAAAATAGTAGGGGTGGAGTTCTTACATTCATTTAATAGGGCACAGATACTCATGTAGAGCTCTTATACTTAATATTTTTAGGCTCAAAACATGTCCCCTTAGGGCACATGTTATCATTTTCCGTAAGTATATATATATATATATATATATATATATAGAGAGAGAGAGAGAGAGTCCGGCTCTCATGCGGATCGTTCTATGCGGATTAGTATGCGGATTGGCTAACGTCCAAATAAGTCTTAGGACCGCGTTTGTCTTTTATGGACCGCCTAGGGACCACCTTCTCTTTCTAAGGTTTTTGGGAATATAAATTTCTACCCCAATGATTTCTAAGATCTTTTAAGCTTATTTTAAAGCCTAATTAATCTGGAAGTCTAAGTGTAGAAGTTTCAGGGCTACTGCTACTTCTTAAGCTTCTTCCGTCACTATCGTACTGGAGTTCTGAATAGCGAGGTTTATCTATATAAATAGTTTCTTCAGGGAGTCTAGAAATTGCAAGAGGTTTTGATGGGAAATATTCTAGTCTTAAATACCTTATACACGGTATCATGGGTTTATCTGTCTAGTTTCTTTATATATTTGATTAATAATATCAATTATATCGTTATCTATAAATTCGTCTAAATTATTATCACCATAAGATGACAAAAATCTACGGTATGTTCTAGGGGCAGCTGTTTCTACGTTTTTAATAAGAGGGCGGATTCCTTCGGCTCTAATTAAAGTAGTCTGTGTTTCAGCTAACCTTTTTCCTCTAATAAATTTTAATATGTCTATACTGTCTTCAAGTATCCTATTCAAGTATCCTAGTGTATTCTTGATATTTTTCAGCTCTTGATAGTTCTTCTGCAAAATCTTCAGTTCTTAATTTTTGTCTAAAGAGATCACGAATCCCTGTTCTAATTATTTCTATTCTAGGTACTTCTCTTACTAACCACTCAATAATCTGGTCTATATATTTGAAAGTACCACCTGCATATATTAAAGCAGATTCTATAAGTTCTTTATCATTGGTGTCTGTAAGAGTCCAATCTTGGATTTCTCTAGTTAAGTCTAAATTTGTTTGATTAACAAATTCTAAAAAGTCTTTAGTGATTTGTAGGCTCATATAAGTTTTTTTTAAAACAATAATATGTAAAATAGTTAAGGGTTTGGTTCGAGTTATACCTTCCTCCTGGTCTGCAATATCTTTATCCTCCTTCCTTCTTTTCTTCAGTGTTGCTACTATTCTTCTCCGATCTCGGCCTCCTACAACTCTCTCTTTATGTGTCGCACCTCAATCCACTACTTTGGCGTTGAGCCCGTTTCCTGCCTGTACGCCTTCACGCCTAATGCCCACCTGGCTAACGGCTCACGGCAAATCAGCACCTGGCGGCGGTTCACCAGTATAACACCATGTGTGCTACACCAGAGATTCCACACAATAGTCCTCTATGAACAGAAAGTTGGAGACAATTTGGAAAATAATAACAACTCAACATAAGAGATTTCTGGAAAAGAAAATACTTTTATTGCATAGCATAAGTAGTTACAACTCTCCCCTCTCCCCTAACTATGAGAGGTTTACTCACTCATATACATATTACTTATTACTTATTACAAGCACTCTCTCTCTCTAATACTGGAAGTCTAGCAACTGATCACTCTCTAACTACTGATGTCTAAAACTCAAATGCACGCTCCCTTTTATAGCACAAGGGCACTACAAATGACTGGTAACCGGCTACCAAAAGCAATCCGGTGGAAGAATATAAATTATTAAAGCAACTTTGTCTTTAGAATCTTATCAGCTGGGTCTATAGGCTTTTAACATCTTTTGATAATTTGGGAACCTTTTTCTTTTTGAAAAGAAAGGCCAGCTGATGGGGCGTGTCAAGTCTTCATCATGAGTCTTGTCGTCTTGTAATAATGTAAGAGCATCAAACAATGTCTTCGTCTTTTTTATCAGTCCGGTGGCCCATGTGGGGCAGGCATCCTTTTGCTTTATGGAAAACAGAGTCTAAGCAAATGAGTCTTCCGTCTTCAATAATTCTTCCACTACTAAGGGGCCCTTTGTTGTATCTGTGTCTTCTTCTTCTTTGTCTTGGTTTGGTAGGGCATTGTTGAAAAATTCATCAATGAGGCCTACATTTCTAAGGCTAGTTGGCAAAGCTATCTCTACCATTTCCTTGGATTCTTTCTTGAGCCTTCCGTTAAATGGCTCATCAGCTTGGATTATCAGGTCTTCTTTGTGGTAGGCAGTGTACCACCTGTCTTCTCCAGTCAATAATTCCATGATTTCAATTGTCTCCATGGCATGAGCGATCTGGAGCTTGGACTTATCAACAATTAAATCTTTAGTCTCGTCTTCTGATAAAATCTCAACGTCTTCGAATATATAATTGGAAAATCTAATAAGTCTAAATCCTTCAACTCTCATTCCTCTACATGAACTTGGAGCAATCTGATAGATTCTAGCAAATAGAGGGAGGAAGTCTTCTACCTTCTTAACATACTCATGGACTACTTTTCCAAGAGCAACAGAGTCTTCAATATCTTTTATCTGAACGAGTCCAATGAACCCGTAGTCTATAAGAGTTATATGAGCCATGTCTAATTTTCCAAAAGATATATTTTTGGAACGTCTTTGAAGAAACCTTTTATCATTAAGGCATCTCCATTTATTTCTGATAATAACATATTAAAATGATCAATAATGTTATTAGTTTATTTTTGAAAGTCTTCTGCTAATAGGAGATTATTATGACCAAATGGTATAACAATCTTAGTCTTAAAAGTCTTTTTTCTGATAACAAAAATCAGTAAGTCTAGTTTTGGAGGATTCTCCAAGAGTCTGAGCGTAAGTCTGAGTCTGAGGTCTAGGCACAGCAGTACCACTGAGTTGGGTAACTGCAAGTCTTTGAGTTCTCATAAATCTGGCAATGGTTACCAAATTTTGCTTGAACTCTATCCATAGTAAATTCTTCACGTTCCACCAGATAGCGTCTATAAGAGTATTTTCATCATCTGAAAATTCTCGTCTAAATTTGATCAAGTCTGGGTATCTTTGATTGGGTCTGTATTGGGGAAAATACATCTTCCCAATGAGTTTATTTTGAGCAATAATCTCTTGTCTAGATTTTTCTGAAGGAACCAAGATATCATCAAAGTTCTCTAGGATTGGTCTTTCTTGAGAGTCTTAAATATGAGTCTGTCTTTGCGTTGCACCAGCATTTGGTCTTACGCGTCTAAGATAATCTGCAACGTCTTCCTTGTTCAGTGTATTTGTTCTAGAGGAACTCATGTCGTCTAAGTCTTCTGTTTGCAACATAAAACATGAAATCATATTAGTGTTAGCAAACATTGGCTCTCTTGATATAATGTCTGGAATGATATTTTTACTTCCCTTAATATGTATAATAGAGAAGCCATAACCATTAAGCAATTGTTGCCATCTAATTAGTCTATTAGTCCTTGATTTGGACAAGTCTAAATCTCTTAATTTTACTGTATAAGAAAAGTCGGTATAAATAGTAAAATGTTTAGGTCTAAGAAACAGCATATATTTTTCTATCGCCCTTACTATGGCTAAAACTTCTTTTTCATGGGCAGTGTATCTTGTTTCTGGGTCTGTAAAGGTTCCAGAACTATGTCTACAAAGTTTCTTCTTTTTTTGTCTGATGATCAATGGCAAAGTATACTGCTCCCCATTGTTTATCAGAGGCATCTGTTTCTACTATAAACTGATCTTCTGCATTAGGCAGTTCAAGTAAAGGAATATTCTTGACTGCATCTTTAATTTGTCTTATTACTTCAAAATCATCTTTAGTCCAATAAAAGGGATTGGTTTTATCTGTTCCTTTTAATTTAGCCGTTAAGCTTTGTCTTTTTGAAGCAAGGTCTTTAATAAAGTCTGCAGCACAATTAAGCAATCCTAAAAATGATTGTAATTGTTTTCTCTCTTTAAGTTGGTCTGGAAACTCAAGAATCTTTTTGGTTATGTGTTCTGCCAAGGATAATTTTCCTTTATTAATATGCATTCCCACAAAGTCTATCTCAGTCTGAAATAATTGCATTTTCCTTTCGGAAATAACAATACCATGCTTGTCTAATTCTAAAATAATCTTTTTAAGATGGTCTACATGCTCTATCTCAGTCTTACTGGCTACAAGAATATCATCTATATAAACAAGACAATTCTGAATAAGGTCTAAATATATTATCCATTCTTCTTTGGAAAACTTGAGGAGCATTCAAGTATCCAAATGGCATTACTAGCCATTCGTATTTTCCTTAGGGCACACTAAAGGCTGTCCAAGTAATACTGCCTGGATGCATCTTAATTTGCCAGAAGCCTAATTTGCAATCAAACTTACTGAATATAATTCTATCTTCAATCAAATTGATCAAATTATTCTTGTCTGGTATCTTATAAGAATCAAATTCACAATTCTTATTTAATTATCTATAATCTATAACCATACGTCTTTTTCCTCTTTTACGTTCAGATTCATTTTGAACATAGAAGGCTAGGCTATTATGTCTACTTTTACTTTCTCTAATAATGCCTAACTTAAGCATTTCATCTATGCCTTTCTTGAATTCTTCTCTATCTTCTTGTGAGTATCCTTTCTTATAGGTTCCACCATTAATAGTGGCATCTGGGTTAATAGGGATGATTTCACAATAACTTTGGTCTTTATCCCACTTAGCAATGGGATTTTCTCCTAAAGTAGGCTCTGTTAGTTGCCTAATCTTTTCCTTTTCTACTTCTATATCCATTTTCTTCTGTTTGGGATATAGCTTGAACATGTAATAAGGTATGCTGGGCTTAATCTAAAATGTCTTGTTGTATAAGCGCTATTTGCTTATAACACTTTTGGTCTGGACACTTACATTCTTTTTGTAAGGGCTTAGTAATTTCTACGGCTTCTTGTTGGGTTGTAGTTCTAGGTCCACCATGCTCAGCTGAAGAACTCTGATGTTTTATGGGTCTATAATTGGGTTTGACCTGCATAAGGTCAAAGGCAGTCTTGTGATCTATTAGAGGGGCTTTAATATTAAATTCCTCTTTATCACTAATTAATATCTTATCGTTGTACTGAGTATAAAGATGATATTTACTAATAAAGTCTTGTCCTAAAATAATGTTTCCTGTGAAACTAGGACGAGGATCCATTATCCAAAACCGATGATTAACGGTTTTGCTGGTCTGATTTTCTAATTTGAAATAAATAGGAATAGTCTGGAAATATAAGGTAAATGGATCTCCATTAGCCACTTTACCATAGATTTCTTGAGTACTTTCTAAAAAATAGTCTTCAGGGAAGGCATTACCCTTGCAAATACTCTGAGAGCATCCTGTATCTATAAAAGCTGAACGTCTTTTAGGATAGTCTTTGTGTTGAACAAATAATTCTACAAAACAAGCATGTGGTTTAGTAGAAATTCCTAAATTGTTCTTTTCTAAAATAGATATTCCTTTCTGAGGTTTATCTATAAAATCTAAGGGTATTTGTTCTTCTGAACTACTATCAGAATGGTATTCTTCTAAATAATAGGAAATTCCCTTTCCTTTGAAGTCTTCATTTTCTTGCAATCTTTTGGCTATATTTCTATCAATGTCTTGATAATATATTTTAATATCCAAGTCTATTTGAGCGTCATACTAGCTAGTATAAATTGCTCTAAATCTAGTTCTCTAACAGTCTTCATGGTAGTGTAATTGACAAATAACACAAACCATAAATAATTCTATTTGTATAATCTCAAAGCATTCTACGCATCTAAAGTCTTTCTTGCTACATTTCATTTCAAATGTGTAATAATGTCTTTCATCAAAGTAGCATCTAGGTATATAGATTAGTAACTCAGGATTACTAAATGTCCATCTTTTCTTTAAGAATGGGCTTAATATGCAGTTATACCAAGCTTCTTCAAAGTCTATATATTCATTATCTAAATCGTCTTGCTTAGTCTGCATCATATACAAGTCTAAAGTATCCTGAGAGTTTTCGTACTCATCAGTATCACTATTATAGTCTTCCGAGTCACTATCTGTATATGCACTATAGATACTAGTATTATCATCATCTTTTATGTCTGATATTTCTATAGCATATAGAATATCTAACTCTTCTTGATCTGCATAATCTAATATTGTATTAATAATCTTAATACTTTCTTTATCTTTCTTATTAGGGCAGTCTTTAGCAAAGTGTCCTTTGCCGCAAGTCCAACATTCTTTGGTGGCAGTCTTAGATTGAGCTACATCTTTTTCTTTCCTGTAATTAGGAACCTTCTTATACTTACTAGTGTTCTTCTTAAAATATCTTCTTTGATTAAATCTATTTTTCTTAATCTTAGGGTTCTTTTCTCTAAAGGTAGTAGATTGTCTAAATTTATACTTCTTTGGAAATCCTAAAGGTTTGGTCTTAAACTTCCTATGTTTCCATTCTAATTTCTTTTTGAATTTTGTTAGGTTCACTACCACATCCCCATTGGATTGGAGCAATGTCTCTTTCGTCTTTAATTGGAGGGATCTGTTTGAAAGTTTCTTCTATCAACTTTCCTTGAGTTATATCCCGTCTTTTAGATATGATATAGTCTTTGGCGAAATTGATTCTTTCACCAAGGGAGTTATTCTTAACTCCAGCTACTCCTGGCCAATTCCTATGTTCATTAATTAGGATTTGTCCTATGGCTGGTATCTTTGTAAAGTATTTATCTTTTAAGGTCTCTCCAAATTCTTTAATTTGGTAATACAGCTGCTCATAATTATTTCTATATTCATTTATCTTATCTAATTTGCAAATGCTAAGGAGGGCAAACTTAGTGTTTCCTAGGTCTTGTTCGTTGATTTGAGCTAGATGTCCAGCTCCAATGAATTCTGATGTGAACAATTGAATATATTCTTCAATTGATCTTTCTTCTAAGTTTTCTTTCATTTTCTCAACCTTTGCTAAGGAGTCTTCATCTGTAGCCTTTCTTAAACTATCTAAGTAATCTTTTACAATACCTTTAATGGATTGCTCAGCGTACTGCCTACATGAACTTGCATCCCATTATTCATTAGCTGCAAAACACATGTTCATCTGATTACGCCATTCATCTAAGGCCTTCTTCCTATCTTGAACATTGTCTAGGTTAAGGTATATACCTACTGGATTTATGGCTTGGCTTGCCATAGTCGTAACAGGAGTGAAACTCTTGTCACTAGTTGGAAAGTCTTTTATATAATCAGGTTTAGTCTTAACTACGGTGCTTGAGTATATAGGAATATTTATTCCTATTGGTTTACTAAAAAGTCTAGGAGCATCTTCTAGCCTACTACTACTTCCTATCTCTTGTTTACTAGGTTCTACTTGTGTAGCTGGCATTAATCTTTGTTCTCCTTCTTCTATTAGTCTTAGGTTTCTAAGAAGTTCTTTTGTATTCTTAGATTCTTTTAATTTTAATATGCGCTTTTGAGCTATCTTGAAATCTAACAGAATGACTTTTCTTAAGTTGATCTTTAAATGCCTTCATATCCAATTCTGAGGGTTCATGTCCAAAGTTTTGGATTCTAGCTTTTTCTTTAATTAAGTCTTTTTGATCAAATGATCTTCTAGGTCTAATTAACGGGGCTTGTCTTAGTAAACTAGCACTAGTCTTACTACTACATTCTCCTTCTGAAGGATCATTGATTATGGCTTCTCCCATATTCCTAAATCTAATTTCTTCTGTCTGGATATTCTTATTGACAATCTTAGGAGGACCAAACTGGATGGTAACATTTCCAGTGACATCGTCTTGATTAATAAACAAAGATTTATTTTGTATAGTCTTAGTTTCTTAAAATCCTGGCAATTGCCAGAGGGTCTTAGTTTTTTCTTTCATAGGTCCAATATTCCTAATACTGTAAGTATGATTATAATCTGAAACATTGGTTCTAACTAAGATTTCTTCATTGAGTCTACCGCTAGGAATTCCCGATTGCATTCCTTCATAAGGAAATCGGGAGAACTTCACATAGCTTTGGAATTCTATATTTATATTAGTGTCTGGGATAATATAGTCTTCATAGCCACTAGCATATAAGATTAACTTAAAATGTTTGGCTATGTCCACGGTTACTGTAAATGCCGGAATGACATTAAAGTATCCTATGTTGTCTGACATTTCCAATTGGGCTATCCCAATAAGGCTCTTCTTAAAATCATTCCATCTTTTATCTACTAAGCAACATAATATGTTGATATTATTTGAGGTCTATGTAATCTTTGAATTCCTGCTTGAAAGAGTCCAAAGGTTAGGAATTGGAACTTCCTATCAGTTCCTCTAGATCTAAGCCATTCTGCGTCAAACACTGGGAGCTCAGTATAGGATTTGTCTAACACATGATTCCTACAATGGTAAGTCATGTTATAATTAGGAGTCTTAGGAGTGGCACCTTCTTTAAACAAGTCTATGTATCTAACGGCTGGAAGTTGTCAATTATAGATGGAATCTTCAACAATCTTCTAGTCAACTTCACCCCATTCTTTCCATTGGAGAGGATTGGTGAAATTTCTTTCTTTCCACTATGTCCTAATATTGGAGGATGAATCTTTAAGTCTTTGGAGCATATGATTACTCTGTCCAATATTTGGGATAGGGCTAACTATCTTACTAGTCTTATCTAATCCTTCATTTATGACTCGTCTACCTAAGGTCTTTCCTTCTCTAGTCCCTATAGGAAGGGGTTCTCTAAATTTACAGGTGGTTACCAGTTTTTGTTCAAGTCTTTTTTCAATTCTTTCTAAGAAGTCTGAATAATCCTTTTGTCTTTTTATCTGATTAAGGATTTCTTCTTTAAAATTCTTATTCTCTTTTCTAGTCTTCTCATAAATTTCTTCACCATGTCTAGCTAGAGAATTGACTAGGAATTTTGCTACATTTGTAATATAGTCTTTTATTTCATTATCTTTTTCTTGTTGCATAGTTCTAACTTCTATAGATTCTACAGTCTTTTCTATTTTATCTAAACGAGTTAGAATAAAAGGAGAGTCTATTTCTGCTTGGGAAGGTTTATTATATACGGCCTTAATTCCGTTAATAATTTCTTTGTATTTTTCTTCTACTTAGGCCATGTCTAGTCTAAGTTCATTAATGATACTATCCATTTTGGATAGGTTATGGCTTTCCCTATTATTAAGGTAATTTGCTAAATTTTGTTGGAATTTAACAAAGTCTGTATAAAAGGTGGTTAATCCTTCTGTCTTAGCCTTTAAATCTAAATACAAGTCTTTAACAAAGCTATTGTTATAGTATTGGGTAGCTGCTATGGATGTAAAAATTAAATTTAATCTTTCTAATATAAGTCTAGTTGCTTTAGCAGCGTTGGCAATCTCATTTTCATTTATCTTATAATAAAATCTGTCATCATTTATCTTTTCTAAAATTCTTTGATATAATTCTGATAAAGTCTGAATGGAGAGGTCTCTTGGTACCTCATTCCAATCTGATCTAACTATCTCCAGTAGGAAGATAACTATCTAATCTAGGGATAAGCTTAGCTTGTTCTTTAGTAAGTTTAATTAACTCACTGCCTTGATTTTTAGTTAAGGTTTTAATTTCTAAGATGTCTGTGTTAAGGACTTCTATATGATTAGTCTTAATATTTATTTCTTGTAAAACATGAACTAAGTCTATTGGGATTTGATTATCTATTTCTAGAAATCTTTTAGAGATATTTTTTTATCTCTGTTTCTAGGGTTTGGGTGTTTTTTATCAATTGTCTTAATATAAGGAGTATACACTTATTTTGGTCTATTATACTATTAATAGCACTAGCAGTAACTTGTCTACTGTCTGCGTGTTTGGCTGGGATGTGTTTAGTATGTGAACAATCGTTTATGTATGTAATTAAACAACCTTCTGAGTCTAAATCAGTTATGGGTATAGGTTGGTAATCTGGGTTGGTTCCAAAAATATCTTGGTAAATACGAGGGATAAATCCCACGGGCATTAAAGTCTTTTACTAAAAGTCTAAAATGAGCGTCTTATGGCTCTGATACCAGAATTAGGGGTTTGGTCGGAATTTGGTGAGTTTCTAAATTTCTTAAGGTCTTGATACCAATTTGGGTCTAAACTATAAATCTTTTAAATATCTAGTCTTAAATTAAGGTTTTAATATAAGACAAGAGGGGGACCATCTGAAGAAAATAACAAAATGTTTTTAGGGACCACGTGAGGAAGAGGACAAAGTCCGCACCGGGTGCACACGGTTTGGTCCGCACCTGAGACTATCCCTATATATATATATATATATATATATATATATATATATATATATTAATGAAATAAAACAAATTTTTTCCATATAATAAATTATTAGAGCATTCTTAACATGAAATTAAGAAAACAGACCATAAAACAAAATTCAAACACACTTTGACATTAAGAATCGTCAATAAAGCAGAATCAGCATCACATGAGAAAAAAATTAAAAAATATTAATTTCACGTATCCAAAGCGTGTCCCTGAGTGTCCTTTTACGTGTCCAAAGTGTGTCCAATCTAAATAAAAAAGAACTTACGTGCCCTAACGTGTCAGCAACATATCGGAGAGTGTCGCGTGTCCATCTTGGGTCAAAGATGACTCGTGGCTTCCGGGAGAGTGTCCATGCTTCATAGGGGTCTGACACGTTATCGGACATAGACACGTTGCCTTCTGAGAAGTGTTCGTGCTTTTTAGAGACCCAAAGACCCTTAAACTAGTCCCAACTAGTCTAAAAAGCCCCCGAGACCCAGACACAACCCGCGGATACTTAACTTTGACTATTTTGACTCATACCAGAGCAACTGTGCACTTGAAATTGTCATCCGAGTCACTTAACAATATTTCTTATCTCAACCTACTATAATCTTATCAAACATGTCCCGATAGAGATATTATTAAATTTTGTTACTTTACTCACTTACGACATAATATTATTTGACATCCAATTTTATTTTACCATAACACATTAGTAAATACATAGTCACACAAATATTAATTCATTTTACTCTAAATTAATATTTATTTATTTTCTCATTATTTCTCGATTAAATTAAATTATGTGTCACACGCATAATTTGAATATCCAATCCAATTAAATATATATATAAAACTATGAGGTATTACAGTTACGTAGCAATGAAGCACGAGCGTGAGAGCGAATGTGGGCATGGTGAGGGTGTGAAGGAGGGCTTTGAAGACTCTATGCTTCATAGCTGCCCAACATACAGGAAATCCCCACGAATCCAAATATATAACATTTGTCGAGTGCAGTGAAAGCTAACCCAACACATGCTTAACCATCATAGGCAACATCAGATCCGAGAGGGATCGCAAATAAACAAAGACCTGCCAAATGAAACTATTAACCCTTATTCATTTCCCATTTCGACATAGTTTAACCAAGCAATTTTAGAGAGAGAAACAAGGGTTTCTTATATTCAACATGGAGTCTCCCTCCAAAAAAGGAATACAAGGGGTATTTAAAAGGGGAGAAGTAGCTTAATCTCTAAGCTACTATTCTAATTACAAAAATGCCCTTGAGAGCCTTTTGCTACTTCTTCCCTAAATACCAAGCAAACAAATACCTAAACAAATACATTTAAAAGAAAATAAACCCTAAAATGGGGCCCATTTCCATCACTCTCCCCCTCTTAAAACCAAGCTCGTCCTCGAGCGTTCAAAAATAAGGGACTCGAGTGGAAATTCCAAAAATATGTGTCCAAACTCGAGGGGCAAAATTAATTTTCTGAAAGAGTTCGCCCACGAACTCACAAGGGAAGACTCATTAAGTCACCCTCCAAAACTGTGATCAAAGCATATTGGGAAAGTTCCTCAGACGCGTCAAAGTACTCAGGTGGACGCTCCATCGCCAAAAGGGCACGGCATCGCGGGAGAGAGCACTCAGAAGCTCGGTGGCCAATATTGCCATAATTGTAGCACCGGAATGTAGGAGGACCCGGAGGAAGCACAACGGAAGTGGTGGTAGAAGAGACCGAAGCCGATACTGGAGGAGGAACTGGAATGAAAACCGATGTAGGTGGGGCTCGTGAGGCCGGAAGAGCTGCTGGTGCTGTCAACCTTGGTCGCATACTCAACCGCCTTAAAAAAGGTCGGTATCTCCCTCAAGACAAGATCGTGCTGAATGTATGGTTGAAGCACTAAAATATAGCGATTGATCCGCTGGTCCTTAGTCTCAGGACCAGGTGCAAATGAGCTGGAACTGCTCCGTGTAATCCACCACCGTAGATGTACCCTGCTAGAGGGACTAGATGCAAGCAAAAAGGTCGCACTCATAGGTCGACGGCATAAATGAAGCCTGTAGAGCGGCCTTTAGCTCCGTCCATGTATGGATAGGAGGCAGTACACCAGCTGTCCGGCGATATCAAAGATCATTCCACCAAACCCGAGCGAATCCCTAAAATTTGGTGGCCGCAAGGAGAACACAAGAGCGGCCCTGAACCCGCTTGTAATTAAAAACCGTCTCCATCAAGGCCAACCAATCAATCATAGCATCCGAGGAGAATCGTCCATCAAACATGGGAACATCAATGCATATATCCCCCAGGAGACTCCAGAAAAGTAACTAAGTTCCGTAGATAGGCAGTCTCCCTCCCGATGAGCATCAAGGCCCATTACATCACCTGGTGCAGGTGCAACATAATCAGCAACAATCGATGGCATCTCGGCAAGTGGTGGATGAAGAGAATGAACATGTGGGGCCACGGGAAGTGCTGAGGGATCACGATGGGGACAAGTGTCAATCAGGTGGCCATGCTCTCCACAATAAAATCACTAGCGGTCCAATAGACGTACGAAGCGAGGGGGACCGGGTGAGGGAGGAGGAATCCACTCCAAGACGCTGCAGTGGGTATCCCCTGCGTCTGAGGATGAAGAGGAGTCGGTGTAGAGCTGAGAGATTTCATGATGCGATAGGGTGTGATGTGATGATGAAGGAGGTGGGATGTACGGTGGTGGGTAAGGGTGTATAAATGGGGGTGGAGGGAGTGGGTTAGCAAAATACCTACAAAGGTCATAGGGTTCACCCTAAGGGGTTAGCAAAATACCTACAAAGGTCATAGGGTTCACCCTAGGAGGTTAATGGGGTGGTAGGGGCGTGTGGGTGGCTTGGGCCGGGGTCGAGAGGAAGGCCGAGGGTCTCAATATGATGGTTGAGGGTCCCGAGGTAGTCGTAAAATCTGTTGGGGCTTAAAAAACACTTGGTTGAGGGATTGGGGAAGACCGAGGTCGATTTGAGGTTTCGGGTTGCCCGGTGGGTAGGGGTAAGTGGGAAGGGGGCTAGAGATGGGTCGGATTGGGCATGGGTGGGTCTCCAGGTAAGGCAAAGGGATCGGATAGCTAAAACGGGCCAGGGTAAGGGTTTTCTGGGTTAGGGTAAGCGTTTGGGTCGCGAGAGGGGGGCAGGTTTGAAGTGGTTTGTGGGGTCGACCGGTAGGGGGACTGGTCGGAGGAGGGTTGGGGAGGTAGGGTTAGGGCAGTGGAGTTGCGAGCGGTGGCAGGAGGTTGGCCTGGGTCTGAAATGGATCGGGGTAAAGGTTTTCTAGGTCAGGGAGTGGGTCGGGTACGGTGGGTCTAGGGTTTTGGCTAGAGGTAGTCGGGTGGGGCTTTTATTTTTTGGGGTCGAATAGGTGGGAAAGGGGGTCGGAGGCAGGACGACAGGGGTAGGGGTAGACTAGGGCAGCGAGGTGGTCGACAGTGTGGGGAATATGGTGGTGGGAGGTTGTGAGAAAAGTTGGGCTATTTGGGTTAGAATTAGAGTTTGTTGTTTTTGTTGTTGTGCCATTTCTTCCATTTGATATTTTAATTCTTAAATCTCCTCATGTTGTTCTTGAACTTCTTTAGAGCCAGTGAAAAGTAGTGTATGATTTTGAATACCTACACTAATACAATACTTGAGGAACGACACCTCTCTCTTATACCAATTTTTCGTAAACTACATGTCAATGGCCAAAAAATATAAAACCAAACAATTTTAGAGAGAGAAACAAGGGTTTCTTATATTCAAAATGGAGTCTCCCTCCAAATGAGGAATACAAGGGGTATTTAAAGGAGAGAAGTAGCTTAGGCTCAAGCTATTGTTTTAATTACAAAAATGCCCTTAAGAGCCTTTTGTTACTTATTCCCTAAATACCAAGCAAACAAACACTTAAAAAAGAAAATATAACTAAAAGAAAATAAACCCTAAAAATGGGGCCCATTTCCATCATAGTTTCTTTGGCTTTTTCTCCATATTTTTTGAAATCCTATTTGACTCACCTTTCTCCACACAAAGAACACTACTACTTAGTTCTTTGGAGGGCAAAGGTGTAGTATAAGGGCTACAGTCCCCATTCACGCCTATTTTAAAGGTACCCTTGATTCAGGGAAAATGTGGACGCTATTACGAGTGTCCTCCCTAAGAAAATTTAGTTCTTTCAAATAAAATAATCAAGGTCTTATCATCCAGGATACCGGGGTTATATGGTTTTGGTCGTTTAATCTACTAGGTTGACATAGGTATTCGGTAATACTTTTTTGAATTCAAAATGGGATTTTATTAGTGTGCAGCAAATTTTAGATTTTATTATCGCCACTCAGGTGGTTGAGGACTACGAATAAAGTGGTAGGGAGGGTTTTGTACTCAAATTTGATTTTGAAAGGGTTCTAATCATTTGATGATTTGAGGAATATGTGTTGACAATGAAAGGGTCTAGTCATAGTAAGAGGAAATGGATCCAAGGGTGTTTGACTTCCACAAAATTATGTTAGTATTATCGGTAGGCATGGAGGAAAGTCTTTGATCTAGAGGTTTGAGGCACAGTACACAAAACCTCATCGATGTATGGATCAATAAAAAAGGCACATAGTACTGTCGACCAGGCACAAAAGGGGCTCCTCCCCCTTGCCAAGAAATGCGGAATGGAGATCAAATAAGCTCGGTGGTAACCCAAACTCATCAACCATTTCTTTGGCGACCAAATCCTCGCTAGATCCCCTATATGTAATCACAGTACAACGCTTCCCTTTAGAGAGGCGCATGCATAAAATAGGTTTTGGTGGAGCCAATCAGATGTGTAGACGGAGCCACGAGGGCTCGAGAAGGATAGATGAGGGAAGGCATAATGATGTAATCAAGGGTGCGGAAGCGTAAAAAAAGAAGTTATCTACACAGCAACAACAACTAGGACAATGGACGAGGTTTTTCTTATTTCTCTCTCTGCGATCTTAATCTCAAAATGGCAAAAGTGATACAATGAGGGGTTCAATAGCTATTTATACTAAAAGGGTACAAAAGGGAAAAATAGAATAAAAATGCCAAAAAAAGACGACTATATCCCTCTGCTCCTGCATCATTCTCCCTCCCTTGAGAGGAATCCATATATGCTGAGTACTGGCAGGAATCCATATATGCTGAGTACTGGCGAAAGTAATCAGGATCCACATGCTGTAAGGTAGCCTCAGTAATCCAGGAGTCCTCCTCAAGACGTCCAACCCAACGGACCAAATAGCGTGTGTAGTCGCTCGATGCAGAAGAGACAAATGCGGAATCAAGTATACCCTCGAAGCGATCTACATGGGAGCGGACTGGGTGGCCGGTGCTCATCGGTATGGGAATTGGTGGGGCATGAGTGTCATGGAATGGAGAAAGATCTTCCACGTTAAACGTGAGGTGCATACGAAACTCCTCGGGAATATCAACCTCATAAGCATTCGTGCCACAATCACGGAGGATGGGAAAAGGTCCAAATCGTCGCATAAGAAGTTTGGAACCCTTGCCTTGGCGGCGCGCTTTCTGGAGATAAACCATGACTAGCTCACCGGGGCGAAAAGAGACAAAACGGCGGTGCTCATCGGCAGCCTCTTTATAAGAGGTATACATGGACTGTACTCGAGCACGAACATCGGCCTGGATGGAGGTCAGGTGAGCCGCAAACTCCTCAGCGAATGGGCAGGCAGGTACTGTCGGCTGGAGCTCGGCAAGATCGATGGGCATAGAAGGAGACTGCCCCAAGACAATCTGAAATGGAGAAAGTCTAGTAGACCGGTTGATGGCATTGTTGAAGGCGAACTAAGCCTGTGCGATCACTACGCCCCACCTACGAGGATTCTCGGAAGACAGACACCATAATAGGTCACCCACACTACGGCTAACCACCTCAGTCTCGCCATCCGTCTGGGGTGAAAAGTTGTCGAGAACTGTAACTTCGTCCGTAAAATCCGCCAAAGTGTACGCCAGAAATGTCCTGTAAATCACACGTCTCTGTCTAAAGTGATGCTGCGGGGAACACCATGAAGATAAACAATTTCTCGAAAATATAAGGAAACAACATGAGACGCATCTGTCATACGAGAGCAAGGGATGAAGTGGGACATTTTGGAGAACCTATCCACCACAACAAGAATAGAATCATGGCCTCGAGAAGTACGGGGTAGTCCCATTATAAAATCCATCGATACATCCTACCATGGGTGCTCTGGAATCGGCAACGATGTGTATAAGTCCGCATTAGTGCGTTGGCCCTTGGTCGTCTGGTAAGTATAGCAACGCTCGATGAAAGTGTTGGTATCTCTCCTCATCGTCGGCCAGTAAAATCGGTCCATCAGCATCGGTGAGCACGCGCCTGTCCCATATGGCCGGCTAAACCTCCCTCATGGATCTCAGAAATGATCTTCTCCCGGAGGGATGAAGATGGAATGCATAGGGCCATACCTCGGTATAGAAACCCATCCTGTCATCGATACTCGCCCGATGCTCCATTGTCCTATTGGCAAGCTGTGAAGATGGGCCCAAACTCTACATCCGTCGGGTAAAGATCACGGACCTCATCGAATCCAAATACCTGACTCTGTAGAGTCACCAACACTTGTACCCTTCTGCTAAAAGCATCCGCCACTTGGTTCTTCTTCCCCGGTTTATACTGCAAGTGAAAAGTGCAGCGCTGGAGGTAAGCGGTCCACTTGGCGTGTCGGTCACTAACACGCCGCTGACTATGTAAGAAACAGAGGGCCTCATGATCTGATTTGATGACAAATTCCTTATGAAGGAGATAGGGTGACCAAAACTTCACGGCTTTGACCACCGCATAGAACTCAAGGTCATAAGTCGAATAATGGAGGGCGGCACCCGTCAATTTCTGACTGAAGAAGGCAATCGGCTTCCCATTCTGGCTCAAAACAGTACCCACTCCTGTCTTGCAAGCATCACAGGACAACTCAAATAACTTTTTAAAATCGGGTAAGGCTAGGATAGGTGTCGTTGTCATCATCTCCTTGATGCGTTTAAAGGCAGCATCCGCCTCTAGTGTCCACCGAAACTCGGTACTCGAGGACATACTCATCAAATCTGTAATAAGAGCCATAACAATGTTGTACCCGGTAATAAAGCGCGTATAAAAGCCCGCCAAGCCATGAAAGTTGCGCACTTGAGAGATCGACGAGGGTGGGGGCCAATCCACTATTGCCTGAACTTTGGCATCATCCACCCTAATGCCATCGCCTGAGACTACATACCCCAGAAAGGTCACTGATGGTACCATAAAAGCGCACTTCTTCAACGTAAGGAAGAAGCGCTCGGCTCGTAGGATCTCTAATACTTGAGCCACATGATCTAAGTGCTCCTCCTCTGATCGGTTGTAGATCACGATGTCATCAAAATAAACAACCACAAATTTGCCCATGAAAGGGTGCAGAATCTGTGTTATCACTCGCAAAAAGGTAGATGGAGCATTGGAGAGGCCAAAAGGCATCATCGTCCAGTCATATAGCCTATCCTTCGTCTTGAAGGTAGTCTTCCACTCATCCCCTGGTTTCATACGAATTTGGTGGTAGCCACTCTTCAAGTCTAACTTCGAGAAAACCCTCGCACCGTGAAGTTGATCTAGCATATCCTCCAACCTAGTAATAGGGAATTTGTACTTCACAGTGATCTTGGTAATAGCTCAGCTATCAACACACATTCGTCAACTTCCATTTTTTTTGCGCTAACAAGATGGGTATCGCACAATGAGACATGCTCTCTCGAATATAGCCCTTGTCACAGAGCTCTATGACCTATCTCTGTAACTGTGTGCTCCGTGGGGGACATGCGGTAGTGGGGAGGGTTGGGGAGCTGTGCCCCGAGGATAAAATCAATGGCATGTTGTATATCTCTGAGAGGAGGAAGATCATCTGGGGGTGTGCACACATTGACAAAAGAATCCAATAAACTCTGAACACGTGGTGGGATAGTCGCCTCCGGGGTGGTGATGGGGCTAATGAGAGCATAGCACAACCCTGTCTCCGCGGCCTCTGTGGTTAACTCCTCATGAGAAGCTATCAGGGCGGAAGGTCGAGACATCGGGAATGGTCGCATAGGGCAGAGGAGAAAGCTCTTCCCCATATGCATAAATGAATAGGTAATGGCTCGATCATCATGCATGCTGCGGTGATAAAATTGTCACGGCCTTCCCAAAAGAAGGTGACACACTCGCATATCCACCACAGTACATAGAACCTCATCACGATAGTCTCCGATGGAAAAAGTCACTCGACACTGTCGGCTAGGAGCTAGCGTGGATTCGTTTCCCAACCATCCAATACGACACGGGGTAGGTAATGATTCAGTGGGAAGGTTTAGCTTGTCAACAATCTCTTGTGCTATCAAATTATCACTAGCTCCTCCATCAATAATCATCGTGCATAGTCTCCCCTTCGCGTTGCATCGAGTAAAAAGAATACTTGATCGGATCCACGTATCGTCACTAGGTGGGGACGATTGTGGATCAACGGGCGTGGTACGGTGTGCATATAAGTGGTAGAAACTCTCACACGCCTCGCTTGTTCATGGCAAAAAGACTCCCGTCGTCGACATATAGATTGAGCGAAGGATAGTGGTACGTGGGGTGGGATAGGAAGGATTCCTAAGGAAGGACATCCCTTGTAGATGGGGTTGGATGGGTCTGTTGGATCTTTGATTTTTGGGTTATGGTTTATAGGGTTATGGTATGAAATTGACGATGGTTCTGGTGGTTTTGAGAGGTGGTCGGGTTTGTCGGTTTGGGCAGAATGGTATTGGGGCTCAGTTGGAAGGGTTTGGGTAGTTGGAGGAGTTAGAAGTGGTCGGTTGGAGGGTTTCAAAACCAAGAAGTGGTCGACGGGGGCTGGAATGACCGGGGGGGCTCGGGATTGGTCAGGAATGGCACTGGGTTGGGTTTTGTTTAGATCTGGTCTTGGTCGGCAGCCATTAGGGCTGCCCGACCTAGAGTTTTTAGGTATGGGATGGTCCGATTGGTTTAGGGGTAGGGGTAGGGCTGTTTTGGGGCTGAAAAATTCTTGTTTAGGTGATGAAGAGTTGGGGTTTCTTTGCATTTTTTATTTCTAGGGTTAGGTTTCATGGGCAAGCATGGTATTGTCTTGTGAATCCAATTCGAGTCCCAATTTTCAATAATCTTGATTAATTCAAGAACAAACCTCGCTCTGATACCAATTTGATGTAATCAAGGGTGCGGAAGCATAAAAGAAAAAGAAGTTATCTACACAACAACAATAACAACTAGGACAATGGAAGAGGTTTTTCTAATTTCTCTCTCTAAGCTCTTAATCTCAAAATGGCAAAAGTGATACAATGAGGGGTTCAATAGCGCTATTTATACTAAAAGGGTACAAAAGGGAAAAATAGAATAAATGTAAAAAAAAGATGACTATATCCCTATGCTCCTAAATCACATAATGGTCTTCGGTGATACAGGGGTCTAGGGTTCGGTTTGTGCACAGGGTTCGTGGTGGTGACTTTAACCTGTAGAGCCGTGGTGGTGTATGTCATGAAGGGCCGAAGGGTTAGGGTTGCAAGTCATGGAGGAGGCAGCATGCAGGAGGCTGCAAGGATGGGAGGGGTTAAGTTAGGCTTGGGTTTCCATTGTCTGGGCAGAGTTCGCAGAGAAGGCCGGGGAGGCAATGGGGATAGATTTACAGGCTGTCAGAAATGGAGGAAAAGACGGTGGAGGTTGGCTGGGGGGACGTACCAGGTCGCCTGGCAAGCACGTTGTTGACTCGTCCACATAATATCTTGAAGCTTCGGCGAGGGTCGTGGTCGATGGTAGAGGCGTGATGTCGGAGGCCTGTGTAAGAGAATGGAGAGGTTGGTGGCAATGGGAGTTACAGATGCCACTATCCGGGGTACCACACACTAACTGAAGCGGCCTGGGCATCGATTGATCCATCTTCTTCGAGCTAAGAGAGTGGGAAGGAGTGGGTTAGAGACAACGTACTCAGGTGGCAGCACATCGTTCTCCAATCATCACCTCCATGACGAGTTGGTATCTTAAGAGAAACACTAATACAATGGCATTTAATACACAAAAAAAACATAAAACTCATATCAAGACTCTCATAACCTCATATCATCTCAAAAATGTTATGTCTTGTCCAATGGTGGACTACAATAAATATATATATATAACAAAGTAGAATAAGCAATGGCATCACTAAAGAATAATCTAAAACTCCCAAATTTTATCTCTGGCTCAAAATGATAAGAATGCCCTCTAGTTCCCATGCTCATGCATTTAATATCTCCTTTCATATTTCTTGGACAAATGGGTGAAAATGCAAATTTTATTGAATATGGACCTGTTAAAATAAGTTCTTGCAATTTTTGCAATTAGAAAAACAATAATAAAGCCTACGAGTATTTTAGCCTGCACATCGTTGGAGCACTAATGGAGGGACAACACAATAGTTGAATATCCAACGAGGACTAAGATAACAATGGCCCCTCATATTTTATTTATTGTCTAGAAGCTTTGTTCTGTGGTGGAATTTGTGGAGGTATATTTGATTTGTGATCCTCCGGAGGACACTGCAATTGTTAATGACAGTGGACTTTTCGAGTTTTGTTAAAGTGAAGGGGTGCAATTTTTTAGGTATTCTAGTAAAAAAAAAAAATTAAGATACATTTGAAATTTTGGATTGTCATATTCGTGTTTTCAGTGAAAGTTATATTTGTTATAAAGAAAATTAATGTCGTATTTTTTCTTTTACCCGTGCTTTCCAATAATGCAATTAGTGGTCATAAACAGACCATAATGGAATACTATATTCCACCTTAATAGAATGTAATGACAAAACAAGGTTCATGTTGCGCATCCAGTTTAACTAACAGTTAGAAACGATGACATGTTCATAAACAGAACAGAATGCCAAACAAGGTTCATGATGCTAATACAAACTCGTTATTGCCTACAGATATTGATCTAGCTTTTCGTAGTCATTCCTAGCAGGGGCCAACCCACGAGTGAAGGGATTAATATCAATCGTTAGGTCACAAAGTTTACAGATTAGAAATAGGGTCAATTGAAAGAAAACCCCTGAACTATCATCATAAATAAATGCTAATGTTTCCCTGAACTATTAGTTTTACAATAATAATTCTTAAATTATTTTATTCTTTTCCTTCCCCCTGTGTATCGCTAAAAAAAAATTTTAACAACACTTTTTAGGGACACGTACAGCCTGTTTGAGAGTTTTATTTTGGAGAGAAAAGAAAGGAAAGGAAGATAAATTATGTTTCCTTTCCGTCGTTTGGGAGTTTACATAGGAGAGAAAGTGTTGCTTCGTCATTTTCCGTCGTTTGGGAGTTTAAAAGGAGAGAAAAGAAAGGAAATTTTTTAAAAAAATTTCCCTTCCTTTCTTTCCAAAACTTTCCTTCCAAATCGGAAAGAAATGGAGAGAAAGGAAAGTTTTCTAAAGAATGTACCTTATTTCCCTTAAAAAAATTATTTTCCTTCCAACTCCCAAACACTAGAAAAGAAAATTATTTTATCTTCCTTCCTAAATCCTTTCTCTTCTCTTCCTTTCTTTTCTCTCTTATATATTTTCCTTTCTTTTCTTTTCTCTCCTAATAAAATTTTCCTTTCCTTTCCTTCCTCTAAAAAAAACTCCCAAACATGCCGTTGGGGAGGTCATTGACAACCCTGGAGAGTTGGTTGCAATTGGAACAATAGTTATAAGGGGTTTCCGGCATTTTAACCTCAGAAATAAATCTGCAAAACAGATTATTGCACGAACCACTAATGTGGCTAATAAAGAGAGCAGTGTGGCTAGGCAGGGGAAGAGATAATACTTGACCTACCGATGCACCCAATAAAGCCATGTAGACATTACTGGTCATAAGCCTATTTGGGGCCGCTTGGAAAGCCTTTTGTAAAGCAAAAAGTAGAAGAGAAACTTTATCATCAAACATACTCCCATCTGCCTCAAACAAACCCAAAAGGTTGCCTGTTGCATCTGGAGGAGCACGTGAACCAAACTTCAAATTCCCTGACATAACTAAAGCACCTAAGAGTCCAATAATTGCAATAACAATACCATCACTATTGTCAACATTATAGGCCTTATTCCTTGCATTCTCAGCACTAATTGAGAACCTTATCCCACCCAAATATTTTACAATTGGTTTCTCAGATGCTGGCATCTCCTTTCCGATACTATGTGATGTCAGTTCTGTTTCGTCTACAGATCCTATATCACCACTGTTATTAATTACCAAAACGCCACTACCATTATCAGTTTTAGATCCTCCGGCTGATAAACTTTCATTGTTCTCAATTGAAGGGTCAGGATCATCATTGTCTATGGCTTTTGCCTCACGCTGGAGTAGGACAAGAAGTGTTTCAATGCCGCCAGATGATAAAAAGGCCTCTGCAAATGTGTGGGCACTAGAAGTATTTGGCTGTACCACCAACCTATATATCAAGTGCAATACCCTCGCAACCTGTAAAAACAGTTACATGAAAGGATTCCAAATACTCAGGGTGGCTCATACCAACAGATCATCATACTAAAAATAAGTTAAGCAAGAACAGAAAATCCATAGTTCATATTCTGTTGTAACGGATTGCCCCTGATTATTGTTTAATTGCAGGGCGGTTGAGTGTATAACCAAAAACATTTAAGGCAAAATAAACTTTTAGATCTCATGTTACTTTAGTATTTTCCCTTTGTATTGGGTACTCCTTGTTATGGACCTTATTTGTGTAGGCTTAGCTTGCAGTCTCTAAAACCTTATAGAAATGTAATAATTTTCAGTATAATTACAATTATTTGCTCTCCACTGGGTAAGTCTTCACAAAATTCCTCCTGGCAACTCTAATTTATTTAGCATTACTGTTCACCATATCCTGTTCATCGCATCACTGTTCATGTAGGGTTCCGCCTCTCATTGCATGCCGTCTCATTCCTCCCTTTTTTGTAGGGCATTCCAGTCCTGTCTGGCCAGCCCTAGATCACTCCAACCCTATTCAAAACTCTCACTGATTTAAGGTCACGAACCCTAGTCTAGGGTTACAACTTTCAGCATTTAGGGGTTTCCCCAAATTTCTACCCTGTTTTAGGGTTGTATATAATATCTGATGTGCTAAATAGCAACCGTTTTCTCATTATTGGGGAATTCTGGCTTGTTAGATGGCATTTTGTGTTGATTGGTCATGTCTCTGGCAACTTTACGCGGTGATTTAATGATTCTCACATCTTCAGCTAATTTTTGGTGATATTCGATATATGTTAAGTGATTTTTTGGTTGACTTTTGGTGCCCAAACTATTCTCCGATATTTTTCAAATGTGTGTTTGATCATTTTGGTCACTTGTTGAGATATTATGGTGTGATTCCGGTACTGGCAAAGATGTCTTCCATTCGCAAAGTGTACTCTGATTTAATTGGCTACGAGCTTCTTCGATAATGGATGAATTTTTTCTTTCGAATCTCGTTTTGGTAACAGGGAGATTGTTTGTAGTCACCGTGCAGAGTTGATGCAAAAATTTGAACAAAACGGACTATTCAGTTCATCTCGCATGGCCAGAGTTCTTGATACCTCTTGTTCTCGGGCGGTTCCTCTGCCAGTTGTGTCGATTCTTCTCCCACTATGACCACTACTTCATGTAACCTCTTCGATTTTCAAATTAAGGCTGCAAAACCCATTTGGGTTCTGAATTTCAGAGCAACTTATCTTTCCTCACCCACCGTTCCCATTTATCAGTACATTTGTCTTGCGGACAACTCCCATGTACGTATCCATATCAAGGGTATGTGTCTCCCGATATTACTCTTTCCTCGACTTTGTATTGGCCCATTTATTCTTTAAAGTCTTATACGCAAGCATCTCAACTGTACTACTAGTTATGTCCTTTCCTACCCATTGTCTTTAGCAGGATTTGAGTTCGAGGAAGATTCTTGACAGGGTCTATGAGGGTGGTGGATTGTACTATTTCGGGGATGATTCACAACCACATCCTCCCACCTCTAGTCTTAGTGTTTTTATCTTGTCGAATTCCATTTCTTATAATGTTTGGCATGCCCATTTAGGGCATATCAATTTCTAGGAACTACGTTTGTTATTTCTCTCTTTTGAAAGCGTGCAATGACAAAAATTCCTATGTGAACTCTGCGAACATACTAGGACTAGTTATATGTTTGATTTGATTCATTATGATGTGTTGAGGGCATCCCTTTAGTGCCTTTTCTGATCAACTTTATTATGTAACCTTTATTAATGATTATACTCGGTGTACTTGTGTGTATCTCCTTGAAAAGAAATCGGAAATCCTACCACTCTTTCTCAATTCCTTCAAATGATTAAAACTAAATTTAATAAAGTAATTTGTAATATTCAATAATTGGCGTGAGTATGTTTAAAATGAATTTCGATCTCAATCAAAAAGTGATGTGAATGAAGAATTAGGGGTTATTTTTAGGGTTTTATTGTATTTTTGTTATTTGTTAGTCTTTCTTTTATTTTTAGTATTCATTGTAATTTTCCTTTTGTTTAGTATTTAGAAGAAGGAAGGTTAATTGGCTCTTAGGGACATAAATGTAATTAGATTCTTAGCTTAGAGGCCAAGCAACCTCCTTCCTATAAATACCTCTTATGTAGTCTCATTTGAGGCATTCTTCCATTTTATGAGATTTGATTAGAGAGAAAGACTAACAAATAACAAAAATACAATATAACCCTAAAAATACTAAAAATAACCCCTAATTCTTCATTCACATCAGAAAGGATCTTACACCATCTCACTTTCCCATATAACCCCAAACATAAATGGGGTAGGAAAATGAAAATATCGACATCTAATGGGCGTGGTTCAATGCTTGTTGAATGGTACAAAGGTGCCCAAATCCTATTAACAATTTATTGTCCTTACTGTCGCCTTTCTCATAAATCACACAACAAGTCAAGTTTTGGGGGAAAGAACCTAAAAAGTACTTTCAAACTGATAACATTCTCTATTACACATTCTTCCTCGTGTGTTTGGGTCTATATGTTTTGTTCATGATCTTAGTCCCTATCGACACATACTTGATGATAAAGCTATTAGTTGCATTTTTGTGGGATACTCTGCGATATCTATAAGGGGTATTGGTGTTATGATGCGGTATCTAAACACATGTATTACACTCTTAATGTTACTTTTCATGAGGATGTCTCTTTCAGTAAGGGTGAGTGCAGGCTCTTATCTCCTTATCTCAAGGATGTTCCTATCTCTTAATCTCTCGAGGGTAAGGCTACATCACTTGCCCGACCTAATCCTATAAGGCTCCTCCTCCCACACCATCTGAGCCTTGAACCGCCGCCCTAGTCCCCTTGCACCAACTCCTCCGGACTCGGGTAACTCTTGCTCTACTTTATCACTTCCTGCTTATGATTTTAATTCTCATTATCCTTCTTGTATCCGGTGCCCCCATCCCGATATGGGTTTGTTAGTAGTACTAATCATGATATTTCCCATCATTTTTTCTATGAAGGTCTTTCAAGTACATATTGAGCCTTCCTGAGCCATCTTGACTCTATCTCCATTTCTCGATCAATGGATGTGGCTCTCCAGAATGCTAAGGGGTAAAGGTGAAGAAAGTGAAATGTATGCTTTGGAACAAACGATACATGGGAGTTTATTGCACAACCTCTTAAGGAGAAGATAATTGGATGCATATGGGTCTTCAATGTGAAGTATTTAACTAATGGCTCTATTGATCGTTATAAGGCGAGAATGGTGGCTAAAGGATCACTCAAGTTCTTGGGAAAGATTTTGGTACCACATTGCTCCAGTTGCCAAGCTTACTTCCATATGATTATTGATTTCCCTCACGCCTTCCCACTCTATTTCTCTACAAAACTTAGACGTTAAGAATGCCTTTCTACATGGAATTCTCTCTGAAACCATCTATATGGACCCTCCTTCGGGTTTGGGGGCTGAGGGAGAGTATACGGGAAAAGTGTCGTCTACAAAAGTCTCTTTATGGCCTTAAGCAATTACCTCAAGCCTGTATCTATAGTTTAATCATGTCATTTCGATAACACATGCCTTATCTGTCATCAAACCGATGTTAGATGAATCATTTTGTTGGTATATGTGGATGAAATTATTACTACGGGTGATGATGCTGATGGGATTGACATTGTAAAAAGGGATTTGGCAAAATGTTTAATGAACAGGCTTCCTCTCGAGCTATTTTTTTAGGGTTGAGGTGGGGCTTAGTCTCGACTAGGGATCTCTTTATCCCAGCTCATGTATACTTTGGATCTTCTTCACGATACTGGGATAATAGGTTGTTGTCCGGCTTCCACATCTATGGACCCCTGACTAAAGCTCTCGATCGGGACTATTGATTTGATTCCCAATCCTTTGGTTTATCAGAGATTGGTTGGTTGTTATCTTCATTTACTTACCAATACGAGGCCGGATTTGACATTTGTTGTGTGTATGATTAGCAAAATTATGCATGATCCACGCATTGGACACTTAATATGTTATCTACAACATTTTAAGATACTTCCAGTCCACCTCTAGTCATGTACAGGATTGTTTTACACGACTCTCTCATATATTACTGATGCAGACTATAAGGGATCTAGGATAGCCGCTCAACTTCAGACTTTTGTACTTTTTACGGTTCTCACCTCATCTCGTGGAAGAGCAAAAAGCAGCTGGTGGTTTCACGCATTTCATCTGAGGTTGAATAATGTGCGATTGCTCAAGCAACATGTGAGTTTTTTTGGCATTGATCGATTTTGGGAGAGTTGGGTTTTATGGAGAAATAATCATCAGAATTATTTTGTGATAATAAGTTGATCGGTATACTTGCATCAAGTTTCATGCTTAAGGAGAGGACAAAACACATGGAGGTTGGTATTCACTTTATTCGGGAAAAGGGGAGGAGTAGCATCATTCATCCGGATTTTTTCCCTTCTTCGGATCAAACGGAAATTTCATCATTAATCAGTCAGGCCCTCACTTCTTCAGTCTTCCATTTCCATGTTGGTCTTAATTGATAACTTCGCTCCAACTTGAGGGGGATTATTGGATTTCATGTTATTTTATTATTTTTCCTTTTGTATTGGGCCCTACGTGTTTTACTCCTTATTTGTATGTAGTGTGTACCTATTTAATATATTAAGAAAATATAAACCATTCGTATTAACTAGGACGTATCTTTTCTCCATTTTTTTCTTTCTTTAAATTAAAATATGGCATTATTAATTATAGTAGCTAAAATATTAAATGTTTATATTAGGGACATGACTTTTGGAGATCTACATCACGAACCCACCATGTTTCAAGTTAGTGATCTCTGATCTTACTACGTAAGAGGGTGTAGCGATCTGGTAACTACATTTTAGAGACATGAAATTGGTTGGTGCGTTTAAGAACAAAGATGTATTTTCCTGATTATTAGGACTGAATGAACTCTATTTATATTCTAAGAAACACCGATATGGATATGAGATGGGGGTAAGATACAATACAATATGGATACGGATATGCTGATACAGATTTTTTTTTAATGTAGGACACAAATATCGATACGTTGTATATTATAGTTATATAAATTAATTTTAAAAAATCATCTAAACTAGATCATATCTTTTATCAAACCAGCACTGTGAATGTTAGGTCTTGTCTTTTGTCAAATTGGCATTGTCAATGCAGATGAAGAGGGAAAGGGTTGTTTCTTCCCAAAACAGCACTGTCCAGCACTCTATCTATCTATCTATCTATCTATCTATCTATCTATGTCCAGAACTATATCTATCTTCCCAAAACAGATGAAGGGGAAATAAGCTATTTTTAAACAAAAACAATGTTGTACAGCACTATGAATTTCCATACACTCATCATTAATTCACCGATTAACTCTGAACAAAAAGGCATTAATCACCAAATGACAGAGTATTAATCACAACAAGTGCATACCTCTAGAATACATTTCACAGAAAATAGATAACTAGATAATAAAAAAAGGAAAAAAATCTATTGGAACATGTCCATAACGTACCAAAGTATATCCATAATGTATTTAGTGTATCAAAGGTATATCCATATCCAATACGTATCGGAGATGAATTCATAGCCCTATATAGAGTATCTGTGCCTCACAATTACCCAATTTACATGTACAACAATAAAGGTGCATTACAGCGACCCCCTATACTATTTCGAGTAAACAGGGCACTTGCTGGTACTATTTCACCCGACAACCCACGCCCCTATAGTTTTAACCCGTTTCACTATGCTCATTCAGTTAATGGAGTGTTAAAATTGCCAAGATATCCTCGTATAATTCAGAATCAACCCATTCCAGTTAAGATAACTCAACCCAAACCAAATAACTTAAGTTATCAACCAGCCAAACACCCTATTTAAAATAAATGTAAACGATTAGTAACATAAGAAATTGTAAACGATCCATGTTGATAATAAATGTAAACGATTATTTATTTACACCATTTCTGATATAAGAATATCGCATATCTATAGATAAGAATCACTGAAGATCCACTGAAAATAAAGTAAACAAATGTAAACGATTAACATAAGATACTGTAAAAAACAAAAAAATAAAAAAGGTGTTTGGGGGTGGGGTGTAAATGAGTATAATCCACAATAGGATGTTACCTGATTTGGTTGTGGACAGTCAACTATGAACCCGAGTAAGCAGCGGATATCATCCATAGTCAATGAAGGAGGAGCTGCCACTAAAAGGAGTTCAATAACCACTAAAAGTTCATCAACTAAAGCATTCACTTCACCAACAGGACAAGTCCTCCCATTTAGAGAAAATGTATTCGTCGAATCATCTTCACGGATGATCCAATAGCATCTTCTGCAGCAATCGAGAAGCATCTGAATGGCATTAGCATCTCTCATTACAGATGACTCTGTGAAAACCATATCTGCAAGAGAAGATAAAAGCTTCTTTTGTAGCCCATAGCTGCATAAGCTCCAAATCTTCAGATCCAGTAAAAGGGTACCGAAAAGTTGCACTTTGAGAGTATAATTATTTTTCTGAGATTGACATAAAGAGACAATTGATGCAACAAGTTCCTCATCTGCTCCCTGCTTTGCAACATCACGCACAGACAAAGTTTGCACCAAATAATTTAATATTCTCGACAAAACCTCAGGCCCTCTTATACGACACAACTCTTCATTGTTTCTGGGTTGTTGAATGGCTATAGAAATTATTCTGAATATAGGAGCAGCAAGAGAAGTGGTGGCCAGAGACAAAATAGGATCACCTTGTACTGGTTCCATGCTATTTTTATGTATATTGCTTACAGCTAGTGGAAGTAAAGACATGGGACCTCCATATGCCAGGGCCCACAGGGTCTCTGCAGGACGCATTCTTGTAGCCACATGAACTTGCCCAAGAACCTCAGCAGGCCTTCGGAGAATGCCTGAAATGTACAACAATTAAACTAAGCAAGGATACAATAACAAGAGTTTCAGCATATAAAAAAGATTTTGAAGAGGGAGTTCAAGTGTTTGTGGCTTTCTCGAGGAATAAACAGTGTTCCTCCAAGTGAAGAGATTCAAACCCTCCATATACCTCGAATTAACTCCCCTAAATAAGTAGTTTAAAAAACTTGAAATTTAATTATTAAAGAGGAAGATGAGAAATAAAATTAATAAAAAAAGAAAAATATAACAATGGATATTTGAAAAATCTTATATTATCCTCATCCTACTTTTAGAGCTCCAGTATTCCAAAGGCCTGAAAATAAGTTTGACTGGATTGAATAACGGGACAAACAAGTATCCCCAGACATATCAATTGCAAAATTACTAATATAAACTATATCTAATGCACATTAAAATTTGAAGTATAATTCAATATTGCCTGATATTTATTGTATAAGATTGGAAACCTGCAGCACCAGAGGGGGCAGCATCCAGACAGAAACGCCCGCTAAGTAAACTAGGATGATAGAGAAGGTGAAGGCATCCTTCGATCTCTTCATCCAAGAGTGAACTTTCTTCTGCCATATTTTTCACATGGTCATTTGTCGCTAGCCATGGTAACCCTGCCCCATTTCCAAAAGAAGGAAGCTCATCTCCTCCTCTAGAAGCCAGCTGCCGCATCCTTTCTTGGCCAATCGGTTCCTTAAATATATATATGGGACCCATTTCAGCAAATAGAGGGCATTGACGTAGATGACGTTGTGAACCAGCCATTGTTGGTGGTGGATTAGTCCCAATGGAGCAAAAAGCAAGTGGCTTGGAGATTCGAGGGGAATCAAAAGGGTGATTTTCATACAAAGACCCATCAATATACAAACTCACCTCACTATCTGCTTTCCCAAGTAGCCCCTGTTGGCAAGTATAGTCCACACCAACAAAATACCAACACCGTGGTTTAAATGCGTGACTAAAGTGCAAGGAAACCTTCTTTCCCTTCCCACTACCACTTTCAATCACCAAAAATTGAGCATGAAAATACGCCTCTATACCCTGATTATCAGCGGATAAAAAACTGAACAGCCGTGGGTTTAGGGTGTCTGCAAATGATTCAATGTAGACCCATGTTGCAAATGCATATCCATTAGTGAAAGGCCAATGGGTTTCTCCTGGACCAAGCAAACCAGATCTTTCACCGTCGAACTCAAATGTACATGTTGGCCCACTCGACTCTTTTCCCGCCATGGCCTTCTCCAAAGATAGCATTAAATGAGCTGACCATATAGTGGTTAGTGTTCTTGTGATCACTTGAAGCCACCTATGAAGATCAATTACACTTAGTGAATGCCCACCCAAGTACTGGATGCAGTAGCATAAAGGGATCCCATTCCATTTCAGTTGCTCAGTTGAACTAACATCGTCTGCGAAAACCTCTTCAGCCGATTGGAGAAGAACTCTTAACAAACCAGCAGAAGAGCACATCGCTCTGTTTCTAGTGCAAGCACGCAATATAGCAAGCAATCCTCTAACCATCCGAGTCCTGGGGGACATGAGACCCTCAAAATCCCCAAGCCAAGGAAGCGAAGGAATAAGCTCGCCTGCCACTATGGCAGCCCTGGAGTTTAGCATCACACTAGGGGGATTGGTATCCTCATCCTCTTCAAAAGATTCAACACCTCCCATTGTGGCAAGAAGTGAATCAACTACAAAGAAACCAATAATGTTAGCTTCCTCTCCATCTTCAAATAGTTCTACACCGCTCACAATGTTCTTCAATTTATCCATGCTTTCGGACTTGCCCATTATAGCAGAATCTACCAAATGCAAGAGCTCTGGGGACACATTTGGCATAATGGGTTTTGGCCTGAGCTTTTGTGGGGAACCAACAGGAGAGCACCCATCACCATCCTCGGAAGTATTCAAGGCAGAATCAAGACTAGTTGAAGAGAAAGATTGCCTGATGTGAGGAACTGATGGCCCCAAAGCATCTGCACTCCGAGATTGACTTAAATTCACGTGGCCACTCTCAAAAACTTCAACACTCTTCTCTAGGTCTTTCAAGGACGACTTGTCAGGCAGGTCATCGTCCACAACTGTATTCTTACCAGCATTATCTGAGTCACAACCAATAGTATTGACTTGTTCTGTATAAGATGTTCCCACCCTTTCATTTACACTTCCACCTTCCCCATGGATATCAAAATCTTTTTCAGATGTTTCTCTATAGTCTTGTGTTTCTTCCTCTTCCATTATATGATGTTATTGGAAACCTAATAAAGCATATCCAAATGATTTATACATTACATCACCTGAAAAGATTAATCCAAAAACTGTTAAGAATAGTACATAAGAACATAACTACCACAAAACTGAGAAATGCAAAAATCAAAATACTTTGCCAACATGATCCATCATCCCTTGGGCCCAGTATGTTAAAACTCAACTCAATAAATCCTTTTTCCAATTAATTGGTGTCATCTACATGGATCATATTTCCCTATCATGTTATGTTTAGCTCAGTATCCCAGGTTAAAACAGATTGAGGGGGGAAAACTCATTCACGTACAATCAAATCAAATGAACGTAAAATCGGTTGAATAAGATGAGAAGCTACGCCTGACCATGTGAGATATCACCACAGCATTTACCATCGATCTCTTAGATAAGGTAGCATTTGGAAAGAAAAAGAAGTTTAACTTTCTGAACATCATACCTTCAACTAACACAGCGAATGTGGTTTGACAAGAATATTCATAGTTTACATTCTTCTAAACAACTGAGAAAGAAAATGAATATGCAAAATCGGGATTGAATGCTATAAGTTCTTTATCAACTACAATAACAATAATTGTTGAAAATTTTTGAAAATGGATTTTAACTTTGAGACTTCTTGAAGAATGGGTGTGGTTTCTAATGTCCCATGTAGAAACGTTACACAAAGTGAAAGGGTATATCACCTTTGTCTTGTAGGCAAAGAGGTTACGGTATCTGCGAAGCACCAACACCAAGACATGAGGCACAAGTTCTTGCGCCGAGCGTGCGTAAGGGGGGCTTAGGGTGCTTTGATGGTTTTTGGACACCGCAAAATCCTGTTCCTGTCCTCTATCTTTCTGCATTATCATTATGAGGTTTACATTTTTGGTTTGCTAAATGGTACGCAATTTCACCCATTGACGCCGTTGCATTGTATCATGAAGGTAAATTTCGATCAAATTGTATTCTATACTCGCGGGTTTTATATGGGAAGGGGAGATATTTTAACTAAAATACTTATATTCTATTGTTCCTTTCATCGAGTCATTATCCAGAACAATAATTTTATCAAGCGAACTTTATTTGAAGTGGATGATATTTACATAGGAAAAGACGCAATGAATTTCATTTAGTTATAGATCGATATTACATATGTTGACCTCAACTTAACCATGACATTGTTGATCAAGATTCTCATGCATTTAGAACAAACAATGTCAATACTAGTCATTAGACATGTGCATATGTATATATGTGTGTGTGTACGAGTTTGTTAAAAGAAGAAAATGGAGAGATGAATAAGATGATGATTGATACCTTGGAAATAGGATCAGAGATGTTTTGAAGCTGGTTTAATGGGCTGTATTTCGTTTTGGTGCCAACTTGATTATAATGCATCACCAAAAGAAAAAGAAAACAGTATGGTCATCAAAGAATGGAGATTATATTATCGGAAAGGGTAATAAGGGAGGGTCGGAGGAGTCGAAATAGAAGGCTAGTTGTAGTTGAGCGCGAAAGAAGGCCGAACAACTACCAGGTACTACTACTCCCACGCCATGCTTTTTGCTCTCCCAAAAATATATCAAGGGTTGCACCACGATTTTCTTTATTCGCCACCACAAACCAAAAAAAAATATGGACTATAACATCTACTTAACTTATTCAATTTTATAAAAATAAAAGTGAAACCCACGAGTATTCATAAAGAATTGTGAGGTCAATTATTTTTATTTCAAGGATAAGTCCAAACTCTTAGTGATAATTATTGACGGAGCTTAGGACTATCCTAAGCTGCTTTATAAATATAAAATCGCTCCATATATGTGGGGCAAGATGTATGTAACGTGGAGCATTACTACAACTATACCGACATGAGTTCTTAATCAATAGAGAACAAATCGTAGCACTATGAGGACCTATGCAAATTGTCGAACCACATACATCTTGTATTTTTTTTTTTGTGTGTTTGTGATATCATTCTTTTCGTAGTTATTATAATTATTCTTGGACTAATGTACATTAAATATAACAACATGTAGGAATATACCACTTACAATTACTGTCGTCTATAGGAATGATCTATTGTTCTTTGCCACTAACCAACTTTCTGTGATGTCTCACTCACCCAACCGAGATCACCAAAGTCATGATGACTAGGAGGTTCATCACCAGCGAAACCATGGAGAACAAGAGGGCCACCGTTTGGATTACGACAGTCATGATGACCATGAGGGTCGTCACCCTTCTCCCTTGTCTCTAAAGGTCAAATTAGAGATTGATGTCTATTACCAATCTTTTAGATAGAGTTATCCTCCCTAAGAGGAACAAACAGATGAGAGTGATGAACCCCAGTGATCTACTCAGATCTCAAGGCTCAATGACCCTTACGAGAAGCGCCTTCGAGAAGAGAGGGCTGCCACCAGGTATCATCAAGAGCAAAATGCTACACTCCAATGACGTCGGGATAGATTGGAAAAAGAAGCTCAAAGGGAGAAGCACAAATGTGGCCAGAAGTCACTACTCCTAGTCCTCAGGTCAACAGAGATTGTAGGTGAGGGAGGAGTATCCAGCGCTAGAAGGAATGTTCTCCTCACAAGAAGTCACCAAAGAGGAGACCTCGCTCCAATGAACGACGAGGAGAAAGAGATTTCTGTGATTTGATTATAAGAGAAGTGGATAAACACCCTACTCATCAAGGAGAGGGTACAACCAGGGAGCTTGCTAGGATAGCCCTTGTCAGTCAGATGAAATCATTGTTTAGCTGAACTACTGAGGAGTTTGAACCTCCCAAGAAGTTCATTGCTCCATGGTTCAATATTTATAATGGGAAGACGGATCCCACTGACCATGTCAGATAATATCATCAGGTTACGACGCTGTGGAATAACAATGAGAGTTTGATGTGTCGTATATTTCCCTCCAGCCTTGGCGATGTTACTCAGAAGTGGTTCGAGAAGTTTCCACATAGATGTGACACCACGACTAATTAAACACCGGGTAGCTACTCCTTTATAAAATTAATTCAAAATGCCAAGTTGGCTCAGTTAATAGCATCACTGTCGAAAACGTTTTATTATTACTAACCACCTAGTATTTAAAAAGTAAGTGCCAAATTTTATTAAATCTGATTAACATGCAACAGGAGTAATGAATAACTAAATAACACCATTCACCATACTGAAGTAAAACGAATAACCATCATAAAATGTAAATAAACTCTGGAGGAAAACTCCTCAATACAAATCCCACAACTGATAAGTAAACTGAAATAAATAACTAAAACTGAATACTGAGCACTACATGCTAGAGTCTGAAAACTGAAATGTAAAGATGTCTAATAGAATTGGGCAACATGCCCTACGACTGATAGATGCTGCGACTGGAATCCAAATGAGAGAAGCGTCTACATGCAAATCCCTGTAGCTTCCACAAACAGCTACAGCTCGTCACCTGAATGAGAATCCTATGCTTGGTGTCCTTGTGGTTGGGCACCTAAAATGGTTTTACAAAGAAAAAGATTTGAAAAGCAAACGGGTCAGAGCCCGAATGTGTTATATTTTAAAAACCTGCAAGTGCTTTAAAAACATTTAAAACATTAAATGCAAAGTACATGTTAGGACGTACACTCGCATGATATTCTCACCTCTCGTCTAACTGTGCACTCCTAACGTAAGTACCCATCTATAACTACCCTTTCCACTAGCTAAGAGATAACGCAACAAGCTAGACTACCAAAGGTTCTACCCATAATACTTGGTTCCGTTAACATGACAACACTCGTGATTAAATAGAGGTTTAACGTAAACTCAGTTACTAAATATGCCATATATATAAGTATCAGTAACTCCTTATATATCTCGAAACAATACCGTAATACAGTTACAACATTAACATGAGGATTCACATTATTTAAATGTATATTATTCACATCATAAATATACAATACAAGCACCCCGCAATCTAAGCTGTAGTGCACACATACTCTGCTATCCATCCCGGTACATCACGTACATAAGGATTACATATTCCGAATCTCTCAGGAATAGTTTACCGATAACAACATCACAAATAATGGAGGCGAACACAGTCACCATCACATGGGTCACGCACATACCTACGCTCCCATGGTCAGCGGACTTATTAATATCACAATAAGTCTTTCTATGACCTATGTTCATCAAGGTACCAGTCTATATCCCCCCCGTAGGCACACAAGGATTAGAGGGTCCTAAGCGAACGAAACCTCCCGTGATAGCAAGTATGGTAGGTATGTCATACATACAATCCATATATCAATACTAAGTAAACACACCTCTTAGTAATACCGTATTATATTCGTAGTACATATTGCACTCTCGTACTAATTATAATTATCACAACTTATTTTATTCCGGTTCATAATTATACGTGCCATAATCGTAGTAGACACTCACGTCTCAACCCAAACGGTTCATTTAATATAACTCTAGTGTATGATTTACTCATCTCGATAACCCAAAAGTCCCAAATCAATCACTATATCATCAAAGGGATGCTAACTCTACCCTTGAACCAGTTCCCGGAACTCAAAAAGTCAAAACAGTCCAAAAAGGGTCAAACTGTCAACTCGTTAGAAGTCTCGTTCGAACGAGGCTTCGAACGAGTTTGGACTGTCAGGTTGTTAGAAGTCTCGTTCGAACGAGGCTGTTCGAACGAGGTCCCAGTTCGTTCGAACGAACTGACCCTTCTAACGATATCTCGTTCGAACGAGATATCGAACGAAAATCCCTACTCGTTAATAACGACTGGTCAACTCGTTAGAAGCTCGTTCGAACGACCTGGGGGCTGCTTCTAACGAGTGGCCAGTTTCGGCCCAGATTTTTCCCCAATTCGTTTTTCACCATTTTTACTCCTCAAACCTCTTCTAAAATTCGTTCCCACAATATATTGAGTTCTCTAATCATCCTCAAACATGATAAGGGGCTATACTAACATCATTAAAGGGTTTAATATCTTCTAAACATCATTAAATCACAATTTCTACATTAATTCCCAATTTTCTTCAAGAACATAAACCCTAACTTTTTCTCATCATAAATTCCCAGATTTTAATTCGTTTATACATCACCTAGATATGAAATCTCTGAAATTAAATCTCCCAACAATGTTTCTACATGCAAACCTATCCCAACATTCAATAATAACTTCAAATTTCATGGGTTTTCTTTTAATCTTTCAAGAACAATCAAGATTCTTCAATTTCTAACATGGAAAAGACATTCTTCGAATTTAAATGAAATAAAGTCACTTGCCTTGGTTTGATTTCTGAATTTGGTGTGGATTTGGTGTAGAATTTCTGCAGAATTCCTCTCTCTCTCTCCTTCTCCAAGCTTTCTTCTCTAAAACGCTATGGTGGCTAGGGTTTGCTTTGGGGAACTTATGAAAACCTAATTTAATAAACCTCCGTAGCTTGTTGGGTTAATAAGGGTTGGTTGGGGTCAATCCTTATCAGATTACAACTCTCAATTTTCGTCACTTTTAATTACCCAAAAATACCAAATTACTAAAATACCCTTTAAGTTACCGGTATGGCCTAAAAATACCCCGGGACCTAAACTATACCCCCGGCTAGTGTTTTCTGACTATCTCGACCCTTCCGGACGCGTTGGAACGACCATACGGATTATAGATTTTAAATTCACTTTTATTAACAAAATAATATACCGTGACGCGGCGGTCCCACGCGTCTCAACAAAATTTCCAAATTGCCGTATATAAATCCCACGACAAATTTCATAATACCAAATACATATATAATCTTATATGTACATAAACAAATACCAAATCGCATCATATTAGTATTTATAACCCGGATTAATTTCCAATTAATACGCATTTAATTAATTAATCCCAAAAATAAATATAGCCAAAAGTACGGGGTATTACATACTTCCCCCCTAATAACTGAATTTCGTCCCGAAATTCGAAACTAGAAAGTACCTGCTAAAAATAGCTTTGGATAACGTTCGCGCATCTCATCCTCGCGCTCTCATGTGGACTCCTCGACATTGTGATGTCGCCACTGAACACTCACTAACGGGACTATCTTTGACCGCAGTTTCCTCTCGCTTCGGTCCAAAATAGCAATCGGCCCCTCCTCATAAGAGCTATCCGGCTGGAGATCGATGTCCTCCACAGCAATGTGAGAATGAGCCAAATTATCTCTAAGGTATTTCCTCAGCGAGGAAATATGGAACACGTCGTGAATCCGATGCAAATGCTCCGGTAGTCCAAGTCTATACGCAACCGGTCCGATCCGCTCAATAATAGGAAACGGCCCCACATATCTCGGTGCCAACTTCCCCTTCTTCCCGAATCGCATAATCCCCTTCATCGGAGAAACCCTGAGCAAAACCTGGTCCCCCACTTGGAACTCTCTGAAAAACCTCTTCGCATCAGCATAACTCTTCTGCCTGTCCTGAGCTACCCGAATGCGACTCCGAATCAACTCAATCCTTGCCGAAGTATCCTGAATCACTTCCGGCCCAAGTAGTTTGTTGTCCCCCACCTCCAACCAACATGCTGGGGAAAGACAAGGCCTACCGTACAACGCCTCAAACGGAGCCATGCCAATTGTAAACTGATAGGAGTTATTGTAAGCAAACTCCACCAGTGGAAGGTACTGCTCCCATCCACCCCCGAAGTCAATAATGCACATGCGTAGCATGTCTTCCAACATCTGGTTGGTGCGCTCTGTCTGCCCATCGGTCTGCGGATGATAAGCCGTACTCAACCGCAATTCCGTGCCCATGGCCTCCTGGAAACTCTCCCAAAACCTCGAAACAAATATCTTGTCTCTGTCAGACACGATATTCAGGGGCACACCGTGAAGTCTCACAATCTCTGAAATTAAGAGTTGGGCATACTGACCCGCAGTGTAATCAGTCCTAACGGGTAAAAAGTGAGCGACCTTGGACAACCTGTCCACAATTACCCAAATGGAGTCGTGGCCCCTCTGCGACGTAGGTAACGGCGTGATAAAGTCCATGGATATGCTCTCCCACATCCACACCGGAACCTCCAATGGCTGTAGCAATCCTGCCGGTCTCTGATGATCTACTTTTACGAGCTGACAAGTGGCGCATTTCGAGACAAACTCAGCGATATCTCTTTTCATACCGCTCCACCAATACTGCCGTCTCATGTCTTGGTACATTTTGTCCCCTCCGGGGTGTACCGCGAACCGTGAGCCGTGCGACTCTGCCATCACATCGTGCCGCAATTCTTCCCCTTCCGGTACTACTAATCTCCCATTGAAGCGCAATCCCCCGTCTGAGCTAACGGTATAGGACTCGGCTCCCTCTGCTAGTAATCGAACTATCTGCTCCTGACAGAACGAGTCATTAGCCTGTGCCCGTACTACCATCGTGACGATCTGCGGTGTAACGGTCATCACAGACATAAAAGATCGGGCCACTGCATCCTGGTGTCCCAATTCCTTCCACTTCGCCTTCCACACCTCTGCCACCTCATCTGCTGGCCTGCGGCTCAACGCGTCTGCTACCACGTTAGCCTTACCCGGGTGGTACTGGATGTCGAACTGGTAGTCTTTCACAAATTCAAGCCACCTACGCTGCCGCATATTCAATTCCTTCTGCGTGAATAGATACTGTAGTGACTTGTGGTCCGTGAACAGCTGAAATTTCTCCCCCAAAAGATAGTGCCTCCAAATCCGTAAGGCAAATACCACTGCCGCCAACTCCAAATCATGTGTGGGGTAATTCTTCTCATGAGGCTTAAGCTTACGAGAAGCATAAGCTATGGCCTGTCTCTCCTGCTGCAACACACCTCCCAGTCCTTGCAAAGATGCATCGGTGTAAACTAAATACTCAACTCCCGGTCTCGGCAATGCTAACACAGGTGCTGAGGTCAATTTGTCCTTCAACTCATCGAATGTCAACTGACAAGCATCACTCCAGATGTATGGCACACCTTTACGAGTAAGATGTGTCAAAGGACCTGCTATCTCCGAGAAACCCCGAATGAACCTCCTGTAGTATCCTGCTAGACCCAAGAAACTACGAATCTCCGTTGGTGTCGTGGGCTGTCCCCACTCCCTCACCGCTGACACCTTCCCCGGATCGACAGATATTCCCTGTTCGGAAATAATGTGACCCAAGAACTGGACTTCCTTCAGCCAAAACCCGCACTTCTCATATTTTGCATACAGATCGTTCTGACGAAGTGTCTGCAAAACCTGCCTCAAATGCTCGGCGTGCTCCTCCTCTGTCTGAGAGTAAACCAGAATATCATCAATGAAGACAATGACAAACTGATCTAGGAAATCCCTGAACACTCTGTTCATCAAGTCCATAAACACTGCTGGAGCGTTGGTCAAGCCGAAAGGCATAACCCGAAACTTATAAGAACCATATCTCGACAAAAACGCAGTCTTCGAGACATCCTCCTCCCTGATACGCAACTGATGGTATCCTGACCTCAAGTCAATCTTCGAGAAGAAAGAAGCTCCTCTCAACTGGTCGAATAAGTCATCGATTCGAGGCAACGGATACTTATTCCGTATCGTGACCTTATTCAACTCTCGGTAGTCCACACACAATCTCAGTGAACCATCCCTCTTCTTCACAAACAAAACTGGAGCGCCCCAAGGTGAGGTACTCCTGCGAATAAAGCCCTGCCCTAACAGCTGCTCTATCTGATCCCGTAACTCTCGCATCTCAGCTGGAGCCATACGGTACGGTGCACGTGCTATAGGTCTCGTACCCGGTAGCAAATCAATAACGAAATCTATCTCTCGACTGGGTGGTAAGCCTGGTATCTCCTGAAACACATCTGAATACTCCCTGACAACCGGGATCGAATCTAAAGGAATAACGACCTCCTTAGAGGTATCCTCCTCTATGTAATACAGATGAGCGGTCGATCCTCCCTCTGGGCGAGGCATCGCCACTACAAACATCTCTTGCCCCGGAATGGCAAAAACAATGCTCCCGCTGAAGCAATCAATCATGGCCCTATATGCTACGAGCCAATCCATACCGATGATCACATCGTGAACATGCATGTCTAACACTAACATGTCTGCAGGCAATACCAAACCACCAACCTCTACCCCCACTCCCCGGCATATAAAGAAAATAAGTGACCCACTCCCTAATGGTGAGTCGACACACGTCACTGTGCTCTCTGCCGTAGCTAACAATCCTAAAGCTTTCGCGAAGTGTGTAGCTATAAAACAATGTGTAGCACCCGTATCAAATAACACCCGACCCATAGTGCCATGGATAGGAAACGTACCCTCGATCGCGGGTGGTGCCTGTGGAACTGCAGCCTGGTGAACGTTGTAGACACGTCCATACTGTAGCTGCCCCTGCTGAGCTGGGACTGCTGGAATGGGTGGCAAAGCTGCCATCTGTGGCGGTGCAGGAAGAGCGGAGGGAAACATAGGTCTCTGTGGCTCCTGGCGAGCACCTTGCTGCTGCTGCTGTGGGGCCCTGCCCCTATCAGGACAATCCTGTTTCTTATGGCCAGTCTTGCCACAAGTAAAGCACTTCCCTGGGAAATTCCCTCCCCTCTGCCCCTGCTGTCCCCGGCCCTGGTGGCCGTTACCATTCCTCCCTTGGCCCTGCTGGCCCTGATGGAACTGCTGCCCATTCTGCCCCTGCTGGCCCTGATGGCCGTTTGGACCCTGATGGCCCTGGCTGAAACCTCCCTAACCCTGCCTGTAGTTCCCTGACCGGAACCTCTTATTATCCCCCTGCTGGGAGCCCTGCTCACTCTGCCTCTGCCCCTGACCCGATTGTGCCCCGCTGGCACTATGTCCTCCAGTCCTGCCCTGATGGCTAGACTCCCCCGACCGCTTGCCCTCGGCCATATGAAAACGGTGGTCCTGGCAGTGTAGTAATGCAGCGTTAACCACATCAGAATACGTGGCCAACGATAGGTTCCTAAGCAGATGCTGACGGATCCTCCAATTCAACCCATCAGTGAACTTCTCTATCTTCTTCTTCTCTGTTGGAATCTCGTCTGGTACGATATTCAACAGGCTAGTGAACTCAGCCTCATACTCGGCCACTGTCTTGCCCTCCTGCTTCAAACTCATCAGCTTCCTCCTCATCTCTGTATGAACTGCGGACGGAAAGTATTTGTGGTCGAACCGCACCCAGAACTCCTGTATGGTGAGGGTATCCCTCTCCTCCGCGGTGGTAATGGACTCCCACCACTGCAGCGCAGATCCAACTAGCTTGAAAGTAGCTAGCACCTGCTTCTGAACATCAGTGCACTCATGCATCCTCAAATGCCTCTGTATGTCCTTCTTCCATTGGCTCGAGACCACTACATCTGAGCTTCCTGCAAACTCTGGCGGATGCGCTTTCTGAAAAGCGTCTCGTACACGTTCCCAAGCAGACGGGAATGCATTAACCTGTACTGGCGCGGCAACCGGCGCCGGTGGTGGTGCCTGCTGAATAACGGCAATCGCGGCATTCACCGCTTGAGCTACTATAGCTGCAACCTCAGCGGCGCTCAACATGCCCTGAACTGGAGCGGGCTGGGGTTCGGGCACTGCATTCCTGGGAACTCGTCGTGCACGTCGTGGAGGCATCTGAAATAAGAACAAAGTTTATAAGTTCACGGTTTATAAACTTAATATAGCTGAAGAACGAAGCATACACAAAAGAATACAACAGTCCTAAAATATAGGGCTCTATTTCAAAGAAAACGTAGCGGAAACATAATGGCCGTACAGATCCTAAAGGACACTAGAACCTGATGCTCTGATACCACCTGTGACACCACGACTAATTAAACACCGGGTAGCTACTCCTTTATAAAATTAATTCAAAATGCCAAGTTGGCTCAATTAATAGCATCACTGTCGAAAACGTTTTATTATTACTAACCACCTAGTATTTAAAAAGTAAGTGCCAAATTTTATTAAATCTGATTAACATGCAACAGGAGTAATGAATAACTAAATAACACCATTCACCATACTGAAGTAAAACGAACAACCATCACAAAATGTAAATAAACTCTGGAGGAAAACTCCTCAATACAAATCCCACAACTGATAAGTAAACTGAAATAAATAACTAAAACTGAATACTGAGCACTACATGCTAGAGTCTGAAAACTGAAATGTAAAGATGTCTAATAGAATTGGGCAACATGCCCTACGACTGATAGATGCTGCGACTGGAATCCAAATGAGAGAAGCGTCTACATGCAAATCCCTGTAGCTTCCACAAACAGCTACAGCTCGTCACCTGAATGAGAATCCTATGCTTGGTGTCCTTGTGGCTGGGCACCTAAAATGGTTTTACAAAGAAAAAGATTTGAAAAGCAAACGGGTCAGAGCCCGAATGTGTTATATTTTAAAAACCTGCAAGTGCTTTAAAAACATTTAAAACATTAAATGCAAAGTACATGTTAGGACGTACACTCGCATGATATTCTCACCTCTCGTCTAACTGTGCACTCCTAACGTAAGTACCCATCTATAACTACCATTTCCACTAGCTAAGAGATAACGTAACAAGCTAGACTACCAAAGGTTCTACCCATAATACTTGGTTCCGTTAACATGACAACACTCGTGATTAAATAGAGGTTTAACGTAAACTCAGTTACTAAATATGCCATATATATAAGTATCAGTAACTCCTTATATATCTCGAAACAATACCGTAATACAGTTACAACATTAACATGAGGATTCACATTATTTAAATGTATATTATTCACATCATAAATATACAATACAAGAACCCCGCAATCTAAGCTGTAGTGCACACATACTCTGCTATCCATCCCGGTACATCACGTACATAAGGATTACATATTCCGAATCTCTCAGGAATAGTTTACCGATAACAACATCACAAATAATGGAGGCGAACACAGTCACCATCACATGGGTCACGCACATACCTACGCTCCCATGGTCAGCGGACTTATTAATATCACAATAAGTCTTTCTATGACCTATGTTCATCAAGGTACCAGTCTATATCCCCCCCGTAGGCACACAAGGATTAGAGGGTCCTAAGCGAACGAAACCTCCCGTGATAGCAAGTATGGTAGGTATGTCATACATACAATCCATATATCAATACTAAGTAAACACACCTCTTAGTAATACCGTATTATATTCGTAGTACATATTGCACTCTCGTACTAATTATAATTATCACAACTTATTTTATTCCGGTTCATAATTATACGTGCCATAATCGTAGTAGACACTCACGTCTCAACCCAAACGGTTCATTTAATATAACTCTAGTGTATGATTTACTCTTCTCGATAACCCAAAAGTCCCAAATCAATCACTATATCATCAAAGGGATGCTAACTCTACCCTTGAACCAGTTCCCGGAACTCAAAAAGTCAAAACAGTCCAAAAAGGGTCAAACTGTCAACTCGTTAGAAGTCTCGTTCGAACGAGGCTTCGAACGAGTTTGGACTGTCAGGTCGTTAGAAGTCTCGTTCGAACGAGGCTGTTCGAACGAGGTCCCAGTTCGTTCGAACGAACTGACCCTTCTAACGATATCTCGTTCGAACGAGATATCGAACGAAAATCCCTACTCATTAATAACGACTGGTCAACTCGTTAGAATCTCGTTCGAACGAGCTCGTTCGAACGACCTGGGGGCTGCTTCTAACGAGTGGCCAGTTTCGGCCCAGATTTTTCCCCAATTCGTTTTTCACCATTTTTACTCCTCAAACCTCTTCTAAAATTCGTTCCCACAATATATTGAGTTCTCTAATCATCCTCAAACATGATAAGGGGCTATACTAACATCATTAAAGGGTTTAATATCTTCTAAACATCATTAAATCACAATTTCTACATTAATTCCCAATTTTCTTCAAGAACATAAACCCTAACTTTTTCTCATCATAAATTCCCAGATTTTAATTCGTTTATACATCACCTAGATATGAAATCTCTGAAATTAAATCTCCCAACAATGTTTCTACATGCAAACCTATCCCAACATTCAATAATAACTTCAAATTTCATGGGTTTTCTTTTAATCTTTCAAGAACAATCAAGATTCTTCAATTTCTAACATGGAAAAGACATTCTTCGAATTTAAATGAAATAAAGTCACTTGCCTTGGTTTGATTTCTGAATTTGGTGTGGATTTGGTGTAGAATTTCTGCAGAATTCCTCTCTCTCTCTCCTTCTCCAAGCTTTCTTCTCTAAAAAGCTATGGTGGCTAGGGTTTGCTTTGGGGAACTTATGAAAACCTAATTTAATAAACCTCCGTAGCTTGTTGGGTTAATAAGGGTTGGTTGGGGTCAATCCTTATCAGATTACAACTCTCAATTTTCGTCACTTTTAATTACCCAAAAATACCAAATTACTAAAATACCCTTTAAGTTACCGGTATGGCCTAAAAATACCCCGGGACCCAAACTATACCCCCGGCTAGTGTTTTCTGACTATCTCGACCCTTCCGGACGCGTTGGAACGACCATACGGATTATAGATTTTAAATTCACTTTTATTAACAAAATAATATACCGTGACGCGGCGGTCCCACGCGTCTCAACAAAATTTCCAAATTGCCGTATATAAATCCCACGACAAATTTCATAATACCAAATACATATATAATCTTATATGTACATAAACAAATACCAAATCGCATCATATTAGTATTTATAACCCGGATTAATTTCCAATTAATACGCATTTAATTAATTAATCCCAAAAATAAATATAGCCAAAAGTACGGGGTATTACAATAGACCGATCACATGTTTCAAGGAGCTCATTAAGTCTTAGATAGATAGGTTCATCATGAGTAACACTCATCCTAAAAAGGATGGACTCACTTCTCATGCTCATAAAGCAACCTCAAAAAATAATCTAAGAGTATGCCAGAAGATATTAGGAAGTATATACTGCAGTGGAGGACTGCACCAAGCAAGTTGTGACGGCATCCTTCAAGATTGGGTTATCGAGAAGCTCCATACTTCATTAGTCTCTCACTAAGAGTGAGGCTGTCACTATTGATGACCTCATGGCGAGAATAGAGAAGTATGCAAAAGTTGATAATATTGTGGCTCCAGTTATTCAGAAAGGTAATTGGCCAAAGAAGACCAAAAATAGATACAAAGAAGGAGCAACCAAGAAATCAGGGAAGAAACAAAATGGAAAGTTGAAGGGGAGTTAGAAGAATGATACCAATAAGGTGTTCAAAGACATCAACACATTTTTCACCGAGCCGATTAATAATATCTTTTACAAGATCAAGGGTCAGTAGTAATTTAAATGGCCTGAAAAGACGTTAAGTGTAACACCTCACATTTTTTAATAATCTGGAATTTAATTATTTCTATGTGCAATAACTTAATTAAAATGGAATATTACGTATTTATTAAATATTAATTGGGAGAGATTAAGATTAATACTTATGTGGCAAATTTACTAAGTGTGAATAGTAAATAAAATACGATAAATTATGAGTATGTCGTTGTGAGTAAGAACAACGGGATTGTGACGGTATTTCAGTCGGGGCTTGTGAGTAGATTACTTTAAGGTTAAGATAGGAAATTTATGTGTAGTGACTCGAATGGTAATTTCGAGTTCACGGTTGGCCCCAAACGGATCAAAATAGTCAAAATTTAGTACCCAGGGGTAGCAATTGAGTTTCTGGGGCTTTGTTGTCGCGCCCCGAATTAATTAAGTTAAACTCATCCTTTTAATTAGAGATAAATTGCCTTACACAATGCTTTAATTTAAATCTCTAAGGAAAATAGCATAATATTTTTTTTCCCAAAGGTATGTGTAGATGAAAACATAACTGCCTTTACTTATAACTTATAAGTACTACATAACTTTACATAACCAAGATCCTTAGTTTAATAATTACACAAAAGGAATCTTGATATTCAAACCATACTAATTATCCGTCACTCCCCCGTTTTAAGGTCCTAACTTAGCAGTGAACTCCAAATTATAAGCACACCTGAAACAAAACATTATATAAGTGTAAGCTATAAAGGCTTAGTGAATGACCACATACCACACATATAACCAATTTGAATAACCATTTTTATTTTGTTCTAATGCTATAACCCAAGCAAGCCTGGACCCGCCACAGTCCAATTAACCCACCACAGTTATTAGGGACCACCACATCCCTTTATTAGGCCCGAGTACACAAACCTTTAAGTTGGATTAACAGGACCACCACATCCCGTAGGACCCACCACAATCCTTAACATTAGATAAAGGACTCACTAGTCCATATCATTATATAACATCGCTTAACATTTTTAATCATATGCATATGTTTCATAAATACAACATCACTCCCATAAACATTTTAACCCATGTGTTTAACTACACATTTCCATATGAAATTATAAGCATTTCTATTTCATAAGGAAGGTCACTCACCTTGGAATTAGTGCTAAGATTAATACCAACTACTTCCTTGGTATGGTAGTATTAGTTGCTTCCCCACCTAACAAGTCAATGTCGTAAGTATTTGAATACACCGATTAACATTAAACCAGATAATACATCACATCATTTGGTCAATCAGAAATAACTAAGGAGTAATTAAATATGACACTTCACATATCTATAACACGGAATTAATTAGGGTTCTAACACAATTTACAGAATTAAATTATGAATTTTCTACATAAAGTTATGCCTATTTTATTAAAACCTTTTCCAAATCTTTTCTCAAGAAAAACAACAACACAACTTCAACTTCCTAGAATTTTCATAATTTTTATACAATATAACTTTACATGATATTCCACCCAATATCAGTAAACATATTAAATAATACAAAATTAATGTTTCATAATTTTTAGGGCTCATTTTCTATGTCGAGCAAAACGTCAAACACCTGGTATGCATTCTTGCTACTTTTGGGCAGATTTTAAACCAAAACTTCAAACTATCACCAAGGGTTCATTCCTTGGTATTTTTACACAATTTTCGGATATGTTATAAATGTATGAGTATATTTTACTCTCCAACTTGAATCACTTAATTCCAATAAGTATTCCATTATTTATGCTATTTTTAGTATAACTAGGTCAAAATACAACATTAAGGCATAACTTAACATTTTTAAGCATACATAACCTTGACCTTGAGTATAATTCATGGAAACATATAATAAACATGTTTTAGCAGAAATATACATCATAATCATGAATTTTCTAAATCAAAATTCTTTACGAAAAGATGATGTAAATTTAGGACTTTAAAGTATGCATTTACGATCCTAGCTCCATTTTTAACTTATGTTCTTAACCCATCCTTGTTCCAACACAGTTCAGCAATATGGGTATCATTAAAATATATATCCAAATCAAAAATAAAAACCTGATAAGTATAGAACTCATCCATGTGACCAACTTTAATAAAGATGTAATTACCTTACGAGGATTCCTTGATTTATAGAAAATTTCCAAAGATTTATTCCTTAACTTTCTTCCCTTTCTCTCTCTTTAGGCAAAACTCTTGTTCATGGCTGCATTTTCTGAACAAGGGGGTTGTTTTATAAAGTTTAAGTCGGCCAAACCATCACCCACCCTTTAACCAATCAAAAAATAGTACATGGTGTGCTAATAAGACAATTGTCACTTAAGGGATGGACATATTTACCCTTGTTTCGTACTTTCGGTATAACTTCTTGTACGAGCCTCCGTTTAATCCACCGTTTGTTGTGTTATAATATTAATTCATATATATATAACTTTCATAATTTATGTTTTCCCAAAATCATAAACTAATACGCCTAATTTGGGCTTCGAACCGAAAAGTAGCAATTTACCCAAAATCTCAAAACTTTCACATTTGGCAACCAAACATTGAAAATTTCGTATCAACACCCTTATTTACTTTTATAAACATAATCATGCATTAAAAACATAATTTATGATGCATTTAACCAAATAACTAATCATGTGTTCTAAACATGGTATCCCCGATCATAAGCTCAATTAGCACCTAATGTAAACAACACATATATCACATGAGCATGCATCCCCTAAACATGATAATTAAAATGTGTAACACACATAACCAATTTATAACTTATAATTCCAAAGTTATAATTAATCATGTAATTAACCCTCCTAATCATGTTTTAGGGCCTTACAATTCTACCCCTCTTATAAAAATTTTGTCCTCGAAATTTAACGCATAAGAAACTTACCAAATAGATGAGGGTATTGTTTCTTCATGTTATCCTCCCCTTACCAGGTGGCATATTCTACATTCTGGCTTTTCCACATCACTTTAACTAGTGAAATGGTTTTACTACGCAACACTTACTCCTTTCGATCTACAATAGCAATGGGTTCCTCCATGTAGGTTAAGTCATCTTGAAGCTCTATCGGTTGTGAAATAAACACATGTGAAGGATCGGGCACATACTTACGTAACATGGATATATGAAAAACATCGTGTATCCGAGATAATTTTGATGGTAATGCCAACTTATAAGCTACAACTCCAACCCGTTTTACTATCTCATAAGGGACAATGTACCTGGGACTTAACTTTTCCTTCTTCCCGAATCTCATAACACCTCTCCAAGGAGAAACAAGTAGGAATACTCGATCACCTTCCTCAAATTTTAATTCTTTCCTTCGGTTGTCTGCATAACTTTTATGTCTACTTTGCGCCACCTTTAAGTGATTATGGATAAGATTGATCTTTTCAGTAGTCTTCTGTACAATTTCTGGCCCAAGTAGTTTCCGTTCTCCTACTTCAGTCCAACACACCGGAGTTCTGCATTTTCTCTCATACAAAGCTTCATAAGGAGCCATCTCAATACTCGAATGATAACTATTATTATAAGCAAACTCAATTAGTGGCAAGTGTCCATCCCAACTGCCCTTGAACTCCATTACATATATTCGTAACATATCTTCGAGTGTCTGGATCGTTCTTTCTGACTGCCCATCAGTCTGAGGGTGAAAAGCTGTACTAAATTTCAATTTAGTCCCCAAAGCGTGTTGTAAATTAGGCCAAAAGTGAGAAGTGAACTTATGATCTCGATAAAAAATAATAGAAATTGGTGCACCATGCAATCTAATAATCTCATCCACATATATTTTTGCATATCTATCCATGGAGTAAGTAGCTTTAACAGGAAGAAAATGTGCAGACTTAGTCAACCTATTAACGACAACCCAAATAGAATCAAACCCTCGGGATGATTTTGGTAAACCTACAACAAAATCCGTAGTAACATGTTCCCATTTCCACTCAGGAATAGGCAATGGTTGTAGTAAACCACTTGGCTTCTGATGCTCTTCTTTCACCTGTTGGCAAACTAAACATCTAGTAACAAAATCTGCAATGTCGTGTTTCATTCCCGACCACCAATAACATTGTTTCAAATCTCTATACAGTTTCATGCTCCCTGGATGCATAGCATATATAGAACATTGCGCTTCCTCTAAAATCGTTCTTCTTAAATCAGGCACATTAGGTACACATAAACGGTTACCGTACATAACAATGTCATCATCCCGAGTAGAAAATTCATTTGCTTTACCCTTTTTCATATTATCTATAACTTTCTCTAATTCTGCATCTCCTGCTTGTGCTTGTTTTATCCAGTCAATCAACGTGCGTCTAACATTTAAATGTGCTACTATTTCGTAAGACTCATTCAAAGTTAATTCCACCCCCATTATAACTAACTCTCTCAGCAGGTCAACTCGAATACAATGAATACAAGATACTATGCCTCGAGATTTTCTGCTCAAAGCATCGGCAACAATATTAGCTTTTCCCGGATGGTGATGTATCGTGCAATCTTTTATAAGTTCCATCCACCTTCTTTGCCTCAAGTTCAAGCCTTTTTGAGTAAACAAGTATTTTAAGCTTTGATGGTCAGTAAAAAATTCACAACTAACACCATATAAGTAAGTCTTCAGGTCTTTAATGCAAAAACTACTGCAGCTAACTCGAGATCATGAGTAGGGTAGTTACGTTCATGTATCTTTAATTGTCGAGAAGAAAAATCAATTATCTTTCCATGCTGCATTAATACACATCCAAGTCCTTGATACGAAGCATCACTATAAATAACTAAACCTTCTGTACCTGTTGGGATAGTCAATACTGGAGCTGATGTCAACTTACCCTTTAAATTTTCAAAGATCTTATCACAATCATCACTCCACACAAACTTGTTCTCCTTTCTGGTAAGTTTAGTCAATGTCAATGCAATAGAAGAAAACCCCGGTATAAACCTTATGTAATAACCCGCCAATCCCAAAAAGCTACGTACCTCTGTCACACTAGTTGGCCTTTCCCAATTCATTATTGCTTCTACCTTCTTGGGATCAAACACAAATACCATCAGCATAAATAACATGCCCCAAAAATACTACCCTGTCTAGCCAAAATTCACATTTAGAAAATTTAGCATACAACTGCTTTTCTCGCAGGGTCTGTAAAATAACACGCAGGTGGTGTTCATGCTCATCCCTAGTACGAGAATATATCAAAATATCATCAATAAAGACAATAACAAAAGAATCCACGTATGGGTGAAATATATGGTTCATCAAATCCATGAATACAACTGGTGCATTTGTCAACCCAAATGGTGTGACAAGGAATTCATAATGTCCATACCTGGAACGAAAAGTAGTTTTAGAAATATCAAAGTCTCTTACTTTCAATTGGTGATATCCGGATCTGAGATCGATCTTGGAAAACACCTTGGCTCCTTGTAACTGATCAAACAAGTCATCAATTCGGGGTAGTGGGTATTTGTTATGGATAGTCACCTTATTCAATTGACGATAATCGATGCACAGCCTCATGGCTCCATCTTTCTTCTTCACAAACAATACTGGGGCTCCCCACGGTGATACACTAGGCCTTATAAAACCACAATCTAACAAATCTTGCAACTGTATCTTTAGCTATTTTAATTCTGTAGCTGCCATACGATATGGTGCAACAGATATTGGTGCAGTTCCTGGTACCAACTCAATCGAAAATTCCACCTCACGGTCTGGTGCTAACCCTGGGAGTTCTTCTGGGAAGACATCTGTAAACTTATTAACTACTGGTATATCTGATAGTTTTTTAGCCTCTTGTCGTACGTCCACCACATGAGCAAGATAACCCTCACATCCTTTCTTTAGAAGTTCATAACATTTTATAGCAGAAATCAAACATGTTGGAGTGACACTTCGTTCCCCAGTAAATTTAAATTCAGGTTCACCCGGTAATCGAAACACTACCTCCTTTTTAAAGAAATCTAAACATACATGATATGAGGCTAACCAATTCATACCCTGTATCACATCAAAGTCACGCATATCGAGAGGTAATAAGTCAACTAGTAATTCTTTTTCACCCACTCGTACCACACACTCCCTATATACCCTGTCAATAAAAACCAACCTCCCACTGGAGTAACAATAGCTAAACCTGAATCTAATGATGATAATGGTTTATTAAGATGCAACAGATAAAGCAAAGACACAAAAGAATGTGTAGAACCAGGCTCTATCAACACATAAGCATCTTTATCACCAATAGGAACTGTACATGTCACTACGTTAGGCATAGCTTGTGCATCTTGTTGCATCAGTGCAAACACTCTGACTTGGCCTTAGTTTTGAGACACACCTCCTCTACCTCCCCTGTGTACTTTCGGTGTAGAAATCCTATCTCCTACTGTCACACTCCCAACTGAAGTTGTAGCTCCCATTGCTGGACAATTCTTTCGTAAGTGCCCCGATTGATGACAATGGAAACATAAAGGTGTCTTCTCAGCTATTGTACACTCCCGAGACATGTGCGCTTGACCACCACATCTATAAAAAAATATGGCCCTCGGTCCCATCACAGATGCATTTTCTGATCGATTCATCCCAGTCCTTCCACCTCGAGCTTGAAATCTTCCACGTGCATTTCTATTATTTTTAAATTCTTGGCCCTTAGGCACTCCTCGTACTACACTCTGAGTTGAGGTTCCCGCCTCCCATCCATATGATCTTATACTATCATGTCTAGCTTTCTTCGAGTGTTCAACTTGTATTTCTTTTATTGACTTTTCTGACACCATGGCCCTATCCACCAAGTCCACATAATCTGTGATCTTCATATTAGCAACCATGCTTTTTATATCTACACTCAGCCCGGTTTGAAACCGATCACATTTACTTTCTTCCGTCCTCACCAAGTCAGGTGCAAATCTAGATAAGGATATAAATAAAGCTTCATACTCTGCCACTGTTCGATTCCCCTGTTTCAACATGATAAATTCTTCCTCTTTCTCTTTCCTATAAAGCCTTGGAAAATATTTTTCAAAGAACACTTTTACAAACCTCTCCCATGTAATTTATGGAGTATTTATTGGCACCACTCCCCCCATTGTAGTAAGTAATCTTTTTGTTGCGTCCCACCATAACTTTGCGTCATCCTCTAACCTAAAGGTTACTAATAAAACCTTTTGTTCATCTCGCACTTCCATCACCTTGAATATTGTTTCCATATTTCTAATCCACCCCTCTGCCACTAACGGATCAGTAGTCCCAGTAAATGCTGGCGGATTTAACTTCATGAACCTCTCATGCAATTTATCCCTATCCCCACCATGTTCTCCATCTCTTGCTTGTTCCACCAATTGTGCCACAACACGTAATATTCTTCCCACATCATCAACATGTTGTTATTGCACCTCTGGTTCATCCACTTCAATAGGTCTATGTCCTTGCTGACTATTAGGTACATAGGATGCCTCGCCCTCTGCTCTATTATGCGACTCATGTGGATCCATCACTCACTGCAATATAATTAACTTAAACAAAATATAATAACAACCATTTAATATTAACATTGTTAGTCAAAATCCAGACGCATAGCAAACACACTTTCTAGTGTCCACTGCCAATCTAGACCCTCACACCCTGTCCAGAACCTAATAACCACGCTCTGATACCAAGTTGTCGCGCCCCGAATTAATTAATTTAAACTCATCCTTTTAATTAGAGATAAATTGCCTTAAACAATGCTTTAATTAAAATCTCTAAGGAAAATAGCATAAGATTTTTTTTTCCAAAGGTATGTGTAGATGAAAAAATAACTGCCTTTACTTATAACTTATAAGTACTACATAACTTTACATAACCAAGATCCTTAGTTTAATAATTACACAAAAGGAATCTTGATATTCAAACCATACTAATTATCCGTCACTCCCTCGTTTTAAGGTCCTAACTTGGCGGTGAGCTCCAAATTATAAGCATACCTGAAACAAAACATTATAGAAGTGTAAGCTATAAAGGCTTAGTGAATGACCACATACCACACATATAACCAATTTTAATAACCATTTTTATTTTGTTATAATGCTATAACCCAACAGGAATTGTGAAACTCTCGCAAGCCTGGACCCGCCACAGTCCAATTAACCTACCACAGTTATTAGGGACCACCACATCCCTTTATTAGGCCCGAGTACACAAACCTTTAAGTTGGATTAACAGGACCATCACACCCCGTAGGACCCACCACAGTCCTTAACATTAGATAAAGGACTCACTAGTCCATATCATTTTATAACATCGCTTAACATTTTTAATCATATGCATATGTTTCATAAATACAACATCACTCCCATAAACATTTTAACCCATGTGTTTAACTACACATTTCCATATGAAATTATAAGCATTTATATTTCATAAGGAAGGTCACTCACCTTGGATTTAGTGCTAAGATTAATTCCAACTACTTCCTTGGTATGGTAGTATTAGCTGCTTCCCCACCTAACAAGTCAATGTCGTTAGTATTTGAATACACCGATTAACATCAAACCCAATAATACATCACATCATTTGGTCAATCAGAAATAACTAAAGAGTAATTAAATATGACACTTCACATATCTATAAAACCGAATTAATTAGGGTTCTAACACAATTTACAGAATTAAATTACGAATTTGCTACATAAAGTTATGCCTATTTTATCACAACCTTTTCCAAATCGTTTCTCAAGAAAAACAACAACACAACTTTAAGTTCCTGGAATTTTCATAATTTTTATACAATATAACTTTACATGATATTCCACCCAATATCAGTAAACATATTTAATAACACAAAATTAATGTTTCATAATTTTTAGGGCTCATTTTCTATGTCAAGCAAAACGTCAAACACCTGGTATGCATTCTTGCTACTTTAGGGCAGATTTTAAACCAAAACTTCAAACTATCACCAAGGGTTAATTCCTTGGTATTTTTACACAATTTTCGGATATGTTATAAATGTATGAGTATATTTTACTCTCCAACTTGAATCACTTAATTCCAATAAGTATTCCATGATTTATGCCATTTTTAGTATAACTAGGTCAAAATACAACATTAAGGCATAACTTAACATTTTTAAGCATACATAACCTTGAACTTGAGTATAATTCATGGAAACATATAATAAACATGTTTTAGCAGAAATATACATCATAATCATGAATTTTCTAAATCAAACTGCTTTACGAAAAGATGATGTAAATTTAGGACTTTAAAGTATGCATTTACGATCCTAGCTCCAGTTTTAGCTTATGTTCTTAACCCATCCTTGTTCCAACACAATTCAGCAATATGGGTATCATTAAAATATATATCCAAATCAAAAATAAAAAAATTATATGTATAGAACTCATCCATGTGACCAACTTTAATAAAGATGTAATTACCTTACGAGGATTCCTTGATTTATAGAAAATTTCCAAAGATTTATTCCTTAACTTTCTTCTCTTTCTCTGTCTTTAGGCAAAACTCTTGTTCATGGCTGCATTTGCTGAACAAGGGGGTTGTTTTATAAAGTTTAATTCGGCCAAACCATCACCCACCCTTTAACCAATCAAAAAATAGTACATGGTGTGCTAATAAGACAATTGTCACTTAAGGGATGGACATATTTACCCTTGTTTCGGCCTTTCGGTATAACTTCTTGTACGAGCCTCCGTTTAAACCACCGTTTGTTGTGTTATAATATTAATTCATATATATACAACTTTCATAATTTATGTTTTCCCAAAATCATAAACTAATACGCCTAATTTGGGCTTCGAACCGAAAAGTAGCAATTTACCGAAAATCTCAAAACTTTCACATTTGGCAACCAAACATTGAAAATTTTGTATCAACACCCTTATTTACTTTTATAAACATAATCATGCATTAAAAACATAATTTATGATGCATTTAACCAAATAACTAATCATGTGTTCTAAACATGGTATCCCCGATCATAAGCTCAATTAGCACCTAATGTAAACAACACATATATCACATGAGCATGCATCCCCTAAACATGATAATTAAAATGTGTAACACACATAACCAATTTATAACTGATAATTCCAAAGTTATAATTAATCATGTAATTAACCTTCCTAATCATGTTTTAGGGCCTTACAATTCTACCCCTCTTATAAAAATTTCGTCCTCGAAATTTAACGCATAAGAAACTTACCAAATAGATGAGGGTATCGTTTCTTCATGTTATCCTCCCCTTACCAGGTGGCATACTCTACATTCTGACTTTTCCACATCACTTTAACTAGTGAAATGGTTTTACTACGCAACACTTACTCCTTTCGATCTACAATAGCAATGGGTTCCTCCATGTAGGTTAAGTCATCTTGAAGCTCTATCGGTTGTGAAATAAACACATGTGAAGGATCGGGCACATACTTACGTAACATGGATATATGAAAAACATCGTGTATCCGAGACAATTTTGATGGTAATGCCAACTTATAAGCTACAACTCCAACCCGTTTTACTATCTCATAAGGGACAATGTTCCTGGGACTTAACTTTTCCTTCTTCCCGAATCTCATAACCCCTCTCCAAGGAGAAACACGTAGGAATACTCGATCACCTTGCTCAAATTTTAATTATTTCCTTCGGTTGTCTGCATAACTTTTCTGTCTACTTTGCGCCACCTTTAAGTGATTATGGATAAGATTGATCTTTTCAGTAGTCTTCTATACAATTTCTGGCCCAAGTAGTTTTCGTTCTCCTACTTCAGTCCAACACACCGGAGTTCTGCATTTTCTCCCATACAAAGCTTCATAAGGAGCCATCTCAATACTCGAATGATAGCTATTATTATAAGCAAACTCTATTAGTGGCAAGTGTCCATCCCAACTGCCCTTGAACTCCAATACATAAATTCGTAACATATCTTCAAGTGTCTGGATCATTCTTTCTGACTGACCATCAGTCTGAGGGTGAAAATCTGTACTAAATTTCAATTTAGTCCCCAAAGCGTGTTGTAAACTAGGCCAAAAGTGAGAAGTGAACTTAGGATCTCGATAAAAAATAATAGAAATTGGTGCACCATGCAATCTAATAATCTCATCCACATATATTTTTGCATATCTATCCATGGAGTAAGTAGCTTTAACAGGAAGAAAATGTGCAGACTTAGTCAACCTATTAACGACAACCCAAATAGAATCAAACCCTCGGGATGATTTTGGTAAACCTACAACAAAATCTGTAGTAACATATTCCCATTTCCACTCAGGAATAGGCAATGGTTGTAGTAAACCACTTGGCTTCTGATGCTCTTCTTTCACCTGTTGGCAAACTAAACATCTAGCAACAAAATCTGCAATGTCGTGTTTCATTCCCGACCACCAATAACATTGTTTCAAATCTCTATATAGTTTCGTGCTCCCTGGATGCATAGCATATATAGAACATTGCGCTTCCTCTAAAATCGTTCTTCTTAAATTAGGCACATTAGGTACACATAAACGGTTACCGTACATAACAATGTCATCATCCCGAGTAGAAAATTCATTTGCTTTACCCTTTTTCATATTATCTATAACTTTCTCCAATTATGCATCTCCTGCTTGTGCTTGTTTTATCTAGTCAATCAACGTGCGTCTAACATTTAAATGTGCTACTATTCCGTAAGACTCATTCAAAGTTAATTCCACCCCCATTATAGCTAACTCTCTCAGCAGGTCAACTCGAATACAATGAATACAAGATACTATGCCTCGAGATTTTCTGCTCAAAGCATCGGCAACAATATTAGCTTTACCCGGATGGTGATGTATCGTGCAATCTTTTATAAGTTCCATCCACCTTCTTTGCCTCAAGTTCAAGCCTTTTTGAGTAAACAAGTATTTTAAGCTTTGATGGTCAGTAAAAATTTCACAACTAACACCATATAAGTAAGTCTTCAGATCTTTAATGCAAAAACTACTGCAGCTAACTCGAGATCATGAGTAGGGTAGTTACGTTCATGTATCTTTAACTGTAGAGAAGAAAAATCAATTATCTTTCCATGCTGCATTAATACACATCCAAGTCCTTGATACGAAGCATCACTATAAATAACTAAACCTTCTGTACCTGTTGGGATAGTCAATACTGGAGCTGATGTCAACTTACCCTTTAAATTTTCAAAGCTCTTATCACAATCATCACTCCACACAAACTTGTTCTCCTTTCTGGTAAGTTTAGTCAATGGCAACGCAATAGAAGAAAACCCCAGTATAAACCTTATGTAATAACCCGCCAATCTAAAAAAGCTACGTACCTCTGTCACACTAGTTGGCCTTTCCCAATTCATTATTGCTTCTACCTTCTTGGGATCAAATACAAATACCATCAGCAGAAATAACATGCCCCAAAAATACTACCCTGTCTAGCCAAAATTCACATTTAGAAAATTTAGCATACAACTGCTTTTCTGGCAGGGTCTGTAAAATAACACGCAGGTGGTGTTCATGCTCATCCCTAGTACGAGAATATATCAAAATATCATCAATAAAGACAATAACAAAAGAATCCACGTATGGGTGAAATATATGGTTAATCAAATCCATGAATACAGCTGGTGCATTTGTCAACCCAAATGGTGTGACAAGGAATTCATAATGTCCATACCTGGAACGAAAAGTAGTTTTAGAAATATCACAGTCTCTTACTTTCAATTGGTGATATCCGGATTTGAGATCGATCTTGGAAAACACCTTGGCTCCTTGTAACTGATCAAACAAGTCATCAATTCGGGGTAGTGGGTATTTGTTATGGATAGTCACCTTATTCAATTGACGATAATCGATGCACAACCTCATGGCTCCATCTTTCTTCTTCACAAACAATACTGGGGTCCCCACGGTGATACACTAGGCCTTATAAAACCACGATCTAATAAATCTTGCAACTGTATCTTTAGCTATTTTAATTCTGTAGGTGCCATACGATATGGTGCAACAGATATTGGTGCAGTTCCTGGTACCAACTCAATAAAAAATTCCACCTCACGGTCTGGTGCTAACCCTGGGAGTTCTTCTGGGAAGACATCTGTAAACTTATTAACTACTGGTATATCTGATAGTTTTCTAGCCTCTTGTCGTACGTCCACCACATGAGCAAGATAACCCTCACATCCTTTCTTTAGAAGTTCATAACATTTTATAGCAGAAATCAAACATGTTGGAGTGACACTTCGTTCCCCAGTAAATTTAAATTCAGGTTCACCCGGTAATCGAAACACTACCTCCTTTTTAAAGCAATCTAAACATACATGATATGAGGCTAACCAATTCATACCCTGTATCACATCAAAGTCACGCATATCGAGAGGTAATAAGTCAACTAGTAATTCTTTTTCACCCACTGGTACCACACACTCCCTATATACCCTGTCAATAAAAACCAACCCCCCGCTGGAGTAACAATAGCTAAACCTGAATCTAATGATGATAATGGTTTATTAAGATGCAACAGATAAATCAAAGACACAAAAGAATGTGTAGAACCAGGCTCTATCAACACATAAGCATCTTTATCACCAATAGGAACTGTACATGTCACTACGTTAGGCATAGCTTGTGCATCTTGTTGCATCAGTGCAAACACTCTGACTTGGCCTTAGTTTTGAGACACACCTCCTCTACCTCCCCTGTGTACTTTCGGTGTAGAAATCCTATCTCCTACTGTCACACTCCCAACTGAAGTTGTAGCTCCCATCGCTGGATAATTCTTTCGTAAGTGCCCCGGTTGATGACAATGGAAACATAAAGGTGTCGTCTCAGCTATTGTACACTCCCGAGACATGTGCCCTTGACCACCACATCTATAACAAAATATGGCCCTCGGTCCCATCACAGATGCATTTTCTGATCGATTCATCCCAGTCCTTCCACCTCGAGCTTGAAATCTTCCACGTGCATTTCTATTATTTTTAAATTCTTGGCCCTTAGGCACTCCTCGTACTACACTCTGAGTTGAGGTTCCCGCCTCCCATCCATATGATCTTATACTATCATGTCTAGCTTTCTTCGAGTGTTCAACTTGCATTTCTTTTATTGACTATTCTGACACCATGGCCCTATCCACCAAGTCCACATAATCTGTGATCTTCATATTAGCAACCATGCTTTTTATATCTACACTCAGCCCGGTTTGAAACCGATCACATTTACTTTCTTCCGTCCTCACCAAGTCAGGTGCAAATCTAGATAAGGATATAAATAAAGCTTCATACTCTGCCACTGTTCGATTCCCCTGTTTCAACATGATAAATTCTTCCTCTTTCTCTTTCCTATAAAGCCTTGGAAAATATTTTTCAAAGAACACCTTTACAAACCTCTCCCATGTAATTTATGGAGGATTTATTGGCACCACTCCCCCCATTGTAGTAAGTAATCTTTCTGTTGCGTCCCACCATAACTTTGCGTCATCCTCTAACCTAAAGGTTACTAACAAAACCTTTTGTTCATATCGAACTTCCATCACCTTGAATATTGTTTCCATCTTTCTAATCCACCCCTCTGCCACTAACGGATCAGTAGTCCCAGTAAATGCTGGCGGATTTAACTTCATGAACCTCTCATGCAATTTATCCCTATCCCCACCATGTTCTCCATCTCTTGCTTGTTCCACCAATTGTGCCACAACACGTAATATTCTTCCCACATCATCAACAGGTTGTTGTTCCACCTCTGGTTTATCCACTTCAATAGGTCTATGTCCTTGCTGACTATTAGGTATATAGGATGCCTCACCCTCTGCTCTATCATGTGGCTCATGTGGATCCATCACTCACTGCAATATAATTAACTTAAGCAAAATATAATAACAACAATTTAATATTAACATTGTTAGTTAAAATCCAGACGCATAGCAAACACACTTCCTAGTGTCCACTGCCAATCTAGACCCTCACACCCTGTCCAGAACCTAATAACCACGCTCTGATACCAAGTTGTCGCGCCCCGAATTAATTAAGTTAAACTCATCCTTTTAATTAGAGATAAATTGCCTTAAACAATGCTTTAATTTAAATCTCTAAGGAAAATAGCATAAGATTTTTTTTCCAAAGGTATGTGTAGATGAAAACATAACTGGTTTTACTTATAACTTATAAGTACTACATAACTTTACATAACCAAGATCCTTAGTTTAATAATTACACAAAAGGAATCTTGATATTCAAACCATACTAATTATCCGTCACTCCCTCGTTTTAAGGTCCTAACTTGGCGGTGAGCTCCAAATTATAAGCATACCTGAAACAAAACATTATAGAAGTGTAAGCTATAAAGGCTTAGTGAATGACCACATACCACACATATAACCAATTTTAATAACCATTTTTATTTTGTTATAATGCTATAACCCAACAGGAATTGTGAAACTCTCGCAAGCCTGGACCCGCCACAATCCAATTAACCCACCACAGTTATTAGGGACCACCACATCCCTTAATTAGGCCCGAGTACACAAACCTTTAAGTTGGATTAACAGGACCACCACACCCCATAGGACCCACCACAGTCCTTAACATTAGATAAAGGACTCACTAGTCCATATCATTATATAACATCGCTTAACATTTTTAATCATATGCATATGTTTCATAAATACAACATCACTCCCATAAACATTTTAACCCATGTGTTTAACTACACATTTCCATATGAAATTATAAGCATTTATATTTCATAAGGAAGGTCACTCACCTTGGATTTAGTGCTAAGATTAATACCAACTACTTCCTTGGTATGGTAGTATTAGCTGCTTCCCCACCTAACAAGTCAATGTCGTTAGTATTTGAATACACCGATATAAATCAAACCCAATAATACATCACATCATTTGGTCAATCAGAAATAACTAAAGAGTAATTAAATATGACACTTCACATATCTATAAAACCGAATTAATTAGGGTTCTAACACAATTTACAGAATTAAATTACGAATTTGCTACATAAATTTATGCCTATTTTATCACAACCTTTTCCAAATCGTTTCTCAAGAAAAACAACAACACAACTTCAACTTCCTGGAATTTTCATAATTTTTATACAATATAACTTTGCATGATATTCCACCCAATATCAGTAAACATATTGAATAACACAAAATTAATGTTTCATAATTTTTAGGGCTCATTTTCTATGTCAAGCAAAACGTCAAACACCTGGTATGTATTCTTGCTACTTTAGGGCAGATTTTAAACCAAAACTTCAAACTATCACCAAGGGTTCATTCCTTGGTATTTTTACACAATTTTCGGATATGTTATAAATTTATGAGTATATTTTACTCTCAAACTTGAATCACTTAATTCCAATAAGTATTCCATGATTTATGCCATTTTTAGTATAACTAGGTCAAAATACAACATTAAGGCATAACTTAACATTTTTAAGCATACATAACCTTGAACTTGAGTATAATTCATGGAAACATATAATAAACATGTTTTTATCAGAAATATACATCATAATCATGAATTTTCTAAATCAAACTGCTTTACGAAAAGATGATGTAAATTTAGGACTTTAAAGTATGCATTTACGATCCTAGCTCCAGTTTTAGCTTATGTTCTTAACCCATCCTTGTTCCAACACAATTTAGCAATATGGGTATCATTAAAATATATATCCAAATCAAAAATAAAAACATGATAAGTATAGAACTCATCCATGTGACCAACTTTAATAAAGATGTAATTACCTTACGAGGATTCCTTGATTTATAGAAAATTTCCAAAGATTTATTCCTTAACTTTCTTCTCTTTCTCTCTCTTTAGGAAAAACTCTTGTTCATGGCTGCATTTGCTGAAGAAAGGGGTTGTTTTATAAAGTTTAAGTCGGCCAAACCATCACCCACCCTTTAACCAATCAAAAAATAGCACATGGTGTGCTAATACGACAAATGTCACTTAAGGGATGGACATATTTATCCTTGTTTCGTACTTTCGGTATAACTTCTTGTACGAGCCTCCGTTTAAACCACCGTTTATTGTGTTATAATATTAATTCATATATATACAACTTTCATAATTTATGTTTTCCCAAAATCATAAACTAATACGCCTAATTTGGGCTTCGAACCGGAAAGTAGCAATTTACCGAAAATCTCAAAACTTTCACATTTGGCATCCAAACATTGCAAATTTCGTATCAACACCCTTATTTACTTTTATAAACATAATAATGCATTAAAAACATAATTTATGATGCATTTAACCAAATAACTAATCATATGTTCTAAACATGGTATCCCCGATCATAAGCTCAATTAGCACCTAATGTAAACAACACATATATCACATGAGCATGCATCCCCTAAACATGATAATTAACATGTTTAACACACATAACCAATTTATAACTTATAACTCCAAAGTTATAATTAATCATGTAATTAACCTTCCTAATCATGTTTTAGGGCCTTACATTTTTTGACTAGCCCGAACTCATGTGGGGTATTTGGGTCATTGTAATGTAACCTATTAACCTAATTTCGGGATTAGTGGGTTAAACTTAAGGTTTAGGTGGGTGAGGAAACCATACCAATAATTCTAAACCCAAAAATAGTAGGAAGAGAGGAGAAAGCTAGAGGAGGCTAATCTGAGAGGAAATTCAAGGGATTTCTACCATCAAACCATCACACACGAAGTATATCATACTCTACAATCATCCAATGGTAAGAAATTAACTTGTTTTAAATTGAATAGAGGTGAATCATGTTCATATCATGGTAGATGTAGAACAAAACTATTTTGGGAAGGGTTTTTACATGAAAAAACGATTTTTGGTGAATTTGATCCCATGTGTAGTATTAGATGATTAATTGACGATGAAATACGAATTAGAATTGTTGGAATTAGAGCCTTATTAGATCTTCATAGAGTGACTATGTTTAATGAGATTTTGAAATCAAACATAGGGTTATATTGAGATGTTCTTCATATAAACTCATTTAAATGAATCTAATTGATGAGATTAGTTTATCTTTGATATTTGGATGATTGTCGATCATTAGAATCATCTAGGATCCATTCTCTTAAATTATACACGTTTTGGTGGATGTATATTATCATGTAGAAGGTGTTTGGGTCGAAAATTGGAGAAAAAATATGGGTTAAGGTTTACTGAACTGCGTTAGCAAATCGGTTCGCATTTCAGGCCGAATCGGTTCAGATTTCTAGGCAGAAAGCGAACCGATTCACATTTTGGCCAAATCGGTTAGGAATTTCAGTGTTGTCAGTTTGGGTTGTTAAAGTTGCTGGTTAATGCGGAAGGGTTTAAATGGAATTTGAACTCATGTAAGATTTAGAGAATAATTAATAGGAGTGACCTAGGGAGTTTACGTTTCCTTGTGACATTAGGGTAATCAAACCTTGATTTGAAATTGTGAGAGAAAATAATATACGTATATTCTTAAATAACGAATTTTGAGAGAAGAATTCAAAAACAATTGATGTACGAGCTGGTTGGGTAAGTTTGAGTGTTTTAGCAAAGTGATTTTACTTGATAAACTTAATTATATTATACAACGGATTGGTTTGGCAAGTCCGGGCATTTTAGCAGGGTGACACCACTATATTATTTAATTGATGAGAACTAAAATAAATTAAGAGTCGGGGAAATAGACTCAAGATAAGTAGGCTAGTGCTTCGAGCGATAGGCACGAATTAGTCGAAATTATGATATATATATATATATATATATATATATATATATATATATATATATATATATATATATATATATATATATATATATACGGGTATAGAGACAGTATATATATGAATGAGAATGATATCTGTGTGTATGATATTTATGTGAAACATACCCATCCTAGCGAATATACTATCAGGTAGGTTGCGCGGCGTGGGAGGTCACTCAGGTGAATCTCAACAGAGGTAGTACCGTTCCCTTGGGTCATAGGTGTTATGCATGCCCATGTGATGTAGGTTGGAGTCCCGTGGAATAATGTGGCATGGTTATGACCACAAACTTAAGGCCATGACAGCCTCCAATGTTCATTTGAAATTTTCGAGTTCGGTGGTAAGATCCCGATCCAGTTGCCGAGAGTGTGGAGGATATTCTTGGAGCACGATATCATGCTAGTGAGCTCGCGTTCAGAATGTGGAGGGCATTTGTGAATGCTATTGCATATATTATGAGTGATATATATATATATATATATATATATATATATATATATATACGGGTATAGAGACAGTATATATATGAATGAGAATGATATCTGTGTGTATGATATTTATGTGAAACATACCCATCCTAGCGAATATACTATCAGGTAGGTTGCGCGGCGTGGGAGGTCACTCAGGTGAATCTCAACAGAGGTAGTACCGTTCCCTTGGGTCATAGGTGTTATGCATGCCCATGTGATGTAGGTTGGAGTCCCGTGGAATAATGTGGCATGGTTATGACCACAAACTTAAGGCCATGACAGCCTCCAATGTTCATTTGAAATTTTCGAGTTCGGTGGTAAGATCCCGATCCAGTTGCCGAGAGTGTGGAGGATATTCTTGGAGCACGATATCATGCTAGTGAGCTCGCGTTCAGAATGTGGAGGGCATTTGTGAATGCTATTGCATATATTATGAGTGATATATATATATATATATATATATATATATATATATATATATATATATATATATATATATATATATAAGTGTATATGTGGTACATTTCAAGTGAATGTATATGATAGTGTAGTAAATTGTATACTAGTATATTACAAGAAGTGTGATTGCGTATTATATAACTGGAGTAAAATTATGAGAATAATTAATGAAGATATAATTAATTAAGCGGTGGAGAAATCTAATTAAGAAATCAAAGGTAGATAATACTCGAGTCAGGGTAGTGTAAAAGTGAGATTTGTAATGAGACTAGTTAAGCCGGGTTAATATGATTACGCTAGGTGCGCACTATAGATTAGAGGTGTGGAGTATTTCATGGGAGTGCGACACCGGATTAAATATGGAAAGTTTTTATTGCATATTTATTTATTGCATCTTAATTACTTACAAATATTTTTCAAAAGTTTTTGGGCTCTAACCCATGTAAAATTATTTTTCAAAACTTTTTAGGTGTTCAACCATAGGGTACGCCAAGGATGATTACTCTTTCTAGGGATATGTAGTTGCAGCAGATGTGGGGGCTTGCAGAGTTCTGAGTAGACATTTCCTTTATTGCATTCTAAATTAGGCTCTATTTCTGTTATTAGTTGGGTGTGTTGCCCCTTTATTCCAGACTCAGTTATTTTTATTTATCTATTTCATTCAGATAGTTGGATTGGATTTTGGTAATTGATGGTTTGTTCAGTACCCAATTTTATATTATGCATTTAGACTTCCTCATTTGGTGTGATGGTGGATGTAGTTTTAATTTCATTGGATTATGATTGAATGATTTCATTTTTTCATGTTAATTAGAGGTTAAAATTTGACACCACTTGTTAAACTAATAGGTGATTAGTAATTAAATAAATTTCAATGGTGATGCTAAGAATGAGCCATATGAGACTACCATTTTATTTTGGCTATGGGCTGGCCACCTATTATTTTAATAGGCATTGTTGATGTCTAAAAATGGACTTAATCTAGATTTACAATCACAGATTAAATATATTAGGTTAATAAAATCAAATATAAGAGAATTTTAAAGAGGTTCGGGTGTGAAGAAAGCCTACGTCTATTGTTAGTTTTATTGATGCTGATTATAATAGCTCAGTATGGTATGATTGAGAATGATTGAATTATCCCTTAAGCTGAGGGAGTACTCTATATTTATAGTGGTGTAAGACCCTAAATGGAATGCCTTTATATTTCCAATCATTTTCATCTATATACAATAAATGAAACTCTTAAACTTTAGTGTTGGTCATCATTCCAGCCAAGTAACCTTTGGTATTCTTGATGGTTCGAATTTTGGAGTTGGTTGGCCTTCCAGCCGACTAGGTTCTTTTGATGCTGATCAAGAAAACTATAAGTCTACCTAGGATGAATGTGTCTGTATTTCATTGATCCACATGGGGAGATACTTGTTACATACGACAAATGCCCCCAATGATCTATTCTTGATGATTGGTCAAAAGTATGGAGTGTTTTGCTCCGAATGTTGCTCGGCATACTGCTTGAGTGTTTCGTCGGTAAACTTTTTTGTACGATGTTTTTTTGAAGGTTTGGGAGGCGTGCACCCGGTGGTAACTCAATCGTTTGTTCAGTTAATCATTTCGTTCCCGTTTATCGAGGTGACCTATAAATAGGTAGGAGTTTCCCCCCATTTATTTTCACCTCAAATATTCTGCACTTAGCATTTCCTTCGTCTTCAAGATTTCTTTGCAAGATCGTTGGTTGCTTGTTCGTTTGCTATCATTTTTCTTCAATTCTTGCAGTCACCCTTAGATCTCTGTAAGACTTATTTCCATCTTTCTTTATTTTATCCTCCTTTTCTCTATTTACACCATAGTTCACATTGTGGATGAGGGTTCATTAGATTAATTTAGAGAAAAAAGAATGATTCTGACTTAGGTAGATTTATTGTTGAGTGTGGCATACTTTTCCACCAACCCTATTTTCCTTCAATTTTGTTAATACTTTAACGTGGTTCCTGCTAGGGACCAAACGCTTAGAGGGTTGTAAATGGGTCTCATATTAGGGTCCATGAATTGATGTTTTGTTATAAATGGGGTACTGTTGGAGAAAACACTTACTATCTGACGACTAGGCAAGCCAATAAGGCGTTAGTGGTGAATTTATCAGATTACAATAAAGACTATTTGGTTTACGATGTAGTTGTTAAGAACTGGCAACACGCTCCTTTTCAAAGGGAGTATCTTATACTAGGCCCAGGTGCCCCCAAGTAGAGCATGACATAGGTTGTAATTCTATTTTTTTATTTATTTTTCTTTTGTTATATGTTTCTCAGTTCTGCCGACTAACTTTTTTATTTCTTTATGATGCAGAGGAGAGCAAGAAAAGGTATCCTAAATAAGGTGAGATCAATCTTGAAGAGCTCAAATTTCTGTGGGGACTTAATCAAAGATTTGGAGAGGAGCATCTTCGAGCTACTTCCTTATTTTTAAAATATAAAAGTTCTATTAATTTCTTTGTTGCCCGACCAACACTTGTTCCACCCCAGCTTGCCATCAATTTGGAAGAGGAGTCTATGTTTACTTCTTCGGTTGTTGAATCAGTTGGGGCCAAATTCATCCAGGGAGGAACTTTGTAATCTTTTAAGTCTTTTGATATCTCTGAGATCCCTGTTTCTCCTTCAACAGACTTGGTGAAAAGAAATATGCCCAATTTGATGAGTGGGCCATTGACTCATCTTCCTAAGAAAAATGTTGATATTGGTAAGAAGCCAATTGGGACGAAATCCCATGACAATGATAAACGTCCTCAAGTTATTGGTACTGAAGAGATCCAAGCAACTGAACCTCATTATAAGAGCTTAAAGAAAGTTTTAACTGACCCTTAGAGGCAAGTAAAGAAAGTTCAATCCAACCAGTAAGAGTGGGTCGTAAAGAAAAATAAGTCCGACAAATAAGAGTTGGTTAAATTTTTTTAGGTTAACCTGAGTGACATTGGGTCAGCTTCCGTAGATGTTAACCCTGGATTGGCCAGGGGTTTAATCAAATCTGGAACTCTCCCTACTGATTGGGCTACATCAGTCCCCATGTCCAAGTCAAGTCAAACTGAGAAGGAATGCCATAATTTGGCCCTGGTAATTATCTTTCCTTTTTCTTTTTCTTTATGTTAATGCACTTCTTCTGATATCTGATTGTTTACTTTTTTTGCAATTTTTGGTTGACTTTAACCAAATGATGGAGAAGGACGACCAACTGAGGTCTTCCCCTGGTTAAGTAGAGGAGGCCTTTAAAGGTCTAAGATAATCTTTGAAATATTCTCAGAGGGACTTAGAATTAAAACAAAAGTTTTGGAAGGAGAAACTGTAGGAATCTGAGAATAGGGTAGCTGCAAAATAAAGTAAAATAAAAGATAATGAAGAAAAGGCCCAAAATGCCAAGAATAAATTAAAGGATGTTGAAGGTAGAGCTAAGGCTTCTGAATACAAGCTTTCAGAAGTCGCAAATCGGCCCAAACCGCCGAAGATAAAGTGGTTGGCTTGACTTCTAAAGTTACTTCTTTGAAGGAAAAGGGATAGAAGGACAAGGACACTGACTTTGACAAGGGTGGGGAGAAGGTTCTTTTTATATAAATGTCGTCAATATTGAGTATGCCAAGAAGTTATCCTTCAAATAAGGTTGGTCGGAGGCATTGAAGGTGGTCGGAACAGAGGAAAACTCTGAGTTTTTCCAAAGGCATAACCCAGGCACCCCTCCTAACCTGGATGAGGAGCTTGAAGATAAAAAAATAGTTTGGAGAATCTTTAATAATTCCCATTGAGTCGTCAGTGGTGCCAGTAACTAGTGTTGACCTACCCGATGCCATCCAAGATAGGGCCAAGGATAAGGAGAAGGTTTAGTTACTTTTTTAGCCAGTTCCTTTTTGGCCCTTTTTATGTATTTTCAATTTATTCTTCTTCGGTCTTTCTGATGTACCCAACTTTGTACTCATGACTTTGATCAATGAAAGAACCTTTTTTGCTTATTTGTTTACAATATTCAAATTAGGTTTATTTTTTATTAATTGGTGTCCTTTATGTTGTTTATTTCCATGAGTTATCCCCATATACTTATACTTGTAAATTTCCAGGTTAATGCCAGGGAAAATGTTATTGTTTATGATGAATCCGATCTACATAGGTGGTGAAAAAATCTCTTTAAGGCTGGCCATGATCCTTTATTCGAGGAAGATTTATCGGGGTTGCTCGGCCCAGAAGTTTCAAATCAAGTGAAGGAATCCTACATTCATCTCCATTGCCTCTTGGACAGAGTTGTAGCCAACAATGCTAGTTATTATGAGATGATTAAGCAAATGCAGGAGGATCATAAACTCTCCAACGCACTGCTTCATTCTGATTATGCGGCCAAATATAAATTATTAAGTGAAGGTTGGGGATTTAATAAGAATTTGAAAGATATTACTTCTGCTTTGAATAAGAAAGAATTATCCTTAAACCAAGAACTGGAGAATGCCCGATCAGTAGATGCCATATTGGAAAGGGAAAATAATGCATTGAGGAATAAACTTGATAGTCTAAAAAAATCAACCACCATTGGTCCAGATAAAGGAGTTTTGTTCCTAGAGACTGAGAATGCCAGGCTATTGGAGGAGTTGGAAGATTTATAAAAGAAAATGACCAAATCTGATTAAGCCCCTAGGCAAAGTATAGTTGTTCGGTCAACCATTGATGATGAGAGAACCAAGAAGACTCTGGCCAACCAAGCTGCTCAGCTCAAGGAGAAAGACAAGGATATAAAAAATCTTCAAGATAATGTGGACCGACTTACCTTCCAATTTCACAAGCAACCAGAGTTGTTTGGATGGATGGATATGATAAAGGTCTGGCTTATTTGGATAAACATATAGAGAATACCAGAAATGAAGGCTATAAGTGGGGTTGGATAAACCTTTTCTCTCTATTGAAGATACCTCGAGGGGATAAATTATGGTACTGGTATAACCCAGGGATTTTAGATTACCCTGATCCTCCTTTCTTGATTGACTTCAGTTGGATCCCTCATGATGTCATTCATTAAAGATTGATTCGAAAATATATTAGGGATTTTGGCACTGAAGGAGACGTTGAATATGTTCGTCCTTAGCATCTTATTGATCGACCAAGTCGTAGTAGGCGCACTAAGAGGAAGGCTTTTAGTTCTATTAATCACCCGAGCACTTTGGATGATCCTCCTGTTGGAATGAGCAAGGCTGATGAGAAGCGTCCAATGGAATAATTTGTATTTAGTATCTTATTGATCTTTATTTTGTAATTCAAGTTTATTGAAATGAATTTCTATTAGACATTTTTATCCTTTGTATTAAAGCTTATAGTTGCGATTAATGTTGTTGCCGACTAGATAATCTGTATACTGACTAGTTAATCGGCCTATTGATTAAATGTTTCGCTTAAATGTTAGATGTTTGATTAGTAATTGAATCTGATTGTAATGCCTTAGATTCTACTAATGTTGTTCTTGGATTCTACTAATGTTTGATTCGTAATTAAATCTGATAGTTTTTTTGAACTAAGTTGTAGCACTAGTTATCAGTGGTGACTAAGTATATTAGGAATGTCTAATTATCCTTGTATTTTAACTTAGTCGGGTAAAACCTCTAGTGTTTGATAGGAGATTTTACTAACTTCTAGTTCATGATTTGTCGATGACGAAATCATATATGAAGTTATTATTAATAAACTTTTCTAAAGTTAGAAAAGTTTGATGAGGAACTTTTTTGAAGTTGGAAAGTTTGGCGAATAACTTTTCTGAAGTTGGAAAAGTTTGAAATTTTTTGTAGTTGGAAAAGTTTGACGAGGAAATTTTTTGAAGTTTGAAAAGTTTTAGAAAAGTTTGACGAAGAACTTTTATGAAGTTGGAAAAGTTCTCCGAAGAAATTTTCTGAAGTTGGAAAAGTTTGACGAAGAACTTTTCTGAAGTTGGAAAAGTTTAAACTTTTTTGTAATTGTAAAAGTTTGAACTTTTTTATAGTTGGAAATTGAACTTAACTTTTCGTGTTTAATTTAAAGTAAAGCAGTGGTGATGTACCACACGATACTCCGAAAAATAAAACATAAAAATCAAGTATAATGAGTAGAAACATGCAATTTCATTAACTTAAATAACTGATTACATCGAAAACAAAATTATTGATTGTATTTGCGAATATGATCGACATTCCAGGGGTTCTTAAATTCTTCACCCTCCACTGTCTCTAAGAGATATGTTCCTGGTCGAATTTTTGTCGATATACGGTAGGGACCATGCCAGTTGGGTTCTAACTTATTATTTTTCTGAATCACTTTTCTTCAGTATAAGGTCTCCCCGCTTCAAGTTAGTTGGCTTAACACGCCGATTGTAGAACCTAGCATTCCTTTGTTGGTAAGCTGCCATCCGAATAGCATCATCTTCTCTAACTTCTTTTATCATATTCAGATCTAGTCGCCTCATAAGATCACTTTTGGGTGAATCAAAATTCAAGACTCTGTGAGTCGGTAGGACAATTTCAACTGGTACTACGGCCTCAGTTCCAAAAGCAATCATGTATAGGGTTTCCCCTGTTACTATTTTGGGAATGGTCCTATATGCCCAAAGAACGTTATGGCGTTCATTAATACACTTGCCTTTAGCATCGCCCAACCCTTTCTTCAATCCATCTAACAAGGTTTTATTGGTGATTTATGTCTGACCATTGCATTGTGGGTGTCCAGGAGCTAAATAAAGTTTATAGATGATGGACAATACTCTTTAAATTCCTCATTATCAAATTGAGTGCCATGGTTGGTGATGAAAGCATAAGGCATTCCGTATCGACAAATGATTTGCTTCCATATAAATTGGAACACCCTCTGATAGGGCATATAAATTAATGGCGGAGCCTCCACCCATTTGGTGAAGTAATCGACTGTTACAACCAGGTATTTGAACCTTTCCTTTGTGGTCGACAATGGTCCAACCTGATCTATTCCCCAAATGGAAAAAGGACATGGAGAAGTGATGGGAATTAGAGTTGTTGATGGTCTTTTATGGATGGTGGAAATTTTTTAGCACTTATCACACTTCTTGGTGAAGGCAAAATAATTTGCCTTCATTGTCGACCAGTAATAACCTTACATTGCTATCCATTATCTTAAAGATCTCCCAGCTGTGTGAGATCCACATAATCATTCATGTACCTCTTTAATTAAATCATTTACCTCAATTGGGTGGAAACGATAAAGTAAAAAAACTGTATTGCCCCTTATGTACAGTGTACCTTTCTCCAGGACATAGTGAGTTGCTTTATATCTCAATTTCTTTGCTTGTTTTTCATCGGCTAGTAACACTCCCTTTTCAATGTAGTCCTTGATGGAATCCATCCAGGAAGGCCCCAACTCTACAGAAATGATGTTGACTGCCTCATCATCAATGCTTCTGCTGGTGAGAATCTCCATCGGGATGGTTCTTCTGAGCTTCATTGGGGTTGCTGAGGTAGTCGAGCAAGAGCATCTGTTTGGGAATTGTCCAATCTTGGAATACAGGCCATCTTGACTATAAGAAATGATGAGATAACTTCTTTTGTCTTATTTAAATATGTCACCTTTGTTTCCCTTTCAACGCCATATTTTTCTAGCAACTGATGGATAATAAGTTGAGAATCACTGTGGGCTATCAACTGATCAGCTCCCAATGATGAGGCTAACTCCAAACCAGTAATTAATGCTTTATATTTGGCTTCATTGATGGAAGCTTAAAATTGAAATCTCAATGTATATTCAACATCCAAATAATCTAGAGTATTAAGGATGAGTCTAGCACTAGTTTGAGTTGTACTTGAAGATCCATTTACGAATAATTTCTATATTGGAACATCATTGTTGAACTCTCATCCATCAGTACCCCGTACTTAAAAACCTTCTAGCTTTGCTTAGCTAGTCAGAAATCTTTTTCTTGCATAGCTAATGATTCTGGTTGGTCAGCAACCATCTAAGTTGGCTTTGAAACTGAGCTCTCTTCCGAAGAAGTTTACTTGGCAGTCCAACGTAGTGTGTTGGGTACCTCGACATAGGTGAATTTTGATATGAAATCTGCAATCGCTTGACCCTTCACTGAAGTTCTTGGTTCGTACACAATTTCATAGTCTCCCAGCTCAACTGCCCAAGACATTAATCTCCCAGACTTTCAGGCTTATGCAAAGCTTTCCGCAAGGGTAAGTCAGTGGATATTACAATGGTATGAGCCTGAAAATAGGGTTTCATCCTTCAAGAGGTTTAAATGAGAGCCAATGCCAATTTCTCAGGTGTGGATATCTGATCTCAGCTCCTCAAAATGCCTTACTGGTGTAGTACACTGGTTTTTGAATGCCCTTATCTAGCCAGATTAAGGTTGAGCTTACAGTTGTAGGGGGATTGAAGATAATCTCGGGATTAGAGATAAGCCTCCCCCGCTAATACAATAGACTTAAAGGAATAAAGTAGCATAGCAGCTCGAGCAAGGCAGCTTAGCGTGGTAACTCAAGCGAGGCTACTCAGCATGGTAGCTCAAGTGAGGCAGCTCAACGTGGCAGTCCAGGGACGTCTCCCAGTGAAGTGGTTGGCCGAGAGAGATCATCCTTTATTTACTTTGTCTTACCTGTTATCTTGTAATTTAACACATATTTCAATGATGAAACGATTGTAGTGATATTTATAGTGCGGTCAAATGGTAGTCGCGAGAGACCAGGCCTGGCAGGGCCTGGGAGAGCTTGCATGCTCTATCGAATGACCTCGCCGTGGGAACTTCAGAGGGACTTGGTTTGGAGGATTAAGAAGTGAGTCATTATTGGGGCTTATCCTGACCATCTTAGATACACCTGGTAAAACATCGAGAGACCTTTCACCGTGGAATTATGTGCAGAGTAGCCTTGAGTTCCATCATATGTTGAGTTTTGAACCAAACATCCCTTTACCTCGCATCTACTTTAGGTGATGTAACTAGCTAGCCAAACACTATCCACTACATACTTGAGTAAACTACCGTGGTATTTGAGGCTGTTTGACAGTTGGTGATCCACCTCTGTGGTGACAGTCCTCTAACGCATAGTGGTTAGGCAAAAGGCATGTCTTGGCATTTAATGTTATGATACTGAGTTGACTGGCCCATCATGAATTTAATGTTTATGACATAAAGTGTGAGGGGATGTATTTCATAGCTGTGAAGGACTGAGGCATCTCGAGAATGGTGTGAGGGTTATTTATTGGCTTCATCCACTTATAAGAGGAGGGTTCCTTTCTAGAAATTTATTGGCTAGAGAGAAAAGAGATCAGAGAGAAGTTATTGTAAACCCGAGCCCTTACTCACCCGCCTTTGTCATTTATTGTGAAGATTTTAATAGCTATCCATAGATATTTTGAGAGGTTTTTGGTGTGTTAGGCTGCCTATCGAGGTGTGTCTAGGGTGCTTACTCCTCTCTCCCTTTGACTGAGTTACTCCTGAGTTTCTTTTATTATTATTTGAGCTATACACGAGTGTATTGTGAGTCCAATTTGAGTGTTGATCAAATATAATATTGTGTGTTTGTTTTTGTTTATTAAAGAGTTTCTGGGTTATCATTTATCACCATACCTATAGGGGTTACACCTCAGCTGGTATTATCACACTCCCAGGCTACAAGGGGACTACCCTCTTAAATTTGACCACTCTGCTGGGGAGGTATTATTTTAGAAGTATGTCTCAAGATAATATTAACCGTTGTATAAATTTTGACGCCATTTAACCTCAAGAAGAGCAAGCTGAAAGAGAGCTTGAGGCAGCTACAAATGGGTCCCTCGGGTGGATGTGCCTCTAGTTCAAACAGCGACGGGAGTCCCAGAGATAACACAAGCTTCCATGAGCGCTGGGATGGGGCAAGCTCAAGTGTCCCTCCTCATGAGTAAGTTTTATGAGTTTTTACAGACACCCGTTGCTACAACGGTGTTGGGGGGATTTAACACTAGTTCTTTCGTGACACCAGTGGTGGCTCCGATAGCCCCGACAAGCACAGCTCCAACGAGCACTACCCCATCGAACACAGTATCCACTCCTATTCCAATGGTGGGTACCCCAGGTGTGATAGGAGTTCAACCCGTTGGGGTTACTCCAGGTGCAACGGGTGTCCCATCAGTGGCCCCTCTGGCTCTTCCCCCAACAATCGAGAAAACACCATCATCTGCTTTGGAAGAGATGAGGAAAGAGATGCAGAAATAAATGTTGAATATGATAGCATCTTCCTCACAATCAGCGCATGAGGTGGCATCGGTGTATGATGATTTTTGTATGCCCTATCCCCAGGAATACAATGATAAGCCCTACCCGAAGGACTACATTCCTCCCATCTTCAAAAAATACACTGGGAAGGGGGGAACCCGAAGGAGCATATTAAACGCTTCATCGAACACATGGGAGATCATTATAATAACAAGAAGATCAGTTTGAGGGAGTTCTCCCAATCCTTAACTGATAAAGCCTATACTTGGTACTCCCATTTGGCACTAAAAAGTGTTTCAACGTAGGAAGAGATGCACATGCTATTTATCCAAAAGTTCTTTCTAGCAGAAGATGAGTTTACGTTGACCAGTTAGGGGAAGACGTGGATAAACCATTTAGCAGAAGATGAGTTTACGTTGACCAGGATAAGCAACGACTAGGGGAAGACGTGGTGGCATATCTTCGAAGATTCAGGGAGAGGTCCCTCGATGTGAATGATGAGGCCAAAGAGTTCAAACTGTTGTAACTTTGTGCTGAAGGTTTGCTCTTGAAATATATATGTCACCTCATTAATGAAACACGCAAAGGAACTTTCACAATATTTTTGAAAGCAGCGATAAATATATCACTGGTGGTTTGCCCAATCCCTATTATAGCACCAGTGGAGTTCAGGCAGCTAATACAACTCGTTGCAGAATTTGGCCAACCTCCACAGGCAGGATACGTCGACAGAGGTGAAGGGGTCAAGCAGTCAAAGAAATATAACAAGAGAAAGTTTGGAAGAGAAAGAGAAGAACCACCACCATTGCCTTGCACAGTTGAAGATACTGTCATTTGCTATAACACTATGGTCCAAGGGGGAACAGTGTACAAACCCAAAGGAATTCCGGCCGTGGATCCAGATGCAGCGATGAAAGCTGATCCTAAATATTGCCAGATCCATCGAAAGGTGGGTCACCCAACGGAGACTTATTTCACACTGAGGAAAATCATCAGTAAATATATGAGGATGGGGACTTTGCAGATCCCTCAAGAAAATGTAAACGTTATCCCCTCCCACCACATGGGGTAAATCTGATGGTTGCCTATGATGAGGAGACCGAATGAGAAGCGAGGGAATAGGATTTCTAATGGGAAAACTTTGAGGATGCTTTGGAAGATTGTATGAGGGGAACGACCAATGTGGTTATCGCCTACGATGAAGCAAGTGCGAGGGATGTGGACGAGGTATACAACCTGAAAGGGGAAGAAGTGGACCAGAGGTTAAAGTACCAAGCTGTTTCACAGTCGCCTAAGTTCTCGTGGTTCTATGACCAAGTGGGGATGCCAAAGGAAAGTCGTTTGGAGATAACACAAGCAATTTTATACATCATGAGGAAGAACGCAATACCATCATTGAGATGGAAGGGGCCCATGGCCAGGCTGGTTAAAAAGTTCTTGTATGAAGTAACTTTTAGTGATGCTGACAAGGTTGTGAGATTCCCAAAAAATAGGCCCTTGTACGTAATGACAAGCTGAGAGAGTATTGCGCTTGCATTCAAATGAGAAAATTATATATTAAACACCTTTTAACCCAAACAAATCCTAAACATGCAACAATATGTGATTGAATAAGATAATGAACTAAGCAAGAACATTCAAACACATGCTTGTGAGGAAAAATCCCCCAAAGGGGCAAAACCATTTATTTTCATTATAATATTGTAACTGTACAATTCGGATTACAATGAAAATACAAGTGACTAAGAATTACCCTCAGGTGTCGGATTCTGTAGTCGGCGACTGGAAATATCCCTTTCCAGGAGGCTGCAATGAAGAAAAAGAACGGTCTTCTCCACAAGGGTTGAACAACAACTGGTTGTGTTCCAGGGTTACAAACAGATTCACAAATGAATGAGAGGTTGTGTGAATCAACAAAAACTGGAGTCTTGGGACTCAACAGTGAAGACTTAGAGTTTTTGTACTCTGAAAATCGTGTGTATAAGTCTTGAAAAAACACTTCCCGTAGTGGGTTTATAAAGGAAACGTTTAGCTTAGAAAATCTGACCACGATCTGCTGAAGTTTATCCCAGGCAGACCGGTCTGAATCTGAGGCGTATCGTTCCGGGTAGGCAGACCGGTTCCTTTTATTTTTGGCTTCTTCGGTTCGCTTGCGGTCTGGGGTGTACTGGCTTTTCAGCAGGCGGATCGGTTCGTAGGCGAATCGATTCTTTTTCCAGGGCGGACCGGTCCGGCTGTCAGACTTTGATTCCTCTTCTTCTTTTGATATTCGGATCCGTTGATGACTGTATGAAACTTTGAATTTCTTTAACGGTGTAACGACGTATGACATAACAAATTGATAATGGACAAAAAATGTCCTTACAAATCTCCCCCTATGTCTATGCCGGTACATACATAAAAAACAAACATTCGAATTATCAACCAACTAAAAATGCCTATACAAATCTACCCGTCCATGAACACAAAACTGGAAAGATACAATTGAATAAGACTTCAACGTTTGCTCTTCGAATCTTCAGGAATCTCAACACTTTTCTCATCAGGGTGTGCAATCCAATGATAATCCATGTAGTACCTACACACATGAGAAAAAGCAAAATACCAAGTGACGTATCGAGTTTGAAATGAGATAAACAGATATGCCAATATGCTAATAGGTTATAAACAACTCAAACTCACTCCCCCTTAATGTGATAAACTCACTCCCCCTTAATGTGATAATTCTTTCTCCCCCTTTTTATGATGTCCCTAAGTAGACAAATGAGAGAAATAATGCAAACAAGCAATGACGGGGTGTCACAAGGAAATACTCAACTATTTTTTGAATTTTTCAAAAAAATTTCAAACAAAATCACACCATGAATGAACACAAAGCAACCAAGTTGATGATAGCGTTAATGAATGGGTGTGAACATAATTCGATAGGAAGATCAATGCATACAAACAAGACATATGTGCACGATGAATATCGGATACTCCTAACGAATGAACTCAAAGTCTTCCTTTGGTGTAAAAAAAATGGAAATATAAGATATTGACTCAATCAAATCAACAAATCAAAGCGAAAAATGATTTCTACACTAATAAAGTCCAAAACTTTTTATGCTTTTTCAGGACTTTCAAGGAAGTGCAAACCCGTTTATATTCTCTAACCAAACTCCCTCAGATATAATTTTGAATAGAGGATTTCTAAATTCTCAAACTTTGGAGAATTGATGGTAAAACCTAAGTGGCCCATATTTGGCATGAATTACTTGTTATTGCCTTTAAATTTTTTCGTGCTCTTTTAACCTCTTTGGACCTAGGATATTAAAATTTCTCCATTTTTTAGGTCCTTTTTAACGGTGGCTTTTGCGCAAAGGATAAATGATTACCTTTCGCAGCCCCTCCCCGTTATACAAAAACACACAGTCTCACCAAAATGTTTTTTTACATGCATTCCAATTTTGTCAAGTTTTATCGCATATTGAAAGTTGTATAGACAAAATTGAGATGGAAACACTCAAGCCAATATGAGATAGACAAGTGCAATAATCAAATATAGCCGTGCATGTGTGCAATAAAGGATATAGGAGTCAAACATGTAGGAAGATATCAGTAATTACATCTCAAAGACTCCAAACAATGTAAAGCACATGGATGAAATGATGTAGCCTCTCAAATCTCTATCAAACAGTCACATGGATATATGGAATGAAGTTGTGACTTGGCTATCTTAAATGCTCATCCATAAAAGGAGCAAAAACAGAAATCTTTTTGGATTTTTCAAAAAAATTATCAAAATAAAATCTTTTTGTGCTTTTCTTAAAATTTTTCTTAAAGGAAAATCTTTTTGTATTTTTCAAAAGAAATTTAAAAAGCAAAAAGAATAAATAAATAGGTATACAACTAAGCAATGGTACATATAAAACAGACTAGCAATAGGAAGCATATGATATGAACATGAAGAAGCATCCTATTCTAGACATAGACCAACCCCTCAGTCAACTGTGCAAATCCCCAAAGACTTCCTAAGACTCTCAAATCTAAGGGTATCTAAAGGTTTCGTGAAAATGTCGGCTAACTGACGGTCGGTGGGAACAAAACTCAGGGATACGACTTTCTCCTCAACTAGCTGTCGTATAAAGTGCTCACGTATCCTGATGTGCTTGGTGCACGAATGCTGGACTGGATTGCGGGATATGTGTATCGTGCTCGTGTTGTCACAGGAAATGGTCATGGTGTCCTGTGAAATACCATAATCCTCCAGCATTTGCTTCATCCACAAGAGTTGCGTGCAACAACTCCCGGCGGCTATGTACTCATCCTCTGCAGTGGACAAAGAGATGGAATTTTTCTTCTTGCTCAGCCAGGAGACACGAGCAGAACCAAAATAGAAACACCCACCAGAAGTGCTCCTATAACCATCTACATCCCCAGCCCAATCGTCATCTAAATAGGCGGACAAACGGTCATCAGTATCAAAGGAATACCAAATACCGTATGAGAGAGTCCCACTCACGTATTTAATAATACATTTTAGAGCAAGTAAATGTGACTCTTTCGGGGATGCCTGATATCGTGCACAGACTCCAACACTAAAGGCTATGTCGGGATGACTAGCAGTCAAGTAGAGAAGACTACCTATCATACTCCGATACAAGATTTGCTCTACGTCCTTGCCTGAAGTGTCCTTACTAAGCTTGGTAGTGGTACTCATAGGTGTACGTGCATGCTTAGCGGAGTCTAAACCAAATTTCTTCACCAGGTCTCTAGCATACTTGGATTGGGAGATGAACATCCCATCCTCTAGCTGACGAACCTGGAGACCAAGGAAGAAAGTAAGCTCACCAACTATGCTCATCTCAAACTCACTTTTCATCTCCTCTTCAAAGTGATGAGCATGTTGAGAGCATGTGGATCCAAAGACTATGTCGTCCACAAAGACCTGGCCAACCAAAATAGCACCGTCATATCTCCTGACGAACAATGTCATATCTACTCCCCCTCTCTTGAAGCCACGAGCTAAGAGATAGGAAGTAAGCCTCTCGTACCAAGCACGGGGTGCTTGCTTCAAACCATACAAGGCTTTCCTCAGATAGTAGACGTGCTCCGGGTGCTGTGGGTCTTCAAACCCTTTTGGTTGTTCCACGTAAACCTCCTCCTGTAGAATGCCATTCAGAAATGCACTCTTGACATCCATCTGATATAACTTGAAGCGCAGATGACATGCGATGGCGAGTAGTAGACGGACGGACTCAAGCCTCGCAACAGGAGAAAATGTCTCCCCAAAGTCTACACCCTCTATCTGTGTGTAGCCTTGAGCGACCAACCTAACCTTGTTTCGAATTATGGTACCATTTTCATCCATTTTATTCTTAAAAATCCACTGGGTACCTATAACATTAGTCTCACTAGGTCGGGGGACAAGTTCCCAGACATTATTCTTTTTAAACTGAAGCAACTCTTCCTGCATAGCAGATATCCAGAGTTCATCCTTGAGTGCTTCTTTATGATTCTTGGGCTCGACATTGGACGTGTAGCAAAAATGGATAACGACGTTCTCTAGCTGAGCACGAGTCTTGACCCCAAGAGTGGGATCACCAACAATGGCAGAAGGGTCATGGCTCTTGCGAACCCAAGCAGGTGTGTCCCCTAGCACAGGAGTAGGGTCCACAGGGTGTGAGAGAGGGACAAGTAAATCACTGTCAGAAAAGTCCTCATACTCACACTGAAGGTTAGGATCAATAACCGTCGGAGGTTCGCCATCTTGCACGGTGACGTTTATTGATTCCATAACTTTAGAGCTCTTCAGGTTAAAAACCCGGTATGCTCTACTAGTCAATGAATATCCTAGAAATATTCCCTCATCGCTCCGGGAGTCAAACTTTCCTAATTGCTCTCTATCCCGTAGGATGTATCATTTACTCCCAAAGACACGGAAATATGCAAGGTTGGGCTTCTTGCCAGTCCACAACTCATAAGGAGTTTGAAGTGTGTGTGGACGCAAATAAACCCTATTCACCGTGTGGCATGCAGTAGACACTGCCTCTGCCCAAAATCTCCTATAAACTTTACGACCTAGAAGCATACATCTAGACATATCTTGGATCGTTCTATTCTTTCTCTCAATAATCCCATTTTGCTGAGGAGTTCTCACAGCAGAAAACTCATGTTTGATCCCGAGGCTATCACAGTAAAGATCTACTTTTGATTCTGTGAATTCAGTGCCATTGTCACTACGCATCCTGTTAATAGTGACATCGTGTTGATTTTGCAGGACATAGCACTTGGTCGTTAAAAATTCTACAGCATCGGATTTCTCTCTAAAAAAACCTACAATGGAGTACCTGGAGAAATAGTCTACCATCACTAGGATATACCTCTTACCACCTAGACTCTCGGTACGAGTGGGACCCATAAGGTCCATGTGTATAAGCTCAAGAACACGAGAGGTGGTAATGGAATGCAACTTCCTATGGGTACTACGAATTTGTTTTCCCATCTGACAGGGTCCACAAACCGTCGAATTTGGCCTTCCAAGAGATGGTAAGCCACGTACTAGGTCCTTTCTAGATAAGTGAGTGAGATCTCTAATATTTATGTGACCTAGACGTTGGTGCCATAGATCCATAGGAGTGATCGTGGCGCTGTTGCAGACAAGTGAGGATGTGGGATCAGTCCCATAGCAATTATCCTTTGTCCTCACCCCTTGCACTAATAGTTTACCGGCTTGATTATAGACCTTACAAGTGTCCCGGTCAAACTTTACTGCAAAGTCATCGTCGCACAGCTGGCTAATGCTGAGAAGGTTTGCTTTCAAACCTTTGACGTACAAAATGTTTTCTAGCTTAGGAAAACCAGGTAACTTGATAGTAACTCTTCCTATAATGCTAGACTTTCTCCCATCTCCAAAGGTGACTCTGCCGTCCTGATAATCCTCAAGAGATGTAAAAAATGAGGCATCACCTGTCATATGTCTGGAGCACCCACTGTCAAAATACCACTGTGAGGTATTATGTGCTTTGAGAGCAACATGAACAACAAAAGCCTTTTTATCTTTCTTAGGTACCCAAGAGGTGGTGACCTTTTGTTTGCCTTTGTTGTTATTAGTTTTAGCTGGAATGTGAGAAGCATTCACTAACGGCAAGGACATCCGTCGGAATTCTTCCATCAAACTCTGAGATGTGGCAGCTAAGAACTCAACTCGCTCTCTCAGACTAGAAAACTCATCAGTATGACGTGGTGGAGTAGTAGTACGTCGTGTCCGACCCATATTATAGAAAAACTCCCCGAGGTGGCCTTTTCTTTTGCAATAAGTACAGAAGAACACAATCAAAGGCGGACCTTGGTTTGCTTTTCTTGGTCGAACTCTCCTTCGAGGTTTTTGACGATGACCATAAGGAGTAGTAGTAAACTCAGGAACTGGTCCAGGTGCAATTTGAGAGGTGGAGCCACCATCAAACCCAATTCCCTTCCGATCACCAAAACCTAAAGCGGGGCCGAGGAGCATCTTTCCCATCTTCCCAGATCTATCCTCGATTTGTACCTTGACTTTCCGTGCTTTCTCAAGATCATGAGTCAGCTGGGCAACAAGGGCTTCAAGTTTCTTCCGAGTCTCCACGGAGGAATGGATCTAACTCGTAAGACTAGACACTTGTTTAGTCAAGTCCCCTCTCTCTTTCTCAAAAACACTCTCTCTCTCTAAACAAACTCTCTTTCTCGACACAAGCAGATTCTCTCTCTCTCAGGGCAGTGAAGGTGGAGGACTCTCTCTCTCTCGCCTTTCTTAAATCTTCCTCTAAGCCGGTGATCTTAAGAACTAGCGCTTTATTACGTTTTTTAGTTTTAAATGACTCAGAATATAACTCTGCATAGGCGCGTTGAATATCACTCTCGCTCTCACTTGAGTCATCCTCCCCCTCACTCTCATCGCTCTCACTGTCGAGGTGTCCTTGTGACGTAGCATCCTCATCGTCATGAGAAGCATTGGAGGTATTCACACGACTTTCCATGAGTGCGGTGATGTTATGCTCATGCAGTGACTCATCTCCATAGTCCATCGACTCAACCTCACTGTCGTCACTAAGGGTAGCATTTAGGACAACTTTCCCTTTCTCTTTGTTCAGACGTGTGGCACACTCAAAGGCTCCATGACCCCTACCATCGCATTCAAAGCATCACTCACTATCTGTCTTAGGAGGATCTTTAAAATCTTTTTCATTTTTCTTTTCAAACTTATTTTTCTCAAATTTCTTTTTATCTTTAAAATTGCCATTTTTCTTAAATTTGAGAATCCTCTTGAAATTTTTTGCAAAAAGAGCCAAATCATCTAAGTCAAAATCGCACTCAGAATCTGACGTGTCAGTCTCTCTCTTTCTAGACGACTCTTCCCTTTTTCTAGCCGACCCCTCACTCTTTTTCTCTTTGGCATTAAGTGCGATTCCCTTATCTTTAGACCTAGCAGTTTTTGGGGAACATATCAATTTCATAAGTTTACAAATCTCCTACAAGTTCTTCCAATTTTAGCGTATTTAAATTGCCCATAGAATTTAGCACAGTGACTTTAGTGATAAAACACTTAGGCAAAGAACGAAGAATCTTTTTGACAACTCTATCATTAGGAATATGTTCACCAAGATTAAAGCTAGTATTAACAATGTCAGAAATTCTAGCATAGAAATCATCAAAACATTCATTCTCATGCATGGTGATGGTTTCAAATTGAGTTGTCAAATTTTGCAATTTAGACTATTTCACAGAATTTGTTCCTTCATGGGTGAGTTGTAAAACATCCCATGCCTCCTTTGACGTGGTGCACGTCATGATACGTCGAAACTCATCGGGAGTGATGGAACCGAAAATAGCACTCAAACCTTTAGAGTTAAAAGAAGACCATCTAAATTCATCTTCAGTCCAAGAGGTGACGGGTTTTAAATTAGTCACATTTTCCACAGTGACGGAGGGAGGTGTCCACCCTCTTTCAACTAAAATCCAAACCCTTTCATCTATGGCTTTTAAAGCCGACCTCATTCGGGCTTTCCAATAAGCATAATTTGTCCCGTCAAAAACAGGTAATTTATTATATGATTTCTCCATTTGAACACGCACTTTTCAAAAATCAAAATTTTTTCAGAAAAATGATATCTTAGAAAAGATTTTGCGAAAAATAGGAATACGCGATAGATTAGCGTAATCCACTGTGATACCAATTTGAGAGAGTATTGCGCTTGCATTCAAATGAGAGAATTATATATTAAACACCTTTTAACCCAAACAAACCCTAAACATGCAATAATATGTGATTGAATAAGATAATGAACTAAGCAAGAACATTCAAACACATGCTTGTGAGGAAAAATCCCCCAAAGGGGCAAAACCATTTATTTTCATTATAATATTGTAACTGTACAATTCGGATTACAATGAAAATACAAGTGACTAAGAATTACCCTCAGGTGTCGGATTCTGTAGTCGGCGGCTAGAAATATCCCTTTCCAGGAGGGCTACAATGAAGAAGAAGAACGGTCTTCTCCACAAGGGTTGAACAGCAACTGGTTGTGTTCTAGGGTTACAAACAGATTCACAAATTAATGAGAGGTTGTGTGAATCAACAAAAACTGGAGTCTTGGGACTCAACAGGTGAAGACTTAGAGTTTTTGTACTCTGAAAATCGTGTGTATAAGTCTTGAAAAACCACTTCCCGTAGTGGGTTTATAAAGGAAACGTTTAGCCTAGAAAATCTGACCACGATCTGCTGAAGTTTATCCCAGGCGGACCGGTCCGGGTCTGAGGCGGATCGGTCCGGGTAGGAGGACCAGTTCCTTTTATTTTTGGCTTCTTCGGTTCGCTTGCGGTCCGGGGTGTACTGGATTTTCAGTAGGCGGACCAGTCCGAGTCTGAGGCGGACCGGTTCGCAGGCGGATCGGTTCTTTTTCCAGGGCGGATCGGTCCGGCCTGTCAGACTTTGATTCCTCTTATTCTTTTGATATTCGGATCCGTTGATGACTGTATGAATCTTTGAATTTATTCAACGGTGTAACGACGTATGACATAATAAATTGATAATGGACAAAAAATGTCCTTACACAAGCATCAACGAGGTAAGCTTTGCAAGGTCCTTGATGGACGGGGGAGAATCAATAAATATCATTCCCATCACTTCCTTATGGATAGCCAACATTTTAGAGGAAAGATTAATACCAATGCCTTTGGTGATTTCTGGCTACGATAATCAATCGTCCAAGTCTATTGGATATGTGAATATGGGGATTGCGATCGGGAACCTTACCTCGCATATCAAGTTCCACGTGATTGAAAGTGCCACTTCGTACCTCCTACTGATAGGGATGGTATGGATGCACAACCATTATCTAGTCCCTTCGACATATCATCAATGCACAAAGGCAAATGTCAAAGGGTTGAAATTATTATACATGCCACAAAGAAGCCTTTCTCCACCGAAGAAGCTCATTTGGTTGACGCAACTTTCTACACGGAGCTGGAGGAAGATTCCAGGGTGCTGACAAGAAGGATGGAAGGAGCAAGAGTTCCCTCTATCAGAGAAAGGATGGGGCCTATGAATAGTCAAAGTAGAGAAGTGACAAAAGGAAAATTAGTAGCTGAAGAAGTTCACTTTGCTGATCCGAGGAAGGAGAACCTCTCGAAGCAGCTCAGGGATAGAATGAGGCCCATGATGAACTTGATGGAACATCAGGTCCAACAGCAGAGTGTGCTGAGCAGATATTTGAGAGATAGACTGGCAGAAGCTTTGAGGGAAAGGAAGAGAAAATCGGTTGTAACGACGAGAAGGCAATAGAACAAGAAGATCACAGAGGATATGAAAATGATTTACCTCCTCTGAGGGTGTGAGCGGGCAATCGAAGGAACCGATCTAGGGGATGATGAAGTGGCTAACCTAATATACGAATGTTTCCCGGTGGACTAGCAGGGGTAATACATAGTCATTAATAAGTTAAATATATAAGAGTTTGTAGAGGACGTAGACGAAGAACCAGACTACATGATGGATCGCCCAAAGCCCCAGGTACAAGAGTTGGAACAGTTGAACCTGGCTGAAGAAGGAGAAGATGCAAGGCCTATTTTTATTTCGAAGGACCTGAGCGTAGAGAAAAGAGGGGTCTTGATAGAGTTGATTCAAGAATTTAGAGATGTCTTCATGTGGAAATACACAGAGATAGAGGGGCTAGACAAAGATGTGAGTTGCCACAAGCTGAACGTTATTCCTTCAGTCATACCGGTGAAGTAAGCCACAAGAACCTATAAGCCGGAGATAGATTTAAAGATTAAGGAGGAGGTCCAACGATTGCTGGTAGCAGGGTTCATTGAGGTGATATAACACCCACTTTGGCTGTAAAGCATCGTCCTAGTAGGAAAGAAGGATAAAAACCAGATAAGGATCCGTGTGGACTTCAGAGATCTTAATAGAGCCTGCTCGAAAGATGAGTTCCCTCTACCCTCCATTGATATCCTGATTGATGCAACAATGGGTCATGAAATGTACAGTTTCATGGATGGGTATATGGGATACAACCAGATCGAGCTGACGTAGAGAAGACGACATTTAGGACCCCATTAGACAACTTCATGTACAAAATAATGCCCTTTAGGTTGAAGAATGCCGGGGAAACGTATCAAAGGACAATGTTGGCCATTTTTTATGATTTCTTCCACAAGTTTTTAGAATTCTATGTGGATGCTTTGATTATCAAGTCAAAGAAGAAAGAGTCCCATCTGGACGACATGGGGAGGGTGTTCATTCGTTACAGAAAATGCAAGTTGAAGATGAACCCACTAAAGTGTGCTTTCGGGGTCACAAGTGGGAAGTTCCTAGGGATTGTGGTGGATTGGCAGGGAGTACAGATGGACCAAGACAAGAAACGAGAAATCCTAAAAATGCTATGTCCAATTACGATGAAGGAGATCAAGAGTTTCCTCGATAAAGTCTCTTACCATAGGTGATTTGTACCAGGACTAGCCAAAATAACTCACCTGTTGATGGAATTGCTGCGAAAGGGAACGAAGTTCAAATGGGAGGAAGCTCACCAGGAGTCTTTAACCAAGCTAAAGAAGCTACTGACCTCTCCATAAAAGATGATCCTTCCAAAAGCAGGAGTAGCGTTGCAGCTCTAGCTCACTTCTATCGCCAAGTCCATCGGAGCACTCTTGGCATAAGAAGTCGATGGGCAAGAAAGGCCAGTTTACAACCTGAGCAGAATCATACATGGACTAGAGGCAAGGTACATTAGTGTAGAAAAGCACTATTTAGCCTTAGTTTTCATAGCACAAAAACTTAGATATTACAGGCTATCTTTCACAATTCACATTGTGACAAGATGTGACCCAATTAAGTTTTTATTGACAAGAACTACTTTGATTGGAAGAAAAACTAGGTGGTTCCTCATCCTTTCAGAGTATGACTTAAAGTGTGTGGTTCCTCGCGTGATTAAGAGAGAGGCATACGCAGACTTATTGGCAATATTTCCATCTGGAGTATTTGAGGTCAAAACGCTGATCGTTGTTTTCTGTTCACCGCCTTAATACAAAAACCTAAACTTATGACTACACTCAACAAGTGAGTATAACGGTCAAGTCTGGGTATAAAAAATACATAGAGACAAGTTGTTAGAATTTAATTGGGTTAATACTTCTAAATAAATGTGTAAAAGGTATTTTGTTAAATAAAAAGAAATAAAAGATAAACTAGGCATGAGTGTATTTAAACTAAATTGACAAAATGAATAAAAACTATAGGTTGCGTTGAATATCCCTCACCTGAGTTAATTAGTATAAAATGGTTACATGGGTTCGCAAATTATTAAGATTGCGTCTCATTTCGTCAATTAATTAAATTAAGAGTTGTCACACCCCTAAATTCGCATAAAAGACTAATAAGATTTTGGTGTCTACAAATACCCCAAAAATTACGCACGCAATGTCGTAAATACGGAGCATACATGATATATCCAATTAAAATTCCTAGGTGTAAAAACTAGGACAACACAATCGAAATAAATACGTAAACTCCATCACCAAAGCAAAGCAACATGTCAACCCTAGTTGAGTTCATTCCGACACAACCTAATTTAAATTAGTCGCTAAACATATTAAATGACATTAAATAAATTAACTAATTAATTAAAACACAATAATTAAATTAAACTAGGCTAGAATAAATGACAAAGCATGAAAAATAAGGAACAAAGCTTAAATTAGGGAAAAAAGATGAATAGTGTCCACTTACATAAATAGGTGTCAAACCACCAAGAAATGGAGGAGAGGGGTTTATCTCCACAAAATCCCCCCAAAAGTCTAAACCCTAGAACTAAAATAAAAATGGGACTAAAATTAAGAATTTACATCATCCCCCAAAATAAACATAAGTTGCCTTTTATACTAAGTTGGAATAAACGAAGAAAGAAAAAAGAAAAAGAAAAGAAATAAGCATAAGTTACAAATTAAAGGAATAAAAGAAAAGGAAAAAAATAAAAAAATAATAAAAAAAGAAATGGCAAATGGGCAATAGGTATAATCTTCCAAAACAGAGTCCCGGTCGATCGGGGGTGGTGATCGGTCGACCGCCAAAGAAGGACCAAACCCACTGTCAACCTTCCATGGCAAAAATCCAATCAGCGATCGACCGTCGGGGCATGGCCGATCGACCGCGCACAGCAGCTCCAGCCACGCATTTACCACGTCAAAATCCATGGTTGTGTAGCACAAGACCCATTTCGGGTAGCCGCAAAAAAAAACCCGCCATGGCCATAGCCCATATGCGCATCAGCTAGTGTATTTATGGACAAAACCATTCCCACACCAAATACCATCAACTAATCATGTAAATCCAAGACCCACTTCCAAGCTCCAAAAACCTCCATAGCCATTAATGGCCAAAGCTCAAGCTCCAATTTTTACATGTCCAAGACCCATTTGCGTACGTGGTCAAGATTGTGCTCCAATTTTGGACCAAAGTCCCGAATTTTGAACGAACCCGAAATTTGAGCATAACCCGAGCAAAATCCCAAATTTCCATGACCATTTGCTGAAAAAAGAACGTTTTGGGGACATATATGGAATTATAGGATTTGTTAATGAAAGAGAAAAGGGACATGGATGTAATTAATTAAATTGTTAATAAATCTCTTATAATTCTTTTCGATTAAAGGTTCGTGTTTCTTTCATTCGAACTCTGATTAGAGCATATTTGTGGCCACGTGAAGCTTGTCCCGAGGGCTACAACTTCCGTGAAGACTTTGGGCAAAACTCCCGAAGTGTAAAATTACCAAAATGCCCCCAAACGTGCGAATTGCGACGAAACTTAACCAGAATGCGCTCAAACTTCATACTAAGCACCGTAACACCTATTAAAGCTCAATAATACCTCAAATAACATGTTAGCATATAAAACGGAGGTTATCTGGTTATTGAGCATAATTATAGCAATTACGGTACTTGAGGGGGGCTAAAATACATAGGTTGAAGGGTAATTAAATGCAATATTCGATACGAATCAGCCACCCCGAGAGAACATCCCGGGGGATGACTTGTAGGAAAACTTTTTGAAGGCCGACCTTGAAGAATGAACGATGCAATTTGATGGTTCTTCAGCAGAAAAGAAAGGGGGGGGGGGGGGGAGGTATCTTTTCTAAAGGAAATGAGGAATTTTGCCTTTCTTATAAATTGGATCTCCCTTTGTCCAACAACGAAGTAGAGTATGAGGCATTAGTAATGGGGCTACTAGAGGCCCTTCGAAGAGGCATATGTTCATTATGCATTAAAGGTGATTCCAACAAGTGAATGGGGAATATGCATTAAAGCACCCCAGTCTAGCGTCTTATAGAACGATCATCCAACAACTGATCAATCAGTTCCATCAAGTCAAGATAAGAAGGCATCCTAGAATGATGAATAGACATGCTGATGCCTATACCACCATTGCTCAAAAGCTGGCTATGAAGATCGATACAACTATCGTGGTGATCCAACGAAGAACAACCCCATCGGTTGTGCAATTAATCCTACCTATGGAAGGTGATTCGGATTGGAGGGGAGAAATCAGAAAGTAGTTGGAGTCTGGGGAAGGCAAGATGGAACTGAAAGAGCTAGCACAATACTTTATCAATCATGATAACCTCTACTTCGGGAATGTGGGAGGATGGTTGTCAAGATATGTCGGCCCAAAAGAAGCAGAGAAAAGATTGAAGAAAACACATGAAGGCCACTACGAAACAACAAAGATCCCTCTGTATAAAAGAATTCAGAGGGAAGGATACTTTTGGACAACGATGAAACAATATGCAGCTGAGTTGTAATGGAAATTTGATAGTTGCCAACTTTTCTTTTAGGCAGCTGAATGCCACTTCGTTGAAACTGAAACAGACTGGAGGCAACCCTACATTGACTTCATCAAACACATAATTATTCCTTTAGAGAAAATAGATGCGATGGGACTCAATCGGAGGGCTCCACGATTTTATGTCCAAGAGGATCAGCTCTATCGAAGGGGATACTTCAATAGGCCTTTAAGATGCATCACGAAAGAGGAGTCAACAGAAGTATTGAAACAAGCTCACGATCCATCCCACATTTGAGGGACCAAGCTATATGACCAATTAATAACCTTGGGGTATTATTGGCCAACTATGGAGAATGATTCTGCGAGTTTATGTGAAAGCGTAAGGCATGCCAGCTGCATGGAAATATGATTCATGCCCCTTCGGTGGACTTACATTCTTTGGTCACTCCTTATCCATTCCACACTTTGGCATTTAAGCTGGTAGGGGCAATACATCCTTCGTCAAGATGAAAGATCTGGATATTAGTGGAAATGGAGTGCTTTACGAAGTGGGATGAAATGATACCACTCAGAAGATCAACGATCGATGTGGTAGCTAATATTATCAAAGAGTACATAATCTGTCATTTTGGGATCCCAAAAGTCATCCTCTCTGATAACGGAACCCCTTTCATTAATAAAGAGGTAACGATGCTCACTAACGGATACTTCATCGTCCATCATACCTCAACGGTGGCATACCCCAAGGGAAACGATCAAGCCGAAGCGACTAATAAGACTTTGGTCAATATTTTGGCCAAAATGATGGAAGACTTCCCAGGATCGTGGGACGATAAGATCCCAGTGGTACTGTGGGCCTACCGAACAACCAAGAGAAAACCCATAGGATATACACCGGGCTCCCTTGTATATGGAGCTAAGGAAATCCTGCGAGTAGAGTTAGAAGTTCCCTCTGCCCGTTATACCCTGCGAAGCAGTATGCTCCCTTAGAGCAGACACGTACAACTAGAAGCATTAGACGAGCACAGAGATAATGAGATGTAACATTTCCAAATGTACATAAAGCAACTCTCAAGGGCATATGATAACTTGGTGAGACCAAGGAAGTTTGTGGAAGGAGACCTCATTTTAAAAGCAGCTGTGAAGCACATCAGAGGGCTCCCTCTCCCTAAGTTTGCTGCGAATTGGGAGGAGCCTTTTAATGTGAATGAGGCCCATGATGCATCTTACTATTTAATTTCAAAGATGGAATAAGATAAACTATTCAAGATTAATAATAAATGGATGAAGGTCTATCATGTATAAGCAAGCAACCTTAGAATAGAGATGTATTTGGTTTCCATGGATATACAAATCATTTTGAAGTCATATTTATTAATGTAACTAGATTTTTGATTGAAGATTGCAAGAGGTTTAATTTATACAAGATATAGAAGAGTAGTTATAGCACAAAAAGACTATAAGACAAAAATGAGCTTCTTTTTCATTAACATACTTGGAAATACATTACAAAATTGGGGACGACCGCCCAAGAGTGACATACAAAAAAAAGAATTTTTTTTACAAGGCATTGAGAGTCATCAACCTAAGAGGAACCACAAGTCTGGGGAAGAAAAACATCCCCATGTAAGCCTGAAGAGGCTTCGAAGCATGTTCTCTGCACACTGATAGAAACTTCAATTCTTTCTTGGACTTGAGCACGCTTAATAAGGAGTCTTTCATATTTTAACTTGGCAGTATGGAGAGCCTCTTCGATGGTTTGGACCTCTCGATCAACTTCTTCCAATAATGGCACCAGCCAGCTTTTCCTCCTCATACCGTTAGGCCTCCAGATGCTTCTGAAGTACCTCCCTCTGGTTCACCATCTAACGGATCTTCAAAATCTTTAAGTGACCAGTCGAATTAAAAGCCATCTCTACCCAACTCCTTTAAACTTACCAAGTATTGATTAATGAGAGGCCTGGTGAGGTTTAAAGTCTAGGTATTGACAATCTCTATAATAATGGTCGCCATACCTTGAAGTTTGAAACCCATCATGGCTATGTTTGAACGAACGCAATCAGCAGTAAAAGTATGGGGATAATAAGTCACAATCTGTTATATGATAACACGATGACACGATGGGATCAGGGGAGATTGACGAAGCACCAGGAGGCAGAACTCGTGAGGAGACATTGTAGGCAAATGAATCTCATAACCAGACTCACTGTCAGCTGGAACATTAGTCGTGGAACCCTGATCATTATGGTTAGATTCCTCGAAACTAGCTGGTTCTTGATGAGGCGAGACAACAGGCGAAGGAACATGCTGAGTTTGCTCTTCGACAAGAAGGGACTCCCTAAAAACCTAATGTGAGAATAAAGAGAAGAATGAGTTTGATGGAAAAATATTAACAAGTGGTTTTCATTGTTAAGTCACTGTTACTGGTGGAGTTTGATGAAAAAATCTTAATAAGTGATTTTCATTATTAAGTCACCGTTACTGGTGGAGTTTGGTGAAAAAATCTTAACAAGTGGTTTTCATTGTTAAGTCACTGTTACTGGTGGAGTTTAATGAAAAATCTTAATAAGTGTTTTTCATTGTTAAGTCACCATTACTGGTGGAGTTTAACAAAAAAGCTTAACAAATGGTTTTCATTACTAAATCGCCATTACTGGTGGTGTTTGGCGAAAAATATTAACAAAGTGTTTTTTTATTGTTAAGTAAGCGTTGTTAAAATGAGATATATATATTGGGTGACTGATCATTCTACAGGCATAACGAAAGAATTTATGCAATATAATAAAAGTCACTAATTACCTCGGTGGCAATGGTAGGAGAAATATCTGCAGGAGCTGTAACGCCCACACCCTTCGGGCTCTTAGCAGAACCTTCATACAAAGGAACATGAACCGAGGTACCTTGGCCGTTAAGGGGAAAAAGAGCTAAGGCTAGAGAAAGATCCCCTGAAGTAGTGGGGATATGGGGATATATGAATGACTCCGTAACCGAAGGAAACCCTGACCCACTAGATGAACCAGTCCTAGCCTTAGGCACACGTAAACCCTCGAGTTAAAATGGGGGAGTCAGAACTGGAGAAAGCTACAATAACAAAGTTAAATGTAACATACAAGAGATTAAACGTGAGAAGGGACAAGGCAAATGTCTCTCCTTACCTCGATTATGTTGAAGAAATGGGAAAACCAAAAGATTAGCCTCAACAGAGGAAGCTGAAGAAGAGATTCAACGACAGTTGAGGCTAAACATGATCCAACTCCAACCTGAAATAAGTCAAGCGACTTAGTAAATATGAAGGCAAAAAAAATATAAGGGATAATCAAGTTATTGCCTTTGGAGGGCCACTAGAGTCAACGGGGATAATGTCTAGAGGAACCACTAGAAGGGAAGGTGGCACAAAAGAAGCCAAAGGAGTTTCCTTTGTCTAGGAAGAAGCTCCAACGATTTCCAAAAGAGCGCCAGCTACCCTAGCAGCCTCCTCTGCATATCTGGAGGCAAAATGACATGAGTAGGAGAGCCCATACATGGGAGAATGGGGAGGTGATGCATCGAACGAAGTGGTCCTGAAGCATCCTCCCATGAAGGGAATCACGTAAGAACTTAGTCCTTCTTCTTCTATATGATGCGTAAAATTCCCAAAAGGGCTAGAAAATACACTCAATATATTGAAAAAGACTAAGTATGAAAAGAAAGAAGTTACCTCTTGTTTAGGAGGGGGAGAGTGGGAGGATATGACCATTGGCGAAGAATGTGGAGAAGGAACTGAGGTAGCCCTATCGATTTGGCCTTGGTCAGGGTCAGGACTGTCATCCACATTTATAGTTTCAATTGGATTTGATGGGGTAGATAGCTCAGCAGTAGAAGCAGTAATTATGGGTTGCACCTCATGAGCTCATTTATTCTGAGTCTTAGTGCTTAGAGTCTTTCTTCTAGCACGAGAAGAACCAAGGACTGAGTTAACTCTTATAACCTTCCTTCGCTTTGATCCCCCCTCAGACGGATCTACCAAAATGGTGGGGAAAGCAGCAGTAGGATGAACGGGAGGAGTGTACCGATGAAATTCAGTGTTTATTCGTTCCACCTCAGCTTGAACTTTGTTTCTTCATTCCTCACTTACTTCGGCATACATAGGAGGAGGAATAGAGGCAATGGGGAATGCATCCAAGGGAGATTGAGGTTGACGTTAGGACTTGGACTTTGAATAAGTCCCACTCTTGTATCTCCTAGTTCTTTTGGCCAGTGGCTTGAAAGTTCCTTCGCTAGGAGTTACACCGATTAGGACATCCTCGCCAGAAACACCTTCAAAAGGGGAAGGTTATTTTGGAGTTAGAACATTCTTGGGCTTGGTCATAACAGTGGGGATCATGGGGCAATAAGGAGGTATCTCACTTGGAGGATCTTTAGGGGACTTTCTCAGAGGGAACTCAACCCCAAGAACAGAGTTTCCTTTGAGGCCTAATTACAAGGTAGGGAAAGAGAGAACTGGGGGATACTGAGGGGGACTTTGTATAAATTCATAAATTCTGGTCAGTTGCATCGACCATAATTTGGTGTCAAATGAAGTGAACACATCCCCTTTCCCGGTGGCACTGGGAATGGTAACCCTACCATCCATAGTAGAAGTTACACTGAGTACAACAGCAGAAAGGTAGAAAGTTCATGCCTCAAAAAAAGTAGCCCTCTCATTTATTAACTGAAATATAGGTCGAGGAGCCCCTTGATCAAAACCAAACTACCTATTGCATCGATCGGGGTTGTAAGGTTCAGAATTACATCCCCACTTGGTGAATAAAGGAAGGAACCCAGGGGTGAACATAAGCACCACTGCTTGTGAAGGATATTCTACAACAGGAAAGAAAGTGACCGTTTTAGTTGTAGAAGAGAAAAAATTCCAAGTGTGGGCAAAGGTTGACTCCCTATATGGCCTCATGACGAAGGAGTCTAAACGGTAAAAAAAAGTCCATTATCTCTTTTCGGCTTTGTTTTTTGTGAGAGCACAGGAGGTGATGGGGCTTGATGGCTTGGCTAAGGGGATAAGGAATAGATTTAGCGATAATAAAAGGAAAATGAGTGTAAAGGAAAACTTTTAAAATAATGGTGTTGGCGAAATTGTCTAGGTTGTAACGGCTAAGGGATCGTTCCATGTCAAGATGGGTCTGATCCAACCAAGTGTTCCCCAAAGAAATAACAGCCAGAGGAAGATTGAAACCTCTGGGAATACGAATGGGGATTTTTATGAGGTCCCTCTTAGGTTGGTCATTGGGCTTTCTAGTCAAGAAGAAATAGGAGAGCAAAACAAGTATATAGGCTGGTAATTCTAGTAATGTACCTTTACCCTTGCCTGTGATAAAAGTGGCATCCTTCGTAGTAGGAGCTTCGAAGAAATAATTGATTAGGGGAGTAAATGTAGCTTTACTGGAAGACCCAGTGCAGCGTGGACAGATTCGATCTAACTCTACCCAATCAGTAGCTTCCTCGGCATCCAAGGCCTCATCAAGGTAAGCAACTCACAGACATTTTATAAGGAAATGATGAACTCTCCCCAGGTAGCAAAGAAGGTATGAGTTATGATGTTTCATCTAGAGACCAACACTTAGAGTGCAGGGTTGTGTTTGGAGATAGTGAACTCCCCAAACTAGTTGGCTAGATGAAGACCAACTTTGGTAAGAGCTGCAGCGTGGGAGCTCTGCATATGTGCATGCCAGGTGGAAAAATGATCTGAAGATCCCCCAGGTGCTTCGAAATCAATCCAGGAGAAAGGAAAGTCACCACGATCCAATCTAAAGCATAGAGTCCCCTTTGTAGGGAGAAAACCCCATTTAGCTCACTCTTCATCTTCATCACCCAACAGAAAAGGGTCATACTTGGTTAAAAAACTGCAAGTCTTGCACATCATAAAAATTGCCATCCTTACCAAAAATAGGAGAACAACGGTAGAAATGTAGTTATTCCCAGGGCATCGCTAGCAAGGCGGTGGCACTCAAGGGGGTAGCAGGGACAGGCAAAAAGGCGATTGCAGACGGAATGCTGTCGGTGGGATTATTTGGAGTGGTGGAAGAAGCCATGGCAGGCAGTGGTAAGAAAGAAAAGTTTCTAAGGAATAAGGAGGAGGTTGAAAGTAGTAAAACACAACTGCTGTAGACGATAAAAATGGCATAGAATGGGAAGAATCAGGTGGAAGCTCGACAACAATGGAGGTTTTGCCTTTTTCTCTCTCTAAAAGCTTTGGGATTTTGAAGAAGACGAAACCAAGGTAAATGAGAAAAGTGGCTAAGTGTTGGATAATAGCTGTTTAGTTTTTTTTTCCAAATTTGGCATTTGAGTTTCCCACCTCCACACGTGACAAGCCGCCCATAATCATTTAAAATGGACACGTGCCACTTCGGGGAGTGCCTTGACAGTTGAAAAGACAGTTGCACGTCATTAATAAAGTGACGCATGGGGAGTGCCCTGATAGCTGAAAACAAGTTATGATTTTGGTGCCAAAATTTTTATCAGGCACATCGCATATCCCACAATGCAGAAGTTATTACCATAGTTCAAAAATCTACGATGTCCCCTCGCCACAAGTCCAAACGGGTTAGCTTTGACTCAAGCACATCGGGGAGAATTTTTCTTTTCGAACGAGATGAAATGATGACGCAGCACAGTCCAAACGAGGTAATACTTCAACTTGGGAAAATTTTGTTGGGATAATTTACGCGGGATAATTTCAACGTTAGAGGAAAGGCTCCATGTAGCGCAGTACAAAAAAGTTCACGATGTTCCCTCACCACAAGCCCGTTCGGAGTTATTTCTGGCTTTGGTACATCAAGGAGAATTTTAATTTTTGTACAAGACAAAATGGAGAAGAATAGCGAAATGAAGAAACTGGGTGAAAAGTGCAAACAGGGGCGAGTTTAACTTTTGAATGTTTAGGAGGGAGATTTCATACCACTAGGGGCAGTCCTAACGCAAATACCAACTTATTACAACTACGCTGCATGGTGGCACTGAACAGTGCATACAGGTGAGAGTTTAACTTTTGAACAGTTAGATCGGATAATCAATAGCTTCCTCAGATGTTTCAAATAATTACCATACCCGTGAAGAAGACGGAACGACTAAGGCGTAACGGCAGAAAAAAGTTGTGATGTCCCCTCGCCATTCGTCAATAACTTGCAGCGCTTTAATTTAGGTACATCGAGGAGAATTTAACTTTTTTTCTGGCAAAGATAATGACAGAAGTTGTGACAAAGACATAGATACAAGAATTTTTTCATAAATTAAGGGTTCACCGGATTGAGAAGTTTTTCGTGCAGACATTTCTTGTTACCACAACAAATCTTTACATGAAGGGGCAAACACTACACCAAAAATAGGAATCTGGCACGGTTTAAAACTATTCCAGATCAAATCTGACATGGTTTTGAATTGTGCTAGAATCAGGTGTTCCAAAATGGCCAATTTTGCCAGATTTGACCAAACAGGAGCACTTGTGGCACACTTTTAAATCGTGCCAGAATTTGATATTTCTGGCACACTTTTAAATCGTGCCAGAATTTGATATTTCTGGCACACTTTTGGCACAGTTTTGAACTGTGCCAGATTGAGCACATTTTGATAAACTTTTGGCACAGTTCAAAACCGTGCCAAAATTTGATACACTTTTGGCACGATTTTGAACTGTGCCAAATTTTTGGATAAAAGAAAAAAATGTAAATATTTGAAAGCAAGAAAATTCACAAATTGCATATCTTGCACGTTGTTGATAAACTAATGTACATAAAAACTTCAAAATATTACAGGTCTTTAGTAGTTCACAGGCTAAAAAAAATTGGGCAGAGTTTTCTCTATTTTCTGGACATTCTAAAACCTGCTAATATAAAACCTGCATAGTATAAAGCCGGGTGCATGACCACAAAATATAATAATAAACTTACAAAAGCCCGCACGGCCATAAAAGTTAACAATAAAACTACAAAGGCCCGCACGGTCGTAACACAAAAAAATAGAATCATGAATATTAACGACATTAAATAAATAAACCCCTTGTTGTAAACCATTGACTTCTCCGTGTGTTCCACGTGAATAAATGCTAACGATAAATGTTATCCTGCAAAAAAAATAGGATACAAAAAAGAGACGATATTAGTAACCAAGTAATTTATAAAAAAAACTTACTCAAGCTAAAAAAATACATATAGGAGTTGAAATTATTATTATATTCAAAAATTGAAAATCTTACACAAGTTATGATTTCCTGATCAGTTCCTACGAGTTACATTGATCTCGTGTGAGGTGTTAGTACTTCTTACGGGATCGTTTGGGGGCTGGTTTGTGTTTTCACCCTTTAACAACTTGTTTCTAAGCCTAATCTATATATTTTCAAATTACAATCATATTCTCAAACCGAGAGGCCCGTGACTACGCAGCTAGTTCCTACGAGTTACATAGGTCCCGTGCGAGGTATTAGTGCCTCTTGCGGGGACGTTTGGGGGCTGATTTGGGTTTCCACTCTTCAACGGCTTGTTCTAAGCCAAATCTATAAAAATTTAAATTATCATCATATTCTCAAACCGAGAGGTCCGTGACTACGTGATCAGTTCCTACGAGTTACATTGGTCCCGTGGGAGGTGTTAGTGCCTCTTACGGGGTCGCTTAGGGACTGGTTGGGGTTTTCACCCTTCAACGGCTTGTTTCTAAGCCTAATCCATATATTATCAAATTATTCTCATATTCTCAAACTAAGAGACCCGTGACTACGCGGTCAGTTCCTACGAGTTACATTGGTCTCATGTGAGGTGTTAGTGCCTTTTACGAGATCATTTGGAAGTTGATTTGGGTTTTCACCCTTCAACGACTTGTTTCTAAGCCTAATTTATATATTTTCAAAGTATCATCATATTCTCAAACCGAGAGCCCCGTGACTATGTAGTCAGTTCCTATAAGTTACATTGGTCCCGTGCGAGGTGTTAGTGTCTCTTACAGGGCCGTTTGGGAGCTTATTTGGGTTTCCACCCTTCAACAACTTGTTTATAAGTCTAATCCATATATTATCAAATTATCGTCATATTCTCAAACCGAGAGACCCGTGGCTACATGGTTAGTTCCTACGAGTTACATTGGTCCCGTGCGAGGTCATTTGGGGGTTGGTTTGGGTTTTCACCCTTCAACAGCTTCTTTCTAAGCCTAATCCATATATTATCAAATTATCATCACATTTTCAAATCGCGAGGCCCGGGACTATGCAGTCAATTCCTACGAGTTACATTGGTCCCGTGCGAGGTGATATTACCTCTTACGAGATTGGTTTGGGTTTTCACCCGTCAACAGCTTGTTTTTAAACCTAATCTATATATTTTTAAGTTATCATCATATTCTCAAATCGAGAGGCTCATGATTATGCTATCAGTTTCTACAAGTTACATTGGTCCCGTGCGAGGTGTTACTGCCTCTTGCGGGGCCGTTTGGGGGCTGATTTGGATTTTCACCCTTCAACATTTTGTTTCTAAGCCTAATTTATATATTTTTAAATTATCGTCATATTTTCAAACCGAGAGGCTCGTGGCTACGCAGTCAGTTTCGACGAGTTACATTTGTCCCATGCGAGGTGTTAGTGCCTCTTACGGAGCCGTTTGGGGGTTGGTTTTAGTTTCCACCCTTCAACGGCTTGTTTATAAGCCTAAGCTATATATTCTCAAATTATCGTCATATTCTCAAATCGAGAGGCCCATGACTACGTGGTTAATTCTTACGAGTTACATGGGTCCCGTAGAAGGTGTTAGTGCCTCTTACGGGGCCGTTTGGGGGCTGGTTTTGGTTTTCACCCTTCAATGACTTATTTCTAAGCCTAAGCGATATATTTTGAAATTATCATCATATTCTTAAACTGAGAGAACCGTGACTACACGGTCAGTTCCTACAAGTTATATTGGTCCGGTGCGAGGTGTTCGAGCCTCTTATGGGGCCGTTTGGGAGCTGGTTTGGGTTTTCACCCTTTAACGACTTATTTTTAAGCCTAATCTACATATTTTGAAATTATCATCATATTCTCAAACTGAGAGAACCGTGACTACACGGTCAGTTCCTATATGTTACATTGGCCGCGTGCAAGGTGATCGTGCCTCTAATGGGGCCGTTTGGGAGCTAGTTTGGGTTTTCACCCTTCAACGGCTTATTTTTAAGCCTAATCTACATATTTTGAAATTATCATCATATTCTCAAATTAGGAGAACCATGACTACACAGTCAGTTTCTACAAGTTACATTGGTCCCGTGCGAGGTGTTCGCGCCTCTTACGGGGCTGGTTTGAGTTTTCACTTTTAATTACTTATTTTTAAGGTTAATCGATATATTTTCAAATTATCGTCATATTCTCAAACCGAGAGGCCCGTGACTACACGGTAAGTTCCTTCAAGTTACATTGATCTCGTGTGAGGTGTTTGCGCCTCTTACGGGACCGTTTGGGGCCTGGTTTAGGTTTTCACCCTTTAAGGACTTGTTTTTAAGCTTAATCGATATATTTTCAAATTATCGTCATATTCTCAAACTGAGAGGGCCGTGACTACGCGATCAGTTCCTATAAGTTACATTGGTCTCGCGTGAGGTGTGCGTGCTTCTTACAGGTCCGTATGGGGGCTGGATGGGGTTTTCACCCTTTAACGGCTTATTTTTAAGCTTAATCGATATATTTTCAAATTATCATCATATTCTCAAACCGGGAGGCCCGTTACTACACGACCAATTCCCACAAGTTAATTAGATGCCAAAGTACAATTTGTTAGATTAGATTCCAAAGTAAAAATTAATTAGAATTCATATCTCCAATATCACACATTATCTGTTAAATATTGTATTCACTTTTGCCGATGGTTGTTCGCGGGTTAGGGAACATGTATGGTGAAGGTCCCAAATCAACTGGGGATGGATCATTTGATTTAGTGAAAGTGTTTTAGGTTTCAACTAACCTAAAAGATGTTATAGGTATATATACACACATTACCTAAATATGTTGATATGAACATGATGCTACATATGTATATATACACACACACATCACCTAAATATACACACAATGCAACCCCCCACCCCACCCCCAAAAATTGGTCCTCTTACATCCCAAAGAAAACCTAACACATATGTTACCTTACCAATAAATTCTTCATTATTTCTGAATTTTATCATCAATAAATGCCTCGTTATTTACAACTCCAAAAATAATTAAAACTGATGCAAACTAAAATGCCTAAAATTTGAACAAACTAAGCTTTCACCACACATAGTTATCTTTGAACATACAAACACAAAACCACACTTATCTACAAATTCAAAAACAAATCATAATTTATACAAGTACAAAAACAAAATAACAAAACCCCCCAAACTCATAACAAATAACAAAATGAACAGTAAAGAAATGTAACTTTATGTATCATAAGAAGAAGCCTTCATAATTTAAACAATTTCAAGGCTTCTTGAGTAGAACCTTGTAGCACCAGAAGAAGAGAAGAAGAGATACATTGAACATAAATACTATTAATTATTGTGTCCATGAAGTGATTTTCAAAGTTTGAAAGGAATGATCAGATATAGAATAAAAAGTCAAACTATAAATGTTGAGTAGAAATAATTCATTTCATTTAAAAAGGTCAATAAATGGGTATTAAATAATAGTTACCTGTAGTAACTTGATTAAGATTTGATAGAACTGGCCTGAAGGATTATCAGCAGTTGTTGGTTTAGTGAAATATAGTGCTACTCCGCCCAACAGTGAAATTAGTCAATGAGGCCCTACATAGTGATAAGTAAAGGATGGATCAGCAAATTTGGAATATTTTCATTAGATTTAACAATATGAAGGCGGGTGATACTGTGGACAGGGTCGCAATTTTCTCAAACGTTGTGTTGAGGCTTGGGAAACCATCTCAGTAGAGTCATTCTGAAATTCAATTCTCACGGCCTTTAGATCTCATGTCAACGATACACATAAAAGTTTATTTCTTAGCTTATTTTCCATATATTTATGTTCAATTATAAAGCTATTACCCAAGGCTTGAACCTAAAAAATATATATATATAAAATAAAATAAAAAAATATAAAGCTACTACCCCCAACTCCCACCCACGTGATTATGTTCAAGTATAAAGCTTCAAAGACATGCCAATCATAAACAACATTTCATACATCATGTGTATCACACCATTTTTGAATCTTCCAAATAATTAGAAAAACAAAGTCAGTGCTAAATGAAAATAATAACATAAAGCTTTAAGTTTTGAAATGCTATACAAAATCCATCCAAGACTTTGAATAAAAAGAAATCAAGCTAATAAACATAAGCTTCAGTTTGAAAAAAAAAAAAAAAGGATTACCGGTGTCTTCAACTTTGATGTCGTAGATTAGCAATCCCCTTGGTCATTTATAAATTCTTCTATGAGGATGTGCGTCGGCATTCCATGTGCATCAAGTGTGCAAGCATACAGACCGACAAACACGTTGATGGTAGGCACCTAACTTCGGTTCTTTCTATTCTCACAACCAACAATAGAAAGATTATGTACGTTAGGAAAAAAAAATAATTTAGTCCAATCTAATAGTTATAATGTCAAACAAAATAATAAGGATTTTGGGGTTGGGCTAAACAACCATTGAAGTTATGAAAATGATCTCAAAATATAAAACTCAAGTATAAAAAATAGAATAGCAAATATAAAATGTTTATATTACAAATGTATAAGCACAGTCCAAATCTATATCCAACTTTGTTAGAAATTTCACTCTTTAAAAAATGGCACGACTAAATTATATTATAAACTTAATACCAAAACAAATTGCATTGTTATAAAGAGCACTGCAGAATTCATCACAAACCAAAGTTTTCTAACTAGTGAATTCATTACAAACCCAAAATAACTAATTGTTAACTGCTGAATTCATTACTAGAAAAAAATATAAACACAAAATCACAAGCAAACTCACCTCATCCGTGAACCTAGAGCCATTTCGAACAATAACCCATGAGCTTAAATCCATCCAGCCATCTACCTTACGCAGGCGGCCATGACCAAAACCAGACTCATTACACCTCCACGCACTTACCTACAACTGCTATCGGAGACCTATTCAGAATCCATATCCGACCACAAATTTTCCCCTACCTTCTAAACCCATAACCAGCAACCAATCGTGACCCGTAGCCTGCCTATTTAAACCTTTATGTAACCCATTTAAACCCGATGCCTACCCATTTAAACTCATTTAAACCCGGTGCCTGCCCAGATCCACCGAACTTCTCTACCCGGTTCCTATTTATTCACCCAAACCCGTTCGCCCCTACCGCCAGACTTTCCTACCCAGTTTCATATAAAAATGTAATACCCCGTATTTTTATGCTATATTAATTTGGGGATTTATTAAATTTAATGTGAGTTAATTATTTAATAAAAATCCGGAAATTAATTATGTTATAATTATTAATGTGATGAGAGTTAGTAATTATGGGAAATTTGTTGAATATTACTAATGAGCAACGTAATATATAATAGTGGTTACATTGAATGTCACGAGTGAATAAAACGACAATTTTGGAAATTGAGTCGGGACGCGCCCGTGTCCCGTCAGGACTAAATATTGATAAATAAAAGTGAATATTTTATAAGTCATTCGTATGCTTGTTTTGAGTGCACCAACGCTTCCGGAAGGGTCGAGATAGTCAGAAAAGTGTACCCGGGGGTTTAGTTTGGGTCTCGGGGCATTTTTAGGCCTAATTAGTACCCCGGGAGGGCGTTTTGGACATTTCGCAATTATGGGTAATTAAACCCACGAAATTCTAAGGGTTATATCAGATGTCTAAGGTCATCTTCTAGGGTTAGAACAACCAAAGATAAGTGACGGCCATAGGAGAGGGAAGGAGAGAGCTTCCAAGGCAATCCAAGGCCCAAAAGCTATCCGTTTGCACCGCCACCACCACCAACGCGTAGATCGCGCGACGGGCTACGCAACCACACCAAAAACATCTGCAAATTAGAACACCAAAAACCCCAGGCAAGTGTTTATCTTGCTTATTTCGTTGGTACATCTTTCATATTAGTTTAGGAGTAATTAGAATGAGTTTTTATGGAAGAAAACCAAAGATTCGAGATAGGAATTGCATGTAGTGATGGATAAATTGATAATTCTGGAAACCCTTGCCATGTAGAGGAATTACCCACGAAATTATGATGTTTATAATAAGAAATTTCTGGAAATACTTGTTAGAACCATGTTAAGAGAATTCTAGGGTTCTTGATAATTATGATAAATTTTTGGGCTGTTAATCCATGTATAATGATAGAAATCCACATGCTTTACGTTGGAAATACCTAATATGGAGATAAAATGTTAGTAGTATGAATCTTTGGACGTTTGGGAATGTAAAACTTGAATTTGGATGTAGAAATGTGATAGAACCCGTAACTGTAAAACTGCAGAAATCGCAATACCTGCTTGATCGATCGATCGAGCCTAGAGCTTCGATCGATCGAAGGTTCGATCGATCGAGCCCCAGACCTCGATCGATCGACCCCTCCTGGAAGACTTCTATTTCCTTTTTAAATGAGTTAAATTTTAATTTATTGTGAGATAATTCTTGGGCATCCTTAGTAAAATATTTTGGGAGATAGGGAAGACCAGTAGGACATGTGAATAAATTTTGGGACCCTTGATGTCGGGCAAAGATTGTATTTTGGGATAATTACATAAGGGTCGGTGAACTTATGATTTAAAGAGAGAGAAACGTAAGAGAGTTACTTTGGAACAAATGTGTACACCTACTGAATTTTATAATTTGGAGAATAAAGCCATGAGAGTTGTGTGGTATGTTGGAATAATACCGAATCAAGGTTAGAAACGAACCGTTATAACTGTTTACTAAAATATGATAATATGGAAATGTCGTAATTATGGGAATTGAGAATTTACCCATTATTGATATGGTAATATTAGTATATTTATATGATTGTGTATGCGTATACTATCTATATGTGAAAATCATGCCCACGCTACTTGCTATCCCTGGGGTTTTCGCGCTGGGACAGTCTTATCTCGATGGGACCTTTATGGGGGATATTGACTTGTACCCTAGAAGATAGATATCCTTGGTACAGGCTATCGGAATAATAGTTCAGACGGTCCTAAGAGATGCGGGTATGCGCTTTCCTCTTAGAGACTTGGAATCTACGCTTCGCCTCATATTGTTTGTGTGTAGATATCCTTGGTACAGGCTATCGCAGTGATAGTTCCGACGGTCCTAAGAGACGCAGACATATGCCATCCTCTTAGAGACTTGGAATCTATGCTTCGCCTCAATATTGTTTGAGTATGTGTTAATACAGTTCGAGAGTGATTCCGAATTTGTATTTCCCTTAGTACGAGTGATACGGGGATTGGATAGTAGAGTATGCTCGCACCATAGTTTTTATTTGGGGTGCTGTTATAATATACATATATTTTACGAGTAGTTAATATATATATGAAATTCTGAAATCTGGAACTTCCTACTGTGATTTGATATGTAGGACATGGTTGATGACTCAAATTGTAAATACTTGTTTTGAGAAAGTATAATATGACAGTGGAAAACTTTATTGATTAATAAAGTTAAAATGAGAACTTTGGTTACTAATTGAAATATTCTTTTCAAACAATTGAATCGTTAAATTTTGAATCCTGCGAATAACCTAAGATAAGTTAGACCATTGGGAAAGGATAGCGTGATATATGATGAGATAGACCACTCGGAAGGTTAGTGCGATAGGTGTGCACATTAGAAGAGAGGTGAGAATTTCTCAAGAGAGTGTCGCACTAATATGTTGTTGCATTGGCCTGTATCAATTTAAATACTTGCTAAATAATTTTTAAATCATATACACTATCGGGCTCTGACCCGTTTTTTTTCTCTCTCTCTCTCTTGTATATATATATGTATGTACTACAGGTGCCCAGCCACAGGGGCATCTTGCTTAGGATCTCTTGGAAGGAACGTGCTGCAGCTTAGGTGGGAGTTGCAGGCCACTTGCTTAGACGATTTCATTTACTTGATTCCACTTATATGATTCTCAGTTATTGGGGCATGTGTCGCCCTTTCCACTATTTATCTGTTTTGTTGGGACATTTGTATTTCAGTTATTTCTCGTACTGTTACTTTGGGATTTATTCAGCATGTATGTTTTACATTAAGTTTTAAATGTTGGGATTCTGGATGTTGAATGTTTAAAGTATTTGGATTATGTTCTAGGATAAATGTTGTATGATTCTTACTTATTGTAAATGTTGTTACTAATTAAATAAATAATTTTCCTTTAAAAATAAAATTGGTCAGAAATGTTGAAAAATGGTTTTGACACTTAGCTTAATTAATTAGGGTGTTAATTTGGAAAAAGTTATTTTTACGACAGTGATGTTAAGAATGAACCAACTGTTCACCTTGATTTTTAATTTAATAAAGGAGTGATCGCCCGGTATTTAATTAGGCGGGGTGTCACAGGTGGTATCAGAGCATCAGGTTCTAGTGTCCTTTAGGATCAGTGCGGCTTATTATGCTTGCAACGTTGCTTTCTTTGATATAGAGCCCTAAATATTAGGAATGTTATGTTCATCTCTATACATTGGGAATTCGTGCTTCTGCGATTGTTTATACGAATGATGAACTCATCCAAATTTACTTAAATTTTCATATGGATCGTCGAGAAGAACTAGCTAAAACGGTTGGGTGAGGCAACGAGCAAAATCGACTCACACCTCAGGTATCCCCATAGAGAATATCAACCGCAGAATTAGCAGGTATCGTAGCACAAGAAGTTACCACTACGGTCTTGCAGTATCAAGAACTCAACACACAGCTCATGGGGGGAAAAAGATCTAGAGAGTACAATCAGTCTGTCATGACTGGAACTAACAAGTGTGTGAAGACACAAAAATCACAGCTACAATATCTTCAGGCCCATAAAAGTCACGAGGGTAACAAATTGTGCGGGGAAACCCAAAAGCGTCAGGGTCAACAAAGCCAAGGTCCGTATGAAGTCACAAAGAGGTGTTTCAGTTGTGGAATGGACGATCACAAACGTAAATCTTGTCCGAATCAGACTGGGGATAAACTACAATCCGACCAGCGAAGAATTTCGAAACTCTGCTATAAATGTGTACATCCGGGTCACAAGTGGATGGATTGTCCTCACCCTGACATAGTTTTTCCGAAAATTTCCCCTCAAGACCAGCAAGACCAGGGAAAAAGCGAGGCTAGTCAACAACGTAGTGAAGTGAAGCAGTTTCAAGGAAGGTGCTTCCAATGTGGCAGAAATGGCCATAAGCGTCAGGATTGCCCAGAGAAGAATAGAGCCCCACGGCAGGAAGGTGATAGTAATAAAACACAGAAGCCAGCTCCACCACCCTTTCCAACAGCCTCAGTTCAGCAGAGGCAGTTACAGTATGGACGTGTATGTAACGTCCACCAGATAGCAGCATCTCAGGCCCCAATCGAGAAAAGAGGTATGTTTCCTATCCATGGTACTATGTGTCGAGTTTTATTTGATACTAGGGCGACGCATTGTTTTATAGCTATACATTTTGCGAAGGCCTTAGGGTTGTTAGTCATAGCAGAGAGGACAGTGACGTGTGTAGACTCACCACTGGGGAGTGGGTCGCTTATCTTCTTTATATGCCGAGGAGTGGGGGTAGAGATTTGTAGCTTGGTATTACCTGCAGACATGTTAGTCTTAGATATGCATGAGCATGATGTTATTATCGGTATGGATTGGCTCGCAGCTTATAGAGCCATGATTGATTGCTTCGGTGGGAGCATTGTTTTTGCCATTCCGGGGCAAGAGATGTTTGTAATGGCGATGCCTCGCCCAGAGGGAGGTTCAACCGCTCATTTATATTATATAGAGGAGGATACCTCTAAGGAGGTTGTGATTCCGTTAGACTCGATTCCAGTTATTCGTGAGTATTCTGATGTGTTTCAGGAAATACCAGGCCTACCCCCCAGTCGAGAGATAGACTTTGTTATAGATTTATTGCCAGATACTAGACCTATAGCATGCGCTCCATACCGTATGGCTCCGGCGGAGATGCGAGAGTTACGAGATCAGATAGAGCAGCTGTTAGGTCAGGGCTTCATTCGCAGGAGTACCTCACCTTGGGGCGCTCCAGTTCTGTTTGTGAAGAAGATAGATGGTTCACTGAGGTTGTGTGTGGACTATCGGGAGTTGAACAAGGTCACGATACGGAATAAGTATCCATTGCCTCGAATCGATGATCTGTTCGACCAACTGAGGGGAGCAACTTTCTTTTCGAAGATAGATCTGAGGTCGGGGTACCATCATCTACGTATTAGAGAGCAGGATGTTTCAAAGACTGCCTTCTTGACGAGATATGGGTCTTACGAGTTCAGAGTGATGCCATTTGGTCTCACAAATGCTCCAGCCATATTCATGAACTTAATGAACCGAGTATTCAGAGAGTTCTTGGATCAGTTTGTCATCGTCTTTATAGATGACATTTTGATATATTCACACTCCGAGGAGGAGCATGCCGAGCACTTAAGGCAGGTTCTTTAGACTTTACGAGAGCATCAGTTGTATGCTAAGTACGAGAAGTGTGGATTCTGGTTGCGAGAAGTACAGTTCTTGGGGCATGTTGTTTCTGAGCAGGGGATAGCAGTCAACCCGAGTAAAGTGTCAGCGGTGAGGGAATGGGGATAACCCACGACACCGACGGAAGTGCGTAGTTACTTGGGGTTAGCCGGATACTACAGGATATTCATTCGGGGATTCTCCAAAATAGCGGGTCCATTGACGAATCTGACTCGCAAGGGGGTACCATATGTTTGGGATGACGCTTGTCAGTTGGCTTTCGACGAGCTGAAATACAAGCTTACTTCCGCACCAGTTCTTGCTTTACCAAAGCCGGGTGTGGAGTACCTGGTTTACACCGATGCCTCTTTACGGGGACTTGGGGGAGTACTTCAGCAGGAGGAGAAGGCTATAGATTTTGCCTCCCGCAAGCTTAAGCCGCATGAGAAGAATTACCCCACCCACGACCTGGAGTTAGCAACGGTCATTTTTGCATTGAGGATATGGAGGCACTACTTATTGGGGGAGAAGTTCCATTTGTTCACAGACCACAAGTCACTGCAGTACCTATTCACTCAGCGAGAGATGAATATGCGACAGCGCAGATGGTTAGAGTTTGTGAAGGACTATCAGTTTGACATACAGTATCATCCGGGGAAAGCCAACGTAGTTGCTGATGCGTTGAGCCGTAGACCGGTAAATGAGGTAGCAGACGTCTGGAAAGCGAAGTGGAAGGAGTTGGGCCACCAGGACACAGTTGCCCGTTCCTTCATATCTGTTATGACAGTCACACCCGAGATTGTTATGAGGGTAATACAGGCCCAGACCACATACCCGTTTTGCCAGGAGAAGATTGTACGACTTTTAGCCGAGGGTGCTGAGTCCTATTCTGTTAGTTCTGATGGGGGTTTGAGGTTTAATGGGAGATTGGTGGTTCCAGAAGGAGAAAAATTTCATCATGTAGTGATGACCCAGTCTCACGGGTCCCGATTTGCAGTACATCCTGGAGGAGATAAGATGTACCAGGATATGAGGAGGCAATACTGGTGGAGTGGGATGAAGAAGGACATTGCTGAGTTCGTGTCCAAGTGTTCTACCTGCCAGCTGGTGAAGGTGGACCATCAGAAACCGTCAGGATTTCTTCAGCCATTGGAAGTACCCGCGTGGAAGTGGGAGAGTATTTCCATGGATTTTATTACAGGGTTGCCTACATCACAGTGGGGCCACGATTCTATCTGGGTGATTGTAGACCGTTTGACCAAGGTGGCTCATTTTTTACCGGTGCGGACAGACTATACCACGGGTCAGTATGCTCAGTTGTTCATTGCTGAGGTTGTCAGATTACATGGGGTGCCCCTGAATATTGTGTCAGATAGAGACAATATTTTCATGTCACGTTTCTGGGAAAGATTTCAGGAGGCTATGGGTACTGAGTTGAGGTTGAGTTCAGCTTATCACCCACAGACAGATGGATAGACAGAGCGTACTAATCAGATGTTAGAGGATATGCTACGCATGTGTGTTCTTGATTTTGGAGGAGGTTGGGAGCCACATCTTCCACTGGTAGAGTTTTCTTATAATAACTCTTATCAGTTTATGATTGGTATGGCTCCATTTGAGGCTTTGTATGGCAGGCCTTGTCGTTCTCCAACTTGTTGGCTCGAGGTGGGGGATAACAAGTTGCTAGGACCGGAGGTAATTCAGGAAACCTCCGCGAGGATTTTGATGATCAGGAGTCGCATTCGAGTAGCCCAGGACAGGCAGAAGAGCTACGCCGATGCGAAACGGTTCTTCCGAGAGTTTAATGTGGGGGACCAAGTGTTACTGCGTGTATCTCCTATGAAAGGAGTGATGAGGTTCGGGAAGAAAGGGAAATTGGCCCCGAGGTACATGGGACCATTTCCCATCATTGAGAGGATTGGGCCGGTAGCATACAGATTGGGACTACCAGAACATTTACATCGCATTCACGATGTATTCCACATCTCGTCGTTGAGACGGTATCTTCGGAATGATATGGCCCATACTCACATTGCGATAGATGAGATAGACTTACAGCCTGACAGCTCTTACGAGGAGAGACCGGTGGCTATCCTAGACTATAGTGAGAGGAGATTGAGGTTGAAGATAGTTCCACTTGTGCGAGTCCAGTGGGAGCATCATAATGTGGAGGAATCCACTTGGGAGCGCGAGGCCGATATGCGCGAGAGATATCCAGATTTGTTCTTACCAGGTACGCCTTGTTTTCTGAATTTCGGGACGAAATTCCGTTATTAGGGGGGAAGTATGTAATACCCCGTATTTTTATGCTATATTAATTTGGGGATTTATTAAATTTAATGTGAGTTAATTATTTAATAAAAATCCGGAAATTAATTATGTTATAATTATTAACGTGATGAGAGTTAGTAATTATGGGAAATTTGTTGAATATTACTAATGAGCAAAGTAATATATAATAGTGGTTATATTGAATGTCACGAGTGAATAAAATGACAATTTTGGAAATTGAGTCGGGACGCGCCCGTGTCGCGTCAGGACTAAATATTGATAAATAAAAGTGAATATTTTATAAGTAATTCATATGGTTGTTTTGAGTGCGCCAACGCGTCCGGAAGGGTCGAGATAGTCAGAAAAGTGTACCCGGGGGTTTAGTTTGGGTTTCGGGGAGTTTTTAGGCCTAATTAGTACCCCGGGAGGGCGTTTTGGACATTTCGCAATTATGGGTAATTAAACCCACGAAATTCTAAGGGTTATATCACATGTCTAAGGTTGTCTTCTAGGGTTATAACAACCAAAGACAAGTGACGGCCATAGGAGAGGGAAGGGGAGAGCTTCCAAGGCAATCCAAGGCCCAAAAGCTATCCGTTTGCACCGCCACCACCACCAACGCGTAGATCGCGCGACGGGCTACGCAACCACACCAAAAACATCTGCAAATCAGAACACCAAAAACCCCAGGCAAGTGTTTATCTTGCTTATTTCGTTGGTACATCTTTCATATTAGTTTAGGAGTAATTAGAATGAGTTTTTATGGAAGAAAACCAAAGATTCGAGATAGGAATTGCATGTAGTGATGGATAAATTGATAATTCTGGAAACCCTTGCCATGTAGAGGAATTACCCACGAAATTATGATGTTTATAAGAAGAAATTTCTGGAAATACTTGTTAGAACCATGTTAAGAGAATTCAAGGGTTCTTGATAATTATGATAAATTTTTGGGCTGTTAATCCATGTATAATGATAGAAATCCACATGCTTTACGTTGGAAATACCTAATATGGAGATATAATGTTAGTAGTATGAATCTTTGGACGTTTGGGAATGTAAAACTTGAATTTGGATGTAGAAATGTGATAGAACCCGTAACTGCAAAACTGCAGAAATCGCAATACCTGCTTGATCGATCGATCGAGCCTAGAGATTCGATCGATCGAAGGTTCGATCGATCGAGGCCCAGACCTTGATCGATCGACCCCTCCTGGCAGACTTCTATTTCCTTTTTAAATGAGTTAAATTTCAATTTATTGTGAGATAATTCTTGGTCATCCTTAATAAAATATTTTGGGAGATAGGGAAGACCAGTAGGACATATGAATAAATTTTGGGACCCTTGATGTCGGTAAAAGATTGTATTTTGGGATAATTACATAAGGGTCGGTGAACTTATGATTTAAAGAGAGAGACACGTAAGAGAGTTACTTTGGAACAAATGTGTACACCTACTGAATTTTATAATTTGGAGAATAAAGCCATGAGAGTTGTGTGGTATGTTGGAATAATACCGAATTAAGGTTAGAAACGAACCGTTATAAGTGTTTACTAAAATATGATAATATGGAAATGTCGTAATTATGGGAATTGAGAATTTACCCATTATTGATATGGTAATATTAGTATAGTTATATGATTGTGTATGCGTATACTATCTATGTGTGAAAATCATGCCCACGCTACTTGCTATCCCTGAGGTTTCCGCGCTGGGACAGTCTTATCTCGATGGGACCTTTATGGGGGATATTGACTTGTACCCTAGAAGATAGATATCCTTGGTACAGGCTATCGGAATGATAGTTCAGACGGTCCTAAGAGATGCGGGTATGCGCTTTCCTCGTAGAGACTTGGAATCTACGCTTCGCCTCATATTGTTTGTGTGTAGATATCCTTGGTACAGGCTATCGCAGTGATAGTTCCGACGGTCCTAAGAGACGCAGACATATGCCATCCTCTTAGAGACTTGGAATCTATGCTTCGCCTCAATATTGTTTGAGTATGTGTTAATACAGTTCGAGAGTGATTCCGAATTTGTATTTCCCTTAGTACGAGTGATACGGGGATTGGATAGTAGAGTATGCTCGCACCATAGTTTTTATTTGGGGTGCTGTTATAATATACATATATTTTACGAGTAGTTAATATATATATGAAATTCTGAAATCTGGAACTTCCTACTGTGATTTGATATGTAGGACATGGTTGATGACTCAAATTGTAAATACTTGTTTTGAGAAAGTATAATATTACATTGGAAAACTTTATTGATTAATAAAGTTAAAATGAGAACTTTGGTTACTAATTGAAATATTCTTTTCAAACAATTGAATCGTTAAATTTTGAATCCTACGAATAACCTAAGATAAGTTAGACCATTGGGAAAGGATAGCGTGATATATGATGAGATAGACCACTCGGAAGGTTAGTGCGATAGGTGTGCACATTAGAAGAGAGGTGAGAATTTCTCAAGAGAGTGTCGCACTAATATGTTGTTGCATTGGCCTGTATCAATTTAAATACTTGCTAAATAATTTTTAAATCATATACACTATCGGGCTCTGACCTGTTTTTTTTCTCTCCCTCTCTCTCTCTCTTGTATATATATATGTATGTACTACAGGTGCCCAGCCACAGGGGCGTCTTGCTTAGGATCTCTTGGAAGGAACGTGCTGCAGCTTAGGTGGGAGTTGCAGGCCACTTGCTTAGACGATTTCATTTACTTGATTCCACTTATATGATTCTCAGTTATTGGGGCATGTGTCGCCCTTTCCACTATTTATCTGTTTTGTTGGGACATTTGTATTTCAGTTATTTCTCGTACTGTTACTTTGGGATTTATTCAGCATGTATGTTTTACATTAAGTTTTAAATGTTGGGATTCTGGATGTTGAATGTTTAAAGTATTTGGATTATGGTCCAGGATAAATGTTGTATGATTCTTACTTATTGTAAATGTTGTTACTAATTAAATAAATAATTTTCCTTTAAAAATAAAATTGGTCAGAAATGTTGAAAAATGGTTTTGACACTTAGCGTAATTAATTAGGGTGTTAATTTGGAAAAAAGTTATTTTTATGACAGTGATGCTAAGAATGAACCAACTATTCACCTTGATTTTTAATTTAATAAATGAGTGATCGCCCGGTATTTAATTAGGCGGGGTGTCACAAAAAATTTCTGTAACTTAGTGCTTGAGTGAGAGAGGGAGAGATGAAGGTTACCTGAGTGCTTGTGTGAGAGAGAGGGAGAGATAAGGTTTGGGTTTGAGCGAGAGGATCAAAAGTGAGGGAGTCTAAATTTTTTAGTGCATTTTATATTTTAGTAAGTGTGCTTAATTTTGGCACACTTAAAAACAATGCCAAATTTTAGCATTGATTTAAAGTGTACCAAATTGTCATTAAACCGTGTCAGAATTTGACACTCTTTTAAACTGTGCCAAAATTTTAATATCAAGGTGTGCCAAGTTGCTATTTTTGGTGTAGTGAAATGTAGGGGGCGTGAAGATAATCTCGGGATTAGAGATAAGCCTCCCCCGCTAATACAACAGACTTAAGGGAATAAGGCAGTGTGGAAGCTCAAGCGAGACAGCTCAGAGAGGTAGCTCAGTGTGACAGTCCAGGGACGTCTCCCAGTGAAGAGGTTGGCCAATAGAGCTCATCCTTTACTTACTTTGTCTTATCTAGTTATGTTGTAATTTAACACAAATTGTAATGATATAACGAATGTAGTGATATTTAGAGTGAGGTTAAATGGTCCTCACGAGAGACCAGGTCTGGTAGAGCCTGGGAGAGATTTCATGATCTATCGAATGAACTCATTGAGAAGTGAGGCATCATTAGGGATTGTCCTGAACATCTTAGGTACACCCGGTAAAACACTGAGAGACCTTTCACCATGAAAGCTTATGCGGATCAGCCTTGAGTTCCATCGTATGTTAAATTTTGAACCAAATATCCCTCTACCTAATGTTGCATCTAATTTAGGTGATGTCACCAGCCAACTAAACACTGTTTAATACGTACTTGAGTAAACCACCGTATTTGGGGTTGTTAGACAGTTGGTGAGCCACCTATATGGTGATAGTCCTCTGACGCACAGTGGCTAGGCAAAAGGCATGTCTTGGCATTTAATGTTTGTGACGTAAAGTGTGAGGTGCTGTGTTTCACAACTCTAAAGGACTAAGGCATCTCGGGAATGGTGTGGAGGCTATTTATTAGCCTCAGCCACTTCTGAGAGGGGGGTTCTTTTCTAGATATTTATTGGCTAGAGAGAAAAGAGATCAGAGAGAAATTATTGCAAACCCGAACCCTTACTCACCCACCATTGTCATTTATTGTGAAGCTTTTAATAGCTATCCATAGATCTTTTAGAGGTTGTGGGTGTGTTTGGCTATCTATCGAGGTGTATCTAGGGTGCTTACTCCTCTCTCCCTTTGGCTGAGTTACTCCTGAGTTTCCTTTATTATTGTTTGAGCTATACACGAGTGTATTGTGAGTCCAATCTGAGTGTTGATCAAATATAATATTGTGTGTTTATTTGTGTTCATTAAAGAGTTTTTGGGTTATCATTTATCACCATACCTATAGGGGTTACACCTCAACTAATATTACCACACTCCCAGGTTATAAGGGGACTACCCTCTTACAACAGCAGACTCTGAAATAACTAAATATACCTACAAATTCTCGCGCAAGGATGGTCGGAGAGAGATCCCAAGTACTACTTCAAGTCCAAAAAATCTTTTTTATATTTGTCAATCCATTCAAAGGAATAACCTTGAATAATGGAAGACATTTTGCTCGTGGCCCGGGATATGAAATGATTTAGGGCTGCTACTCTCCTTGTCAGTTTTCGCACATCTTTCTTACTGGTCGGGGATTGCATTTCCAGTAAAGCTTTTATTTTGTCAGGAGGCTTCGATTCCCCTCTGATTCACAATGTACCCTAAGAGCATACATTCCTGGACTCCAAATATACACTTGGTCGTATTGAGTTTCATTTGATGTTTTTCCAGTTGGTCGAATGTTTGGTCTAGAATAGTCGATGCAGAATTTTCTTTTGGTGAGCTTATCATCTACATACACCTCTATCTTCTTACGAATTTGACCTTCAAAGACTTTATTGACAAACCTATGATACGTTGTGACATCTTTCTTGAGGCCAAATGTCATTACATTGTAGCAGTAAGTTCCTTGGTTAGTAATAAATGATGTGCTTTCCCTATCCTCGGGCTTCATCTTGATTTGGTTATACCCAGAATAAGCATCTATGAAGCTGAGCAATTTATGATCTATTGTGGCATCTTCCAATTGATCAATCCTTGGTAAAGGAAAGTGATCTTTTAGAAATGCCTTATTAAGGTCAGTAAAATCCACACACATTCGTCATTTATTCTTCTTCCTTTTTACCATTACCACATTGGCTAACCAAGTCGGATATTTAATATCCTCAATGAACTGTGATTTCTATAGTTCTTCCACCTCTTCTTGGATCGCCATATTCTTCTCTAGGATAAAAACTCCATGCTTCTGCTTGATCAGCCTGACCTCTTTGTAAATATTGAGTTCTTGAGAGTGGAAGTTGGGATCAATCCCCGACATATCCTCGTGACTCCAGGTGGACACATTCTTCTTATCTCTAAGGAATGTAATTAATTCTTGTTTGATAGAAGGTGTTAGCCAATCTAGGTGGTTATTTATGGTTTCTCATCATCTAGTACAATAGTTTTTATTTCTTCCATGACCTGTCCTTTCACTAACTCATCCTCCCTTTTTAGGATCGAAAGTATCAATATGGAAAGTAGTTATTCCTCTCTTCATTTCCTATTGGTCGACCGAAGTGTAATAGCATTCTCGTGCCTCCATCTGGTTACCATTTACCACATAGACTCCGTAGTTTATAGGGAACTTCATGCATTGATGCATAATAGACGAAATAACTTCCATCTGTTTCAACCCTACCCGACCAAGGATTATGTTGTAGGCTACAGGTACATTTTTGTCCAATACGAAGAAGCGAATTTGTTCCATCCTGCTTTTTGGATAAGTGCCGATTTGTACTTACAACTTGACAGTTCCCAAGGGATATATCCTCTCTCCAGAAAATCCTGTAAGAGGTCTGTGATATGGTTCCAACTTACTTTCTTTTAGCCCTAAGGTTTGGAAAAAGTTGTAGAACATCACATCAGTTGAACTCCCATTATCAACCAAAACTCTATCCACTCTGCTATGGTGAACTCTATAAGTAATTACTAATGGATCGTTATGAGGATAAAGTACCCCACTCAGATCATTTTTGGTGAAGCCAATCACCAATATGTTTTTGTTGACTTTTCTTGTCTCAAGCATATTAATCTTCCTAATAGTGGTACAAGCTTTGGCTTCCTTTAAGTACACCTTTCTTTCAGTGAGTCCATCTCCCCAACTTGCATCTCCACCGGTGATAAAATAATAACTGAAAGAAATCATACTTATATCCATTTTTGGTTCGTCAGGATTTTTTAGTAAGTCGGGGTCATCTTCATAATCATTATTGTGTGCTCTTTTGGCATCCTATTTTCCTGAGTCGAGTGACTCAGATCTCTTCATGGTATCTTGGCTACCATTTTGATCAATAAATTTTGTTAGCTTTCCCCACTGAATAAGAGTTTCAACTTCATTTTTGAGGTCTATGCAACTATCAATGGTGTGTGTGTGATCGCGATGAAAATTACAATACCTGGACTTGTCTATTTTATTAAGGGCGTCCTTAATTTTCCAGGCCAGTTCAATCCTTGTTACCCCTGATTTCTTCCAGGATGTGGTGAACTCCCTTAGTGAGCAGAGTATACTCTTCGAACTTCTTGATCCTGTCAGACTTCTTATCTTTTTTATCTTTCTTGAACGAATTATTCTTTTGCCTTTTAGCTTTGTTCTCCAATGCTTCTTTTGATGCCATGGCTTCCTTGACGTTCATGGTTTTTCGAGCTTTAGCCATCAACTCTGTCATAGTCTTAAGTGGGCTTTTCGCCAAGGCGTATTAAAGATCTTTTGCCAATGAACCACTCATTAATGTTGCAATGGCCATTTTTCTTCATAATCCACCACCTCTAACTTTTCATTATTAAATCGAGTAATGTAATCCAGAGTAATTTCTCCCGACTTTTGGTGCACGATCAAGAGATGAGCGGCACTCTTGATTGGCTTGGTCCTGAAGCAAAAGTTATCAATGATTAATTCAGCCAATTGGTGAAAACTAAAATTTTTACCTCTAGGCAGATTATTATACCACATCTGGACTGGACCTATAATGGAACTAGAAAAAGCCTTGCACCTCATCTCGGCTGGGACAAAATAAATATCAGCAACAGCTTGGTAATGCATAATATGTAGAACTTGATTAGTTCCTATCATATTTAGGAGTGACCACTGGTGTCTTAAACTTGGAAGGTGTGGGGTAGTCCACAATAGCTTGGATGAAAGGTGAGCCTTTAATAAAACTCCTTTGTAATGGTTTTTTCATTTTGGCCATTTACCCCAACCAATCTTCCAGTCACTACATGGATCCTTTACAGGAATGTTCCACCTGGTTTGGATTTGATCGAAGTAGATTTAGTGGCTTTACAGTGTCTATGTGCTGAACTATCCTCGTGAGAGGTCTTCTCGAAACACACACAGCCCCTCATACTAGCTCTTGATCTCACATATCCTTCTCTGTGTTCACGATGATGCTCTTGCTCCTTGTGATGTCCTATGGTTACTCGGAGATCTAAATGATCAAAACAGACTCCCTACTTATCCTCTCTAATACACTTGGCCTTTCTTTTGAAAAAAAATTACCGTCGTAGTAAACCGTTGATCAGAATGAAAAAGTTACGCCAGGATGATACAAAAAAGTTAAGCCAGGACGGTACGACCTATCATAAGAAGAACGAGAATGATAACTCCTCTCATTTGTAGTTGGTGAAAGTGGCATATCTCTTCTATAATTATAGGACTTGTCTAGCATTGTGTGAACCAATCGTCTGACTAAATCTTACATAGCCTCCTTCCCTTTAGCCAAATTGAATAGGATCGTTTGGAGGTCTGTCTCACTAGGGGGTGGATATTTCTTGATTATTGACTACAGACACAAGCTACTTTGAGGAACAATAGTCATTCTTTAAACCAAAGAATGAAATATACAAGGTAGAGAACGATGACTAGTAGTCGTTTCCACAGGCAATGACAATCTGTTGATGTCTAAAAATGGACTTAATCCATATTTATAATCACAAATAAAATATATTAGGTTAATAAAATCAAACGCACAACAAAAGAGATTTTTAAAGTGGTTCGACTGTGAAGAAATCCTACGTCTATTGTTAGTTTTATTGATGCTGATTACAATAGCTCATTATGGTATGATTGAGAATAATCAAATTATCCCTTGAGTTCAGGGAGTACTCTGTATTTATAGTAGTGTAAAATCCTAGATGTAATGCCTTTATATTTCCGGGCATTTACAGTTGTATACAATAAATGAGACTCTTGGACTTCAATGCTAGTAGCCATTCCAGCCAAGTAACTTTTGGTATTCTTGATGGTTCGAATTCTGGAGTTGGTCGGCCATGCATTCGACTAGGCTCTTCTGATGACGATCAAGAAAACTATAAGTCCACCTAGGATGATAGGTTTCTTTATTTCATTAATCCTCGTGGGGAGATAATTTTTACATACAGCAAGCGGGATGTCACTTATGGTATCTGATATGCCCAAGTATAACCTCGGCCCAGGGATACCTACCTCGGCCGAGATAATGGCCGAGACCTTGATCGGCCCAATGAGGGGTAAGGGCCCACAATATCATCCCTCGACCAGGACTACCTCGGCCCCGGCCGACACTACTACATTGACCTCCCCAAGGACACTACGCACGTCGCAGACATCAACAGCATCCTAAAGCACCCGGGAATAGAAACCTCGGCCATCAGTAGGCCGAGAGGACAAGAAGCCCCTTTCAACACGGCTCCTACCTCGGTTTGGGCCGAGGCTACCAGAGGTATTAATAATCATCAGCATGCTGCAAGCCCAACCTCGGCTCTGGCCGACCCAAGCATATGTCTCGACTGACATCAGGCCGAGACTCCTCGTGACACTTCGCGGATTGAGCGGACATCCAACCTTTACAGCTCGGCCTCTCTTGGGCCGAGGTCATTCACCAACATGACTGCCGAGTATCTGTTAGCATTTGGATAAGGACACCTGGGCACAAATCAGTTGTAACAAGATTATTCTCCACATGGGGGAGAATATTTCATCATCATTACCTACATGTGACCATGACAGGTGGCACACCCCCATTGGTGAGGATACCACACACATGCACATTACATGCATAGGGGGTACATTACACCCCCTAGGCACTATATAAAGGGATCATCCCCTACCTTGCAAAAGGATCCAAATATTAAAACCCTAGCTAAAACTCTATCAAAATATACTGTAGAGAGAGAGAGCTTGAGGGAATTGTATCCATGGTCATTAGTACCATCTTTCAGTGATATTACTCACACACTCACTGTGGACGTAGGCCAAACCGGCTGAACCACCTATATTCCGATGTTGATCTCCTCCTATCCTCACCTCTTTCTCTTACCTATTTTTATAGCTGTGCTGCCATTGTCATATACATATAGAGATTGGAAACACCTTACCTGGTGGTGCTGAAACCCAGCATCATCATTTTGGCGCCGTCTGTGGGAATCGATAGGCTATCTCTTCCTCTTTTTCTGCTTTTCCTCACAGGAGACTCTGGTGGTGAACCAGGAGCCACCCCTTGAGTGGAGCTGTTTCACCATTGAAAGAGGTCCTTTAAGGTATTAAGCTCACTTGCTGTTCAAGCTCTTTATTATTAACACATGGCACCAGAATTACCACTGCCTCTTCCGCCGCCCGGAGGCGGAGGGGCTAGCTCCAGTCAGGTTCCTCCCCAGTCCGAAATGGCGGAGGTGGCGGCAACTTTGAAATCTTTGGCTGCAACACAACAAGCCATGAAGGAGCAATTTGCCCAGCTCAGCCAAACCATGATGATGAGTCCACCTGGAGTCTCCCCGGACATGATAACTCCGGCGACAGTTTAACCCCATCCTGATGCCAGGGGACCACCCTAGGCACCCATGAAGGACCAACCTGCACCCCAACGGAGGAGGGACATTGCTGACCCTAGGCGCTTGCACTTGGGGAGGCAAGGAAACCCTTGCCCGGAGGACAGGTATGATGACCTAGAGGCTGAAGAGGCCCCGGAAGACTGCTGGGAGCCGTATGAGGTGTCAGATAACACCGTACGACCCCTTAGGGAAAGCCAAGGATGTGTCGGACGAAGAAGAGACGAGGCCCAATAAAGAGGGTCGGCCTTTGATAGGCAGAGTCAAGGATGTGTCGGTCGAGGAAGAGATGAGGCCCAGCAGAGAGGATCGGCCTTTAACAGGTTGAGCAGAGGGTCATCCTTCGAGAGGCTAGGCCCAGTCAATGACCTGAGGCAAAGGCTATCGAGGTCAAGGAGCGCGGAAGGCTCTCAAAGAGGTAATAGGCCGGCTCGGCCAGATCAAGGCCGACCCTTGGAGAGAAGAGTCAGGGAGCAGGAAGAGGTCAATAGTCAGCGTATTGTGGCTGGGGAACCCTCTGTCCATCGTAGGGAGGTGGCAGGGGATAACCTCGGCCTAGCTGAAGAGAGAAGACCCTGGAATGACTCAATCCAACGTCTTGAAGAGAAGATAGGGGACCTCATCAAGAGCAGGGACCCGTTGCAAAGGGGCTACTCGGAGGGTTCCCCGTTTGTATCTAGGATAGTGGAATTCCCAACCCCAACTAAGTTCAAGCCTCCTACAGTGATGCCTAAGTATGATAGCAGCACTAACCCAGTGCACCATATTGAGATGTATCAGTCGGCGGCAGATATTTACTCGATCCCTGATGAGATAAAGTGTAGGGCCTTCTCAGGAACCTTGACAGGGGAAGCTCATAGTTGGTTCACCTCTCTTCCAAAGAACTCGATTGAAAACTTCAAGGGCCTGGCAGAGCAGTTCATCCACAACTTCTGCTTTGGGGTAAGACCTCAAAAGAAGACTACCCACCTCCTGTATGTCAAACAGGCTAAGGGAGAAAGCCTAAGAGACTATATAGCAAGATTTAACAAGGAAAAACTGGAGGTAGAGGATTACGAGGAGAGCATAGCCATGACTGCCCTGATAGGAGGCCTCCAGAAGGGAAAGTTATTGTGGAAGCTGGCGGAAGACCCCCTCAAGTCTATGGCCGAACTGTTGTCCACCGCAGGGAAAGTGATGAATGCGGAAGAGGCAATGGCTGCCAAATATGAGGAGGAGAACCGTGGTAGCACTGGGAGGCCCTAGGATAAGAAAGAGGGGAAGAAGAGGTCAGCAGATGAGAAGTTCGCTCATTACACTCCTCTAACTGTGAGCTGTGAGCACATCCTTAATGAGATCAAGACTGACCGGGCTCTGAGGTGGCCAGAGAAATTGAAGGCCCCACCACATAAGAGGAATAAGAACCTCTGGTGTGAGTTCCATCAGGATCACGGCCATGTCACAGATAGATGCTTTGCTCTGAAGGATGAGATTGAGAAGATGCTGAAATCCGGGAAGCTAAGAAAGTATGTGGATGGCAAGGCCCCGAAGGGTGGAAGAGAAGACCCTAGGAAGAGAAGAGATGACAGGTGCCGCAACGATGTCTCCACTAGAAGGCATGATGATTCAGAGGGTGATGACGGTGATGACCCGGATCTCCCACCTAAGGATGACAACACCCCCGTGAAGAGGGTAGGAATGATCTCCTTTGGTGTTAGCACCATATGTGGGGGATTCGCGGGAGGTGGCTCTAAGGTAGCCGATAGGAAGGCTCATGTAGCGGAGGCCAAGTCAGTGGTCAAGACTGAGGTTGTGAATCTGACCTCTTCTGATGCAATACAGAAGAGAAAGAAGGTAGACATGGACACCCTAGTGGTGGGATTCTCCAGACTTGACTTCAAGGGCATCTTAGCCCCCCATGATGACCCTCTAGTCATAACAACAAGGGTGCATGGGTGCGATGTAGGGAGAATCCTCATAGATGGGGGAAGCTCATCAGATGTGATGTTCTGGCCTTGTTTCAAGAGCTTGGGTCTCAGCAGGGCAAGGCTGGTGCCCTACCATCACCCATTGATAGGCTTCAGTGGTGAGAAGGTGAACCCATTGGGCATGTATGAAATGGATGTACGGATGGGTGATAAGTGGCCTAAGAGGCTGACTAAGAAGATAAACGTTTTTGTGATGGACGAAAATGTCTTCTCGGCCTACAACCTCATCATCGGAAGAGTGGCTCTCAAAGAGTTTGAAGCCGTGCCATCAACGGTCCACCAGATGATAAAATTCCCGACTCCTTATGGGGTAGGGGAAGTGCAAGGGGACCAGACCACGGCGCAGGAGTGTTATTTCAACTCGGCTGAAGAGCAAGAGGCCCATAAGAGAGCAACCGCCACTTACAGCATTGACACACTTGATCCCAGAGATGAAATAAAATTAAAGAAGGGCGAGGCCGCAGAAGAGGTAGAATCCATCGTCCTCAATGAGGACGAGCCGAAAAAAACCGTCCAGGTCGGCAAAGCCCTGGAACAAGGGATCAAGGAAGAGCTGATAAACTTCCTTAAGAGGAGACAGAGCGTCTTCGCGTGGAGTCATGCAGACATGCCTGGCATCGACCCTGGGATCATGACCCACAAGCTCAACGTGGATAGAGATGCTAGGCCTATTAAACAGAGGCGAAGGATCTACTCCAGAGAGAAGTATGAGGTCATCCGGGAGGAGGTGAAGAAGTTGGAAGAGGCCGAGTTCATAAGAGAGGTTACTTATCCAGAGTGGCTCTCAAATGCAGTCATCGTGCCTAAAGCCAATGGAAAGTGGCGGATGTGTGTAGATTTCACAAACCTGAATAGGTCCTGCCCGAAAGACAACTATCCCTTACCTAGGATAGACCAGATGGTGTATGCAACAGCAGGGCACGAGCTTATGAGTTTCATGGATGCTTATTCAGGTTATAACCAAATCTTCATGGATGCCGAGGACTCTGAGAAGACAGCCTTCATTACCGACAAGGGGACGTACTGTTACAAGGTGATGCCCTTTGGTCTGAAAAATGCTGGGGCAACGTATCAACATCTTGTCAATAAGATGTTCGAGGAGCAGATAGGTAAGACCATGGAGGTGTATGTGGATGATATGCTAACGAAGAGCCTGAAAGCATGTACTCACGTAGCGGACCTTGAGAAGACCTTTGATGTCATGGACTCCTACAGAATGAAGCTCAACCCGGTGAAATGTGTCTTCGGGGTAGGAGCCGGGAAGTTCCTGGGGTTCATCGTTAATTAGAGGGGGATTGAAGCAAACCCGGAGAAAATCAAGGCGTTACTCGACATGAAGACTCCTAGGAGTATCAAGGATGTTCAGAGACTCACTGGAAGGGTGGCGGCCCTTAACAGGTTTGTTTCCAGAGCCACAGACAAGTGTCTTCCGTTCTTTAAAGTTCTGAGAAAGGCCTTCCAGTGGGACAAAGAATGTGAAAAGGCCTTTGATCAACTTAAGTCCTACTTGGGGTCTCCCTTGCTGCTGTCCCGGCCCATCGCGGGAGAGAGGTTGTTTGTGTACCTGGCAGTTTCTGAGTCAGCCATTAGCGCGACCATCATACGAGAAGAGGATGGGGTTCAGAGACTCGTGTACTTCAATAGTAAGGCCCTTCAAGGGTCTGAGCAAAACTATCCCCGGATGGAGAAGTTGGCTTATGCACTGATACATGCCTCAAGGAAGATGAAGCCTTACTTTCAAGATGACTCTATGATAGTCCTCACCGACTCACCACTACGGCAGGTTCTGCACAAGCCTAAAAAGTCCGGAAGATTGATGACCTGGGCCATCGAGCTAGGAGAGTATGATCTTACCTACCAGCCCAGGACAGCCATCAAGGGGCAGGCCCTCACAGACTTTGTCGCAGAGTTCACCTGGGAAGAGGCAGATAGAGGTTCGGAAGAGGCCGAGGTAGAGAAAGGCCTGGATGACGGCAAAGAGACAAATCGTGGTGTCTTCTGAAATTCGGAAGAGGCGGCACCAAACGTCTTCCGAGACCGAGAAGAGGTAGTACCAGGAAAAACTCGGAGCAGAGTAGAAGAGAACGAAGAAGATCGGTACCTCTTCAAGAAGGGGGCTATGAGTGAAGGGGTCTTCTCATCCGATGCGGACGTGTGGAGCCTTTTCGTTGATGGCTCTTCTTGTGACCATGGAAGCGGCGTGGGGCTAGTACTCTCAGCTCCAGATGGCGCCAACATTGAGTACGCCTTGAGATTCAACTTTAAGGCCTCCAACAACGAGTCTGAGTATGAGGCCATGATATCAGGTCTCTTGTTGGCAACAGCTCTTCGAGTAAAGCGGCTCCTACTCCATAGCGACTCGAGGTTGGTTGTCAATCAAGTGCTAGGGGCATACGAGGCCAAGGATGAAAGGATGGCCAAGTACCTAAAGAAAGTAAGAGGGTTGCTAGAGTACTTTGAAGAGGCCAAATTGAAGAGAGTGCCTAGACTGAGGAATAATCACGCTGATGCATTGTCAAGACTGGCCTCAGCAATGAAGACAGACTTGGGAAGAACCATCCCAATCGAAGTCTTAAGAAAGGCAAGTATCGAGGAGGACGAGGTATGCAACCCTTCTCACAATGTAAACCTGGGAGACTCGTGGATTGACCCGATTGTCAGATACCTAAGAGGGGGGAGTTACCTGAGTCTAAGATGGAAAGGAAAAAGTTGAGATACAGAACTGCAAAGTTCTCATTGGTAGGAGACGTCTTGTATAAAAAGGGGTTTCTCTTGCCCCTCCTCAGATGTGTGCATCCTAAGGAGGTACCTCGGATCTTACAGGAGGTTCATGAAGGTTCCTGCTCCAGCCACATAGGAGGAAGACCCTTAGCCAAGAGGATCATCACTCAGGGATACTGGTGGCCCACCTTGTCTAGGGACGCTGCCGACTATGTGAAGAGGTGTGACAAATGTCAGAGGTTCGCCACTATCCCTCACCCACCCCATCAGCCTATGACGTCAATTTCTTCTCCATGGCCATTTGCGGTATGGGGGATTGACTTAGTAGGACCTTTGCCAAGAGCTGTCAATAACTATAGATTCTTGATAGTTGCCATTGACTACTTTTTAAAATGGGTAGAGGCCAAACTAATGATAATAATTACGGAGCAGAAGACCTTTCAGTTCATCTGGAAGAACATCATATGTAGGTATGGCCTCCCAAACACGCTCATCTCGGATAATGGGACCCAGTTCAAGAACTCCTCCTTGGAGAAGTATTGCCAAAGTGTGGGGATTAAGCAGTTCTTCTCATCTCCTGGTCGACCTCACGCAAATGGCCAGACCGAGGTCACAAATAGGACTATCTTGGATGGAATCAAGAAGAGGTTAGAAGATGCGAAGGGGAGATGGATAGAAGAAGTCTACGCTGTGCTATGGGCTTACAGAACTACGGCAAGGACACCCACAGGGGAAACCCCATTCATGCTGGCACATGGCTCCGAGGCAGTCATACCAACGGAGGTAGGACTCCCGACTCATCGGATTCAGACTTACGACCCTGACAACAATGGGGAGAAGAGAAGGCTAGACCTGGATCTCATTGAAGAGAGAAGAGAAGACGGAGAGGTCAGGAAAGTAGCCTATCAGCAGAGGGCAGCAAGATTCTACAATCAAAGGGTGAAGTCAAGACCCATTGCGGTGGGAGACCTAGTGCTTAAGAAGACCCTACAGAAGACAAACAAGCTACACCCGAACTGGCATGGCCCCTACAAAGTAACGGAAGAGGTTGTGCCTTGCACATATAGACTTGAGAACTTAGAGGGAGAACCTTTCACCAACCCATGGAATGCTGACCATCTGAAGAGATATTTTATATGATGTTGCATAGGATTTGTAATTTGTAAATGTATCGTCTTAACGAGAAGAGGTTGTTAATAAAGATCAGTTTCCATGGCAAATTCTTATTCCATTCTTAGAGCAAAGATATTATAGGGAAATAACATCATTAAGTTGGTGACACTTATTATGAGGCTAACCTCTTAGGTGATGACCTCAGACCCTCATAACATCACTCTGTGGTGACGGGGCCTGAGCTCAGACACCTTGGTTAGATGACCTCAGACCTTTAACATCATTTAGTTGGTGACACTTATTATGAGGCTAACCTCTTAGGTGATGACCTCAAACCCTAATAACATCACTCGATGGTGATGAGGTCTGAGCTCAGACACCTGGGTCAGATTACCCCAGACCCTTAACATCATTAAGTTGGTAATATTTATTATGAGGCTAACCTCTTAGGTGATGACCTCAGACCCTCATAACATCACTCGGTGGTGACGAGGTCTGAGCTCAGACACTTGGGTTAGATTACCTCAGACCCTTAACATCATTAAGTTGGTGATATTTATTATGAGGCTAACCTCTTAGGTGATGACCTCAGACCCTCATAACATCACTCGGTGGTGACGAGGTCTGAGCTCAGACACCTGGGTTAGAGTACCTCAGACCCCTAACATTATTAAGTTGGTGATATTTACTATGAGGTTAACCTCTTAGGTGATGACCTCAGACCCTCATAACATCACTCGGTGGTGACGAGGTCTGAGCTCAGACACCTGGGTTAGAGTACCTCAGACCCCTAACATCATTAAGTCGGTGATATTTACTATGAGGTTAACCTCTTAGGTGATGACCTCAGACCCTCATAACATCACTCGGTGGTGACGAGGTCTGAGCTCAGACACCTTGGTTAAAGGACCTCAGACTCTTAACATCATTGATTTGGTGATATTTACTATGAGGCTAACCTCTTAGGTGATGACCTCAGACCCTCATAACATCACTCGGTGGTGACGAGGTCTGAGCTCAGACACCTTGGTTAAAGAACCTCAGACTCTTAACATCATTGATTTGGTGATATTTATTATGAGGCTAACCTCTTAGGTGATGACCTCAGACCCTCATAACATCACTCGGTGGTGACAAGGTCTGAGCTCAGACACCTGGGTTAGATTACCTCAGACCCCTAACATCATTAAGTTGGTGATATTTATTATGAGGCTAACCTCTTAGGTGATGACCTCAGACCCTCATAACATCACTTGGTGGTGACGAGGTCTGAGCTCAAACACCTTAGTTAGAGGACCTCAGATCTTTAAGTAATGGGTGACAACATCATATTAAGTAATGACTTCAGAGATTGCATAGCATTCAAATACATTCAGAGATCAAAGATGAAGGAAGACACTGGCATTCAATAAAAGGAATAAACTACAACATTTAAGTGTCTGATAAATTACAAGCAAAGAGTTACAAATCAAAAAATACAAAATACAAGGCCAAGTTAAGCATCTGAGGGAGGAGCATTCAATGTCTCGTCCGAGTTGGCATTGGACACCTCAGCCACTTCATCTGCAGGGTCAGTCCCTCCAAGATCAGTCCCTTCCAGAGTTACAGTCTGACCAGGGGCAGCAGCCTCGTCCTCTATCTCTTCCAAGGCCTGGGCAAACTGAGGGTCGGCGAGGCCGAGGCCCACAAAGTCGGAGGCCTTTATATTGCCAACCTCGGCTTCCCTGACCTCAGCCCATTTGGTGGTGGCTTTGATACCTCTTTCAAGGTATTCAAGACCAAAACCTACGAACTCACCAAAGACCTTGTAATCAACAATTATTTTCTCTGAGGCATCGGCAAGAGAGGCCTTCACAGCAGCATTGACCTTCCTCTGCAGGGCATCGTCCATGTCCTTCAGGGCCTGGGCGTGGCTTTGGATAAGTACAGAGATATCTTTTTCTAGACCTTGGGCCTTATTTTCAGAATTCTGGGCCTTGGTCTCAGCATTCTGTAACTCTGACCTCAGACGGTCAACCTTGGCCTTCAAGGTGCTCTCAACCTTCTCAGCCTCTTGCCCCTTCTGAATCAGAGGCAATTTCCTCAGAGCCCAGTTAGAGAGCTGGTACATGGCGGTTACCCCCTGCACAGACAATAAAGAGGTTAGAGGGAAATAAATTCAGACGTTGCACTTGCAAAATTATTGGCAAAAAGAACAAGCCATACCTGGACGGCTCTGTGGAGGCCGAACTCAACCATCATATGAGTGTCCATAGCCCTGTAAAAATGCTTGCCGGCATCAGTCATCACGTTGGCAAGGGCATCCATGGCCTGCCTGCTGTTGCCGACCACGCTTTCGGTAAGCTTTAGCTGATCCAGACGAGCTGATAATGTGTCGGCTGTGATGGGGATTGCAGCGTCTGAAGTCTTCCTTTGCCTAGAGGTCGGCCTCTGATCCTCTGAGGCATGGACCTCAGGGGCCCTCTTCCTGGATTTGGATGTTGAGGTAGAAGGTGGAGGAGCACTCAAACCAGTCTTCTTGACGAGCCTAGCCAAACTTGGAGCTGCCATCTCCCACCACTCGTCTGAAATGCCTGGTGGTCTCTCTGCAAAAGTGAAAAGATAAGAGTTAAGAATCAAATATGAATGATCAGAGGTTAGACTTGTGAACTAAAAAGAAAAATCCTTACCAAAGTCAACTAGGGGACTTCCACCTAAGCTCGTCCCGAGAGATACTGGGGGGTCAGCAGATGCTCGAACTTGATAAACAGTCCATGAGCTCCTTGGTCTTGCAGGGCCTTCACCTTTTTGCTGTTTTGAACACTTAGTCCAGGATCGACCCTTGCAGACATGGTGACTTTACCCCATCTGAGGGGTATTCTCGGCTCAAAAATGGAAGAGGGAATAGATGAGCCGAATTCCCATGGCCCTGAGGCGAAAAAATACCGAGGTTTCCAATTGTGGTTCGAGGTCTGAGTGACCAAGAGCATCTTTTTCTCAGGCCTCCGAGCCACGAAGTGATAGTAGCTCGGATGATTCTTGGCCGAGGTGGGAACGTAACACCCAGCAAAGACCTGAACTGGGAGGTCAGAGTGGTGGACTGCCCTCCACAAGATGATGGCCCCTATAATAACTCTCCAAGCATTGGGAGAGAGTTGCGAGGGGGCCAAATTGATGAAGGAAAGAATGGACCTAATGACAGGGTGAAAGGGAAGACGAAAACCTAGTTTGAATATCTGCTCGTACAAGCATACTTCTCCATCTTGACCATGGTAGGCCCTCTCTTCCCTCAGAGGTCTCCTTAATTGGATTGAGGGACTGATGGAGTATAGGTATCTGAAGTGCAATAGATCCACCTCAGTGACCGTGCTCTTGTACTCGTCCGCCTCATAGGTATCAACTTCACTTTCGGCGTCCTCATCATCGTCAGGCTCAACGTCTGTCGGAGCAGACGTAGACGGGTTACCAGGGAACCTATGAGCAAACTCGGCCCCGGTAACGGCCGTCAGAGGGATAACATCTAGAATGGGTGGCACAGCCACACTTGGCCCAACAAGTTCAACCTCGGAAGAAGAACCTGAGGTACCTGTGCCATTTTGAGACGAGGCGCGGCTAGAGACCTCGGCCTGGTCAGGGTTCTGACCAGTCTGAGGAGTAAAATCCATGGCCTCTTGGAAAGAGTCCACAGACATTGGGTCGGAGGTGGAAGACTCAGACTCAGACATGGGCAAGTTGTTGGCAGAGACGTCTGTCTGATAGAAATTCTCAGGTGGACGAGGGTATACCACCTTGAGAGGTGGAGGAAAGAGGGGTCTGACAGGGAACTCCTGTGGCCTATGAGCTTCTTCCTGAGCTCTCTCTATTTGCCTAATTCTCTATAAGGTCTTTTCTCTAAGAGATGGGAATGTTTCGAGAAGTTGGTACAGGGGTCTGAGCATCAGGGGATGACCCAAAACTTTGACAGACCCTAAACTTGAGGAAAACTCCTAAAAACTACAAACAAGTTTGGCTTGAAAAATTAAGGAGCCCAAAGATCAAACCAAGGAATTTTTGCAGAAAACCTAGCTCACCGGAAAACTCAAGTCCTCGCTGGAAAACTCATATAACCACCGGAAAACTCAAAACCTCACCAAAAAATTCAAATGAAAATGCCAAAATGAAGGAGATTGAGAGGGAGAGGTACCTGGAGATGAGTTGATGGATGAAAGAGAGGAAATCGCGCAAGAAACTAGGCAATCCCCTTGCAGAAAGAGCGTTGGGACGAAGGAACTTCGGAGAGAGAAATTGCAGAAAGCAGCGCGCGAAAGAGAGAAATGAGGAAAAAGAAAGGGTTCAACCCTTAAATACTTAAGCATGATTCCCAAGGCTCATCATTGCCTTGGGAAGCCCAAGGGACAAATGGCAGCGCACGCAAACCAAGTGGGCACGCCTTAGCTCAGGACAGGTGTCACGCTGGTGTTGGCCTTGGGGTGAACAGGCCTCGGAGGTAAGAATCCCCTAGCCACCTGCTCTCGCAAATGACTAAGGGCTAGGGGGTGATTGATATGCCCAAGTATAACCTCGGCCCAGGGATACCTACCTCGGCCGAGATAATGGCCGAGACCTTGATCGGCCCAATGAGGGGTAAGGGCCCACAATATCATCCCTCGGCCAGGACTACCTCGGCCCCGGCCGACACTACTACATTGACCTCCCCAAGGACACTACGCACGTCGCAGACATCAACAGCATCCTAAAGCACCCGGGAATAGAAACCTCGGCCATCAGTAGGCTGAGAGGACAAGAAGCCCCTTTCAACACGGCTCCTACCTCGGCTTGGTCCGAGGCTACCAGAGGTATTAATAATCATCAGCATGCTGCAAGCCCAACCTCGGCTCTGGCCGACCCAAGAATATGTCTCGACTGACATCAGGCCGAGACTCCTCATGACACTTCGCGAATTGAGCGGACATCCAACCTTTACAGCTCGGCCTCTCTTGGGCCGAGGTCATTCACCAACATGACTGCCGAGTTTCTGTTGGCATTTGGATAAGGACACCTGGGCACAAATCAGTTGTAACAAGATTATTCTCCACATGGGGGAGAATATTTCATCATCATTACCTACATGTGACCATGACAGGTGGCACACCCCCATTGGTGAGGATACCACACACATGCAAATTACATGCATAGGGGGTACATTACACCCCCTAGGCACTATATAAAGGGATCATCCCCTACCTTGCAAAAGGATCCAGATATTAAAACCCTAGCTAAAACTCTATCAAAATATACTGTAGAGAGAGAGAGAGCTTGAGGGAATTGTATCCATGGTCATTAGTACCATCTTTCAGTGATATTACTCACACACTCACTATGGACGTAGGCCAAACTGGCTGAACCACCTATATTCCGGTGTTGATCTCCTCCTATCCTCACCTCCTTCTCTTACCTATTTTTATAGCTGTGCTGCCATTGTCATATACATATAGAGCTTGGAAACACCTTACCTGGTGGTGCTGAAACCCTGCATCATCAGTATCAGAGCATCATGTATCAGCGTAGAGTCCTTTGATATAAAGCCCTATTTTTTAGATTATTGCATTCATATTTGCGCATTTATGTATTTATATTATTCTGCTAATCCCATTTTAGATGCCACCAAGGAGAAACTGTCTGATGAGAGCGAGTGCTAGGGCGAAAGCCCTCGAAGAGAACATTAAGGTTATAGAGGAGGCCGATATTGTAGCACAGACAATTAGTGCGGCGATGATCGCAATGGCACAACACTTTCCCCAGGACCAGCCTCAGTCGTAGGTGGCATCGATCATTCAGACTAATATTGGACCTTCATCTTGGGAGTGAGTGAGGAAGGCCTTTCAGAAGGGCCATCCACCAGATTTCAGGGCAGCTCAGATATAGTGATAATCGCCCAGTCGAAGAAGGATATTACTCGCCATCTTTACCTTGTGGAGTGAGATGAGACGTGAAAATAGATATTAGTTATTTTTATGCGAGTAGGAGCGACTTCATAATGGTGTGTGTGTGTGACCACAATAAAGGAGAGGGACATTATGACCATTGATGAGTTCTAGGTGCGGTATGACCACAAGTATTTTTCATTCTCTATTCAGATAGTGATGCGGTGAAAGTTATTTGATGTTTCTCAGGGGGACCGGATAATTAATGAGTACGATGAGGAGTTCACTCGTTTAGCTAATTGTATAAAGGATGAGGAGAACATTAAAGAGAAAAAGATGTTAAAGTTCATTGATGGACTTAATTGGAGAATCCGACAGCACTTATTGGATAATCCAGCATCGAAGACTTACATTGAGGTCATCAATGCCGCACTACTACACTGCCATGATCATAGCTTCCATATGAAGGGAAGCGAGAGAGTTGAAGAGAACAATCAGAGTGTGAAGGTGGGAGGGAATAGTTCTAGTGAGGCATAATAACAACAACAGGTGAGCAAGCCACATGAGAGAGATTTTCGGCAAGGAGATTCGGCTAAGAGGTTCAAATCAGGAGGTTTCAGACCCGATAGTGGTGGGTTTAGACAGGGATAATAGGTCCCTCATTATCATCATCAGTAGCAGTAGTAGGTTCCCCAGGTCTAAAGGAACAATTAGGGCGGCCAGCAGGGCTGGGGCCATTAAGTCCAGCGACAGGGACAACCCCGACAGGGCCAGAGGTAGGGAAACATTAAATGTCGTTGTTTTAATTATGGAAAGACGGACCATCAAAAGAGGGACTGCCAATGTCCAGGCATAGAGCCACAACAGGGTGCCCAACAAGGGCAGCAGACACAGTTACCACCAGAGAAGCAAGAACATTTACTGTATGGACGTGTCTATAACGTCCGGGATGCGATCATACCTTAGGCACTGTAGACACCACCAACAGTAGAGGGTATATTTCCTATTCATGGGCATATGGGTAGGGTATTGTTCGATACGGGAGCTTCACACTTTTTCATAGCTACCAGATTTGCACACACAACTGGTTTATTAGAGATAGTTAGTAGTCTTCTTATGTGTGTAGACTCAACGTTTTGTAGTGGTGGCCTTATACACTCGATTTATAGGGGAGTGGACATAAACGTTGGGAGATTATGTCTAGAAGCCGACCTACTAGTGTTAGATATGAAGGGGTATGATGTTATTTTGCGCATGGATTGGTGAGCTGGGTACATGGAAATATAGATTGTTATGGGACGACCATTATATTCTCCATTTTGAGGCATGAGATGTTCCTTATGGTGATGCCTTTTCCGGAGGGAGGGTCACCAAGCACTTTATTATATCGAGTAGGAGACCTTATAGGAGGTGGTTGTCTCCTTAGACTCTATTCCAATTGTGAGGAAGTTTACTAACATTTTCCAAGAGATACCAGAGTTTCCACCCAGTCGAGAGATTGAGTTTATGATTAACTTAACACTTCAAATGAGGCCAATCGTACGTGAACCGTACCGTATGGCCACGCTAGAAATTCTGGAGTTGAGGGATCATATTCAGGAACTCTTGATACATGGATTTATTAGGTAGGGTACATCACCGTGGGGTGAACTAGTGTCGTTTATGAAGAAAAGAGATGGGTCACTTCGTATGTGCATAGATTATTGGGAGCTGAACAAGGACACGATTCGAAATAAGTATTCGTTACCTCGAATCGATGACCTGTTCGATCAGTTGAGAGGTGCAACATTCTTCTCAAAGATAGATTTATGGTCGGGATACCACCAGTTACATATTAGGGAGGAGGACATTCCTGAAATGGTATTATTGATGCGGTATGGATCATACGAGTTCATGGTGCTGCCATTTGGGTCGACTAGCGTGTCGATAGTGTTCATGGACCTCATGAATAAGGTATTCAAGGAGTTTCTTGATCAGTTCAATATTGTGTTCTTTGACGACATTCTGATTTATTCTCACACTAAGGGTGAGCATGCGGAGCATCTGCATTTGGTTATGTAGACATTACGGGATCACATTGTATGCCAAGTTTGAGAAATACGGATTTTGGCTGAAGGAGGTGAAATTTTTAGGGCACATTATATCGAAAAAATGGATTTTTGTGGATCTCGTTAAGGTATCAGTGGTGAGGGAGTGGGGATAGCTCACGACACCGACGAAGATTCTAAGCTTTTTGGGGTTAATCGGATATTATCGCCACTTCATAAAGGTATTCTCAAAGACTGTGGGTACGTTGACTAATCTAACTCGTGAGGGGGTACCATTCATTTGGGATAACTATTTTCAGTTAGCTTTTGACGAGCTAAAGGAAAAATTGACTTCAGTGTGACACCCCGCCTAATTAAATACCGGGTGATCAGTCATTTATTAGATTAAAAATAGAATGTTCGGGCGGTTCATTCTTAACATCATTATCGAAAAACATTTAACAAGTAAAACCACCAAATACATAATTAAACTTGTGTCAAAAATATTTTTTCCTTTTTAAACTATAACAAAATAATCCATTTTTCAATTCAAGTAATAAAATATAAACCATTCACCATACACATGGATATAATAAATACTGAGTCTGAATCAAATACTAAAATAAATAAGACTGGATAAAATACTCCAGTTCAAAATCTCAAGCCAAAGAACCATAGTAAAACCCAATCCAACTAAAACAACCGGAAAGTAAACTGAATACAATATCTGATAAAAATAACTAAGGATGGGCGAACTGAATGAAAATGATAGAGGCGTCTAATGCAAGAACCTACAACTTCCCCAATAGTTGTAGCATGCCAAGTAATCCAAGTCTCTAAATCTGATGTCCCTGTGGCTGAGCACCTAATATAATATATATATATATATATAGCAAAAGAGAGAAGATATGCAAGAGACGGGTCAGATCCCGATGTTTTAAAAATGATTTAGCAAGTATTTAAAACTGCATTAAAGCAAGTATTACGCGCATGTTAGATATCGAACTCTCACATGAAATTCTCACCTCTCATCTATTGTGCACGCCTAATGTACATATAATCCCACCTAACTATGCAATCCATCCTAACTAGCTCGAAGTCATAATAATACTAACTATACTCACTAATAGTATTTCCATATCTCCCATAGAATACGCTATTAAATTAGCCTATGTCTAATAGCTAATTAACATGTTTCTCATTTTCATAATAAATCCATTACACGCTTAAGATTTATGTTATATATCAATATTCCCATATCTACAAACTATACACAGTAGAATGATTTACAAGTTCCTATATATATAAATATAGTCACAACATCCCTATACATATATATACTAATCATGCTCCCCCGGGATAAGACCCATTAGTGCACCTAACCATATTAATCCTGCACCCCCGGGTTAACATCCATTAGCGAACTCATTAATAATATTCTTGCACCCCCGGGTTAACACCCATTAGTGCACTGAACAAATAATATTCCTGCACCCCCAGGTTATCACCCATTAGTGCACTTAACAATAATATTCTTGCACTCCCGGGTTATCACCCATTAGTGCACTTAACAATAACAATCCTGCACCCCCGGGTTATCACCTATTAGTGCACTTAACAATAATAATCCTGAACCCCCAGGTTATCACCCATTACTGCACTTAACAATAATAATCCTGCACCTCCGGGTTATCACCCATTAATACACTTAACAATAATAATCCTGCACCCTCGAGTTATCACCCATTAGTGCACTTAACAATAATATCAATCGATTGGCATACCCAAATCCTATTAAAATCCATAGGTTTACACTTAACCTAATCATGTATTTTTCACATCTTGAAGTCTTTTATTACTATTCGGTATATAATTAATTCAAGTATTCTCTCTCGAATTTCTAAGATTAATACATCCCACGTATGTCCAAGTCCTACGCCACACTTGCCTTCATATAACATCACTTCAAACCTCAGTGTACTATATTAGAATTATCGTATTTCAAGTCCCGAAAGATATCCTAAGGGTCCACAAATCAATTCTGGAAAAATTTGCAGGGCGGTTCGGACCCACTAGGAAAGCGATCCGGACCCTTTTTTATGAAAAGCGGTCCGGACCTTTTAATGAAAAATGATCCGGACCTTCTAATAAAAAAAACGATCCAGACCTTTTTATGAAAAATGGGCCGAACCCATTAATAAGGAAGGCAACCCGGTCCTATTAAAAGGTGATCCAGACCTCTACCTGTAATAAGGCAGCCTAACCCAGGTACGTTCTCTTTACCATTTCAACACCTCTAACCTCTACGGATTATTCCCAATAACCAATCAACCACTCTAAATCATCTTCTTAACATGTATGTATGACTTCCACAAATATAACATCTGGAGATCATCACTCATCATCATTATAATTCAAAATCCCCAAATTTAGATCATAAGAACACTAGTTTCCCAATTTTCAATTAAAGAACCTAACCAACCCAGATTTGTTCATCGATATAATTTTCCAATCTCATGATTAATCCTCTAAATACACGAAGAAATTAAACTACTAATCAAATCAGTCCGTAATCATCGATTAAACCTCCAATTTTTCACCCAATTTTCATATGTAATTCATAATCAAATTTACCTACACTAACATGAGCATGATTATTGCTAAAGGAAAACAAGTAATAAACACTTACCTGATTATGAAGGTTTGATTCGTCACTTGAAATTGGTATAGACATGTTCTCCTCTTTTCGATCTACACGTTGATGATGTTTTTGGTGAAAGATGGTTGGGTTTGGCCTTGGAACTCCTATGAACCTCTTCTTCTCCTTCCTCTGGGAGTCTCTCTTTTCTTTTACAGCTCAAACCCTAACTGTAACTATGTAAGGGATATTAAAGCACTCTAATTTTCGTCCATTAATTAACCCTAAATATGCAATTTACCAAAATGCCCTCCCGGGGCACCAGTTAGGCCTAAGATTGCCCCGGGACCCAAACCAAACCTCTGAGTACACTATTCTGACTATCTCAACCCTTTCAAACTCAACGGAGCACTCGAAATGATCATACGAGTTAATAAAAATAAATTCTCTTTTTATTCCCATCAATTAGTCCTGACACGACTCACACGCGCGTCTGTCTTAAATTACCAAACTATCGTATTTCTTACTCTTGACAATTTATCAAAGTGCATAATCCCATATTACATATTCACACAGTAATATTCAATCAAAAAGATATTACATATCACACAATAATATTCAATCAATAAGTATAAACCCTTGGCACGCTAGTTAACATAATTAATCCTGATTAATTAACAATTAAATCTCACCTTTTAATTAAATTAATCCAACAATAATAATTACTCCCATAATTATTTAAATCATCAAAAATACGGAGTGTTACATGTGAGAAATACGACAGTTTGGTAATTTAAGCTAGACACGCATGTGAGTCATGTCGGGACTAATTGCTGGGAATAAAAAAAGAATTTATTTTTATTAACTTGTATGATCATTTTGAGTGCGCTGTTGAGTCTGAAAGGGTCAATATAGTCAGAATAGTGTATTCGGAGGTTTAGTTTGGGTCCTGGGGCAATCTTAGGCCTAACCGATATTCCGGGAGGGCATTTTGATAAATTGCATTTTTGGGGTTAATTAATGGACGAAAATTAGAGTGCTTTAATATCCCTTATGTAGTTATAGTTAGGGTTTAAGCTATAAAAGAAAAGAGGGTGTCCCAGAGGAAGGAGAAGAAGAGGTTTATCGGAGTTCCAAGGCTTGTCCAGTCATCTTTCACCAAAAACATCATCAACGCGTAGATTGGAAAGAGGAGAACACATCTATACCAATTTCAAGCGACGAATCAAACATTCATAATCAGGTAAGTATTTATTACTTGTTTTCCTTTAGCAATAATCATGCTCATGTTAGTGTAGGTAAATTTTATTATGAATTACATATGAAAATTGGGTGAAAAATTGGAGGTTTAATCTATGATTACGGACTGATTTGATTAGTAGTTTAATTTCTTCGTGTATTTAGAGGATTAATCATGAAATTGGAAAATTATATCGATGAAGAAATCTGGGTTGGTTAGGTTCTTTAATTGAAAATTGGGAAACTAGGGTTCTTATGATCTAAATTTGGGGATTTTGAATTATAATGATGATGAGTGATAATCTCCAGATGTTATATTAGTGGAAATCATACATACATGTTAGGAAGATGTTTTAGAATGGTTGATTGGTGATTGGAAATCATCCGTAAAGGTTGGAGGTGTTGAAATGGTAAAGAGAACGTAGGTTAGGCTTCCTTATTACAGGTAGAGGTTCGGACCGCCTTTTAATAGGTCCGGATTGCCTTCTTTATTAATGGGTCCGAACCGTTTTTCATAAAAAGGTCTAGATCATTTTTTTAATTAAAAGGTCCGGATCATTTTTCATTAAAAGGTTCTAATCGCTTTTCATAAAAAAGGGTTCGCATCGCTTTCCTAGTGGGTCTGGACCGCCCTTCAGCACCCGTGCTCGTACTACCTAGGGGAGGAATGGAGTAGCGTATTTCATAGATGCATCTCTGTATGGACTTGGGGGTGTATTACAGCAGGAAGATAGAGTTATAGCTTATGCATCTCGCAAGATTAAGCCCCACGAGAGTAATTACCCTACACACGACCTGAAGTTAGCAGCTATTATATTTGCCTCTAGGATTTGGAGGCATTATCTTTTGGGTGAGAGGTTTAGTTTATTCGCAGACCATAAGTCGCTACAGTATCTCTTCACACAAAAGGATCTGAATATGCGACAGAGGATATGGTTAGAGTTTATGAAGGATTATCAGTTTGATATTCAATATCATCCTGGAAAGGCTAACATGGTGGTTGATACGTTGAGGCAACAGCCTACTAAAGAGATAGCAGAGGTCTGAAAGGCGAAGTGAGGTGAGCTACGACATAACGACAACATTTCCATATATTGCTTGTCTATTTTGGCTATCATACCCGAGATCATTACGCGGGAGTGAAAGCATAGGCCAGGGACCAATTCTGTTAGGATAGGGTGAGAATTGGGACCAATTCTATCAGGACAGGGTGATATAGTTATTAGCATATAGGGAAGAGTCCTACTCGATTAGTTTCGAAGGAGACTTGCACTTTAATGGGAGGCTTGCCATTCTGAAGGATGCGTACTTGAGGCATGCAGTGATGACCGAATCTCACGGGTCGAGGTTTGTGATACATCCCCGTAGGGATAAGATGTACTAAGATATGCGCAAGAAGTATTGGTGGTCGGGGATGAAGTGAGCCATAACAGAGTTTGTCTCAAAGTGTGCTACTTTCCAGCTAGTGAAGATAGACCACCAGTTATTGACAACGATATTGCACCTGCTTGAGATCCTAGTGTGGAAGTGGGGCAGCATCTTGAAGGACTTCATTACTAGGTTACTGACATCAAAGAGAGGTCACGACTCCATCTGGGTGATTGTAGATTAGTTGACCAAGGTGGCCCATTTTCTACCACTTCGTATGAATTATGAGACGAGGCAATACGTGCAGTTATTTATTGCTAAGATAGTGAGGCTGCATGGGGTGATGATTAATATCGTGTTAGATTGGCACGAGATCTTTGTGTCCCACTTTTGACATATTTTTCAGGATGCTATGGGCACTGATTTGCAATTGAGTACCACGTATCACCCGAAGACTGGTGGGCAGACTGAGCGGGTTAATCAGATGTCGAAGAATATGCTCAGGATGTGTATACTCGACTTCGAGGGAGGTTAGGAGCAGTACCTTCCATTGGTGGAGTTCGCTTATAATAACACCTACCAGTTTACCATTGGCATGGCATCATTTGAGGCTCTTTATGTACGACCTTTTCGTTTGCCCACTTATTGTTTCGTATTTTGGGGATAATAAGTTGTTGGGACCGGAGATGATTTAGGATACTACTGCCAAGATCGAGATCATTTAGGGATGCATACGTATAGCTTAGGATAAGTAGAATATTTACGCAGATACATACATGAGGCATATTGAGTTGGATATAAGAGATCACGTCTTGGTGCGGGTGTCTTCTGTGAAGCGAGTCAGGAGATTTGGGAAAGAGGGAAAGCTAGCGTCAAGGTATGTTGGGCCTTTCTCGATCATTGAGAGAGTGGGAGCAGTCGCCTATAGGCTGGGTTTACCAGAGAATCTATAGTTGATCCTTAATGTGTTTCACGTGTCGTCGTTGAAGAGGTATCATATGAGTGAGAGGGCCTATTTGAACATTCCATTGGAGGAGATAAACTTGCATCCAAACATCTCATATGAGGAGATACCGTTTGTTATTTTTGATCCTAGTGAGCTTAAGCTGCGGTCTAAGGTGGTACCCTTGGTTTGAGTTCAGTGGGGATACCATAATGCAAACGATTAGATGTGGGAGTGGAAGGATGATACACAAGATCAGTATCCCAAGCTTTTCGACGCAGGTACGTCCGAATTTTGGGGACAAAATTTCATTGTAAAGGAGAAGCATATAACACCTCGTATTTTTGAATAATCTGGAATGTAATTATTTCTGGCATTTTTTTTATAAAATTACACGTGTACCGTAATTTAATTAAAATGGAATATTGTGTATTTATTAAATATTAATAACAAGAGATTACGATTAATATTATGGAAAATTTACTAAGTGTGTATAGTAAATAAAATACGATAAATTATGAGTACGTCATTGTGAGTAAGAACAACGGGATTGTGATAGTATCTCAACCGGGGCTTGTGAGTAGATTACTTTAAGGTTGAGATAGTTAATTTATGTATAGTGACTTGAATTGCGATTTTGAGTTCACGATTGTCCCCGAGCGGGTCAAAATAGTCAGAATTAAGTATTCGGGGGTAGTAATTGGGTTTCGGGGGCTTTATAGACTAGCTCGGACTCATGTAGGGGTAATTGGTTCATTTTAATGCAACTTAATAACTTAATTTCGAAATTAGTGGGTTAAACTATAAGGGTTAGGTGGGTGAGGCAGCTGTGGGTACCCAGAATTAATACCATGGGCCTAGACGAGTAGCCCAGTTCTGGCAGCCCAAAGTCTAGGCCCCCCACCTCTTATTTTTATTCGGTCTCTTCCCACGTTCCCCTGAAGGGAAGTTATAGGAAAGATGGAAGACGTGGGGGAACCCATCACCCCCACTCACCTAAATGTACATGTATATATTAAACCCTAGGTCTGGGATAAAAGGACAGGTTATATTCTCCGTAATCACTCCTCGGAGTATATATAAATAAAACCAACTGCACCACCGTGGACGTAGGCACTTCTTTGTTGAACCACGTACATCCTTTGTTGTGTGATTATTATTTTACATTCCTTTTTCTTACTTGGTGATTGCCTTTCTCTTATCTATTTGTGTTGCATAATAACTGTCACCACAATTGGCGCCGTCTGTGGGAAGCGTTCATCTTTCCCTGAGAAGAGCCCACACCAAGAAAGGAGTTTGAAATGTCTGGTCACAACAGCAATTCCCCCCTGGCAGGGGATATTCAAGAACCACCTGCTCCTCGCAGAATCAGGTCTGAAGTTCGAGGTTTAGATCAGAGGGCTCGCTTGGAAAGGCCAGCCTCAGAAGAAAGCCAGGGACCAGCGAGGTCTACACAGATATCCAGATTAATTGATGCATATGAGGTAAGGCTCCATGAGCAAAGGGAGTCTTCTCGCAGGTACGAGGCTGAGAATGCTTGCTTGAAAAGAAGACTGGAAAGACTGGAGAGGGAGCTTCGTCCTGATAACAGGAGACGTCCATACCACACTCCTAGCCCTCAGGTGAGCAAGTCTCGCAGCTGAGGAAGGAGCCCTAGGCGAGGATCTCAAAAGGCCGAGGGAGACGAATCAGACTATGACCTCCACGAGCAGCTGCGAAGAGCTCGCCGTTACCAGAGCCCTGCTCGCAGCGATGAGAACATACGAAATCTGGTCTGCAGGGAAATGGACCAACATCCTGCCCACCACGGTACAAGATCAACCAGAGAACTCGTAAGGCGAGCTCTAAAAACCCAGATGAAGTCACCCTTCACGAGGAAAATAGAAGAAGAAGAAGCCCCCAAGAAATTTTCCATTCCAAGGTTCAAGATTTATGACGGTAAGACTGATCCCATCGATCACGTCAGGCAATATCGACAGGCCATGACCTTCTGGAATCATCGAGATGCACTAGTGTGCCGCATCTTTCCCTCGAGCCTGCATGATGTGGTGCAAAAATGGTTCGAGAGACTCCCCCACCGGTCCATCAGAAGTTTCAAATCCCTGGTCGAGCTCTTTACGGCCCGGTTCATCACTTACAACTCCCATCCCAAAAGGATTGATACTTTATTGACAATGAAGAAAACGCCTCAAGAGACACTCCGAGACTACGCGAAGAGGTACTGGGAGTTATTTAACGAGGTTGAAGATTGCTCGGAATAAGTGGCAGTGGCCTCTTTCAAAATCGGGTTACCCAGCTCCTCCCTTCTATACCAGTCCCTGACAAAGAAAGAAGCTATAACTATTGACGACCTAATGGCTCACATCGAGAAGTATGCTAAGGTGGAGGACGTCACCCGCCTCAGCACAGGAGAAAGCGGTCGAGCTAAACTCACTACCAAGGGAATTGAGAAAACTGAGAATCAGAAGAAAGGAGGAAAGAACGGGGGCAGGTATGGCCCCAAGAACGGAGGGAACCATGACGCGTCGAAAGCATTCCAGGCAGTCAATACCGTCTTCAAAGAACCAATTTACAAAGTTCTCGCGAAGATCAAAGACGAGCCATTCATCAAATGGCTCAGGAAGATGGGAGGAGATCCCTCGAAGAGGAACAATGTGCTAAGATGCACTTTTCACAAAGAGGAAGGACATAAGACCGAGCACTACAAAGCTCTTAAGTCTCACCTCGAAGAGTTGGCCCAGTCTGGGCATTTGAACGAGTTTGTGGAAAAGAAGGCAGAGAAAGTGGCTGCCAATAAGGAGACGAGACCTGACAACGTGCTGGAAGATGAGGCTGGACATGAGTTCGCAGTAATTCACGGGGAATCTGATGCCAGGCAGATACAAGGAAATTCAGCCCGAATGGAGATGAAGAAACTTACAGTAGTAATGCAGGCTTTTCAGATCGATCCAGTAAAATCACAGTCAGGAAAGCATCGACGAGCAGAGGACGTTAACTATAACAAGCATATTGTCTTCACGGATGAAGATTTGGTGGGAGTAAGGACCCCACATCATGATGCCCTGATCATTACACTCTGGATATACAACTTTGACGTCTACCAGCTGCTCGTCGATTAAGGAAGCTTGTCCGAAGTAATGTACCTCGACCTATTCAGGAAATTGAAGTTAAGCGCCGCCGACCTAAAGGAAGCTACTGTACCTTTGGTTAGCTTCGCTAGAAAAATAACTATGCCCCTGGGAAAGATTGTACTACCAGTGCGTGCAGGAAACGTCTCCAAGATGATCGAATTTTTGGTAGTTGACATTGACTCACCATACCAAGCCATCCTCGGCAGGGGATGACTTCATGCGATGAAGGCAGTCTCCTCAACCTACCATCATAAACTCAAGTACGTGACTGAATGCGAAGTAATGGAAATCCACGGTGATCAGGCAATGGAGAGAAGCTGCTTCATAGCAGCCATCCGTCCGAAGCCAGAGAAGAAGTCCGAGAAGCCCAGTGAGAACATTGAAGAAGGTCTGACACCTTCTAAATAACAATTAAAGTATGGGAGACCTGGAGTAGAGGAGACCAGGCTCCTTCCCTCCGAGCGGGTCGTCGAGGACTTGGTAGAAGTTACGGCTGGAGATGGTGATAGTAACAGAGTCTTCTTGATTGGGGCATCTCTTACCAACCAGGAACAGAAGGAGCTGACGACCTTGCTGAGGCAAAACGTAGATGTTTTTGCGTGGGAACCATATGAGTTGCCTGGAATCGATCCTAGTATGGTCTGTCATCTGCTGCACGTCGACCCCACCTTCAATCCAGTCACGCAGAAGGTACGAAAAACTGCACTCGAGAAGGCTAAGGCGGTCGAAAAAGAAGTTAAAAAACTGCTGGATGCAGGATCCAACGGGAAGTATAATTCCCCAAGTGGTTATCCAACCCAGTAGTAGTTTTGAAGAGCAATGGGAAGTGGAGAGTTTGTATCGACTTCACTGACCTCAACAAAGCATGCCCTAAAGATAGTTTCCCCCTCCCAAAGATAGACCAACTAGTAGACGCCACCGCAGCTCACGAGAGAATGAGTTTCCTTGACGCATACTCAGGGTATCAACAAATCCCCTTATATGCCCCAGACCAGGAGAAAACAACGTTCATCCCTAGAGTTGGGTTATACTGTTACACAGTTATGACCTTTGGGCTCAAGAATGCAAGGGCAACATATCAGCGGATGGTTACCAAGATGTTCAAGGATCAGATGGGAGACACCATGGAGGTCTAAATCGATGACATGTTGGTTAAAAGCAAGAAGAAGGAGAATCACCTCTCAGACCTGTCAAACACCTTAGAAATTCTCAGGAAATACCAAATGAAACATAATGCAAACAAGTGTTTTTTCGGTGTCCAGTCAGGAAAATTTCTTGGGTACTTGGTCAGTAAGAGAGGCATAGAGGCTAATCCAGACCAGATCGATGCAATCAACAGCGTGCAACCCCCTTGCACAATCCGAGACTTACAGAAGCTCACTGGTATGCTCGCTGCCTTAAATCGCTTCATCTCCAAATCCTCCGAGAAGTGCAAGACTTTTTTCCAGCTTCTAAAGGGGAGAAAAATGATAGAGTGGAGCCCAGATTGCTTACGAGCATTGGTCGAGCTCAAGTCCTACTTAAGCTCTCCACCACTGCTTATCATACCACAGCAAATGGATTCTTTGTACCTGTACCTCTCCGTATCCAATCACACTATCAGCTCTACGCTAATATGCGAGGTTACAGGAATCCCACACCCCATTTATTACGCAAGCAAGACCTTACTAGACGTCGAGCAAAGGTACCTTCCATTGGAGAAGCTCGCCTTTGCACTGGTAATAGCCTCGAGGAAGCTGAAGCATTATTTCGAAGCTCATACTATCATCATCCTTACATCGCATCCCCTTAAGGTAGTCCTACGGAAAGAGGATTTATCAGGCAGACTGTCCAAGTGGTCAGTCGAGCTCGGTCAATTTGACATACAATTTCAACCAAGGACAGCTATCAAGGGTCAGATCCTTGCTGATTTCATAGCCGAATTCACGGGCGTAGAACCCTCCGACCAACCTCAACCAACTAGGCAAATGGAGAACCCAGCAAAAAAGGAAACCTGGAAACTATTTGTTGATGGAGCCTCCAATTCAAAGGGGGCAGGTGTAGGCATTGTCCTCATAACTCCAGAGAACACAATCCTTGAATAAGGAATCAGGATTGGATTTGCAGCCTCCAATAACTAAGCAGAGTATGAAGCCCTAATAGCCGACCTCCAAAAGGCACATACTTTGGGAGTAAAACATTTACAGGTGTTCGACGATTCCCAACTGGTCTCCAATCAGATAAGCGGAGATTATAATGCAAAGAATAAAAAAATGGCAGCCTACCTCGCCTTAGTGAAAAAGCTGATGTCAAGCTTTGAAGAGATCAACGTCCAACAGTTTTCCAGGGGAAAAATAGTCATGCTGATGCCTTAGCAGCCCGTAGTTCGGCAGTTGACTCCGACCTAAAAAGAATCATCCCCATCGATTTCCTCACTTGTCCGAGCATCGACATCAATCCACCAAGCATGGAGCAGGTACTCCAGGTGGGGTCAGCCCCCAGCTGGATGGACCCCTTAAGAGATTTTTTAAAGAATGGAACGCTCCCGGATGACAAGAAGACCGCCCACCAGATAAGAGTCAAAGCTGCTCGCTTTCACTTATCCCCAGAAGGCAACTTGTATAAGAAATCCTTCTCCGGTCCTTACCTCCGATGCGTCCACCCAGGGGATGTCGAGTAAGTGCTACGCGATCTTTACGAAGTAATCTATGGAAGCCACATCAGAGGAAGGCCCCTAGCCTTTCGAGCAATGAAGGAAGGCCATTGGTTGCTATATATGCAAAAGGACTCCGCAGTGTATGTCCGCAAATGCCTGAAATGCCAACTCCACGCTCCTGTGGCCCACCAACCCACCAGCGACCTAAAGTCCCTGTCCAGCCCATGGCCCTTCGCCCAATGGGGAATGGACATCATGGGACCACTGCCTACCGCTGCCGGTAATCGTAAATATCTGTTGGTTGTGACTGACTACTTCACCAAATGGATCGAGGCAGAACCCCTGGCGATTATCCAAGATGTTAATATGATAAGGTTCATATGGAGGAATATAATCACTCGGTTTGGAATCCCCAGAACCATAATCACTGACAATGGAACACAGTTCGAAAGTGGCTCCTTTCAGAACTTCTGTAACGAACACGGTATCAGACACCACTTCAGTTCGGTGGCCTACCCTCAGAGCAATGACCAAGCTGAGGCTTCCAACAAAATCGTTATCGATGAATTGAAGAAGCGATTAGAGCGAGCCAAAGGCGCATGAGTAAATGAACTACCTCACGTCCTATGGGCATATCGGACCACTCCTCGGCGAGCAACAGGAGAAACCCCATTTTCACTGACATATGGCATGGAGGCCGTCATCCCACTCGAAACAGGTTTATCAAAAATGAGGTCCAACCTTGTCGACCAAGGCCATAATGATGTAGCATTACTCGCTGAGTTCGACCTAGACGACGAGCGTCAGGAGCAAGCCCTAGTGAAACTAGCAAGCTACCAGCAATAGCTCACGAGGTATTACAACAAAAGGGTTAACCCGAGGGCATTCCAAATTGGGGACTATGTTCTAAGGAAAGTTCTGGCCAGCGCAGTGAAACCATCAGACGGCAAGCTAGGTCCCAACTGGGAAGGACCCTTTAAAGTAACCAGAGACGACCTGCAGGGGGCCTATCACTTGGAAATGATAGAAGGCAGAGAAATACCACGAGCATGGAATGCAGCTAATCTCAAGAGATTCTATTTTTAGATCTTTCTATTGTATTCTTTTATTATACAAGTGCATTTCCCTTATTAATAAAAGTTATTTAATTGGTTACACTCTGATTAGTAACAGCTGCATTTATCGCACATCTTTTTCAAGTAACAGGCACATTGATCACTATACTATAGCAGGGGAATACCCCTCCTCAAGTCATCATCATGAAACACAAAGAACCTCTTAGCATTTCCCCTGGCAATATATGAAGCCCTACAGGGGATCCTTAGGCAATACGACCAAGTTTTATACTGCTCATCAAAACTCCTTTGATTGAATAAAATCTTGATCGGATGGAACATCCAACCTCAGGTGTGTCCTCTCCAATTTCCCCAATTAGGCCTAAGGAAGTGTGACGACACAACCTAAAAGGTAAAGTGATGCACAATGGTATCTCGATATTACACTGGACTGGGAGGACACTCGCGTGACAAAAAAAACTCAGAAGATTACAAAGCAATAAGAATATGAAGAATATGATGCACACATTTAGTCGGTAAGATTGCCCAAAACACAAAATTTTCATTAATTCATCATATTTACAACAACGGTGATACATGTTTAGTTGGCGAGCTCGCCCAAAGCATTTACATTACCAAAAAAATAAATAATAATCACAACTGGAAAAATCTCAATGGGGGGGAGGCCTCCGAGCGAGATAGTCAAACACTCGAGCTCTTAGCCCATCATCGGGAGCAGGAGCTAACCCTTCCACAACCTCATTTGCATCCGACTCCAATAATTGCTGAGGAATAGCATCGATGGGGATCCATCGATCATCCCTCCGGAAGGGGTTAGGCATCAGGATAGAGGGAGACATCTCATGGCGGTACCAGAGCATCGAGTTCCTCGGGACTTACAGCTCCTTCAAGGAACTTAGACATCCCCTAATAAAAGAGAGCTCCTCGAACTCAGACAACCTTGTCCGAGCATCTGACCAACCCTGGTCATAGCCGTTAGCCCACGCTTGCCGAGGACCTTTCTTGAATAAGTGCCGCAATCGGGTGACATCCCTTTGAAGCCCAGCAGCAATCACATAGGCTCGCTGGACATCACCACGGAGTTCTTCCATTTCCCTATCTCGAAGTTCTTTCGCTTCCCTATTTTTTCTCCTGGCGCTCCTACCAGCTCGCAGAATAGGTGGGCGAGTGGAACACCGCGACACAAGAGGAGTAACACTCTGACCAGATCTAGTTCGCGATGACGAGGAACTTTGTAATATTGCTAGAACAATGCTCGGTGCATGCTCTCTAAGTCGTAAGACTTCTCTCCTCAGGTCCTCATTCTCCTGCTGAAGAACCTCCCCAACTTGGTTGATCTCGGAGGCCTCTAATAGCTTTGTTCTCAATTCATTGACCTCCTCTTGGACTGAGGCACCAATGTCCTCCATCTCCTGGAGCCTGTCCTTCAGCTTGGTCACAAGTTTAGATTGCTCCTTATACTTCTAATTTCTAGATCTAAGGGATTTGCAAAGTTTAACAAAGGCCTGGTGGACTTCAGGACTCACATTGGGACCAAGGGTCCTGCCTAATTGGGAAGTAGCAGGAATGTAATCATCCACATCAACTAACTATAAGCGAGAAAAAGATAAAGAAGAGAAAGAGACAAATCAGTGCGAGCAGAAAATGAGGCCTTTTCATTAATAAAGGATTGGAGTTACATCGAACAGTAAAGAAATTTTTTTACAGATAGATAAAACCAAAAGTACAAAGAAATCCTAGTAGATAACTAATTGACAACCTCAGGTCGCCCAGAGGTCGATGGCCCCTTCCCCTTGTCAACATCAGCAGGAGCACTGCCTTCAGCAGGGGTAATCTCTGTCCCCACAACCAGAGAAACGTCAGCATGGATTGCTTGAGGAATAGGATCATCAGCTGGAGCAGGAACTTCATCCACGATTGGCTTCGGACCTGGGTCATGCTCGTCAAACAAGAGAGAATAGATGTCGCTGCCAGCGGCCAAAAGGGCATTGTTCCAGCCCTTCTTGAAGTTCAGATGACTGATATAGCCTATCTGAACTTCAGCATCCTCATAGGCTGCAGCCCAACCGGAATTGTAAGAGTCCTCCTTGGTAGTAACAGCCTCAGACTCCTTCTTCTTTAGTTCTTCGGAGAGTACCCTATTCTCCTCCACGACAGTAATTTTTCTCGAGCAAACCAGGTCGTAGGCCTGTCTCAGCTCCTTCAGATCCTGGACTGCAGCGTCCTTCTCCTTATTGGCAGTCGAGCCAAGTCGGATGAAATTCGAGCAGCGTCAATGGCTTTAAAGCTAGCCTCGAGCTCTTTACCCTTCAACTTCAGGGCAGTATTGTCCTTCTCCAGCTCGCTGTTTCTTTTCACCAGCTCGTTGCGTAAACGATACAGCATGGCGAAGTCAGTAACAAACTGTAAAAAAAAGAAGGCATCAGAAGAGGAAAATGAGGGAATTCAGAACAACATAGGAGAAAAGGGAAAAACCTTACCATAGCGAGCCTTTGACTAGCCTGAAGGGCCAACTGCTCTGACCCTACCGCCCTTTGGCGATCAGCCGGGAGAACAGCTCTCTCGAGCAGAGCTGGGGCCAACTGGGGAGAAATTGCCACAGAGGCCCCCTCGGGCAGCGCGAACACCGGGACTAAGGCCTGCCCGGCCTTCGTCCTCGCTTCTGCCCTCCTTCTCTCCTCCTCCTTCTCACTCTCCTTCTTCTTCCTCTCCTCTACCCTCTTCTTTTCTTCCATCTTCTTCCTCTCTTCTTCATTTTTTCTCTCTTTCTCCCTCACCTGCTCCTCTTCCTTCCTCTTCCTCTCCTGCCCCTGAGCAGAGGAACGGGAACCAGTGGCCACGGCCCCAGAATTAGATTTTTGCTTCTTCGACCTTTGTGCAAGGAGCACATGGTCCTCATCATCATCGTCCCTGATCAAGTTCTTCCTTAGAGGAACCATCTCCTCACTCGAACTGCTGGAAGTGCTCGGTGATCCTCGAGCTTCAGAAACCTCCCTATGATCAGAAGAACTGCTACTGCTAGAGCTCTCTTCTCGAAAATCACTTACAGCTCCTACAATATCACTCTCAAAGCTGCTCTCTTCCTCGTCCAACTGGATAGGACCCACAGCAGTCTCTTCGAATAAATCAAACTCTGGGATACTATCCACAGGCCTTGCAATAAAACTGGAGCCAACGTTCTTGTACTCGAGCAGAAAGGCAGCAGACCTGGGATACTCGCCATGACCCAAAGGCTCCCTGATATTCCAAGCCTTAACCAATTCCGAGATACGAACCTCGCTGAGAGCAGGCTCCAAGTTCTTTGACCTCGCTGTGGAAGAAAAAGAAAACAGGAGTTAGAAATATCACAAATCAACAAAAGGCAAAATAAGAGTATAATGTCTACCTATGTATTCCTCCCCATAAAAGGGAACAAAGAACCTCTTAGACCTCGACCCTTCACATTGGGGAGAAAATTGCCAATTTCTAACAAGGAAACCTTCTTGCCAGTAGTCCTTATGGGAATCAGGTAGATTTACTACCAATATCCTGTCAGGGCTCCTAGCTTTGAGGTAAAGAACACCAGAGCTAGTTCGAGAAAAGGAGTAGCAAAAATAGACCTCGGCGAGCCCTAACCAAGTACCATACAATTAATTTATCCTATGTACGCCATTTACTATTTTCCACACATTGAGCGAACATTGTGCAGGAACAATATTAAAATAGCCAAAAAAATGCAAAAATAAATCATTAGGAGGAAAAGTGAGTCCCCCCGGGAAAGCAACAAGACGTGGATCCAGTGGGAATCATCTATGTCCCTAACGTTTCTAGGAGGAGAGGCACAACACTCAATATCTACCCACTCAGGGATCTTGTAAAACTCCCGAAATTCAGAGATTAACCTATTTCCAGTCTTCGCCATTGGAAAATCCTAGAAAATCTACAAACTCAAAGAAAAAGTACAAAGAAAGGGCACAGGAAACTTACAAAATAGAAGATCGATTCAAGCGATGAAGAAGCACGAGCCCAAACAACTAAGAAGCAATGCGAATGGAGATTAAGAGAAGAAGGTACGAAGCACTAGAGCTCACAAAAAGTAGAAGAATGCTGGAAGGACTGAAGCGACAGTAGAAAAAGGGCTATTCAAACAAACCTTCAAGTTCTGCTAATCATAGTGCACAATAAACAAAGCGGGTGCCGCCAAAATCAACTTCACAACTTTCGAAGAATTGCAAAAAAGCCATTATGGCTAATCATTTAAATTTATTGAGCCCATGAACATGGCCCAACAAACTTAGGGGCAATTGTGGGTACCCAGAATTAATACCATGGGCCTAGACGAGTAGCCTAGTTCTGGCGGCCCAAAGTCTAGGCCCCCACCTCTTATTTTGATTCGGTCTCTTCCCACGTAACCCTGAAGGGAAGTTATAGGAAAGATGGAAGACATGGGGGAAACCATCACCCCCACTCACCTAAATGTACATGTATATATTAAACCCTAGGTCCGGGGCAAAAGGACAGGTTGTATTCTCCATAATCACTCCTCGGAGTATATAGAAATAAAACCAACTGCACCACCGTGGACGTAGGCACTTCTTTGATGAACCACGTACATCCTTTGTTGTGTGATTATCATTTTACATTCCTTTTTCTTACTTGGTGATTGCCTTTCTATTATCTATTTGTGTTGCATAATAACTGTCACCACAACAGCCATACCATTAGTTTTAAATCCTAAGAGTGGAGAGAGTAAGGAGAAAGATAGAGGAGGCTAATCTGGGAGGAAATTCAAGGCATTTTTACCATCAAATCATCGCACACGAAGTAGATCAGACTCTACAATCATCCCAAGGCAAGTAATCAACTTGATTTAAATTGAATAAAGGTGAATCATATTCATATCATGGTAGGTGTAGGACAAAACTGTTTTGGGAAGGGTTTTTACATGAAAAAGGGGGTTTTGGTGAATTTGATCCCATGCGTAGTATTAAATTACTAGTTGATGATGAAATACAAATTATAATTGCTGGAATTTGAGCCTTACTAGAGATTCATAGGCTGACTATGTTTAATTGGGATTTTAAAATCAAATCTAGGGTTATATTGATATGTTCTTCATATAAACCAATTTAAATGAATCTAATTGATGAGAGTAGTTTATCTTTGATATTTGGATGATTGTCGATTATTAGAATCATCTAGGATCCATTCCCTTACACGTTAGGATGGATGTATATTATCATGTAGAAGGTGTCTAGGTCAAAAATTGGAGAAGAAATTTGGGTTAAGATTTACTTAACTGGGTCATAAAATCGATGCGGGAACCGAATTTGTGGGCAAAAAGCAAATCGGTTCGTATTTTGGCTAAATCGGTTCAAAATTTCAGTGTTGTTCGTTTGGGTTATTTAAGTAGCTAGGTTAACGTGGAAGAGTTTAAATGCAATTTGAACTCACATAATATTTAGAGGATAATTAATAGGAGTGACCTAGGGAGTTTACGTTACCTTAGGATGATATGGTAATCCAAACTTGATTTGAAATTGTGAGAGAAAATAATATACGCATATTCTTAAATAACGAATTTTGAGAGACGAATTTAAAAACAATTGATGTACGGATTGGTTGGGTAAGTCCGAGTGTTCAGCGAAGTGATGCTACTCGATAAACTTAATATTTTATACGACGGACTGGTTGGGCAAGTCCGGGTATTTTAGCAGGGTGACGCCACTATGCTATTTAATTGATGAAAACTAAAATAAATTAAGAGTCGAGGAAATAGACTCGGGATAAGTAGGTTAGTTCTTAGAGCGATAGGCACAGAATTATGATATCTGTGTGTATGATATATATGTGAAACATACCCATCCTAGTAGATATGCTAATAAGGGAGGTTGCGCGTTGTGGGAGGTCACTTTGGCGAATCTCAACAGAGGTAGTACCATTCTCCTGGATCATAGGTGTTGTGCATGACCATGTGATGTAGGGTTGGAGCCCCGTGGAATAATGTGGTTTGTTTATGACCACTTACTTAAGGTCATGACTTCCTCCAATGTTCGTGTAAAATTCTCGAGTTCAACAATGAGATCGTAACACAGTTGGCCAGAGTGTTGAGGACATTCCTGGAGCATGATAGCATACTAGTGAGCTCGCATTCAGAATGTGGAGGACATTCGTGAATTTGATTTCATATATTATGAGTGATATATATATGTATAAGTGTAAATGTGGGACATCTCAAGTGAACGTATATGATAGTGAGGTAAATTGTATACGGGCATATTACAATAAGTGTTGTGTATTATATAACTAGAGTAAAGTTATGTGGATAATTAATTAAGCAATTGAGAAAGTTAATTACGAAATCAAAGATAGATAGTACTCGAGTCAAAGTACTGTAAAAGTGAAATTTGCAATAAGACTAGTTAGTCTGGGTAGTGTAACTAGGCGGGTAAAAATGATTATGCCAGGTACGCACTATAGATGAGAGGTGAGAAGTATTTCATGGGAGTGTGACACCGGATTAAACAAGGAAAGTTTTACTCCGTATTTATTTATTTCATCTTAATTACTGTAAAATATTTTCAAAAGTTTTGGGCTTTGGGCCATATATAATTATTTTGTAAAAACTTTTAGGTGTCCAGCCACGGGGATGCCAAGGATGATTACTCTTTCCAGGGATACGTAGTTGCAGCAGATGTGGAGGCCTGCAGAGTTCTGAGTACCCGTTTCCTTTACTTCATTCTAGACTAGGCTCTATTTCTGTTATTAGTTGGGCGTGTTGCCCCTTTATTCCAGACTCAGTTATTTTTAGTTATCTATTTCATTTAGATTGTTGGATTGAATTTTAGTAATCGATGATTTGTTCGGTACTCAGTTTTATATTATGCATTTAGACTTATTCATTTGGTGTGATGGTGGATGTAGTTTCATTTTCATTGGATTATGATTGAATGATTTTAATTTCGCATGTTAATTAAAGGTTAAAATTTGACACTGCTTGTTGAACTAACAAGTGGTTAGTAATTAATTAAATTTCGATAATGATGCTAAGAATGAGCCATATGAGACTACCATTTTATTTTGGTGGCGGGCTGGCCACCCATTATTTTAATAGGAGAGTTATCACATTAGGCAAGCCCAAGAAGAGGAACACGACACTGAGATGCTCGTAACAAAGCATCACAGTCACAAGACCAAGAATTGCAAAACCTTAAAAGCCCATTTGAGGAATTAGCCCAAACTGGATACCTCAATGAGTTTGTTAAAAGAAGGAGGGTCGAGCATAATCTGTGAATGATCAAAGACAAGATAACGTGCTAGATGAAGAGATTGGCCATGGGCTTGCAATGATTCATGAGGTGTCAAACACTACACCAAAAGAACAAAAAAATCACTAATTTTTGGCCACCCGTTGTCATGGTTCTTGACTTGGACACAAAAATACGTTTGTGTTGTCATGGTGCTTTCATGGTACCATGACCAAAATATCAAGATTGCAGACCTAACCCCCATCATTCCCTCCCCTAAACACACACTTTTCCTCCTCTCTCTCATCAACTCGTTTGCCTCTCTCTCATAGGTAAAAAAACCCACCATTTTTTGTCACCCAAAGGTATGATTTAAACATGTTGACTTTGATATATATATATGTGTGTGTGTGTGTGTGTGTGTGTGTGTGGTTGTACTTGTTGAATACATGTGCTTGTTTCTTGTAAAATAGTTATATTTACATCTGTGGCTTTGATATTGTTAGAAAATAATTTATACAAAACCTAGGTCTGAACAATTTGACTTTGATATTTGTTTGGGATTGAATATATGTATTTGTTTATTATAAAATAGTTTTACTTACATGTATATATTGCTATTGTTAGAAAATAACTTGTGCAATACCTAGGTTTGAAGGTTTGACCAAATTGACTTTGATATTTGTTTGGGATTGAATATATGTTTTTATTTTTTGTAAATGTAAACATTTTGGTTAAAAAATTGTGGATTTATTTAAAAATGTTAAGGATTTTGGGATTTCATATGTATAATTTGAATGTATAATGTGGATAATTTGTGGGTTTATGTAAAAATAACTTGTGGGTTTACTTAAAAATGTAATCAAGAACACAATGAACGTGCTACCATAGTTTCTAATTTGATATGTATACGCAACTTAGGGTTTCAATCTAGGTTTTAAAAATCGGATTCAATTAGGTTGTAAAGTCAGCCATAATTTCTAATTTGTGCATTTAAAAAGCTTAAGAAAGTGTTTTATTCGGAGTATATCAACAACGAACAGTGGTTAGTTGTCTCACATGAGCCAAAATGTTTAACTAGTAGCGTTTAACTAGTAACGTGGATGATCTGGCTTCCCCTACCGAATATCAATCCATTTTGGATGGCAAACCGAACTTAATACAATTTCTAGATACTTTACATGAGTAAAATTATTTCGGTTGTAAAATGTATTGAGGATATTAATCTATAATTTGTAATATGTAGTTTGAATCAATCTCAAACATTAATTTTTTGTTCGTTCACTCTAATGTTGGTTGTTATATTAAAACAACCATGTGAGTATTTCCATTTGTGTTATTTAAATTCTTATATCCCAAACTTGAGTATTTCCATTTGATTTATGTTATATATTATGTTACAAAAGCCTACTTTTAGCAGAATATGACTTTATCAGGCAATCGGACCTCGAGAAAAAGAGGGGTGACGAGGGATATTCTAACAATAAGCCCATCAAGTTCGACAAGTATGAGATCATAGTTGAAAATAAGACTAGTATATAGATGAGGGCATTAGATTTATTGAAATCAATAATTGGTCCCATGTACGAATATTGGAGGATCGTTCCCGTGGAGTTGAAGATGGTCGTTTGGAGGGCTTTAGAAGTATGAAAATCTCAATATTTATACTAAATATTTGACTTTCATATAAGATTTTATTATTATATTTTTTAATGTTAATTCACTAAATTTATTATATTATATGTCTTTTAAACAACAACAACAATTTAACTTCCCCGAGAAGTGCGAAACAATGTATTGGTCGTCATAGACAGGCAGTGGAAACACATGAAAGAAGAATATGTGTGCCCGTTATTTCGTGAATGATCGAGATTTCGTGATTTCATTTAGGGACACCGTCCCAAAAAAAGGAGAAATCACGTTGGCCAGTTGATAGAGGTCTGTGGATAACGAGGCATTTGAGGTGGAGCATAGGATTAACCGGTCAAAGAAGGTGGATGTGCACTCCTCCTGATGGACATATTAAGGGAAGATGGAGTATAGGATGAAAAGTAAATCGATTTAAATTACATTTTGTTTAGTGGTAAGTAAAGCACTTCAATTTGGTCACGGTTTGCTTTAATTTGGTCACATTTTGCAGGTGTATGGGGTGGCCCAGGGGAAAAGCCACATAATATCGACTCCTATATCCAAATTCGGACGAAGAAGGGCAAGCCAGCTAATCCGCAAGTTGTCGAGACCATCGCAAGTTATAATGGAAATTATATTGTCAATTTTAGATTGTTCATTAATATTATTTTTCAAAGTTAATAATGCATTTTATATTAATTTAGGAGAGATTAAAGGTAGTGCACATAACTCAGATTGATGCTAACAAGGCATCTCTGAGTACGGATGCACTGAGCCAAGTACTAAGAAAAGATAGAAAAGGTTTGTAATACCCCGTATTTTGATATGTACTATTATTTAACTGTGAAAAAAATTAATTATATATTTGTTGTGACAACATATGTCATTATTTATATTTTTTTAATTGTTATTTAATTCGGATTTGAAATCGGATTTTATATACGTTAATCCATTAATTGATTAATTGATATTTGGACTCTTACTAGTTGATTATTAATTTTTTTAGTTGTTAGTTACTCGATTTGACACACTTTATATTCGGCTTTTGAGATGCGCTGAATGCCCATTTTTAGCTCTGAATGATGTGTTTTTAGGCCTATTGGGTTAGTAAAAGGCTTGAGTAAGATTTTAAGTCAGTTGGAGGAGGTTTTGGGCTCTTTTAAGTGAGGCTCACTTAAGGCCCAAGTATAATTTCATGATTAAAGGGTATTAGTTAGTCATTAGGGATATCATAAGTCACATATTACAATTTGGGAGGCACCTTGATACTAGAGAGAAGAAACTTCAAGAGAAGAGGATGAATTGGGAGGATCTTGGTGATAAGCACCCAAAACTGTATATTTTATACCCCGAATAAACTTATTTTAATTGATAATTCTCGACAATTTGGGTCTTATATGAGTAAATGTTTAATGTGCAGGCTTGATCGCTGTTTGTGGAGTCCAAACACTTATTTCGGGGTAAATGTGTGATTTATGGAGCTAATTCCCCAGTCCTGTACCAAACCCGAGCCTAAACCTGACCCAAACCTTCACCCGAGCCCCTTGTATATTTAGTTTGCGCTTTTTTTTATAAAGATTTTTGGTTTGAGTCGTTTTTATTTTTAGGATTTATTTTGAATTTTCTAGAATTTATTTTATATTTCTTTTTATTTTTTATTAGTTTTTAATTTTAGTCTTTATTTTTAGTTTTGCTAGATTTTATTTTTTTAGGAATGTAGGTTTTATTTTTATTTGATATGTAGTTTTTATTTTTATTATTTGAGTTTTATTTTTAGAGGATTTTTTTTTGTGTTTTATTTTGGTGCGTCGAGTATTTATTTTCCTTTGTTTTTGTTTGTTTTTAGTTTTTAGTTGTTTGTTTTTTATTATTATTTTTGTTTTTTTTGTTTTATTAGTTTTTATTTGAGTCGTGTTTAGTTTTTAGAGTATGTATTGTGTGTCGTGTTATTTTAATTTTTTTATAGTTTTTTTTGTGAGTTTTATTTTTAGTTGATTTTTATTTTTATTTTTAGTTTAGTTTAGTTTTTATTTTTATTTTGCTTGTTTTTATTTTATTAGGTTTATTTTTATTATTTTCCTAATTTCTTTTATTTAGGGTGCAAAGTTAAAAACACACACACAAAACTAACACACACTCACATACACCTAAATAAAACCCTCACCCTATTATCATACACCTCCACCACACCTTATCACCCCCTACTCCATCTTCCCCACTGAACCCATTTCTCTCTCCTCTCTCCCTCCATAACCACAACCTTCCACCAACCCCATTAACCCACAAACAAACCATCACCCACCTTATACCTCCCAAACCGAGCAAAACCCAAACCCATTCAAACCGGACCTGTTTGTCCATTGTCAAACTCGAGACCAACTCTCTCCGAACCAAAACCAACAGGAACCGGCGACCCATGGCAGCCACTCGCCATCTCCGACCCGGTGCGACCCAAACTACCACGAATCCGAAAACCAACGACTCACAACTTCAACCCACTGCCAGCTACCCACCTGCTACGAAGCCCAAACCTGAAACCCATCTTTTACCGTAGATCCCCATTTGAGCCAATCCGACCCGAGCACCTCCTGCCAACCCGAAAGCCAAAATCGATTTTTACCTTTTGTTATGTCCCAAGCCAAATAAACCAAAAGTCATTTCAAACCAAAATCCATTCTTCCAAACACGATTTCTTCACTGCCAAATACAAACACAAACAACACCAAATAAAAGAAAAGGCTTTAATTCTTTTACCCCTTTTACCCGTTTACCTTTGACCAAAACATTTATTTCCCTTTTCATGCCAAACCTTTTATCCCCACATCCCAAGCATCTGCATTTGTCCAAAAATAAAAGTCACATGTTAATTTTTACCCCTTTTTCCCTAAACTACCCTCAACCATATCCTCATGTAATCTCTTATAAAATAACACTCTTCATTTTCAGCAAGGGGACCCAATAGTTCAACAGTGCAAAAATGGGAAGAGTAGTGTAGTTTTTAGTTCAGGAGCTCCATTTTTGGAGCTCAAATTTTTGGTTCTGCTTTTATTTTTTCTTTTCTATTTTTTTATATAGTGACTTGAGTGTGAGGTAGATTATTTTTGTAAGATACGAATTGTGAGTTGAGTGGCATTATTTATAGTGTTGTGAAACTCAAATTTGTGGGTTACTATTCATGTCAAAGCTTGGGATTGGAATAAGAATTTAAGGAGACTTGGTTTTTATTTTGTTCTCTCTTAGCTTATTTATTTAATGCCTCTTATTGTGTTATTATTACATTTTATACGTAATAATATCAAAATGAGAGGTTAAACACCCCATTCAAGGGGTGAGATGGAACCCTTAACTTAGTTATTTTTATTTTTGGTTTGTTTATTTATTATGCCCCTTTGAATATTAATATTAAAATTTTATAATTTATATTTACGCCTCGAGAGAGGGTGAATCATTTTCGAGATAAAATCGGAAATTCAAATTATAATATTTATTCATTAATTAAACTAGAGATAGGCAATTTTTGAATGATATTGTCGTTTGAACTTCTCAACTCTAAAACTTATTTTTTTATGATTTAAATGCTTTTAGTAAATTTTTCTAGCGGGTGATTTACTAGAAAATGTTTAAATCTAATTTTTGTGAGTATGTGAAATTTAAATATTAATCTTCTAAAAAGACTATATGTAAATTTACATTTGCAACGAGTTAATTTGTTAATTTATATACGTTTCGGGGTATTTCAAATAGACAAACTAATTAATGAAAATATATAGGTTAAGTGGTGAAGTTTAATCCCTTGAATTATCTCATAATTATTTTCTCCTCATATTTAGCTCACTTTATGAGTTTCTCTTTTTTTTTTGTGTAGTTTTAATTTTAGTTCATAATTAGTAGTATAAATATCCCTTCAAAATTATTTTAAAAATCATACTTAGTCTTTATTTTGCTCTTGTCCACATTAAGGAGTGCGGATTGATCCCTTACTTGCCAATATACAATTTTAGTGTGTTTGTAGGTACCAAGAAGGACTTTTAATTGACCATCTTTACTCTACACCAACATATATACAAAAGGCGAGTTATCAAACTTTGGCGATTGACTTTCCAAGAAGTGTTGTTGCCGACTTTTCGAGTTGAGGAGCGTTTTGAAGACTTGTATATTTGTTCATTTGTATATATATATTTTTATTTTACATAGATTGTTTGTATTAGGATATTGAGGCCTTGTACATTTATTCGTGGTACTTTAGACACCAATTATTTGTAATAATAATTAAAAAAATAAAAAAGGAAGCGAAAAGGGAAACGCGACAAGGTAGAGAGAAAGCGCCCTTGGAGTGAAATTTTGAAGCCTCTGTATTTTGGGTCCGTAGGACTCCCAGGGACGACTGAAGTTAAGTGAACTTCCCCCCAGTAGACTCAACTCGGCCTTCACCCTACGTGTGTAAAAGTCGTAGGAGGTACATTTCTTTCTCACTCGCGCATCTCCTGTTAGTGAGTCTATTTATTGTTTTACTATTTGCTCCTATGTGATTTTATTTTTGCAGAGTCTTACTTTGAATGGTTTGATAAATTAATGAACTTAAGACCTAGATCCGGTCATTGAAACGAGAAGGGATTTCATCACCCCACTCAATCACTTAACTCCACTTGCTTGTTAACCCGTGCCATCACTTAATTAAAATCAATCAACTAGCAAGACAAGTAGGGGCACAATTTTTCACAGGCGAGGTATAAGATTCCGTGCTTTTTTTCGCCCGCAGAGTAATTAAAATTTAACTACCCATTCACCTAATTGAAGATAAAAATTGGTTACGTACTAGTTAGAATTTTCCTTCACTTGTACGTGTCTAATTCTAGTCCTTTGGTAGTCGATTTTGTGTGCTCCGTTAGTGTGTGTTTCATATCAAGTCCACTTTTATCCCTTTTCGAGAATTCAAAAATATTTTCATCCTTTTTCTTATTTTAAAAAAATAAAAAATAAAAAATCCAAAAACATTTTATTTATTTATTTTCCTTATTTTTCAAAAGTTCAAAAAGATTTTTTTTCCTTATATTAAAAAATTCCAAAAACATTTTCATTCTTTTTCAAAAATTCAAAAAATAATAAGATTTTCTTTCTTTCTCCAAAAATATTAAAAAGCTAAAAATATTTTTGGAGAAACCTTTTTCTCCCCTATCCACCCCTTCATGACCGACGAAAATCCTTTATGGAACGACTTTGGCCATTTTTCATATTCGTAGTGCACCTATTGTTCCCATACCAATCACATGTCCCATGAGTGCCCGTACCTTCCTTATCCATCCGACCCCACCATGGAACATGTGTATCCGTATGATACTGTTCCGGAACCCACCTCGGCCTACTGTCATGATATATCAAATCCCAAGTGGTGTGACTACCCAAGCTATTCGTGGAGGCCTGATCACCCTTTCACGCGATACGAATCCTAACCCCATGTTGAGGATTCTCTCACGTTTCAACAGTCGTCATGGCAACTTAGTGCACAACATCCCGATCAGCCCTATCACTACGCACCACATGATTATCACCCATTTGTCCATCACGAAGGCGCTCCTTCTGTGTATGATGAACTTGACCCTGCTCCCCATACTTCCTATGAGTATTCTCCGTTTAGTCATGATACTAGTGTGTTGTGTCCACCTCAATCATCCACCATTGTCCCACCACCAACCATCACTTCCCCACCGTCATCCACCTACGCTCTCAAAAGCCTCTTGCAACAATTCATCCTTGAGCAAGAGTAAGAAACTCACATTCAAAATCAAGCTATTCAAAGTCTTGGACAACACTGAAATGAATTTGAGTGTGCGACCGAGTCGGATATTCCCTTATCTTCACCCATTGTTAATCCCATATGGGATGATGATGTCTCACCTTGTGACACTGATTTTGAGTGTGACCAACCCAATCACCTCGAGAATCTCGTAGTTGAGACCACCTCGTGGTCCGAGCCTCTGGTTGACAATTGTGTTGACTTATCCATAACATGTGAGACTGATCCATACCCTAATAATCCAAAAGAACCTAACGCCGAGGTTCGCTCCTCCCTGCCATATCCAAAAGAACCTACATTTGAGGTTCCCCCACCCAATATATCCAATCATACGCCCTAGTTTATACCTGTTGCACCCCTTGAGTATGTCCTCGAGATTCCCAATTCTTTTAGGTTAGCTCCAGCTACGAGTGCTCCCCAACGCACCGAGATTGAATCGGAGATAGTCCCCCCTCCCTTGCTATGGATCCTCTCCAGCGATGTTGGCTCACTTTGAGTCTGATATTGATGTTGATTCATATATCTCGGATCTTAATGCCTCTTTAAACCCTTTCAGCACCACGGATGGTGACACATTTGTGGAGAAGTTGATCATTCTATCTTTTGATACCACGATCCTTTGTGAGTATTCCTTTACTCCTCCCTATGAGTGTGTGTCCCCTACAATTGAGTTGGATCACCTTCCTTCACCTTTTATCCCACCCGACCCTCCACCATGTGTGGACCTTATACCGTTACCATTGCCACTTATTTCTTTAGGTCCTTACTTGCACGCACCTTCCATATTTGAACTTCATGAGCCATTTCGTGAGTTCTTCCTTCATCCCACCATCCACGAGAGTATATGTGGTGTTACAATCAACTTCCGTGACACCGAGATTGTTACCCCATGGCCACCACGCTCTTGTGGTGTTTATTTTTCCCATCGACATCTTCCTGGCGTGTCATGGAGCGACCGTTATCATCGCCCATTTATAGAACAATGATGCACTTTCTATGAGCCTCACCCCATCACTATTTCTACACCCTTTCACCTCCCCATCCAAATTGAGCATTATGCTTATCGGGCCCTTGTTGCCCTCACCTTTAGGCTTAATAAGGCCCGTGATAGGTGCCTTTACACCCTCACCTTTACCCTAATACCCACCCGCCCGTGGTCCACCGATGCTTTGCATCGCGTGAAGCACTTTGCCATACAAGTTCATTGACCCAGGTGGCCTATGTCCAAACAACACAGATTTTTCAGTCTTATTTGGGGGTGATTCTCATCACCTAATTTTTTTACCGCCCCGCACTTTCTAAGCTCTTATCTTTAGGGTGAGTTCTGATCGGTCTAGCTGAAGATGTTAAACTTAGCACTATCGGGAGGTAGCCCATTGTTCTTGTATGAGTCTCATCTTGTTTGGGGGTGGTATGTCACACCACCCAATGCTATATCATGTTTATAGACTTGTACAACTTTTGTTATCTCACTTCTTATTCAGGTTTATTCTTGGCTTCATGTGTCCATTTCAATAGCGGTTGATTCTGGTAATCTCATTTCTACCTTCTGCTCTCCATTTTAAAAATAATTTTACTAAACATCGAGGACGATGTTCCTTTTTTTGGGGGGGTGGGGAATTTTATCAAAATTGTACCTCTTTTGAAAAATTTTGATTTTTAAAGTTGATTTTTAAATTTTTCGTGAAGTTTTTTTTCATCTCATTCATTGATGTGAATTTTCTATCATCCATCTTTTTAAGTCTAGGAATAAAGATAGAGGATTTATTCATTCTAAATAGCTTATGTAATACGTAACAAGCCATTTTGCACCATGAATTTCAAGACTCAATAAAAAATTGCGCACTTATCACGTCACTGTGGTTTAGAGTTGAAGAGTAATACAATTCCCAAGAAAACCTTAAGGATAACTAGTAGAGACTTTAGCTTGTGAGATTGGTGCCTTTCAAACTTTCAGACTGTTTTACGTAATCTCCGAGTCACAAGTTGATTCAACTTCTTTTGGGTCCGAACCTTAAATCGTTGTATGATCTCATTATTTTTCATAAATTTTTTAGCTTGATCACTGAGAACAATACCACTTTCGAGTTATAAGAAGCACGTGTCCTAAAATTTGTCCCGATCACTAGATTTTCACCCATACACTAACCAATCACTTCACCCATTACCTTCTCATACCTTCCCATATTCTTCCATATTTCCACATATTCCCCACATCATTCATATATCATCTCCATTCATATATCATCCATCATTTTGAGAAAAAGAGTGCTTTTCCCAAATATAAAATGTCTTCCATATTGAGAGTATAAAATAAAAAAAATAAAAAAATAGAAAAAATCGAAAAAAGAAGACGGAAAAAAAAGGAAATTTGAAAAAAAAAGAAAAGAAAAAAAAAAGAGAAACAAGAGAAAAGAAAAGAAAAAGAAAGTTTGTAGTTAGTTTTTATGTAATAAATACATTTGTTCTTCATGTATATAACACTCATATCGCATCCATATTTCATCCATCATCCATACATCACCCATCCTATCATACCTACCTCATCTCATTCCATACTCCCCATTTCATTTCCCCCTCACCCATAATCACCCATATTTCCCCTAGTGTGACACCCCGACTAATTAAATACCGGGTAGCTACTCCTTTATTCAAATTAATACAAAATGTCAAGTTGGTTCAGTTCATAGCATCACTGTCGAAAACATTTATTTAAACAATTACTAGCCACCTAATATTTAAAAAGTGAGTTGTCAAATTTTATTAAATTAAATTAACATGCAACCAATTAAAATTATTAGCTAAAAGATACTACCATCACATCACAGTCACATCAAGATAGTAATGGAATAATAAAATGAGTCTAGAGTAACACTCCTCTGAATAATCCCAAATAATGAATAAAACCAAATACAACGTCTGAATAATAAATGAATTAACTCCAACACTGCAAGGAAACTGAGTATGATAAAACTGTCTCTAAACGAAAAGGGGAGACATGCCCTAACAAGTGAATAAGTCTGAAATGGAATCAATATAGAAAGTGGAGGGGTCTATCATCAAGATCCTGTAACTTCCACAGCAGCTACAACACGTCACTAAAATGGAACTCCTAAGCTTGGCGTCTCTGTGGCTGGGCACCTAAAAGGTTTTTCAATAAAATAGATTTGAAAGCAAACGGGTCAGAGTCCGATGTGAAAATAGTTTAAAAATATAGCAAGTGTTTAATTGCATTAAACAATGAATATAAAGTACATGTTAGTTCCGTGCTCTCACATGAGTTTCTCACCTCTCAACTAATGTGCACGCTTAACGTATATCCATAATCCATCCTAGTTATGCCGCTAACTAACTAGTCTATACTGCAACCCGTCCTCACATGATAATATAGGGGTTTGTTCAAGACATTCCAATCTAACTTATACGAATCTAACTTTTCATTTCTCAGATTAATTTATATTAAATCATATAGGAAATTCTCAATTTTAACTTTACTCAAAGTGTCACAACTATTCACAGACATTAATAAGAATATTCACCCACATTAACAAGGAGTCTGTTATCATCACCAATATATAAATTTCAACATAATATTATACTTGGGGCACCCCTAGGCCAAGCTGCGGTGCACACATACTCTGCTATCGAATCTCGGTACATCACGTACATAAGGACAACGTATTCTGAATCTCTGAGGAACCGTTTTAATAAGAAAAATCACACATATTGGAGACGAACATAGTTCACATACCCATGGGTCACGCACATACCTATGCTCCCATGGTCAGCTGATTTATCAACTCATAAATAAGTCATTCACAACCCTATGTACTTAAGTTACCAATCTAAATACCCCCATAGGTACACAAAGATTAGATGGCCCTGTTTCGAAAGCCGACCTCCCATGATAGCAAGTATGGTAGGTATGTCATACACATATAAATCCATTTACTAAGCATTCACACGACTTAGATAATTTATAATATTATTAAAGGTATGTTCTGAATCCTTACACCATTAATCCAATTAGTACATTTTTATACTTTCGGATAGTTATATAATATAGTCCACCGACACATCTCACGTCGTAGTTTCAAGTACTTAAAACCTAACTCATAAAGGTTACTAAGTCTCCTATTTATCGCACACTTTAATCCAATACTCTTAAGGTCCATATTTATACCACAAACCTTATTTTATCAAGCTATATAGATTAACTCATTTAATCTCAGTTTTCTAATAATCCCTTACTCGTTGATCCTTATTAGATTTAACATAAATCCCAAATTGAATTCTAATAATAATTCGGGTCTCATAATCATGCCTACTGGTCTTACTCAAATCTAAGAGTGTTCACAAAGTCCCCACCAATAATTTTTCTAGAGCCTAGTTTGTTAAAATTCAACAAGGAAAAATATAACAATTTCTGGGAAGGTCGATCGATCGACCTATGAATGTCGATCGATCGATAGCACCAGATGGGCTACGAACTACTTCATTTTTCAGTCCCAGATTTGTCACAAAACTAAATTACAAGGTATGTAACTCTAATCTAAGGTTATAGGATCATTATACAATCTAAATGCATTATTATTAACGTCCAAAACCATTAAATCATCAACAATTAGCCTTACATGGATCAAATCTTCATAAAAACCCTAGTTTTCTATTTTTTTCAAGAACTATGATATTACTCTTCTAAAATGCGTTTTTAATTCATCAAAGGTTATGTTTTGCGTACTGAATTTTGTCCAGAACTAATTCTACATGCAATTCCTAACCAAGTGTAATAACCCTCGCTTATGAGACCGTATTTTATAGTAATTACTTAGTATAGTAATTGGAACCAAGTGTTGGGATATGATTTGAATGATAAATTCAGTGTAGAAAAGTTGATATTTATTATGAGGTTGCATACATATCATAATTATGGGAAAATATTGCTATGTCATGCTTATTAATATCATCTGAATATAAAATGATATTTGGCTTAATTATGAGACCGGAACCTAAATTGAATTTTAAAATGTCCAAATGATAATTTGGAGGTTGCAGTTGATTCCGGAACGTGCGAAATAGTCAAATAATGTACCATAATGTATTTTTATAGTTTTGGGCATTTTTGACTGGTTGTGCCTCAATTAGGCTATTGCGTATTATTTTATCGCACTTTTGATTAATTTAGTGGGGCATTTGGTCTTAAGTCACGATTTATGCCTACTAAGTCTTCTATTTCCCCAAAATCCCTTCCAAAACCTAAGAGAGAAAAGAGAAGAGTGGAGAGAAAGCTTTGGAGATAGAGAGAGAGAGCTTGCTACACCAAGGAAACTGCATAATTGCTGAATCAAGGCAAGTTTTACTTGCTAAATTGTGTCTTGAGATAGATGACTTGTTATGTTAATGGTGTATTGATTTTAGTTTAGAGAGCTTAGGGTTTTCTTAGGTATTTTGGGTTTTGATTCACTCTAAGTTGACTCATGGGGTTTGAAGATGATAAATAGCATCTTTGATGTTCTTATAGTGTTGGTATATGAGTTTGGTTGGAAGAAATTGGAGTTTGGGTAGAAAATGGAGTCCGAGACTCCATAGCCATTTCTTGGCAAAATCGCAGGCCCGAATCGATTCGGCCCCCTAGGCGAATCGATTCGGTTAGTCCCAGTGCCCAGGTCTTGTTGACCGAATCGATTCGGAATTTATCCGAATTGATTCGGCAGTTATGCAGAAACCCAGATTTTCAGACCGAATCAATTCGGCCCTCTGAGCGAATCGATTCGGCTATTATGCAGAATCTCAAACTTTCTGGCCGAATCGATTCGGCCAAGGGGGCGAATCGATTTGGTAACCCTGCACTTTTTGAAATTTTTCTTTTTCATTTTTAGCCCCTTTTCTTTAGGATTTTTGATTAGGGACCTTCTTAAATGAAGTAAACATAAGGTTTAGAGTTCTAGTTGAGTTGGGTCGACATCCTAGACTCGAAAGGGTTCATCTAGGATTCATTCAAGGGGGAATTTAAGGTGATGTTTAGGCATCACTTTTGTCTTGTAGTTTATAAGAGTCTAGAATGTATTAAGGTCAATTTTGGAGACTTTAGAATTCGACTTGAGTTTACATTTGACTTGATGGTTTTTATTAAAGCCTAAAAGAGGCCTTGGGAATAACTTCGGAGTCTAGATTCCTTTTGAGGATGCTATGTCGGTACCACTTATACTTAGTCCCGAATTAGCTTATACATTCAATTAAAATGAGAAATTGTTAAGGTAAATGATAATTTACTAATCATAAAATGGAAATTAATAAAATGAATGTTACACACCTCTCTAAATACCATCTTAAGGGAAGTCCGCTCGATAGGCGAGGCTCCCTGGCTAATGAATGCAGGGTGGATATAGTCCTAGGCCATGGGAGCGTTTATGGTTGTATGTTTTTCTGCGGGGGTAGGGAGATTCCGGGTGTGGTCTTGGCTACCACGCAGGCTCATGGCCGCTTCCCGACGCTTTCGATAGGATCCCAGGTTGTCTTATGTTAGGCCCTGGAAGATGATGGTTATTTAGGGACGCGCTCAGTGGGGAAACCCGGACGGGCGGTCTTAGAATCGTTATATTTATAATTATGACTATTCTAATTATCGAGTTGGACTCGATGGAACATTAATGCCATAAAGAGCAAAATTATGCCGCAAAGAGCATGTCATTGAGATTAGTGCCATATAGAGCACATGATGTCAATTATATTCCTGATAAGGAATGGAAAATGAACATTTGAATTGAAATATGATTAAAGATGATAAAGGCTTATAAGCACTTTTAATTCTGTTTTATTGTGAATCTCACTCTATGTAGTCCTTCACTAGTTCCAGTTCCTTATATGCTGTTAACATGCTAGACTATCATCCATGCTTAGTTGTGCATCATTATCATACTTGTCATTTATCTATTGATCACATATCCCCGGCCCTGACCGGTTTTCCTTTTCTTGCTGTATATGTATATCTATATTATCCGTTCAGGTGTTCCGCCGCAGGGTCGCCCGTAATGACTTTTCCCTTCCGCATGTTTTGAGGAGCCGTGACATTTTGCGGGTTTCACGGGATTTTGAGTAGACGCCTCTGTTTATGTTTCTAGTTATGTTCAGTTCATTCGGGCATGTTGCCCAAACTGTTGTAAATGTATAATGAATTTATTATGTAACACTTGATGCTATAAGTATGTTGTATGGATGGTATTGACCTAAGCTTTATTCGGTCCTTTGTATCTTTCGGGATTTCTTATATGCGCTTGTGGGGGTTTCCACCCTCTATTTCTATGATGGGTTGTTGAAAATGTTTTTCTTTTTATTTCAAATCAAAGTTTTTGATAACCCGTTTTCTGGAATATAGAATGGTTATTCCTTATACTTTGTATATTGTTGTGATGCTGAGGATGATATTATCCATGATTTCCTATTTAATCGGGGTATAGGGCTGGCCACCCTTTATTTCGGATAGCGGGTTGTCACACCAAGGTTTAGAGTTCTACATCAAATTTAATGGGTTTTCATCATCTTTCAAGGCAAATATCAATTTCTACAATAATCATGGAAGAAATATTCGCTGAAGCTAGTGGAATCAAATAACTTGCCTTAAGTTTGATGTTCAGAATCATTGATGGTGTCCAGAGGCTGGTTCTTTCCTTCTTTCCGGTCATAATTCCGTCGAAATTGGTGGTGGTGTGTGGTGGCTAGGTCTTGGGAACCTCTGGCAACCTCTCCTCTAACTCACGTTGCCCACTATCTCCTTTTTGGATGATAATGGAAGTAATGGCACTCCCAATAATAATTAAATAAACCCTCAAATTCGTGGGTCTTATTTTCTTAAATTTTAAAATGACCAAAATACCCCATCGGGTTGTCGATTTGGCCTAAAAGTGCCCCGGGACCCAAACTATACCCCCGGCTAGTGTTTTCTGACTATATAGACCCCTCTGGACACGTTGACTCACTCAAAATTACCATACGCATGATAAAATTATAAATTACTTTTTAATCTAATTAAATTGATTCCTGACGCGACTGACACGCGCGTCCCAACTTAATTTCTCAAATTGTCGTATTTATAACTCTAGACAATTTTAATACTTTCCATACTCATATATTACCATATATACTCAGTAATATTCAATAGTATCGTCATAATAAAATACCAACTCACGTCTCGCTAGTATTTAAATCCGAATTAATTTTCGATTAATTCCCATTTAATTTAATTAATCCAATAAATAAAAATCAATAAAATTACGGGGTATTACATACTTCCCCCCTAATAACAAAATTTCATCCCGAAATTCGAAACTAAAGTATACCTGGAAAAAATAACTCTGTATAACGCTCGCACATCTCATCCTCATGCTCCCAGGTGGACTCCTTGGCATTATGATGCCGCCACTGGACACGTACTAATGGTACTATCTTCGACCTCAGTTTCCTCTCGTTGTGGTCCAGAATAGCAATCAACCCCTCCTCATAGGAACTATCAGGCTGTAGTTCGATGTTCTCTAAAACAATGTGGGTATGAGCCAAATCATCCCTAAGATATCTCCTTAGCGAGGAAATATGGAACACTTTATGAATCCTATGCAAGTGTTCCGGTAACCCAAGTCTATACGCAACCGTCCCAATTCGCTTGATGATAGGAAATGGCCCCACATATCTAGGTGATAGTTTTCCCTTCTTCCCGAAACTCATAATTCCCTTCATAAGAGACACTCTGAGTAGCACCTGGTCCCCCACCTTGAACTCTCTGAAGAACCTCTTGGCATCGACATAACTCTTTTGTCGATCCTGAGCTACCCGAATACGGCTCCGTATCATCTATATCCTTGCCGAAGTATCCTAAATCACCTCTGGCCCAAGGAGTTTGTTATCCCCCACCTCTTGCCAACATGTTGGGGAACGACAAGGTCTACCATATAACACCTCGAATGGAGTCATGCCAATAGTGAATTAGTAGGAGTTATTATAGGTAAACTTCACCAGTGGAAGGTACTGCTCCCAACCACCTCCAAAGTCTAGGATGCACATCCGTAACATATCTTCCAACATCTGATTCGTCCGCTCGGTCTGCCAATCTGTCTGCGGGTGATATGCTGAACTAAACGGTAATTTCGTACCCATGGCTTCCTAAAAACTCTCCTAAAATCATGAAACAAATATTTTGTCTCTGTCAGACACGATATTGATAGGTATCCCGTGGAGTCTTACTATCTCTGCTATGAAAATCTGGGAATACTGTCCCATAGTGTAGTCTGTTCGGGTTGGCAGAAAATGAGTAACTTTGGTCAACCGATCCATAATTACCCATATGGAGTCGTGACCCCTCTGCGATGTCGGTAATCCCATGATGAAGTCCATGGAAATGATCTCCCATTTCCACATAGGGACCTCTAATGGCTGTAAAAGTTCTGCCGATCTCTGATGGTCCACCTTTACCAGCTGACAAGTGGTACATTTAGAAATAAACTCGGAAATATCTCTCTTCATCTCGTTCCACCCTTATTATCGCCTCATATCCTGGTACATCTTATCTCCACCAGGATGTATCGCAAACTGCGAACCGTGCGACTCTAACATTACCTCGTGTCGCAAGTCTTCCCACTACGGAACGACTAGTCTCCCATTGAAGCGTAAGCACCCGTCTGAACTAACGGTATAGGACTCGACTCCCTCTGATTGTAATAGAACTATCTTCTCTTGACAGAATGAGTCTTTTGCCTGGGACTGTATCACCCTCGTAATGATCTGGGGCGTAACGGTCATCACAGACATGAATGATCGGGCCATTGCATCCTGGTGTCCCAACTCCTTCCACTTTGTTCTCCACAGCTCGGCCACCTCACCTACTGGCCTACGGCTCAACACGTCTGCTACCACGTTAGCCTTCCCTGGGTGATATTGGATATCGAACTGATAGTCCTTCACGAACTCGAGCCACCTACGTTGATGCATATTTAGTTCCTTCTGCGTGAAGAGGTACTGTAGGGACTTGTGGTCCGTGAATAAACGGAATTTCTCCCCCATGAGGTAATGTCTCCAAATTCGAAGAGCAAATATGACTGCTGCTAACTCCAAGTCGTGGGTGGGGTAATTCTTCTCATGAGTCTTAAGATTACGGGAAGCATAAGCTATAGCTTGACTCTCCTATTGTAGTACAACCCCAAGTCCTAGTAAGGGTGCATCGATGTAGACTAGATACTCAACTCCCGGTCTAGGCAATGCTAACACTGGTGCTGAGGTCAACTTGTCCTTTAACTCGTCGAATGCCAACTGATAGGCATCGCTCCAGATAAATGGCACACCCTTCCGAGTTAGATGTGTCAAAGGACTAGCTATCTTAGAGAACCCCCGAATAAACCTCCGATAGTATCCTTTTAGGCCCAAGAAACTACGTATCTCAGTCGGTGTCGTGGGCTATCCCCACTTCCTCACCGCTGATACCTTCCCCGGATCAACAGATATCCCCCTGTCTGAAATGATATGCCCCAAAATTGAACCTCCTTCAACAAAAACCAACACTTATCGTACTTTGCATATAACTTGTTCTGACGCAGCGTCTGCAAAACCCACCTCAAGGGCTCGGCATGTTCCTCCTCTGTCTGGGAGTAAACCAGAATGTCATCAAAGAAGACGACGACGAACTGGTCTAGGAACTCTCTGAATGCCGTATTCATCAAGTCCATAAATACGGTTGGGGCGTTAGTTAGGTCAAAAGACATAACCCTGAACTCGTAGGAACCATATCTTGCTAAGAAGGCAGTCTTCAGGACGTCCTGCTCCCTGATTCGTAACTGATGGTATCCCGATCTCAAGTCAATCTTTGAGAAGAAGGAAGCTCCTCTCAACTGGTCGAATAAGTCATCGATCGGGACAACTAATACTTATTTCGTATTGTGACTTTATTCAACTCTCGATAATCGCCAGACAACCGTAAATGTCTATTCTTTTCTCCTTACAAACAACACGGGAGCACCATAAGGCGAGATTCTCGTCCAGATGGAGATTTGACCCAAACGCTGCCCAGTATGGACTTGTAACTCCGAAGGTTTGATAGGGTTAGGTTTTTTTTTTATTATTTTCTAATTTTATTTTTTGTAGGGTGCAAAGTTAAATTCACACACACAAAACTAACACACACTCACATACATCTAAACAAAACCCTCACCCTCACCCTATTATCATACACCTCCACTACACCTCATCACCCCCTAACTCCATTTTCCCCACCAAACCCATTTCTCTATCCTCTCTTCCTCCATAACCACAACCTTCCAACAATCCCATTAACCCACAAACAAACCATCACCCACCTTATACCTCCCAAACCGAGCAAAATCTAAACCCATTGAAACTGGACCTGTTGTGTAATAACCCCACTTTTATATCGTCATATATATTTTTTTTTTACAATTCTGTGTCACTTATTATTTGATAAATATTATATTATTACATATGTGATATTATAGGTTCTTAATATAACAAAGCCCATTTCTAAATTTGAAGATCCAATTGTAAAATGGGTTAAATTAAAATTTTATGACACATCCTAAGCTAAATGATAAGTTTCGGGGTGAAAAATATAATTTTATGAAACTTTAGGAACTTGTAATATTTTGAATTCTTTATATAACAAGACACGTTTTTAAATACAAAGAATCAACTGTAAATTGGATAAAATCCAAGTCTTATGGCATATCCTAAGCTAAATGATAAGTTTTGGGGTAGAACATATGCTTTTATGAAATTTTAGGGGCTGTGTTTTATTCAAGGAAGTTTCAGGAACTAAAATGAAAGTATAAAAGGACCATTTTATAAATAAAATATTTTCAAGAACCTCTAAGAAATATTGAAAATGTATGGTGTAAAATTACTAAAATACCCTTCATGTGTAAAATGACTCTTAATAACTCCTCACCTCGTGCTTGATTTTGGACACCTCCACCATACAAGTTTCATCCATATAAACAAAAATAAACACATGTCATCCAAATAGAAGAAGGTAAAACACGTGTCGTCATTAAGTGAATAAAGACTACAATACAACTCCGTTACGTGACACGTCAACACTGACTCACCAAAATGAATGCTTGGTCACCCAGACACGTGTCAACACCCTAATATCTTTGGTAAACTGTAAATAGAGGCCTTAGGATCAGTTCTTACACGAAACTCATTCCAAATATTAGAGAGAAACTGTGAGCGAAAATACGGGAAAGTTTAGGAAGAAGTTTCGTCTTAAGAATTAACGAGTGATCCAAGACTCAACATCTGTAACTTTGGACTTTTGTTCTAGGTGATTACTCCAACATTCCTTGTGAATTTCAATTATATGATATTATTCAAACTATATATATTTTGTGAAATGCTTTTATTCTCAAAATACATATGATACCGATGATTCTGTCATTTGTTACACGTGTATATCTCTCGATATAAACATCTGATTTAAATTTTGAAAATTTTGATTTGGGCTATGGAAACTCTCTTACTATGTTGGGCTTGACTAACGGGTGGAACTATTTGGGTGGTACCTTCCCAGCTGGTTTATCGCTAGTGTGCCCTAAACAAGGCGTTGTTCCAGAGATCATGATTTTCTGTATGTGTTATTACTGGGTGGAAACATTTGGTAACACTATCTGTCTGTCTGGTTATTAGAGCGTACATGGCCACTAAAACTGAGTAATTAACTTCTTTCTCAAATGTTTTATCAGTTATGTTCTGAACTATTTATTCTGAAAATATATACTATCACTTACTTTATATATATATTACTGCAAATTCCTATTTCTCTATATATATGCCTTATGTTCTAAATTGGATAGGTATCAATTTTTGGAAAACCCTGGAATGTCTGGAGATTTAATCTCATTCGAATTTTAGCTGATATTGCATATATAACCATTTTCAGGATATAAATAGGCTCGCAGAGGGAACGTAAAAGGACTATGTTGAAGAATCAATTTTTAGAGTTCTTTTTGATATCTTAAATAAAATGTTTGTTTTATCATATAAAGCTTGTTTGGCTCTCTTGTAATAAGTTTTAAATTCTATCTTAAGTTGTACCTTGTTGTTACTTTTAATATAAATGAAGTTTCCTTTAGAAATCTCTGATAACGTAATTCCTTCATTTTCAGTAGCTTACGACTCATAACCATGTTACTGTATTTCTGCTGCATTTATTTAAGGAAACAATTTATGTTGGAATATTTGTTACCTTGGTGGCATGTCAATACACTTGTTCCCTACTACTAATATTTGTGTCAGGGTCATGACATGTTGGTCCACTGTCAAACCCGAGACCAGCTCTCTTTGGCCCAAAACCAATCGGAACTAACGACATGTGGCAGCCACTCGCCATCTCCGACCCGGTGTGACCCAAACCACCATGAACCTGGAAACTAGCGAACCATAACTTCAACCCACTGCCAGCTACCCACCTACTACGAAGCCCAAATCCGTAACCCATCTTTTAACGTAGATCCCCATTTGAGCTAATCCGGCCCGAGCACCTCCTACTAACTCGAAAGCCAAAATCAATTTTTACCTACTGTTGTGTCTAACCTGACCCACATGGTTTTCAACCTGACTCGTCCCGACCATAATGGGTCGGGTTAAAAACCCGTTTAAAATAATAGGGGCGGGTTTGGGTTTAAAAAAACTATTTATTAAACGGGGCGGGTTTGGGTTTTATTAGAATATGCTTGACTCGCCCCGCTCCGTTTAGTAAATTTACTAATATATCCTTATATCCTTATTACACCAAACTAATAACACTCCCACCACATATATAAATAAACTTAAGAAAAAAACGTACTTGTAACCCATTTCTCAACTCAAGCCAATAGTCGCTCTCTTCTCTCTCTAGTTCATCCTCAAACCCATTTCTTTCTCATGTTCTCTCTCATCGGTGACACAGGACATCTGATAGACACTCTCTTCTCTCTCTCGTTCAAACCTCAAACCCACATAACAACACACTCAGGCCGGTGACACAGGACATCCGACAGGTCGGTGACACATCTGTCACTGCTATGTGACACTCTCAGGCCAGTGGCACTAAACAAACCCACATAGCAGCACACTCTCAGGCCGGTGACATAGGACAACTGCGAGCGTGCGAGTCTCACTTTTGCGTCTCGCCTCTCATCCCTCAGGTTATTTTTCGATGCCATCCCTATTCTAGATTTCGATGTCTGAAATCTAATAATTTATATAAATGTGAATTTATTTTGTTGGATTTATTAGTTTGCCGTGTTGTTTATTGATTTAATTTAAATATCATATGTTCTAAGGAACCTATTTAAGGGATTCCCTTTGTGTTTTTAGTATGTATACGTTAATGTGTTTTCCCCATTTACCAACTTTTTTTGTCTTTGTTTGATACCCAAAATTTATCAAATTTTGGTTAAGTGAACTTGTTTGGCTTACTTTATCCGGAAGTTATTGCTAGCCACATTTGCTCCTTTTGAATGCAAAACCACTGTTGATGATGGGATATAATTCAAATCAACCCAAAAGTTGTCTGATACACATAATGGAAGAGCTATGCTTTGGTTCTCAAACCAAGTTTTCATCCACTTCTTGTGAAGAGAAAACACGCGAGCTGAAACAGGTAATACAAGCCATATTTTTTTCTTGCTTTGATTTTATGTAGCGATGAAATATTGCTGTAATACTTCTCATTTTAGTGATTCGTGGTTCGTTTTTTGGATTATGTAGATTTAATTCAGTACTTTTTGTATACTTATATGTGAGTTGATGTTCAAGGAGCTTATGTAGATCTAATTTAGTATTTTTTTTTATTGAAGATACTATTAAAAAAAATGACGTGTTATAAACCTAATGGATATATTGAAATATCTATAGACATATTTTTTGTTGATGTTAAATAAGCTTATGTTGATCCAGGGGAGGAACTACAATTTTGAGGTAATGGGTTGTTTTCTTGGTACCTTTTACTTGTTGCAATCGTTAAGCAATGTGTACATATCATGTCATGTTATTTGATATGGAACCTTCAGTCTTTAATGTTTGCATACACTTTAAATTACAAAAAAATATGGGTTTTATGGGTTGGGGATTAAAAGCGAGTTACTCAAAAAAAATAAAATTATGTCAATTAGAATACTTAGTGATTAGTTTCATTATTTAATGATTTGAAATTGGAACTTGATTTGTGTTTTTACAAGATAATGGCTATAAATTTTGTATTTTTGAGAAAGTCTAATGTTTGTTTGGCTGAATATGTAAGAGAGTATTTGAAAATACATGGAAAAGGAGGACAAATTGTATCCTTTACATATTAATTAACTTATGATTAAGCTGTATTTATCTTTGTAATACAACTTGTTTCATTATATATTGATAATATTTCCCATTTTATACAAATTGTAATATATTTCATATATTTGTAATATGTCCTTTTTCATTGGTGGGATATGTTGCATTTATTAATTTCGGTTTATGTATCATATATTAATTTTAGTTGCCCCGATGGATTTGTTTTAGGACAAACTCAACACTGCGAAGATGAAGGGTAAGCAATGCATGTATTATGATGAACTGGAGACAAATTCTGTTAAAGACACCGCGATAGGAGAGAATGGTGGAAAGCGAATGGAGTTCGGTATTCCACATTGCAACTTATAGCGCGAGATTTATTGGCTATTCGAGTATCAACCGTGGCTTCCGAATCATCATTTAGCACAAGTGGTGGAATGGTGAGCCCTCATCATAGTCGACTTAGTGTGGTTGTTTTAGAGGCGTTGATGTGCACACAAGATTGGTTATGGAACGATATTCAAGGTATATTTGTTTAAAATAAATTTCTTTAATAATATGTAAGAATTTTTCCTTAATTGAATGTTTATTTTTTTTATTTTTTGTAGATGATCCTTCTACCGCGGATTCGAGGCCTACAGTTTGTGATGAGGAGTTCGATCCCATGGAAGTTTAATGAAGAGGTAATGCAAGTAAAAAATCTATTATGATTTTTTTTGTTTTAAAATCATACTTTAAATTGTCTTTAATTTCTTAATATGTTTTAATTTTATATTCAGGTTTGAATTCATGGTGATGAAGATGATAGTCGAGCTTATTGAGGCTTTTGTGTAACATTTGCTATATTCGGGACTTTTGAGACTTGTGTTGTTTGAAACTTATTTTGTGCTAGTTCATGTTATTTAGGGATTATTTTGTAATCGTTAAATTTGATGTTATTTAGGACTTCTTTTGTGATCGTTGAATTTGATGTTATTTAGGACTTATTTTGTAATAGTTGAATTTGATATTGTTCGAGACTTGGTAGTTTGGCATTTTAAATTGTGTTATTTGAGACTTTTAAAGTTGATGTTCAAGTTTTAGACTTAAAAATTTATGTTGAGGCATTATTATTTGTTTATAAAGGCACCTTTATTTTTATATAATTAAATCTATTTTTTAAATAAATTAAATTTTGGGTTTTAACTCGCGGGGAGGGGCGGGTTCTGACCCGTTTAATTCATGCGGGGCGGGGCGGGAACGGGTTTGAGGAGGTTATAATTAAATGAGTTCGGGGTTTATATTCATAATTCGTTGTGGGTCACGGGGCGGGGTGAGGGAAAAAAATATCCGCTGGGCGGGTTTGGATTTTAACAAACCCGCCCCATACCCGCCCCGTTGCCATCCCTAGTTAGGTCCCAAGCCAAATAAATCAAAAGTCATTCCAAACCACAACCCATTCTTCCAGACACGATTTCTTCACCTACCAAATACAATCAACTAAAAAAAGACAAAATAAAAGAAAAGGTTTTAATCCTTTTACCCCTTTTACCCATTTACCTTTGACAAAAACCTTTATTTCCCTTTTCATGCCAAACCTTTTATCCCCACATCCCAAGCAACTACATTTGTCTAAAAATAAAAGTCACATGTTAATTTTTACCCTCTTTTTTTCTAAACTACCGTCAACCATATCCCCATGTAATCTCTTATAAAAGAAGACTCTTCATTTTCAGCAAGGGGATCCAATAGTTCAACAGTGCAAGGGTGGGAAGAGTAGTGTAGTTTTTAGTTTAGCAGCTCCAATTTTGGAGCTCAAATTTTTGGTTCTCTTTTTATATTTTTTACGTAATGACTTGAGTGTGAGGTAGATTATTTTTGTAAGATACAAATTGTGAGTTGAGTGGCATTATTTTTAGTGTTGCGAAACTCAAATTTGTGGATTACTAATCATATCAAAGCTTAGGATTGGAATTAATATTTGAGGAGACTCGGTTTTTATTTTGTTCTCTCTTAGCTTATTTATTTAATGCCTCTTATTGTGTCATTATTACATTTTATATGTAATAATACCAAAATGAGAGGCTAAACACCCCATTCAAGGGGTGAGATGGAACCCTTAACTTAGTTATTTTTATTTTTGGCTTGTTTATTAATTATTCCCCTTTGAATATTAATATTAAAATTTTACAATTTATATTTACATTTCGAGAGAGGGTGAATCATTTTCGAGAGAAAAACGTAAATTCAAATTATAATATTTATTCATTAATTAAACTAGAGATATGCAATTTTTGAATGATATTGTCGTTTGAACTTCTTAACTCTAAAACTTATTTTTTTTATAATTTAAATGCTTTTAGTAAATTTTTCCTAGTGGGTGATTTAATAGAAAATGTTTAAATCTAATTTTTGTGAGCATGTGAAATTTAAATATTAATCTTCTAAAAAGACTATATGTAAATTTACATTTGCAACGAGAGTTGATTTGTGAATTTATATATGTTTTGGGGTATTTCAAATAGACAAACTAATTAATAAAAATAAATAGGTTAAGTGGTGAATTTTAATCCCTTGAATTATCTCATAATTATTTTCTCCTCATATTTAGCTCACTTTATCATTTTTAGTGTAGTTTTAAATTTAGTTCATAATTAGTAGTATAAATATCCCTTCAAAATTATTTTAAAAATCACACTTAGTCTTTATTTTGCTCTTGTCCACATTAAGGAGCGCGGATGGACCCCTTACTTGCCAATATATAATTTTAGTGTGTTTGTAGGTACCAAAAGGGATTTTTGATTGACCGTCTTTACTCTACAACGACATATACACAAAAGGTGAGTTATCACTTGGCATGGGTTTTCTCCACAAATTGATTGAGGCAAGTTTATCTAGAATTTGATGATAGTTTCTTTTGTGTTAGATTATATTTCTTCATTAGAATATAAACCTAATCATATTCAAATTTGATTTTTAGATGATTAAATAGTTAGTTTTTGTAATTAATCTAATGAAGATGTTAATTCGGTTAAGTTTCCTCTTATATTAATTAATTTCCTCATGAACTTGAATTGAAATTGTTAGAGAATAATTAGAACTTATTTTATATTCTCAATCCATGGAAATCCTAAGTCTATTGAAGAATTTGATAAAACTAGGATTCTTATATTAACTCTGATGTTTCCCTTTGATCTTGGTAGAAACTTAGGTAATTGTTGTTAAAACTAGGTTCCAAATATTTATATGAGGTGATTTTATGGCTGGGATATTTTTTGGGGCTTGAATGAAGCTTTTAAAGTCATTAATGGAGTTTTACAGAGATAATTTGGGTTTTAAAGATGATGAGTCCAATAATAAATGGAATTTTCAAATATCTATAGTGATATCGATGATTCCAGTTGAGAAAAAAGGATTACTCTCCCTATTCAACTACCCATCCAAGAGCATTTGGCCTTTGAATTCTTGTTTTTCTTTTTTCTATTGACTGCATAAATCTTATCTTCCAGCCCAAAGGAGGATAATCTCTTTTGACAGCTCAATCCTCACGGTAATAATTATGCCAATTCTGCTTAAAAATCCTTTATTTATAGTTCTAGAGGCCCCATTTTTCAGTAGATGAGACTAGGATGAAAGGTATTATCTCAACGCTTCTTTTCTCTCGCTTGCTTTTCCAAATAATATTTGGTGCAAATATGGGATTATATGTTGTTTGGTGGGATTGTTGGATTTTTTCCATAGAAATAGGTTAGATTGGCATTTATGTTTTTTATACATGTAGAAGAAAGTGAATCCAAATGTTTTGAGGGTTGTGTACGGAAAAAAAATTTCAATTGAGTCCATATGTAGTTTTGGCTTAATTGTGAACAAAACCATTTGAGTCATAGGATATAAGTTTGTTCCTCTCAAGCCTATGACGTTTGAAGAAGTTGAAGAAGTAGCGACTAAGAATTAAAGTTTTATCCTTGCCCGGTTTCGTGCCACATGTTTCACGTCATCAACATTTGAGTATTCCAAGTCTCCAAAGGTATGAATGCACTATTATATATATACGAGCTTGGTAAGTATTTTATGGGTGTTAGTTTTATGAAGTTTTGTCTTAACGAATTTTATTTTTCTTAAAAAATCATTTTATAATTTTTAGACTTGTTTTGTAAAAGTTTTGGGCTTTAAAAATAAAAATTGGATTTTCTGAAAAGTCGTTTGAATGAAATTGGGAACTCGTTCGAACGAGATTCCCAGGTCATTCGAATGACATTACTAACGAGATTTGTTTCCATTTCTCTGTTTTCGCATTAGAAGTTTAGTTCGAATGAAGTTGTTCAAACGAACTCGTTCGAACGAGATATCAAATGAAATTTGTCCCTTAAACTCTGAATTCTCATTAGAAGTTGTTCGACCGACGTAGTTCGAACGAGAATGGTAGTTCGAACGAGATTCCGTCAGTTTTTGTTTTTCCCTCCATTTTTTCCCACTGCTTGTCCCCACTACTTTTGCCAGTTTTAATCACTTCGGGGCAACAGTTTTTCAGATAACTTTTTCAACTTCCTAGAGAGTTTTTTGAGAGTCTTTTTTCAAAGAAAAAATTCATGTTTTGAGTGTTTTAATTTTCAAGAGAAAATCTTCATTAAATACATATATACACACCCATTTTGAGTTTAAATCCAAGTTTCATATATATATATATATATATATATATATATATATCGTTTGCTTGGAGAGTCTATTTGGCACCTGTTTTCTTGTCAATTATTTGAAGGAGATTGTTTGAGTTTCTTCACTACCCCAAAATGAAGATTAGTTTGTTCTGCGGCTTTCTCACATGGTGAAAGGCACCATGTGTGGTTGACGATTGCTGTGATTCTATTGGTGGACTCTAAGACTGGGATAGACATCGTGGTTATCAACTACGCGGAGGTATTTACAAGAAGAAGCGTCGGGGCTTGAAGGGAGTCAAGTCGAGTGTAGTAAGTCTTTTGCCTTGTAATTATAAAACCATATCTAGTGGATTTGTTAGGCAACGGCCGTCCAAGGTTTTTCCCATTTGGGTTTTTCGCATACATTGTTGTGTAGTGATATTGTTTATTTTATCTTGTTTAACTCACATAGAATGCATGCTTAGGTTAAAAAGATAAAATTGGGTTTAACTTGCAATCTTGCTTTAACTTGGTGCTAGTTTATAATTTGGGTAAGTTTAATTAATTCAAGTCATAAGGTTAATTTGCAAAATTAATGTTGAGTGAGTTTGGCCTATATTGAAAACTTGAATATTTATTGTTAAGCAAATTTTTAGGACTTGGGTTAAGTTAATTTTGTGTTAAAAACAAAGTCCACATATTTGACTTAGTTTAATTTTAAATTAAAGGAATTATAATTTGATATATTTAATTGTGAATTTGATTTTTTTTTTTAGTTTAATAGTTTGTGTGTGTTGAACCATCCTATTCCGCACTTGGAAATTTAAAGAATTTAAAATTTAGGGGCTTTCGCATTTTCATAGTGGTATCAGAGCGAGGAGCGCTAAGTTTTACGTTTAGGTCCTTTTTGCGCTTGCTTTTTAAATGGAAATTTGACCATTTTCAAAATTTCCTGTTTTCGATGGTTCAAATTACGCGTATTGGAAGGCGCGAGTGAAATTGACACTAACGTCCTTAGATGAGAGGGTTTGACAATCTGTTGTTACCTAGTGGTCCTCACCTATGTCTTTAGTAGAAAATGAATGTGTCCCAAAATCTGTTGAGAGATGGAGAATGAATCGAAATTAGCCAATTTTAATTCCCGAGGCTTGAATGCCTTATTTACTGCGGTCACACCAGATGAATTCCGACATATCATGACGTGTGAAACCTCTAAAGAGGATTAGGATATTTTACAACTCACCCATGAGGGAACTAGTGTTGTGAAAACTTCAAAACTCCAAAACCTCACCACTCAATTCGGGACCATTAAAATGTTTGAAAATGAAAATTTTGATGAATTTTATGCTAGACTGTCAGATATTGTTAATTCATCATTTAATTTGGGAGAAAAAATAACCAATGCTCGAGTAGTAAAGAAAATTTTAAGGTCCCTACCCGATAGATTTATTTCTCAAGTGACCATGTTGAATTTTTTACACACTTTAGCCTCTATGAAACTAGAAGAGCTCGTAGGTGATTTACAAACCTATGAACTTGATATGTTTCCCTCCAAAAATGAAAAGAAGAAAGATAAGGGCATCGATTTGAAAGCCCGAAAGGAGGAAAATAAGTTTCGGATGATGAGAGTGATTTTGACTCAGAAGATATGGTAACGTTTGCTAGAAAATTTAGAAAATTTCTTAACACTAATAAAGAGAGTCTGAAAAATGAATATAAGAAATTTGATAAATCCAAGTATAACAAGCCCGAGAAGATCCCTAAAAATCATAATGAAGATCTTAATAGGGACGAGTCAAATCATTGCTTTGGTTGTGAAGGGTATGACCATAGGCCTTATTTTTGTCCAACTAAACTAAGGAGAGAGGGAAAGCAACCAATTTCATACAATTCCACACTTAGTGATAGTGATAAGGAGGAGGGACCTGATTCCCCCATTGAGCGTAATTTTATTGCGTTCATGGCAAGTCATGTAAGTGATAGTGAGAACTCGTCCAATGATGACACTAAAATATATGACACTTCCGAGGCCAAAGTTTGTGAATCCCCTGTTTTTGATGGTTGTGAGAGTGGAGATGAAAGAGAGAGTGAAAATGAAGAAGAGGTTGATGTGAGTGAGCTTCTAGTAGCATTTCAAGAATTGTATGCCGAATCAATTAAATTAAAAAGGGAAAACTTAAAGCTAGAAGCTTGTTTAAGAGAGCGTGCCAAGGTCATTGATGAGAACACTTTAATGGAAGACCTTAGGACATGTGAGAGATCTCTTCGAGAGAATCTTGAGTATGTTGAAGGCAAGGGAGATAGCCTTAGCGGTTTGATGGAAACAATGAATAAAGAGCTTCTACTGTTTGAAGAGGGGAAGGTTTTGCTAGAGTCTAGGATCTTAGAATTAGAAGAAAAATTGAGAGACACTAGTAAGGTCAAATTTGATTTGGAATGTAGGTCCGCTAAATTAGACAAAATACTAGGAACCGTCCAAGTAAAAAATGACACTTGTGGTTTAGGTTTCAATTCTTATAATGCTTCCGCTAATAAAGCCAAAACCACTATTTTGAGAGAATCACCTGGGAACATTTCCAAAGGTCAATCCTCAGGCATTAATTTTTGCCGGGTCTTTACTTACTCACATTGTGGTCGAAAAGGTCATCTTAGGAAATTTTGTTCTGATATAAAAAAGGATCCTAGGAAATCCAAGGGTAAGGTCACCGAGGTAGCCAAGGTCACCCAATCCCGAAATTGCCACTCTTTACTTGTTTGGGTTAGGAGATCTGACTTGGTAACTTTACAAAATAAGGTTTATGATTCTCATTTTCTATCACGTGAAACCTACTATGCTAAATCGAAAGATTAAATGTGTTACCTTTCTTTACATACTCTAGCATTTTTGTGCTTCATGATATATTTATGCTAGTTGTATGTATGTTTGTCATTTCTAGTCTATGCTCCATGATTAATCACATGCTAGAATTATGATTTATGTATATCTTTTGTATTTATTTTTATTTGTTTGTGTCTTATTGAGAAAAATACAAAAATATTTTCTTTGTTTTTCTTTGAGTTAAATTTTTTTGTGTTTGGTGAATTTTTTTGAAAAAATCAAAAAGATTTTTTTTTGTTTTGTGTGTATTTTAGTTTGACGCACTTTATGTGGCATATACTTGTGTTTGAATCCTTTCCTTTTGTGCTTCCATGTGGCTAGAACTTTTGGTTAATATTTTCAATCCTTAAAATGTTCTTTGTCATGCTTACATGGAGTAGTTGGATTTTGTGTTGCCTAATGGATTCTATTTTTATATGCCTAGTTTCACACATGCACGGGCTCATTTGAAATTTAAACTTCACATGTATATTTGAGCTAAGTGAGATGTTCTCCTATCAATTTAGTCATCTACATGTTGCTATGATTACAGAGGATTTTTTCATGTAAGAACCGTTTTCCCGGACATATAAATTAGAAAAATATGTTTATCCGGCGTAGTTGTTTATCAATGGAATCGGGCTGCGAAAGACAAAATTACTTTGCGTGAAAAGACACCATTGAAGATTTGACCTTAAAAAATTGGCATTATAAAAAAATTTAGCCAAGACCTGTTTAGTTTTGTTGATATGTTTAAAAGAAAAAGAAAAAGTCAATTATGAGAAGTTTGGTTGGATGTATCAACGGGTTTGCACAATGACTTTGTATCCTAGTTATGATTTTATTGTCATGACTCTATTGGTTTGTAGAATCATCAAAATTATAGGCTTGTGTGCATTGTGTATGTTTGTTCATTGAGTTCAATCTATATTGTCACATGAGGCTACACCTAAATGTGATAAAATATTGCAATAAAATGAGAACTCCGTGAACATGTTTTAAGTGATTGGGTCTATATTCCTTTAGTTTGTAGTTCACACCCATTCACTTCCATTTTTCACATGTATTTGGGCACATTTTTACTATACGAATGTGAAAAGCTTAATATATTTTGTGTGATGTGTGGTGTTTATACCTATGTATATGTGTTAGTGATATTCATTGTGTATATATATATGGTATTTTTATTTTTGAGTCTTCGCCTCGCTTGCTAGTCCATACATGCTTTGAATTCTTTATTGGTATATATCTTGTTGAGAATTTCGGATGATATCCCATGCTTATGTTTAATACATATTAGTTGGTATTAATTTTTTTTCATCGCATCATACTTGGTATCCTGTGTTATTATGTGGATTTTTTGCATTTTACTTTTGCCATATGCTCTATTGTTCCTGTTTATACACCATTGCATGTTTATCTTATTTCTTCTTAATTCATATCCATTGTTTAGACTTTAGGGGGGAGAAATAGTATTTGCTATATATAAGAGGGAGAAATAAGTTAGTTTATAATTCTTTAACCTTTGCCTATTCCTGAACAAAAAGGGGGGAGAAATGATATCTAAACCTTTAGTTTGGGAGATCTAACTTAGGGGGAGTTGCACAATCTTCATACGTAGACATTAGTAGATAAAGGGGGAAAATTAATTAAGGGGGAGTATTTGTTTTCCAAATTAATATTGTTATATTCCCTATGCGTTTGATGGTTTGCCTAAGTATACATGAATTCATTTTAGCGACACATTTGATGAAGCGTCAAATCACTTCCTTGGGTCAAGTCATATCGTCTTTATTTTTATTTTTTTGGGTGGGATGTTGTGTGTAGACGAGCTTGACGACCCTTAGGATTTTTTGTTGGGTTTTGTCCTGGAATAGCCAAAGGGGGAGATTTGTATGGACACAAATTTTCAATTGAGTCCATATGTAGTTTTGGCTTAATTCCGAACAAAATCATTTTAGTCATATGATAGAATTTTGTTCCTATCAAGCCTATGAAGTTTGAAGAATTTAAAGATGTAGCGGCTAAGAATTAAAGTTTTGTCCTTGCCGGGTTTTGTGCCATATGTTTTACGTCATCAACATTTAAGAATTTCTAGTCTCCAAAGGTATGAATGCACTATTATATATATACGAGCTTGGTAAATATTTTATGGGTGTTAGTTTTATGAAGTTTTATCTTAATGAATTTTAATTTTCTCAAAAAATCATTTTAGAATTTTTAGACTTATTTTATAAAAGTTTTGGGTTTAAAATTAAAAATTGGATTTTCTGAATAGTCATTCGAATGAAACTGGGAACTCGTTCGATCCCAGGTCGTTCGAACGACATTACTAACAAGATTGATTTCCATTTCTCTGTTTTCTCGTTAGAAGTTTAGTTCGAACGAAGTTATTCCAACGAGATCATTCGAACGAGATATCAAAATAAAATTGTCCCCTAAACTCTGAATTCTTGTTAGAATTTGTTCGAACGAGAATGGTCGTTCGAACGAGATTCCGTCAGTTTTTGGCAATTTTTGTTTTTTCGTCCATTTTTTCCCACTACGCGTCCCCACTACTTTTGCCAGTTTTAATCACTTCGGGGCAGCAGTTTTTTAGATAACATTTTCAACTTCCTAGATAGTTTTTTAAGAGACTTTTTTCAAAGAAAAAAGTTAATGTTTTGAGTGTTTTAATTTTCAAGAGAAAATCTTCATTAAACACATATATACACCCCAATTTTGACTTATATCCAAATTTTTATATATATATATATATATATTGCTTGGAGCGTCTGTTTGGCACCTGTTTTATTGTCAATTATTTGAAGGAGATTGGTTGGGTTTCTTCATTACCCCAAAAGGAAGATTGGTTTGTGCTGCGGCTTTTTCACATGGTGAAAGGCACCATGTGTGGTTGTAAGGACATTTTTGCCCATTAGCATTTTATATGTCATACGCCGTTACACCGTTGAAGAAATTCAAGATTTATACGCTCATCAACGGATCCGAATATCAAAAGGAGAAGAGGAATCAGGGAACAGACCGGACCGATCCGGCCCAGATAAAAGAACTGATCCGGTTAATCCGGACCGATCCGCCTAAAGAGACCGGATCGATCCGACTGCTAAAGTGAGGCCAGTATACTCCGGATCCATAGCGAACCGATTAAGCTAAAAAGCCGAACCGATCCGATGCCAACCGGGCCAATCCGCCTGCAATTAAAAGAACCGATCCGGTCTACCGGACCGATCCGCCCATCAATCGGACCGATCCGCCTGGGATAATTACGGACAGTCCCAGTTTTTGAAAACTCTTTCCTTGGTTTTCTTATTTATACAAACTTCGGGAGAGTTATTTTCAAGACTTTTCAAGACGATTTTCAGAGTCCTAAATACTCTAAGTCTTCACCTATTAAGCCCAAGACTCTAGGTTTTTGATTCACACAATTGCCAATCCTTTGTGAATCTTTTTGTGTAACCCAAGAACACTACTTTGGTTTATTCAACCTTTGTGGAGAAGCCGTTCTCTTCTTCATTGCTGCCCTCCTGGAAAGGAAAAATTCCAGCAGCCGACATAGGAACCGACACCTGCGGGTATTTCTGTGTCACACTGTTTCTAGTCGTTGCTTTGAAGGTTTACCGAAGACACCGTGCGTTACACTTGTGGGCGATTATCAGGTTGTATGTAAGTCAATGGTCTTGTAAATTCTTTTAAGTTATAGAAATAAAAGGTTTTTACCCGGAAGGGTTTTTTTTCCTCAATTGCTCGTCTTTATTTTACCATGCATGGCTTGAATGATTTATCTTGATAAGATGCATGTGTAGGGGCTGTTTTAAATAGACTCTAATTAAATAAGGGTTACTTGAAAAATTTGCGAAGTTAATCAATTATCACACGTAATTCTCGCGTACTCAAATTTCGCGTTCTCAAATTTGTATCAGAGCGGGTTACGCTAATTTATCGCGTGATCCTGATTTTTCAAGGATTTACTTTCTGATACAATTTGTCTACTCACGTTCTCAAATTGGTATCAGAGCGGGTTACGCTAATTTATTGCGTGATCCTAATTTTTTGAGGATTTACTTTCTTAAACAATTTGTCTACTCTCGTTTTCAAATTGGTATCAGAGCGGGTTGCACTAAGTTATTGTGTTTTGATCCTGATTTTGCACAAAAATGGATTTTGATGGTTTTGATGATCTTCGATGTCAAATTTTTGAAAAATTTAATTGGAAAATTCACACGAACTCCTGTTTTAAATCTTCTGTTGAGAACGAATCTGAGAGGTGTCCTTGTTGTGAGGGTGTTGGTCACACGTTACATGAGTGTACCACAAATTTAAAGAAGAAATTGAATAAACCGATTTCTCATGTTTCTACCCTTAGTGATTGTGATTCGGAAGAAGAAGTTTTTTATGCTTCTAGGCGAGAGTTTCCCATCCATGTGATTAGTGATGATAGTGAAGGTGATGGGAGTGTGGATGAAAGTGAGGAGGAAAGTGTAGATGAGCATGACTTGCAAACTGCTTTCAATGAACTTTATGCTGAAACTTTGAAAACAAAGAAAGAAAATTTGAAATTGAAAGATAAATTGAAAGAGTGTGCCATAAAAATAATGATTTTTTAGTTGAAGAACTTAGGACACATGAGAAAATTTTGAAAGAGAAGCTTGAGTACGTCGAGGGTGGGAGAGATAGTCTTAGAGGGTTGATGGAGACTATGAAAAAGGAGCTTTTAGAGTTTGAGGATTCTAAATGAGTACTTGAATCTAGGATAGGTGAACTTGAGATGAAATTGAAAGATTCAAGCAAAGTGAAATTTGATTTGGAGTCTAGGTCTGAAAAACTTGATAAGATTTTAGACACAGTCGAGATCAAAACGGATATGGGTGGGATTGCTCTTGAAAAATATGTTTCACCCATTCCCACACGTGTGAGAGAGCCTCCTAGGTTTGTTAAGAAAGAGACACCTACGGGTGTTAGGAAAGAGCCCCCTAGGAACATCGTGAGAGTGCCTCCTAGGATCATTAGGAGAGATCCACCTAAGCAAATTCAGAAAGCGTCACCTAGGAATTTGAGGAGAGGGCCACCTTTAGGTAACACGCACCGCCCGATTTACACTTGCACCCATTGCGGTAGGCAAGGCCATCTTAGGAGATTTTGTTACAAGCTTTTAAATGGACCTAGGAAGGTTAATGAAAGAATAAATTCGATTCCCAAAACCCCCACACTTCGTTACACATCAATTTGGGTTAGAAAATCGGATTTAGAGGCTTATGGTTTATTTGTCCACAATTCCCGTTTGCTTGCACGTGATTCACCCCATGTGAAATATTTTGGTTGATTTTGATTGCATGTTTGTCATACACTAGTTGTGGTTTCATGATATATTTTTACTAGTGTGATGACTTGTACTTTTTGTATGAATTCTTGTTTTTGAATTTTTTTTTGAAAAATACAAAAAGATTTTATTTTGATAAAATTTTGAAAAATCCAAAAAGATTTGTGTTTTTTGTTTGCACCGTTTATGGATGAACACTTTGGATGACCAAGTCACAACATCATTCCATTATTTTCATGTGACTATTTGATAGTGTTTTGAGACAATAGGTCAATTCATCCTTGTGCTTTATAATGTTTGGAGTCATTAAGATGTAATTAAGTGTTACTTCCTACATGTTTGACTCATGTTTTCCTTTATTGCACACATGCAGGGATTTGTTTGATTATTGTGCTTGTCTTATCACATGTTGGTTGGGTGTTTTCACTTCAATCCTGTCCTTAAAACGAACCAAGCGCGATAAATTTTGATAAGGAAATTGTGCATATAAAAACCATTTTGTGAGTTTGTGTGCTTTATTTTATAATGGGGAGGGGCTGCGAAAGGTAATCATCTATCCTTTGAGCAAAAGCCACAGTTAAAAATGACCTAAAAAATTGAGGAATTTTATTATCCGAGGTCCAAAGAGGTTAAAAGAGCCCGAAAAAAATTGAAAGGCAATAAAAAGAAATTCATGCCAATAAGGGGCCATTTAGGTTTTTTCACCAATTATCCAAAGTTTGAGAATTTAGATTACCTCTAAAAGAAAATATATATGAGGGAGTTTGGTTGGAGAATTTAAAACGGGTTTGCACGTCCTTGAAATTCTTGAAAATGCGCTATATAGTTTTGGACGTTATTGGTGTGGAAATCATTTGACTTTGATTTGTTGATTTGCATAAGATGATGTCATCTAAATTCAACAAATTTTTACACCTAAGGATACCTTTGATGTTCATTCGTTAGGAGTACACGTATGCATCGTGCACATATGATTGATTGAGTTGATTTACCTATCGAATGTGTTCACACCCATTCATTCCGTTTCCATGACTTGGTTGTTTGAGTCTAAATCCATGGTGTGATTTTTATATCATATTTGTTCATATTGGTATCCTTTCTTTGTATGAAATATTTGAAAATTCGAAAATAGTTTGTGCTATTTTGTGTACCATGACACCCCGATTTTGCTTATTTGATTCATTCTTCGCATTTGTCTATTTGGGGACATCATAAAAAGGGGGAGAAAGAATTATCATTTTATGGGGGAGTTTTGAAATTTTGAGTTTGCTCATAAATTGGTATCTATATTTATCTCATTTCAAACTCGATATGTCACTTGGTATTTTGCTTTATCTCATGTGTGTAGGTACTACTTTGATGATCACTGAATTGCACACCCTGATGAGAAAAGCGTTGAGATTCCTGAAGATTTGAAGGCAGTCTTATTCACTTGTACTCTTTCAGTTTTGGGTTCATGGAAGGGTAGATTTGTATAGGCATTTTTATTTTGATAATTTGGATGTTTGTTTTTATGTATGTACCGGCATAGACATAGGGGGAGATTTGTAAGGACATTTTTGTCCATTAGCATTTTATATGTCATACGCCGTTACACCGTTGAAGAAATTCAAGATTTATACGCTCATCAACGGATCCGAATATCAAAAGGAGAAGAGGAATCAGGGAACAGATCGGACCGATCCGGCACAGATAAAAGAACCGATCCGGTTAATCCGGACCGATCCGCCTAAAGAGATCGGAACGATCCGACTGCTAAAGTGAGGCCAGTATACTCCGGATCCATAGCGAACCGATTAAGCTAAAAAGACGAACCGATCCGATGCCAACCGGACCAATCCGCCTGCAATTAAAAGAACCGATTCGGTCTACCGGACCGATCCGCCCATCAACCGGACCGGTCTGCCTGGGATAATTACGGACAGTCCCAGTTTTTTAAAACTCTTTCCTTGGTTTTCTTATTTATACCAACTTCGGGAGAGTTATTTTCAAGACTTTTCAAGACGATTTTCAGAGTCCTAAATACTCTAAGTCTTCACCTATTGAGCCCAAGACTCTAGGTTTTTGATTCACACAATTGCCAATCCTTTGTGAATCTTTTTGTGTAACCTAAGAACACTACTTTGGTTTGTTCAACCTTTGTGGAGAAGCCGTTCTCTTCTTCATTGCTGCCCTCCTGGAAAGGGAAAATTCCAGCCGCCGACATAGTAACCGACACCTGCGGGTATTTCTGTGTCACACTGTTTCTAGCCGTTGCTTTGAAGGTTTACCGAAGACACCGTGCGTTACACTTGTGGGCGATTATCAGGTTGTATGTAAGTCAATGGTCTTGTAAATTCTTTAAAGTTCTAGAAATAAAAGGTTTTTACCCGGAAGGGGTTTTTTTCCTCAATTTCTCATCTTTATTTTACCATGCATGGCTTGAATGATTTATCTTGATTAGATGCATGTGTAGGGGCTGTTTTAAATAGACTCTAATTAAATAAGGGTTACTTGAAAAATTTGCGAAGTTAATCAATTATCACACGTAATTCTCGCGTACTCAAATTTCGCGTTCTCAGTGGTTAACGATTGTTGTGCTTCCATTGGTTGACTCCAAGACTGCAATGGACATCGTGGTTATCAACTAGACATAGGTCTTTGCAAGAAGAAGCGTCGGGACTTGAAGGGAGTCAAGTCGAGTGTAGTAAGTCTTTTGTCCTGTAATTGTAAAACCATATCTAGTGGATTTGTTAGGCAACGACCGTCCAAGGTTTTTCCCATTTGGGTTTTTAGCATACATTGTTGTGTAGTGATATTGTTTATTTTATCTTATTTAACACACCTAGAATGCATGCTTAGGTTGAAAAGATAAAATTGGGTTTAACTTGGTGCTACTTTATAATTTGGGTAAGTTTAATTAATTCAAGTCATAACGTTAATGTGTAAAATTAATGTTGAGTGAGTTTGGCCTATATTGAAAAATTGAATATTTATTGTTAGGCAAATTTTTAGGACTTGGGTTAAGTTAATTTTGTGTTAAAAGTAAAATTCAGATATTTGAATTAGTTTAATTTTAATTTGAAGAAATTAAAATTTGATATATTTAATTGTGAATTTGAAAAAGAAATTTTAGTTTAATAGTTTATGTGTGTTGATCCATCCTATTCTTCACTTGGAAATTAAAAGAATTTAAAATTTAAGGGCTTCCGTGTTTTCTAGTTGGAACTTAGTGTTTTGGTTAGTTGGGTATTTTGACATTGTTTGGTTTATAAGGGTTGATTTGTATATGATGTGTTAGTTGGCAAATTTGAGAGTTTGATGGATTGTTGAATGGTATTTTGGAAGCTTAAAAAATTAGGCTTGTTATCTATGATTATTAGGGTCATTATGATCTACAAGTGGGGTGTTCATCGTTTGGGAGAGATTAGTATTAAAGCAAAAAACTTAGAGCAGGGTAGTTAGTACATTTGATGTTCTTATATAAGTTAGTTATGGGTGATACCTAGACGTGGAGCCTTAGGATATTGGTCTAGAGTTATATGAGGTCGAATATAGTTGACGTGCGTATATTCTGGTATAAGTTAAGGTGAGACTATAACTAGTTTGGGGAAATTGGGGAGTCGGGGTTAATGTTGTATGGATCAATATAAGGTTAAAGTTTCCTTTACCTTTTTATTATAGTAATGATAAGTTTGACCCGGTGGTGTTGGGTCACTATGTGTATATGTTTACTTTTACCCGTTAACGAGGGTTATTTTTGCTTAAGAGTTTTGTTTGCAACGGCATACGAAGTGTGAGTGTTCGCGGGTGACGTACTATAGGGGATATTCATTATGGGGACTGTATAATATCTACCGAGCTGGTATTCTAGTGACTTAGATGAACTTTAACTTAGTCATTTTACCCCGAACACTACTGCCTACATACTCGTGTCCAGATGGGAATACATGGGGGTTGTAATAACATTGTCATTAGATATACGACTGATGGTTAGCATATAGTCTTGGGTATAATAGTCTATGCGATTAACGGGAAGGCGAAGTGATCATATCTTATTGATGATTTAAGGTTATAGGGTGGGATTACCTATAACCATGCCTAGTACATACGAATGAACCCCGAAGGCAATAGGGATAGGCCTTCGTTTTGTGCGGGTGTGCAAGTAGCCCATTTACTTGTATATGCTGGGGGTTGTACATGTGTGTGGATATTAGACGTAGAGTTTGTCTTTCTCCTACAGTGTATGATTATGTGTTGCGGTACTAGTGATAGTTGTACCAGATTATGTATTATACTAGTGAAGTATAAAACCTACACTAGAGATTTATACTTAAATTTATGTGACTCGGGATCCTTGTATCCTATATACTAGAGATTTATATTATTATGTGATGTGAGTTTGCCCTAAGTAGATATACTTGAGATATATGATGTAAGCATGTGAGTGGAACCTTGGTTATTTGGTGAAATGTATCTTAGGTTTGAGACCACCGTATAACATATGATTAATAATGAAAAAGATTGACCTTGTATGGTGAAAGTAAAGATTAAGGAATTATGAGATAAAACTTTAATCAGACGGGCTACATATGGGTTCATGATTAGAATTGGCATGTTATTTTATGTTATTGGGTTCAATAACTAATAGCTTAAAATTGACTATAAGATGAGAGGAAGATGTGTAGTTATATTATAGTCCAAATTCAGTTATAGTCTTATTCTTCATAAACTTGTTGTTTACCATGATGTTATATATGTGTTTTCACATGTCATAGATCGTAGTTCCTTCCATAAACTGAGTTGATTGTTGGTGGATCACCTTTAGCGGCATCTTATCCTTCATTCATGGGATGTAATAGTTGATCAGTATCACTTATTCTCTTCTTGTATTACTTTTTTTAGCAGATATAGTTTATATCGAGTCAACTTTTATTCATATGGTATTTGTAATCCAGATTCATATATTGGATGAGTTATATTTGTATTTCAGAGTTGGATTATTATTTTGGCAGTGATTGGTATCAAAGTTAGTTTGTTTTTATTGAGTATTTCATTATCTTATTATATTACTTATTCGGTTGTAGTTATTTAGTTATGATGAGAATGTTAACAAATGTTTATAATTCTTGTGATTTTTGTATTAGACCTGATAAATCTATTTATAAATTTTACGGGGTATCACAATTGGCATCAAATCATTCTAGGTTCAACTATCCTAGGGTCTTGAGTGCATCTGTCTCTCTTTGCATTTTGTTCTCTGACTACTATAAAGCCTTACTGTTTAGAGTTTGTACTCTTTATAATGATGATCATTTTGGGGATTTTATGCCACGGTTTGAGACGAACGATTCGTATCGACCAAGTGTATTAAGAGGGTTTCTTATATGGATTTCGCTTGCGAGATGTCCCGTGCAAGAGGTTGACTTCAGTCAGGAGTTAGGGACTTTTAGGTGTTAGACATTTAATAAGTGCTTAACGTATGGTTCGAGGGCAGATGCTTTTAATCACCATCCGTAACTACATTAAAAGTAAGGTTTTGAGGACCTCGATTATGCAATTTCATGGTAGCCAGTATGAGGATGAGTTCAATTATCTTTCTCTTTTCGCTCCAGGAGAGATTGATAAGGAAGATAAGAAGGATGTTCCGTTATCAGCTACATTGTGAGAAGACTTTTATAGTGGCTTAAACCTTACATGAAAGGTTTGGCAGGTGTTACTAGGTAAGCCATTCTTCATCACTTGCACCCAAGTGGTGGAAGTTACCTTTCTACATCGACAGGGCTATCATAACTATCTGAAGGATAAAGATTACTAATCTTCTGAAGATCGAGGAAAAAGTATTCTAATTGACTAGAGACGGTGCAACGTTGACCCGAGTAGGGGGACCTCACAAGCATACGGAACTGCATAGGGTGAGTCAACCCTAAGAGGTTTCCAAGAGTAGACTATATGATCTTTTATAATCAGTAGGGCCAATGAAATTATGACCAGTGGGGTCATAACCAATGAGAACAGACCAAATAAGGAAAGTTTTAGTAGAACGACCAAAGAAGTAAGGTCTGCAGGGATGCTAGCGGGGCTTCCATTTTGATAGTTCCTTTAGAGGAAGGTGTTACACTCATGGTGAGTGAGGAAACCTAGTTATTAGATGCCTTAGTGGCAACAAGATTTTTGGGGTACCTTCGGAGATGGTCATAGGTACGTTAATGGCTTACACGTATGAGTCTGGCTTAGATATCAAGGACGTGTTGTTCTTTCTTAGTACTAGTGTGTTTACTAAGATTGTGAGGTATATATATTTTATCTCCGAGCTATATGTATATGTGGATACCCCAGCGAGTAGGGGGTTACCTTACGCTATGATTTTTGAGGCATGGAGATTTGTTTGATCGGCTTGGTTTTTAGTTGTTTTGTTGACTTTTAGATGAGATATCATCATATAATTAGTGAGATTGTGCATAGCTATGTTTTACGCTTATATCGGCTACCAGGGGGTAGTCTTTTATATGTCATATTTGGGTCAGGATTGCTTTGGGTAATTTTGCTCAAGCTTGAGAGAAGGTATGGTACACATGTTTATATATGGATGTGAGTACATTAGAGGGGATTGCAATTGTGAATAGGCATCACTGATAGTCTGATGTTTTTCTAGTTTTGTTTGGATAGGTGTTGAGTTATCACCTACATAAGAGATTAGTTTGTGTCTCAAAATTATCACTAACTATGGATTCGCTGCGAGGGCATTTTATGGGACTGACTTCATCAAGGATAATGGAGGTGTCATGGGAGTAAACACCATTATTTTTTGGGCCGATTGAGTATCTGGGGATGGAGTTACCTTGAGGAAGCACCAAAAGAAGGATGTCTCACTAAGCGGATGAGTGGACCACCAGGAGCAGGATAAGGTTGAGATACGAGATGAGTTTTTGTTATTACATATCAAAAACCTATTAGAATAGTTAATTAGAGCATTTACACTTGACGATTGAAACATGTATGAGTTATAATCAGTGGTGAAATCGGGAGGAGAATATCCTGAAGGTGACTTTCTAGCACAACATAGAGAGGGCGCATCATTAGTGAATTTTGATCGCATGAAGGAGTAGTTAGCTGTGATATGTGACAATATCTCTTTGAAGAGGGACTCGTGTAGTAGTGATGTATTTTATACCTAAATTCGTGTTAGGTGGTTCTAGCCCAAGCGTTGGATTTTACCGAGAGATGGTATGCAAGTAAGCAGTGGGAAAAGGTTTTTTTCTCCGTTTGATAATAGGAAAAGGTTACATTCTTCAGGGAAAATTATTGCTTGAGGCTCCCAAACTACAAGAGGTGGTTTTGACCAAGGCACGTTTTGAGTAATTCACTTTATGTTCTAGAAACGATTGAAATTACATAACTAGGAGCGTATACTTATTGATTATGATAAGGTTTAGGGGTTTTAAGGACTGCATGGGACCATTTGTGGGGTTATTTGAGTTAGATAAACGATAATGATTAGAACTATGAGTTAATAATCTTTTCGTGTCAGACCATGTTCAAAACACCTTAGAGGATAGGGTCTTCATAGTAGATCCTGTGAACCTTGCCAGAGTAGGCTAAGGAATTTGAGGATAGACGGAGGCTTGGTTTGGAGTGTCAGGTGCGGAGATCAGGTGTTGTTAACGATATCTTTAATGTGGAAAATAATGGAATTCAGGTTCTAATAAAGATTGGGTAACCCGATAGAAAATTATTCTAGGATCTTCAAATTTGTTAGGGCCGACCCTCTTTGGCTTTACCCGATCACCATTAATGTGTGCGTAGTGGGTAAATAAGTTATCGTAACAATGATTTGAGTAGTGTGGTGCAGATTTTCGACAGAACATGATTTACTACGAGAGAGGCCTTAGTGTTTGTTCGGTTTTAGAGGGAGTTGACTCCCTTATAGTTGTGTGAGTACACCATGGGTGAGATATCCTTAGACTTTAGTGTAGATATATAGAGAATTCAAATTTCAAGGATGAAATTACTTGTTTAATGATTGTGAATTTAATGCATCGTATTTTGATGTATATTATTTAATTGTGAAAAAAAACTAACTATGTGTTTGTTGTGACAAAAGATGTCGCTATTTATATTTTTATGTGTTATTTAATTCGGATTTGAAATCGAATTTTATATATGTTAATCCATTAATTGATATTTGGACTCGTACTGGGTGATTATTGAAATTTTGAATTATTAGTTACTTCTATTTGGCACACTTTATATTTGGCTTTTGGGACGCGTAGAATGCCTATTTTTATCTTTAAATGTCAGGTTTCAGGACTATTGGATTAGTATAAAGCTTGGGTAGGGTTTTAAGTTAGTTGGAGGTGATTTTGGGCTCTTTTAGGTGAGGCCCACTTAGGGCCCAAGTATAATTTTGTTATTAAGGAGTGTTAGAGAGTCATTTGGGATCTCCTAAGTCACATATTATAATTTGGGAAGCACCTTAAGACTAGAGAAAAGGAACTTCAAGAGAAGGGGAGGAATTGTGAGGATCTTGGCATGGCATTTCTCCACAAATTGATTGAGGTGAGTTTTTCTAAAATTTGATTGTAGTTGCTTTTGTGTTAGATTGTATCTATTCATTGGAATCTAAACCTAATCATATTCAAATATGATTTTTAGATGATTAAATAGTTAATTTTCGTAATTGATCTAATCAAGATGTTAATTAGGTTAAATTTCCTCTTATACTGATTGATTTCCTTATGAACTTGAATTGAAATTGTTAGAGAATGATTAGAACTCGTCTTATATTATAAATCCTTTAAAAGCCCTATGATTAAATGAATCAATCCAAGAAAATCCTAAGTCAATTAAGGAATTTGATAAAACTAGGGTTCTTGTATTAAATCTAATTTTCCCTTTGAATCTTGATAGAAACTTGGGTAATTGTTGTTAGAATTATTTTCCAATTGTTTATATGGAGTGGTTTTATGGTTGGGATGTTCGCTAGAGCTTGAATGAAGCTTTTAAAGTCATTAATGGAGTTTTAGAGAGTAAATTTGGGTTTGGGAGATGATGAATCCCGTAATAAGGGAACTTTTCAAATAACTGTATGTAATACCTCGTATTTATGAGGATTTAGAACTTAATTAATTCAGTGATATAGGAATTAATTTATCTGGAGGATTTAATTAAATTAGTGAATTGAGATTTAATTAATTCAAGTTATTTTTTAAATTACATGTGTCGTAATTTGAGTTTGAGGTTGAAGATTTTAGTAAAGTGACTCGGATGGCAATTTCGAGTGCACGATTGATTCCGAATTGGCCGAGATAGTTGGAAAAGAGTATCTGGGGGTAGTAATTGGGTCTCGAGGCATTTTTAGGCATTACCGGGCTCACATGAGGGTGTTCATGTCATTTGGACTTGGCCCATAGGCTTAATTTCGAGATTTGTGATATAAAACCTACATTATGGAGTCTGTGACATACATAACTCAATAAAAAAAACCTAGTTTTACAGAGGAGAAAAGATGGATCAATTGGGAGAGCTTTTGGGAGCCATACCAAGAAGATGGGTGTGTTCTTTGTCAAATCTTCATCTACATCAAAGGAAATCAAACCCTATGAATTTATTCAGGCAAGTAGGTAAACTTTCTTTCAATTCAATTGCAGTATTTCGATTCATATCCTAGTGGGTGTGATAGAGAAATTCGTTTTTGGGAGTGGGCTAGTATACAAAGTGGGTTTTTGGATTTGAGTATATCGTGTTGAATAAAACTGAAATTGACGATGCTATATGATTCTAGGATGTAAGGATCTAAGTTTTATGATAAATCTAGTAGATGATGATATTCAATTTTTGATGTTTACTATTTAATTGGTAAATGATTTAAGGAAATCCGAATGTAATGCAAATTGGGAAAACATTAGTCAATGCGTTACTTTATTTGTGATTAAGAATTTTTAGGATGAATAGAGCATGTTTTTATAAGGGTAATATTGATTTTTATTGGGTGAAGGGTTAAGGGGGAACCAGAACCTTGAAGGTTCATTAATGGCAGAAGCAGGACAGCGTCGTGAGGAAGACGAAGGGATGGAAAACGAAGAAGGTCATTCTAACGATGCTGTAAATTCGTTTGAACGACGCTAGATGTCGTTTGAACGACGACCAAGATTTTTAGAAATACTGATTTTGCCCCTATTATCTCTTGCGATATTTTTTTCAGGATTTAATTGAGTGAAAATTAAAGTGAGAAAATATTAGGGCCTTGGGAGGTGGATTTTAAGATATATTTTATTTAGATAGAGTGGCAATCTAAATAACTGGAAATTGGGCGAAATAAACTCAAATGGTCAAATTACGAACTAAGTAAGGGAGTCCTAGTGTTTTGGTTGAGTGACACAACGTAGATACAATTAATTGAGGGGAAATTAATTACATTAAGAGTTGGGGATTTGACTTGGATATTTTTAAGCTAGTGCAATGGGAGTTAAGCACGGGGTAGCCGATTTAATTTATTATATATATATATATATATAATAAATTTTTGATTTATTAAATTTAACGAGAGGTGTTAACCTTAATAGTGAAAATTTGTGTAACAAATTCTAATGGGTGATGATATGGACCGAATGAGTGGGTCTGAGTATTGAAGTTGGGTGAAAAAACTTAATTGACATAATAATTAATGTGTGATTAACTAAATTACAAGTTAAGATATAGAATTAGGCATTTGGACTAGTGCTACGGGTGTTAGGCATGGGTTAACCAGACTTTTATTGAATATATGTATACGGTAGTGTGATAGTATATATATATATATATTTTTTTTGTGCTTTATAAATATTGGTGTGTATAATATTTATAGGAATACATACCCCTCTAGTGTTATCACAGGAGGTTGCGTGATATGGTTGAATCCCATGGCTAGTGAATGTAGGGAGAGTATAGTCCCCAGGTCATATCGCCCGTTATTTTATTGCGTGATTTATTTTCGGGATGAGACTCTTTGGGTATGATTTGGTCTCACAACCGGGGAACTATGACCACCTCCATTACGATTATTTTTATTTTTCTGATTCGGTGAGTTAACTATCTCGGGGTATCCCAGTGGATTGAGTATACCTGGGGTGATAGCATTTTAGAGAAAACATCCAGTGAGTCCTTACTCGGGAGGATGAATATATACGACATGTGTGTGAATGTTGTAGTATACTAGTATATATAATATGAGTAGATAATTATATATGGGATTAATACATAATCGTGAATGTATTTCTTATATAACTAGTGTGAAAATTATATGATTTAATTTAGTTGAACCGATTAATAATTTAATGAGAATATAACTTAATAATAAAAGTAAGAATACTCGGGTTAGAGTAGTGTGGTAGAAAGAGGTGTGATACGGCTAGTTAGGTGGGGTAGCTTAACTAGGATGGTTAGCAGGCAAGTGTTAGGTGTGCACATTAGATTAGGGGTGAGCTATACCTCAAGAGAGTGTGACATTAGCTTAAATATGAAGATTGTGCATGCATATTTAAATTATTGCAATTTAACTGCTTGCTAAATATTTTAAAAATGTTTAACTTGGGATCTGACCCGTGTCAAAATATTTTTCAAAACCTTTTAGGTGTCCATCTATAGGATGCCAACTTGAGGATTCAATCGAGGGATGCGTAGCTGAAGCTCATGTGGAAGTTGCAGGACTTTGCTACAGACACTTCGTTAATTTATTCCTAGTGTAGGATCTTTACTTCAGTACTCATTTGAGCAAGTTGCCCTCAGATTTAGTATTCAGTTATTTATTTGATCTTGTGTATTGAGGTTGTTGTTTCATTTTATTGTGTATTTTTATAGTTGAACCGATGGTTGATTCAGTCATATATAGTTATATTATTCATTTGTGTTGGATTCAGTTACCAATTTGTGTGGATGGTTTTATTATTATTTATTTTCTACATGTTGTTAATTAATGAAAGATAAAATTTGGCACTAGTCTATTTAATTTACTAGGTGGTTAGTAACTTTAAAAAGTTTTTCGACAGTGATGCTAAGAATGAACCATATGAGACCAACTTTTTATTTTGATCACGGGCTGGACACCCAATATTTTAGTAGGTGGGGTGTCACATTGTACTGATGGATCGATCGTCTCTTGATAGATCGATTAATGATCACAGTTTTGGTGCAATTTGGGCTTATGTTTTGTTCGGTGGGATTGTTGGATTTTGGGGTATAGAGCTAGGTTAGATTGGCCTTTATGTTTCTTACACATATAAAATAAATTGAATTCAAATTTTTTCAGGTTTGGAACTTAGTGTTTGGGTTAGTTGGGTATATTGACATCGGTTGGTTTATAAGGGTTAATTTGAATATGATGTATTAGTTTGCAAATCCGAGAGTTGGAGGGATTGTTAAATGAGATTTTCGAAGCTTAGAGAATTAGTCTTATTGGATGGGATTTATTAGGGTCATTGTGATATATTAGTAGGGCGTTCGTCCTTTGAGGGAGACTAGGACTGAAGCAAAAAATAAAGATCGGGATAGTTAGTACATTTGATGTTCATCTATAAGTTAGTGAAAATGCTAGTAAGAATGCTTTGACACCACTTAGGGAGAGTAGAAGGCACTGATACCACTCTGAGAATGCAGAAATAAACGTGCTCGACAAAAATTCCAATTTGAGAGTGCGCAATTATCTAACGATGTTAACTTACTAAATTCAGATTACAATTTGCACTAAATTTTAATCCTTTAACCCTAGAACATGCAACTATGTGATTCAAAACATAAATTAAACCAGGCATGTAATTAAAACAAATTTTTAGGAAAAATTTTCTCAGGGTAAAACCTTTTATTCACTTTATAAGATTTATAAATCCCAACTTACAAATTCTATAAAGGAATATATAATGATCCTCTCAAGAACCACACAGCTCCAACCTTCCTTCACCAAGGATCCTTGTAAGAATCATAAGAACTGTAGTCCTCTGTCTTCAGTAGTTAATACCTTCGTGTTTCACAAAACATCCATGGAGATGCCTTCTCCACAAAGGTGTATATATGGATACAAAAATTTCTAGGGTTTAAACGAATTCATAAGAATAATTTTCAAGATGTATGTTATGAATTAAAAAGTGTTTTTACACACTAAACAAATAAGAAATTTTACAAAAGATATGTAGAAACGTATATGGAAAAAGTCTTAGAAAAACAGAACATAAAACATGTATTTATAGGATGTTCACAAATTTCGAGGTGATGAACTCATTTGAACGAAATTCAAGTCTCGTTCGAACGAAAAAGGCAAGTCGGTCGAACGAAATAAATCTTGTTTGAATAAAACACCAATCTCGTTTGAACCAGCTTCAAACAACCTTCTGATGAGTCAAAATAGTACGCCCTCGATCGATGCTCATTAGATAAAACTATGAATGACCCTTCTAATAATATCACAATCTTATTTGAACGAGGTTTAAACTAAAATATTTTTCTTTTTAAAAATGAAAATCCTTGTTTATTTTTTGGTAGATAAAAACATCCCAAAAATAAATTATGTGAAAGAATTAAAACTCAAAATTGATTTATACCTTTATGGGATATTAGGAAGTCTTCAAACTTAGAGATGCTTGAGTTTGGTTCGTCTTTTATGGTGCGTGATGATTTCTAATGGGATATGCCAAACTAGCCTAAAATATAAAAAGTGCTATACTATAAACAATATTAGAAAAACTGTTCTTACAAATCTCCCCCTTTGTCTATTTTGGTACAAAATAAATAAACATAACCGAATACCAAATTAAAATAAAAAATCTCCCATAACAAAAATCCTAACACCCTTCCTAACCCTAGAACGAGATGTTATACGTATCTTTGCCTTCAAACTTCATCTTTGTCCTTTCCAAAAAAAATTATCATCATCCATGTGTCTTAAATCCCGCTTTAAGTACCTATACGTATGAGACAAAAATATATACCTCGTGAAGCATCGAGTATGAAATAAACTAAAACTCATAATAAATTCTCCCCCATAAATCAAACTCATCAAAACTCACTTTTTAATTTGCTCTCCCCCCTTTGTTTTTATCCGAAACAAACAAAGAATTAGAAACATAATCATGAAAACAAAGCATCACGTAGAAGATAAGATATCATCACGAAAAGATATAAATCAAGCATGTGTGATGATAATCTCAAAGGCAAACACAACTAACTATTTTTGAAAATTTTCAATTTAAAAAAAAAACAATTTCAGAAATACAACATATAATACCATATATAATATCTGCAAAACATGTCAACGAAAATACGGCACAGATATATAGGTATAAATGACCATAAAACATGACACAAAACACATAAGCCTTGCACACTAGCATAGTATCAATGTGTCTAAACATGTGGGATGTAATGAATGGGCATGAACAAGATACAAATGAATTATAACCCAAATACTCAAATATGTTCAAGAAGTTCTAATTGATGGCAAAACTTTATCAAACTAAGCTTTAGCCTCAAGTGAAAAATAAAGTTGAACTTAATGAACAAAACAAGCATAATGCACATAAGCCTATAATATTGATGATTCTACAAATCAAAAGTGTTAACGAAGAAAATAAGCATACTAGGATTCATTGTGCAAACCCGTTGATCTTCAACTAAACTCCCTCAAAAGATAAACTTATTTCATATTTTCTAATCTTTTCCTTTTCTTTTATTTTAAAGAGATTTCCTTAGAATGATCAAACGAACTAAACTATGTTGCCCCCTTTTTTGGCATATTTTTCTCTTTTTATTGACTTTATTCTTTTCTTGGGCACTTTTCAAAGGGTGGCTTTCATGCAAAGTCAACCTGTCTTTCGCATGTATAGTCATAATTTTTTCAATACAAAACAAAATATCTCATGGGCAATGGTTCTTACACACACAAATCCCCCAAAGTCACATAACATGTATATGAGAAAATTGATGGGAGAAGATCTCAAGAGGCTCAAATGTACATAGTGAATTCAAAATCCAAAAAGCTCGTGCATGCGTATGTGTAGGCATATACAAAGTAGAATCCATAAAGAAAATCAAGTTTGAAACAACTCCATAAACATGACTAAAAACAATCTAAGGATTTAAAGTCATAACTAATTGTCCTACCCACAAGGAAATTGTGAAGTGAATTGGATTCAAACACACCAATATGCCACACCGAATGTGTAAAACTAAAATGCACAAAAATAAAAAAAAATCTTTTTTGTATTTTTCAAAAATTTTATTGAAATAAAATCTTTTTATATATATTTTTTTTCGAACAATGACTCAATAAAAGAAAAATATAATACAAAAGATACACATGTCATAACACTAGAAAATATATATCATGAAGCACAACTAGAGTATGACAAATAAAATCATGTAAGCAATCATCCATAAGATATAGCATGCGAAGCATCATGTGAAAGCATATGAGAATCAACAAGTCTAACATTTAGATCCTCTAAAACAGATTTCCTAACCCAAATAGATGTATACTCAACGCATCGGGTTTTGGGAACCAAGGGAACACTAGACTTAAACTTCCTTTGTCCTCTTCCAAGATTATAACAAAAATGCCTGAGGTGACCTTTCCTACCACAATGTGAACATGTTTAAACGTGAGGAATTTTACCTATGGGTTGACCTTTTATATCATGCTAAGATGTGGTTGAACCTCTTAAACAAACAATGGTCTCGGCTTTAATACTCGAAGTATTAGAAATATGAGAGCCAGTACCATTACTATAAACACTACTCGAGGCTTTTAAATCATCTTTTAACATTTAAATTTTAGACTCAAGCAAAGAATTAGACTCTTCCAATTTTAGGAACTCCTTTTTCATAGTTTCAATCATTCCCAGAAGGTTATCTCACTCCCCCTCAATGAAAGCAAACTTATCTCTAAGAGTCTTCTCACATGCCTTAAAATAATTAATCAAAACACTATCCTCAACGACATATATATTAACCCTAGAATTATTTAAGTCCTTTAATTCTTTCTCTAAAAGTCGAACTCTATCATCACTCTCTTTCCTGGACACTTCTAATTTTCTAAAGTCACGGTCCACATCCATAAGTTTCTCACTAAATAAATCTCTTTGATTTTGAACTGTTTGCAAAAGATCAATAACAGATTTAAAACGAAAATTTTCTTTTTCAAGAATTTCAATTCTTTTAACAAACTTCAAATTCACATGATTTAAGTCGTCAAAACTATAGGAATCCATCGAGAAGAAACAAACCAAGAGGAAAAGATAAAAACCACGCAAAAAATCACTAAACAAGGATCCACCACTCTGATACTAATTGGAAAAGGCTGGTAAGAATGCTCTGACACCACTTTGGGAGAGTGGAAGGCACTGATACCACTTTGAGAAAGTGGAAATAAACGTGCTAGACAAAGATTCCAATTTGAGAGTGCACAATTATCTAACGCTATTAACTTATTAAATTCAGATGATAATCCGTACCAAATTTTAATCCTTTAACCCTAGAACATGCAACTATGTGATTCAAAACATAAATAAAACCAAGAATGTAATGAAAACAGATGTTTAGGAAAAACCCCCTTAGGGCAAAACCTTTTATTAACTTTAGAAAATTTAAAAAATCGTAACTTATAAATTATGTAAAGGAATATATAATGATCCTCTCAAGAACCACACGGCCCTAGCCTTCCTTCAGCAATGATCCTCGTAAGAATAACAAGAACCGTTGTCCTCTATCTTCAGCAGTGAATACCCTCAATTTTCACAAGTGAGCCATGGACATGCCTTCTCCACAAAGGTGTATATCAAGATACAAAACTTTCTAGATTTTAAAAAAATTCACAAGAATGATTTTCAAGAAATATGTTGTGAATTAAAAAGTGTTTTTGCAAACTAAACAAAGAAGAACTTTTGAAAAAGATATGCAGAAACGAATCTGGAAAAAGTCTTCAAAAAACTAAACACGAAATTGGTATTTATAGGATGTTCACAAATTTTGAGGCAACGAACTCGTTTGAACAAAATTCAAGTCGCTTACAAACGAAAAAGGCAAGTTGTTTGAACGAAACACTAATCTTGTTTAAACCAGCTTCAAATGATAATCCGACGAGTCAAAATAGTTCACCCTCGATCGATGCTCATTTGATTATACTATGAACGACCCTTCTAATGAAATCATAATCTCGATTGAATGAGGTTTAAACTAAAATATTTTTCTTTCTAAAAATAAAAGTCCTAATTTTTGGTAAAAATAAAACATCCCAAAAATAATTTTTGTGTAATAATTTAAACTCTAAATTGCTTTATACCTTTATGGGATGTCGAGAAGTATTCAAACTTAGAGATACTCGAGTTTGGTTCGTTGTGAACGGGTTACGCCAAATTCGCCCAAAATATAAAAAGTCCTATTCTATGAACAATATTAGGAAAAAATTTCTCACAGTTAGGTGTGGGTGATACCTAGATGCGGAGCCTATGGAGATCGGACTAGAGTTATATAAGGTTGAATATAGTTAATGTGCATGTTTTCTAGTGTATGTGAGGGTAAGACTATAACTAGTTTTTGGAAATTATGGATTTGGGGTTAATGTTGTATGGATCAATATAATGTTAAAGTGTGATTTACATTTTTATGATAGTAATGATAAGTTTGACCCAGTGGTGTTAGGTTAGTACTTGTTTGTATTTACTTTAACCTGTTAGCGAGGGTCGTATTTACTTGCGTGATTTGTTTGCAATGCATACCAAGTGCGAGTGCCCGAGGTAGATGCACTAGAGGAGATATCCGTTATGGGGAGTGTATGAAGCCGACTGCATTGGTACCTCAGTGATTCAGATGGGCTTACCCTGGTCACTGCCTATGTACCCGTTTCCCATGGTGAATACACAAGGGTTGTCATAGCATAGTCATTGGATATGTGACTGATGGTCATAGTATAGTCTTGGGTATAGTAGTCTATGCAATTAATGGAGAAGCGTAATGATTATTCCTTATTGATGCATTTAGGTTATAGGGTGGGATTAATGATGCGACACGGAATGTGTGTGCTACATGTGTACCTACATCTCAAGTGCAAGCTGATTGCTCAAGTAATACCCGGTAAGTCACGTTCGAATCCTCAGGGAATAAGACGATAACATTTTGACGACGACAAGTTATGCTTCTAAAATCTAGGTATCAACTCTCGAAAGAAAAGAAAAGGGGATTTTCTTTTAGGAAATTTTTTAAGTAACTATGAAAACTTAAACTAGCAAGTGCAATTTAATTTGAAAGAAAGCAAGAAACTAGAACTTTGATTTTGAAAACTATTTGAAAAAAGTGGAGTCGGGATTCAATCCCCAAACCGTAGGTATTTTTCGCTAAATATAAAATTCTTGATAATTATATAATTAATTAAAAGGAGAACATTAATTGAATCGAAGCGCTAAATATTTGAGAATGTTACTCCGCAAAATATTTATTCAACAACTAAATTAATGAAAATGATAAGATTATTTATACGTATATTGTATTCTCAAGCATTCTCGTTGCCTATGACAAACGGAGTTAAGAGAACTACAATATTAGTCCCAATAAAAATATCAAACTCCAATAATTATGTATACAGTTAAGTCGAATTTTATATCTTAACATCTAACATCTAGCATATAGGTTGGATTCATGTTCCCCAACTCTCTAAGAATCTAGCATGACATGATATTAATTTCTAAGCATTATTTTATTGATTTTCATGTAAACATAATGAAGAAATAATAAGAAATATATTGGAAGTTAAAATTACCAATGACGACGAATGTACAACATGCAATAAGAATCAAGGCTTGAAGAAATTGGAAAAAAACTATGATCTTCTATTGAATTTTAGGTGAAAAAGTTGTAAATTTTATCCCCAATAAGTTCTTCATCATTTTTTGTCTTACAATGAATGATTATAATGTTAAAAGACTCCTAATAGGTTTTTACAAACGTGCAATAATAATGTTGGACCAAAACCATGAAGCGAACGGAACCCATCATCGAACCTAGGGTGAACCAATTTGCCTGACCGATCCGGTTCGATCAGGATCTCTCCCTCACTTTGCCTTATGTTCCTGATTTGCTCTTATTTACACTTATGTCACTAGATTTTGTTCTCCACTTTAAACACGCATAACTTTCTAACCGTAGCTCAGATCGGGGTGTTATTTCTTCCAGTGTTCTAGTGATTTCAAGCTCTTCAACTTTTTAGTTGGATCCTCCTCTGCGTTTCAATTCAAAAATACTAAATTTCCTTTGACTTCCCTTTTTCATAATTATTTCACCGTTTTGGCTTTTCTATTCCATCCACTGCATAATTTACCTATAAAACATGCGAGAAATACACAAAACACGAAACACTCGCTACAAAGGGTTAGTAGCATAAATATGAGGTAAATCTAGTGAATTTTTATCACGGTAAAACAAAATATCACTTGTTTTTCGTAACTGATCAAACAAAGATTTGGAGATCATCAATGACTTTTTATCACTGAAAAGAACTTTTGAGTTAATTTTAACTCCGATTGGTGTAATTACTCGGAAATGACGATAGACTCAAAATCTCACCGAGTTAAAATTTCCACACTTATTTCTTAAGTCATCAACTTTAGCTCAATTTCCGTTTTTAGTCAATTCCGGCTTAGTGCAATGGATTTTTACAAATTAAGACTTCAAACAAAAGTTTAGTGATATTTTTGAAGATTTTAAATTCCGATATTTATTTATTTTGAAGAAAAGATATTTAATCAATTTTTTTGGATTTTTTTTACATTTTTCAATTTTTTGGGCAATTTTAAATTTGTGAAGTTTAAAAGATGCACATGTATCCCCCCTAACTTATAATTTCGCATTATTCTCAATCCAAAGGACTAAAGTCTAAATAAGAAAATAATAGTGAGAAAATGAAATAAATAAATATTAAAACGCCATAGACGCTAATAAATTCAAATAGAATTGCATTAATAAATTTGAAAATTGGTTCTTCATCATCATTGCCCTTCTTCCCCTTCTTTGTCTCCTTCGTCGTCATTACCCTCCTTCTTTTCAATATATTCAAAAATTGCTTCGAGAGGAGGTTGGACATTCCTCATTTGTGTGTTTCTTCGACTAATGGATGTATCATTAATTGTCTTGGGCTCACGTGTTATGGGACCCCCACACCAACATGATTTTCAACACAAAAGAACTGATGAAGTGGGCATATAGAAGAGATATCTTATCGGTGTCATCATAGGCCGCGATAGTGATCTCATTGAAATAGATGTGAGGGGTAATAATTTGGGCTTGCGTGTCATAAAAAAATAAAGTAATGTACCATGTCGAAGACGAATAGCCGAATCGTTCTTTTTTGGAAGAATTATGTCGTAAGTGATAAGATTAGCTAAACGGGCACTCTTAGATAGTTTTTCGAAAGTAAAAGTCTCTTGGCTCCAATGGTTTCTTGGTCCCAACGGCTTGAGCATTGGGCTCGCGTTTGTGCCGGGCCTGGGTATGGATAGATGGGATGCTCATAGAACTCAACGCCCATGGCACACATTTTCCTCCTTATAATATTGAGTGTGAGTGGAACTCTTGTTTCTCTAACATAGGCCTCATAATGTCCCTTTGAGGTTTGACGAGGGTGCCATAAAATGTGCAGACAACATCCTCGTGGTCTTCGATCGTGTCGTAGGCCAACAAATTGCCCCACCAAAACCGAGAAAAATTGAGTGACATCGGCGGGAAGTTTATCCCACACTGTGAATAAGGTACGGGTGTTGCCAAAATATTCGTTGCACCAATCTCTCTCTTGCATCGATCGATAAATGTCGCGAGAATCATTGTCCTCAATTTTTACCGAGTCATATTTTCGGACATAAGTTCTCCGGGCCATGAGGAAAATGGAAAATCAGAAGAACTTGGAAGAATTTGTAGGAGAGAAAGGAGGAAGTTTTGGTGTGGGGGAAGAAAGTGGAATGGTGTGGTAATTATAGGTGTGTGTGGGGTGTAAAAAGGTGGGAAAGTGAAAAGGTTTTGGTGGGGAATGGAGGGAGGATAGGAAAATAAAAGGTTTTTAGGTTGGAATTTAGGATATGGATGGAGGGGGGTGGGGGTGGGGGGTGCATTGGATGGGAGTAGGTGAAAAGGTTGGAGGGAAATGTAAAAAAATGGGTGAAAATTATGTGTGGGCACTAAAGGGAACCGAACCTTTCGGTTCAAAGTGCTGTCAACCCACTAGTTTCTCTTTTTTTTTCTCTTGGGCGCGGGGCTATGGGAACCTACAAATTGCATGAAGTTGAACCTAAATTCATAAAAGATGACTGAGGACACTCAAAATTAATCGCGTTTTCAAATTCATCACTCTCAGGACCTGCTAGGATAAAACTGAATGCTCTCATCTCTTACTAGCATGGAGTCAACTCACTCCTAAACACGCTACACACACTACTCAATAATACAACATGAAATTACCCCATACACATCGGGGGTGCGATGACATCGCCTCAAAATACGTACTAATCCCTGTAACGAGTTCCAATAATAAAATTGTCTCGACTTCCTCAACATACGCCTCAAGATATGGCTTTAGACCTTATCCATTAAATTTAAATGTGTTCCCATCCGTAGGATCCTCAATTTCTATCGCGCCATGTGGTAACACCTCTTTCACAATGAACGAGCTAGTCCACCGCGAAACCAATGAAGACGTGAGTTGTACAAGAGCACTTTTTTTACCCTAATGAAACTCTTTTTGATTTATATTTTTATCGTGCGCTAGTTTTATCCACTCTTTTTCTCTTATACGATTCGTTACGTATTTCTTCCAACTAACTCAATTGAAGTTTTCAAACTTTACTGGCTTATCGAGGTTAAAGTTCAACCTCTTAATGACCCAATACGCCTTGTGCTCTAACTCAACGGGGAGATGTCAAGGCTTTCCATAAACAAAGAGAAATGGGGACATTCTGAGGAGGTTCTTGTACGCAGTCCGGTAAGCCCATAGCGCATCGAGTAATCCATTAGACCAATACCGATGGTTGGGATCAACAGTCTTTTCGAGATTATGATTGATCTATCGATTTTCTAACTCAACTTGCCTATTAATTTGTGCATGGTAAGTCTTCCTAACCTTGTGGACGATGACATACTTCCTCATTAATTTCTCAAACGGCCTATTGTAAAAGCGTATGCCATTGTCACTAAACGAGAGAATATGTGTTCATGGATGAACTTAACCACCACCTTACTATCATTCGTCCTCTTAGTTATGACCTTTACCCACTTAAACACATATTCTACTGCTATAAGGATGTATAGGAAACCGAAAGAGGGAGGGAAAGGTCACATGAAGTCGATGCCCCAACAGTTGAACATCTAATGGTGAGAATAGGGGTCAATGGCATCATGTCAAGTTGAGTAATGGATCCCATCTTTTGGAACCTATTGCGTGATCTACAATACAAGTTCACATCCCGGAAGATAGTGGTCCAATAAAGACCACATTGAAGAATTTTTGTGGCCATCTTTTTCGTGGAAAAGTGGCCTCCACACGCTTCTAAATGAAAAAATCGGATTACATTAGGAATATCCTCATCCGGCACACACTTCTAGATTATTTGTTTAGTGTAGTACTTAAACAAATAAGAATCATCGTATAAAAATAGACACGACCATGTAAAGAACTTCCTCTTCTCTTGTGGTGTCAAATCAGAGGGGATGGTCCTGTGACCAAATTGTTCACAATATCCTCAAACTAAGGAAGATATGAAGATCCAACTAATTGTTCGTTCATAAAGTATTCATCGATGGGTACAGGATCTTGAGGTACGTCAGATGAGAGCCTAGATAAATGATTGGCTACGATGTTCTCTACTCCTTTCTTGTCTTTAATGGAAATACTAAACTCTTAGAGTAGCATGATCCACCTAACGAGGCACGACTTTGAATCCTTTTTGGAAAGCAGATATTTGAGAGTCGCATGATCGATAAAGAACATTATGGGTGACCCGATAAGGTATGAACGAAATTTGTCGGGGGCGAAGACTACCGTTAGCAACTATTTCTCCATGGCGGGATAGTTCAATTGAGATTCGGTTAACATCCAGCTAGCGTAGTATATGACATAGGCCTTCTTATCTCTATTTTGCCCTAAAATAGCCCCTACTACGTAGTCACTTGCATCACACATAAGATTAAATGGAAGGTCCTAATCCGGAGTTTGCATGACAGGATCAAAGATGAGCATGATTTTCAATTTTTTAAAAGCCTCTTGGCACGCTTCACTCCACTCAAAAGGAGCATCCTTTACGAGTAGGTTACTTAAGGGCCTAGATATCAAGCAAAAATACTTAATAAACCAACGATAAAACCCCGCGTGACCCAAGAATGAGTGCACATATTTTAGTGACTTAGGTGGGGAAAGTTTGGCAATTAAGTCAATTTTTCCCTATCTACCACTGTCCCCTTGGATGACACGATGTGGCCAAGAAATACTCCTTCGATAACTACAAAATGGCATTTCTCCCAATTTAGTACTAAGTTCTTTTCCACAAACCAAGAAAGCATCTTTTCAAGATTAGCAAGACAATGGTCAAAAGAGGGGCCGAAGACACTAAAATAATCCATGAACACATCAAACCCTCTCTCAACCATGTCGCTAAATAGACAAAGCATGGACCTTTAACAGGTCGTATGTGCATTAGACAATCCAAATGGCATATGGTTGTAGGTAAACGTGCCAAAAGGATATGTGAATATATTATTCTCTTGGTCTAGCACGTCCACCTCTATTTGGCTATATCCAGTATAACCATCTAAAAATAGTAAAAAGGGTGGCTCGAGACTCATTCAAGCATTTGGTACATAAATGGCAAAGGTACATGGTCATTTCTAGTGTTAATATTGAGTTTTCGATAGTCAATGAAAATGCGCCACCCAGTGGTGGTACATTTAGGGATAAGTTCCCCCTTTGCATTACAAATCACGGTCATTAATGAATTCTCGAAACGAATTGAATAGGGCTCACCCATTTACTATCTGAGATGGGATAGATGATGCCCGCATCCAATAACTTAATGATCTCTGTTCTAACGACATGTTTCACGATATGGTTCAAACGTCTTTGCATTTCCCTAAAAGGCTTCATATCATCCTCTAGGTGGATTTTGTAGCTAGGAATAAAGGGACTTATACCTTTCAAATCCGTAATGGACTAACCAAAAGAACTTTTGTGCTTCCTCAAAATGGTCACAAGCTTCCCTTCTAGATATTTATTTAGGCTAGAGGAGACAACAATGGGATATGTCTCATCCTCTCCAAATAAGCATATTTGAAGTTGGAAGGAATCTTCGTCAATTCGAGTTTGGAAAATTTAACGTTGGAGGAACCGTGTAGGATTCCCTCGGTGGTAATTCCTTGCATCAGAAGACCCAACTAACATCTCTCACATCTTCCTCACTCATGCCCTCATCTAAAAACTCTCTCATCTCACTCATTTCTCAATCAAAATCAGAGTATGCTCTCTCGACCTCACTCATCATCATTAGACACTCCTTAAGTGGACCCCTAACATGATTATCCTCAATGTGCTCATGTACTACCTCCTCAATAAGATTCGACTCGTGTAACTCGTCTTCATCACCCATTTTGTTGGTGATGTTGAAGATATTCATTTCGAGTGTCATATTCTCAAACGTAAGTTTAGTTTTCCCATTTTGTGTGTTAATTAATACGTTAGACGTGGCTAGGAAAGAGAGGCCAAGAATAACGGGAACATGGTGACTCGAGGTGGAGGAGGGCTCTATGTTCCAAATGATAAAATCTACCGGGAAGTAGAAAGTTTTAACTTGGAAGATCATGTCCTCAGCTATTCCACAAGTTGGAGAGTGATTTTGGTGGGATTAAGATCTCCCAAATCAGTCTTTCTATTGATGGATTTGGGGAGGATGTTGACACTCGCCCCTAAATCAAGCAAATCTTTCTCGATTTTATTCTCTCCAATAGTTGATAAAATGATGGGGGCACCCAGATCTTTATACTTGGGTGGGAAGTTTCTCAATAGTACAAAAATAATATTTTGTGCTAAGAAAACCTTCTTCTTTGCCTTTAATTTACGTTTCACTATGATCAAGTCCTTTAAGAACCTCGCATATGTAAGAATTTGCTTGATTGGCTCAAGAAAAGGTAAGTTAAGCTTCACTTACTTTAGCACTTATAGAATGTCATCACGGAGGCCCCTTTAGGAGGAGGGACCAACCGTTGAGGGTAAGGTGAGGCTATAAGGGCGTTTAACTACCACCTCGGGTTGAACTGTGTCATCTTTTGTTCTTTCTTCTAAGGGGGAATATTTGGCCTCTTGCATGCTGAGAAAAACTTCCTTATCTTTTTGCATGCCGTGTGGGGGAGGGAACACGTCAACAACTCTCCCACTACGTAGAGTAGTTAATGCTTAACATTAATCTTTAATAGTTTTGACTTAGGGAGGTTGTTATCCTTGGGCGGGAAACTATTCCTTCTTTTGGACACTTAATAAAGATTGCAACTTCGAAAGCGACGCCTTTAAGTCAGTAAAATTTTGAGCATTTTGAGTATTTATCATTAAATGACTTTACATAAATTGAGAAAGAGTGTTGTTGAGACTCTTCTGCTTTGGGATCACTTAAGGCATGGGAGGAGGCAATTGGATGGGTGGAACTTTGTCGTAAGGAAGAAGTGGTAGCGATTGTTGGGTAACGTGTTGATTTGGGTACATCGCCACATTAGATTGTCCATAACTAAAACTGATATGGTTTCTCCATGAGGGATTAAATAATTCCCGTGAGGGGTATTAAAATTACCCTTATAAATCCCACCACTTCAACCTGCTCTTGAAGTATAACTTTGTAGGCAGGTATATTAGAATATTCCTTTGTTAAATGTCATGCCTCATAAATTGCGTAACTCTTCTCCATTAACGCTCGAGATGGGCCATATATATCCCTCCCCCAGCTTTCACAACATCCTCTAGTTGTTTGGCTAATTGGTTTAACTCGGATTCCTTATCCAATCGGTTGAGTTAGGGTGAGGAAGGAGCTGTGGACGTGATTCTAGCTTTGAGTTGGGTATTTGGATCCGATGTGTCCCAAGATTGAGTAGTCCCAGCGACATACTTAAATTGGGCCTCTGCATCATTCGCATCTAACTCGAAGAGCTCTCCCAGACATATTGTTTTAACGAGTTGCTTTGAATTTAGATTAAGTCAATGATGGAAGTCGGAGATGAGTTTCCACTTCTCAAAACCATGATGTGGGCACATATTGATCAACTCGTTAAACCTCTCCCAACACTTATTAAAGGTCTCATTATCGTTTTGCTTAAAAGTCTGGATTTGAGCCAGAATAGAGTTGGTCTTATGTGCAGGAAAGAGCTTCTGGAGAAGTTTAGCCTGCATGTCTCTCCACATAGCTATCGATTTCGGTGTTAATGATCAAAACCAAGTCTTGTCCTTTTCCTTAAGTGAAAAAGGGGAAATCTTGAGGCATATTACGTCTTGGGTGCAAACTTGATTGTTAAACGTCTCTCACGCCCTCCTCGAACTTTCTAATGTGGAGATAAGGCTTCTCCAACTCCATACCATAAAAAGTAGGGAGAATTTGAGTCATCTCGTTCCTAAAGTGGAATTTCCCTGCATTATAAGGGAACATAATGCATCCCGGAGCGACAGTTCACATCGAGTATAAGAGGTCTCTTATAGGGCGGTACTAAATTACACCCTCTCCCATTCTAAGACTAGTGTTACTCGACATCCCACTCACACTTAAATAATTACTATCCTTACCAGAGTTCTTACACTACACCAAAATTGGGCTAATGGTCACAGACTTTATCCCTGACCAGGAAGGGTGGGTCACGGATTTCATCCGTGATAAAATCTGGCGTGACCAATTTCGGTGCTCACGGACCAAATCCCTGACCCAGAGTCTGGTCACGAATATAGATGTGGTCACGACCCATAGCCCTGACCCTAATTGTATGTTTGGCCACGGCCCAAATCCGTGATCACATCCTGATTAAAGACTAGCTGGTCACGGACTTCCACCGTGACCAGTAATCTATTCCATCCATATTTGTCACGGCTTAAGACCGTGACCAGTTCTCTGTGCCATGCATATTTGTCATAGATAAAGGCCATGATCCTCCTTAATGTATATATGATATTTATTGTCACGGCTCAAGGCCGTGACCATCCTTACTGTGCATAAAATATTATAACGGCTATGGGTCGTGACTATACTTCATGTGTCTAACATATTGTCACGAATTTAGGCCTTGAACAGGTTTAATAATAATAAAAATAAACTGACAAATCGGGAGGCTAATCGATCAGTTGCTGCAAGTGATCCTTTGGTGACCTCGAGAAGGTCATGTGCTCTTAAATTGGGGGTCCCGTGCTCTCAAATCGAGGGGTCCCGTGACCACGCGGTCATGGGACCCGTGTAGGCATTCTGAAATATGGGCTGTGCTCTTAAACTGGGTGTCCCATGGCCACGCAGTCGACTCGTATGTGCTACATTGGTCCCGTACGAGTTGTTGGCACCGCTCAACGGGGCTATTTAGGGGGCGCTAAGGGGTTTCACCCCCCCCCCCCCCCGACGACACCTTTTCAAGCCTAAATGTGGATATTCTAATTATGGGTCATGCTTTCAAATTGAGAGTCCTGTGGCCATGCGGTTGGCTCGTGCGGGCTAGGTTGGTCCCATGCGAGGTGTTGACACCGCTCACGGGGCCGTTTGGGGGGCACTAAGGGGGTTTTCCCCCCCGACAGCACCTTTTCAAGCCTAAGTGTGGATATTCTCTAAAATATGGGCCGTGCTCTCAAATTGAGGTTCCTGTGGCGACGCGGTTGGCTCATGTGGGCTACGTTGGTCTCGTGCGAGGTGTTGGCACCGCTCACTGGGCTATTTGGGGGACGCTAAGGGCTTTCTCCCCCCGACAATACCTTTTCAAGCCTAAGTGTGAATATTCTCTATTATAGGCTGTGCTCTCAAATTAGGGGTCCCGTGGGCACACGGTCAGCTTATACGGGCTATGTTGATCCCGTGCGAGCTCACGGGACTGTTTGGGGGGAACTAAGGGGTTTCGCCCCCGACAACACCTATTCAAACCTAAGTGTGGATATTCTCTGAAATATGGGACGTGCTCTCAAACCGAGGGTCTCGTGGCCACGCGGCCAGCTCGTGCGGACTACGTTGGTCCCGTGCGAGTTGTTGGGGTTGCTCATGGGGCCGTTTGAGGGGTGCTAAGGGGTTTTGCCCCCGACGACACCTTTCAAGCCTAAGTGTGTATATTCTTTGTTATGGGCCGTGCTCTCTAATCGGGGGTCCCGTGGTCATGCGATTAGCTTGTGTGGGATACGTTGGTTCCGTACGAGGTGTTGGCACCACTCACAGGGCCATTTGAGGGCGCTAAGGGGTTTCACCCCCCGACGGCACCTTTTCAAGCCTGAGTGTGGATATTCTCTGAAATATGGGTCGTGCTCTCAAACGGGGGGTCCTGTGGCTACGCGGTGAGTTCATGCAGGCTACGTTAGTCCCGTGTAAGGTGTTGGAACCGCTCACGGGGCTATTTGGGGAGTGCTAAGGGGTTTCACCCCCCGACGACACTTTTTTAAGCCTAAGTGTAGTTATTCCTTGAAATATGGGTTGTGCTCTCAAATTAGGGGTCCCGTGGCCACGCGGTTGGCTCATGTGGGCTACGTTGGTCCCGTGCGAGGTGTTGGTGCCACTCACGGGGCCGTTTGGGGGGCGCTAAGGGATTTCTCCCTCCAACGGCACCGTTTCTATCCTAAGTGTGGTTATTTTCTGTTATGGTCCATGCTCTTAAATTTGGGATCCCGTGGCCACGCAGTCGGATCCTACTACCTACGTTAGACCCGTGCGCAGTGATCACTCCCCTAAAAGTGTCGTTTGGGGGGCGTTAAGGGGTTTCCCCTCTAACGACACATTTTCAAGACTAAGTCTTAGTTTTCTCAAATTATCGTCATATTCTCAAACCGTGGGTCCCGTGACCACGCAATCGATTCCTGCGAGTTACATTAGTCTCGTGAGATGTGATTGCTCCCTTAAAGGGGCCACTTGGGGGGGGGGGGGGCGATAAGGCATTTCTCCCTCTAATTTCACGTTTTCAAGCATAATTGTGGATTTTGTCAAATTATCATCATTTTCTGGAACCAAGAGTCCCGTGACCACGCAGTCGGTTCCTGCGAGTTAAATTAATCCCGTAAGAGGTGTTTGCACCTCTCACGGGGCCGTTTGGGAGGTCCTTTTGGTTATCTCCCTCAAAAGGCATGTTTGGTAAGAAAATTTGAATAGTCATGGCACAAGAACACTAGAACCGTGATCTGAACGGTCTTTGAAGTTTTTTCTGGACAGTATTTGGATCAACGAAGCCACATAGTCTCCCACGAGTGAATCCTTGGATTTTTACAACTATATCAAGTGTTCCAATTATTCATTTTAGATGGTGGAGTTCGATTTTGTTGAGTAGAGTGAGAGATTATGTTTATAAGAGATTAATTTCAAGGTGTAGGGAACTCAACATTATGAGGTGGCGTCACAGGAAGATTAAGAGCTTGACAACCCTCATTTGAGCCTTTAGGTAGGTCAGAAATGACAAGCTCAAATGACAAGGTTGTAAGATCAAACGGGGATGCATTGGTGAATGGAGAACGAGGAAAATTTTGAGGAATCCCTGGCATCTGTGTGAGGGCAGGGGAATGGAGAATGAGAAATTTTTTGAGGAATACCTGGCATCTGTGGAGGGAAACTGGGATGCATTGGGGGGGGGGGGGGGGGGGAGGGGCATACGGTCGGTTAAAAGGGATACAATATGTGAAAGTTTATCATTCACACCTCCCAATTCATTTTGAAGCCCCACTATATCCCCTTAAGTCCTAGATTGACGATCATCGCTGAACGCGAAACACTTATTAACAGAAGAAAGCTCATCCACGAGAGGTGCGATGTATTTGAATCTTATTTTTGACATATGCGACTCCAAACCTCTCGTCCTCCCTCTGTGGTCCTTCCCAAAGGTTTGTACGATGCATCACTGTCAATATCCTCGATCGGTCTTGAATCTGACTGACTACTGATAGACTCGATTAATTTTAGAGTCTTGGCTAAGTGAGGAGGGAATTTATTATCTTTATCCCGTCTAGCATGCACGTAAAAGTTGGCCCTATTCGGCGTCTTTCCTTTATTCGGGATACCTTTCGTAATGGTCATCCACTCGTTCTTCAGATCTTCGTAAGATTTCGATCCCAGCCGATGGACATCAGTTTTTTTCCCTATTTTGTTTATTTTTATCCCTTTGCAGCATTTTGGAGTCCTTCACCTCATTCCCCAAAAAATCATTCCACTGAGAGAGTGGCATCTCAACGGTCGAAGGGACTTTGTCTTTCAGTACCAAAATATCGGAGCTTGATGCTCCCTTAGGGAAATGCTTCTGCCTAAGGTTTCTCCAATATGTTCTGAGTTATTCAGCAACCGTAGAAAGCACCTTATTTTTTGAGTTGGAGGAAAATGAAAACCGTTTTCCAAGTTTCTCATAGATGTCATCTTTAATAGATTTATCTTTGAGGTTCCAATTGTCAACTCCTCCCACTCCCACATTCATTTTTGCCAAGGACAAACACTGGGCTTTAAACTGTTGAACGCGATTCTTATCCTCCGTGGGGTTATTTCCTAGAAGATAGGACCCAATGGGCTTCTTCTCAACTGACCCAACAGTTTCAGGAGCGTTGGGAATGTCTGTTGGATTAGTGGGAGGATTACCTTGCCTATTGCAACTCGGAGTAGGGGAGTGAATAGTTTGTGGAGAAGGGGTCCCGTGAACCGTTGGTGGAGTTGAGTATTGCTCATCAATTGGTGATGATAATTCTCCTTGTGGTTGTTGGTGGTTGTTGGTTGGAACATTGGTTCCATTACCGCCCGACATTATCTACAAAAATAGTAAAAGTTTAATGTGTATCTATAATAATAGATGCATAATTTAAAAGTTCAGTATGAAAATATAAATATCATTTCCGATTTTTTGACCATATATTATAATCTACCTGTTCATGGTAAGACTTTAACAAAAATTCAATGTGTCTGATCTCCATCCATTCTGGATTTGTGTTTAAAAACCTATGAATTTTTGCACGTGGCAAATTAGGAGGAAGCGTATCTATAATGGATGCATAGATGTCGGCGACATGAACTCGAAATCTCATCCTCTTCAGCCTATTGGCAAGATCGAGTTTGACGTGCATATGTCGTGAAACATCACAGTGTTTGTCAATGCTCTTTGTACGTAATCCTATTCATAATGCGTGATGTTTTTTAGGCCATCTCTAACAGCGTAATAAAGGTCAGTGCTCTATCAGGACTATGTACGTAATATATATATTTTACAACTTCATCCCAATAATGTGGCAGGGAAAACAGAATACGATCGAATAAATACTCTTGCTGGAAGTGAACTCCACGATTTATAAGGTGGTTAAATTATTCGATCTTCCTATTTCCATACCAGTAAATCGGAGTACCCACTTTATGAGGATCATTAATGAAACAGGTACGAGTGCGGACCAATTTCAACCTTTCATATTCTTGTTGCCATCGATTATCACCGTGACTCATTTTTCCTGAGAATAATGAATGAGGGCTTGAATATGATTCCTATAAATAATGGCTCTAATGAATCATTAACTAGATATTGTGTACGAGGGTGTGGATATGATTTTTATAAATATTGGCTCTAATGAATCATCAACCGTTAATTTATTATGTTTTGAATACCTACTTTTGTCATTTAACCAAACAATCCCTAAAATTAACCCTTATGTTTGGTATTTTTTTAATGGAGAGGTATTTTTTTATATTTCAGACCCAAACTTAAAACAACAATATCCATAAAATTAAAATTTGCCCTAGTTTGAAAATTAAACCAACAATATCCATTAAATTAAAATTTGCCTTATTTTGAAACATAAACCAACATTAATCATATATACGTATTTTTTCTAGAATACATGCACAATACACAATGATAATTTATACACACCTACGTACGCAATACACACACGTATACACACACACACACATACACACACACACACACATAAATACACACATAAAAATACACACGCACAATGAAACAATAACGAGGGTTTGGAAATACACACACAATGAAATAATTAATAAGGGTTTGAGATTATATACACACGTATACACACACACACATAAATACACACATGTATACACATAGAAATACACACATGTATACACACACACATAGAGAAATACAGAAATATAATGAAATAAATAACAATGAAATAACTAGGGTTTGGATTACCTTTGAGATTAAGAGAGTGAGGGAAATGAAATCACTGGAGAGAGGGAGGGAAATCTCCGGAGAGAGGAAGGGAAAAGTGTTAAGAAGTTTTTGAGGAAAATAAAAATCTGTTATGGGTTTTAAGTATAAAGACCATGGTCATGGCTTAGGGTCGTGACCCCTTTATTTTTAACATGTCAGTATGGAAACAAGACCATGGTCACGGTAAAAAATCGTGACTCTATCCTCACAATGGTCACGATCCTAAGCCGTGACTATAGTGGTGTGTATTTGGGCACCTAATGACCATGACCCCATCCATAACCACACTTGGAGGGAAACTTGGCACCATAATGGTCACGACTGGGTCACGGTTGTCAGCCGTGACCCATGCAAGTCACGGTTAAAGGCTGTGACCACCTACGAGGCGATCCACGACCACACTGGGTCTTGGAATTGGTCACGCTCATTTTTCAAGTAGTCATGGCTTTGGGACGTGACCATAAGGTCACGGCTATTGGCCGTGACCCCATTTCCGTGACTATTTTTGATTTTTGGTGTAGTGTTAGACGTTTGACTCATAGTGTGACTACTTGGTGTAGGAGGTGGTACCAAAAAATTTAGAGTATTTGAAATATCAATTCTAGAAGGAGGGTGCTCTACTTTCAACCCGAGGTTTGAATTGGGCTGAGTTTATTGCATTTAAGGACTTGAGAGAATATTTTTATTTTTCTTTTGATTCTTTTGATTTTTTTTGGATATTGGATATTTTTATTTTTTTGGAATTTATGATTTGTTTTTTGCTTTTTAAGAATTGGATTCAAATTTAGATTAATTCAACTTAACGTATGTGTTTACATAATTCCCCGGCAACGGTGCCAAAAACTTGACCCGATGCAAAATGTGTGTGCTACATGTGTACCTATGGCTCAAGTGCAAGACAATCGCTCAAATAATACACGGTAAGTCGGGGTCGAATCATGAGGGAATAGGATGATTACGTTTTGACGACAACAAGGTAGGATTTTAAAATCTAGGTATAAACTCTCGAAAGAAAGGAAAAGGTGATTAGATTTTGGGAAATTTTCTAAGTAACTATGAAAACGTAAACTAGCAAGTGCAATTTAATTTGAAAAAAAGCCAGAAAATAGAACTTTGATTTTGAAAACTATTTGGAAAAAGTGGAGAAGGGATCCAATCCCCCAAACCGTAGGTATTTTTCGCTAAATAAAAAATTATTGATAATTATATTATTAATTAAAAGAAGAACATTAATTGAATCGAAGCATTAAATATATGAGAATGTTAATCCACACAATATTTAGTCAACAACTACATTAATGTGAATGATAAGATAATTGATATGTATATTATATTATCAAACACTCCGGTTGCCTACGACAAACGAAGTTAAGAGACCTGCAATATTAGTCTCAATAAAAGTATCAAAGCTCAATAATTATGTATATAATTAAGTCAAATTTTATATCTTAACATCCAACAGCTAGGTTGGGTTCATGTTCTCCAACTCTCTAAGAATCTAGCTAGAAATGATATTAATTTCTATGCATGAGTTCATTGATATGCATGTAAACATGAAAAAAAATAACAAGAAATATGTTGGAAATTAAAATTACCCATGATGAGGAATGTAAAGCGTGAAATAAGAATCAAGGCTTGAGGAAATTTTGGAAAACTATGATCTTCTATTGAATTTTTGATGAAAAAGTTATAATTTATTTCTCCAATAAGTTGTTGATCATATTTAGCCTTAAAATGAATGATAATACCGTTAAAGGACTCCTAATAGGTTTTTACAAGTGATAAAAATATTTTAAAGAAGTGTAAATAAACTCAAACTCTTTTTAGATAGAATCTAGAGAAAATAATAAAATTTTGTCTTGGACCAAACCCATGCAGTGAATCAAACCCATCAGCAAACCCGTGGGGTGAATCGGTTCACCTGACCGAACTGGTTCGGTCATAATCTCTACCTCACTTCGCCTTATGTGCCTGATTTTCTCTTATTTACATTCTGCCACTCTATTTTTTTCTCAGCTTCAAATGCACATAGCTTTCTAATCGTAGCTTGAATCGGAGTGTAGTTTTTTCCAACGCATTCATGATTTCAAGCTCTTCAACTTTTTAGTTAGGTCCTCCTTCGAATTTCTATTGGAAAATTAATAAATTGCCCTTGACTTCCTTTCTCACGATTCTTTCACCGCTTTAGCTTTTCTTTCCATCCACTTGCACAATTTACCTATAAAACATGAGAGAAATACATAAAACATGAAACACTTGCCATAAGGGGTTAGTATCATAAATATGACGTAAATACGAGCTAAATGCATTGTGCAAGACCGTAAAAATACTGAAATTAAGGGGATAAATATGGAATATTTATGCCTAATCAAGTACCTACAACTATGCCTAGTATGTACGACTTATCACTGAAGGCAATATGGATAGGCCTTCATTATGTGCAAGCAGGCGAGTAGCCTATTTACTTGTACATGTAGGGGGCTGTACCTATGTGTGAATGTTAGACGCAAAAATTGACTTTATCCTGCCATATATGATTTTGTGTTGTAGTACTAGATATAGTTGTACCGACTTATGTCCTATACAAGTGATGTATAGGACCAATAATAACGATGTATACTTAAATGTCTATGACTCGGGATCCTTGTATCATATATACTAGAGATGTATATTTTTATATGGCGTGAGTAAAACCTGAACGGAGAGATTTAAGATATATGATATAAGCCTATGAGTGGCACCTTGGTCATTGGGTGAAACGTATCTTAGGTTTGAGACCACCATATAGCATATGATTAATAATGAAAGAGATTGACCTTGTATGGTGAAAGTAATTATTAAAGAATTAAGATATAAAACTGTCAAATCCCGGTTTCTCAATTGTGAGGTTTATCTTAATAAATACTAAACCATTATAAAAACCACCGGTTCATTCAAAATATGAAGCTGTATTGATATTCCACTGTGTTACAATCAATAGTTAACTATCTTGCTCTATATATCTCTATGCTTGACTAATAACATTACTATATGATTATTCCCTAATAAAACAATTCCTGATCATCATATAATCCTAGATTGAACAACTCATCATTTCTTATAGGTACTCATTTAAAATAATTGGAAAGGAAACAAAAAAGCAAAACATTGCCAAGTAAATAATTCTATGTCTATAACAATTTATAAAAATAACTTTGGAGTATTAGCATAATCAATTAAATAAATTGATCGTAAAAGAAAGTGAGATTTAAAGTAACTATAATCCAAATGAAGCAGTATAAATAAGAAGTATGAAGATATAACTATAATTAGAAATATCAAGTTTGGACCGATTAAGGTTGTAGACAGTTTTTAAAACAAGATAACCCATAATTATCTGTTAAAGAGGCTTATGGTTAATAGCAATACATATAACAATCATCAAATAAAAAAATTGAGATAATTGTAATAATAACCAGACTAACATTAGTGAGCCCAAACTTCGAAGAGCGACATCCATATGGTAAGCAAAACTAGGCACTCAATACCGTGAGTCTTGCATGCCAAATAACACTATCGTGGGTAAAATGATAGTTTATTACTTGGTTATAATGTATGATATAAAAAGTTCAATGAAATTAGATTAACTTGAAACCATCGGATCAAAATCAAAGTGATATGAACAGTTGGTGTAATCAAGGTGATTGCGTGAAATAATACTGAAATAGAAGTTACCTACCAATACTCCGCAAGGTTTAGCTTGCTTGTTATAAGTTGAATCCAGTAACTTCGACTGCAATTTTAATAGAAATGTTACTATAGATAATTTCAGAGATACATTTCACTCGGTAATGTGAATTTATAATAACATAATTTTAACATTTTATAGATTTCGCTCAACATGTAGTTTGGTTCATAAGTACATTTTTTACTCGAGAGTTTAAGTAAGCATGAGTAATAAGATGAAGTTTACCATTTACGAATTTAGTTACTCAATAATTAAAACCTATAAATAGTACACTAAAGTCATGTATAGGTATCGTAATCAATTTTTTTTTTTGTGAAATGGTAATTTTTATAACAATTAGGAGGTGTATATAATTTTATTTTTATATTGTAATAGCATAAATTGGTGACATTCTATAAACATCGAATAAGTGTATGATTAAAATTTTGTATAACTTATGTAGGAAATAATATCTTTAAATAGTATAGGATGACCCCTAATTGTCACGAAGGCTTAAAATTGACTCTGTTACTGTCAAATATAGAGAGTTTACACACCAAAATGATCTATTCGACACTACGAACCCAACAATATTTTCTTCCCTTTTTTGGGAATAACCGTTTAAAAGATATGATTTTTTAAAATTTTAAAAAATTGATATATATATATATATATATATATATAAAGCAAACAGAAAACCGACTAACTTTTTCTCTCTATTTCTCCTCTCGACTAGTATCTCTCTCTCTCTCTCCTCTCGACTGGTCTCTCTCTCTCTCTCTCTCTCTCTCTCTCTCTCTCTCTCTCTCTCTCTCTCGTAACACACACAAATAGACATAGTTATATATACACACACCTAAAATAGACACACACATACAACTGTTATATCTTTATATATACACACGCACAAACTTTGGTATATATACTCACATTAGTTTTTCTATAAAACGCTTCCCCTGCTGTTATATATATACACCTATAACACGCGCGCACACACACACACACACACACACACACTCTCTCTCTCTCTCTCTCTCTCTCTCTCTCTCAGAGAGAGAGAGAGATAACCCACTCTCTCTATCGTTAATACCCGCATACATATATATACAAGAAACCATACCCCATCATATAGATAACACACTCTTGGTTATGCACATAAACCATCATATAAATATAACCCAGTTCTCTTTCTTGTTAATACCCACATACATATATATACAAGAAACCATAATTTTATTTAGCAAGTCCAAAACTAAATGAAAATACCAGATATGGCACCATACTAATAATATGAAATTCCTCGATGTTTAACCATAAACCCATTATGATTTTTGTTCTCTTCTTTGTGAAACCATGAACATGCAGTAGTCATACCCCAATATACGCAGTGGTTCTCATGAGTTTAAGGAAGATGAAAAAGAAATGGGTGTGATGTTTCTTGCAACACTTATAGGTGTTTCTTATTTATAAGAGATTTATATAGGGAGAATGATGGTTTAGTTAAATGGGTGATATAAGATTGAAGGTGACGAGGCTTTAGGGGAATAAATATCTAGAAAATTTTCTCAATTTTAATTAATTCTCTTTTATTCCCTAAAGTTTTAAGATAGTTATCTATTGTTCCTTTTAACTTATGAACCCCCCCATTAAAATATAGTAACTCATCTACCAAATATATGTTTTCGTAATTTCAATATTTAAAGGGTATTTTCAATCTAAAATTTTCCTATGAATGAATTTTAAATACACGAGGTATTATGTGAAACAAGTGTCGTACCAAAAATTTACTAACAAACTATGTAAACTTTGTTATGAAGATTTTAAACATAGTTACGAGTTCCTTAATATATTTAGATTAGATCAGCGTTGTTTATGTATGCCGTAACAAAAAATATTTCATTCGTCTAGAGACAAATATTGCTCTGTTTTAATTCACAAAAATCTTTGTTTGGAGATTTGATACAACTTGGGTGGATTAAAATGATATCAATAAGTTGGGTTGTTACACCCTACCTACCTTAAAAAGAGTTTCGTCCTTGAAATTTACTATCTTCTTAGATTTTGAGACTTTCATGTACAAGATTTAAGGTATATATTATTTTAAAACAATTTTATTGACTTACTTGCTCGAAGTTTCCAGGTGAAAAGTAGGTAAGTATGATTTGATACCACTTGTAAGAGTGGATGACTCTAATACCACTTAAATAATGCGAAACAAATATACTCGACAAAGATTCCAATTTGAGAGTGTGCGATTATCTTAAACCAATTTTATCTTTTTATCCTAAACATACACCTATGTGATAAAATAGATAAATAAAACAAAGCATTCAACAAAGGAAAAGTTTCAAGAAAAACAGCTTTTGGGTAAAACCTTTTATTCAATTTAGAAATCTACAAGAAAGTCGACTCACAGAATACTTGATAACCACCACAAGAATAATGCGCTAATCTTTGCAAATCTCTAGTGAACAATTATTTCAAAGGCAAACATAAGCAACTATTTTTGAAAATTTTCAAAAAAAAAATTCACAAATACAACATACAATACCATATATAATATATGCAAAATATATCAAAGAAAATCCGGCACACATATATAGGTATAAACGACCACAAAACATGACACATACATAAGCTTTACACATTAGCGTAGTATCGATATGTCCAAACATGTGGGATGGAATGAATGGGTGTGAACTAGTAACAAAAGAATTATAACTCAAATACTCAAATATGTTCAAGAAGTTCTAACTGACCATAAAACTTTATCAAACTAAGCTTTAGCCTCAATTGACAAATAAAGTTGAACCTAATGAATAAAACAAGCACAATGTACACAAGACTAGATAATTAATGATTCTACAAATCAATAATGCCATGACAAAATAAGCATAACTAGGTATCATTGTGCAAACCCGTTGATCTTCAACTAAACTCCCTCAAAAGATAAACATAATAATATTTTCTATTCTTTTCCTTTCTTTTGAAGTGATTTCTATTTTAATAATCAAACAAACTAAACTATGTTGTCCCCTTTTTGGCATATTTTTCTCTTTTTGGTGCCTTAATTTTTTCTTGGTCTCTTTTCAAACGGTATCTTTCACGACGAGTCAACCTATCTTCCGCAGCCCTTTCCCATGTACACTCATAATTTTTTCAATATTTAAATAAAATCTCTCATGGACAATGGTTCTTACATGAAAAAAAAACCCATTGTCACATAAACATGTAGATGACAAAATTGATGGGAGAACATCTCACCAAGATCAAATATACATAGAGAAGTAAAAATTCAATAAGCTCGCGCATATGTGTGAGGAGGCATATACAAAGTCGAATCCGTAAAGCAAATCAAGTTCTAAATAACTCTACAAACATAGTTAAGAACAATCGAAGTATCTAAAGTCATAACCGAATGTCCTAGCTAGATGGAAATCGCATACCAATTGGATTAAAAAACACCAATATGTCATACCAAATGTGTAAAACTAAAATACACAAAAATCAAAAATCTTTTTGAATTTTTCAAAAATTATATTCAAATAAAATCTTTTTGTATTTTTCAATATGACTCAATAAATGAAAAATATAGTACAAAAGATGTACATGTCATTACACTAACAAACATATATCATGAAGCACAACTAGAGTATAACAAATAAAATCATGAAGCAATTATTTGTAAGATATAATAATAGAAGAATCATGTGCAAGCATGTGAGAATCAACTAGTCTAATATCTAACTCCTACAAAATGGATTTCCTAACCCAAATAGGTGTATACTTAATGCGTCGAAATTCGAAAACCAAGGGAACACTAGGCTTCAACCTCCTAGGACCTTTTCTAAGATCATAACAAAAATGCCTAAGGTGATTTTTCCTACCACAATGTGAACATGTGTAAACTCAAGGAATGTTACCTATGGGTTGACCGTTTCTAATATACTTGGATTTGGTTGACCCTCTAAAATAAATAATGGTGGCATTAACACATAAGAATTAGAAATGTGTGAGTCAGTATCATCGCTATTAAAACTACTCTAGTCTTTTAAATCATCTTTTAACTTTAAAATTTTAGGCTCAAGCAAAGAACTTGACTTTTTCGATTTTAGGGACTCCTTCATATGTTCAATCATTCCTAGAAGGTTATATAGCCCCCCTCAATGAAAGAAAACTTATCCCTAATAGACTTTTCATGTGCCTTAAAATCATTGATCAAAACACTATCCTCTACGGCCCAATCACTAACCCTAGAATTTTTCAAGTCCTCTAATTCTCTCTTTAAAATTTGGGCTCTATTATCACTCTCATTTTTGGACAATTCTAATTTTCTAAAATTATGATCCATGTCCACAAGTTTCTCATGAAAGAAATCTCTTTGATGTTGAACAGTTTGCAACAGATCCATTGCGGATTTAAAATGAGAATTTTCTTTTTTAATAATTTCAATTCTTTTAGCACACTTCAAATTCAAACGATTTAAGTCGTCAAAACTAGGAAAATCCATCGAGAGAAAAATAAAACACTTAAAAAGCACTAAGTAAGGATCTAACATAATAACTTATTGCAACCCGCTCTGATACCAATTTGAGGGGGAAATGGTATCAATAAGAAAAACTAAAAAAAATTAGGATCACACGATAACTTGGTGCAACCTGGCTCTGATACCAATTTGAAAATCATGTAAGTATGCTCTGACACGACTTGTAAGAGTGGATGGCTGTAATACCAATTAAGTAATGTGGAAACAAATATTCTCGATAAACATTCCAATTTGAGAGTGCGCAATTATCTTAAACCAATTTTATTTTTTTATCCTAAAAATACATCTATGTGATAAAACAGATAAATCAAACAAAGCATTCAACTAAGGCAAAGTTTCAGGAAAAATAACCTTCCGAGTAAAACATTTTATTCACTTTATTAATCTACAAGATAGTTGACTTACAAACTACTTGATAACTGCCACAAGTATAATTCGCTAATATTCACAAATCTGTAATGAACAACTATGAACCTCGCAAGCCACATTCCTCCGTCAGCCTCAACCTTTGTCGTTGTAAATGAAAAGGTGATACCAATTTGTGAGTGCACAATATTTCAATGGAATAAACTTATTTAATTGAATGTCAATCCTAAAAATTCCAATTTTAATTAAACCATAAACATGTATCTAGGTGATTGGAATCAAACATGTAAAGACATAAACAATTTCAAGAAAATTCCCCCAGGGCAAAACCTTGATTTCACTAATGTTTGCAAATCGCAACTTACAGCACAAAAGATAAATTAACAACGAATTTCCCAAAAAACCACAAAGACCGCAACCTTGAACCAGTAATGACTTCCTCGAGATTCACAAGGACCATAGTTCCTCCTTCAGCAGTGAATGCCCTCGAGTATCCCCAAGTCCAGCAGTAGAGACAACACTCAACAAGAATAACTTCGTTACATGTAACACCCCACGTAATCCTGGCATTGGCCACCACCAAAACTATGCCGGGTGTTATTAAATTAAATATCATTCTTAGCATCTGATAGATATGAGACATATTAAATTCATTACATAAGATAATGATGAAATAAATCCAAAAATATAATAACCATTCATGCGATATAAAAATCCATCAACATGCTAATCTCTAAATTAATATCCAACTCGAAATAAATATAATCTCCCATAACCTAAATCCATAATGAATTATCTGGATAAAAATCATAACAATTGTGGAACCGAATGGCCCACCAAATCCATAAATTGAGTCTCAATATAATTGCGAAGGAAAGGAAACTAAACTAAACTAAACTACTAAGCATAAAATAAATAAACTCTAGCTATACCTCCAAGATATATGTCCAAATATTCCTATGCATCTACTCCAACACTAATACCTGAAAAATGTTAGTCAACGCACAGGGTCAGAGACTCGAGCATGAATACACACTACTCCCCTCAATTAGGGTCTGTGAACCCAGATAGTAGCATTACACATGATAAACATCACAATAGAATATCTTAAATTAAGACGAGATAATTAATAATGATGCGAGTAAAAAAAATCACATATGCTAACGCACGAAACTACTATCCAAAGTTCAAGTCCCATTTATCTAATTTCTAATAATATTATTAAATTAATTTACAAAACTTTAATATTTACCTCATTTTATTATTATCAGGCGCGGTGCTCCCACATATAAAGCCCTCACAATATTAGTAGTGGTAATCCCACCAGTTATCATCCTTTTAGTGCGGGACTTCCGCTTAAAATCTTTATTCTTTTGGTTGTGGGACTCCCACATGTTCTACACCACACCCTTCCCCTCACAATAGCCAGTAAGCCTGCTATACTGTCATCTCTGTACACACTCGTGAGGTTCCACGCATGACACGTCACTATATCTCGTCAGCCCTTTTAATTGTCGTCCCGCACATACTCATGACGTCACACACACCCACGACGATATAACCACTTGACCCGTTTAACTGTCAGCCCTGCACATACTTTCTCTACAAATATATTTTAATATCAGCTTTATTATCTTAGGTAATAATTCTCAATATCTCATTTTTCTTTCTCCTCTTAAAATATTTATTTACCCCACCCTTATTATGGATGTGAGATCCTAAAAAATATCCTTAGTCCCATACCTAAGGGTCCCCAACACATATACGCATCCTACCTTAATTATAGGATGAATTTCTATCAATAATCTCTTCCTAATCTTATGCCTAGGCTAGCGAATCGACGGCACGAGCCCCACCCCGAAATTATCCACTTGTAAAAATCGACACTCACTAGTCCCATACGTAGAAAGTGTAAATCTCAACTAAGGCCTACCCACTAGTCCCAAACCTAACAAGTATCCTAAAATATAGGTGAGAGAATACTACCAAAATCTCATTGTCCCCATGATGGTAAATATCAAGAATAATAAATCACCTAATCTAACAACACATATAAACTATATCACAAATTTATTCGTGATGGCACAATTTAATTTAACTAATAATACTCTCATCGTTCTTAACACAGTTATTGCTTTTTAACCATTATAGACTACTCAACATGCAAAGTTATGAAACACATCATAATCGTCCACTTTCATTTACTATATAATTTTTACGAGTGTGTACGCGTCCCAATTTCATTTAAATAAACCCCATAAAATTCAACATGCGATCCTATACGCATAATAACCAAAACTCAAAACTCTCTCCTACACACCCAAGGGTTTCAAATCTTATTCCATATTCAAAAATTTCATCAAAACAGTGCCAAATTTAGTTTTCACGTTTTCTAATTAAAGTTGCTAATTTGTTTTAAGAAAACGTGTGATTAATTGTTTAGGCGACACTTGAACACATAATACTAAAGGAAGAGAACAGAGTATCCATTCCTAATAAAAGTTAGATGAAAATTTTATGGGATGATTACGTTCCTCTCAAAAAATTAGCAAAGTCCCCTTCTTGATTAATCTTGAGAAAACGCTAATTAAGCCTCCAAATTTGTGTTGAACACTTGATTAAAATTGGGGCTAGGAGTTGAAAATGAGAGGAAATAATTTTGGAGGAGTCTTCTGGGGAAAAAGTTGAGACACAAGTTATTTAAAAGTTCTAACCCCGAATTAGTTTTAATATATAAAGTATTTTGGAATTGGAATACAATTAGGACTCTAATTAAGTAAAGCTCTTTCGCCGCCTCTGCCACAAACCGAATTGATTCGGTCCCCAAGACGAATTGATTCACCCCTGTTACCAAGCCGAGTTCTTACTTTTAAATATATATGAGTAAAATCTAACTTTTAATCCCCATTTTAATTCCGATTAAAATCCTACTTTTCAATATTAAAACTCAACATTTTAAATTATTAAAAATTAATAAATTCCAAAATTTTATTTTCATCAAATTTTTGAATTAATTTAAACAATACTTTTTAAGTAATAACTATAAAAGTAACGACGTATCATGCGCTCTCACGAATCATCACTTGGTTTTATCTCCATAAGTCTTTAAAATGCTAAAATCCTCAAATCAATTTACACCACCAAAATTGATACTTACGATACCAAATATCTGCACTAATAATATCAAAAATAAATCTCGTCTCCCAATGATCACTTCTAAGTATCATCACATCAAAATTACTAGTCCTAAGTTCAATTTCTATAACATCCTTATCACAAAACTCCTTTCTCCAAGAAACGCAGCTAACACGTATGCTAGACCCAATACTCTAAGGAGTACGAATCGACTAAGGGGATCAAAGATCGATAACGTGGAAGATAAATAGACTCATAACTTACGAGACCTAAGACCATACTGTGATACCATCTGTAACACTCCGCGTAATTCTGGCATCGACTGCCATCAAAACTATGCCGGGCGTTATTAAATTAAATATCATTCTTAGCATGTGACAAATATGAGACATATTAAATTCATTCCACAAGATAACGATGAAATAAATCCCAATAAATAATAACCATTCATGTGATATAAAATCCATTAACATGCTAATCTCGAAATTAATATCCAACTCGAAATAAATATAAACTCCAATAAACTAAATCCATAATGAAATATCTAGACAAAAATCGTAACAACTGTGGAACCGAGTGGCCCACCAAATCCATAAATTGAGTCTCAATATAATTGCGAAGGAAAGGAAATTAAACTAAACTACTAAGCATAAAATAAATAAACTCAAGCAGCACCTCCAAGATATGTCTCCAAATATTCCTATGCAGCTTCTCTAGCACTAATACAAGAAAAATGTTAGTCAACGCATAGGGTCAGAGCCCCGAGTATGAATACACACTACTCCCCTCAATTAGGGTTCGTGAACCTAGACAGTAGCATTATACATGATAAATATCACAACATAATATTTTAAATTAAGATGAGATAATTAATAACTATGCGAGCAAAATAAACTACATATGCTAATGCACAAAACTACTATCGAAAGTCCAAGCCCCATTTATCAAATTTTCCATAATATTATTAAATCAATTTACTCAACTTTATTATTTACCTCATATTATTACTATCAGGCGCGGTACTCCCGCATATAAATCTTTCACAATATTAGTAGTGGGACTCCTGCCAATTATCAACCTTTTAGTGCGGGACTCCCGCTTAAAATCATTATTTGTTTGGTTGTGGAAATACCACATATTCTACACCACATCCTTCCCCTCACTATAGAAAGTTAGCCCGCTATACTATCAGCTCTGCACACACTCGTGAGGTTCCACATATGACACATCACTATATCCCATCAACCCATTTAACTATCAGCCCACACATACTCATGACGTAACACACACCCACGATGATATAGCCAGTCGACTCGTTTAACTATCAGCCCTGCACATACTCTCGCCGCAAATATATTTTAATACCTTCTTTATTATTTTATGTATTAATTATCAATTTCTCATTTTTTTTCTCCTCATCAAATATTTATCTACCCTACCCTTATTATCGATGTGAGATCCTTAAAAACACCCTTAATCTCATACCTACGGGTCCCCAACACATATGCGCGTCCTACATTAATTATAGGATGAATTTCTATCAATAATATCTTTCTAGTCTTATGCCTAGGCTAGCGAATCGACGGCACGGCACAAAAATCAGCCCCAACCCGAAATCATCCATCCATAAAAATCTACACTCACTAGTCCTATACCTAGAAAGCATAAATCTCAACTGAGGCCTACCCACTTGTCCCAAACCTAGAAAGTATCCTAAAATATAGGTGAGAGCATACTACCAAAATCCCGTTATCCCCGCAATAGTAAATATCAAGAACAATAAATCACATAATCCAACAATACATATAAACTATATCAAAAATTTATACGTGATGGCACAATTTAATTTAATTTAATTGATAATACCGTCGTCATTCTTAACACAATTATTTACATTTAATCATTATAGATTAATCAACATGCAAAGTTATGAAACACATCATAACCGTCCACTTTTATTTATTACATAATTTTACGAGTGTGTACGCGTCCCGATTTCATTTAAATAAACCCCAGAAAATTCTACATGCGATCCTACACCCATAATAACCAAAACTCAAAACTCTCTCCTACGCACCCAAGGGTTTCAAATCTTATTTCGTATTAAAAAATTTCCTCAAAACAATACCAAATTTAGTTTTCACTTTTTCTAATTAAAGTTGCTAATTTGTTTTAAGAAAATGTGTGATTAATTATTTAGGCGACACTTAAAATGCATAATACTTAAGGAAGAGAATAGAGTATCCATGCCTGATAAAATTTGGATGAAATTTTTTTGGGATGATTATGTTCCTCTCAAAAAATTAGCAAAGTCCTCTTCTTGATTAATCTTGGGAAAACACTAATTAAGCTTTCAAATTTGTGTTGAACACTTGATTAAAATTGGGGCTAGGCGTTGAAGATGAGAGAAAATAATTTTGGAGGAGTCTTTTAGGGAAAAAGTTGAGAGAAAAGTGATTTAAAAGTCCTAACCCCGAATTAGTTTAAATATATAAAGGATTTTGGAATTGAAATACAATTAGGACTCTAATTAAGTAAAGCTCTCCCTCTGCATCTACCACAAATCGAATCGATTCGGTCCCCAAGCCGAATCGATTCGCACCTGTTAACAAGTCGAGTTTTCCTAGTTTAAATGTATATGAGTAAAATACAACTTTTAATCACCATTTTAATTCCGATTAAAATCCTACTTTTCAGTATTAAAACTCAACATTTTAAATTATTAAAAATTAATAAATTCCAAAATTTTATTTTCATCAAATTTTCGAATTAAGTTAAATAAAACATTTTAAATTTACGAGTTGTTACATTACAGAAGTGTTTGGGTTCCAAAGATGATTCATAAGAGTAATTGGGATTGATTTGTGTGAATAAAAAATAATTTTTTTCCTAAAAAGTGAAGACTATTTTGCAGATGTTCTGCAGTTTGCATAAAATAGAAATCTTAATTTAAAAGTTTCACAAAACAGGTTTTTATAGGCAAGAAAAAAATTTGAGGTGGAGAAAGTCGTTTGAATGAGATCTTGATGTCATTATAACGCGATTGACATGTCATTAGAAGTGGCTTCAAATGATCTATCAAACAACATTTAAAACATGGAATAGTACAGATTTGTTTGATCCATATGAGAACCTGGGCTTCAAACAACCTTTCAAACGACATGCTAATGTGGAGTGAATGACATGCCAATGTGGTTAGAATGACATATCAATGTGGTTTGAACGATATGACAATGTGGTTTGAACGACATAAAAGCGAAAAAAAATATTTTTAAGTTAAAAAAGTGTTCGAAAACCTTTTTCCAAAATGCCTCATTTTGATAAAAAAACGGTTTAGAAAATATCTCAATACTTAGTAAAAAATCTAAGTAACACAAAATAAAATCCATACCAAAGTATACCTCATGTCACGTAGATGTTGCAGATACTTGATATTCGGATCCATCTTCTTGAACTTGTGAACATGAATTGTCTTGATCGTTTGAATGAGATACGTCATACACGATGTAAACTAGGAATTAGGGACGAGATGAAAAATATGTCCTCACAAATCTCCCCCTATGGCTAATTCGGTACAAAATAAAAATATCCAAATTATCAACAAAAGCCCTATACAAATCTAATACCCTCATATGAATCCAAAATTGGAAAGATACTAAATATGCAAGTCTTCAAAATATTTACCTTTCAAATCTCCTTGCTTTCTCTTGCTTTTATTTTTGTGCATTTCAAATGCTCATCATAGTATTACACATAATAAACAAAGTAAATACCTTCGTGACATATCGAGTTTGAAATGAGATAAACAAATCAAGTCAAATTTCCCCCTATAAATTAAACTCTCACTCCCACATAATTCATAATTTGTTCTCCCTATTTTTATTTATCTGAAATAGACAAGGAAAAGAATAAAACATAATAAATCGGAGTGGGTCACAACAGGCATAACAAATTATCACAATCATATATCAAATAAGCTCATGCAAGGATAAACTCTAAAAGGTTCCACAATCTATTTTTGATTTTTCAAATATTTAAAAAAAATACAAAAACAACACACCATGATCTAACACTAAGATAATCTAATCATAGAAACAGAATGAATGGGTGTGAATAAATTCGATAGGAAAATCAACTCAAATAATCATAATATGTGTGCATGATGAATTTTGGATACTCCTAACGAATGAACTCAAAATCGTCCTTAGGTGTAAAAATATTGAATTCAAATGACATCGACTGCATCTAATCAACAAATCAAAGTCTAAAATGGTTTCCACATAAATAACGTCTAAAACTATGTAACTCTTTTTCAAGACATTGTCAGGACGCACAAACCCATTGATTTCCAACCAAACTCCCTTAAAGATAAACATGATTTTACTCTCTATTTTTTCTTTTGAAAGACCCATCAAACTAAACTATTTGGCCCCTTTTTGGCTGATTTTCTTTTTATTGCCTTAATTTTTTTCTTGGGCTCTTTTCAAACGGTGACTTTCACGACGAGTTCACTTGCCTCTCCCAACCCTTTTTCATGTTCAATCATATTTTTCAATAATAAATAAACTCTCACGGGCAAAGGTTCTTACATGCATTACTTTCATTATCTTGTTTTATCGTCTTTGGTTCGTTTTAAAGATATGATTGAGAATAAGTGATAGACAAGTGTAATAATAAAATAAATTCGTGTATATGTGCATTAAAGGAAATCATGAGTCAAACATATATGAAGTAATCACAAATCTCATCTTAATGACTTTAAACCTCATAAAGCACAAAAATGAAATGATGTTGATTCTCAAAACACTATCAAATAGTCACATGGATAATGGAATGATATTGTGACTTGGTCATTCTAAATGTCCATCCTTAAATGGTGTAAAAAGAAATACAAAAATCATTTTGTATTTTTCAAAATTTTTTATCAAAATAAAATCTTTTTGGCTTTTTCACTTTTAGAAAAAAATAGAAAATCTTTTTATATTTTTCAAGAAAAACAAAACTCCTTTTGGATTTTTGAAAAATATATCAAAATTAAAAAAAATACAATAATAGTACACGCTAGCAATATGCATAAGATATAAACATGAAAATCATCCTATGCTAGCATACAAGTCTAAACCTCAATCATTAGGTCCGGAGGTTTTTTTCAAAGGTGGTGACATCCTATGATAAACATCCATCAAATCGCGTGAAGTCTTGACCAAATACTCAACTTTCTTTCTAAAACACTCATGATCGCTCATGTTATATGCGGGAGCATGTGTAGTAACATGTGTGAGAGTGCGTGCGAGAACACGTGTAGTAGCACAACGAGGTAAATACCTATGAGACACATTACCCAACTTAAAGCAAAGTTCCCTAAGGTGTCCTCTTTTCTTGCAATGGGAACAAACATAAGTGGGCCTAGGAATACCTCTATCAAATTGTTTAGGATGCACTCTCCTATGGAGAAATGAACGCTTAGGTGGGTTAGGTTGAGAGCCATATGGATCTATCGCAAACTTGAGAATCAACTCGGGTGCAATATGGGAAGTGTACGCATCGTCATAACCTATTCCTAGTGTCTTAACATTACTCAAAGGGGACCTATGAGCATCTTTCCAACTTTCTTAGATGTGTCCTTTATAGTGACCTTGACCTTTTGGGCATGTTCGAGATCTCTCTCGAGTTGGAATACACGGGCTTTAAGTTTCTCACGAGTCTTCAATGAAGATTGAAGATCTCTCGTAAGACTAGCCACATTGTTGGTCAATTCACTATTTCTCAACCTAAGACGATCAAATGCTCGCATAAAAAACTCTCACATTCTCGAGTTGACTCGCCGATGCCTCATACACCCTGAAAACTTCTATATGTTTATTCAAATTTTTGGTTTACAACGTCCCAGTGTACAAATCTCTAAATGCATTTTGATAGTCCCCTTCTCCCTCACTTGCTGTCTCATCCTCACATTCACTATAACCTGAATGGCTCGAAACTTCATTGAGGCTCTCATGTATATAAGTGTCCTCATCATCATGGGACAAACTAAATGAGCTCACGTGACTAGCCATGAAAGCAACACATTTTTCATGTGGTGATTCATTCCCGAAATCATCCAACTTGATGTCACTATCGCTACAAGTGATGGTATTAGCAATTTTCTTGAACTTTGTCTTTAGCATAGTCAGACACTCAAAAGCTGTAATACCCCGTAATTTTATTGAGTTTTATTTAATGGGATTAGTTAAATTAAATGGGAATTAATTGGAAATTAATTTGAATTTAAATACTAGCGAGACATGAGTTGGTATTTGATTATGATAAAAATATTGGGTATTACTGAGTATGTATGGTAATATATGATTATTGAAATTATTAAAATTGTCGCGAGTAATAAATACGACAATTCGGGAAAATTAAGTTATGACACACGTGTCAGTCGTGTTAGGAATTAATTTAATGAGATTAAAAAGTAAATTAAAATTTTATCACCCGTATGGTCATTTTCAGTGCGCCAACGTGTTCGAAGGGGTCGATATAGTCAAAAAACACTAGTCGGGGGTTTAGTTTGGGTCCCGAGGAATTTTTAGGCCAAACCGGTTGGGTATTTTAGTCACTTTCAAATTTAAGGAAATAAGACCCACGAATTTTAGGGTTTATTTAATTATTATTAGGAAGGCCATTAGGGCCATTATCAGCTAAAAAGAAAATAGTGGGCTTCGTGAGATAGAGGAGAAGTTACAGAAGGTCTTCAAACCATAACCACCACCACCACTTTCGACGGAATTATGACCGGAAAGAAGGAAAGAACCAGCCCTTGGACATCATCAATGGATCTGAACATCAATCTTAAGGCAAGTGATTTGATTCCATTAATTTTCAGCAAATACTTCTTCCATGTTAGTGTAGGAATTGTTAATAGCCTTGAAAGATGATGAAAACTCATGAATTTTGGTGTAGAACTTTAAATATTGGATATGAATTGCATCTAGGTTAGTTCTGGACAAAATTCAGTAACCAAAACATAACCCTTGATGAATTAAAAACGGATTAAAGAAGAGAAATATCATGGTTCTTGAAGAATATAGGAAACTAGGGTTTTTATGAAGATTTGATCCATATAATGCTAATTGTTGATGATTTAATAGTTTTGGAAAGTTAAAAATAATGTATTTTGGTTATATAATGATCCTATATCCTTAGTTTAGAATTTCATACCTTGTAATGAAGTTTTGGGACAAATCCGGGACTGAAAAACGAAGCAGTTCGTAGCCTCACCTGGTGCGATCGACCGATCACCATTCATAGGTCGATCTATCGACCACCATTGATCGATCGACATTGAAGGTTGATCGATCGACCTCCTCAGAAATTTTTATGTTTTCCCCTTGTTGAATTTTAACAATTTCGATCCTAGAGAGTGATTGGTGGGGACCTTGTGAACACTTTTGGATTTAAGGAAGACCAGTAGGCGTGTATATGAGACCCAGATTGTTATTAAAAATTAAATTTGGGATTTAAGTTAAACCTAATAAGGTTCGACGAGTGAGGTACTATTAAAGACCGCAATTGAATGAGTTAAATCTATATAGTTGATAACATAAGGTTAGTGGCAGAAATATGGACCTTAAGAGTATTGAATTAAAGTATGGGGAATAATTGGAGACTAAATAACCTTATTGGGTTAGGTTTTAAGTACTTGAAACTATGACATGAGATGTGTTGGTGGACTATATTATATAATTATTCGGAAGTATAAATATGTACTAATTGGAGTAACAGTATAGGGATTGAGAACATACCTTTAATAATATTATAAATTATCTAAGTTGTGTGAATGCTTAGTATATGGATTTATATGTTTATGACATACCTACTATACTTGCTATCACGGGAGGTCGACTTTCGAAACGGGGCCATCCAATCTTTATGTGCCTACGGGGGGATTTAGATTGGTACCTTAAGGACATAGGGCTGTGAACGATTTATTTATGAGTTAATAAGTCAGCTGACCATGGGAGCGTAGGTGTGTGCGTGACCCATGGATATGTGAACTATGTTCGCCTCCAATATGTGTGATTTTTCTTGTTGAAATGGTTCCTGAGAAATTCAAAACAAATGGTCCTTATGTACATGATGTACCGGGATTTGATAGCAGAGTATGTGTGCTCTACAGCTTAGCCTAGGGGTGACCTTATTGTATATTTATGTTGAGATTAATATATTGGTGATTATAACAGACGCTTTGCTAATGTGTGAATGGGAATACTTGTGACATTTTTAGTAGAGTTAAAAATGAGAATTTCCTATAAGATTTAAGATAAATTAATCTGAGAAATAAAAAGGTAGATACACACAAGTTAGATTAGAATGTCTTGAACAAACCCATATACTATAATGTGAGGACAGGTTGCGATATAGACTAGTTAATAACGGCATATCTAGGACGGGTTATGGATATATGTTAGGCATGCACATTAGTTGAGAGGTGAGAAACTCATGTGAGAGCACGTAGCTAACATGTATTTAATATTCATTGTTTAATGCAATTAAACACTTTCTATATTTTTAAACTATTTTCACATCGAGCTCTGACCCATTTTCTTCCAAATCTATTTTTTTGAAAACCTTTTAGGTGCCCAGCCACAGGGACGCCAAGCTTAGGAGTTCCATTTTAGTGACGTGCTGTAGTTGCTGTGGAAGTTACATGATCTTGATAATAGATGCCTCCATATTCTACCTTGATTCTATTTCAGACTCATTCATCTGTTAGGGCATGTCGCCCCTTTTCTTTTAAAGACAACTTTATCATACTCTCAGTTTCATTGCAGTTTTGGAGTTAATTAATTAATTATTCAGACTTTGTTTTGGTTTTATTCAGTATTTGGATTATTGAGAGGAGTGTTACTCCAGACTCATTTATTATTCCATTTATATTCTATTGTGACTATGATGTGATTGTGGTATTATTAGTTAATAATTTAATTAGTTGCATGCTAGTATAATTTAAATAAAATTTGACAACTCTTTTTTTAAATATTAGGTGGCTAGTAAGTGTTTAAAAATGTATTCGACAGTGATGCTATGAATTGAACCAACTTGACATTTTGTATTAATTTGAATAAAGGAGTAGCTACCCGGTATTTAATTAGTCAGGGTGTCACAGGTGGTATCAGAGCATCAGGTTCTAGTGTCCTTAGGATCTGTACGACTTGTTATGTTTCCGCGTAGCGTTCTTTGATATAGAGCCCTATATTTTAGGATTGTTGTACTCTTTTGTGTATTTTATGCTCTTCAGCTATTTTGAGATATTAACTGTGGACTTATAAGACTTATCTCTCCTTTCATATGCCTCCATGACGTGAATAAAAAGTTCCCAAGGGTGCCCAGCCCGAGCCACAACCTGCACCAGTTCAGGATTCTATAAACGCTGCAGAAGTTGTCTCCATTGAAGCCCAGGAGGTAAATGCCACTTTAGCAGTTGTACAGTAGGTGCCACCTTAGGCACCTGTGGTAGCCCTAGTTCAGGCTCATGCTTTCCCATTTTCTTGGGAATGTGTCCGTGATGCTTTCCTAAAAGCGCACCATTTGGAGTTTACAGGTAGCTCCGACATCATTGTGTCCAGTCAGTGGAAGAAGGACATCCAAAGACACTTGAGGATGTTCGAGGGTACGAATGTACAAAGGTAGATACTGGATACTTTTAAGCTGGTAGGAGCAGCGTTGCAGTGATGGGAGTCTATTACCACTACGAATGAGAGAGATATTCTTACTATTCAGGAGTTCTATGTACGGTTTGACCGCAAGTATTTTCCCTCAACAGTTCATATCGAGATGAGGAGAAAATTGATGAACCTTAAGCAGGAGGGGAGGATAGTAGCTGAGTATGAGGTCGAGTTCACAGATCTTCTAACCATCATTCTCGATGAGATTTTTACTGAAGAGAAGAAGATCCAGAATTTCATGGATGGGTTGTGATGGAGGATTCGTCAGCACTTGCTAGGTAATCTCTCGTTGGCCACTTATTCTGATGTGGTTAACACAACATTGCTTCACTTCCAGGACCACTGCTTTCACTTGTTAGAGGGTAAGCGAGCAGGAGAGTCTAGCCATCAGGGCAGGACAGGGGGGAATGGTGCCAGCGGGGCATAATCAGCTCAGGGTCAGCACAGGTAGGGTGATCAGAGTTCCCGGCAGGGGGATTCTAAGAGATTTAGATCTGGAGAATTCAGAAATGGTCAGGAAGGTTTTCTTCATGACCAGTAGGGTCAGCACGGCCATTAGGGCTAGCACGGCCATCAGGGCTAGCACGACCAGTACGACCAACAGTAGCAATTTCAACAGGGCCAGCATGGTCAGGGTAGGAATGGTAACGACCATCAAGGCCATGGGAAGTAGGGTCAGAGAGGGGGAAACTTTATAGGGAAATGTTTTATTTGTGGCAAGATTAGTCATAAATGCCAGGAGTGTTCTTAAAGGGGTAGGGCCCCACAGCAACAGCAGTAGGGTCTCGACACGAGCCCCAAAGACCTATGTTTCCCTTCGCCCTTCCAGCACCACCGCAGATGCTAACTTTACCACCCATCCTAGCAGTCCCAGTTCAATAGGGACAACTTTAGTACAGGCGGGTTTATCAGCTCCAGCAGGCCACAGTCCCACAGGATCCATCCGCTATTGAGGGTATGTTTTCTATTTAGGGGACTATGGGGCATATTTTATTTGACACGGGGGCCACACACTATTTCATTGCCATGAGATTTTCATGAACTATGGGGTTGTTAGATACCGCGAAGAGCACTACTACTTGCGTAGATTCGCTGGTGAGTAGGGGTTTTATGATTTCCCTTATATGTAGAGGTGTGGGTGTAGATATCGAGAGGTTTACTTTACCTGCTGATATGTTAGTGTTAGATATGATTGCGTACGATGCGATTATCGGTATGGATTGGCTAGTTACGTATCGAGCCATGATTGATTATTTCAGTAGGAGTATTATTTTTTCCATACCTGGGCAGGAGATGTTCCTAGTGGAGATGCCTCGTTCTGAGGGAGGATCGTCCACTCACTTGCACTGTATAGAGAAGGAGACCTCTAGGGAAGTGCTGATACCACTTGATTCGATTCTAGTTGTGAAGGAGTTCGCTGACGTATTCCCGGATATTTTGGGATTACCTCCTAGTAGAGAGATATAATTTGTTATTAATTTGATGCCGGGACTTAGCTGATAGCCCGCACACCTTACTGTATGGCTTCAGCGAAGATGAGGGAGCTACGTGATCAGATAGAGCAGCTTTTGGTTCAGGGGTTTATCCGTAGCAGTACTTCACCGTGAGGTGCTTCTGTCCTATTTGTTAAGAAGAAGGATGGATCTTTAAGGTTGTGTGTTGATTATCGGGAGTTGAATAAAGTCATGATACGTAATAAGTATTCGTTGCCCCGAATCAATGACTTATTCAACCAGTTAGGAGGAGCTGCCATCTTCTCAAAGATTGAATTGAGATCAGGATACCATCAATTACGTATCAGGGAGCAGGATGTCTCGAAGACTGCCTCTTGATGAGATATGGTTCCTACGAGTTTAGGGTTATGAATTTTGGCCTAACCAATGCCCCAACCGTATTTATGGACTTGATGAATAAGGTGTTCAGAGAGTTCTTAGACTAGTTCATCATTGTCTTCATTGGTGACATTCTGGTTTACTCCCAGACAGAGGAGGAACATGCTGAGCACTTGAGGCAGGTTTTGCAGACACTGCGTCAGAACAAGTTATATGGAAAGTATAAGAAATGTGGGTTCTGGCTGAAGGAGGTTCAGCTTTTGGGGCATATCATTTCCGACAGGGGAATATCTATTGATCTGGGGAAGGTATCATCGGTGAGGGAGTGGGGACAGACCATGACACCGAATGAGATATATAGTTTCTTGGGCCTAGCAGGATACTACAGGAGGTTTATTCGGAGGTTCTCAAAGATAGCGAGTCCTTTGACACATCTGACTCGCAAGGGTGTGCTATTTATTTGGAGCGAGGCCTATCAGTTGGCATTCGACGAGTTAAAGGACAAGTTGACCTCATCACCAGTGTTAGCATTGCCTAGACCGGGAGTTGAGTATCTAGTCTACACCGATGCGTCCTTACTAGGACTTAGGGGTGTACTGTAACAGGAGAGTCAGGCTATAACGTATGCTTCTCGTAAGCTTAAGCCTCACGAGAAGAATTACCCCACTCACGACTTGGAGTTAGCGGCAGTCGTATTTGCTCTTCGGATTTGGAGACATTATCTCCTGGGGGAGAAATTTCATTTATTCACGGACCACAAGTCCCTATAGTACCTCTTCACGCAGAAGGAACTAAATATGCATCAACGTAGGTGTCTTGAGTTCGTGAAGGATTATCAGTTCGATATCCAATACCACCCAGGGAAGGCTAACGTGGTAGCAGAGAGCCGTAGACCAGTGGGTGAGGTGGCCGAAGTGTGGAAAGCAAAGTGGAAGGAGTTGGGACACCAGGATGTAGTGGCTCGATCATTCATGTATGTGATGACAGTTATGCCCCAGATCGTTACGAAAGTGATACAAGCCCAGGTAGCAGGCTCGTTCTGTCAAGAGCAGGTAGTACGATTACTAGCAGAAGGGGCCGAGTCTTATACCGTTTGTTCAAACGGGGGCTAACGCTTCAATGGAAGACTGGTTGTTCCTGAGGAGGAAGGCTTGCGACACGAGGTAATGACAAAGTCGCACGGTTCATGGTTCGTGGTATATCCTGGTGGGGATATCATGTACCAGGATATGAGACGACAATACTGGTGGAGCGGGATGAAGAGAGGCATTACCGATTTCGTTTCTAATGGGCCACTTGTCAGTTGGCAAAAGTGGACCATCAGAGACCGGTAGGACTTCTACAGCCATTAGAGGTTCCTATGTGGAAATGGGAGAGCATTTCCATGGACTTAATCACGAGGTTACCTACATCGCAGAGGGGTCACGACTCCATATAGGTAATCGTGGATCGGTTGACCAAAGTTGCTCATTTTTTGCCAGCTCGGATAGACTACACTACGGGATGGAATGCCTAGATTTTCATAGCGGAGATAGTGAAACTCCACGGGGTGCCTCTCAATATCATGTCTGACTGAGACAAGATATTTGATTCACAATTTTGAGAGAGCTTTTAGGAAGCAATGGGTACGGAGTTGCGGCTGAGTACAACATATCACCCGCAGACAGATGGGCAGACCTTACGAACGAATCAGATGTTGGAAGATATGTTGCGTATGTGCATCCTAGACTTTGGAGGTGGTTAGGAGCAGTATCTTCCACTGGTGTAGTTTGCCTATAATAACTCCTACCAGTTCACTATTGGCATAGCTCCATTCGAGGCATTGTATGGACGACCTTGTCATTCCCCAGCATGTTGGCTAGAGGTGGGGGATAACAAACTCCTTGGGCCAGAGGCGATTTAGGATACTTCTACGAGGATAGAGATGATACGGAGTCGTATTCGGGTAGCTCAGTACCAATAGAAGAGTTATGCCGATGATAAGCGGTTCTTCAGAGAATTCAAGGTGGGGGACCAGATACTGCTCAGAGTGTCTCCTATGAAGGGGATTATGCATTTCGGGAGGAAGGGGAAATTATCACCCAGATATGTGGGGCCATTTCCTATCATCGAGAGAATTGGGCCAGTTGCATATAGGCTTGGGTTACCAGAATACCTGCATAGGATCCATGACGTGTTCCATTTTTCCTCACTAAGGAGATATCTTAAGGATGATTTGGCCCATACCCACATTGCTTTAGAAGACATCGATCTATAACCTGATAGTTCCTATGAGGAGGGGTCGATTGCTATTCTGGGCCACAACGAGAGAAAACTGAGGTCAAAGATAATACCGTTAGTACGTGTTCAGCGCGACATCATAATGCCGAGGATTCCACCTGAGAGCGCGAGGATGAGATGCGAGAGCGTTATCCAGAGTTATTCTTGCCAAGTATACTTTATTTTTGAATTTTGGGATGAAATTCTGTTATTAGGGGGGAGTATGTAATATCCCGTAATTTTATTGATTTCTATTTAATGGGATTAATTAAATTAAATGAGAATTATTTGGAAATTAATCCGGATTTAAATACTAGCGAGACGTGAGTTGGTATTTGATTATGATGATAATATTGGGTATTACTGAGTATATATGGTAATATATGATTATTAAAATTATCGCGAGTCATAAATACGACAATTCGGGAAAATTAAGTTGGAACGCACGTGTCAGTCGCGTCAGGAATCAATTTAATTAGATAAAAAAGTAAAATAAAAATTTATCATCTGTATGGTCATTTTGAGTGCGCCAACGTGTTCAGAGGGTCGATATAGTCAGAAAACATTAGTCGGGGGTTTAGTTTGGTTCCCAGAGCATTTTTAGGCCAAACCAGCAAACCGGGAGGGTATTTTAGTCACTTTAAAATTTAAGGAAATAAGACCCACGAATTTTAGGGTTTATTTAATTATTATTGGGAAGGCCATTAGGGCCATTATCATCCAAAAAGAAAATTGTGGGCTACGTGAGATAGAGGAGAAGTTACAAAAGGTCTTCAAACCCTAACCACCACCCACCACCACCACTTTCGACGGAATTATGACCAGAAAGAAGGAAAGAACCAGCCCTTGGACATCATCAACGGATCTGAACATCAATATTAAGGCAAGTGATTTGATTCCATTAATTTTCAACGAATACTTCTTCCATGTTAGTGTAGGAATTTATTAATAGCCTTGAAAGATGATGAGAACTCATGAATTTTGGTGTAGAACTCTAAATCTTGGATAGGAATCGCATGTAGGTTAGTTCTGGACGAAATTCAGTAACCAAAACATAAGCCTTGATGAATTAAAAATGGATTAAAGAAGAGAAATATCATGGTTCTTGAAGAAAATAGGAAACTAGGGTTTTTATGAAGATTTGATCCATATAAGGATAATTGTTGATGATTTAATAGTTTTGGAACGTTAAAAATAATGTATTTAGGTTGTATAATGATCCTATATCCTTGGTTTAGAATTTCATACATTGTAATGAAGTTTTGGGACAAATCTGGGACTGACTAATGAAGCAGTCCGTAACCTCACCTGATGCGATCGATCGATCGACATTCTTAGGTTGATCGATCGACCACTATCGATAGATCGACATTCAAGGTCGATCGATCGAACCCCCCAGAAATTGTTATGTTTTTTCCCTGGTTGAATTTTAACAATTTTGATCCTAGAGAGTGATTGGTGGGACCTTGTGAACACTTTTGGATTTAAGGAAGACTAGTAGGCGTGTATATGAGACCCAGATTGTTATTAAAAATTAAATTTGGGATTTAAGTTAAACCTAATAAGGTTCGACGAGTGAGGTACTATTAAAGACCGCAATTGAATGAGTTAAATCTATATAGTTGATAACATAAGGTTAGTGGCAGAAATATGGACCTTAAGAGTATTGAATTAAAGTTTGGGGAATAATTGGAGACTAAATAACCTTATTGGGTTAGGTTTTAAGTACTTGAAACTATGACATGAGATGTGTTGGTGGACTATATTATATAATTATTCGGAAGTATAAAAATGTACTAATTGGAGTAACAGTATAGGGATTGACAACATACCTTTAATAATATTATAAATTATCTAAGTTGTGTGAATGCTTAGTATATGGATTTATATGTGTATGATATACCTACCACACTTGATATCACGGGAGGTCGGCTTTTGGAACATGGACATCTAACCTTTGTGTGCCTACGGGGGGATTTAGATTGGTACCGTAAGGACATAGGGTTGTGAATGATTTATTTGTGAGTTAATAACTTAGCTGACCATGGGAGAGTAGGTATGTGCGTGAGCCATGGATATGTGAACTATGTTTTCCTCTGATATGTGTGATTTTTCTTATTGAAACGGTTCCCGAGAGATTCGGAACACGTGGTCCTTATGTACGTGATGTACCGGGATTTGATAGCAGAGTATGTGTGCACTGTGGCTTATCCTAGGGGTGCCCTTATTATATATTTATGTTGAGATTAATATACTGGTGATTATAACAGATGCTTTGCTAATGTGTGAATGTGAATATTTATGACATTTTTAGTAGAGTTAAAAATGAGAATTTCCTATAAGATTTAATATAAATTAAACTGAGAAATAAAAGGTAGATACACACAAGTTAGATTAGAATGTCTGGAACAAACCCCTATACTATAACGTGAGGACAAGTTGCGATATAGACTAGTTAATAACGACATATCTAGGAAGACTTATGAATATACATTAGGCATGCACATTAGTTGAGTGGTGAGAAACTCATGTGAGAGCACGTAACTAACATGTATTTAATATTCATTGTTTAATGCAATTAAACACTTGCTATATTTTTAAACTGTTTTCACATCGGGCTCTGACCCGTTTGCTTCCAAATCTATTTTGTTGAAAAACCTTTTAGGTGCCCATCCACAAGGATGCCAAGATTAGGAGTTCCATTTCAGCGACGTGCTGTAGCTGCTGTGGAAGGTATAGGATCTCGATAATAGACACCTCCACATTTACCTTGATTCTATTTTAGATTCATTCATCTTTTAAGGAATGTCGCCCCTTTTCTTTTAGAGACAGCTTTATCATACTCTCAGTTTCATTGCAATTTTGGAGTTAATTAATTATTTATTCAGACTTTGTATTTGGTTTTATTCAGTATTTAGATTATTCAGAGGAGTGTTACTCCAGACTCATTTATTATTCCATTTATATTCTGTTGTGACTATGATGTGATTGTGGTATTATTAGTTAATAATTTAATTGGTTGCATGCTAGTTTAATTTAAATAAAATTTGACAACTCTCTTTTTAAATATTAGGTGGCTAGTAATTGTTTAAAAATGTATTCGACAGTGATGCTATGAATTGAACCAACTTGACATTTTCTATTAATTTGAATAAAGGAGTAGCTACCCAGTATTTAATTAGTCGGGGTGTCACAAAAGCTTTGTGCATTTTTCCCTCGAACTCAAAACACCTTATATCTTCCTCTTTCTCACTCCTATCCTTGAGCTCATATCTCTTTTTGTTTTTCTCAAAAATCTTTTTATTTGAAGAATTTTCTTTGGAAAATTTGAAAACCTTTTTAAAATTTTAGCAAACAAGGACAAGTCACCAATATCTATCTCACCCTCAGTACTAGACTCACAAACTTTTTTTTGTTCTTTTTATTAATGTGACAACCCGCAATCCGAAATAAGGGGTGGACATCCCGACACTCCAACATAACGGAATCATGGATGGTAATCATTCTCAGCATCACAACAATAAAATAAGTATAACGGAAAACCACCCAATAATTCAGAAAACGAGTTGCCAAAAATTTTAATTTAGTTTTATTGCAAGTTGAGAAAATAGCTTAAACAACCCAATCTGAAGAGGAAGTGGAATTCCAAAAGAACTTATATTGCACCAACAACAAATATACAATAAAGGACCGAATATGCTGTCGGTCAACATGTACATACAATAGGTTACAACAATTTAATAGTTTACATAATACATCCGTTAAACAATTACAAAAGTTTGGGCCACACGCCCGAGCGAAAGACCCGATCATATCTAGAATACAAAAGAAGAAAGCGTCTAACAACATATCCTGTAATATCCGTAAAATCTTACATCTCCTTAAAAGCATTGGAATAGGAATAATCAAAATGGGCTTCCTTGCGGCGAGGCACCTGGGCGGATACAAATTACATTCACAACAAGGAAAATGAACGGGTCAGGGCCCGATTTTTATACGATTCCCAGATGAATAAGATGCATGATAGGTATGAACAGTTAATTATGAATAATGAAGATGAGAATCTATCAACAAAATCTCAAAGTATAACAAGACAATTTAAGGGATTCTACTTTTATTTAATTATGCAAGAGAATAAATAGGGCAACATTAATTAAAGGCTCCATCAATTTACCATTTCATTTCATCTTTCCATTCCTTATCAAGAATATAATTACCATCATATGGACTTATGGAATTTCACATATTTCATATCCAACTTGATTTAGAATGGTCATATTCTTATACATATAACGATTCTAAGACCGCCACTCCAAGTTTCCCCACTGGGCGCGCCCCTAAATGACTATCATCTTCCAGGGCCCCTCAAACAAGACAACTTGGGTACCTATCGCACGTCGGGAAGTGGCCATATTCCTGCGAGTGAGTCATAACCACATCCGGAATTACCTCACTAGCGCAGAATAAAACATATAACAACCCCGCATATGGCCGAGGACTATAGTCTCCCTGCATGCACTAGTCAGGGGACATCACCTCATGCGCGAGCTTCCCTTATGATAGTATTTAGAGAGCTGTGTTTAAGTAAATTAACATTTACCATTTTAAGTCTCATTTTCATTTCCATTATTCATATTTTTTTCATTTTATCCGAAACCATAATCATTGAATATTCTCATTAATATTCATCATAATTTAAGTCCCGAATTAATCTCCAAATGATCACAATAGTTCTACAAGTACCAAGGTCTTGTATACCTCCAATGAGTCCCTAAAGTCTCCAAGTATGGGATTACAACTCCTAACCTCCTAAGAATGTACTAAAGGAAATAAATGCTCTAACCTCACTTGGTACACCTCGGAAATAAGCCCCGTTTAACCCAATCCTAATGTGGGGTGATGACTCAACTCAACTATAACTCTAGGACTCTAAGTTTACTTCATACAAGAAGGTTCCTAGGTCCTAAACCGAAAGAAAATGAATTGGGATTGAGTTATAAAACTAACTCAAAAACAACAGGAAAATGAATCAATTCGCCCAAAAAGCGAATCAGTTCGGACTAAGAAACCTGGCACTCTATAAACTGCCGAATCGATTCGGCTTGGCCGAATCGATTCGGTCCTAACAGACCTGTAAGCTGACCCTAAGCGAATCGATTCGCCCTAGGGCCGAATCGATTCGCCCCTGCGAATTTGCCAAGTTTGGCTATGGAGTCTTGGTCTCCTGAATTTCCCCAACTCCAATCTACCCAAACCAAGATCATTTAATACCACCAACTGATTATTAATGCATCCAACAATAATTATTTACTCCAATAAATAACCAAATCAACTTTCAAGGGTTCAAACCTATAAATCCATTTAAAACCCTAGAATTGTTAAACCATAACTAATACACAACTATCATACTAATTATTCGTCTTAAATCACATAATAGCAAGTAGAAAACTTGCCTTGATGTAGGAATCTCAGATTTTTGGAAGGTGAAGGCAAGATCAACACTCCAATCTTCAATTTCTTCCTTTCTCCTCTTTTTCTCCAAAGTTCTCTTCTTCTCTCTCTCACTCTAGGTTAACAAATGCACTTAAGAGAAACAATTGAATTGCAAGACTTAAATCGTGGCATTAGTCTAATATTCCGACTTAAATGATAAATACCACATTAAAAATGACTCATAATACGCGTTATGCGAAAATCAATCAGAAGTGCCCAAAACATCAAAATACAATATGGCACTTATTTCAACTATCTCTTACCTTTCGGAACTAACTACACCCTCCAAATTATCATTTGGAAATTTTATAACTCATTTCAAGTTCCGGTTTCATTTTAAACCATAAGTTCATTTTAAATCTTATGACACAATAAAACACCGCATGGTGACATTTACCTACACATAAGGTAAACATGCAACATTTTAGTAAATATTAACTTATCTCATTAAATTAATACTTACTCCACGTTCCAACATTTTATATATAATTACTTCACATAGTAAATAAATATAAAATAGGTTCTCAAAAGCGAGGGTTGTTACGATTAACTTGAGTCTTTAAAGCTATCCCTCTATCCTTAGGCTTAATGATTTTGGAAAACATGTCGATCTCATAAGTTTGAAGGTCTCCTACGATTTATTCTAAACTAAGTGCCTTTAAGAATAAATCGGGATGGGAGTGACCTCAAATTTTTTTTACAACTCTCGAATCATCAAATTTCTCACCGAAATTAAACTTCATGTTAAAAATGTCCGACAACCTAGCATAAAACTCATCAAAGCACTCAAACTCTAACATAATGATAGTCTCAAACTGGGTGGTTAAATTTTGTAATTCTAATGCCTTAACCGCGTTGGTACCCTCATGTGTCAATTGGAGGATATCTCATGCCTCTTTTGATGTACTGCACGTCATAATATGTCAAAACTCATCGGGAGTGACGACTCTAGAAATAGCACTAAGGCCTCATTAGTTATAGGTACTCCACTTAAACTCATCATTAGTTCAATTAGACACAGGTTTGAGATTGATGACGTTATTAACGGTGACAGTGGGAGGAGTCCACCCTCTTTCACTTATGAGCTAAACTCTTTCATCCATTGCTTATAAGTAAGATCTCATGCGGGCTTTTCAATGTGCATAATTTGTACCATCAAAGACGGCATCCGATTATATTAGTTATCCATAAAAAAATTGTTATTTTTCAAAATCAAATTTTCAAAATGATTAATACCACAAAAACTTTGGCGGAAAAAAGTATCTCACGGTAATTTGGTGAAACCTTCTTTGATGCCAGTTTGTAAAAGCAGGTGTGATACCAATTTGTGAATGCACAATATTTCACTAGATTTCACTTGTTTAATTGAATGTCAATCCCACAAATTCCAATTTTAATTAAACCCTAAACATGCATTTAGGTGATTGTAATCAAACATGCAAAGACAAACAATTTCAGGAAATATCCCCGCAGGGCAAACCTTTATTTCACTAATGTTTGCAAATCACAAGTTCCAACACAAAAGAAAAAAATTAAATTAATTCCTATAAGAACCCATAAAGATTGCAACCTTGAACCAACAATGACTCCCTCAAGAATCACAAGAACCATAGTTTCTACATCAGCAGTGAATACCCTCGAGTATCCCCAAGTCCAGCAGTAGAGACAACAATCCACAAGAATAACTTTGTTACAGAAGTGTTTGGATTCCAAATATGATTCACAAAAGTATTGGGATTGATTTGTGTGAATCAAAAACAAATTTTTCCCTAAAAAGTAAAGACTATTTTGCAGCTGTTTTACAGTTTGTGTAAAATAGAAGTCTTAATGAAAAAGCTTCACAAAATAGGATTTTATAGGCAAACAAAATATTTAAGGCAACAAAAATTCATTCGAACGAGATCTTAATGTCGTAAGAATGTGATTGACATCTCGCTAGAAGTGGCTTCAAACGATCTATCAAACGACCTTTAAAACATGAAACAGTGCGGGTTCGTTTGATCCGTATGAGAACTTGGGCTTCAAACGACCTTTCAAATGACAAGTTAATGTGGTTTGAACGACATGCCAATGTGGTTAGAATGATATATCAATGTGGTTTGAACGACATAAAAGTGAAAAAAAATATTTTTTTAAGTCTAAAACAGTGTTCGAAAACCTGTTTGTAAAATGCCTCATTTTGATAAAAAAACAATTTAGAAAATATCTCAATACTTAGTAAAAAATCTAAGTAGCACAAAACAAAATCCATACCAAAGTATACCTCATGTCACGTAGATGTTGAAGATGCTTAATATTTGAATTTGTCTTCTTGAACATGTGAACATGAATTGTTTTGATGGTTGGAAAGGGATACCTCATACACAATGTAAACTAGGAACTAGGGACAAAATGGAAAATATGTCCTCACAATATTCAACAGTGAGTTCCCTCACAAGCCAACCTTGGATATTCCTTTTCCATACAAGTGTGTGAAAGTATACAAAACTTTCTAGGATTTAAATGAATTCACAAAACTAAATATTCAGGATGTTTGTTTGTAAATTAAACAGTGATTTTTGTAACCCAAAAGTGAAGAACTTTTGAAAAATTTATGCAGAACTGAATATGGAAAAGTCTTAAACAATCTGAACATGAAACAAGTATGTATAGGGCGTTCAAAAAATTCGAGGAGGTGGCATCGTTCGAACGATATCAAAGGATCGTTCTGATGAGATATGCATCTCGTTCGAACGAGACTTATCTCGCTTCTAACGATATGTAAAAAAATAAAAAACAATAAGCCCTCATTTGAAAAACATATTGAATGACCTTCAAACAAAATGTAATCTCGTTTCAACGAGAGTTAAAAAATAAAATGATTTTTCTTTTCGAAATAAAAATTTCCTGTTCGTTTTTGTTAAAAATAAACATCCCAAAAATTAATTCGATAAATTAATTTAAACTCTAAATTGTTTTATACCTTTACGGGATGTAGGGAAGTATTCAAACCTGGAGATGCTTGAGTTCGGTTTGTCATGATGGTGCGTGACGATTTGTAATAGGATACGCCAAACTTGGCTAAAACTATTGTATGAACAATATTAAAAAATTGTTCTTACAGTAAGTTTATTATGCAATTATGATGACTTCACTAAAGTTGTTCATTTCATAATCTTAAGTTATGCAACAAAACCGTATAAAAGATGATGATGTAACCACGATTGAAAAAAAATTGAGTTTTTGATAATTACTCAACATTTTCACAATCTTTGCATATGTCACATATTTTAACAACCGTTTTTGTAATGAAGTTTTTTTTGTAACAAGGATTTTATATAAAAATAAAGATATGAAAGAATCACAATAAGGGTTTTTAAGTAAAAATATAATTTTTTTGACACATTCGGGTAAAATGTAGTTCGTTTTACAATAATTAATTTATGCTATAAAGGTTAGTATTGGTCAGAGGATGCTGTAACAACCCAGGCTTTTGAGCGGCTATTTTATATTATTTTGCCCGATGGGCTAATTCTATAAAATAGGGGAAGTTGGAGTAAATATTGTTTCCCTTGATATTAAGGGATAATATTCACTATGTTTTGTCTATTTACCGTATGCGAAGGTAAATGGCATTATATTGTGATATATTGCGTCATTACATGTAAAACGACGTTTTTGACTCATATTTCAATTTGAGGTATAATTAATGAAATAAAATAAAATTGGAATATAAAAATTGTTCACACTTTCCCGAATGCGAAAATAGAGGGTGCGGTTGTTTTTAGAATGGCCGAGATAGTCGAAATAAGTGTCATGTTGTATTTTGGAGTTTCGGGCACTTTTAACGCGTTATGACTCAATTATGTGGAAACGAGTCATTTTAATGGTGTATTAGCAATTAAAAGAGGGCATTTATGTTTTAAGACCCGTTTAAGTTCCCCCACCCCTTTTCTTTCTTCATATGTGTTAGAAGCCAAAGGAGAGAGAAGAGAGAGAAGAGAGAGTTGGGAGAAATGGAGAAATGGAGAAAAAGAGAGAAAATGGAGATTTGGGTCGGATTTTCGTTGCTACCGGAAGATGATCCGAGACTACGAACCTCAAGGCAAGTTTCTTACTTGCTAGATGTTGATTTAATGTGATAAATTTCATGTATAGTTAGGTTTTGGAGATTTAACCCATAAATGGGTATTTGTTGATTTTGATGATTAAACCCTTAAATCTTAGTTTTGATTTGATTTGAGGATAAATTATTAGTTATTAATGGTGTAAAAAAATTGGGAGAATTAATTGTTGTTGAAGTTGGATAAAATGGAAGATTTGAGATTTTGGGGTTTTAGGGTTCAAACAACCCGTAGCCCAACTTAGGATTTTTGCAGGACCGAATCGATTCGGCCCCAGGGGCGAATTGATTCGGATAAGGGGAGACTTAAAAGTCTGGGCAAACCGAATCGATTTGGGTTGAGGCTGAATCGATTCAAATATTTCAGAAAGTCAGTTTTTACCCACCGAATCGATCCGGCTTTTTAGCGAATCGATTCGCAAGGGCGAATCGATTCGGCCCAAGGGGCGAATCGATTCGGTTCCCCTGTTTTTGTGGGATTTTTCCTAGTTTGATTTCTAGACCTTTTTCTTTTAGGTCCAAGGTTTAGGGACCTTCCTTTGGGGAATAATGGGGAGTCCCAGATAGTGGTTTTGGCTAGACTAATGTCCTAGGATAATGGGATAATTAGGCTTACCCCAAGGGCTAGTTTGTGTAGGTTAATTTCCGAATGAAATAGGAGTTAACCTAGAGATGAATTGGAGATAAAAATGTTTACGATGAGACTTTTGGGAGACACTCCTTGACGGAGATTCATTTTTATAGTTTATGTTATTATATTGAAGTCTTGGGGACTAGTTGAGGTTAATGGCACTTCGGGTCTTAAGTCATTAATAAAATATGACTCTAAGAATAAGAAATGAATATTATTTAATGTTGTACTAATAAATAAGTACAAATGATTTTGAGAATGTAAAAATGGATGTTTTCAAATGAAAAGGAAGATGATTTTCATAAATGTTAAAAAGGTATGGAAACACACCCTCTCTAAATCGCTATCTTAAGGGAAGTTCGCGCGTTGTGATGAAGCCCCTTGACTAAAAATGGAGGGTGGATATAGTCCCTAGGCCATGTGAGCATTTGTGATTGTATATTTTTCTGCGATGGGTAGGAGATTTAGGGTGTGGTCTTGACTATCCCGCAGGCACATGGCCGCTTCCCGACGTTTCGGTAGGATCCCAGGTTGTCTAAATGATAGGCCCTGGAAGATGATAGCCATTTAGGGGAGCACACAGTGGGGAAACCCGGACGGGCGGTCTTAGAATCGTTATATATATGTAATTATAACTATTCTAAATCAAGTTGGACTTGATGTATGATGGGTGCCATAAAGAGCACAATGAAATTCCATAAAGAGCATGAGGAAGTGACATAAAGAGCACGATGAAAATGCCACAAAGAACATATGATGACGATTATATTCATGATAAGGAAGAGATTTTTACAAAATGTATAATTGAGATAAAATGCCACAAAGAGCATAAAAACTATAATTATATTTCCTGATAAGGAATGGAATTATGAAATGAATTTCTATATGATGAAATTGATTGGTAAACATTTGATAAAATGTTGTACCATTTATATATTCCCAAATAAAGAAATGGGAAATATTGTTTTGATGGTGAAGGGATATAATTATGTATCCTTGAGTAGCAGTAGATGAGACCTCTCATTCATATATATAATATTGTGCTAACGGTATAATGTATCTCGACGATCAACCTTGCCTAGTAGTAGTGTATCGGGGGCAGTTCCTTGTTTGGATTTTGCTTTGTGAGACGCCCCACACGCGAATAAGGGCATAGTGTTGTGACTAGGGAGAAGTTGATCTTTAGTACTTGGATTAATTAGGACAGGGTCTAATGTATCTCGACGATCAACCTTGCTTAGTAGTAATGTATCGGGGGGGTTCCTTGTTTGGATTTCACTTTGCGAGACACCCCACGCATGAATAAGGGCATAGTGTTGAGACTGGAGAGAAGTTAGCCTTCTATTCTTTGTTTAAATAGAACATCATCATTGATATTGCTCTAGGTTGCTTTTAGATTGAGGGGTGAGAATTGTTATTGTTAATCTGCGAGAGAATTACGCACTTAACTGTCATGCATTTTATTCACATGGGAATCATATCAAATCGGGCCCTGTCCCGTATCTATATTTCTTTTTTTCTGTATATACTCTTTGCCGTTACAGGTGCTCTACCGCATGGACACCCGTATTTACATTTCCATTCCGATTGTCTTGGAGCTACGGCATATTGCGGATGTTGTAGGTTACTTGTTTAGACGCTTCTTTCCCTTGTACTCTAGTTGTGCTCAGTTGTTTATTCGGACGTGTTTGTCCAAGTCTTGCACTTATTTACTATATTGTAAATATTGAAATGTAATACTCGGTGTAACTATTTGTATTAGTCTGTGCACCGACAACTTATTCAGTGATTATTTATGAAATTGTCATTCTTCATTTATTGATTTTTGATATCCACCATTTCGCAAATGGGATTGTCTAAGTGTTTTCTTTTATTGACAGTCCATTTTCTAAAACGATTGGTGGTTATCTCGTACTATTATTTTAATCGACAGTGATGCTGAGAATGGACCATCTATGATTCCTGTCATTATTAGAGTATTGGGTTGTCCACCTATTATTTTAGTAGGCTGGTTGTCACAAATGGTATCAGAGCATTAGGTTCTCGAGTCCTTAGGAATCTGTGCGGATTTATTTCACTTTCAGTGTTACTTCTGATGTGATATAGAGACTTAAGATCAAGATCATTGATTTTCTTTTGTGAGATTTCGTTCTTCCGTTATTCTAAGGGAGCCCCGAAAATCTTTTGTGTTCGTGTGAGACTGGTAAGTCGTCAGACGATGGGCATCAAGGGAGGTTGTCGTGAAGGCATCACAAGAAGGGATTTCTAAAAGCGGTAAGCTGTAGTTAGGGATGTGGGCCGCTTTAGAGGTCACTCCCTTTTGTAGAATTTTCTCATATTACTACCATGACTACTATGTATAGTAGAGTTGACTTTTCCATGTGCCTCTATCATTAGAGAGTGGTACTAAGCTTGGGATTCCGAGTAGTGTCAATCTAAAGATTGAGAATCCCTTGATGAGGACCGCATATTGAAGCTCGGATGGATCAGAGAAGTGTAATCTCATTGGGTGAGAATATGAGGACTGAGAGTCTGGCCTAGAATGGGGCATAGAAGTTCCCAGGTGCGAAGAGAGGAAGGAAAATATTCTCACGCATAGGAGTAAGGCTGAAGTGGCGAAAATGGTAGTCGCCGAAGTAGGGTGGTGCAGGATGTTTTGCCTAAAGAGAGAGAGCCCTTCGATAGAATGATAGGCTCACAAGTAAGTGTTGTTAACACTTCAGGAGAAGTGGTGTTCAGGAGACCCCATCGGTGGACATCCACCCGGGGAAGACTTGTTGGACTAAGGCCGGGGAGGCTAGTAGAATGTTTCGTTTATTAAAAAAGTTAAGTGAACTATGTGAGAAATCGCTAGAGTTGCTAGAGATAGAAGTAGTTTGGTTTGGTTAAGACCATAATGAGGTGTCCAGGAACCATTAATAATGGCCAAAGAAATTGGCTAGTATGTGGGCAGGAATTTCCACTATAGATGAGGGTGGAGCGTTCCTAATGATAAGATAGAATGGTATTGTATTTACCCTAGATTCGGGTGTGTATATCGAGCTTGTGGTAGTATCGACATTTTTTATAGTAAGTATACCTATATGACTTCCGTGGAAGGGAGGTTCCATATTTTTCTTTCACCCGTTATGGGGCGGGTGATGATATTTTAAGTATATGTGTGGTATGCGCTACTTGTATTATATGTAATATATGAGTAGAGATGTTCTCGGATTGGTTGGTGCAATAGCAAGAGAATAAATTGCGAGGCTATCATATTCTAGTTCTAGAGAGGAACTGGTTGTTCTATAATATCTCACCTAGATATAGGATTGAGACTTTATAGAGATGGTTTATGGTATGTAGGTAGTTTTCATTTTTTTATGTGTCTGGATTTATTCATTTTCTTGATTGTTGTCTCCTTTGTTTGCTTTGCTTGTGTATGATGTTGACTGATCTCCATGACCAACAAGTTAAGGGTATTGTGTTGTAGCGGTTCTTTATTTGGATTTCGCTTTGCGAGACGCTCCACGCATGAACCTTAACGAAGTTGGAAGTGGAGAGATGTCGCATATTCTTTTCTTTTTCTTTCTTTACTTTTCTGTTAGTTGAGATGCTGGGTTGGAAAGGTTTAGCCAAGAATCACGTAAATGAGTAATTGAAGGGCTAAGTTGATGTGCGATATATGAACACTATGATAGTTTTTCCTCTGATAGATGTGGGGAAGACTAAGATATGAAAGTCGAATATAGACTTGTGTTTATGCCTTAATGATAAGGCCATCTATAAAAGATGTATATATGTATTTTGGGATAAAGTATTTGTAGTGCCTTATAGAAAGTAAGCGCTCAATCAGTTAAATTTTTTGTTTTTCTACTGTTGTGGTAAGACTTAGAGTTAGGGTTTTAGTGATCCCAATCATGTGTCTTCGACCGTTACTTCTTGACGACCGACGATGCGAGGTAGTAGTGTAACGGGAGGGTTCCTTGTTTGGATTTCGCCTCGGCGAGATGTCCCACGCATGAAACCGAGCGACTGTCAGAAGTTGGGAAAGGTCTTAGACACTAGGGATCTAGTTAGGATTACTTATACGACTCGATTAGGATAGATAGATTGATGTTAGGATTTTTAGGACGTAAGGCCCTTAATGCATGTAGCATGATGTTAGGGAGGCGGGTGGAGTTGACCATAATAGGTTTGTGGGTTATCTCTAAGTGCGATTTAGTCCCTAGAACGAGGAAATTTTGGAGCTTGAGTGATTCGGAATGTTAGGCCATTGATGGAGGGGCCTTTCTTAGATAGAGCGTTACGTCGGTAACCTATCTTCAGGAGGGTTGAAGTATGAGTTGACTTTTACTCCTGCACTCATGTTGTTATGATCGAGAGTGAATTCGATGAATGAGTCTTTGCCAGGAACGGGAAGTATTAATGCTAACGCATGAACCCATCGTTTATGCATCTCGTAGACTTAAAATCCATGAGGGGAATTATTCCTCGCTTGATATCGAGTTCATAGTGGTAGTATTCGCCTTAAGGAATAGAGGCACTACTTCCTGGGCAGGAAATTTTTCTTTTCACGAGCAAGAAGTTGGAGTTCGTGAGGGACTATCGATTGAATATCCCCTTTCGCTAAGGAAATGCGGACGGGTTAGTAGATGCGCTGAGTAGGGAACCGTCGGAGAGATTAGGGAGGCACAGGATGCCAAGTAGAATGAGCTTCACCGAGGGGACGCTATAGTAAGAGCGTTCATGTCCATGATTAACCGACTCACCTACTAGTGTGAAGAGACTAGTGGTAGGACGAGGAAGGATAGGAGTAGTAATTTGTAGGGATTAAAACCTCCATACAATCGTTCGGATCATTTCTTGTAAGTAGGGTGCCAGGATGTTTAAGTATCTCCTTAAGTAGAAAGGTAGGATCGATAGTTCTAGAGGAACGATTAGGTGCTATGTTAGAGCAAGAAGAAGGTAGACTAAGGTCGAATAATGATGACCTTAGTCTACGCCCAATAGGGACGCCATTTTTTTTTTTACCGAGGGGTTTGCTAGGAATGATAGAACGATAGTTTAGTATAGTATACCTTTATATGGTTATACTATATGCTTGAATTTTGAGGGCAAAATTCCCTTCTAAAGGGGGGAGTATGTAACAACCCAGGCTTTTGAGCGGCTATTTTATATTATTTTGCCCGATGGGCTAATTATATAAAATAGGAGAAGTTGGAGTAAATATTGTTTCCCTTGATATTAAGGGATAATATTTACTATGTTTTGTCTATTTACCATATGCGAAGGTAAATGGCATTATATTGTGATATATTGCGTCGTTACATGTAAAACGACGGTTATGACTCATATTTAAATTTGAGGTCTAATTAATGAAATAAAATAAAATTGGAATATAAAAATTGTTCACACTTTCCCGAATGCCAAAATAGAGGGTGCGGTTGTTTTTAGAATAGCCGAGATAGTCGAAAGAAGTGTCATGTTGTATTTTGGAGTTTCGGGCATTTTTAACGCGTTATGACTCAATTATGAGGATACGAGTCATTTTAATGGTGTATTAGTAATTAAAAGAGGGAATTTATGTTTTAAGACCCGTTTAAGTTCCCCCACCCCTTTTCTTTCTTCATTTGTGTTAAAAGCCAAAGGAGTGAGAGAGAGAGAGAGAAGAGAGAGTTAGGAGAAATGGGGAAAAAGAGAGAAAATGGAGATTTGGGTTGCTACCGGAAGATGATCCGAGACTACGAACCTCGAGGCAAGTTTCTTACTTTCTAGATGTTGATTTAATGTGATAAATTTCATGTATAGTTAGGTTTTGGAGATTTAACCCGTAAATGGGTATTTGTTGATTTTGATGATTAAACCCTTAAATCTTAGATTTGATTTGATTTGAGGATAAATTATTAGTTATTAAAGGTGTAGAAACAAATTGGGAGAATTAATTGTTGTTGATGTTGGCTAAAATGCAAGATTTGAGATTTTGGGGTTTTGAGGTTTTAGGGTTCAAACAAACCGTAGCCCAAGTTATGATTTTTGCAGGACCGAATCGATTCGGCCCCAGGGGCGAATCGTTTCGAATAAGGGGAGACTTATAGGTCTGGGCAAACCGAATTGATTTGGGTTGAGGACGAATCGATTTGGCTTTTGCAGAAAGTCAGTTTTTACCCACCGAATCGATCCGGCTTTTTTGAGAATCGATTCGCAAGGGAGAATCGATTCGGCCCATGGGGAGAATCGATTCGGTTCCCCTATTTTTGTGGGATTTTTCCTAGTTTGATTTCTAGCCCCTTTTATTTTAGTTCCAAGGTTTAGGGACCTTCCTTTGGGGTATAATGGGGAGTCTTAGATAGTGGTTTTGGGTAGACTAATGTCCTAGGATAATGGGATAATTAGGCTTACCCCAAGGGCTAGTTTGTGTAGGTTAATTTCCGAATGATATAGGAGTTAACCTAGAGATGAATTGGAGATAAAAATGTTTACGATGAAACTTTTGGGAGACACTCCTTGATGGAGATTCATATTTATAGTTTATGTTATTATATTGAAGTCTTGGGGACTAATTAAGGTTAATGGCACTTCGGGTCTTAAGTCATTAATAAAATATGACTCTAAGAATAAGAAATGAATATTATTTAATGTTGTACTAATAAATAAGTACAAATGATTTTGAGAATGTAAAAAAGGCTGTTTTCAAATGAACAGGAAGATGATTTTCATAAATGTTAAAAAGGTATGGAAACACACCCTCTCTCAATCGCTATCTTAAGGGAAGTTCGCGCATTGTGGTGAAGCCCCCTGACTAAAAATGCAGGGTGTATATAGTCCTTAGGCCATGTGAGCGTTTGTGATTGTATATTTTTCTGCAATGGGTAGGAGATTCCGGGTGTGGTCTTGACTATCCCGCAGGCACATGGTCGCTTCCCGACGTTTCGGTAGGATCCCAGGTTGTCTAAATGATAGGCCCTGGAAGATGATAGCCATTTAGGGGCGCGCACAGTGGGGAAACCCGGACGGTCAATCTTAGAATCGTTATATATATGTAATTATAACTATTCTAAATCAAGTTGGACTTGATGTATGATGGGTGCCATAAAGAGCACAATGAAATGCCATAAAGAGCACGAGGAAGTTCCATAAAGAGCACGATGAAAATGCCACAAAGAGCATATAATGATGATTATATTCCTGATAAGGAAGAGATTTTTACAAAATGTATAATTGAGATAAAATGCCACAAAAAGCATAAAAACTATAATTATATTTCCTGATAAGGAATGGAATTATGAAATGAATTTGTATATGTTGAAATTGATTGGTAAACATTTGATAAAATGTTGTACCATTTAAATATTCCTAAAGAAAGAAATGGGAAATTATGTTTTGCTGGTGAAGGGATATAATTATGTATCCTTGAGTAGGAGTAGATGAGACCTCTCATTCATATATATATATATATATATATAATGTATCTCGACGATCAACCTTGCCTAGTAGTAGTATATCGGGGGGCTCCTTGTTTGGATTTCGCTTTGCAAGACACCCCATGCACGAATAAGGGCATAGTGTTGTGACTGGGGAGAAGTTAACCTTTAGTACTTGGATTAATTAGGATAGGGTCTAATGTATCTCGACGATCAACCTTGCTTAGTAGTAGTGTATCGGGGAGGTTCCTTGTTTGGATTTCGCTTTGCGAGACACCCCACGCACGAATAAGGGCATAGTGTTGAGACTGGAGAGAAGTTAGCCTTATGTTCTTTGTTTAAATAGAACATCATCATTGATATTGCGCTAGGTTTCTTTTAGATTGAGGGGTGAGAAATGTTATTGTTAATATGCGAGAGAATTACGCACTTAACTGTCATGCATTTTATTCACATGGGAATCATATCAAACCGGGCCTTGACCCGTATCTATATTTCTTTGTATCTGTATATACTCTTTGTCATTATAGGTGCTCTACCGCATGGACACCCGTATTTACATTTCCATTCCGATTGTCTTGGAGCTACGGCATATTGCGGATGTTGTAGGTTACTTGTTTAGACGCTTTTTTCCCTTGTACTCTAGTTGTGCTCAGTTGTTTATTCGGGCGTGTTTGTCCAAGTCTTGCACTTATTTACTATATTGTAAATATTGAAATGCAATACTCAGTGTAACTATTTGTATTAGTCTGTGCACCGACGGCTTATTCGGTGATTATTTATGAAATTGTCAATCTTCATTTATCGATTTTTGATATCCACCATTTTCGCAAATGGGATTGTCTAAGTGTTTTCTTTTATTTACAAAATTTTCTTTTATTGACAGTTCGTTTTCTAAAATGATTGGTGGTTATCTCATACTATTATTTTAATCGACAGTGATGCTGAGAATGGACCATCTACGATTCCTATGATTATTAGAGTATTTGGCTGGCCACCTATTATTTTAGTAGGCGAGTTGTCACAGATGGTATCAGAGCATTAGGTTCTAGAGTCCTAAGGAATCCGTACGGATGTATTTTGCTTTCAGCGTTACTTCTGATGTGATATAGAGCCTTAAGATTAAGATCGTTGATTTTCTTTTGTGAGATTTCGTTCTTCTGTTATGCTAAGAGAGCCCCGAAAATCTTTTGCGTTCGTGTGAAACTGGTAAGTCATCTGACGATGGGCATCAAGGGAGGTTGTCGTGAAGGCGTCGCGAGAAGGGATTTCTAAGAGCGGTAAGCTGTAGTCAGGGATGTGGGCCGCTTTAGAGGTCACTCCCTTTTGTATAATTTTCTCATATTACTACCGTGACTACTATGTATAGTAGAGTTGACTTTTCCATGTGCCTCTATCATTAGAGAGTGGTACTAAGCTTGGGATTCTGAGAAGTGTCAATCTAAAGATTGAGAAGCCCTTGATGAGGACCGCATATTAAAGCTCGGATGGATCAGAGAAGTGTAATCTTATTTGGTGAGAATATGAGGCTTGAGAGTCTGGCCTAGAATGGGGCATAGAAGTGCCCAGGTGCGAAGAGCGAAAGGAAATATTCTCACGCATAGGAGTAAGGCTGAAGTGGTGAAAATGGTAGTCGCCAAAGTAGGGTGGTGCAGGAAGTTTTGCCTAAAGAGAGAGAGAGCCCTTCGATAGAATGATAGGCTAACAAGTAAGTGTTGTTAACACTTCAGGAGAAGTGGTGTTCAGGAGACCCCATCGGTGGACATCCACCCGGGTAAGACTTGTTGGACTAAGGCCGTGGAGGCTAGTAGAATGTTTCCTTTATTGAAGAAGTTAAGGGAACTATGAGAGAAATCGCTAGGGTAGCTAGAGATAGAAGTAGTTTGGTTTGGTTAAGACCAGAATGAGGTGTCCAGGAACCATTGGTAATGTCCAAAGAAATTGGCTAGTATGTTGGCAGGAATTTCCACCATAGATGAGGGTGGAGCGTTCCTTATGATAAGATAGAATGGTATTGTATTTACCCTAGATTCGAGTGTGTATATCGAGCTTGTGGTAGTATCGACATTTTTTATAGTAAGTATACCTATATGACTTCCGTGGAAGGGAGGTTCCATATTTTTCTTTCACCCGTTATGTGGCGGGTGATGATATTTTAAGTATATATGTGGTATGCGCTACTTTTATTATACGTAATATATGAGTAGAGATGTTCTCGGATTGGTTGGTGCGATAGCAAGCGAATAAATCGCGAGGCTATCCTATTCTAGTTCTAGAGAGGAACTGGTTGTTCTATAATATCTCACCTAGATATAGGATTGAGACTTTATAGAGATGGTTTATGGTATGTAGGTAGTTTTCATTTTTTTTATGTGTCTTGATTTATTCGTTTTCTTGATTGTTGCTTGCTTTGTTTTCTTTGCTTGTGTATGATGTTGACTGATCTCCATGACCAACAAGTTAAGGGAATTGTGTTGTAGGGGTTCCTTGTTTGGATTTCGCTTTGTGAGACTCTCCACGCATGAACCTTAACGAAGTTAGAAGTGGAGAGATGTCGCATATTCTTTTCTTTTTCTTTCTTTACTTTTCTGTTGGTTGAGATGCTGGGTTGGAAAGGTTTAACCAAGAATCACGTAAATGAGTGATTGAAGGGCTAAGTTGATGTGCGATATATGAGCACTATGATAGTTTTTCCTCTGATTGATGTGGGAAAGACTAAGATATGAAAGTCTAATAGAGACTTGTGTTTATGCCTTAATGAGAAGGCCATCTATAAAAGATGTATATATGTATTTTGGGAAAAAGTATTTGTAGTGCCTTACAGAAAGTAAGCGCTCGTTCAGTTAAAATTTTTGTTTTTCTGTTGTTGTGGTAAGACTTAGAGTTAGGGTTTTAGTGATCCCGATCATGTGTCTTCGACCGTTACTTCTCGACGACCGACGGTGCGAGGTAGTAATGTAACGGGAGGGTTCCTTGTTTGGATTTTGCCTCGGTGATACGTCCCACGCATGAAATCGAGTGACTATCGGAAGTTGGGAAAGGTCTTGGACACTAGGGATCTAGTTAGGATTACTTATACAACTCGAGTAGGATAGATAGATTGATGTTAGGATTTTTAGGACGTAAGTCCCTTAGGGCATGTAGCATGATTTTAGGGAGGCAGGTGGAGTTGACCACAATAGGTTTGTGAGTTAACTCTAAGTGGGATTTAGTCCCTAGAATGAGGAAATTTAGGAGCTTGAGTGATTCGGAATGTTAGGCCATTGATGGAGGGGCCTTTCTTAGATAGAGCATTACATCGGTAACCTATCTTCAGGAGGGTTAAAGTATGAGTTGACTTTTACTCCTGCACTCATGTTGTTATGATCGAGAGTGAATTCGATGAATGAGTGTTTGCTAGGAACGGGAAGTATTAATGCTAACGCATGAACCCATCGTTTATGCATCTCGTAGACTTAAAATCCATGAGAGGATTTATTCCCCGCTTGATATTGAGTTCGTAGCGATAGTATTCGCCTTAAGGAATAGAGGCACTACTTCCTGGGCAGGAAATTTATCTTTTCATGAGCAAGAAGTTGGAGTTCGTGAGGGACTATCGATTGAATATCCCCTTTCGCTAAGGAAATGCGGACGGGTTAGTAGATGCGCCGAGTAGGGAACCGTCGGAGAGATTAGGGAGGCACGGGATTCCAAGTAGAGCGAGCTTCACCGAGGGGATGCTATAGTAAGAGCGTTCATGTCCGTGATTGACCTGTAAGGACACAAATTTCCAATTGAGTCCATATATAGTTTTGGCTAAATTCCGGACAAAAACATTTATTCATACGATAGTATTTAATTGTAATATTCTCAAGCCTATGATGTGTTTGTTGAAGACGTAGAGGCAAAGAGTATAAAGCTTCATCAAATATGCCGGTTTGTGTGCCTCGTTTCTACGTCATCAACCATAGTTCCATGCTCCCAAGGTATGAATGCAATATTATATATATAGGAGCTTGGAACAAAGTTTATTGGGTGTTAGGTTTTGTAAAAACTGTGTTTTAATTTTCAGAAAGAATTAAATAAAACTTTAAAATAAGTTTATAAAGTTTTCTGGGCTAAAATCGAATTTTCCAAACTTTCTGTTTTTCGTTCGATAGAGTCGTTCGAACGAGATTGTCGTTCGAACGAAAATGTTGTTCGAACGAACCTGCCAATGAGTTCCCATATCAGGCCACTGACATGTCGTTCGATATGTCGTTTGAACGAACCTTCTGTTCGAACGAGATATCCAACGAGATTCTAACGAGTTCAATCTGGAACGTCGTTAGAACTCTCGTTCGAACGAGATGTCGTTCGAACGAGATGCCAGGTGGGAACAGTTTTTGGCAGTTTTTTGGCAGTTTTGCACCCACTTCCCCACTTAGTTTTTAACCAACTTTTTTAGACTTTATTATGTGCGGGAATAACATTTTCCAATCTAACTTTTCTAATCTAGTTTAACTCTTAGAGAGAGTTTGAGAGCAAAAATTGTTTAGGAAAATGTTCATGTTTTGAGTGAGATTTTTAGAGAAAAATTTCCATCACTCTAGTGTTTACACCCAAATGAGTTTATTCCAAGTTCTTATATACTTATCAATTGCTTGGAGTTTGGCACCGATTTTCTCTATGCCGAATTGAAGAGAAGTTTCGGGTTTTGCTTCTACCTCCCACAAAGACAGAAGAAGTGTTTTTAATGTTGTTTTACCCGCTCGGAGAAAGGCTCCATGTACGGGTGATGATGACCATATAAAGTCCTATCGGTGGATTCCGAGACCGCGGTGGTGTTCCGAGGTAATCTGCTAGGAAGAGGTGTCTACAAGAAGAAGCATCGAGTCGTGCGTTGTAAGTCTATCTGTCTTGTAATTGTAATTCCGTATCTAGTGAATTTGTGGCTAGGTCCGTCCGAGGTTGTTTCCCGTCTTGGGTTTTTCCTCGTACATCGCGGCGTAGTGTGATTGGTTTATTTTATCTTGCATAATTTATTTAGAACGCATGCGTAGGATAATTCAAGATAAAATTCGGTTTAAATTATCACACTTCATTTAATTTGGGATTAAATTAAATATTCGGTAATTGTGTATTTAATTCAAGTCTTTTGCTAAAATTGGTTTGGCCTAACATTCGGAATATTGATAATATTTACTTAGGCAAATTCTAGGGCTTGGATTAATTAATTGGTTTAAGTGAATATATTAATTGATTATTTTTACTTCACTTGGTGTAATTTTAATTTGTTTAAGGAAATTAAAATTTGTTGATTTAATTTTTGTGAACCATCTTACGCTTCCGCATCGTGTTTGTTTTATATTTAAAAAGGAAATTAAGACTTTACAAATTGGTATCAGATCCAAAAACGATAAATTATTTCGTTAAAGATCCTTAAATAATTTTTGGCTAAAATGGATTTTTCCCCATTTTCAAAATTTCCTATTTTCGATGGTTCAAACTACGCGTATTGGAAAGCGCGTATGAGATCGGCACTAAAATCTATCGACGAGAGAGTTTGGATGTCTGTTGTTAACGGGTGGTCCCCACCAACTTACTTAGTTGAAAATGAGTTTAAACTCGCTAATTTCAATTCTCGAGGTTTAAATGCCTTATTTAGCGCTGTCACACCAGATGAATTCCGTCGTATTATGACATGTGAAACCGCTAAAGAAGCTTGGGATATTTTACAATTAACTCATGAAGGAACTAGTGTCGTTAAAGCTTCAAAACTCCAAAATCTCACCACTCAATTTGAAACTATCAAAATGAATGAAAAAGAAACTTTTGATGAATTTTATGCTAGACTTTCTAATATTGTTAATTCATCTTTTAACTTGGGAGAGAAAATACCTGACGACCGTGTTGTAAAGAAAATTTTAAGGTCCCTACCCGATAGATTTATTCCAAAAGTGACCGTTTTAAATTCTTTACCCACTTTAGCCTCTACGAAATTAGAAGAGCTCGTAGGTGATTTACAAACCTATGAACTGGATATGTTTCCCTCTAAAACTGAAAAGAAAATCGAAAAGGGCGTTACTTTAAAAGCCCGAAAAGAGGTCAAACAAGTAGTAGAGAGCGATAGTGATTGTGACTCAGAAGACATGGCTTTGTTTGCTCGTAAATTTAGAAAATTTCTTAAAATTAACAAAGATAAATTTAAAAATGATTTTAAGAAATTTGAATCTTCTAAGTATGACAAAGGCAAGAAGATTTATAAAGCCGAGAAGACTCCTAAAGCCGAAAAGATCCCTAAACCTAGTAATGAAAATTTAGATAGGGACGAGTCTAATAAGTGTTTTGGTTGTGAAGGTTATGGCCATAGGGCTTATGAGTGCCCCATTAAACTAAGGAAAGAGGGTACGCGACCCATTTCATATAATGTGACCCTTAGTAATAGTGATAAGGAAGAGAAGCCCGATTCCCCCACTAAGAAAATTTTTGTGGCTTTTATGGCTAGTCATGTGAGTGATAGTGAGAACTCATCCATTGATGAAACGTTAACACATGACACTTCCAAGGTCATTGTTTATGATTCTCTTTTTTTGATGATAGTGAGAGTGGAGAAGAAAGAGAGAGTGAAAATGAAGAAGAGGTTAATGTAAGTGAACATCAAAATGCTTTTCAAGAACTTTATAAAGAATCTATTAAATTGAAAAGGGCTAATTTGAAGTTAGAAACTAGTTTAAGAGAGAGTGTCAAGGTCGTTGATGAAAATGCCTTAATAGAAGACCTTAGGACACGTGAGAGGACTCTTCGAGAGAAGCTTGAATATGTAGAAGGCGAGATAGATAGCCTTAGGGGTTTAATGGAATCCTTAAAAAAGGAGCTTCTTGCTTTTGAAGAGCGAAATGTTTTACTAGAATCTAGCATTTTAGAATTGGAAAATAAATTAAAAGATTCTAGTAATGTCAAATTTGATTTGGAGTGTCGTTCGAAAAAACTAGATGAAATGTTACGAACGGTCCAAATTAAAAATGACACTTGTGGTTTAGGCTTCAATACTTGTAATGAATCAACTCATAAAGCCAAGACCACTGTTTTAGGAGAATCTACTAGGAATGCATTTAAAGATCACTCCTTAGGTAAATCTTTTCGACATGTTTTTGCTTGTACACATTGTGGTCGAAAAGGTCATCTTAGGAAATTTTGTTTTGATCTTAAACGAATTCCTAGAAAATCCCATTGTAAAGTAACCACAATAGTTAACGTTCCAACACCCCAAGATAGTCATTCTTCATTAATTTGGATTAGGAAATCCGACTTGGTTGCCTTACAAAATAGGATTTTTGATTCTCATTTACTTTCACATGCTTCCTCCCTTGCTAAATCTAAAGGATGAATGTGTTAGTCTTTTGCATACTTTAGCGTTTGTACTTCATGCTATATTCACATGCTAAATGTATGCTTGTTTAGTCATTTTCTAGTCATTGCCTCATTTCATATCATATGCTAGAAATTATGACTTGTTTATCTTTTTGTATTATATTTTTGTTTGAATTGACTGAATAATATAAAAAGATTTTTGTTTATCATTTGTATTTTATCTGTTTCATTTGAGATTAATGAAAAATACAAATGATTTTTGTTTATCCTTTTGAGTATATATATTTATTTTTGGTGAAAAATGCTAAAAACTCAAAAAGATTTTATTTTGTGTGTATTTTTGTTTGACACACTTTATGTGGCATATATTTGTGTTTGAATCCCATCTTTTACGCTCCCACGTGGCTAGAACTTTTGGTTTAGATTTTCAATCCTTAAAATGTTCTTTACCATGTTTTATATGGAGTAATTGGATTTTGTATTGTTTAAATGGATTCTATTTTTATATGCCTCTTTTCACACATGCACGAGCTCTTTTGAACTCTTAATGTCACATGTTATATTTGAGCTTTTTTAGGTGTTCTCCTACCAATCTAGTCATCTACATATCTATGACCTAGGAGGACTAGTGCATGTCAAAATCCGTTGCACGTGAGCCTTGTGAGATAAAAAATTATATATCTAAATGTGCACGGGGAAGGGCTCCGAAAGGATGAATTAAATCCTTTGCGATAGTAAGCCACCGTTTATTGGATCTAAAATAAATACGTGATCCAAAGGCCTAAAAACAGAATATTTGGCATTAAAAAGAAAACAATTGCCAAGGCCTATGTTTGTTTGATATAATCATTCAAAAGCAAAAGAATATATATGCTTATTGAGGGAGAATTGGATGGTATATCAACGGTCTGCACAATGTTCGTTTATCCTAGTTGTCTTTAATGTCATGACTCTATTTGGTTTGTGATATCATCATCATGCTAGGCTTGTATGCATTGTGTATGTTTGTTCATTGAGTTCAACCTATATTGTCACATGAGGTTATATTTAACTGTGATGAAGTTTGCAATCAAATGAGAACTCCGTGAACGTTTCTTAAGTGTTTGGGTTTAAATTTAATCGTTATTAGTTCACACCCCAACACTTCCGTTTCCATATGACACATTTTTGCCATACGAGTGTGCAAACTTATTGTATTTTGTGTCATGTGTGTGTTTATATCTATATATATATATGCAAGTGCTTCATTGGTATATTTCTAGTTTATATATATATGATATTTGTTTGTCTTTGCCTTGCTTTTATTGCCCATATGTTTTAATGTCTTAACACTTTAAGCTTCCACGTGTTTCTTAGTTCTTTATCCTTTGCCTATTCCAAAACAAAAAGGGGGAGAAAATGATAAATGGTATCTAATCCTATTATTATCGTATCTTAGTTTGGGGAAGATGTATCTTAGGGGGAGACGTCTATCTAAGTAGGTCATGTGTTTGTTAAAGGGGAAGAATTAATTTAGGGGGAGTAATTAATTAATTGCATTTAATACTTTGATATTCCCTATGCATTTGATGAGTTTGCTTAAGTGTGCTGGATTTCTTCTAAAGCGGCATTGTTTAAACGGCAAAGCGTTTGATCCTTGGGTTGAGTCAAGTTTGGGTGGCTTATGTTTTGAGTCTAGTAGAGATTGACGGCCCTTTAGGATTTTTTGTTTGGTTTTTGTCCCGGAATAGCCAAAGGGGGAGATTTGTAAGGACACAAATTTCCAATTGAGTCCATATATAGTTTTGGCTCAATTCCAGACAAAAACATTTATTCATAGGATAGTATTTAATTGTAATATTCTCAAGCCTATGAAGTTTTTGTTGAAGACGTAGGGGCAAAGAGTATAAAGCTTCAACAAATATGCCGGTTTGTGTGCCTCGTTTCTACGTCATCAACCATAGTTCCATGCTCCCAAGGTATGAATGCAATATTATATATATAGGAGCTTGGAACAAAGTTTATTGGGTGTTAGGTTTTGTAAAAACTGTGTTTCAATTTTCAGAAAGAATTAAATAAAACTTTAAAATAAGTTTATAAAGTTTTCTGGGCTAAAATCGAATTTTCCAAACTTTCTGGTTTTTCGTTCGATAGATTCGTTCGAACGAGATTGTCGTTCGAACGAACCTGCCAATGAGTTCCCATATTAGGCCACTGACATGTCGTTCGATATGTCGTTCGAAAGAACCTTCTGTTCGAACAAGATATCCAACGAGATTCTAACGAGTTCAATCTGGAACGTCGTTAGAAGTCTCGTTCGAACGAGATTTCGTTCGAACGAAATGTTGTTCGAACGAGATGCCAGGCAGGAACAGTTTTTGGCAGTTTTTTGGCAATTTTGCACCCACTTCCCCATTTGGTTTTTAACCAGCTTTTTCAGACTTTATTATGTGCGGGAATAACATTTTACATTCTAACTTTTTTAATCTAGTTTAACTCTTAGAGAGAGTTTGAGAGCAAAAATTGTTTAGGAAAATGTTCATGTTTTGAGTGAGATTTTTAGAGAAAAATTTCCATCACTCTAGTGTTTACACCCAAATGAGTTTATTCCAATTTCTTATATACTTATCAATTGCTTGGAGTTTGGCACCGGTTTTATCTACGCTGAATTGAAGAGAAGTTTCGGGTTTTGCTTCTCCCTCCCACAAAGACAGAAGAAGTGTTTTTAATGTTGTTTTACCCGCTCGGAGAAAGGCTCCATGTACGGGTGACGGTGACCATATAAAGTCCTATCGGTGGATTCCGAGACCGCGGTGGTGTTCCGAGGTTATCCGCTAGGAAGAGGTGTCTACAAGAAGAAGCGTCGAGGCTTGAGAGGGATCGAGTCGTGCGTTGTAAGTCTATCTGTCTTGTAATTGTAATTCTGTATCTAGTGGATTTGTGGCTAGGTCCGTCCGAGGTTGTTTCCCGTCTTGGGTTTTTCCTCGTACATCGCGGCGTAGTGTGATTGGTTTATTTTATCTTGCATAATTTATTTAGAATGCATGAGTAGGATAATTCAAGATAAAATTCGGTTTAAATTATCACACTTCATTTAATTTGGGACTAAATTAAATATTGGGTAATTGTGTATTTAATTCAATCTTTTGCTAAAATTGGTTTGACCTAACATTCGGAATATTGATAATATTTACTTAGGCAAATTCTAGGGCTTGGATTAATTAATTGGTTTAAGTGAATATATTTATTGATTATTTTTACTTCACTTGGTGTAATTTTAATTTGTTTAAGGAAATTAAAATTTGTTGATTTAATTTTTGTGAACCATCTTACGCTTCCGCATCGTGTTTGTTTTATATTTAAAAAGGAAATTAAGACTTTACATGACCGACTCACCTACTAGTGTGAAGAGACTAGTGGTGGGACGAGGAAGGATACGAGTAGTAGTTTGTAGGGATCAAAACCTCCATACAATCGTTCGGATCATTTCTTGTAAGTAGGGTGCCGAGATGTTTAAGTATCTCCTTTCCGTAGAAAGGTATGATCGATAGTTCTAGAGGAACGATTAGGTGCTATGTTAGAGCAAGAAGAAGTTATACTAAGATCGAATAATGATGACCTTAGTCCGAGCCCAATAGGGACACCATTTTTTTTTACCAAGGGGTTTGATAGGAATGATAGAACGATAGTTTAGTATTGTATACCTTTATATGGTTATACTATATGCCTGAATTTTGAGGGAAAAACTCCCTTCTAAGGGAGGGAGTATGTAACAACCCAGGCTTTTGAGCGATTATTTTATATTATTTTGCCCGATGGGCTAATTTTACAAAATTGGGAAAGTTGGAGTAAATATTGTTTCCCTTGATATTAAGGGATAATATTTACTATGTTTTGTCTATTTACCGTATGCGAAGGTAAATGGCATTATATTGTGATATATTGCGTCGTTACATGTAAAACGACGGTTATGACTCATATTTAAATTTGAGGTATAATTAATGAAATAAAATAAAATTGGAATATAAAAATTGTTCACACTTTCCCGAATGCCAAAATAGAGGGTGCGGTTGTTTTTAGAATAGCCGAGATAGTCAAAATAAGTGTCATGTTGTATTTTGGAGTTTTGGGCACTTTTAACGCATTATGACGCAATTATGTGGATACGAGTCATTTTAATGGTGTATTAGCAATTAAAAGAGGGCGTTTATTTTTTACGACCCGTTTAAGTTCCCCCACCCCTTTTTTTTCTTCATTTGTGTTAGAAGCCAAAGGGGAGAGAGAGAGAGAAGAGAGAGTTGGGAGAAATGGAGAAAAAGAGAGAAAATGGAGATTTGGGTCGGATTTTCGTTGCTACCGGAAGATGAACCGAGACTACGAACCTCGAGGCAAGTTTCTTACTTGATAGATGTTGATTTAATGTGATAAATTGCACGTATAGTTATGTTTTGGAGATTTAACCCATAAATGGGTATTTGTTGATTTTGATGATTAAACCCTTAAATCTTAGTTTTGATTTGATTTGAGGATAAATTATTAGTTATTAAAGGTGTAGAAACAAATTGGGAGAATTAATTGTTGTTGATGTTGGCTAAACGGGAAGATTTGAGATTTTGGGGTTCTAGGGTTCAAATAACCCGTAGCCCATTAGGATTTTTGCAGGACCGAATCGATTCGGCCCCAGGGGGGAATCGATTCGGATAAGGGGAGACTTAAAGGTCTGGGTAAACCGAATCGATTTGGGTTGAGGCCGAATTGATTCGGCTTTTGCAGAAAGTCAGATTTTACCCAACGAATCGATCCGACTTTTTTGCGAATCGATTCACAAGGGTGAATCGATTCGGCCCACGGGGCGAATCGACTCGGCCCAAGGGGCGAATCCATTCGGTTCCCCTGTTTTTGTGGGATTTTTCCTAGTTTGATTTCTAGCCCTTTTTCTTTTAGGTCTAAGGTTTAGGGACCTTCCTTTGGGGTATAATGGGGAGTCCTAGATAGTGGTTTTGGGTAGACTAATGTCCTAGGATAATGGGATAATTAGGCTTACCCCAAGGTCTAGTTTGTGTAGGTTAATTTCCGAATGATATAGGAGTTAACCTAGAGATGAATTGGAGATAAAAATGTTTACGATGAGACTTTTGGGAGACACTCCTTGAGGGAGATTCATTTTTATAGTTTATGTTATTATATTGAAGTCTTGGGGACTAGTTGAGGTTAATGGCACTTCGGGTCTTAAGTCATTAATAAAATATGACTCTAAGAATAAGAAATGAATATTATTTAATGTTGTACTAATAAATAAGTACAAATGATTTTGAGAATGTAAAAATGGATGTTTTCAAATGAAAAGGAAGATGATTTTCATAAATGTTAAAAAGGTATGGAAACACACCCTCTCTAAATCGCTATCTTAAGGGAAGTTCGCGAGTTGTGATGAAGCCCCCTGACTAAAAATGCAGGGTGGATATAGTCCCTAGGCTATGTGAGAGTTTGTGATTGTATATTTTTCTGCGATCGGTAGGAGATTCCGGGTGTGGTCTTGACTATCCCGCTGGCACATGGCCGCTTCTCGACGTTTCGGTAGGATCAGGCTGTCTAAATGATAGGCTCTGGAAGATGATAGCCATTTAAGGGGGCGCACAGTGGGGAAACCCGAACGGACAGTCTTAGAATCGTTATATATATATGTAATTATAACTATTCTAAATCAAGTTGGACTTTATGTATGATGGGTTCCATAAAGAGCACAATGAAATGCCATAAAGAGCATGAGGAAGTTCCATAAAGAGCACGATGAAAAACCCACAACGAGCATATGTTGATGATTATATTCCTGATAAGGAAGAGATTTTTACAAAATGTATAATTGAGATAAAATGCCACAAAGAGCATAAAAAATATAATTATATTTCCTGATAAGGAATGGAATTATGAAATGAATTCGTATATGATGAAATTGATTGGTAAACATTTGATAAAATGTTGTACCATTTATATATTCCTAAAGAAAGAAATGGGAAATTATGTTTGGATGGAGAAGGGATATGATTATGTATTCTTGAGTTGCAGTAGATGAGACCTCTCATTCAGATATATATATATATATATATATATATATATATATATATATATATATATATATATATATATAAAAAATATTTTGCTAAGGGTCTAATGTATCTCGACGATCAACCTTGCCTAGTAGTAGTGTTTCGGGGGGTTCCTTATTTGGATTTCGCTTTGCGAGACACCCCACGAACGAATAAGGGCATAGTGTTGGGACTGGGGATAAGTTAACCTTTAGTACTTCGATTAATTAGGATAGGGTTTAATGTATCTCGACGATAAACCTTGCTTAGTAGTAGTGTATCGGGGGGTTCCTTGTTTGGATTTTGCTTTGCGAGACACCCCACGCACGAATAAGGGCATAGTGTTGAGATTGGAGAGAATTTAGCCTTCTGTTATTTGTTTAAATAGAACATCATCATTGATATTGCGCTAGGTTGCTTGTAGATTGAGGGGTGAGAAATGTTATTGTTAATCTGCGAGAGAATTACGCACTTAACTGTCATGCATTTTATTCACATGGGAATCATATCAAACCGGGCACTGACCTGTATCTATATTTCTTTGTTTCTGTATATACTCTTTGCCATTACAGGTGCTCTACCGCATGGACACCCGTATTTACATTTCCATTCCGGTTGTCTTGGAGCTACGGCATATTGCAGATGTTGTAGGTTACTTGTTTAGACGCTTCTTTTCCTTGTACTCTAGTTGTGCTCAGTTGTTTATTCGGACGTGTTTGTCCAAGTCTTGCACTTATTTACTATATTGTAAATATTGAAATGTAATACTCGGTGTAACTATTTGTATTAGTGTATCCATCGACAGCTTATTCGGTGATTATTTATGAAATTATCATTCTTCATTTATCGAGTTTTGATATCCACCGTTTTCGCAAATGGGATTGTCTAAGTGTTTTCTTTTATTTACAAAATTTTCTTTTATTAACAGTCCATTTTCTAAAATGATTGGTGGTTATCTCGTACTATTATTTTAATCGACAGTGATGCTGAGAATGGACCATCTATGATTCCTGTGATTATTAGAGTATTGGGCTGGCCACCTATTATTTTAGTAGGCGGGTTGTCACAGATACTATAGCTTATATTTTTGACCTTGTAATAATAGTATTTTATATCTGTTTACAAAATATGTATTTGGAAGTATAAGTTTCTATAAGAAATGTTGTATTTCGACAATTTATACTTGAATCGTCATATGTTGATTATCTCAATTTAATATACTTTGTCTAAGGTATATCTTTTCATGAATTGTTTATTGCAGTAGATGACTCGGTAAAGAGGTTATGTTAAAAGCTCGGGTATTGAAAAAAAATGTATCTCGGGTTACTATATAAATATTATTTTTTTATAAAATGTATTGTTTATATTATTGGAATAATGTTGGGACTAGAATGTAGTCTTAGGGATCTCGGTATGAAAACATGTAATCTTATGAAAATATCTTAACTAACTAATATTCACAAATATATCTTGTAATTTGAGGTGATGTTTACTTAGCTTCCTAAACACCCGAATAATGCATGCCTAGAATTTAACTTTGATTAAGTCGATATTTTGGGAGAAATTGACATTTGGTAGTTTTAGGTATTCCAAATAGGTCTGTTAGTTTGTTCAATTCTCAGAGTTGTATGGTTTTACTAGGGATCATAATATGGAAGACTTCTAATATCATAGTTTTAACCTCGTGGAATCTACCATTAAAATACAAAGGTAAAAGGATGGTTTAAAGTATATTGGTATTACTCTATAATATTGGATAATTTTTTGACCTGATAGATGGATGGGGTTTATATAGTCTAAGGTATACTAATGAGAATAAATGGTGGTTTCTTATATATAAATATATTTATACACTTATGTGAAGGGGGTCACTAACATCTATATCATTTAACATGATAAATGGTAATACAACTATTTGAACTATGTTTATATGAATATATAAAACCTAACTGATTTACTAAAGTTAAATACTTATGTTTATAAAGTTATAGTTGATGATTTATGGAATCTCAACTAGGTTTATATAAAATGATTTGTGTAATCAAGATAAAATTAAATACATTTCTAGGTCATAATGATGTTCCATTTAAACTATTCACTTGGAGTGATCTGAATAAGGTAAAAGGGCATGTCTTTATTCCAATACTCGGTGTAATATAGGCTTCTATATACATCTATTATTTTATTTAAATGAATTATTGGGTTGTTCACACTAGCAAACCTTACTATGAATTTAAAAAAAAGAAAGAAAATGTTAATGATAGAAGATTAAGGTTTTTATTATTTATGCATGAGATGGCATAAATATGAAAAGTAAGAACTAGTCTTAAATAGGTAAAAATTGGATATTTGGGAAACTTGTGATAGAGTTGATGTAAATAATTGGAATGGGGTTTAAACCGATGGTTACCTCACTTAATTTTTCTTAATTTGATATATTATAGTAGACAACTCATAAAGAAGCTTTTGACTAAATTCCAACTTTTATGATTAGTAGGTAATAATTTAAGGATTCCATTTATAGTTATCAATTGGTTCCTACTAGCTTTGGAGTCATAGGGGCACTATAGCTGATCTGAAGAGTTTCACCTGGACAAACTTCAGATATACCTTAATTAAGTTATAAAAATAATAGGCTACTTTTCAAAAATATTCCTATTGAGTTCGAAAACATTTATTGAATGATCCCAAATTTTTTAAATCAAGTGTTTAATATATAATTGAATGTAATAGGGGGTAAGATACTGATAATGGAAAGAATATAATAATAGATTATTAATGATGGACTATATGTATTGTATATATGCATATTACTTGTTTGTGTTATCACATGTGTAAAAACAAATGAAATGCACGAGCTCGAAGAGCACGTGAAGGTAAAACTTGTTATGAAGTAATGAAAATCTAAGTTTCAGGTGAGTTTTATTTGCAAAAATGTAGGTCCTTGGGGTATTATAACTAAGATATGAGATTCGACTAATTAACTATAAATTGGTTTACTAAACTAGTAACTATTGGTGATTCCCGGTAACTTCATAGGGTAAGGGATAAGTAATTTTATTTTATGTTTATTGATTATTGGGATAAGGCAATTTATGGTATAAGGGTATCATCATATTGGATAAAAGAATAATATTTTCAAATAACCTCATTAGTCTTGATAAATTGTGTAATGTTGATAAATGAGTCTATTCAGGTTTTTCATTGAGAATTCCAGTTATCCACAAGATTATCTTGGTTTTAGATTCTATTTTTCCTCGAAAAATAGATTATAAGAGAAAATTATGGAAATAAGATCATATAGAGGGGTAACATAATGTAAGGTTTCATCTGAACACAATTACATTAGTTTATGGGTAAGAAATCATGTTCCATTATTAAATCCATAATATTTCCAGATATAATGAATTTTCTAGTGATAACTTGAATCAGTGTGAATTGAAAAGTAATTTTTAGTGATTATAAGGTAGGTAATATTAGTTAATTAATCAAAATTTGTAGCCAAAGTTTAGATTTTGTGATCATTGTAGTTTTAGAGTGTAGGACCGAATAAGTAATACCATTACGTTCTACAGAGTAGAATGATTTAACTAATATTTCTCTTATAAAAAGTTTTACTAAAGAAATTCCTAATTCTCACTATGAAATTATTTTAATGGTTTTTCCAATCTGATCTTATTCAGGTACAATTCTAACATAAGTAACCGCTTCTCATAAGCTATTGGGAATAATATATAATACAACAAGAGTACATTGCGAAAGATGAGAACGAAAAATCAACAAAAAGTCTTATCATTCTCAAAGTTAAGAAGAATGGAATTCCAAATGAAGTAAATTTTTTCTCAAAGAGAATACAAATTGAATTATTTAACAAAAGGAATAATGATTTATGTAAAGACTTGTGGTGTGGAGTATATTATATACAATCCCTTCTTAAGATAACTTTCTTAGTATGTCTCATATAAATCCTTACTTGCATTTTGATAATTCCTAAAATTTCTTAATGGTTATACTGACCACGTAAAATCTTAATATCTAAAATAGTAACTTATCACATATCTCAAAATTTTAGGTCAAGGACTTTATCCTCAGAATTCATATCCAAATATCTTATCCTTGCAAACCACTATGCAATGAATTAAATACCTATATCTTAACTACTACTCACATCTTATGCAAAATCCTAATGCCTTAACACATATTTTCCTAATGTAATTTAAAGGTTAATTTTCTCAACTCATGTCTAAACGGTCAACCATACTTAAAATCAATCAACTTATCAACTTCCCTAATCTTAACCTCAAATCTATGTCCCGTATAGGATAATTAACCTGGGTTATCTCTGATACTAGTTGTCATATCCCGACTTTTCGAGTCTGAGGTTTATCTTAATAAATAATAAACCATAGCAAAAACGACTTGTTCATTCAAAATATGAAGTTGTATTAGTATTTCACTATGTTAAAATTCGTAGTTTCAACTATACAATACTGTCTTGCTCTATATATCTTTATACTTGACTAACAACAATTTTCATATGATTATTCCCTAGAAAAACTATTTGTGATCTTCACATAATCCTGTCTTGAACTGCTCAACATTTCTTATGGGTACTTGTATAAAATAACTATGAGGGAAATGAATAAGAAAAACTTTACCAAGTAGATAATTCTATGTCTATAATAATTTATATAAATAACTTTGGAGTATTAACATAATCAATTGAATAAATTGATGGTAAAAGAAAGTGAGATTCTAAGTAACTTTAATCTGAGTGAAGCAATATAAATAAGCAGTGAGATGATATAACTACAATTAGAAATATTAAGTTTAGAACGGTTAAGGTTGCAGATAATTTATAAAACAAGATAACCAATAATTGTCTATTAAAGAGGCTTAGGGTTAATAGAAATACATATAACAGTCATTAAATATAAAATTTGAGATAATAGTAATAGTAAACACAATAACATTATTGATCCCAAACTCCGAAGAGCGGCATCCTTATGGTAAGCAAAACTAGGTACTCAATACCCTGAGTCCATCGTGGCAAATAATATTACCGTGAGTAGAACGATAGTTTATTCCTTGGTTATAATGTATCCTATAAAAAAACATCAATGAAATCGGATTAAATTGAAATCATGAGTTCCAAATCAAAATGATATGAGCAATTGGCGTAATAAAGGTAATTGCATGAAATAAAACTGAAATAGAAATTTCCTACCAATACTCTACAGGGTTTAGCTTGCTTGTTATAAGTTGAATCCAATATCTTTGGTTGCGATTTTAATATAAATGTTACTATGGATAATTTCAGAGATACATTTCACTCGATTATGTGAATTTATAATAACATAATTTTAATATTTTATAGATTTCGCTCAACATGTGGTTTGGATCATAATTACATTTTTGGCATGAGAGTTTAGGTAAGCTTGAGTAATAAGATGAAGTTTACCATTTACGAATTTAGTTACTCAATAATTAAAACTTATAAATAGTATATTAAGTCTTGTTTAGGTACCGTAATCAAATTTTTTTTGTAAAATGGTAATTTTTATAACACCCAGGAGGTGTATATATGTTTTTTTTTATATTATAATAACACAATTTGGTGATATTTTATAAACATTAAATAAGTGTATGATGAAATTTTGGTATAATTTATGTGGGAAATAATATTTTCAAATAGTATAGGGTGACCATTAATTGTCACGAAGGCTTAAAGTCAACGTTGTTAAAAATAATGCCAAATATAGAGAGTTTATATACCAAAAATGATATATTTGACACTACGAATCCAACGACACTTTCTCCATATTTTTTTGGAATAACCGTTTAGAAGATATGAATTTTTAAAGTTTTAAATAAATAATTTTAATATATATAACTATTTAAAAGTTATTATTTTTGGTAAATGTCTACACAAAACCCATACACTCATTTTTTTTATCTCTTCTTGTCTGACCAAACACAACCCGAGCCAAACAAAAAACTGAGAAACTTTTTCTCTCTATTTCTCCTCTCCTCTCTCTTGCATGACACACACACACACACACACACACACACACACACACATCCCTAAAATAAACACGCGCATGCAATTGTTACATCTTTATGCATACGCACACACAAACTATGGTATATATACTCACATTAATTGTTATATATAACACACGCACCCTTACTATTATATATACCTATAAAACACACACACACACACATATATATATATACACTAGGGTATGCCCGTGCCTGAAGGCACACTGATAATCGTAAAATGACGAAAATTTTTAAAGTATGCAAGAAGGAAAAAAATTTGTTTTCAAACAAAACAAAATGTAAATTTAAAAAAATTGGCCATAATCTCATTTGTTTATATGAGTAACCACTCTGCTCAACAAATAACAAATAGTCGAACAAAGTTCAAATAGTCTAAATTCATCACTCAAATTCACATTGTGCCTCAAATTAACAAAGTGTCGATTCTAAAAAAATGGACATAGTCTCATTTATTTGATTTCCAAATTCATCAAACAAATACATGAACGAAAGAAACTTTTTAAAAAAACAGGATGATATTCGGGAAAAACAAACATAATAACAACAAAATAACGGTCAATCTAATTTGATTCAATACCAATAAATTAAATTTTAAAAAAAATGGAAATTTTTTCCTTATGCACTGAATACGACCTTTTTTAAAGTCGTATATAATATAAATTATAAATTTGAATGTTTTATTGTTCCTCAAATTTCTTAGTTTTAATCATTATGTCGCGTGATTAATGCGAAATTCACATTTATTCAAAATTCACATTACTTGAGACATATTTGTGTCTAAATTTACTTAAATGAACGTGTCATTTTCATTTCCTAATTTTGACTCGTATTAGTGTCAAATGAGAGATAGTATTTTAAACAGATTAGCATGATAGCATAAAAACTTGGAAGTTTTTTTAAACACTTCTAGTATAAAAAAATTATTGATACATGTATCTGGTGGCGTGTGATTTTTATTTTGATCATGAACATATTTTGTGTTGATGGAGCCAATGTTTTCTAAAAAGTTAGTTGATTATACCACGACCATTTACACGATATGTATACACCAATAAGAATTAAATGGAGTTCATTATCCCATGAGCATTTCCACTATGTCTATGGAACTATTAAATTTAATCATCCGTACAACACCTAATAGAAATTCTTTTGATTTGTCCTTAAACCATGACAAACTTTCCACGATAGTCAAACAGAAAGACCAACATCAAAGTCCATGCGGTTGTTAAAGACCAACTGTTTATCATCACATCCATTTCAGAAATAGTTGAGAGCCCGAGTAAGACCCACTATTCAAATAGAACAAGACCAATCTTAGAGTTTGAACCTTCAATTCTCTAAATGCAAAATAATAGAGAAATTAAATTGACTTACAAAAGGATTGTAAACCCCGAGTACAACATGTTCATGACAAATTAGTTTAATAACACATAGATATAAAACATTACTACCAATCTCTCCTCAAATAACTCCATCAAAAAAAATATGTTGTATGGTAAAAGAAAATATACAACCTATATACCAATACACATAACACCCGCAAAAGGAATGCTTGAATTTTTTTTACATCGAATCGGAGTTATAATCACCATGTACATCTTTTTAGCCACAACATATTCGAGACTAACCAGTTTTATTTACAATATCCTGCACCATCATGAAAAAACATCATCCACAATAATCTAAGAGTTTCTATGTTCTTCGTTTTTTCAACACGCTAAATACAAACCAACTAAGATAGTTACAAATAAATATTTATAACTTTAACTTCTCTTCAATACTAACTAAATACGTAAAATTGAAAAAATTAAATATGTAATAAAGAAGGAATCATTCAAATAAACCCTAAAATCACATTCTCTTAATCAAATATTTAGCCTTTATGAACATATATATGGGTTTGGGCGACGCATAGAAAAGATTTCTCACCATCACCGTAGAAAACATTTCAGTGGTAGTGACTTTTCTTGGCTTGATGCGGCGTGATGGATGCGATGCGATGCGGTGTGGGAGGAGGACTAAGATGGGCGGTGGAGGGAGATGGGTTTGGGCGATGGGCTGAGATGGTTCAGGGGCGGTGGACAGGGATGGGCTTGGTTCTTATCTTAGGTGACTTTAGAATGGTTCAAAGTTATGTTGTTGGGCGGAGGCTTAACGTTGTGTTGGTCTAGAAAATTTTCTAATTTGTCGGTTTAACACTGTTGGTCGAGTGATCTTGAGAATTATCCCTTCCATCACTTCAAAGTCCATCCTGGATATGAACTCCACATACTTGTACGGGAAGTCTGCAATAATGAACATACGACATGAATGCCCATCAAGGAATATAGTGCAAACTCTATTGCATTTGATTAGTATTCCAAAAAAAATCAAACACCTCATGTATAGGTATGGCAGAATATCAAACACGACATGAACTCCACGTGCCTGTTCGGGTGAACTGTGAGATTTTAGCAATGCTCATATAGATATGGCATAATGAGAATATGTTGAAGTAAAGTAGTGCAGTAAACCACACTACAACTATGAGCAAAAGAAAGCAATATTTTGGTGACATAATACTTACCTGGCATAGTATACTATTCCAACCCAGAAGGATACTAAAGCAAATTAAAAGCCACTGGAACATTTTCCTATTGTAGTTCCAGTACCAAATCGTATGCCATGTGTCGAATCATCCAAGTGATGATCTATTCTAGGTCATATACTAAAACACACTCAAATATTTTCCCCTAAAAATAGAGTAGAAATGAAGCACGAAACGACTAAAAGTAGAGCACACAAAAAAACTTGATGGCATTAAATAAAAGACTCTTGATGGTTTGAGGTTCATGTCCATCTGTAGTTTGATACAAAAAGATATAAAAAACAAATCCTAATGAAAATGCAAATGTAGAACTCTTGACAGCCTATAGCCTTAACCATATAATGTTATAAGGAAAAATTACAAAGCCTGAATGAAATATTACTTCATCGGGTATGCATATTTAAATTTTGAGTACTTGTTAGCCTCGTAATACTTGAGATAGTCCACTGTTTTAGATATCCTGTGTGTGAAGCTAGAATGTCCTTGACTGCATGTTTAAGACGATTTCAAAAAACATGTATGCTTTCCTTGTTAAAACTCGATTTCCAAATTATACACTTACCGAAAGAGGCAAGCATGCATTAATGTCTCGTGTACGGCATGTTTTCAATTAGAAACCTATAATAGGATGCTTCAAAATTCAACTAAATAATTGCGTAGTATTTACATATAATCCCATAAAATAAATTAAGCCAATAATTTCCACCTAGTATTGTGATTAAAATACCAATCCAAAGTGTTTGATTAACCTACATTATTATCTTTGAACTCTGTTTTAACAATATAATTTGTCCATTAGAGAAAACTGAATACCGTTCGAAATTTTCGTAATGGTCGAGAGAGAGGGGAGCAGTCCTTTTCTTAGCAGCACCAATCGTCCCTCTATTACCCTCTGTAGATCCATTACATATTAGTCTGTTTACATGAATCTGACCATCTACATGAGAATTGTCTCCGGAGATGCTGATTCAATTGAAATCTCTCGATTGTGAAGAAAATGCCTATGTCGGGCAACGTGTGTAGCTGCTAAGGAAACTTAGTCAACTGCGCTGACTGCCATTACTCGGTTGTACAGTCTGCATCACTGAACAGTAAACAACCGTGTTGATTGCCATTACTCAGCTGATAGCCGTCTGAGTTTGAATTGGAGCAAGATTTGCACTAAGGGAAGTACATTGCCGCCATCACAAAAAACTCAAGGAAGTTGCATCGTATAGTGTATATACATTCTCTGTCTTTTTGGTTGCAAAAGGCTCTTCTTGCTTCATCATATAGACTATATACATTCCCTGTTCATTCCAATAAATTAATACATAGATTATAAAAATCAAACCCAACATCCATGACATGTTAAAAAGTAAATGAACCTGCGAGTATGAAAATCAAACTCAAATTTAATGCATAGAATATACCTTTTTTGATTTTGTCAAAACATCAAACCTAAAAATGGCTTATGGACTGTAGTACAGTTTACTATCCAAGCCAAAAAACTCCACACCCTTCTGCCTGAAAACAAAATACAAAATATGACAATCAATTTAAATTTAAGCTTTCTAGCCAACACTATTAAAATAAAACATTCCATCCAATATAAATTTATAATAATAGTGATGTTAGTTGAGAGAATAAGTCCACAATATCTTAAAAAGTAATGTAGGGTAAACGATAAAGACATAATACAGTTCGTAGGGTGCTCGTTGCTTATAACACAACAGTCTTTGCCACTCCAATGCGTTGTGCTTGATGATCGCAATAAAAAAAAAGATCAACTCAAGTCACTACCAATAAAACGGAACCAAGGAAAATAATACAGAGACTAATATATCCACCTACAAATTACATGTATGTATAAATGGAGTTAATGTGTATGTATAAATGGTGTTCAAAAGGTGAAAAAAGAAATAGATTCCAGTACATAATCATTCGAGTTTAAACCATTTTCTTTATAGTCATGTGAAATAAATAAGAAACAAATAAACATTATATTGAGGGAGTATTAGATTAAGAAGATCCGAGAAAGGAATATCTCGACACTTATTTATTTCAATGAGTTGACAATGACACTGTAGCAAGTGGCTAGCCAAAGAACCCAGGGATAGAAGCTGAAATTTTGATATGAAGCTCGAAATAGTGTGGATATCTAAAAAACAATCATAAACAGGTATGACATTAAAATTAAAATTAACTCCACTTGCATTAATCATTCACAAACAGTTATGACATTTACAGTGTTCCTTTTATTAGTTTGTAAACATGTAAAAGCAAATAAATTTCGGCATTTAGTGCTTAATATGAGAAATGGTGTAATTTAATAAAATAATAGGATAGCTGCTGCATATGCATATATCATGACCTGGAAAATATGAACAATTCTTTTGGCACCCATGATTATAAGAGACTTCTTTAGTGCTTAAATTCTCATTAACTGCGAGACAAATATAGACCTTTTCACTATTTTCAATAGAATGCAGCTCGACAGCAGGGCGGTCATCATATGGTGCCGCATCAATTGGTTTATCCCCTGCTCCTCCATTTGAATTTGTAGTGCCTTCTCAAGAGGTCTCAAGGCATGCCTTTTAACATTCACACCTTGAACCCTTACCCTCTAAATTGTTTTATGAAAAACAGGTGTGGTAGGATGAGAAAAAGGGTCAACGATTCAACAATTTGTTTTTGCAGTTTGTCTGTTTAACTCATGCCTATTAGGTCTTGAAAATGTAAACTTATACCATATGTTAACGCAAAAATTCTCCATCTACGAGGACCAATCAGAAAAGTACACGTGTCATCCTACGTGGCAATATTCAACACCCGAGGAGTGTTGGTCGGCACCCGAGGAGTGTTAGTCGGCATCCGAGGAGAGTTGGTCGGCACCCGAGGAGTATTAGTTGGCACCCGAGGAGAGTTGGTCGGCATACCAACCAGGAATATCAAAGGATAACTACGCATTTAATGATCATTAATGTACATTTATATTGTAGATGACAACACATAGCATACCAAGCAATTAGATTTGTTGAATGTAGACATAATGTATAAATGTCTACATACAATGAATCTATTTATCTCCCATTACTATAAATACATGTATTCCCTTAGCCAAAAGGGACAACTATGAAGAGAGATCCGAGAGATCCAAGAGATCCAAGAACCGAGAGACACCATACACAAGATCCATACCTTTTTCTCTCTCTACACCACATTGTGCTATTGTAAACCCCTGGGAATAAAATAACAGTGGACGTAGGCTTTTCCTTATAGCCGAACCACTTTAAAAATATTTGTCTCTCATGTGCTTGATTGGATTGCATTTATCTATTTATCTGTGATCATAAAAATGGGATTCGGTCCAGTTTTTTGCATAAACAGACATATATCTTCACATCAACCTAAATTGGTCAATGTTCTTAGTGGATGAAACACACAGTGTTAATGGAATCCATCTCCAAAAATTCCCCAATCCAGCTCTATTCTTGGAAAACATCATCTCGTAATAAATGCCCTTCAATTCAGTTTCAAGGCTTTTAACGTTATTCGTGCATTCACCAATGAACCCAGTTAACTAAACATCATACTCAACTCTAATCAAACCACCACAACTTCCTTAGCTAAATACCAGTAAAAGTAATAAACTACCTTTTCAATGGAGCGTCTAAAAATAAGTAACATATCTAGCAAAGGTTAAATACGAACAAAAATAACATATCTAGTGAAAAAAGATATTAAGCGGAATGGAGTACCAATCAATGGAGCATTTGATATCAGCACATCTACCTCTTCCTTCTCTAATTCTGCATCCTCAACTTCATTCTCATTCTCATCTAGTGGAATTTTAAAGTGATGGTCACAGTGGGGATGAGTATAACTTATTTCTCATCCAGTGGAATTTTTAATTGAAATTAAATTAAACCCAATTACCAAATGAAATACTATATAAAGTTTACCAAAATATATCCAAATGAAGTTAAAGGAAAGTCCAATCATATATAATTATCCATACTCGTCATGAACCCAACCTACTAATTTTAATTCCACATTTGGAAATAGATTGACTGTGTGTATTCAAAATTCAGGCACATTTATGTTTTGTGTGGGGATATGAATCATATCCCCACACAAATATGGCACTGTAAAACGTAAATGAATCATATCCCCCACACAAAATAATCAAAACTATAAAATGTAAATGAACCATGATAAGTTGAACAGTAGGTAGAGAACCGTAAGTAGAGAGAGATCATACCTAGGGTTTAAAATTGTGGAATCTGCAAAAATAACTATTAGATAGCAGTGCAACTAATGTATCACGGTAACTAATGTAGCACGACAAATAATACAACATGTAAAGGCAACTAAAATGATAACAAACAAATTAACTCATGAAATGAAATGAACAAACTATGATATTTAACTAATAAAATCATTATGATATTTAAGACATATTCTTGCCCTTTCACAATACAGAACAATGAATCATGGGTATAACATTATGTTAAACACATCATTTTTTATGAGATTTAATGAATGAAAACATCATGTTGAACAAATTTATAGCAGTGCAAAAAGGAATTAATCATATGCTGACATAAATAATAAAAACTATAAAACGTAAATGAGCCATGATATGTTGAACAGTAGATAGAGAACCATAAGTAGAGAGAGATCATACCTAGGGTTTCAAATGTGAAATCATGGAAAAAAACTATTAGTAGTCAGACCAACAAAATTAAACCCAAATTAAAATTTGAAACCCATCAAACAAAAAACAAAAAAAAAATGTGGTAACCCATCAAACAAAATCATGGTGAAGAAACCCACCAAACAAACGAATATATATATTTACAATATGAAGGTGAAGACCAAAATCCCTAAAAAAAGAAACAAAATCATACCTGGAAAATGGTGTCTTTCCATGGTGAAGAAAAAGGCAGATTTGTGAAGATCGGGTTTCAAAAAATCCCTAAAAAGAATGGGTAAACAAAACAAAAAGTATGATTAGGGTTAGATCTAAAATAAAATTAGGCTCAGGTCTGCAAAACACAAAAAGAAAACAAATCTGAAGTAAAAATCATACCGAGAAATCGTACTGCATGGGTGAAAGAGTCAGAGTTATTGGTTATGGAGTTGGTGTATCATGAAGATATATGGATGGAGAGAGATAAAGAGAGGGAAAGATGTGGATTGTGTATGTTAGGGCATGTTAGAAGACAGAGGAAGAAAGTGAGGGAGCCGGATGAGTGAGAAGAGGGACTATCCAATGTTAGATGTTGAGTTAGGGTTTTGAGGTCATGTCTTTGGTATAACCAATCTCAACCCTTCATTTGGTGCCATGTTGGCTTCGATCTCAACCGTGAAGTGTCTTCCCAACTAATGTATAGTGAAAACACCATTGCTCCTTATTATATAGATATATATACACACCCGACTATGCACATACACCATCATATAGATATAATCCAGTTATCTCTACGCGCATACATATATGTACAAGAAATCATAATTTTATTTAGTAAGTACGAAACTATATGAAAATACATGACATGGAACTATACTAATAATTTGAAATTCCTCCCTCTTTAACCATAAAACCTATAACAATTTTTGTTCTCTTCTTTGTGAAACCATGAACAGGTAGTAGTCATGCCTCCATATACGTAGTGGTTCTCATGAGTTTAAGGAAGATGGAAAAGAAATGGATGTGATGTTTTTTTAACACCTATAGGTGTTTCTTATTTATAGCTGATTTATATAGGGAGAAGGATGGTTTACTTATTTGAATAGAATAAGGTTGAAGGTGACGAGGCATCAAGGGAATAAATATTTAGATATTTTCTCAATTTTTGTTATTTTTCATTTGGTTCCCTAGAGTTTTAAGATAATTATCTATTGTTCGTTTTGACTTATGAAACATCCCCCCCCCCCCCCCCCCCCCACACACACACACACACACAAATGTAGTAACTCATCTACTAAATAAATGTTTTCGTAATTTCAACATTTAAGGGGCATATTCTTACTAAATTTTCTATAAATGAATTTTAAATACATGAGGTATTATGTGAAACATGTGCTCCCAAATTAAGTTACGATCTTATTCTTTATAAACTTGTTGTTTACATTGTTGTTATATCTGTATTTTCATAGGTCTAAGATCGGTGTTCTTGTTATAAACCAAGTTGTTAGTTGGAGGCGCACCTCTAATGGGCATTATATCCTTCATTATTAGGATGTAGTAGTTGACAGGTTCACCCATTAACTTCTTGTATTACTTCATATTCATAGTAGGTATATGTAATACCCCGTAATTTTATTAATTTTATTTGAGGGATTAATTGAATTAAATGAGAATTAATTGGGAATTAATCCGGGTATAAATACTAGCGAGATGTGAGTTGGTATTTGATTATGATGTTAAAATTTAATATTTCTGAGTATGTATGGTAATACATTATTATTGAAAATATTAAAGTTGTCGCGAGACTGAAATACGACAATTTGGAAATTTAGTTGGGACTCGCGTGTTAGTCGCGTCAGGAACGAAATTAGTTAAATTAAAAAGTGAATTATATTTTTATCAACCAAATGGTCATTTTGAGTGTGCCAACGTGTCCGGAAGGGTCGAAATAGTCAGAAAACACTAGCCAGGGGTTTAGTTTGGGTCCCGGGGTATTTTTAGGCCAAACAGGCTACCTAAAGGGGTATTTTGGTAATTTTAAAAATATGGGAATTAAAACCCACGAATTTTAGGGTTAAATAATATATTACTAATGAACCCACTAAGTCCATTATCAACATTAGGTGAGTTAGAGGGCTACGGGAGTTATGGGGAGAGTTTGAAGAAGTTCCAAAAGAAACCTCCAACCACCATCACCATCCTTGAGAGAATTCTGTAGAGAAAGGGGAGAAACCAACCTTCATTCACCAGCATCAACTCCGAAGAAACAAATCTAAGGCAAGTATTTTGATGTCGTTATTTTCATTGAATATTTCCTCCATGTATAGTGTAGAAAACTGTTTATGTCTTGGAAATTTTGATGAAGAATACCCAATGGAATTATTGTGCAATTCGTGATTTTGGGTAGGAATTTGCATGTAGAATGATTATGGACGAATTTAATATAAAAAAAATAACTTTTGATGACATGAAATAGGATTAATAAGGAGTCTTTTTATGAAATTAAAATTATGGGTTCAAGTTTATAGGGTTTGGAACAAGAATTGGGGATTTATGATTTTGGCATGTTAAATTGTAAGATTTGTCCCAAAAGCATGTTAAGGGCTGATCTAGGGTGACTAAAAATAGTTACAAACATTAAAAACGTATTTGGATAGTCTTAGGGTGGATTTAGAGAAGAGGAGAAATAAGAAAAATCGAATTTGGAAAATTCTGGGCACAGTCTGCCATCTCGTTAGAAGACCTGCCCAGGTCGTTCGAACGAGCTTCTAACGAGATGACAGTACCCCTTCTAACGAGTTTGTAGTTCGTTCGAAGCCTTTCGTTCGAATGACACTCGTTCAAACGAGACTTCTAACGAGTTGACAGAATGGCCTTTCTGGCCTGATTTTATTTCAAATGTCCCGTTGACTTATTTAATGGAATAATAACCTTCCCTTATTGACTAGTGAGTATATTTGGGAGATTGGAGTACGTTGAGGAGTAAAACTTAGAACCTTATAGTAAATCGAATGACCCTTATGAATTAGGAAACGAGTGCCTAATAACGACGTGAGAAGAGTTGACAACTTTAATGTATATAAACCGGGGACTTATAAGTGTATGATATTAATGATGATACAAGAACGAGAAGTATGCCTCTATTAAATATTGAGATATCTAAGATGTGCGAATGCTTAGTATATGTAGTTATCTGTGTATAACATACCTACTGTACTTGCTATCATGGGAGGTCGACGTTCGGTCAGGGCCATCTAATCTTTGTGTGCCTACGGGGGGATTTAGATTGGTACCTCGAGGATATAAGTCAGAGAAGGACTTATTGAGAAGTTAATAAGTCTGATGAGCATGGGAGCGTAGGTATGTGCGTGACCCATGTGATGTGAACTATGTTCGCCTCCATTATGTGTGATTGTTGTCATTTGAGAACGATTCCTGAGAGATTCAGAATGCGTGGTCCTAATGTACGTGATGTACCGGGATTTGATAGCAGAGTACGTGAGCACTGAAGCTTAGCCTCGGGGTGCTAGTATTGTATATTTATGATGAGAATAATATACTGTAAATTGAAATGCATTGTTATGTATAAATGTGAGTATAAATAATAGTAACGTTTTCGTAAAGAAGATAAAAATGGAAACCCTCTAGTAAGTAGTATTACTAATATGAGAAATCGAGAAGAAATGTAAGACACTCTGTTTAAATGAAGATGCCGGAATTAAATCATGAATTGTATAATAATGTTAGATTTGATATTAGACTAGTTATGTATGGGAATAGCTAGAATGGGTACGGGTACGATAGGAGTGCACAATTAGTTGAGAGGTGAGGAACTCATGCGAGTGTACACACTATCATGTACTTTATATTCACTGTTTAATGATATTAAACACTTGCTATATTTTAAACTGTTTTCACAATCGGGCTCTGACCCGTTTGCTTCCAAATATATTTTCTTATAAAAACCTTTTAGGTGCCCAGCCACAAGGACACTGACGCGACTGAAAATGTATCTCAGGAATGCATTCACTCTAGGCTCAAGTGTAAGCCTGTCACTCAAGTAATAATCCGAGTAAGTCGGGTATCGATCCTCAGGGAAAAAGGACAACAGAGTTGTGACGACGGGAAGAGACGGAGAGACCCTAACTTTGACTCTAAAAAGAAAAGGAAAAATTGATTTGGTTTTGAGATTAATTACAGCTAAATGCGATAATGAAATTATGAGAGATGCAACTATACTAATCTACCGAAATTAAGAATGAATGATGATTCGAAACTTTTTGTTTTAAATGATGAGAAAAATAGGACGGGAATACAATCCCCCAACCCTAGTGTAGTGCAGTTATAATATTAATCATAAATTTATCTTATTGATCTGACCCAGAATTTAGTACTCCCAAGCATTATGTATACGAGGTTCAAGCCCGCGTCATACCTAATCTGAGGATGAGTAAATCGGTATCGTGATAGTGACACTCAAATTGTACTCTAAATCATCACGAGCACCCAGAGGTAAACGAGATATAAATATCTACAATTATTATGTAACTATGCAATACGATCATAATCAATCACTAACTTCATCGGATTAATTTTATACACACGCACAAACACATCAGGCTGGGTTCATGCATCCCGGCCTTTTAAACCTAGTCGGACATATTAAACTGAAGGATGCATGAAATAGTAACGTTGCATGAGAAAGAACTCATGATAACACTAGATCAAAATACGTAGCTAAGTATTATAAACGCAGAAATTTATTCAAATCACGCAGGAAAATTACCATGCAAGAAAAATAATCATAAAAATAAAACTTGGATTACAACTTGAAAACAAACTCGGGATTGTATTGATCTTGCAGCAATTAATTGAAGTTATGTTCCTAGATGTTCTTCTCTTTTTTTCTCTACCAAAATCTAAAAAAAACTATTCAGAACTGTTGTTCCTAGGTCACTACTTACGTTTAAAACTATTTTTGGAGGAGTTTTAACCTAATGGGATTCTTTGAACCAATCAGAATGAAGGAGAAAAAATCGCGCTTCAGGACCCCCGAACCGGTTCGCATGTTCCCCGAACCGATTCGCCCCCCAAACAAGTTCGCGACTGGGTTCGAGAATTTTTGCTGGCTTGGGGTGCTTTTTCTTTCACTCAACACTTAGAATTTTTCTTGTTTTATTTCCTTTCTTCCTTGGATTTTTCTTCAACTTCAACTGGTCATAACTCACCAACCGTAGCTCGGATTTGGGTGTCGTTTATTTCAGTGTTCTCGTTGTTCCAAGATTTTCAACTTTCCAGTTGACTCCTCCTTCGGGGTGTGGCTGCAGAATTACCAAAATGCCCTTGAACTTGCCTTCTTAGCTTTTCTTTCATCGACTCGCTTTCTCTTTTGTACCGCTTGCATAATTAACTTGTAAAATAAATAAGAGAAGCACGAAACATGAAATACTTGCCAACGAAGGTTAGTAGCATAAATGTGCATTAAATCCATATCGGTTGCATCACTCGGGTTCACAAATATACCGAAATTAGGGGAATAAATATACAATATTTATGCCCAATCAGACACCAAGCATAGGAGTTCCATTCAGGTGACGTAATGTAGCTGCTGTGGAAGTTACAGGACCTTGACAGTAGACGCCTCCATTTTTTATCTTGACTCTATATTATTAAATTCTCTCATCTGTTGGGCATGTCGCCCTATTTCCTTTTAGAGATAATTTATCTATTCAGTTATTTTAGATTTTGGGTTGTAATTAATTTAGTGATGCGGACTTGGCATTTGTTTATTTCAGTACTCGGATTGTTGTGAGGAGTATTCCTCCAGTTTCATTATTATTTTATGGTTATTCTATTGTGACTATGTTGTAGCGATTTTGTTTGCATTTCATAATCTACTTATTGCATGTTAATCGAATTTAATTAAAATTTGCAACTAACTTTTTAAATATTAGGTGGCTAGTAATTATAAAAATGTTTTCGATAGTGATGCTACGAACTGAACCAACTTGACATTTTGAATTAATTTGAATAAAGGAGTAGTTACCCGGTATTTAATTAGTCCGGGTGTCAGAGTATAGTTTATATCGAGTTAACTTTTGTACATATGGTATTTGTATTCGATATTTAGATATTGTATGAGTTATATTTATATTTAAAAGTTGGATTATTATTTTGGCAGTAATTAGTATCAGAGTTGGTTTTATTTTATTGAGTATTTAAGTATCTTGTTATATTACTTACTCAGTTGTAGTTATTTCATTATTCTAAAAATGTTTAGCAAATATTTTTGATTCCCGTGATTTTTGTATTAGACATGATCAATTTATTTATAAATTTTACGGGGTGTCACAAGGTCATACTCCTAATACCATGGTGCACAATCGTCCACTGCAATATTTTGAGTCCCAGGTCCATGTCACTGAGATTATGGTGGGGAAAGAGGATGAGGTATTGTGGTTAGACCAACAATTCGGTGTCCGACGTATTAGCGACACGTTGGGGACATACATAGTTTGGTCGACTTTTCTCCTCAAGCCTTATTAAATTTTTGCAGGAAATGGTAAATTTTGAATTGTTGTATTTTGAAATTTATAGTAATTAACTTGAAACATTAATTTGATTTGATAAATATATGACATTGGTGTATTTTGGATTTTATTTCATTGCCATGTCGTATTATATTATTGATTGTGTTGATATTGGTTTGAACAAAAATAGGACATATCTAAAATAGGTTTACTGTTGGAAAGTAGCTACTGCCCAAAACAGTGATAAAATCAATAATATTCTATAGTGTTGTCAAATTTCTAAAACAGTGATAAAATGAACAAATTTCTTCATATTCTATAGTGTTGTCAAGATTCTAAACCGTGATAAAATCGAGTTGTCATGGTCAAGGACCGTGATAATACTATAGAAAAAAGGGTAGTTTGCACGACCTTAATTTTGGTCCATGCGCACAGTCATCATACATTTCAACATTGACACTGTGATACCCCGATTCTGGGTTTGGACCCACCCAAAGGTATACTCAGACCCATTTCGAGGTGTTAATAGAAAACCTTTTTACTTTGATTTCATTTAAGGAAATCCTCTTTTGAAATAAACACTTGCTTTATTGATTTTTGTTACAAAATATATTTAATTTAATTATAGGAATGATGTCCATTTGTTAAGTTTAAGAAAGTTTATATTACTTTTAATAAAAAAGTTTTGCAATTTCACTGAATAAATAACAGCTAAAGTAAAATTCGTACCATCCTATGTTACTACAATACAAATTAAAATACTTTCATCAAAGTTCAAATGATAAAACCATAGTTTGAAACGTATTACATAATTTAAACAAATAGTGACATAGCTCTACTGTCGTGGATAACTCTCCTTTCATTTCTCATTATCCTTTTCGTTTCCTCTACCTGGAGTACCCAGGGGGGAGGAAAAATTCAGGGTATGAGTATACGCCTAATAGGAGAAATACTAGCAAAATATATCCCGTACAAAGAAATATCCATACATATAAAATGTATTTTAGTAATTATGAAATCATCCTTCATTTTATTAAGTGTGCTCGTGCAAGATGTATCATAACCATGCAGTGTGCATCATAACCATGAAACTCGGGAGATGGGCCCACTTAAACTTAATTTTCATTTTAATACAACCCATATCCTGTTAATTGAACCATTAATGTTCTTTCACATTTTTCAAGTTGTCATATTAACTTTATTTTATATTAATGAGCGTAATGCTCAAAATCATATTTTCACATGCTTAGTCGGGGTAACAATCCCATATGTGCTTACGACCTTTCACCAACTACCACAATGACATAATATGCTACGGATCAGTGGTCTTCGATCTAAGTATTAAGTGACAACCTAGGGCTTTGGGCTGTCATTCAAATTCCAGGTTATCTCCCAGTATCTTTTACTTTTTATATCATTATAACCCCTTTTCCCTTTCTTTCTTTCTTTCTTTCTTACGTTCTTATCCGCTTTTAAGCCTTTATCCTTAATTTCCTTTTTATCGACCGATGAGACCAAATAACCGAGACATGACAAGTCACAACACACTATATTTTTAAGTTTTACACTTTATCAAAATTTTGTTTTTATTTACCTCAAACTCAGTATTTTATCTTTTGAAAACAAAGTTTATTACTATTTCTTGAAACTTAACTGTTGGAGTTCAAATACCCATTTCATACAGTCTTATGTGCTTTTCACTATCTATGCACATTTGTAAGCTTGCATTTTATATACTTTGCCAAAAAAATTCTTATTCTCATCTTTACTTTACAAAAACATGAGTTTTATCACATAAAATCTAACTCTTTAGCTAGAGTCCTTTTAGTTTGGAGAATGAATTTTACATAAAATGACACTTTTATACTAAAACATTACTTTTGCTATTTCAAGACTTATATTTTCAACTTGTTAACTTTTGAATTTTATCTTGTTTCTTATCATTTTATGTCTTTATATTACACCATTTCACATTTTTACCCCAAATACTTTACTAGTTTCACTTTTAGCCCATTTTTGTATGTTCTTTAAGGACTTTATTCACATAAATTGTATCATTTCATGTAATTAACATTCTGAATTATCAAGTTTATCAAGTCATTTTCAAAAGCTCATTTTAATACACTTTCATCATATTTAATCCATTTACCTAACTACACAAATCTATGTTCATGAAAGTGAGGTTTTATGCAAATAAAACCCAACAAATGCATCCTACTATTTCTTCACAAGTTCAATATAACATTTTATCATGAAATCAATAAGTTTAACATAATTTATGCAAGAAATAGTTAACTTAACATTCTAAAATTTGTACTTCTTTCAAGCTTTAACTTCCATCCATTTTTATCACATATTTTCCAACATAATATCATATGTAGTGATAATAGGCATAAATAAGCATGTGAATCACACACACACACACACACACACACACATATATATATATATATATATAGCATGCTTTCATGCAAACTTGAAAATAGTGTAGACCCTTACCTCTAAAGAAGATAAAAAAAGTTTGAAAAAGATTATGAACAAGCTCCCCAAAAGCTCCAAATGTTTTGAAAATATGTTCTTCCAAAACACCCACTTCTACACCCAAAATACCCTTCTATAACACTTGGAAATGGAATGTATTCTTGTACGGGTGAACTATGGAGAGAATAACGAAGCTTTTGCTGAGTGTCAATGGTGGAGAGAATAAGAAAATTCAGATTGATTTTAGAGCATATTTTTGGCTTTGCAGAAATGGGGAAGATAGGGTAGGTAGCCCTTATTACTTCCTCTTAAAGACCGTAAAACCCACCTTAAATAATCTTTACCCTTTAGAGGAGTCTTCCCCGTGCCTAGGGTGGTCAAAGGCTAAAGAAAATGTGGTCCAAACTGGTGGGGAGTTGTCACGATAACACTCCAAACTTACATACCTCGACAACTAAAAATAAAATAAACTAAGACAGCTAGTGTAGTTCAAATCGATTCAGAATTGCTACAAATCCAATCGATTTAGAACTTCTACAAATCGAATCGATTCGTCCCTAAATCATAATTGATTTGGAACTGTAGGTTCTAAATCTTTTTTTAAATTTCCTTATTTTCCCTCCATCTTGCAACCTTATGACAAGTAAATAAAAACTAATTAAATTGATCCTATTCATACCTTTATTAATCCAAGGGCTAAATGATTTATGAATTATGGGAGTCCAAAAATATAACGCGACTTTATTAATTTATCAAAGCCGAATGTTACATTCTTCCCACCATGGAAACTTTCATCCCTGAAATAAAAAACTACATAAAATTTATTAAACAATTCGGGATGTATCCTTCTCACCGTAGGTTTTAATTACCAAGTTGTTCCCTCAATGACATTGTTATAACAAACAACCTTAATGATAGGAATTGTCTTCTTACAAAACATCTTTTGCTTGTGGTCTATTATCGCAATGGTCTAGTCTCGTAGGAAATATCATCCTAAGAGGTCTAGCTGACCCCAATTGATTACATGAGACGGATTTGGAATATATTTTTGTAACATCGATACGTGAAAAATGTTATGAACATTAGCTAACTGAGATGGTAGGGACAAATGGTACAACACTGAACCAATCCTATCTAAAATCTTGAATGTTCATGTGTACCTCATTGCCATCTTTACCTTCTTGTTAAACCTCATAACCCCTAGTCTAGCCTTGATCTTTAGAAATACATAATTACCCACACCGAACTCCAAATCAAAATGACGTTTATCTGTGTAGTTTTTCTAATGGATTTGAGTTGTTTCACGTCTAGCTTGAGTGACTTGAATCTTCTCAGTGGCCTCTTCAATCATCTCTGAAACCGAGATGTGCTTCTTGTGGACCTCCGCCCAATAAACTGGTGAACAACAAGGTCTTTCATACAAATCTTCAAAAGGTGGCATCCCAATACTAGCTTAATAACTGTTGTTGTAGGCAAACTCTTCTGACGATAAATTATTAACCCAACTACCCTGGAAGTCTTGAATACATGCCCGTAATGTATCTTCGAGTTTTCGAATAGTCGTCTTGGACTTTCCACCCATCTTCGAATAATATGTTGTACTGAGATTCAGATTTGTTCCCAACTCTTGCTAAAGTTTCTTCTAAAATGGACACAAATCGCGGATCCCTATTCGAAATAATGGATAAAGGTGAGACATGTTACCTTATGATCTCTTGGATGTAGATTCTAGCAAGCTTTACCACACTATCTGTGACCTTGATAGGAAAAAGTGTGCTGATTTGTTGAGTCGATTAACCATAATCCTCACTGCATCATGTCGTGCCTGAGTCCTAGGCAAAGCGGTAATGAAGTCCATTGTTATATCCTCCCATTTCCACTGAGCTACCGATATTGGTTACAATAACGCTGATATCTTCTGGTGCTATACCTTTACTTACTGATAAGTGAGGAAATTTTCCACAAAAGCACGACATCCTTTTTTAATTCCTCATCACCATTAGTCTCTATACAATTCCCTATACATCTTCGTATTGCCTGAATGAATGTTGAAACAACACTAGTGCACTTATTCCATGACCTCTTCCCTAAGTTCCTAAATACTCAAAACTACTAACCTTCCTCAAAATCTCACACCATTAACCTTATTGATTGACAAGTCATTGATTGGTTCACCTGACGAGATGCGATTCCTAAAGTTCATCAAATCATCATCAAAGGCTTGTGAATCAAACACCTTATGTTATATCACATGCCTTGCCACCATCCTATATCACATGTCTTGTGTTATCTTGTGGAGGTAACTCATCATTATCGCCAAAGATACCCATGTGTTCCTACTTAACGCCTCGGTAACAACATTGGCCTTACCTGAGTGCTAATGGAGACCAAAGTCGTAATCCTCCATGAGCTCTATCCATCGCCTCTACCTAAGATTTAGATCTATTTGAGTGAAAATATGTTAAAGGATATTGTGATCCGAGTACACCTCAAACTGATCCCCATACAGGTAATATCTCTAAATATTAAGGGCAAAGACAACGGTTTCTAGCTCTAGGTAATGCGTCGATAAATTTTTCTTGTGAACCTTTAACTATCTTGATGCATAAGCCACCATTTACTCCCTGCATCAGTACCGCTCACAAACTAGCTCCAGATGCATCAAAATATGTGGAATATCCCTTTCCTCTCTCAGGGAGGATAAATACTAGTGCTAAAGTTAGTCTAGTCTTTAACTCCTGGAAGGCCACGCCACAATCTTCTGTCCACTGAAAGCAAACATACTTATGCATCAATTTGGTAAGGTTTGAAGTATTCTCTAAGAATCCCTGGATGAAATGCGTATAATACCCGGTGAGTCCCAAGAAATTCCTCATTTATATGTCTATCTTCGGTTGTTCCTAATTCACTATTGCTTCAACATTTGATGGATCTTCTAAAATCCTTTGTCTTGAGACGACATGGCCAAGAAACTTGACCTTGTCCATCAAGAACTCACACTTGTTGAACATGACATACAACTAATTTTCACGGAGCACTTGCAAGGATGTGGGAAGGTGCTCCTCATGATCCAATCCTAAATTCGAGTAGATCAGGATATTGTGTCCTGAATGGTGTCTTCTGAATGCCCTCAATTTTGACCCGTAGCTGATGATAAATGAATCAAAGATCAATCTTCGATAATGTTCATGCGCCTTGCAACTGATCAAAGAGATCATTAATCCTTGACATGGCATACTTGTTCTTAATTGTAACTCGATTCAGCTGCCTGGAGTCAATACACAGCCTAAGGGAATTATCCTTATTATTGGAAAAAAGACTAGTGCGCCCCACAGTGACACACTCGGCCTAATAAATTCTTTGGATAATATATCCTCTAATTTTATCTTCAATTTGTTCATCTCGGTGGGAGATAAATGGTTTGGAGTAATGGAAATAGGTGAGACACTCGTGTGGTCCTCAATTGCAAAGTCAATTTCCTTCTGTGGTGGTAACCCTAGAAGCTCATTCTAAAACACATCCGAGCACCCCCATACAATCGAATGATCAAGAACCATATGTTCGGTACTATCCTGCACCACAAGTCTTGAAATCCACCCAAAATAATTCATTCGCGCTTTGGTGCTATTGTATTTACACGTACTATCCATGATTTTCTCACTGTTAAATCTTTAATCTGGTAATAGCACTGAAACACTGTGCCGATGACATTTAATAATGACACTAAAGAAAAAAAGATAATCCATCCCAAGGATTACTTCAAAACCCTTTATATCCATGACAATTAAGTCATACTTAAGCACAAATCATCCCACAACGATAACATAAGTGCGACATATGCGGTTTAAGGAAATACCTCTGCTAACTAAAAGTCCCACGAAGACAGGGGATGCAAACAATCTACCTCTAATCCTTAGCTGAAAGCTAACTCACTTTATGTAAAGGAATGCGATGCACCAGAATCAAATAAAGCTCGAACCCACATATGGTAAATTAAAGCCATACCTACCATAATTGTGGCATCCATATGGGAAGCAGACTGCGTAAAGAACTATTATTTAATGAAGGCGAAATGTAAGAGCACTTTATGACACTCACGTAACCATTAAAAGTTATGAAAAAAGTTAAGAAAAATTAACATTGGCCTTACAAGTATTAAAAAAAACTACCTATACTTGGGCCTCAAAGTTGACCTGTGTTTTTCCTAACTTTTCTTTCATATGGGGAGTTTTTAATTATGGCGTTATTGATCAACAACTGACTCTGGCCTGATGCCAAAGAGGTTTAACCCCTACTGATTATAGGCTTGGTAAATGGGGGATTCTCTAAAAAAGACTCGTCATATAAATCCACATTTCAAACTTGAGAACAACAACATATTCCTTGTTAAATTCCATGGACTAAAAATAATCCATCTAGGCTACCACATCTTTAACTCCAGTATCGTATCCCTTTTTGAAGTTAGAATCTTTGGCTTTTTCATTCTTATTCTACTTATCTAGCTGAGTGGTGGGGAGGTCCTTCTCACCGGCTAACATAAAATAGGTTTTCACTACACCAAAATGCTCTTTAAGTAACAAACTAGTTTTTTCATTACTAACAGTATTTTGCCATTACTATTTCTCACAATAAATTATCGTTATTAATATCATATAAGTGTTACTAAATTAGGTTACAAATTAAAAAATAAGGCAAGATATTAATTTAATACTTAACAAATGGAGGAGTACCACATTGGCTTTCCCTCCCAAACGAAAACTACATTAGATTTCTAATTCCCTTCCAAATGAAAAACCTGACTCTACTCTTTTCAACAAATTTCTCAAAAGTCCCCCTCTGGTTACTTTCTCTCTTCATCAATCTTTGTCTCAATCATTTCTAAGGTAATATATTCAACATATTTCGTAGTTATGATAATATTTTCATCACATGTATGTATTGAACTGTATTGATTGCATATGGATATACTTTTAATTTTTTTATTTTTGAATTTGATAAATACAATGCCCTCTGGTGCGAGATCGGCCCAAAGGTTTCGTTTTGAAAATATCATTGTCCTATCATACATGTTAGGTTCTTTTACTTGGATTATTTGTCAGCAAAATTATAGGTTAGGGAATTGTGAATGCATGATTTGTTGTCAAAGTTTTATTCACCACGTGGTAAGTAGGATTATAGGAGGCATTATGTTATCTTATAAAATTTATTTTTATGATTCTTAATATCTCATTTTTGGATAGATTCATAAACATTTTTAAGGTAGCATGCTGTCTACCGCTGTATTTTTTCTTTTTCTTTTGTTGTTTGCATATTTTTCTTTATTTTGCAAAAAATTATGTTCCTCAACGCAAGTTGAAGATGTAACATTATATAAGTGCATGACTTATATTTGATTAAATTTTTGTATGAATGTTGTAAGTTTATTTGTTGAATTTTGTTGATTCAGATGGTTTTCCAAGTTAGTATTTTTCTTGACATAAATCTGTTGGCGATGTGTTCCTTCGCGTGGCACTTTTGCTTTGTGCAAATGCTCAGGTCGAGTCTCTCCTCCACAAGTTTCTCGGTGGCCTTGCCATTAGGAGATAATATAATCATATTCCTTTGTTCCACGCTTGTATTTTTTGTGATTTGTATGTTGGAACGTACACGTTTAGCAGTGCACTGTACAAAATTTATAATTTTCTTGAAATGAATTGATATTATTTATATGTATATCTATTTTTAGTTGTGTGTTTTAGATTTATGTTTACCGATGTGTTATAGATATATTTATACTTATCATCATGCTTCTGTTTAGATATTAATCTATTTTCTTTGATATACAATTTAAGTTGTAGGCAAGCAGTAGTTTATTTGTATAGTTGAAACTGTTATTGGACCAAGTAGAGAATATTCTTACGAAGTTGGATTTGATTCATGGGAATCATAATTTCTTGGGTGTTTATATTGTATTTTTTTTATGTCATTCACAAAGAAAATTGGTATATCTCTATTAATTTTGTGTCGAATGGCGACTACAACTAATTTTCATGGAGTAACCTTAGAAAAGGTAGGTGACTGGGGATTTGCAATTTGATTATCATTTTAGATTTCAGTATAACTCTAAGATTATGCATCAGTTTTCTTTCTCAAATTTGTTTGCATTATATTTTTAGCTGATAGTGTCATTCGATGTCTAATGCATTGTGTTATGTTCAATATTCGGGTAATAATATAATGTCCAACTATCAACACTACTAATAATTCATAAGCCTGGATGGATTTTGTTATAAATGGACATAAATAGCTCCTCGTGAAGTTGAAATATGAAATTTTATTTGCTTATGATTTTCTTATTAGAAGGGGAGTTTGTTTTCCCCTTCACCCAATGTTGGTTAGGGTGCTCCGTAATTATGGAGGCGAAACCTTGCCGACTTTATTTTTAACTTGTGTATTTCCTTGTCATCTGGAGGTAGTTCATCGATTTCAAATAAGATATGATGGGGTCTATCCAAGATGGGGACAACTCTACTTGGAGAACGCTCAGATCTTTATCTGCATCGTCAATGCTTGGTCGGTCTATATATTCCACCTCAATTGTTCTTTTTAGATTAGTATCAATGGTAGAGGCTAGAGTGGCAAGAGCGTCTATATGGATATTGTCATTCCTTAGGAGATGCTCTACTGAGGCAGACTTGAACTGTTAAAGAAGGCTTCTGGTCTTATCTCTATAATCTATCATCCTTGGATCCCTTATTTCATACTCCCCGTTGAGCTGGTTTTCGATTAGTCTAAAGTCACAACACACAACAATGTGGCGAGAACCCAAACTAATCGGCCTACGAAGATAGTTCACCATTGCTTCATACTCTGCCTCGTTATTTGAGCCTTTAAATCCTAGTCTGATGGCTTGCTCAATAAGGCCACCTTACGATGTTACTTGACTCCTGTACCTTTCTCTTTAAATGATCCATCCATAAAGAGCTATCAGGATTTGTCGTCCTCACTGACTGCCAATGACTCTAGGATGGGATGCGACTATTCTTCATTTTCTCTTGGCGATGTTGAAAATTCTTCCACGAAGTCTGCCAGGACTTAGCTCTTGACTGACGTCATGGATTTATACTTAATGTCAAACTAGGCCAATTCAAGGGACCACTTGAACATTCTGTTTGATAGGTTGACCTCCTTAAGATAGTCCTTCAGAGGTAAATTATTATGATGAATACCGTATGAGCGTTGAAGTAGTGCCTTAACTTCCTTGCGTGGTCACTAGTGCCCATATTTTCTACGGGCACATACCTATTTTTTACTTCAAAAAGTGTGCGTCTCATATAGTAAATCAGTCTCTATTCTCCATTGTGTAGATAAATTAATGTCATGCTCATCACGTTATCTGAGAAAACCAAATAAAGGTATAGGTCTTATTATTCTTTGGGATTTGACAGCAAGGGATGGGATCCCAAGTACGACCGAATCCCTTCTAAAGCTTAATCACATTCTTCTATTCAGATCGTGGGCCTTGCTTTCTTTAAAGATTAGAAGAACGACCAACGATTGTCAGAAGATCTTGAAATGATTTAGGTCCTTTAACATCCTAGTAATGACATGGATATCTCTGATGGTGGTCGGTCTTTTGAAGACCTGTAAAGCTTTGATTTGATATGGGTTCATTTCAATGTCTTTTTGAGTCACCAAGTAACCTAGAAACTTGCTAGAGATCACACCAAATATACATTTGGAAGCATTGAGCTCTCTAATGGAGAAGGCCTGGAGTAGGTTGTCAACTTCGGCTTCTACAACCCTCACCTTTTATGGGGAAAACTTCATGGGTGTCTGTTTAATCGATTTGATACTCAGTTCTACGTGAAATAGGTGTCAAATAATCTTTGGGTCTATTCCTGGGAGATCATAGGGTTGCTATGCAAAGACGTCTGCATTTGTTATGAGGAAGTGAGAAAGTTATTCGAAGATGTCTGTCTGATCAATGAGGAAGGCTTTTTCTGGTTATGATGCATCCATAGGAACATAAATTAGTTCCTCTAACATGTGTTTGGCAGGGGCCAACTGAGTTTCTTTAATTCCCGATCGAACGCCCTTTGATTTCTACTTGGGATGGTCATCCTTTGAATTTTTCTCATCTCGACTATTCTTATAATATGTCTGCTTTGCCTTGATGGCTGAAACAAACCAGCTTCGTGCTGTCACTTGATCTCCTCTGATTTCTATGACTCCATGGTATATCATAAACTTGATCTTCTGATGAAGTGAAAAGGGGACAACCATTATATTATGTAGCCATCCTCTGCCCAATATTACATTGAAGGGCAAGTTCGATTGGATCACATGGAATGTTACTTCCTTATTAGCCAGACTGATATTATCTAACAATTTAATTTTCTCAAGGGGGTCTCCACATCTCCATTAAAGTCGACCAATGGGCCGACGTTGGTTTCCAGGTCCTTGATGCAATAAACAATAATGTAAAGTACTATTAGGCACATGATTTTTGAAAAGCTTCCTTGATCTACCAACACTCTTCTTATGTTAAAGTTCATAACTCTCAAGGTGAGCACCAAGTCATCCTTATGAGGAAAATTTATGCCAACTAGGTCGTCATCGGTGAATAAAATGGCACGATCAGTATCTAGGTCTTTCCTTTCCCTCTTGGCTAGGACTGGCTTAGATGAGTCTACCTGGAATGCTTGCTAGATGATGACTGCTATTACTACCTTCTCCCTAAGGTTCTTATTGGTATGTCGAGTCGGGTCAGTGTAGCCATCGATTGTGATGACCAATCTTATTGGTGGAATAACTTCTTTTACTTTCTGGACCGTGTTAATTTTTGTCATTACTTTTGGCTTCGTTGTGCTGATGTATTCCTTAAGGTGCCCAACCTAGACAAGTTCCTCCCAGTGTTTTTGAACAGTTTGTAATTCTCTATGAGGTATCCGTGATCTTGGTGATAATTTCACTTGATATTGGCATCCCTATCCTCTAGATTATTGGCCATCTTGGGTGGCCTTCTGAAGAAAGGCTTGTAATACCCCACCCTAAATATTTTATTTAATCCCCGTATATAATTGCGATAAAACGAAAGATATGGAAACTAGGATGATTAAGACGAGGTTGTATTTCCATTTAAACTAACTTTGAGGCTTGAAAAAAATTATTGAAGATTTGGGATTGAATTAAATAAAGAGGAATTGTGAATTTGGGGCTTATTAGCTATTAAGTAGTAAAACATTATATGGAATATATATATATATATATATATATATATATATATATATATATATATACACACATGTTGGGGTACAAACTAGAGTTGAATAAAAATTAAGTGAATTATGAATTTTTATAAAGTTTTATATGAGGGTTATGAAATTCTTAAGTTATAAATCATATGAGACCCTTTGAGACTAAATAAATTAAGTGGGGAAAATGTGCAAATAAGGAATAGTGGGTTAAATAACAAAACATCAATCTCCCATTAATCATATTGCGTTCCAAATTAGAGGAGAAGGAAATCGCATAAGCAAGGGTTGCAAAAAAAAGGAAAAATGTCTTATATAGATGCATGGAAGGGACGACTTGGGCAAATGATAAAGTAGTGGATATTGTGGCAATTATCTCGGAATCTCTTGACTTTTTCTCATCGATGTCAGGAGAGATCTTAAAGTAAGGAACAAGCTTGTGTTGTTCCAATGTTGGCTGAACTCACTCAAGCGTCCAGGATGGATCAGTCCATTTCTCCAATGTCAGCTCCATATTCGTGGATCCCACTTCAAAGCCAGCTCATGGGCCTGGCAGTTCCATAGAGACAGAGGTAAAGCTTGTGTCCTTTGGTTTTTGTAATCTACGAAAGACATCCCTAACACATTTGTTGTTAAAGTATGGATTGTGGATCAATTTGGATGGCCAGGATCAAACCGAGGACGTGTGTTAAAGGATTTAGGGTATCTGTTGGCCGGGTGTATAAAGATGGAGATTTGGGGCAGTAGCCCACTCCACTACCATCCCCTCCCATTTATTCTCAAGCATTCTCACCATTTCCCTCTTTAAACAAGTCAGTATGCATCTAATTTTTCTTGGAAAAAAATAACTACACCACACAAAATAAATATGTGTTCCCTCCATTTATATGTTAGATATACGAAATATAGAAGCTATTAGTGGGAGTTAATATGGGTTTTATATGGGAGTATTCTTAGAGCAAGAAGGTGTATTTTAATGGAGATTTTCTTGAAGTGTATTGGAGCTGCAATGGAGGCTGTTTGGTGGAGCTATTGTGACTCCCTTTAAGGACACCTTTGAAGGTGGGGGAGTCACCCATCTTCTTCAAAGCCACCACCATTTTCAGAGTAGTAAGGTGGGATAATCTACTATTACATTTGAAACTGTATTGGTGTATATTATAGTCGTACTAATGTTGAATATTAAGAGTAGGTTTCCTATGAACAAGATGATATGTTTCTAGTAAAAATCAGAAGAGTACATTTTTATGGTAGATAAAAATGTAGGAAGTTATTATTTGTGTAGTTTTTCCCTAATAATCTGGAAACATGCATTGCATGGGAGAGAAAAATGTAGAAACATATTATTGTGTAAATTCTTAGTAAAAAGAAATATGGGGCATTTTTATAGAATAAAAATGCTAGAAAGTAGTATTTGTGTATAATCCTAGTAAAAAGGTATGATGAACATTTTTACGAAATAAAAATGCGAAAAATGATTAATGTTGTCAAATATTTATGAAATAAATATTTCTAAAGCTTGTTTGTAAGATGGAGAACTTTATGAATACATGGTCATTTTCGAGTTTAACGAAGTTAGGAATATCTTGCTCACTTGAAAATCACGTTTGTTGTGAATAACATATAATTCTAAAAAGAAATGCATGTTTAATCCATTAGATTAGATTTTAGTATTTATAATATAATTTCTATAAACTCGTAGTATTTTGTGAATAACTAAGTGAGCAAATTAAAAAGAGGTCATATTGGGTTTAAACATAAAGTAAGAAAAGATGCTATTTCATATGATGAAATTGTTGAATTGGCAAGTATGAAAGTTTGGCAAAAGCGTGATGTTAAAAAAGTGTTAAAACGGCTAAGCGTTAAAATGTCAGGTTGGAAACTTAATGATTATTTTGAGAAATGACACTTGTTAAGGAATTAGATTGCAAGTTTTGATAAGTAAAGGGTAAATTGGTAATTTACCTAAAGTGGAACATTTTTATGAAATAAAAATGTTAATGTATGTTTTATACTACTATGGGTGGAATTTAATTAAGTCATAAAATGTAAATGATTTTTAGTGTAAAATCAACACGTGTGTAAAATAAAGAACTCAAGGAGAAAGTAATAACTTTACAAGTATAATGGGAAAATAGACGGTTAAGTCCAAGGATTTGACTTGAGCCCAAAACGACACTATGAAAATGTTGAACACATTGGTAAGATAATGATATTTGGATGACGTCGAGATAAAATAATTAAGGAGGGCATGATGTCCCTAGTGGTGAAAGACCCCAAACCAACTGTAATAGTATATGGCGACGAGACCGGTGGTGTGAGGCCACGAAGTCTGTGAGTGTTTGTTGGAAAAATCCCAAAAGTAATGCTAAGTAATGAATTGAATATTCATAAAAGAGTCATAAATGAATGGCACTAATTCATTGATTTACCTTGATCCCTTTTTAGTCAAAGAATGTTGATTTTCAACCTTGGGGGCCTTCTTAGGCTCATTCCCCTTTTGCTCGATCGGGGGATTTGTGTTGACGAGATAATCCTCTAGCTTGTCATATTTTTCAATATGAGACATGATATCGTCCATTGAAGAGGTCAATTTCTTAGTTAGTGACTAGTGGAGATCATTCGACCACTCCAAACTAAACATAAAAGAAGAGATCGCTAGTTTATCATTATAATCATCAATTTTATTATACAAATCTCATTACCTCTGAGCATACCTCCTGAGAGACTCTCCCTTCTTTTTCTCGAGAGAGATAAACAAATCAACCTCCTTGATTACTTTGTTGCTTGTGATAAATTGGGTTTTAAAGTGTTCAGCCAACTTTATAAAAAAGGAGATTGATCCCGGGGCAATTTCTCAATCCACTTCAAATTGATCTCTAAGAGAGTTGGCGCTTGCGTTCAAATGATCAAATTATATTTAAAACACCTTTTAACCCAAATTAACCCTAAACATGCAACTAGGTGTGATTGAAACAATATGAAATCATGCAAGAATTATTCAAGACACAAAGTTTAAGGAAAAATCCCCCACAGGGGCAAAACCATTTGTATATCACTATAATTTGTAAGAGAAACGGCTTACAATCGGATTACACTGAAATACAAGTTTTTGACTAAGAATTACCCTCAGGTATCGGATTCTGTAGTCGCGGCTGGAATTATCCCTTTCCAGTAGGGCTGGCGGCTGGAACTATCCCTGTCCAGTAGGGCTGCAATGAAGAGGAAGGAGCGGTCCATTTCACAAGGGTTGAACAACAGCAATGGTGTTCTTGGGTTACCAAACTTGATTCACATAGATATGGAAGATGTGTGAATCTAAAAACCTAGAATCATAGGACTCAATAGGTGAAGACTTTAGGGTTGATATTCTCTGAAAATCGTTGAAAAGTCTTATCAAACCACTTCCTCGTAGTGGGATTAAATAGAAACTCTTTGGCCGAGAAAATCTGATACATGATCTGTTTGATTCTATCTAGGGCGGACCGGTCCGGGCCTTAGGCGGATCGGTCCGATAGCGGACCGGTTCTTTTTAATTTGAAGCTGATTCAGTTCGCATTCAGTTCGGGGCTCACTGGCTTCAAAGTGCACGGCGGATCGGTCCGGGGCGGTCCGATTCGGGTCTCAGCGGATCGGTTCTTTTTATATACAGGCGGACCGGTCCGGCTGACTGGATTTCTGAGTTCTTCCTTTCTTTTGATCTTTGGATTCCGTTGATGATGAATGGACTTTGAATCTTTGCAACGGTGTTACGGCTAATGACATATACAAGTATGTTGGACAAAAATGTCCTTACAAATCTCCCCCTATGTCTATGCCGGAACAAACATAAAAAATCCGAATTATCTATAATCACAATGCCTATACAAATCTACCCCTCCATGAACCCAAAAACTGAAAGTGGTACAAATGACTAAGGCTGCATCGTTTGTTCTTCGAATCTTCAGAAATCTCACCGCTTTTCTCATCAGGGTGTGCAACATGGGATTATCAAAAGATGTACCTACACACATGAGACAAAGCAAATACCAAGTGACGTATCGAGTTTGAAATGAGATAAACATAAGCATATATCAATTTAAGATGATATTCTCAGAATTTCAAAACTCCCCCATAATCAGATAATTCATTCATAATAAGATAATTCATTCCCCCCTTTTTATGATGTTCCCAAATAGACAAATGAGAGAAATAAATAAAGCAATCAAGTACCGGGGTGACACAAGGCATAAAATCACACCATGAATGAACATAAAACAACCAAGTCGGTGATAGCGTAAAAGAATGGGTGTGATCAAAATTCGATAGGAAAATCAAATCATACAAACATGACATATGTGCACGATGAATATTGGATATTCCTAACGAATGAACTCAAATGCTTCCTTTGGTGTAAAAGATTGGAAATATAAGACATTGACTATATCAAATCTATAAATCAAAGCTCAAAGTGATTTCTACACCAATAACGTCCAAAATGATTTTCATGCTTTTTCAGGACTTTCAAGGAAGTGCAAACCCGTTTTTCAATCTCCAACCAAACTCCCTCAGATTTATATTTTGAATAGAGGAATACTAAATTCTCAAACTTTGGAGAATTGATGGTGAAACCTAAATGGCCCATATTTGGCATGAATTGCTCTTTATTGCCTTTAAATTTTTTCGGGCTCTTTTAACCTCTTAGGACCTCGGATATTAAAATTCCTCCATTTTTTAGGTCCTTTTTAATGGTGGCTTTTGCGCAAAGGATAAATGATCAACTTTCGCAGCCCCTCCCCATTATGCAAATTAGCACACAGTCTCACCAACAGGGTTTTTACATGCAATCCAATCTTATCAAGTTTTATCGCATATTGTACATTGTATAGACAGAATTGAGATTGAAATACTCAAGCCAATATGTGATAGACAAGTGCAATAAACAAATACAGCCATGCATGTGTGCAATAAAGGATATAGGAGTCAAGCATGTAAAAAATATCACTAATTACATCTCAAGGACTCCAATCAATGTTAAGCACATGGATGAAATGATGTAGCCTCTCAAATCTCTATAAAACAGTCACATGGATAAATGGAATGAAGTTGTGACTTGGCTATCTTAAATGCTCATCCATAAAAGGCAAATCTCTTTTTGAATTTTTCAAAAATTTTATCAAAATAAAATCTTTTTGTATTTTTTCGAAAACAAAATTCAAAAACAAGAATTTATACAAGAAGTACAAGTCATCACACTAGTAAAAATATATCATGAAACCACAACTAGTGTATGACAAATATGCAATCACAATTAACCAAAAGATTTCACATGGGGTGAATTACGTGCAAGCAAACGGGAATCGTGGAAAAATAAACCATAAGCCTCTAAATCCGATTTTCTAACCCAAATAGATGTGTAACGAAGTGTGGGGGTTTTGGGAATCGAATTTGTTCTTTCACTAAACTTCCTAGGTCCATTTAAAAGCTTATAACAAAAGTGCCTAAGATGACCTTGCCTACCACAATGTGTGCAAGAGTAAATCGGGCGGTTTGTGTTCCCTAAAGGTGGCCCTCTCCTGAAATTTATTGGTTGCTCTTTCCAAATTTGCCTAAGTGGGTCTCTCCTAATGATCCTAGGAGGTTCTCTCACGATGTTCCTATGGGGCGCCTTTTTAACAAACTTAGGTGCCTCTTTCTTAACAATCCTAGGAGTCTCTCTCACACATGTGGGAATGGTTTCAAAATATTTTTCAAGACCAATCCCACCCCTATCCGTTTTGATCTCGACTGTGCCTAAAATCTTATCGAGTTTTTTAGACCTAGACTCCAAATCAAATTTCACTTTACTTGAATCTTTCAATTTCACCTCAAGTTCACCTATCCTACATTCAAGTACTCATTTAGAATCCTCAAACTCTAAAAGCTCCTTTTTCATAGTCTCCATCAACCCTCTAAGACTATCTCTCTCATCCTCGACGTACTCAAGCTTCTCTTTCAAAATTTTCACATGAGCCCTAAGTTCTTCAACTAAAAAATCATTATTTTTTATGGTACACTCTTTCCATTGAGCTTTCAATTTCAAATTTTCTTTCTTTATTTTCAAAGTTTCAGCATAAAGTTCATTGAAAGCAGTTTGCAAGTCATGCTCATCTACACTTTCCTCCTCACTTTCATCCACACTCCCATCACCTTCACTATCACTAATCACATGGATGGGAAACTCTCGCCTAGAAGCAAAAAAACCTTCTTCTTCCGAATCACAATCACTAAGGGTAGAAACATGAGAAATCGGTTTATTCAATTTCTTCTTTAAATTTGTGGTACACTCATGTAACGTGTGACCAACACCCTCACAACAAGGACACCTCTCAGATTCGTTTACAACAGAAGATTTAAAACAAGAGTTCGTGTGAATTTTCCAATTAATTTTTTCAAAAATTTGACATCGAAGATCATCAAAACCATCAAAAGCCATTTTTGCAAAATCAGGATCAAAACACAATAACTTAGTGCAACAGGCTCTGATACAAATTTGAAAACGTGAGTAGACAAATTGTATTAGAAAGTAAATCCTCGAAAAATCAGGATAACGCGATAAATTAGCGTAACCCGCTCTGATACCAATTTGAGAGAGTTGGCGCTTGCGTTCAAATGATCAAATTATATTTAAAACACCTTTTAACCCAAATTAACCCTAAACATGCAACTAGGTGTGATTGAAACAATATGAAATCATGCAAGAATTATTCAACACACAAAGTTTAAGGAAAAATCCCCCACAGGGGCAAAACCATTTGTATATCACTATAATTTGTAAGAGAAACGGCTTACAATCGGATTACACTGAAATACAAGTTTTTGACTAAGAATTACCCTCAGGTATCGGATTTTGTAGTCGCGGCTGGAATTATCCCTTTCCAGTAGGGCTGGCGGCTGGAACTATCCCTGTCCAGTAGGGCTGCAATGAAGAGGAAGGAGCGGTCCACTTCACAAGGGTTGAACAACAGCAATGGTTTTCTTGAGTTACCAAACTTGATTCACATTGATATGGAAGATGTGTGAATCTAAAAACCTAAAATCATAGGACTCAATAGGTGAAGACTTTAGGGTTGATATGCTCTGAAAATCGTTGAAAAGTCTTATCAAACCACTTCCCCGTAGTGGGATTAAATAGAAACTCTTTGGTCGAGAAAATCTGATACACGATCTGTTTGATTCTATCCAGGGCGGACCGGTCCGGGCCTTAAGCGGATCGGTTTGATAGCGGACCGGTTCTTTTAATTTGAAGCTGATTCAGTTCGCATTCGGTTCGGGGCTCACTGGCTTCAAAGTGCACGACGGATCGGTCCGGGGTGGTCCGGTTCGGGTCTCAGCGGATCGGTTCTTTTTATATACAGGGGGACCAGTCCGGCTGACTGGATTTCTGAATTCTTCCTTTCTTTTGATCTTCGGATTCCGTTGATGATGAATGGACTTTGAATCTTTGCAATGGTGTTACGGCTAATGACATATACAAGTATGTTGGACAAAAATGTCCTTACAATCTCTCATTGAGTCTATGGGAATACCCAATATATTAGGGTATAATGATGGCTCCAAAGTGACATGGTCTGCCGGTATTGCCTAATGTAATGGGAAATGTCTGCCTTTTGTCGTATATCGTAACCTTTGGTATGGAGAACTTCTTTGGGGGCTCAAAAGAATCTATCAGTTTAATAAAGGGTTACGCTGAACCAATCCCCAGAGCCTTTCGATCTAGCAATTTGGGAGTTCTGACAAAGTTTGGATTCATCCTTGCTTTCAAATCCCTTCGGATGAGTCCTTTCAGTTCGTCGCTCTTTACTTAGTTTGGCTGCACCTTTGAATGGGCAGGCCTGCTACTTCTAGCTGACTCCGTGGGCCGGTGTTGGTGGTGCATGTGACTAATAGAATCCTCCCGGGAGAATGATCAAATCACTGGTAGTGATACACTAGGCGAGGGTTACTTTCTTGGGAAGCACTACCAGGTTGATTCCTTGAGGAGTGAGGTCCCCTCCTATGAGGGCACTGATTATGAGAATTTGATGTGAGATTCTCTTAATACCGTATTAACTACCTCCTCAGATGGGCGATCTCTCGATCTTAATCATCCAACCTTTCCTCATAAATACTGTCCAGATGAGATATCTTCGACAAGGTCCAAATCTCCCCGGTGAACGTCCTCTGGACCTTGAATGTTGTTGGAGAGATGGAAATCGAATAGAATCGTGGTCCCTACTTACGATGCACATTTTAGGCTAAATGCGACTCCTTGTGTGAAAAGGGTGAGACTAGTTTGTACTCCTTATGAACTTTAGGTTTTACTAACTTTAATGGTGATGATAACTTTGTTTCCCACAGAAGGTGCCAAATTGTAGGGGTTATTGGCTCACAACAAAATCTAGCATTTGCAAATTAGCTCGAAAAATATTAGAGTGCAGAAATAATAAAGAACGAGAAAGATGTTGTGGTTCGACCATAAGGTCAGCCTACGTCCAAGGGCAAAGGGGGAGAAGATCAGTTTATCACTATTAAAGGGGATGGTAACACTTAGAGTACTAGGGATGGTAGCTGAGAGTCCAAGCTGTCACGTGCAAGATACAATATATTTATTATGAGATAGATCATTATTATATATTGAACTATGCGTCCTAAAACCTAGAGTCTCTTTGTGTCTATCTTGACTAGGTTCAAGAGTTCAATTGATAATAGTCTTTCGGTTAATTAATGTGATCTCTAGGATTTATTCATATCTCTCTAAGATACGTGTTTTCCCTATCCCATTTGCCTACAATACGCTTCTCACATGGCTTTCCATGTGTTCGGTCATGTGGCGCCAATTTGGTCGTAAGCCCCTCAGATGATATCTATAAACAATGTTATGTTGTATTGTATATCAAGGCATGGTAGAACTTGTGATCATAGTAATATATCAAAAGGAAAAGAACAAAAGATAAAAATAGTTGTGGAACATGGTTTATCACCAAATAATATCTTCGTTGATCACATGTCTTATTTTTTTCTGGTTTAGTTGTAAATACGATCTTTGATTTCAGTTTTTTGGTAGTAAATAATGTAATGATTATGTAGGTTGCATTTTGATTTACAAGACTAGATCTTATTTCTTAGGCATAGCTAGAACCATTTTTAGCACCAGTAGAATCTACTAAGTTCCTAGTATTTGTTATTTTTTCACTTTTTTCCACTTGCACAGCATCGGGTTCCTGATTTTATTATTAACACTACTATTGTTCTTACTTATAAAATGGCCTGATTTTCCAAGCAGTTCCTTCACAAGTGAATCGTTCTTCTATTTCTACATTGTATTTTGTCTGTGAACTATTATATATAGAACTACAGAGGCAGTGAAAAACACATTGATATTAGAAACAAATTTGAAGTTCATCCATTTAAAAGCACTACATTTTTTTACTTTCATATGGTTGTAATTAAGTTTGGATGGCCCTTATAAAGAGCTCATGGAATAATGCCCAACTTTTCCATATACTAGAGTCCATACTCTAAGTGATCTTTCATTTCGTTAATTTCTTATTTAAGCACTATCTAATTTAAAACTTACCACCAACTCTTTTTTTTATCTTATTCCAATCGCTATAGTATGATGGATTATGGTCTCACAATTATACATAATATTATGTATACATTTCTATAGGTTCCATTGAAAAATGAAAATATCAAACTGTAATGGTCCCACTTTTCCCGAGTCAAGAAAACATTGATAGCAAGGTATTTTGCAAATGTTATAATTATATGTGGGTGTATATATAATTATATTTATATTGATATACGTAATACTGAAATGATGTTATATTTATATTATTGACTACGTGGAATTTTATTGTCCAATTCGATTCATACTTATCTTGGTGCTTAGAAAATTCTTTTGTTTTGTCTTTAGTGTTTATCAGTTGCCATATTCCATTTTATTTGCATTATTAGAATCTTACGTTTGTACCAAAAATTAATTCCATTTTCTTTCTTTGGTTGTTTCTTCCAAGCAAATGATATTCACTTTCGATATATGTCCTCTTTGGGTATCAATAACTACAACACTACTCTTGGGATATTGATTACTTGCTCATGAATTCAAATCTTTCACTCATTCTTGGATTATATTTGTCATGTTTTGATTTAATGAAATTTTATTTTATAATTTATTTTATTTCTTTATTCTTAATTAGGTTTTTTATATAATTTTTCATATGTTACAAGAAGTTATTTGTTAATATCTTTGGGGTATATTTGAAAAAGAATGGTGGTAGTATATTTCACAATAGTATTGTAGTACCAAAGTTAAAAAAATGGTGATTTCCCCTTGTACTCATATTATATTTTACCATATTATGCAGACAGAGAAACTTTAATTGAATGGATTTTACAATGACGTTGTATGAAATGGAAGAAATATTACTCGATTCCAGTGAGTCACCTGGGGTTAGGTTTCACTGCTTCTACTTCTAGAACATATTATGCCCACCTATTTATCCATCTCCCTTTGAGAACTGATGGGGTTGAAGTAGTAGGTGCAAGGCAAAATAAAGGAGATGTATCACTTGGTGAAACACTAGTTGGAGTGAAGGAATACATTATTTAAAAAATAAAGTGTAGAGCATAGAGGATCATTGAGAGGCTGAGCAATGATATCATGATTTTTGTACTCTTTATCGTCGGTTGAAAAAAAAAATTACCACTCAAGGTTTGATTCTTCCTTCTCCCTGGTCCTCTGTAAAATGAGAATCCAGAAAGATTTTTGGCAATACTTCTCCTGATGTCATTGCAGAAAGAAGTGTTATAATTTAAGAGTGTTTACAGTCCATTATCCATTCCAGATTTGTATCTAATATCCCCATAAAAAACACGCATGCCTCGATCATCATTTTCTACCATAGGTGCAGGTATGGAAAGTGTTTCGACCTTGAGGGAAGAGTAAATCACTTGTTATTGAAATTCAACCATACAAACCACCAAAACATATTGGAAAACAAATACCACAAGAATTTTGATGATTGGAAAACTCGAATGTAGGACTTAGTGCAAACGCTTTGGTGGGTAAAACCTCAACTTTATGAATACAATGGACAATTATTTTGTTCTTTGTGCTATATAAATGAAAGTGTTGTCCTACCAGCTAGAGTTATGCATTTTGGGAATTTTACGCAATATCTAGTTTCTTAACTTGCTAATTATATCTGGATTCTATTCAAGATCATGTATTTGAATGATTGTGTGAAATGGTATATATTGTATTAATCTTTGAAGGGCATGCTAGATTGTGTACAACGGTATATAATGTATCACTCTTGGTATTTAAATTTCTTTTGCGAATAAAGAGCGGAGGCTAATATAAAATGTAAATGTAGAATATAGTATGTGGACTATTTTTGTATACGCTCTTGGTATTTGAATAGCATGGTAAGCATAACTGAATCTATTTAAATTTAGGGCTTGATATCGGATCTTGAAAACTATTTTTTTAAATATGTATTAAAATTACTAACAGACTTTTACCATTACAATATATGACAAAAGTGTTACAAAACTTGTGTAATAAGGAAGAAATAGTAATAGAAAAGTCTGTTACTAAATCAAAATTAATAATCGTAAAATACCGTTGGTAAATCCATTATTAGTAACGGTAAAATACCATCGCTAAATGCAATATTAGTAATGGTATATATATGTTACTAATTTTATTCCCATGCTTTTTTTTAACGAAAAATTATGATTACTAATTATTTTTGTAATGGTAAAATACCATTACTAAAAAACATTTTTGGTGTAGTGCCTCCTAAGCTCGATCTACTCACCATCGGCCTTATAGTAAAATACCATTAATAAAATCTAGTTTTGGCATCTCTTTCTTTAAGCATGTCCTCCTTACAAGAGGATATCCTTAAGCTTGTTAGTGTTGTATAAAATATATATTCTTTTATGTTTTATCAAATTTAAAATATGAAATAAATCATATTTATACAATAAAATTAATACCACTAGCAAACTTACAAACGAAGAAGATGACCGAGTCAAGTGTTTGACACTCTCTCCTTAAGACAAAATGCGCTCCCGCTACGGTACTTATGGTAATGAACAATGAACGTTTGTCTCCTATGATAAAACAGTCTCGACACGTGCAAGAAGCACTTCAGTGTGCGTGTCCCACGAACCAATTATGTTTGATACTTTATCTTACTCGATCGGCAATGGAAAGTATTGAAAATATATTTTCTCTCATTTTTCTCTCTCTAAAAAATGAAGACAAGTCTTGTATTTATAGAAAACAAGGTGTTTTTTCATGAAAAGACATGTCTTTAGGAAACAGCCACTTTAGGGACGTTTTTCATGAACTGTCACAACTTATGGTGAACAGTCATGACCTTTAGGGACGGTTCTGAAAAAACAGTCACTAAATAGCGAACAGTCACAACCTTTAGCGACAGTTACGAAAATCCGTCCCATAAAATAAATAAAATTTCCTAATAAACTTCATACATAAATGGGTAACTTTGATACCAAATTTCTTATTCATCATTTATCCGTTTTAAACAAATAAATATATAACGTGACTCGTTATGCTACAAGGAACGTGCACATACTTGGTTCTATTTTGACCAATATATTAATTTGGTCATAAAATAATTTGTGTAAAAACACAATATTTTTCAACAGTTAGTTAGATAAAAAATTTGATCGTACCTATCGGCCATCTTTTATTCATATTGTTGGCCTAAGTATGAAGAAGATAGTTCCTCTTCTCCATCTGCCCAGTTTAGCTAGATCCCTCTCAAAGGGCTTGCATATCCTCCTAACGGAGTTGGCCCTCCGAGCTACCTGATCGACTGGATAACAAAGTCTTATAGTCATGTCGCTTTGATCAGGTTCAAGGTCGACTACGTTACAGGATTTAACGTCTTGTTATTCCTAAGACCAAATCATGGTTGACTGTTAGCACTTTAAAAGGGGAAAAGGGGTTTAAGTCCTTATTTTCTTGATTTTCATGGTAATTGGTTGATTTGGTTTCTTCAGAATCACTTGAGATGACGTGTGGCTTCATAATAACACCATAATATTAATCACGAACACATTAATATAATAAATTTTAGCATATAATTATTCTTAATAAAAGGATTTTGGGTCTTCATATTTTCATATAATATGCCTAAAGGATAGAAAAGAAGACTTACCTTGATCTAATGCATTGATGAATCTTGTTGTAGAAATCTCTTTTAATCATCTTGATTAATTGTTCCATCAATCTCCCTTCTTGAAAAAATTGCACTTAAATGGAATTTCAAAATTTCTCTCCCACCTCAAAATAGTGTGTTATGATATACTCTAGATGGTGTATGGTTATTCTATTTATAAGGGGAGGACGGCCGGAATCCTAGTCAAAATAGGACTTTATTTCAAGTCTCCCACTAATGACTAACGGATAAGATTAACTCAATCCTTTATTATTTGTATTTATCACATTGCTAATTAACTATTTGATATTTATCAAGACCACATAAATGGAAAATTCATAAATTCAGAATTTAATATAATCGATATTAAAAAATTAATTTCGGACTACGTTATTAATTTTCAAAAGTCACCCACTTGGTCTTAATAATCCTCGTAAATAAATTAGGTACCATAAGGTGCACAATAACTGATAAATATAGTTTGATTAAATCAAACAATTCACGAATCCGAGTCATGGAGGTTCCATGCTATTCAAGAGTATGATTCCTTCCATGTACCACAACAACAACATTTCATTCAACTAAGCCTTTAATATTGGGTATCATAATGGCTTCATAATGTCATTTTGAATAAGGACTATTTATGTCAACAATAATTCATAATCATATGCATGAATTCACTAAATAAAGAAATAATTGAAATCAGAAACACTTTTATTGAATTCAAGTAATAGTATCAAACAACTAAGCTAAATAGCAATCATAATATTACTAATAGAGACCCATCTCTTTGACACGTTCCATAATGTCTTTGGAGATAGTCCTTTCATAAGAGAATCTGCTATCACTACACCAAAAACAGGATTCTGGCACGGTTTAAAACTGTGTCAGATCAAATCTGGCATGGTTTTGAACTGTGCCAGAATCAGGTGTTCCAAAATAGGAATTTTTTTCTGGCACGGCTCAAAAGTGTGCCAGATTCAGCCAAACAGGAACACTTCTGGCACACTTTTAAACCGTGCCAGAATTTGATATTTCTGGCACACTTTTGGCACAGTTTTTAACTATGCCAGATTCAGCAAAATAGGAACACTTCTGGCACTCTTTTAAACTGTGCCAGAATTTGATATTTCTGGCACACTTTTGACACAGTTTTTAATTGTGCCAGATTCAGCACAATTTAAAAAAAATTGGCACAATTCAAAATCGTGACAAAATATGACACACTTTTGCCACGGTTTTGAACAGTGCCAATTTTTTTATTTAAAAAAAATTATTTGAAAGCACAAAATTCACAAATTAATAATATTGCGCGTTATTAATAAACTAATGTACATACAAACTTCAAAATATTACAAGTCTTTGACAGCTCACAAGCCCAAAAAAAATTGGACGGAGTTTCCTCTATTTTCTGGACATTCCAAAATCTGTTAATACAAAACCTGCCTAACATAAAGCCCGCACAGCCACAAAATATAACAATTAACTTACAAAAGCCCTCATGGCCATAAAAGTCAATAATAAAACAACAAAAGATCATACGGTCATGACACAAAAAAATGGAATCATTAATAAACCCCTTTTTGTAAACCATTGAGTTCTTTATGTGTTCCACGTGAATAAAAGCCAACGATAAATTGTTATCCTGCAAAAAAAATACAATACAAAAAGATACGATATTAGTAACCCAATAATTTACCAAAAAAAAATACTCAAAACAAAAAAATTACATATATGAGTGGAAATTATCGTCATACTCACAAACCGGGAAACCCAGGACTACGCGGTCAGTTCCTACAAGTTACATTGGTTCCGTACGAGGTGTTCGTGTCTCGTACGGGGTCGATTGGCGACCGGTTTGGGTTTTCACCCTTTAACGGCCTATTTTTAACTCTAAGTGTGATTTTTGCAAATTATCATCATACTCTCAAACAAGGAGACCCGGGACTATGCGGTCAGTTCCTACAAGTTACATTGGTCCCGTGCGAGGTGTTCGTGCCTCTTACGGGGTCGATTGGGGGCCTGTTTGGGTTTTCACCCTTTAACGGCCTGTTTTTAATTCTAAGTGTGATTTTTCCAAATTATCGTCATACTCTCAAACTGGGAGACACAGGACTACGCGGTCAGTTCCTACAAGTTACATTGGTCCCATGCGAGGTGTTCGTGCCTCCTACGTGGTCGTTTGGGGGTTGGTTTGGGTTTTCATCCTTTAACAGCATGTTTTTAAGTTTAAGAGTTGATTTTTAAAAATTATCGTCCTATTCTCAAACCGGGAGACCCGGGACTACGCAGTCAGTTCCTACAAGTTACATTGGTCCCGTGCGAGGTGTTCGTGCCTCCTACGGGGCCGTTTGGGGGCTGGTTTGGATTTTTACCCTTTAACGACATGTTTTTAAGTTTAAGTGTTGATTTTTGCAAATTATCATCCTATTTGACAAATCGGGAGATCCGGGACTACGTTGTCAGTTCCTAAAAGTAACATTGGTCCCGTGCGAGGTGTTTGTGCCTTGTATGGGGTCAATTGGGGGCCGGTTTGGGTTTTCACTCTTTAACGGCCTGTTTTTAACTCTAAGTGTGATTTTTGAAAATTATCATCATACTCTCAAACCGGGAGACCCGGGACTACGGGATCAGTTCCTACAGGTTACATTGGTCCCGTGTGAGGTGTTCGTGCCTCCTATGGGGTCGTTTGGGGGTCGGTTTTGGTTTTCACCCTTTAATGGCATGTTTTTAACTAAGTGTGATTTTTGCAAATTATCGTCATACTCTCAAACCGGGAGACCCAGGACTACGCGGTCAGTTTCTACAAGTTAGATTGGTCCCGTGCGAGGTGTTCGTGCCTCCTACGGGGTCGTTTGGGGGCTGGTTTGGGTTTTCACCCTTTAACGGCATGTTTTTAAGTTTAAGTGTTGATTTTTGCAAATTATCGTCCTATTCACAAAACGAGAGACCCAGGACTACGCTGTCAGTTCCTATAAGTTACATTGGGGGGTCGTTTGGGGGTTGGTTTTGGTTTTCACCCTTTGACGGTTTGCTTTTTAACCATGTGTGATTTTTGCAAATTATCGTCATACTCTCAAACCGGGAGACCCGAGACTATGTGGTCAGTTCCTAAAAGTTACATTGGTCTCGTGCGAGGTGTCCGTGCCTCCTACGGGGTCGTTTGGGGGCTGGTTTGGGATTTCACCCTTTAACAGCATGTTTTTAAGTTTAAGTGTTGATTATTGCAAATTATCATCCTATTCACAAACCAGGAGACTCGGGGCCACGCTGTCAGTTCCTACAAGTTACATTGGTCCCCTGTGAGGTGTTCGTGCCTCCTACGGGGTCGATTGGGGGCCGGTTTGGGTTTTCACACTTTAACGGCCTGTTTTTAATTCTAAGTGTGATTTTTGCAAATTATCGTCATACTCTCAAACCGGGAGACCCGGGACTACTCGGTCAGTACCTACAAATTACATTGGTCCCGTGCGAGGTGTTCGTGCCACCTACGGGGTCGTTTGGGGTTTGGTTTGGGTTTTCACCCTTTGACGGCTTATTTTTAACTAAGTGTGATTTTTACAAATTATCGTCATACTCTCAAATCGCGAGACCTGGGACTATGCGGTCAGTTCCAACAAGTTACATTGGTCCCGTGCGAGGTGTCCGTGCCTAATACGGGGTCGTTTGGGGGTCAGTTTGGGTTTTCACCCTTTGACGGGCACGTTTTTAACTAAGTATGATTTTTACAAATTATCATCATACTCTCAAACCGGGAGACCCGTTACTACGCGGTCTGTTCCTACAAGTTACATTGGTCCCGTGCGAGGTGTTCGTGCCTCCTACGGGGTCGTTTGGGGGCTGGGTTGGGTTTTCACCCTTTAACGGCATGTTTTTAAGTTCAAGTGTGATTTTTGCAAATTATCGTCCTATTCACAAACCACGAGACCCGGGGCTACGCTGTCAGTTCCTACAAGTTACATTGGTCCCGTGCGAGGTATTCGTTCCTCCTACGGGGTCGATTGGGGGCCGGTTTGGGTTTTCACCCTTTAACGGCCTGTTTTTAATTCTAAGTGAGATTTTAGCAAATTATCGTCATACTCTCAAACCGGGAGACCCGGGATTACCCGGTCTGTTCCTACAAATTGCATTGGTCCCGTGCGAGGTGTTCGTGCCTCCTACAGTGTCGTTTGGGGGTTGGTTTGGGTTATCACCATTTGACGGCTTGTTTTTAACTAAGTGTGATTTTTGCAAATTATCGTCATACTCTCAAACCGCGAGACCCGGGACTACGCGGTCAGTTCCAACAAGTTACATTGGTCCCGTGCGAGGTGTTCGTGCCTAATACGTGGTCGTTTTGGGGTCAGTTTGGATTTTCACCCTTTGACGGCATGTTTTTAACTAAGTGTGATTTTTACATATTATCGTCATACTCTCAAATCGGGAGACCCGATACTACGCGGTCAGTTCCTACAAGTTACGTTAGTCCCGTGCGAGGTGTTCGTGCCTCCTACAGGGTCGTTTGGGGGCTGGGTTGGGTTTTCACCCTTTAACGGCATGTTTTTAAGTTCAAGTGTGATTTTTGCAAATTATCGTCCTATTCAAAAACCACGAGACCCGGGGCTACGCTGTCAGTTCCTACAAGTTACATTGGTCCCGTGCGAGGTATTCGTTCCTCCTACGGGGTCGATTGGGGGCCGGTTTGGGTTTTCACCCTTTAACGGCCTGTTTTTAATTCTAAGTGAGATTTTAGCAATTTATCGTCATACTCTCAAACCGGGAGACCCGGGACTACCCGGTCAGTTCCTACAAATTACATTGGTCCCGTGCGAGGTGTTCGTGCCTCCTACAGGGTCGTTTGGGGGTTGGTTTGGGTTATCACCATTTGATGGCTTGTTTTTAACTAAGTGTGATTTTTGCAAATTATCGTCATACTCTCAAACCGCGAGACCCGGGACTACGCGGTCAGTTCCAACAAGTTACATTGGTCCCGTGCGAGGTGTTCGTGCCTAATACGTGGTCGTTTTGGGGTCAGTTTGGGTTTTCACCCTTTGACGGCATGTTTTTAACTAAGTGTGATTTTTACATATTATCGTCATACTCTCAAACCGGGAGACCCGATACTACGCGGTCAATTCCTACAAGTTACATTAGTCCCGTGCGAGGTGTTCGTGCCTCCTACGGGGTCGTTTGGGGGCTGGTTTTGGTTTTCACCCTTTAACGGCATGTTTTTAAGTTCTAGTGTGATTTTTGCAAATTATCGTCCTATTCACAAACCGGGAGACCCTGGACTACGTTGTCAGTTCCTACAAGTTACATTGGGGGATCATTTGGGGGTTGGTTTTGGTTTTCAGCCTTTGACTGCTTGTTTTTAATGAAGTGTGTTTTTTGTTAATTATCATCATACTCTCAAATCGGGAGACCTAGGACTACGCGGTCAGTTCCTACAAGTTACATTGGTCCCGTGCGAGCTGTTCGTGCCTCCTACGGGGTCGTTTGGGGGCTGGTTTGGGTTTTTCCCCTTTAACGGCATGTTTTTCATTTTAAGTGTTGATTTTTGCAAATTATCATCCTATTCACAAACCGAGAGACCCGGGACTACGCTGTCTGTTCATACAAGTTACATTGGTCCCGTGCGAGGTGTTCGTGCCTCCTACGGGGTAGATTGGGGGCCGGTTTGGGTTTTAACCCTTTAACGACCTGTTTTTAATTCTAAGTGTAATTTTTCCAAATTATTGTCACACTCTCAAACCGCGAGACCCGGGGCTACCCGGTCAGTTCCTACAAATTACATTGGTCCCGTGCGAGGTGTTCGTGCCTCCTACGGGGTCGTTTGGGGTTTGGTTTGGGCTTTCACCCTTTGACGACTTATTTTTAACTAAGTGTGATTTTTACATATTATCATCCTACTCTCAAACCGCGAGACCTGGGACTACGCGATCAGTTCCAACAAGTTACATTAGTCCCGTGCGAGGTGTTCGTGCCTAATACGGGGTCGTTATGGGGTCAGTTTGGGTTTTCACCCTTTGACGACATGTTTTTAACTAAGTGTGATTTTTGAAAATTATCATCATACTCTCAAACCGGGAGACCCGGTACTACACGGTCAGTTCCTACAAGTTAGATTGGTCCCGTGCGAGGTGTCGTTTGGAGGCTGGTTTGGATTTTCACCCTTTCACGACATGTTTTTAAGTTTAAGTGTTGATTTTTGCAAATTATCATCCTATTCACAAACCGAGAGACCCGGGACTACGCTGTCAGTTCATACAAGTTACATTGGTCCCGTGCGAGGTGTTCGTGCCTCCTACAGGGTCGATTGGGGGCCGGTTTGAGTTTTAACCCTTTAACGGCCTGTTTTTAATTCTAAGTGTGATTTTTCCAAATTATTGTCACACTCTCAAACCGCGAGACCCGGGGCTACCCGATCAGTTCCTACAAATTACATTGGTCCCGTGCGAGGTGTTCGTGCCTCCTACGGGGTCGTTTGGTGTTTGGTTTGGGCTTTCACCCTTTGACGGCTTATTTTTAACTAAGTGTGATTTTTACATATTATCGTCCTACTCTCAAACCGCGAGACCTGGGACTACGCGGTCAGTTCCAACAAGTTACATTAGTCCCATGCGAGGTGTTCGTGCCTAATACGGGGTCGTTATGGGGTCAGTTTGGGTTTTCACCCTTTGACGGCATGTTTTTAACTAAGTGTGATTTTTGCAAATTATCATCATACTCTCAAACCGGGAGACCCGGTACTACACGGTCAGTTCCTACAAGTTAGATTGGTCCCGTGCGAGGTGTTCTGCCTCCTATAGTGTCGTTTGGGGGCTGGTTTGGATTTTCACCATTTCACGACATGTTTTTAAGTTTAAGTGTTGTTTTTTGCAAATTATCATCCTATTCACAAATCGGGAGACCCGGGACTACGTTGTCAGTTCCTACAAGTTACATTGGTCCCGTGCGAGGTATTCGTGCCTCCTACGGGGTCGATTGGGGGCCGATTTGGGTTTTCACCCTTTAACGGCCTGTTTTTAATTCTAAGTGAGATTTTAGCAAATTATCGTCATACTCTCAAACCGGGAGACCCGGGACTACCCGGTCAGTTCTTACAAATTACGTTGGTCCCGTACGAGGCGTTCGTACCTCCTAAGGGGTCGTTTGGGGGTTGGTTTGGGTTTTCACCCTTTAACGGCTTGTTTTTAACTAAGTGTGATTTTTGCAAATTATCGTCACACTCTCAAACCGCGAGACTCGGGACTACGCGGTCAGTTCCAACAAGTTACATTGGTCCCGTGCGAGGTGTTCGTGCCTAATACGGAGTCGTTTTGGGGTCAGTTTGGGTTTTCACCCTTTGACGGCATATTTTTAACTAAGTGTGATTTTTACATATTATCGTCATACTCTCAAACCGGGAGACCCGGTACTATGCGTTCAGTTCCTACAAGTTACGTTAGTCCCGTGCGAGGTGTTCGTGCCTCCTACGGGGTCGTTTGGGGGCTAGTTTGGGTTTTCACCCTTTGACGGCATGTTTTTAAGTTCAAGTGTGATTTTTGCAAATTATCGTCCTATTCACAAACCGGCAGACCCTGGACTACGCTGTCAGTTCCTACAAGTTACATTGGGGGATCATTTGGGGGTTGGTTTTGGTTTTCACCCTTTGACTGCTTGTTTTTAACTAAGTGTGTTTTTTGTTAATTATCATCATACTCTCAAACCGAGAGACCCGGGACTACGCGGTCAGTTCCTACAAGTTACATTGGTCCCGTGGGAGCTGTTCGTGCCTCCTACGGGGTCGTTTGGGGGCTGGTTTGGGTTTTCCCCCTTTAACGGCATGTTTTTCAGTTTAAGTGTTGATTTTTTCAAATTATCATCCTATTCACAAACCGAGAGACCCGGGACTACGCTGTCAGTTCCAACAAGTTACATTGGTCCCGTGAAAGGTGTTCGTGCCTCCTACGGGGACGATTGGGGGCCGGTTTGAGTTTTAACCCTTTAACGGCCTGTTTTTAATTCTAAGTGTGATTTTTCCAAATTATTGTCACACTCTCAAACCGCGAGACCGGGGGCTACCCGGTCAGTTCCTACAAATTACATTGGTCCCGTGCGAGGTGTTCATGCCTCCTACGGGGTCGTTCGGGGTTTGGTTTGGGCTTTCACCCTTTGACGTATTATTTTTAACTAAGTGTGATTTTTACATATTATCGTCCTACTCTCAAACCGCGAGACCTGGGACTACGCGGTCAGTTCCAACAAGTTACATTAGTCCCGTGCGAGGTGTTCGTGCCTAATACGGGGTCGTTATGGGGTCGGTTTGGGTTTTCACCCTTTGACGGCATGTTTTTAACTAAGTGTGATTTTTGCAAATTATCATCATACTCTCAAACCGGGAGACCCGGTACTACACGGTCAGTTCCTACAAGTTAGATTGGTCCCGTGCGAGGTGTTCGTGCCTCCTACAGTGTCGTTTGGGGGTTGTTTTGGATTTTCACCCTTTCACGACATGTTTTTAAGTTTAAGTGTTGATTTTTGCAAATTATCATCCTATTCACAAATCGGGAGACCCGGGACTACGTTGTCAGTTCCTACAACTAACATTTGTCCCGTGCGAGGTGTTCGTGCCTCGTACGGGGTCAATTGGGGGCCGGTTTGGGTTTTTACCCTTAACGGCATGTTTTTAACTCTAAGTGTGATTTTTGTAAATTATGATCATACTCTCAAATCGGGAGACCCGGGACTACGCGGTCAGTTCCTACAGGTTACATTGGTCCCATGCGAGGTGTTCATGCCTCCTACGGGGTCGTTTGGGGGTCGGTTTTGGTTTTCACCCTTTAACGGCATGTTTTTAACTCAGTGTGATTTTTCAAATTATCGTCATACTCTCAAACCGGGAGACCCAGGACTACGCTGTCAGTTCCTACAAGTTATTAGATTGGTCCCGTGAGAGGTGTTCGTGCCTCCTACGGGGTCGTTTGGGGGCTGGTTTGGGTTTTCACCTTTTAACGGCATGTTTTTAAGTTTAAGTGTTGATTTTTGCAAATTATCATCCTATTCACAAATCGGGAGACCCGAGACTACGTTGTCAGTTCCTACAAGTTACATTGGTCTCGTGCGAGGTGTTTGTGCCTCCTACGGGGCCGGTTTGGGTTTCCACCCTTTAATGGCCTGTTTTTAATTCTAAGTGTGATTTTTGAAAATTATCGTCATACTCTCAAACCGGGAGACCCGGGACTACGCGAACAGTTCCTACAAGTTACATTGGTCCCGTGCGAGGTGTTCGTGCCTAATACGGGGTCGTTTGGGGTTCAGTTTGGGTTTTCACCCTTTGACAGCATGTTTTTAACTAAGTGTGATTTTTGCAAATTATCTTCATACTCTCAAACCGGGAGACCCGGTACTATGTGGTCAGTTCCAAAAAGTTACATTGGTCCCGTACGAGGTGTTCGTGCTTCCTACGGGGTCGTTTGGGGGATGGTTTGGGTTTTCACCCTTTAACGGCATGTTTTTAAGTTAAGTGTGTTTTTTGCAAATTATCGTCCTATTCACAAACCGGGAGACCCGGGACTATGCTGTCAGTTCCTATATGTTACACTGGGGGGTCGTTTGGGGGTCGGTTTTGGTTTTCACCCTTCAACGGAATGTTTTTAACTCAGTGTGATTTTTCAAATTATCGCCATACTTCTAAACCGGGAGACCCAGGACTACGCGGTCAGTTCCTACAAGTTATTAGATTGGTCCCGTGCGAGGTGTTCGTGCCTCCTACGGGGTCGTTTGGGGGCTGGTTTGGGTTTTCACCCTTTAACGGCATGTTTTTAAGTTTAAGTGTTGATTTTTGCAAATTATCATCCTATTCCGAAACCAGGAGACCCGGGGCTACGTTGTTAGTTCCTACAAGTTACATTGGTCCCGTGTGAGGTGTTCGTGCCTCCTACGGGGTCGATTGGGGGCCGGTTTAGGTTTTCACCCTTTAACGGCCTGTTTTTAATTCTAAGTGTGATTTGTGCAAGTTATCGTCATACTCTCAAACCGGGAGACCCGGGACTACCCGGTCAGTTCCTACAAATTGCATTGGTCCCGTGCGAGGTGTTCGTGCCTCCTACGGGGTCGTTTGGGGTTCGGTTTGGGTTTTCACCCTTTGACGGCTTATTTTTAACTAAGTGTGATTTTTACATATTATCGTCATACTCTCAAACCGCGAGACCTGGGACTACGCGGTCAGTTCCAACAAGTTACATTAGTCCCGTGCGAGGTGTTCGTGCCTAATACGGGGTCGTTATGGGGTCAGTTCGGGTTTTCACCCTTTGACGGCATGTTTTTAACTAAGTGTGATTTTTAAAAATTCTCGTCATACTCTCAAACCGGGAGACTCGGTACTACGCGGTCAGTTCCTACAAGTTACATTGGTCCCATGCGAGGTGTTCGTGCCTCCTACAAGGTCGTTTGGGGTTTGGTTTGGGTTTTAACCATTTGACGGCATGTTTTTAAGTTCAAGTTTGATTTTTGAAAATTATCGTCCTATTCACAAACCGGCAGACCCTGGACTACGTTGTAAGTTCCTACAAGTTACCTTGGGGGATCATTTGGGGGTTGGTTTTGGTTTTCACCCTTTGACTGCTTGTTTTTAACTAAGTGTGTTTTTTGTTAATTATCATCATACTCTCAAACCGAGAGACCCGGGACTACGCGGTCAGTTCCTACAAGTTACATTGGTCCCGTGCAAGCTGTTCGTGCCTCCTACGGGGTCGTTTGGGGGCTGGTTTGGGTTTTCCCCCTTTAATGGCATGTTTTTCAGTTTAAGTGTTGATTTTTGCAAATTATCTTCCTATTCACAAACTGAGAGACCCGGGACTACGCTGTCAGTTCCTACAAGTTACATTGGTCCCGTGCGAGGTGTCCGTGCCTCCTATGGGGTCGATTGAGGGCCGGTTTGAGTTTTCACCCTTTAACGGCCTGTTTTTAATTCTAAGTGTGATTTTTCCAAATTATTGTCACACTCTCAAATCGGAAGACCCGGGACTACCCGGTCAGTTCCTACAAATTACATTGGTCTCGTGCGAGGTGTTCGTGCCTCCTACGGGGTCGTTTGGGGTTTGGTTTGGGTTTTCACCCTTTGACGGCTTATTTTTAACTAAGTGTGATTTTTACATATTATCGTCATACTCTCAAACCGAGAGACCTGGGACTACGCGGTCAGTTCCAACAAGTTACATTAGTCCCGTGCGAGGTGTTCGTGCCTAATACGGGGTCGTTATGGGGTCAGTTTGGGTTTTCACCCTTTGACGGCATGTTTTTAACTAAGTGTGATTTTTGCAAATTATCATCATACTCTCAAACCGGGAGACCCGGTACTACGCGATCAGTTCCTACAAGTTAAATTGGTCCCGTGCGAGGTGTTCGTGCCTCCTACAGTGTCGTTTGGGGGCTGGTTTGGATTTTCACCCTTTTCACGACATGTTTTTAAGTTTAAGTGTTGATTTTTGCAAATTATTATCCTATTCACAAATCGGGAGACTTGGGACTACGTTGTTAGTTCCTAAAAGTAACATTTGTCCCGTGCGAGGTGTTGTGCCTCGTACGGGGTCAATTGGGGGCCGGTTTGGGTTTTTACCCTTTAACGGCCTGTTTTTAACTCTGAGTGTGATTTTTGCAAATTATGATCATACACTCAAATCGGTAGACCCGAGACTACGCGGTTAGTTCCTACAGGTTACATTGGTCCCGTTCGAGGTGTTCATGCCTTCTATGGGGTCGTTTGGTAGTCGGTTTTTGTTTTCACCCTTTAACGGCATGTTTTTAACTAAGTGTGATTTTTCAAATTATCATCATACTCTCAAACCGGGAGACCCAGGACTACGAGGTCAGTTCCTACAAGTTATTAGATTGGTCCCGTGCGAGGTGTTCGTGGCTCCTACGGGATCGTTTGGGGGCTGGTTTGGGTTTTCACCCTTTAACGGCATGTTTTTAAGTTTAAGTGTTGATTTTTGCAAATTATCGTCCTATTCACAAATCGGGAGACCCGGGACTACGTTGTCAGTTCCTACAAGTTACATTGGTCTCGTGCGAGGTGTTCGTGCCTCCTACGGGGACGATTTGGGTTTTCACCCTTTAATGGCCTGTTTTTAATTCTAAGTGTGATTTTTGAAAATTATCGTCATACTCTCAAACCGGGAGACCCGGGACTACGCGATCTGTTCCTACAAGTTAAATTATTCCCGTGCGAGGTGTTCGTGCCTAATACGGGGTCGTTTGGGGTTCAGTTTGGGTTTTCACCCTTTGACGGCATGTTTTTAACTAAGTGTTATTTTTGCAAATTATCGTCATACTCTCAAACCGGGAGACCCGGTACTATGCAGTCAGTTCCAACAAGTTACATTGGTCCCGTACGAGGTGTTCGTGCTTCCTACGGGGTCGTTTGGGGGCTGGTTTGGGTTTTCACCCTTTAACGGCATGTTTTTAAGTTAAGTGTGATTTTTGCAAATTATCGTCCTATTCACAAATCGGGAGACTCAGGACTACGCTGTCAGTTCCTTTAAGTTACATTGGGGGGTCGTTTGGGGGTTGGTTTTGGTTTTCATCCTTTAACGGTTTGTTTTGAACTAAGTGTGATTTTTGCAAATTATCGTCGTACTCTCAAACCGGGAGACCCGGTACTATGCGGTCAGTTCCAACAAGTTACATTGGTCCCGTACGAGGTGTTCGTGCTTCCTACGGGGTCGTTTGGGGGCTGGTTTGGGTTTTCACCCTTTAACGGCATGTTTTTAAGTTAAGTGTGATTTTTGCAAATTATCGTCCTATTCACAAATCGGGAGACTCGGGACTACGCTGTCAGTTCCTTTAAGTTACATTGGGGGGTCGTTTGGGGGTTGGTTTTGGTTTTCATCCTTTGATGGTTTGTTTTAAACTAAGTGTGATTTTTGCAAATTATCATCGTACTCTCAAACCGGGAGACCCGGGACTACGCGGTCAGTTCCTACAAATTACATTGGTCCTATGCGAGGTGTTCGTGCCTCCTACGGGGTCGTTTGGGGGCTGGTTTGTGCTTTCACCCTTTAACGGCATGTTTTTCAGTTTAAGTGTTGATTTTCGCAAATTATCATCCTATTCACAAACCAGGAGACCCAGGGCTACGCTGTCAGTTCCAATAAGTTACATTGGTCCCGTGTGAGGTGTTCGTGCCTCCTTCGGGGTCGATTGGGGGCCGGTTTGGGTTTTCACCCTTTAACGGCCTATTTTTAATTCAAAGTGTTATTTTTGCAAATTATCTTCATACTCTCAAGCCGGGAGACCCGGGACTACCCGGTCAGTTCCTACAAATTACATTGGTCCCGTGCGAGGTGTTCGTGCCTCCTACGGGGTCATTTGGGGTTTGGTTTCGGTTTTCACCCTTTGACGGCTTATTTTTAACAAAGTGTGATTTTTACATATTATCGTCATACTCTCAAACCGCGAGACCTGGGACTACGCGGTCAGTTCCAACAAGTTACATTAGTCCCGTGCGAGGTGTTAGTGCCTCGTATGGGGTGGTTATGGGGTCAGTTTGGGTTTTCACCCTTTGACGGCATGTTTTTAACTAAGTGTGATTTTTACAAATTATCGTCATACTCTCAAACCGGGAGACCCGGTACTACGCGGTCAGTTCCTACAAGTTACATTGGTCCCGTGCGAGGTGTTCGTGCCTCCTACGGGGTCGTTTGGGGGCTGGTTTGGGTTTTCACCCTTTTCACGACATGTTTTTAAGTTTAAGTGTTGATTTTTGCAAATTATCATCCTATTCACAAATCGGGAGACCCGGGACTACGTTGTTAGTTCCTAAAAGTAACATTTGTCCCGTGCGAGGTGTTGTGCCTCGTACGGGGTCAATTGGGGACCGGTTTGGGTTTTTACCCTTTAACGGCCTGTTTTTAACTCTAAGTGTGATTTTTGCAAATTATGATCATACTCTCAAATCGGTAGACCCGGGACTACGCGGTTAGTTACTACAGGTTACATTGGTCCCGTGCGAGGTGTTCATGCCTCCTACGGGGTCGTTTGGGGGTCGGTTTTGGTTTTCACCCTTTAACGGCATGTTTTTAACTAAGTGTGATTTTTCAAATTATCATCATACTCTCAAACCGGGAGACCCAGGACTACGAGGTCAGTTCCTACAAGTTATTAGATTGGTCCCATGCGAGGTGTCCGTGCCTCCTACGGGGTCGTTTGGGGGCTGGTTTGGGTTTTCACCTTTTAACGGCAAGTTTTTAAGTTTAAGTGTTGATTTTTGCAAATTATCGTCCTATTCCCAAATCGGGAGACCTGTGACTACGTTGTCAGTTCCTACAAGTTACATTGGTCTCGTGCGAGGTGTTTGTGCCTCCTACGGGGCCGGTTTGGGTTTTCACCCTTTAATGGCCTGTTTTTAATTCTAAGTGTGATTTTTGCAAATTATCGTCATACTCTCAAACCGGGAGACCCGGGACCACACGATCAGTTCCAACAAGTTACATTAATCCCGTACGACGTGTTCGTGCCTAATACGGGGTCGTTTGGGGTTCAGTTTTGGTTTTCACCCTTTGATGGCATGTTTTTAACTAAGTGTGATTTTTGCAAATTATCGTCATACTCTCAAACCGGGAGACCCGGTACTATGCGGTCAGTTCCAATAAGTTACATTGGTCCCGTACGAGGTGTTCGTGCTTCCTACGGGGTCGTTTGGGGGCTGGTTTGGGTTTTCACCCTTTAACGGCATGTTTTTAAGTTAAGTGTGATTTTTGCAAATTATGGGGAGACCCGGGACTACGTTGTCAGTTCCTTTAAGTTACATTGGGGGGTCGTTTGGGGGTTGGTTTTCGTTTTCATCCTTTGACGGTTTGTTTTGAACTATGTGTGATTTTTGCAAATTATCGTCGTACTCTCAAACCGGGAGACCCGGGACTACGCGGTCAGTTCCTACAAGTTACATTGGTCCCGTGTGAGGTGTCCGTGCCTCCTACGGGGTCGATTGGGGGCCGGTTTGGGTTTTCACCCTTTAACGGCCTATTTTTAAGTTTAAGTGTTGATTTTCGCAAATTATCATCCTATTCACAAACTAGGAGACCCGGGACTACCCGGTCAGTTCCTACAAATTACATTGGTCCCGTGCGAGGTGTTCGTGCCTCCTACGGGGTCGTTTGGGGTTTGGTTTGGATTTTCACCCTTTGACGGTTTATTTTTAACTAAGTGTGATTTTTACATATTATCGCCATACTCTCAAACCGCGAGACCTGGGACTACGCGGTCAGTTCCATCAAGTTACATTAGTCCCGTGCGAGGTGTTCGTTCCTAATACGGGGTCGTTATGGGGTCAGTTTGGGTTTTCACCCTTTGACGGCATGTTTTTAACTAAGTGTGATTTTTACAAATTATCGTCATACTCTCAAATCGGGAGACCCGGTACTACGCGGTCAGTTCCTACAAGTTACAATTGTCCCGTGCGAGGTGTTCGTGCCTCCTACGGGGTCGTTTGGGGGCTGGTTTGGGTTTTCACCCTTTAACGGCATATTTTTAAGTTTAAGTTTTGATTTTTGCAAATTATCATCCTATTCACAAACCAGGAGACCCGGGGCTACGCTGTCAGTTCCTACATGTTACATTGGTCCCGTGCGAGGTATTCGTGCCTCCTACGGGGTCGATTGGGGGCCGGTTTGGGTTTTCACCCTTTAACGGTCTGTTTTTAATTCTAAGTGTGATTTTAGCAAATTATCGTCATACTCTCAAATCGGGAGACCCGAGAGTACCTGGTCAGTTCCTACAAATTACATTGGTCCCGTGCGAGGTGTTCGTGCCTCCTACGGGGTCGTTTGGGGGTTGGTTTGGGTTTTCACCCTTTGATGGCTTTTTTTTAACTAAGTGTGATTTTTGCAAATTATCGTTATACTCTCAAACCGCGAGACCCGGGACTACGCGGTCAGTTCCAAAAAGTTACATTAGTCCCGTGCGAGGTGTTCGTGCATAATAACGGGTCGTTTGGGGGTCAGTTTGGGTTTTCACCCTTTGACGGCATGTTTTTAACTAAGTGTGATTTTTACATATTATCATCATGCTCTCAAACCGGGAGACCCGGTACTACGCGATCAATTCCTACAAGTTACGTTAGTCCCGTGCGAGGTGTTCGTGCCTCCTACGGGGTCGTTTGGGGGCTGGTCTGGGTTTTCACCCTTTAACGGCATGTTTTTAAATTCAAGTGTGATTTTTGCAAATTATCGTCCTATTCACAAACCGGGAGACCCTGGACTACGCTGTCAGTTCCTACAAGTTACATTGGGGGGTCATTTGGGGGTTGGTTTTGGTTTTCACCCATTGACTGCTTATTTTTAACTAAGTGTGTTTTTTGCAAATTATAATCATACTCTCAAACCGAGAGACCCGGGACTACGCTGTCAGTTCCTACAAATTACATTGGTCCCGTGCGAGGTGTTCGTCCCTCTTACGGGGTCGATTGGGGGCCGCTTTGGGTTTTCACCCTTTAACGGCCTGTTTTTAATTCTAAGTGTGATTTTTCTAAATTATTGTCACACTCTCAAACCGAGAGACCCGGGACTACGCGGTCAATTCCTACAGGTTACATTGGTCACATGCGAGGTGTTCGTGCCTCCTACAAGGTCGTTTGGAATCTGGTTTGGGTTTTCACCCTTTTAACAGCATCTTTTTAAGTTTAAGTGTTGATTTTTGCAAATTATCATCCTATTCTAAAACCGGGAGACCTGGGACTACGCGGTCAGTTCCTACAAGTTACATTGGTCCCGTGTGAGGTGTTCGTGCCTCCTACGGGGTCGTTTGGGGGCTGGTTTGGGTTTTCACCCTTTCACGGCATATTTTTAAGTTTAAGTGGTGATTTTTGCAAATTATCATCCTATTAACAAATCGGGAGACCCAGGACTACGTTGTCAGTTCCTACAAGTAACGTTTGTCCCGTGCGAGGTGTTCGTGCCTCGTACGGGGTCAATTGGGGGCCGGTTTGGGTTTTTACCCTTTAACGGCCTGTTTTTAACCCGAAGTGTGATTTTTGCAAATTATGATCATACTCTCAAACCGGGAGACCCGGGACTACGCGGTCAGTTCCGAAAAGTTACATTGGTCCCGTGCGAGGTGTTCGTGCCTAATACGGGGTCGTTTGGGGTTCAATTTGGGTTTTCACCCTTTGATGGCATGTTTCTAACTAAGTGTGATTTTTGCAAATTATCGTCATACTCTCAAACCGGGAGACCCGGTACTATGCGGTCAGTTCCAACAAGTTACATTGGTCCCGTACGAGGTGTGCGTGCTTCCTACGGGGTCGTTTGGGGGCTGGTTTGGGTTTTCACCCTTTAATGGCATGTTTTTAAGTTAAGTGTGATTTTTGCAAATTATCATCCTATTCACAAATCGGGAGACCCGGGACTACGCTGTCAGTTCCTTTAAGTTACATTGGGGGGTCGTTTGGGGGTTGGTTTTGGTTTTCATCCTTTGACGGTTTGTTTTAAATTAAGTATGATTTTTGTAAATTATCGTCGTACTCTCAAACCGGGAGACCCGGGACTACGCGGTCAGTTCCTACAAGTTACATTGGTCCCGTGCGAGGTGTTCGTGCCTCCTACGGGGTCGTTTGGGGGCTGGTTTGTGCTTTCACCCTTTAACGGCATGTTTTTAAGTTTAAGTGTTGATTTTCGATAATTATCATCCTATTCACAAACCAGGAGACCCGGGGCTACGCTGTCAGTTCCTACAAGTTACATTGGTCCCGTGTGAGGTGTCCGTGCCTCCTACGGGGTCGATTGGGGCCGGTTTGGGTTTTCACCCTTTAAAGGCCTATTTTTAATTCTAAGTGTGATTTTTGCAAATTATCGTCATACTCACAAACCGCGAGACCCGGGACTACCCGGTCAGTTCCTACAAATTACATTGGTCCCGTGCGAGGTGTTCATGCCTCCTACGGGGTCGTTTGGGGTTTGGTTTGGGTTTTCACCCTTTGACGGGTTATTTTTAACTAAGTGTGATTTTTACATATTATCGTCATACTCTCAAACCGCCAGACCTGGGACTACGCGGTCAGTTCCAACAAGTTACATTAGTCCCGTGCGAGGTGTTCGTGACTAATACGGGGTCGTTATGGGGCCAGTTTGGGTTTTCACCCTTTGACGGCATGTTTTTAACTAAGTGTGATTTTTACAAATTATCGTCATACTCTCAAACCGGGAGACCCGGTACTACGCGGTCAGTTCCTACAAGTTACATTGGTCCCGTGCGAGCTGTTCGTGCCTCCTACGGGGTCGTTTGGGGGCTGGTTTGGGTTTTCCCCCTTTAACGGCAGGTTTTTCAGTTTAAGTGTTGATTTTTGCAAATTATCGTCCTATTCACAAACCAAGAGACCCTAGACTACGCTGTCAGTTCCTACAAGTTACATTGGTCCCGTGCGAGGTATTCGTACCTCCTACGGGGTCGATTGGGGGCCGGTCTGAGTTTTCACCCTTTCACGGTCTGTTTTTTAATTCTAAGTGTGATTTTAGCAAATTATCGTCATACTCTCAAACCGAGAGACCCGGGACTACCTGGTCAGTTCCTACAAATTACATTGGTCCCGTGCGAGGTGTTCGTGCCTCCTACGGGGTCGTTTGGGGGTTGGTTTGGGTTTTCACCCTTTGATGGCTTGTTTTTAACTAAGTGTGATTTTTGCAAATTATCGTCATACTCTCAAACCGCGAGACCCGGGACTACGCGGTCAGTTCCAAAAAGTTACATTGGTCCCGTGCGAGGTGTTCGTGCCTAATACCGGGTCGTTTGGGGGTCAGTTTGGGTTTTCACCCTTTGACGGCATGTTTTTAACTAAGTATGATTTTTACATATTATCATCATGCTCTCAAACCGGGGGAACCCGTACTACGCGATCAGTTCCTACAAGTTACGTTAGTCCCGTGCGAGGTGTTCGTGCCTCCTACGGGGTCGTTTTGGGGCTGGTTTGGGTTTTCACCCTTTAACGTCATGTTTTTAAATTCAAATGTGATTTTTACAAATTATCGTCATATTCACAAAATGGGAGACCCTGGACTACGCTGTCAGTTCCTACAAGTTACATTGGGGGGTCATTTGGGGGTTGGTTTTGGTTTTCACCCATTGAGTGCTTATTTTTAACTAAGTGTGTTTTTTACAAATTATAATCATACTCTCAAACCGAGAGACCCGGGACTACGCTGTCAGTTCCTACAAGTTACATTGGTTCCGTGCGAGGTGTTCATGCCTCCTACGGGGTCGATTGGGGGCCGGTTTGGGTTTTCACCCTTTAACGGCCTGTTTTTAATTCTAAGTGTGATTTTTCTAAATTATTGTCACACTCTCAAATCGGGAGACCCGGGACTACGCGGTCAGTTCCTATAGGTTACATTGGTCCCATGCGAGGTGTTTGTGCCTCCTACGAGGTCGTTTGGGGGCTGGTTTGGGTTTTAACCCTTTAACAACATCTTTTTAAGTTTAAGTGTTGATTTTTGCAAATTATCGTCCTATTCTCAAATCAGGAGACCCGGGACTACGCGGTCAGTTCCTACAAGTTACATTGGTCCCGTGCGAGGTGTTCGTGCCTCCTACGGGGTCGTTTGGGGGTTGGTTTTGATTTTCACCCTTTCACGACATGTTTTTAAGTTTAAGTGTTGATTTTTGCAAATTATCATCCTATTCACAAATCGGCAGACCCAGGACTACGTTGTCAGTTCCTACAAGTAACATTTGTCCCGTGCGAGGTGTTTGTGCCTCGTACGGGGTCAATTGGGGGCCGGTTTGGGTTTTTACCCTTTAACGGCCTATTTTTAACCCTAAGTGTGATTTTTGCAAATTATGATCATACTCTCAAACCGGGAGACCCGGGACTACGCGGTCAGTTCCTACAGGTTACATTGGTCCCGTACGAGGTGTTCGTGCCTCCTACGGGGTCGTTTGGGGGTCAGTTTTGGTTTTCACCCTTTAACGGCGTGTTTTTAACTAAGTGTGATTTTTGCAAATTATCGTCATACTCTCATACTGGGACACCCGGGACTACACGGTTAGTTCCTACAAGTTACATTGGTCCCGTGCGAGGTGTTCTGCCTCCTACGGGGTCGTTTGGGGGCTGGTTTGGGTTTTCACCCTTTAACGGCATGTTTTTAAGTTTAACTATTGATTTTTGCAAATTATCGTCCTATTCACAAATCGGGAGACCCGAGACTACGCTGTCAGTTCCTACAAGTTACATTGGTCTCGTGCGATGTGTTCATGCCTCCTACGGGGTCGATTGGCGGCCGATTTGGGTTTTCACCCTTTAACGGCCTGTTTTTAATTCTAAGTGTGATTTTTGCAAATTATCGTCATACTCTCAAACCGGGAGACCTGGGACTACGCGGTCAGTTCCTACAAGTTACATTGGTCCTGTGCGAGGTGTTCGTGCCTAATACGGGGTCGTTTGGGGGTCAGTTTGGGTTTTCACCCTTTGACGGCATGTTTTTAACTAAGTGTGATTTTTGCAAATTATCATCATACTCTCAAACCGGGAGACCCGGTACTATGCGGTCAGTTCCAACAAGTTACATTGGTCCCGTGCGAGCTGTTCGTGCTTCCTACGGGGTCGTTTGGGGGCTGGTTTGGGTTTTCACCCTTTAACGGTATGTTTTTAACTTAAGTGTGTTTTTGGCAAATTATCGTCCTATTCACAAATCGGGAGACTCGGGACTACGCTGTAAGTTCCTATAAGTTACATTGGGGGGTCGTTTGGGGGTTGGTTCTGGTTTTCACCCTTTGACGGTTTATTTTTAACTAAGTGTGATTTTTGCAAATTATCATCATACTCTCAAACTGGGAGACCCGGGACTACGCGGTCAGTTCCTACAAGTTACATTAGTCCCGTGCGAGGTGTCCGTGCCTCCTACGAGGTCGTTTGGGGCTGATTTGGGTTTTCACCCTTTAACAGCATGTTTTTAAGTTTAAGTATTGCTTTTTTCAAATTATCATCCTATTAACAAACCAAGAGACCCGGGATACGCTGTGAGTTCCTACAAGTTACATTGGTCCCGTGTGAGGTGTTCGTGCCTCCTACGGGGTCGATTGGGGGCCGGTTTGGGTTTTCACCCTTTAACGGCCTGTTTTTAATTCTAAGTGTGATTTTTGCAAATAATCGTCATACTCTCAAACCGGGAGACCCGGGACTTTCCGGTCAGTTCCTACAAATTATATTGGTCCCGTACGAGGTGTCCGTGCCTCCTACGGGGTCGTTTGGGGGTTGGTTTGGGTTTTCACCCTTTGACGGCTTGTTTTTAACTAAGTGTGATTTTTGAAAATTATCGTCATACTCTCAAACCCCGAGTCCTGGGACTACGCGGTCAGTTCTAACAAGTTACATTGGTCCCGTGCGAGGTGTTCGTGCCTAATACGGGGTCGTTTGGGGTCAGTTTGGGTTTTCACCCTTTGACGACATGTTTTTAACTAAGTGTGATTTTTGCAAATTATCGTCATACTCTCAAACCGGGACACCCGATACTATGCGGTCAGTTCCAACAAGTTACATTGGTCCCGTACGTGGTGTTCGTGCTACGTACGGGGTCGTTTGGGGGCTGGTTTGGGTTTTCACCCTTTAACGGCATGTTTTTAAGTTAAGTGTGATTTTTACAAATTATCGTCATACTCTCATACCGGGAGTCCCGGTACTATGCGATCAGTTCCTACAAGTTACATTGGTCCCGTGCGAGGTGTTCGTGCCTCCTACGGGGTCGTTTGGGGCCTGGTTTGGGTTTTCACCCTTTAACGGCATGTTTTTAAGTTTAATTGTTGATTTTTGCAAATTATCATCCTATTCACAAACCAGGAGACCCGGGGCTACGCTGTCAGTTCCAACAAGTTACATTGGTCCCGAACGAGGCATTCGTGCCTCCTACGGGGTCGATTGGGGTCAGTTTGGGTTTTCACCCTTTAACGGCCTGTTTTTAATTCTAAGTGTTTATTCTTGCAAATTATCATCCTATTCACAAACCAAGAGACCCGGGGCTACGCTGTCAGTTCCTACAAGTTACATTTGTCCCGTGCGAGGTGTTCGTGCCTCCTACGGGGTCGATTGGGGATCGGTTTGGGTTTTCACCCTTTAACGGCCTGTTTTTAATTCTAAGTGTGATTTTTGCAAATTATCGTCATACTCTCAAACCGGGAGACCCGGGACTACCTGGTGAGTTCCTGCAAATTACATTGGTCCCGTGCGATGTGTTCGTGCCTAATACTGGGTCGTTTGGGGGTGAGTTTGAGCTTTCACCCTTTGACGGCATGTTTTTAACTAAGTGTAATTTTTGCAAATTATCGTCATACTCTCAAACCGGGAAACCCAGTACTATGTGGTCAGTTCCTACAAGTTACGTTAGTCCCGTGCGAGGTGTTCGTGCCTCCTACGGGGTCGTTTGGGGCCTGTTTTGGGTTTTCACCCTTTAACGGCATGTTTTTAAGTTCAAGTGTGATTTTTGCAAATTATCGTCCTATTCACAAACCGGGAGACCCGGGACTACGCTGTCAGTTCCTACAAGTTACATTGGGGGGGTCGTTTGGGGGTTGGTTTTGGTTTTCACCCTTTGACGGTTTGTTTTTAACTAAGTGTGATTTTTACAAATTATTGTCATACTCTCAAATCGGGAGACCCGGGACTACGCGGTCAGTTCCTACAAGTTACATTGGTCCCGTGCGAGGTGTTCGTGCCTCCTACGGGGTCGTTTGGGGGCTGGTTTGGGTTTTCACTCTTTAACGGCATGTTTGTAAGTTTAAGTGTTGATTTTTGCAAATTATTATCCTATTCACAAACCAGGAGACTCGGGGCTACGCTGTCAGTTCCTACAAGTTACATTGGTCCCGTGCGAGGTGTTTGTGCCTCCTACGGGGTCGATTGGGTGCCGGTTTGGGTTTTCACCCTTTAACGGCCTGTTTTTAATTCTAAGTGTGATTTTTGCAAATTATCGTCATACTCTCAAATCGGGAGACCTGGGACTACCCGGTCAGTTCCTACAAATTACATTGGTCCAGTGCGAGGTGTCTGTACCTCCTACGGGGTCGTTTGGGGGTTGGTTTGGGTTTTCACCCTTTGACAGCTTGCTTTTAACTAAGTGTGATTTTTGCAAATTATCGTCATACTCTCAAATCGCGAGACCTGGGACTACGCGGTCAATTCCAATAAGTGGCATTGGTCCCGTGCGAGGTGTTCGTGCCTAATACGGGGTCGTTTGGGGGGTCAGTTTGGGTTTTCACCCTTTGACGACATGTTTTTAACTAAGTGTGATTTTTATAAATTATCGTCATACTCTCAAACCGGGAGACCCGATACTACGCGGTCAGTTCCTAAAAGTTACATTGGTCCCGTGCGAGGTGTTCGTGCCTCCTAAGGGGTCGTTTGGGGGCTGGTTTGAGTTTTCACCCTTTAACGGCATGTTTTTAAGTTTAAGTGTTGATTTTTGCAAATTATCGTCCTATTCACAAACCAGGAGACTCGGGGCTACGCTGTCAGTTCCTACAAGTTACATTGGTCCCGTGCGAGGTGTTCGTGCCTCCTACGGGGTCGATTGGGGGCCGGTTTGGGTTTTCACCCTTTAACAGCCTGTTTCTAATTCTATGTGTGATTTTAGCAAATTATCGTCTTACTCTCAAACCGGGAGACCCGGGACTTCCCGGTCAGTTCCTACAAATTACATTGGTCCCGTGCGAGGTGTTCGTGCCTCCTACGGGATCGTTTGGGGGTTGGTTTGGGTTTTCACCCTTTGACGGCTTGTTTTTAACTAAGTGTGATTTTTGCAAATTATCATCATACTCTCAAATCGCGAGACCCGGGACTAAGCGGTCAGTTCCAACAAGTTACATTGGTCCCGTGCAAGGTGTTCGTGCCTAATAAGGGGTCGTTTGGGGGTCAGTTTGGGTTTTCACCCTTTGACGGCATGTTTTTAACTAAGTGTGATTTTTATAAATTATCATCATACTCTCAAACCGGGAAACCCGGTACTACGCGGTCAGTTCCTACAAGTTACATTGGTCTCGTGCGAGGTGTTCGTGCCTCCTACGGGGTCGTTTGGGGGCTGGTTTGGGTTCTCACCCTTTAACAGCCCGTTTTTAAGTTCAAATGTGATTTTTGCAAATTATCGTCCTATTCACAAACCGGGAGACCCGGGACTACGCTGTCAGTTCCTACAAGTTACATTGGGGGGGTCATTTGGGGGTTGATTTTGGTTTTCACCCTTTGACGGCTTGTTTTTAACAAAGTGTGATTTTTACAAATTATCATCATACTCTCAAACCAGGAGACCCGGGACTACGCGGTCAGTTCCTACAAGTTACATTGGTCCCGTGCGAGGTGTTCGTGCCTCCTACGGGGTCGTTTGGGGGCTGGTTTGTGCTTTCACCTTTAACGGAATGTTTTTAAGTTTAAGTGTTGATTTTTGCAAATTATCATCCTATTCACAAATCAGGAGACCCGGGGCTACGCTGTCAGTTCCTACAAGTTACATTGCGGGGTCGTTTGAGGGTTGGTTTTGGTTTTCACACTTTGACGGTTTGTTTTTAACTAAGTGTGATTTTTACAAATTATCATCATACTCTCAAATTGGGAGACCCGAGACTACGCCATCAGTTCCTACAAGTTACATTGGTCCCGTGCGAGGTGTTTGTGCCTCCTACGGGGTCGTTTGGGGGCTGGTTTTGGTTTTCACTCTTTAACGGCATGTTTTTAAGTTTTAGTGTTGATTTTTGCAAAATTATCATCCTATTCACAAAGACACCCGGGGCTACGCTGTCAGTTCCTACAAGTTACATTGGTCCCGTGCGAAGTGTTTATGCCTCCTACGGGGTCGATTGGTGGCCGGTTTGGGTTTTCACCCTTTAACGACCTATTTTTAATTCTAAGTGTGATTTTTGCAAATTATCGTCATACTCTCAAACCGGGAGACCCGGGACTACCCGGTCAGTTCCTACAAATTACATTGGTCCAGTGCGAGGTGTTCGTGCCTCCTACGGGGTCGTATGGGGGTTGGTTTGGGTTTTCACCCTTTGACGGCTTCTTTTTAACTAAGAGTGATTTTTACAAATTATCGTCATACTCTCAAACCGCGAGATCTGGGACTACGCGATCACTTCCAACAAATTACATTGGTCCCGTGCCAGGTGTTCGTGCCTAATACGGGGTCGTTTGGGGGTCAGTTTGGGTTTTCACCCTTTGACGGCATGTTTTTAACTAAGTGTGATTTTTACAAATTATCGTTATACTCTCAAACTGGGAGACCCGGTACTACGCGGTCAGTTCCTAAAAGTTACATTGGTCCCGCGCGAGGTGTTCGTACCTCCTAAGGGGTCGTTTTGGGGCTGGTTTGGGTTTTCACCCTTTAACGACATGTTTTTAAGTTTAAGTCTTGATTTTTGCAAATTATCGTCCTATTCAGAAACCAGGAGACTGGGGGCTACGCTGTCAGTTACTACAAGTTACATTGGTCCCGTGCAACGTGTCCGTGCCTCCTACGGGGTCGATTGGGGGCCGGTTTGGGTTTTCACCCTTTAACAGCCTATTTTTAATTCTAAGTGTGATTTTAGCAAATTATCGTCATACTCTCAAACCGGGAGACCTGGGACTACCCGGTCAGTTCCTACAAATTACATTGGTCCCATGCGAGGTGTTCGTGCCTCCTACGGGGTCGTTTGGGGGTTGATTTGGGTTTTCACCCTTTGACGGCTTGTTTTTAACTAAATGTGATTTTTGCAAATTATCATCATACTCTCAAATCGCGAGACCCGGGACAACGCGGTCAGTTCCAACAAGTTACATTGGTCCCGTGGGAGGTGTTCGTGCCTAATAAGGGGTCGTTTGGGGGTCAGTTTGGGTTTTTACCCTTTGACGGCATGTTTTTAACTAAGTGTGATTTTTACAAATTATCGTCATACTCTCAAACCGGGAAACCCGGTACTACGCGATCAGTTCCTACAAGTTACATTGGTCTCGTGCGAGGTGTTCGTGCCTCCTACGGGGTCGTTTGAGGGCTGGTTTGGGTTTTCACCCTTTAACAGCCTGTTTTTAAGTTCAAATGTGATTTTTGCAAATTATCGTCCTATTCACAAATCGGAGTACCCGGGACTACGCTGTCAGTTCCTACAAGTTACATTGGGGGGTCATTTGGGGGTTGGTTTTGGTTTTCACCCTTTGACGGCTTGTTTTTAACTAAGTGTGATTTTTGCAAATTATCTTCATACTCTCAAACTGGGAGACCCGGGACTATGCGGTCAGTTCCTACAAGTTACATTGGTCCCGCGCGAGGTGTTCGTGCCTCCTAGGGGTCGTTTGGGGGTTGGTTTGAGTTTTCACCCTTTAACGGCATGTTTTTAAGTTTAAGTGTTGATTTTTGCAAATTATCATCCTATTCACAAACCGAGAGACCTGGGACTATGCTGTCAGTTCTTACAAGTTACATTGGTCCCGTGCGAGGTGTTCGTGCCTCCTACGGGGTCGATTGGGGGTCAGTTTGGGTTTTAACCCTTTGACGGCATGTTTTTAACTAAGTGTGATTTTTACAAATTATCGTCATACTCTCAAACCGGGAGACCCGGTACTACGCGGTCAGTTCCTACAAGTTACATTGGTCCCGTGCGAGGTGTTCGAGCTTCCTACGGGGTAGTTTGGTGGTTGGTTTGGGTTTTCACCCTTTGACGGCTTGTTTTTAACTAAGTGTGATTTCTGCAAATTATCATCATACTCTCAAATCGGGAGACTCGGGACAACGCAGTCAGTTCCTACAAGTTACATTGGTCCCCTGCGAGGTGTTCGTGCCTCCTAGGGGGTCGTTTGGGGGCTGGTTCGGGTTTTCACCCTTTAAAGGCACGTTTTTATGTTTAAGTGTTGATTTTTGCAAATTATCGTCATACTCTCAAACCGGGAGACCCGGGACTACGCTGTCAGCTCCAATAAGTTACATTGGTCCCGTGCGAGATGTTCGTGCCTCTTACGGGGTCGTTTGGGGGGTGGTTTGTGTTTTCGCCCATTAATGGCTTGTTTTTAAGTTTTAGTGTTGATTTTTACAAATTATCTTTATATTTTCAAACCGGGAGACCCGGGACTACGCTGTCAGTTCCAACAAGTTACATTGATCCCGTGCGAGGTGTTCGTGCCCCCTACAGGGTCGTTTGGGGGTGGTTTGGATTTTCACCCTTTAACGGCTTATTTTTTAGTTTAAGTCCTGATTTTCGCAAATTATCTTCATACTCTCAAACCGGGAAACCCGGTACTACGCGGTCAGTTCCTACAAGTTACATTGGTCTTGTGCGAGGTGTTCGTTCCTCCTACGGAGTCGTTTGGGAGCTGGTTTGGGTTTTCACCCTTTAACAGCCTGTTTTTAAGTTCAAATGTGATTTTTGCAAATTATCGTCCTATTCACAAATCGGGAGACCCGGGACTACGCTGTCAGTTCCTACAAGTTACATTGGGGGGTCATTTGGGGGTTGGTTTTGGTTTTCACCCTTTGACTGCTTGTTTTTAACTAAGTGTGATTTTTGCAAATTATCGTCATACTCTCAAACTGGGAGACCCGGGACTATGCGGTCAGTTCCTACAAGTTACATTGGTCCCGCGCGAGGTGTTCGTGCCTCCTACGGGGTCGTTTGGGGGTTGGTTTGGGTTATCACCCTTTAACGGCATGTTTTTAAGTTTAAGTGTTGATTTTTGCAAATTATCATCCTATTCTCAAACCGGGAGACCCGGGACTACGCGGTCAGTTCCTAAAAGTTACATTGGTCCCATGCGAGGTGTTCATGCCTCCTACGGGGCCGATTGGGGGAAGGTTTGAGATTTCACCCTTTAACGGCCTGTTTTTAATTCTAAGTGTGATTTTTGCAAATTATCGTCATAGTCTCAAATCGGGAGACCCGAGATTACGCGGTCAGTTCCTACAAGTTACATTGGTCCCGTGCGATGTGTTCGTGCCTCCTGCGGGGTCGTTTGGGGGTTGGATTGGGTTTTCACCCTTTAACGGCCTCTTTTTAATTCTAAGTGTGATTTTTGTAAATTATCGTCATACTCTCAAACCAGGAGACCCGGGACTACGCGGTTAGTTCCTACTAGTTACATTGGTCCCGTGCGAGGTGTTCATGCCTCCTACGGGGTCGTTTGGGGGTTAGTTTGGGTTTTCACCCTTTGACGACTTGTTTTTAACTATGTGTGATTTTTTCAAATTATCATCATACTCTCAAATCGAGAGACTCGGGACTATGCGGTCAGTTCCTACAAGTTACATTGGTCTCGTGCGAGGTGTTCGTGCCTCCTACGGGGTCGTTTGGGGGCCGGTTTGGGTTTTCACCCTTTAACGGCATGTTTTTAACTCTAAGTGTGATTTTTGCAAATTATCGTCATACTCTCAAACCGGGAGACCCGGGACTACGCTGTCAGCTCCTATAAGTTACATTGGTCCCGTGCGAGGTGTTCGTGCCTCTTACGGGGTCGTTTGGGGGGTGGTTTGTGTTTTCGCCCTTTAACGGCTTGTTTTTAAGTTTAAGTGTTGATTTTTACAAATTATCGTCATATTTTCAAACCGGGAGACCCGGGACTACGCTGTCAGTTCCAACAAGTTACATTGATCCCGTGCGAGGTGTTCGTGCCCCCTACAGGGTCGTTTGGGGGTGGTTTGGATTTTCACCCTTTAACGGCTTATTTTTTAGTTTAAGTCCTGATTTTCGCAAATTATCTTCATACTCTCAAACCGGGAAACCCGGTACTACGCGGTCAGTTCCTACAAGTTACATTGGTCTTGTGCGAGGTGTTCGTGCCTCCTACGGAGTCGTTTGGGAGCTGGTTTGGGTTTTCACCCTTTAACAGCCTGTTTTTAAGTTCAAATGTGATTTTTGCAAATTATCGTCCTATTCACAAATCGGGAGACCCGGGACTACGCTGTCAGTTCCTACAAGTTACATTGGGGGGTCATTTGGGGGTTGGTTTTGGTTTTCACCCTTTGACTGCTTGTTTTTAACTAAGTGTGATTTTTGCAAATTATCGTCATACTCTCAAACTGGGAGACCCGGGACTATGCGGTCAGTTCCTACAAGTTACATTGGTCCCGCGCGAGGTGTTCGTGCCTCCTACGGGGTCGTTTGGGGGTTGGTTTGGGTTATCACCCTTTAACGGCATGTTTTTAAGTTTAAGTGTTGATTTTTGCAAATTTTCATCCTATTCTCAAACCGGGAGACCCGGGACTACGCGGTCAGTTCCTAAAAGTTACATTGGTCCCATGCGAGGTGTTCGTGCCTCCTACGGGGCCGATTGGGGGAAGGTTTGAGATTTCACCCTTTAACGGCCTGTTTTTAATTCTAAGTGTGATTTTTGCAAATTATCGTCATAGTCTCAAATCGGGAGACCCGAGATTACGCGGTCAGTTCCTACAAGTTACATTGGTCCCGTGCGATGTGTTCGTGCCTCCTGCGGGGTCGTTTGGGGGTTGGTTTGGGTTTTCACCCTTTAACGGCCTCTTTTTAATTCTAAGTGTGATTTTTGTAAATTATCGTCATACTCTCAAACCAGGAGACCCGGGACTACGCGGTTAGTTCCTACTAGTTACATTGGTCCCGTGCGAGGTGTTCATGCCTCCTACGGGGTCGTTTGGGGGTTAGTTTGGGTTTTCACCCTTTGACGACTTGTTTTTAACTATGTGTGATTTTTTCAAATTATCATCATACTCTCAAATCGAGAGACTCGGGACTATGCGGTCAGTTCCTACAAGTTACATTGGTCTCGTGCGAGGTGTTCGTGCCTCCTACGGGGTCGTTTGGGGGCCGGTTTGGGTTTTCACCCTTTAACGGCATGTTTTTAACTCTAAGTGTGATTTTTGCATATTATCGTCATACTCTCAAATCGGGAGACCCGGGACTACGCGGTCAGTTCCAACAAGTTACAATGGTCCCGTGCGAGGTGTTCGTGCCTCTTACGGGGTCATTTGGTGGGTGGTTTGGGTTTTCGCCCTTTAACGGCTTGTTTTTAAGTTTAAGTGTTGATTTTTACAAATTATCGTCATATTTTCAAACCGGGAGACCCGGGACTACGCGGTCAGTTCCAACAAGTTACATATTCCCCGTGCGATGTGTTCGTCCCCCCCTACGGGGTCTTTTGGGGGGTGGTTTGGGTTTTCATCCTTTAACGGCTTGTTTTTATGTTTAAGTCCTGATTTTTGCAAATTATCGTCATATTCTAAACCGAGAGACCCGGAAATACGCGGTCAGTTCCTAAAAGTTACATTGGTCTTGTGCGAGGTGTTCGTGCCTCCTACGGGGTCGTTTGGGGGGGTGGTTTGGGTTGGACTACGCTGTCAGTTCCTACAAGTTACATTGGGGGGTCATTTGGGGGTTGGTTTTGGTTTTCACCCTTTGACTGCTTGTTTTTAACTAAGTGTGATTGTTGCAAATTATCGTCATACTCTCAAACTGGGAGACCCGGGACTATGCGGTCAGTTCCTATAAGTTACATTGGTCCCGCGCGAGGTGTTCGTGCCTCCTACGGGGTCGTTTGGGGGTTGGTTTGTGTTATCACCCTTTAACGGCATGTTTTTAAGTTTAAGTGTTGATTTTTGCAAATTATCATCCTATTCTCAAACCGGGAGACCCGGGACTACGCGGTCAGTTCCTAAAAGTTACATTGGTCCCATGCGAGGTGTTCGTGCCTCCTACGGGGCCGATTGGGGGAAGGTTTGAGATTTCACCCTTTAACGGCCTGTTTTTAATTCTAAGTGTGATTTTTGCAAATTATCGTCATAGTCTCAAATCGGGAGACCCGAGATTACGCGGTCAGTTCCTACAAGTTACATTGGTCCCGTGCGATGTGTTCGTGCCTCCCGCGGGGTCGTTTGGGGGTTGGTTTGGGTTTTCACCCTTTAACGGCCTCTTTTTAATTCTAAGTGTGATTTTTGTAAATTATCGTCATACTCTCAAACCAGGAGACCCGGGACTACGCGATTAGTTCCTACTAGTTACATTGGTCCCGTGCGAGGTGTTCATGCCTCCTACGGGGTCGTTTGGGGGTTAGTTTGGGTTTTCACCCTTTGACGACTTGTTTTTAACTATGTGTGATTTTTTCAAATTATCATCATACTCTCAAATCGAGAGACTCGGGACTATGCGGTCAGTTCCTACAAGTTACATTGGTCTCGTGCGAGGTGTTCGTGCCTCCTACGGGGTCGTTTGGGGGCCGGTTTGGGTTTTCACCCTTTAACGGCATGTTTTTAACTCTAAGTGTGATTTTTGCATATTATCGTCATACTCTCAAATCGGGAGACCCGGGACTACGCGGTCAGTTCCAACAAGTTACAATGGTCCCGTGCGAGGTGTACGTGCCCCCAACGGGGTCATTTGGTGGGTGGTTTGGGTTTTCACCCTTTAACGGCTTGTTTTTAAGTTTAAGTGTTGATTTTTACAAATTATCGTCATATTTTCAAACCGGGAGACCCGGGACTACGCGGTCAGTTCCAACAAGTTACATATTCCCCGTGCGATGTGTTCGTCCCCCCCTACGGGGTCTTTTGGGGGGTGGTTTGGGTTTTCATCCTTTAACGGCTTGTTTTTATGTTTAAGTCCTGATTTTTGCAAATTATCGTCATATTCTAAACCGAGAGACCCGGGAATATGCGGTCAGTTCCTACAAGTTACATTGATCCCGTGCGAGGTGTACGTGCCTCCTACGGGGTCGTTTGGGGGGGTGGTTTGGGTTTTCACCGTTTAATAGCTTATTTTTAAGTTTAAGTGTTGATTTTTGCAAATTATCGTCATATTCTCAAACCGAGAGACCCGGGACTACGCGGTCAGTTCCTACAAGTTACATTGGTCCCGTGCAAGGTGTGCGTGCCTCCTACGGGGTCGTTTGGGGGGTGGTTTGGGTTTTCACCCTTAACGACTTGTTTTTAAGTTTCAGTTTTGATTTTTGCAAATTATCATCATATTCTCAAACCGTGAGACCCGGGACTACGCGGTCAGTTCCAACAATTTACATTGGTCCCGTGCGAGGTGTGCGTGCCTCCTCTATCGTCATATTCTCCAACGGTATGTTTTTAATCAATTTATAATGTTTATGGATTTTAGAAAATTTTGACATAGTTTCATTTGTTTTTTCGTTAAATCCAACATGTTTCAACATTTAAAATAAACTCAACCGCAACAGCAAATTCCAAAACCAAACCACCAGCAAGTCCCTTACACCAATTTAACTAAATAAGCTCATAAAGTAATCCATGAAGTGATTTTCAAACTTTAAAAGGAATGATCAGATATAGAATGAAAAAGAAAAACTATAAATGTTGAGTAGAAATAATTCATTGCATTTTAAAAGGTTAATAAATGGGTACTAAATAATAGTTACCTGTAGTAACTTGATTAAGATTGGATGGAACTGGCGTGAGTTGAACATTTGTAAAACAAAACCAAACAAATCACTGGCAGCCTATGCTGGCCTTTTGATCTCCAAACCTCCCCAATACCTGCATTCAATTCCCACCCAGCACTGGATCAAACTCTTTAATATTACAGTACCCATATATGATTATACACACAGAAGCTCCAAGCTTGTTTCACATTTTTCAATATTGCATCATACCATATATGATAATTTCAATATATGTTACAGTATACACACGCACACACACACACACGTATAATCCAACATGTTAAATAAACAAACACAACAATTCATAAAACTCTAGCTTATCAGTGCTTATTTTATACACGAATTTGAAAAGAAAAAAGGGGCATTGAAATGGAAGGGCTTATTATTACCTTAGCCTCATTCTTGGACAAAATTGGCCCAGCCTTATCTCACCTTCTTCCATGTCCGTTTCTTTCCTCGTCATTTCCTCTTCCACTTCATTTCCATTCTAATAAGACACTACCTGAAGGCGACAGCGGAGAGTGGTTACGCCTATCCCTAGCATCCCTGTCAAAAGTCATAAATAAAAAGTCAAATCCCAATTAGTTTTAGGAGTTACAGGTGTTGTGTTGTTCCCACAATATAATCAATTGATTTTTTAATTCTGTGCGTCAATGGCTCATTAATGCTTATGGTTTTGAATTTTAAGATTACAGTATCAGAGGCCAAAAATTATATTTGTTTTTTGACACTTTAAAGATTAACCTAATATACATTTCTTCTTCATGTGCAATCAGAATATCCAAACTTGAAACCGTTTTAATGTTTTTATAATCTTTTTTTTAATTATTGACAGCCGGACCAAAAACCATAAAAAAGTTGGCAATTGAAATTGAAGATATTATTCCAGATTATTTTGAAAACCTAGCTGGACCAGTTTGTTATTTGTATGGCCTTCTAGAGTATGGATGCAAGTTTCAGTTTGATACAAGAGCTATTGTATATTTATGATATCCACAAAAAATATGGGAAACTAAATATTGAAAAGAATAAAACTTGCATACCTTTCGATTTTTCACCGGCCGTGAGGACCAAATACGATTTTTCACCGGCCGTGAGGAAATCAACACAATTTATCCCTTTCAAATGGGCTTTCCGTGTAGACTTTGGATTAGGGGAACCAAGACTCCATATCTGTGAGAGAGAGCGATCTCAGTGGAGTAAGATGGAGAGCTGGCTGACGGTGACACCGGAGTGAGAGAGAGAGGTGGCGACGGCGGCACCGGAGTGAGAGAGAGAGCTACCATATGATGCCTGAACCATCCGCTGTCAAACCTCTGACCCACCAACTCGCATCCTCAAACCCTTTACAGCCCAACAAATCCCTAAAAACCTCAATCGCAACTGAGTCACCACACAAATCATGTAAATCCCTAAAAACCCTAGGCTCTTCTTCTCCTGGTACTGGTCGTGTGAGAGAGAGAGAGAGAGCGGGAGACATAGAGAGCGGGAGGCGAGCGGGAGAGAGGAGAGAGAGAGGGAGAATAAAAGGGGTTAATTTTTTTAGGATATTTATATTTTAGTAAAGTGTTCTCAATTTTGGCACACTTTTAAACAGTGCCAAAATTTGGCACGGCTTAAAAGTGTGTCAGATTATTATTAAACAGTGCCAAAATTTGGCACGGTTTTAAACTGTGCCAGATTTTTAATATCAAGGTGTGCCAAATTGGTGTTTTTGGTGTAGTGTATGTTATCACTTGTACTAATATGATCAATTGACACTCTTTGTTTCTGAATTTCGTCTTTCACTGATAGGTATTTCATTCAATGTGCTTAGTTACTTTAGGAATACCTAACATTTTATAAAGAATATTTCAACGACATTATTATAATATTTCAGCAGCTTGATAATAGTATCGATAGCTCCAAGTCCCGAAATTAAGTCACGCTGCCAAAATACATAAGTTGTAGCATCAAGCATGCTACAAACTCAGCTTTCACAATATTTTTGTGTTGCACTCCTTCATTATATTGGTTGATAAACAAAAAAAAAACATACTTAATCAAGAGTGAACTTCAAACCATCCGTACAACTAGTAAATCTGAGTCGATATCATGGTTCATATTTAAATGAACACATACATCATAAATGTGAGCATATAGTCCTTTAAGTATCTGATTACTTCATACACAACTTTTAAACCCATAAAATTATTTTGATTCTCTACTTTCTAAATCCGTGCTTGTATATAGGGAAAATATATAAACTTACTCCCACTGATCTTAAGGTGTATACAAATATTCAATGATTAAAAAAATAATGATATTATTTCTTAAAATACATCATGTGGGAAACTTATGTTTATAAAATGATCTCCTAAACATATACACATGGTTTATAAGACTCCAAAAATTAATTTTCACATCCACTTCACGTAACTCTCAATCATAATGAGATACTAATGTCATAAGAATTCCATGTCCTTACATATAATTGAGAAGGTTCATTTATAACCTTTTCTTCATTAATGGTGAAATATTTTGCCACAATTTAGCTTTATCTCATTTAACTACCGTTAGTGTCGCGTTTGGTCCTGATGACCCCCTCATTGCCGACTTTAGTGCATCAATTATCTAATTCAACGAGATTCTAAACTTAGTTGTAGTCCATTAGTTTCACTTCTTATGACTTGTGAAAATAAAACCAGGTCATTATTTATCCATACGCCAAATCCATGTTCATGTAGATACACTACATAATCATTTAGGATAGTAGATCTTTTAGGATCTTCTTAATACTATTCTTTATGATTTTATCTACATTTGTCTCACGGTGACAATATTATCATTTAGTGGTTGATCATTTATTTGTTCAGAAAGAACAAATATTCAAGAAAGTTATTGGTAATGGGATAAGTACCCTACCTTCCTTTATAACCACATTTCATGATTTGTTACTCCCACTAATTTCACCATTCATAATGAATTTGACATTTTTGATTTTTTTTAATGCAACAAGTACGTGTCAATGACAATTATATGATCTATGTAGGTCCACTTTAAGGGAAGTGTCTCATAATCTCCCACTTGGGCCACATAGGTCATCCTGATATTAGACATCGTAATACCTTAAGAGCGCAACTCGACTATCAAGATTTACAAGAGATATTACAAAAACCTTAACCAAGAAAGTTATTAAAGGAAGTCTAGATTTAATTTGGTATAAGATTAAAGAGTTTAATCAATAAGGTTACGATTATGATGCAGGATCAAAACAATCTTCAAAAGAAATATGTCCAAAATTTTATTTCATACAAAGCATCAAAAGTAATACCACAACCTTTGAAAAAATATACATTAAAAGATTCTTTAGAACATATCCCTCACGGTCAAGTCTAGACAAACAGTTTCTAAGAATATTAAAAATTAAGGGTTTTTGAAAAACAAATGGCGATTTGATTCCCCAATAACAAAAAAAAGAATCTTATTAGAATTTCTAGTTTGTTTTAGAAACAATCCTTGCATCGAAAGCAAATACTTTCTATAACATAGTAAATATAACTTGCAAACTCTACTAAGATGAAAAAATTGTTTAAAATCATAAAAGATATATATTATCTCTATCATTATTAGTCTGAGTGTGCAAGATGTAAACAAACTTAATTTGTTTAAACAAGTTAAATATGAAATTTTAAAGGAAAAAATGGGATAAAATAATATGATAAGATAATGAGATAAATTGCTCACTTCATTAATGCTTTGATTTAATAACACACATATCGATAACATGATAATAAATTATGTGCATAACCGTGAGTTTTCTTCAGTAGTAACCGTGAAATATCGATTATCTGATGCTTCTAGATTACTTTATTGGGTATAATGTTATTCCATTATATTGTACACGATATTTGTGGACAACTTATTTTCACATACTATAATAATGTAAGTAATCTATGATGTTCATTCAATCACTCAAAATCGATTCCATGTAAGGAATAACCTTGCTTGAAGAAATAAACTCAATATACCCCATTAATATCTTTACAATTATAAGCATCATGAGTTACTACTACCATCATCTTTACATTTAATATCCATTGCCATTCTAGTCGGGTCACTCTGGTGACTAACAAACATTTCATAATATGAATATTACATTACGTAAAGACTTACATACACAAGTTAATAAGTTTTTCACTATGTTCATTAAATATCGCATGAGTAATTAACTAAATTATTCATGTTTATGGTTTTCATAAACTTAATTGGTGATATGATAGTGAAAGAAACTATGGCATCTGCGTTCGACGACCATTATTACCTTCCCAAAATATATATCACCACTTACATTTTGTTCAATTATTGTAATTTGACCTGTAGGTTTCCGAATCATAATAAATGAATAAATAATAATATGTATGCAATATCATAAAGTATCATCATCCAAGCATTCAATATCATACATGGACCCGTGGAGTCTTTAACTCTACAAGTTATGCATGCGTGCAACGAAATCATAAATCTAGTATCCGCATATATGAATTGTAGCATGTTTTTGACATTTAATTCAACTTAATGGGAGTACTAACATTAGACTAAACAATAATTCTGATTTGCAACCACATGAATTGTTGGCCTGTGTTTGGCACGAGACTCATTAAAACACGAATATCATAATATTCAACAATATGAATCATTGGCCTGTGTTTGGCACGAGACTGGTCGAAATATGAATATTAACAATAACGCAAGTCTAATATCCTACCATATGAAATATGTTGGCCTGTGTTTGGCACGAATATTCAACTAAAATAGGATTATTAGAGCAAGGTTTTATCAGAGTTCTAAATAAAATATACCTGAAATATGGGAAAACTTAAATTTTTCCCCAAAAAAAGAGTCAGCATCATGCAAATGTAGAAAATTATTCCAGAATCACGAAACATTCGACGAAATTAAAAAATAATTTTTCTGGAAGTCGTAAACCTTATTTATGTAAAATCAATGTCCCCAAAAATATTATACTCAAAACTGTATAATTAATGGTCCAAATATAGATGCATACATAATAATCTAAAACTTACAATTATAGATTAAGACACTTTCATGTCTTCCCCATCCAACATCATATAAATATTATTATCAAAACATCAATTCATTATTACATTAGAACCTTTGGGTTACCAATTATAGATTATGTACAATAACCTAATATATCGAAATGTTATTGTCAAACACATAATCATACATCTAATATTCAAAATTTTATATTGAACCCTTTCATCAATACCAAATAATACATAACATGAATATTAGAACAACCATGAACATAAAAAAATTAGCCCTCGTGGTGCAAAAATGCATAATATTTGGGAAATGGGGGTTTTGGAGAAAGGTCCTCATAATTCTCAAAGTGTATAAAAATAGTACATCCACATAATTTTTTTAAATTGAGTCCCTGTACTAAAAACATGACTAAAACACCATGAAAGATGGCACCGCTGGCATGGACCCAAAACTGAACTTCTAACTCTAAAGGGACCACACAAATAAATGCTATTGTACCACAGGGATTAGATTTATAAATTTGAAAAGTATTGTCCCAAAAGTCCAAATATAGGAAGGAACATGACATTTACCTTAATTCTCTATTAGGAAAATCGTAATTTTTGCCAAAAATAGAAAATTTGAGTTAGCACCACGGGGATGTAGAGAATTACTCCAGGATCTCAAAACAGTTTGCGGAATTCAAAAATCAATTTTATAGAGGAGATATTGAGGTCAACATTATTACCAAAAACGACAAAAACGTAATTTTAAGGGTCTAAACGACGTCAAAATGAAAAAGTAAGGTGGTGTCTATTGTATACAATGGGTTTTGTTTATTTCAACGTTTTCAGTCGACCATGTCAGTTTCGTAAAATTCCAAGCAATTTTTTACCTTTCATTCTAACTAGTGAGTATTGGAGACAAAAGAAAAATGTCACAGAAAGTTTCAGACATACTTTAAGAGCAGATTTAATGACAAAAATAAGACATCGCAGAAGGTCTCAAGCACAAAAGCAATTTAATGTAGATTTTATTATAGACAAACATCAATAAGGAAAATCATGAGATCTTAAACTTTTTCTCTGATACCACATGTAAAATCATTCTGAAGAACACCCTAATATTAATCACTAACACATTAATATGATTAAACTTTAGCATACAATTATTTTTAATAAAAGGATCTTGGATCTTCATATTTTCACATAATATGCCTAAAGGATAGAAAAGAAGACTTACCTTGATCCAATGCATTGATGAATCTTGTTGTAGATATCTCTTTTAATCATCTTGATTAATGGCTCCAACAATTTCCCTTCTTGGAAAAATTGCACTTAAATGGAATTTCAGAATTTTTCTCCCACCTCAAAATAGTGTGTTATAAGAAACTCCAGATGGTGTAGGGTTCCTCTATTTATAAAGGGAAGAGGGCTGGAATCCTAGGAAAGACGGGACTCCATTTCAAGTCTCCCACTAATGCCACTAACCATCATATAACTAACAGGTAAGATTAACCCAATCCTTTATTATTTGTATTTATCACGTTCCTAATTAATTATCTGATATTTATCAAGACCACATAAATGGAAAATTCATAAATTCAGAATTTAATATAATCAAAATTAAAAAATTAATTTCAGACTACATTATTAATTTCCAACACTGGGTGGATGAATCACTCATACCCACGTATCAACCCCATTGGTCGACATTTATCATAAGAAATGTTGGAATCATCGACTACTGTGTAGTCAACAAAAGTGATGGGAGCAATTTCTGTAAAGTTTTTAGCCAACGATATCATAAGTTCATAGATAAGGAGTATGGTTTAGTTGTCCAAGAGTATCTGGTGGGTTTCTTTGGTTCTAAACTTTCACTAAGTCCAAAAAGTTCACATGGCAGTCCTTTAGTTTATTTTGGTATGCTTATCAGCATAAAATGTGTTCGATTAGAATTGGTCTGATAGAAGTTTTAAAACACGTAGTAAATAACATATTACCAGGAGTACCAACCATTATAGGAACCTTACGGCCTTCGTTTTTAGTCTCTCATTATAGAGATGCCCAAAAAGCACAAACACACTTTTAACCTTGTCTTTATGGGACTTAGGAAACCATTTAACTGGGTTGCAAGACCTATCTCGAGCCTTAAAATGACATATACTAGACCTAGTAATAGATTGAAAGGTTATAAAAGTAATTAATCTTATCTATGCCCAAATTTATCCCATAAATTATTGTTGATGACCACCATCCTAATGGAGATATGGAAAATATCTTTTGTTTACTCAAAGGGGCATAATTCCATACTGGTCGGGTGCCTCATCAAGTAAAGGATGGAAGGATAATATAAAAAAACCTCCCGCAATATCGCAATATGCATGGTGATGTGACAAGGGTCGAGGTCATAAAAATACCCCACCCTAATAACAACATCATTGGGGATACTGTATTTTAAAAAAAAAGTCACTAAATCGTCTGCTAAGGAGACCTTAAACTTTCTCAGACTCTTAGACATTGTGATAAGAAGATTTTTATTACAAAAAAAAGATAATTTTTTAATAGAAATTATAAAGAACTCCAAGGAAAAAATAGACAAGAATGAAAAAAAAGAAAGGAGTATACCCAAAATTGAATAAGGAAAATGGGAACATGAAATTTCCCTCCTTTTATCCCTTCATCATCAGAAGGTGTAGAAAGGTATCACCAGCACAAGAACAAACACCTCAAGGGCAAAGGGTTCGTTTATGGCGAGGGGGTCCACTTCGAGTGGCCCCTATGACAAGACCCGTACAAATGAAGGTTGGAGGGCGAGGGGGTGCACCACAGATTGCCCCTCAGCCAAGATATTCAAAGTCAAGAGTTTTATGGCTAGTGAGTCCACCACGATTGGCCCCTCGACCAAGAGCAAGGCAAACAACAACAAATGGTGGTGAAGGGGTGAACCACGAGTGGCCCCTTAGCCACAATCAATGTTAAAAGAGATTTATGATGAGGGAGTCCAAGATAAGTGACCAATATACTAAAGAAAAATATAGAAACGAGAGGGTCCACCTCTAGTGGCTCCCTCTTACTGCATAAATTGTGAAACAAGGAAAAATGTATGAGGAGGAGGGGACTCACCTTGAGTGGGCCCTCCCAAAAGCAATGCTGAAAAGGGATATGACTGAGGATTAGGGGATCCACCAGGAGTGGCCCCTTATCCCAAGAATGGTTTACTTTTTAAGAAATAAAGTACCAATGTTTATTTTCTTGCACATGTAGCCTAGTTGAGCAAGCAGGGCTCAAGCAGGCCAATTGGGATCTCCTGAAAGTTTTGGTTTGGTAGCTAAGAGATAAGGTTTGTTGAGAAATCTCAACCACTTGGCAGTTTAAAATAGAGAGAATACTAGTAGAGGGACTCTAGAAATCACTCAAGCCCTTACATAGCCCACACTTACTTATAACTGAAGTGAGTAGCCAAGAGGCTGCTCACAAGAAAAAAATAATTTTACAAAATGATCACTCTCAAGTTTTACAAAGTTTGTACAATAAGTTATCGTTAGAAATGATATTTACCAAATCACATATTTTGTCACCATTAGGAGACATATTGATTTTTGACATTGGTTTGCACCAGTTGTCAGCTATTAGAGGGGACAGGAGGCTACAAATAGGTAAGGACAAAGGGTATATGACATACCTTGTCCCTCAAGCTCCCTCTCATTCTTTGTTCTAAAAAAGGTCCAAATAACACCTAGTTTTCACCTATAAATAAGACCCTTTGGTAAGCTCAAATACAATAAAAACTCAAATTAAGTATTTACTCTGCCAATATCACACCAAACCTAGTATTCTCTTCCTCTCTCTCTCTAAGTGCTAAGTTTTTGTTTCTTCACTCCCATCATTATAGCCATTATTCTTAGGAGATTTATCTTTCCAAGTCACCATTATTATTTATGGCATTCATCTTCTTCCAGGAAGAGGTCATAGCATTTACTCAATTTTACCAGAAATAGAAGGTTTACTCATAAATCTGTTCTTGAGACCCTAAAGACAGAGTCCATTAGAGAGGATTACGACTCACCCATTCCAGTTCTTCATAGACCTCAGTTACACTGCCCTCCTATATTTAGCGACTCCGTTAGGGAGGTATCCTCATTACCATGGACAAAGAAAGTTATAATGTTTCTAAGTAGCTAGTTTTTAAAGATACTCTGGCTAGTAATGGAGTTCAGAGTGACCAGACCACACAAGAAGAGGTGGTGGTGACAGGAGTTAGAGAACTTACTCCTCAAATAGGACAGACTAGAGCAACAGCAGTAATACCGTTGGCAGGTATAAATTTGATGAGGTTGAGTTTCTAAAGCAAAATAATGTTGGTTTAGAAAACTTGAACCAATCATGTATGACACCGACGATATCCCCTACTGGAGGAGTATCCGCTATAATAACAACTACCGTAGGAATGACTCTGCCACAGAAGGTGGTGCCTGATCAAGTAGAAGCACGAGTGAGCTCACCAGTAGTAAAGAAATTTGTCTTGGAAGAGTCTCCCTCTAAATTCTTTACTGTAAAGGAAGTGAAGAAGTTTATTTCCTCTCAAAGGGAATCCTCTCACTTTTATTAGGAACTGTAAAATCCCTATCCAGAGAGCATCAATGAGAAGCCCTGCCCTGAAGGGTTAGTTCCACCGAAGTTTATAAAGTTAAATGGTAAAGGCGAAAATCCTAGAGAGCGTGTATATAGGTTTGTGAAACATTTGGGTGTGCATGGAAATGATAAGGACTTGAAGATGTGATAGTTCTCTAAGACTCTTACTAGAAAGGCGTATACGTGGTATTCCAACCTTGAACCCAATAGCATTCCCACATAGGAGGAGATGCACATGAACTTCCTCTAAAAAAATTGTGAAGGAAAATGATTTCACATTGAGACACCTCATCCAAGAAGTGCAGAAGCCCGGTCAAGAAATAATGCAGTACATCAAACATTTATGCGATAGGGTGTTGGATGTTCACGAAGATGTGGCTGAAGCAAGGTTACTGCAGATTTTTTTTTAGGGGTTCCTAGAGGAGTACAAACTTTATCTAGTCTATGAAACTAGATATGGAACATTAAAATAATTCACTAGAGTAGATAGTAACATTGCCATGATTATAAAACCCAAACAGTCAAATTGGAGGACACAAGTGGCTCTGACCTCAGGGAGGTTTCAGATCTCTAAAAGACAAGTTGTTAACTATGTAGATGGGAACTCAAAGGACAAGAAGGGAGGTTCAGGGTCTAAAGGAAGTAGCCTGGAAAATAAAAAAGAGTTTGTAGATGACATCCCGCCACCACTACCTTATAGTGTGGCAGAGGCCATGTATTGTTATCTCACTGTGGTGAAAGAGGGGGTAGTAGGTCCGCCTCACTCTAATGGGAAAATACCAACATCGGCAGACAAGGCAAATGCTAAATATTATTATTTCCATCAGAGAGTGAAGCATGCCACCAAAGATTCTTTCTACCTATGGAGGATCATTGGCGAGCAAGTGCCCAATGGTACTTTATAGATACCACATGTGGACGTCAACACCCACCCCTAGAACATCATTATGGCAGTGCCAATATGGTGGTAGAAAATGGTGAAGAAGAGGAAGCTCTAGAATCATAAAAGTGGTGGAGCAATGAGAAGCTACGTGAAGAATAATTTTTCAGCCCTGAAAAAAATAAGTTGGACATAAATGGGTTAAGCAAGTGAACCGCCCAGAAGGTCAAGCAGATGTAGTCCTCGATCTAGATGAAGGAGGGGGATCAGAGGCAGAGTACATCTACAATGCTCAAACTTATGAAGTGGAGTTAGACACTGAGTGCAAAGCCACAGAAAGGAGTCCCAAGTTCAAATGTGTTTTCAATCAGATAGGTGTGAAGCATGACACCCGAGTGGTTATTACAAAAAATATTATGGAAGCAGTGCAATAGCAAGGGGATCCTGATAAGAAGCTTTTTGCGTATCGTTGTACAGTCGTTGTTGTCTTCAAAAGCCACTCTCAAAATTCCCTTGAGCACCTATAAAACTTGTCTAAAAATAACTCGTATTATGGTAAGTACGGGTATCAATCCAACTTTCAAGTGTAAACAATTGACGTGAAAACTTGCGATCCAATTTTTTTTTAAATCTATTTTTTTTTATTTTTTTTATTTTTAAAACAATTTCAAGGGAAAAGTTAACTAATGCTAAAATTATAATTATGACTAAATAACGGAAAAAGAATGTGCAACCGAGTGTGAAATATGTGAGAAGGTTAAGAGATGGGATTACACTGCATTTTCAATTATTTTAATTTCTCAATTTATTAATGTGAAATATTTTGAGATAATATTAAATCAATAATCTAACTCTCGTTAAAATTATAAATTTAATAAAATCTTTTTCACAAAATTAATTTTAAAATGTCACACAATGAAAAGTTAAGAATCATATTATTTTCAGAAAATTACCCGCTAGGATCAATTTTAAGAAAATAATATCAATCCTCAAATTTCAATACCGAATTAATATTCAAATATCGAAAAAACCTATCTCTAGTTCGATTCCTAAACTCAAACATTAATTTGTTCAATTAATTTACTAACTCTTGTTACATAAATTAATTGGTGATAGTTAAAAATAATTTTCCAAGAATTATAGCATTAATGAAATTGATTAATTAAACTAACATCATTCGCAGTGCATCCCACCCCTTGAACGGGGTGTTTAGCCAAATATTCTCATGTGTGCATAAATAGTAATAAATAATGTGTCAAGAAGGAACTAAATTAAAAAGAGAATGTAGAAATACAATACGCAATTTTTTTCACAAATTTATCTTGAAATGCGTCCAACTTCTTCACAATTTTTAGCACTTGATTACAAAAAGAAGACTAAAAAATAAACCTAAAAATTATTCTAAAGCTAAAGTAATTTTTTTTGTATTTTTCTGAAATTTTTTCATGACCCTAATATGTACATAATATACACAGTTTGTCTCTCTCTTGCATTTTTTTTTCTATATCTGATGAGAGTCTTCCTTTTAAAAGTGAGCAGATGCCCTTTTTTATAATCCACGAAGTTGGCTTCAAAGATATGTGGGATTTTACTTTTGGCTTAGGATTGACTCCGATTTTTATGGAGATAAGGTTGAATTCGGTTTTGCTGGAAATGGGTATGGCTGTGATCGGGTTGAGGTCGGGATGGTCAAATCTGGCAGAAGATATAAGGTCGGGGCTCACAAGGGCGTCTCGGGTTATAGGGTCGAAGCTTGGGGCGACGGGCTCGGGGTAAGTGCTCGCCAGCGGGAATAAGGAGGTCGCACAGGGGGTTTCCAGTGGGTTGGGTCACCGAAGGTCGAATTGGGTTAGGCTGCTAGGGAGGTGGCTGGGGGTGGCGATTTCGGGTTCATGGGTTGGAAAAAATGGGTAGAGGGTGGTAGGGTCGTAATGGGTTAATGGTGGGGTGTTGAGAGAGAGAAATCGGTGTGTGGTTAAAAAGGGATGAAGGTGGTGTGAAAATGGTGATTGGTTGATGGTATTAATGGAGGAGAGAGACTGTGGGGGAAGATGATGATGAATAGTGGTGGGTGTGTTGATTTCGTGTGGGTGAGTGTAGGTGAATAAGGTGGGGATGAGGGATTTGTTTGTGTGTAGGATAGTGTGTAGGTAAGTGGGGTGTGGGTGAGGGTGTTAATTAGGTGTAGGGGTTAGTGTATAAGTTTTTTGTGTGTGTTTAATTGTGACACCTAAAAAAAAGTAAAACTAATAAAACTAAAAATCTAAAAATAAAATCGTACTCTAAAAATAAAATAAAGACTCAAATAAAAAAAAATGAAACTAAAAAGAAAAATTAAAATAAAAATATATTAAAACTAAAACTAAAATCCTAAAAAAATGTAAAATATAATAAAACTAAAAATAAATGAAATCCTAAAAAAATCTAATCCTAATAAAAATAAAAACTAAAAACTAATGAAAATAAAAATAAAAATTAAAATACACTAATAAAAATATGCAAATAAATTCTAAAAATCCTAAATAAATATAAACTCTAAACATAAAACAACTCAAAATAAAAATCTAAGACAATCTAAAAAGGCACAAACTCAACACACACCGGCTCGGGGTATGGATTGGACTCGGTCTAGGCTTAGATTTGGTTCGAGAAATCGAAACTCTTTTGGGCAAGCTCAATGTGGACTCAGACCTCGCGGTCTCCTTTGATTTCTTCGATGCAAGATTTTAACCGCTTCTGTATCGCAATTGACTGAATTTAGCATCATTTAACACCGCAACTGCGTATTGACTTGCAAAGTGATAGAATACGAACATAAGGCCAATTTTAATTAAAATGTGTGACTAAAATGCATCTATTTTGGGGTATAAAACCAACACTTTTGGGTGCTTATCAGATCCCTCTCTGAATTAGCATGGACCCATTGGGCGATTGATCAAAAGATACACTTCAGAGGTGGTCTTTTTCAAGGCAGATAGATAAGTACCATAATTTCACAACCGCCCGCTCCATGTGATAGATTTGATTAATGGGATTCTTTTTCCCAAGGCATTGGTGGATGGAGGAACTTCCATCAATATCATGTCAATCATCACGCTATATTAGTCAAGAATCTCTCAAGATAAGATAGTGCTTATACCATTGGTGATTTCGGGTTTCGACAGTGCAGGCATGCAGTTACTTGGCAATGTGAATATGGAAATAAAGCTAGGGAACTTCACTTTCCATATTAAATTTTAAATAATTAATGCCAATACAAGCTACTCTACACCAAAACCGGTCTAATGGTCAGGAACTTTATCCCTGACTAGGAAGTGTGGGTCGCGAATTCGGTCTGTGACCAAATTGGGCATGACCAATTTCGGTGGTCACGGCCCAAATCCCTTACCCACAGCTTGGTCACGGATTCCCATAGTCACAGACGTGGTCACGGCCCATAGACCTGACCCTATTTGTAGGCCTGGTCATGGCCTAAACCCGTGACCACTGGGCGACTAAAGACTATCGGGCAATGGTTCAAAGTCGTGAATAGCTGTTTGTGTGATCCATCTTTATCACGGTTTAAGGCCGCGACCAACCTTACTATATATATGATATTGGCACGGCTTTGGGTCGTGACCATGCTTACTATATATATGATATTGTCACCGCTTTGGGCCGTGACTATACTTACCATGCATAAAAACTATCACGGATTTAGGTCATGACCAATTTTAATAATAAAAAAAATCCTCGAATCAGGAGGCTAATCAATCAGTTGCTGCAAATTCTCCTTGGGTGACCTTGAGAGGGTCCTGTGCTCTCAAATATGGGGTCGAGTGCTCTAAAATCAAGGGGTCCCGTGACCATTTGGTCACGGGACCCGTGTGGGCATTCTGAAATATGGGTCGTGCTCTCAAACCGGGGGTCCCGTGACCACATGGTCAGTTCGTGAGGGCTATGTTGGTCCCGTATGAGGTGTTGGTGTAGCTCACGGGGCCGTTTGGGGGTTGCTATGGGATTTCACCCCCTGATGGTACGTTTTCAAGCCTAAGTGTGGATATTCTCTGTTTTGGATCGTTCTCTCAAATCGGAGGTTCCGTGACCATGCAGTCGGTTCCTGCAGGATACGTTGGTCCCATACGAGGTGTTGACGCCGTTCACGAGGACGTTTGGGGGAACTAAGGGGTTTCTCCCCCCCCCCCCGGCTTGACGGCAAATTTTCAAGCCTAAGCGTGGATATTCTTTGTATTCGTCTCTGCTCTCAAATCGAGGATCCCGTGACCATACGGTCGGTTCGTGCGGGCTATGTTGGTCCCGTGCGAGGTGTTGGTGCTGCTCACGGAGCCGTTTGATCCACCACTTGCCATTTGAATGGCCATATTGATCAGGTCCTTATAAGGACAGTCGTGGAGCTTACTCATAAGGTATACCTTCGACAGCAGTACCCATATGTACCCCCACTAGCTTGATTTTGGACTCATAGCCTTCCCCAGTTGGAGGCTGCTCAAAAACTTCTTTCCCCCGAGGGTTCTCCCTAGCAGCCTCACGGGCTCTTATGACAGCCTTGTGTTCAATGAAGTAAAAGTAGAGGATGACCTCAGAGTAGGTGCACTTGTTATAAGTGACCATACAATCCTTCACAATAGCTTCTAACTCGCTCCTCAGAGTTTTCTCTTCACTAGAGATAGCCTCCTCGAAGAAAGTGTCAAATTCAGTAGCTTCCAGTCCCAACAGTTTGCACACATCTTCCAGGGTAATAGTAAACTCACCCTAGGCAGCCACGAAGGTGTGTGACCTATGGATCCACCTGGACACCAACAGTTGCAAAGTGGTGTTGTTCTTAGCCAAGGTAAGATCACCCAACCACATGGAGCAAGATAAGCCTACAAGGGCCAGTTGAACAGAGTACTTTGAATGGATATACTCCGTCCAAGGGCCCAACCCTTCACTAGCACCAGCGGATGCCTCAAATTCCACCTTAGAATAGGGGAAATCACCACGCTCTATACGAAAATGGGTAATAATAGCGGTGGTGATATAAGCAAAGCCTTCAGCATCTTCACCTTCTTCCATCAACAAGTTTGGCTCCTCAATTGGCACCAAAGCACCAAGAAACTACTCTGTCGTCGCCCAAAAATGATCATTCTCTCCAAAGTAAGTTGCATGACGGTATTGTGCCCACTGATCCTGGTGTGTCTGGGTGGTAGGAGATGCGTCCCTGACAGAAATATTTCTCTTTACTGGTGCCATAGCAGAGGAGAGAAAAGAGAATAGAAGATAATGGAGAAAAAATAGTCAAGAAGTTGAAGAAGGCAAGGATTTCTTTGATAAACTCTCACAGAAAAGCTTGAACTTAGAAAGTTAAACCCAAAGGTGAGTTTGAACTAAAGGCGTGTCCCCTTTTATAGGGGCAATAGGAATTCCAAAAGACGGCAAAACAAGTGATGTTTGGAAAAGTGTAATGATGGCATTTTAGAATTATGAGGTTGGCGTGTTGGCCAAACGCGCATGGTCACGGAAGACTAAAGGTTGCTATGATGATGATTTGGGGAATGACGCATCGAATGTCCGCGTCGTCTTCACGCGCTCACCCTGGCACTACCACGTGTTACGTACTGAAACGCCAATGACAACTGCATTTAACGAAGCATGCCAGGGTCTTGTCTACTTTGGGGAACGTAGAGCTTTGGGGGAAATTTGAATAAACCTCTTCATTTTCCCCAAGAAAGAAAATCATAGATAAACGAAGGTTTCTTACAGATATTTATTCATGTATATAAACAAATATCTCTACAAAGGGGTAAGTGTAGGGGGTGTCCCCCCCCCCCCCCCCCCCCCCCGCTCCCCGCATGGATGATTAACTTAGACAAGTGAATTGATCGTTCACAAAGAAGCATGTCAAAAAACCCACCTCGAGGACCCTTCACAGCAAGTAGCTCGCAGAGCCCTATCTCTAAAAATCTCCAACGGACCTAACTTAAAGGACCCAATTCGAAGAACAAAGTTACCTGGATGACAATAGTTTGTAATAAGAAATAGAATGTTATCTTATGTACTTTATCTTATGAATGTATATGTTGAGTGAGGTTATTTGGTACCCATGAGGGACCATGCCTGGCAGGGCATGGGAGGGCTTTCATGCTATATCAATAAACCTCCTTTTATTAACTTCGCAGGGACATGGTTTGGAGGATTGAGAACAAGGCAATGTTAGTAATTATTACCAACCCTCTTGGCACACTTGGACAAAACTTATCCCCGAACAAATGTCACTCGAGCCTACTCATTGCTCACCTATTCGAGTGAACCTCCTCCAGTCATTCGATCTCCCTCAATACTTGCCCCCTCGACGTCACCTCCTCGAGGTACCTTGGGTGCCAGCCCGCCTAACTGATGTGACTAGATACCTAACTATGATCACTGTTGACATCACGATGTCAGACATTTAGGGACTTAAGAATGCAGCACTCAAGTGACTTTATCCTTAGGATGGCAAATCTAGTTCCTTAGGATGGAATATCTAGGTCACCACATCTTACCATATAGCCATCCTAGAGTAAGCCTCAAGCTGACAAGTCACATCCCTTATTAATGCACTCAATACTTCCGACCAATATAATGTTTTCCCATAAAAACTACCAGATCCCATGCATTAAATGCAGTATCTCATGAATTTAATGCACCACATCAGAGGGATCGAGAGCATGCTGACTCGAGCAACTTCTCCCCCATATAAATAATACTAAACAAATAAATAAAAGAGAGAAATGATCTAGAGCCCAGAATTTATGCCCAAATTTCCTCATACCAGAGAATGCTCGCGAGGGCATTAACTCCCCTACACATTCAATGCACCCATAATTGGGAATTAACTGAGCTTGAAGTTCCTGCCATGTTTTTATTGTGCCTAGAGTGCTTGTTCTTTCTCCCTTCAACCACGCTACCTGCTGGTCCCATTCATTTATTGTGTTTTCCATATGCTGCTCATGTTAATATGTTCTTTAATTCAACTTTGAATATTGAATCTCTCTGTCGCTGATTTACCTGTGGCTCTGACCTATACTTCATATCTAATGGTGTTACTCCCGATCTTGATAAGGGGTTATGCCTCACTTAATACTAATGGTATTTAAAGAACCCGCATCTTACACTCGTATTATATATTTGTGAGTTTCACCTCTTTAGGGTTCCCAAACAGTACGTTATCTTCAAACTCGTCAGGTTCCTCGATCACTCCTCCTTTATGAGGATTGAACCTCCTCACCTCTTGTTCAGGCATATATTCCCTAGCGTATAACGATGATTCCACAGTTATGTATTCTTCAGCAATTGCCCTGCCAATAAACCGTTTATTCTTTATGTAATCTTTGAATGTTTTGGAAATACACACACACACAATGAAATAAATAACAAGTGTTTGGAAATACACACAATACACATAATGAAATAACAAGGGTTTGGATTACCTTTGAGATTGAGAGAGCTTGATATTGAGAGAATGAGATCCGAAATCATTAGAGATTGAGGTAAAAAAAGGTTTGGAAATTTTTGAAGGAAATGAAAATCTGATATGCGATTTTTAAGTATAAAGACACTGGTCATGACCCTAAGCCGTGACCAATCGACGTGACCCCTTTATTTTTAACATGTCAGCGTGGAAACAAGACCGTGGTCACGGTTGAAAGTCGTGACTCACTCGTCACGGTCCTAAGCCGTGACTATATTGGTGTGTATTTATGTCCCTGGTCATGGCTATGAGCCGTGACCCCATCCATAACCATATTTGGAGGGAAACTTGGTGCCATAATAGTCACGACTAGGTCACGATTGTCAGGGTGACCTCAAGAGTCATGGTTAAAGGTCGTGACTACCTACAAGTCGATACATGACCACACTAAGTCTTGGAATTGGTCACTCTCATTTTGCATGTAGTCACGGGTTTGGGCCGTGACCCCTTTTTTGTGACTATTTTCAATATTTGGTTTAGCGATACTAGTTTCTCATAAGGAAAGTATGGGTGCACACTCATGGGATTATGCCCTCCACATATTATCAATGTTTAAAAGCCAATATTCGAGGTACAGAGATTGTAATAACAGAAACTAAAATATTTTTTGTTGAGTAAAACCATTTGGTGGATGCAATATCCTATATTAAGCTTTATCAAGAGATAAGGAGCTCAGTAAGAAAATTAGAGGGGATGAAAGTGGTTGGAGGAGATTCCCAGCTAAGGATACTTGTTCATGACCGCTTGGGTCAAAGAGTGATCCCCCAAATGGCAAACATAAAAAGAAAGGGGTAGGAGGTAGACAATCCCCCTTAAACATACAAGAAGGTCATCGTCCCGGCTGAAAAAGTTATATACTGTTTATAATGGTCTGTATGGGAGGCGTTCTGGGTTGAGAGAATCGATCCGACACTAGAATGTTTCGTGGTAGATGAGTCACATATTATAGATCATGTAAAGGAACCTGAGGAAGCGCCTGAATGCATGAAATACTATCCAAGAGAGCAGCTGTAGGAGCTGAAAAAAATAAATTTATGTTTAGAATGGGAGGAAGGTAGATCCATTCTAATCTCCGAGGGGTTAAACTCAAAGCAAAGAGAAGAGATCATCAGCTTGCTCAAAGAATTCATAGATATGCTTACCTGGAAATACATAGAAATGCCTGGGATAGATCTGGAGGTGAGCTCCCACTAACTGAATGTACTTCCCAATGCTCTACCAGTAAGGTAAGCCACTCACACGTATAAAGCAGAACTAGACCTCAGGATCAAGAGGTGGAAAATTTATTAGCAAAAGGGTTCATCAAACCTATCCAGCATCCGATATGGCTTTCCAGCGTTGTACCGGTGGCAAAGAAAGACAAGATTCAAATACTTATTTACGTGGACTTTCGTGATTTGAATCGGGCCTACCCAATGGATAAATTTCCATTGCCCAATATTAACAGTTTAGTAGACGCTATCGCGAGTCAAGCTATGTATAGTTTCATGGATGGGTACGTTGGCTACAATCAGATCAAAATGGATCCAGTCGATGAGGAAAAGACTACCATCCACACACCATTGGGAAATTTTCACTACACAGTCATGCCATTTGGGTTAAAGAATGTAGGTGTCACGTATCAGTTACTATAATGGAAATATTCCATGATTTGTTTCATGACATATTCGAGTTCTATGTGGATGACCTAGTGGTGAAATAAAAAAAAAAAGGAGAGCAACAATATAGAAGACTTAAGGCGGGTGTTTGAAAGGTGTTGCAAGTATAAGATGAAAATGAACCCTTCAAAATGTTCTTTTGGAGTAGAAGCTGGAAAGTTTTGGGGTTTTGTAGTGAATCGATAGGGGGTTCCAGTAGACGAGGAAAAGAAGAAGGCCATCCTACTGATGCTACTGCCAAAGAGCCAGAGGCAGCTTAAAAGTTTCTTAGGGAAGGTTTATTACCTAAGAAGATTCATACCATCACTAGCATAGGCTACCCACCCGTTCACTTCGCTAATGAAGGAAAAAGTCAAATGGGTTTGAGGAGATACACAGAAGAAGGCCTTTGAGAAAATTAAAGAGATATTAGCACCACCCTCAACTATGGCACCGCCAGAGTTGGATGCATCGCTGCTGCTCTACCTTACTTCAACAGAGAGGTCCATAGGAGCCTTGACTACTCAAGAAAAAGTAGGAATAGAGAGGCCCGTTTACTACTTGTCGCCTATAATTTTGAGCACCGAATACTGATACACAAGCATGGAGAGGCACTTCCTAGCTTTTGTATTTATTGCCCAGAAGTTGAGGCATTACCTACTGTTCTTCACAGTACATATCATCACCAAATGTGATCCATCAAATACCTTCTCGAATGAATGATCTTGGTAGGAAGAGCAACGAGGTGGTTCTTGATCCTGTCTGAGTATGATTTGAAGTGCGTGGCTCTAAAAGCTATCACAAGTCAAGAGATAGCGGGTCTGTTAGATTACTTCCCAGGCTAGGGTTTCAAGCCTCCAAGTGAAGAGTTATCGGGAGAGAACTTCCATGCCTGCTTAACTGAGGAAATGAAAGAATGGAAGATGGAATTTAACAGTTCCAGTGCCAAAGGGACGGGTGGAGCAGGTATTATTTTCTCCAATGGGAAGGAGAATATCACCCTTTTCCTTTAAGATTGACTTTAAATGTTCAAACAATGAGGTTGAGTATGAAGCTCTCATTCTGGGATTATTGGAGGCATTGAGGAAAGGCATTAGAGTGTTATGCATACGAGGGGACTCTAACTTGCTAGTGAAATAAGTTAATGGGGAGTTCACCCTCAAGCATGCTAACTTAGCACCATAAAGGTCCATCATCCAAAAATTATGAGTCAGTTCTTGAAGATCACCATTGAGAGACATGCCCACACGATGAACAGACACCTAGATGCACTGGGCACTATATCCTAGAAGTTAGAAATGGATTAGCTAGCAGCGACCATGATGGTACGACAAAAAACAATGCCTACCACAACCAAGTCTTTGTTTCCCAGTGAAGAACTAGAGGATTGGAGGTGACCGGTAGCAAAATAGTTGGAAACTAGGTAAGGAATGATGAAAATATCAGAGTTGGCAAACTACCAGCTGTTCCAAGGGACTCTCTATTTCAAGAGCCTTGAGGGATTTTTGTCCAGATGTGTGGGAGAAAAAGAGGCCAAAGAAAGGCTACCAGTAATGCATGAAAAACATTATAGGGATACAGATATCCCCCTATATCATCGGTTGCAATGGGGTGGGGGGATAATATTGGCCCACTATGAGCATGGAGGCCGCTCTTCTGCAACAAGACTTCTTAAAGTAGCAGACCCAGTTCGATCAATAAGTTGAGGAAAATATCATAGAAGTGTTTGAAGATTGGAGAACACCCTACATAGCATACCTGAAGGATGGAGAGTTACCAGTAGAAAGAGAAGATGAGATATACCTCAAGAAAAGAGTGGCCTACTTCTATCTGGTAGAAGGGGAGCTCTACAGGAAAGGATATAATGGGAAGGGACTAAAGTGTGTGGCTAAGGTAGACATAGAAAGATTGCTAAAGGAGGCCCATGAGCCCTTTCATATGGGAGATTCCAAGTTATATGATCAACTGATGATGCTAGGATACTACTGGACCACGATGGAGGTTGACTCTATTAGCTATGTAAAGAAGTGCAGGGCATGCAAAATGCATGCTCAGTAAGTCTATAAAGCCTAAAAACTCCATATCCCTTCCACACTTGGGCATTTGATCTAGTGGAAAAGATCAGACCAACCTCTCATGACAAGGCTTTCATCATTGTTTCTACAGAGTTGTACACTAAGTGGGAAAAATCCATCCCTCTAAGGATAGTGACTGCTCAAGTGGTGACCCAATTCATCAGGGAATATATCATATACAGATTTGGTATCACTAAGGTGATCTTGACAGATAATGGAAAGCAGTTTGTATGTAAGGAGATATGGCTCCTGACCTATAAATAAAAGATTATGCACAACAGTTTAATCATCTCATACCCGAAGGGGCTAGGCAGAGGCTACAAAGAAGACACTGATTAACATTCTGAAGAATATGCACGAGGACATGCTGGGATAGTAGGATGAAAAGCTACCGATGATTCTATGGGCCTACAGAACTTCAAAGAGGAAGTCGATGGGGTTTACTCTATTCTCGCTGGTCTATGGGATCGAAGCTATCCTACCGATGGAGCTGGCACTACCCTCAGCTAGGATTTATTTAAGCAATGGCCTCATACTAGATCCTCGACATGTACAGTTAGAGGTACTAGATGATTTTAGAGATAAGGCCAAAGAAAATTTTAAAATCTAAACCCAACAACTGTATAAGGATTACGAGAACCTAGTCAAGCCTAGGGAGTTTCAAGTAGGGGGCTTGATCTTATGTGCATGCACTCATAATCTTTGAAGTATATTATAATCTAAGTTCAAGCCTAACTAGGAAGTCAGTTTTGTGGTGCGAGGGGTAGGCAAGTCGGGTTAATGCCTCAAATCTATTAACTGTAAGTGGTTGAAAAAGTAGTATGCCTAGTTCTCACTAAGTTTTATTTCTTTCGAAACTTTGAGTAGCCTGCTCTAATACATAAACTTTTTTTTTGTAAAGATGGTCATGAGAAAAGTTTTGTAAACAATATAAAGTGAAAAATAAATGAATACCAAATATTTGGATAATTTGTGCATTATTTATTTATCTGCTTTATGAGGGGGGGTACACCAGATCAATGCTTTCTGTTTCTTAAAAACAAGAATAGTAACACTCTCTACTATATTACAAGAGGGTCTAGGACAAAAGGAGATTTATTCATTATACTTGTGGGTACATCCATCCCATAGGCAAAGTATAATGAGCAAAGTCCCTATAGACACAATAGTTTAACTATTTCTACCGACCAGCAGGAGATTGTCCTCCAAATAATTTTTTTGGAACTACAAATTTATAACCTAGGAACAAGTTATAAGCTTTGTTCTCAAGAAATTAAGTTCTACTTTCTAGTTTACATGAAAATGTGAAGAAGGGGGTCTACCCCTTCTTTAAGATGGAGATTTTAATAAAAAATTCATAGTTAAAAATATTCTCAAGTTAAAGTTTGGAATAAGGACCACGCAGACCAGGGTTAGCTTCAGTACAAAGAAATAATTATTCTCTTAGCTCAGTTCATTTTTTCTTATGATTATCCTTTATGTATTTGGGAAGGAGAAGGGGGTCACCCTAACCCAAGCTATTCTCTAAAAATTTATATACATGCAAATACCCCACAATTAGAGGGGCAGTTCTAAAATGATAACCTGTCTAGATCATAAGCAAGTACCCCACAATACACGAGGCAGTTCTAATTGACAAAATGCTCATGGTAAATAGAGCAGGTTATAGTAAATAGATACCAAAAGCATAACAGGGGGGAGGAATGAAAGGACGGAATGGAAATAAAGAAATAGTTTTTATCAATATCAAGTAGCCATTTATATGTATGGAAAGAAAGAAAAATACAAGGCAAAGTCTACATATCAAAATAAATATTAGCTAGATAAAACAAAAAATAAACTTATCGCGAGAGCACGTCTGTATAAAATGGACCCGTCTCCTCAACAAACTGCTCCTCCAACCTGCCCATCCTGGCCTCATCCTCAGTAATCACCAGCCTCAAGCTTGGCCAACTTGGCCTGGAGCAACTGAATTTGATCCATGATCCTAGTAGCCTCTACCTGATGTTGTTGAACCCTAGACTGCCTGTACATATGAAGTCTCATCATCTTCCTAAATGGAACACTCGGAAAATTATGAACTATACTGAACTGGACTTTTTCAACCAACTGGACCGGCTCAACACTGCACTTCGTAAATAAAAAAAATTAAAAAATAAAGAAATGATAAGTCACAAAAAGAGAAAGACAGATAACTGAATGACTTTGCCCAAAAGAGAAGCTAAAAAATACAAAACTTACCCCCAAGCTTAGAAGGGTAAGTATGCTATCACAAAAGCGAAAAAGTCCAGCTTGACTTTGGATGCCGACCTAATAGAGAAAAGGCAAATATAGCATCAGTGTATTTTTTCACAGTTAGAAATGAAAATTTCTAAGAAATAGCTAAAAATAAATCAGATATGACAGTTTAATACATCAGAAATAGCTAAATTATTATGATTAATTATGTTTGAATCATGTTTAGCCTATGTGATATGGGTATGTGTCATTAATATATATATTGTTAAGTTATTATACTTTCATAAGGCATGAAATGTCGAATTAATTACAACTACAAAATTTTGACGTTTTGGGTAAAAATGTTCATGTTGAAGCCTAGTTTTGGCCGTTGTAATATAATAATTGACTTGAGGTATAAACTAGATAGTAGTAGGTATATGAATTAGGTTTGTAACAATACAAAATTTGCATCAAACGTACATTCGAGTGAGAAGATATCATCTTTTTACGAACAAGGGGTAAGTAGTCATTTAACCTTAAATGATATTTTATCTTACATAGTTGCCATGTGTCATACTTTGATTGGACCAAGGGGAGGTGCCTTATGCCGACCTAAAAACTTTGAAATAATCTCCTCCTTCATCATATTTCATCCATGGAAGAGTTCTAGCCTAAGGAGAGAGAAATGGGAAGTTTAGGCAGAGAGGCGAGGAAAAATTCAGGGAAATTCATAGGAAATTACGTAAAAGTCCCTAAGGTAATCCTACCTGTAAATATTGTTATATTTTTGGTATTATTGATTGAAATGATAGAAATCATCACCATGAAGAATCAACTATAAATTGGATTAAATCAAAGTCTTATAACCTATCTTAAGCGAAATGATAAGTTTTGGGGTAGAAATTATAATTTTATGAAACTTTAAGGACTTGCTTTTAATTAAGAAGGTTTTCGGGACTAAAATGAAAATATAAAAAGGATCATTTTGTGAATAAAATATTTTCATGAACCATTATGAAATATTAAAAATATATAGTGTGAAATTACCAAAATGCCCTTTATGTGTAAAATGACCCTTATACCCTTAAAAACTTTACACCTCGTGCTTGCTTTTAACACCTCCACCACAAATGTGTCGCCTTTATAGGAAAGGGTAAAAAACATGTCAATCCTTTAGAAAAATTTAAAACACGTGTCTTTTTTTGGTGAACTAAGACTGCAAGGCTGCTCCGTTACGCGACACGTGAACGCTGACTCACCAAAATGAAAGCCTTATCACCCAGACACGTGTCAACACCTAAATACCTTTGAAACACTATAAATAAAGCCCTTGGATCAGTCATTACACAAAATTATACCAAAATCTTACAAAGAAGTAGTGATAGAAAGTGCGGGGAAAGTTTAAGAAGAAGTTTTGTTTCAAGATTAACGAGCAATCCAAGACTCTGTATGTATAACTTCGAATTCTGTTCAATGTGAGTACTCTAACATTCCTTGTGTGTTTTAATTATATGATACTATGCAAACTATATATATTTTTTGAACTACTTTTATTCTCAAAATTCATCTGATACCGATGATTGATTCCTTGTGATATGTTTATATTTGTCCATATAGACATACCGATTAAAATGAGTATTCAAAATGATATTGAATATGAGAAAATAAGATTCCGCCTAAGGGACTTATTTTCCTGACTGACCTTCCCAGCTGGACTATCGTTGGTGTGCCCTAAATAAGGCGTTGTGACGAACAAGTTCGATTGACCCTCAACTACCGGGGAATAATACGGTATTAGAGTGTACTTGGCTATTAAAATGATGTGATTGAAAGAAAAAGTTATTGCATTTGATTTATTGCATCCGTTCTATTTTGAGCTATTCATTTCTATATACTGTCATTCCAAATTATATACTACAAGTTCCTATCCATATATGTATATGCCTTCTTGTTTGATTTGAATAGGCATCAATTTTTTTGAAAAACCTTGGAATGTCTAGAGATTGAATCTCACTCGGCTTTTAGCTGATGCTGCAATAATTTTTCGGGAATTAAGTAGGCTCGTGGAGGGAACATAAAAGGACTATGTTGAAGATTCATCTTTTAGATCTCTTTTTGTTATTTTAAATAAAATGTTTGTTTTATCATATAGATCATGTTTAGCTCTTTTCTAATACAAGTTTATTTTACGTTGTAGCTCTTTAATTATAATATAAATAAAGTTTCCTTTTAGAAAGCTCCGATGATGTAATTCCTTTAATTTTAGTATTTTATGATTCATAACCATGTAATTGTATTTTCGTTGCACTTAATTAAGGAAAAAATTTAAGTCAGAATATTTGTTGCCTTAGTGGCATGTCAAGACACTCGTTTCCTACTACTAATTTTGGGATGGGGTTATGACATGATGCCCTTTCTCGGCTAGCTTCAGTTACTAGGATTGAACTTCGGTGAACTATCCCTATTGAGATTTTGGCCAATAGGAGAATAGATGAAGATCTGATGATTAATTTTATTGCCATAAACACTAAAAATTATTGCTCGATTTGCTCAGTTAAGAAACTCTTTCCCTGAAAGATGAAGTTATAAGTTATTGCCATAAACACTTGAAATTGTTGCTCAATTTTATTGGTTAAGAAACTTTTTCCATGAAAAATAATCTGCGGAACACAAGTGTACAAGAGAGTTGCTTGGCACAAGTAATAAATTGCTCGAAAAATCCACAAACTTGATCGTTGATACGTAAAGTCCAAGTCAACAGGACGATAAGTCCTCAAGAAACTTGGTCAACAAACATAAGGATAAAATAAGATCTTTATCATACCGGGAAAAGTTCAGGAAGAATGTTGCAATGATTCCTCAAGAGGAATGTAAGAACATATTCCATATACACTTGGTCACACCACTGGTATCTAATGCAAAAACCTAACACTTGGGTGCATTAGTTAAACCTTTGGAGACACATGGGTAACTAGCTCCAAATTTAGATTTTAATCTAAGTATGCAAGTAAAACCTATGTATTCATCTAACTAGCTTTAAATTTAGAATTTAATCTAAGTAGTCTAGTAGAACATCTTCATCCATTGATAATTGATACTCAATTAAAATTTTAATCTAAGTGTATCAATATAACTAATTACAAAGAAATGATTAATCTTACACATTCAACACAAGATAAGTTGATCAAATTTCCATTTCATTAAATCAAATTAATTACATAACTATTTTAACTAAACAAAGTACAAAGCTTCATTCTATAGGATGTTTCCCTTAAACTTTGGAAACAGGATCCATTCCAGCAGGAGGATCAACTAAAGTGTAAGGATAATTAATGAAGTTAAAATCCTAAAGCATTATGGCATTGCTGCTAGTGGGATGATCAAGAAGATGTGGAGGTCAGACGATCTCTAATTCATTATGAATCTCATACTCTCCCAAGTACCTTGAAATCAAGCATTGATGAATACTTCAGATAGGAACCCAATTGACATCTATTTAAAAGGGGGATCGTCAAGGTCAAGCAATCCTGGGTCATACCAGTCCCACAGTTGGTTATTTTGGTCAACCTTCATCACTGTCAAATCATTCATCCAACCCCATTTCTAGCTCTCATTCTTAGCTTGTTGAAGCTTGTCCTCAAGATTCCCTAGAGCTTTATTGTACCCTTTAATCCAAATTTCCCTTGGTTGTTTGTGGAACTGGAAGGTAAATCTATCAACCTGGTGCAGTTTCTTAAACACTCCATCCTTAGCTTGTAACTGAGAAGATTGAGTGGATACTTGCTCGGACAAGGCCTGTAGCTTCTGGGACATCTCAGCAATGGCTTAATTTTTGGCTTTTAATTGTGCATATTGATTAGTAAGGGTCTATTGGGTCCTGATTTTCTCCGTAGTACATCAACCAATTTTGACTCTAGCTCAAGAGGATGAAGAAGAAGGTTTTGATTTCTTCAAGGCCTCCAATTCCTCACTCAACCTTGCATTCTCAGCTTCCAAGAATGAATGACCCTCGTCCGTAGTAGCAACAACAACAGTGGATGACTTCAAGGTAGAAAGTTCATCTCTCAAATTATTTTTCTCTTCCTTCAGAATCTTGGCAATAGACCTTGCCTCCTCCAGTTCACGATTAAGAAAGAATTCATGCCTTCGAAAATGGGAGGCAAATTAATCCAACTTTTGCTCAAAGCCTCAAATTTCACTCAGGGCTTGGAAATTCTTCTCATAATCCTCATTCAAATGTACCTTAGTTTCCTTGTGTTCCTCCTATAGCTCTTCAATCATTTCATAGTAGGCAACTTTATTGGCCACTGTCCGATTAAGAAGACACTTCAGATGAACATAGGCCTCTTTGGCTTGCTCAGATAACCCTTCCCCGAGAAACTTCAGTAGGTTAGACTCAGTCAGAGATAAGTGACCAGCTTTGAAAAGCTCATTACACCTCTGGAGTAGCTCGGAGTCAGTAGATGAGAAGTATTTCAATTTATCCATAAACTATTAGGAAGAAGAAAATCATCAATCAACAAGGTGCATAGCATGGAAAAATACAAGCAGAGGAACAAAAATATTTCTCTTTTCATTAATAAAAGGGGAAAGTACAAGTATATCTTCAAGAAGAAAAATAAAAAGTGCAACTACTGAAAAAGGATAATAAAAAGCTGCTCGAATCTACACCTTCTTCTTATCTGCCTCAGGATCAGCTAAAGTAGAAGCACGGGTAGAAGGAGAAGGAGGATTAAATGTGGAGGGGGTAAAAGAATCAACATCCTGGTGTTGATCGGTAGACTCTATCACTATAAGGGATTCACTAGAACCCACATCATCATCAACTTACTCGTTCATGTTTAGAAGGCCCCTAAGATCATATCGCAAGAACAGCTCGGAGTCTTTTGGAGTGCCAGCCTCCACCAAGGCAGCTGACCATCCATCTTTGAGGCATTTCTTCTTCGTAAACTCAATTTGCGAAGAAGCTGCTCCAATGGACTTATCCCACCCTCTGTTGAAGTCAGCCTCCCTATTCTTAGTCCTTTTCGCCTTCTCAATATCCAAATCCTTCTGTAGCTGGGTGGTTTTAATTTTTTCAGCATCTAAGTCTTTCTGTAACTTATCAGCTAGACCCTGAGCAGTTTTAGTAGCTCTTTCAGCTGCTTTCACCTTCTCCTCCCATTTCTTTTGTTCATTGGCTAGTGCTTGTTGGGAGTCAAGCATGGACTTTTTCATCTCATTAAAGGCCTCTTTCATTTCCCCAGAAGAAGCTCTCAAAGCTTCATCTTTCTCCATCATGTTGTTAAAGTCAATGAGGAACTGCACAAAGACAATAAGGAAAGTTAATATTATAAAGAACAAACAAAGAGACGGAAAAATAAAGAAGGTAAAATAATATAACAGAGCAAGGCTTTGAGTATCCCTGTCAGAACTTTTGGAACGAGGCAGTGCAGCTGCAACACCCCTGTGGTCTGGTAAAGTCCCAAAATTTATTAGTTGTCTTGCCAATCCAGGGCCAAGGACCACTGGAGAGGCAAAAGAAGATATATTGACCAACTCTCATTGGTCAGGAAGGGAAGAATAACTTTCTGCTAACTTAGAAGGAAGCCTTTTCCTTATTCTTTTTAAGGGGCTCTCTTCAGTTTTCTTAGCTGGGGGTTTCTTCCCAGTTTTATTTTTATTTTTCACCCCCTCATCAGCTTGTTTAAAAGGGGCATTAGCAACTATATCTACCAAAATGTTGGGAAATTTCCTTTTTCCCATAGCAGCGGTAAGAGGTAAGTTTGAATCCAAGGAAGAAGGGGAGTGGGTAGTAAGATCACCACTACTAGATGCAGCAGACGGGGAGATAGAAAGAGGTTCCTATTCAAAGTCAATTATAGGGGAAGGAGTGGCTATTGTGGAACGAGAAATAGAGGAGGAAACCATATTCTTGTACTGTACCAAATATGATGTAGACCTAATTTACTCCTCACCAATCCTCTAATGAAGTCCCCAAATGAATTTAAACTCCTTGAGGTTCACTTCACTCTCCTTTGGGAACCTTCTCTTCTGATCAACTGAAATTAAAATTTATAAAGCAATAATTAGTACTACATTTAAACAAGTATGTACAGGGCAAGACAGTTAAATGAGGAATAACCTATCCCATTGCTAAAAGGAGGGCATCCAGGCCCCTGGTACTCAGCATTTGTAGTCAAAGGGACGTATTGCCAATTTTTTTACAATAACTCCATGCTCAAAATAATCCCTATTAGAGTTTGGAAGATTGACTACTAACGCTTTGTTTGCAGCACTAGTCTTTAAATAAAAAGTGGTGTCACTAGTCACCCACTTATAACAAAACAATATTTCTGGGATCCTTATATGGGTTCCATGGATTTGATTCAAACTATACACTCCATTTACAGCCCTCCAGATATTGGGGGCTACCCTAGCTGGGACAATGTCAAAATATTGACAAAACTCAAGGCAAAATGGGTTTTGAGGAAAGGTAAACCCACACTCAGCTATAAAGATATAGGAAAACTAGTGACCCTCATCAAGTGAGAAAAAATCAGTAGGCAAAGTAGCGTTTTCCAAATTAACCCAAGAAGGAATCTTAAATTCATTTATAAATTCGTCAAGAGAATCAATAGAGTAAACCATGATGAAGAATAGAAGAAAAGAGAAAGAGTTCTTACAGAGATTTGACAGAAAACGATCGCACAAGAGAGAAAAAAAATCTTGAAGACGCAACATCCAAAAACACTCAGAAAATTTGAGGTAAGAGAAGATCGTGGATTTTCCCGCTCTTTATAGGTTGCCTCGAGAACTGGAAAAATAATGATTAAAATGTAGCATCGATTGAACTGGCGGCGGCTAAAAGCAGAAATGACTAATTTTCCCAAAGCGATTCATTAAAGTGGTGGATAATTAAAAAAATGTCGTGCACATTATATGTCCACAGATAAGTTATAATTTTTACAAGTATGGGAAATCGACGGCCGACCAAACCTAAAATTGTTTCCCGAGAAACGTTTTAGAGCTAATTGTTCCATACTCTTGTAAAAACTTCAAGCATAAAATATTGGGGGCTTATGTTGATACCAAAAAATTATCTTGCTACGTGGACCAATCGGATACTAACACGTGCAATATAGTAGAAGGTTAATCTTAGTCAACAAGGACGAAATATCGACTTACTAAGGGATGTCGGCCAACCTGTCATTGAAGCCCGACCAACACCAGGAAGACCGGTCAATAATGATAGTAAGACGCCAAAAGTTGTATACGTAAATTATTGTATAGATGTAAATGTCTACGATATAAAGACATTCCATCCTTTCATATTCCAACACTTGTACACCCCCCGAGGCTATAAATACATTATAAACCATATATATAAGGGACATGAAATAAGAGGCAATTGAACAATCCCAAAAGCAATACACAATAGTGGATGTAGGCGCTTCCTTTAAGCCAAACCTCTTTAAAAATCTTTTGTCTATTTCACTTATATTTATCTGTGATCAATTAATTAGACTAGTCTAATTTTTTGCATCAACAAGGGGAAGTAAAAAGGAGAAAAGGGTATGACGGTATAATACCTCTCTCACAATGGCTTCCCCAAGATGTTCTACAACTATTGGAATAACTGCATCACTAACCTAAAAATAAGGAAATAGGTAAGTGTTAGCAAACACTTGCACAGAAAAAGCAAGTTTGAAAGGTATGATATACCAAGTGTTTACCTGGGTAGTCCCATCTATAACACTAGTCAGAGGTCCCACAGTGACTGGGATAGTTACAACACTGACTTGAAAATAATAAAACAGGTAAGTGTTAGAAAATCCATACAAAAAAGATGCAAGTTAAAAGTACAATATGCCAAACATACCAAGGTAGCCTCCTCCCGATTATTAGTCAAAGGTCATACAGGTGCAGGAACTGGTGTAGAGCTAACCTGATAATCAAGATGAAAGTCTCGCAGACAGAGGGACCACAATCAGAAAGGATTAAAGATTCTCTCATATAAAAGAAAAGGAAAGAATTCTAAGAAAAATGAACTGATATGTGCAAAGAATTACTTGGGGAGCCACTGCCCCGGAACTCACAACAAGTCCCGCAGATAATGGGACCTCAACTATATTGGCCTGATGGAAAGTAAAATTAGAGAAGTGTTAGAAAAAGAGTGGAACGAAAAATATATTCTTTTATACAGGAAATAGATAGTTACTACGGGGTCACCTCCACAGGATTCAACGCATGACCAGCAGGTGATGCCTTAATAGTGCTAGCCTAAGGGCCAGGAAATGAATGAAAGTCAACATAGAAGATTGAAAAATATAAAAAAATAAAGAGGTACAAAAAAGCAATAGAGTACCTATAGGTTCACCTCCATAGCACTCATAGTAAGACCCAGGAATGAAGCGGTCTCATCAATAATAGTCTGAAAAAGAAGAAGGATATAAGTGTTAACCAATTGCTTATATACTGAAGAAAAATATATAGAAGTGTCTTAAAGTGGAGTTGAAGTAGATATCGGTAGAGACACTATGATGGTACTTCCACTAGAACCTATGGTAGAAGGAGCCTCAACAGCTACAGGGGCCACTAGAGAAGTAGTCGGATAAGAGGACAATGATATGGTATCATGGGCCAGCTAAAACACGAACTGACAGCAGCAAATCATGAGGATAAAATTTTAGCAATAATTTTAAATGAGTCAACAATGGAAGAATCCAAAAAATACCTGAACTCCCCCAACGGAAGAAGGATGAAGAATAACCATTAGAATGGCTAATTCAACAGTAGTGGATTGTTCGTAAAAAAGATTGTCAGAATCAAACACAAACCAAAGAAAGAGTTTATCCTAAAAAAGATGAGTAGTACTTGAGAAGACGTGATAGCCTGTGAAACGGTCTCACTAGAATCAATAGAGAAGATCCGCTTAGATAAAAGGGGATGGATATGGGGCTAGTTATCCATGGGCACATAAACGGAGGGGATAAATAACCTCTCGAAAGGTGACATGCCTGGAATAGTGACTCCAGTGAGCAACATCATCCCCCCCAGTTGTGGAAAGGCTACGTGAAGAGGATACCTGTAAGGAAGAAATACAAAAGCAACGAAGATAACATAAGTTTCAGTCACGCAAAAAATATTTAGATAGAAAAAGATGTAAGAAATTAAGAAATTCTAATACCTTTGGAGGTCTGGCTGAAGAATTGCCCACTATAGAAGAGACATGAAGTGAAGAAGTATGACCAGGAGGAATGGTCCTCTGTAAGTACATAGAGAGGAATACATCAAGACATGTCTAAAAGACAACAAATCAGAATATTTTTAAAGTGTTGATTCTTACCTGAATAGAACGAGAAAACACAAAAAAAGTTCACGTAGTGGTAGGAAACACAAAAGAAAGATATCAAAGACAAAAAAGAAATAAGCTACATCAGTGAAGTATAATAAAAACAAAAGAAAAGGGAAATAGTTGAATATGGAGGAAGTAATGAACCTCTGTAGCTAGACCTAGAGAATAAATGAGCATAAAATTCCTTTCCCTCAGAAAGGGTGCTCGAACAAGAGGAGGAGCCGAGGGATCACTCATCTTAATAGAAGAATCCTATGAAGTATCACGAGACAAAATAAATCATATGAAATATATGAATGATAATAAGATAAAAAAATCAAGAAAAATAAGTCATGAGAAAAGACTCACAACAATTAGGCAAGTGCTTTGTACATATGAAAGATGTCCAATGGTAAGACTAGTGGTGGAGGGAGAATATATCATAGTATCCTCGATGGAAGACTCCCTCGAAACTAGCAACAAAGTAGAAGCGTCAGGACAATGTTCACCATGAATGTCTATATCTATCATGTTATTTGAAGAAAAATTATCATCATCATAGGAAGGAGTGCTTCCATAGTCAATTAGTTCCTCTTTAAATGAGCGAGAAGGGGAGCCAACAGGTGAAATCTCATAAAAGCCAGTTTCACTAAGTAAAGAGAAGTTAACTATAGTACCTTCAAAAATAAGAATAGAAAAGATAATAGGCTCCTGAGAAGACAACCACAAGGCTTCATAGCCTTGCTCGTGAACAGTTCTATAGGTCTCCTCCACCCCTGGGTCATCAGTGTCAGACTCCTGATCTGGTGTAGGAGAAGGAGCAGCAGCTTCACCACTAACTTTCTTTTTCTTTTTGATTGCCCTTCTCCTAACCGGTGAATGAGGAGAAACAGGGGAAGTAGTAGGAGCAATACTATAAGCATGAATGAAATTTGACATATCAATGTCAGGATGCTTCCTCTTGGAAGCAGCTAGACCTTTAGTCTTTCCCTTCCCTTTTACCTTAACTAGTTATGGTTCAGGATGCTTGGAATATATGGATTCATCGAGCAAGGGCCTCACCGGTACTGGGGTGACTTGCTTAAGGGGGTATTCACAATGGTGTTACAATAATATAATTCTTTTTGGGTCCTTTTACCCAAATACTTATCATTATTGGTGATTTTGGTAGGGATGGTTTCGTGAGGGACATCCTTTACACAGTCTTGAATGAGGTTCATCTGCCTCTGCTAAAAATTGAACCAGGAGCGAGTAAAAGAAGTAAGGTAGTCCCGAGGAGGCACAAACAGACCACCCAAATGCTCAACCTTGTGGAGCATCCCCTCAAAGGTAAAGTTTTCATAAGCCTCAAAGTATAATTCTGAGGGGAAATCGCTCGAAGGATATGAGGGAAAATGAACACCCTGGTCATACACAAACTGCCTCCTAACTCTCTCTGAGTGGTAAAATTCAACACCTTGACCTAGCTCAATCAAGAAGGGAAGGATTCCTGGAAGCAACAGGGCTATCACATCTTTATGTGGGCAAGAAGAAACAGACTCTATATCAGAGGGGTAGTAGAAGGTGCCCCATCCCTTGAGAAGGATGCCCAAGTAAAGGTTCCACCAACATATTTGGAGTAAGGAGAGAAGCAAAACTCATCAACATTATCAATCAAAGACCCTAAAGATTTACTTGGGGACTTTTTGTCTCATCTTGCAATTCGAGCAACATCGATGCGACAGGCCCTCACTTCTAGGGCAAAGTTGGGGAATCGCTCGAATAATAAATCCATCATAATATAAGAATTGGTAAAGTTAGTGGAGTAATGTCGACCACAAGCCTCTCAACATTAACAAGAGCACGGTCCAACTAAGTGTAAATAGACCCAAGAGTAAAAGATGCGAGGGGAATAACCCTCCCTCTAGCAAGCCTCACTGTTAATCTGACTAATGACTCACTTAGGGAGTCCTCTGAAATCCCAGGAAATAAAAACCTACTCAAGAAAGTGATAAAAAAATCCGCTAAGTGTGAGGGGGAGTTGATCTCTGGGCCCTTTTGACTCTTAGCCACCCTGTGCGAAATCTCACCCCTGGGTAACTGCTCGAAATCCTTGAACCAGTATCTTTGACACTTAGAAAAGGAATGCTTGGTAGTACTAGTCTGATTAATCGCTATATACTTGGAACACTCATTAAGATATGAATGAACCTCTTCCACCATCCTCTCCTCGCAAGCAATCTCATAGCCGTTAGTAAAAACATGCTCTCTTAAGTATGGAAGAACAATTAGCTCGTAAATATCCTTTAAAGTTATAGTAAACTCACCCACCTAGTTATAACGGTGTGTGAGTCCCTGCTCCAACGAGAGGCCAAGATATTGAGAGAAGTGGCATGTTTTGTAATTGTACAAGTCTTCAAATTGTTAATAGTTCTGATATGCCCATGCCACTCGACAATAACCTTGTCAGAGGGGGTAGTAAAGATGTGATCCACCCAGAGGGCCCACTCATCAGGATCACCCCCACAAACCTTGAGTTCAATATTAGAATGGGGAAAATCATCCATGTCCACTCGCACCCTAAGAATACTGTTAGGCAGAACAATGGAAAGGTTAACAGACTCACCTAAACTCAAGTGGGGTTGCTCGACGAACTTGGCAATAAACTCCTCCTCAAAATTCGTGAGGGTGTCATGAAAGTGTCGTGGGGCCCAAATTAGGGAGCGAGGAGGTATAACACAAAGTCTCTCTTTTGACGATTCGCCAAATTTTCCTTCTATGATTTTGAGTAGGTGGTGGTGGATGAGGAACCACCAACCGCGATAGCCCCAGAAACTGAACTGCCCATGGATAAGTAAGGAGGGCCCGGAGGCCCTATGGTGAAAGGCCCAAAATAACTGGCTAGAGCATATGGTGCGCATAACTGATGGTGTATAGCCCATTGAAGTATGCGGTATTTTGAAGATTTCAAAAAAGATAAAGGAATAAGGAACAAGTTAAGAAATGGGATGTGTGGTGAAATGTTTTAATACAACCTAACTTGAATGAATAAATAAATATTTCGATAAAGGTTAAAATGGACAAGTAAATGTGTGATTGATTAATATCCATAAGGTAAAGACAAAGGTAAAGTAAGTTGCTAAAATGGGTGATTAAGAAACCTAAGCGGTTAAATGCATAATTAACACAAAAACGTGTTATGAAAGGTTTTTCCAAGGCTAAATGAGTATTTTATAACACGGTGTTCGCATGTGTAGAGAGTGTGGGTTTCAATGAAAATACTAATATGTATTGGATAAAATAAAAAGGGTGATTTCGATTAAATCAAGTGTAATGGGTTTTAAGTATTGAACCGTGTCTGTTAAATAAAGCGATAAATGCTAAAATGAGAAAAGGAAGTCTTTTATAAGATTAAGGTAAATTAATCTGGATAAATAAGGCTTTCGAAAGTAAAACTGTTTCATGCATTAAGTATACATAGATGTATGTATATATATGTATACAAGGTAATTGCATGTGCACGTAGGCATAATGTGTTAGAGTCTTCTTTTTGTTGTTTGATTCTATACTGCATTTCTATACTTTTCACTGAGCATTTGGCTCACACCCTCGCTTTGTTACGGCAGGTTGGGAGCGGTTTCATATTTTGAGAGCATTATACAGGTAAGTACTTCCTTTATTTTTTAAGCTAGTAGCTATGTATGATTGGACTTCGGGATGCTCCCCATGGGTCCCTCACGTAGTTTAATTTGAAAATGGAATCACATGCTAAACAAATGAAATGCTAATTAAAATAAAATTAGACTAGCGACATTGTATAGATTGTTTTATTGCACTTCACACCTAACGCTCGGGTCGGACTGGGTTAATTACACGTAACCCATAAATCGAGGCCGGGGAATTACAAATGGTATTAGAGCTTTAGGTTCAAGGTTCCTTTCGAAAGTGACCTGGTGAGGTTGGTATTGGATCTTTCAACATCGATGTTGTTTTGGGCCAGTCACGTTAGTTTAATGACGAGTTAGTTCGTGTCCTCAATGGTAAAGTTAAAGAGGTTAGCAAAACAAGTGAGTTAGTGCCAAGTGGAACACGATTACTAATTTATGGGTGTCTGTACAAAACAATAGTGGTGACACTTGGGTTATTATTGTGAGGTGCTTATGTTCCAATCCTTGATGAGGTAGAACCTTCTGATATGTTAATAGAGTGAAATGATACCCATTAGGCAAGTTACACGAGTTGCATATAGTCAACGATAGAGGTTGATGGTTAAGGTGTCATGACTAGGCACCGATGATTAGTTATTGAAAGGTATAGAAACCTTAGGTACGGCACTTACGAATAGTTAATGCTAGTAACGTAATTAGACAAATTAGATCCTTGGTGTGATATCATAATTGATGATAGTTCAGTGAATATATGAAGTTGTGTAGGCTAATAGTGGCAATATCATGATCCTTTGTGTGAGATGTATTGTGTGATAACTCTCGTGATGAGAGTAGCCTTGGTAGTGGCAACAGTGAGTAGTGCTCATTACAACCTAACTGTAAAGGTTGTATATTTCACATGCGAAAGTTAGATGACTAAGTGGCATTTATAAGTATTGATTATGTGGTGAGAACTATTAGGCCCCATGGTTGAGAACTTGGGCTGGGTGTACCCTGATTATAATGTGGTATTGAGGTATAGAATCCTATGTGGCATCCGTTGGTATTTATAGGCAATGCCCGACGTCCCATATCCTACCAAGATCTATATAGTTGTGTTAACTTGTAGGTTAAACCATGGTGTGATGTTGACATAGTGAAGCAATTTAGTTGTCACGTTTGAGCATTCATTGAGGATTAGGTGGGGTAGATAGGTTGCAGGCGACGTCATATACCCTACTATAACCCGTAGTATCGTTGGCTGTGGTTTGTACGTGACTTATAATCACACCTACTTGGAAAAAAGATAAAATTATTATCTAGGTGTAGAGACTCATTTTTGCCACCGAGGTAACGACTAGGTGCGAGGTAATCCTAGTGCGAGAGTAGTTCATAGGACTTTGAGGTGCCCATAGGACAAATTGTGTGTGGCGTCATTGAGGATAAATATTAAACGTTGTGACACCTTGAGGTGTTTGGTAGTTAAGGTGCACCATAGGTAGAAGATCATAGAGTAGTGTCTTTGCGAGCACTAAGTAATCATGATGTAGGTATTGAAGGGTTTGTAGAATGAATCTACAATGATAAAGGCATGGATGATGAATTCTTATCGGGTCTTGAGAATCGTTACATGAAATGTGTTTAATGTCCTTAGGAAACCAGTTAGTCCGGTATGAAGGAGCTTTATAATTCTAGTAATTATTGTGTTGAGGGTCAGGTGATGATCCCAGATTGCTGGTCATGTAGTGTACTTGTTCGGTGTATCATCCTAAATCGGCACAAATAAGTGGTATGATCCCTGAGGTAGGGTGATAGTTGTGTCGTTATAGGAGTGGTGCTTGGATGTCATGGAATGACTAGTATGGATGTGGTGATACTCGATTTTGGGATGTACTAGGAAATATATTAGAGACTTAGAGTGATGACACCATCTGGAGACTTGAAAATGGCAACCGAGGTGGGTTAACATCGATACATGATTATTATGTCAACAGTATATGCTAGGGTTGACTTAGCAATGTAAGGATTACTTTTTGGTACGTATTGCCAAGTTGGTACGAGTTAAAAGATGTAACCCAATGTGGTATTTACTACCCTTAGGATGCCAATGGTGAAGAGTGTGGTCGTCACGTAAATTATGTGTGGGTGGAGATCGAAGGTAAGTTTGGTGGCAATATTATGTGGTCAAAAGACACGGTATGGTGAGTGTCTCGCTTGAACTAAGTAATGACTATGGAAGTTTAGGATTTCGATCACGATACGTTAAGGCAAATAATAACCTAGGTGTAGTAGGTTGGTGATGTCATCACTGGTAATTGGAAAAGATCAATATCGGCAAAAGCATGAGATAACCGCCAATCGAGATGATTCATATACGCCAATGATGTGATAGGTAGGGCCTTACTCCTAAGGAAGGAAGTCGGGCGTTGACTTCCTGAAGGACTATCGACTTGTAAATTACTTTCATGACCCAAGCCAGGGTATATGGCAAGGATTTGTGCTCAGTCAGAATGTCGGGGATGAGTGACCTGACTTTAAGTATATGGCGTAGGTTCGCTTTCATAAATCACAATCAGACGCTTATGGGAAAAAATTCTCAGGACGGGTGCTTGTTCCTTTTGACTTTCATGTGTCCCTTTCGATTTCAATAATCAGGGATCGGTATTCTCACATATGTGGTAACTCGGATTGGTACCATGTCATGGTACGACGCGGTTGAGCCTAGTAGAGCGCAGTGGACTAGGTATGGTCAATGCAACTCAATAACTGAGTGCGCCCATTTCAGGTATTCGTGCTATTGCATAAAGTTCTATATACGGGTGGCTGCATTTTCGACCACACAATTTGCTCGTAATTTGATCCTTTTTAAAATTAGTGGACTTTCGACTGGCCGACATGACAGTCTGCCGCTCGGGTTGTAAAGAGCAGGATGATGACTAGAGGATACGGTATAGTGTTAGAAAATGAGAAAAACTTAGCATACAATGTTTCTTTGCCACGGTAAGTGGATTATAGCTAGTATATAACTAGTACTCAAAGGAGAGACACTGAGGGTAGTACTAGGTTCATTAGAGTGACACAGTGGAAGGTGTAAGCTGAGCGCATTATGATAACTTGATGAGAATATTACTCCTTGGAGTGAGAGAATAACATAATATAATTATCATCAATCTTATACGATTTGTGTAGTCAGGATAGCCTGAAAATTTACGAAACACGAGATGTACAGTCCTAAAATAGAATTGAGTTTGATGATGAATGTGACGGTTGGTTATATTACGATTCACAATGGTGAGTGTCGATCGCTAGAAAGGGTCTTCCCATAGATGTATCGGTATGCCTTGGTTACTAGCTTGGGTAGTACAAGAAATTATTTGGACATGGACATCAAGTGGAGACTCGAAGTCGGCTATGTAAAGCTCATTATTAGCGGGATAGTGAGCAATGAGCATGTTGATTGTTTGGTGACCTTAGTGTTGGAAACTTCGATGATTATGTCTTGGAGGATTTCTATGAAATATAATAGAAGTTGGTGAACCCCATAAGCTTAAGGATCAAAGGATCGAGAGTTTCGGGAAAGAAATTCCCCAAGGAGGGAAGTTTGTAATACTATGTCCTAATAATCCAATTAAAGTATGTATAAATTATTTTGAAGAGCGGTTAATGATGATTATAAGAAAAATTGTGGGTCAAAAATTGAATAAGTAAAATAATGAAAAATATAAGAGGTCGTTTGAATGATATTAAAGGGTAGTTAGAAGCGAGGTTTAAGGTCGCGCGAAATAGGGCTTCAAACGAGATGCCACTGCTTTATAGTGGTATGTCACGTGAAGGGTCGCGCGAAGTAAGCATCGAACGAGATAGAAAAGTTGTTCGATCGACATAGGCTTATCGTTCGAACAATGTAGATCAAAATATTTAGATCTGATTTCCCTTGTGCGCTGTCATGTTTTTGACCATTAGATCATTGAGTTGTCAAGCCCAAATTAACCCAGATTGGGTAAAATGGGAATTTGGGGTTTTCAGAGGTTTTATAAGGGAGTGTTTGGGATTATTTGTGTAGGAAAAATGAAAGGAAAGAGAGAGAGAGAGAGAGAGAGAGAGAGAGAGAGAGAGAGAGAGAGAAAGAGAGGGTGGGTGGTCTTCCACCTCCTCCCACCATAAACTACCACTCCTTCACCATACTTCAGCCACAAAATACCATTTTCTTAGTGTATTCCAACATATTGGAGACGTATACACCCATTTTCAACATTGTTGATGAAGAGCTACAAATTTGTAAGGTGTTGTTGGGAGTTTTTGGAGAATATGATGAGAGCTTTTGATTCGTCCCGAATCATAGAACTCATTACCCTCGAACTTAAGCATTTTAGCCCCCTTGGGTACTTTAATGTCTATAATTATGCTCGTTAATCAGACAACCTCCGTTTTATATGCTAACATGTCATTTGAGGTATAATTGAGCTTTTATAGGCATTAAAGTACTTAGTATGAAGTTTGGGGGCGTTCCGGTAAAGTTCTGTCGCGATTCGCACGTTTAGGGGTATTTTTGGAATTTTACACTTTGGGATTTTTGATCGAAGTATCACGAAAGTTGTAGCTCTCGGGTCAAACTTTGCGTGGTCGTGAACGATGCTCTAATCAGAGTCCGAACGCAGGAAACACGGACCTTTGATCGAAAAAGAATTATAAGAAATTCATTAACAATTTCATAAATTCCACCCATGTCCCTTTTCTCTTTTATAACAAATCCTATAATTCCTTCCATATCCTTAACACGTTTTTTGCAGCAAATGGAATGGCGATGTGGGTTTTGGATAGGGTTTTGGGTTTGTCTCAATTTGAGGACTTTCGTCCAAAATTGGAGCTTGAATATTGACCACACGCATACATGGAGGTTGTTGGCATTTTTGGAAATAGGTTTTGGTTTGGTGTTTGCCACCATTGATGGGTTTTGGAGCTTTTGGCCATTAATGGAGATGGAGGTGTTGGGTCTTTGAAAATGGGTCTCGGCTTGTACTAGAAATGGACACGTGTATTTGGCGGGTCTCGGGTTTTACCCATTTGCGATTTTGTTCTTGGTTGGTACAACCATGGCAGGTCCGATTTTGCAATAATGGGGGTATGGGTATTTGACCATTTGGGTCTTTGGTTTTGTGTTGCAGCAGTTCAGCAGCGACCGATCGACCGACCATGCTCCGGCGGTCGCCAGGTTTTGGTTTTTACCCTTTGTGCCGAGATAGTGTGCATCCCCCCATTTTTGCGGTCGACCGGTCACCACCCCCGGTCGACCAGTGCCATGTTTTGGCCGAGATCTTTTGCTTCCACTTTTCTTTTTCCATTTTTTTAATTTCTTTTTCTTATTCTTTTGTTTCTTAATTAAAGTTTATCCCCTTTTTATTTTTTTTTCTTTTTCTTTTAATTCATTATTGTAACTTAATATAAAAAGGAGAGCTTTGTTCCTTTTGTAAAATATCTAGTTTTTTTTATCTAGTTTCTCCCTCTCTCTTAGTTTTCTTAGGGTTTGTACCATTTTGGGGGCTTTATGTGGAGAACACCCCTCTCCTCCATTTTCTTGGTGGTTTGACACACATTAATGTAAGTGGACACTATTTATTGTCTCTTTTGCCTACTTAAAGCTTTCTAGCCTAATCCCAAGGGTTGTCCAAGTTGGTAGAGCCAGGGTGTAGCTGTAAACCCAGGCACCTGGGTTCGAAACTTGACAACTACGTCTTGGGACCACGGACCGCAGGAATTAAACGCCTGTTATAGAAAGCCTTGTTCGGGGAGGAGGGATTAGTCTCGAGGTGCGCACAAGCTGGCCCGGGGATTACCCTACGTCACAAAAAAAAGCTTTCTAGCCTAGATTTTCATGCTTTCCATTTATTTCCAAGCCTAGTTTAATTTGTAGTGTTAATTAATTAGTTGTTATTGCTTTAATTAATTAGTTGTGCTTTAATTAATTAGTTAATTTATTTAATGTCATTTAATATGCTCTGGGGCTAATTTAAATTAGGTTGTGTCGGGTTGAACTCACCTAGGGTTGACGTGTTGCTTTGCTTTGGTGATGGGGTTTTACGTATTTATTTCGTGTGTATTGTCCTAGTTATTATGCCTAGGAGATTTAACGGTGTATATCATGTATGCGCCGTATTTACGACCTTTTGTTCGTAATTTTCGGGGTATTTGTTGACGCCAAAATCTTATTAGTCTTTTATGCGAACTTAGGGGTATGACAACTCTTAATTTAATTAATTGACGAAACGAGACGCAATCTTAATAATTCGCGAACCCATGTAACCATTTTATACTAATTAACTCGGGGTGAGGGATATTCGACGCAACCTATAGTTTTTATTCTCTTTATTAATTTAGTTTAAATACACTCATGCATAGTTTATCTTTTATTTCTTTTTAGTTAACAAATTACCTTTTACACTTTTATTTTAGAAGTATTAAATTCATTAAATTCTAGAAACTCGTCTTTGTGGATTTTCGATACCCGGACTTGGCTGCTATACTCACTTGTTGAGTGTAGTCATAAGTTTATGTTTTTGTATTAATGTGGTGAACAGAAAATAACGATCGGCGTGCTGACTACGCACTACTTTTCACCCATAATCAGCTTCCATGGAGTTTAAAGTGGGTATTATTTAGAAGCGGAGCATATTTTGGAGCAATTTGGAGGATGCTTTTGGTAACCCCTTAAGGCCACATTTGAAGGTGGGGATTGATACTCCTACACTAATATTTCTACCACCATTTGAGCCTTTAGAGGTGGAAAAACCTTATTCTTAGTATTAAGACTCTATTTGCATATTTATAGTCTTGTAGTTAGAGTGCATGAGTAGGGGCATTGATTAAATGATGAAATTGATGCGTAGAAATAATAAATATTTTTATGAAATAAAAATGTTGGCAAAATGTTATTTTTGTTGAAAATAATGAATGAATAAATATTTCAAGATTTTGAAATGTTAAAAGTTGGTATTTTATGAAAATGGTGTATTTTCTAGAAAGATTGATGTTAAACATTTTATGAAATAAAATGTTTGAAAATAATGATTTACTTTGGTAAATATTGGTGAAATAATGTTTCTTGCAAAAGAATGAAGATTTTATGAAAAATAGACATTTATTGAGCTTGAAGAAATTAAATGTCTTTTATGCCTTAAAAATAATTTTTTTTGGCAAGTATGATGTGTTTCTAGAATGAAAATACGTTTAACCCATTTAATAGGATTTTTAAGGTTTAAAGTCCATCTTCTCATGTACATAGACTTATAGTATTTTGGCACTAAGTGTATAAACAAGTTTAAAGGAGATTTTGTTGGGTTCAAATATGAAATTATGAAAAGTAGAAATTCTTGTCTTTAAAGTGGGTGAAAAAGGGGTTGAAAGTTTTATAAGTTTAAAGTTGTAAGACTACTTGAATTGATAAAAAAGAATGGTATTTTCTTATAAAAGTAGTCTTTAAGTGTAATTAAATTTCTTGAATAAAAAAAGTATATAAGTGTGTGTGGTTTGAAAAATAATAATAAAAGTATTGAATAAGTGTTAATGCGTGAACATTGGAAAGTGGTGTGTAACTCAATAATGTTGTAAAGATTAACACTTATGAAATTAGAAATGAAATAATGAGATAAAGATATCTCCAATTAAGAAAAATATTATTCCAAAGTTAAGAGGGTGTTAAGGTGTTAAAACACTTAAGAAGTTAGTGTGGGCAACTTAATATTATTTTGAGAAAATTAACACTTGCGAAAATGGAGTAAAAGATGAGTTTGTAAAAAAATAGGTAAAATGGTAATTTTACTTAAAGTGGAACATTTTTATGAAATACAAATGTTGGAAAAGGTGTTAAACAAGTGGGTTCTAAGTAAATATGATTTTTGGAATAAAATCAAGGATAAAGTGTAAAGGACATGAACTAGTAAATTTAAAAGTGTAACATAAGTTGGGGTAACCCCGAGTTTTGGCTTCAACCGGGTGAAAACGAAAAGTGAAATAATGTAGACATTTGTAAAATGTTAAAACACATTAAAAGAAACTCGGATGACACCGGAATAATTAAGTAGGGACAAGTGTCCTGGGATGAAAGGCCCAAAATAATTGGCCAGAGCATATGGTGCGCATAGTCGGCGGTGTGGAGCCCATTGAAGTAGACGGTATTTGAAAGATTTCGAGAAAAGATAAAGGAATAAGGAACATGTCAAGAAATGAGGTGTGTGGTGAAATGTGTTAATACAACCTAACTTGAATGAATTAATAAATGTTCCGGTAAAGGTTAAAATGGACAAGTAAATGTATGATTGATTAATGTCCATAAGGTAAGAAAAAGGGTAAAGTAAGTTGGTAAAATGGGTGATTAAGCAACCTAAGTGGTTAAACCCATAATTAACACAAGAACGTACCGTGAAAGGTTTTTCAAAGGCTAAATGAGTAGTTTCTAACACGGTGTTCGCGTGTGTTGAGGGTGGGTTTCAACGAAAATACTAATATGTATTGGATAAAATAGAATGAGTGATTTCGGTAAAAAAAAATTCTTTTGATTAAATCAAGTGAAAGTGTAGTGGTTTTAAGTATTGAACTGTGTGTGTTAAATAAAGCGATAAATGCTAAAATGAGAAAAATGAAGTCTTTTATAAGATTAAGGTAAATCAATTTGGATAAATAAAATTTTCGGAAGTAAAACTGTTTCATGCATTAAGTATATGTAGATGTATGTATATATATGTATACAAGGTAGGTGCATGTGCACATAGGCATAACGTATTAGAATCTTCTTTCTCCCATTGGATTCTATATTGCATTTCTATATTTTCTATTGAGCATTTGGCTCACACCCTCGCTTTATTATGACAGGTTGAGAACAATTTCGTATTTTGAGAGCGTTATACAGGTAAGTACTTTCTTTATTTTTTTACGTTAGTAGCTCTATATGCTTGGACTTCGGGGTACTCCCCATAGGTCCCTCACATAGTTTAATTTGAAATTAAAATTGCATGCTAAACAAGTGAAAAGCTACTTAAAATAAAATTGGGCTAGCAACATTATATAGGTTCTTTCATTTCACTTCACACTTAACACTGAATCGGACCGGGTTGACTACGGGTAACCCATAAATCCGGATCGGGGCGTTACATGTCATTAATTGCTAGTCAAGTTTCAATATAGTTACTTTAGACCTAGATTGTGAAAAGCCAAAGGCCACGGGGAGTTTGATACAAGATTAACATATTCAAACTTGTCTCAAAACCCCGTTTAACAATCCTAAAAGATAGGGGTGGGATTATCGACGATGGAATAAATGGGAAAATTCTACTATGGAAAAATCTTGATAGACTTAAAGAGAAGGGGTAGATGAAAATTATCAGTAACATTGGGAGTATACCAAGAGAATTTTTTTTAAATTAATTAATAAGGGTATGTTTATAATTCACTAAAAAATAACTAATGTTTCTTATTTAGATTATTATCAATTATATAAAATCAAATTATAATATTAAACAAGTTATAAAAGAAAGTAAAATAAATATTTTTTTTACTTAACCCCCACTTTTAATGTGTTATTCGACTTACCATTACTTTGCGAATTTCTTTGACTTAATCCTCAACTTTTGGACTGAACTCTAACACTATTAAAAAAACTCCTAATTTGTAATTAAACATAACCCTCAATAACAATTAAACAAAAATGTCCTTAATTAAAAACTACCAATCTTAGTCTTCACTCAACAAATCCTAAATGTAATGCTACACCCAAACACAACTTCTTTCTCAACCATACACATCTTTCTTTTCTCTCCCTATCTTTACAAAACCCCTACCTCTCCAACCTCCCACCCCCACCCCACAACCCCCAAACCCTAACGACACCATAACCCCAACCTCCCACTCCCAAAGCCCATTCCTCCCCAACCATACCATTACCTCGTCTTCATTTGCATCACCATCTAGAGGGATGCAACGTCCAATTAACAATCGTTCCTCCCAAACTAGACCATAAACTCAAGGCGTAACCTCCAATTTGAAAAACCAAATTGGGACACATCCTCCAATTTGCAAGCGTTCCTCCCCAACCGGACCACCACCTCACGATGCACTGTCAATTCGCAAATGTTGAAGCCCTAATCTTAAAACCCAAATTGATTTTGTTCATCAAAATAAACTGATTATGATAAACATTAAAATCATTCAATAAAAAACATTTCGTGGTGGCAGGGCTTGTGCAGAATGTGGGTGTGGTTGCTATCGAGGGTGAGGTTGGGTGTTGCAGGTGGATTTTTGTTGGTGAGGGTGGGGCTGAGTTTTGCCACTGATTTGGCTTGTGTTATAAAGAAATTAAGTGTTGACAATTAAAATAGGTTGGTAAATGAGTGTTTTTTTTTTTTAACTAGAATAGATTGGTAGATGAGTGTTTTTGAATTTCAAAGTGTGTTTGGTAAATAATAGTAATGGTATATCCTTTAAAATTATATATTGAATGTAACTTTAATTTTAATTTATCTATATTTAAATAGTGTTAAAAAAGATTATATCAACAAAATTAATAAAGTAAGAGTAAATCAAATAAGCTATTAAAAAATAAATGTTTAGATAAAAAAATAAAAATAAAAATAAATGAGACAAACAAAGTCAAGATCCCACACCATGCGTCCCCCACGAGCCATAGAAATTAGAAATGCACCACCACTACAGCACTTTCCTAAGTATTGAGTCCCATGTCAAACCCTTGACCATCCCAACTATAAGCCCACTTTCTCTCTTCATATTTGGGGGAAATCATCATTTTTGAAGCAATGGTAATGAAGTTGACCATGGCATATCTTAAGATGACCCTTCTTTTGATCACCGTGGCATCGATCACTACCACAACTGCATACACGAACCACACCGTGGGCGGCCGGGCCGGCTGGTTCTTCAATGTCACCACCAACACCTCTGTCACAAATTACTCAGATTGGGTAGCCAATCAAACCTTCAATCTCGGAGACTATCTCAGTAAGTTGTACTTATTAAATCCCAAATTGGGATACACATTTTCTCTCTTCACTTGTGTACTATGTTTATGTTTACCACATAACTAGGAATCTTTTTACCAACGTTAACCCAAACCTCAAGCATTCTCTCACGTGATTCTTTTTCTTTTATCTCCCTCTCTCTCTTTAATTCAAGTTCAAACCCACTTTACCATTTTTTTGGTTAATATTCTTAATCTGCTTTCAGAAAAATTAGCTCAATAGTTTGATTAGTATTTTCGTATCTCATAAAACAAATATAGGTTGAGAAAATGCAAACACTTAGCCCAAATTTATTTAATATTTTCGTCAGTTATTATCAACCCCCTATCAGTTGCTGATAAATAATCCATGATAAATAAATCATCCAAAATCTTTGCATTTAACATTTGTTAGAATTCAACAGATTGTATCAATTTTTATCTCAAATTTATAAAAGATGCAACAAGTTGTATCCCTTGCAGTAACTTACATCAGTTAGTCTCAAAAAACTTGCATCAAAAGTTCAACAAATTTAATACTAACTCCAACCCATTTGTCAAAAATAGAATTGAGCAATTTTTGGCCTTAAAGCCATTTTATTAAATTAAGAGTTTGGGGTACATTTGCTTCTATGCTCCAACTGTTTTTGTCTCCCTATTTTTTTTCTTTACTTTTTTTTTTCTTTTCTTTTAACGACTTTTTAATTGGGTGAGTAAAATTACTGGATGCCTCAACTTTTTCCTATTGAATATTAAATTTTTCGGTGGGGCGGGTTTGAATCCAGGTTACTGCTTTTCTGGAGTTGGTCTTAGACCTATCCATATCCCTTTCAAATTGATAAAATAGAGTTTGTAATAAATTTGAACCAATTATAATTAATTGTAATTAAATAGTTGAAGAAGCTTTTGTTTCAATTTAAAGTTCAAATGTTCTCTAACTAACACAGTTCACATTTTTTTTATTCATTTTAATTATTCAAATGGAAAATACTGATAATTGAGGTATAGAACTCAATATTTACCCCCCTTACTCTATATATATATCTATCCATCTCTCTACTCTATCTAGTTAACTTGACTTTTTTTAATCTTATTTTAGTTTTCAACACAAACACAAACCAGACCGTGATCCAAACGTATAACTTGACGACCTACCGTAACTGCAGCATCGACTACTCCTCTGACAACGACACCTTCAGTTACAACGGCGGCAACAACCAGTTCGGCCAGGCATTAACGATCTCTGTCCCATTGACAATCGAAGGGCTCAATTACTACTTCTCATCAGCCACCGACGGCATCCAATGCCAAAGAGGCATGACATTCCAGATCAATGTCCGCCACGGCGTTGGCCTCCCACCAAACCTCAATCAGCCTCCACCACCGCCTTACGTTGAGCCACCATCTCCGGGAGAGGATGCCCAGTCTCCACCAGTAACGGACCTTCCAGCTGGTGGTGGGATGAGGACTAGTGCTGACGTGAGTCGGGTGATCTTTGTTTTGTTATGCGGCGTGCTGGTGTTCATACGTTAATGACTTCAAATTTGCAGACAGTGACCTTGTTGTCTTCTTCGATGTTTCGTCATCTTATTCGATGAAACATTAAAATAATAAATAAATAATTGTCTTAGGTCTTCAAATTTTGGGGGTTATAGCAATTGGGTGATAGGGTTACCACGAATCTCTTTGTAGGAGGGTCATCAAATATAGGGCATTGGCACTTTTGGTGTCGTATATAAAGGGAGGAAGTTATACCAGTAGTTTGGTTACTAGGGATATGTTACTTTTTGCCGTTGTATTTACTTTAGTCTATTGTTTTGTAATTTAATTTGTTTTCCTTGCACCCTTTTCTCCGAGGATATACGGTTTTTATACCACTAGAAATTACAATGCATGCCAATTCTCTGTGTTGAAAAAAAAGAAATCTAAAAATGGAAAGATTCAATGTCCAGCAACACTATGAACTATTAATTGATAGAATGAATTTTTATTTAAAAATTCATATGGATCTGAATTCGTCTATCTGTATCATGGTATACATTTGATTATAATGTTTTTATTGTGAATTATGAGTTGGAACACGGTTGTAAATCTGTTTAGCTTTCATACTAGAGGAGATAGGCGAAAGCACATGATTCCATCTTGGTTGACATCTCCATCTCCATGTCATTACTCATGCTTGCTCTAAAAGTCAATGCGTGACTTACACTTTGTGTCCACTAAATAGAAAAATAGTGCTCGAGTCTAGAGGACAATTTATTAGCTGGCAGATTTTTTTATGATTGTGAATTATAGTATTGACTAGAAATAATAGAATTATTTAGGAAGCTTAGAAAAATAAGACATTTTTACTAAGGGTACGATCTTTTGAACTTAAATCATATTTCTTCAATAACCCTGTTATGTTTTGGCTTTTCATATATAAATCCTATTTCAATCAAAGGATAATTTTATTTTAGTAACCCTTGGACTAAGTACAATTCACATTATATGTATAGTTCACCATACTTTAAATATCAAATTTAGGCTAAGTACAATCTAATAAATAACCTTCACTTTCCACATATGCTCTTAATAAACATTTTAATGCAACCAAGATGCAAATTCCTAAAATAATGCTTAACCATTAATCTAACCCAACAATCAAACTAAATAAAACAAAATCAAATCATAACTCTTCACCATATCTCGCACTCATCCAAAAACCAACTCCTTAAAAAACCCCACTCCTCTCATTCTCTCTCTCGTAAAAAATTTTGACCAAGAAAGTAGGGTTGTAAGCATATATTTGAAAATATGAGTCCATTTAGTACTCGAATAAAAATTTTGCAAATATTTGGGAAATCGGATACAAATAGTATATGTATCCACCACGAATAATTTGTATTTGAGGCGAAGTATCATTATTTGTTGATATTCGTTTTTTGGGATATTCATATCCATAGACTATTTGAATTTTATAATTTTATTCTTGATTATATAACCCATATTTATTTTATGATGAAAACACCTACACTGTTCATTTAACAAATCTAAGCCACTTATCTTGAGTTTAATTGAAGCCCCTCTCATGAAAAGTTGAGTCGTCAAAATGAAAAGAAATGAAAAACTCACATACTTTTTTTAAAAGGGTTTTCGTTATTTATGGATAATAATTAGGACTTAGGGATTGCACATGGACTTCACCGTGTAAGTGCTTGGTCACCTCAACACTCCTTTGATAAGTTTGATGTTCGACTTCACCTTTAGAACGTCGATAGTTAGACAACTCTTTCTCTAGCTGTGCTTTTTTTCCTTTAAACTCTCTCTCTCTCTCTATTAGCAACTATTGGGATGAAAATTGTCGTAGAATATATATATATATATATATATATATATATATATATATATATATATATATATATATATATATATATATATATATATATATATAGTCTCATGTAAGGACTCCTTATGGTACAGATCCCGGTACATACCATTTTTTTAAAATAGTAAAAAAATAAAATTTTTGATGAAACTTCATGGATATGATCTCCACGTTGAGAAGATCATCTTCAATTTTTTTGGGCAAAAAATTCAATAAAAAAATCGTTGAGATGAGGTGATATGTAAAAAAATGGTATAAATATGCATTGTCAACCGTTGAAATGCTGGGTCGGCGCCAACCGCTTTATTGATTGAATTTTTTGATGAAACTTCATGGATATGGTCTTCTCACTATCGAGATCATATCCATGAAGTTTCATCAAAAAATTCAATCAAAAAGTGAGTGATATGATCGACATTTCAACGGTCAAAAATACATATTTATATAATTTTTTTACATATCACCTCATTTCAATGGTTTTTTTCTTGAATTTTTTGATGAAAAAATTGGAGATGATCTTCCCACCATAGATATTATATCCATGAAGTTTTATAAAAAAAAAAAAAATTATTTTTTCACTATTTTTAAAAAATGGTATTTACCGGGGCTGCATCATAAGGAGTCCTTACAGGAGAGGGCCTATATATATATATATATATATATATATATATATATATATATATAGAGAGAGAGAGAGAGAGAGAGAGAGAGAGAGAGAGAGGTGCGGACCAAACCGTGTGCATTTGGTGCGGACTTTGTTCTTTTCCTCACGTGGTCCCTTCGTGGTCCCTAAGACATTTTGTTATTTTTTTTATATGGTCCCCCTCTTGTCTTATATTAAAACCTTATTTTAAGACTATATACTTAAAAGATTTATAGTTTAGAGCCAAATTGGTATCAAGACCTTAAAAGCTTAAGAAACTCACCAAATTTCGACCAAACCATAATGGTGGTATCAGAGCCATAAGACACTCCTTTCAGACCTATAGTAAAAGACTTCAATGCCCTTGGGATTTATCTCACGCATTTACAAAGATATTTTTGGAACTAATCTAGACTACATACCTATACCCATAATCGATTTAGACCCAGAAGGCTGCTTAACCTCACACATAGACGATTGTTCACATATTGAACACATTCCAGCCAAACACGCAGAAAGTAGACTAGTTACTGCAGGTGCTATTAATAATATAATAGATCAAAATAATTGTATCCTCCTTATCTTAAGACAATTATTTAAAGACATCCAAACCCTCGACAATGAGATAAAAAATATCTCAACACAAATATAAGAAATAGACAATCAAATCCCAATAGACTTTGTACAAGTATTATAAGAAATAGATATTAAGACTAATCATATAGATGTCATTAACAAAGAAATCTCAGACCTCAAGATTCTAACTAGAAACCAAGAAAGCGAGTTAGTCAAATTCATTAAAGAACAAGCTAAGCTTATCCCTAGATTAGATAGTTATCTTCCTAATGGAAATAGTTAGATCAGATTGGAATGAGGTTACTAGAAACATCTCCATTCAGACCCTAGCAGACTTTTACCAAAGAATTTTAGAAAAGATAAATGATGAAATATTTTAGTATCAAATAAATGAAAATGAGATTGCCAACGCTGCTAAAACAACTAGAGTCATATTAGAAAGATTAAATTTAATCTCTACATCTCTAGCAGCTACCCAAGACTATAACAGTATCTTTGTCAAAGACTTACAATTAGATTTAAAAGTTAAGACATAAGGATTAACCACCTTCTACACAGACTTTGTTAAATTTCAACAAAATTTAGCAAATTATCTTAATTATATGGAAAGCCATAACCAATCCAAAATGGATAATATTATTAATGAACTTAGACTAGACATGGCCCAAGTAGAAGAAAAATACAAAGAAATTATAAAGGGAATTAAGTTTATATATAATAAACCCTCCCAAGTCGAATTAGACTCTCCATTTATCTTAACACGTTTAGATAAAATAGAAAAAACTGTAGAAACCATAGAAGCTAGAATGACACACGAATCTGTGCAAAAACAAGAAAAAGAAGATGAGGTAAAAGACTATATTACTAAGGTTGCTAATTCTCTTATTAATACCATTGCTAAACATATTGAAGATATTGATAATAATACAAAAAAAAGAATACGATATTTAAAGAAGAAATCCTTAGATAAATAAAAAAGACAAAAGGATTATTCAGACTCTTTAGGACATGGTGGAAGAAAAGAAATTTCATTAATCCTCTCCAGTGGAAAGAATGGGGTGAAGTTGACTGGAAGATTGTTGAAGATTCCATTCATAATGGACAACTTCCAGCCGTTAGATACATAGACTTGTTTAAAGAAGGTGACACCCCTAAAACTCCTCAGAATGGATTAGATATAGAGGAATGGACAGGAAGTTCCAATTCCTAACCTTTGGATTTTTTCAAGCAAGAATTCAAGGATTATATAGACCTCAGAATAATATCAACGTATTATGTTGTTTAATAGATAAAAGATGGAAATATTTCGAGAAGAGCCTTATTGGGATAGCCCAATTAGAAATGTCAGACAATATAGGATACTTTAATGTCATTCCGGCATTTACAGTAACCGTAGACACAACCAAACATTTTAAGTTAATCTTATATGCTAGTGGCTATGAAGACTGTCTTATCCCAGACTCTAATATAAATATAGAATTCTAAAGCTATGTGAAGTTCTCCCAATTTCCTTATGAAGGAATGCAATCGGGAATTCCTAGCGGTAGACTTAATGAAGAATATTAGTTAGAACTAATATTTCAGATTACAATCATACTTACAGTATTAGGAATACTGGACCTATGAAAGAAAAAGCTAAGACTCTTTGGCAATTGCCAGAATTTCAAGAAACTAAGACTATACAGAATAAACCTTTGTTTATTAATCAAGACGATGTCACTGGAAATGTTACTATCCAGTTTGGCCTTCCTAAGATTATCAATAAGAATATCCGAACTGAAGAAGTTAGATTTAGGAATATGGGAGAAACCATAATCAATGATCCTTCAAAAGGAGAATGTAGTCGTAAGACTAGTTCTAGTTTGCTAAGACAAGCCCCGATAATTAGACCTAGAAGATCATTTGAACAAAAAAACTTGGTTAGAGAAAAAGCTAAAATCCAAAACTTTGGACATAATCCCTTAGAATTAGACATGAAGACGTTTAAAGAACATCTTAATAGAAGTCATTCTGTTAAGATCTAAGAAAGAGATAGATTTAATATGATAACTTAAGACCCTATATTAAAATTAAAAGAATCTAAGAATACTAAAGAACTTCTTAGAAATTTAAGACTAATAGAAGATGGAGAAGAAAGACTAATGCCAGCTAAACAAGTAGGTCCTAATAAACAAGAGATAAGAAGTAGTAGTAGGCTAGAAGATGCTCCTAGACTTTTTAGTATTCCAATAGGAATAAATATTCCCATTTATTCGAACACTCTGCTTAAAACTAAATCTGATTATATAAAAGACTTTCCAACTAGTGACGGGAGTTTTACTCCTGCTAAGACCATGGCAAGTCAAGCCATAAATTCAGTTGGAATATACCTTAACTTAGACAATGTCCAAGATAAGAAGAAGGCTTTAGACGACAGGCGTAATGAGATGAACATGTGCTTTACATCTAATGAACAATGGGATGCAACTTCATGTAAGCAATACGCTGAGCAATCCATTAGAGGTATTGCAAAAGATTATTTAAATAGTTTAAGAAAGGCCACTGATGAAGACTCTTTAGCTAAGATTGGAAAAATGAAAGAGAGCCTAGAAGAAAGATCAATTAAAGAATATATTCAATTGTTTACATTTGAATTCATTGGAGCTGGACATTTAGCTCAAATCAATGAACAAGAATTAGCAAAAACTAAGTTAGTCCTCCTTAGCATTTGCTAACTAGATAAGATCAATGACTATAACAATAATTATGAGCAGCTATATTACCAAATTAAAGAATTTGGAGAGTCCTTAAAAGATGAATACTTTAGAAAGATACCAGTCATAGGACAAATCATAATAAATGAATATATGAATTGGCTAGGTGTAGCTGGAGTTAAGAATAACTCCCTTGGTGAAATAATCAGTTTTGCCAAAGATTATATCATATCTAAGATACATGATATAATTCAAGGAAAGTTAATAGAAGAAACTTTCAAGCAGATCCCTCCAATCAAAGACGAAAGAGACATTGCTCCAATCCAATGGGGATGTAGTAGTGAATCCAAGAAATTCAAAAAGAAATTAGAATGGAAACATAGGAAGTTTAAGACCAGACCTTTAGGATTTTCAAAGAAATATAAATTTAGACCATCCACTACCTTTAGAGAAAAGAACTCTAAAACTAAGAAAAATAGATTTAACCAAAGAAGATATTTTAAGAAGAACACTAGTAAGCATAAGAAGGTTCCTAATTATATGAAAGAAAAAGAAGTAGCTCAATCTAAGATTGCCATCAAAGAATGTTGGACATGCGACAAAGAAGGGCACTTTGCTAAATGCTGCCCTAATAAAAAAGATAAAGAAGGTATTAAGATTATTAATACAATATTAAACTATGCAGATCAAGAAGAATTAAATATTCTATATGCTATAGAAATATCACATATAGAAGGTGATGATAATACTAATATCTATAGTGCATAGACAATCAGTGATTCAGAAGATTATAATAGTGACACTGATGAGTATGAAGACTCCCAAGATACTTTAGATTTATATATGATGCAAACTAATCAAGACGATTTAGATGATGAATACATAGACTTTGAAGAAGCTTGGTATAAATGTATATTAAGCCCCTTTTTAAAGAAAAGATGGACAGTTACTAATCCTGAGTTACTAACATATATACGTAGATGTTACTTTGATGAAAGACATTATTTCACATTTGAAATGAAATGTAGCAAGAAAGACTTTAGATGTGTAGAATGCTCTGAGACCATACAAACAGAATTATTTATGGTTTGTGTCATTTGTCAATTAGACTACCATGAAAATTGTTGGAGAATTAGATTTAGAGCAATTTATACTAGCCAGTATTATGCTCAAATAGACCTAGATATTAAAATATATTATCAATATATTGATAGAAATATAGCTAAAAGACTACAAGAAAATGAAGATTTAAAAGGAAAGGGAATTTCCTATGACTCAGAAGACAACTGCTCTGATAGTAGTACAGAGGACCTAACATCCTTAGATTTTATAGATAAACCTCAAAAAGGAATATCTACTAAACCACATGCTTGTTTTGTAGAGTTATTCGTGCAATACAAAGACTATCCTAAAAGACTTTTAGCTTTTATAAATACAGGATGCTCTTAGAGTATTTGTAAGGCTAATGTCTTCCCTGAAGAATATTTTCTAAATAGTAAGAATGAGATCCATGGTAAGGTAGCTAATGGAGAACCATTTACCTTATACTTTCAAACTATTCCAATTTATTTTAAATTAGGAAATCCGACTAGCAAAATTGTAAATCATCAGTTTTGGATAATGGATCCTCGTCCTAGTTTCACAGGAAACATTATTTTAGGACAAGACTTTATTAGTAACTATCATCCTTATACTTAGTATAACGATAAGATATTAATTAGTGATAAAGAGGAATTTAATATTAAAGCCCCCCTAATAGATCACAAGACTGCCTTTGACCTTATGCAGGTTATATCCAATTATAGACCCATAAAACATCAGAGTTCTTCACCTGAGCATGATGGACCTAGACCTATAAACCAACAAGAAGCCTACCCTTACAAAAAGAATGTAAGTGTCCAGACCAAAAGTGTTATAAGCAAATAGCGCTTATACAACAAGACATTCTAGATCAAACCCAATACGCCTTATTACAGGTTCAAGCTATATCCAAACAGAAAAAAATGGATATAGAAGTAGAAAAAGAAAAGATTAGACAATTAGCAGAGCCTACTTTAGGAGAAAATCCCATCGCTAAGTGGGATAAAGATCAAAGTTATTGTGGAATTATCCCTATTAACCCAGACGCCACTATTAATGGTAGAACCTATAAGAAATGATATTCACAAGAAGACATGGAAGAATTCAAAAAAGGCATAGATAAAATGCTTAAGTTAAGCATTATTAGAGAAAGAAAAAGTAGACATAATATCCTCACCTTCTATGTTCACAACGAATCTGAAAGAAAAAGAGGAAAAAAACCCATGGTTATAGATTATAGACAACTAAATAAGAATTGTGAATTTGATTCATATAAGATACTAGACAAGAATAATTTAATCAATTTAATTGAAGATAGAATTATATTCGGTAAGTTTGATTGCTGATCAGTCTTTTGGAAAATTAAGATACATCCAGACAATATTACTTAGACAACCTTTAGTCTGCCCCAAGGAAAATACGAATGGCTAGTAATGCCATTTGGATACTTAATGCTCCTCAAGTATTCCAAAATAGAATGGATAATATATTTAGACATTATTCAGAATTTTGTCTTGTTTACATAGATGACATTCTTATAGTCAGTAAGACTGAGATAGAGAATGTAGACCATCTTAAAAAGGTTATTGTAGAATTAGACAAATATGGTATTGTTATTTCCGAAAGAAAAATGCAATTATTTCAGACAGAAACATATTTTGTGGGAATTCATATAAATAAAGAAAAAATATCCTTAGCACAACACATAACCAAAAAGATTCTTGAGTTTCCAGACCAACTCAAAGATAGAAAACAATTACAATCATTTTTAGGATTGCTTAATTGTGCTGCAAACTTTATTAAAGACTTGGCTTCAAAAAGACAAAGTCTAACTGCCAAATTAAAAGGAACAGACAAGACTAATCCTTTTTATTGGACAAAAGATGATTTTTAAGTTATAAGAAAAATTAAAGAAGCAGTAAAAATTATCCCTTTACTCGAACTGCCCAACGTTGAACCAATTTATATTATAAACAGATTCATCTGATAAACAATGGGGAGCCGTATACTTTGCCATTGATCATCAGACAAAGAAAAAGAAACTTTGTAGATATAGTTCTGGAACCTTTACAGATCCTGAAACAAGATACACTACCCATGAAAAAGAAGTGTTAGCCATAGTAAGGGCAATAGAAAAATATATACTTTTTTTAGACTTGAACATTTTACTGTGTATACTGACTCTTCTTATGCAGTAAAATTCAGAGATTTAGACCTGTCCAAATCAAGGACTAATAGACTTATTAGATGGCAGTAATTGCTTAATGGTTATGACTTCTCTATTATAAATATTAAGGGAAGTAAAAATACCATTCCAGACATTATATCAAGAGAACCAATGTTTGCTAACACTAATATGATTTCATGTTTTATGTTACAAACAGAAGACTTAGACAACATGAGTTCCTCTTGAACCAATAGACTGAACAAAGAAGACGTTGCAAACTATCTTAGATGTGTAAGACCAAATGCTGGTATAACGCAAAGACAGACTGATATTCAAGGCTCTTAAGGAAGACCAATCCTAGAGAACTTTGATGATATCTTAGTCCCTCCTAGAAAATATAGATATGAGATTGTTTCTCAAAATAGACTCATTGGAAAAATGTATTTTCCTCAATATAGACCTAATCAAAGATATCCGGACTTGCTCAAATTTAGACGAGAATTTTCAAATGATGAAAATACTCTTATAGACGCTATATGGTGGAACATAAAGAATAGACTGTGGATAGAATTCAAACAGAATTTGGTAGCTATTGCCAAATTCATAAGAACTCAAAGACTTGCAGTTATCCAAATTAGTGGTACTGCTATTCCTAGGCCGCAGACTCAGACTTATGCTCAGACTCTTGGAGAATCCTTCAAAACTAGACCTACTGATAATTTTTGTTATCAGAAAAAGACTATGAAGAATAAGATTGTTATACCTTTGGTTATAATAATCTTCCAATATCAAAAGACTATCAGAAAGACGTTAATAACATTATTGAACATTTTAATATGTTATTATCCAAAATTAATGGAGATGCCTTAATGTTTAGAGGTTTTTTCAAAGATGTTCCAAAAATTTATCTTTTTGGAAAGACATACATATCCCAAATCACCTTAGCAGACTATGGGTTCATTGGACTCATACAGATAAAGATTGTGGAGGACTCTATTACTCCTGGAAAAAATTGTCCATGAGTATATCAAGAAGGTAGAAGACTTTCTTACCCTATTTGTCAGGATCTACCAGATTGCTCCAAGTTCTTGCATAGGAATGAAAGTTGAGGGGTTTATACTTGTTAGATTTTCCAATTATTCATTTGAAGACGTGGAGATTCTATACGAAGACGAGACTAAAGACTTGATTGTTAATAATTCCAAGCTCCAGATTGCCCAAGCTATGGAGACGATAGAAATCATGGAACTGTTAACAGGTGACGAGAGATAGTACACTGCATACCATAAAGAAGACCTCATTATCCAATCTGATGAGCCATTTAATGGAAGACTCAAGAAAGAATCTAAGAAAATGGTGGAGATTTCTTTGCCAACCAGCCTTAGAGTGGTAGGCCTCGTTGATGAATTATTCAACAATAATGCTCTACCAGATGAAGACAAAGACAAGGCAGAAGAAGACGAAGATAGAACAGAGAAGGGCCCCACCCTACTCAATGAATTATTAAAGACCGAAGACTCAATTATTTAGACTGATGATTCCCTTGCATTATGAAGATGAAGAAAGCTCAGACCTGCCCCATATGGGCCCCAGACAACTTATTTTCGTAAAGAAGAAAGAGACAACCACAAAGACGTTAGGTTCGCAATTATCACAAGACGCCAAGACTACTTTTGGAAAAGCAAAAACGCGAAGACTCAAAAGATGCCAAAGCTGTAGACCTTTACTTATTGTATTTTGCTTTAATTATTGTATGTTTTCAATTGGATCACTTTTGGTAACCGATTACTAGTCATCTATAAGCCTCCTTATGTTGTAAAAGGAGAGGTAGGGAGTAGAGAAAGGGGATAGAATATTAGAGAGAGAGAGAGAGAGAGTGAGTAAGCTTAGAGAGTAATATGTGCATGAGTGAGTAAACCTCTCATAGTTAAGGGAGAGGGAAGAGTTGTATTTACTTATGTTGTGCAATAAAAGTATTTTATTTTTTCAAAAATCTCTTATGTTGAGTTGTTATTATTTTTCAATTGTCTCCAACTTTCTATTCATAGAGAACTATTGTGTGGAACCTCTGGTATAGAACACAAGGTGTTATACTGTTGAATGTCGTCAGGTGCTAATTTGCCGTGAGTCGTTAGCCAGGTGGGCGTTAGGCGTGGAGGCGTACAGGCAGGAAATAGGTACAACGCCAAAATAGTGGATTGAGGTGCGACACATAAAAAGGAAGTTGTAGGAGGCCAAGAGCGGAGAAGGATAGTAACAAAACTCAAGAGAAGAAGGAAGGAAGATAAAGCTATTACAGACCAGAAGGAAGGTATAACTCAAACCAAACCCTTAACTATTTTATATATTATTGTTTTAAAAGAAACTTGCATGATCCTACAGATCACTACAGACTTTTTAGTGTTTGTTAATCAAGCAAATTTAGATTTAACTAGAGAAATTCAAGATTGGACTCTTACAGACCCTAAAGATAAAGAACTTATAGAATCTTCTTTAACATATGCAGGTGGTACTTTCAAATATATAGACCATGTTATTTAGTGGTTAGTACCTGAAGTACCTAGAATAGAAATAATTAGAACAAGGATCCGTGAACTCTTTAGACAAAAAGTAAGAATTGGAGATTTTGCAGAAGAATTGTCAAGACCTGAAAAATATCAAGAATATACAAGAGTACTTGATGACATTATAGACGTATTAAAATACATTAGACAAAAAAGGCTAGCAGGAACCAAAGCTATTTTAATTAGAGCCGGAGGAATCCGTCCTCGCCTTAAAAACGTAAATACAGCTGCCCCTAGAACATATCGAAGATTTTTGTCATCTTACGGAGATAACGATTTAGACAAATTTATAGATAACGATATCATTTATATTATTAATCAGATATATAAAGAAACTAGACTGATAAAACCTCAATACCGCATAAGATATTTAAGACTAGAATATTTTCCTTCGAAACCGCTTGCAATTTCTAGACTCCCTGAAGAAACCATTTATATAGACAATCCTTGCTATTCAGAAGTCCAGTACGATACGGACGAAAGAAGTTTGAAAAGTAGCAACAACCCTGAAGCTTCTACACTTAGACTTCCAGATTAATTAGACTTTAAAATAAGCTTAAAAGACCTTAGAAATCACTCGGGCAGAAATTAATATTCCCAGAAACCTTAGAAAGAGAAAGTGGTCCCTGGGCGGTCCATAAAAGACAAAAGCGATCCTAAGACTCAGTTGGACGTTAGCTAATCCACATAGGAGCCAGACTCTCTCTCTCTCTCTCTCTCTCTATATATATATATATATATATATATATATATATATATATATATATATTAGTCTTGAACAACGGTGATGATTTACCCTAACAAAATCATTATAAAAGCATACGAATATAATAAGAAATTGAAATGATTAGGCTGATGGTTGGTTAAGAACGACGGCTCAAGTTCCTTTATTGCATATAATAGACCAAACTTTTCTAAAATTCTATGAAGGGACACGTAGAGTGGGATGTGATAAAAAGTGAGAGTGTGTTATTTCAATGATAGCTACCCTTATCAAACTAATTACCAAGTTAAAAGATAATTTTTCTTATTTTTAAATGGTAAAAAAAATATATCCTAAAACTCTATATGATAAAAGTTTTACCAAATATAGAATTAAACCATTTTTATCTTTCTTAATTATCTTCATTAAGACAAGTGATTATAAAGACACTGGAAATGTAAAACAATTACACATCACTAGATATATGAGGAAAAAACCCCACTAACGAGTAAAACCTCAGGCCGGTTTGAACCACAAATGTACTAAGGTAGATACTTACAAATAAGAACCATGACTCGCACTTTATTCTGAATAAGTTCATCAAACATTCTTTTACACTTTATATTCCGACTTGGGAATACGCCAACAATTGGAGTATGCTACACAACCACGACTAATTGTGCTATGCAATTAATGTCTTTAAACCCAATGAAAACTCAAGTCTTTAAACATAAAAATTAGTGTAGGTGAAAGTGTAGTCACTCAAATATTTTCAAACTCAAAAATAAAAAAAACATTAGTCAAACATAAAAATGATTTTATAATTTTTTTTTCAAGTCTTGAATAGATAACGAATAAGATATTCACAAGGTTTTTTAACAATGAAACAAAAGAGTGTAGAGCACACAAAATGAGAAATGTTTCTCTAAGAAATCTAGCTTCTGAAGCTTAGATGCAAAAATTCTTTCTTTTACTTCTTCTCGATTTGAAATGGTATATTTTACACAAGACATATAGACCACTGGGGAACACTAAGGTGGATTAAGCTTTTGTGTTATACATTTAAGTGGTTATACGGAAAATCTCAATTGCAAAATACCAAGACTCAATATATGAAACCAAATCAACAAAAATCTCAACTGCAAAATCCCAAGACTTAATATATATATAAAATTTGACTTGATCCAAAGCCTATGATTGAGAATACTTGTATCATTCACTATTACATTGAATATACCGAAGAAAAAAATCTTGACAATAGATGTTGGTACCTCTATTGGGTACTCAACAACTATACATCCTTATGTTTGGGGTGGGTGGGGTTGGGGGGGGGGGGTTGCTTTCCAAAAGGTTTATCTTTAAATAAACCTACACGTGGGGATATAATGTTCTTTCCTTGGACAAATCCTATGGTTGGGCATAGTTGTATCATTCACTATTACATTAAATATACAAAACACAAATAGCTTGACAGTGGAACGCATGTACCTCATTAGCGGTACTGAACAACTATAAATCCTTATGTCTTTATTATTTAAACTAAATAATGCCTCCTCCTCCAAGGAGACATATTTGGTGAGGTTGAGGTCTTAACATATTTTAGTACCATTAGTTTGGCACCTTATGTGGGAATGTTGATTATTTAAAGTCATCTCTACAAAGACACCCTAATCATCATAACTAAAAGATCTAGGAGAAACTAAAGCTCATAGTAGTGAAGCTCCCTTATCTTCTTAATATGGCACCAATTGCGCCTGCACCAGCTCCACCGAAACCCCCACCTGAGAAGGGGAAAATTAACGCCAAAATGTTCAAGAAGAGGATGGAAAAAATCATGACAAACAAACCCTAGAATCCTCGCATCCAAAGAAGTCCCAAAACCTCATTCCAGCTAATGAAAGGTTGTCTCTCCCAGTTGGTCAGTCCCATGGAGGTTCCAAAGTAGCCAATCCCCGGGATTACGAGATAAAGAAGATGCAACACCGACTAGGTAACTTTTTTAACAAGTACCAAGAACATACACTTCATACGATTGAATTAACATTGCAAAATATCTTCTTATTTCTCTAATTAATTACAACATTATGATCTCTTTCTGAAGTGGGATATCCCACGATAGGACCTTTTGATGGGACTAAAGATCCCATCAACCACCTAGAAACATACAAGCCACTCGTATTATTTTATGATACCCTAGATGAGGTATTATGAAGGAAATACCCAACTACATTAAGGGGCACAACAAGGAATTGATTTTCAAATCTCAAGCCAGGAACCATCAAAGGGTTCACTAAGCCGACATGATCACTTGTGGGCTACCTTATTGGGGCTCAAAATATGTCCAAGCCTACCAGATCACTCCTAAACTTCAAATACATAAAAATATAGACCCTTTATGAGTTTGTAATATGGATTAATCTGGAACCTTTGTAAATAGATGGTGATATCAAATATGTGGCAATGTTCATTGCAGGTATCACCTATAAAGCATTACTAAGGTCTTTCAGCAAGAGGACACCTCTTATCATGACTAAATTTTAGGATAGAGCTAAAAAATACACGAACTCATAGGATGCCATCTTATTAACGGTAAGTGACCCCTCTCCTTGCTTTCAACCTCAACAGGGTGAAAGAAATGCATGTTATCACGCCTTAGAGAGACCTTAACTAAAAAAGGATATGAAAAAGGCAAGAGGGGGAAAAATAATGGGGTTCCCGAAGCCAAACTAGTCATTTTTCCTTTCGTACCACTGAAATATGTATATTCAGTTGTAAATTGCAAAACATTTTACGAGAATCCAAGACTGCGAGGACCTAAAAGGACACAAGGGATAATTCATGGTACTGCCAATTCCATAAAGCTCACGTCCACAATAGCAATGACTACTGTCGCTTAAAAAATCCATTTAAGTGGTCATCAAGATGTGATATCTCAAATTATTTGTGGCCAAACTAGGAAAAAGCTAAGAAAAAGGTATTGGAAAAACTAACTCTCGTTGATGTCAAAACCATTTCAAGTGGATTTTCTAGAGGGAGAATTTGTTCTTCATAAAAAAGTCCCATTTGAAAGAAATCAATAAGGTTTTCCTCATAAGTAATATACACATTGAAGTCGTAATGATGGTGCTTCCAGAAGGTGAGCTCACCAGGGTTACACAGCCTCACGATGACCCTTTAGTTGTCACTAGGGTTATGGGAAATGTCAAGATGCATATGATCCTTATTGATATAGGAAGATCAATTGATATGATCATCAATGAAATTTTCAAAGCTATGGGTCTCACTATAAAGGACCTCTTATCAATCGCGACTCCATTGGTAGCCTTCAGCGGATATATGACATTCTCAATGTGGTACATCACCCTCCCATCGAAAAATATCATATAACCCGCATGAAAAAAAGTTCATGGCAGTGGACCTTCCCTAGGCATACAATGTCATTTTGGGAGGACCTTCCCTGAATGAGATATAGGCAATAATATCAACCAAGAGGATGATAATACACTTCCACGTTCCATTTGGGATGAGATAAGTTCAACGAGACTAGAGAAAACTCATGAGTGCTACAACATCACCATGCGTGATAAGAATAGGACTTTAGAAGCACCGTGAATCCTTATTAGTTCCCTAAAGATCTTGATACAGACCCCAAACACCTAGCAAAGGTATCAAGAATGCATGGTAAGTCCCAGGACATGTTCTAAGGTTAAGCTTGAGGAACCCCCCAAAGGGAACCATATGGGAAAAATATTTTGTAAACATTTAATGTAATGAAAATGAGAATAACTTGTTTATTCTTACTTCATTGCGTTCAGGTTTCTTATCTTGTAAAAAGTTGACAAGGAATGAAACCTTAGCTTTACACTCTTAAGGTCTATATACCCCAGACTTAAAATCCTTACGTAGGCCCATAAACCTCTGATTTAATGCAGTTTTGAGGTCAGGGTACCCCTGACTTAAAATCACTATGAAGGTCCAGTAATCCTTGATCTAAAATTAGTCTTGAGTTCTAAGTACCCCTGACTTAAAATCAATATGGATGTTTACGAACTCCTTATTTAAAACCAGTATTGAGGTCCAAATACCTCTGACTTAAAATCATTATAAAGGCCCAAGAACCCTTGATTTAAAATCAAACTTGAGATCCAAGTACCCTTTGAATTAAAATTAGTATGGAGGTCCACGAACCTCTTATATAAAACCAGTCTTGAGGTCTAAGCATCCCTGACTTAAAATCAGTGTAGTGGTCCAAGAACCCCAGATTTAAAACTAGTCTTGAGTTCTGTAAGGAAAATTTTCCCAATGTGTCAAAGTTTGTAATATGTTTATTATAAATTTATAATATTGGATTTATTCTGTTCGAAAAATAATACTTGAGTCATAGGTTAGCATTGTGTTCAGTTTGGTGTTTAAGCCTATGCATGCTGAAGATCATGGCAGACGAGTTAAAGCGACGTCAACTTCTGTGCTGCATTTCGTCTTCATCAGTGGCATCTTAATATAGGTATAAATGATGTATTATATTGATCATTGGATTTCGTTTTGTCTTTTTATGTTTTTAAAAGTTTTATTGGTGCAATTTTTGAAAAAGTATTTTGTATAGAAAACATTTTTGATTTTATGAAGAAATGTGTTGTTTACGTGAGTAAAACACCTTTAACAAACCTAGGAGTGAATATATTTTAATGCATCTTATGACCACTTTTTGATTACTAAGCACAAGTTTCAGCAAAATGATTTGATTAACTCACAATATGTAATTAGGTGAATCTAGATGAACAAAACTAGATCTAACACACCCAAGTCAATTTTAATTCAATTCACTAGATTCAAATTAGATCTAAGTGATGTGTGTATTCAAATGTGTGCATATTGTGACACCCCGACTAATTAAATATCGGGTAGCTACTCCTTTATTAAATTAATTCAAAATGCCAAGTTGGCTCAACTAATAGCATCACTATCGAAAACATTTTATTATTACTAACCACCTAGTATTTAAAAAGTAAGTTGCCAAATTTTAATTAAAGTCTGAATAACATGCAATGAAAGATTTAAAGCAAGAATAATATCACCATTCACCATAACGAAATAGTAGAATAACCATCACATGATATAAATAAATCCGGAGGAAAACTCCTCACAACAAACTCCACAACTGAAATGAATAACTAAAAACTGAATACTGAATCAATACATGCCAAAGTCTGAAAAACTAAAATGGAAATGTATCTCTAATGGAATTTGGGCAACATGCCCTACAACTAAAGAATACTGAATATGGAATCCAAATGGTAGAAGCGTCTAAAAGAAAATCCCTGTAGCTTCCACAAACAGCTACACCTCGTCACCTAAATGAGTATCCTATGCATGGTGTCCTTGTGGCTGGGCACCTAAAATGGTTTTACAAAAAAAATAGATTTGAAAGCAAACGGGTCAGAGCCCGAATGTGGAGATATTTTAAAAACCTGCAAGTGCTTTAAAAATATTTAAAACATTAAATGCAAAGTACATGTTAGGACGTGCACTCACATGAAATCCTCACCTCTCGACTAAATGTTCACTCCTAACGTAAGTACCCATCTAAAATGACACTAACCACTAGCTAAGTGACATCATATCTAGCTAGACTGTCATAGGTTCTACCCTTATTACTCGGTTCCCATTAACATTATGACGATCTCAATTAAATAGGGGCTTAACGTAAATTCAGGTTCTCATATAAAAGTAATACAACTCGTTATAGATTATCCCTTTTATGTTACTCCATAGTTATACACACGATACCATATGAAAGTTCCCATTTTATTAAGCGTATATTTTCCACAACATAAATATACAATATAAGCACCCCGAGACTAAGCTGTGGTGCACACATACTCTGCTATCCATCCCGGTACATCACGTACATAAGGATTACATATTCCGAATCTCTCAGGAATAGTTCACAGATAACAACATTACAAATAATGGAGACGAACACAGTCACATCACATGGGTCACGCACATACCTGCGCTCCCACGATCAGCAGACTTATTAATATCCCAATAAGTCCTTCTCTGACCTATGTTCATCGAGGTAACCAGTCTAAATCCGGGCAACACAAGGATTAGAGGGCCCTAAGCGAACGCAAACCTCCCGTGATAGCAAGTATGGTAGGTATGTCATACACACAAATCATATATCAATACTAAGTAAATACGCATCTTAGTAATCACCGTAGTTTAATTGTAGTACATATCGCATTCTCGTACCAACTTATAATTTATACAATTTGTATAATCCCGGTTCATAATCACACACGCCATAATTTATTCTCACATCGTAGTAGGCACTCACGTCTCGACTCAAATGTCTATTTGATTCGTTCATCAATTATGTAATTTACTCCTCATTATGTCCCAATTTTCCCAGGTATACCAATACATCATCAAATGAATGTTATCTCTATCCTCGAATAAGTTTACGGGACTCCCAAAATCAAAACAGGCCAAAAAGGCCTAAACTGCCAGCTCGTTAGAAGTCTCGTTCGAACGAGACTGTTCGAACGAGATTTCGTTCGAACGAACTGGGCTATCTAACGAGATCTCGTTCGAACGAGATTATCGAACGAACATCCCTCTCGTTAGAACCCCAAACTGTCAACTCGTTAGAAGCTCGTTCTAACGAGCTCGTTCGAACGACCTGGGTAGGTCTTCTAACGAGTGACCAGATTCAAGCCCAGAAATCCTATCTCGTTTTTCACCAATTACTACACCTCAAATCTCAACCAAAATTCGTCTAATCAATGTTTTAAGGTCTCCAATCATCCTAAAACATACTAAGGTCATATACTAACATCTTTTAAGGAATTAACACACCCTAAACATCGTTAATTCATCAAATCTCTACCCTTTCCCCAAGTTTTCAAGAACATAAACCCTAAAATTTTAAATCCTCAATAAGTCCACTCTAGATCCGTTTTTGTTACATCCAACATATATTAACATCAGAATAATCATCTCCATACTATTCTACATGCAATTTGTCCTCAGAATTTAAGTCCTAAGTCCAATTAAAATGTTTTTTTTTTAACTTCCAAGAACAAATGTAAATCTTTCAATTTATCTAACATGGAAGAAACATTCTCTGAATTAAATAGAATTAAATCACTTGCCTCTAATGTCTCTGAATTTGGTGTTGGTTTGATGAAGCTTTTTGTGAAGAATTCCTTCTCTCTCTCTCTCTACAAGTGTTCTTCTCCAAAGGTGGTTAGGGTTTGTTTAGGAGACTTAGAAAACCAATTTTAAAACTCCCTGTAGTCTTATGGGTCAATATGGTTGGTAGTGGGTTTAGTGGTTAGTTACCCAAATTAGATTATAACTCCTAATTTTCGTCATTATTAAATCCCAAAAATGCAATATTACCAAACTACCCTTATAAGATGCCGGTATGGCCTAAAAATACCCCGGGACCCAAACTAAACCCCCGGCTAGTGTTTTCTGACTATCTCGACCCTTCCGGACGCGTTGGCACACTCAAAACGACCATACGGTTAATAGAATTTAAATTCACTTTTACAATTAAAATAATTATATCCTGACGCGACTGTCTCACGCATCCCAATAAAATGTCCAAATTGCCGTATATCAATCTCACGACAAATTTCATAATTCAATATTCATATATCATCATATATACTCAATATAGTCAAATACCAACTCACATCTCGCTAGTATTTTATCCGGATTAATTCCCAATTAATTCTCATTTAATTAATTAATCCCAAAATAAATATCGCCAAAAATACGGGGTATTACATACTTCCCCCCTAATAACAGAATTTCGTCTCGAAATTCGGAACCAGAAAGTACCTAATAAAAACAACTCTGGATAACGTTCGCGCATCTCATCCTCGCGTTCCCATGTGGACTCCTCGACATTGTGATGTCGCCACTGAACACGCACTAACGGAACTATCTTTGACCGCATCTTCCTCTCACTTCGGTCCAAAATAGCAATCGACCCCTCCTCGTAGGAGCTATCAGGCTGTAGATCAATATCCTCCAAAGCGATGTGAGAATGAGCCAAATCGTCTCTGAGATATTTCCTTAGCGAGGAAATATGAAACACATCGTGAATCCGGTGTAAATGCTCCGGTAACCCGAGTCTATACGCAACTGGTCCAATCCGCTCAATAATAGGAAAATGCCCCACATACCTCGGTGCCAACTTCCCCTTCTTCCCGAAACGCATAATCCCCTTCATAGGAGATACTCTGAGCAAAACCTGGTCCCCCACTTGGAACTCCCTGAAATATCTCTTCGCATCAGCATAACTCTTCTGCCGGTCTTGAGCTACCCGAATGCGACTCCGAATCAACTCAATCCTTGCCGAAGTATCCTGAATCACTTCCGGCCCAAGTAGTTTGTTGTCCCCCACCTCCAACCAACATGCTGGGGAACGACAAGGCCTACCGTACAACGCCTCAAACGGAGCCATGCCAATAGTGAACTGGTAGGAGTTATTATAAGCAAACTCTACCAGTGGAAGGTATTGTTCCCATCCACCTCCAAAGTCAATAATGCACATGCGTAGCATGTCCTCCAACATCTTATTTGTGCGCTCGGTCTGCCCATTGGTCTGCGGATGATAAGCCGTACTCAACCGCAATTCCGTGCCCATGGCCTCCTGGAAACTCTCCCAAAATCGCGAAACAAATATCTTGTCTCTGTCAGACACGATATTTAGGTGCACACCGTGAAGTCTCACAACCTCTGAAATGAAGAGCTGGGCAAACTGTCCCGTAGTGTAGTCAGTCCTTACGGGTAAAAAGTGAGCGACTTTGGACAACCTGTCCACAATTACCCAAACGGAGTCGTGACCCCTCTGCGACGTAGGCAACCCCGTGATAAAGTCCATGGATATGCTCTCCCACATCCACACCGGGACCTCCAACGGCTGTAGAAGTCCTGTCGGTCTCTGATGATCCACTTTTACTAGCTGGCAAGTGGCGCATTTCGAAACAAACTCAGTAATATCTCTCTTCATACCGCTCCACCAATACTGCCGTCTCATGTCTTGGTACATTTTGTCCCCTCTGGGATGTACCGCGAACCGTGAGCCGTGCGACTCTGCCATCACCTCGTGTCGCAATTTCTCCCCTTCCGGAACCACCAATCTCCCATTGAAGCGTAATCCCCCGTCTGAGCTGACGGTATAGGACTCGGCTCCCTCTGCTAGTAATCGAACTATCTGCTCCTAACAGAACGAGTCATTTGCCTGTGCCCGTACTACCTTCATGACAATCTGCGGTGTAACGGTCATCATAGACATGAAAGATCGGGCCACTGCATCCTGGTGTCCCAACTCCTTCCACTTAGCCTTCCACACCCCTGCCACCTCATCTGCCGGCCTACGGCTCAACGCGTCTGCTACCACGTTAGCCTTACCCGGGTGATACTGGATATCGAATTGGTAGTCCTTCACAAACTCAAGCCACCTCCTTTGCCGCATGTTCAACTCCTTTTGCGTGAACATGTACTGTAGGGACTTGTGGTCCATGAACAATTGGAACTTATCCCCCAAAAGATGGTGCCTCCAAATCCGTAGGGCAAATACCACTGCCGCCAATTCCAAATCATGCGTGGGGTAATTCTTCTCATGAGGCTTAAGCTTACGGGAAGCATAAGCTATGGCCTGTCTCTCCTGCTGTAATACACCTCCAAGTCCTTGCAAAGACGCATCGGTGTAAACCAAATACTCAACTCCCGGTCTCGACAATGCTAACACAGGTGCTGAGGTCAATTTGTCCTTTAACTCATCAAATGCCAACTGACAGGCATCACTCCAGATGAATGGCACACCCTTACGAGTCAGATGTGTCAAAGGACCCGCTATCTTCGAAAATCCCCAAATGAACCTCCTATAGTATCCTGCTAGGCCCAAGAAACTACGAATCTCAGTCGGTGTCGTGGGCTGTCCCCACTCCCTCACCGCGGATACCTTCCCCGGATCTACAGATATTCGCCGGTCGGAAATAATATGTCCCAAAAACTGGACCTCCTTCAGCAAAAACCCGCATTTCTCATATTTTGCATACAACTCGTTCTAACGTAGTGTCTGCAAAACTTGCCTCAAATGCTCGGCGTGCTCCTCCTCTGTCTGGGAGTAAACCAGAATATCATCAATGAAGACAATGACAAACTGATCTAGGAAATCCCTGAACACTCTGTTCATCAAGTCCATAAACACAGCTGGAGCGTTGGTCAAACCAAAAGGCATAACCCGAAACTCGTAAGAACCATATCTCGACAAGAACGAAGTCTTCGAGACATCCTCCTCCCTAATACGCAACTGATGGTATCCCGATCTCAAATCAATCTTTGAGAAGAACGAAGCTCCTCTCAACTAGTCAAATAGGTCATCGATTCGAGGCAACGGATACTTATTCCGTATCGTGACCTTATTCAACTCCCTGTAGTCCACACACAATCTCAGTGAACCGTCCCTCTTCTTTACAAACAAAACTGGAGCGCCCCAAGGTGAGGTACTCCTACGGATAAAGCCCTGACCTAACAGCTTCTCTATCTGATCTCGTAGCTCTCGCATCTCTGCCGGAGCCATACGGTACAGTGCGCGTGCTATAGGTCTCGTATCTGGCAATAGGTCTATAACAAAGTCTATCTCTCGACTGGGGGGTAGGCCTGGTATCTCCTGAAACACATCAGAATACTCCCTGACAACTGGGATTGAGTCTAAAGGAATCACAACCTCCTTAGAGGTATCCTCCTCTAGATAATACAAATGAGCGGTCGAGCCTCCCTCTGGGCGAGGCATCGCCACTATAAACATCTCTTACCCTGGAATGGCAAAATCAATGCTCCCACCGAAGCAATCAATCATGGCTCTATAATCAGCGAGCCAATCCATACCGATAATCACATCGTGAACATGCATATCTAATACCAACATATCTGCAGGTAATACCAGACTACCAATCTCTACCCCCACTCCCCGGCATATAAAGAAAATAAGTGACCCACTCCCCAATGGTGAGTCTACACACGTCACTGTGCTCTCTGCTGTAGCTAACAATCCTAAGGCTTTCGCGAAATGTGTAGCTATAAAACAATGTGTAGCCCCCGTATCAAACAATACCCGACCCATAGGGCCATGGATATGAAACGTACCCTCAATCGCGGGCGGTGCCTGTGGAACTGCTGCCTGGTGGACGTTATAGACACGTCCATACTGTAGCTGCCCCTACTGAACTGGGACTGCTGGAATGGGTGGCAATGCTTCCATCTGTGGCGGTGCAGGGAGAGCGGCGGGAAATATAGGCCTCTGCGGCTCCTGGCGAGCACCCTGTTGCTGCTGCTGTGGGGCCCTGCCCCTATCATGACAATCCTGTCGTCTATGGCCAGTATCGCCACAAAGAAAACACTTCCCTGGGAAGTTCCCTCCTCTCTGTCCCTGCGGTCCCCGGCCCTGGTGGCTGTTACCGTTCCTCCCTTGGCCCTGTTGGCCCTGCTGAAACTGCTGCCCATTCTACCCCTGTTGGCCCTGATGGCCATTTGGACCCTGATGGCCCTGACAGAAACCTCCCTGTCCGTGCCTGTAATTCCCTGATCTGAACCTCTTCTGATCCCCCTGCTGGGAACCCTGCTCACCCTGTCTCTGCCCCTGAACAGATTGTGCCCCACCGGCACCATGTCCTCCAGTCCTGCCCTGATGGCTAGACTCTCCTGATCTCTTGCCCTCAGCCATATGAAAGCGGTGATCCTGGCAGTGTAACAAAGCAGCGTTAACCACATCAGAATAAGTGGGCAACGAAAGGTTCCCTAACAGATGCTGACGGATCCTCCATGTCAACCCGTCGGTGAATTTCTCAATCTTCTTCTTTTCTGTCGGTATCTCATCCGGAACGATATTCAACAGATTCGTGAACTCGGCCTCATACTCGGCCACGGTCTTACCCTCTTGCTTCAGATTCATCAGTTTCCTCCTCATTTCCGTGTGAACAGCCGACGGAAAGTACTTGCGGTCGAACCACACCCAAAAGTCCTGAATAGTGAGAGTATCCCTCTCCTCCACGGTGGTAATAGACTCCCACCACTGCAGTGCAGATCAAACTAGCTTGAAAGTAGCTAGCACCTGCTTCTGAACGTCCGTGCACTCATACATCCTCAAGTGCCTCTGCATATCATTCCTCCACTGGCTCGAGACTACCACATCTGAGCTACCTGCAAACTCTGGCGGATGCGCTTTCTGAAAAGCGTCACGTACACGTTCCCAAGCAGACGGGAATGCATTTGCCTGTACTGGCGCGGCAACCGGCGCCTGAGGTGGTGCCTGCTGAACTACGGCAATTGCGGCATTTACCGCTTGGGCTACAATGGCTGCAACCTCAGCGGCGTTCATCATGCCCTGAACTGGAACGGGCTGGGGTTCGGGCGTTGCATCCCTGGGAACTCGTCGTGCACGTCGTGGAGGCATCTGATATAAGAATAAAGTTTATAAGTTCGCTGTTTATAAACTTAAAATAGCTGAAGAACGAAGCATACACAAAAAGAGTACAACAGTCCTAAAATATAGGGCTCTATATCAAAGAAAACTTAGCGGAAACATAATAGCCGTACATATCTTAAAGGACACTAGAACCTGATGCTCTGATACCACCTGTGACATCCCGACTAATTAAATACCGGGTAGCTACTCCTTTATTAAATTAATTCAAAATGCCAAGTTGGCACAGCTAATAGCATCACTGTCGAAAACATTTTATTATTACTAACCACCTAGTATTTAAAAAGTAAGTTTCCAAATTTTAATTAAAGTCTGAATAACATGCAGTGAAAGATTTAAAGCGAGAATAATATCACCATTCACCATAACGAAATAGTAGAATAACCATCACATGATATAAATAAATCCGGAGGAAAACTCCTCACAACAAACTCCACAACTGAAATGAATAACTAAAAACTGAATACTGAATCAATACATGCCAAAGTCTGAAAAACTAAAATGGAAATGTATCTCTAATGGAATTTGGGCAACATGCCCTACAACTGAAGAATACTGAATATGGAATCCAAATGGTAGAAGCGTCTAAAAGCAAATCCCTGTAGCTTCCACAAACAGCTACAGCTCGTCACCTGAATGAGTATCCTATGCATGGTGTCCTTGTGGCTGGGCACCTAAAATGGTTTTACAAAAAAAATAGATTTGAAAGCAAACGGGTCAGAGCCCGAATGTGGAGATATTTTAAAAACCTGCAAGTGCTTTAAAAACATTTAAAACATTAAATGCAAAGTACATGTTAGGACGTGCACTCACATGAAATCCTCACCTCTCGACTAAATGTGCACTCCTAACGTAAGTACCCATCTAAAATGACACTAACCACTAGCTAAGTGACATCATATCTAGCTAGACTGTCATAGGTTCTACCCTTATTACTCGGTTCCCATTAACATTATGACGATCTCAATTAAATAGGGGCTTAACGTAAATTCAGGTTCTCATATAAAAGTAATACAACTCGTTATAGATTATCCCTTTTATGTTACTCCATAGTTATACACACGATACCATATGAAAGTTCCCATTTTATTAAGCGTATATTTTCCACAACATAAATATACAATATAAGCACCCCGAGACTAAGCTGTGGTGCACACATACTCTTCTATCCATCCCGGTACATCACGTACATAAGGATTACATATTCCGAATCTCTCAGGAATAGTTCACAGATAACAACATTACAAATAATGGAGGCGAACACAGTCACATCACATGGGTCACGCACATACCTGCGCTCCCACGATCAGCAGACTTATTAATATCCCAATAAGTCCTTCTCTGACCTATGTTCATCGAGGTAACCAGTCTAAATCTGGGCAACACAAGGATTAGAGGGCCCTAAGCGAACGCAAACCTCCCGTGATAGCAAGTATGGTAGGTATGTCATACACACAAATCATATATCAATACTAAGTAAATACGCATCTTAGTAATCACCGTAGTTTAATTGTAGTACATATCGCATTCTCGTACCAACTTATAATTTATACAATTTGTATAATCCTGGTTCATAATCACACACGCCATAATTTATTCTCACGTCGTAGTAGGCACTCACGTCTCGACTCAAATGTCTATTTGATTCGTTCCTCAATTATGTAATTTACTCCTCATTATGTCCCAATTTTCCCAAGTATACCAATACATCATCAAAGGAATGTTATCTCTATCCTCGAATAAGTTTATGGGACTCCCAAAATCAAAACAGGCCAAAAAGGCCTAAACTGCCAGCTCGTTAGAAGTCTCGTTCGAACGAGATTTCGTTCGAACGAACTGGGCTATCTAACGAGATCTCGTTCGAACGAGATTATCGAACGAACATCCCTCTCGTTAGAACCCCAAACTGTCAACTCGTTAGAAGCTCGTTCCAATGAGCTCGTTCGAACGACCTGGGTAGGTCTTCTAACGAGTGACCAGATTCAAGCCCAGAAATCCTATCTCGTTTTTCACCAATTACTACACCTCAAGTCTTAACCAAAATTCGTCCAATCAATGTTTTAAGGTCTCCAATCATCCTAAAACATACTAAGGTCATATACTAACATCTTTTAAGGAATTAACACACCCTAAACATCGTTAATTCATCAAATCTCTACCCTTTCCCCAAGTTTTCAAGAACATAAACCCTAAAATTTTAATCCTCTATAAGTCCACTCTAGATCCGTTTTTGTTACATCCAACATATATTAACATCAGAATAATCATCTCCATACTATTCTACATGCAATTTGTCCTCAAAATTTAAGTCCTAAGTCCAATTAAAATGGTTTTTTTTTAACTTCCAAGAACAAATGTAAATCTTTCAATTTATCTAACATGGAAGAAACATTCTCTGAATTAAATAGAATTAAATCACTTACCTCTAGTGTCTCTGAATTTGGTGTCGGTTTGATGAAGCTTTTTCTACAGAATTCCTTCTCTCTCTCTCTTTACAAGCCTTCTTCTCCAAAGGTGGCTAGGGTTTGTTTAGGAGACTTATAAACCCAATTTTAAAACTCCCCGTAGTCTTACGGGTCAATATGGTTGGTAGTGGGTTTAGTGGTTAGTTACCCAAATCAGATTATAACTCCTAATTTTCGTCATTATTAAATCCCAAAAATGCAATATTACCAAACTACCCTTATAAGATGCCGGTATGGCCTAAAAATACTCCGGGACCCAAACTAAACCCCCGGCTAGTGTTTTCTGACTATCTCGACCCTTCCGGATGCGTTGGCGCACTCAAAATGACCATACGGTTAATAGAATTTAAATTCACTTTTACAATTAAAATAATTATATCCTGACGCGACTGTCTCACGCGTCCCAATAAAATGTCCAAATTGCCGTATATCAATCTCACGACAAATTTCATAATTCAATATTCATATATCATCATATATACTCAATATAGTCAAATACCAACTCACATCTCGCTAGTATTTTATCCGAATTAATTCCCAATTAATTCTCATTTAATTAATTAATCCCAAAAATAAATATCGCCAAAAATACGGGGTATTACACATATGAGTAGAAATCATTTACAATCAACCCAAAAATAAGATAAATGACAAAAAAAAACCACCAAAGGATAAAAAAACCTTAACACACTCTAATTCTCATTTATACTTGTAAGGACGAAATTTTCAATTGATTCCATTGTATAATCTTGACTTATCCTCAGAACAAAACATGTTTGAGTCATAGGTCGTATTTTTATTGTTACGATCCCACACAGACTATGACATGTTGAAGTTTAATTGAAGACGTTTTGGAAAAGCTTAAAAGAATTATTTATGCCGAAGTTTAATTGGTGTAAGTTTGTTTGTCTTCAAGTTAATTGATGTCCGAGATCACTCAGGTATGAATGTGTGATTTAATGGGACGTAGAATTAATTTTTATAAGGATAAGGATGCTATTTTATTTAATAAATGTTTTAAAAATGTTTGAAATGTTTTACAGTTCATTTAAATCTGATAAGGACGGATTAGAGAAGAGTTTTCTGTAAAAACTGTTTACGAACCAGTACGTTTCTGCACATAAGTTTTATGAGGTTTTATAAAATCCATCCTTAGAGTTTCAAAGATCTGAGTTATCATTAATACATGCTTTAGTGATCTTTGTGGAACCAAGAAGAATTGTTATACACTTGAACATTGCTGATTTTGCGGTGAAGATTCGATGGAGTTAGGTTTTAACATCGTAATCGTTAAAAGCTATATCGGTAGACACTAAGACATACGTGGACGCATGTGTTGTGGACATGTATCGTGGAAGAAGGATTTTCTACGTGGGCACTATGAGAGGAGTGGTTGAAGATCAGAAGAGATTCAAGTCTCGTGGGGATCGAGTCCTTGAGTAAGACGTGTGTCTGTTATAATTCCACGTTCATAGGGATTGTCTGGCTTGGGCCATCCGAGGTTTTTCCCGTTGTGGTTTTCCTCGTTCATCCGACGTTGTGAGTATTCTTTAATTTATTTGACTTGTTTTAATCACTAGATGGATGTTTACGATTAATCAAGATAAAATATGGTTAAGTTAAAATTTATTCACAACTTGGTTTGAATTAAAAACTGAAAAAGGTTTTTTCATAAAAAGATAAATTATTTTTGTCATCCTTAAAATAATTTTCGCTTAAGAAATAAAAAGGGAACATCACTACTTGAAAAGAAATATTACAAAAGACAAGAAGACACCTATCACACAATCTCTATCATGTAGTTACCTATGAACCTCTCAACTATCCCCCATAGTCTATGAGAATCCGCAATGAGCTCCACACTCCAAATGAAGAAGTCCATTCTCTTCCTCGGAAGTCGTGCCACAATTCGATTTCTCCAATAAACTTTAGTGCCTCCTCTTTTGGATTTAGGACTATATGATAATATAATTCAAAGGTAGATTGGTTTGAACTTAATAGGCTATAGAAAATCTAAACGAAAACACTCTCAATTCTCTCTCAAAAGCGTAGATAAATTATAGATCTAAGTTTTAACAATTTGGGAAGTAACAAGTGAAATTAGAAAGAGAAGTACAAGAATAATGATCTCAACCTCAAAATACTCTCAGATATGTGTTTGAGTTATGATGTTTTCAGATATATTCAAAATGGAGGTAAATAATAATGATAGAGACATGTGTGCATGGAACATGGAATCATGTGATAGAGACATGTGAGCATGGAACATGCGATAAACATATGAGATAATAAAAATGATAAACAATCAAGAACTAGTCGAGACAAACACACGAAAAAGACATTAGAGACAAATAAAAGCTACAAGGGATAAGGTGTATCAAAGATTGAACTAGAAAGATAATAACGTTATAAGCACAATCTCAACTCACAAATTTAAATGAAACTCACATAGAACCAATCCAAACAATGATCAAGGTCTCAACACTCACTCGAACTAACTAGGTCATATAAAGCTCAGAAAACGGTAGCGGACTACTATCATAGATAACATACAAAGCTCTAAGAATTAACCAAATGACAATCATATGACTATATAATCTCTATAAAGAAGATAATCAAGGTATAAGCTCTAAGATAGAAGATCACAACATGCAAACTGGAATGTGACTAGAAATAGAAGTATGAATAAACCATAAGCTGCCAAGAACTAATACAATGTACTAAGAAAATTAGAGCAGCGTGCGCATGGTAACAAACATAACTGTACACGGTAACCTTTTGAAGGTGTGCGCAAGAAACATATCAAAACTCCTAAAAAGTCCAAAAAATTTAGAAATTACTAACTCAACCTCCTGAATCCCAATACTCTGAACTCCAGAAATACATGAAGGAATGCAAATGCATGAGAAATCATTCATTTCGACTTTAATAGCACCCATTTGAGATAAAAATGCTAAAATAAAAAAATTCAACAACACACACACACACACACACACACACACACACATATATATATACAAATGAGAATAAAAATCATTTAAAATGTGATTGTGATTATAAAACTCATAATCAATTGATTTGACACAAATTTGATTTAAATCTTGATTAAAACATGAATTAAAAACACATCCAACTGAAGTTCAATTAATTGAATATTAAAGGCATAAAAGTCTTATTAGATCAATATTTTGCAACTTTGTAATATCATATACGATTCATGTGATTATTAAAAATATAAAATCAACATGAATACACATAATCAAATCATGCAAACATGGCAATTAATACTTTAAAGATAATCATTACATCAATACCCTTTTGATAAAAAAATACTAATTTCAATCCATTTACTCCCTCAAGCATATGTTGATTAAAATCTTTTGAATGCCAACTAAATATCAAATTTCATTTTTGAGATGCTAAGTCCTAACTTGTTTTTCATACCGGTTCAAGCTCTTGTCTTATGGAACTTTTTCAACAAATTTTGCCTTTTTCGATTGATCGACTTTTCACACAACTAAATGTCACCTACCCAAAAACATTCTAGAGGTATACCTTATCAATTATTTTGAAAACATTCATTTTTCAACTCCTTCAAAGTAAGAAACTCACAAAATATCACATATGGACCAACGAAACACCAATAAGTTCTCAAAAATTTGATCATGATCAGATTAAGCACTAAAAGTAAGATCAACATGATAAACATCATATGTAACATGTGACATGCATGTGCAAGTAGTGTGAAATTAGTACCATAGATCTCAACAAATTTGGCAATCATGGTTTATCAAATGAATTTCAACCAAACAATTAAATCATTCAAACTTTTTTCATCAAATGATTTAGAATTCACTTTTTAATAATCATTCAAGTTAAATTGATCATCAAATTAATATGAATTAAATACTTAACCACATTTTACAAAAAGAATAAACACAAAATCTTTTTTTATTTTTGACTAAGAATAATGCATGAATATATACAAAATCATGTTTATATAAGAAAACAATACATAGAAACCAAATGCATGAAGAATGCACATATGGAAGAAAATATCACAAAACAATGAAAAACTCACCCAATGAACTCTCTTACCCATATAGACTTGTTCCCCAATAAATCAAGAATGAGCTAGGAATGAGAACCTATAAGAACCTAGTTATCCTAAGAAAAGTATCTACCTAGATAGCAATGGGTGGTCCATCTCTCGAATCAGTGGGAGGAACAAAGGTAACCACTTTCTTCACAAACTTCATTTGTTTAACAACAACATATACTTTCTTCCTTGGTGAATTCCTAGGCATCTCACTATCAACTATTGGAATCCATCTCTCATTCCTCCTATGATTCTTATGCCTAGTCCTTAGAATTTGAGCATATGGTCTAGGTCTAAAAAACTCTCTTCTAGCCTCACCTTTATTATGTGCTAGGAAATCTATCAAACTATCAAATCTACCACAAAGTTCACTAAAAGGATCTATATGGATAACCTGCCTTCTATTTCCCATGAACCTTTTATTTCTCTCTCTCTCTCTCTCTCTCTCTCCCTCTCTCTCTCTCTCTCTCTCTCTCTCTCTCTTAAGTACCTAAAAGCTTTATTTGTGTTTCCTTGTATCTTATAAAAAGTACAAAAATGTTTATCTATATTTACAACATTCTTTACATTTTTTCTCACCTCGTTTCTGTCATGTTGAGATTTCAAACCAACTTTTTAAGTCCTTTTCTTTTGAAGCAAAAATGCATAACATGGCTTGACTTATCACAAAAAGTACAATCGAATTTATTTTTATCAATCTCGTATTTAGGTTTAACCTCCTTCTTTTAAAGCATAGGAGTTTGTACCTTATCCTTATTTTGAGCATTTGAACTTTTAACATGTAATTTTGTTTTTTTATTCTTTTTCTCAAACTTTAAATCATTGAAACCAATCCCATGATTATTAGATTGTGATTGATCATTACTCAATAAAATGCTATCAAGAACATTTGTTCTATCATTTAATTTTCAAATACTTAGCATGTTCAATTTCAAGTTTCAACTTTTCAAAGTCAACCTTTAATATTGAATTTATTAGATCAACCTCTTCTTTTTCTTTTGAAATAAACATCAACAACTTGTTAAAGATCAAAACACCTTGATTTAAAATTTTCACACTTTTCTTCTTTCTCATTAAGTTCACTTTTTAAACTTTTATTTTGTTTAAAAAGTTGAGGTTTAATTATTTAAGCTTTAGATATTCTTGATAAAAATAACTAAAATCTTTTTAAAGGTCACTCACACCATCATCACTATTATCTTGTGATCTAGATACAGAGGTGTGTGAACTCTTGCTACTACATGATGAAGAATCACTAAGCACCTTGTTTCTAGAAGCTTTGGTCCTATTCTTCACCACACGCTCTAAAGACATCCAATTCTCTTTCGTCACCATAAAAGAAAACTTGATTCCATTTTCCCTAAGAATTAGGAAATCAGTTTTTTTATTCATGTGATGAACATTCACTCAACGAGTCAACTTGAGAATAAGATGAGTAATTTTTTAAACGTTTAAATAAGTCAAATTCATTTTGAAAAGGCTCAAATTTCTTCTCAAATTCACTTTTAGAACTTTCATAAAAAAGGAGTTCTTCTTTCACTTTTTTAAGTTCAGGAATCAAATCATTTTTCTTGTCTTTCAAAACTTTTATTTTTTGAAATCAATATTTGTTGAACTTATCAACATTCTCAAATTAAAATTCTATAATCTCAAAGCTAAGTTATCTTCTTTCAAATCAAAAGTCAATTCAGTCAACCTACCCTTATCTTTTTCAAGTAATGTCAACTTTTCACTTATAAGTTGAATAGTCATTTCAAACTCTTTAAAAGCTTCTTTTTCATATTTTCAGAGTATGATTTGATTAACCAATTTAACATTCTTGCATTTCATTTTAAGAAGTTGAGAATTCAACGCATATTTTTTTTACTCTAGAATTTAACATTTTCAATGTCATCGCATTCATCGAAATCAAAATCAACATCAATAGATTTTAGTTTATATAGAGAATGAGACAATTTCAGTACATTCTTGTCAAATTGATCTTTCAATTAACCTAACCATTGACCTTAACTCAAAAGTATAGATCTAGCATCACAAGAATTAATACTATAAGGTAAATCAAAATATGGTATCATAACACTCATAGTCACAACACAACCACAAGCAAACTAAGTCAATGAGCAAAGATAACAAACACATAACAGGACTAGGATCAACTCTATCACGCCAATGCTAAAATAAGATCACCTTGCTTCGATACTAATTAAAGAAGTATGTTGTTTACGTGAGTAAAACACCTATAACAAACCTAAATGGGGGGTGGGGGTGGGGGTGGGGTGGGGTTAATAGGGTTGAATGCATCTTAGGACCAATTTTTTTATTTCAAACGATTTTGCTGGTACATACAAGAAATTCAACCCAAGTTTCACCAAAATGATTTAATTAGCTCAAACAACAATGTAATTAGGTGAATTTAGATGAACAAAACTAGATCTAACACACCTAAGTCAATTTTAATACAATTCACTATATTCAAATTAGATCGAAGTGATGTGTGTATTCAAATGTGTGCATATGAGTAGAAATCATTCACAATCAACTACACGATAAGATTTATGAGGAACCCCCCCCCCCCCCCCCCCTCCAAGGGGTAAAAAATATGGACGCGCTCCAATTATCATGTCTACTTGGAAAGCAATTTTATAAAAGGCAAGAAGGTACCTATCACACAATCTCTTTTGTAGTTAGCTATGAACCTTTTAACTTTCCCCCATAGTCAATAAGAATTCGCAACGAGATCCATGTCGTGAATGAAGAAGTTCATTTTTCCTTGAAAGTCGCACCACACTCATATTTCTCCAATAAACCGTAGTGCGTCCTGTTTTAGGTATAAGAGTAGATGATTATACAATTCTAAGATAGACTGATTTGAACTTAATACGCTATGTGAAATCTGAACCAAAACACTCACAATTCTCTCTTAAAAGAATATATCAAGTATTGATCTAAGTTTCAACAAATTTGAGGGGGAAAGTGATATTGAAAAGAGAAGCAAAGGAATAATGCTCTCAACCTTGAAAATACTCTCAGATATGTATTTGAGTTATGAGTTTTTCAGATATATTCAAAATGGAGGGAAATTGGCCTTTAAATAGTATTTTTAAAAAAATTGGGCTGGCCGTGCATGTGGTAAGATCTGGTCGTGCGCACGATTCTGTCCATTATGGACATCATGGGCAAGCCATGCGCACGAGCCTAAAGTGAGGTTGTGTAAACGATCACTGCACAATAGCATTCAAAAAGCTTTAAAAGATAAAATAAAGCAGTACCAATTCCCAAAACAATTTCAAGAACATTTTAAGCTCTTTGAGACTGTTTAAAAACCACTTAATTCCCTATTCGTAAAAATCTCACACAATTTCAAAAATGTTTTGTGCATGAATGTGTGTTTATCCATAATTAATTCATAATCTACTATATGACTTGATAGATTCAACGAATCAATTGTTTTGACACGAGAATAAGCTAACTAATATATATATATATATATATATATATATATATATATATATATATATATATATATATATTACAAAATTACATTTTCATTTTTATGTTTTGTTCGAACGAGTTTATGATGTCGTTAAAACCAGTTTCAACATTTCATTTGAATGACTAGTACTTTCATTCAAACTAGTTTAGGCTTCTCGCTGAAATGAGCTTCAATCAACCTTCGATCGAGATGTTTCTATTTAGTAGAAATTTTTTATGGGAAGCTCATTATATCCTCGTTTAAATGAGAATTGGGGTGTCATTCAAATGACTTTGTTTATGTTCGAACGAGATACCCAAAATTATTCGAACGAGTTTGTGTTTTCATTTAAATGGCTTGTCTTGTGATGCGTGCTGCCATATTTTACTATTTTTTTTATAAATTAATGGCACATCAAAGTTATTTTGAAGATAAGGGTTTCACAAAACATGTTTATAAACAAAAACAAAAGCATCCTACACCCTAGTTTACAACGTATGTTTGAGATCTAAGAATTTACGTGATATAATTAGTTTGAGATCTCGATTTTCTTGCACCAAGAGCATATACTATGCATCATTGAGAGAGTTTCATTTCATACGATGGATTCTATGTTGTTGCGGTGTTGGACAATAGTGATGATTATTGAGATGTGTGATGTGCACACATTGTGGTGATTGTGGGTGGATTCCTATAATGTTGTTGCGAAAAACGGGTCAAGTAGCAAAGATTGCACCAAGGCTTGAAGGCTTCAAGTCAAGTGGAGTAAGTATGTCTATCACCATTATATAAATCCTATATCATAGTGAATTTACATAGGTTGGGTCGTCCGCAGTTTTTTCTAGTTGTGGGTTTTTCTCGTGCATTGCAACGTAGTGGTTGATATTTACTTTATTCTGGTTATTCATCTAAATGCATTCTTAGGGAAAGATAAAATTTGTTAATAATTTAAATAACATATGTTGAATTAGTGATTAATTAAAACTGGATTAATTTCTTATTGAGTTAATTAATTGAAAATTGAAAATTGGTGTTTGACAATCCATATCCCTATTTGCGTGCACTAGCTTTCTCAAGTTGGTATCAGAGCACATTATAGTATGTGATTTTAGATGGATTTTAATCGTGAGGGTAGTTCCATAACCTAACCCCCATGCTTAACGGTTCAAACTACCCCTATCGGAAGGCTCGAATGAGATTTTTCTTGAAATTTATGGACAAGAACGTTTGAAACTCCGTGGAGCACGGGTGGTCTCCTCCTACCGAGAATGGTTTAGATAAAGCGTATTCCCTTTGGTCCAAGGCTGAAAAAGATGCTCAACTTTCAATTCTATAGGTGTGAACGCTATTTTTTTACTCTGTCATTACTGGAGAGTTTAGGAGAATTATGACATTTTTTAGCACTAAAGATGCTTGGAAAATTTTAAGACCCACACACGAGGGCACTAACACTGTTAGGGGTTTTAAGTTACAAAATCTGACAAAAAATTTGAAATGATGTAGTTTGATGAGTTTTATGTGAAATTATCGGACATTGTTAGCTCCTCGTTTAACTTAGGTGAGCCTATCCCTAAACTGAGGTTTGTGAGAAAAATCTTAAGATCGTTACCTGAAAGATTTAATGCCAAAGTCACGGTCCTTGATAAGCACCCAAAAGTGTTATATTTATACCCTAAATAGACTCATTTTAATTTTTTATTCTCATTAAAATTGGGCTTATATATGCTACTGTTTATCTTGTAGGTCAATATACGTTTGCGGTTTAAAAAAGTTTAATTCAAAGTAATTACAGCAAAAATGCGGTCAAGTGTGTCAATGAATAAAATCCTTATAACCTAAGACACCGACTTTCCAATAAAACCAATCCCTTGTCATCCCTTTGCCCCACTCCGATTTTTATCCCCATATCATATGCGTGTATTTATGTGTGTGTTATATTTTGTAGAGATATAAATATATGTGTTCTACATGTGTTATGTGTCTATGTAATTATTATTATTATTATTATTGTTGTTGTTGTTGTTGTTGTTGTTGTTGTTGTTGTTGTTGTTGTTGTTGTTGTTATTATTATTATTATTATTATTATTATTATTATTATTATTATTATTATTATTATTATTATTATTATTATTATTATTATTATTATTATATTATTATTATTATTATTATTATTATTATATTTGTGTCATTTCATCATGTTATGTTTTTGTTATATATATATATATATATATATATATATATATATATATATATATATATATAGAGAGAGAGAGAGAGAGAGAGAGAGAGAGAGAGAGGGAGAGTGAGTGAGTGAATCAAGTGAGGTCCCCCAGTTTGAGGTTCCTAAATGAGGTTCATTTTTTTAAAATATAAAAGCAATATTTTGGGGCTGATTTTTTATGGTTTTTAAATATTTCAGCAAGACCATAAAAAAATAATCAGTTCAAAATGATTTTTTTTTACTATTTTAAAAAAATCGATCAAACTTTGTCAGTTTTTAACAACTTAAAAACTGACACAGTTTGATCGATTTTTTTAAAATAGTAAAAAAATTAATTTTGAGTTGATTATTTTTTTATGTTCATACTGAAATGTTTAAAAATCATAAAAAAAAATCAGCGCAAAAATATTTTTTTACTATTTTAAAAAAATGGACCTCATTCAAAGTCCTCAAACAGGCACCTCACTTGATCCTCTCTCTCTCTCTCTCTCTCTCTCTCTCATATATATATATATATATGAGAGATAGATAGATAGATAGATAGATAGATAGATAGATAGATAGATAGAGAGAGAGAGAGAGAGAGAGAGAGAGAGAGAGACGCACATACAAATCAACCCTAACTACAACACCTTACATCTCCCAAACATGCACACAACTTGTACCCTTTCCCCTAGCTGTTGTGCTTTCACCTCCCACCTAAACACCCATCCACTCTCCTTAAAAATCCTTCTCCACTTTATGACTCCCACGAACAGCTAACCCCCAACCCCAGCTATAAATAATAAAAAAGAACAAGTAATTAACAATTTTATATGGATTTATAAATCTAACACATGAATATCCAATTATACTTGTTATTTGTTCTTTAATCATATAAAATGTTATGTATTATATTTTAACATTAGGATCTTATATCAACATGATTATCACATATAATAATTATGCCGAACATAAAATGATATTATAATCACATACCTCCATCATCTCATAACAGAAAAGATTAGCGGAATAGCCGACCTCAACAATGTCCGATCAAGCTGATCTTTTCGAACTATGACTTCATCTTACTTTTAGAAAATTCGTGTTCAAGTTTTAGTGCATTCCAACAATTAGATTTTCCTCTATAGTCAAAAAACTATTTCAAAATTAACTTTCATTGAGAATTTAGATTTCTCTCCCTTATCCTATAATTTCATTATGTTGTCCTTTTAGTGTGTTTGAATGATGAAAAATCAGTTACTTATTTATAAGCAGGGACATGACCTAAATCTTCAAAAGTCACGTAATCTTAACCATCCATCAAGTTAGATACCCAAGAGTCCTTTTGACTCTTGGTATTTAGAGTATCATTTCATTAACTAAAGTGACTCTCAGTATTAATATAATTACGGAACACATTATGAAGAATTATTATTTCAAATAATTATAATATTTTCCCACTTGATCCATAATTATCATAAGGCACGCAATAATCTTTGAGTCATCCTTAAATAGTTTTTCTTAAACACCTTAATCAAATAAACCATTAATGCGAGTCATGATGCTCATATACTAATTCAAGAGTATGATCGCTTCCACGTACCACAACATTAATAACTCATCCAACAAGGTCTATAAATTAGGTTATTCAATAATGGTCCAATAATGTGTTATATAAAAGTATTTCTATAACATTCATCAATTCACATGCGTGTAAACTTATATTGCAAGACAAAAATTGAAATGCTCAGAATACACTTTGACTGATATCAAGTATAGTGTCAAAAATTAAGCACCAAAAAATCGACAACACTTATACTTAATTGGCTACGCGCAAGACTCATATCTTAAGCATGCTTCATGAATGTCCTTTGGTGATGGAGCATTTATTAGTGGATATGCTATGTTAACACTTGTACTAATGTGCTAAACTGATACTTTTTGGTTGTAAACTTCTTCTTCCACATATAAGTAGTAAATCCTAAGGTGCTTAGGTTCATTAAAATACCTATCAGTTCTTCATAACGAAGATTGTAGCGACGTTATCGTAATATTTCAGCGACTTGGTAATAGTGTCGACAACTCCAAGTCTCGAAATAAATTTTCACAACCATAATAAATAAATTGTAGCCTCAAAGCATGCTACATACAATATTTAATTATTTCTCACCTTTTCATAATATTGGCCACTAGACCAAAACAAACCTACTTAATCAAAAGCGAACAATTATCATAAGTGTGAGTATATAACATTTTAGGCATCTCATTACTTCATACTCTTCAAATTTTTATTTCTCTAATCTATCATTCATTAGTAAGAGAAACCCGAAAAATATATAAATTTACTTCCACTGATTTCAATGTATATATACTAATAAAAAAATGCATAAAGTATGTTTAAAAATACCACTAGTGGAAAACTGACATAAGTTTATATAGTGATTTCTCATCATATACAGTTCTTTTCTTAAACTCTGATAAGTTTTTACACTAAACGAACTCTTAATCAAAAGGAGCTACTAAATCCATAAGAATTTCACATTTTAAGATATATGTGAAAATGTTTATTTACCTCCTTCTCTATTCATAATGAAAACTTTGATCATAAGTCTAGATTTATGTCGTTGATTATCACTAGGGTTGTGTTTTAGTCTTAAAGCGCATTTACACTCGACTCTAGTGTGTCAATTAGATAATTCAACGCGATCCTAAACTTCATTTTGGTAAATTAATGGCATTATAATTTTTTACTCCTCTGTCAAATTCACATTATTTGTGATAAATCTCATAATCATTCAGAATAGCAAACTCATTTAAGAGCTTCTTAAAACTATTCATACCCACCAACCAAAAGAACAATTGATTCGAATGTTAAGGGAATGACAAGAGTATATAACCACATTAGATGATTTGATACTCGTACTAATTTCAACATTCTTTAAAGAATGTGATATTTTCGATTTCAACAATAAATAGTGTACCCTCTTGAAAGTGTAGAGACATAATTCTAAAACCTAATTCTTTTAGTGGATTCTAAATCCATGCATGTAGTAGATATTCCCAATTACGCAGGCCATTCAAATTGGGTAAAGTACAATTGTATAATACACTTTACCCCCCCCCCCCCACACATACATACATACATACATACATACATATATTTCTTGTGAATAACTCTTGTGGCTATATCGACATTGGTGCGTTTAGCTGCTTGTTTTATAATGACATGATCTATATAGGATCACTATCCAAAGACTATAATCTACCAGTTGGTCCACATAGATCATTCTAAAATTGTAAAACCTTAAGAGCTCAAACGTAAGTGTAAAGATTCATAAGAGACAACTCAAGGACAATGTAGTCTATTAAGTCACCAGAGTAAGTCTAGACTTAAAAAAAAATATGATATTCAATTATGCCACAAAATTGAAGAGTTTTAATAATGTTACTTTTAAGTTCAACATTATGAATATTTTCCTTGTAAAAGTTTCATAAAAATATAATTGTACAAACTACCAATGAGGACACCATAATTACAAAAATATATTTTCATATAAACTTAAAAATCTTTTATATACTCAAGACAAATCTCTCATGATAAAATTAAGAAAAAATATTTTTAAAGGTCATCGAGGGATTTTTAAAATGACTCCTAAATAACATAAGAAAAGGAATCTAAGAATTTACGATTTTCTTGTAATCAACCTCATATCGATTTAGAACTATTTTTCATAGCACTCTGGTTTTGAAAAATAAAACAAATTATTTCATTCATATTAAATGACACATTATAATTCACACAATATAGCGTAAAATATGTATGTTACATAATGGGTACCCATATTTTAATCTATAATATTATGAGATTTTGCATAAACATTATGCTTAATCCATTTTATAATTCTCAAACTTTTAAAAGAATGTCATACACTAGTTCATTAATAGTGGGTTCCTCAAGTAAAACTGAATTACAACGATTTAGCATTTTTAAGTGAAACTTAGCTCTTTCTATTAAGTCAGTCTCAAGAACATTAAGACGGATAAAACATGCAATTTCAGAGAAATAAAATGATATACAATTAATGAGATAAATAGCTCACTATATTAATGCTATGAGATGATAACACATACATTAATAACATTTTATAAATGTGGGCTTTCTTTCATAATAGCTTTGAATATTTATATATGACTTTATTGGGTACCATCTTATGTAATTTAGATGGATATGTTATCTAGGATAACGTTTCACTATCCAATTGCATAATTCCTTAATATTTATTTCAGTTACTCAAAATCAATTTCTTTTGGAAAATTATCTTACTTGACGAAACAAATCAAATATACCCCATTAATGTCTTTACATATATAATCATGATGAGTTATTACTACCACTTTTATCTTCATATTTAATATTCACAAGCATTTTAATTGGGTCATTTTGGTAACTAACAAACTATCCATTATATGAATATTACATTATTTTATGGGTTGTATAATAATTTCAACAAGCATTTATGTTTTGAAAAGGCATAAATGGAAAATGTGCTTATAAATAAAGGAAGATTATGGACTCTTTGGAGCAACCGATACCAACCTTAATAAACAAACATATTTTCCCTTAATATTAACTTCACCATTGCAACTGAACTCTTTGGGGCAACCACATTACAACGGCTTAATCATAATGAAGTTATTAATAATCTGAACATTCAAAACCATGTCCGGACTCTTTGGAGCAGTTAAAACATAGTATTTGAATGTTATCATAAAATTCAATATTTACAGTTTATTATAGTAGATCACTTTGGAATCGTAACCTAATCGTGAAATAAATACTGAGATGAAAATCTTAAGGCATTCCAAACCATAGTATTTGAATGTTATCTCAAAATTCAACATTTACAGTTTATTAGTTTATACTACTTTGGTGGAATTGTAAATAATTGTGATATAAATACTGAGAAGAAAACTTTAAGGCATGCTTTTAGTATCCCATTACTTATATTGGGCATAATAAGCATATACACATTAATCTAAGATTTATAATTTTGAGCACCAAATTAAACTTCATGTAGATATTAGTTTCAAGAAAAAATTGAAATCCTTCGAGGTTAAATTGGTGCAAAAGAAAATTACTAATTAATATTCATTTAATAATCGTAATTGTCCCTTTGGGCAATCTTACAATGAACAAGTTACATCATCATTTCATTAACGATCTAACATCCAATTATATTTTGACATGCGGATAGTCAATTTTATACACAGTAATTTAATATTTATAATTATTGACTACGTCACTTTGGTGGACACTTAATCTAACATAATAGAAGTATTAATTTCAAAATCTTATCAATAATTATAATACTCATAACAATATTTGACATATAATAAAAATATGGCATAATATGAATATTATGATAGCCAAATAAGGTTGGACAACTAATGTAGTTATTAAAACACATAAAATGGATAAATCTAATTACAAAAATATTTGAGTAATCACTACAAAAGTGTTAAGAAAATATTTAAAATAATCTACAATAAAGAAATTTAAAAATATTTTAGAGAAAGAAATAGCTGTCAACTTTATTACCATATATGACAAATTTGTGATTTTGAGGGCTTAAACGTGCTCAAATAGTCGAAACAACGTCCATCACAAAAAATGATAGTTTTGATCATTAGATCGTTTCGGATTGGCATAAACAAATTCATGAAATTTCGAGTTAATATCAATTATTGCTTATTTGCATAAGAAAAGTGTCACTGAAAACGTCTCAAAATTTCAGATTTACACTTTTATAAATAAGCAAATTTAAAGACATTATTAATTTTTCACAAAAGAAAATCACAATAAGGGAACCAAATTTAATTTTAATTTGGTCATAAAAATTTTGGAACCCAACAATCTCATCTTATGAAATTTCCTTGATTGTGATTATTTAGATATACTATTTAATTTATTTGGTTTCATTCGCAGAGGTCCTAAGTTGGTTTATCCTTAATTGTGCTTTAAGTATTTAATTCATAGAGTGTGCAAAATTTTTTACTTTAATAGAACATACATGCACACATATTACATAATGTATGTAAAAATCAATGCCCCCTAAAACTACTATACACAAAAGTTAATGGATACTCAAGGGTCCAAATATATATATGCATACAAAATAATCTAATATGTATAACTATAGATTAAGACACTATTATGTCTTCCTAATCTAACATCATATAAATATTAGTGTTGAAACATTAATTCATAATTATATTAGGACCTTTGGTCAACCAAGTATAGATTATACACATGTAAAACCCCGTGATTTTAAATGACTTTTAAAATGGGTTATATTTTAAATTAATGGATTAATTGGATTTTATTATTAATTAATTCATCTGGGAATTATCCGAATTATGAATATTAAAATGGATGATTCTGAATATTACTTAAAGATATTTAGGTAATATATGAATGTGATGTCATTGATATGACGGTGTGATATAAATTCGGTAATTTGAATTTTTAGTCAGACGTAGTATGGGACGTGTCGGGACTAATTTATTAAATTAAAAAGGAAATTTATTTTCTATCGACCTTATTGTCATTTTGACTGCGTCGTTGCGTCTGGAAGGTTCGAAATAGTCAAAAAAGTCTATTTGGATGTTAATTTTGAGTCTCGGGTCATTTGGAAATGAATAGATAACCCAAAAGGGCATTTTAGTCATTTTTCTAGGGGGATGAATAGTGATTTCGGATTTTGTCCTATTATAAGTATTAGTAGATTAAGTGTACGTGGGTTATTCATCTCCTCTACACAAAATAGAGTAGTCATCTTCCTAGAGAGAGTGAAAGGTTGCTTTGGAAGGGAAAAGCTTACTTGGGAAGGAGAGGAACTAAGAACCAAGAGTCACCACCACCACCCACCACCGGAAGCTCACCGGAAAAGGGAGAACCACCTGAGATATACTACACCAAAGGATCAGACCTTTAGTAAAGGTAAGTGTTTGATATTTGCAACTTAAGTTCGTTTATTGTCCATGTTAGAATAATTATGAAAAGAGATGATTTTTCATGTTTGGAAGACATAATGGAGTTGTTATATGGATTTCTAGAAACTGAAATGATATAGGAAGTAAACTCATGTTGTAGGATGATAATAATCCATGAAATAATCATATATCTATGTTGGAAACTCTGAAAACCATTGTTGTGTTCTTGAGGATATTAGTTTTATAATTTTCTGGAAAATAGGAGATAAACATGCTTTTTAATCCAATCCCTTGATGATTCTAGGATGTTTAGAGTATTGGAAATTGTTCATATATGTTGATATATCATGTAGTAATAATTATAAGTCATTTGGGATGTTAATATGAAGGTTTAAATGAACAAAAATGGTGAAACCCGTAGTTGCAGAAATGCAAAAAACCAGTTTGTGACCGGAGGGATCGATCGATCGACCCCCTGCCTTCGATCGATCGACCTCCCCAGAATTCCTATAGTTGTTTCTTTTAAATGTTGGTTCTTATCCCAAATCTTTGGTAGATCTTTGGTGATTTTTAATTGGATATTATGGGACTTAAAGAAGATCAGTAAGCCCTAGGTAAGATTTAAATTAGTTTGATTGGGATTTCAATTGATTAGTATAATGATAATTAATTTAAAGGAATTTCGGTTACTAGATTCAATGGTTGGATTCTAATTGGTATGCATGAGGATTAAATATAAGACCAGTAGGGGTGATTGAATATAATACCTGGGTATCCTTAAGTTTACAAGAGGATTTAATCCTAAGTGAAAGAAGAGGTGTTTATAAGAGATTTGAAACTATCGGTTTTAACCCTAATGAAAGGGAGAGTTTAATTCGTAGTAATTCGGGAGTTATGACGATATGGACCAGTAGGATATTAGTGGATTCTTACTGAATATATGTTGAGGAAAAACCTATTTGAACCTTGAGTAATGAGTGAGGCTCGGGAGTATTTAAATTAAGAAGTAAAGTTATGACATCGTAATATGTGGGATTTAAGGAAATATAATGCTACGTGTGGGAATAATTTAAGGGTAATATACGTACCTTGTTGATAGTATATTATAGGTATGATAATGCCTATTTGATTGATTTATGATTATGTATATGACATACCTAGCTTACTTGCTATCGACGGAAGGTTTGCGCGTGAGGGAAGTAATATCCTAAGGAATCCATGGGATCTTTGATTTGTCGCTCGAGAACATAGGTCTATGGCAGACTTATCGAGGAGTTGATAAGTCCACTGACTATGGGTACGTAGGTATGTGCGTGACCCATGGGTATGTGAACTATGTTCGCCTCCAATGATTGTGTTGTTGTTTGTGGTTCGCGGTATCCTTACTGAACCTTTTGTCCCCTATTTGGCGACCATCGATATTGGGACATGATAGCAGAGTAATGTATTGCACCGCAGCTGTGACTCGGGGTGCCGTATTATATATATAATGGATTAAATGAATGAATGGATATATTGTGGTTAAATCATCTACTGTGTGATAATTGTAGATAATGGCGAATTGAGAAAAAGAATGGAATTAAGTTAATGAATGTTTATTCTTATAGATTTGAAAAGCTTAATTCATATTAATGAGAAATTATTCATGTTAATGAGCAACAATTCATAAATGAGAAATGTATAAGAAGAATTATAGCGTATGGTATGGGACATACGGGGTTATGATATGGGATGGAAATCATATTATGGAATTTAGTGAAGAGGAACCATTAACTAGGAGGTTAATAGGAAACATTAAGTGTGAACTCTAGTTGAGAGGTGAGAATAGCAAGTGAGAGTTGGATCTAACATGTACATAATAAATGCTTTATTGCACTTGTCAAATACTTACTGTTTTAAAAATCATTTTCACGATCGGGCTCTGACCCATTTCCTTGCACATTTTCTTTTCTATTGTATCTTCTATATCAGGTGTCCAGCAGCAGGGACGCCAACCTTAGCGAATTATGACAGGCTATGGATCTATGGAGTATTGCTTAGACACCTATCATCTTTTTGATTCACAATATTCTTAGTTAGGGCATGTCTCCCAAAGGATTCAGTTATCTTTTTCTATCGGGGTCAAATACTATTGTATTCGGGTCTTTTTAATACATTTAATACTGTTGGGATTTCTGTAATGGATTTATATTATTTGGGAATGTTTATTCCAATTGCATTTAAATTCTTTTGTGTTATCTATTTGGTTATCAGTGTTGTAGAATAAAATGTGTTGTGTTATTCTTAAACGGGAAATGAATTTTGTTAAATTAAAATTTGGAAAGTTTTTAACACTAGCTTAATTGGATATTGGGTGAGTTGTAAACGTTTTCGACAGTGATGCTAAGAATGAGCCAACTGTATATTCTGTTTTAATTTGATATGGGACTGGCCACCCGGTATTTAATTAGGCGGGGTGTTACAGGTGGTATCAGAGCATCAGGTTCTAGTGTCCTTTTGGGTCTGTACGGCTTACTGTGTTTTCAGCTTAGCGTTCTTTGATGTAGAGCCCTATGTTTAGTATTGTTGATTTCTTTGGCAAGATTCTGTATATATTAGTGAATCTTATTTGCGTTCGGATGGGTCGTACAAGAAGTATGGAAGATGAGGGCCATTGGACGGATAGAGGAGATCGTACTGAGGAGGTTATGAAGTATGTTCGAGTATGATGACTGTAGTCGAGGTCACCCCTATTATGGAAAATTGAGGAGAGTCATCAGTAGAAGTTCTTGAAATGCAGGAATTGTGTGTGTTACCTAACGAAGGCAATATATTCAAAGGCTTGGGCATATAGTGAAGTGTGGTTAACTAGAACTAAAAAAAAAAAAAAAAAATTTGGGATAAAATTTTTCTTGACTCATCGGAGCAAAGTTATAATAGTGGGAGTCAACAACCACCCACGAATGAGGGTATGTTTTCTATCTAAGAAATTATGAGGCGTATATTGATTTTTGTAGCGATTAATATTGTGTGGGCAAATGGGTTGCTAAACTTAGCCTATAACACTATTATTTATGTAGACTCACTGAGGGGCGTGGGACAGCTATATATTACATGTTATCACGTGGGTTTGATTTTTATCATGGGAATTACTTACTTTGGGCATGTCCGAGCATGATGTGACTATCGGCATGCATTGACTTGTGGTGTACAAGAGCATATGTACTACTACTAACCAGCATCTTGTCTTCTAGAGAAGAGTAGATGAGTAGACTCTATTTGAAATCAATAAAACCTAAATTTTTTGTTTAAATCGATAAACCTGACATTTTTTTTAAATCGATAAACCAAATTTTTATATACTATTGACTAAGGACCTGAGGAGTTTCGATGACCGACTACTTTAGGTAGTAGTGTGTCGGGGGGGTTCTTTGTTTGGATTTTGCTTGCGAGACACCCCACGCATGAAACTAATAACCGTTGGGAGTCAAAATAAGTTAGGTCTTTGGGATGTGAGTTTATAACCTTTGCGAAAAGTTTTATATTGAAAGTGGTACGATAGGGGGTATGAGCGCCCTGGATGGTTAAATGGTAGTAGTTTTCAAAATTATGAAAGTATAAGGGTCATTTTTCCGAACTTGGTTACGGGAAGGTATAGGAAAATTGGGTAAAGTTTAAATTCGATCCACTTGAAACTATATGGTGAGGTTGGGCATATAACATCAATAAGGATTTCGTTAATATACTGTATGGGCGGTACGTCTTAGATTTCTTGAGATGTGAGATTTATACTCGGAGTTTACCTTACCGGTATGACTTATATTCCTGAATTTCGGGACGAAATTCTGTTATAAGGGGGGAAGTATGTAATACCCCGTGATTTTAAATGACTTTTAAAATGGGTTATATTTTAAATTAATGGATTAATTGGATTTTATTATTAATTAATTCATTTGGGTTTTATCCGAATTATGGATATTAAAATGGATGATTATGAATATTACTTAAAGATATTTAGGTAATATATGAATGTGATGTCATTGATATGACGGTATGATATAAATTCGGTAATTTGAATTTTTAGTCAGACGCGGTATGGGATGCGTCGGGACTAATTTATTAAATTAAAAAGGAAATTTATTTTCGATCGACCTTATAGCCATTTTGACTGCCTCGTTGCGTCCCTAAGGTTCGAAATAGTCATAAAAGTCTATTTGGATGTTAATTTTGAGTCTCGGGTCATTTGGAAATGAATAGACAACCCAAAAGGGCATTTTGGTCATTTTTCTAGGGGGGATGAATAGTGATTTCGGATTTTGTCCTATTATAAGTATTGGTAGATTAAGTGTACGTGGGTTATTCATCTCCTTTACACAAAATAGAGAAGTCCTCTTCCTAGAGAGAGTGAAAGGTTTCTTTGGAAGGGAAAAGCTTACTTGGGAAGGAGAAGAACTAAGAACCAAGAGTCACCACCACCAACCACCACCGGAAGCTCACCGGAAAAGGGAGAACCACCTGAGATATACTACAGCAAAGGATCAGACCTTCAGTAAAGGAAAGTGTTTGATATTTGCAACTTAAGTTCGTATATTGTCCATGTTAGAATAATTATGAAAAGAGATGATTTTTCATGTTTGGAAGACATAATGGAGTTGTTATATGGATTTCTAGAAACCGAAATGATATAGGAAGTAAACCCATGTTGTAGGATGATAATAATCCACGAAATAATCATATATCTCTGGAGGAAACTCTGAAAAGCATTGTTGTGTTCTTGAGGATATTAGTTTTATAATTTTCTAGAAAAGAGGAGATATACATGCTTTTTAATCCAATCCCTTGATGATTCTAGGATGTTTAAAGTATTGGAAATCGTTCATATATGTTGATATATCATGTAGTAATAATTATAAGTAATTTGGGATGTTAATATGAAGGTTTAAATGAACAAAAATGGTGAAACTCGTAGTTGCAGAAATGCAGAAAAACCAGGCTATGACCTGAGGGATCGATCGATCGACCCCCTGCCTTCGATCGATCGACCTCCCCAGAATTCCTATAGTTGTTTCTTTTAAATGTTGGTTCTTATCCCAAATCTTTGGTAGATCTTTGGTGATTGTTAATTGGATATTATGGGACTCAAAGAAGATCAGTAAGCCCTAGGTAAGATTTAAATTAGTTTCAGTGGGATTTCAATTGATTAGTAAAATGATAATTAATTAAAAGGAATTTCGGTTGCTAGATTCAATGGTTGGATTCTAATTGGTATGCATGAGGATTAATATAAGACCAGTAGGGGTGATTGAATATAATACCTGGGTATCCTTAAGTTTACAAGAGGGTTTAATCCTAAGTGAAAGAAGAGGTTTTTATAAGAGATTTGAAACTATCGGTTTTAACCCTAATGAAAGGGAGAGTTTAATTCGTTGTAATTCGGGAGTTATGACGATATGGACCAGTAGGATATTAGTGGCTTCTTACTGAATATATGTTGAGGAAAAACCTATTTGAACCTTGAGTAACGAGTGAGGCTCAGGAGTATTTAAATTAAGAAGTAAAGTTATGATATCGTAATACGTGGGATTTAAGGAAATATAATGCTACGTGTGGGAATAATTTAAGGGTAATGTATGTACCTTGTTGATAGTATATTATAGGTATGACAATGCCTATTTGATTGATTTATGATTATGTGTATGACATACCTAGCTTACTTGCTATCGACGGGAGGTTTGCGCGTGAGGGCAATCATATCCTGATGAATCTATGGGATCTTTGATTTGTCGCTCGAGAACATAAGTCTATGAAAGACTTATTGGGGAGTTAATAAGTCCGCTGAATATGGGTGTGTAGGTATGTGCGTGACCCATGGGTATGAGAACTACGTTCTCCTCCAATGATTGTGTTGTTGTTTGTGGTTCGAGGTATCCTTACTGAACCTTTTGTCCCCTATTTGGCAACCAACGATATTGGGACATGATAGCAGAGTAATGCATTGCACCGCAACTGTGACTCGAGGTGCCGTATTATATATGTAATGGATTAAATGAATGAATGGATATATTGTGGTTAAATCATCCACTGTGTGATAATTGTAGATAATGGCGAATTGATAAAAAGAATGGAATTAAGTTAATGAATGTTTTAATTCATATTAATCAGAAATGATTCATGTTAATGAGCAATAAATCATAAATGAGAAATGTATAAGAAGAATTATAGCATATGGTATGGGACATACAGGGTTATGATATGGGACGAAAATCATATTATGGAATTTAGTGAAGAGGAACCATTAGCTAGGAGGTTAATAGGAAACGTTAAGTGTGCACTCTAGTTGAGAGGTGAGAATAGAAAGTGAGAGTCGGATCTAACATGTATATAATAAATGCTTTATTGCACTTCTTAAATACTTGCTGTTTTAAAAATCATTTTCACAATCGGGCTCTGACCCGTTTCCTTGCACATTTTCTTTTCTATTGTATCTTCTATATCAGGTGTCCAGCAGCAGGGACGCCAACCTTAGCGAATTATGACAGGCTATGGATCTATGGAGTATTGCTTAGACACCTATCATCTTTTTTATTCACAGTATTCTTAGTTAGGGCATGTCACCCAAAGGATTCAGTTATCTTTTTCTATCGGGGTCAAATATTATTGTATTCGGGTTTTTTTAATACATTTAATATTGTTGGGATTTCTGTAATGGATTTATATTATTTGGGAATGTTTATTCCAATTGCATTTAAATTCTTTTGTGTTATCTATTTGGTTATCAGTGTTGTAGAATAAAATGTGTTGTGTTATTCTTAAACTGGAAATGGATTTTGTTAAATTAAAATTTGGAAAGTTTTTAACACTAGCTTAATTGGGTATTAGGTGAGTTGTAAACGTTTTCGATAGTGATGCTAAGAATGAGCCAACTGTATATTCTGTTTCAATTTGGTATGGAACTGGCCACCCGATATTTAATTAGGCGGGGTGTTACAACACAATAATCTAATTTACCGAAAATGTTATTGTCAAACCCATAATCAAATATCTAATATTCAAAACATTATTTTGAAACCTTTGGTCAGTACGAAATAATACACAACATGAATATTAGAACAACCATTTAATGATTAAAAAAAATTAGTTTTTTTACTTTAGTCCCATCTCCTAAGATTTTTAGGGTCCCATCCCATGTGTTTTTAAAATTGTATTAAGTTCCATAACCACTCAAAACTTCCCATAACTACTCTGTAACCATCCATCTTTCTTTCTGTAGAGAATGACACTTGTCCGATATTGATTACAATAGAACTAACAATTAAAAAAAAAAGGCATGGGAGTGGATACAAATAAATCTTAAAGAATATGACTAAATACTTAAGATCCCCTAAAAAATATATGAGTGATTTATACCATAAAATATGGAAAAATAATTTATTTTTTTAAAAATGAAATTTTTTGAGTTATCACTACAGTGACATAATCAATCTCCTCAGGATCACTCTCCAATTCGCGGAATTATAAAATTAAATTTTAAGTGAGAGTTATCAGCATTGACATCATTACCAAAAATGACAAAAACATATTTTAATGGTCTAAACGACTTCAGATCGCCCAAATAGGGTGGTTTCTAATGTAAATAATGGGGTTTAATCATTTCAACGTTTCCAGATGACCATATGAATTTCATAAAATTCCAAACAAGATTTTTTTGCTGAAAATGTTCCTAAAAAATTCAGTAATTCATCAATTTTTTTTCACGGATTCTTTTTGTAGGCAAAAAATCTTAATAGAAAATCATGAGATCAGAATCCTAAGCTCTGATATCACACGTGAACTTATACAAGTTATTTTTTCTTTAATTATATAAAATGTTATGTATTATATATCTAATTTTAGGATCTTAGATCAACATGATTATCATATATAATCATTATACGAAACTGAAAGCAATGGCTTTTCTCAATCAATGCTCTGATATCACTAATTGGAACACGAGGCCCCCAATTTTTAAACTCTTATTACAAAAGGTAATTTCCTTTTCAAATATGCGGAAGCGAGATGGTTCAATTAAACAAATTAACTAATTTTAATTTCTTTGCAAATTAAAATTAAACATAACTTAAAGTGAAATTAAATTAATTAACAAATGAATTTTTCACTTAAACCAATTTAACACAAGTACTAGAAATTTGCCTAAGTCATATTTTCAATATTACTAAATTATGCCAAACCAATTTTAACAAATTAAACAACGACTTGAATTAAATTAACTTTTACCCAAATTATTATGTAGCACCAAATTAAACATGAGTAGTAATTTAAACCAAATTTTATCTTTTTACCTAAGCATGCGTTTTAGGTGATTTTGCAAAAGATAAAATAAACAAAGAACTACTACACCACGATGTGCGAGGAAAAACCCACAACAGGAAAAAATCTTGGACGTCCCTAGCCTTAAGTCCACTAAGTATGGTTTTATAATTACAAGACAGATGACTTACTTCCTCGACTCGACCCCTTTCAAGTCTTGACACATATTCTTGTAAACACCTCCGCCTAGTCGACAACCCCTGAACTCCACCGAAACCTTGGACTTCACCAATGAGACATTAGGAACACTGTCAACTACACATGGTGCCTTTCACCATGTGAGAATGTCGCAGCAAAACTCGAACATCTTTTTTATGGGATGTAGACGAAAACCTAAATGAACTCTTCAAACGGTAGAGTAAAACCCGGTGCCAAACACTCCAAGCAATGATATATATATTGAAACTTGGAATAAACAATATGGGTGAAAACAAAAGTGTTGTAAAGATTTTTCTTTGAAAAGTAAACACTCAAACTTGAACTTTTTCTTTTGGAATTGAACTCTCTAAAAACTCTCTATAGGAAATGGAGGATAGTGAAAAAGTTATTTTTCCAAAGTTGGTTCCCGTACTTCATAAGTCTATCAAAAGTTAGTGGGGAAGAGTAGTGGAAAAAGTGGGAAAAACTGCTCAAAACTGCCAAAGAAATTTCCCGCCTGAAATGTTGTTCGAACGAGATTTTCGATCGAATGAAGTCTTGTTTGAATGATACTTCTAACAAAGTTTCAAAGGCAGGTCGTTGGAAAACCTCGTTCGAACGAAAAACTCGTTCGAACGACAATATCGAACGAAAATTCAGAAAGCCTAAAAATTCGATTTTAGCCCAGAAACTTTATTTTAAAGTTTTAAAGAAACTTTCTGAAAATAAACAATAGTTTAAACAAAACTTACACCCAATACTATATGTTCCAAGATCCTATATAAATATAGAATGCATTCATACCTTAGGAGTAAACGGAACAAAGGTTGTTGACGTATAAACGAGGAACAACAAACTCGGCATTTGATGAAGCTTTAAACCTGACCGCTAAGTCTTCGACTTTAGTATGTCATAGCTTGAAGGATGGTCAAGAAATCTATCCTATGACTCAAACGTTTTTTTCCGAAATTGAGCCAAAAAAACAAAGGACTCAATTGGAAATTTGTGTCCTTACAAATCTCCCCCTTTGGCTATTCCGGGACAAAAACCAACAAAAATCCTAAAGGGCCGTCAAGCTCTACTAGACATAGAAAAAATTTTCCACCCAAAATAAAATTTCATAGCTTGACTCAAACAACCCAAGGATCAATATCTTTGCCGACGATGAAAGTTTCCACTTAGAAGAATGCCTTCACACTTAAACAAACTATCAAACACATAGTGAATATCAAGAATATTAAATGCATATAAATTAAGATAAATACTCCCCCTAAATTAACCTAAGAAGGTCGCGAATCCCCCTAAGTTAAATCTCCCAAACTGAGATACGATTACAATAGGATTAGATACCATTTCTCCCCCTTTTTTGTTCAGGAATAGACAAAGGATAAAGAATCAAAAAATTAACTTATCTCCCCTAATTAAAGCATATACACCCCCTAAACTAAACAAGGGATAAATAGGATGAGAACATTAAAGCACGTGGGTAACAAAATCATAACTAATCCAACAGATAATAACGGATACGAACTAGGGTGCAAGAAAATGATACCAATACGATGCATAAAGTATTAAGCATGTGATATCAACAAAGAATGAAACAAGATAGATACCAATTATGAATTAAAGCATAGATGGACTAGAACGCAAGGCAAAGACAAAAAAATAATATCATATATATATACATAGACTAATATACCAATAATGCACAAGCACACACACACACACATATATATATATATATATATATATATATATATATATATATATATATATATATATATATATATATATATATAAACACACAAATGACACAAAATAAAATAAGCTTTTCACACTCGTATGACAAAAATGTTTCATATGAAAACAGAAGTGTTGGGGTGGGAACTAGTAACAAGTAGATTTAGACCCAATCACTTAAAACATGTTCACAGAGTTCTCATTTTGAGTGCAAACTTCATCACATTTGAGTATAACCTCATGTGACAATATAGATTGAATTCAATGAACAAACATACACAATGCATACAAGCCTAGCATGTTGATGATTATATAAACCAATAAAGTCATGACATTGAAAGAGCAACTACGATAAATAGACATTGTGCAAACTGTTGATATACCATCCAATCTCCCTCAATAAGCATATATATATTTGAATGAATATATCAAATAAAAATAGGCCTAGTCAATAATTTTTCTTTTTAATGCCATTATTCTATTTTTAGGCCTTTGGACCACATATTTCATTTAGGTCCATTTCAAATAGTGCCTTACTATTCGCAAAGGATAATAATTCCTTTCGGATCCCTTCCCCGTGCACATTTATATATATCTTTTTATATCTCTCGAATCTCACATGCAACGGATTTTGACATGCACTAGTCCTCCTAGGTCACAAATATGTAGATGCCAATATTGGTAGGAGAACACCTCACAAAGCTCAAATATAATATGTGACGATTAATTTTCAAAAGAGCTCGTGCATGTGTGAATTGAGGCATATAAAAATAGAATCCATTTAGGCGACACAAAATCCAACTACTCCATGTAAGCATAGTAAAGATCATTTTAAGGATTGACAATCTTAACCAAAAGTTCTAGCCACATGGGAGTGTAAAAGCAAAGAATTCAAACACAAGTATATGCCACATAGAATGTGTCAAACTAAAATAACACAAAAAAAAAATCTTTTTGAGTTTTTGATAATTTTTTAACCAAAAAAAATTAACTCAAAAGACACACAAAAATCATTTGTGTTTTTCATTAAGTCCAAATTACTAAAAGATAAAACATAAATGATAAACAAAAATCTTTTTGTATTTTTCATTTAATGCAAACTAAAATGAAGGAAGTATAATACAAAAGATAAACAAAACTCATTATTCTAGTATGTGATTGAGCATGAAGCATAGACTAGAAAATTACTAAACATGCATACACCTAGCAATGATATATAATATGAAGCACAAAAGAAAACTAACACATTCAACCTTTAAATTTAGCAAGGGAGGTTTCATGTGAAAGTAAATGAGAATCAACAAATCTAATATCTAGCGCGTCTAAAAATGATTTTCGAACCCATATAGATTTATATTTAAAGTAATGGGATTTGGAAACAAAAGAAATGCTAGACATAGACTTCCTAGGGCTTCTTTTAAGATCAAAACAAAATGACCTAAGGTGACCTTTCCTACCATAATGCAAGCATGTGTAAACACGAGGAATGTTACCTAAGGTGTGACCTTTTCTAAAGTCCTTGGATAAAGTTGACCTCTAAAACAAATAATGGTCTTAGCTTTAGCAACAGAAGTATTTGAACCAAATGAGCTAGAACCATTACAACTACTACTCGAGTCAAGTAAATTATTTTTTATTTTTAAAATTTCGGACTCAAGTAATAAATTAGACTCCTCAAATTTACGGGACTCCTTTAAATTTTCAATTACACCTAGAAGGTTAACACGATCCCCCTCAATGTGAGCAAACTTGTCCCTAAGAGTCTTTTCATGATAATCACTCTTTTTCTTGGACATTTCTAAATATTAAAATTGTAATTTATGTCCATGAGCTTTTCACAAAAAATATCTTTTTGAGATAACGAGGTTTGCAAAAATTCAACTTTAGCTTTAAAACAAGAATTTTCATTTTCAAGAAATTTAATTCTTTTTGCAAATCTCAAATTTAATTATCTTAATTTTTCATTACACTTATTAAGCCCATTAAATTCCTCTCGAATAGCAAAAACTTCATTATCATTAGAAATTGACAAATTATCATTAAGACGTCCCAACGAGAGATACAAAATAAAAATGAGAGTGAGTATAAAAAAAATGAACCACCTAAAAATACAAGGAGCATAAAAATTCTAAAAACCGAAAAATGGATCTTTGACGCGATAAATTAGCACTCCGTCTCTGATACCAATTTGAAAGCGATAGCTATTCTCAATCAATGCTCTGATACCACTTATTGAAACACGATACCCCCAATTTTTAAACTCTTATTACAAATGGTCATTTTCTTTTTAAATATGCGGAAGCGAGATGGTTCAATTAAACAAATTAACTAATTTTAATTTCATTGCAAATTAAAATTAAACACAACTTAAAGTGAAATTAAATTAATTAGAAAATGAATTTGTCACTTAAACCAATTTAACACAAGTCCTAGAAATTTGTGTAAGTCATATTTTCAATATTATCAAATTAGGCCAAACCAATTTTAACAAATTAAACAACGACTTGAATTAAATTAACTTTTACCCAAATTATTATGTAGCACCAAATTAAACATGAGTAGTGATTTAAACCAAATTTTATCTTTTTAACTAAGAATGCGTTCTAGGTGATTTTGCAAAAGATAAAATAAACAAAGAACCACTATGCCTCGCAGTACGAGGAAAAACCCACAATGGGAAAAAACCTCAGACGACCCTAGCCTTAAGTCCACTAAGTATGGTTTTACAATTACAAGATAGATGACTTACTTCCTCAACTCGACCCCTTTGAAGCCTTGACGCGTCTTCTTGTAAACACCTCCACCTAATCGACAACCCCGAAACTTCACCAGAACCTTGGACTTCACCAATGAGACATTAGGAACACCGTCAACTACACATGGTGCCTTTCACCATGTGAGAATGCCGCAGCAAAACTCAAACTTCTTCTATATGGGATGTAGAAGGAAAACCAAACGAAATCTTCAAACGGTAGAGTAAAACCCAGTGCCAAACACTTCAAGCAATGATATATATATTGAAACTTCGAATAAACAATATGGGTGAAAACAAAAGTGTTGTAAAGATTTTTCTTTGAAAAATAAACACTCAAACTTGAACTTTTTCTTTTGGAATTGAACTCTCTAAAAACTCTCTCTAAGAGATGGAGGATAGTGAAAACTTTGGTTTTCCAAAGTTGGTTCCCGCACTTTATAAGTCTGTTAAAAGTTAGTGGGGAAGAGTAGTGAAAAAAGTGGGAAAAACTGCTCAAAACTGCCAAAGAAATTTCGCACCTGAAATCTTGTTTGAACGAGATTTTCGTTCGAATGAAGTCTCGTTCGAATGATAATTCTAGCGAAGTTCCAGAGGCAGTTCGTTGGCAAACCTCGTTTGAACGAAAAACTCGTTCGAACGACAATATCGAACGAAAATCCCGAAAGCCTGAAAATTCGATTTTAGCCCAGAAACTTTATTTTAAAGTTTTAAAGTCACTTTCTGAAAATAAACAACAGTTTAAACAAAACTTACACCAAATACTAATTAATCCAAGCTCCTATATAAATATGTAATTCATTCATACCTTAGGAGTAAACGGAACAAAGGTTGTTGACGTAGAAACGAGGCACAACAAACTCGGCATTTTATGAAGCTTTAAACTTGGCCGCTATGTCTTCAACTTTATTATGTCATAGGCTTGAAGGATGGTCAAGAACTCTATCTTATGACTCAAATGTTTTTTTCCGGAATTGAGCCAAAACAACAAAGGACTCAATTGAAAATTTGTGTCCTTACAGAAACGTAAAATGAAATTATAATCACATACCTCCATCATGTCACAACTAAAAATATTAGAGGATTATATGAGTGAACGATGTTCGATCGGGCTAATCTTCGGACTACGACTTCATCTCGTTTTTAGCAAAATTGTGTTTTAATTTTAGTGTATTCCAACGGTTAGATCTTCCTTTATGGTCAAAAGACTATTAATTAACTCTCATTGAGAATTTATATTTCTCTCCCTTATCCTATAATTGCATTATGTTGTCTTTTTAGTGTGTCTGAATGATGAAAAATTAGTCACTTATTTATAGGCAGGGAGAGGACCTAAATCTTCAGCAGTCACTTGGCCCAGTAGTATAAGGATGCCTTTGGGACAGACTTGGGGTGGTCGACTGGGTTTGCTCCCCAGTTCGACTCTCGGATCTTTCAAAATAGTGCTTGGCCAGTGAAAGCCATGAACTGCTAACGAAGATTAGTCAAGGTTCGTGTAAGCTGGCTCGGACACCTCGTGGTATAACCAAAAAAAATTTATAGGTAGGGACATGACCTGAATCTCTAATAATCACTTAATCTCAATCGTCCATCAAGGTATATAGGGGAAAATTTTCAATTGAGTCAATTTTTAGAATTGGCTTAATTCCGAACAAAACTATTTGAGTCATATGATATACGTTTGTTGTATCTTTCAAGCCTATGACGTTTGAGTTGAAGAAGTAGCAACTAAGCCTAATGTAAAGCTATCTTCAGTGCTGGTTTTTCATGCCAAGTTTTACGTCATCAACATTTCATTATTTCTAAGGTCTATACAGGTATGAATGCATTAATATATTTAGGGACTTGGAATTTATTTTAGGTGTTTTATTTTTATTTCAAATTATGTTTAAAATGTTTTTTTTTTTTTTTTATTTTTGAAAGAAAAATAATTTTTTTATATGTTGTTCAAACGACATTTCATCTCGTTCAAACGATATATCAAATGAGCTTCTAACGACATTCTACCATTTTGTTCTATTTTTTCGTTAGAACTCTTGTTCGAACGACTTGTTCAAAGGAGACATCTAACGAGATTTGGCTTTTTAACTCTGCTTTCTCGCTAGTAACCCGTTCGAACCAAGTCGTTCAAATGACATACAAAAGTCGTTCGAATGACCTAGGCATTTTTTGTCAGTGTTTACAAATTTTTAAATTTAACCTCCCACTTCCCCACTAACTTTTCACCAGCTTTAATATGTGCGGGAACACAATTTTTTACAAGACTTTTGAGAGATTTTCTAACACTTTGAGAGAAAAAACTTTTCATCCAAAAGCCCCATTTTTGTGTTGGTATTTTCATGGTTTAATTTCTACCAAAACACAAAGTCCCATAGTTTAGTATGATCCAAGTTTGTTAATATATTATGTTTTGAGATCATCAAGTTGGCACCGGATATTATTCTCATCCCAAAAGAGAAGGTTTCCTATGGAGGACTTCATGTTTGCTGTGATTCGTGGTGTGCATATGGAGGAGAGGCTTTCGTATATTTGACAGTAGCTGAACCTCATCGATGGATTCCAGAGTTATTAACTAGGCAGAGGTAGAATCAAGAAGAATCCTCAAGGCTTGAAAGGAAGTCGAGTCGAGGAAGTATGTCTTTTGTCTTTTTTTTTGTAAAACCATACCTATTGGATTTGTTGGCTAGGCCGTCCGAGGTTTTTTCCGTTGTGGGCTTTTCTCGTACATCGGGGCGTTGTGTGTTGTGTAGGTTTAAAAAGATAAAAAATGGTTTAATCACAACAATGGTGTAGTTTTGGTGCTAATTAAGTTTGGGTAATTTTAGTTTAATTCAAGTCAAGAAATTTAATTTTAAAATATTCATGCTTTGTTTGTTTAGCATATATGCAAACTTGAATTGAATTAATTTTGTTGAAAAGAAATTTAAATATTTGTTTAGTTGAGTTTAACTTCAGTTTAATTTTGAAGAAATTAAAATTTGAGATATTTTGTAAGAATCTTAAAATTTGGACTATTTTGGGAACCATCACATTTCAATTTAAAAATTAGTATTTTCTGTCCCTATGAGATTGGTATCAGAGCATATCTTATAATTCATCACCCTTATCAAGTGGTATCAGAGCGGATTACTCCAAGTTTTCGAGTGATCCTGATTTTGTTTTAAAAGGCACTAAACATAAATTTTAGGTGCTCATTGCTTTTTGGGGTGATTTATTTATCCCTCTTTCATTATTTGTTTGTTTCTCTCGGTGGGGCATCACAGTGATAAGTGGTCCGATATTTTTAGTGATGATGATGATTTTGATATTCGATAAGAGTTTAATGAGCTTCATAGTCGTAATGAAAAATTAACTCATTTGAATTTGAAGTTTGCAAAAAGAATAAAATTTCTTAAAAAAGAAAATTTGTGTTTAATCTAAAATTGAATTTTTGCAAACTGCCCGAACTCAAAGAGATATCCTTTGTGAGAAGCTCGTTGACATGAATCGAAATTTTAAAATTTTAGAAGTGTCCAAGAAAGAGAGTGATGGTAGAGTCCAGTTTTTAGAGAATAAATTAGAAGACTCTAAAATTTCTAGGGTTAATGTTCATGCCATTGAGGATGATGTTCATTTGATTAATGTTTTGAAGGCACATGAAAAGACTCTTAGGGATAGGTTCTCTAATATTGAAGGGGAGAGAGATAACATTCTAGGAATTATTGAAAATATGAAGAAGGGGTCCCTAAAATTGGAGGAGTCTAAATTTTTGCTTGAGTCTAAAATTTTAGTATTGAAAATTGATGTTTCGAGTAGTATTTATAGTAATGGTACTGGATCATCTTTTTCTCATGCTTCCGTTGCTAAAGCCAAAATCATTTTTTGTTTGAGAGGGTCAGCCAAATTCAAGGACGTTAGAAAATGTCAATCCATAGGTAACATTCCTCGTGTTTCCACATGTTCACATTATGGTAGGAAAGGTCACCTTAAGGAATTTTGTTATGATCTTAGAAGAGGTTCTAGAAATTTCAAGTGTAGTGTCCCATTGGTTCCCAAAACCCCACGAGTTAGGTATACACCTATTTGGGTTAGAAAATATATTTTGGAGATGCTGAATGCTAGGTTGATTGATTCTCTTTTGCTTGCACATGATTCCTCCCTTGCTAAATTTAAAGGTTAATTGTGTTAGCTTTTTTTTACATACACTAGCTTTTGTGCTTCATGATAGATTTTTTCTAGTTGTATGTGTGTTTGTCATATTCTAGTTTATACTTCATTATATAAATTGTGCTAGAATTATGATATGTGTATCTTTTGTATTATATTTATTTATTTATTTGGTCTTATTGAAAAGTACAAAAAGATTTTGTTTATCTTTTGAGTTATCCTTTTTGTTTGGTTGAAATTTGAAAAACTCAAAAAGAATTTTTTATGTATTTTAGTTTTGCATATTTCATGCGGCATATACTTATGTTTGAATCCAATATCATTCGTCCTCTTCCATGTGGCTAGAACCCTTGGCTGTGATTTTCAATTCTTAAAATGTTCTTTATCATGCTTGCATGGAGAAGTTTGATTTTGAGTTGCTTTAGGATTCCTTTTTATATGCCTTTTTCACACATGCACGAGCTCATTTGATCTTGAACTCACATGTATATTTAAGCTAAGTGAGATGTTCTCCTATCAATTTAGTCATCTACATGCTGCTATGACTATTTAGGATTTGTGCATGTAAGAACCGTTGCCCGGATTTAAAAAAATAGAAATAGATTTATGCGGTGTAGTTGTTTATTAATGAAATCAGGTTGCGAAAGACAAAATGACTTTGCGTGAATAGCCACCATTGAAATATGGCCTAAAAATGTGGCATTGTTAAAATTAGCCAAGTCCAAAGTAGTTGAGTTTGATATAAACATTCAAAAGAAAAGAAAATAATTATTATGTTTTAGGAAGTTTGGATGGATATATCAACGGGTTTGCACGATGATAATGGATCCTAGTTATGCTTATTTTGTCATGACTCAATTGGTTTGTAGAATCATCAAAATTCCAGGCTTGTGTGCATTATGCTTGTTTGTTCCTTGAGTTCACTTTATCTTGTCACATGAGGCTATATCTAAGTTGATAAAGTTTTGCAAACTCCGTGAACATATTTAAGTGATTGGGTCTTAATTCTCTTGTTACTAGTTCACACCCCTTTACTCCGTTTACCATATGTTATTTAGACACATTTTGGCCATATGAGTGTGAAAATCTTAATGTATTTTGTGTCGTGTGTGGTGTTTATACCTATGTAGTTGTACATGAGCATTATTGGTATCTCTTGTGTATATATACAATATTCCTTTTGTTTTTGAGTCTTTTCCTTGCTATCTAGTCCATGTATAATTCATGTTGAAATAGATATTCTTCTTGTTGCGATTTATATCTCTTGCTTATATTTGATTATTCCATTTTGTATTGTTTTTCTATCACATCATAGTTGGTATTTATTAATCTTTGTGTTGGATTAGTTACTTCTCATGCCATTTGCTTTATTATACTAGTCACTTTATTCACCATTGCATGATATAATTATTTTTTCATTATTCCTATCCCTTGTTTTATTTGATTTAATTGGGGAGAAATATGTTATTTTGTGCATATTTAATCTATGTCTATTCCTGAACAAAAAGGGAGAGAAATGGTATTTAGATCTTTTAATTTGAGACATTTAACTTAGGGGGAGATGCGCAGCTTTTCTTAAGTAGGTCATGTTAGACAAAGGGGAAGAATTTATTTATGCACTTTATATTGTTATATTCCCTATACGTTTGATGGTGTGTTTAAGTATGAAGGTTTTCATCTTTAGTGGCAACCTTTAAAAGCGATAAAGCATTTCATCTCTTGTGTCTAGTCAAGCGTCTGTATTTTTTATTTTGGGAGGGTTTGTGTCATTTTAGAAGAGCTTGACGGCCCATAGGATTTTTATTTTTGGTTTTGTGTCGGAATAACCAAAGGGGAAGATTGGTAAGGGCAAATTTCCAATTGAGTCAATTTGTAGTATTGGCTTAATTCCGGGCAAAACTATTTGAATCATATGATAAACGTTTGTTGTGTCTTCAAGCCTATGACTTTTGAGTTGAAGACGTAGTGGCCAAGCCTAAAGTAAAAATATCTCCAGTGCTGTTATTTCGTGCAAAGTTTTACGTCGTCAACATTTCATCATTTCCAAGGTCTCTACAGGTATGAATGCATTAATATATTTAAGGACTTGAAATTTATTTTGGGTGTTTTATTTTTATTAAAATTATATTTTAAATGAGTTTTTTTTTTTAAATAATTTATTTTTTTGATATGTTGTTCGAACGTCATTTTATCTCGTTCAAACGAGGTCGTTCGAATGACATTTCATCTTGTTCAAACGAGGCTGTTCGAATCAGGTATCAAACGAGCTTCTAACGACATTCTACCATTTTGTTATGTTTTTTCGTTAGAACTGTCGTTCGAACAAAATCGTTCGAATGGGACATCTAACGAGATTTGGCTTTTTAACTTTATATTCTGTTTAATAACTCGTTCTTACCAAGTCGTTTGAACGACATTCAAAAGTCGTTCAAACGACCTGGGCGGTTTTTGTCAGTTTTTAAATTTAACCTCTCACTTCACCACTAACTTTGCACCGACTTTAATATGTGTGGGAACACAATTTTTTACTAGACTTTTGAGAGATTTTCTAACACTTTGAGAGCAAAAACTTTCATCCAAAAGTTCCATTTTTGTGTTGGTATTTTCATGGTTTAATTTCTACCAAAACACAAAGTCGATCCAAGTTTCTTAATATATTATGTTTTGAGATCATCAAGTTGGCACCGGATTTTATTCTCATCCCAAAAGATAAGGTTTCCTATGGAGGAGTCCGTGTTTGCTGTGATTCATGGTGTGCATACGGAGGAAACGCTTTCATATGTTTGATGGTAGCTAAACCCCATCGGTGGATTCCGGAGTTATCAACTAAGCAGAGGTAGAAGCAAGAAGAAGCGTCAAGGCTTAAAAGGGAGTCGAGTCAAGGAAGTATGCCTTTTGTCTTATTTTTGTAAAACCATACCTAGTGGATTTGTTGGCTAGGCCGTCCAAGGTTTTTCCCATTGTGGTTTTTTCTCGTACATCGCGGCGTTATGTGTTGTGTTTTATTTTTTATCTTGAAAAAATCACTTAGATGCATGTGTAGGTTTAAAAAGATAAAAAAAATGGTTTAATCACAACAATGGTGTAGTTTTGGTGCTAATTAAGTTTGATTAATTTTAGTTTAATTCAAGTCAAGAAATTTAATTTGAAAATATTCATGCTTTGTTTGTTTAGCATATGTGGAAACTTGAATTGAACTAATTTTGTTGAAAAGAAATTTAAATATTTGTTTAGTTGAGTTTAACTTCAGTTTAATTTTGAAGAAATTAAAATTTGAGATATTTTTGTAAGAATCTTAAAATTTGGTCTATTTTGGGAACCATCGCATTTCAATATGAAAATTGGTATTTTACGTCCCTATCAGATTGGTATCGGAGCATATCTTATAATTCATCACCCCTCTCAAGTAGTATCAAAGCGGGTTTTTAGTGTGTTTGAATGATGAAAAATCAATCACTTATTTATAGGCAATGACATAACCTAAATCTCCGACAATGACTTAATCTCAACTGCCCATCAAAGATATATATCCAAAAGTTCTTTTTACTCTTAATATTTGAAGTACCATTTTATTAACCAAAGCCACCCTTACCCATAATAAAGTTACAAAACACATTATGAAAAATAATTATTTCAAATATTTCTAACACCAGCTGCCCACGCCTAACCCACCTGTATAAACCTCACGCTCCTACACTTTACCCTCTCTACTTTTTTTTTTCTCTCCCTCCTATTAACCATCCTTGCTACCACCAAACAACCCACTCACCACCTTATTTCTCCACCTGCTGATACAAGCAGCAGGTACAACCCATCACCCTCTTGTCGCTCACTCACCGTACTCTACCCAAATATACCCCCTAAACCCTTCGTTACACTCCTATCTCTCCCATTCAAAGCAGCCTATTGCATGGCAGTGTACTACCTGCTATAACAGCAGGCATTTGGACCAATCTAACCCTACAGCCCCCCAACATTTCGCACAAACTAACCTATCATCTCCTTTACCTAGCAATCCTCTCTCGTCAACTCCTACCTTCTAACCCCTCTCTCCTCTCTTGTACCCACTAATCTCATCCCTCCGTCTCACACCCGAGCCTATCTTACCCGGTTCTACCTTACCAACCACTGCCACATCCCCAGCTTACTCACAAACATCTCTATTCTCGACCCACGCTCACCTGCTACACACCCACATCAACCTTTCCCCTACTACCACGTAGCCTACAACCACCTGCAACACAGCCCCCCCATACTCCTCTCCTTATTTCTCTATGCACAACACCCCCTCGTGTCCCTCACTATCCAAAAACCCAGATGCATTCTCACCCTTTCTCACTCTCCCTCATTTCTCTCATTCCCTCACACACCCCACGTGATCTTTTATTCCCAGCTTCCCCATACACCTCACTTTTTAGTTTAGTTTAGGGTGTTTTTAGTATAATTTTAGGGCAAGTTTAGTGTAATTTTTACTTCTTTTTTTGTATTTTTTTAGTGAGTTGAATGTGAGACAAAATACTCTTATGAGAAACACATGCTGAGTTTGTGAGCTAAATTTCTGTGTAGATTTTTTATTGCAAAACTTAGATTTGTGGGTTGTTCTTCGTTTTCAAAGTTGGGTGTTCAATAGAAATTCAAAGAGACTTGATTTAATGTTGTTCTCTTCTCCGGTCTATTATTTGTATGCTCTATTATGGTGTTATTATTACATTTTATATGTAATAATACCCAAATGAGAGGCTAAATACCCCATTCAAGGGGTTAGATGAAACACTTAGCTTGATTATTTCACTTAATTAAAATTGACCAACTTATAAGCCAAGTAGGATTCGTACTTTATAGGACTCTTTCAAAATGAGACACCCAAAAGATACTCTTGTGAGTCATTTCCACCCCTATAAATCCTCAATCGACTATCTTAAGGCAATTATGTTGTCTATGGAAACTGAGTTTTATGTGAGGCCTTGTATAACGAGTTTGTGTTTTCCTCAGCATGGTACCAAACAATCGGTTATCGTAGTAGCTAGTGCAATGAGTCTTAACTAGTAAGCCTCTTATTCTCTCAGGAAGAAAATAGGAGTACATTTTTTCAAAGGCGACGTATAAAACTTCATATTTTACTCGTCCACAGATTAATTAAAATTTGAAAACCCCATCACCTAATCAAAGATAGAAAATTGGCTATGTGGTAGTTACGACTTGTCCCATGCTTGTAAGCCTCTAGTCAAAATATTATGGTTGTTAGTTTTGTGTGCTCCGCCTTTTGAGTTTCAAAGATAGTCCCTTTTATCACTTTTTTAAAAAACCAAAGATATTTTTCATTCCTTTCTTTCAAAAATCGAGAATTTTTTTCATTCCTTTTCTTATACTTAAAAACACAAAAATATTTCATTTTTTTCCAAAAAAATTCTAAACTTCAAAAAGATTTTCTTCATTTTTCTCAAACTTTAACATAAAAAATATTACTCCCGTTATGAACGCTGAACATCTGTTAAGGGACTACTTTGGTCATTTTTCATCCTCCCGAAGAATATTTGAAGTTGAGCCCGAGTCCAATCTCCATACTCTACTTAGTGGCTTAAACTCTCTATCATAAATCGTTGATACTCTTGCATGTTCAATGCAACATTATCACATTACACCACCCTCGGTGATGAGTGTCAATAAGTAAAATGCCTCATCGTGTACAATATGATCTCATCCCGATCACTTATCCCATGCGTGCCCGTTCATCCACTATCAACCTGATTCCACCATGGAGCAGTGGTATGCTTTTGACACTATTTGGGAACCCACTCTGTCTTTTCCTATTGACATTCATAATACCGAGTGGTGTGAGCAATCAAATTATTCATGGAGACACGATCACCCTCTCACCTAATACTAATACCAACCACGGTTGTCAAGGAAACAATGTCCACCATTCCTTTCCTCACTACAATCACAAAAGTCATCAATTATTTGTCTCTCATGGAGGCCCACCTCCTAAGTATTAACAACTCGACCCCATTCCACCCGCTTTATATAAGTATTCTCCTCTTCCTAGTGTGAATATTGAGTTGGTCCCATCGCCACTTTAGCCATACATTACCTCAACACCACAATCCACATCCGATCTCGAAATTCTCTTGTAAAAATTCATCATCTAGAAAGAGGAAGCCAGTATATATCAAAATCAATCCCTTTAACGGCTTGAACGATTCTTAAATTAATATGGGTCTGAGTGAGACAAGGATTTCCCCTCGAGCCCACCTATTTCTTTACCTACGGGGAAAGGAAATGAGTCGACTTGTGACATCAATTTAGAATGTGACCCACCCACTAACCTCGAGAGTCATGAGACTACCATATGGTATGGGATGAAAGTTGACTATAATGTCGACTTATTCAACGATTGTGAGACTGATCCATCCCTTAAACCCACACTTGAGGTTCCCCCACCCGTCATATTTAAAAATATTCCCGAGTCTACTCCTATTGATCCCATTGTGTATGTCCTCGAGGATCCCCTTTTTAATATGTTAACTCTGGCTACGAGTTCTAACCAATCTATCGAGATTGAATCAAAAATGGTTCCTACTTCTCTTGATATGGATACTTCCCAAACATGATTGGCTCACTTCGAGTCTGGTTTTGATGTTGATTCATATATCTCTAATCCTAATGCCTTGTTCGATATTGCAACCACTATGGATGGTAAAATATGGGTTGATAAGTTGAATCTTCATCCTTTGACACCCCACTCTCCCTTACAAGTGCTTGTGAGGATTATTTTAACCTTTTGGACGAGTGTGTGTCCCCTACTCTCGAGTTGGATCATCTGCCCCACCCATTGTCCTACTATACCTACCACCATGTTTGGACCTTATTCTCGTACCTCTCCCATTTTCATCCACTTATTTAGATCCTCACTTGCACCCTCTGTAATACCCCATATTTTTTAGGATTTAAATAATTATGGGACTAATTATTACAGAGGGATTAATTGAATTTAAATGTGAGAATTAAATTATTAATTAATCCGGATTTAATAAAAATAAATATTAACTAGCGTGCCAAGGGTTAATACTTATTGATTTAATATTACTGTGCGATATGTAATATGGAACTATACACTTTGATAAATTTTCGAGAGAGAATAATACGACAGTTTAGTGAATTAAGTCAGACGCACGTGTGAGTCGTGTCGGGACTAATTTAGTGAAATAAATATATCAATTATTTTTAGTAACTCGTATGGTCATATCGAGTGTACCGTTGAGTCCGTAAGGGTCGAGATGGTCAAAATAGTATACCCGAGTGTTTAGTTTGGGTCCCGGGATAATTTTAGGCCTAACCGGCACCCCGAGAGGGCATTATGGTAAATTGGATTTTTAGGCTTAATTAATGGACGAAAATTAAGAGTTAAATTATCAACCAAAGAAACTCCATTAGGGTTAGAAAGCTACAGTAAGTAAGAACGGCCATAGGAAGTGTGAGGGAGAGCTATTTTCAAAAGAAGAGGGCCAAATTGACACCACCTTGCACAACCACCACCACCACCACCTTGCACAACCATGTAGATCGGGACATGGGGAATACAACCATACCAGCACCATTAAGAAATCAAAAGAAAAATTCAAGGCAAGTGTTTATAACTTGCTGTACTTTCACGTTTATCATACTCATGTTAGTATAAGATTGTTAGGAACATGTTTTGGTTCATAAAAATGATGAAATTGAAGAATTTAGATATGTAAATTGATTATGAGATTTGTTAAATTGAAACCCTTCATGCATGTAGACTAGAAAACACGTTTTGATGAACTTATGTGTAGAACAAATCTGGAAATTATGTGTTCTTGAATATGAATTTGAAGAACTAGGGTTTTGATAAATTAAATTGGGGATTTCATGTTGTATGGATGATTCGTAATGATTTGATGATTCTAGGATGTTAAAATTCATATATTATTGATGGAATTCGAATTAGGATTGTTTGTTTGGAGTTTGGGATGTTGAATTAGAGGTTTTAGGTTTAAAAAGGGAGGGAAAACGCTGAAAATATGGGTAGAAGACGAACAACACAATCTCGCGCGAAGTCGTTCGAACAAGATTGCATCTCGCGCGAAGTCATTCGAGCGACACGTGGCAGTCGTTCAAACGACATGCCATCTGGTTCGAGCGACAGAGTGAAATTTTGGCAATTTCTTAGAACCCAGTTTTGAGTTTATTGGTTTATGGAAGAGAGATAAATTACCAGATAATGAACTTAAGTAAGGTAGAATTACGGGAAAAGTATGAACGACTAAATACTCTAATTAATTCGGCATGGAGAGAATCTACCTTAGAGATTACGAGAGGAATAATAATCTCAATAATTGTACTACGAAATGTTGAAATCAAAATACATTAGAGAAGTATTTATGTAGGTGAGAGGAATACCTATAAATTATAATAGGATGTGTGTATGCCTATTATGTAATATTATTAATAATAAAGGCACTCATGGGTGATAACCCGGGGGTGTAAGAATCTTATTATTAAGTGTACTAACGGGTGATAACCCGGGGGTACAAGAATGAATTATAAGTGTACTAATGGGTGATAACCCAGGGGTAGAAGATTATTTAAATAAGTGTACTAATGGGTGATAACCCGGGGGTACAACATTATGGTTACGTGCGCTAATGGGTCATAGCCCGGGGGTGCAGTATTATAATATATATATATATATATATATATATATATATATATATATATATAGGGCAGATGTGAATATATGTATATATGTACGCGAGTTTTTGAATCAACCTACTGTGTATAGCTTGTAGAGATGGGCATATAAATTTATAAAGAAAATTTTAAGAGTATAATCGATTTATTATGAAAACGGGAAAACATACTAATTAGCTATTTGACATAGGCTAATTTGATCACGTATTGTATGGGAGATACGGGTTTACTAATGGTGAGAATAAACACTATTAGGATGAATTCAGACTAGTTATATTGGGTGGTATAGATAAGGGAAAAATTAGATACACGTTAGGCGTGCACAATAGAAGAGAGGTGAGAATGTCATGTGAGAGTTCGAACTAACATGCACTTGATACTTGCTTAACTGCAATTTTTAAATACTTGCTTAAACAAATATTTTTACACATCGGGCTCTGACCCGTTTCTTGCATCTCTTCTCTCTCTTTCTATATGTATGTATTATATCAGTTGCTCAGCCATAGGGATACCAGGCTTAGATACTCGGATTGCTTGATGTGTTGCAACTGTTGTGGAAGCTGTAGGTCTTCTTATTAGACGCATCAATCATTTCATTTCCATCCTTTATAGACATTCTCTTTAGGGCATGTGTCGCCCATTCCTTGGACAACTTTCAGAGATTATGTTCACTTTATTTCTCGTTCATTTTCATTTGGATTGATGGTTACTATTGTTTTTTTTAGAATTTTGAACTGGAATGTTTTATCCAGTCATATCTATTTCGGCATGTGATTCTGATTCAGTATTTATATTAATTAATTATGCGTGGATGGTTTATATTAAATTTCTTGGTTTGATAATTAAATGGTTTTAATAAAAAAAAATATTTTGACACTTAGCTTAATTATATTAGGTGATTAAATGAGTTATTATGTTTTCGATAGTGATGCTAAGAATTAACCAACCGAACATTCTGTTTTAAATTTTATAAAGGACTGATCACCCGATATTTAATTGGGCGGGGTGTCACAGGTGGTATCAGAGCATCAGGTTCTGGAGTCCTTTAGGATCTGTACGACTTACTATGTTTTCAGCTTTGCGTCCTTTGATATAGAGCCCTATTTTTAGGACTGTTGTGATCTTATATTTTTACGATTACGTCTTCAGCTATTCGAGATTTAGTAATAACTATGGACTAATAATATTCTTTCTCATCTCAGATGCCTCCTCGACATGCACCAAGAGATCGACAAGACCAGCTAGAGCAGCCGACCGTACAGGCTCAGGGGATAATGAATGCAACAAAGGTTACCGCGATAGTTGCACAAGCGGTGAATGTAGCCTTAGCGGTGGTGCAGTAGGCCCCACCCCAGGTTCAGGCAGTGACACCAGTTCGAGTGCATCTGTTTCCCTCTGCATGGGAAAGAGTTAGAGAGTTCTTTCAGAGGGCTTGTCCCCCAGAGTTCATGGGCAGTTCAGATGTGGTTATCGCTAGTCAGTGTAAGAAGGACATACAACGACACCTTCGTATGTATGAGTGCACGGAGGTTCAGAGGCAAGTTTTGGCTACCTTCAAGTTGAGAGGGGAAATGTTACAGTGGTGGGAGTCCACTACTACTACTATCGAGGAGTGAGATTTGATGACTATCAGTGATTTATGGGTGCGGTTCGATCGCACGTACTTTCCTTCCGCCGTCAAGACTGAGATGAGGCAAAAACTTTTAGATCTCACCCAGGAAGGGAGGACAGTTACGGAATACAAGAAGGAATTCACAGGATTGACAAACATGGTACCGGAGGAGGTGCCTACTAAGGAGAAGCGCATTCAGATGTTCATGAATGGCTTGACTTGGAGGATACGACAACATCTATTGGGTAACCTTTCCCTACACTCATATACCGATATTTTGAATGCAGCCTTATTATATTATCAGGATAACCGCTTCCATGCTAAGGGAAGCAAGCGAGGGGGAGAGCCCAGCCATTTGGGAAAGATAGGGGGAGGTAGTGCCAGTGGGGTACCAGTTGAGCAGAGTCAGAGGCAGGGTTCCCGGCAGGGGGAGTCTGCTCAGAGGTTTTGTTTTTGAGGTTTCAGGCATGGTTATGGGGGTTGGAGACAGGGCCACCAGGGCCAGCCATAGGTCCAGTAGTAGGGCCAATAGCAGGGAGGAAAGCAGGGCCAGCAGGCCAAGGCAGAGGTGGTAACGACCAATCGGGCCGAGGCTACCAGGGATAGAGAGGAGGAAACATCATCGGGAAATGTTATACTAGTGGTAAGACTGGCCATAAGAAACATGAGTGCCGCGATAAGGACAGAGTTCCTCGGCAGAAGGGTGCTCACCAGGAGCCCCAGAGACCTATTTTTCCCGCCGCCCTACCAGCGCCAGCTCCAGTTCCAGCTTTGCCCGCAGTTCTGATGCAGTAGTGGCAGTTGCAGTATGGACATGTCTATAACGTCCACCAGGCCGCATTTTCGTAGGCACCATCCGCAGTGGAGGGTAAGTTTTCTATCCATGGTACTTTGGGTCGTATCTTATTTGACACGGGGGCATCACACTCCTCTATATCCGCTAGATTTTCATGGGCCACTGGGTTGTTAAGCACGATAGAGAGTACAATGACTTGTGTAGACTCACCGCTAGGTAATGGGTCGATGATTTTCTTCATATGCCGAGGAGTAGGCATAGAGATTGGCAGTTTGATTTTACTGGTTGATATGCTAGTGTTAGATATGTCTGAGTACGACACCATTATTGGCATGGATTGGCTAGTCGAGTATAGGGCCATGATTGATTGCTTCAGTAGGAGTATTGTGTTCGCCATTCCGAGCCATGAGATGTTCTTAGTGGTGATGCCTTATTCTGAGGGAGGGCCATCCAACCACTTGTTTTATATAGATCATGAGACCTTTGTAGTAGTGGTTCCACTCGATTCAATTCCGATCGTCTGTAATTTTGCTATTGTATTTCAGGATACACCGAGGTTGCCTCCGAGTAGGGAGATCGAGTTTGTAATAGACTTAGTACCAGACACTCGTCCGATAGCACGTGCGCCTTACTGTATGGCTCCGACAGAGATGAGGGAGTTACGGGATCATATAGAACAGTTGTTGTGACATGGCTTCATCCGTAGGAGTACCTCTCCTTAGGGTGCCCCAGTTCTGTTTGTGAAGAAAAGGGATGGGTCCCTACGGCTTTGTATTTATTATCGGGAGCTTAACAAAGTCACGATACGGAATAAGTATTCGTTTCTTCGCATCGATGACTTATTTGATCAGCTGAGAGGAGCGACCCACTTCTCAAAGATAGACTTGAGATCCAGGTACTATCAGTTACACATCAGGGAGCAGTACATGGCTAAGACTGCTTTTCTGACGAGGTATGGGTCGTATGAATTCAGGGTTATGCCATTTAGGCTAACCAAAGCCCCAACAGTATTTATGGACTTAATGAACAGAGTATTCAGAGAGTTCCTAGATCAGTTTGTCATTGTCTTCATAGATGACATCCTGATTTATTCCCGCACTGAGGAAAAGCATGCCGAGCACTTACGTATGGTTCTGCAGACCTTACGAGAGCATGAGTTGTACGCCAAGTATGAAAAGTGTGAATTTTGGCAGCGGGAGGTACAATTTTTGGGACACATTATATCAGAGAAAGGGATATCTATGGACCCTAGTAAGGTTTCAGCGGTGAGGTAGTGGGGACAACCCACGACGCCGATGGAGGTGCGAAGTTTTTTGGGATTAGCCGGATACTACAGACAGTTTATTCGGGGATTCTTAAAGATTGCGGGTTCGATGAAAAATCTGACTCGTAAGGGCGTGCCGTTTGTTTGGGATGATGCATGTCAGTTGGCATTTGATGAGCTGAAGGAAAAGTTGACTTCATCACCCGTACTAGCACTTCCCAAGGAGGGAGTGGAATACCTGGTTTATACTGACGCATCCCTACAGGGACTTGGGGGAGTACTTCAGCAAGAGGAGCAGGCCATACCTTTTTCTTCCCAAAAGCTTAAGCCTCACGAGAAGAATTACCCCACCTACGACTTAGAGCTGGAAGCAGTCGTGTTTGCGCTTCGAATTTGGAGGCATTACTTATTGAGGGAACAGTTTCGCTTATTTACAGACCATAAGACACTGCAATACTTTTTCACACAAAAAGAGTTGAATATGCGTCAACGCAGGTGGCTTGAGTTTGTAAAAGAATATCAGTTTGAAATACACTATCACCCGAGGAAGGCTAATGTAGTTACTGATGCATTGAGCCGTAGGCCGGTAGATGACACGACCGAGGTGTGGAAAGAAAAATGGAAAGAATTGGGACATCAGGATGCCGTGCCCCAATCATTTATGTCTGTGATGACAGTTACGCCTCAGATTGTTATGCGAGTAGTACAGGCACAGGCAACAGATTCATTCTGTCAAGATCGAATTAGGCAGCTTTTAGCCGAGGGAGTCGATTCTTTTTCAGTAAGTTTCGAGGGTGGTTTGCGCTTCAATGGGAGACTCGTTGTTCCAGAGGGGGAGGACCTTCGACATGCACTAATGAAGGAGTCACATGGGTCTCGATTTACGATACATCTCGGTGGGGACAAAATGTAGCAGGATATGAGGTGGCAGTATTGGTGGAGCGGGATGAAAAAGGATATCGTATAGTTCGTATACAAGTGTACCTCTTGCCAGTTAGTGAAAGTGGACCATCAGAGACCACCAGGTTTGCTTCAGCCATTGGAGATTCCTACGCGAAAATGGGAAGGAATTTCCATGGACTTCATCACCGGGTTTCCCACTTCGCAGAGGGGGTACAATTTTATATGGGTTATTGTGGATCGGTTGACAAACTAGCCCACTTTTTGCCCATCAGGACCGACTACATAGCGGGACAGTATGCTCAACTATTTATTGAAGAGATAGTGAGATTGCATGGTGTGCCTTTTAACATCGCGTCGGATAGAGACAAGAAATTTGTATCTCATTTTTGGGAGAGCTTCTAGGAGGCTATGGGTACCGAGTTGCGGTTGAGTATAAAATATCACCCACAGACCGATGGGTAGACTGAACGCACTAATCAGATGCTCGAGGACATGTTGCGCATGTGTATCCTTGATTTCGGGGGAGGTTCGGAGCAATATTTTCCACTAGTGGAGTTTGCTTATAATAACTCCTATCAGTTTACTATTGGCATGGCCCCGTTAGAGGCATTGCATGGTCGTCCTTGTCGTTCCCCAACTTGTTGGCTAGAGGTAGGAGATAATAAGCTACTTAGGCCAGAGGTAATTCAGGATACTTCGAGCAGGATCGAGATAATTCGGGATCGCATACGGGTATCCCAGGACAGACAGAAAAGCTATGCCGATGCTAAAAGGTTCTTCTGAGAGTTTGCAGTGGGGGACCAGGTTTTGTTAATAGTATCTCCGATGAAGGGAGTAATGAGATTTGGTAAGAAAGGGAAGTTGGCTCCGAGATATGTAGGACCATTCCATATTATAGAGAGGGTCGGACCAGTGGCTTACAAACTTGGGTTACCGTAACACTTACATCGTATCCATGATGTGTTCCACATTTCGTCACTGAGGCGATACCTTCGGGATGAGTTGGCACACACTCATATTGCGATTGAGGAGATTGAGTTACAGCCAGATAGTTCATATGAGGAGAGACCGGTGGCTATCCTAGATTATAGTGAGAGGAGGCTAGGGTCAAAGGTAGTTCCACTTGTCCGGGTGCAGTGGAAGCATCACAATGTGGAGGAGTCTACTTGGGAGCATGAGGCGGATATGCGTGAGAAATATCAAGATTTATTCATACTAGGTACGCCTTATTTTTTCGAATTTCGGGACGAAATTCCTTTATTAGGGGGGAAGTATGTAATAACCCATATTTTTGATGATTTAAATAATTATGGGATTAATTATTACAGAGGGATTAATTGAATTTAAATGTGAGAATTAAATTATTAATTAATCCGAATCTAATAAAAATAAATATTAACTAGCGTGCCAAGGGTTAATACTTATTGATTTAATATTACTGTTTGAAATACTTATATGGAACTATACACTTTGATAAATTGTCGAGAGAGAATAATACGACAGTTAAGTGAATTAAGTCAGACGCGAGTGTGAGTCGTGTCGGGACTAATTTAGTGAAATAAATATATCAATTATTTTTAGTAACTCGTATGGTCATTTCTAGTGTATCGTTGAGTCCGGAAGGATCGAGATAGTCAAAATAGTATACCCAAGTATTTAGTTTGGGTCCCGGGGCAATTTTAGGCCTAACCGGCACCCCGAGAGGGTATTATGGTAAATTAAATTTTTAGGCTTAATTAATGGACGAAAATTAAGAGTTAAATTATCAGCCAAAGAAAGTCCATTAGGGTTAGAAAGCTACAGGAAGTAAGAACGACCATAGGAAGTGTGAGGGAGAGATATTTCCAAAAGAAGAGGGCCAAATTGACACCACTTTGCACAATCACCACCACCACCACCGTGTAGATCGGGACAAGGGGAATACACCCATACCAACAACGTCAAGAAATCACACAAAAAATTCAAGGCAAGTGTTTATAACTTGCTGTACTTTCACATTTATCATACTCATGTTTGTATAAGATTATTAGGAACATGTTTTGGTTTATAAAAATGATCAAATTGAGGAATTTAGATATGTAAATTGATTATGAGATTTGTTAAATTTAAACCCTTCATGTATGTAGACTAGAAATCATGTTTTGATGAACTTATGTGTAGAACAAATCTGGAAATTATGTGTTCTTGAATATGAATTTGAAGAATTAGGGTTTTGATAAATTAAATTGGGGATTTCATGTTTTATGGATGATTCGTAATGATTTGATGATTCTAGGATGTTAGAATTCATATATTATTGATGGGATTCGAATTAGGATTGTTCGTTTGGAGTTTGGGATGTTGAATTAGAGGTTTTAGGTTTAAAAAGGTTGGAAAAACGCTGAAAATCTAGGTAGAAGATGAACAACGCAATCTCGCGCGAAGTCGCTCGAAGTCGTTCGAGCGAGATTTCATCTCGCGCGAAGTCGTTCGAGCGTCACGTGGCAGTCGTTCAAACAACATGCCATCTGGTTCGAGCGACAGAGTGAAATTTTGGAAATTTCTTAGAACCCAGTTTTGAGTTTATTGGTTTATGGAAGAGAGATAAATTACCAGATAATGAACTTAAGTAAGGCATAATTACGGGAAAAGTATGAACGACTAAATACTTTAATTAATTCGGCATGGAGAGAATGTACCTTAGAGATTACGAGAGGAATAATAATCTCAATAATTGTACTACGAAATGTTGAAATCAAAATACGTAAGAGAAGTATTTATGTAGGTGAGAGGAATACCTATAAATTATATTAGGATGTGTGTATGCCTATTATGTAATATTATTATTATTATTAAAGGCACTGATGGGTGATAACCCGGGGGTGTAAGAATCTTATTATTAAGTGTACTAATGGGTGATAACTCGGGGGACAAGAATGAATTATAAGTGTACTAATGGGTGATAACCCGGGGGTAGAAGATTATTTAAATAAGTGTACTAATGGGTGATAACCCGAGGGTACAACATTATGGTTAGGTGCGCTAATGGGTCATAGCCCGAGGGTGTAGTATCATAATATGTATATATATATATAGGACAGATGTGACTATATGTATATATGTACGTGAGTTTGTGAATCAACCTACTATGTATAGCTTGTAGGGATGGGCATATAAATTTATAAAGAAAATCTTAAGAGTATAATCGATTTATTATGAAAATGGGAAAATATACTAATTGGCTATTCGACATAGGCTAATTTGATCACGTATTGTATGGGCGATACGGGTTTACTAATGGTGAGAATAAATACTATTAGGATGAATTCAGACTAGTTATATTGGGTGGTATAGCTACGGAGAAAATTAGATACATGTTAGGCGTGCACAATAGAAGAGAGGTGAGAATCTCATGTGAGAGTTCGAACTAACATGCACTTGATACTTGCTTTACTGTAATTTTTAAATACTCGATTAAACAAATATTTTTACACATCGGGCTCTGATCCATTTCTTGCATCTCTTCTCTCTCTTGCTATATGTATGTATTATATCCGGTGCTTAGCCACAGGGATACCAGGCTTAGAGACTCGGATTGCTTGACGTGATGCAACTGTTGTGGAAGCTGTAGGTCTTCGTATTAGACGCATCAATCATTTATTTCCATCCTTTATAGACATTCTCTTTAGGGCATGTGTCGCCAATTCTTTGGACAACTTTCAGAGATTATGTTCACTTTATTTCTCATTCATTTTCATTTGGATTGATGGTTACTATTGTTTTGGTTTAGAGTTTTGATCTGGAATGTTTTATCTAGTCATATCTATTTCAGCATGTGATTCTGATTCAATATTTATATTAATTAATTATGCGTGGATGGTTTATATTAAATTTCTTGGTTTGGTAATTAAATGGTTTTAATAAAAAAAATGTTTTGAAACTTAGCTTAATTATATTAGGTGATTAAATGAGTTATTATGTTTTCGACAGTGATGCTAAGAATGAAGCAACCCAACATTCTGTTTTAAATTTTATAAAGGACTGATCACCCGATATTTAATTGGGCGGGGTGTTACACCCTCCTTCCCACCTCGGGCTCCATGAGCCATTATGTGATTTCTTCCTCCGCCTTGCCATCCAAGATAGTGTTTGTGGTGACATTCTAGTAGCGCGTGACACTGATCTTGTTCTTACATGCATTCAAATCGACTATCGTGTCTTTTTTTTTTATTATCGAAAGCTCATCAATATGTCACAACGAGACCATTTTCATCACCCATTCATAGAGAGGTTGCGTGATTACTTAGAAGTTCACCCCATCACAGTTGCTAAACCATTTAGCCTACCCATAAATTTAGAGCACCATGCTAAATAAGGCCCATGATTTATGCTTGTAGTCCATCATCCTTACCCACGCTCCATATGGCCTTACTTTTTCTCTCTCGTGGTTAATTGATGCTCTGCATCACGTAAAGATCTTCTCCAAATAAGTTCATTGACCATGTTGACTCGATCTTTCATGACTAAATTTACTGTCTTGTATGAGTGTGATTCCCATCATCATCACTCTTCTATCACCCTTGGCTCTTAGTTAATATCTTTATGGGTAAATACCTTTAAGTATGGTTGAAGACGTTTAACTTAGCGCTACTGGGAGGCAACCCGCTGTGTTTTGTTTATGATTATAAGTCTTATCTTCTTTAGGGTTGATGAATTATCCTTTCCCCCGATGCTTTACATATTTTTTTATAGACTTTTACATTTTGTATCGCCTTCTTTTTATCCAAGTTTCACCCTGGGTATGTCTTGCCGTACACTTTTATTAGTGATTGACTATGGTGATCTCTTTTCTACCCCGAGTTTTCAATTTCAAATAATGATTTTAACATTGAGGATGATATTCTATTTTGTTTGGGAGTGAGAAATTTATCAGAATCGTATCTCTTTTGATTTTTTTTTATCATAAACAAGCCATTAATTTTTTAAGCTCTTTATCTCGTTTTTGACATGATTTATCCATCACCCATCTTTAGAAGTATAGGAATATTTTGTTCGAACTTAAAGATTAAAATATCTTTCTTCTAAGATTAATTAATACCTCTTAAGTCATATTGCACTATGAATTCCCAGGCTCAACAGTTTTTATGCACTTATCAAGTCATAATAATTAAAAGTTAAAGAGTGTAAAAATTCTCAAGAGAGCCTTAAAGATCACTAATGGAAACTTAAACCCCCGAGATCTGAACTTTTCATCTTTTTTAGGGTGTTTACGCAATATTCGAGTCACGAGTTGACTCAACTTTCTATGGGTTACGCACTTAGTCGTTGCATGGCTCATTATTATTCAAATTTGGCATAATCACTTAGAATGACTTCACTTTCAACTTGTAAGAAATATGTGTCTCGTAGTTCATCCCGAGCATTAAACCTTCACCCACTTCACCCATACACTTATCATTTCCATATATCACCATTGATTTTCCCATGTTACCACTTACCCATACATATTCCCCTATACCATCCATATATTACATTTCCCATCATTATTTTCCTTTGTGCGAAAAAGAGTGGTTCAAATTATAAATGTTAAAATGTCTTCATTTGTATTATAAAAAGAAAAATGCATCGTAAAAAAATGTTGATTAAAAAATATCAAAAGAAAAATTAAAAAAAAGGAAGAAGAGAAAAAACGTAAGAAATTTTTAAAAAAAAAAGAAAAAATAGTATGCAATAAATTTTTTTGTTAAATTAAGGCATAAGTTATTGTCCACTATTCTCAAAATCCCCATAACATCCTATCATCCATATTTCCCATCTCATTTCCCCATCATCCTTTACATCAAACCTCATTTTAACCATTGGTACGGTGTTCGGACAAATGAGAAGTCCATATAGTGAATAACTCGGCGTTTTCAATATAGTGATTTGCATTCTTTCATGAGATCATCTTTCTTTCATGTATTCGTTCTTCGTTATATATGTGTGTGAAATGTTTTACCTTGTTTACATTTACCCACCTCCTCACACACAAGAGAGACACACTATAAAACATCTCCAAGAGGTTCATTTGAGAGAGAAATATCTAATGAGATTTGAAGTCAAAGAGTGGATCCTAAAAGGCAATCTAGGAATTACTCTTGTGATATTTGAAACTATTTTGAATGATTTCATACAACACACATTGAGCTTTAAGAAGGATTTTATATTTGGTGTCAAGTGAGCTTATCTTTAATTCAACGTTCATATTCCTTGAAATCTTTAATTATGTTTAATTCAAGTAAGTGTATCTTTAATTCAACGTTCATATTCCTTATATTTAAGAAGAATTTTAAATTTAGTGTTAAGGATTTTATATTTAAGAAGGATTTTATATTTGGTCGTTCGAACGAGGTGTTCATGTTGTTCGAACAAGTCATTTGAACGAGCTTCGAACAAACTTCTAACAACATGGAAATAGTTGATTTCCCTTGCTCTCTAGAATCCCACTGAATGCCCACGTTCGAACGAGGTGCCTAGTCGTTCGAATGAGGGGGCACTTCCCCTTTGAATGAGGCACTTCTCATGTTCCTTTTAACCCTACGATTTTGTCTCATTAGTACCTTCTTAGATCTCTCATTCGAACAAGAGGGGTTCTCGTTTAACGAGGCCAAATGTCATTCGAACGAACTAAAAACATTTAGAAAATTCCGCACATTTTAATTTGTTGTCACGATGTGGAGCGTCAGATTGGATGATGTGTCGAGATCTCAGCGGCTCAGATAAAAAAGTGGGACAAAAGACTTAATTGAACTTTGATTAAAGGGTTAAGTTTAGGTGAATTTGCGAAATTCAACCCTTACGATTTTGGAAGTATTTAATGTGAGTTTGGCTCATTTGTGTAAACCCAAATGAGATTTTTCATATCTCTCTTTAACTCTAGGACCTCCCCCCCCCCCCCCCCCCACCCAAACACCACCATTACTCCACCTTAAAACCATCATATATTAATCATCTTCTACCATATTTAAGCCTTATAAACCCATCTACACCATTGTTGTGCGAAGTACGAATTTTGGAGATATTATTGGGGGTTGTTGAAAAAGAAATGTAGAATATTAATGGGGTTTGAAGGGGATTTTCTTGGAGCTTTCATGGAGTCAAATCTTGATGGATCTAGGCAACTTATTTGAGGGCCACCTTAGGAGTTGAGAGGTTGACATCTTCTTCTACATTCATCCTACCATTTTTGGACATTCTTGAGTTGGGAAAAACTCTATTCTTAGCTTAAAACTCTATTTTCCAGTAGTATTGGTCTAGTAGTTAGGTTTGTAAGACTATGATGCATATATGGTTGAAAGACGGTATTTCCTATGGTTTGTGCAAATGGGTTAAAAAGGAATTTCAAGAGCATTGAGTAAATGATGTATTTCAAGAAAACTTGATGTTAAACAGTTTATGGAATAAAATGTTTTGAAAATAATGTTTATCTTGTTAAATATATTTTGTGAACAAATGTTTTAAAGTTTTCTTATAAATTTTGGGATTTTCATAAAAATAGACATTTATTTAAGTTTTGCATGATAAAAAATGTCTTTAGTCTTGAAAATCATGTTGTTGGAAACATTATGAAATTTCTTGAATAATTCATGTATTAAACTCATTATTTTGGATTTTGGACTTAAAATCACCTCCCTATCTGTATAAATTTGTAGTATTTTGATGATAATCATATAAATAAGTTTAATAGAGGTTTTAATGAGTGTTAACTTGAAATAAAGAAAACATGATTTTTTGTCCTTAAAGTGTGTAAATAAGTGTTGAAAATCTGATAAGTGTATGGTCTTAAGGCTACTTGTGTTAATAAAAGAAATCGTGTTTTTCTTGTAAAGTAGTCTTCAAAATGTTAAATGATTTCTTAGAGAAAGTGTAAGGACATGTTTTATAAATGTCCGAGTTAGTATCTAGGCATTTAAGTTTTATCCTAGATCTGAGCATATATGTCGTATACCGCTACAGTCGACTCGTCTCAGCGCGATCATACCTTGACGGCCTCAATTCGAATTCTGTGTTTATCGTTCCCATCATCATCAATATTGTGTTTCGTGATCATTTCCTACATCGTGGTTCATGGTATTGATTTTCTAGATTCATAATTCCTCTCATACAGGAACTGAAAGAAATCAAGAAACGGATCGATCCGGATCTGGAAATAATCGAACTGATCCGAATGGCATTCTTATATAGAAAATGTCCTCTGACTGGACTGATTTGGAGCTGAAGAAAAACGAATCGACCCGATTGGTAATTCTATACAGGAATGGTCATTTTCCCGAACCAAACCGTTTAAAAAGAAAATTGAACTGATCCGGATGACCAAACCGATCCGGTGATCCTTTTCGGACCGCTCCAATGGGGTCAAAAAAAATCTGGTGCATCTGATTTTTTTTTGTTATAAATTACCACTTCAGAGTTTGGTTTGTTTAAGACTTTGAGGGAACACTTTATTGACCTAATACGTCAAGTCTTCATATGTTTGAAACAAAAACACTTTGAGATTCACAAACACTCAGAATTATTTGTGAATCGTTCTAAACCTAGTCATACCCATTCGTGGAGCATCTTATGTTTAGAAGAGGGTTCTCTACACTGCTAAACTTGGAGCTTCTTAAGGGAGCTCTTGCTGACGATAACGAACTGGTGCCTACGTATCTTCACTTGTTAAACTGTATTTCTTTATTTATGTAAATGTTTGCAAACCATATTGAAATAAAAAGGTTGTGCCCCTTTGGGGGATTTTTCCTAATTTACTGTGTGTGATTGATCCTTGGTTGATGAGAATATGTTGAAATGTCAAATCAATCACCTTTAGATGCATGGCTTTGGTGTGTGTTTAAATCTGGATAATTAAAAAATGGATTTAATTAAATTTGTTTCTCCAGCTGATAAAAAAAGTGAACTCTCAAATTGGTATTAGAGCCAATTACACAATTTCACCGTGTAATTTTCAGCAAAGTTTTTGTCTTCTGAATATCAATTCTTTGAAAATTGATTTCTTGAAAAGGCGTTTGTTCAAAATGAAAAATCATTTAATAAAATTCCAGTTTTTGACGAGTCTAATTATGCATACTGGAAAGCCCATACGAAATTTGCTCTTAAAGCCATTGATGAACGTGTGTGGATTCTTGTTGAAAATGGGTGGAAACCTCCCACTGTCACTGTTGATAACATGACAAATTTAAAATCTGTGGCTCAATGGACTGAGGATGAATTTAAATGGTCCACGTATAATTCTAAAGGGCTTAGTGCCATTTTCGAATTCGTCACTCCTGACGAGTTCTGATGCATAATGACGTGTGCCATGTCTAAAGAAGCATGTGATGTTCTTCAACTTACCCATAGGCACGAACTCTGTTAAAGAATAAAAACTGCAAAACCTAACTACACATTTGAAGCTATAACTATGCTTGAGACTGAATGTTTTGATTAATTGTATGCACGATTATTTGATATAGTTAACAATAGTTTCAACCTTGGTGAGCACATTCCTAATGTATGTGTAGTTAAGAAAATTCCGCATTCTTTGCCTAAGAGGGTTATCCCCAAAGTGATTGTGTTAAATTCTTTAGGAAATTTGAACACTTTTAAATTATAAGAATTAGTAGGTGATCTTCAAACTTATGAAATAGATACGTCTCCTAAAGCTATTAAAGCAAAAGATAAAGGGATAACTCTTAAAGCCCAAGCCAAAAAGAATTTTGAGTCATCTAGGAGGAGAGTAGAATCGTCTTAATAGAATGAGGAAAATACGTCATATTCTTATTCGACTTCGATTTAAATGATTTGGCTTTGTTTTCAAAGAATTTCAAGAAATTTCTCAAGTTAAAAAATAGTGGCCAGGTTAATGATAAAAATAAATTTGAGAAAAATAAAAATGTCAAGAATTTTGAAAAAGAAAAGAAAGACACACCCAAGAGAAATGATGAGAGATGCTATAAGTATGACGATAAGGGTCATAGGTCTTTTGAGGGTGCTATAATACTGAACAGACTAGTTAAAGAAAAAGGAAAAGTTGTTCTTAATGCCACCCTGAGTGAAGAAATTGAGGTCTAGTCAGTGTATTCAGGAGAAGAATCACCGCTTGAGTGAAACTTCACCACAATCATGGCTAGCCATGCGATAAATTCTGATGCACCTTATGACGATAAGGATGCTTCTTCGCATGGAGACCTCGACACTGAGCGTGAGAGAGAGGATGTAGGGAGTGAGAGCGAGAGTGACCTTCATTGCGCTTATGTTGATTTATATGCTGATTCATTTAAAATCAAAAAGTGTAATAAAGGTTTAGTTATTAGGATTGAAGCGTTAGAGAGAGAGTTAGGAGAGATGAGAGAGAGTAAGTCCTCCTTGTGCACCACTTTGAGAGAAAAAGAGTCTGTTTATGGAGAGAGAGAGATAGCCTATTTGGAGAGAAACAGAAGTGTTTTAAGAAAGTCAAAGGGGACTTCACAAATCAAGTGGATAATATAACGAGAGACCTCCATGCATCCGAAGAGGCTCGTAAGATTCTGGAAGCCCTTGTTGCGCAGCTCACTCATGATCTTGAAAGAGCATGGGAGGTCAAGGTTCAAATCGAAGATAGATCTGGAAAGATGGGAAAGATGCTGCTCGGACCTGCATTAGGATTTGGTGAGAAGCCTAGAATTGGTTTTGATGGTGCGTCCACTTCACAAATTGTACCTGGACCAGTCCCTAAGTTTACGATGAATCCTTATGGTCAGCCACCAAAACCCAAGAAAGTTGTTCAACCAAGAAAAGCTAACTGAGGTAGGCCTCAGTCTGTGTACTTCTGTTCTTATTTTAAGAGGAAAGGCCACCTGAGAGAGTTTTGCTATAGTTTGGGTCGAACAGGACATACTTATGCTCCATCACACTCCAAGAGTAATCTCATGAGACTAAGAGAGCAAGTTAAGTTTTTAGTCGCGACTTCTCAGAGTTTAATGGGAGAATTCCAATGGTTATCTGGACCGTCTATGGGTACTACCAATTTTGTGACTAGAACCACCAGAAACAAGGGCAAACAAAAGGTTACCACCACTTGGGTACCTAAAAATGACTACAAATCTCTTATTGCTCATGTTTCTCTGAAATCTCAGAATACCTCACAATGGTATTTTGATAGTGGGTATTCTAGGCACACGACTGGTGACGTCTAATTTTTTTCCTCCTTAGTGGATCGAAAGGAAGGTAAAGTCACTTTTGGTGATGGGAGAAGGTCTAGCATTATAGGACGAGGTACTATAGAGATTCCAGGGTTTCCTAAGCTAGAGAATGTACTGAACGTAAAAGGTTTTAATTCAAACCTTCTCAGCATCATCCAGCTGTGCGATGCTAACTTTGCTGTTAAGTTTAATCGGGATACTTGTAATGTTTATGATCAAGTTCGTAAACTTGTATTGCAAGGGGTGAGGACATAAGATAATTGCTATGTGATAATGACCAAATCCTCATTTATCTGCAACAGCGCCACGATCACTCCCATGGATCTATGGCATCAACGTCTAGGTCATGTGAACTTTAGAGATTTAGATCGATTAGTAAAAAGGGACCTAGTACATGGCTTACCATCTCTTGGAAGACCAACTTCCATAGTTTGTGGACCCTGTCAGTTGAGAAAGCAAATTAGTAGCCCCCATAGGAAGTTGAATTCCATTACTACCTCCAGGGTACTTGAGTTAATTCACATGGATCTTATGGGTCCTACTCGTATAGAAAGTCTAGGTGGTAAGAGGTATATCCTCGTGATGGTGAACAATTTCTCAAGATACTCCGTCATAGGTTTTTTGAGGGAGAAATCAGATGTTGTAGAGTTCTTAACGACTAAGTGCCATGTTCTGCAAAACCAACACGGTGTCATTATCAATAGAATGCATAGTGACAACAACACTGAATTTACAAAGCTTAAAGTAGATCTTTACTGTGATAGCCTTGGAATCAAACATGAGTTTTTGGCCATAAAGACCCATCAGTAAACTGGGATAATTGAGAGGAAGAATTGGACGATTCAGGAAATGGCTAGATCTATGCTTCTTGGTCATAAAGTTTCTAGGAGATTTTAGGCAGAGACGGTGTCTACCATATGCCATACGGTGAATAGGGTTTACTTGCATCTACAGACACTTTAGACGCCTTATGAATTGTGGACAGGAAAGAAGACCAACCTGGCATATTTTCGCATTTTTGGGAGTAAATGCTACATCCTATGGGATAGAGAGGAATTAGGAATGTTTGACTCCCGAAGCGACGAGGGAATACTGTTAGGATATTCATTAAAAAATAGAGAATACCAGGTGTTTAACCTAATAAGCTCTAAGGTTATGGAGTTAATTAACGTCACCGTGCAAGATGGCGAACCTCCTGTATTAGTTGACCCCAGCCGTTTATGCGAGGATGAAGACCTTTCTAGTAATGATCCCCATATCCCTCACACACCTAAGGTGGACCCTACTCTTGTCTTAGGGGACACACCTGCTTGGGTTCGCAGGAGTTATGATCTTACTGCTATTCTAGGAGGTCCCATCCTAGGGGTCAAGACTCATGCCCAACTTGAGAACGTTGTTAGCCATGTCTACTACACTTCCAAAGTCGAGCCCAAAACTTACAAAGAAGCACTCAAGGATGAACACTGGATATCTGCGATGAGTTGCTTCAGTTTAGAAAGAACAATGTCTGGGCACTTGTCCCCTGAACTAGTGAGACTAACATGATTAATACCAAGTGGATTTTCAAGAATACAATAGATAAAAATGATATAATTTTCCGTAACAAGGCTAGATTGGTCACTCAGGGCTACACACAGATTGAGGGTGTAGATTTTGAGGAGATATTTTCTCCTATTGCGAGGCTTGAGTCCGTCCACTTATTACTCGCCATCGCATGTTATTTGAGCTTCAAGTTATATCAGATGGATGTCAAGAGTGCCTTTCTAAATGGTATTCTATAGGAGGAAGTTTACATGGAACAACCAAAAGGGTTTGAAGACCCTAAGAATCCAGGACACGTCTATTATATGAGAAAATCCCCGTATGGTTTGAATCAAGCACCCCATGCTTGGTATGAGAGGCTTACTTCCTATCTCTTAGCCCGTGGCTTCAAGAGAGGGGGAGTTGATCAGACGCTATTTGTCAGGAGATATGACAATGCTATTTTGGTTGCCCAGGTCTATATAAACGACATATTCTTTGGATAGACGTGCTTCCAGCATGCTCACAGCTTTGAGGAGGAGATGGATAGTGAGTTTGAAATGAGCATGGTTGGTGAGCATGGTTGGATGGGATGTTCATTTCCCAATCCAAGTATGCTAGAGACCATGTGAAGAAATTTGGTTTGGACTCCGGTAAGCATGCATGTACACCTATGAGTATATATACAAAGCTTAGTAATGACACTTCAGGCAAGGACGTTAAGCAAACCTTGTATCAGAGTATGATAGGAAGTCTTCTCTATCTGAATGCTAGTCGTCCCGACATCGCCTTTAGTGTTGAAGTCTGTGCGCGATATCAGGCATCCTCCAAAGAGTCACACTTACTTGCTTTAAAACATATTATCAAATACGTGAGTGGGACTCTTTCCTACTCCATTTGGTATTCCTTTGATACCAATAACCGACTGTCTGCCTATTCGGATGTCGATTGGGATGGGGATGCAGATGGATGTAGGAGCACTTCTGGTGGGTGTTTCTTCTTTGGTTCTGCTCTTGTCTCTTAGTTGAGTAAGAAGCAAAACTCAATCTTTTTGTTCAATGCAGAGGCTGAGGACATAGCCATCTGGAGTTGTTGCACACAACTTCTGTGGATGAAGCAAATGCTGGAAGATTATGGGATATCCAGGACACCATGACCATTTTCTGTGATAAGACGAGCGTCATACACATATCCTCCAATCCTTCCTATCATTCATGCACAAAACACATTAGGATACGCGAGCACTTTATCCGTGTTCTTATAGAAGAAAAGGTCATATCTTTGAATTTTGTATCTACTGACCTTCAGTTAGCCGATATTTTCATGAAGCCTTTAGATTCCCTTAGATTCGAGAGTCTTGGGAGATAATTAGGTATTTTCACAGTTGACTGAGGGGTGGTCACCATGTCTAGAGTAGGATGCATTTTTCATGTTCATATCCTCTGATTCCTATCTCTATATTTTATCATAAGTATCTTTATTTGTTTGATTTTTTGATCGTTTTTAAAAAATTGAAAAATCCAAAAGATTTATTTTTTTAAAATTTTTAGAAAAATTCAAAAAGATTTTCGTTTTATATTTTTTTAAAAACATAAAAGAGTTTTGTATATTGTTTACACCATTTATGAATGAACATTTAAGATAGCCATACTCACAACTTCATATCATATTCCACGTGACTGTTTGATAGTGATTTGAGATGCTACATCATTTCATCCATGTGCTTTACATTGATTGGAGTCGTTGAGATATGATTAGTGATATCTTCTACATCTTTGGATCCTTATCTCCTTTATTGCACACACGCACGAAATTATTTCAATATTGTACTTGTCTTTCACATACTGTCTTAAGTGTTCCCATCTCAATTCTGTCTATACAACGACCAAAATGCAATAAAACTTGACAAGATAGTAGTGCATGTAAAAACCGTTTACTGTGAGGATTTAATTGCAACAAAATATGATGAGTGAATCACAGGAAAGGGCTGCGAGAGTTCAAAATTTACTCGTCGTAAAGCCATCGTTTGAAAAAGAGCCCGAAAAATTAAGTGGGAATAAACAAAATTTAAATATGCCAAATCAAATGGGCCAATAGGTTTTAGTTTTATCACCTCAAAAGAAAAATATATTATTTAATTATTTCTGAGGGAGTTTGGATGGAAAGAAATGAAAAACGGGTTTGCACGCCCTTGAAAGTCATAAAAAAGCGTTTAAAATGTTTTGGATGTGATTGGTGTGGAAATCACTTTGAGCTTTGAATTGCTTATTTGATTGAGTTACTTTATTTTAATTCCACAATTTTTACTCCTAAGGAAGATGTTGAGTTCATTCGTTAGGAATATCCAACATTCATCGTGCACATATGTTATAGTTGTACGTGTTGATTTTCTTGTCGAATTTTTTCACAATCCTACATTTACGCTATCATTGACTTGGTTGTTTTGGTGTTCTTTCTTGGTGTGATTTTTATTGTATATTTTGTATGCAAAATTTGGCAAATTCAAAACGAGGAAGTGGTTCTGTTTGTGACAATATCCATTTGCATTTATTTATGTTCTTCTTTTTTGTTTATTTGGGGACATCATAAAAAGTAGGAGAACAATTTATGGGGGAGAGATAAACTAATTATGGGGGAGAGATAGTTTAATTTTCTAATGATTTGAGCTTAATTTGATATTTCATTTTTCTTATCATTATATATCAAACTGTTGCGCGTCACATGTATCTGTTTCTTGCCTCATGTGTGTAGGTTCCAAATTTACACACCTTGATGACGACAAAGAAAGTTTGAAGAGTTTTGAATATTTGAAGATGATTGAAGTCATGTCATCCATTTAGTATTTCCAATTTTTGGGTTTAATGGGAATATTATTTTGTATGACATTTATTTTTTTGGGGGAACATAATTCAGATTTTTTTATGTATGTACCGGCATAGACATATGGGGAGATTTGTAAGGACATGTTTTGTAAATATCCGGGTTAGTATCTAGGCATTTTAGTGTTATCCTAGATCTCATCATATATGTCGTATACCTCTACAATCGACTCGTCTCAGCACGTCTCAACACGATTAAATCTTGATGGCCTCAATTCGAATTTTGTGTTTCTCCTTCCCATCATCATCAATATCATGCGTCGTGATCATTTCCTACATCGTGGGTTAATGTTATTTATTTTTAGGATTCATAAGTCCTCTCATACAATAACTGAAAGAAATAAAGATCTGGACCAATTCGGATCTGGAAATAATCGAACCGATCCGAGTGGCATTCTTATACATAAAATATCCTCTGACCGAATCGATCCGGAGCTGAATAAAAATGAACCGATATGGTTAGTAATTCTATATAGGAATAGTCATCTACCCGTACCGATCCTTTTAAAAAGAAAATCGAACTGATCAGAATGACCGCATCGATCCGGTGATTCTATTCGGATCGGTCCGACGGGCTCCAAAAAATCTGGGACATCTGATTTTGTTCGTTTCTATAAATTCCCACTTAGGAGTTTGGTTTGTTTAATACTTTGAGGGAACACTTTATTAACCTAATACGTCAAGTATTTATATGTTTGAAACACAAACACTTTGATATTCACAAACACTCAGAATCATATGTGTGAATCATTCTAAACCTAGTCATACCCATTCGTGGAGAATCTTGTGTTCAGAAGAGGGTTCTCTACACTGCTAAACCTGGAGCGTCTTGAGGGAGCTCTTAGTGACGATAACGAACCGACGCCTGAGGGTCTTCACTTCTCAAACTGTATTTCTTTATGTATGTAAGTGTTTACAAACCATATTGAAATAAAAAGGTTTTGCCCCTTTGGGGGATTTTTCCTAATTTGCTATGTGTGATTGATATTTTCTTGATGAGAATATATTGAATATCAAATCAATCACCTTTAGATGCATGACTTTGGTGTGTGTTAAAATCTGGATAATTAAAAATTGGATTTAATTAAATTTGTTTCTCCGGTTGATCAAAAAGCGCATTCTCAGAAAGAAAGTAATGAAATAAAAAGATTTTCAACTTGAAAGTGCTAACTCCAAGTGTAAAATGGGTTAAAACATATGAAAAGTTGGTGCGTATAACTTAATATGAGAATAGAGAAAAATGTATGTTTGGAAATAAATGGGTAAAATGATAATTTTACATAAAGTGGGGCATTTTTATGAAATAAAAATGTTGGAATTGGTGTTACACAAATAGTCTTACAAGAAAGTGATTTTGGGATAAAATCAACACAAGTGTATAAAAGATAAGAAATGGTAATTTTTAAAGTGTAACACAAGGTGGGGTGAAGTCCCTGAATTTTTGGCTTCGACTGGTAAAAAGTGAAATAATGTGGACATTTGATAATTGTTAAAACACATTACTATGGACTCAAATGATACAGGGAATAACGAAGGAGGACCCGGAGCCCTAGGGTGAAAGACCCAAAATCACTGGCTAGAGCATATGGTAGTAGTCGACGGTGTGGAGCCCGTTAAAGGATGCGAATATTTGGACAAAAATAAGAAAAGATAATCTAACTTGAACAAAATTGATAAGTGTTCTGGGTAAAAGGTAACGTGGACTAGTAAAGTGAATAAATTGTCTAATGTACACGAAGTAAAAGGAATGGTAAAGTGAAGTGATCAATGAGTAATTAAGAAACCTAAAGAGGTTTAACCCATAAGTAACACAAGAATGTGTTTATGAAAGGTTTTCAATGAAAAATAAGTATTTTCTAATAGGGTGCTTGTGTGTGTCGAAAGGTGTTTTTTAAGGAAAATATTAAGGTAAATTTGGTATGAGAAAAATGGCAATTTCGGTAAAAGAAGTTCTTTTGCTTAAACAATAGGTATTCGTTTAAAGTACTTAACCGGGCATGTTAAATCAAGAAAAAAAAATGTCGAGTCAAGTAAAAAGAGGTTCTTTTACAAGATTAAGGCGAATTAATCGTAATAAGTAATATTTTTGGAATAAAACGGTTTCATGTATTAAATTTATATATATATATATATATATATATATATATATATATATATATATATATATATATATATATATATATATATATATATATATATATACAGAGAGAGAGAGAGAGAGAGAGAGAGAGAGAGAGAGAGAGTTGCATGTTCATGTAGACATAATATGTTACAGTCTCATTTTTGCCATTTGATTTTATATTGCATTGTTGTATTTTTCCACTAAGCATTCGGCTCATTCCGTCCCTTTTGTTATGAAAGGTTGGGTGTAGTTTCGTATTTTGAGTGTGTGGTACAGGTAAGCACCCTTTTTATTTTACATTAGTAACTCTGCATGCTTGGATTCCGGGGTTGCTTCCCACAAGTTTCTCATGTAGATTAATGTAAATTGGAATCTCATGCTAAACAAGTGAAACACTAATTAAATAAAATTGAATTAGGAATATTATCTAGGTTGTATTATGGAACTTCACACCTAACGCTCGGGTTGGACCGAGTTGACCACGGGTAACCCATAAATCCGAGTCGGCGTGTTACAACTTTCTTGTTTCTCATAGACCATACTCAACCCAAATATACCCGCCTAAACTCCCTGTCACCCTCCTCTCTCTCTCATTCACACTCACCTACTGTACAACAACTTATAGTAGTGTACTACTTGCTACAACAGTAGGTATTTGAACTAATCTAAACTTACATCCCCCCAACATTTTGTACAAACTAACCTATCATATCCTTTACCTATAATCTTCAATCCATACCTTGTAATCCATCGCTCCTATCGTGTACTCGTTAATCTCATCTCTCCGTCACATACCCGAACCTATCTTACCCGATTTTACCTTACCCACCTCTGCCACATCACCAGCTCACTCATATACCTCCCCCTTATTGACCAACGCTCTCCATCTCACCCGGTACTCACCAATATCAACATTTCCCCTGCTTCCATGCGTCTTAAAACCACCTACTGTAAACCCCCAAGCTCCGCTCCTTATTTCTCCATGCACAACACCTCCTCGTGTCCTACACTATCCATAAACTTACTTTCCATCTCACCCTTTCTCACTCTCCCTCATTTCTCTCATTCCCTTATACACCCCACGTGATATTTTATTCCCAACTTCCCCATACTCCTCTCTCATTCCATTTTTTTCAACTAGCCTAGACCCTTAAAACCCTAGCCTCTTGTCTAGCTATATATACAAGAGGAGCAACATGATTTTAGAAAGGGAGGATTCCATGCCATTTTCACAACTCACTTTTTAGTTTAGTTTTAGAGTATTTTTTAGTATAATTTTACGGTTAGTTTAGAGTAAATTTTACTTCTTCTTTTGTATTTTTTTAGTGTGTTGAGTATGCGGCAGAATACTCTTGTGAGATACAAATTGTGAGTTTATGTTTATGTGTAGATTTCTTATTGTAGAACTCAAATTTGTGGGTTGTTCTTCATGTTCAAAGTTAGGAGTTCAATGAAAATGCAAGGAGACTTGGTTTAATATTGTTCTCTTCTCTGTTTCATTATTTTTATACCTCTTATGATGTTATTTTTACATTTTATATGTAATAATACCCATATGAGAGGCTAAATACCCCACTCAAGGGGTTAGATGAAAAACTTATCATGATTATTTTTTTATCTTTCATTTTATTTATTTATTTATTATACCCCTTTGTAAATCCTTATTAAACTTTTACATTTTATATTCACGCCTCGAGAGAGGGTGAATAATTTTCGAGAGAAAATAGTAAATTAGAATTACAATATTTATTTACTTATTAAACAAGAGATAGCTAATTTTTAAATGGTATTATAATTATAATTCCTATACTCTAAAGCTTTATTTCCAATGATTTAAAATAATTTTAGTAAATTTTTCCTAGCGGGCGGTTTATTTGAAAATGTTTAAACCTGATTTTTATAGAGTTTGTGAAAGTCTAACCTTAATATTCTAAAAATACTATGTTTAAACTTATTTTTGCAATAAGAGTTGATTTGTGGATTTAATTATATCTTAGGGTATTTTAAATAGATAAACTAATTAATAAAAATAAATAGGCTAAGTGGTGGATTCTAATCCCTTGAATTATCTCATATTTTTTACTCCTCATTTCTATCTCACTTTATCTTTCCATTTATTTGTTAGTGTAATTTAAATTTCAGCCCATTAATTAGAAAATTGTTTAAAAAAATAGTACTCATCTTCATTTTGTTACTTTTTATATTAATAAGATTGATTGATACCCCTTACTTGACACTATACTTGCTTTTAAGTGTTTTTTGTAGGTTTCAAGGGATTTAGATTGAAGAGGTTATACCACAACGACATCAAATAAATACTTTTCGTTAGTCCTCGATTCTCTTGGCGGTGTTGATACTATGAGAGCCCAAGAAATTTTACGTGATATACAAACCTATGAGATGAATATGTGTCCTCATAGGAAAATAGATGAAAAGAAAAAAAATAGCGCCACTCTAAAAAATCTTAAAGAAGGATGTGCTGAATTTCGATAGTGAGGGCGATTCAGATCTGAAAGATATTGATAGGTTTACTAGGAAGTTCACTAAGTTTCTTAAGCTTAGAGAGGATATGAGTTTTGGTAAGAAATCTAAGAACTTAATCAATGACTGTAATAGGAAGAACAAGGTTAACCCTAAGAAAATAGATGACCAAGATAAGTGTTATGAGTGCCAAAGGTTTGGGCATCATGCGTGAGAGTGTCCCACTAGATTAATAAAACAAGGCCAGAGCTTATAATGCTACCCTTAGTGATAGTGATTCGAAAGAGGAACCTAATTCTCTCGTGGAGTGTAACTTCACCTCTTTCTTGGCTAGTCATTTGAGTTTAAATGAAAAGTATTTCGATGTTGAAGATAATCATATGCATGATAGTTTCGAGGTCCGACCTTGTGATTCCAAAACTAGCGATGAAGAGGAAGAAGGGAAGATGAGTGAATAGGAGGAGACTAAGCCTCAAATTGCCTTTCGTGAATTGAAGACTGAGTCCCTTAATTTGAAAAAGTCCAACTTGAAGTTAGAGGCTAAGTTAAAAGAGTATGTTGTAGGAAATAATAATGATAAATTGATTGAGTGTTTGATGGCATGTGAGAAGACTCTTATGGAGAAGCACACATATGTTGAGTAGGAGAGATATAACCTTCATTGATTGTTTGAAAATTTGAAGAAGTATTCCCTAAAGTTTAAAGAGTCTATATATTTTCATGATTCTAGGATTGTTGAGTTAGAAGAAAAATTAAGAGACTCAAGTTGTGTCAAATTTTATTTAGAATCTAGGTCGGAAAATTAAATAAAATTTTAGGCATCGTCCAAGTAAAAAATGACAAGAATGGTCTATACGCTTTGATGATCCAATTGCTTCCACTCCCAAAGCCAAAACCAAGATTTTAAGAGAGTCAGGCATTACCAATGACGTTATAAAAGGCCAACCCAAATGTGACATTCCTTGTGTCTACACTTGCAAACATTGGGGTAGGAAAGGTCACCTTAGGAAGTTTTATTATGATCTTAGAAAAGGTCCTAGGAAGTCTAAGTCTCGTGTTACCATTATTACCAAAACCTGAGGTGTTAAATATTTATCTATTTGGATTACGTTAGATTTTTTTATTCTCGTAGGCTTTCACATGATTTATCCCATGATATATCTCATGAGTGATTGTGTTTTCATATTTTTCATACACTAGTTTTTGTCGTTGATGATATATGTTATGACTAGTTGTATGATGGTTATGTCTTTTGTATTTTGATTCTTCATTGTTTGAGTCTATATGAGAAAAATACAAACATATTTTGTTTGTATTTTGAGGCATTTTTAAAAAATGTAAAAAAAATGATCAAAAAGATTTTTGTTTTGTTTGTGTAGTAGGATTACACATTTTTTATGGCATATCAGTGTGTTTGAATCCCATTCATTCCATTTTTTCATATGGATAGAATATGAGATTATGGTTTACAATGCTTCGTATTGTATCTTAATCATGTCATGCATGGATTTGCTAGAATATCGGTTGCTTAACGAATTTGTCTAAGTATATGCATCCACACACACTTGCACAAACTATTTGTATTTTAACGTCTTCTATTGCATGAGCTAAGTGAGGTTTTCTCCTATCAGTTTTGTCATATACATATCTATATATCTTGGGGATTTGTGTATGTAAGAGCCATTACGGCGAGTTTGATCTTAGGATTGAAAAAATAAGAATGTGAAATGGAAAGGACTATGGAGAGATTAAATCTCCTTTGGATGAAAGATCACCATTTGCAAGAGATGTTGAAAAACAAAAGATTTGCCAAGGCCAAAGTTTAGAAATTGATCTCAAAAAGTGATATCTTCAAAAGTGAGAAAAAATTGAATATGTTTAAATTTTGAGGGTGTTATAAGTTGAAGATCAATGGGTTTGCATAATGAGTCCTAGTTCATCATTAAAGTTTAACGCTATTGATCTGAGAATCATCAATATTTCTAGTCTTGTGTGCATTTAGCCCATTTGTTCATTTGAGTTCACTTTATTTGTCATAAGAGGCTAAATCTAGTTTGATAAACCAATGCGATAAAAAAGAAATCCTTGGACTATTTTGCGTGTTTGGGACATTTCTTTTATTTTCTAGCTTACGCCCTGTCACTCCATACCATATTTAGTTTAGACACATTTATATCATAAGATTGTGGAAAGCTTATATTTATGTGTCATTTGTGGGGTTATACCTATATATTTATGTGCATTCATGGTATATTTGCATTTATATACATATAGTATGTTTGTTTTGAGTCTTTGCATGCATTTAATCTATCTTCTTCATATATGTTTACATTGGTATCATATGCTCCAAATTTGTATCAAATTGGTATCATATGTTTCATCATTTGGATTACTTGTGCTTGTGTTGCAGAGTTTGTTTATCATTTTCGTTTCACTTCACACTACATGATATGCTTGCTTCCTTTATGATAAGCTATGTCACATTAAAGGGGAGAAGTTATTTCATATTATTCACCTTTGACTTTGTTTATTACCGAATAAAAAAGGGGGAGAAGTATTTCCTAAGGGGGAGATGTTTTAATGAAGGAGGATAAGTTGTTTCATATGCGGTTTATATATTTCATATTCTCTTTACATTTTAAAGGTGTGTTAAGTGCAAAAGTTTAAGCAATAATGCGACAGAGTTTCACTAGAGCAAAGGTACTCAAGAGTTAGTGTCGATCATGTGTGAGTTTGTAAATTTTCCTTTTGGTGGTTAGGGATTTCATATTAGAGAGATTAATGGCCTAGTAGTTTTTTATTTTTGGTTTTTGATATACCCAAGTATGACCTCATCCCCAATGAGGGTCCAACTCGGCCAAAGCTAACCTATCACAAACCATCAGACTAATCATGTTATATCCCAGCTAAGGTTCCATCATAAGAGACCTTGTCCTCAGCCTCAACTCTCCTATACATTCTCTCGGCCACGACAAACAACACGAGAATCAGTGATCTCAAGACTAAAGCTCTCTCGACCTTGTCTATTTCCTAAAGGTCGAGGGCCATATAAAGACTTGGTTTAGCACATCAACAACCTCTCTGTCAAAATACCAGACCCGATAACTCGACCTTGGCCTGGCCCGACCGATCGTTGACACCTGATAGAGCTTATGGGATTGGGCACGCGTGGTATTATGCGCGCGGGTTACAACCCATTGATCCACGTGGATAAACCGTTATAACAAGATCTCTTCCTCATATGAGGGAATATTGCATCATCATTAGCCACTTATACTAAAGGCAAGTGTCCACACCCTACTGGAGGTTTCCTCATACACATGTTCTATACCAACCCGGGGGTGCATTACACACCTACAACACTATATAAACCCACCTTCTTCCCCAGAATAGGGGATTGAAAATACAAAACCTTAGACGAAGCTTGACTTATTTTACAGTAGAGAGAGAAAGTGTGAAACTTGTATTACACAGGCCATTAGTGCCCATTCATATAGAGAAATTCACACTCACCTGCACAGTGGAGTAGGTCAGTGGATGAACCACTTATATGCTAGTGTTTATTCCTCTTCTCCTTCTTCATATTTACTTTGTTATGTTGTTATATATATCTCCATTACTGTATGATCTTGAACTCGAGCTGCTTATTCAAATTCAAATGGTGACTTTATAGTGTCATCATTTTGGCACCGTCTATGGGAACGAAGGTTCTTTATCTTCTTCCTCTTCATTTTTAACTTATTTCTCACTTAATTTTCTAGTGGTGATTCGGTTCCACACTTTGTTGGATCTAGATCACCATTGAAAGAGCTATTTTTGTTTTTTTCAAGCTTTTTTCCAGCTCACTTAGCTCATATAGTTCACCTTTTGTTCTGTGCATTCGATGGAGTTCATAACCTCCGATTTTCCTCATGGTGTTGGCCCTAAATCTATCCAGTTGCCTCCTAAGTCAGAGATGGTGAAGGTTGTGGTGGTTCTGCGCTCACTGGCATCCATCCAGTAGAAGATGGAGGAGTAACTTGCTGCCTTTAGCTAAAATGTGATGGCTAGACCCGCCGACGCTGTAGTGGAGATTATAACTCTGATCGCCAGAGAGGGTGTGAATATGATGATGGGGTACTACCCTTGGACCCACACAAAGAAGTGTTATAGAAGTAAATATGCAGAAACGTGGCAGACCCTAGGCGATTGTGTCTAAGAAGACAAGGTTAGGAATTCCAAGATAACCAGTGTTATGATGAGGATGAGTACTGGGAGCCCTATGAAAATTTTGGAAATACAGTGCGTCCAGTCCTAGTTAGAAAAGGAAACATTGGTAGGCTGAGCTGAGATGGCCAACCCCGAGCTTCAGCTCTTGACAAATTGAGTAGAGGGTCGGATTTTGATTGACTTGACCCAGTTGGTGATCTACGAGACCAACTCTCCAGGTCATGAAGTATTGCAGGCTTCGGGGGAAATAAAGGATGTGCGACTTTCGGCATCCATGCGATCGATATGAGGAACAAAGAGAAGTTAATATCCATTATAGGATAGCTGGTAGAGAACCTATACAATAACCAACCTACAGAAAAGAAGTTGGGGACAACGTTGTGCCGACCGAGGGAGATAATAAGGAAGCGGATGAGAAGCCGTGGAACGGCTCTATTCAGAGAATTGAGGACAAAATCGATGATATCTTGAAAAGACGAGAACCCATGCAAAGAGGATATATGGAAAGGTCTCCATTTGTTGTAAGAATAGTGAGGTACCTAACCCCGGCCAAGTTGAAGCTGCCAATTATCATGCCAAAGTACGATGGGAGAACGAACCCTATTAATCATATAGAGATGTACCAATATGTGACCAATATCTTCTCAGTTTCTAATGAGATGAGATATCAAGCATTCTACAACACTCTGATAGGTTCGACCCATGTCTAATACACTTCACTGCCCAATAACTCTATAGAGAACGTCAAGCGATTGGCTGAGAAGTTCATTCATAACTTTTGTTTCGATGTGAAACCCCAAAAGAAGGCTACTCATATGTTGTAAGTAAAGAAAAGGAAGAACGAGTCTCTCAGAGACTATATTGCAAGATTCAATAAGGAGAAGTTGGAAGTTGAAGACTATGAGAAGAACATTTTTATGATTGCCCTAATGAGAGGCCTGCAAAAGGGCAAACTACTTTGGAATCTAGCCGAAGATCTTCTAAAATCCATGGCCGAACTCCTAGCTATGATTGGGAGAGTCATGAATGCGGAGGAGGCCATGGAGGCCAAAGAAGAGGATGGGAAAGAAGCTGGTGGAAGTAAATATTACAAAGATAAAGGCAGGGATGGGAAACTGAGGTCAGCTGACGATAATTTTGCTGACTAAACTCCTCTTATGGTAAGCCCTTATCTAATTCTAAATAGAATTAAGGATGATAGATCTTTGAGATGGCCCAAAAAGCTGAGGTCTCTTCCTCATAAAAGAGACAAAAGAAAATGGTCTGACTTTCACCAGGATCATAGCCATACCAATGATAAATGCTTTAAGTTGAAAGATAAAATTAAGAAAATGCTCAAGCAATGGAAGCTTTGAAAGTACGTAGACCGAAGTGGTTCTAAAGACGACGGCTAAAAGAAGTGAAGCGTCTTAAGAGATGAGAAGCCAAAATGATAACATGAGGCCAACAAGCAAGTTGAAGAGTCAGATGATGATGATGATGAGGCTGACCCAGACCTTCCCCCCAAGATACCAACATCGAAATGTCAGTTTGGAATGATCTCTATGGGAGTAAAGATGATCTGTGACGAATTAGTCAAATGCGGTAAAGAGTCGATCGATAGGAAATCCCATGTAGTAGAATTAAAGGCAATCCCAAAAAGAATAAATGTAAACTCGATCGAGGTTGAACCCAATCCAGGTAAGAGGAAGAAGGTTTACGTGAGTACGCTGGTAGTAGGGTTTTCCAGACTTGGCTTTAAGATGATTTTAGTCCCTCATGATGACCCTACAATCAACAGCACGAGGGTCTATGAATACGACGTCCCTAGTATACTAGATGACGGTGGAAGTTCAGCCAATGTTATGTTCTGGGAATGCTTCAGTGGCATAGAACTGAGCAAAAAGAGACTCATAACCTATGACCAATCGTTAATCGACTTCATTGGGGAAAAGGTACACCCATTGGGGGTATTTCAGATAAACATTCGTATAGGGACTTGGCCAAGATGCCTCACCAATAAGTTTGTCTCTCAAGGGACACATACAAGTGCCTCCACTTTTAAAAAGTTCCGAGGAAAGCATTCGAATGGAATGAAGAGTGTGAAAAAGCCGTTCAAGAGCTCAAGGCCTATCTAGGTTCTCCAAAGATTTTGTCTTAGGCTATTCAAGGAGAATAACTGTATTTGTTTTTAGTAGTGTTAGAGTTTACAATCAGTACTGCTATCGTCCGAGATGACGAAGGGGGTATTAAAACCAGTCTACTTTAATAGAAAGTCTCTTCAGGGGGCCGAGATGAAATATCTAAGGATGGAGAAGTTACACCTTGATACATGCCTCGAGAAAGATGAAGCCTTATTTTTAAGCCCATACAATGGTCATCCTCACTGACTCCCCTCTAAGACAAGTCATCCATAAACTTGAGAAATCGGGTAGGCTGATGACTTGTTCCATTGAGTTAGGAGAATTTGAGATTGTATACCAATCGAGAACGATAATTAAAGGGGAGGTGTTGGCCGATTTTATGGTTGATTTCACTTGGGACGGATTTGACACCAAGGAAGATGAGATAATAGTTCTTCCAAAGAAAGAAATAGTAGGTCCGACCATGGACTATGGTGGCTGAGCCGACCTCACAAAGAAAGATAATTTCTCAGAAATGGCGTAGCAGGTGAAGAGTCTTTTACAATCGGTAGTGCAGTTTGGAATCTGTTTGTTGATGGTTTGTCCTATGAAAGCGGTAGTGGTCCAGGTCTCATATTATTGGCTTCGAAAGGGAAATATATTGAGTATGCGTTGAGGTTCAACTTCAAAGCCTCTAATAATGAGTGTTACTATAAATATCTACTTGTAGGTTTATCACTGGCCAAAGTATTGAATGTTGGCCACATAGTAGTTGATAGTGACTCCCAACTGGTAGTGAACTAGATTCTGGGAATTTATGAACTGAAGGATGGGAAGATGGCCAAGGATCTCGCCAGGGTAAAAAAAGGGTCTTAGCATACTTCAGAGAAGTGAAAGTAAAAAGAGTCGCTCGGCTAGACAACAGTCGAGCCGACGCATTCAGGAGGTTGACATTGTCTATAAGAACAAAAATTAGGACAACCATCCCAGTCGAGATATTTCATTGAAGAAGATGATGGGAAACTTGAATTTTATTTGAATTTGAATTTGGGATCTTATTAGATGGACCCTATCATAATATATATCAGAGACGGGGAGTTTCCATAATTAAAGGTCGAGAGAAAGAAATTGAGATACAAAGCAGCAAAATTCTCCATCATAGGAGATGTCCTCTATAAAAAGGGTTTTCTACATCCCTTGTTATGATGTGTTCATCCTTAAGAGGTAGAGCATGTTTTGAAAGATGTTCATGAGGGATCACGATCCAATCATGTAGGGGCGGTCTTTGGATAAGAGGATAGTAATGCAAGGTTATTGGTGGCTAACCCTCACTAAGGATGCGACCGATTATGTGAAAAAATGTGATAAATATCAAAGTACGCTTATATCCCTCATTAGTCCCATCATCACAGGCCCTTGGCCATTTGCAGTCTGGGGGATTAATTTGGTGGGACCTCTACCAAGATCTAAAGGAAACTATAGATATCTAATTGTGGTGATATACTACTTCTTCAAGTGGGTCGAGGTCGAGGCCATGATCTCCATTACAAAGATGAAGACCTTCAAATTTATTTAAAGGAATATCACTTACAGATATGGCCTGCCTCATACACTGATCTCGAATAACGGAAAGAAGTTTAAGAATAAGTTATTGGAGGCCTACTGTGGAAGGGTTGGAATTAAACAATTCTATTCAGTGTCAGGACGACTTCAAGAAAACGGCCAAACAGAGGTCATGGAGAGAATAATTTTGGACTGGATAAAAAAGAAGCTAGAAGATGCCAAAGGCCTGTGGAACAAATAGGTACATGCCATCTTGTAGGCATACATGACGATATAGAGGACATCGATGGGGGAGATAACCTTTATGCTGGCCTATGGATCAAAAGATGTGATACCTACCAAGCCCGGCTTGCAGCCACAAAGTCCAGACCTACGACCCAAAGATAAATGATGAAGAGAGGAGGTTGGAACTGGATCTGATCGAAGAAACAAGGGAAGATGCTGAGGTGAGGCAAGCAGCATACCAAACAGAGGATGACTAAGTTTTACAATAAAAGGGTTAGACCTAGGCCGATAGCAGTGGGGGATTTAGTTCTGAAGAAAGTTTGGTAGAATCCAAACAAGTTACACCTAAATTGGCATGGCCCCTACAGGGTCACTGAAGAGGTCGTCCCAGGCACATATCAGCTGGAAAATTTGGAGGGAGAGCCATTCTCTAATCCATGGAATGCCGATCATTTGAAAAGATACTACCAGTAGTCTCATGTATACAGTTCAATTTATGTCATTTTCTTTAATTGTGTTTGAAAAAGATGATTGTAATGATGAATGAAAAATAGTCCCAAGTGTTCCCTTATATTTTTCTTGTATTAATTGTTCAACTGAATGTTTCAAGTTGTCCCAAGGTAAAAAACATCATTCATATGGTGAATTAGGATCAACTCACTCTCGGTGACACAAGAAACTAGACGGGACTTATCTCGTCCATGGATTCTCAGTAACACCGAAAGGGGGGAAGTGTGATAACATCACTAAGATGGTGAAAAATACAAAGAAATAAAAATCATTTAATTATGACCCACATCACAATATGGTGACATCAGAGTCAAAACTCTCTCGGCGAAATGACAGTGTATGACGAGACGACACTTGTCATACACTCCCAAAAATGATGAGAGTGGACTCATCATTAAACACCATTATTTTGGTTATTCAAAATTAAAAAATGATCAAGTTGGTTAATTACTCTCTCAACTTAGGATGAGAGTAAGCTTGAGAAAAACATAATTCATTTGGTGGTCTCAAAATTAAAAAATCATTAAATTGGTTTATTAGTCTCTCGGCTAGGGATGCGAGTAAGCTTGAGAAAAACATCATTTATTTGGTGGTCTCAAAATTAAAAAATCATTAAGTTGGTTAATTAGTCTCTCGGCTAAGGCCAAGAGTAAGCTTGAGAAAAACATAATTCTTTTTGTTAAAATTGAAAAATCATTAAGTTGATTAATTTATCTTTTTAAAGAATAAGGACGAGAATAAGCCGGAGAAGAGCACAATTAATTTGGTGGTCTCAAAATTGCAAAACCTTAAGTTAGTTAATTCAACATGACAGCTAAGATAAGAGTATCATTACACAAATACAGTGCAAAAAGAAATGAGAGTCACAAATACGAGATAATACTTCATTAAAGAAAATAATGTTTACTCAAATAATAGAATGTTACAAACGAGGAAGTGTTTAAAAGAAAAACATGAAGAAAGGGTATGGGTTACATGCGACCATCCTACTAGGGCAACTCATTAATGGCGGTCGAATCATCAACACCAACCTCGACCTTTGCATCCCCAATAGCGATGTCCTTAGCTTCAATCTCTCCACGATCAATCTCTTTAGCAGTTGGAGCCTCGACTTCGGCAACCTTTTCAACTTCGACCAGAGCTGTTTGGAAGAGTGGGTATTCCAGATCAGGAGCTTTAAGGTCAGGCCTAATGGACAAGACGACCTCAAGGTGTTTTAGGATTGACCACTGAAATGCCTTCCTAATACCCCTCTCGAGGTATTTGCAACCAAAGTCACTAAAATCGTCAAAATATTTATACGCCTCGATGGCCTCACTCTTGGCCTCGTCCTTGTCTCCCTTCATGACCCTGGCCAAATCAGTGGTGTTCTTGGTGGTTAGAGCCATGATAGCATTATCTTTTTCGATCGTCAAAGTCGTCAAAGCATTTTTATGCTCCTTTTTTAGGCTATCTATGGACTTTCTCTAGGACTCCATCTTACCCTTTAGTTTTTCTTCGGCCTTCAGAGCTCTCTCGGCCTCTTGGACTTTGGGATAATTTTTAGCTATCCATTTGGTAGTTGAAGTAAGAGCGAACATAAACTGTAGAAAGCATACAGATATTAGAATAAAATGAAGCGAAAAATAGTATGAGACGATGCTAAGATTAGAAAAGGACGAGGTAGATACCTGTGCCAAATTGTGAATACCAAAATCATAAACCTTGGGGGAGTCCATCTTCCTAAGAAATTGGAGGTCAACCTCCGTGGGAATGGCCATCATGGCTTCCTTAGGTCGAGATAACAAAGGGATTATCGAGACCAGGCTTTACTTTAGTTGGACAAGATTAGTAGCCCAGGCGGCCTTCAACGGGTCCGAGGCAGAGGAACTCAGCATAGCCTCTGGGGGTAAATTTTTTATTTAAACTCGTGTTGATGATGAGTATCTACCTCGTACGACTCCTTCCTTTTCTGTCCATCTTCAACTTAAGTCAGCACACCAGCTGACATCTTTTTAAGGGGCTATTTATTGCCCTCTTGCCAAAGGCGGCTTGTAAACTAGGGGTCTTCATGTTCTACGCACCCTCGGATGTGTTAGGAGGATGATCTGGAAGGAAAGAAAAACATTGGTTATTAAAGGAGTGAAAGATGATCAAAGAATTGGCGAAATAATAAAGTAATAAATTCTCACATAGCTTGTCCAACGATTTAACTCGTAAGCTAGACTTCTCAAGGTTCTAAGGGGTCATCAGGTCTTCGAATTCAGGTAGTTTCCCCTCTTTCCCTTGAATCCTCAACAACTTAAGTCTCTCTGAGTTAAATATACTAAGGCTAGGATCTAATTTTGTAGACATGGATGGATTGGACCATTGATGGGGAACTCTTGACTCATCCTCTGAGTGCTCATAATCGGCAGGGAACTTCTAGTCTCCAGATACAAAGAAGTACATCGGTTTCCATAAAGGATTGGAAATTTGATTCACATGAATAATCTTCTTCCACAACTTCGTAGCTCCCAGATGGTAGTAAGTCGGTTGCTCTTTGGTGTTAGATACGTGGTAACAGACCTTAAAGATCTCATGTGAAGGATCATCAGTATATAAGGACTTACAAAGGAAAATATATTCAAAGATGATACTCTAGGAATTTAGCACCCGTTGGGAAGGAGCAAATCCCAACCCAGATAACATGGATCCTACTGAGGGGTGGATTTGGAGACAAAATCCTACCCTAAATATCTGGTCATACAGGACAATTTCACCGTCTCGACCGTCATATGCTCTCTCTTCCTCGTCAGGGACCCGCATCGTCACATTGTATTTTATGCCATAAACATATCTTTAGACTAAAAGGACGGCCTCTATTAAAGATGAGGGAAAGCTTTGGGCATACGAACAATCAAGTGGATCCCTGACCTTGGAATCATTGTCCTCGGCCTGGGCCTTCGTGGCTGGGGTTCCAATTGGAAATCTCTCTTGAAATTCTACCTAGGTCATGGCTGATACAGGGATGGACATGGAAGGAATGACATTAGTGACACTAATATCCTCAATTAATAAAGTCATGGAAGGCTCGTGACTTTGTGAACTCCCGGCTGCGTCAGAATCAGTAGCATAAGACGAGGGAAAATTAGGGCCTCATCAAAGGAGGTTGTAGGAGAGGGACTTTATCTAGAAGATGAGGATGAACTGACTGACAGCTAATCCTCTGGGACTGTGTCCTTAGATACCTCAACAACAGGAGGGGGTACGATTGTTAAAGGATTAGGAAAGTATGGTAGTGTCTTGTTACCCTCGGCCTTCATCTTAGCCTCGGCCTCAGTCTCAATCCTTCTTATCTTACTGAAAAATCTTCCTATAAGTGTTAGGTATTTAAAGGCCAACTCGTACAGGGTTTTTCACATTCAAACAACTACAAGTTTGACTAAGTTTGACTAGAAGATCAAAAAGGGGGAACTTAAACAGTTTAAACAAGAATGCCTAAGAACAGTGGCATGAATGCCACCAGAGAAGACATTCAGAGAAGTTTTGACAGCTCTAAAAATGGGAAAAAAGCTCAAAAAAGTTTGAAAATAATTTAGACGCCAGTTTTCAAACCTAAAATCACTGATAAAAACCCTAAAACAACCCTAGAACCTACTCTCAATGTCACCGGAAAAAAAAGAATGACCCACCAAAAAACTTAAACCAATGATTAACTAACTGGAAAAAATAGAAAACAGCAAGGAAATGAAGGAAGGGAGTTACCTGAAGGAAAAAGATGCCTGAAAAACCAAGAAAAGCCCCAAAGCCTGTAAAAAAATCACCAAACAAAGGAAAAAGAAAAAGAACGAGGTTTGTTTACTATGTAGAGAGAGAGAACATGCGCGAGAAAATTAGAGAAGAAAGAGAAAAGGATTTTTCAAAAACCTTTACATAGTTACAATGCTGAGGCTCAACTTCCAAAGCAACCCATCATTATGGCACAATTCTTCATACAGGCCTGCAACCGTCAACCTTGGGCAACATGCTAAGCCACAAAATAAATTCCAAGTGTCATTCTATACCACTTGTTCATTATTCTAGGTCTGGCAATGAAAGGATATCTCAGTCGTCAATCAAAGACGTCTCATCAACTTCTTCCCTAAAGATACTGTATCCCTCAGCCTTTCGCTCACATTGAAGAGTAAAGGCTAGGGGGTGATTGATATACCTAAGTATGACCTCGTACCCAATGAGGGTCCAACTTGGTCAAGGAAAACCTATCACAAACCATCAGACTAATCATGTTACAACCCGACTGACTTCCTATCACAAGAGACCTCGTTCTCGGCCTCAACTCTCATTCACATTCTCTCGGCCATAATGAATAACACCAGCATCAGTGATCTCAAGACTAAATCTCTCTCAACCTGTCCATGTCCTAGAGTTCGAGGGACATATGAAGATTTGGTTCAAAATGAAAATGACCTCTCTATCAGAATACCAGACCTGATAAATCAGCCTCGGCCTTCCCGACTAATGGTTGACATATTGCAGAGCGCGTGTATGTGCGTGGTTTACAACCCGTTAACCCACATGGATAAACCGTTATAATAATATCTATCCCTCATGTGAGGGAATATTGCATCATCATGAGCCACTTGTACTAGGGACGTGTGTCCACACCCTACTGGAGGTTTCCTCATGCATATGTTCTATACCTACCTAGGGGTGCATTGCACACCCCCAACCCTATATAAACCCACCTTCTTTCCCAGAAGAAGGGATTGAAAATACAAAACCCTAGCCCAAGCTTTACTTCTTTTACAGTAGAGAGAGAAAGTGTGAAAGTTATATTACACAGGCCATTAGTTCCCATTTATATAGTGAAATTCACACTCACCTGCACAGTAGAGTAGAGTGGAGTAGGCCAATGGTTGAACCAATTATATGCTAGTGTTTATTCCTCTTCTCCTCATCTCCTTCATATTTAATTTGCCGTGTTGTTATATATGTATCTCCATTACTTGTGGCTTGAACTCGAGCTGCTAATACATATTCAATTGGTGACTTTATAGCGTCATCAATTTTATCCCAAAATTGCCAAATGGGAGATTTGTTTTGTAATATGTGTCAAATTTGTAATATGTTTATTGTAAATTTTAATATGTTTTCACAATGTATCAAAATTGTAATATGTTTATTGAAAATTTTTAATATTGTATTTATTCCATTTGTACAAATCCACTTTAGTCATAGTTTAGGGTTGTGTTTAGTTTGCCCATCAAGGCTATGCATGTTGAAGACCATAATGGCCGAGTTAAAGCGACATCAACTTCCATGCCGAGTTTCGTCTTCATCCATGGGATCTCTGGAAAAGTACAAATGGTGTATTATATTGATCCCTAGATTTTGTTTTGGGTGTTTATGTTTCTAAGAGTTTTATTGAGGAAATTTTCAAAAAATGATTTTTTTAAAAAAATATTTTTAGTTTTAAGTTTTGTCACTATACGAAAACTGCCTAATTGCCACGGTAAAAAACCTTGATAAGGTGAACTTTCCATGGTAAAAAATCGTGACATGTTTAGGGGTGACAACTTTTTTGACTCAGATGTGTCATGGTCAAAGTTCATGACACGTTTTCCTTGTCACGGACGTGTCATGGACTTTGATCGTGACAACATAAACTTGTTGTGGACTTTGACCATGACATGTCCGTGATAACTATTAACTCGTCACGAACATGTGACAGTTAAGTCCGTGACAAGTTTTCCTTTTCACAGACTTGTCACGATCAAAGTCCGTGATAATACTGGGCAACAATGAAAAAAAATTACTGGGCAATATGGCCACTACCATGGCCCAACAGTATTTTATTACCTCTTATAACAATATTATATGATGTATATCTCAATCAAAATTCCTCCATTCACAATAAACAGATATTAACCCCCATTTATTCATTCATTCATTCATAATAAACAATAAATTACATTCCATATTCAATATTCAATATTCATATTCATAATAAATAAATACTAATCAAATTATTACAAAAACTGTTCACTCGTCATAATTTTGAAGGAGGAAGGTAGGCCATCATACATAAGAATTGAGACAACCCTAAATAGTACTAACACGACACTACTCGTTCAACCACATAGGTTCATTCTATTTTCCCACAAACACCTGCATGATGAGGCCCCATGCCTTGTGCGGTTGCATAAATGGTTATGCTCCATAGTACCTCGGTGTGTATTCGAGTCCCTCAACCCCCTAGATATTTTATCGCCACCCTGTGTGTCTACCATATACACACATTATGCCAACCAATTGTTAAAAATGGCCTTGGAATGAAGGGGGGATGGGTGAGGGTGGCGAATATGTTACATGAAGACGAGGGGTGTTGATGAGGGTGAGGGTGTGAGACGGAGCAGTGGTCCCCTCGTCCACCACCTTCTCCTTGCCCTTCCCGAGCTGCACTCAACCTGACCTTTAAGAGCATGTTTGGCATACGCAAACATTTTTTGCATTGTTCCCTCCAAGTTCTGAAACTTCTTGACGTTGTTGGTCGTCCACTCGTCCACCATGCATGCCAGCCCAGCATTGCTTGGTGCAATCCCAGTGAGCCTTGACTTCCCTATCTGAGAGCTCACCCCTCGAGTAAGGCCCTTGTGATCCCGACCGAGCACTTAGCTTAGTGCGTCCGTAGCTGGAGATGTTTTTTCTCCACTGCTTTGGGAGTTTTGCACTTCCTTAAGCTTTTCCCGAGACAACAAAAAAGTACATGATTAGATAAGTTAATAAAAAGGTATGTGATTATAATTTTTATTTTTATAACGTAATTAAAATTTTAACTTACAATAGTGGAGGCCACGTTCGGATTAACCTACGCATCCTTCACATTCTTTGTTTGAATTGACACATAGGCATCTGGCCTATGTGGCTTATTCCTAGGGCCACTCCCCATCTCCTAAAATAAAATAATGAAAAATTAGAAAATTAGTATATAATTATCACTAAATAGAATAAAATAAAACTAAAATGAAAGAACATTAAAAACTTACCATCCTGTGCTCCACCTCGGCGTAAAACGTACACCCAAAGTAGTGCACGTCAACCTTCTTGGCCCGATTTCCCTCCCCGATTGACGAGAGGATAATATTCTCTCCAATACCTTTTTATCGACAAACTGTTTTAAGCATGACAATGAGATTGGCTCCTTCTAGGTTTCGTTTCCCTAGGTCGTAATATGGACTCCCGTTCCTGGCCAAATTACCGTTAGAGTATGTTTTTCTTCCACGTTTTATATTGGTCTCTTAATTGTTCCAAAGTGGAGTGGCGTAAATGTGGGGGCAAGACGATTTGTTCCTGTCAAACAAATACCAAACAAAAAGAAAGTGACTTAGTAGTATCTAAATTATAAAATATAAATATAAATACAAAACAATAATAAAGTTAACAAATACCTGTAATGCCCCCCAGATGGCCATCTTAAGCTCGTAGGGAACCTTCCTTTAATCTGTGTACCCGAGGATAATAATCTTCTTTAGCAACTCTAGGGCCTTAGATTCTAAGTCCGTCTTGGGGGCCTAGTTCTAGACGAGCCTTCCTCTCCCCCACTTCCTTCATGCCCTAATTTAGACATTTTCGGCAAAAATATTATTATTAGTAGAAAAATATATATGAGAAAAAGATCAAATCCAAATGAATAAAAGAATTAAACTGATTTTGAACTTTGATATTCCTAGTCAAGGTTTATCCCGATATCTTCATGAGCACCTGAACCTTGTACATCGTCAGTGACCTCATTTTGTTCCACTCCATGAACTCCATACGCGTCATCAACTAAATCCCCTATCATATTTTGATTTACATTGTTTTCATTCCCTTGTACATTTATCCTACTTGTTGATTGTTGTGAAGGTTGCTCGGGGACAAAAGGAACATGCGATTACCCATGAAAAATCCAAAATCGATAACTATCTTGTATACCCCATCTTAGCAAACGTAGTTTAACTGTTTTCCACTCAAACACCTTACCATTCCTACACTTAACACACGGACATGAGAAGTCCCCTAACCTATTTGTCTCAACCATCCACTATTTAAATAGAGGATATCACATCATAGCTACTACAATCAATCACCTATTATGGGTAAAAAGCGTATATTCATGGATTAGTATAAACAAAAGTGTGAAAATTTAGTGTCCAGTAAATGTTTTACTTCAAGATTGTCATTTCATCTTTCGGTGTTATATTATAAAAACAATACAAAATGAATTTCATTGTTATAGTGAATCCTATTTCCTAAAGGGTGAGTGGTCCTATCCCATTTATGACCACATATTTCTTCAATACACCTAACATCTCATCGACATTGTTCCAATTTGAGGAAAATTCGACAGCATATCCCCATAATTCTTCAGGTACACGACATAGATTCACAAGTGTTCATGCTATTTAAATTTATCAATTGAAATAACACTTAACACCGCATCATCTAGGTTGTACCTAGAGAACATTAAGAGACGACAATAAAATTTCCTCCAAAAGTAACAAGTGTAAGCCACTAAGAACATTATTATACACAAACTATGATGTCCCAAACTATCCAAACGGGCAATTAGAGAGATTTCATTATTAGGGTAATGACTTTTGAATCGGTCCAAGGGCTACTGAGTGAGTACGCATAAGAAATATAAGGCTAGTATCCATGCGCACTATCTGTAACTTAAGAGGCTAATGCATAGTTTAATACTATAGACTTTATTTGGTAATTGGCGGTAATGTCGAAGCATGAATTGTTTAATGATTCAAATTTACTATGAATTAGATTTTACTCGCATGATACAATAATATGGTGGGAAAAAATCGTACACTCAAAAAATGTATAAATAATGTTACACACACAAACTTTAGAACCGTATATACTTTTTGAGTGTACGATTGATTCCCATCTTATTATTATATCACGTGGGTAAAAACTAAATTATTGTAAATTTGAATCATCAAATAATGCATGTGATCGACATTACCGCCAATTACCAAATAAAGTCTATAGTATTTATTTATACTTATTGAGTGTATGATTTGTGTTGTTGCTATGTATAATTTTACCCTAGTTTTAATTGATGTTTCAAAATTTATATTGACCACCACATTTCATTTATATTTCCATGGTATGTATGTTTCATTTATGTCCTATTTATATTTCCATGGTAAGTATGTTTCATTTTTATCTTATTTATATTTCCATGGTAAGTATGTCAGTATTCAGCCGAATCACAACCGTAAATGTTAGAAATACCTAGGGACAACCAACTCAATGGATATCTAAATGTTCAAATTCACCAGTCAACAACAATACAAGAACCCAAAAAAACAATTCGAATATTAATGTTAGTTCAACATGCGATTCTTTATTGTTCATAAAATTCACAGTTCAGATATCCCAACTGATTCAAACTATAAATAAACAAAACCATATTGAAGAGAACAACTTAATGGGCCACCTCAAAACAACTTAGTTTTGGCGTGCAAATGAGGGAGAAATTTAAAGAGGGCCCCTCGATTCGCATCAAAACACACAAAATTACGTTATTTTGAGGTGTTTGTTATTTCCGTTCCCACCTCATCGCTTCTATATATGCATGCATTATTAAAATAAAATAAACAAGAAATTTAATGATGTTAACAACAAAATTCAAGTACTACATCACATGTAATTTGCATACTTTTTTGTTGCTTCTTATTTCCCATAAATTCATTCATTTTTTGTAAAAATAAATCGATAATTGAATTGTATATATAGATACCAAGAGATTGAAATCGGCAGTGGAAACGGTGGCTTGAGATCGCTTGCAATCGCAACAAAAAACCCACAGCATCAGTTAAAAACATGGATCCAAAAAAACTCAAATCGGTTTGGAAAAAAATCTCAACTCCGAAAGCTAAGACTATTTTTTTAGAAAACACTGAATAAAAAATATTTAACTCTTTTTTTAAACAAAAAACAAAAATTAAGTGTATAAGACTTGAGAAACCCCAAAAAACCCTAAGTATTAATAATTATTTCTAACGCCTTAAGTTTCGATTTTGTGAGATATATGTGAAATTGATGCATAAAAATGAAAGGAAATGCAAATACAAAGAAAATAAGTGAAGAAATTTGAAAAAAAGAGATGAAACATACCAGAAATTGCAACAAAAAAAATCACAGACAAATCGCGAGTTTAGCTGTCTGAAATAATAAAAAATCGCCGGAGCGGAGGAGGAGGTGGAGGGATGGTCGCTTGAGAACTATGGGGGGAGAGAGTTCGCCGGTTTAGCTCCAAAAAATAGAGATATTACTACTAAGGGTAAAAGGTTTATGTTGTTGCGCTAGATTTTTATTTTAATGTTGTCACGGTTTTGTCATGGTTTTTTACCGTGACAACATTTAGATGTTGTGATGGTGAAAAACCTTGACAGGATCGTGACAATATAATTGTTAAGGTCATTGATCATGACACGACTATGACAAGGTGTTGTCACGGTCAATAACCTTAGAAACAACTTCATGTTTTTTATCAAGGTTTTTGACCGTGACAACTCTAGCTGGGTGAAAGGTGACAAAAATCATTTTTTGGTATAGTGTGTTTGAATGAGTCTTTGATGTCGTTCAAACAACGACATTTTATTCGAATGATTTGTACTTTTGTTAAAATGAGCTTAGGCTTCTCATTCAAACGAGCTTCGATCGAGAAGTTTTAGATTGGAAAAAGTTTCTATGGGAAACTTATTATATCCCCGTTCAAATAAGAATTGGGGTATTGTTTAAATGACTTCATTTATGTCCGAACGAGATACCCAAAGTCATGCGAACAACTTGCCTAGGGATTCATGCCTTCATATTTTATTATTTTATATAAATTAAGGGCGCAATAGAGTTATTTTTGAAACAAGGGTTTTAAAAAACAACTTTATAGAGAAAAAGAAAAGCCTCTTAAACCCTAGTTTACACCCTATGATTGAGATCCAAAAATCTAGATGATAGAATTAGTTTGAGATTTCGAGTTTCTTGCACCAAGATAGTTTCATTTACATAATTGATAGATCTTCGTTTTGCAAGGTGGATTCCATATTGTTGCGGTGATGGTTTGATAGCCAAGATCGGTGGGCACCGAGATGGGTGAGGCCCAGGCATACTGGTGATCGTGGGTTGATTCACGCAATGTTGCTATTAAAAAGGTTCAAGTAGTAAAGACTGTAGTTAAGTGGAGTAATGTTTGTCACCATTGTATAAATCATATATCATGGTAAATTTGTGTACGTTACGCCGTCCAAGATTTTTTCCCGTTACGGGTTTTTTCGTACATCGTGGTGTTGTGGTTGATCTTTATTTTATTCTTTATAATCACCTAGATGCATTCTTAGGGTAAGATGAAATAGGTTAATAATTTACACAACGTATGTGTGATTGATGCTTAATTAAAATTGGATTAATTGCTTGTTCGATTAATTAATTAAAAATTTTAAATTGGTGTTTGGTAATCCATTATTTGCACGTACTATCTTTATCAACATCTAAGTACCTCTAAGTTAAAATCAGTGTGAGTATTCAAGAACCTATAATTTCAAACTAGTTTCGAGGTCCACATAACTGTGGCTTAAAATCATTATGGAGGCCTAATTTCCCCTTATTTAAAACCAATATTAAGGTCGAAATAACCCCGACATAAAATCACTATGGAGGTCCAAGAACCCTGATTTAAAATCAGTTAAGGGGTATAAGGAACCTTGACCTAAACACTCTTTATAAAATTACAAGGCCCTTAGACTTTATTCTATAGGAAAAGGACCATAAATTTTACAAAATTCCTTGGACAGTCAAGGACCAAGAATCCTTAACTCCAAAAAAGGCTTAGGGGCTGATTACCCTCAACCTTCTTATTTTTACAAAAAAAATAAATTTTGGCTCTAGGCATACTGAAAGTCCAAGTACCCATAATCCAAAGTTTAGTCCCGAGGTCCATGTACCATTGATTTTAAATTTTCAGGACCAGTAAGGACTTCAGCCTTAGCTCCAATTTAAAGATCAGTGACCTTTAACCATTAATTTTTTTAGTTTAAGATTACTTTGGAAAAACATTAAAGCTATTTGACAAAAAGAAATGGTTTGAGGGCTACACCCTATAGCAATATTATAAAACTTATGCAATTTTTAAAAAAAAACAAAATTTCTTGTTGACAAAGCATAAGAAAATCCAAAGGCAAGAATTCAGATGAACATGTACAATACAAAGATGAAGGACAAGATTTATTTTCATTACTAGAAATTAGGAGTACAAAGAGTTCAAATAAAAAAGGGAGAAGTACATATGGAAGGCTCAAACAACCTTATTTCTATCATCTTCGGCGTTAATAGAGGCCTTAAAAGGATTTTGCTGATTGATTAGTCACGAATGTTGCATTTAGTACCCTTTATTCTTGCACATTCTAGCGTTCTCATGTCCATTAATTTATCTTTGCGCTTTTATATTATATATCTAGTGTTCTTGATTTTTATATGTTTTGCAAGGTTTATTTGATCTTTTATAGGGAATGGGGCACATAATGTGAAGTTGGATGATTTTTGGGAAAGTTTCATTGCAAGATGCATCTTCAAGGGGATTTTTATAATTTCATACTTCCGAATTAGGACTTTGGCATTTCATGGTTTGTATCTCGTTAAATTACCTTCCCGTATCTGCCAACGGCTTGTCATTATGATTCTGTATGAGGGAGTTGTGGCATTTTAAATAAGACATGTCATGACGGTTTGACCCATCCATCAATGGATGAAGTTGGTTGATCTATTGCCTAAATATGTATTCAATGCAGTACTTTTGAAGGCCAAATCCATCGATTGATCGATGACATCAATCAATCGAAGTATCTTATAATAATTTCCCTAATTTTTATTTTTTCTTTATTTTTCATTTTCTTTTATTTTAACTATAAATACAAAGCTTTTATTTATTTTTCATATTCTTTTCATGTATCTTTAATATTTGAGATCTATATATTTTGGAACCTTGGCTTGGGATTTCCCTAATCGATCATTTTGGTAGAGATTTTTTTGCCTATACATGTCTAGGTTATAAAATATAAAAGTTAATAGATGATATCACGTATCTTTTATATTTGAAACCTTTGTGTGTAATTTCAACCATATTATTGACACCAAGTTAAAATTTAAAACTTCCATGAATATTTATTGAGTGACACTCTAAATGTTTGATTATTTTCCAAATGAGTTTCAACACTTGAAAATAGTTTCTTTTCATATAACCATTTATTCAAAGTAATTACACGGTGAAGGAAATGATTCTCAATATATAGTTTACTTGTTTTGAATTAATTTAGTTTAAATATTAGCCTAGTGTTAATTTTAGTAAAAATGTTTTAAAATAAAAAAAAACATCTTTTACATATTTATTTTAGAAGTAATAAATTGTTTGAATTCTAAGCAAGTTCTCTGTGGATTCAATACTAGGACTAGCCACTGTCTAGAGAGTGTAGTTAAAGTTTAGTTTTTTTGTATTGAGGCGGTAAACCAACAACACTGATTAGTTTCCTCACACAACCATTTTGCATTTATCACCTAATCATTGATTTCAATTCTTCAAGCTAGAGGGTCAACTTTGCGCAAGTGTTTCCTTAATATATTTATCTTCTTCTTATTAAAGGAAGAGTCTAGTCTAGAAGTGTCAAGTTCAGGATCCATTGCAATAACTTTTCCTTAGAATCAGAAAAGCAAAGGGCATAACAACCACTTATGAAGGTTTTACATGTCGAAGAATAAAGTACACTTGCAACCTGGATTTGATGGTTTCTTCCATAAATCTTTCAATCATGAAATTCTTTTATAGACCTCATCAATTTGATCCTTGAGACTCAAGGACTAAGATCATATTGGTTATGATTTATCTTTACATGGGCTAGTTGGGTCTTAACTTACACTAAGTTTGTGTCTGCTTTGTCCAACCTCTACTTCTCTTTACAAGGTAAGTAGTCTTTAGAGACTTGTCGTTCAAATCTTCATGGACCACCTTTAATGACTCATGAGTAGTAGAGATCTCATCATGCACTTTCCTTTGCTTCTCCAATAACTCAAAATAGGTTATTTGGAGATTAAGTAGGGTTTTCTGCACCTCAGGATAGCGATATTGGCACTCATCAGCATACTTGTTCTTGAGTTCCACCAACTCATCTGATGAAGACAATTTAGTCTTTAATCGACCATTCTTATATTCCAAATCTTTGAGTTTCATCCCCTAATCGTCAGAGGCTTTCTCCCATACCATGTGGCCTTGATCCCAACCACTAGTATAAGAAATGAACTTCCTCCAAGACTGCTCTGTTTCGAGGGCCAAAGCCATAAATGCCTCAAATAAGTGTTGATTCTATAAAATAATAAGAAATGAATTTTTTTTAAAAGATTGAGTTATAAAAGTAATTAAATTAATATGAAAATAAAAGTTTGAGATGAATAGTTTCCCCATAAAATGGATTATCTCCTTGGCATTGGCCTCAACACCTTTGGCCTTTATGGTTTCAACCATGGTAACGAAATTTACTCTGTTATGTCCTTCAGAGAAATCTTATCCAAGGCATAGGCATTCAGACTCCTAAAATCCTAATGACGAAAGTAATCAAAGGTTCTCGAGATACTAAAAGGTCAAGGGGACCTCCTCAACACTTGTTGATACCTTACCTTCTCCCTTAACTTTCTATTTTCCATTCCCCTGGTTTACTGGGACCTATTCAACATTAATAAACTATAATACCTTGGAGGCGGAGGTCATAGCAACAACATTAACATCTTTTGAAGTTTTGGGGTGAGTATCCAATGAGGGTAGTATTTTCTAAATCCCTAATGAGAGATTATATTTCTTTGTCACATTATCTCTTTGAGATCGGGGGATCCAAGTACTCCAGAATTAAAGCAACACCTTGAACTAATTCAAGGGATCCCCTAACTTCTTTTACCTCTTGAAATGGATGTCAGATTTGTCTTTGTATCTCTAAAAATGGCTCATCATATGCTTTGGTAGATGACTTGGCAAAGGGTATCTCATCCCCCTTATTTTCAACATAGTGGACATCATAAAGTACCTAAATTCCCTTTGTGTTCGATAGGATTGACCTTAGGGGGATATAACTTCTCACGCTTCATCTTCCAAGCTCGATCAACCACCTCTAGATTCGTAGGTAAGTAAACCAAAGTTATTAAAGTTAAAAACATGTTTACAGTACACCAAACACTAAAATTATTTAACATTTTTAGCCAGGAGTTGTCACATTCCAAAACAGTGACAAAAAAACACATATGCCTTGTCACGGTCAAGGGCCGTGACCATTTTTTATCACGGACTTTGTTCGTGACAATTCCATTGGAGGAAAGCCCACTAAAACTATTTTTTCACTTAAAATATTTCACTTTCCGTCATCTCTCTCATCAACATGGCTCCCTCTTTCTCCTAGATAAAAAAACTACCATTTTCATTCACTCAAAAGGCATGATATATATATATATATATATATATATATGTATTGACATGTATCGCTTTGATATATTTAGAAATAATATGTGAAAAACCTAGGTTTAACATTTAAACCATTCTTTATTACAATGTGAATATTTGACTTTAATATTTGTCTGGGCATGAATATAATGTGTTCGTTTGTTGTAAAACAATTTTATTTGCATACATGGGTTTGATATTGTTAGAAACAATATGTGAAGAACCTAGGTTTCAACATTCAAACTATTCTTTATTATAATGTGAATATTTAACTTTTATATTTGTCTGGACTTGAATATAATTTGTTTGTTTGTTGTAAATATAATCATTTTGGTTAAAGTGATGGATTTTGGGTGAAAATGGCAAAGAACGCAATGAATGTTCTTCGATAATTTCCAATGTTCTTCAAATGTATATAGGTTTTAAAAATTAGATTCATTTAGGATATAGAGTAAAATAAAAACTAGTTTGGTATGTATATGCGAATTAGGGTTTCAACGTGATAGTGCTTCAACATTAAGTTAACTAACGATTTAACTAACCTACAAGGATAAACTAACTTGTAGAAAGACCGTAAGTCACACGACTGCACCAGTTATTTCTACAAATTAGTTTAGTCTCGTGGAATATAAAACTATTCTCACCCCATTTGTTCACACATGGTAGGTAATGATTCTTATAAGTTGTTATGGGGTATCCTCTATACAAATAGTGGATGGGTGAGACAAACAAACTCGGGGTGTGTACTATAGAGGTGATAACAAGTTTGTAAAATTCTCAAAGAGGTGTCTCAATGATGAAGAGTTCTCATGTCCTTGAGTACATTGTAGAAATAGTGTAATGTTTGAGTGGAAAATAATTGAATTACATATGATTAGATGGGGTATGCAACATGATTACGGGGTGTGGGTTTTTCAGGGGAAAATACATTGTGCTTGTCCCTGAACAATCTCCACTACAACCGTCAAGTAGGACAAGGGTGGAAGGATATGAGAATACCTTGCCATATGCCTAATACTGGGACTACGGATGTAGAAAACATAAGTACAATGCCACTGCCTGGGTCTCAACATGCCGTGGTAGTCACCTAAATTACAACACATGATAAGGCCATGGCGATATCCTTATTAGGCTGGGGACACATACCACTTCACCAGTACATACCCAACCGTAGACTTAGCTACATCAGCATAAACTTGCCAACTGTCTAACTACTAGGAGGATTACTAACTTATCCACATGTCACATGCTCAATGAACATGACTCTTTTTTCTTACTTCTATAAATAGAAGTGTTCACCCCTCATTTAGTTGGAGATGTTTTTACAGCGAAGCCTTACCACCCACTCTCTCTTTAGGAACTCATTCAGGCGATCCTTGGTCACCTGACTCATCAGTGATCCTTTACAACCTTGATCTACAAGTTGTATCAAGTTGTGAACAGGACCTTCATAATCATGTATTCAACTCTCTCTCGCCCTCTTGTACGCCCCTAGTGGTAAATAGATCTTGTACTAATGACTGCGTATAATGAAAATAAGGCACCAAATTGCACATATGATAATTTTATAGTCTAACCACTCTATATCTTGTGTTCTATCTCTTTTTAATTACTTTATTATGCTTTTACATTTTATACGATGGTTGAGAATATATTCGATGGCACGGTTCATCCTAACTAATCTGATTTCTTGCATCATCATTTTGGCACTGCCTGTGGGAAATGAGGTGTTTTACCAAGTTTCCTCTTATATCGGTCTTTAAACCCTTATTTCATCTATGGGGACCTGTTGATACCAAAAATTTTCCATCTACATGGACAACTGAGATATTGACACGTGTTATACAGTGGAAGATTAATTCTAGTCGGCAAGGATGAAATACCGATCATCACTAGGGATGCCGACCAACATCAGGAAGACCGACTAACGATGATAAGAAAACACCAACAGTTGTATACATAAATGATTGTACATACGTAAATATCTATGATATAAAGACATTCCATCCTTTGATACTAGCCCTTATACACCCCTTGGGGGATATAAATACATTGTAAACCCTACATCCAAGGTACACAAAAAGAGAGGCAAATGAACAATTCCAAAGCAATACACAAAAGTGGATGTAGGCTATTCCCTTAAGTTGGACCACTTTAAAAATCTCTTGTCTCTTTTACTTATATTTATCTATGATCAATTAGTTAGTTTAGTCTAGTTTTTTGTATTAATATATTGGCGCCGTCTGTGGGAATAATTTTTCTAATCGATCTCACTCAATTAAACATCTAAATGGCTGATATTCCTGAATTAAGTATCAGGAATGAAGGTATTCTGCCTGCCCCTTCTACTCCTCCATCTACAAATGATTTAACTTGGATTCTTTCTAGTCTTGCAAGAGGCCAAGAGGCTATGCAAGATACTATCAAGCAACTTGCACAAACTCTTCAAGCTGGGGCACCTGCTCTATCTGCTCAAGGAAATATTCCACCACCTCTACCAAGAGGTGGTTGATGCATCCACTCAATGACAACAAAATATGTCCTTTACCACCCAAGGTCAAATTCATTACTCAAGACATTGGAATCTTTCCATACGCAGTCTTTTTCTCTATAAAGGCCAAGTGCCTTAGAGAGATTAAGTCGTGCTTCTCCCTTCAATTGTTTGGGACCTAGGGGGAACATAAATGTTCATAAGGAAAGATCTAGTAAATTTTGACGACCATCTGATCAAAGGGAAAGCACATCTCAATTACATCAAATGATCGATGAAGTGCTACTCGGATCGAGCAACAATTTCAGGAAGAGAGCTCAGCAACTAATAAAGTTACAACACATAAATCCGGTGATGCTAATGATGTATGGAAAGGATCCATACAGAGATTGGAAGAAATATTAGGATAAATGGAAAAGACAAGAAACCCTCTACAAAGAAGCTTTGTAAAAGGGTTTCGTTTGTGCATGCAATTATGGATTTGCCTACTCCAGCAAAGTTCAAGGCTCCAGTAGTAACACCCAAATATGATGGAAAAACTAATCCAGTCCTCCATATAGAAAATACAAGGAAGCTGCTGATATTTTGTAACACCCCGCCTAATTAAATACCAGGTGGCCAGTCCCATACCAAATTAAAACAGAATATACAGTTGGCTCATTCTCAGCATCACTGTCGAAAACATTTACAACTCACCCAATACCCAATTAAGCTGGTGTTAAAAACTTTTCAAATTTTAATTTAACAAAATCCATTTCCAGTTTAAGAATAACACAACACATTTTATTCTACAACACTGATAACCAATTAGATAACACTAAATAATTTGAATGCAATTGGAATAAACATTCCCAAATAATATTAATCCATTACAGTAATCCCAACAATATTAAATGTATTAAAATGACACGAATACCATAGTATTTGACCCCGATAGAAAAAGATAACTGAATCCTTTGGGCGACATGCCCTACTAAGAGAATACTGTGAATCAAATGATGATAGGTGTCTAAGCAAAACTCCATAAATCCATAGCATGTCATAATCCGCTAAGGTTGGCGTCCCTGTTGCTGGACACCTGATATAGAAGATACAATAGAAAAGAAAATATGCAAGGAAACGGGTCAGAGCCCGAATATGTAAATGATTTTTAAAACAGCAAGTATTTAACAAGTGCAATAAAGCATTTATTATGTACATGTTAGATCCAACTCTCACTTGCTATTCTCACCTCTCAACTAGAGTGCACACTTAACGTTTCCTATGAACCTCCTAGTTAATGGTTCCTCTTTAACAATTCCATAATATAATTTCATTCCCATATCATAACCCCGTATGTCCCATAACATACGTTATATAATCATTCTTGTACATTTCTCACTTATATGAATCGTTGCTCATTAACATGAATCACTTCTCATTAATATGAATCAAGCTTTTCAATTCTATTAGAATAAACATTCATTAACTTACTTTAATTCTTTCTCTATTCACCGTTATCTACAATTATCACACAGTAGATGATTTAACCACAATATATCCATTCATTCATTTAATCCATTATATATATATATATTCATATATAATACGGCACCCCGAGTCACAGCTGCGGTGCAATGCATTACTCTGCTATCATGTCCCAATATCGCTGGTCGCCGAATAGGAGACAAAAGGTTCGGTAAGGATTCCTCGAACCATAAACATCAACAAACAAATTGGAGGCGAACATAGTTCTCGTATCCATGGGTCACGCACATACCTACGTATCCACAGTCAGTGGACTTATCAACTCCCCGATAAGTCTTTTATAGACCTATGTTCTCGAGCGACAAATGAAAGATCCCATGGATTCATCAGGATATGACTGCCCTCACGCACAAACCTCCCACCGATAGCAAGTAAGCTAGGTATGTCACACACATAAATCATCAATCAATCAAATAGGCATTATGATACTTATAATATAATATCACTACCCTAAGATAATTCCCATACGTATCATTATATCTCTTTTAAATTCCACGTATTAAAATATCATATCTTTACTTCATAATTTAATTATCCTCGCATCCTATAACATCTCTCCACTCCCGACATCGTTAAGGTTCATTCGCGGAGCGTCTCGCAAAGCGAAATCCAAACAAGGAACCCCTCCAATACACTACTACTTAACTTTATCGAACGTGGAGGTCCGTCAACTTCAAATACGCAACCGGAATAACCCCATCCCCACTTTCAACCAAAAGTGGTCTAAACTCCCCTCTATTCAGGAGTCATACCTCTAAGCACTTGTACTAACCTCAGTCCTTCATATTCAAATTATAACCCTAAGGCTACCCAGGTGTTATATTAAATCACCCCTACTGGTCCTATCTTTAATCCTCATGCATCCCAATTATAATCCAACAAATGAATCTAGCAACCGAAATTTCTTTCAATTTAATTATCATCATTCTAATCAATTAAATCCCAATCAAATCAATTCAAACCATAACTAGGGCTTACTGATATTTTCTAAGTCCCATAATATCCAATTAATAATCACCAAAGATCTACAAAAAGTTTGGGATAAGAATAAACATTTAAAAAGAAATAACATCATGAATTCTCATATTTTAAATACTTAGAAAAATCAGATCCAAAAATTATTCAAATCATCAATCCGACTTCAGATTTGGATTCTACACGAAAAATTGAGTCAGGTATGTGTTTTGAGTTTTTCTTAAATCTCATCCAAATGCACTCAAAAAGAAGATCTAAACATTCCAAATTGGCTCTTCTCATTCCACTCGTTTTTGCCTCTTTTTCCAAAAAAAATTATCAACATATTATCATCAAGAACACTAAATTATTTTCAGAATTTCTTCCACAGATTGATGAATATTTATTGGATTATTATCATCCTACAACATGAGTTTACTTCCTATATCATTTCAGTTTCTAGAAATTCATAGAACAACTCCATTATGTCTTCCAAACATGAAAATCATATCTTTTCATAATTATTCTAACATGGACAATATACGAACTTAAATTGCAAATATCAAACACTTGCCTCTAATGAAGATCTGATCCTTTGGAGTTGAATAACACAGGTGGTTCTCCCTTTCTCCCGATGGTGATGGTGGTGGTGACCTTTGACCTTTGGTTTTCCTCCTTTCTAAGCAAGCTTTTCTTCTTCTAAGCAACCTTTTATTTTCTCTAGGAAGATGACTTCTCTATTTTGTGTAGAAGAGATGAATAACCCACATACACTTAATCTCCAATTACTTATAATAAGACAAAACCCGAAATCACTATTCATCCCCCTTGTAAAAATGACCAAAATGCCATTTTGGGTTGTCTTTTCATTTCCAAATGACCCGAGACCCAAATCCAACATTCAAATAGACTTTTCTGACTATTTCGAACCTTCAGGACGCAACGGCGCAGTCGAAATGACTATAAGGTCGATAGAAAATAAATTTTCTTTTTAAATTAATAAATTAGTCCCGACACGTCCTATACCGCGTCTGATTAAAAATTCAAATTACCGAATTTATATCATACCGTCATATCAATGACATCACATTCATATATTACCTAAATATCTTTAAGTAATATTCGAAATCATCCATTTTAATATCCACAATTCGGATAAAACCCAAATGAACTAATTAATAATAAAATCCAATTAATCCATTATTTTAAAATATAACCCATTTTAAAAGTCATTAAAAATCACGGGGTATTACATACTTCCCCCCTTATAAAAGAATTTCGTCCCGAAATTTAGGAATATAAGTCATACCGGTAAGGTCAACTCCGAGTATAAATCTGACATCGCAAGAAATCTAAGACGTACCGCCCATACAGTACATTAACGAAAATCCCTATTGATGTTATACGCCCAACCTCACCATATAGTTTCAACTGAATCGAATTCAAAATTTTCACAATCTTCCCTATACCATCCTCATGACAAAGTTTGGAAAAATGAGCCTCACGTATCAAATACTTCCTGAAGTCACAACTACTTACTGTTTCATAATTATGAAAACTACTACCATTCAACCATCCAGGGCGCCCATACACCCTATCGTACCACTTTCATTATAATATTTGTCGCAAAGGTTATAAACTCATATCCTAAGGACCTAACTTATTTCGACTCCCAGCGGTTATTAGTTTCATGCGTGGGGTGTCTCGCAGGGGAAATCCAAACAAGGAACCCCCCCGATACACTACTACCTAAAGTAATCAGTCATCGAAACTCCTCATGTCCTTAGTCAATAGTTTATAACCTCTCTACATGCTTTATCTATTTCAAATAAAGTCTACTCATCTACTCTCTTATAAAAGACAAGATGCTAGCTAGTAGTAGTACATACGCTCTTAAATACCACAAGTCAATCCATGCCAATAGTCACATCGTGTTCGAACATGCCCAAGGTAAGTAATTCCGTGAGAAAAATCAAGCCCACGTGATGACTTAAAAAAAAATATAGGTGTTCCACACCCCTCGGCGAGTCTTACGTAAATAACAATGCTATAGGCTAAGTTTATCAACCCTTTTGCCCATACAATCTTAATCGCTACAAAAATCAATAACGCCTCATAACTCCTTAGATAGAAAACATACCCTCATTCGTGGGTGGTGGTTATTGACTCTCACTATTATAACTTTGCTCGATGAGTCAAAAAAAAATTTACCCCAAATTTTCAGTTCTAGTTAACCACACTCCACTATATGTCCAAGCCTTTGAATATATTGCCTTCGTTAGGTAACACACATAATTTCCGCATCTCAAGAACTTCTACTAATGCCTCTCCTCAATTTTTCCATAATAGGGGTGACTCGACTACGGTCATCATACTCGAACATACTTCATAAACTCCTAAGTACGATCTTCGCTATCCGTTCAAGGACCCTCATCTTCCATACTTCATTGTTCGATCACTCTTGAACGCAAATAAGATTCACTACTATCTACGAAATCTTACCAAAGAAATCAACAATCATAAACATAGGGCTCTACATCAAAGAACGCTAAGCTGAAAACACAGTAAGCCATACAGACCCTAAAGGACACTAGAACCTGATGCTCTGATACCATTTGTAACACCCCGCCCGCCTGGAGAGAGCAAACGGAGCGCTAATGCGATAAAACTAAACTAAATCCACAATATAACAAGGTATAGAGCATCTAAATAAACCCACAATAATATAAATCCACTAATCTCAATCTCTTCAATTACAATAAGTCTCTCGAATAAATACAACATCTAACTCGAAAAATAAAATACAAATCTGCAATGGTCTATACAACAAAATAAATAATACAAATCTTTCCCAAACAATCCTCGCTAAAATCAATCTCCATAGCGCCCCAAAATTCGCTAACCTGCCACTAAAAGAAAATATGGGGAAGTACACAATACGACAAGAAAGATGCTCAACAAATAAATTAGCGATGAATAATGCGTAACAACACGAGTATGAATATTCAAATCAAAATGCGAATCAAAAAGCATTTATCAATAAATTTCTCAACAACACTTTAACTGGGTCACCAGGTCTCGCCACATCCGTATATGCTTTATCAAGCCATAGCCCGGGAAACAGGAATTTTGGCGGGTGCCCAACCTCCGTGCCATATTAAAATCACATGACAACGTGATCATCAACAATATAATGATACCACATGAATCAAAATAATTTCAACAATTATTTTCCAGATTTCAATGAATTTAACAATTCAAATATGAGTTCAATTAACAAGAATTCAACGGAATAAACACTCGCGAGATTTAAGGAGCATATTGTGTAAAACCCCATACCTCAAACCATGATGAGAAACCAACGATCACATCCTCAAGATCAACAAAAAAGATCAACAAAAGCTCCTCCAAGAACCTCCAACAAAATAGCACCAAGAACATCTCTAATCTAAGGTTGGAACTCACAAATTTCAAGGGCCAATGTGTATATAAAAAGAAGATGAATATAAAATATATTTGCTGCCAAAATTTGTGCCAAAAGTAGGTTAAAAATGTTGCCCATGACTTCCTTTTATAATGCAAAGAAATTATGAGTTGGAATCCAAAAGACTCCTTTAAATAAGGCAAAGAAATGAAGAGTTGGAAGTCAAAACAACTCCAAGAGTTAAAAATATTTAAAAAATCATTTTAAAATCCGATTTTAACTCCGTTTTCGAAACCGTTTGAAATTATCGCCTTTAAAAATAATAACCAACATATTTGAGCAATAAAAATAATTTTATCAAAAACTTTATTTTCCTCCATTTTCCAAAAATTAATTAAAATAGCCCAAAATTACGCGGGTTGTTACATATTTGTAACACCCCGCCCGCCCGGAGAGAGCGAACGGAGCGCTAATGCGATAAAACTAAACTAAATCCACAATATAACAAGGTACAAAGCATCTAAATAAACACACAATAATATAAATCCACTAATCTCAATCTCTTCAATTACAACAAGTCTCTCGAATAAATACAACATCTAACTCGAAAAATAAAATACAAATCTCCAATGCTCTATACAACAAAATAAATAATACAAATCTTTCCCAAACAATCCTCGCTAAAATCAATTTCCATAGCGCCCCAAAATCCGCTAATCTGCCACTAAAAGAAAATATGGGGAAGTACACAATACGACAAGAAAGATGCTCAACAAATAAATTAGCGATGAATAATGCGTAACAACACGAGTACGAATATTCAAATCAAAATGCGAATCAAAAAGAATTTATCAATAAATTTCTCAACAACACTTTAACTGGGTCACCAGGCCTCACCACATCCGTATATGCTTTATCAAGCCATAGCCCGGGAAACAGGAATTTTGGTGGGTGCCCAACCTCCGTGCCATATTAAAATCTCATGACAACGTGATCATCAACAATATAATGATACCACATGAATCAAAATAATTTCAACAATTATTTTCCAGATTTCAATGAATTTAACAATTCAAATATGAGTTCAATTAACAAGAATTCAACGGAATAAACACTCGCGAGATTTAAGGAGCATATTGTGTAAAACCCCATATCTCAAACCATGATGAGAAACCAACGATCACATCCTCAAGATCAACACAAAAGATCTACAAAAGCTCCTCCAAGAACCTCCAACAAAATAGCCCCAAGAACACCTCTAATCTAAGGTTGGAACTCACAAATCTCAAGGGCCAATGTGTATATAAAAAGAAGATGAATATAAAATATATTTGCTGCCAAAATTTGTGCCAAAAGTAGGTTAAAAATGTTGCCCATGACTTCCTTTTATTATGAAAAGAAATGATGAGTTGGAATCCAAAAGACTCCTTTAAATAAGGCAAAGAAATGAAGAGTTGGAAGTCAAAACAACTCCAAGAGTTAAAAATATTTAAAAATCATTTTAAAATCCGATTTTAACTCCGTTTTCGAAACCGTTTGAAATTCTCGCCTTTAAAAATAATAACCAATATATTTGAGCAATAAAAATAATTTGATCAAAAACTTTATTTTCCTCCATTTTCCAAAAATTAATTAAAATAGCCCAAAATTACGCGGGTTGTTACGTATTTGTAACACCCCGCCCGCCCGGAGAGAGCGAACGGAGCGCTAATGCGATAAAACTAAACTAAATCCACAATATAACAAGGTATAGAGCATCTAAATAAACCCACAATAATATAAATCCACTAATCTCAATCTCTACAATTACAACAAGTCTCTCGAATAAATACAACATCTAACTCGAAAAATAAAATACAAATCTCCAATGCTCTATACAACAAAATAAATAATACAAATCTTTCCCAAACAATCCTCGCTAAAATAAATCTCCATAGTGCCCCAAAATCCGCTAACCTGCCACTAAAAGAAAATATGGGGAAGTACACAATACGACAAGAAAGATGCTCAACAAATAAATTAGCGATGAATAATGCGTAACAACACGAGTATGAATATTCAAATCAAAATGCGAATCAAAAAACATTTATCAATAAATTTCTCAACAACACTTTAACTGGGTCACCAGGCCTCACCACATCCGTATATGCTTTATCAAGCCATAGCCCGGGAAACAGGAATTTTGGCGGGTGCCCAACCTCCGTGCCATATTAAAATCACATGACAACGTGATCATCAACAATATAATGATACCACATGAATCAAAATAATTTCAACAATTATTTTCCAGATTTCAATGAATTTAACAATTCAAATATGAGTTCAATTAACAAGAATTCAACGGAATAAACACTCGCGAGATTTAAGGAGCATATTGTGTAAAACCCCATACCTCAAACCATGATGAGAAACCAACGATCACATCCTCAAGATCAACACAAAAGATCTACAAAATCTCCTCCAAGAACCTCCAACAAAATAGCCCCAAGAACACCTCTAATCTAAGGTTGGAACTCACAAATCTCAAGTGCCAATGTGTATATAAAAAGAAGAGGAATATAAAATATATTTGCTGCCAAAATTTGTGCCAAAAGTAGGTTAAAAAGGTTGCCCATGACTTCCTTTTATAATGCAAAGAAATGATGAGTTGGAATCCAAAAGACTCCTTTAAATAAGGCAAAGAAATGAAGAGTTGGAAGTCAAAACAACTCCAAGAGTTAAAAATATTTAAAAATCATTTTAAAATCCGATTTTAACTCCGTTTTCGAAACCGTTTGAAATTCTCGCCTTTAAAAATAATAACCAACATATTTGAGCAATAAAAATAATTTTATCAAAAACTTTATTTTCCTCCATTTTCCAAAAATTAATTAAAATAGCCCAAAATTACGCGAGTTGTTACATATTTGTAACACCCCGCCCGCCCGGAGAGAGCGAATGGAGCGCTAATGCGATAAAACGAAACTAAATCCACAATATAACAAGGTATAGAGCATCTAAATAAACCCACAATAATATAAATCCACTAATATCAATCTCTTCAATTACAACAAGTCTCTCGAATAAATACAACATCTAACTCGAAAAATAAAATACAAATCTCCAATGCTCTATTTAACAAAATAAATAATACAAATCTTTCCCAAACAATCCTCGCTAAAATCAATCTCCATAGCGCCCCAAAATCCGCTAACCTGCCACTAAAAGAAAATATGGGGAAGTACACAATACGACAAGAAAGATGCTCAACAAATAAATTAGCGATGAATAATACGTAACAATACGAGTATGAATATTCAAATCAAAATGCGAATCAAAAAGCATTTATCAATAAATTTCTCAACAAGACTTTAACTGGGTCACCAGACCTCACCACATCCGTATATGCTTTATCAAGCCATAGCCCGGGAAACAGGAATTTTGGTGGGTGCCCAACCTCCGTGCCATATTAAAATCTCATGACAACGTGATCATCAACAATATAATGATACCACATGAATCAAAATAATTTCAACAATTATTTTCCAGATTTCAATGAATTTAACAATTCAAATATGAGTTCAATTAACAAGAATTCAACAGAATAAACACTCACGAGATTTAAGGAGCATATTGTGTAAAACCCCATACCTCAAACCATGATGAGAAACCAACGATCACATCCTCAAGATCAACACAAAAGATCTACAAAAGCTCCTCCAAGAACCTCCAACAAAATAGCCCCAAGAACACCTCTAATCTAAGGTTGGAACTCACAAATCTCAAGGGCCAATGTGTATATAAAAAGAAGAGGAATATAAAATATATTTCCTGCCAAAATTTGTGCCAAAAGTAGGTTAAAAAGGTTGCCCATGACTTCCTTTTATAATGCAAAGAAATGATGAGTTGGAATCCAAAAGACTCCTTTAAATAAGGCAAAGAAATGAAGAGTTGGAAGTCAAAACAACTCCAAGAGTTAAAAACATTTAAAAATCATTTTAAAATCCGATTTTAACTCCGTTTTCGAAACCGTTTGAAATTCTCGCCTTTAAAAATAATAACCAACATATTTGAGCAATAAAAATAATTTTATCAAAAACTTTATTTTCCTCCATTTTCCAAAAATTAATTAAAATAGCCCAAAATTACGCGAGTTGTTACATATTTGTAACACCCCGCCCGCCCGGAGAGAGCGAATGGAGCGCTAATGCGATAAAACGAAACTAAATCCACAATATAACAAGGTATAGAGCATCTAAATAAACCCACAATAATATAAATCCACTAATATCAATCTCTTCAATTACAACAAGTCTCTCGAATAAATACAACATCTAACTCGAAAAATAAAATACAAATCTCCAATGCTCTATTTAACAAAATAAATAATACAAATCTTTCCCAAACAATCCTCGCTAAAATCAATCTCCATAGCGCCCCAAAATCCGCTAACCTTCCACTAAAAGAAAATATGGGGAAGTACACAATACGACAAGAAAGATGCTCAACAAATAAATTAGCGATGAATAATACGTAACAACTCGAGTATGAATATTCAAATCAAAATGCGAATCAAAAAGCATTTATCAATAAATTTCTCAACAAGACTTTAACTGGGTCACCAGACCTCACCACATCCGTATATGCTTTATCAAGCCATAGCCCGGGAAACAGGAATTTTGGTGGGTGCCCAACCTCCGTGCCATATTAAAATCTCATGACAACGTGATCATCAACAATATAATGGTACCACATGAATCAAAATAATTTCAACAATTATTTTCCAGATTTCAATGAATTTAACAATTCAAATATGAGTTCAATTAACAAGAATTCAACAGAATAAACACTCACGAGATTTAAGGAGCATATTGTGTAAAACCCCATACCTCAAACCATGATGAGAAACCAACGATCACATCCTCAAGATCAACACAAAAGATCTACAAAAGCTCCTCCAAGAACCTCCAACAAAATAGCCCCAAGAACACCTCTAATCTAAGGTTGGAACTCACAAATCTCAAGGGCCAATGTGTATATAAAAAGAAGAGGAATATAAAATATATTTCCTGCCAAAATTTGTGCCAAAAGTAGGTTAAAAAGGTTGCCCATGACTTCCTTTTATAATGCAAAGAAATGATGAGTTGGAATCCAAAAGACTCCTTTAAATAAGGCAAAGAAATGAAGAGTTGGAAGTCAAAACAACTCCAAGAGTTAAAAACATTTAAAAATCATTTTAAAATCCGATTTTAACTCCGTTTTTGAAACCGTTTGAAATTCTCGCCTTTAAAAATAATAACCAGCATATTTGAGCAATAAAAATAATTTTATAAAAAACTTCATTTTCCTCCATTTTCCAAAAATTAATTAAAATAGCCCAAAATTACGCGGGTTGTTACACTTCCCCACTAACAATGGAATTTCGCCCTCGAAATTCGCCGAATGCCTAACTCTGAAAAATCAGGCCACTACACTAACTCCAAAAATAAATCACGTCATCAATCCGACTTCAGATTTCGATTCTACACGAAAAATTGAGTCAGGTATGTGTTTTGAGTTTTTCCTAAATCTCATCCAAATGCACTCAAAAAGAAGATCTAAACATTCCAAATTGGCTCTTCTCATTCCACTCGTTTTTGCCTCTTTTTCCAAAAAAAATTATCAACATATTATCATCAAGAACACTAAATTATTCTCAGAATTTCTTCCATAGATTGATGAATATTTATTGGATTATTATCATCCTACAACATGAGTTTACTTCCTATATCATTTCAGTTTCTAGAAATTCATAGAACAACTCCATTTTGTCTTCCAAACATGAAAATCATCTCTTTTCATAATTATTCTAACATGGACAATATACGAACTTAAATTGCAAATATCAAACACTTGCCTCTAATGAAGATCTGATCCTTTAGAGTTGAATAACACAGGTGGTTCTCCCTTTCTCCCGATGGTGATGGTGGTGGTGACCTTTGACCTTTGGTTTTCCTCCTTTCCAAGCAAGCTTTTCTTCTTCTAAGCAACCTTTTATTTTCTCTAGGAAGATGACTTCTCTATTTTGTGTAGAAGAGATGAATAACCCACATACACTTAATCTCCAATTACTTATAATAAGACAAAACCCGAAATCACTATTCACCCCTTGTAAAAATGACCAAAATGCCCTTTTGGGTTGTCTTTTCATTTCCAAATGACCCGAGACCCAAATCCAACATCCAAATAGACTTTTCTGACTATTTCGAACCTTCCGGACGCAACGGCGCAGTCGAAATGACTATAAGGTCGATAGAAAATAAATTTCCTTTTTAATTTAATAAATTAGTCCCGACACGTCCTATACCGCGTCTGACTAAAAATTCAAATTACCGAATTTATATCATACCGTCATATCAATGACATCACATTCATATATTACCTAAATATCTTTAAGTAATATTCAGAATCATCCATTTTAATATCCTTAATTCGGATAAAACCCAAATGAATTAATTAATAATAAAATCCAATTAATCCATTATTTTAAAATATAACCCATTTTAAAAGTCATTAAAAATCACGGGGTATTACATATTTATGCTATTCCCGACGAAATGAGATGTAGAGCATTTTCTAGAACCATTACTGGATGTACCCAAATCTGGTACAATGGTCTTCCTCGGGGACACATTTTTAGCTTCAACCAACTGGCCGAGCTATTCCTTAACAACTTTTGCTTTGGAAAAAAGCCTGTGAAAAGGGTGGAACACTTACTTAGTGTAAGACATAAAGAAGGAGAGAACATCATAGATTACATCACTCGTTTTAATAACGAGAAACTAGAAGTCGTAGATTATGAGGAGAAGACTGTAATAACTGCCCTCATGAGTGGATTGCTCCCCAAAAATCTGTATTACACTCTTGCTAAGGATCCCCCAAAGACAATGGTAGAACTGATGGCTAAAGTAGCAAAGATCATGAATGCCAAGGAAGCAAGGGAGGCCAAGCATAGCTCGGGTAAAAAAGTTAATGGAAAAAATGATAGATCATAAAGACCCCAGAGAATACGGGGAATCAAAAGAGACATGAGTTTTGGAGAGAATCAAGAAGTACAATGACTAAACTCCATTAACAATGGGAATTCACTATGTTTTGGAAGAAATCAAGCATAAAAAAGATGTGGATTGGCCTGATAAGTTGAGAAGTTCACCGACCAAAAGAGATAAAACTAAGTATTGCGAATTCCACAGGGATCATGATCACATGACGAAACATTGCATATCTCTTCAAAATGAGATCGAAGCTCTCATTTGATGAGGAAAGATGAATCAATATGTTGATCACGAGAACAACGAGGGAATTCGGTGACGATCAAAATATCCTTGCAAGCCTAGAGAGGAGAAGAAAAGAACTCATAAAGATGATCAGTGTGATGATCCCGATCCCCCTAAAAAAACCCGGAAACCAGAAGCTGAGGTATTATGTATCAATTTTGGTTCTTTTAATTGCCAAATGATTACAAGTGGAGATGTAGGAGGAGGAGATCATACAGAGGAGTGAAAAGATAATCTCCATGAAGCACAAGCTTGCTCGTACATATAAAAGATCAACCTTGCAGAGGAAGATCGACCAAGGAAAGTTAATAAAGAAAATCTAGTAATTAGTTTCTCTAAAAATAACCTTTCAGGAGTACTGTATCATCACAACGACCCATTAGTAATCAAAGTCAGAAAGGAAGAAATCATTATCTCTAGATTATTAGTAGATAATGGCAGCTCGATGGATATCATGTTCTATCCTTGTTTCACCAACTTGGATTTTAAACTCATCTAATTAGAGCCCTATCATCGACCACTAATAGGCTTTGCAGGTGAGAAAGTCTTAAAATGGAAGTGATGATAGGCACCTGGCCAGCTAGCCTAACAGAGAAGATTCGTTTCTTTGTAATGGATAAAACGTCCATTCAGCTTACAATATAATTATGGGAGGAGTAGGGCTAAAGAAGTTCGAAGCAGTACCATCCATTGTTCATCAATGTCTAAAATTCCCTAATAATGTTGGTGTGAGAATTATGAAAGGTGACCAGAAAGTAGCTCGGTAATGTTACTACTCTTCTGCCGAGCAAGAAGACTTGGAAGAAATAAAGAAGAAAACCACTACCTACCAAGTGGATACTCCAGAGCTTGATTAAGACTCTAAGGTTGAAACCTTAGATCCGAGGGAGGAAACAGAGTTGGTGAAGGGAAAAATTGTGGAAGCAATTGAAATCATTGTGTTAGACGATGACAAATTGGATCGCATCACTCAAATAGGGACAACATTGGATCCTGTTCTTAAACAGGAACTGGTGAGCTTCCTTAAACAGAGAAAGCACGTGTTTACCTGGAGTCATGAATATATGCCTGGGATAGATCCCAATTTCCTCTGCCATAAGCTCAACGTAAACAAAAAAGTTAAACCAGTAAAGCAAAGACGAAGAGTGTTCAGCCCCGAAAAGAACCAAGACATACAGGAAGAAGACAAAAAGCTTTAGAAAGTATCTTTTATTAATGAAGTGAAATACCCAGACCCGTTGACCAATGTAGTTATGATCAAAAGGAAAAACAACAAGTGGAGAATGTATGTAGATTTCACAAATTTAAATAAAGCATGCCCAAAGGATCATTTTCCTTTGCCCCGAATAGATCAACTCGTGGATACAACATCCGAACATGAGTTACTCAACTTTATGGATGCTTATTCTGGTTATAACCAGATAAAAATGAAACCTGAGGATAAGAAAAGCACTTCTTTCATCACTCCCCGAGGAACATACTGTTATAATGTTATGCCTTTTGGTTTGAAAAATGCAGGTGATACATATCAAAGGCTGGTTAATAAGGTGTTCGAGGAGAAAATAGGTAAGAATATGGATTCTACGTGGATGATATTCTAACAAAAATAAAAAAGGTGTCTAATCACATTGCCGACCTCAGCCAAACTTTTGATTAACTTAAGAAGCACAAGATGATGCTGAATTCGACCAAGTTCATTTTTGGGGTGCAAGAGGGAATGTTCCTCGGGTACATAGTGAATCAAAGGGTAATTGAAGAAAATTCAGATAAGATCAAAGCATTAATTGAAATGTAATCCCCAACTTACAAGAAGGACGTGCAAAGACTGACTGGACGAGTAGCTGCTTTGAACAAATTCATTACCTTAGCTATAGATAGGTGTCTTCCCTTCTTCAAGGTGCTCATAAAGAGTTTTGAATGGAACGAAGATTGTGAAAAAGATTTTGTGGAATTAAAAAAGTATTTGGGGTCACGTCCATTACTATTTCGACCAATCACGGGTGAAAAATTATACCTGTACTTAGCTATTTCTGAATCGGTAGTAAGTTCAACATTGATTCGAGAAGAGAATGGAGTTCAAAAACCCGTCTATTATATCAGTAAGGATTTTCGTGGAGAAGAACTCAGGTACCCTCATTTGGAGAAATTGGCTTTATCACTAATTGAAGCATCCAGGAGCATGAAAACCTATTTCTATGCCCATAAAATCGTAGTTTACACTGATATGCCTCTAAGGCAGGCTTTGCATAAACCAAAGAAATCTGGTAGATTAATGTATTGGGCTGTGGAATTTGGGGAATATGATATCATATATGAACCAAGGTCTTCTTTAAAAGGCCAAGTATTGGTAGATTTCATAGCTGAGTTCACTTACTCTGAGGTCCCCAAGCAACAAAGTAAACAGGGTGAACAAGAATAAGGAGGAAGTAATGTTAACAAGAAAGCTCCCGAAGAAATTTCTTCAAAAGAAACAGTTATCAAACTACCATATTCCTCTTCCTAAACACAGGAGATGACCAGGAAGTATGAATATGCAAAGGGAAAGATATTCCACTATGGGAGTTTGACAGACCAAGCGTTTGACAATAATACCCCAATATGGAACTTATATGTTAATGGATCATCTTGTTCAACCGGCAGTGGAGAAGGTATAATACTTAACACTCTTGATGGTATTGATATTGAGTATGCACTGCGTTTTTAATTACAGTCTTCGAACAATGAGGCAGAGTACGAAGCTCTTATGGACTGAGTTTAGCCTAATCATTGAATGCCAAGCAAGTTATGGCACACAGTGACTCTAAGCTGCTGGTGAACCAAACACTGGGTTTATATGGAGCTAAAGGAGAATTAACAACTAGGTATTTATCCAAGGCGATGGAAGTCATTGAAAAATTACCAACTGTTCAGATGAACAAAATCCCAAGGTTGGAAAATGCTAGAGATGATGCCCTTGCTCGGCTAGCCTCAGTAACCAGAATTGAACTCCAACGAACTATCCCTACTGAGATTTTGTCCAATAGGAGCATCAATGAAGAATTAATGATTAATTTTATTTCCATAGGTATGGGGCCATCATGGATGGACCCTATCTGAGTGTACATTGAAGAAGGAACTCTACCAACAGATATGGTGGAAGCAAAGAAGTTGAAGTATAAAACATCTCGGTATGTATTAGATAATGGTGTTTTGTATAGGAGAGGACTAACAGTCAATTTTTAACTCTGTGTGCATCCATCAGAGGTCTAAGATCTAATTCAGGAGGTTCACGAATGATCATGTGGAGCTCACATAGCAGGGAGAACAATTCTGCAAAGAATCAGTACGCAGGGGTATTACTGGCCAACAATGCAAGCAGACTGTATAACTTTTACCAAGAAGTGTGATAAATGTCAGAGATTCTCCACCATTCACAAAACTCCACAGGCTGCCCTCTTTCCAATCACTTCACTATGGCCATTTTCCATGTGGGGTATAGACTTGGTCGGACCATTTCCAACCACCCGAGGAAGATTTAAATACTTGGTTATCGTCGTGGATTATTTTACAAAATGGGTTGAGGCAGAGCCTCTGATAGAAGTGCCTTATGAAAAGATCTACCAGTTCATATGGAAAATCATCATTTGTAGGTATGGGTTGACCTATGCTTTCATTACCGAACACGAAACACAGTTTGATAATGATGAATTCACAAATTACTGTGCTCAGTCCAATTTTCAAAAATTACATTCAGTTGCAGGACATCCTCAGAGCAATGGACAAACTGAAGTTACGAACATAACTTTTCTTAACGGGTTGAAGAAAAAGCTTGATAATGCCAAGGTAAATTGGATAAATGATCTACATTCTATCTTGTGGGCAAAACGGACAACACCAAGAACGGCAACTGGACAGTCCCCATATATGTTAGCATTTGTGACACCCCGACTAATTAAATACCGGGTAGCTACTCCTTTATTAAATTAATTCAAAATGCCAAGTTGGCTCAGTTAATAGCATCACTATCGAAAACATTTTAATTTTACTAACCACCTAGTATTTAAAAAGTAAGTTGCCAAATTTTAATTAAAGTCTGAATAACATGCAACAAGTGTAATGAAGAAATAAGTAACACCATTCACCATACTGAAGTAAAACGAATAACCATCACATAATGTAAATAAAATCTGGAGGAAAACTCCTCACTACAAACCCACAACTGAAACAACTAAACTGAATACTGAAATAATACATGCCAAAGTCTGAAACAAAACTGAAATGTAAAAGATGTCTCTAAATAGAAATGGGCAACATGCCCTACAACTGATAGATAGTGACTCTGGATTCCAAAAGATAGAAGCGTCTACAAGCAAATCCCTGTAGCTTCCACAAACAACTACAGTTTGTCTCCTGAATGAGTATCCTATGCTTGGTGTCCTTGTGGCTGGGCACCTAAAATGGTTTTACAAGAAAAAGATTTGAAAAGTAAACGGGTCAGAGCCCGAATGTGGAGTTATATTTTAAAAACCTGCAAGTGCTTTAAAAACATTTAAAACATTAAATGCAAAGTACATGTTAGGATGTGCACTTACATGATATTCTCACCTCTCGTCTAACTGTGCACTCCTAACGTAAGTACCCATCTATAACGACGCAAACCACTAGCTAAGTGACATCATCTCTAGCTAGACTATCATAGGTCCTACCCATATTACTCGGTTCTATTAACATAATAACGCTCGTAATTAAGTAGGGGTTTAACGTAAACTCAGATGCTCAATATGCAATATATATATCACTATCAGCTAACTCGTTACATTCTCGAAACAATACCGTAATTATATTCACAACATTAACATGAAGGTTCCCATTAATTAAGTGTATATCATTCACATCATAAATATACAGTATAAGCACCCCGAGAACTAAGTTGCGGTGCAAACATACTCTGCTATCCATCCCGGTACATCACGTACATAAGGATTACATATTCCAAATCTCTCAGGAATAGTTCACAGATAACAACATCACAAATAATGGAGGCGAACACAGTCACATCACATTGGTCAGGCACATACCTACGCTCCTATGATCAGCGGACTTATTAATATCCCAATAAGTCTTTCTATGACCTATGTTCATCAAGGTAACTAGTCTAAATCCGGGCAACACAAGGATTAGAGGGCCCTAAGCGAACGAAAACCTCCCGTGATAGCAAGTATGGTGGGTATGTCATACACAAAATTCATATACCAATACTAAGTAAACACACGTCTTAGTAATACCGTAGTTTAATCGTAGTACATATCGCATTCTCGTACTAACTATAATTATCACAATTTATACTATTCCGGTTTATAATCATACGCGCCATAATTTTCTCACGTCGTAGTAGACACTCACGTCTCAACCCAAACCATCCATTTAATATAACTCGCGTATATAGTTTACTCCTCTTAATAACCCAAAAGTCCCAAATCTATCCTTACTTCATCAAAGGAAGGTTATCTATATCCTCGAACAAGTTTACGGGACTCCAAAAATCAAAACAGTCCAAAAAGGACCAAACTGTCAACTCGTTAGAAGTCTCGTTCGAACGAGACTGTTCGAATGAGATTCCTCTGTCAACTCGTTAGAAGTCTCGTTCGAACGAGGCTGTTCGAACGAGATTCCAGTTCATTCGAACGAACTGTACCTTCTAACGATATCTCGTTCGAACGAGATATCGAACGAAATCCCTTTTCATTAGCAGCGACTGGTCAACTCATTAGAAGCTCGTTCGAACGAGTTCGTTCGAACGACCTGGGTAGGGGCTTCTAACGACCTGACAGTTTTGTCCCAGATTTTTCCCCATCTCGTTTTTATCCATTTTATCACTCCTAATCTCTTCCAAAGTTCATCCCAACAACGTTTTAGGGTCTCTAATTCATCCTAAACATATTCAAGTCAACTCCTAACATGTTTTCAAGGATTAAATCTCTTTAACATCAATCAAAATATAAATCTCTACACTTTTTCCCAATTATTTCAAGAACATGAACCCTAACTTTTGAATCATGAATTAACTGACTATAAATCCGTTTTAATTCCTTCCTATCACAGATATCATGAGAATAATTATCTACCTATCATTCTACATGCAATTCTTCTCAATATTTTCAAGTTCTAAGCTCCAAACTACATGGGTTTTCATTATCTCTCAAGAACAGTTATAATTCATCAATTTTCTAACATGGAAGAAACATTCTACGAATTTAAATATGATTAAAACACTTGCCTTGATTGGATTTCTGATTTTGGTGTTGGTTTGGTGAAGATTTCTGCAGATTTTCCTCTCTCCAAGCTTCTCCTCCAACGGTGGCTTAAGGTGGCTAGGGTTTTCTTTGGGAAAATTAGAAAACTCTTCTAATAACCTACGTAGCCTTCTAGGTTAATATGGTTTGGTTAATGGGCTTAGTGGGTTAAATCCACATCAGATTAAAACTACCAATTTTCATCACTTTTAATTCCTCAAAAAGTAAAATTACCAAAATACCCTTTATGATGCCGGTATGGCCTAAAAATACCCCGGAATCCAAACTACACCCCCGGCTAGTGTTTTCTGACTATCTCGACCCTTCCGGACGCGTTGGCGCACTCAAAATGACCATACGGTTTATAGATTTTAAATTCACTTTTTATAATCAAACTATTACACCGTGACGCGGCGGTCCCACGCGTCTCAACAAAATTTCTAAAATGCTGTATATAAATCTCACGACAACTTTTATAATACCAAATACATATATCAAAACATGTATGCACATAATCAAATAGCAACTCGCATCTCGTTAGTATTTATAACCCGGATTAATTTCCAATTAATACGCATTTAATTAATTAATCCCAAAAATAAATATAGCCAAAAGTACGGGGTATTACATACTTCCCCCCTAATAACTGAATTTCGTCCCGAAATTCGAAACTAGAAAGTACTTGCTAAAAACAGCTCTGGATAACGTTCGTGCATCTCATCCTCGCGCTCCCATGTGGACTCCTCGACATTGTGATGTCGCCACTGAACACGCACTAACGGAACTATCTTTGACCGTAGTTTCCTCTCGCTTCGATCCAAAATAGCAATCGGCCCCTACTCGTAGGAGCTATCAGGCTGGAGATCGATGTCCTCCACAGCAATGTGAGAATGAGCCAAATTATCTCTAAGGTATTTCCTTAGCGAGGAAATATGAAACACATCGTGAATCCGATGCAAATGCTCCAGTAACCCGAGTCTATACGCAACCGGTCCGATTCGCTCAATAATAGGAAACGGCCCCACATACCTCAGTGCCAACTTCCCCTTCTTCCCGAAACGCATAATCCCCTTCATAGGAGATACCCTGAGCAAAACCTGGTCCCCCACTTGGAACTCTCTGAAAAATCTCTTCGCATCCGCATAACTCTTCTGCCTGTCTTGAGCTACCCGAATGCGACTCCGAATCAACTCAATCCTTGCCGAAGTATCCTGAATCACTTCCGGCCCAAGCAGTTTGTTGTCCCCCACCTCTAACCAACATGCTGGGGAACGACAAGGCCTACCGTACAATGCCTCAAACGGAGCCATGCCAATAGTGAACTGATAGGAGTTGTTGTAAGCAAACTCCACCAGTGGAAGGTACTGCTCCCATCCACCCCCAAAGTCAATAATGCACATGCGTAGCATGTCCTCCAACATCTGATTTGTGTGCTCTGTCTGCCCATCGGTCTGCGGATGATAAGCCGTACTCAATCGCAATTCCGTTCCCATGGCCTCCTGGAAACTGTCCCAAAACCACGAAACAAATATCTTGTCTCTGTCAGACACGATATTTAGGGGCACACCGTGAAGTCCCACAATCTCTGAAATGAAGAGCTGGGCATACTGTCCCGTAGTGTAGTCAGTCCTTACGGGTAAAAAGTGAGCGACCTTGGACATCCTGTCCATAATTACCCAAAAGGAGTCGTGGCCCCTCTGCGACGTAGGCAACCCCATAATAAAGTCCATGGATATGCTCTCCCACATTCACACCGGGACCTCCAATGGCTGTAGCAATCCTGTCGGTCTCTGATGATCCACTTTTACAAGATGACAAGTGGCGCATTTTGAAACAAACTCAGCGATATCTCTCTTCATACCGCTCCACCAATACTGTCGTCTCATGTCTTGGTACATTTTGTCCCCTCCAGGATGTACCGCGAACCGTGAGCCGTGCGACTCTGCCATCACATCGTGCCGCAATTCCTCTCCTTCCGGAACTACCAATCTCCCATTGAAGCGTAATCCCCCGTCTGAGCTAACGGTATAGGACTCGGCTCCCTCTGCTAGTAACCGAACTATCTGCTCCTGACAGAACGAGTCATTGGCCTATGCCCGCACTACCTTCGTGACAATCTGCGGTGTAACGGTCATCACAGACATGAAAGATCGGGCCACTGCATCTTGGTGTCCCAATTCCTTCCACTTAGCTTTCCACACCTCTGCCACCTCATCTGCTGGCCTACGGCTCAACGCGTCTGCCACCACGTTAGCCTTACCCGGGTGGTACTGGATGTCGAACTGGTAGTCTTTTACAAATTCAAGCCACCTACGCTGCCGCATATTCAATTCCTTCTGCATGAATAGGTACTGTAGGGACTTGTGGTCCGTGAACAGTTGGAACTTCTCCCCCAAAAGATAGTGCCTCCAAATTCGTAGGGTAAATACCACTGCCGCCAACTCCAAATCATGCGTGGGGTAATTCTTCTCGTGAGGCTTAAGCTTACGGGAAGCATAAGCTATGGCCTGTCTCTCCTGCTGTAATAAATCTCCCAGTCCTTGCAAAGATGCATCGGTGTAAACCAAATACTCAACTCCCGGTCTCGACAATGCTAAAACAGGTGCTGAGGTCAATTTGTCCTTCAATTCATCGAATGCCAACTGACAGGCATCACTCCAGATGTATGGCACACCCTTACGAGTCAGATGTGTCAAAGGACCTGCTATCTCTGAGAAGCCCCGAATAAACCTCCTGTAGTATCCTACTAGACCCAAGAAACTACGAATCTCAGTCGGTGTCGTGGGTTGTCCCCACTCCCTCACCGCTGATACTTTCCCCGGATCAACACATATCCCCCGGTCAGAAATGATATGTCCCAAAAACTGGACTTCCTTCAGCCAAAACCCGCACTTCTTATATTTTGCATACAACTCGTTCTGACGGAGTGTCTGCAAAACCTGCCTCAAATGCTCGGCGTGCTCCTCCTCTGTCTGGGAGTAAACCAGAATATCATCAATGAAGACAATGACAAACTGGTCTAGGAAATCCCTGAACACTCTGTTCATCAAGTCCATAAACACAGCTGGAGCGTTGGTCAAACCGAAAGGCATAACCCGAAACTCGTAAGAACCATATCTTGACAAGAACGCAGTCTTCGAGACATCCTCCTCCCTGATACGCAACTGATGGTATACCGATCTCAAGTTAATCTTCGAGAAGAAAGAAGCTCCTCTCAACTGGTCGAATAAGTCATCGATTCGAGGCAACGGATACTTATTCCATATCGTGACCTTATTCAACTCTCGGTAGTCCACACACAATCTCAGTGAACCGTCCCTCTTCTTCACAAACAGAACTGGAGCGCCCCAAGGTGAGGTACTCCTGCGAATAAAGCCCTGACCTAACAGCTGCTCTATCTGATCCCGTAACTCCCTCATCTCAGCTGGAGCCATACGGTACGGCGCGCGTGCTATAGGTCTCGTACCCGGTAGCAAATTTATAACAAAGTCTATCTCTCGACTGGGGGGTAAGCCTGGTATCTCCTGAAACACATCCGAACACTCCCTGACTACTGGGATAGAATCTAAAGGGATCACTACCTCCTTAGAGGTATCCTCCTCAATGTAATACAGATGAGCGGTCGATCCTCCCTCTGGGCGAGGCATCGCCACCACAAACATCTCTTGCCCCGGAATGGCAAAAATAATGCTCCCGCTGAAGCAATCAATCATGGCCCGATAAGCTACGAGCCAATCCATACCGATAATCACATCGTGAACATGCATGTCTAACACTAACATGTCTGCAGGTAATACCAAACCACCAATCTATACTCCCACCCCCCGGCATATAAAGAAAATAAGTGACCCACTCCCCAATGGTGAGTCGACACACGTCACTGTGCTCTCTGCCGTAGCTAACAATCCTAAAGCTTTCGCGAAGTGTGTAGCTATAAAACAGTGTGTAGCACCCGTATCAAATAATACCCGACCCATAGTGCCATGGATAGGAAATGTACCCTCGATCGCGGGCGGTGCCTGTGGAACTGCAGCCTGGTGGACGTTGTAGACACGTCCATACTATAGCTGCCCCTGCTGAGCTGGGACTGCTGGAATGGGTGGCAATGCTGCCATCTGTGGCGGTGCGGGAAAAGCGGTGGGAAACATAGGCCTCTGTGGCTCCTGGCGAGCACCCTGCTGCTGCTGCTGTGGGGCCCTGCCCCTATCAGGACAATCCTGTCGCTTATGGCCAGTCTTGCCACAAACAAGGCACTTCCCTGGGAAGTTCCCTCCTCTCTGTCCCTGCTATCCCCGGCCCTGGTGGCCGTTACCGTTCCTCCTTTGGCCCTGCTGGCCCTGGTGAAACTGCTGCCCATTCTGCCCCTGTTGGTCCTGATGGCCGTTTGGACCCTGATGGCCCTGACGAAAACCTCCCTGTCCCTGTCTATAGTTCCCTAATCGGAACCTCTTATTATCCCCCTGCTGGGAGCCCTGCTCATTCTGTCTCTGCCCCTGACTAGATTGTGCCCTGCTGGCACCATGTCCTCCAGTCCTGCCCTGATGGCTAGACTCCCCCGACCTCTTGCCCTCGGCCATATGAAAACGGTGGTCCTGGCAGTGTAACAATGCAGCGTTAACCACATCAGAATAAGTGGCCAACGATAGGTTCCCTAGCAGATGCTGAGGGATCCTCCAAGTCAACCCGTCGGTGAACTTCTCAATTTTCTTCTTCTCTGTTGGTATCTCGTCTCGAACGATGTTCAACAGATTCGTGAACTCGGACTCATACTCGGCCACGGTCTTACCTTCCTGCTTCAGACTCATCAATCTCCTCCTCATTTCCGTATGAACAGCTGGCGAAAAGTACTTGCGGTCGAACCGCACCCAGAACTCCTGAATCGTGAGAGTATCCCTCTCCTCAATGGTGGTAATAGACTCCCACCACTGTAGCGCAGATCCAACTAGCTTGAAAGTAGCTAGCACCTGCTTCTGAACATCCTTGCACTCATACATCCTTAAGTGCCTCTGCATATCCTTCCTCCACTGGCTCGAGACTACTACATCTGAGCTACCTGCAAACTCTGGCGGATGCGCTTTCTGAAAAGCGTCACGTACACGCTCCCAAGCAGACGGGAATGCATTAACCTGCACTGGCGCGGCAACCGGCGCCTGTGGTGGTGCCTGCTGAACAACGGCAATCGTGGCATTTACCGCTTGAGCTACTATAGCTGCAACCTCAGCGGCGTTCATCATGCCCTGAACTGGAGCGGGCTGGGGTTCGGGCGTTGCATCCCTGGGAACTCGTCGTGCACGTCGTGGAGGCATCTGAAATAAGAACAAAGTTTATAAGTTCGCTGTTTATAAACATAAAATAGCTGAAGAACGAAGCATACACAAAAAGAGTACAACAGTCCTAAAATATAGGGCTCTATATCAAAGAAACGTAGCGGAAACATAATAAGCCGTCAGATCCTAAAGGACACTAGAACCTGATGCTCTGATACCACCTGTGACACCCCGACTAATTAAATACCGGGTAGCTACTTCTTTATTAAATTAATTCAAAATGCCAAGTTGGCTCAGTTAATAGCATCACTGTCGAAAACATTTTAATTTTACTAACCACCTAGTATTTAAAAAGTAAGTTGCCAAATTTTAATTAAAGTCTGATTAACATGAAACAAGTGTAATGAAGAAATAAGTAACACCATTCACCATACTGAAGTAAAACGAATAACCATCACATAATGTAAATAAAATCTGGAGGAAAACTCCTCACTACAAACCCCCAACTGAAACAACTAAACTGAATACTGAAATAATACATGCCAAAGTCTGAAACAAAACTGAAATGTAAAAGATGTCTCTAAATAGAAATGGGCAACATGCCCTACAACTGATAGATAGTGACTCTGGATTCCAAAAGATAGAAGCGTCTACAAGCAAATCCCTGTAGCTTCCACAAACAGCTACAGCTCGTCTCCTGAATGAGTATCCTATGCTTGGTGTCCTTGTGGCTGGGCACCTAAAATGGTTTTACAAGAAAAAGATTTGAAAAGCAAACGGGTCAGAGCCCGAATGTGGAGTTATATTTTAAAAACCTGCAAGTGCTTTAAAAACATTTAAAACATTAAATGCAAAGTACATGTTAGGAAGTGCACTCACATGATATTCTCACCTCTCGTCTAACTGTGAACTCCTAACGTAAGTACCCATCTATAACAACGCAAACCACTAGATAAGTGACATCATCTCTAGCTAGACTATCATAGGTCCTACCCATATTACTCGGTTCTATTAACATTATAACGCTCGTAATTAAGTAGGGGTTTAACGTAAACTCAGATGCTCAATATGCAATATATATATCACTATCAGCTAACTCGTTACATTCTCGAAACAATACCGTAATTATATTCACAACATTAACATGAAGGTTCCCATTAATTAAGTGTATATCATTCACATCATAAATATACAGTATAAGCACCCCGAGAACTAAGCTGCGGTGCACACATACTCTGCTATCTAGCCCGGTACATCACGTACATAAGGATTACATATTCCGAATCTCTTAGGAATAGTTCACAGATAACAACATCACAAATAATGGAGGCGAACACAGTCACATCACATAGGTCACGCACATACCTACGCTCCTACGATCAGCGGACTTATTAATATCCCAATAAGTCTTTCTATGACCTACGTTCATCAAGGTAACTAGTCTAAATCCGGGCAACACAAGGATTAGAGGGCCCTAAGCGAACGCAAACCTCCCGTGATAGCAAGTATGGTAGGTATGTCATACACACAATTCATATACCAATACTAAGTAAACACACGTCTTAGTAATACCGTAGTTTAATCGTAGTACATATCGCATTCTAATACTAACTATAATTATCACAATTTATACTATTCCGATTTATAATCATACGCGCCATAATTTTCTCACGTCGTAGTAGACACTCACGTCTCAACCCAAACCGTCCATTTAATATAACTCGCGTATATAGTTTACTCCTCTTAATAACCCAAAAGTCCCAAATCTATCCTTATATCATCAAAGGAAGGTTATCTATATCCTCGAACAAGTTTACGGGACTCCAAAAATCAAAACAGTCCAAAAAGGACCAAACTGTCAACTCGTTAGAAGTCTCTTTCGAACGAGACTGTTCGAACGAGATTCCTCTGTCAACTCGTTAGAAGTCTCGTTCGAACGAGGCTGTTCGAACGAGATTCCAGTTCGTTCGAACGAACTGTACCTTCTAACAATATCTCATTTGAACGAGATATCGAACGAAATCCCTTTTCGTTAGCAGCGACTAGTCAACTCGTTAGAAGCTCGTTCGAACGAGTTCGTTCGAACGACCTGGGTAGGGGCTTCTAACGACCTGACAGTTTCATCCCAGATTTTTCCCCAGCTCATTTTTATCCAATTTATCACTCCTAATATCTTCCAAAGTTCATCCCAACAACGTTTTAGGGTCTCTAATTCATCCTAAACATATTCAAGTCAACTTCTAACATGTTTTCAAGGATTAAATCTCTTTAACATCAATCAAAATATAAATCTCTACACTTTTTCCCAATTATTTCAAGAACATGAACCCTAACTTTTGAATGATGAATTAACTCACTATAAATCCATTTTAATTCCTTCCTATCACAGATGTCATGAGAATAATTATCTACCTATCATTCGACATGCAATTCTCCTCAATATTTTCAAGTTCTAAGCTCCAAACTACATTGGTTTTCATTATCTCTCAAGAACAGTTATAATTCATCAATTTTCTAACATGGAAGAAACATTATACGAATTTAAATATGATTAAAACACTTTCCTTGATTGGATTTCTGATTTTGGTGTTGGTTTGGTGAAGATTTCTGCAGATTTTCCTCTCTCCAAGCTTCTCCTCCAATGGTGGCTTAAGGTGGCTAGGGTTTTCTTTGGGAAAATTAGAAAACTCTTCTAATAACCTACGTAGCCTTCTAGGTTAATATGGTTTGGTTAATGGGCTTAGTGGGTTAAATCCACATCAGATTAAAACTCCCAATTTTCGTCACTTTTAATTCCTCAAAAAGTAAAATTACCAAAATACCCTTTATGATGCCGGTATGGCCTAAAAATACCCCGGAATCCAAACTACACCCCCGGCTAGTGTTTTCTGACTATCTCGACCCTTTCGGACGCGTTGGCGTACTCAAAATGACCATACGGTTTATAGATTTTAAATTCACTTTTTATAATCAAACTATTACACCGTGACGCGGCGGTCCCACGCGTCTCAACAAAATTTCTAAAATGTCGTATATAAATCTCACGACAACTTTTATAATACCAAATACATATATCAAAACATGTATGCACATAATCAAATACCAACTCGCATCTCGTTAGTATTTATAACCCGGATTAATTTCCAATTAATACGCATTTAATTAATTAATCCCAAAAATAAATATAGCCAAAAGTACGGGGTATTACAACATTTGGGACTGAAGATGTCATTCTTGCCGATATAGGCTTACCATCCTATAGAGTTTTAGATTTTAACTCTCTTGTAAGTGACTTAATGACAAGGTTAGATCTAGATATGCTGGAGGAAGTAAGAGAAGATGCTACCCTAAGAAATGCAGCCTACCAACAGAGAACAACTCGTTTTTACAATAAAAGGATGAAACCGACCAACTTGAAGGAAGGAGATTATGTGCTGAAGAAAGTGTTACATGAAAATAATAAGCTTGAGGCCAATTTGCATGGGCTATACCGTATTTTAGCCGTGATCCGACCTGGAACCTATCAAATTGAAACCCTGTAAGGTGAAGAATTCAAAAACCCTTGGCATGCAGAGCATCTCAAAAAATATTATCAATGATGTTGTAATCAGTTTTAAATCAACTTGCAGTATTAATAAAATCTTCAGTTTCTTCCCATTTTAATTTTTAATTTTTTGGGAGTACTAGTGCTATGCACTACTATAGCTAATTGATAAAATTTATAAATTGTTGCTCGGCTTAGCATTGCTCGGTTCAGCAAATATTTCCCTGAAAGTTTCTCGGCAGATGCAAAAATTTGCTCGAGCAACCATAAACTTGATAACTGATACACAAAGTCCAAGTCAACAGGATGTTAAATCCTTAAGAAACCTGATCCGTAAACATAAGGATAAAATAAGATCTTTATCCTACTGGGGAAAGTACAGTAAGAACATTGCAAAGATTCATTAAGAGGAATGTAAGGACATATTCCAAAAATGCCTCATCACACCACTGATATCTAATGCAAAAACCCTAACATTTGGGTGCATTAATAAAACCTTTGGAGACACATGGATACCTAGATCTAAATTTAGATTTTAATCTGAGTATGCTAATAGAACCTATGTATTCATCTAACTATCTCTAAATTTAGATTTTAATCTAAGTATGCTAGTATAACATCTGCACTCATTGGTCATTGATACTCAACTTAATCAAAGTGTATCAATATAACTAATGATAAAGAAAAAATTAACATTCAACATAAGATAAGTTGATCAAATTTCCATTTCATTCAATCAAATTAAGTACATGACTGTATTAACAAAACAAAACACAAAGCTTCATTCAACAAGAGTCCATTCCAGTAGGAGGATCATCTAAAGTTTAAGGAGAATTAATAAAGTTAAAATCCTAAAGCATTCTGGTATTGCTACTACTAGGACGATCAAGAAGTTGAGGAGGTCGGACAATTTTTAATTCATTATGAAGCTCATAATCTCCCAAGTATTTCTAAATCAAGCATTGAGGAATACGATGGACTGGAATCTAATTGACATCTAATTTAAAGGGGGGATTGTTAAGCTCAAGCAAGCCTGGATCATACCAGTCCTACAATTGACTATTTTGATCCATCTTCATCACTGTTAAAGCACTCATCCAACCCCATTTATAGCTCTCATTCTCAGCTTGTTGAAGCTTATCATCAAAGTGCCCCAGAGCTAGATTGTACCCGTCTATCCACACTTCCCTTGGTTTTTTATGGAATTGAAAAGTCAATCTGTCAACTTGATAATGCAGTTTCTTCAACACATCATCATTAGCTTGTAATTGAGAAGATTGAGCAAATAGTTGCTTGGACAAGGACTGTAGCTTCTGCGACATCTCCGCAATGGTTTGATTTTTGGCCTTTAATTGAGTAGCTTGATTGGTAAGGGTCTCTTGGGTCCTGGCTTCCTCTGCAGTACCTCGGCTAGGCTTGACTCTAGCTCGGGAGGATTAAGAAGCAAGTTTTAATTTCTTTAGAGCCTCTAACTCCTCACTCAACCTTACGTTCTCAGCCTCCAAGAATGAAAGACCCTTATCTATAGTAGAAACAATAGTAGTGGATGACTTCAAATCATCAAGTTTATCTCTCAATTTTTTTTTCTCCTCCTCTAGAAGCTTGGCAATGTCCCTTGCTTCATCCACTTCACGTTTAAGGAGGAATTCTTATCTTCGAAAATGAGAAGCAAATTTATCTAATTTTTGCTCAAAGCCCCAACCTTTACTAAGGGCCTGGAATTTATTCTGATAATACTCATGTAAAAGTTCCTTAGCTTCATTATGATCCTCATATAACTCTTCAATCATTTCATAGTAGGCAACAATATTGGACACTACTCGATCAAGAAGACACTTCAGGTAAACATAGGCTTGTTTGGCTTGCTCGGATACCTTTTCCCCGAGTAACTTTAGTAGGTCAGCATCAGTCAGAGATAAATGACCAACTTTGAGAAGATGATTACACCTCTGGAGTAGCTCAGAGTCATTAGATGAGAAATATTCCAATTTATCCATGAATTATTAAGAAGAAGAAGAAAGTTATCAATCAATAAGGTGCAGAGCATAGAAAAACATAAGTAGAGGAACATAAACATTTCTCTTTTAATTAATAAAAAAGGTAAAGTAGAAATATATCTTCAAAAAGAAAAGAAAAAAATACAACAGCTAAAAAAGGAAAATAAAAAGGTGCTCAGTTTTACACCTTCTTCTTATCTGCCTCAGGATTAGCTGATGTAGAAGCAGGAGCAAAAGGAGGAGGATGATTAAGTGTTAAAGGAATGGTAGAATCAACATACTAGTGTTTATCGGTAGATTCCACCGCTATCAATGATTCATTGGAACCCCTATCATCATCATTATCATCAATTTTCTTATCTAGGTTTGGAAGGCCCCCAAGATTGTGATGCGAGAACAGCTCAGAATATTTTGAAGTAATGACCTCCACCAGGGCAGAAGACCAACCATACTTAAAGCATTTCTTCTTTGCAAACTCAATTTGCAAAGAAGCGGCTCCAATGGGTCTATCCCAACCTCTGTTGAAGCCAGCCTCCCTAGCCTTAATCCTCTTTGCCTTCTCAGCATCCAAGTCCTTATGTAGTTGGACATACTTTACTTTCTCACCATCTAAGACTTTTTACAACTTGCCATCCAGCCCCCGAGCAGTTTTAGTAGCTCCTTTAGCAACTTTAATCTTCTTCTCCCATTTTTTTTATTCATTAGCCAATGCTTGTTGGGAATCAAGCACTAACTTTTTGAGCTCATTAAAATCTTCTTCAACTTCACCAGAAGAAGAAGTTCTCAAAGCGTCATCTTTCTCCAACTTATTATTGAAGTTAATGAGGAACTGCACCAGAACAACAAGAAAAGTCAGTATTATGAAGAACAAATCAAGAGGCAGAAAATTAAAGAAGGCAAAAGAATATATCAGAGCAAGGCTTTGAGTAACACTGTAATTTTTTTTGGAATGAGGTAATGCAGCTAAAACACCCCTATGGTCTAGAAAAGTCCTATACTTTATTAGTTATCTTGCCAATCTAGGGCCAAGAACCACTGGAGAGGCAGAAGAAGATATATCGACCAACTCACACTGGTCAAGACGAGCAGAAGAACCTTATGCTAACTTAGAAGGAAGCCCTTTATTTATTCTTTTCATAGGGCTCTCTTCAATTTTTTTAGCTAGGGGCTTCTTCCTAGTTTCATCTTTATTTTTCACCCCTTTATCAATTTGTTTGGAAGAGGAATTGGCAGTTATGTCTCCCAAAATGTTGGAAAATTTCCTCTTTCCCATGGCTATGCTAAGGGGAAAATTTGAATCTAAGGAAGAAAGGGACAGGGTATTAAGATCACTACTTCCAGATGAAGCAGTTGAGGAAGAAGAAGGAGGATCTTGCTCATGGTCAATTATAGGGGAAGGAGTAGGTAGAGGAACAAAGGAGGAAATTGTGTTCTTGTATTGCAGCAAATAAGATGCAGACCTGACATACTCCTCGTCAATCCTCTGATGAAGTCCCCAAATGAATTTTAACTCCCTAAGATTCACTTCACTTTCCTTTGGGCACCTTCTCTTCTGATCAATTGAAATCAAAATTTATAGAGAAATAATTAGTGTTACATTTAAATAGATATCTACAGGGTAAAACAGTGAAATGAGGAATAAACTATCCCATTTGCCAAAATGAGGGAATCTAGGCCCCTGGTACTCGTTATTTCTAGTTAATGGGGCGTATTGCCAATTTTTTACAACAACTCCATGCTAAAAATAATCCCTATTAAAATCTAGAAGATTAACTACTAACGCTTTGTTTACAGCTCTAGTCTATAAATAAAAAGTGGTGTCACTAGTCACCCACTTATAACAAAACATTATTTCTGGAATCCCCAGATGGGTTCTATGAATTTGATTCAACCTATACACTCCATTTATGGCCCTTCAAGTATTGGGGGATACCCTAGCTGGGAAAACGTCAAAATATTGACAAAATTCAAGACACAGTGGATTGGGAGGAAAGTTAAAGCCACACTCAACTATAAAAATAAAGGGAAACTAGTGACCCTCAGCAAGTGAGAAAAAACCAGTAGGTAAACTAGCGTGTTCCAAAACAACCCAAGAGGGAATCATAAATTCATTTATGAATTCATTAAGAGAATCAATAAAGTAAACCATGATGAAGAATAAAAGAGAAGAGAAAGAGTTCTTACAAGAATTAAGGATTCAACAAGAACTGAAGAATAGAAAATGATCGTACAAGAGAGAGAAAGAAAGCTTGAAGACATTGTAGCTAGAAACACTCATAAAATTTGAGGTAGTAAAAGTTTGTGGCTTTTCCCACTCTTTATAGGTTGCCTCGAAAATTGGAAAAATAATGATTAAAAGGCAGCATTGATTGAACTGGTGGCGACTGAAAGGCAGAAAAGAAGGTTTTGCCCAAAAACAATTCGTTAAAGTTGTGGATGATTTAAAAAATGCCACGCGCATTATATTTTCATAATTAAACCATAACGTTTTACAAGTATGGGAAGTCGGCAACTGACCAGGCCTAAAATTGTTGTCCGAGCAACTTTACGAGCTACATGCTCCATACTCTTGTAAAAACTTCAAGCATGAAACATTGGGGGCTTCTATTGATACAAAAAATTATCCATCTACGTGGACAACTCAGATACTGACATGTGTTGCATAGTGGAAGATTAATTCTAGTCAGCAAGGATGAAATACCAACCTATACTAGGGATACCGACCATCACTAAGGATGATGACCAATATCAAGAAGACCGACCAACAATGACAGTAAAACACCAACATTTGTATACATAAATGATTGTACAAGTGTAAATGTTTACTGTGGCCATCTAAGTTGGCATGGCATTCGTTCTCGGGGGGGGGGGGGGGGGAGGAGAAAAAAGACGCCCTGGGGAAGAAACTGTGTCGCGGTCTCACACCCTTCTCTTCGAAAAGGGGCCCTCGTTCATCGTCGGTGTGGGTTTAATGTAAAGAGATAGAGTCGCCAACCTATTTTGCTCAAAACACGCAAAAGAATATGTTGTCGCCTCAAGAGAACGGCATCAAGGACAAAACTGATGCGTGTGAAACTAATAGATCGGAGGTCCGGGGGCTAAGTTACAGAATGGGAAGGTGTTAGGCACCCATCCTGCCCTTTCGGTCTCTCATGGGCACATGTTAATATTTTCCTTTTTTTTTATCCCCGTGAAGTGTATGCATGTGTTTATATAATGGAAATTGAATCATTCGACCCATGTCATGGAAGAGATAGGGTGAGATCATCTATAGGAATATTCCCAAAATAGTAATAGTTGTAAAAGATAGAATGTGAACGTTCATCGCGATATTGATTGTTATTGGTGAACGATAATATGTATGGGATGAGACGTGAACAAATATGATATATGTATATGTGATGATAAGGAATAATTTTGAGGTTTGTGAAAAATAAGAGAAATTGAAAAATTAAAAAATTGGACTCGAGTCTCGAATTTTAATCCGAGACGCCTACATAGCCTATAAAGGCATGAAAGTCCACGTAGTTCGAATGTGGAATAGGGGAGGGGATTATCCTATTGATTTGAACGGAATTTTATTAGGTGTGTGCGTGTAGAAAATGTGCTTTTAGTTTTGGAATAAGTGTGGTGGATACTTCCGTTCGGAATTTATGGGTTTAACTCTCTTTTATTTATTTTTGGATTTTTTTATGAAAAATAGAGTATGTGCAATATACTAAAAAAAGTGTAGATGTAAATATATATGAACGGAGATGAAACTAGATTATGAATCTAAGGTAACTTATATAAAATAATAAATTAAAAGAGAGAGAGAGAGAGAATTGGACCTTTATTGGAGCTTGAACTTGGATCTTCGATGAACTCCTTTAAATGCTGATGAGAGAGAAGGATATTTGCCAAATTCGGTGTGAAAAGGATGGGAATTTAGGCTTGAATATGATTTCTCATATGGAACTTCGTTGAATTCGAGAGAATGTTGCTGAGATCACTAATGTTGATGGGTTTCTGATATTCTCCTAGAAATGAGATCATGGACCTTATTTAAAGGTCTAGTGGGTGCTTATCGGCATACCCTAGGGGGTGCCTATCAGCAGGTCACCCTTGACACTATGACGATAGGCAGGGTTCCGGACCTGCCAATTGGCAGTCTTGTGCAGACTTCTTTGGAAAAATGACTGTAGAGCACAAATAGTTGATCCAAATTGCGCATGGGTCATACCATTACAAAGTTATTTGAGAGGCCTACGAGAGTCCTTTAGACCTCTCTCGGGTCTGGTAGTTGACTTTGGGTCAAATGTGCTCAGAAGTGCATGTCGGTCCTTTGGACGGGGAGATCGTCGGACGTAAATGGATCATTCGTCTGCATGGTAAGTTAGAATCATGCATGGGGTAGACAATTGGAAAGGTTAGGAGATGTACTTATACATTTCAAAGAGTTTCGCTCAGTTTGGGAAGTTGACCTTGGTCAACTGGGGCCCGAAAGCGCACGGTGACCTCTCGGAGTAAAATAAATCATTTGTTTGCACCATAGGTTAGAATCATGCACGGGGTAGATTATTAGAAAGGGTATTGAGTGACCTTCGGAGATTCATCCAGTCTCATTCAAGCTGAGGAGTGGACTTTGGTCAAATGGAGTCCGAGAGTGCCCGGTGGCCTCCGAATCGATTTTTGGGGGAAAACTGATCATTCGTACGAATGGTTATGCTCTTTTGTGCATGGAGTGGACCGTTGGAAAGGGGTTTCAATGCCCTTCGAATATTTAAAGATTTTTTGCTCTGACGGTGGAGTTGGTTGGGGTTAATTTTGGGCTCGAGAGCGCCCGATGGTCTTTAGATCGGTACTCGGAGTGCGGCCTAGGTTTATGGTGGAAGGGGGAAGTGATAGGAGACTAAGGAGAGACTCAGGGGGTCCTAGAATGTGGTGTCTATATAGCGCCTCGATGGGTGAGCTTGGAATAAGTGATGGCCGTTGAATAGACACCACATGATGGAAGGAGGTTAGTTCTGCAGACCTAAGGGATGTAGATGACCGATTCAGAGGGTCGAGGTTAATTTTTTTCTAAGATAGGAGACGATCGAGGACTGAGGTCAATTATGACCTAACTAAGGTGATGATCCAAGACCGAGGTCAATTCTGACCGAAGAGAGGCAACGACCGAGGATCGAGGTCAATCCTGACCCAACTAAGGTGACGATCAAAGATCGAGGTCAATTCTGACCTAAGAGAGGTGACGACTGATGATAGAGGTCAATTCTGACCTAACTAAGGTGATAATCCAAGATCGAGGTGAATTTTGACCTAAGAGAGGTGACGACCGAGGTCAATTCTGACCCAACTAAGGTGAAGATCCAAGACCGAGGTCAATTCGGACCTAAGGGAGATAATGACCGAGGACTAAGGTCAGTTATAACTTAGCTAAGGTGACGATCCAAGACCGAGGTCAATTCTGCCCTAAAAGAGATGACGACCGAGGACCGAGGTCAATTATGACCTAACTAAGGCGACGATCTCGGACCGAGGTCAATTCTTACCTAAGAGAGCTGTACTTTTCTTCGAGAAAATTTAGGGACTCCACTAGAGATAAATAGTGAATGAGGTGGGACAAATTTAGAGCGTCCTTTGGAGATGCTTATAGGGATAATGATTCTATGGAATTCTACTGCAGATGTAAAAAATGTTTTCCTTGGTTAACATGGTGCTAGAATGGATTTGGGCAATTTTAGGATTTTTTCGGGAATTATTCAGAATTTTCTAGTATTTTTTTGAACTTTTTGTATGAAATTTTAAGGGGTGTGTTGGCTGACATAGGTGTGGGGGTGCCAATCGGCTTTGGCATGAACTTTTGGGGTGCCTCAAGCAGGTGAAAGGCTCAGTGCCAATCGGTGGGGGGAGGGGACTACCGATCGACATGACCCTTAGCCTCTTATAAAAAGGGGGCAGGTTCTCCTCATTTTGTACATCTTTCTGACTTCTTTTCTTCTGCTATAAACCTCTACAAATTGTCCTAACGTCCAAAATGGTTGACTTCTCAAGCAGTGCGACCCATATGGCGTGGCTCAATGCCGACGACTAAGTAGGGTTAGAGTGGAGGGCTAGGGTGCCCCTTGCATTGGGTAGCGAGAATTCTTTTGACTCATTTGAGCCAATGGAGGATGACCAGACTCTTCTATGCAAGCCTTCACATCATCGCTCTACAAGGGTGGTGAATCCTGGAGGCTACGTAATTATTGCATGACTCATGGTATTCTTTTCTTATTTTTCTCGACGAGATTGATTTATTTCCTGAATTTGACAAGGGTTCTCTTCATTTCTTGAAAGTCTAATGTATCCATGATGACTATTCATGCCCACGGTACGACAGGACTTAAGTATGTTTAGGATCACCTTCCTGCTTTGGTGCGCTGGATGGTGTCCTCTGCGAGTTTTGGGAGGCTAGCGTCGACTTTGGATGATACGCCTTGCTCCACTGTGATTTTATGTGCTTTGGGAGAGAGGTGGTGGGACACTACCCACACCTTCCATTTTGTCTTTGGGGAGAAGACGGTGACTCCCATTGATGTTCAGCAGTTATTGGGGCTGGACTCTGAGGGTTCTCAGATTGAGGTGGACAGGATGCTGCGGGTGATGTCGGAGGCGGTGACGGTGGCTTTTGGTGACGTGGAGAGGGTGGTTTCTAGGGATTCCCTTCGCTTGTCTTCTTTGAGGGAGATTTTGCTAAGAAGGAGCATTGATGAGAACGATGGGCAACAGGTGCGTCAGATGGCCCATCTGTTTATCTTATTGGTAATTGGAGGTTTTCTGTTGGCGACGAGTGGCGACGTCGTCCATTTATGGTTTCTCCCATTTCTGAGGATGTTTTCGAACATCCGCCTCTACGATTGGGGAAACCTGACTCTGGCGACCCTTTACTATTATTTGGATGCATTTAGCTGGTGCTGCCGGTCGACTTTTATTGGGGCCACATATTTTCTGGAGGTATTCTTTATTTTGCTCATTTTCCTTTATGCATTCGCATTTACCATTCGTGCATTTCCTTTTGATTTCTTGAATGCTGATCCTTGTCCTCTGTAGACATGGTTCTACGAGGTGATTGGGTTGAACACCCAACTAATTTCTCTGAAGGATGACTCCGTTGGGGACTTTTTCCGGATGTTTCAATTGTGGAGGTCCAATCGACAGTCGAAGAAGAACCTCTCTAGAGGCAGTGCGTCAGGTTTTGAGCGGGTAAGCATTCTTTTGTCCTTGAGACTGTTCATTTCCTTTGATGCCATTTTATTGATACTGATCCTTCACTTTTGCTGGGAATTTGCAGGTGACCTTCTATCCATGGGGGACGGCTATTTAGCACACCAGGGTGACTGGGGGACATGCACAAATGCGACGCCTGCTGGCACATGAATTCGGCCACTGTTGGTATTTTGGGGAGAGGGTAGTCTGTCAGATTGTGGAGGACGAGGTTACTGTGCTGCCGGTGAGGCCCCCTATATTCATGAGGAGTGTACGGGAGATGTCAGATGACGCCCGATGGCTGTGATGATAGGAGAGCCATACTCCATGTTCACTGATATAATGGTGATGCATGACTATATGGACTTTGTCACGAGTTGGCTGATGCCCCTAGTATTTATGATATGATGCCTCTCCCTAGAGCGGGCACGAGTCGATAGGTGGGGTCTTCTCATAGCACAGGGGGTGCGACTACATCAGTGGAGCGGTGACGCCTTCAGGGCCTTCTTTCGTGCGGGTGCATTCCTGTAGTTACAACCTTTGGCGAGCAGATGGGGGATCCTTGTGTCTGTAGCATCTCCCTCATGTGATGGACCCAGAGGAGTTTCGTCTGACGGAGGAGGTTGTTCGGCCTGTGGTACGTCTTTTTTTATTTCCTTAATTTCTTTCTCTTTCCTCATGCTTGACTGATTTGATCCTTTCTATCCTTCCTTGCAGCATATCAGTGTTTCAACCACTTAGTTGAAGGACATCAAGAACTGGACATCCTCGGCGACTTCTCACACTCTTGAGGAGGTTTTGGTTCCTTCTTGCTTAGTGTCATCTGCCTCGTCTGGGGAAGGATCGAGCTCTGGTAGTGGGAGCACGTCATCTCTTCGTATGGGGGAAGAGGGTGTGCCGCAGGGATGGGGGATTCTAGAGAGAGAGAGAGAGATCTAGATTGGGTTCAGGCTGAGTCCCATTGTTTCTTCAGTTTTTCTTGCAAAATGTTAATGTAACAAAGAAAAATATATGCAAATGATGAATGAAGTTTTTTGTTAATTTTCTTGTTTAGTGATTAATGTACATGCTCTTTTTACTTTGCTGCTGAGACCGTAAAAAGAATTTTGAAAATTGATTTGAGAAGGATTTTATTTGAAATGAGATTAGTAAAACATAAGTATAAAGGAAATTTTGAATTCCTAAAAAATGTATTCTTGTTTGTTTTTTTTTATTTTGACAAAAGAAGAATAAGGAAAATTTCCCAAAGTAAGGAGTTGCCAATCGTCATGACCCCTGTCCTGCCTATCGGCATGTCAGTCCAGTCCAATCAATCCAAGGATTTGATTGCACTTTCTTCAATTGCTTGGTACTTAGTGGGGCAAGTTTTACTCCGATTTCTGTAAGGTTCCTTATCTTGGCTTGGGAGTTTCCAAGTATAAAGGGGGTGTGGATGGGGCTTTCCTCCTCACACTTTTACTTTCTTTCTTTTCCACACTCTTACTTGCTTATTATCTCTTAGTCTTGCAAGATGGCTCTCCCTAGAAGCATTTAGTTTGCTAACTATCTCGAAGCATTGGAAGCAATGTGTTCTTATAATGTTGATTATGACACCTTTCACATGCGGCGAGTCTCTTTGCGGTGCAACCATCCCATTGAGTGGAACATATTGATGGCGGCTGTCGAGTTTTGGTATCCCGAGGATCATGTTTTCCTCTTCTGGTTAGATGAGATTTGTCCTACTTATGAGGATTTTTTTCCATGCTAGGGATAAATACCAGCATTGTCGTGGGACTGCCTGAGTTTTCCCATTCTCCTAGGGATTTACTGCCCAAACTTCTTCATATTTTGCCTTTGGCGGCTAGGCCCTTGGTTACGAGGGGAATGATTTACCTTCCGACGGTGTTGCAGTCCTTGCATTCATAGGATGTGTGTGATGCTGGATATGCTAGGGCCGTTATCCTAGGCATTATTTCCAAAGTTCTGTTGATGATCGGAGAGAATCTTGTGGAACCCCAACTGGATGTTATTATTTCTTGGATGTCATGCCATCGCAATCCTGAGGCGGTCATACTGGCGGAGACCTTAAATGGCCTGGATGCCTGGCGGGAGGGTTGTTCTAACTTTCTGAGGGGCAACTACATAATGTTGTTTATGTAGATACCTAAGATGTTTCGTATGTCGGTCCCACCTGAGCATCCCTTCCCGATGATTACAAATTTCTTCTCGCACTATTTCATTAGTGTAGGACTGGACATTGAGAGTTAGGCGAATTGGTTTGTAGAGCACGGGGCTCAAGGCCTACGCTGGTCTATGCCTTGGTGGGGAGAGCTACTGCCCATTCTGGAGCTTGGAGAGTTCTAGTACGTCAGACTGGTTGGCCTCAGGCAGACCTCCTTCTATTTTCCCTAGAGGCTACTATGCCAACATGTTTGGGAGAAAATTATGCCACCGCGGACACCAAACTTCTTTCATGTGGAGGATCTGACAGAATGTATGCGCATGTGGCTTGGTTCCCTATGGGAGAATCATCGTCTATCTACCAATCCTTCTCAGTCTACCAGGAGAGTCTGGCATGTCTCTGGGGACTATATAAAGTGGTTATGGAAGAAGGTAGTGGCCAGGATGATGGCTGTGGAGACTAGTCAAAGGTGGTTTGCCATATCTCACACCATGGAGGAAGGTGTTGGGTTTTACCCCAAGCTAGTTTGGGGTTATCGCTCCATGGAGCATCTGCGATACTCCATTCAGGCAGGGGAGGTTTGGGGTGTACAGGATGCAGGTGATGATGGTGCTGGTTCCTCTAGAAGCTGTGGGTAGGGTTTTGTGAAGCTTTTTGTAAAAGGTGTTGTTTTATGTTTTCTGGAATAATTGGAATGATTTCAGGGGTAATAGGGCTTGCTATTATCTGGGTTTTTTGGCTAGGGAAGTCGTTTGACTCTTTACGCCAATGTAATCATACAAAAGTTTTAGATAATGATAAAAATAAGTTTTTGATCATCTAGTTGTTCCTTCTGATGACTTTTTTCATTTTGAAATTATTTATACCGATCGCTAAAGCATACATAATCCTTTTGTTCATGTATATGCTAAAATGAATTGTCGTGCACGGGGATAAGAAAAGAATAGTATTTTGTGAAAAGAAGGAGATTGGGCTCATGTGAAGCAAATGAGCTGCCTGCATACCTCTGAAGGTTTTGAAAATTTTTGAAATTCATTTTTGAAAATGTTTTTAGAGGTTCAAGCCCATCTAGTTCTTGGTAGGGGAAATGAAGAGTTTTTTTAAATAGAAGGGATATGGGAAGAGTCGTAGCGCGCCGAGATTTTGGACTAGGGGTAGAATTTCTTGAGATGATCCAGGTTGACTGGGAGCGTCATTTCTTCCCCGTTGAGGTCGGTGAGCACAGCGGCGTCGCCCAACTGGATCTTCTTCACGATGTAAGGGCCGCTCTAATTGGGCTTGACTCTCCTATTGAATGATTGCGCTATACGGAGATGGTACCCTTTTATGTGATATAGAGTTTTCAATCTCTTTTCATCTGGGAGGGTCAGCTCGTTAAGACGACTTTGGTACCAGTCTTCTTCACTAACCTTGTTTTCAAGCATGATGCATAATGAGGGTATTTCCACCTCCACGGGTAGGACTGCTTCCATGCCGTAGACTAGAGAGTAAGGGGTAGCCCCATTAGAGGTTGGAACACAAGTGTGGTAGCCCCAGAGGGAATAAGGAATCCTATCGGCCCAATCATGATAACTCTCTGTCATTTTGCGGATAATGGCTTTGAGATTCTTATTGGCTCCTTCAACTGCTCCGTTGGTTTGAGGTCTTTATGGAGAGGATTTATGTCTCTGAATTCCATACTCATCAACTACTTTCGTAACTCCTTCCTCAAAATGTAACCCATTATCTGATACTAGTTCGTGTGGGACCCCATATTAGTTGATGATGTTTTTCTTGATGTCTTTGGCCATTTTCTTAGCATTTAGAACTGCGTATGACTCAATTTCGACCCATTTGGTGAAGTAGTCAATAATGACTATGATGAACTCATGCCCATTGGATGCCTTCGGTGTAACTTTCCCTATTGCCCCATGTGGAAAACGACCAGGGATAAATCATGATGTATAGTTCTCGCGGAGGCAAATGTTGTAAGTTGGAGAATTATTGGCATTTGAGACATCTTCCCACATAGACTGTGCAATCATGTACCATGGTAGTCTAGTAGAATCCCTGTTGGATGATCTTCTTAGTAAGCATATGGCCATTCATGTGGGGTATGCATTCCTCATTGTGGATTATCTACATCATCTCTTCAATATCATCCCCTACAATGCAATGCAAATGGGTTCCATCGAAGTTTCTCTGGAACAGTGTTTTATAACAGACAATGTACTGGGTAGCCAGTCTACGGAGAGTTGCTTGGTCTTTCTTTTCTGCTCCTTGAAGATAATCATCGTGTTTGAGGAGGTGCCAAATATCATAGTACTAGCAGTTAGCTATTTCGGGTTCTTCTACCATGCGGAGCTCAATGCCGTAGCAATAGGTTGGTTTATCCTATTTTTGGACAAGGAAGGTGTGACACCCCTCCTAATTAAACCCCGAGTGATCAGTCCTAAATTAAATTAGAATAGGTTTCTCAGTTGGTTCATTCTTAGCATTATTGTCGACTTTTTAATTACTAACCACCTAAGTGAGAAATTAGACTGGTGCCAAGTTTATCTTTCGTTAATTTAATGAAATACTCATACCGAAACAAAATAATTTAAACTGAAATTAACCATTCACATCTGAATAATAATCTGACCTAATAAACCATCTGCTAAAATCCGACAAATGTAAAGACATATAATGATAAATCTCAACAAGTCTGACGTAAATACTAAATAAAGATGTGAGCAACATGCTCGAGTAACTGATAGAAAATTTCTATACTAGAAACGAAAAGGAATGAGGCACCTATCAAACTCCCGCAACATCCACATATGCTATAGCAACGGATCCCTGGAATGAGTCAAGTCTGGCGTCCCTGTGGCTGGACGCCTAAAAGGTTTTTAAAAATATTTATATCAAGGGTTAGAACCAAAAACATTTGGAAAATATTTAGCAAATGATTAACTTGCAGTAATAAATATATATGCATGCTCTTCATGTTTTAATTATTGTCGCACTCCCTTGAGGACATCCTCACCCCTCCTCTAATGTGCACGACTAACGCCTTAATTAATTCCCCTAGTTATTTTCCCCATAACTAGATAGCCTATGCAACCCGTTGTAACCACTCTACTCTACCCGAGTATGCAATAGTTGTGATTTATAAGTATTCATAATCACTACTTAATTAATCATTCTCTTTCTTAAATTCTTATAACTTCACTCCCGTTATACCCCTAATACTATTCACATCTTGTATTAAGGTTACCCATATGTAATTATTTATCCCATTATATACATACAACCATAACACAACATTCCCACATGTGTTGAAATAATAATTAATTATAACCATCCTCTCGAGTAATAACTCACCGGATGTATATTCTCTAAAGTGCCATCCCACTAGGTGCATTCACGCGACCTAGTAATCCCAAGTCAGGATCGCTCACTAACTTGCTTAATAACATAAATATGGGAGGCGATCATATTCCTTCCCTGAAAGTGAGATGCCCCTCATCCATATAATGGACGCTATGACCTGGGGATATATTCGCCCTACTCCTCAAGCTAGGGGATTCACCCTCTACGTGCAACCTCCCCTGATAGCACTTGAGTATATATTATAATAATAACTAGCCACTAATATTAATGCACACACCATATATATATATATACTATTGCACACCGTATGTATATATATAATTATAACAATCCCGGCTTTACCGTGTACTAAACCTGTAACACTAGCCTATACGTCATAACTTGAGTTTATGGTCCAACTCAGATTATTAATTAATTTGCACATTAATTAATATAATTACTTTTGGTGACACCGAACCAGTATTCTCGGACTCTCTCTCATGGTCTGACAAGGATAAGACACCCGACTCTATATCCCCGACCCAGAATTAAATTAGTTTTCATCACTAATTAATTTTAATACATTGGTATCGCTCAACCACTATACCCGGACTCTCCCACTCGATCCGAATTTAATATTTTGCAATACATTTCCCCAAAATTAACCACAATGTGTCACCCATAAATTCCCTCCAAATCCCAATTACTTTTCCTCAAAATTGTTAACAATTTATGTCCTATATTTATTTCTCACTAAATAAAGTGTGGGAAAAGAATTTTAAGTAAATTTCCCATATATAACAAAACTGTCCGACCTTTAAAAAATCCTTGACCGTCAATCGATCGATCCCATCTATCGATCGATCGATCGAATAGGTCTTCGTCTTCTTCGAAGGCCTGTTTCTGCCATGGACGAAAACATTAAATGTCCAATTCCTTCTACACTCTAACCCAGGTCCTATTATCAACATAATACACCAAGGGCACCATCAGGAACCTCCATAAAGTCCCCAAACCCCGTTTAGTTTCCGTTCTCTCCTACTTTCTTAATTGGGGAAAAACCTGGGTTATTAATTCGTTATGTCTCAACACCAAATTATCATCTCAAATTCGTTCATAATTCGTCTGGGTTTTAACATTTGACCAGTACATATCAATCTCAAATTATATAATGAATATCTACAATAATTTCTAATCAGAAGATATATTTATAAAACCCCATATTTGTACCCAAAAAAGAATTTTGGTTCCCACTTCACACAAATATGAATTGTAATAGAAATAAGTGCTATAGCAAGTTAACCACTTGCCTTATGGTTTCGTAGAATCTGATGCGGAGTTGTGATTCTCAAGGTTGATGATGAAATCCCCTTTGGTTCTTGCCTTTGTCTCCCAAAATGCTTCATAGTGCCTTCAACTACTTCCTAGGGTACTCTCTCCAACTTTAGGCTTTCAATAGTGTAATATGTCGTTCCCTTTTTTCCTTTAATTAAGTAATTAGGCTTAATCCCCTTTTTAGCCTAATTGTCCAAGCCCTAGTGACCCAAATATCCGCGTGTGGGCCCGACTATGCCTAAAACTGACCCGAGACCCATTTACTACTCTCGGGTACTCTATTTCGACTATCTTGGCCCTTCCGGACTCAACCGTGCACTCAGAATTAGCATCTGGATAAGGTTATAAAATTTATTGTCTCCCACCTAACTTAGTCTGGAACTGACTCTCGACTGAGATAAGGAAACCCCACGTCATTAATACTCTTAAGACGTAATTAAATATTACTATTTACCTAGTAAATTAATTTTCCATAAATATTAACCAATTATTCTCCTGATTAATATTTATATAACAATTCCATAATTAATTCCATTAAATTACGACACATTAGTAATTTAAATGTTTCCCGAATTAATTAACTATTAAAAGAATAAAATTACGGGATGTTACATACTCCCCCCTTACAAAGGAATTTCGTCCCCGAAATTAGGTCGTACCTGTGGTGAATAGCTCTGGATATTGTTCCCGCATATCCTCCCGCTCCAAGGTATACTCGTCAACACTGTGATGACCCCACTGTACTCTAACTAGTGGAACAACCTTGGATCGTAGCTTGCACTCACTACAGTCCAAAATAGCCACCGGTCTCTCCTCATACGAGATGTCTGGCTGTAAATCAATTTCCTCGAGTGGAATGTGCCAGAAGGCCCTCTCGCTACTTCGATATTTCTTCAGTGATGCAACATGGAACACGCCTTGTATCCGCTAAAGATGCTCTGGCAATTAGAGTCTATATGCTACCGGTCCCACCCTCTTAATAATAGGGAAGGGTCCCACGTACCTCGATACTAATTTACCCTTCTTTCCGAACCCCATCACCCCTTTCATAGGGGACACCCAGACTAATACCTGATCCCCAACCTCTAACTCCACATGTCTCCATGAAGAATCAACATAACTCTGCTGCCTATCCTGAGCTATCCGAATCTGCCCTCGAATTAGCTCTATCTTGGCAGACTTCTCCTAGACAATCTCCGGCCCCAATAACTTGTTGTCCCCCACCTCTAACCAACATTCGGGTGAACGACAAGGTCTCCCGTACAGTGCCTCGAATGGTGCCATGCCAATCGTGAATTAGTAAGAGTTGTTATATGCGAACTCTACTAAAGGAAGATATCTCTCCCATCCTCCCCCAAAGTCTAAGATGCACATCCTGAACATGTCTTCCAGCATCTGATTGACTCTCTCAGTCTGCCCAGCGGTCTGTGGGTGATAGGTTGTACTTAAATGTAGCTCTGTACCCATGGCCTCCTAAAATCTCTGCTAAAAATGGGCCACAAAAACTTTTTCTCTGTCAGACACAATATTTACCGGCACCCCATGCAGCTTAACAATCTCCGCTATGAATAGCTGCGCATAGCGCATCATCTCAAAGTCGGTGCGAACCGAAAGGAAGTGGGACACGTTGGTTAACTGATCCACAATGACCCATATGGATTCATGACCCCTCTGCGATGTAGGTAACCCTATAATGAAGTGTATGGAGAAGCTCTCCCACTTCCATATAGGAATCTCTAGTGGCTATAGCATCCCTGGAGGTCTTTGATGATCAACTTTCACTAGCTGACACGTGGTACATTTCGAGAAAATCCCTATTATGTCTCGTTTCATTCCTTCCCACCAATACCGCCTCCTCATATCCTGGTACATTTTATCCTCTCCCGGATGTACCGCAAATCTCGAACCATGGGATTCTGTCATAACAGTGTGCCTCAACTCCTTATCCTCTGGCATAATTAACCTCCCATTTAGGGTTAGGCCTCCTTTCGAGTTGATCTAGTAACCCTCTACTCCCTCAGCTAACAAATGGCATACCCTATCCCGACAGATCTGGTCCTCCACCTGAGCCCTCAAAACTCACATAATGATCTCAGGTTTGATGGATAATGCTGACATGCAGGTCCTGGCTACATCATCCTCATATCGAAGCTCTATCCACTTCACTTTCCAGACCTTTGATATTTCCCCAGTTGGTATCTGGCTCAATGTATCTGCCACGACATTAGCCTTAACAAGATGATACTGAATATCATACTGGTAGTCTTTCATGAATTCTAGCCACCATCTATGTCTTATATTCAGATCCTTTTGTGTGAAGAGATACTGAAGTGACTTGTGATCTGTGAATAAGGTTAACTACTCTCCCAGCAGATAATGTCTCCATATCCTCAAAGAAAAAATGACCATTGTTAGCTCTAGGTCGTAAGTGGGGTAATTCCTCTCGTGGGGCTTTAGATTTCTGGATGCATAAGCTATAGCCCTCTCCTCCTACTTAAGCACACCCCCAAATCCCTGTAAGGATGCATTGGTGTAAACTCGATACTCTAGTCCTCCCCTCAGCAAAGCAAGTACGGGTGCAAATGTCAACTTGTCCTTTAGCTCATCGAAAGCTAATTGACAATGATCACTCCAAATAAAACGAACCCCCTTCCGAGTCCAATTCGTCAAAGGGCCCATAATTTTTTAGAACTCCTTAATGAACCTCCTGTAATAACCTGCCAATCCCAGAAAGCTATGCCCCTGGGTCGGTGTCGTGGGCTGCCCCCACTCCCTCACCACCGACACTTTACTTGGATCCACAGCAATACCCCAGAATCAAGTCTAACGGAATTACCACCTCATGTGAGGTCTCTTTCTAAATATAATACAAGTGTGTGGACGATCCTCCCTCAGCTAGAGGCATCGCTACTAGTAACATCTCCTGTCCTTGAATGGAAAACACAATTATCCTCTCGTAATAATCTACTGTCGCCCGATATCTTGCCAACCAATCCATAGCTAGGATGACATCATACCCCTCTATATCTAACACTAAGAGGTCCTCCGCTAAACTCAGTCTCCCAATAAAAATATCCACCCCTCAACAAATCGAGTGAATCAATGACCCGCTGCCTATTGGCGACTCTACACACATACGGAGACTGTCCGCGATCTCAAGTAACCCGAACCCTTTAGAAAATCTAGATTTAATAAATCAATTAGATTCTCCAGTATCAAATAGTATCCTACCCTCATGGCCATGGATAAGAAATATACCCTAGATCGCTGGTGGCACCGGATGTGCTGGAGGATTGGGAACATCCCGAATGTTATACACATGCCCGTAGTGCATTTGCCCCTCCTACTGTGGGGCTGGTGGAGCCAGTGCTGCTGGAGGCATTTGTCCCTGCTGCCCCTGTTGGGCACCCTGCTGCTGTCCTCTGCCACTCTACGGTAACTCCCTCTTAAAGTGTCCTATCAGGTCACAAACAAAACAGCGTCTCTGACCGTCTCCCTATCGTGAGCCCTGACATGGTTAGCCCTGCTGGCCTCCCCCATTGTTCCCTTGGCCCTGAGGAACCTGCTGTTGCTGATTTCGGCCCGGCTGACCCTGCCTAAATCCCCGTCCTCCCGATCGGAACCCACCAGGTTTAAATTTCTTAGCCTAATTCCCTTACTGACTGTTAGTCTGCTGCTGAGTACTACTTGTGTCACCACCAAAAACTGCCTTGCCCTACTGGCTCGGCTCCCATACCCTCTTGCTCCCCTTTGCATGGAAGCGATGATCCTGGAAATGTATAAGAGTGTCATTAACGACATATGTATACGTCACTAACGCTGGATTACCAATCAAATGCTGCCTGATCCTCCAGGCTAGGCCATCCATGAACCTCGACTTCTTTCACTCCTCGTCACTCACCTCATTTGGCACAAAGTTTGCCAAATGGGTGAACTCCTCCTCATGATCCTCCACTGAACGGTCACCCTGAACGAACCCACTGAACTTCTTCCTCATTTCTGTCTCGACCACCGGTGGTAAGTATTTGCGGTTGAACCACAACCAGAACTCAGATATCATCATTAAACCTCTCTCCTCAACGGTGCTAACTGACTCCAACCACTGTAAGGATGCCCCCGACAGACAAAAGATAGCAAGCATCTATTTCTTCACATCGGTACACTCTAGCATGCGCAGATGGAGCTGAATATTCTTCTTCTAGTCACAAGCCTCTACCACATTGGTACTACCCCAAAACTCAAGTGGGTGACCCTTCTGGAAGGTCTCCCTAACTCGCTGCCAAGAAGGTGTCCCCACTGGAGCCTGAACTGCTAGTGCCACTGAGGGCGGTGCCTGGGGCTGAGGAAAATGTCTCCCATAGCCCTCATCACTGTCTTGACTACCTGAGCCACTATCAAGGCCACCTCAGTAGTGGAGATCAACTCGGGTGGAGGTCGGGGTGGTGGTACCTGTGGCTCCTGATGAGCCTCTCTCAACTCATCCCTAGCCTTGGACCTCTCCGCTTGCTGTCTCTCTGGTGGCAACTGAAAATAGATCGAATTGTATAAGTACATAATTTATACAAAAATCTAATAGTAGAAATACGATATCTCAAAAGTGGAAAATGAATCAACAGTCCTAATAATAAAGCTCTATAACAAATGAACGCTACGCTGAAACGTAGTAAGCCGCACAGATCCTAAGGACACTAGAACCTGATGCTCTGATACAATATGTGACACCCTGCCTAATTAAACCCAGGGTGATCAGTCCTAAATTAAATTAGAACAAGTTTCTCAGTTGGTTCATTCTTAGCATCGTGGTCGACTTTTTAATTACAAACCACCTAAGTGAGAAATTAGACTATGCCAAGTTCTATCTTTCATTAATTTAATGAAATACTTATGTGGAAACAAAATAATTTAAACAATCACAATCAACTGAAATCAACCATTCACATCTAAATAATAATCTGACCGAATAAACCATCGGCTACAATCCAACAAAAGTAAAGACAGATAATGATAAATCTCCAAGTCTGACATAAATACTAAATAAAGTTGTGAGCAACATGCTCAAGTAACTGATAGGAAATTTCTATACTAGAAATGAAAAATAATGAGGCGCCTATCAAACTCCCACAACATCTACATATGCTACAGCAACGGATCCCTGGAATGAGTCAAGTCTGGTGTCCCTGTGGTTGGACACCTAAAAGGTTTTTAAAAATATTTATAACAAGGGTTAGAACCGAAAAAATTTGGAAAATATTTAGCAAATGATTAACTTGCAGTAATAAATATGTATGCATGCTCTTCATGTTTTAATTATTGTCGCACTCCCTTGAGGACATCCTCACCCCTCCTCTAATGTGAACGACTAACGCCTTAATTAATTCCCCTAGTAATTTTCCCCATAACTAGATAGCCTATGCAACCCGTTGCAACCACTCTACTCTACCCGAGTATGAAATAGTTATGATTTATAAGTATTCATAATCACTACTTAATTAGTCATTCTCTTTCTTAAATTCTTATAACCACACTCTCATTATACCCCTAATACTATTCACATCTTGCATTAAGTTTACCCGCATGTAATTATTTATCCCATTATATACATACAACCATAACACAACATTCGCACATGTGTTGAAATAATAATTAATTATAACCATCCTCTCGAGCAATAAGTCACCAGATGCATATTCTCTAAAGTGCCATCCCGCTAGGTGCATTCACGCGACCTAGTTACCCCAAATCAGGATCGCTCACTAACTTTCTTAATAACATAAATATTGGAGGCGGTCATATTCCTTCCCTGAAAGTGAGATTCCCTTTACCCATATAATGGACGCTATGACCTGGGGATATACTCGCCCTATTCCTCAAGCTAGGGTAATTACCCTCTACGCGAAACCTCCCCTGATAGCACTAGATTATATATTATAATAATATCTAGCCATTGATCCGGAGTTGTGATTCTTAAGGTTGATGATGAAATCCACTTTGGCTCTTGCCTTTGTCGCCCAAAATGCTTCCCAGTGCCTTCAACTGCTTCCTAGGGTACTCTCTCGAATTTTAGGTTTTCAACAGTGTAATCTGTCGTTCCCCTTTTTTCTTTAATTAAGTAATTAGGCTTAATCCCATTTTTAGCCTAATGGGCCAAGCCCAAGTGACCCAAATACCCGCGTGTGGGCCCGTCTATGCTTAAAAATGCCCCGAGACCCATTTAGTACCCCAGGGTACTCTATTTTGACCCTTACGAACTCAACCGTGCACTCAGAATTGGCATCCAGATAAGTTTATAAAATTTCTTATCTCCCACCTAACTTAGTCTAGAACCGACTAGTGGTTGAGATAAGTAAACCCCATATCATTAATACTCTTAAGACGTAATTAAATATTACTATTTACCTAGTAAATTAATTTTCCATAAATATTAACCAATTATTATCCCGATGAATATTTATATAAAAATTCCATAATTAATTACATTAAATTACGACACACTAGTAATTTAAATTTTCCCCGAATTAATTAACTATTAAAAGCATAAAATTACAGGGTGTTATAGAAAGAAGCCATGGTTATTCCTTCAGGCATGTCAATCATGGAGGCTAAGGTGGCAAGGGCATCAGCTAGGTTGTTTTTTTCTCAGGGCAGGTAGTAAAAGGTGATTTCTTTGAAGTGGGAATCCAGTTATTCAAGTTGGGCATAGAAGGGTAAGAGTATCTCGTCCTTGACCTTCCATTTTCTACGTACTTGGTCGATTATGAGGGTTAAATCCTCATAGACATCGAGGCATTGAATTCCTTTCTCGAGGGAAACTTTGAGGCCTACTATGCACGCCTTGTATTTAGTCATGTTAGTAGTCCAGGGGAAATCCAATTTGATGGCAATAGGAATGTGGGAGTCATCAGGGGAAATTAGGAGAATCCCAATGCCATACCCCTTTTTGTTGGTAGCGCCGTGAAAGAACATTTTCCATCGAAGATATTAGTGGGAGGCGCAAAGGATATTCTCGTTTGGGAATTAAAAAATCCAGACATCGGCCTCTTCCATAGGGTAGTCAACAAGGTAGTCATATATGGCTCTTCCTTTCATGACTTTCTGTGTGACATAGTGATATCAAACTCGGCTAGAAGTATCAACCAATGGGCCATTCGACTGGATAGGGAAGGATTTTTGAGTAGGTATTTGATGGGATCCATTCGGGATACGAGTCTGATAGGGAAGGCGAGCATATAGTGCAGTAACTTTTGAGTAACCTAGACATGGGCAACACACACTTTTTCCAAGGTGGTGTATTTAACTTCGTAATCGATCGATTTCCAACTGGCATAGTATATGGCTTTCTCCTTGCGAGTTTCTTCAAGGTACTGGGCTAGCAGATCCCCGGATATAGATTCGGTCACGGTTAGGTATATGAGTAAGGAAAGACTAGGCTGCGATGGCATGAGCGTTGGAGGTCGGGTTAGTTATATCTTAATTTGGTCGAAGGTTTCTTGGAAATATTTATTCCAGACCTTGGTGGAATCCTTTCGGAGGAGTATGATGATGGGTTCATAAATGGAAGTCAATTGGATGATGAATAGACTGATGTATTTTTATTTCCCAAGGAATCCCCGGACTTCTTTCTCCGATCGGGGAGGTGGCATCTCAAGTATGGCTTTCAACTTGGCATGATCTGCTTCTATCCCCTTCTCCCTAACCATTAATACCAAGAGTTTACCTTTGGTAACGCCGAAGACAAATTTCTGTGGGTTAAGCCGCATTTGATATTTTCGCAGTCGTTCAAAGAATTTTCGAAGAGCGAGAGCATGACCTTATCTAGTCTTGAACTTGATAATCATGCCATCTACATAGACCTCGACTTCCATGTGTATCAGAACATGCAGAATGGTTGTGGCAGCCCCTGTATTTTTTATACCAAATGGCATGACAGTATAACAAAAGGTTCCCCAAGGGTTAATGAATGCGATTTTCTCTTAATGATTAGGGTGCATATTGATCTAGTTATATCCATAAAATCCGTCAACGAATGACTTGAGAGAATGACTGGATGAGTTGTCCATGATCATATCGATGTTGGGTAGCGGGTAATCATCGTTCGGAGAGGCCTTGTTCAAGTCTCGATAGTCGACACATATGCGGACCTTTCCTCCTGATTTTTTCACATTTACGATATTGGCTGGCCATGTAAGATATTCGATCACACGAATGAAGCCCACATTCCGTTTCTTGACTAATTATTCTTTTACTTTAAGTGATAATTCGGTGCGGAGCTTTCACATCTTTTGTTTGATTTGTTTACATTCCGGGAGTGTTAGAATCTCATGCTGTGCTATTTTAGGGTTAATGTCGGGCATATCATCGTAGGACCATGTGAAAATATCCAAAAACTCCTTCAATAGATATTCGCATTGCGTGTGCTCATGCTCATTAAGGGTAGCCCATATCCTAATCTCGTGCATCTGACTACTAAAATCGAGATTAGTAACAACAGTTTCATCTTCATTAACTTGAACGCAATTTTTTTGCTTGTTATTAACCTTATTTAGATCAGTTAAGAATTGTTCATTTGTAAAGTAATCATCATCAAAAGATTGATTAGAATCAAGGAAATTAATTTAAGGTACAACAAGATACTCAAAATATTCATTTATTTCATTGATAAGAAAAACAACAATGAGAACCTCATCAAAGGAGGTCTTGATTACATCAAAACGAGAGGAAACAACTAAAGGGGAAAAGGGGTACAAATCAGGGTTAAGTTGAATATCATTAGGTGGCAAAGGCATAGCATACCAGTTGAGAAGAGGTACATCAACATCTTTGATGAGGTAAGATGGATCAGATGATGTAGTCCCTGAGTGGATCATGCAGAGTACCAACCCTAGTATCTGCAAGTTAAAAGAATCCTCAAAATCGTTGTCATCATAATCATCGGTATCAGCTAAGGTCTCCTCAGTTAGTGGTTGCACACAGTATTGGGAACTCTCAGCCCCCGAGTAGCTGTTTTAAAAAATTATTCCCATTCATGGTTTCATATTTTTGTCCAGAGGGTCATACCAAGGTTCAGGAAAGACACAGAAGGGGAAATCTTCACCCTCTTTGATGAATGTTCCATTTAGGGAATCTTCTGAGATAGTTATGGTGTATTCTAATTTTCTCTTCAGTCGAGGTTGGCGGATCAATCTGAGTTCTTATTCTAATGGTTGATAGCCTAAGCCACAGGGAGGGACAACCTCCTTCAACATAATAGGTTCAGTTATCCCTTGTTGTCTTTGCCCTAGCCCCAGTCAAGGCATAAAATGCATGTTTTTAAACCTTAGGATTACATTGATGTTTCTATGAGGGTCATATTCTAGACAAACGCTATCTTTGAAGTCATCCCCTTGCTGGGAGTAGGAGTGGTTCGACCTGGAAGTTTGATAACAACATATCGTTCACCCTATGTTGTATCTAAAGTACCAGATTACTGGTGCTTGCATTCTCGGCGTTATCACTACCTCCCATGATGGTGATAACTTATCCATTATAAAAGAACTTTAATTTTTTATGAAGGAAAGAAGACACCCCTTTGATGATGTGGAGCTATGGTCGTCCGAGCAACAGATTGAAATAGGATGGGATGTCAATGACTTAGAATTCAACACCAAGATTTATAGGGCCAGCCCTTATTGCAAGCTTGATAGATCCCATTACTTCTCGCCGGGTGTTGTCTTAGGCACGCACGGCATCATAGGTTGGAGTAAGGTCACTCAGCTTCAGTCCCAAACAATTGAGGGTTTTTAACGGCCAAATATTTAGAGTTGATTTGTTATCGACGAGTGAGAGGGGAACAATTTTCCCTATGACTTCGACAGAGATATTGAGAGTATGTTGTGGTTGGAACCATTCTTAGGGATTTCCTCTTCAGAAAAGGAGAGCATTCGAGTAGAGGTCAATGATCCAACTAGGTTCACCGCTTCTTCTGGTGTGGTAGAGGGAGGAACTCTGGGTCCTATGAGTAGCTTGATTAGGGCATTTTGGTGCAGTTAAGAAGACATGAAAAGTCCCCATAGAGTGATATTGGATTGAGTTTTCTTCAGTTGATCAAGGACCTTGCATTCTTCAAGGGTCAGTTCTGGCATAGGGAGATTCTCAACACCTTTCCCTTTATCGCTTGCTTATGGTTATAAGTTTTGAATTCTGGTAATGTCTCCCCGACCTGTCATGTGGTTCACGAAAGAGGGGAAAAATAGAAACCCTATTTCTTCATCGATGTCAGGTTGCTCAGCTACCAGGTTGATCTCTCCTAGCAGCTCCTCAAATGATATCACTCTACATAGTTCGGCTATCAGACTAGTCTTTCTTAAATTTGGCTCTTCATCTGAATCTTTGGAATCATTTCCCTATCCGGTGGCAACGATATTGTCTTTCCATACAAAGTCAATACACACTACGACTTCTATGGCTTCTTCATATAATTCTTTCTATTCGATAGGTAAATACAAGACTGAAGGGACCAGGTGCCCTTGTAATTTCAAAGTGTTGACCAGATCAAATATGCTACGAATATCACCAGTCTGTCAAAATAAATTTGAGATGATCTTGACCAGGACTAACTTTATCAGTTGGCACTACCCAGTTGTCCGACTCTCGAGCCCATTTTTGAGCTTCTAAGAATAACTCGTTAAATCTCTGATAATCGATGGCCATCTTGGAGGGAAATTTCAGCCCGAACTCTAGGAGTTGGTTCAGTACTTCTAATAATTCCATGTCTTTACATCCAGAATGGGTGTGGACATCGATGCAGGCTGTGGTGAAGATTGACAAGGTTTGATCGACAAGGTTGGTAGGGTGTAAGAGGAAATATGGGCATGTTTGGAGAGGTTTAGGAGAGTATATGGGTATGATTGGTGATTTACTTGGCATGATTTGGGTAGATAGGTCGAGTTCTGAGTCTTCTTCTAGGAAAATGGCATTTGTATGACTTGGGAGTAAATTTATGGGTAGTGTTAGTATTAAGATTAACTGGTGGGGTGATGATACCCCGGTCAATCAGGATTTGGATTGTGTTTCGGAGATGAAAACATTAGTCGGTGGTATGTCCAGCAGTTTGGTGATAGTCACAATGAGCATCAAGTTTGAAATTTGTTGGAATCTGGTTTGGTAATGGACGAGGGTCCAAGGGTTTGATCAGGTTTCAATTTAAAAGAGCCTGATAGACTTTGGATAGAGGAGCGTGAATCTCGGTATATTCTTTTCGAATTGGGTTTGGGTAATTTTCGGTGCCCATGAAGTGGCAGGCTGAGAGATATTGTTGATAGTAGAGAATGAGGTACTACCAGGATTTTTAAACTTTCAAAGAAAAAACTATCTAGAGATTTTCTTCAGTTCGACTTCTGTCTTGGCAAGACCTTCTTTAATTTCTACTCTTACTACTCGGAGGGCTCGAAAGTGAGGGTAATACTGTCCTCCCATTGTTGCTCAGACATGGGGTAGAAAGTTCTTCTTCACAATGCTGACTTGTTCTTCTTTGGAAGGCCGATTGGTCATGGTAGCTTCTTTTTCTCTCCATCTTGCTATGAATTTTCTAACAGATTCCCCAGGATTATGTTTGAGTAGCTCTAAGTCACGATGGGTAACCTCTAGCTCCTCGTTGTACTTGTATTGAAACAGGAACTCACGGGTAACATCTTCCTAACTGCGGATTCTAGATTCTTCAAGGGATAGGAACCAATGGAGGGCGCTATCCTTCAAAGTCTATTGGAACATCTGAGCCATTATTTCTTCATAATCCCTTAGGAGAGTCATGGCTCGGTGATAGATATGGAGATGAATAATCAGGAGTCCAATTCTTCCAAACTTCTCAATATTGGTCATCTTGAATTTTTCTGATAACCTGGCCCTGGGATAGGGAGACATGTGGGTGTAGTCCGTGTAGTTCCCAGAGATTTTAATCTAGTCGAATTTCTTGCTTAGCATCTTGAGGTCTTCCTTGACCTTGTTCAGTTCTTCCTATTTTGGATCAACAGTTACGGGTAAATTAGCCCCGGTATGAGCAAGGTTTGGCATAAGAAGCTGGGCTAGTGGCATCTTATTAGCAAGAGGAGCCCGTGGTGCATAATGGTATTCTTCAGTAACCCAGATAGGCTCAAGTGCAGGCGGACCCATGGCGCGAGGGAAAATGACCTCAGGATCATCGGGGACAGGGACCCGATTTGTTTGTATATCATGAACCTCGATTTTATGGTTATTAATTTTAGAAGTGAGCTGAGCCAAAACCATCAACAAATCCGGCTATACATTCGGCACTTGATGTGTATTCTCTATGGGAGGCGGGTGAGTCTCGGATTCGAAGGAAATAAAGGGACTAATAGAACTTCGGGGAGATTCAACTGAACACCGAAGCCACTAGGGAGTCAAGCCAAGGGTATGTGATCGACCTAAGAAAAAATGGAATTTATTTTTTAGAAAAGAAAAAGGGGGAAATTTTTTTTAATTTGTTTTTGGAAAAAATGAGAATGAAAATGTTTTTGGTGTTTTTGATAAAAGAGGAAAAACATTTTTGGATGCTTTTTGGGAAAATAAAGGGGAAGAGACTAGAGACGGGTCTCAGCATGATTATTATGCTTATTAGGTTCTCACTTGTATTAAATTCTCCTAAATGAAAAATGAAATTCCGAACAGGACCCAAGCCTGGAAAAACTGGGTTTACAACATATGTAAGCTATGGTTGGACTTATAACCATGCTCACGATTAGGGTCCCGTTTTAAAAATTATGCAAAAATTTGGGTTGCAGATCGACTCGAAATTTTGGCAGAGTTTCGGGTCGAAATCGATAATCTAACGTGTGTGTCTTAGGCTTGACACCTATATGCGGGTATGCAGTTTGGTTGGATGAATTGGAAAGGGTTCCCCCTTTGGCATGACTTCCATAATATACATCTTGATTTTGAGGGCAATCGGGTGTGTGGACAAGCCATTTGATATACCTGAGTGTGCGTAAATTGTCTCATTATATACCTCATGGAGACGGTACGTGTGAGAGAGAATTCGATATACTCAACGTATGTGAACTAGTTCCCTACAATATACCTCCCATCATGACTTCGGTCAAGCGATATAATGCGGGGGAACCGTTCGATATACGTCGAAGTTACTTGGCCAATGGAAGGTTAGAGTCATATCACTTAGGCTAACTGCGCCTTGCTGGACCAGCGCCCATCACGAAGTGACTCTCCAGTTACGGGATAAAATTTGGTAAATAACAATGCTCTTTGGTGATGTCGTGTGAATCATGCATGATTCTCTTATTAATATCTTATGTTGAGAGTATCTTTCTTGATCATGCCAAACAGGGAGCAAAGTGCAAGTACCATAAGTATACCAAGCATGGATAAGTGATGCATGCAACATGTGGATATACGTGATCCTAGGTGCACGCGATGTGAAGTGTACATGGATAATCTTCTAAAAGTGTGTGAATAGAAGCATAAGCATGAGGTACACACGAATAATAAAGGGGAACATACAAATTGGGGAATATAAAATAAAACACCCATGTGAATAGAGTCTATCCCTCTTAAAAATTATCCCCATCAGAGTTGCCACTGTGGCCATCCCGATCGGCAAGGCATTCGTTCCGGGGGGAAAGAGAAAGAGGATCCCCTCGGGGAAGAAACTACATCGCGGTCTCTCACCCTTCTCTTTGAAAAGGGAGCCTCGGCCGTCGTCGGTGTGGGGTGAATGTAAAGTGATAGAGTCGCTAGCCTATTTTGCTCAAAACAGACAAAATAATATGTTTCCACCTCAAGAGAGCGGCATCAAAGACAAAACTGATGCGTGCGAAACCAATAGATCGAAGGTTCGTGGGCTAAGTTACGGAATGGGAAGGTGTTAGGAACCCATCCCTCCCTTTCTGTCTCTCATGGGTAAATGTTAATATTTTCCTTTTTTTATCCCCGTGAAGTGTATGCATGTGTTTATATAATGGAAATTGGAATCATTCGACCCATAACATGGAAGAGATAGGGTGAGGTCATCCATAAGAATATTCCCAAAATAGTAATAGATGTAGAAGATAGAATATGAGCATTCATCGCGATATTGATCATTATTGGGGAACGATAATATGTATGGGATGAGACGCGAACAAATATGATATATGTATATGTGATGATAAAGACTAATTTTGAGGTTTATGAAAAATAAGAGAAATTAGAAAATTGGACTCGAGCCTTGGGTTTTAATCCGAGATGCCTACGTAGCCTATAAAGGCATCAAAGTCCACGTAGTTCAAATGTGGAATAGGGGTGGGGTTTATACCATAGATTCGAACGGAATTTTATTAGGTGTGTGCGTGTAGAAAATGAGTTTCTAGTTTTGGAAAAATTGTGGTGGATAATTCTGTTCGGAATTTACGGGTGTAACCCTTTTTTATTTATTTTTGGATTTTTTATGAAAAATAGAGTATGGGTAATATACTAATAAAAGTGTAGATGTTAATATATATGAACTACGATGAAACTAGATTATGAATCTAAGGTAACTTATGTAAAACATGAAATTAAAAGAGAGAGAGAGAGGGAGAATTGGACCTTTCTTGGAACTTGAACTTGGATCTTGGATGAACTCCTTTGGATGTTGATGAGAGAGAAGGATATTTGCCAAATTGGGTGTGAAAAGGATGGGTATTTAGGCTTGAATATGATTTTTCATATGGAACTTTGCTGACTTCGAGAAAATGTTATTGAGATCACTGATGCTGATGGGTTTTTGCTCTTCCCCCAACAAGGAGATCATGGCCCTTATTTATAGGATCAGGGGGTTTCGATCGACGTACCCTAGGGGGTGCCTATTGACATGTCACCCTAGACACTGTGTCGATAGGCAGGGTTTAGGACCTGCCAATTGGCAGTCTCGTGCGAGCTTTTACGAAATAATGATTGTAGATTACAAACCGTTGATCCGAATTGCCCAAGCGGCATACTATTAGAAGGGTATTTCAGAGGTCTATGAGAGTCCTTTGGACCGATCCCGGGTCTAGGAGTTGACTTTGGGTCAAAAATTAGCTTGGAAGCGTATGTCGATCCTTTGGACAAGAGAACGTCGGACGCAAACGGATCATTCATCCGCATGGTAAGTTAGAATCGCGCACGGGGTGGACAGTTGGAAAGGTTAGGAGATGTAATTCGACATTCCAAAGAGTTTCGCTCAGTTTGGGAAGTTAACCTTGGTCAACCGGAGCCCAGAAGCGCCCGGTGACCTCTCGGAGTAAAATGGATCGTTCGTCCGTACCGTAGGTTAGAATCACATACGAGGCGGATCATTAGAAAGGGTATTTAGTTCCCTTCAGAGATTCATTCAGTCTCATTCGAGCTAAAAAGTTAACTTTGGTCAAACGGAGATCGGGAGTGCCCGGTGGCCTCCAGATCGATTTTCGAGGGGAAAATAGATCTTTCGTCCGAACGGTCATGCTGTTTTATGAACGGGGAAAATCGTTGAAAGGGGTTTCAATGACCTTCGAAGATTTGAAGAGCTTTCTCTCCGACAGTGGAGTTGGTTGGGGTCAATTCGGGGCTCGGAAGCCCCCGATGGTCTATAAATAGATACTTAGAGTGAGACCTAGGTTTGCGGTGGAAGGGGGAAGTGCTAGGAGCCTAAGGAGAGACTTAGAGCGTCCTAGAATGTGGTATCTACATCTACGATATAAAGACATTCCATCCTTTGATATTCTAGCCCTTATACACCCTTTGGGGGCTATAAATACATTTTAAACCCTACATCCAAGGGACGCGAAAAGAGAGGCAATTGAACAATTCCAAAGCAATACACAACAGTGGACGTAGGCTATTCCCTTAAGACGAACAACTTTAAAAATCTCGTCTCTTTTACTTATATTTATTTGTGATCAATTAATTAGTCTAGTCTAGTTTTTTGCATCAACATGACCTTTTTGGGTAATCATCCCATGGGTGAGATTCCAGTTATTTCGCCCATATTTTACACACAAACTCCTTAAAGGGATTTCTTATTTCTGGATCTGTTTCCTAAGAATTTTTCTATGGATTATAAACACAATTTTCTACCCCAATGATGTTACCGTACTTATTTTATGCCAAAAATCCCAATAGACCATGGCCTCATAAAGGTAGGTAACTAGGGATGCATTACTCTACTTTCGGGCATCTCAGGCGATTTTATTTCCAATATGGTACGAGTTGGGCCTCCAAACTTACACTATTTTGCACATAATGACTTTTATGCCGTAAAATTAACCCCTAGGAGACCTTTTTGGTCATATTCTTAGGGGCGGAATCCCAATTTTGGGTGAATTCCTAGGAGAAACCCATCACTGCACCTTGATGGATGCGACCTTGCATGTTGTCTGCCAATAGGCCGCATCCACTATGCAGTAGTATAGCCAATTTTTATATTTTTGGCATCTTATTACTTTAGATTATTAAAATTTCCTTATTCGAGATCGACGAAGCCAAAAAATGCTTAAAAATTCCCACGATAGGGCTTATGGATTGAAGGTCGGGTTAGTTTTCAAAAGGCTAGGTCACGTAATTAGAAAATTGATGATTCAATGGACAATATCCAACTAGGAATTGGCCTAGTTGACCAATAAACTGTCCAAGATAGGTTACGATACCCTTTTTACTAACTTTTAAGGTACTTTTCCACCTGGAGGAAAGAGCCCGACAAGTTGTTCAATCCAACGAAGCAATATCTGGATAAAAACCTTGCTTGTTCGAATCACTTCTGGTGGATATTTCTTGAAAGAGACCATGAATGCATCCTTAATGGTTCTATAGGCTGCAGACTAATTCTTACTAGTTTAAAAGGACACAAAATACTGCCTTTGTATAAATAGGTCGCAACCTGATTAAAAGTTGCATTCCTATTTTAATACTTGCTCTTTTAAGCCTTGTTGCTTTATACATCATGGTTTTTGTCACCATGGTCTAGTTCATCTCAAAGAATATATTTTTAAACACTAACACTCCAAAAGTCATGGAAGGAAGCTTTGGATTATACCCCCAGGAAAATAAAGATATGGCACATCTATTGAGGTGCATCAACTATCTGTATGATAGCCAAGCCTCTCTCTAGGGGTTATGATGATGGAGTCTGTAGCCTTCACCACCATGCAGAAGTCCATGGCAACTGAAGAAAAGGCCACATCCAAGGCATTAAATAAGAAGATGATGCAAAAGGAGAAAAAGGTAGAAAGTCCCTACAAGGACTTCACGTCGCTAAATTTTAGTTTGGAAGAAATCCTTGAGAGAATCAAGGAGAAAAGACTACTCAAATACAGAGAAGTTGAAATCCTCACCTCATAAGAGAGGCGAGACCAAATAGTGTGAATTTTACTAAGACCATGGCCATATTATCAATCTGTGCTATCTTTAAAAATGAGATTGAAAGGCTCATCTAGCAGGGGATGCTCCAATAGTTCAAAGGGGATGCAATCCCTAATTGAGATACCTGGATGCCTATCTTTACGTTAGAATATTTTCTAGATCTCTAAAATGTACAAATAAAAAAACCTCGAGTTATTTTGTATTCCCTGAACATTAGTATAGACATAAATGACTTTTTCATCTTTGAATTCTCATTATATCCTTTTAAAGTCTTTCATAAGAGTTTTATCTTAATAGGTTTAAAGAGAATTTGATGACTAATTATCCCGAAGATTAAAGTGAATAGGAGAAGGTGTCCTTAGAAGAAAATGGCATGATGGCCTTTAATGGAATTTAACACCTATCTTAGTATGACAACCTTTAATGGCATGTGATAATTTTGTTTTAGCTTAATAATACCTTTTCTTAGCCTTGGGGGCTTATAATTTCCCAAATGTCCCGGGACACTCATGCGAGGCTTGATATATACCCGGCCACAAGGGCATGAAAATACCCAATATCCGTGGGGAGCTTAATAGATACCCCGCCATGGGATATGGGAAAGTACTCAATAGCCGCGGGTGGCTTGATAATACACCCAACCAAGGGAGGCTTGAAAATACCCAAAGCAAGAAATCCAAGTGTAGAGCTCAACTTAGTCTAAAAGGTCGCAGTCTATGTAAAAACAAATGTGGGATGAGGACTTGATGTTCGTATCAAGGGAATTCAATTCCCAAGGACCACTATAATCTAAGTGCACTGCGTTAGGCATTCTACAATTCAAATAGTTCCAACTCGATTTATAAGGTTGTCGCCTAATCAATAAGGTGAGCATAGGCCACAGTAGGATACTTAGTTCCCAGAGGTCATTATAGATAAAGAATATTGAGATATGAATCTAAAGTTTGGACCAAATAACTATTTACACGACTGAGGCAATTGATTGATAAAGTTATAATCTTATTCCTACTGGCTGCAAAAGGCTTATCTAAGTTTGCATTACCACCTACTGCCTAATGCTAAACAGTGTGAATGGCAAGCATACAAAACAAAAAAGATAAAATACTGCGCAAAGCTAATCAGTGAAAATATATTCTAAATACAAGTCATTTAACAAACTATAAGACTGGAAATATAGCAAAAATAGGTACAAAGTTAAAGGTAGAGAAGGGACAATATACAACATTATGCCAACTGTGGAATTAACAAGTTCAAAATATGAAGTACAAGTAAAGAGGTTGCATCTTCATCTTCATCTTAATCTTCTTCACCATCTCCACGGCCATCTCAATCTCTTCAGCCTCATATGCTACAGCCTCCTCACATTGCTCCTCCTTAGCCTTAAGCTCCTTAATGCACAACAAATGATCAGGGTCATTGAATCTACAAGAATAAATGTTGTCCTTAACCTCTGAATAATTCTTAGCTACCTTATGCCTCAACTCTTTGTAACGACGGATATAGTCTTTATTATTAATGAGGAAGAAGTTTTGAGAGGTCTTGAAGCTGGCTACGACATCTTCAGTTGCCTTCTTCAAGGTTGTAGAGTGGTTAGTATCCTTATATTGGGGGGCTGTAGCAAAATCATCTTGGAGTTTCTTCAAGGCCATAACATGAGTATATACTAGGTCTTAATTTTTGGCCTTTCCCTAGATTAACTTATCTTGACAGACTGAAGCTTACCTTGCAGCCTCTAAAGCCTTAGTCTTAATAGCCTTTAAAGCCTCTGCAGCCCTACTGAAGTTCTGCTCAACCTTTTTCTGAGCATTGGATATAGCCTCCACCTTGTTGTCTACCTGTATTTTATAGGCTTGGAGGGCAGCTTCAAGAGATTTCTTTCTAGCGTTAAAGGAAAAATACTTGGCACCCTCCAGTTGAGAAATGTGGCCATCATTCATAGCCCTGCATAGCTTATGGAGCCCTTCATACTTAGCCCTTTGGTCCATGGTAACCTCTACATTTTTAAAGAATAAAATTATAAGTGTTAGCATAAAAACATACAACTACTTGCATAAAGGGAAAAAATTAAAGTACAACTTACCCTCAGGAGGTTATACAAGGCATATCCCTCTAGATCCTCCCGATCCTCATCTACCAAACATTCAAGATAAGAAGTTATTGCATCCCTTCTCATCCTTGGGACTGTGGTAGTACTTGTGTCCCAAGGGGATTTGGGGTCTGGCTTCCTGAGGCATGTCCACAGACGTCCATCTGTAGCTATTTCTGCCCTGCTTTGGGGTGTGGGCAATTAGAATTCATTGCTATGATAGTCCACAGAGGTGTAGCAGATGTCATATGGATGGGGCTAGAGGGACCATGGAAATTCCCCCAGAAGATGAAGTAAGGTCAGTCGTGACAAACTATAGCCCAATATCATCGTCAATATATTAAGGGTCTTTGAAAACACCCTTAGTTTTTGGAACAGTAGTCGCACCACCATTAGTAGGAGTTTTCTCCTTCTCAATTGGGAGGGTAGCCCCCTCTTCAGCATGTGGTATAGTCTCCTTGGCTGCCCTCTTCCTTTTTTTGCTCCTCTTCTGCGGAGTCGGATTTTGACCTTGGACGGTCTCATCCAACTCATCCAGTTAGGAAAGTAAGATATCCTTATCAATATCTTTCGTAGTTATACCTAAAAAATGGGAAATGTAAGTATCAAAGGAAGCATGTCAAAATTAATGCTGGTAAATTATTTTAAGGGATAAATACCTTTCGCAGCCTTCTTTAGATCCTAGTGTGTAGGGTAGTATTTATGTTTGTATAATGATCGCAGAGTCACTCTATTAGGGAAGTTTTATTTTTATAGTCAATTGAGACCGCAGTCTCAGTCCTCTCCTTTGTTTGGATGAAGGTGTCAGACCTACACAAAATGTAAGGAGATTAGAAAAAGCGTCAGAAATTTTAAACAAACACATTAAAGCCTGCAGGAGTTGATATAATTAGAGAAAAATTAAGTTCGCGATCGTATATATGCCTTCCTTGGGTGGGCAACCCCATGTCCATGTAACCATATATCCTCTCTCCCTCTCGCTCTCTTCTGGGTGGACCTCTCAACTGTCTTAAAAAAGTAGAAGAATTTATCCTTCCAGCTTTTAACACTGAAGGGCCTACCTCTTATCAAGTACTGGTCTCCATTTCATAGCCCCATATAAAAGTACCATAGGTTTTCCACAGAGTTTTTCTTCAACCTATAGATGTTAAAAAAAACCGCGGCTATTATGTCTCTTTTAAACTGCTTCTTCCAAACCACCGAGGCAAAGATAGCTCTCCATCCATTAGGTCAACATAGATTGGGGCCAAATTCATAACACTTAAAATTTTTCTTACATGCATTAGGAAAAGAAGTCACAGCCCTAAGATAAAGGCATGAAGTGGGAGCATGCCCTTTGATCTGTAAAAGTTAATTTTCATACAATCGCCTCTGGGAACTCACACGCTTCATCTAAGGAAGTCAAAGACTCCTTGTTCATAATACAAGGATAGTGAAGTGTTGTGGGATATCTTGTTATCTCTTATTATTCGCGGCCAGAAGTCCCAACTCTTGTATTCCTAGTCTCTGTAGCCACAACACTGAGAGATATAACATCCGTATTTTAGGGGCTTGGTTTCTTGAACAAGTATCTTCCATGTGAAAATTGTCTACAGCCTCCTTGGGATCTCTACATTCAGAAGAGGCCATAAAGTCATAATCAACTTGCACATAGTTTGGGAAGCTCTATAGCTTACAGGGTCCACTAGTTTTGAGAGGTTTTATATGTAACACCATAGGAGGAGGGACACAAAAGTACATCTTCCAGAAGTCTTCCAGTTATTTCCAAGTATTTTAATGCATATGACCAGGACAAGAACCTGTAAAAGCAGAAGGACTCCGTAGTTAGGTGCCACAACTATTATAATTAAAATAGAAAAGATAGAAGATGCCTTAAAATGAAGACCATGACATTATACAAAGAAATTACAAAAGAGCAAAAATTTTACAAGTTGGATTTAAGTCCATAACTATGTGAAAAAGACGTAAAACTTGTAGGTCACAGCCAGTTACCCAAAATTCACAACAGGTCGCGACCCAGTGTTCAAATAGGTTAGTAGTTTCATCTTTTAGTTTCCAAAGATCAAAACCTAAAAACCCAGGGTTTTGGCTAAGAATAGCCTTTTGTGTTCTTGGCCATAAAATCAATCCATATAGGGAACCCAAACCTAAAATTTAAACCTTAAAAAATTCCCTACATGTCAAAATAATCAATTTCAATCCCCAAAGGCCTCAAAACTCATGCTAAATATAACTAGACTACCTAATTCCTAAAAAAAACCAGAAAATGCTCAGAAGAACCAAATTCCCAAACAATCATCCATTCCGGGGGTAAAATCACCATAATTGAGTAAAAAAAAATGAAAATTAGGGCAAAAATGAAATTATTGAATGCCTTTCGCAGTGTACTTAGATTATAGTGGTCCTTGGGAATTGAATTCCCTTATTGTGGAAATCAAGTCCTCAACCCATGTTTGTTCTTACATAGACTGTGACCTTCTAGACTGAGTTGAACTCTGCACCGTGGAGCATAATATGTTAGATGATCTAATAGAGTATTCTTACGAAGTTCATGTGGTGGAAGAAAATGATGATTCTGATATAGAAGATAACAAATCTTATGTTAGAGGTTCTAGTTCTCATGATGGTGTTGGGATAAACCATGACGATGACTACCAAAGTTTGAAAGTCAAATCGACCCAACTGTTGTACCCTAACGACTATAGATATCAAATAACTTTGCACGAGATGGTTAGTTTGAATAATTTAAGAGTCTTTTTATTTTTCCTAGCAATAACGTTACTGGAATTCTAAATCGGGTGAAGGGTATTTTCCCCGAACATAATACGCTTTCAAATAACTATCCGAGTCTGAAAAAGTTTTTAAAGATTTGGGAAGGAATAATAAATCAATTCATGCTTGTAAGTATGATTGTATACTACACCAAAAGGAGTGTAAATTTATTTATCATTATCCAGTATAGAGGGAACCTAGATATGTGCCAGAGCGTGGTTCTAATGATAAGAGAGGTGCACTTTTAAAAGTGCCTAAAAAGTATTTAAATATTTTCCCATTGGTCCCAAATTGAAGAGGTTTTTCACAATACCATGGATAACATACGCAATGACTTGGTACTCCAGGGAAAAAGTATGGGATAGTCTCATGCGTCATCCTTTTGATTCAACCATTTAGAAAAATACAAATTTTTATTACCTAGATTTTTTCAATAGACAATGTAATATTTGTTTGGAAATATCAAAAGATGGGTTCAATTCATTCGGTAATCTAATCACCAGTCAAATTATATGGCCAGTGCCATAAGTACCCCTAAATTCTCCTTCTTTATTATGCATGCGACTATAATTTTTTATGTTGTATTTGCTGATACGCGAGACAAAGTCACCAAGTGACGACATTGATGAAGAATTGAATGAGTTGTGGGTAGCAGGTATGAAAGCACTTTACTCTAGAAAATAAGAAGATTTCACATTAAAAACTATGTTTATCTAGGCCATTCATGATTTCCAAGCTTATGGGACTTTATCGGGATGTAATGTTCACAGTTACTTAGAATGTCCTATTTATGGAGGGGAAATTGGATCTCAACATCTTAAGAATAGTGGAAAACTTATATTTCATTATCATATGTTATTCTTACCTACCAATCACAGGTTTAGATTTGTAGGGTGAGGTCTAACATAGGACACCTCCGAGAAAACTTCCAAGTTCAGAAATTAAAAGGAGAGATTCCAAATATGGAGCTAAGAAGAATCATAAATTCAAGAATGTTAAGCATTACATACCCATGTTGAAAATGAAGAGTAGAAAGTTAACGTGTGGTCTAGGAGTTCAATGTTATTTTACTTGTCGTATTGGAAGGGTAACCCCGTGCGCCGTGTATTAAATATCATGAATTTCGAGAAGAATATCATAGAACATCTTGTGAGCACATATCTACATGGAAGTCATTCAAAGGATGGAGAAAAGGCACGGCGTGATCTTACAGTGTTGAAAATTGTCTAGAATTATGGTTGTAAAAAGACAATAATGGGAGGAATATGATCCCCCTAGGGGTACTTTGACGAGCGAGGAAAGAAAGATGATTTTAGATACACTTAATAATTTGAAAGTTCCCTCTAATTTTTCATCAAATTTGTAGAGGATTGTGATTTATGCCACACATGATCTACAAAAGTCCAAGTATCACGATTGACATGTGATCACGCGACTTGTCCATATGTTGTTTAAGCATTGTTTCTCTAAGAATAAGGATTTGCAAAGGGACATTATGAAGATTAACCTTTGCTTCATACTTTCGTGCGCAAAATTAGTTAACCAAAAGCACATTGTGGCTACAAAGAAACTCCAGTTGAAGCAACTTGTGCGTTGGAGAAGTACTTCCCCCGACATTATTCGATATAAGAATTGCCTTGTTGGTGCACTTATGCAATGAGACACTTTTTTGCGGCCCAATAAGATATCGATGGATGTACCCATTTAAAAGTTATACTTGCTAATTTAATAAATGGATGGTGATAATTTAATTTACTTAAATTAATTTATTATATAGGTTAATGAGTTTTAATAATTTTAATATATAGGTTGATGAAAGTTTTCAAAGACTATGTTAAGAATTGCAATACTATATTTAGAACACATAACACAATAGTAAACAGTGTTATACTAATGATAAGTTTAAAATACGAGCATATGGCTCGTTATATGTTTGAAACCCACAAAGATATCACTGAATGGAGAGAGAGAGAGAGTTCGTGTTGTTATTTTATATACCTAGTCACCTTCGTGATAGATTTTGTCATTAAATGTTGAAAATATAATGCATCCGGGAAGAAAAAAAATGAAGGACGGTTTCACATTCAGATATTAAATTTAGACTTTGAGTGTCACGGGAGGTAATTATTATGTCAAACGTCGCTTATTAAATGATAAATAATTGCAATCTTTAAAACTTATCTAATTAACTTATGTTAATCCACAGTTTCAGTTTTTAAAGATGGGTGATGCCACGTCAAGGTTTGTTCTTCTCCCCAAAAGATCCAATTTCTTAGCAAACGAGTTTAAGAAGTATCGATTCAACGGTTTTGTAAACTTGCCTAAGTTGTACGAGAAAAATACTTTTGTACAAAATAATGATAATTCATATAAGGATCTTATGTATTTCAGGGAGAATGTCAAAGACAAAAACCTCATTGAAGCACAGATGACTTACTATGTTGTAATTCAAAATATTTTTTAATTAAACTATATATATTTAAAAGAGATTGTGTTTTACTGTGATTGGGTAAGAGCTGAGGACAAAAGTGCTTGTAAAGTCGATTCAGGTACGAATTTGATAATAGTAGACTTGTCCATGATGAAGAGTAAGGAACATATATATGATGAGTCATTTGTTTATGCATTTAAAAAGATCAAGAAAGTATTTTACTCTGATTATATAAAAAATGAACCGTGTCCAGTCATCTTACATATGCCAAAGCGTCTCACCATTAGCGTGGATGACTTGGAAGCTCCTACTGAATAACAATCCATTTTGAATGACAACCTGATCTTAAAGAAATTTCTAGATACTTTATATAATTAGAGTTATTTCGGTTATAAAATGTATTGAGGATTCTAATTTTTAATTTGTAATATGTAGTTTGTTAAATGTAATGTCAGTCTTAAACATAAATTTATTGTTCGTTAACTCTAATGTTGATTGTTATATTAAAACTTCTCAAAAATATAATTTAATAATAAAATTTCCCAAAAAGAGGCACAATCACATCACATGACATTAAACTAACTTTTAGAAACAACCGGTGCAGTTTTGTGACTCACGGGGTGGGAATTTGATAGGAAATTCAAAATTCTAAACCTTAAGCTTGAAAAAAGGGCGTTTGGGGTGAAAATATAATTTAATAACAAAACGGCCTAAAAAGAAGCATGATCATGTCAAACGGCACTAAACTAACTTGTAAACAACCATTACAGTCGTGTAACTCACATGGTGGGAATTTGGTAGAAAAATACAAAAATCTAGGCCTTAATCTTGAAACTAGAGCGTTATGGTGTGAAAATGTAATCTAACATTAAAACTGCCTAAAAAGGGGAACAATCACATCACACAACACTAAAATAACTTGTGAAAATAGTCGGTGTAGTCGTGTGACTCATCGATTGAGAATTTGATAGAAAATTAAAAAATTCAAGCATTAAGCTTGAAACTAGGGCATTAAAGGGTAAAAATGTAATGTAGCAACAAAATTTCCCTAAAAGAGGCACAATCACATCACACGGAACTAAACTAACTTGTAAAAATTACAGGTGCAATCATGTGACTCATAGGGTGAGAATTTGATAGGAAATTCAAAAATCCAATCCTTAAGCTTGAAACTTGGGCGTACGGGTGAAAATGTAATTTAACAACAAAACGGATCGGAAAGAGGTGCGATTACATCACACGGATCCTAACTTGTAAAAATAACCAGTACAGTCATGTGAGTATTTTCATTTGATTCTTATATCTCGATTGAGTATTTCCATTTGATTCACTAATGAAAACAAGTGGGTGGCATAGTTTTATGTTATTTATATTCTTATATCTTTATTGAGTATTTTCATTTGATTTTTGTTATATTTTATCCTACTAAAGTCTATTTTTTAAAGAATACATCTACATCAGTCCATTGGACCTTAGGAAAAAGCGGGTTTGGGGTGGATCGCCTAACAATAAGCCCATAAAGTTCGTTTAGTATAGGAACATAGTTAAAAACAAGACGGATCTAATAATGAGGTCGTTAGAGTTGCTGAAATCAATAATCGGTCCTAGGTAACATAATTGGAGGTACGTGCCCGACGAGCTGAGGATGGCTATTTGGGGGGACTCAGGGGTATGAAAATATCAATTTTTATATTAAATATTTCACTTTCATATCAAATTTTATTGAATGTTCGTTTAATGTTAATTCACTAACTTTCTTATATTATATATTTGTATGACAACAACAATTCAACTTTCCATCGGAAGCACGTGATGGTATATTGGTCAGTGTACATGATTAATAGAAGACATGAAAGAAAAATCTACGCATCCACAATTTTGGGAAGGACCGAGAGTCCGTGCTGCGGTGTGGGGACACCATTATGGAGAATGAGCCAATCATGTTTTCCAACTGGCTGAAGTTTAAGGATTTCGAGGCGTCCAAGAAATAGTTTTCCACTCATGGCTTGGCATGGAATGATCGGTCAAAGAAGGTGGATGTGCACTACTCCATGCATAAATCTTACATGTAGGTTTATCATATGATGGTAAGTAAATTTCTTTAAATTATATTTTCTTTAGTGGTAAGTAAATTGCTTTAATTTGGTCACATTTTGTACGAGTTTGAGAGTGGCCATGGGGGAAAGCCACATAAGATCTACTCCAATATAAGGATTCAGATGAAGAAGGACGAGGCTTCTAATCTACAGGTCCCCAAGACTTTGGTAAGTTATAATTGAAATTATACTGTAAATTTCATATTATTTATTAATATTCTTTTTCAAAGTTAATAATGTGTTTTTATACTATTTCAGCATAGGCTAAAGACAGTGAAAATTACTTATAGGGATACTGACAAGGCATCTATGACTATGAATGCACTGAGCTAAGTGTTGGGCCAAGATAAAAAGGCCTTACTCGGGGTGTCATCTCCCATATAGAAAATTCAAAGCTACCGGGCATTGCTTGCAGTAATAGTGTGTTATGCTCTAAGGTCTACACATACAAGTAGAAACGGACTCGAAATTGAAAAATATCCCACAAATGATGAACCCCATGTTCTAATGGGTCATATGTGAAGTCATGGATATGGAAATAAGAAGGGGAAGGGGAAGGAGAATGGATAAATGAAAAGGGTAAAACAAGGTTAGTGAGGCCACCAATACTCCATCCCCTCCTCGATGTTGATTGACTCATTATCCCCTCACTACATATAATCTACCTCCAACCCCACTATCCCGACTCAATTTGAGCCAATTGGGGAGAAATTTCATATCCGTGATGAGCGTGAAGGCGATCGAATTACTAATGGAATGAAGGACATGAGCGTTACTCCGGGTACCATCGTGCATATCCATCCATTTCAGCCCAAGTTTGTGGTTACTGCAATCTTAAACAAAAAGAGGACGAGTTATTGTAATTGGAAGATGAAGTCGATGTTTGGCATATTGACGACACGTTGGGTCGTACATTGTTTGGATGACTTTTATCCTTAAGACTTATTAAGATTTTGTATTATTTTATATTTGATAAAACTTGAGTTGATGTGATTAAACTTGCGATGTTTTTGTTTTGATATAATTAACTTGAATTATATGTAATTTGGTTTGATTAATGTAATTGATGTATTTGGTTTTAATTTCATTGTTATGGAATATCATATTGTATACTATGTATTGTGAATTGTGTTACTGTTGGTTTGAATAAAAATATGGCATTGGTAAGTAGATTTTATGCTGGGAAGTAATTTTTATGGTCTTCAGTTTTGTCACAGTCTAGTACCGTGACTAAGCCGTGAGAACCGAAAGGGATTGTCATGGTCAAGGATCGTGAAACAATCGTGATAAATTTTATATTGTCATGTTCAAGGACCGTGATAAGACCTTGACAACTCAATTCTTATCATAGTCAAGTCTAGTGTTATCACGATCCTTAAACATGACAAGACTAGGTCACACCACAATGTGTTTGATATTCTCAGTGTGAAAACGATCGTGACAAAAGGGGTACCACGACATAGGGAACTATCACACCCAGACTAGTCATGATCCTTGATCGTGATAACGATCCTTTGTCACGGTCAAGGACCGTGAAAATCCGACACAAATTGTGTAGTGTTAATAAAAAAAATCATAGGTAGTAATAAGAGACTTACAAGGATAAGACACTAAGGTCCATGCAGAGCCTGATAGTATTTCTCTCATCACAACATCAAAATCTGGAGGATGGATGAGATCATCTTTGGTAGCTCCTTACTCCTTGTTGATACCAAAAATTATACACCTACGTGGACCAATTACAAGTAAACATGTGTCCACCTACATGGAAAAAATCATAGTCAGTAAATAGTAGCTCTATCGACCAACATGAAGAATGTCGAGCGACACAAAGAATGCTGACCAACACATGGAAGGCCAACCAACAAGATCAGTGAAGTGTCACCATATTAAAAGTCATACCACACGTGATTTATACAATCAACAGTCGCATTCATTGTGTAAGGATGTAAATGCTTAATTATATAAAAGCATTCCATCCCTTGACATTCCAAACCTTGACCTACGAGTAACTCTAAATACATTGTATCCCTTTCATCAAGGGCATGGTCGAACGGATTCTGGAATATTCTTATCTACAAGAATACCTATCTTTGTGTAACCACCAACATCAATAAAATAATAGTGGACGTAGGCTTTCTTATATTGCTGAACCACTTTAAAAACTCTTTCTTTATTTTTCTATTATATATTTTATCGGTGATTAATAAATTAGATCTAGTATAGTTTTTTACACCAACAAATTGGCGATGTCCATGGGAATGTGTTTCTAATTGTTGTTCTTACTCTTACATACTCTTGTTCCAAAGCACAATGACTGCCCTTGAGTCCAGTCTCAGAACTTAAGGTAATATGCCTGTTCCATCTGCTCCACCTACGACAACAGACCAAACTGGAATCCTGGCAAGTAGAGCCAGAGGATAAGAAATAATGCAGGACATGGTGAGGCAATTGGCTCTGTCATTGCAAGTTAGGTGTAACACTCCATATTTTTAATGATTTAAATAATTAAGTGATTAATTATTTTGTTGGATTAATTGAATTAAAGTGTGAGAATTTAATTGCTAATTAATCCGAATTTAAAATAAATATTAACTAGCGTGCCAAGGGTTAATACTTATTGATTTAATATTACTATGTGATATGTAATATGGAACTATACACTTTGATAAATTATCGGGAGTGAAAAATATGACAGTTTGGTAGTATAAGTTTGACGCGCGTGTGAGTGGTGTCGAGACTAATTGATTGAGATAAAAAGAGAAATTATTTTTTATCAACTTGTATGGTCATTTTGAGTTCGCCGTGGAGTCCAGGAGGGTTGAGATAGTCAGAAAACACTACCCGGGTATTCTATTTGGACTCCGAGAGATTTTAGGCCAAACCGGCACCCCGTAGGGGTAGTTTTGTAATTTGAATTTTTGGGGAGATTAAAGGGACGAACATTAGAGATTTATTATATCAATTACGTGGGAGAAATTAGGGCTCACATTCACATAACTCAATAGAGAGTCACAGAGAGTGAGGGAGAGCAAATCCCAAGGAGCCAAAGCTTTTAGGCATCATCTTCCACCATCGTGGCCACCAACGCGTAGATCGAGAGGAGAGGAACGCATCTATACCAACATCACCAAAAGATTCAGACCTTCGATTTAAGGCAAGTGCTTATTACTTTCTTTCTTTTAGCAATAATCATACTCATGTTAGAGTAGGTGTAATTAATCATGATTTACTTGTTAACTGGGTGAAAATTTTAGGTTAAATGATGATTAAAGGCTGGGTTAATTAGTTGTTGATATTCCTTCATGTATGTAGAGGATTAATCATAAAATTGAATCATATATAGATGAACGAATCTCAGTTGATTAGGTTCTTTAATTGAAATTTTGGAAACTAGGGTTCATGTGAATTAATTTGGGGATTTTATATAATTATGATGATAGATGACGAATTAATGATCCTAGGACGTTAGGAATGATTTATAACATGTCATACGTTGATTGGGATTGATGATGAGGTGTTGGATGATGAACCTTAGAAGTTTTTAGGGTTAAAAATAGTGAAAACATAACTGTTGCAGAACAGGTCTGACGTAACAGACTCGGTTCCATTTCTGGGGGATTCGGTTCGGTTCGTTTTTTGCAAATTTCCAGTGCCGCTGCAGAACCTTGGAGAACCTGGGAATTTTTCTTAAAGTCCATTTTTGAGTTTCTGGTTTATCGGAGTGAGAGAAATTGTCAGATAGTAAACTTAAACAGGACAGAATTTTGGGAAAATATGTTAGAATTAATACTTTACTTATTTCGGTATAGAGAGAATGTACCTTGGAGATTACGAGAGAGATAGTAATCTGAATATTTATACTATACGTAGTGATGAGAATGAAATATGGATGAGAAGTGTATGAATAGGTTAGGATATGCCTATGAATCTTAATAGGATGTGTGATGCCTATTATGTGATATTATTATTAAGAGCACTAAGGGGTGATAACCCGGGGATGTAAGAATCTTATTGTTAAGCTCACTAATGAGTGATAACTCGAGGGTGTAGGAACTGTATTATTAATTAAACTAATGGGTGATAACCCGGGGGTACAAGAATATTATTGTTAGGTGTACTAATGGGTGATAACCCGGGGTACAAGAATATTATTGTTAGGTGCGCTAATGGGTGATAACCCGGGGGTGCAAGAACATTATTGATTAAGTGTACTAATGGGTGATAACCTGGGGGTACAAGGATATTATTGTTAGGTGTACTAATGGGTGATAACTCGGGGGTACAAGGATGATTATTGTTAGGCGCACTAATGGGTGATAACTCGGGGGTGGTGGATTATTAGTGATAGGTGCATTAATGGGTGCTAACTCGGGGATGCAAGAATTTCTTGATAGATGCACTAATGGGTGTTAGATCGGGGGTGCAGGATTAGTATATATATATGTATAGGGATGGTGTGACTATATATATATATCTGTGTGTGTGTGTGTGTGTGTGTGTGTGTGTGTGTGTGAACTTGTAAATCTTTCTACTGTGTGAAATTAATAGACTTGGTAATAATAATAATCATTACATTGCGCCAAGTGGTCGTAACCTAAGGGTGCGGGATTAATGTTTATATATAGGGATGATGAGACTATATATATATATATATATATATATATGAGTGTACTTGGGGAACTTTCTACTTTGTGAAACTAGTAGATAAAGTGGAAATGAGAAATAAAATAATCTTAGTGGATAAACGATTAACCATTCGAACGGGAATAATGCAACTTAGTATATGAGATAAACTATCTGATTAGCGTATTGTATGTGCGATACGGGAATACTACTAGTGAGCATAGTTAGTATTAGTATGGTTTCTAACTAGTTAGGTTGGGTGGTATAACTAGGGGCAGATTAGATGTACGTTAGGTGTGCACAATAGATGAGAGGTGAGAAACTCATGTGAGAGTTCGATAACTAACATGCGTATAAGACTTGTTTTAAGAACTAGTTTTAAATACTTGCTAAATCATTTTTGAACCTCGGGCTCTGACCCGTTTCATGTATCTCTTCTCTCTTTTGCTATATATATATATATATATATATATATATATATATATATATATATATATATATATATATTATACTAGTTGCTCAGCCACAGGGGTACCAGAATTAGAGATTGGAATGTCAGACGTGCTGCAGCTGTTGTGGAAGTTGTAGGTCCTTGCAGTAGACGTATCTATCTTTTCCATTCAGTTTCATCTAGACTTCTCATTTAGGGCATGTGTCGCTCACTTCTAGTCTTTTATCTGAGATATTGTATTCAGTTTACTTGATGGTTTAGAGTTTTGATATGGGAGGTTTTACCCAGTCTTATTTATTTCAGTACTTTATTCATATTCAATATTTATTATATTCCTATGTGTGGTGAATGGTTTATATTTTAAGACTGAATGAAAATGGATTTACTTGGTTTTACTAAAATTGGAAATGTTTTGACACCTAGCTTAATTTTATATTAGGTGATTAATATGTTAAAAAATATTTCGACAGTGATGCTAAGAATGAACCAACCGAACATTCTGTTTTGAATAGGTACAGGACTGATCACCCTATATTTAATTTTGGAGGGGAGTGACAGGTGGTATCAGAGCATCATGTCCTAGTGTCCTTAGGATCTGTGCGGCTTATTATGTTTCAGTATAACGTTCTTTGATGTAGAGGCTTATTAAAGGATTGTTGTGTTCCTTTACATTTGTGACTTACGTTCTCCTGCTATGAATCATAATGGAGGAAACTCATTATATAAAATCGTGTGTTCTTTGAACAGCGAACAGTATAGGATGACTAGTGAGGGCCGTAAGAAGGACTGCAGGAGAAGAAGCCCAACAGAAGACATAGAGTAATTGGGAAAGAGTGATCGTGACTAAAATCACCATGACGGTTTCTTAAGTAAGTGATAATAGAAATCACCACTCGGGAATAGTGGGTTCCCAGGGCACAGTCGTAGATAACGGTGGAATTATTTCAAGACCACCTATTGAAATCAATAAGAGGGAAATCAGAGGAAATCTTTTGAAAAAACCATCGGTGAAAATGCGGAGAAGAAAAGGAGAAAGTGTAACAGACCAACGGAGGTAGAAAATTCGAAGGCAATTATGTAGAGTGGGGTGTGACGACACTTAGAATAAAATTTGGCATTAAAGTTATAGCTCTTAGGAGTGACATTAAGTGATTAGAGTCAATCACCATGTTCATAAAGTATATTCAAAATTTAAAGAGAAATTTGAAGTACGATTTGACCGTGAGGTCTTCCATTTGATGTCGTAATAGAGATGCAAGTGAAAATCTGAAACTTAGCACAGTGAGTAAGCTAGAGACCGATCGTGAGAGAAATGTTGAATTGCATAATGAACTTCGTACCTAGCAGAGGGGAATAAATTATCCAAAGAGTCTATAGTTGATAAAGGTCCCGTGAGTAGAATACAAGCATGGATGAGAAAGCGAGCTAGGATGACTAATATTGATGTCGTTAAGGTATACGGTTGCTAGTTATTGTAGTCTTTCCAGAAGAAGTGAGAAAAGAGGGTTAAAGAATCTAGACGAAGGGCAAAACTGAACTTAACAGTGTTAGTGAGATACCACAGGAGAGTCTACCCAATAGGGAACTCATTTAGATGGTTTTGATTTATTAACTTCCTACAAAGTGATGATGAAATCAATCAGGGATGTGGAGGCTAACCAGAGTTTTGAAAGGCCATCATAGCCAAAGGGACAATGGAAGAACTATTGTGAGTTAACATTATCGGTCCGAGGGTAGGACATTTCAAAATGGTCATTGGGACCAGTGACAGGGAATTGGCTCGTGAAGTTTCCCTATGTGAAGAAAGTAAAACTACAAAGGTTGAATGTGTCCACAATTGAAAAGTGAGATCGAAAAGATTAGAAATGGTAAACCATTCCAGGTAGGCATAATAACTGGAGGAGTGAGACTTCCAGCGAAAGAACTTGGGGTCAAGAGAATTAGGCCTAGGAAATTTACAACCCGAGAGTGATGGGTTCAGGCTGGACTAGTAGATTCCTCGTTAAGAGTAGCATACAATATGTCAGGGTCGACGGGTCTCTGGATGTAAACGAGAAGTCATTAAATCCATAATTGAGGCCTAGAGATTTCGGGCCAACGTTCCAATAGTGGGCGTGAAATCCACATAATGGAATAAATTGTCCACGATGCGAGGGGACAACTATTAGATGGAATCATAGATGCATAACGATTTCAAATGTTCATGGGTCATGTTGGAAACCATGTGCAAGGACCTTGTGATTAGGCGAGAATAGTGAGGTCTTGCTCCATCCGTGTGAGTAAAGGATTAATTCAAGTAACATAGGTGTGTCATAACTTATATGTAAATTGGAAACACTAAACTTCGCGTGCGGGTCGAGTTTAGTGGGAACGTTAGTTCTAACAGTCTTGTTACCAACGTATTTCTTGTTGTTAGCAGGACATTTTGATGTTGCTCGTGAGTGAACCGGGTGGGTCCTAAGAATATGTTTTGTTGTTATAATTTACTACTACATTGAGTCAGCTTTAGTGGAGTTTATTATGGTAATGTGTGCTAATTAATTACCGTATGGGTAAACGATAGTAAATTGAGTGATATGACTATCGTGCCGGATACTCTGGGAGGAGTGATCTTAATTTTATGTGATGCCACCTGAAATAGGGTTGGGCCCAGATATATGAATATATAAAAAAAAATTAATGGTATTATAGACCTCAGCGAATATGTTGTCTAGTTATATGTGATTCCAGTGCGTAAGAATTCATTTTACTGAGGAGACTCAGGATACTTTTTATTATTTACCGAGCAACGAGATATAGCTCGTTATATATATGTAGCACTGAGTACTTGGGGTAGTGAGAGCGCCATGCTTCATGTTATTATTAGGGACATGAAAGTGGACGAGCAAACTTTTATGTACACATAAGAAGATTGTGGGAAGGTACATAGTATGGACTAAGGGCCTTACGGACCTCGACAACCGACTAGGTTAGATAGTAGTGTATGAGGGGGGTTCCTTATTTAGATTTCGCTTTGCGTGACATCCCACGCATGAAACTAGCGAACGTCGAAAGTTGGAGAGAATTTTGGCCAATAGTATATAAGTTTTGTACGCTAGTTATTGTACCTATAAAAGAATATAACTTAGAGTTGAAAATTCTTTTATGACTTAAGGTCGGTAGAGTCGCCTAGCCTTTAGTATCATTCTAAATGGAGCAATGATGCCATTGGAGGAGGGATTAAGTTTTTACTAGTGGGGTGGTTGAGTGCACCCCTACAACATCAGCATACCGAGTGTGCAAGAATTGAAGTAAGAAAATTTCATGTCATTTGTATAATGATGCACGAGGCATAGGGTGTATGGGCGCCCTAGGTGATTGAATCAGCCAATGGATTTTGGTTAGCTTAGGAATTCGATAACATGTGGTCGGGTAAGCCGAAGCTTATTCACTAAGATTTGTCAAAGACTTACGTTTCAAGATAAACTGAAAATTTATTCAAGAGAGTACATAATGTATCAGGATACAAATAAAAGTGGTGATAGGTTACGATGTAGGGTAATATTGCAAAGTTCATCTTATAGTGGGTCACCTGACTGTTGGAAAAAGGGTGGACAAATCTGAAACCAGCTGTGGTTTCTTCCACCACTGAATGGGAGAGTATTCCTAAGGATCTTCTCATGAAGTACTACTTTCTAGAGTGTTCATGATCCTATATATGTGATAAGTAATGGTGGAGTGAAGTAGCTCACGTTATGCCAATTGGGATGATCGTACTATGGGACAGTATGCATAGAATCCTTATGAAGCCGAAATAGTGAAGCCATAGGTACCGAGATGCGATTGAGTATAGCCTACCAACCGCAGAGGGATGGGCAGGACAAGCAGTCAAATCGGATGCTGGAGAGCAAATTTTATGTGTACCCTTAAATCTTAGGGGAGGACGAGAGCAGTACCTTCCACTAGTGGAGTTTGTGTCTAAATAACTCCTATAAGTTCACGTTTGGGCAGAGTGCCAGTAGAAGTATGGCACGGTAAACTTTGTTGTGTCCTACTTGATAGTTAAAGGTGGGAGACCAGTTATGATTACAAATATCGAAGAAGAATTGATATTATCGTATATATATTGTGAGTGAAATATATATTACACAACCAACACTCTCGTATGAACAACACGAGGCGAGGTCGCATGTATCTAAAAGGATGATAAATATACTAAAGTGAAAATAGTAGGAGACTAGATAGTGAATATCTAAGATATAGTTTAAGTAGTGAGACTTAATCAGTAAGGCGTGGGGGGAACTTACGTGACAGGGTAAACTGGAGTTTAAAACAAACACAAGTGAAGTGTTCATTATTAAGGGTATTCGATAGCGTACTATATGGGTGGTACGGAGTAGTTTACTTGGGAGAACAGGGGTGCAATGTACAATATATATACCTCGTTGTTTGTACCTAGTATACTTTTTTCGAATTTTGGGACGAAATTCCGTTATAAGGGGGGAAGTATGTAACACCCCGTATTTTTAATGATTTAAATAATTAAGTGATTAATTATTTTGTTGGATTAATTGAATTAAAATGTGATAATTTAGGTGTTAATTAATTCGGATTTGAAATAAATATGAACTAGCGTGTCAAGGGTTAATACTTATTGATTTAATATTACTGTGTGATATGTAATATGGAACTATACACTTTGATAAATTATCGGGAGTGAATAATACGACAGTTTGGTAATATAAGTCTGACGCGCGTGTGAGTCGTGTCAAGACTAGTTGATTGGGATAAAAAGAGAAATTATTTTTATTAACTTGTATGGTCATTTCGAGTGCGCCGTTGAGTTCGGAAGGGTTGAGATATTCAGAAAACACTACCCGGGTATTCCATTTGGACTCCGAGAGATTTTAGGCCAAACCGGCACCCCGTAGGTGTAGTTTTGTAATTTGAATTTTTGGGGAGATTAAATGGATGAAAATTAGAGTTTTATTATATTAGTTACATGGAAGAAATTAGGGTTCACATTCACATAACTCAAGAGAGAGTCATAGAGAGTGAGGGAGAGCAAATCCCAAGGAGCCAAAGCTTTTAGGCATCATCTTCCACTAGTGTGGCCACCAACGCGTAGATCGAGAGGAGAGGAACGCGTCTATACCAACATCACCCAAGGATTCAGACCATCGATTTAAGGCAAATGTTTATTACTTTCTTTCTTTTAGCAATAACCATACTCATGTTAGACTAGGTGAAATTAATCGTCATTTACATGTTAACTAGGTGAAAATTTGAGGTTAAATGATGATTAAAGGCTGGGTTAGTTAGTTGTCGATATTCCTTCATGTATGTATACGATTAATTACAAAATTGAATCATATATTAATGAAAGAATCTGGGTTGATTAGGTTCTTTAATTGAAATTTTGGAAACTAGGGTTCATGTGAATTAATTTGGAGATTTTATATAATTATCATGATTGATGATGAATTAATGATCCTAGGATGTTAGGAATGATTTATAACCTATCATATGTTGATTGGGATTGATGATGAGGTGTTGGGTGATGAACCTTAAAAGTCTTTGGGGTTTAAAATGGTAAAAATGTAACTTTTGCAGAACAGGTCTAACGTAACAGAACCGGTTCCATTTTTGGGGGATTCGGTTCCATTTGGTGAAAACGTAACTGTTGCAGAACAGGTCTGACGTAACGGAACCGGCGCCATTTATGGGGGATTCGGTTCAGTTCATTTTCTGCAGATTTCCAGTGCCGATGCAGAACTTGGAGAACCTGGGAATTTTTCTAAAAGTCGTGTTTTGAGTTTATCGGTTTATTGGAGTGACAGAAATTGTCAGATAATAAACTTAAACAAGACAGAATTTTGAGAAAGTATTTATGAATTAATACTTTACTTATTTCGGTATAGAGAGAATGTACCTTGGAGATTACGAGAGAGATAGTAATCTGAATATTTATACTATATGTAGCGATGAGAATGAAATATGTATGAGAAGTGTATGATTAGGTTGGGAATATGCCTATAAATCTTAATAGGATGTGTGCATGTCTATTATGTGATATTATTATTAAGAGCACTAATGGGTGATAACCCGGGGGTGTAAGAATCTTATTATTAAGTGCACTAATGAGTGATAACTCAGGGGTGCAGGAACTCTATTGTTAAGTATACTAATGGGTGATAACTCGGGGGTACAAGAATATTATTGTTAGGTGTACTAATGGGTGATAACCCGGGGGTACAAGAATATTATTGTCAGGTGCGCTAATGGGTGATAACCCGGGGGTGCAAGAACATTATTGATTAAGTGTACTAATGGGTGATAAACCGGGGGTACAAGGATATTATTGTTAGGTGTACTAATGGGTGATAACCCGGGGATACAAGGACGATTATTGTTAGGGGTACTAATGGGTGATAACCCGGGGGTGCTGGATTATTAATGATAGGTGCATTAATGGGTGCTAACCCAGGGATGCAAGATTTTCTTGATAGGTGCACTAATGGGTCTTAGCCCGGGGATGCAGGATTAGTATATATATAAATATATATATAAACTTGTAATTATTTATACTGTGTGAAATTAGTAGACTTGGTAATAATAATAATAATAATAATATTGTGCCAAGTGGTATTAACCTAAGGTTGTAGGATTAGTGTATATATATAGGAATGATGAGACTATATATATATATATGAGTGTACTTGGGGAACTTTCTACTTTGTGAAACTAGTAGATAAAGTGGAAATGAGAAATAAAATAATCTTAGTGGATAAAATATTAGCCATTTGAACGGGAATAATGCAACTTTGTATGTGAGATAAACTATCTGAATAGCATATTGTATGGGCGATACGGGAATACTACTACTAGTGAGCATATTTAGTATTAGTATGGTTTCTAACTACTTAGACTAGGTGGAATAACTAGGGGAGATTAGATGTACATTAGGTGTGCACAGTAGATGAGATGTGAGAAACTCATGTGAGAGTTCGATAACTAACATGTGTATAAGACTTGTTTCAAGAACTAGTTTTATATACTTGTTAAATCATTTTTAAACCTCGAGCTCTGACCCATTTCTTGTATCTCTTCTCTCTTTTGCTATATATATATATTATACCAGGTGCTCAGCCACAAGGGTACCAGAATTAGAGATTGGAGTGTCAGACGTGATGCAGTTGTTGTGGAAATTGTAGGTCTTTACAGTAGACGTATCTATATTTTCCATTCAGTTTCATCTAAACTTCTCATTTAGGGCACGTGTCGCTCACTTCTAGTCTTTTATGTGAGATATTGTATTCAGTTTACTTGATGGTTTAGAGTTTTGATATGGGAGGTTTTACCCAGTCTTATTTATTTCAGTATTTTATTCATATTCAATATTTATTATATTCCCATGTATGGTGAATGGTTTATATTTTAAGACTGAATGAAAATAGATTTACTTGGTTTTACTAAAATTGGAAATGTTTTGACACCTAGCTTAATTTTATATTAGGTGATTAATATGTTAAAAAATATTTCGACAGTGATGCTAAGAATGAACCAACCGAACATTCTGTTTTGAATTGGTACAGGACTGATCACCCTATATTTAATTCGGAGGGTGTCACATTAGGTCTCCATCCTTCTCCCGATAACCCTCGTAAAGAAGAGAAATGCCGCCTCCAGCTCCAAGATCCATCAGATATAGTTATTCCAGATCTTTATGAGACACATCTTATCGTTCAAGAGAAATTTCATCGCTCGAGTCCACAGAACCTTATCATATCCATTATTTATCTCCTTAAATGTCAAGTGTCCTGGAAAGGATAAGAAGAGCTTCGCCTTTCGATAGTTTGGGGACGCGAGAAAATAGAAATCCTCTTAGGGCGTCATCTAGGAATGCTCAGAATCCATCCAACCAACATGAAGCCTCAGTCAGATCAAGATGAAGCGTTCGAAGATTTGTACGTACCGGGAAGACCTCTCAAGGGGAGAGTTCAGTGCAGACACATAGTCGACATAGCCGAGCTGCTTCATATAAATCTGAGGCAGGAAATCCTTCCTGGAAAGGGTTAATCTAGATGTTAGAAGATCGGTTGGGTGAAATGGCAAAAGCAAAGAATCCTTTGTAGGGGATTTTTGTTAAAGGATCCCCTTTTGTTCATGAAATTGTGGATTTCCCTACTCCATCAAAATCCAAAGCTCCTGTAGTCACTCCTAAATATGACGGTAAGACTGATCCATTTCTACATATTGAATAATATTAAGATGCAACTGATATTTATTCTGTCCCTGATGAAATGAGGTGCATAGCATTTTCAAGTACCATTAGGATTTCAGCCCAAATATGGTATAATAACTTGCCCGGGGATAAATTGACACTTTTAATCATCTTATCGAGCTATTCATTAGTAACTTATGTTAGAGCTAATCCAGTGAAAGGAGTAGCTCATCTTCTAAGTGTAAGGCAACAAGTGGGGATACTGCAGAATCGCTACAACGGAAATATTGCGACTTCTCAAATAAAATCCAATTTTAATTAATCCCAAATTTTAGTTAAACCCTAAAACATGCATCTAGATAATTTATCCAATAAAATAAAGCATGCAGGATAAAACAAACAATTTTAGGAAAAATCCCCCAAAGGGGCAAAACCTTTTATTTCACTATAATTTGTAAGAAAACGGCTTACACGGATTACAATGAAATAGGGTGATATACGAAATACCCGCAGGTGTCGATTTCGATGTCTCGGCTGGAATTTTTCCTTTCCAGGAGGGTACCAGTGAAGAAGAAGATGGCTCCTCCACAAGTTACAGCTGGAATCTCCTGCAGGAACTCTAGGTGGTCATCAATGAAGAAGAGAAACGGCTTCTCCACAAGTGTGATCTTTATAAGGAATCCCTCCACAATAGCATGTAACTGTCGATTGTAGAGATCTCCCCACAAAGTATAAACAAGAGCAAAGTATGTTCTTGAAAACCCAAACAATTCACTAAAGCATATGGGAGTTTTGTGAATTGAAAACAAAAAGGATTAAAACCCTAAAAGAAGAAGCCTAAAGATTACTGCTTTAGAAGTGTTTCTATTCTGGAAAACGTATGGACTTCTTAATGAAAATGGAACCATTTAATGAGTATTTATACAAAAATGTACCGCCTTGAAATTCGAGCTCGTTTGAATGAGAAGCATGTGTCGCTCGAATGAAGTACATCACACGTTTTAACAATGAAAAGTTGGAAGTGATTGATTATGAGGATAAAATAATTATCACTGCTCTTATGAGTGGCTTGCTTCCCTAGAAACTATATTATACTTTGGCTAAAGATCCTTCCAAAATTATGGGTGAACTCATGGTAAAAGCAGTAAAAGTAATGAATGTCGAGGAAGCTATAGCCACAAAACAGAGTCCAGCCACGAAGCCTGACACGAAGTCTGATAAGAAATAGCAAAAAGAGCAGAAGGAGCAAAGGCTGAAGAAATAAGACATGATCAAAAAGTATGGAAACTACACTCCATTGAGTGTTAGCATTCACTATATCCTGAAATAAATCAAGCACAATGAGGATTTACAATGGCCAGTTAAGGGAGCCTCCTAACAAGAGCGATAGATCCAAATATTGTAAATTCCATAAGGATCATGGTCATACAATGAATAAGTGGATTTCTTTACAAAATGAGATTGAATCCCTCATCCGCCGAGGAAAACTCAATAAATTTATTGATCGATGGGATAGAAGAGAACGTAGAAGAAGGTCAAATTCTCCATGAAAACCTAGAGATGATAGGAAGAGAAATTATGAGGACGATTATAACAAGGATCCAAACTTGTTAAAGAAGCCCAAGTAACCAGAACGTGAGGTTGATATGATCAGTTTTGGTTCTTTTGAGTGCTATATGATTATAGGTGGCGATGAAGGAGGAGGTGATCACACTATTGAGGATCAATATGAATAAAGATGATCGACCAAGGAGAATCAATAAAGACAAATTGGTGATTGGGTTTTCAAAAAATGATCTCTCCGGGGTACTTTCTCCCCATGATGACCCATTGGTTGTCAAATTCAAAATCTGGGATATCATCATCGCCAGAGTTTTGATTGACAATGGGAGTTTGGCAGATATTATGTTATATCCTTGCTTTTAGAGTTTGGACTTGAAGCTGAGATAGCTGAAACCTTATCATTGGCCATTAATAGGCTTTTCTGGTGAAAAAGTTTACCCTTGGGGAATAATCAAGCCAGAATTATTGATCAGCACTTGGCTAGTAATTTGCACAGAGAAAATATATTTTTTCATGATGGATAAGAACGTTCAATCTGCCTATAATATGATCCTTGATAGGGTAGGATTGAAGAAGTTTACATCAGTACCATCAACAGTCCATTAGTGCTTGAAGTTTCCAACTCACTTTGGGGTAGGTGATGTGAAAGGTGACCAAAAGTGGCTAGAGAGTGTTACTACTCATCAGCCGAGCAAGAAGATGTGATTGAATTGAAGAAGAAGAAGAAGAAGAAGAAGAAGAAGAAGAAGAAGAAGAAGAAGAAGACTGCAACTTACCAAGTGGATACTACTGAGCCTAATGGTGAATCTGAGATTGAAACCTTAGACCCACAAGATGAAACAAAGTTGGTTAATGGATAGATTGTCGAAGCCACTGAAAGGATCATTCTCGATGTTGACAAACTAGAAAGGACTAAGCAGATCGGTTCAACACTAGATCATGTCCTTAAACAGGAGTTGATTATGTTCTTAAGGCAACGGAGACATGTATTTGCTTGGAGCCATGAGGATATGACTAGGATTGATCCCAATTTCCTTTATCACGATCTCAATGTCAGTAAGGATGCCAAGCCAATCAAATAGAGACATCGAGTTTTCAGTCATGAAAAGAATCAAGCTATCCAAGAGGAAGTAGATAAACTTCAAAAATCTCAATTTATTGAAGATGTGAGGTATCCAGACTGGTTGGTCAATGTTGTAATGGTAAAAAACAAGAATGATAAATGGAGGATGTGCATAGATTTCACTGATTTGAATAAGGCGTGCCAAAAGGACAATTTTCCCTTGCCCATAATTGATCAATTGGTGGATGCTACATTAGTACATGAGATTTTGAGCTTTATGGAAGCCTATTTTGGTTATAACTAGATAAAAATGAAACCTAAAATGGGGAAAGTATAACCTTCATAACCATTGAGGAACTTATTATTGTAATGTAATGCCTTTTGGTCTCAAAAATTCAATTGCAACTTATCAAAGGTTTGTGAACAAGGTCTTCGAAGAACAGATAGGTAAAAACAAGGAGGTTTATGTGGATGATATGTTGACAAAGAGTAAAAAATCTTTAGATCATATCGCCAACCTCATTCAGACTTTTGATCAGCTAGAAAAGCATCAAATGAAGCTGAATCCGACCAAGTGTTTGTTTGGAGTACAAGAAGGAATGTTCCTCGACTTCATAGTTAATCAAAGGGGAATTGAAACCAATCCATCAAAGATAAAATCTTTGATCAAAATGCAATCACCGACCTGTAAGAAAGACGTACAAAGGCTCACTGGAAGAGTGGCAGCCTTAAACAGATTCGTGTCCCGAGCAACAAACACGTGCTTGCCATTTTTTAAAGTGTTGAGAAAAACTTTTGAGTGGAATGCATAATGTGAGGAAGCATTCCAGGAGTTAAATAAGTATCTAGGGTGTCACCATAATTGCTTTCCCGACCAGTATTAGGAGAGAAATTTTATTTGTATTTAGCTATTTCTGAGTCAGCAGTGAGCTCGGCATTGGTCAGACGGGACAATGGAATCCAAAAACCAGTCTATTATACCAGTAAATCATTCAGATGAGCTGAAATTAGGTACCCATGTTTAGACAAATTATCCCTAGCACTTATTGAGCCTTCAAGGTGAATGAAATCATATTTCCAAGAACACACCATAGTTATATATACTGATCTGCCTCTTCGGTAAGATCTCTACAAACCTGGAAAGCCAGGAAGATTGATGTATTGGGCAGTAGAATAGGGAGAGTGTGACATAATCTATGAGCCAAGATCTTTATTCAAAGGCAAAGCTTTGGCGGATTTCATTGCTGAATTTACTTATTCGGAGGTTCCCGACCAACAAAGCTTGCCTGCGGAGCAGACTTCGAAAGAAGAGAGCTCAACTCATAATAAAGCCAAAGTAGCTCCCAACCAACCTGAGTAGTCTAGAATTCAAGAAATGGCCCAAAAATATCCAGAGGAAAGCAAAAAGATATTCCAACATGGATCACTGATAGCAGAAAGCTTCAATGACGATATTTCGTATGATACTTAATACTCTTGATAATATTAATATTGATTATGGTCTCAGGTTTCAGTTCAAAGCATTAAACAACGAGGCAGAATACGAAGCCTTAATAGTTGGACTGAACTTAGCTCATTCATTAGGCGCTAAGAAAGTACTGGCGCATAGTGATTCATAGCTGGTTGTCAACCAAGTGCTGAATTTGTGTGGGGCCAAAGTAGAATTGATGACCAGGTATCTTTCCAAGGCCATAGAAGTCATTGTTAAATTTCTAGTCGTCCGAATATATAGGATTCTAAGAAAAGAGAATGCCCGAGCTGATGCACTTGATCGGCTAGCATCAGCAATAAGAATTAAGATCCGAAGAATAATCCCAATTGAGCTCCTGGATATTCGAAGTATTGATGAGGACCTGATGGTTAGTTTCATTACTGTAGACTTGGGACCTTCCTGGATGGATCCCATTAAAGCTTATATTGAATATGGAACCCTACCACCTGTTCCTAAAGAGGCTAAGAATCTCCGATATAAAGCAGCTAAGTATGTGTTGGACAAAGGAGTTAAGTACAGAAGGGGATTGACGATATCCATGCAGTGTTGTGTTCATCCAATGGAGGTCGAAGATTTGATCAAAGAAGTGCATGAAGGATCATGTGGAGCTCATTCAGCTGGAAGATCGTTGCTTTAACGCATCAACACTCAAGGATATTATTGGCTGACCATAAGGGCATATTGTACATCCTTTGCGATAAAGTGTGATAAGTGCCAAAAATTCTCTAACGTTCATAGTACACCTAATGCCGGTTTAACGCCAATAACATCACCTTGACTGTTTACTATATGGGGAATTTACTCGATTGGCCCACTGCCAATAACCAAAGACAGGTTCAAAAACTTAGTTATTTTTGTGGATTACTTCACCAAATGGGTGGAGGCTGAGCCATTGATTGATATGACTTATGAGAAATTATATCAGTTTATCTGGAAGAATATCATTTGTATATATGGTTTAACATATGCTTTCATCACGGATCACGGCACATAGTTCAATAATAAGGAGTTTGAAACATACTGTGCCTAATCCAAAATCCAGAAGCTGCATTTCGCACTAGGCCATCCTCAAAGTATTGGTCAAACAGAAGTGACTAATAGAACTTTGTTGAATGGACTTAAAAAGAGACTTGATTATTCTAAGGGCAACTAGATTAACGAGCTACACTCTGTTCTTTGGGCCTACGGAACAACGTCGAGAACAACAACTCAGCCGAGATCGGCCAACCTACTCAGAGGGTACTAAATTTTAATTCACCAGTTAGTGACTTGACGCTTAAATCTCAACATGTTGGCGGAGGTCAGACAAGATGCAACTCTGAGAAATTTTACCTACCAACATCACACTACTCACTTTTATAATAAAAGGGTTAAGCCGGTTAACCTCAAAGAGAGAGATTATGTTCTTAAGAAAGTTATCGAGGAGAATAACAATCTTGAGGCCAACTGGCTTGGACCATATCTCATCTCAGCTGTCATCTAACCAGGGATATATCAGATATAGACTTTGGAGGGTGAATAATTCAAAAATCCTTGGAATGCCGAACATCTTCAGAAGTATTATCAGTGAATTTCCATAATTTTTCTACATCATAAATTTATGTGATATTTCACCCAACATCAATAAACATATTGAAAAATACAAAATTAAAGTTTCGTAATTTTTAAGGTTCGTTTGCTATGTCAAGCAGAACACCGAACACATGGCAGGCATATTTTCACCCTTAGGACAGATTTCATACCCGAACTTCAAACTCTCACCAAAGACTCATTTCTTGGTATTTTATCATGATTTTCGGATATGTTGAATATGCTAGCATGGATTTGGATGGAACTTCACTTGTGATAAATGATTTGAATGGAATCATGTGATGCTTATGGATTGAATTATATTTAAATTGTTTTTTGGATTATTAATATTATTACGGTGATACTAATATTTTAAGAATGATAGGAAGGGAAGAAGATCCGATTGAACAAGTACTGGATAAAGGCAAGGGCAAAGCCAGTTAAACTGCCAAGGTGAGTGTACTTATGATTTGTTTCATATATAAATATGAATATAGCACTAAGAGTGGATTTGTTTGAATACTTCGGTATTCAGGATTTGTTTGGATATTAAAATATCCAGGATTTGTTTGGGTCTCATGATCCAGGATTGGTTTGAATACTTCAGTATTCAGGATTTGTTTGGATATTCAAATATCCAGGATTTGTTATTGCCAACGGGCAGAATTATTTGGATCTTATGATCCAGGATTTGTTATTGCCAATGGGCAGAATTATTTGGATCTTATGATCCAGGATTTGTTATTGCCAATGGGCAGAATTATTTGGATCTTATGATCCATAATTTGTTATTGCCAATGGGCAGGATTGTTCGGATTTTATATATACATATTCGATATAGAATTGTTATTCTATTGCAGGGAAGGAGTACCTCACTAAGCTTAATGCTTACGGTTTATATTTTAACAATTTCAGGTTCACACGCTGCCAGCTAGGATACCATATGACCGGTAGCTTTGAGAGTTGCACCATTGGAGAGAGCTGGGATTTAAAAATGGGATTTTATCGTTGTCAAGATTTTAATATACTCACACATCGTATATATTGATTTAGTATGGATTGGGTTGATCATAGTTATTCACAGTATTGCATGTTTGCTTAATTATGACTCTGATATTGAATTTTATGATGTAAGAATAATATTATGTTCATTATGTAGGAAAATATTGATGAATGAATCATATTTCCAATGGGATCAATATTATGATCTAATTATTCCAATAATAAATGACTAGTATGGATATTGGGTTTTGGGGTGTGACAACCCGAATATAATTATGATTAATTATGCTTAAAGCATGCCTAGCTTATGTGATATGATTAGTGTGTCATTAATAAACGTGATGTTAATTTATTATGTTTAGTCTAATCCTACCTTCAAAAAGCATGAAATGTCGAATTAGTTACAAATACAAAATTTTGAAGGTTTCGGTAGGAATCTTCATGTTTAAGGCTAGTTTTGACCTTTATGACATAACAATTGACTTGAGGTGAAAACAACATAGTTGTAGAATAGTGAGTTATGGTTGTAACACAACAAACGGTGTGTGAAACGGAGGTTCGAGTGGGAAGTTATCCCAAAATTACGAAACAAGGGCAAAGTAGTCCATCCGTTAAGTAGTATTTTGTCTTAATATGGCAACAAATGTTTTATTCTCATTGGTTGGGAAGGGTGGTGGCTTTGGCCGACCTTAAACCCTTAGAATTACCTATTTATTCATCCAAAATGCAGCTATGAGAGATTTTAATCTTAAGGAAAGATAAGTACGAAGTTAGGAAGAAAAAGTGAGGAGAAAATTGAAGAAAATTCATAGAAAATTACGAAAAAGCCCCTAAGGTAATTCCAACCATGAATCTTGCTATTTTTCTTTCATTTACGATTTATATGATATAAATTCTTGATTTTTTATTGAACTTTCATGCTTGGGTGCATATGTATGGATATATGCAAATTTAAGTTAAGTTGAATGTACAAAACCCTAAAATTTCTTTGTTTAGAAACTCTGTTTATTCAAACTTCCATATATTTTCGTGTACTTACTGGAATTTATTGATTCCAATTGGAGATTAACCTGGACTCATATATGTATGAAATATCCGAAAATCATGGGAAAATACAAAGAAATGAGTCTTTGGTGAGAGTTTGAAGTTCGGGTATGAAATCTGCCCTAATGGTGAAAATATGCCCGCCATGTGTTCGGTGTTTTGCTTGACGTAGCAAACGAACCTTAAAAATTATGAAACTTTAATTTTTTATTTTTAAATATGTTTACTGATGTTGGGTGAAATATCACATAAATTTATGATGTAGAAAAATTATGGAAATTCGTGGAAGTTGAATGAATGATAAGAGGGCCTATAGGGCAGATTTGCCACGTGGTAAAGAAATGAGCATATCTTGCTCTACAAGACCTAAAATGATGTACCGTATTTTGTATTGGAATACTAATATGACAAGGATTGAATTTCCAAGAATAAATGAATTTATATTTGGTCTATGATTTGGATATGTTAAATATATTAACATGGATTTGGATGGAACTTCACTTGTGATAAATGATTTGAATGGAATCATGTGATGCTTATGGATTAAATTATGTTTAAATCATTCTTTGGATTATTGATATTCTTATGATGATAATAATATGGTAAGAATGATAGGAAGGGAAGAAGAGTTGATTGAACAAGTACCGGATAAAGGCAATGGAAAAGCCAGTTAAACTATCAAGGTGAGTGTACTTATGATTTGTTTCATATATAAATGTGAATATAGCTCTAAGAGCGGATTTGTTTGAATACTTTGGTATTCAGGATTTGTTTGGATATTAAAATATCCAGGATTTGTTTGGGTCTCATGATCCAGGATTGGTTTGAATACTTCAGTATTCAGGATTTGTTTGGATATTCAAATATACAGGATTGGAATTGGACAAAGATCCAATGATTTGTTGGAACTTATGTTCCAGGATTTGTTATTGCCAATGGGCAGAATTATTTGGAACTTATGTTCCAGGATTTGTTATTGCCAATGGACAGAATTATTTGGAACTTATGTTCCAGGATTTGTTATTGCCAATGGGCAGAATTATTTGGAACTTATGTTCCACGATTTTTTATTACCAATGGGCAGGTATGTTCGGATTTTATATCCACATATTCGATATAGAATTGTTATTCTGTTGCAGGGAAGGAGTACCTCACTAAGCTTAATGCTTACGGTTTATATTTTAACAATTTCAGGTTTGTACGCTGCCAAATAGGATAACATATGATCGGTAACTTTGAGAGTTGCACCTTTAGAAGAGCTGGGGTTTAAGTATGGAGATTTTATCGTTGTCACATTGAAGATTTTAATATACTCACACATTGTATATATTGATTTGGTATGGATTGGGTTGATCATAGTTAATCATAGCATTGTATAATCTCTAATTATGACTCTGATGTTGATTTCGTTATTGCACAAGAATAATATTATGTTCATTATGAAGAAAAATATTGATAAATGAATCATATTTCCAATGGGCTCAAGATTATGATCTAATTATTCCAATAATAAATGATTAGTATGGATATTGGGTTTTGGGGTGTGACAATTAGTGGTATCAGAGCGTGGTTATAAATTCTGGACGTGTGTGACGGTTAGATGGCAGTATTGAGTTGATTTGATATTTATAAATTGTTTATGTACTAACCAATAGTTTAGTATTATAAACTGTTTATATTGGTTGTTAGAACTTTGTTGTATTACAGATTATTCAAGATGGAACCTGGGAATGGACAACCTAGAGAAGAGGGAGTAGCTTCTCCTACAGATAATGCTGAAGTAGAGCAAAGTGTTGCTGGGAGGGCTAGAGAGCAAGAACAGCCTACAGAGATGCAAATAATGGAACAAGCAATGATGAGGATGGCAGAGCAACAAGAAAGAAATATGGCACAAATGGCAGAACAGCAGGCTAGATATCTAGAATCAAAGATTGTGGCCAGGATTGAGAAAGAGGCAAGGAAGGAAATGAAGGATTCCATGCATGACAAGTTTTTGAAGTTGAACCCTCCAGAATATTCAGGGTCAGTTGAACCTACAGAAGCTGAGATGTGGGTCAGAGATCTAGAATCTATCTTTGCAGTTATGAAGGTTCCAGATAACCAGAAAGTGAATCTAGCTGTGTTTAAGATCAAAGGAGAGGCGAAGTATTGGTGGGAAGCCAGCAACCATTTGGTGCTAAGGATGGAAGGTACTGATGTCATTACTTGGGATGAATTTATTAAAGCTTTGTAGGTTAAGTATTTCCCTAAGGTTTATAGGAGGGAGAAGCAGAGGGAGTTTATAAATTTAACCCAAGGGAAAATGTCTGTGAGGGAGTATGATGCTAAATTTACTGCTTTGTCTAGATTTGCTATTAAGTATGTGCAAGATGAAGAAGATAAATGTAGTAAGTTTCAAGATGGACTGATTTGGCCTATTCAAAATAGAGTGGCCACTTATGAGTTAGAAGATTATGCTTCTCTGGTGAACAAAGCCACGATAGCAGAAAGGCAAATGAACCAAGGGGTGGCAAGTAGAGAGAGTTTTAAGAAGAGTAGATTTGACGCATTTCAGTCTAAGGGAGGTGAGGGTGGAAGTGTTAAGATAAAACCTCATAAATTTCAGAGAGGTAGTGGAGATAGTGGTAGAGGTGTGGGGAGATTTGGCAGAGATACTAGGGGTGGGGAATCTTCTAATCTGGTTAGGAGGTCAAGAAAGGGTGAGGCACCGACAAGAGTTATTACATGTTTCTTTTGTAAAGAGGAGGGGCATTATAAATCCGAGTGTCCTAAGCTTAATGGAGTGGAATGCGACCATTGTCATCAAGTGGGGCATGTTAAGAAAAATTATCCGCAGTTGGCAGAGACTCCAGCAGCACCTAGTGAAGCAGCAAGCAGAATGTTATCTCCAGGCAGTGCAGTGAAAAGTGTGGGTAGAGGACAAGCTAGTAGTTCCAGTCCAGGTGGACGAGTTTTTACAATGAAAGAAGCTCAGATTACTCCAGATGTGGTGACAGGTACACTTTCTGTTACTGATAGAAGTGCTTATGTTTTGATTGATCCTGGTTCCACGCATTCTTTTGTGTCCTATGCTTTTGCTGTATACCTGAATAGACCATGTACTCGTTTAGATGTGGGGTTGGGTATTTATATGCCTATGGGGGATATGGTTGTAGCTGAATATGTTTTTCGTGATTGTATTTTGACTGTGGGGTCTAGAGATACAGTTATAGATCTACTTCCATTGGATATTTCTGATTTTGATATAATTCTCGAAATGGATTGGTTATCTAAATATCATGCATCTATGGATTGTTTCTGTAAGGAAGTTATTTTTAATATGCCTGGTGAGCCTGAACTTAAATTTGTGGGGGAAAGGAAAATTGTTCCCAGTTGCATCATTTCAGCTATTCAGACGAGGAAATTATTGAGTAAGGGTTGTGAGGGTTTTATTGCATATGTTCTTGACACTAGGAAGGGGGATTTACAATTAGTTGATGTTCCTATTGTAAGGGATTTTCCTGAAGTGTTTTCTAGTGAGTTGCCAGGGTTACCTCCTGAAAGAGAAGTTAAATTTAGTATTGAATTAGCACCAGGGACAACCCCTATTTCTATGGCACCGTATAGAATGGCACCTGCTGAGTTGAAAGAACTTAAGATCCAGTTACAGGATTTACTTGATAGGGGCTTTATACAACGCAGTGTATCTCCATGGGTGCACCAGTTTTATTTGTGAAAAAGAAAGATGGTACTATGCGGTTGTGTATTGATTATAGGCAATTGAATAAAGATACAATTAATAATAAATATCCTTTACCTCGTATAGATGATTTGTTTGATCAGTTACAGGGTGCTAAAGTGTTTTCAAAGATAGACTTGCGATCAGGGTATCATCAGTTGAGGGTGAAGGAGAGTGATATTTCTAAAACTGCTTTTCGCACTCGGTATGGTCATTTTGAGTTTTTGGTGATTCCTTTTGGGGTGACTAATGCTCCAGCTGTATTTATGGATCTTATGAACCGGGTACTGCATCCTTTTGTTGATTCATTTGTGATAGTTTTTATTGGTGATATTCTGATTTATTCACGTGATATGGTTGAACATGAAAAGCAACTCACAACTATTTTGAATCTGTTGAAAGATAAGAAGTTGTACGCCAAGTTTAGCAAGTGTGAATTTTGGCTATCACAAGTTGTATTTTTAGGCCATGTTATTTCGGGAGATGGTATATGTGTTGATCCTAAAAAGGTAGAGGCTATTGTAAAATGGGAGAGGCCCAATAATGTGACTGAGGTGAGGAGTTTTTTGGGTTTAGCTGGGTATTATAGAAGGTTTATTAAGGGATTTTCTTCGATTGCCTTACCAATGACTAAATTAACCAGGAAAGATGTTAATTTTGAATGCAATTCTGATTGCAAAAATAGTTTTGATGAATTGAAAAAGAGGTTGGTAACTATACCTGCTCTTACTATTCCGCATGGTGGAGATGGTTTTGTTGTTTATACCGATGCTTCACATCAGGGGTTGGGTTGTGTTTTTATGCAGCATGGTAGAGTTATTGCTTATGCTTCTAGGCATTTGCGTACACATGAACGTAATTATCCTACACATGATTTGGAACTTGCTGCTATTGTGTTTGCTTTGAAATTATGGCGTCATTATCTATATGGTGAGGTATGTGAAATTTTTAGTGACCATCAAAGCCTTAAGTATTTATTTACTCAGAAGGAGTTGAATTTGAGGCAGAGGCGGTGGATGGAGTTAATTAAAGATTATGATTGTACAATTCACTACCATCCGGGGAAGGCGAATGTAGTTGCAGATGCTTTGAGTAGAAAGGCTTCAGGCAGGTTATCTTGTATTTGGTGTGCTAGAGTTTCTCATATTATGGAGTTGAGATTGATGGGAGTGGAATTGCAGCTAGCAGATGGCGACAGATTCTTTGCTCATGTAAGCATGAGGCCTTTGTTAGCTACCCGTATTCATGATTTGCAAAGTCAAGATCCTTTCCTTGAGAAGAAACGACAAGATGTCCAAGACGGTAAGTCTGAAGATTTTTGTATTGTGAATGATGTCACTTTATTGTATAAATAGCAGTTATGTGTGCCTAATGTGGGTGGATTGAAGGAGGAAATTTTAGATGAGGCTCATAATTCCATTTATACTATGCATCCTGGTAGTACTAAAATGTATAGGGATTTGAAGGAGCATTATTGGTGGAATAATATGAAGAAGGAAATAGATGATTTTGTTGCTAGGTGCCTTGTATGTCAGCAAGGGAAAATGGAGGATCAGAAACCTACTGGTCTGCTTCAGCCATTGCCAATACTGGAATGGAAATGGGATCATGTAACGATGGATCTTGTAGTTGGGCTTCCTCGATCTCAGAAGGGGTCAGATTCAGTTTGGGTAGTGGTGGACAGATTGACCAAGTCCGCTCATTTTCTGGTAGTCAAGACTACGTATACAGTTGATAGGTATGCTAGATTGTATGTTAATGAAATTATTCGATTGCATGGGGCGCCTGTTTCTATTGTTTCAGATAGGGACCCTACTTTTACATCCAGATTTTGGGATAGTTTGCAGTATGCTATGGGTACCAACTTAAAGTTTAGTACGGCTTTTCATCCCCAGACAGATGGGCAGTCTGAAAGGACAATAGAGATTTTGGAAGATATGCTTAGAGCCTGTGTGCTTGATTTCAAGGGTAATTGGGATGAATATTTGACTTTGATAGAATTTGCATATAACAATAGTTTTCAGTCTACTATTGGTATTGCTCCATATGAAGCATTGTACGGTAGACGATGTCGTACACCAATATGTTGGGGTGAAGTTGGTGAAAGGAAGATAGAGGGTCCAGAATTGATTGAAGTTACCACTGAAAAAGTGAAGATTATTCAAGATAGAATGAGAACAGCTCAAAACAGACAGAAAAGTTATGCGGATAAGAGACGAAAAGATTTAGAATTTCAGAAGTGGGATTACGTGTTTCTTCGGATATCACCATGGAAAGGAGTTATGAGGTTTGGAAAGAAAGGTAAATTAAGTCCACGCTACATTGGACGTTATGAAATTCTTGAGAAAGTCGGGATGGTTGCCTACAAGTTAGCGTTACCACAGGAGTTAGCTCGATTACATGATGTTTTCCATGTTTCTATGTTGAAAAAGTATGTAGCAGACCCTTCACATGTATTGGTGGAACAACCTATTGAGTTGAAGGAAGATTTGAGCTACGTGGAAGAACCGCTTGCTATCGTCGATAGGAAAGAACAAATATTGAGATCAAAGGTGATCCTACTTGTGAAAGTTGTGTGGAGAAGGCATTCCATGGAAGAAGCTACATGGGAGAGTGAGGATAGCATGAAAATGCGTTATCCGTATTTGTTTGATTCGGACAACCAAGGTATGTCAATTTCGAGGACGAAATTTCCTAACAGGGGGAGAATTGTGACAACCCGAATATAATTATGATTAATTATGCTTAAATCATGCCTAGATTATTTGATATGATTAGTGTTTCATTAATACACGTGACATTAATTTATTATGTTTAGTCTAATCCTACCTTCAAAAAGCATGAAATGTCGAATTAGTTACAAATACAAAATTTTGAAGGTTTCGGTAGGATTGTTCATGTTTAAGGCTAGTTTTGACCTTTATGACATAACAATTGACTTCAGGTGAAACTACATAGTTGTAGACAAGTGAGTTATGGTTGTAACACAACAAACGGTGTGTGAAACGGAGGTTCGAGTGGGAAGTTATCCCAAAATTACGAAACAAGGGCAAAGTAGTCCATCCGTTAAGTAGTATTTTGTCTTAATATGGCAACAAATGTTTTATTCTCATTGGTTGGGAAGGGTGGTGGCTTTGGCCGACCTTAAACCCTTAGAATTACCTCTTTATTCATCCAAAATGCAGCTATGAGAGATTTTAAGCTTAAGGAAAGAGAAGTAGGAAGTCAGGAAGAAAAAGTGATGAGAAAATTGAAGAAAATTCATAGAAAATTACGAAAAAGCCCCTAAGGTAATTCCAACCATGAATCTTGCTATTTTTCTTTCATTTACGATTTATATGATATAAATCCTTGATTTTTTATTGATCTTTCATGCTTGGGTGCATATGTATGGATATATGCAAGTTTAAGTTAAGTTGAATGTACAAAACTCTAAAATTGCTTTGTTTAGAAACTCTGTTTATTCAAACTTCCATATATTTTCGTGTACTTACTGGAATTGATTGATTACAATTGGAGATTAACCTGGACTCATATATGTATGATATATCCGAAAATCATGGGAAAATACCAAGAAATGAGTCTTTGGTGAGAGTTTGAAGTTCGGGTATGAAATCTGCCCTAAGGGTGAAAATATGCCCGCCATGTGTTCGGTGTTTTGCTTGACATAGCAAACGAACCTTAAAAATTATGAAACTTTAATTTCTTATTTTTCAATATGCTTACTGATGATGGGTGAAATATCACATAAATTTATGATGTAGAAAAATTATGGAAATTCGTTGAAGTTGAATGAATGATAAGAGGGCCTATAGGGCAGATTTGCCATGTGGTAAAGAAATGAGCATATCTTGCTCTACGAGACCTAAAATGATGTACCGTATTTTGTATTGGAATACTAATATGACAAGGATTGAATTTCCAAGAATAAATGAATTTATATTTGGTCTATGATTTGGATATGTTAAATATATTAACATGGATTTGGATGGAACTTCACTTGTGATAAATGATTTGAATGGAATCATGTGATGCTTATGGATTAAATTATGTTTAAATCATTCTTTGGATTATTGATATTCTTATGATGATAATAATATGGTAAGAATGATAGGAAGGGAAGAAGAGTTGATTGAACAAGTACCGGATAAAGGCAATGGAAAAGCCAGTTAAACTATCAAGGTGAGTGTACTTATGATTTGTTTCATATATAAATGTGAATATAGCTCTAAGAGCGGATTTGTTTGAATACTTTGGTATTCAGGATTTGTTTGGATATTAAAATATCCAGGATTTGTTTGGGTCTCATGATCCAGGATTGGTTTGAATACTTCAGTATTCAGGATTTGTTTGGATATTCAAATATACAGGATTGGAATTGGACAAAGATCCAATGATTTGTTGGAACTTATGTTCCAGGATTTGTTATTGCCAATGGGCAGAATTATTTGGAACTTATGTTCCAGGATTTGTTATTGCCAATGGACAGAATTATTTGGAACTTATGTTCCAGGATTTGTTATTGCCAATGGGCAGAATTATTTGGAACTTATGTTCCACGATTTTTTATTACCAATGGGCAGGTATGTTCGGATTTTATATCCACATATTCAATATAGAATTGTTATTCTGTTGCAGGGAAGGAGTACCTCACTAAGCTTAATGCTTACGGTTTATATTTTAACAATTTCAGGTTTGTACGCTGCCAAATAGGATAACATATGATCGGTAACTTTGAGAGTTGCACCTTTAGAAGAGCTGGGGTTTAAGTATGGAGATTTTATCGTTGTCACACTGAAGATTTTAATATACTCACACACTGTATATATTGATTTAGTATGGATTGGGTTGATCATAGTTAATCATAGCATTGTATAATCTCTAATTATGACTCTGATGTTGATTTCGTTATTGCACAAGAACAATATTATGTTCATTATGAAGAAAAATATTGATAAATGAATCATATTTCCAATGGGCTCAAGCTTATGATCTAATTATTCCAATAATAAATGATTAGTATGGATATTGGGTTTTAGGGTGTGACAATTAGTGGTATCAGAGCGTGGTTATAAATTCTGGACGTGTGTGAGGGTTAGATGGCAGTATTGAGTTGATTTGATATTTATAAATTGTTTATGTACTAACCAAAAATTTAGTATTATAAATTGTTTATATTGGTTGTTAGAACTTTGTTGTATTACAGATTATTCAAGATGGAACCTGGGAATGGACAACCTAGAGAAGAGGGAGTAGCTTTTCCTACAGATAATGCTGAAGTAGAGCAAAGTGTTGCTGGGAGGGCTAGAGAGCAAGAACAGTCTACAGAGATGCAAATAATGGAACAAGCAATGATGAGGATGGCATAGAAACAAGAAATAAATATGGCGCAAATGGCAGAACAGCAGGCTAGATATCTAGAATCAAAGATTGTGGCCAGGATTGAGAAAGAGGCAAGGAAGGAAATGAAGGATTCCATGCATGACAAGTTTTTGAAGTTGAACCCTCCAGAATATTCAGGGTCAGTTGAACCTACAGAAGCTGAGATGTGGGTCAGAGATCTAGAAACTATCTTTGCAGTTATGAAGGTTCCAGATATCCAGAAAGTGAATCTAGTTGTGTTTAAGCTCAAAGGAGAGGCGAAGTATTGGTGGGAAGCCAGCAACCATTTGGTGCCAAGGATGGAAGGTACTGATGTCATTACTTGGGCTGAATTTATATAAGCTTTGTATGTTAAGTATTTCCCTAAGGTTTATAGGAGGGAGAAGCAGAGGGAGTTTATAAATTTAACCCAAGGGAAAATGTCTATGAGGGAGTATGATGCTAAATTTACTGCTTTGTCTAGATTTGCTATTAAGTATGTGCAAGATGAAGAAGATAAATGTAGTAAGTTTCAAGATGGACTGATTTGGCCTATTCAAAATAGAGTGGCCACTTATGAGTTAGAAGATTATGGTTCTCTGGTGAACAAAGCCACGATAGCAGAAAGGCAAATGAACCAAAGGGTGGCAAGTAGAGAGAGTTTTAAGAAGAGTATATTTGACGCATTTCAGTCTAAGGGAGGTGAGGGTGGAAGTTTTAAGATAGAACCTCATAAATTTCAGAGAGGTAGTGGAGATAGTGGTAGAGGTGTGGGGAGATTTGGCAGAGATACTAGGGGTGGGGAATCTTCTAATCTGGTTAGGAGGTCAGGAAAGGGTGAGGCACCGACAAGAGTTATTACATGTTTCTTTTGTAAAGAGGAGGGGCATTATAAATCCGAGTGTCCTAAGATTAAAGGGGTGGAATTCTACCATTGTCATCAAGTGGGGCATGTTAAGAAAAATTATCCGCAGTTGGCAGAGACTCCAGCAGCACCTAGTGAAGCAGCAAGAAGAATGTTATCTCCAGGCAGTGCAGTGAAAAGTGTGGGTAGAGGACAAGCTAGTAGTTCCAGGCCAGGTGGACGAGTTTTTACAATGAAAGAAGCTCAAATTACTCCAGATGTGGTGACAGGTACACTTTATGTTACTGATAGAAGTGCTTATGTTTTGATTGATCCTGGTTCCACGAATTCTTTTGTGTCCTATGCTTTTGCTGTATACCTGAATAGACCATGTACTCGTTTAGATGTGGGGTTGGGTATTTATATGCCTATGGGGATATGGTTGTAGCTGAATATGTTTTTCGTGATTGTGTTTTGACTGTGGGGTCTAGAGATACAGTTATAGATCTACTTCCATTGGATATTTTTGATTTTGATATAATTTTCGGAATGGATTAGTTATCTAAATATCATGCATCTATGGATTGTTTCTGTAAGGAAGTTATTTTTAATATGCCTGGTGAGCCTGAATTTAAATTTGTGGGGGAAAGCAAAATTGTTCCCAGTTGCATCATTTCAGCTATTCAGACGAGGAAATTATTGAGTAAGGGTTGTGAGGGTTTTATTGCATATGTTCTTGACACTAGGAAGGGGGATTTACAATTAGTTGATGTTCCTATTGTAAGGGATTTTCCTGAAGTGTTTCCTAGTGAGTTGCCAGGGTTACCTCCAGAAAGAGACGTTGAATTTAGTATTGAATTAGCACCAGGGACAACCCCTATTTCTTTGGCACCGTATAGAATGGCACCTGCTGAGTTGAAAGAACTTAAGATCCAGTTACATGATTTAATTGATAGGGGCTTTATACAACGCAGTGTATCTCCATGGGGTGCACCAATTTTATTTGTGAAAAAGAAAGATGGTACTATGCGGTTGTGTATTGATTATAGGCAATTCAATAAAGCTACAATTAAGAATAAATATCCTTTACCTCGTATAGATGATTTGTTTGATCAGTTACAGGGTGCTAAAGTGTTTTCAAAGATAGACTTGCGATCAGGGTATCATCAGTTGAGGGTGAAGGAGAGTGATATTTCTAAAACTTCTTTTCGCACTCGGTATGGTCATTTTGAGTTTTTGGTGATTCCTTTTGGGGTGACTAATGCTCCAGCTGTATTTATGGATCTTATGAACCGGGTACTGCATCCTTTTGTTGATTCATTTGTGATAGTTTTTATTGGTGATATTCTGATTTATTCACGTGATATGGTTGAACATGAAAAGCATCACACAACTATTTTGAATCTGTTGAAAGATAAGAAGTTATATGCCAAGTTTAGCAAGTGTGAATTTTGGCTATCACAAGTTGTATTTTTAGGCCATGTTGTTTCGGGAGATGGTATATGTGTTGATCCTAAAAAGGTAGAGGCTATTGTAAAATGGGAGAGGCCCAATAATGTGACTGAGGTGAGGAGTTTTTTGGGTTTAGTTGGGTATTATAGAAGGTTTATTAAGGGATTTTCTTCGATTGCCTGACCAATGACTAAACTAACCCGGAAAGATGTTAAGTTTGAATGGAATTCTGATTGCGAAAATAGTTTTGATGAATTGAAAAAGAGGTTGGTAACTATACCTGTTCTTACTATTCCGCATAGTGGAGATGGTTTTGTTGTTTATACCGATGCTTCACATCAGGGGTTGGGTTGTGTTTTTATGCAACATGGTAGAGTTATTGCTTATGCTTCTAGGCAGTTGCGTACACATGAACGTAATTATCCTACACATGATTTGGAACTTGCTGCTATTGTGTTTGCTTTGAAATTATGGCGTCATTATCTATATGGTGAGGTATGTGAAATTTTTAGTGACCATCAAAGCCTTAAGTATTTATTTACTCAGAAGGAGTTGAATTTGAGGCAGAGGCGGTGGATGGAGTTAATTAAAGATTATGATTGTACAATTCACTACCATCCGGGGAAGGCGAATGTAGTTGCAGATGCTTTGAGTAGAAAGGCTTCAGGCAGGTTATCTTGTATTTGGTGTGCTAGAGTTTCTCATATTATGGAGTTGATATTGATGGGAGTGGAATTACAGCTAGCAGATGGCGACAGATTCTTTGCTCATGTAAGCATGAGGCCTTTGTTAGCTACCCGTATTCATGATTTGCAAAGTCAAGATCCTTTCCTTGAGAAGAAACGACAAGATGTCCAAGATGGTAAGTCTGAAGATTTTTGTATTGTGAATGATGTCACTTTATTGTATAAATAGCAGTTATGTGTGCCTAATGTGGGTGGATTGAAGGAGGAAATTTTAGATGAGGCTCATAATTCCATTTATACTATGCATCCTGGTAGTACTAAAATGTATAGGGATTTGAAGGAGCATTATTGGTGGAATAATATGAAGAAGGAAATAGCTGATTTTGTTGCTAGGTGACTTGTATGTCAGCAAGTGAAAGTGGAGCATCAGAAACCTACTGGTCTGCTTCATCCATTGCCAACACCGGAATGGAAATGGGATCATGTAACGATGGATTTTGTAGTTGGGCTTCCTCGATCTCAGAAGGGGTCAGATTCAATTTGGGTAGTGGTGGACAGATTGACCAAGTCCGCTCATTTTCTAGCAGTCAAGACTACGTATATAGTTGATAGGTATGCTAGATTGTATGTTAATGAAATTATTCGATTACATGGGGCGCCTGTTTCTATTGTTTCAGATAGGGACCCTACTTTTACATCCAGATTTTGGGATAGTTTGCAGTATGCTATGGGTACCAACTTAAAGTTTAGTACGGATTTTCATCCCCAGACAGATGGGCAGTCTGAAAGGACAATACAGATTTTGGAAGATATGCTTAGAGCTTGTGTGCTTGATTTCAAGGGTAATTGGGATGAATATTTGACTTTGATAGAATTTGCATATAACAATAGTTTTCAGTCTACTATTGGTATGGCTCCAAATGAAGCATTGTACGGTAGACGATGTTGTACACCAATATGTTGGGGTGAAGTTGGTAAAAGGAAGATAGAGGGTCCAGAATTGATTGAAGTCACCACTGAAAAAGTGAAGATTATTCAAGATAGAATGAGAACAGCTCAAAGTAGACAGAAATGTTATGCGGATAAGAGACGAAAAGATTTAGAATTTCAGAAGGGGGATTACGTGTTTCTTCGGATATCACCATGGAAAGGAGTTATGAGGTTTGGAAAGAAAGGTAAATTAAGTCCACGCTACATTGGACCTTATGAAATTCTTGAGAAAATCGGGATGGTTGCCTACAAGTTAGCGATACCACAGGAGTTAGCTCGCTTACATGATGTTTTCCATGTTTCTGTGTTGAGAAAGTATGTAGCAGACCCTTCACATGTATTGGTGGAACAACCTATTGAGTTGAAGGAAGATTTGAGCTACGTGGAAGAACCGCTTGCTATCGTCGATAGGAAAGAACAAATATTGATATCAAAGGTGATCCTACTTGTGAAAGTTGTGTGGAGAAGGCATTCCATGGAAGAAGCTACATGGGAGAGTGATGATAGCATGAAAATGCGTTATCCGTATTTGTTTGATTCGGACAACCAAGGTATGTTAATTTCGAGGACGAAATTTCCTAACAGGGGGAGAATTGTGACAACCCGAATATAATTATGATTAATTATGCTTAAATCATGCCTAGCTTATGTGATATGATTAGTGTTTCATTAATACACGTGATGTTAATTTATTATGTTTAGTCTAATCCTACCTTCAAAAAGCATGAAATGTCGAATTAGTTACAAATACAAAATTTTGAAGGTTTCGGTAGGATTGTTCATGTTTAAGGCTAGTTTTGACCTTTATGACATAACAATTGACTTGAGGTGAAAACTACATAGTTGTATAAAAGTGAGTTATGGTTGTAACACAACAAACGGTGTGTGAAACGGAGGTTCGAGTGGGAAGTTATCCTAAAATTACGAAACAAGGGCAAAGTAGTCCATCCGTTAAGTAGTATTTTGTCTTAATATGGCAACAAATGTTTTATTCTCATTGGTTGGGAAGGGTGGTGGCTTTGGCCGACCTTAAACCCTTAGAATTACCTCTTTATTCATTTAAAATGCATCTATGAGAGATTTTAAGCTTAAGGAAAGAAAAGTAGGAAGTTAGGAAGAAAAAGTGAGGAGAAAATTGAAGAAAATTCATAGAAAATTACGAAAAAGCTCCTAAGGTAATTCCAACCATGAATCTTGCTATTTTTGTTTCATTTACGATTTATATGATATAAATACTTGATTTTTTATTGAGCTTTCATGCTTGGGCGCATATGTATGGATATATGCAAGTTTAAGTTAAGTTGAATGTACAAAACCCTAAAATTGCTTTGTTTAGAAACTCTGTTTATTCAAACTTCCATATATTTTCGTGTACTTATTGGAATTGATTGATTCCAATTGGAGATTAACCTGGACTCATATATGTATGACATATCCTAAAATCATGGGAAAATACCAAGAAATGAGTCTTTGGTGAGAGTTTGAAGTTCGGGTATGAAATCTGCCCTAAGGGTGAAAATATGCCCGCCATGTGTTCGGTGTTTTGCTTGACATAGCAAACGAACCTTAAAAATTATGAAACTTTAATTTTTTATTTTTCAATATGTTTACTGATGTTGGGTGAAATATCACATAAATTTATAATGCAGAAAAATTATGGAAATTCGTGGAAGTTGAATGAATGATAAGAGGGCCTATAGGGCAGATTTGCCATGTGGTAAAGAAATGAGCATATCTTGCTCTACGAGACCTAAAATGATGTACCGTATTTTTTATTGGAATACTAATATGACAAGGAATGAATTTCTAAGAATAAATGAATTTATATTTTGTCTATGATTTGGATATGTTAAATATATTAACATGGATTAGGATGGAACTTCACTTGTGATAAATGATTTGAATGGAATCATGTGATGCTTATGGATTAAATTATGTTTAAATCATTCTTTGGATTATTGATATTCTTATGATGATAATAATATGGTAAGAATGATAGGAAGGGAAGAAGAGTTGATTGAACAAGTACCGGATAAAGGCAATGGAAAAGCCAGTTAAACTATCAAGGTGAGTGTACTTATGATTTGTTTCATATATAAATGTGAATATAGCTCTAAGAGCGGATTTGTTTGAATACTTCGGTATTCAGGATTTGTTTGGATATTAAAATATCCAGGATTTGTTTGGGTCTCATGATCTAGTATTGGTTTGAATACTTCAGTATTCAGGATTTGTTTGGATATTCAAATATCCAGGATTGGAATTGGACAAAGATCCAATGATTTGTTGGAACTTATGTTCCAGGATTTGTTATTGCCAATGGGCAGAATTATTTGGAACTTATGTTCCAGGATTTGTTATTGCCAATGGGCAGAATTATTTGAATCTTATGATCGATGATTTGTTATTGCCAATGGGCAGGTATGTTCGGATTTTATATCCACATATTCGATATAGAATTGTTATTCTGTTGCAGGGAAGGAGTACCTCACTAAGCTTAATGCTTACGGTTTATATTTTAACAATTGCAGGTTTGTACGCTGCCAAATAGGATAACATATGATCGGTAACTTTGAGAGTTGCACCTTTAGAAGAGCTGGGGTTTAAGTATGGAGATTTTATCGTTGTCACACTGAAGATTTTAATATACTCGCATATTGTATATATTGATTTAGTATGGATTGGGTTGACCATAGTTAATCATAGCATTGTATAATCTCTAATTATGACTCTGATGTTGATTTCGTTATTGCACAAGAACAATATTATGTTCATTATGAAGAAAAATATTGATAAATGAATCATATTTCCAATGGGCTCAAGATTATGATCTAATTATTCCAATAATAAATTATTAGTATGGATATTGGGTGATGGCCATTATTATGTCTTTCTTTCTTTTATTTTAGTATCAATAAAAAGTTGATTTCAGTCTCTTCATTTTTTAATTTTTTTCTGAGTATGGTGATGATTACCTCCCCCAAAACAAAGATAACTTTTGATCTTCATCTCCAACCAAGTCAAAACAGGATTACAATTCTCAACATTTGGTCGGCAATAAGAAAAATAATAATCAACCAAGTCAAAATCAGATTATAAATCCTCAATACTTGGTCGGAAACAATAATTTACTTCATGTATGACTTTGTAAAAACAAAATCATGAACAAGAGGTTGATTACTTCATGTATGATTTTGTATAAACAAGTCAAGAACAAGAAGTGAAAAACTTCGTATAAAACTAAAAAAGTTACAAATTAGTTTTACCCGACTAAGTTAAATGTAGGAAGGCATGTAAAAATTCCGAGATACTGGAATATAAACATACATTCCTCACACACTTGGTCACCACTGATAACTAATGTTAAATTTGGATCAAGATATCTAAGTGCATTAGTAGAATCAATGACATAGGAACTGGTAACTAATACTAAATTTGGATTGATACATCTAAGTGTATTAGTAGAACCAATGATATTACAATCATAAGTTAACTGAATGATTAAAATAATCATAAGTTGACAAAAATAAACACGTTTTATTCATACATACTATATTACATTCAAATGAATTACAAAATGTAGTATAATCATTCAACTGGACGTTTTCCCTCAACCTTGGAAGATGATTGCACTCTTTTCATACCAGCAGGAGGATCATCCAGCGTATAAGGAGAATTGATCAAGTTAAAATCTTGAAGCATCATTCCGTTACTGATGCTCGGCGTGTTGGTCAAATGAGGAGGTCGGATTATTTCAAGGTCACCATATAACTCATAATCCCCTAATTATTTTGATATCAAGCATTGAAGAATTGATCCAACATGAATCTAGCTGACATCCAACTTGAATGGAGGTTGTTGGCAGTCTAAGAAACTGGGATCGTGCCAATACCATAGTTTTGCTATCTTGATCAACCTTCATCACAGTTAAGCAATTACTCCAACCCCATTTATAGCTTTTATGATTAGATTTTCATTATAGCCATCCATACATACCTCTATGGGTTGTTTATGAAATTGGAATCTTAATCTTTTAACTGAAGTCCCTTTAAAACCTCATCCTTTACCTTCAAATGAGAGAATTGGTCGATAAGGAATTTGTCTTTAACTTCCAACTTTGTAGACAAATCAGCAATAGCTTGACTCTTGGCCTTCAGCTGGGCAGCATAATCAGTCGAAGTCTTCTTAGTCCTGGCCTCTTCTACATTTAGTCGCCCAGCTCTCTGTTAGGAAGATTATGCAGGTTTGGATTTTTTTAAAGCTTCATGTTCTTCCCTCAATTTGGTATTTTCCTCCTCCAAAAAAGAGACACCTTCATCGACATCAGCAACAAAAGATTATTTCAAAGACCGAAGTTCATCATTCAATTTATTGTTCTCTTCTTTCAGAAGTTTAGCAATCTCTCTAGCCTCATCAACCTCATGGTTTATTAAAAACTCCTTTTTTCTGAAAGCAGAGGCGTACTTCTCTAGCTTCTCTTTAAATACCCATGCTTCACTCAATGTCTTGTACTTGGCTTCATAATCAACATGAAGTAAAGATTTGGCCTCATTATGCTCTCCCACAATTCTTCGATCATTTCATAATATGTAACATTATTAGCCACAACCCGATAAACAAGAAACTTAATATTAGTGTATGCATCATTGGCCTGATCAGAAGCATATGCGTCGAACAAGTATGTTAATTCTGCATCAGTCAAGTCTAAGTGACCAGCTTTGAACAGGTTGCTACATCGTTTGAGTAGGTCAGAGTCAGTAGAAGAAATTTGTTCCATCTTGGCCATAAACTAGAAAGATAAAGTTATAATTGATCAATAAAAAAAGATGATAGAGAAATAATAAAGCAGTAGCAAATAGTATGAAGAAAAAGTTATTTCATTAATAAATAAGGAAAGGCACAAGTACACTAGAGCAGAAACAAAAAGAAAATAAAAGAAAGGTGCAAAATACAAAGACCAAACACAGAACAAGTCTACACCTTCTTCTTATCCTTTTCAACGTCAGGATTTACACCCTGGTCAGCAAAAGGTGTAGCAGGATCAATAGGGGTTTTATCTTGTTTTGGATGGAGGGATAGCTGAGTTAACAACATTATGGTCTTGGTCTGTATGAGGGGCTATAGAGTCAATGTCCAAAGAAGATTCCATTGAATCATTGTCATCCTCAATCTCTCCTTCAAGGTCGGGGGGAGATACAGGGTCACACCTAAGGAAGATTTCAGAATCCTCAGCAGTACCAACTTCCTTCAGTGCCGCCGACCAACTTTCTTTGAAGAATTTTTTCATGGCATACACAACTTGAGTAGAATTGGAAGAAATATCCTTATCCCAACCCTTGTTCGAAGAAGCATCCCTAGCCTTCTTCCTCTTGGCCTTCTCAGCAGAAAGGTTTTTGGTCAGCTTAGCTACTTGAATTTCAGCAGCCTTTGCCCTGCGCTCAACTTGGGGAGCAGTCGAATCAGCCCTCTGTCATGCTTCCTCGATAGTCTTGATCTTCTCCTCCCAAGTCTTCTTCTCAGTCTCCCGATCCTGTTGGGATTCTAGAAAAGACTTCTTCAGACCCTTAAAATGCCTCTTCCACATCTCCTGAAGAAGAACGTAGTTGATTGTCCTTCTCTAGCATCTAGTTCTAGTCAACCAAGAACTACAAGAAAAGGCAAAGTTAGTACACACTATAAAGAAATGAATAACATCCGACCTACTTTAAAAATGAAAACTACCAAGGACAGGCTTTGATAATCCCTTGATGACAGTTGAAATCGGGACATTGAAGCAGTAGCATCTCTATGGTCTGGGAGGGTGACATACTTGATTAATTTCCTAGCCAAGCTAGGACTCATAGCTGCAGAGGAACCCACAGCAGAGGAGACATTGCCAACCAAGGCCGCTGGTCAGCAATAATAGTTTTTTGAACTTTCTTATCAGCAAGACCCTTCCTCGGTCTCTTGAAAGGAAACTCTTCAACTTAGTTGGTGGGGGGCTTATTCCCACAATGCACCTTCTTCTGGGCACCAACACCAGCACCATCAGACTTCAAGGTGCCAGTGGTTGATTCGCCCTCCAAAAGGTTAGGAATTTTTCTTTTACCCATGCTAACAGCAAGAGGAAGCTTTAAGTCAAAGGATGAGGAAGTGCCCATAGCAGGTTCACCACCACCAGATTCAGTGGCAGAAAATGTAAAGATTGGATCTCTCTCCAAGTCTATCATGTTGGAAGGAGCAGAAATTGTTGTCTAAGCACCAAAAGAAGTCACAGACCTTCTATACTTTAGCAGATAGGAAGATGACCTAATGTGCTCCTCGCTAATTTTCTGATGAAATCCCCATAAAAGCTTTATCTCGTCAACATTAATATCACTCTCCTTGGGACTTTTCTTCTTCCTATCAACTACAACCAAATAAAATAAATAACGTTAATTGGCAATCAATAAATTGTCCATAATCATGAATGTACAAAAAAAATACATTACAACCTATGCTATAACCCTCCTGAGGACATATGGGCCCATCATGCACCTCTACCCTTGAAGAGGAAGATATTGCCAGTTCTTCGCAATAACCCCATGATCGAAATAATATTTGTTGGAGTCAGGCAAATTGACAACTAGGGCTATATTGACATACCTAGTTTTCAAATAATATGTATTGTCACTAGTGACCCACTTGTAACAGAACATGAGTTAAGAGATACTGATATGGGTCCCATGGATTTAATTAAGCCTATGAATCCCATTAACTATTCTCCATATATTGGGGCTATTCTTGCAGGTACAACATCGAAGTACTAACAAAACTCTAAACAAAAGAGATTTGGGGGGAAAGTTAAACCACACTCAGCAACGAATAAGGAGGGAATCCACCTAATTCTAACTCTACTTAATTCGGAATATTCCATTCCAGCCTAAACTCGTCTAAAGAATCAACATGAACTATATAAACCGTGTTTCAGAAAGAAGAAAAGAAGGAAAAGGAAAGAGTTCATGGAATTTAAGGATTCGGCAAGAACTTTCAAAAGAAAGTAAGAACAATGGAAAATAAGCGCACAAGAACTCAGAGATGGTCGTTATAGTTAAAAAATTTGGGGTAAAGCAAGACCGGGAAAGTTCTTCGCCTTTTTATAGGTTAGCTTGAAAATAGCGAACAAAATGATTAAATGTACCAACAATTGACATTCTGACGGCGTCGCGAACCAGATAGTGAAAAGCACTCATTTACCCTTTGGCGGTTCGCCAGTATTCAAATTATTGCAAAAATTCCATTTTCAAACAGTGCCAGCAAAATCTTACAAGTGTGGGATGTCGGATGCCGATCAAACATCATAATGCTCTGAGCTAATTCCAGACTCAAATGCTCCATACTTTCAAGCAAGCATCAAGCATGGAACATTGGGGGCTTATGTTGATAGCAAAAATTATACACCTACGTGGACCAATTAGAAGTAAACATGTGTTCTCCTACATGAAAAAAATCATAGTCAGCAAATAGCAGCTTTGCCGACCAACATGAAGAATGCTAAGCAACACTGGGAATGCCAACAAACACACGGAAGGCCGACCAACAAAATCTCTGAAGTGTCATCAAATCAAAAGTCATACCATACGTGATTTATACAATTAACAGTCATATTCATTATGTAAGGATGTAAATGCTTAATTATATAAAAGCATTACATCCCTTGACATTCGAACTCTTGACCTCTAGGTCATTATAAATATATTATATCCCTTGCATCAAGGGAACAGTCGAACGGATTCTCGGATATTCTTATCTATAAGAATACCTAGATTTTTGTAACCACAAAAATCAATAAAATAATAGTGGGCATAGGCTTTCTTATATAGCTGAACGACTTTAAAAACTCTTTCTTTATTTTTCTATTACATATATTATCTGTGATTAATAAAAAAAAGATCTAGTCTAGTTTTTTTACATCAACACTCCTCATCACTTGCCTCATACATCAACACCAAGGGCAACCCTCTAATAGGTGACATAATCACTGAGAATGTGTCTAACCCTGGCCAAGGCATATAACTAGGCAGCAGCAATGCTAACGGATGGGCTAATTCTTTGAAACTTAGGGTATGAAATCCAACCCCTCTTTGAAGAGACTCTCAAAAGTCACGAACAAATAAAAAAGGGTCCCTACAAGCTTCATATCCTCTATATTGAAGATATCGTCATAGTTTGAGGAACTTAGAATTCGGAATTTAGTATCTCTATCTCATAGTTTGGAGGTTCTCAACTGTATTAACCAAGGCTTCTTAGGATCCACCGACGAACCTAGGTCCAAAGTACCCCATTAGTTCATGACCATGACACCAGCAGGTCTCACTAATGGCCTAACCTCAGGGTGAGAAGGAATGGGAACCTCTCACTCATAGTCGAATGAGTAACTTCTCTAGTGGTGGAGTCAACCATCGCCAAGGGAGCAGGGTTAAAAATATTGAAGGCAGACTTTTGGGGAGGAATGTAAGGAAATATTAGATACTTAGGTGGGAAGAGTTAGAAGAAAATTGAAGATAAAAAAATGAGAAGAACGGATAGAATTTTTTTTTTAAGTGTGAAAAGATCAATGTATAGAAATTGTCTTTTTATATACTAAGGTTGAGAGTTATTACTCCTCCCAAACATGCCAATGATCTAATTTGGACTAAAACTTCTTCACTATCACGACTACTATTCCCCACTAGATCGCACTTATAATAGTATTTAAAGGTATACTACCTGCATACCCTTTCACTTATTTTCTCTAACTATTACCTCGTCCATGTTACGAAAGAAGCATTAAGGGGCTACCGATGATACAAAGCGGGATTTTCAATCTCGAGTCTTGAGAAAAGTTCTTATACCTTAGACCGAGGTAAAAAGATAGGTTAGAGGACATCAGATTCGTAGTACAAAGATCCAAAAATTGGTCAAGTTTCGTATCTAAAACTGATAACCCCCATGGTTTCACCAGTGATAATATAAAATCCGTAGCACCTTCGGCTTACCTCATCTCCAATAGTGGAGTCTACACAAAAGACAGGGTCCTCAGTTGTTTTTACAATGCATATTCAAGTATCATAAGGACACCCAGGGTTCTTAGTCCCCTATACTGGGTAAATACCCTAGGAATGTGGTGAAAAAACCTATACGAAGCCTCTTTATAATAATAGTCTATCTTAGTCATCTTCTTTAAACCACAAAAGGTTTTGAGCTCTCTTACATGCAATCAAAATGTTCTTAATATGAAGGGTCAGTGGAAACTACACACATTAATCTACCGACCCCCACTCACCCATTGTCGTTTATCCTAGAGGATTAAATTCCATATAATGTTCCACAAACCATCGCCACTAACTTGAAACTCCTTTCACCGAAACTCAACCCTTCCATTATGGCGAGAAATCTCAACCATGGTCACCCATAAATAAAACGTCACTTCTCGACAACTGCCAATAACGAGCTATATAAGGATTTCATGGGGAAGGTTACAATATCCAAAATTGAGTTATTATTCAAGATAAGAAGTGTTAAAAAATATTATTTTGCATGGGTATAAGATTTTGGACCAATTCCCGCGCACACATTGTATTATAGCACCACTCAGGTGACTTAGCTTAAATTTAGTCTTGTGAGTCCTAAGTGAGTAAAAAATACATAGATCAGTAATTTAATTACTTCTTAAGTTCTCTATGCTCGTTATAAACACCTAAGACAATTCATCATGAACTTATCCAAAGCCTAAGGCTGGGCATACTTATATTATTCACTATTACATTTAATATACGGAAGAAAAGCACACTAATAATTGATGTACATACCAAGTAAGAGGTACTAAACAACTATATATCCTTGCGTATTATTTTAACAAAAGAATACCTCCTCCTTGTCATCCTCGTCCTCCATTGAGGCTTATGTGGTGAGGCCGGGGTCTTAACGGGTTTCAGTATCATTACTTAATCTTTCTCTTCTCATGGTGATCACAAACACATGACTTAATATCACGTACAATACCCTAAACTTGATGGAGTTCTATGTTTTTTCCACTGTAGAAGTCAGTAAGAGAAGATGAGCCATCATGGAGAATTACGGATCTTCACCCATTGAAATAAAAAATAGGTTAAAGTATGCACAAACTGGAAAATTGCTATAGTGCGTGAGGTCTATGGTCTTGTGGACAACATCATTCAATTGAGTTAAATAAAGTGTGGAAGTGTTAAGTTCATAAGATGATTGCTAAACACGAGGAGAATGAGGTGACATGAAACATGGAGGACCATGCTCATGTTTCATTCGACTAGGTAAGAAACTACTCTATAATATGAAGTAACAGAGATAATGGATTCGATTGTTCCTTAACTTCACTTGGAATTATAAAAACCCCATGATCTAGAAGAATATACAAGATAATATGACTGAAGGGAATATGCAAGACTTTAAATTTTATTAGCATGATCCTATATGAGTTTGAAGATCTGATTCGCTAAATCCATACTAAGACCCTTTCCAATAACATAGAACAAAGGTACATATGCATGAGCAATATCATTTAGGTTTATAGTAGGCTAAACACAAGAGCATGCCACCATGTTCAGAATATATAAATCCTTATCCAAGTAAGCTTGGGGAAAATTTTGTCCGTCCAATTATGACGACAGTTGTCACTAAAGAAAAAAATTATTGCATTGTTCAAAGGTTGTAGACCACTTCTTTGTACGGGCACTGAGTTGTCTTAACATTTGAAGACCATAGTGTTCAATGATCAACTTAATCTTAATGATAAGTTTCGCTGCATAAATGTTAGTTATCATGCTGTCATAGCCATGGTCATTCGAAAGCATAAAATTCACGAACCTATAGATTAAGTGTAAATACCATTCCACTACCGGTGCTAAAAATTATAAGTAATGATAGTCCCAGAGACAAATCCCAAATCAATACTTCTCTCCCTATATATATATATCTTTTTTTGTTGTTTGGTTGGAAATATCTAAGGTCTGGTTGATGTTAAGGCGATAATACAATATCTAGGAGCCATTGGAGATAGCCTAAAAATTACGATACTAATACAAACACAAAGAAATCATATGTGAAAATGGATGCACACACACACCAATATATATATACAGTTTTGCTCTTGCACGGATTAGTCCGCATTTTATGAATGCGGACCGGACATGTGTTACCTGACGGTGATCCCCAGAAAAGAGAGAGTGTGCCTATAATTTAGACGATAATTTCTAGGCACACCATTAGGTGACACATGTCCGGTCCACATTCTTAAAATGCGGACTAGTCCGCACATGAGCATTATTATTATTATTATTATTATTATTATTATTATTTTATATATATATAGATAGATAGATAGATAGACACACACACACACACACCAGAGGATCATAAAAGATCGACATGTAAGACAAGAAGTCAAACAATCCCTAACTTAAATACATACTTGACACTATAGTAGAAAAACTCCAAAATGGGCATGGTAAAGACAAAAAAAAAACTATGTCATACTCAAGGAAGACTACTCTAAAGTATGAATATAATCTTAAGATAAATAAATTCATCAATCATTTATAAATATTCAAAAAGTAAACCAATAAATCTAAACTAACAAACATCAATATCTAAAACTTAAATCAATAAAGAATTTGGAATAAAACTTACCAAATCGATGATTAACCACTAAACAGAGGATCACAAACTTTTAAAACTTACTAGACCTCACGATGGGAGGAAATTGAAGAGGTATAGGAAAGAATATGTTCTAGTTTGTCTAAGGAATGGAAAATTGTGAATATGACATATTCAAACAACTAGAAAGGCCTAATATATACTTCGTTGGATTGAATAGGGTATTTCATTGGTCACGAAGCAGGCTTCGGTGTAGCGATGGTTTTAAAAATAGGTAAATAACAACACAATTTTTTGTAGAATAGAATTTTAAAAGAAAAAAAATCATACTTAAGGTTTATGGTTATGCCAAATATACGACACAAATAATGATTTAGCATTCAAAGACCTAAAGTCAAATTAAAGCCATTTAAAATAGATGATTTAAATAGATATAACAGTTCTTGAAAAAATAACATTTTTAACTTCCACTTGTTTTCTTCCTCATATGTGATTCATGCTTAAAATCTTCTTGGTCTCATATCCATGACGTTACTCAATTTTAGATTAATAAAAATCCTTGAGACATTAATTTTTCAAAAATTTTGTTAATGGCGGGGAAGTATTTTCGTTTCAAATGTAAGCATCCCAATATCACAAGTTACAACCCTTTCCACGTATTTTTTTAATGATTGATAAGCACCGAAAAGTGTATATTTTAGGCCCCGAATTGATGCATTTTAGTCACTCGTTCTTACTAAAATCGGCCTTATGTCGTATTTTATTATTTTTTTCAGGTCAATCAGGAGTCGCAACATCAAATAATTTTAAATCAAGTCAATTGTGACTCAATAACAGTCAAAAGCATTAAATGAAGAAATTCATAGCGACCGTGAAGTCAGAAGTGAAGTTTTACCTTGCATCAATAGTTCTGATGTCCCAAACCCTATCCCCAGACCAAACCTAAGCCGACACCAAGCCTAGTCCATACTCTGAGCCTCGTGTGTGTTTAGTTTGTGTTTTTATTATTTTTATTTTGAGTCGTTTTTATTTTTAGGATTTATTTTAGATTTATTTAGGATTTATTTTCTAATTTTATATTACTTTTTATGTTGTGTTGTGTTATTTTATTTTGATTTTTAATTTTTAGTCTTCATTTTATTTTATTAGGATTAGTTTAGGAGTTTATTTTTAGTTTATTAGATTTTACTTTTTTTAGGACTTTAGTTTTTATTATGAGATTTTTAGTTTTTATTTCTTTTGTTTTATTATTTGAATTTTTTTAGGTTAGGATTTTATTTTTTTAGTTGCTTTTAATTTTTTAGTTTGTTAGTTTTATTTTTAGTTAGTTATTAGGTTTTTTTTTTTTAAGTATAAGTTAAACCGACACTCACACCATCATATCCTGTACACCTAAGAAACACACAAATAACTCTCCCTTACCCACATCCTACTTACTGTAATACCCCGTATTTTTATACTTTCTTAATTTGGGGATTTATTAAATTTAATGTGAATGAATTATTTAATATAAATCTGGAAATTAATTATTTTATAATTATTAACGTGATGTGAGTTAGTAATTATGGGAAACTTGTTGAATATTACTAATGAGCAAAGTAATATATAATGTTGGTTCTATTAAATGTCACGAGTGAATAAAATGACAATTTTGGAAATTTAAGTCGGGACGCGCCTGTGTCGCGTCGGGAATAAATATTGATTAATAAAAGTGAAATATTTTTAAGTTATCCGTATGGTCCTTTTGAGTGTGCTAACGTGTCCGAAAGGGCCGAGATAGTCAGAAAAGTGTACCCGGGGGTTTAGTTTGAGTCTCGGAGCGTTTTTAGGCTTAATTAGTACCCCGGGAGGGCATTTTGGACATTTTACAATTTTTGGGTAATTAAACCCACGAAATTTCAAGGGATATATCAGATGTCTAAGGTTGCCTTCCAGGGTTAAAACAACCAAAGACAAGTGACGTCCATAGGAGAGGGAAGGAGAGGCTTTTCCAAGCAATCCAAGGCCAAAAAGTCACCCGATTGCACCGCCACCACCACCAACGCGTGGATCGCGCGACGGGGAACGCAACCACACCAAAATTGTCCGCAAATCCCAGGCAAGTGTTTATCTTACTTATTTTCATTAATGCATCACTCATGTTAGTCTAGGGATGATTAGGATGAGTTTTATGGAAGAAAACCCAAATTTGAGATAGGAAATCGCATGTAGTAATGGTTTGAATGTTAATTTGGAAACCCCTTAACATGTAGATGATTAAACCACGAAATTTTGATGTTTTAGAAGAAGAAAATTCTGGAAAGGACTAATTAGAACCATGTTAAAAAGAATTCTAGGGTTCTTGAGATTTACATGAATTTTGGACTGTTAATCCATGATTATTAATGGAAACTTGCATGCTTTACGTAAAAGATGTATGGAATGGATTTATACTATTAGTAGTACAAATTTCTGGATGATTGGGAATGAAAAGTTTGGATTTCGATGGAGTTATGTGAGAAAACCCGTAACTGGTAACTGCAGAATTTTCCATACCTGTTTGATCGAGCCAAGAGCTTCGATCGATCGAAGGTTCGATCGATCGACCCCTTCTGGCAGACTCATATTTCCTTTTTTTTTTAATTAGTTGAATTCAATTTAATGAGAAATAATCCTTAGACACCCTTATTAAAATATTTTGGGAGATGAAGAAGACCAGTAGGACTTATAAATAATTATAGGACCTTTAATGTAAGACGAGAGTTGTATTTTTGGGTTATTTACACATAAGGGATGATGAAACTATGTATTAAAGGGAGAGACACGTAAGATAGTTACGTTGGAACATAAGTGAATACCTACTGAATTTGACACTTGAGAGGATAGTGTCCATGAGTATTACGTAGTAAATTAGAAAAATCCCTCGAATTAAAGTTAGAGACGAATCGTTATACGTGATAACTAATAATGGGAAAATCAGGATAAATGTCTTGATTATGGGTTATGAGATGAACCTAAATTGATATGATAAAAGTAGTATATTTATATGACTGTGTGTATGCATATATTATATACGTGTGAAAATCATGCCCGCGCTACTTGATATCCCTGAGGTTACCGCGCTGGGACGGTCTTATCTCGAATGGGCCTTCATGGGGGATATTGACTCGTACCCTAGAAGATAGGAATCCTAGGTACAGGCTATCGAATCGATAGTCACGGTCCTAAGAGACGCGAGGGTATGTGCTGACCTCTTGGACTTGGAGACTATGCTTCGCCTCAATATTGTTTGTGTATGTATTAATACAGTTCAAGAGTGATTCCGAACTTGTATTTCCCCTAGTACGATTGATACGGGCATTGGATAGCAGAGTATGCCCGCACCATAATTTTTATGTGGGGTACTGTTAGAATATATATACTATACGAGTATTTAATATATATATGAACTTCTGAAATTTGGAACTTCCTATTGTGTTTATGGTAAGTAAGAAATGAATAATGACTTCAATTTGGAAATACTTGATTTGAAGAGTGTAAATGTGAAACTTTATTAGCAAATATGGTTTAAATGAGAACTTTGTGATCAAATGAAATTATCCTCTTAAACAATTAAATTTTTCAGTTTTAAATCTTATGAGTAACCTAAGATAAGTTAAACCGTTGGGAAGGTTAGACCCATAGGCGTGCACATTAGAAGAGAGGTGAGAGTTTCTCAAGAGAGTGTCGCACTAATATGTTGTTGCATTGGCCTGTAAACATTTTAAATACTTGCTAAACAAATTTTAAATCATTTACACTATCGGGCTCTGACCCATCTCTATTTCTTCTCTCTCTCTTGTATATATATGTATATATTACAGGTGCCCAGCTACACTATCGGGCGTCTTGCATAGGATCCTTTGGAAGGAACGTGCTGCAGCTTAGGTGGGAGTTGCAGGCCTCTTACTTAGACGACATCGTTTATTTGATTCCACTCTTATCATATTTATTCAGTTGGGCATGTGTCGCCCGTTTCCATTATCCAGTTGTTTTATTGGACATTGTGATTCATTTATTTCCAGTATTTTATTCTTTGGGATTTATTATTGTCAGGATGTTTTCATTTGAGTATTAAATGTTGGATTCATTTGGTTGAATGTTTAATTATTGGATGGTTTGTTCCAGTATGGTGGTTGCGTGAATCTTTAATTATGAATAATGTAAAGATTTAAATGTTGGTTTATATAAAATAAAATTTGGAAAGTAAAAAAAAATGGTTTTGACACTTAGCTTAACTATTTGGGGTGTTTAAATTGGAAAAGTATTTTTCGACAGTGATGCTACGAATGAACCAATTGTTCACCTTGATTTTAATTTAATAAAGGAGTGATCGCCCGGTATTTTATTAGGCGGGGTGTCACACTTACACTTCACACACTCACACCTAACCCCCCCCCCCCCCCCCCCACACACACACACACACTTCATCTTCAACCTTTTCCCACCAAAACCCACACTCCCTCTCTCCTCTTTCCACCATTTTCAAACCATAGTAAAAAAACAAATCCCACCATTAACTCAAAACCCAAATTAAACCAAAGAAAAGAAAAAAAATATTAAATCATCCAAACCCGGAGCAAAAACCCAAACCCCTTACCCTCTCACCCACGAATCCATCCAGCCTACCCAACCCGCCTCCACCTCTAGTCTAACCCGATTTCTGTCAACCTCATCCCCCTTCCAAGGCCTCCTCGCCCATCAACTCAACCTTCAACCCGAAAATCCATGCCCAACTCAAAACTCGAACCATCAAACCGTGACCCTACCCTAACCTTACCTGAGCCACCATCCCCACCTTTCAAGCCATGAATTAAGGACCAAAAATGAAAACCTCTTAAAAAAAAAAAGCCACATGCAAAGCCATCTCTAATATCTTTTGACTTATCCAATTCAATCCCACAAAAATATCTTCTCAACAAAGCAATTACGTGGGTCATAAAAGAAAGTGCATCTCATCTTAACGGAAGACACAGAGATAGCAACGCGAGACAGAAAAAAAAGAGAGAGACTGGAAAGGGTAAAACAAAAGTTAAAAAAAAGTAGTTTAGGAATAGAAAAAAAATTGTAGGTTCGGTCTTTAAATTTAGTTTTAATCCAGCTGAGTTTTTGTGGCAAGTTTGGATGCGTGGTAATGCACAATATTGACAAAAGGAATTAATGCATATCGTATCTCTTTCTCTCTTCTTTAATTTCTTGTTATTTAATGGTGCTTGTGCTGAATCATTAATAATGTCTGGCTCAACGCCCCCATTCAAGGGGTGGGATGAAACGCGTATGTCGAGTTATTTAATTGAATAAATTATTTATTGATGTGTTCTAGGCTAATTAAATTGGAAAAAATCACTGATTAATTTATTTAACGAGGGTTAATGGATTAATGTTGAAAATTGATATTTGATTTTAGGATTAGACTTAGAGATAGGTCCAATTCTTAAATTCAACTATTAATTCTTTGTGTGCAATTCAAAGATTCGTACAAACTTTTATGAATTGATCTTAACAGATAATTTGTAAGAACAAGTATTAGTCTTAATTTTTTTATGTAGTGGATATTCCTGATTTAATTGCTGAAAAAGATAAAATTGAATTTAGGATTGTAACGAGAGTTAAGTTTTAAATTCAATATTATTTCAAACTATTCAATTTAATAATTAAGACATTAAATTAAATTGACTAGGTCGTGTAATCCCACCTCTCGTTTCTTCTTATAAATCTTAAACTAGATTACTTTTTAATTTTTCATAGTCATTTTATTTGCATAAATTTTCATTTTCTCCCTTGGAATTGTTTTTAATTATAAAACAAAAAAAATTAAAAATTAAAAAAAAAAAAAAAAGATTCTTTTTATAAAAATTGAAATTACAAATTTTCACGATTACAGTTTCGACGCTTGAAATTGGATTGTTACCTGAATTTACCACGATACTGAATTTTTTAACAAGTTTTGTAGGTGATTTTAAGGGAATTTTGATACTCGAAGTTTGACCACAACGACTGACGAATCAAGAAAACAAGCCACCGAAAAGACGAAGTATCAAATGGCGTCGTTGTCGATTTCTTAAAGATTGACGCCCGTGAAGATTTATAATTTTTATTTTTATTTTTTAGTGTAGTTATTCCTTCCTCTCCCTCCTTAGACTAGTTGTTTAGGATTATTGAGGCCTTGTAATTAATTGGGGTGCACTTTGACACCATTTTATTTTTATAATAAATATTCAAATATTCACAAAAGCGAAAGGGAAACCGGACAAGATAAAGAGAGGGCGTCCAAAGAAAAGGATTTTTGAAGCCTCTCTACTTTGGGTCGGTAGGAATCTCGGGGACGACTAAAGTAGGCATACTTTCCCTTGGTCGACTCAACTCGGTCTTCACCCTACGCATGTAAAAACTGTGGGAGGTAAACTCTTTATCCCTCGCGAATCTCCTGCAAGCGAGTCAACCTTTGTGTGATATTTTCTCCTATGTGCTTTCATTTATGTATCACTATTAAATTGGATGGTTTGATGAATAAATTTACCTAAGACCCATACCTGGTCCTTGCAACGAGTTAGAATTCAATCACCCACTCAATCACATCTCCATTTTCTTGTTACCCATGCTCTCACTTAACTTAAAATCAATCAACTAGTAATCCAAGTAGGAACGGTATTCATTAGGACCCTTTCGAAATGAGACCCTCGTACGATACTCTAGTGAGTCTTTTCCACTCCTGTAAATCTTCATTCAACTATCTTAAGACTTTTGTCTAGGGAAACTGGGTTTTAAGTGAGGCTGCTCAGTAAAACAATTTTGTGCTTTCCCCAACGTGGTACCGAATAGTTATTTGTTATAGTAGTTAGTGTGGTGAGCCTTAACTAGTAAGCCTATTGTCTCTCGAAAAGAAAGTATGGGCACACTTTTACCGGCGAGGCCTAAGCTTCCGTGTTTTTCTCGCCCATGGATTAATTAAAATTGACTACCCACTCACTTAACTTGAAGATAATAATTTGGCTATGTGCTCGTTCGGACTTATTCCCGTTGTGTACGTGTCTAAATTGTTCCTTTAGGTAGTTAAATTTTTGCTCCATCTGTCAGTTTTTCCAACATAAGTCCATTGCTTCTTTTTCTCTCTTTTTCTAAATTTTTTTTACAAAAACCAAAAATACAAAAAAAAATCAACTTTTCTTCCACCTCATTCTTTTCTTTTTTTCTCCAAACACCAAAAATATTTTTCATTTTTCCTTTTTAGATCCAACAAAAAAATTCCTTTTTCCTTTTTTAAAAAACCCAAAAATATTTTTTGTTATTTTTATGCCAAACTGGCACTAAATTGATCGTGCGGTGGATTGAACCAACAAACCTAGTGCTCCATCTCTAAATTCCCTCTTAGGTGATCGTGCTCTTCTCGTTGATTTTCCTCCTCATCTCCTCGATCCGTGTTCTTCTTCATCGGAGACGCCTAGTTATCGCACTTCCGTTGGTTCCGTTACCCCACCCATCATGGCTGACAAACGTGATTTAAGGGACTACTTTACCCCGATTACAGCCACTCCACATTCATGTATCATTATTCGGCCCACTCCGATCGTGCAATTTGAAATTTGCCCTGCAACTATTTCTATGTTTCCTAGTTTTCATGGCCTTGAACACGATTCTCCTTATACTCACTTGCGGAAATTTCTCACTATGTGCGCTACTTTTAAATATCAAAACATAGATGAAGAGAATGTTCGTCTTCGGTTGTTTCTCTTTTCTCTCTACGATAATGCATCCATGTGGCTCCGTTACTTGCCCCCAGATTCTATCCAAACTTGGGAACAACTTGTAAAGAAGTTCATGTCTAAGCTCTATCCCATGAGCAAAACAAATTAAATGCGCCAAGCAATTCAGAATTTTAGACAAAAGCCTAATGAACAGTTTTGTGAAGCATGGGGCCATTTTCAAGACTATATTAATAGTTTCCCACATCACGGTCTCGAGAAAAGTCACTTAGTCCATAGTTTTTACAATGGTCTTATCCCTTCTTCTCACACCATGATTGAATCTATGCATAAAGGGAAGTCCATGCATTTAACTCCCATTGCCGCCTATAATTTTCTCCTTGAATTAAGCTATGACTCCCAAGATTGGGAGGGTACCAATGCGTTTTCGAGATCCTACCCACCACGTATAGGGAACACTCCTGAGGTAAAAAATGATCCCGATTTTAAAACTTTGCTACAAAGACTACACTCTTTGACTAAAATCGTTGACGCTCTTAGTTGTACTATGAAATAAAATATTTCACTTTCTAAACATATGATGAATGTCAACTATTCTAGTCCTTCTTCTTACAGTGTTTGCCTAAGTCAAGATCATTTATCTCATGTGTGCCCCCTCCTTCATGATGATCCCGATACCACCATAGCCCAAGCATGTGCCTTTGATACCACTAGGAAACCCGTTCCCCCATCGTTTAATTACAATACTAATAATAGGAATCACCCTTACTTCTCCTGTAAGTGAGACCACAACTATGTTCCTTTCCAACCACAACCACATGTTGGTGGTCCCCCTAGGTTTCCGCATAACCCACAAAGGAAACATCGCCCTCCCGTCCCACATCCGTTTGCGTCTTATAATCAACATCACCATCCCTCATCCAAACAACAATAATCAGCTTGTTCATGTTCCCCCTCCTTCATATGAGTATTCACGACCACTTAATTCTCAGCGCGAGTTGGTACCCCAACCATCTTATGCCCCTCCGCCCATTTCATCCACCTCTTCTCTCGAGAATCTACTCACTCGGTTTATAACCACTCATAGTCAATCCCTTCAAGGACTTGAGCATCATTTCAACTAAATTGAGTCTGAGTAAGAGAAAGGTCATTTTCCCAGTCAACCCATTGCTAACCCTAAGGAAAATGGCAAAGAGTCGGCCTATGAAGTTGGTTCCACTTCCACTCCACCCACTTACCAAGCTGATATAAAAGCGGTGTCTACTCTTTGCTTGGGAAAATAAGTTGATAATGGTGTTAACCATCCTAGTGATGTACAAAACCCACCCATCCCATATTTAGAGCTTACTCCTTCAGTTCTTTCATCTTCGAAAACCCCATCTACTGTAGTGTCCAAGCCTCCTGAGCCCACCTCGGTTTATGTTCCCAAAGCACCATTCCCTCATCGGTTGGCTCCCACTAAGAAAGCCCAGCAATTTGATGAGATAAAGAATGTCTTTCAGAATGTTCACATTAACATTCCCTTCCTCATCGCAATTCAACAAGTCCCTTCGTATGCCAAATTTTTCAACGACTTATGCACTGTTAAGCGTGGAACCAATGTTCCTCGTGATGTTTTCCTCACTGAGTAAGCTACGTCCCTTCTCCATGATAACAGTGTTGTGAAGTACAAAAACCCTAGTCGTCTAACTATCTCTTGCATGTTAGGCGCCAAGTTCACTATTAGTTCTTTACTTGATCTTGAGGATAGTGTTAATCTGTTACCTTACTCCCCCTGCCTTGAGTTAGGTTTACAAAACATGAAAGCTACACGTGTTACTATTTAACTTGATGATAGTTCCGTGAACGTAACTAAAGGAATCATTGAAGATGTTTTGGTTAAAGTTTCTGACTTTTACTATCCTGTGGATTTCATCATCTTAGACACTCCTGCGCCCGGCCCAACCAATACTCCTATCATATTGGGTCTCCCCTTTTTTGCCACTGCCAATTCCATCATTAATTATCGTGATGGGTCCATGAATCTATCTTTTGGCAACATGACTTTCGAAGTCAATATCTTCCACCTTATGCAATAATAAGTTGGTGTCGATTCTATTAATGAGGTGTGTGTGATTGACTCCTTTGTTAACGAAATATTGGACCAAACTTACCCTGCTAAACCTCTCTAATAATGTTTGGCTCATTTTGGATATGACTTTGACATTGATTCGTCCATCTCTAAACTAAATGCCATGTTAGATTCCGCTCCCCTGATGGACACTTCCTCTTGGGATCCTCCCTTCGAGCCCCTCTATGTTAATACTCTTCACTCTATGGACCACCCTGTTCCACCTTATGAAATCACTGCCACATCCGATTCCTCCACTTTATGTACTAATAGTTCCTCTAACTCTATTTCTGCGTCTGAGTCTGATGTCAGTCCTGTGCCACCTACTAGTTTGGAGCTTAAGCCCTTACCTCCCAAGTTGAAATATACTTTCTTAGTCCCCAACAACCATCACCCTGTTATCATTGCTTCTGACTTGAACCCTGTGCAAGAATAGAAATTAGTCCACACTCTTACTCAACATAACACTGCTATAGGATGGACCATTTCAGACATCCATGGTGTGAACCCCAATGTTTGTAATCATCTCATTAATTTGGAGGAGAACGCCAAGACTTCTCGCGAACCCCAATGTCGACTCAACAATGCTGTGAAAGAAATCGTGTACGCTGAGATTTTAAAATTTCTCAATGATAATATTATTTACCCTATATCGGATAGTTAATGGGTCAGTCCCATTCACGCAGTGCTGAAAAAGTCTGGTGCCACAGTCATAAAAAATAGTGACAATGAGCTTGTGCCCAATGGTATGCAAACGGGATGGGGTATTTATTTTGACTATCAAAAGTTAAATAATGTCACTCGCAAGGACCATTTTCCTCTTCCCTATATTGACCAAATGCTCGAACGTTTAGCTGGCCACGAGTATTACTGCTTCCTTGATGGCTATTCAGGATACAACCAAATTCCCATTGCCCCTGAAGACCAAGAGAAAACTATCTTCACATGTCCCTTCGCACTTTTGCCTACTCTCACATGCCATTTGGCCTTTGCAATGCACCCACGACTTTTCAACGGTGTATGATTAGCATTTTTAGTGATATGGTAGAACGTTTTCTCAAAATCTTTATAGATAATTTTTCTGTGTTTGGTTCTTCCTTCGAACAATGCCTTTCTCAACTCACTATGGTGCTCAAATGTTGTTAAGAAGATAAATTGGTCCTCAATTGGGAAAAATGCCACTTCATGGTCAAAAAAGGGATTATTCTAGGTCACGTAGTCTCTCACGATGGTATTGAAGTATATAAAGAAAAATTCGACTTAATTTCCACGCTTCCCATTCCTAAGTCTGTTAAGGACATTCGCTCCTTCGTATGACATGCAAGCTTCTACCATCATTTTATCAAGGACTTTTCTAAAATCGCTCAACCTCTAACAACCCTTTTATCCAAAGATGTTCCCTTTGTCTTTGACGACGTGTGTGTCACTTCTTTTGAGTGCCTTAAGGCCGAGCTCACTTATGCACCTATCATTCAGCCTCCTAATTGGTCTTTACCTTTTGAGCTCATGTGTAACGCCTCTGATTTTTCTCTAGTTGTTGTACTTGGTCATAGCGTTGACGAGCGCCATCATGTCATTTATTATGCTAATAAAACCCTCTATGACGCTCAACTTCATTACAAGACCACCGAAAAGGAGTTGCTAGCGGTCGTATTTTCCCTAGATAAATTTAGGTCATATTTCATCGGTTCCCCTATCATCATTTACATTGACCACACCGTCGTGAGTCACCTTCTTCAGAAGAAGGATTCCAAGCAACGATTGATACGGTGGATTCTCTTGCTTCAAGAGTTTGACCTCAAAATTCGCGATAAGAAAGGGTAAAAAATTTGGTTACAAACCATCTCTCTCACATTACTATTATGTCTGAATCTGATCCCATCCCTGTTTCTGAAACATTTCCCGATGAGAAATTTTTTTCTATTTCCACCTCACCTTGGTATGCTGATATCGTTAATTTCCTTGTTACCGACCAACTTCCCAATCATTGGTCGAAACACGAGCGTTCTAAGTTCATGGAACATGTGAAGTTTTACTCTTGGGATGATCCATTCCTTTTTAAGTATTTCACTTATCAAGTCATTCGTTGATGTGTTCCTGACCATGAACAATCCAGTATTATCTCCTTTTTTTTCACGATGGTGCTTTTGGTTGCCACTTTAGCTCCAAGAAAACCGCAACCAAAATTTTGCAAAGTGGTTTCTATTGGCCCACTCTATTTCGAGATGCCACCACTACTGCCAGGCTTGTGCCAAATACCCACAATCTAGGCGTATCTCTCATCATCACATGATGCCTCTCACACCCATTCTCATCGTCGAAATCTTCGATGTGTGGGGCATTGATTTCACGGGTCATTTTCACTTATTTAATGGTTTCTAATATATTCTCGTTGGAGTTGATTATGTTTCCAAACGGATAAAAGCCATCACTTGCCGTACCAATGACCATCAAATTGTGGTTAGTTTTCTTAAGGAGTATGTCTTCACACGTTTTGGACCTCCCAAAGCTATCATTAGTGATTGGGGTAAACATTTTTGCAATCGAGTCTTTGAACATCTCGTAAAAAAGTATGGTGTTACCCACAAAGTTGGTCTCTCTTACCACCCTCAGACTAGTGGTCAAGTTGAAGTTTCCAACCACGAAATCAAGCAAATCCTAGAAAAAATAGTTAATCTTAATAGGAAATATTGGTCCTTACGCGCGAACGATGCTTTGTGGGCATACCGTACTGCTTTTAAGACTCCGATTGGCATGTATCCTTATCGCTTGGTCTTTGGTAAACCATGCCACTTACCTGTCAAGCTTGAACATCATGCCTATTGGGCTGTCAAAGCCCTTGTAAAAGCAAGTAATTTCCCTTTTGTATGTGTATAAAGCAAACACGAGATGATGCGGAAGCGTATATAAGTGATGGTTCAACAATTGAATAAAACAAATTTTAGTTTACTAAAACAAAATTAAACCAATTCATTAATCCAAGTCCTAGAATTTGCCTAAGTCATATTTATCAATTATCCAAAGTTAGGCGAAACCAATTTTAGCAAATGACTTGAATAAACCAAATTTACCCAAGATTTAATTTAGTCCCAATTTGAATGAGTGTGATAAATTAAACCGAATTTTATCTTGAATTATTCTAAGCATGCGTTCTACATTATTAAGCAAGATAATATAAACAATATCACACTACGCCGCGATGTACGAGGAAAAACCCAAGACGGGAAACAACCTCGGACGGCCCTAGCCACAAGTCCACTAGATACGAAATTACAATTACAAGACAAATAGACTTACAACGACTGACTCGATACCTCTCAAGCCTCGACGCTTCTTCTTGTAGATACCTCTTCCTAGCGGAAAACCTCGGAACTCCACCGCGGTCTCGAAATACACCGATAGGACTTTATATGGTCACCGTCACCCTAGCAAGGAGCCTTTCTCCAAGTGGGTAGAATCACAACGAAACATCTTCTTCTTTGATGGATGTAGAAGCAAACCAAAACTTCTCTTTGAAACGGAAGAGATAAACCGGTGCCAAAACTCCAAGTAAAGATATGTATATAGAACTTGGATGAACAACTATTGGGTGTAAACACTAGAGTGTGTAAGATTTTTCATTAAAGAATAACACTCAAAACTTGATCTTTTTTCTTAAACAAATTTTCTCTCAAAACACTCTCTAGGAGTTTGTATGGTATGAAAAAGATACCCCTTCAAAAATGATTCCCGTCCTTAATTAAGCCTTGAAAAATCAGTTAAGAAACAAGTGGGATAATGGGGTAAAAACTGTCAAAAACTGCCAAAAATTGTTCCCGCCTGGCATTCTCGTTCGAACGACATTGACTCTCGTTCGAACGAGACTTCTAACGAGCGACCAGTCTGGGCTCGTTAGAACTCGTTAGATATCTCGTTAGAACGAAAAAACTCGTTCGAACGACATATCGAACGACTGACCAGATTAGGGTCGTTGGCAGTCTCGTTCGAACGAAACTTGGTTCGAACGAAAAATCTCGTTCGAACGAAATTTCGAACGACTTCCAGAAATTTTTCTATAAGTTGATTTTGGCCCAGAAACTTTTATATACTTTAATATAAAGTTATATTTAAATTATTCTGAAAGTAAAACATGGTTTTTATTAAACCTAACACCCAATAAACTTTGTTCCAAACTCCTATATATATATAATTGCATTCATACCTTGGGAGCATGGAACCTTAGTTGATGACGTAGAAACGAGGCACGCAAACTGGTATTTTGATGAAGCTTTATACTCTTTGCCTCTACGTCTTCAACAAACACTTCATAGGCTTAAGAATATTACAATTAAATACTATCCTATGAATAAATGTTTTTGTCCGGAATTGAGCCAAAACTACATATGGACTCAATTGGAAATTTGTGTCCTTACAAATCTCCCCCTTTGGCTATTCCGGGACAAAAACCAAAAAAAAAATCCTAAAGGGCCGTCAAGCTCTACTAGACTCAAAACATAGCATAACCCACCCATAACTTGACTCAACCCAAGGATTAAACACTTTGCCTTTAAACAATGCCGCTTTAGAAGAATACCTGCACACTTAAGCAAACTCATCAAATGCATAGGGAATATCAAAATATAAAATGCAATTAATCAAATTATTCCCCCTAAATTAATTCTCCCCTTTATCAAACACATGACCTACTTAGAAAGACGTCTCCCCCTAAGATAAATCTCCCCCAAATGACAAAACGAAGATACGATTATAATAGGATAAGATACCATTTCTCCCCCTATCATCATTCTCCCCCTTTTTGTTCAGGAATAGGCAAAGGATAAAGAACTGATAAACACGTTGAAGTTTAAAGTGTTAAGACATTAAAGCATATGGGCAATAAAAGCAAGGCAAAGACAAACAAATATCATATATATATATATATATATATATATATATATATATATATATATATATATATATATATATATATATACCAATAAGTACTTGCATATATAGATAGATAGATATAAACACACACATGACACAAAATACAATAAGTTTGCACACTCGTATGGCAAAAATGTGTCATATGGAAACGTAAGTGTAGGGGTGTGAACTAGCAACAATTAAATTTAGACCCAAACACTTAATAAACATTCACGGAGTTCTCATTTGATTGCAAACTTTATCACATTTAAATATAACCTCATGTGACAATATGAAGATTGAACTCAATGAACAAACATACACAATGCATACAAGCCTATCATGATGATGATTCTACAAACCAAATAGAGTCATGACATTAAAGACAACTAGGATAAACGGACATTGTGCAAACCGTTGATATACCATCCAATTCTCCCTCAATAAGCATATATATATTTTTTCTTTTGAATGAATATATCAAACAAACATAGGCCTTGGCAATTGATTTGCTTTTGAATGACAAATATTCTATTTTTAGGCCTTTGGATCACGTATTTCTTTTAGATCCAATAAACGGTGGCTTACAATCGCAAAGGATTTAATTCATCCTTTCGGAGCCCTTCCCCGTGCACATTTTTATTTATCATGTTTTCATTTTCACACAAATCTCACATGCAACGGATTTTGACATGCACTAGTCCTCCTAGGTCATAGATATGTAGATGACTAGATTGGTAGGAGAACACCTCAAAAAGCTCAAATATAACATGTGACATTAAGATTTCAAAAGAGCTCGTGCATGTGTGAATAGAGGCATATAAAAATAGAATCCATTTAAACAACACAAAATCCAATTACTCCATATAAAGCATGGTAAAGAACATTTTAAGGATTGAAAATCTAAACCAAAAGTTCTAGCCACATGGGAGTGTTAAAGGAGGGATTCAAACACAAGTATATGCCACATAAAGTGTGTCAAACTAACATACACACAAAAGAAAATCCTTTTTGAGTTTTTAACATATTTAATCAAAAGTAAATATTTACTCAAAAGGACAAACAAAAATCATTTGTATTTTTCATTAAGCGTAAATGAGATAAATAAAACACAAATGATAAACAAAAATCTTTTTATATTTTTCAATTAATTCAAACACAAAATATAATACAAAAAGATAAACAAGTCATAATTTCTAGCATGTGATATCAAATAAAGCAATGACTAGAAAATTGACTAAACAAGCATACATTTAGCATGTGAATATAGCATAAAGTACAAACGCTAAAGTATGCAAACACTAACACATTCATCCTTTAGATTTAGCAAGGGAGGAAGCATGTGACAGTAAATGAGAATCAACAACCCTATTTTGTAAGGCAACCAAGTCGGATTTCCTAATCCAAATTAATGAGGAATGACTATCTTGGGGTGTAGGAACGTTAACTACCGTGGTTACTTTACTATAGGGTTTTCTAGGAATTCGTTTAAGATCTAAACAAAATTTCCTAAGATGACCTTGTCGACCACAATGTGTACAAGTGAGAACATGTCGAAAAGATTTACTTAAGGAGTGATCTTTAAAAGTATTCCTAGTTGATTCTCCTAAAACATTGGTTTGGGCATTATGAGTAAATTCATTACAAGGATTGAAGCCTAAACCACACGTGTCATTTTTAATTTGGATCGTTCCTAACATTTTATCTAGTTTTTCTGAACGACATTCCAAATCAAATTTGACATTACTAGAATCTTTTAATTTATTTTCCAATTCTACAATGTTAGATTCTAGTAAAACATTTCGCTCTTCAAAAGCAAGAAGCTCCTTTTTCAAGGATTCCATTAAACCCCTATGGCTATCTCTTTCGCATTCAACATAATCAAGCTTCTCTTGAAGAGTCCTCACATGTGTCCTAAGGTCTTCTATTAAAACATTTTCATCAATGACCTTGACACTTTCTCTTAAACTAGCTTCTAACTTCAAATTAGCTCTTTTCAATTTCATAGATTCTTTATAAAGTTCTTGAAAAGCATTTTGAAGTTCACTCACATTAACCTCTTCTTCATTTTCACTCTCACTTTCTTCTTCACTCTTACTACCATCAAAAACAAGAGAATCATGTACAATGACCTTAGAAGTGGCATATTCTATCGTTTCATCAATCGATGAGTTGTCACTATCACTCACATGACTAGCCATAAAAGCCACAAAATTTTTCTTAGTGGGGGAATCGGGTTTTTCTTCCTTATCACTATCACTAAGGGTTGCATTATATGAAATGGGTCGCTTACCATCTTTCCTTAGTTTAGTGGGGCACTCATAAGCTCTATGGCCATAACCTTCACAACCAAAACATTTATCAGACTCGTCCCTATCTAAATTGTCATTGTTAGGTTTAGGGATCTTCTCGGCTTTAGAAATCTTCTCGCTTTTATCATGTTTAGAAGTATCAAATTTTTTAAAATCATTTTTAAATTTATCTTTGTTAAATTTAAGAAATTTTCCAAATTTACGAGCAAATAAAGCCATGTCTTCCGAGTCACTATCACTATCGCTCTCTACTACTTGTTTGACCTCTTTTCGGGCTTTTAAAGAAACGCCCTTTTCAATTTTCTTTTCAGTTTTAGAGGGAAACATATCTAGCTCATAGGTTTGTAATTCACCTACAAGCTCTTCTAATTTTGTAGAGGCTAAAGTGGGTAAAGAATTTAAAACGGTCACCTTTGGAATAAATCTATCGGGTAGGGACCTTAAAATTTTCTTTACAACACGATCGTCAGGTATTTTCTCTCCCAAGTTAAAGGATGAATTAACAATATCAGAAAGTCTAGCATAAAATTTATCAAAAGTTTCTTTTTCATCCATTTTGATAGTTTCAAATTGAGTGGTGAGGTTTTGGAGTTTTGAAGCTTTAACGACACTAGTTCCTTCATGAGTTAATTGTAAAATATCCCAATCTTCTTTAGCGGTTTCACACGTCATAATACGTCGGAATTCATCCGGTGCGACAGCGCTAAATAAGGCATTTAAACCTCGGGAATTAAAGTTAGCAAGTTTAAACTCATTTTCAGTCCATCTATCGGCGGGTTTTATAACACGTTTATTTTCAACTAAGTAAGTTGGTGGGGAGTACCCGGTAACAACAGACATCCAAACTCTCTCGTCGATAGATTTTAGTGCCGATCTCATTCGCGCTTTCCAATACGCGTAGTTTGAACCATCGAAAATAGGAAATTTTGAAAAAGGGGAAAAATCCATTTTAGCCAAAAATTATTTAAAAATATCGTTAACGAAATAATTTATCGCTTTGGCTCTGATACCATTTTGTAAAAGCAAGTAATTTCCCTTTTGTATGTGTATAAAGCAAACACGAGATGATGCGAAAGCATATATAAGTGATGGTTCAATAATTGAACAAAACAAATTTTAGTTTACTAAAACAAAATTAAACCAATTCATTAATACAAGTCCTAGAATTTGCCTAAGTCATATTTATCAATTATCCAAAGTTAGGCGAAACCAATTTCAGCAAATGACTTGAATAAACCAAATTTACCCAATATTTAATTTAGTCCCAATTTGAATGAGTGTGATAAATTAAACCGAATTTTATCTTGAATTATTCTAAGCATGCGTTCTACATTATTAAGCAAGATAAAATAAACAATATCACACTACGTCGCGATGTACGAGGAAAAACCCAAGACGGGAAACAACCTCGGACGGCCCTAGCCACAAGTCCACTAGATACGGAATTATAATTACAAGACAGATAGACTTACAACGACTGACTCGATCCCTCTCAAGCCTCGACGCTTCTTCTTGTAGATACCTCTTCCTAGCGGACAACCTCGGAACTCCACCGCGGTATCGGAATACACCGATAGGACTTTATATGGTCACCGTCACCCTAGCTAGGAGCCTTTCTCCAAGTGGGTAGAATCACAACGAAACATCTTCTTCTTTGATGGATGTAGAAGCAAACCAAAACTTCTCTTTGAAACGGAAGAGATAAACCGGTGCCAAAACTCCAAGAAAAGATATGTATATAGAACTTGTATGAACAACTATTGGGTGTAAACACTAGAGTGTGTAAGATTTTTCATTAAAGAATAACACTCAAAACTTGATCTTTTTCCTTGAACAAATTTTCTCTCAAAACACTCTCTAGGAGTTTGTATGGTATGAAAAAGATACCCCTTCAAAAATGATTCCCGTCCTTAATTAAGCCTTGAAAAATCAGTTAAGAAAGAAGTGGGATAATGGGGTAAAAACTGTCAAAAACTGCCAAAAATTGTTCCCGCCTGGCATTCTCGTTCGAACGACATTGACTCTCGTTCGAACGAGGCTTCTAACGAGCGACCAGCCTGGGCTCGTTAGAACTCGTTAGATATCTCGTTAGAACGAAAAAACTCGTTCGAATGACATATCGAACGACTGACCAGATTAGGGTCGTTGGCAGTCTCGTTCGAACGAAACTTGGTTCGAACGAAAAATCTCGTTCGAACAAAATTTCGAACGACTTCCAGAAATTTTTCTATAATTTGATTTTGGCCCAGAAACTTTTATATACTTTAATATAAAGTTCTATTTAAATTATTCTGAAAGTAAAACATGGTTTTTACTAAACCTAACACCCAATAAACTTTGTTCCAAACTCCTATATATATATATAATTGCATTCATACCTTGGGAGCATGGAACCTTAGTTGATGACGTAGAAACGAGGCACGCAAATCGGCATTTTGATGAAGCTTTATACTCTTTGCCGCTACGTCTTCAAAAAACACTTCATAGGCTTGAGAATATTACAAATAAATACTATCCTATGAATAAATGTTTTTGTCCGGAATTGAACCAAAACTACATATGGACTCAATTGGAAATTTGTGTCTTTACAGCCCTTAATTTTGATATCGACGAGGCTGGCATCCACCGAAAGCTCCAACTTCATGAATTGGAGGAGATACGGAATGATGCCTATGATTTGTCCAAGAAGTACAAGGACAAAATGAAATGGATCCATGACTAAAGCATTCTACACAAAGAATTCCACCCTGGTCAGAAAATTTTGTTATATAACTCTCATCTTCATCAATCTCTCTGGAAGTTAAAAACCAAGTTGTCTAGACCTTTTGTTGATCACAGTTCAAAAGCCTAAGGATGGTAGCCTCTTTTAAGTCGACAGTCAACGCTTGAAGCCTTTCTTAGATCTAGGCCCCACTCACATACAAGAAATTGACCTTGTTGACCCCATTTATGAACACTGACTATTCAGTCTTGTTCCGGGGTGATTATTATCACTCGTTTATCTCTCGCCATGCATTTTCATAGTTCTTATCCTTAAGGTGAGTTCCGATCGGTCTGGCTGAAGACGTTAAACTTAGCGCTACCGGGAGGCAGCCTGTTGTTCATTATTTCTGAGTATGAGTCTTTTCATGTTTCGGGGTGGTATTTAACATCACCTAATAATTTTCACACGATTTCTAGACTTGAACAAATTTTTATGTCGCATTTGTTCTCCAGGTCCCGTCTTTGCTCCAACATGCGGTACATTTTCATTCGCGGTTCATTATGGTAATATCTTTCCTCCCTTGTGATTTTTATTTTTACATATAGTTTTAAACATCGAGGACGATGTTCTCTTTTATTTAGGGGTGGGAAATTTATCAAAATCGTACCTCTTTTGAAACATTTTCTGTTTCTGAAATAAATCATTTTAAACTTCTGTGTAGTTAAAAATAAAATTTTATGACATGAATTGTCTATCATCACTCTTTTGAAAATCTCGGAATACCCGTGTTCGACCCTAAAATTACTCTTTTACCATAAAATTAAATAATGGCTCTTAAAATCATACTTGCACTATGAATTCCTAAACTCGACAATTTTACACTATCACGTTTAAAATCAAAAGTTGAAGAGTAATTATATTCTCAAGAGAGCCTTAAAAGATATCTAGTGGCGACTTAAACCCGTGATATTTGAGCTTTTCACATTTTTGAGGGTGTTTATGCATCTCCAAGTCACAAGTTGACTCAACTTTCTTTGGGTACCGCACTTAGTCATTGCATGGACTCATTATTTTTAAAAATTAGATTAATCACTAAGAATGACATTACTTTCGAGTTGTAAGAAACATGTGTCTTGTAGTTTTTCTCGAGCACTAAACCGATTTTTCCATACACTTACCATTTTTACCCTTCACTCCACTTATTATCATGGTGAATAACTCGACATGCGTTCATGAGATCAATTTTCTTTCATGTATCCGTCATTTTCTACAAAAGGTGTGAGACGTTTTAACTTGTTTACATTTACTCACCTCCTCACACACTAGAGAGATACACTTACCCAATTCTCAGAGCGTTCGATTCTGAGAGATATATCCAATGAGAATTGAAGTCAAAGCGTTGATCCTATATAGGTGATATTGGAATTACTCTAATGATACTTAAGATTATTTCACACTACACATGTTGAATTTTAGGAAGGATTATGCTTTTGGTATTAAGTAATTTTTATGCCATACTTTGATAGTTGAATACAGTATCCCTTGACATCCTTATAAGTTGGGGTGTTTAGCTTATCATCGTCAAAATAAGAAACTGCATTCTAATAAGCTTTTGAATTTTGTGTGAGATTTATTGCAAACCCTCACGAGACATTACTCGTCCTGTAGGGCAACCTATAGGTTTAACGACTAGTTGCACATGCTAAGTGCAATCGCCAGTATCTGTGAAAGTGGCATACTTTTGGTTACTTGTCTCTGTTTTCTCTCTATTTTGCTCGACGACTAGCAATGTTCTGTTTGGGGGTGGTGTGTAAGCAATCAAAAGTGTATATTTTATGCCCCGAATAGATGCATTTTTGTCACTCGTTCTTACTAAAATTGGCCTTATGTTGTATTTTTTTTTCCAGGTCAATCAGCAGTCGCAACATCAAATAATGCTAAATCAAGTCAATTGTAACTCAAAAGCGGTCAAAAGCGTTAAATGAAGAAATTCAAAGCGGTCGTGAAGTCATAATTCAAGTTTGACCTTGCACCGATGAGTTCCGATGTCCCAAACCCTATCCCCGGGTCAAACCTAAGCTTACACCAAGCCCAGTCCATACCCCGAGTCTCGTGTGTTTTTAGTTTTTGTTTTTATTATTTTTATTTTTAGTCATTCTTATTTTTAGGAATTATTTTAGATTTATTTTCTATTTTTCTATTACTTTTTATGTCGTGTTGTTTTATTTTGATTTTTAGTTTTTAGTCTTTATTTTATTAGGATTAGTTAAGGAGTTTATTTTTAGTTTATTAGATATCACATTTTTTAGGACATTATTTTTACTATGAGATTTTTAGTTTTTATTTATTTTGTTTTATTATTTGAATTTTTTTAGGTTCAGATTTTATTTTATTTTAGTTGATTTTATTTTTTTAGTTTGTTAGTTTTATTTTTAGTTAGTTATTTAGGTTTTTTTTTAAGTACAAACTAAACACACACTCACACCATCCTATCCTATACACCTAACAAACATACAAATAACTCTTCCTCACCCACATCCTACTTACACTACACACACTCACACCTAACCCCCCCCCCCCCCCCCCCCCTTCATCTTCAACCTTTTACCACCAAAACCCACTCTCTCTCTCCTCTTGCCACAATTTTCAAACCATAAATAAAAAAAATCCCACTATTAAATCAAAACCCAAATTAAACCAAAGAAAAGAAAAGATAAATAAATCATCAAAATCCGGACCCCTTACCCTCTCACCCGCGAACCCATCCAGCCTACCCAACTCGTCTCCACCTCTGGCCTAACCCGATTTCTGTCAACTTCATCCCCCTTCCAAGACCTCCTCGCCCACCAACTCAACCTTTAACCCAAAAATCCATGCGCAACTCGAAACCCCAACCATCAAACCGCAACCCTGCCCTGACCTTACCCGAGCCACCATCCGCACCTTTCAAGCCATGAATTAAGGACCAAAACTGAAAATCTCTTCCAAAAAAAAAACCACGTGCAAAGCCATCTCTAATATCTTTTGACTTAGTCAATTCAATCCCACAAAAATCTCTTCTCAACAAAGTAATTACGTGGGTTATAAAAGAAAGTACATCTCATCTTAATGGAAGACATAGAGATAACAACGAGAGACAGGAAAAAAAAAAGACTGCAGAGGGTAGGAAAAAAGTAAAAAAAAAAAAAAATAGTTTAGGATTAGAAAAAAATTTGTAGGTTCAGTCTTTAAATTTAATTTTGTAATCCAGCTGAGTTTTTGTGACAAATTTGGACGTGTGTTTATGCACACAGTTGACACAAGAAATTAATGCATATTGTATCTCTTTCTCTCTTATTTAATTTCTTGTTATTTAATTGTGCTTGTGTTGAATCTTTAATAATGTCTGGCTAAACACCCCATTCAAGGGGTGGGATGAAACGCGTATGCTGAGTTATTTAATTGAATAAATTGTTCATCGATGTATTCTAGGCTAATTAAATTGAGAAAAAACACTGATTAATTTATTTAACGAGAGTTAATAGATTAATGTTGAAAATTGATATTAGATTTTAGGATTTGACTTAGAGATAGGTCCAATTCTTAAATTCAACTATTAATTCTTCGTGTGCAATTCAAAGATCCGTAAAAAAAATTATGAATTGATCTTAGCAGATAATTTGTAAGAACAAGTATGAATCCTAATTTTTCATGTATTGACAATTCCTAATTTAATTGCGAAAAAATAAAATAAAATTGAATTTATGATTGTAACGAGAATTAAGTTTTAAATTCAATATTATTTGAAACTATTCAATTGAATAATTAAGACATTAAATTAAATTGACTACGCGATGTAATCCCACCTCTTGTTTCTTCTCATAAATCTTAAAGTAGATTACTTTTTAATTTTTTGTAGTCATTTAAATTGCATAAATTTTCGTTTTCTCCCTTGAAATTATTTTTAATTATAAAACAAAAAAATTAAAAATTAAAAACACAAAATGATTTTTTTATAAAAATTGAAATTGCAAATTTTCACGGTAACGGTTTTGACGCTTGAAATTGGATTGATACTCGAATTTACCACGATACTGAATTTTTTAACAAGTTTTGTAGGTGATTTCAAGGGAGTTTTGATACTCAAAGTTTGACTACAATGACTGACGAATCAAGAAAACAAATCACACAAAAGACAAAGTATAAATGATTGTTGAATATTTATAATTTTCTTTTCAAGTTTAACCTTGATAAAAATATTACACACATAGAGAATTCCAAATGACAACGTTTTATAAAATCACAAAAATTTTAATTCCTTCAAAAGTGGAAAAACTCACTCTTCAATACTTTATATGGAAACTTATTAAGTTATTGTGTGGTGTAAAGTGCTTGAGTTATGAAAAATATTATAAGATTTCAAACTTAATTTATCAAGGAATTTCAAAATATATCATTTTAATTATGAAGTCTATAATTCATATATAAAACCAATTATAAAATATCTAATTATTTAGGTTAAAATGAACACAAATGATATAAATATAGCTATAAACATAGAAAACAAAATTACACAAGATGAAAAAATGTATGGTAAAAACATCTAAAGAACTCACAAAAAATCCAAAGATAGAAGCGAGCATACATAATACCAGTATACGGGGAATCTAATACCAGTATACTGAAGATTCAGTATACGAAGAATCTAATAAGGAAGGCACTGAATTGGGTTGTGATTTAGAGTTCACAAAATAGTTTGGACACTTGTGGATATGGTTTCCCATCCTTTTAACCTTACCCATATTTTATATTGACGATTGTTTGGGCTCCAAAATCATCTTACCCAATTTTTGGTACATATCCATCAAGTATAACTTTTAAGTATTGAAAAGCGGTGGAACCCCCAATTTTTATAAATCTTGCTTTAACAAGTCAAATTTCAATTTATTTTATATAGGTACGGAAGCGAGATGGTTCACACAAAAACAACAAATTTTAATTTTTCAAAATAAAAATTAAACCAAGTGAAATTAAGATGAAACACACACACACACAATTTAATTTCACTTAAACCCATTAATTAACCCAAGTCCTAGAAATTTGTCTAAGTCATATTTTTCATTTAATCAAAATAGGCCAAACCAAATTTTAACACATTAAATTAATTACTTGAATTAATTACTAATTACCCAAACTTAATTTAGCACCAAATTAAACAAGTAGTGATTAAATTAAACCAATTTTATCTTTTTACCTAAACATGCTGTTGATGTAAAAAATTAGATCGCTCTAATTATTCAATCACAGATAAATAAAATGAGACAAAGATTTTTAAAGTGGTTCAGCCTTATAAGAATGGCCTACGTCCACTGTTATGTTATTGCTGAGTGTTTTGGAATTCTCGAGTACACATTCTATCAAGAAATTCCGGTCCCTTTGAATGAGGGTGATACAAGGTATTTATAGCCCTTAGGCTGTACATGAATGGGTTGATACATTAAATGATATACATATGAAATGGTAATACATTTAATGCAACGTGTGCGTCAAGATGATAAACATTCAATGAATAATTGAACTGTTGATTATCTGGCAGTTAATGCTACGGCCGAGATGCAGTTCGGACCGCCTTAGTTGCTCATTGATCAGGAGTTCCTCGGAGCGCTAGTGTACCTCGGAGTGCTGAAGTTCCTCGGTATATCCTCGTTGCTCGGAGAGAACATGAGTTGGTCGGGGAAATGAACTTCCTCGTTATTATTGTTCCAAGTAGATTGACACGTGTCTTCATATTATTCGTCCATATCAACATATTAATTTTGGTATCAACAGAAGCCCCCAATGTTTCATATTTCGAACTTTGAGGAGTATGGAACATTCTTTCTCGGTATATGGCGATATTAAATGACTTTCCTGGGTTTTAGGAGCCTTTTCTTCATATTTGAATTTCTTTCAAATTCACAGAATCCACCTTTTTTGAATTTTTATGAGTGCTTCGATCTTCGTGCATTTTTGTCCTTTTAGCCACCGGTGGCGTATTAGTTTCTTTTGTGTAATCATTTCCTTCGCAGCTTCCCAAGGTAAAGTATTTAAACTTCTTAGGTAACCATACCGTCTTCTACCTTTTCCAATTTTCTGCATTCAAGCTTTCTGTTCTCTCTCTCTCCCTTGTGCATTCATCTTTTCCTTCGCTAGTTGTCAGCTCTTCCTTTTTCCTGTAAGATTCTCTTCTTTTCTTCTATATTTCTTTTATTCACTATGGTTTATATTGTGGAGTCTGTTGAGAAATTTTGTTTCGATTTTTCCATTCCTTCCTGGGTAACTCTGGAGGTTCTTTCTGAGCCTTTAGATTATTCTCGATTGGCATAGGGACATTGGTTCCCCAGTCTATTCATTGCTGAATGTGGATTTTCTTTTCCGCCAAACCCCTTATGCTTAGAGTTTTGTCAGTACTTTGACATTGTTCCTGCAAAAATAGCCCCCAATTCATGGAGAATAATTAATGGGGTGTATAAATTAAATCTAATTCATGGAACTCGTATAGGGATTCCTGAGATTATGTATTGCTATAGATGGGCTATTTTAGATAATGTTTATTACTTAAAAACTAGGTTTTTAAATAGGGCTCTTGTAGTTAACCTCCCTGATGCAAATAGAGATTATTTTGAACATGGGGTGGTGATTAAAAATTGGTAATATGCCCCCTTGGTTGGAGATGCAGTATACCAGGGTCCTAAATGCCCCCCATATGGCAATGGGATAGGTTTATTCTCATTTTCCTTTACTTATGAAATTATGCTTTTTTCATATTTGACAAAATGTATGCCTGACATTTCATATGTATATCATTTGCAGTTGATAGTAAAAGAAAAACTCCAAAAGAGTCAGAGGTTAATATCAAGCATCTGAAACTTATCTGGGGTTTGCATAAGAACGTTGCAGATGAGCACATCAGGTCTGTATCATATTTGCTGCAGTATAGGAGCTATACGACTTCTTATACTGCTCGTCCTGTGATTAGATCTGTTGAGCCAGCCTCAACTCCAGAGGATTCTTCTTCAGATTATCACATCCCTTTAAGTCAAATAATGGGCAAGAAAAGAGCTCCCCCAGCTCTATTTGATGACACTACTTCTGCTGCTGAAGCCAAGAAAACCAAAATTTATGTCCCAGAGGAGACTAAGAAGGTGGATGTTGTGCCTTCCAAAGCTACCGAGAAGCCCCCAGTGGCTCCGAGCAAGAAGGTTGCTCCTGTGGAGATGACTGCTATCTCTCCGACCAAGAGATCTTCCTTGGTTGAAATTGCTGAAGTTCCTTTGAGGAGATTGAGGAAATCGTCCTCAGTCAATTTGGCTGAAACTGCCAATCTAACTGAAACCATCTCTTCTCTACCAGCTGGTGGTGTTGGTGTTCCAACCATCATTCCTCCGAGCTCTGCCATGAGCTCGGTAAAAACTTGGATCATACCCGAGGTCCAAGGAATTGATGAAAAGATTTCTAGGGATATGCTGACATCCCTAGCTACTCGTCACCTTGCTTCGGTAAATTTCTCACACTCTGAATTTCCTTTCTTTCTTTGAATACTTGTATTTTTGTACTGACCTGTCGCTTTTTCCTTTGTTTAGTTGGTGAATTATTTTAACAACATCATGAAGAAAGATGAAGCAATTAAAGCTTCCAGCTCCTCGTCGGGGGTAGAGGATGCTCTGCTGGGTTTGACCCAATCCTTGAAGGATTCTCGTCAGCAGTATAGTGAGGACAAAGCTGTCTGGGAGAAAAAGTTATCTATAGTTGAAGCTGAGAAGGTGAAGTTGGCTGAGATCTCCAAGAGTTTGGAGAATAAGGTGAAAAGTTTAGAGATTGAGCATCAAAAATATGACGACAAGCTCAAGAACTTTGGAGAGCTTGAAGATAAGCTGAAAAGGCAGAGGAAGAATTGTTCGTCCTGCGAGATGTAAAGCGCCAAAAAGAAGAATTGGATGTGAAGTTAAAGACTGCCGAGGATTTGCTGTCCGAGAAGCTCTCCTCGGAGAAACTGAAAAGAAAGCTCGCAGTTAAAAAATCCTTCAGCGCTGGCTGGGATAAAGGATGGGACAAAGGGATTGCTGTGATGACATCCCAAGTACAATAAGGGAAGTTGAAATACTTCCGAGATGGATGGGTAGCTGCCCTGCAGGAATTGAAGATCAAAGACGACTCTGAGCTATTTCAGCTACACCTCCCTGGTCCTCCCCCACCAATTGTAGAAGAAGAAGAAGATGAGCCTATCTCTGATGAATCTTCCATGGCCATAGGTGATCAAGTCCCTGCATCTCTACCTTCTACCAACGAGGACATTTCTTCCATGCCTCCTCCTCCTGAGAAAATTTTAACTCCTGCTGATCAAGCTGCTGTTACCACCGAGCAACCAAGCTCCTCGTCCCAGCCTCCCGAGAAAGTCTTGGGAGACAAGGAAAAGGTGTGAAGTTGTTCGGTATCATTTCTATCTTTCATTATTTGTAATCAAATAAAGTAATCTTTTTGTGATCTAATAAAATACATCTTTGTTCATCTCTGTTGTTGATGATTTGTTTTTGTTGACTGTTGTCTTCTTTTCACTATTAGTTTGTGGCTAGAATGGAACTGATATCTGCACATGATACAAAGCTGATGTAGCAATGCCATGAATATTATAAAGCTGGTCATACAAATTTGAGTGTATCAGAAATTGCTGACATCCTTGGCCATGATGCTTCAGAACAAGCAATTGAGGCTTATCGGTACTTGAAGGATTTACTTGACCGAGCTGTGGCCAAAAACATGGCCTACTATGACTTGATTGAGGAGATTCGTTATTCCTTAGAAGATCTATAACTTTAACACAATGAATCAACTGCTTTGCTGCACAAGGAGTATGAAAATAGATATCAACAGCTTTTTTCTGAAACAGGCCAAAAAACGATCCTTGCTGGATACGATGTTAGGGAGAGAACCCTAAAAGGTGAAGTTGAAGCCTGTAGGCAGATTGCTGAGTTGTTGGAACAAGAGAACAATAATTTGCAGAAAAAATTGGCACAGTATGAGTCTGCAGCTTCATCTTCCACTGCTTTAGTACCGGTTACCGATGAGGGTTTCTCGTTCTTAGAGGTTGAGAATGCCAAATTAAGGCAAGAATTGGATACTCTGAGAAGATCTGGTATCTCTACTACTGCTCGGGGACGAGGAAGGGGGTCTCTTGGGCGAGGAAGAGTTGTTCAAAATGTTGTCGAGGAGCAAAATTCTCCACCTGCTCGGAGTCGATCAAGAGTTCTCAGCCGTAATGTTGAAGAATCTCGTACTCTGTCAACATTGGAAACTCAAGCATACCAATTGAACGCCAAAGATCGGGCTTTATCTGAAATGTCCAAGAAAAATCTATCTTTGGAAGATCAACTTACTGCAACGAAGTCTGCTTTGAATGATAAAGATGTTTTTGCCAGGAACCTTTACGAGCAACTAGAGAGAATAACTTTCCAATTTCACAAACAACCTCGTGAGTTTTGGATGGCAGGCTACAATGAAGCCTTTTGTCATTTGGATGCTCGTCTTGAAAGTGCCAATAACGAAGGTTATAAACAAGGATGGTTGAACGCCCTGGGTGTATTAAAATTGGAGAAAGGACATTATTTATGGGATTATCATGCTCCAGGATTACTAGACTTGCCTGTGCCACCTTATAAATTGGACATGGAATGGATCCCAGCTCGTTCCATTCCTCGGAGTTTAATTTCAAAATACCTTGGTGATTACAATATTCATTCTCAAACCGAAGTATCTCGTCCTGAACATCTACTGGACACACCTTCTGTAATGAACGTCAGAATGCTCAGAGATATTAACTTCATTAATTCTCCTCTTTGCTTGGAAGACCCTCCTGCTGGTGAGGAACCTGTTTCAAAAGCTAAGGGAAAGAAACCAATAGAGTAGGGATCTTAATGTAATAGTTGGTACACATGTAGTTTGTAATACATTTTGGCCTTAATGAAAGAATTTCATTTTTGTTTGCAAATTTGTATTGATATTGTTCTGTGCTAAACACTACGTATGTATCTGTTAAAAAGATAACAATTTTGTGCTGTTCATCGACCAACTTAGTAATAAAAAGTTACAAGTATCAATGTTGCTCAATCACTTAATAATAAAGTAATGAGTATAAAATGTTTAAAATGTTTCCAACCAACCAAGGTTGTTAAATTGTGTTTGTCGACCAACTACAGTTGATGGGTTTTTGTCTCCAATCAGCCATACTTGGTAAATTTTTTCATAAAATGTGTCCGACCAACCAAGGTTGATAATTTATCCTCATCGACCAATTACAGTTTTGATCACCGACCAACTATACTTGGTTCAGCTTGGAATTCTTGTATTTTCTGGAATGATTTTACCTTCCGACCAATATAAATTGGCATATTTTGTTTCTTAACCAGCCAAAATTGGCATTTTTAAGACTGTTGTTCTTGCCCTCTTACCAACCGGAGTAGGTCATGGGTTTGAACTGTCGAGTTCTTTCGAACTATCTTGTCCACAAGCTCTTTTACCAACCGAAGTTGATCACGCAAGTGTACGCCTCCTAACCAAAGGAGTATATCATTTGTTCTCGCTATTTTACCAACCGAAGTTGATCACGCTCGAACTATCAGGTTCTTTCGAACTATCTGTCCACTAGTTATCTTACCAACCGTAGTTGGTCACGCTAGTGTACACCTCCTAACCAAAGGAGTATATCATTTGTTCTCGCCCTTTTACCAACCGGAGTTGGTCATGGGTCTGAACTATCGTCTTCTTTTTGCTGTCGAGCAGCGTATTGTACAACACTAGTATTCCCCGAAAAACTTTCAAACAAAGGAGAGAAAAATGGTGAAAACATCATCGTTTTATTCATATTGATGGAACCGTTGTACATTTTACATCATTGATAATACTTGCGAAGGTGTTCAGCATTCCAAGAATTCTTGAATTCTTCTCCTTCTAGAGTTGCTATTCGGTAAGTTCCTGGTCGAACAACTTCTGTAACTCGGTAAGGTCCATGCCAGTTTGCCTCCAATTTATTGTGCTTCTGAATTACCTTCTTTAGCACATAATCTCCTTCCTTTAAATCGCATTTCCTCACCCTTTTGTTGTAGAAAAGAGCTGTTCATTGTTGATAAGTAGCATTCCTAATGGCTGCCTCTTCTCTGACCTCCTCGAGCATATCCAAATCCATTCTTCTCATCAAGTCACTGACAGGAGAATTGAAATTCAGTACTCTATGCGTTGGAAGACCCAACTCGACAGGTATTACAGCCTCACTTCCAAATGCCAGCATATATGGTGATTCTCCAGTCGCTGCTCGGGGAGTTGTTCGGTAAGCCCACAATACTGATTGTAGCTCATTAATCCAGTTAGCTTTAGCTTCACTTAGCCTTTTCTTCAAACCATTTAGCAGTGTTCTGTTCATCACTTCAGTCTGTCCATTGCTTTGAGGATGGCCTGGTGCTGAATGAACCTTCAAAATGTTCGACTGATGACAATAGGCAACAAATTCCTCGTTATCAAATTGGGTTCCATGGTCTGTGATGAAGGCATGAGGGAGACCATATCGACAGATGATGTTCTTCCAAACGAACTGGTATACCTTCTCGTATGTCATATCAATAAGCGGCTCAGCTTCTACCCACTTAGTAAAATAGTCCACTGCAACGACGAGGTACTTGAATCTTCCTCAGGTGGTCAGCAGTGGTCCAACCAAATCAATTCCCCACATGACAAATGGCCAAGGGGAAGTTATTGGTGTCAACAATTCTTGTGGAGTTCGTCAGATGGAGGAAAAACGTTGGCACTTGTCACATTTCTTAGCATAGGCTATACAATCAGCCCTCATCGTCGGCCAGTAGTATCCTTGAGTCATTACCCTTTGCAAAAGTGTTCGACCTGCTACATGAGCTCCACAAGACCGTTCATGAATCTCTTCAATCAATTCTTTCACTTCGGAGGGATGTACACATCTCTGCAAACCTTCCATAATTCCTCGTCTATATAAAATACCATTAGTTAATACATACCGAGCAGCTTTATACTTCAATTTCTTGGCAGCGAGCTTATCCTCTGGCAATTCTCCCTCTTCAATATATTCCCTGATGGGATCCATCCAAGATGGTCCTAAATCAAGGGTAATAACATTCATCGTCAGGTTTTCATCTATGCTCCGACTTTCTAGTACTTCAATTGGTATTGTTCTTCGCAGCTCGGTACGAGTAGCTGATGCTAGTCTGGCCAGTGCGTTTGCTTCTGCATTCTCTATTCTGGGTATTCTGATCAACTGAATGGCATCAAATTCTGCCAACAATTCCATCACCTTTGCATGATACTTGACCATTAGTTCTCCTTTAACCGCATATATTCCCATCATCTGATTCACAATCAATTGAGAATCACTGAATACCATCACTTGTTGCGCTTCCATAATCTTTGATAAATTAAGACCTACTATCATGGCCTCATACTCAGCCTCATTATTGGAGGCTTTGAATTGGAATCGCAAAGCATATTCCATGTCAATCTCGTCTGGGGTGTTCAAAACAATTCCTTCCCCGCAACCTACTGTGCAAGATGATCCATCTACATATAATCTCCATATGGGAAACCCGTATTCAAATTTCTTATCTGACAGAGTTCCTGGGTGAAATATTTGTTTCTTCTTTTCATCCTTCCCTGACACTTTTCTCTCCTCGTCGATCGTCTCTTCTCCCTCTTTTACCAACCGGAGCTGGTCTGAGTTCGAAGTTGATGATCTTTCTTCATCCATAAGTCCTTTTACCAACCGGAGTTGGTCTGGATTTATGTCTGTTGATCTTGTAACATCCACAGGTTGGTCAGCGAGCAGTTTTTGTTCCTCAGGGGTATCAGGATATGTAAACTCTGCTATAAAATCTGCTACAGCTTGCCCTTTCAATGATGATCTGGGCTCATACACAATATCATATTCACCGAGCTCTATTGCCCAGTACATCAATCTCCCTGACTTTTCTGGCTTATGAAGGGCTTGCCTCAGTGGCATGTCGGTATAAACGACGATGGTATGGGCCTGGAAATATGGCCTCATTCTTCTACTTGCTTCAATTAATGCCAATGCCAATTTCTCTAGCTTTGGGTATCTGATTTCAGCACCTGGGAAAGCCTTACTTGTGTAATAGATTGGTTTCTGGACTCCATTCTCCAATCTGATCAATGCTGAACTGACTACATTCTCTGATACTGCCAGATATAAATACAACTTCTCTCCTGTTATTGGCCTGGACAACAATGGAGGTGCTCCCAAATACTTTTTCAAGTCTTGAAAGGCCTTCTCACATTCATCAGTCCACTCAAAAGTTTTTCGAAGTGTTTTGAAGAATGGGAGGCATTTATCAGTTTCTCGGGACACAAATCTGTTGAGTGCTACGACTCGTCCTGTAAGACTCTGCACTTCTTTCTTTGTTGTTGGAGATCGCAACCCTAAAAGAGCTTTGATCTTATCTGGATTTGCTTCAATGCCTCGCTGGTTGACAATGTACCCGAGAAACATTCCTTCTCGTACTCCAAATGTGCACTTCGTCGGGTTGAGCTTCATCTGGTATTTATCCAGTTGATCAAATGTCTGAGCTAAGTCAAATAGATGATCTGCAGCTTTCTTGCTTTTTGTCAGCATATCATCGACATAGACTTCCATGTTGCAACTGATTTATTCGGTGAAAACCTTGTTCATCAGCCGCTGGTATGTCACTCCTGCATTTTTCAAACCAAAAGGCATAACATTATAGCAATAAGTTCCCCTAGGGGTAATAAAAGAAGTACTTTCCCTATCTTCAGGTTTCATTTTGATCTGGTTGTAGCCAGAGTAAGCATCCATGAAGCTGAGCAACTCATGTCCCGAGGTAGCATCCACTAGTTGATCAATTCTGGGCAATGGAAAATGATCTTTTGGGAACGCCTTGTTAAGATCGGTGAAATCAACACACATTCTCCATTTATTGTTTTTCTTTTTTACCATCACCACATTCGCCAACCAGTCCGGGTACTTCACATCTTCAATGAATTGAGCTTTCTGGAGCTTGTTGATCGCCTCTTGAATAACTTGATTCTTCTCGGGGCTAAATAACCTTCTTCTCTGCTTTACAGGCTTGATCTCCTTATTCATATTGAGCTCATGACATAAGAAGTTTGGATCTATTCCTGGCATGTCTTCATGACTCCACGCAAAAGTTTTCTTCCTATTTCTCAAGAAAGTTATCAACTCCTGTTTTATTGAAGCATCCAATGTAGAACCTATCTGGGTTACTCGTTCAGGGTGTTCGGCGTCCAGAATAATATTTTTTGTAGATTCCACCACCTGTCCTTTTACAAGTTGGGATTCATCTCAAGGATCCAGTGTTTCAATTTCTGTACCTTCATCCACCTGGTAGGTAGTAGTCTTTTTTCTTGAATCTTCAAGTTCCTCTTGATCAGCAAATGAATAATAGCATTCTCGAGATACTTTTTGATCACCTTTCACAACTCCTACTCCGAAGTTTGTTGGGAATTTTAAGCATTGATGCACTGTAGATGGAACTGCTTCGAACTTCTTCAAACCAACTCTTCCCATGATGATATTGTAGGCTGACTGAACATTCTTATCCATCACAAAGAAGCGTATTCTTTCTGTTCGACAAGCAGGCCAAGTTCCAATGAGTATATCCAATTTGATTGTCCCAAGTGGAAAAACTTTCTCGCTAGCAAAACCCAGGAGGGGTCTGTGATACGGTTCCAATTGAGATAATTTCAGATTCAAGCTGTCAAAGCATGAATAGTACATGATGTCTGTCGAACTTCCATTGTCTACCAACACCCTTGAAATCACTACTTCCTTCATCCTCATTTTGATCACCAGAGGATCGTCGTGAGGATAAAGAATACCTGCTAGGTCATTTTTTGAAAAGCCAATGACCAGCTTTTCTTTGTTTACCTTCCTCGGACGATTGTCCTCGGCCAGATTTATTCGCTGAATATATGAACAAGTTTGAACCTCTCCAAGGTAAGCCTTTCTTTATGCAGTAAGGTCTCCTCCTCCTGCATCTCCTCCTGTAATGACATTACAATCAAATGACCCAAAACGTATAGAAAATACCTCTCGTTCTTCCTGTCTTGGTTTCTTGGGAAGGTCGGGGTCATCATCTGAATCATCTTCATGGTTTCTCTTCTTTTTCTCCTCTGCTCGACGAGGAGATCTAGACCTCTCTCTAGCTCGGTCATTATTTTTTCTTTCACCTCCCCGATTAACATATTTTGACAGCTTTTCTCTTCGAATGAGTGTTTCAATCTCGTTCTGAAGAGCTATGCAATTTTTGGTCATGTGACCATGATCTTTATGAAACTCGTAATATTTATCCTTACTCCTCGAATCAGGGTCTGACTTCAGTTTCTTTGGCCATTTTACCTCCTCGTTGTTCTTGATTTCTTCCAAGACATGATGAATACCCATTTTCAAAGGAGTATAATTGTCGTATTTCTTCAGGACTTCCCATGATGATTTATTATTTCTGGAGCGTTTATCACCGCCATTGCCCTTATGCTCTTTATTCTTAGACTTGTCGACTTCCACCTTGGTGTCTTTATCTATATTCTTCTTTGCAGCCATAGCTTCCTCAGCATTCATGATTTTGGCCGCTTTTGCCATCAGTTCTGACATAGTTTTAGGTGGATCTTTCGCCAAAGTATAATACAACTTATTAGGCAACAACCCACTCATCAAAGCGGTGATTGCTATCTTCTCTTCGTAATCTATGACCTCCAGCTTCTCGTTATTGAAACGAGTTATGTAATCTCTAGTACTCTCACCAGATTTTTGTCTAACACTTAACAAGTGTGCTACTCGTTTTACTGGCTTTGCTCCAAAACAGAAATTGCCAATAAACAACTCGGCCAACTGAAAGAAAGTTGAAATCTTACCCCTAGGAAGATTGTTGTACCATATCTGGGCAGCTCCAGTAAGAGTTCCTGAGAACTCTCTGCATCTCATCTCGTCAGGGACGACATAGATATCGGTAGCAGCTTGATATTGCTCTATGTGAAGAACAGGATCTGTCTTTCCATCATATTTGGGGGTCACTACAGGTGCTTTGAACTTTGACGGTGTAGGAAAATTCACAATAGCCTGTACAAAAGGTGTTCCTCGAACAAAAGTTCGTTGTAGGGGGTTCTTTACTTTGGCCATTTCTCCCAATTTATCCTCCAACCGTTGGAGAGATCCTTTCCACGCTTCATTTCCTTCCTCGGGCCCATTGGTTCGAGCAATAGATCGTTCTGAAGTAGCCTCTTGAGATCTATCTTGACGAGCAGCCGGTCGTGACTGTGCTGATCCTTCTCTTAGATCTGACGGTTATCGAAAACTCCTCGATATGGTCTTAGGTGGACTCCCATTCCTCCTAGGGCCTAATCGACTGAAAGGAGACACCCTACTCAGTCTTTCTAAAGCACTGGGTCTTTCTGGAGAGAGGGTGATATGTTGATTCGTATCTGTCGCCCTTATTGATGAATTTCGCCCAGGTTGATAAGAGAAATCATCAGACTCCTCATTACGACGTGACTCAGTACGCCTGGATCGTGAAGAAAGTAAATAAGTTTGCCTCTGACCACTTCGTTGTCCTGAACGTGCAGGTGCACCACCATGAAGGGTTTGTATGAGTTGCCTCATTGTTTCTTGCATGGCGGTTTGTCCTTGAGCCTGATTCGTCATAATCCCGGCTAGATCTGGAGGTGCAGAGGGATTCTGAGGATTTCCAGTATTTCCAGCGTTTTGATTGCTAGATTCTGGATTATCCGTCATTGATGATGGACGATTTTTGGTGAAAAACGATAATAACAATCGTTCCCACAGATGGTGCCAATCTGTTGATGTAAAAAAATAGATCGCTCTAATTATTCAATCACAGATAAATAAAATGAGACAAAGATTTTTAAAGTGGTTCAGCCTTATAAGAATGGCCTACGTCCACTGTTATGTTATTGCTGAGTGTTTGGGAATTCTCGAGTACACATTCTATCAAGAAATTCCGGTCCCTTTGAATGAGGGTGATACAAGGTATTTATAGCCCTTAGGCTGTACATGAATGGGTTGATACATTAAATGATATACATATGAAATGGTAATACATTTAATGCATCGTGTGCGTCAAGATGATAAACATTCAATGAATAATTGATCTGTTGATTATCTGGCAGTTAATGCTACGGCCGAGATGCAGTTCGGACCGCCTTAGTTTCTCGTTGATCAGGAGTTCCTCGGAGCGCTAGTGTACCTCGGAGTGCTGAAGTTCCTCGGTGTATCCTCGTTGCTCGGAGAGAACATGAGTTGGTCGGGGAAATGAACTTCCTCGTTATTATTGTGCCAAGTAGATTGACACGTGTCTTCATATTATTGGTCCATATCATCATATTAATTTTGATATCAACACATGCGTTCTAACTGATTTTGTAAAAGATAAAATAAACAATTAATCCACTACGCCGTGATGTACGAGGAAAAACCCCCAACGGGAAACAACCACGGACGGACCTAGCCTTAAGTCCACTAAGTATGGTTTTACAAATTACAAGACAGATGACTTACTTCCTCGACTCAACCCCTTTCAAGCCTTGTCGCGTCTTCTTGTAAACACCTCCACCTAGTAGACAACCCCGGAGCTCCACCGGAATCTTGATATTCACTAATGAGACAATAGGTACACCGTCAACCACACATGGTGCCTTTCACCATGTGAGAATGCCGCAGCAAAACACGCTTCTTCTTCTTTGAGGGATTTAGAAGAAAACTCAAACGAACTCTCCAATACTTTACATGGAAACTTATTAAGTTATTGTGTGGTGTAAAGTGCTTGAGTTATGAAAAATATTATAAGATTTCAAGCTTAATGATCAAGGAATTTCAAAATATATAATTTTAATTGTGAAGTTTATAATTCATATATAAAACCAATTATAAAATATCTAATTATTTGGGTTAAAATGAACACAAATGATATAAATATAGCTATAAACATAGAAAATGAAATTACACAAGATGAAAAAATGTATGGTAAAAACATCTAAAGAACTCACAAAAAATCAAAAGATAGAAGCGAGCATAGATAATACCAGTATACGGGAAATCTAATACCAGTATACAGAAGATTCAGTATACGAAGAATCTAATAAGGAAGGCACTAAATTGGGTTGTGATTTAGAGTTCACAAAATAGTTTGGACACTTGTGGATATGGTTTCCCATCCTTTTAACCTTACCCATATTCTATATCGACGATTGTTTGCGCTCTAAACTGATCTTACCCAACTTTTGGTACCTATCCATCATGTATAACTTTTAAGTATTGAAAAGCGGTGGAACCCCCAATTTTTATAAATCTTGCTTTAACAAGTCAAATTTGAATTTATTTTATATAGGTACGGAAGCCGAGATGGTTCACACAAAAACAACAAATTTTAATTTCTTCAAAATAATAATTAAATCAAGTGAAATTAAGATGAAACACACACACACACAATTTAATTTCACTTAAACCCATTAATTAACCCAAGTCCTAGAAATTTGTCTAAGTCATATTTTTCATTTAATCAAAATAGCCCAAACCAAATTTTAACACATTAAATTAATTACTTGAATTAATTACTAATTACCCAAACTTAATTTAGCACCAAATTAAACAAATAGTGATTAAATTAAACCAATTTTATCTTTTTACCTAAACATGCGTTCTAACTGATTTTGTAAAAGATAAAATAAACAATTAATCCACTACGCCGTGATGTACGAGGAAAAACCCCCAACGGGAAACAACCACGGACGGACCTAGCCTTAAGTCCACTAAGTATGGTTTTACAAATTACAAGACAGATGACTTACTTCCTCGACTCAACCCCTTTCAAGCCTTGTCGCGTCTTCTTGTAAACACCTCCACCTAGTAGACAACCTCGGAGATCCACCGGAATCTTGATCTTCAGCAATGAGACAATAGGTACACCGTCAACCACACATGGTGCCTTTAACCATGTGAGAATGCCGCAGCAAAACACGCTTATTCTTCTTTGAGGGATTTAGAAGAAAACCCAAATGAACTATTCAATACTTTACATGGAAACTTATTAAGTTATTGTGTGGTGTAAAGTGCTTCAGTTATGAAAAATATTATAAGATTTCAAGCTTAATTTATCAAGGAATTTCAAAATATATAATTTTAATTATGAATTTTATAATTCATATATAAAACAATAAAAATATAATTATTTAGTTTAAAATGAACCCAAATGATATAAATATAACTATAAACATAGGAAAACGAAATTACACAAGATGAAAAAATGTATGGGAAAAACATCTAAAGAACTCACAAAAAATCCAAAGATAGAAGCGAGCATAGATAATACCAGTATATGGGTAATCTAATACAAGTATACAAAAGATTCAGTATACGAAGAATCTAATATGGAAGGCACTGAATTGGGTTGTGATTTAGAGTTCACAAAATAGTTTGGACACTTGTGGATATGGTTTCCCATCCTTTTAACCTTACCCATATTCTACATCGACGATTGTTTGGGCTCTAAAATCATCTTACCCAACTTTTGGTACCTATCCATCAAGTATAACTTTTAAGTATTGAAAAGCGGTGGAACCCCCAATTTTTATAAATCGTGCTTTAACAAGTCAAATTTCAATTTCTTTTATATAGGTACGGAAGCGAGATGGTTCACATAAAAACAACAAATTTTAATTTCTTCAAAATAAAAATTAAACCAAATGAAATTAAGATGAAACACACACACACACACAATTTAATTTCACTTAAACCCATTAATTAACCCAAGTCCTAGAAATTTGTCTAAGTCATATTTTTCATTCAATCAAAATAGGCCAAACCAAATTTTAACACATTAAATTAATTACTTGAATTAATTACTAATTACCCAAACTTAATTTAGCACCAAATTAAACAAGAAGTGATTAAATTAAACCAATTTTATCTTTTTACCTAAACATGCGTTCTAAGTGATTTTGTAAAAGATAAAATAAACAATTAATCCACTACGCCGCGATGTACGAGGAAAAACCCGCAACGGGAAACAACCTCGTACCACCCTAGCCTTAAGTCCACTAAGTATGGTTTTATAAATTACAAGACATATGAATTACTTCCTCGACTCGACCCCTTTCAAGCCTTGACGCGCCTTCTTGTAAACAACTCCGCCTAGTAGACAACCCCGGACCTCCACCGAAATCTTGGTCTTCACCAATGAGACAATAGGTACACCGTCAACCACACATAGTGCCTTTAACCATGTGAGAATGCCGCAGCAAAACACACTTCTTTCTCTTTGAGGGATTTAGAAGAAAACTCAAACGAACTCTTCAATAGGTAGAGTAAATCGGTGCCAAACCTTCACGCAATGTATATATATAAAGAAGACTTGGAATAAAAATATGGGTGAAACAAAGTGTTGTAAAGATTTTTCTTTGGAAAATTAACACTTAAACAAGAACTTTTTCTTAGGAAAGATAAATTCTCAAAACTCTCTCTAGGAGTTAGAATATTATGAAAAACTTAATTACAAAAAATTAATTTATGCACTTAAGAAGTTCTGTCAAAAGATAGTGGGAAAAGAAGTGGGAAAGTGGGAAAAAACTTCTCAAACTGCCAAAATAACTGTTCCCTCCAAAACTCGTTTGAACGATAGTTTCGTTCGAACGAAGTCTCATTCGAACGAGCCTTATAACGAAGTTCCAGTGTGAACTCGTTAGAAATCTCATTGAAAATCTCGTTCGAACATCATTCTCATTCGAACGAAACTTCGAACAACATTCCAGTGGCCAATGTGGGAACTCATTGGCAGACCTCATTCGAACGACATTCTCGTTCGAACGAAAAATTCGTTCAAACGACAATTCGAACGAACTTTCAGAAAGTTGAAAAAATTGAGATTTAGCCCAGAAATTTTATATAGTTTATATTAAAGTTTTAAATAAATCTTTCTGAAAATAAACAACAGTTTTAAAATACAATTCACCCAATCAAATTGTTCCAAGCTCCTATATATATGTTTAAATGCATTCATACCTTAGGAGCAATGGAACCATGTTGGTGACGTAGAAACAAGGCACTTGAAACATGGCATTTGATGAAGCTTTATACTCTTGGACACTACGTCTTCAACTAAACACATCATAGGCTTGAATAGGTACATTGAACACTATCCTATGACATAAATCTTTTTGTCCGGAATTGAGCCAAAACTACAATGGAATCAATTGGAAATTTGTGTCCTTATAAGTATACATTAAGATAAGCTCAATCTCAAGATGAAATTCTTGTTATTTGAATAAAATTTAGAGTCTGCACTCTACTTCAAGTCACAGCTTAAGTACTCAACTTCATCGTAATGAGATATATTGTCATTTACCTATAAAGAAATTAGTTCACCAAACACCACTTTCTATGCATTCACATTTCTTAAAGAACCTTCTCTAACCATTGTCCTTTATCCTCAAGTTTGGTTAACATAGAGGGGAGTTAAATATTATGCTTCCCAGTTTTGATAGAATCCTTAAGAATTTCACAATAAGAGGTCTTGTACTTATTTTCCTTATCCTCATTAGAGTCAAATGTGGTAGTAGAAGGGATCCCAACATTCTCAATTTCGGTTGTCGAAAGAACATCAAAGTCCTCCAAATCGTCGAATTCATCAAAAGTTCCTATTGCCATAAAAGAGGCATAACCAAACTCTTTTCGATGAGAGTTTTGATCGTGTTCATAAGGACTCAAAGTATCTTAAAATGTATTCTTTCCATTACCTTGGATCTATTTTGACAAACGTCGCATCACCATGAGCCCTCTCCTACCATAATTGAAATATGTGAGGGTTTCACTTTGAGTTCCCAACTTCCTTAATCGTGTTCAAACCTAAGAGATTTATACTTGTGGTTACGTTTGGTTTGGTAAGGTTTTTCCCGTGGCTTAGAATTTTATTAGTAAAGATATCCATCTCATATTTATCAATCTTAATGGAACTAGATGACAAAACCTTGTGATCCTTGTGACACCCCACATATTTTTAATAATTAGATTGATCAAATCTATTTATTAAAACTATACAGACTGTCTAAATAATTAAATATCATGCTTACCATTTAACAAGAAATAAAGACTGAAGTAAAAATGATATAAAGAGTGATATGATATATCAATTATATTTACAATTCTTGCCAATTCTCAATGCATACTAAATCTCTCGACTTACAAAAATGAATACAATTGCTAAATACATTGCATCACTCAATGAAAATAAATTACATATAAAGGGGTTCTAACGTATAATAGTCAAGACTTGGTAGTGAATGCAAAGGGAGACCGATGTGATCAAGTAGAAATACTACGTTGGTACACTAGAGCACCTGAAAGAATGCGAAGGGTCAAGACCATTGAAACAAAATAATAACTTCGAATTGAAGTATTAAAACTATTACAAATGAGTGAAAATAATAATTCTGCAATTATTAAGTTTTAAATAAAATATTTAAAATTATTACATTTACCACTATACTCCATCGTTAATGGTGTCAAAACTATTAAATAATTTTATCTTTACAACCCCTACCCTCACCGGTGTCAAAATCATTAACGGATATTTTTAATAAACTCATCTATAAACACTACCATTTCTCGTATAAGGGAGAGAAAAAATAGTTGAAATATCTATATATCATAACTAAAAAATATATACAAATATATATGCTATCGAGACGTGGTCATAATTATATATAGTGTACATATTCCATTTTTCCACCTCCACAGTAAAGTATATTTAAAACCATGATTTCAAACTGTGTCATGAAACATATTGTAATAATTAATACTAGGCCCATAGTGTGTGGCCTAAAAGACTATAACGGTTTAATAAATCTAGAAATCAATATTAATCCACCCCTTTTAAGTAAGGGAAATAACGTAGAGTCTATCTACGAAAACTAACCCATTTATAATTTATCATATGCAAGTATAAAATCTTTCAAGATTTTATCAATCGAATTCAAAAATCAAATCCCAATAATTGACGTCCAATCCCAACATTTAATAATTATTAACTCATTCTCATCCTAAAAGATCAAGATATTAAAATGAACATTCATACATGGGAGTATTCTAATTAAATGACTTTTAGTATATTGTGAAGAAAAGAGGAAATATATAAATTTCACTTGAATATTTAAATTCCCCTTACACTTTTTTCCGAATAGAAATCCATTTTTAAATTTCTTATATCCCATATTTAATTGAAATAGTTCACCTCACAATTCATACCCAAATTCTAGCTTTGCAATTAAAGGAAAATTCTAAATTTCATAGCACAATAATAATTCTAATGCTGAATTATAATTATGGTGAATTTCCTAATTATAATTATCCAAGGAATATAATTTATCAAATCAATCCCAGTATAATAATTTTATCTAATTTATCAAATATAAAATTCATGAATTGAATTCGTTAATTTATTCATAAAAATCACCATTTGTAGATATGTGATCAAACTAAAATAAATATTAATTATCCCCACACCAAAATTTATAATTTATAAAATTATTGAGGTTGAAAATGTTATCTAAATCATGAGAGGAGAGAGTAGAATTATCTTCCCTCAATTGAAGAAAAAAATCCTCAAACATCTTGAAATGGTGTAAAGAAAAACCTGTTTGAATTGGTTGAATTGTATCTCCAATTTTCCCTCCAAAAGCCCCTTAAAATTTGCCAACATGGTGTCCCAAAAATTCTTCCAGAAAAATATAACTTTTGGCTAGAATGAAAGGATATATTTTTAAGGTTAGGAATATATAAGTTTTATGAAATTTATTTGAGGTTTAAGGGTGAAATTGTGTATTAGAAATAGGAGGGTAGTAGGATTTTTTTGACACAAAATGGGAGAATGAAAGTCTCTTTAAAACGTAGTCACCGTCGTTTCAAATTTATTTCTTTTATTTTTTTAAAGAGACCTTTTATCTTTTTCATTAATCATCTATCTTTACTAAATTTAACCCTAAACCTTTCTCCAAGTAATCCTTTAGTTACCCATTTATCCTTAAACTCGTTATATAATTTCTCATGTGCCAACCTCTTCACTTTCTTTCTATAACCCATACTTTAATTTTTTTACAAATAAGCACAACTACTTTATTAATTCACCAAATAATTTCTAAAATTCATCAAATAAATTCTAAAATTATAATAACATATATAAATTATATTTTAACTTCCACTAATACAAATAAAACTTTATTCTTCATTTAAATAATTATAAAATTCATGTCTTCACTTAAAATAATTATTTAAAATTCTCTCAAAGTTCATAATTAATTAATAAAATTCCTTTAAAATTATAGAGTATTACAATATTCCTCCCAATAAAAAGATCGCTCTCATAATTTACAAGTTCCGTTCATTTACTTTATTCAAAATTATATCACCTCATATAACCGAGTCAAAATACTATCATCTTGGATAACGGAGTCGAAATCTAACTCCTCATAAAAAATGAGTCAAAATAATTTCCTCATATAGTTAGAGTCAACATAATCACCTTATCCTCCATGAAAATATAAATCCCGACTAATATTCGGCCCAAACCGCCTTATAAACCAAGGTTAAAGAAATCATTATTACTGATTAATCGTCTAGGTCCTGAACATACGATTTTTGATGTAGCCAGTCGACACTAGATCCACCACCAAATCGTCAAAGTAGTCAGTAAGTATAGGTCCTTCACAAATGATTTTTGACATAGTCAGTCGACACTATACCCCGCATTAACAGAGAGTCAAGGTTAATTATTGTAGAAATTTAAATATCCTAAACTCTCAGTTCCCTATCTTCCCTAGACTTTATACGTGAGACGTTTCATAAAACAAAATCCAGACAAGGAACCCCCTCGATGCATTTATGTCTAGGTTGAACAATCATTGAGGCACTATAATAATCCTATATTAACTACGTACTACTTAAGAACCATATAAATCATCTTATATATCCTAAAATTCAAACTCCTACCCTCTCTAGACTTCATGTGTGGGGCGTCTAGTAAATTAAATCCAAACAAGAAACCACATCATACACTACTTGTCTAGGTTAGGTAGTTGTTGAGACAAGAAATAGTCCAATACTGATACGTATCCTGTGTTTCAAGATTAATTATACCGACACCCTTTACCATATAGCTTACTCTAGGGGGAATAAAGCAGACCCTACTATAGTCTATCTTAACTATTTTTTCATTTTCCCAATTATTCCTATTTATCCACAAAATTCTCATTTTTTACAACCTTATTTTTCATTTAATACCAATTGTTCCAATAATATTTTTATGAAGAAAAAATAATTTTTATTTTACTCTTTATGTTAATACAATTATCCTTAGTGTACCACGTACATATCCTATTTATATCTCCCGCCATATCCTTATAAAATCTCAAGCACAACAACTCTCAATAATGAGTGTCAGAAATCAACATCGTTTACTAACTATTTCAACATTCTAACCAACACCTACTCTCCTCGTGATATAGTGAGTGAAGTTAACAAAATCCTCCTATCATCACAACATACTCAATGTTTATACATAAAGTTCCAATCCTAATAATATCTTTCACTAATGTAAGGATAAATTTTCGAATCAAGTCAATTTGTATGTTTTGGCTTATTCCATGTTTGGCCAAAACCTTTGAGTCATAGGTCGGGACTTTAGTGTGTTTACCTTTAAAGCCTATATGTATTTGAGTGCAGACCATAGCGGACAAGTTAGAAAGTTTACCTTTAAAGCCTCATAAGGGGGGGAGTATGTAATAACCCTCGCTCATGAGACCGTATTTCATAGTAATTACTTAGTATAGTAATTAGAGACCAGTGTTGGGTTATGATTTGAATGTTAATTCAATGTGGAAAAGTTGATATTTATTATGAGGTTGCATACATATCATAATTTTGGGAAAATATCGCTATGTCATGCTTATTAATATCATCTGAATTTAAAATGATATTTGACTTAATAATGAGATCGGAACCTAAATTGAATTTTAAAAGGTCCAAATGATAATTTGGAGGTTGCAGTTGATTCCGGAACGTGCGAGATAGTCAAATAATGTGCCATATTGTATTTTGTAGTTTTGGGCATTTTTGACTGGTTGTGCCTTAATTATGCTATTGCGTATTATTTTATCGCACTTTTGGCTAATTAAGTGGGGCATTTACCTTAAGTCACGATTTAAGCCTACCAAGTCTTCTATTTCCCCAAAATCCCTTCCTAAACCTAAGAGAGAAAAGAGAAGAGTAGAGAGAAAGCTTTGGAGATTGAGAGAAATTACTACTACACCAAGGAATCTGCATACTTGCTGAATCAAGGCAAGTTTTTACTTGATATTTGTGTCTTGAGATAGATGACTTTTTGTGATAATGGTGTATTGATTTTAGTTTAGTAAACCTAGGGTTTTCTTATGTATATTTTGGGTTTTGATTCACACTAAGTTGATTCATGAGGTTTTAAGATGATCAATAGCATCTTTGATGTTCTTATAGTGTTGGTATATGAGTTTGGTTTGGAGAAATTTGAGTTGAGGTAGAAAATGGAGTCCAAGACTCCATAGCCATTTCTTGGCAAAATCGCAGGCCCGAATCGATTCGGCCCCCTGGGCGAATCGTTTCGGCTAGGGCCAGTGCACAGGTCTAGTTGACCGAATCGATTCGGAATTGGTCCGAATCGATTCGGCAGTTATGCAGAAACCCAGATTTTCAGTCCGAATCGATTCGGCCCTCTGAGCGAATCGATTCGGCTATTATGCAGAATCTCAAACTTTCTGGCCGAATCGATTCGGCCAAGGGGGCGAATCGATTCGGTAGCCCTGCATTTTTCCAACTTTTTCTTTTTTCATTTTTAGCCCTTTTCTTTAGGATTATTGATTAGGGACCTTCTTAAATGAAGTAAACATAGGGTTTAGAGTGCTAGTCGAGTTGGGTCGACACCCTAGACTCGAAAGGGTTCATCTAGGGTTCTTTCAAGGGGGAATTTAAGGTGATGTTTAGGCATCACTTTTGTCTTGTAGTTTTATATCGGTCTAGAATGTATTAAGGTCAATTTTGGAGACTTTAGAATTCAACTTGAGTTACATTTTGACTTGATGGTTTGTATTAAAGCCAACGGAGGCTTTGGGGATAACTTTGGAGTCTAAAATTCCTTTTGAGGATGCTATGTCGGTACCACTTATTCTTAGTCCCGAATTAGCTTATACATTCAATTAAAATGAGAAATTCTAAAGGTAAATGATAATTTACTAATCATGTAATGGAAATTTATAAAATGGATGTTACACACCTCTCTAAATACCATCTTAAAGGAAGTCCGCACGATAGGTGAAGCCCCCTGGCTAATGAATGCAGGGTGGATATAGTCCTAGGCCATGGGAGCGCTTATGGTTGTATATTTTTCTGTGATGGTAGGAAGATTTCGGGTGTGGTCTTGGCTACCACGCAGGCTCATGGCCGCTTCCCGACGTTTGCGATAGGATCCCAGGTTGTCTTATGTTAGGCCCTGGAAGATGATGGTTATTTAGGGACGCGCACAGTGGGGAAACCCGGATGGGCGGTCTTAGAAACGTTATATTTATATTATGACTATTCTAATTATCGAGTTGGACTCGATGGAACATTAATGCCATAAAGAGCAAATTATGCCGCAAAGAGCATGTTATTGAGATTAGTGCCATATAGAGAACATGATGACAATTATATTCCTGATAAGGAATGGAAAATGAATATTTAAATTGAAATACGGTTAAAGATGATAAAGGCTCATAAGCACTTTTAATTCTGTTTTATTATGAATCTCACTCTATGTAGTCCTTCACCAGTTTTAGTTCCTTATATGCTGTTAACATGCTAGACTATCATCCATGCTTAATTGTGCATCATTATCATACTTGTCATTTATCTATTGATTACATATACCCGGCCCTGACCGGTTTTCTTTTCTTGTGGTATCTCTATATGTACATGATCCGTTCAGGTGTTCCGCCGCACGGTCGCCAGTAATGACATTTTCCCTTCCGCATGTTTTGAGGAGCCGTGACACTGTGCGGGTTTCACGGGATTTTGCGTAGACGCCTCTGTTTATGTTTCTAGTTATGTTCGGTTCATTCGGGCTTGTTGCCCACACAGTTGTAATTGTATAATGAATTTATTATGTAACACTTGGTACTATATGTATGTTGTATGGATGGTATTGACCGACCTTTTGTTCGGTCCTTTTGTATCTTTTGGGTTCTTACATACACTTGTGGGGGTTTCCACCCTCTATTTCTATTATGGGTTGTTGAAAATGTTTTCTTTTTTTATTTCAAATCAAAGTTTTTGATAACCCGTTTTCTGGAATATAGAGTGGTTATTCCTTATACTTTGCATATTGTTGTGATGCTGAGAATGATATTTATCAATGATTTCCTATTTTATCGGGGTATAAGGCTGGCCACCCTTTATTCCGGATAGCGGGTTGTCACAGATGGTATCAGAGCATCTGGTTCTAGAGTCTTTAAGATCTATGCGGACTTGTCACGTTCTACCATAGCGTTCTTTGATATAGAACTTAATGTTAGGAATGTTTTGCTGCCTATGTATGCGATCTTCTGCTAAATAGATTGTCTTACACTATGTTTTAAATCTCTCTCATCTTTATCTCAGATGCCTCCGAAGAGAGGACGTACCGCTAGACGTAATAGGGTTGTTGAGGATGAGTTTGGTCCTCCACCGCAGCAGGGGAGTATCAGTGCCGCTGAAGTGGCAAATATTGTGGCCCAAGCTGTCAACGCCGCGATGACTGCCGTGGCCCAACAAATGCCACAAGCCCAAGTTAGGGGACAAGAAGCACAAGTTCCCACGGGACCTTCTCAGTGGGAACGGGTGAGGGAATCTTTCCTTGAGGGACATCCCCCGGAGTTCGAGGGAGGTTCGGATGTTATCAAGGCGAACCAGTGGAAGAGAGATATGCAGCGCCATATTAGGATGGTGGAATGTAGTGAGGAGAAAAAGCAAATTCTCGTTACTTTCAAGCTGGTCGGACCGGCCTTACATTGGTGGGAGTCAATGACGACGCCCGAGCAAAGGGATACCATGTCCATCACAAATTTTTGGGCTTTGTTTGATGGAAAGTATTTCCCTCCCGCAGTTCAGAGGGAAATGCAGAGGAAGCTACAGGATTTGGTTCAAGGGGAGAGGTCGGTTGCCGAGTACGAGGAAGAGTTTACCCGGTTAGCCAGTTTTATACCGGATGAGGTAACTCCAGAATCGAAGAGGATCTCCAAGTTTGTGGGAGGTTTACATTGGCGAATAAAACAACATTTGCTGGGAAATCCATCTCTGGTGACTTTTGGTGATGTGATGAATGCCGCGTTGCTTCATTGTCAAGAGCACAGACTATTTTTGCTAAACAAGAAGAAGGTTGTTACTGTGGGTCAAGCGGGGAGGCAGGGAGGTGTTGGGAGCGGAGGGGGAATATCTTCTTCGTCCCAATCCTCGGGGAACAAGAAGGTTGAGAGGGATCCTCAGCAGGGGGATTCGTCCAAGCGTCAACGGTTCGGTGGGTTTAATGCCGGTGGCAACAACAATGCTAACAGGCAGGGTCAAGGTGGTCAGAAACCACAGGGAGGTAGAGGTGGAAATGGTGGTAGGGGCCAACAGGGCCGAGGTGCGGGTCAATTCCGAAATAACCAAGGTAGAAACCAGGATATTACGGCAATCAAATGTTTTTAGTGTGGGGAGCTGGGCCACTATAAAAGGGCGTGTCCTAAGTTGGTTGGAGGGCATCTTCCTCGGGCCCCACAGCAGCCGTATGTACAGTTTCCGCCCCAAGCGCCTAATCCGGTTGCTCCTCCTCAACAGGGGCAATTGCAGCACGGAAGGGTTTACCACATTCAGGAGGCTTTGCTTCCTCCAGCTCCTCCGGCACCACCGGCGATCGAGGGTAAGTTTCTCATTCAGGGGCACATGGGTCGAATTCTATTTGATACGGGTGCTACACACTCCTTTATTTCTAGAAGTTTTGCTCAGACTACGGGTTTGATAAAATCTGTTGAAAGTACTTTCACTAGCGTCGAATCCTCTATGGGCGATGGCTCATTGACTTTCTTCGTATGTAAAAATGTAGGAATTAACCTTGGTAACTTGTGTTTTGAGGCTGACTTACTCGTCCTTGATATGGTCGGGTACGATGTAATATTGGGTATGGACTGGCTAGTGAAGTACCGTGCTATAGTGAATTGTTTCGGGAAGAGTATAGTTTTTGCGGTTTCGGGACAAAAGATGTTCCTAGTAGTTATGCCTTGTATGGAAGGGAGCACGAGTGCTTATTTATATTGTATTGCGGAAGATGCATCTAAAGATGTCGTGGTTCCCCTAGATTCTCTTCCCATCGTTCGGGATTTTGAGGATATTTTTCGGGAGATACCGGGGTTACCTCCAAGTCGAAAAATAAAGTTTGTGATTGACTTAATGCCGGGAACTCGACCGATCGCAAAAGCTCCTTATCGAATGGCTCCTGTGGAGATGAGAGAGCTGAGAGATCAGATTCAGAAGTTACTGGAGCAGGGCTTTATTAGGCGTAGTACCTCACCGTGGGGCGCTCCAGTATTGTTCGTGAAGAAGAGAGACGGTTCTCTCCGGTTATGCGTGGACTATAGAGAGTTGAATAAAGTCACCATCCGGAATAAATACCCTTTACCTCGCATTGACGATTTGTTTGATCAACTTATGGGAGCTTCCTACTTCTCCAAGATCGACTTGCGGACAGGGTATCACCAATTGAGGATACGAGAGCAAGATGTATCTAAGACATCCTTTTTGACCCGTTATGGATCTTATGAGTTCTTGGTTATGCCCTTCGGGCTAACCAATGCCCCTGCATTGTTTATGGACCTTATGAATAGGGTGTTTCGGGATTTTCTTGACCAGTTTGTCATTGTATTTATTGATGACATCCTAGTTTATTCTCAGACGGAGTCGGATCACGCTGCTCACTTGCGGTTGGTCCTACAGAGATTGAGGGATCATCAATTGTATGCAAAGTTTGAGAAGTGTGGCTTCTGGTTGATGGAAGTTCAATTTTTGGGGCATGTGGTGTCATCCCAAGGCGTGTCTGTGGACCCGAGTAAGGTGATCGCGGTGAAGGAGTGGGGTCGGCCCACGACGCCCACTGAAGTTCGTAGTTTTCTGGGCTTGGCGGGTTATTACCGTCGATTCATTAAGGGATTTTCTAAGGTTGCTAGCCCATTGACGAATTTGACCCGGAAAGGAGTAAGATTTGTTAGGGACAGTTCATGCCAAGCAGCTTTTGAGGAACTCAAGGATAGACTGACTTCCGCTCCAGTCCTAGCATTGCCAAAGCCGGGATTGGAATATCTCGTCTTCACTAATGCATCTCTTCTGGGGTTAGGAGGTGTTCTTCAACAAGAGAGACAATCTATTGCGTACGCTTATCGTAAATTGAAGCCTCACGAGAGGAACTATCCGGTACATGACTTCGAGTTCGTCGCCGTTGTATTTGCCTTGAAGATATGGAGGCATTACCTCTTGGGGGAAAAGTTTAGTCTTTTCACCGACCACAAATCGCTGCAATACTTATTCTCCCAAAAGGATCTGAATATGCGCCAGCGTCGTTGGTTGGAGTTTGTGAAAGACTACCAATTTTGATATTCATTATCACCCCGGGAAGGCAAATGTGGTAGCAGATGCCTTGAGTAGAAAGCCTGATGGAGGCTTAGCTGAGGTGTGGAAAGCTAAGTGTAAAGAACTCAGCCTGGAGGATGCAGGGGTGAGAGCATTCCTTTCCGTGATTACGGTTACTCCCACGATTATAGCAAAGATTGTGGAAGCTCAGAAAAGAGATAAAGTTTGTCAAGACCATACACGCCAGTTGTTGTCCGAGGGAGCGGAGTCGTACTCAATTGGTTCTGAGGGTGGACTACGCTTCCATGGAAGACTTGTGGTTCCCGATGATGGGGATTTGAGACGTGCAGTTATGGCGGAATCCCACGGGTCCAAGTTCACGGTGCATCCAAGCGGGGACAAGATGTACCAAGATATGCGTCGTTTATATTGGTGGGCGGGTATGAAGAGGGATATCTCAGAGTTTGTGTCTCAATGCACTACTTGTCAGTTGGTTAAGATTGACCACCAGCGACCGACAGGTTTGTTACAACCGCTCGAGATTCCCGTATGGAAATGGGAGAGCATTTCGATGGACTTTGTTACGAGCTTGCCTAGATCGCAGAAGGGTCATGACTCAATTTGGGTGATTGTCGACTGTTTGACTAAGTCGGTACACTTCTTGCCCGTGCGCACTGATTATGATACCGCTCGTTATGCCTAGTTATTCATGGAGGAGATCGTTAGACTCCACGGAGTACCTTTGAATATTATCTCCGACCGAGATAAAATATTTGTGTCCCACTTTTGGCAGAGTTTCCAGGGAGCTATGGGGACCGAGTTGAAGTTTAGCTCTTCCTATCATCCTCAAACAGACGGTCAGACCGAAAGGATAAACCAGATGTTGGAGGATATGCTTCTTATGTGCATACTCGACTTTAAAGGCAGTTGGGAACAATATCTTCCGTTGGTTGAGTTTGCTTACAATAACTCATACCAATTTACCATTGGAATGGTACCCTATGAAGCTCTGTACGGCAGGCCTTGTAGATCGCCCGCTTGTTGGTTGGAAGTGGGTGATAATAAGTTCCTTGGACCTGAAATGATCCAAGATACTTCTTCGAAGATTGAGCTTATTCGAAATCGTATACGGATAGCCCAAGACCGTCAAAAGAGCTATGCCGATGCGGGTAGGAGACACATGGAATTGGAGGTTGGAGACCAAGTGTTGGTGCGAGTGTCCCCGATGAAGGGCATCAAACGTTTTGGGAAGAAAGGAAAGCTTGCATCACGTTTTGTTGGACCTTTCCCGGTTATTGCAAAGGTTGGTCCCGTGGCATACCAACTTGCCTTGCCGGAACCTTTACAACAAATTCATGATGTATTTCACGTCTCCTCTTTGAAAAAGTACAGAAGGTGTGAAGGTGCCCTTTGGCACATTCCTTTCGGAGACATCGACTTGCAGCCCGATGTTTCTTATGAAGAACAACAGGTTGCTATCCTGGAGTTTGGGGAGCGGAAGTTAAGGTCTCGGGTGGTGCCTCTAGTGAGAGTCCATTGGAGTCATCATCATGCAAGAGAATCAACTTGGGAACGCGAGGACGAGATGCGGGAGAAATATCCACATCTCTTCTCATGAGGTACGCCCGAATTTTGGGGGCAAAATTCCCTTATAAGGGAGGGAGTATGTAATAACCCTCGCTCATGAGACCGTATTTCATAGTAATTACTTAGTATAGTAATTAGAGACCAGTGTTGGGTTATGATTTGAATGTTAATTCAATGTGGAAAAGTTGATATTTATTATGAGGTTGCATACATATCATAATTTTGGGAAAATATCGCTATGTCATGCTTATTAATATCATCTGAATTTAAAATGATATTTGACTTAATAATGAGACCGAAACCTAAATTGAATTTTAAAAGGTCCAAATGATAATTTGGAGGTTGCAGTTGATTCCGGAACGTGCGAGATAGTCAAATAATGTGCCATATTGTATTTTGTAGTTTTGGGCATTTTTGACTGGTTGTGCCTTAATTATGCTATTGCGTATTATTTTATCGCACTTTTGGCTAATTAAGTGGGGCATTTACCTTAAGTCACGATTTAAGCCTACCAAGTCTTCTATTTCCCCAAAATCCTTTCCTAAACCTAAGAGAGAAAAGAGAAGAGTAGAGAGAAAGCTTTGGAGATTGAGAGAAATTGCTACTACACCAAGGAATCTGCATATTTGCTGAATCAAGGCAAGTTTTTACTTGCTATTTGTGTCTTGAGATAGATGACTTGTTGTGATAATGGTGTATTGATTTTAGTTTAGTAAACCTAGGGTTTTCTTATGTATATTTTGGGTTTTGATTCACACTAAGTTGATTCATGAGGTTTTAAGATGATCAATAGCATCTTTGATGTTCTTATAGTGTTGGTATATGAGTTTGGTTTGGAGAAATTTGAGTTGAGGTAGAAAATGGAGTCCAAGACTCCATAGCCATTTCTTGGCAAAATCGCAGGCCCGAATCGATTCGGCCCCCTGGGCGAATCGATTCGGCTAGGGCCAGTGCACAGGTCTAGTTGACCGAATCGATTCGGACTTGGTCCGAATCGATTCGGCAGTTATGCAAAAACCCATATTTTCAATCTGAATCGATTCGGCCCTCTGAGCGAATCGATTCGCCTATTATGCAGAATCTCAAACTTTCTGGCCGAATCGATTCGGCCAAGGGGGCGAATCGATTCGGTAGCCCTGCATTTTTCCAACTTTTTCTTTTTTCATTTTTAGCCCTTTTATGTAGGATTATTGATAAGGGACCTTCTTAAATGAAGTAAACATAGGGTTTAGAGTGCTAGTCGAGTTGGGTCGACACCCTAGACTCGAAAGGGTTCATCTAGGGTTCTTTCAAGGGGGAATTTAAGGTGATGTTTAGGCATCACTTTTGTCTTGTAGTTTTATATCGGTCTAGAATGTATTAAGGTCAATTTTGGAGACTTTAGAATTCAACTTGAGTTACATTTTGACTTGATGGTTTGTATTAAAGCCAACGGAGGCTTTGGGGATAACTTTGGAGTCTAAAATTCCTTTTGAGGATGCTATGTCGGTACCACTTATTCTTAGTCCCGAATTAGCTTATACATTCAATTAAAATGAGAAATTCTAAAGGTAAATGATAATTTACTAATCATGTAATGGAAATTTATAAAATAGATGTTACTCACCTCTCTAAATACCATCTTAAGGGAAGTCCGCACGATAGGTGAAGCCCCCTGGCTAATGAATGCAGGGTGGATATAGTCCTAGGCCATGGGAGCGCTTATGGTTGTATATTTTTCTGTGCTGGTAGGAAGATTCCGAGTGTGGTCTTGGCTACCACGCAGGCTCATGGCCGCTTCCCGACGTTTGCGATAGGATCCCAGGTTGTCTTATGTTAGGCCCTGGAAGATGATGGTTATTTAGGGACGCGCACAGTGGGGAAACCCGGACGGGCGGTCTTAGAAACGTTATATTTATATTATGACTATTCTAATTATCGAGTTGGACTCGATGGAACATTAATGCCATAAAGAGCAAATTATGCCGCAAAGAGCATGTTATTGAGATTAGTGCCATATAGAGCACATGATGACAATTATATTCCTGATAAGGAGTGGAAAATTAATATTTAAATTGAAATACGGTTAAAGATGATAAAGGCTCATAAGCACTTTCAATTCTGTTTTATTATGAATCTCACTCTATGTAGTCCTTCACCAGTTTTAGTTCCTTATATGTTGTTAACATGCTAGACTATCATCCATGCTTAATTGTGCATCATTATCATACTTGTCATTTATCTATTGATTACATATACCCGACCCTGACCGGTTTTCTTTTCTTGTGGTATCTCTATATGTACATGATCCGTTCAGGTGTTCCGCCGCACGGTCGCCAGTAATGACATTTTCCCTTCCGCATGTTTTGAGGAGCCGTGACACTGTGCGGGTTTCATGGGATTTTGCGTAGACGCCTCTGTTTATGTTTCTAGTTATGTTCGGTTCATTCGGGCTTGTTGCCCACACAGTTGTAATTGTATAATGAATTTATTATGTAACACTTGGTACTATATGTATGTTGTATGGATGGTATTGACCGACCTTTTGTTCGGTCCTTTTGTATCTTTTGGGTTCTTACATACACTTGTGGGGGTTTCCACCCTCTATTTCTATTATGGGTTGTTGAAAATGTTTTCTTTTTTTATTTCAAATCAAAGTTTTTGATAACCCGTTTTCTGGAATATAGAGTGGTTATTCCTTATACTTTGCATATTGTTGTGATGCTGAGAATGATATTTATCAATGATTTCCTATTTTATCGGGGTATAGGGCTGGCCACCCTTTATTCCGGATAGTGGGTTGTCACATCATGTTCGTTCGAACAAGGTTTAGTTTAGTTCGAACAAGATATACAGTTTCATTTGAATGAACGCTTATTTTTATTCGAACAAACCCTCAAAAAATGCGCCATCTCAAAACATGTGTTTTTTTATATAAATAAGTGTCGGCATCAGTTTTTAATGAGATTTTTTGGCAAAATTGTTTTCCTATTCATATCCAAGAGCCCCTAAAACCCTAGTTTCACACAACTAGTTTAAGATACCATTTGTATCTTCATACATGCTTCAAGATCTTATTTTTTTCATAGAGGTTTTACTCATCATATATATTTGTTGATTATGTTTCGTACGATGGACTCCATACTTGATGTTTAATATGTTTACATACGGTTGACTCCATGTGTGTCTGTTATTGAGTCTGGATCAGTGGATACCGAGACGTGTGTGGACTCACACATTATGGAACGTTTGAGGGTAGACTATTGCATGTAATTTTGGACAAGGTTGAAGGAACAAATAATGTTAAGGCTTTTGAGGTCATCGATTCGGTTATGTAAGTATTTTGTTTTGTATATGTGTAATTCCACACATAGTGAAATTTGCATAGTTGGACCGTCCGAGATTTTTCATGTTGTGGGTTTTTCTCGTACATTAGGCGTTGTGTGTGATTGATTTATTTTATCTTTCTTTATTCACATAAATGGAAGCTTTAGGTTAAGATAAAACTGGTTAATCATTTTAACACAACAATCTGTTAATTGGTGCTACGTTTAATTGAGTTATTTTGTTTATTTAAATTAAATTTAAAATTTAAAAAATATTGGTTTTCTTATTTTTACCCTGTCCATATAGAACCCTTTGCATGTAGTTTGCACTTTTAAGTGGTATCATAGAGGGTTTCTATAATTTGTTTAGACATGAATCTGGGACATTTTTATATGGAGGGTTAGTCGCTTTCTAGGTCACTAATGTTTTATGGGTCTAATTACACATACTAAAAAGTGCATATGAAATCAACACTTAAGGCTATAGATGAGCGGGTATAGTTAGTTATTATTAAGGGGTGGACCCCACAAGTGACGTTAGTAGGTAAACTTCATGTCCCTAAACTCATAGAAAGTTAGAGTAAGGATGAGCACAAATTGGCTAATTATAATTCACGTAGCTTGAATGCTTTTTTTTTTTGAATTCACAGAAGAGGAGTTTCATCATATTATGACATGTGAAACATACAAAGAAGCTGGGGATATACTCCAACTAACTCATTAGGGAACTAGTGTTGTTAAGGATTCCAAACTCCAAAACCTCACCACTTTGTTTGGAACTATTAGGATGGAGGAGAATGCATCTTTTGATGAGTTTTATGCTAAATTGTCTGGCATTGAGAACTTGTCTTTTAACTTGGTAGGGAGATTACCCAAAACCCATGTTCTCAAAAAAACATTAAGGTCCTTACCTGAAAGATTTAATCCTAAAGTGATTGTCTTAAATTCCTTAGGTACTTTAGACTCTTTATTCAAAGAGGTTATAGGTGACCTTTAAACTTATGAACTCGACATGTTTACCTCCAAAAAGATGAAGAAATAAATTGACATTGCTTTCAAGGTTCGGAAGGAGAAAAAACTTGTTTTTTATGATGATTCTGAGAATGATAATGATGACATGTCCATGTTTGCAAAAACGTTTAAGAAATTTCTCAAGTTTGAAAGACATTCGAAAGATGAAAAGAAGTTTGAGAAAAAATAATTTAACAAGGCTGTAAAATTCCTCAAAAATCATAATGATAATTTTAAAAGGGATGATTTGGATATATGATTTTGGTGTGAGGGTTATGTCCATAGGTCAGTTGAGTGTACCACTAAACTAAGGAATGAGGGAAAGAAGAGAGAGGCATGAAATGATACCCTTAGTGATAGTGAATCGAAAGAGGAACCTATTTATTCCCATTGAGAATAATTACATTGAGTTCATGACCAGTCATGTAATTTTCTATGAAAATTATTCTGATGAAGATGATTATGTACATGATGATTCTGAGGCCAAAGTGTATGAATCCTAAGTGACTAGTAATGAAGAATAAGACGAGGAAGAGGTGAATGAGAGTGAGCTTTAGTTTGACTTTCAAGAGTTATACGTCGAATCCTTGAAGTTAAAAAAAATGCAAACTTGAAGTTAGAAGCTAAGATGAAAGAACGTGCCATAGGGAATGATGAGAGTAAATTGATTGAGGATTTTAGGCCGCATGAGAAGACTCTTAAGGAAAATATCACATTTTTTTAGGCGGTGAGAGATAAACTTCGGAGATTAATGGAGATTTTGAAGAAGTTTCCTAGTTTTTGATGAATCTCATCATTTTCTCAAGTCTAATATTGTGAAGTTAGAAGAGAGATTGAGATACTAGAGTAATGTTAAATTTGATTTTGGAATCTAGGTCGAAAAACTTGGATAAGATGTTAGGCATCATCCGAATCAAAGATGATAATTATGGGATTGACTTCGATGATCAAAATATTTACTCTACTAAATCTAATACCATGATTTTGAGAGAGCCAACTGTTTCTAGGGACGTTACAAAAGGTCAAACCTTAGGTAAAATTCATCATTGTGTCTTCACGTGGTCACATTGCAATAGGAAAGGTCACCTAAGGCTTTTTTGCTTCGATCTTAGAAAAGGCCCAAGGAAGTCTGAGACTAGTGTCACCAAGGTTCCTAAAACCCAAGAGCATCATGCAACATCTATGTGGGGTAGGAAATCAGATTTGGTTGATTTAAACATTAGGCTGGTTGATTATCGAATGCTTGCACATGATACTTCTCATGCTAAATTAAATGGTTGATTGTGTTTGTATGTTTTCATATACTAGATTTTGTACTTCTTGATATACGCTATTGTTAGTTGTATGATGTTTGAGTCTTTTTTATTTTAATATTTCCTTTATTATGTCTTATTGAGAAAATTACAAAAGATTTTTGTTTAATTTTTGAGTTTAATTTTCAAGTGGTGTATTTTTCTAAAAAATGTTTAAAAACTCAAAAAGATTTTTTTTCCGTGTAGTTTGGTTTTAAAAATTTTGTGAGGCATATCGGTGTGTTTGAATCCTCTTCATTTCATGTATCCATAGGTCTGGACATTTGATTATGACTTCAATGCTTGGGATGTTCTTAATTATGCTTGCATGGAGTAATTTTACTTTGATTTTCTTGATGTATTCTGTTTGCATATGCCTCCGCACACATATGCACGATCTCTTTTGGATTTTAACTTCATATGTTATATGAGCTAGGTGAGGTGTTATCCCAGAAATCTTGTCATTATACATATCTTTTTTACTATAGGGGATTTGTGTATATAAGAATCATTGTCCGCGAGTTTGTTGCTTTATTGAAAGTATGAGTGTTCACGGGAAATGCCTACGAAGGGAGAAATCTTCCTTGCATAAAAACCGTTGAAAAGAGCCTAAAAATTAAAGAGGCAAAAGAAAAAATAAAATTGTCGAGGCTAATGGTTTTGCATTGATTCTTCAAAATTGCGATGTCTTCAAAATGAGAGAGAAAAATAAAATTTTGAATATCTTTAATTTTGAGGGTGTTATAAGTTAAAGATCAATGCATTTGCACAATGAGTCTTAGTTAATTAATTTCTGGCACTATTGATATGAGAATCATCTAAATTTCTAGGCTAGCATAAATTGGTATTGTTTATCCATTACGAGTTCACTTTATCTGTAACTTTGAGGTTAAATATTTGTTTGATAAACATAATGGAGTCAAATATAACTCCTTAAACATATTTTGAGTGATTGGGTCATATATCAATTTTTGCTAGTTCATGCCCTTCACTCCGTACCACCTTTGTTTAGACACATCGATAATATGCTAGTGTGGAAAACTTATTATGCTCATTTTTTGTGTGTTGTTTATACCTATATATCTATATGTTTATGTGTCATTGGTATCTTTTTCACACTTATATATATGGTATATTTTGTTTTAATTATTTTTGTTTACATTTAATCCATCTATGCCATATGTTTTGTCTTATGCTTCAATTAGTTTCAAATTAGTATGCTTGGTGGTCATATTGATATCTTATGCTTTAATTTTTTTCATAAAAATTGTTATCATCTATCCATTCTTTGGATTATTGTGCTTGTGTCTCCACGTTGTGTTTTGTTGTTGCTTGCGACACTTTACACCACTGCATTATATACATTTTTTTCCTTTATGCTTACCCTTATTTCATTTAGGGGGAGAATTGGTTATATGGGGGGAGAAACGGTTTTATTATTCATTTTAAACTTTGTTTATTCCTGAACAAAAAGGTGGAAAAATGGCATCTCAATATTTATAGTCAGGAGGAGTTTTTTACCTTAAGGGGAGACATCCTAAATTAGGTGGAGATGGTTTGACAAAGAGGAGGGTTTATTCTTATGCGAATTTATATTGTTATATATTCTATTTGCATTTGAATTCATGTTTCACTGTGTAGGTTTGCAATCATGCAATGAAGTTTATACAGGAGCAAAGCTACTCAATGTGAGTTTACCAAGTGTCTGTACTTTTTTCTTTTAGGGTTGCGGATTAAGTCTGTCAGAGAGCTAAATGGCCCATAGGTTTTTATTTTGTATTTTGTCCTGGAATAGCCAAAGGGGGAGATTTGTAAGGATAATTTTCTGAATCTATTCAATTTATATGTTTTGGCTTATTCTTTGTTTGGACAAAACCTTTGAGTCATAGGTTAGGACTTAAATGTGTTTACCTTTCAAGCATGTGACATGTTTGATTGAAGACTATAGCGGCCAAGTGAGAGAATTTACATCATCGTGCCATGTTTCATGCATCGTTTCATATCCAACGTTCAAGGATCTAATATGGTATGAATGCATATATATTTTGATCCTTGAATTCTATTTTGGGTGTTTTTTTTTAAAAATTGTTTGAGGGTTGCTTTGGAAAAGGTTTTAAAAGGAAAAAACAATTTTAGTTTTAAATCTTTCAAACGACTTTATACTGTTCATTTGAATGAGATGTTTATGTCAGTTGGACAACATTGAAACAATATTCAAGTGAGGAAGTTATGTGTCTTAGAAAAACATCTTTCAAATCTTGTTCGAAGTTTGATCGAACGAGATTGGCATGTTCGTTCAAATGAGGTTTAGTTTGGTTCAAATAAGATATACATTCTCATTTGAACGACCACTTTTTTTCATTCAAATGACGCCTCAAAAATTGTGTCGCCTCAAAAAGCGTGTTTTCTATATAAAGGATATAAAGGAGTGTTGACATTTGTTTTTAATGAGAGTTTTTGGCAAAATTATTTTCCTATTCATATCCAAGAGCCTCCAAAACCCTAGTTTCACCCAACTAGTTTAAGATCCAAGCTTTATCTTCATGTATTCTATAAGATATTATTTTATGCACCAAGGTTTTACTCATCATCATATTTGTTGAGTAAGTTTCATATGGTAGAACTCGTACTTGTTGTTTGTTGTGTTTACATGCGATGGACTTCGTGTGTGACAGTTGTTGAGCCTAGATCGTGGATACCTAGGCGTGTGTGGAATCAGAGGTTGGGGAAGCTTCGTGGGTGGAATCTTGCGTGTCAATGTAGTGAAGGTTGAAGGAACGAAGACTGTCAAGGCTTGCGAGGGCATCGATTCAATTGTGTAAGTTTTTATCGTGTCCTTGTATAATTTCGTACATAGTGAATTTTGTGTGGCTGAGTCGTTTGAGGTTTTTCTCGTTATGGGACGTTGTGTGTGATTGATTTATTTTATCCATCTATTCTTACCTAGACGCATAATTTAGGTTAAGATAAATTGGTTAATCATTTTAACACAACAATAAATTAATTAGTGCTAAGTTTAATTGGGTTAATTTGTTTTATTAAAATTAAATTTTACCCTATCCATATGGAACCCTTTTCACGCAGTTTTCACTTTCAAATAATTTAAACACCGAGAAATTAATCTCTCTCTCCCCCCCCCTCCCCCCCCCCCCCCCCCCCCCCCCTCCTTTATCCAAAAACCCTAAGACTACATAGAAGCCTCCACCTCCAAAACACCTATCTCCTCTGAACCTAAGCCCCTCAATCCTATTAATCCATGGTAGAAATCATTTTCTAGTGTATTAAAAGGAACTTCATCTTCCCATGCAATTGGAATCAAGACTATCTCCAAGTTTTGTGGAGAACCAACCATATTTATTTCTTATGAAGAAGTTGCAAAACTATCTTAGCCTTTCAAACATGCCAATGTAGGGAAGTTTTCACATAGCAAGCCTTCGATGGAATTTATCAGAAAGAACTTTGAATCTTTTGGACTTAAAGTTGCATAATAGATTGGTTGGTTAGATCATAAACACGTTATGATTAAAGTTGATTGTGAAGAAGATTTCATAAGGTTGTGGATAAAGGATCAATGGTACATGGGTAAAAACCCTATTAGAACTTTTAAATTGTTCCCTCGATTCAGAATTGACCAAGAAAGCTCAGTGGTTCCTATTTGGTTAAATTTTCCTAGATTGCCTTTTCATTTATTTGATAAAGATGTCTTATATTCTATTGCTCAAACAGTTGGTGCTCCTCTAAAAATTGATAATGCCACTGAAAACCTAATAAGACCAAGTGTATCCCATATAGTATGGAACTAGATATGTTAAAAGGTAAACCAAATCGAGTTTGGATTGGATGCAGTGACTTTGGTTTCTGGCAATAAATTATATATGATCCTCTACCAAGCTATTGTAAAAAGTGTTATAAAATAGGGCATAATGATTCACAATGTCTTTTTTTCTCTACTAAAGCCCAAACCAAAGAAGATACTAATCTGGCAAATCAAAGTAAGACAGGAACTAGTGAAAAAGTAGCTCCAAAGCAGGTATATAAGAAGAAAATGGTACATAATAAGGCAACTAGAAATATAAGGTTAATCTTAAGGAGATATTCAAAGAGAATATTAACATAGAAGCCCCATATAGAAGGAAAGGAAGACGATATCTTATTAATAGAAGAAAATCATAGTCCCATTCAAAATTTCCAGGTGGTTGTTCAATTTGTCTTTCTCAAAGAAAAAGATATCTTATATATCCAATACCTAACATAAGAAGAGGAGGAATTCACAGTAAGTAATGTTAAGAATAACACCAAAATGAGTAAAGAAGATGGCAACAATTAAGATTCAAAAATAATGGAAAAGGAGGAACATGATGCAGTTAGAAGAAAGGGATACAACTCAGATTTGGAGGAAGGGGAATTTATATTAGTGCCATGTAGGGAAGATCTAAAAATTTTCTTTTCTAAATTAATAGAGAAAATAGAGGCAATCAATAAGAAAAAGGAGGCCCATATAAATAAACATTTCAAAGACTCCATGTCTTTGAATAATGTTCCAAACCTTTAGTGAAAACTCCTAATGCAATACTGCCCAAACACTTATCCATTCAAGCTAAGAGGAATACCAGATCCTCAATTAAAGCTTCTAACAGGCCTTGCTCTAAATATTATAAATGATTTGTTCAATCATTTGGAATGCCAGAGGTGCTGGGAACAAGCCAACAAAAGTAAGATTAAATTTCTTCGGTAAGTCAAAAAACTTATCTTTTATTTCTATCCTTGAGCCTGTGATTAAAAATACTAAAATAAAGAACCTTATGAGAAGTCTTCAATTTGAGGGGCGCATGGAAAATTCTTCTAACAAAATATTGTGTTTTTGGAAGCATGGCATTAATTATGAACCTATCTCAAATGGAGATAAAAATTTACTATTAAAATTGGATCATTCAATTCTTCTTATTGAGGTAGTTCTTAATGCTGTTTATGCCAAATGTAACAAGGAGGAAAGAAGATAATTATGGAGAAATCTAGTTCAACAGTCCATTAACTATGTGGATATACCTCTTCTGGTGGTTGGTGATTTTAATATAGTGTGAAATATCTCTAAGAAATTAGGAGGTTAGGACATTGACTTAGGTGCAGCTGCTAAATTTAGTGATTGTATCTCATCTAGTTTCTTTCAAGACCTTGGATATGCAGGTTCAAAGTTCACTTGGGTGATAACTAATAAAGGAAATATGATTTGGGAAATATTAGATAGGGGGATTATTAATCAAAAATGGTTTGAGTCATTTCCTGAAACCATGCTAAACCATCTAAACAAAAGATGTTCAGACCATTCTCCTATCTTAATTTCCATCCATCTTTAGGCCTTCCCCTATTTTAAACCTTTTAAATATCAGAACATGTGGTCCTCTCATTTTGAATTCCCCCAAATAGGTTAAAATTCTTGGTCTAAACCTGTTATAGGAAGGATGTTGGAGGCATTTGACACTAAAATCAAAAGGCTTATGTGTGATTTGAGGAGCTAGAGTAAATAAGCCTTCAAAGATGTTTTATAAAACATAAAGGAAATTAAAGATAAGATCTTGATTATTGAATCAGAGTTGGAATCTTCCCCTACAGTTGCAAATAGAGAGAAATGTTTAAAGTTGAAAGCTGAATTGAATGGAGCTTTAGCAAATTAAGAGTTTTTTGGCATAAAAAACCCAAAGCTAGTTGGATTAAGGATGGAGACAGAAACATTTTTTTTTATCATTCTATAGTGAAAAAAAATAGATGCAACCTCATGATCCATAGTATAAAATATGATAAAACCACTGAGGCGACTTCTCAGGGGGGATATTTTTAACATCTTCATCAATTACTTCTCTTCTTTGATTTTTGTAGGTGAAATAAAAGATCCAAAGCTATTGAATTCCATTCCAAACATAGTCGCTGCCCAAATGAATGATCACTTATCATTTACTCCTATAGAATAGGAGATTCTTTAGGCTACAAAGAGCTTAATCTTAATAGTGCTGCTGGTTTAGATGGTTTCTCAGGTCAGTTATACATTCAATGTTGGTTTATCATTAAAATGATCTCGTTGGTGCTATTCAGAGCTTCTTTCTTGGAGATTACCTCCCTAAGCCTTGAGGTGAAACTCAAATACTTTGTATTCCCAAATTTAAAAAATCTTCTCATCATAAGGATTTTAGACCTATTAGTCTTTGTAAATTTTATTACAAGATAGTATTTAAAATTCTAAACATTAGACTCTACTTTTGTCTACCTTTTTTTAATCTCTCCATATCAGTCTGTCTTTGTTCAAGGTAGAAATTTTCTAAATAATATCCTGTTATCCTAAGAAAAGTTTCAATCTATTGATAGGAAGGTTCATGGTGATAAAGTTGTCCTCAAATTAGACATGTCAAAGGCTTATGATAGGGTCTCCTAGCTTTTCCTTATTCAATCTTAAAGATCCTTTGACTTTAGTGAATTCTTTATAACTCTCATTTGGAGTTGTATATCCTCTCCTTGGTACTCAGTGTTAATTAATGATTCTCCAAAAGGATTCTTTAATCCTTCTAGAGGTATTAAATAGGGGGACCCTTTGTCCCCAAGTCTATTTCTCATTTCAGTTGGAGCTCTAAGTAGGAATTTACAATTTCTAATGGAATCCAACTCTATTCTTCCACTTTCTCATCCTAGAGGTAGATCTATAGTGAGTCATTTGGGCCATGCAGATGACTTAATTATCTTCATAAATGGAAACAAAATAAGCCTTAGGAGGCTAATAACATTTTTGAAAGATTATGTAGAATAATTAGGGCACCTTATCAATATAGAGAAAAGTGGTTTCACTACTACCTCCAAAGCTCAATCTAGCAGAATTGTAGTAGTGGAAGAGATTACTTGTTTTAAACGTGCTCAGCCTCATACTCTCTATTTGAGATGTCCTCTCTTTAAGGGAAGAAGAAAGGCAGTTTATTTGACTCTCAAGTTCAAGCTATTGTGTCCAAAATTAATGAATGGAAATCCAAATTTCTCCCTTTAGGAGACAAAACGACTTTTATTCACTCTATCCTTTCCTCTATGCATCAATACTCTTTGTTTGCTCTAAATCCTACAAAGAAGACTATCTCATTGATTGAAAATCATTTGAGTAATTTTTTATGGGCATCTACAAAATAATTTGGGAAAAAATAACATTAGTCTCCTTGGAATTCTATTTGTTATCCTATCAAGGAAGGAGGACTATCAATCAGGAACTTTGGATCAGTGGCTAAAGTTTCTAGCTTAAAGCAGGCTTGGAAATTCAAGACCGAAGACTTACTTTGGGCTAGATTTATGAGGCAAAAATACAAAATAGATCCTACTAATATAGGATCAACGGCTATAAGGAGAATTAGTAATGCTTGGGGTTTGTTAGAGGAAAACTACTTATTACGTAATGCGAAGCACGTCTGGACTAAAACTCAAAATGGTATGTTTAATTTATCTTCAGCTTATGTTTTGGATATACATTCCAATCTCAAGTCTTATTCTCAAATTTGGGATAAGCATATTCCTCCAGAAATTTCAATCCTTTCTTGGATAATCCTTTCAAATGCTATTCCAGTGGACAATAACATCAAAGACCTAGGCATCCATCCTGCTTCTATATGTAAAGGCAACTCATGTTCTTCACAATAAGTTAATCATCTCTTCCTCAAAGGTCCTATTGCTTCAGAGATTTGGAACTACTTCTCTTTTATAATGGTATTCTCCTGCTCTACAAATTCAATTTTAGCTATAATCATGTCATGGTGGTTAAAGGCTAGCCATAATCATCTATCTAGGTGGCTTCATAAACTCATCCTACTATGGAGTTTTGTGGAAATATAGTTGAGTAGAAATAAAGTTGTTTTTAATAATAAGAAGATGTGTTCTAGTGAAACTATTTCAAATATTTGCATTAGAATCAGAGATTTATCTAATCAAATTTCCTTCCTTAAGGCCCTATCCTTTTTTTATAGAGAGCCTATGAGTTATTTGATATCAAACTTCTCTCCTATATACCAGCTTCTAGGTTTATAATTTCTTAGTCTAGACCAAAGAAAAGGAGATTAAAGATAAATACTTATGGATCTTGTGATCCTCATGGCAATATGGGATTTGGAGCTATGTGTAACACCCCATATTTCTGAGTATTTAGAAAATAATTAATACAATTATTTTTACATTACACTTGTGCTGTAAATTAATTGAATTAAATATTATGTGTTGATTAAAATATTAATTGGGAGAGAAATGATTAATGTTTATTGAATTTAATTGAATAGTGAATAAGTATTTTACGGCATAGCGAGGAATAGTGATGTGACTGTGTTAGATCTCAGTCGGGAGTCGTGTGTAGACTATTTGAGGTCGAGAAAGGAAATTATTATAGACTGGCTCGGATGGTAATTTTGAGGTCACGATTGATTCCGAATGGGTTGAAATAGTCAGAATATCATACCCTGGTGTATTATTTGGGGTCAGGGAAATTTAGACCAACTTGGCACTATATGAGGGCGTTTCGGTCATTTGGTGGACTAGCGTAGATAGAACTCCGAATATTGAAAGGTTATATTAGACCCTTTGTGTTAAAGGTTGGGGTTACAACAATATTGAGATGGTTGAGGCCATTAGAGAGGAAGAAGAGAGAGTCCTTGGAGATTCAATGTCATTCTTGTGTTGCCTTAACCAACGGAGTGCAAATTGAAAGGAGGGGGAGGCATCTTCATCACGTAAAAATGAATTCAGACCTACTATTGCAAAGGCAAGTGTTTATCTCGCATGTTTTTAAAAGAAGTTATAATACTCATGGTAGGACTTGATGAAATCTAGTATGAACACATAATTTTGAGATGAAACCATGTGCTGAATTCATGTTAATGATTAGGATTCATGCCAGACTTTGATTTCTAAGCTTTATAATATGAAATCTAAATTTTTGGGAGATTTTGAGATATTAAAATATCGATTTATTGAAGAACATGAATGAAAAGGTAAAAGTAAGGTTTTGTAGAATAAAACACTGATGAAATCTTGATTATTATGTATTTAATGATGTTTGGCTATAGAAATTCGTTATAAATTGTTCATATATTCTTGTTTGATGATGGGTTGAATTATGTTGGAGTTTGGGTTCGATGCATGAAGATTTTGTTGGATAAAAATGGAGGAAAACGTAATAAAATGAACAAGTTGAACTGTCAGGGGACTGGAACCGGTTTAGACCCTCTCCTTAACCGGTTTGGAGCGAACCGGTTCACTTGTATAGCAGAACCTCTTCGGATCACCTAATATTGCCAGAATTTTTATTGTCTGATTTTTTCAAGAAATTAATTATGAAAAAACTTTGGGGCGAGTTTAATATTTTTACAAAGACTTAGGGAAGGTCAGTAGGTACATAATTAAGGCTCAGTTATTCTTAATAATGGTACATTGGGACTTGGACCGATAATGCTTAAGAGATTGAGAGACGTATAGGGAATTTATGATTTAGGGTTATGAAAAGAGTGAACGATAGATGGTATAGATGTATAATAGTGATGTATAAACTACTGAATTAACGTAAGGGATAGATGGGACCCTTCGAATAGTGAGTGATGCTAGGATAATATGAAATAAATATTATGTGAGAATTATTAGTACATTGAGTAATCGAGAGGGATAAATACTACATATGAGCTTATATGTTAGGTTTTGTGTATACCTACTAAAAATATGTATATAGGTCGGGTGAATACTTATTATGTGGATTGTTTTATGTGTGAACATATCTACGCTGCTTGCTATCATGGGAGGTTTTCTCACAGAGGGAGATCCTACCTTTACGATTCCAGTGAGGTCTGGATGCGTGCCTTAGAACATAGAACTTATGGATGTCTCACTATATGTGTGTATTAGTGAGACTGGCATGTCATTTGGGTACATTAGATATGTGTGTAACCCAAAGGCTTAGAACTATGTTCACCTCCATTGTATGCTATTTTATTTATGGTTCGAGCAGACATTCTGAACCGGTGGTCCTTAATTGGTATGATAGTTACGTGGACTTGATAGCAGAGTATGCATGCATCGCGGTGATCATTCTGGGGGATGCTATAGTTATATATATTATACTGTGATAAATATATATACAAGTGTGATTATTCTATTTATGTGTGATAGTAGAAAATATGGATAATGTATATCTAAAAGCAACTTAAGTGTGGTTATTCTACTTATGTGATGGTAATAAAATAGATAGTTTATATCTAAAAGTGACGTAAGTATGGTGAACTCAATGAAATGATTCAATAATACTATGCAGGTAATATTAGTTATTGGTAGTACGGTAGTGTATTGTATGGGCAGTACGGGGAAGTTGAACATTTTGTGGTTAGTTAGATACGGATGTCTACTTAGGCTGAGTAGCATAGCTAGGTAGGATGCATTCGGTGTGCACAATAGTTGATAGGTGAGGAACTCAAGGGAGTGTATGTGGAACTAACGTGTGTATCTAATAATTGCTTTTAAACGGTGATTTAAATGCTTGCTAAATATTTTCAAAAGGTTCTTGGGCTCTGACCCATGTCAAATCTATTTTCCAAAATTGGGCTCTGACCCGTGTCGAATCTATTTTCCAAAATAATTTTAGGTGTCCAGCCAGAGGGACACACAACTTGATGATTTATTCCAGGGATGCATAGCTGCAGCCCTTATGGAGGCTTGCAGGATTGACGTAGACGATTCAGTTATTCATTCATAGATAGGATTTCATTTTAGTATTTCATTTGGTCATGTTGCCCCTTCAGACTATTCAATATTTCAGTTATTTAGTATTTATCTAACTTGGTTTTATTTACTTTAGACTTGTGTTGGATTTTTTTTATGGGAACCGATGGTTTATTCGGTATTATTTTATTCAGTTATTTATTGTGTGATTGGTTCAGACTATTACATTGCGTGGATGGTTTGTTTATTATTTTTATTCCGCTTGTTGTTGTTATAATAAAAGATAAAATTTGGCACCCGCTTAATTTGACATAGGTGATTAGTAATTTAAAAGGCTTTCGAGAGTGATGCTAAGAATAAACCAAATGATATTCCAGATTATTTTGATAAAGGACCGATCACCGCTGGTTAAAATAGGTTGGGTGTCACACTGTGCTTAGATATTATAAAGGAGGTATAATTTGGGCCCTAGTTGATAGTGGTGTAGATGGTACAAACAACATGGTAAAGGCAATTTCAATAAAAGAATGTATCAAATTTTGCAAAGAAAATAATTTCAAATTTCTAGATGTTGAATATGATTCTCAATTTGTTATTAATTGTCTATTCCAATCATCTTCTCCTTCCCTATGGAAAATAGGGAAAATCATCAAAGAAATTTTGGATTTATCTAAGGACTTTCAAATTACTTTCTCCCACTGCTTTAGAGAGACAAGCAAGGTGGCTAACCTTTTGGCTAGATTTGGTTTCTTCAGTAAAAAAAATGTTATTTCTTTCAGATGTCAATTATTCCAAAGAATATTCAAGGTGCTATAGTATTAGATAAATCTAGTCTTCCATACATTAGGTATGTGAAGTAGGTTTGCTTGTAGTTGTAATTCCTTGATGTATTGTCCCCTAAAGAGGAATATTCTCTCTAATATTTAATAATTTCTAGGTGATCTTCCCCTTTTAAAAAAGAAGATGATAAACACCAAAGACAAATCCCTCAATCGAGTGTGTGAATATTCATCCCATCATACTTTTTGTACTTACAATAATCTCAAATCTTGCAGCATTCACCTGGACTAAATAACCAATAATTTTACTATCTATGATCACCACTAACATCCTTTGACACAATATCCCCATAACTCAAGGTACAATTTTTGTTCCAATAACATAGTCTTAGAATTTATAATTCTCAACATGATCTTATAAATAATACAATTACTCAATATCCACCTTCCAATTCCAATAACATAAGTATAAAATGAAACTTTTACATAATAATATTTTGTAATCTCAAAGAATATATTATGTCATTCATCAACCTTATGCCTTCTAATCGTACACATATAAGATAAAATTTTCCCAAATCCTGAGTTAGATTTCACAATACATTATCTAATCCGATTTCTATTGTGACTCATATGAATTACCCAACAATGAAAATATACCTAGAGACACTTAACATCTCTTAATGCTAACCGCATTTTACCAATACACAAATAAGTTTTAACCTTTTAACCAAAATTTTCTGTTTTAGACCTAACACACCCATTTGTTTGATATAGGTATTTTCATTTTATTATATGATTAATATTATGATCATATACCCAAAATACCATTTTTCATATTGATAAGCACCCAAAAGTGTACAATTTATACCCCGAATAGATGTATTTTAGTTGCCAATTCTCGACAATTTGAGTCTTATGCGCATAAATGTTCAATGTGCATGCGATTGCAGTTGTAGTGTCAAAAGGATTATTTTGAGGAAATTTGCAGTCAAATGGAGCTAATTACCTTGCCCCGTAACCTCACCTGAGCCTAAAGTTGTCCTTAAACCTACCCCAAGCTCGTGTGTGTTTAGTTTGTGCCTTTTTATCTTTCTTAGATTTTTAGTTTGAGTCGTGCTATTTTTAGTATTTATTTTATATTTGTTTAGAATTTCTAGGTTTTATTTTCAATTTTTCTATTTTATTTTTATTAGTATAATTTTATTTTATTTTGATTTTGATTAGTTTTTAGTTTTTTATTAGGATTAGATTTTTTAGGATTTCATTTATTTTTTTAGTTTTATTAGATTTTACTTTTTTAGGATTTTAGTTTTTAGTTTAATTGATTTTTATTTCTTTTTAGTTTCATTTTTAATGAGTCTTTATTTTATTTTTAGACTAGGAATTTAATTTTTAGATTTTTAGTTTTAGTAGTTTTATTTTTATTAGTTTGTTTTATTTTATTAGGGTCCAAATTAAACAGAAACATAAACTCAAACCCACCTATTAACCCTTTTACCTACCACCCTTATATCCACCTGCCACCAATCTCAAACACCAACAATCACCATACCCACAACCCAAACCAACAACTTCCAGCCCCTCCTCCGGCCACCTCGGGTTTTCCAAAAACTGGACCTATCGCCAGCACTCCACACCCTCCAAACCGTCGCCTGAATCCGATCGGCGACCGTACCTGCCCTAACGCGGTTGTTAAACCCGGATGGTCTCCAACTCGGGCGACCAACCCGTCGAGCCCAGCAGCCACAACCCGAGTCGAAACCATCCCCTCAACTTGTGACCCAAAACCGCTACCCTAACTCGCCCAAACTTCACAGTCTCACCTCCATTGGTGATTCACGATTGGGTCAAATTCTCCTGAGAATGTAGGTGGAATACCCTTTTGAAGACTTGCCCTCACTTTACTCCAAGATGATATGAGAACTTCTTGTTGTTTCACTAGCCGATTTCCATCTCTCTGTATTCCTTTCTCAACTTCGGTCGTTGTGGCCTCACGAATGATTACTACTAAATCTTCGGCTCTCATAATAAACTGTCCTTCTTTGGTTTGTTTTACCAAACCCCTCATTGCATTAGCCGCAAGGTCTCTCCTATCTTCTCTCATCCCAATGTTCACCATCCAAAAAGATAGAAACAAAACATGTATTTGACTCAAAGTCTAAATATAGTAAAAATTTCTAAAGTATATAAAAGAACGGTATGCAAAAAACTAGCATAGAGCTATAACCCTAGAGACCTGGACTATGCTCTTATATCAACGTGACATCCTTTATAATTTTAATAGTTAGATTGATTAAATCTATTTATTAAATGTATACACGACATCTAAACAATTAATTATCATCCTTAGCATGGAACAAGAAATAAAGACTGAAGTCAAAGTGATATAAAGAGTGATATGAGAAAACCTTCAACTTATATTTATATATGAGAAAACCTCGCATCACTTAATGTAAATGAAATACATCTAAAATGGGTCCTAACATTTAGTCGTCAAGACTTGGTAGTGAATGCAAAGGGGAGACTGGTCTGCTCAAGTAGAAACACTACGTCAGTATACTGGAGAACCTGAAACAATGCGAAGGGTAAAGCCCACTTCCACAAGATAATAACTACGCACTCAAGTAGTAAAAGTATCAAACATGAGTGTAAATAATAATTTTTCAATTGTTAAGTTTTAAATAAAACTTTTAAGATTATTATGTTGACCATTATAGTCCACCCTTAATGGTATCAAAACCATTAAATAAATTTTATCTTTACAACCCCCACCCTTACCGGTATCATAAATAACTGATATTTTCAATAAACTCATCTTTGAACCACTACCGTTTCCCATATAAGGGAAAGATAAACAATAGTTGAAATATCCATACAAAATAACTACAAGATATACAAACATATATGCTACCGAGGTGTGAGCATAACTATATATAGTCTGCACATTCCCTTTTCCCACATCCATTGTAAATTATATTCAAAACCACAACTTCAAACCGAGTCATGCAATATATTATAATAATTCATATTAGGCCCATAGTGTGTAGCCTAAAAGACTATAGAGATTTAATAAATCTAGAAATCAATATTAATCCACCCTTTTTGAGTGAGGGACATAACGTAGAGTCTATCTTCGAAAACTAACCCATTTATAATTTATCATATGGAAGTGTATAATCTTTTAAGAGTTTATAACTCGAATCTAAAAATCAAATTCCAACAACTGACATCCAATCCCAACATCTAGTAATTATTAATTCATTTTCATCATAACAGATCAAGGGAGTAAAATTAATATTCATACATGAGAGTATTCTAATTAATTGACTTTTAGTATATTATAGATAAGAGAGGAAATATATAAACTTCACTTAAATATTTAAATTATCCTTACAATTTTTCCTCCAGATAGAAATCCCTTTTTAAAGTCCCCATTTTTCCTAGTTAATTAATAATAGTTCACTACACAATTTATACCCAAATTCTAGATTTGAACTAAAAGAAAAATTCCAAATTTCATAACAAAATAATAATTCCAATACGAAATTATAATTACGAGGAATTCATTAATTATAATTATCCAAGGAATATAAAATCTCTCAAATCAATCACATTATATCAATTTTATCTAATTTATCAAATATAAAATTTCATGAATTGAATTCAATAATTTTTTCATAAAAATCACCATTTATAAGGATTAGATCAATGTAAAATAAATCCAAATTATCTCTGCACGAAATTTAATAATTTATAAAATTATCGAGGTAGAAAATATTATCTAACTCATGAGAGGAGAAAGTATAATTATCTCGCCTTAATTGAAGAAAAAAACCTCAAAAGTTGTAAACTCCGAGTTTCCTTGAACTATATATTATACTCTGATACCACTTGTACATGGGCCAAATATGGTATGATGTTTTTGAATTTTCAAATTTTTAAATTTTCACATTGAAAACAAAACTTCAATTCAAGTTCAAATTTATACAAACCAAATTCAAAATGAATTTTGCCAAATTAAGCTTTTTCTTCAACTAAAACAACCTAAACTAGTTAAGAACCAATAAAATCATTCATGTGATTAAAAAAAAATTATCTTATTAAACCTAAGCATGAATCTAGGTGAGAATTTTCAAGATAAAAACACAACTAAAATGCCGCGATGTACGAGGAAAACCCCCAACGAAAAAATCTCGGACAACCTAGCCACAAGTCCACTAAGTAAGGATTTACTACAAGGATACGACAGAAGACTTACTCAATGACTCAACATCCTCACAAGACTTGATGCTCTTCATTCCTTTAACATCTTCCTAGTGACGATGAAGGAGTCCACCTACGTCTTGAAGTTTACTGATGGTGCACTGCTACCGTCAAACATACAGGGTCCATTTTATGTACATCAACAAACTCGAAATCCTCCGCAAATCTCAATGATATAGAGAATGATAAACTGTACGTCAACACTTCATCTCAAGCATATATTATGTATAAGATTTGGATCATGAAACTATTTCCGTGTAAAACATGTGTTTTGTTTGAAAGATTAAACCATGAATCGTAGACAAAACTTTCTTCGACTTATCTAAAAGTTTCTCTCCTTTAGAAGATGGAAAAGTCTCTGTAAAAACTGAAATCCCTCACTATATAAATGGTTGGGAAAAAATAGTGGGAGGTTATGGAGAAAAACTTCTTGAAAAAACTATCCAACTTAAAAAACTACTCCGGTCATTCGGGCGAAACCAATCTCGTTCGAATGACATATACATCTCGTTCGAATGAGGTTAGAACGAAACTTCAAATGAAAAATAAGATCATCCAAAAAGGATTTCGTTATATTTCTCATGCGAATGATCAAAAATCTCGTTCGAACGACTTAGGAAAAATCAAACTATTTTTCTTGAAAAACTATAAAGCCATTTTAAAATATTTTAGCAACAATTCTAACACCCAATAAAAAATTTCTAAGAACCAACATAATATAAGCATTCATACCTAAGAGACCCGTGGACAGTTGATGACAAAAATGAGGCACGAAACACGACATAGGATGTGACCGCTTCGACTTGGTCGCTACACCTTTAACAAAAATGTCATAGGCTTGAAGGATTAAAAATACAACTTTTATCCTATGACTTAAATAGTTTTTTCTGGAATTAAGCCAACACATACAAATTGAATCAATTGTAAATTTGTTCTTACAAATCTTCCCCTTTGGTTATTCCCAAACAAAACCCAAAAACAATACTATGGCTCGTCAATGTCTATCACATATTATGAGAAGCTTTGCATTAAAAACTTAGCTACATGGATGAAAACCTTCACACTTAAACACACCATAAAATGAATAGGGAATACAACAAAAAACTTGCATAAATAAATCCTCCCCCTTTGTCTAACAATGTCTCCCTATGAATGGACGTCTCCCCCTAAGTTATATCTCCCCAAAATAAAAAGAGTTAGATACCATTTTCCCCCATTTTGTTCTGGAATAGACAAAGATTATTGGCATAAAATTATTAATTTCTCCCCAATTTAAACAAATTCTCCCCCTAAATGAAACAAGGGATAAGCATAAAGGGAAAACAACTCTATCATGTAATGGTTTATAGTGATATAAGAACAAAAAAACAACATGGAAACACAAGAACAACTAATCCACATAAAGCACAATAGATACCAACTATGATGCGATAGAAAAATGATACCAATAAAAATGTAGTAGAATAATCATGGGATATCAATGAAAAATCACAATAAGATATATATACTGATATGAACACATAGCATAAGAGGACTAGATGTAAAAGCAAAGACTCAAAATAAATAATACCTTATATATAAATATACAAAAGATGTGAATGAAGCTTAAGAACACATATATAGGTATAAACACCGCACAAGACACTAAACATGATAAGCTTTTCACACTCATGTGGCATAAATGTGTCTAAACCAAATGTGATAAACGGAATGAATGAATGAATGAATGTGAACTTAAGACAAAAGAGTTAAGACCCAATCACTTAAATATGTTCAAGGAGTTATGTTTGATCAAAAAACTTTATCAACTAAGATTTAGTCTCACGTGACAAGATAATGTGAACTTAAATAACAAATAAGCACAATGTACACAAACCTAGAATTTTGATGATTCTACAAATCAATAGAGTCTGACAAAATAATCATAACTAGGAATCATTGTGCAAAGTCGTTGATCTTCAACTAAACGCCCTCAAAAGATAAAAATATTACATATATTCTTTTCTTTTCTTTTCTCAATTCTTTTGAAGCTATATCTTTTGAATGATCAAACAAACAAAACTATGTTGGACTTTGGCAATTTTTCTGTTTTCATTGCCTTTTAATCGTTTAATTAGGCTCTTGGCAACAATTTCTTTCATTCAAAGGAGATTTTCTCCTTTTGTAAACCTTTCCCATGCACCCTCTTTTCTTTTCTATAATATTCAAATAAATCTCACGGGCAACAGTTCTTACATACACAAATCCACCTTAGTCACAAAGCATATAGATAACAAAATTGATGGGAGAACATCTCACTTAGCTTAATATAACATGTGAAGTTAACGTTCAAATGAGCTCATGCATATATGTGAGGAGGCATATACAAAGAAAATCCATCAAGCAAATCAAGATCAAACTACTTCATGCAAGCATGATAAAGACCAATTTCACAATCAAAATTCATAACCAAATGTTCTAGCAACATGAAAGCGAAGTGACAGAGGATTAAAACACAAGTATATTCCACACAAAATGTCTAAAACTAAAATACACAATAAAAATTCTTCTGAGTTTTCAAATTTAAAACGAAGATAACTGAAAGAACAAATCAAATCTTTTTGTATTTTTCAGTAAGACTCAATAAATACAAAAAAAATATGAAAGATACACTTATCATGATTTCAGCAAAACATATATGATGAAGCATTGCCTAGAATATGACAAACAAACCAACAACTAGTAAGAGTATAACATGAAGTACAACTAGTGTATGCGATCAAATCTAACACAATCAGCCTTTAGATTTATCATGTGAAGTTTCATGTGTAAACAAATGAGAATCATAAATTTTATTATGTAAAGCCTCCAAATCAGATATCCTAACCCACATAGGTGTAACATGACGCTCTCAGATTTTGGTGATTAAACCTTTTGACTTCCTAGGACCATTTCTAAGATCGAAACAAAACCGCCTAAGGTGACCATTCCTATGATAATGTGTGCAAGTAAAGACATGTGGAATGTTACCTAAGGGTTGACCTTTTATATTATTCTTAGTTGATTCTCTCAAGATCATGGTTTTGGCTTCATTAGCAGAATCATTTTGAGTATCAGAAGCCAATACCACACTAATTATTTTTAATTTGGATGGTGCCTAACATCTTATCCAATTTTTCAGACCTAAACTCCAAATCAATCTTCACCCGACCTGAGTCTCTCAATCTCTCTCAAGCTCCACTATCCTAAACTCAAGAAAGCTCCTAGTCTCTTCAAACTCAAGAAGATCTTTCTTCATATCCTCCATTAAACCTCAAATACTATCTCTCTCACTCTCAATATAATCTAGCTTCTCTCGAAGAGTCCTCTCACGTGCCCTAATATCTTCAATTAAAACACTCTCATCATTACCTACGACACATTCTTTAATCCTATCTTCCAACTTCAAGTATTCCTTTTTCAATTTCAAAGATTTCTCATACAACTCTTAGATAGCAACTTGGAGTTCACTCTCCTCTTTCTCTTCTTCATTATCACTCTCTTCTCCACTCTCTCTACCATCAAACACATATGATTCACAAATAATGGACTCAAAAGTTTCATGAAAAGCAATATCTTCATGGGAAGATTCATCATCAATGCTCACATGACTATCCAAGAACGGGGTGAAGTTGTGCTCAAAGGGGGAATCAGGTCCCTCTTTCGATTCACTATCACTAAGGGTGGTGTAGTAAGAAATGGATTTCTGTCCCTCCTTCCTTAATTTAGTGGGACACTCAACTGCCCTATGGCCATAAACCTCACAACCAAAACATCTATTCGACTCGTCCCTCTAAGATCATCATTATGATTTTTAGAGAGTTTATCGGCTTTGTTATACTTAGACTTCTCAAAATTCTTAGATCATTTTTAAAATTTTCTTTATAAACATAAGAAATTTTCTAAACTTCTTATCAAACTTAGACATCTCATTCGAGTCGATGTCATACTCATCATCTAAAACAAGTGTTTCTTCCTTTCGAGTTTTCAGTGTTATGCCCTTATCCTTCTTCTTCACATCCTTGGAGGTAACCATGTCAAGTTCATAGGTTTGTAAGTCACCTACAAGATCTTCAAGTTTCGTAGAGTTTAAAGTGACTACAGAATTTAAAGATGTCACTTTTGGATTAAACTTATTGGGTAAAGATCTCAAAATTTTCTTTATGACACGACTATCGGGTATCTTCTCTCCCAAATTAAAAGACGAATTCATAATATCGAATCGTCTAGCATAGAACACATCAAAGGATTCACTCTCATCCATTTTTTTAGTTTCAAATTGAGTGATGATGTTTTGGAGTTTAGAAGCCTTAAAAACACTTGTACCTTCATAGGTGAGTTGGAGTGTATCCCAAGCCTCTTTACACGTTTCACACGTCATAATACAATGGGACTCCTCCGATGTGACCGCATTAAAAAGAGAATTAAATAGAGAGAATTGAAATTTGGTAGCTTAAGCTCATCCTAACTCCATAAGATCTCAAACTTCACCTACTAAACACATTGGTGGGGACCACCCTTTAACGACCATTAGCCAAACCCAGTCATATAACGACTTAAGTGTCGACCTCATACGCACATTCCAATATGCATAGTTAGAACCATAAAAAATAGGAAACCTCAAAAAGGATAAATTTTCCACATTCAAACCAGAAGGACCTAACACGATAAAATAGTGTTCCTGCTCTGATACCACTTGTAAACTTCGAGTTTCCCTGAATTATGTATTATACTCTGATACCACTTGGAATGGGGCCAAATATGGGAGATGGTTCCAAATTTTCAAAATCTAATTATTTCTTCAAATTTAAACTTTCATTTTTAAAACAAAACTTCAATTCAAGTTCAAATTTATACAAACCAAATTAAACATGAATTTTGCCAAATTAAACTTTTTCTTTAACTAACACAACCCAAACTAATTTAGAACTAATTAAACTATTTTCTGATTAAACCAATTTTATCTTGTTAAATCTGAGCATGCATTTAGGTGGGAATTCACAAGATAAAAACACAACCAAAATGCCGCGGTGTAAGAGGAAAACGCACAATGGAAAAAATCTCGGACGACCCGGCCATAAGTCCACTAAGTATGGATTTATTACAAGAACATGACAAATGACTTACTCAACGAATCCTCGCCCTCATAAGCCTTGATGCTCTTAGTTCATTCAACCTCTATCTAGTGACAATGCAAGGGTCCACTTATGTCTCGGAGTCCACCGATGGGGCACTACTACTGTGAAACACACGGAGTCCACCGTATGTACACCAACAAACAGTAAATCCTTCGCGAGAAATACTCTCAATGATGTACAGAATGATAAACTGGGTGCAGTGCCAACACTTTATCTTAAACATATATTATGTAGAAGCTTTGGATCATGAAACTATTTTGGGGTAAAACTAACATTTTGTTTGAAGGATTAAACCATGAATCTTAGACAAAACTTTCATAGAATTTTCTAAAGATTTATCTCTATTGGAAGATGGAAAATTCTCTATAAAAATTGAACTCCCGCGCTACATAAATGGTTGGCAAACAATAGTGCGAGCTTATGGAGAAAAATTTCTTGAAAAACTGTCCAATTTCAAAAATTGCTCCGATCGTTCGAGCAAAAACCAATCTCATTCGAACGACATAGCCATCTCATTCGAACGGGTAAGAAAAAACTTTAAATGAGAAATCATCTCAAGCCAAAAAGAACTTCGTTAGATGTCTCGTTGAAATGACCACAAATCTCGTTCGAACGACCTATGAAAGTCTTTCTAGCGACTTGGGAATAATCAAACTATTTTTCTTGAAAAACGATGAAGTCATTTTAAAAAAATTTAGAACCCAATGAAAAATTTCCAAGACCCAACATAATATAAGCATTCATACATGAGAGATCCTTGGACTGTTAATGATGAAAACGAGCCATGAAACACGACATAGGATGTGATCGCTTTGACGTGGCTGCTACGTCTTCAACACAAATATCATAGGCTTGAAGGGTCACAAATACAACTTCTATCCTATGACTCAAATGTCTTGTCCAGAATTAATTCAACACATACGAATTGACTCAATTAGAAATTTGTCATAACAAACGTGTTGAAATGGTGTAAAGAAAACCCTCTTTGAATTGCTTGAATTGTGTATCCAAATTCCTATACAGAATTCCTTTAAAATTTGCCCACATGTAATCCCAAAAATTCTTCTCGAAAAATATTTTTTTGGCTAGAATGAAAGGATATATTTTTAGGATTGGGAACATAAAATTTTTGTGGAATTTGTTTGTGGTTTGAAGGTGAACTTATGTACTAGAAATGGGAGGCTAATAGTGTTTTTTGATATAAAATGGGAGAATGAAAGTCTCTTTAAAAGAAATTCACCGTCGCTTCAATTTTTTTTTAAATAAACCTTTTATCTTTCTTTCTTTAATCGTCTGCCTTAACTAAACCTAACCCTAAACCTTTCTCCAAGTAATATTTTAGTTACCTCTTTACCCCTAATCTCATTCTATAATTTCTCATGTGTCAACCTCTTCACTTACTTTCTATAATTACGATTTAACCCCTACTTTAATTATTTTCAAATAAGCATAATTACTTTATTAATTCACCAAATAATTTCTTAATTTCATCAAAAAAATTCTAAAATTATAATAACTTCCATAAATTATAATTCAACTTTTAGTAATAAAAATAAAACTTTATCCTTCATTTAAATAGTTATAAAACTCAAGTCATCACTTGAAATAATTATTTAAAATTCTTCCAAAATCCACAATTAATTAATTAATTAAATTCCTTTAAAATTATGAGGTATTATAATCCTTAGCTTTAAAATCTATATTACTCGTAAGGTTGGGATCTTGCGGTTGTAATTTAAATTCACATCATATGTTTAAAGTGATCAAACCAACAAGTTCACCTTGAAAGAGATTTCGAAAATAACTCAAAATTCTTCAGTGATATTAATCTTGCCATTAAGTTTTAAAGAATTAGCATGGGTACATAATCACTACATAGTTCCATAATACAATATCATAATCAATAATCACATGTTAATTGTTACACGTATATATACCCATATACTACACCATATTTTATAAAGAACACATATTACAGTACCAATAAGAACATAGTCTAATATCCTCGTATAAATGTGTACATAGTCGAACCAACTATACAAATCACAACACGTAGTCAACGATCCTAATAATTACACCAAAAACCCCAACATGTAATCACCAACACCAATATAAATTCATATCCCCCCTTACATCAAAAGATTCACTAACAAAATGTAGGATTGGGATATAAGCTTATACGCATAAGGCATCATGAGTCAAGGGTGTAGTACGCAATCTCGCAAAAAATCCCATTAAATCCTCATCGATACATTTCTCATAAATTACTCACACATCCCCGATATGTCCAGATATAGAACTCAAATCATACAATTAACCAATACATGTGTAAAAATACGTTTCACAATCCTAATCATATATCTTGGGATATATGTTTCCCGAGCTAACCTCCATCCGGTATATGTATATATATATATAGGATCAAGATCAAAACACTTATACTTTAACCAAAACCCTATGAAAAAAACCTTAGTTCATCACTTAAACTTCGAACCAAAATCCTCCCAAAAAATAAGTAATCCAGCAAACCACACCAACCCATTTGATCAGACCTAACTCTAGTGATAAACCCCTAACCTCTAACCCTAAGATGACGTACTATTATAAAATTAAGCCGATAACATAGTTTCTTAGATTTTCTTCATGTTAGATCACAACCAAATGTTTTCCTAACAAATAATCCATCCAAAAACATCTTAATATGAATTATAAGGGATCTTAATCACGTTAACATTATAGCCCTTAACATAGGTAAATCTCAGATTAAAAGGCATATTTATTAATTATCTCAACCTAAGCATGTGAATCATCACTCTATAGCATCCTTCCAATGTATCAAAATAAATATAAGCGTCAAACAATTAATAAATTTAGTTCTTTAAGATTTAAAATGAGTTTTCAAACCTAATTGAGATTATAATTAGCAATAGGTGAAAAATAAGTTATAAGTAATATGCAAGAAAGCTAGTTATTTCTTGCTTGTAGTTCTTGGTTGGATCTCTTGTTGTATCTCTTACTTCCAAGTCCTATCCTTTACAGCTAGGATCTAGTTCCTTACTGTGTTATGCTAATTATGAGAGTTAAACATTTATTTAAATCCTCTAGTTTTCGCAAATCACCTATGAGCCTAATTTAGAACCCCCAAATAATCCCGAAATTCTACCCATGTGCTCCTAAAAGTTAGCCCAAAGGGTTACCCAACCCCGGGGCCCTATTTAGCATATGAAAAACATTATTTTGGGCAGTTATACCCCTTATATTCCTGTCTAACTGTGCACGCTTGTAATACAAAATAAATAACATGTTATTATGAAATTATGAGGTGTTTATAATTAGATTCAATTTTTTGAGTTAAATTCAATTATAACATAGAATTAATGTTTTCATAAATCACACAACAACCAAACGCACAAGATAATTTAATTTTTTTTATTAAATAGCCATTTTTATAATTGATTAAAAATACGGGGTATTACATTTCCCTTAATAACGGAATTTCGTCCTTGGAATTCACTACACCGTTATTTAAAATTTCCCGAACGAATAAAGAATTCGGGCACCCCCTCCATAAAAAATATCGTAACCCAATAATCCAAGGTCACCTAGTTCTAACAACTATTGAGATCACTATGTTGTTGCTAGTCCCCATGCACCAACTCAATATTTAATAGCAACATATGGTACGCTATATAGTCAATGACGAAGAAAAGGTAGGATGTTGGATCAAGATTTTAACACCATGTAAGAACTCATATGTCAGATGAATAATCCAAATAATGAAATCGTAGTACATACTCATAACCAACCTAATTTAATGTTTCCTATCCGAGACCATCCTACCCTTAACAAGTTAACTATCTTAGGGAAAATCATCCATGTCAATCCTAACTATCCTACCTATAAAAATCAACCATTCTGTGAAAAACCAACCAAGACATCCTAACCATCCTACCTTCGGCGAATCAACCATGTCGTGGAAAATTAATCATGCCATCAGAACCATCTTACCTTCTTAAATACACCATATCGTGAAAAATAAATCATGATATACTAATCGTCCTACCTTTAGAAAATCAAATATGTCATGGAAAATCAACCATGTCATCCTAATTGTCTTTCGACAAATCATCCATTTTATCCGAACCGTCTTACCTTTGGCAAGTTAACTGTAATATCCTTCCTTAATCCTTCATTTAAATCTTTGTGTAAATTATACTGAAGTGGGGTTTATGTTAATTATAAGAAAATTATGGGCAAAAATTGAAGGAAATAAAAGAAAAGGAAAGAGGGGTCATTCTAACGACAAAGCGATGTCATAGAAACGAGATGGGGTTGTAACCCGAAGGTCGTATGAAGCAGGCCTTCAAATGAGATCACACTGTATTACAATCCCAGGTCACGTGAAGGTCGCGCGAAGCCATCCATCAAACGATGTGCACATGTCGTTCGAATGAGAGAGGCATACGTGTCTCAAAAATATTTATATATGCTTGCCCTTATGCACTGTCATCTTTTTTACCATTAGATCGTTGAGCTGTGAAGCCCAGATTAGCCCAGATTGGGAAAATGGGAATTTAAGCTTTGGAAGGATTTTATAAGGGCTTATTTGGACTCATTTGTGGGGGGAAATTGGAAAAATATGAGAGAGTGAGAGTGGGTGGTCTTCCACCATTTTTAGGGTATTTTTTCCAGCATTGTTGACCCTCCACCACTATAAACCATCACTTTCTTCTAGTATTTCATCATATTTGAACCATATACACCCATTTTCACCATTATTGAAGAAGAGTTACGAATTTGTAAGGTGTTGTTAGGAGTTTTTGGAGAAGATGAGCATGGAACTTTCATGGATTTTGAAGGGGGTTTGCTTGGAAGCTTGAATGGGCCATTTTGGAGGGTGCATTTGGTAACCCCTTCAGACCACCTTTTGGAGGTGGAGGTTTCTCCTCCTACACCAACCTTTCTACCACCATTTAGAGTCTTTAGAGGTGGGAAAATCTACCCCTAGTGTTTAAGACTCGGTTTGCTTTAATTGTAGTCTTGTAATTAGATTACATGAGTAGGGTGCATTTGATTAAATGTTGAAAATCATGTGTAGTAAATAATAAAAAATTTTATGGAATAAATATGTTGATAAAATGTTTTTTTTTGGAAATAAAGAATCAATAAATATTTCAAAGTCTTGAAATATTAAAAGTATGTATTTTATGAAAATGGTGTATTTTCGAGAAAGTTTGATGTTAAATATTTTATGAAATAAAATGTTTGGAAATAATGATTTATTTTGTCAAACACTGGTGAGATAATGTTTTAAAGTTTCTTGCATAAATGAAGATTTTATGAAAAATGGACATTTGTTGAGTTTGAAGAAATTAAATGTCTTTTATGCCTTGAAAGTAAATTTTTGCAAGTATGATGAATTTCAAGAAGGAAATATATGTTTAGCCCATTAATTGGATTTTAGGATTTAAAATTCACCCTCTCAAGAATATAATCTTGTAGTATTTTGGCAATAAATCTATAAAAAGTTTGAAGAAGATTTTGCTGAGTTTAAACATGGAATAAGAAAAATAGAAATTCTTGTCTTCAAAGTGTGTGAAAAATGGGTTAAAAGTGGGATAAGTACAAAGTTACAAGACTACGTGTATTGATAAAAAGGAAATGGTATTTCTTATAAAAGTAGTCTTTTAGTGTAATTGAATTTCTTGAATATAGAAAGTAAAGAAATTTCTAATTTGGAAAAGTAGTTAGTAAGGGTGTTGAATAAGTATTAATGGTAAACATTGGAAAGTTGGCGTGTGTAACTTAATTATGTGGTCAAAGATTAACACTTATGAAATTCGAAAGGAAATAAGGAAATAAATATGTTTCTATTTAAAAATAATATTACTCTAAAATTAAATAGGGTATTAAAACACTTAAGAAGTTGGTATGGGTAACTTAATAGTGTTTTGGAAAAATTAACACTTGTGAAAATAGAGTAAAATATGAGTTCGGAAACAAATCGATAAAATCGTAATTTTACTTAAAATGGAACATTTTTATGAGATAAAAATGTTGGAAAAGGTGTGACACAAATTGGTCCTAAATGAATATGATTTTTGAAATAAAATCAAAGTTAAGGTGTAAAGGACATGAAATGATAATTTCAAGTGTAACACAATTTAGGGTGTGACCCTAGGTTTTGTCTTTGGCCGGGTAAAAAGGAAAAGTTGAACAATGTGGACATTTGTAAAAAGTTAAAACGTATTAAAGGAACTTGGATGAAACTGAGATAATTAAGGAAGGCCCGAAGCCCCGGGATCAAAGACCCAAAATAACTGGCTAGAGCATATGGTACGCATATCCGGTGGTGCAGAGCCTGTTGAAGTATGCAGTTATTGAAAGATTTCGAGAAAACATAAAGAAGGAACATGTCAAGAAATGGGTTGTGTGGTGAAATGTGTTAATACAATCTAACTGGGATGAATTAATAAATATTTCGGTAAAGGTTAAAATGGACAAGTAAATATGAAATTGATTAATGTCCACGAGGTAAGGAAAAAGGTAAAGTAAGTGGGTAAATGGGTGGTTAAGCAACCTACATGGTTAAACCCATAATTAACACAAGAATGTGTTATAAAAGGTTTTCAAAGGCTAAATGAGTATTTTCTAACACGGTGCTTGCGTGTGTTGAATGGGTGGATTTCAATGAAAATACTAAGGTGGATTGGTTAAAATAAAAAGGTTAATTTCGGTAAAGAAATGATTTTCGATCAAATCAAGTGTAGTTATTTCAAGTATTTAATCGTGTGTGTTAAATAAATTGAGAAATGTCAAATGAGGAAAAGGAAATATTTTACAAGATTAAGGTGAATTAATCTGGATAAATAAGGTATTCGGAATTAAACTATTTCATGCATTAAGTATATGTATATGTATATGTATATGTATATGTATATGTATGTGTATATATGTACACAAGGTATTCTATACTGCATTTATATATTCCCCACTTAGCATTTCGCTCACTCCCTCTCTTTGTTGTGGCAGGTAGGGAGACGTTTCATATTTTGAGAGTGTTATACAGGTAAGTAATTTCCTTTATATTACATTAGTATCTCTGTATGCTTGGACTTCGGTGTGCTACCCATCAGCTCTATATGCTTCGACTTAGGGGTGCTCCCCATGGGTCCCTCCCGTAGTTTAATTTGAAACTAGAATCGCATGCTAAACAAGTGAAACATTAATTAAATAAAACTGGACTAGCAACATTACATAGGTTGTTTCACTGCACTTCATACCTAATGCTCTGGTTGGATCGAATTGACTACGGATAACCCATAAATATGGTCCAGGGCAATAGAAATGGTATCAGAACTCTCGGTTCAAGGTTCCTTTGGGGACTGATGTGGTGAGGTTGGTATTCGAGCTTTGGACGTTGGCGTTGGTTTGGGTCGGTCATGCTAGTTTGGTGACGATTTAGTTCGTGTCCTCGACGATAAAGTCAAAGATTTTAGCACGACAAGTAAGATAGTTCCAGTGTAACATGATCAATTTGATAGTTATTAATATCTCCCGTACTTCTGATTAGATTTTCTAGTAAGTTACGGGTGTCCTTACAAGCCAATGGTGGTGACACCGTGGTTGTTAGTGTGAGGTGCTTATGTTCCAATCCTTGATGACGTATAATATTTTGATATGTAGATAAAGTGAGATGACACCCATTGGGCAAGTGGCACGAATTGCGTATAGTCAATGGTAGATGTTGATGGTTAGGGTGTCGTGACTAAGCACTAATGATTGGTGACTAAAAAGTATATATCCCTTAGGTGAGGCTCTTACGGGTAGTTAACACCGGTAATGTAATTAGTCAAATTTGACCCTTGGGTAATATTGGGATTGATGGTAGTCCATTGAACATGTGAAGTTGTGTAGACCAATAGAGGTAACACCTTGATCCTTTGCACGAGATGTATTATGTGGTGACTTTGATGATGAGAGTAGCCTCGGTAGTGGCAATAATCAGTAATATTCATTGCGACCTAGATATAAGGGTTGCGTATTTCATGTATGGAGGTTAGATGACTGAGTGGCGTTCATAAGTATTGATTCTATAGTGAGAACATGTTGGGTTCCATGGTTGAGGACTTGGGTTTAGTGTATCTTGATTATAATATGGTATTAAGGAATAGGTTCATGAGTGGCGTCTGTAGTGTAGGATTGGTATTTATAGGCAATACCCGACATCTCATCCCTACCAAGATCTAAATAGTGGTTTTAACTTGTAGATCAACGCATGGTATGATGTTTACATAGTGAGGTAATTTAGTTGTCATGATTGAACATTCATTGAGGTCTATAGGTTATAGGCGACATCTTGTATCCTTCCATAATCCTTAGTAGCATTAGTTGTGGTATGGTACGTAGCTTATGGTCACAACCATTTGACTGAAAGATAAGATCATTGTCGAAGTATAAAGGCTCATTGTAGCCATCGAAGTGATGGATAGGTGAGAGATAATATTAGTGTGAATATGGTTTAAAGGTAATATTGGAATGCTGGTATAACTAATCGTGTTTGGCATCATTGGGGATAGAGATCGAATGTGGTAACGCCTTGAGGTTTTTGGTGTTTAAGGTGCACTAGAGGTAGAAGCTCATAAACTAGTGTCTTTACGAGCACCGAGTAATTGCGGTGTGGGTGTTGAAAGGTTTTGTAAAGTGCACCTATAGTGATAAAGGTATGGATGGTGAGATCTTGTCGGGTCTTAAGGATGGTTACATAAAATGTTTTTAGTGTAATTAGGAGACCAATTAAGTCCATTAGGAAGGAGTATTAGCAGCCTGGTGATGATTGTATTCAGTGTCAGGTGATGGTCCCAGATTGTTGGTCGTATAGTGTGTGTGTCGGGTGTGGCTTCCTAAATTAGCACAGATGGGTAGTTTAATCCCCGCGGTAGGTTGATATCTTTTGTCGTTATAGGAGTGATGCCCGGATGTCATGGAATGACTAGTATTGGTGTTGTGATACTCAGTTTGGAGATGTACTAGGAAATGTGTTTGACACTTAGGGTGATGATGCCATGGGGAGACTTGAAAATGGAAACCGAGGTGGGGTAACATCAACGCATGATTATAATTTCGGCATGTGTCGATGGTATATGCTAGGATAATCTTAGCAATGTGAGGACTAGTTCTTAGCACATCTTTCCAAGACGGAATGAATTAGAAGATGTATCCATGTGTGATATTTACTACCCTTAGAATGCCAATGGCGGCGGATGTGTTCGTCACGCAAGTTATGTGTGGGTAGAAATCAAAATTAAGTTTGGTGGTAATCTCGTGTGGTCAAAGGACACAGTAAGTGAGTGCCTCCACTACACCAAATCTGCCCATTTGTCAAGGTCATTGACCTTGACAAATCCACCTTGTCAAGGTCAATGACCGTGACATTTCGAGGCGAGACAACTTTTTTTGTCATGGTCGTGTCACGATCATTGACCTTGACACAAAACTCGCGTTTTATGTCACGGTCCTATCAAGGTCAATGACCGTGACACATTTGTCACGGTTTATAACCGTGACAAAGCCGTGGCCCTTTGTAAAAAAATTGTCACGGCCATTGACCGTGACAAGCCCGTGACAAAATTGTCACAGACGTGTCACGGTCAATGACCGTGATAATTCTGGGCAGAATTTAAAAAAATCTGCTGGGCAGTATGGCCACTGCCACTGCCCAGCAGTATATTTGTACCTGTTATAGCAACGATGTACCTGTTCCAAACATCATATATCCGAACAAACTAAAGATAATGAAAATATATATTCAAATAAGAAACAATTTAAAAAGAAACAACATCACCATCATTTTATCTCAAATCTACAAACTATTTGCATGGAAAAGAGATTTTGTACCGCGACGCTCGGGAACACCTCCTTATCCTTCCCTTCTCGTCCGAATAGCCACATGAGTATAGAGCATATGTGGCCTACCCTTAGGGCCACTCCCTTTCCCCTGAATTGAAATAAAGTAAAATTAGTATCCGCCCCTCAAATATAGATAAATATAAATCGTAATTGAAATCGAAATCGAAATTGACATATAAATATAAATACGTTACCTGTAGTGTCACTCAAACAGCTAACTTGAGCTCATATGGCACCTCCTTCCAACTAATGTACCCTGGGCAATCGTGTCAATTATAATTCTCTTCATATCTAAACACTAAGAAATACCATAATCCTATGGAGTTATGCGTTGCAAATTCCTTCCAACCGTTGTGTAGCCAAAAATCAGCAGTTGAAGTTGTCAATTCCACCTTTCAATGGTCTCCCATGTTTTGCTAGAAGTTCCAAGTGGTGGGGTATGGAAAGTGGAATTGACAACTTCAACTGGTGATGTTTGGCTACATAACGGTTGGGAGGAATTTGCAGAGCATCGCTCTATAGGATTATGGCATTTCTTAGTGTTCGGATAGACGAAGAGATTCAGTCTCCTCTCCACAAATAGGACACCCCAAATAACTATGTACTAATAACCTATTGAAGGTAAGAAGCGTATATTCATGGATTAGTATAAACAAAACTTAGATGTAGTTGGAATATTTATGTATTAATCTCCTCTCCACACACGCACACTACACAAGAGTGAAAATGATAAAGTGCAGATCAAGTAAAAGCATTAAAAATGGATGTTTCGGTATAAATTGAAATATTTATTACAAATTGAAAAATTGTTTCAAATTCGGGTTATCATAAAAAATGGATTGATATTCGGTAGGAGCAGCCAAGTCATCCACACTACTATTTAGACGCCTTGGCACGTGTTGGACAATTGACCATGGCTTGTTGTTGATATACTCCAAGTAAAACACTTGCTTAACCTTTTGAAATGCACAAACAAACGTCTCATCGCTCACGTGGTCGTTGCTCTTCAACTTGGACAAGTCAACCATGATCAAATTGGTGACAGGATCAACTTTACAAGCATTTTTATCCTCAACTCTTACCCATTCACAGTAAAATACAACCTCTTTGAAGCTTATATAATCCAATTCAAATATATTTTGGATTACACCATAGTAAGTCATTTCAGCTTCAACGAGGTTTTTATCTTTTGCGCTAGCTCGAAAGAAAGTAAGAGCCTTGTATGAAATTCCCGAGTTCTGTACATTTGTACTTTCCTCATACACTTTAGCGCCGAAAATGTAACCGTTCAATCGATACTTTTTGTACTCTTGTGCCACGAACAAGGGTCCAGTGGCTAGACGAGCAAGCCTTGATGTCGCATCACCCATCTTTAGGAGCTGAGAATATATATAAATTAATTATATTAGTGGTAAAATTTGCGTGTAAGGTAACGTTATATAATGAATGTTTTCATTATAATTACCTCTTGTGTCAACCATAACCTAAATTCGCTGTCTGATTGTACCATTGTTTTTCGTCTTTTATTGTTCTCACAGGCTTCATATTTACTGCATATTACAAAATTAATCATGTATAAAATAATCTAAAATAATGTTAAACATTATAATATTCGAAACTTACTTTTTCCATTCTTCGACATCTTCATGTGTGTCAAATAGATAACGAGCTACTTGTTCATGTTGCAAACTCGTTAATTTCACTCGTTTTCCCATCACATTACCACCATCATTGAGGAATTCATCAGTGTCATCAACGCTGGTCGAGTCAGTCATATATTTTTGAGTATATATTGATGACTCCACGGTGATGTATTCCTCTGCAATTGATCCTGCAATATATCGCGTATTCTTGACATAATCTTTAAAAACTTTCATCAATCTTTCAAACGGATACATCCACCGATATCTAACTGGACCACAAAGAAGTGCCTCGTTGCATAGGTGTACTAACAAGTGAACACTTATGTCAAAGAATGCTAGGGGAAATTACTTCTCCAATACACAAATCGCTTCGTTCACAGCCAATTTTGCGGCCACTATGTGTTCTCGATTCACTACCTTCTCACACAAGAGGGAGAAGGTAATACTAATTTGCATAATAGCCCTACGCAAATCCGTGTGCTTGGAGAAACAGTGCTTAAACAATAGAGGAACCAATTGCATGATCACATGCCAATCGTGGGACTTACACTTATGTAAATCATGAGTAACATAATTCACAATCCTTTGCAAGTTGGACGAAAAAGTAGATGGGCCCTTCAAATTATATATTGTGTCTTGAAGCACCTTCCTTTCCTCACTCGTCAAAGTAAACGCACCAGGGGGAATTATTTTCCTTCCCCTACTATCTTCTTTCAACCATAGTTGTGGTTTAAGTTTTAACGTTTTAAGGTCTTTTCGTGCATTTTCTCCATCCTTCGAATGACTCCCCCCAAGGCAAGTACCCACAATATGTTCAGCGAAGTTCTTCTCTGCATGCATCACATCCAATATATGGCGCACCGGGTTTTTCTTCCAATAAGGCAAGTCAAATAAAATTGACTTCCGAGACCATGCCTTTCTTATCTCAGTTTCATTCCCAGTTGGGGTCTTCTTATGCTTGACATTCTTAAATTTGAGATTCTTACCTTGCATATTTGGGCCACATTCAGAAGATTTACTTTCAATTTCTGAACCCGAACAGGATAGCTATTCCCAAACCTTTCAAACTGTTCTTCATAACAGGATAGCTATTTGGAAGTGTATTCACCTTGGGTAATAAGCCCTTCACCCATTTCAGAATTCCCATCACGCTATTTCCAGACAAACCGTACTGCGTCTTCAAACTGTGCAAACCAACCATGGCATGTAAAGTTGTTTGATCTTTCTCACAGCCAGAGTATAACGGTTAGGTCGCCTTAAATTTTAAACTTTGGTAGTCATCGTCAAGTTTTATCGTGTTATCTTCACGAGCACTTGAATCTTCTACATCATCAGTAACCTCATTCTCCTCAGCTTCATAAACTCCGTACGCATCATCAACTAAATCCTCTAACATATTATGATCTACGTCGTCCCCTTCTTCATCTATTCTACTTGTTGAAGGTTGTTGTGAAGGTTGGTCGGGGACAAAAGGAACTTTCAATTCATCGTGAAAACTCCAAAATCGATAACTATCTTGCATACCCAATCTTAACAAATGTAGTTCAACTGTTTTCCACTCAAACACCTTACCATTCTTACACCTAGCACACGGACATGGAAACTCTTCATCATTACGACATCTCTTTGCATATTTCACAAATTCGTTAGCACCTCTGCGAAACACATCCCCCATTCTATTAGTCTCACCCATCCACTCTTTGTATTTCGGATATCCCATCACAGCTACCACAACTAAACACCTATTAAAGGTAAACAAAACTTAGATTTATAGTTTGTTTTATTTAATTATCCCATCATTTAATTATCCTATTAAAGGGTAAGTGGTCCTATCCCATTCAAGACTGCATTTTTTTGTAATATACTTAACAGCTCATGCACATTGTTACGATTTGAAAAAAATTCGACAGCATATCCCCTTAGTTCTCCAAGTACACGACGTAGATTGGCAGGTATGAGTGTTATTTCAATTGGTCAATTGAAATAACTGTCACACTTGTCAATCTAGTATGTACCCAGAAAACATTAAGATACGACTGCAGAACTTCCTCCAAAAGTAACAACTTTAAGCCAATAAGAATATTATACAGAAATTATACAGTCTCAAACTGTCCAAACGGGACAATTCGAGAGATCTCATTACAGGGGTAATGACTCTCGAACGGGTCTAAGGGCTATTGAATGCGTACGCATAAGAACTAGAATGCTAGTATCTATGCGCACTATATTTAATTTCAAGTATGTTTCATATAATGGGTTAATTCAAATACAAAAATAAATTTATGGGTTAATTCAAATACAAAAATAAATTCATGGGTTAATTCAAATACAAAAATAAATTCATGTATTGACCACATACACACACACACACACACTATCTAAGTTGTTCTATAGGAATAAAGACAACATTTTTAAAATATGAAGGGCTCACCCCACATGCACACACACGCACATATGTACACACATACACACATATATATACACACAAACATATATATAAATTATTATCAATTGAATTAATTTCATGAATAAAATTATTATCAATTTAAATGAAAATATCAATTATTATCCAATATATTTGAATGAAATATTTATTTTGAATGAAAATATCAACTATTATCCAATTATTATCCAACTATTATCAATTATTTATTTTGAATGTATATAATATCCAAAAATATAAATGTAAATAATATTCAAAATCCCACCCACCCCCACCCCCTCCCAATGTTTATTATCCAATTATTATCCAACTATTATCAATTATTTATAAAATTGATGTCTACTTTTAGTGTTGTGTATATATGTTAGTTGATGCCATTATATTTTTAGCCTAATTAGATTCTAAGGTTATCTCAATTTATATTTTTCTTTTTCTATCTAATAATTTTCAACGTAAGAGCACAGTACATAACGTATGTGTAAGTTCCGTCAATACCATTTCGTTTCAATTTTATAATATTATGTTTTTTCCAAATATTTTAAAACTTATTAAATGGGTGCCCCACCCCCACCCCCTTCCCCCCTCCCCCCTCCCCCCGCCACACATACACGCACACCTACGCACCTACGCACACACACACACACACACACACCCCACCCCACCCCTACCCCCCTCCACCACCCCCTCCACCACCACACACACATACACACACATATACACATACATACACATACATATACACACGCACACACCCCGCCCTGCCCCCACCCTGCCCCACCCCCTACCCCCACCCTGCCCCACCCCCCACACACGCACACACATACACACACATATATATATACACATACACACATAAATATAAACACAAACATATATATAAATGGAAGAGAGAGAGAGAGAGAGAGAGAGAGAGAGAGAGAGAAAATCGACCTGAAAGTAGAGAGAGCAGCGTCGAGAGAGGGAGGGAACGACGCGGGAGGGAAAAAAGAAGGGGGAAAGGGTTTTTGCTGTAAACATTGTCACGGTCGTGTCAAGGTCATTGACCATGACAAGTATTCAAAGAATTGTCACGGTCATTGACCGTTACAAGTCCGTGACAAGTAAATTTGTCACGGTCTTGTCACGGTCAATGACCGTGACAATTAGTTGTCACGGTCGTGTCAAGGTCAATGACCATGACATAAAACGCGTGTTTTTTGTCACGGTCAATGACCTTGACAAGGCTGGACGGCTGAAAGGTGACAATTTTCCCATTTTGGTGTAGTGCTCGCTTGAACTAAGAAATTCCTACGAAAGTTTGGGATTTCGATCACGATATCATAAGGCAAATAATAGCGTAGGTGTAATAAGTTGGTGACATCGTCACTAGTATTTGGACAAGGTTAATGTAAACAAGGGTGTGAGGTATTTTCCAATCAGAATGATTCATTTATGCCAAGGATATGAAGGGTACGGCCTTGCTCCCAAGGAGGAAAGTCGGGCATTGACTACCTAGAGGACCACCGATGCATAAATTGCTTTCGTGTTATGAAAGTGAATGGTTGTGATTCAATTTGTCATGACTAGTGACCCAAGCTAGGGTATGTGGCTAGGATTTACGCTCAGTGAGAACTTTAGTAATGAGTGACATGACTTCAAACATATAGCATAGGTACTCTTTCATAATTCATAGTTAGACGCTTATGTAGGTAATTTCTCGAGATGTTTTTTTATTCATTCTGACTCTTGTATGCCCCCTTCGGTTTTGATAATCGGGGATTGATATTCTCACGTATGTGGTAACTCGGATCAATGCCATGTCATGGTACGACGCGATTAGGCCTGTAGAGCGCGGTGGACCGGGTATTGTCAATGCAGCTCAGTAAATGGGTGAGCCCCATCTGAGGTATTCTTGGTATTACATAAATTTCTATGTATGGGTGTCTTCTCTTTCGACCACACAATTTTCTCGTAGTATTGGCTTATCATAGGATTAGTAGCCTTTAGACTAACCAGCATGGCAGTCAGTGAGTCTGGTTGCAAAGAGCGAGATGATGACTTGACGATGTGGTACAGTGTTAAAAATTGAGGAAGACTTTTAAGGATGTTTTTTTGCCACGGTGAGTGGATTAGAGCGAGTATCTAGCGAGTAATCAAAGATCAAACACCTAGGGTAGTACTAGGTTCGTCAAAGTGATGCAGTGGAAGGTGTAATTCGGCTGCACGGTGATGACTTTATAAGAATATAACTTCTTGGAGTGAGATAATAACATCATATGGTTAATGTTGAGTTCTGTAGTCAGGATAGCCTAAAAATTTATGGGATGCATGATGTGCTATCCTAAGATACAATTAACATCGGTGATAAATACGATGATTGGTTATATTGCGATTTACATTGGGTGAGTATTGATCGCTAGAAAGGGTCTCCCGTGGAAGTTCCAGCATGCCTTGGGTACTATCTTCAGTAGTACTAGAAATTATTTGAGCATGATCATCAAGTGAGTGGAGACTCAAATTCGATTATTTGACGTTCACGATTAGCAGGATGGTGAGAATTAGAGCATGTCGCATGTTAATTATTTGGTGACAAACCCCGTATGGAGGCACGGAGGGTGACCTTAGTATTCAGAACTTTGATGATTTTGTCTTGAAGGATTCATATGGCTTAGAATAGAAATTGGTCAACCCGATAAGCTTAAGAATTAACGGATCAAGAATTTTGGGGACGAATCAAATCCAAGGAGGGAAGTTTGTAATATCCTGCCCTAATCCTTCATTTAAATCTTTGTGTAAATTATACTGAAGTGGTGTTAATTTTAATTATAGGAAAATTACGAGTAAAAATTGAAGGAAATAAAATAAAAGGAAAGAGGGGTCATTTTAATGACAATGGGATGTCGTTAGAACGGAGATGGGGTTGTTGCACGAAGGTCGTGCGAAGGAGACCTTCAAACGAGATCACATTGTATTACTATCCCAGATCATAAGTCATCCATCAAACGAGGTGGACATGTCTCTCGAACAAAATAGGCATGTCGTTCGAACAACGTATCTCAAAAATATTTAGATCATCTTTCCTTCGTGTCCTGTCGGGTTTTTACCATTAGATCGTTGAGCTGTCAAGCCCAAATTAGCCCAGATTGGGCATAATAGGAATTTTGAATTTGGAAGGGTTTTATAAGGGCTTTTTTGGTCTCATTTATCGGGAAAAATTGGAAGAAGGTAAGAGAGTGAGAGTGGGTGGTATTCCATCATTTTTGGGGTTGTTCTTCCACCATTGTTGACCCTCCACCACCATAAACCACCACTTTTCTCTAGTATTTCATCATATTTGAACCATATACACCCATTTCCACCATTGTTGAAAAATAGCTACTAATTTTAAGGTGTTGTTGAGAGTTTTTGGAGTAAATTAACATGGAACTTTCATCGAGTTTTGATGGGGTTTTGCTTGGAAGCTTGAATGAAGTATTTTGGAGGGAGAATTTGGTAACCCCTTGAAGCCACCTTTAGATGTGGGGGTTGCTCCTCCTACACCAACCTTTCTACTACCATTTGGAGTCTTTAGAGGTGGGAAAATCAATCCTTAGTGTTTAAGACCCTATTTGATTTATTTACAGTCTTGTAGTTAGATTACATGAGTAGGGTGCATTTGATTAAATGATGAAAATCATGTGTAGTGAATAATAAACATTTTTATGGAATAAAATTTTTGGTAAAATGTTATTTTGTTGTAAATAAATGAATAAATATTTCAAAGTCTTGAAATATTAAAAGTTGGTATTTTATGAAAACAGTGTATTTTCTAGAAAGCTTGATGTTAAACATTTTATGAAATAAAAATTTTGGAAATAATGATTTGTTTTGTTAAACATTGGTGAGATAATGTATTATGGTTTCTTGCAAAAATGAAGATTTTATGAAAATGTAATACCCCGTATTTTTTACTATATTTATTTATGGGATTAATTAATTAAATGAGAATTAATTGGAAATTAATCCGGATAAAATACTAGCGAGATGTGAGTTGGCATTTGACTATATTGAGTATATATGGTGTTATATGAATATTGAATTATGAAAATTGTCGTGAGATTGATATACAGCAATTTGATCATTTTATTGGGACGCGTGTGACAGTCGCGTCAGGATATAATTATTTTATTTATAAAAGTGAATTTAAATTCTATTAACCGTATGGTCATTTTGAGTGCGCCAACGCATCCGGAAGGGTCGAGATAGTCAGAAAACACTAGTCAGGGGTTTAGTTTGGGTCCCGGGGTATTTTTAGGCCATACCGGCAACATAAAGGGTATTTTGGTAATTTTGTATTTTTGGAGAATTAAAAGTGACTAAAATTAAGAGTTTTAATCTGATTGGGAATTGACCCACTAAGCCACTAACCAACCCATATTAACCCAACAAGCTACGGGGGTTGTTAGATTAGGTTTTCTAAGTTTCTCCAAAACAAACCCTAGCCACCATAGCCATTGTAGAAGAAAGCTTAGAGAGGGAGAGAAGGAGAAGGAATTCTGTAGAAAATCTTTACAAAATCAACACCAAATTCAGAGACAATCGAGGAAAGTGATTTAATTTCTTTTAATTCAGAGAATGTTTCCTCCATGTTAGATAATTTGAAGATTTACAATTGTTCTTGGAAGATAAATGAAAACCCATGTTGTTTGGACTTAGAACTTGAATATTGAGGACAAATTGCATGTAGAATCATATAGAGATGATTATTCTGGTATTAATATATCTTGGATGTAAGAAAAACGGATTTAGAATGGACTAATTGAGGACTTATAAGTTTAGGGTTCATGTTCTTGAAAAATTGGGGGAAAAGTGTAGAGATTTGTAAATTGATTGATGTTAGGATGAATTAATCCTTTAAAACGTGTTAGGATGTGACTATAATATGTTTAGGATTGATTAGAGACCTTAAAACAATCGTTGGGACTAATTTTAGAGGAGATTTGAGGAGTAGAAATGGTGAAAAACATAACTAAGAAATTCTGGGCCGAAACTGGTCCCTCGTTAGAAGACCTTCCCAGGTCGTTCGAACGAGCTCGTTCGAACGAGCTTCTAACGAGTAGACCAGTCGCTTCTAACGAGGGGAGACTCCGTTCGATACCTTCGTTCGAACGAACTGTATTTCATTCGATACATTTGTTCGAACGAGATGTCGTTAGAAGGTACAGTTCGTTCGAACGAACTGGAATCTCGTTCGAACAGCCTCGTTCGAACGAGACTTCTAACGAGCTGGCAGTTTAGGCCTTTTTGGCCTGTTTTGATTTTGGGAGTCTCGTAATCTTGTTCGAGGATATAGATAACCTTCCTTTGATGATGTATTGATAGATTTGGGACGTTTGGGTTATTTTGAGGAGTAAATTATATACGAGCGATTTAAATTAAAGGGATAGTTGGGTTGAGACGTGAGTGTCTACTACGACGTGAAAATAAATTATGGCGCGTATGATTACAAACCGGAATCGTATAAATTGTATATATTATATATTGGTACTAGATTGAGAAAAGTACTACAATTAAACTACGGTGATTACTAAGATGCGTGTTTACTTAGTATTGGTATATGATTTGTGTGTATGACATACCTACCATACTTGCTATCACGGGAGGTTTGCGTTCACTTAGGGCCCTCTAATCCTTGTGTTGCCCGGATTTATACTGGTTACCTCGATGAGCATAGGTCAGAGAAAGACTTATTGGGATGTTAATAAGTCCGCTGATCGTGGGAGCGTAGGTATGTGCGTGACCCATGTGATGTGACTGTGTTCGCCTCCAGTACTTGTGATTTGTGTTATCTGAACGATTCCTGAGAGATTCGGAATGCGTAATCCTTATGTACGTGATGTACCGGGATGGATAGCAGAGTATGTGTGCACCGCAGCTTAGCCTCGGGGTGCTTATATTGTATATTTATGTTGTGGAAAATATACACTTTATAATGGGAATTTTCATATGGCAATGGGTGTATAAATATGGAAAAATATAAATGGGATAATCTATACTGAGTTGTATTAATTTTGTGAGAACCTGAATTTACGTTAAGCCCTATTTAATTGAGATCGTTTTAATGTTAATGGAACCGAGTAATAAGGGTAGGACCTATGACAGTCTAGCTAGATATGATGTCACATAGCTAGTGGTTTGTGTCGTTTTAGATGGGTACTTACGTTAGGAGTGCACAGTTAGACGAGAGGTGAGAATATCATGTGAGTGCACGTCCTAACATGTACTTTACATTTAATGTTTTAAATGTTTTTAAAGCAATTGCAGGTTTTTAAAATATCTCCACATTCGGGATCTGACCCGTTTGCTTTCAAATCTATTTTTTGTAAAACCATTTTAGGTGCCCAGCCACAAGGACACCATGCATAGGATACTCATTCAGGTGACGAGCTATAGCTGTTTGTGGAAGCTACAGGGATTTTCTTGTAGACGCTTCTATCATTTGGTTTCTGTATTCAGTTTTCTTCAGTTTTAGGGCATGTTGCCCAGTTCCATTAGAGCTACTTTTCCATTACAGTTTTCAGACTTTGGCATGTATTGATTTAGTATTTAATTACTTATTTCAGTTGTGGGATTTTTAGTGAGGAGTTTTCCTCCAGACTTTATTTACATTATGTGATGGTTATTCTATTTACTTCAGTATGGTGAATGGTGTTATTATTCTTCATTACACTTGTTGCATGTTAATCAGACTTTAATTAAAATTTGGCAACTTACTTTTTAAATACTAGATGGTTAGTAATAATAAAATGTTTTCGATAGTGATGCTATTAACTGGACCAACTTGACATTTTGAATTAATTTAATAAAGGAGTAGCTACCTGGTATTTAATTAGTCGGGGTGTCTCAGGTGGTATCAGAGCATCAGGTTCTAGTGTCCTTTAGGATCTGTACGGCTATTATGTTTCCCCTAAGTTTCTTTGATATAGAGCCCTATATGTTAGGACTGTTGTACTCCTTTTGTGTATGCTATGTTCTTCAGCTATTTTCAGTTTATAACTGCGAACTTATAAACTTCATTCTTATTTCAGATGCCTCCACGACGTGCACGACAAGTTCCCAGTGATGCAACGCCCGAACCCCAGCCCTCTCTAGTTCAGGTCATGATGAACGCCGCTGAGGTTGCATCTATAGTAGCCCAAGCGGTAAATGCCGCAATTTCCGTAGTTCAGTAGGCACCACCTCAAGCACCGGTCGCTGCGCCAGTACAGGAAAATTCATTCCCGTCTGCTTGGGAACGTGTACGTGACGCTTTTGAGAATTCGCATCCGCCAGAGTTTGCAGGTAGCTCACATATGGTAGTCTCGAGCCAGTGGAGGAAGGATATACAGAGGCACTTAAGGATGTATGAGTGCACGAACGTTCAGAAGCAGGTGCTAGCTACTTTCAAGCTAGTTGGATCTGCACTGAAGTGGTGGGAGTCTATTACCACCGTGGAGGAGAGGGATACTCTCACTATTCAGGACTTCTGGGTGCGGTTTGACCGCAAGTATTTTTCGTTCGCTGTTCATACGGAAATGAGGAGGAAACTGATGAATCTGAGGCAAGAGGGTAAGACTGTGGCCGAGTATGAGGCCGAGTTCATAAATCTGTTGAATATCGTTCCGGATGATATACCAACAGAGAAGAAGAAGATTGAGAAATTCACCGACGGGTTGACATGGAGGATCCGTTAGCATCTGTTAGGGAACCTTTCGTTGGCCACGTATTCTGATGTGGTTAACGCTGCTTTGTTACACTGCCAGGACCACCGCTTTCATATGGCTGAGGGCAAGAGGTCGGGAGAGTCTAGCCATCAGGGCAGGACAGGAGGACATGGTGCTGGTGGGGCACAATCTGTTCAGGGGCAGAGACAGGGCGAGCAGGGTTCTCAGCAGGGGGATCAGAAGAGGTTCCGATCAGGAAACTACAGACAGGGACAGGGAGGTTTCCGTCAGGGCCATCAGGGTCCAAACGGCCAACAGGGGCAGAATGGGCAGCAGTTTCAACAGGGCCAGTGGAGGAATGGTAACTGCCACCAGGGCTGGGGGCAGCAGGGACCGAGAGGGGGGAACTTCCCGGGGAAGTGTTTTGTTTATGGAAAAACCAGCCATAAACGCCAGGACTGTCCTGATAGGGGTAGGGCCCCGCAACAGCAGCAGGGAGCTCGACATGAGCCACAGAGGTCACTTTTTCCACCAGCCGTCCCAGCTCCATCCCAGGTGCTAGCTCTTCTAGCCATTCCAGCAGTTCCTGTGCAGCAGGGACAGTTACAGTATGGACGTGTCTACAACGTCCACCAGGAAGCAGCTCCACAAGCACCGCCCGCGATTAAGGCTACGTTTCCTATCCATGGCACTATGGGTCGGGTATTATTTGATACGGGGGCTACGCATTGTTTTATAGCTTCACATTTCGCGAAGGCTTTAGGGTTGTTAGCCACAGCGGAGAGCACAGTGACGTGTGTCGACTCACCATTAGGGAGTGGGTCACTTATATTCTTTATATGCCGGGGAGTGGGGGTAGAGATTGGTGGGTTGGTATTACCTGCAGACATGTTGGTATTAGATATGCATGTTCACGATGTAATTATCGGTATGGATTGGCTCGTAGATTATAGGTCCATGATTGATTGCTTCAGATGGAGCATTGTTTTTGCCATTCCGGGGCAAGAGATGTTCGTAGTGGCGATGCCTCTCCCAGAGGGAGGATCGACCGCTCATCTGTATTACATAAAGGAGGATACCTCTAAGGAGGTTGTGATTCCTTTAGATTCGATCTCGGTTGTTAGGGAATATTCAGACGTGTTTCAGGAGATACCAGGCCTACCCCCCAGTCGAGAGATAGACTTTGTTATAGACCTATTTCCAGATACGAGGCCTATAGCACGCGCACTGTACCGTATGGCTCCGGCAGAGATACGAGAGCTACGAGATCAGATAGAGCAGCTGTTAGGTCAGGGCTTTATTCGCAGGAGTACCTCACCTTGGGGCGCTCCAGTTTTGTTTGTGAAAAAGAGGGACGGTTCACTGAGATTGTGTGTGGACTACCGAGAGTTGAATAAGGTCACGATACGGAATAAGTATCCGTTGCCTCGAATCGATGACCTATTTGACCAGTTGAGGGGAGATTCTTTCTTCTCGAAGATTGATTTGAGATCAGGATACCATCAGTTGCGTATCAGGGAGGAGGATGTCTCGAAGACTGCGTTCTTGTCGAGGTATGGTTCTTACGAGTTTCAAGTTATGCTTTTTGGTTTGACCAATGCTCCAGCAGTGTTTATGGACTTGATGAACAGAGTGTTCAGGGATTTCCTAGATCAGTTTGTCATTATCTTCATTGATGATATTCGGGTTTACTCCCAGACAGAGGAGGAGCACGCCGAGCATTTGAGGTAAGTTTTGCAGATGCTACGTCAGAACGAGTTGTATGCAAAATATGAGAAATGCGGGTTTTGGCTGAAGGAGGTCCAGTTTTTGGGACACATTATTTCCGACCGGGGAATATCTGTTGATCCGGGGAAAGTATTCGCGGTGAGGGAGTGGGGACAGCCCACGACACCGACTGAGATTCGTAGTTTCTTGGTCTTGGCAGGATACTACTGGAGGTTCATTCAGGGATTTTCGAAGATAGCTGGTCCTTTGACACATCTGACTCGTAAGGGTGCGCCATTCATCTGGAGTGATGCCTGTCAGTTGGCATTTGATGAGTTAAAGGACAAATTGACCTCAGCACCTGTGTTAGCATTATCGAGATCGGGAGTTGAGTATTTGGTTTACACCGATGCATCTTTGCAAGGGCTTGGAGGTGTATTACAGCAAGAGAGACAGGCTATAGCTTATGCTTCCCGTAAGCTTAAGCCTCACGGGAAGAATTACCCCACGCATGATTTGGAGTTGGCAGCAGTGGTATTTGCCCTACGGATTTGGAGACACTATCTTTTGGGGGAGAAGTTCCAACTGTTCATGGACCACAAGTCCCTACAATACCTGTTCACGCAGAAAGAGTTGAATATGCGGCAGCGTAGGTGGCTTGAGTTTGTGAAGACTACCAGTTCGACATCCCGTATCACCCGGGTAAGGCTAACGTGGTGGCCGACGCGTTGAGCCGTAGGCCAGCAGATGAAGTGGCAGAGGTGTGGAAGGCCAAGTGGAAGGAATTGGGACACCAGGATGCAGTGGCCCGATCATTCATGTCTGTGATGACTGTTACACCGCATATTGTCACGAAGGTAGTACGGGCACAGGCTAATGACCCGTTCTGTCAGGAGCAGATAGTTCGATTACTAGCAGAGGGAGCCGAGTCCTATACCGTTAGCTCAGACGGGGGATTGCGCTTCAATGGGAGATTAGTGGTTCCGGAAGGGGAGGAATTACGACACGATGTGATGGCAGAGTCGCACGGCTCACGGTTCGCGGTACATCCCGGAGGGGATAAAATGTACCAAGACATGAGACGTCACTATTGGTGGAGCGGTATGAAGAGAGATATCGCTGAGTTTGTTTCGAAATGCGCCACTTGTCAGCTTGTAAAAGTGGATCATCAGAGACCGGCAGGATTTCTACAGCCGTTGGAGGTCCCTATGTGGATGTGGGAGAGCATTTCCATGGACTTTATTACGGGGTTGCCTACGTCGCAGAGGGGTCACGACTCCGTTTGGGTAATTATGGACAGATTGTCCAAAGTCGCTCACTTTTTACCCGTAAGTACTGACTACACTACAGGACAGTATGCCCATCTCTTCATTTCAGAGGTTGTGAGACTTCACGGTGTACCCCTAAATATCGTGTCTGACAGAGACAAGATATTTGTTTCGCGGTTTTGGGAGAGTTTCCAGGAGGCCATGGGCACGGAATTGCGGTTGAGTACGGCTTATCATCCGCAGACCGATGGGCAGACAGAGTGCACAAATCAGATGTTGGAGGACATGCTACGCATGTGCATTATTGACTTTGGAGGTGGATGGGAGCAATACCTTCCACTGGTAGAGTTTGCTTATAATAACTCCTACCAGTTCACTATTGGCATGGCCCCGTTTGAGGCATTGTACGGTAGGCCTTGTCGTTCCCCAGCATGTTGGTTGGAGGTGGGGGACAACAAACTACTTGGACCAGAAGTGATTCAGGATACTTCGGCAAGGATTGAGTTGATTCGGAGTCGCATTCGGGTAGCTCAAGACAGGCAGAAGAGTTATGCTGATGCGAAGAGATTTTTCAGAGAGTTCCAAGTGGGGGACCAGATTTTGCTCAGAGTATCTCCTATGAAGGGGATTATGCGTTTCGGGAAGAAGGGGAAGTTGGCACCAAGGTATGTGGGGCCGTTTCCTATTATTGAGCGGATCGAACCGGTTGCGTACAGACTTGGGTTACCGGAGCATTTGCATCGGATTCACGATGTGTTCCATATTTCCCCGCTAAGGAAATACCTTAGAGATAATTTGTCTCATTCTCACATTGCTGTGGAGGACATCGATCTCCAGCCGGATAGCTCCTACGAGGAGGGGCCGATTGCTATTTTGGACCGAAGTGAGAGGAAGCTGCGGTCAAAGATAGTTCCGTTAGTGCGTGTTCAGTGGCGACATCATAATGTCGAAGAGTCCACAGGGGAGCGCGAGGATGAGATGCGCGAACGTTATCCAGAGTTGTTTTTAGCAGCTACTTTCTAGTTTCGAATTTCGGGACGAAATTCAGTTATTAGGGGGGAAGTATGTAATACCCCGTATTTTTTACTATATTTATTTATGGGATTAATTAATTAAATGAGAATTAATTGAAAATTAATCCGGATAAAATACTAGCGAGATGTGAGTTGATATTTGACTATATTGAGTATATATGGTGTTATATGAATATTGAATTATGAAAATTGTCGTGAGATTGATATACGGCAATTTGGTCATTTTATTGGGACGCGTGTGACAGTCGCGTCAGGATATAATTATTTTATTTATAAAAGTGAATTTAAATTCTATTAACCGTATGGTCGTTTTGAGTGCGCCAACGCGTCCGGAAGGGTCGAGATAGTCAGAAAACACTAGCCGGGGGTTTAGTTTGGGTCCCGGGGTATTTTTAGGCCATACCGGCAACATAAAGGGTATTTTGGTAATTTTGTATTTTTGGAGAATTAAAAGTGACGAAAATTAAGAGTTTTAATCTGATTGGGAATTGACCCACTAAGCCACTAACCAACCCATATTAACCCAACAAGCTACGGGGGTTGTTAGATTAGGTTTTCTAAGTTTCTCCAAAACAAACCCTAGCCACCATAGCCATTGGAGAAGAAAGCTTAGAGAGGGAGAGAAGGAGAAGGAATTCTGTAGAAAATCTTTACAAAATCAACACCAAATTCAGAGACAATCGAGGCAAGTGATTTAATTTCTTTTAATTCAGAGAATGTTTCCTCCATGTTAGATAATTTGAAGATTTACAATTGTTCTTGGAAGATAAATGAAAACCCATGTTGTTTGGACTTAGAACTTGAATATTGAGGACAAATTGCATGTAGAATCATATATAGATGATTATTCTGGTATTAATATATGTTGGATGTAAGAAAAACGGATTTAGAATGGACTAATTGAGGACTTATAAGTTTAGGGTTCATGTTCTTGAAAAATTGGGGGAAAAGTGTAGAGATTTGTAAATTGATTGATTTTAGGATGAATTAATCCTTTAAAACGTGTTAGGATGTGACTATAATATGTTTAGGATTGATTAGAGACCTTAAAACAATCGTTGGGACTATTTTTAGAGGAGATTTGAGGAGTAGAAATGGTGAAAAACGTAACTAAGAAATTCTGGGCCGAAACTGGTCCCTCGTTAGAAGACCTTCCCAGGTCGTTCGAACGAGCTCGTTCGAACGAGCTTCTAACGAGTTGACCAGTCGCTTCTAACGAGGGGAGACATCGTTCGATACCTTCGTTCGAACGAACTGTATTTCGTTCGATACATTCGTTCGAACGAGATGTCGTTAGAAGGTACAGTTCGTTCGAACGAACTGGAATCTCGTTCGAACAGCCTCGTTCGAACGAGACTTCTAACGAGCTGGCAGTTTTGGCCTTTTTGGCCTGTTTTGATTTTGGGAGTCCTGTAATCTTGTTCGAGGATATAGATAACCTTCCTTTGATGATGTATTGATAGATTTGGGACGTTTGGGTTATTTTGAGGAGTAAATTATATACGAGCGATTTAAATTAAATGGATAGTTGGGTTGAGACGTGAGTCTCTACTACGACGTGAAAATAAATTATGGCGCGTATGATTACAAACCGGAATCGTATAAATTGTATAAATTATATATTGGTAATAGATTGAGAAAAGTACTACAATTAAACTACGGTGATTACTAAGATGCGTGTTTACTTAGTATTGGTATATGATTTGTGTGTATGACATACCTACCATACTTGCTATCACGGGAGGTTTGCGTTCGCTTAGGGCCCTCTAATCCTTGTGTTGCCCGGATTTATACTGGTTACCTCGATGAACATAAGTCAGAGAAAGACTTATTGGGATGTTAATAAGTCCGCTAATCGTGGGAGCATAGGTATGTGCGTGACCCATGTGATGTGACTGTGTTCGCCTCCAGTACTTGTGATTTGTGTTATCTGAACGATTCCTGAGAGATTCGGAATGCGTAATCCTTATGTACGTGATGTACCGGGATGGATAGCAGAGTATGTGTGCACCGCAGCTTAGCCTCGGGGTGCTTATATTGTATATTTATGTTGTGGAAAATATACACTTTATAATGGGAATTTTCATATGGCAATGGGTGTATAAATATGGAAAAATATAAATGGGATAATCTATACTGAGTTGTATTACTTGTGTGAGAACCTGAATTTACGTTAAGCCCTATTTAATTGAGATCGTTTTAATGTTAATGGAACCGAGTAATAAGGGTAGGACCTATGACAGTCTAGCTAGATATGATGTCACATAGCTAGTGGTTTGTGTCGTTTTAGATGGGTACTTACGTTAGGAGTGCACAGTTAGACGAGAGGTGAGAATATCATGTGAGTGCACGTCCTAACATGTACTTTACATTTAATGTTTTAAATGTTTTTAAAGCACTTGCAGGTTTTTAAAATAACTCCACATTCGGGCTCTGACCCGTTTGCTTTCAAATCTATTTTTTGTAAAACCATTTTAGGTGCCCAGCCACAAGGACACCATGCATAGGATACTCATTCAGATGACGAGTTGTAGCTGTTTGTGGAAGCTATAGGGATTTTCTTTTAGACGCTTCTATCATTTGGATTCCGTATTCAGTTTTCTTCAATTTTAGGGCATGTTGCCCAGTTCCATTAGAGCTACTTTTCCATTACAGTTTTCAGACTTTGGCATGTATTGATTCAGTATTTAATTACTTATTTCAGTTGTGGGATTTGTAGTGAGGAGTTTTCCTCCAGACTTTATTTACATTATGTGATGGTTATTCTATTTACTTCAGTATGGTGAATGGTGTTATTATTCTTCATTACACTTGTTGCATGTTAATCAGACTTTAATTAAAATTTGGCAACTTACTTTTTAAATACTAGGTGGTTAGTAATAATAAAATGTTTTCGATAGTGATGCTATTAACTGGACCAACTTGACATTTTGAATTAATTTAATAAAGGAGTAGCTACCCGGTATTTAATTAGTCGGGGTGTCTCAGAAAAATGGACATTTGTTAAGTTTGAAGAAATTAAATGTCTTTTATGCCTTGAAAGTATATTTTTGCAAGTACGATGCATTTTAAGAAGGAAATATATGTTTAGCCCATTAATTAGATTTTAGGATTTAAAATCCATCCTCTCAAGAATATAAACTTATAGTATTTTGGCACTAAATCTATAAACAAGTTTAAAGAAAATTTTATTGGGTTTAAACAAGGAATAAGAATAGAGAAATTCTTGTCTTCAAATTGTGTGAAAACGGGTTAACAGTGTGATAAGTACAAAGTTGCAAGGCCACATGTATTTATAAAAAAGAAAATAGTATTTTCTAATAAAATTATTGTTTAAGTGTAATTGAATTTCTTCAATAAATAAATTAAAGAAATTTCTAATTTGAAAAAGTGGTTAGTAAGGGTGTTGAATAAGTGTTAATGTAAACATTGAAAAGTTGGTGTGTGTAAATTAATATTGTGGTCAAAGATTAACACTTATGAAATTGGAAAGAAAACAATGAAATAAAGGTGTTTCCAATTAAGAATAATATTACTCCAATATTAAAAAAGTGTTAAGGTGTTAAAATACTTAAAAAGTTGGTATGGGTAACTTAATAGTGTTTTAGAAAAATTAACCCTTGTGAAAATTGAGTAAAAGATGAGTTTGAAAACAAATGGGTAAAATGGTAATTTTTCTTAAAGTGGAACATTTTTATGAAATAAAAATTTTGGAAAAGGTGTGACACAAATTGGTCCTAAATGAATATGATTTTTGGAATAAAATCAAAGTTAAGGTGTGAAGGACATGAAATAATAATTTCAAGTGTAACACAAGTTGGGTGTAACCCTCTGTTTTGACTTCGACAGGGTAAAAAGGAAAAGTGGGATAATGTGGACATTTTTAAAATTTTAAAACACATTAAATGAACTCGGATGACTATAGGATTATTAAGGCGGGCCCAAAGCCTTGGGGTGAAAGACAAAAAACAAATGGCAAAGCATATGGTGCGCATAGCCGGCGGTGTGTAGCCCGTTGAAGTATAAGATAATTGAAAGATTTCAAGATAAGATAAAGAAATAAGGAACATGTCAAGAAATGGGTTGTGCGGTGAAACATGTTAATACAACCTAACTAGAATGAATTAATAAATGTTTCATTAAAAGTTAAAAAGGACAAGTAAATGTGAAATTGATTAATGTCCACGAGGTAAGGAAAAAGATAAAGTAAGTGGGTATATGGGTGGTTAAGCAACCTAAGTGGTTAAACCCATAATTAACACAAGAATGTGTTGTAAAAGGTTTTCAAATGATAAATGAGTATTTTCTAACACAGTTCTTGCGTGTGTTGAATGGGTGGCTTTCAACGAAAATACTAAGGTGGATTGGTTAAAATAAAAAGGTCAATTTCGGTAAAGAAATGATTTTCGATCAAATCAAGTGTAGTTATTTCAAGTATTTAACCATGTGTGTTAAATAAATTGAGAAATGTTAAATGAGGAAAAGGAAATCTTTTACAAGATTAAGGTGAATTCATCTGGATAAATAAGGTTTTTGGAATCAAATTATTTCATGCAGTAAGTATATGTATATGTATGTGTATATATGTATACAAGGTATTTTATACTGTAATTGTATATTTCCCACTACGCATTTGGCGCATTCCCTCGCTTTGTTATGGCAGGTTGGGAGAGGTTTCATATTTTGAGAGTGTTATACAGTAAGTACTTTCTTTTATATTACGTTAGTAGCTCTGTATACCTGGACTTCGGCTGGCTCCCCATGGATCCCTCACGTAGTTTAATTTGAAATTATGATCGCATGTTAAACAAGTGAAATGTTAATTAAATAAAACTGGACTACCAACATTATATAGGTTGTTTCACTTCCCTTCACACCTAATGTAAATTTGGGCCAAGACATTACATCAACCATGCCTTGAAAACTCGAAAATGTCATCCTAGTCATTCTATTGTTGGAAAATCAACCATGACATCCAAACCATCCAACATTCAATAAATCAACCATTACGTTGAAAATAAAAAATGCCTTCCTAATCGTCATACCTACTATTTGCAATTTATCCATGTCGATAAAAATAAACCATGTATTCTAATCTACACTCACTCAATGCATATGTAGATGAGAGACTTAAAATATTTTGAGACTTAAGAATGTACTATGTCTCACCAAATATGGAAATTTTATCCATGAGGTACCATTTTAACCATCATTCCCTAACGTAGTAGTTATTGTCTCTCTTGATTTATCGGCACTGGAAGAGCTAGCGAAACATAATTATGTGCTAGAAGAAGTGGCAATGTTGAAAAATATATTTAAGGTAGGTTTAACTTATAACCCTCGTGATCAAATTTTCCTCGATTTTAGACATCTCTTCACCGAATGACTTGACTCCACACATCCATAGCAATGTCCCAAAAACCTCCATTATGAACCCCTTTCAACTGGTCCACTGGTTATCTGATTTACTTTTATCATGGTTGTTATTCCAAGCATTGGTACTTATGCTGTGGTTGTTTATCCTCTCAATTTCAAAAGTTTTTTCCCCTCTTACTCCCCCCATTTTATCTTGTGAAGATCTATCACCTCTATCTCAAATCCTGGATTTCTAAAAATTAAAACTAGCTTGATAATGTAACAACGTTGCATTAACCACATGTGTATATGTGGTGTATACTAGGTTGCCCAAAAATAATCTTTATCTTCCAAGTTATCCCATTGATAAAACATTTTGTCTTCTTCTCATTGGAATTTACCTTTTAACGAGGGAATAAAGATAAGATAGTGAACTCCCACTCATACCCGGACACTATATTTCTTCCTTACATCATTTCTAAAATTTATTTCTTTTTTTCCTGAAGTGCATACAAAGCATACTTCTCTAAGAAATAATCACAAAATTTTAATACGGTCATCGCAACTCTCTGGTTACTAGTGGTGATTAACTGCCAACATTATAGGCCATCTCTTATCTGAAAGTATCTCACATCTTATTCTACACCTTCATGCAATCCTGCAATCTCAAGTGATGATCAATATCGCATATGAACTAGTAGACTACACTTGAATCTGTGGAATCAACAAAATCTGGGGTTTTCCATTTAGAATAAGAGCTCATACCCTTCTCCCAGGTGGACACGTAATCTATTGGTTATTGTAGTATTGGGATTTCTTAGTGATTATGGCAAATTCTTCATAATTATTTCCATTGTTATCATAATTGCCTTTTCCACGATTGCAGTCTTAGGTACTCGTTGAACCTCAACCCTCCCTGTCTAGCACTTGAGACTCCCTAAGTCCTTACCCTACCTCCATGCCTCGATCTCGCTATATCTAAAATATTAAATGAACCATACGTTAAAAGTGATAAGACGGAATGAAAATGGATATGTATCAAAGAAAACTCAGCGAAAAATAAAAAGGGATTACATATATCCTAAGGCTTTAGACTATGCTTTGATACGAACTGTAACACCCTCTATATTACCACGTATAAGGTGGCCAACCTTATACGTCGAACACAAGGGACGTCAAACAATTTACATTTCTAAGAATCAACAGTAAAAATAAAACTAGATACATCCACGATAGTAAATTGAATTATGTAAATAATGAGATAACATATATAGTCTCAAAAAAATGAAACAGTAAATAAAAAAATCAACATGATGAATATCTCAACTAATTCAAAACCAAAATGGAAATATAAACAACTTTGGAACCCACCACATCCCCATACTAAATAATATCTCAATCACTGAATGTAAAGTCTAATAAATAATATGATGAAATAGATGAACTCCTACGTATAAGACTGGATAACTTTAAGTATCCAAATACTGCAAGTCTTCATGCCCAGCAATACTACTCCAATTCCAGAAAGTCGAAAAATATTTTTTAGAAAACATCATGTGTCAAAAACCACATTTGTAAGAAATATCTAACTTTACTTAAAAAATATTAAAAGTGACTCATTTACGTATCACGTTATCCCCTTCAGTACTCACTTCTAATATACATAACATCACCTCTATCTAAGGTATATTCCTATACCAAAAACTTAAGTACTCAGGTTTTAATACTAATCGTGTACCATACATGAATCCTACCTCGAACTACCACGTGTAATTACCACCGATAAACATAAACTATAGGTAAAAACTAAACTCTTGATATCCCTATGCCACATAATATCCAACTAGGTTAAGCCCCTTTTTATGTAATAAATAATAACCTATACAATATCCATGTAATATCTAATCCTTACTAATCTAACCACAATACTACCCAATCCATGTCAATCATACCCATATGTAATCTGACTGCAATATTATACAACACCCGTACAAACTAAACCCTCACTGGCATAGTTATAATACACATATATCCTTAGTAGGTTATGTCCATCACTGGCTAGCCACAACATTCAGTAACCCCAAAGTAGGTTGTACATGAGATGGATAGTTATCCTATTATACTCAACTGAAAACTCTATTGATTTTGATAGAATTAGATACAGAATCACTACCTAGTGCTAGAGCACATTATCATAATCACTAAACATACAGAAGTGTTACACATATACCTAGTACCCATATGCTACATAGTATCCTAAAAAACATGCACACCATAGGAACCGTAAGAACACAGTCTAATATCATAATATAAATATGTATATCATTGGATCATTTATCCATATAAGCACAACACGAATGACATGATCAAAATCACTGCACCGACAACCCCATCGTATAACCAACGACCCGATTTAATAACGAATCTAGCTTCATATATGTATCCCTTACACTAAAAAGTTGACTAACAACATGTAGGATTGGGATATAGACCTATACTCAACCTACATAATCAATCACCGGCGTAATAACTAGTCCCCTAAAGAATCCCTTCAAATCCCCACTGATAGGTTCCTCACAAATTACTCACACACGCCTAATATATCCAATTATTACACATAAAGCATACAATAAACCAATAAGTGTGCATTAATATGGTTCACAATACTAACAGTATATCGGTTTATACGTTTATCGATCTAACATCCTTCCCGTATATATATACCCTCCACATTAATGTATAGGATCAGAATACTAGTATCCTAACCAAAAACCCCTAGAGAAACCCCTTAGGTCATAACCTAGACTTCCAACCAAAATCGTCTAAAAGAATAAGTAATCCAACTAATTGTGTCAACCTGATCGATCAGGCCATGGGGGACCCGATCGATCAGCCTCACGATCTATCAACCCTTGAGACAGGATTTATCGAACCCTAACCTCTAAACCAGAAATGTTATAGTTGTATCAAATTTATCCCTAAACTTAGTTTCTTGCATTTTCTTCATCTTAAATTGTAACCAAAAGTTTTTCTAACACATCCCCAAAACATACTAATATGAATTTTAAGGGATACTAATTGTGTTTATAACATTATATATACATTAATAAAGGTAAATCTCACACTGAAAGTCATATTCGTGAATAATAATCATGTTCTTCATATGGGTTCAATTTAATTACAAATTTAATCATTAAAAACAAATTTATCATTAAAAATCTAATTTATCACATAATTTTTTACCTAAGCATGTGAATCATCATTTTTAAACATCCCTCCCATGAATCTAAATAGATATAAACGTTAAATAATGAATAAATCACGTCCTCCAATATTTATAATGAGATTTCAACTCTAACAAATCATTAAACCTAACTTAGATGATCATTAGCAATAAAGAATAAATAAATTAAATTAGTATGAAAGAAAGTTAATTATATCTTACCTGAAATTATTGGTTGGATCTCTTGTTGAATATATATCTCCCAAACCCTCTCCTTTGCAATTAGGATCTAGTTCCCTTTTATGTTATTTTGATTATGAGGGCTAACCACTTATTTAAATAGATTCATTTTTTCATGTATCCTACGATTTAAATTTATAAATCTCAAATAACCCAAAAACACTACCCATATGCTATGAAAACTTAGCCCAAAGTATTACCCGACTCCTGGCACCAATCCAGCATACTAAAAATACTATTTTGGGCCTTTGTATCCCTAGAGCCCGGTATAACAACACACGCTCACAATATAAAATAAAAAATATGTTATTATTAAATTACGAGGTGTTTAGAATCAATTTAATTTCTCAAATTGAATTCACTTATAAAATGAAATTACTGTTTTCATAAATCACATAACAACCATACACACGAGAAAATCTAAAAAAAATATTAAATAACAATTTTTTCAAAGATCTCTTGTACATATTTTCCTATCTTGCACTTGAAAACATGTCAAATACCAATGCATAGTATAAAAATAATGAATGCTTATAAGAAATAATGAATCATAAATATGACAATTATGAAAGAATTAGCCAAACTGCTAAAGTTACCCTTTTCTATGTAATCTCCCTCACTAAATATGATACAACAATCACACACTCTCCTCCCCTAAGGACCATTTTGCTACGTGGTAATATATTGGATCGATTACGATTACTAAGAAAGTGATAGTCAGGATATATTTTACCAAGAATCTGAATCATATCTTCGTGTTTGGTTAACTAGTGGATTCCTATGTTGAATCAAAATTTTTTGTTTAGTCCATTCATGAAGACAGGCACGGGAATGTACAGTATATATACCAACAATACCCATTAGATATTATATATATATATCAAATTGATCTATGGTGAAAATGTATTAAAAAGACAAATATATGGTTTACTATTTATAAATGTGTGAACCCTAAGTTATATTTTTTTAAATCAATATTTGACAAACATAGTAATTTCCTATAGATATGTCTATATTATAGAATAAGTTAATCTGATTATTGGATATGCATTGAAAATGCTAAAAATACGTAAATAAAAGTTGTATAACTTTAACTTTATTAAAAACTCACATTACCAATTTTTCTACAAAAATTAGATAATTAGCATTATAAAGTAGTTTTTATAATTTAATATTTTTTTTCATACACATTTTGTCTTTACAAAAAATATTTAAAAGGATTCCCATAGAAAGTAGGAATCTCACCTATATTGGATGGATTTATATTCCACCTAATTTCACCAAGGAGATAATATGATTTCATTAGGGCTCATATTCCCCTACGACTTGACATCATACCAAACACAAGTGCCTCACACTTTCCAAAGACTTTGCAAAAGGAATTAAAATACACAACCTTTACTACATACCAAATGATACCTTAGAGTAATAGATATAACACTATCCATTTAGGTTTCAAATATGCTCTATTTGTCATACTCACCATATGTACAAACTTCTACCCCTTTTGTCATGAATGAGATAAAAGAAAAGAAATAGGCAACATATAGAGAATATGGGTCATGAACAAATAAAGAGTAAAATGTTAATCAAACCATCAAATGAGAGATAATCATATAGTAAGTGAGCACATGGTATGTAACTAAGGCAAATATGTCTTGATATAAGAAATCTTAAAGTCACACATTATATTCTACACATGGATTAAGGTAATATACCAAAACCAAATGACACACACACACACACACACACATATATATATATATATATATACTATTGCTCTTGTGAGGACCAGTCCGCATTTTTTCGAATCGATTCGACTACAGTAAAAGTCCGCAAATTTGTATTTTTAGGTGGGTTTTTGGTTGGGTATTTATATCTAAACATTCTATTAAATTGAGAGAGTCATTTTTACATCAATTTAGGTTAGTTTAGCTTAGGTTTTTAGGGGAGCTTTCCATCCCTCTCTCTCTCCTAGAATTTGCACCCATTTGGGTTTTGTGAGTATACTATTAATCTTCTCTTTACTTCAATCTAGTTCCATTTTCCTTGTTTATGCTTTGTTCTCTAGATTTCTTTCTTAGTAAATTAGTTAATGAGGGTTTAATAGTTGTTTCCATTATTTAATTTGTTGTATTTATTGTTTTAATTATGTGTAGTAGCTAGTTTAAGGGTTGGGGTTACATTTTCGCCATTAAATGGGTGTTGAGCTTTGAAATATAGGTTTTGTGTAAAAATGCATTTAATTGAAATCTTGTATAATAAATTTAGAATATTAAGCATTTAACTTTCTTTGTCACGCAACGGTAGTGTTTATAGTGACATTCCTAAATTAATCCATTTGTGATCATATTTGAGCAAAAGTTTAATCTTTCATTATTGGATTAAATTTCTTCATGTTTGAAGTTTATAAATAATTAACTATGTTAGGTTAAATGTTTTCAAACCAAAATCCTTTTTACGCGTTATTTAGCCCATGGCGGGGATGTGATCATAATCTCGTTTTATTAATCTTAGTTTAGTTTTCATTAGTGTAGTTAACTTTTTCTTTTTGTTTTCCCCTTTTACACCATGTCATCTTTTATTTTCCCCATTTTATAAGTGTTAAAACAATTTAATCCTAAATACCGTTCCCAGTGGATTCAATCCCAACTTGCCGCTACACTTATATTTTTAGTGTGCCAAGTTGTGGTATCTTTTTGTGTAGGGCGAAACACCTAACGACATGTTTCAAATATGAAGTTTATGCCTCATCAGCCATATCAGGTGTCTCCTACCTTGACTAGATAATAGTAGGAGTCTATTGTCACTTATCAAACACCCATTCCCTAAATCCTCATAAACAAATTATTAATAAGATATTGGCAAGAATATATGTCAAAACAAGGTAGCATATCAATAAAAAACAATAATATGATTAGATTTTCTTAAAGATTCAAACATAATGTTATCAAGGGTTTTATAATGATATCTCAAACTGTTTATCAGTGTGAAAATATTTAATAAGTAATTCTTTCTATTCAAATAAGTCACGAATGAAATGATCACTGGTTTTTATATATTTTGTCCTAGAGTGTTGTATAAGATTTTTTGAAAAATTTATTGCACTCTGGTTATCACAAAAAAGGTTTATTTATTTTCAACAATTCCATAGTCACTAAGCATTTTCGTTATCCACATCAATTGTACACAACAACTACAAGAACAATATATTCTGACTCGACAGTAGGCAAAGATATACAGTTTTGTTTTTTACTACTCCAACCAACCAGATTGTTCTCCATATAATAACAAGCACCATAAGTTCTTTTGATATCGTTTAAATATCATGTCCAGTAGGCATCTATATATCTAACAATGATACTGGTGTATCTTTTGTGTACCAGATTCCATATTCAAGAGTTCCCTAAACATATTTGATTATATGTTTTATGCATTGAAGGTGAGACTCTTTAGGTGCACTTTGATATTCCGCATAAACGCAAACATCATACATTATATCAAGTCTAGAGGCTGTTAAATATGACAAACTTCCTATCATACTTCTATATAATGTAGGTTCAATATTTTCCCCATTATCATCTTTTGACATTTTTGGTGTTCGTGCTATTTTCGAATCTTCGAAACCAAACTTCTTAATCAAATCATTTGCATATTTAACTTGTGATATTAAAAGTCCATCATTCATTTTCTTAACTTGTAAGCCAAGGAAATATTGTAACTCCTCCCTAAGTGACATTTGGAACTCACCGTGCATAATTTTTAAAACATTGTTGACTTGGTTTTGGGAAGTAGAACCAAAAACAATGTCGTCTAGATAAATTTACACAATAACAACCTCATTGTTGTTTTTGCGAACAAATAATATCTAGTCATCTCCACCATGTCCAAACTATTTATTGACTAGAAAGGTTGAGAGGCACTTATATCAGGCCCTGGGAGATTGTTTAAATTTGTATAAAGCCTTTTTCAATCAAAAAACGTGGTTCAGGTGAGTAGTATTAATAAATCCCTTAGGTTGTTCTACGTAGACTTTCTCAGTTAGAATGTCATTTAGAAAAGTAAATTTAACATCCATTTGATAAAGTTTGAATTATAAATGATAATCTACCATAAAGATTAAATGAACATACTCGAGCCTCGTTACTGGAGCAAAAGTGTCTTCAAAATCGATTACCTTAATTTAACTGTATCTCTGCACGACCAATATACCCTTATTTCTAATGAGTATCCCTGATTCATCAATTTTATTTTTAAAAATCCATCGAGTACCAATAAACTTTTTACTGTTTGGTCGTGGGATAAGATACCAAACAACATGACTCTTAAACGAGTCTAATTATTGCTGCATGACATTAATACAATAAGATTCATTAATGGCATCATTTATATTCTTTGGTTGTATGAGAGAAACGAAGCATGCAAAGTTAACCAAACTTTGAAATTTTGATGTTGTTCTCACAAGATCTTGAAGGTTACTAACAACTTTTTCAAGGGGATGATCTTTGGAAACCCAAGTTAGTATAACAGAGGTTTCAATTGGCAATGAATCAGTTTCTTGAGATAAGTCAACTTCAAAAACATTTTCTAACTCAAACTCAATAACTGGTTCAGCGCTAACATTCCTAGTAGGAGTTTCATTTACAACTATATTTATTGATTCCATAAGATCTTCGTTTTGAAGATTGTAGACACGACATGCCCTATTATTTTGAGAATAACCAAGAAAAATACCCTTATCACCTCTGGAGTCAAATTTTCAAAGGTGTTCCGATCGTTACAAATATAGAAAACACTCCCAGAGGTTCTAAAGTATTTTAAATTGGTTTTTTCTATTGTATCAAAGTTCGTATGAAGTCTGATTAGCATTCTTCCTAAGGTAGACACGATTAATAGTGTGACACGCTATTTGGACTCCCTCAACCCAAAAGTATTTTGGCAGGCTCTTAGCATGTAACATCACTGGGGTCATTTCTTGTATTGTTCAGTTTTTACTTTCAACAATAACATTTTTCTGTAGAGTATTAGGAGCACAAAACTCATGTTGATCATTATTTCTGAAGCAATAATCCACAACACCAGTTTTTGTGACTTATCTCACTAATACTTGGGTATCCTTCTCATTTTCAAATTTTAAAAGAATTTTTAGAAATTATTTATTAGTATCTTACTTGTTTTTAATAAAAGAAAACCAAGTAAAACATGTGAAGTCATCCACAATAACAAGGATATAGCTATTACCACATAGGCTAACAGTGCGAGATGGACCCGTGAGGTTCATGTGGAAAGGTTCTAGGGACTTAGAAGTCATAATATCTTTAAAAAAATTTATAGGTAGCCTTACTTATCTTTCAAACCTAGAAAGGGCCACAGATAATGTTTTGAGACCATTTTGTTTTTAGTAAACCTCTATTAAACTCTTGAGAGCACAATCTTCTCAAGTTATCAAAGTTAGTATGACCCAACCTATTATGTCAAAGATTCGAGTCATATAACCTAGTTATAGTATAATAATCAGAACTAGAAACAAATGTATAAAAATTATCTTGAGTTATGTTTCTTGTAAGAATACAGTTAACATTTTTATTTAAAATCTTGCACTTAGTTTTTGAAAAGGGAACAGTGTGGTCAGAATTACAAAATTAGGAGATACTCAGCAGATTGACTTTTAAGCCTTTCACCAAGATAAAATCATTTAAGATTGATAAACCCTCTTCTTGGAGTGTTCATTTACCAATGATCTAGGATGAGACCCTGTCGCCAAATAAAACATTGCCTCCTAAGAAGTTGGTCAAGTTTGTTAGTTTGGTCTCATCACCGATCATTTGTTTAGAATACTCGGAGTCGAGATACTAGCTAACGAAGGTGTGCTCGGCCTTTAAAGCAGTTGTAACAATGTTGCACATGAGTTGGGATATCAAGTGATCTTTTCTAATCCAAAAGTCCCTTGGTTTAAAAAAAAATTTCATTCTTTGATTTAGAAAAGACTGAGGGGTTTGCCGTAATGGTTTTTTCTTGGTGCGAGAGTTATTCCCATTTTTTTCTCAAGTTAGAGTTTTTATTAGTTTTCCTTGGGAGAACATAACTAGGGTGTTTCACTCTATAATAGTTAAATCTATTATACACAAGTTTATATAAACATTTTTGAAAATATTAAGCAAGAGTGTGTCCATAAACATCACAGTATTTGCAGGAAAGTGATGAGGAAGGCTTGACATTATTTTCTAAACCCTTAAAAATATATTAAGTATTGTTTTGAACTTGAGGTCTAATTGTAACGATTTTTGTATTTGTCCAAAGTCTTTGATAAGTGGGCATACATATTTATATTTATTTTCGAGCTTCAACTTTGGACTATAACCAGTTTTAGTTACTCGTAAGACTGATTGTTTAGGAATAGCTTTCTAAGATAGGTTTGACTTGGTGAATTTGGTAAATTTCCAAAGGATACAAACACAGTTTCAGTTGCATCTTTACCATTAGCATTGTCTCCTTTGGGGTTTGTTTTTTCAAAACCAAGTTCAGTTTTATCTTCTGCGTTGATTTTTCTGGAACTTATGATTTTATCATACGTTTTTTCATTTATTTCAATATGAAGAATTTTCTTGAAAATATTTGAATTTTTTCTTTAGACACTTATATATTAATTAATGTCGCTTTGTATTTTTCTTCTAAACCAAAGTTTTTCTCAGAAAGATCAATTATTTTAAACTTCAATTCTTTTATTTCAGTCTCAGAGATACATATTGACTAGTGTAATCTTTTGCATTTTGCTTAATAGTCCTATTTAAACCTCCCACTTGCTTAGTCAAGTTTTTCACCATTTTTTCAAGTTTAGAACATTTCTTTAAGGTTGTAGCATAAAAATATTTAAAATTAGGCAAATCGTCATCATCATCAGACTCGTTAAGTATAGTGTGTGTGAGCTACCCTAATGATTCACTTGAAAATTTAGAACTCACACACCAATTCAATTTGTCAGATAACTTATCGTTTTGACTCACACACCCACTTGACTCATTTTCAGTACTAACAGGAAAAATATTGGGTACATAATCAATCACATGCATACTAGTAGGAACAGCATCAATCACAGAATTAACAAGCATGCATGCTTTATCATCATATAATTTTGGCATAGAAAGACATGCAAGATTCAATAATATCATAAGTCCCAGACTCATCATATTTCGAGTCACTTGAGTCATCCTAAGTTTTGCATATCTGGGCCTTTGGTGTGGTTTTGACTTTATACTTACACCTATTAGGATAATTAACCATATTACCACATCTATGGCACTAAATGAGTCTAAGGTCTTTCTTGGTCTTTTGGCAGTTATTGGTGTTATTCTGTTTGTCAAAATTTTGGTCATGAGGTCTTAGACCTTGGAAATATTGATGACCATTTTTCTCTTGTTTAGCAGCCATTAAATTTCAAAACTTGATTATATTTTTAAACTATTTACTCATAAGGGCTATTTGGTTATCAATACTCTCAAGATTAAGGTCTTCACCTAAGTCTATGTCAAGGTATGGGACAGTTAATTTAGATCTAGTCATTTGAAAAGAGTAAACTAAGTTTGACACATTGATTCATTTAGAAGTTAAGGCCATGTATATTTTATACTCGAGTTTCATTTCAATAGTCCTCAACTTGCTACTCAGTAATGCAGGGGTTAAATTAGGGTCATCAATTTCTTCAATGGCATAACGCTTGTTATCAAAATTAGAGGGCTCAGACCTAAGGATTTTTTGGACTATGCCTATCTTATCATACATAATTATGTTTTCATGCCACTATGTAATTATATCAGTCAATTTGATGTATAACTCATCAAATATTTCAGTATCATTCATCATAAGGGTGTTGTATTATTGAATGAGCATCAGAGTTTTTCCTGCCTTGATGCACTAATCACCTTCATGAGCAGTGACCAGCATGTATCGGGATTTTTTTGAAGTACTACACATACATATTCTTTTGAATTCATACTCATTCACAGACATAAAAATGTCGTTTTTTCCCTTATTGTTATACATAGACAGTTTCTTTTCTTTGTTAATAAAGTTGCTTAATATTTTCTTAATTCTAATGGTACTTCCCTCATTAACCGGTCTAGTAGGGTGAGTATGGCCATTTTCAATTGTTTCCCATACCTCATCACCTAAGTTTCCCTTAATGAATGCAATCATCCTTACTTTTCAGTAAGGAAAATCATGTCCATCGAAGATAGGATGTCCGGAAAGGTTACCAAGCTTTTCGAATTTCTCATCCATTTTGAAAACAAGAATAGTTTTAAAACCTCACGATAAAAAAACATTTAAACCCCTCTGATACAACTTGAAAATATCAACACTACATTTTTAACAAATTTAAAAGGCTAATGTTGAAAATTTGAAATAAATGCTTGACGAAACTCTTATTATTTAACACAAGAAGTGTTAGAACAAGAAGCACTTAAATAGACTTAAGACTTGGTCAAACAGTTTGTTTATACTAAACAATAACAAAACAGATGAGCAGATAAGTCTAAGACTATGTAAAGTGGGCACATAAGTAGATTTAACATGGTAAAACCCCTCAACACAGATAAACATCCACGACTCCCTCTACGGAGAAAGACAAAATAAATTCACTAAATAAAGAATAGTGTTACAAATATAAACATGAAAGGATCAAATGAAAAATAAAATTACCTAAATAGAGCAACACCTCGTAGGTTCCTTTTTTGATCTTCAAATATGATGTAACAGTATTCCAGCAAGCTTTACGTCGACTAAAAATCCAATATTTCTATATCAACCACAGAGACTATGTGTTTGTGTGTGAAAACGTGTTTGTAAAATAGTGACTTAATCAATATGCAAATGCAAGTCACATACGCACACTTAATAAAACAAATAGTCCTATAAAATTACAACAGTCTTATATATGAAAGATTCTAAACCAAAATATATCAAAGTCTTCTTTAATGGTTTAGATCTTAAAGATCAGCAAAAATATATACAGTCTTATATATGAAAGATTCTAAACCAAAATATATCAAAATATTTCGAATATATTCAGATTTCTTGTATCTCAAAAATAAAACATGCAATATAAGATCCAACAAGAGAACTTAGAAATATGAAAAGTTTTAATGGAGAAATTTATTTGAACTGATATTTCAACAAAGAAACCCCAACTAGTGTGTGAAATATTTCTCTTGGTTTTAAAAATCGATTTTATAAAGAAAAGACAAGTGTTAAAAATGTGATAAGGGTTGATATTTGGAAAATAAAAACCCATGAGTGAGATTCAAAACTCAGACTTTTAAACACTATAAAAACCCTTCAAATCCTCATAACTCCCTCACACTTGTTGACCTGAGATAAACTCTTGAAAACCCTAAGTTTTCATTTTTCTCTCTTTTATTTATTTTTCTCTAGATTTTCTCTCTTCTCTCTTCTCTCTTCTCTCTCTAAACTAAGCCAGAAATCTAAGATGAAATGATGATGAGGGTTTATATAGAGACTGAGGAACATTCCGGAGACTTAGTTTAAAATCAACGGTTGAAATTAATTCTACCTATTGAGATTGGATTTAACGATTAGGATTGAAGCTTCTCCAATAAGCTTGAGAGATTATAACCGGTAAACCTATAAGGCTTTGATTGCTTAAGCATGCTGACGCAAGGATTGCACACCGCTTCTCCTAAGCCATAGATAATAATTATCCAATGGTGTAAAACTATCCTCTAAATTATGAGACTAAAGAAACACAAACCCAACCAACCACATGAAGCCGGATGTAATCCATTAACTGGTATCTTTTAAAATTAATCTTAATGAAGAAATTATCATCTAATTAAACAAGTTGAAGAAAATTATATAGAAAGGTTTAATTGATGTAGAAAATTAAATTTTAACCCAAAATAAATTCAAAAAATTATTGTAAAAACCAATTAAAATGAAGAAAAATATTAAACAATTATTTTAGCATGTAATGCAAAATGTGTCCTATTTATGTGGTGCTTTTACATTCTTACCAATCTTGAAGCTGAAATTGATCATTGTTGATGTTGTCTTGATTATTGTTGACTTCAAGTAGAACCCTGTGAGGTGAACATATCTAAAAAGAAATATTTTGTCAACGTATCCAAACTAGTTGAAAGACATATGCAGTGTAGACCCAAAGCAAAGCTAGAAAGTCAATTGCATGGGGTGTTTCACATTCTAAATGTCCATAAAGCCAACCCAAAATATGATACCAAACCAACTAATATTTTATCCATGACGAGTCCAAATATCAATTATTTAATTATTTATTAGTTAAGGGTGACACGACGTTATAAGAAATTACTTCACAATTGGTGTAACCCGGCACTGAGGGAATAATCCAAAAAAGGAGACCCCAGACAACTAGTCCTTAACCATTCCATAGTGGACCATAATACATGGTATTTCCCAGTATTTAGTAAATAAATTATCGTGTTTTAATTCCATTTTCACAATTGAATTATAGAACACATATAAAAGGTAGATAATGACATCACATGTCACAACAAGCACATAAGGTAAATTTCCTAAATTAATTAATTTTAATATTACACAAAAAAAACTTTGGCCTAATCTTATTTTATACTGTTGATAACGATGACATCCTCTTTATTCATATCCGCAACCTTTTTTAGATTGTCCTCCACCATCTTCAATTTATCCCCCTTTGTCTTCAACTCGTTCTCTACCTGGGTAGCCTTAGTCTCGACAACAGCCAATTTTTGGACAAAGTCATCTACCAAGTTTCTGAGCTCAGTATTAATCTTATTTTCATTATCGGAGTTCTCTAGATGATCCTAACATACCATAGCTCTCTCCTAAAGGATAGTTAAACCTAGTGCAAGAAAACAAGTGTGAGATCATCCATCATAAGGTTATGGGTGGTAAATGGAAACACAAGGGTTATATCATGAATAATTCTAAGTGAACCACCATTTGATATTGCCTTGAAATCGTCGTGCTTATGTGGCTTGTTGAGATTGAATAATTTCTTATGGATGTGGGTTCATGCCAGCGGAATTAACAAATCTCGACACATAACATAGGCATGCAGTTTCAAGGTGGTGTTAAATATGAACCACTCTTATATCATTACCCATATCGTCCTGTGATGAGAATAGCACCGTAAAATATCAGTGTTCAAAGATGTAAGATACCTAAAGTTGAGCTCATATCTATGGTAGTAGGGATAATCAATGGAGTTAGGAAGGTGACCTTAAATAGATTTTTTATCGTTCCCCAAAATTTCATGGGAGATGAGAAGATTGGGGACATTAACATAAGGAGGCTTCTCGGAGAAATCAGTATTATCAATCATAAGCATCTATTTTTAGGTCTTCTTCGGCTCGACAATACTGTTTGTCATTTTTAGCTCAGCGACAGCGGCAGTATTTTCAACTGCCCTCTTACTAGACTATGCTTGGGCTTCAGTAGACCTCTTCTTAACCTCAGCTTGTTGTTTCTTATGGGTAGCGAGAGAAAATCAATCAGTAGCCTTGTGTGACAATCCCCAAGTGGATTGTATTTAAAATTATGAGGTGAATGGATTTGAAACCACACAAAGAATAAAACATGTTAATAAAAGACAAGTTGGAAAAATAACAAGCAAACATTTACCCTCGTAAGCTTCAGCCTTGTCTTGAACGTCAGCCTCAGTTCAAAAACTTTTTATATAATAGCCAAACTTTATGAGCTTATCGAAAAAAAAAATTATCTTCGAAGACTAAAGGTTCGAATCGATACTATTTATCCACCAATCTCCTTTCAGTAGCACTAAACTTAAGACCAGTTTTATCTACACACAAGAAAATCCAGATAAGACACAAAGCACAGAAGTAAAGGAAATGTAGTCAAAAGAGGAAAAATATCAATTGTGTAAGGGCTACTCCAATCAAAAGTATTCCTTGCAGTCTTATCGACCTCCTTTGGGGTGAACTTCAAGTTGCACTTGATGAAGAAAGACTCATTTTTGTAGAAGTAATTTCTAGTTTGGGTGACCATAACCATATTCTTTTAGGGTTTGGGGGGAGAAATGTAGTTATATCGAGGGGCTTTAACATTATCTTTCAAGCCATGAATATATCTAAGGATTACCTCGTTAATGTCAAAGCTTGACACTTCCCTCAAAGGTACCATAGACCCTAAAATGTTTTGGGAGGCATTCGGGGCACGTTGGGCTCGGGATACTCCATATCCTTTTAAAATTCCTCGATTGATGGGATGGAAAAAAATAAAAGCCTCAAAGCTAGGGTATATTTTCAAATGATGATCTCCCAAGAATATAGCCGCTTATAGGCCACTCATTTTTCAAAGGAAACTTACAGGTGATGTTCAAGGGGATACTATATAGGTTTTAATACTCCAACAACTCGTCCTAGGTGATATCAAAAGCGTAGTTGGCAGCATCAGCTTCTGAAGGGTTGTACGAGTTGGTGGAGGCTAAAGGGATCACTTCCCCTAATGTAACCTCAATGGGAGAATTGGTCAAATGAGGATGAGAGGAAAGGTCCTCCTTTGTCAAGTATCCAATGAAAGTAATGGACATAAACGACCTCACGTCCTCCCAGTTCCTTCCTCCATCATAACCCCTATAACCATCATCCAAAATTTATGAGGCTATGAACTCAGACATACTGTACTAAATGTTTAGGGGCTGAGGAGCATAACCAACAGACCCAAGGGCTCAGATTCTTTAACCTTATGGTCCTCAAGAAACCTCCCCTTAATAAAAGGCGATTGAACAACAACTAAAGGTACTTGTCTTAGGGATTCTGGGCATTCCTGTTCGTTTTATGTAGTTCTTTCAAACTCCTTTCCACCCATACGTCAACTCATAAATGGTGGATGTCAAGGGAAAAGGAAGAAAACGTAAAGATATTATCGTTTACAAGTGAAGAAAAAAAGGGAAAACCTAAAACCCTTGAAATTAGTGAACCCTAAGCCAACCAACTCACTAGTTATTTAAAAACAACAGAAAACCATAAATCCACCAGCAAACCACAAAATCATAACCAATCATGCAAAATACAGCTACACATAGAAAATTTATCGAAATAAAATTAGAGAAAAACTAAGAAACCCTAGAAACTCATAAAAAAAGCCAAGAGATACCTGGACTTAGTGGAAAGGAAAATTACGACTAAAAATCACAGAAATCGGAGTAAAAGAAATAGATTTTGCTGGAAATGGAGATAGATTATGGCGTTTTTTTGGAAATGAAGGCTAGGATCTATCTGCCTTTCTCTTTAAAACAGTCAAATGTTTTGGGAGTTTGAAAGGTTCGAATGAATGAAAGTGCCACTTTAAATAGATTTTTATTTATAATGATATCTTTGGGGGGGAAATGTGACATAAGCGACAATGAAAAGCGCTTTGACTGTTCAAAACTATGTACCCACTTTCGAGAGCGCACGCGCAATAATGATGACCTATTTCTCCAGTGGGTGACTGACTCATTGTGGACTAAGCATAAGGCATTTTGAAATTACACAAGGTAATTGCCTAAGCATTAGGGGTGTGCATGAACCCGAATAGACCGAATGGACCGAAAAAACCGAACCGGACTTAACCCACTTTTGCGGGGTTCTTTTAATTTGGTCTTAATTCGGTCTAAAAATATATAGGACCGCATAATTCGGTTCGGTCTCGGTATCGAGTCGTAAAAATCGATTTTGGACCGGATCGGACCGCTTTTATTTTATTTATATATATATATATATATATATATATATATATATATATATAAGTTTTTTTTAAGTTGGTAACATAAGTTAACTCACACAGACGTTGCTGCACTTGTTTTGTGGGCCACAAAAACATAACCCTAAATTCAATCTTTATTTTCTCTTCTCTCTCTAAGCAACGACCACACTTCTCTCTCAAGCTCGAGCTCTCTTCCTTTTCTCGTCCCTTCCCAAGGTTCATCTATGTTTCATCTCCAAAGCTCCTTGAGGTCCCTTCCCAAGCTTGAGGACTTGTTTGGTAACAACTCAAACGCACAATGATGCACTTGTTTCATCTCTGTTTTCTCTCCAAACAAGGTTTGATTGTTAACTCTTATCATCTCTGTTATTGTTTATATATTATCATTCATTGGTTGACCTATTCTCCAAATAAGGTTCCATTCATTATTCTTTATTGATTATCATTGCACTAGAAATGAACTTTGGCAGATAAAATTGTCCATAATTTTAGGGTGCATTAGAAATGAACTTTGGCAGATAACTAGTCCATGACGAACTGTCCATTCATTATTCATTAGAAGGAAATCAAATTGTAAATGAAGAAAGGGTTTATTGGGCCTATTTTAGGGTTTTAATGGCCAATTTATCTGTTGGATCTAAACTTGAATTTGGATCCTTTATTACCCGGATAATAAATGATATTTTACATAGTTTACAGAGTGTATTGGACGGTCCAATTTGGACCTAGTTTATCTGTTAGTTCAGCTCTGTTTTCTCTCCAAACAAACCTAGTTTACAGAGTTTAGTTTACAATGTTTAAGTTAATTTGTTTGTAAACCATCTAACTTGAATTTGTGTTTTCTGTTACAAATTCTGTTTTTTTAAAAGAGAAATGTTGGTTTTAAAAAAATGTGAAGTGTTTAATTTTAAAAAGCGAGCTATTTTTAATTAAAAAAAAAGTGTTATTTTATCTGGTTATGGACCGAATAGGACCGAGACAAAACACGGATCGCATGAAAATCGAATAGGACCGAAACCAATTATTTCGGTCCGGTCTCGGTCCCAAAAACACCCCAAAATCGAACCGGACCGGATCGTGAACACCCCTACTAAGCATTAAGATAGGCAAACAGGCTGACCCGATGATGGGTCACATCAAAAACTTCACTCACTTCAATCACAAAGCATATCCTTAAGAGACACAACTTTCCAAGATATCTGATACATAGTAAAAATCATGAGTAATATAGTAGGGGATATTATTATACCCTAAATATAGTGCATTTACTGAACCTATCAGAAGGCAATAGCTGACATAAGAGTAACTCCAGTCAGGTGACATAGGCAATAGATGACATAGACAACATCCAGATGCACGTGCAACAGAAAGAGATATACAAATATATTCTCCAATGTATGATAAATAACTTATGATTATTTCCTCACGTAACTTGTAAAACATGATCTCATCTAACCTATAAAGGTTAGACATATATCCCTCTCTTCTCTCACCTTTAATAGCCTATAAATTTTAATACCCCACCCTATCACCATCGATATTGTCCCTAATATAAGCACCGGCCACAGCGGTATTAGGTTTTATTCCAGATCACATCGATAAAGTGGTTCGAATAGGGTTTGAAGCCCTATTATGTGGAGTCATAAATCACATGCCTTACCAATGGAGCTAAAAATGCCTAAGTGGTAGAAGAGTGAAAATTTACATATAGATACCATTATTTTCCCTCATCCAGGCGATATGGGAAGTAACTCTCTAGCAACAAAATCAACCATAACATCAGCATGTTACAATCCACCCCTTTAGGGAGCCCAACATCCTCATTGGGATGAAATCAACCATCACCCAGTACCTTGGCACACTTATTCCAGCTAGGTATGGGCACTGATACCATCGGTAACACATAAAAATATTTGAATCACCACCTTACCTAAAATTAAACTAAAATCCTCAATAAATAATTCAAAATAACTAAATTCAATAAATTATAAATAACAAGTCTCCAAAGATAATCAACGATAAAAATTTCGCACCAAATTTAATAATGTTTCTCAATAATACAAAAAATTACAATTTTGCATCTCTCAATAATTACACAAAATCCATAAAACTTAAACTAATAACAAAAATCCAAAAAATACACTTTTCTTTTGCCAATAATAATCTCTAACTAAAGTGTCACCCAAAAATCTTCTGTCACCAAATATTGTCCACAATCCAAAAACACACGCCACAAAAAATAAAAAGAAGGGGAAGTGCACAATATTACAAGAATAGTATGATCATTACGATAGAAGTAAATAAAAATGCAAAAATACGAGCACGGTATATGAGTCCAATGTGACGCTCAAGCATTGTACCAATTTATTTATCAATAAGACATTAATATGTCACTAGGCCTACCTCATCTCACATAGGAATTTCAAAGCCTTATTATAGATATTGTACTTTTACACTGTTAACAGGTGCCCACTCTCAATGTCATATAAAAATATAATGGAACTTTCCTGAATCATAAAATACATAATATTTCAACCGAATAACACATGTAACATGTCTAAAAAATATACTTAAATATTTTTCTATGTATGTATATATATATATATATATATATATATATATATATATATATATATATATATATATATATATATATAGATAGATAGATAGATAGATAGATAGATAGATAGATAGATAGATAGAATGGGTTACAAGTGTATAAATATCATACAAAAATATGAAGCAACTAAATTACATATCAGAACCTCATGAGTATTTTTAATAAATAATACAAGATAAATAAGAAGCATACAAATGGAAGTAACATCTCATAAATTACCATTTTTTATTCAATGCAGGCAGCCCATGTGAGTTCACATGGAAGTGATGGGCTCCCATATGAAATGGTGGATGCCCATGTGAGTTCTCATGGCAGTGATGGGTTCCCATGTGAAGTGGTGGTTGCCCATGTGAATTCACATTGAATAGCTTTTATTTTATATCATTTTTTTGCACCATCAAATGACTATAAATAGGTATGGTTTCAACATATGATAATACACCAACAAAAGGAGTGAATGTCATTAGAGAGTTATCAAAGAAAGCTCATTTGAAGTGTAAACACTGGTGAAAAAAGTACTTTGTAATTAGAGTGTACTTGTGATAGCATTTTTTATAACTCCCTTGAAATAGTGTTTGATCTTGAGGTCTTTGTGGATGTAGTTAAATTGGTGAACCATGTTAAATATTGTGTCTCCTTATGTGTGTTTCTAACTCCATATTTTTTTATTTTGTGTGTGCCACAATAATAATTTTGGGAAATATTTACCATTAATATTATTTGATAGCACGCTTTCACACTATAAATTGGTATCAGAATACACTTTATATTGTACTTTATATTGATTTATTTGGGCATTATGGCTGAAAATAGCACTATTCAATACATGGTGGACATATTTAATGGCAAAGGGAGCTTTACTCTTTGGAAAACTAGAATGTAGCACATTCTTGTTCAACAAGCCCTAGCAAGGGCTTTGAAGGTAAAGAATAGAAAGCCAGAAAAAATGACAGAGGGTAATTACGAGGATATTCAGTCAATGTTCTTAAGCATTATTCGATTTAATATCAATGATAATATCATTAATAATCTCATTGATGAGAAGAAGCTGCCAAAATTATAGGAAAATCTAGAAAGCCTTTATCTAGCTCGAAGCCTCACAATAAAGCTCAATATAAAGCGGGATCTTTACCTCTTGAAGATCGAGGAAGATGAGACCTCGTGAATCACATAAGTGATTTAATTATATTGTGGATCAAATAAGAAAGGTTGAAGTTATGATTGAGGAAGAAGATAAAGCCCTTTTGTTTCTTACCTCAGTTCCACATTCTGATGAAAATATTGTGACTACGATCTTATATGGAAATTACACATTAAAGATGGAGGAGGTCAAGTCTACACTTTTGTATAATGATAAGAGGAAAGGCACTAGTAACATGAGACGAGATTATCCTATGTTTATTCATAATCAGGATAGGGGAAGGAACTACTCCAACGGATTTAATAGTAATAGAAGGTCTCGATCCAAGGTGGAGGAAAAGGCAAATAATGCCTCATATGATGAGAATGGGGGCATATTTTGAGAGTTTGCGCACTGGAAAAGAGGTCAGATAATGGGCCCTCGAATAATGCATCAGTGACATATGCATCAGAAGAAGACTTTGGAAATGCTCTCATAATTTCTAGAGGAACCACTCTCTCTTAACATGGGTGGATTTTAGATTCGAATTCTTCAAACCGTGTCTGGTCCTCAAAAGAATATTTTAATTTGTTGTAAGAAATTGACAACAGTTTTTTGACATTGAATAATGGTGAGAAATGTGTCATTGGAGGAATTAGAAACGTGAAAATCAAAATGTTCAATGGGGTGGAGTATACTTTTGACAACATTGTTTATGTCCCAATGTTACAATGTAATCTACTCTTCGTGAGTTGTTTGGACTCTATGGGGTGCACATGTTCTTTTACAGCAGGAGTCATGAAAGTTACAAAAACTTTCATGGTGTTAATGAGAGGGATGAAGAGTGGGGTTTTATAACTCATAGTGGAAGGTGCTAATATCACACGAAATTCAATTGTAAATTTAACACATGAGGTCCGCGTGAAAACAAGTCTTGAGATGTTTTTCATTGAATGATGTAATGAAGACATGGGCAAAATTTTTTGGACAAACGAATGTGAGCAAAAGGTTCCTACTTGTGAACGGGTAAGATTGAGGTCCTCTTTCAAACTAATATGATAATATGACAATATAACTTGTTACAGCTCCGTTGACATTGGCCATTGTGAATCAAGGAGAGCTTGCATAGATACTAGATTATAATGATGTATAGTTGGAATATTTAAGTCCAGTGGATCGATTGTGGATTATCAATCAGGAGTCGCAGGATTGAGAAGCTTAGTGACGTTTTGTTAGGCAGAGCATTATGGAAGCTTGATTAAGTGGTTTGATTTTGGTTGGAAATCTTTTTTAACTGCAACTGTTTGCTAAAATGGAGATTATTGAAAGTAGGATGCACATGTGAGTTCACATGGCAGTGATGGGCTCCCATATGAAATGGTGGATGCCTATGTGAGTTATTATGGTAGTGATGGGTTCCCATGTGAAGTGATGGTTTCCCATGTGACTTCACATTGAATAGCTTTTATTTTATATCATTTGTTTGCACCATCAAATGACTATAAATAGATATGGTTTCAAAATATGATAATACACCAATAAAAGGAGTGAATGTCATTAGAGAGTTAGCAAAGAAATCTCATTTGGAGTGCACACACTTGTGGGAGCATTTTTTATAACTCCCTTGAACTAGTCATTGATCTTGAAGTATTTGTGGACGTAGCCAAATTGGTGAATCACCTTAAATATTGTGTCTCCTTCTATGTGTTTGTTACGCCATATTTTGATTTTGTGTATGTCATAATAATAATTTTTGGACACATTTACCATTAATATTATTTTTTAGCACGCTTCCGCACAACGAATCTAAATGACAAGTTCTTTACATTGAATATGTTATGAAAAAAATGCAAGTCGCCCCAATCATGTAATTCATATACCTATTTGATTTTTATCCTCCTAAGAGTAACACCCCACACTTTTGGGTATAATTAAATTCCATAAATGGGTGTAAATTGGAAATTTAATTGTTGAAATTTATGAGGGTTGGATGATTTCACAGGTGTGTTTCATTTACTTTTGAGATTAAGTAAATGAGTTGGAGTATTTTAATTATATGTCGCAGTTGAGTAAAGCGACAAAAGATAATATTTTAATTGAAAAAATCGCATGTAGATGTATTGAGTTAAATTAGTGAATTCGAGTTAAGTGACTCAGATGGAGATTTTGAGTACACGCTTGTTTTTAGAATGGCCAAGATAGTCATAATAGAGTATTCGGGGGTAGTATTTGGGTTTCAGGAATTTTTCGACCAATAGGGACTCGTAATTGAGTAAACGAGTCATTTTTGGGTTTATAAGGGATAAACCCTTATCTTCTCTTATAAGAGGAATAAGAGAGAAAGAGAAAGAGAAAGATAAAGAGAAAGAGAAAGAAAGAGAGAAAAGGAAGAAAAGAGAGAAAGAAAAGAAAAAGGAAGGGGAAAAGGGATTTCGGCCAAACTCCGCGGGGTTCGACTCGAGGTCGTCGAATTTTATCCTACAGGCAAATGTTTACTTGCTTTATTTTTTATTTTTTTATTGAAGAGGGAAGGAACCCCCACCAGTTTTATTAATCAAGGAGAAACAGCCTCTCCAAAGAGGAAAATACATTACAAAAAACTTGAAAGCAATAAATATGGGGATAATTAATAGCCCCATTACAAAAATGAATATGGAAATTATAATTTGATAGGAAAAGATCTGATGTAGTGACTGCCCATCTTGTCAAGCCTAACAGTCCCCTAACCAATGAAGGAAGATCTTCCATAGAAGAGAAGATTTGAGAATTCTTGCAATGAATGCCAAAATTTGCTAAATAATCCGCCACCATATTAGAATCCCTATAACAGTGGGATAAAGAAAATTTTAGGAACTTCAAGTCTTCTTCTATCTCAGAAACCAAATTCTTCAGTATCCATGGGGGCTTCCAATTCCTATTGATAAGATTCACCATGAACATTGAATCTACCTTAATGTGTATCTCCTCAATATGAAATTCGATACATAACTTCAGCCCCATTCTAAGGCCATATAATTCAGCATAAGAATTTGAAGCAATATCTATCGAATGAGCATATGCTAGAATTGCATTGCCTTTATCATCTCTAACAATACCCCCACATCCACTAGGACCTGGATTTCCCTTAGAAGCACCATCAATGTTGAGTTTGAAGAAATTCGAAAGGGGAAACGACCATTTGATAGACTTGCATAATTTGAAATTGTATGATGAGTTTAGCTGAAAGATATCTTTAATTCCAACATCAAACTCAGAGATTGAGTTCTTAAAATGAAGGCCTGAACAAATCTTAGAAATTAAAGAAATAGCTTGAGAGATGATATACGGAGAATCCATCTTGACATTATCATATATAGAGCTATTTCTACTTTTCCAAATCTCCCAACAGGTCACTGTAGGGATGCACTTATAGAGGAATTTGTGATAATATTTGGACCCTGCTTTTAGCCACCAAATGTGCATAAGAGAATAAATAGAAGACTTGTCTAATGACATACCCATCAAATCAGCAAAAAACTTGCAAATAGTGGAGATGAGAGGACATTGAATAAAGGAATGAGTAATGGATTTTGCATGATTATAACAAGACTTGCATCTAGAGCAAAGCCTAACTCCCACCTTCTGTATGCAGTCGTCAATAGGAACACACTGATTCAATAACTTCCAAGAGAGAATAGATAATTTTATTGGGAGATTAGAATCCCATATCTACTCATAAACTCTAGATGAAGGAAAATGATCTAAGGATAACTCATAAGCTGAAGAAAATGAAAATTCACTGGATATATTAGGCTTCCAGATCCAAGAACCATCTTCAATGACTATGTTGTCCAAGCACTCATCTTCAACTGCTCTAATTTTCTTCCAAGTTTGAGATCCACCAATAGACGCAGCCTTTAGGTTCTTGTACTTGTTGGCCATAAAAGATGACCCTAGAGATTTCTCTGCCTTGAGCTTCTAAAAAATTCTCATGGATGAAGCTTTAGAAATGCTATTAAAATTCTTGGAGCCCATGCCACCTACTTTAGTATCTCTGCATAACACTTCCCATTTTTTCCATTGGAACTTCCAGCCCTGATCAATAGAACCACCCTAGAAAAATTTATTAAAAAGATTATGAATTCTGGTGATGATGGTTTTTGGAGGGGATAGAGAAGCCAATAAGAAAAGAGGGATAGATGATAGAACACGTTTTAAGAGAATCAATCTGCCACCTGTAGACAAAAATTTTTGACTCCCAACCTACCAATTTAGATCTCAAAGATTGAAGCAAGTTGTCATAATATTTAAGTTTGTTTCTACCTTTAAAGATAGGGCAACCTAGATATTTAATAGGCATGTCTTTAAAACTCAGACAAGTACAATCAGCAACTTTGGATTTAAACTGAGAAGAGCACTTGGAATCAACTGAGAAACTACTCTTATTGAAGTCGACATTCTGATCAGATATAGATGAATAATAAGCAAGAAATACCACAACATTCCTTAAGCTTTTTTTGTCCCTTCTACAGAAAATGATAAGATCATCAACAAAGGATAAATGAGATATCAAGGGGCTGCCACTAGGTAAATAGAAAGGAGAAATATTCCCCTTCTCCATAAACACATTCATCCCTCTACTCAAGATATCTGCTATAATTATGAAAAGACCTGGAGAAATGGGAACCCCCTGCCTCAAGCCTCTAGTGGATTAGAAGAAACCACAACTTTGCCCATTTAAAAGAATAGAAAACCAATTAGAGGATATAATCCCCCAAATAAAATCAATCCATCTTTCCCCAAATCCAAAGCCCCTGAGCACTGAAATGAGAAATCCCCAATTCACTCTATCGTAGGCTTTTTCCATGTCCAGTTTTAAAAGAACATTACCTCTATGAGCCTTTTTGCCTAATTTAGTGTATATATATCATATCATAGTTGGTAAATTATGTGATTTGGGGTAAGAACCCTTAAAGTAAACTTGGGAAAACTTGAGTAAGAGTTCACAAAATGATGTATTGTAAACTCTAAATGATTTCTAGGGTCAAAACCATGTTAATGGAGTATGAAATTAAATTAAAATGGGAGAAATGTCAAAACTAGGGTTTTTATGGCTTTAAGGTTTAAACCTAATAGAAATGGTTTAATACCATAAATAAATTGTTGTGTTAGTTATAAATCAGTGTTAGGATGATTGTGGTGATGCTGGTTGAGATTAGAAACCATAAGAATGGAGGTTGGGTTTATATTTGGAATTTTGGAGAAGATGATGAATAGTAATTCAGCGTCCTTTCCGAATCGATTCAGCCACGAGGCGAATCGATTCGTCTCTTGGTCAAAAAATAAAAATTGTAGATCTTTTCGATACAGTCGCGTGGGCACTGATCGCGTATTTTTCTAATTTTTTTTGGATTTATAATGATTTTTCTACGGAAGGTTGTTCGAGATCGAAATCGTTAGCTAGAAATCAAACTTGATATTGGGAGAATTAAGGATAAAATTGATTGGAGATTTAAAATGGGAGATTATAGTTATGATATTAGGACTCCTAGATGAATATTTTGAGGGTGAGCAAACCTTTAGATGTAAGAGAGAACCTTGGATTAATTTAGGGTGAAATTCGAGGGACGAACCTAGTGAGTATTCGGGTCGGGTAACATTCGAGAGAGAGAGGTTTTCGGTAAGAGTGTAGAGATATATACATGGTTAGAATGTTCATGGGATAAATGAATTCGAGTAAATCCTAGGATGTGAATAGGATGAAAATTGAGGATAAGGGCTAGATATTCATGAACGGTGATCCGACGTCGACTGACGACTAGGATTATAAGTAACGTGATACCTACAGGATTCAATAAGTTTAGGGTAGACTTATTAAATTATTATGAATTGGGATATTCAAAGAGTATATAAATCCTTAACATGAATAAGGTGCGAGTTCTACATTGAGTGAGGGAATGCTTTTGGATTTATCATCATGAGTGTACGAATACTTAAATGTTATTACGAGTGAAAATATTTTGGGATTATTGGTCATCGTTATGAGAGATGGGAAATTAAGGCCACATATGCATGTTTGAGGAAGGATATCGATCATATATGCGATGTGATTACTGTGTATATAATATGATCCGAATATGTATATATATATATATATATATATATATATATATATATATATATATATATATATATATATATATATATATATATATGTGTGTGTGTGTGAATGTTATATATTTATTTATGTGAAGCATACTCCCTCTATGCTATCATGGGAAATTGCGTGATGTGGGTGAGGCCCCTAGCTTGAGGAGCAGTGAGCGTATAGTCCCCAGGTCATAGCGTCCATTTCATATCGTGTGATTTTTATTAGGGGTGAGTCGTGGTGGGTATGTTTCATCTCACTTTCGGGGAGGAACTATGACCGTTTCCCATACATTTTGATTTGGTTTTTACCAAAGCGGTGTGAGATTCCTACCATTGATACCCAAGATGATACGTGAGTGATTCCCTGGTAGATGGTAGCATAGAGACTACATCCTCGAGTTATATCTCATTGGGATGGTTATTATACTTGTGTGTATTACATATTACTTGTGTATGAGAACAAGATGATGCATATATATCTCTAATTATAGTAAAGAGATAAATTGAATATTAAATAAATTCTCATTCTGGGAGATTTTATCCGGACTTAAATTGTGATATGTATATAAAAGTGATTATGAAATGTATATAATTATGTAGGTATATATATACGTTATGTACTGAGGGCCTAATGGATCTCGATAATCGACATTGCGAAGTAGTAGTGTATCAGGGGGTTCCTTGTTTGGATTTTGCTTTTAGAGACACCCCACACACGAACATGGCACAGTGTTGAGACTGGGAAGAAGTTTAGCCCTTAATACTTGGATTAAATAGGAGTTGTAGAATTTTGGTGAAACGATTAGTTAGGCAGGGTAGCTTAACTAGGTTTCCTATTAGGATGCGTTAGGTGTGCACTATTAGAAGATAGGTGAGGGGTATCTAATGGGAGTGAGATACGAATTTAAATATGAGATAAAACAAATTTTTAAAATACAACACTTATGCACTTGCTAAGTATTTTCACAAATCGGGCTCTGACCCGTATATCTATTTTTCCTCTCTTTTGCTATATATATATATATATATATATATATATATATATATATATATATATATATATATATATATAGGTGTCCAGACACAAGGACTCCTGGATGATGATTCCTTCGAGTCAGATGTCTGCTGCATCAGCTGTGGATGCATGCAAGTTTATTGTAGACGCTTCTATTCTTGTAATCTAGATAGGTGGTATTGTATAAACATTCTGGATAATCACCCAACTACTTTTATTTATTCTTTTACAGCCTTTTATGCGGATTTGATTTGGTTGTATCTTCTTAAACCGAGTGTTCGGTTATTCTTATTTCATCTCAGTTTCATTTATACATAAACTGTGTGAATGTTTTAATTGATTAATTTGTTTAAAAACATTAGTTAAATAAAATTTTGACACCGACCTAATAGGTTATTTGTAATTAATTTGATTTTTGACAGTGATGCTAAGAATGAACCATATGCTACTCCTGTTTAAATTTGGTATAGGATTGATCGCTCGATATTTTATTAGGCGGGGTGTCACAGATGGTATCAGATCATCAAGTTATAGTGTCCTTAAGAATATGTGCAGACGTACTACGCTTTCAGCGTTGCTTTTGAGTTGACATAGAGCCTTATGATTAGGATTGTTGATTCCTCTTGTGAGATTTCGTTCTCCTACCATTATGTAGGATTATAGTAAATCTTTTGCGCGCTCGTTCGAGGGTCGTGTGCTGATCGAGGAAGGGCGACCAAGGAAGGCCGTTATGAGGGTAGTAGGAGGTAGGACTTAGCTGGAGCGGTTAGTTGAAGTTGGAGACTAGGACAACAGTAGAGGTCATTCTCCTTGTGGCATTTGCTGAGGATTATTGCATTGACTACTAAGGTAAAATAGTTATAATTATCCACGCACCATTGTAGGAGAGAGTGATACTGAATTTGAATTAACCATTGAAGTTAAATTGGGGAAAGGTTCGTAGGATCCTTGATAAGGACCATATGTTGAAGTTGAGATTATACACAGTCAATGTAACGTGATTTAGTGGAAGTAGCAGGCTCAAAAGCCTTATCCTAGAGCAGGGTATGGAAAGACCCATATGTCAAAATTTGAGGAAAGTTTTTCACTCGTAGGAGTAATGTTGAAATGGTGAAAATGATGGTCACCATACATGGAGGGAATGCAGTTTTTGGATTATTCACATAAGGAATCGGTCGGGTGCCAGTAGTGAATAAAGAGTGATAGGGATAAGTGAACTTTGTGCCGATTAGAGAAGGTACAATGAAAGGAGAGTCCTTCAAAAGAATGATGGGCTCATTAGAAAGTATTGATAACACTTATGGAAAATTTCTGTTTGTAGAACCCCATGAGTGGATATCAACCCGAGGAATTCACTAAAGCATGGCTATTGAAGCCGATAGTGGAGTTTCCTTTTAACGAAGAAATTAAAGGATAAGAGTAGGGTGCCCAGATAGGGCATTGATAAGAGTAGTTTTGGTTCGATTAAGACAAGTGTGCAAGGTCAGGGAACCAATCGGAGCTGTCAGGAAGACTTGCGAAGTTATTAGTATGAGTTTTACCTCAGATGGAGGAGTTATATTTGGTGTGACTAGATAAAGTCACGATATTTAGTTAGCCCTAGACTCGTGTGTGTAATTTGAGCTTTTTGGGCACTATCAGTAATATTATATAGTATATGTTTATGTGTTTTTCCGCGATAGCAGAGATCTTTTTTTTCCATTCGCTGTGAAAAGTGGGTGTTAGTATCATGAGTTTATATTGGGTATGTATTACTCGTTTTGTTTGTGTTATACGAATATGGTGTTATTTTGAGTAATATATTCTTTGTTGATCGGAGCGATAGCAGGATAATGATTGCAAGACTATCGTGTCCGCGGTTCCAAGGTGGAACAGGTTGTTTTTGTGATATATCGCCTGGATATAGGTTGAGTTTGCCTTTGTTATATGTATAGATGGAACTTCGGTGAGTAGATGTTTCATTATTATGATACGAGTGAGTGGCGACCTCAGAAATATGATTTAGAGTATGCAGGATTTATTGTTGAGCTGTGAGTTTAAGATCATTGTTGATTGCACTAAAGAGTTAGTGCTAGAAATAGAGCTTGGTGGTATAGTTCTCGGAGAGAAATAGGAGTTTTGACCACATTTTGTCGATAAATGGAATAAGATTTTTCCAGTGGTATATTTTGAACTAACGGACCTCCACGACCGACAAAGTTAAGTAGTAGTGTATAGGAGGGATTCCTTGTTTGAATTTCACTTACGAGACGCTCCACACACGAACCCTAACGAAGTCGGGAGTGGAGAGATGTTATAGGATGCAAGGATGTCGGTTGTGATGATAAGTTACCTTGTGTAGATAAAACACTATGTACGAAGAGCCGTGTGATGATTGTATGCATATGGAGATGGAGGTGCTATGGAAAAGCACTGAAATGTTTTTCTCACCGCAAGTATGTGGGTGAGGCAAAGTGAGAGAAATTGATTTAAGTTTTTATGGTCAGGCCTGGATAAAAAAGGCAAATTTTGGAGGAAATATGTTTTGGGCAAAATGTTCGTAACACCTTTGCAGAGAATAGGCGCCCCGATTAGTTAGAATTTCCATTTCGTTAAGATAGAATGATATAGTGGTAGAAGAGTGTTAGTAGGTTAGCGAGGTAGGATTTAGGACGTCCCGCTGTTGTGCCTCAGGACGTTATATCTTGATGACCAACAATGCGAGGAAGCAGTGTAACGGGAGGGTTCCTTGTTTGGATTTCGCTTTGTGAGACGTCCCACGCATGAAATCGAGCAAATGTCGAAAGTTGAGAGAGGCCTTGGGCACTAGGGATATACTTGGGATAGTACTAGTTTCACGTGGGTAGGAAATCACATCGATCGTAGGATTATTAGAATTTAAGGTCAGACAGTTTAGTGGCGCCGAGATAAGGATATACTTGTGAGTTAACCACAAGAAGATTGGTGGGTTAACTTTATGAAAGATTGCATTTCTAGTTATAGGAAAGATTGGAGTTTGAAGTATTCGAGTTAGTAAAACCCAGGTGTGCAGATGTTGTTTAGAGAAAGTGTTAAGTGTTTAGATAGAGAATTACGTGTTTAGAGAGAGTGCTAAGTGTTGGACGTTCACATTGGATGTGCAAATCTGCATGGGAAAAGGGTGTATGGGCACCTTAGTAAGTTGATTTATTATCCCGCCAGGAATAGAAGGGGGCGTAGTGTATAAAATGGAGGATTATGCCGTAAAGCAGTTATTGACAGATTAAAGTTGGTTGAATGGAACATCATAGGAGGTACGCGATAATCCAATTGTATTGGTACAACAAGAGTTTGCGCACCTAAAGTAAGAGAAAAGACTGACGGGAGTAGTCAATCCTTTGTGAAATTTCCTTTTTAAAGGAGATCAATTGTCCTACTATGGACGAGCGGACGCTTAGAGTGTTAGCAAGAGTATCAGCTCTTCGAGACGTTAGAGCGGTAGTTATAGGCTCGTTCTTCTTATAGGCAGTTATAGAGGTGATAGGCGTGACGCATCGTTGTTAGAGTTAACCTTACGACCGAGTTAGTACGTTAGCATGTAGAAATTTAGATAAGCTCGGGGTATGCTAGTGTACTAGAACATACGCCTTGAGATAGGTGGAATATGGTAGGGGACTATGGTGTTAACACCTTTCGACTTTCGGATACTCAGGCATAGTGAAATTAGTGATCCCAAGTTGGTGGTGTAGGTTATATCCGAATTTCAAGGGTGAAATTCTGTTATAAGGGGGGAGTATGTAACACCCGCACTTTTGGGTATAATTAAATTCCATAAATGGGTGTGAATTGGAAATTTAATTTTTGGAATTTATGAGGGATGGATGTATTCAGAGGTGTGTTTCATTTACTTTTGAGATTAAGTAAATGAGTTGGAGTATTTTAATTATATGTCGCAGTTGAGTAAAGCGACAAAAGATAATATTTTAATTGGAAAACTGTAAGTAGATGTATTGGGTTAAATTAGTGAATTAGAGTTAAGTGACTCAGATGGAGATTTCGAGTGCGCGGTTATTTTTAGAATGGACAAGATAGTCAAAATAGAGTATCCGGGGATAGTATTTGGGTTCCGAGAATTTTTGGACCAGTAGGAACTCGTAATTGAGTAAACGAGCCATTTTTGGGTTTATAAGGGATAAACCCTTTTCTTCTCTTATAAGAGGCATAAGAGAGAACGAGAAAGAAAAAGGGAAAAGGAATAAAAGAGAAAAAGAAGAAAAAGAGGAAGGAGAAAAAGGGATTCCGTCCAAACTCCGCGGGGTTCGACTCGAGGTCGTCAGATTTTATCCTCCAGGCAAGTGTTTACTTGCTTTATTTAATTTAGTGTATATATATCATATCATAGTTGGTAAATTATGTGATTTTGGGTTAGAACCCTTAAAGTAAATTTGGGAAAACTTGAGTAAGAGTTTACAAATTGATGTATTGTAAACTCTAAATGATTTCTAGGGTCAAAACCATGCTAATGGAGTATGAAATTGAATTGAAATGGGAGAAATGTCAAAACTAGGGTTTTTATGGCTTTAAGGTTTAACCCTAATAGAAATGGTTTAATACCATAAATAAATTGTTGTGTTAGTTATAAATTAGTGTTAGGATGATTGTGGTAATGTTGGTTGAGATTAGAAACCATAAGAATGGATGTTGGGTTGATATTTGGAATTTTGGAGAAGATGATGAATAGTAATTCAGCGTCCTTTCCGAATTGATTCAGCCACGAGGCGAATCGATTCGTCTCTTGGTAAAAAAATAAAAATTGTAGATCTTTTTGATACAGTTGCGTGGGTACTGATCGCGTATTTTTCTATTTTTTTTTGGATTTATAATGATTTTTCTACGGAAGGTTGTCCGAGATCGAAATCGTTAGCTAGAAATCAAACCTGATATTGGGAGAATTAAGGATAAAATTGATTGGAGATTTAAAATGGGAGATTCTAGTTATGATATTAGGACTCCTAGATGAATATTTTGAGGGTGAGCAAACCTTTAGATGTAAGAGAGAACCTTGGATTAATTTAGGGTGAAATTCGAGGGACGAACCTAGTGAGTATTCGGGTCGGGTAACATTCGAGAGAGAGATGTTTTCGGTAAGAGTGTAGAGATATATACGTGGTTAGAATGTTCATGGGCTAAATGCATTCGAGTAAATCCTAGCATGTGAATAGGATGAAAATTGAGGATAAGGGCTAAAGATTCATGAACAGTGATCCGGCGTCGGCTTACGACTAGGATTATAGGTAACGTGATACTTGCAGGATTCAATAAGTTGAGGGTAGACTTATTAAATTATTATGAATTGGGATATTCAAAGAGTATATAAATCCTTAACGTGATTACGGTATGACTTATACATTGAGTGAGGGAATACTTTTGGATTTAGCATCGTGAGTGTGCGAATACTTAAATGTTATTACGAGTGAAAACATTTTGGGATTATTGGCCATCGTAATGAGAGATGGGCAATTAAGGCCACATATGCATGTTTGAGGAAGGATATCGATCATATATGCGATGTGATTACTGTGTATATATTATGATCCGAATATGTATATATATATATATATATATATATATATATATATATATATGTGTGTGTGTGTGTGTGTGTGTGTGTGTGTGTGTGTGTGTGAATGTTATATATTTATTTATGTGAAGCATACCCCCTCTATGCTATTATGGGAAGTTGCGTGATGTGGGTGAGGCCCTGGCTTGAGGAGAAATGAGCGTATAGTCCCCAGGTCATAGCGTCCATTTCATATTGTGTGATTTTTATTAGGGGTGAGACGTGGTGGGTATGTTTCGTCTCACTTTCGGAGAGGAACTATGACCGCTTCCCGTACGTTTTGATTTTATTTTTACCAAGGCGGTGTGAGATTCCGATCGTTGTTACCCAGGATGATACGTGAGTGATTCCCTAGTAGATGGTAGCATAGATACTACATCCTCGAGTTATAGCTCGTTGTGATGGTTATTATACTTGTGTGTATAGATATTACTTGTGTATGAGAACAAGATGATGCATATATATATATATCTCTAATTAGAGTAAAGAGATAAATTTAATATGAAATAAATTCTCATTCTGGGAGATTTTATCCGGACTTAAATTGTGATATGTATATAAAGTTATTATTAAATATATATAATTATGTAGGTATATATATACGTTATGTACTGAGGGCCTAATGGATCTCGACGATTGACATTGACAAGTAGTAGTTTATCGGGGGGGTTCCTTATTTGAATTTTGCTTTGTGAGACACCTTACGCACGAACATGGCATAGTGTTGAGACTGGCGAGAAGTTTAGCCCTTAGTACTTGGATTAAATAAAAGTCGTAGAATTTTGGTGAAACGATTAGTTAGGCAGGATAGCTTAACTAGGTTACCTATTAGGATGCATTAGGTGTGCACTATTAGAAGAGAGGTGAGGGGTATCTCATGGGAGTGCGATACGAATTTAAATATGAGATAAAACATATTTTTCAAATACAACATTTATGCTCTTGCTAATTATTTTCACAAATCAGGCTCTGACCCGTATATCTATTTTTCCTCTCTTTGGCTATATATATATAGGTGTCCAGACACAGGGACGCGTGGATGACGATTCCTTCGAGTTAGACGTCTGCTGCAGCAGCTGTGGATGCGATAGACCTTAACCCAAGACCCGAGGGTTATCTTATACCTATGCTTTGATATCATCCTATAATACCACACTTATTTCGGCTAGGTACCGGCCTAATACCATTCTATAATACCCCACTCTACCACCATCAATATTGTCACCAATCTAACCACCGCTTACAGTAGTATGGGGTTTTATTCCAGCTAACATATACAAATTAGTGCCAACGGGGTTTGAACCCCTAATATGTGGTGTCATAAACCACATGCTTTACCAGTGGAGCGAAAAAGGTCTTGGTGTTAGAAGAGTGAAAATCTACATATATGAAACATTACTTTCCCTCACCCAGGTGATGTGGGATTTTATTCTATGGCTACTAAATCAACCATGGCACCAGTCTGTTACATTAATGGTAGCCCATTAACATATTGTGAGGTATAAGATCTACTGTTATGGCGCCAAATTATATATATATATATATATATATATATATAGAGAGAGAGAGAGAGAGAGAGAGAGATAGAGAGAGAGAGAGAGAGAGAGAGAGGGAGAGAGGGTTTGTAACTAAATGCATTTCCATGGTAATTATACATTAAAAACAATAGAGATAACTTCACCTCTCGAAGCAGGCATCAATTTGGGACGAACCACATAAATTTAGTTCTTCTTCTTTCCCTCTTTGCTCTTTACTTCACTTTTGTGTTAATATTTCAGTATTACATCTCTTAACTAGTTTATGTGCTATATTGTTGATATTATATAGCTAAGATTCTAGTCAATACCAATTTCAAGTGATACCACCAACTATCTATAGCTTGTTTATGGGTGTTTTTTCAACATTTGAAGGAGAGGTTGGTTTTAGCTCTAAAATGGAAATATGTTACTTTTGTGGACAATGGGTCATTTTGAGGACATCTTGGATTGTTCAAAACTCTTGTTAAAGATTTTTTACTTGACTTCTTGGACAAGTAAGATTTATTCTTAAATATTTTTCTTGGGCTCTATTTTATCCTTAATTTTTTGCTTATTATAGATATTTGTTGGTCCTAATATTTTTTAACAACGAAGGATATGGTTTCTTTATATGGTAAGACATTGTAAGGAAAAATTTTGTGATGTATGTAATGAACATTTATAATTTTATAATTGGCTTTATTTCATTGGACAAAACTTTTAAGTCATAAGTTAGGTGTTTGTATTTTTACCTTTAAGCCTATGAAATTGAAGACTTAAGGAAGCCCTCAAAAAGTGATATCAAGGTCGTGTCGAGTTTACGTCTTAATCTGTGGGATCTTTAAAAGGGTATAAAAGTTTTACTATAGTGGTCCCAAGATTTTATTGGGTGTTTTTGCTTTTATTTGAGATTATTTTTTCAACAAATTTTTTATGAAAAAAAAACTTTTTGTTTGAAGTATTTCAAACTAAATATGGTTTGCGTTCTAATAAGATATGCCATATCTTTTGCAAAATTTTTCATCCTGGATTGAACGAGATTGAAATTTCTTTCGAACATGGATCAAACTAGTTTCAAACCATACCTTACTATCCAAAATTTCAAATTATGATTAGATGCTCATTCGTAGGTCATTCCAACGACTTTGGGGGTCTCATTCAAACGAGAAGTTATATCATCTAAACTATAAGCCAATGTCGAACGAGACATAAGTTTCATTCGAACGACATTGCGAAATGTGCCTCATTTTTTTGTGCTAGTAATTTTTCACATTTTTCAAGTTAAATATGGGTAGTTGTTGTTAGTTTTTTATAAGCCTTCATAGAGAGAAAATTTTAAGCATCGTTAGCACCATTTTACTTTTTTTTTTAATTCCAAGAATCAATATAATATTTTATGTAAAGATCTCACATTTGAATTCTTTAGTTTGAATATTTTGGCACAGTGGATTTCATGTTTGAGATTTACGGTGGCTAGTTTAGATCGGTGGATACCGAGACATTATTGGATTGCATTGTGTGTCGTTTGTGGATTCCTACAATTGTTGTGAACAAGGTCAAGGAGTAAATATTGCATCGATCATGAAGGGAGTCGAGTCGGTGAGTAAGACTGCCAGTTGTCCTTGTTTAAATCCTATATTATAGTGGACTTTGTGCAGGCTAGGTTGTCAGAGATTTTTTCCATTGTGGGTTTTCCTCGTACATCGCAGCGTTGTGTGTTTGTTGTTTTATTAATTTATTTTATTCTTTCATGATCACATAAATACATGAAAAGAAAGATCAAATTGGGATAATGTTTACACAACGCATATTGGAACCGCGTTGAATTAAAACTTGGTGTAATTTCTCACTCAATATTTAATTAATTTATTTAAAATTAATGTTTGGAATTGCAAGTTTGTTTCCTATGCACACCACCCCATGTTTCTTATACAAAAATTTGTGGGTAACTTGACAAGAAATGGAGAAGGGAAAAGAAAAGGAACTATTGTTAGCATCATGTTTTGTGTCTAATAATTTGGGTCTTGTTGAATGGGAATGAAGAGGACAAACCTACTTTAGTCCAAATGTAATAACTTCTACTATAATGTGATGAGTGAATGGTTTTATGTATGAAATATCTGGTTTTCATTGTCCTTTTTTATTCTGAAGTGAACATAAAAAAATGTAGAACATCTATCCAAAATGATATAAACATCCATCACCAAAAATGTAACATTCACCCAAAGTTCATATATACTTACTAGCTGCACAAACCGCCCAAAAAAGTCAAAAAAACAAAAGTCATCACATTCAAATTGATCCCAAAAGAAGTAAATTGCATTTAAAGAAATACCAAAATTGTACACAGTGTCTCTAATTGGTTTTGAGGATTAGTTGGCCTTCAACGTGGATTTTGTTTGGGACTGAGTGGGTACTGATTGAGACACGCCAGCGACTAATTATTATCTTATTTTCTTAACCTGAGTGTAAAAGGAGAGAATAACTAAATAATTCAAACAACAAGATAAAAGAATTTATTAATTGAAAAGTATTTCATGGTAATACCTTTAATATTGTACTATTATTTTTTGATGTTGTTCTTGGTCATTTATCATCCATTCAATATGTTCATACCCCACATTACCACACTTGATATAATTATACTTGTCCTATGTTTTTCCAACTTCCCTTTTTTCCCTCTCCAAATTCAATTATCATTTATTTTTTTAGTCCATTAAGTTGGGTTTCAAAATTTAATTTAGTTAAATTTTATTTTTCTAAATATAATCCACAATTATTCTCCATTTATTAACATTATTATGTTCTCGTCTTCTTTTTTATACTTGTCAACTATATAACATTCTTTAACAATATGTCGGCGCCTCTCCCTTGTATGGAATGACCGAGACTACATGGGGGCATGGAATACTAATAACTTGAAACAACCTATAACTATAAGTCCTTTCTTCTAGGACAACTACATATTGCCAATAAGAACACGTGGCTTGAATTTATCCCCATTAACCATTGGGCGATGAAACCAATTGAATGCTTAACAATGTTGATTATTTTTTCTTGAATTTTAGTAAATAGTGGGCCATGTTTCTTCCTCATTTTGTCAAAAAATAACAATTATATGTTTTAGCGAAATGTAACCTTGACTAATGGATAGGTTCCACTCCGCGTTCCAAAATTTATCTCGCAATAAATGATTTTTTATAACATGAAAATCTCCAAAATTTATCCTTAATAAATTTACCTCCATACGTTTTTCTAAAATTGGATAGTTGGTTCATAGCACAATATATTTGTTAAAATATGGGAACAAACATTACAACTAATGGAAATAATCGTTACAAATAAAGAAAACATGAACTATTCATGATCTTTGTTATCGTTATAAATTGGTATTGACTAGATCTTACCCAAAAGATATCAATAAACTATCAAGTTAAGAGGCGTAATATTGAAATACTAAGACACAAGTGAAGTAGAGAGCAAAGAGGGAAAGGGAAAGAACCAGATTTATGTGCTTTGACCCAAATTGGTTCTTACGTCTGCATGTGCACTTATCTCTATTGATTTTAATGGACAATCATCATGGAAATGTAGTTAGTTACAAACCATCTATCTCTATAATTGGGAAGCATAACAGTACAAATTATCTCATCCCTAATGGCCTATTATTTATAGGCTAAGGTGAGAGAAGAGAGGAATACGTATCTCACCTTTATAGGTTAGGTGATATCACGTTATACAAGTTATGTGAGGGAATAATTATAAGTTAGTTATGGAACATGGGGGAGAATATTGCATATCTCCTTCAGTGCACAAGTATCTAGCTTCTAACGTCACCCACTAACAAGGTACACACCTTCCAATAGGTTGTTAACTTACAGAGTTGCTTCTTTCTATTCTCCCTAAGTTGAGGTCGATCCACTACTGATCCGACCTCATATTGTGTCCTTTTCTCTTAATGTGGGTTAGTCTAACACCCATATGTTTCCACGCCTAATTGATTAGGTTGGACACAAAATATAAGGAGCGCTAAACAATTTATATCATTCTCCGAATCAACGTAAATATAAAATGATAGTAAATAAAAATAATCCAGAATGCAAAACTCAACAAAGGATGACAATAAAAATAACTGAACAGAGATAAAACTAAAGCTCCAATAAATTCAAATCCACTGTATAAATATTTTTTATACAAATGTCTCAACTGAAAATTAATTTACATTCGTAATGACATCTTAAACAAAACTCCTGGATACAAGTGACTACAAAAATGAAACAACGACTCCTACTCTAAGGATGATGACTTAATCTCCAACCACTACAAGTCTGACTACTCATCCCTGTTATACCTGTATATGACAATAATAATGCCCATGGGGAAAAATATTTATAGATTTGTGTCATCTCCTTGAAATTTCAAGAAATATGTGACTTATTTATGATAAACATACCATCCTATCGACACTCACATGTAATGAAAATCTCACCTCTCATCTAAGTAAAATACTATGAGCATGTCCCAACCCAAGGCATAACTATACTAAAACTCTTTATCTTTAGACTAATAAGTTATATCATATAACAAATAACTATTATGGAATGAAACTAACAACTCAGGTAGAATACACCCCAATACCCATGCATATATTCTCATTAGGATACTTACAATCTCATAGATGTAACAATATCTCTATATTTACAACTTTTAATTAAAAGTGTTTGCCACTGAACTACAACGTGTATACATAATACGATCCCAAATCAACCCTCACTCATGTCCCTAGCATAATAAGAAGTACACAATCCCAGAAAAAAACACATAAATGTGACATGGGGCTTTAATCAATGTGTCCATCACTATACTAGTATCATATACACGCATATAAGTCTCATAACAACCACACGAAGGCATTTACCTTCGGGGGACCTTTTCGTACTTTCATTGGTAAACTCGTAAGAGTTTCTCATCAAGTAGGTTAGGACAAATATACACAAACATATGACAAATAGGGATCATTATGCAATCACACCACAGGGTAGTGTCGTACCAAAACTTGACTGATGGATTGGATTATTCGCCTTTCTCATCACGAAGCGTAGAAAGATTGAACGTGTGATCTAAACATTTCAACACGCAGTAACACCGTTGCCTAGTTCACCTGTTGGATCAATCCATTTGCATCCCTCATCATAAGGTGGAGTCCATCTTGAACGTGTGATCATAACACATTGACTTTCAAAAAATTCATGCATAATCATCCAGGCATGGGGTAAACTATCACAACCACTTGAATCCATATATATATATATATATATATATATATATGTGTGTGTGTGTGTGTGTGTGTGTGTGTGTGTGTGTGTGTGTGTGTGTGTAAATACAGGATAACGAGTACTCCCAATTGTACCCAAATTACCCCAATCACTGAATGCTAGATTGTCCAATAAATTCTTAGGATTATCATCTTTAAAAACCTTAATTACACCCAATTCTACATTATATCATACATATACCAAATAATATGATAATCCCTACTCTCAAGCATACCCAAACTGTCTAAGTCCCCTATAATGGATTATTCTAAACATAATAAGTTTTTATTCACTAGAAACCTATATCCAAAATATTTTCTCGACATTCTCTAGTCTAATTAACATCTTAAACTATGGCGTATAAGAAACTCATTTGAATGACTTAACAACTCGTTCGAATGAAAATAACCATCTCGTTCGAACGAGACAACAATATCATTCGAACTAGTTTGACAATACTAAAAACCGAACATAAACGTCCATTAAAGGATATCAAGCTTCTACCCATCCCTCAAAACTTCACCATCACCCAATCTAATCACGGGCTCACTATTATAAACGATTCCCACATCGATTAAAGATTAAAAAATTGATTAAAGATTTAATTATCCAAATCCCCAAATTAAACCATCGATCCTCCTTTACATAATATAAGGTCCATTTACACATACGATTTCAGACCCAATCATCAAATTAGCATATGGATTCAACTTATAAATGAAATTAAATACTAAACATAAGTTCTAATCATAAAACCAAATAGCAAAATGAATCACTTTATGGTTCCCAACAAAAATACCCAATTTTAAATCGGATTGGAGTCTCAACAATGGTTTAATTCAACAACCCGATTAAACCCAATACAAATGTAATTAAGACAACATATTAAATTTTTAAACATACTTCTAAATCTCAAATCGAATACATGACAATGAAAGCATAAACAAGTTACAGATTACATAGGGATAAAGAAAGAGATTTCTTTCCTGGACGGTACGAATAAGTTATTCTTCCTCTTGATCCCTAGTTCGCCTCTTTAAAATTTCTCCCAAGTTTTTCCAAATCTCTAGGGCAGATAGAGTTTTTGTTTTATTTTTAATGTGTCCAACTAATGAGGGTTAACACCCTTTAAAATTGCTTAAACTCACACATAACTAATAGGCCTAATTTTGGGCCTCTAAATGAGTCCAAAATACAACCCAAACCACTCCAAAATTTAGTCCAAAGGTATATATATCCCATAGACCCAATCCAAATCACTACAAACACAGTTTTGAACCCCCGTGACACTCCGGAGTCCAACCTAAACCATAATACCTCACAATATAAATAAAATAATCACTTGATTATTATACGCGTAACACTTAGTCCAAAATCATATAATTAAATGTAATTCATCGTATTTTTATGGATTTTAATTATGAGGTTAATTAAATGGAATTTCTTTTAATTCCGGGATTTATTAAATTAATTTGGGATGTATGAAATTAATTTGGGATTTATGGAAAATTAATTCGGATATAAATGCTAGCAAGACGAGAGTTAGTATTTGGTTATTATTATGTTGTTGAATATTACTGAGTGATTATGGTAATATGTGATCATTGAATTTATTTTAATTGTCGTGAGTCGAAAATACGACAGTTTCGGTAATTTAGTTGGGACGCGCGTGTCAGTCGTGTCAGTACCCGATTTAATGGATTTAAGGGTATTTTATTTTTATGTCATCCGTGAGAGCTTTTTGAGTGCTCCAACATGTCCGGAAGGGTCAAGATAGTCATAAAACACTAGCCGGGGGTTTAGTTTGGGTCCTGGGGCATTTTTAGGCCAAACCGGCAACCCGAAAGGGTATTTTGGTCATTTTAAAAATTGAGGAAATATGACCCACGAATTTTAGAGTTTATTTATATATTATTAGAAAGGCCTTTAGGGCCATTATCAGCCAAAAATAAGAGAGTGGGCTACGGGAGTTAGAGGGAAGTTAAAAAAGGGTCTCCAAACCAAAACCACCACCCACCACCACCATTTTCGATGGAATTGTGGCCGAAAAAAGGAGGAGGACCAGCCCTAAAATATGGGGAATGATGTAAACATGTTAGTAGGATGATTAGTATATTGATTTGTAAGTTTTGGAAGTTAGATTGAAGATTTAGAGGTGTAAAAAGTTGATAACCCGTAACTGTTAAGGATTTTTGGGCTGATACCTGCTTGATTGATCGATCGACTCAAGAATATCGATCGATCGAACCATCAATCGATCGACCCCTTTTCATCGATCGATCGACCCCTGCTGAATTTTGACAATTGTTTCTCTTTAAGGTTTAAGGATTATTCCAAAGCCAATGTTGATTAATAGGGTGAGTAATATAATCTTGTGGGACTTAGATAAAGTCAGTAGGGCCTCAGTTATTATCGGAGAAGGCTATAACTTATGGGATTGATTGTTATTACTTACAAGGATCTACCGAGTGAGGTATGATTAGAAAACATTCAAATTGAAACTGTAATGGGAATTTATGATGATGTAAGGTTAAGGGAAGGAATGAAGTGACTTTAAGTGCTGAGATAACAATTGAAATTAATAAGAAATCTAATAACCTCTTGAGGTAGGTTTAAGTACTAAATTTTATACGACGAGAGAGTTATCAAACGGAATATATATTATGTGTAATGTTCGGGGTAAACATGCTACGTACAAGATTTACTAGATGAAATGTATGAATATCTATATTGATATATGATTACTTAGGTTGTGTGAATGCCTAGTGTATGGATTTCTTATGTTTATGACATACCTACCATACTTGATATCACAGGAGGTTAGTTTTATTTTGGAAGAGGACCCTCTTATCCTTGTGTGCCTTCGGGGGGATTTAGACTGGTACCTTAAGGACATAGTACTGTGAATGACTTATTTGTGAGTTGATAAGTCAGCTGACCATGTGAGTGTAGGTATGTGCGTGACCCATGGGTATGTGAACTATGTTCGCCTCCAATATGTGTGATTTGTATTTAGACGGTTCCTGAGAGATTCGGAACACGTGATCCTTAGGTATATGATATACATGGATTTGATAGCAGAGTATCCGTGCACCGCATCTGAGCCTAGGGGTGACATATATGTAATTTATGTACTGAGAGTGATGTACTTATGTATTTGTGATAGGTTCATTATTTCTTAGTATATGTGAATGGTTAAGATATTCGAATGGGATAAGAATGAGAATTTAACACTACTTGAGATAAGTAATTTAATGAATGTGAACATGGGTTATAAATATTGCTTATTTGGGGGTCTCGTGTAGATACTCTATATTAAAATGCAAAGGTAGGAATGGTACAAACTAGTTAGATAGTGGCATAACTAGGATGGGTTAAAGGCAGACGTTAGGCGTGTACAGTAGTTGAGAGGTGAGAAACTCATGTGAGAGTACGCAACTAACGTGTTTATAATATGTGATGTTTAATTGTAATTTAAATCACTTGCTAAATTTTTAAACTGTTTTCACATCGGACTCTGACCCGTTTTCCTCCAAATCTTTTTTTTATTTTGTAAAAAAAACATTTTAGGTGCCCAGCCACAGGGACGCCAAGCATAGGAGTTCCATTCTGATGACATGCTGCAGCTGCTATGGAAGTTAGAGGATCTTGGTAGTAGATGCTCTCATTTTATTCTTGATTCCTTCAGAGTCATTTGTATCAGTTAGGGCATGTCGCCCATTCTTATTTTGAGGTTGTAGTTGCAGACTTTCAGTATTTCAGTATTTCAGTTTTTGGTTTATTATTTATTCAGACTCTTGTATTGAGACATTATTTACTCTAGCATCTTTATTATTGGAGTGTTTACTCCAGACTTATTTGATTTCTTCTTGTTGAGCATTTATATGAGACTGGTTATGCTATTGCTGGTTTATTAAATATATTTTTGTTTAATTGTTGGCTTAATTAATAAAATTTGGCATCTCTCTTATTAAATATTAAGTGGCTAGTAATTAATTAAATATTTTTCGACAGTGATGCTAAGACTGAACCAACTGGATATTCTGTATTAATTTTATAAAAGAGTAACTACCCGATATTTAATTATACGGGGTGTCACAAGTGGTATCAGAGCATCAAGTTCTAGTGTCCTTTAGGATCTGCACGGCTTATTATGCTTCCAGCGTAGCTTTCCTTGATGTAGAGCCCTATGTTTAGGATTGTTGATTTCTTTGGTGAGATTCCGTTCTCCTGCTATGACGTATATGATAGTGAGTCTTATTTGCATTCGGATGTGTTCATGTGCCGAACAATGGAGACGTCAGGCGAAGACAGTTGGGCGAACAGCAGGAGGCAAAGTTCAGTTGAGGTTATTTGATTTATTAAAGAAGGATGGCCGTAGTTGAAGTCACCCATATTATGGCACGGAAGTCCAGGACGGTATAGACGGCTAAGGCGCAATTTATGACTTCCAGGTACAACAATAGCAGGAGTGGGGTCAAATTAGACTCACCTAAGATGGTTGTAATGGAAGAGAAAGAGTTAGGTGAAACATTGAAGAAAACCAATAGTGGAAATACTCGAAATGCGAAGATGTCGTGTGCTAGCCAAATGAATGTAATATATCAGAAGCAACAATTATTAGCTCTTCTGGGGAATTCTTCTTGGATGGTCAATGCAGATGGTAATAATGTCGCGTAGTGTTAATTTGGAGGTAAACATTTCCTTGGGTGGGGAGATGCAAGAATCGAGGATCTTTATAGAGTAAGACTAGGAAAATGGTGTTGGAGAATCACCATAAGGGGAAGACTCAATGGGGAACCCGTTAAAATGATTCGGATAGTTGAATTATTACCGAACGATGGTGATTTCAGTAAGAGATATGGAAACTAGTAGCGTGTTCCTTAGGTCCATCAAGCTAAGGAAACAATGGAGGTAGTCGTCAGAGACGGGACTACCAACGTCCGAGAGAAGGACCACCTTGACATGGTCAGTGTGACCGAAGATAAGTGGAGTAGGTGTAGAGGTATTTTATGGGAAGTGAAACCTGTGCATTTTAAATGTTTCCCGAAGCAAGTGTAGCGATAAAGGTATTATGTCTGGCAAGGGCAACAGTTATTGGAATATTCGGTTTGGTACGGACAGGTGCGTTAAGTCCAAGAACCATTTGAGCAGCAGGACGATTGTCAGGATAGAAATAGGAGTTATATCCTCAGATGATGCTGCATGTTGTTTGTGGCATGAACGAGTTGCTACAATTGTTATTATTATTATATTTTTGCTTGAGAGTCAAGTTTAGTGAGTATCGACAATTTTATTTATTTATGTGAATATTTTTCCCTGATAGTGTGGGGTTATATTTATTTTCATCCGCGGAGGATGTATGAGTACATTGATAGTAGTATATACTTTATTGAAATTACTCGTTTTAGTGTTGTGTTATACGAGTATGATATTATCCTAATTATGGTTTTATAATATGCTTATACCGATAGTGTGCTGGTATTACAAGTTTATCAGAGTTACTAACTTGGGGTAGAATGTTTTGATTCTGGCGAGGTCCCATATGTGAGAGGGCCAAGCTCGCAATTGTACTTTTGTATATATGTATATATTTATATATATTATTGTGATTGCAAAAAGGTATAATTGTCTCGGATATTTAATCCCAGCATGTGTAGGGATTTAAATTGATATGATTCGTAAGTAATTGGTTTACTAGTCAGTGAAAAGGCTTAGCTGGTTATTATATTAATGCTCGGGATGTCGTAATAAGAAGAGTGCATTATTTTATCATCCTTTAGAGATTTGGGAGTTTATACTCATAGTTGTGTGTCTCGGGACGGGATTTTGAGAGCCCCGATTATATTTGCATGATGTATATGAAGTGTGATTACCATCAATGTCAAGAGAAATTGTCTTTCAGGAGGAGTTACTTGTTTGAGTGTCATTAAGGAAGGAGATTTAGCTTTGTTGTTAAGAGACGAGAATATAGGGGTACATGTTATGGACTAAGGGTTAACAGATCCCGATGACTGACAATGTTAGGTAGTAGTGTATCGGGGGGGTTCCTTGTTTGGATTTCGCTTTGTGAGACATCCCACGCATGAAACTTAGCGTAAGGTTAGTAGTAGGGAGATGTTTGACCATTCGTTCATAGATTGGATACCTTGATCATTATAGAAGTAATTAGTTATATCTAGAAGTTATCAAGGTAAATTACGATGTAAGGCCTGTAGAGCCAGTTGTTAGTGAATTATGATGTAAGTACTGATAATGTTGGTTTTGTTACGCCGGGTTAAAGGATTCATTGAGGTTAAGGAGGACTTAGGATTTCAAGTCTGGGGGGGATTGAGAACGCCCAAGTGGTATATCCACGTTGTAAATACAGTGGCAATAAAGAGTTGGGAATACGTATGAAGCTTATTTAATGATTAAGACCATATGATTGGGTTATAAGGGATGTAGACATCTTGGTTTACTAATGTAGTAATCGCCGAAAGAAGGGATATTGATGAGTGGAATTTCTAGTTATGGGATTAAGCATTGTAATAGAAGGTGTTAATGAGTATACTCATGTGTAATCAGTATAGCACGTTCGAATTTGGTGAAAAGGCAGTGGAAAGCCATTTAATAAGGGGTTATATCTTGAGAAGGCAAATAGTTAACTATTGTGGACAATTTGGAGTATATTTCCGACCAATCGAATGTTGAGGGTGACTCAAGAGTAAATATAATGAGGATGTCAATAAGGTATAAAGGGTCCAGATGTGCATAACGTGGTGAAAAGTGCAAAGGTCGAAACTTTTGGTATACGCCGAGAGAAGAAGAAGATCAATAAGTATCACTTAACGGGAAGAAATATTTACGTGAAAGTCGGCATTAAAAGGGGTGTAGTAAGTAGTAGAACGGTTGGGGGTTAGATGATCAACCAGTTAATTTTGTATCCAGCCGACGATTCCAGGGATGGAAGAGTCAAGTTAGTAAATTTCCTTGAGGGGTAGCCAACTTATTGATAAGTAACGAATTCCTTTGAATATGTGGGACATATTGTCGAGAAGGAGAGAAATTGTTATATACTTGGGTGATTTACACTATTAGATAGTGAACACGCCAGTACGTGGTTCGACGCAGTATTATTCAGAACTAAGAGGAGATCCCCAAAATCCACCTTCAACATGGGGTAGAAAGAAGTAGTGGAAATATGTTTCGTTTGGAGAAGGTTGTATCACATATAGCCCGAGGTGTAGGCGCAAGGTGATTGACGACTGGTGGATTGTATAAAAGAAATTTTGGATTCATTACGATCTTTTTATTTCCAAATCGGGTAAAACTAGTAAGTCTGGCACATTGTGGTAATGGGGAGAAGATATTATCTAATGGTAGAGTTGGGTGAAAGCACCCGTATCTATTTTATAGTGGACAAGGTGCTTACAATTGTTTTGTGTAACACCACCCGGCTGAAGTAGTTTTCCCTTGTGTAAAGGTCACAACGTCGGGAACAGAGATTCAAAGAATAGGCAAGAGTAGTCAAATGTGCTATTGATTTCTTCCAGGATGGGAGTTTGGTGTGTTCCTAAACGCGAGATATAATGCGTAGTGAGGTGCGGACTCACAATAATATTGAAATAATGCGGCTAATGATGTATAGGCTATTTTTATTCTAATGTTGTTTAATAAGAGCACAACGTGAGGTGCATTTATTGAAGTGAATTCTGATAAAGTATTAAGTTTGCTAAACAAGCTTGTTGTGAAGCGAGGGCTTTAGTGATTGGGCCTTTCTTTATATTTTGTTTTGAATACATGAGGATACCTAATTTTCCAGGTATGCCTTACTTTTTCGAATTTCGGGACGAAATTCCGTTATTAGGGGGGAAGTATGTAATACCCCGTATTTTTATGGCTTTTAATTATGAGGTTAATTAAATGGAATTGCTTTTAATTCTGGGATTTATTAAATTAATTTGGGATGTATGAAATTAATTTGGGATTTATTAATTGGAAAATTAATTCGGATATAAATGCTAGCGAGACGAGAGTTAGTATTTTGTTATTATTATGTTGTTGAATATAACTGAGTGATTATGTTAATATGTGATCATTGAATTTATTAAAATTGTCGTGAGTTGAAAATACGGCAGTTTCGGTAATTTAGTTGGGACGCGCGTGTCAGTCGTGTCAGTACCCAATTTAATGTATTTAAAAGTATTTTATTTTTATGTCATCTGTATGAGCTTTTTGAATGCGCCAACGTGTCCGGAAGGGTCGAGATAGTCAAAAAATACTAGCCGGGGGTTTAGTTTGAGTCCTGGGGCATTTTTAGGCCAAATCGGCAACTCAGAAGGGTATTTTGGTCATTTTAAAAATTGAGGAAATATGACCCACGAATTTTAGAGTTTATTTATATATTATTAGAAAGGCCTTTAGGGCCATTATCATCCAAAAACAAGAGAGTGGGCTATGGTAGTTAGAGGGAAGTTAAAAAAAGGGTTTCCAAACCAAAACCACCACCCACCACCACCATTTTCGATGGAATTGTGGCCGAAGAAAGGAGGAGAACCAGCCCTAAACATCATCAACAGATCAGAAGCAACATTTTTCAGGCAAGTGATTTATCTTGCAAAAATTCAAAGCATATATTTTACATGTCATTCTAGAATTGAAGAATTATGATGAATAAGGAAAATTGAAGGGATTTGAAAGGTTTAAATCATAATTTGGATAGGTCTTGAATGTAGTTAAATGTTAGAGATGATATTAACCACGAATTTATGATTTATGGGTAGAGAATTGTGGAATTTGATTGGATTATGTGATTTTCTTGAAGAAATAGGAAAACTAGGTTTTTATATGATAATTGGGTATTTTGATCCAAGATATTGATGTTATATGTTGATTTAATGAATCTAAAATGTGGGGAATGATGTAAACATGTTAGTAGGATGATTAGTATATTGATTTGTAAGTTTTGGAAGTTAGAATGAAGATTTAGAGGTGTAAAAAGTTCATAACCCGTAACTGTTAAGGATTTTTGGGCTGATACCTGCTTGATTGATCGATCGACTCAAGAATGTCGATCGATCGACCCCTTTTCATCGATCGATCGACCCCTACTGAATGTTGACAATTGTTTCTCTTTAAGGTTTAAGGATTCTTCCAAAGCCAATGTTGATTATTAGGGTGAGTAATATAATCTTGTGGGACTTAGATAAAGTCAGTAGGGCCTTAGTTATTATCGGAGAAGGCTATAACTTATGGGATTGATTGTTATTACTTACGAGGGTCTACCGAGTGAGATACGATTAGAAAACATTCAAATTGAAACTATAAGGGGAATTTATAATGATGTAAGGTTAAGGGAAGGAACGGAGTGACTTTCAGTGCTGAGATAATAATTGAAATTAATAAGAAAGCTAGTAACCTCTTGAGGTAGGTTTATGTACTCGATTTGATACGACGAGAGAGTTATCAAACTAAATATATATTATGTGTAATGTTCGGGGTAAACATGCTACGTACGATATTTACTAGATGAAATGTATGAATATCTATATTGATATATAATTACTTAGGTTGTGTGAATGCCTAGTGTATAGATTTCTTATGTGTATGACATACCTACCATACTTGCTATCACAGGAGATTAGTTTTATTTTGGAAAAGGACCCTCTTATCCTTGTGTGCCTTCGGGGGGATTTAGACTGGTACCTTAAGGTCATAGTACTGTGAATGACTTATTTGTGAGTTGATAAGTCAACTGACCATGGGAGCTTAGGTATATGCGTGGCCCATGGGTATGTGAACTATGTTCGCCTCCAATATGTGTGATTTGTATTTAAACGGTTTCTGAGAGATTCGAAAAACGTGATCCTTACATATGTGATGTACTTGGATTTGATAATAGAGTATGCGTACACCGCAGCTGAGCCTAGGGATGCCATATATGTAATTTATGTATTGAGAGTGATGTACTTATGTATTTGTGATGGGTTCATTGTTGCTTAGTAGATGTGAATGGCTAAGATATTCGAATGGGATAAGAATGAGAATTTAACTACTACTTGAGATAAGTAATTTAATGAATGTGAACACGGGTTATAAATATGGATTATTTGGGGGTCACGTGTAGATACTCTAAATTAAAATGCGAAGGCATGAATGGTACAAACTAGTTAGATAGTGGCATAACTAGGATGGGTTAAAGGAAGACATTAGGAGTGCACAGTAGTTGAGAGGTGAGAAACTCATATGAGAGTACGCAACTAATGTGTTTATAATATGTGATGTTTAATTGTAATTTAAATCACTTGCTAAATTTTTAAACTATTTTCACATCGGGCTCCGGCCCGTTTTCCTCCAAATCTATTTTTGTTTTGTAAAAAAAACATTTTAGGTGCCCAGCCACAGGGACGCCAAGCATAGGATTTCCATTCTGATGACGTGCTGTAGCTGCTGTGGAAGTTAGAGGATCTTGGTAGTAGACGCTCTCATTTTATTCTTGATTCCTTCAGAGTCATTTGTATCATTTAGGGCATGTCTCCCATTCTTATTTAGAGGTTTTAGTTGCAGACTTTCAGTATTTCACTTTTTGGTTTATTATTTATTCGGACTCTTGTATTGAGACATTATTTACTCTGGCATCTTTATTATTGGAGTGTTTACTCCAGACTTATTTGATTTCTTATAGTTGAGCATTTATATGAAAACTGGTTATGCTAATGATGGTTTATTAAATATATTTTTGTTTAATTGTTGGCTTAATTAATAAAATTTGACATCTCTCTTATTAAATATTAGGTGGCTAGTAATTAATTAAATATTTTTCGACACTGATGCTAAAACTGAACCCACTGTATATTCTGTATTAATTTGATAAAGGAGTAGTTATCCGGTATTTAATTAGACGGGGTGTCACATTAATATCACTAATTAATTATTTATAACACATGGCACAACAATCACAACATATGAAAATATTAATTACTATCTAAATTATGCGTTTTTATTTTTACCAAATCACACAAGCAATAATTTATCCCAATTATTAATTTATTTCCTAATTAATAAATAATAAAAAAAAAGCTATAAAAATACGGGGTATTACAGCTAGTCACCTGACTGGAGTTGCTCATATGCCAAGTTTTACCTTCTGATAGGTTCACCAAGTACACTATATTTAGGGTAAAACAATTGGAACCCTCCCTCCAAGTTTTGGTGCCAAAATGGAGGGCAATATAAACATTTGGGGCACTCCCGTTAAAGCTAATTAAGAAAAATAGTGGAAAGGTCATTGGTGTTAAGTTAAGAAAGTTTAAGTGTCAAATTGCTATAAAAAAAAATTTAGGGAGTAAACATTACAAATGTCGAAGTTGAGGGACATAGGTGTAATTTCCTCTAAATTTTTGTGACATTGAGTGAAAAACACCTTGTGTAAAACATGTAGAACAATCGACCCAAAATGGAATGAAAAATAGACATTTGGGGAATTCTTGTCAAATTAGCTTAGAAAACCAGTGGAAGTGCTATCAGTGTTAACTTATAAAATTTTAAGGGTCGAATTGTTATAAATAAAGTTTAAGGCCAAAACATTACAAATGACAAAGTATAGGGATGTAAACATGTAGAACAAACGACCCAAATGGAGGGCAATATAGACATTTGGGGTTCTCCTGTCAAAGTTAACTGAGAAAAATGGTGGAAGGGCCATTAGTGTTAAAGTATGAATGTTTAAGGGTCAAGTCATTATAAAAAAATTTAGGGCAAAAACATTACAAACGTCAAAGTTGCGGGGCATATGTGAAATTTACTATAACTTATTAATGACATTGAGTGAAAAATGCTTGGTGTAAAACATGTAGAACAATCAACCCACACACAAAGTTTTTAGTGACAAGCCAAAATAGCTTTTTTGTGAACGTATTTACCCTTGATCTCTATTTGATTTTTTTATGCAAACATTAAAAATAGATAATACCCAAAATATAAATCCATTCAAAATGAAATTTATATATTTTGAATCTCCTGGCGAGATCTATCAAATCAATCCATGATGGATAATTAATTTTGAACTTTGAAAATTCTTATTTTGCACTTAAATTTTCGACGACAGTCACTAGAGACTCGACGAATTTAGTTTGAATATTTCTATTTTGCACTACAATTTTTGGCGAGGCCCAACGAAGGCTTGTCACTCACAGGGTGTCGCCAGATATTTTCCACAGTCACGGAGGTGCCACAGAATTCTCCTTAGAGTCACATCATTGGGATGTCTCCAAATATGTAACATCGGAGGCTTGACGGACAGATGTTGGAGATCCGAATGGAGTTGAGTTGGAGAGAGAAAATTAATATTGAGTTAGTGATGGTAAAGGAATTTTTTTCTAGTGACTAGTATGAGTGATTTTATACTAAGTTCCTTCACCCTTACATATTTGTAAGGAACTAAGATCTCTACAGCCATAATGTGTATTTATTAGTGCAAATCTGATGTGGAAAAATAATTCTACAGAAATTTTTTACACATCCCTTTCTTGCTCTAATGGTAATTTTTATTCTAATGTATAAAAGTGTATAAAACAATAATATATTCGCACAGTTCCTACCCTTGACCCCATAAACATATTTAACCATCTCTATCCTCTCCCTTAATTTGGGTAGCTAGAACTCAACGTGAGATAGGATTCATAGAAGTTACATGAAAGGTGGGAGTAGAGGAGTAGAGGGGATTTTTATAACATGTCTATGTAAAATTTTTGTGCAAAATACACAACAAATTTACACAAGGTTGAGCTATCGATTTATCTTAACACACCGTTAGAGATAATGTATTTAGGGCAATGTGCATATTTTCTAAAATTGATAGTTTAACATATGACTAGAGATGCTCTAAGGTCCTCACACCTAAGGCTTGATTTAATGCGTTAGATAAGAGGGTCAGATTGGCTAGGATAAGGACTGGATTATATAGGATAAGGATGGATAAGATAAGGCTTATTCCAATCCTACGTTTGACACGATCATGGATAAGAAGGATGGATGGGAAATAATAATCCAATCATGTGTTTGGAATGCACTTGATATGATTAATTTGTATCTAGTTTTTAAAAAATACCGTCATTTTATATTTAACATTAAAAATACAAAATATAATGTTATCGCATATTTTAATAAAATATATAAAATTTCCAATTTATAAATTAATCCAAACCTATTTACTAAGTAAAATAACTAAATAAAATAATAAGAACAAGATGAACCAATTTTCCCCCATGTCTAACTTTTACCCCTCCTTTTTATATCACCATTCCATAGGTATGTGTTGTAAGGGTTGTATGGAATAAATTAATCGGGTTTTATTGGGCAATTATCAGTGGGTTTTGATTGCAAACAAAATAAAAATAAAATAAAAATCAATTATATTTTTTCTATTTAAAGTTGGGCACCTGGACATATGTGCTAACTATTTTTTTGCTATGCATTAAACTGATAGTTTTTATAAAAGTAATTTTTAAGGACTTCTTTTTCTCCATAGATTTTTAGCTGGAAGAATTTCAATAAAGTTGGTAAGATGAATAAGTGATTGGTTCTACAATTGTCTTACACATATGTAAGCCTCGAGGAAGTTGAATAGTACCAAAAAATAAAGGATCTTTTATTATTTGAGGTCCTGTAGTTATCAGTACATAGAGTTTGGATCCAAAACTGACGAAAAATTATTAGTTGACCGATTTGACCATCAATTGACCCACTGTTTCAACCAAAAAAACTATTTTATCCTCATATACATTAATATATATCACTATATCAATAAATTATACATTTATACGTGTAATATATACATCTAAAATAAAAAATACATTAATGTATAAATTTATTTTTGTTCATTCATATTTTTTATTTTGTATAAATATGAATGAACTATAATAAATTTATACATTAATGTATTTTAAAATTTAGATGTATATATTGCACGAATAAATGTATAATGTACTGATATAGTAATATATATATATATATTAATGTATACAAGGATAAAATAGTGTTTTGGTTAAAAAAGTGGGTCAACTGACGATCAAACTGATCAACTAACGATTTTGTCAGTTTTAGACCCTAATCAACTAAGAGGGAAAAAAATGGACCCAAACTCTAAAAAGTGAGAACTACTCGACCCCAGACATTAAAAGACCTAAAAATAAAAAATCAACAAACCTACTTTTGGGCACAAAAATCCTAGAAATTGAGCTAATGGGAGAGACGAACAGGAAGAATGAGTTCTTTTATGTTTTCAATTTTGGAATCCCATATGATTTGGTTTCTTTTAAACTAAACAAGGGTACGTCAGTAATTTGATTTGCAGTCTTTGGATCAGATAAATTTATACCACGTAGCAGGTGGAATTTTTTTATCTCACTCCTTATGGGATAAGGAGCTCACTTGGGATAATTTATCTCATTCTATTATACACCAAACATGGGATAGGATAATTTTATCTTATCTGACGCATCAAACGTGACCTAAATGTATATCATATAAGCGATCGTATATAGAGAAAACAACCACTATTGTACGAAAAACACCATACATTATGAGCACATTAAAAATCTGTATAATACCAATGAACTTTATTTTTAAAGGGTGCTACTATTGACACCCCAAATACTACTTCATAATACCACATTAAGAATTATGATGACACTTTTTTTATCAATTACCACACCATATATAATATTTTTTAAATTATCAAAAGGACCCACACTTATTTTAACAAAACCCTCTCAACTCTCCCTACTACTCACGTACCCTCTAGGTGAATAAACACACCACGCAAACCTGATCAAACTTGAGTTTGTCATTCATAATTGTTATTACATTGAAAGTAGAGCATTTTTTTGACCATTTTGATACTTTTATGGAGCATATCAACTCATATAAGCCATGGAAAGTGATCAAAATATCAACCCAAATGGTACTGGTTTAGGGGCTTCGACATCTCAACAAAACAGTCCCAAAGGTCAACAAGAGGTATACAACATTTTTTTGTACTCATTATGTTTTTTTGTTGATGTAAGATTTGGTAAAAAGGGTGGTAAAATAAGTACAAGGCCATTAGGTACCAGGGTATCGACAACAAAGGCCTTTTTCGGTATCTCGGTACGGGTTCAACCTTATTATTTTTTTAAATAAGTGTTCATTCATCACATTATCCATGATTTTTGTCACTCCCATTCTTCTAATGGTACTCGAATCAGGCACATGACATTCGTTATATAGATACTAGATAGTTTTTATTATTTTTATTATATAAATATCCATTCGGCACCTAATCCCTGGAAACGTGCACATTTCATTCGTTTAATAGTCCCTGACTCAGACACATAACATTCATCGTATAGATATTGAATTAATTTAATGTTTTTTTATAAGTATTCATTTTACACCTACTCCCGGACAACGTGCACACTCATTCGTTATATGAATCCCGAATGACCCGTGTTATATCTTTATTATATTTTTAAGAATAATATCCTATTTTACTATATTCTTTGTAATGGATAATCTTTTGAAACAATTTATTTATATTTTGTTAATGTAAGAAAATGTTGATATTTCCTAGGATCCATAGATGGATTTCAATTCAGTGATTTTTAGACGAGGAAATTGTTGAAGGGCACGGTGATAAGAAGGATCAGGATGCTCTTCATATTGATGTCGGTAAACACTTTTTCACCGAACAGGTTTGTTCAAAAGTTAGTGTATTTTATTTCAGTATACACTTAATTAGTTTATGTTACAAGTAATAAAAGTTATTGTATGTTGCTTTAGGTATTTGTTACCCGAAACATATTGGTTAATTAGGCACAAAATAAGGATAGATAAATATGAACAGTTGTTGTAACTACCAAGTCGGAGGCATCATCAACTTCACAGAAGGCCCGTCTTCACTTGGGGTGTAAGAGGATAGGAGTTTATAGGGATCAAAATAACACAAACGATGATGGGAAGAAACGAAAAAGATATTTTCCCATAAAGAAGTACAATTGTCCATTTTTGTTGAATGAAATTCCATTGTATGTTGGTCAGTAAATGCATAAAGTTTACAATGGTGTCCACAATCACTCTCTCCCCCGGAATCTTGTAGGCAATCCATATGTTGTCATTTAATCGCTGAAGAGAGTAAAATTATAGAGGAGATGTCTCTAAGCGATGTAAAACCTGTCATAATTTTAACGATCCTAAAACGTCATCAGCGTCAATTTAACGTGTCAACTATGAAGAAGATTTATAATGCCAAATCTAAATTAAAGACAAATGAGAGGGAGGTCCAAAGTGCATTCTAACATCTGATGAAGTTGTTGAGTGGAAAACATTATATTTACTGGTATAGGCGTAATGAGGATATCGAGAAGTGAAATACTTATTTTGGGACCATCCCAAGTCCATTCAACTAGCCAAATATTTTTTGTCAATTGTGATATTTGATTGCACGTACAAGACCAACCGTTACAAATGTCACTTTTTGAGATGGTCGAGATGATGTCTTGTGATCGTACTTTCGCCATTGCATTTGCCTTCTTAGTTTAAGAGAAAGTTAATAATTATAGGTGGGCATGGGTACATCCAAAGATGTTTTTTGATACGATCATCATCTTCGATGTGTTTCATACCAATCGAGAATTTATATACATGCATGCATTACGAAATGTATACTATCATGAAAATTATATGTTGTGTGCATTGCACGTTGTAAGGAATATGGAATCCTATAGGAGGAGGGAGGTTATGGACGAAGATGTGTACAATAAGTTCATTCAAGATTGGGTCCATCTTGTTGAATCCGCCACTAAACAAGATTTTAACGAATAGTAAATGTTGATGAAGGTGGATTGGGCTACTTATCCCAATACCATTAGGTACAAAACTAAAACATGGATTACTTTGAATGAGGTTTCATAACATCTTGGACTGATATGATTAAACACCGTACTAACTGAACCACTAATTATTGTGAAGGTGCTCATGGGAAGTTGAAGAAATAATTAGAGCACTCACAATTATCCTTTGAATCGGTGTGGATATAAATGGATAATATCCTGGGTTTACAAGTAACGTACATTCAGAAAAGAATTTGAGACCTCATTGCATAAAACCATCCATTCTCATAATATTCTGATCTTCACTAAGTTAATGGGGCACGTGTCACATTTTAGCATTAATTTGATAGTAGATGAGATGAGAAAAGTTGACGTTGGTGATTTTAATGTGAATGCATGTGACCACCTATTGCGGATGATGTATGCCCTACCATGTGCTCATGAGCTAGCTATTTATGTACTATAAGGTCATCCAATACCTTTGGACGAATTGGATACTTACTGGTATAAGTTAACAATGATCCCCGACTTAGTAAAATACCAAGAAGTTGACTGTGAACTGGAGATGATATTATTTAAACACCGGTGGTCATAATAGACCGAGGATGAGTTGAAGGTTATGTTGCGCAAACTTAAGGAGATAGGTATTCCCACCACCACGAGGCTACATGAACCTTCTTAGGTGAGGGTAGTTAAGGGAAGACCAGGGGTGTAAACCATCCATTAAAGAATGAAAACATGAAATGTCAACCAAAATGGACCCATTAACATTTGAATATGCGAGGCTTGAGGTAAAGGTTCCAGTAGTGCAGAGAAAAGCCAAAATCAATTGCAAGAAGTTTACGGTCCCAGCATCGCGATGCTCTAAATACACACCCATATAACAACATTATGTAAAGAGATACCAGATTTATTCTGAGGTCAATGTTGACGCTAATGGTAATTGTCGATTTAGTTGTGTTGCGGGTTCACTAAATAAGGGAAATTATTTGGACAGTTTAAGGGATGTAAGATTTTGTTTGATGGAATAAGTGATAGAACATAAATTGTACTATGAATATGTGTTCGGGGAATAGTTTCATGATACCACTCTTTCACTATTGAATAACATTAGTAGCCTGTGTTATCGAAAACATTGGTTACTTATACCTGAGTGTGGCTATATCATTGCACAAGTTTATAACTGTGTATGTGTTTTTATATCTCCAAAACAATGTCTGATGTTCTTGCCTTTGAGAAACCAGACAAGAAAATTCCCATTGTTTATTGAAATGGCTCTAGTTTTTAATAGTCATTTTATAATTTTAAAGTCGAGACATGGGTAGCCAATGCCACCAGTTACAAGTTATTGACATAATACACCCTACCAAGGACCAAGCTTGGATTAATAAATACACTGAACCGATCATAGATTTTGAGAAGCTTTGTCCATCAAATTTTTCTACTCGTAATGCTCCAGTTGATCTTAGCTAATGGAAGTATAGTAACTAAGTAGTTTTTTAACACAAATTCTAGTTAATTTTTGGGAGTGGGTGATGTGGACAAGTCAATTTTTGGGCTATAATGATGTAGATAAGTCGGTATTATAATGTTATAATGCCATAAATTCAATGTTATAATGTTATGTAACATTGATAAGTCAATTTTTGAGAGTGAATGTTATTGTAAAGTCAATGTTATGATGTAATGTATTTTGTAGTCAAGTCAATGTTTGGGAGTATATGATGTAGACAAAGTCAATGCTATTTATGTTTGTAGAATCATTAATGATATGGCAAGTGGATGTAATTATGAATCAATGATATTTTCCTTTATTTATTTATTTGTTATTACTGATATGGCAATTGTTAATGAATGATATTTTCCTTTATTTCTTTATTTGTTAATTTGGCAATTGTGAATGAATGTGATAAATATTTTAGTGTAAATGAAATGGCAATTGTGAAATCATAGTCTTTATTTGTTACACATGTATTAGGGATTCATATCATGAAAAGTACAAAAATACTCTGTAAAAAACACCCGATTGCTACATAATTCCACACCAGAGATATATTTTCTTCAAAATAACACAAGATTTATTTCGTTCGTCATAAGAACACAAAAACTCTTCATTATAATTTGGGGTAAGAGTCCCTAACATAGAGGTACTCAAATTTAATAACTATCATTATTCGCTATCTTAATAGCGAATATAATTCCTTCATTCGGCGTAACGATCCCGAATCAAATTTTCATATTATTTATTCGTCACGAGGATGTCGACTATATGTGTGATCCTTCATCGTAAACAACACAAATCAAAATTTTCAAATATTGATTCCTCGTTAAGATACTGACTACATGTGTGAGCATTCAGCAAAAGGTCACAAATCAGAGTTTTTTTTACAAGTCCAACATCATATATATAATTTTGACATGTATCATACAATAATTATAAGCACATAAGTCCCACATCAAATAATAATTATAAGCATATGAGTCATAAAATTTTCCAACATATGTACAATAATGCCAAGACTATGATACAAAGACCCTATTCATTCAATTACCAACATAATACAATTCTAATTTCTTCGGAAATTCTTCCAAAATTCATCAAAAAACCAATGTGAATGCAGTTCTTCCAACCGAAATTCATATAATTCGTTTCCTCTTTATTTTTTGAGGACCCTTGTTAGGAACCTCCTCGTGATCTTTGACAACCTTCTTCTTATTCTTTTTCTTCTTCTTCTCATTCTCTTCATTTTGTGGTCCAACTCCCATACCAGTTACCGATACAAGGATGCCGTATGCTTCAATATTTCATTTAAGTATGGTTGCAAAATTAACATTGTCCCTATTTTGGATGCTTTTAGAGAGAAAATCCATCACCTTCCGGACTTGATCATACCAAATATAAATCAATATTATCATCATATTGACATACGAATTTATATGCAATTATAAAATGAATATAAAATTATAATTGAAGATTTCTTACTTTCGGCTTTGCGATTGGCAGGGTTCTGGACAATAGGATGGGAGTACGTCAAAAACCATGTCAAGTAATCTTTGGTTGAATACTAGAGGAGCGAGATCGGTACTAAACAGGACTTATCTACAAGAAAATGGTCTTGCCAATTATTTTGGTGACATTTCTGATTATCGAACTTCACATCATAATGGGCAAGTTTATTTCCTCTCTTATATATAATTGGTGTCATTGGGTCCTCAGGAATGATTTGGACACATCCCAGTTGCCCCAACTCACGCTCTGTGTAATAAGTTTCCCCCCATATAAATGTAAATCAACATACTGTTGTAAAATGAGACATCATAGAATGGGTACGCATCTCTTTCGTCACGGTACGAGTTCCAAAAAAATCTTAAGAAAAGTATAAACCATAATTAAAGTCTCAATAGTGCAAAAATATGAACAAACGACACACTTCCAATATTAGAGGACAAGTCGTCAAGTTTCTCCCAATATTTATATAGCTGTGGCACCGCATCCTTTTAAAAAACATATTGCAATGCCTAGCGAGCGATCCTTGGCATTGTGTTGTTAAATTTCATATTCAAGCATGTACTAAGCCCGGTAAAATGTTCTTAAATCCACGACTCCATGAATAATACACAATACCATTACCAACGTCTCAAAAAGCATAATCATATATTATCATTGACAACCTCAAATAATATAATTATCTATACCTGTAGAAGACAAAGGCACCCACTTATTTGCTTCACCCTAAACCTTTATCCTAAGGCAAGTTGTCGGTATAGGTGGGATAGGATTCGCATGCCCCATGTGACATCCCCAACTTTATCCAAATTCTTCATGAGTTGAAGATGATAGACAAAATATTTGTTCTTCGTTCTGTCAAGAAAAATAGTGCAACATATGATGTACAATAAATATGCCCTTGCACGGCATCGTCCACTTTCGATTGCTCTTGAAACATGTCAATAATCCAATTAAGCCGCACAACACATGACTACACAATATATAATAGTTGGCACTCTTTCTTTGTCTTCTTTTGTGGTACTCCTAGCCGTGGGAAAAGTATGGGTTGGGCCTAATTTGGGCGGGTCAAATATGGGTTAGGCTAAATGTGGGTTGTGCCAAATATGAATTGAGGTAAATGTGGGTTGGACCAAATATGGATTGATCAAAATATGGGTTGAGCCAAATATGGGTGGACGAAATATGGGCTGCTCCAATCCATTTTTTTTACTGAAGTAAGTATTGCAATTCTAGGTGTATGTAAAAAAACTCATATTTTACTCACAACTTTTAAAAATGAACATTATATTTGACTCGTAACTTTTAAACTTGAGCTCCATATTTGATTCATGGTTTTTAAATATAGGCCCCATAGTTGACTCATAGCTTTTAAATATGTGCTCCATATTTAACTAATAACTTTTAAATATGGGTCTCATATTTAAATGACTGGGCTAATATGGGTTGTTTTATTATTTGAGCCACATCTTGCCACTACTAGGTACTCCTATAATGGGCAAACACATCATTTTCAAAATTATAGTATATACCTAAAATTAACATCACAACCCAGCGTCGACATTGTCGCTCCCACACGTTGACACATGCACACTTTAAGCCATTTATTAATTTTATATAATCTAGATTAATGTAAACACATATCTATTTGATAAATACATACATTTAGTTGGTTCATGTATTAGGAGGTTCAGGTATAAAAGTCTAAATGAGATACGTTTACATTAAATGTAATAGATACATGTATTTAGGTAGATACATCTTAGAGATCCTATAAATATCCATATAATGTTCACATTTAAAGTGAAGTCATGAAAGTCAAAAGTATTATGTGAGTAGTAAAAAAAATCCTCTCAAATATTGAGTATGTTATTGTATTTATTATCTCTCAAATATTTTTTTTTACAGTCATGTATATGGATGAAGGGATTTACGGAGGTGTTCTCAAGTTGAATGAATAATTTAGCTATTTTAATGAAGGATTTAATGAAAATTATTTTTATGTCCGAATTTTGGGGTGTGATGGTTTTAAATGCTTTAATAGGTTTGTTAATTTGTACGTTTGCTTCACGCGTTAGTAGTGCACTATATTTATACTTACAATTTTCCTTCCAAAAAGAAATATGTTGTGCTTATTAGGTTTGTTGTCGTATGTTTTGTATAAATTTATAACGTGATATATATTGTATAAAATTTTAATGTTACATATTAAAATTTTGTAATCTATTTTATGAGTTCATGTTGAATGTTTTAGGGTTATTTTACGTTATTTTCTACGTACTTTTAAACATAATAGTCTCTTTCATAACTTTTTTTATATATTAGTTTAATATTAATTTTTATTTATTTAAAATAATATTAAGATATTCGGGTACATTATCCACTATTAAAAAATTATTTTATTCTATTAAATATGTTTTCAATATGCTTTAAATATATTATCTTTCACAATTCAAATCTTAAACATGTACTAGCCTACATGTTCGCACGATGCGCGAGTGGTTTTTAGACAAATCAAGTCATATATCACTTTACATAAATACTATGACTTAAATTTTCATTCTCAAAGATCAACTTTGGTGATCATACAAACTTATTCAATCATATCCTTTGACATTTAAAGGTTCCTAAGCCTCAAAACATAGGCTGATGAAAAAATTCACGCGTTTCTTATACCAAATGTTCCTAACAAATAAGCCTCCAAGGGAAATTAACTTGATATACACCTGGAGTGAGGAGATTCTTTTATTATATTACCTCAAAAAAATAAAACACGTCTTTTATAATTACAAACCACAAACAAAATTATATTCAAGAATCAAGGTATGAAAAATGACTAAACTTACTTCTGAATGTAAAGTTCAAAATTAATGTCGTGCCTCCGGATTATATTTTTTCCATGATAGAGAAATGGTAGAAATGGACTTTTTTTTACATTGTCCAACCGTAAAATTAAATAGATAGCAAAAAACTTTTTCCAAATAAGATATGCAATGAAGAAGTTAAGATATTTTTAACCAATTGTAATACCCCGTATTTTTTAATGTATTCTATTTTAATTATCAGATTATGATTAATTAAATTAAATGGAGTAAATTTATTTACAATTAATCCGAACTTAACTAAATAATTACTAGCTTGATGAGAGTTAGTATTTATTGGTGATTGTGGGAAACGACTGTACTTAGCATTTTTCACCAAACAACTCATCATCTATGGCTGAGATTCCGGAATCCAGTAATCGAAACACTGGGGTCCCTCCAAACCCCTCTACTCCACCAAATATTCAAGATCTGGCTGGCATAATGGCTAATTTTGCCCAAGGGCAAACTGCCATGCAAGAAACCATGCGTCAACTTATACAAACTGTTCGAGATGGAGTGCCGGCTCAATCAGGACAACAAAGTGCTTAGAGAAATACCCTTCTGCCATCTTCAAGAACTAGACGAATGCTATTCCTGGAGGTCCCCCAATCTAGACGTACTGGCTCATATCGTACTGAGAGGTCTAATGATCCTTCGTATCAACCTGACCGGACTTCATCAGTACGAGCTACAGATTCTCAACGGAATGTCACTCTAACTCCAGAACAGACCAGTGCTCTGGAAAGGTTGAGCAGAGTCTCTCCTTTTGATCTATTGAGCCCCAGGAGGAATAGAAACCCTCCTAGAATCGCGTCGAGAAACTCTCAACATCCATCCAATTTAAGGGAAGGCTCTGCCCAATCACGCCCAACAGCTCATAATGAAAGGACCCAAAAGGAAAACTCAATGCGATCAGTCGCTCGAACAAATAGGCCCGAGGTGGTAAACGATGCATGGAAAGGCTCTATTCAAAGGTTGGAAGACAGGTTAGGGGAAATGGCTAAGGCTAAGAATCCCCCACAAAAAACTTTTGTTCAAGGGACACCATTCGTGCAGGAAATTATGGATTTTCCCACACCATCAAAATTCAAAGTTCCTATGGTGACACCTAAATATGATGGAAAAACTGGTCCAGTCCTCCATATAGAGAAATACCAAGCTGCTGTCAATATCTATGCCCTTCCAGATGAGATGAGATGCAGGGCATTTTTAGGAACTCTCACCGGGTCAGCTCAGATATGGTACAACAACCTTCCTCGGGGGAAGATTGCAACTTTCCTTCAACTGGCAGAGCTTTTCATAGGGAATTTCTGTTTTGGAGCGAAACCAATTAAAAGAGTAGCACACTTGCTGAGCATTAGACAAAAGACAGAAGAAAGTACCAGGGACTATATTACTCATTTCAATAACGAGAAACTTGAGGTAATTGATTACGAGGAGAAGATAACAATTACTTCTCTGATGAGTGGATTGTTACTAGACAAATTCAACTATACTTTGGCCAAAGATCCGCCTTGGGCCATGGCAGAACTAATGGCAAAGGTTGCCAAGATCATGAACGTTGAGGAAGCCATGGCTGTGAAGAAGAATGCAGACACTAAGGAGACCAAGGTTGAGGATAGTAAAACTGAGAATAAGGATCAGAAGAACAATGGTGGCAACAAGCATTCGAAAGGTAAACAAGCACTGGAGAAGATGATGAAATATGGAAATTATACTCCCTTGAAGGTAGATATAAATCACATTTTGGAAGAGATCAAGAACAACGAGGAACTAACCTGGACAGAGAAAATGAAGGCAGATCCTGACAAAAGGGACAAGTCCAAATACTGTGAATTCTACAAAGATCACGGCCACACGACTAAACATTGCATAGCCCTTTAGAATGAAATTGAATCACTCATCAGGCGAGGAAAACTAACTAAGTATGTTGATCGCTAAAATGGTGGAAAAACCAGCAACAGAGGAAGGCAAAGATCTAAGTCTCCTCGCCGAGCAAAAGAAGACAAGAAGAGAGATCACGAAGATGATCTAGAAGATGACCCTGATCTACCCAAAAGGCCAAGATAGCCAGAGAGCGAGGTATTTTCAATCCATTTTAGGTCATTTGAATGTAATGTCATTACAGGTGGAGATGCAGGGGGAGGAGATCTTAGTGCGGAGAGAAAAGCTTACCTCAATGAGGCCCAAGCTTGCTCTTACATACAGCGCATAAACTTGGCTGAAGATGATCGCCCAAGGAAGGTGAATAGGGATAAACTGGTTATCTGCTTTTATAAGAACGACCTGGAACGTGTATTATATCCTCATGATGACCCATTGGTGATCAAGATGAGAATGAAGGAGGTGGTGATTTCACGGGTACTGGTGGATAAGGTAGCTCTACAAATATCATGTTCTACCCATGCTTTGACAGTTTGAATCTGAAGTTAGCCCAGTTGGAGGCATCTCATAGGCCCCTCCTCGGTTTTACTGGCGAAAAGGTTTTTCCACTAGGGATGATCAAGTTGGACAAGATTATTGGTACATGGACTGCTTATCGAACAAAATGAATAGGCTTTTTTGTAATGGATAAAAATGTTCAATCAGCCTACAACATCATCATGGAAAGGGTAGGTCTGAAGGAGTTCGAGGAAGTACCATTCACTGTACATCAATGTTTAAAGTTCCCAACTAATTTTGAAGTGGTAATTGTGAAAGGCGACAAGAAAGTAGCTCGGGAATGCTACTATTCTTCTGCTGAACAAGAAGAACGATAAGAATCCAGGAAAAATACTACTACATATCAAGTGGATGAAACAGAAGAAGCAGAGATTGAAACATTAGACCCTAGAGATGAGTCTTAGCTCATGAAGGTCCAGGTCATGGAAGTTACCGAAAATATCATTCTGGATGATGAACACCCAGAATGAACAACCCAAATTGGTGTGTCATTGGATGTATCGATAAAACAGGAAATGATAGCATTTCTAAGGCGCAGAAAATGGACTTTTTCATGGAGTCATGAAGACATGCCAAGGATACACCCGAGTTTCCTGTGCCACGAGCTCAACGTTAACAAGAAAGTCAAGCCAGTGAAGCAGCGAAGAAGAGTGTTCAGCCCTGAAAAGAACCAAGTTATACAGGAAGAGGTAGAGAAACTATAGAAATCCTTTTTATTGAGGACGCCAAATATCCAGATTGGCTAGTAAATGTGCTGATGGTAAAGAAGAAAAATAACAACTGGAATGTAATACCCCGCATTTTTGTGATATTTATTTCATGGGATTAATTAAATTAAATGTGTATTAATTGGAAATTAATCCGGATTAAAAATACTAGCGAGATGCGAGTTGGTATTTGATTACAATGTGTATATATGACTATATATGAATATTGAACTATGAAACTTGTCGTGAGATTGAAATACGGCAATTTGGAAATTTTGTTGAGACACGTGTGACAGTCGCGTCAGGAATATATTTATTTTAATTAAAAAGTGAATTTTATTTCTATTAACCGTATGGTCGTTTTGAGTGCGCCAACGCGTACGGAAGGGTCAAAATAGTCAGAAAACACTAACCGGGGGTTTAGTTTGGGTCCCGGGGCATTTTTAGGCCATACCGGCAACGTATAAGGGTAGTTTGGTAATTTTGGATTTTTGGGAATTAAAACCCACGAAAATTAGGAATTAAAAAATCTGATTTGGTAATTACCCACTAAACCCACTAACTACACCTTATGACCTAATGGGCTACGGGGGTTATTAGAATTAGTTCCAAAAGTTTCCTAAGGCAAACCCTAGCCACCATTGTCACCTTGGAGAAGAAGACTTGTAGAGGGAGAGAGAGGAGAATTCTGCAGAGAGAGAGAGAGAATCATTCATCAATTCGACATCAAAATCGGAGATACACATAAGGAAAGTGGTTTAATTTCATTAGTTGCAGAGAATGCTTCTTCCATGCATTGGAAATTGATAAAATTGTATTGTTTTTGGGAGATTGATGAAAACCCATTAAACTGGAAATTGAAACTTGTATTTTGATGAGGAATTGCATGTAGAATTGTATGTAGGTGATTAATCTGATGATAATATATTTTGGATGAAACAAAAATGGATTTAATTAGACTCATTGGGGATTTAAGAATTTCTAGGGTTCATGTTCTTGAAATTGGGGAAAATGTATAGATTTGATATTTGGATGATGTTTAGAATGAATTAACCCCACAAAACACGTTAGTATGTGACCTAAGTATGTTTAGGGACGATTAGAAACCGTGAACAATTGTTGGATTGATGTTTATATGAGATTAGAGTGGAAGAAAAGATGGAAAAAAGAAAAAGGAATTTCTGGGCTCGAAACTGGCCTCTCGTTAGAAGACCTGCCCACGTCGTTCGAACGAGGTCGTTCGAACGAGCTTCTAACGAGTTGACAGTTTGACTTCTAACGAGAGGGATGTTCATTCGATGACTTTCATTCGAACGAGATCTCGTTAGAAGGCCCACTTCGTTCGAACGAACTCTCGTTCAAACAGCCTCGTTCGAACGAGACTTCTAACGAGCTGACAGTTTAGGCTTTTTGGCCTGTTTTGATTTCGTGTGTCCCGTAACCTTATTTAATTGTAGATATGACATTCCCTTGATGATAAATTGTTATGGTAGGGACATTTGGGATATATAGAGGAGTAAAACCTAGAAGTGTGATTTGAACCAAATGGAAATTATGGATTAGGACGTGAGTGTCTATTACGACGTGAGAACAATTGACGGCTTGTATAATGGTATTAACCGGGAATATGTAAATTGTGTAACATTATGAGTCGGTACGAGAATGAGAAGTGTACCACATATAAATTATGGTTATTACTAAGATGTGTATATGTATATGATTTTATATGTATGACATACCTACCATACTTGCTATCACGGGAGGTTTACGTTCGCTTAGGGCCCTCTAATCCTTGTGTTGCCCGGATTTAGATTGGTACCTCGAGAACATAGGTCAAAGAAGGACTTATTGGGTTGTTAATAAGTCTGCTGATCGTGGGAGCGTAGGTATGTGCGTGACCCATGTGATGTGACTGTGTTCACCTCCATTGTTTGTGATTGTTGTTATTTGAGTACTATTCCTGAGAGATTCGGAATGCGTGATCCTTATGTACGTGATGTACCGGGATGGATAGCAGAGTATGTGTGCACCGTAGCTAGTCTCGGGGTGCTTGTATCGTATAGTTATGACGTGAATAATATACACTTAATTAATGAGAACTTTCATGTGGTATTGTGTGTATAAATATGGAAACGTTTTGAGAAAATATAAAGGGATAACCTGAAATGAATTGTATTGCTTAATTGAGAATCCGAGTGTATGTAAAGCCTCTTTTTAATTGATAACATTAGAATGTATAATGGGAACCGAGTAGAAAGGTTAGAACTCATGTCAGTTTAGATAGATGTAATTATCACTTAGATGGGTGCTATACGTTAGGGGTGCACAATTAGACGAGAGGTGAGTATTTCATGTGAGTGCACGTCCTAACATGTATTTTGCATTCGTTGTTTTAATGTTATTAAAGCACTTGCTATTTTAAAATACTCTCCACTTTCGGGCTCTGACCCGTTTGCTTTCAAATCTATTTTTTTGTAAAACCCATTTTAGGTGCCCAGCCACAAGGACACCATGCTTAGGATCCTCATTCAGGTGACGAGCTGTAGCTGTTTGTGGAAGTTACAGGACTTTGCTAGTAGACGCTTCATCTATCTTGACTCTATATTCAGTTTCATCAGTTGTAGGGCATGTCGCCCATTTCTATTAGAAACATTTCCTATTTCAGATTTTCAGACTTTTGGCATGTAATTAATTCAGGATACTTTGTTTTATTCATTTCAGTTGTGGGATTGTTGTGAGGAGTTTTCCTCTGGATTTATTAATATTTGTTGGTTATTTCATTACTTCGTTATGGTGAATGGATTATGTTGTTCTTCCATTATTCTTTTACTGTATGTTAATCAGACTTAATTGAAAATTTGGCAACTTACTTTTTAAGTACTAGGTGGTTAGTAATCATTAAAATGTTTTCGACAGTGATGCTATTAACTGAACCAACTTGGCATTTTGTATTGATTTAATAAAGGAGTAGCTACCCTGTATTTAATTAGTCGGGGTGTCACATGGAAGATGTAATACCCCGCCCATATATTTTATTTAATCCCCGTGTAAAGTTGTGATAAAATGAAAAATATAGGGGCTGGGATGATTATGATCAGATTGTATTCTTATTTAAACAAGTTGGGAGGCTTGAAAAATAATTATTGAAGATTTGGGGATTGAATTAAATAAATAGGAATTGTGGATTTTAGCAATAAGATTTATTAGTCGTTGAGTAGTCAAAATTACATGGAATATTGATAGGAGTATAAAAATAGAGTCGGAGAAAAATTAATCGATCTGTTGAATTTTATAAAGTCTTACATAAGGAATATATAAATTTTAGAAAAGAAACAAACTATGTGTGCCATACTAAGTTGGAAACTAAGTGGGGCAAACGAGAAAATACAAGAATAGGGGGTTAAGAGCAAAACCCAACCTACCATTGTCTTTACTGCCTTTTGAGTAAAAAAAAAAGAAGGGAAAAGTCGTCTGGTTCCTCAAACAGGTAGGCGCGCCAAGCGATGGTGAAGGGATAACCCTCTCTCTCTTCTCGTTGTTGAAGCTGCCGACCCTTAATTTGCGATTTGGCTTTCCAGTTGGCCTGAGGCTTGACAATATGAGATGAAGGTAGATATATGTGTAACGATTTTGGTTTCATTCTTATAGACAGAAGAGAGAGTCGTGGATTTGAAAACCACCAACACACAAAAACTGAGCCATATGTGGTCATCGTTGGCTCTGTTACAAAAAAATAACGGAACGCAGTTAGAAGAAATGAGGAATACAACAAAGAAAAAAAAGGGAAAACTCTGTGATGTTCACTGTCAGCGACAGTTGGTCAGACTGGCTCCCTGTGCGCTGTCGATCGCTTATTCATGGGTCCAAACTTGGGTCAGCCTTAGGGCCTGACCATCTGATCGGATCATAGGTGATACATGATAAATGGACTTGGGTATTTTCGTTTATTATAAGGAAGCACAGGTACAATAAGAAAATGAAGAGATCTCTGCCATATGAGCGTGGTATGAGGTCCTGAGATAAGGTAGGTTTTGTACGAGATAGGTATATGTACCCTGCTATTTTGGAAGGAACCTATAATGACTTGCCATAAATGCAGTCACCATTTAGGACCGTCGATCAAGCCACGTGTCACTTTGGGAGTGTCACAAACAGAATGGATCGGTTGGGTTATTTGTTGTTAAGGTTGTATATGGGCATAAGAGAAGCATGAGTTGGGGAAATGGGGGACGACCTTCATTCGAAAACTCACATCTCTCTCCCTCTGTCTCTCTCTTTAATTTGATATTGCCATCTGCCATTGTTTGGCACAGTATAGTGCTTAGACTCGTACACATACTCAGCCTTCCCATTATTAAGGTATATCAACGAAAATATAAGATGCTATTGTTGGGAGTGTTGATGGGTATTCTGGAAAGAAAACGTATATATTGTGGGAGGTATTTGAAGAGGATTTCAATGGAGCTTTTCTTGGAGTTTGCTGGAGCTTCATGGAGTTATATTTGGTGAAAATGTTTGTGACTCCCTTCAAGGCCACCTTTGGAGGTGGGGGAGTTACCCATCTTCTCAAAGCCACCACCATTTTCAGAGTAGTAAGGTGGGATACTCTACTCTTATATTTGAGACTTTGTTAGTGTATATTGTAGTCTTATTACTATTGAGTATTAAGAATAGGTTTCTAATGAACAAAATGATAAGTTTCTAATAAAATGAGAAGTGTACATTTTATGGTAGATAAAAATGTAGGAAATTATTTGTGTAGTTTTCCCTAGTAATCTGAAAATATGCATTATATAGGAGAGAAAAATGTAGAGAATATTATTCGGGTGTAATTTCTAGTAAAAGGAAATATGGGACATTTTTATGGAATAAAAATGTAAGAAACATATTATTTGTGTAAATTTATAGTAAAAAGAAATATGGGGCATTTTTGTAGAATAAAAATGCTAGAAAGTAGCATTTGTGTACAATCTTAGTAAAAAAAAGTACGATGAGCATTTTATAAAATAAAAATGTGAAAAATGTTAATATTGTCAAATATTTATGAAATAAATATTTCTAAGGGGTTTTCAAAAGGGAATAATTATGAATAAATGTCATTTTCGAATTTAAGGAAGTTAAGAATGTCTCACTTATTTGAAAAATATGTTTGTTGTGAAAAGTATGAAATTTTATAAAGAAATGCCTGTTTTATCCATTGATTGGATTTTAGCATTTGTAGTACATTCTCTATGCATATAAACTCGTATGTATTTTGTGTATAAATATGTGAGCGAGTTTAAAGGAGGCTTTATTGGATTTAAGCATAAAGCAAGACAAAGTTGTTATTTCATGTAATGAAATTGTTGAATTGACAAGTATGAAAGTTTGACAAAAGCGTGATGTTAAATAAGTGTTAAAATGGCTAAAGCGTTAAAATGTTAAGTTGGAAACTTAATGATTGTTTTTAAGAAATGACACTTGTTAAAGAATTAAATTGCAAGTCTTAGTAAATAAAGGGTAAATCAGTAATTTACCTAAAGTGGAACATTTTTATGAAATAAAAATGACAATAAAAGATTTTGTACTAACCTGCGTGAAATTGAATTAAAATCCCAAAACGTGGATGATTTTTGGTATAAAAATTACGTGTGTCTGAATAAGGGACTTAAGGAGAAAGTAATAATTTTTCAAGTATAATGGGAAAATGGACGTTTAAGTTCGGGCTTCGACTTTGGCCCGAAAATGCAAATTAAAGTAAACATTATGAAAATGTTGAATACATTGGCAAGATAATGATATCGAATGATGCCGAGAGAAAATAATTAAGCAGGGCATGACGTCCCTAGTGGTGAAAGACCCAAAACCAACTGCAGTAGTATATGGCGGCGGAGACCGGTGGTGTGAGGCCACGAAGTTCGTGAGTGTTTGTTGGCAAAATCCCAAAAATAATGCTAAGTAATGAATCGAATATTCATGAAAGAGGCATAAATTAATGGCACTAATTCATTGATTTACTAATGCAAGAATAACGCATTAAATGTTTAATATTCATGTGAAAATGTGGAATGGTTTAATAAGATGGTGTAATGACGTTTAAGCTACCTAATGAGGTTTGAAACATAATGAACACAAGCGTGTGTTATGTAAGATTTTTTTAAGGAAAATGAGTATTTTTCTAAACATGGTGTACGTGAACATTGAAACCAAACCTTGAGTGGTAACTCGGCGTGAGTTAATGAACCTTAGGTAACAAACATTGAAAGTAAATGGAAGACTTTCCCTACAATTGTTAATTGCTTAACCGTGTGCGTTAATGGGAGAGAATGCTAGCCTTTAAGCATAACGACAAAACAATCCTTATAAAGACAGAGAGGATAAAAGGTATCAAATAACGTTTTCGTAATAAAATGGTTGAATACATTGGGATATGTATTTTCCTACAAAATATATCAGATATATACTCATGCATGTAGTATAGCGTGTGAGTATTCTCTTCTGTCGTTCGTTTCTATACTGCATTGTATATAATCCCACTGAGCATTCGTCTCACATCCCTCTTTGTTACGGCAGGTTGCATGATGTTCCGTACTTTGAGAGTGTTATACAGGTAAGTAGTTACTTGCTTTTATGATTAGTAGATCTTTACTTGGCCTTGGGGGCACTTCCCTTGGGTCCTATCACGTAGTTGATAATAACTGGAATCGCATGCTAATAAGAGTAACATTAAATAATAATAAAACTGGATTAGAAACATTATTTAGATTTTTCCATTGCACTTCACAATTAACGTACGGACCAGATCGGGTTGACCCTTTAATAACCTTTGAATCCGGGTCGGGGCGTTACAGAAGATGTGTGTGGACTTCACTGATCTTAATAAAGCCTACTCAAAGGATCATTTTCCTTTGCCCCGAATCGATCAGCTGGTGGATGCTACCTCGGGGCATGAATTGTTAAGTTTCATGGATGCTTACTCTGGTTACAACCAGATTAAAATGAAACATGAGGACAGGGAAAGTACCTATTTTATCACCCTAAGGGGAACGTATTGCTATAATGTTATGCCTTTCGGAATTAAAAATGTAGGTGCAACATATCAGCGGCTGATGGATAAGGTGTTTCCAGAGCAAATCAATCATAATATGGAGGTTTATGTCGATGACATGCTGACAAAAAGCAAGAAAGCTGCTGATCATTTAGTTGCCCTAGGTCAGACTTTTGATCAACTAGAGAAATATCAAATGAAGTTGAATCCCACCAATGCATATTTGGAGTACGATAAGGTATGTTTCTCGAATATATTATTAACAAACGAGGTATCGAGGCGAACCCTGAAAAGATCAAGGCCTTATTGGATCTACGATCTCCAGCTACGAAAAAAGAGGTGCAAAGTCTCACAGGACGAGTCAGCACTTACAGATTTGTGTCACGAGGAACAGATAGATGCCTCATATTCTTCAAAACACTTCGAAAAACTTTTGAGTCTAATGATAAATGTGAGGAGGCCTTTCAAGAGTTGAAAAAATATCTAGGGACACCTCCATTGTTATCTAGACTAGTGATGGAAGAAAGGATATATTTGTACTTGGTGGTTTCAGATAACGCGGTTAGCTCAGCATTGATAAGAGTGGAGGACGGAGTGCAGAAACCAGTCTATTACACCAGCAAGGCCTTTCGAGGAGGAGAGATCAGACATCCAAGACTGTAGAAGTTAGCAATAGCACTAATCGAAGCAAGAAGAAGGATGAGGCAAAACTTCCAAGCCCATACTATAGTAGTATATACTGATATGCCATTAAGACAAGCTCTGCATAAACCGGAGAAATTAGGAAGATTTATGTACTGGGTAGTAGAACTTGGTGAATATAATATTGTTTATGAGCCTAGGTCGTCACTTAAAGGGCAGGCAGTAGCGGATTTTATCGCAGAGTTTACTCACTCTGATACATCCGAAGAGCAGGAGTTTAATACAGACCAACCAGTGGATGTTACGCGATCACCGAAGATAACACTCGACCAACTTCCTTTCGTGGACAATCAAGAGAATATAATCAACGAGCAGTGAGAAGTTTCAGGGGAAAACAAAAGGAAGCATCAAATATTCCACCGAGGAACTCTGTCTGACCAAGAGTTTGATAATTAAGTAGCTGTATGGAATCTATATGTGGATAGCTCTTCGTGTACCATAAGCAGTGGAGAAGGAATTATTTTAAACAGTCCTGATGGAATTGATATGGAGTATGCTCTACGTTTTCAATTTAAGGCTTCCAATAATGAGGCTGAATATGAAGCTATGATCGTGGGTTTAAGTCTAGCCAAAACCATGAAGGCAGAGCAGGTCGTTGTATTTAGTGATTCACAATTAATCATAAATTAAATTCTCGGGTTATACTCTGCGAAGGGAGAACCAATGGTAAAGTATCATCCGAAAGCTATGAAGGTTGTCTCAACTTTTATCGTGGTTCAGTTGATCAGAATACTGAGATTTTAGAATGTAAGAGCCGACGCCCTAGCTCGGCTGGCATCAGCAACATACACTGAGCTATGAAGAACAATCCCAATAGAAATCCTGGTAGATCAGAGTGTAGACGAAGATTTGATGATGAACTTTATTGCCCTCGACTTGGGACCATCCTGGATGGATCCCATCAGGGCCTATATCGAAGAAAGGACTATGTTACCTGATAAACTCGCAACCAAGAAACTGAAGTTTAAAGTTGCTCGTTACGTATTGACCAGTGGCATTTCGTATAGAAGAGGCGTTATAGAAGGACTACAAAGATGTGTCCATCCCTCCAAAGTTAAAGACTTAATTGAATAGGTTCATGAAGGATCCTGTGGGGCCCATGTAGTAGGTCAGACGCTTTTGCAGAGGATAACAACACAGAGGTATTATTGGCCAACGATGAGAGCTGACTGCGCAGCTTATGCTAAAAAGTGTGATAAATGCCAACGTTTCTCTTCCATTAGAAGAACTCCCCCAAGCATTGTTAATACCCATTAAGTCCCCTTGGCCATTCGCCACATGGGGGATAGACTTGGTCAGGCCACTTCTAATGACCAAAGGGAGATTCAAATACCTCGTAGTTGCTGTGGATTATTTTACCAAATGGGTGGAAGTTGAACCTCTCATTGATATGACATATGACAAGGTCTATCAGTTTATTTGGAAGAGTATTATTTGCAGATATAGGCTCCCACACGCATTCATTACTGACCACGGAACCCAATTTGATAATGAGGAATTTACCGCATATTGTCACCAATCTAACGTGCAGAAGATCCACTATGCGCCAGGCCATCCCCAAAGTAATGGGAAAACTGAAGTGACAAACAGAACCCTACTGAATGGTCTAAAAAAATAGTTTTATGGCGCAAAGGGAAACTGGATTAATGAGCTACACTCTGTGTTGTGGGCTTATCTCACTACATCGCGAACAGCAACTGGAGAGTCTCCGTACATGTTGATATTTGGGAGTGAGGTTGTCATACCTGTTGAATTGGGTCTACCCACACATAGGGTTCTTAATTTTAATTCTTTTGTAATCGACTTGATGAGACATTTAGACCTGGATATGCTCGAAGAAGTTAGGGAAGAAGCGACAATCAGGAATGCAGCATACCAACAACGAACAGCTTTGTTCAACAATAAAAGGGTAAAGAAGTGTGATTTGAAAGAGGGGGATTATGTGATGAAGAAAGTGATCGAAAACCATAACAAACTGGAGGCCAACCGGCATAGACCTTACAGAGTAACTGAAGTTGTTCGTCCCGGGACATATAGAATTGAAACTTTGGATGGAAAAGGATTTAAGAATACATGGAATGCAGAGCATCTGCGCAAGTACTATCAGTAATTAAAATCCATATATAACACATTTCTTTCAATATGAATAACGTGATGTTTCGCCCATATTTCCTCCTTTGTTGAATTTTTTTCGGAATATTAGTGCTACACACTACACAAACACAAATTTAGAGCAGCAACCACCAACTCCGGTTGGTCAGTAATTCAGTAGCCACCAACTCCGGTTGGTCGATAATTCATTAACCACCAACTCCGGTTGGTCGACAATTCATCAACCACCAACTCCGGTTGGTCGGCAATATAATAACCATTAACTCCGGTTGATTGGTAAATAACAATCATACAGTGCAAAAGCCTATTTGATCACGGGTGATCTCAAGAGACACCCCAAACTAGGCAAGAAGATGGGTGACCTCTCGAGGCATCCACTATCTAAGCAACAAGGTAATCCTGGCAAAGTTACTACAACTAAGCATGAACATGGGATGGAAATCATTCCATTTCTTAGGCCCAAAGAGTGACAAGTCACTATAATCTAACAACAAATGGGACAAGTTCCATTATGTAAAAACAAAACAGGATATTTCGTCCTTCTACATATATATATATATTCACCAACGAATAACGAAGACAGTCTATAAAATATTTCCAAGGAAATGAAATTGTAAAAGAAACTAAATCTTTCTTTATTAAAAACAAGAAGATTACATACGATATGAAATTTGATTCATTAGATACAAATGTCCTATTCTATGCGTTTCTTTCCCTCTGCTTTTGAAATAGGTTCCACCCTAGCTGGAGGATCATCTAATGCATAAGGGGAGTTTATAAAGTTCATATCTCGCAGCATTCTAACATTAATTATGGATGGTCGATCAAGAAAGTGCTCTGGACGAGATATCTCAAAATTTGAATGAAGACTATAATCACCGAGATACTTGGAGATCAAAATCTGAGGAATGGCACGGGCTGGAATCCAGCTAAGGTCAAATTTGAAGGGAGGCACAGGTAAATCAATAACTCCAAGTTCATAATAATCCCATAAGAAACGACATTGCTCCATTTTCAGAACACATAAGGCATTCAACCATCCCTGCTTATATCCTTCTTTATTCGATTGCTGCAAACGAGCATCAAGATGATACAGAGCTTCATTATACCCATCCATCCAAAATTCCTTGGGCTGCTTGTGAAATTGATAAGCCAATCTATCAAGTTTCTCTTGGAGCTTTTTCACCAGAATTTCTTTACTTTCCAGTGCAGAACTCTAATTGGAGAGTTGGTCGGTTAAACTCTGAATTTTTTTAGACATTTCTACCAAAGCCTGATTCTTCGCCGTTAATTGAACGAATTGATTTTCTAAGGCCAATTGAGTTCTTGTCTCATCAATATTAACCCGACCAGCCCTTGCTCGTCCACAGGAAGAAGATCTTGCTCTGCCACGAGCAGGTGTGGAAAGTCCGGCTCATTTCAAAGTCTCTAATTCTTCCCGTAAACTAGCATTTTCTATTTCTAAAAAGGAAAAACCATCATCATTAATTGGGACCAAGGCTCCCGAAGAAGAGGAGGAAGCAGATTTAAGCTGTTTCATTTCCTCTTGCAACGCGATATTTTCTTGCTCTAGCAGTTTGGCAATATGTCTATGCTCTTCAATCTCAAATTTTAACACACTTTCCTTCACTACACCAAATCTACCTAATTGTCACGATCATTGACCTTGACAAGTTCAACTTGTCAAGGTCAATAATCGTGACAATTCGGGGTGAGACAACTTTTTTTGTCACCGACTTATCATGGTCATTGACCGTGACAAGTTCGTTAGAATTGTCATGGTCGTGTCACGGTCTCTGATCGTGACAAGTTTAGTCATGGTTAATAACCGTGACAAAGCCTTGACCCTTTTTTAAAAAAATTGTCACGGTCAATGACCGTGACAATTCTGGACAGAATTTAAAAAAAAATCTGCTGGGCAGTATGGCCACTGCCACTGCCCAGCAGTATATTTGTACCTGTTATAGCAACATTGTACCTGTTCGAACATCATATATCCAAATAAACTAAAGATAATGCAAATATACATTCAAAATATAAACAATATACATGACGATATAATCCCAATATAATTCAAATGTACCAACTTAAAAATAATGTCGCTACATGTCTGGGGTAAATGTGAGGAGGTGAGTAGGCCACACGATATACGAATTGACAGACCCACTAATATACATCATGCCGCATTATTCGCGCAACCAAAATAGGGAGTTCTCCTTCCCGGGTATCACATGCGTGACGAACACCTTGGACTCGATCTCTTGAAGCTCACGTCCATGAACTATTCCACCCTGGACGATATTCGGGTCCCTCAACCCCCGCCCTATCCGCTGGCCATCAAATACGTCCAATATGAACACGCTCGTCCAACCAAGTGTCAACATCGATCTATTGAAGGGAGCCAAATAGGGAAGTGGATCATCAAAGTACGCACGTGTCGGTGATGAAGCATCAAGGTCCACATCCTTGTCATCCTACACCTCGTCCTCCCGCACCTCCTCCTCTACCGCCTTCTCCTTCCCTTTCCCCTTACGTTATCCACCCAACGTACGCTTCATGAATGAGAACATATCTTGGACTGTCTCCTCTAAACGGGACAGCTTCGCGTCATGTGAATCCACCGTTTGAGCCAACCCGATGTCGCTCGTCTCCAATCCGATGATCCTAGATTTGGTCACCCGCGAGCTCACTCCCTTGTCCTCCCCTTGCGATCAGAGCCAAACACTTGGCTAAGTGCATCTGTGGATAAAGATTCCTTGTCGGCATCAGACTGCGACTCATGCACTTCCATAAGCTTTGCCTGAAACGACAAAAAGCACATGATTAGTAAAATAAGTAAACTAAAAAATTATAATGTAATTAACAAAAATTAAACTGTCGGATTACTTACAATCATGGTCGCGACACTCGGGGACACCTCTTTTTCCTTCCCCTTCTTCGTCCGAAGAGCCACATAAGTATCGAGCCTGTGTGGCTTACCCCCAGGGCCACTCCCTATCCCCTGAAATAAAATAAAGTAAAATTAGTATCGGCCCCGCAAAGTAAAATAATGCAGAATAATATATTTTTGTAGTTATAGAAAAGTTAAATCTTACCATCATCCTATGCTCCACCTCGGCGTAAGACGTCCGGCCGGAGTAGTGCACGTCCATATTTTTTGCCCGATTTCCCCTCCCCGATTGGCGAGATGACAATTGTCACTCCCCGATCTCATTGTCAATGAACTTTTGCCATTGTGCCAATGAGATAGGCTCCTTCGGCGGGATGGACTCACGCCTTTGGATAATGGACTCTCGTGTTTTCCCAAAGTACCGTGTCCGTATATTTTTCTTCCACGTCTTGTGTTGCTCCCTCAACTGCTCCAAGACGGAATCGCGTAGCTTTGGATCCAAGTTGAATTGTTCCTGTCCAACAAATACAATGTTAGTTTCGAATAAATATAAATATAAATATAAAATAAATTTAAATCGAAATTGAAATTGAAATATAAATATTCATATAAATATAAATATATTACATGTAGTGCCGCCCAAACAGCTAACTTGAGCTCATATGGCACCTCCTTCCAACTCATATACCCCGGGCCGATGACCGTCTTTACCAGGTCGAGGGATCTCGCTAATAGCTCCGACTTGTTCTCGATGGTAATCCCAAATTTGCCATATTTGGGGAGCCTAGGGGCCGAGGAGCCCTCGTCACCTCCTCTACCACTGAGCCCAGACGACATCATCATAACCAGCATCATCATCCTCGCCTTAATACCTGAAGGAGACATTTGCCGTAAAAAAATGTTATTAGTACAGATAAAAAAAAAAATTAGAAGAAGACATGAAAATATGTGCAATTACTACAAATAAAAATGAGCACTAATTATTAATTTACTTTCATACACCCCCTCCCCCACCACACACATGCACACGTACACGCACACACACCACCCCCTACCCCCCACCACACACATAATAATTATTTTCATCAATTAAACTAACAATTAAAGTATACAATTATTAATTTACTAATTTACAATGAGGGGCAATCCAACTTTCATAATTAATCATATATTAATTTATTAATTTACTAATTTACAATAAGGCGCAATCATATATTAATCTACTAAAAAAATTAATAATCAATCAATTCTTTTACAAGGGACACTACGCACATAGACACACACGCAGCCCCCCATCCCTACCCCCCCCCCCCCCCCACCCACCACCCATCACCCATCCCTGCCCCCTACCCCCCACCTTGCCCCACCCCCTTCTCCCACCCTGTCCCCACCCCCTCCCCCACCACACACACGCACACGTACACGCACACACACCACCCCCTGCCCCCCACCACACACACAATAATTATTAATAATATAGTCATTTTCATCCATACCAAAAGATCCCTACTTATCTTTATTAATAATATCTAGAATTAACCACTAAAGAATACCCACCAGATACACCTAAAAACCCACATTGGCCAACCCCCATATGGGCAATAATCCAATAATTATATATTGTTCGATATACAAAGTAATTTTCAAAAAAAGTTAAAAAATTCCACCCCCATATGGACAATAATCCAGTGGTAATGCCACTTTTACTATTAACCAACCCAACATCGATCCACTATAATCCAACAACAATGTCAACAACAAATGTGTATCCCGTACTCCTTCTAATTCATCTACTCAATTAATTCATTTCATCAATTAAACTAACAATTAAAGTATATAATTATTAATTTACTAATTTACAATGAGGGGCAATCCTACTTTCATATGAAATGGGCACTAATTATTAATTTACTTTCATCTAAAACTATACAATTAAAATTACAATTAAAGCTATACAATTTATTAATTAAAGCTATCCAATTGTTAAGATTGCCCCACCACACACACACACCCACCCACCACACCCCCACCACCACCACACCCCTCCCCCACACACAAACACCCCACCCCACCCCCTTCACCCATCCCCCCATCCCCCCCTGCCTCCCTCACCCCCCCCCCACACCCCACGTACACACACAGCCCACCCCACCCCCACCACCCCCTGCCCCCACCACACACATATATACACACACATATACACATACATATACACGCATATATACACACACATACACACACATATAGAAATTAAAGAGAAAGAGAGGAAAAAACATACCTTAGAGAGAGAGAGACCTCGAAATCGCTTAGAGAGAGAAAGAGAGGGAAAAACCAAAGTCGGTGGGAAAAAAAGAAAGCGTAGGGCTTTTTTGCTGTATAAATTATCACGGACATGTCACGGTCTTTGACCGTGATAATTATTTTAAGTATTTTCACAGTCAATGACTGTGACAATACTTTGTCACGGTCTTGTCACGGTCAATGAGCGTGACACAAAATGCGTGTTTGTTGTCATGGTCAATGACCGTGATAAGGGTGGTCGGCTGAAAGGTGATAATTTGACCATTTTGGAGTAGTGCTTTTTCTCATGGGTTGAAATGTACTTGTCGTATCCCCTGTTAGCACTCAATTGTTGGTTCTTTTTCTCGTAACCTTGATGCAAAAGTGTAGTGAATTCTCTGTACTGCTGTTGAAGTTCCTTGATCATTCCTTGAAGATCTTCAATCATTTCGTAATAAGCCACATTGTTGGCTACAGCACGATCAAGTAGGCACTTCAAGTACAGGTAAGCATCAATTGCTCATTCAGAGGCATCTGATCCGAGGATGTTAATTATTTGGGCCTCAATAAAGTCTGCATGACTATCTTTCAAACAATCATTGCATTTCTTCATCAACTCTGTATCATTCGTTGATAAGAGTTCCATCCTGGCCATAAACTAGCAAAGAGAAAATAAAAACAAAATCAACAATGATGTGAACAGAGCAAGTAAAAGAAAAATTCAAGACAAACAATAAAAGTTCTTTGTCTATTCATCACGACAAAGGAAAATACATTTCAGGGTTACATCCAAGAAACAACACAATAAAAGACCCTAACAACTTTACACCTTCTCCTTATTTCCAACAACCCTCTCGTACGGTTTGGATGAAGGGGTTGGTTGCTCGGAGAGCGAGGGCAGTTGCTCGGCAAATGTGCTAGATTATTGGACTTGCTCAGAGGGTTGAATAACAGCAACAACAGGGACTTGCTCTCCTATCATCATAGAAGACTCATCTGATGCACCTTCATCTTCTTCTCCAGGAGAGGGAGGAAGGCCATGCGTATACTCCTGGAACAACTCAGAATCTTCAGCAACCTTCAATTTCTTCAAAGCTGCTATCCATCCATCCCTAAAATACTAAACATTGGCATACTCCATCTGAGAAGACATAACGGCCAGGCCCTTATTCCAACCCTTGTCCCAACCAGCACTAAAAGATTTCTTAACAGCAACTTTCCTTTTTGCTCTCTCCGAGGAAGTCTTTTCCCTAAGGAGCTCTTTGGCAGATTTTAGTTTTTCTTCTACCTCTATCTTACGTCTTTCAGCATCTTGAAGCTTGGTGATATTTTCCTCAGCAGATTTAAGCTTGACCTCAAGCTCCTTTTCACGTTGTTCAGCGTCCTTTAATTTCTTCTCCAACTCTTTGGAGGTAGTTACAGCTTGATCTCGACATATTTCAACAGACTGGAATTTTTTCTCCCATGTATTTTTGTTTTCCTCGTACTTCTGATGAGATTCCTTCAAAGATTGAGTTAATCCAGCAAAAGCTTCTTCTATTCCACCCGAGGAAGTGGAAGCCCTGATGGCTTCATCTTTCTTCAAAATACTATTGAAACACGTTACGAGATGAAAAAAAAAAGAAAAAAGTTTAATTAAATATATGAATATAGTACTAGAGGATAAAGAACTCATGCTAGCGATACTTACTATTGTAATGTTTTGAGCAGCCAAAGTAGTAATTCTCTCATGAGAAAAGGTGTCTTCAATACCTTGGAATTCTGGGACAGTCCAAGATCTGATTAAGCCCACAGCAGAGTTAGGAGGAATAAGAGCTGAAACATTACCCTCAGCATTTGAAGGTTGAGAAACAGAGTAAATGGGTCTCTCAATAGGACCTCTTTTCAATCTCCTCAGAGGAGCACTTTCAATTAAAGGTGCTTTCTCTCCTTGTGAAACGGTAATAATTTCACTCGAAGGTGCTACCTCTTTTGGAGGCACAGGGGGCTTCTTGCCAGTTCCTTAGCAACAGTAGATGGGGGTACATCTACATTCTTTGTCCCCTCATTTGGGGCATCCTGTTTGTTCTTCTTTGCCTCTTCAGTGGAAAAGGCAGACTTGTCAAAAAATGCGGGAGCTTTCCTCTTCTTCATCAGATCAGTAATAGGAGTACTTAAATCAGAAGAAGATCCTTTCGCACTGGTTTCAGAAGTTGGTATCCGATCAAGATCAACCACCACAGGACGAGCAATGAAAGATGAAGTGGAGCTTCTATATCTCAACAAATATGAAGCAGACCTCACATGCTCTCCAATGATCAACTGATGCAAACTCCGGATAAGTTTCAAGTCATTTAAATTAATATCAGTTTCCCTTGGAGATTTCCTTTTACTATCAACTGTAACAAACAAAATTAATCTCAGTGATGCATTTCATCGAATACAAAGAAAACAAGATTTCAAAAATAAAAACAACCTATCCCATTGCCATAAAGCGGACACCTAGGACCTTGGTACACATCATTTCCATTTAATGGAGGGTTTTGCCAATTTTTCATCACAACCCCATTATCAAAATAGTCCCTATTGGCATCGGGAAGATTGACAACTAAAGCACTATTCAAAAACCTAGTTTTTAAATAGAAAGTAGTGTCACTGGTAACCAATCTATATCAATACATAATTTCTGGAATTCCCAAATGAGTTCCATGAAGTTGCTTCAACCTATATACGCCATTAACTACCCTCCATGTATTTGGAGCTACTCTTGCAGGTACAATATCGAAATATTGGTAAAACTCCAAACACAAGGGATTTGGCGAGAAAGAAAAGCCATATTCAGCTACAAAAAGAGTTGGGAACCAGTGTCCCTCCGCCAAAGAAAATAAATCAGAAGGACAAGGAGGTTATTCCAAAATAACCCACGAAGGGATTAAAAAATCAAACCAAAATTTATCTAACGATTCAACAAGATAAACCATGGTGAATAAAATAAATAAAGAATAAGGAAGAAAATATTACAGAAGAAAGAGAAATCGGTTGACAATGAATGATAGAAAGAATGAAAGCACAAGATAGAGAGAAAATAAAGAGTTCAGAAATACAGATTTGAAAAGTAGAAGACAATAGGATTTCTATCGCACTTAAATACTTTACCTGGGGAATAGAGAAAAACAATGATTACAAGCGAAGACGTTTGCATTTTCGATGGCTAAAAGAGGAAAAAGGCACAAATATCGAAGTGATCGTGAAAAAATTCAAAATATTTACGAAGATTGATATTATGTGCTCAAAAGAATTATATACAATGAAAATTTTCCTAAATCCCTAAAGACCGGTAATCGGAGCAGTTTTCAAGATAAATGTTCCACACTCTTCTTCAACCTCAACTGTGAAACATTGGGGGCTTCTGTTGATACCAAATTTAGTTAGCTGACGTGAACCAATAATATGAAGACACATGTCAATCTACGTAGCAAATACAAATACTTTCAACGAACAGCATACTTTCACCGAGCTACTCAGGCGCTCCGAGCTACTTAAGCATACCGAGCATTTTAAGCGGTCCGAGCTACTTAGCGTGCAAAGGATCCAAATCAAGAAAACCAAAAGGCGATTACGCATTAAATGTGCATTATTATTATACAGATATATATGTCTACTAGATAACAACGCATTACCTTTTCATATGTACAACCTCAAGGCTATAAATACATTACAATCTCGTCATAAAAGGGGGACTTTTGGATATCTGGGTGAACCTATCATCGGGATTCAAGGCAAACAGTCAGCAATACAAAATAATGGACGTAGGCCATTTTCATAAGGCCGAACCAATTTAAAAATCCTTTGTCTTATTTATTCCATTTTTTATCTGTGATTGATTAATTAGATAGAATCTAGTTTTTTACATCAACAGTGATAATTGTGTTGAATATTACTTAGTGAGTAAAGTAATATATGATGATAAAAATATTTAAGTTGTCATCAGTGAAAAATATGACAGTTATGGAAATTAAGTCGGGACACGCGTGTTAGCCGTGTCGAAACTAAATTAATGAAATAAAAAGTAAAATATTTTTAAGTGGCTCATATAGTCATTTCGAGTGCGCTGTTGAGCCCGTAGGGGTGGAGATAGTCATAAAAGTATACCCGGGGGTTTGATTTGGGTCCCGGGACTATTTTAGGCCAAATTGACACCCGGGAGAGGTATTTTAGTCATTTACATTTTTAGGGTAATTAAACCTACGAAATTAAGAGGTTATATCTGATGGAAATTAGAGCCTTCGAGGGTTAGAAACAGTTGAGTTGCAGAGAGGCTAAGGAAGGGAGAAGAGAGGAGGTTTCCAAGGGGGAGAACCATCAACCCTACATCGTTCCGACCAATTCCATCACCAATGCATAGATCGAAGAATGAGGAGCGTAAATATACCCATCATCTTCTACAAATCAGACCTTCGATTTGTAGGCAAGTATCTATATTGGTAATCTTGTGTTGATAAGACATCCATGTTAGAATAGGATGAATAATTACATGTTTTCATGAAGATTTAATGTTGTTTGAAAGATTAAAGTCACAATTTTGGGTAGAAACCATGTTATGACAACTATCTTGATATATGTAGAAGATTAGCTACGAAATTGATGCCTAGTAGAGGTTGAATCTATGAAAATTATGAGGATATTGAATATGGTGATAAAAATAGGGTTCTTAACGAATTATCTTGAATTAACCCCTTTAATTTATGGCCCTTGATGAATTGGTATTTATTTTACGTTAGAAACCATGTACTTAGGTTGGTACAACTTTTGGTCTGATTGTTTGGGAGTTTGGGTCGAATTAATGGAGGATTTGAGGGTGGATATTGATGAAACTCGTGGGTTAAAATTATGCAGAAACTCACCAATAACTGATCGATCGATCGATCGACCCTTCACTTTGATCGATCGAATCCTCCTGGAATTTGAATCTTCTTTCATTTTTAATGTTAACCCAACCCCAATGTATAAGGACCCTTAGACATAACTTAAATACCACGATGAGACTTGAGGAGGACCAGTAGGGTGGTAAGCAAGGTTCGGGTAGTACGATTTTTATATGAGATTTAACCGTTAGGTCACGAGGGTATAAAGTGGGGTGATAATCGTTTGTATGTTAAATTAGGTCTTGTGAGAGTTAAGGATGACTTATAATAGTGGGCTAGAGAGAGTACACCTATTGATACTATAATTATCAAAATGATACACTTCGAGGGTCGAGAAGTTCTTAGGAACTTGCAATGAAAAGGGAATATAAAAGAATGGACTAATTATACGTAAAATTCGGGTATTACGTGACGTGTATGGGTAGAACGTGTTATGGGTCGTGGATGTACCAATCTGAATAATGTAAATCTGTATATGAGTGCATATATATATATATATATATATATATATATATATATATATGAATATATGTGTTTAATCATACCCGCGCTACTTGCTATCACAGAAGTTTTCGTGCCGAGACAGTCTTATTCTGATGTGGCCTTTACGGGGGATATAAACTCGTACCCCAAAACATAGGATCCTTGGTACAGGCTAACTGTGAATGATAGTCAGACGGTCCTAAGAGATGTGAGGGTATGTACTAACATCTTAGTGACTTGGAACTATGCTTCGCCTCCCATATGTGTATTTTGTGTTAATACAGTTCGAGAGTGAGTCTGAACTAGTATTTCGCTCATTTGTCCGAGAGGTAGAGGGACTTGATAGTAGAGTATGCCAGTACTATATATTTTATGTGCGGTGCCCTATCAATATATATATTGAGTGATAACTATATATACCTGTGTTTAACCTACTATGGTTGTGAGTATATGAGAAAGATAATAATGTTAAAGAATAACTTAAGTGTTCGGGAACTTAAGACGGTAATGAAATTATTACATTGATTCATATATGCCAGGATTTCAATAATGTAGTTAGTGTGTAATATGTACGAGCATACGTAAGATAAAATGTAAACGGGAACTTAATTCGAACTAGTTAATTGGGTTAGCACTAACTAGGATGGTTTAGCAGTGTGTCAGGTATGCACACTAGTTAAGAGGTGAGAATTCCCAAGTGAGTGTCGAAACACTAACATGTATGTGATATCAACTGGTAAGCTTTTTATATACTTGCTAAACTATTTTAAAACTATGTTACATTCAGGCTCTGGCCCGTTTCTTGTCATTTCTTCCTCCTCTTGTATATATATGTATAATATATCAGGTGTCCAGCTATAGGGACGTCAAGCTTAGACCGTTGTACTGATTGATGTGTTGCAGCTGGTGTGGGAGTTGTAGGTCCTTGCATTTAGATGACTTCATCCTTGTTATGTCAGCTCCTCATTTAGTCATTTTAGATAGGGCATGCGACGCCCATTTTCAGTTTCTATTTAGTTCAGAAAGGCATTGTACTTTCTTATTTTTCTGCACTCAGTTTTCAGTTGGGATTGTTAGTATTATTATTGTTTGTGGTTTTGAGATATTTTATTGGGATGTTACTCCAACCTGTTTAATTCAGTTGAATGGTTTGGCATTCATTACTATAACTGTGTTCATAAAAATGGTTTATGTATAAAATTCTTATCGTTGGGACTTAATCTATAAAATTAAATTTTTATACACTTAGAATGAACCGACCGGATACTTTGGTTTAATTTAATAAAGGACTGATCGCCTGGTATTTAATTAGGCGGGGTGTCACAGGTGGTATCAGAGCATCAGGTTCAAGAGTCCTTAGGGTTTGTGGGGCTTATGATGATTCTAGTGTAGCTTTCTTTGATATAGATCCCTATGTTTAGGATTATTGATTTCTATGTTGCATTTCGTTCTCATGTTATAACGTTTTGGAAGGGGATTGAAGGTAATCCTGAGATTAGGAATAATTCCCCCATTAGCAACAGTGTTTGGGATTAAGAAATCGAGGCAGCCCAGCGTGGCAGCTCAAGCGTGACAACTCAGTGAGGCAGCTTAGCGTGGCAACTCATACTTTAGCTTATTGTGTTAGTCATATTGTATCTTTGTTTATATTGACTATAAGCTATAACGGTTGTAATGATGTAACGATAATAATAATGAGTTTTAGTGTGAGGTCAAACGGTACTCGCGAGAGACCAGGCTTGGCAGGGCCTGGGAGACTTTCATGCTCTATCGAATGACCTCACTGTGGGAACTTTAGAGGGACTTGGTTTAGAGGATTGAGAAGTGAGGAACCATTGGGGATTATCAGACCATCTTATATACACCTGGTAAAACACCTAAAAACCCTGACCATGGAACCTCGGGGGGAGCAGCCTTGAGTTCCATCAGGTGTTGAGTTATGAGCCAAACAACCCTCTACTTAATGTCACATCCACTTTATCTGATGTCACTAACCAGCTAGGCAATGTCAGACCTGCACTTGAGTAAACCACCATAGTATTTGGGGCTGTCAGACAGTTGGTGAGCCACCGCTGTGACACAATGGTTTGGCAAAAGGCATGTCTTGGCATTTAATGTTTATGATGTGGAGATAACTAATGCATCAGGTATTTAATGTTTGTTACATAAAGTATGAGGGATGTCTTTCATAGGCATTAATGGCGGAGTTGCCTCGGGGGTGGTGTGGGAGGCTATTTAAGGACCCCAACCACCTCTGAGGAGAGGATGATCTTTTTTAGAGTTCAGAAGTGATTACTAGAGAGTTATTACAAACTAGATAGTTTACTCACCCATAATTGTCATTTATTAAGAAGCTTTTACTACTTTATATAGATTCTTGATGGTGGTTGATGTGTTTGGCTGCCTGCCAAGGTGTATCTAGGGTGCTTATTTCTCTATCCCTCTACCTAAGTTATTTCTAAGTTTATTACTACCTTCTAAGTTATACAAGAGAGTTCTTTGAGTTCAAACTGAGTCTATGTTCCTTGAGTAGTGTTTGTATGTCCCATGGTTAATTAATAGTGTCGCTATTTAACTTATCATTACTATACTCAAAAAAAGGTTACGCCTCCATCTTAACTAAACTACCCTCTTACATTTGACGACTCCGCTGGGGAGGCATTCTTCTAAAGCAAGGAGTATGGCACAAGATAACGTTATTCGAAGGCTCAACTTTGATGACATTAAACATAATGAAGAACAGGCGGTGAGAGAACTAAAGTCTCTAAGGGATGGGGGCCCTCGAATAAAGGTACCTCCAGTTCAGGCGACGACCGACATTCCAGGGGTGACACAAGCTTCCACGAGTGCTGCATTGGGACCAGCTCGAGTGGCACTCCTCATGAATAAGTTTTACGAGTGCTTACAAACTCCGGTAGCTTCGATGGTGTTGGGAGGATTTGAAGCCAACTCCTTCGTAACACCAGGGGCAGCCCCAACGGTCCCACCAAGTGCAGGTGTAATGGGAACAGTCCCAAAAAGTATACCCTCTATTGTGAATCCATCAGTGGGAACCTTGAGAGTATCAATGGATCCACCTGTGATGATTGTTCCAGCTGGAACGGGCACTCAACCCGTGGTCCCATTGGTTGTTGCCCCAGTAGCATCACCCATGGAGGAAATAAGGAAGAAGATGTAGAAAGATATGCTGAAGTTCATGCAGGCCTCCTCGCAATCTGCTAGCGAGGTAGATTCGGTCTATGATGACTTTCGAACACCTTATCCCCAGGAATACAACAATGAGCCCTATCCAAAGGACTATATTCCTCCTATTTTTTAAAAATACACAGGAGAGGTGGAAACTCGAAGGAGCACATTAAGCGCTTTGTCGAACACTTGGGGGCACATTTAATAATAAGAAGCTCAGGTTGATGGAGTTTTCTAAATCCTTAACCGATAAAGCATATACCTGGTTTTCTCATTTAGATCCCAAAAGCATTTCTATGTGGGAAAAGATGCATGTTTTGTTCGTCCAGAAGTTCTTTCTGGCAGAAGATGAGTTTACTTTGACCCAACTGGTGAGGGAGAAGCAACGAGCCGGGGAAGAAGTGGTAGCATACGTTCAAAGATTCAAGGAAAGGTCCCTCGATGTGAGGGAGGAGGCCAAAGAGACCAAGATATTGCAGATCTATGCGTAGGGACTGATTCCTGAGTACATCTGTCATCTCATTAATGAAACGCGTGAGGGGACTTTTTCGGCGTTCTTAAAAATGGCAAGAAATATCTCCTCGGTGGTGCGACCAAATTCGAAGGTGGTTCCCATGATGTTTAGGCAGTTGAAATAACCTGGGGGGAGGTCTCAGCCCCCACGGGTAGGGTACACCTAGGGAGCAGATGGGGGCAAAGTGCCGAAGAAGGAAAATAAGAGGAAGTTTGGAAGAGATATGGAGGACGCACCACTATTTCCTTGTATGGTGGAGGAGGCTGTCAGCTATTATAATGCAATGGTCCAAGGAGGAACGGTCTATGAACCAAAGGGCATTCCCGTGGGGGAACTCAATGCGGCGACAAGGGCGGATCCCAAATATTTCCAAATTCATCGAAAGATCCAGCATCCAACAAAGAGTTGTTTCACGCTGAGGAGAATCATCGACAAGTATGTAAAGGCAAGGATGTCGAAAATCCCTTCGCAGAACGTTAACAACAACCCACTCCCAGCACATGGGGTCAATCTGGTGGTGGCCTATGATGAAGAGGCAGAGAGAGAAGAAAGAGAGCCAACATCGAAGCAGGAGGAGTTCGAAGAAGCTCTAGAAGATTGTATGAAGGGAATGGCTAATGTAGTACTGTCCTACGATGAGTCAAGCGCCAAAGGCATGGAGGACGTATACAACATTGAAGGTGAGGAAGCAGACCCAGTCCTAGAATACTGTGCAGTTTTAAAAGCCCCAAAATTCACCTAGTTCTTCGACCAGGTGGGGATACCGAAAGAGAGTAGGTTAGAAATAACCCAAGCAATACTTGACATTGCGAGGAAGAACGAAGTCCCTTCACTGAGATGGAAGGGACCCATGTCCAGGTTGGTGAGGAGGTTTCTGTCAGAAGTAACCTTCAGCGATGCAGATAGGGCTATAAGATTCCCTCATAATAGGCCATTGCCAGCATCAACGGAATTAGTTTCAAGAGGACTCTTATAGATGGGGGAGCTTCCATCAATATTATGCCAATTAACTCCTTCTACGCAGCCAATATTCCAAAAGAAAGGTTGGTCCCCATGCCTTTGGTGATATCGGGGTATAATAACCAATCTTCCAAATCCATTGGTTACGTTAATGTTAGGATTGTAATGGAAAATCTGAGTTCCCATATCAAGTTCCACGTAATAGAGAGTGAAACTTCCTATAATCTTCTAATAGGAAGGGTGTAGATGCACAACCGAGGACTAGTTCCTTCTACGTACCACCAATGCGCTAAGGCAAACATCAAGGGAACAGAGGTGACCATTAGGGCTATGAGGAGGCCCTTCGCTGTCAAGGAAGCTCACTTGGTGGACGTGGCATTTTACACAGAGTTGAAGGAGGATGTATGGGTCCAAATGAAAAGAATGGAGGGTGCCTGGATTCCATCGGTCAGAGAAAGGATGGGGCCCTTGAACGAGCAGAATAAGGAGGTTGCAAGCAGAACAAGATTAATAGCCGAAGAAGCTCACCAGGCGATCCCTTGGCCCCAAAACATCTCGAAGCAGCTCAAAGATAGAATGAGGCCCAGAGTGGATCCAATGGAGCATGAGGTCCAACGGAAAAGTGTGTTGAGCCGATTATTAGGAAAAAGAGTGGTCGAGGCTTCTAGAGAGAAGAAGAGGAAGGCCGCTACAGCTACTAGCAAACAGTGCAAGAAGGTCATTACCAAAGAAGGAAAGGTGATATATTAATTATAATGGTGTGAACAGGCGGCTGAACCAGCTGATAATGAGGTTGACTAGATATATGAGTGCTTTTTAGTGGATCAGCGGGGATAATGTATGGTGATAGACAACTCCAACGTACATGAATTTGTAGAAGAAGTCGTCGAAGAACCAGAATATATGGCGGATCAATCGAAACCACGGGTGCAAGAACTGGAGCAGTTGAACCTGGAGAAAGAAGAAGAGGAACCAAGGCCATTTTTTATCGTGAAAGATCTCAGTAAGGAGAAATGAGAGGCTTTGGTTATGTTGATTCGAGAGTTCATAGATGTTTTTGCATGGAAATACACGGAGATAGAAGGGCTGGATGAGGGAGTCAGCTGTCACAAAGTGAACGTAATGCCTTTAGCCATTTTGGTGAAACAAGCAACAAGAATGTACAAGCCTGAGCTAGATTTAAAGATAAAGGAAGAGGTTCAGCGCTTATTGGCGGAAGGGTTCATCAAACCGATACAACACCCGCTTTGTCTATCTAGCATTATTCCGATGGGAAAGAAAGACAAAAACCAAATAAGGATCTGCGCGGAATTCAGAGATTTGAATAGAGCTTGCCCCAATGATGAGTTCCCTCTGCCCTCCATTGATAGCTTGATAGATGAAATGGTTGTTCATGAGATGTATAGCTTCATGGATGGATATGTAGGATACAACCAGATCAAGATGGACCCCACGGATGCAGAAAAAACGGTGTTCAGGACCCCGTTAGGAAATTTCATATACAGAGTAATGCCGTTTGGACTCAAGAACGCTGGGGCTACTTACGAGAGAACAATGATGGCCATTTTCCATGACTTTTTCCATAAATTTGTGGAATTATATGTGGATGATTTGGTCATCAAATCAAGTAAGGAGGAGTCCCATCTGTGCGATTTGAGAAGGTATTTGCCCGATGCAGGAAGTATAAATTGAGGATGAACCCACTGAAGTACATCTTTGGGGTAACAAGTGGGAAATGTTTAGGCTTCGTGATTGATCGACAAGGGGTGCAGATGGACCAGGATAAGCAGCGAGCGATCTTGGAGATGCCAAGTCCAAGAACGGCGATGGAGCTGAAGAGTTTCCTCGATAAAGTCTCCTATCTTAGGAGATTTATGCCTGGGTTAGTCGATATGACACACCCGTTGATGTAGTTGTTACGAAGGAACACGAAATTCAAGTGGGAGGAGGTTCACCAGGATTCACTCGTTGGGCTGAAGAAGCTGCTCGTTTCACCACAGATCATGGTTCCCCCACAAGCAGGAATACTGTTGTTGCTATACCTCACATCCACCACGAGGTCCGTGGGAGATTTGTTGGCACAGGAGATTAATGGGGAAAAACAGTCGGTCTACTACCTCAACAGAATCATACATGGGCCAGAAGTCAGATATAGTTGCTTGGAAAGGCATTGTTTAGCCTTAGTATTTATAGCACAAAAACTTAGACATTATATGCTATCTTTTACAATTCATATTGTAACTAGATGTGATCCTATTAAGTATTTGCTAGAAAAAACTATATTGATTGGTAGAGCAGCTAGGTGGTTCCTCATCCTCTCTGAGTATGACTTGAAGTGTGTGATTCCTCGGGCGATCAAAAGCCAAGAGTATGTCGATTTGTTGAAAATTTTACCCTTGGGAACGTTTGAGCCACCCATAGAAAGTATTCCTAGAGACGATTTGCAGGCCAATCACCTAGACGCAATGGATGAGGAATAGACAATGCAGTTCGATGGATCTTCGGTGGAAAAGAAAGGAGGAGCATGGGTTATTATTTCAAAAGGAATGGAGGAGATTTTCCTTTCCTACAAATTAGGTTTCCCTTGTTCTAACAACGAGGCAAAATATGAAGCATTGGTGCTGGGGTTTCTAGAGTCTCTTCAAATGGGGATTCATTCACTTTGCATCAAAGGTGATTCAAATTTGGTGGTTCAGCAAATGAATAGAGAGTACACGTTGAAACACATGAGCCTAGAACCATACAGAAAAATCATCCAGAGGCTTCTCTACCAGTTCCATCGGACCAAGATCAAGAGACAGCCCAGAATGATGAATCGTCACCCAGACGCCTATGCCACCATTGCCCAAAAGATGGTCATGAGAAATGATACCACTACCGTCGTGATCCAACGAAGAACAGCTCCTTCAATAGTACAGTCAATTATATCGATGGAGACGATGCTGACTGGAGGGGGGAGATTAGAGGGCAATTGGAATTTAGGGAAGGAGCGATGGGGATGAGGGAATTATCCCAATACTTCCTGAACTAGGGAAACCTTTACTTTAGGAGCACAAAAGGATGGTTATCAAGGTGCATCGGTTCAGAAGAAGCAGAGCGGAGATTAAAGAGAACACATGAAGAGGACTGCGAACTGAGATACCGCTCTACCGAAGAATGCAAAGAGAGGGGTATTTTTGGCCTAGAATGAAACAGGATGCGGCGGAGCTACAACGGAAATGTGACAAATGCTAATTATTCTTCGAAGCAGCTGAATGTCATTTAGTGGAAGCTCAACCTGATTGGAGACAGTCATATATTGACTTTATCAGATATGGAGTTGCCCCAACATAAAAAATTGACGTGATGGGACTCAAGCGGAGGGCCTCGAGATATTACATTTAGGAGGGCAGCTTTATTGAAAGGGATACTTCAATAGGTCATTGCGTTGCATCACCAAGGAAGAAGCTGTTGAGGTGACGCACAATCCATTTCACATAGGAAGGGCCAAGTTATATGACCAATTGATGATGTTGGGGTATTATTAGCCAATAATGGAGAAAGACTCTTCTGAGTTCGTTCAAAAATACAAAGCTTATCAACTTCATAGAAATGTGATCCATGCCCCATCGATAGACCTACACTCCCTGGCGATGCCTTATCTTTTTCACACTTGGGCGTTTGACCTGGTAGGGGCAATACATCCTTCTTCGAGGAGGAAGATATGGATACTAGTAGCAATGGAGTGCTTCACAAAGTGGACTGAAGCGATACCACTGAGAAAGGAAACAACGGGGGTAGTGAGCAACTTTATCAAAGAATGCATCATTTGCCATTTTGGGATCCCAAAGGTCATCCTTTCAGACAATGGAACCCCTTTCGTCAATTCATAAGTAACGATGCTCACAAATAAATACTCCATTATCCATCATACTTCGATAGTGGAATATCCAAAGGGAAACGGTCAGGCCGAAGTAACTAACAAAACTTTGGTTAATATCTTGTCTAAAATAATGGAGGATTTCCCAGGAGCGTGGGATGATAAGATACCCGCTGTATTATGGGCCTATCGAACAACTAAGAGAAAGACCACAGGGTATACTCTGTTCTCCCTTGTCTATGGGGTCGAGGCGATTCTCCCAGTGGAGTTAGAAGTTCCCTCTACTTGATATGCTTTACGAAGTAGCATGCTCCTTCAGAATAGACATGTGCAGTTCGAAGCGTTGGATGAACACAGAGATAATGCGATGCAACACTTTCAAATGTACATGAAACATCTCTCCAGGGCATATGATAACTTAGTAAGACCAAGGAAATTCGTGGATGGAGACCTCGTATTGAAAGCAGCGGTGAAACACATCAGGGGGCTTCCTCTACCCAAGTTTGCAGCAAATTGGGAAGGACCTTTCATTGTAAAAGAAGCTCATGACTCAGGTTATTGCTTAATTTCTAGGATGGAAGAAGATAAACCATTCAAGATTAACAATAAATGGTTTAAAGTCTATCATATGTAAGCAATTAGGTTTGAACCACTGATGTATCTAGCTGTTGTTATGAATACACAACTTTTTTTTATTGAATATGCAAGTTCTTTTTATTATAGCCCAAGTGGAAATGAAAGAATTACAGAACTTCATAATGTATGAAAGCAGTTGTAACACAAAGAAATGACATGGAAAACATATATCTTTCTTCATTCATAAACTTTGGGGCATTACAAAATTGGGAGTTATTACCCAAGAATTACATAAGAAGAAGAAAAATATATATATATAAAAGTTCATTAGCCTAAGAGGAACCACGGATATGGGGAAGAGAAAAAATCTCCAGGAAGGCCCGAAGAAGGTTCTAGGAAAGACTGTTGGGCATAGAAACCTCCATCCTCATTTGCGCTTGTGTACGCTCGATGAGGAGCTTCTCTCTCTTAGAATTCACCAAGCGTAGATCTTCTTCGAGGTCCCCCACCTCTTTGTCAATGGATTTAAGAAGAGGTGCTAACTCATCCAACTTGGCTTCCTCAACCCGTTTATCCTCCTGATATTTCCAAAGCAATTCCCTCTGGCTATCCAGTCGTTGGCTCTTCAAAGTTTTCAAATGCGTAACAAGCCAATCAAGATGAAAGCCATCACGACCCAACTCCTTCAGGTGACCCAGGAATTGGTTGAGGAGGGCTATAGTAATGGTTGAGGTTGGAGTACTGTCAATCTCAGCCACAATGGTAGCCATGCCCTGAAGCCTGTAACTCATCACAGAGATATTGAAACGTAGGCAATCCACGATAAACGTTTTGGGATGGTGGTTTACAATCAGATCAACTACCAAGCGATGGTTGGCAGGTCTCTGAGGAGAACACTGGAGCACCATCAGGTAAAAGGCATGAGGATCCAAGTCAGGCAGAGGAAGCTCACATCCAAATTCGCTCTCAGCAGCAGCACTGGTAATGGAACCTTGATCGTTGTGGCTGGAGTCTTCTGAAATAACGGGTTCCCGATGGGGTGAGGAGGTAGACGAAAGAACTGGTGGAGAATCCACCTAAGCAACCTGAGAAAAGTTAGAGGAAATAAGGAGTTTATGAAAAATCTTAACAAGGTTGTTAAGCCACCGATATAGGTGGGGTTTATGAAAAAAACCTTAACAAGTGTTTTCGTTGATAAGTCACCGATATAGGTGGAGTTTATGAAAAATCTTAACAATTATAGTCACCGATATAGGTGGAGTTTATGAAAAAACCTTAACAAGTGTTTTCATTGTTAAGTCACTGATATAGGTGAATTTTTAGAGATTAAGAAAATGCAGAGAAATTAACAAAGTACCTCAGCAATAGCATCAACGAGAATAGGAGCCACCGTGGAGGCCTCACTGGCACCCCTAACTGAAGAAGCCTCAACGATCGGCAAAGCTACCTCTCCAACAAATGGTACCAAGGCCGACAAAGGAGTTTCGCTGAAAGAACACGAGGAATCTCCAAACGATGCCCCAACATGAGCGGACACTAAAGAATCACCACGCGGAACATCAGCATCAACCTTGGCCTCGAAAAGAAAAAATCCACTAAGAGAAAAGGGGGGTAAGGCTTGGCGAAAGCTGCAAATATAAAACCAAGTGTTAGATACAAGGAGCAAGTACAGGAAAAAGGCAGCAATACATCTCGGCAGTGCAATGGGAAGGAGAATGTTAGCTATCAGAGACACCACTTCCACCTAAAACATCCCAGCATATCAGAATGATAAACAAAGCAATGGGATGAGGAAAAGGCGTGAAACTTGATAAGAAATTTACCTCAGGGGCACTCTCCTCGACCACAACAATGGGCAGAGGGACCTCTTGCTCAAATGGTAATTCAGAAGAGGCTGGAGTAGTTGCCTCTGGTTATCCAGATATTTTAACAGATCCAACGGTAGCAGCCCCTGTAGCAGCTTCCTTGGCATGTTGGGAGGATAAACAGCGAGAGTAGGTGATACCTATCATGGGGGAACGAGGAAGAGTAGTATCGGCTTGAGAGACACCGAAACGCCCCCCACGAAATGACTCACAGGGGAACTAGGGGGACTAGACCTTTATTCAACTCCCTACACTAAAGTTATCAAAGAAATAAGCAAATGCAGCTTGCCTTAAGAAAAGGCGAACAAGAATAAAACATGCACACATACTTGAGATCTTAAAGGAGAACAAGAAGGTATAACCACTGGTGAAGGCGGAGAGGAGACAGTAACAAAGGGAGATCAGTATGGAGGTATCTCGGCTATCCGTTTCTTCTCGGACTTAGTGCCCATAGTTTTCTTTCCTGCGCCCGTTGCATCATCACTTTGAGGTACCCTCGACCTTTTTCTCCTCTTTGTCGTTGGCTCAGTGGGATCAACCAAGATAGTGGGAAAGGAAGCCGAAGGAGGAACGACGATAGCACGCCATTGAAACTTAGCGTTTATTCTTTTGACCTCAGCTTGAACCTGCCTCCTCAGCTCTTCACTTACCTCTGTAGACATAGGAGGGGGAATGGAGGCAATAAGGATTGCCTCTAAAAGAGTTTGTGCTTGAGATTTGGAATTAGATTTTGAGGAAACCCCATTTTTGGACTTCTTGGTCTTTTTATCAAGTGGATGAGAAGGACCTTCCCCTATTGCAGCTTCGACCGAAGGGGCAGGTGGTTTGGGGGTTGCAGCGGCCTTGGGCTTGGGCGTGGCAATGGTGATCATTGGGCAGTGTGGAGGAAGTTCAGTATGAGGTACTTTGGGGGTCTGGCTTAGAGGGAAATCAATCCCAATAATAGAACTACCCTTTAACCCCAACTCTAACGTAAAAAATGAAAGAATTGGAGGATACACAGGATCCCCCTCGATGAACTCAGAAATTTAGGCCAGTTGTCTCAGCCAGTACTTTATTGTAAATAGAGGGGTCACATCCCCTTGCCTGGTGATGCTGGGAATGGTGACTCGCACAGTCATTGTAGAAATCAGTCCCCACGCAGCAGTTGAGGAGAATAGGGAACATGCCTCGCTAAAGGAGACCTTGGGGTTAGATGATTGAAAAACTGGGTGAGGAGCCCCTTCATCGAAACCAAACTGACGGATGCATCGGTTGGGATTGTAGTGCTCGCTGGTGTATACCCACTCGGTGTAAGAGGGAAGGTATCTTAGCGAAAACATAAGGACCACAGCTAGTGTAGGGTCTTCAATAATGAGGTCCAGAGTAGTTGCCCGGACCACTCTTGCTTTGTGTTTGAAAAAACCGCAAGTGTGGAGAAAGATATCCTCTTCATAGGGCCTCATCACAAAATTCAAAAAATCATCGATAATGGAGGTCAACTCCTTCCGGCTTTGTCTCTTGTGATAAATAAAGGAGCGTGGGGGCAGAATTATTTCCCCCAAAGGAGGGCGATTGGTATTGGCTACTACGGTAGGGAAACGCACATAGAGTAAGCTTGTTAGGAGAACACAGTTGGCAAAGTTGGCCAGTTTATAATGACCCAAAGATCATTACATGTCGAAAAGGGTTCTATCGAGCCATGTGTAGAGGGATCCGAAGGCGATTGCAGCCAAAGAAAGCTTGATACCCCATGCCAAACAATATGTTGTGAGGTCCCTTCGAGGTTGGTCGTTGGGTTTCCCCATTAAAAGAAAATGAGAAAGAACGACAATAACGTAAGTAGGAAGTTCCAGCGATATACCTTGATAGGGGGCAGCCTCATAGGAACTACCTTCAGAAGGATCCTTGAAGAAATAGTTGATAAGAAGAGTGAAGGAAGATTTATTTGAAGTACTGATACACCTTCGGCATATACAATCCAAATCCAAACGGTCAGCAATCTCTTGGGCATCCAGGGCTTCATCAAAATAGGGCTCATGGCTAGTTGCCTCAAGGCCTAGGAGCTTACACATGTCTTCCAAGGTTATTATAAACTCGCCCCACAAAGCAATGAACGTATGAGTGGTAACATTCCAGCGAGATACCAGAACGAAAAGGGCAGCATTATTCTTGGACAGGGTGAACTCACCAAACCGCTTAGCCCGATAAAGCCCAATTGGTGAGAGTGTCAGCATGGGAACTCTGCATATGGGAGTTCTAGGAAGCAAAGTGAGCAGGAGAGCCCCCAGGCCCTTCGAAGTCGATGTGGGACCATGGGAAGTCCTCTCGCTCAAGATGAAATCGGAGAGTCCCCTCTAGAGGTAAAAAAGCCTTAGTCATCAGCACTTTCATCTTCATCACTAAGCGTAAGGGCATCATACTTGGCATTAAAAATATAAGTCTTACAGACCCAGTAAAGTCATCACATTTGCCAAATATGGGGGACCGGCGGTAGAAGTGCAACTAGTCCTGGCGGGCAGCAGTAATGAGGCGACAACAGAGGTGGTGACAACAGGGGTAACAGGTGGAGCACTAGTGGCAGGTGCGGTAGGATTACTTGACGAGGCCATTGCAGAAAACAATGAATTATGAAAAAAAGAATCTCTACAAATGAAGGGTTGGGAATGAAGATGGAGAAGAACAACCACAAGTGGTGGCGTAAAAGATGAGAGAATGAAGAATATAGGTAAGAGCTTGGTAAAAAAATGGAGTTCGCACAGAGTTCTCTCTCTAAAGAAGACGGGAGCTTGAAGAAGATGAAGAAAAGAGAAGGGTTTGAAAAAAGAGACGTTTAAAACCTTTTAAGGAACTCGTCTGTTGAGTTTCCCACCACCATACGTGCAAGGCCGCCTATAATCATTTCAAATGGACACATGGCACTTCGGGAAGTGTTTTGACAGCTGAAAAGACAGCACCACGTCATTTATGAAGCGACGCCTGAGGAATAGAAGGGGTTGCCTTCTTCAGCAAGTTTAAGTTTTGGCACCAGAACTTTTATCAGACATATCCAATAACTCCCAATGGAAAAGTTATCCCAACGGTTCAAAAAAGCTACGATGTCCTCTCGCCACAAGGCCAAACGTTGGTTAAATGGTGACTCTGCTACATCGGGGAGAATTTCTGCTTTTTTTAATATAGTGAAGCGTTACAAAGGAGAATTTCACTTACTAAGAGTCAAAACGAGCATTTGAGAAGGTTAGCATGACTTTCAGGAGAATTTCAAATAATAAAGTTAGAGCGATTGAAGCTCAGTGCCAGGAAAAAATGGCGATGTCACTTCGCCAAAGCACCAGTAAGCGGTAGCGCTTCGGTTCAGGTACGTCGGGGAGAATTTTACTTTTTCCTGCAGATTGTAACGCGGTGGTTCTAACAAGGGAAAGATGCCAGAATTTTTTCACACAGAGAAGGTTTATCGGATTGAGAAGTTTTCGTGAAGAAATTTCTTATTCCAACAACAAATCTCTCCATGAAGGGCCAAATGTAGAGGGGGATTAAAGGTAATCCAGAGATTAAGGATAATTTCCCCATTAGCAACAATGTTTGGGATTAAGAAACCGAGGTAGCCCAGCATGACTGCTCAGCGTGATAGCTCAAGCGTGGCAACTCAGCGAGGTAGCTTAGCGTGGCAACTCATACTTCAGCTTATTGTGTTAGTCATATTGTATCTTTGTTTATATTGACTATAAGCTATAACGGTTGTAATGATGTAACGAGAATAATAATGAGTTTTAGTGTGAGTTCAAACGGTACTCGCGAGAGACCAGGCTTGGCAAGGCCTAGGAGAGCTTTCATGCTCTATCGAATGACCTCTCCGTAGGAACTTTATAGGGACTTAGTTTGGAGGATTGAGAAGTGAGGACCATTGGGGCTTGTCCGACCATCTTAGATACACCTGGTAAAAAACCGAAGAACCCTGATCGGGGAACCACGGGGGGAGCAGCCTTGAGTTCCATCGGGTGTTGAGTTATGAGCTAAACAACCCTCTACTTAAGAGGGAGATTGACTCGTAAGAAAAGTTAACAACACTTACGGGGAATTATGCTGGACGATCGATCCAGATGGTGGCAATGTCGTGCTTTGTCAATGGAGATATTAACGCTTCTTTGTATAGGGGGCTAAAAGAATCGAAGAATTTAGTCAGAGAGTAAGACTGGGTGAAACGGTGTTAGTTAAGCACCACAAGGGGGAGACCCATCAGGGGACCCATTTAAATAATTCGAATAGCTAAATTATTACCAAGTGATGATGAATTCAGTCAGGACTGTTGAGACCAAAAATATATTCCTTAGGACCAACGGAACTAAGGAAACAACGGGGGTAGTCATCAAAGTTGAGACTATCAGAGTCCGAGAGAAGGGCAACCTTAATATGGTCAGTATGGCCAAAGATAAGTGGATTAAAGATAGAAGTATCTTGTGGAAATTATGACCACATGCGTTAGTTTTTCCCAAAGTAAGTAAAGGGACAAGAGTATAGTGACTAATAAGGGCTATGATTAAAGTAGTTTCTGTTTTTGTTCGAACAAACTTGTTATGTTCGGGAACCAATCTAGCAACCAGGGTGATTGGTAAGGTAGAAAATATGAGTTTTGTCCTCAGAGAAGAAGGTATGTTTCATATGACCCAAATGAATCATGGTACTTTGATTTGCGCAAGAGCTACGTGTGGGATGAGTTTAGTGCATGAATCGATAACATTAGTATTGTGTGTATGTTTTCCCCCGATATAGCGAGGTTATATCTGGTGTCAGCTGCGGGTGACCGAGTGCGTTAATGGTGGTATATATTCTATTGAGATTACTCGTTTTAGTGACGTGTTATACGAGTTTGACATTATCCTGGATAAGTCTTTATAGAAATGGTTAGAACGATAGTGGGAAGTTATTGCAAGGCTATCGGGGTTGCTGCTCTAGGACAGGATGTGTTGTCTTCGTGATGCCTCACTTGCGAGTGAGTCGAGCTCGCATATATATTATCATATTATAGGAACTTCGGAGAGTATAATGTCTCGAAATGTTTATTCCGGTGTGTAGGGACCTTATTGATATGATTCGAAGTGTATTAGGTTCCCTGTCGAGCGGAAAGATTTAGATTGTTATCGAGTTTAGCGCTCAGGACTTGGTAATAGGAAGAGCGCATTGTTATATCACTCCTTTAGAGGCATGGGAGTTGATATTTTTATTTATATGTCTGACGACAAGAATTTGAGAGTCCCAATTGTATACGAGGTTTATGGAATTTAATTACCACCAATATGAGGTCATAATGCCTTTGAGGGGGTAAGTTCCTTGTTTAAATGTATTTTCATGAGGAGATATAACTTTTATGTCAAGAGACGGGAATAGAGGGGTACATGTTATGGACTGAAGGCCTAATGGATTTTGATGACCGACAATGCTAGGTAGTACTGTATCGGGGGTTTCTTGTGTGGATTTCGCTTTGCGAGACATCCCACGCATGAAACTTAGCATAAGGTTGGAGGTAGGGAGATGTTTGGTCATTAATCCATGAGTCCGGTACCTCGGTCGTTATAGAAGTATGTAGTTATAACTGTAAGTTAAAATTTAAATTACGATATAAGTCCAGTGGAGTCGGTTGGGCAATGAGGAAGCATTGAAAATTTTATTTTATCACCATGAGTTGAAGGGTGGGACGATGTTAAGGAGGATTTAAAACTTCGATTTCAATAGTGATTGGGAATACCCAAGTGTTATAGCTACGTTGTGAATACAGGGGCAATAAATAATTTGGTGTTATGTGTGAAGCATATGTGATGTTTATGCCAGTATGCACGGTTTATAGAGTGTGTGGGAACCCTAGTTAGCTGATGTCAGAATCGTCTGAGTTAAAGGGACGCGGGAATAGATATGTGAAATATATGCATCTGGGACTAATATAACGAAGTGGAAATGGTAGAGTGGATTAAGCGTCGTATGAGAACGGTGATAATCCATATATACGTGTGCGATCAGAGTAGCACACCTGAATTCGGTTGAAAGGCTGTGGGAAGCCATTTAAAAAGGGGTATCCCTTGAGAAGAGTAAAATTTAACTATTATGGAAAATTTGGAGCGGAGTTATACCCAGTCGAATGTTGACAGTGACTTGCGCGTAAATAGAATGATGATGTCAATAAGGTATACAGAGTCCAGAAGTGCACATCGTGGCAAAAAGTGTACGGGCCGGAACTTTTGGTAAACGTTGAGGAAAGAAGGGGAGTATTAAGTAACACTTAATGTGAGACATTACAAGTGGAAATCGGTGTTGAGAGGGACATAGTGAGTAGCCTTCGCGTGCACCACTCATAGATAGAAATAGGTTGGAGCAAGATGATCAGCCAAAAAATTTTGTATCAAGCCAACGATTCCAGTAATGGAAGAGGGCAGTCAAGTTGATAAATTTCTTTGATGGGTTGCCAACCTCAAGATAAGGTCACGAGTGCCTTCGAATGTGTGGAACAAGTTGACCAAAAATAAGGTAATTGTTATTCTGTTGGGGTGATTTACACCATTAGATAGTGTGCCCCAACCCTTCTTTGAAAAGAAGGATTGCGCCGGTACGTGGTCCTGCCCGGTATTGTTATGAACTAGGATGAGATCCTTAAACCCCACCTTCAATACAGGATTTCAGGAAGCAGTGGGGATGACATTTTGTTTTGAGCAAGTTGTATCACCTATAGCCCAAGGAGTAGGCGAAAGGTGATTAATGACTAGTGGAGCTGTATGAAAGTAATTTTGGACTCATTGTGTTCATTTCATTTCCATAACATATATAGCTGGTAAATGAAGCATAGTACGGTAATTGGGAGAAGATATTACCTAATGGTAGAGTTGTGTGTAAGCACTCAGACCTGTTTATTGTGAACAAAGTGCTTATTGAGGTTTTGTGCAGAAAAATCTTAACTATTCTCCCTATGGTTGTTTAGAGATGACCGGATAATCAGAATTTTGGATTGGTCGAGAGTTAGAGTTCGATGACTAAAGTGGAATAACCACAAACTATCTTAGGTGACTTTTGACTATCGTAAGATTTACGTCACCAGGAACCGAGATTTAAAGAATGGACAAGAGTGGTCAGACGTTCATATGGTTTCTCTTAGGATGGGAGTTTTTTGTTTAAATAAATACAGGAAGTTGAAACGTAGTGAGGTGCAGCCTCCTAATAATATTGACATAATGGAGCCAATGATGTATAGGCTCGTCTTATTCGAATGCCGTTTAGAAGGAACACAATGTGAGGTGCTGTTATTGAGGTGTGACCCGATGACTGATAAAGTGTCGAGAGTGTTAAACTGTAACACCCCGCCCGCCCGGGGAGAGCGAACGGAGCGCTACTATAAATAACAAGGTATAGAGCATCTAAATCCCACAATAAAACAAGAAACCACTATTCTCATCTTCAAATTAATACAAAAAATCTCTCGAAATAATTACAACAATCTAACTATCTCAAAAATAAAATAAATCTCCAAATGCTCTATACATCAAAATAAATACAAGTCTTCTCATCTCTTGTATTAAAAATTCTTCCCAAATAATCCTCGCTAAAATCATCCCAATTGGTCCATAGCACTCAAATTCGTGCTCACCTGCTAACTAAGAAAAAGATGGGGAAGTACACAATACGACAGGAAAGATGCTCAACAATAATGTTAGCGGTGAACAAAGCGCAACAATACGACTACGAATACTCAAATCAAATAATGCAAATCTCAATAGCATTTTATCAATAAATTCCTCAACAACACATTAACCGGGTCACCAGGCCTCACCCCATCCGCATATGCTTTATCAAGTCATAGCCCTTGGAAGCAAGAATTTTGGCGGATGCCCAAGGTCCGTGTCATATTAAAATCTCATGACAACGTGCTCAACAACAACATGAATAATACCACATGAATCAAAATAATTCCAATAATTATTTTTCCAGATTTCAATGAATTTAACAATTCAAAATATGAGTTCAATTAAACAAGAATTCAACGGAATAATATGCTCCCGAGATTCTATAACACCCCGCCCGCTCGGGGAGAGCGAACGGCGCGCTACACATCGATAAAACTAAACTAATCCACAATTCACAAGGTATAGAGCATCTAAATCCCACAATAAAAAAAAGAAACCACTATTCTCATCTTCAAATTAATACAACAAATCTCTCGAAATAATTACAACAATCTAACTATCTCGAAAATAAATAAATCTCCAAATGCTCTATACATCAAAATAAATGCAATTCTTCTCATCTCTTGCATTAAAAAAATTTCCCAAAATAATCCACGCTAAAATCCATCTCCAATAAATCTCAAGCGCCCAAAATTCGCGCTAACCTGCCACTAAAAGAAAATATGGGGAAGTACACAATACGACAGGAAATATACTCAACAAATATTAGCGGTGAATAAAGCGTAACAATACGAGTACGAATATTCAAATCAAATGTGAATCTCAATAGCAATTATATCAATATAATTTCTCAACAACACATTAACCGGGTCACCAGGCCTCACCACCGTACCGCGCCTATGCATTCTTTTAGCATATCCGGAAAAAGGAATATTGGCGGGTGCCCAACCTTAGTGCCATATTAAAATCTCATGACAACATGCTCGACACCAAATATAATACCACATGAATCGAAATTAGATTCCAACAAATATTTACAGATTCCAATTGAATTTAGCAATTCAAATATGAGTCAATAATCACAAGAAAACAACGAGAATAAATACTCGCGAGATTTAGGAGCATATTGTGTAAAACCCCATACCTCAAACCACCAAAAGGACCAACAGTAATTATGCCCAGAAATAGCAGATAACACCATCAAAAATATGCTCCAAAGATCACCAAAAGTTCCTCCACTAACAACCTCAAAACAGCCCCAAGAACACCTCTAAAAACCTAAGGTTGGATGCATAAATCAAAGGGCTTGTTTGTGTATAAAAGAGAGGAAAAGAAAATATGTTTGCTGCATATTTTTGTGCCAAAAGATGCTTCAAAAATAGTCACCCACGACCCCTTTAAATAAGGCAAAAATAATAGAGTTGTAACCAAAACAAACACTGAAAACTGCTTGCAGCGCACGTTTTCTGGGAGGGTCGATCGATCTACCCCCCCGTCGATCGATCGATCACCCCTAAAAACTGACAGTTCGCCCAAAAAAATGCCGTAAGGCAAAATATTGTAAAATCAATATAAAATCCGTTTTAACTCCGATTTTAGTTCCGCTTGAAGTTTTATTCTTCTAAAATCATAACCAACATATTTTGCCAATAAAAATAATTTTATGAAAAACTTTATTTTTCCTCTTTATTTCGAAAATACCCCGAAAATTACGCGGGTTGTTACACTTCCCCACTAACAATGGAATTTCGCCCTTGAAATTCGCCGAATACCTAACTCTCAAAAATCAGGCCACAATCTCCAAAAATAATTTCATCTCCGAAAATAAATTTCTCACATCTAATCTAGATGCCTAATGCGAAACGATTATCTAAAATAATATATCTCCAAAAATATGCGCCACAAAAACGCAACAGACCCAAAACCCAAGACCCGAGGGTGGTCGTATACCAAAGCTCTGATACCATTTTGTAACACCCCGCCCGCCCGGGGAGAGCGAACGGCGCGCTACACATCGATAAAACTAAACTAATCCACAATTCACAAGGTATAGAGCGTCTAAATCTCACAATAAAAAAAGGAAACCACTATTCTCATCTTCAAATTAATACAACAAATCTCTCGAAATAATTACAACAATCTAACTATCTCGAAAATAAATAAATCTCCAAATGCTCTATACATCAAAATAAATGCAATTCTTCTCATCTCTTGCATTAAAAAATCTTCCCAAAAGAATCCACGCTAAAATCCATCTCCAATAAATCTCAAGCACCCAAAATCCGCGCTAACCTGCCACTAAAAGAAAATATGGGGAAGTACACAATACGACAGGAAATATGCTCAACAAATATTAGCGGTGAATAAAGCGTAACAATACGAGTACGAATATTCAAATCAAATGCGAATCTCAATAGCAATTATATCAATATAATTTCTCAACAACACATTAACCGGGTCACCAGGCCTCACCACCGTACCGCGCCTATGCATTCTTTTAGCATATCCAGAAAAAGGAATATTGGCGGGTGCCCAACCTTAGTGCCATATTAAAATCTCATGACAACATGCTCGACACCGAATATAATACCACATGAATCGAAATTAGATTCCAACAAATATTTCCAGATTCCAATTGAATTTAGCAATTCAAATATGAGTCAATAATCACAAGAAAACAACGAGAATAAATACTCGCGAGATTTAGGAGCATATTGTGTAAAACACCATACCTCAAACCACCAAAAGGACCAACAATAATTCTGCCCAGAAATAGCAGATAACACCATCAAAAATATGCTCCAAAGATCACCAAAAGTTCCTCCACTAACAACCTCAAAACAGCCCCAAGAACACCTCTAAAAACCTAAGGTTGGATGCATAAATCAAAGGGCTTGTTTGTGTATAAAAGAGAGGAAAAGAAAATATGTTTGCTGCATATTTTTGTGCCAAAAGATGCTTCAAAAATAGTCACCCACGACCCCTTTAAATAAGGCAAAAATAATAGAGTTGTAACCAAAACAAACACTGAAAACTGCTTGCAGCGCACGTTTTCTGGGAGGTTTGATCGATCTACCCCCCCGTCGATCGATCGATCACCCCGAAAAACTGACAGTTCGCCCAAAAAAATGCCGTAAGGCAAAATATTGTAAAATCAATATAAAATCCGTTTTAACTCCGATTTTAATTCCGCTTGAAGTTTTATTCTTCTAAAATCATAACCAACATATTTTGCCAATAAAAATAATTTTATGAAAAACTTTATTTTTCCTCTTTATTTCGAAAATACCCCAAAAATTACGCGGGTTGTTACATAAACAAGCTTGCTATGAGGCGGGGGCTATAGTGATCGAGCCTTACTCTCACTACAATAAATTACAATTAAGGACACCAGTATTAGGGACAGCTTTAAAACTGTCCTTTAAAAAATATATAAGGGGCAGCAAATTATAGCTGTCATTTTAGATCTATTATAAAGGACAACTAATTTTTTAAGCATCCTTTATAATAGTTTTAAGGACATCAAATATTTACTGTCCTTTAGCAAATAGTTGTCCTTTACAATTTTCGTTTCCCTCTTTTTTTCCCTCCATTCCCATATTATTATTTTTTTATTTTTCCGTTCCCTCTACGATCAAATAACGGACTCACCTGCTTTTCTATCCTCTCCTCACCAGATCAAAGCCAACCTTTGGACTCACGATATCATGAAGCAGCTTATCTATTCTCTGGCTCTCTTTATCGCGCTCTCTCTCTCATAAAACACATGAAACCTTCGGACGGTTTTGTGAAACCTTCAGTCGATATCGTGAAACCCGCTTCTCTGTTTTCTCGCTCTCTCTATCGTTATCTCTCTCTCTCTCTCTCTCGTAAAACTCGTCGCGTTCTCTCCTGAAGAATAAACTCTTGAAGAATAGAGGTATGTGGGCTTACTCATATAGAACTGATTTTGTGTTTGATTATAGAACTGATTTTTTTTATTATTATAGAGCTGATTTTGTGTTTGATTATAGACTGATTTTGTGTGCAAAGATTTTGTGTTTGATTATAAAATGATTTTATGTGCAAAGTCATTCAACTTCATAACTTATGAACTACATTACAAATCTGTTATGAATCATATTGATAACTCTACTTTTGTATATATTTGTCGTTGTTTGAAGCCAAGTTAGTCAAAATCGTTATGTACCTACAAAATTATAACAAAACTAAAGTATAGAGGTAAGTAAGGGTATCAATCCACTTTGTAGGGAGTAAAGCAAATGGAACAAATTCAATTGTAATTCACTTTTTATTTTCTTTTTGGGCTTTTGCACTTTTTTAATTTTTTTTATCTTTTTCAATATTAAAACAATTGGGTGAGGTGATGATGAAATGACACTAAACTAAAATAAAGATCTAAACAACTAACTAAAAAGTGACTAAAATGAAAACAAAGTCTAACACTAAAAATAAGAGATAAGTGAGGTAAATAATTGTGAGAACAATCAAGGAGTGGGTTTACTCCACAAATTTTAGTTATTCTAATTAATTAATTTAATTATTTGAATTCTCCCAAATTAATATCAAAACTACAAATCAACTCTCGTTGCAAGTGCAATTTTAATAGTAATCTTTTAGAATATTAAGTTTAACACCCCACAACTCTAGAAAATTAGATCTACACTCCTTTTAATTAATCACCCGCTAGGATCGATCAATTATAATTTATGTCAATCTTATAAAATAAATTTAGAGTTGAAATTCAAGTGATAATACCCCACTTAAGAAACCCCCTATCTCTAGTTCGAATCTAAAATGGGTATTATCACTAGAATTTCGATTTTCTCTCGAAAATCATTTACCCTCTCTCGAGGCGTAAATCTAAGGGTGAGGGATCAAAATTAACATTCAAAGGGACTTTTCAAGTAATTAAACTAATAAAAATAAAATAACATCAAATAAGGGTTTTACTCCACCCCTTGAAAGGGGATTTAGCCTAACATGATATTAAACATGACAAATTAATAATCAATGCTACTAAAATAAAAGAGAAGAGAATAGAACAAGCAAACCAAATCTCTTTGAGAAAGTTGAGCTCTACTCTTTCAAATTGAAGTATACACCACTTAATTGAGCATCCAAATGATTTGAAATTAAAATATGCACTCAATTAACTCTCTTACAATATTTAATCTCACAAATATCTAAAATAAAAAAAAGGAAAAACTATTTACAAAGGATAATTTTCTCTACAATTCTCTCTCTAAAATTCCTATCTCCAAGCTTTTTCTTGCATTTGGGGTCTTCTTATTCAATTTATAGTAGGCATGGAGCATAAGAGATAAGGGGTAAATTGGACATTAGTATACATGTGAGAATGGTGAGAGCACATGTGCATGGGGGTGTGAGGTGAGAATAAATTCAGATTTGGTTTGAGGGGTACTTAGGTGTTTGGTTAGAAGAGGTTAGTTAGGGGGTATAATAGGTAAAATAGTTAAAAGGTTTAATGGGTTTATTGGCACATGGTTTAAGGACATGTGGGTTAAATGTGGGAATTGGGTTTATTTTTGTTTGGCTTTTGGTATTTGTTTTTGCTGGCAGGTGGGAAATCGATTAAGGCTTGTGGAGAAATGGGTCTTCTTGGGTTGTTGGAGCTTCGGTTCGGATGGACACGGGTTGAAGGTTGTCGACGCTGGAGTTGATGGAGGTTCAGTTGGGCACGGAATGAACTCGGACCGGGGAGTCGGAGGTGTGGTGTCGGTGAGAGGAGAAGGGGACGCCGGCGACTGGGTTAGCTCTGGCAGGGGTTAGGTCGCGGATCAGGTAGGACGGAGGAGCGTCGCTGGCAGGAGGCTGGCCGGAGGGGGACGCGGGTGAGATCGGCAGGGGTGCAGGTCGGAGAAGTGGCATGGCAGAAAAATAGGTCACCGGAGGGGCTGTCGAGTCGTTGTGCTCACGATGGTGTAGCGGGGTCAGTAGCTGCGGTGGTTCAGGCGGTGATGGGTTTTGCGGCGGCTGAAATGGTGTTGGCCGGAGCGCCGGCGAGTTTGGGTTTAGGGTGAGATGGTATGGTGATAGAGGTGAGAGAGAGGGGGTATGTTAGTGTTTGGATGGTGTGAGTGGAGGTGTGTTTTGTGTTAATGGATGTATGTGAGAGGAGAGAGAAAGGGTGTGTAGGTGGAGAAAATGAAGTAGGGAGGGGTTGTGTGTGGGTGAGTGTAGGAAAAGTAGGGTGAGGGTTAGGGAGGTGTAGGATAAGTGGGGTGTGTGTGGTGTGTGTGTGTATTTAAATTTATGATCCTAAAATAAAATTAATTAAGACTCAATTAAAATTAATAAAAATAAAATCTAATAAAACAAACTAAAGAAAATAAAAATATTAAAACTAAAAAAAATAAAATCCTAAGCTATTAAAAACTAAAATAATAAAACAAAAATAAAATATGAAAAATCTAATAAAATATGAAAACAAAAGTCCTAAAATATAGAATCTAATAAACTAAAAATAAATGAAATCCTAAAAAAAACTAATTCTAATAAAATAAAATAAAACTAATAAAAATAAAGATAAAATAAAATAGTAAATAAAACCTACAAATTCTAAATAATTCTAAAATAAAATCTAAAAAATAAAACGACACTAAATAAAAATCTAAAAAAAAATAAAATAAAATAAAAATGGATCAAACCAACACACACGGGGCTTGGGTGACGGTTTAGGGACAAATTTAGGGTAGGCTAGGGTACGAGACAAGGATATTAGCTCCATAAAATGCACAATTGCCTTGAAATACGAGTTTGAACACCGCAACGTACATCCGGCCTACAAAATAAATATTTAAGCACGTAAGACCCGTATTGTCGAGAATTAGCAACTAAAGTATGCTATTTGGGGTCTAAATTGTACAGTTTTGGGTGATTATCACATACATTGCAAATTTTGTGTGCCAAGCCCTTTCGCTTTCAAGCTGTTTCGAAAATCGATGTTTTTAAGTCTGAGCCTTGGGAGTTTGCAGTTTTTTTTTTACGATGTAGTTTTAGATTTATATTTATGTACGTCTGAAAACGTGATGATGAAGATAAGATTTTTTAGAATGAGAAAATATAGGCTTGTGGAATGATTTAGATTTAGAAGTAATCGCATGTATGTTTGTGTGTGTTTGTGTGTGGAATTGTAGTTGGAAGGGTAGAAATGGAATAAATATGAGATTTATCACTGAAACTTTATAAGAAAATGAGAAATAAAGGATTATAGAGAAATCTAGAATTATAATTAATCGTCAAACGCGCACGTGCGTGCTCATTAATGAATTGATTGCTTATGTCTATGTGTGCGTGCACACTGTGTGTGTAGTTGGAGGTGGAATTGAAGAAGTGCAGTAAAGATCAGATTTTGATTTTTATGACTCTATGTATACTTGCACATATATGTATATACATGTAATTATACACTTTGATTTTGACAAAAAACAATCCATGTTTTCATTGTGTTTGTGTTCTATTGGTCTTTTTGGTTGTCATTGTGTCTTTAGTTTACTCTACCTGTTTGTCGTTGTTGGTGCTATTAATGAGTATCTCATATTATTCTCTCTCTATATACACACACACATGTAGATTTGTTCCTCCTGCTTCTGTAATTGTGTGAATTAATTACCTCGTGGTATATGGGATTATTCAGTGAAATTAGGGGATTTACATGCAGTGAATCTCACCATGAAGTCACAATTTAGTAAAAAAAGAACGCTTACATAAAGAGTGCGGAGAATTTGATCATAGTGAATTTAGAATGGTTTATATTGACATCACTGATTTGATAATTTATATTGACATCACTGATTTGATAATTTATATTGACATCAAAACACAAATATCTATTGTAAACACATCATAACATAAGTTAATGGAATTTTTTATAAGTACAAAAATCATATGCATAGATAATGTCTACACTTTGATTTCATGAATTAAGCATCTCGACATTCAAAACTCCTTATCTCAATACCCACCATGTGTAAGTGTATCCCCGACATGTCTGAACATGTCCAAAATAATAAAATGTTACTCTTTTTTAACAAGTCAACATGGGTTTGGGCATGTTTAGAACACTATGTTCTACAATGACACTTAAAGCACTACCTGCTGAGAGTACGTGGTTCTTAGTTGAAACCACTATCAAGGAGGCTCATCACTACAATATATAAAAGCCTTACACATTGCTCAAACGATGTTTCCTTTAATATTATGCCACACTAACTCTCTATATCTTGCTATGTTTAAATTGTATATCTTGTATATGTATGCTAATATATTTTTGTTATTTATCGGATTACGTCTTAGGAGTTGATATGGATAAAAGTTGGATCGAATCACGTGATTGGAATTCAAAAGAATATATAGATGGGGTTAAAAAATTTATCATCTTTGCATATGGGAATAAAAATATGCAATCGTCATGCATCAAATGCCCATGTTGTAAATGTGTAAATCGAGTCTACCATAACCTACACACTGTGAAGAGTCACATAGAGATGCATGGTTTTGACAAGAGTTATAAGGATTGGATTTATCATGGGGAGTTGGTCGATGCATTGGAGGACAATACATGTAATTTTGGTAATGATGTGCCACTTGATTATCATATGAATCGAACTTAGGGGGAAATATGATTGTAATGGTTCAAGAGGGAAGGGGAGTTCCATAGACGCCTACACATTCATGTAGTGATGGACATGGAGTAGAAGATGTGGTGACTGATGGTGACATGCCAAAATATTTCAAACTCCTAAAAGATGTGGAAAGAAAGTTATATGAAAATTAGCCAGAGGGTATTACTGAACTTTCATTTGTAGTTGATCTCTTGCACTTAAAGAAACTTATTGGATGGACGAATAGTTTTTTCACAATGTTGCTAAAACTATTGGAGAAGACATTTCCTAATGCTAGAATTCCAAAATCCTTTTATTAGGCTAACAAGCTCACTTCTGATTTTGGATTCAAGTATGAACCGTGGAATGCGTGCCCTAATAATTGTATGTTATTTCGAGATGAAAATGCGACTTTAGATAAATGTGTCATTTGTGGGGCTTCCATATATAAATCAAATGTTGGCAGTGATATTGATCAAGCGCAACAGATTAATCAAAGTACAAAAGTAGCTGCTAAAAAGTTAAGGTATTTTCCTTTAAAACCAAGACTGCAAAGATTGTTTTGGTCATCACATACTGCTTCGCTAATGAAATGGCACATCGAGGATCGTATTGATGATGGTGTACAAAGGCATCCGATTAATTATCGTGCTAAAAATCATTTGATGAGCATAATCCATCTTTTGCGAGTGATATGTTAGACTTGGGCTAGCAACTGACGGATTCAACCCTTTTGGTAATATGAGCGTTGCTCACAGTACTTGGCCTGTTGTACTCATGCCCTTGAACGTGAGCCCATGGTTGTGTATGAAGCAACAAAACCTAATTTTATCGATTCTTATTGATGGGCCAAAAGGGCCTGGTGATAAGATTGATGTATTTTAACACCCACTGATTGATGAGATAAAAGAGTTATGGAGTGATGGACTGACTACTTATGATGTATCGAGTAAATAATTTTTCCAGTTGCGTGCAGCGTTGTTGTGGACAATTAATGATTTTCTGGCATATGCCATGCTATCGGGATGGTGCACGAAAGGTGAATTTGCTTGTCCTTGTTGTAACAAAGATCATCAAGCGACTCGATTAAATAATGGTAAAAAGTATTGTTATTGGGGTCATCGTTGATTCTTACCTCTGCACCATAGGTTTCGAAAAGAGAAAATGACTTTTAATGGCAATGTTGATTTCAGACCACCTCCATTGAAATTATCAAGATCACAAGTTTTGCAATAGTTAAATGAGCTCGACATTGAAACTGAATATAAGAAGGAAGATGTTTTTAGAAAGAGGAAAAGAGAACAATTAGAAAAAGGCTTGCGAAGACAACAAAAGATGTGGTGTCGAAGACGAGATTAAATTGGAAAAAGAAAAGTATCTTTTTTGAATTGCCATATTGGGAGCATAATTTGATCTGCCACAATCTTGATGTTATGCATATTGAAAAAAATGTGTGTGACAATATCTTATTTACATTGCTGGGCATTAAAGATAAAACAAAAGACAATTTGAAGGCTCGAAAAGACCTGCAAGAGATGCGCATCAAACGACCATTACATCCCCAAACACGCGGGAAAAATTTAGAGTACATAGCTACAGTGGAGTTTACAATGATCAACAAAGAGAAGGATATTTTTCTAAAAGTGTTGCAGGATGTTAAAGTACCAGATGGCTATTCATCGAATATTTCGAGATGTGTTTACCCTCAAGAGCGAAGTATATGGGGACTAAATAGCCATGACAATCACATTTTAATGCAACAATTACTTCCAATAGCACTACGGAGGGTACTGCCGAAACATGTTGTCAAAGCATTAATTGAACTAAGAAATTGTTTTTCAGTGTTGTGCTCAAGTACAAATACTTTGGTTGATGTAGAAAAATTGGAAGATCGTATGGCTCTTACACTTTGCACTCTTGATAAAATATTCCCCCCGGGATTCTTTGATGTGATGGATCACTTGACAATACATTTGGTTGATGAGTTAGTAATAGCCGGTCCAGTAATCTACCGTTGGATGTATCCAATTGAAAGGTATTTGCATACTCTAAAACTATTTGTGCGCAATCGTGCTCATCCTGAGGCCTCAATTGCTAAATTTGTTATTATGGAAGAATGCACCACTTTTTTCCCGAGATATATGGCTGAAGATGTGGAAACTAAGTCTAATCGGCCTTCCAGAAATGATGATGGAGGTAATGAACTTGGGCGTGGTATGAGGCAAGGTCGGAAATTTTGGCTTGATTCAGTAATTCGTATACAAGCGCATCGATATGTGCTTACTAACAGTGATGCAGTTGCACCATTTATTGAGTAAGTTATATATTAGCCATAAGTAATTTTTATATAAAATGCATTATTGAATTCCATTTCCAACTTGACATATGTATGATATTTTCAGAAAACACATTGTTGAACTTACAAAACAATATCCTCACGTTTAACAAAAACATTTTGTGCAACGCCTTCACAATGAACATTTCCACACGTGGTTTAAGGATTATGTAAGTATGTTTATTCATTTTTAATATTCTGATTATATTTCCATATCGTAGTTTTCTTAATTATTGAAATATTAGGTGGATGGATTGCCAAAAGATATCGAATTATCTAGCGAAATATTGAGTTTGGCATTGGGTCCTCTGGAGGATGCATTAAGCTTCAAGTTATATATTATTCGTGGGATTAGATTTCGAACAAAGGAAGTTGATAGCCGCCGAAAAACTCAGAATAGTGGAGTTATTTTAAAAGCAGAACAAAAGAGCTATGCTAGTCGAAAAGACTCTAATCCTTTGTCTCGGGATGCTACTTTCTATGGATAACTGACTGACATTATTGAAATTCAATATTTTAATGGCCAAAATTTTATACTTGTTGATACAAAAATTAGTCATTGACGTGGACTAATTATATGAAGACACGTATTATCTTATCTGGCACAAATGTAATTACCGAGCAGCTTAAGGCACCGAGCTACTCAGCGTGCTCAGCATCTGGTCAGCTAGATGAAACGACGAAGACGATACAATGAACATTCTTTCCATGTGCGGATGTATATGTCTATTAAATAACGGCATATTGTTTATTCATACTGGTAGCCTAAGGGCTATAAATACTTTGTAAACACCCCCACAAGGGGGAAAACGGTGATAATCGATCATTAGCGAACAAAATCAAGATTAAGGCAAAACACCCAGCAATACAAGACAGTGGACATAGCCCATTATCATTAAGGTTGAACCACTTTAAAAATCCTTTGTCTTATTTCTTTATTCATATTTATCTGTGATTAATTAATTAGATCAAATCTAGTTTTTTACAAATTGGCGTCGTCTGTGGGAACGACTATATGTGGCGTTTTTCACCAAAAAATCATCTTAAATGGCTGATATCCCAGAATCAAGCAACAGGAATAATTAAACGAATCCTCCTAACCCTTCGGCTCCACCAACTGTCCGTGATCTCACAAGAATATTGGCAAACTTAGCTGAAGGTCAAATAGCCATGCAGGAGACCATGCGACAACTCATTCAGACTGTTCAAAATGGAGTGCCCACTCGATCAGGTCAACGGAGCATTCATAGAAACATGCACCCACTGCATTCGCAGTCCAGACGTACTGAATTCCATCATACCGTAAATTCTAGCGATCCCTCCTATCAGCCTGGCTTGACATCTCCCATAAGACTTATGGACTCTCAAGAAAATGTTACTTTAAATCCAGAACGAACAAGTGCTTTGGAAAGGTTGAGAAGAGTCTCTCCCTTTGAATGTTTGGGACCTAAGAGGAATAGAAACCCTCCTCGAATTGCATCAAGAAATTCTCAATGACCAAATGACTTAAGGGCAGGTTCTGCCCAATCACATCCTGCAGCTCTCACGGAAAGATCCCAAAAGGATAATTCAGAGCGATCTGTCGCTCGGGCAAATAAATCAAAGGCTGGAAGTGATGCATGGAAGGGGTCCATTCAGAGGTTGGTGGATAGGTTAGGGGAAATGGCTAAGTCCAGAAACCCTCTCTGAAGAACCTTTATCAAATGATCTCCATTTATACAAGCAATTATGGATTTTCTCACACCCTCAAAGTTTAAGGCTCTTGTAGTTACGCTGAAGTATGATGGAAAACTTACCCTGTTCTTCACATAGAGCAGTACCAAGCTACTGCAGATATTTTTGCAGTCCTAGATGAGATGAGGTGTAGGGCATTCTCAGGAACCATCATCGAATCTGCTCAAATATGGTACAACAGCCTTCCTCGGGGGTAAATTGCAACCTTTCATCAGTTGGCTGAGCTCTCTATAGGAAACTTCTATTTTGGTGTAAATCCAGTCAAGAGGATAGCCCATCTGTTGAGTGTAAGGCAAAAGGCAGGAGAAAGCACCAGGGATTATATAACTCGTTTTAATAACGAGAAACTAAAGGTCATTGACTATGAGGAAAAATATCTATTAAAGCCCTCATGAGTGGTCTTTTACCAGAAAACTGTACTACACCTTGGCCAAGGATCCCCCCAAATCCATGGCAGAGTTGATGGCTAAAGCAGCCAAAATTATGAATGCCGAAGAAGCTATGGCTGCGAAGAAGAATGCTGAAGCAAAAGCAGAGACTAAAGTTGAAGGCAGGTCAGAGAGGAAAGATCACAAGCATAATAGAGGGAACAAGCAGTCGAAAAGCAAGGAAACACTGGAGCACTTAAGGAAATATGCAAATAAACACCGGAGCACTTGAGGAAATATGAAAATTATACCCCCTTAAAGGTGGATATAAACCATGTTCTGGAGGAGATCAAGAATAGCGAGGAATTAAACTAGACGTAAAAATTAAGGACAGCTCCCAAGCGAAGAGATAAGTCCAAATATTACGAGTTTCATAAAGATAATGGTCACACGACCAAGCAATGTGTAGCTCTCCAAATTGATATGGAGTCACTCATTAAACGAGGGAAGTTGAACAGGTTTGTTGATGGCCAGAATGGTGGGAAAACCAACAACAGAGCACGACAAAGGTCCAAATCTCCTCGCCGACCAAGAGATGACAAGAAAAGGGACCATGAAGATGACCCGGAAGATGACCCCGATCTCCCAAAAAAGCCAAGACAGCTAGAGCGCGAGGTATTTTCAATCTGTTTTGGTTCATTCAATTGTAATATGATTATAGGTGGAGACGTGGGGGTGATCATACCGTCGAAAGGAAAGTTTACCTCAATGAGGCCCAAGCTTGTTCCTACATACAGCGGATAAATTTGGCAGAAAATGATCGTCCGAGGAAGGTTAATAAAGATAAACTAATCAATGGTTTTTCCAAAAATGACTTGGAAGGCGTTCTGTATCCATACAATGATCCTTTAGTGATCAAAATGCGGATAAAGGATGTAATCATCTCAAGAGTATTGGTGGATAATGGTAGCTCGGCAAACATCAGGTTCTACATTTGCTTTGATAGTTTGAACTTAAAACTTGCCCAGTTGGAACCATATCCCTCATTGGTTTCTCTGGCAAAAAAGTTTTTCCACTTGGGACGATAAAGTTGGATACACTGGTTGGTACCTGGCCTGCCTCCAGATCAGAAAAGGTATGATTTTTCATGATCGATAAAAATGTCCAATCAGCATACAATATAATCATAGGAAGAGTAGGTCTAAAAAAGTTTAAAGTAATTCCATCCACTGTACATCAGTGTTTGAAATTCCCAACCAACTTTGGGGTTGGAATTATGAAGGGCAATCAAAAAGTAGCTCGGGAATGCTACTACTCATCTGCCGAACAAGAAGACTTGTAAGATGCAACGAAGAAATCAACCACTTATCAGGTGGATAAATCTGAGGAGTCTGATATTGAAACCTTAGACCCAAGAAATGAAACGGATCTCGTGAAAGGCCAGGTCATGGAGGCGACGGAAAGCATCATTCTGGATGACGAGCAACCGAAAAGAATAACCCAAATTGGTGCTTCACTTGATCCAGTATTAAAGAAGGAACTGGTGGCATTTCTAAGGCATAAAAGACAAGCATTTACATGGAGTTGTGAGGATATGCCGGGGATAGACCCAGCCTTCCTCTGTCACAAGCTTAATGTCAATAAGGAGATCAAGCCAATAAAGCAACGAAGAAGAGTCTTTAGCCCAGAAAAGAATCAAGCTATTCAAGAGGAAGTAAAAAAATTGCAAAAATCTTCTTTTATTGAAAACTTTAAATATCCTGATTGGTTAGCTAATGTCGTGATGGTGAAGAAGAAGAACAACAAGTGGAGAATGTGTGTGGACTTCACAAACCTGAATAAAGCCTGCCCAAAAGATCATTTCCCGTTGCCCAGGATAAATCAGTTGGTAGATGCAACTTCAGGGCATGAATTTCTAAGCTTCATGGACGCCTACTCTAGATACAATCAAATCAAAATGAAGCCTGAAGATAGGGAAAGTAACTCTTTTATTACCCCACGAGGAACATATTATTACAATGTTATGCCTTTTGGTCTTAAAAATGCAAGTGCTACATATCAGCGGCTGATGAATAAGTTATTCGCAGAGCAGATTGGAAAGAATATGGCGGTATATGTCAACGAGATGTTGACCAAAAGCAAGAAAGTTGCTGACCACATAGTTGATCTGAGCCAAACATTCAATCAATTGGAGAAATACCAAATGAAGCTGAACCCGACCAAGTGCGTTTTTGGCATACAAGAAGGCATGTTCCTCAGGTACATTGTGAATCAACGAGGTATTGAGGCAAATCCTGATGAGATCAAAGACTTGCTAGAATTACAATCTCCAACTACTAAGAAGGAAGTACAAAGCCTCATGGGGCATGTTGCAGCTCTCATCAGGTTCATCTCACGAGCAACTGATAGATGTCTTCCATTCTTCAAGGTGCTCGAAAAGACCTTCGAGTGGAACGATGAGTGTGAGAAAGCCTTCCAAAAGTTAAAACAATATTTGGGGACCCCTCCGTTACTGTCCAGACCGATATTGGGAGAAAAATTGTACTTATACTTAGCTGTCTCAAAAAGTGCAGTCAGTTCAGCTTTGATACGAGTAAAAAGAGGAGTGTAAAAATCAGTGTATTATACGAGCAAGGCATTCCGGGGAGCAGAGTTCATATATCCAAAGTTGGAGAACTTAGCATTGGTATTGATTGAGGCGAGGAGGAGGGTGAAACCCTATTTTCAAGCCCATACAATAGTGGTATATACTGACATGCCACTTAGACATGCTTTACATAAGCCAGAAAAATCTGGAAGACTAATGTATTGGGCAGTGGAGTTAGGTGAATACGACATTATCTACGAGCCAAGGTTTTCTCTCAAAGGACAAGACAGTGGCTGATTTCATCGCTGAATTCACCTATCCAGATATCTCCGACCAACAGGGGCTAGGGCAGAGCAACCCAAGGACACCAGAGAACTAGTAGAAACTGTTCCCGATTAACTCCCAACAACAGAATTTCCATAAGGGATAGCTACCAATCAACCAGAAACTACTGATAAAGGACCAAAGTTGGAGGTTGATGAAATAAAGCACAGGAAATTCCATAAAGGGATTTTGTCCGACTAAGGGTTTGACGATAATATCTCAATATGGAACTTATATGTTGATGGTTCCTCATGTGCAGCAGGCTGCGGAAATAGAATAATTCTTAATGGTCCATATGGATTAGACATAGAATATGCTCTGCATTTCCAATTCAAAGCATCCAATAATGAAGCTGAGTATGAAGCCATAATTATGGGCCTCAGTTTAGCTAAATCACTAAATGCAGAATAAGTTATGGTGTTCAGCGATTCACAACTAGTGGTGAATCAGATGCTCAGTCTTTACACAGCAAAAGGAGAATTCATGTCGAGGTATTTAACTAAAGCTATGGAGATTATAGCCAATTTAGGAGCTGTCCAAAGGATTAGAACACCAAGACTTGAGAATGTAAGGCCTGATGCACTAGCTCGATCACCGAGCAACGAAGAACAATTCCTATTGAGATACTTGAAAATAGAAGTATCGATGGAGATTTGATGGTGAAGTTTATCACTTTAGATATGGGACCTTCTTGGATGGATCCCATCAGGGTGTATATCGAAGAAGACATTTTATGAACCGGCCAACTTGCAGCTAAGAGGCTTAAGTTTAAAGCTGCTAGATATGTCTTAAACAATGGAGTTTTCCACATAAGAGGTATGATAATAGGTCTACAAAGATGTGTTCATCCATCAAAAGTTAAAGATCTGATAGAAAAAATTCATGAAAGGTCTTGCGGAGCTCACGTAGCAGGTCGAACTCTTTTACATAGAATAACTACGCAGGGATATTATTGGCAAACGATGCGCGCTGATTGTACAGCTTATGCCAAGAAATGTGATAAGTGCTAACGGTTTTCTACCATACTAAGAACTCCCCGGGCGTTATTAACACCAATTACCTCACCTTGTCCATTTGCTATGTGGGGAATAGATTTGGTCGGGTCGCTGCCAACTACCAGAGGACGATTCGGATACTTAGTGGTCGCTATTGATTATTTCACAAAATGGGTGGAAGCTGAACCTATCATTGATATGGCCTATGAACGGGTCTATCAGTTTATTTGGAAGAATATTATTTGCAGATATGATCTACTACATGCTTTCATCACTAATCATAGTACCCAATTTGATAATGAGGAGTTCGTTACGTACTGTCAACAGTCCAATGTTCAAAAGATTCATTCTGCACCAGGTCATCCCTAAAGTAACGAGCAAACAGAAGTAACGAACATAACTCTGTTGAACGGATTGAAGAAAAGGTTGGATAGCACTAAAGGCAATTGGATCAATGGGTTTCATTCTGTGTTGTGGGCTTACCGAACAATGACCTAAATAGCGACTGGTGAATCCCCTTATATGTTAGCTTTTGGAAGCGAAACAGTCATACCTACTGAATTAAGCTTACCTACTCATCGGATGCTTAATTTCAATTCTCTAGTAAGTGATTTAATGAGGAGTTTGGAGTTAGACATGCTCGAAGAAGTGAAAGAAGATGCAGCAATCCGAAATGCAGCTTACCAGCAAAGAATCGCCATGTTCTACAATAAAAGGGTCAAGAGGTGTGATCTTACGGAATGAGATTATGTGCTCAAGAAAGTAATTCAAAAACACAACAAGATGGAAGCTAACTGGTATGGGCCCTATCATGTTACAGCTGTTGTTCGACCTGACACTTACAGAATAGAAACTCTTGATGATGCCGGAATCAGCACCACCAGGTAAGGTGTTTTCAAGCTCAATACAAGAATAACAATGGCAGCACAGTTATACAAAGAGATAAGAGAATGAGATGAGTATAAGAGGAGAAGTCACAGGTATATAAGTGGTTCAGCCAATTTGGCCTACATCCACTGTGAGTGTGTGTGAGTAATATCACTGAATGAAGGCACTAATGGCCATGGATACAATCTCTCAAGCTTTCTCTCACTACTGTGTATCTAGACAAAGCTTCAGCCAGGGTTTAATATTTTGGATCCTTTTGCAAGGTAGGGGATGATCCCTATATATAGTATCTAGGGGGTGTAATATACCCCCCATGCATGCAATGAGCATGTGTGTGGTAACCTCACCAATAGGGGGAAGCCACCTGTCACTGTCACATGTAAGGAATGATGATGAAATATCCTCCCCACGTGTGGAGAATAATCTTGTTACAACTGACTTGTGCCCATGTGTCATTATCCAAATGTCAACAGATGCTCGGCTGCCATATTGGTGCATGACCTCGGCCTGGGAGAGGCCGAGATGTAAAGGCTCGATAAACGTCTTCTGAGATGTGCCTTAGGGAGTCTCGGCCTGATCTCAGCCGAGACATTATGCTGGGGTCGGCCCCAGCCGAGGTTTGACTGGTTCCATGTTGAAGGTTACCAAGGCTTCTTGTCACCTCGGCCTACACTCGGCCGAGGTTGCCATACCCAGGTATATGAGAATGCTGTTGTTGCCTGTGATGCGCGTAGTGTCCATTGGAAATGTAGGTGGTAGTGTCGGCCTGGGCCGACCTTACTAAGGCCGAGGGCTGATATCGTGGGCCCATGGCTTATTCAGGGTCGATCAATATCCCGGCCGTCACCTCGGCCGAGGTTGGTGTCTCTGGGCCGAGGTTACACTTGGGGCATATCAATCACCCCCCATCCCATAGTTACATATGAGGGAAGGTGACTAGGGGATTAGTACGTATCCGAGGCCTGTCTTCTTACGATCGAGTACTTGCTTGACACTTGTCCAATGTTAGAGCATGCCCATTTGGCAGGCGTGTGCTGTCAGCCGCCCTTTGGGGCTCCCAAGGCAATGATGGGCCTTGGGAAACGTGCCCACGTATTTAAGGGTTTCAAAACCCTTTTCCCTCCTTATTCTTCACTTCATTCCTGTGCACGATTTGCTCTTGCGATTCTCTCTCTCTAAAGCGCTTCGAATCAAGGCTCCATTGCAGAGTCACTGTTGGTGGTTTCTTTGCGAATTTTATTTATTTTCCCTCATCGTTCCATTTCCAGGTACTTTCTCCCTTTCATTTCCTCTGTTTTTCGCTTTTGGTTTGCATTTTTCGGCGAGTTTCATCCTTTTTCGGCGAGCACCATAGTTTCAGGCGAATAGTAGGACCTTTAAACTTCTAAGTTTGATCTTTAGATTTCTTTACTTTACAAGCCAATCTTGTTTGTAGTTTTAGGAGTTATTCCTAAGTTTATGGTCGTCCTCTGATGCTCAGACCTTTATACCAGCTTCTTGAGGATTTCCCTTCTCTTAGAGAGAAGACCCTAGAAAAGATTAGGCAAATAGAGAGAGCTCAGGAGGAAGCTCGTAAGTCACAAGAGTTTCCTATTAGAACCATATTTCCCCCACCTCTCAAGGTGGTATATCCTGATCCCCCTGAGAACTTCTATCAGACAGAGGTCCCTGCCGACCCAATACCAATGTCTGAGTCTGAGTCTTCCACCTCAGACCCCATGTCTGTGGACTCCTTTCAGGAAGCCATGGACTTCACACCTCGGCCTGGTCAGGCCCCTGATCAGGCCGAGCTTCATCCCATAATGGCTCAAGCACCTCAGCCTCTTCTTCAGAGGTTAAAATTGTTGAGCCGAGTGTGGTTGTGCCACCCATTCTTGATGCCATCCCTCTGTCGGCTGCCACAGGGGCAGAGTTCGCTCAGAGATTCGCTAGTAACCTATCTACATCTGCTCCGGCCGACGTTGAGCTTGATGATGATGATGAAGATGCTGAAAGTGATTTCGACGTCTCTAAGGCGTCCGAGTTCGAGAGCACGGTAACGGAGGTGGATCTTCTGTGCTTCAGATATTTATACTCCATTAGTCCCTCCATAAAATTAAGGAGACCTCTAAGGGAAGAGAGGGCCTATCACGGCCGAGATGGAGAAATATGCATGTACGAGCAGATGTTTAAGTTAGGGTTTCGCCTACCCATTCATTCCATCATCAAATACATTCTCTCTTATATCAACTTGGCCCCCTCACAGCTATCTCCCAATGCCTGGAGAGTCATCATAGGGGCCATTATCCTGTGGAGGGCAGCCCACCACTCTGACCTCCCAGTTTAGGTCTTCGTTGGTTGTTATGTCCCAACCTCGGCCAAAAACCATCCGAGCTACTATCATTTTGTGGCTCGGAGGCCTGAGAAGAAAATGCTCCAGGTGACTCAGACCTCAAACCATAATTGGAAGCCCCGCTATTTTTTCGCCTCTGGACCATGGGAATTTGGCCCATGCGTTCCCTCTTCCACACTTGAGCCAAGGATACCCCTCAAATGGGGTAAGGTCACTATGTCTGCCAGGGCCGACCCTGGTCTAAGTCTTCAGAATATTCATAAGGTGAAAGCCCTACAAGACCAAGGGGCACATGGTCTTTTTGTTAAGTTCGAACATTTGTTGACCCCCCAGTATCTCTCGGGGACGAGCCTGGGTGGAAGTCCCCTTGTTGACTTTGGTAAGGATTTTTATTTTCAAGTTTAACCTCTGCACTTATTTATATCTGATCTCTGACCCATATCTTTTAACTTTTGCAGAGCGACCACAAGACATCCCAGACGAACTGTGGGAGATGGCTGCTCCGAGCTTAGCGAGACTTGCCAAAAAATATGGTTTGAACGCTCCTCCCCCAGCTCCCTCTACATCCAAATCTCAGGCCTCAAACAAGAGGGCCCAAGAAGCCCATGCCTCTGAGGATCAGAGGCCGACCTTGAGGCAGAAGAAGGCCTCTGATGCTGCAATTCCAATCTCTTCGTCCGACATCCTGACGGCACGTCTTGACCAGCTAAAGTTAACCGATAGTGTGGTCGGCCACAGCAGTCAGGCCATGGATGCAATCGCCTCTGTAATGACCGAGGCTGACAAGCGCTTCTACAGAGCTATGGACACCTCCCTGCTGGTTGAGTTCGGCCTTCACAGAGCCATCCAGGTACGTCTTGATCTCTCGTCAAAATTTTATAAGTGCAACATCTAACTTTTCTCCCGCTTAACATCTTCATTAAATGTGCAGGGAGTGACTGCTATGTATCAACTATCAAACTGGACTCTGAGGAAATTTCCCCTCATCCAGAAGGGGCAAGAGGCAGAGAAGGTTGAGAGTGCCCTAAATGCTGAGGTCGACCGTCTGAAATCAGAGCTGCAGAACTCTGAAAGTAAGGTTAAGGGGTTGGAAAAAGACATCTCTCTGCTCGTCAAAGATCATGCCAAATCCCTGAAGATCAAAGATGACGTTCTGCAGCAGAAGGTCAGCTCGGTTGTGAAGGCTGCCCTTGAAGATGCCTCGGCCAAAATAATTTCTGACTACAAAGCCTCAGACGAGTTCATGGGTTTTGGTTTTGAATACCTCGAAAGAGGTGTCAAGGCTACTACCAAATGGGATGAAGTCAGAGAGAGGGAGGTCGGTACTCTTAAGGCCTCTAACTTTGTGGGTCTCGGCTTTGCAGACCCTCAGTTTTCTCAGGCGCTTCAAGAGGTAGAGGACGAGGCTGCTGAAACTGCAACTCTTGGAGGGACCGAGGTCTGAGGGGCAGACCACACTGATGACGTGGCCGAGGTGACCAATGCTGATCAAGCCAACCCGGCCGAGACTGTTAATGTCCCCCCCCCCCCCCCAAAACCTTTAGGATTTGTAACTTGTAACACAAAATTTGTAATTTGTAACTTGTAACACCTCGGTATTTTGTAAGGAATATTTGTAACAATGCCTCTGAATGCTATATGATCTCTTCTCTTTACTGAATGTCAATCTCTTCTATTATTTTGTTGTAGTGTTCTTGTTTATACTTAGTCAATAATTATGGCCTCAGGTCTCTTCACCACTGAATTGTAATTAGGCTCTGAGGTCATCACCTAAGATGTTAGCCTCATAATTAATCTCACCAAATTAATGATGTTAAGAGTCTGAGGTCATCTGCTAAGGTGTCTGAGCTCAGACCTCTTCACCACCGAGTGATGTTATGAAGGTCTGAGGTCATCACCTAAGATGTTATCCTCATAATTAATCTCACCAAATTAATGATGTTAAGAGTCTGAGGTCATCTGCTAAGGTGTCTGAGCTTAGACCTCCTCACCACCGAGTGATGTTATGAAGGTCTGAGGTCATCACCTAAGATGTTATCCTCAAAATTTATTTCACCAAATTAATGATGTTAAGGGTCTGAGGTCATCTCATTATGGTGTCTGAGCTCAGACCTCGTCACCACCGAGTGATGTTATAAGGGTCTGAGGTCATCACCTAAGATGTTATCCCCATAATATATCTCACCAAATTAATGATTTTAAGAGTCTGAGGTCCTCTGCTAAAGTGTCTGAGCTTAGACCTCCTCACCACCGAGTGATGTTATAAAGGTCTGAGGTCATCACCTAAGATGTTATCCTCAAAATTTATTTCACCAAATTAATGATGTTAAGGGTCTGAGGTCATCTCATTATGGTGTCTGAGCTCAGACCTCGTCACCACCGAGTGATGTTATGAGGGTCTGAGGTCATCACCTAAGATGTTATCCCCATAATATATCTCACCAAATTAATGATGTTAAGAGTCTGAGGTCATCTGCTAAGGCGTCTGAGCTCAGACCTCGTCCCCACCGAGTGATGTTATGAGGGTCTGAGGTCATCACCTAAGATGTTATCCTCAAAATTAATCTCACCAAATTAATGATGTTAAGAGTCTGAGGTCATCTAACCAAGGTGTCTGAGCTCAGACCTCGTCACCACCGAGTGATGTTATGAAGGTCTGAGGTCATCACCTAAGATGTTAGCCTCATAATATATCTCTGATCTAAAAATGAAGCAAGAGCTGTCGTGGAAACTGATCTTTATTAATAACCTCTTCAATAAGATGGTACATTTACATAAAATTCTATACAACATCATATGAAATATCTCTTTAGGTGGTCAGTATTCCACGGGTTAGTGAAAGGTTCTCCTTCTAGGTTTTCTAGCCTGTAAGTGCCAGGCACAACCTCTTCTGTTACTTTGTAGGGGCCATGCCAGTTTGGGTGTAGCTTATTTGCCTTATGTAGGGTTTTCTTTAGCATTAGGTCTCCCACTGCAATGGGTCTTGACTTCACCCTCTGATTGTAGAATTTCGCTGCCCTCTGCTGGTAGGCTGCTTTTCTGACCTCTGCGTCTTATCTTCTTTCTTCGATAAGATCCAGTTCTAGCCTCCTCTTTTCCCCATTGCTGTCAGGGTCGTAGGTCTGAATCCGATGAGTTGGTAGTCCTACTTCCGTTGGTATGACGACCTCTCAGCCATGTGCCAGCATAAATGGGGTTTCTCCTGTTGGTGTCCTTGTCGTGGTTCTGTAGGCCCATAACACAGCGTAGACCTCTTCCGTCCATCTCCCCTTCGCATCTTCTAACCTCTTCTTGATTCCGTCCAAGATAGTTCTGTTTGTGACCTCGGTCTGGCCGTTTTCCTGAGGTCGACCAGGAGATGAGAAGAATTGCTTAATCCCCACTCTTAGGCAATACTTTTCTAAGGAGGAGTTCTTGAACTGGGTCCCATTATCCGAGATGAGAGTGTTTGGGAGGCCATATCTGCATATGATGTTCTTCCAAATGAACTGGAAGGTCTTCTGCTCTGTAATTGTTATCATCGGTTCTGCCTCCACCCACTTTGAAAAGTAGTCAATGGCAACTATCAAGAATCTATATTTATTGACAGCTCTTGGCAAAGGTCCTACCAAGTCAATTCCCCATACCGCAAATGGCCATGGAGAAGAGATTGATGTCATAGGTTGATGGGGTTGATGAGGGATAGTGGCGAACCTTTGACATTTGTCGCACCTCCTCACATAGTCTGCAACGTCCTTAGACAAGGTAGGCCACCAGTATCCCTGAGTGATGATCCTCTTGGCTAAGGGCCTTCCCCCTATGTGGCTAGAGCAAGAACCCTCATGAACCTCCTGTAAGACCCGGGGTACTTCCATGGGATGCACACATCTGAGGAGAGGCAATAGAAACCCCTTTTTGTACAAGACGTCTCCTACTATTGAGAACTTGGCAGCCCTGTATCTCAACTTTCTCCTTTCCAGCTTGGACTCGAGTAGCTCTCCCTCTCTTAGGTATCTGACGAGCGGGTCGATCCATGAGTCTCCTAGGTTCACATTGTGACAAGGGCTACATACCTTGTCCTCCTCGATGGTTGCTTTTCCTAAGACCTTGATTGGAATGGTCTTTCCCAAATCTGTCTTCATTGCCGAGGCTAGCCTTGCCAATGCATCAACGTGATTATTACTCAATCGAGGCACTCTCTTCAGTTTAGCTTCTTAAAAATATTCTAACAACCTTCTTACCTTCTTTAAGTACCTATCCATCCTCTCGTCTTTGGCCTCGTATATCCCCAATACTTGATTGACAACCAACCTTGAGTCGCTATGGAGTAGGAGTCGCTTTACTCGAAGAGTTGTTGCCAACAAGAGACCTGCTATCATGGCCTCATACTCGGACTCGTTGTTTGAGGCCTGGAAGTTGAATCTCAAGGCGTACTCAATGTTGGCGCCATCTGGAGCCGAGAGTATTAGCCCTGCACCTCTTCCACTGTCACAGGAAGATCCATCAACGAAGAGGCTCCAGATGTATGCATCTGATGAGAAGACCCCTTCTCTCATGACCCCCTTCTTGAAGAGGTATCGATCCTCTTCGTTCTCTTCTATTCTGCTCCGGGTTTTGCCTGATATGACCTCTTCCCGATCTCGGAAGACGTTTGGTGATGTCTCTTCCGAATCTCAGAAGACACTGTGGTTCATCTCTTCGCCGTCATCTAATCCTTTCTCTGTCTCGGGCTCTTCTAACTTTTTTACCTCTTCCCGGATGACGTCGTACTTCTCCCTGGAGTAGACTCTTCGTCTCTGCTTAATTGGCTTGGCATCTCTGTCCACGTTGAGGTTGTGGCTCATGACCTCAGGGTCGATGTCAGGCATGTCTACGTGACTCCATGCGAAGATACTCTGTCTCCTCCTGAGGAAGTTTATCAGCTCTTCCTTGATTCCTGGTTCTAGGGCCTTACCGACCTGGACGGTTTTTTTCGGCTCGTCCTCATTGAGGGCGATGGATTTTAACTCTTCCGCGGCCTCTCCCTTCTTCAATTTTGTTTCGTCTCTTGGGTCAAGAGTGTCAATGCTGTAAGTGGTGGTTGCTCTCTTATGGGCCTCTCTCTCTTCGGCTGAGTTGAAGTAACACTCTCGCACTGTGTTCTGGTCCCCTTGCACTTCCCCTACTCCATAAGGAGTCAGGAATTTTAGCATCTGATGGACCGTCGACGGCACGGCTTCAAACTCTTTGAGGTCCACCCTTCCTATGATGAGGTTGTAGGCCGAGAAAACGTTTTCGTCCATAACGAAAAAGTTTATCTTCTTGGTCAGCCTCTTAGGCCACTCATCCCCCATCCGTACATCCATTTCATATATGCCCAAGGGGTGCACCTTTTCACCACTGAAGCCTATCAACAGGTGATGGTAGGGCACCAGCCTTGCCCTTCTAAGACCCAGGCTCTTGAAACAAGGCCAGAACATCACATCTGCTGAGCTTCCCCCGTCTATGAGGATCCTCCCTACCTCTCACCCATGCACCCTAGTTGTTATGACCAAAGGGTCATCATGGGGGGCTAAGATACCCTTGAAGTCGAGTCTAGAGAACCCCACTATGAGGGTGTCCATGTCCACCTTCTTCCTCTTCTGCACGGCATCGGAAGACGTTAGATTCACAACCTCAGGCTTGGCCACTGATCTGGCCTCTGCTACACGAGCCTTCCTATCGGATACCTCAGAGCCACCTCCTGCAAATCCCCCACATATGGTGCTAACACCAAAGGAGATCATACCGACCCTCTTCATCGGGGCGTTGTCATCCTTTGGCGGAAGATCCGGGTCGTCTTCATCATCTCCCTCTGAATCATTGTCCCTTCTGGCCGGGATATTGCCACGGCATCTGTCATATCTTCTTTTCTTAGGGTCATCTCTTCCACCGTTTGGAGCCTTACCGTCCACATACTTCCTCAGCTTTCCCGATTTCAGCATCTTCTCAATCTCATCCTTTAAAGCGAAGCATCTATCTGTGACATTGCCATGATCCTGATGGAACTCGCACCACAGGTTTTTGTTCCTCTTATGTGGTGGGCCCTTCAGTTTCTCTGGCCACCTCAGAGTCCGGTCAGTCTTGATCTCATTGAGGATGTGCTCACAGCTCACAATCAAAGGAGTGTAACGAGCGAACTTGTCATCTCCTGACCTCTTCTTTCCCTCTTTCTTACCTTGGGACTTTCCTGTGCCACCGCGGTTCTCCTCCTCCCACTTGGAGGCCATTGCCTCTTTCGCGTTCATCACTTTCCTTGCGGTTGCCAGCAGCTCCGCCATAGACCTAGGGGGGTCTTCTTCCAGTTTCCACAATAGCTTCCCCTTCTGGAGACCTCCTATAAGGGCGGTCATGTCTATGCTCTCTTCGTAATCTTCCACCTCTAATTTCTCTTTGTTGAATCTTGCTATGTAGTCTCTTAGGCTCTCACCCTTGGCCTGTTTGACATACAGCAGGTGGGTAGTCTTCTTTTGAGGTCTTACCCCAAAGCAGAAGTTATGGATGAACCGCTCAGCCAAGCCTTTGAAGTTCTCAATTGAGTTCTTCGGAAGGGAGGTGAACCAGCTGTGCGCTGCCCCAGTCAAGGTCCCCAAGAAGGCCCTACACTTCATCTCATCGGGTATCGAGTAAATGTCTGCCGCCGACTGGTACATCTCGATATGGTGCACAGGGTTAGTGCTGCCATCATACTTGGGAGTCACTGTAGGAGGCTTGAACTTGGCTGGGGTTGGGAACCCCACTATCCTAGCCACAAATGGGGAGCCCTCCGAGTAACCCCTTTCTAATGGGTCCCTGCTTCTAATGAGATCTCCTATCTTCTCCTCAAGGCGTTGGATAGAATCATTCCAGGGTCTTCTGTCATCAACTTGGCCGAGGTTATCCCCTGCCACCTCCCTACGATGGACAGAGGGTTCCCCAGCCACAACACGTTGGCTGTTGACCTCTTCCTGTTCCCTGGCTCTTCTTTCACAGGGTCGGCCTTGGTATGGCCGACCCTGCCTACCCCCTCTCTGAGAGACTGCTGCGCTCCTCGACCTCGATAGCCTCTGTCTTAGGTCATTCACCGGGCCCAGCCTCTCAAAGGCCGACCCTCTGCTCAACCTATCAAAGGCCGACCCTCTTTGTTGGGCCTCTTCTCTTCTTCGTCCGACACATCCTTAACTCTGCCTAAGAGGTCGTATGGTGTTATTTGACACCTCATACGGCTCCCAGTAGTCTTCTAGGGCTTCTTCAGCTTTTAGGTCATCATACCTGTCCTCTGGGCAAGGGTTTCCCTGCCTCCCCAGGCGCAAGCACCTAGGGTCAGCAACGTCCCTTCTCCGCTGGGGTACAGGCTGGTCCTTCATTGGAGCCTGGGGTGGTCCCCTGGCATCAGGATGAGGCTGAACTGCCGCCGAAGTGATCATGTCCGATGAGACTCCAGGTGGCCTCATCATAGTTTGACTAAGCTGAGCAAATTGCTCCTTCATGGCTTGTTGTGTTGCAGCTAAAGATTTCAAGGCCGCTGCTACCTCCGCCATTTCCGACTGGGGGGCGCCTGACTGGAGCTAGGCCCTCCACCCCCGGGCAGCGGAAGAGGCAGTGGTAAGTCTGATGCCATGTGTTAACAATAAAGATCTTGAGTAGCAAGTGAGCTTAATACCTTAAAGGACCTCTTTCAATGGTGAAACAGCTCCACGCAAGGGGTGGTTCCCGGTTCACCACCAGAGTCTCCGGTGAGGTTAAGCAGAAAAAGAGGAAGAGATAGCTTCTCGTTCCCACAGACGGCGCCAAAATGATGATGCCAGAATCAGCACCACCAGGTAAGGTGTTTTCAAGCTCAATACAAGAATAACAATGGCAGCACAGTTATACAAAGAGATAAGAGAATGAGATGAGTATAAGAGGAGAAGGCACAGGTATATAAGTGGTTCAGACAATTTGGCCTACGTCCATTGTGAGTGTGTGTGAGTAATATCACTGAATGAAGGCACTAATGGCCATGGATACAATCTCTCAAGCTTTCTCTCACTACTATGTATCTAGACAAAGCTTCATCTAGGGTTTAATATTTTGGATCCTTTTGCAAGGTAGGGGATGATCCCTATATATAGTATCTAGGGGGTGTAATGTACCCCCCATGCATGCAATGAGCATGTGTGTGGTAACCTCACCAATAGGGGGAAGCCACCTGTCACTGTCACATGTAAGGAATGATGATGAAATATACTCCCCACGTGTGGAGAATAATCTTGTTACAACTGACTTGTGCCCATGTGTCCTTATCCAAATGTCAACAGATGCTCGGCTGCCATATTGGTGCATGACCTCGGCCTGGGAGAGGCTGAGCTGTAAAGGCTCGATAAACGTCTTTCGAGATGTGCCTTAGGGAGTCTCGGCCTGATCTCAGCCGAGACATTATGCTGGGGTCGGCCCCAGTCGAGGTTTGACTGGTTCCATGTTGAAGGTTACCAAGGCTTCTTGTCACCTCGGCCTACACTCGGCCGAGGTTGCCATACCCAGGTATATGAGAATTCTGTTGATGCCTATGATGCGCGTAGTGTCCATTGGAAATGTAGGTGGTAGTGTCGGCCTGGGCCGACCTTACTAAGGCCGGGGGCTGATATCGCGGGCCCATGGCTTATTCAAGGTCGATCAATATCTCGGCCATCACCTCGGCCGAGTTGGTGTCTCTGGGTCGAGGTTACACTTGGGGCATATCAACTCTATAAGGAGAAAATTTCAAAAACGCTTGGAATGCAGAACACCTACGAAAGTACAATCAGTAATGTAACTACACATGTACCCTATTATTTCAGTATAAATGACAACGATGTTTCCTCAATATAAGTTCATTTTATTTTTTTCGGAGTATTAGTGCTACACGGTACACAAAAACCACCAACTGAGGTTGGTCGGCATCAAAAACCACCAACTAAGGTTGGTAGGTATCAGCAACCACCAACTAAGGTTGGTCGTCATCAATAAACCTAACCAATAATGTTGTCACAATAATCATACAAGCCAAGGGCTGTTTGATTATGGGTGAACACAAGGGGCATCCAAAACTAGGCAAGAATATGGGTAAAATATCCACTGCCTAGGCACCAAGGCAATCTAGATAAGATTTTTACAACTAAGCAGGAACATGGGATAAAAATTATTTCATTGCTTAGGCACTTATGGGTGATAAGTCACTACAACTAGGCAAACAAATGGGGCAAAGTTCCACTGTCTAGGCAATCAAATCAATACAGGACTAATTGTCACTTTATAGATATATATATATACTCATCAAAATATAGTATGATAAGAAAAACATCTTACAATTTATTTCCAAGGAAAGAAAATTACAAAAAACTTTTCTTCATGATCATTAACGAAATACAAATGTCATATTATATTGGTTTCTTTCCTTCAGATTTAGGTACAAGATCCATTTCAGCTGGAGGATCATCTAAAGCAAAAGGATAATTGATAAAATTCAAATCCCGCAACATTCTGGTATTACTTGAACTTGGTCGGTCAAGGAGATGTGGAGGTCGGGATATCTTAAAATCTTCATGAAGATGGTAATCACCAAGGTATTTGGAGATCAAACATTGAGGAATAGAACTAAATGAAATCCAGCTAACATCTAGTTTGAAAGGAGGAACTGGAAGATCAAGTAGTCCAGGATCACACCAATCCCATAATTATGTCCATTTTTTTAACACGCATTACAGCTAGAGCATTCAACCATCCTTGCTTATACCCCTCATTGTTTGATTGCTTCAACCTGGCATCAAGATGGCATAAAGCTTCATTATATCCCCCCATCCAAAACTCTCTGGGCTGCTTGTGGAATTGATAAGTCAATCTCTCAACATGCTGATGAAGTTTCTTCACCAAATTTTCTTTACTCTTCAACATAGAACTTTGATTGGAACGTTACTCGGTAAAACTTTGAATTTTTTGGGACATCTCAGCTAAGGCTTGATTTTTTGCCTTTAGTTGAACGGCTTGATTTTATAAGGCTTGTTGAGTTCTCGTCTCTTCAATGCTGCTCCGACCAACTCTTGCTCTTACCCATGAAGAAGATGTAGGCTTGGATCTTTTCAAAGTTTTTAATTCTTCTCTCAATGAGGCATTCTCAGTCTCCATTAACTAGGACCAGAGCTCCAGAAGAAGTAGCAGATTTTAATTGTTTCAACTCTTCTCGCAAGGCAATATTTCCTACTCCAGCAGCTTGGCAATGTTTCTGTGCTCCTCAACTTCAAGTTTAAGCACACTCTCTCTCTTATTATGGGATGAAATAAATTTATCATAGCTCCGATCAACACTCAACTGTTGGTACTTTTTCTCATAACCTTCATGCAGAAGAGCAGTGGTTTCTTTGTGCTGGAGTTGAAGTTCCTCGATCATTCCTTAAATATCTTCAATCATTTCATAGTAAGCCACATTATTTGCTGCAGCCTGATCAAGCAGACATTTTAAATATTGGTAAGCATCAATTGCTCTCTCAGAAGCATCAGGTTCAAGGATATCAACTATTTCAGCTTCAGTGAAGTCTGTATAACCAGCTTTGAAGTAATCAATACACTTCTTCATCAACTCTGTATCATAAGCTAATAAGAGTTCCATCCTGGCAATGAACTAGCAAGGAAAAGTAAAAATAGATCAATAATAATACAACTATATTGAACAAGTGAGAGAGAAACTCAGTGTAGAATAACGAAGTCCATTTTATTTATCACCAAAAAGAGGGTACAACTAAAGAGACAAAACATAAGGGAAAACAAAGAAAAATAACAATTTTTTGAATAACTTTACACCTTCTCCTTATTCCCTACAACATTTCAGTTGATTGTGCAGAAGGAATTGGTTGCTCGGTGGATATCTGGAGTTGCTCGGTAGGAGTTGTTGTTTGCTGGACTTGCTCAGAGGACTAAGGGACAGTAGCAGCAAGTGTTTGTTCTATAACCAATAAAGAAGACTCATCAGAAGCAGCTTCATCTTCATCTTCTTCTTCAATAGCAGGAGGAGGGTCGTGAATATATTTTTGAAATAACTCAAAATTATCAAGAACGTTCAACGCTTCCAATGCTACAACCCATCCATCCCTAAAGAACTTCAAACTTGCATACTCCATCTGGATAGAGGCAGCATCTATGGCTTTGTTCTACCCTTTTTCCCAACCAAAGTTGAAGGATTTCTTCATGGCAGCTTTTCTCTTCGCCCTCTCCGAGGAAGTTTTTTCCCTAAGAAGCTCTTCGATAGACTTCACCTTCTCCTGAAGGTCTTTCTTACGTCGTTCAGACTCTTCAAGATTTCCATCAACTTCCACCTTGTTGGAAATGGCAACCATTAATTTCTCATCTACTTCCTTAGAGGCATTTACAGCCTGTTCTCGAGCTGTATCAGCTTCCTGATGAGTTGTAACAGCTTCTTGATGAGCTATGTCAGCTTCCTTGGCATCCTCCTCAGCTTTTCGTTGAGCAATCTCAGCAGATATAATTTTATTTTCCCAGGAATCTTTATCATCCTTGTACTTTTATGGGGATTCCACCAAAGATTTTGACAAACCAACAAAGGCTTCCTCAACTCCACTAGAGGAAGTTTAAGCTTTGATAGCCTCATCCTTCTCCATGATGTTATTAAAATACACCAAAAACTGCAAAGATGAAGATAAATTCAAATCAGAATATGGACATTGTACGAAGAACTAAAAGGATAAGAATAATGACACTTACTGATGCAAGGTGTTGGGATACCAACTCAACAACCTTCTCCTGAGGAGTAGCAGTCTCAGCAGCTCGGCAGTCAGGTAGAGTTCCAGACCAGATCAGCTTTTTGTCCAGGCCAGGGGTAATGATATATGGAGAACTAGCCCTCAAAGAAGGTACTGTAACCCCAAAATGTTGAGCAACAGTATCCATAGTCTTCTTAGCAAGACCCTTCCTCAATGTTTTCAAATGAGCACCTTTAATCACAGGTGCTGCCTCTTCTTGGGTAACAAGAGCTTCAATCAAAGGTGTTGCCTCTTTGGGAACATCAACTTCAATAAAAGGTGTTGCTCCTTTGGGAACTGCAGCTTTAATCAAAGGTGTTGCCTCTTTTGGAGCAATAGGGGGATTTTTGCTGGCCTTCTTTACAGTTGTGGCTGCTCCACTAGAAGGAGTGACATCCTTTTTCTGATTCCCTTCAGTTGGGACATCCTCTTTACTTTTTTTTTGGCTCCAACAGTGCCAGGGACAACCTTGGAAAAGAGGTCGGGCATTCTCCTCTTCTTCGTCATCAGGTTAGCAATAGAGGTACTTAAATTAGAGGAAGATGCTAGAACTTGCTCAAGATCAATCACCAAGGGAAGAGCAAGAGGGCGAGCAATAAAAGAAGAAGTTGTATTCTTATATCTCAGCAAATAGGAGGCAGATCTCACGTGCTCCCCAGTAATTGATTTATGCAAACCCCAGATGAGTTTCAAATCTTTTATATTAATGTCACTCTCTTTCGGGGATTTTCTTTTACTATCAACTGCAAAATAAAAACATACATGTCAGTGACACATTTTATCAAACAAAAACAGAGCTAATTTAAAAGAACAGAACAAACTATCCCATTGCCATAAAATGGACATCTGGGACCTTGGTATACGTCTTTCCCTTTTAAAGGAGGATGTTGCCAATTTTTCATCACAACCCCATGATCAAAATAATCCCTATTAGCATCAGGGATATTGACCACTAAAGCTCTATGTGAAAACCTAGTTTTAAAATAAAAAGTGGTGTCACTGGTAACCCATTTATAACAGTATATAATTTCAGGAATTCCTAAATGAGTTTCGTGAATTTGATTCAATCTATGTACGCCATTAACTACCCTCCATGTATTTGGAACTACTCTTGTAGGAACAATATCAAAATATTGGCAAAATTCCAAACACAGAGGATTAGACGGGAAAGAAAAACCACATTCAAGTACAAAAATGGAAGGAAACCAGTGTCCCTCAGCTAAAGAAAATAAATCAGAAGGGCAAGGAGGTTCTTCCAGAATAACCCAAGAAGGAATCGCAAAATCATCCCTAAACTTATCCAACGATTCGATAAGATAAACCATGGTGGCTAAAGCAAAGAAGGAAGAAAGAACGATCGTAAGAAGAAAAAGTGAGAAGACAAAGAGTTTGAAGATCTAAAAGGCAAAAGGTAGAAGACAATCTGACTCTATCGTCTTTAAATATGCTGCTTTGGAAAACGGGAAAAGTGAGGATCACTAGAGACGACGATTGCGTTTTCGGTGGCTAAATTATGGCATATTGTCTATTCATACTGGTAGCTAAGGGCTATAAATACTTTGTAAACACCCCCACAAAGGGGCAAGCAATGATAATCGATCATTAGCGAACACAATAAAGATTAAGGCAAAACACCCAACAATACAAGACAGTGGATGTAGGCCATTATCATTAAGGCTGAACCACTTTAAAAATCCTTTGTCTTATTTCTTTATTCATATTATCTGTGATTAATTAATTAGATCAAATCTAGTTTTTTACATCAATAATACTATTCAAATTCAATTGGATAAAAAATCGTTTGGGGAAACGAGTAGATGAGTTCAACTTTACATTAGTAAATTTCAACCACTTCTTGTACAAAGATAATCGATCGAGTGATGAGCCTTTTATCTTTGCATCCGAAGCAAAAAGTGTGGTATGTGCAAGACCCTTTGGAACCAGATTGGCATGTAGTTGTTCAAATGACACCTAGAGATAGGTTTGATAGTTATTCAACCACATAAGAAGAATTAGAAGTGCATCCATTCGAGCCGTTTAGTGTGCAAGAGTTGGAACATGATCAAAATGTATCTTGTGTAAGATAGGATGTAGAGGGATCCATAATTGATATATCTATGCCTGATGTTGATGATTGTGAGGATGATATGAATGAAGAATAAGGGTTGATAAGTTGTAAATTTATATGTAAGTATTATGACATATGTTTCTCTTATTTTTATCATATGATCTGTTATGTTTTATCATATTTTTTATTAACACGATAACTAATCATATATATTATTTTGATGTAACAGATTCAGTATGATTAGATCCTCGTCTACTAGTGGAGCGGCACATGCATCACCCCCATCTCAGATTCAGGTATATAAATTTTTACTTCTCGAGGAGTTCAAATATTGCACTTGAAAATAAGACTAATTCCCATATACATTACCCCCATCTCTTTAGTCCCGCCTCTTGATCGCTCTATGATCATATTTAATCAATTAAAACAGTTATATTGATATGAATAATCAGTTAAATGCCTATATATTTTAGATATGTATTTCGTGTGTTATTTTAGGTCACAAAAGGACATATTTTTTCAAACATATACCCTTTTTAGATTAAGAGCCTTATAAAGGCTTGATTGTATGCCTCAAAGATCTCTTCTTCTTCTTCTTCTTCTTCTTCTTCTTCTTCTTCAGGAATAATAATGAGAATCTTATTCATGTTATTGAGGAACTGTTGCTTCTGCTATAGATCTAGTTTGCTTAACAGTTGTGGGATCCAAAAAAATATGAGAACTCCCACAGTCTATCCAAATGGTGATATCTCCCCATTTGACTGCCAAATCGTTCGATGAAAGGAAGTACCTGATAAGACTTTGAGGGAGATTAACATTCCCAAACCTTCTTCACAACCCTCTCCTTCACTGGGTGCAATTTCCTTGGGTTTCTTTTCCCCAATCACTTCTTCCTCCTCAAAACTTATTATGTGGATATTAAACCTTTTACATTTATGACCAAAAACATACATCACAGTAATAATAGAGCCCTTTGTCCCTCATAAGTTCCATCTCTGCTGGTGTGATTTTCTTAACATGAAGGAGACTTATGTTGTGTTTGGTATTTGTAAAGGATTTTTGGGAATTAGTTTGGGTTTGAATATTATCAACAGGACTAGTAAGGTTTTTATCATTTGAAGATGGTATAGTGTGTTTAAATTGTACCTTACTGAGGTTCTTTCTGGACTCCTACAACTTTGCTAGGTTGATGATGGAATGATTGAGACTCTTTGGATCAAGTATATGGATTGCTAGCTTGATATTTGGCTTCAAGCCACAGAGAAAATTGGACATAAATACTAAACTATCTTGCTATAGCTTATTGAATTCAGCCACTACCGTTGGGTGTTGAGACATCAGTTTTCTAACTAACAGTGATCGAGGATCATGTTGGGTCTCGCTTACACTATTTTTCTTAATAGCTCGTGACAAGTTCAATCATTTCATGTTCTTCCTCTCACTCTCTCTTAACACCACATCAAATTTATGCAGAATTATGGTATGTATTTTAAATAGCACTCAGGGAGTATCTGTAGAGAAAAACACATGTCAAGAATAAATGTCAGGAACAAATTTACATTCTTATCATCCATGTCAAGAGAAAAACACATGTCAAGAACAAATTTACATTCTCATAATTCATTTACCTTTTTCATTTTCTAGATTCTTACTGCGTAACATCACTTAATAACATTTTTCTCATTGAGTATATACAGTAGCTGTATATAACAAATTGGGACTGAAATTTAATGAAAAAATCATTTAGATAATAATATTTCGGAGTATTACAGGTGATATACGCGTTTATATCCTCAGCCCGGATGAGGATTACCTCCAATACGGACGACCCTACGAGGGGACGACCCTTCACCAGGTCCCAGCAGGCCACCGCCGGGCCCAGACGACCCTACGAGGGGCCGACCCTCCACCAGGCTCTAGCCGACCCTACGAGGGGCCGACCCTCCACCATGCTCCAGACGACCCTACGAGGGGCCGACCCTTCCTCAGGCTCCAGACGACCCTACGAGGGTACGACAGTACGAGGCCAGAATCAAGCCAGGCTCCCTACCGGAAGAAACTTTGCCCTCGGCCTCGGCTCATAGGCCGAGGGTGACATCATGACAGCGCGTGGTCTGGGACACGCGTGGAACACTACGCGTCAGGCTCATATGACACGTGGCAGACCGTTATAACCGAATCACACCCTCACGTGAGGGAATATTATGTCATCATTTGGCATCTACAGGTGTCAACAGGGGATTGGTTAGATCACCATTCACATGCACCATGCTTACTTGGGGGGGGGGTACACTACACCCCCCAAGACCTATATATACTTGTCACCCCCAACCCTACGGAGGATGGAGCAATGAACAGTAGCCCCAGCTAAAACTCTACTTGTACACACACAGTAGAGAGAGAGAGAGAGTGGGAGGGTTATGTGCATTGTATCCAAGGCCATTAGTGCCCATACTTAGTGGATCACACACTCCCAGTGGATGTAGGCCAAATTGGCTGAACCACTATACATCATTGTCTAATTTCCTCTTATACTCATCCCCTTCTATACACTTAAACAACTCTATGGCTGCCATAGCTGCTACTGCTTGAGCTCACTATCACTTATCTGGTGGTGCTAAATCCAAGCATCATCAGATTGGCGTCGTCTGTGGGAACGAGAAGACATCTCTTCCTTTGTACAGCTTGACCTCACGGGGCACTCTGGTGGTGAACCAACACTCCCCCTGAGAGGAGGTGTTTCACCATTGAAAGAGACCCACTAAGGTTCCCAAGCTAACTAGTATTTTCTTCAGTTCAGCTTTTCATAGCTCAAGCACATGGCACCTGAGATGCCACCGCCACCACTTCCCCCGTCGGATGAGGGGGGAAGACCCAGTTCCAGTCAGCCGCCGCCTCAGTCTGAGATGGTTGATATGGCGGCAGCCCTAAAGTCTCTGGCAGCAAGCCAGCGAATGATGCAGGAGCAGTTCACAGCTCTAAGCCAGAACATACTAAGAGCACCAGGGGTTTCGCCTGAGATGATTACTCCGGCAGCAGCTCCAGGACAGCATGAGGCCAGGGGACCACCCCAGGCACCACGCAAAGACCTTCCACCCTCTCAGCGGCGTAGGGATGTTGCTGACCCCCGGCGTCTACGCCTGGGGAGGCAAGAAAACCCTTTCCCTGAGGATATGTATGGAGATCTGGAGGGAGAGGAGGCTCCTATAGAGTGCTGGGAACCTTACGAGGTCTCCAACAACACTGTGCGACCCCTCCAGGACAGTAGGGGAAAGTGCGGGAGACGGAACCCTGATGATCGCCCAAGAGGCTCAGCTTTTGATCGCTTGAGCAGGGGGTCGGCCTTTGAGAGGCTAGGCCCAGTAAATGACCTACGAGAGCAGTTGTCCAGGCCAAGGAGTGCTGCAAGATCCGGGAGGGAGGCAGCAGATGGTCGGCCCCGAGGACGAGATGATGGCCAAAGGGAAGTAAACAGCCGACACAGGCCTGCTGCAGCAGAGGCCTCCGTCCACCTCGGAGAGGCAGCAGGGGATAACATCGGCCAGGCCGACCCTGTGAGGCCCTGGAATGACTCAATCCAGCGGTTAGAGGATAAGATTGGTGATATATTGAAGAGCCGAGACCCTCTTCAGAAGGGATACACCATAGGCTCACCCTTTGTGGCAAAGATAGTCAACTTCCCCACGCCGTCAAAATTCAAGCCACCTATGGTCACCCCAAGGTATGACGGGAGCACCAACCCCGTCCACCACGTGGAGATGTATCAGTTGGCGGTAGACATATACTCTATCTCAGATGAGATGAGGTGTCGTGCCTTCTCTGGTACCTTGACAGGGGCTGGGCATGTCTGGTACACGTCTCTTCCAAAAAATTCCATTGGAAACTTTAAGCAGTTGGCAGACCTGTTCATCCATAATTTCTGCTTTGGGGTGAGGCCACAGAAGAAGACCACACACCTGCTCTATGTTAAGCAGGGAAAGAATGAGACTCTGAGAGACTACATAGCCAGATTCAATAAAGAGAAGCTGGAGGTGGAAGACTATGAGGAGAGCATAGCTATGACAGCCCTGATTGGAGGGCTCCAAAAGGGGAAGCTATTATGGAAGCTTGCCGAAGACCCTCCGAGGACGATGGCTGAGCTGTTGTTAACAGCAGGGAAGGTGATGAACGCCGAAGAGGCGATGGCCGCAAAACATGAAGACGAAAAAGGAGGTGCAAGCGGGGGCAAGTACCCTAAGAAGAACAAAGAGGGGAAGAAGAGAACCATGGATGATAAGTTCGCGGGGTACACCCCTCTGACGGTCAGCTGTGAACAGATCCTCAATGAGATAAAGAGTGACCGGACGCTGAAGTGGCCTGAGAAGCTGAGGGCAGCCCCCGGTAAGAGAAATAAGAACCTGTGGTGCGAATTTCACCAAGACCACGATCACGTGATGGATAAATGCTTCGCTCTGAAAGACGAGATTAAGAAGATGCTGAAGGAAGGGAAGCTCAGAAAGTACGTCGACAAAGGTGCCTTCAAGAGGGGCCGAGGGGACGACCCCAGAAAGAAGCGAGTCGATGCCTGCAGAGAAGGTCCTCAAAAAAGAGGGGACGACCCTTCTGATGAAGAGGACGACCCTGACCTCCCGCCGAGAGACGACCACGGTCCTGTCAAGAGGCTCAATATGATCTCGCTCGGTGTAGGAATGATCTCCGGGGGTTTAACAGGAGGAGGGTCTGAGGTCGCTGACAGGAAGGCCCATGTTGCTGAGGCTAAGGCAGTGACGAAGATGGTGCACTCAACCTTCCTAGAGGTCAAGTCAGAAAAAAGGAAGAAGGTTGACATGGACACTTTGATAGTGGGATTTTCAAGGATGGACTTCAAAGGCCTCTTGGCCCCGCATGATGACCCTCTTGTCATCACTACCAGGGTGCACGGGTGCGAAGTGCCGAGGATCCTGGTAGATGGGGGCTCATCCGCAGATGTGATGTTTTGGCCATGCTTCAAGGCCTTGGGCCTCAGTCGTGCCAGACTTGTCCCATACCATCATCCATTGATTGGGTTCAGTGGGGAGAAGGTTCACCCCCTGGGAATATATGAGGCTGATGTCAGGATGGGGGACGAATGGCCGAGATGGCTCACCAAGAGGGTCAGTTTCTTTGTGCTGGATGAGCATGTGTTTTCGGCATACAACATCATACTGGGGCGTGTGGCCCTCAAGGGGTTTGAAGCTGTGTCGTCCACAGTCCACCAGATGGTTAAGTTCCCTACCCCTTATGGGGTGGGGGAAGTTCAGGGAGACCAGACGATAGCGAGAGAGTGCTACTACAACTCCGCTGAAGAAAGGGAGGCACACAAGAGGGCTACAGCCACTTACAACATTGATACCCTAGACCCCAGGGACGAGACGAAGCTCAAAAAAGGAGAGGCCGCTGAGGAGGTAGAACCCATCATCCTCGATGAGGATGACCCGGGAAAAACCGTCCAAGTTGGCAAGTCTCTGAAGCCCAGTATCAAGGAAGACCTCATCAAACTGTTGAGGAGAAGGCGAAGCGTCTTCGCGTGGAGTCATGTAGATATGCCAGGGATCGACCCTGAAATCATGTGCCACAAACTCAATGTGGTAGAGGAAGTGAAGTCGGTAAAGCAGAAGAGGAGGATTTACTCTAGAGAAAAGTATGAGGTCCTCAGAGATGAGGTTAAAAAATTAGAAGACGCTGAATTTATCAGAGAGGTCATCTACCCTGAGTGGCTTTCCAATGCAGTCATCGTCCCAAAGGCCAACGGCAAGTGGAGAATGTGCGTGGACTTCACAGACCTCAACAAGCATTGTCCCAAAGACAGCTTCCCTCTCCCCCGCATCGACCAGATGGTAGACGCTACCGCAGGCCATGAGCTCATGAGTTTCATGGATGCCTACTCAGGGTATAACCAGATTTTCATGAACCCTGAGGACTCGGAGAGGACCGCCTTCATCACTGACAAGGGGACATACTGTTATAGGGTCATGCCCTTTGGCCTAAAAAATGCGGGGGCAACGTACCAGCGCCTCGTAAACAAAATTTTCGAAGACCAAATTGGAAAGTCTATGGAGGTTTACGTAGATGACATGCTGACTAAGAGTCTGAAGGCAGAGGATCATGTGGCAAACCTGGAAAGGACCTTTAATACAATGGACAAATACAAAATGAAGCTCAATCCGGCCAAGTGTGTCTTCGGGGTCGGAGCGGGAAAGTTCTTGGGGTTCATTGTCAATCAAAGAGGCATCGAGGCCAATCCTGAAAAGATAAAGGCCCTTATTGAGATGAAGACCTCCAAGTCCATTAAAGACGTTCAGAGGCTCACAGGGAGAGTGGCTGCCTTGAACAGATTTGTGTCAAGGGCTACAGACAGGTGTCTACCATTCTTCAAGATCCTCAGGAAGGCCTTCGAGTGGAGTAAAGAGTGTGATGAGGCTTTCAGGGAGCTAAAATCATACTTAGGGTCTCCCTTGCTGCTGTCACGACCCGTGCAGGGTGAACGACTTTACGTGTACCTTGTTGTCTCAGAGTCCGCTATCAGTGCAGCAATCGTAAGAGACGAAGACGGGATACAGAAGCCCGTATATTTCAACAGCAAGGCACTCCAGGGGGCAGAGCAAAGATACCCGAGGATGGAGAAGTTGGCCTATGCCTTGATCCATGCCTCAAGGAGGATGAAACCGTACTTCCAATCCCATACTATGGTCATCCTTACTGACTCTCCTCTTAGGCAGGTCCTACACAAGCCTGAAAAGTCAGGAAGGCTAATGACCTGGGCTATAGAGCTGGGGGAGTTCGACATTGTGTATCAGCCTAAGACATCCATTAAGGGGCAGGCCTTGGCAGATTTCGTGGCTGAATTTACTTGGGAGAGTGACGTGGCCGAGGGTGAGGGTCTAAGCCAGACAGATACCCAGCAAGGTAGGCTCACCGACCCTCCTGCAGATACGGCTGAGACAAGCACCGCTAGAAGAAAGGTGGCTGAAAATGAAGAGGCGGGATACCTTTTTAGACAAGGGTCACTCATCGAGGGAAATTTCTCGGAGGAACATGCTGTGTGGAGTCTCTTCGTCGACGGGTCCTCTTGCAAAAGCGGGAGCGGAGCTGGATTGATAGTGTCAGCACCCGACGGCACAGACATCGAGTACGCCCTGAGGTTCAATTTCAAAGCCTCCAACAATGAGGCTGAGTATGAGGCCTTGATAGCTGGCCTTTCCTTGGCTAAGTCCCTTAGTGTCGGCCAAATTTTGGTTCACAGTGATTCAAGGCTGGTGGTGAATCAGATACTAGGAGCCTACGAGGCCAAAGACGGGAGGATGGCTAGGTATCTTGAGAAGGTGAGGTCATTGCTGAAAAACTTTAAATAAGTGAAATTCAAAAGGATACCTAGGCTCGACAATGGCCGTGCTGACGCCCTTGCAAGGTTGGCCTCAGCTACTAGGACAGACATAAGGAGGACAGTCCCGGTAGAAATCTTGCTTCGACCAACTATCGAAGACGACGAGGGAACACTTGGCATTTGCATGAATGTTGCTCAAGAACCTTCATGGATGGATCCTCTGATCAGATACATTAAAGGGGGAGAGAGGCCAGAAGCAAGCCAAGAGAGGAAGAAGCTGAGATACAGGGCTGCAAAGTTCACTGTCATCGGAGACACGCTGTACAAAAAGGGGTTTCTGCTCCCCTTACTTAGGTGTGTGCATCCTTCAAAAGTCCCTTCCATTTTGCAAGATGTGGATGAAGGGTCGTGCTCAAGCCACATTGGGGGTAGATCCTTGGCAAAGAGGGTGATCACCCAAGGCTACTGGTGGCCGGCCTTAGGGAAAGATGCTGCCGCATATGTTAAAAAGTGTGATAAATGCCAAAGATTTGCTACCATCCCTCACCAACCTCATCAGCCCCTCACCTCCATTACATCCCCATGGCCGTTTGCAGTGTGTGGGATTGACCTGGTAGGACCCTTACCGAGGGCAGTCAATAACTATCGGTTCCTCATCGTAGCAATTGACTACTTTTCAAAGTGGGTAGAGGCCGAACCGATGGTCACGATTACAGAGCAGAAGACCTTCCAGTTCATCTGGAAGAATGTGATATGCAGATATGGTCTACCCAACACCCTCATCTCGGATAACGGGACCCAGTTTAAGAATGCCTCTCTGCAGAAGTACTGTGAGAGGGTAAGTATCAAACAATTTTTCTCCACCCCAGGCCGACCTCAGGCCAATGGGCAAACCGAAGTAACGAATAGGACAATCCTAGATGGGATTAAGAAGAGGCTTGAGGAGGCAAAAGGAAGATGGGTCGAGGAGTTATATGCAGTGTTGTGGGCGTACAGGACGACAGTAAGGACCTCCACTAGGGAGACCCCATTCATGTTAGCTTATGGATCAGAAGCAGTCATCCCCACCGAAGTCGAGTTTCCCACTCATAGGGTCCAAGTGTATGACCCCCAAGGAAATACGGAAGAGAGGAGACTTGACCTGGACTTGATTGAGGAAAGAAGGGAGGATGCTGAGATAAGGCAGGCTTCCTACCAGCAGAGGACCGCAAGGTTTTACAATCAGAGGGTGAAACAGAGGCCTATCGCAGTAGGAGACTTGGTCCTCAAGAAGACTTGGCAGAAGCCCAATAAACTCCATCCTAATTGGCACGGCCCCTATAGGGTCACCGACGAAGTTGTCCCTAGGACCTATAAACTAGAAAACCTAGAGGGGGAACCTTTTTCCAACCCCTGGAATGCGGATCATTTGAAAAAATACTACCAGTAGTGTTGTAAGGTCTTGATAGGCCATGGTTGTAATAAGCATTGTTTCGACAGAACACATGGAAAATTAATGAGAAATATCAGTGTTTCCCTCATCCAGCGGTTATCAGTTCTAGTATGCATGCAAAGAAGTTGAACCCTCGGCTATAATAAGGATCAGTGAAGGGGACGACCCCACCACTGTCCTCAAGAAAGACGAGGGTAGACATTATTAAAATCCATTAATTTGGTAAGTTGAACCCTCGGCTATAATGAGGGCCAGTGGAGGGGACGACCCCACCATTGTCCTCAAGAAAGACGAGGGTAGACTTTGTTAAAAACCATTAATTTGGTAAGTTGAACCCTCGGCTATAATGAGGATCAGTGGAGGGGACGACCCCACCACTGTCCTCAAGAAAGACGAGGGTAGACTTCATAAAAATCATTAATTTGGTTAATTGAACCCTCGGCTATAATGAGGATCAGTGGAGGGGACGACCCCACCACTGTCCTCAAGAAAGACGAGGGTAGACATTATTAAAATCCATTAATTTGGTAAGTTGAAGCCTCGGCTATAATGAGGGCCAGTGGAGGGGACGACCCCACCACTGTCCTCAAGAAAGACGAGGGTAGACTTTGTTAAAAACCATTAATTTGGAAAGTTGAACCCTCGGCTATAATGAGGATCAGTGGAGGGGACGACCCCACCACTGTCCTCAAGAAAGACGAGGGTAAACTTCATAAAAATCATTAATTTGGTTAATTGAACCCTCGGCTATAATGAGGACCAGTGGAGGGGACGACCCCTCCACTGTTCTCAAGAAAGACGAGGGTAAACTACATAAAAATCCATTAATTTGGTAAGTTGAACCCTCGGCTATAATGAGGGCCAGTGGAGGGGACGACCCCGCCACTGTCCTCAAGAAAGACGAGGGTAGACTTTGTTAAAAACCATTAATTTGGAAAGTTGAACCCTCGGCTATAATGAGGATCAGTGGAGGGGACGACCCCACCACTGTCCTCAAGAAAGACGAGGGTAGACTTCATAAAAATCATTAATTTGGTTAATTGAACCCTCGGCTATAATGAGGACCAGTGGAGGGGACGACCCCTCCACTGTTCTCAAGAAAGACGAGGGTAAACTACATAAAAATCCATTAATTTGGTTATTTGAACCCTCGGCTACAATGAGGACTAGTGGAGGGGACGACCCCACCACTGTTCTCAAGAAAGACGAGAGTAGACTTTATTTAAAACCATTAAATTGGTTATTTGAACCCTCGGCTATGACAAGGGCATATGGGGGGACGACCCCACATTGTTCCTCAAAAAGACGAGGGAGGGGTTAGTAGCATCAACAGAGCAAACCATAAAAGAGTCAAATATGGAAAACATCAATTATGGAAAGGAAGAGACTATGGTATTAATAAAGCATAAAATATCAAGTGTTTTACAAGGCGAATGAGCAAAAATACAAAAATGAGGGTATGGGATACAGGCAGCCACCCTATGGGATGACATCAGAGGGCAGGGCCTCCACATCTATGGGAATGGTTTCCTCTGTTACCAACACTGGATGATCTTCAGATGTACCGACCCCTTCAACCTGAACTTGGGACTCCACTTGTGACAGGGCCTCAGCAATCAAGGGGCCATCCAGCTGAACCACCTCAAGAGAAGGGCGGATGGATGATACTATGTCGGCAAACTTTAGGACGACCCACCGACAGGCTGTCCTAATTCCCCTCTCTAGATATTCAAGACCGAAGCCTTGGAATTCATCAGAGACCTTGTAAGCCTCAACAGCATCAGCCTCGGCCTTCTGGACAGCTGCTTCAAGGTCAGTCTTGTGCCTGGCCTCCATATTGGTTAAAGCCTCGTCCTTGCCCTTGATCAACAAGTCCCTGTCCTTGATCAACAAGTCCTTATCCTGCATATCGGCATCATGCTGCCTCGTCAGCTCATCAAGGACTCTAGCATGCTCAGTTCTTGTGCTCTCCAGCTCGGCACTCGCAGTGTGCAGCTCTGTCCGTAGGTCAGCCTCTTGTTGAATGGCCCTCTCAGCTTCATGGAATTTCTGTTGGTTCTCAGCCATCCACTTGGTGGCTGAGGTAAAGGCACAGACAGACTGCAAGTAAAATGGACAAATGTCAAGAGGGGCCGAGGGAACAGTTAGTGAGAATGAAATTAAAGGTTAAGACCAATACCTGAGCAAGGGAGTGCAAACCGAAGTCGTACACCTTGGCTGGAGGCATCTTTGCCAAGAACTCGAAGTCAGAGGCCGATGGTGCAGAGAACATCGAGCCCTTGGCTGCCCTCAAGTTGGCAATAAGGGATGAGGGGTCGGCCCTCAGATGGGACAGATTCTGAGACCAGAAGGCCCCCATGCTGGACGAAGAGGTCGTCCCCTCAGAGGCTTCGACCCTTGCCCTCGTCCTTAGATCAGGTCGATGCTCAACAGGAGTCTCAGGCTCCTTCCTCTTGTGGCTATCAGATGTCGGCTCAACAACCGTCGGCCCTGAGGCCCTTGTCTTCTTTGGAGCTTGCTGAGGCTCCTTCCCCTTCTTCTTTGACAAACCAGCGAGTAGGCTTGGAGCAGTCATTTCCCAGAGGTAGTCTGGTGTACCTGCAGGATGATCTGATAAGAGGACGACATGTCAGAAAAGTTCAGAGATAAAGAGAGAACACTTCAAAAATAAGTAAAGAAGGGAAAATGTTCAGTATAACTCACATAGTTCTGTCAGAGGGCCGACCCTCAGACCAGCTTCTTTAAGGAAGCGAGGGGTCATCAGATCTTCGAACTTTGGAATCTCACCCTCTCTCCCTCGTCCCCTCAGATACTCAACAATATCCCTTTCCTCCAGGCTAAGTCCGGGGTCTGACCTAGCTTTCATTGAGGGATTAGACCATTTGTTAGGGACCCTCGGACCATCGGCAGAAGGGGACGCCTCGGCGGAGCGCTCCCACGCCCCAGATATGAAGAAGAATCTCTTTTTCCAATCATGATTGGAAGTTTGAGACACGTGAAGAAGTTTCTTCTCAGACCTTCTCGCCCCAAGATGATAATATCCGGGCTGTTTAGATGAAGAGGTGATATTATAGCAAGCCAAGAATACGTCGGACGAGGGCTCATCAGTAAAAGAGTTTTTCCACAAGGAAATGTAACCCAGAACCGTCCTCCAAGAGTTGGGTGGAAGTTGAGAGGGGGAGACGCCCAGAGCCGACAGAATATCTACAATGGCAGGGTGGAAGGGAAGTCTGACACCTACCTTGAACATTTGCTCGTAGACTGCAACCTCTCCCTCTTCACCCTCAAAAACCCTCTCAGTCTCAGAGGGAACCCTCATGGTTACCCCAGAGGGCACTCCGTAAGTATGCCTCCATATAAGAAGGTCCCTATCCCTAATGGAGGAGATAAAAGACGAGGCGTGGGAAGTGTCAACCTCATCATCTGTATCATCGTCCTCGTACTCATCCCCCTCCATCTCATCACCTGCAGGAGGACCCTGAGGGAAAGCCACTTGGAAGGCATTGGGGGACAGGGTTGTCACAGGGACAGCCTCAGAGGGGATCGTACCCTCGGCCTCTCGGGGAGGGCTAAGGTCAGACGTGTCCCTTCTACCAGACGTTCCAGCACCAGTTGGAGAGGAGGTTCTCTCGTCCATTTCACTTGGTTTGGGAGTGTCGGCAGGACGAGACGACGACCCACAAGACTCAGAGGGTTCAAATGGTCTTATGGTGGCAAGAGGAATGGGAAAGATGGGTCGTACCCAATTAGGGTCGGCCCCTCGTCTCCTCTCTTCCTCCTCCTCTATTCGTCTGATCTCGGTAAAGAGTTTCTCTCTCAGAGATGGGAATTCAGACACTAAGTTGTAAAGCCTCCTAAGCATTAAGGGGAAGACCCTACACTTGGAGAAATTATACTAGACTTGGCTAATTCAACTACAAACACTTGGAGGATTGACCAGGTTTGACTTTTGGATCAAACCAAATAACTAAAACGTTTTTCGTCAAGAATGTTCAAGAACTACCAACCGGAGAAGACACCGGAAAAAGGCAATAGGGGAACTCTAAGAAACTGCCGACCTACGACCCTAAAAAATATACAGAAATGAAGACAAAAGAAGGCACGGGGAGAAAAAGGTTACCTGATGACGAGAGAACAAGAGCGCAGTGAGGCCTGAAAGATTGAAGGCTGCAAATGGCGACTGGTTCTAGAGAGAGAAAATGGTTAGGCGCGAAGAAGAAGAAGTTGGAAAGAGAGTTTAAAAATTGCTTATATACATTGGCAATAAATGGGCACATTTGCCAAGAAGGGAATAGTCAGGGCACAAAGCCCCAGGCAAATGTGCAGTCGCCCTGCCTTGGGAACTTAAATAGCAATGAGTACCTGCCCATGTGTCACTCATCTAACTGGTCATACACGCATCTCAATTTTAGCAATATCCCTCAGCCATCTCAATGGCACCTATGGCTAAGGGCTGGGGGGTGATTGATATACCCGTTTATATCCTCAGCCCGGATGAGAATTACCTCCAATACGGACGACCCTACGAGGGGACGACCCTTCACCAGGCCCCAGCTGGCCACCGCCGGGCCCAGACGACCCTACGAGGGGCCGACCCTCCACCAGGCTCTAGCCGACCCTACGAGGGGCTGACCCTCCACCAGGCTCCAGACGACCCTACGAGGGGCCGACCCTTCCTCAGGCTCCAGACGACCCTACGAGGGTACGACAGTACAAGGCCAGAATCAAGCCAGGCTCCCTACCGGAAGAAACTTTGCCCTCGGCCTCGGCTCATAGGCCGAGGGTGACATCATGACAGCGCGTGGTCCGGGACACGCGTGGAACAGTGCGCGTCAGGCTCATATGACACGTGGCAGACCGTTATAACCGAATCACACCCTCACGTGAGGGAATATTATGGCATCATTTGGCATCTACAGGTGTCAACAGGGGATTGGTTAGATCACCATTCACATGCACCATGCTTACTTGGGGGGGGGTACACTACACCCCCCAAGACCTATATATACTTGTCACCCCCAACCCTACGGGGGATGGAGCAATGAACAGTATCCCCAGCTAAAACTCTACTTGTACACACACAGTAGAGAGAGAGAGAGAGTGAGAGGGTTATGTGCATTGTATCCAAAGCCATTAGTGCCCATACTTAGTGGATCACACACTCCCAGTGGATATAGGCCAAATTGGCTGAACCACTATACATCATTGTCTAATTTCCTCTTATACTCATCCCCTTCTATACACTTAAACGTCTCTATGGCTGCCATGGCTGCTACTGCTTGAGCTCACTATCACTTATCTGGTGGTGCTAAATCCAAGCATCATCAACAGGGGATGAAAATTTCACTTAGTTTATTGATGATGGGATTCAAGGGTACAAGGGTTCAAAACAATTTATGCAGATTTATTGCTACTTCTTTACTTATGGAACTATCATTTACAAAAAGCATACTATTTTTTGAACATGAAGTATCGATGGTACACTCTCCCGTGGAATGACAAATGACTTACAGGGCATCTCACATGATGGTATATATTAAAAGATATCTATACATCAGAATTTTATAAATTTTTATATATGCTTGCTCATTACTTTTGAACAGGTGATACTAATAGCACATCCTCTCGTAACATGAAAGTTAGAGGGAGTGCCAAACAATGGAATGAATGGGGTAATGGTGAGAAAAAGATACTTAGTTGGGACGAAGATTGCCAACCAATTGGACCATATGCGACGAAGTTGGCGAGTCAACTCGGATATTATGCACGTCAATGGGATTTGTTTCTTTTGACTTTGCCTTCTTAGACAAAAGCGAATCAACGAAAGCTCGACTTTGTTTGGGAACAAGTGCAGGTAATATTAAATTAATCTCGTATTAGTAAAATCAGATATTTAAAATTATTAGTATTTCAAACTAATGTTTTTTTTTTGTTCTTAGATTAACACAAATGCACCAGACAATTATCGAAACATATGTTGTCTTAAGCTTGGAATTCAATGGATATCCTTTAAATATGAGACCAAGAAGAAGTAGTATACGGAATTGAACACAGATGCGGAGAGTTTAGCAATGACACCCCCCCCCCCCTTCAAGTCAGCCCGAATCGATGGAAACCCTTAGTGAAACAGTGGGGTCAAGAAACAACAAAGGTATTACATTGAATTGGTAGACGAAATTTTGCATGTTATTTTTTTAATTATTGATGTTATCTTCATGATTAAACAGGTTGGATTACATGTAAAAACAAAGAAGACTCTGTCGAAATTTTCTAAAGTAATACATTGAATTGGTGAGGAAAGTATACAATACCAAGTAACTTGAAATGTCATTAATATTATTTATTTTCACTTGCAGCGAGTGGCAAATAGGAATATCATTAACCGTGCTTATCTTTGTTCCCACCCAAGAATTGGGAGAACTTCAATTGCCGTAATAAAGCAAAAAGTTAGTATATTTTCTTACTTTAGTATAATTATATATATGTTCTACTAAACTATGATTATATTTATGTTCTTTTAGGATTTTGTTAACAAGTTTTCTATTTATATATAAATTATATGAAGTCAAAACAGGAGCCCATCGACAAATTGAGTGTTTGGAGATGGACACGTAAGAAAAAGGATCTCACATACGATGTTGATGATGGATCGACTGGTAGAGAGATATAAATATGTTGATAATTGCAATCCAAACGACTTAGTTACATTACAAATTTTATTTTGGTGGATATTTGCAAGTTTCATTTACGAAAAGAGGTTGATTGTGCTATATAATTTTTCTCAATTTGTATGAAATGATTAAAAGACAATTGGATGAGCTGCCATTTGATCAACAAAATCGGATTGAAATGAGGGATGCTATATTTGAGGACATGATAGGACCCGATGGACATGGATGAGCATTGTGTGTGGGAGTATGCATTAAACCAACTTTTTCACGTTCAACCACATCATCTAATTATTATCATAGTGAGATTGCTCGACTAAAGAAGGAGGACAATGAGCGAGATACTCGTTATCGGGAAGAGGTGGAGGAACGAGAGAATCGTCATCAAGAAGAAATTGATATGGTGCGTGTCAATTTAGAAAATGAAATACAAGAAAGAGTTGTGAGGGCCAAGAGAGAAACTCTAGAAGAAACTAGGCTTGAAATCGCTCGTATGATATGAGAGGCGGGCATCTCACTACCACCAACAACAACAGTTGATACTATCGATAACCACGCTTAACTATGTATTAATGTAACTAACTTAGAAGTGGAAATGACAACTTGAAAGTATGTGGTGGTGTTTATTTTTTGAAGTGTGATAAGACACTATTTGGTTTTGTTATTATATTTATGATTAAATTTTGGCGATGTCTTTGTGTTTTTGTTTTTTTATTTAATGTTATTAAATTAGAGATTGAATATATATATATATATATATATATATATATATATATATATCTTTTAGGACAGCTATAACTGTCTTTTAAAATATTCATTTGGCGCCAAAATATATTTGGGATAGCTACTTTTGTTCCTAATACTTCATTTTAAAGGACAACAACATCTGTCCTTATAAATATGTGATAATATATGGATTTAAAAGGACGGAACAAAAAGGACGACAATTGATGTCCTTTTCTATTAGGACAACTCTTGTTGTCCTTATGACTGTCCCAAATGCTATTAGGGACAACAAATGAGCTTTTGGGGTAGCAAATTAACTGTCCTTAATTGTTATTTTTCTGGTAGTGTCTAAAGTTGGTTTTGAGTACTGCAGGATGTGGTGTTACAAGATCCTTAGTCATAGTAGCGGTTGTATCTGAATTTCGGGATGAAAATTCGTTATTAGGGGGAAGTATGTAATACACCCTATTTTTTAACGTATTTTGTTTTAATTATGGGATTAGGATTAATTAATTTAAATGGAGTAAATTTAATTATAATTAATTCAGATTTAATTAAACAATTACTAGCGTGGTGAGATTTAGTATTTATTGGTGATAATTATGTTGAATATTACTTAGTGAGTAAAGTAATATATGATGATAAAAATATTAAAGTTATCATGAGTGAAAAATACGACAGTTATGGAAATTAAGTCGGGGCGCGCGTGTGAGTTGTGTTGGGATTAAATTAATGGAATAAAAAGTAAAATATTTTTAAGTCGTTCATATGGTTATTTCGAGTGTGCCGTTGAGTCCGTAGGGGTCGAGATAGTCATAAAAGTGTACTCGGGGATTCAGTTTGGGTCCCGGGACTATTTTAGGCCAAACCGACACCCGAGAGGGGTATTTTGGTCATTTATATTTTGGGGGTAATTAAACCTACGAAAATTAAGAGGTTATATCTGATTGAAATTAGAGCCTTAGAGGGTTAGAAACACTTGAGTTGCAGAGAGGCTAAGGAAAGGAGAAGAGAGGAGGTTTCCAAGGGGAGAACCATCAATCCTACACCATTCCCACCAATTCCACCACCAATGCGTAGATCGGAGAACGAGGAGCATAAATATACCCATCATCTTCTACAAATCAGACCTTCGATTTCTAGGCAAGTATCTATCTTGCTAATCTTGTGTTGATAAGACATCCATGTTAGAATATGTATATGAGTGCATGTATATATATTATATTAATATCTGTATTTAATCATACCCGCGCTACTTGCTATCACGGAGGTTTTTGCACCGAAACAGTCTTATTTTGATGTGACCTTTATAGGGGATATTGACTCGTACCCCAGAACATAGGATCCTTGGTACAGGCTATCTGAGAATGATAGTCAGACGGTCCTAAGAGATGTGAGGGTATGTGTTGTCCTCTTAGTGACTTGGAACTATGCTTCGCCTCCCACATTTGTATTTTGTGTTAATACAGTTCGATAGTGAGTCCGAATTAGTATTTCCCTCATTTGTACGAGAGGTACATGGATTTGATAGCATAGTATGCCATCACCATAGATTTTGTGTGGAGTGCCCTATTAATATATATTGAGTGAGAACTATATATACCTGCGATTAATCTACTGTGCTTGTGAGTAGATGAGAAAGATAATGATGTTAAAGAATAACTTAAGTGTGTGGGATCTTAAGACGACAACGAAATTATTACATTGATTCATAAATGCAAAGATTTCGATAATGTATTTAGTGTGTAATATGTACGAGCATACGTAAGAGAAAATGTAAGCGGGAACTTAATTCGAACTAGTTAACTGGGTTATCACTAACTAAGATGGTTTAGCGGTACGTTAGGCTTGCACACTAGTTGAGAGGTGAGAATTCCCAAGTGAGTGTCGAAATACTAGCATGTACGTGATATCAACTGGTAAGCATTGTATATACTTGCTAAACTGTTTTAAAACTATGTTACACTTGGGCTCTGACCCGTTTCGTATCATTTCTTCCTCCTCTTGTATATATATGTATATTATATGAGGTGTCCAGCCATAGGGACGTCAAGCTTAGACCGTTGGACTGATTAGCGTGATGCATCTGGTGTGGGAGTTGCAGGTCCTTGCATTTAGACGACTTCATCCTTGTTATCTCAGCTCTTCATTTAGTCATTTTAGATAGGGCATGTGACACCCATTTTCAGATTCTATTTAGTTCAGAGAGACATTGTACTTTCTTATTTTTTCTGCACTCAGTTTTCAGTTTGGCTTGTTAGTAATATTATTGTTCATGGTTTTGAGATATTTTATTGGGATGTTATTCCAACCTGTTTAATTTAGTTGAATGGTTTGCATTCATTACTATAACTTTGTTCATAAAAATGGTTTATGTATAAAATTCTTATCGTTGGGACTTAATCTATGAAATTAAATGTTTTGACACTTAGCTTAGTTATTTATTAAGTGATAAATAAAGAAAATTATTTTGGACAATGATGCTAAGAATAAACCAACCGAATATTGTGGTTTAATTTAATAAAGTACTGATCACTCGGTATTTAATTAGGCGGGGTGTCACACCTATACAAAGAAAAGAACAAATATCATAACCCATCTCATGAAATACAATCATATGGAGCCAAAAAGAAAAAGAAAAGTAAAGATGAAAAATCTAGGTAAAGAAAAACTAAGAATGAAAATAATAATCCACAACATTAAATTGAGTAAGATTATTACCTTAACAATCATCTTTTTCTCTAACATTTTATACTCAGTGCTACAATCCTCCCATTAGTATTTCTCGTGTTGTTCCAAGTTGTAATTAAAGCACAAATAGATTGATAAGATTTTTTTGCTTTGAAGTGAACCTGCCATTTGGTAAGATATCATTGAAGGGATTACTGTAACAAAATTTGATAATTCTAGTTTAATGAATAATAAAATATAATAAGAAAAAAGAATATAAGTAAGAAAAGGAAAAATTACTTATGGTTTTGATGAAAAAATTAATTTGCTCTTTATAAAATGGAAGAACGAATATAACAATTTAAGATCATAGTTTGGTTGTTGGAGACATGTTATCCTAATAATTCAAAAAATACAGTAAGCAGGGTTAGAAAAATGGGATTACCTAGAAGAAATGAAGCTTATCTTTATAAACAAATCAAACGTTTTGTTATCTGAAGAAGATTTCAGGAAATTGAAGGATGGGGCCCAAATATATAAAAAGGGAACATGTTATTTTAAAGTATACTTTACAATGATTAACACATACTGAATCATTAGAAACTAATACATGAAGAACATAGTCAGTAAAACATTTTATCAAACATGTAGTTCATTTCAAAGAAAGTCTTATAAATATAATTACATCGACATCTCTGGAACTATGACATAATCCCCGAGAATCATTAAGCCATAGTTCTAATATGTGGATATAATTATATGAGAGAAAACTATGGAACCAAAAATAACATAAATATTCTGGCACAATGGCAAAAATATATACCTTCATTAACGATTCCAACTCCAATGTCAGTGTTCGGTCCAACAACGTTTCTAGTTTTTGCCTAAAAATATGGAAAACAATAAACTTAAAGAATCAAATAAAATATAAAATAAAAAGAAACTTAATGAAATTAGAAAACTTGATTAGCAGAAGAAAACTATATTAAACCCTAAAGCGCAAGAATGGTAATGAAGGGAAGAGAGAAAAAGTACACGTTTAATGGATAGAGAGATAGAGAGTGATTGGAAATGAATTTGGTAGGCCAAACTTAAAACTCAATGCACAAAGAGGAGCCTGTAATTGAAGGGTCAAAGAAAATAAATTGTGAGGTCCAATGAATAAAGAAGGAATGAGAAAGTCGGGTAAGATGAAAAACAATGATAATTCAAAAAGCAAAAAGAGTCATGGAGTCAAATAAATAGGATCACTTTAATTTTTTGGACAAAATAAAATAATTAAAATATTTATATAGTATACACGTATCATCATGCGAGTGAATACACTGAATTTCGCTGTCAATTTTTATTAGGGTCCTGATAACATATATTTTAAGGGCACACATTAAGATTTCAAAAATAATAGGAACAAAGTTTCAACATACATTTAATAGAGAATAGATATTCATATAGAACACTAATACTTATTATTTAGAAACTCAAAACATATTTCTTTTTCCTTATATATTATAATAATTTGACACATATTTTAAATCTCAAAATAATAAATATAAACTATATAAATATATATACTATATATTAAATATATGTTGAAATTTTCTACATATTATTTTTAAATTATTAATGTACGCTCGTAGGGCAGCGTCTTATTAGAACCTTACAAAAACTCCAATGATAACTCACCTTCCCCAACAGGCAATAATGATACACCTACCACCCAACCAATTTTTAATTCCCTCACACCAAAGCTCTCTCCCCTTCACTATAAATCTATCTTAACTTAACGCCATCTTTCTACAAAATCACACATAGATAACACCAACAATCATGTCGCATGAACAACGATCATTTCCCACTCCCTCACTGGACCCCTACAAATTTCTCAAAATCTCCCCAAACTCAAACGGCTCATTAACTCGATCCGACTCCGTTCCCACCGTACCCCCAACCCAACCCTCCACAAATCCCAATTCACCCCAACTAGCCATTTCCAAAGATATCCCACTCAACCATACTAAAAATACCTTCATTCGTCTCTACCGTCCCATTTCCCCACCCCCCAACCAAAAAATCCCACTCCTTATTTATTTCCACGGTGGCGGTTTTATTTTATTGAGTGCCTCATCCATTGTATTCGACCACTCCTGTTGCCGCATCGCAGCCGCTTCCTCCTGTTTAGTCGCCTCCGTTGACTACCGTTTAGCACCAGAGAATCGTTTACCAGCCGCCTATGATGACGCCGTTGATGCAATCATGTGGACACGCCAACAGGCACTTCACGGAAGTGATGAGTGGCTAGCGGAGCTAGCTGATTTTAGTAGAGTGTTCTTAATGGGGTCTAGCTCCGGAGGAAATATCGTGTACAACGTCGGTCTACGTGCACTTGATTTTGATTTATCACCAATTAAGATCGTGGGGCTAATAATGAATGAACCGTTTTTTGGTGGGACCCAAAGGTCTGAGTCGGAGTTAATGTTTTTAAATGATAAGATTTTACCTTTATCTGCTAATGATTTGATGTGGTATTTGGCATTGCCGGATGGTGCGGACCGGGATCATGAGTATTGTAATCCGTTGATTTGTGGTGATGAGGTGAAGCTTAAGATCGAACGGTTGCCCAAATGTTTTGTTAGGGGGTACGGTGGGGACCCACTGGTTGACAGACAAAAAAAGGTGGTGGAGATGTTGGAGGCACGTGGGGTGCACGTGGTGGTGAAATTTGTTGAGGGTGGGTACCATGGGTTAGAGTTGTTTGAGCCTCAGAGTGAGACCGCTCAGGGTTTGTATGATGGTGTCAAGGACTTCGTTAACTCTACAAGTTGAAAATTCTAAGATGTGATTAATGGAAAGCTTATTGATTTGAGATTTTAATAAAGTTGAATTTGGTTGAATATGTTGGTAACTAGATCCATTTTTCTTTAAAATACTTTGTGAATTCGATATTGTAATCATCAAGAAAGAGTTTAAAGTTATAAATGGTATTACTATTTTATTGCTAATTGTTTTAGAATAGTTCAAGGTCGACTCTCATTTTAGAGTTAAAGGGTGCGACTTGTTGGTTCGGGTTCACGATCAATATTAATGGAATACGAATCAATATGGGTGCAACACATAAGCGAATCCCACACTTTAAATCCAAATGATAGTGAGCTTAGAACTATTCATTATTTTAGGGCATAGTGGTTAGTATTCAAGCATTAAAGTGGATCTTTATGTTATTGTTTTGAGAAGATTTTTTAAATTTCTTGAAAATCGTAATAGCTTATAATACATAAACTTGAATAAATTCTTACTTATGGATTAGGGTATTATTGCAACATAATCATTTAATAAATGCATCTTGATAATAATAAAAAAAATACATCAACAGAAACTTGTTATGACAAGTCTAAGTGATACTGTCATATACTGAGGATTTTGAATCAAATGAATTGGTGAATGAATAATGATTTTGCTCTCCTCTTTAGCAGCCATATCCAACAGTGGAAGAGGACCTATGCTATATATGTATAAAATTGTTAATTTTTAATATTGAGACCTAATGTCAAAATTGATATGTATGAACTAATTTTTAAGGACATAATTATTATTGAGTTATCTTAAATTGATAGTTCATTGTTTTTAAAAACATAACAAATGACTAAATTTTATGATAATAATGACCAAATTTTATGATAATATACAAGTGTTTGATCTTAACCATTAATTGAGTGTATTTTTAATATTTATTGAAAGAAAAAGAATTATAAATTTTGATCTTTAATCTCTATGGAAAAAATAGGAATTATAAATTTGGAATACATTGGATGTGGTATATTATAAGTTACATGAATCAAGAGTTTAAATTCAAACCCAGGTTAAATTTGGAGTCTTGTGATTTCTTTTAGGAATTGATTATTGGTAGCTGCTTCATTCAAGATTTTTAATTTTTCTTTTCACTATCGATGCAATCCTTAATGACAGAATGATATGACCTATTCAAACAAACATGATTGTATCACACACGTGATTGGCCATGTTTGTGATGTGTGTGTATTTTAGTTGAGGAGAAATAATGTAATGAATGAGATTGAAAATAAAAAGTTGTTCGGTCATAAGGTTACGCACGCATTTAGCAAGAATAATGTTACGCTACCCGGGTGTTAACCCTGGGCTAGTACAGGGATTCCCCCCCCCCCCCCCCCCCCCCCCCTTTTTTTTGATTTCTCATGTAAAATGAGTTAAAAACAATTATAAAAAACATTTTTTTATTAGAATATTTTATTTGTTTTTTTCAATTAATTTTTTTAAACTCATTTTATCCCTCAAACACCCATTTACTCAATATTTTTTTATATTTAAAGGTCCACGATAGCGGTATCCATTATTTTTAAACTTTTTTTTTTATTTTACAACATTTGAAATAATTTTTGTCTTTTTGCATTAAAAAACTAATCTAATAATTTTTTTTAACTCATTTAGTCTCTCAAACACCCATTTACCCAATATTTTCTTATTTTTAAAGGTCCGCGCCAGCTAGGGGTGGTAAACGGACGGATACGGATCGGATACCATGTTTTCCATATCCGTATCCGCTATTTGAATGCACTATCTATATCCGTATCCGCCGGATATTTAAATCAACTATCCATATCCGTATCCGCTCGGATACCTCGAATTCGGATAATATCCGTATCCATTTACATTAGCCATCGCAAAAAATTACTATTAAAATATCCAATCCAATCCAAATAAATATATAACAAAATTATTGCCTCCTAACATCAACAATTATAAATTCCATAATAATAGTATCATTCCATAATGATAATATGGCTTAAAGTCATCCATACTTTACAACCATATAAGCTAAAGTCATCCAAAAAAATAACAGTCACATTCCATGACAGTAGAAATAAATATGTACCTTTTAGATTAAATCAAATTTATTAAGAATGATAACCTCATGGACCTTTTGTCTTAAAACATACTTATATTTTTATTTTAATAAGTATACATTTTTATTTTGTATATAATATACCTGTTGTTAACTTCAGTTTTCATCACAATCAAAATCATCTCTTTACTTTTTTGTTTATCTCTTACATTTTTTTGTGTTTCTCTCTTACATTTATTTATAATTAAGGAAACTAACTAACAACCGAATGACGGTTTCTTTTCTCTTATTTTGTACGAAAGATAAATGAAATAAAGTTAGTTTCTTTTTTAGTGGAGTATATGTTCTTTAATGGGTGTATGTTGTGTGTGATAGGGTGTATTGTAACTTTAGTGTAACTCCATGATAATATATCCAATGAAATAATAATACATGACATTTTATAATATACCCAATAAAATAATAACTTTAGGGTGTTTTTGTTTTGAGTGGAGTATGTGTTTATTTTGTTTTAGGGAATAAACAATTAAGGTTTTTTTAATATTATTTTATTAGTAATACTAATACAAATATTATTAGTAATATTTTAAACATATGTTTGACGGATACGGATATCCGATAAAATGGATACTCCGCATCGGATACGGATTATCCGTGTCGGATACTAGTACTATCCGTATCTGTATCCGTTTTCTCGGATATTTTTATAGAGTATCCATATTCGTATCCGTTTCCATATTTTCGAATAAATATTCGCAAATTCGGATTCGGATATCGAACGGATGCGAATTTTCAAATATCCATTTACAACCCTAGCGCCAGCGGCACCCGTTATTTTTAAACCTTTTTTTTAACAACATTTAAAATAATTTTTGTATTTTTGCATTAAAAAACTAATCTAATAAAAATTTATGTTTTTAATTATTTTCAACTTATTTAGTCCCTCAAACACTCCTTTTACCCAATATTCTCTTGTTTTTAAAGGTTCGGGCCAACGGCACCCCTTATTTTTAAACTTAATTTTAAAATTTTAAAACAGTTTAAAATTGTAAAGAAAAAGTTTTTTTTTTATATTAAACTAACTTTTATTTTTTTAAACAGTTTTTTTTTAAATATATATTAAAATAGTGTTTTTTAACAATGTAATTTTTCTAATTTATAAAAAAAAATTCTTTTCAAATATTTTTTTTTTTCTAAATAAAAAAAAAAGTTAAGAAAAGGCAACCATTGAAAAAATGCCAACAAAGCACTTGGTACTAGCTTGGTGCTAGTACCCGATAAGCCTATCAGCACTCATTTAGCAATTAAATTGAATAAAGAAAGGATATGCAACATATGTCACTGTTATGTTTTTAGAAAGTCTTAAAGGATTAAGAGGTGTAAGAAGTAGATAGTAGATACAATCATGTGGTGAGATATCTGATCCAACTAGTATGTGGTGCATTTCAGGCCTGACCTAATAGCATATACTACACTTTGTGTCATTAGATTTAAAAAATAGAGTAAATTACCACAAAAAATTTTAAATAGCCTTCAATCTTTTATTTGCTCTAAGCTAATTTTCAAACTATTTAATTTGTTTATGATAAGGGATTTCATAAAAAAGTCTATTAATATTTAATATAAAATTATGGGGCATATACCAAATAGTCCCTTGAACTTTTTTTAATGCACATTTAGTCCAAGCTTTTTTATTTTGCACCAAAAAGTCATTCACCGGCCAAAAACGCTTTACCATGCCTCTGGCGCGGAAATTTAAAAATAAGAGAATAAATGACTTTTTGGTACAAAATAAAAGGCTTGAACTAAGTGTGTATTAAAAAATGTTTGAGGGACTTTTTGGTATTTGATCCTAAAATTATTAAAATTTTCATTTTACCCTCATGTTGACTCAATTAAATCGATCTTTAACTCTTACTTGCTCCGTTCTTCTCTCTCTCTCTCACACACACACACACACACACACACACACACACACATAAACACTTAACACATTAAATGTTATTAACTTATATATATATATATATATATATATAGGCACACATCTGTTCACACTAAATTTGCACATCATTTTTTAAAAATTGAAGCAAAAATAGTTTTCAGTTGATTTTTTTTATGTGATATTTGAACATATCAAGGAACCCATATAAAAAAATCAACTTAAAAAAATATTTTTTGTTATTTTAAAAAATCGGTCAAACTTTTGCTACTTTAAAGCACTTTAAAAGCTACGAAAGTTTGATCGATTTTTTTAAAATAGCAAAAAATATTTTTTTGAGTTGATTTTTTTATATGGGTCCCTTGAAATGTTTAAATACCACATGAAAAAATCAAATCAAAAATATTTATTTTAATATTTAAAAAAATAGGTGTGCGTCATCACGTGTGGAAACTTAGTGTGCACAGGAGCTTCTCTCTCTCTCTCTCTCTCTCTCTCTCTCTATATATATATATATATATATATATATATATATATATATATATATATATATATATATAAGAGAGCGAGAGGGGCAGACTCTCATGCACGCTAAGTTTGCACAGTGATTTTTTAAAATAGGTAAAAAAATAATTTGATTTGAAATTTTTTATGTGGCATTTAAACATTTCAAGGATCCCATATAAAAAGATCAGTTCAAAATAACGTTTTTGGCTATTTTTAAAATATCGGTCAAACTTTCGCACCTTTTAAAGCACTCTAAAAGTTGTGAAAGTTTGACCGATTTTTTAAAAATAGTAGATGATTGTTTTTATAAGGGTCCTTTGAAATGTTTAAATCCCATATAAAAAATTTAACTCAAAATTTTAAGTGTGCATGAGAGCTGATATGCCCCAAGTGTAACCTCGGCCTAGAGACACCAACCTCGGCCGATATTATGGCCGACATTGGGCATGTCTTGGACATGCGATATCACCCCTCGGCCAGACCAAGGTCGGCCCAGGCCGACACTACCACGAGCCTCTCCAAGGGACCTCATAAGGATCAACAGCACTTGCATATAACTTGAAATGGCAACCTCGGCCATACATAAGCCGAGCCTGCAGGATGCCACCAGATCAACCTCATATCAGGCAGATCCTGCCCATTGTCTCGGCTAGGATCAGGGCGAGACCTCCATGGAGCACTCGGACTGAACAGGTATCAAGACTCACCAACCTCGGCCTCACCAAGGCCGAGGTCATATACCAGGTGCGATGGCCGAACACCTGCTGGCATCCAGATAAGGACACGTTGACACAAATCAGTTGTAACAAGATTATTCCCCACACGTGGGGAGAATATTGCATCATCATTCTCTACATGTGACAGTGACAGATGACACTCCCACATTGGTGAGGTTACCACCCACATGCTCATTACATGCATGGGGGGTACATTACACCCCCTAGGTACTATATATAGGGGTCATCCCCTACCTTGCAAAGGGATCCAATTATTCAACCCTAGCTAAAACTCTGTCTAGATCCACAGTAGAGAGAGAAAGCTTGAGAGATTGTATTCATGGCCATTAGTGCCTTCATTCAGTGATATTACTCACACACACTCACAGTGGACGTAGGCCAGATTGGCTGAACCACTTATATACTGGTGTACTCTCCTCTTCTCCTCACCTCATTCTCTTATCTCTTTACATAACTGTGTTGCCATTATTGTTCTTAGATAGAGCTTGAAAACACCTTACCTGGTGGTGCTGATCCCAGCATCATCAAGAGCCTCTCTCTCTTTCTCTCAATATATATATATATATATATATAACTATAACTGCTATTAATATATAGCTGTTATATTCATACATAATTGTCATTTTTAATAAGAAAGTGTTTTAAAAATTAAAAATAAATATTTTTAACTTTTTAAAATTGCTTAAAAAAATATTTTAAATGTTTAAAAAACTCATATGTTTTTTAATTAAAAACTCGATATAAAAAGTAAAAAAAATTATATAAAATAAAAACTGTTTTTACAAAAATAAACTTTTTGTAACTATTAAGAAACAACATTTTTATATGTTTTTAAAAAAATATTTTTATATGTTAAAAACAGTTTTTTTTAAATGTTTTTACAAAAAAACTATTTTTAGTATTAAAATTTCAACTAGTGTAAGAATTTAATGGGTGTTTTTAGTATTAAAAAATATTATAAAGAAAATAGTTTTTAAAACAGGACTTACGTAAAAAAATAATTTTTTAAAAAAACTATTTTTACAAAAAAAATGTTTTTAACTATTAAAAGCTATTTTTTAAATGTTTTTACAAAAAAAAACTGGTTTTAGTATTAAAATTTCAACTAGTGTATGAATTTTAATGGGTGTTTTTAGTATTAATAAAATATTATAAAAGAAAATAGTTTTTAAAACAGGTCTTTTGTAAACAAAATAAGTTTTTTAAATCGTTAAAATAATTTATTTATTTTTGTAATAACAGTTTCTATTTTATATAAAATATTTTTTTACATTTATAAAAAGTTTTTAATAAGTAAAAAAAAAATAAGAAGTTTTCTTAAACAGTTGGAACAAAACAATTTTTAAAACTGACATTTTTTTTGTAAAAAAGAATTTTTCTTTTTTTTTTAAATAGCTAAAACAGTTTATTTTTGTAAAAGGGGATTTTATTTTATATAAAACTTTTTTTAACTTTTTATTAAGAGTTTTTAATTAAAAAATAGATATTTTTTTAAACCGTTAAAATGTTTTTTATAATTATAAAAAGTCAGTTTAACATGTTTTTAAACAGTTAAAATGAAAATTCTAAGATGTGATTAATGGAAAGCTTATTGGTTTGAGATTTTAATAAAGTTGAATTTGGTTGAATATGTTGGTAACTAAATCCATTTTTCTTTAAAATACTTTGTGAATTCGATGTTGTAATCATCAAGAAAGATTTTAAAGTTATTAATGGTATTATTATTTTATTGCTAATTGTTTTTGAATCGTTCAAGGCCGACTCTCATTTGAGAGTTAAAGGGTGAGACTTGTTGGTTCGGGTTTGCGCTCAACATTAATGAGATTCAAATACGAATCAATATGGGTTCTACACATAAACGAATCGCACACTTTAAGTCTAAATGAGAGTGAGCTTAGAACTATTCATTATTTTAGGGCATAGTGGTTAGTATTCAAGCATTAAAGTAGATCTTTATGTTATTGTTTTGAGAAGATTTTGTAAATTTCTTGAAAATCGTAATAGTTATAATACATACACTTGAATAAATCTTTACTTATGTGTTATGGTATTATTGCAACATAATCATTTAATAAATCCATCTTGATAACAATAGGAAAAATGCATCAACAGAAACTTGTGACGGCAGGTCTAAGTGATATTGTCATATATTGAGGATTTTGAATCAAACGAAATAGGTGAATGACATAACAGACTCGTTCAAATGACATTGTCAGTTTTTACGAAAAATTGTTATTTTTAATGTAGTTTCTTTAACCTCCCACTACTCCTTTTCCCACCTATTTTAGTAGTGCATGAGTAACCATTTTTGTGAGACTTTTTCCATTTTCCAAAAAAGAGAAAAACTTAGAAAAAGTCACCTTGATGTTTATTAACCAAATGAATTAATTTCAAGAATAAAATCAAGTGTTTACACCCAATTGTTTCATGATCTAAGTTCCTTTATATCATATGTTTTGAGATCATCATTTCGGCACCAGGTATCATTCTCTATCCCAAAAGAGATAATTTTCTACGGAGGATTTCATTTTGTGTTCTTGGTGTACATACGGAGGAGGACCTCGTGTGTTGACGGTAGTTATGCCCCATCGGTGGACTCCGAGACGAAGGTGGATTCCTGAGTTATCGACTAGGCGAAGGTAGAGGAACGAAGAAGCGTCAAGGCTTGCGATGGCGTTAGGTTGTTGAGTAAGTCTTTATGTCATGTCTTTTGTAAAACTATACCGAATGGACATGTGGCTGGGCCGTCCGAGGTTTTTTCCGTTATGGATTTTCCTCGTACATCGGCGACTTGTGGTTGTGTTTTTTTTATCTTTCAAAAATCACCTAGATGCATGATTACATTTAAAAAGATAAAATTTAGTTTAATCATAATTTTTGTGTAATTTGGTGCAAATTTCTCTAATACCCCATATTTTTAATGATTTTAAATATGGGTGTAATTGATTTAAATAATGGAAAATTAATTTATAATTAATCCCGATTTAATTAAATATTTACTAGTACGACGAGAGTTAGTATTTATTGATGTGAATTATGTTGAATATTACTGAGTGAGTGAAGTAATATGTGATTATGAATTTATTAAAATAGTCGCGAGTGGAAAATATGACAGTTATTGTAATTAAGTCGGGACACGCGTGTTAGTCGAGTTGGGACGCAATTTAATGGAATAAAACATAATTTATTTTTACACCATCCTTATGGTCATTTTGAGTGCGCCAAAGTGTCCAGAAGGGTCGAGATTGTCAAAAAATTCTACTCGGGGGTTTACTTTGCGTCCCAGGGCAGTTTTATGCCAAACCGACACCCCGAGAGGGTATTTGAGCCATTTTAATTTTTTGAGTAATTAAACCGACGAATTTCATAAGGCTATATCAGCTGCTAGGGTTAGGCATTCTAGGGTTATCAAACACAAAAGCTTAAGAGGCCATTAGAGGAGGAAAGAGAAGAGATTCCCAAGCCTAAAGCCACCATTGTTACACCTCTTTCACAACCAACACAATCGAAGCGTAGATCGGAAGACGAGGAACGCAACCATACCCTTCGTTATCAAAGGATCAGACCTACTGTTGTAAGGCAAGTATTGTTCTTGATTAAATTCAAGTAGATAAAATATCCATGTTAGTTGAATATGATTAAAAGCTAAATCTTCTGCATGTAGAGGATAATTTTATGCATTAAATCACATTCTGGGTAGGATTCTTGTTTAGGATTGGATCACTGATATTGAAAGACAAAATGGAATATATTATGAATATTGATATGTTTAAAAATTGGAGTTTTATACATGTTCTTGAAGAAAAATCATAACCTAGGGCTCTTGAGAATTTAATTGGAATTTAGGTGATAAATTGATGAATCTTGATGTTTAAATGATTCTTGTACGTTATAAATCATTGATATGAGTTAGAATAACGTTGAGCATATATATTTTGGAGTTTGGGAATGAATTATGGAGGTTTTAGAGGTTAAAAATGGGGTAAACCCATAACGAACTAAGGTTGAAGACGAAGACCTATAGGGGCGAATCGAACCGATTCGTCTCCAGGCTGAACTAATCCGGCTACCCATTTTTTGGTCAATTTTTCCTTTTTAATTAAACTCTCTAGGAATTGTGTGGGATTCGATTATGGAATTTAACTCTAATTAATTTGAGGAATATATGGGAATACCAGTAGGCCTAGGTTGGGTTTTGGGCCAAGTTTTATAAGGGGAAAAACTAAGGATTTAATTTAATTAGGTTAAATCGAGATAAAAAAATAATTTGGAGAATGATTCGAATAATGGGATTTCGAGGGAAATGGTGACTTAAATGAGTACGGAATAGTGTGTTACCTACTGATATTATGTGTAGAATAAGGGATGCACTTTGGGCGGTAAGAATTACTCGGGAGCATACGACAAGAAGTAAATCTTTAATCCTTTAATATGTGGGAGAATCGGAATATAAATATACTACATATGAGACTTGTAATATGGAACGTGTGTGTTGATACAAAAAATTATCCTATTACGTGGACCAATTAGAAATAGACATGTGTTATCCAACGCAATATTAGTCCTAGTCAACAAAGCATATTTATCAAAATGAATCCAAGAATACTGACCAACAGCGTAGAATGACGACCAACATACAAAAGAAGCCCAACCAACACCAGGAAGACCGACCAACAAGGGTTATAAAGCGCCACTAGTTGTATACATTATGAAAGTTGTACAAATATAAATGTCTATGTTATAAAGGCATTCCATCCTTTAATATTCCGCTTCTTGTACACCCTCAGGGGCTATAAATACATTATGATCCCTACAGCCAAGGGACACGAAACAAGAGATAACTGAACAAACACAAGGAAATATACACCAACGAATGTAGGCTTTCCCCTTTAGCCGAACCATTTTAAAATCTTTTGTGTCTCTTATTTACTTATTTATCTGTGATCAAATAATTAGAGATAGTCTAGTTTTTTGCATCAACAGATTGGCGTCATCTGTGGGAACGTGTTTCTAACCATTTTCATCCATTCATTCATTCAAATGGCTGATATTCTTGAATCAAGCCTTAGAAATGATGGCATCCCACCTGTTCCTTCTGCTCCACCAATGCCCAATGATTTGATTGGAATTCTGGCCAGTCTTGCCAGAGGACAAGAGGCTATGCAAGATACCATGAGGCAATTAGTGCAAACCTTGCAAGACAGGTAACCTTCCTTACCTGCTCGTAGAAATATTCCACCTCTTCCTCCAAGAAGAAGTAGACATAGGTAATCAAGGACTACTAGAGATAACTCTTATCTCCCAGGAGCAAGTTCTTCTATCAGAACATCAGAGCCCTATGATGATCAGTCTTTTACTCCTGAAAGATTGAGTGACTTAGACAGGCTTAACTGGGCATCTTCTTTTGACTGTTTGGGACCCAGGGGAAACATAAATATTCCCAAGGAATTGCGAGGAATACTCGATGACCAACCGATCAAAGAGAAGGAATGAAAAATGTGTAACACACAGAACTGATATTGGTAACAATGCGTGGAAGGGTTCCATCCAATGCTTGGAGGATAGATTGGGAGAAATGGCTAAAGCCAAGAACCCTTTGCAAAGAAGATTTATGAAAGGATCTCCTTTCATAAAAACTATTGTGGATTTTCCCAAACCTTCAAAGTTTAAAGCTCCTGTGGTTTATATGATGGAAAGACTGACCTTATCCTTCATATCGAGCAATATCAGGCAACAACCGACATATATGCTATCCGCAGTGAGATGAGGTGTTCTGGTACACTTACTAGTCCTGCTCAAATATGGTACAACAGCCTTCCTCGGGGGCAAATTTCCAACTTCAATCTGCTAGCTGAGCTATTTATTAGCAACTTTGCTTTGGGGCTAACCAGTAAAAAGGGTAGCTCATTTTCTCAGTGTGAGACAAAAATGAAGGAGAAAGTACTAGAGACTACATCACTCATTTCAACTACGAGAAATTGGAGGTTGTGGATTATGAGGAAAAAATTGCTATAACAACTCTTATGAGTGGACTGCTCCCCGAGGAATTTATTGTTATAATGTGATGCTATTTGGCTTAAACAATGCAGGTGCTACTTACCAAAGGTTGGTGAACAAAGTCTTTGAGGAATAAATAGGCAAAAAAATGGAAGTATACGTAGATGATATGCTGACAAATAGCAAGAAAGCGTTTAATCATATTATCGACCTTTTTAAGACTTTCGACCAACTAGAGAAACACCAGATGAGAATGAACCCGACCAAGTGTGTGTTTGGAGTGCATGAGGGAATGTTCCTTGAATATATAGTAAATCAAAGGAGAATTGAAGAAAACTCATATAAGATAAAGGCATTGATTGATATGCAGTCCCCTACTTTCAAGAAGGATATACAAAGGCTAACTGCGTGAGTAGCAGCTCTGAACAGATTTGTGTCCCGAGCTACAGATAGGTGCCTACCATTCAATGAAGTTCTCATAAAGAGTTTTAAGTGGAACAAAGAATGCGAGAAAGCTTTTCTGGAGTTGAAAAAGTACTTGCGGTCACCTCCACTACTCTCCCGACCACTTATGGGGGAAAGATTGTACTTTTACTTAGCTGTTTATAAATCATCCGTAAGTTTCTCCTTGATTCGAGAAGAGAATGGAGTTCAAAAACCTGTCTACTACACCAGTAAAGCTTTCTAAGGAGTATAAATCAGGTACCCTCATCTGAAAAAGTTGGCACTGGCATTGATTGAGGTGTCCAGATGAATGAAGCCTTACTTTCAAGCCTATACGATAGTAGTATACACTGATATGCCTCTAAGGAAGGCTTTACACAAACCAGATAAGTCTGGCAGATTAATGTACTGGGCAGTAGAACTAGGAGAATATAATATCATTTATGAACCAAGGTCTTCTCTAAAAGGCCAAGCAATAGTGGATTTCATAGCTGAATTCACTTACCCCGAGGTTCCCAATCAATAAAATAAATAGTCCGAACAAAAATTAGTAGGAAATAGTTCAAAAGGAGCTGATGACGATCAAACTTTCGAGGAACTTTCATCAGAAGAAAAATCAGAAGAAAATGATTACGACCTACCAGATTTCGGTTCCTGAACACAGGAGATGTCCCAAAAAGTACGAGGAAGCAAGGAGAAAAACATTCCATCATGGGAATTTAATAGACCAAACATTTGACGATAATCTCCCAATATGGAACCTGTATCTTGATGGGTCATCTTGTGCAATCGGTAGTGGAGAAAATATAATACTTAACACTCCTAATGGGATAGATATTTAATATTCTTTGCGATTCCAGTTCCAGGCCTCAAATAACGGAGCGAAGTACGAAGCTCTCATTGTAGGTTTAAGTTTAGCACAATCACCGAATATCGAGCAATTTATGGCACATAATGACTCTCAGTTGGTGGTAAATTAAATATTAAACTTGTATGGTGATAAAGGAGAATTGACAACCAGATACCTATTCAAAGCGTTGGAGGTAATAGTGAAATTTCCAGCTGTTCGGATGAGCAGAATTCCAAGGGTGGAAAATGTCCGAGCAGATGCACTTACTCGGCTAGCTTCAGTAATAAGAGTTGAACTCTGGTGAACTATTCTAATTGAGATTTTGGCTAATAGGAGTGTAGATGAAGATTTGATGATCAATTTTATCGTAGTAGACATGGTGCCATCTTGGATGGATCCCATTAAAGCATATATTGAAGAAGGAACTTAGCCAGCGGATATGATTGAAGCCAAAAAATTAAAGTATAAAGACGCCAGATATGTGCTAGATAAAGGAGTCTTGTACAGGAGATGGTTGATAGTTAACCTGTAACATTGCATTCACCCATTAGAGGTTCCACACTTGATTCAGGAGGTGCATGAAGGATCTTGTGGAGCCCACATAGAAGGAAGAACACTGTTACAGCGAATCAGTGCACAAGGATACTATTGGCCTACAATGCGAGCAGGTTGTGCAGCCTTTGCCAGAAAATATGACAAGTGATAAAGGTTTTATAACATTCGTAAAACTCCGCAGGCTACTCTAACCCCAATCACTTAACCTTAGCCAGTTTCCATATGGGGTATAGACTTGGTCGGGCCATTTCGGACCACCCGAGGAAGATTCAAGTACATGGTTGTTATTGTGGACTAATTTACGAAGTGGGTTGAGGAAGAACCATTGATAGACATGCCTTATGAGAATGTCTACCAATTCATTTGGAAGAATATCATTTGTAGATATGGGCTGCCCTATGCCTTTATCACCAACCATGGAACACAATTTGACAATGATGAATTTGTTGCCTACTGTGCTCAGTCTAATATCTAAAAGCTACATTCTTCCCCAAGTCATCCTCAGAGTAATGGGAAAACTGAAGTTACAAATAGAACTCTGTTCAATGGGTTGAAAAAAATACTTAATGATGTCAAGGGAAATTGGATCAACGAGTTACATTATATTCTGTAGGCATACCGAATAACCCTGAGGACTGCAACTGGAGAATCCCCATACATGCTGCAATTTGGGACTGAAGCCATAATACCTATTGAGTTAGGCCTTCCATCCCATAATGTTTTGAACTTTAACTCTCTTGTAAGTGATCTAATGCGAAGATTGGATCTAGAAATGTTAGGAGAAGTACGTGAAGATATAGCTTTGAGAAACGTTGCTTACTAGCAATGAACAACGCATTACTACAACAAGAGAATGAAGTCGACCAACCTAAAGGAGGGAGATTATGTGCTAAAAAAGGTTATTCAGAAGAATAACAAATTTCAAGCCAATTGGCATGGGATATATTGTATTTCAGCGGTTGTCCGACCTAGAACCTAAGACTTTGGAGGGAGAAGAATTCAAGAATCCATGGTATGCCGAGCACCTTAGGAAGTACTACCAATGATTTAATCAATTGTACTCAATTCACTATCAATTTTCAGTATCAATAAAATGATGATTCCTTCCACTTCTATTTTTGATTTTTTTGGGGAGTACTAGTGCTATGCACTACGATATCAAGTTGCTAGAAAACTTCAAAAGTTACACCACACTATTGGTCGACACTCAAAATAGGTCTATTGCAATAACCACATAGTTAATATCAAATGTTAGTCGGTTCAGTTAAGAAGTTTCTCAACATAAACATAACTTGATCGAAAGCAGATAAAAACCCAAGTACATCAGGATATTAAGTCCTCATGAAACTTGGTTAACAAAGATAAGGATAAAACAAGATCTTTATCCTACTGGGCACTACACCAAAACAGGTCAATTGTAATGGAAAAAAATCGTCACAAAAAATATTTGTAACGGATTAAATCTGTTAGAAAATTAGCGTTATTTATTATACTAACAAAATTTATACGGATAAAATCCGTTACAAAATCAATATTTCTAACGGACGAAAACTGTTACAATTTATTTTGTAACAGATTTAGCATTGGTACACATGCTGTATATTAGTAACGAATTTACTAAATTGTTACAGTGTTTATCCGTTACAAATATAGATTTTGTGACGGATGCAAACTGTTACAGAATACATTATAATGGATTGGGAGTGTCATATATTTGTGATGGATGTTTTAATTTGAAACGGTTAAAGTCCGTTAGCAATATGAATATATTTTTAAAAATATATTAATTTTTTATTAAATAACTAGATATAAATACACTAGTAAAAACTCGTGCTCAACAAATGGAAATGATGCATTACACTTAACTAATACTCACAAATTTGACTAAAACCATAAACACACGTGACAAAATATATGAAACTATATTTTGATGACAAAAAATATTTCAGTGAAGTTAAACTGATCTAAAACTATATTTTATTCATAACCATTAAAATTCTAAAAACAAAATGTAGTACAAGATAAACCATCTAGCTTACAACCATAATAGTACTCAAAACGAAGTCTAACAACTTTAAAGTTCTAAACATAATATTCTCCCCAAAGTAGTTTTCGTGATATTTCTTGCAAAAGTAGAATTCATTCTCCCAGAAGTAATATTCATAGTTTCCAATAAGAACCTGTCGAACAAACTCAATCTTAGTGTTGAAAAAATCTAAATTATATGGAATTTGTTTTAATTAAAAGACACAAGAAATTAAAATGACACATCATTTCAAATCAAAACTATAAATAATTAAATTAGTGGTCATGTGTCAAAACAACACAGGGTTGTTCATCACATGAATTTATGCATACTACTATTGCCACCAATTAAAACGATTGAAGTGGGAAAAGAAATATTTTTCCCTCAAAATTTTAAAAATCTGAGAAGCAGTATACCAAAATAAAATCCACACCAATATAGTGATTAAACAATCCACCATTTCTACGACACCAAATACTACCCCTTAAAAACAAACGAAGAGCCTCCACTAAGTAATAGCGAGCGTTAAACTCTTTTTTTTGTTGATATACTAAGTTTCTTTCATCCAAAATCTTCATTAAATAAACGAATTAACATGTGTTTATGGTCGATCAAGCCAACATTAAAGTTAGATTTCAGACCTAATGTATTCATTACCTTCCTTATAGCTTCAATAGCAACAAGTGTGATATGTCATTGATCTTTTGCAATTCACCCCAATCTAGTAGGGAGAAAATAAAACCAAGAAAAGTAAATAGAAATTTCAACTCACCGATTTATCTTAATTGCAATGAAAGGAAGTTCCTATCCATTAATACAGAAGACCTGAAGATCTCGTCAGAAACAACTGTTGAACTGCATGATTACAAATAAATCAATACTAACTGTACAGAAGATAAAATAACAGAAACAAATATTTTGGAGTTGTACTTTTAATTTATCAACCACCATTATAATAAATCAATTGTATAGGATTTTGAAATCCAACAATATATTAAAAGACTGAATAGAAGGATTAACCCTTTGAAGAAGAAGAAGAAGATTTGGAACTATGTATTTGACTGAGCAATCAAGTGTGACAAAAATTTTCAATAAAGTAAAAGGTTAATGTTGAATAAATTCTCAATTTGATTTAAAGGTTTATTTAGATTAATTCAATCGATTAAAAACGATATGAAAGAAGTTGATAAACCAAAGTTACCAAAAGTCATAAATATAACTTAACATGAAGTAATGTTTTCTTACCTCTGTTAAAGTGAGAAGGAACTTAAAGTAGGTTAATCAAAATATAATCTAAAGCTTTGTTGCTTTGACATATGTAGAGGTAAAGATCATACCGTTTATACACCACCCAAGGGTATAATTGTTGGATAAATGATTTGAAAACATTGATGTTTGTATATACCTAAAATGTATGCAATGAATAAGTTTAATTACAGAAATGAATGAATAGATGCAAAGTAGATTTCAAATATTTGTGAATTACTTATCTAGGTAATACTCAGACAAATAATCTATATAGTGAAGCAGTTAAAAAATTCAACAATTTTTTGGACCAATTCAGAAAATTAGAAACTTATTATTTGTTTTGGCCTATTTTGGGTTGTAATGCAATTAGAAAACATTTGTTATCAATGAATTCAACAGTTAATATCTTTTTGTTTGTAATGTATTCAGAAGTTTGAAAAGTTTGGTATGTAATGAGTTCAAACTAGGTAAAATCAATACAGGGCATATAATTTCATTATCTTGAAAAATGCAAGCTAGGTAAAATCAATAGAGGGGCTTATTAATGACTGTGTAATGTTAAAGGGATTGGAGTATCAATAGTAAAAGGTTGGATGTAAAATCAATATAGGAGCTTATGACTACTAATTCGTATAATGAGATGAGATTAGAATGACAATGGACTGTTATTTGAGAGGGAGTACTTTAGCTCAATCATGGTTGAAATCTATAATCAATCGTGCAATGTTCAAGCCACCCCAAGATTCTCCCCCCCCTCCCCCCCCCCCCCCCCGTTGGAATAATTCGTAAGTCAATTATTGGCAAAGAGGAAAGTTTAAGTCTGCGTGTGAATTAGCTTTATTGACCTGCTGATGTAAAACTTGGGAAAATCATTGTGCTAGAACTAGCATCCAACGAGGTTTTTTATTCCTTTCACATGGATAAAATACATGCTACATCGTTACTCCATCTGTGTAAAGTCGAATTCCTTGGTAAAGGTGTTGAACTTCCTTCAGGGATATCCTCATTTGTGTGCAGAAGAGTGTATGATATTGAGAACAATTGCTTATGGTGGCTAACTGACCAAAATTATATTAATGTGAGTATTGTAGGTTTTTGCATCTTATATGTTGTGCCTTTATTAATCAATAATTCAATATCCTCTTGATTGCATTTTATAGTCTTGTTCAATGTGGGAATGACAGGAAGAAGTAAACCAACTGTTAGAAAAGGCCTGACTAGAAATGTATCGAGTTGTGCAGTCAAGAGGTCATTCTCCAAAACCTTTAAAAGGTTCCTTAAAGCCTGGTTCAGATAGCATACAAAATAGTTCCTCCTCATTTCACTCCCAGCTCAAGGGGAAGAAGAGGGAACTAGGTGGTCAAGTCTCTGATCCTGTAAAACAGGAACGTATAGAGAACGTGTTAAAATCAAAGATTGCTAAAAAAACTGATAAAAGTGGCCTAGTATAGATTTTGAAGGGGGTTGAGAAATTAGTGCAAATTATTTAACCTGATGGTACTGACAAGAAATTAGATATGGCTTTTAGAATCATGCTTGTTGAAGTAATATCTGTCATATAAAGGTTCGATTGCCTTGGACGGTTTGTTCAGCTCAGGGGTTTGCCTGTATTGGATGAATGGCTCCAAGAGGTTCACAAAGGGAAGATTAGTGATGGTGGTACAAGTCCTAAGTAGAGTGATAAATTTATTGATGAATTTTCATTGGCATTATTCCACACATTAGATAAGCTTACAATAAATCTTCATGCTCTACAGACCTATAATGTTGGGAAGTCTGTGAATTATTTGCGTACTCATAAAAATCCTAAAATTCAAAAGAAGTCTTGGAATTTAGTTGACACATGGAAGAAATGCGTTGAAGCTGAAATGAATATGATCGATGCAAAGTATGGTTCAAGTCGTCATGGTTGGCTTAACAAGTCGATGATTTTTTAAGTTTCTCACATGGGGAGCCGACGAATTAGAGGATCCTCCGATGTTGGTGCAAAGGGATCCATTATACAATTTCGTGCAACCAAAACACCTTGATGAATTTTTGTTGGCATTATTCCACACATTAGATAAGCTTATAATAAATCTTCATGCTTTACAGACCTATAATGTTGGGAAGTCTGTGAATTATTTGCGTACTCATAAAAATCCTAAAATTTAAAAGAAGGGTTGGAATTTAGTTGACACATGGAAGAAATGCGTTGAAGCTTAAATGAATATGATCGATGCAAAGTATGGTTCAAGTCGTCGTGGTTGGCTTAACAAGTCGATGATTTTTGAAGTTTCTCACATGGGGAGCCGACGAATTAGAGGATCCTCCGATGTTGGTGCAAAGGGATCCATTATACAATTTTGTGCAACTAAAACACCTCCCACGAAGCTTGGTTTCGATGATGCTTCCAAGTTTTCAACTGTATCCTCAGATTTACCTCTCACAAAAATTAAGAAGGAGAAGAGTATCATTTCTTGTTAGTCTCGAAACAATATCCATTCATGTCCGAGTGATCATGGAAAGATGGGGGTTTCTTGCAGGGAAGATGTCCACTGCTCCACTGCTGGGTCTATAAGTGTGAATAAGATCTTACGTAGTCGGAAGTTGAGCAATGGTCTTCACGGATCAGCTGTCATAGGGGTTCAAAAGGAGACTAGCTTTGAAAAATTAGTTCTTTAAATAGGAAACATCTGAGAGAATACTTGATGTGTAGAATAATGGAAACAACCAGTGACTCATTGTCAGGTTTCCAATCACGGGTAGGAGTCCTGCGCGGAGTGTCAGTGGGGAATATCCTAAAAAGTTTGATCACCACGATCGGAAAATAAATGGGAAAAGTGATGCCCTGAGGGTAAACGGCGCATCAAACGTAAACGTGGATATATGATGGAAAAGATGGATTGACTGGTTCAGATGGAGTTGGTCTTCTTTTAGATGAGTGGAGTAGGGATGGTGAAGTTGGTGAGAAACGAACAGATACTTCAAAAGTTACTTGTTCATCATCCATGATTATAGCCAGCCCAGGGAAGAAATCATACGAGGCTTCTTTCAGCTCCATAAATACATTGGTTGAGAGTTGTGTCAAATTCTCTGAAACTAGTACATATACCTCTGTTGGGGATGATACCGGGATGAATTTTCTTGCCAGTGTGGCAGCTGGAGAAATATTGAGATCTTATGTCTCACCATTAAGTTCTCCTGTAACAAAATCACTCCTACAAGAAGACTTGTGCTCTAGAAACGATGCTAAATTGAGGCAAACAGATGAAGACAAAATTAAAAATAAAAGTCAACCTAATGAGGGGACAAATGGTGTTGCTATGTTAGAGAAAAGTCATAATACACAATCAAATTCTTGCAAAGGTCGTTTTAAAAGGGTGTTTCAAGCTTCACCACTATATTTGTGGGTGAGGGTCCCCTAAAGACCCCCCCCCCTTCAGCTTAAAGAAAATATGAGGTTGAGGGAACCCCCAGGGTCCCTCCACCGCAGAAGTGCCATATTAGAGAAGGAACCCCCAGGGTCCCTCCATCGCAGAAATGACATCTGAGAAGAAACTTGTAATACCCTGTAATTTTATTGATTTTTATTTAAGGGATTAATTAAATTAAATGAGAATTAATTGGGAATTAATCCGGATATAAATACTAGCGAGATGTGAGTTGGTATTTGATTATGATGTTAAAATTGAATACTTCATGAGTATTGAAAATATTTAAATCGCCACGAGGCAGAAATGCGACAATTTGGGAAACTTAGTTGGGACGCGCGTGTCAGTCGCGTTAGGAACGAAATTATTTAAATTAAAAAGTGAATTATATTTTTATCAACCAAATGGTCATTTTGAGTGTGCCAACGTGTCCGAAAGGGTCGAAATAGTCAGAAAACACTAGCCGGGGGTTTAGTTTGGGTCGCGGGGCATCTTTAGGCCAAACCGGCAACCTAGAAGGGTATTTTGATAATTTTAAAAATTAAGGAATTAAAACCCACGAAATTGAGAGGTTATTTTTATATTTTTAAAGAGGCCACTAAGGCCATTACCAGCCAAAAGCATTAGAAGTGGGCTACGGGAGTTAGAGAGGAGTTACCATAGGGTTCCAAACCAAAAATACTCACCACCATCAAATTGGAAAGGATTTGTGATCGGAAAAAGGATAGAATCAACCTTGAATCATCGACAACACATCTGAAGAACAAATCTGAGGCAAGTGATTTGATATTTTTTTAAGTGCATTGAATATTTCTTCCATGTGTAGTGTAGGAAAGCTGTTTGTCTTGGAAATTTTGATGAAGAACACCCAATGGAATTATTGTGAAACTTGTGGTTTTGGGTAGGAATTTGCATGTAGAATGATTATGGACGAATTCAATATATAATACATAACTTTTGATGATCTGAAAACGGATTAATAAGGAGTCTTTTTATGAAATTAAATTCTATGTTCAAGTTCATAGGGTTTGGGACAAGAATTGGTGATTTATGACTTTGGCATGTTAATTTGTAAGATTTGACCCCAAAAGTATGTAAAGGAATGATCTAGGGTGACTATAAATAGTTTACAAACATTAAAACATAACTTGGATAGTCTTAGGGTGGATTTAGAGAAGAGAAGAATGAAGAAAAAAATGAATTTGGAGATTTCTGGGCGAAGTCTGCTATCTCGTTAGAAGACCTGCCCAGATCGTTCGAATGAGACTTCTAACGAGATTACAGTACCCCTTCTAACGAGTTGGTAGTTCGTTTGAAGCCATTTGTTCGAACAACCTCATTCGAACGACCTCGTTCGAACGAGATTTCTAACGAGTTGACAGAATGCCTTTTTAGGCCTGATTTTATTTAAAACTTCCAGAAGACTTATATAATTGAGTGTAATCCTTCCCTTGTTGATTTGTGGATATAGTTGTGAGATTGGAAGTACGTCGAGGATTAAAACTTAGAGTTTTGTAGTAAAACTGATGATGTTTATGGGTTAGGATATAAATATCTAAAACTTCGACACGAGGAGAGTTGATAACTTTAATGCATATAGATCGGGGACTTGTAAAAGTGTAACATTAAATGACAGTATAAGAATAAGAATTATACCTCTATTAATATTATGGGATACCGAAGATGTGTGAATGCTTGGTATATGTAGTTATTTGTGTATAACATACCTACCATACTTGCTATCACGGGAGGTCGACGTTCGATCAGGGCCATCTAATCTTTGTGTGCCTACGAGAATATTTAGATTGGTACCTCGAGGACATGGGTCAGAGAAGGACTTATTGAGAAGTTAATAAGTCTGTTGATCATGGGAGCATAGGTATGTGCGTGACCCATGTGATGTGAACTATGTTCGCCTCCATTTTGTGTGATTGTTGTTTACTGAAAACGATTCCTGAGAGATTCGAAATACGTGGTCCTTATGTACGTGATGTACCGGGATTGGATAACAGAGTATGTGTGCACTGCAGCTTAGACTCAGGGTGACAGTATTGTATATTTATGATGAGAATAACATACTGCTAATTGAAATGAATTGTCATGAATAAATGTAAGTGTAAAAAATAGTAACATTTTAGTAAAGTTAAAAATGGAAATCGCTCGTGATTAGCATTACTAATCTTGGGAACTAAGAAGAAAAGTAAAACTCTCTGTTTAAATTAAGGTGCCGGATAATAAATCATGAATCGTATAGTAATGTTAGATTGTGTATTGGACTAGTTAGATATGAGAATATCTAGAACGGGTGCGGGTACGATAGGAGTGCACAATTAGTTGAGAGGTGAGGAACTCATGTGAGTGCACCCACTATCATGTACTTTATATTCATTGTTTAATTATATTAAACCACTTGTTGTATTTTAAACTGTTTTCACAACCGGGCTCTAACTCGTTTGCTTTCAAATCTATTTTTGCAAAAACCTTTTTAGGTGCCCAGCCACAAGGACACCAAGCATAGGAGTTCTATTCCAGCGACGTGATGTAGCTGCTGTGGAAGTTACAGGACCTCGATAGTAGACGCCTCCACTCTCTACCTTGACTCTATCTTACTTATCTGTAGGGCATGTCGCCCCTTTCCATTCAGAGACATCTTATTTACTCAGTTTTTATTTCATATTTTGGGTTGTAATTAAATTAAGGATTCAGACTTGTATTTGTTCATTTCAGTATTTGGATTATTGTGAGGTGGATTCCTCCAGATTTAGTTTTTTTTACATCGTTATTTATTTGCGACTGTGATGTCGTTGTGGTATCAGTAGTTCATAATTTAAATGGATTGTATGTTAATCAGATTTAATTAAAATTGACAACTCACTTTTTAAATATTAGGTGGCTAGTAATTATAAAAATGTTTTCGACAGTGATGCTATGAACTGAACCAACTTGGCCTTTTGTATTAATTTGAATAAAGGAGTAGCTACCCGGTATTTAATTAGTCGGGGTGTCACAGGTGGTATCAGAGCATCAGGTTCTAGTGTCCTTAGGATCTGTACGGCTTGTTATGTTTTCGCTGAGCTTTCTTTGATATAGAGCCCTATATTTTAGGATTGTTGTACTCTATTGTGTATGTTTCGCTCTTCAGCTATTTTGAGATAATAATTGTGAACTTAGAAGACTTTAATCTCATTTAAGATGCCTCTACGACGTGCACAACGAGTTCCTAGGGATGCTCATCCCGAGCCACAGCCTGCACCAGTTCAGGGCACCATGAATGCCGCAGAGGTTGCCGCTATTATAGCCCAAGCGGTAAATGCCGCCCTCGCAGTTGTGCAGCAGGCACCACCCCAGGCTCCGATAGTAGCGCCAGTTCAGGCTCATACATTCCTGTCTGCTTGGCAACGTGTTCATGATGCTTTTCAAAAAGCACACCCTCCGGAGTTTGCAGGTAGCTCCGATGTTGTTGTGTTCAGCCAGTGGAAAAAGGACATTCAAAGACATTTGAGGATGTATGAGTGCACGGAGGTACAAAAATAGATACTGGCTACTTTTAAGCTAGTAGGATCAGCATTGCAGTGGTGGGAGTCCATTACCACCCCGGAGGAGAGAGATACCCTTTCTATACAGGAGTTTTGGGTGCAGTTCGACCGCAAGTATTTTCCATCAAGCGTTCACACTAAAATAAGGAGGAAGTTAATGAACCTCAAGCAGGAGGGGAGGACCGTGGCCGAGTATGAGGCCGAATTCACTAATCTCTTGAACATCGTTCCTGATGAGATTCCAATCGAGGAGAAGAAGATTCAGAAGTTCATGGATGGGTTGACTTGGAGGATCCATCAGCACTTGTTGGGAAATCTCTCATTGGCTACTTATTCTGATGTGGTTAATGCAGCACTGCTTCACTGCCAGGACCACCGCTTTCACATGTCAGAGAGTAAGCAGTCAGGAGAGTCCAGCCATCAGGGTAGGACAGGGGGAAATGGTGTCAGCGGGGCACAATCTGCTCAGGGTCAGCATAGGCAGGGAGATCAGGGTTCCCAACAAGGGGATTTTAAGAGGTTCAGATCTGGGGGTTTCAGAAATGGACAGGGAGGTTTTTGTCAGGGCCAGCAGGGTCAGCACGGCCCACAGGGACAGTACGGCCAACAACAGTAATTTCATCAGGGCCAAAACGGCCAGGGGAGGAATGGCAACGACCACCAGGGCCGTGGGCATCAGGGTCATAGAGGGGGGAACTTTCAGGGGAAATGCTTCATTTGTGGAAAGATTGGCCACAAGCGCCAGGAGTGTCCTGATAGGGGCCGAGCCCCACAGCAGCAGCAGCAGGGTGCTCGACATGAGCCCCAGAGACCTATGTTTTCCGCCGCCCTCCCAGCAGCACCACGGATGCCAGCTTTGCCACCCATCCCAGCAGTCCCAGTCCAGCAGGGACAACTTCAGTACGGGCGAGTTTATCAACTCCAGCATGCAGTAGTCCCACAGGATCCACCTACTATTGAGGGTATGTTCTCTATTCAGGGGACTATGGGGCGTATTTTATTTGATACGGGGGCCACACATTGTTTCATTGCCACGAGATTTGCACGCACTTTGGGGTTGTTAGACACTGCAGAGAGCACGGTTACTTGCGTAGATTCACCGTTGAGTAGGGGTTTCATGATTTCATTTATTTGTATAGGTGTGGGTATAGAGATAGGGAGATTTACTCTACCCGCTGATATGCTAGTATTAGAGATGACTGAGTACGATGCGATTGTTGGTATGGATTGTCTAGTTTCATACCGAGCCATAATTAATTGTTTGAGTAGGAGTATTATTTTTGCCATTCCCGGGCAGGAGATTTTTTAGTGGTGATGCCTCACCCCGAGGGAGGATCGTCCACTCATTTGTACTATATAGAGGAGGAGACATCTAAGGAAGTGGTGATACCACTTGATTCGATTCCAGTCGTGAGGGAGTTTTCTGACGTATTTCAGGATATACCTGGATTACCTTCTAGTAGAGAGATAGATTTTGTTATCAATTTGACGCCGGGCACTCGACCAATTACCCGTGCACCTTACCGTATGGCTCCGGCGAAGATGAGAGAGCTAAGGGATCAGATAGAGCAGTTGTTGGGTCAGGGGTTCATTCGAAGGAGTACTTCGCCATGGGGTGCCCCTGTGTTATTTGTAAAGAAGAGGGATGGATCGTTGAGATTATGTGTAGATTACCGGGAGTTGAATAAAGTCACGGTACGGAATAAGTATCCGTTGCCCCGAATCGATGACTTATTTGACCAGTTGAGAGGAGCTTGCTTCTTCTCAAAGATTGATTTGCGATCGGGATACCATCAGTTGTGTATCAGGGAACAGGACGTCTCAAAGACTGCTTTCTTGATGAGATATGGTTCTTACGAATTCTGGGTTATGCCTTTTGGCTTGACCAACGCTCCAGCCGTGTTTATGGACTTGATGAATAGGGTATTCAGAGAGTTCCTAGACCAGTTCGTCATTGTCTTTATTGATGACATCCTGGTTTACTCCCAGACAGAAGAGGATCACGCCGAGCATTTGAGGCAGGTTTTACGGATGCTACGTCAGAATGAGCTTTATGCAAAGTACGGAAAATATGGATTTTGGCTGAAGGAGGTTCAGTTTTTGGGGCATATCATTTCAGACCGGGGGATATCTGTTGATCCGAGGAAGGTATCCGCGGTGAGGGAGTGGGGACAGCCCACGACACCGACTGAGATTCATAGTTTCTTGGGCCTAGCAGGATTCTACAGAAGGTTTATTCGGGGTTTCTCAAAGATAGCGGGTCCTTTGACACATCTGACTCGCAAGGGTGTTCCATTCATCTGGAGCGATGCCTGTCAGTTGGCATTTGATGAGTTGAAGGACAAGTTGACCTCAGCGCGTGTGTTAGCATTGCCCAGGCCGGGAGTTGAGTATTTAGTCTACACCGATGCATCCTTACAAGGACTTGGAGGTGTGCTGCAATAGGAGAGTCAGGCCATAGCTTATGCTTCCCGTAAGCTTAAGCCTCACGAGAGGAATTACCCCACACACGACTTGGAGTTAGCGGCAGTCGTATTCGCTCTTCGAATTTGGAGACACTATCTCTTGGGGGAGAAATTTTGGTTGTTCACAGACCACAAGTCTCTACAATACCTCTTCACGCAGAAGGAGATGAATATGCGTCAATGTCAATGGCTTGAGTTTGTGAAGGATTATTAGTTCGATATCCAATATCACCCAAGGAAGGCTAATGTGGTAGCAGACACGTTGAGCCGTAGGCCAGTAGATGAGGTGGCCGAGGTGTGGAAAGCTAAGTGGAAGGAGTTGGGACACCAGGATGTAGTGGCCCGATCATTCATGTCTGTGATGACTATTACACCTCAGATTGTTATGAGAGTGGTAAAGGCCCAGGCAAATGACTCATTCTATCAAGAACAGATAGTTCGATTACTAGCAGAGGGAGCCGAGTCCTATATCGTTAGATCAGACGGGTCATTACGCTTCAATGGGAGACTGGTCGTTCCTGAAGGGGAAGACTTGTGACACGAGGTAATGACAGAGTCGAACGGCTCACGGTTCGCGGTACACCCTGGTGGGGATAAGATGTACCAAGACATGAGACGAAAGTACTGGTGGAGCGGGATGAAGAGAGATATTGCCGTATTCATTTCTAAATGCGCCACTTATCAACTAGTAAAGGTGGATCATCAGAAACCAGCAGGACTTCTACAGCCGTTAGAGGTTCCGATGTGGATATGGGAGAGCATATCCATGGACTTTATCATGGGGTTACCTACGTCACAGAGGAGTCACGAATCCATATGGGTAATTATGGATAGGTTGTCCAAAGTTGCTCATTTTCTACCCGTGAGGACAGACTACACCACGGGACAGTATGCCCAGATTTTCATTGCGGAAATAGTGAGACTTCACGGGGTGCCTCTAAATATCATGTCTGACCGAGACAAGATATTTGTTTCAAAATTTTAGGAGAGTTTCCAGGAGGCCATGGGCATGGAGTTGCGGCTGAGTACGGCTTATCACCCGCAGACTGATGGGCAAACAGAGCGGACAAATCAGATGTTGGAGGACATGTTGCGTATGTGCATCTTAGATTTTGAAGGTGGTTAGGAGCAGTACCTTCCACTGGTGGAGTTTGCTTATAATAACTCCTACCATTTCACCATTGGCATGGATCCATTTGAGGCGTTGTATGGTAGACCTTGTCGTTCCCCAGCATGTTGGTTAGAAGTGGGGGATAACAAACTCCTTGGGCCAAAAGTGATTCAGGACACTTCGATAAGGATAGAGATGATACAGAACCGTATTCGGGTAGCTCAGGACCGACAGAAGAGCTATGTTGATGCCAAGAGGTTCTTCAGAGAATTCAAGGTGGGGGACCAGGTGTTAATCAGAGTATCTCCTATGAAGGGGATCATGCATTTTGGGAAGAAGGGGAAACTGGCACCAAGATACGTGGGGCCATTTCCTATCATCGAGAGGATTGGGCCAGTTGCGTATAGACTCGGGTTACCGGAGCACTTGCATAGGATTCATGATGTGTTTCATATTTCCTCGCTAAGGAAATATCTTAGGGATGATTTGGCCCATACTCACATTGCCTTAGAGGACATCGATCTTCATCCTGATAGTTCCTACGAGGAGGGGCCGATTGCTATTTTGGACCAAAGCGAGCGGAAACTGAGGTCAAAGATAGTACCATTAGTACGTGTTCAGTGGCGGCATCATAATGCCGAAGAGTCCACATGGGAGCGTGAGGATGAGATGCGTGAACGTTATCCAGAGTTATTTTTACCAGGTACTCTTTAGTTCTGAATTTCGGGACGAAATTCTGTTATTAGTGGGGAAGTATGTAATACCCCGTCATTTTATTAATTTTTATTTAAAGGATTAATTAAATAAATTAAATGAGAATTAATTGGGAATTAATCCGGATATAAATACTAACCATATGTGAGTTGGTATTTGATTATGATGTTGAAATTTAATATTTTATGAGTATTAAAAATATTTAAATCGTCACGAGGCAGAAATGCGACAATTTGGGAAACTTAGTTGGGACGCGCGTATCAGTCGCGTCAGGAATGAAATTATTTAAATTAAAAAGTAAAATATATTTTTATCAACCTAATGGTCATTTTGAGTGTGCCAACGTGTCCGGAAGGGTCGAAATAGTCAGAAAACACTAGTCGGGGTTTAGTTTAGGTCCCGGGGCATCTTTAGGCCAAACCGGCAACCTAGAAGGGTATTTTGGTAATTTTAAAAATTAAGGAATTAAAACCCACAAAATTGAGAGGTTATTTTTATATTTTTAAAGAGGCCACTAAGGCCATTACCAGCCAAAAGCATTAGAAGTGGGCTACGGGAGTTAGAGAGGAGTTACCATAGGGTTCCAAACCAAAAACACTCACCACCATCAAATTGGAAAGGATTTGTGACCGAAAAAAGGAGAGAATCAACCTTGAATCATCGACAACACATCTGAAGAACAAATCTGAGGCAAGTGATTTGATATTTTTTTAAGTGCATTGAATATTTCTTCCATGTGTAGTGTAGGAAAACTGTTTATGTCTTGGAAATTTTGATGAAGAACACCCAATGGAATTATTGTGAAAATTGTGGTTTTGGGTAGGAATTTGCAAGAAGAATGATTATGGATGAATTCAATATACAATACATAACTTTTGATGATCTGAAAACGGATTAATAAGGAGTCTTTTTATGAAATTAAATTCTGTGTTCAAGTTCATAGGGTTTGGGACAAGAATTGGGGATTTATGACTTTGGCATGCTAATTTGTAAGATTTGACCCCAAAAGTATGTAAAGGAATGATCTAGGGTGACTATAAATAGTTTACAAACATTAAAACATAACTTGGATAGTCTTAGGGTGGATTTAGAGAAGAGAAGAATGAAGAAAAAAATGAATTTGGAGATTTCTAGGCGAAGTCTGCCATCTCGTTAGAAGACCTGCCCAGGTCGTTCGAACAACCTCGTTCGAATGAGACTTCTAACGAGATGAAAGTACCCCTTCTAACGAGTTGGTAGTTCGTTCGAAGCCATTTATTCGAACGACCTCGTTCGAACGAGATTTCTAAGGAGTTGACAGAATGCCTTTTTAGGCCTGATTTTATTTAAAATTTCCAGAAGACGTATATAATTGAGTGTAATCCTTCCCTTGTTGATTTGTGGATATAGTTGTGAGATTGGAAGTACATCGAGGATTAAAACTTAGAGTTTTGTAGTAAACCTGATGATGTTTATGGGTTAGGATATAAATATCTAAAACTTCGACACGAGGAGAGTTGATAACTTTAATGCATATAAATCGGGGACTTATAAAAGTGTAACATTAAATGACGGTATAAGAATGAGAAATATGCCTCTATTAATATTATGGGATACCTAAGATGTGTGAATGCTTGGTATATGTAGTTATTTGTGTATAACATACCTACCATACTTTCTATCACGGGAGGTCGACGTTCGATCAGAGCCATCTAATCTTTGTGTGCCTACGGGAATATTTAGATTGGTACCTCGAGGACATGGGTCAGAGAAGGACTTATTGAGAAGTTAATAAGTCTGCTGATCATGGGAGCGTAAGTATGTGTGTGACCCATGTGATTTGAACAATGTTCGCCTCCATTTTGTGTGATTGTTGTTTATTGAAAATGATTCCTGAGAGATTAGGAATACGTGGTCCTTATGTACGTGATGTATCGGGATTGGATAGCAGAGTATGTGTGCACCGCAGCTTAGACTCGGGGTGCCAGTATTGTATATTTATGATGAGAATAACATACTGCTAATTGAAATGAATTGTCATGAATAAATGTAAGTGTAAAAATTAGTAACATTTTAGTAGAGTTAAAAATGGAAATCGCTCATGCTTAGCATTACAAATCTTGGGAACTAAGAAGAAAAGTAAAACTCTCTGTTTAAATTAAGGTGCCGGATAATAAATCGTGAATCGTATAGTAATGTTAGATTGTGTGTTGGACTAGTTAGATATGAGAATATCTAGAACCGGCACGGGTACGATAGGAGTGCACAATTAGTTGAGAGGTGAGGAACTCATGTGAGTGCACGCACTATCATGTACTTTATATTCATTGTTTAATTATATTAAACCACTTGTTGTATTTTAAACTGTTTTCACAATCGGGCTCTGACTCGTTTGCTTTCAAATCTATTTTTGTAAAAACCTTTTTAGGTGACCAGCCACAAGGACACCAAGCATAGGAGTTCTATTCCAGCGACGTGCTGTAGCTGCTGTGGAAGTTACAGGACCTCGATAGTAGACGCCTCCACTCTCTACCTTGACTCTATCTTACTTATCTGTAGGGCATGTCACTCCTTTCCATTCAGAGACATCTTATTTACTCAGTTTTTGTTTCATATTTTGGGTTGTAATTAAATTAAGGATTTAGACTTGTATTTGTTCATTTCAGTATTTGGATTGTTGTGAGGTGGATTCCTCTAGATTTAGTTTTTTTTTACATCGATATTTATTTGCGACTGTGATGTGGTTGTGGTATCAGTAGTTCATAATTTAAATGAATTGTATGTTAATTGGATTTAATTAAAATTGACAACTCACTTTTTAAATATTAGGTGGCTAGTAATTATAAAAATGTTTTCGACAGTGATGCTATGAACTGAACCAACTTGGAATTTTGTATTAATTTGAATAAAGGAGTAGCTACCCGGTATTTAATTAGTCGGGGTATCACAAAACTCACCCAAGGTCCCGAAATAAACTCATATTGAGCAGGAACCCCCCATGGTCCCCACAGAAACTCATAATAAGGAGGAACCACCCTAGGGTCCCGGCAGAAACTCATAGTGACCAGGAACCCCCAGGGTCCCCACAGAAACGCATATTGAGAAGGAACCACCCCAGTGTCCCGGCAGAAACTCATATTGAGCAGGAACCCCCAAGGTCCCGGCAGAAACTCATATTGAGAAGAAACCTACCCAGGGACCCGACAGAAACTCATCTTGAGCAGGAACCCCCCAGGGTCCCGGCAAAAACTCATATTGAGAAGGAACCACCCCAGGGTCCCGAAAAAAACTCATATTGAGTAGGAACCCCCAGGGTCCCGGCAGAAACTCATATTGAGAAGGAACCATCCCAGGGTCCCGGCAAAAACTCATATTGAGCAGAAACCCCCCAGGGTCCTGGCAGAAACTCATATTGAGAAGGAACCACCCCAGGGTTCCGGCAGAAACTCATATTGAGAAAGAACCCCCCCAGGTCCCAGAAGAAACTTATATTGAGAAAGAATCCCACCTAGGGTCCGGGGAGAAACTCATATCGAAAAGGGACCCCACCCAGGGTCCCAGTAGAAACCCATTTAATAAGGGCCACTGCAAGGGTCACTGTAGAAACTCAAGTCGAGAAGGGCCACTGCAAGAGTCACTGCAGAGGTCCAAATTGAGAAGGGCCACCGCAAGGGTTACTGCAGAAACTCAAGTCGAGAAGGGCCACTGCAAGAGTCACTGCAGAGGTCCAAGTTGAGAAGGGCCACCACAAGGGTCACTGCAGAAATGACTTTTGAGAAGTTCCTCGCAAGGGCCACTGTAGAAGTCCAAGTTCAGAAGGTCCACCACAAGGGCCATTGCAGAAATGACATTTGAATAGGGCCATCGCAAGGATCACTGCAGAAACTCAAGTCGAGAAGGGCCATTGCAAGGATCCCTGCAGAAGTCCAAGTTGAGAAGTGCCACCATAAGGGTCACTGCAGAAACTCAAGTTGAGAAGAGCTACTGCAAGGGTCACCACAGAAGTCCAAGTTAAGAAGGACCACCGCAAGGGTCCCGACAGAAACTCAAGTTGAGAAGAGTCACCGTAAGGGTCCCTGCAGAAGCCCAAGTTGAGAGGGACTCCGCAAGGGTCCCCGTAGAAATGAAATTTGAGAAGAGGGACCCACAAGGTCCTTCCCCCCTCAGCTCCCAGAAAAATTTATGAGGACGGGGTGCCTACCATAAGCAACCCCTCATCACAAAAAAGAACAGAAGTACTAACACTTATTTTCTTGTACAGGTTGCCTAGTTGAGCAAGTAGGGCTCAAGTAGGCCAGTTAGGATCTCTTAGGAGTTTTGGCTTGACGGCTGAAGGACAAGGTATGTTGGTCAACCCCAACCACTTAGCACTATAGGATTGAGAGAATACTAGTAGGAAGACCCACAAGTCACTCAAGACTACACACACTTCACACTGAGTCACAAGTGAAGTGAGCAGCCAAAGGGTTGGCTGCTCACAAGAAAAGAACTGTTTATAAAATGATTTTAAAGGAGAAGGTCCTCTAAACCCCTCTCAAGAAAAATAGTTTTAGAAGGGGGTCTTCAAGACCCCCCTCAAGCTTACAAAGATTTTAGAGGAGGTGGCCCTAGAGACCCCCCTCAAGTTTACAAAGTTTGTACCAAAAGTTATCTTTTCAAAAGATATTTAGAAAATCAGATATTTTGTCTCCATTAGAAGACATATTTGCTTTTGAACTTTGATTAGCACCAGAGGGCATCTGCCAGAGGGGACAGGCAGAGTTGCCTGCAAGTAGGGACAAATAGTACACTGCAGACTTTGTCCTTCACCAACCCTCTAAGTTTTGGCGCTAAAAGTGCCAACCCAGCCTTAGTGCCCAAGTATAAATAGGACCCCTGGGCAAGGTCATGAAAAAGAAAAAAAACTCAATAGCAAAGTCACTCTGTCAAAATCACACCAGAACCTCTCTAGTATTCTCTTCCTGCTCTCTCTCTAAGTGTTAAGTTCCTTGTTCTTTCACTCCCCACTGACAGCCATCACACTCAGGAGCTCCTCTTGAGAAAATTACTATTATTGTTGTGAAAGTTCATCTTCTTGCAGGGAGGGAGTTCCAACTTAAGCTCCATTTTTACCAAAAGGAGGAGGTCTCATCAGAAGCTGCTCCAGAAGTTCTTGAGAACCTTACAGACAGCGTCCATTGGAGTGGGTCACGCCTCACCCTTTCCAGTTATTCATAGACCCCAGTCTCACTACCCTCCTACATTTGGCGACTCTGCTGGGGAGGTATCCTCACTTCCATGAATAAAGAAGGTTTTAATGTTTCTAAGCAGCTAGTGTTTGAAGACATTCCATATGGAAATGGAGGTCAAAGAGACAAGGCCACTCAGGTGGATGTGGTGGTGACCGGAGCAAAGGTACCTGCTCCTCCAGGAGGGCAGACCAGCTCACCAACAGTAGCTCCGGTGGCAGAGGCTTATGAGTATGTTTTTTAAGACTTGTCAAGTTTGGGTCAAGATTGTGTAACACCAATAGCAACCCCCTGTGGAAGGCAGCCGTTCCGGCAGCAATTCCGGTAGAAGTAGCTCAGTCGCGGAGGACGGTGTTGGAGCAAGTTGTGACAACCGTCAAGATCACTGGAAGGAACCCCAGGAACCCTAAGTGTTTGGCGAGGAATTCGGTATGGTCGAGGAACTCCTATCGCTCAATGATAGTGATGAGGAACCCTCAAGAAAAGAACCCATCGTGGTAGAAATTCCAAGTGAGGAACTCTCAGCTGCATCATCCCTTCTAGAAACACCAACTCGCGAGGAACCCATGGATGAGAACCCCTGGGTGTCCCTCGTCGCCAATAAAGAAGTTGTGGCAACAATATTGATGAAGCATGAGGTCGAGACACCCCCGGATGGGAAGTCGAGGCGCGAGGAACTCATGGGCGAGGAACCCTAGGTGTCCCTTGCCGCCAACAAAAGAAGTCATGGAAGCAGTCTCGACGAAGCATCAGGTCGAGACACCCCTGGATGGAAAGTCGAGGAGCGAGGAACTCATGGGCGAGGAATCCTGGGTGTCCCTCACCGCCAACAAAAGAAGTCATGGCAGCAGTCTCGACGAAGCATGAGGTCGAGACACCCCCGAATGGGAAGTCGAGGAGCGAGGAACTCATGGGCGAGGGACCCTGGGTGTCCCTCGCCGCCAACAAAAAAAGTCATGGCTATAGTCTCGATGAAGCATGAGGTCAAGACACCCACGGATGGGAATTCGACGCATGAGGAGCCCTTGGTAGTATTGAACATTGGCAAGGGACCCCCCATCTCATCCAATGGTGAGGAACCCTCAAGGGTCCTCTCCCCAAGCACCAAACTGCCAACACGCGAGGAACTATCAAGTGTAGACTTGGTTCATGAGGAACCCTCGAATACGGAATTATGTCGCGAGGAACTCACCAAAAAGGGGGGTCGCGAGGAACCCATGGATGGCAGCGCACCCCCCATAGCGCCAACGGTCAGCGAGACACCCTAAAAAAATATGTCACCCATTTTTGTGGAATCCGAAGACGTCGAGAACCCCTCCTCTTGAAATAAAGAACTATGGGTCGAGACCCCCTCTCTCCAAGAAAAAAATCCAACAGTCGAGACACCCATTTTCGTGGAATCTGAAGACGTCAAGACCCACTCCTCTTGAAATAAAGAATTAGGGGTCGAGACCCCCTCTCTCTAAGAAAAAATTCCAACAGTTGAGACACCCATTTTCATGGAATTCGAAGACGTCGAGACCCCCTCCTCTTAAAATAAAGAACTAGGGGTCGAGACCCCCTCTCTCCAAGAAAAAATTCCAACAGTCGAGACATCCATTTCTGTGGAATCCGAAGACGTCGAGACCCCCTCCTCTTGAAATAAAGAACTAGGGGTCGAGACCCCCTCTCTCTAAGAAAAAATTCCAACAGTCGAGACACCCATTTCCATGGAATCCGAAGACGTCGAGACCCCCTCCTCTTGAAATAAAGAACTAGGGGTCGAGACCCCCCTCTCTCCAAGAAAAATTCCAACAGTTGAGACACCCCCTCTTGAAAAAACTGTGAGGTACCCTCTTCTCGAAACTTAGTTCCACCAGACGAGGAACACTCGATGAAATATGAGGTCGAGACACCTGCATTCAAAGCAAATCGCAAGTTATTAGACCTACCAGTTGCCGATGATGGTCCCGACGAGGAAGCCGTTCCGAGAAGTCACGCGTGAGGGACTGAGCGGCGTTTCACTAATAATGGGCAGCGACGAGGAAACCTTGACTAATGATGGTCGCGAGGAACCTCCTATGATCGTGACAGCAAGCGAGGAACCCCTTGGGGTCAAAGTGCCAGACAAAGAACTTCCCATGACTGATACCTAGCACGAGCAATCGCCTGAAGCATTTAAACTTAAAAAAAGAGAGGAAGCGGCCGGAATATAGACATAAAGGCTTAGACTTGCTCAACAAAAGGTACACTGGACTAATATTTTCTCTTTCTTAATAATATAGTAGAACCTCTACTAGATTAGAAGAGGGCCCATGATATAAGGAACTTTCCTCATTAAACTTGGGGTATATCCAACCAAAAAGTAAAAGTATAGTGAGTAAAGTCCCTACAGATACGACAGACCAACAGGAGGTTATCCTCCAAGTAATAATAATAATAAAAAAATTATGTACATTTTTTATTATTATTCCATACAGATTTATAGCCTAGAGAATAAGTCTTAACCTCTGTTCTCAAGAAAATTTACTTGATCAGTTTTCAGAAAATAGGGAGAAGCAGGTCTACCCCCTCTCTAAACCTGTTACTTTTCCAAGACAAAAAGGTTCCTAAGAAAAGTTTGGAACAAGGACCCTTCAGACCAGGGGAAATTTTTAGTACAAAGAAATAATTATTTCTTTACTTATAATATATGTGAAATTTTATGCAAAGTTTGTGGGAAGGAGAAGGGATAATCCCATCTCTTAGTTACTTCCAAAGGAATGAATATGCATAACAAAATACCCCAAAGTCACACGAGGTTGCATTAAAAAGTACCTCACAGTCACACGGAGTTGCGCTAAAAATATAACTTGCTCAGTTATATGCAAGTACCCCGCAGTTAGAGGGGAAGTTTCAAAATATTAACTTGCTTAGCCTATATGCAAGTACCCCGCGGTTATAGGGGAAGTTTCAGGATATTAACTTGCTCAGTTATATGTAAGAACCATGCAGTTAGAGGGGTAACATCAAAATGATAACTTCGCTCGGATTATTGGCAAAGTACTCCACAAACTATGGGGCATTTCCATTTTGAAGTTCTCAGAGAAAATAGAGCAACTCACAGTTTTGAGCAAGTGTTAAGTACAAGTATCTGTGCGACAGTTTCGCACCTAAGGCTCCAAGGGCGCCGGAGCGCTCACAGTCTTGAGCAAAGGCCAAGTATAAACATAAGGTATAACATTTTAGTACCTAAGGCTCCAAGGGCAACGGAGCGCTCATCATATTGAGCAACTGCCAAATATAAATATAAGGTAGGACAATTTAGTACCTAATGCTCCAAGGGCACCGGAGCGCTCACAGTATTGAGCAATTGCCAAGTATAAATATAAGGTGCGACTGTTTAGCACCTAAGGCTCCAAGGGCACCGGAGCGCTCACAATATTGAGCAACTGCCAAGTATAAGTATATGTGCGACAGTTTAGCACCTAAGGCTCCAAGGGCGCCGGAGTACTCATAGTCTTGAGCAAAGGCCAAGTATAAACATAAGGTACAACAGTTTAGTACCTAAGGCTCCAAGGGCACCAGAGCGCTCACAATATAGATCAAGTGTCAAGTATAAATATAAGGTACAACTATTTAGTACCTAAGGCTCCAAGGGCACCGGAGCGCTCACAGTCTTGAGCAAGTGCCAAGTATAAATATAAGGTGTGCCAGTTGAGCACCTAAGGCTCCAAGGTCATAAGAGCGCTCACAGTCTTGAGCAAGTGCTAAGTATAAACGTAAGGTGCTCCAAATGAGCACCTAAGACTCCTAGGGTACCGGAGCGCTCACAGTCTTGAGCAAGTGCCAAGTATAAATATAAGGTGCGCCAGTTGAGCACCTAAGGCTCCAAGAGCACCGAAGCGCTCACAGTATAGAGCAAGTGTCAAGTATAAATATAAGGTGCGATAGTTTAGCACCTAAGGCCCCAAGGGCACCAGAGCGTTCACAGTTTTGAGTAACTTCCAAGTGTAAATAAAAGGTACGACAGTTTCGTGCACAAGTCTCTCGACATTACAAGACACATCTGCACAAGGGGGCTAATATTGAGAAGTCCTCAAGCAAGTGAACAAACAATAAAATAGCTTGGAGTGTGGGGATCCACTTAGAGTGGATCCACCTTCCTAAGATTGCAAGTTTGACAGAAAATAGCCTAGGGCGAGGGGATCCACCTTGAGTGACCCCTCTTCCCAAACTTGATGCTACATAAAAGAACTCAGGGCGAGGGGCTCACCACGATCAACCCCTTTACCCAAGATGAAAGGACACAGAAGAAGGCCAAGGGCGAGGGGCTCATCGCGAGTAACCCTTCCGCCCAAGATAAAAGGCGACACAAGAAGGCCAAGGGCGAGGGGCTCACCGCGAGTAACCCCTTTGCCCAAGATGAAAGGCCATAGAAGAAGGCCAAGGGCGAGGGGCTCACCGCGAGTAACCCCTTCGCCTAAGATGAAAGGCCATAGAAGAAGGCCAAGGTCGAGGGGCTCACCGCGATTAACCCCTCTGCCCAAGATAGAAGGCCACAGAAGAAGGCCAAGGGCGAGGGGCTCACCGCGAGTAACCCCTCCGCCCAAGATAGAAGGCCACAAAAGAAGGCCAAGGTAGAGGGGCTCACCGTAGGTAACCCCTCCGCCCAAGATAGAAGGCCACGTAAGAAGGCTAAGGGAGAGGGGATCACCACGAGTAACCCCTCCGCCCAAGATGAAAGGCCACAGAAGAAGGCCAAGGGCGAGGGTCTCACCACGAGTAACCCCTCTGCCCAAGATGAAAGGCCATAGAAGAAGGCCAAGAGCGAAGGGCTCACCGTGAGTAACCCCTCTGCCCAAGATAGAAGGCCACAGAAAAAGGCCAAGGTCGAGGGGCAGACCGTAAGCAACCCCTTCGCCCAAGATAGAAGGCCACAGAAGAAGGCCAAGGGAGAGGGTCCCACTGCGAGTAACCCCTCCGCCCAAGATATAAGGCCAAAGAAGAAGCCCAAGGGGGAGGGACTCATCGCGAGCAGTCCCTCGGCCCAAGAAATAAGGCCACAGAAGAAGGCCAATGGCAAGGGGATCACCTCGAGTAATCCTTTTGCCCAAGAAAGAAGGCCACAGAAGAAGGCCAAGTGTGAGGGGCTCACCATGAGCAACCCCTCTAAATAAAGTGGAAGGCCATAGAAGAATGACAAGAACGAGGGGCTCACTGCGAATAACCCCTCCGCCCAAGTTGATACCCAGATAAGAAAGTCCACTGTAAGTGGCCTCATCTATAAAACTTGGGATGAAGTGACAGGACATTTAATGAACCTAAGGGGAATGATGAAGAAACCCTAGGGTCCCTGCAAAAAACTGAATTTATGGCGTACAAAGCCTTTTAGTCTACCCAACACAAAAGACTTTGCACGAGGGGATAATGTAGAAGGGTGTTTCAAGCTTCACCACTATATTTATGGGTAAAGGTCCCCCAAAGACCACCCTTCAGTTTACAGAAAATATGAGGTTGAGGGAACCCCTAGGGTCCCTCCACCGCAGAAGTGCCATATTAGAGAAGGAACCCCCAGGGTCCCTCCATCGCAGAAATGACATCTGAGAAGAAACCCACCTAGGGTCCCGATAGAAACTCATATTGAGCAGGAACCCCCCATGGTCCCGGCAGAAACTCATAATAAGGAGGAACAACCCCAGGGTCCCAACAGAAACTCATAGTGAGCAGGAACCCCCAGGGTCCCGGCAGAAATGCATATTGAGAAGGAACCACCCCAGGGTCCCGACAGAAACTCATATTGAGCAGGATCCCCCAAGGTCCCGACAAAAACTCATATTGAGAAGAAACCCACCCAGGGTCCCGACAGAAACTCATATTGAGCAGGAACCACCCAAGGTCCCGACAAAAACTCATATTGAGAAGGAACCACCCCAGGGTCCCGATAAAAACTCATATTGGGTAGGAATCCCCAGGGTCCCGACAGAAGCTTATATTGAGAAGGAACCACCCTAGGGTCCCGGAAGAAACTGATATTGAGAAGGAAACCCCCAGGGTCCCGAAAAAAAACTCATACTGAGAAGGAACCACCCCAGGGTCCCAGCAGAAACTCATATTGACAAGGAACCCCCAGGTCCCGGAAGAAACTTATATTGAGAAAGAAACCCACCCAAGGTCCGGGAAGAAACTCATATCGAAAAGGGACCCCACCCAGGGTCCCGGTAGAAACCCATTTAAGAAGGGCCACCGCAAGGGTCACTGCAGAAACTCAAGTCGAGAAGGGCCACTGCAAAAGTGAGTGCAGAGGTCTAAGTTGAGAAGGGACACCGCAAGGGTCACTGCAGAAACTCAAGTCAAGAAGGGCCACTGTAAGAGTCACTGCGAAGGTCCAAGTTGAGAAGGTCCACCGCAAGGGTCACTCCAGAAATGACATTTAAGAAGTTACCCACAAGGGCCACTACAGAAGTCCAAGTTCAAAAGGGCCATCGCATAAATGACATTTGAGAAGGGCCACCGCAAGTGTGGCCATCCCCGATCCTAATCCTCGTGGGCGGGTGCGTGGAGGAAAGGATCCTTCGGGTCCCGCGTGTCCCTCTCGGGAGCGCTTCGGCCGGCGTCATTTGTGGTGTGAAAAATACAGAGAGATTCAGAGTCGCCAGTCTATTTTACTCAAAATAGACAAAAGAAAAAGGGTAAGCCACCCCGAAGGATGGCATCTAAAGACATAATGGTGCGTTCGAAACCAAAATGATTCGAGAAGGGTTCGGAGGCTTAGTTACGAAATGGGAAGGTGTTAGGCACCCATTTCTCCCTTTAGGTCTCTCATGGATATTTGCTATTTTCACTTATATTTCCCCCCGTTATATGTGTGCATGTATATATATATAGAATGGAGGTAGGAATCCTCAACTTGCATCATGGAAAAGATAAAGCGAGTCATCCGTAGGAAGATATTAAGAGTAATATTAAAAAAATAAGATTTACGCGATTACCCCTACGTTGATCGTTATAATGGAACGATAATGCATATGGGGTAATGCATCAGTAAGAACAAGTATATGTATAATATAAGGAAATTGGATTTAGAGAAGATAGAAAATGAGAGAAAAAGTGAGAAAAAGGACTCGAGTCTCGAGTTTTACCCCGAAACACCTACGTAGCCTATAAAGGCATCAAAGTCCACCTAGTTCGCATGTAAAACTAGGGGTGGGGTTTATCCCATAAATCCAAAATGGGGAATCTCTTATTTGTGAGTGTGTGTGTGCGTGTGTGTAGAAAAAAGTGTTTTAGTTGTGAGAAGAGTGTGGAAAAAGTGTGAGAATCCCTACTTGGAATTTATGAGCAAACCATATTTCTCTTGTTTTTAGGTTTTATTTATATGAAATTAAGAGATGTGCAATAATACTAAATAAAAAGTATATTAGGATGTGTGAGATGAGATAATAAAAGTGATAAGTAAGAAAACAAGTTATTAGGAATTTAAGGGAATTTAGGAGAGAGTTTGAGAAAGTTGGACCTTCTTGAAGATCTTGAGCTTGATCTTGAATGTTGGAGAGCAGCCCTTGCCCTTTGCATGATGATGGAGAGTGGTTAATTCACCAAAGTTGATGAAAGGGATGATGAAAAGTGGGAGTAAAGGGAGGATTTGGAAGTTGAAATTACACTGCCTTCGAGAGAGGTTTCTGGGATTCGTTGAGAGAGATTTTTACCAGATCTGGGCTCCCCTTGCAAATGAGGTGAAGGCCTCCTTTTATAGGCCCAAGTGGGTACCGATCGGCATAGACCTGTTCCTGCCTATCGGCAGGTGCCGATAGGCAGGGTCTAGAACCTGCCATTTGGCAGTGCGCTTCAGGCTTTTTCAGAAAATTGGCCACCGAGGGCAAACTGTTGGTCAGAATCGCGCACGGGGCATACCATTAGAAAGGTAATTCAGAGACCTTCGAAAGTCCCTTGGACCTCTACCGGGTTCGGGAGTTGACTTTGGGACAAATATGGCTCGGAAGCATTTGCCGGTCCATTGGACGGGGAATCGTGCGGACGCAAATGGATCGTCCGTCCGCATGGTAAGTCTGAATAGCGCATGGGGCATACCATTGGAAAGGTTAGGATATGTACTTTGACATTCTAAAGAGTTTGACCCGGTTTGGAGAGTTGACTTTAGTCAACTAGGCTCGAGAAGCACTCGGTGGCCTCCCGGAGTAAAACAGATCGTTCGTCCGCATGGAAAGTCAAAATTGCGCATGGGGTAGACCGTTGGAAAGGGTATTCAGTGACCTTCAAAGATTCATTCAGCCTCGATTGAGCTAAAGAGTTGACATAGGTAAAAAATAGCCCGGGAGCGCCCGGTGGCCTCTAGGTCAGGCTTCGGACGCAAACAGACCGTTCGTCCGCATGGTAAGTCAAAATCGCGCACGGGGCAGACCGTTGGAAAGGGTATTCAGTGCCCTTAGAAGATTCATTCAGTCTTAGTCGAGATGAAGAGTTTGACTTTTGGGTCAAGCTGAGCTGGGGAGTGCCCGGTGGCTTTCAGGTCAGTGCTCGGGACATGACTTGGGTTTGCAGTGATGAGTGGAGGTACTAAGGACCTAAGGTTAGTCAGGGGGTAATAGAATGGGGTGTCTACAGAGTCCCTCGACGGGTGAGTTTGGAACAAATGATGATCGTCAAATAGACACCACATTATGCTTTTGAGGGAGTATGACTGATTCAGAGGGTTGAGGTCGATTTTGAGGACCTAAGGAAGTGAGGATGACCGATTCAGAGGGTCAAGGTCGATTATAACCTAAGAGTGGTGATGATCGAGGACCGAGGACAATTCTGACCTAACTCAAGTGATGGTCCAAGACCGGGGTCGATTCTGACCCAAGAGTGGTGACGATCGAGGACCGAGGTCAATTCTGACCTAACTTATGTGACGATCCAAGAACGGGGCCAATTCTGACCCAAGAGTGGTGACGACCAAGGACCGAGGTCAATTCTGACCTAACTTAGCTGACGATCCAAGATCGGGGCCAATTCTAACCCAAGAGTGGTGACGACCGAGGACCGAGGTCAATTCTGACCTAACTGAGGTGACGATCCAAGACCGGGGCCAATTCTAACCCAAGAGTGGTGACGACTGAGGACTGAGGTCAATTCTGACCTAACTCAGGTGACGATCCAAGACCGAGGCCAATTCTGACCCAAGAGTGGTGACGACTGAGGACCGAGGTCAATTCTAACCTAACTTAGGTGATGATCCAAAACCGGGGCTAATTCTGACCCAAGAGTGGTGACGACCGAGGACCGAGACCAATTCTGACCTAACTTAGGTGACAATCCAAGACCAGGGTCAATTCTGACCCAAGAGTGGTGACGACCGAGGACCGAGGTCAATTCTGACCTAACTTAGGTGACGATCCAAGATCGGGGCCAATTCTGACCCAAGAGTGGTGATGACCGAGGACCGAGGTCAATTCTGACCTAACTCAGGTGATGAATCCAAGACCGGGGCCAATTCTGACCCAAGAGTGGTGACGAGCGAGTACCGAGGCCAATTCTGACCTAACTCAGGTGACGATCTAAGACCGGGGTCAATTTTGACCCAAGAATGGTGATGACCGAGGACCGAGGTCAATTCTGACCTAACTCAGGTGACGATCCAAGACCGGGGTCAATTCTGACCCAAGAGTGGTGACGACCGAGGACCGAGGTCAATTTTGACCTATCTTAGGTGATGATCCAAGATCGGGGACAATTCTGACCCAAGAGTGGTGACGACCGAGGACCTAGGTCAATTCTAACCTAACTCAGGTGACGATCCAAGACCGGGGTCAATTCTGACCCAATAGTGATTGCATTTCCTTGGGAAAAAAAGAGTTCCACTGGGGGTAAGAATTGGATTTGAGGTTCCGCTGGGGATAAGAATTTGATTTTAGGTTCCGCTGGGGAACGATGAATGAGATGGGGAAGATTTTGGGTCGTCCTTTGGGAGAGATCGCCTGGGGCGAGTGATTCTTTTGAATTCCACTGGGAAAAGTACCATGCGATATTGTTTTGCACCGGGTAGCCGATAGCTGGGGAGGCTTTGTGTCTTTGATTTGAGCGGAGGAGCTGATTATTGGGGAGATAATCGGTTTGATGTTGTAAACTCTACTGAGGAGATGATTGGGTGGTCCGGGCGCATTGCTCGAAAGGTCATTCGCTTGTATTTTGAGGGTTCTATCGGGGAAAAAGAGGTTTCACCTAAAAGAGCGCAAAATTTTCTTGATGAAAACGTTCTGAATCCCTCTGAGGATTTTTAGTAATTTTCTGAGGATTTTTCAGGGTTTTCTGGCATTTTCCAGGAATTTTTGTACGAAATTTTAGGAGGGGTGCCGGTCGGCATAGTATGAAGGGTGCCATTCGGCAGTGGCACGGACTTTTGGGCTACCTCGGAAAGATGAGGAGTCAGTGCCGATCGGTATGGAAGGGGGAGGCGCCGATCGGCATGGCCCTTGGCATCCTATATAAAGGGGGAGAATCCCCTTCATTTTTCATAGCTTCTTGCCTTCTCTCTTTCTGCGATTTCTCTCTATGAATTGTTCTAACGTTCCGATCTTCAAGAAATGGCCGCCTTTGTGAGCACCGCAGTCCACCGGGAGTGGTTGACCGTTGATGACTGGGCGAATGTGAATTGGAGGGACAGGGTGCCCCTTGCTTTGGGGAACGAGAATTCTTTCGATGCATTTGAGCCAGTTGCGGACGAGCGGACCTTGCTGCGGGAGCCATCGCGTCATCGCTCTTCGAGAGTGATTCTCGGTGGTTATGTAAGTAACCTGACCTTTGGCATTCCTTTCTTTTTGGGTGATTTTCTTTCTTTCTTGACTTTTGATGAGATTTTTTTCTTTTTTCAGTCTGATATTTCTTTGAAGAACATGAGTGCCCATGGGACGACAGGACTCAAGGATGTCTGGGAGCACCTTCCACCCGTGGTGTGCTGGATGATATCATCAATGGGTTTTAGGAGGTTGGCGTCTGCGCTGGATGAGATGCCTAATTCGACAGCAGTCCTGTGATCTTTGGGGGAGAGGTGGTGGGACACTACCCACACTTTCCATTTTGGCTTCGGGGAGATGATGGTGACTCCCATAGATGTACAGCAATTGCTGGGGCTGGATTGTGATGGGGAGAAGATAGAGGTGGATCGCTCCTTGCGAATGAGGCAAGAGGCGGTGCATGCGGCACTTGGTGATGTGAGGAGGATAGTTTCTGGAGATTATATCCGGCTGTCCTTGCTAAAGGATGTTTTGCTGAGCAGGGTGATTGATGTGGAAGACGGTCTGCAAGTGAGGCAGATGGTCCCGTTATTTATTTTGTTGGTGTTGGGAGGTTTCATGGTGGCGTCGACCGGCGACGTAGTCTATTTGTGGTTTCTGCCGTACTTGAGGATGTTTTCGAACATCCCTTTCTATGATTGGGGGAGTCTGACCTTGGCGACCCTTTACTCTTCTTTGGATGCATTCAGCCAGTGCTGTCGGCAGACTTTTACTGGAGCCACGTATCTCCTTAAGGTATTCTTTATTTTGCGCATTTTCATCTCATGCATTCACATTTTCCTTATGCATCTATTTTTGCTTGTGAATTCAGACGTGGTTCTATGAGGTGATTGGGTGAAATACCCCGCTAATCGCTTTGAAGGACAACACAGTTGGAGACTTCTACCGATTGTATCGATGGCGTAAAGCCAATCGGCAATCGAAGGGATCTCTCTCCCTGGAGGCGGTGCGTCAGGTCTTGAATGACCTGACTAGTGGTCGGGTAAGACTCTTTCCATTTCAATCTTGGTTTTTCCACCTTGCGATCTTGTATTGATTTATGCTTGCTTGGAGATTTTTAGGTGACCTTTTATCCCTGGGGGACAACCATTCAGGATGCGAGGGTGACCGGGGTGAACGTGCGGATGAGGCATTTGCTGGCGCATGAGTTCGACCATTCCTAGTATCTCGAGGAGAGGGTAGTTCGTCAGATTGTCGAGGAAGAGGTGGTGGGGACACCCGCGCAGCCTCCTACGTCTATGAGGTGGGAGCCACAGCTGTTGGAGGATTAGAGGATCACGACGATAATTGGCGAGTCCAACTTGCTATATACCGATACGGCCGCACCGTATGACTATATGGATTTTGTGACGAGTTGGTTGATGGAGCCCAGCATATATGATGCGCTGCCCTTCCCTCCGGCAGGTTCGAGTTGGGCGGTGGGGTCTTTCCACAGTGGTGGTGGTCCGTCGACATCTGCGGTGGCGGCGACCTCGGAGGTCCCTTTTGTGCGGTTGCATACCCCTTCGTACAACATCCGGTGGGCTGATGGAGGGATGGCGCCTATGCTGCACCGTCCTCATGCGATGGATCCAGAGGAGTTGGGTTTGACAGAGGAGGTCCTTCGACCTATGGTATACCTTTTTGTTCCTCTCTTTCTTTTCTGTTTTGGTCATTCCTGTTTTGATACTGATTTTGCCTTTCCTTGCAGCAAGTCCGGGTGTCGACCACTTGGCTCAGGGACATTAGAGATTGGATATCTTCAGTGACTGCCCATATTTGGGATGCGGTTCTCGTTCCTTCTTGCCTAGTGCCATTTGATTCACCCGGAGAGGACTCGGGCTCAGGTAGTGGCGGTGCGTCATCTCGCCGTAGGGGGAAGAGAGCGCGTCGAGGGGGTGGAAGGTCTTGAGTGAGAGAGAGAGGGAATGGAATATGGGTTCTGGCTGAGTCCCGTTGTTTTTGGCTTTTCTTTTATTGTTTCCTGCAAAACTGATGTAACACAAAACACAAATATATGCAATGCAATGGGAGTTTTTTTATTATTATCTTTTATTAATGATGAATGAATGCATGCACATGCGCTTTTTACTTTGCTACTGAGACCGTAAAAAAAGGAATATTTTTGAAGGAAAGTTTTAATTAAAAAGGGAAATTATATATGGAGAAAAAGGGATTTTGAAATTCTGTTGAGAATATCAATTTATTTTTATTGAGTTTTCTGATTTGACAAAAGAGGAAAGGAGGAAATTTTCAAAAATGGGGGGTTGTCGATCGGCAAGCACCCTGACCTACCTATCGGCAGTTTAGTCCAGTCCCATCATTTGAAGGCTTTGAATGGTACCTTCTTCAGTCTTTGGTACCTTGTGGGGTAGGATTCCCTCCGATTTCTATAGGGATTATGTCCCTTGTGAGGATTTTTAAGTATGAAAAGGGAGAAGGGTGAAGTGTTCTCATCACACCTTTGCATCCTCATCTGCCTACCCATTATCTTTTAGTCCTATAAGATGGCCCTCCCTGGTAGCATTGAGTTTGTCAACTACCTTGAATCCTTAGAAGCTATGTGCTCTTATAATGTCAACTTTGATGCCTTCAACATGCGTCGAGTCTCCTTGTGGCGCAATCGACCTTTCGAGTGGAATATGCTGATAGCGGTGGTACAATTCTAGTACCCCGAAGACCATGTATTCCCCTTTAGGTTGGAAGAAGTTTGTCCTACCTACGAGAAATTTTCTGCCATACTGGGTGTGAATCCCAGTGTTGCTGCGGCTTTGCCCAAATTTTCCCGTTCTCCTAGGGATTTGTTGGCCGAGCTTCTTTATATCTCGCCTTCGGCGGCCAGGTCATTGGTTACGGGAGGAATGATCTCCCTCCCGGCAATGCTGCAGTCCGTACATTTGTGGGAAGTAGGTGATGCCGGCTATGCTGGAGACGTGGTTTTGGGCCTGGTTTCAATATTGCTATTGGTGACTGGGGAGGTGCAAGTGGACCCTTAACTTGCAGCCATTACTTCATAGATGTCATACCGTCGTAATCCTGCGGCGGTGATATTGGCGGAGACTCTGAATGGTCTGGATGCCTGGAGAGAAGGTCGTTCTGACTTTTTAAGGGGTAGCCCTGTGATACTGTTCCTGTGGTTGTCTGAAAGATTCCCCTTGTCGACTCCTCCAGAATATCCTTTGTCGGCTGTACCCAACTTCTTTTCGCGCTACTTCATCCGTGTTGGCCTGTATGTTGAGAACTGGGAGAACTGGTTTGTGGAGCACGGGGCTCGTGGGATGTATTGGTCAGTGCCTTGGTGGGGGCAGTTGCAACCTGTTCTGGCGCTAGGAGAATATTCATATGTGCGGTTGGTTGGTCTCAGACAGACCTATTTTTATTTCCCTTGGTGGCTTCTGCGTCAATTTGGCTGGGCGCAGGTCGTGCCGCCTCGGACCTCAAATTTCTTTCCAGTAGAAGATTTGACTGAGCGCCTGCGTTTGTTGCTTGGGTCTCTGTGGGAAAATCGGCGTCCGTTGACCCGTCCCTCTCAGTCTGTCGGGAAGGTTGGCCATGTCCCCAAAGATTATATGAGGTGGTTGTGGAGGAAAGTAGTCAGCAAGATGTTGGCGGTAGAGACTGGTCAAAGATGGTTTGTTTTATCTGACTCCATGGAAGGGGTTGTTGTGGTCTTTTCAAAAATAGTTAAGGCTCATTGATCCATGGAATGTTTGCGGCACTCTATTCAAGTAAGGGAAACTTGGGGTCCTGTAGATGATGAGGGTGCAGGATCTTCGGGTAGCTGTGGATAGGACTACTGGGGAGTTTATTTATGTAATAGGGGATGTATGTGGGGATTTTATTTGGGTTTTTATGGTGGCGGGGAAGGGAGTTATTCGTCCCTTTTTCTTATGTAATCCGTATTGTAATTTCTTATTAATGAAATAAATAAGTTTCTGATCATCCAGCTGTGCCTTTCGATGAGTTTTGTATTTTAAATTATCTATACCGATCGCTAAGGCATACGTAATCCTTTTGTTCAAATAATTTTAGAATGAACCGCTGTTCTCGGAGGTAAGAAAAGAATAGTATTTTTTGAAAAATAAGGGGCCGCACTCATGTGAGGAGTATGAGCTGCCTACGTACCTCTGGGGTTTTTGAAAAATTTTAAAATTGTTTTTGTAGAGGATCAGGCCCACATAGTTCTGGGTAGAGGGAAATGAAGAGTTTTTTTTTAAGAATAGAATGGAGATGAGAAGAGTCGCAGCGCGTCGAGACTTCGGACTAGGAGTAGAATTTCTTGAGACGATCCAGATTGACTGGACGAGCCATCTCTTCCCCATCCAAGTCAGTGAGCATGACGGCACCACCGGATAAGATTTTCTTCACAATGTAAGGGCCGCTCCAATTGGGCTTGATTTTCCTCTAGGGTCCCAGATGAGTTTGATTATCTCTTTGAGGGATAAATCCCTCTCCCGGACACCGTGATCCTGGACTCTCTTGTTGAATGAACGCGCTATTCAGCGATGGTATCCCTGTATGTGATAGAGAGCTTTTAATCTTCTTTCATCTAGAAGGGATAGCACATCAAGACATCTTTGGCACCACTCTTCTTCACTAACCTTGCTTTCGAGCATGACGTGTAGCGAGGGTATTTCCAGCTCCACGGGTAGGACTGCTTCCATGCCATAGACTAGGGAGTAAGGGGTAGCCCAGTAGAGGTTCGGATTGAGGTTCGATATCCCCAGAGGGCGTATGGGATCTGGTCAGCCCAATCCCTATAACTTTCGATCATCTTGCGGATGATGGCTTTGAGGTTCTTGTTGGCGGCTTCAACTGCACCATTGGTCTGAGGTCCGTAGGGAGAAGACTTGTATCTCCGAATCTCGTACTCGTTGATAACTTATATGACTTATGCTTCGAAGTGTAACCCGTTATCTGACACTAGCTCATGCGGGACCCCATATCGGCAGATGATATTCTTCTTGATGAATTTGACCACTTTCTTGGTGTTCAACACTGCGTATGACTCAGCTTCGACCCATTTGGTGAAGTAGTCGATGGCGACCAGGATGAATTCATATCCGTTTGAAGCCTTTTGTGTAACCTTCCCTATGATGTCAATACCCTAGATGGAGAACGGCCAGGGAGAGGTCATGTTGTATAACTCTTGTGGAGGCAAGTGTTGAAGATTGGAGAATTGTTGGCATTTGAGGCATCTTCGGACATAGGTGGTGCAATCCTGGGTCATGGTGGTCCAGTAGTAGCCCTGTCAGATGATTTTCTTGGCAAGCATATGACCGTTCATGTGGGGTTCGCACTCCCCGCTGTGGATCTTTTGCATTGTTTTCTCAATCTCAGCCCCTGCGATGCAGTGTAGATGAGTTCCATCGAAATTCCTCTTGCGTAGTGCTTTATGACAGATGATGTACTGGGCGGCCAGCCTTCGGAGGGTAGCTCAGTCATTCTTGTTGGAACCCTCGGGATACCTACCGTACCTGAGGAGGCACCAAATATCATAGTACTAGTAGTTGACTAGCTCAGGATCTTCCGTGGTGACGAGCTCAATATGGTAACAATGGGTTGGTTTGTCTTTCTTTTGAACTAGGAAGGGGATCATTGTTATTCCCTCGGGCATATCGACCATGAAGGCCAAAGTGGCGAGAGCATCGGCTAGGTTATTCTTTGCTCGGGGTAGGTAATGGAAGGTGATATCTCGGAATTGGGAGGCTAACTCTTCTAATTGGGCATGAAAGGGTTGGAGATTTTCGTCCTTGACTTTCCACTTTCTGAGTACTTGACCGATGACGAGGGCAGAATCCCCGCAGACATCAAGGTATTGAATACCTTTCTTAAGAGCGACCTTGAGGCCCACTGTGCATGCCTCGTATTCTATCATGTTATTGGTGCAAGGGAAATCCAATTTTATGGCGATTGGAGTGTGGGAGTCATCTGGGGCGACCAGAAGTGTCCCAATGCCATATCCCTTTTTATTGGCAGCGCCATCAAAAAACATTTTCCATCGAAGGCAGTCTTGAGTGGTGCAGAGGATATTTTTATCTGGGAATTCGAAGATCCAGACATCTGCTTCTTCTACAGGGTAGTTAGTGAGGTAGTCAGAGATGGCTCTTCCTTTCATGGCTTTCTGTGTGACGTACACGATATCGAACTCGGTTAGGAGCATCAACCATCGGGCCATTCAGCTGGATAAGGCGGGTTTCTCAAGTAAGTATTTGATGGGATCTATTCGGGATATGAGCTTGATGGGGAAGGCGAGCATGTAGTGTCGTAACTTTTGGGTGACCCAGACAAGTGTGACACATGCCTTTTCTAAAGCAGTGTAGTTGACCTCGTACCCGACCAATTTGCGACTGGCATAATAGATGGCTCTTTCTTTACGGGAGTCTTCAAGGTATTGGGCTAGCAAAGCCCCGGCTGCAGTGTCGGTTATGGTTAGGTATAGGAGTAAAGGGAGACCAGACCGTAGTGGCATGAGTACTAGAGGTTGGGTCAGATATTGTTTGATTCGATCAAAAGCTTCTTGGCATGCCTCATTCTAAACCTTGGTTGAATCCTTTCGAAGGAGCTTGAAGATTGGTTCACATATGGAGGTTAGCTGGCCGATGAACCGGCTGATGTATTGTAATTTCCCAAGAAAACCTCGAACTTCTTTCTCTGTTCGGGGTAGAGGCATCTCAAGTATGGCCTTCAGCTTCGCAGGATCTGCTTCTGTCCTCTTTTCGCTGATCATGAATCCTAAGAATTGTCTCTTTGTAACGCCGAAGACACACTTCTGTGGATTGAGTCGCATCTGATACTGTCGCAGTCGTTCGAAGAACTTTCGGAGAGCGGTAACATGACCTTCTCTAGTTTTGGACTTGATTATCATATCATCCACGTAAACCTCGACCTCCTTGTGAATCAGATCATGCAAGATGGTTGTGGCAGCCCTTTGGTTGGTAGCCCCAGCATTCTTGAGACCGAATGGCATAACGGTATAGCAAAAGGTCCCCCATGGGGTGATGAATGCGGTTTTCTCTTGGTGGTCGGGGTGCATCTTGATCTGGTTGTATCCGGCAAACCCGTCGACGAATGACTTGAGAGCATGGCTGGCTGTGTTGTCCACGATCATGTCGATATTGGGTAGTGGATAATCATCCTTCGGAGAGGCTTTGTTTAAATCTCGGTAATCCACACACATTCGAACCTTCCCTTCTGATTTCGGCACAGGTACAATGTTGGCTAGCCATGTGGGCTATTCGATCACTCGAATGAAACCCACGTTCAACTGTTTGACCACCTCTTCTTTGACCTTGAGCGACCATTCAGTGCGGATTTTTCTCAACTTTTGTTTAACCGTCTTGTAATCTGGGAGAGTGGGGATCTCATGCTGAGCTATTTCAAGATCAATATCGGGCATATCGTCATAGGACCATGCGAAGACATCCACGAACTCTTTTAGCAATTCTTCGAGTTGTGCGCGCTCATGCTCGTCAAGGGTGGCCCCTATCCTAATCTCGCGCAGTTAGCTACTAGAACCGAGATTAATAACAACAGTCTCTTCTTTATTAACTTGAATGCGGTTATGTTGTTTATTATTAACCTTATTTAGATCAGTTAAGAATTATTCATTTGCAAAATCATCATCATCAAAAGTTCGATTAGAATCTAAGCAATTAATGTAAGGCACAACAAAATACTCAAAATCTTCGTTTATTTCATTGATAGGAAAAACAACATTGAGAACCTCATCAAAAGAGGTCTCGATTACATTTGAAAAAGGATAGACAATAGAAGAAGAAATAGGGTAGACATTGGGGTTAGAGGAGATTTCAAGAGGTAGAACTGGTGCAGCATTCCAGTTGAGGAGAGGTGTATCAGCAGCCTTGATTAGATGAGAGGGGCCCAGTGATGTAGTGCCTGAGTGAACCATGCAGAGTGCCAGCCCCAGTGTTTATAAGTTGAAGGAATCTTCGGAGTCACTTTCCTCAGTTTCTTCGGTATCTTTGATAAGGGGATGTACGTGGTGTGGGAAACTTTCGACCCATGGGTAGCTATCTTGGAAAAATATCTCCATTCCAGGCTTTATCTTCTTATCTGTATGGTCATACCACGGTTCTGGAAAACCGCAAAATGGGAAATCCTCACCTTCTTTGATGAATCGTCCATTTAAGGGGTCTCCTGAGATAGTTCAGATACAGTTTAATCCTCTCATAGATCGAGTCTGGAGGATCATTCTGAGCTCTTGTTCTGATGGTTGATACCCCAAGCCGCAAGGAGGGAAAGCTTTCTTCAGTTTGATGGGATCAAGTATCCCTTGCTACCTTTGCCCCAACCCCAGTCCGGGCATGAAGTGCATGTTTCTGAACATCTGAATCACATTGACATTACCATGAGGGTCATATTCCGGACAAACCCTTTCTTTGAAACCATCCCCTGCCGGGAGTAGGGATGGCTCGACTTAGAATCCTGATAGGAACATATCATTTAACCCGTGATGTATCTCGAGAATTGGACTACTGGTGCTTGCACCCTCGACATTTTCGTCATCGCCCAAAATGGTGATGACTCACCCGTCGGCGAAGAACTTCAATTTCTGATGGAGTGAGGAAGACACACCCTTGATATTATGGATCCAGAGGCGTCCGAGCAACATGTTGAAACAAGCTGGGATGTCTATGACATAAATTCAACGTCAGGGTTTATAGGGCCAATCCCTATTGCAAATTTTATGGATCCCATCACCTCACGACGGGTATTATCGTAGGCACGAACAGCGACGGAGGTTGGAGCGAGGTCACTTTCTTTCAGGCCTAAACATTTGAAGGTTCTCAATGGGAAAACATTCATGGCGGATCCGTTATCAACGAGAGAGAGCGATACAACCTTCCCCATAAATTCGACGGAGATGTTGAGTGCATGATTATGATTCAGCCCAATTCTGAGGATTTTGTTCTTCAGAGAATGATAGCATTCGGGTAGAGGTCAAGGATCCGACCAGATTTACCGCCTCTTCCGGTGTGGTAAAGGGAGGAACTATGGGTCCAGTGAGTAATTTGATTAAAGCATTTCTATGCAGCTGGGAAGACATGAAAAGCCCCCATAGAGTGATGTTAGCTTGAGTTTTCTTCAGTTGATCAAGGATCTTTCTCTCCTCAATGGCCATCTCTAGCATATGAAGGTTTTCAACGCCCTTCCCCTTGTCATTTGCTGGTAGCGATCTTGGAACTTGGTAATGCCTCCCATATCTGGTCATGTGATTTACTGAAGAGGGAAAAAACATAAATTCCGTTTCCTCGTCAATCTCAGCTTGCTCTGCCACCCTGTCTATTTCTCCGAGGAGTTCTTCAAATGTGATCATCCCACATATGTCGGCTACTGGGCCAGATCTTCCTGAAGCTTGTTCTTCGCTTGAATCTTCGAATCCTTCCCCCCACCCAGTGGAAATAATTTTATCTTTCCCCGTAAAGTCGATGCATTCCACAATTTCAATGGCTTCTTCATACAAGTTCTCCCATTATGTGGGGATATGTGTGATTGAAGGGACTAAGCGCCCTTGTAGCTTCAAAGTGTCAAGTAACCCGGTGATACCGCAAATGCTGTTGGTTTGCCTGAATAATTCTGCCATAGTCTGGACAACATCATCTAAGCTGACTTCGTCGGTTGGTACCACCCATCTGTCTGAATCTCAGGCCCATTTTCGTGCTTCCAAAAATAGTGTACTCAATCTCTGGCAATCGATGACCATCTGTGAGGGCAATTTCAACCCGAACTCTAGGAGTTGATTTAACACCTCTGATAATTCCATACCTCCGTTTTCAGAACGGGTACGAACAGCGATGCATGCTCTGGTAAGGAGTGACAGTGCCTGATCAGCGAAGCTAGTAGGGTGTAGGAGGAAATATGGGCAAATTTGAAGAGGTTTAGGAGAGTATAGGGGTGTGATTTGGGTTGAGGGATCAAAATTTGGGTTTTCTTCTAAGAAGATGGCATTGGTGTGATTTGGGAGTGGGTTGTGAGTAATGTTTGGCTTAGGATTGGCTGGTGAGGCGATGGTACCCCGGTCAATGAGATCTTGGATTACATTTAGGAGGTGAAAGCATTGGTCGGTGGTATGGCCAGCATCTTGGGGGAAGGCGCAATGAGCGTCGGTCTTGAAGTTTCTTGGGAGTGGATTTGGCAATGGTCGTGGATCCAAGGGCTTAATGAGGTTTCGTCTTAACAGGGCTTGGTAAACTTTGGAGAGAGGAGCATGAAGCTCAGTGTACTCCCTTCGGACGGGGACATGGCGACTTTCTGGTGCCCATGATGTGGTTGGTTGAGAGATGTTGTTGATGGTTGAGACTGCGGCACTGACAGGCTTGTCATATTTTTTGGGGGTGAACTGTTCGGACACCTTCTTAGGTTCAATTTCCATTTTAACGAGGCTTTCCTCCATTCCCACTCCAGCCTCTCTGAGAGCTCGAAAGTGGGGGTAGTATTATCCTCCCATCGTCGCTTGGACATGGGGCAAGAAGTTATTCTTCACTATGTTGACCTGATCTTCCTCAGATGGCCGATTAGTCATGGTAGCTGCTCGCTCCCTCCACCGAGTTATGAAGTTACTGACTGATTCTCCAGGATTCTGTTTAAGCAGCTCTAAATCACGACGGGTGACCTCAAGCTCTTCATTGTATTTGTACTGCGACATGAATTCTCGGGCTATATCCTCCCAGCTACGGATTCTGGATTCCTCAAGGGATAAAAACCATCGGAGGGCACTATCCTTCAAAGTTTGCTGAAACAATTGGGCCATCACCTCTTCAGAAGCCCCTAGTAGAGTCATGGAACGATGATAACTGCGAAGATGAACAATTGGGGGACCACTCCACCTGAACATCTCGATATTTGGCATCTTAAACTTCTCGGGTAATCTCGCTTTAGGATAAGGAGACATGTGGGTGTAATCCATGTAATTCCCAGAGATTCGGACTTGGTCTAACTTCTTGTTGAGCATCTTGAGATCTTCTTTGACTTTTTTCAACTCCTCCTCCTTTGGATCAGTGACCACAAGTAGGTTACCCACAGGCTGGGCAATGTTTAGCATCGGAAGCTGGGCAGGCAACGACCCATTGGCAGGAGGGGCACTGTGACACCCCGACTAATTAAATACCAGGTAGCTACTCCTTTATTAAAATTAATACAAAATGCCAAGTTGGTTCAGTTAATGGCATCACTGTCGAAAACATTTTACTGATTACTAACCACCTAGTATTTAAAAAGCTAGTTGCCAATATTAAATTAAATCTGATTAGCATGAAGTATGTGAAGAATAAAAATAACATAACCATACACAATAAAGTCCCAATAGTGTAATCAACAAGAAATAAAGAGTCTGGAGGAAATACTCCTCACAACAATCCCACAACTGAAATAAATAGAACAGTGTACCCTCAATTAATTACATGCCAAAATCTGAATAACTGAAATATGAAATGTCTCTAAATAGAAATGGGCGACATGCCCTACAAATGATGAAACTGAGTATGGAGTCAAGACTAGAAAAGGAGGCGTATACTATCAAGGTCCTGTAAATTCCACAAAAGCTACAGCTCGTCACCTGAATGGAAATCATATGCATGGTGTCCTTGTGGTTGGGCACCTAAAAAGGTTTTTACAAAAAAAATAGATTTGAAAGCAAACGGGTCAGAACCCGAAAGTGGAGAGTATTTTAAAAACAGCAAGTGTTTTAATAACATTAAAACAATGAATGCAAAATACATGTTAGGACGTGCTCTCACATGAAATACTCGCCTCTCGACTAATTGTGCACTCCTAACGTACCGTATCCATACACGTGATATCCATATCTAACTAAACCGACATAAGTTCTAACCTTTCTACTCGATTCATAATATAAATTCCCAATGTCATCACTTAAATATATAGCTTTACTCAAACTCGGATTCGCAATTATTAGCATTTCAATTCACAGCAAGTTATCCCTTTTTAGCTTTATCGAGGCGTTACTATAATTATTCTCGCAAAGAAACATAACAATTTCTTTTCATTTAATCGTATATTATTCACATCATAAATATACAATAAAAGCACCCCGAGGCTAAGCTGCAGTGCACATATACTCTGCTATCCATCCCGGTACATCACGTACATAAGGATCACGCATTTCGAATCTCTTAGGAATTGTTCTCAGATAACAACAATCACAAACAATGGAGGCGAAGACAGTCACATCACATGGGTCACGCACATACCTATGCTCCCATGATCAGCAGACTTATTAACTTCACAATAAGTCCTTCTATGACCTATGTCCTCGAGGTACCAATCTATATCCCCCCGTAGGCACACAAAGATTAGATGGCCGTAAACGAACGCAAACCTCTCGTGATAGCAAGTATGGTAGGTATGTCATACACATAAAATCATATATACTAAGCATGCACACATCTTAGTAATTACCATAATTTATTAGTGTTACTTCTCATTCTCATACCAACTTTTAATGTCACACAAATCATATGTCCGGTTTATATGTATTTAAGTCATCAATTATTCTCACCACGTGATTTGTCCCTCGTGTCCTAATCCACGAATATTATTTAGTTCGAATCACACTCCTATATTTTACTCCTCAATATATCCCAAATATCCCAACTATACCAATTAGTTAACATGGGAAAGTTACCTCTATAATTAAACAAGGCTACGGGACACTAGAAATCAAATCAGGCCAAAAAGGCCAATCTGTCAACTCGTTAGAAGTCTCGTTCGAACGAGAGTTCGTTCGAACGAAAGGGGCATCTAACGAGATCTCGTTCGAACGAAAGGCATCGAACGAACATCCCACTCGTTAGAAGGCAAACGGTCACCTCGTTAGAAGCTCGTTCGAACGAGCTCGTTCGAACGACCTGGGCAGGTCTTCTAACGAGATGCCAGTTTCGAGCCCATAATTTCCTATCTCGTTTTTCACCAATTTCCTCTCCTCAAAACTCCTCCAAAAATTATTCCAACAATATTTTAAGGTTCCTCAACATTCCTAAACATTCTTAGGTCGTAATCTAGCACATTCATGGGATCAAATCTTCCTATACAACACCTAATTATTAAATCTCCCAAAGTTTCCCCCAAACCTTATGAGTATGAACCCTAGAATTTAAAGTCATCAATTTCCATAAATAAATCCGTTTTTGTAACATAAAAAGTAGTAATTATTTTAGTCAAATCACCCAATAGCAACTCTGCATGCAAACCTATATCAAAATCTGAATTTATAACTCCAATTTCATGGGTTTTTATAAATCTCCCAATACAATGCAAATATATCAATTTTCTAAGCATGGAAAAAGCATTCGCTTGAAATTAACGTAATTAAACCACTTGCCTCGGATTGTTCTCTGAATTTGATGTTGGATGTTGGATGTTGCTCTCTTTTCCTCTACAATTTCCTCCAAAGATGGTGATGGTGGCTAGGGTTTCCTCTTTGGAACTTCTCCTAACTTCTCCTATAACTCTCGTAGCCCTCTAATTAGTTAAGTGCTGGTAATGGGTTAGTGGGTCATTAATTTCCTTATTTTAAACTCCCAAAAATTCGTTGGTCATAAATCCCAAAATTCCAAAATTACCAAAATACCCCTATTAGTTACTGGTATGGGCCAATAATGTCCCGGAACCCAAACTAAACCCCCGGCTAGTGTTTTCTGACTATTTCGACCCTTCCGAACTCGTTGGCGCACTCAAAATGACAATACGGCTGATATAAATAAAATTCACTTTTTAATTTAAATAATTACATTCCTGACGCGACTGTCACGCGCGTCCCAACAAAATTTCCCAAATTACCGTATTTCAGTCTCGCGATAATTTTAATATTTTCAATATTCATATACTACCATATATGCACCTTATGATCAAATACCAACTCACATCTCGTTAGTATTTTATCCGGTTTAATTCTTAATTAATTCACATTTAATTTTATTAATCCCATCCCATAAATAAATATCAATAAAAGTACGGGGTGTTACATACTTCCCCCCCTAATAACAGAATTTCGTCCCGAAATTCGGAAAAATAAGGCATACCTGGAAAAATTTGGTACCCTCCACTGTTTCAAACAAAATATAAAGAAAATCGCAATCACTAAAGCCCTTGTTCACAACAAGCTTGTTTAACAGACTTGATACCTTATCAGAATACCCTTCAATAAATGTACCTCATGTTGCGCTCTTATTAAACAACATTCGAATAAAAATGGCCTACACATCGTTAGCTGCATCATTTCAATATTATTGTTAGCCCGTGCCTCTTTACGCATTAATTTCCGCGTTTAGTAACACACCAAACTCCCACCTGGAAGAAATTAATAACACAGCTGACTACTTCTAGTCCATTCCTTGAATCTCTGTTCCCTGCGTTGTGAATTACACAAGGTAAAAATACATTCAGGTGGTGTTTCACAAAACAGTTTTCGGCACCTTGTCCACAATAAAATAGATACGGGTGGTTTCACCCAGCTCTACTATTAGATAATATTTTCTTCCCATTACCACAATGTACCTTGCTTACTAGTTTCTCGATTTGGAAATAAAAATATCGAAATGAATTCAACATTATTTTATACAGCCCACTAGTCGTCAATCACCTTGCGCCTACACCTCGGGCCATAAGTGATACAGCCTTGTCCAAGTGAAACGTATTTCCACTACTTCTTGTTACCCCACGTTAAAGGTGGATTTTGGGGATCTCCTCTTAGTTCTGAATAGTACTGTATCGAACCATGTACCGGCGTGTTCACTATTTAATCGTGTAAATCACTCCAAGTATATAACAATTTCTCTCCTTCTGGACGACATGTCCCACATAATCGAAGGAACTCATTACTTATCAATAAGTTGGATGCCTCTCAAGAAAATTCTCCAACTTGACCCTCCCATTCTTGGAATCGTCGTCTTGATACAAAATTATTTGGTTGATCATCTAACCCCAACTGTTCTACTACTTACTATACCTCTTTCAATGCCGATATTCACATAAAATTTTCCCCGTTAAATGATACTTAATGATCTTATTCTCCCGACGAATACCAAAAGTTTGGACCTTTACACTTTTCACCACTTTATGCATATCTGGACTTTATACCTGATTGGCATCCTCATTCTATTTACTCTTGAGTCACCCTCAACATTCGATTGAACGGAACTCTACTCCAAATTGCTCATAATAATTTTATTCGCCTTCTCAAGAGATATCCTTTTATTAAATGGCTTTCTACTGCCTTTTATCCAAATTTGAACGTGCTACACTTACTACACATGATATTCACTTACACCTTTTCTTATGACGTTTAATCTCATAAGTAATAATCTCACCCGTCCATGTTCCCTCTTCCTTTGATTTACACTTTAGCAAATCAAGATGTCTACGCCCCTTATAACCCAACCATACGGTTTTTAAACATTATATACGCTTCATACAAATCCCATACTCTTTATTGTCACTGTAAATATAATAGTGCTATACCACTTGGGCGTTCTCAATCGCTTTTGAATTAGAAATCCTAAATCCTTCTTATCCTCAATGCGTCCTTCAACACGCCGTGACAAAACCAACATTATTAGTACTTATATCGTAATTTACTAACAACTGGCTCTAATGGCCGTACACCATAATTTACTCCTTGTAACTTCCCGTTATAACTACGTACTCCCAGAACGATAGAGGTATCCAAATCATGAACGAAGGGCCACACATTTCCTTACTACCAACCTTACGCTAAGTTTCATGCATGGGGTGTCTCGCAAAGCAAAATCCAAACAAGGAACCCCCCCGATACACTAACATTGTTGGTCATCAGAATCCGTTAAGCCCTGTCCATAATATGTACCCCTACACTCTCGTCTTTTAACAACAAAGTTTCATCTCAGTTTTCAATTATACATAAACAAAGAACTCCTTCTGAAAGATACTTTTCTCTTTACAGTGATGGAAATCACATTTCATATACAACATGTGAGATAATTGAGACCCTCAAATTCCCATCCCCAAACACACAACTATGAGTATAAACTTCCAAATCTCTAACGGGTGATAAAACAATGCTCTCCTTTTGTTACGACCTCTCTATTGTTAATTATAAAAACCAACTAACTCCTTGTTGACTAGTAAATCAATTACATACGACTCATAACAATGAAATCCCTACGCATACTAGGATTAAATATCCGAGACCATTATACCCTTTGAAATCACAACATATATATATGTATATATATGCACGGAAGTACAATTGTGAGCCCGACCCTCTAACAGATGGGGCCTCGCCAGAACAAAACATGCTACCCCGATGTAGTAATCCCAATAAACTTGCAATACCAGCACACTATCGGTATAATCATATATATAAAACAATAATTAAGATCATATCATACTCGTATAACACAGCACTAAAACGAGTAATTTCGATAAAGCATAAACCGCTATTAATATACCCATTCATCCTCCGCGGATGACAATAAAAGTAACCCCCACACTATCAGGGAAAATGTTCTTGTATATAATAAAATTACTGCTATACTCACTAAACTCGATTCTCAAGTGAAAATAACAATTGTAACAAATGTAGTAATTCATTCATGCCACAAATAACATGCATCCTCATCTGAGGATATAACTCATACTTCTATCCTAATAATTGTCCCGGCTGCTCAAATGGTTCCTGAAGTTACCACACATGTTTGTCCCAAACCGGATATTTCAATAACTGTTGCCCTCGTCAGGCACAATACCTTTATCCCTACTTTTGTATCAGGAAAAATTTATAATACACGGGTTTCACTCCCCACAGAAATACCTCTACACATACTCCACTTATCTTTTGTCTCACAAATCATGTTAAGGTGGTCCATCTCTCGAACATTGGTAGTCTCGACTCAGACGACTACCTCCGTTGTTCCCTTAGTTTTGACGGCCCTAAGGAACACGCTACTAATTTCTACATCTCTCACTGAAATCACTTTTGCCCGGTAGTAATTCAGCTATCCGAATCATTTTAACTGGTTCTCCGTTGGGTCTTCCTATTGTGGTGCTTCACCAACACTGTTTTCCCCGGTCTTACTTTATATAAAGCCTTTGATTCTTGCATCTCCCCACCCGGGGATGTTTACCTCCAATTTAACACTATGCGACAATATCATTTTCTTTAACCGTTCCAAGCAAAATTCTGCCAGAAGGACTAGCCATTCTTCTATGTAAATTCTCCCTTTAATATCCCCTTCTCCGTTTCACCTACTTCACCCGGTGTAGGGTTCACTAAATAATTTTATTTCTTCTCACAAAGTGACCTCTGTCCGGACCTCTCGTGTGAGTTCATAACGACATTCGGTTTTCATCCTAAACATCTGATCAAGGAACTTATGGTCAAACTATTCGTGTACGCCTTCTCTCGACGTCACATTCCACTTATAAGCGTGGTGATTGTTTCTCCCCATTGAAACTCCGCTCTCACGAGATAAGAAAATTTTCCTCAAATTTCCACTCTCGATTGGCCATACTCCGACCCAAGTCCAATTCTTTTGATGTATTACTGTTGTTTGTTTGGCTAGCACACGCCATCTCCGCCTTTCAAGTATTTCCACCGCTGTTTTTTTTTTTTTTTTCAATGTCCCACCTAACTCTTTCTCCCTCAATCCAACCTTGTTGGGTGAGTCTAAATTGACCCCACCTCCTACTATTGTTGTTCCTGGAAGTCACAAGTCGCGCCTTGGCCGTCTGGACCGTCCAGGACTTTCGTACCCTGATATGGGTGACCTCGACTACGGTCTTCCCTTAATTAATTGGTTAATCTCAACTGATCCTTGCCTCCTACTGTTCGTCCAACCGTCTTCACCTGTCGTACTACATCGTTTGGTACACGAACACACCCGTTTGCATATAAAATTCACTACCATAAATATCGAAGCAGGAGAATGAAATCTCACCAAGGATATGAACAATCCTAAGCATAGGGCTCTATATCAAAGAAAGTTACGCTGGAAGCATAATAAGCCGTACATATCCTAAAGGACACTAGAACCTGATGCTCTGATACCACCTGTGACACCCCGACTAATTAAATACCGGGTAGCTACTCCTTTATTAAAATTAATACAAAATGCCAAGTTGGTTCAGTTAATAGCATCACTGTCGAAAACATTTTACTGATTACTAACCACCTAGTATTTAAAAAGCTAGTTGCCAATTTTAAATTAAATCTGATTAACATGAAGTATGTGAAGAATAAAAATAACATAACCATACACAATAAAGTCCCAATAGTGTAATCAACAAGAAATAAAGAGTCTGGAGGAAATAATCCTCATAACAATCCCACAACTGAAATAAATAGAACAGTGTACCCTCAATTAATTACATGCCAAAATCTGAATAACTGAAATATGAAATGTCTCTAAATAGAAATGGGCGAAATGCCCTACAAATGATGAAACTGAGTATGGAGTCAAGACTAGAAAAGGAGGCGTCTACTATCAAGGTCCTATAACTTCCACAACAGCTACAGCTCGTCACTTGAATGGAAATCCTATGCATGGTGTCCTTGTGGCTGGGCACCTAAAAAGGTTTTTACAAAAAAATAGATTTGAAAGCAAACGGGTCAAAGCCCGAAAGTGGAGAGTGTTTTAAAAACAGCAAGTGTTTTAATAACATTAAAATAATGAATGCAAAATACATGTTAGGACGTGCTCTCACATGAATTACTCGCCTCTCGACTAATTGTGCACTCCTAACGTACCGTACCCATACACGTGATATCCATATCTAACTAAACCGACATAAGTTCTAACCTTTCTACTCGATTCATAATATAAATTCCCAACGTCATCACTTAAATATATAACTTTACTCAAACTCGGATTCGCAATTATTAGCATTTCAATTCACAGCAAGTTATCCCTTTTTAGCTTTATCGAGGCGTTACTATAATTATTCTCGTAATGAAACATAACAATTTCTTTTCATTTAACCGTATATTATTCACATCATAAATATACAATACAAGCACCCAGAGGCTAAGCTGGGGTGCACACATACTATGCTATCCATCCCGGTACATCACGTACATAAGGATCACGCATTCCGAATCTCTCAGGAATCGTTCTCAGATAACAACAATCACAAACAATGGAGGCGAACACAGTCACATCACATGGGTCACGCACATACCTACGCTCCCATGATTAACAGACTTATTAACTTCACAATAAGTCCTTCTCTGACCTATGTCCTCGAGGTACAAATCTATATCCCCCCGTAGGCACACAAAGATTAGATGGCCCTAAACGAACGTAAACCTCCCGTGATAGCAAGTATTGTAGGTATGTCATACACATAAAATCATATATACTAAGCATGCACACATCTTAGTAATTACCATAATTTATTAGTGGTACTTCTCATTCTTATACCAACTTTTAATGTCACACAAATCATATGTCCGGTTTATATGTATTTAAGTCATCAATTATTCTCACCACGTGATTTGTCCCTCGCGTCCTAATCCACGAATATTATTTAGTTCCAATCACACTCCTATATTTTACTCCTCAATATATCCCAAATCTCCCAACTATACCAATTAGTTAACATGGGAAAGTTACCTCTACAATTAAACAAGGCTACGGGACACTAGAAATCAAATCAGGCCAAAAAGGCCAATCTGTCAACTCGTTAGAAGTCTCGTTCGAACGAGGTCGTTCGAACGAGAGTTCGTTCGAACGAAAGGGGCATCTAACGAGATCTCGTTCGAACGAAAGGCATCGAACGAACATCCCACTCGTTAGAAAGCAAACTGTCACCTCGTTAGAAGCTCGTTCGAACGACCTGGGCAGGTCTTCTAACGAGATGCCAGTTTCGAGCCCAGAATTTCCTATCTCGTTTTTCACCAATTTCCTCTCCTCAAAACTCCTCCAAAAATTATTCCAACAATATTTTAAGGTTCCTCAACATTCCTAAACATTCTTAGGTCGTAATCTAGCACATTCATGGGATCAAATCTTCCTATACAACACCTAATTATTAAATCTCCCAAAGTTTCCCCCAAACCTTATGAGTATGAACCCTAGAATTTAAAGTCATCAATTTCCATAAATAAATCCGTTTTTGTAACATAAAAAGTAGTAATTATTTTAGTCAAATCACCCAATAGCAACTCTGCATGCAAACCTATATCAAAATCTGAATTTATAACTCCAATTTCATGGGTTTTTATAAATCTCCCAATACAATGCAAATATATCAATTTTCTAAGCATGGAAAAAGCATTCGCTTGAAATTAACGTAATTAAACCACTTTCCTCGGATTGTTCTCTGAATTTGATGTTGGATGTTGGATGTTGCTCTCTTTTCCTCTACAATTTCCTCCAAAGATGGTGATGGTGGCTAGGGTTTCCTCTTTGGAACTTCTCCTAACTTCTCCTATAACTCTCGTAGCCCTCTAATTAGTTAAGTGCTGGTAATGGGTTAGTGGGTCATTAATTTCCTTATTTTAAACTCCCAAAAATTCGTTGGTCATAAATCCCAAAATTCCAAAATTACCAAAATACCCCTTTTAGTTACTGGTATGGGCCAATAATGTCCCGGAACCCAAACTAAACCCCCGGCTAGTGTTTTCTGACTATTTCGACCCTTCCGAACTCGTTGGCGCACTCAAAATGACAATACGGCTGATATAAATAAAATTCACTTTTTAATTTAAATAATTACATTCCTGACGCGACTGTCACGCGCGTCCCAACAAAATTTCCCAAATTACCGTATTTCAGTCTCGCGATAATTTTAATATTTTCAATATCCATATACTACCATATATGCACCTTATGATCAAATACCAACTCACATCTCGTTAGTATTTTATTCGGATTAATTCTTAATTAATTCACATTTAATTTTATTAATCCCATCCCATAAATAAATATCAATAAAAGTACGGGGTATTACCGGCACGTGGAGCGTGCTGATATTCTTCCAGGACCCAGATAGGCTCGGGTGGACCCATAGCACGAGGGAACAGGGCCTCGGGCTCTTGAGGAATAGGAACTTGGTTTTGTTGCATTTCTCGGACCTCAACTTGGAGGTTGTTAATCTTAGCCACAAGCTGAGCTAGGACTGTCGGCAGATCCGTTTGTATGACTGGTGCTTGATCTGCATTCTCCGTGGAAGATGGATGGATTCCGGACTCGGAAGAAGTAGTAGAGGAGCAGATGACACTCCTAGGTGATTTGATTGAAGATCGAAGCCAATAGGGAGCCAGGCCAAGGTCTTGCAATCGACCTGAGAAGGCGTAGGATAAGATTTATTTTTGAGAAAGAGGGAAGAAACTATTTTTGGATTTTTGATAAAGAAGGTAGAAATGTTTTTGGATTTTTTAATAAAGGAGGGAGAAATATTTTTGGATTTTTTTTGATAAAGAAGGGAGAAATGTTTTTGGAGACGGAACTCAGCATGATTATTATGATTATTATTTTCTCACTTGTATTTAATTCTCCTAAATGCAATGCCGGACGGGACCCGAGCCTGGAAAAGTGGGGTTTATGCAAATCTACGATTTGGACTTGTAACCAGGCTCGCGGACAGGGTCCCATTTTTAAAAAATGCACGAAAATTGGGTCACAGATTGACCCGGAATTTCGGCAAAGTTTTGGGTTGAAACCGGCAATCCAAAGTGCGTGTTCTAAGTCTGACACCTATATGTGGGTATGCAGTTGGTTGGGTGAATCGGCATGGGTTCCCCCCTTTGGCGTGACTTCCACGATATACGTCTTGCTCTTGCGGGCAATCGGTACGTGTGGACAAGCCATTTGATATACCTGAGTGTACGTGAATTGCCTCACCATATACCTCGTGGGGACGGTACGTGTGAGAGCAAATTCGATATATTCGGCATACGTGAACGAATTCCCTACGATATACCTCCCGTCATGACTTCGGTCAAGCGGTACGATGCGGGAGAACCGTTCGATATACGTCGAAGGTACTTGGCCAATGGAAGGTGAGAGACATATCGCTTAGGCTAACTGCGACCTGCCGGACCAGCGCCCATCACGAAGTGACCCTCCAGTTACTGGGTAAAATTTGGTCAAATATCAATGTTCTTTGGGTGATATAGTGTGAATCATGCAGGATTCTCTTATTAGTATCTTATGATGAGAATGCCTTTCTTGATTATGCCAAACAGGGAACAAAGTACAAGTACCCCCAAAGGTACGCCAAGTATGGATAGGTGATGCGTGCAACATGGGTATATACATGTGATCCTAGGTGCACGTGGTGCGAAGTGTACATGGATAATTTTCTACAAATGTGTGAACATAAGCGTAAGTATGGGATACATGTGAGAAAGGGGGATAGGCAGATATGGGGGGAAACAAAAACAAATATAGCATCCATGTAAATAGAGTCAAGCCCACAAGCAAAAACACATATCCCCAGCAGAGTCACCACTGTGGCCATCCCCGATCCTGATCCCCGTAGGCGGGCACGTGGAGGAAAGGATCCTTCGGGTCCCGCGTGTCCCTCTCGAGAGGGCTTCGACCAACGTCGTTTGTGGTGTGAAAAATGTAGAGAGATTCAGATTCGCCAGTCTATTTTACTCAAAACAGACAAAAGAAAAAGGAGAAGCCACCCCGAAGGATGGCATCCAAAGACATACTGGTGTGTGCGAAACCAAAATGATTCGAGAAGGGTTCGGAGGCTTAGTTACGAAATGGGAAGGTGTTAGACACCCATTACGCCCTTTCGGTCTCTCATGGATATTTGATATTTTCCCTTATGTTTCCCCCCGTAATATGTGTGAATGTGTATATATATAGAATGGAGGTAGGAATCCTCGACTTGTATCATGGAAAAGATAAAGCGAGTCATCCGTAGGAAGATATTAAGAGTAAAATTAGAAAAATAAGATTTACGCGATTACCCCTATGTTGATCGTTATAATGGAACGATAACGCATATGGGGTAATGCGTCTGTAAGAACAAGTATATGTATAATATAAGGAAATTGGATTTAGAGAAGATAGAAAATGAGAGAAAAAGTGAGAAAAAGGACTCGAGTCTCAGGTTTTACCCCGAGACACCTACGTAGCCTATAAAGGCATCAAAGTCCACGTAGTTTGCATGTAAAACGAGGGGTTTATCCCATAAATCCAAAATGGGGAATCTCTTATTTGTGAGTGTGTGTGTGTAGAAGAAAGTGTTTTAGTTGTGAGAAGAGTGTGGAAAAAGTGTGAGAATCCCTACTTGGAATTTATGAGCAAACCCTCTTTTTCTTATTTTTGGGTTTTATTTATATGAAAATTAGAGATGTGCAATAATACAAAATAAAAAGTATATTAGGATGTGTGAGATGTGATAATAAAAGTGCTAAGTCAGAAAATAAGTTATTGGGAATTCAAGAGAATTTAGGAGAGAGTTTGAGAAAAGTTGGACCTTCTTGAAGATCTTGAGCTTGATCTTGAATGTTGGAGAGCAACCCTTGCCCTTAAAATGATGATGGATAGTGGTTAATTCACCAAAGTTGATGAAAGGGATGATGAAAAGTGGGAGTAAAGGGAGGATTTGGAAGTTGAAATCACGCTGCCTTCGAGAGAGGTTTCTGGGATTCGTTGAGAGAGATTTTTATCAGATCTGGGGTCCCCTTGCAAATGAGGTGAAGGCCTACTTTTATAGGCCCAAGTGGGTGCCGATTGGCATAGACCTGTTCCTTCCTATCGGCAGGTGCCGATAGGCAGGGTCTGGAACCTGCCATTTGGTAGTACGCTTCAGGCTTTTTCAGAAAATCGGCCGCCGAGGGCAAACCGTTGGTAAGAATCGCACACGGGGCATACCGTTGGAAAGGTAATTTAGAGACCTTAGAAATTACCTTGGACCGCTCTCGGGTTCGGGAGTTGACTTTGGTCAAATATGGCTCGGAAGCGTTTGCCGGTCCATTGGACGTGGAATCGTGCGGACGCAAACGGATCGTCCGTCCGCATGGTAAGTTCGAATCGCGCACGGGGCATACCATTGGAAAGGTTAGGGGATGTACTTCGACATTCCAAAGAGTTTGTCCCGGTTTGGAGAGTTGACTTTGGTCAACCGAGCTCGGGAAGCACTCGGTGGCCTCCCGGAGTCAAACGGATCATTCGTCCGCATGGAAAGTTGGAATCACGCACGGGGTGGACCATTGTAAAGGGTATTCAGTGCCCTTCGAAGATTCATTCAGCCTCGGTTGAGCTAAAGAGTTGACATAGGTCAAATAGAGCTCGGGAGCGCTCAGTGGCCTCTAGGTCAGGTTTCGGACGCAAACAGACCGTTCGTCCGCATGGTAAGTTGGAATCGCGCACGGGGTGGACCGTTGGAAATTGTATTCAGTACCCTTAGAAGATTCATTCAGTCTCGGTCAAGATGAACTGTTTGACTTTTGGGTCAAACTGAGTCGGGAGTGCCCGATGGCTTTCAGGTCAGTGATCGGGACATGACCTGGGTTTGCGGTGATAAGTGGAGGTACTAGGGACCTAAGGTGAGTCAGGGGGTAATAGAATGGGGTATCTATAGCAAGGGTCACTACAGAAACTCAATTCGAGAAGGGCCAATGCAAGTATCCCTGCAGAAGTCCAAGTTGAGAAGTGCCACCGTAAGGGTCACTGCTGAAACTCAAGTTGAGAAGAGCCACTGCAAGGGTCACCGCAAAAGTCCAAGTTGAGAAGGATCACCGTAAGGGTCCCGGTAGAAACTCAAGTTAAGAAGAGTCACCGCAAGGGTCCCTGCAGAAGCCCAAGTTGAGAGGGACTCCGCAAGGATCCCCGTAGAAATGAAATTTGAGAAGAGGGACCCACAAGGTCCTTCCCCCCTCAGCTCCCAGAAAAATTTAGGACGACGGGGTGCCTACCATAAGCAACCCCTCATCATGAAAAAAGAATAGAAGTACTAACACTTATTTTCTTGTACAGGTTGCCTAGTTGAGCAAGCTGGGCTCAAGTAGGCCAGTTGGGATCTCTTGGGAGTTTTGGCTTGGCGACTGAAGGACAAGGTATGTTGGGCAAGCCCAACTACTTAGCACCATAGGATTGAGAGAATACTAGTAGGAAGACCCAAAAGTCACTTAAGACTACACACACTTCACACTTAGTTACAAGTTAAGTGAGCAACCAAAGGGTTGGCTGCTCACAAGAAAAGAACTATTTATAAAATAATTTTAAAGGAGAGGGTCCTCTAAACCCCTCTCAAGAAAAATGGTCTTAGAAGGGGGTCCTCAAGACCCCCTCAAGCTTACAAATATTTTAGAGGAGGTGGTCCTTGAGACCCCCCTCAAGTTTACAAAGTTTATACCAAAAGTTACCGTTTCAAAAGATATTTAGCAGATCAAATATTTTGTCTCCATTAGAAGACATATTTACTTTTGAACTTTGGTTGGCCCAAGGGGGCATCTGCCAGAGGGGACAGGCAGAGCTGTCTGCAGGTAGGGACAAATAGTACACTGCAGACTTTGTCCCTCACCAACCCTCTAAGTTTTGGCGCCAAAAGTGCCAACCCAACCTTAGTGCCCAAGTATAAGTAGGACCGTTGGGCAAGGTCATGAAAGAGAAAAAAAACTCAATAGTAAAGTCACTCTGTCAAAATCACACTAGAACCTCTCTAGTATTCTCTCCCTACTCTCTCTAAGTGCTAAGTGCCTTGTTCTTTCACTCCCCACTGACAACCATCACACTCAGGAGCTCCTCTTGAGAAAATTACTATTATTATTGTGAAAGTTCATCTTCTTGTAGGGAGGGAGTTCCATCTTGAGCTCCATTTTTACCAAAAGGAGAAGGTCTCATCAGAAGCTGCTCCAGAAGTTATTGAGAACCTTGCAGACAACGTCCATTGGAGTGGGTCACGCCTCACCCTTTCCAGTTATTCATAGACTCCAGTCTCACTACCCTCCTGCAGTCGTAATGCACAATCTAATTCTTCTAGTATGGATTTGGCGCAAAATGGAAATGGTTCATTTACATCTTCTAAGGGAAATGCCCCTGAAATAATCTAAGATCCTTATGCAGCAAAGGAATTTACAAGCCCTGGACAAGAAGGTATTATTGGAGGTGAAGGAGTTGATCAGTTTCATGAGTCAAGAAAGTCACTTGTTTCCCGACAAGAAGTAATAATGTCTTCTTGTAGTTACTATGTTAACAAAAAAAAGTATGTGTAAATATAAATCAAGGGGCTTCCAGCAGTAGATAATATACCTATTTAGGTGCCTTGTGAACTAACTTATATTGTTGACTTGTATCGGCAACCTTCTAAATAGAGCAATGAAATATTCTTAAAATGAAATCAAGAAAGGGAAAAGAACATACAGTTAGAAAACAAAGCTCACGGTTGAAAGGGATTATAAATAAAACAGTTGCTGATGAGTGGCACCTAACTTGACATCATCAATGCGCATGTCACTTTTAGAACACAACAAATGATACACAAATCATAAATTCTAGGAACATTAGATCAAGTTAAGATACTAGTAGTTTGTGGTCACCTGCTTCTTGTTTTAAGCCTTTATCAAATTTTCATGATCAACCTTCCTTTTTTGCAGCTTTGGATTCATATGGAGCATTATCCTGCCAAAAAAGATAGATCACATAAATCAGTGATAGCACTGCAATTGTCCTCTCTTCACCAAAGATAACATACATTGCATAAGGACCTTAGTCTGTAAAGAAATGCTAGAGGAATGTGACTTGTAATTCAATGGACTGATGCATATTCTCAACTTCATAAATCAGTCTTTCCAAATATATAAATCCTTCAAATAGTTCATTAGAAAGCTTTTAAACTATATGCAATAGCAGAACACTTTAAAGAAGACCTCATTGTCGTTGCATAAATGAAAAAATAAAGTACACCTCTAATTCATTAAAGGTAAATTCATTACTATAGGATACGACTAAAGTACTTACAACGGGAGACATAGATTTCCAATTCTCTCCACTAACTTTACGAACCATTAAGTGAAACATTTAAAGAGAAAATTAACACATTCCTCATAAATCAAATTGTAATAATGGAAAATACATAATATAAAAATGAAAGCAAATGCCCATGAATTACTCACATCAAAGAATGCCATCACATTAGGATTTTCTTTCTTGAATATTTTTATACATTCCTCACTGTTACAACATTAATAAAGTTATAGGCAATCTTTGAAAACTACAAGATTTGTCATGTTACCAATGAGGTATGATGTCAATCCCAAGTAAATAACATGTAAAATATATCGAACATCTTTCACGTGTTGTCATCATGCAAGTGTCCATAACTAATCATAGTGAGTGTTACAATAGACCAGTACATTACAATTACATATATGTCCCAAAGGCTATGTTATTTATAATTTGGATAAGCATATCCAACATATTGTGGTACAGATAGAGTCACCCGAGTTTAAATAAAAACAAGATCAATTGTTAGTTTAAATTTCTAATATAAGTTGAATGTAATGTTTATAAAATGGGTCTAGTGAATATATTAATGACCTACAAGGCTGAGATTTGTACACCAAACCCAAAAATAATAGAAGCGTATGTCCTTCTTAAGTCTGAAATCCGTATGGAAAGAATCTTGGTTCAATGATAAAAATAAATTGTAACAAATTTTACTAGTGGCAAAATAAAGTAAGTCACAATGAAGATAAAAGTTGTGATTGTCCATTCAATAAAATTGACCCACGACATTAACTGTAAAGCACATATAACCTATATTAAACCACGTATTATTCCTTATTAATATTTTTGTACAGTTTCTTCAAATGTTATCAATCTGAGTGCAATTAAGTGTGAGAAAATTTTAGACCGTTCATTTAACACTTTGTACGCATCATCACCATAGACGTGCTCATTCATGTATAAACTTGGTTTAGTTATATGGTCCAAGACCCAAAAAATCAGAATGTATATATTGAGGTAATACCCATGTCTAAAAGCAGTTCGAAAACTTGAACGGTTTAAGTCTTTGAAAAATTATCACACAACTAAGAATAATAATACATTTCATTACAAGAAATTCTGAAATGAGGTTTTCATAAAGTACTTAATTCATATATAAATCATTCCCGTTGAGAAGGTCATTACTTTTTGTTTCATTTTTTCTGTTTACGCCCATATCCATTAGGTTATATAGTTGGTATACTATTAAAAGTTGTCCCAAAGTGTTAAAATCATTAATGACTTTGTATGTGTTTTTTTTTTCATTTTCAGACAAGTATAGTATTTTGAGGTGATTTGAAGAGTTGTCCTTCTATCCAAATAAAAAAAACATTTAACAAAAATAGAACTTTCTCATTCTTTAGTCTGCCACATCCAAAAAGATGACACTTTACATCATATGATGAAAAAAATAAAAAATAAAAGAAGACAAATAGATACATGAATAAGGAGCCGAGGAGAGTTGGGAACATCGTAAAGGAGCTTTCCCATCCACGAAAATGGCGAATAAAGAGCGTCTTCAAATTAGGTATGCTCACTTCACTACCCATGTATGTTCTCGCCTATCGCTCTATTTCCCACTATGAGATCTCGTACTACTAATTTTATTTTGTAGGAATTTGTTATATTTTTTATATGTTAGTAATTTGTTATGGTAGTATGAATTTTTTATATGTTGTCCACTAGAATACTAGACTAGTTCACGCATGGACTACTAAAATAATTTAAACAGCAACATAGTTTCACACACACATTATATTTAGAGTTCACACATTGTACACATGAACACACACTTTCATATACTCAGACTGGACATATAGCTTCGCACACATATACTACACAAACAGTTTCATAACATATACTGCATACAACACAATTCACATAGTTATAGACATTGCTTACGCACAATTTTACAGACTGGACACTATACAATACCCACATGTCAAGAGTTCTAGTAAAATTTTACCTAAATTCCATAGTGAAACAAAAATAATTAAATTATAAAATCACGGATTTGAAATTAGTTGAATTATATCTCCATAAAATTATAATTGAATCCAAACATAATCTGAGAGTTAAAGACAGTTTGTAATATATCTTTGGAGTGTTTCAAATGTCCTTTCCTTTAATAGAGAAATTGTTGCAATATAAAAATGAATGTTTCCCCAAGTGCTTGATCCACTATAATTGCTTTGACCTAAATAATAGTGATCCAAATAAGGGTCATAATGGAAAATGGACTTTAGGTCCATCACTAAAATATCTCAGGGACCAGAGTTATTTGGATTGGCCTGAACGAACACATATAACTGGATATAAAAGGCTAAAATCAATAATGACCAACAACATACAATTTTAAATTGATCTGATTTGCCAACTTATAGATACTCAAATTTTATGAGATAAATTTTTCACACAAGCAACAAGGGTTATCTTAAAAGTGACCACAATACCTTCGGAAACATTATCATTCCAGATGAATATTAGTCAGAAGAAAAAAAGAAGCAAACAAATAGGTAAACTAAGAAGGAACAGCTAGCTGAAAGACAATATGGGAAGAGAAAAAAAATTGTAGATCCAATAAAGAAACTCAAAATTAAACTCAAAACAGAATAGAACATACCTGAGCATTTTGTCAAGCACAAAAAATATAAATTTCATATGTTCTTATAGTGAATTGAGCGAATACAAAATACACACAAAAAATAAAAAATCATCATCCAAACAAATAGATTAACAGATCAATTCATAGTTAAATCTTATAACAAGTTTCAAAACTCACACGTACACGCATGAAGAGAGAAATCGATCAAACCTTTGCAACATGAATTGGTCAGGGGTAGACAATTTAACCTCTCGATGGGTTTTGATAATTCAGAAGTCAACGCGAGGCAGAGTCCGAGGGAAAGGCATTGGTTGGGGGAGGGGTATAGGTAGGAGGGGAGAGAAAGGGAGGTTAATGATTTTTGCAATACGAATTTGGAAGTGGGGTATTTCTTTCAATTTTTTATTTTGTCTTTTAATGAATTTTGCAACTGTTTTAGATGTATTGTAACGACTATATTTTATTCGTAACGATTTTTAACCGTTACAAATTTCTAACTCCCAAATTCCATTACAACTAGAAAAATAAATCCGTTACAAAATAAGCCTTTTGGTGTAGTGGGTCAAAGTTAAGGAAGAACGTTGTGAAGATTCCTCAAGAGGAATGTAGACACATATTCCACATACGCCTGGTCACACCACTGGTAACTAATGCAAAAAGCCTAAAAAATTAGGTTCATAAGTAGAACCTATGGAGACACATGGGTAACTAGTGCTAAATTTAGATTTTAATCTAAGTATACTAGTAGAACCTATGTATTCATTGGTAATTGATGCTTTAGGGTGTAAATTGCCCTAATGAAAAAAGAAGACAATCATATTCAAAGATTGACGAGACAAGTTGATCAAATATATTCCATTCATTTAATGATCATTACATGATTTTGTTCATAAAAGACTTACAAAAAATTAATCTAAGGGACGTTTTCCCTCAGCCTTAGAAACTGACTCCATACCATCCGAAGGATCCTCTAGGGTGTAAGGAGAATTGATAAAGTTCTTGGAGCATTGTTTTATTACTGCTGCTTGGTCGATGATGAGAAGGACGGACAATTTCCACCTCGTCGTAAAGGCCATAGTCCCCTAAATACTAGAAAATTGGGCACTGGGAATTGTATTAATAGGAATCCAATTTACATCCAACCTAAAGGGAGGATCTTCAAGGTCCAACAATCCAGGATCATACCATTTCTAGAAAGGACTGTTTTGCTCCACCTTCATTACTTTCAGGCAATTGGTCCAGCCCCATTTATAACCTTTATTCTAGGCTAGTTTAAATAACTCATCAAAATGCCCTAAAGCTTCATTATACCCCTCCATACAGATCTCCCTAGTCTTCTTATGGATTTGGAAGGTTAACCTATCGACTTGGTGTTGTAACTTCCAAAGCACCCCATATTTGGATTGTAACTGAGTATACTGAGTAACATGCTGCTTAGATTGTGTTTGAAGCTTATGGGATATTTTAGTAAGGGCTTGATTTTTGGCTTTCAACTGAGTAGATTGAATTATAAGAGTTTGTTGTGTCCTTACCTCATCCGTAGTAGTTCAATCCAGTTTAGTTCTTGCTCAAGAAGAGGAATTAGATTTGGTCTTTTTTAGTGACTCCACTTCTTCCCTTAACTTAGCATTTCCAGCCTCCAAGAATGAAAACCCTTCATTAATAGTAATAACAGTAGAAAAGGAAGTCTTCAAGGCATTCAACTCATCCCTCAAATTGTTGTTCTCCTCCTCCAGTTCCTTGGCAATAGAACTAGCTTCTTCCACTTCACGATTAAGCAAAAACTCTTATCTTTTAAAATAGGAAGCATATTTCTCCAGTTTCTGCTCAAAACCTCAGCCTTTGCTTAAAGCCTGCTATTTTTTATTTGTAGTCAACATGCAAAAGGGCATTGGATTCCTTATGATTCTCTTCTAGTTCTTCAATCATATCATAGTAAGCCACATTATTAGCCACTGCCCGATCAAGGAGGTATTTCAGATAAAGGTAGGGTTCCTTAGCTTGATCTGAAACATCTTCCCCGAGAAATTTTGATAGCTCTTCCTCAGTCAGAGACAGGTGACCAGCTTTAAAGAGTTCATTGCATCTCTGAAGTATCTCAGTGTCAGTTGTGGAGAATTGGTCCATTTTATCCATGAACTATTAAGAGCAAGAAAAGTTTCTAATCAACAACAGTATGTGAAATAAAAAGAAAAGACAGGAAAATTAGAAGTAAAAGTTTTTTTTATTGATAAAATGTTAAGTACAAATACATCAGCATAAAAGAAAATAAAATTTACAATTGTAGAAGAAAATAAAATAAAAAGCTGCTCAAGCATTTGGTCTACACCTTCTTCATATCTGAAGTATACCCAACAAGATTGGAAGCAGTAGCAGGCAAGTTAGGGTGACCACCCGCTGGAGGAGCAAAGGAGTCAACTGTAGCAGCCTAGTGTTAGTCGACAGATTCCAGTGCCAAATTGGATTCACTTGATCCCCGTCATCTTCAATCTCCTCATCCATGTTAGGAGGAGATCCTGGGTCAAGTCTGAGGAATAATTCAGATTCTTGAGGAGTACCGACCTCCACTAAGGCTGCTGAGCAGCCATCTTTAAAACATTTTTTCTTTACAAATGTAATTTCGTAGAAGTAGCTCCAATGGCCTTATACCAACCTTTGTTAAAGGCAGATTCCCTAGCCTTCGCTCTTTTAGCCTTCTCTGCAACAACCTTGGATTTTTCAGCATCTAAATTTTTCTACCGATCAGCAACCTACCCCCAAGAAGCAACATCATCCTCTTCAACAATATTTATTTTAGACTCCCACTTCTTCTGCTCATTAGCCAATGCTTGTTGGGAGTCAAAGCACTGAATTCTTCAATTCGTCAAAGGCCTCCTCAACCTCAGTTAAAGAAGAACGCAGAGCATTATCCTTCTCTAACATGTTGTTAAAGTCGACCAAGAACTGCAACAAGAAAACAGAGCAAGTTAACGTAAAGAGTAACAAAGAAATGAGTAAAAATAAGAAGAGAGGATAGTACTTACCACAGCCAGGCTTTGAGAAGCCCTTTAAGAAATTTTTAATCGGCGCATTGTCGACCAGACATTATTAGTTGTCTAGCCAAGCCAAGGTCAAGGGCCACTGGTGAGCTAGAAGCAGATAAATCAACCAACTCTTGTTAGTCGGTGTTGACTGAAGATCCTTCTGCCAGCCTAGAAGGGAACCCTTTTTTCACTCGCTTGAAATGGTTTTTATCAGCTTTCTTAGCTGGGAACTTCTTTCCAGCACCCTCCTTATTAGCTGAGGGCTTCTTCCCAGCATTGTCTTTGTTCTTGGCCCTATCAGCAACCTATTTGGAGGAACCACCTCACACGGGAAAAATGTAACTCATAGGAACTTACTTCGTGATCACGGGACTCCCGATTTGAGAATACGATTATAATTTGTATATTTCTAGACTTAGGCTTAAAAACATGGCGTTAATGGGTGAAAACCCGAAACAACCCCCGAACGGACCCGTGAGTGGCACCAACACCTCGCACGGGACCAATGTAACTCGTAGGAACTTACCGCACGATCAAAGGACTCCCGATTTGAGAATACGATGATAATTTAAAAATATCAGGACAGAAGAAAAACATGGTGTTAGTGGGTGAAAACTCAAAACAGCCTCCGAACGGCCCCGTGAGTGGCACCAACACCTCGCACGGGACCAATGTAACTCGTAGGAGCTGACATCGCTATCACGAGACTCTTGGTTTGAGAATACGATGATAATTTGCATATTTCTAGACTTAGGCTTAAAAACATGGCGTTAGTGGGTGAAAACCTAAAACAGCCCCCGAAAGGCCCCGTGAGTGGCACCAACACCTTGCACGGGGCCAATGTAACTCGTAGAAACTTACCGCGTGATCACGGGACTCTTGATTTGAGAATACGACGATAATTTGTATATTTATAGACTTAGGCTTAAAAACATTGGCATTAGTGGGTGAAAACCCGAAACAGCCCCCGAATGGCCCCGTGAGTGGCACCAACTCCTCGCATGGGACCAATGTAACTCGTAGGAACTGATCGCGTAATGACGAGACTCCTGGTTCGAGAATACAATGATAATTTGGGTGAAAACTCAAAATATCCCCCGAACGACCCCGTGAGTGGCACCAACACCTCGCACGTGGCCAATGTAAGTCGTAGGAACATATGCGATCCCGGGACTCCCGATTTGAGAATACGATGATAATTTGTATATTTGTAGACTTAGGCTTAAAAACATGAAGTTAGAAGGCAAAAACCCGACATAGCCCCTGAACGGCCCCGTGAGTGGCACCAACACCTCGCACGGGACCAATGTAACTCATAAGAACTTACTGCGTGATCACAGGACTCCCAATTTGAGAATACAATGATAATTTAAAAATATCAGGACTTAAACAAAACATGGCGTTAGTGGATGAAAACCCGAAACAGCCCCCGAACGGCCTAGTGAGTGGCACCAACACCTCGCACCGGACCAATGTATCTCGTAGGAACTGACAGCGCTATCACGGGACTCCCAGTTTGACAATACAATGATAATTTATATATTTCTAGACTTAGACTTAAAAACATGACGTTAGTGGGTGAATACCAGAAATAGCTCCCAAACGGCCCCATGAGTGGCACCAACATCTCGCACGGGACTAATGTAACTCGTAAGAACTGACCATGCAATCACGAACACGTGACTCCCAATTTGAGAATACGATGATAATTTGTATATTTTTAGACTTACGCTTAAAAAAATGGAGTTAGTGGGTGAAAACTCAAAACAGCCCCTGAACAGCCCCGTGAGTGGCACCAACACCTCGCACATGACCAATGTAAGTAATAGGAACTTACCGCGCGATCACGGGACTTCCGATTTGAGAATACGATGATAATTTGCATATTTCTAGATTTAGGCTTAAAAAATGGGCATTAGAAGGTAAAAACTCGACACAGCCCCCGAATGGCCCCGTGAGTGGCACCAACACCTCGCACGAGACCAATGTAACTCGTAGGAACTTACCGCGCGATCACGAGACTCCCAGTTTGAGAATACGACGATAATTTGTAAATTTCTATACTATAGCTTAAAAACATGGCGTTAGAGGGCAAAAAATTGAGACAACCCCTGAACGGCCCTGTGAGAGGCATCAACACCTCGCACGGGACCAATGTAACTCGTAGGAACTGATCGTGTGATAACGGGACTCCCAGTTTGAATACATAAGGATAATTTGAAAATATCAGGACTTGGACTTAAAAACATGGGTAGGGGTGGTAATTTTTGACACGACACGAAAACAGGACACGAACTCGACACACAAATGGCAGGTCAGGTCATGCTTAAATAGGTGTGGGTCAATTTCGGGTCAGACCCATTTAACACGTCTAATAAACAGGTCGTGTTTCATGTCGCACCTGTTAACACAAAATCGACCTGTAATTGACACGAATAATAATCGTGTCAATTCGGGTCATTTTCGTGTCAAAATACCTATTTAAGACCTATTTATTTTTAGCCGTTAGATTGTGTTTTCACTATGATCTAATGGTCACAACAAAAGTTAACTTTACCCATATAAAAGGTTAAAAAAATTATTTAATCTCATAAACAGGTCATGGTGGATCATGTAAACAGGTTCCCTTTGCAAATGACCTATTTATTAAGCAGGTTAAACAGGTCGTGTCGTGTTAGCGGGTTGGACACGACTTATTTATTAAACAGGTTAGATGGGTCGTGTCGTGTTAGCGGGTTGGACACGACCTGTTTATTAAACGGGTTAGACGGGTCGTGTCGTGTAACCTATTTATAAACAGGTTCGTGTTCGAGTCAGGTAAAATGACACGATTACTTAAACGAGTCGTGTTCGTGTCAATGGTATATCTAGAAATATCAGGTCTCGACACAACCCGAACACGACACGGTAACCCGAATTTCCAGGCCTAAACATGGCGTTGGAGGGCGAAAACTCAAAACAGCCTTCGAACGGCCCCGTGAGAGGCACCAACACCTCGCAAGGGACCAATATAACTTGTAGGAACTGACCGTGCGATTGTGTGGCTCCACATGATAACTAAACTCCCAATTTGAGAATACGACTCTAATTTTAAAATGTCTAAACTTAGGCTTAAAAACTTGGCATTAGAGGGGACATTACCGAAACAGCCCCGTGAGTGGCACCGACACCTCGCACGAGACTAATGTAACTCGTAGGAATTGATGTTTTGATAATTATAACTCATGTATGCAATTTTTCAGCTTAAATAAAAATTTTGTAAAACTATTTGGTTACTGATATCATTTTTTTTTTGTATTATATCATTTGCAGGATAACATTGTATCGTTTGCTTTTTTGCACGTGGAACAAATGAAGGAGGCAATGGTTTACAACATGAAGATTGTTTATATAATGTTGTGGACATTCAGGATTATGTTTTTTTATGTGTTATAGACGTGCGGGATTTTATTGTTTTACTGTTTAGTTTTATAGCCATGTGGGCTTTTATAATTTGATTGCTAAATTTTATGGTCGTGAGAGCTTTATAATAAGCAAATTTTATATTTACAGGGTTTGGAATGTCCAAAAAATAGTGAAACCTCTGCCCAATTTTTTTTGTCTGTGAATTATTAAGACGTGTAATATTTTTAAGTTTGTATATATATTAGTTTATTAACAACATTCCCGATTCTCAATTTGTGATTTTTTTATTATTTTTCCAATAATAAATATTTGTAACACCTCATACGCGTCCAACGTTACACGTAGCAACCAACCGTGCAGTCACAAGACCCCCAATTTTAGGATTGGACAAAAAAAAGACATTTTTTTAAAATATTAAATATGGCAATGGACTTTGTTCATGACCATTTTTATTTTTTTCGTCGCGCATAAAAATGGTCGCGGCCAAAGTCCATGACCCCCAACCATGATGAAAAATGGTCGCGGCCAAAGTTCGCGATCATTTTTTTCCTTTTTTTCCATCACGGTGTGGGTCACGAACTTTGGCCGCGACCATTTTTTGACACGAACTTTGGTTGTGACCAATTTTTGTCACGGTTGTGGGTCATGGACTTCGTCCGCAACCATTTTTTTCCTTTTTTTTTCATTACGGTGTGGGTCACGGACTTTGACTGCGACTAATTTTTGTCACGGTTATGGGTCACGGACTAAGGCCGCGACCATTTTTTTCCCCGTCATGATATGGGTCACGGCCCAAGTCCGTGACCCCTGGGGGCCATGACCATTTTTTGGTCACGGACTTAGGTCGCGACCCACAAAATTGATCGCGCCCGAAATGGTCACGGCCCAAGTTCGTGACCCACAGTCTTGGTAAGGGATTTTGGCCGTGACCATTCGCCAGTTTGGGTGTAGTGAGCAAGAGGTAAATCTGAGTCTAAAGATTAGGGGGAAGCAACAACAAGTTCACTACTGGAAGATGAAGTGGTTGAGGATGTGGAGATGGGATCTTGGTCAAGATCAATCAGGGGTGAAAGAACAACAATAGTGGGGCAAGCAACGAAAGAAGTAATAATATTCCTATAATGCAATAGATGTTGATCTGGTATGCTCCTCCCCAATTTTCTAGTGAATGCCCCAGATGAACTTCAACTCTCTAAGGTTGATGTCATTTTTTTTGGGACACTTTCTTTTTCGATCAACTGCAATAAAAATTAACAAGGTAAACATCAGTATTAGCATTTAGCAGAATATGCAAGGAAAAATAGATAAATAAATGCAACCTATCCCATTGCCATTTGGTAGGCACCTAAGCCCCTGATACTCAGCATTTCCAGTCATGGGAGCATGTTACCAATTTTTGACAATTACTCCATGATCAAAGTAATCTCTATTGGAGTCAGGAATATTAACAACTAAAGCTTTGCTTACATCCCTGGTTTTTAAATAATATATGGTGTCACTTGTGACCCATTTGTAACAAAACATAATTTATGGGATCCCTATATGCGTCCCATGGAGCTGGTTTAACCTTAAACCCCATTAACCACTCTCCAAGTGTTGGGGGCTATGAATGACATCAAAGTGTTGACAAAATTCAAGACAAAATGGGTTTGGGGGGAAAGTAAATCCACACTTAGTAATGAAAATAGAAGGTAACCAATAACCCTCAAGTAAAGAAAAAAGATCAGTGGGAAGACTAGAAAGTTCCAACTCTACCCACAAAGGGATATTCCATTCACCACTGAATTCTCCCAAAGAGCTTACAGAATAAACCATATTCAAAGAAGAAGAAGAAAAAGGGAAGAGAAAAGATTCTTACAAGAATTTAAGGATTCAGCAAGAACTGAAGAACAGGGGAGATGATCGCAGAGAGAGCTCAAAGAGATAACAACAAAAAACTCAAAAGATTTTGAGGTAAGAGACAATCGTGGATTTTCTCGCCTCTTATAGGTTGCCTCAAAACTGGTGAAGGTAATGATTAAAAGAAGCGTCGATTGAATGATTGGCATCTAGAGCCAGAAAAGACACATTTGCCCAAAAACTATTTGACAAAACTATGGATAATTATAAACATGCCAAACACATTATGAACCGATAATCAAATCATTAACTTTACAAGTATGGGAAGTCAGTATCCGACCAAGACTCAAAATTATTTCCCGAGTAACTTTAGGAGCTAAATGTTCCATACTCTTATAAAAACCTCAAGCATCAAACACTAGGGGCTTCTGTTGATACAAAAAATTATCCTCTTACGTGGACTAATCAGAAATAGACATATGTTATCCTACGCGGCATTAGTCCTAGTTAACCAGGACTATTTATCAAAATGAATCCAAGAATGCCGACCAACACTGTAGAATGCCAACCAGCATACAAAAGAAGCCCGACTAACACTAAGAAGATCGACCAACAGGGGTTATAAAGCGCCACTAGTTGTGTACATTATGAACGTTGTACAAATGTAAATGTCTATGTTATAAAGGCATTCCATCCTTTAATATTTCTCTTCTTGTACACCCTCAGGGGCTTTAAATACATTATAATCCCTACAGCCAAGGGACACGAAACAAGAGATAACTGAACAAACACAAGGCAATATACACCAGTGGACGCATGCTTTTCCTCTTTAGCCGAACCACTTTAAAAATCTTTTGTGTCTCTTATTTACTTATTTATCTGTGATCAAATAATTAGAGATAGCCTTGTTTTTTGCATCAACAGTGTGCATACTTATATTGAATTTATATATACGTAGGTCGGGTAAATACCTATTGTATGGATTATTATGTGTATGACATAGGTACCATACTTTCTATCATAGGAGGTCTCATAAAGGGGACGATCTTATCTTGATGAGCCTTCGGGGGGATTTAGATTGGTGCCTCAGAACATAGGACTTAGCTTGGATTGCCATATGTATGAACAATGGTATTGAACGGTTTTTTGGGTGCATAGGTACGTGCGTATCCCAAAGTCCTAGGACTATGATCGCCTCCAATATGTGTGATTTGTGTTAATACGGTTTCAGAGTGGTTCGAAATTCGTAATCCTTATGTATGTGATGCACCAGGATTTGATAGCAGAGTATGCACGCACCGCATGTTTAGCCTTTTGGGGTGTTGTACTTGTATAAATATATTATGATAGTGAAATATGTATATATATAACTTGTGATTATTCTACTGTGCTTCCTAGCAGATAAGAAAGGTTATGACATATAGTACAATATAAGAAGGTGGAAACTTAAAAGAATAAATAGATACTTGAATTGATTAATAAATGTTGGAAATTCGATAACGTATTATTGGATAATACAGGTGGACACAATAACGTAGTCTTCATACATAGAGATTTGGTTCAAACTGGTCAGGTGGGATAGCGTAACTAGGATAAGTTAAGAGTATGCGTTAGGCGTGAACAATAGTTGAGAGATGAGAATCTCAAGTGAGAGTACGTGACTAACTTGTATATAATTATCTTGTATTTATGCATTTAAATACTTTCTATTTTAAAACTATTTTTAACTCGGGCTCTGATCCATTTTCTTCCAAATCTATTTTATCTTTGTAAAACCCTTTTAGGTGCCCAGCCATAGGGACGCCAGGGGGAGTTCCCATCATTTGACGTGTTGTAGCTGTTGTGGAAGTTACAGGACCTCGTACTAGACGCCTCCACATTTATCCTTGATTCATTCAGAGTCATTTATATCAGTCAGGGCATGACGTCCATTCTTATTTAGAGATAGTGGTTTATGTCATTTATTTATATTTCATATGTTGGAATTTATTTCATTTCAGACTATTGTATTTGGGATTTTACTGGGAGTGTTTATTCCAGACTCAGTTTATTTCAGTATGGCATTTAATTCCTATGAGATTGTTTATTGGATGGTGAATGCCTAGTTAATCACTTAACTAGTTTCACGTTAATTCAAAAGATAAAATTTTGACATCTGTTTTTTTTAAATTACTAGGTGGTTAGTAGTTAATAAAAGAAGTTTTCGATAGTGATGCTAAGAATGAACCAACTGGATATTCTGATTTCATTTAATAAAGGACTGATCACCTGGTATTTTATTAGGCATGGTGTCAGAGGTGGTATCAGAGCATGAGGTTCTAGAGTCTTTAGGATCTGCGCGGCATATTATGCTTCAGCATAGCGTTCTCTGATGCAGAGCCCTATGTTTAGAACTGTTGTATTCATTAATTATGTATTTATGTCTTCAGCTATTTTGAGACATTAACTGTGGACTTATAAAGTTTTTATTATTTCAGATGCCTCCTCGACGTGCACAACGAGCTCCTAGGGGTGCCCATCTTCGACCCAGGGTACTATAAATGTTGTGGAGGTGGCCACTATAGTGGCACAAGCGATAAATGCAGCTTTGTCAGTTGTACTGCAAGCCCCACCCCAAGCACAGGTAGCGGGACCAGTACTAGCTCACGCATTCCCTTCTATTTGGGAACGTGTTAGGGATGCCTTCCAGAAGGCATATCCTCCGAATTTCACAGGGAGTTCTGATGTAGTGGTAGCAAGCTAATGGAAGAAAGATATCCAGCAGCACCTGAGTATGTATGAGTGCACAGAGGTTCAAAAATAAATTCTAGCTACATTTAAGCTAGTTGGAGTGACACTATATTGGTGGGAATCTATTACCACTGCTGAGGAGAGAGATGGCATGACTATTCATGATTTCAGGGTGCGATTCGATCGCAAATATTTTCCTTTCGCCGTTCAGACTGAAATGAGGTAGAAACTGTTAAACCTCACCCAGGACGAGAGGATCGTTGTGGAATATGAGGAGAAGTTTACGAGATTGATCAATCTGGTGCCAGATGAGGTACCTACTGAAGGGAAGAAGATTCAGATGTTTATGGATGGCTTGACTTGAAGGATTTGTCACCTCCTGTTGGGTAATCTTTCATTGGGTACATATACTGATGTGCTTAACGCTGCCCTACTACACTTCCAGGATCACCACTTCCATCTGAAGGGAAGAAAATGAGTAGGGGAGTCCAACCAACAAGGCAGGATAAGGGGTAATGGTGCCAGTGGGGCATAAATAGCTCAGGGTCAGTAGAGATAGGGTGAGCAGAGTTTCCACTAGGGGGACCCTGCTAAAAATTTCAGATCATGACTATAGGAAGGGACGGGGAGCTTTTAGACAGGGCTATCAGGGCCAACTTGAACATCAAGGCCATCCTGGATAATATGGCCAATAGCAAGAGGGATAGAAAGTCCAACAGCGCTTTTAACAGGGCCAAGTGAGGAATGGTAATGGCCAACAGGGGTGGAGAGGAGGAAACTTCACAGGCTGATGTTTCATTTTTGGAAAGACTAGCCACAAACGATAGGATTGCCCCGATAAGGGAAAGTTTCCTCAGCAGCAGGGTGCTCATCAGGAGCCTCAGTGATCGATTTTTCTCGCCACTCTCCTAGCACCACCATAGATGTCAGCCTTGCCTGTCATTCCAGCAGTTATAGTTCAGCAAGGACAACTACAGTATGGGCATATTTATAACATCCACTAGGCCACAGTCCCTCAAGCCCCACCCGCAGTTGAGGGTATGTTTTTTATCCAGGGGACTATGGGGCGTATTTTATTTGACATGGGGGCTTCACACTCTTTTATTTCCACTAGACTTGCACGTACTATGGGGTTATTAAATAAAACAGAGAGTACTGTTACGTGTGTTGACTTGTCATTGGGTAATGGAACGCTGGTTTTATTTATATGTCGGAGCGTGGGTATAGATATTGGGAGACTCATTTTGTTTACTGATATGCTTATATTAGATATCTCTGAGTATGATGCGATTATCGGTATGAATTATCTAGTTGCGTATAGGTCCATAATTGATTGCTTTAGTAGGAGTATTATATTTGCTATACCGGGTCAGGAGATATTACTGGTGGCGATGCGTCGTCTTGAGGGAGGATCGACCACTGATTTGTATTATATAGAGGAGGAGACCTTTAAGGAGGTGGTGATTCCACTTGATTCGATTTCGGTTGTTTGGCAATTTGCTGATGTATTTCAGGACATACCAGAACTATCGCCTAGCAAAGAGATAGAGTTTGTGATAGATTTGACCCCAGACACTCATCCGATAGCCCGTGCACCATATCGTATGGCTCCAGTAGAGATAAGGGAGTTATGAGATCAGATTGAGCAGCTATTGGGATAGGACTTCATCCGTAGGAATACCTCGCCTTGGGGTGCTCCCGTGCTATTCATAAAGAAGATAGATGGGTCGTTACGGTTATATATGGACTATCGAGAGTTGAATAAGGTCACGATACAGGATAATTATTTGTTGCCTCAAATCGATGACTTATTCGACCAATTGAGAGGATCTGCCTTTTTCTCGAAGATAGACTTGAGGTCAGGGTACCATCAGTTTTGTATCAGGGAGCAAGACGTGTCTAAGACTACCTTATTGAAGATATATGGATCCTACGAGTTCAAGGTTATGCCATTTGGGCTAACCAACGCACCAGCCATGTTTATGAACTTGATGAACAGGGTTTTCAGAGAGTTCCTACATAGTTTATCATTATCTTTATAGATGATATTCTGATTTATTCCCATACTAAGGAGGAGAACGCCGAGCACCTCAGATAGGTATTGCAGATGCTATATAAGCATCAGTTATATGCTAAGTATGAGAAATGTGGGTTCTGGTTATGTGAGGTGCAATTTTTGGGGCACATTGTATCTAATCAAGGAATATTTGTAGATTCAAGCAAGGTATCGGTGGTGAGGGAGTGGGGATAACCCATAACACCGATGAAGGTGCGTAGTTTTTTGGGCTTAGCTAGATACTACAGGAGGTTTATTCGGGGATTCAAGAAGATAGTGGGTGTGTTGACTATCTGGACTCACAAGGGTGTGCCATTCATCTATGACGATGCTTGCCAGTTGGCTTTATATGAGCTGAAGGACAAGCTAACTTCAGCACCAGTTCTAGCACTACCCAGGCCAGGATTGGAGTACTTAGTCTATACCGATGCGTCCTTACAAGGACTTGGGGGTGTACTTCAGCAAAAGGACCAGGCTATAGCTTTTGCTTCCTGTAAGATTAATCCTCATAAGAGGACTTACCCCACCCACGACTTAGAGTTGACAGTAGTCGTTTTGCACTTTGAATATGGAGACCTTATCTATTGGGGGATAAATTTCATCTTTTCACAGATCACAAGTCACTACAGTACCTGTTCACTCAGCGAGAGCTAAATATGCGTCAGCGGAGGTGGATCAAATTTGTGAAGGACTATCAGTTCGATATCTAATACCACCCGGGGAAGGCTAACGTGTTAGTAGATATGTTGAGCCATAGGTGAGGTGGATGAGGTGTGGAAGGCGAAATGGAAGGAACTAGGACATTATGATGCAGTTGCCCGATCATTCATGTCAGTGATGATAGTTACACCCGAGATAGTTACTAGGGTAATTACAGGCTCAGGAAACAGATTTTTTCTCTCAGGATCGAATTATACAGCTTCTGGACGAGGGGGGAGAGTCTTATTCTGTGAGATCAGATGAAGGCTTCGCTTCAATGGCAGACTGGTAGTTCCAAAGGGGGAGGATCTGCGACATGTAGTGATTACAGAGTTGCACGAATCATGATTTTCTGTACATCCTAGAGGGGATAAGATGTACCAGGATATGAGGCGACAGTACTGGTGGAGTGGAATGAAGAAGAATATCGTCGAGTTTATTTCGAAATGTGCCACTTGTCAGCTGGTAAAGGTGAACCATCAGAGATCGGTAAGGCTCCTACAAAATATGAGAGGATTTCCATGGATTTCATCACAGGGTTGCCTACTTCGCAGAGGGGTCAAGATTCCATATGGGTGATTGTGGATCGATTGACCAAGGTAGATCATTTTCTGCCAGTTCAAACCGATTATACTACATGATAGTACGTTCAGATCTTCATTATCGAGATAATGAGACTATATAGGGTGCCCCTTGATATTATGTTTGACCAAGACAAGATTTTGTGTCCCAATTTTGGGAGAGTTTCCAAGAGGCCATGGGTACGGAGTTACGACTGAGTACGTCCTATCACCCACACACCGATGGGCAGATCGAGAGAACTAATTAGATGTTAAAGGATATGTTGCGGGTGTGTATCCTTGATTTTCATGGGGGCTGAGAGCAGTATCTTTCACTGGTGGAGTTTGCTTATAATAACTCCTACCATTTTACTATTGTGATGGCTCCATTTGAGGAGTTATATGGTAGACCTTATCATCCCCCAGTGTGTTGGCTTGAGGTGGGGGACAACAAGCTACTTGGGGTAGAGGTGATCCAGGATACCTCGACTAAGATTGAGATGATTCAGAGCCGTATATGTATTACTTAGGAGAGACAGAAGAGCTACACATATGCTAAGAGGTTCTTCCGAGAGTTTAATGTGGGGGACCAGGTGTTACTACGAGTATCTCCTATGAAGGGGATAGTGCAATTTGGGAAAAAAAGGAAGTTGGCACCAAGGTATGTGGGACCATTCCCTATTATTGAGCGAATTGGTCCAGTGGCTTAAAGACTTGGGTTATAGAAGCACTTGCATAGGATTCATGATGTGTTCCATATCTCTTCACTGAGGAGATATCTTCAGGATGAGTTAACCCATACTCATATTGCTTTAGAGGAGAATGATCTACAGCCCGATAGTTCCTACGAGGAGGGGGCAGTTACTATCCTAGACCGTAGCGAGAGAAAACTGAGGTCGAAGATAGTATCGTTGGTGCGCGTTCAGTGGCGGCATCATAATGCCGAGGAGTCTATCTAGGAGCGCGAGAATGAGATGCGCCATAAATATCCAGAGTTATTCTTACCAGGTATACCTTTATTTTCTGAATTTCGGGACAAAATTCCATTTTGAGGGGGTAAGTATGTAATACCCCATATTTTGAATGATTTTAAATATGGGTTTAATAAATTTAAATAATGGGAAATTAATTTATAATTAATCCGAATTTAAATAGATATTACTAGTGCGATGAGAGTTAGTATTTATTGATGTGAATTATCTTAAATATTACTGAGTGAGTGAAGTAATATGTGATTATGAATTTATTAAAATAGTCGCGAGTGGAAAATACGTCAGTTATTGTAATTAAGTCGGGACGCGCGTGTTAGTTGTGTCGGGACGCAATTTAATGGAATAAAATAAAATTTATTTTTACGTCATCCTTATGGTCATTTCGATTGCGCCAAATTGTTCGCAAGGGACAAGATAGTCAGAAAAGTCTACTCGGGGATTTAGTTTGGGTCCTGGCGCAGTTTTAGGCCAAACCGATACCCCGGGAGGGTATTTTAGTCATTTTAATTTTTAGAGTAATTAAGCCTACGAATTTCATAAGTCTATATCAGCTATTAGGGTTAGTCATTCTAGGGTTATCAAGAACAAAAGCTTAGGAGGCCATTAGAGGAGGAAGGAGAAGAAATTTTCAAGCCAAAAACCACCATTGTTACACCTCTTTCACAACCAACACAATCGGAGTGTAGATCGGGAGACTAGGAACGCAACCATACACTTCGTCTTCAAAGCATCAGACCTACTATTGCACGACAAGTATTGTTATTTCTTAAATTCAAGTAGATAAAATATCCATTTTAGTATAATATGATTAAAAGTTGAATCTCATACATGTAGAGGATAATTTTATGGATTATATCCTATTCTGGGGATTAGATCGCTGATATTGGAAGACGAAATTGAATATATTCTAAATATTTATATGTTTAGAAATTGGAGTTTTATACACGTTCATGAAGAAAAATCATAAACTAGGGTTCTTGAGAATTTAATTGAAATTTAGGTGATAAATGGATGAATCTTGATGTTTAAATGATTGTTGTATATTAGAAATCATTGATATGAGTTAGAATAACATTTAGCATATTTATTTTGGAGTTTGGTAATGAGTTATGGAGGTTTTAGAGGTTAAGGTTAAAGACGAAGACCTATAGGGGCGAATCGAACCAATCCGGCTCCAGGCCGAACCGGTCCGGCCTCCAAGTTTTTGGCCAATTTTTCCTTTTTAATTAGAATCTTTAGGAATTGTGTTGGATTAGATTATGGAATTTAACTCTAATTAACTCAAGGAGTATATGGGAATACCAGTAGGCCTAGGTTGGGTTTCGGGCCAAGTTCTATAAGGGGGGAAACTAAGGATTTAATTTAATTAGGTTAAATCGAAATAAATACCTAATTTAGAGAATGATTCGAATAATGGAATTTCGAGGGTTACGATGACTTAGACCAATATGGCATAGTGTCCTACCTACTGATATTATGTGTAGAATAAGGGATGCACTTCGAGCGATGAGAATTACCCGAGAGCATATGATGAGTAGTAAATCTTTAATCCTTTAATATGTGGGATAATCGGAATATAAATATACTACATATGAGACTTGTAATATGGAACGTGTGCATACCTATATTGAATTTATAGATACTTATGTTGGGTAAATACATATTGTATGGATTATTATGTGTATGACATACCTACCATACTTGCTATCATGGGACGTCTCAGAAAGGGAGACAATCTTATCTTGACGAGCCTTCGGGGGATTTAGATTGGTGCCTCAGAACGTAGGACTTAGGTTGGATTTCCATATGTGTGAACAATGTTATTGAACGGTCTTTTGGGTGCATAGGTATGTGCGTATCCCAAATACCTAGGACTATGTTCACCTTGAATATGTGTGATTTGTGTTAATACGGTTCTAGAGTGATTCTAAATTCGTAATCCTTATGTACGTGATGTACCAAAATTTAATAGCAGAGTATGCACACACCGCAGGTTTAGCCTTTTGGGGTCCCGTATTTGTATATATATTATGATAGTGAAATATGTATAAATATAACTTGGGATTATTCTACTGTGTTTCTTAGTAGATAAGAAAGGTTATGACATATAATACAAGATAAGAAAGTGGAAACTTAAATGAATAAAGAGATACTTGAGTTGATTAATAAATGTTGGAAATGCGACAACGTACTATTGAATAATACGGGTGGACACAATAATGTAGTCATCATACTTAGAGAGTTGGTTCAAACTAGTTAGGTGGGATAGCATAACTATGATAAGTTAAGATTATGCTTTAGGTGTAGGTGAGAATCTCAAGTGAGTGTACGTGACTACATGTATATAATTATCTGGTATTTATGCATTTAAATACTTGCTGTTTTAAAACTATTTTCAAATCGGGTTCCGACCTGTTGTCTTCCAAATCTATTTTGTCTTTGTAAAAACCTTTTAGGTGCCCAACCACAAGGATGCCAGGCATAGGAGTTCCCATCAGTTGACGTGTTGTAGTTGCTGTTGAAGTTACAGGACCTCGGTACTAGGCGGCTCCACATTTATCCTTGATTCATTCAGAGTCATTTATATCAGTTAGGGCATGTCGCCTATTCTTATTTAGAGATAGTGATTTCAGTCATTTATTTATATTTCAAATGTTGGGATTTATTTTATTTTAGACTATTGTATTTGGAGTTTTACAGGGAATGTTTACTCCAGACTCAGTTTATTTCAGTATGACATTTTAATTCTCATGAGATTGCTTATTGGATGGCGAGTGCTTAGTTAATCACTTAATTGGTTGCAAGTTAATTCAAAAGGTAAAATTTTTACATCCGTTTTTTTAAATTACTCGGTGGTTAGTGGTTAATAAAAAACGTTTTCGTCAGTGATGCTAATAAAAAAAGTAGCACCCTATATTTCTACTTACAATTTTTCAGTTAAATACTAATATATTGTACTTATTAAGTTTGTTAAAATATGTTTTGTATAAATTTATTACGTGACTTATATTGTATAAAATATTTAATATTACATATTAAGATTTTGTAATCTGTTTAATGAGTTCATCTTGAATGTTTTAGAATTATTTTATATTATATTTTTTATATTTTCGTTTAATATTTATTTTTAATTATTTAAAATAATATTAAGATATATAAATACATTATTTATCATTTTATTTAATTTTACCATCACACAATTTGTAGCGTCCGAACTAGTAAATAGTTAAAAAAAATTCCAATGACAGCTCACGTTCCCAAAAAATAATAATGATACAACTACCACACCACCACTTTTTAATTCCCTCCCTCGCACCAAATCTCTCCCCCCCTTCACGATAAATATCTCTAACTCTAACACCATCTTTCTACGAAGTCTCGTAGAAACCAGCAACAACTATGTCAAATGAAAAACCATCATCTCTTACTCCCTTTCCCTTACTAGATCCCTATAAATTTTTGCAAATCTCCCCAAACCCAGATGGCTCATTAACTCGATCCGACCTCATCCCCACCGTACCCCCTACGCAACCCTCCACAAATCCCAACTCACCCCAACTAGCCATTTCCAAAGATATCCCACTCAACCATACCAAAAAAACCTTCATTCGTCTCTACCGTCCCATTTCCCCACCACCCAACAACAAAATCCCGCTCCTTATTTATTTGCACGCTGGCGGTTTTATTTTATTTAGTGCCTCATCCATTGTAGTCGACCATTCTTGTTTCCGCATGGCAGCGGATTCCGCCTGTTTAGTTGCCTCCGTTGACTACCGTTTAGCACCAGAGAATCGTTTACCAGCCGCCTATGATGACGCCATTGAGGCAATCATGTGGACACGCCAATAGGCACTTAACGGAAGTGATGAGTGGTTAACGGAGTTAGCTGATTTTAGTCGAGTGTTCTTAATGGGATCTGGCTCCGGAGGAAATATGGTCTACAATGCGGGTCTACGTGTACTTGATCTGGATTTATCACCAATTAAGCTCATGGGGATTATAATGAATTAACCGTTTTTTGGTGGGACCCAAAGGACAGAGTCAGAATTAATGTTTTTAAATGATAAGGTTTTGCCTTTACTCGCTAATGATTTGATGTGGTATTTGGCTTTGCTGGATGGTGCGGATCGGGATCACGAGTATTGTAATCCGTTGATCTATACTCATGAGGTGAAGCATAAGATCGGACGGTTACCCAAGTGTTTTGTTAGAGGGTACGATGGGGACCCACTGGTGGATAGACAGAAGAAGGTGGTGGAGATATTGAAGGCACGTGGGGTGCACGTGGGGGTGAAATTTGTTGAGGGTGGGTACCATGGGTTTGAGGTGTTTGAGCCTCAGAGTGAGATCGTTCAGGATTTTTATGACGATATCAAGAATTTTGTTAACTCTTCAAGTTGAATATTCTAAGCTGTCATTAATGAAAAGTTTACTGGTTTGAGATTTTAATAAAGTTAGATTTGGTTGACTGTGTTAGTAACCAGATCCATTTTTCTTTACAATACTATGAATTCGATATTGTAATCTTCATGAAAGATTCTAAAGTTATTAATAACGGTGTTGCTATTTTATTGCTAATTGTTTTAGAATAGTTCCAAGCTTGACTATCGTTTGACATTCAAAGGGTGGGAATCAATATGAATGAAGCAAGCCTAAAACTATTCATTATTTTAGGGCATAGAGGTTAGTATTCCGGCATTAACGTGGATCTTTAGTTTATTGTTTTGTAAGGCAGAGAAGATTTTTTAAATTTCTTGAAAATCGTGATCGCTATAATACATACATTTAAATAAATTTTTCCTTTCGTGTTAGGATATTATTTCCACATAATCATTTAATAAACAGTTGCGAACTCAAAATTTTTGTTTTGTGGGTGCAAATTTTTTTATAAATACCGGGGGGTCGGGTTTGGGGGCGGGAGCCCTCTAGGCTAATTTTTTAGGTTAATTTTACTTGTTTTGCAACTTTTAACCCTAAACAATTTGTGGTTAATATTCACTAATTTTTTACCCCAACATAATAAACCAACATTTTTTAACAACCAAACAAACTAGTATTTTTAACAACACCATATTACGTAAATCTGAAACAATATTTCAAATTAAATTTTCAGCTACTATGCGACAACAATTGAAGTTTCATACACATTAACTAACAAAATTTCAAATTAAATCTGAAACAATAAAATTTCAGCAACAACAAAGTTTTATACAAAGTTTCATACAAATTAAATGTGACACCCCGACTAATTAAATACCGGGTAGCTACTCCTTTATTAAATTATACAAAATGCCAAGTTGGTTCAGTTCATAGCATCACTGTCGAAAACATTTTAATAATTACTAACCACCTAGTATTTAAAAAGTGAGTTGCCAATTTTAATTAAATCCAATTATCCTACAATAAGTGAATTATGAAATGCTAACATAACCACCACAACATAGTCACAATAGAATAACCATCAAATAATAATGAGTCTGGAGGAATACTCCTCACAACCATCCAAATACTGAAATAAATAAATACCAAGTCTGCATCACTAAATTAATTACAACCCAAAGTCTGAAATAACTGAAATGTAAGATGTCTCTAAAGTAATGGGGTGACATGCCCAACAAAATAAGAAAATCTGATAATGGAATCAAGATCGAAGATGGAGGCGTCTACTGTCAAGGTCCTGTAACTTCCACAGCAGCTACAGCACGTCACCTGAATAGAACTCCTATGCATGGTTTCCTTGTGGCTGGGCACCTAAAAGGTTTTATAGAAAAATAGATTTGAAAGCAAACGGGTCAGAGCCCGATTGTGAAAATAGTTTAAAATTTTCAAAGTGTTTAATATCATTAAACAGTGAATATAAAGTACATGATAGTGTGTGCACTCACATGAGTTCCTCACCTCTCAAGTAATTGTGCACTCCTATCGTACCCGTACCCATTCTAATTGTTCCCATATCTAACTAGTCCGATACCAAAGTCCAACATTTTTATACGATATCCAATTCAATTTCCAACAACTTTTATTTAACAGAGTGTTATAACTTGCTACACAGTTTCCCATGTTAGCACTACTAATTACTAGAGATCTTCCATTTTCACTTTACAAACTGTTGTTATTATTTATCCTCACATTTATACATGACAATTCATTTCAATTAACAGTATTTATTCTCATCATAAATATACCATACTAGCACCCCAAGACTAAGCTGCGGTGCACACATACTCTGCTATCCAATCCCGGTACATCACGTACATAAGGACCACGTATTCCGAATCTCTCAGGAATCGTTTCATTAAACAACAACCACAAACAATGGAGGCGAACATAGTTCACATCACATGGGTCACGCACATACCTACGCTCCCATGATCAGCAGACTTATTAACTTCTCAATAAGTCCTTCTTTGACCTATGTTGACACACCCCAACCCAGTTACTTATAATTAAGTTTGAAAGTCAAAGTGAGTCAAACCATAATTAATCTAACCAAACCATAATCACGAGTTTTGATTTCAGAGTCATCATTATAAATTCATATAACCGAAAACCTTTTTACAACATCAGAGTAATCATGCCCATAAAAACTTTCTTGAAGGATAAGTTAACTTAATTACATCATTTACATTTACAGAAAATCATAGTTTCTCCCATTCATGGCTAACCCAACCCGACCTCCTAGATTTGGCAGTGACATCGCGTTACCTGAAAAATGTGAACATAGGAACCGTGAGCAAAATAGCCCAGTGAATGCATCACTACTATACTACTGCATGAATTTAAATAAAATAAATCATGTCCATATACTTATGTATTAACTTATCCGGCTCATTCATAATGAATGACCAACTTTTCCGAATCATGATTCACATATCCTGTCTAAATAGACAATTCTCCCCCATTCCTGGTCGAGGAGTAATCCCTTGTCATTAATAGACAAATCTCCCCCATTCCTGGTCGAGGAGTAACCCCTCATTTCGATAAACCGAAATGAACAATTTCATATTCATTTTATTATGATCATACCAATAACACGATAGAAATATCTCTTTCCAGTGAGTACACTCACCTTGGTTGACAACTATGTATTCACGTTTTCTTCTGGTGGAGCTGAACTGGGTTGATTAGGCCTTACACCTGTCAATCCAACTAAATCAATACTGAACCTCAATCATAAATATTATCCAAACATAATTATGTAACTTTCCATGACTATACATCAACAATATAAGTCCAATTAAGTCACATTCCATAAAACATAGGTAAAGGCAAAACAATGATGTACATGTTGATAAAGTTACGGACATTCAACCGTAGGAAATACCTTATGAGGAATTTATAACCAAAGTAAAGTAAACATGAAATTATACTCCTCAATGTATATACACATGAAACATGTACTCAAAGTACCCTTTGTAAGGACGAAATACAAACATTCATTCAAGGGGTACCCAGTATGGCCTGAAATTATGGTCTTACATACTTAACCATCCTATATTCCTAAATTGTACAAATACAGGGGTCCAACCTCATCAATATGAAAACATATATGAATATACTATCCAGTACAAGTGACGGTGTAATTTTTCAAGCTTCCTAGGGCAAGTTATGACCATTTCTCTACAACACAAGAAATCTTCCCTACAAGCTCCTTTATTGTTCCTTCAACTTCCAAGAATTTTCATAATTTTTCCCCACCATAAATTTCCATGATTTTCAACCCCTTTTTCAGTACAAATACTGAATCATACATAATTAAAGTTTCATAATTATTGACTTCATTTGCTATCTCAAAACCTTGACTAAACTCAGGGCATACGGAAATGAAGTATAAAAACAGAAACCATGTACCAACTTCAAATCATCATTACGGCCTAACCAAAATGAGATAAATTATAATTTTAGGCTATGATATGAATATATGAGTCTAATTTCATATCCAATTGGAATTTCTCAATTCCAATAAGCACGCAAAGAGATATGCAAGTTTGAATACAAGGGGTTTCAATACAAAGCAATTTTAAGGGTTTCTACACTCAACTTAACATAAACTTGCATCTAACCATACATATATATAAAGGGATGAAACTTTCATAAACTTATGATGATTTATATCATATAAATAATTAATATAAGATAAATAACAAGAATTAAAATTAGGATTACCTTCAGGGCCTTTCACGTAATTTCTACGGATTTTTCTACACTTTTTCTCCTCACTTTTCTTCCTTAACTTCTACTTTCTCTTTCCTTAAGCTTAAAACCCTTTCATGGATGGTTTTGGCTGAAGGATAAGGATATTAAAGGGTATAATGTCGGCCAAGTCTGCCTCCCAAGCCAACCAATCAAATTAAACCATTTGGTTTAATAAAAGACAAAATATCACTTAAAGGGAATGGACAACTTTGCCCATTGTTCGTAAATTCGGTATAACTCTTTCCTCGGGCATCCATTTGATGATCCATTTGTTGTGTTACAACCCTAACTCACATGTATACAACTATATAGTTTTCACCTCAAGTAATTTGTAATGTTATAAAGGTCAAAACTAGCCTTAAACAGGGACATTTTTATCGAAAACAACAAAATTTTGTGTTTGTAAATAACTCGACCTTTCATGATTTATGAAAGTAGGATTATAATAAACATAATCACTTAAAATTAGATATACTAATAGAACATTATTCATATCACATAAGATAAGCATGATTTAAATATAATTTATCATAATTATATCCGGGTTGTCACAACTTCGCCCCCTTAGAAATTTTCGTCCCCGAAATTTAATATAAAGGTCACTTACCAAACAAATGGGGATACTGTTTCCTCATGCTATCCTCCGTTTCCCAAGTTGCTTCTTTAACTCCATGGCTCATCCACATAACTTTAACTAAGGGAATAACTTTATTCCTTAATACCTTGTCGTTACGATCAATAATTTCCATTGGTTCCTCGATGTACGAAAAGTCTTCCTTCAGTTCAATTGGTTGATTTTTCAACTGATGAGATGGATCCGCCAAATACTTATGAAGCATCGATACGTGAAACACATCATGCAAATGGGATAAATCTGGAGGTAAAGCTAATCTATAAGCCAAGGTCCCAATTCTTTCCAACACTTTAAATGGTCCAATGTATCTTGGACTTAGTTTCCCCGTTTTCCCAAATCTCATAACACCTTTCCATGGTGAAATACGCAGGAATACAAAATCTCCCTTCTGAAATTCCAATGGATGCTTCCTCTTATCTGCATAAAATTTATGCCTGCTTTGCGCTATTTTTATCCGTTCCCGAATCATTTTGATCTTTTCAGTTGTCATATCTATCAATTCCGGACCCAAAATTTTTCTTTCACCTACTTCATCCCAACACAAAGGCGTCCTACATCTCCTCCCATATAAAGCTTCATAAGGAGCCATACTAATAGTCGACTGATAACTATTATTATATGAAAATTCCATCAATGGAAAATGATCATCCCAACTACCTTTGAAGTCAAATACACAGGCTCGTAACATGTCTTCTAATATTTGAATCGTCCTTTCTGATTGCCCATCAGTTTGTGGATGAAACGCAGTGCTGAACTTCAAACTTGTGCCCATGGCATTCTGGAGACGAGGCCAAAACTTAGAAGTGAACGGTGGATCTCTATCTGATACTATTGACACTGGTGCCCCATGCAAACGGATAATCTCATCAATGTACATACGTGCATACTTGTCAACAGTGTAGGTGGTCTTAACTGGGAGAAAATGAGTTGACTTCATCAGTCGGTCTACAATCAACCAAATAGAATCAAGCCCCTTTGGTGACCGGGGTAATCCTATAACAAAGTCCATTGTTATATGCTCCCACTTCCATTTCGGAATAGGCAAAGACTGCAATAATCCTTCCGACTTCTGATGCTCTGCTTTCACTTGCTAGCATACTAAACATTTAGCTACGAACTCTGCAATCTCACGTTTCATATTGTTCCACCAGTAATATTCTTTCAAATCTCTGTACATTTTTGTACCTCCCGGATGCATAGAGTAAATAGAACTATGTGCCTCTTCTAATATATCTTTCTGTAAGGGTGGATCATTAGGTACACAAATCCTATTTTTATAACACAACGATTCATCATTCTTAATTTAAAAGTCACTCTCTTTACCATCCAGGACATCTTGTTTCTTTTTCTCAAGGAATGGATCATTGGTCTGCAAATTTCGTATGCGCTCGGCCAATAAAGGTCTCACTGTGACATGTTCTAATAATCCTCCACTTTTTGAAAACTTCAATTCAATCCCCATCGATGCCAAGTCAAGAATATTACCAACACGAGAACACTGTATGCAACCAAGCATCCCTGATGATTTTAGACTCAAAGCATCTGCTACTACATTGGCCTTCCCAGGGTGATGATGAATAATACAGTCATAGTCTTTAATCAGCTCTATCTAATGCCTGTGTCTCAAATTCAGTTCTTTCTGTGTAAACAAGTATTTCAAACTTTGATGATCCGTAAATATCTCATAAGTTTCTCCATACAAGTAATGTCTCCACAACTTTAAAGCAAAAACAATGGCCGCTAGATCCAAGTCATGTGTAGGGTAATTTCTTTCATGCGTCTTTAATTGTCTGGAAGCATATACTATTACCTTCCCATTCTTCATAAGAACACATCCTAACCCCTGAAATGAAGCGTCTGTATAGATCACAAAAGACTCATTCCCACATGGAATAGTAAGTATAGGGGCTGAAACCAACCGCTTCTTTAATTATTTAAAACTCCTCTCACATTCCCCATCCCATACAAACTTCACTTCTTTACGAGTCAACTTTGTCAGTGGTAATGCTATTGCTGAAAATCCCTTAATGAATCTGCGATAGTAACCTACCAATCCTAGGAGACTCCTAATTTCTATCACATTCTTAGGACTCTCCCATTCAACAATTGCTTCCACCTTCTTTGGATCAACATATATCCCATTTCCCGAGACAACGTGCCCTAAAAACACAATTTCATTCAACCAAAACTCACACTTGCTGAATTTAGCAAACAATTTCTTCTCTCTCAAAATATGCAATACAAGTCTCAAATGTTTCTCATGTTCCTCCATGCTACGCGAATAAATCAACACATCGTCTATGAATAAAATCACAAATGAATCAATGAAAGGGTGGAATACCCGATTCATCAAATCCATAAAAACTGCCGGAGAGTTAGTCAATCCAAAAGGCATCACCAAAAACTCATAGTGCCCATATCAAGTCCGAAAAGCTGTTTTGGAAATATCACTATCCTTCACTTTCAGTTGGTGGTAACCCGATCTCAAATCAATCTTCAAAAATACTGTGGCCCCCTGTAATTGGTCAAACAAGTCATCGATATGAGGTAGATGGTACTTATTTCTAATGGTCACCTTATTCAACTGCCGATAATCGATACATAATCGCATTGTCCCATCTTTCTTTTTCACAAATAACACTGGTGCTCCCCATGGCGAAACACTAGGCCGAATGAAACCTCTGCTTATCAGATCTTGTAATTGCACTTTTAATTCTTTCAATTCTGCTGGTGCCATTCTATATGGAGCAAGAGAAATTGGACCAGTACCTGGAATTAATTCAATAGAAAACTCTACTTCCCTATCGGGTGGCAATCCTGGAAATTCCTCTGGGAAGACATCAGAAAATTCTCTAACCACTGGTATATCTTCAACTTTAAGTGTTTCCTTACTAACATCAACAACATAATCTAAATACCCTGTACAACCTTTACTCAATAACTTTCTACTCTTAATGGCTGAGATAAGACAATTAGGGAGAACATTCCTTTCCCCTGTAAACTGGAACTCGGGTTCACCAGGAAGATGAAATGTAACTTCCTTTCGAAAACAATCAATGGAAGCATGATACAATGATAACCAATCCATCCCCAATATAATATCAAAATCCCGAATGGCCAACGGTATCAAATCAACATAGAAATCTCATTCCCCCATTCGTAAGATACAATCTTTATAAACATGCTCAACCAGAATCACACTTTCCATTGGGGTAGAAATATATAAGGCACAATTTAGAAATGAACATGGTCTACCCAAATATGAAACAATATCTAATGCCACAAATGAATGCGTAGATCCAGGATCAATGAGTGCATATAAATCTTTGTTCGCAATAGAGAGTTTACCTGTAACCACTTCAGGTGTAGCATGGGCATCTTGTAGTGTCATCGCAAACACTCTTCCTCCTGCCCTCGATCCAGTTGCTTGTTCTGTACCTCTCCCCCTGGTGGCACTCCCTAGAGAAGATCCTTTATGAGGCCCCACACTACTGACTGAAACTGTTCTCGCTAACATAGGACAATTCTTTCTCAAATGACCCTTCTGGTGGTAGTATAAACATTCTATATTCAGTAACTTTGGGCAATTTCTCTTTATATGACCTGATGCCCCACAAAAGAAACAAACATTAGGATCTCCTTGTGCTGAAACTCCTGAACCTCTTCCACCACTAGCCTCACCCCCTTTGCAAACTACTTCCACCTCTACCCTGTTGGAATTTCTGCCCTCCAAACCTCGAATATTCTGTACCACTACTCTTTTGATAATTTGGATCAAATCTGCTTCTCTTTACACCTCGTTCTCGATTCCCTCTAGCTTCATTCACGTCCCTTTCTACCAACATGGCTTTGTTCACCAAGGCTGAATAATTAACAGTCTCTAAAGCCGACAACCGTGATTTAATGACTAACTCAAGCCCATCGAGAAATCGACTGCACATATCTTCCTCATTCCGTATAAACCTCGAAGCAAACCGAGATAAAGCTGTCAGTTTAGCTTCATATTCTCTAACTGTCATACTCCCCTGATTCAACAGGAAATATTCTTTCTCCTTTTGTTTTTGATACATCGGAGGAAAATACTTATCATACAAGCCTTTAACAAAATCATCCCATGAGATCACATTCCCACCTCCTGGAGTAATCAACAAATGTTTTGTGGCATCCCACCAGTACTTAGCTTCTCCTCTTAGCATATACGTCGCCAAGGTCACTCGTTGATTGTCAGGCATTCTCATTACCCCAAAAATAAATTCAATCTCTTTAACCCAGACTTCTGCCTCTGCTGGATCAACTGCTCCTTCAAATGAGGGTGGATTCATTTTAATAAATTTCTCATGTGAAGTACTCCTTTCTTCCCGGTGTATAACCTCCTGAGCCCTGGCCAATGCTTGTGCCTCCAGTTGCCTGGCCTGTTGTGCTTCCATCTGAGCCATAAATCTAGCTTGCTTCTCTTCCATTAAAGTCATAGCACGTGCCAATTTTTGCATGTCTGTCAATTGTTCCGGGTCAGGTTCTACATTTCTATGAACAGGTTGTTCAACCTCTGCTTCCGCTGCCATATTTGAAGCCTTATCTTCTATTCTCTCATTAACATTCCCTCCTTCCATTCTTTTATATCTGAAATGAATCAAAGATATAAAAACATACATATATACATATTTTTCCTACCATAATCGTTAGTATCAAATAAAATATATTTTTTAACATTCACTGCCAAATCTAGACTCTTCTCACTCCAGAACCTCTAAAACCTAGGCTCTGATACCAAAAGTTGACACACCCCAACCCAGTTACTTATAATTAAGTTTGAAAGTCAAAGTGAGTTAAACCATAATTAATCTAACCAAACCATAATCACGAGTTTTGATTTCAGAGTCATCATTGTAAATTCATATAACCGAAAACCTTTTTACAACATCAGAGTAATCATGCCCATAAAAACTTTCTTGAAGGATAAGTTAACTTAATTACATCATTTACATTTACAGAAAATCATAGCTTCTCCCATTCATGGCTAACCCAACCCGACCTCCTAGATTTGGCAGTGTCATCGCGTTACCTGAAAAATGTGAACATAGGAACCGTGAGCAAAATAGCCCAGTGAATGCATCACTACTATACTACTGCATGAATTTAAATGAAATAAATCATGTCCATATACTTATGTATTAACTTATCCGGCTCATTCATAATGAATGAACAACTTTTCCGAATCATGATTCACATATCCTGTCTAAATAGACAATTCTGCCCCATTCCTGGTCAAGGAGTAACCCCTTGTCATTAATAGACAAATCTCCCCCATTCCTGGTCGAGGAGTAACCCCTCATTTCGATAAACCAAAATGAACAATTTCATATTCATTTTATTATGATCATACCAACAACACGATAGAAATATCTCTTTCCAGTGAGTACACTCACCTTGGTTGACAACTATGTATTCACGTTTTCTTCTGGTGGAGCTGAACTGGGTTGATTAGGCCTTACACCTGTCAATCCAACTAAATCAATACTTAACCTCAATCATAAATATTATCCAAACGTAATTATGTAACTTTCCATGACTATACATCAACAATATAAGTCCAATTAAGTCACATTCCATAAAACATAGGTAAAGGCAAAACAATGATGTACATGTTGATAAAGTTACGGACATTCAACCGTAGGAAATACCTTATGAGGAATTTATAACCAAAGTAAAGTAAACATGAAATTATACTCCTCAATGTATATACACATGAAACATGTACTCAAAGTACCCTTTGTAAGGACGAAATACAAACATTCATTCAAGGGGTACCCAGTATGGCCTGAAATTATGGTCTTACATACTTAACCATCCTATATTCCTAAATTGTACAAATACAGGGGTCCAACCTCATCAATATGAAAACATATATGAATATAATATCCAGTACAAGTGAAGGTGTAATTTTTCAAGCTTCCTAGGGCAAGTTATGACCATTTCTCTACAACACAAGAAATCTGCCCTACAAGCTCCTCTATTGTTCCTTCAACTTCCAAGAATTTTCATAATTTTTCCCCACCATAACTTTCCATGATTTTCAACCCCTTTTTTATTACAAATACTGAATAGTACATAATTAAATTTTCATAATTGTTTGACTTCATTTGCTATCTCAAAACCTTGACTAAACTCAGGGCATACCGAAATGAAGTATAAAAACAGAAACCATGTACCAACTTCAAATCGTCATTACGGCCTAACCAAAATGAGATAAATTCTAATTTTCGGATATGATATGAATATATGAGTCTAATTTCATATCCAATTGGAATTTATCAATTCAAATAAGCACGCAAAGAGATATGCAAGTTGGAATACAAGGGGTTTCAATACAAAGCAATTTTAAGGGTTTCTACACTCAACTTAACATATACTTGCATCTAACCATACATATATATAAAGGGATGAAACTTTCATAAAATTATGATGATTTATATCATATAAATCAGTAATATAAGATAAATAACAAGAATTAAAATTAGGATTACCTTCGGGGCCTTTCACGTAATTTCTCCGGATTTTTCTACACTTTTTCTCCTCACTTTTCTTCCTTAACTTCTACTTTCTCTTTCCCTAAGCTTAAAACCCTTTCATGGATGGTTTTGGCTGAAGGATAAGAATATTTCAAGGCTATAATGTCGGCCAAGGCTGCCTCCCAAGCCAACCAATCAAATTAAACCATTTGGTTTAATAAAAGACAAAATATCACTTAAAGGGAATGGACAACTTTGCCCTTTGTTCGTAAATTCGGTATAACTCTTTACTCGGGCATCCATTTGATGATCCGTTTGTTGTGTTACAACCCTAACTCACATGTATACAACTATATAGTTTTCACCTCAAGTCATTTGTAATGTTATAAAGGTCAAAACTAGCCTTAAACAGGGACATTTTTATCGAAAATAAAAAAATTTGTGTTTGTAAATAACTCGACCTTTTATGATTTATGAAAGTAGGATTATAATAAACATAATCACTTAACATTAGATATACTAATAGAACATTATTCATATCACATAAGATAAGCATGATTTAAATATAATTTATCATAATTATATCCGGGTTGTCACATATGTCCTCGAGGTACCAATCTAAATCCCCCCGTAGGCACACAAAGATTAGATGGCCCTGATCGAACGTCGACCTCCCATGATAGCAAGTAGGGTAGGTATGCTATACACAGAATACTACATATACTAAGCATTCACACATCTTAGATATCACAATATTTTATTAGTGGTATACTTCTCGTTCTTATACCAACATTTAGTGTTATACAAATCACAAGTCCCCGGTTTATATGTATTTATGTTATCAATTATTCTCACTTCGTGATTAGTTACTCCCTTCCCAATCCACAAATGTCATCCGGTTTAAGACACTATTCTAAGTTTTACTCCTCTATGTACCCCAATCTCCCAACTATACCCACTAGTTAATAAGGGAAGGTTATCTAACCATTTAAATAAGTCTACGGGATACTAGAAATAAATTCAGGCCAAAAAGGCCATTATGTCAACTCATTAGAAGTCTCATTCCAATGAGGCCGTTCGAACGAAAGTCTTCGAACGAACTACCAACTCGTTAGAAGGGATACTGTCATCTCGTTAGAAGTTCGTTCGAACGAGGTCGTTCGAACGACCTGGGCAGGTCTTCTAACGAGATGGCAGTTTCAGCCCAGAAATTCCGAAGTCCATTTTTGTCAATTCTTCGCTCTTCTAAATCCACCCTAAGACCATCCAATTTATGTTCCAACATTTTTAAACCATTTCTAATCATCCTAGATTATCTCTTAACCTGTTTTAGGGGTCAAATCTTACAAATCGTCAAGGAATTAATATAAATCTCCAAATATTTCCCCAAACCCTATGAACATGAACTCATAATTTTCTTATGCCCAATTACTCATCATAAATCCATTTATTAAATCATCATATATAACTCTTTGAATATTAAATTAGTCCATCATCATTCTACATGCAAATCCTAACCCAAATTCAAAGTTTCTCCAACAATTTCATGGGTTTTCTTCAAAAATTTAAATATAAGATAATTCCTACACTAAACATGGAAGACATATTCAATGCACTAAAAATATCAAATCACTTGCCTTAGATTGTCCTTCAGAATTGATGTTGGTGAATGAAGGTTGATTCTCTCCTTTCTATACAGATTTTCTCCCAAGGTTGAAGATGGCTTGGTTTTGGTTCTAGTAACTTCTCTCCAACTTCTCTCAAAACTCCCGTATCCCACTCTCTAAACTTTTGTTGGTAATGGCCTTAGTGGCCCCTTTAAAATTATAAATATAAACTCCAATTTTCGTGGGTTTTAATTCCCTAATTTTTAAAATTACCAAAATACTCTTTTTAAGTTGCCGGTATGGCCCAAAAATGCCCCGAGACCCAAACTAAACCCCCAGCTAGTGTTTTCTGACTATTTCGACCCTTCCGGACTCGTTGGCCCACTCAAAATGACCATTCGGTTGATAAAAATAAAATTCACTTTTTAATTCAAATAATTACATTCCTGACGCGACTAACACGCGCGTCCCAACTAAATTTTCCAAATTGTCGTATTTCAGTCTTGCGATAATTTTAATATTTTCAATATTCATATATTGCCATATATACACATCATAATCGTATACCAATTCACATCTCGTTAGTATTTATATCCGGATTAATTCTCAATTAATTCACATTTAATTTAATTAAAATCTTAAATAAATATCAATAAAATTATGGGGTATTACATTAAATTAAAGTTTCATACAAATTAACTAATTAAATTTCAGCAACAACAACGTTATATAGAATATCTGCAAAATTTTAGAAACAAATTTCATAAAAATTAACTAATAAAATTTGAGCAACAAGAAGTTTCATATAAATACAATATCAATATCCATAAAATAAAATTTCATCAACAATAAATCAAAGTTCTGTAAATTAAGAAAACAAACTGAAAAAAAATTATGAGTCTTGCCGAGAGGAGGAGGCCTGCTTGCTGCCGAGCCAAGAGGAGGAGGGAGGAGGAGCTACGCTTAGGGGGCACCTGCACCTGCTTGCTGCTGCCTGGCAATATCAAAAGTCATAGCCAATTTTTTTTTATAGAATTCAACATAATTTTCTTTAATAATTATATGTACTATGACATGAAAACACAAAATCGAAAGATGAGATATATAGTTTAACATACAATTGCTATATGAAATTGATCACCCTCTCTCTTTTTATATGTTTTGCATCCCAATATGCTAAGGAGTGTAGAAACAATTCTAAAATTTCCTCTTCAATTCAAAACCTAGTGTTATCATCAATTGATATGATCTACACTTGCACAAATAAAAATAAGTGTAGAGAAAATTAAAAATAATCACCTAAATACCAACCAACTATTGATCGTGAAGAGGAAATTAACAACATCGTCGCAAAGGAATCAACTTAAGATGGTTGTTAAATTACACAAAATTAAATAGTGTAGCATAGGGAAATCCACTCATAGATTTCATCAAACACTTTGGTGGTCTCCATATAAAAATGGAATGAGGGTAGGATGCAGAAAAATACAAAGCTAGAAAAACATACAAATAATTTTTTTTTGAAGCAACAATATATAATCACCTTACCATGGTTGTTAAATTGCAGAAAATGAATAAATGTAGTGTGAAAAAATCCACTCAATAATTTCATCAAACACTTTATAGTCACAATATAAAAACAGAATGAGTGCAGGGTGTAGAAAAGATAAAGCTATACAAACTTATAAATAATGTTTTTAAAGAATAACAACGATGAGACATCAGATGTTTCTGAAACCTACAAAACAAAAATAATTAAACAATATACCAAGCCATATTAATGGATAAAATGGAACAATATAATAAAACAATCGTGTGATGTGGTTTTATAAAGAATAAAGAATATGAGGCATCAGATCTTTCTAAAATCTATAATACAAAAAGAATCTAAACAATAAATCAAATCAAGATTAATGGAGGAAATGGAACAATATGATGAAATGGAAGAGGAACGAGTTTAACTATTTTGAGAAAAAAAAAGGAGAGAAATGGTTTTGACACAGGAAGTTTCTTCCATAGGTAATGAATGGGATGGGTATAAAAAAATATATAGGGAGAAAGTTTGATATAAATGTAATGATTGAGATAACATACATTTACAAACCAATGGACATCCCATAACTAAATGGACGTATGATGAAGATGAAACAAAATGATTATTACTTCCTTCATATGATGCAAACGATCTTCCCATTTCGAACTCTTCATATGCTCTATTCTTCCGCGTGCCTATGTTTTGAGGTTTATTGGCAATAAATTAGGCGCACAATTGCTTCCACGTGGCACAATAAAAAAATGAGACACTATTTTTAATATTAGATATTAGATGCATCTTGATAATAATTAAAAAAATGCATCAACGAAAACTTATGACGACAAGTCTAAGTAATACTTTCACATATTGAGGGTTTTGAATCAAATGAAATAGGTGAATGAATAATAGTTTTTCTCTCTTCTTCAGCAGCCATACCCAACACTAGCAGCGGACCTATGCTATATATGTATAATATTGTTAATTTTTAATATTGAAAACTAATGTCAAAATTGATATGTATGAACTAATTTTTTAGGACATAATTATTTTTAAATTGTCTTAAATTGATAGTTTATTTTTAGAACATAATCAAATGACTAAATTTTATGATAATGTATAAGTGTTGATCTTAACTATTAATCATTAATTGAGTGCATCTTCAATCTCTATTGAAAAAAAAGAAGAATTATAAATTTAGATCTTTAATCTCTACGAAAAAAATAGGAATTATAAATTTGGAATACGTTAGATGTAGTATCTGATAAGTTACAAGAATCAAGAGTTTAAATTCAAACCCGGATTAAATTTGGAGTCTCGTGTGAATTCTTTTAGGGCCCGTTTGGTTGTCCCAAAATTATAAATTGGTCCATTTACAAATTGATCCATTAATTTTGTTTGGTTTCATTAATGAAATGATTCATTAATCGTCCCATTTTAGCTCATGGGTAAAATATGAAATTGAATCATTTCACGAAAAATGTGAAATGCATCCATTTGAAATAAGAGTGACACAAAGTGCATCATCCCCTCTCTCCCTCCCCTCCCTCTCTTTCTGTTAATTTATTTTTATTCATTTTTTCTCATAGAACCTTAACATCAATTTCAAACTACCAAACATTGCATAAAATTGGATTTAAACTCATTTCAAATCCACTCATTTACAATTCACTAATTCATAATGAAATAATTTAACTAATAAAACCATTTGCACAACCAAACAGGACCTTAGTAATTTATGATTAGCAGCTGCTAGGCCTGGCAATATGGGTCCAATAGGACCAAATCACCCATCACTCACCCATTACAAACCTGCCCAGACCCAAAAATATCTCTGTGCGGTTTATGTACGGGTGATGTGGCCCATTTCGGCGGGTCAGTCACGAGTGAGAACCAGGTAAGTAGAGGGTGGGGGAGAAATTTATTTTGTTGCCCTAACCTTAAATGTTTTCTCCTCCGACCTCATCTCTCTCTCACCCATAGATTGTACCTCTCACAACTCTCAGTTGGTTTCATTAAATTTTTTTGTATATTGTTAATTCAATGTTTATTTTCTCAGTTGGTTTTACTATTGGTTTGAAGAAGAAGAGGTTTGACCCAAACCGACCCAGCTCAAATCCAAACCAATCCAAACCGAACATTCTCCTCAACCCATTTTTGAGCCGCCGAAAATGAACCGAACCCATTTCTAACCCGCCCACATCCCCCCCATAGCCACCAAATTGATGGGTCTAGCCTCCGCTTCATTCAAGGTTTTTAATTTTTCATCTCACTATCGATGCAATCCTTAATGACAGAATGCTATGACCAATTCAAACAAACATGGTAGTCACAGACGTGTTTGGTCATGGTTGTGTTGTGTGTGTATTTTAGTTGTGTACAAATAATGTAATGAATGAGATTGAAAATAAAAAGGTTTTTGGTCATAAGGTTACGCACGTATTTTACAATTAAATTGAATAAATAAAGGATATGCCACATATGTCACTATTATGTTTCTATAAAGTCTTAAAGAATTAAGAGGTGTAAGAAGTAGATGGTAGATACAATCATGTGGTGAGATATCTGATCCAACGAGTATGTGGTTCATTTCTGGTCTGATCTAACTGCATATATTTAGTAATGTAATTTTAATCCACTGACAATCTTTCATTGAATCACTAAACAAAATTAATTATACACATTATGCATGTTTACGTTACATCTCTAAATTATGGACTCAGGAAAAGTTAGAATTGCATCACTAAATGTATATTGAGCTTTCAGTTTGAAACTTTTGAAAGTATGAAATAGAAATCAAATCCAGTCCAAACCCCACGATTGAATTTGTATTTTTTAAAAAATTATATTCAACAAATATAATAAGTTCTATTATAATAATATCTTAAGCCACGGTCCAAAATACTGTAATGTTATTTTTACTTTTTATTTTGTATTTTCGGCTCTCCAAAGCAATAATTAAAATAATAAAATTAGTTTGGAGGAGCAAAATTAGGAACAAAATGCTCATGGTTTTGCTATTTGTGGAGGGTCATAGGTATGGTTAGTGCGACAATATAATCGATGTGGGAAGGTAACACTGAGTAATTTAAATTCTATGTGTAGAGGGGTACACGAGTAACCCCACATTAATAGACTAATTACTTTTATTTTTATTCAAGGTTAAATATGAAGGATGCTTTGGTCAAGCAAGCAAGGCTCGAGCAACCGAGAACTATTAACCTTTTGGGAGTTTTGGTTTGGAGGCTCACAGGTAAGACTTGTTGTGTAAGTTAACTCAACTATTTCAATAATTTGACAAAGAGAAAATAACAATGCAGAAACCCCCAAGGTGTTGGTTTATTCATAAAACCATGTGTAAATATTTTATTATTGATTAATAAATTGTTGTTTTATTCATTTTGATATGAGAATCAAGTTTCTGAGAATGTTTTATATTTGTTTAAATGTATTGTTTCACTTAATGTCAGTCAATAACGCTTAATAGGAATTATAGTGAGTTGGCTTTGGGTCAATTGGAATTCCGGTTCTAGCACTATTGAAATTTTTACAACCTAAATAGGGACTTGACTAACTATTAGAATGGTTACATCACAATCCTAGTAGTTAATCTCAAAATACGGGGAACCAGTGATGGTTCGAATACTTGTGAGATAGTTCAATAGTGGATTGTGATCAGTACATCTCAGGAATATATTGAACGGACCATCCATGAGATTAGAGTCTAAAGGTTGTCTAGATTAGACACAGGAAATCTTACACCATTTACAAAGGGTGCATATATTCTTAATCCAGAGAATTATAATTGTGATGCTTATTTAGTTGCCGCTTAGATTGCTATGGGTGTGATTCAATATTAAATAGAATTAAATGATTCTCGCATATTGGGTGACAGTTATATAAGAAGGTTTAAAATCTTAATTCGAAAGAATCCGCATCTGGGGATACCTATGATTGCGATACTCTCTTGATTGACTTACCAGTAAATTTGATTAGTAAATTATTCATAATCGTGTGGAAGTAGCAAAATACGTTAAGCCTAAGAATTAAGGAAAGTGATTAGATGTTGATTAAAGTCGATTTACATCAAATTGACTTAACCAGAGGGTATCGAAAGCTTAACGTGGGGAATCACATTATGTACTATAATCAACTTTGCAAATAAGACCTCATTATATCCGAGGATTTCTTAGATATTTAAATCCGAGTGCACTATTCTGAATAAATAAAGAAAATAAATTATCGTAATTGTAATTTGGTATTTTCGAGTATCTATTTGAATCCACTTTAATTATTTGTCTTAAGTCCATATTGTAGTCCACATACCTAAGTAGTTAGTCCTAGACTCTCAAGAAATCTTGTTTCGCCCAACCCCACCATTTGTACTTGTATATAAAGGTGTGGGAAGGGGCTTTAGTTGATTATTCATGAGATTAGGGTTTTACAAGGGTAAGAGAATGTACTATTCATGTTTCTTATGTTTTAGCAAAGGTTTTCATCTTAAAAGGTGTCCACCCACCTACCTAACTTTAGGGAAGATCATACACTAGAAGATATTAGTATTGAGAAAGTTTAAACAAGGTATTGGAGATCCAAAACTAGACATGTCCATCACTAATAAATACTTTTCTCCCCATTGGATTGCAACCGTATCCGCAAAAGTATCGTGTTATAAACCCAAGGTTTGTTCTTCAAAACTAGTTTTTGGTTTTACCTCTTTCCTGTTTTGATTAATTGAAGATCCATGGTTAATTTTTTTTATTCCGCGTATATCGATCCCCAACACAAGGGTCACTCGCACAGAAATGCACAGAGTGACCATTTAGGTCACTCGTATACAGACAAGTTAGTGAGAGTCCATTTAAGACACTCACAAAGTTTTATACTTGTATAACGAGTTTTTATCTATGTTAATATTTGTATGCAGTCTTTTCACGATATAAATATACAAAATGCAAAAAAGCATTTTTCAGCCAATTGGTCTATAATATATAATTTTTGTCACTACTACACCAGGTGTCACATCACTAAAGGGTAATAGTGGTGTAACTTTAACAGACAATCACAGGAGGAAAACTTCCCCAAATATTTATTACACATAATATTTCGGAAAAGAAATTTTGAAAATGAGATACCCCCACCTTTTCCTTGTAACATTGAAGAAACAATGGACTTTTACCACACACTCGTGCGAGGAGTGGAAGGTCAACCCAATCTACTCGAAAAAAGCACCCATAGTAATAAGTAGAGCAAACACATATTTTTGTGATCTGCATCAAAGAGTTCAACATTCAATAAAAGATTGTTATTATCAGCGCAAAATGATAAACAAGCAAGTGGCTCAAGATACTCTTCAAATCCCCCCCGATGTAAGAAAAAATCCATTGCTAATCCTATAATATGTGACTGCAAAATGGTAAGTGCTCATTAACTAGATGGAATGCTTGATTCCATGAAATGGAAAGGTAATTCGTAGTTGTGTGATGATCAACTGCAAAATTTTGCAAGAACGAATTACAGGTGCGAGTGTGAAAATTAGAAATTAAATAAGGGAACGTGATAATGGTTTTCGCACTTGACAAAGGAGTTTATTAAGTTCAAATCCAAAATATGTTTGTATTTCACAGACTTATGAAGTGGAGTTAGACTCAGAATGTATAGAGATATCTAAAATCCCTATGTTCAAGTGGTTTTATGAACAAATAGGGGTTCAAGAAGGAACACGAGTGGAAATCACCATGAAGATCTTGGAAGCTATCGCAGATACAATGCATCCCGCGATAAATTATCATGGGCCAATAGGTACACATCAGAGATAGTGTTCTCAGAGGCTGATATGCAAGTACCATTATTCCACAATAGCCCTCTATATGTGATTGTGCAAGTAGATGGGATTAACTTTCCATGTGCACAGCTATATGGTGGAGCTTCAATTAATATCACGCTTATAAGCACACTTTATGAGACAATAATGTTTGATGAAAACATTGTGCCAGTTCCCAAGTAATATAGGGATTTGATAACACATGAGTGAAATCCATATGATATGTGAATGTTAGGGTAAAATTGGAAAATTTTACTTCTCACACTAAATTCCATTACATCAATGTTGCAATAAGTTACCAGTTGTGGATTAAAAAAGTATGGATGCATACTTATGGAATTATGCCTTTCGCATTTCACCAATATGCAAAGGCTAACATTCGAGGAATTGAAATTATTATCAAGGAAACATAACAGCCTTTCTCTGTGGAAGAAGCTCATATGGTAGATGCTGCATTTTATACTAAGTTGGAAAAAAAGAGAAATTTATGCATGATAAAAAGGGTAGAAGAGCTATGAGCAACTCATACAAGAGATTAGGTGACCACTACAAGAAAAATGGTTTTTTCTGACGAAAAATACATGTCGCTAACTGGTGTCAAATATGTCACAAATAGTATTTGTGACGGAGTACGTACCTTTTGTGATGGTTTTGTACCCTACATAATCTCGAGGGTGACAAAAGCTTGGTGTCGGGAAAAAATCCGTCACAAATATTTTTTGTGATGGGTTTTGTGTAGATTTTGGATGCGACACAAATAATAGTCACATATAGATATTATTCGTTATAAAGTGTTTGTGTCGACACGGATCGTCACAAATATTTTTTTTGACGATCCTTGATCCGTCACAAAAAGTCAATCATGTTGGTTGTTGTAAAAGAACAAGATCATTTAAAAAAAAATCTTTCGTCACATCTTTTGATACGTCACAAAAAAATATAGAAAAAAATCATTTGTGTCGATTTACGACAAACTTTCCGTCAAAAAACGTTTGTCAAATAAATTTTAGTGGCATAATTATTTTCGCCATAAATTATGTTATTTTTTAACATGCTCACGAATTTAATATTTCTATCCAATAACTTACTCAAAAGTATTATAAAAAAACACAATATAGTTAAAAGAGAATTCATTCATTATTTAATTAAAACATAATAAACTAAGAATCCATTCCTACAAAATTGTTTTAGACAAAAAAGATTTTTTTTATACATAACTTGTACAAAAATGGACATTTTTAAATAAAATAGCTAACTATATACAACTAAAATAAAGTCTAAATAAAAGACATGATTACTTCCATGATTAAAAAACTAATAATAAAAAACACCAAACTTCATGAAATCTTTACAAAATGAATACCTCTAATCTATTTCCCTATCTTGAAACCCAACATAAAGTTTAATTAAACACATGAGAAATAATTAAATCGAATTAAACCTTAGTACATCATAAACTCTTAAATAAGTAAGAAAATGGATAATAAATACTTTGTCAAAATTTCGGCAAATAAAAATTTAAGACATCCCATAATTACTAAAGTCTTGCATAATATAAATTTAAGACATCCCATACTTACTAAAGTCTTGCATAATAAAAATTTAACGCAACTCAAACTATAACAAATCAAATTATGGAGGTTTACAATTGATAGCACACAACCACATTGTTAATAATGCTAGGATATGATTTTGTAAGTATTTGGCTAAAATTTTGGCAAGGCTCCTTTTGTTTCTAAAACATCTCATAATTGTTCAATTCCCGCATAAATAAAACTGAACGCAGATCCAACCAACAAATCAATTATGGAGGGTTTTCGAGTGGAATAACCCACAACCACGTCACTCATAATACTAGCATACAACTTGATAAGCCTTGTAACTAAAAATTTTACATCTCAACTAGAAATCGCTCTGGTATAATTCTTAAACAACCACATCATATCAATTAATAAAATACACACACACACAATAAAATACTTCATTAGGCCAAACATCATCTCCACAAGCTTCAGAGTCTTGCCAATGCACACTCAATGAAGTTGAACCTAAACAATTATCAATTTACATCAAATATGAGTAAAAGAAAATATTTTCATTGATATAATATTTAAATATATATATATATATATATATATATATATATATATATATATATATCAATCTATCTATCTATCTATCTATCTATCTAAAATAAGGAGTAAAAGGTTTTTACTATTCCATAAATGATAATACAATTAGAGGTCTAGATTTTGCTAACCAACTAAAAATGGTTAGATTAAAGCTCACACCATAAGTTATATTAGTTGGTTTACACCTCAATATCATTCCCCTTTAATTTGAATGTGCCCGGTTATCAAGGCACACGATCCCTCTTACACAATCAAGCCTATTATCTCTCTTCAAGAAGAAGAACTCAAACTTTATCCTTCACTGTCTCCAATATTTTGAACCAGCCCTCCGACGTTGCTGCCCTTGAGCTCCAATAGCGCCGCCATTAGGTAATATATCCAACACACTTTCTCAAGTATATCTAATTTAGGGTTTTGTTCACTTATTTTGTCTAACAACGGGTTTTTGGTTTAGAGTTTCTAGAGAAAGAGAATGAGGATGTAGATGATGATCTATATTTCAGAGTGCTTGAAAATGAATTTGTTGCAATTACTCTGGCATCCCTTCCTTGGCATGTAGAGACGGGTAATAATTGGGAAATATGAAATAAAATTTAATATTTTGTTGATGAAGTTGGACTATATGAAAATGGAATATCTATTTCATACTGATCCAGGTGGTTTTAGTAGGTTTAGTTTGGTAATTATATTTGTTTTCAATCGAAGTTTTGTTTATACCTAAAGTTGGGTAATAGTGTCTAATATATCGGTTCAGATAAGGAAATTTTTAGAAATTTTGTGGCCATGTTTATTTGTAACAAATATTGGTGGCTAACTCAGATATCTATGGGTCAAATCTGGTATACTTTGTTTTTGTATTTCTTATGTCAGTTTTTAGCTCACAGTTGTCTTTGTCTGTTTGTTTAATTAAATTGCAGTTCCAGGTCTGAAATTTGTTGGTAGTATTCCTCATTATCGTAATTTTCTATGGTGTTTTGATGTCACCAAGTGCCCTGCAAGTTGATCAATGTGAGCAAGTATATTTTGTTCATTTTGATTTGTATCCTTTCATCTTTATTCAAAACAGGTATATTTATTCAAAACAAAATTCATGTGAGAAGGTATATTTATTCAAAACAGAATTCATGTGAGGATTTTGCGTTTGCGTTTTCACATCTCACCATAGTGAGTTTATAATAAGTCTCATTTATGCCTTTACTATAGTAAGTTACTTTTTTTTTTAATATTAGTTTGAACAAATTGGTTGGATCATTTTTTAAGGTCACATCATTTTTTTTATCTTTGTATCAATTTCAGAGCGATCACTTCATGAGTAAATTGGTGGGAATCGTGATGGATGATTGTAGATTGACCACGGCCAATTATTTTTGGTGTGGCTTGAGCTTATGATATTTATAGCCAAGTAAGTAAACTTATTTCTACTTTATTTCTTCTACATTCAATAATTTTTTTTGATTGCTTAAACTGTACAAACAAAACTTTGAATTTAATACATCCTATTACCAAAACAACATGCAATTTTTGGATACAACTATCAAAACGGTACTGTTTTGATGCCAAAATTTTGAATTTGACATTTTGATGCCATCAAATTTAATACTATCAAATTTGAAAATCCCTTTTGCGTGTGTTTCAAATCAAACCAATTTTTCACCAAAAAATTATCCAACTTTTAATTAGCACCAAATCAAGTTGTGAAAAACCCAATTCTTACTTTAAACCAAATTTATCTTGATTAATCCTAAACATGAATCTAGTGATTAAAGCAAGTAAAGTAAAGAATACTACAATGCAGAATGTACGAGGAAAAACCCAAAATGGGAAAATAACCTCGGACAGCCCAAGCCAGACAATCACTATGAACAATGGTTTTACAAAGACAGATTAGCCTTACTCAATGACTCTATCAACACGGGTCTTGACGTTCCTTCTGATCTTCAACCGTTCTTCAATAGTGCCCAGGCAGAAATTCCATCTTCCACGATACGTGTCCACAACACACGCATCCACGTATGTCTCGGTGTCCACCGAATCGCTTTGATTCGTCTACGATGTCGAACAAGAAGTCATTCTCTTTTCTTCACCGCAAAACCCTGATGTTCAATGGTAGAACAAACCTTCTTGGTGAATCAAGATCACATAAACATATAATAATGATATCTTGGATCTTTGCAAACTCTAAGGATGTGTTTATGCTTTTTAAACCCTAGAAAACATGTGCAAACACGTACTGGATGGTATACTATTTTTTCAGAATGCACACTTACGAAACTCTGATGAAAACACGCTATAAATAACAAATAAGTGTCGCCTTGAAAAACGTGTCATTCAAACGACAATGCCACGTCGTTCGCGCAACATACCTACCTCGTTTGAACGAGACTGGTTGTTGTTTGAACGAGCTGGCGTGTCGGTTTGACTTTTAGTTCAAAACGTCTCTTTTAAAGGAGATCCAAATAAATCAAACTCTATTTTGAGTATATCAGAATAAAACGTAGTGTAAAACATTTAAAACACCTTTAAAACATTTTAAAATATTTTTCTTTATAAAAATACATCCTTATCTTTTATAAAAACAATACCGAGCACCATTAATTATACACATTTATACCTGAGTGATCTCGGAATGCAATTAACTTTGAAGACGATTAAACTTGCACTAATTTAAACTTTGGCATGATTAATTTTTTAAAGCTTTGCCGCAATCTCTTCAATTTTCTTCAATACGTCATAGACCAAGTGGGATCAAAACACAATAAAATCTCCTATGACATATTACAAACACAATTTTGTTCACGGAATTAAGTTAAAACAATACATGGACTCAATTGGAAATTTATGTCCTTACAAATCTCCCCCTTTGACTATTTCGGGACAAAACTATACCAGTGAAATGTCTAAGACGAGCCGTCAAGCCGTATGACGCCTAAATCCCATCCCATAAACCCCAAATAAAAAATACAGGACACAGACTAGAAGATTTAGCACCGGCAAGCATGAGTTGTCTAAATGTGATATAGACTTGAAATCTCGAATCGCTGAAGCATAGCTACACACATGAAACGAACAAACAAATACCAAGTGAAATATGGAAGAACAAATGATACCAATTTATACTTCTAATAAAAACAAATCATTTGAAACATGTGATCAATTATTTGATACCAATTTGAAAGAAATATAATCAAACACTATGTAAATCGAGATATCAATAAAAACGCTTAACCAATCTCCCCCTACATCACATACATCTCTCCCCCTTTTTGCCTCGAATAGACGAGCAGGTAAAAAGAGAAACCAATCCAAGTATCTAGCATGAGAACATAAACTAATTTGAATCAATGTGAAATCGCTAGATAATCATGAAACAACCAGCTAAATATGATCAAGTAAGGACAAATCAGTAGCCAGTAAACCAATGAATCACAAAAAGATTATAGCAATCTAATGAGGTGTGATAAACGGACTATATGCAAAAATATGAATTTTGAACCAATTAAAATCTGCATATAAACCAAGTCAGTCCAGAAACACTTCCAGCAGTACAAAAAATATCACCAAATAAACCAGAGGACTGCAAACCACTTAGAAGTAAGAATTCAGCCTGTCGTTCGAACGATCCAGGGACGTCGCTCAAACGAGATGAGGACGTCGCTCAAATGAAGGACATATGTCATTCGCGCAACATAGAGATGTCATTTGAACGACTTCTCGCGACCTGTCAAAATTTCTCAGATTCCCAAAAATATTGTATATTATTGCCCAGTGAAAAAATTTCCACAAAAAAATTCTAGGAAGGGCCTAACAGCAGCAAAACAGTGCTAAAACAGAAAGCTTTTTAACATAAAACGCAAAAACTCATAAAAAATAAAAATGTGAGTTACATGCAAACATAGTACCAATGTGCTCAAACATGGATATGAAATAAATGTACGTGAAACTACAACAAATGAGTTACAATTCCAACACATCAAAACGATCAAGAAGCTTTAATTGATAGTGATAAATCATCAAACTTTATCATAGCCATATGATAATTAAAGTGTGAGCTTAATGAACCAGACATACTACATGCACACAAATCTGGAATTTTGACGATTCCACAAACAATAGCGTCAAATTGCAATGTTTCAACATTAGGATTAGTTGTGCAAACCCGTTTAAATTTTTAATCCATCCAAACTCCCTTAATAATATCGTATTTTCTTTGGAATGAACTAAACAAATTTGGCCCTTTTCTTAACATATTTCATTTTCCTTTGGGCTCTATTAAACGGTGGCTTTCACGAAGAGTTAATTTTGAACTCTCGCAGCCCTTTCCCGTGAATCACTCATCATTTTTTCAATTCAAATCCTCACGGTAAACGGTTTTTACATGCACACTTCTCCTTAAGTATACTTACGTATAGTGACAAGATTGAGATAAGAACACCTCACCAAATTTAAATATGCAAGAGAAGTCAAACATCCATATAAACTCATGCATGTGTGCAATGTTAGCATATATACAAAGTCGAATCCAAATGCATATCAACTTCGAAACAACCCCATAAAAACAATGGTTAAGATCATTCTACGCATCGATAATAATGACCAAATGTCCTAGCCACATGGATATGAAATGATTTGGGGGGGGGGGGGGTCTAACCACACCAATATGCCACATCAAACATGTAAACTCAAAAACAAAAATCAAAAATATTTTTGGCTTTTCATATTTTGACTCAAATAAAAATAAAAATCTTTTTGGGTTTTTCAAAACTTTTCTTAGAAAAGCAAAATCTTTTTGTATTTTTCAAATAAGACAAAAACTATAATACAAAATGATACATATGTCATAATACTAGCAATGAATGCATCATGAAGAAAACTAGCATATGACAAACAAGGCAACACTATCATCATTTAGATTTAGCATGGGAAGAATCAAGTGCACCCAAATGAGAATCATGAAGTTTAATTCCTAAAGCCACTAAATTCGATTTCCTAACCCAAGTAGGTGTAAAACGACGCATGGGGTTTTTGTGAACCGGGTAAACTTTATTCCTAAACTTCCTAGGAGCTTGTCTAAGGTCGTAACAATAACGCCTAAGGTGACCTTTCCTACCACAAAATGTGCAAGTGTAGCGACGGTGGGAATGATTACCGATATGTGGACCTTTTCTAACCTTCCTAGTGTTTCTCACACGTGCGGGGGGAGTGGGAACAACTCTTTCATCAAAACCTATACCTCCCCTATCTCCCTTAATTTGGACGGTGCCTAAGATCTTATCTAACTTCTCCGATCTAGCCTCCAAATCAAACTTAACTCTAGATGAGTCTCTAAATCTCTCCTCCAACTCGTGAATCCTAGACTCGAGCAAACGTATAGACTCCTCAAACTCTAAAATCTCCTTTTTCAAGGACTCCATCAAACCATGTAGATTATCTTTCTCTTTCTACACAAACTCTAGTTTCTCCTTAAACTTCTTCTCTCGTTCCCTAAGATTCTCAATCAAACTATCATTATTTTCTATGGCACTCTCATTCAACTTAGCTTGTAATTTTGAGTTAGCCTTTTTCAGCTTCACTATTTCGGCATACAACTCATTAAACACAATTTGCAATTCTTTCACATCTATTTCCTCCTTGGCACTCTCTTCACCCTCACTAACATGGGATTCACTCAAAACCTCCTCGAAAGTGTAATGTACATGATAATCGTCGTCGCTCACATGGCATGCCATGAATGCAACAAAGTTACGATCAATGGGGGAGCTCTCTCCCTCTTCCGAATCACCATCACTTAAGGTGGCTTTATAGACAATGGGTTGCTTGCCCTCTTTCTTAAGTCTAGTGGGACACTCCTTAACTTTGTGACCATACCCTTAACACCCAAAACACTTATCCGACTCATCTCTCTTAGGCTTCTCAAACTTATCCTTAGAGGTGGGATATACTTTGTTGTTCTTGAATTTTTCAAATTTCTTGGCATCTTTCGATTTCTTTTGAAACTTAATAAATTTTTTAAATTTCTTTGCCAACAAAGCAACATCCTCAAAATCGAAATCGGAATTCGAAACTTTAATTTCCTCCTTCTGAGTTTTCAAAGCAATACCCTTTTCTTTATTAAGCACTTGCTTGGAGGTAATCATGTCGATTTCATAGGTTTGTAAGTCACCTACAATCTCTTCTAGTTTCGTCGACTTTAACTTACCCAGGGAGTTTAAAATGGTCACTTTCGCATCAAACCTACTAGGCAACGACCTAAGGATTTTCTTAATGACACGGTTGTCGGGAATTTTCTCACCTAAGTTAAACGACGAGTTGACAATATTCGACAACCTAGCATAAAACTCATCAAAAGTATCACTCTCTAACATCCTAATGGTTTCAAACTGTGTAGTGAGATTTTGAAGCTTCGACGCCCTAACCGTGATAGTTCCCTCGTGAGTGAGTGACAAAATATCCCAAGGCTCTTTTGATGTTTCACAAGTCATAATTCTATTATATTCTTCCGGTGTGACATGTGAAGAAATAACGTGCAGACCCTTAGAATTATATTGTGAAAGCCTATGTTTAGTTTTGGTCCATGACTCAATAGGCTTTAAACAAGTGACCTCACCTACAATAGTGACAGGGGGTGTCCAACCTTTCCCAACTGCTAGCCACACACGTTCATCAATTGATTTTAACGCACTTCTCATTTTCATCTTCCAATAAGTGTAATTAGTGCCATAAAAAATAGGAGTTCGAGAAAGTTAGTTAAATCCAAAATTCATCTTTGAAAACCCACGAGATCACAAACAAATAAAATATGTTTTCTAGGTCTGATACCAATTTGAAAATCCCTTTTGCGTGTGTTTCAAATCAAACCAAATTCTCACCAAACAATTATCCAACTTTTAATTAGCACCAAACTAAGTTGTGAAAAACTCAATTCTTACTTTAAACCAATTTTATCTTGATTAATCCTAAACATGCATCTAGTTGTTAAAGCAAGTAAAGTAAAAAATACTCACAACGCCGGATGTAAGAGGAAAAAACCCAAAACGGGAAAACAACCTCGGACGACCCAATCCAGATAATCACTATGAACAATGGTTTTACAAAAATAGATTAGCCTTACTCAATGACTTGATCCCCACGGGTCTTGACGCTCCTTACGATCTTCAACCGTTCTTCAATAGTGCCCACGCAGAAATTTCGTCTTCCACGATACCTGTCCACAACACACGCGTCCACGTATGTCTCTGTGTCCACCGAATGGCTTTGATTCGTCTATGATGTCGAACAATAAGTCCTTCTCTTTTCTTCTCCACAAAACCCTGATGTTCAATGGTAAAACAAACCTTCTTGGTACAACAAGATCACGCAAACATATAATAATGATATCTCGAATCTTTGCAAACTCTAAGGATGTGTTTATGCTTTTTAAACCTTAGAAAACATGTGCAAACACATACTGGATGGTATACCGTTTTTCCAGAATGCACACTTACGAAACTCTGATAAAAACACGCTTTAAATAAAAATTAAGCGTCGCCTCAAAAAACGTATCATTCAAACGAGAATGCCACATCATTCTCATGACATACCTATCTCATTTGAACGAGACTGGATGTCGTTTGAACGAGCTAGCGTGTTAGTTTGACTTTTTAACTTTTAGTTCAAAACGTCTCTTTTAAAGGAGATCCAAATAAGTCAAACTCTATTTCAAGTATATCAGAATAAAACATAGTGTAAAACATTTAAAACACCTTAAAACATTTAAAATATTTTTCTTTATAAAAATACATCCTTATCTTTTATAAAAAAAATTCAGAGCACCATTAATTATACGTATTCATACCCGAGTGATCTCGGAATGCAATTAACTTTGTAGACGATTAAACTTGCACCAATTTAAACTTCAGCATGATTAATTCTTCGAAAGTTTTGCTCCAACATCTTCAATTTTCTTTAATACGTAATAGACCAAGTGGGATCATGACACAATAAAATCTACTATGACATATTACAAATACAGTTTTGTTCACGAAATTAAGTCAAAACAATATAGGGACTCAATTGGAAATTTATGTCCTTACAAAATTTGGCAGTTTGATACCAAAAATTTTAATTTCAAAACAGTACCAACAAATTGACAAATACTGTTTTGATAGTATGTATCAAAAAGTTAAAATCCAAAGTTTTTTATCAATCAAAATCACACTATCAGCTATTACCAAAAATTTGAATTTGATACATCCTATTACCAACAATTTTGGATTTAAATCTATGAACTAAATTGCAGATTGCTTAAACTATCTGAGAATTCCGCAGACCACGCAAGTCCCAACTTATGTAACTCAAAGCAAAAAGTAAGACTGATCTATAACACATGCTAGGATTTTCATTTTCATTTTATTTCTTGGTGAAGACTACTATGATTTTGCAACTTTACATCTATGAAATGGACCAGTAATTTTATTTTTTGGTGAAGACTATTATGGTTTTCAGAACAATTTCCTTTTTCCCTTTCGGATCTGAGTTTATTTCTCTCCCTGACAAGTTTGTGAATTATAGATTTGTGATTTATACTTTTATATTGTTTGATTGACTGACAATTTTGGTGTTTTTTAATTTTTGTTCACCCATTGGGTGTTTATTACACCGCTTTGTTGTTTTTGTGAATACAAAGTCCATAGGTTTTGGGTAGTATTCATATCAATCTGATATGCACTCTATTAGATTTTTGTTGTCTTATAGGGAGAAATATTATTAAGTTGTATGTAACGTATCAAACAAAGGATACATTCTAACATTTTAACATATTTTATATGTGATTGTCCCATTTTTTATTAGTATTGACTTACACTTGTACTTTATTATTTAGTAATAATCTCGGCACATAAGAAGTTTACTAATTTTTTTCAGTGTTCGCATTTTAGTTTCAAGCATTGTGTTCAAAGGTGCAATCAAATCCACAAATATTACAGGTTTATATTTGCATATTCCTTTATATTTGTACTTTTGGGGTTATTTCGTCATTGTTGAAGGTTTGTAAGCTGAAACTTTCATTGTATTTAGGAGGAAAGGTACAAAAAAAGTACAAACAAAATAGCAGACAATGTGATTTTGATTATTCAAAAACTTTGAATTTCAATTTTTATTATTCTATCTCAACTTTTCCCATGGATAGTGTGATTCTTTGAGCATTACAAAATACTTGCATTATACCAATCACCTCTCTCGCGAGCTTCCCCTTCTCCACGTCGTCAAGACCCTAATCATAACATGTATCAATTCTAAAATTCTCAATACCTATGACTCCATATACTCTTATCGCCAAAAAATATCCATGGACATGAAACCAACTCAATTTTGGAGACAAAATAACTTCCAATCAACCAACAAAAATCCTTAAACGAGATCGCTTATCTCAATAATTTACCATGAGATATATTAAACCTACTAAATCCATTCACCTCACAAGCAATCGAAACCAAGTCCACCAAATTCGGACAGCCCGTTTACACATCCGGTTGATAAACACACAACATTTTCGAATCTCAACGATTTCAACTGTCCCGAATATAATACATTTTCCAAATTTGGTACCCAATAGGAGCCCAAAATAACTGCTAGGAATGGAGCACATACTAGAATCTAAAACTGCAACCAGATATCTCAGATCCCACTCCCCTTTAATTTGAAAAAGGTCCCACTTTATGGTATTGTCCTCAAACCCTAGACCACTTCGAAGCACATAAGCACCCTCCTGCTACACCTAATTTATTCCTCGTAAGCATCACAAATAATATACTTGCACCCCTTCCCTACTACCCATCTAGAAACCTTTCTATAAGATTCTTAACTGCTATTGATATTAGATTACTAACATAATCCAAAACTAGGATAAATAGCAGAGTGGATAGGGGGTCACCTTGCTAAAGACCTACCAGTTTGGCAAAAAAACTCAAGAACCTTTTCTACTACAATCAATATAAATCCATTAACACAAAATATAAGAGTCCCATAACTTGACTATTGGACCAGAATTGAAGACAAATAAGAGATTAGCATTACTAATTGACTTTACCACTTAAGCTATTCTATAACACCTACTAACAAATATGAATAGCAAAATTAGGGATATGAATTTAGGGATTAACTATGAACTATAATAAAGAGTATTGATTCCTAATTTTGGAATGATCTTTTTTTCGAAACAATGAATCTTCTTTACATGCCTAAATTGTATTAATGTTTATTATTTATAATATTTTTATTTTTAAACACCTTAAGCATATCTATAGTAGAAAGTATTTTGATGCTTACTTTTGGTTTAGATTCAATTGTAAGTTTGGATTTGGGTTTTAATTTTGAATAACATGGTATTTTATAGGTTAAAGGGTCTTATCTCAAATAACATGAGTATGCTGGTTCGACCGGTGGGAAGCATTGTGAGAACCTCTAACTTAAGCCACCATCGACTAAGAATCAACAGTAGTCAATGCCATCCTCAAGCCACCACTAGAAAAGCCTCGAAATGGTAAGAATGGCAAGTTTATATTTTGTTCTCATTTTTCAATTCACAAGTATAATTTTTTTTCTTTTTTATCTATAATATTTTTTATATAGGCTAATTCTTTGATGCGTGGTTTGGACACCGCATTTGAAACAATTACGCAATATCACGCAATATTGTTGCATATTTATACGTTAATTCTTCATTGTGCTTGGTTGTCGCATGTTGCAGGCCCATTGGATTTCAAGGAGAGAGATGGTGATGAAGAGATTTAAATTTTTGCAGTGAAATTAAGTACTTGATTGTGTCTCTATTTAGATTTGAAAATTTTGTATACTAAATAATATTTTGTGGAATCTATTATGTTGCCTATACGAGGTCCAGGACGAACTATTATTATTGTAGTTGAGTATTTTCTATTTCTTTAACAGGGTGGATAGTCCTATAAACAAAGGAAATTTTGCCAAATTTTTTTACAAATATTTACACTTTTGTGTTGTAAACAAATTTTTTATATTGTTGTGATGTTTTATAATGGAATAATTGTGATCATTATGATGTTTATTTGAGGTTCATGACGGACTATTAGTATTGTTGTTGTGGATTATTTGTATTTCTTAATAGGGTGGATAGTGTTATAAATGAAGGTAACTTTGTCCAAATCTGATAAACTGTTTTCACATTTGTGTTATAATAAAACTCGACTTAAATTGTTTACCCATTTCCATCTTTGAAATTTTTTTGTCGTGCCTTCAGGTATGGGCATTCAGCTAGTGTATACATATATATAATACTAAAATCTTACTTATCCTCTACTAGACAAGCATTCTCCAACTTGACAATTCTTTCTCTCTCTCAAACCCTCCACGAAAGAAATTCATCATCTTAGAAAATCATGAATCACTCATTTATGTGAACCCTACAGTGACCTTGTCACTTATCCTCTGCTCCATATCCTCCATCTCCTTCTCTTTCAATATTTTTAATGCTTCTGCACCAACTCCAAAAATAACTTCATAAGTGGCACTTGCCTTATACGTCTGGACTCGGCCACGCACATCTGGTCCCAGGATATTGGTATACACCTTCTACTTAAATGATGGGATCCGCTCCGTAATTAGCTCCATATTCAATCGATTATTTATCTTAGCCTACAATGTTATACGAGTTTAATATATAACAAATCAGAAAATATTTCAACATTGATTTTATAAAAAAAAATATAAAATCACAACAATAATCTCATCAGCTTGCCAATGACCTTTTTTGAGTTTACATGTTTCAATGAACACATCAACTTGATCAGTCTCTTGTCCATAGTCTTCAATCTAATATGAAATACATAAATAATAAAACTCAAGTACTGGTACCCATTAAAAGCAATCTATTTCGATTAAACAATTCCATCGAATTGAGTATTGTACGGTGATAACATCTATTATACCAGGAATATCAATGAACACTATTATTACAATTGCTCAGGGTATCCTTTTTTCTCCTTTTAATCCTTTTTAGCTTCTAGCATCTATTTCTTAGTTCAAGATCTCTCTAACTGGAACCAAAAAATTAGTAGGTCTGTTTTGCCCAAAATGAGAATGGACTAGGATAATAATTTGATGTCGGATCCTCAAGGATAAATGATTGATTTACCCACTCAAAGGAATTTACGTGAATGACTCTCTTTAACATAATATATTATTTCTTACCTTTGCACGATTTTCTTTTGATCTCAATCATTGTTGTTAAAGGCGCGCTTAGACTTTAGGCTCAGCTTGACAAAAGGGATTTTGATTATAATAATTTATGTGTGTTTTGATTTTTCTTTTCACACATTGGAGTATTTTTTTTCAACTATATCAATATATTTTTTATTTTTTATTATTTCATAATTAATTTGTTGAATAAATTTCATATGTAAATACATATTTTTTCGTTCTTAGTCTTCTGATGCGTTTCTTTATAATCGAATATAAACATATTATACTTGGCAACACAACAGAGAATGTGTATGTTTATATATTTAGCCTACTTCTCTCATTTTGTATGCATCTTAGGCCCCCAAACTTGTACTGAATGTATATATCTAATGAGAATAAGGCACCATAGTGGACGTAGGCCAATTTTTATGTACGAACCACTTTAAATCTCTTGTTATCTCCTTTTTATCTCTATTTTACTCTATTTTCTGTACTTTGACTATTGTGTATAGCTTTGATGGTATGATTTACTTTTGTAAACCAATTTTTGACAATAACAGTTTGACGCTGTCTACGGGAAATGAGGTTCTCTACCAAGTTTCTCATTAACCGGGTCTATTATGCCTTATTTCATCCATAGGGATCTCTGAATCTACATCATACGAGTGATATTTTGGTGCTTAGGCCCATATTTTCATATAAACCCCGCTTAAGGTATCTTCATCTTTTCAAATCTGTTTTCCCACGCATATTTTGTGTTTTCTAAACAAATATACTTCCCCATGATGTTTCCATATCCAATTAGGCCTAAGATGTTGAAATGTCAACGTCCTTATAGGGATTGGGAACTAAAGATGAGAATTTTTTAAGCTCTCTCTTCATTTTATGGCTATTCAGCCATGTTGTGACTTATATATTAGGTAAATATTGTTAAACTCTTGTTTATTTGCACATATGGAGTCATTATGCCTTGGATTAACACCCCAAAAGCTTTTTAGTCTAATTCTTGGGGTTGAAAAATCACTTTAAGGCAAAATTTAGGCTAGACTCACATTCGGCCCCCATAGGTCCACGGCCTTACATGTTGTCATGTTATAGGTCGTGGCCTCCTGGTAACAAATTTATGTTTTAGCATATTTAGCATTTCTTATTATAGAATTATTTTCCTTTGGACCGAAGATGACAAAAAAATTCTTAAAAACACCTATAGCGTGATTTATTGCTTTTGGGATAGGTTGATTTACATAAGTCAAGGTCGAAGGTTTGAAAATCGATGCTATTACCTTAAGGATCGATAAGTCGCCCAAGATAGGGTATGATATTTTATTGACTTTTTAATTATCACATTACTATTCCGTCTAAGGATAGGTATTCGAATTTTTTTCCATCAAATGGAATCATTCTAATAGAAAATCATGTTTGATGATATCAATCGTGATAAAAAAAAACTCCTCATAAAGGACAAAATCTATGACCTCACCCGTTTTGGCTTTATAGGCTGCTGCCTGAATGGAACATGCCTCACCCCATTATTACTATCTTCTTAATATATGATTTTTCTTTATCTATGACTCTTGTATTTCTCATTATGCTTAATTCGCCGAAGAGGAAAGAAATATTTTATAAAGAGCTAACCATTTAGAGATAACTGTAACACCCCATGTTCTTTAAAACATAAAATCTGTCGGGAAGTTAAAGTTTTGGGTAAAAATAAATTTGTGGAAATTAATCAATTTCATATTTCAAAATATTAATTTTTTAATAATAAAGGTATTTTGATCAGAATTGAAATCGAAATCAAAATAGAAGAATTTTGCATTTTATTAAATAAAGGGGGAAATTCAGATGTTAGGGATTCGAACTGTTTTTGTTGGAGGGGCGAATCGGTTATCTTGCACAGTTTTTGAAAATTAAAACTCTTTAATTCTCGAGCTGTGTAGGACTCAAATTCTTTTGATATAAAAACACAATGGATTTGGGGTTCTTAAAGAAAATTTTAGTCTTCTCCAAAAGCAAGAACCTCCCATAATTTTCATCCTCTCTTTCCTTCCAAACCTGAACCCTTTTAAACTCAATTTCAACTCAAGATTTGAAAAACCTAATAAAGATTTCTCAAAATTATTAAAGAATGCGTCTTTCTTATTTTCTCGAGAGGAATGCAACCATCAAATCAAATTCTGCAAACTATTTCACAGGCATGAATACTTCTATTGTTCCCCTTTGGTATTATGCATTTTAAATGTTACCTAAACACTAATATGTGACAACCCGCCTACTAAAATAAGATCTGGCCAGTCCAATACTCCAATAATCACAGGAATCATAGATGGTCCATTCTTAGCATCATTGTCGATAAAATAATAGTACGAGATAACCACCAATTATTTGAGAAAATGGACTGTCAAATTTATTTTGTAAGTTAAAAGAAAAGCAGTTTAGACAATCCAATTTGAAAAGAAGGTGGGTACAAAAAAAAATCATTGAGTAATAGAAATACAATATGCATAAAGTGATAATCGAATAAGCTGTCGGTTAACAGACCAATACAAAGGTGTTACACCGAGTATTACAATTTAATATCACATTATAATAAATGAGTACAAAGCATGGGCAACACACTCGAATAAATAAACTGAACATAGCTAGAGTACAAAAGATAGAAGCGTCTATAACAAATATCCTACAACATCCGCAAAATGCTATAGCTCCAGGACAACTGGAATGGAGAGCTCAATACGGGCGTCCTTGCGGTGGAGCACCTGAACGGACAAAGAGTTGCATGCAAAACAAAGAGATATAGACGGGTCAGGGCCCGGCTTGATATGATTACCATGTGACTAAAATGCATGACAATTATGAACGTACCTATCTCTCGCAATTAAATCATAAACTTCCTCACCTCTCAATCTAGAAGCACAACCTAGCGCAATATCAATGCTAATTCTCAATGATCATATAAGCATGGGAGAGCTCATCTACATATACTCAAGGAGACATCATTAAGTATTCACAATCTAAATACACAATTCCTTTTCTCTTTAGGAAATACATATATGGAAATTCATTTTACAAAATGTTTACCAATTCAATTTTATCTCATAACTTTCTATTTCCCTTCTTCCATCCAGGAAATGTATTTAAAGCAAATTTTATTATCATAAAATACTTTTTCATATCATAACTTCCCTTTTCCCTTCTTCTATCTAGGAAATGTATTTAAAGCAACTTTATTATCATAAAATGCTTTAACATCAATAATGTCCCACATTATTAAGAATAGTTATATTTTATATCACATAACGTTTCTAAGACCACCCGTCCGGGTTTCCCCATTATCCGCGCCCCTAAATGGCTATCATCTTCCAGGGCCTATTAAACAAGACAACCTGGGCATCCTACAATGCGAGACGTCGGGAAGCGGCCATATACCAGCGAGTGAGTCATAACCACACCCGAAATTACCCCACATCTCTAAATAAACATATAATAACCGGTCATATGGCCGAGGACTATATCCACCCTGCATTCATTAGCCAGGGGACTTCACCTCATGCGCGCAACTTACCTTATGATAGCGATTTAGAGAGGTGTGTTTACGTAAATTATCATTTACGAAAATCATTTTTCCATTTTGAAAACATTCACTTTTACATTCTCAAAAACCATTTATACTTAGCCATTAAGTACCAAATTTTAGAATATGCATTTCTTATTCTTAAAGTCATATTCTTATTAATGACCCGAAGTGCCAATATCCTCACAATAGTCTCCAAGAGTCCAAAACAATACCATAAATCATCAAAGTGAGTCTCCCTCAGTAATAGTCTCCCAAAAGTCCCAACATTATCATTTTACCTTCTATTAATTTTAGGTTAACTTCCTATATCGAACGAAACATTAACCTCTATAAACGAACCCTTGGGATAAGCCCAAATATCCCCATGCTAGCCTAGGACATTTGTCTACCCAATACAACCCTCTAGAACTCTTTATTACTTCCCAAAAGAAGGTTCCTAAACCTTGAACCTAAAAGAAAAGGGCTAGAAATAAAACTATAAAAATCTCACAAAAATAGGGCATCTGAATCGATTCGCCTAGGGCCGAATCGATTCGCCCCTGATTGTGAATCGATTCACCCAAAAACGAATCGATTCGGTGAGTAAAACCAGCATACTATCTCAGCCGAATCGATTCGGTCCCGACCCGAATCGATTCGGTTTACACAGACCCGTTTCCTTCCCTATGGGCGAATCGATTCGCTTGAGGGGCGAATCGATTCGGCCCTGCAGAATTGCCCAATTTGGGCTACGGGTTCAAGAACCCTAAATTTCCCAAAACCTCAAATCTTCAATTTCTATCAACATCAACAACAAATAATTCTACCAAAACAATCCTACACAACTACTAACTCATATATTCTCCTTAAATCAAAAGAAATTATAATATTTAGATTTTAATCACTAAAAATCTACAAATCCCAAAAATGGTTTAAATCTCCAAAAATATAACTATACATGCAATTTATCACATTAAATCATAATCTAGCAAGTAAGAAACTTGCCTCAAGTTTGTAGTCTCGGATTCTCCTTCCATAGCAACGATTTCCAGCCCCAATCTTCCATTTTTCTCTCTTTTCTCCATTTCTCCCAACTCTCTCTTCTCTCTCTTTCTCTCTCCCTTGGCTTCTAACATAAGAATGGGAAAATAAAAGGGTTTGGAAGACATAAATGGGCCTTAGACATAAGTTTCCCTCTTTTAAATGTTGGTACATCATTAAAATGACTCGTAACTACATAATTGAGTCATAACCCGCCAAAAGTGCCCGGGACTCAAAAATACAACTTGGCACTTATTTTGACTATCTCGACTATTTCAAAACTAACCGCACCCCTAAATTGTCATTCGGAGCAACGTATAATATTTTAGGGTCCAACGTCATTTTAATTCATTAATTATGCTCCAATTTAACTATAAGTCATAACCATCGTTTTAAAGCACAACGACGCAATAAAACACAACATAGTGTTATTTACCTTCTCATAACAGTAAATAGGCAAAACATGGTAAATATTATCCCTTAATATCACTGGAAATAATATTTACTCCAATTTTCTCTATTTTATAAAATTAGCCCATCAGGCAAAATAATATAAAATAGTCGCTCAAAAGTCTGGGTTGTTACATACTCCCCCCTTATAAGGGAATTTTGCCCTCAAAATTCATTCGTACCCTATAATCATATAAAGGGTGTACTATTCTAAACTATCGTTCTATCATCCTTAGCAAACTCCTCTTTATTATGGCGTCCCCATTGGACTTGGCCAAGGTCGTCACTATCGATCTTAGTCTACATTCTTCGTGCTCTAAAATAGCACCTAGTCGCTCCTCATGAACTATCGATCCTACCTTTATAAGACGAAAAGAAAGATGCCTACATAACTCGGCACAAGTTGCCTTTCCTCCTGAATCACATTATACCCTTCTTAGGGAATACTGCATTAAAACTAATTCCCTACCTCCAATACTACATGACCTCTATTCGAGTCGGCGTAGCCCTTGAAAGTATGCAGCTCAATGAGCCCAAACATTAGAGAAATATTCTTGGACCACTTCAATACAAGGAATATATTATCCGCTGGTTCCATCCAACGAACAGGCGAATTACTTAGCCGGCTACACAAGGCCACCCACGGTGCCATACTTATAGAAAAACGATCCAAATTATTGTACGAAATTTCAATCCATAAAAGCTACTGCTCCCATCCTTCCTTTAAGCCTAAGGCACACCTTCAAAGTATGCCTTTCGACATTAGTTTAACTTTCTCCATTCATTCATCCACTTACGGGTGGTAGGTTGTACCCAACTTCACTTTGGTTCCCATCACTTCCTGGAAACTTTAAAAAAAAAATTGACACGAGAGTCTAGTATCGGTCCAACACTATATTAATAGTCACCTCAAATAGTTCCATACTCCACCATAAAGAGCTGGGTGTACTCCTCCGTAAATAGTCTGCCCACATTGGCCGGAAAATCAGCGATTTGGTCAAACGATCAATAATTACTCAAATAGGATCATGACCGTTGCGATGCTGGAAATTCAATGAAGATGTTCATGGATATACCTTTCCTTGTTCCACCACTACTCTCTTCATACTAGTAGGTGAAACGGTTAATCATGGACATGAATGCTCTTGCTGTAAAGTCCTCTTGGTTAAGCTCGTTCCACTTGGCTTTCCATGCCTTTGCTAGTCACCCCCACGGGTTTTCTACTCAGCGTATCCGCTACATCACCTGCGTTCCCTTGGTGATAATGAATATATAATTGACAGTCCTTTACGAACTTTAAACACCAACTCTACCCCAACAACATAATGCAATAACTTGTTGCTTGAAAAAAAAAGACCAAATTTCCTGCCCAGGAAGTAGTGCCTCTATATCTTTAAGGCGAATACTACCGTTACAAACTCTAAATAAAGCGTGGGATAATACTTATCACGAGGTTTAATTTTGTGATAAGCATAAACAAATGGTCCATGCTCCAGTATTAATACTTCCCATTCCTGGTAGAGACTCGTTCGTTAAATCCACTCTCGATCTTAACAACACGTCTGTAGGAGTAAAAGTCAGCTCATCCTTTTGACTCCCCGAAAGCTAGGTTACCGACGCAATGCCCTTTTTATGAGAGGCCTCATATCCTTTTGGCCTAACATTATAAATCACTCGAGATTCCATACTTCTTGTTTCTAGGGACCTAATCCCTCTTAGAGTTAAACAACAAACCTACTCGTGGTCAACTCCCTACCACCTTCCTAAAACAACGTCACATGCCCTAAGGTCCTAATAATCCTAAGGTCGATATATATCCTAATCAAGTCGTATAAGTATTATACTAATTATATCCCTAGTGTCCAAGACTTGTCTCAATTTACGACATTTGCTTGGTTTCATGCGTGAGACGTCTCGCAAAGCGAAATCCAAACAGGGAACCCTCCCGTTACACTACTACCTCGCATTGTCGGTCATCAAGATATAACGGTCTAAGACACATGATCGAGACCACTAAAATTCTAACTCGTAACCCTACTAATGCGCTTCTACTTCTATGTCCTACAATTTCAAATAATTGAAAATTTTAACTAATCGGGCGTTTACTTTCTGTAAAGTTTTACAAACTTTATCCCCATATATATACAAACATCTTTCTTAAACGGCCTTCTCATCAAGGCATAATCATAAGTCTCAATCCAAAGTTCATATCTAGGTCTCCCTCACATCGATCAGAGGAGAGAACTATTTACAGTGCTTCTGTACCGCACATTAATAGCCCTTTAATCACTCAATCACGTGATTCTCGGCTAAACCTTCCAACCCAGCATTCCAACAACAAAAAGAAAGAAAGAAAATAAAGAAAAAAAAATGCAACATCTCTCCACTCCCAACGTCGTTAAGGTTCATGCGTGGAGCGTCTCGCAAAGCGAAATCCAAAAAAGGAACCCCTCCAATAAACTACTACTTAACTTTGTTGGTCGTGGAGATAAGGCAACATCATACATGCAAGAAAATAAAATAAGAAAAATGAAAAATTCTTACATACCTTAAACCATCTCTATAAAGTCTCAATCCTGTATCCAGGTGAGATATTATAGAACAACTAGTTCCATTCTAGAACTACAAATACGATAGCCTCGTAATTTATTTGCTTGTTATCGCTCCGTCCGAATAATAATATTTCCACTCGTATAATACATATAATACGAGTAGCACATACCACGCATATACTTTTAAATTACCAATACTCGCTTTATAACGAGTGAAGAAAAAATATAGAACCTCCCTACCACGGAAGTCATATAGATACACTCACCATAATAACATCGATAGTACCACAAGCTCAATTTACACACCCAAATCTAGGGTCAATACCATACTACTCCATCTTGTCATACAGAATCTGCCACCCTCAACTAAGGTGTAATTCCCGCCAACATTCTTGCCAATTTCTTTGGCCACTACCAATAGTTCTCAGACATCGTACTCTAGTCATATCTGAACCAAACTACTTCCATTGATGCCCCAAATAGGCACCCTATTCTTGCCCTTGTTCTCCAATCAACAAGATAAAAATGCGTGGTTCTACATTCCACGTCAGAACCGTTTCTCCATCTCTAGATACCTGGCGATTACCCGTGTAGTTCCCTTAATTTCCTCAACAAAAGAGAACATGCTACCGGCCTCCCCTGCCTTAGTTCAATGAGTCTTCCCCGGGTGGATGTCCACCAATGGGGTTTCATGAACACTACTTATCCAAAAGTGTTAACAACACTTATTCGTGAGTCTATCATTCCACTGAAGGGCTCTTTCTTCCTTATTTTTACCTACTTCGATGCAAGGTTTCCTTAACCCTGTGACTCTTTATTCACTGTCGGCCGCTGACCGATCCTCGTGTGAATATTTGAGAATATACTTTCTCATCATTCTTGATATCCCAGAGAAATTCGCTGTTGGAAATACCTACCGGGTTTCTCTATGGGCAAAACTTCCTGCTCCACCAAAATATGGCGACTACCATTCCCGCCATTTCAACATTACTCCAATAGGTGAAATTTTTTTCCTCCATCTTTCACATCTGGGCATTTCTATACCCCTCTCTAGGCCAAAACTCTTGGGCCTTATACTTCCACCGGATGAGATTTCACCTCCTCCATCTGACTTAACTTGAACCTGTGGTCCTTGTCAACGACCTTCTCCACTTAAATATAGCGTCGCTTAAAATTACAAGCTTAATACCACTATCTTCTTGTAGCGGTACTTGGAAAAATATATTCACTGTACTTAGTAGTTGCGGTAGCAATCTAAGAGAATGTTACAAAGGGAGTGACCTCCAAAACGGCCCTCATCCCCGACAACAACTTACAGTTCTTAGTAATCCCATCTCTTGATGCCTTCATGATGGCCTTCCCTGATGCCCTTCCCCATTCGACTTACGAATCTCACACGAACACGCAAAAGATTTCTAAATTCTTACACTACAGCAGGAGAGAGAAACCTCACAATAGGAAATCAACAATCCTAATCCTCGGGCTCTATATCAAATCAAGACTAACGTTGAAAGCGTAGTATGTCCGCACAGATTCCTAAGGACATTAGAACCTAATGCTCTGATACCATCTGTGACAACCCGCCTACTAAAATAAGAGGTGGCCAACCCGATACTCTAATAATCATAGGAATCATAGATAGTCCATTCTTAGCATCACTTTCGAAAAAATAATAGTACGATATAACCACCAATTATTTGATAAAACGGACTGTCAAATTTATTTTGTAAGTTAAAAGAAAAGCACTTTAGACAATCCAATTTGAAAAGAAGGTGGGTACCAAAAAAAAATCATCGAGTAATAGAAATACAATATGCATAAAGTGATAACCGAATAAGCTGTTGGTTAACAGACCAATACAAAGGTGTTACACCGAGTATTACAATTTAATATCACATTATAATAAATGAGTATAAAGCATGGGCAACACGCTCGAATAAATAAACTGAACATAGCTAGAGTACAAAAGATAGAAGCGTCTATAACAAATATCCTACAACATTCGCAAAATGCTATAGCTACAGGACAATTGGAATGGAGAGCTCAATACGGGCATCCTTGCAGTGGAGCACCTGAACGGACAAAGAGTTGCATGCAAAACAAAGAGATATAGACGGGTCAGGGCCCGATTTGATATGATTACCATGTGACTAAAATGCATGACAGTTATGAACGTAACTATCTCTCGCAATTAAATCATAAAATTCCTCACCTCTCAATCTAGAAGCACAACCTAGCGCAATATCAATGCTAATGCTCAATGATCATATAAGCATTGGAGAACTCATCTACATATACTCAAGGAGACATCATTAATTATTCACAATCTAAATACACAATTCCTTTTCTCTTTAGGAAATACATATATGGAAATTCATTTTACAAAATGTTTACCAATTCAATTTTATCTCATAACTTTCTATTTCCCTTCTTCCATCCAGGAGATGTATTTAAAGCAAATTTTATTATCATAAAATGCTTTTTCATATCATAACTTCCCATTTCCCTTCTTCCATCCAGGAAATGTATTTAAAGCAACTTTATTATCATAAAATGCTTTAACATCAATAATGTCCCACATTATTAAGAATAGTTATATTTCATATCATATAATGTTTTTAAGTCCCCAGTGTGTGCGCCCCTAAATGGCTATCATCTTCCAGGGCCTATCAAACAAGACAACCTGGGCATCCTACAACGCGAGACGTCGGGAAGCGGCCATATACCAGTGAGTGAATCATAACCACACCAGTAATTACCCCACATCGCTAAATAAACATATAATAACCGGTCATATGGTCGAGGAATATATTCACCCTGCATTCATTAGCCATGGGACTTCACCTCATGCGCGCAACTTACCTTATGATAGTGATTTAGAGAGGTGTGTTTACGTAAATCATTTTTCCATTTTGAAAACATTCACTTTTACATTCTCAAAAACCATTTATACTTAGCCATTAAGTACCAAATTTTAGAATATGCATTTCTTATTCTTAATGTCATATTTTTATTAATGACCTAAGACCCGAAGGGCCAATATCCTCACACTAGTCTCCAAGAGTCCAAAACAATACCATAATTCATCAAAGTGAGTCTCCCTTAGTAATAGTCTCCCAAAAGTCCCAACATTATCATTTTACCTTCTATTAATTTTAGGTTAACTTCCTATATCGAACGAAACATTAACCTCTATAAACGAACCCTTGGGATAAGCCCGAATATCCCCATGCTATCCTTGGACATTTGTCTACCCAATACAACCCTCTAGAACTCTTTATTACTTCCCAAAAGAAGATTCCTAAACCTTGAACCTACAAATAAAAGGGCTAGAAATAAAACTAGAAAAATCTCACAAAAACAGGGCATTCGAATCGATTCGCCTAGGGCCGAATCAATTCGCCCCTGATTGCGAATCGATTCTCCCAAAAATGAATCGATTCGGTGAGTAAAACTAACATACTGTCTCAGCCGAATTGATTCGGACCCAACCCAAATCGATTCGGTTTACCCTGATCTGTGCCCTTCCCTATGGGTGAATCGATTGGCTTGAGGGGCGAATCGATTCGGCCCTGCAGAATTGCCCAATTTGGGCTACGGGTTCAAGAACCCTAAATTTCCCAAAACCTAAAATATTCAATTTCTATCAACATCAACAACAAATAATTCTACCAAAATAATCCTACGCAACTACTAACTCATATATTCTCCTTAAATCGAAAAAAACTATAATATTTAGGGTTTAATCACTAAAAATCTACAAATCTCAAAAATGGTTTAAATCTCCAAAAATATAACTATACATGCAATTTATCACATTAAATCATAATCTAGCAAGTAAGAAACTTGCCTCAAGTTTGTAGTCTCGGATTCTCCTTCCGTAGCAACGATTTCCAGCCCCAATCTTCCATTTTTCTCTCTTTTCTCCATTTCTCCCAACTCTCTCTTCTCTCTCTCTCTCCCTTTGCTTCTAACATAAGAATGGGCAAATAAAAGGGTTTGGAAGACTTAAACGGGCCTTAGACATAAGTTACCCTCTTTTAAATGTTGGTACATCATGAAAATGACTTGTAACTACATAATTGAGTCATAACCCGTCAAAAGTGCCCGGGACTCAAAAATACAACTTGGCATTTATTTTGACTATCTCGACTATTTCAAAACTAACCACATCCCCTAAATTGGCATCCAGAGCAACATATAATATTTTAGGGTCCAACGTCATTTTAATTCATTAATTATGCTCCAGTTTAACTATAAGTCATAACCGTCGTTTGAAAGCACAACGACGCAATAAAACACAACATAGTGATATTTACCTTCTCATAATAGTAAATAGGCAAAACATGGTAAATATTATCCCTTAATATCACTGGAAATAATATTTACTCCAACTTTCTCTATTTTATAAAATTAGCCCATCAGGTAAAATAATATAAAATAGTTGCTCAAAAGTTTGGGTTGTTACATAATAATTATTTCTTTATTAAAAACAATTAGAAATACTAATTAGAAAATTTGAAACTAAAGTTTGGTGCAAATATTATTCAAATCTTTAATACAAATTAAGACTCAAAACCCTTGCTTTCTTAGATTAGAGGTTGAGATTCTGTTAGAATTTATAACGTTAACATGTAGAACAAGTTGTAGTGATGTTATAAATTGATTTTGACATGTAAAACCACATTAATTATGTGCATCTTATAAATTGAAGATTTATTGTTGTATGCTCCAAAAAATATGCATGTGAATAGAAATTCTACAAATTGATGAGAAAATAAATAGTTTAATTAATGTTATAATCAAACGAACATAATGTGGATAAATAATGATCTTGTGATTAATTTAAATAATTGTTGTGATAAGTTTATGCCATATGTGTTTCGTTAATTGTATTAATAATTGACACCATGGGGATGACGGGATTGCTGGGGTAGTTATTGCTTTCACCTTATATTTAGATTGCTTGCTAGGTTTGGGACTAGTAAGTAGGCCTTAGTATTGGTAACGCTTTTAGGTATGAGACTAGATAGTGTGGGTTTTTATGGATGGATGATTCTGGGTGGGGCTAAATTGTGCGTTGTTTTCGTTGGATCGTTAGCCTAGGTGCAAGGCTAGGTAGTAGCTATTGGTAGGTATTCTTCCTATATGATAGGCTAGGACACACTTATAATTTGGAGATCTCAATGTATGGGATAAAGGATGGTTTGATAATTTAAGGCTCGATATGGTCGAGCTATTATAAAATAATGAGAACTTAAGAAAATTGAGAATTAATGCCTAAGAATTAGAATGAGTATTAAAATAAATATGCATCACGAGTATGTGCAAGGCTGACATATATTGGGTTGACTGGATATAACGATGTGGGAATGTGTTGACATCACGAGTATGTGTAGGGTTAACAGTAATTGGGATGCTTGGCTATAGTGACGTGTAGTGCGTGGAACCTCATGAGTATGTGCAGAATCGACAAAAATGGGGTTGATTGGCTATAGTGAGGTGAATGGGTGTGATGTGTAGAACCATAAGCATGCCAAGAGTGTGTGTAGGACCGATTAGGGGTAGACTATCCATAGTGGTGTCGCACAAATAAAAATAATTGAATAATTAAATTAAGTAAGAATAAGAGCTAATGTTTAACTTATAATTGAAATGGAATGATTGGGCTTAAACGATTGGGGTGGCTTAGTTATGTGGGTATATGGTAGTAGTTCATTTGTACTCACATGTTTATATATGTCTCGTTTAATTTAATATACTATATTGTGATGTTTATAATGTATAATGCTATTGTCTGAGTTCAAATACCTTAATTGGGAGCAGTATCTAGTATTCATGCGGTGGTCTCAGACACATTGCGTTGACTAACATTTCATGTATAGTTGCTGGAGTAGTTACATAGGATGTGTTGGAGATCTTTGGAGTGCGACTGGAGTTTTATTCTATTTGTTTTAGTAGTTTAGCTTATCTTTCTATTCCTTCGCTTTATTATGAGACAATTATTTATGAATTTAGTGGACCAGTCGGTTCCACGGTTGTTTATAGTTTTTAAGTCAAATATTTATTGTAGGATTATTTCATTTGAGTTTTAAATAAAATTGGAGTTGGACTTATTTTGGAGATTCGCATGGTGATGGGTATTATTGGTTGGATGTTTATATATATTCGTTGGAGTTAATTTCATATTTTCTTATGGAATAAAAGTTGTATTGTCTCATATTTCTATCACATGCTGAGAATGTTTTTTTAGTGACACTCGACGTAGTTTGGCGGCAATTGATGCCAGAGTGTTCGGGGTGTTATAGATGGTATCAGAGAATGGTCTTAGGACTCATAGGTTGTGAATACGTTTAGCTTCCGCGTTACCAATCTTTGATTGCCTTTGTTGATTCGTACTCTTTAAGGTATTGGGTCAAACATACACGTTAGTTGTTTTTCTTAAAGATAGGGAGTTTGGTGTTAAGGTTGTAACATTGATGTTAGAACTTGTAATATTGATGTGATGATAATTATAATTGATTTTGGAGATAAGATTTATTTTGGAGATCATTAGTACAGATGTTAAGTATCTCAAGTATCCATGTGGTGATGTAATTTGATTTGGAGGAGTTAAGTGTTGCGATGGCTTTTATAGATAAAATTGAGTGGTTATTCATGGGAGAGAGTGGTACGCTGTTATTTTCATATATATTTATGTATATTGCATTTTATTCACGAGATAAGTGCGTGTAAGATTGGGTGTATGGGCGTCCAATCATGGCTTTACATAGGTAGGCATATGAGAGCCTTATTTTATTTTGCACATTTATACTTTGTCGAATTTCGGGGACGAAATTCTTGTACTAGTGGAGAAGTGTGTAACATCCTATGTTTTTTAAAACTTAAAATCCTTTTAGAATTTAAAATTTTGGGTAAAATTAAATTTTTGGAAATTAATTAATTTCATATTTTAAAATGTGGATATTTTTTTTAATAAAAAGTATTTTATAGGAATTGAAATTATATTAAAAATAAGAGAATTTTGCATCTTATAAAATAAGGGGGGAAGTTCAGATGTCGGTGGACTCAAACTGGTTCGGATGGAGGAGCGAACCAGTTCGCTTGCACATTTTTGCAAAATTAAAACTCTTTAATTCTAGGGTTGTGTAGGAATCAAATTATTTTGATAAAAAAATACAAAGCGATGGGTTTAGGGTTTTAAAAACAAATTTTAGCCTTATCCAAAAGCAAGAACCTCCCATAATTTTCATCCTCTATTTTCTTCCAAACCTAAACCCTTTTAAATTCAATTTTTAACTCAAGATTGGAAGAACTTAATCAGTATTTATCCAAATCGTCCTAGAATGCATTTTTCTTATTTTCTCGAGAGGAATGCAACCATCAAATCAGATTCTTCAAATGATTTTTACTGGCATGAATACTTCTATTGTTCCCTTTTGGTATTATGCATTTTAAATGTTGTCTAAGCACTAATAATTATTGTTTTCTTATAATCAATTAGAAAGACTAATTCGGGAAATTGAAACTAAAGTTTAGTACTAATTTTATTCAAATCTTTAATACGAATTAAGACTCAAAACCCTTGCTTTCTTAGATTAGAGGTTAGGATTCCATTAGAATTTGTGACGTTCGCATGTAGAATAAATTGTGGGGATATTGTAAATTGATTTTGACACGTAAAATCACGTTAATTATGTGCATCTTGTAGAGTAGAGATTTATTGTTGCATGCTCCCAAAAATATGCATGTGAATAGAAATTCTATAAATTGATGAGAAAATGAATTTTTTAATTAATGTTATAATCAAACGAACATAATTTTGATATATAGTGACCTTGCAATTAATTTAAAGAAATTGTTGTGATAAGTTGAAAATATGCCATATATGATTCGTTAATTGTAATCATAATTGACACCACGAGGATGACGGGATTGTTGGGTTGTTATTGCTTTCACCTTATTTTTAAGTTGCTTTCTAGGTATCAGACTAGTGGGTAGGCCTTAGTATTGGTAATGCTTTCTAGGTATGGGAATAGATAGTGTGGGTTTTTACGGATGAATGATTCCAGGGTGGGGCTGTATTGTACGTTGTTTTCATTGGATTGTTAGCCTAGGTACGAGGCTAGGTAGTAGCTATTGGTAGGTATTCTTCCTAGATGATAGGCTAGGATACACATGTGATTTGGAGAATCTAGGTATGGGAATAGAGACGGTTTGATGATTTGAGGCTCGATATGGTGGGGCTATTATAAATACCGAGAACTTGAAAAAATTGAGTATTAATGCCTAAGACTTAGAACGAATATTAAAATGAATTTGCATCGCGAGTCGGTGCAAGGCTGACAGATATCGATCAACAGGCTATAGTGACGTGGGTGTGTATTGGCATCACGAGTATGTGCAGAGTTGACAGTAATCGAGATGACTGGATATAGTGACATGTCATGTGTGGAACCTCACGAGTCTGTTTAGAGGTTATAGAAATAGGGCTAACTAGAAATAGTGAGAGGAATGGGTGTGATGTGTAAATCCTTAAGCGCGCCAAGAGTTTGTCCAGGAACGATTAGGGGTTGACTGGCCATAATGGTGCCGCATGAATAAAAATAATTGGATAATTAAACTAAGTAAGAATAAGAGTTCATGTTTAAATTATAGTTGAAATGGAATAATTGGACTTAAACGATTGGGGCAACTTAGTTATGTGGGTAGATCATAGTAGTTTATTTTTACTCACGTGTTTATATATTATCTTGTTTAATTCAAAATACTCTATTGTGATGTTCATTATGTATAATACTATTGTCTGGGTTCACGAACCCTAATTGGAAGGAGTTTCTAGTATTCATGCGGTGGGCTCTGACCCATTGCGTTGATTAACATTTCAGGTATAGTTGATGGAGTAGCTGCATAGGATGCGTTGGAGATATTTAGAGTACAGCCGGAGTTTTATTCTATTTGATTTAGTAGTTTAGCTTGTCTTCCCATTCCATCGCTTTATTATGAGATAGTTATTTATGGATTTGGTTAGCGAGTCGGTTCCACAGTTGTTTATGATTTTTCGATCAGATATTTATTGTTGGATTATTTCATTTGAGTTTTAAATAAAATTAGAGTTGGATTTATTTTGAAGATTTGCATGGTGATGGATATTCTTGGTTGGATGTGTATATATATTCGTTGGATTTAATTGCATATCAGCTTGTGGAGTAAAAGTTGTATTGTCTCGTATTTCTGTCACATGCTGAGAATGGTATTTTATTTAGTGACACTAGAGTAGTTTGGCAGCGGCTGATGCTAGAGTGCACGGGTTGTTACAAGAACTCATTATGGAAGGCATTTGAAGATTAAGAGACCAGCAGATTGAAGACGTATCCCACTTGATGAGGTGTATCAACCATCTTTATAACGGTCACGCCTCACTCCAGGGCCAAATCAACATCTTTGGATAAATAATTTTTATGCTTGAGTATGCGGCCTCCACTAATATAATGGAAGCTGAAGACGATGAAATGAATATAGGGGCTGATTGTTCTAAAAGGAAGACTACGGCAAAATTAATATGGATCCTTAAAGGAAGAAAAAACTCCATACTTCTAGGGCCATAGACATTATGAACAAAATACAAAGGAGATAAATCAGAAGTTTCATATACCATAACCTCAAACAAAAAGGTCACGTCAACAAACACACATATATTTTAAAGCCAAGGGTAACATAGTCTTAAGTACGCAACAACATACTAGAGTACTTAAGTCCACATACTCCTATATTACTATCTCCTAAAGTTTGTGATAACATTTTTTAGAACATTCCACAAATGGAGTTAACACGAGAAATGTGATAAAAACCTAAGCTAAGTAAGTAAAGGTCATAACCAGTTGTAAGAGGCCGCAGACATGAGGAAAAAAGCCTAAAGACATTTATATAAATGGTCACGAGATGTAAAACATCACAAAATTTAGAATGCCTCAGCGATAGGCCGTGGCATCAACAAGACCTCATTCTCTCAATGATAGGCTTCAACACCTACAAAGCTCCAGCCTTCAAAAGGCCTTAGACCTAAAACTCCCCATCTCAATCAAGGCCTCAGACCAAGGTAACTCTCCACAGACAAGCACAAAGCCCCAGTATTAAATTACTTACCTTTTAGCACTGAGATTTGTGAGGCTTATATTATACCCAAAATATGTCAACCAATAAACAAGAGATATAACACCCGTCCCCATGATTTTGATCATACTCGTGTGATTTGAAAACTTGGTATGACCCATGTGGCGTTTAGACTTTGCAAGATGAATTATGGTTTAAATTTGGATAATGTAGGGGCTCTAGTGCGATTAAACGAGATTTATATGGCTTTAAGTTGTTATGTGGAATTATGACTGCTATTCGAACGAGTGCCCACATTGTTCGAATAGGAAAGGCATGTTTTTTGAAAAAGGTTCGAATGATGATCTAACGATAAGGACCTGAACAATTTCCATTTTTTCTAGAATCTTATTGGAATGCATTCGTTTGAACGAGGTGTATTATCGTTCGAACGAGGGGTAGATTTTTGTTCGAATGAGCTGGTGTTTGACCCATTTATAGCCTACGTTTGACTCTCATTATAACTCTTGTTCAAATGAGAGGGGATCTCGTTTGAACGATTTCCAAAGTTGTTCGAATGGCCGAAGGAAAATAAAAAGTTTCTACACATTTTAATGTGTTGTTGTGAGGTAAATCATTAGATAGAATGAGCTGTAGAGCTCCCATTGGCTCAGATCATATCGTGAGTCAAGGCTCGTTAGATTATTAGATAAAAGGGTTGAGTTTAGGGTACTTTTGTGATTTAACCTTTAGGGTTTAAGGCATATTTTAAGTGGGTTGTGAGTCATTTGAGCAAACCAGTCAGATTTTTCCTCTCTTTAGCTCTTGGAGCTCCTCCTCCACCAACTATCATACACCACCCTAGCACCACCACCCATCCACCAAAACCACCATAGTTTAACCCTTTTCCACCATATTTAAGCTTATAAAACCCATATACACCAAACATTTGAGAAAAATGAGATTACATGAAGATGTTGTCGGGGATTTTTAAAGAAGAAGAAGAAGAAATTCTAGAGTTTGAAGGGGGGTTTCATAGAGATTTCAAGGAGAAAGCTTAGTAGAGCTAGGCAACCTCTTTAAGGCCACCTTAGGTGGTGGTAGGTTGCCATATTCTTCTACATTTGTCCAACCATTTTTGGAGATTCATTGAGGTGAGAAAATATACTATTTAGCTTAAAAACTCCATTTTTCCACACTATTGGTTTGATAGTTAGAGTTTGTAAGAGTAGAATGTATATATGATTTAGGAAGGTTATTTCTAATGGATTTATATAAAATGGTTTAGAAATGATTTCATGATTTTTTAGTATAATGATATATTTCAAGAAACCTTGGAATTTAAACAGTTTTTGGAATAAAATGCTTGAAATAATATTTATCTTGTTGAAGATATTTTATGAACATATGTCTTAAAATTTTCTTGTAAAAATTAAGATTTTATAAATATAGAAATTTATTCAAGTTTTAAAGAAACAAATATGTCTTTAGGTTTTGAAAAATATGTTTTTGTAAATATTATGAAATTTCTAGAATGAACCATATGTTAAACCTATTTAAAGGGATTTTTGGACTTAAAATCACTCTTCCTATGCATATAAACTTATAGTAATTTAGTAGTGAGCATATAGACAAGTTTAATGGAGGTTTTAAAGGATTTTAATATGAATTAAATAAAATAGAAATTTCATCCCTTAAAGTGTGTGAATAAGTGTAGAAAATATGATAAGTGGTTATTTACAGACTACATGTGAAAATAAAGGAAAAATAGTGTTTTTTGTAAAGTAGTCTCCAAAGTGTCAAATGGTTTGCTTGGCACAGAAAGTAATAAAATAAGAGATTTCCAACTCGAAAAGCTTGCTAACTCCAAAGATTTCAATGAGTTAATGAGTAAAAACATTCAAGAATATGGTGTGTGTGACTTAAGAACATTTTGGAAAATCAAGACTCGTAAAAATGGAGGAAAAGACGAGTTTGGAAATAAAGGGGTAAAATGATAATTTTACGTAAATTGGGACATTTTTATGAGATAAAAATGTTTGAAAATGTGTTACACAAATGATCCTAAATGAAAGTGATATTTTGGGTAAAATCAATGCTAGTGTTTAAAGGACAAAAAATGGTGATTTTCAAAGTGTAACACACGGTGGGTGTAAAATCCCCAGGTTTTGGCTTCGATCGGTAAAGTGGAATAATGTGGGAATTTGAAAAATATTTAAACACATTAACATGGACTAAGACCGAAAAAGAATTAAGAAGGGCTCGGATCCCTAGGGCAAAAGACTTAAGACACTGTCTAGAGCATATGGTAATGTAGCCGACAGGTTGGAGCCCGTTAAAGTACGTTGTTATTTGGAGGATTCTGAGAAAATATAATGTAACATGGCAAAGAAATGGGTTGTGTTGTGAATATAAGAAAATAAAACCTAACATGAAATGAAATTTATAAATGTTCCGGTTGAAAAGATAATACGGATAAGAAGTGTGAAAAATTGTCTAATGTCCATGTGAACCAATTAGATGGGTAATTAAGCACACTAAAGAGGTTTTAACCCATAATTAACATAAGTGTGTTGTTACGAACATTTTTTAATGGGAAATGAGTATTTTCTAACACGGAGCGTGCGTGTGTTGAAAGGTTATTTTCAAGGAAAATACTCAGGTAAATTCGGTGCGAGTAAATGGGTGATTTTGATTAAAATAAGTATTCTTTCTAAACAAATGGTATTTTGTTGAAGTATTTAACTGGGTGCGTTAAATCGGGAAATTTGGTAAGTTAAGAAAAAAGGTGTCTTTTCAACGGTTTAACGTGATTTAATCAGAACAAGCAATGTTTCTGGAATAAAAATGGTTGCATGCATTAATGTATTTATATGTATATATATGAGGTAGTTACATGTGCAAGTAGGTATTACGTGCTAAAATCTCGTTTATGCCGTTGGATTCTATATTGCATTGTTGTATTTATAACTGGGAATTCGACACATTCCCTTTTCTTTGTTACGATAGGTTGTACGTGATTCTGTGCTTTAAGAGCGTTATACATGTAAGTGTTCTTTTTATTTTACGTTAGTATCTCTGCAGGCTTAGATTTCGGGGACACTCTCCATGGGTCCTTCATGTAATCGCATGCTAAAGAAGTGAAATGTTAATTAAATAATATTGGACTAAACAAATTATTTAGGTTGTCTCATTGCATTTCACATCTAAAGGCTGGGTTGGATCGGGTTGACCCACGAGTAGCCCATAAATTTGGTTCGGGGCGTTACAATTGTTATTAGATCACTAGGTTCAATTTTCCTTTCGGGAGTGACATGGTGAGGTGGGTAGTGGATCTTATGATGTCAGTGTTGGTTTTGCGCCGGTCATGCCAGATAGGTGATGATTTTGATTTGTGTTCTCGACGATGGAGTCAAGGAGATTAGCATGATGGATATGTTATAACCAAGTAGGAAGTGGCCAAGTTAGTTTCCATTAATAGTTCTCAGCAATCCTGATGTATAGGTCTTAGTAACTTGGATGTGTCCGTGCAAGACATTAGTGGCACCACCGCGGTCTTTAGTGCGAGGTGCACTCGTGTCAACTTTTGATGGTGTCAGAAGCCTTTCTAGGTGTCAATAAAGATGAATGTCATCCATTTCTTAGATACGGAGATTATTTATAGTCATCTGTGGAGATTAGGTGACTACAGTGACATGTCTAAGAAGTATTTACTCCATAAGGACACATTCGATTCCTTAGTTAGAAACTACTAGTTAGTTAATACTGATGATGCAGTTAGGAAAACTTAATTCTTGAGGTAGTGTCATGCTGTAAGTATTTAACAAGTCAGTAGGCATATAAATCCATGTTGGTCATTACTTGAGGATGTGTACTCAGGACTTACTCGATAGGATATATATATATATATATATATGAGAGGAGGGTGTTTTATTGTTCCAAAATATCAACGGTTGAAATTGATCCATCAACTACAATCTAATGGTCTTAAATTGTGCCATGTAGGATTATGACATGGAAAATGAAAAAAAAACATTAACCCTCAACACCCAACCCGTATCCTCTCATTCACTCCCCTCTCACTCATTGCTGCTCTCTACCCTTTCAACCCCAACAACACAAACCCTACCCGCCTCCATCCTCTACACCGCTGCCCTACACCGTCAACTCTGCCAACTTAAGGTAGTCTCTCTCTCACCGTTGCACACACGCACACATGCACACACACACACACATAGAGATTTGGGAGCTCCGCCTATGCCCCCCTCCACCGCCAACTCTGCTAACTCAAGGTATTCTCTCTCTCACACATGCACACACGCACACAGAGATCCGAAAGCTCAATCGCACACATGCACACACAAATTTGGGAGCTTGATTTTTACAGATCTAATGTTTGTTTTGCAGATCTACTATTTTTGGAAGTATGAACATGATCCACAACTTTCACTAGCATATGTATGTGCTTTTTACATTCAGACCTAGGGTTTACTAAAATATGGATTTTATGAGTTATACAATTGAAAATATACAATTTGTTTACATTATTTTATCTTTGAGTTTTCAATTTAATTTTTTTTGTTTCTATTTGGTATGTTTTGAGAGTTATGGATTTAGAAAATCTCGAATTTATTTATCTAGAAAATCTGGGATTTTTTAGAGTTATTGGTTTATATGTCTAGAAAATCTCGAATTTAGAAAATCTTGAATTTATGCTTATAGGTTTATGCTTTATTTTATCTATTGGATTTTAGAAAAATGATTTCATGATGTGCCCCTACGGACCAGAAGAAACAGAAAGGTATTCTAAACCCCCACTTTTTTTTAATCACATTTAAGCAGACCTCGCCTGGTTGGTGTATGGTGGTGGTACCATTTGTTAATTCATAAGTTCAATTCTTGACTGACCATGTGTAATTACCATTGATATGGGCCAATTGAGTTTATATATGTGTACGCCTCTTTGGAGTTAGGTTTCACAGTGTCGTGGTGTGTTTCTTAGTTTTTGTAATATTCTTTGACTAACCATTTCTTCTCTCCCCTGTTTTGTGCTCCCCCCCCCCCCCCCCCCCCCACACACACACACACACACTTTTTATGTGTTTCAGCAAATAAAAGGACATCGAGTCTAACATAGAGAAATTTCAAAGTTATAAGGTGTCTTATAAGAACCTTTCTAGGTCTATTTCTTAAAGTATCGATTTAAGGGTTGTTTTTCTTCTCAGATCTAAATATATGCGTATCCTTTACTGATTGTTGCAGGTGCGAGTTACTCTTTTTTGGACCATTATGCAACTAGGTAAGTTAATATTTTTTGTATTTTGAGTTTCTTTTGAATGATATTTAGTGAAGTATCGCACATACTTCTTACGTGTGTTTTACAGTCCTTTATTAGTCCTTTATTATGTGTGTTTGATAGTCCTTTACTACGTGTTTGACAGTCCTTTATTACGTGTGTTTATTAGTCCTTTATTTCTAAGCCCTCAAATTGTATATTTTCAATTTTATCAGTCCTTTATTATCTGTGTTTGACACAACACGCACGTCATTTTTGTTCCTGACTACATCTCTATATCTGTCATTATTGATTTTTGGCCTTCATGACTTCAATTTTGAGGTGGAAATTATAGAAATGGACATTTGGAAGCTACTGAATGGTGATTTACTCTCTCTGCCTCTCTCAAGCACACACACAAATTTAAATGCGTCTTTGAATATAACATAATCCCGCTCTAAATCGCACACACAAATTTAAATTATTCTCTGAATATAACATAATCCAGCTCAACGATTATCGAACTTGCGGCACTGATTCGTTTTGCCAACTTTGGTGTTTATACTTTCTTTTGGTGGTGATTTTACCATTCTCTCTTATTCTTCAATAATGGTATTTTTTTCTGGGGGGGTTAAATGGTAGAGAAGGCATGTTCATCTTAATGCACTCATTTCAATTTCTTTTTTTTTTTGCGTTATTTTATTCTTTTCATATCAAATTGTGCGTTTTAAAACCTTATGCACTAACTTATGATTGAGTATTGAATTTATTCCTAGGTTGTATCTACCAATTCTTAAAATCTCAGTGAGTTGCCAAGATTTTGTATTTGGATTTATATTTTAGGTTTGGATCAACATATGTACACAAAGGTGTATTTATATATGATGTTTGTACAACTTGGTATATTAATTGGTTTTTCTAAATTATGAGTTTCAACTGTAATTGATTCCCTGTTTCTGTTTATCTTGGTTTATTCTAGGTAGGATAATAGCGTGAGTAATTGTGTATGTTTTTCGAAAAAAAAGTTATGGATTATGTATTTGTTTGCCTGCATAATTATGGTTTTGGGTGGATTAATTACACTTATGGTCCCTCTTTGTCTCTGCTTTGGTGTATATTATTTTTTTTCCAATTTTTGAGATTTGAGATGGTTAATAAGTTAATTAATCCATGTACTGTGGTGATTTAGGTGTTGTGGGTTATGGCTTTAGATTTGTTTGCACAGTTGGGAAGGTTCTTATATCCAATAACTGACATCAGTTAATGCACAAGTAGATATTCATCTTCTCATTGCCGAATTGAACGAGGTGTGCTTTTTAACGGTTGTTGATGTAAAAAACTAGATCGCTCTAATTATTCAATCACAGATAAATAAATAAGACAAAGATTTTTAAAGTGGTTCGGCTAGGAATAAAGCCTACGTCCACTGTTATGTTATTGCTGAGTGTTTGTGGAATTCTTGATTACCAATTCTCTCAAGAAATTCCCGTCCCTTTGAATGAGGGAGATACAATGTATTTATAGCCCTGAGGCTTACATATGAAAGGGTGGTACATTAAATGATATACATATGAAAGGTCCTTGAGGCTATCATCTGAAAGGGTGATACATTAAATGATATACATATGAAAGGGTAACTCATTTAATGTTCTTCAAGCGTGTGCGTCAAGATGATAAGCAGTCAATGAACAGTTTTGAACTGTTGGTTATCTGGCAATCAATGCTGTGGTCGAGATGCAGCTCGAACCGCCTTTGTTGCTCGTCGTTCAAGAGTTCATCGGAGCGCTGGAGTTCCTCGGAGTGTTGTGGTTCCTCGGGGTATCCTTGTTGCTCGGAGCGAACATGACTTGGTCAGGGGAAATAAACTTCCTCGTTGTTATTGTGCCATGTAGATTGACACGTGTCTTCTTATTATTGGTCCACGTCAGCAGATTAAATTTGGTATCAACAGAAGCCCCCAATGCTTCATGCTTGATGGGTTACTTGAAAGGATGGAGTATTTATTCTGCAGTGTTGCTCGGTGCTCGTGAAATTCTTGATCTACCTTCTTGATTTGTTCAACATAAAGTGCATTATCTTCTGGACGACATATGATGCCGCTTGTAGCTTATCATAATCTTCAAGTATGTTGATTAGTTTGTTAGCCGACCAACTGCCTCCTGTGCCGAGTAACTGAGTGCTAACTTCACGTGCTTGATTCTTCTGATTTATTATCCTCTGAATACTTTGTCAACTAACATACTAGCTTTTGAACCCAACTCTTCAATCTGATTAGTACCAAGCTAGTGGTGGACTTCAAAACATTTTCACACAACTTCTTCTTCATTATTCATCGAGACAGTAGTAGCAAAGATCTCAGTGCTGTAGATGCTGATTTTGACTTCTACCTCTGCTCGGGGACGAGCAAGAGGTTCTCTGGGACGAGCAAGAGCTGCTCGGGTAACTATCGAAGAACAGAGAACTCAATCTGCTTTGGAGAATCAAGCCTTCCAACTAATGACAAAGAACCAGGCCTTGGCTGAGATGTCCGAGAAGATCATGCGTCTTGACAAGCAACTTCCTGCTCGGGGAAGAGCAAGAGCTTCTCGGGGACGAGCAAGAGCTGCTCGGACAGACCATCTGTGATGAACATCAGAATGATGAAAGATTTTAACTTCATAAACTCCCCTTATGCTTTGGATGAACCTCCTGCTGGTGAGGAACCTGTTTCAAAAGAAGAGGGAAAGAAACCAATAGAGTAGGAATCTCAATGTAATAGTTAGTATACATTTTCATTCTCAATGTATTTTGTTTTTGATTTTAATGAAAGACTTTCATTTTTGTTCGCAATCTTAATTGCTATTGTCTTGTAAAATACTCTACATCTGTGCATATGTATAAGTTAAGAAGATAATAATATTGTGTTGTTCATCGACCAACTTAGTAATAAAAAAGTTACAAGTATTAGTAATGTTGCTCGATCACTTAATAATAAAGTAATGAGTATAAAAATGTTTAAAATTTTTCCAACCAACCAAGGTTGTTAAATTGTGCTCGTCGACCAAATATAGTTAATGGGTTTTTATCCCCGACCAACCATACTTGGTTCAGTTTGGAATATTTTGTTCTCTGAGGAACTTTTGTAATAATCTTACCTCCCGACCAACATAAGTTGGCATTTGAGAGTATAAACCAACCGAGATTGGCGTTATAAGAATGTTGTTCTTGCCCTTTTACCAACTAAAGTTGGTCGTGAGTTTGAACTATCAGGTTCTTTCGAACTATCTTGTACACTAGTTATTTTACCAACCGAAGTTGATCACGCCAGTGTACGCCTCCTAACCAAAGGAGTATATTTTTTGGTTCTTTCGAACTGTCCACTAGTTATCTTACCAACCGTAGTTGATCACGCTAGTGTCACCTCCTAACCAAAGGAGTATTTTTTTGTTCTTTCGAACTGTCCACTAGTTATCTTACCAACCGTAGTTGATCACGCTAGTGTCACCTCCTAACCAAAGGAGTATTTTTTGGTTCTTTCGAACTGTCCACTAGTTATCTTACCAACCGTAGTTGATCACGCTAGTGTCACCTCCTAACCAAAGGAGTATTTTTTGGTTCTTTCGAACTGTCCACTAGTTATCTTACCAACCGTAGTTGATCACGCTAGTGTCACCTCCTAACCAAAGGAGTATTTTTTGGTTCTTTCGAACTGTCCACTAGTTATCTTACCAACCGTAGTTGATCACGCTAGTGTAACCTCCTAACCAAAGGAGTATTTTTTGTTGATCCTGTAACATCCACAGGTTGATCAGCGAGCAACTTTTGTTTCTCGGGAGTATTAATATCAGTAAACTCTGCTACAGCTTGTCTTAATGGCATGTTGGTATGCATGGTATGGGCCTGGAAACATGGCCTCATTCTTCTACTTGCCTTAATTAATGCCAATGCCAATTTTTCCAGCTTTGGGTATCTGATCTCTGCACCTCTTCCTTCGTCGTTGGAGATCGCAACCCTAAAAGGGCTTTTATTTTGTCTGGATTTGCTTCAACGTCTCGTTGGTTGATGATGTACCCGAGGAACATTCCTTCTCGTACTCCAAATGTGCACTTCATCGGGTTGAGTTTCATTTGATAATTTATCCAGTTGATCAAAGGTCTGATATAAGTCAACTAGATGATCAGTAGCTTTCTTTCTTTTTGTCAGCATATCGTCGACATAGACTTCCATACTGCAACTGATTTGTTCAGCAAAAACCTTGTTCATCAGCTGCTGGTATGTCATTCCCTGTCTTCAGGTTTCATTTTGATCTGGTTGTAGCCAGAATAATTATCCATGAGCAGCTCGTGTCCCGAAGTAGCATCTACTTCCTTGTTGAGATCGGTGAAATCAACACACATTCTTCATTTATTGTTTTTCTTCTGCCCGACGAGGAGATCTAGATCTCTCTCTTGCTCGGTCTTCATTTCCTCTTGTGTAGCTTGATTCTTCTCGGGGCTGGATACTCTTCTTCTTCTCTTTATCATCTTCCACTTTGGTTTCTCTGGTGTCCATATTCTTCTTCGCAGACATGGCCTCCTCAGCATTCATAATCTTGGACGCTTTTCTCATTAGGTCTGACATGGTTCGAGGAGGGTCTTTGGCCAAAGTGTAGTACAACTTGTTAGGCAACAACCCACTCATCAAGGCGGTGATTGATGTCCTTTCTTCATAATCTATGACTTCCAACTTCTCGTTATTGAAACGAGATATGTAATCTCTAGTACTTTCACCAGATTTTTGTCTAACACTTAACAAATGCGCTACTCGTTTTACTGGCTTTGCTCCAAAATAGAAATTGCCAATGAATAACTCGACCAACTGAAAGAAAGTTGAAATCTTACCCCGAGGAAGATTGTTGTACCATATCTGGGCAGATCCAGTAAGGGTTCCCGAGAATGCTCTGCATCTCATCTCGTCGGGGACAGCATAGATGTCGGCAGCAGCTTGATATTGTTCTATGTGAAGAACACGATCTGCCTTTCCATCATATTTGGGGGTCACCACAGGTGCTTTAAACTTCGACGGTGTAGGAAAATCCACAATGGCCTGTACGAAAGGTGTCCCTTGAACAAAAGTTCGTTGTAGGGGGTTCCTTACCTTAGCCATTTCTCCCAATTTATCCTCCAACCGCTGAATGGATCCTTTCCACGCATCATTTCCTTCCTCAGGTCTATTAGTCCGAGCAATCAATTGTTCTGACGTAGCTTCATGAGATCTATCTCTACGAGCAACTGGTCGTGATTGTGTTGATCCTTCTCTTAGATCTGATGGTTGTCGAAAACTCCTCGACATGGCTTTAGGTGGACTCTTATTCCTCCTCGGTCGTAATCGACTGAAAGGAGATGCTCTGCTCAGTCTTTCCAATGCACTGGTCCTCTATGAAGAGAGAGTAACACGTTGCTCAGTATCCGTAGCCCGTATTGATGAAGTTTGCCCAGGTTGATAAGAGAAATCATCGGATTCCTCATTACGACACATTTCTGTACGCCTAGATCGTGAATAAGTTTGCCTATGACCACTTTGCTGTCCTGAACGTGCAGGTGCAACGCCGTGAAGAGTTTGTATGAGTTGTCGCATGGTTTCTTGCATGGCGGTTTGTCCTTGAGCCAAATACGTCATAATTCCAGCTAGATCTGGAGGTGCAGATGGATTTGGAGGATTTCCAGCATTGCCAGTGTTTTGGTTACTGGATTCTGGATTATCCGCCATTGATGATAACTGATTTTTGATGAAAAACGATAGTAACAGTCGTTTCCCACAGACGGCGCCAATCTGTTGATGTAAAAAACTAGATCGCTCTAATTATTCAATCACAGATAAATAAATAAGACAAAGATTTTTAAAGTGGTTCGGCTAGGAATAAAGCCTACGTCCACTGTTATGTTATTGCTGAGTGTTTGTGGAATTCTTGATTACCAATTCTCTCAAGAAATTCCCGTCCCTTTGAATGAGGGAGATACAATGTATTTATAGCCCTGAGGCTTACATATGAAAGGGTGGTACATTAAATGATATACATATGAAAGGTCCTTGAGGCTATCATCTGAAAGGGTGATACATTAAATGATATACATATGAAAGGGTAACTCATTTAATGTTCTTCAAGCGTGTGCGTCAAGATGATAAGCAGTCAATGAACAGTTTTGAACTGTTGGTTATCTGGCAATCAATGCTGTGGTCGAGATGCAGCTCGAACCGCCTTTGTTGCTCGTCGTTCAAGAGTTCATCGGAGCGCTGGAGTTCCTCGGAGTGTTGTGGTTCCTCAGGGTATCCTTGTTGCTCGGAGCGAACATGACTTGGTCGGGGGAAATAAACTTCCTCGTTGTTATTGTGCCATGTAGATTGACATGTGTCTTCTTATTATTGGTCCACGTCAGCAGATTAAATTTGGTATCAACAATGGTATATGTATTTTGTTTTGATATTCATCTTCTCTTTGAGTCAGATCTTATCAGATGCTTCTCTAGATTCAATTAATTTCAAATTTTAGGCGTTTTAGGAAGTTTTAGAACCACTGCCTAAAATGGTTCCAATCTACAATGCTTTGCTTTCATAAAATGGGCCCAAAGAAATTTTTTCTCTATAATACTAAATGTTGCAAACATATCTTCCACATAACTAATTCAAACCCCCCTCTTCGAAAGGACAACACAAATCTCTCCATTTCACCTATTGTTCTTCTCAAATTTGAAACGTTTTATTATCTCAGAATGTTTCTTCTCGTACAAAATTAGTTTATATGCATTCTTTAAATTCATACACGGTATAAGAATTTAATGCCGAGAAAAAACCATAATTATTTATTTTATTTAGGCTTCTATATGTATTCATCCTTTTTTTTATTGATGTCTTCTATATAGGTTGTGTTTAGAAGTTACAATGCAATTTGGGATTTGAAATTTCTATATAGGTTGTACATTGAAGGTAGAAGCTATTGAAGGTAGAATCTGAACCTGGTATGTAGAATCTTTTTGTGTATTGCAATCAAAATTGTAATGCATTTCTTTATTAGTTCAATATAATATCTATTATAACATTTTGTATCATTTATAAGAGTTGTAGAATTGTTTTGAAGTTTTTTAATTTTTTAGTTCAGGGGTGAATTGAGAGGGAATATGGTTGGATTGACAAGGAATATATATACTATTGCTCTATTAGTATACTACTTCTCTATTAGTATATGGTATCTCAATGTTTAGTTGGCTATGGTGATCTCAATGTTTAGTGCTATAAATCAAAATTGCATTCTTAGATTTTGAAGTCCATTGCAGAACCATAGAGATATTGTCCAAGCATTGCATCATATTTGAGTAAACCAAGCAGTGCATATATGCATATTGCATATATTCAGACGCATATATGCATATTTAATTCAGTTTTTAGTTAATTTTGAGTTGGTATAACTAATTCCTTTTTTATTTAATTGCTTTCTCTAACGGAAATAATCTTAATGCAGGTACCTATGTTTCAATTTGGACCTAATAATCTGAGGGTCATTTCTATGGTTGATAAGCATGCTCCTGAATTGGTTGCTAACTCAGCAGGTGCGAGAACAGGCAGGTGCGGAAACTGATTTGGACCCAATGAATATACATATGTTTGGTACATTCTTTCATCGAGTTGCGGACAAATCTTGGACGTTACTAGCTCTGTTTTTATAGAGGGGAGAAGGGGGATGAGGCGGAAAAGGGTATACTGATCGAATGGTGGGGGGGGGGGGGGAATTGCTGTCGTATTTACATTCGATTCTTATCATCTTGGATGATATGGAAGAAGTTATCGACCTTCAACCAGTTCCTGATGCACATGTCCCTGTTATGAGATTCGAGTTCCAAGGTATATCAATTAATCTTCTTTATGAAAGTATTTCTCTTTTGGTACTCCCGCATGACTTAGACATATCAAATGTATCTGTTTTATACAATGTTGATGAGCCAACTATTCGAAGTCTTAATTGTTTTCGTGTTGCAGAACAAATCCTAAGTCTTAATGGTTGCCATGTTAAGAGTGGGTTATTCTAAATTTGGACAAGCTATAGGCGGACATAAATTTAGTAACAAATTGAAGTTATTATTATGTTCACTTATTTTCTAACAAATTTAGTTTACTATTACATCATAGGAAGGGGGTCAATGCAATAAATGTCGTAGGAATGTGGCATGAAAACATAAGAATAGGTGCGTACCACATATGTTCGTAAACATCACTCACATCACGAATGCTCCATATTTCCCTCTCTATTAACACTTTTTGAATATGTATATTTTTGACAAATGACTCATATGGCCAAGATCCGGAACGATATATGTTTTAGGGTCTCGATAGATAAACTCATGCGGATGAAATGTATGGTCTTTTCTATTCTTTAGACATGATATTGGTTATTTTATTTTTCTCATATTTTTTAGAATTTTGACATAATTTTTCTATATTGCTTGCATATACAGTTATTCTCGGTCAAAATTCTCCACAAGTTGTCATCTCAAGAATCTCTAAAGCTTTGAAGGATGTGGTATACTCATTCAGCGAGGATGATGAAGAAGAAAAAGAACCGTTTAAAGCCCTTGAACCTAAGTTGATATATATGTTATTTTTGTTATGAAGTTTGTATCGTTGAAGTATTTGCTAGATGAATTTGAGATCATTTAATATTGTTGGATTTGGTGTTATCCCTTAAGAGGGTGGTTAGTCCAATAAACAACGGAGACTATGTCCAATTTTTTTTAAATGGGCACTTTGTTTATTAGAGGCAATGTGAATTCAGCTAATGAATATTATATATTTGTTTGATGAATTTAGATTATTTGAATGGCGTTGGACAATTTGTTATTTGTTAAGCAGGGTAGATAGTCCTATAAACAAGGGAGATTATGACCATTTTTTTTTAAAATTACACTTTGTTTTGTTTTGTTGGGGAACGATATTTTTGTCATTTTACAATTACGTATTTTGAAAATTTTCATCGTTTCACGATTATTTACTTTCGAAATTTTTGCCATGCCTTCAGGCACGGGAATTTCGCTAGTGTGTGTGTGTGTGTGTGTGTATATATATATATACACACACACAATCAGGCTCTCCAAGATACCTCACTTAACATACCTAGCAACATACCCGTTTTTTTAAAATAGTAAAAAAAATGATTTTTTTAACCAAACTTGGTATATATGATCTACATAATAAGGAGATCATCTACAATAAAAATCATCAAAAAAATTAATCCGAAAGTGGATGAGATGATGGGAAAAATTTGAACGGTCGAAAAATGCTCATATACACCCACTTTTTATTTCACCCATTTTTGGGTTGAATTTTTTTATGATTATTTTTGTAGATGATCTCCTCACTATGTAGATCATATATACTGAGTTGGGTTAAAAAATACATTTTTTTACTATTTTAAAAAAATGGGTATGTTTTTAAGTATGTTGAAGAGCCTGATATATATATATATATATATATATATATATCGCGTTAGACATAATGTGAGGTATGAGCCATTGATGTTAAGTGCGTTGTGTGTGAACAACGATGATTGAAGTAACATCATAGTAAACCCTAGGTAGTTTCCCATGATGTGATTTTGGAGAACATGGTGCGACAGTGAGGAATAGGATCCTTTGTGACGTCGGTATTGTGGACTTAAAGGATCGTAGGTTGGGCAAGATGTCATGTATCCGGCCAGAATACTTAGTAGTGTCAGACTTTGGTCGATATGTAGTGTATGAAATGAAGTTGATTGGAAGGGAGTTTAAGTCCCTTTCACTGTGTCGCGATGATAGGGACATAGGTTGAATCTGTACAGAGGTTTCAAATAATAGGAAGTAGGACTTTCATCCGAATGTAGTAGCTTGTTTGTTGGAGACTTATAGGATATTTTCTGTACGAGTATATATTAATCGTTTGAGATGGATTTTAGGAGGTCAGTAGGGCATACATACTATGAGAGTATCATGGGTGATGAAATCTTTTCAAGTTTTGGTGACATTTAGATTGAGGTGTGCTTGGTGTAGTCAAGGAGCCAATCGTGTTCGCTTTTATAGATTGAAAATGTTTTGTTTATGATTGTTATAAGTGTCACGTGATGACCTAAGTTTGTTGACCATGTTCAGAGGAGTTGAATTGTGTAATCCGTGGTAGCACCGTCCGATGTGGTACAGATTAGTGATGTGACCTTTTAAGGGCAATTGGGAATTTGTGTCGTGATGGGATATAACCCTCATGGTCGTAGAATAATTAAGTAAGGAAAGTGTTGTAATTGATTTAGTGAAGTACTATGAGATATACTGGAGACTTATACTATTGATGTTGGGTTGAGAACTTGACAATAGCACCCAAGATGGAGTGTTGGAGTATGATTATGGTATCAATGTGTGTCGTTGGTACAAGCTAAAGAACCTTAGCATGGAAAGGTTAGTTCTCGGTACATCTTGACAGACTTGTATAAATTAGGAGGTGTAGACCTGTATAGTACTCGCAACCCTTATAATGGTAATGATGATCGGTGGCCATCATATAGATTCGATTTGGGTAGAACCTGAAGATAGGCACGATAACAAACTTGTGTTATTGATGGTTGTAATAAGATGAGTTTTTTTACCTATTTGGACATTTCCTAAGTAGATGATGGGATACAATCACTGTGCGATGAAGTAAATGGAAACTTAGGTTTGTTAGGTTAGTCACGAAGTCACGTTGACCAAAACGATAGACACGGTTGGCATCGGCAAGGATGTTTGGAACTTACCGATTGGAGAGATTCATGTTTGTCAAGAGTGAAAGGGGGAAACGTCACTCTTAAGGAGGGAAGTCCAACATTGACTTCCCAAAGGACAATAGGCCCATATGTTACTATCATCTCGTGAAGGTGAATGGTTCATGATCTGATTGTCACGGTTGGTGACCCAAGCCAGGTTATATGGCTAGGATAGAATTTGATGAGAATATCTATGAGGAGTTGTAGGATTTAAAGTGAATGGTATAATTTTGCCTTTGGTAAACAATCGCCCATTATATGCGGATGTGATTCTCTCAAAAAAGTCATTCTTCCATTTTAACTCTTCGTGTGCTTTCGATTCCGGTGCCCGAGGATTTTGTTCCCTCGATTGCGGTAGTCTGGAATTGTTTCCGATTATTATTTTGGTTACATCATTGCTTGACTCGATATGATAAAGGATGGACCTAGTGTGGTCATTGGAGCTTGATAACTGAATGCTCTCTTATGGGAAATATCTCCTTATTCTACACAAGTTTCGTGTACGTATGGCTGCGCATTTTGTCAGACTATTTGCCCATATTATCTTTTTTCCTTAGATTAATGGTTTTGTAAGTTAATCGATGTAGCGATTAGTGGCTCTAGTTACAAGGACTATGTGATTATTTAACCAGTGCGGCGGTTTGTGGCCCCAGCTGTAAGATCAGGATTATGATTCGAGAATGTCATAGGTATTAAAACTCTAGGAAACTTGGAACATGGTGTTGTTTTATCCCTGTGATTGTAAGTAGGTTGGCGTAAGAATCGAGTAAGAGTTATATAGTTGGGAATCCTAGAGTGGTACTTAGTTCATAAAAGGACCTTGTGGGGAATACTGATTGGATGTACGATTTTTGACTTAGTTTGTACATCACTCCACAGAGTGAGAGACCAATTATGCGAGGTGAACGTTAAGTTTAAATCAACTATGTGGTCAGGATGACTTGAGAACTTGAGGAGACTCGGGACATGTAGTCCCAAGTATTAGGATACATTATGATGATGGATTGGGTGTTAGTTGCATATCATTTTGATTTTAGGTGAGTGTTAATCACTAGAGAGTGTTACTCCCATAGATGTGTCGAGTATGCCTTGGGTGTTAGCAAGGAAGCCTTAGGACTTGATTGAGTATGATCGCAGGGCAAATGGAGACTCAAGTACTATTATGCGATTTTATGACAAGCCTAATGGTGAGCATTAGGACTCGCCCAATGTTGAGTTTTTTTATGACCTCTCTTATGAAAGGAAGTATGATGATTTCCTAATGGTTTAGGATTTCGATAACGCATCCTTGAAGGATACCTATGACATAGAGTAAGGATTGATAACCCTAAGAATTTAAGGATGATGGATTAAAAAAATCGAGGACGAAATTCCCTAAAGAGGGAAGAATGTAACACCCACTCCTGTAATTTTGATTGTCCCCCTATGATTAGGTAACTTGGTATGACTCATTTGGTCTTTAGACGTTGTAATATTAATTATGGGTCAAATTTGGGTAATTTAGTGGCCCTGGTGCTATTAAACTGGATTTGTATGGCTTAAAGTTGTTAGGAAAAATTATGAATATCGTTCGAACAAGTGACAACATCATTCGAAAGAAGAAACGCATGTCATTTGAATGAGGTTTGAACGACCATATAGAGACAAGTACCTAAACAATTTCCATCATTCTCTGAAATCTCGTTGGAATGCCCTCGTTTGAATAAGGTGCTTTGTCATTCGAATGATGGGTAGCTTCCTGTTGAAATGAGCTGGTGTTTAGCTCATTTATAGCATATGTTTGACTCTCGTTAGAACTCTCATTTGAATGATAAGGGATCTCATTTGAGGTCCAAAGTCATTCGAACAACTAGACAAAAGTTAAAAAATTTTGCACATTTTAATGTGCTATTGCGACATGATCGAATGAGCTGTCGAGCCCACCACGGCTCAGATCAGATCATGGGTCAAAGCTAGGTTTGAACATTGGATAAAAATGTTGAGTTTAGGGGTATTTTGGGATTAAACCTTTTGTGTTTGGGGGGTATTTAAAGCGGGTTTTGACTCATTTGAACAACCCAATCAGATTTTGCCTCTCTTTCTAGCTTTTGGAGCTCCTCTTCCACCCACCACCCTAACACCACCATCCTTCCATCTAAAACCACCAAAGTTCAACCTTTTTCAACCACCCAATACAAACTCCACTTTTAAGCACGATTGGATTTAATGGAGATGTTGTTGGGGATTTTGGAGAAAAAGAAGAAATTATGGGGTTTGAAGGGGGTTTTCATGGATCTTTCAACGAGCATGTTTAGTGGAGTTAGGCAACTTCTTTAAGGCTTCCTTACAAGGTGGGAGGTTTTAATATTCTTCTAATTTCATCCAACCATTTTTGGAGCATCTTTGAGGTGGAAAAGTCTTCTCTTTAGCTTAAATACTCGATTTTCTTATAGTATTGGTCTTGTAGTTAAAGTTTGTGAGAGTAGAATGCATATATGATATAAAAAGGTAATTTCTTATGGATATTTGTAAATGGTTTACAAATGATTTCAAGAGTCTTGAGTAAAACGATATATTTCAATAAAGCTTGGTATTTAAATTTTTTATGGAACAAAATATTTGAAATAATATTTATCTCTTTGATGATACATTATAAACAAATGTCTTAAAATTTTCTTGTAAAGATTGGAATTTTAATAAAGATAGAAATTTATTCAAGGGTTGAAGAAACCAAAATGTCTTTTGGTCTTGAAACACGTGTTTTTGTAAATATTATGAAATTTATGGAATGAACCATGTGTTAAACCCATTTAGAGGGATTTTTGGACTTGAAATCCCTCTTCCTGTGCATATGAACTTGTAGTAATTTGGTATTGAGAATTTAGACAAGTTTAATGGAAGTTTTATGGGATTTAACATGAATGAAATAAAACAAAAAATTTAGTCCTTAACGTGTGTGAATAAGTGTAGAAAATATGATGAGTGGGTATTTGAAAACTACATGTGAAAATAAAGGGAAAATGGTATTTTATTGCAGAGTAGTATTCAAAACGTAAAATGGTTTCCTTAACAAAAAAGTAATGAAATAGGAGATTTACAACTTATAAAGCATGGTAACTCCAAAGAGTTCAATAAGTGTTAATAAGTAAAAACATTTAAGAAGTTGGTATGTATGACTTAATAATGTTTTAGGAAATCAACACTCGTGAAAATGAAGGAAAATACGAGTTTGGTAATAAAGGGGTAAAATGGTAATTTTATGAAAATTGAAACATTTTTATGAGATAAAAATGTTTGAAAAGGTGTTACACAAGTGGTCCTACATAAGAGTGATTATTGGGATAATGCTGGCGTGTCAAGGACCAGAAATGGTGATTTTCAAAGTATAACACATGGTGGGGTGAAATCCCTGGGTTTTGGCTTCGGTCGGTTAAAATGAAATAATGTGGGAATTTGAAATTTTTTAAAACACATTAACATGGATTCGGATGTGACTGGGAAATAATAAGAAGGTCCCAGAGCCCTAGGGAGGTGAAATACCCAAAACACTGGCCATAACATATGGTAGTGTAGCCAACAGTGTGGATCCCGTTAAAGTACACATTTATTTGGAGGATTCCGAGAAAAGATAATGAAACATGCTAAAGAAATAGGTTGTGTTGTGAATATAAAAAAGACAACCTAATATGAAATAAAATTGATAAATGTCCTGGTTGAAAAGATAATATGAATAAGAATTGTGAGAAATTGGCTAATGTCTGTGTGAAGCGATTAAATGGATAATTAAGCAACCTAAGGAGGTTTTAACCCATAATTAACACAAGTGTGTGGTTGCAAAAGGTTTTCATCGGGAAATAAGTAGTTTTTTTTAACACGTGGCGTTCATGTGTTGTAAGGTTATTTTCAAGGAAAATACTCTGGTAAATTCGGTGTGAGTAAATAGGTGATTTTGATAAAAAGTATTCTTTCTAAACAAATGGTATTTTAATTAAGTATTTAATCGGGTGCATTAAATCGAGAAATTTTGTAGGTTAAGAAAAAAGGGTTCTTTTCATAGGATTATTGTGATTTAATCGGAACAAGTAACATTTTTGGAATAAAAATGGTTTCAAGCATTAATGTATGCATATGTATATATATGGGGTAGTTGCATGTGCACGTAGGTATAACGTGTTAGAATCTGTTTTATGTCGTCCGATTCTATACTGCATTGTTGTATTTTCCATTGGGTATTCGACTCATTACCTTTCCTTTTTTACGACAGGTTTTACGTGATTCTGTACTTTGAGAATGTTGTACATGTAAGTATTCTTTTTATTTTACGTTAGTATCTTTATATGCTTGAATTCTGGGGACGCAATCCACGAGTCCTACATGTAGCTTGATATGAATTGGTTTGGCATGCTAAACAAGTGAAATGTTAATTAAATAAAACTATAGTAGCAACACTATTTAGGTTATCTCATTTCACTTCACACCTAACGTTCAGGTCTGACCGATTTGACCCACATGTAACCCATAAATCTGGGTCGGGGCGTTATAAGAGACAGGTGGCTTGAAAACCCACGCTAATACAATGAAGATATGATCAAGTATTGGCAAAAGGCTTCGACCTATAGGGAACGACACGACTTGGTACCTAATCAAGTCATGGACAGTTTACCATTTCCCCTTTTTATAAAATTGATGCCTGGTGTATAGACATGTCACGTACCCTTATCACCAGACCACCTCAAGAGGCCAGGATCAAGTTCCTCACAGACCTCGACTCCTCAAGCATAAACTAACCTCAGAAGTACTTGTCTTGGACCTTGACACAAAAGAAATAGATTGCCTCATGCCCACCTTCTAAAAGGATTTTAGCTAATCAATACTTATGCAAAAGGACATGCACTGTGCACGTAATGCCCTCACCAACTACTATAAAATGAGGAGCTCACCTTGTAATGCACTGAATCGGATTTATGGGTTACCCGTGGTCAACCCAATCCGACCTGAACATTAGGTGTGAAGTGCGATGAGATAACTTAGAGCATGTTGCTAACTCAGTTTTAATTTAATTAACATTTCACTTATTTAATATGCGATTCAAATTTAAATGAAACAACATGAGGGACCCGTGTGAAGCATCCATGTAGTACAAACATGCAAAGTTACTAACATAAATATAAAGAAATCTTACAGGAGTAACGCCCTCAAAAGACGAAACTGCATTCAACCTGCAGTGAGTAAGAGGAGGGAAGGGAATGAGACGAATGCCCAGTGGGAAATTACAACAATGCAATATATAACCGAACGACAGAAAAGATACTTTGAACACATTTTCCTAATTGCACATGCAATTACTTTGTATATATATATATATTAATGCATCATATTGTTTTATTCTAAGAACATTACTTGTTCCGATTAATTCACCTCCATCTTATAAAGAACCCTTTTTAGCTTGACTCGACATTTATTTCTCGATTTAATGCGCCTGGCTAAATACTTTAACAAAATACCATTTGTTTAGAAAAATCACTTCTTCTTCGAAATTTTCCTTTTAGTTATACCAAGTTTACCTTAGTATTTTCCTTAAAAATCACCTTTCAATACACGCGAGCACCGTATTAGAAAATACTTATTATTGGTGTTTAGGAAGACCCTTAGTAACACGTACTCGTGCTAATTATGGGTTAAACTTCATTAGGTTGATTAATTACCCACTTGATTACTTCACTTGACCATTCCTTTCATTTCATGGACATTAACCAATTTCTTATATTACTTGTCCACATTATCTTTCAATTGGAACATTTAGTAATTCCATTCAAGTTAGGTTGGATTTCCTTATATTCACCACACAATCTATTTCTTGACATGTTCCACTTTTCTTATTATTATTTTTCTCAAAATCTTTCAAATATTCGCATACTTTAACGGGCTCCACACCTCAGGATATGCTACCATATGCTATGGCCAGTGATTTTGGGTCTTTCACCCCAGTGCTCCGGGACCTTATTAATTATTTATGGTGTTATTCGAGTCCATATTAATGTGTTTTAACATTTTTTAAATGTTGACACTATTCCACCTCTTACCGGCCGAAGCCAAAACTCGGGGTTTCACCTCACCTTGTGTTACACTTTAAAAATCATTATTTCTTGCATTTATTCACTTACGTTGATTTTATTCCAAAATCACTTTCATTCAGGACTATTTGTGTAACACCATTTCCTATATTTTTATTTCATAAAAATATTTCACTTTATGTAAAATTATCATTTTATACATTTATTTTTAAAGTTACATTTTTCTCCATTTTCACAATTATTATTTTTCAAAAAATATTATTAAGTTACACACACCAACTCCTCAAATGTTTTTAAACCACTAACAATTATTTAACACCTTTGAGTAACATACTTCTCAAGCTGGAAATCTCTTAATTCCAATACATTCTCTATCAAAAAAATCATTGGCATTTGAAGACTTCTTTATAAGAAAAACATCATTTTCCTTTGTTAATACATGTAGTCTTAAGACCATACACTTATCATATTTTCTATACCTATTCACACACTTTAAGGGATAAAATTTCTAATTTCTTTATTTCATGTTAAAACCCATTAAAACCTCCATTAAACTAGTTTATATGCCTATCATCAAAATACTACAAGTTTATATACATGGGAAGAGGGATTTTAAGTCAAAAAATATAAGAAAATTAGTTTAACATATGATTTATTCAAGAAATTTCATAATATTTACAACAACATGCTTTTCAAGACCAAAGACACTTTCAATCATACAAAACTTGAGTAAATTGAAAAAAACTGTTACTTAGGCCGTTTAATACAAGATTAAACTATTGAAGTAACTCCGAACCATTTTTTGAGGAAACTCTTTTCTTGAAAACAAAACAGATTAACACAAGATGTGTTTAATAAAACATGCACGAGATTTTTTCAAGATTAGTTAACTAGTTTTGAAAACAAAATAAAATGTTTAAATCAGCACACCAGCAATAATGAGATGAGGAGATATAGAAAGATTAAGGACAAGGCGTTTTTAACGTGGTAAAACCTCACCCAACCGAGGAAACATCCACGGTGACTTCTAAGTCACAAACCAAAAATCCACTAAAACAAAATATACAAGTTACAAACTATTTAACACACATACACACAAATCAGACCTAGAAACGTTTAAAAATGTACCCACTAGTTTAATTCTAAATTCTCTGCAGTTCTGATGTTGATGTGGCTTTCCAAGTTTGCTAACTTCTCCACTTTGTTCCAGTCTTTACGTCGACTCTTGAAGATTCAAGATCGTATAACAAACACTTCTGTGTTGTAGTGTGACAAGTGTTTGTGATGGTGTTCTAGCACATGCATGCACACACGCACACTTATTTTATACAAAAAGTCCTATCAAATTACAGATTAGATCTATATGTTGTGATTTTCAGTTTTCTCTTCTTAAGAAACAAAAGAACTTTGTTTGACCTTTCAATTAATCCTAGAATCCAAGGTTACCTTGCTCGTAAGACTACCAAGGTCATATCTAATTTCAGAGGGTTTTGAAAATTATTTTGAAATTGAAAACCACCAATTGTGATTCCAACTAGGTCAGAAGTCTTGTTTCAAAAGAACTAGAAACAGAAGATAGTTTTGTTGATTCTAAAGTTGTGAAAAACATTTAATAAAATAATCAACAAAGTGATTTCTCAAGATGAGAAACTAAATATGCAGATCTAAGTGTAATATAACATAAAATGACTAGATCTATAATTTCTATAAAAAAGAAATACAGATCTAACCTAAATGTTTAAGTTGGACACAAGATCTCAAACTCAAGAGGATAAACCACGAACAGGCTTTCAAAACAACTCTCAAACACTCAGGTTTGGTTTTGATTTAAGCTGACTTTGGAAAAATGAGTTTGGGGTTTGAAATAGGGTTAGGACGGTTTATGGTTTTTTATCTCTCTGGTTTATCTTTTCTCTCTATTCTCTCGCTTTAGAAGAAGTTCCAAAAGTCTTCTAAAGGCTTAGGGTAAGCCTCCTTTTATAGGGAGCAAGGAAGGATCGAGAAGGTCTGTTCAAAACCAATGGCTGAGATGAGGCCAAGGGCTTTTGACCTTGATCTAATGGTTAAAGAACACCAGTGGATTAAACGTCTTATGATTGGTCTAGAGAGGTTCACAGGGATTGGGTTCAAATTCATGCAGAGCGTTGATAACAATGATCCAAGGGCTGGTATTAGACAAGGGTTATGTGTGTACAAATAAACACAAATCAGGTCGTTATAAGGATGACAAGTGTGGGGCTGAGATTGACTCTCATTCGCGCGTTTTAAACTTAATTACACAGTCACCCTGAATTCTCAAGAGCTTTCGAATCCTACCAAAACCAACTTCCAGGCATGAAAATATGAAACCTGGAATTACACAATAACCCCAAAAGTTTTATAGACCATATTTTAATTTCCAAAAAATCATTTAAAAATTATTAAAAATTCCCTAAAATTATTAAAACCAATTTTAAATGGGATTAAACACACACAACTCTCACACGATCATTTTATGCAATATAAATGGGATGAATGCAATCCTAATGTGTGTGGATGCTTGAGAATATACCTTTAAACAATCAATCAAGAGCAATATGGAGAAGAGTCTGAGGCTTTTTTGAATCTAGGGAATGGAATCAATTTTGTCCCGATTTCCAAACTAGATGAGCACTTATACAATATAGACTCAAGTGAGTCAAGAGTATAAGGTGCTTCAATCTCCCCCTTTGGAAATATGAGACAAAATTTCATTTGATTCATCTAGGACTCGTAGGGCAACAAGGAAATGATGGAAAACCTATTCCTATACAAAAATTTTATCTACCCATTTCCTAGAAAAGAAAATTACATAACTCAACTAATTATATATCAATACCCTAGTAACATCTGTTGAATACAACTGTACAGATTCCTGTAAATAATCACTAAGATCAAGCTTATTAGAAAAATGGACAAAAGAATGAACTCATAAGACTCAAATCTCTCCCCCATTTTGTCTTAAATGGACAAAGGGAATATTACTTAAGTCATAGGAGTTTATTCGGCATACACTATTCCTATCGATTTTCGCAAAGCAAGAAATCTATTGTAATCCAATGGTTTGGTAAACATATTTGCGAGTTGCAAATCAATAGGAAGATAATTGATTTCTAATTCCTTATGTTGACGCAAAAAATTCATCTATGAGGACCAATCAGAAAAGGACACGTGTCATCCTACGTGGTAATATTCGACACCCGAGGAGAGTTGGTCGGTACCCGAGGAGAGTTAGTCGGCACCCGAGGAGAGTTGGTTGGCACCTGAGGAGAGTTAGTCGGCACCCGAGGAGAGTTGGTCGGCGGACCAACCAGGAAGATCAAAGGATAACTATGCATTTAATGTGCATTAATGAAGATGACAGCGCATTTAATGAGCCTTAATGTACATTTACACTGTATTAATAGATGACAACACATAGCATACCAAGCAATTCAAGGAGGATCAACCATCATAGAAGGCCAACAATTAGATTCATTGTATGTAGACATAAATGTATGAATGTATAAAGACATTGTATCTCTTTATCTCCCATCACTATAAATACATGTATTCCCTTAGCCAAGAAGGGGGGATGGTGGGAGAAAACTAAGAAACACCATACACAAGATACACATCCTCTCTCTCTCCACACCATATTGTGCTATTGTAAACCCCTGGAAATAAAATAACAGTGGACGTAGGTTTTATTCATAGCCGAACCACTTTAAAAACCTTTGTCTCTTATATGTTTGATGTGAATATTTATCTTCATCTTCAATCTCATCCTCATCATTTATCTGCTACCATTTTAGTGGCGTCAACACCTTAGTTTCAACTAATTCGCGTATAAAATGATGTCTAATTTTTATATGTTTAGTTCGCGAGTGTTGAACAGGATTTTTAGAGATATTGATCACGCTTTTATTATCACAATATAGATGCAATTGGTCTTATTGAATACCATAATCATTTAGCATGTGCTTAAGCAAAAGTAATTGAGCAGAACAACTTCCAATGGCTATGTATTCAGATTCAGCTGTTGATAAAGAAGTGCAGTTTTGTTTCTTACTACTCCATCCTACCAAATTATTATCGATATAGTAACATGCTCCTGATGTGCTCTTACTATCATCAATACACCCTGCCCAATTGGCATCAGTGTAACCTATTATAGTACTAGGAGTATCATTGGTGTACCAAAGTCCTAAATTTAGAGTGCCTTTTATGTATTTAATGATTCCTTTAACACAAACTAAATGGCTCTCTTTAGGATTATTTTGATAACGGGCACACACACAAATTGTGTACATAATATCAGGATGCGAGGCAGTAAGGTATAGTAAGGTTCCGATCATACTACGATATAGAGTTGGATCTATGGATTTACCACTCTCATCCTTACATAATTTTACCGTAGTAATCATGGGAGTTTTACCATCTTTTTCACTGTCAAGGCCGAATTTTTTGACAATCTCTAAAGCATATTTAGATTGCGAAACAAATAAACCTTCTGAATTTTATTTGACTTGAAGACCCAGGAAAAATTGTAACTCCCCCATAAGTTACATTTGAAATTCTTTATGCATAATTTTAGAAAAGGATTTAACTTCTGAGGGGGATGTTGATCCAAAAATGATATCGTCAACATAAACTTGAGCTATAATGATATATTTGTCAAAATATTTGACAAAAAGGGTTTGATCATTTCCACCTCTCTTAAAACCTTTATCTAAGAGAAAATTGGAAAGGCACTCATACCAGGCTCTTGGCTCTTGTTTTAGGCCATACAAAGCCTTTTTAAGACGATAAACATGGTTAGGAAACTGAGGGTCAATAAACCCTTTGGGTTGTTCAACATAGGTCTCTTCAGTCAATATTGCATTAAGGAAGGAAGATTTGACATCCATTTGGTAAAGTGTAAAATGTAAGTAACAAGCTATTGCAAAAAGAAGACGAACAGATTTTAAGCGAGTAACAGGGGCAAAAGTCTCGTTAAAATCTATTCCTTCAATTTGAGAGTATCCTCGAGCAACTAATCTGGCTTTGTTTCTAATGATTATCCCACTTTCATCAGATTTATTTTTAAATATCCAACATGTGCCAATAAATTTTTTGTGATCAGACCTAGATACAAGATACCAAACATCATGAATGACAAATTGAAGAAGTTCTTCCTACATGAAAAAAATCCAATGAGGGTCATTCAATGCCTCATTTACATTCTTTGGTTCCACAAGGGAAACAAAACATGCATAATGAGCATAGTTTCTTAATTGAGATCTTGTACGTACAGGCTCACTAGGGTTACCAACAATGTTATCTATGGGATGATCTTTAGAAACCCAGTTAGGTACTTCAGATGTCTCAATTGGTAAAGAATCATCTATTTTTGGAGAGTCATTTTCTAAAACATTTTCAGACTCTTCCACAATAGTTGGTTCTCCAGTCTTACTTTCAACAGTAGTGTCACTTATAATAACGTTTATGGATTCCATGAAGGTTTTTGTGTGAAGATTATAGACACAGTATGACCTACTGTCAGGAGAATATCCAAGAAAGATAGCTTTATCTCCATGAGTCTCGAATTTGGATAAGTGTTCTCTGTCTTTGCATACATAACACGTACTACCAAAGGTTCTAAGGTATTTGAGATTGGGTTTTTTCCCATACCAGAGTTCGTAAGGAATTTTCTTAGAATTCTTCCTAAGATAGACCCTATTGATAATGTGACAAGCAGTACGAATAGATTCTACCCAAATATACTTAGGCACGCACTTGGCATGAATCATAACACGTGCCATCTCTTGAAGAGTACGATTCTCTCTCTCAGCAATTCCATTTTGTTTAGGAGTCTTAGGAGCAATAAATTCATGTTTGTAACCATTATAGTCACAATAATCTATAATTCTAGTATCTATGAATTCTCCACCTCTATCACTACGAGTTCTATTTACTTGAGTGTCCTTCTCATTTTCAATCTAAAGAAGAATTTTCAAAAAAGTTTAGAAAGTATCAGACTTTTGTTTTAAGAAGGCCACCCAAGTAAATCTGGTGAAGTCATCAACCATAACTAGAATGTAACTGTGTCCACAGAGACTAACAGTTCGAGAAGGACCCATTAGGTCCATATGGAGGACCTCCAAGGGTTTAGAGGTAAGTATATCTGTAACTTTCTTATGAGATGCCTTAACAATTTTTCTTTCCTGACAGGATCCATGGACAATGTTAGAAATAGGTTTGACTTTTGGAATTCCTCTAACTACTTCTTGTGTAGATAATCTTCTAAGATTATCATAATTTATGTGACACATTCTATTATGCCATATTTCATTGTCATCCATTCTGGAAATGTTACAAACCTCAGTACTAGCTTGGATAGTATAACAATTGTCAAGAGTCCTGAGTCCTGTAAGAATGCACTCACCTTTTTCATTTAAAATTTTGCAATTATTCTTTGAAAAGGTGACAGTATGATTTGAGTCACAAAATTGCGAGATACTAAGTAAATTAGCCTTAAAACCTTTTACTAGAAGAACATTTTCAAGCAAAGGCAATCCACCAATGATTTGAGATGATACACCATCATCAAAAATAAATTTTCCTCCAGTAAAGCTGGTTTTGTTTAAAAGTTTTGTATCATCACCAGTCATGTGCTTTGAACACCCAGAGTCTAAATACCACCCAGAGGGAGTGTGTTCAGCTTTTAACGCAGTAATCACAATGTTACACTTCATCTGGGGCAATAGCTCAACTTTTCTAACCCAAATAGCTCTTGTTTTTGTTTTGCGCACATTTGCTCTCATTTGATAAAATTTGCGAGCATTAGATTTTTGTTGGAAAATGTTTTGCGCAGGATTTTCTATTTTATGGAAAATATGAGCATTTGGTTTAGGAAAGTTCCCGGTTGTTCTTCTTGGAAATGCTCTTTTAGGTTTGATCTTTCTCTTTCTATAGTTAGAGTTTTTATCTGGTTGTCTAGGCAAGACATAATTGTTATGACTTCTCCTAGAGTAGTTAAAGTTCTGGTATAGAGGGGTATTACAGACAGGTTTTAATAAACGTCTAGAGTAGCAACCTTCAAAATAATGACCGTATATGTCACAGTATGAGCAATATAGATTGCTTGAAGAGGGTATCTCCTTAGGAAAGTCTCTAAACATACGTTTCATGGAATTTTGATGTTGAGCCTTATTCCTAGGGAGTACAGTTTGGAATGGAGAAACACTCTTCCTAATAGGAGGGCAGATGTATTTAGCCTTAGGTTGACTATCACACTTAGAGTAACTTCCCCAATATCAAACTTTTGTTTTTTTTTTTTATAAAACTCATCTTTTAGGGAATGAAAATCTGAACAAGTTTCTATAGGTCTTTTGCATCCTGACACAAACTTGATTGATTCAAAAAATTTAGTTTGTGTCTTTAAATTGGGGCAAAACCCTATTTCAGTTCGATCATCAGAATTGGTTTTTAAATCATCAACAAAACCATCAAAACAGTTGGAATTATTTTCAAATTTTGCAATCTTTTTAAAAACAGTTGTCTTTTTTTAGATTGTTCTAATTCTAAACTGGATTGATCATACACGTTACACTCGGACCGATCAATCTTTATCGCAAGGTTTGCATCACAAAGTTAGCTTATGCTAATCAAGTTTCCTTTCAACCTTTTGACGTACAACACATTGTCTAGTTTAGGAAATACGGGTATCTCAACACAACCACGTTCTAAAATACTATACCTACTACCATCTCCAAAAGTGACTTTGGCTTCCTTACGATCCACGAATTCGATAAAATATGACTTGTCACCAGTCATGTGCCTAGAGAACCACTATTAAAATACCATTGGGAAGTATTTTTAACCTTGAGCAACATTAACAGCAAGGGTTTCACTGTTTTGCTTAGGTACCTAAGTGGAGGTAACCTTTTATTTTTCCTTATAATTGTTGGCTCTAGTTGTAGCATTATAAACGTTCTTAAAAGTCATAGACATCCTATGAAATTCTTCCATTAAGCTTTGATAAGTCCCGAATAGGAACTTAACTGGCTCTCTAACACTAGCAGAGTCGTTATAGTGGTGCACGGGATTATATGTACATTTAATTTTCCCTAACTTGTAGAAAACTCCCTAAGGTGCCCTCTCAATTTTCAACAGGTGCAAACATAATTTTTTGGGTCTACCTTGGTTTGATCATTTAGGTTGAACTCTCTTTAGTGGGTTAGGTGGAGGCCCATACGGATCCACTACAAACTTAGGAATCGGTTTCGGTGCAACATGCGAAGTAGAAGCACCATCGTAACGTATTTCTTACCTCTCCCTAAAACCTAAAGCGGGACCGAAGAACATCATTTCAACCTTCTTCAATGTACCCTCTATAGTAACCTTGACCTACATGTCACGTTTGAGATCTTTTTCGAGTTGGGATACATGGGCTTCAAGTTTCTCACGAGTCTCTAATGAAGCTTGAAGATCTCCCATAAGATAAAAAACTTTATTGGTCAAGTCACCATCCCTCTCCACTAAAATGACTGTCTCTCCCAAAGACACTCTCATAGAGGATTCTCTCTATCTCTCTCGACTCTCTCAACTCTTTCTCTAAATATAAAACCCTAAGTTCTAAACTTTATTTTGCTTTTTCATTTTAAATGACTCGGCATAAATCTCGGCGTAAGTACGTTGAAGGTCAGTCTCTCCCTCACTCAAAATTTCATCTCCTTTACTCTCTCAGGAATGACTAAACTCACTATCGAGGTGATCATAATTCCATTTTGACTATGCCGATTTAGTGAGGTTACCCAAAACGTTTAGGTGCCTAAAATTGTACTTTTAGTAGACTAAATAAATGTTTAGTCGATTAAACCTCACAGGTTTTAGGCTATATGATTTTAGGTCTAGGGCCATACTCCTGGGAAGGTTTAGGGAGCCTTATGATAGGTTTAGGTGAGTAGGTTTTAAATATATAAAAGTTAAAACATGTTCCTATATTTTTGTATAATAGTTCATAAAGTACAATTAGAATTAGAGTAATAAGCTATAGGGCTTTTGATCCTTCTTTTCAAATGCATGAGTTATGAAATTGTGGGATGTGGTAATGAGCCTAATTGGCTGTTTAGTTAATGTCGAACTTCTCTTGAGGCTTAAGAGATGATCTTTTATAGTGTGGACATATGGTTCATGGGTTCGCCTCGAGGTGCATAGAGGATGGGGTCGAGGAATAAAATCCCCCCTTTGCCCCTCGAGTGGCATTCGCGGACTACCACGAACATAAATGGATCGTCATCAAAGGGTTTATGAAAATATAAAGGTTGGAGTTTCCAACCTATTTTACTAAAAATAGGAAAAATATGTAGTCATCCCTCGAGAAGAGGACATAAAAGGCCAACTTATGCATACTAAACCAAATAGATCACAGGTCCAGGGACTAAGTTTCGAAATGAAAAGGTGTTGGTCACCCATTCCACCCATTCGGTCTCTCATGGGATATAAAAATATTCAAAATTTTCTCGAAAGTGTAATTCATGTGTACAATGTGTTTGGTATAAAACATGTGTATATGTGTGAGAAGTAAATAAGAAATGAAATCGTCATTTTCTTGCCATGAAAAGGACAGAAAAAGAGTCATTCTAAGGAGTACATAAAAAAGAAAGAGAGAACCCAGGAAATAACTATAAATCTGAGCAATGTGATGGATCATAATTCACTACGAAGGAGTGAAGTATGCATATCTAATGCGATCGCTAAAGAAGGATAAATGAAATAAGAATGGCTACGCTATGAGAAATACATCGGTTCATGACTCACTATGAAAGAGTGAATATGCATATCTAATGGGATCACTAAAAAGGGTTGGAAATAGATAAAATAATGTGTATACTAGTAAGAAATAAAAATGGAAAAGTAAAATAGATGAAGGAAAAGATAAAGAAAAATAGAGGAGATAGAGGACTCGAATCCCAAGGAAAACTCAGGATGCCGACATACCCGGATTCGATGTCAAAGTCCACGTAATTCAAAAGAAAATAAGGGTGGGGTTGAACCCATAAATAGGAATCTAGAGTTTTCTTATTTCAATTTATCAAAAAAGCATGCACAATTGGTGAAAATGTAGGAAAACTCTAATTTGAGGTTTATTAATTAAATTCTCTTTTTGGATTTTTTTGAGTTTATGAATAATTATTTTTGAGTATATAAATTATAAAAAATGTGGCTATAAAAATAAGTTTGCTAAATGAGAACCGTAAGTCGATTCATGCTCAATCGGGACTGTTGGAAAGAGGATTCAGAGATATACAAAAGCATGTTGAGATACTTTTAGGTACAAGAGTTAACCAAAGTTAAATGAAGCTCTAGAATCATCATATCACTTTTAATTAGAGTTCTAGGAGGACCAGGATTTCGAGTGTTGAAGGGACTTTGTTTGGACCCTGTGGATGTGTAGGGGGTGAAAGCACAAGGCTATATGGAATCACTTGTATCTTAGGTTGGAAAAATAAAGATCTAAATTGTAACCAAATCTTATATTGATTTTTATTAGGTGTACATGCAAGATAAAGTCCAAATAATTTATGCCAAACTAAGAAATAAAATCAAACCAAACCAAACATAAGAAGATTTGAGGAAAAATCCCTTTCAGGAAAAACCAATTTTAGCATTGTTAAAGAGTTTGACAGACTATATGAATTATAAACTACTTAGAGCTCAACTAAATATAATGCATAGGGTCTTCAAATATTTGATAGAAAGTGATGCATTCCAACACCACCCACAGGAAGTAACTCTTGCTTAGGTATCCACTGATCAGTCTCTCGATGCAAATTCCTTTCTTCTTCAGTTGTAAAGTCACAACTCCACACTCAACCATAAAGAGAACTCTACTAGGGTTTGATGTAGTATTAAGAAGTTCGATTTGAAAAAACTAAATAAATAATATTTAGGGATGCATGATTTGGAAAATTAAAAAGTTTCTATGAAACAAAATAAAGAAAACTTTGGGTGCATGTATTACAGTCAATTTCACCAAAACAGTCCAAAAAAATCTTTTTTATTATAAAAACAAGATTTTTAAGGCGTTGAGTTACGTCATACAAAAATGGGAATTCGTTCAAACAAAAACCATATTTTTATTCTAACGAGGTCCAATCTTGTTCAAAAGAAAGGCCTAGCTCGTTCGAACGAGATTACAATGTATTTCCAATGAGGTTTGTTCAATCAAACAAACATCACTCGTTAGAATATCGTTAGAAGTTTGTTCTAACGACTTGAGCATTTAATTTCAATGAAATTACAACTTCATTTGAATGACAACTAAGACTCGTTGTAACGAGATGATAAACTCATTCTAATTAACCAAAAACAAAAAAAAATATTTTGAAAATGATTTTTTTTTAAAGTTCCTCAAGTAAAAAAAATCATCCCAAAATATATTTGACTTAGAAAAATTGAAAACCTCAAATTCGTATACCTCCATATTATGTTTGTGATGATTCCAACGGCTTGAATTTTGGAAACGAGGCTCGGTCATTGACATGTCTTCAAATGATTGTGGAAGCATATGCGAATGTAGTTTTTCGATTTATAATGGGATATGCCAAAATATTTAACTTACAAGCAATTATAAAATCTTATCTCCCTCTGTATATTCTATTACAAAAGTAAAATTAAAATCCAAATTATAATAAACCCTTAAGACAAAGTTCTATTAGTGTCCTCCCAAACCCAAAATGAAATGACATAAGAGAATTTGTCTTCAAATTAGATTTTCATATTGTAGTCCATGAAATCATCATCAACATGGAAGAGACCTACATATATGGAACAAAAAAATATCGTGATATGTACGAGTTTAAAGAAAATAAAACTCCCCCTTAATTTGTTCTTCCATTTTTTATCCATAATATACAAAGGGTTATAAACTCCAACACACATGATAGGTACGAGTTTAATGATACGTTTAAGTGAGAGCAAGTGATAGTCTTTCGGGGATGCTTGGTAACACACACAAACTCCATCACTAAAGTCAATGTCGCGAGGACTAGCGGTTAAGTAGATAAGACTACCTATCATGCTCCTATAAAGGGTTTGCTCAACTTCCTTTCGAAGTGTCTTTGTTAAACGTCGTCGATGTACTCATAGGGGTGCATGAGTTCTTAGAGAGTCTAAACCAAACTTCTTCACTAGGTCCCTATCATATTTGAATGGAGATATGAATATCTTATCCTCAAGTTAGAACACTTAGAGACCTAAGAGGAACGTAAGCTCACCGACCATGCTTATCTTAAAATCAATCTTCATATCCTCCTCAAATGTGTGAGCATCTTGGGAACACACATGGATCCAAATACTATGTCGTCCACATAGACTTGGGCAATCAAGATTGCACCACTCTCTCTCCTAACAAATAACATCTTACCCACTACTCTTATCTTGAAGGCTCGAGCTAAGAGATAAGAAGTGAGGCTCTCATGCCAAGACCGGGGTGCTTGATTCAAACCATATAAGGCCTTCTTAAGATAAAAGATGTGTCCCAAGTACTTTAGGTTTTCAAACCCCTTTGGTTGTTCCATGTACACTTCCTCCTGTATAGTGTTGTTAAGGAAGGCACTCTTGACATGCAATGGTGAGTAATAAATAGACGAACTTAAGCCTTACAATATGAGCAAATGTCTCATTTGATATAACTTAAGCCATTCGATATAAATTGAATCGTAGATGATATGCTATGGTGAGTAATAAATGGACGAACTTAAGCCTTACAATATGAGCAAATGTCTCATTAAAGTCTACACACTCAATATGTGTGTAGCTGTAACAGAATTTTTAATAGTTTCTCACTTTATTTTTAGTTTGCTTATGTCGTTACACCCTACTGCACCTTTATAACTAATTTCATGTATTCGAAGAGAAGAAGTTGATGACATTTGAAATTGAAGATCACTCATCACGACATCATTCAGAAGAGTTGTGAGGTGGTTTGGTAAAGATTTTAATTATCCAAGGTTTATTTTAAAAGATTTTTCATTTAAAAGTTTTTAAAATGTTTTAAAATGATTTATAAAAGAAGTTTTGAAAATCTCGCTAACTCATTAGAACAATATTTTCATGTCGTTCGAATGAGTTCCATAGGAACATTAGAACGAGGTTCATAATTTTGAATGAGATCTAGAATTTTTCCTTTTGGTTATTCTCTGGATTGTTGTTCAAAGTTTCGTTGGAAGCATGATCGAATGAGAAAGGATACATTGTTTGAACGAGGTGGAAGTTCATTCAAATGAGTACGCTTGTTTCTATTTTTTTAAACATATATTTCGAAGTATTTAATCCTTATCTCCTTGTAACAACTTTCCTTATAAGCAGAGATGTGGGATTAGACTTTTCTAGAAGTCATTTTACAATCATTTTTGTGATTAAATTCTATTATTTTTTCATCCAAACCCATTAAATCTTTTAAGATCACTTTTCAAAATTAGGAAAAACACATTCAATGTTCAAAAATCCTTGTAGATATTTTCTCTACTACTAAATTGGGGAGTCAAAGCTCTACTGCTAAAGAATAAAGGAATTGAAGATTATTGAGGCTGATTGGTGGATACCAAGGCAAGAGTTGCTTAATGTGGGCGGTGTTGGATTACATCATTTTCTATTGAAGATTTATGGACTCTTGTGCATTATACTTAGTGGATATCTAAGTAGTTTATAAATCATTATGTGTCTATCAAATTCTTTAATAGTGCTGATTAAAAATTTTCCTCAAAGAGGTTTTTCCTCAAATTCTTCTTCTGCGTAATTGGTTTGTAATTTGGCTTCGTAACTTTATTTCATGTTCACTATAAATTAAATCAAAATAAAATTTGGTAAAAAATGAATTTGTGTGATTGGTCTAATATATGAGCTATCCATATGATCTGTCTTTCTCAGTAGCCTTGAGCGACAAGCCTATCCTTTTTGCAAACTATGGTACCATTCTCATCCATCTTATTCGTGTAAATCCACATGGTACTAATCACATTAGTCTCACTAGTTTAGGGGACTAACTCCAAGAGGTCATTCTTGCGAAACTGAAGCAAATTATCTTGCATAGCGGATATCTAATACTTATCCTTGAGTGCTTCCTTCTTGGGCTCTACTAAGGAGGTGTAGCAAAAGTATCTAACCACATTCTCAAGTTGAGCGTGAGTCTTGACACTTATTGTTGGATCACCAAGTATAGAGAAAAGGTCATGAATCTTTCGAACCCAAGAGGGTGGATCCTCTAAATCAAGACTGGCATCCACCGTGGTAGTATAAGGAACAATAGGATCAACACCACGGGGTGCATCATTCTCACACTCGAGGTCAGGGTCAATAATGTTAGAGGATCTTCGTTTATAATCGTGATGTTTATTGACTCTATAATCATAGATCTTTCAAGGTTAAATCCCCTATAAGTCATACTCGATGATGAATAACCTAAAGATGTCCCCTCATCGCTTCGAGAGTTGAACTTTCCTAAGTTCTCTATATCTCTCAAAATGTAGCAAGGACTCCCCAAAACTAAAAAATACGACTGGTTGGGTTTCTTACCCATCCATAACTCATATGGCATGTGTAACGTGTATGGATGTAGATATACCCTATTCGCCATATGGAATATGGTATTAACCATCTCTTCCCACAAAAGTCTAGGCACGTGTCTCCCAAGGATCATGGATATATCCATCTCTTGAATTATCGGGTTCTTCCTCTCAACTGTCCCATTTTGTTGAGGAGTACGAATTATCAAAAACTTCTGTTTGATGTCCACTCCATCACAATAGCTATCGAATTTGGATTCTTTAAATTTATAGTCATTGTCACTACGCATCCAATTAATATTTATACCGTGGTTATTTTGAAGGACATGACACTCGATTATTAGAAACTCAACAACATTAGACTTTTCTCTAAGAAATCCCATGATAGAGTATCTTAAAAAGTCATTGGACATCACGAGAATGGATCTCTTATGATCAATGTTCTTTGTACGCCTGGGACCCATAAGATCCATGTGTATTAACTCCAACACATGAGAGGTGGAAATGGTATTCAACTTCTAATGGGGACTTCGAATTTGTTTTCCTTGTTGGAAAGGACCAAAAACTGAGGAAGTTGGTTTCCCAAGTGATGGTAAGTCATGAAATAGGTTTTTGTTCACCAATCTCTTAATATCTCTAAAGTTTACATGACCTAGTCATTGATGCCAAAGATCCATAGAGGATACCGTGGAATTATTGCAAACAAAGGAGGACATGGGAATAACCCCATAGCAATTATATTTGGTCCTCACTCCTTTTAGTAGTAGTTCATCAGATTGATCATATATGTTACACTCGAACCAGTCAAACATTACCATAAAGTTTGTGTCGCACAATTGGCTTATGATAATTAAGTTCTCTTTTAACCATTCAACGTATAACACATTGTGAATCTTAGGAAATCTGGGTATCTCAACACAACCACATCCTAAAATTCTAGACCTACTCCCATTTCTAAATGTGGCTTTGCCTTCGTTGCAATGCACACTGTTAGTAATAAATGATTTGTCACCTGTCATGTGCCTAAAGAACTCACTATCAAAATACTATTAGGAGGTATCTTGAACCTTGTGAGCAACGTGAACAATAAAAGCTTGGTCATCTTGTTTAGATACCTAAGTGGAGGTAACCTTTTTTTCCCCTTATCATTATTAGCTCTAGTCGCAGCGCTAAGAGAATTCTCAAAAGGTATTGACATTCTTTGAAATTCTTTCATTAGTCTTTGGGAAGTTTCAAGTAGGAACTTAACTTACTCTCTAAGACTAGCAAATTTTCTATAGCGGTGTGCAGGAGAATGTGTATGTGGAGTTCTTCCTAACTTGTAACAAAATTTCCTAAGGTTATCTCTCATTTTTCCATGGGTGTAAACGTAAAATTATTTGTGTATATATTGGTTAGATCATTTAGGTTGAACTCTCTTCGGTGGGTTAGGTCGAGGCCCATATGGATCCACTAAAAATTTAGGAATCAGTTCTGGTGTGACATGGGAAGGGGATGCATCAACGTAACCTATTCCTTACCTCTCCTTAAAACCTAAAAGTGGACTGAGGATCATCTTTCCTACCTTCTTCTCTGTATCCTTTATAATAGCCTTGACCTCCCAGGCATGTTTTGTATCCTTCTTGAGTTAGGAAATAAGGGCTTGAAGTTTCTCAAGAGTCTTCAACGAAGCTTGAATATCTCCCGTAAGACTAGCCACTTTGTGGGTCAAGTTACCATTTTCCCTCCCCACTAAAATGACCCTCTCTCCTGAAGAAACTCTCACCTAAAACTCTCTCTCTCTCTCGAATCTCTTAACTTCTTCTCCAAAGTTAATACCTTAAGTGCCAAATTTTTATTTTTATTTTTCATTTTAAAGGACTCGGCATACGACACGACGTAGGCTCATTAAGGGCCACTTTCTTTCTGACGCAAACATTTATTTCCCTTACTCTCTTTGAAATAACTAGACTCACTATCAAGGTTAACATGTTTGGAAATTTCCTCATTAGAATGAGACGTACTCGAAGTACCAACATGACTAGCCATAAATGCAATGAAGTTATGTCCATGCGGTGATTCATCCTCGGAATCCACTGACTCGACATCACTATCACTAAGAGTGGCATTGAAGGTATCTTTGCCTTTGCCCTATCTCTTTAACCTCGTAGCACACTCGTAAGTTTTGTGACCTTTACCCTCGCACTCATATTACCTCTCCTCATCTTTCTTAGGATTTTCTCCTCTTATTTTTTCAAAAGTTTTCTTTCCCGACTTAAACTTTTTATCTTTATCAAAAACATTATTTTCTTTGGAAGTATTTTCTTTTCCAATATTAAAAAAAATGCCTAGGGTGACCTTTACTACCATAATGTGAACATGTGTAAACGTGAGGAATGTTACCTATGGGTTGACCTTTTCTAACGTCCTTGGTTTTGGTCGAGCCTCTAAAATAAATAATGATCTTTTCTTTAACACTCGAAGCATTAGAAACAAGTGAACCATTACAATCACTATCCAAACTACTCGAGTCTTTTAAATCATCTTTTAACTTCAAAATTTTAAACTCGAGCAAAGAATTAGACTCTTCCAATTTTAGGGACTCATTCTTCATATTTTTAATCATTCTTAGAAGGTAATCTCGCTCCCCCTCAACGAAAGAAAACTTATCCCTAAGAGTCTTCTCAAGTGCCTTGTAATCATTTATCAAAACACAATCCTCAATGGAACAAATATTAACCATATAATTTTTAAAGTCCTCCAATTTTTTTTTCTAAAACTAGGACTCTATTATCACCCTCCTTTTTGGAAAATTTTAAAGCACTTTAGTCATGAAACAAGGCAGTAAACTTCTCAAGAATGATATTTCTTTGATTTTGAACAGTTTGCAAACGTTCCAAAACATTTTTAAAACAATTTTCTAAAATTTCAATTCTTTCGACAAACTTCAAATTCAAATGAGAATCCATCTTGAGAAAATTAAAACAAGCACAAGACAGATGAATAAACAATCCACCAAAAAGCATAACTTAGTACAACCTGCTCTGATACCAATTTGTAAAAAATGGTATCAGTGGGAAAAAACTCTTTGAAAAATCAGGATCACATGATAACTTGGTGTAACCTGTTCTGATACCAATTTGATAATGGTAAAACCTGAGCAAAAAACTCTGATACCAATTTGAGAATGCAAATAATTGTAAGGGTGATTTCAAACAAAAATAAAAATAAAAATTTGTAAATGCGTAAGCCAATTTTAAATAGATTTCATCTTTTTATCTTAATCATGCATCTATGGTGATAAAATAGATAAATCAAACAAATAAATACGACAAGGCCAAGTTTCAGGACAAAACCTCAAATGGAAAAACCTTTGTTCACTTAGAAATCTACAAGATAGCCTACTTACAAACTACTTGATAGCTGCCACAAGTATAGTCCGCTAGTCTTCATAAATCTCTAATGAACAACTATGATCCTAGTAAGAATCACATAATCGCAGTCCTCCGTCAACCTCAGCCTTCGTCTTTGATAGTGAGTCCCTGCAGGTATCACACATCATCAATGGAGATCTTCTCCACACAAGGTGTATGCAAAGATACAAACTTTCTAGGGTTTAAAAAATTCATAAGAACAATATTCATGGATGTTTTGTTGTGAATTAAACAAGTATTTTTCAACACAAAACATAAAGAACTTTCACAAAAATTTTACAGAAATGGAGTTGGCAAAAGTCTTAAATGTTCGGAACGCGAAATAGGTGTTTACACATAACTTAAGATGGTGCGTAATTCAAACGAGATCACAGGGTCGTTAGAACGACATGGACATGTCGTTTGAAGTCCTTTCAAACGATCTATTAAAACATGAAACAATATGCCATCTCTCGAGCCATTTGAGAAGCAAGGGTGCAAACGAGGCTTCGATCAACCTAAGGTTGTCGTTTCAATGACATGAGGATGTTGTTTAAATGATTAAAAAGAAAAATTGAAGTTTAAAAACTCCACCTACAGTAAACTCAGAAAACATATTTTCGAAAATAAAAAAATCCTGTTCATTTTTTGATAAAAATAGACATCCCAAAATATGATTTCGTAAATTAAATCAAACTCTAAATCATTTAATACCTCATTGGGATGTCGGGAAGTTTTCAATATTGGAGGTGCTTGAGATCAGTTCGTCTTGACGGTGCGTGATAATTTGTAACGGGATACGCCAAACTAGCCTAAAGTTATGTTGTGAAAAATCTTAGAAAAATTGTTCTTCACACTTCAATGCTGATCTCATCCGAGCTTTATAATATGCATAGTTTGACCCATCAAAATAGTTACCCTATTATACAAATTATCCATCGAAATCCAATTTAAAGATCACACAATTAATTAGTATAACCTACTCTGATACCAATTTGAAAACACATGGCAATATAGAATCACTTGTCTATGAGGTTTCACATAAAAAGATCCAATTTTAACCAATTTTTATCTTAATTAGTTTTAGGTGTGCATGCAAGATAAAGTCTAAATAAGTTACCCTAAACCAAGAAGTCAAATCAAACCAAACATAAAAAGATTTGAGGAAAAATCCCTTTCGGGGAAAAACCTACATTTCAACACTGTTAAAGAGTTTGACAGACTTGATAAATTATAGACTACTTAGAGATCAATTAGGTATAATGCACAAGGTCTTTAAATATTTGACTAAAAGTGATGCAGTCCAATACCACCCATAAGAAGTAGCTCTTCCCTCTATATCCACTGATTAACCTCAATATGCAGAACTTTTTTTCTTCAGTCGTAGAGTCATAGCATCACACTCAGCCATTGAGCACACGATACTAGGGTTTGATGTACTATTAAAGTGGGGTTTGAAAAAACTCAACAAATTATATTTAGGGATGTATGATTTGGAAAATAAAATCGTTTCTACTGAACAAATGGAAGAAAACTTTTTATGCATATATTGCAGTTGATTTTCGCTTAAAGAGTTGTGTAAAACAATACAAAAGAATCCTTTTTATAGAAAAAAACATTTTTTGAGGTGGAGATTTCGTTAGAATGAAAATGGGGACTTCGTTTCTAACGAAAACTATAGTTTTGTTCAAATGTCCACGAAAGTCCTAGCTCGTTCAAATGAGCTTCCAACGTACTTCTAACGAGGTTTGTTCTCTCAAATAGAGACCACCCATTAGAATCTTTTTAGATGTTTGTTCTTATGAATTGAGCATTTCATTCAAACAAAATTACAACTTTGTTCGAACGAGAATCATGTCTCATTTTAACGAGATGACAATCTTGTTCCAACGAACAAAAAAATATATATTTTGAAAATTATTTTTATAAAACAGTTCCACGAGTAAAAAAATTCATCCAATAATATATTTGGCTGATAAAAAAAATCAAAACCTCAAATCCGTATACCTCCATATTATGTTTGTGACGATTCCAATGGCCTGAATTTGAAAAATGATGCTCAATCACTAACATGTCTTCAAATGATCGTGGATGCATATGCGGGTGTAGTTTTTTTATGAGATATGCCAAAGTATATAAACTATGAACAATTATAAAATCTTTCTCTTATAGGGGGTACTAGAATGTGGTGTCGATAGAGCCCCATGATGGGTGAGATTAGGATAAGTGAAGATTGTCGAAAGATAAACACCTTGATGAAAGTTGTGAGTGTTGGGTTCCCATGAGTTGGAACTCTAGTGTGGAGGAGTATATTTTGATCATTCTAGGGGTAAGGTCATGATTTTGAGGACCTAGGGAATGTAGGCGACCAATTAATAGGGTCAAGGTGAATTCTATGGATGAGAACTGGCGTATGTGACTAATTCAGAGGGTTAAGGCCAATTCTAAGGGCCTAGGTAAATTCCAAGGACCTAAATAATTTATGTGACCAATTCATATGGTGGAGGCCAATTCTGAGGACCTAAATACTGTGTACGATCATTTTGGAGGGTCGAGGCTAATTGTGAGGGCCTAGATCAATTCTAAGGACCTAAAGAGTGAGGATGTAATCTTGTGGACCCAAAGGGTGGTAAGTTCATTTTTACAGACCTAAGGAGTTTTTGAATGGGTGAGCGAAGTAGTGGGAATTTTTTTGGAAATTTTTTTATTTTTCTGAATGTCTTTTTTAATTTTTGATGATTTTTAGAAGCTTAGGTATTTTTGAATTTTGAGGTTTTTTCATTGGAAGATGTATAATTTTTTATGAAATTTTGAATTTTTGTGACTTTTAAGATTTATTGGAATTTTTGAATGCATGTTGAAATTTTAAAATTGGAGGATTTCTTATGGAAAAGAAATGATTTTTTATAAATTCTGGGATTTTATGAGTTTTTGATTTTTTGGGGAATATTTGGGATTTTCTTCAATTTTTCGAGTTCTTATAGCAAATTTTGAGGGAGGTTCCAATAGGCACTAGCTTAATGACGCCAATAGGTAGGGCACAAAATTTTATGGTTGTTTGGGGCTTCCCGAGGGTCACTGTCGATAGGCACACCCAGGGGGTGCTCACCGACATAACCCTAGCCTCCTAATGAAAAGGATATGAGGCACTTCATTATTCACATCTTCGAACGTCAAACCTCTCTCCCTTTCACTAGAAAATAGTTTCGAGTAATTTTCTACATTCTTGATGAAATGGCCAACAACAACATCGTGGATATTGAGAAATGGACCGACATCGAGTGGCGTTGCTAGCAGGGGTTGAGAATGTATATAGCCACACCAAGGCGGTGTAAGACGAGATGATTTTTTAGCGAGAGCCCTAGCTTCACCACTCTGGGAGGGTGAGGAATCTGGAGGGCTATGTACGTATTTTAATGTTTTGTTTATCTATTTTGAATATTTATTCTTATTTTTTTTCTACGGGGGATTGATGCCTTTTGATTTGAATTTTGCAAACGAACATTGCTTTGTTGAAAGTTAGCTCTCGGGGCACGATGGGGATAAATAGGGAATATGAGAAGCTCCCCGAGGAGGTACCACTCATGTTGGTCATTGTCAAGTTCGACTTCTTGGTGATATTTGATAGGACGTAAATATTTCATAATTATCCCCTTAATTTCAATTTTTTTATGATCTTGTGCATTGTAATTAACTTGGATTTATCTCATATTTTATGCTACTAACTAGCCTTGGCGAGTATTTCATGTTTTGTGTATATCTCATATGTTTTACAGGTACTTCATGCAAGTTGAGGTGTATTTTTATAATTTTTCAGTCATAGTCTGAAGGTGAGTCCAGCTAGAAAGTCGACGACTACGAAGTGACAAGAATACTAAAAGAAACGACACCCTAATCCGAGATTCGCTGAAGGAATTATGCAAGTTTAAAGATTGAGTAAGAATTCCAAAACCAAAAGAGAAAAAGTAACCAATGCAATAGGAAAAATCAAATCGAACTCCAAATCGGTTTGGTGTCGAACCTATTCGCATGTACAACCCAAATCGGTTTAGGGTACATAACACATAAAATTTCACTTATTTGTTGTTTTATTCTAAGAGTTGTATGTTGGTTAGGACTCTTGAAAAATGACCTGGTGTTGTTATAGTTTGGCATTGGAAAAAGTTTTAACTAGTTTTTACCTTAGAATTAGAGGGAGGAGAAGGCAACAATCCTAGTTTCAATTCATGCACAAAGATCACACCATTGTTGATCAATTTCTCAAGGTTTTTACTACCAATTTTTTCTTCTCTTCCTTATTCTTACATAATCTCCATCCTTTCATGTTTTCTTTATTTTTTGGATTCTAAAGCTCCCATGCATGTTTAGCTGTCGTTTAATCATGATTTCCAACACATGCAACATTAGTATTTTTATTATTTTGCACATATCTATGTTCGACTAAGTTATTCGAGGGTTGGGGTACATGAACCCAACCTATGTGTTACAAATGGGCTTAAGAGTGAATAAAATGCAATTAAAAACTCACTGGTTTGAACTTTATCAAAGTTAATGTTGTAGGTCTTTTAATTCCATTTGCCCTAGGTAACTGGAATATTTAAGAGAGCAATTTGCATTTTGGTAATTTTTCATTGTCGTCAAATATACTTTTTGATTTGATATTATGAGGATTAAAATCCTCATATGTCAAATGATTAGAATATATTTGATGCCTCTCTGAATTAAGAATTAGGTTTTTGAATTTTTTAGGTTCTAAGTAATTATCGACGGTTCGGGAGAGTGTACCCTAACTCCATCTTTCCATATTTGATTTATAAACCATTTAGCTATTTCTGCATGCGTATTAATTCAATAGTTTAATTAGTTTTCTTTAGTTAATTGGAAAGTCACAACCTTCTTTCTCTAAGTCAATCATAGGGTTAATCGTTCTTCCTATTCGTCGTGACGTTCCGCGTCCTATTCCCTGAGTACGACACCCGGTTTACTGAATTATTACTTGAGTGATGGACTTGCACTTGATCCGTAATCACAGGCGTTATAGACAAACTTTTTTAGTCGCATCAAGTTTTTGGCGCCGTTGCCGGGGAATTAGGTAGACATTTAGGTTAGGTCGAATTGATCCCAAATTTGACACTAATCCTTAAAAAGCCAAATAAATGCATAAAATCAAACTTTTTAAAAAAAATCAGAAAAAAAGACAAAAAAAATTCAGAAAACCACTCAAGTCCTTATATGTAAAATTCTCAACCAACTCCTCAATCTACTCCAACGCAAATTCATGAAAAACCTATAGTTTAGTACGATAACAATAGCCCACATACTCCTCACGTTCCACAATTTTGGGTTCCACCTCCTACACCGCCCAACTCCATCATGAGTCACACTTTGAGTCACACTTATAGGGCGTCAAGTGAGGATTTCGAGTCAATTAGGGAGAGAACGATGTAGGGTAACGCCAATTTTGGTACGGGTGAGGGTGACTTGTCGTATCTCCCCATAAGAGACCTCTTATAGCCTGAGCAAACCGTTCCTCCGGGATGCATTATATTCTTGTATAATGTGGGGTAATTCCAATCTCGAAATGAGATGATTCAGATTCTTCCCACATTTCATGGATTGGATTTTAAAAACCATACCTCGACATACGCGAGTTTGAAGAGGCGTGTGAAACTTTTAGTGATCAAGCGTGTTCTCAAGACGTCATTCGCCTCAATTTTTTTCCATTCTCCTTGAAGGATAAGGTCAAGACTTGGTTATGGTCTTTGTCACCGAACTCAAATGGATCGCGGAGAGATATGTAAACCAATTTTCTCTTGAAGTTTTTCCTCAACGTATAACCAATTCCATCAAGGCTCAAATTTAAACTTTTAAACAACATGAAAATTATCCATTCGATAAATATTTTGGAGCGGTTTTTCGAGTTACTTAATATGTGCCCACACCATAAATTTGAGAAGTGGAGATTTATCTCATTCATTCACCATAAGATAAACTTAAGTTCCAAACAATTCGTAGAAACTATATGCCAAGTTAAATTCCTAGTTTTAGATGAGGACGATGTTGAGGCTCACCTTAAGTATGTCATCAAGACTACTCAAGCGTGGGACACATCTGATCAAAATGCATGGCCTCGAAAAACGTCCACAGATCCTTCTGCATCCGAACTCAATCAATTGGACAAAGGAGCCAAGTTGAAACTTCAAATTAACCAACTTACTAATAGATTAGAAGACATAGTCGAGTCAAGAGGAAGACAAACATCTGACTCCACTCTAGAAATGAAAGATAAGGTTTGTGCAATTTGTGAGGCAGAACATTCAACAATGTAATTACTGACGATACCTGCCTGTAAAGTCATGCCTCAAGAGCAAGTGGAAGCGGTAGGAACATTTTAGGGTAATTTTAATGACCCTTATGGGAACTCTTACAACACGTAGTGGAGGAACAGTCCTAGTTTTAGTTATGGGCAACAACATGCTACGTTGAATTCTAATTCACACATTGCCCCTCCTCCACCATCACCTTTGCATTTCTAACAAGCTACATAAATGCAAGCACCGCCTCCTGTGCCTTATATCACCCCACCATGTTGAAATATTGGGGATACTTCTCACCAATTTATGCAATCTTAATCGTCAACCAATGCTCAAAATGCCCGAATGTTTGCCAAAATAAATGCGAACATTTCTAAATTGCAATCTTCCTTAAGTATCCAAGAGAAGTGAAAATTTTTGGCCAAAGGACAAAGACCTACCCAAGGTCAACCTAGTCTTAGCTCTATGTTTGACGATCATATAGAGCAATGTCAACCTGTGCCCACTCTCCGTAGTGGGCGAGTTGTTGATTTATCACCTCCCCCACGGGAAGAACCTAAAGGCAAGGAGGTTTCGCTCGGTATGAAAGAGGCCAAAGATGCCCCCTTAAATGAGAGTGATAATAAGGACACCACTAGGCCCGAAGTCACAAAGAAATTACCCACTGCTGCGCCTTTCCCTCAAGCGGTGGTTCCTCCTCTAAAAGGGGCCTCCCCTGAAGATGTTCTAGATGTGCTTAATCAAGTTAAGATGAATTTACCTTTTCTCGAGGCCATAAAGCAAATTCCCACCTATGCTAAATTCCCAAAGGATTTATTGACGGTGAAACGTAGACTAAAGGTTAAAAAAATGCTTTCTTAGTACAAAATCTGAGCTCAATTCTATTAAATGACCTCCCACCAAATTCTAAAGATCCGAGTGCACTGACCATTTCGTGCATCAATGGAAAGAATCGCATCGAGAAAGACTTACTAGATTTAGGGACGCGTGTTAACATTATCCCTTATTCTATATGTAGGCAATTTGATTTGGGGGATCTCAAGCCCACTAAGATCACTCTCCAACTCACGGATCATACGGTGAAGATACCTCGAGGGATTATCTCGGGCGTGATACACCAAGTAGACACTTTTTACTTCGCGGTAGATTTTTTCATTTGGGATACGGAGAGATCTATCCCCTCAAGTAATCATGTTCCCATCATCCCTGGCCACCCATTCTTAGCTACGGCTAATGTATTGATCAATACTCGAAATGGGAAAATGCAACTCACATTCAGGAACATTGGCCCATGAGACAAATATCTTCAACATCACCAATCAAGTGGGTGATGAGGACAAGTTCTGCAAAGTATAACTTATAAAAGAGGTAGTAGATGAGAAAATAGAGGAATATACTAGAAAGATTCTTTAGGAGCATGTCTTAATTCGGGTTGTGAGAGTGATGAGACGTACAACGATTTCGAGAAGGAGGTAAGAGAGTTGAGAGAGATCTTATATGAGAGAGAATCGAATGAGGACATGAGAGAGGTTAATTGGGTTTCTAGATTCGAGGAATTACCACAGGTGGAATTGCGCACAGTTTCCTCTGATGAAAAATTTCCCACGCTCGAATTAAAGAAACTACCCTCAAATATAAAATATGCTTATTTGTGAGAGGATGAGACATTTCTTGGTGTTGTCTCCTCGAGCCTAGATAAAGAGAAAAGGGATAATTTACTAGCGATTTTGAGGAAGCACTAGAGTGATTTTAGTTGGAGCATCGCGGATTTGAAAGGTATAAGTCCCCTGATTTGTACCCATAAAATCTACCTCGAAGAGGACGTGAAGCCTTAGAGGGAGATGCAAAATCGATTAAACCCCATGATGAAAGATATCATGAGAGAAAATATTATTAAGCTATAGGACGCGATCATCATTTACTCCATTTCAGATAGCAAGTGGATGAGTTCTATCTAAGTCATCCCAAAGAAGTAGGGAATGACTGTGGTCGAGAACGCCAAGGTTGAACTAATTCCCCAATGTACCACCACTGGGTGGCATGTTTTCATTGACTATCGAAAGCTCAATATCGGCATAAGGAAAGATCATTTCCCCTTACCATATATTGACCAAATGCTAGAGAGAGTAGTGGGACACCCATTATATTGCTTTCTTGATGCTTCTTCAGATATAACCAAATTGAGGTAGATGTGCTTTATCAAGAGAAGACGACGTTCATATGTCCTTTTATCACATTTCCCTACAAATGTATGCCCTTTGGATTATGTAATGCACCCACGACCTTTCAAAGATGTATGCTTAGTCTTTTTAGCGATATGGTCGAAAGGGGCCTTGAGGTTTTCATGGATAACTTTAATGTCTCCGGCCCCTCTTTTGATCTTTGCCTTTCTAATCTCGGGAAAGTGCTAGCCCGTTGTGGGGAAAAGAACTTGGTACTAAATTGGTAGAAGTTCCATTTTATGTTTACCAAAGGAACAGTTCTTGGAAACATCGTGTCGTCTAAAGTAGTCGACGTTGATAGGGATAAATTAGATGTCGTAGTCAATCTTCCCCCTCCTAAGTCACTAAAGGATGTGAACTCCTTTTGGGCCACGCGGGAATCTATCGTGGGTTTATTAAGGACTTTAGTTCCACCGCTAGGCTCTTGAGTAACCTAATTGTGAAAGATGCCCCCTTTGAGTGTAATGAAGGATGCCAAAGTTCTTTTAAAAAATTAAAAAGCAAGCTCGTGTTCGCTCCCATTATGTAATCTTCTAATTCGTCCCTTCCATTTGAGCTCATGTGTGATGCGAGTGATTATGTTATAGGGGTTGTTTTGGGCCAAAGAAAATATAAGAAGGCTCACGTCATCTACTATCATAGTTGGACATTAACCCAATTTCAACTCAATTACTCCAACATAGAGAAAGAATGACTAGTCTTAGTTTTGGCCCTCAACAAATTCTGCTCTTATCTCATCGGTTCACGTATCGTATTCTTTATTAACCATGAGGCTCTTAAGTATCTACTTTCTAAAAAGGATGCTAAACCGTATCTCATAAGGTGGATCCTACTCCTACAAGAGTTCAATCTCTCTATAAAAGATAAGAAAATAGTAGAAAACATCATAGCCAACCATTTACCCTGGCTTTCGTCTGATGTGCCTAGTGATTCAATACCCATGGATGAATATTTTCTGGATGAGCAATTATTTGCCACTTTTCTCTCCCCTGGTTTGCGGATATAGTGACTTACCTTTTCACGGGGGACGTTCCCTCTAATTGGACACCGTAAGAGAAAAAGAAGTTCCTAACTTGGTCGCACATGTTCTTCTATGATGATCCCTATTTGTTCAAATATTGCGAGGACCAAATAATCTGAAGATGTCTACCGAATGATAAGATACCTAGAGTCATTCAATTTTATCACGCGGAAGCTTGTGGTGGACATTTTTTGACGAATAAGATGGCCGCTAAGATTCTTCAAAGTGGTATCTATTGGACCATAATTTTCTCAGATGTTAATTCTTATTTCAAATCTAGTGATAGATGTCAAAGGATGGGAGCTATCACTCAATGAGACATGATGTCGTTGACCCCTATACTCATCATTGAGATATTTAATTATTGGGGCATCGTCTTCATACGTCCCTTCCCTCCCTCCTTTGGTTTCTTATATATCCTTGTCGAGGTAGATTATGTGTCAAAATGGGTTGATTCCATAGCTATAAAGATAAATGACAATAAGGTGGTGATAAAGTCTTTACATGAACACACTTTCTCGCTTCGGAGCTCCGAAGGCAATCATTAGCGATAATGGCAAACACTTTTGAAATAGGCCGTTTGAAAAACTCATGAGAAAGCATGGGGTCGTCCACAAGGTTGGGATGACTTTTCATCCCCAAACAAATGGGTAGGCCGAATTAGAAAATTGTGAGTTTAAGAACATTCTAAAGAAGACCGTCGATCCTAATCGGAAGGATTGGTCTCTCCATGTGAACGATGCAATATGGGCTTATTGAACTGCGTATAAGAACCCCCTCGGGATGTCCCCATATCTCTTTGTGTATGGAAAGCCTTACCATCTCCCCGTGGAGATAGAGCACAAGGTATATTGGGCAATTAAGAGGTTGAATTATAACATGGATCAAGCCGGTGAAGCATGTAAGCTTCAATTGAATGAGTTGGAAGAAATACACAACGACATGTATGAAAGTGCCAAAAAATCCAAGGAAAGAATGATACTCTCACATGAGCAAATTATCCATCGAAAGGAGTTTCATTCCGGTTAAAAGGTGCTTATATACAACTCACGTTTAGACTTATTTCCCAACAAGTTACATTCGCTATAGACTGAATAGTTCGTTGTGAGAGAGGTGTTTTCCCATGTAGCCGTCGAATTAGAAGATCCTAAAGGGGGAGACACGTTTAAGGTGAATGGACAACGCCAAAAGCCATATCTCAAGGCGTACATTGAGAAAGCTGACACAATTTGGTTGTCGGATCCTATTTACGGGGTTGATTGATCTTAAAAGGAGAGGTCGTCGCACACCCAACACGTATGGGGTGAATATGATTGTATATTGGTGAGTAAATTAGTTTTTAGGTTATTTAGAAGTCCGTAGAGATCACGAGCTAAGAAAAGGTTGAGCACTACGTTGAGTTTTCACAAACGAGAGAGTGTACATAGAATACGAGAGTGAGGCTGAGGCATCCCGGGAGTCCCCGGTATTTAGGATGGCTTGAGGTACTTTATATAGGAGAGATGGAGGCTTAGAACACTTAGAATTTGAGAGACAAGCCATTTGGAGTGTTTTATGCAGTGGGAAAAATCTAACTGCATGCCAAACCGGTTTGGGGTCGAACCGGTTTGTACACACCCCCAAACCAGTTCGGGGTACCTGATCACATTGGACCCCTTTGTTCTAAATTCAGTACCCTTTTCCTTTTTTCATCTCTTCCCTTGTATACGAAATTCTTTCCCCCCCCCCCCCCCTTCCCCCCACCCATTTTCCCACATAAATCAATCCCCCCATCCTTTTCCTCCACCAACCTTTCCATTTCCCGCCAAAATCAAACCCTCCACACCTATAAATTCAAGCTTCCCCCACCCACTACTTCACACTTACCTCTTTCTTCAACTCTCCTCTAAACTTCCATATTATCAAATTCTCTCTATCACCATGGACCCCGCCATTACCAACTCCACCTCCACCCCGTAACTATAACTCCATGACCATCCTCCACGAGTGGGTCGATCATGCATTTCGGTCGGTGCAAGAGCGCAATTGGTTTCAAGAATATTTTATGCCCCAATGAACAATCCACATTGAGTGTAAAGTCCTTTGGGAGGAGCTACCCCAAGATGTCACCGCCCTCTTCCAATGCCGAGGGTGGTGATCTTTCCTTGCCCTGACCTAAGACCGTATTTTTTATGAAGATATCCACTACTTCTATGCCACCCTTTTTTGGAAAACACCCACTCTACACGTGGCCTTCGTTGATAAGATTCACATCCCTTTTTTGCTGCCCTCATCGAACTCAAGATGCATTCCAAGTAATTCCCCCTGTACCTTTTGCTTACCCCGACAGTGGTTCCCCGTGCACCAAATTCTAATGCATCGAGTGAATGGCACTTGGGGAAGAATGGATCCAAGATACTTTTCCAGTGGGTAGGCTATCGGACACAGTTCACTATGCGCACCTCATCACTTGCGGCGCAATTCACCAAAGCACTAATGATTCGGTGGTCTGTCAATGACATGATAACTACCTCTTTCACTTCCTTAGTCCAAACAACACTATAAACCTGGCCCACCTCTTTTATGCGGACATCATTCACGCTGCCTATGATGATTGAGGAAAAGTGGATCTCCCTTATCTACACCTTATCACTGAGATCATGTATGACGTTGGGGTGTAGGCCCCTGCCTCGCCTGTCAAACTTCCTAGACCTATTGTGTCTTCTTCCACCACTAGAAATGCCCTCCAAATGCGAGTGGTCCACCCCGAGCGTCCTATTATGGATGAGTATGAACCGATGGAGCATGATGGTCCGATGCTCGAGGTAGGCAGTGATTATAAGGAAGAGGACTCAGATGGTTCAGCGGATTTCAATTATATGCCCGAGGGGGCAGAGCTACATCGTCGCATCGATGACTTGGATGGTAGTTTCACCACTTTCAAGAGAAACTACGAGCAAGATACTAGTATGATGATTCAGCTCCAAGTCTAAATGTATTGCATGCACGTGGGTCCTAACGTGTCTCTTCCGAAATATTTTTATGACCCCTATGACCCGATTGACCCTGACACTTCCCACCCACCACCCGAGTAGCAAGCCCCGTGGTTGATTTGTTCAAGGAGTCCATTTTGTGTAGTTCTTCACTGCTTTCATTTGATGATTTTTACTTGAAAGAACTATGTAGGGTTTTTCCTTTTCCATCTTCTATCTACTTATTGGGTTGTTAATGCAAAATCTGCATTTTAAATCCTTGTTTGTTTTCCTTATCGCACTTATTATTTCTTTCTTATTTATATTTTAGTCCTTTTGATTGAGGACAACGCAAAAGTCTAAGTTAGGGGGGTGACAAGTGCGTCTTTTAGAAAAACTTCACAAATTTATAAAATGCCCAAAAAATACAAAAATTTCAAAAATTTCAAAAAAAATTGAAAACTTTTTGAAAAAGCCACAAATATTTTTCTTCAAAATGAATAAAAATTAGAATTTAATTTTTTTTTAAATATCACTCAAATTTTGCTTAAAGTCTAAAATTGTAAAAATCAAATGCACAAAGCCGAAATTGACCAAAGATGGAAATTGAGCGAAAATTGACGATTTTACGAATAAGTGTGGAGATTATTAATCCGATGAGATTTTGAGCCTATCATTTTTGTGAATAATTAAATCAATCTGAGTTATAATTAACTCAAAGTTCAATTTAGATCCAAATAAGTCATTGAGGATCTCTAAATTTGTGTTTTGATCGGTTACGAGAAACAAGTGAAATGTTATCTTGAAAAACGCGATAAAAATATTTCTAAACTAAATTATTCTCGAGACGCTTAGGGTAAAATAATGAGTAATTCAGATAAATAAAGTTAGGCCATCTTTTGTTACCCAAAAAATTAGCCATAAAAAGTCGTGAATTTTTTTTCCGTTTTAAAAAACCCAATTGAGCCAAATAAATTTATCAATTTTTGTTTAATAACCCGAAAAACCTAAATAGCCCGGAGTTGTGAAAATTGGAAAATTCATCAATGAAGTTCAAGTGGTGCAATAAAAAGGGACAAGATAAAAATAAATGAAAATTCTCAATAAAAATAGCAAGAAAAGAAAAAAAGACAAAAAAGATAGAAAAAGAAGAGAAAATGAGCAATAGCCCGAAAAAGCACTAACGGACATCGTAAGCAAAATTTTCCAATTACAAATTTCTAAGCCATTCCCACTTTTTACCCAATACACCTGAAATTCGAAAAAGTCCTAAGCAAGTCCGAATACCTAAGTTAGTTATCGCGTGGAGAGCCTAAGACACGAAAGATAATAAGAGAGATTAATTGGTGGGAATGAGAGGCAATATTTCCCGTTTTTTAATAACCGTAATCTAATGATGAGATATGTTCACCTCAAAAATTATGTCTTTCAAATTTGTGTGCATGAATTCGTGTTCCATGACATTTACTCTTTAAATCACGCACACTGAGAGAAATATCCACATTACGAGTGATTCGTTTGTGAGAGCATCCGTGAGAAATTGAATCAAAATGAATTTTTGAAAAGTAACGTAATGATCAATCGGTGGAAGTTAACGGTTTAATTTTTGGCTTCGCGCACACACTACAAATTTAGACAATTGAATATAAATTTATGGTGATTATTTTTGGGGAATTTAAATTGCACAAATTTCAAGTATATTGATTTTCCTTTGAGTCAAAAATCGAATTTTGTGGGTATATTCACCGTAAACCCTCACGAGACACCACTCATCGAATTTTGTGACTTGAATTCTTTTATTTGATCCCTCTTTTTATGGCATGTGACTGTGTCGACGTGCTGGATAAGGGACACCCGGGATTAGATGATCTCTATGGATGAGTGCATGCAAACGATGGCTCCGTCTTGTATTGCGCCATCAGCAACAACTAATGATCCTATATCAGAAGTGAGTTATGGAAGTGGTGGGTCTACCGCTCGTCATGGGAAGTGCGTTCGTCGGGACCCTAAAGGTCGTGGTTTAGGTTAGGCTTATGTTTGGAATGTCTGGGATGCGCCCTGAAAATTTTGAATTTATTTTCTCTTTTTCTTCCTTATTCTTGAAAAATGTAAGAACAACAACAAGCATATATAAAATGATGCATTTTTCATTTTTTGATTATCTTAAATTAATGACGTAGTCTATATGTACTTTTAATTTTTCACTAGGGATTTTATTTTGACAACTAAGAAAATATATTTAAAACTTTAAAAATATGTTCTTTTTTAAAAGTTATAGAGAGCTTAATGCTCGGGTAAGCCCTTTTGTGAGAAGTTAGCCTTGAAAGGTTATTATTTGAAGATAAGGGAAATAAAAGAGGAAAGGGTAAACTTCCCAAAAGGGGGTGGGCTGAACGCCATACCCCTTGGCCTACCTATCAGCATACTAGTACATGTATAATTTCTTTTCAACCGTTATTTCACTCGTCATCCGTCCTTTGTACTTGGGTTCTCTTATTTTAGCAACATATTCATTAATTCAGTTTTCTTGTGGAGAATTTCAAGTATAAAAGGGGACTTGGGGTGGTGGATTAAGTTATAACTTAACTATTTCTCTCTTTTCCTTTCAAGAGTTTCTTATCTTCTCAAATGGCCATTCCTATGACTGAAACCTGTGTCGCCTTGAAGGTTTAGAGACCATGTGCTTATATGGTGTCAACTATAAAGCATTCAACCTGCGTCCGACACTTTGTGGCATAATAACTTAATTAAATGGAGTTTATTGGAAAAATCTTTATAGTTATATTATTCTAAAGATCACATATTTCGCTTTGGCTTGGATTCGGTGTGCCTAACTTATGAGGAATCCTCTACCATGTTGGGTGTTGACCCTTGAGTCTATTCAACCATGCCCAACCTTTCTCCTTCTACCCAGGTGGATTCAGACAAATTACTTCATATTTACCCTTCTTCTACCTAACCACTGGTGCGTGGGGGATGTTTCAATCTCCCTGCAGTGCTGAACTATGTTCATCAGATGGATTATGGGGACAATGGATTTGTTGGTGCCATAGCTTTGGGACTAACTGATAAAATGCTTCTGGTGATAGGCAATTTGACTACATACCCTCAGGTGGAAACCATTGTATTGTGGATATCTTATCATCGCAATCATTCCACTACCATATTGGTGGAAACATTAATGGTTTGGATGGAAGGTCTGTCCACTTTTCTATGAGGCAACCATGTAATGATGTTCATGTGATTGTAAGAGAGGTTTTGTCTGGTGGTTCCCCTAAATATACTTTGATTGGTGTCCCAGGTTTCTTTTAGAGGCATTTTGAGGGTTTTGGTCCTTCATTGAAAAAGTGGGCCGACTGGCATTTAGATAATGGGGCTACAAGTCTCCGTTGGTCTGTGCCATGGTGGGATGAGTTATATCCCATTTTATAAGTGGAAGACTTTCGATATGCCCGACTGGTGGGTCTCTGCTAGACCTCTTTATACTTTTCTTGGTGACTTATGCGTCAAGTGGGATGGGAGAAAATTGTCCCCGCCCCCCGCATAACCAATTTCTTTTCTATAGAGGATTTTACTATGTCATTGAGGATGATTTTGGGACCTCTGTGGTAGCTTCACATGTTGTGTACCAATCCATCACAGTTTGTGGGAGAAGATGTTGTGGTGTCAAGGTATTATCTTAGGTGATTGTTGAGGGATGTGGTTATAAAGGTTAGTGCTGAGGAGATAGATCAGAGATGGCTCATGATGGTTGAGGCCGTGGAATAAGGTGTGGGGATCCCATTCCACTTTTTTAAGGTGTATCTCTGTTTTGATCATATAAGGAAGTGCAACCCAGATTGGGATTTATATGGTCCTCCAGGGAATAGCAACAGTTGTGGTGGTGATGAAAGTCGATCCTTCTCGTAGATCAGATAGTTTATGAATCTTGATTAGTGTAGGTTTGGTTATTGGTTTATGTGTTTGTGTTTTGGTTATAGTTTTTTGGACGTGAATTTGGATAGGCAATGTTATGCAGATGGAGTAAGGGGTTATGCTAATATTTAGGACTTTTCTTATCGGTAAGGCTTCGGGTATTTACTTATGTTTTAAAATAAAGAGATGCAATAAATGATGATTTTGACATATTTTGCTATGCATTTGGAAGATTTTCCTTTTGTTTGAATCATCTACACCGATTTTTAAGGTATACACAATCCTTTTGTTCATTTAAGAATGGTGAGAGAGACTAGTGCTTCTTGATGGAAGAAAAAAAATGACATTTTGTGAAAACGAAAGGACCGTGCCCAAAGTGACATCATGGGATGCTTACGTACCTCTATGGAGATAGAAAATTATTTGTATGTTTTGAAAGATTTTTTAGAGAATAATATCTCACGTAGTTCTTATAAATGGTGAAGAATATTTTTTTTAAAGAATAGAATGTAGGTTAGACGTTCATAAATCAGGAGTAAAACTTCTTGAGACGATCCAAATTTACTAGTCATTCCATTTTTTCTCCATTGAGGTCCTTGAGGTTAGTGGTGCCACCTAACAGAAATTTTATTACGAGATATGGCCCACTCCAATTAGGCTTGAATTTCTCTCTTAAGACCCAGATGGGTTTTACGATTTCCTTAAGGGCAAGGTCGCCTTCTCGCACACTGCGATCTTTGACTTTTCTGTTGAATGATCGTGAAATGCAGTAATGATAAACTTATATATGATATAAATCTTTCGATCTCTTTTCATCCATGCGTGAGAGATCGTCATAAAGAATTTATTGTCAATTAACTTTTAGAAATTAACTTTCAAGCGTACCCATGGGGATGGTATGTAGAGTTTAACATGCAAGATTGCTTTCGTACCGAATACCAGGGAGTAGGGGGTTGCCCCAATGGTCATTATGATAGGCGTGAGGTATCCCTATAGGGCATAAGGGATTCAATCTACTCAATTCATGTAACTTCTAATAATCATTGTTATTATGGATTTGAGTTTTTTTTAGAAGCTTCAACAACCCCATTAGATTGCGGTCACTAGGGAAAGACTAATGCCTCTGAATTCCATACTACTCGACCACTTTCGCAACTTCTGCTTTGAAATGGAGCTCGTTATCTAATACCATCTTTTGAAGGACTCAGTAGCCACAAATGATATTCTTTAGGATGAACTTGGCTACTTTCTTAACTTTCAAAATCGTATGTGATTCTACTTCCATTCATTTGGTAAAATATTAAACGGTGATGATAATGAATTCATACCCATTTGACTATTTTGGAGTAACTTTCCCAAAGATGTCAATGACCCAAGTTAAGAAAGGACAAGGAAAGGTCATGTTGTACATCTCACAAGGGGGTAACAATTGGAGATTTGAAAATTACTGACATTTGAGGCACCTTTTGACATAAGTAATGCATTCTTACACCATGGTAGTCCAATGATACCCATGTCGAACAATTTTCTTAGCAAGCATATGACTGTTCATGTAAAGCCCACATTCTCGGTTATGGATTTTCTGCATCACTTCCTCAGTTTTAGCCCATGTAATGCATTGCAAATGGGTGCCATCGAAGTTCCTTTTACAAAGTGCCTTATCGTAGATGATGTATTGAGCTGCAAGCTTGCAAAGGTCCATGTGGTCTTTCTGATTAACCTGTGAGGATATCGACCATGTTTAAGGGGACACAAAATATCGTAATACCATAACCAAACCTTTTATGTATATTAATTGTGGCGAGATAGATGTGGTAATAGTGAATTGGGGTGGACTATGTTTGAACTTGAAATGAGGCAATTGTTATTCCTTCAGGCATGTCGACCATAGAGGCCAAAGTTGCCAATGCACCAATGAAACTATTTCTTAAGGGAGATTGGTAGTGGAAAATGACATCTTTGAAATGGGAAGCGAGTTCTTCGAGGTGAGTGTGAAAGGGTAGGATCTTCTCGTCTTTGACTTTCCATTCCCTTAGGATTTATCCTATGGTAAGGGTCGAATCTTTGTAAACGTCGAGGTATCGAATTCCTTTATCCAGGAAAATCTTGAGGTCCATAATAAATGCTTCATATTCTGTCATGTTGTTGGTGCAATGGAAGTCCAACTTAATGGCAGTGGGAGTGTGGAAGTCATAAACTATCCTAATTCCATTTCATTTCTTGTTAGCATCTTTGTGAATGAACATATTCCATCGGATCTTTTCATGAGAAGTATATAAAATATCCTTGTTCAGGAATTCAAAAATCCACACATCGTCTTCTCTCATGGGATTGCCAGCTGGGTAATCAAAGATGGCTTATTCTTTTCATGGATTTTCCTGTGACATAGGTGAAATCGAACTTGTCCAGCAGTAACAACCAACGGGGCATGCAGCTTGATAAGGCAAGCTTTTATAGCAATTAATTTATATGATTAATTGGAGATACGAACTTGATGGGAAATACAAGCTTTTTGTGTCAAAGTTTTGAGTGACCCAAACTAAGGAGAAAAATGCCTTTTCTAACGCGGTATAGTTTACTTCATACCCCACTAGTTTTCAACTATCATAGTAAATGTAATTATCTTTGCTCGATTATTTCATGTATTGGGACAACATAGCCCCAGCCACAATGTCACTGACAGTAAGGTATAAAACAATGGGTTGACCAGGTTACGGCGGTATGAGCACCGGAGGATGGGTATGATTCATCTTAATTTTATCAAAGGTTTCTTGACATGGATCATTACAGACTTTGTTTGTATCCTTTCAGTGGAGCTTAAAGATGGACTCGCAGATAGAAGTGAGTTGACTGATGAATCTGCTAATGTACTTGAGGTTGACGAATAAACAACGAACTTCTTTCTCTATCTGAGGGGATGGAATTTTTAGGATTGCCTTAAGTTTATAAGGGCCAGCTTTGATCCATATTTCATTAACCATAAAGCCAAGGAGTTTACCTTTTGTGACACTGAAAATGAACTTTTGTGAATTGAGACGGATTGTGTATTTTCATAGTTTTTCAAAGAATTTCCTCAAGGCAATAATGCGACCATCTCGAGTCTTGGACTTTATGATCATGTCATCAACATAGACCTCAATTTCTTTGTTGATAAGCTCATGCAGATATTGGGGTTTTATTCTTAAAACCATGTATGACATTGAACTTTCGTAAATACATGTCAATTTATTTTTAAATAAGTGTCATGGTCATGAGAATGCTTTATATTTGGTTTAAATATATTGTAAACTATCAGTGAATATATCTTAGAAGGGGTTCAAGTGAGTTTTCTTTAGTCTTACCAAAAGGAGATTGGAATTACGGTTCTAGCACTATTGAAATGTTCATAACCTAGATAGAGTCTTGACATCCTATCAAAATGGTTGCAATGCAATCCTAGTAGTTAATCTCAAACTAAGGGGGACCTGTTACGCTTTAGGAACTTGTGAGATAGTTCAACATAGGATTATGATCGGTACATTCCAATAATGTATTGAATGGAGTCACCCATGACTTTAGATTCTAAGGGATGTCTAGATTAGACTCAGGAAAGCTCACACCATTTGCAAAAGGTGCATAAATTCTTAATCCTAAAAATTATGAGGATTGGGATTCTTATGTAGTTGTCATTTTGATTTCTCGAAGTGAGATTCAATATTAGATTGAATCAAATTATCCACGCATATTGGGTGACAATTATGTAAGTAGGTTTCAGATCATAATTCGGAGGAATCTGCGGATAGGGATATCCCCTTAATTAACTTATAAGATTTTATTTCAACTAGTAAACTTGATCATTGGATTATTTATATTTCGATGTAGGGCGGAAAATAAGTTAAACATGAGAGTCAAGGAAATTGATTAGATGTTAGTTAAAGTCGATTAATAGCAAATTGACTTAATTGAATGGGTATCAAAAGCTTAACGTGGGGAATCAGACCATGCACAATAATTAACTTTGCAAATGAGACCTCATTATATCCGAGAATTTCTTAGATAATTAAATTGAAGTTCAATAATAATTATTTAGTGGAATTAATTACGATTAACTAAATAATGGAAAAAATACGATAACTGTAATTGGGTATTTTTAGTATATATTTGAAGTCAATTTAATTACATGTCTTGGGTCCCTAGTATGGATCACATGCCCATGTAGTTATGCCCAAACTCTCTAGAAACTCAGTTTGTCTCAAGCTCACCTTTTATACTTTTATATAAAAGTGCGAGAAGGGGTTACAAGGTTAATGGTTATCATTAGTTTTTTTTTTTTGGGGGGGGGGGGGTGATAGAAAAGACTATTTATATTTTTATGAAGAGGTCTAGAGAGAGACCACCACATCTCACCCATAAGGAAGGATTTTTATCTCAAAATATGCCCATATACCTAGATTACGAAAGGATCATACACTAGAAGATTCAAGCTTTATAGAAGGTTAATAAAGGTTTTTTATGAACATGTGTGATGACTTTCCTTCTTTAAGTCATCATGATCTTCGTAATCTAGATAAATTCCCTCATACCGAAATAAATTTTGTAGATCTTTAAAAAAGGCAACCCATGGTTTTCATTTAAAGGCCTAATTATAGGCAAATATAATTAACTTTAAGTATAACTTACTAATAACAACACACTTTACATAAAGAACTTACTTTCTTAAATATGTATTAAAAGTTTTTTAATCTTCTACGTTGCTAACATTTTCTACACCCTCGATTCCAAAGTACAAAATTTTGAAGTGAACTCCAAATAATTTGAATACCTGAAAAAAATACTATAAGGGTGTAAGGTACTTAAGCTTATTGAATGACCTTACATGAACACCCCCACACTTATATAACCAAATTCAATAAATAATTTAATTCAAATAACACAAGTAGGAATTAAGGACTCTCGCAAGCCTGAACCCGTCCAATTATCCCAACAAAATTAATAAGGACCACCACATCCCTTTTTTGGTTAGAGTGCACAAAACCTTAACTTTGATTCTCTTATTAACATGAGACCCCCACATCTTGTAGGAACCACCACATTCCATATAATAAGAGAATCTTAATTTAACATTTGTTAGCAATATGCATGTATATACCATAAACACAATATCATAACTCGTGAACACAAACACAGTGGTCTTAATTATACATTTCTTTGTAAAATTAGTAGCACGCACCATTCGTAAGGTGGATCACTCAATTGGAGTCCACTTTATTAATAAAGTCTTTCAATGTTTCTCTTGTGTTGCTTAATATACCACTTCCATTCCTATCACCTCAACTATGTTAGTATTGAATCTCAACCAACTAATAATAGGATATTAATATGAAATATTTATAATGATTTCCATAATATCCATATTTTAAATGCATAAATATTATAGGCATGTAACACGCTTATTATATTCCATATTCTCTATATTTACTTATATACTAAAAATTACCATATAACACATTTAATTATAACTTTTATATATTCATTTATAAATTGTATCATTCTTATCATAATCATAAGATTCAACATCGAGATATGATGGGAACCGAGCTGCTCAGACGTTCACTCAACTAATTCAGTTATTAGCCATCTTCATGTATTAAACTGTACTAATTTGTAATTAAATAACTTTTGTACCACATATTTTTGTAAAGATCCGTAAATATAGTTTCAATGCATTTTATTGTGTGTCATTCCGTCTTTTCTAGAGAGATTTATGCTTATTTTAATACAACATGCTCAAGTTGTTTCTACAAAAAAAACACCAACAATGTTCCAACTTTAAAGCATTACTCAGACCCAAATAGAAGGTATTTTCTTCCCATCTTCAGATTTGTCGTACTTACATATGTTATCTAGACTCTCCCACTAGAATCAATGGATTTCAATTAGTATCAAAAGAGTGATGATACTTTGAAAACAATAAAGTCCATAATAAAACATTAGAACATAACATGATTAAGCATACTTACTCTCTACTTTCAATTAACTCATGGAAAAAAATTATCTAACACCTGTGAATATCTATAAACATCATATACAGAAATCTCATAGCATAAAAACTCTCCCAAAATGAAGATTAAAGTCTAGATTTTCAAGTTTCTCTTTTATCTTCCTAGCAAAAGTTCTCAATCAAAGGTGTGAAACCTTTCTTCTCCCTCTCCTTAGGCATGATGGTTTCAATTTAAATATTGTCGATATTAGATATAAAAATATATACAATTGTAAAAATCACTCATGTGATCAAAATTAACAAATATTTTATACATTTTAATAACTCCTTGATTTATGGTAATTTTTCAAAGAAAATCTTCCTAAGCTCCTCAATTCTCTCTCGTCAATCTTATTTTCTCAAACCTTTGGGTTATCTATGCGAGTCATGAAGGAGAATGTAATACCCGTGCCCAATATTTTATTATTTTTCCCACGTAAATTGTAAACATATGAAACCTTGGAATTTGGATCATTATAATTGGGGTCATTTCGGTATTTTACTGATTTTGGAGTCCTAATGGTAATTATTGGAAGAATGAGGATGAAAATTAGAAAGTTTGAAGAAATTCAGTAAGTGGTCATTCGAACGAGTTAAAGATTGTTTGAATGAGAAGCCCAAGTTCTTTGAAGTGGGGATCGAAAAAGGATTGAACGAGACCCAACTGCATACCTGAACAGACTCCTTAAAAGGTTGTTCGAAGGCGAGTTCAAATGAGAGGACATTCTCGTTTGAACAAGAATCCATTCTCGCTGGAACGAGCGCGGTAATTTTTTTTAAGTCGGGTTGCCCCTGTGTGCTATCACATTTTGGGTCATTGGATTGACGAGATATCGAGCTTTGGTGAGGCCTGATTGGACAAAAATGGGATTATAAGGTTTGGGGTGTTTTTATAAGGGGTTTTGGGTTTATTTGGAGTTGGAAAAGAGAGAGAGAGAGAGAGAGAGAGAGAGAGAGAGAGAGAGAGAGAGAGAGAGAGAGATTGGGGGGGTCTTCCCCACCATTTTATGAATTTATCCACCTCTCCCTATCACAAACCACTATCTACTACCTTTCCTCCACCTTATATCACCATATTTGACAAATATTCCACCATACCCAACCCCTACATACCCATTTCCACCATTGTTGGGCAAAGCTACGAATTTGGAGGTGTTTTAGTTTTTTTTTTTGTGGAAAATATGAAGATGGAAGATTCATGGAGTGTGAAGTGGGTTTTGATGGAGCATTAATGGATCAAGATGGGTTGAGCTAGGTGACCTTAGGAGGTGGGAGATTGCCATCTTCTTAAACTCTACTCTTAGTTTTAAGACTCTATTTTCATATTAATAGTCTTGTTATTGGATTATAAGAGTAAGATGCATTTGAATAAAATATTGTGTTTCAATTAACTTGGTGTTTAACATTTTATGGAATAAAAATGTTGAAAAATGCTATTCTGATGAGTGTCAAATATGAATGAATATTTTAAAGTTTCTTGAAAATAAAGTTTGGAATTTTATGGTAATGGCGCATTTCTAAAAGTTTGATGCTAAACATTTTATGAAATAAAATATTTTGTAAACGATATTTATCTTAAAAAATGAAGATTTTATAAAAGTTGTACAATTGTTGAATTTTAAGAAAATAAAAATATTTTTTAGTTATATTTTGCAAGTATTATGAATTTCTAGAATAAATTGTATGTTGAACCCATTTATTGGGATTTTTGGAGTTAAAATCCATCTTCTTATGTATATAAACTTGTAGTGTTTTGAGGATGAATATATAAAGAAGTTTAATGAAAGGTTTATTGGGTTTAAACATGAAATAAAGAAGAAATAAATTTCAAATCTTAATGTGTGAAAAATGTATTGAAAATGTGATAAATGTAAAGGTTTAAGACTACGGGTGGTAATAAAGAAAATGATAATTTTAAGATAAAGTGGTCCTTGGACATTAATGAAAGTGAAAGTAATGAGATGAAAAGATTTTCAAGTTGAGAATCAAAATACTCCAAAATGTTAAAAAAGTATTAATGTGTTAAAAGCATTAAATAAGTTAGCGTGGGTAACTTAATGGTATTTGGGGAATTAACACTTGCGAAATTGAAGGAAAAGATAAGTTTGGAAACAAATGAATAAAATGATTATTATACGTAAAGTGAAATTTTTTTATGAAATAAAAATATTAAAAAGGTGTTGCACAAGATGGTCATAAATGAACATGATTTTGGAAGAAAATCAATGATAACGTGCATAGGATAAGAAAATATGATTTTAAAGTGTGACACGAGTTGGGGTGGAACCCTAGGTTTTGGCTTTGTCTGGCTAAAAGGAAAAGGGAAATAATGTGTAAATTTGTACAATATTGAAACACATTAATAATAACTCAGATGACACCGAAAAAATTAAGGAGGGACCCAAGCCCTGGGGTGAAAAATCCAAAATCATTGGCCAGCGCATATGGTGCGCATAGCCGGCGGTGTGGAGCCCATAAAAGTGTGCGGTTATTGGAAGATTTCGAGAAAAAGAAAATAAAAAATGAAACATGTCAAGAAATGGATTGTGTGGTGAACATATGAAAATACAACCAAACTTGTATGGATTAATAAATATTCCCGTAAAGGATAAAGTGGACAAGTAATGGAAAAATTGATTCATGTCCATAAATTAAAGGAATGGTAAAGTGAAAAGATTAAATGGGTAGTTAAGCAACCTAAAGAGTCTTAATCCATAATTAACACAATGGTGTATTTATGAAAGACTAGTTGTGCCCACGTGCGTTGCACGTGTGTGCGAGTCCAGATATTCAACTTTACTTTGAATGAATTCGACTTATGAAAAAATTAAAATGCGAAGCAATAGATAAATTTTTTTTGGAAGAGATTAGATAATAACAATTTTTAATCAAAAGAAAAAGAAAATGTATTCATTAACATTGGATAATAACAATTTGTGATAAAAAAGAAAAAGAAAATGTATTCGTCAGATATGTTGCTTTTGATGTTTGTTCGAATTTGAGGGTTCTTCTTCTTCAACTTTATGAGCGAAGAAACGTGCAAGCTTTCGATCAGACTCTTTAAGCGAATTCCCTTTAATGTAGAATCTGTAGATTTTGCCAATTCACGTATATAACTTTTGAATATAGTCTGACTGCAAAATTCCCTGTAGAATAAAATAATAAATATGAATATTATGTATATGTAATTAGTATTGAGCTTATTGAATTTATGTATGAATTTGAATAATGATATTACCTTGTCCTTAGAAGCAATGAATGGGAATGTTTCAGCTAATGAAAGATTCTGCTTCCTCGAACAGTGTGACTGATGCTCTTTCATCGTCATCTTGGACCACAAATTGAAGTAAGTGCCTTAAGTTTGTTTGAATAATGTGTAAGTAAAGCTTTATATACGAGTTAAGTAAATAATTTTTCAAAGATTGTTCAATTTTTTCGTTTACTTTGTGGTGTTATTTTCATTTGAGGAACCACAATTTAAGCATGTTCTAATTCCATTACAACGGTGACTTTCTTGTTGCAGACATTGCAAGCATTATACCATGGGTTTTCTTTGTTTCTGACCTCCATAATCATTGCAACGAAAGAACAAAAAGATTCTATGGTATGTGAAATTTTTTAAATGTTATGGTATAAGAATGAGAATGTTAGACATGAAAAGGGGATTCATATTAAATTAAGCATTACCTACTTAATTGATGGGTTTCCTTTAATAATATCAGGAATAGAAACATTGTCTGCATTTTTAATTATTTTTTGTGGTGGGGAGAAAATTTCTCGAAATGTGGGGATGGTAATGATCTCGACAACCTGTAGTATACATTTTAGTAATTTATATATGTAATGCAAAAGTTAAATTGCATGGGAAAACAATATCAAACCATTATTTTAATTCGGTAGCCTGTATGATTTTGGGGTCAATCTGAAGTGTAGTCTTTGAGACACTGCTCAAGCTACATTCGCATGTTAATAATGAATTAATTAATTTGGAATTAGTAGGAGCAGTAGTAATTCTTGGGTGAATTGAAAAATAATATTTTACCTCGTAAGATGAAAGTTTAGCTTGAGAAATAACTATTATAGGAAATTCGACTGACAAGTGATTTAATTGTTGTCCATCATTCTCTGTTAAGTCTCCCCACAAAGTGAATTTAATTGATTGGAATCTGTGATAAATAGTAAATAATAACATGAAATAGTACATTAAGCGATGTGAAGGAAATTTAGAAATATAAGAGTATACTTTTAATTTTATAGAAATGTTCATTTTTAGAATTCATACGTTGTATCTCGGAGTGTTATATCACGTAAATTCACTTTAGCCGAGTTAGATGCTTTTGTAATGGTCCTCATTGGTTTGACATTTATCATGAATGCTATCACATCTTTATGGGTGAGAATTAGAAATAAGATAAAATAATGAGTTTTATAAATGTTTGAGCAAAACATATGTAGTGATAATTACCGTATATTTTCTCTTCATCTTTTTGTGCGAGAAGATCTTCAAAGGAGATGAATTTGTTGAACATTGAAGGGAATATGAAATAATGATATCGTTCAACGACCTCAGTGTATTTATTTAATCATAACTCAATTTTGTCGTGAACGGTTGAGTAAGCATCATTGACTCCCTCTACCATACTATTAGTAAGGGAATTTATTTCTGAATTTGAAGCAGACCTTCTAGTCTTTTTATGTCTTCATTCCATATGACTGCTTGAATTTTAGTGCCCTGTATATTTTTCTAGGAGAGTGAATTTGTGATATAGAAAGTAATCATGTAAATAATTTGAAATAATTTTAGTAGAAGAAATTGAACCTCCTCATCCATCAAGATTATTTTTAAAATATTGCAAGAGCCTCCTGAATTTGTGTACGCTTCCATTGTGCCTCTTCGCATTACTTGACAAATGATATGCCACTTAGTTTCAAGTCATTGAAGATTGTTGATCATTTTGTAATCCTCAATTTCGATTATCGATGATGCCATAGGATGAGTAAGAATTTGTCCTATTCGAGGAATAAGAAAAAATATATATAATATATTATTGTAAAGTGATCAGAAAGTAATTTAGTATGAATAAAAGAGAGTTAAAGTGCAAGAATTTGTTTTAGTTGAACACAGAACATAAATATTGTTTAAAAAGTATAAGATTATAACTAACGAATAGGAAATTAAATTGATTTGTACCTTGATGCCAATAGAACTTCTTTATAGACAATATTTTTGGTCACATTATTCTTCCTAGAATTTTTTAAGTTGAGGAGCACTTTTGTGGTTGTCATTGAAGTTCCTCTCGATAGAGCAATGTATAGTTGGCTGTGTGAGAAGACGTTTATTGGTAAGTAAACACCAACATTAGCAATTGTTTGTCCCTGGGCTTTGTTTATTGTCATAGCATAACATAAACCAATAGGAAATTGTTTTCTTTTGAATTGAAAAGGGTATCCCTCATTTTCGTCTGGGGATAGGGGAATGTGAGGCAGTAGGACATTTCGACCCTTATGCTGGCCAAATGAAATTTCTACATGGATGACATTATCTAAAGAACCTTTGTACAACATTCTTGTTCCGTTACATAATCCAATTGATGGATTTATATTGTGTAGGAGAATGATTGGACAATTAGGTTTAAGTTTCAATGCCTGTGGTGGCAATCCATTCGGCGTTAAAGAATTTAGAAATTCTCCTTGGTAATAGTTGTGCGTGTCATCCACATCTCCTTCAAATCTATTTAGTGTCTTCAATTCTCCAGGGATAATATCAATTATCATATCATTGAGTGAGTCAATGTGTTCATTTGTTATTGAAAGAATTGCTCGATCTGTCAAGAAGTTTGGCAAGTTGGTATTAATATTTAATGATGGGAAGATAACGTCAATGAGAGAATGTACGGGATGCTCATTTTCTCATGGACGTATGGCCACTTCCTTGGGAAGACTTATCAAATCATCATGTGTTGATGCTTCCGTCCCATTGACAAATCCTTGGAAGGAAATCGCTAAACTGTTGATTATTTCTGGCACGCATATTTATTTTTAAATGTAAAACCTGCATTGTTGTCCAAAGCGACGACATCACAATGCTAGTGTTTATTGTTTCCAATCTTGACCCATGACGTACTACCGATAGTACTTGTCAAAAATCTCCATCAAAGATAATGACCTTGCCACTGAAAGGTTCAATACTATCCATTAAATCCTTTCATGTCCTATCAAGAGTTTCAATCGCAAATTGCTTTGCCATTGGTGCCTCATCCCAAATTATGATTCTTTCATGCCGTATGAGTTCTGTTGTGCCACTTTTCTTGAGAATGTTACATAAGATTGTCTCATTAGCAAGAATAGGTATTTTGAAGCGAGAATGTGCAGTTCGACCTCCTGGCAATAATGATGCAGTTACTCCTGATGTTGTTGTAGCAAGTGCAACAAGACCTCTCTTTCTAATGTCAGCAAGTAATGCTCTATTAAAATATGTCTTTTCAGTCCCGCCATGACCATCAATAAGTAATGAACCTGAATTTCCAGCAATCACCCTATTGAGTATAACTAATAACACATGTCTTTGGTACGCATTTAAATGCGTAATGAAGTTTTAGTCTTCTTTTGGTGTCTCGACCTGGAGTTCATCGGAAATTTCTCTTGGACTTGTGTTGTTGAATGATAAGGGGCTATTTCTATATGAAGGCAAGTCAAAGTCCTTAATCGATTTACCCATTGAATCAAGAAAGCAGCTGATATTATTTAATGTGCAATCTTTTTATGCCTCCAACGAATGTGGGTGTAGTCTTTTAAAGTCTTTTGACAAAAATTCAAAGTTTGTTTCCTATAATTTTCTCACATCAAATGGCTCACTGTAAACTAAAATAATTGCAAACAGTCTCCTTAATGCCTCAGGCATTTGAAAAGTCGCTGCTTTTGAGAGGCAATCAGCAATGCTATCGTCCAATTATAAGAGTCCAAATTTTTGGGCGGCCTCTTTAAATGTCAAGTAACTGACTCCATCACAAATTAGTAGGTCCTCAAATGATTTCGGACCTCTGACGTGATTTAGAAAAAGTCTTAAATAGTAGTGTTCACCTTCTGCAGGATTTGCGCCATTCACACGGCCGATTACATCAAGCTTATTCTTCCTTTTCGACCAAGTTTTGGATTCATTGTCCCATACGTAGTGCTCCAAGAATTCTTTATATAGATATTGGCTTGCCTCACTGAATCTGGAGCACATATTGAAGAATTTCATTAGCATTATCTTGCTAAAATTCGAGGTTTCTAGCGCATTGTGCAAGTTCTGGTTCTCTCCGTATGTGACAGTATGTTTATTTGGCAAGTGGAGTTGAAGGTTTATCACCGCAGGCTTCATTTCAGTTAGCTCAAATTCAAAAATTCTCCAAATAGCGTCTTATGCAGATACCCATCTTACATTTTGGAATTGTTTGATCTCATCGATGTTGGTTGTCTCATTCTCATCAAACGAAACTTGAACAACCACTTTATCATGCCTTTTGTAAATGTATTTGTAAATGTACTTCACTACTTTTAGCTCTAAGCATACTTCAACGTTAATGTGATAATTATATTTTGTGAGGAGATATGGATCGTAAAGAATCACCCACCTGTTGTTTAACAATTTCGTGAGGGTAATGAAATTTATAGTTCCCATTTTTTATGCTCGGGTTATTTTTGTTGAGCTCTCCACATGGCCCGTGCATCATGTGCTTGATAACCAATGGATGAAGTAATGGGTATTCGTGAATATCAGGTATCTCAGCGTAAAAGAATTTATCGCAATGATCTGGAGTATTGAGTTTGCAATCTTGTTTTAGTATGACCAAAATATGAGAGTGTGGCAATCCTCTCTTTGGGAATTCTATTGCATGTACGTGCGCAACAAACTTCCAAAATATTTCTTTCTTGAAAAGTTTATCCTTCAAGTCCTTTAATTTAACTCGAAATACCCTTGATGTTAGATTAGGTCGATCTTGAGGCACCTGTCCTGGATGAAGATTATCAATGGTTTTTTTCTAATCGGGATTGCAAGTCATTGTGATGAATAAATCGGGCTTTCCACATCTTTGAACTAAAGCCATTGTGTCAAGGTATCGACAACGTATATCTCGAGGCCCACAAATAAATGATGTAGGAAGAACAATCCTTTGACCTACCTTGTTCACTCTTGTTTCACCCGTCGTGACGCTATCAACCAACACCTGGTAGAGTTCAACTCTGATTTTTTTCTGTTGGTTACAATAATTGTTAAGTCGGGCGGTTCTAACTTTATATATATGTTAACAGAATATTGTTATAGTATCTTGCCAACGAATAACATCATTGATTGTCTATTACTTCGGATTTGCAATTTGGGCGCATTGTATTCATGACATGATACTTTTGATGATGTCTTTAGTTGAACACCTACAAGAGTGTATGGTTATGAAAATTTAAATATGATAATATTTGATAAAATATCATCAAATTTGAATTTAGGAGTAAGAGTATAAAAATATTTCATGTTAAGTCGCTACCTTGTTGCTCAGATGATAAAATGTCCTCTGTACATGTGATTGCAGGTACGGAGGATGGGACGTTTGTAGATGTGCTAGATGAGGCATCATTTCATCACCTTATCTCTTGATGCCATCCAACCTCTTCTTTTTGAAATAACAATGGATAGTGTAATGGGTCGTAGAATCCAAAGCAGTTTTTAGTTAGTGTCATTGACCAAAGTGTGATACGACAATAATGTACCGCTTGGAAGGAATATTTGTGTTATTTCCTTCAATCCATATTGCACAGCCTCATCAAATGTAGGAGCGTTGTAGATAAGTTGATCAAGGTTCATATGTTCATTGATTAAAACTTGAAGTGCATCGAGTAAAGGGAAGTCCTTTAGTCGACGTAAGAACTGAGCACGTGGATTTTCATGTAGCACATTCAAGAGCTTTTCAAATATATCAATGTTTAAGGACAACCCTGGTAAGATACCGATTTTGTTTTGTATCTCATTTCTAGTGTCATGGAAGTAGAGTTGGAAATAACATGGGTTGTTGTTTGGCTGCAGTGAGGGTAAATGATGATAAACATGGCCTTGAACTCGAAACGTATATACACCGCATCTTGAGGACGCCAGTTTCTTATCAAGACTAACTCCAAATGAAGTGAAGGCAAATATGCTATTATATGCTCTGATATTAGCACATAGTTCTCTTGATTCGATTGAATTGGATGTGAAAAGATCCCATAAAACATCGGGGACAAAAGTTTCAGCAAGGGATATATGACCATTTTGACAACAAAATGTGGCGCGTTCATATTGGAATCTCTAGGCATTGCAATGATGACAATTGGGAGTTGATTTGAGTTCCGGCAATGGAGAGCAGAGAGATTCATATATAGTTTCTCCTATTAAGAGAGAAAGTGTAATTTTATATATGGATTTGATAAATCTTACTTGATTTACTTAATCGTAAAGTGTTTATTTGCTTATTTGTATCTAACCTTGATATCAGTAGGAGTTTGTTTGGGCTCGAAGTAACCAATTAACTCCCTATCTTTTCGGTGGATTTGGGTCAGCAGGGACACTTTCGAATGTTGAAATGGATGACATTTGTAAGAATATATCAAATGACATGTCTGGAAGATTATTTAAGAAGTTTAGTAAGAGAGGATCATGATAAATGTAGGTGATTGATTTTAAAATTCGAAATGAATATTGAATTGAATCTAAGATTGGTTTGAAATTGCTGATATATAAAAATTAATAAAAGGTTTAGTTTTTTAGAATGTATCATAAGGAAAAAGTAATACATGTTAAACATATATTGTTTTTCATAAAATTTCAACTAATCCCATTTTTAATAAGTTAAAAACAAAAAAAAATATTTTACGACTATAAACAGATTTTAATAACAAATTCTTGGATTCATCAAAAGCGAGAGTATATTTTTTTTACTGCACGCGAAATGAATATCATCAAAATTTGAATCATATATTGTAGTACATTTATATCTACTTCTACATTAAATCATATATATGTAGAACTTCAACAATTAAAAAAATGATATATTCAATATTTGTAATAAAGTTTTAATAAATTATGAGTAACAAAAATGAGCATATAGATGTTTCTTAAATATATACGACAAACTTACCTTAAAAGATGAACAGTCGGGTTGTAAATGGTTGTCAAAGGCTAAACCTAAGATTACAAGAAATTAAAACAATTAACTTAAAAATAAGATTAAATAAAAGCAATAATTGTAAATTAATTAAAAATAAAGTTAAAAAAATCATGTTACTTAAATAACTGAACTTTAATCATTTTTTCCAAAGATTATTTCATTTTAGTTATTAATTTTTATAAAAGTATAGGGTGTGAAACTGTAAATTATGTAATGGTAATTTATAAAAAAAAATTAAGAAAAAGTTTTTCATTTTTATTAGTCAGTTCAATCCTATAGAGCCTTTGAGTATAGCAGATTCTACAAGTAAGAAATTATTTATAACTGATGACATTGACCATCTCAAATATAAATTACACGAAACAGTTTGAATAGGGTATCAAGTACTTCACGTACCTCGTCAACAAAAGTGAACTTCCTTCACTCTCAAATTCACAATTCGAACTTGTACCACCAATATTGATAATATCCTATTATATTTCAATTAACAATTAAAAAACTCACCAAAAATGAAATACTTTGCAATATTAACGTCAAATAGAGACACTTGGAGCATTCAAAATAACCAATTATTCCAATATATGTTGCTCATGTGATTTGGCCACTATAAAAGAGAAATAAAATTAATGGAAGAGGATATTAACCAACAAATTCTAACCTATATAGATCATGTTTACTAAATGCATAATTCAATTATTTATGTTATTTAATCAAATACATGCACTTATTTAGTGTTGTTCAAAAGTAGTAAATTAAAAGTCCCAATTATAGAGTTGAAAATTGAAACGGAAAAATGTATGGTCGAGGATGATATATTGGAAGGCCATCTCGAAAATGTTGTGTTTGATGATAAGAATAATAATGACATCATGTTTATCCAATCACGACTATCTGGAGGTGAGGGTACAAGCGAAACACCTGTTCAGAATGGACATATCTCAAGTAAATGAGATTTCGCTCCAAATTTTCTATTTTATGGATATATTTATAGTTATGATATATTTTTGACAATTATATAACACAAAGTAATACTTATATTTCCAGAGACGGGTCAATTTTTAAATTTGAAAATATCATGGATCTCATTCAAACTCTTTTTAAATGAATGGGCCCGAAGCTGAAGGTCCCCCAAGTCTATGTCCTTTGTATTACTATGAGACGGTAGAAAGCTGAAGTCCAAACCAACGTATATTTTCTTACATATGTAGAATCCATATAAAGACCACTTCATTGTGAAAAGAGGATAAAAATAGCATTGGGGACTACCAAAGGTTTATAATATCTCCACAAAAACAACATCAACCACAAAGATATGAGAGAAAACAACATTCTTATAATCGACGATCATCAACCAACTATTTCCTATTTTTTCATTCATATTTAAATACATTTATAAAAATATCATGATAAGAACTTAATTTGTCTTAATTTTCAAACTTACAAATTTTACCATCATTTACGACATAAGGTGAAAGAATTATATATGTTTATTTTCCTTTATAGTGAAAAAATTATGGAATAGCGTAATGTATTGAGGATGGTCTCCTATTATGACATACAAGTGGTCTCATGTGCTAGATTGTAAAACTAATGAGCTTAATTTGCTATAATAGTAAGGAAATTCATGTATGGTGTATCCATCTATTGTATTTGGTAGGAAAGAAACACAAGAATTTATAGATATATGCAGAAGATGAGAAGCTTATATTGGAATATATTTATGAGGTAATGCAAAACATAATATATTCTTCGCCACATACAATAGAGAAATTTAAGTGTGTGTCGATGTGTAAATATAGGGAGTCAATAAAAGGATCACGAAATAATTCAAAACATAAATTCTATTGATAAATAGGAAATAGTGCATGGAATAGGGTACATTAAGTCTTTTATTGTGTATTTTTTACAGCAAGGTATCCACTACTTTGTTTTGGTGATTGATGAGGTTTTAATATGACTTTTTTCTCAAAATATTTATATTTAATAAGCTAAAAGCAAGATTGTCTTTACTTTTCCAAATCTTTTGTGATCTTTAAATGAGGAATCAGGTACGGAAAGCTTCTATCTTATTGCCAATGTACTTGATGGGATGTACCTTTCCCAATGGCAATCGACTTGGCATTAGTTGCTTCTGATGCTGGTCCAATTTACCATATGTTCATCAACCAAAATGTAGGTTCACCCAAGCAATTTGAAGGCAAATCAACCAACGAAGTAGCACCTACTTTACTCCCCGGTTCGTATGCCACTGGTGCATTTTCCTTTAAGAAAAATATCAACATCTAGAGAAGTGTTGATTAATACCTTTGTCTCTTATTCAAGTTCAATTAACGACTAATGGCCCTTATAGTTTATAAGGCAAACCTACATGGTCCCAAATGGGGTCGGTTGTCGTCACATAGATTTTAAAATTTTCATTTTACACGTATAATGGAATTTTTATGGGTTCATATCTAGTCTATTTAAGTAAATCATAGTATATATTGATTGTAATATGTATTTTAAAAGGTAAAGATTGCAATTTTACTATAATTTGGCATTGTACAAAAAAAGGGTAAAGTCCTCTATCTCTCAATGGTCCATTTAATTGCGAGTTCAACTTTAAAAGATATGCAAAGAGGCCCTTAGTGAAAATATACCTCATTGAAGTACAGATTCATTCATACAGATTTGAAGAAATTTCACCAGCACTAAATCATGAAATCAACAAGCTCAACCCAATATCGACCCCTTGCATATATTTAATCTTAATCACATGAATAGAAACAAACCGAAAGATGGGGAAAATTATCTTACCGGGAGAATTAGTGTGCAGAGGATAATGGGGACCATGGAGGAAACACCGACGCGTATGAAATGGCGCATCATGAAGCTTTTGAATTAAGAGGGTGGTGGGAGGCGAAGAATTAGCTTGGGAGAGTAGAGAATTGCAACGTAAAACGCACTCATGGTTGTGCATGCTACCACAACCACTGATTTGGACACTGCCCTTCTTCTTCCATTACTCACCAACTTATAGATTTTCAGATCCGTCCACACATATTTAGGTTTAAATATTATGTTCTTTCACCACTTAGGGTATACATGACAAAATCAGATATAAATTACATGGGAATCAAATTGAAAAAAAAAAATCATGTGTCCTACACACCAAAAAAAAGAAAAAAATGGTTGTAAAAAAACTTCGGTACTATGTAGGGAACATCCCTGTTTCAGTCATTTTTTGGTCCTACAAAAAAAAAAGGATGCAATAAAACTTTTCAACCGGACATTCAAAGGCAAAGGATGACCCCCCCCCCCTCATATGCCCAAACAACACTGATTCAACAAGGCTGCAATTCATTTGGCAAAGAAAGGCACTCCTTTGAGGACTCTTTTTCATGTACATAATTATTGATGTAAAAAATTAGATCGCTCTAATTATTCAATCACAGATAAATAAAATGAGACAAAGATTTTTAAAGTGGTTCAGCCTTATATGAATGGCCTACGTCCACTGTTATGTTATTGCTGAGTGTTTGGGAATTCTCGAGTACAAGTTCTCTCTAGAAATTCCCCCTCCTCTTGAATGAGGGTGATACAAGGTATTTATAGCCCTTAGGCTGTACATGAAAGGGTTGATACATTAAATGATATACACATGAAAGGTTAATACATTTAATGCAGCGTGTGCGTCAAGATGATGAACATTCAATGAATAGTTGAACTGTTGATTATCTGGAAATTAATGCTATTGCCGAGATGCAGCTCGGACCGCCTTAGTTGTTCGTTGCTCTGAAGTTCCTCGGAGCGCTGGAGTACCTCGGAGTGCTAAAGTTCCTCGGTGTATCCTCGTTTCTCGGAGAGAACATGAGTTGGTCGGGAAAATGAACTTCCTCATTGCTATTGTGCCATGTAGATTGACACGTGTCTTCGTATTATTCGTCCATATCAGCATATTAATTTTGGTATCAACAGAAGCCCCCAATGTTTCATATTTCGAACTTTGAGGAGTATGGAACATTCTTTCTCGGTATATGGCGATATTAAATGACTTTCCTAGGTTTTAGGAGCCTTTTCTTCATATTTGAATTTCCTTCCAAATTCGCAGAATCCGCCATTTTGCTTTGGTCTTCGTGCCCCTTTTATCTTTTTAGCCGCCGGAAGTTCGATAGTTTCTTTTTGTAATCATTTCTTTCGCCATTTCCCAAGGCACAGTATTTAAACTTCCCAAGCAATCATATCGTCTTCTACCTTTTCCAATTTTCTTGCTTTCGAATTCTCCATAGTCTTTCTTTCTCTTGTGCGTTCATCCTTGTTTTCGTTCGTTGTCAACAGATCTCCTTTCTTCCTGTAAGATCTTCTTCCTTCTTCTTTTATTCACCATGGTTTATATTATTGAATCTATTGAAAAATTCCGTTCTGATTATTCCATTCCATCTTGGGTAACTCTGGAGAATCTTCCTGAGCCCTTTGATTATTTTCGTTTGGCTGAGGGACATTGGTTCCCCAGCCTTTTTATTGCTGAGTGTGGATTTTCTTTTCCACCCAACTCTTATTCTTAGAATTCTGCCAACATTTCGATGTTGTTCCTGCAAAAGTACCCCCAATACATGGAGAATAGTTAATGGGGTGCATAAATTAAATCAAACTCATGGAACTCGCATAGGAATTCCTGAGATTATGTATTGCTATAGATGGGCTATTTTAGATAACGTTTATTATTTAAAAACCAGATTTTTGAATAGAGCTTTAGTAGTCAACCTCCCTGATGCTAACAGGGATTATTCTGAACATGGGTTAGTTTTCAAAAATTGGCAACATGCTCCTTTAGTCGGAGACGGAGTGTATGAAGGTCCCAAATGCCCCCCATATGGCAATGGGATAGGTTATTTTCATTTTATTTTATTCTCGAAATTGTGACTTCATCATGTTTGAATAAATGCATGATTGACATTTCAAATGGTTTTTGTTTGCAGTTAACAGCTAGAGAAAAACTCCTAAAGAATTAGAAGTTAATATAAGGCAATTGAAACATATCTGGAGCTTGCATCAGAAGATTGCAGACGAGCACATCAGGTCTGCCTCATACTTATTGCAGTACAGGAGTTATACATCGTCTTTTACTGCTCGCCCTGTGGTTAGCTCCAGTGATCCAGTGCAAATTCCTGAAGACTCTGATCCAGAATCTCATATTCCTTTGAGCCAGAAAATGGGCAAGAGAAGAGTTCCCACTCTCTTCGAGGAGAGTTCCTCTGCTGGCGATGGGAAGAAAAACAAGGTTAATGTCCCAAAGGGGACAAAGAAAATTGATGATGCTCCTTCTGTTGCTGTTCAGAAGGTTGCCGAGAAGCCCCCAGTGGGTCCTATGCAAAAGGATGCACCTGTTGAGATAATCACTTTCTCACCAACCAAAAGTTCCTCTTTAGTTGAGGTTGCTGAAAAGGCTCCGAGGAGATTGAGGAAATCCTCCTCGGTCAGTATTTCTGGAGCCATTCCCCAGCTCCCAGCTGGTGGAGATGGTGTTCCAATTATTGTTCCTCCGAGCTCTACAATGAGTTTGGCAAAATTTTCACCCATCCCCGAGGTGCAAGGTACTGAAGAAGACCTTACTCGGGATGTGGTTACTGCTCTGGCTGCTCGTCATTTGGCTTCAGTAAGTATCTCTACTCCGAGCTTTTTATATTTTCCTTGGTTGTTTCCCATGTTTGTTTCTGATTTCATTTTCCTCTTTTGATTGCAGTTGACGAGCTGTTTCAATTTAATCCTTAAAAAGGATGAAGCAATCAAAGCTTCTTGCTCCTCGTCCACTATGGAGGGAGCACTGGAGAAAGCTATTAAATCTGTGAGTGAGTCCCGTCAGAAGTATGACAATGATAAAACTGAATGGGAGAAGAAATTGGCTGCGTCTGATGCAGAGAAGGTACAACTGGGTAATAAGGTGAAGGACTTGGAGAGAGAAAATAAAGATTATGCCGAGAAACTTTCAGGCTTTGGGGAGCTTGAGAATAAATTGAAATCGGCTGAAGAAGAGCTGACCCTCCTGCGAGAAGTAAATCGCCAGAAGGAGGAGATAGAGACCAAATTGAAGGCCACCGAGAATCTTATGTCCGAGAAGCTATCCTCGGAAAAAATGAAGAGAAAAACAGCTGTGAAGACGTCCTTTAAAACTGGTTGGGACAAAGGATGGGACAGGGGGTGGTAGCTATGACGACCCAGGTGAAATATGGAAGTCTGAAATATTTTCATGATGGTTGGGTTACAGCACTGCAGGAGTTGAAGGTGAGTGAGGACTCCGAGCTATTTCAACAACATCTCCCTGGTCCTCCTCCAGTTATTGATGATGAGTCTTCAGACGAAGCTGCATCTGAAGAATCTTCAATGACAGTGGGTGATCAAGTCCTTGTTCCACCATCCAACCAGACATCCACCGAGGAGATTTCGTCATTGCCTGCTCCTCCAGAACAAATCCCAGCTTCTACTAATCAGACCATTGTTCCTACCGAGCAACCAAGCTCCTCGTCCCAGCCTCCCGAGAAAGTCTTGGGAGACAAGGAAAAGGTGTGAAGTTGTTCGGTACTCTTTTTCTATTCTTCTTTTACTTATCCTCTGTATTCCAAACGATGTAATCTTGTTGATGATGTAATAAAATCACATGTTTTTGTTCTTCTTCATTGTTGATGCTCTGTCTGTTTTTATTTATTAACTCTTGCCTTCTCTTCTTTATTAGTTTGTGGCTAGAATGGAACTGATATCTGCACATGATACAAAGCTGATGCAACAATGCCATGAATATTATAAGGCTGGTCATAAAAATTTGAGTGTATCAGAAATTGCTGACATCCTTGCCCATGATGCTTCAGAACAAGCAATTGAGGCTTATCAGTACCTGAAGGATTTACTTGACCGAGCTGTGGCCAACAACGTGGCCTACTATGACTTGATCAAGGAGCTTCATTGTACCTTAGAAGATCTTCAGAATCATCACAATGAATCAACTACCTTATTGCACAAGGAATATGAGAATAGGTATCAACAGCTTTCTTTCGAGACAGGCCACAAAAAGATCATTACTGGATATGATGTCAGGGAGAGAACCCTAAAAGGTTAAGTTGAGGCCTGCAGACAGATCACCGAGCTGCTGGAACAAGAAAACAATAATTTGCAGAAAAAATTGGCACAGTATGAGTCTGCAGCTTCATCCTCCGCTGCCTTGGTACCGGTCACCGATGAAGGATTCTCATTATTAGAGGTTGAGAATGCCAAATTAAGGCAAGAATTGGATACTCTGAGAAAGTCTGGTATCTCTACTACTGCTCGGGGGTGAGGAAGAGGTTCTCGTGGGCGAGGAAGAGCTATTCAAAATGTTGTCGAGGAGAAAAATTCTCCACCTGCTCGGAGTCGATCAAGAGTTCTCAGCCGTAATGTTGAAGAAGCTCGCACTCAGTCTACTTTGGAAACTTAAGCGTTCCAATTGAATGCAAAAGATCGTGCTTTGTCTGAAATGTCCAAGAAAAACCTATCTTTGGAAGATCAACTTACTGCGACGATGTCTGCTTTGAATAATAATATGTTTTTGCCAGGAGCCTTCATGAGCAACTAGAGAGAATAACTTTCCAATTCCACAAACAACCTCGTGAGTTTTGGATGGCAGGCTACAATGAAGCCCTTTGTCACTTGGATGCTCGCCTTGAAAATGCCAATAATGAAGGTTATAAACAGGGATGATTGAACGCACTGGGTGTGTTAAAGCTAGAGCATGGCCATTATTTATGGGATTATCATGCTCCTGGGCTACTAGACTTGCCTGTACCGCCTTATAAACTGGACATGGAATGGATCCCAGCTCGTGCCATTCCTCGGAGCTTAATTTCAAAATATCTTGGTGACTATAGTCTTCATTCTCAGATTGAATTATCTCGTCCCGAGCATCTCTTGGATACTCCTTCAGTAATGAATGTCAGAATGTTGAGGGACTTGAATTTTATCAATTCTCCCCAAACATTAAATGATCCTCCTGCTGGCGAGGAACCTGTATCTAAGGCAGAGGGGAAAAAACCAATAGAATAGGATTTTCAATGTAATAGTTAGCACACATATGTAACTTGTAATTTATTTTGAATTTTAATGAAAGACTTTCATTTTCTGTTTGCAAATCTGTATTGCTATTCTTTTGTACTTGTCTAACACTTTTACACCTGTGCATATGTATCTGTTAAAAAGATAACAATTTTGTGCTGTTCATCAACCAACTTAGTAATAAACAGTTACAAGTATCAAAAATGTTGTTCGATCACTTAATAATAAAGTAATGAGTATAAAAATGTTTAAAATTTTTCCAACCAACTAAGGTTGTAAAATTGTACTCGTCGACCAAGTATAATTAGCGAGAGTTTTCATAAAATGTGTCCGACCAACCAGGTTGATGGACCCTCCTCGTCAATAAGTTCTCCTCGTTGACCAACTGCAATTAGTGGGTTTTTATCCCCGACCAACTATACTTGGCTCAGTTTGGAATATTTTGTATTTTCTGGAATGGTTTTACCTTCCGACCAACTTGTTGGCATATTTTGTTTCTTAACCAGCCAAAATTGGCATTTTAAGAATGTTGTTCTTGCCCTTTTACCAATCAAAGTTGGTCGTGGGTTTGAACTATTGCCTCCTAACCAAAGGAGTATAATTTGTTCTCGCTATTTTACCAACCGAAGTTGATCACGCTCGAACTATCAGGTTCTTTCGAACTATCTTGTCCACAAGCTCTTTTACCAACCGAAGTTGATCACGCCAGTGTACACCTCCTAACCAAAGGAGTATAATTTGTTCTCGCTATTTTACCAACCGAAGTTGATCACGCTCGAACTATCAGGTTCTTTCGAACTATCTTGTCCACAAGCTCTTTTACCAACCGAAATTGATCACGCAAGTGTACGCCTCCTAACCAAAGGAGTATAATTTGTTCTCGCTATTTTACCAACCGAAGTTGATCACGCTCGAACTATCAGGTTCTTTCGAACTATCTTGTCCACAAGCTCTTTTACCAACCGAAGTTGATCACGCAAGTGTACGCCTCCTAACCAAAGGGGTATAATTTGTTCTCTCCCTTTTACCAACCGGAGTTGGTCGTGGGTCTGAACTATCGTCTTCTTTTTGCTGTTGAACAGCGTAGTGTAGTGTAGTGTAGTGTACAACACTAGTATTCCCTGAAAAATTTTCAAACAAAGGAGAGAGGGAAAAAATTGTGAAACATCATTGTTTTATTCATGTTGATGGAACTGCTGTACATTTTACATTACTGATAATACTTGCGAAGGTGTTCAGCATTCCAAGCATTCTTGAATTCCTCTCCTTCTAGAGTTGCTATTCGGTAAGTTCCTGGTCGAACAACTTCTGTAACTCGGTAAGGTCCATGCCAGTTGGCTTCAAGCTTATTGTACTTCTGAATGACCTTCTTTAGCACATAATCCCCTTCTTTTAAGTCGCATTTCTTCACCCTTTTGTTGTAGAACAGAGCTGTGCATTGTTGGTAAGCAGCATTCCTAATGGCTGCCTCTTCTCTAACCTCCTCGAGCATGTCCAAATCTAATCTTCTCATCAAGTCACTGACTGGGGAATTGAAATTCAGCACTCTGTGTGTTGGGAGACCCAACTCAGCAGGTATTACAGCCTCACTTCCAAATGCCAGCATGTATGGTGATTCTCCAATTGCTGATCGGGGAGTTGTTCGGTAAGCCCACAATACTGACTGTAACTCATTAATCCAATTAGCTTTATCTTCACTTAGCCTCTTCTTCAAACCATTTAGTAGTGTTCTGTTTGTCACCTCAGTCTGCCCATTGCTTTGAGGATGACCTGGTGTTGAATGGGTCTTCAGAATGTTTGATTGTTGACAATAGGCAGCAAACTCCTCGTTGTCGAATTGTGTTCCATGGTCTATGATGAAGGCATGAGGGAGACCATATCGACAGATGATATTCTTCCAAACAAATTGGTATACCTTCTCGTACGTCATATCGATAAGGGGTTCAGCCTCTACCCACTTAGTAAAATAATCTACTGCGACGACGAGGTACTTGAATCTTCCTCGAGTGGTCGGCAATGGTCCAACCAAATCAATTCCCCACATGGCAAATGGCCAAGGGGAAGTTATGGGTGTCAACAATGCTTGTGGATTTCGTCGGATGGAGGAAAAACGTTGGCACTTGTCACATTTCTTAGCATAGGCTATACAATCAGCCCTCATCGTCGGCCAGTAGTATCCTTGCGTCATCACTCTTTGCAAAAGTGTCCGACCTGCCACATGTGCTCCACAAGACCCTTCATGGATTTCTTCAATAAATTCTTTCACCTCGGAGGGGTGTACACATCTCTGCAAACCCACCATAATTCCTCGTCTATACCAAACACCATTAGTTAGTACATACCGAGCAGCTTTAAACTTCAATTTCTTTGTCGCGAGCTTGTCCTCTGGCAATTCTCCCTCTTCAATATATGCTCTGATGGGATCCATCCAAGATGGTCCTAAATCAAGGGTAATAACATTCATCGTCAGGTCTTCATCTATGATCTGACTTTCCAGTACTTCAATTGGTATCGTTCTTCGCAGCTCGGTACGAGTAGCTGATGCTAGTCGGGACAGTGCGTCTGCTTGTGCATTTTCTATTCTGGGTATTCTGATCAACTGAATGGCATCAAATTCTGCCAACAATTCCATCACCTTTGCATGATACTTGACCATTAGTTCTCCTTTAACCGCATATGTTCCCATCACCTGATTCATAATTAATTGAGAATCACTGAATACCATCACTTGTTGTGCTTCCATAATCTTTGCTAAATTAAGACCTGCTATCATGGCCTCATACTCAGCCTCATTATTGGAGGTTTTGAATTGAAATTGCAAGGCATATTCTATATCAATCTCATCTGGGGTTTTTAAAACAATCCCTGCTCCACAACCTGCTGTGCAAGATGACCCATCTACATACAATCTCCATGTAAGTAACTCGTCTTCAAATTTCTTATCCAATAGAGTTCCTCGGTGAAATATCTGTTGTTCTCTTCCATCCTCCCCTGTTAATTTTCGCTCCTCGTCGACCATCTCTTCTCGCCCTTTTACCAACCGGAGTTGGTCTGGGTTTGAATTTGATGATCTTTCTACATCCACAAGCCCTTTTACCAACCGGAGTTGGTCTGGACTTACGTCTGTTGATCCTGTAACATCCACAGGTTGATCAGTGAGCAACTTTTGTTCCTCGGGGGTATCAGGATATGTAAACTCTGTTATAAAATCTGCTACAGCTTGCCCTTTCAATGATGATCTGGATTCATACACAATATCATATTCACCGAGCTCTATTGCCCAGTACATCAGTCTCCCTGACTTTTCTGGCTTATGAAGGGCTTGTCTCAACGGCATGTCGGTATAAACGACGATGGTATGGGCCTGAAAATATGGCCTCATTCTTCTACTTGCTTCAATTAATGCCAATGCCAATTTTTCCAGCTTTGGGTACCTGATCTCTGCACCTCGGAAAGCCTTACTTGTGTAATAAATTGGCTTCTGGACTCCATTCTCCAATCTGATTAATGCCGAGCTAACTGCATGCTCTGATACTGCGAGGTATAAGTACAACTTTTCTCCCGTTATTGGCCTTGACAACAGTGGAGGTGTTCCCAGATATTTTTTCAAGTCTTGAAAGGCTTTTTCACATTCATCATTCCACTCGAAAGTTTTTCTAAGTGTTTTGAAGAATGGTAAGCATCTATTTGTTGCTCGAGATACAAATATGTTGAGCGCTGCAACTCGTCCTGTAAGACTCTGCACTTCTTTCTTTGTTGTTGGAGATCGCAACCCTAAAAGAGCTTTGATCTTTTATGGATTTGCCTCAATGCCTCGCTGGTTGACAATTTACCCGAGAAACATTCCTTCTCGTACTCCAAATGTGCACTTCGTCGGGTTGAGCTTCATCTGGTATTTATCCAGTTGATCAAAAGTCTGACTTAAATCAACTAGATGATCAGCAGCTTTCTTGCTTTTTGTCAGCATATCATCAACATAGACTTCCATATTGCAACTGATTTGTTCGGTAAAAACCTTGTTCTTCAGCCGCTGGTATGTCGCTCCTGCATTTTTTAAACCAAAAGGCATAACATTATAACAATAAGTACCCCTAGGGGTAATAAAAGAAGTACTCTCCCTGTCTTCAGGTTTCATCTTGATCTGGTTGTAGCCTGAATAAGCGTCCATGAAGCTGAGCAGCTCGTGCCCAGAGGTAACATCCACTAACTGATCAATTCTGGGTAATGGAAAGTGATCCTTTGGGCAGGCCTTGTTGAGATCAGTGAAATCAACACACATTCTCCATTAGTTGTTTTTCTTCTTTACCATCACCACATTCGCCAACCAGTCCGGGTATTTCACATCTTCAATGAATTGAGCTTTCTGGAGCTTGTCGACCTCCTCTTGAATAGCTTGATTCTTCTCGGGGCTAAATACCCTTCTTCTCTGCTTTACAGGCTTGATCTCTTTATTCACATTGAGCTCATGACATAGGAAGTTTGGATCTATTCCTGGCATGTCTTCATGACTCCATGCAAAAGTTTTCTTCCTATTTCTTAAGAAAGTTATCAACTCCTGTTTTATTGAAGCATCCAACGATGAACCTATCTGGGTTACTCGTTCAGGGTGCTCGTCGTCCAGAATAACATTTTCTGTAGATTCCACCACCTGTCCTTTTACAAGTTGGGATTCATCTCTGGGATCGAGAGTTTCAATCTCTGTATCTTCTTCCACCTGGTAGGTAGTAGTCTTTTTCCTTGATTCCTCAAGCTCCTCTTGCTCGGTAGATGAATAATAGCATTCCCGAGCTACTTTTTGATCACCTTTCACAACTCCTACTCCAAAGTTTGTTGGGAATTTTAAGCATTGATGCACTGTAGATGGAACTGCTTCAAACTTCTTCAAACCAACTCTTCCCATGATGATGTTGTAGGCTGACTGCACATTCTTATCCATCACAAAGAAGCGTATTCTTTCTGTTCGACAAGCAGGCCAAGTTCCAATGAATATATCCAACTTGATCGTCCCAAGTGGAAAAACTTTCTCGCCAGCAAAACCCAGGAGGGGTCTGTGATACGGTTCCAATTGAGATAATTTCAGATTCAAGCTGTCAAAGCATGAATAGTACATGATGTCTGCCGAACTTCCATTGTCTACCAACACCCTTGAAATCACTACTTCCTTCATCCTCATTTTGATCACCAGAGGATCGTCATGAGGATAAAGAACACCTGCTAGGTCATTTTTTGAAAAGCCAATGACCAGCTTCTCTTTGTTTACCTTCCTCGGACGATCGTCCTCGGCCAGATTTATTCGCTGAATATATGAACAAGCTTGAGCCTCTCCAAGGTAAGCCTTTCTTTCTGCAGTAAGGTCTCCTCCTCCTGCATCTCCTCCTGTAATGACATTACAATCTAATGACCCAAAACGTATAGAAAATACCTCTCGTTCTGGCTGTCTTGGTTTCTTGGGAAGATCGGGGTCATCATCTGGATCACCTTCGTGGTCCCTCTTCTTTTTCTCCTCTGCACGACGAGGAGATCTAGACCTTTCTCTAGTTCGATCATTATTTTTTCTTTCACTTCCCCGATCAACATATTTTGCTAGTTTTCCTCTTCGGATGAGTGTTTCAATCTCGTTCTGAAGAGCTATGCAGTTTTTGGTCATGTGACCATGATCTTTATAAAACTCGCAATATTTATCCCTACTCCTCGAATCAGGGTCTGATCTCAGTTTCTTTGGCCATTTTACTTCCTCGTTGTTCTTGATTTCTTCCAAGACATGATTAATACTCATTTTCAAAGGAGTATAATTATCATACTTCTTCATGACTTCCCATTTATTCTTGGAATGTTTATCTCCACCATTGCTTTTATGCTGTTTCTTCTTAGATTTGTCGACTTCCACCTTAGTTTCCTTATCCATATTCTTCTTTGTAGCCATAGCCTCCTCGGCATTCATGATTTTGGCCGCTTTTGCCATCAACTCTGACATAGTTTTAGGTGGATCTTTCGCCAAGGTGTAATACAATTTATTAGGCAACAACCCACTCATCAAGGCGGTGATTGCTGTCTTTTCTTCGTAATCTATGACTTCCAGCTTCTCGTTATTGAAACGAGTTATGTAATCTCTAGTACTCTCACCAGATTTTTGTCTAACATTTAACAAGTGTGCTACTCGTTTTACTGGCTTTGCTCCAAAACAAAAATTGCCAATAAACAACTTGGCCAACTGAAAGAAAGTTGAAATCTTACCCCGAGGAAGATTGTTGTACCATATCTGGTCAGCTCCAGTAAGAGTTCCTGAGAACGCTCTGCATCTCATCTCGTCGGGGACGACATAGATGTCGGCAGCAGCTTGTTATTGCTCTATGTGAAGAACAGGATCTGTCTTTCCATCCTATTTGGGGGTCACCACAGGGGATTTAAATTTTGATGGTGTTGGAAAATTTACAATGGCCTGGACAAAAGGTGTCCCTTGAACAAAAGTTCGTTGTAGGGGATTCTTCGCCTTAGCCATTTCTCCCAATCTATCTTCCAACCGCTGAAGAGATCCTTTCCACGCTTCATTTCCTTCCTCGGGCCTATTGGTTCGAGCAATTGATCATTCTGAGGTAGCTTCTTGAGATCTATCTTGACGAGCAGCTGGTCGTGACTGTGCTGATCCTTCTCTAAGATCTGATGGTTGTCGAAAACTCCTCGACATGGTCTTAGGTGGACTCCTATTCCTCCTAGGGCCTAATCGACTGAAAGGAGACACCCTACTCAGTCTTTCTAAAGCACTGGGTCTTTCTGGAGAGAGGGTGATATGTTGATCAGTATCTGTAGCCCTTATTGACGAAGTTCGCCCAGGTTGATAAGAGAAATCATCAGACCCCTCATTACGACGTGACTTAGTACGTCTGGATCGTGAAGAAAGTAAATAAGTTTGCCTCTGACCACTTTGTTGTCCTGAACGTGTAGGTGCACCTCCATGAAGGGTTTGTATGAGTTGCCTCATTGTTTCTTGCATGGCGGTTTGTCCTTGAGCCAGATTCGTCATAATCCCGGCTAGATCTGGAGGTGCAGAGGGATTCGGAGGATTTCCAGTATTTCCAGCGTTTCGATTGCTAGATTCTGGATTATCCGCCATTGATGATGAATGATTTTTGGTGAAAAACGATAGTAACAACCGTTCCCACAGACGGCGCCAATTTGTTGATGTAAAAAATTAGATCGCTCTAATTATTTAATCGCAGATAAATAAAATGAGACAAAGATTTTTAAAGTGGTTCAGCCTTATATGAATGGCCTACGTCCACTGTTATGTTATTGCTGAGTGTTTGGGAATTCTCGAGTACAAGTTCTCTCTAGAAATTCCCCCTCCTCTTGAATGAGGGTGATACAAGGTATTTATAGCCCTTAGGCTGTACATGAAAGGGTTGATACATTAAATGATATACACATGAAAGGGTAATACATTTAATGCAGCGTGTGCGTCAAGATGATGAACATTCAATGAATAGTTGAACTGTTGATTATCTGGCAATTAATGCTATGGCCGAGATGCAGCTCGGATCGCCTTAGTTGTTCGTTGCTCTGAAGTTCCTCGGAGCGCTGGAGTACCTCGGAGTGTTAAAGTTCCTCGGTGTATCCTCGTTGCTCGGAGAGAACATGAGTTGGTCGGGAAAATGAACTTCCTCGTTGCTATTGTGCCATGTAGATTGACACGTGTCTTCGTATTATTCGTCCATATCAGCATATTAATTTTGGTATCAACAATAATTAAAATCAATTTCGATTTGTTTTGTTCGGGCATGGAACATCAGATTAGACGCGAGATAGGTGACGACAATGTTCGCGCCTCACAATGTAGGAGGTTGAGAGAGAGTACAATGAAATAAGATTCTGACCAAGATAAATGGTATATCCATCGATCGTCCCCTATCATCGATACATGCAGCCCAATTTGAGTTTACAAAAAAGACTGACGATCGAGTGGAGATGATTTTTGAAGGAATAAACCTAATGTAGCAGTGTGCTTTAACTACAAGAAATTTCGTTTGAAGGTGTACAGTGATCGTTGGTAGGGTCGCATAAATGGCAGATTTTATTTACAGCAAAGTCAAGGTCGCGTCTTGTTAATGTCAAGTATTGTAAAGCACCAACAACTTGTCAAAATTTTATAGGATCCACAATTGGTTCGCCCAATGCCTTAGAAAATTTTGTTGATCTTGATGGTGGGGTGAGAAGAGGCAACGAAAACACATCTTATGCACATACGACAACTGAAGTTAGATATACAACAAATTAAACGGATAAATACTATGAGGGTATTGTTCTAGAAAATAGATATACAACAAATTATATGGATAAATACTAAGAGGATATTGTTCCAGAAAACTTAACAACATACAATACAATTGAGCAGTCACTGTATGTCGGCTTGTCAAGTAGAAGATGATGACGGGAAATGAAATTTGAGAACAAAGTCATGATTGTATGGCTAGATTTCAAAACCTAATTGTTTAGTTCATATGGTCATTAACCTCCCCTGAGATTAGGCCTAATGCTATATTTTATAATAGCCATTATTTTGCCCCTTAAAGAATTCTACATTCTCCCTTTCCATTACCTTTGATTCATCTCAGTTTGTTGTTCTCAAGTATACTTCAAAGAGGGCATTTTGGATAGTAGATCGAGTTAGGACCTCCGAGTTCGAGTTCAGAGATAGGAGTTAGGAGCTGGAGTTAGTAGCCTTCCAGCAGGCAGTTAGAGCGAAATGGGGTGTGGAAATTTAATTATAGGTCCAATTTAGATAGCATTCATACTATAATTACTTATATTTCATACATAAATATGTATTATTGGGGTTTTAGCTAAGAAATAAGGTTAATTCAAGATAACATACATATAAGAACATGATTTTCTTGTATAGGTAAAATTGATATCTCAGACAATTTTAGATGCATATTTTCATAACTATACTACATGAATCTCAACATACAAATAGATCCTATGGGATTGGTGCATTTTTTTCAAAAAAAACTCCAGAGTGATACACAATTAAAGTTTATTTACCTCGTAAACGAACTGACAATTCTTTCAAACTCCGAATAAAATACCACACTTTGTGCCCAAATTGCAGTAATATCCTACACAATTACATATAACAGTCAATTGACTTCATACATGTTTCCTATATGAATTAATAGTATATTATATATCTTTACAAATTTCATATTGGGAATACATGACTTAAATCCTTCGGTCACTTAATTAAGTTCATAATTTGGTAAATATATAAATTATTAATAATAAAAATAACTTTAATTACAATATATGCCCAAAATTTGTTACACAATTCAAAGTTACAAAAAAAAATTCTATAAACAAATACTCATTTGAAGAGTTTAGACAATTCACGATTACAAATAAGATTTCAATGACAAAAAAAATTCAAATTGCATTGAACTTTAGTTTTCATATTCGTTAATACATTGTCCTACCATAATATAGTAAGAGTTTTCATCATCATACATGAAAATCAATAAAATAATTTCAAACCAAAAATAAACATTTAATCAAACACGTGATGTTCATTCCATTGATTGAAATAAAAAAAAAAACTTATAATTTCATTCAAATTGAACTTTAATTTAGAATAGTAAAACACAGCACAACATTCATTTCATACTCGGCAAAAATAATATTAAAACTAAAATATTGGACACGATGAATAAAAAATAATCGAAATTTGTAATGTGCACTACAAAAAATGTTTATATCAGTAAGTAGACTTCTGAAATTATTATTAACATTTAAAACATTACACAATCAAAAGTTATACACATAATTAGGAGTATTCACCTTGTTTTTTGCAAAAGAATAATTTTGCAGAAGAATAATCAACGAAGCATATATAATATTGAAAGAAAATGTATGATGGAATTTATACAAATAAGTTACATATGCATATTTGTCTTTTGGCGTTTCAACTTTTATTTTACAAAATGAATGAATTTGGAATTAAATTTCTTTGAATGACAAACTCTTGATTTATATTTGGGGAAGATGAATGACTGGGTTGGTTTGACGAATGAATGAAGGTTTGTAGGTGTTTTGTTTCATATGTGTTAATGAATAGGGGAGATATGTAAGACTAATAGTAAGGGTATGAAAGGAATTTTAACTTTAATGAGGGTAATTTAGTCCTTTACCCATTAAAGAGGAACTCCCCTCTTTTTAAGTAGTAGAGATTTTCAAAGGAAAATAAGTATTTTTTTTAACATGGTGGTTGAATATGTTGAAAAGGTGAATTTCAACAAAATACTAACGTGAATTGGTATAAATAGAGGGGAAATTTTGGGTAAAGAAATGATTTTTATTAAACAAGCTGTATTTGTTTTGACTATTTAACCGGGTGTGTTAAATTAAGGAATGAATGTCAAGAAAAGAAAAAGGGAGTTCTTTCATTATATTAAGGTGAATTAATCAGGGTAAATAACATTTTTAGAATATATATATATATATATATATATAGTTCCATGTTCATGTAGATATAACGTGTTCGAGTCTTTTTTCAGCCGTTCGATTTTATACTGCATTTTGTATATTTTCCACTGAGCATTCGGCTCATACCCTCATATTTGTTACGGCAAGTTGGGTGCGGTTTCGTATTTTGAGAGAGTTATATAATTAGGTACTCTCTTTTTTATTTTACATTAGTAGCTATGTATGATTGAATTTCGGGGACGCTTCCCACGGGTCCCTCATGTAGCTTGATTTTAAATGGGAATCACATATTAAACAAGTGAAATTGTAATTAAATAAAACTGGATTGGAAACATTATTTAGGTTGCTTCATTGCACTTCACACCTAACGCTCAGGTCAGATCGAGTTAACCACAAGTGACCCATAAATTCGAGTCGGGGCGTTACAGAGAAGGATTAAAACATCTTATAAAATAGCAAAAAAATATTTTTCATCCGAAGTAGGTCAGATGGTGGAATATGATTGGTTGGATTGGAGGTGGACGATCAAAACATTTCAATTTGAGGCAAATTTCTCTATTATTCATAATTCCATTGTAACTAACTATCCCGGCCTCCGAATGACCCCCTATCTATTGCCTCTAAATTAAGCTTAAGATGTACAACTTTTATATTTATGTTTTTTCAAAATCATGAATTGACTATTATGACACCCCGCCTAATTAAATACCGGGCGATCAATCCTTTATTAAATTAAATCAAGGTGAACAGTTGGTCCATTCTTAGCATCACTGTCGAAAAATAAAATTTTCCAATTTAACACCCTAATTAATTAAGCTAAGTGTCAAAACCATTTTCATACATACTTTCCAATTTTTATTTAAAGAAAAATCATTTATTTTATTAACAACGTTCAATGAGTAAGAATCACACCACATTAAATTCTGCAACATAATCCAATTAATTTAATACATTCGTCAATCGAATGTCAACATACGAAATCTAAACTCACACATCCAAACTGAATAAATCTCATAGTAACAATACTGGAAATAACTGAAATACAAATGTCCAATAACAACGGAAAAATGGAAAGAGCTACACATGCCCAACTAGATGAAAGTACTAAGAGTGGATCCGAATGAACGAAGTCGTCTAATCAAGAGACCTGCAACTCCCACCTAAGCTACAGCGCGTTCCTTCCAAGAGATCCTAAGAAAGACGCCCCTGTGGCTGGGCACCTGTAATACATACATATATATACAAGAGAGAGAGAGAGAAAAATGGGTCAGAGCCCGATAGTGTATATGATTTAAAAATTGTTTAGCACATATTTAAATTGATACAGGCCAAAGCGACAACATATTAGTGCGACACTCCCTTGAGAAATTCTCACCTCTCTTCTAATGTGCACACCTATCGCACAAACCTTCCCAACGATTTGTCTTATCATTTATCGCACTACTCTTCCCAATGATTTAACTTATCTTAGATTACTCGTAAGATTCAATATTTAACGATTTCATTGTTTGGAAAGGATATTTCAATTAGTAACCAAAGTTCTCATTTTGACTTTATTAATCAATAAAGTTTTCCAATTTCATATTATACTTTCTCTAAACAAGTATTTACAATTTGAGTCATCAACCATGTCCTACATATAAAATCACAGTAGGCAGTTCCAGATTTCATAATTTCATATATATATATATATATATATATATATTAACTACTCGAAAATATATATATCATAACAACACCCCACATAATAACTATGGTGCGGGCATACTCTACTATCCAAACCCCATATCACTCACATTAAGGGGAATACAAATTCGGAATCACTCTCGAATTTTATTAACACATACTCAAATAATATTGAGGCGAAGTATAGATTCCAAGTCTCGTAGGACCGTCTGAACTATCACTGCGATAGCCTGTACCAAGGATACCTATACACAAACAATATGAGGCGAAGCATAGATTCCAAGTCTCTAAGAGGAAAGCACATACCCGCATCTCTTAGGACCGTCTGAACTATCATTCCGATAGCCTGTACCAAGGATATCTATCTTCTAGGGTACAAGTCAATATCCCCCATAAAGGTCCCATCGAGATAAGACTGTCCCAGCGCGGAAACCTCAGGGATAGCAAGTAGCGTGGGCATGATTTTCACACATAGATAGTATATGCATACACAATCATATAACTATACTAATATTACCATATCAATAATGGGTAAATTCTCAATTCCCATAATTACGTCATTCGCATTTATTTCACATAATATAGTTATCACGTATAACCATTCACATCTTACTTTAATTTGAGAAACTTTTTCACTTACTACATAACGCTTCATGGATTCTATCCTCCCAATTATAAAATTCAGTAGGTATACACATTTGTCCCAAAGTAACTCTCTTACGTGTCTCTCTCTTTAAATCATAATTTCACCGATCTTTATGTAATTATCCCAAAATACAATCTTTGCCCGACATCAAGGTTCCTAAAATCTATTCACATGTCCTACTGGTCTTCCCTATCTCCCAAAACATTTTATTAAGGATGCCCAAGAAATATCTCACAATAATTTGAATTTAACTCATTTAAAAAGGAAATAGGAGTCTGCCAGGAGGGGTCTATCGATCGAGGTCTGGGGCTCGATCGATTGAACCTTCGATCGATCGAAGCTCTGGGCTCGATCGATCGATCAAGCAGGTCTGCGAAAACTGAAATTCTGCAGTTACGAGTTTCATCTCCAAACTTCAACAATTTCCATACTTTCTAATCCCAATTATCCCAGAACTGATACTACTAACCTTATATCATCATATTACGTATTTTCAACATAAAGCATGTCAATTTACGTCATTAAACATGGATTAATCATGCCATAATTCATTTAAACATACAAGAACCCTGGAAATATCTAAATCATGGTTCCAATCTGTTTTTCCAGAAATTCCTTCTTATACTACATTAAAATTTTGTGGATTATTCTCCTACATCACCAACAATTTCCAGAATAAGGTTTAAGTCATCACTACATGCAAATTCCTATCACAATTTAGGTTTTTCTTCAATGAAATTCATCCCTAATCATCCCTAAACTAATATGAAGGATGCACAAACGAAATAAGCAAGATAAACACTTGCCTGGGATTTTCAACGTTCTGATTTGCAGATGTTTTTGGTGTGGTTGCGTAGCCCGTTGCGCGATCTACGCGTTGGTGGTGGTTGCGGTGCAAACGGGTGGATTTCGGGCCTTGAATTTGCTTTGAGAGCTCTCTCCTTCCTCTCCTATGGCCGCCACTTGTGTTTAGAGTTTCTAACCCTAGATGACAATCCAGATATTTGATTTAACCCTTTGGATTTTCGTGGGTTTAATTACCCAAAAAGGTGAAATGTCCAAAACGCCCTCCCGGGGTACCAATTAGGCCTAAAAATGCCCCGAGACCCAAACTAAACCTCCGGGTACACTTTTCTGACTATCTCGACCCTTCCGGACGCGTTGGCGCACTCAAAACGACCATACGAACGACTTATAAAATATTCACTTTTATTAATTCACATTTAGTCCCGACACGACACAGGCGCGTCCCGACTTAAATTTCCACAATTGTCATTTTATTCACACGTGACAATATTATAAAAATAAATCTCATATATTACTATACTCATCCAGTAATATTCAACAAATAACAATTTCCAATAATTACTAACTCTTGTCACGCTAGTAAATATTTAAAACAACATTCCGGATTAAAATTAAATTAATTTATCTCAATTAAATTTAATAAATCCTTAAATTTAAAAGCCATGGAAATACGGGGTATTACATACTTTCCCCCTAATAACGGAATTTCATCCCGAAATTCGGAAAATAAGGCCTACCAGGTAGCACAATTCTGGATATCCTTGTCAGTACGCAAATTATCTACATAGTACGGTGCTCAATCACTATAGCTTTTCCCTCACAGCAACATTGTTTTACATTCTCATTGGAGACACTTCACATTGTGTTCCCAACCGACAACATTCGCATAGGTCACGCCTATACGTTATAATTTCCTTATCTCACATTCATTAGGAGGCCGCACCTCACTACATGACAAACTACTCATATTTATTCATACACAAAAATCCCATTCTGAGAAGATCATACGAACATTTGACCACTCTTGACTGCCTAAAACAGTCGTGGAATTCCACCATAGATATCGGATATTTTCTCGACCGATCAAAAATTCTGATTATCTACTCTCCTCTAAACATACGGAAGGAGAATAGTCGAGGTTCTTCCATAACAAAACCTTAATAAGTACCTCGTACGCGACAAACAGGTACGAGTGCTTCTACAGAGCATGCTTGAAATCATCGTACCAAGATTCCAAAATTTCCTTCACGTGGCTCCACTAATCTTTAATCACCATGCGCTTATTCCCTGGCTAAGGGTGATACATCCTACTCGAAATGAAATCTTATCTCCGCTGGTTCCTGAAATCCCATATCAAAGGTGGGACTCACCAATCTCATCCTGATTCAGAAATTTATACTGCGCCGGACCATGCACTGGCGCGATCCTTCCTTTCAAAAGAAGTCTGGGGCATACTAGTTAATATTGTAAGCCAGCCCAAAGGAATATCAATCACTTCCTTCTCAGCGGCTTAATTCACATGTTCGGTATGAACCCTTAATCTTGTTTTGACGATGGCAACCCGTCCAAGAACTGTACCGACTTTACCAATCTCTTCCAATTTCAGGAATTGTCGATAAACACAAAATTCTTTGGTTGATTCTTCTCTTTCAACCAAACCTTACCTATGGGCGGTGCATGTAGAGACTACTCACTACGTCCCGCTAAACATCGATTCTTCCTTGAAATGTCTCACATTAAGTGACACGTAATACTCCCCTTCCTTCCTTATAGTATGCCGAAAGTTCCACCCGTGCTCTTCTCTCCACGAAGCGCACTTCTGGATCTCTTACACCATACCAACATCATCACCCTTTGTATGTGCAAGTCGCTCTCATTCTTGCCTACTAACAACTCTGCTCCGAGTGTTCTTCATAATCATTTAATTCTACTCCATTCAAGGAATACTCTTCTTAAATGACTTCCCACAGTCTTCCAATTCAAATTTTGGGTGTGTTATTCTAATTGCACACCTATGTATGGATTATCGCCCCTCAAGTGAAGTTTAATCCACTCTATCACTTCCACTTCGTTAAACTAGTCCCACAAACATATATGACACACGTCCATGACCACGTTCCTTCGACTCGGACGAGTTTTAACATCAGTTAACCAGGATGTCTACACACCCTATAAACTGGGCATACTAGCGTAAGCATCACATACGCTCTATACTAATAAACAAATTCTTTGTTTTCCCTGGTGCTAACAGCGTGATTACAACACTCTAATCACCCTAAAAATCAAAAATTTTAAATTCTCCTTATCATCGTTCCACCCTTCAACTCGTGGGGATAACTTTCAATGCTTTCTTACCACAAGATCCGACTTCCAATAGCTTTAAGACAAAATTCAACTTCCAACTTACATGCATAATTACTTGATTCCATTTGACCAGGGTACCGAACTCATGGAATAGTGACCAAACGTCTCCCTATTTCCAACCTTACGCTAAGTTTCATGCGTGGGATGTCTCGCAAAGCGAAATCTAAATAAGGAACCCCCCCGATACACTACTACCTAGCATTGTCGGTTATCGAAATCCATTAGGTCCTCCGTCCATAGTATATACCCCTTTATTCCGTCCCTTGATAGAAAAGTTACAATTTGTCCCGTAATTATGCTTAACAAAGAACGTTTCACTAATTGCACTATTATTCAGTATAGGTTGGTGGTAATAGCATTCCATAAACCTCGAATACATACAATCGGAATTATCAAAATTCCTTTCCCTAATAATAGGGGTATAAATATTAACTCCCACATCTCTAAAGGATAAATATAACAATGCACTCTTCCTAGCACTAAGTCCGGAGTGCTAAACAAAATACTGAGTCAAATCTTTTCTCTCAACGGTAAATCCCTATACATATGGAATTATACTGACAAAGTCTATACATACTTTGGCATCGAATATCCCGAGCCCACTATTTCCTCCGAAGTCTCCAGGATAAATAAGATAAGTGCGAGTCCAACCTTCTTACAGGTAAAGCCTCGCCAAAACAAAACGTAAAACATGTTGCGCTAATGCAACCACTCCGATAGTCTTGCAATAAATGCCCACTATCGCACTAACCATTTTTATAACATTTTAACAAAGATAATATCATACTCGTGTATCGCATCACTACAACGAGTAACCTCAATAAAGTATGAAACACCGTTAATAAACTCATTCATCCTCCGCGGATAGCACTAAAGAAAAATCCCGCTACACTAGGGAAAAATATTCACATAATAATAACATTCATAATTATATGCATTAAGCTCGTCTTACATGCTAATCTAGCAATGAACAAAATATGGTGACTCGCTCGTGTCACATAAACACGCTGCATCCTCTAAGGAAACAACTTATACTTCCATCCTGGAAATCGTCTTGACTGCACAAATGGTTTTCGGACGTAACACGTCTGCCCAAACCAAAACAAAATTATTTTTAATCGTTGCCTTTTACTAGGCACCATATTCTTGTCCCTTTTCTCACTTTGGAATATATTATCGCGAGCAATTTCACTCCGCACCAAAATACCTCAACACATAATCCATTTATCATTTGTCCTACTAACCAGGTTAGGGTTGTCCTTCTCTCGGACTTTAGTAGACTCGATTCCTGTTAGCCATCCCAGTTGTTCCCTTAGCTTTTTAAGCCATAAAGATCTTGTTACTATTTATAATAGTACTTACTGAATTTACCATCACTTGGTAAAAAATTTAATTATCCGAATCATTTAAATGGGTCCCCTGATGTGTATCCACATCCCTTTGTGGTGCTATACCACCACCGTTGTATTCAGTCTTATTCTCGACTAAATTCTTCGATTCCTTTAACTTCCCCCACAAAGAAGCGTTATCATCTATTTTGACAAAATATGACAATGTCAACCTCTGAATCGTTCGTCCATCAGAATTACCTCCTTGAGTGTTATCAACTATTACTACGTGTCGATCTCCCACTCGGAGTTGTTTCCCCCACTTGTATCTACATCTTCCGATACAAAATTCGCTAACGGTTAAGATTCATATTCATGAATGGACCCTTAACATGCCCTCTTTCGATGAGTTCAGAACCACATTTGCTTCTAATCCTGAACAGTTAAGGAAGGAACATACGGTCAACACTATACCTAAGGTTCTCCTATAGGCATAGCATTCCATTTACAAAATTGATGGTTGACTCCAACCATTATAACTTCGTCCCTAAAGTCAAGAAAATTTTCTCTAAATTTTCACTTTCAGTTTGCCACACTTCGTCCTATATTTAAGCCTTTGGATACTTTACCTCCTTTGGTAAATACATACAAGTTTCGCGTTTCTAAAATTTTCCACTGACAGTCTCTACACGTTTTTGTAATACGTTGGGTAAGTTTACCCTCGCACCTCATTTGACTATAACAGCATTTGAAAAATCATTGCTGCACCTTAGCCGCCTTTCTAGTCGTGGCTTCTCGTGCCATAATGGAGGTGACCTCGACTACGGTCATCATCCTCGGATATATTTCATAATATCAACTGAGCCCTGCCTCCTGATGTACGCTTAACGGTCCTCTTCTGACCTCCGTCATCGCTCACTATACGCACACATCCGAACGAAATTATAATACACTAATGTATACACATTATAGCAGGAGAACAAAATCTCGCCAAAGGAATCGACAATCCTAAACATAGGGCTCTATAACAAACAAAGCAACGCTGAAAGCATAATAAGCCGTACAGATCCTAAGGACACTAGAACCTGGTGCTCTGATACCACCTGTGACACCCCGCCTAATTAAATACCGGGCGATCACTCCTTTATTAAATTAAATCAAGGTGAACAGTTGGTCCATTCTTAGCATCACTGTCGAAAAATAAATTTTTCCAATTTAACACCCTAATTAATTAAGCTAAGTGTCAAAACCATTTTCATACATACTTTCCAATTTTTATTTAAAGAAAAATCATTTATTTTATTAACAACTTTCAATGAGTAAGAATCACACCACATTAAATTCTGCAACATAATCCAATTAATTTAATACATTCGTCAATCGAATGTCAACATACGAAATCTAAAGTCACACATCCAAACAGAATAAATCCCATAGTAACAATATTGGAAATAACTGAAATACAAATGTCCAATAACAACGGAAAAATGGAAAAAGCTACACATGCCCAACTAGATGAAAGTACTAAGAGTGGATCCGAATGAACGAAGTCGTCTAATCAAGAGACCTGCAACTCCCACCTAAGCTGCAGCGCGTTCCTTCCAAGAGATCCTAAGAAAGACGGCCTTGTGGCTGGGCACCTGTAATACATACATATATATACAAGAGAGAGAGAGAGAGAGATAAAAACGGGTCAGAGCCCGATAGTGTATATGATTTAAAAATTGTTTAGCAAGTATTTAAATTGATACAGGCCAAAGCGACAACATATTAGTGCGACACTCCCTTGAGAAATTCTCACCTCTCTTCTAATGTGCACACCTATCGCACTAACCTTCCCAACGGTTTGTCTTATCATTTATAGCACTACTCTTCCCAATGATTTAACTTATCTTAGATTACTCGTAAGATTCAACATTTAACGATTTCATTGTTTGGAAAGGATATTTCAATTAGTAACCAAAGTTCTCATTTTGACTTTATTAATCAATAAAGTTTTCCAATTTCATATTATACTTTCTCTAAACAAGTATTTACAATTTGAGTCATCAACCATGTCCTACATATCAAATCACAGTAGGCAGTTCCAGATTTCAGAATTTCATATATATATATATATATATATATATATATATATATATATATATATATATATATTAACTACTCGAAAATATATATATCATAACAGCACCCCACATAATAACTATAGTGCGGGCATACTCTATTATCCAAACCCCATATCACTCACATTAAGGGGAATACAAATTCGGAATCACTCTCGAATTGTATTAACACATACTCAAACAATATTGAGGCGAAGTATAGATTCCAAGTCTCGTAGGATCGTCTGAACTATCACTGCGATAGCCTGTACCAAGGATACCTATACACAAACAATATGAGGCGAAGCATAGATTCCAAGTCTCTAAGAGGAAAGCACATACCCGCATCTCTTAGTACCGTCTGAACTATCATTCCGATAGCATGTACCAAGGATATCTATCTTCTAGGGTACAAGTCAATATCCCCCATAAAGGTCCCATCGAGATAAGACTGTCCCAGCGCGAAAACCTCAGGGATAGAAAGTAGCGTGGGCATGATTTTCACACATAGATAGTATATGCATACACAATCATATAACTATACTAATATTACCATATCAATAATGGGTAAATTCTCAATTCCCATAATTATGTCATTCGCATTTATTTCACATAATATAGTTATCACGTATAACCATTCACGTCTTAATTTAATTTGAGGAACTTTTCCACTTACTACATAACGCTTCATGGATTCTATCCTCCCAATTATAAAATTCCGTAGGTATACACATTTATCCCAAAGTAACTCTCTTACGTGTCTCTCTCTTTAAATCATAATTTCACCGACCTTTATGTAATTATCCCAAAATACAATCTTTGCCCGACATCAAGGTTCCCAAAATCTATTCACATGTCCTACTGGTCTTCCCTATCTCCCAAAACATTTTATTAAGGATGCCCAAGAAATATCTCACAATAATTTGAATTTAACTCATTTAAAAAGGAAATAGGAGTCTGCCAGGAGGGGTATATCGATCGAGGTCTGGGGCTCGATCGATCGAAGCTCTGGGCTCGATCGATCGATCAAGCAGGTCTGCGAAAACTGAAATTCTGCAGTTACGGGTTTCATCTCCAAACTTCAACAATTTCCATACTTTCTAATCCCAATCGTCCCAGAACTGATACTACTAACCTTATATCATCATATTAGGTATTTTCAACATAAAGCATGTCAATTTACGTCACTAAACATGGATTAATCATGCCATAATTCATTTAAACATACAAGAACCCTAGATATCTTTAAATCATGGTTCCAATCTGTTTTTCCAGAAATTCCTTCTTATACTACATTAAAATTTTGTGGATTATTCTCCTACATCACCAACAATTTCCAGAATAAGGTTTAAGTCATCACTACATGCAAATTCCTATCACAATTTAGGTTTTTGCTTCAATGAAATTCATCCCTAATCATCCCTAAACTAATATGAAGGATGCACAAACGAAATAAGCAAGATAAACACTTGCCTGGGATTTTCGACGTTCTGATTTGCAGATGTTTTTGGTGTGGTTGCATAGCCCGTTACGCGATCTACGCGTTGGTGGTGGTTGCGGTGCAAACGGGTGGATTTCGGGCCTTGACTCTGCCTTGAGAGCTCTCTCCTTCCTCTCCTATGGCCGTCACTTGTGTTTAGAGTTTCTAACCCTAGATGACAATCTAGATATCTGATTTAACCCTTTGGATTTTCGTGGGTTTAATTACCCAAAAAGGTGAAATGTCCAAAACGCCCTCCCGGGGTACCAATTAGGCCTAAAAATGCCCCGAGACCCAAACTAAACCCCCGGGTACACTTTTCTGACTATCTCGACCCTTTCGGACGCGTTGGCGCACTCAAAACGACAATACGAACGACTTATAAAATATTCACTTTTATTAATTCACATTTAGTCCCGACACGACACAGGCGCGTTCCGACTTAAATTTCCACAATTGTCATTTTATTCACACGTGACAATATTATAAAAATAAATCTCATATATTACTATACTCATCCAGTAATATTCAACAAATAACAATTTCCAATAATTACTAACTCTTGTCACGCTAGTAAATATTTAAAACAACATTCCGGATTAAAATTAAATTAATTTATCTCAATTAAATTTAATAAATCCTTAAATTTAAAAGCTATGGAAATACGGGGTATTACAACTATTTTCAAATTGTGCTAAAATATAAACGTAACAATTTGCCTGAAATCTTTAAAAAGAACATTTGGCGACCAAACCTCCCCAGTTTTGCACCAACACCTCGATTTACTTCTATAAACAACATTATGCATCCAATACATAATTAATAATCCTTATAACCACATAACTAATCATATAATCTTAACATGTTACCATAAGCATAAGCTTAATTAGAATCTAATGCAACCACCGTATACATCATGTGAGTATGCACATTTCAAACATGATAATTAAATTGTTTAATACTTATCATCAACATTATTAGTCACATATTATACTTAATTATACAACTAACTAACATAATCATGTTTTAGGCCTATACAATTATATCCCTATTAATAAATTTTGTTCCCAAAATTTAACACATTTGAAACATACCAAAGAGATGAGGATATTGCTTCTTCATATTATCCTCTCCTTCCCAGGTGTCCTCTTCCATATTGTGACGACTCCACTTTTCCTTGACTAATGGAATGGTTTTGTTACTTAATACTTGATCCTTTTGATCTAAAATAGCTATTATTTTTTCATGTAAGTCAAGCCATCTTGAAGCTATATCGGTTGTGATATCAACACATGTGAAGGATCAGATACATACATATGCAACTTTGATATATAAAAAATTTCATGTATCTGAGACAATTATTGTTGTAATGCCAGATTATATGTTACACATCCATCTCATTTCACTATATCATAAGGGCCAATATACTTAGGACCTAATGTTCCCTTATTTCCAAATCTCATAACCCTTTCAATAGTGAAATGCCAATGAATTGTAATATCCCTCCCCTATAAATTAATTAAATCATATATTGAATATAATTGGGGAGGAGTTAATTATAATTATGCAAGAATTATGGGGAAAAGTTGGGAAAAAAAAAACAAATAGGGTCGTTCAAATGACGTAGGACTGTCGTCTGAACGACAGAACACATGTCGCGAGATCGGTCGTTAGAAGCAGGGCTTCTAACAACGTGCTACGAGTTTACAGTAGTAGGTCACGCGATCCATAAATCGAACGACATAGGCTAAGTTGGCCTAAAGACATGGGGAAGTCATTCGAACGAAGTTGGTCAAGTTTTTAGATCTGATTGTCCTGATGCACTGTCACAATTTGGGGCTTTGATTTTATGTGTTGTCGAGCCCAGATCGTCCCAGAAAAGGTAAAACGGGATTTTTATGCTTAAGGGAGGTTTTATTAAGGGTAGTTTGGGTTATTTGTGTTTATTATTGTTGAAAGAAGGAGAGAGAGAGTGGGAGATAAAGGGTGAGGTGGGTGGTCTTCAACCTCCACCCACCACCATTCCACCACCAAACCACCACTCTCCCACCATTTTCATAGTGTGCGTGGCCCAAAAATACACATTCAACCTTTGAGAAAGAGGACCTATGAATTTTGAAGAAGTATCTGGGGGATTTATTGTAGAAGATGAAGTGCATTTTAATGGAGTTGAAGGGAGTTATTGCTTTGGAGCTTTGGAGGATGCTTTTGATAACCCCATCAGACCACCTTAGGAGGCGGGGGTTGCTCCTCCTACACCAACACCACCATTGAAACCATTAGAGGTGGGTAAACCTTACTCTTAGTGTAAGAATAAATTTTTTCCATTTATAGTCTTGTATTTAGGCTATTTGAATAGGGTGTGTTTAGTTTAATGGTATGATTGTTGTGTAGAAAAAAATAGATATTTTTATGGAATAAAAATATTGGAAAATGTTATCTTTGTTAAAAATAAGGAATGGATAATTATTTCAACGTTTTGAAATAGTAAAGTGGGTGTTTTATGACAATAATGTATTTTCAAGAAATGTTAATAAAAAAGATTTTATGAAATAAACTGTTTGCAATTGATGTAATTTGTTGTAACATGATATCTTGTTGAAATTAAGAATATGTAAATATTTCAAGGTTTTTCAATATTGAAGATGGTATTTTTATGAAAATGGGCATTCCTAGAAATATTGATGATAAACATTTTATGAAATAAAATATTTGAAGATAATGACATATTTTGGTAAATATTGACGAAATAATGTTCTTGCAAAAATGATGATTTTATTAAAAATAGACATTTGTTGGATTTGAAGGAATTAAATTTCTTTTATGTTTTGGAAATATTATTTTTGCAACTGTTATGAAATCCTAGAATGAAGAATGTGTTTAAACCAAGTAATAGGATTTTTGGGTTTAAAATCTATATTCGCATCCATATAAACTTGTAGTATTTTGATATTAAATGTATAAACAAGTTTAGGGAAAGTTTTATTGGGTTTAAACATGAAGTAATAGAAGTTTGAATTTTAGCCTTCAAGGTATGTGTAATTGGGATTAAAAGATTTGATGAGAATGAGGTTAAAAGACTACATGTTAAATAAAAAGAAATGATAGTTTTCTTATAAAAGTAGTCTTAAGTGTAAATGAATTTCTTGAACAAATAAGTAATGAAATGTGTTCTTGAAAAATGCTGATAAAAAGTGTTCATTAAGTGTTAATGGGTAAAAATGGAATGTTTAGTGAGTGCAACTTGCTAATGTAGTGAAATATTAACACTTATGGAATTAAAAAGGGATTAAAGGTGTAAAAGTGTTTCTAATCAAGTAAAATATTACTCCAAGTGTAAAAAGGTGTTAAAGGGTTAAAAACACTTAAGAAGTTAGTGTGGATGACTAAATTGTGTTTTAGAAAATTAACACTTATGAAAATGGAGCAAAAGGTGATTTTGGAAACAAATGGGTAAAATGGTAATTTTACTTAAAGTGGAACGTTTTTATGAAATAAAAATGTTGGAAAAGGTGTTACAAAAAATGATCCTATATAAAATATGATTTTTGAAATAAAAATCAAGGTTGAAGTGTAAAGGTCATGAAATGGTTAATTTTCAAAGTGTAACACAAATTGGGGCGATAAAGTCCCAGGTTTTGGCTTCAGCCGGGTAAAAAGAAAAGTGGAATAATTTGGACATTTTTAAAATGTTAAATCACGTAAACAGAACTCAGATGACTCTGGGATAAATCAATAACGGCCCAGAGCCCTTGGGTTAAAGTCACTAAATCACTGGCCAGAGGATATGGTGTGCCTACCCGACGGTGTGGAAGTCTGCGGTATTTGAAGAGTTCAAGAAAAGATAAAGGAAATATGGAACGTGTTAAGAAATGGGTTGTGTGGTAAAATGTGTTAATACCACCTAACTTGAATGAATATAACAAATGTTCCGGTAAAGGTGAAATTTACAAGTAAATGCGTAAATCATTTAATGTACATAGGATAAGGTAAAAAGGGGTAAAATAAGTTAGTAAATGGGTGATTAAGCAATCAAGTTGTTAAGCCTATAATTTGCATAAGTATGTATTGAAACGATTTTAAAATGACAAATAAGTATTTTCTAACACGGTGAATGCATGTGTTGAAATGGTGCTTTCAATGAAAATACTAAAGTGTATTCAAATGAATAGAAAGGGGTGGTTTCGGTAAAGGAATGAGTTGGGAAAAATCAAGTATAATGGTTTCAAGTGTTGAACCGAGTGTGTTAAATAAAGTGAGAAATGCTAAGTATGAATAAAGTAAGTCTTTACTAGATTAAGATAAATTAATCTGGATAAGTAAGTTTTTTCGAAAGTAAAACGATTAATGCATTGGAATATGTATTTTTCAAAGGTATACGTATGTAGATATATATATATATATATATATATATATTTTCGCATGCATGTGGTTTAGCGTGTGAGTATTCTTTTCTTCCATTCGTTTCTATACTGCTTGTATAAATCTACCTGAACATAAGCTCACACCCTCCCTTTGTTACATCAGGTTTGGAGTGGTTTCATATTTTGATGGTGTTATGCATGTAAGTATATTTTATTTATGTTTACGTTAGTATCTCTCTTTACTTGGACTCCGGGGTGCTCCCCATATGTATCTAACGCAGTTTATCTTAAAACTAGAATCACATGTTAACAAGTGAAATAGTAATTAAAATAAAATTGGACTAGCAACATTATATAGGTTGTTCCATTACACTTCACACCTAATGATCGGGTCAGACCGAGTTGACCCATAGGTAACCCATAAATCTGGGTCGAGGTGTTACAAATAGTATTAGAACACTACGTTCAAGGTTACTTTCGAGTGTGACATGGTGAGGTCGGTATTGGATATTTCGACGTCGGTGTGGTTTGGGCCCGTCATGCTAGTTTAATGATGATTTAGGTCGTTTCCTCAACAGTAAATTCTAAGAGGGTAGAAAGACAAGTTGGACTAGTTCCAAATGGCTCACGATTAGATTGATAGTTATTAATTTCTTCCCTATCTCTAATTAGACGCTAACCTGCCACTAAAAGAAAATATGGGGAAGTACACAATACGACAGGAAAGATGCTAAACAAATATTAGCGGTGAATAAAGCATAAAAATACGAGTACGAATATTAAAATTAAATGAAAATGTCATAAGCATTATATCAATTTATGGTTGTCCATGCAAGCCTATAATGGTGACACCGTGGTTATTAATGTGAGGTGCATGTGTTAAATTTTCATGGCATAAAATCATTTAAAGATGTCGATAGAATAAAGTAATGCCTAATGGGCAAGTGACACGAATTGCATATAGCATATTATCAACATTAAAGGTTGATGATTTTGGTGTCTCAACTAGACTATAATGATTTGTGATTAAAAGGGATATATAACCCTTTGGTACAGTGCTTGTGGGTACTTAATGTTAGTGATGTAATTAGGCAAAGTTCCATCCTTGGGGTGATATCACAATTTATGATAGTTCTGTGAACACATGAAGTTGTTTAGGCAGATAGTGGCAACGTCGTGATCATCTGTGTGAGATGTATCGTACGATTATTTTGATGATGAGAATAACCCTGTTAGTAGCAACAGTGAGTGGTGTTCATGGTGACCTAATGGTAAAGGTTGTGTGTCTCATGTAAGGAGACAAAATGTTTATGTGGCATTGATAAGTAATGATTTATGGTGAGAACATGTTAATTCCTTGGTTGAGGACTTAAGTTTAAATGTATTAACATCGAATTCAGGAAAAAGATCATCTGCGGCGTCCGTGGTGTGTGCCTTGGTGTTTGCAAGCAATTCCCGACGTCCCATATTCTACCAAGATTATATAGTCATGTTAACTCATAGGTTGGAACTTGATATGATATTAGCATAATGAGGAAAATTTGGTTTCCATAGTTGAACGGTCATTGAGAATTGGGTGAGGCAGACCTGGAGGTTTATAGGTTGCAGGCGATGTTCGGTATCCTTCCATAACCCGTATTAGTATTAATTTTTGTTGTACGTGACTTATAGTCACATCCATTTATAAGAAAGGTGAGATCATCATCCAAGTGTCTAGAGTCATTATAGCCGCCAAGGTAATGGCTAGGTGTGAGGAGATATTAATGTGTGAGTAGTTCATAGGCACGTCGAGGTACCCATAGGAAATATTGTGTGGGGCATCATTGAGGATAAATATCAAATTTTAATATGTCTTGAGGTGTTTGAGGAATAAGGTGAACTATGGATAAAATCTCATAAGCTAGCATCTTTGCAAGCACCAAGTAATATCAATGTGGGTATCGTAAGGTTTGTAGAGTGCACCTATGACGATAGGCGTACAAACGATGAGACCATTTCGAGTTTTAGGACTTATACATGAAATTTGTTTGGTATCCTTAGGAGACCAATGTGACAACCCGCAATCCGAAATAGAGGGTGGCCAACCCTATACCCCGATGAAACAGGAAACATAGATAAATATCATTCTCAGCATCACAGTAAACATATAGAGTATCGGGAATAACCACACAATATTCCAGAAAATGAGTTATCAAAAATTTTAGTTTTGAAATTTAAAGGAAACATTTTCAAACAACCCATAATAGAAAAGAGGGTGGAAACTCCCACAAGCATATCTATATATCAACAAAATAATAAAAGGATCGAATGAAACATCGATCAATAAAATTTACGTAATACACAATAGGTCACATGTGTCACATAATACATCCATTACACAATTACAACGGTTTGGGCCACACGCCCGAATAAATACTGATCATAACTAGATAACAAAAATGGAGGCGTCTACACAAATATCCCGTGATACCCGCAAAATGTCACGGCTCCTCAAAAGACAAAGGGATGGGAAGGTCATTACGGGCTCCCTTGCGGCGGAACACCTGGACGAACAAAGAATATACATGCACAACCAGAAAATGAAGAACCGGTTAGAGGCCGATTTAAGATTATCTCTAGATAAATGACAGGTATGACAATAATGTACAAGTAAGTATGGATGATATTCTAGCATGGAAACATCATATAAAGAACTAAGACAGACAAATGATTATAAAAATGAAATCCAATTATATAAGAATTTAAAAGTACTTATAAGCCTTTTTCATCTTTCATCATTTCAATTCCATCTTCTTTCCATTCCTTATCAGGAATGCATTTACTACCATGTGCTCTTTATGGCACTTATCTCAATAGTATGCTCTTTATGGCATTAATGTTCCATCGAGTCCAACTCGATAAAAGAATAGTTATAAATATAAATATAACGATTCTAAGACCGCCCGTCCGGGTTTCCCCACTGTGCGCGTCCCTAAATAACCATCATCTTCGAGGGCCTAACATAAGACAACCTGGGATCCTATCGCAAACGTCGGGAAGCGGCCATATGCCTGCGGGGTAGTCAAGACCACACCCAGAATCTCCTACCCATCGCAGAAAAAAGTATAAAACAATCGCTCATATGGCCTAGGACTATATCCACCCTGCATTCACTAGCCAGGGGGCTTCACCTCACGCACGGACTTCCCTTAAGATGGTATTTAGAGAGGTGTTTAACATCCATTTTATTTATATCCATTACATGATTTTAGTAAATTATCATTTACTTTATCCATTTATCCTTATATCAACAGCATTAAGATTATCCGGAACTGAACGTATTTCGTATCGTCAAAACCTCCTCGATAAGGAATTAGACTCCCAAGTTATTTTCCAAAGCCTCCTTTTAGGAATTTTGATAGACCATCAAGTCAAACCTAGCTCGGGTTAACTCCTAAAGTCTCCAAATTTGACCTTAAGATCCCCTAGGTATTTATACAACTATGCGAAAGAAGTAATGCCTAATCATTACTTTAAATTTCCCTTAAAAGAACCCTAGATGAACCCTTTTGAGTCTAGGGAGTCGACCCAACTCAACTAATACTCTAAAATCCTATATTTACTTCATTTAAGAAGGCCCCTACTCACTAATCCTAAAGAAAAGGATTTAAAATTTAAAAAAAAGAAAAAATTTGAAAAAGTGCAGGGTTTCCGAATCGATTCGGGGCCTAACCGAATCGATTCGGTCAGAAGATATGGGATTCTGCATTTGCCGAATCGATTCTCCCATAAGGCCTAATCGATTCTCCCAGGAGAACTAGGTTTCTGCATAGATGCCGAATCGATTCGGACAAGGCCGAATCGGTTCGGTTCACAAGACCTGAGCACTGGACCTAAGCGAATCGATTCGCCCAGAGGGCCGAATCGATTCGGGCCTGCGATTTTGCCAAGAATGGCTATGGAGTCTTGGACTCCAATCTCTATCCCAACTAAAATCTCCTCAAACCAAACTCATTTTTCATCACCAATAGATCATCTATACTACTAATGACCACCTTAAACATCATTTATCATCCCAATCATATTTGAATGGATCAAAATCCACAAGTACATAAAGAAAACCCTAATCTAATTAAACTAGGGTTAATATATCATTATCATACAAATCATCTATCTTAAACCTTAAATAGCAAGTAGAAACTTGCCTTGATTCTGAAATTGCAGATTTCCTTTGGTGTAGGAGCAAGAATCCCACTCAAATCTTCAATCTCTCTTACCTTTCTCTCTCTAGTTCTCTCTAGGTTTAGAAGTGAAATTAGGGAAATTAGAAGACTTAGTAAGTCTAAATCATGGCTTAAGACAAAAGTCCCACTTAATTAACCAATAGTGCGATAAAATAATACGCAAGTGCATATTTAAGACATAATCAGTCAAAAATGCCCAAAACCTCAAAATACAATATGGTACATTATTTGACTATCTCACACGTTCCGGATTCAACTACAACCTCCAAATTATTATTTGAACATTTTATAATTCAATTTAAGTTCCGGTCTCTTTATTAAGCCAAATATCATATTAGATTCATATGATGTAATAAAACATAGCATGGCAATATTCACCCACAGTTACTAGGCATGTGCAAACTCATAGTGAATATGAACTTTTCTCCATTAAATTAATACTCAATACATAATCCCACATTTATCTCTAATTACCATACCTAGTAATTAATATAAAATACGTTCTCATAAGCGAGGGTTATTACAACCAATTAAGCTTGGTAAAGGAGACAGTAGAAGTCTAGTAACGATAGTGTTTAGGGTCAGGTGATGACCTCGAATTAAGAGTCGCATAGTGTACGTGCCGGGTATGGCTTTTCGATCAGCACAGATGGGTTGTGTAACCCCTAAGGTAGGGTGATAGTTGTATCCTTTTATGAGTGATGCTTGAATGTCATGGAATGACTAGTATGGGTGTGGTGATACTCGATTTCGAGATGTACTAGGAAATGTATTCGATACTTAGAGTGATGACGCTATATGGAGAATTGTAAATGACAGTTAAGGTGGGGTAGCATCGAGACATGATTGTTATGTCGGGGTGTCGACAATGTATGCTAGAGTAGACTTAGCAATGCAATGTTTAGTTATTAGCACATCTTGTCAAGATGGTATGGGTTAGAATATGTAGCCCCGTGTGAAATTAACTATCCTCAGGGTACCAATTACAGCGGGTGTTGTCATTACGAAAATCCTGTGTGGATAGAAAAAGGTAAGGTGAATTGGTGGCAACCTTGTGGTAAAAACTTGATGATTAGGTGAGTGCCTTGATTGATTAAGTAATTAATATAAGAGTTTAAGATCTCGATCATGATATGTTAAAGCAGACAATAACCTAGGTGTAATAGGTTGCTGACGTCATCACTAGTTATTGGACAAGGTCGATATGAACAAGGCGTGAGGTATTTGTCAATCAGAATGATTCATTTACTCCTAGGGCGTAGAAGGCACGACCTTGGTTACAAGGAGAGAAGTTGGGTATGTACTTTCTCAAGGACTAATGATTCGTATAATGTGCTCATATATAAGGACGAATGGTTGAGAATCGATTCGTCATGGCTAGTGACCCAAGCTAGGTTGTATGGCCAAGAGTGGTACCCGGGGAGATTTTTTGGAATAAGTGGCAAAACTTCAATTATACGGTATAGGTTTGCTTCCATAAGTCAGAATAGGAGCCTAGGGGCAAAATTCCTTGAGACGGTTAGTAGTACCTCTGACTTAAGCGCGTTCCCTTCAGTTTAGGTAATCGGGGTTTAGTATTCTCACCTGTATGGTGACTCAGATTGGTACCATGCCATGGAATGATGCGATTAAGCCCGGGAGAGCGCGGTGGACCGGGTTTGGTCAATGCAGATTGATAATTGGGTGTGATCATCCGGGGTATTCTTATTGTTGTATGAAAATTTTCATATGGGGGGATATGCTTTCGTTCACTCGATTTGTTCGTAGTATCAATCTTCTAGACTAGTGGACTCTCGATTAGCCGGGTCGATAGTCAGTGGTTCGGGTTGTGATAAGTGGGATAATGGCATGATGATACAATATTATGTTAGAAATCGAGTAAACTTAGCATACAAAGTTGTTTTGCCATGGTGAGTGGATAGAGTTAGACACTAGTAAGTACTCAAGGATGAGATGACTAAGGTAGCGTTAGGTTCATCAGAGTGACACAGTGGATGGTGTAAACTGGGCGTATAGTAATGATATGATGGAGTTATTTTCGATTGGAGTGAGGAAATAGCTTAGTGCAATTCCTGGCAAGCTCATGTTAGTTGCATAGTTAGGATGACATGAAAGTTTGTGGAATGCAGGATGTGCGGTCCTAAGCATGAAATTGATTTTGGTGGTATATTTTGCAGATAATTGTATCATGATTTGCTTTGGGTGAGCGTTGATCGCTAAAAATGATTTATTCGTAAGGGCGTCGGTATGCCTTAGGTACTAGCATCGGTAGTCCTAGGAATGGTTTGAACTTAATTATATGGAGAATGGAGGTTAGGGGTAAAATATGTAGTGACTTGATTGACGAAATAGTGACCATTAAAGAATGTTTCAGGTTAAACATTTGGCGACATTAGTGCTAAGGAACTCGATGAATTCTCTTGGAAGATTTCTGGGACTTAGGATGGAAGTTGGTGGACCCTATGAGTTTGAGGATTAATGGAACGAGAATTTATGGACGAAATTCCCCAAGGAGGGAAGTTTGTAATATCCCGCCCTAGTAAATTAATTAAATCGTATATTGATTATAATTGAGGAGGATTTAATTATAATAATGGAGAAATTATGGGTGAAAAGTTGGAGAAAATAAAAAGAAAAAGAAATAGGGTCATTCAAATGAGATAGGACTCTCGTTCGAACGATAATGCACAGGTCGCAAGATGGGTCGTTAAAGGCAGGGATTCTAATGATGTTCTACTGGTTTATAGTAGCAGGTCGCACAAAGGGTCATGCGATCCATATAGCTAACGATATAGTCGTTCTAACGACATAGGGAAGTCATTCGAAAGACGTTGGTCGAGTTTTTAGATCTGATTGTCCTTGTGCGTTGTCACAATTTGGGGCATTGATTTTGTGTGTTCTCGAGCCCAGATCATCCTAGAAAGGGTAAAACGAGAGTTTTAGGCTTAAGGGAGGTTTTATTAAGGGTTGTTTGGGTTTATTATTGTTGGAAGAAGGATAGAGAGAGAGAGAGAGAGAGAGAGAGAGAGAGAGAGAGAGAGAGAGAGAGAGAGAGAGAGAAGAAAGGGGGAGGTGGGTGGTCTTCCACCTCCACCTACCACCATTCCATCACTAAACCACCACTCTCCCACCATTTCCATGGTGTGTGTAACCCCAAAATACCCATTTTCAAGTTTGACAAAGAAGACCTATGAATTTTGGAGAAGTATATGGGGGACTTATTAGATAAGATGAAGTGAGTTTTAATGAAGTTGAAGGGAGTTCTTTCTTTGGAGCTTTAAATGATGCTTTTCGTAACCCCATGAGGCCACCTTTGGAGGTGGAGGTTGATACTCCTACACCAACACCACCACTGAAGCCATTAGAGGTGGGTAAACCACATTCTTAGTGTAAGAATGTTATTTTTGCATTTGTAGGCTTGTATTTAGACTATTTAAGCAGGGTGCATTTAGTTTAATGGTATGATTGTTGTATAGAAAATAATAAATATTTTTATGTTATAAAAATGTTGGAAAATTTTATCTTTGTTAAAAATAAGGAATGGATAATGATTTCAAGGTTTTGAAATAGTAAAGTGGGTGTTTTGTGACATTAGTGTATGTTCTAGAGATGTTAATGAAAAATATTTAATGAAATAAAATGTTTGCAATTGATGTAATTTGTTGAAACGTGACATCTTGTTGAAATTAAGAATAAGTAAATATTCCAATGTTTCAGAATATTCAAGATAGTATTTTTATGAAAATGGGCATTCCTAGAAATATTGGTGATAAACATTTATGAAATAAAATGTTTGAAGATAATCACATATTTTGGTGAATATTGACAAAATAATGTTCTTGCAAAAACGATGATTTGATTTAAAATAGATATTTCTTGAATTTGAAGGAAATCATTGTCTTTTAAGTTTTGAAAATATTATTTTTGCAAGTGTTATGAAATCCTAGAATGGAGGATGTGTTTAAACCAAGTAATAGGATTTTTTGCTTTAAAATCCATCTTATGATCCATATAAACTTGTAGTATTTTGATATTAAATGTATAAACAAGTTTAGTGAAAGTTTTATTGGATTTAAATATGAAAGAATAAAAGTTAGAATTTTAGCCATCAAGTTATGTGTAATTGGGACTAAAGGATATGATGAGAATGAGGTAAAAAGACTACATGTTAAATAAAAAGAAATGAAAATTTTCTTATAAAAGTAGTCTTAAGTGTAAATATATTTCTCTAATGAAAAAGTAAAGAAATGTGTGTTTGGAAAATGTTGATAAAAAGTGTCCATTAAGTGTTAATGGGTAAACATGGAATAGTTAGTGAGTGTAACTTATTAATGTTGTGACATATTAACACTTATGGAATTAAAAAGTGATTAAAGGCGTAAAAGTGTTTCCAATCAAGTAAAAGATTACTCCAAGTGTAAAAAGGTGTTAAAGGGTTAAAAACACCTAAGACGTTAGTGTGGATGACTAAATTGTATTTTAAAAATTAACACTTGTGAAAATGGAGTAAAAGGTAATTTTGAAAACAAATGGGTAAAATGGTAATTTTACTTAAAATGGAAATTTTTATGAAATAAAAATATTGGAGAGGGTGATTCACAAAGTGGTCCTAAATGAATTAGATTTTTGGAATGAAAATAAAGGTTAAAGTGTAAAGGTCATGAAATGGTAAATTTTCAAAGTTCAACACAAGTTGCGGTCGTAAAGTCCCTAGTTTTGGCTTCATCCAGGTAAAAAGGAAAGTGGAATAATGTGGACATTTTTAAAATGTTAAATCACATAACCAGAACTCGAATGACACCGGGATAAAGTAAGAAAGGTCTAGAGCCCTTGAATGAAAATTCCTAAATCACTAGCCAGAGCATATGGTGCGCATAGCCGGCGATCCGTAGCCCGTGGAAGTATGTGGTATAAGAAGATTCCAAGAAAAGATAATGAAAATATGGAACATGTCAAGAAATGGGTTGTGTGGTAAAATGTGTTAATACAACCTAACTTGAATGAATGTAATAATTATTCCGATAAAAAGTGAAATGGACAAGTAAATGCGTAAATCTATAAAATGTCCATAAGTTAAGGTAAAAAGGGGTAAATTAAGTGGGTAAATGGGTGATTAAGCCCATAATTTGCATAAGTATGTATTGAAAGGTATTTCAATTGACAAATAAGTATTTTCTAATATGGTGAATGCGTGTGTTGAAATGGTGCTTTCAATGAAAATACTAAAGTATATCCCAATGAATAGAAATGGATGGTTCCGATGAAGAAATGGGTTTGAGCAAATCAAGTGTAATGGTTAAGTATTGAATCGGGTGTGTTAAATGATGTGAGAAATGATAAGTATGAATAAAGGAAGTTTTTACTAGATTAAGGTAAATTAATCTTAATAAGTAAGGTTTTTTTAAAGTAAAATGGTTAACGCAATGGAATATGTATTTTTTAATGGTATACGTATGTAGATATATACATTTTTTCACATGCATCTGGTTGTAGCATGTGAGTATTCCTTTCTGCCATTCGTTTCTATACTACTTGCATAAATCCCACGGGCATAGGCTCACACCTTTGCTTTGTTATGGTAGGTTGGGAGCGGTTTCTTATTTTGAGGGCGTTGTACATGTAAGTATATTTTATTTATATTTTGGTTAGTATATTTATTTCCATGGACTTCGGGGTGCTGCCCATGAGTCCCTCATGTAGTTTATCTTGAAATTGTAATCGCATGTTAACAAGTGAAATAGTAACTAAAATAAAAGCGGACTTGCAACATTATATAAGTTGTTCCATTGCACTTCACACTTAATGCTCGGGTCGGACCGGGTTGACCCACGGGTAACCCATTAATTCAGGTCGAGGCATTACATGAATACTTGATCAAATTTTAATTATTTCTTTCGGTTGTCAGCATAACTTTTTTGTCTGCTTTGTGTCACTTTTAAGTGATAATGAATAAGATTTATCTTCTCAATAGTTGATTATAACATAACATTTGATTAACAATATCACTAATTCTCTAGTTCCTTAATCTTCCAATCAATTCACATAATCTCTATAAGCTGGTTGATTGCTAAAAAATAATCATTATATTTATAATCAACACACATAAGATTTAATTACCATGCAACATACCATTTCTCTTATATATATACTAACATGGTAATCCAATACTGACTTAATCAATCTATTGAGAATTACGACATACTCACAATTGTGAAATATACAATCTACATCTATAAATAATATATTCACACGGCTGAAAACATCTTCCACCCCTATTTCACAACACTTTCTACTAATACAACTAATCTTATCAATTCCTCTCTGTTATAATCACCACGAGGTCCTAAAAATTTCAAGTCATATTAATACACCATCTTTTTCTCAACCAAGTTTCCTCGGATATGAAACTTATATATTACACAAAAGTTGGTAAAATCCATTTAATCTTCAATGGTGGAATACACACGCACTAAAAAAAATGAATTCTAGTTGGTGTGATGTTCAAGGTAAAATGAATTTAAAGATGAAATGGAATGAGATGAGGGGAAGGGGAAGGGGATTATCACATGATAATTTGTTAATGAAAAAATCAACGTACTTGAAAACCCTGGGTCTTTTAGTTCCAAGACCACACACTCCACAACTCTACTATAATAATAGTTGAAGTGTAATTTACACTTTACGATGTGTAAATAAATAAGAACAACTAATACACGAAGGATAATACTAAACAACCCCACAACTACTACAAATATACGAAACAAAATAAAAAGCAGACTTAGTAGTACACACATATCTTCACACTTAAGACAAGAGTATGAGTGAAGATGAAACACAAAAAAAAGTTTTAATAATTTTTGGTTTTTACAAATGGTTGGAAGATCAAATCTAAAGACTAAATAAAAGGAGTCTTTACTTTAGGATTTTAAGTCTCAACTATGTGAAAACAAAAATTCAGTTTAATGTATCAAAAGATTTAGATCGTGAGTTTTTATAAGACACAGAAAGATCTACACAAATTTGAAAAGGACAAACCAAATCTTCTTTTTAAAGTGTATAACAATTTTAAATACAGATTTAGTTGATAAGTTAGATTCACTAAACACACACACACACACACACACACACACACACACACACTATATATATATATATATATATGTGTGTGTATATATATATATATGTATATATATATATATATATATATATATATATATATATATATATATATATATATATATATATGTGTATGTATGTATGTAAGGAACTTTTGAAAGTATACGCCACCATAGATCAATAAGCAAACGGGAGAAGAAAAAGTTTGAACTCCAACAACTTTTGATTGATCCAACCCAGAAAGTCAAAAAGACGTTCAGAAAAATTCGCCCATAAAGCCAAAAAAGCTCTCAAACGATCCAAGCCCTTAAAAATTAGAAAAATTCTCATCCTTCTACTACCCTCAAAACTTCGTAACTCTAAACACTCATCCTAAAAAATATATTATAAAGTGTGTAGGATAAAATGTGCTTGGAACAAATTTAGGAAAGACTCTCAAGAATATATAAATGTTTGAAGAGTTTTTAAAGAGAGAAAGGCCAGGAGAAAATTTGATAGAGTTTACTTTAGGTTTAAGAATTTTTCTCAAGATTTAAAACTCATCACAAGTCCTTTTATTTATAGAGGGTAAAGAATGGCTCTTGGCACAAGCGTAAATTTTTAGAAAATAATGGTAGAAGGGTAAACAACCAAAGGTATTGAAGGGAAATTTGGACAACGTAGAAAAGAGAGGTTGACAAGGGTACATGCATCTTTAGCCAAGAAATTGTGGAGGTTAAATGGCCAAAAATTCCCAAGAAAGCCAACAGTTGAGTCTGGCTCATCCGAGGCTCACGTGTGGTCAAATCACGTGGGCCAACCCTTCCTCCTGATTGGTCCAAAACCAATCATTTATATCGATAACCAAATGACACCTAATGATAGTAAACACTGTCATTTATTATTTCTGCTGGATTAATTATGAAAGAAAATAAATGTTTAATTTCGTTGCTTTTAAATATTTATTTCAGCATTTTAAAATGCCAAAAAATCATATAAAATATGAAAATTAATTAAAGAAAATTCAAAATTTAAAACAATGAAATTTATAATATAAAAAATATTTGAGTATAGAATACATATAGGATGTAAAAATAAAAAAAATAAAGAATATATTAAAAAAATTCAAATTGGGTTTTTAAAATTGAAAAATTGATTTTAATATTCTTTTAAAAGTACATTTAGGAATATGTTTAGTGCGTGCAATGGTCCGAGTGTATTTGGGATTGTTGTTACAAAATTAAGTCAATTCAAACCCCGTGGGATTTAGAAAGGGTACTTTCATTCTTCCCCTTTGGTCAATTTTGGGACAAATCAATTTCACGGTCAAAAAAATAAGTGTCACACACACAAATACATAAATTAACTATACAAACAATTCCTAAAAACAAGAGTACATGACATAACTAACGTCACGTTTCCTTAAATAAAGAGTACATAACTCAACTAGCAACATGTGTCCTAAGAGACTCAATACATATAACAAAAAATAAGAGTCACAAGATCTCCTATATTACAACAAAGAGAGTCACATTCTCCCCAATATAAAACAAAGATAGTCTCAAATTCTCCCCTTGTTTGTCACAAAGAGACAAAAGGTAGGGAATAACCTATAAAGATATTAGTACCATAAGATATTTTGATAGAACGGGTAATAAACATACAATCCTTACACATTTTAAATGGGTTTGGCACAAACGCCAATAGACATTATAAGAGTTTCAAAATAGTGAATGTCTAATGGTTTTGTGAAAAGATCTGCCAACTAATTTCTAGTGTTAAGATATTCGATGTCAATTTCCTTTTTCTCAATTAATTCTTGAATAAAGTATTCTTTCATTTTATATGTTTTAATCGAGAATGAAAAATAGGATTCATTGAAACACTTATTGCAGTTTTATTATCACAAAAAATTAAGGCAAATGTTTCATTTAAGCCATAATCACTTAACATGTGTTTCATAAATTTTATGACATGTAAGTGTGATTCCTCGGGTTCACATTGATATCTAGCACAAACACATACATTATGAATTATATCAGGTCTACTAGCAGTTAAGTAAAGTAAGTGGCCTACCATACTACGAAATAAAGTAATGTCTATCTTTTTTCCAGATAATCCTTTTAAAAGTTTGATAAAAGAACTCATAGGCATTCTATGTCATCAATGTAAAGTTGATGAATTAACAAATAATTTTGATATATTTGACAAACATAGCTAGGTCAATTCCCCTTGATTAATTCCATTTTCCATTAAAAAATTTGCTAACTTATCATACCGAGCACGAAGGGAATGCTTTAAACTATAAAGGGATTTATTTAATCTATATATATGATTTGGAAATAAAGGATTTATAAAACCTTTAGGTTGTTCAACATATACTTCTTCTATAAGGAGAAGTCTAAGCTCAAGGTTGATTGGCAGATAAATCTTATATAGACAAGATGGACCTCCCACAAAGACCAAGGTCGCTCGGAGGACCTCCCACAAAGATCAAGCTCAATAAAGATATATTGAAAGAAAATTTTTAATATAAATTATGAATTACTTGTATTTATTTCCTTTTTTGTCGTAGTATTTAGATTTATCTGGTAATGATTCTATGGTTGATCGATACCTTCAAAGGATGATGTCTGGTAGGACATGGGAGAGTTCACATGCTCTATTAAATAACCTCATTTTGGGAACCTTGTAGGGACTTGAATTGGCGGATTGGGAATAAGGTAACATTGAGTAACCAAGACCAACCTCTTTATCACACTTGGGCAAACTCACTGTTCAATAAGCACAATAAGAGGCCGCTCGAGATACCATCTACCGAGGGACCTCTCTCGACAGATCTCATTTCCAACAGTTTTCCAATGTTATTCCTTTGGTCTCTCATAGATGTTACTAGGTTTCTAGAATAAACATCATTCAAAATACCACATTTGGTTGATTAGACAGCTCATCCCATACATGTCACTGCTCACTACCTTTTATGATGTTATGTTCCTGACATTTTAAGAACTCGAGAAAAGTATCACTCGGGTGACTTTCTATCTTGAACCACCATCCTGTTGAGGGGAATGTCCTATCAATCGTCATAAATTATACCTTTAACTTGTTACATCTCAATTAATGTAAAGGAACTCTTGATAACACAAATAGTAGTCCCACCAAAATATAATATCTCGTGCATTTAATGAAATATCTTGAGCATTAATTACGTAGTACTCTCAGCATTAAATGAGGGTAGAACATTTAATGCGGGCAAAGTCACTCGATTGGCCTTGCCCTCATATAAGTACTCCCAATTATCTTGTTTAAAGGATCCTGGATCATACTCATTATTCGTAGAGTTAATGCCCAGTTATATCTAGACACAAGAGTTTGTTCATCATTTATTGATTACAACCCTGATCACTTTATCCTCCAAACACTAGCATTTCTTGTGATCCTAGTTTTCTACCTTTCCTTGGTTGTGCTAAAGTTCTTGTTCTTTCTCCCTCCAATCAAGTTTGTTATGGAGTCCCTTTTCATTTATTATAGTCAAAGAGCATTTATGTTGTACGTACTTCATTAAATATAGACTTTGGTTTTAAAGACTATTTATATAGATTTATAATTATCATTTATTGCGTTGTTTTTTGTGCACTAATAATCATCTTGATAAGGGGTTATGCCTTGTCAAATACTTATTGTATTTTAAGAACCCAACTTTTACAGCTTCATTTAAAATTCCATTTAAAAATGCAAATTTGACGTCCATTTGATAAAGTTTGAATTTTAAATGGCATGAAATAGTAAGCAGAAGTCTAACAGATTTCAGTCAAGCTACATGAGCAAAGGTTTCATCTACATTTGTACCATTAATTTATGAATAACCTTGTGATACTAACCTAGCCTTATTTCTTAAGACATCACCAGACTCATCATACTTATTATTAAAATATCCATTTGGTTCCAATTATGTTAGTGTGAGTAGGACGTTGGACTAAATACCAAACATCGTGTAGTCTAAACTGTCTGAATTATTCTTGCATTGCTAACAACTAAGATTCATCTATTAGTGATTTTTTTTCTTATGTTTTGGTTCAACTAAAGACACATGAGAAGAAAATAAGCATTTACAGATTAAGATCTAGTTCTTATTGGGTCTTTAACATTTTCTATAATATTTTCTTAAGGTGATTTTCCTTAACCTAGTTAGGAACATTGGCTTCATCAAGTGGTAGATAGTCAGAATCGCTATGTTTGGGTAAATTTTCATTTATACATTCGTCAACAGGTAAAAGATTAACACTTTCTTCCAAGTGATGGGAAACACCATCATTCACTATAACATTAATAAATTCCATTATAGTTTTGTTTTAAGATTAAACAGACATTAAGCAAGGGTGTTTAGTGAATAACCTAAAAGATAGTTTTTAACCTTCAGTGTCAAACTTAAACAAGTGTTCTCTATTCTTACAAACATAGCACTCACTGCTAAATACCATAATATTTTAACTTGGGTTATTTTCCAAACCAAATTTCATATGATGTTTGGTATGAGTTTTTCCTTAAGTACACTCTATTTATTATATTACATGCAGTTTGTATAGCCTCAATCAAAAAATATTTTGGCAAATTTTTAGTGTTGAGCAAGACACAAGGCATTTCTTGTGTGGTTTGGTTCTTTATTTGAGCTATAACAATTTGTCAAGGGTTTTGGGGTGCACTAAATTCATGTTTATACCAACTTCCTATACAATATTCTACTACACCGGTCTCTTTAAACTCTCCACCCCTATCACTTCAAATACTAGTTACTTGGATATCCTTTTTATTCTCAATCATTAAGAGGATTCTTAAAAAGTTTTCAAAAGTATCTTATTTTTCTTTCATAAATGTAACTCAAGTAAATCTAGAAAATTCATCTATAACGACAAGGATGTAAGACCACGTATAATAGTAGTCCTAGAGGGACCCATTAAATCCATGTTTAGTAACTCGAAAGTGTGAGATGTCAAAACATATTTAACTTTCTTATGTGGGGCTTTATGATTTTTTTCTATTTGACATGGTCCACAAATGGAATGTTTGATTTTGGTGTTTTTAGGTAGACCAAGTACTAGTTGTTTACTAGTTGATCTAGACAGATTATCATAATTAATTTGTCCTAGTCTTTCATGCCATAAGTTTAAGTCATTTAGTCTAACTGATAAACAATTTTCAAATTCTTTGTTTTGAATAACAACATAGCAATTATCAGTTGTTCTTTCATCACAAATAATTGTATTTCCATCTAGACTTAAAAAATTTCACTCATTTTTTTAAAAGTTAATAGTGTGATCAATGTTGAAAAATTGACTTATACTTGATAAACTTGCTTTAAGTCCTTCAACTTATAAGACTTCATTCAAGTTAGGAAGCCTGTCACCTTTAGTTGTTCCCTTGCCTATGATTCGAGACATTTTGTCATCTCCAACGGTGACATTTCCTCCAATAAAAGTTTTAAAGATGAAAATTTTGATTTGTCCTCAGTCATATGTCTAGAACAACTAGAATTAAGGTACCACTGAGAGTTTTTATAAGAGGTATTTAATACTGAAACAACAACATTATATCTCAGTTGGTAACATAATTCTTATTTCCTAATCCAAAATGCCTTAGTTTTTAGAAAAAAGTGTTTTAGACTTGTAAGGCATTGGCTTAGGTTGTGTGGGTTTCTTAACAGATTTTGCCTTAAAAGATATCCTAGGTATGTTAATTTTTCCATTTTTTCTATTCTAATTTAATCATTTATAATAAAATTATTCTAAGTGATCAGTTTTGCAATATAGGGATTTCGAGTTTGTTTGTTTTTGAAAATGTGGAATAGACATACAAATTTTTGAGTATTCTGGATACTCCACATTTGAGGATAGAAATTTTTGAAAAATTTCTTTTCCTTTAAAACCAGTTCCTTCGTTATTAATAGAAGAAGACTTTCAAGAATTCAAAAGTTATGTCACCATGATGCCAGATTCGGTGAAAGCACTTGATTTGTTCAACGCTTATTTCAGTTTAGTTTGTGACTCATCAAAATCATTTAAGAAAACTTTGTGTTGTTCTTCTAATAAAAGGCCGCTTTCATTTATTTTTGAGATGTTTTTCTCTAACACCAAGTTTTCAATATCAAGATCTTCTACTTGCATAAAATATTCGTCAAAAATTAGGCATATGTTTCTAGGGAGTAAGGATAGAACCCCCACACATTTTATTGATATTAAGGAGAAAAAGCCTCTTCTACGTGGCTATTACCAGCTCAATGAAAACTTACTAACTCTAAAATTCTTCGGGAAGCTAATAACCAAAGAAAAAACCAGAAACATAAATATGGGATTTTATCTAGGACCTATTACAGAGAACCTACCTAACCTATGAAATTTTTTGAAAAATCCATATATATATATATATCCTATTTTTTCTATCGTGCAAGAACCTCTAACCATCGCAGGAAGATCCTTATACTCTTTATAAATTTGAACAAAATATAAGACAATCTCAACATTAACCAAGTAATCAACCACCATGCTTTATTCGCTACAACAATTAGTCAAAGTGTACTTAAGAAGTTTGAGATTAGACCAAATTTTCTTAGGGCAAGATTTAAATCTCCAAGTAGGCTTCCAACCATTATTAATAATATTAACCACCATAAATGAGTCTAATTCAATTTTGATAAAGTTAATTTTGAAATTTAATCAAATTCTAATCCCCATACTAAAGCCCAATAACAGTGTTGGTTAAAATGCCATATGACTTAGCTTATGCAACAATCACCTGACCTATATCATTTCTAATAATACCTCCATAACCATTAGGCCCTTAATTGGCTTTAGCAGTACAATCCACATTGAATTTGAACTGGTTTTTAAATAGGGGGATCCAATGAATAAACTTGATCATCCTCTCCATATTTTTCAAAGTCAACTCAAATAACTCCTTAATTATGTCATCAAAACATTAAAAAGAATTTTCAAACCTTATACCTTTACAAATGTTAGAGATAAGATGGACAGATTGAGTGATAATGTTGTGGTGGTTGACTGAATTGTCATCATAGAAGGACCTATTTCTTCATTTCCATATCTCTCAACATAGTACAATATGAATTAACTTTACCAAGGAATCTTAAATAGTCTTAAGGACTTTATTTGAACCAACAACTCAAGAGCATAGCAGGCATGTTATTTCTATCAAAATCACATCCCATCAAATTTAAAAAGAACTCCTAAACTAGTTTAATCATATGAAACTCAAAGAAAACATGACGAATTGATTCTGAATAAGTGAGGCAAGCTTTGCATCTAGTGGCCAACCTAATTCCCAAACCATTAATATTGTAATCAAGATGCAGAAAATTATTTATAATTTTCCCCATGTTAGTAGATAATTTATTTTGAATATTTTGATACTAGATGTTGCCCAATTCTTTCTAACTTCACTAGTTAGGGAGACGGAGAAAGAACCTTAGTTGGAAAGTTTCCATATCCACTTCTCACTAATATACTCCATATTGTTTAAACATTAATCATTGACCTACATCATTATTTTCAAAGATAAAGATCATCCACTTGACTGTTGGTTCAATTTTTTGTATTTATTTCGCATATAAGACACCCAAAGAGATTCCTCAGTACAGTATTTCCAAAACAATCTCATGCAAGATACTTTGGATATCAATCTGAATTCAGTCAAACTAAGACAACATTTATTATTTTCTTTGCATAACTAGTCCCATCCTTTCCACCTGTGTTTCCATCCCTGTGATTCATTGCCACCCCCCCAAAAAATTATTCAATATAGAATGGATCCCTTATACACTACTTTGGGAGGTTGAATGGAGTCCAAAAGGTATGAAGGGATTGATGATAATACATGTTGTATGAAAACATACTTACTTCCACTTGAAAGAATTTTAGACTGCCAACCTTCTCTTTTACTTCTTAAAGTTGCAATTAAACTATCATACAATTTGATTATATTCCCGCCTTTAAACACGGGACAACCCAAATATTTTATAGGTAAGTCTTTGTAATTAAGTCCTAAGAAATCATAAATTATGTTCCTAATCCTCAAAGAGTATTTTGAATCAATTGTGGAACTAATTTTTTTAAGATTGACCTTCTGCCCTGAAATGGATGAATAACAATTCTTAAAACTCAACAAGTTTCTAATGCTTTTCTTATCTCCTCTAGATAATATCATAACGTCATTAGCAAAGGACATATAAGAGATTAAAGGACTCCCACTGGTAAGGTAGAAAGGTTTGGTTATGCCTAGAATCATGAGTTTGTCTAGATCTCTGCTCAGGTATTCTATTACTAATATAAAAAGACCCGTGGATAGAGGACCCTTGTGTAATCTTATAGAGGATTTAAAAAAACCACTTGATTAACCATTGATCGATATAAAAAAATAGAAATTTGAGATACATCTCCAAAGTATGTCAATTCGCCTCTCTCCAAAGCCAAAACCTCTCAACACTTTGATTAAAAAGCCCTAGTGGACTCTATCATAGGCCTATTCTATGTCCAATATAATAAGAACATTACCTCAATGTATTTTCCTCCCCATTTTATAAACCATCACTTGAGCAAGAAGCACATTATCTTCTATGCATCTGCCTTTAACAAATCCACACTTGTTTGGATAACTAATATGAGGAAGAAATTTGGACAATCTAGAAGACAAAATATTAGAAATGATCTTGTATGAGAAGTTGCATAAACTTATTGATCTATAATCCCCATAACCTTTTCGATATTTAACCTTAGGAACTATCATAATGGTAGTGCTTGTCCAACTTTTAGGAAGCTCATAACTTGTAAAAAACTATTAATACGAATTCAGAGGTCAAATTTAATTATGTTCCAACATGATTTGTAAAAAGATCCTCCAAAACCATTATGACCAGGCTGAATCCTCACTAAGGTCTGTAACAACTTTGAAAACCTCTTTTTCTATAGAAAAATTCTCTAAAATCTCTTTTGTTTCTAGAGTGATCAAGGAAGGAATGATATTCGTGATTTCAACATTAGAAACATGTTGATCAGTAGTCAAAAGCTCTTGAAAATGGTTTAGAATATGGTTACAAACTGTTTAATTGTATTCAATCTAAGTTCCATTCTTATCTTTGATACATTGAATCACCAACTTATTATGCTTTGCTTTGATAATAAAATGAAAGTATCTAGAATTTGATCTCCCAATTTCAACCATTTAATTGATGATTTTTGCTTCCAATAAGATTCTTCAATATTTAAGGTTGCCATTAATTTTTCTCTCACTACATCAAAAAGGTCAAATTGGCACCTTTCAGTCGGCCAGCCTTGTCACGGTCATTGACCGTGATAAAAAAGCACGCGTTTTTTTTATCATGGTCAATGACCGTGACTAGCTCGTGACAAAGGCTTGTCACCATCATTGATCGTGACAAGATCGTGATTACTATACTTGTCACGGACTTTTCACGGTCAATGATCGTGACAAACTTAAGAAGTTATCACGATCAATGATCGTGATAGGTCCGTGACAACTTTGTCTATAAAAAAATCCTCCCTCTTCTTTTTTTCCACCGTTTTCTATTCCCTCCATTTCTCTCTCTCTCTCTCTCTCTCTCTCTCTCTCTCTACCAGGTATTTTTTCTTCTCTTTTTCTCTTCCATATGTATATATGTGTGTGTGTGTATATGTGCGTTTGTGTATATATGTGTGTGTAAATGTGTGCGCGTGCGCGTGTGTGTGTGGTGTGGGGAGGGGGTGTATATGCGTGTGTGTATATGTGTGTGTGTGTGTGTGTGTGTATATATATGTGTGTGTGTGTGTGTGTATATATATACGTGTGTGTGTGTGTGTGTGTGTGTGCGCGCGCGCGTATGTGTGTGGTGGGCAGTGGCAGTGGGGGGTGGGCAGGGGGTGGGGCCGCATGTGTATGTGCATATATGTGCATGAGTATATGTGTGTGTGTGCATATGTGTGTGTGTGGGGTGGGGGGGGGGAATGGGGGGGGGGGGCTTGTTAATGTTTTTAGTGAGTTAATAATTAGTGCCCCTTTCATATGCAAGTAGGATTGCCCCTCATTGTAAATTAGTAAATTAATAATTGTATACTTTAATTGTTACTTTAATTGATGAAATGAATTAATTGAGTAGATGAATTAGAAGGAGTGTGGGATACACATTTGTTGTTGCTATTGCGATTAGATTATAGTGGATCGATGTTCGGTTGGTTAATTTTAGAAGTGGTATGACCACTGGATTATTGTCCATATGGGGGTGGGATTTTTCAACTTTTTTTAAAAATTACTTTGTATAACGAACAATATATATATAGTATGGTAATTAAATGAAACATACTTGAAATTACATATAGTGCGCATAGATACTAGCCTTCTAGTTCTTATGCGTACACATTGAATAGTCCTTAGACCCGTTCGAGAGTCATTACCGCTGTAATGAGATCTCTCGAATTGTCCTGTTTGGACAGTTTGGGACTGCATAAATTCTGTATAACAATATTCTTAGTGGCTTAAAGTTTTTACTTTTAGAAGAAGTTCTGCAGTCGTATCCTAATGTTCTTTGGTTACATACTACATTGACAAGTGTGAGTGTTACTTCAATTGATCAATTGAAATAACACTCACACTTGCCAATCTACATTGTGTACTTCGAGAACTATGGGGATATGCTGTCGATTTTTCTTAAATCATAACAATGTGCATGAGCTGTTAAGTGTATTTAAGAAATATGCGGTCTTGAATGGGATAGGACCACTCACCCTTTAGAGGAGAAGGAGGAAATAGGAATTTCTATTATAAATTTAATTTGAATTTGAAATTTAAAAATTGAATATAAATAAGACATAATTAAATGAAACATACTTTAAATCTAAGTTTTTTTTATACTAATCCAGGACTATACACTTCTTACCTTTAATAGGTGATTAGTTGTAGTAGCTGTGATAGGATATCCTAAATACAAAGAGTGGATGGGTGAGACAAATAGAATGGGGGATGTGTTTCGCAGAGGTGCTAATGAATTTATGAAATACGCAAAGAGATGTCATAATAATGAAGAGTTTCCATGTCCGTGTGCTAGGTGAAAGAATGGGAAGGTGTTTGAGTGAAAAACAGTTGAACTACATTTGTTAAGATGGGGTATGCAAGATAATTATCGATTTTGGAGTTTTCACGGTGAATTGAAAGTTCCTTTTGTCCCTGAACAACCTTCGCAACAACCTTCAACAAGTAGGATAGATGTAGAAGGGGATGACGTAGATCATAATATGTTAGAGGATTTAGTTGATGATGCGTACGGAGTTTATGAAGCGGAGGAGAATGAGGTCACTGATGATGTACAAAGTTCAGGTGCTCGTGAAGATATCACGATAAACCTTGACAATGACTAACGAAGTTTAAAATTTAAGGTGACCCAACTATTATTCTCTGGCTGTAAGAAAGATCAAAGAACTTTACATGTCATGGTTGGTTTTCACAGTTTGAAGACGCAGTACGGTTTGTCTGGCAATAGCGTGACAGGAATTCTGAATTGGATGAAGGGCTTACTACCCAAGGAGAATACGCTTCCAAATAACTATCCTGTTATGAATAACAGTTTGAAAGGTTTGGGGATAAAGTATAAATCGATTCATGCTTTTGTAATCGATTCATGCTTGTGTGTATAACTACATACTATACCGAAAGGAGTATGAAAATCTCGATCGTTGTCCGATATGTGATGAACCTAGATATGTCCAATCTACTGGCAAGGAAGGCACATGATGAAAATGACACTAATGAGTTCGTTGATGACTCTGATGAGTTCATCGATGATGGTGGTCATGTAATGGGAAAACGAGTGAAATTAACGAGTTTGCAATATGAATAAGTAGCTCGTCATCTATTTGACACACATGAAGATGTCGAAGAAGGGAAAAAGTAAGTTTAAATTATTTAAGTTTTACATTATTTTAGATTACTTTATACATGATTAATTTTGTAATATGCAGAAAATATGAAGCATGTGAGAACAATAAAAGACGAAAAACAATGGTACAATCAGACAACGAATTTAGGCTGTGGTTGTCACAAGAGGTAATTTTAATGAAAATGGTCGTTGTATAACGTTACATTACAATAAAAATTTACAAATAACCTAATTAATTTATCTATATTCTCATCTCTTAAAGACGGGTGATGCAACATCAAGGCTTGCTCGTTTAGCCATTGGACCCTAGTACAAAAAGTATCGATTGAACGGTTATGTATTCGGCGCCAGGGTGTACGATGAAAGTACAAATATACAGAACTCGGACATTTCATACAAGGCTCTTACTTTCTTTCTTGCGAGCACAAAAGATAAAAACCTAGTTGAAGCTGATGTGACTTACTATGGTGTAATTCGAAATATATTAGAATTGGATTATATAAGCTTCAAAGAGGTTGTATTTTACTATGACTGGGTAAGAGTTAAGGATAAAAATGCTTTTAAAGTTGATCCTGGCACCAATTTGATTATGGTTGACTTGTACAAGTTGAAGAGCCACGATCACGTGAGCCATGAGCCATTTGTTTGTGCATTTCAAAATGTCAACCAAGTGTTTTACTAGGAGTATATCAACAACGGGCCGTGGTCAATTGTCCTACATACGCCAAAGCGTCTAAATAGTAGTGTGGATGACTTGGCTGCTCCTACCGAATATCAATCCATTTTTTATGATAACCCGAATTTGAAACAATTTTTTAATTTGTAATAAATATTCTAATTTATACTTTATCAATCCATTTTTAATGCTTTTAATTGATTTGCACTTTATCATTTTCACTCTTGTGTAGTGTGCGTGTGTGTGGGCAGTAGGGGTGGGGGTGGGGATGTCAAATAGTAAAAATTCATTTGGATTTGTAGTAAGTGTACATATTTGCATGTATTCTTCTAATTCATTTGGATTTGTACGAATAACAACTTTTTTTTACCGAAAATATCTCCTTCAGGTATTAAGGCGAGAATGATGATGTTGATTATGATGATGTTGTCTGGACTCGGTGGTAGCGGGGGCGACGAGGGCTCCTCGGCCCCTAGGCTCCCCAAATATGAAAAATTAGGGATGGATGTCGAGAACAAGACGGGGATATTAGCGAGATCCTTCGACCTGGTAAATACTATCATCGGCCCGGGGTACACTAGTTGGATGGAGGTGCCAATGAGCTCAAGTTAGGTATTTGGGCGACGCTACAGGTAATGTATTTATATTTATATGAATATTTCAATTTCAATTTTAATTTCAATTTATATTTATGCGCAACTAACATTGTATTTATTGGACAAGAACAATTCAGCCTAGCCCCAGAACTACGCGATTCCGTCTTGGAGCAGTTAAGGTAGAAATACAAGACGTGGAAGAAAAATTTGTAGGTCCGGTACTTTGGGAACACCCGAGACTCCATTATCCAAATGCGTGACTCCGTCCCGCCGAAGGAGCCGATCTCATTGGCATAATGGCAAAAGTTCATTGACAATGAGATCGGGGAGTGATAATTGGCATCTCGCTAATTGGGAAGAGAAAATAGAGCGAAAAAGATGGACGTGCACTACTCCGATCGGACGTCTTACGCCAAGGTGGAGCATAGGATGATGGTAAGATTTTATTTTTTTATAATTATAGAAATATGTTATTTTGCATTCTTTTACTTTGCTGGTCCGATACTAATTTTGCATTATTTTATTTCAGGGGACGGGGAGTGGCCCTGGGGGTAGGCCACATAGTCTCAATACTTATGTGGCTGTTCGGACGAAGAAATGGAAGGACAAGGAGGTGTTCCCGATTGTCGCATCCACGATTGTAAGTAATCAGGCAGTTTACTTTTTATTAATCACATTATAATTTTTTTTATTTACTTATTTAACTAATCATGTGCTTTTTGTCATTTTAGGCAAAGCTTAAGGAAGTGCACGAGTCGCAGTCTGATACTGACAAGGCATCTTTGTCCACGGATGCACTCAGCCAAGTGCTTGGCACTAATCACAAGGGGAGTATAAGGGGGTGAGCTCACGGGTGGCCAAATATAGGATCATCGGATTAGAGACGAGCAATACCGGGTTAGCTCGAACAGTGAACTCACATGACGCGAAGCTATCCCAATTGGAGGCGACGGTCCAAGATACGTTCTCATTAATGAAGCGTTCATTAGGTAGAAAGGGTAAGGGGAAAGGGAAGGAGAAGGTGGTGGAGGAGGAGGTGGAGGAGGATGAGGACGTGGACGTCGTTGCTTCATCGTCGACACGTGCGGACTCTGATGATCCAGTCCCCTATTTGGCTCCCTTCGATCAACCTATAGCGACACTTGGTTGGCTGAGCGTGTTTATAAATGACATATTTGATGGCAAGCGGATATGGAGGGGGTTGAGGGACCCGAATACCGTCCAGGGTATGCTAGTGCATGGATGTGCGCTTCAAGACATCGAGGCCAAGGTGCTCATCACGCATGTAATCATCAGAAGGAGAACTCTTCATTGTGGTTGCGCGAACAATGAGGCACGATGCATATTCAAGGGTGTATCAATTCGTATATCATGTGGCCTATCCACCTCCTCAATCCTACCCAGACATGCAGTGACATTATTTGAATTATTTTGGATTGTTTTAAGTTGTTAAATTTGAATTGTTTTAAGTTGTTACATTTGAATTATATTTGGATTATATCGTGATGCATATTGTTTTGAAAGCATATTTGCATTATTTCTACTTTATTTGGATATATGATGTTTGAACAGGTACAATGTTGCTATAACAGGTACAAATATACTGCTGGGCAGTGGCAGTGGCCATACTGCCCAATAGATTTTTTTTCAATTCTGCCCAGAATTGTTATGGATAATGACCATGATAATTTTTTGATGGTTGCCACGGGTTTGTCACGATCTTTGACCGTGACCATGACAAGTCTATTGAACTTGTCACGGTCAGTGACCGTGGCAAATAAATTTGTTACCCCCAAACTTGTCACGATCATTGACCTTGACAAGGTGAACTTTTCATGGTCAATGACTGTGGCAATCCGAAAGATTTGGTGTAGTGTATCCCTTAGTTTAAAGTTATCCTATTAGATTCCTTATTCTCAAGCTCATAAGTTGATTCTAACTGAAGAGTCTCATTTTTTAAGTCCTTAATAGCCTGAAAAATATCTTTAAAGGTCTCCTTATTCCACTTTCAAATCCCCCTTAAGTCTCCTCAATTTAAATGAAAATTTCCTCATCCTCAAAGCATGAATCTCCTCATTCTAAGAAGATTTGACTATTTCCTCAAACTAATAATGCTTTCACCCTATAGACTGAATTTTAAATGATTAAGGAATTGAATCCAACATGGTTTTAACTGATAGTAACAGAGGATCACGATGTGATGAGGTTATGTTCTGGTGTTGGATAGATGAACTAGGGAGCAAGTTGTATCATTATTGATTAAAAATAGACACCTATCTAATCTAGCCATGATAACCCCTCATCAATCCTATTATTACACCAGGTGAATTTATTACCCTTATGCCTTAAATCTCTATGGGCAAAATCATCCATAGCTTGAGTAAAATCCCCCACTACATTGGAATCAAAATCATTTCCTCCTAATTTTTCTTATTGACAAGACACCACATTAAAATACCCCATAACCAAATGAGGTTTATCTATACATATGTTTGAGATATCCACCATCTGATCCCAAAGAAATTTCCTTTCTTCCTTAGTACATTTTGCGTACACTATTGTCAAACACATATCAGACTTAAAAGATTAGTGGCTAATGTTCACAATCAACTATTTCTCTTCATCAACAAGGCATTGAACTATAGTATTAAACCTCCCCAAAAACCAAATCTTCCCATTCACATTACCGCTGCAACCTTCAAAACCCCATATGATTTAAAAAAATTCCATTTTCTTAGAACAAGCTTTAGGTTCTAAAAGAGAAATAATAAGAACTTTATGAATTTTTAGTAATTTATTTAACCTTATAGATGATGCTTTCTTAACAACCCCATAATATTCCACATAAGAAGGCTAATAATTTAGACAGATTGGGCAGGGAATGCTTGGTACCTTTTGAGCTGGATCAAGTGAGTTTTTTTTAATAGTAGATCTTTGATTTTGGAATAATTATTAGGAATATGGGCTCTTTCATTTTTTTTTTGTCTTCATCAATCTCAGAAAGTATACCTTCTTCTCCTTATACCTATTAATCTTCTTATCAAGGTTTTTGCAAATAATTGCATCTCTTCAATAAATAGGGTATAAGGGTCATCCTCTTCATCCCCATCAGTAGCTTACATGTCTACTACACGATTTTATCATTATATGGGAGTTCAGTAGTTTTAAGGGAAATGGAACATTAGTCAATAATAATGGATTTTTGGCAACTTAATTCTTAGTTTTAGATTTTTAAATGTGATCATTTATCTACCTTTGCATCTTCTTCTAAATTTTAAGGACAACTTTATGATTATGCATGATCTTCTTGTCCTTAGGAGACTCTTTTATTTCCCATTCTTTAATTTCTTTTCCTTCATCTGCATGATCTTCAGTAGTAGGTTAATGGTTGAGGACTTTTGGGGGGACTATTAATGTTAAAAGTAGTATCCTTATCCACCTGATGTTTAAAGTGAGTATTGTTAGCCAATTGGTCTTGCTTGTTTTTGGCCTTGGTTTCTAACACTTTCTTTGGTATTTTCCACTTGTTTGTAGATTTAAATAAGCAGCTACTTTCATTGTGACCTTTCTTGAAACAAAATGAGCAATATTTTGGCAAATTTTTTAGAATGAATTCTTACAAGAATCCACTGTTATGACAACCAATCCATACTTTTTTAGGAAAAGACTTTGTTAAATAAACTTCAACACAGGCTCTTGTTAGGCTTGGTTGATTGATCTCAATAGTTGAGGCATCCAATCTTACAGTTTTCCCAACTAGTTGGGCTATGGAATAAAGTGAGGCCTTAGAGAAGAAATGAATAGGCAATTAAGGGAATGAAATCCATGGGTGGACATACTACTTTACCTGTCAGCCCTAAAGTCTGGGGAACATTTAAACGTGAACATGAGGTATTTTCCAAAATTCTATGCATGCTTCATCCACATTACTGCATAATCCTCTTCACAATTTAGGTGAATCAAGACATATTGTTGATCTAAGAGGCAAATAGTGTAAGTATTTTTTAAAGAGAATGTCTTAATAATATCCCTTATGGCTTCCATAGATGGTCCTCCATGAGAAAATTTCCCCACTAAGGTGTATTTGAATGGCTTGGCTATCATTGCTAGCTCACCCTTGTATGATGAAGGTTGTTTCAATACGAGATCATTCTCGATGGGGGATGATAGTGTTACCACTAAAACAAAGGATTTGCTCCACAGATTATTGATATCAGGAGGTTTAAGGTCAGCGTGAGGTGGGAGGCTAGATGAAGCCATGCAAACCCTAATTAGGGTTTACACGATATATATATATATATATATATATATATATATATATATATAGGGAGATGTTCACAAGTGGACCAAAAGAACGGACCTTAACAAAAAATACATATTAACACATTAATTTTAATTCTTATAGTGTAATTGGTCCGCGCCAGCGGCACCAAATACGCGTGTTGATCGATCCCCCCCCCCCCCCCCCCCCCCCCCCCCCGGCAGCCCTGCTGTCATAAGGGCTGCCACAAGGGCTGCTTTGGTGATGGTGGTGGTTGGGGGGTGGGGGGGCGGTGGGGGTGGGTGAGGGGCGGTGGGTGGGGGGGTAGTGGGGTGAAGGTGTGGTCTCGGGTGCCGCTGGCGCGGATCAATTACACTATAGAAATTAAAATTAATGTGTTAATATGTGTTTTTTGTTAAAGTTCATTAAAAAGTTCATTTTTTTGGTCCACTTGTAAACCCCTCTCTCTCTCTCTATATATATATATAAAATAAGGAGTACGAGTTTTGTTACTATCCAATAAATACATAAGACAATTAGTGGCCATGATTGTGCCAACAACCCAACAAATAAAAAAAATCAACGAAAAGTTGAACACTCACACAATAGCTCATCCTTGCAATTTACACCTAAGTCTATTCCTACGTTAATTTGAATGACCCAGTTATCGATACACACCCAACTATCTGTCACCGAACGCATATCCTGATCAAACTCAAATCCATTTTCAGCCCTAAAAGCAAAGAAAACCCACATCTTCCCTTTCGTTTCCTTCGTTCCAGCGGCTAAGATTTTCAAGCAAAGGTTTCATCGCGACAACTGAGCTAATCGCGTGAGGTAACCTGGCAAAGGTTCTTTTTTTTGGCATCTCTCTATCTCTCTCATATTGTTGTCGATTTTGGATTTTATGGCACGCAGACTCACATTATACGGTCTAATGATTTCTTGGCTGTTCTCATAGACTCTAGCGAGGAATGGATGAATAAAATTTGAAAGCACCTGTTTTGAAAGCACCTACTATATATTAGGATGTATTTCGAGGATCTATTTTGAATTCTTTCTAAAACACGTTTTCATTCCTTTTTTTGTGCCAGAAAATGGAATAATCGTGAATGATTTTGCTAAAGAACCCTGTTTGATATGCTAAACAACATACAATAGTTAAATCTCATGTTTAATTGAAATTTTGGTTAGTAGTTTTGAACTTGAAATTACATTTTCTGGTAAGGAGTTTATAAAATAAAAAATAGGGTTTTAATATTTGTTGTATAGCTGTGGTAATGATTTTGATATTTTGAGGTTTAATGCTTCTGTTAAACTTGCTACGCCCTCTCCCAACCCTCTTTTTGTCTCTCACTGTGTCTTATATCGGTTGACTTTTTGAATGCATGTCAGGTGTTAGACAAAATGTTCAAGTGAACTGGGATTCATTTAGACCATCATTATTGTTGTATTAAACAAATGGTCAAGAGGGATTCATGGTCATGTGGGGAAGACAATACAAGGTCTTAAAATTTTCTAAAGTAAATTAAATGTTCTGAATTTTTAATTTTACCTCTGGCGCCTTTTTTGTTTATTGTGGAGAGTTGGTAGCAATTTTCATTTGTGTATTTTGACCTTTGTTGCCTTTGTTTCCCCCATTTCTCAGTTATTTTGTTATATGTTATCAATGAATAAAACAACTGGGTATAGTAAATCTAAAAATGAAAAGAAATAAGGGCCCGTTTGGCATCCCAATTCCAAGCCATGGAAATGGAATTGGAAGACCAATTTTAATTCCATGGAATTGAAATTGGCCTTTCAATTCCAATTCCAAGCCTCGGAATTGAGATGCCAAACGGAACCTAAGAGTTCTTTTAATGCTTAATTTTTACCTATTTCTTTTCATGTTTTTCTCTTCATTTTTTTTCTAATAAATATGCATGGACTTTGTAAGTAGCAAATCATCTTTAATTTTTCTTGGGTTTTGCATTTGTATACATTTATTAGCCTTCTTACTTAAGATTGGTTGAAATCATGAGGTACAAACCTCGTGTCATGATAAATTTAAAAGGAGAGAAAATAAGCAGGCATTTATCTCAAGTTTGTAATATGATTGTTAGATTTTAATTTCTTAGTTTAAGCTTTAATTCTAGGGTGTCAAAAAAAGAGAACTTTGATATTGGTGGATGGGTTATTGCCCCTTTACATAATCCCAACTTAGAATTTTACTAAACAGCACATGTAATTTATGTGGGTATTGTGAGGCACGTATGTTTCGTTAAATTTGAGTAGTACGCTATAAGAGGACTGGGACTTCATTAACATTTCTGAGTTCTTTTTTTCATAAGAAATGGAAAAGGAACCAATGTATGTTTTTCATTTGCGTACTACAAAGCTATTAAATTTGAAAGATAAGAAATCATTGGTGCTTTATCATCCGCTCTTATTTCTGAAAAGAAGTGCTCACTTGAAGCCTCTCCAACTCGATCAAGTAGAGATTGCATGAACTATAGTAATGTTTAGAATAGTATTTTACATCATATGTTAAGCCAAGGCCAAGCATTTTTTTTGTAATTTTATTATTTAGTTTGGTTGATTAGATATTAAATGCTGTTTTAGTCTATTTAGTGGCGGGGTTTGTATGAGGAGCAACACATGGAGAGATGAACGACATTCATCTTTTATCAATTTCATCTCTTGCTTACTCAGTGCAAATTTTTTCCGGTTAAACTTTGTGCCAATTTCTTCTGTAAATAAATTACAGTGCTTAATCCACCTTCAACTTTGGGACGGTTCACCAATAACCTTTTGTAAATAATTATATGTTGGATTTCATTTCTAATTGTGAAGTTTTATCATTAGCCTTCATTTTTGTGACGAATTCATATTGTAACAAAATTATGTGTCTCTTATCACCAGGTAGGTGCATTATTTTCATAATTCAACCTTCTTCCTTCGTGTTCAAATTCATTTTGCTTAAGGTTTCAACCGATTGGATCGCAAATTTGCACTTTGTGAAAAAAATTGATTTGTGAGAAAAAAAATTCTTATCGATTTTAACTCTGATTTTTTTTTTTTCTGAAATTGGAAATTTGTAAATATTGAAAATTGAAAAAAGTTTTGGATTCTAAAGAGCCTTCTAAAGTTGAGGAAACTGAGCTAGCTCTGTTTTTACCAGAGATTAATGGTGATGACTCGGTACCGAAGGTTGAAGCAGAGTAGGATGGGAATAGTAGTGAAAGTGGTGGTAATTCCATTTGCAATTTCTGCTTTTCTATTTTGTTGAACTTGCAGGTATAAGCTGGTTTTGAACATATTAAGATGTTTTGTTACTAACTAGGGGCTGTTTTTTGTTGTTTAATCTCTACTTATCTTTCAAACACACACACCACTTCAAAGAAAAGGTTTGTTGAAGCAATTTTTAGGAATTTTCATACTTTCATTTTGTTTTTGGTTAGTTTTGGAGATAAATCTCTCTATCTGTGCATAAGTTTTTTTTTTCTCACACTATCTTTGCATATAAATACTCATACCATCTCTCTGTTTTTTTAATAGTTCTAATTTTTGGGTTTACTTTATGTTTTGTTTCGTAGAATACTTTTTTTTTCTATGATTTGTTATTTTTGTACTATCTTGCATATCAAATTTTTTTGTGTTTACTTTATATTCTGTTTCGTAGAATAATTTTTTTCATTGACTTTTGCTGTTTATCTACTATTTTGCAAATAAAAAACTATTCATACTTAGATAGGCTTCGGAGATCAAATTTTTTCTTTGTTGTGTCTTGTTTTACCCTCATAGCCTTTATTTTCAGTGCCTTCTGCTGTATTGAACACGTATAAATTGTATTGGTGTTTTATTTAATCTCAATTTATGGACGTGTAGATGAAATTATATAATGAATGTTCTATGTTATACATATTTATTAGTTTTTGGTGAGATGTAGTCCACTTTTTGTTGGTTTTTAGGTGTTTGATTAAAGTCCTAACTAAGTGTTTAACTTTGTTTGCGACTTTCAACTTTCACTTCTGTGAACTACATGGACCATTGAGAAAGCATTAACTCAAAGGTTCTATTGGCAATCTATATTCAGGTTTGTGTGATTAGATACTCTTAGCTTCATTATAAATGAATGTTTAGTCTTAATTTTATTGCATATTCAAGTCATGATTCGAGTTTATAAAATTCGTCGGCTTCAATGCTACATTTTTAAATGTCTAAAGTGAATGTTATTGCATATGGTACATGAGTCGAGTTTGTAAACTTTCAACTTCATTATAAATGAATGTTTGGTATTCTTGGTAGGACGTTCACACATGGGGTGGTGACACTGGTACATAGCACCCGAAGTACTCCTCGAGTCCTGTCACTATTCTACTGGTGTCAATGTATATGGTCGGTTGTATATTTGCTGTGATGGTGAATCAGCGGCCATTATTTCCTGGGGACTTTGATATTGATGAATTTTTTAGGATTTCCAGATTCACAGGTACTTCAAATGAGGATTCATGGCCTAAAGTGACTTTAAATCTGCTTGGATCTGAGTCGAAGAGTTAAGATAAGGGTGTGTTCCTGGAATCTTTATACCTTTTCATTACCTCAAGTGTATATAGATATGTCGCATCCACAAGATTTTATACTGTCAGATATGTATGCTGTTTTTAGATTATTTTTTCTCCTTTCGATTTCCATGGACGTAGTTCAAATAACATTGACGTGGCTTTGGATTATCAAATTAAAAAATAGATGCTAGTATCATATTTTTTTGTATCAATATCTTTTATTTTCTTCTGCAATGGATTTCTTTGGTGTTTAAAAAATAGAACTCTAATTGAGGTAAAAATGCGGATCATCAACGGATATTGCGACTTGATGTTTTTCGAACGTGTTGTGTAACAATTATTAGATATTTTTAGCTTTGCTTTGTTTAGTTTGTTGCTGTAAATGCCTTTATCTATCGTCTTTATCATAGTTAGTTTATACTGGTTCTTAAAAAAATTACGTTGATTTATTAAAAAAAAAATACGATATTTTTTTTGCTCAATACTGGTTCAATATTTTGTTTTAGGCCATATTGAGATCTCTTGATTAGAAATGATTTAATGTACATGTAGTGTGGCTAGAATTTTCTATGATTAGTCATAGTTTGTGTACAAATATTTAGTTATAAAAGATAAGAAAATGAATTTGGGATGAAATCTTTCGGGTTTGTATCCAATGGCTTAGAGTCTCACTTATTCACTCAACATAAGTAAACAAAGATTTGATAAAACATTATGTTCTTATTAGGGGTGGTAAACGGACGGATACGGATCGGATATCATGTTTTCCATATCCGTATCCTCTATCTGAATGTACTATTCATATCCGTATCCGTATCCCCCCGGATAGTTAAGACACCTATCTATATTCGTATCCGCTCAGATACCTCGGATTCGGATAATATCCGTATCCGTTTACATTATTTAGTCATCGAAAAAAATAACTATTAAAATATCCAATTCAATGAAATCCAATCCAATCCAAATAAATATATAACAAAATTACTGCCTCCTAATATCAACAATTATGGATTTCATAATAGTAGTACTATTCCATAATGATAATATGGCTTAAAGTCATCTATACTTCATAGCCATATAAGCTTCAAGCCATCTAAAAAAAATAACAGTCGCATTCCATGAGAGTAGAAATAAATATGCACCTTTTATATTAAATCAATTTTTTTGATAATGATAACCTGATAGACCTTTTGTCTTTAAAACATATTGATATTTTTATTTTAATAAGTATACATTTTTATTTTGTATATAATATATCTGTTGTTAACTTCAGTTCTCATGACAATCAAAACCATCTCTTTACTTTTATGTTTCTCTCTTACATTCTATTATGTTTCTCTTTTATATTCTTTTTCGTTTCTCTCTTACATTTATTTATAATTAAGAAAACTAACAAACAACCACATGAAGATTTCTTTTATCTTATTTTTTACAAAAGAGAAATGAAATGAAGTTAGTTTTTATTTTAATTTTGAGTGGAGTATATGTTCTTTAGGGGTGTATGTTGTGTGTGATAGGGTGTATTATAACTTTAGTGTAACTCCATGATAATACACCCAACAAAATATTAATACATGATATTTTATAATATACCCAATAAAATAATAACTTTAGGGTGTTTTTGTTTTGAGTGGAGTATATGTTTATTTTGTTTGAGGGAATAAACGATTGATTTTTTTGAAAATTATTTTATTAGTAATACTAATACTAATACTAATACTAATACTAATACTAATATTATTAGTTATATTTTAAACATATGTTTGACGGATACGGATATCCGGTAAAACGGATATCCGATAAAATGGATACTCCGCATCGGATACGGAGTATTCGTGTCGAATACTAGTACTATTCGTATCCGTATTCGTTTTCTCGGATATTTTTATAAAGTATCCATATTCGTATCCGTTTCCATATTTTCGGATAAATATTCGCAAATTCGGATTCGGATATCGGACGGGTGCGGATTTTCGAATATCCGTTTACAGCCCTAGTTCTTATTCCTTCATTTTCGCTTCATCTGAGAGAAACTATTCGGTGTGCCTAGTATGTTTCTTATTCCTTCATTCTTTACATACCCGAAGAACTATACCTGTCGTTTCTCTATACCTGCTATACCTACTTGTTAACTGATAGAATGAGCTGTATGTATAACAATTTAATAGTCATACATGTGTTGAGGTGAGAATAGTCAGCATAAAATAAAGGTTGAACATGTGTACTTAGTATATTCATATGAAGATTTTTTCTTATTTCAATGCGCTTATGCTTATTAATTCATAAAACCATGTCATGAATATGTTATATTATGTGTCTATAATCAGATGCCTTTATGTGTGTTCACGAACACTTTGTTATTATTAAGACTTATTTTCTTCATTCAAGATGTGTGTAATTATTGCAGACTTCCATGTACAAACATGTGGAGTTCATAGGAGCATGTGTAATGGGTTATTTGGACCTGTTGAGTGGCCTCCAATAAGTATATACTCCCATTTCGACTTCCAGCTACCATCACACTGCCGCAACACAATCCTAAAGTGGTGAATAATGTTGTCGAGGCCAACTTTCCAAAGGATGAAGTTGGGTAATGGTATAACAGAGAATTTTGTTGCATCCAATAGTTAATAATGATCCACATCATTGTTCGGAAATGGTATAACAGAGAATAAAAACAAAATAACTACATGTATCGTTAGACATACCACCACTCTACTAATTGTACCGTTCGGGACCTATCGCTGAATTTAGCCCCAAGTACGTCATCTAATTAAACATGTAATCTAATTGGAGGTAATAATTGTTTTAATTCGAACATTTACTCCAAAGCTGATTGTATCATGACCACAATCAATCATGCCTTTGTTTCATTGTTATAAAATGACACTATGCGAAAAATTGAGTTAAATCGTTGTTGTTTATACGAGGTCCGCGCTTAAATTTTTTAAATTATTTAGAATTATCTGTGTTATATCAAAATTAGTTTTGACTTAAATTATAGATTGACTTAATATTTTGGAATATTATCTTCTTGCTTTCAAGGGTACGGATTTGTTTGGGGACGAATTTTTTTTCGTTTTGCAGCTATATACTTTGGAAATTTTTATCGTTTTGCGATCATGCATTTTGGAATTTTGGTTGTGTCTTCAGGCACGGGCATTTAGCTTGTATATATACACACACACACACACACACACACACACACACACACAGAGAGAGAGAGAGAGAGAGAGAGAGAGAGAGAGAGAGAGAGAGAGAATGTTTTCCAATTAAATTGGAGTTCAATTATTGGGACTTGGATGAAATTAGGCGTATTTGATTATTGAGAACATCAATTTTAGATAACAACATAGAATTAACTTTGTCTAAATGTGCACACTTTTTCAAAATAGACTCTTATAGTTCTTAAAGTACATGTTCTCATCATCATCATCATTCATAAACATGGTATCATACATATGTGCTAATAATTGTGACTTAACCTTTCTAACCCTAGTGTCACCTCATGGGTAGACATTAAAATGTCCCAAGCTTCCTTAGATCTAGTGCAAGCTGAGATTCTTTTAAACTCACCCATTGCTTAAAAAATAGCATTTATGCCTTCATTGTTTTATTGTGAACTTAGTCACTCCTCTTCAGTCCATTTAAAAAGAGTTTTTCTTTCCGTTCTTTGGACATAACCTTCACCAATTACTTTATTTGGTAGAGAAAAACTATTTTCAACCATATCCCATACATCATCTCCTAACTGTTATATATATGCAATCATTCTCATTTTCCAGTAAAAAAAATTTGAACCATCAAACATAAGAGGACATATAGAACTACTATTTCAGTCTTCCATTTAAAATAAGTTTTAAAAGTGTTCGGGATCTTAAAGAGTAAAAAGAACTTTTTAAAACAAAGTAATCAGGTTGCTTTAATACCACTTAAAAGTAATCTATTGCACAAACGTGTTAAGATCATTAAAATGATCTCTTAACTCTTTAGTAAAAACCTTTTAAACTTTAATGGTTGAATAAACACACATTTTTTTAGTTCTGGTTAGTGTGGTGTTCAAGGTAAAATAAATTTAAAGTTGAAACAAAATAAGATGAGGATAAGGGGATTAGCACATAATAACTTGTTAACGAGAAAACTAGCATACTGGAAAACCTCAAGTCTTTTAGTTCCAAGACCACACACACCACAAGTCCACTAAAACAATAGTGTAAGTTAAATTTACAGTTTACAACGTGTAAATGAATAAGTACAACTATTACACCTAGTACACCAAGTCTAATACTAAAAAACCTCATAGCTACTGAAACATACCAAACAATATAAATAGTAGACTTAGTAGTACACAAAGCGTCACACTCAAGACTAGAGTATCAATGAAGATGCAACACACAAAAAAAATTCAATAATTTTTGGTTTTCACAGATGGTTGTGAGCTCAAATAAAAAAAACTATATAAAAAGAGTCTTTGCTTTAGGATTTGAAGTTTCAACTTTGTGAAAACAAAAGGTTTGTTTTGTGTATTAAAATATTTAGATCATGAGTTTTTATAAGACACAAAAAGATTTACACAAATTTGAAAAAGACAAACCAAATCTTGTTTTTAAGTGTATGACACTTTTAATCACAGATTTAGTGTATAACTTAGATATACAAAACATATATATATATATGGGGGGGGGGGGGGGGGTATAACCCAGCATAGATCAACAAGACAAATAGGAGAAGAAAAAGTCTGAACTCTAACAACCTTTGATTGATCCAACCCGGAAAGGCAAAAAGACTTTCAGAAGGACAAACCAAGAATGGCAAATAATCTTTCAAACAATCCAAACCCTCAAAAAAAAAATCTCAATCTTCCAAAACCCTCAAAACTTCCTAACTCTCAAAATCTAAACACTCATCTTAAAAATATATTGTAAAATGTGTAGTATAAAATATTTTAAAATAGATTGAGTAAAGAATCTCAAGAAGTTGTAAATGTTTGAAGAGTTTTTATAAAGAGAAAGGTCTAGAGAAAATTTGGCAGAGTTTAGTTTAAGCTTAGGAATTTTTCTCGAGGTTTAAAACTCAGCCCCAAGACCTCTATTTAAAGAGGCTAAAGAATGACTCTTCGTACAAAACAACAAATAAGGGCAGAAGGGTAAACAACCAAGGGTCTCGAAAGGAAATTTGGACAATGCAGAAAATAGAGGTCGATATGGGTACATGTATCCTTAGGCAAGGCATTGTGGAGGTAAAAAAGGTAAGAATTCGCTAAACAACCAACAGTCGAGTCAGCTTCACCCAAGGCTCACACGTGGTCAAATTGCGTGGGGCAAACCCTTCCTCCTGATTGGTCCAAAACGACACCCATGATAATAAACACTGTTTTTTTTAATTTCTGTTGAATTATTTAAGAATCAAAATAAATGTTTAAATTTTGTTTCTTTTAAATGTTTATTTCAGTATTTTAAAATTCCAAAAAATCATTTAAAATATGAAAATAAATTAAATTTTTTTGGAAAATTGTAAAACCTTGAAATTTATAATATAAAAATCATTTGAATATATAATATATATATATATCGGATGTATAAATACAAAAAGTAAAGAATATATTAAACAAAATTTCAAATTAGGGTTTTAAAATTGGAAAATTGATTTTAAAATTCTTTTATAAATCCTTTTAGGAATTTGAGAAATGAAAAATATTAATTGCCTCGATGGTTGTCAAAAATTTCCAATTTTAAACCAATTTTAATTTATCCCTAAAATATGCAACTACGTGCCAAAACAAATCAAGTAAGCATGCGACACAAAATTCAGGAAAACTTTCGAAAGGCAAAACCTTTATTTCTAGAACTTGACAAGTTTACAAGACCATTGACTTACATACAACCTGATAATCGCCCACAAGTGTAACGCACAGTGTCTTCATCAAACCTTCAAAGAAACGGCTAGAAATCAGCAATGGATCAGACGCAACGATACCACAAGGACACACAGTCTTCAGTAAAGAATCAACACGCAGAACATCCTCAATGACACGCAGTCATAAACTTCGTAGAGACTCCCACCACAATATCATGCAGCTCTCGGTTATAGAGATCTCCCCACAAAGGATGAACAATAGCAAAGTATGTTATTTGGGTTCCAAAACAACTCACATAAAGATATTGGGATTTTGTGAATTGAAAATCAAAAAGGTGTTTAAACCTTAAAGAAAGAAGACAAAAGCTTTCTGTCGATTTTCAGTGTTTGCAGAATGGAAAAACGAAAAGACTTCTTGAGAAAAACGGAGTTGGAAAGTCAAATTTATAGAAGACTTAAGGTGATGGTGTCGTTCGAATGAGAGACGATGTCGTTCGAACGAGAGACGATGTCGTTTGAAGTATCGCGCGATAACACGTCTCGTTCGAGCGATAAATGATGTCGTTCGAATCAGATGGGATGTCATTCGAACCAGATGATTAAAAAATATTTTTTTTTCCTTTATCCTTTCAAAAAATTTATCACCTTAAAAACTCCAAAAATATATTTTTTGAGAAAATATTTAAACATCCGCTCCAACACTTAAAAAATATTTTATGAAAAATGATCCCAATACTCTAGGTGTATTATTAAGGTACTCTAAAACAAAACTTTACCAAAGTCAATCTGTGGAGGCTACTTGTTAAATAACCTTGATTATTCGGATCCGTCTTGATGTGAATGTAATCTTGAACTTCTTCGACGGTGTAGCAGTATACGACATATAAATTGATAACGAAAAAAAATGTCCTTACATAATATGTTTACTACGTGCAATGGCCCGAGTGAATTTGCAGCTGTTGTTATAAAATTGAGCCATTTCAAAACCTGTGGGATTTAGAAAGGGTACTTTTAGGATATTTGTTCTTTCTTTATACAACCAATCTTAGCTTTTAACCATAATACAACATCAAATAAAAGTGTTGAAACGTTATTATTCATATCTAAGTACCTAGTAATACCACTCATAGTATATATCCTGAAGTCCACTTCTAGGTATTCTAAGGTTTAACAATTTTCCACCTCATACTACTTTTGTATATGGTTTAAATTCAACCTCAATCACACACACTAAAAAATATACTCTATCTTATCTCACACATTCATTTATATTAATGCTAATTCACATAATCATCGTGTGTATAACAATTGTACTATATTTCTCAGAGTAATATGTATGTAAGTGTGTCTGTGTGTGTGTATATATATATATAATTTATACTTTACACTAACTTCTTATCAACTTACAACCATTATTACTTCACATTTGGTTTTGCATTAACTAAGATGTCTTTTATTCAATAAATATCCCATTTTTATCTTATTCATAAAAATGTTTTTTTATAAACACACGCTATTAGTTAATACCCATCCACAAACATTTATGTTATAATCTAAACAAACCAAAATACCAATTTAGTATATTACCTTTATTTTGATACCTAATAAGGTAATTTCTATCCCTTTCTCGTTGGTATCTGATTCAAGCTTTGTTCATACACAACATTCACACGTCTCTTTCTTTTCAAAGCTTAATCACCTAGTTTATTATTTGTTCATAATGATAATCATTTGTTGAGTTACCACTAATCAATTAACGCAAACAAAATCCCATTAAGTAACATAAACCCTTAACCATACTTAAGAACTCCAAAATACTTCTTTGAGTTATTTATACCACATTTATTTTTGAAATTTATTCAAATATCTTGTTATATAATATAACGTTATGTCACACTATACATACTCTCTACACCTACTTTGTGTTAATGCTATATAACTTAAATCATATTCATTATTACTCACACCCTCATTGATAACACATAAGTATAATATTAACTATAACTTAATATCCACCCATATCAAATCCCAAAGTGTAAATTTCACTAACAAGTATACAAATCTATAAACATTATTCTTACTTTGCATTTATTTTAGATTTCTACACTCAATTATTTATTAACTGTGAGAAAACATCCCATCAAACTCCAACTATACATTAATACAAAGTCGTCAAACCTTGTCATACTTCATTTATATTTTACCATAACCAGCCCCCCTAAGGTTTTGTAAATATTATGTAGAGATATACCTTTAACACCCCTTTTTTATTTAATAACTCTTACTGCACTATCATATAAACATATTAACAATTTATCACCCTTTATAAATACATCTTCAATTATTATATTGTGAAAATATACCATAGAAACTCTTAAAATAACTCCTCAATCTTTTAAACTTGCAACTATTGAAGTCATCATCTCAATTTTACTATTCACATAAGCATCATAAAATATCACAAGAGTATTATTCACTATATATACTCATACTACTAAAGATGTACATTTTAACTCTCATTACTCTTTCTTCCACTCAACATAATTCACTACTAAAGAGTATTATGTTTGTATGCATTTATTTTCCTATCGAATTTGCTCACACCCCTTCATTTTCGCTATCATTGACTTGGTTGTTTTTGTGTTCTTTCATGGTGTGATTCTTTGTTGTATATTTTGTGTGAATTTTTTTGAAAAATTCAATTATAAAAGTTTTATTCCCTTGTGACACTCTCCATTTGCATTTATTTGCGCTTCTCATATCTTTCAATTTGGGACATTATAAAAAGGGGAGAATGAATTATGAGGGAGAATTGTTTGGTTAATTTATCAATGATTTGCTTAAACTTAATTTATTCGATTTTTGCGTATAATTATATTCCAAACTATTACGTGTCACGGGTATCTGCTTTATCTCATATGTGTAGGTACAAAATTGATGATTATTGGATTGCACACCCAGATGAGAAAAGCGGAAGATATGAAGATGTTGAAGTTTGGTTGACGACATGTCAGTTGGTATTCTCAGTTTGAGGGTTTAATGAGGATATTATCTTATATGTCATTTGTTTTATGGAGGTAGCATAATTCAAATTTTTTATGTATGTACCGGCATAGACATAGGGGAAGATTTGTAAGGACATAATTTTATAAATGTTCGGGATAGAATCTAGGAATTTTCTATTTGTCCTAGATCACATTATGTATGTCTGATACCGCTACATTTGGCACGTTAACACGATCATCCACAATGGCCTGATTCGAATCTATGCATCCACCATCTCCACACGTGCATAATGCTACATGTGATGTGTTGCCCAACCATTCCCACTACTCCACGACGCGTTATTGGTAAAATGGTTTATTGGAGTTGTTAATATTCGCATAAATATTTGAGAATTTTTTAGAACATATTTTTCGAAGTCTGATTTAGTTTTATCACAAAAGCAGAAATTTTTCTAAGTGTAGAAGCGGAAATTTATTGGTCGTCGATCTCGTTCGAACGATATCTCTATGTCGTTCACATGAGGATGTCGCGCGATCTCGTTCGAGTGACATGTGGCCTCATTCGAGCGACATGCCCATTGCCTCGATTTTCGTATAAATATCTGTACACATTCTGCAAGTTTTTATAAGTCTTGTTCGTACACGATTTATGTGATTTATAGCCCAGAAAATAGACTTCAAGTTTTTAAGGTTTCATGCCTTTTTGATTCACAAAACCATTCCCATATATGTGTGTGAATATTTAAACCTTCAAAGGATCGTGTTACTCATATGGAGTAACTTGTGGAGAAGTCGAATCTTTTCCATTGCTGCCCATATGAAGTTCTTGCGGGAGATTCCAGCCGACGACATCGGATTTGACACCTGAGGGTATTTCGTATGTCACTCTTGTTTTCAAGATAATCCGTGTAAATCGTTCTTTACAAATTATAGTGAAAATAAAAAAGGTTTTGCTCCTTTGGGGGATTTTTCCTCATTTGTGTGTTTGTTTGTGATTGAATATTCTTGCATGATCATATTATCTTCAATCACACCTAGATGCATGTTTTAGGATTTAATTGAAAAAATTGAGTTTAATTAAATAATTTCTTTATTTGAACAAAAAGGAACTCTCACCTTATACATTGGACATGCTAACAATTCTCACTCTCTTGCCTGAGCCACACCATGCATGCTGAATTTGTAATAGTTCAAATTCAACTACAACATATTATCAAAGATATTCTCTTATTATCCACTTGACTTCCCACTTGACTTCTTACTTTGCACCATCCTAGTTAACATGGTTCATGACACATGAGTAAACACATCAAGCACATTAGGCTAATGATGAATGTTTGCATATATTACTTGGGTTACCCCACCTCTATAAAAGCCATTATATCATCAAACCAATCATCTGCTTAATTTTTCCACAAGACTCAAGAACTAATGCTCTGTGACAAGTGACAATTTCTGACTTACCGCTTTTCTTATTTGAATTGATATATACATGTTTAACTTGAGTAGTTTTTTCTAGAAGCACACTTTTATCCACTATTTATCTTCTCTCAACCTGTTAAAATTCTTCTCTAAAATCGTACTGCTCTACTTCCTCAGTAATAATTGTTGATATAATGTGTGAGGGTACTGATGGTATTCATTATGTGCATGATATAATATTTGATGGTATTGATGTGTTATAGTATTACAAGACTAATGATCCAGCGGATGGTGGATGAGACAGGTGGTTATAAGGATCCCACAAATCTCGCAATCACAAGAGCTTACACATCTATTAAGTCTAATTAGTTACAATTTAGCTGTCACATCTACCATTGAAGGCCTTATATCAATGTGAATAGAAATGCACCTAAATGCCATCTCGACCACCTGATGGATAGATAAAATAGCCTAAGGGTCCTTGTTTACATCGATAAGTTGGTCAAAGTACGATATGTATACGTGTTTATGAAATCTTACAAAAATTCATAATCATATAATTAGTTTTCCCCCTATTTTTGTACCTATAATGTAGCGGCTATATGTCTCCTAAGTATGCAATGGAAGGTCTATATTCCATAAAATTTGATGTCTATAGCTTTAGGGCTTTACTTCTAGAAATTGTGAGTGGCTTGCCGAACTTTTATTCATCTGAATGACCAAACCTCATTTTATATGTAAGTGGAACTATTACTTTTTGTCCTCTTGATTTATTTTCCTTCCTAGATTAGTGAGAACAAGTGGTTATATTTAGATTTAATGTGATGACACATTTTCAAGCATGGAATTTTTGGAATGATAGTAGAGAAATGGAGTTGAATAAGAGCTCTATGGAATGATCGTTTTGATCTAATTTATATAGTCCACCCTACGATAGGAAGATTGCATACGTCGACAAGTCATCACATATGTGGTTTGTTGTTGGTTTACCATATGATGCTATGTTTTCTTCCTCTACTAGTCTTTACCCTTTTCCCCTTGAATTCGCTGACCAAAAATAGAGACAAAAACAACCTCTAACTTTAGTGTTCCAGGATCATCTTAAAACATGTTTATATATTGTGTGTTTACTTTCTTGCATGAATTCATTTGGACATTTTAGGGGATATTATCTACCATCTTGCATCCTAAAACAAATTTAAAAAGGCTTGCATCCTTAAAATATGTCTCCAAACCGTGACTTATCTTGTACTTATAAGATAAGTACAACTAGAAAATTTAATGGAAAAATCATAGTTTTTGGACTTAGTTGGAAAGATTCACAATTCATTACTTATAATAAAACAAGGACAAATGAGTACATCAACATAATTCTACCATGCAGTAGTTTAATAGACTGATCAAACACTCTGAAAGTATGGACTTTGTCCAAATTTATATCACAAGGGTTTGAAAATTTCTTTGTGTTGCATCTAGTAGGCAGTAATCAAGTCCTAGAATTTTGAACTTTGGAACTTATGGTAATAGATCAACTATAATATGGTAACACCTAAATTATAAATCTCCCTGATGTGACACATAAGTTAAAATAAACCACTGAAATGTAAATGATGACAATTACTAGCGAATTGTTCACGTAAAGTTATTGAGTAATCTTATCCTAAGCTCTGCTTTTATATATGTTCCTTTGTGAGATCAAGGGTACTACCATGGCATATGACACCAGTAATAATGCAACATTGGGTACAATCATGAACCAATAGTTCTTACTCTAACTCAATTTGTTCACTGCCTTACTAATGATTATAGAAAGTTCTCTCAAGCTTGGTTTCCTCTATGTAATATGGGATTTCATACCAATTAAGCACCATTTTTTTATCTGTGTTATTCATATTTTCCATGGTAACTTGTGCCCATTACTTTGGCTGAACCATTATTCATGGTGAGTCCAAGTTCTAGGCTATTGGGAGGGAGATTTATGATGAAGCATACGCATTTGGCAAAGAATTATAGATTTTACGCTCGCAGCCACTTGATCATTTTGATGGCATGCCAGATGTTGATTTGCAGCCTAATATTATGGTTTATACAACTCTAATTGATCATTTTTATTGCATGCCAGGCGGAGCTTCATCTTCATACCTACACTTATTGTATTTGCGAGCTCTTTAAATTAGGTCGGGTTCAATAAGCAAGGACATGTATGTGTAGGACAACAAGTGAGGATGTGTATCGGTGAAGAATGTCAAAAACTCCATTAATCTAATTATAACTCGACTTTATCCATGCCTTTCAGTGCTTTTTTATTCGATAAAATATTTGATAATCTCAACTAGTGCACATGACGTCCTAATGAAGAGAGCCTTGGCACCCCTGGTATTATGTCCACAACCTCCCAAAAAGATTCTCTAACTCAAAAACACTAGATAGTGTTTTGTAATAAAGTTTAGCTTCTCTTCCCTTGCAGTGTGAGCAAAGAGGTCAATTGGAATTATTAATTAAAGTTTTGGAGCCACTGCAACTTAATTGCTTCTTACAAAATTTCATTTAACCACTATTTGAAGGAGTAGAGATGGAAATAGATCTTGCGTGACTTCCTTGAAGAATATCTTTACTAGAATTCATTAAGACGGGCTCAAAGATACTTAAAAGTGACTTACTATTCATATATGACATTTGTTCAATTCATATGTAGGTTTATGATCAAGAAGTTAGATTGTTGATTCAAGAAATTAACTCTTCTCTTTCGACATGCCGAAAAGCCTTAGTAAATAACTAAGCTCAACTGATTTTAAAATTTTTTATTAAGTTTTTGGAACAAATTCTTATTTTAGGATATGTTATTAATGTTTCTAAAATGTTATTTCATAGTTTTAAATACTAATAGTGGGGTATCTGAGAGAGTTTTGATGAAGACATATGTGTACTTCAGATACCCCTAGGTAGTATATATACTCAATGCACAAAGTGGGCGTGAGTTTTATATCAAGACTCTTCTTTGGTGCGGGACTGTCCGTGTGGGTTGTTCTTTAGTAATTAGGATTAGATTATGCCCGATTTTTACTATTTTATACTATATTGATGGATCACAGTTCAGTCAAATCACTATCTTTTCAGCTACGTCCAATATCGCCCCCAAGTAACTATTTATCCAATCATTTCCTTCCATTACTAATCACAAACACAAACATAAGAATCTATATAATCGAAATGATGTATATGTGTGACACCCCACCTAATTGAACCCCAGGTGATCAACCCTAAATTAGATTAGAACAGGTTTCTCAGTTGGTTCATTCTAAGCATCACTATCGACTATTTAATTACTAACCACCTAAGTGAAAAATTAAATTGATGTCAAGTTTTATCTTTCATTAATTCAATGAAATACTCATGTGGAAACAAAGATAATTTAAACAATCACAATTAACTGAATTCAACCATTCACATCTAAATAATAATCTGACCGAATAAATCATCGGCTAAAATCCAACAAACGTAAAGACAGTTAATAACAATCGCAAAGTATCTAAAATGAATACTAAATAAAACTGTGAGCCACATGCTCGATTATCTGATGATAAACCTATACTCTAAGAATAAAAAGAATAGAAGCATTTATCCAAATCCTGCAACATCCACATATGCTGCAGCAACGAATCCCTGGAATGAGTCAAGTCTGGCATCCTTGTGGCTAGACACCTAAAAGGTTTTTAAAAATATTTAAAGCAAGGGTTAGAACACAAAACATTTAGAAAACATTTAGCAAATGATTAACTTGCAGTAATAAATATGTATGAATGCTCTTCATATTTTAGTTAGTGCCGCACTCCCTTGATGACATCCTCACCCCTCCTCTAATGTGCACAACTAACGCCTTAATTAAATCCCCTAGTCATTTATCCCATAACTAGATAACCGATATAACCCCTTGCAACCACCCTACTCTAACCGAGTATGCAATAATTATGATTTCTAAGTTATTATTAGTATTAACTTAATTAATCATTCCCTTTCTTAAATTCCTATAAATTTCATACCCGTTATACACATAATATAATTCTCGACCTATATTAAATTACCTGTATATAATTATTTATCTCATTATATACGTATAGCCATATTATAACATTCACACATATGTTGAAATAATAAATAATAATAACCATCATCCCGAGTAATAACTCACCGGATGTATATTCTCTAAAGTGCTATTCCACTAGGTGTATTCATATAACCTAGCTACCCCAAGTCAGGATCACTCACTAACTTTGTTAAAATCATACATAATGGAGGCGGTCATATTCCTTCCCTGAAAGTGAGATGCCCCTCACCCATATAACGGACGCTATGACCTGGGATATACTCGCCCTACTTCTCAAGTTAAGGGATTCACCCACTAAGAGCAACCTCCCCTGATAGCGCTAGAGTACGTATATTAATAATATCTAATCACTGATATTTATGTACACACAATATATATATATATATATATATATATATATATATACTATCGCACACCATATATATATATATATAGATAGATATATAAAAGTAAAATACCCCGGTTTTACCGTGTACTAAGTCCGTAACACAAGCCTATACAAAATATCATGAGTTTATAGTCCAACCCTGATTATTAATTAATTTACACATTAATTAATTAAATTACTTTTGGTGTCGCCCAACCAATATATTCGGATTCGCTCTCATGGCCCGAGAATAAAATAATACCCGAGTTTAAATACCCGACTCCGAATTAATTATCTTTCATTCTTAATTAATTTAATACCTTGGCATCGCTCAACCAATATACCTGAACGCGCCCACTTGATCCGTATTTAATTATTTTGGAATATTTTTTCCCAAAATTAACCATAGTGAGTCACACATAAATCCCTCCCATTCCCAATTACTTTCCCTTATAATTGTTAGGAATTTATGTTCCATATTTATTTCTCACTAACTAATGTATGGGAATTGAAATTTTAAATTAATTTCTCTTATATAAATAAAACTGGCCGACCTGCCAAAAATACTGGACCATCGATCGATTGACCCTTTTCATCGATCAATCGATCGATCGATCATGTCTTCGTCTTCTCCAACACTGATTCAGCCATTAACGAATTTCTCCCAATTCCAACCTCTTCTATGGTTCCACCCAAATGCAGACAACAATTTTAATACATGGGAACATGATGAGGACCTCCCCTAAAACCTCAAACATGAATTAATTCCCACAAATCTCTACTTATTCAAAAATTGGGAAATTTTCGGGCTTTCTTTGTACAGTCCCAACTTCATCCATTTATTCCAATTTCGTTCTTCAATTTCTACTGGGTTTTCACATCTAAGTTAAATATCTACTTAGAATCATGTAACACAATAAATTCCTACACCAATTCTCCTTTTGGTTTTCCAATTACAAAACCCCCAATTTTGTACCCATTTATACCCAAAATGAATTTTAGATTTCCACATCACACAAATATGAATTGCAAACATAAATAAATGCTACAGCAAGCTAACCACTTGCCTTATGGGTTCGTAAGGTCTAATCTGAGTGTGTGATTCGCAAGGTTGATGATGAACTCCCCAAATTCGTCCCTAGCCTTGTCTCCAAAAGGGTCCCCAATGCACTCTAACTACTCCCTATAACTTTCTCTCAAAACTCAAGATTTAGATTTTTGTTTTCTGCCGTTTCCCTTTTCTCCGAATTAGGTATTAAGGCTAAATCCCGTTTTTAGCCTAATAGCCCAAGCCCGAGTGACCCAAATACCCCCGTGTGGGCCCGACTATGCATGAAAATGCTCCGAAACCCATTTACTACCCTTGAGTACTCTTTTTCGACAATTTCAGCCCATCAGGACTCAACCGTGCACTCAGAATTTGCATCTGAATTAATTTACAAAATTTCTTATCTCACATTTAACTTAGTCTATAACCGACTCTTGGCTGAGATAAGTGAATCCCACATCACTAATACACGTATGACGTAAATAATTATTACTATTCACTTAGTAACTCAATTCCCATAAATATTAACCATTTATTCTCTCGATTAATATTTTTATACAGGTTCCCATAATTAATTCCATTAAATTAGGACACGCCAGTAATTTAAATTTTTAACCAAATTAATTCATTTTAAATGCATAAAAATACGTGGTGTTACATATTCTCCCCTTTACAAAGGAATTTCGTCCCCGAAATTTGGTCGTACCTGTGGTGAATAACTCTAGATACTGCTCCCGTATATCGTCCTCACGCTTCCAGGTAGACTCGTCAATGCTGTGATGACCCCATTGTACTCTCACTAGTATAACAACTGTTGATACCAAAATTAGTATGCTGATGTGGACGAATAATAAGAAGACATGTGTCAATTTACGTGGCACAATAGCAACGAGGAAGATCATTCCCCCGACCAACATACTCACTCCGAGCAACAGAGTACTCCGAGGAACACTAGTCTTCCGAGGAACACCAGCCCTCCGAGGAACTCTTGTCCTCCGAGGAACTTCAGTGCTCCGAGGAACTCTTGGACGATGAGCAACTAAGACGGTTCGAGCTGCATCTCGACCACAGCATTGATTTCCAGATAATCAACAGTTTAACTATTCATTGAATGCTTATTATCTTGACGCACACGCTTGGAGAGCATTAAATGAGTTACCCTTTCATATGTATATCATTTAATATATCACCCTTTCATGTACAGCCTAAGAGCTATAAATACCTTGTATCACCCTCATTCAAAGGGATCGGAATTTCTTTATAGAACTTGTAATCGAGAATTCCCAAAACACTCAGCAATAACATAACAGTGGACGTAGGCCATTCTTATAAGGCTGAACCACTTTAAAATTCTTTGTCTTATTTATTTATCTGTGATTGAATAATTAGAGCGATCTAATTTTTTACATCAACAGATTGGCGCCGTCTGTGGGAAACGGTTGTTATTATCATTTTTCACCGAAAATCATTCATCATCAATGGCAGATAACCCAGAATCCAGCAATCGAAACGCTGGAAATGCTGGAAATACTCCAAATCCCTCTGCAACACCAGATCTGGCTGGGATTATGACGAATCTGGCTCAAGGACAAACTGGCATGCAGGAAACAATGAGGCAACTCATACAGACCCTTCATGGCGATGCACCTGCACGTTCAGGACAGCGAAGTGGTCAGAGGCAAACTTATTTACTTCCTTCACGATCCAGGCGTACTGAGTCATATCGTAATGAGGAATCTGATGATTTTTCTTATCAACCTGGGCGAACTTCGTCAATAAGGGCTACAGATACTGATCAACGTATCACTCTCTCTCCAGAAAGACCCAGTGCCTTGGAAAGACTGAGTAGGGTGTCTTCTTTCAGTCGATTAGGCCCTAGGAGGAATAGGAGTCCACCTAAGACCATGTCGAGGAGTTTTCGACGACCATCAGATCTAAGAGAAGGATCAGCACAATCACGACCAATTGCTTGTCAAGATAGATCTCAGGAGGCTACTTCAGAACAATCAATTGCTCGAACTAATAGGCCCGAGGAGGGAAACGATGCGTGGAAGGGTTCCATTCAGCGCTTGGAGGATAGATTGGGAGAAATGGCTAAGGCGAAGAATCCTTTACAACGAACTTTTGTTCAAGGGACACCTTTTGTCCAGGACATTGTAAGTTTTCCTACCCCGTCAAAGTTTAAAGCACCAGTGGTGACCCCCAAATATGATGAAAAGACAGATCCTGTTCTACACATAGAGCAATATCAAGCTGCTGCCGACATCCATGCTGTCCCCGACGAGATGAGATGCAGAGCATTCTCGGGAACTCTTACTGGATCTGCCCAAATATGGTACAATAATCTTCCTCGGGGAAAGATTTCAACTTTCTTTCAGTTGGCCGAGTTGTTCATTGGCAATTTCTGTTTTGGAGCAAAACCAGTAAAACGAGTAGCACACTTGTTAAGTGTTAGACAAAAATCTGGCGAAAGTACTAGAGATTACATAACTCGTTTCAATAACGAAAAGCTAGAAGTCATAGATTATGAAGAAAAGACAGCAATCACCGCCTTGATGAGTGGGTTGTTGCCTAACAAGTTGTACTACACTTTGGCCAAAGATCCACCTACAACTATGTTAGAGTTAATGACAAAAGTGGCCAAAATCATGAATGCCGAGGAGGCTATGGCTGCGAAGAATAACATGGATAAGGAGACCAAGGTGGAAGTCGACAAATCCAAGAAGAAAAAGCATAAGGGCAATGGCGGTGACAAGCATTCCAAGAATAATAAATCGTCATGGGAAGTCCTGAAGAAATTTGATAATTATACTCCTTTGAAAATGGGTATTAATCATATCTTGGAAGAAATCAAGAATAACGATGAAGTAAAGTGGCCAAAGAAACTGAGGTCAGACCCTGACCTGAGAAACAGGGATAAATATTACGAGTTTCATAAGGATCACGACCATATGACCAAAAATTGCATAGCTCTTCAGAACGAGATTGAAACACTCATCCGAAGAGGGAAACTAGCAAAGTATGTTGATCGGGGAGGCGAAAGAAGGAATAATGATCGAACTAGAGAAAGGTCTAGATCTCCTCGTCGAGCAGAGGAGAAAAAGAAAAGGGATCATGAAGATGATACAGAAGATGACCCCGATCTTCCTAAGAAACCAAGACAGCCAGAACGAGAGGTATTTTCAATATGCTTTGGGTCATTTGATTGTAATGTCATTACAGGAGGAGATGCAGGAGGAGGAGACCTTACTATAGAAAGAAAAGCTTACCTCGGTGAGGCTCAGGCTTGCTCATACATTTAACGGATAAATTTGGCTGGAGAGGATTGCCCGAGGAAGGTAAATAAAGAGAAGCTGGTCATCGGTTTTTCAAAAAACGACCTTGCAGGTGTTCTTTACCCTCACGATGACCCTTTGGTGATCAAAATGAGGATGAAGGAAGTAGTGATCTCAAGGGTGCTGGTAGATAATGGTAGTTCGATAGACATCATGTACTATTCATGCTTTGACAGTTTAAATTTGAAATTATCTCAATTGGAACCTTATCATAGACCTCTATTGGGTTTTGCTGGCGAGAAAGTCTTTCCACTTGGGACGATCAAGTTGGATATTTTCATTGGAACTTGGCCTGCTTGTCGAACAGAAAAAATACGCTTCTTTGTGATGGATAAGAATGTGCAGTCAGCTTACAACATCATCATGGGAATAGTTGGTTTGAAGAAGTTCGAAGTAGTCCCATCTACAGTACATCAGTGCTTTAAATTCCCTACAAATTTCAGAGTAGGATTTATGAAAGGTGATCAGAAAGTAGCTCGGGAATGCTATTATTCGTCTGCCGAGCAAGAGGAGCTTGAAGAATCAAGGAAAAAGACTATTACCTACCAGGTGGATGAAGGTACAGAAATCGAAACACTCGATCCTAGAGATGAACCCAACTTGTAAAAGGACAGGTGGTGGAATCTACAGAAAATGTTATTCTGGATGACGAGCATCCTGAACGAGTAACCCAGATAGGTTCGTCGTTAGATGCTTCAATTAAACAGGAGTTGATAACTTTCTTGAGAAACAGGAAGAAAACTTTTGCGTGGAGTCATGAAGACATGCCAGGAATAGATCCAAACTTCTTATGTCACGAGCTCAATGTGAATAAGGAGATCAAGCCTGTAAAGCAAAGAAGAAGAGTATTTAGTCCCGAGAAGAATCAAGCTATACAAGAGGAGGTCGAGAAGCTCCAGAAAGCCCAATTAATTGAAGATGTGAAGTATCCAGACTGGTTGGCAAATGTGGTGATGGTGAAGAAGAAAAACAATAAATGGAGAATGTGTGTTGATTTCACTGATCTCAACAAGGCATGCCGAAATGATCATTTTCCATTGCCCAGAATTGATCAACTAGTGGATGCTACCTCGGGACACGAGCTACTTAGCTTCATGGATGCTTACTCTGGTTACAACCAGATCAAAATGAAACCTGAAGACAGGGAAAGCACTTCTTTCATTACCCCTAGGGGAACTTATTGTTATAATGTTATGCCTTTTGGTTTGAAAAACGCAGGAGCGACATACCAGCGGCTGATGAATAAGGTTTTTCCCAAACAAATCAGTTGCAATATGGAGGTATATGTCGACGATATGCTGACAAAGAGCAAGAAAGATGCAGATCATCTAGTTGACTTAGGTCAGACCTTTGATCAACTGGATAAATACCAGATGAAGCTCAACCCGATGAAGTGCACCTTTGGAGTACGAGAAGGAATGTTCCTCGGGTACATCGTCAACCAGCGAGGCATTGAGGAAAATCCAACAAAGATCAAAGCTCTTTTAGGGTTGCGATCTCCAACGACGAAGAAAGAGGTGCAGAGTCTTACAGGACGAGTTGCAGCGCTCAACAGATTTGTATCCCGAGCAACCGATAGATGCCTCCCATTCTTCAAAACACTTCAAAAAACTTTCGAGTGGAATGATGAATGTGAAAAAGCCTTTCAAGACTTGAAGAAATATCTGGGAGCACCTCCACTGTTGTCCAGGCCAGTAATGGGAGAAAAGTTGTACTTGTACCTGGCAGTATCAGAGAATGCAGTCAGCTCGGCATTGATCATAATGGAGAATGGAATCCAGAAGCCAATTTATTACACAAGTAAGGCTTTCCAAGGTGCAGAGATCAGGTACCCGAAGCTGGAAAAATTGGCATTGGCAGTAATTGAAGCAAGTAGAAGAATGAGGCCTTATTTCCAGGCCCATACCATCGTCGTATATACCGACATGCCATTGAGACAAGCCCTTGATAAGCCAGAAAAATCAGGAAGACTGATGTATTAGGCAATAGAGCTCGGTGAATATGATATTGTGTATGAACCCAGATCGTCATTAAAAGGGCAGGCTGTAGCAGACTTTATAGCAGAATTTACATATCCTAATACCCCCGAGCAGCAAAAGTTGCTCGCTGACCAACCTGTGGATGTTACAGGATCAACAGACATAAGTCCAGATCAACTCCGATTGGTAAAAGGGCTTGTGGATGTAGAAAGATCATCAAATTCAAACCCAGACCAACTCCGGTTGGTAAAAGGGCGAGAAGAGATGGTCGACGAAGAACGAAAAATACCAGGGGAGGATGAAAGGAAACAACAGATATTTCAGCGAGGAACTCTGTCAGATAAGAAATTTGAAGACGAGTTACCTACATGGAGATTATATGTAGATGGGTCATCTTGCACAACAGGTTGTGGGGCAGGGATTGTTTTGAACACCCCAGACGAGATTGACATGGAATATGCCTTATGATTCCAATTCAAAGCTTCCAATAATGAGGCTGAGTATGAAGCCTTGATAGCAGGTCTTAATTTAGCAAAGATTATGGAAGCGCAACAAGTGATGGTATTCAGTGATTCTCAATTAATTGTGAATCAGATGATGGGAACGTATGCAGTTAAAGGAGAATTAATGGTAAAGTATCATGCAAAGGCGATGGAGTTATTGGCAGAATTTGATGCCATTCAGTTGATCAGAATACCAAGAATGGAGAATGCACAAGCAGACACACTGGCCCGACTAGCATCAGCTACTCGTACTGAGTTGCGAAGAACGATACCAATTGAGGTGTTAGAAAGTCGAAGCATAGATGAAGACCTGACGATGAATATTATTACTCTTGATTTAGGACCATCTTGGATGGATCCCATCAGGGCATATATGGAGGAAGGAGAATTACTGGAGGATAAGATCGCTGCCAAGAAATTGAAGTTTAAAGCTGCTCGGTATGTACTAACTAATGGTGTTTTGTATAGACGAGGAATTATGGCAGGTTGCAAAGATGTGTACATCCCTCCGAGGTGAAAGAATTTATTGAAGAGATCCATGAAGGGTCTTGTGGAGCCCATGTAGCAGGTCGGACACTGTTGCAAAGGGTGATGACGCAGGGATACTACTGGCCAACGATGAGGGCTGATTGTATAGCCTATGCTAAGAGATGTGATAAATTCCAACATTTTTTCTCCATCCGATGAACTCCACAAGCACCTCGTCGTCGCAGTGGATTATTTTACTAAGTGGGTAGAAGCTGAGCCACTTATTGATATGATGTACGAGAAGGTATACCAATTCGTTTGGAAGAACATCATCTGCCGATATGGTCTCCCTCATGCCTACATCACAGACCATGGAACACAATTTGATAACGAGGAGTTTGCCACCTATTGTCATCAGTCAAACATTTTAAAAGTTCATTCAGCACCAGGCCATCCTCAAAGCAATGGGCAGACTGAAGTGACGAACAGAATATTACTAAATGGTTTGAAGAAGAGGCTAAGTGAGGCTAAAGCTAATTGGATTAATGAGCTACAGTCAGTATTGTGGGCTTACCGAACAACTCCCCGAGCAGCAACTGGAGAATCACCATATATGCTGGCATTTGGAAGTGAGGCTGTAATACCTACCGAGTTGGGTCTTCCAACACACAAAGTGCTGAATTTCAATTCCTCAGTCAGCGACTTGATGAGGAGATTAGATTTGGACATGCTCGAGGAAGTTAAAGAAGAGGCATCCATTAGGAATGCTGCTTATCAGCAGCGAACAACCCTGTTCTACAACAAGAGGGTAAAAAAATGCGACTTAAAAGAAGGAGATTATGTGCTAAAGAAGGTAATTCAGAATCACAATAAGTTAGAAGCAAACTGGCATGGACCTTACCGAGTTACTGCAGTTGTCCGACCAGGAACTTACCGAATAGCAACTCTAGAAGGAGAGGAATTTAAGAATGCATGGAATGCTGAACACCTACGCAAGTATTATCAGTGATGTAAAATGTAAAGCAGTTCCATCAATATGAATAAAACGACGATATTTCACAATCTTCTCTCCTTTTATTGAAAGTTTTTCGGGGAATACTAGTGTGTTTAACACTACGCTGCTCGGTACGCAACGCAACATGATAGTTCAAACCCATGACCAACTCCGGTTGGTAAAAGGGCGAGAATAAACTATAATCCTTTGGTTAGGAGGCGTACACTAGTGTGACCAACTCAGGTTGGTAAAAGAGCTAGTGGACACGATAGTTCAAGCCCACGACCAACTCCGGTTGGTAAAAGGGCAAGAACAAACTATACTCCTTTGGTTAGGAGGTGTACACTAGTGTGACCAACTCAGGTTGGTAAAAGAGCTAGTGGACACGATAGTTCAAACCCATGACCAACTCCGGTTGGTAAAAGGGCGAGAACAAACTATACTCCTTTGGTTAGGAGGCGTACACTAGCGTGACTAACTCAGGGTGGTAAAAGAGCTAGTGGACATGATAGTTCGAACTCAGACCAACTCCGGTTGGTAAAAGAGCAAGAACACAAGATGATCAATGAAAGGCCAATCTCGGTTGGTTAGGAAACAAAATATGCTCTCAAATGCCAACTTATGTTGGTCGAGAAGTAAGATATTATCTCAAATGCCAACTTATGTTCGTCGGAAAGTAAGTTTATTACATAAAAGTTCCTCGAAGAACAAATATTCCAAACTAAACCAAGTATAGTTGGTCGGGGGTAAAAACCTACTAATTGTAGTTGGTCGACGAGGAAAAATCATCGACCTTGGTTGGTCGGGCACATTTTATGAAAAAGAAAAAAATTTACCAAGTATAGCTGGTCGGGGATAAAAACTCTCACTAACTATAATTGGTCGACGAACACAATTTAACAACCTTGGTTGGTTGGAAGAATTTTTAACATTTTTATACTCATTACTTTATTATTAAGTGATCGAGCAATATTACTAATACTTGTAATTTTTTATTACTAAGTTGGTCGAGGAACCATACAATATTGTTATGCAAGCACAAATATAGAATGTCTGATAATCACAAGACAATAAGAATATAGATTTGCAAGCAGAAAATGAAAGTCTTTCATTACAATTCAAAATGAATTACAAGTTACATATGTGTACTAACTATTACATTGAGATCCCTACTCTATTGGTTTCTTTCCCTCTGCTTTTGAAATAGGTTCCTCGCCAGCAGGCGGATCATTTAAAGTCTGAGGAGAGTTAATAAAGTTCAAGTCCTTCAGCATTCTAACGTTCATCACAGAAGGACGATCTAGCAGATGCTCAGGACGAGATACTTCAAACTGAGAATGCAAACTGTAGTCACCAAGATAATTTGCAATTAAGCTCCGAGGAATGGCACGAGATGGTATCCATTCCATGTCCAACTTGAGCGGTGGCACAGGCAAGTCAAGCAATCCAGGCTCATAGTAGTCCCATAAATAGTGTCCCTGCTCGAGTTTCAACACACATAAGGCATTCAGCCAGCCTTATTTGTAGCCCTCATTATTGGCATTCTGGATACGAGCATCTAAATGGAATAGTGCCTCGTTATATCCAACCATCCAAAACTCCCTGGGCTATTTATGGAATTGAAATGTTAGCCTCTCAAGCTTCTCGTGAAGACTCTGGATGAAAAGTCCATTATTCTCCAACTCTGATTTCTTGGCAGAGAGTTCTTGTTCCAATTCTCTAGTTTTCTTGGACAATTCAGACAAAGCCCGATTTTTTTCATTCAATTGGAACGCTTGAGTTTCCAACGTTGATCGAGTACGAGCTTCTTCAACATTACGACTAAGAGCTCTTGATCCTCCCCGAGAAGGTCGAGAACTTGGTTCCTCTATGACATTCTGAGCAGCTCTTCCTCGACCACGAGAACCTCTTCCTCATCCCCGAGTAGCAGCAGAAGTACCAGATCTTCTCAAGGTATCCAACTCTTGCCTTAATTTGGCATTCTCAACCTTTAGAAAGGAAAATCCCTCGTCAGTCACTGGGATTACAGCTGTTGAAGAAGATGCTACAGACTTATACTGTGCCAGCTCTTTCTGCAAATTGTTATTTTCTTGCTCTAGCAGCTCGAAAATCTATCTATAAGCTTCAACTTCACCCTTTAGGGTTATCTCCCTGACATCGTACCCAGAAAGGATCTTTTTGTGGCCTATCTCGGCAGAAAGCTGTTGATACCTCTTTTCATACCCCTCGTGCAGAAGGGCAGTTGATTCTTTGTACTGAGTCTGAAGATCTTCTAGAGTATATTGAAGCTCCTCGATCATGTCATAGTAAGCCACGTTATTGGCCACAGCTCGATCAAGTAAGCCCTTTAGGTATTGATAAGCTTCTACTGCCTGCTCTGAAGCATCATGACCGAGGATGTCAACAACTTCTGATACACTCAATTCTGTATGACCGGCCTTATAATATTCATGGCATTGCTGCATCAACTTTATATCATTGGCAGATAATAATTCAATTCTAGCTACAAACTAGTAAAGAAGAGAAGGCAAGAGTTAATAAAAAGCAAACAGAGCATCAACAATGTAGAGGAACAAAAAGAGGTGATTTTATTACATCATCAAAAAGAGTACATCATTCAGAATACAAAGTACAAGTAAAAGAAAAACAGAAAGAGAATACCGAACAACTTCACATCTTTTCCTTGTCTCCCAAGACTTTTTCGGGAGGCTGGGACAAGGAGCTTGGTTGCTCGGTGGGAACAATGATTTGATTGGCAGAAGCTAGGACTTGTTCAGGAGGAGCAGGCAAGGACGAAATCTCCTCGGTGATTGTTTGGTTGGGTTGTGGAGCAAGGACTTGATCACCCACTGTCATTGAAGACTCTTCAGATGCAGCTTCGTCTTCATCCTCATCTTCAATTACAGGAGGAGGGCTAGGAAGATGTTTTTGAAATAATTCAGAGTCCTCGCTCACTTTCAATTCTTGCAAGGCAGCAACCCAACCATCTCGGAAGTATTTCAAACTCCCATACTTGACCTGGGTCATCATTGCTGCTACCCCCCTGTCCCATCCTTTATCCCATCCGGTACGAAAAGATTTCTTTACAACCATTTTCCATTTCATTTTCTCCGAGGAGAGCTTCTCGGATAGAAGATCCTTGGTGGCTTTCAACTTAGCCTCCACCTCATCCTTCTGGCAATTTACTTCTCGCAGAAGGGTCAGCTCTTCCTCAGCTGATTTCAACTTATTCTCAAGCTCCCCAAAACTTGTGAGCTTATCGGCATATTTTTTATTCTCTCTCTCCAAGTCCTTCACCTTATTTCCCAACTGTATCTTCTCTGCCTCAGACGCAACCATCTTCTTCTCCCATTCACCCCTATCCTCATCATATTTTTGACGAGAATCCTTCAAAGATTGGGCCAAGCCCTGGAAAGCATCCTCTACTCCAGACGAGGAGCTGGAAGCCTTGATTGCTTCATCTTTCTTCACTATGGTGTTAAAGCAACTCACCAGCTGAAAAAGAAAATAATGATAAGTCAGTGCCGAGATACATATATTGACTGAAAGAAAGAAAAATTCAGGATAAGAGAAACTTACTGAAGCAATGTGACGAGTAGCTAGGGATGTCAGCATATCCCTAGACATGTTTTCTTCAATTCCTTGGACTTCAGGAATAGTCCAAGTCTTCACCGAGCTCATTGCAGAACTCGGGGGAATAATGGTTGGGACACCAGATCCACTAGCTTGGAGCTGGGGAATGGTTTCAGTCAAAGTGACCGAGGAGGATTTCTTCAATCTCCTCAATGGCACTTCAGCAGTTTCAACCAAAGAACTTTTGGTTGGGACCACTTCCACAGGTGCACTTTTCTTGCTCGGAGCCACTAGGGGCTTCTCGGCAGCCTTCTGAGGAGCAACAGAAGGGGCAACATCTACTTTCTTTGTCCCCTTTGGGACATCATTCTTGCTTCTCTTTCCATCTCCAGCAGAGGAAGTCTCCTCAAAGATAGCAGGAACTCTTCTTTTGCCCATCTTCTGACTTAGAGGAATGTGAGATTCTGGTGAAGATTCCTCAGAAGCTGGCAATGGCTCACTAATGCTGACCACAGGACGAGCAGTAAAGGATGATGTGTAGCTCCTGTACTGCAACAAATATGAAGCAGACCTGATGTGCTCGTCTGCAACTCTTCGATGCAAATTCCAGATATGTTTCAAATGCTTTATATTAACTTCTGATTCTTTGGGAGTTTTTCTCTTACTGTCAACTGCAAACAAATACATAGTGAAATATCAGTCATACATTTTGTCAAACACAATGAAATCGTAATTTCAAAAATAAAATAAGATGAAAATAACCTATCCCATTGCCATATGGGGGGCATCTGGGACCCTCATATACTGCATCTCCAACCAAAGGGGCATGTTGCCAATTTTTGATAACTACCCCATGTTCAAAATAATCCCTGTTTGCATCAGGGAGGTTGACTACTAAGGCCCTATTCAAAAACCTAGTTTTTAAATAAAAAACATTGTCTAAAACATCCCATCTGTAACAGTACATAATCTCAGAAATTTCTATACGAGTTCCATGAGTTTGATTTAACCTATGCACCCCATTAACTATTCTCCATGTGTTGGGGGCTATTTTTGCAGGGACAACATTGAAATACTGACAGAACTCTAAACACAAAGGGTTTGGTGGAAAAGAAAATCCACATTCAGCAATAAAAAGGCTAGGAAACCAATGTCCCTCAGCCAAATTAAAATAATTTGAAGGCTCAGAAAGATTCTCCAAAGTTACCCAAGAAGGAATAGAAAAGTCAGAACGGAATTTCTCAAGAGATTCGATAATATAAACCATCGTGAATAAAAAGAAATGAAGAAGAAGGAAGAAAATCTTACAGTAAAAAGGAGATATGTTGATAAACAAACGAAGAAAGGGATGAACGCACAGGAGAGAGAAAAGCTATAGAAAACTCGAAAGCAGAAATTGAAAAGGTAGAAGACGATGGGATTGCCTCTGAAGCTTAAATACTTTGCCTTGGAAAACGGCGAAAGAAATGATTACAAAAAGGAAACTAGTACGCTACCGGCGGCTAAAAGGACAAAAAGTGCACAAAGATCGAAGCTCTTATAAAAATGCAAAAAAGGCGGATTCTGCGAATTTGGAAGGAAATTCAAATACGAAGAAAAGGCTCCTAAAACCCAGGAAGGTCATTTAATATTGCCATATACCGAGAAAGAATGTTCCATACTCCTCAAAGTTCGAAATATGAAACATTGGGGGCTTCTGTTGATACCAAAATTAGTATGCTGATGTGGACGAATAATAAGAAGACACGTGTCAATTTATGTGGCACAATAGCAACGAGGAAGATCATTCCCCCGACCAACATACTCACTCCGAGCAACAGGTGTACTCCGAGGAACACCAGTCTTCCGAGGAACACCAGCCCTCCGAGGAACTCTTGTCCTCCGAGGAACTTCAGTGCTCCGAGGAACTCTTGGACGATGAGCAACTAAGGCGGTTCGACCTGCATCTCGACCACAGCATTGATTGCCAGATAATCAACAGTTCAACTATTCATTGAATGCTTATCATCTTGACGCACACGCTTGAAGAGCATTAAATGAGTTACCCTTTCATATGTATATCATTTAATGTATCACCCTTTCATGTACAGCCTAAGAGCTATATTTACCTTGTATCACCCTCATTCAAAGGGATCGTAATTTCTTGATAGAACTTGTAATCGAGAATTCCCAAAACACTCAGCAATAACATAACAGTGGACGTAGGCCATTCTTATAAGGCTGAACCACTTTAAAATTCTTTGTCTTATTTATTTATCCGTGATTGAATAATTAGAGCGATCTAATTTTTTACATCAACAACAACCTTAGATCGCAGCTTGCGCTCACTACAGTCCAAAATAGCTACGGGTTTCTACTCATATGAGATGTCTGGCTGTAAGTCAATTTCCTCGAGTGGGACATGCCAGAAGGCCCTCTCGCTCCTTTGATATTTCTTTAGCGATGTCACATGGAACACGTCGTGTATCAACTGAAGATGCTCTGGAAAACCCAGACTATAAGCTACTGGTCCCACCCTCTCAATAATAGGGAAGGGTCCTACGTACCTCGGTGCTAATTTACCTTTCTTGCCGAACCTCATCACCCCTTTCATAGGGGACACCCAGACCAATACCTGATCTCCAACCTCCATCTCCACATGTCTCCGTTAAGCATCAATATAACTCTTCTGCCTATCCTGAGCTATCCGAATTCGTCTCCGAATTAGATCTATCTTAGCAGTCATCTCCTAGACAATCTGCGGCCCCAATATCGTGTTATCCCCCACTTCTAACCAATAGGCGAGCGAACGATAAGGTCTCTCGTACAGTGCCTTAAACGGTGCCATGCCAATTATAAACTGGTAAGAGTTGTTATATTCGAACTCTACCAAAGGAAGATATCGCTACCATCCTCCTCAAAGTCCAAAATGCACATCCTTAACATGTCTTCTAGCATCTGATTTACTCTCTCAGTCTACCCATCTTTCTGGGGATGATAGGAGGTACTCAACCGTAACTCTGTGCCCATATCCTTCTGAAAGCTCTGCCAGAAATGGGACACAAAGACCTTGTCTTTGTCAGACATAATATTAACTGGTACCCCGTGCAACTTAACTATCTTCGCTATGAATAGCTGCGCGTAACGCATCATCTCAAAGTTTGTGTGAACCGGTAAGAAATGGGCTACCTTGGTCAATCGATCCATAATTGCCCATATGGAATCATGACCCATCTATGATGTAGGCAACCCGGTAATGAAGTCCATGAAGATGCTCTCCCACTTCCACACAAGAATCTCTAGTGGCTGTAGTGTCCCTGGAGGTCTCTGATGATCAACTTTCACGAGCTGACACGTGGTACATTTCAAGACAAACTTTGGTATGTCCCGTTTCATTCCTACCCACCAATACTGTCTCCTCATATCCTGGTACATTTTATCCCTATCGGGATGTACCATAAATCTCGAACCATGGGACTCTGTCATAACAGCGTGCCTCAAATCCTCATCTTTCGGCACAATCAACCTCCCATTAAGGCGTAGGCCTCCCTCTGAACTGACCGAATGACCCTTTGATCCCTCGGCCAGTAGCTGACGTACTCTATCCTAGCAGATCTGTGTAATACCCCGTATTTTCTGCGTTATTTATTTTTGGGGATTAATTGAATTAAATGTTTATTAATTGGAAATTAATCCGGATAATAATATTAACGAGATGTGAGTTAGTATTTTATTATAATGTGCATACTTGGCATTATATGAATATTGGTAATATTGATATTGTCGTGAGTTATAAATACGGCAATTTGGGAATTTTACTTGACGCGTGTGACCGCCACGTCATGATATTGTGCTACATAATTAAAAAGTGAATTTTAGTTCCATTAACCGTATGGTCATTTTGAGTGCGCCAACGCGTCCGGAAGGGTCGAGATAGTCAGAAAACACTAGCCGGAAGTTTAGTTTGGGTCCCGGGATATTTGTGGGCCATACCGACATCTTAAGGGGTAATTTGGTAATTTGTATTTTTGGGAATTAAAAAGTGACGAAAATGGAATTAATAAGCTGACTATTTCCTTAACCCACTTAACCCACTAACCCCACTATATATCATTATGGGCTACGGGAGAAGTTGATATAGCAATTCAACTCCCACAAACCATTTCACACCTCCATTCTCCATTATCTTCAACCTTGGGAAAAGCTTGAGAGATAGAGAGAGAAGGGAACCTTGAGAAGAACTTGAGAGAAAGAGAGAAGGGAAGAATTCTGCAGAAAAGAGAGAGAAGGAACAACTTTGTCACAAAGATTCTACACCAAATTCTGAGATAATTAAGGCAAGTGATTTAAACCCTTTTAATTCAAGATATGTTTCCATGTTTAGGAATTTTCGAAATTGATTTTTGAAGTTAAATTAGACCCATGAATTGAAAGGTAAAAGCCATGATTTATGTAGGATTTGCATGTAGTATATTCTGGACGAAATTATATGTTGAAAACAGAACCTTAATGATCAAAAGGTAGAATTAGAAGAAACTTAATGATGTTCTTGAATGGAAGAAATCTGGGAAATTTTTGATGTAGTTTTAATCCAAAGTAAGCCTTTAAATGATGAATTATGGGATTTAGAATGTTATTACTGATATAGGATGTTAGTATAACGTTATAGTGACCTTATCTTGAAGTTTCATGCTTAAAAATGGTGAATTGGGACGAAACTGTAACTGCAAAACGAACCAGTCCGTATCAGACCTGTGTAATCGATCGATCGACATTCATCAGTCGATCGATCGACCACAATCGATCGATCGAAGGTCAAGGTCGATCGATCGACCTTCCCAGAATGAATAAAGTTTTCCTTAATTGAATTTTAATGATGTTAACCCTTGGATAATTTTGTTGGAGACATTGTGATTACCCTTAAACTTTAAGGAAGACCAGTAGGCATGATTATGAGATTGGACTTTAATTAGAATTTAATTTGAGGAATTATTCTAAATTAATGAAATTCGTTATGTGAGTTAATATTTGGGTTGATAGTACAAATTTGAATAATTTGACGAAATAAGGTTTGGGGCAGAAGTAAGGACCTTAGGTATAACGATGTTATATGAGGGAATCATGGGAACTTAATAGTCTATTCGAGGCAGGTTTTAAGTTTAAAATATTACGACGTGAGACGTGTCGACTATTTAATTTATATATTGTCGGGATACTTGAAATATATGAATTGGGAATAATGGTATAATGATGTAGAGAATACCCTTATTAATATTGAAATATCTAAGATGTGTGAATGCTTAGTATATAATCTTATGTGTATGACATACCTACCATACTTGCTATCACGGAGGTTACGTTCGCTTAGGACCTTCTTATCCTTGTGTTGCCCGGATTTAGATTGGTGCCTAGAGGACATAATTCAAGAGAATGACTTAATTGTGAGTTAATAAGCCAGCTGACTATGGAGCGTAGGTATGTACGTGACCATGGATATGATTGAATTATGTTCGCCTCCATTTATGTGTGTGGTGTTGATTCCAACAATTCCTGAGAGATTCGGAATTTGTAATCCTTATGTACGTGATGTACCGGGATGGATAGCAGAGTATGTGTGCACCGCAGCTTAGCCTTTGGGTGCTTGTATTGTATATTTATGATGTGAAAATATATGGTTAATCGAGAAGGAATTTACTATAATAAATTGTGAGTATAATTATGATAATGTTTTGAAAGATAAAAAGAGATCTTTTTGGTATTGTTAATAATTGTGAATCCGGGAATTAAAGTAGAATTCTCTATTTAATTTTTAAAGTTGGAAATTTAACGAAAACCGAGTAGAAGTGTTAGAAACTCTTTAGATAGTTATGAGATAACACACGAATGGGTACAGGAACGTTAGGAGTGCACAGTTAGACGAGAGGTGAGTATATCATGTGAGAGCACGTCCTAACATGTACTTTGCATATACTGTTTTAAATGTTTTTAAAGCACTTGCAGGTTTTTAAAATATCTCCACATTCGGGCTCTGACCCGTTTGCTTTCAAATCTATCTTTTTGTAAAACCATTTTAGGTGCCCAGCCACAAGGTCACCATGCATAGGATTTCCATTCTGATGACGAGCTGTAGCTGCTTGTGGAAGCTACAGGGACTTGCTTTTAGACGCTTATATTATTTGGACTCCTTATTCATTATTCCTCAGTTGTAGGGCATGTCGCCCAAGTTCTATTAGATACTTTTCCATTTCAGTTTTCAGACGTTGGCATGTATTCATTTCAGTATTCAGTATTTCATTACTTACTTCAGTTGTGAGATTGTATTATGAGGAGTCTTCCTCCAGTTTTATTTATATCATGTTACGGTTATTCTATTACTTCATTATGGTGAATGGTGTTATTATTTCTTCAGACTTTAAATTAAAATTTGGCACTTTCTTTTTAAATACTAGGTGGTTAGTAATAATAAAATGTTTTCGACAGTGATGCTGTTAACTGAGCCAACTTGGCATTTTGAATTAATTTTATAAAGGAGTAGCTACCCTGTGTTTAATTAGTCGGGGTGTCACAGTATGGTCCTCCGTTTGTGCCCTCATAACTCGCATAATGATCTCGGGAGTGATGGATAAAGCTGACATACAGGCCCTGGAAACATCATCATCATGCCAAAGCTCTCTCCACTTCGCTTTCCACACCCCTAAAATCCCCCTATAGGCTTCCAGCTCAATGCGTTAGCCACTACGTTAGCCTTACCAGAATGATACTGGATGTCAAACTAGTAGTCTTTCATGAATTCTAGGCACTGCCTCTGCCTTATATTCAGATCCTTATATGTGAAGAGATACTGGAGTGACTTGTGATCCGTGAATAGAGTAAACTGCTCTCCCAGAAGATAGTGCCTCCATATACTCTAGGAAAAAACGATCGCTGCTAACTCTAGGTCGTGAGTGGGGTAATTCCTCTCATGGGGATTTAGCTTCCTAGAAGCATAAGATATAGGCCTCTCCTCCTGTTGTAGCACACCCCCAAGTCCCTCTAAGGACGCATCAGTGTAGACCCGATATTCTAGTCCTCCCCTCGACAAAGCAAGTATGGGTGCAGATGTCAACTTGTTCTTTAGCTCATCAAAAGATAATTGAAAATGATCACTACAAGTAAAAGGTACCCCTTTGCGAGTCAAATTCATCAACGGACCCGAGATCTTAGAAAATCCCTTAATGAATTGATTATAATACCTTGCCAATCTAAGAAAACTACGGACCTCGATCGGTGTCGTGGGTTGCCCCCACTCCCTCACCGCCGATACCTTATTTGGATCCACAGCAACAATACCCCGGTCCGACACCACATGACCCAAAAATTGTACCTCTCGCAACTAAAATCCACACTTCCCAAATTTGGCATAAATCTGGTGGTCTCGTAGCATCTGTAGAACCATACGCGGATGCTCTGCGTGCTCCTCCTCCGTGATTGAGTATATCAGAATGTCATCAATGAACATAATAACAAACTGATCGAGATACTCTCTGAAAACTCTATTCATAAGGTCGATGAACACCGTCGGCGCATTAGTGAGCCCGAATGCATCACCCTGAACTCGTAGGATCCATACCGCGACAGGAAAGCGGTCTTAGGGACATCTTCCTCTCTAATGCGTAGCTGATGATACCTTGACCTCAGATCAATCTTTTAGAAGTATGCTGCCCCTCTCAAATGGTCAAATAAATCATCGATCCTAGGTAACGGATACTTGTTTTGTATTATCATCTTTTTCAGTTCCCTGTAGTCTATGTACAATCGAAGTGAACCATCCCATTTCTTCACAAACAGCATCGGCACACCCAACGGTGGCGTACTCTGCTAAATGAAACTCTGACCCAAGAGCTGCTGAATCTGCTCTCTCAGCTCACGTATCTTAGAAGGGGACATATGGTAAGGTTCTCGATAAATCGGCCTCATACTCGGTGCTAAATCAAATACAAACTCGATGTCCCTGCTGGGTGGCAACCCTGGTATTTCCTGGAACACAACCTCAAAGTCCCTCACTACCGGAATCAAATCTAACGGAACTACCATCTCCTGTGAAGTCTCCTCCTCCATATAATACAAATGCGTGTGCGATCCTCCCTCGGGTAGAGGCATCGCCACTAGGAACATCTCTTATCCTGAAATAGAGAAGAGGATAGTTCTATCAAAGCAATCTACTGTCTCCCGATAACCTGCCAACTAATCCATACCTAGGATGACATCGTACCCCTCCATATCTAACACTAAGAGGTCCTCCGCTAAACTCAGTCTCCTAATTAAAATATCCCCCCTGCAAATCGAGTGTATCAATGACCCACTACCCACTAGTGACTCTACACACATATGGAGGCTACCCGCGGTTTCTAGCAAACCGCCTACTCTAGCAAATTTAGTTTTAATGAATGAATGCGATGCTCTAGTATAAAAAAGTATCCTACCCTCAAGCCCATGGATAGAAAACATACCCTAAATTTCTGGCGGTGCCTGAGGTGCTGGTGGAATAGGAACACCCCGGACGTTGTACACACGCCCGTAGTGCATCTGCCCCTACTGTTGTTGGGCTGGTTGCTGCTGGTGGCATTTGACCTTGCTGCCCCTGTTGGGCACCCTACTGCTGGCCCCTACCTCTCTGTGGGCACTCTATCTTAAAATGTCCCATCTGGCCACAAATAAAACAAAGCCGCTGACCGTCTCCCTATCGTTGGCCCTGACGAGGCTGGCCTTGCTGACCTCCTCCATTGTTTCCTTGGCCCTGTCGGCCCTGAGGAACCTGCTGCTGCTGATTTGGGCCCTGTTGGCCCGGCCTAAACCCTTGTCCTCTCGATCAAAAACCTCCAGGCTTAAATTTCTTAGCCTCATTCCCTTGCTGACTGCCAGACTGCTGTTGAACACCGCTAGTATCACCAACAACTACCATGCCCTGCTGGCTCGTCTTTCCTCCCCTCTTTCTTTCCTTCGCATGGAAGTGATGATCCTGACAGTGCACTAAAGCGGCATTGAGGACATCAGTGTATGTCACTAACATTGGATTACCGATCAAATGCTACCTGATCCTCCAGGATAAGCCATCCATAAACCTTAACTTCTTCCGCTCCTCGTCGCTCACCTCGTTTGGTACAAAATTAGCCAAACGGGTGAACATCTACCCTTCATAATCATCCACTGAGCGATCACCCTGAACTAACTCGTCAAATTTCTTCCTCATCTCTGCCTCAACTGTCGGTGGGAAGTATTTGCGATCAAACCGCACCCAGAAATCAGATATCATCATCAAGTCCCTCTCTTAGATGGTGGTAACTGACTCTCACCACTGTAAAGCCGCCCATGACAGACGAAAAGTAGTAAGCATCTGTTTCTGCACATCGATACACTCAAGCATGCGCAAATGGCGCTGAATATTCTTCTTCCAGTCACAAGCCTCTACCACATCAGTACTACCCCGGAACTCGAGAGGGTGACCTTTCTGAAAGGTTTCCCTAACTCGCTGCGAAGAAGATGGCCCCACTTGGGCCTGAACTGCTGGCGCCACTGGAAGCGGTGCCTGGGGCTAAGGAAAATGGGATGCCATAGCCCTCATCACTGTCTCGACTACCTGAGCCACTATCACTGCAACCTGAGTAATGGATATCAATTCGGGTGGGAATGGGGGTGGCAGTACATGTGGCTCATGATGAGCCTCCCTCAACTCATCCCTGACCTCGACACTTTTCGCTCGCTGTCTCTTCGGTGGCATCTGAAAACAGATCGAATCGTATAAGTACACAATTTATACAATAATCTAAAAAACATGATATCTCAAAAGAGGAAAATGAATCAACAGTCCTAATAATAGGGCTTTATAACAACTGAATGCTACGTTGAAACGTAGTAAGCCGCACAGATCCTAAGGACACTAGAACCTGATGCTCTGATACTATCTGTGACACCCCGCCTAATTAAACCCCGGGTGATCAGTCCTAAAGTAAATTAGAACAGGTTTCTCAGTTGGTTCATTCTTAGCATCACTGTCGACTTTTTAATTAGTAACCACGTAAGTGAAAAATTAGACTGATGTCAAGTTTTATCTTCCATTAATTCAATGAAAGACTCGTGCGGAAACAAAAAATAATTTAAATAAGCACAATTAACTGAATTCAACCATTCCCATCTAAATAATAATGTGACCGAATAAACCAACGGATAAATTCAACAAAAGTAAAGACAGTTAATAAGAATCGCAAAGTATCTAAAATGAATACTAAATAAAAATGTGAGCCATATGCTCGAGTATCTGATGATAAACCCCTAGTCTAAGAATAAAAGGAATAAAAGCTCCTATCCAAATCCTGCAAGATCCACATATGCTACAGCAACGAATCCTTGGAATGAGTCAAGTCTGGCGTCCCTGTGGCTGGACACCTAAAAGGTTTTTAAAAATATTTAAAGCAAGTGTTAGAACCCAAAACATTTTGAAAATATTTAGCAAATGATTAACTTGCAGTAATAAATATGCATGAATGCTCTTCATATTTTAGTTAATGTCGCACTCCCTTGAGGACATCCTCATCCCTCTTCTAATGTGCACAACTAATGCCTTAATTAAATCCCCTAGACATTTATCCTATAACTAGATAACCGATATAAACCCTTGCAATCACCCTACTCTGACCGAGTATGCAATAATTATGGTTTCTAAGTTATTATTAGTATTAACTTAATTAATCGTTCCCTTTCTTAAATTCATATAACTTTCACACCCGTTATACACATAATACAATTCTCGGCATGTATTAAATTACCCGTATATAATTATTTATCTCATTATATACGTATAACCATATTACAACATTCACACATATGCTGAAATAATAAATAATAATAACCATCATCCCGAGTAATAACTTACCGGATGTATATTCTCTAAAGGGTTATTCCACTAGCTGTATTCACATAACTTAGCTACCCCAAGTCAGGATCGCTCACTAACTTGGTTAAAATCATACATAATGGAGGCGGTAATATTCCTTCCCTGAAAGGGAGATTCCTCTCACTCATATAACGGACGCTATGATCTGGGGATATACTCTCCCTACTCCTCAAGCTAGGGGATTCACCCACTACGCGCAACCTCCCCTGATAGCACTAGAGTATGTATATTAATAGATCTTATCACCGATATTTATGTACACACCATATATATATATATATATATATATATATATATATATATATAGAGAGAGAGAGAGAGAGAGAGAGAGAGAGAGAGAGAAAGAAATAAAATACCCCGGCTTTACCATGTACTAGGTCCGTAACACAAGCCTATACAAAATATCATGAGTTTATGGTCCAACCTTGATTATTAATTAATTTGCACATTAATTAATTAAATTACTTTTGATGTCGCTTAACTAATATATTCAGACTTGGTCTCATGGCCCGAGAATAAAATAATACCCGAGTCTAAATCCCCGACTCCGAATTAATTATCTTTCATTCTTAATTAATTTAATACCTTATCATTGCTCAACCAATATACCCGGACTTGCCCACTCGATCCGTATTTAATTATTTTGGAATATTTCCCCCCAAAATTAACCACAGTGTGTCACACATAAATCCCTCCCAATCCCAATTACTTTCTTGTATAATTGTTAGGAATTTATGTTCCATATTTATTTCTCACTAAATAATGTATGGGAATTGAAATTTAAATTAAAAATACTGGACCATCGATCGATCGACACTTTTCATCGATCGATCGACACTTTTCATCGATCGATCGATCGAACATGTCTTCGTCTTCTCCAACACTGATTCAGCCATTAACGGATTTATCCCCATTCCAACCTCTTCTATGGTTCCACCCAAACGCATAAAATATTTTTAATACATGGGAACATAATTAGGACCTCCCCTAAAACCTCAAACATGACTTAATTTCCACAAATCTCTACTTAATAAAAAATTGGGAAATTTCCGGGCTTTCTTTGTGCAGTCCCAATTTCATCCATTCATTCCAATTTCGTTCTTCAATTTCTAGTGGGTTTTTCACATCTAAGTTAAATATCTACTCAGAATCATGTAACACAGTAAATTCCTACACCAATTCTCCTTTTGGTTTTCCAATTACAAAAACCCCAATTTTGTACCCGTTTATACCCAAAACGAATTTTAGATTTTCACATCACACAAATATGAATTGGAAACATAAATAAATGCTACAACAAGTTAACCACTTGCCTTATGGGTTCGTAGGGTCTGATCCGAGTGTGTGATTCGCAAGGTTGATGATGAACGCCCCAAATTCGTCCTTAACCTTGTCTCCAAAAGGGTCCCCCAATGCACTTTAACTGCTCCCTATAACTTTCTGTCAAAACTCAAGATTTAGATTTGTGTTTTCTGCCGTTTCCCTTTTCTCCCAATTAGGTATTACAGCTAAATCCCATTTTTAGCCTAGTGGGCCAAGGCCGAGTGACCCAAATACCCCCGTGTGTAGGGGTGTGCACGAACCCAAATGGACCAAAAAAATCGAACCGGACCGATCCTACTTTTGCAAGTTTTTTAAATTTGGTCTTAATTCGATCTAAAAATGTAAAGGACCGCATTATTCGGTTCGGTCTTGACTCATAAAAAGCGGGCTTAGACCGGACCGGACCGCATTTATTTTATATATATATTTTTTATATATATTTTAACCTACCCACTTACACACTCCTACATACACAATTACACGCTCACCCTAACCTAATCTCTTATTTTCTCTCTCTAAACAACTGCGGTCTTCCCTTATCCTCATCAAACCACTGCCGCCGTCCCCGTTTTCCCTTCACCTCGTTTCTCTCCTCCGGCAGAGGCAATCCAAGGTTGTTAATTTTATCTCTACGATTCATTGCTGATTTCATTTCTGTTGGTTGCTGATTTTAATCCGAGGTTCAACTCTTACCTTTTTTACCTACTTTGTGAGATCCTGTAAATATATTTGTCATTTGGGTACCATATGTTGTTGATGTAGTTTTGATTCCCATTTGGTTGTATAATATGTTGTTGTTTGAGTATATAAAAGCTGCTGCTATAGTTTTCAATTTATGCCAGAATTAGTGGTACCTCACCCTCCTGTTTGAGTATATAAAAGTTGTTGTTTGTGTTTGGGATTTTGAATATATGTGTGTTTAACAACTTTATGCTACTGTTTTTGTTTGTGAAATGAAACTAACAACTACTCTATTTTTTCCTCATTTGAGTTATTTTGACTATATGTATACAGAGAGAGATGATGAGTTTACAACTACTGTTTTTTTCTTACTGTTTTTATTTTTATTTTTTTGGTTTACGTATGTTCTTTATGCAAATTTACATTTTTTTTAAAATTCTGTTTTTTCAGTTTGAAAAAAAAATGTGTTTTTTTTAAATAAAAAAATGTGTTATTTTATTTCGGTATGGACCGAATAGGACCGAGACCGAACACGGACCGCATGCAAATCGAATAGGACCGAGAACGATTATTTTGGTCTGGTCTCGGTTCATAATTTTCTAGGACCGATCGATGCAATCCACTCTAAAAAATACCTCAAAACCGGACCGGACCGAACCGCGAACACCCCTACCCGTGTGGGTCCGACTATGCCTAAAAACGCCCCGAGACTCATTTACTACCCCTGGGTACTATTTTCCTACTATTTCGGCCCATCAAGACTCAACTGTGCACTCAAAATTTGCATCCGAATTAATTGACAAAATTTCTTATCTCACACCTAACTTAGTCTATAACCGACTCCCAGTTGAGATAAGTTAATCCCACGTCACTAATACACTTATGACGTAAATAATTATTACTATTCACTCAGTAATTTAACTCTAATAAATATTAACCATTTATTCTCCCAATTAATATATATATACAGATTCCCATAATTAATTCCATTAAGTTATGACACGACAATAATTTAAATTTTTATTCAAATTAATTAATTTTAAATACATAAAAATATGGGGTGTTAAAATATGTTTGTGCATATACATCATTTCGTGCATTATTAGCGAGAGTCTCACCGCAAAGTACAAAAAGAAATGATAATGGAATCACTGCTAAAAGATTCGTGGATACTGCTTATTTGCGCACATCACCGCAACCCCAAAGGTTTAGTCAAAAGGTAGGACACAACCGTCCTATGAGGCTTCAATTAAGATTTTAGATATTCTTTGATGCATAACCCCTGTGTGACCACCTCTTGTACTGCGTATCATATACAGAGACTATATAGATATCAACATAGTTGTTGTCACTCCAAAGGCAAGCTTGAAATTCCTTTAGTTTAGTTACGTGCTAGAAAATTGAACCATGCGAGACTAATTGAGTCATTGAAGTTTAGTCTTATTAATAAGTGGATTTGTGCTAAATATTTATGTATCTTAAAAGTAAACTTATTTCCCCTCATGATTTAATAGTTCTCTCTGGTGCTTTCATAGTTAATCTTTAATATAATATATTTTTTTATAAAACATACAAATAAAAATATTATCAGGTTTATCTGCAAGACTAAATAGAGCCTCCGTATATGCTATCTGATATGAACTTGGTATGAATTTTGCATATGGTTGTGTTTTGCTATTAGATCCATCTATATCGTATTACTACAATTGAACTATTAGAGGGGCCACTTCATCAACAATTGCATAAAAGTCAAGTATGCTAGCGCATCTGATGGAATAATTCTTTTAGTATCTTTTTTACTTTTTTTGGGAATAAAGATTATTCATTTCCCTACATATCCATATAATATGGGAACAAATTAGCAAAGGTTCACTTTTCTTTTATTTTTAACTAGGAGCGACAATAAGATTTTATTGTTTAATATTGTAATATATGAAGTTTTCTCGACTGCTTGAATCTTCCTTTCTATTTTTCTCCTATTCTTTTTCTTTTATTTTTTTTGTTAAGAGTGACAGTAAGATTCTATTGTTTAATATTGTTATAGATGAAGTTTTCTCGACTGCTTGATTTTTCCTTCCTATTTTTTTTTATGTCCATGACTCTACTTCTGATTAATATCTTTTTCTAGCGTTCAACTCTGTTTTCCTCTTGCTCATAGCTTGTATCAGTTACTTTTGGCCTGAAAATTGCATGGAGGTATCATAATTCAGATGTATTTTGGTCCTCTTTCATGAGGAACACATACAAGACCTTATCAGGCTCAAATGGTTCAGTAGTTTTCAAGATAATTCAGCATGTTGATGATATGATTCAAGATAATTCTATAATTATTGATAATGAGCATAATTGGAAGCCTTCATTTTCTGAAAAATTTTCTTTAAACTCTTCTTATCAGATCTACTCTCTGTTGGAAAATTGGAGCTGTGCAGAATTTTCTGGACAGAACTTTGAGCAACTTTGAGCTCAAATTAAGATGGGACCCACACTACGAAAATTGTGGGATCATATACGAATGCGTTCACCTCCGCAAGGAGATTAACGTAGTATTATGTCCAATTTCAATAAGTTATGAATGATAAATATATCCCCAAAGTGACTCACAAAGCAATGAAAGTTAATGAATTGGGTATGTTTTAACTCTTGTTCCACATTGGAAAAGTAGTGGAAAGTTGATGAGTTAATAACATTCCAAGTATGGACTAAGGCTTGGATGCCTTAGGGTATCCCAACTCTTTGAAGGGGAGATGACCTATACTATGCATGTGTTGGGCTTGGGCCAAAATTCCCCGCGCGCGCCGTCCGTCCGGCCGGTTCGGATTGGTTCGGGCTTGTGGCCGAATTAATTAAACTTTCTGGACTTTTATTAATAATTAATTAACTATTTTTGACAGTTAATTTCGGTTGACTGTTCCAACAGTCAACAAAAAAGCTATAAATTAAACCTTTCCCCTACAGTTTTGACTACTGAAAAATTTGCCCTCCCATAATTCCAAATTTATGCTGCATCTTTTCCCATAAAACAATTGCTTTTCTACTACTACTGCATACATTCCTGCATATTATTTCTTTGGTCTGGTTGAGTATAAACACAAAATTGTGTTCGAAGAAATTAATCATTGTTGTGTTACTTGATTAATTTGGAAATCCGTTCTATCTTGGGAGACAATTATTCATTACCTTTGACACTTTGTGGAGGAAATAAATTAGTCTTAAGGAGACTGTTCTAAACAGGGCTCATATTATTTTTCTATTATAATATTATTTCTGCAAATACAAGTAAGTATTTCATTTCTGTAATTTCATTTCATTTCTGTAATTGTATTATAATTTATAATTCTGTACAATTGTTTTTAATAAATAGTAGACATAACAATCTTAAGACAAATTTATTGTTCTACTGTTTTGTAGTGTACATAAATTCTTTATTTACAGATATTTATTTTTTGAAATTAAATATATTTTGACAGAAAAAATGAATTAAATTATTGCTTTATTGCAGAAATTAGTAAAACAGTTTTGGTACAAAAATTAATTTCTATACTGTTTTTATATTCTGTTTTAGAAAATAAAATTTTATTTGTAATTTTTTTATTAAAATCTGTTTATGTAAAAAAATTTAATCTTTAAATTATAATTCTGCTTTGTATGGAATTCTTTTTATTATTAAAAATTAGTGTGACATAGATTTTATTGTGTATAAACTTCTGTTTATATTATAGTTTAATTCTGAATTTCATTTGAATTCTTTTGGAATTCATTTATTGTGAATTATTTGGAGGAAATTGGTGCACAAAATTTTGTATTCTGTTTTGATTAATTCATTATATATGAATTTTATCATTGATAAAAATTCTGTTTTTGTAACAGAAATGGAATCGCAAAGTACGAACACTACTCCTACTAAATTGATTGTCACCAACACAAATGTGACTGCACCCGTATCTATGCCACACGGGGAGAAACCAAAAAAGTTCATTGGGGCTAACTTCAAACGTTGGCAAGGACAAATGTACTTCTATGTCACTACTTGCCAACTGGGTAGGTTTGTATATGAAGATTTTCCCTCTATTCAAGAGGGAGATGACTCTGAAAAGGTTGCTGCTGTCGATGCTTGGAAGCATTCGAACTACCTATGTCGGAATTATATTCTGGCTTACTTGGATAAGACATTATACCATGTCTACTGCACGATCAAAACATCCAAGGAATTATGGAATTCTTTGGAAAAGAAGTATAAAACTGAAGATGCTGGGATGAAGAAATTTATCATCGGGGGTTTTCTGGACTTCAAAATGGTTGATTCTAAATCTGTGATCTCGCAAGTGCAAGAGCTCCAAGTGATCCTCCACGACATTCATGCTGAAGGAATGTCACTTGGTGAAACTTTCCAAGTTGCTGCAATTGTTGAAAAGTTGCCACCATCTTGGACTTTATTCAAAAACTATCTCAAGCACAAGCGAAAGGAGATGAATGTGGAGGAGTTGGTGGTCAGGCTGAGAATCGAAGAAGATAACCGTGAGTCTCAAAAGAAAAGTGGGAAGAATCCAATGGAAACGAAGGTCTATGTTGTTAAAGGTCCTAAGAAGAACAAACGAAAGTATGATGGGGAAGGCACTTCCAAACAGAACAAGAAGAAGTTCAAAGGCAAATGCTACAATTGTGGTAAACCTGGACACCGCTCAAGCGAGTGTCGTAAGCTTAAGAAGTAAAATCGAAATAACCCTCAAGCAAATGTAACCGAGGGTGAGAATATCGCCAATGATTTGGCGAATATGAATCTTTCTTCCGTGGTCTCTGAATGTAACTTGGTTGGAAATACCAAGGAATGGTGGGTGGACACTGGAGACACACGACAAATTTGTGCAAACAATTGGATGTTCACCACCTATAAGCCTTTGGAAAATGAGGAGAACCTCTTTATGGGAAATTATTCCACTTCTAAGGTGGTGGGACAAGGAAAGATTGCTTTAAAAATGACTCCTGGAAAGTAACTTACTCTGAACAATGTTCTTCACGTGCCTGATATTCGAAAGAATCTGATTTCTGGATCTCTCCTGACTAAAAATGGTTTCAAGCTTGTGTTTGTGTCTGATCGCTTTGTGTTGTCTAAAAATGACATGTATGTAGGAAATGGATACCTAAATGAGGGACTCTTTAAACTCAATGTTCTTACTGTAACCCCCAAAACATCTGTTTCAATGAATGAAATTGTTAGTTCTTCTTATTTGATTAAGTCATCTAATATTTGGCATGCTAGATTAGGACATGTTAATTTTGATACATTGCGTAGATTAAATAACTTGGAATATTTGACAAAATTTAATATTGATAAAAATCATAAATGTGAAATTTGTGTGGAATCTAAATTAGCTAGATTACCTTTCCATTCTATTGAAAGGATAACTGAACCTTTAGATTTAATTCACACCGATATTTGTGATTTAAAATTTGTTCAAACTAGAGGTGGGAAAAAGAATTTATTACTTTTATTGACGATTGCACAAAATATTGCTATGTATATTTGTTACATAGTAAAGATGAGGCTATTATTGCATTTAAACAATATAAGAATGAAGTTGAGAATCAATTAAGCAAAACGATAAAGGCTATTAGGAGTGATAGAGGAGGTGAATATGAATATCCATTTGAGGAATTTTGTTCTGAAAATGGGATTATTCATCAAACAACCGCTCCTTATTCTCCTCAATCGAATGGTGTTGCTGAACGCAGAAACCGTACTTTGAAAGAGTAGATGAACTCAATGTTATTAAGTTCAGGAGCTCCACAAAATTTGTGGGGGGAAGCCTTACTTTTTGCTAATTACATTCTAAATAAAGTACCTCATAAAAAGACTCACAAGACACCTTATGAACTATGGAAAGGTCGAAGACCTTCCTATAAATATTTACGAGTGTGGGGGCGCTCAGCCAAAGTGATGGTTCCTAAACTAAAAAGGTAAGAATAGGGCCAAAAACTGTGGATTGTGTATTCATCGGTTATGCTACTAATAGCAGTGCATATCGATTTCTAGTTTCTAAATCTAATATTTCGGATATTCATGTAAATATGGTTATTGAATCGAGGGACGCTTCATTTTTTGAAAATGAATTCCCGTATAACATGACCCAAGAATCTGGTCCTTCTAAAAGGACAAATCAAGCTACTACAAGTTGTACTCATCAACCTATTGAATCAATAGAGGATGAACCAAGACGTAGTAAAAGAGAAAAAACCTCGACTTCTTTCGGTCTGGATTTTCTAACATATTTGCTAGAAAATGAACCTCAATCGTATAAAGAAGCCATATCCTTACCCGATGCTTCCAATTGGAAAGAAGCAATTAATAGTGAAATTGAATCCATATTACAAAATCATACATGGGAACTAGTGGATCTTCCACAAGGTTCAAAACCATTAGGTTATAAATGGATCTTCAAAAATAAGTTGAAGGTCGATGGATCAATTGATAAATATAAAGCTAGACTTGTAGCTAAAGGCTATAGGCAAAAGGAAGGGTTGGATTACTTCGACACATATTCACCGGTAACAAGAATAACGTCCATTCGGATGTTAATAGAAATAGATGCTATGAATGGACTTGAAATACATCAAATGGATATAAAAACTACATTCTTAAATGGTGAACTAGACGAGGAAGTCTATATGGAGCAACCTGAAGGGTTCAAAGCTCCCGGACAAGAAGGAAAAGTATGTAAGCTTGTTAAATCACTATATGGATTAAAACAAGCACCTAAACAATGTAATGAAAAATTTGATAATGCAATGTTATCAAATGGTTTCAAAATTAATGAATGCGATAAATGTGTTTACTTTAAATACATTCAAAATGGATATGTCATTGTATGCCTCTATGTTGATGATATGCTTATCATGGGTAGTAACTTGGAAATTGTCAAAACTACAAAACAAATGTTGAGTAGTAGATTTGACTTGAAAGATTTGGGAATCGCCGATGTTATATTAGAAATTAAAATTTTTAGAACATCGGATGGACTTATAATATCTCAATCTCATTACATAGAGAAAGTACTTGAAAAATTCAAGAAGTATGATATTAGTCCTACCAAGACACCTGTAGATGTAAATTTACATCTAGTAAGAAATAATGGTGAAAGCATATATCAACTAGAATATTCTTGTATTATCGCCAGTTTAATGTATATCATGAACTGTATGCTACCGGACATAGCATACTCTATAAGTAAGCTAAGTCAATTTACGAGTAATCCAGGAAGAGATCACTGGAAAGTAATATTGAGAGTTTTGGGTTATTTAAAATATACTCAAAACTATGGACTGCACTACTCAAAATATCCAGCTGTTCTTGAAGGACATTGCGATGCAAATTGGATATCCGATACAAAAGACTCTAAGTCTACAAGTGGGTATGTGTTTACCCTCGGAGGTGCAGCCGTATATTGGAAATCCTCAAAACAAACATGAATTGCTAGATCGATAATGAAATTTGAATTCATTGCACTAGACAAAGCTGAAGAAGAAGCTAAATGGCTTCAAAATTTCTTAGAGGATGTTCCAAATTGGTCTAAACCTAATCCCGCAATATGTATACATTGCGATAGACAATCAGCGATTGGAAGGGCACAAAATCACATGTATAACGGAAAGTCACGACATATTCGTCGTCGACACAATACCGTTAGACAACTTCTATCAAATGGAATTATTTAATTGACTATGTAAAGTCAAAAGACAATATATCAGATCCACTAACGAAAGGTTTAAATCGAGAGAAAGTTGAAAGATCATCAAGAGGAATGGGTCTAAAGCCTATAAATAAATAAGAATCAATATAGTGGCAACCCAACCTAGCTGACTGGAGATCCCATGATCTAGGTTCAATGGGCAAACCGAACTAAAATGTATTCAGTAAGCACTGGAGGATATTTAATCCTATCCATTCCAAAGAAGAGACAGTGCATATCTGCCGTGAAATTATGATAAGTTATGCTTTTAATGACATCTATATCTTAGTACGTCTAAGTGGGGTATTGCAGGATACTCTTTATGGAAGTCACCTAAGTGAGTAAGAAGGGGGAAACTTCTATGAGAATAATGAAAGGAATATTCTCTAAAATACTCACGGAACCAAGTGGTGTTCATGGCCAAAAGGAACACAAACGTGAGAACCAACTGTGTTGAAGAATTATTGTGTGAATACTGTTGTCTAGGTTTACAAAAACGGTTGACGGTTCAAGGATGTGAATTCTACTGATTAACCAAGTAAATCCGATGGTATATCACTAAGGAAAGTTCAAGGCCACTAGGCTACTTCTCGCGATGCAATAAGTCTTCAATTTACTCAACCAGTGTCTGCATCTGCATTGCATCTATTTTGTTTTATTTATAGCGATATATCATTCATGTGGGGGATTATTGGAAAATTGGAGCTGTCTAGAATTTTCTGGACAGAATTTTAAACAACTTTGAGCTCAAATTAAGGTGGGACCCACACTACGAAAATTTTGGGGCCATACACGAATGCGTTCACCTCCGCAAGGAGATTAACGTAGTATATTCATATATCCAATTTCAATAAGTTATTAATGATAAATATGTCCCCAAAGTGACTCACAAAGCAATGAAAGTTAATGAATTGGGTATGTTTTAACTCTTGTCCCACATTGGAAGAGTTGGAAAGTTGATGAGTTAATAACACCCCAAGTATGGACTAAGGCTTGGATGCCTTGGGATATCCCAATTCTTTGAAGGGGAGATGGCCTACACTATGCATGTGTTGGGCTTGGGCCAAAAGCCCACACGCTTGCGCGCGCGCCGTCCGGCCGACTCGGCTCGGTTCGGTTCGGTTCGGGCTTGGGCTTATAAAATTCTCCTACATTTTTGGGCCTAATTAATTAAACTTTCGAGCTTTTATTAATTAATTACGGAATTAATTCATAATTAATTAACTGTTTGACAGTTAATGGCAAAGGTTAACAGTTAACTAATTAACTGTTTTTGACAATTAATTTCGATTGACTGTTCCAACAGTCAACACAAAAGCTATAAATTAAACCTTTTCCCTACAGTTTTAACTACTGAAAAATTTACCCTCCCATAATTCCGAATTTATACTTCATCTTTTCCCAAAAAATAATTCCTTTTCTACTGCTACTGCATACATTCCTGCATATTATTTCTTTGGCCTGGTTGAGTATAAACACAGAATTATGTTCGAAGAAATTAATCATTGTTGGGCTACTTGATTAATTTGGAAATCCGTTCTATCTTGGGAGACAATTATTCATTACCTTTGGCACTTTGTGGAGGGAATAAATTTGTCTTAAGGAGACTGTTCTAAACAGGGCTCGGATTATTTTTCTATTCTAATATTATTTCTGCAAATACAAGTAAGTATTTTATTTCTGTAATTTTGTTTCATTTCTGTAATTATATTATAATTCTGTACAATTGTTTTTAATAAATAGTAGACATAACACTCTCCTCCTCAGCTTAAAAGTTTTATTGCTTCAAATCATTGGTCTTCTCAGGTCCCTCCTAAGATATTTATATTCTCCTGGAAGATGCTGCATAATGCCATCCCTTTAGATTCTACCATTAAAATTACCAATATCACCTTTGTTTATAGGTTCAATGTTGCCATATGCTAAAAGAAACTGCCCACCACCTATTCACTCAAGGTCCAATTGCTTATGAAGTATGGAAATTCTTTAACAAACTTTTTGATATTAGCACTGCTGCCTATTCTATTTTTTCTATTTTTATGTCCTATTGGATGTTAAAATCTAAATAAAGATTACTTGAAATTCTTCCTATGATTGTTTTGTGGGAATTATGGAAAGCTAGGTGCAAGGACCATTTTGAAGACATTCCTATACGAAGTCAAGTCATCATCAACAATGTTATTGGTGTGGTTTCTGAGCAGCCAGTAGTTTTAAAGTTTGAGAGATCTATTGCAAAGATTCATCAAGACCATCTTGATAATTTTAACGTAAAAGTGTATCCAAAGCATCCTAGGTTCATAATCACAAGATGGTTTCCCCCTCCAAGGTATGGATTGAAACTTAATACAAATGGATCAAGTAAAGGTAATCCGAGAGACATTGGTATATGTATTATTGTAAGATAATCTAATGGAGGTACGATTCAAGCTCTTCAATAATATATTGGCCTTACATCAAGTTTAGAATAAGAATTGATAGTTATTCTTAAAGGCGTCAAAGTCTTTTTGGGTATTGGTTTCAATATCCTTCTTATTGAACTGATTCCTTAACATATTTGAATTTGATTCAAGGCTGCTGGTTGGTTCCTTGGTACTTCAAAGGTCTTGTTCAAGAGATTAAATTGTTTATGTCTTCTCATAACATCAATATCCAGCATACTTGGAGACAAAAACAACTCTATTGCAAATGGCTTAGTTTCTTTAACTTCTTGCCCAAAAGTTTCTTTATTATATCATAAGTTCAGTGACCTGCCTAAGATGATAAGGGGCCTTCTTAATCTAGATAGATGGGGTATGCCAAGTGTAAGAATTGTTAACTTTTGTCAAGTTTTCTTTTGCTTGTAAGGCCACCATGGAGAGGCTCTTTCTCCATTTATTAATAAAATAGGGCATTAAGCCTGTCCACCCCCCCCCCCCCCCCCACATAAAAAAACAAGGTAATTTATAAAGCTTTGTGGGAAGAAGTATCCTTTAATGTTCCTCCTTGTTTCAAAACTACTTTCCAATCATTATATATTGGGATATTCACCAATTTTTCAATATATATCAGTTACAAAACAAATAAAATTATAGAATGTATTTAGTTGTGATTTTTAACATTCATTGTTTCCTTACAATTGAATTGCATACAAATTTCAACAATGGTATGCCATTTATTGAAATGATTCTACTTGGTATGATATGAGATGTTAACATGTATGCCACACCCTTTGGACTGACTTTTGAATATGCTCACCCTACTGAGATAGCTTTATTGATTATTCATTTGAAGGAAATGATAACTCTAGGCTCATTTGGTTGTATATGGTATTTAAAGTGCTATTATTGCATGTCTGGCCTTCAATTTTCTCAATGTTATAATTACTGAGACTATAGTTAAAACTTAATTTTTTATGCTAGTTAACAGAGATGAATAACAGAGTTTTTAGAGCACCACGCTGAAATGTTAGTAGAAAAGCAACTCTCATAAAAAGATAACAATGAGAATGCCATTCAAGCATGATTGGAAGGAAATTATGAGATTTTCCCAACTCACTGAATCATTATTGTTTGTAAAATTATAGATTGTTACATGTAAAAATTTTATACTCTAATTTTCTTAAAATATGTATGCTTAATTAGTTAAGATACATTCCAATAATGTTTATATGCAGAGTATTTTTGTTTAACGAATAGTTGTGTAAGTTTAGTTTAGTTTCTTTTTTAGATTTCTATATGTTGAGTATTTTTTTTGTTTATACATGTTAAGTCGATAAGTAGTGAGGAAGGCACGATTACGATATGGAACAAGGAAAGGTGGTAATCATGTGAGGGTGGTGTAGCATGTGATGGATAATTTTTTTTAAATATTTTTATTTATTTAACGGTTCATAACACTTACAACGATTCCTTGCTAAGAGTACACATGATCTAATGGATTAACTTATTTAATTAAATGCCCTAAACACACAATTCAATTTTACCAAATTTTAATTTTTGATTAAGTATAGTGTGTGTACAATCAAATTTCCAATCACAAAAAATTAACTATGCATGCACACATAAATATGAGGAAAAATCCCTTTACAAGGCAAAACCTTTGTCATCACTTTAGAGAGTTTTACAAGACAACTTACTTACAAAACTCCTAAAGAATAATACTCAAATTCAGAGCGTTCCGTAGGAGGAGGTTCACCCTTGGTATCCACCGATCAACCTTTCTTCCTTTTTTTCAGCCGTGATCCCTCGGGTCACAAGGTCAGCAATATATTAGGTACGAAAAATCTAGGGCTTCAAATGGATTCATAATTATATTAGGGAGGATGATTTTGTGAATCAAAAGGTTCTTAGACTTAAAAAGTTTGAGGACTTTTGTAGCAGATATGCAGGTTACGTTTTTCCAAAAAGTCCTTTTAAAAAAATATTTTCAAAATAGGTATATATAGGTCGGGCACAAGATTCGAGTTGTCAATCTCATTCAAACGAAAATAGAAATCATTCCAATGAGAATAACATCTCATTTGAACGAAAACCCATTTCGTTTGAACGAGATTGCATTTCTCATTTAAACAAGCTTCAAACGAATTCTAACAGATTGCCCTCATTGGATGTTCGTTCGATATAATGATCAAAGTACCCTTCTAGCCAAATTTATATTTCGTTTGGACGAGATGGTCATCTCATTTGTATGAGGTCAAAAAAATAATTTTTAACTTTAAATTTTTTTCCTCGATTTGTAATAAAAATACATCTCCCAAATATAAATGTAAATGAATTCTAACTCCTAAAAGATTTATACATTCATACCATAGAGAAGTCTTGATATTTGGATATGTTGGAGATTCGGTTCATCGTGTCAGCGCATGTCATTTTGTAACTGGATATGCCAAATATGCCAAAGTGCAAAAAAATAAATAAACAACCTAAGCTAAAATATTTTCCCTTGCAAATCTTACCCTTTGGATATTCTGGTACAAAACTAACTGAAAAACAAGTTATGAAAATTTCCCCTCTATGGAAAAAATTCTAAAAATTCTAATACCCTTCCCAAACCCTAGAAATGGAACAACATAAAGAAATTGTCGTCAATCTCTTGTTCTTCCTTTGGGAAATTTTGTCTTCATATGGTGCAATATGTTCTTTGTTTGGTTATATACACATATGGAACAAAGAAAAATACTCCTAATGCAAAAAGTTTGAAATATAAAATAAAAACTCATAATGTGATTTCCCCAAAAAATCAAAGTCATCATCAAATCTCCCCCCTTTTGTCCAAAATAGACAAAGGAGTAAAATCTAAATATGAAGTATAAAACATCATAAAAGAAGTAATACATCATCACAAAAATATAGAAATAACTAACATGCAATGATAATTTCAAAGTCTTCACCAACTATTTTTGAAAATTTTCAAAAAGTTTCTCAACTATAAATTTTTTTACAAAAACAACACACCGTGAATTAACACAAAAATACCCGAATCATGGAAGCGAAATGTAGGGGTGTGAACATAATTCATATGTTAATCAGCGCAGACAAACATAACACATGTGCATGAAGGATTGAGGTACCACTAACGAAAGATCTCAAAGTCCACCTTAGGTGTAAAAGATTGTGAACTCACGTGAAATTGACTTAACCTAATCAACAAATAAACACGGCAGGTGATTTTCACACCAATGACGTGCAAAAGTATTTAATATTTTCTGAGATTTATGTAGTTTGTGAAAACCCATTGATCTTTAACTTAACCCCCTCAAAATCTCAGATAACTTATAATATTCTCAACTATTTTTAAAGAATTTAATGCTTATTTTTAACGAAGCATAAATGTTCAAACAAATTGTCCTGGAACTTTTGTTTTTATGCGCCTGTAACCTTTTTAGGCTATTTTCATTGCAAATGGCGACTTTTAACACAAATACTTTTTTCTTTCGTAGCCCTTTCCATTGCTTAATATTTAGCAAATTTTTTGAAACAATAATTTAAATCCAGGCAATGGTTCTTACAAGCACAATTTTATATCTCGTTTTTACACTTGGTTCGTCTTAGAGAAAAATTAAGATTAAACACTATGATCTACATGAAAAGATGAGTGAAATAGTCAAATAAGCTCGTGCTCGTATGTATTAAAGGAGACACGGAGTCAAACATGTAGCAGGTTATCATCAAATAACAACTTAATGACTCCACACATTACTAAGCACATTTATGAAATGATGCCATGTCTTAAAACACTACAAAACAGTCACATGGATATGGAATGAATGGGTGATTTGGACATCTTTAATTTTCATCCATATATGGTTTTAAAAAATACATAACAATTTTTTTCTTTTTCAAAAATTTTATCAAAATAAAATCTTTTTGCCATTTTCACTTTTTCTTAAAAGAAACCTAAAATCCTTTTTGTATTTTTCAAAATTTGTCAAAAAAAAATATCTTTTTGGATTTTTCTAATAAAATCAAAATGAAAAATATAGATATACAATGATAGTATAATCTATCAATAGGGATATAAGACATGAGCATGAAAAACACCATATTTTAAAAATAAGTCTCAACCTTAATGATTAGGCCTAGAGGAGCTCTCAAAAGAAGATGACATCCTAAGAAATTCCTCTATCAAATTTTGTGAAATCTTGACTAAATACTCTACTTGCTCTCGAAAACTCTCAAAACCTCTTAAGTGATGTGTGGAAGCATGCGATGTAACATGTGTGGGAGTGCGTGCAGGAACTTATGTGGGAACACATGTGCGAGCATACCATGGAATATACCTCTAAGACACTTTTCCTAGCTTAAAACAACACTCTCTAAGGCGACCATTTTGTTTTCAATGGGTACAAACATAAATGGGCTTGGGTCCACCTTCCTTAAAACGTCTAGGACGAGCTCTCCTATGTGGGTTAGGTCAAGGGACATAAGGATCTAACACAAACTCGGGAACTGATTTGGGTGCGGCATGGGAAGTGGATGCATCGTCATAACCTATTCCTTGCCTCTCAACATTACCTAATGTGGGACCGAGGAACTTATTTCCAACTTTCTTAGACATGTCCTCTAAATTGATCTGACCTCCTGAGAAAGTTAGATATCTTTCTTGAGTTGGGATACATGGGCTTCGAGATTCCCATGAGTCTCTAATGAAGATTGAAGATCTCCATAAGACTAGCCACAGTGTTGGCCCAATTAGTCTTTTCCCTACCTAAAATAATCAACTGCTCACATAAAGAAATCTTCATCTTCTCGAGTTGACTCATCGATGCCTCACACTCTTTCAAAATTTTCACCTCTTTCTCCAATTCTAACACCCTAAGAGACAAATTTTTAATTAGCTATTTCCTTTTGAAGGTCTCAGTGTAAACATCACTAAAAGACTTTTGGAGATCACCTTCGTCCTCAGTTAAATTTCCATCCTCACTCTAACTATCTCTAGAATGAATCAAAACATCATCGAGGCTTTCACGTTTAAACGTGTCCTCATCAGCGTGGGACAAATTAGAAGTGCTAACATGACTAGACACAAAGGCAACACACGGTTCATCTTGTGATCCTCCCCCTGAATCAAACGACTCGATGTCTCTATCTCTAAGAATGTCCTTATTCGCTAATTTCTTTCCCTTTCTCTTAAGCCTAGTGGGACACTCATGTGCCTTGTTCCCTTTCACTTCACACTCATAACACCTTATCTCTTCCTCTTTCTCACTCCTGCTTAGGCCCTCATTCTTAGTTTTATTTTTCTCAAAAATCTTTTATTTGGAAGAACTTTCTTTGGAAAATTTAAGAAACTTTTTGAATTTTTCTGCAAAAAGGTCCAAGTCATCAAAATCAAAATAAACTTCAGATTCGCGCTCAAAAACTTTCTTTTTCTTCATTTTCTTAGTTTGAGTCTTTAAAGAAATCCCTACTTCCTTAGATTTAATAGTTTTAGGGAACTTATCAATCTCATATGTTTAAAGATATCCAATAAGTTCTTGTAACCTAAGAGTGTCTAGGATCCATAATGAATTAAGTATGGTGACCTTAGGAATAAACCAGGTAAGGAGAGACCTCAAAATTTTCTTAACAACTCTCATCTAAGAAATCTTATTACCCAAATTAAAATTAGAATTAACTATGTTCGACAAACACGCATAAAACTCATCAAAAGAATCGAACTCTATCATGGTAATGGTTTCAAATTGGGTGGTCAAAATATGTAGCTTTGATGCCTTTACAACATTGTTTCCCTCATGTGTGAGCTACAGGTTTTCCCAAGCTTTTTTAGACGTGGTGCACATCATAATGCGACATAATTCATCAGGGGTGACGTCTACACAAATTTCACCTAATTTGTGAGAGTTAAAATTACTCCACTTAAATTAGTCCTCTGTCCATTGAGAGATAGGTTTAGGGCTAACTACATTATCTACAGTCACTATGGGTGGGGTCCACCCTCTTTCAAAACAAACCAAACACGTTCATCAATGACTTTTAAAGCAGACCTCATCCTAGCTTTCCAATATGCATACTTGGAACCATAAAAATGGGCATTCGATTATATAAATTATCCATTAAATTCCATTTTTTAAAGATCAACATTTTTTTAAAAAATAAATTGATATAAAAAAAATTTGCGAAAAAAATATCACACAATATTTTTGTGTAACTAGCTTTGATACCAATTTGAAAGTACGCACAATCTAATGGATTAACTTATTTAAGTGAATGCCCTAAGCACACAATTCAATTTCACCAAATTTTAATCTTTGATTAAGTATAGTGTGTGTACGATTAAATTTCCAATCACATAAAATTAACTATGCATGCAAACACACAAATATGAGAAAAAAACCCTTTACAAAGCAAAAGCTTTACACTATTTTAGAGAGTTTTACAAGAAATCTTACTTACAAAATGCCTAAAGAATACTACTCAGATCAGAGCAGTCCACAGGCAGCGGTCCATCCTAGGTATTCACCCATCAACCTTTCTTCCTTCTTTTCTGTCGTGATCCCTCAGGTTACAAGGTTAGTAGTAGAGATATCTATCCACAAGAATATATCAGGTATGAAACTTCAAGTATTTCAAATGGATTCACAATTACATTGGGGATGATGATTTTGTGAATCAAAAGGTGATTAGACCCAAAAAGTTTGATGACTTTTGTAGCAAATATGTAGGTTACATATTTTCAAAAAGTCCCTTTAAAAAATATTTTCAAAACATGTATTGTTGTATGAAAAAATTACTATCCTACATGGATCAATGATAAATTTACACTTGTCCTCCTACGTGGCCGATATGCACCTTGATCAGCTTCAGAGATACTTAGTCGATTGGATGGCCGGACAAATCCAGAATGCCAACCACGAGGAATACAAAAAGTTACTTGGATGGGATGCTAACCAGCTCTAAATTCTAAGAGTTTCATTTATTATATACGAATGTAAATGCCTGGAAATATAAAGGCGTTCCATCTAGGGTTTTACACCACTATAAATGGGAAACACTCCATCAGCTGAAGGGACAATTCAAATCATTCATATGCACACCATGCTGAGCTATTATAAACGTGAAGAAATAATATCAATAGTGGATGTAGGCTATTTTACAGCCGAACCACTCTAAATATCTTCTCTTGTGTGTGTGTGATTTGACCACTGTTGGCTATTTTACAGCCAAACTAGTCTAAAAATATCTTCTCTTGTGTGTGTGATTTGACTAATCTACTCTTTTTTATTTGTGAATATAAATCTGGATTAAGCCCATTTTTGACATCAACAGATTGTCACCGTCTATGGGAATGACTATTATTCAGTGTTCTCTACCTCATATACTTCATTCTTTAGTTTAAAGAATGAATGTTGCCCCTAAAAGCAGCCTAATGATTGTAAGCAATAATCAAGAAATGTTTACTCCCCCCTCTGAGACAGATTTTCAAAGGATCATGTTCAATTTGGCTAAGGGACAAGAGGTTATACAAGAACCATTCAGACAATGGGCCTATACAATGAAAGAAAAGTCCTCCAATTTCATGACAGATATGCTACCTCCACTAGTTAGAAATGAAAGGAGTTACCATTCTCATTCTTCTCATGATCGATCATACCGTCCTGGCGTAACTTCTTCATTTCGATCAACGAATTACTATGACAGTAGATCATTTTCCAAAGAAAGGATAAGTGTATTAGAGAGGATAAGTAGGGAGTCTACTTTTGATCGTCTAGGTCCCTGAGTAACTAGAGGTTATCACAGGGAGTCAGAGGGTTATTGTGAGAACAAAGAAGGTTCTGTGAGATTAAGAGCTAGTATGAGGGGCTCTGTGCATACGAAGAAGACCTCTTATGAGGAGAGTTCAGCACATAGGCACAGTACATATGCTAAATCTACCTCTGCCAAATTCAAGCCCAAAGAATACCTTGGAAGGGATCCATGAAATGGTTGGAAGATAGACTAGGTGAAATGACCAAAACCAAAAATCCATTACAAAGGAGTTTTGTTAAAGGCTCACCTTTTGTTAAGGTAATCTTGAACTACCCTACACCATCCAAGTTCAAACCACTAGTAGTTATCCAAGTATGATGGGAAAACTGATCTAGTCCTGCACATAGAGCAATATTAACCTACTATCGATATCTACTTTATGCCGGATGAGATGAGATGTAGGGATTTCTCTAGTTTAATCATAGGAACAACCCAAATCTTGTATAATAATCTCCCAAGAGGTAAAATCTCTAGTTTTCATTAGTTATCTGAATTATTAATTGATAACTTTTTCTTTGGGTCTAAGCCGATCAAGAGTATCACTCATCTCTTGACTGTGCGATAAAAACCGAGAGAAAGTATTAGAGAATATATTACACATCTTAACAATGAAAAACTAGAGTTGGTGGACTATGAGGAGAAGACATCAATTTTAGCACTTATGAGTGGATTTCTCATTAAAGATTTCTATTATGCTTTGGCAAAGAATCCAACCAAAACCATGACAAAATTAATGGCTAAAGCTGGAAAGATAATGAATGTCGAGAAGGCTATGGCAGCTAAGGAAGCTCCTGAGACCAAGAGTGAAGGCCAGAAAAATAATTCAAATCCGTTCAAAAAGGATCAAAAAGATAAAAATCTTGATCAGCTCAAGAAGTATGATGCATATACCCCGCTCAACAAAGGTGTTCACCATATCGTAGAGGAAATCAAAGGGAACCGAGAGTTGAATTGTCCCCAAAAATTAAAAACACGCTCTAATAAGAGGGATAAGTCCAAGTATTGTGACATTCACAGGGACCATGGGCACAAAACCAATAACTGCATTGTATTTAAGAATGAGATTGAAAATCTTATTCGGTGGGAAAAATTGAGCAAGTTTGTTAATCTAAATGGCAACTAAGATGATTGGAGGAGTTATAAATCTCTATCCCAAGCAAGGGAAGAAAACAAAAGAGCAAGAAATAATGATTTTGAAGAAGTTCTAGACTCATCTAAGAAGCCTGATGAACGAGAGGTGGAGGTAGGCGTGATATCATTTGGATGTCACTTCATCACATGAGGAGATACTAGAAGAGGGGAAGAGATTTAAGAAAGGAAATCTTACTTAAATGAAGCCAAAGCCTTCCCAAGTGTCAAACAAAATGATATGGCTGAATCTAGTGATAGTTGGCCAAGAAAAGTTAACAAAGATAAGCTAGTGATTAGATTATCCAAAAATGATTTGAGTGGGGTATTTTATTCTCACGATATTCTATTAATTATCACTTGCAGAGTTCATCATGGCAGAGTTACATGGATATTAGTTAATAATTGGAGTTTTGCTGATGTAATATTCTACACTTATTTCCAAAGCTTAGGTCTAAAAGACAGTAAGATGGAACCATATCACAGACCTCTTATAGGATTTGTAGGGGAGAAAGTATACCCATTGGGAACGATCAAGCCGGAAGTTTTAGTCAGTACCTAGCCAATGAGAAAGATAGAAAGAATTCATTTGTTTGTGTTAGATAAAAATGTTCCATCAGTCTACAATATCATCCTAGGAAGAGTGGGAGTAAAGCAGTTAGACGCTGTGTAATTTATAGTGCATCAATGCATGAAATTTCCAATAAATTATAGAGTCAGCATAGTAAATTACAACCAAAAAGAAGCTAGGGAATTCTATTATACTTCGATCGACCAACAAGAAATCCAAATGAAGGGCACAACCACTTTCCATATTAACACTCTAGATCCTCGAGAAGAAGAGAAGGTGGTGAAGGGGCAAGTTATGGAAGAAACAAAAGTTATTGTACTGGACGATGAGAAACTAAAAAGAACTACTCAGATGTGTTCAAGATTGTCTCCATGTCTCAAATAGGAATTAATTACATTCCTTGTAGGACGGAAAAATGTGTTCGCTTGGAGCCTCAAAGATAGGCAAGGGATTGATCCAAACTTCATTTACCGTGATCTAAATATTTACCCAGATTCTAAGCTGGTCAAGCAAAAATGAAGAGTTTTTATCCCTAAGAAGAATATGGCAATCCTGGAAGAAGTGAAGAAGTTTCAGCGAGCACGGTTCATTGAAGATGTCAAGTATTCGAAATAGTTGGCTAATGTAATAATGGTTAAGAACAAGAATGACAAATAATGTATGTGCATACATTCACAGACCTCAATAAGGCATGTCCAAAATATTATTTTACTTCACCAAGGATTGATCAATTGGTTGATGCTATAGAAGGTCATGATTTAGTTTTATGGATGATTATTCTGGTTTTAATTAGATTAAGATGAAACCTGAAGACAAGGAAAGTACTTCCTTTTTTACTAGCTGAGGAACTTATTATTACAATGTCACGCCCTTTAGATTAAAGAACGCTGGAGTAACCTATCAGAGGTTAGTGAACAAGGTTTTTGAAGACCAGATTGGCAAAAACATGGAAGTGTATGTAGATGATATGCTCACCAAGAGAAAATTTAATGTCGACCACGTTGCGAACTTGGCTCAAACCTTTGATTAACTGGAGAAACATCAGATGGAATTCAACCCAACCAAATATATTTTTGGAGTACAGGAAGGAATATTCCTCGGATACATCATAAATCAAATGGGAATAGAAGAAAACCCTGATAAAATTAAAGCCTTGTTGGAAATGCAATCCCCGACCAGTAAAAAAGTGGTTCAAAAGTTGACAGGAAGAGTAGTTGCATTAAACCGCATTGTCTTCGAAGGAACTGATAAATGTCTTCAATTTAGTAAGGTTATTATAAAGACCTTCGAGTGGAATGGAGAATGAGATAAGGCCTTCTTGGATTTAAATAAGTACTTGGGTTCTCCCCCACTCCACTCCCGACCAATTTTAGGAGAAAAAACGTATCAATACTTGGTTATTTCAGAGTCAGCTATTAGTTCAACACTGATCGAATAGATGAAGGAGTTCAAAGGACATTATATTATACTAGCAAGGCATTATGAGGAGAAAAAAATTATATATCCATGACTGGAAAAGTTAGTGCTGGCTCTCATTGAAGTTTCTAGGAGAATGAGGCCATATTTTTAAGATCACACGATTGTCGTCTACACAGATTTACCTTTGCGATAAGCCTTGCAAAAAACCTAAGAAATATGGAAGATTAATGTATTTGGAAGTTGAATTGGGAGAATATGAAGTTGTTTATGAACCTGGAGTTGCAATAAAAGTCCAAGCAGTGGCAGACTCCATAGTCAAGTTCACATATGCAGAGAAGAAACATAATCTAAGTTTGCCTGCCGAGTAGGCTTCTTCGGAAGAAAGCTTAGCTCAAAAGAAAATAGATATTGTGGCCAATCAACCATACTTGTTAGCTCTCAAGAAGGATTTCAATAGATAAAGAAGATGTTCAAACTTGGAGTGCTGGCAGAAGAAGAGTTCTCCAATGATATTTCAATCTGGCATGTGCTACTGGAAGTGAAGCGGGCCTCATTATCAACATTTTGAATAAATTAGATATGGAATACACTTTGAGATTCCAATTCAAGGATTATAAAAATGAGGTATAATATTAAGCATTGATCATAGGATTGGAACTGGCTTCATCACTAGGCACCGACCAAGTATTCATATATAGTAATTCTCAGCTGATTGTCAATTAAATGCAGTAGATTTATAGAGTTAAGGGGGAAACGATTATGAGATATCATAAAAAATATATGGAGGTTATTTATTTGTTCACTTGAGTCTAAATGGTGAGAATTCCTAGGATTGAGAATGCCCGAGCAAACTCTCTTGCTCGACTTGCTTTAGCAACTCAAACAGAACTCAAATGAACAATTCTAATGTAAATTCTTGCCCATAGAAGCATTGGTGGAACGTAAGTTAACGTTGTATGTACGGAATTAAATCAATCATGGATAGATCCTATAAGAGAGTACATTAAAAGATGAATACTACCATTCTACCGAAAAGAGGCCAGGAAGATGAGGTATAAAGCAACCAGTTATGTGATGGAAAAAGGTGTTCTATATAGGTGAGGATACACTATTTCCCTATTGCATTTTATTCATCAAAACGAAGTAAATGATCTAATAAAATAGGTTCATGAAGCATCATATGGAGATCACATGGATGGAAGGTCTCATAGGCAACGAATATCAATTGAATAATACCATATTAAGTCTGGAATCTAGAAACTTCATTTAGCACTTGGGCATCCACTGCGCAATGGCCAGACATAAATCACTAACAAAACCTTGATAGATGGGTTGAAGAAATGGCTGAATTAGGCTAAAGGCAACTAGATTATTGAATTTTAAAGTGTCCTTTAGGTGTATAGAACCTCTCCTAGAACAGCAATAGGTGAAACCCCATACATGCTAGCTTTTGGCACTGAGGCAGTGGTACCAGTTGAAATAGGTCTATCGAATCATATGGTATTAAACTTTGATTCACCTAAGAGTGACCTAATGAGATGACTAGATCTGGACATAATAGAGGAAGTCTGAGAAGATGCGTCTATTTTCATGGTTGCTTATTGACAAATGATTGTAAGGTTTTATAATCGAAGGGTCAAGTCGACCAATTTGAAGTGGGGAAATATGGTGCTTAAGAAAGTAATCCAAAAGAGCAATAAGTTGGAGCCTAATTGACATGGTCGATACCGCATCTCGGCGGTCACCCGACTAGGGACTTATCGCTTGGAAAATCTGAAAGGGGAAGAATTCATGGACCCTTGGAATGCAGACCATATTTCTAAGTATTATCAGTAATTTAGTTTTCAGAAAGTCTATTTCAAATGTACTTAGTTCTTCAGACTAATGAAATTTCATGTTTTTCTCTATTATAGTTCCTGTTTGCGTTTTGTTTATCGTAGTATGGTGGCTATAACCTTAACCAAACATAAATGAACAATATTCATTCAAAATTTTCCAACTTTAGAAAATTCCAATCAAACTTTTCCAACTTCAGAAAAGTTCTTTATATTTATCAAACCTTTTCAACGTCAGAAAAGTTCATTCAAACTTTTCCAACTTTAGAAAAGTTCTTTATATTTATCAAACTTTTCTCAAACTTTTCCAACTTTAGAAAAGTTCATTCAATCTTTTTCAACTTCAGAAAAGTTAAACTTCATGTATGATTTGTCCCCAGCAAGTCAAGAACAAGAAGTTAGTAAAATTTCTTAACTAGAATTTTACCAACCAGGTTAAAACGCATGAATAATTATACATCCCTAATACACTTGGTCGCTACTGATAACTAATGCTACAACTTAGTATAATAAAGCTATTTACATTTTTATATAAGTGAATTTGTTAAATCTAAGACCGTTTAAATGATTCAAACAATAAATAAAATATTAAACATTTGAGAAGGTTATTTAGTCTATAAGCCGATTAACTGATCATTATATAGATTACCTAGTCGACAAAAAGATTAAACATTAACCACAAGCTTAAATAGAGGAAACTCTAAATAAAAAATAATTTCATTTCATTGATTAAAGGACATTACAATAGTAAAAATCATTATAATGTAAAACATATATAAGTATATTATGTTGGACACCTTCCATGTGCCTTGTCCATCCCATCAAGAGGATCATCAAGAGTGTATGGAGAATTTATTATGTTGAAATCTCTCAACATCTTCATAATGCTGCTTCTCAGCCTATCCAGCAAGTGAGGAGGACAAATCATCTCACATTTGTCATTAAGGCCATAATCACCTAAATATTTACTTATCAGGTACGGAGGAATGGCATTAGGTGGAATCCATCTTATGTTTAGTTTGAAGGGAGGTTTGGCATAATCTAAGAAACTTAGGTCATTCTAGTACCACAGCTCACTGTCTTGATCATACTTCAGAAAGGTCAACAAATTCATCCACCCCATTTGTACCCTTCATGGTTACTTTGGGCAAGATGATCATCCTAGTGACCTAAGGCCTCATTATATACATCTATCCAAACCTACCTTGGTTGCTTGTGAAAGTGGAATGTCAGCCTATCAACTTGATCTTGGAGTTTCTTGAGGACAATATCTTGGATTTTAGCAAGGAAACTTGGTTGGCAAGAGTTTTCTTTGTTCTCTCCTCCTCAATGGTTGGCCAAGCAACTATACTTTGCATGAGGGCTTGTCCATATTTGGATCTTGTCTTATGTAAAGCTTCTAGCTCCTCTAACAACTTGGCATTTTCAGTTTCTAAAAAGGAAATTACCTGGTTGATCTCTTCAGACTGTCAAGTTTATTCCCCAGGGTGTTGGTTTCTTTCTCTAACATTGCAACAATTGATCGGACACTCTCCAGATCTGTTTCAAAGATAATTCTCTCTTATGCAGAGAAGAAGTAATATCTTTCAATTTATTTTCAAAGCCACAACTTTCACTTAATAACTTATATTTGTCTTCATATTCAGAATAATACAATGCCTTAGAAACTTTGTGATCTTCTTACATTCTTTCAATCATCTCATAATAATCTACATTATTTGCTACAACTCTATCCAAGAGGCAGTGAAGATGGATGTAAGATTCTTTCACTTTATCAAACACATTTGGACCGAGCAACCTTGATAAATCTTCCTCGAATAAAGGAACATGGCCTGATTCAAAGATATTTTTACACCATCTTAGTAAGTTTGATTTAGAAAACGTAATTGCCTTCTTCCTAGCATTAAACTAAAAAGTTATAAGTATATGAGTTTATGGTGTAAATCCATAGAAATATATAATAAAGAAAAACAAATTAGTAAGAAATCGAAGTCATTCAAAGACAACAACAATTGTGCAAAAAATATGTTCTCTCATTGATTAATTTTGACGTACATAGGTGACTACATGATCAAGAAAAATAAGAAAAGAAATAAAAAATACATATGAGCAAAGGAAAAAAAAGGAGATAAACCTTCTCCTTATCCTTGTCCTGGTCTTAGTTGGCAGCATGCTGGTCGAATTAGTATTTGGCACCATTGAAAAATCAATGGGAACCATGGAAGGCTCTCCAGATCCCTCCTCATCATCAAACTCCTCATCCAGGTTAGGACGAGTACCGGTATCATGCCATTGGAAAAGCTCAGAGTTTTACTTTGTGCTGACCACCTTTAAGGCTTTCCACTAACCTTCCTTGAAGGATAAATTCTTAGCATATTCAACTTAGGTAGAGGCAACAAAAAGATCTTTCTCCCAACCCTTATCAAATGTATTTTTATCCTTAACCTTCAAGGAAGTGACTTCAATAGTAAGGCCAACCACTTTGTCTTTAGCATCTTGAGTTATAGTTGTGGCTTATGAAAGCTTGTCTTCGGAAACCTTGGACCTACCTTCAGCATCATTCAATTTATTCTCGGTTGCCTAGGCTTTCTAATCAACAACATTTATTTTGCCTTCAGCAGCAGTTGCCCTGTCATTAGTCTTTTTTAGCTCCTCTTCCCAGAACTTTTTCTTGGATTCCAGAGCTTGGTGGGAAGCAGATAGAGATTATTTTAAGCCCTCAAAATCCTCTTTAACTTCACTAGAGGAATACCTCACCTAATTATCCTTCTCCATCATTTGGTTGAAGTCAACCAAAAACTGTAAGAAGAGCAAAATCAGACGTCAAAAAGAGCCATCAACATCAAGGAAAAAGAGAAAATAAGATCCTTACTAGCTCCAAATTATGGCAAGACCTCTTAATTAGCCTGGATTTGGGCATGGGGGCTGGTGCAACCCGATCAGTAGGAAGGGTTCCAGACTTGATCAAACCCCTAGCCGACCTAGGGTTGATGGCAACTAAAGTTGACCCAATGTCAATATTAACTTGGATTTTTCTCACTCACTCTTATTGGTCGTCTAAAGTCTTGTTTATAGCCAATACTTGCCAGCCAACTTGAGTTCTTTGGCTTATGTCTGAGGATTAGGCAAACCTCTCTTCATTCTCTTGAGTTTTGACTAAGTGGTTAAAGTCTCTTAAACACCAAAAGGCCTCTTGTTACTGGCCTAGGACTTCTTATCAACTGGCTTCTTGCCAGCATTAATATTTTTCTTGGGGGGGGGGGGGGGGGAGGGGCATAATGGTCCACCCTTCAAATTGGGCATCTACCTTTTAGTCATGTCTATTGAAAGAGAAAATGGTATCTCATAAATATCAACAAATTAAAATAAGAAAGAAGTTCCTCCCCGGGTCAACTTAGCACCAGTAGATTCGGTGGCTGAAGAGGTAGGTACAAGATTCTATTCTAAGTTAATAACAACTTGGGGGAAACACAAATGTTGGTCGAGCAATAAAAGAGGTGATGAAATTATTTTATTCCAATAGCAAAGAAGCGTCTCGGGGATGCTACTCTCCAACCCTTTGATTCAGTCCCCACCGAAACTTAAGATCTTCAATATTAACTTTCCCTTCTTTAGGACACCTCTTCTTACTTTCCTTTGCATAAAAAAGGAACAACAAAGTTAGTCAGTCAATTACAAAAGAATAAAAAATAAAGGAAAAAATTGCAACCTATGCCACGCCCTGTCTGAGGACATTTGGGGCTTATATAAGACACTCCCTGTGGAAGAGGGCATGTTGCCAGTTCTTGACAACTACACCATAATTCCAATGATCCTTATTAGAATATGGTAAATTCACTACTAAGGCCCTATTTTCTTGCCTAGTCTTCAAATAGTATGTGTTATCTCCAACCATACCCCATTTATAGCAAAACATTAACTCTTGATCTATGGTCACCATTTATAACACTCCAAATGTTGGGTGCCACTATAGTAGAAAATACATGAAAGTAGTGACAACATTGAAAAAAAGAGGGTTTGGTGAAAGGTGATGCCACACTCAACTATGAATAAGGTGGGGATACAGTGACCCTCAGGAAGAGAATACACATCTATAGGACCCTAGCATATCTCTAAATCTACCCAAGATGGAATTTTCCTTTTGTATCTAAACTAATCTAATGAACCCTAATCTACAATTTGAACCATGATGAAAAAAGAGAAAAAGTTGTTAAAATAGCCAAAGAGGGAATGAAGTCTTATAGGAAATTCAAGGAGACTGCAAGAACTGAAGAAAAATAATGGAAGCAAACGATCATACAAAGAAAGCTTGAAGACGAAGGAAAAATATTAAGTGCTAAAAGTTTGAGGTGAAAATAAAGGACTGAAAATTGTACCTATTTATAGGTTGCATCGATAAATGGAATGAAATGATTAACTGAGTGAACTATTAAACTACCTCCAGCTACACGTCCCCCAAAGCTTCAAAAGACTATTAAATCATTTTACAATTTGGAAAAGTTTTATTATTTACAAAAATACCATTATCAAATAGTACCAGTGAAAATTTTTACAAGTGTGGGAAGTCGGTTTCCAACCAAATTCTCGAAATAATATGCCGAGCAATTTCCTGGACTAAATACTCCATACTTTTGATCAATCATCTAGCGTGGAGCATTGGGGGCTTTTATTTTATGTAAAAATTACTCTCTAACATGGCCAATGATAATTGTACAACTGTCCTCTTACATGGTTAAGTATCCACCTTGATCGGCTTCAGAGATACTCAGTCAACTGGACGACCAACTAACTCCAAAATGCCAACCATCAGGAATACCAAAAGTTACTTGGATGTGATGTCAACTAGATCTGGATTGAAAGAGTTTCATTTATTGCATACTGAAGTAAATGTCTGGAAATATAAAGGCAATATCTAGGATTTTACACCACTATAAATTGGGAATACTCCATTAGTTGGAGGGACAACTCAAATTGTTCATATGCACACCATACTAAGCTATTGGAAACCTGACGAAATAATACTAACAATGAATGTAGGCTATTTTATAGCTCAACCACTCTAAAAATCTCTTCTCTTGCTTGTGTGAGATTTGACTAACCTACTATATTTTATCTATGATTATAAATTTGTATTAAGTTCATTTTTAGACATTAGCAAGTATATATAAGTCGGGCATAAAATTCGAGGCGACGACCTCGTTCGAATGAAAATAGAAGTCGTGCGAATTAAAATAACATCTCATTGAACAAAAGCCCAATTCGTTTGAACGAGACTTCATTTCTCATTTGAACAAGTTTCTAATGAGCTTCAAATGAAATCCGACAAAATGCCCTTATTTGATGTTATTTCGATATAATTATCAAACGACCCTTATAACAAAATTGACATCTCGTTCGAATGAGATGGTCATCTCGTTCGAATGAGATGGTCATCTCGTTTGAACTAGGTCAAAAAAATAGTTTTTAACTTTAAAAATTTTGCCTTCATTTTTTTATAAAAATACATCTCCCAAATATGAATGAAAATAAATTCTAACGCCTAAAAGATTTATACCTTCATACCATAGAGACGTCTTGATCTTTGGAAATGTTGGATATTCAGTTGGTCGTGTCGGCACGTGTCATTTTGTAATAGGATATGCAAAATATGCGAAAGTGCAAATAAATCAAATAAACAACCTAAGGTAAAATATTTTCCCTTACACTTACATATTACTATTTGTAAGTGTTTTGAACTGTTACAAAAAAATAGCATATTTTTGCATTTGCAAGTGTTTGGAACCATTGCAAAAAATCTCTTACTGAATTTTTCAATGGTTTTGAACGCTTGAAAATAATTTTTTTGTAAATGTTTAAAACACTTGAAAAGTTTAATTTGCCAGCGCTTAAAATTGTTGCAATTTTTTTGTAATGGTTATCAAGAATGGGCATTCGTTCCCAATAAATCGTTGCAAATATCATTGCAACGGTTTTAAATACATGCAAAAAATTTGCAAATCGCCAATTTGTAAGTGTTTTGAACCGTTAAAAATGTCATTTTCAAGTGTTTAAAACACTTGAAATTTCCTTATTTTGGTGTAGTGGGGTGAGGTGATAAGATTACCACTAGTTAGAGAGGTAGGCGTTGATATAGATTTGGCTTCGGGTACCAGGCCCATTGTGAGGGCACAATTCCAGATGACTTCATTGGAAATGCGGGAGCCGAGTGAGTAGGTTCAGTACTTTTGTTTCAGGGGTTCAAATCGACGAGCACGTCTCTGTGTTGAGCTTAATTTTATTTGTGAAGAAGAAGGATGATTCTTTTTTAATTATGTGGGGACTATCGGAAGCTGAACAAAGTCATGATACGTAATAATATCTATTGTCACGTATCGATGGAATATTTGATCAGTTGAGGAGCTTGTGCTTCCTCTCCAAGATTTACTTGCGCTCAGAGTATCACCAGTTATGTATTCGGAGGACGACATTTCGAAGACATATTTTATGATTCAATATGGATCATATGGGTTTTGAGTCATTCCATTTGGGCTAACTAACACACCAGCGGTGTTCATGGACATTTCTTCCATTCCAAGATTAGTTATTCATCACATTTATTAACAACATTCTAGTGTGTTCTTAGTCGAAGGAGGAGCATATGTATCAACTGCGATTGGTTTTACAGATTCCACAAGAACATAAGTTATACGCTAATTTCTCTAAGTGTGAGTTTTGTGTTCTATAGGTACAGTTCTTGGACCATGTCATATCTGAGCATATGATTGGGGGAATCCTAGTAAGGTATCTACAATTATGAATAGGGGACAACCCACGATACCTATAGAGTTTTGGATCTTTTTGGGATTGACGAGGTACTACGGGATATTCATTCAGGGGTTTGAGAAAGCAGTAGGGGCTTATATGGATTTACTTGTATCTTAGGTTACTCTCACAAAGATTCACCTTTTACCAAATTTTATCTTAATTAAATTTAGGTGAACATGCAAAGGTGATGTGAAGCAAAAGTCTAAACTAAAATTATAATGAGATGTTGGTCTTTAATTCTTCAATAGAAAAATATGCAGCCCAACACCACCCACAGGAAGCAGATCTTCCCTCGGTATCCACTGATCATCCTCATGAATCGAAATTCCTTTCTTCTTCAGTCATAGAAAGTCAACTCCACAAATCAACCGTAAAGAAAATCTTTACAAGGGTTTAGAACTTTAGATTATTTATTCTTGGTTTGGAAAAGTGATCCTAAAATATCAAGGGGATGGGGTGAAAAAATTGTAGAGTATGATCATAAAATTTACTCTAAAAAGTCTTGTTGAAAAGTCTAATCACGCATCTCTATTTATAAAGAAAGTTGTTGCAAAGAGATATGGAGTAAAGATTTGGTTAAAAATAAAAAAAGCATACATACTCGTTCGATCAAACTAAAACCTCATTCGAACGATGTACTTGATCTTATTTGAATGGGTTTCAATGAAACTTCTAACGACATTCTAGAGCAAACCCCAAAGGTGCTGTTCCAGATCTCATTCGAACATATGAACCTCGTTCTAGCGACCCTACTCAAATCATTTGAATGACATGTCAAACTACTACTAATGAGTTAACGAGTTTAAAAAAAAAACTTTAAAAATCATTTTCAAACATTTTGAAAACTTTTAAATGTATACCCTTTTAAAAACGACCCCTAAAACTTTAAGGCTTTGCTAAAACTTTAACGAGTTAGCGGGTAAAGTTGTGACAAACGATCTTCAATCTCGCAAATGTCACTAATGTTTCTTCTCTTTGAAGACTTGGGAACGATCATGATAGTGTAATGGGGTGTAACAGGATAAGCCAAATAAATATAAATGTACAATTATAAATTTTGCTCTTATAAATCTCCTCATTGGTTATTTCGGTACAAAAAATAAATCGAAAGCCAAATTAACTGTAAGGACATTTTTTCTCATGTCCAACATGTTACATTTGTGTATGTCGTACGCCGCTACATTTGGCACGTCACCTCACGATCTCACATGACGGCCTCTATCCAAATTCCAGGAATCAAGCATTCAACATCTCCATTAATATGTCCCACATCTGCCTCAACGACTTCACGGTCCAAGATTTTAGGGACTTAATGCAAGTGGTACGCAAGGGAAGTCAAAACAGTGAAAAAAGGCACTATAGGAGAGTTCAAGGGCATTTTCGTAATTTTACATCCATAGTTCGGAGGTTTGGTCAACTAGAAAGTTGAAGAGCTCGCCGCAATGAAGATACTGGAAAAAACGGCACCTCAATCCGAGCTACGGTGAAGGAGTTATGGCCTTTTGAAGATAGAGAAAATTCCTTAAAGAATGCTGTTTTTTTTGTACGCTGGATAGAATTTTAGAGTTTTAAGAACATGGGACTCTTCATATTTTTTCCTATAAATACCAACTTCGGGGGAGTTGTTTTGCAAGACTTTAGAAGACGTTTTTGAGAGTCCAAATACCTCTAGTCTTCATATTTTTGAGTCCCAAGACTCATGTTTTGATTCACACATCCTTGCCAAATATTTGTGAATCCTTTTGCAACCCAAGAACACAACTTTGGTTTGTTCAACCCTTGTGGAGAAGACCGTTCTTCTTCTTCATTGCAGCCCTACTGGAAAGGGATAATTCCAGCCGCGACTACAGAATCCGATACCCGAGGGTAATTCTTAGTCAACTTGTATTTTCATTGTAATCCGATTGTAAGCCGTTTTCTTACAAATTATAGTGAAAATAAATGGTTTTGCCCCTGAGGGGGATTTTTCCTTAATTGCATGTGTTTGAATGTTCTTACGTAGATTATCAATTTATTCAATCACATACTGCTGCATGTTTAGGGTCTAAAGGGTTTTATATATAATTTGATCATTTGAACGCGAGCACACACGTTCTTACAATTTCAGGTTAATTAAAATTGGTTTTTATTTGAGAAGTCGTAATATTTCCCCTGTAGCTACTCTCTCAAATTGGTATCAGGGCTTATTTAAGCGATCACCACTCTTCAAATTGGTATCAGAGTGAGTTACGCTAATTTATCGCGTGATCCTGATTTTTCGAGGATTTATTTTTTTTGATACAATTTGACTTCTCACGTCGTCAAATTGGTATCAGAGCTTGTTGCACTAAGTTATTGTGTTTTGATTCTGATTTTGCACAAAAATGGATTTTGATGGTTTTGATGATCTTCGATGTCAAATTTTTGAAAAAATTTGGAAAATTCACACAAACTCTTGTTTTAAATCTTCTGTTGAAAACGAATCTGAGAGGTGTCCTTGTTGTGAGGGTGTTGGTCACACGTTACATGAGTGTACCACAAATTTAAAGAAGAAATTGAATAAATCGATTTCACATGTTTCTACCCTTAGTGATTGTGATTTGAAAGAAGATGTTTTTTATGCTTCTAGGCGAGAGTTTCCCATCCGTGTGATTAGTGATGATAGTGAAAGTGATGGGAGTGTGGATGAAAGTGAGGAGGAAAGTGTAGATGAGCATGACTTGCAAACTGCTTACAATGAACTTTATGCTGAAACTTTGAAAACAAAGAAAGAAAATTTGAAATTGAAAGCTCAATTGAAAGAGTGTGCCATAAAAAATAATTATTTTTTAGTTGAAGAACTTAGGGCAGATGGAAAAATTTTAAAAGAGAAGCTTGAGTACGTTGAGGGTGAGAGAGATAGTCTTATAGGGTTGATGGAGACTATGAAAAAGGAGATTTTAGAGTTTGAGGATTCTAAACGAGTACTTGAATCTAGGATAGGTGAACTTGAGATGAAATTGAAAGATTCAAGTAAAGTGAAATTTGATTTGGAGTCTAGGTCTGAAAAACTTGATAAGATTTTAGGCACAGTCGAGATCAAAATTGATAGGGGTGGGATTGGTCTTGAAAAATATGTTGCACCCATTCCCACACGTGTGAGAGAACCTCCTAGGATCATTAGGAGAGACCCACCTAGGCAAATTCGGAGAGAGCAACCGATAAATTTGAGGAGAGGGCCACCTTTAGGGAACACAAATCGCCCGATTTACTCTTGCACACATTGTGGTAGGCAAGGTCATCTTAGACACTTTTGTTATAAGCTTTTAAATGGACCTAAGAAGGTTAATGAAAGAATAAATTCTATTCCCAAAACCCCCACACTTCGTTACACATCAATTTGGGTTAGAAAATCGGATTTAGAGGCTTATGGTTTATTTGTCCACGATTCCCGTTTGCTTGCACGTAATTCACCCCATGTGAAATCTTTTGGTTGATTGTGATTGCATGTTTGTCATACACTAGTTGTGGTTTCATGATGTATTTTTACTAGTGTGATGACTTGTACCTTTTGTATATATTTTTTTTTGAAAATTTTTGAAAAATACAAAAAAATTTAGTTTGTTAAAATTTTGAGAAAATCCAAAAAGATTTTTGTATTTTGTTTGCACCTTTTATGGATGAACACTTAGGATGACTGAGTCACAACATCATTCCATTATTTTCATGTGACTATTTGATAGTGTTTTGAGACAATATGTCAATTTCATCCATGTGCTTTATAATGTTTGGAGTCATTAAGATGTAATTAATTGTTACTTCCTACATGTTTGACTCATGTTTCCTTTATTGCACACATGCACGGATTTATTTGATTATTGTGCTTGTCTTATCACATGTTGGTTGGGTGTTTTCACTTCAATCCTGTCCTTAAAACGAACCAAGCGCGATAATTTTTTTTATAAGGAAATTGTGCATATAAGAACCGTTTTGTGAGTTTGTGTGCTTTATTTAAAAACGGGGAGGGGCTGCGAAAGGTAATTATCTATCCTTTGCGCAAAAGCCACCGCTAAATTGGACCTAAAAAATGGAGGTATTTTATTATCCGGGGTCCAAAGAGGTTTAAAAGAGCCCGAAAAAATTGAAAGGCAATAAAAAGAAATTCATGCCAATTATGGGCCATATAGGTTTTTGCACCAATTCTCCAAAGTTTGAGAATTTAGATTACCTCTAAAAGAAAATATATATGAGGGAGTTTGGTTGGAGATTTTATAACGGGTTTGCACGTCCTTGAAATGCTTGAAAATGCGCTACATAGTTTTGGACGTTATTGGTGTGGAAATCACTTTGACTTTGATTTGTTGATTTTCATAAGACGATGTCATTTAAATTCAACAAATTTTTTCACCTAAGGATACTTTTGATGCTCATTCGTTAGGGGTACACATATGCATCGTGCACATATGATTGATTGAGTTGATTTACCCATCGAATGTGTTCACACCCATTCATTCAATTTTCATGACTTGGTTGTTTGAGTCTAAATCCATGGTGTGATTTTTGTATCATGTTTTACATTTTTTTCAAAATGGTATCTATTTTTTTGTTCCAAAAATTGAAAAATCAAAAATAGTTTGTGAAAGTTTTTTTTTAGCATCTCCTTGCTAGAGCAAGTTTACCATATTGATTGATGCTTTGCTTTTGAATACCGTGACACCCCGATTTTGCTTATTTGATTCATTCTTCTTATTTGTCTATTTGAGGACATCATAAAAAGGGGGAGAAAGAATTATCTTATTCTGGGGGAGTTTGAATTTTGGGGGAGTTTTTGAGATTTGACTTATGCTTATCATATATTGGTATCTATGTTTATCTCATTTCAAACTCGATACGTCACTTGGTATTTTTCTTTATCTCATGTGTGTAGGTACTATATTGACGATCTCTGAATTGCACACCCTGATGAGAAAAGATTTGAGATTCCTGAAGATTTGAAGAACAAACGATGAAGACTTATTCATTTGTATCTTTCCAGTTTTGGGTTCATGGAAGGGTAGATTTGTATAGTCAATTTCATATTTGATAATTCGGATTTTTTATGTATGTACCGGCATAGACATAGGGGGAGATTTGTAAGGACATTTTTTCTCATGTCCAACATGTTACATTTGTGTATGTCGTACGCCGCTACATTTGGCACGTCACCTCACGATCTCACATGACGGCCTCTATCCGAATTCCAGGAATCAAGCATTCAACATCTCCATTAATATGTCCCACATCTGCCTCAACGACTTCACGGTCCAAGATTTTAGGGACTTAATGCAAGTGGTACGCAAGGGAAGTCAAAACAGTGAAAAAAGGCACTATAGGATAGATCAAGGGCATTTTCGTAATTTTACATCCTTAGTTCGGAGGTTTGGTCAACTAGAAAGTTGAAGAGCTCGCCGCAACGAAGATACTGGAAAAAACGGCACCTCAATCCGAGCTACGGTGAAGGAGTTATGGCCTTTTGAAGATAGAGAAAATTCCTTAAAGAATGCTGTTTTTTTTGTACGCTGGATAGAATTTTAGAGTTTTAAGAACATGTGACTCTTCATATTTTTTTCTATAAATACCAACTTCGGGGGAGTTGTTTTGCAAGACTTTAGAAGACGTTTTTGAGAGTCCAAATACCTCTAGTCTTCATATTTTTGAGTCCCAAGACTCATGTTTTGATTCACACATCCTTGCCAAATATTTGTGAATCCTTTTGCAACCCAAGAACACAACTTTGGTTTGTTCAACCCTTGTGGAGAAGACCGTTCTTCTTCTTCATTGCAGCCCTACTAGAAAGGGATAATTCCAGCCGCGACTACAGAATCCGATACCCGAGGGTAATTCTTAGTCAACTTGTATTTTCATTGTAATCTGATTGTAAGCCGTTTTCTTACAAATTATAGTGAAAATAAATGGTTTTGCCCCTGAGGGGAATTTTTCCTTAATTGCATGTGTTTGAATTTTCTTCCGTAGATTATCAATTTATTCAATCACATACTACTGCATGTTTAGGGTCTAAAGGGTTTTATATATAATTTGATCATTTGAACGCGAGCACACACGTTCTAACAATTTCAGGTTAATTAAAATTGGTTTTTATTTGAGAAGTCGTAATATTTCCACTGTAGCTACTCTCTCAAATTGGTATCAGAGCTTATTTAAGCGATCACCACTCTTCATTAACCCGTAAGAATAATAAACTAGTTCTCTCCCAAACCAATAAATGAAAATGCATAAATGTATAAGTCTTTAGCTGAAAGTCTTCATCTTGTGTGGTCCATAAAATAATCATCAAGATGGAATGACCTACACACATAAGACATAAGATATCATGTGATGCGTATGAGTTTAAAGAAATAATAAATAAACTCCCCTAAATTTGTTCTCCCCCTTTTTGTCTATAAGAGGCAGAGGGTTAAAAACTAATCATGAATAATAAGCATTGCATGAATCCAAAGGAAATAACATAAAAAATACAATCAATTAAGGACATGCGATGAGATTCTGAAAAAGCACACCAACTATTTTTGAAAATTTTCAATTTCTCAAGTATAAAAAATAAGTATATGTATAAGAAGTACATATTGGTACAATTATATCACACCATAGAATAACACGAAAATATTTGAATTATGAAAGAGGAATGTAATTGTGAATATTTTTCAGAGAAAAATCAATATAGGCATTTATAACATAAGCGCAAGAAGTCAATGAGATACTTATAAAGAAAGAACTTAATTTCAATCTTAGGTGTAAGAATGTGTAACAAGATGAAATTGACTCGAATTATGCAACATGCCATGAATTTAAATGCTTCTCAAATCAATAATGCCAATCTATTTAATGCTTTTCAGTAAAGTCTGTTGTACAAATCCATTGATCTTCTACTTTATAACACCCTCAAATTCTCACATATTTAAGAATGCACTCTCAAAATTTTAAAGATATCATAATGCTCATGTGTAGCGAAGCATCAATGGAAAATAAATTCGCCCTGGCACTTCTATTTCTATGTGCTGTTAATCTTTTAGGATCTTTTTACAAATGGAGGGTTTTAACACATAAAATTTTCTCTTCGATAGCCCCTCTCCATTACTTAACATAAAATAATTTTTCCTGAGAAAAAAAATTCGGGAAATGGTTCTTACAAGCACAACTTGTCTCTAGTACATTTGATTCATTATTAAGCACGGCTAAGATGAGAAAACGGTATTCGACATATGACAAGTAAGTACAATGTTCAAAAAGTCCATGCATGTGTTCAATAAAGGTGATAAAAAGTATAGCATGAATAAAGTAATCATTAATGAATAGTAAAATGTTAGCCACACATTATTAAGGACACTAAAGAAATGAAGCCATGTATCAAAACACCGTAAAAAGTCACATGAAAGGATGGAATGTAGGGGTGATTGAAACATCTTATATGCACATCCATATATGGTGAAAAATAAAATACAATTTTTTTTGTCTTTTTCAAAAAAAATTATCAAAAGTAAAATCTTTTTGGAATTTTTCCAAATTTTTCTTAAAAACCAAAAATCTTTTTAGATTTAAAAAAAAACAAAACAAAAGCATAAGTAAATATAGAAATACAATATAAATACAATATTTCAATAGGGATAAATGATATCAACATGACAATCACCCTATAGTAGATAAAGTACCCAAACTCAATCATTGGTCCGGGAGGTGTTTTCAAGAAGAATATGCATCATTTGAAATTCCTCCATCAAAATGGACTTAGGAGTAGGTTCACCGTGTGTTTGTGGGATATGGATTGGAGACTAGTTAGAAATAATTTATAGTATACCTTAATGAGTTGAAATTAGAGATGAGAGTATTGATTTTCTTGTTGGTTCAAGTTAAGATGACTCAATTAGATATTTGTATGAGGATATAATTGCCTTTCCATGATAAGAGTGTATTTTATTGAGGTATTCGTTATAAATAAGGTTTATGAACAAGTAAGTTCCCAGAGACTTAGAGAGTGTGTTTTGATTAAGGGTTGTAATTTGAATGTAAGATTGAGAGTACCCTATTTGAGGCAATTGGGGAAATGGAAAAGCATGTGATTAGATAACGAGTTGAGCTGAGAGATTGAGGGATCCTAAGATGAATAGCTACTTTGATTTCTATAATGTGTAGTGTATGGCATTGTGGTTTCTAGTGCCCGAATGTGGATTATAGGTATGGTAGTGTATAACCAAGGATGACTGGGTTGAGGTTTGCATATTTGTATGTAGTGGGAGTTACTATGGAACTGTTGTTATGGACGTAGGTTTCTCATGACTTGAGAAGTAAAATCTTGTTGACAGTAGGTGCAATAATGTGAGGACTTTAGGTTGGATATTGATGCAGTCGTCGGATTAGGGATATAATAATTTTAAGTTCTGAGTACATACATGGAATATATTCTAGTGGCGCTATACTTTTTAGGATGGATACGTAGGATGGTTGACCAATGATGGATTTATCATAGTATGTACGAATATGTGTCACTACACCAAAATGGCCAAATTGTCACCCTTCAACCGGCCACCCTTGTCAAGGTCATTGACCGTGACAAAAAACACGCATTTTATGTCACAGTCATTGACCTTGACACGACCGTGACAATGAATTGTCACGCTCAATGACCTTGACACGACCGTGACAATGGTTCCAGCAAAAACCCTTTCCCCCTTGTTTTTTCCCTCCCGCCGTTCCCTCCCTCTCTCTCTCTCTCGACGCTGCTCTCTCTCTCTCTCTCTCTCTCTCTCTCTCTCTTCCATTTATATATATGTTTGTGTGTATATATATGTGTGTATGTGTGTATATATGTGCGTGTGTGTGGGGTGGGGCAGGGTGGGGGTAGGGGTTAAAAATGTAAATAAATAAGTAATTTTCTATAAATTTTCAAAAATAATATCCAAAAATGTAAATGTAAATAATATCCAAAAATGTAAATGTAAATAATATCCAAAAATATTGGATAACAATTTATTTTCATTCAAAATAAATAAGTAATTTTCTACAAATTTCATAAAAAAATGAAGGCCGACTTAATATGTGATTTAAGTGTGAAATAATCGCTATATACTTATACTAATGGAGAAAAAAACCATATATGGCTTTTTTTGTTGACTTTATATGGTGAAATAATCACAAGACTTTATATCCATCAAATAAAAGTATGAAAACTAAAAAACTACAATAAGGGTTAAAATGGCATCCGAAGTTGCTAAAAGCATGAAAAATAAAATATTTTTTAAGATTTGTGGTGAATAACTAAAGTTAAAAAAAGTATTACTTTAGTCATTAAATTACTTTTTGAATTCGGGAGATGCGCATAAATTTGTAGTAATTGTCTTATAATACAGATCAATTAGTCTATGTTGTTGAAAAATTTGATCAAATTGGTGAGCCCTTCATATTTTAAAAATGTTGTTTTTATTCCTATTTAACTTTTCTTTCTATACACCCCTAATTATATTTAAAGTTTAATAAAATAGGAGTTATAGAAAGAAAAGTGGGGTTTCCATAATCTTACTTTGTCACAATTAATTTATATGCCTCAAAGTTATTTTATCACTCTTAGTTTATATTTGTGATAATACTTTATTATAGATTTTTATGGGAACTTGTTATACTAGAACTTAGATGAACACGAAGTGATGAAAATAGTCCTTAAAATTGAAAATTAAATAAAGTTTATAAAAGTAAAGATGCTGGTAATACATCAAAGATAAATTAATAAGGACTAACTAACAAAACGTGTTCAAGTGTATAACAAGAAAGAAAATGTGGTATTTAGATTGGGTAAAATTCTTAAAGTAATGTTAAGGGACTAAAAGACCCAAGACAACTGGCCAGTAAGTCACGGACCAAAAAATTTATGACGGGTGATGAAAGCCCGTAAACATGTTGGGGTGGGGGTGGGTGGGGGTGGGATATGATTTATAAAAAGCACAAAACAATAGTAGAAATTCAATACATGAAGTTAACATTGAGATTATTTTAAATAGACAGTCACTACTGTGTGTGTGTTTAAATTGAAAGAAGATATGAGAATTTTATAAAGGATTTTTATGGGAACTTGTTATACTAGAACTTAGATGAACACAAAGTGATGAAAATAGTCCTTAAAATTGAAACTATTATATCTGTACTAATAACATTTTTTACAGCAAATGTCTCCTTCAGATATTAAGGCGAAGATGATGATGCTGTTTATGATGATGTCGTCTGGGGTCGGTGGTAGTGGAGGCGACGAGGGCTCTTCCGCCCCTAGGCTCCCCAAATATGGGAAATATGGGATTACCGTCGAGAACAAATCGGAGTTATTAGCGAGATCCCTCGTTCTGCTAAAGACGGTCATCGGCCCGGGGTTTATGAGTTGGAAGGAGGTGCCATATGAGCTCAAGTTAGCTCTTTGGGCGGCACTACAGGTAATATATTTCAATTTCAATTTCAATTTCAATTTCAATTTCAATTTCAATTTCAATTTCAATTTCAATTTCAATTTCAATTTCAATTTCAATTTCATATTTATATTTATATTTATATTTATATTTATATTTATATTTATATTTATATTTATATTTATATTTATATTTATATTTATATTTATTCGCAACTAACATTGTATTTGTTGGACAGGAACAATTCAACTTGGATCCAAAGCTACGCGATCCCGTGTTGCAGCAGATTAGGGAGCAACTCAAGTCATGGAAAAAAAATATGCGGTCATTGACCGGGACAATTTTTTTAAAAAGGGTCACGACTTTGTCACGGTTATAAACCGTGACAAACGTGTCACGATCATTGACCGCGGCACGACCGTGACACAAAACGCGAGTTTTGTGTTAAGGTCAGTGACCGTGACATGACCGTGACAAAAAAAGTTGTCTCGCCTCGAAATGTCACGGTCATTGACCTTGACAAGTTGGATTTGTCAAGGTCAATGACCTTGACAATTCGGCAGATTTGGTGTAGTGTGTGATGAGAAAAAAATGTATTGTAAACGTTTTGATTATTTTGAGAATTTTAGGGCTAGTGACGACCTCGTTTACCTAAAGTTGGGTATGGTCATGTAGGGTGTTGACATGATGGTGTTGTTAGGGTGACAAGTGATAATAGACCCTTATTTGCATGGTTAGATGTTTAAAGGTTTAGGAGTGATTAAGTATTCTATTAGATTTAAGGATGGGCAGAGGGTGTCCTACAGTATGTTTGAGAAAATTATAATGCTTTTAGCATTATTGGAGCGATTAACTTAAAGTGGTTTGGTATCACTCTTAGAAGGGGTGAGCATTTTATTGGAATTGTCACAAGTTAAGATTTGTGTGGTTAGTGCATTATTTTGTGTTTGTTCTCGTGCCGATGGATCTCAATAATCCATTGAGCTAGGAAATAGTGTATCGAGAGGGTTCCTTGTTTGGATTTTGCTTGCGAGACGTCTCACTCATGAAGTTTAGAAAGTGTCAAGAGTTGGGGGATGTTTGGGCTCTAGGAAGTTTGGTTTAATATGTTATACATTACTTGTGTGGAAATATAGCGCATCGAGCGTCTAGTTACTATATGAGTTAAGTCCAATGGGGTCAAGGAGTGCATCATCGAGAGTATTGAGGGATTTTTGCACCACTAGTTGAATGAGTAGAGAAACCTCAGAAAGAGTTTAGTCCTGGTTAGTAAGGTATTAGAGTATACCTTTACTTTATAGTCATAGATTATATGTGTGGTTGATTTTTGGATATGTGTATATATGTGTTATTCGTCTATGATGTTTGTGCATGTGTACAGGTGGTATATAGTGTATAGACACCCTAACTATGGCATATTATGAAAGGAGTATGTGAGCGTTTTTCTTTTATCTCATGGGATAGGGGTACATGCTAATTGTGTATAAGCCTATGATATTTGTGCAGTTTAAGCTTTAACATTATGCTTTTGCGAATTTCGAGAATGAAATTCCTTTATTATGAGAAGAATGTAATACTCGTATTTTCATGGACTGTATTTATTATTTATTAAGTGATTAATAAATGGGATAAATTATTACTTGTATGGCTTAGTAATAACAATTTGGCACAATTTAGATGGTAATTGAAAATGTGTATACGTAGAATAATTAAGTGAATAAATTATTGCACCGTGAGATATTACCATGAGTTATGGGAAATATCATTTAGACTCGACTTTGAGATGACACGGATGTTCGTTTATGTGTTTTTATTGCTTTAAATTGGTCCCAAGAATTACACCCTTAGGAGAGATTTTTGGCTAATCTGAGTAACATTTTGGGCTCTTTTAAGGGACCGAAATTAGGTCTTATGGGGAGATATGGGATCACGTAGTTCATTTTTAATATAAGCCACCCTAATTAGGTTTCTTATCCATTTATAATTAAACATAGAATCCACAAACCTTCTAGGAGAATTTAACAAGTTGAGAGAGGAGCGAAGAAGAAAATCTCAAGGAAGGAGCCTTTATTCATCTTTTAAGGCGAGAATTTGCATGCAATATCTTTAATAATGTGTTTCATACATCTACTTATATGTTTTGTTTACTATTTTTCAAATGGTGAACACATGCAACAAACATCATGACAATGACCAATAGCTAGCATCGAGTCACGGCAACAACACTTCAGCAGTAATCACAACTATATCAGCCACCGCAGTAAGGGAGACATCGGCTATAGCACCAACAGACCTGGATATTGTAATTTCACATAAAGTAGGTTATATTATGGAAGATATGCTATAGGAGAAAACACCACTTCCACCACCTGCGGTCGCACCTATGCCTGCCTCGTATATCACATATTGTTAGGATTATGCTAGTAATGCCTTTAAGAAAAGGGGGAAGAGTTTTTGGGATTCACTGACCCTATTGTTGCACTGAAGTGAATTCATGACATCGAGAGGAACTCATTTCTTATAAAGTGCTCTAACGTACAAAGATAAATGTTAGCCAACTTCAGGATAGTAGGAGATGCCTTATAATGGCGAGAGTCCATTACCATTGAGGACGACCGATCATAGTTAATCTTTCGCAATTTTGGGTGAAGTTAGACAGGAAGTATTTCCTTTCATCTCAGTAGACAACTTTGGAGGAAAAATTTGATCGATTGAATCAAGAGGTCACTAAAGTTGTATATTACGAGAGGGAATTTACATGACTGGTACACTTTGACCCAGACATCGAGCTTTCGAAGGTAAGGAGGATGGATAGGTGTTCAGAGGGCTGATGCGGGGGATCAAGCGAGTGTTAATGGGATATTTGGTATTAACTATGTACACTCAAATTATTGATGCCACACTTTTGCATTATCAGGATCATAGGGATTTTCAGAGAGAGAGGGGGAGATTGAAGGAGAAAAGGGAAATGACCAAGGGGCAAAGGTAGCTGGGATCGATGAGTCATCCCAAGTGCAGGGAGGCTCATCGCATTAAAGAAGTCAGATTCTGGGGGAGCATACTTAGAAGAGATTTATATTAAGTGTTGATTCACTCCATATGGGCAGTCAGGGATAGGTCCATCTGATCTAAGGGCAGTACGACCAGCAGAGCCGGAGAGGATAGGGCCAGCAGGTTAAAGGTCAGAGATAGCAAGATAGGTCCTAAGGGTAGGGAAAAAAGGGTCATAGTCTCAACCGTCATATTAGGGGATCGTGTTATACTTATGGTGAGTTGGGCCACTATTTTGTAGACGCCCTAGGGGTAACTGTGACAATCAGGGTCACCCATAATAGGGACAACAACAGTATCTTCTAGCCCCACCTCATTACTAGGAAGTTCAAATAGCACCAGTATATCCGGGATTGCCTCTGCCTTGGGATCAAGTGCATGGATGTCCAAAAATTCATTACAGACATGTGTAGAATATCTATGAGGCAGACCCTCCACCACAACCTCAGGCAATTCAGGTCATGTTATGTATTTATGGAGTTATATTGGGTATAGATTGGTTAGCTCAATATCACGTATAAATCGATTGCAGTGGGAGGTCGATCATGTTTATTATTCTCAGGAAGGAGAGTTTTTTAGCTTCTATGCCAAGGCTCGAGGGAAGGTCTAGCACACACTTATATTACGTAGATGTGACTTTGTTTGAAGAGGTTATTATATCATTAGATTTGATAATGATTATCAAGAAGTTTACGGACGTATTTAATGTGGTACTAGGGTTACCGTCAGGTAGAGAGTTAGACATCTGAATAGATTTGGATATTAATACCAGACCCACTATGAGGGCTTCATATCTAATGGGGATGCGAGAAATGCATGAGAAGATTCAACAGTTATTGACCCAAGGGTTCACACGAAGGAGCGAGCATCGTCGCGAAGAGCTCTAGTTTTGCTGGTGAAGAAGATGGATGGTTCACTCTAATTACGTGTGGAGTATCGAGAGTTGAACAAGGCCACAATACAATATTTTTTTATCAAATAAGGACGGAACCCCCACACGTTTTATTTATAAATAAAGGAAAAAAATCCTCTCCGTAGCTTACAAACCCACAATTTACTTTTTTCTAAAGGATGGGCCCATTACTCTAGAAAGAAAACTTACGAAATTTGGGGATTTATACTTTATCCCCATTACATGAAAGACAATATGAAAATAAATTTGGGGATTTATAGTTTATCCCCATTACAAAAAGAGGAAATATAAGAAAAAAAGTTGGGGATTTATAAAAATATACCCATTACAGCTTTTGTACCTTAATTCTTATACTAGGAAGATTTTGTCTATCCATGTTGAGATGACCTTTAACCAAAGACGGGAGAGAATTGAAACTCCATTATGGTGAATCCATTTTCTTGATTGAGGTGCTTGATGCAAGGTAGTCTACTACAGAGTTATTTTCTCCCCATGTATGATTAATTTGGAAGTTTTCTGGAAACTTAAGTTTTTCAAAGATTTCTAAGCTTGTCCAAGGAGGTTTTTCTTTCTTTAAAACAACATCTACTAATGATTTACAATCAGATTCAATAATGACTTCTATAATAAGACATTGGGAGATTAAATTAAGGCCTTCTTGTAAGGCCATTACTTCTGCTATAAATGAAGTTTGAGTGCCAATATTTTTTGCAAAGCCTGCTGTAACTAGACCTTTAGAGACTTTAATTACACCTCCTATACCACTAGGGCTAAGATTATTTTTAGAGGCTCCATCAATATTATTTTGAAAAAACCTGCATGAGGTTTATTCCAATTGCATTTAATTAATGTTATTTTCTTAGGCAAAGTTTTAATATTGAAAATATTATCAATTTGACTGTCCTCTTGAAGAATATAATCATAATGCTTACAGTTATCCATTATATTTGAAGTTAGAGAAATAACATTGTGAATAATTAAAGATTAATTTGTGTGAGAATTCTCAAAGAATTTTTTATTTCTAGCTTTCCATATTTTCCAAAAAATGACTTTAGGTAATATGTTGAAAATTAATTTAAGGTAATCTCTCTTAGCTTTAGCTAACTACCAGGAAAACAAAATTGATCTACAAGAAGAATTATCAGTATAAATTCCCACGAGTTGAGAAAAATAAGACCAAACCTCATTAGCAATAGGACATTCTATTAGGATATGATGGTTGTTATCTTTTACAGAAAAACAAAATCTACAAACAGATGCAAGTCTTATTCCTATATTTTGAACCACTTTTTCGAAAGGTACTAAATTATTCAGGAGTTTCCAAATAAAGTGGGAAATTTTCATTGGGCATTCTTTAGACCAATTTGATTTCCAACTGAGAGAAGCTGTTCTTGATTGTTTGTAAGTGTTGAATGCAGACTTCATAGAGAATTCTCCTATTTTAAAAGGCAACCAAATTTGTTTTTGAAAATTCTTGAATGGCTGCAATTCTTTTAATTGTATGAGATCCTATAGAGACTGAAATACCATTCTTGTGTTTATTTATGATGAAAGATGCTCAAATTCCCCAGTCAAATTTCAATTTCCAAAAAATGTTTATTCTAAATGCAAAGGAAATTTCTTTTAATCTTCTGAAATTGAGGCCACCTTCTTCAAATATATAGCATAATACAGTCCATTTAGTCCACTGAAAAGGATGCTCTTTAGAACTTCATCCCTAATAAAATTTGTGAATATGTTATGAAGTCTTTTTATAATACTCTTTGGAGGATTTAAGACTGCTAGAGTATAAACTATAATTGATTATAGAACATATCTGATAAGTATTGATCTTCCTGCTTGTGAGATCATCTTGGAAGACCAAGTAAATGACTTTTCCCTAATTTTAAAGATTAGTTCAGAGAAATGAATGTCTTTAGGTCTACTTTTAATTAAATTATAGCCCAAGTATTTCAAAGGAAATTTTTTATTTGATAATCCTATGTGCCTTTCTATTGTAGATCTTCTTTTTGGACTAACTTTTTTATCCACATAAAAAAATCTTTTTGAAAAATTCACTTTTTTTCCTGAACAGTTTTCATGGGATTTAAGAAATTGAATAAGAGATTTTATGCCTTCCCCATTAATGAAAATTATTAGATCATCTGCATATCCCAAATAAGAAATCAATTTACTGTTTGGAGGATGAGAAAAAGGAATTGCCTGCTTTGAAATAACTAGTTTATCTAAGTTTCTACTTAGAGCTTCAGCGGTAAGAATAAAGAGACTCGGAGATATATGATCTCCTTGTCTATGGCCCATAGAAGATTGAAAATAACCTATGCTTTGAGCATTCAAAATCAGAGAATACCAGTTATTGGAGATTAATCTCCAAATCATATCAATAAAGGTCTCATTATAGCCAAATTTTCTTAAAACTTCACCTAGAAAAGCCCAATATACTTTATCATAAGCCCTTTCCATATCAAGTTTTATTAACACATTACTCCCATATGCCTTCTTACCAATATTATGAACCATCTCTTGAGCAAAAGGAATGTTTTCTTGTGTACTCCTATGAATTACAAAACCACTTTGATTTTGGAAAATAATGGATGGAAGGATATGAGTAAGTCTATGATTTAATATCTTATATAATATCTTTTATATAGGACAACTAGGATTTTTCATTTTTCACCCACGAATTCAGAATACTCAAGGGAATTTTATCTCTAATATCCAAAGGGGGAGATTGAGAACACACTATATATATGACTTACTTGAGTCTATATATAGGAGTTCCAACTAGTTTGGATATCGATACAAAGTAGGTAAGTTTTTATGAGTTGCTCTATCTCTAAAAGGTTTAAGCAAGAATGAAGAAATCCAGTCCAAGAATCATCAAGATCACCTAAAAAGAAGTTAATTCTACCTTACAACCAATTTGGACACTTACACTACATATTATTGAGTTCACATGTGCATATATTGTTTATATCTCTTTGACAATGTTTTTAAATCATTTTAATTCCCTTATAACATTTTTTAAAACATTTTAAATAATTTTTAAAATTATTAAAATTTGGTTTTTAAAAGTGTTGAGGTTAAAAGTTGAATTATGTAAAATGGTTTTATTTATTAAAATTTGTATCGGGTAGGATGTCAAAGAACTAGAGAATTCAGGGGCTAAATTGAGAATATGTTTTAACAAGCGTTTTAGTGCCTATATCATTCGAACACGTGTTGGCGCCTTAACGGTTGTTTTTGTGTTTTCTATAATCCACTTTCTTTATATTCAATCTCAGCCCTTGGTTAAACCTTATCAACGATCTGCATGTTTTTAGAGTCAATCCATGTGCCACTAGCTTTAACCAATCAGCATTAGTTATTTCCACCGCCTATATTGAACCGTTAGATTGGAAGTCAACTGCTCAAAGTTAATCTCAGCTTTTGGATTGCCTTAGACGTTCGAGATTCTTCCTTAGCTACTATATAAACCCATGTAGTCTCAGCCATTTGAGACTTTTGGATTTCGTCCAAACAGAGAGAAAAAGAGAGAGTAGAGAGAAGGGAGAAGAGAGAGGAAAAGAAATAGAGAGAAGAGAGAGAGAAGAAACCCTAATCTTCGTAGCTCAACATATGAGTGTTTTCCCTTAATCCAAACACTAAAACCTTCATAGTTTCATACACCAGAAAATGTAAACCTTGAGAGTTAGATCCATTTAGGGTTTATGTGATTTTGGTGTTGGATTTGTGAGATGATTGAAGACCTCTTCAAGTCTTAGTTTCTCTTAGAACTCATCTCTAAGAAAATCTTGAGTTTCACTGTTGAAACTTGAGTTTTTCTAAAACAGAAAATCACACGTTTATATTTTTATTCTCTTTTGGATTTTTATTGTATATCCTTTTTGTTTTAAGAGATTTTGAAAAAGAAACTTCTATTTTTCAAGGATAAATGAGATCTCTAGAACGTTTGTGTTTCTTGATTTATATTTCACAATTTGTGAAATAAATGTGTACAAAAATAAATAGAAACATATAGGACCTTGGCTAGTTTTAAAAGCAAGGTTAATTTTCAGATCTGATCTTGAGAAAGAAGTTATTTGTCAAAATAATTTGAATCAGTTTCTGCATGTCATATAGAACCTCTTGATTTATAGGAATTGGTCTATATAAATAATTTGAGAGGGTGAGTTGCATAAATATGCATTTATTTCACATCGCAAACATATTCTCACACACGAACACTTAGTCACAGTGGTTCTGTTTGAGAAACATGGAAATTGATAGAGTTGCTGGAATCAGAAATCAAGGAAAAGGAGATCAAGGAAAAGACAAAGAAGCAACAAGGGAAGATCATTTATAGTCAGAAAACCTTTGGAGTGGAGTAGCTCATGTAGGTATACATCTGAACTTAGTTTTAGGATCTTTGTGTGTTTGCTTAAGTGTTGTAACTTGATTCTTTATTTTAGTGGATCTTTGGTTTGTGTCGTAGAGGGCACCGTGGATATTTCCCTTGATTAAGGGTTTTACCATGTTAAAATTCATGTGCTCATTACTTTGAATGTTCTTAATTTATATTGTGATTGGTACTGCATGTTAGACTTAATAGTTGTTTTTTAATTTCTAAAACCTAAGTAATCAACTACCAAATCTAGACTACATATTCAGAAAATAATTTTGAGCACATCTTGTGTTAATACTCGAAAAGAGTTTTGTCCGAAAAGTGTATTCAGAGTTTACTCAACTTATAACATTTTGTTTTTAATATAGTAAATAGTTTTTTAAGAGCATGCTCTATGAAGATGTGTTATGTTGGTTTGAGGAAAAAGGTTAAGCCAAGTGTGATTTACCAGTCCTCTATCTAATCTACAATATATAGTTCCATTGATTCTATTATTAGACCAAATGAACCTAGATCCTGAATATCCTAGGTCCATTAGATAACAAGAGGAAATCATATCATTAAAATCTTCAATTGCATGGAATTTAGGGTCATTACCTCCAACTTTTTCAATATCTGATGAAACTACATTAGAATTTCCTATTACTAGCCAAGAGTCATTTCTTAAATTTCTACTATGAAGCTCTAAGTCTTGCCATAAATCCTATCTTTCTATAGAGGTACATTTAGCATAAACTATTGCAAATGAATAGTTAAATTAAGAAAGACAACATTTATTTCAAGACAATTGATCAGAATTTAAAATGACTTTAACTAATAGTTAATTTTGCCAAAAAAAACAAATTTTACTAGATATATTACTTATACTGTTTGGGAATATCCCTTCATCTTGATAATTTTTAATTTTATCAGAGTCAACTTTAGGTTCAAGAAGAGCAATTGCAGGTAAATTGTATTTTCTAATCAGACTTTTAATTCTTCTATTGTTATCCTTATTGGCCACACCTCTAACATTCTAGGATATAAAGCTAATCATTTATTTTTGAGATAATATTTTTTAGATTTTGATTTTCTAGAGATCTAGTAAATCTTTTAAACAATAGATCGTAAGGAGTATGTTTAGTTGACTTACCTGTCTTGGAGCCATTTTGTACAGCATTTTGATTAGAATCAATATAAGTTTTTGACTTCTAGATTGCAGTTTTTGTTTGTTGATACTTTCACCACTTTACATCTAGCCATGATGCAAAGTTTTGTAGTTCTTATAGCATAGGAATGGAATGATTTCTTTCATCAAGGTCTGATTAATAGTCTTTAGAGACTTCTGCCAATCTATCATATTTTTGGAAAAATTGATCCTTTAGGGGATAAATTATATTGATCAACAATCCATGCCTCTTCTGAGGTGTCATCCCCATTTTAAACTTTACCAACTATGTCCTGATTCAAGTTTTGGTTGTGCTTAAGTAAGGCTTGTAATCTTTCTATTTCTTAAAATTCTTCTTCTGATTCTGGTGGCTACTCTTATATAATATCAATTTGATTATCAATTCCTACTGACCTAGTCCCTAATGTGCTTGGATTTATAGAATTCTTCATTAGTTCTTGATTAGGCATTTCTTGAATGGGTTATTTTTCTTTAAGTTTTGCCTGATTGGATTCTTGATTCCTCGTGGTAAGCTCTTGATTTCTTTTATCAGCCTCTTGCCTTGCTATTGGATTTATTCTAGGTTGATTCTGGGATAATTTGGAATTTGGGTGTTTGATCATACATTTAGACTCTTGATGCCCTTTCTTTTACCGAACTGGCAATAAGAAGGTATATTTTCATAAGAGATCTACTGCCAAAACCCTTTATATCCATAGCCTATCTAAATTTTTTGAATTCTTTCTTTTAGTAGGTTAATCTCTACATAGACTCTTACGATACTTAGCCTAGAGAAAGAGATTATAGAAGCATCCATTAATAGAGGTTTCCCTCTTAACTGTTCTATAGAATATAAGGATGATTTTTCATAGAAGTGAATAGGTAATTTTGGTAGGTTAATCCATACAGGAACAATGGGGCTTTCTTCTTCAGGATGAAAATTGGCTGACCATTTAAAGGTGCGCATTGGGAATTTCCCAATATACCATTGATCTCGGACCCATAAGATTACATAATCCTCTTCACAATTAAGTCATATGAGGATATGTTTAGATTCAATCAAGCCAATTGTGAATGATTCCTTTAAAGAAAATGTTTTTCAAATTATTTCTAAGGAAGGTTTACCATGAGATATTTTACTTACAATAGAATGTTGAAAAGGATCAGCTAGAACATTAATATCTTCTTGTGAGAATAAAATGGCAGGTTCTCCCTTGAAAGATGTAAGTTTATTGAGTTCAAGTTTCGTAGTCATATTGTTCATAAGCACACTTGCAAAATATTTTAACCACATGTTGTTTGGATCTGGAGAATGAGAGTTCACCCTTGTTTTATTCTTGGCGCATGGATGGAAGTTCGGGGAGAATGAGATTTCTCCTTGAAATAAGGAAGAAATAACATGGCAGAAATAACCGAATAAATAAGGGTGAACTCTCAAGTTCCGTAGTCATATTGTTCATAAGCACACTTGCAAAATATTTTAACCACATGTTTGGATCCGAAGAATGAGAGTTCACTCTCATTCACCTTAGCCATGGCTGGAAGGTTAGGGAGAATGAGAGTTCACCCTTGTTTATTGGGTTATTCTTTGAGAGAATATTGGAGAGAATTGGAGAGAAGGAGAGAATGAGTCTTCAGTTTTTACAAGGCCACAATACAAAATAAGTTTCCATTAGCGCATATCGATGATCTGTTCGACTAATCGAGGGGTGCATCATTCTTTTACAAGTTTGATTTATTATTCTGGGTATCACTAATTATATATTTGGGAGGATAATATTATGAAGACATATTTCTTGATGCATTATAAATCATATGTGTTTAAGGTCATGCTATTTGGGAAAACCAACGCGTTAATAGTATTCATGGATATGAAGAACCAGGATTTTTACCATTCTTGTATCAGTTCATCATGGATTTTATTGATGACAATCTAATGTAGGTACCTTTATGTTTAGTTTTTTAGATACTACGAGAACAAAAGTTATATGATGAGTTCTCGAAGTGTGAGTTTTGGCTTCGCAAGGTATAATTCTTGGGCCATGTTGTATCTAATGTTGGGATTTTGGTGGATCCTAGTAAGGTATCCAGAGTTTTAAATTAAGGACAACCCATGACACCTATAGAGGTTAGGAGTTTCTTGGGTTTTTTGGGGTACTACATGTGGTTTATATATGGTTTCTCAAATATTTCCATGCCACTCACTTACTTCACCCAAAAGAGAATATCGTTTGTTTAGAGTATAGGATACTAGAGATCCTTTGAGGAGATCAAGGAGAATCTCACTACTATACCCGTACTTTTGTTACCAGGGGAAATGTGGAATATCTTATACATATGGTTGAATCACTCCATGATCTTAAGTGGAATCTCACTACCGAAATCTTAAGTCTCACTTGGGAAACCATCTAACTCATGATCTGGAGTTGGAAGTAGTAAGTTTTTCTCTTCGTAATCATATATATTATCTGTTGGGTGAGAGGTTCACACTGTATTCCAATCACAAGAGTCTCTAGTACTTTCTTACACAGAAAGGGATGAATATGAGACAATGGATATGGCTTGATTTTGTAAAGGTCTATAACTTTTTTATTTAGTACCATCTGAGAAAGAGAATGTAACGGCCTATGTATTGAGTGATAGATCGAACGTTACATTAACAACTCTATGGACAAAGCATGTGGATGATTTATGGAATATTTGGGAAACATAATGGAGTGCCACCTATGATATGGATTTGTAAAAAGCCTTTTTAGAAGTCATGATCATTACACTAGCGTTGACAAGGGTGATACAAACATAAGCTTTGAGCTCTTTCTCCCAAGAGAATATTCGAGATCTTGTATTGGGCGGGGTTTCTTATATCTCGACCAGTTCAAATAATGGATTAATATTTCCACCACGATTAGTTATGACAAAGAATCCTAAGCTTAGGAGGGGAGTTTTAAATGAGACACTTGGTACATGGTTCACGGTACATCTCTAAGGAGATAAGATGTACTAATATATACATAGATAATATTTGTGAACTGGGATAAAGAGAGACACTGTAGAATTTATGTTTCGTTCTACTGATTGTCAGCTAGTAAAAGTGGCGTAACAGATTCCAGTGGGTGAATTACAACCCTTAGAGATTCCTGAGTCTAAGTGGGAGATCATATCTATGGACTTCATAGTGGAAATTCCATGGTCTCAACGGGGTCATAATTCCATTTAGGTAATCGTTGGTAGATTGAAATAGGCATATAATTTCATTCTAGTGTGGACAAATTACACCACCAAGAAGTACTCCAAATTATTCATTCCAAAGATTCTACGACTTCATAGTACCACGTGACATGGTGTCTGATTGGGAAAATATGTTTGTATCTTGATTTTGAAGGGGGTTTTAGGATGATATGTGGGTACAACTGAATTTGAGTATCGCGTTTCACTCTCATTCAGATGGATAAAGGATATGCTTCAGGCATGTATCTTGGATCACAAAAGCAATTAGGATGAACACTTATCTCACATGGAGTTTGTGTACAATAATAGTCATAAAAAATATTGGTATGACACCCTACGAGGCACCATATGGGTGACCATTCTGTTCATCGAGATATTGGTTAGAGTTAGGGGAATAAAGGACATTTTGACCTAACATTATTCAGGACACCTAAGAAAAAGTGGCACTTATCCGAGCACAAATGAAGATGGAACAGGATTAGCAGAAGAGTTATGCCGATGAGAAGAAGTGGAAGCTAGAGTTTCAAGAGGGGGATCAGGTGATTTTAACGGTCTCCCCAATGAATGGTGTTGTTAGATTTGGATCTAAGGTGAAATTTTATTTCCTCTACTTAGGTCTGTTCATGATACTAGATAAGTGGTCCCCATGTCATATCAATTGGCCTTAAACGACCATCTTCACCGAGTATATGAAATTTTCCATGTGTCGATGTTGAGGAAGTTTTTGAGGGATGATGAATCCTATCATCATATTGACCTTGACATGATTGAGTTGCAGCGCGATGTGAGGGCACCTTTAAGGAGTGACCATAACGTATCCTTGACCATAGACAAAAGACACTGTGTAGCCAGAGTCCAGTGGGACACCATAGCAAGGTCGACTCTGCATAGGAGAGAGAGGACAACATGCGGGCAAGATATCCCGAGTTATACTAGTAAAGTGTAAACTCGAATTTCAAGGATGAAATTCCCTATTTTAGGGGCTGAATGTAATACCCCATAAGTTTAGTACATTATGTTGAATTGTGAAATTATATAATTGTTTGGACATGTGATGTCACTATTTTAATTTGTTACATCTGTATATGTGCTATTTTAGAAATTGAAATCATAGGTAATATGTGTTAATTTGTTAATTAAATATTTATAATTGATTGTGTATTATGGGAGACTATGGAATGGTCCAGGATTTGGCATCGAGGAATTTCCTATTTGGATTATCCCAACGATGTCAGGTTCCATCAATCTTGAAGTAGTTTCTTATAATTTCGGGTTGCAATAAATTAATAAATAATTTATTAATTGATTTTTTATCTTTGAATTTAAGCACGTTTACCTAGTGTTTGAATATAATTGTTTTTCTGTTTATATAATTATTTATTGGAACCTAAATCTAATTATAGTATAGTCATATTTTCATAATCAAATTACTCAATAAATAATTAAATTAATTTAAGTAAATTATGTTAATCTAAATATTCATAGTATAACCTGAATTTATCATATTCAATTATATTTGTTAGGACCTCTGTATATGAATCTGAGATAAATTGGAATTTATCTCAACCCGGTAGTTGACATGGGCTTTACTTTGGTCATTATTACCCCGAACAGTACGTGCTAAAAGGACCCATTATATATATATATATATATATATATATATATATATATATATATATATATATATATATATATATGTGTGTGTGTGTGTGTGTGTGTGTGTGTGTGTGTGTGATTAACTGGGGATCGCTTGGACGTAATTCCTCAGATAATGTACGTGACATGGACTGTACTTATGTGGATGTAGACATAAAGACTGTCTTTACTTATTTTTTCATATACTCGAGATGGATAGACTTTTTAATAAGGGAACCTTTACTTATATTCAGTTGAGATGAATATAATATAATCATGGAACTCACTTGGGTTTGGGATTAGACGCATGTGACATTTAAAGTTGTTTGTTTGGGATAACTTAAAAGAAACTAAAATACTAGATGAAGATGCGTAGTTATGTGGTAGCCTAACCTTAGTTATATTCTTACGCTTCATAAACTTGTTATTAACATTGTTGTTATATTCTATTTTCATGATATAGTATACTGGAGTAGTCTCACCCCTGATTCGGTTTTCCTCTACTTTAGTTGATGCTCAATGTAGGCAACGAGCATTCATGATCACTCTTCTATTCATATTTATTATCTATCATTTTGAATTTTTGTTTAGTATTATTGAGTTAATATTACTATTACTTTTGGTATGGGCTTTGTTATGAGATACTTGTAGTTATATGATGTATAGACAATATGAATATAATTCTAACTTATATTTCTCTAAGATATGTTTACAATTTATAGATACAATGAATTAGTTATAGAAAAAAGCAACTGCTCTCCATATTTTCAGCAAAAGTGTCACTAGAAACGCTGCCCAAATTTGAGGAAATTTGTCACCAGCTTTTCTACCCACATTTACATAACCTCTCAATACCCGCTTATGCTGGTGTGCAAATTTTGTTCATTCCCATCTTACTTGTTATTCGTTAGAATGAATCAATTGATAATCCTTTGGTGAGGTTGTCATTAATTTTCCCATTGGTTGAGATACATGGAGTGAAAATTAGACCATAATTTAGTTTTTCTTTGATATAGTGTCGATCCTCTTCTACTTGTTTAGTGCGATCATCTTGTACCAGATTGTGAGCTATATTAATTGCAGAATTGTTATCACAATATAGCTTCAAACTTCATTACCACTTGATACCCAAGTCTTCTATGAAAATTTTGAGCCATAGAAGCTCACAAATTCCATGTGCCATAGCTCCAAACTCTGCCTCAGTGCTTGATCTGGCTACACGAGTTCTTTTTTACTCCTCCAATTCATTAGGTTTCCTCATAAGAAAGTACAACACCCAGAAGTTAATCTCCAATCCATTACTGATCCTGCCCAATCAGTATTTATGTTGGCTTTGATATTCCATTCTTTATTATTTTTTAAGAGAACACCTTCCCATGAATTGACTTTCAACATTGTAATATTCAGTGAACAACTTCCAAATGACACTTGTAAGGACATATTTTTCATAGTCCCTAGTTTACAATGAGTATGTCGTATCCCATTACAACCATCAAGGAAGTTCACGTTCACACACTCAAGAAGATGGATCCAAATATCATGCATCTTCAAAATCTATATGGCATGGGGTATATGATAAGCGCGTGAAAGGTGTGTTCATGTAAGGACACAATCGTTGTTTTCATTTCACCGCGTTAATACAAAAACCTAAGTTACGACTAGACTTGCAATATAAGTATAGCGGTAAGTTGAGTATCGAATCCACAGGGAGTGTTAGTATATCTCGTAATCATCTTATCAATTCAGGAATAAAAGTGTAAAAAGGTGATGGGTGGTTGTAAATAAAAAGCAATAGAAGTTAAGCCTAATAAAAAGTAAAACGAGGATCGGGATAGCATCCAACCATACGGATCAAAACAACTACTAATCAAGATTCCGGATCGAAAGCAATTTAACCGATCAATTAATCATAAACTTCACACAATAAGGAATTTAAGACAAAGTTGCGTGAATAAATATTTAATCGAAAATGGTTGCACGCGGGTTAAACTCGAATTATCGCTATAAACAGTAACGTTGCATGACAGAGAAAGTTAAACGCGTAATAATCCAACTTTAATACACGCAGGTTCAATTAAACGCAATTCTGCACAAAACCTAATTTTCGGAGCTCGGGGCCCGAAAATGGCGTTACGATATCCCAACCCTATTTATCTATGGGCACATAATGATTAAAGTAAATTACAAATAATTAAACTAGGAAAGCAAGAAATAAAGCAAGTGAACTAATTAAAAAAGCATGGAAATTAATCTACAAAGTAAGGAAATAAGGAAATACAACTATATAAATGGAGATGGAAGATGAAAGTTCAACATACATAACCCATATGGTTGTCAACCCAAAGAGAAATGAAGATAAGATCTCAAAACCCACAACCCTAAGCTTAAACTAATTAAAATTGAATGTATCTAATATTACAACAAAATTGGGTTATATAGTAAGTTGGAAGAAAAGAAAAGAAGAAAGAAAAGAAAAGTAAAATATCTAAAAAAAGTAGGGGAACGATTGATCGACCCCTTTGGTCAATCGATCGATGGTTGAAATGGCAAAAATCTAAAGGATCGATCGACCTATCAAGCAGGGCAGAATATCCTTTCCTCCTGTTTTGGCACATATGAATTTTTCATCCGCTAGAAACGCCGTAACTTCTTCGTTAGGGATCGGAATCGTGCACCGTTTGCGGCCACGCGAAGCTTGCGAGGAGGGATATAAATTCCGTGAGATGTCGGACCAGGTTCCTAAATTGTGAATTGATCGGATTGCCCTTGAACATGCGATTGCGTACGAAACTTGAGCCGAATGCGTCCGAACTCCATTCTTAGTACCTAAATACCTTCAAAAGCCCAATTATACCTCATGTAGCATGTTAACAATATAAACTGAGGTTATCTGGTTAACGGGCTTAAATATAGAGATTAAGGCACCCGAGGGGGATAAAATGTGTAGGTTCGACGGATGAAATACGTAACATTTGCGTATTATCACACCCCCTAACTTACACATTGCTAGTCCCTAGCAATGAAATAGGATGAAACAAGAACAACAAGTAAACCAAAAGCAGGATAAGTACAAAATTATGGTATAAACGCATAAGGCCACTTTCTGGGCGATTCGATTGTATTTAGCATATGCAATAAGCCGTTAAACCCCTAGGTTAGCCTAGTGGACTAGTGTCGTCTCGTGGGATGATACTCACAAACATCATAAAGTTTCCTCAAAATATGCCCAATCACATGCGACAAACTCAACAATACGAATAAGATTTCAACATGTTATTAGCATATCAAATGAATTCACATGAAAAGTTCGTAGTTATTAACATTATAGAATGCACCTCAATGAATTGAAACTTTAAAATATGGGAGGGGAGTGAGCACACGCAAAATATGATTTGGCAAAACTTAAATAACTCGGATACTAAATATCAAAGCAGGCATGAAAGTCAATCCTCACAGGCATTACACTCATCAAATGAATTCACTTGAAACAGGAAGGTAACACACGGGACATGCGGGCATAAGGGGTAAATGTAAAAGGAAACTAGGCCACGCACATGTCACAAATGAAGAACACTATATAGGAAATAAAAATTGTAATCTCAGTGAAAGGATACCGCACATATAAAAGAGGCGAAATGCATTTTCACAGATTATCAAAACTATTTAAACCTTTGAATTACATATACTTAAGATCACATAGGACTTTAATAGGGTTGTAATGTAGGCTAGGTTAGGGTATGAAGTGAAAGGGATGTATATACGGATTCAAAGGTGTTTGGGGGTGAAACTCGGGATAATGGGAAAAAGTGGGTAATTTCAAAATTGGACAATTGATTTCCAAACGAGTATTAGAAATAACAATTGGAGAGTAATCAAAGCTTATTGAATCACTATAGACAATATATACAAATTTCCCTTTCTTTTTCTTTTCTTCTTTTTCTCACTTTTTTTTTGCTTTCTCTTTTCATTCTCTTTTCGCCATTCTTTTCTTACTTTTCTCACTCTTTTCATACTCAAATTGCAACCACAAAACACAACAATATCATTCAATCCCAAGTAACAATCCAAACAAGGGTATGTAAGGTAATATGTATGGTATAAAAATCCAATTTGGAGTCGGTTAGTGGATTTTGGGTAATGAAACGAAAGGCTGGTATTTAGGCTCAAGTGGGTTGACTGGGGAACATATAAAAGTTTAGGTCAAGGTCATATGGGTGATATTCAAAGATGGGCTATGATCATTTCATAATGTTTACGCAATTCTCGAGTCAAAACAATAAATGAAAATCATGCTCAAGTAAAACATTTCATATATGAACTCAATTAATGAACGGTCAATGAAAGAATAAAGAGATTACCAACGACTGTAACATTTTCAAAGAGGAAAGAAAAGTGTATACACTCACAAATGAAGATAAGTCTCTAATCTCACTCGGTGTAAGTATATACAATGCAACAAAAGCTTACTGAGTTATAAAAATCTTAAACCAAATAAATATAACAAGATAAATGCATGTGCTCATGGGATAAAGTTTAATTCATGAAGTTATTCATAATATTAATGATTTGAGGACTAAAGACTAACAACTTCTAAAATCAAGAACATGCATCACTGGGTTGTCAATTGGATTGGACAATTATTAAAATTTATCATCGAAAACAAGGGCAAAATGGCCAATAAAGGAGAAAAAAGAAAGAAAATATTTTTGAAATTTTTCAAAATTTTAACAAAAACATGCTTTGTAACTAAATTTTAGTTAAATTCAAGGACTAAACAGTGAAATGGACTTAAACGTTGCATTGTCCCCAATGCGTCCATTAAAGAACACAACACAAAGATAGGAAAAGAATGATATTACCCAAATTTGGAGCGATCTCCATAAGTACAAGTCCAAATGAATCTGCAAAACAAGTTAGTACAAAGCATATGAAGAATATGTACTGATGTATTAAGTTAAAAGAATCTATGTCACAAGTCACAACAATATAGAGGGGCTGAAGTAAAAATACTAGATAAATTGATGGTGAACTTTTTGATTTTATAAAATGGAAGGTCACACACATCAAAATCCAATACACAACCTCAAACTACATTCTCATTGCTCATTTCATAAGTTCCATACAAAACAACTTAATACATTACAACTATAAAAAAGAAACAAATAAAAATAAAATAAAAAATACAACATAATATCCGTCCTAGAAATGCCAAAATGACCCAGTACAATAGTAGCCTAGTGGCCAGAACCACTAGGATCAAAAGGATCCTGAAATTGAGGAGGTAGCGCAATGTCCGAATCATGCCTCTGCAAGTAAAGGTCTCTCATCATCGCCTGCATCATCTGGTACTCATGCCTCTACTGTGCTCTCTCCCGCCTCTACTTGGCTCTATCCTGCCGACACTCATCTCGATCCTATCTCAGATCGGCCTGCTGCTATCTCAGCTCTGATTGTTGCTTTAGGCGGGACTCCCATGTTGCCCACCTGAGTTGGGTCTCCTCCCGGCGCTGGTCCTGCACTACCTGAAATGCCTCAAAGAGGGCATCCAAATCTGTGTGTGGCACGTGAGAACCCTCACCCTGCTCCATATGTCTTATATCTGTCTCTTCCTCTACCATTTCAACCGCCTCTGCCCTCTGGCTTTTGTTCCCCGGTTCACCTCACGCGTGAGTCAACATCTTCAAAATGTTGTCTTTTATGAGGTGCCCTAGTGGCTCACGCTTGCGATCAACGTCATACTCTGGGAGACCGTGTGAAATGCAGATCTTCGTGATGAGGTCAGGAAAAGGAAGGGAAAATCTCCAAGCCACCTCCTTGGATTGCATGAGCATAGTCTCCAAAGAGATTTTGGGCAAACTGATTTTGCCCAAATTATGAAGCATAGTGTAGATGAATGCTGCATGCTTGTGATGAACCTCTGATCGGTTGCTCATCACCATGAAAGAATGGATGTTGATGTAGTGAAGTAGTCTCCGTATGTCTGCCATTACCGCCGAACGAAAAACACCCTTTTTCCAAACCTCGCTCGGCGCAAGGGCCTCTGTCAACGTCGCATGACCAAAGAGATCCCCATCCAATAAACTGATAGGATCCGTAGGGTCTGGCACACCCATAAAAGCTGCCAAGTCAGATCAGTGGAAAGGTATCCGCACCCCTCAAACCAATCTCGCTCCTGCTCACAACGAAACTCCTCGAAGCCCCAGTTGGGCACGGACCTAGTGAACTTGTATTTCTTGATAGCGGCCATTTCAACCTACAAAAAAATAATTAATCAATACAAAAAAATTGTAAGCACAATTAATTGTTAGTTAGTGTACAAGTTGAAATGGTGGGTGCATCTGCACAAATCGAGTGAAAACGAATCAACATTGCGATAAAATTTGTCGACATGCGACAACGAGTGAAAATCACCCAAGTGTGCGCCAAAAATGGATTGAAAACTGTTTGGGGCATTTTAGCGAACACTTGGAGTGTGCAATGTGCGGCGAGGGTGAAAAATACCATTTAAACCAATAAAGTAGCCCCATTCATGAACACAATCACAATGCAACATCAAAAATGTGTTCATGAATGGATATATAGCAATAATCAGCAAGAAAAACAGTTGGAACAACCAAAACAGGGACAAAACCAATACACATTCAAACATGGATTAAACATGGAAAACATGACATAATTCAACCAAAATCTACAAATAGACAAGTAAATAGGAAGGATTATACCTTTAAAATGTAGATTAGGGCTGAAAATTGAAGGAAAAGTGGTGGGGGAGTTTTAGGGCTCGATAATGGGAGAGAGGAGAGAAAAAGAATAGGGGAAAGTGGGAAAAAACAGACCTGTCTCGTCATTTAACTGGTCGATCGATCGGTCAAGCAATAAAATGCCTACTGCACGCTGTTTTTAAATTAGGGGGGGGGGGGGGGGATGACAATTAAGGGAATCTGGGGGGGAATGTAAAAATGAGTATATATATGTATATATATAGTATATATAAGTATATGAAAATAAAAATACAAATAAAAAAATAAAAATAAATGAAAATAAAAGTAAAATAAAATAACAAAGAATTAGACTAAATATGCACATACATACACATATGTTAACCAAAAAATTAAAAATATATACGACGAGCGACACACACGCATGTTCACAAAGAAATGAAAAATAAAATAAAAAGAAAAATAAAAACAAATGCAAATGTGTGAGAATGAGTGTGCGTAAAATAAAGAAAAATGTTTTGGTGACTATTTTCATTTTTTCTTAACAAAAGTATGCCGGGACGACCAATCTCCACAAATTCAAGCTGCGTTGAACCTACAAAAGAGTTAGAACCAAGCATATAAAAATTATAAAAAGAGATTAACTAATTACACTAGACTAACTTAAGAGAAAATAAAAAATGAAGAATTTAGTATATACAACCTACACATAGGAATGCTATTTAGCTATATACTAAAAGTAGGAATTTTGTAGGGTCCACCCAAACAACATTTTGACTTTGGAGGATCAATGGTGGACCTTCCCTCTCATGCATGCCTCCCGAAAAATAGGAATTCCGTTCAAACGACGGAAGGCATGTGGGTGGTGGAAAAGAGGAACCATCCCCAATTAAAAATTTGGGAGGGAGGATGGGGGGTTTGGATAGGACGTGCGACCAATACACATGTGGGCGAAGAAAAATTGAATCATCTCCCAAGTATTTTAAAGTTGGAATGGGAGGTGGCGCACATGAGGGAAAAAATGCCGTCATGGAAGGCGGCTCAAGCGAGTACTCCTCGTCGGTGAAAAGGTTTGGAACTAAAAAGTTTTGAACCGATTCATCGGGTACTAGAATTGGTGTGACAGTATAGAATAAAGGCCGGGATGAAAGAAATTCAATATCAGGTGATGAGTGATCATCATCGAAAGATTGAATTTTGAAAGAAATACGATCGTTTACAATGAAACTTTCTTCTTCGAGAATCAAAGAAGAAACGAGTTCATTGCAAATGGATACTATGCCCGTTTCATCCTCATTTTCATTCTATACTATACCATGGGTCAAGTCAAGGATGATTTGTTCCAAAGTAGGCAAAAGTACCTCATTTGGTTCAAAACAGTCATCGACTTCAAAAGTCTCGAAAGAAAAGTCGTCATCGGATTCAAATAGTAAATCCAATTCGTGTTCCCAACAACGATTTTCTTCCCGATAAGGGTTTTCAATCCTCTCATTTTCAAGCATGCACAATCCCTCACCGAAAGTCATAGGGCGAGGAGCGGATTCTTGGAATTGAGAGTTTTGAAAATTGTTCTCGGGACTACACTCAAAATCATTAACATAAGAATTTTGAAAATGATTACAATTTGTTTTGAAATTCATATCATAAGGATCTTGCGACCCATAATCAAAATGATCACGCCCAAAATTGATGTAATCCAAACTTTTACTTTCGTAATACTCACCCAATGTCATTTTAGATGTTGCAATTTTTTGGGCTTGCAACTATTGACCAAACGTCATAGGTTTACCAAAATTTTGAGAATTATCATTAGGATTACCAGAAAAGTTAGAATAAGACATGCTTACCCTAAAATAAAGCTCGAGAGGGTAAATTCCACAAAGCAATGTGCGACGGGAAAAATTCAAGCGTTTCTAGGCGCTCAAATGTAGAAGTCCTGCAAAAAAGGTTAAAACAAAGAATACAAATACAAAAGAAAGAATACTACAAACTAATAAGACAATTACAATCTAAATCAAAATAATCCTCGACAACGGCGCCATTTTGATAAGCGCGTGAAAGGTGTGTTTGTGTAAGGACACAATCGTTGTTTTTGTTTCACTGTGTTAATACGAAAACCTAAGTTACGAATACACTTGCGATACAAGTATAGCGGTAAGTCGGGTATCGAATCCACAAGGAGTGTTAGTATATCTCGTAATCGGCTTATCAATTTAGGAATAAAAGTGTAAAAAGGTGATGGGTGGTTGTAAATAAAAGGAAAAAGAGAAGTTAAGTCTAAATAAAAGTAAAGCAAGGATCGGAATAGCATTCAACCATACGGATCGAAACAACTACTAATCAAGATTCTGGATCGAAAGCAATTTAACCGAGCATTATCAATTAATCATAAACTTCACACAATAAGGAATTTAAGCCAAAGTTGCGTGAATAAATATTTAATCGAAAATGGTTGCACGCGGGTTAAACTCGAATTATCGCTATAAACAGTAACGTTGCATGACAGAGAAAGTTAAACGCGTAATAATCCAACTTTAATACACGCGGGTTCAATTAAACGCAATTCTGCACAAAACCTAATTTTCGGAGCTCGGGGCCCGAAAATGGCGTAACGATATCCCAACCCTATTTATCTATGGGCACATAATGATTAAAGTAAATTACAAATAATTAAACTAGGAAAACAAGAAATAAAGCAAGTAAACTACTTAAAAAAGCATGGAAATTAATCTACAAAGTAAGGAAATAAGTAAATACAACTATATAAATGGAGATGGAAGATGAAAGTTCAACATACATAACCCATATGATTGTCAACCCAAAGAGAAATGAAGATAAGATCTCAAAACCCACAACCCTAAGCTTAATCTAATTAAAACTGAATGTATCTGATATTACAACAAAATTGGGTTATATAGTAAGTTGGAAGAAAAGAAAATAAGAAAGAAAAGAAAAGAAAAATATCTCAAAAAAGCAGGGGATCGATCGATAAACTCTTTGGTCGATCGATCGATGGTTGAAATCATGGAAAAAATTTGAAGGGTCGATCGATCGATCCTTTTGATCGATCGATCAATCAAGCAGGGCAGAATCTCTATTCCTCCTATTTTGGCATGTATGAATTTCTTGTCCGTTAGAAACGCCGTAACTTATTCGTTAGGGATCGGAATCGCGCACCATTCATGACCACACAAAGGTTGGGAGGAGGGATACAAGTTTCGTGAGATGTCAGGCCAGGCACCCAAACTTTGAATTGACTGGATTGCCCTTGAACGTGCGATTACGTACAGAACTTGAGCAAAATGCGTCCGAACTCCATTCTTAGTACCTAAATACGTACGAAAGACCAATTATACCTCATATAGCATGTTGGCAATATACACCGAGGTTTTCTGATTAACGGTATTAAATATAGAGATTAAGGCACTCGAGGGGGCTAAAATGCGTAGGTTCGACGGATGAAATACGTAATATTTGCGTATTATCAGTACACTTTGGTATAGATTTTATTTTGAGTTGCTTAGATTTTTATACTAAGTATTGGGATACCTTTATAAAATGTTTTTTTTAATCAAAATGAGTTATTTTTCTAATTAAAAAGCTTTCTGGAAGAGTTGTAGGCGGACTTTAAAAAAAAAAAAATTTCATTCTAGTCGTTCAAACGACTTAGAGATGTTGTTCAAATGACATGGACATGTCGTTCGAAGGTCGCAAGATGCCTTGTTTCTTTTGTGCATCAAACAACCACATACTAAAATTATTTTTATCAGGTCATTTCTTGGTTCGTTCAAATGAATTCTCACTATCATTCGAACGACATGCTGAAGTTGTTCTAACGACCTTCGCCGACTCCAAATTTTGTTAGCCTATAAATACCTGTTTCATGAAGAATTTCAATTAAGACTTTTACTTTACGAAATTTGCAGAGCTTCTGTAGTTATGTCATCACTTTTTAGGGCTAAAAACCTTTTAGATTCACACAAACACATCCCAATTACTCTTGTGAATCATCTTTAGAACCCAAACACTTATGTCACGAAGTTTAATCTCGTGGAGTGTTGCCTCTACTGCTAATTTGGGGATACTCGAGGGCTCACTGCTGAAGAATGAACTATGGTTCTTTGTGATTCTTAAGGGAGTCATCGCTGATTCAAGGCTACCATCTTTGTGGGTACTGAGAAAATTCATTATAGATTTTTCTATTGTGTTATAAGTTACAATTTGCACACACTAGTGAAATAAAGGTTTTTCCTTGTAGGGATTTTCCCTAAATCCGTGAGTGCATGCTATATTATTTTATTCCTTAAATCACATAGATGCCTGGTTAGGGATTATTAAAATTGGAATTTAGTTGGTTTAAGATTGACATCTAGTTAAATAAGTTAATCTATGAAATATTGCAAATTCACAAATTGGTATCACATCCCGCTCTCTCAATACTCCCTTTGAGAATGAATGATCTGAGGTACGACACTCATAGTGTATGCAATGTTTGGCTATGTATGAGCTAAATAAATGAGTTTCCTTACCAAACTTTGGTATCGCCCCTGTTTATGATTGTATCTTTTATAGCTTCTCCTATCTTGTGATTTTGTTCGATGGGTGATTCAGAGGCTTACAACCTAGCAACCATTTCTACTGTAGTAGGTTAAGAATTTACTTTTGTTTAAAAATGAATATGCCATTTTTGGAGTACACAACTTCATTTTCCAAGAATTATTTCAGCTTTCCTAGTTCTTTAATCTCAAATTTTTCCACCAAATATTTTTTAAATCTTCTCAATTTCTTTAAGGTCATTCCTAATTATGATTATATCATCAACATGGATAATTAAAATAACAATTTTACTAGTTCTTGATTTCTTGATGAAGAGTGTATGATCACCTTTGTGATTTTTTGAACTCAACCTTTTCATTGCACTGATAAACCGTCCAAACCATGCTTGAGGAGATTACTTCAATTTGTGTAAATCTTTCTTCAACCCGCACACATTATTACACCCAAAATCTGAGGTAAATCCTGGAGGTTCCTTCATATAGACTTATTTCTATAAGTCACCATATAAGAACCCACTTTTAAATCTAATTATTGTAAGGATCATTGAAGATTAGCTACCAATTTCAACAAACCCTAACAATATTCATTTTTAGAACTCGGGTGCACATTTCTTGATAGTATACCACATCTGTTTGAGTGTATCCCTTTGCTACAATCCTTGACTTATATCTCTCCAAAGTCAAATTATATACACCACATTCTAGGACCCCCTAAGTCTCTCCTTAGGCCCTTGTCACCTCCTCATTTCACTACATAACCTAGGTCATACTTCGAGTACTGATCTAGAGGCCATAGGGTGCTCTCGACCCTCGTTTAGATCCGGTAAACCCTATCATCAGATCAAAATCTTAATAAATCTTTGAAGGTCTCTAAATCCCCTTTCCAATGGTCCACCCCATGTGAAAATTGTCATAACGCTTCGGACGAATGGTCCTTTTACCACTGAAAATCGACCTGGAGGCCACCGAGCGTCCTCGAGCCCCGATTTGACCCCAATCAACTTCATCGCCAGAGAAAAATTGAATCTTCTAAGGGAACTATAAGCCCTTTCTAATGGTCTGCCCGTGAGAAAAATGACATAATCGTTCGGGCAAAGAAATCTATTTTGCCCCAAAAAATGATCTAAAGGCCATCGAGCGCTCCTGAGCTCCATTTGACCATGGTTCACTCTTCATCTCTAATGAGACTAAATGAATATTTGAAGGGAACTGAATACCCTTTCAATGGTCCACCCCGTGCGAGAATCAACCTTATGGTACGGACGAATGAGTCATTTTAATTCGAAAGGTCACCGAGCGCTTCCGGGACTCGGGTGACCAAAGTTTACTTTTCGAACTGAGCAAAGCTCTTTAGAATGTTGAAGTATCTCATGTATCCTTTCCAATGGTCCACCCCCATGCGCGAATCTAACTTACCATTTGGACGAACTATCTGTTCCATCAAACGTTCTGTTGTCCCAAGGATCGATGAGTACTTCTGAGCCACGTTTGACCAAAAGTCAACTCCCAAACACGGGAGTGGGTCAAAGGACTCCTGAAGGTATTCGAAATACCTTTCTAATGTTATACCTCGTGCATGATTTGGATCAAAAGATGGCGTTCTAAGACCGTTTTTCTAAAAACGTCTGGACGAGACTGCCAATTGGCAGGTACATTTCCCTGCCTATTGGTAGTGTGCCTAGGGTTACCTACTGATTGGAAGAGCTAGGGCTATGCCGATCGGCACCCCCTTACCATATAAATAGATGGTAAGACCTCACTCACAAAGCACACCTCAGAATCATCAATATCAGTGATCTCAACAACATTATCTTGCAATCAACGGAATTTGCTTATGTGAAATTCCTTTCCATCTTACATTCCCATCCTTTTCATACCCAATTTGGCAAAATCTCATTCTCTCACATCTAAAATTCATCTCAATGTTCAAGGGATCTCATCAAAGATCAACATCAAGCTTTAATTTGCCAAAGAAGGTCCAAAATCCTTCTCTCTCTTTAGATAAATTCATAATCTAAATTCATAATCTAGCTCTTACTTTAGTTCATACACATTAAAATCTCACCTTTTAATTAGTTATATTGCACATACTTTATTTTCTATAAAAAATAAAACAAACAAAAAGAGGGTTACACCTATAAATTCCAACAAGATTAGCCATCATACTTTTTCAAAACTAAACACATCTTTTTACACATACACCTATAATAAATTCCCGTTCGAATATATGGGATAAAAGCCACCCTTATGCCGCATGTGAACTATGCCTTTATAGGCTATGTAGGCATTTCGGCTTAAAACCCGAGACTCGAGTCCAATTTTCCAATGTTCACATTTGTTTCCTTTTCCTCTATACAATATTTTAATATATATTATATTTGTGATCCTTATTGACATTTTATCCCAACATATATTATCGTTTCATTATACTGATCAATATCTCGATAAACGCATAAATCGTATTTTCTAGATATTATTTTGGGAAAATTCCTATGGATGATCTCACTCTATATTTTTCATGGTATGAGTTGGGCTTATATATACACCCACACACACACACTTCATGGAGAAATTAAGTAAAATAGTAACACAAGTCCATGAGAGACCGAAAGGGTGGGATGGGTGCCTAACACCTTCCCATTCCTTAACTTAGCCCCCGAACCTTCGAACTATTGGTTTCGTAAGCATCAATTTGTCTTTGAGGCCTCTCTCTCAAAGTGACAACATATTCTTTTCCCTGTGTCGTGAAAAATAGACTGGCGACTCCATCTCCTTACATTCACCCAACACCGACGACAGTTGAAGTGCTCCTAGAGTAACAGGATGCGAGATTTTCCCCCCTCCTCCTCCCCGGGAGGGGGAGAGAGGATATTCCAGGATAGCCACAGTGGCGACTCTGTTGGAGACTAGTTTTTTGTAAGAGGGCTAGACTCTGTTTGCATGGGTGTCATTATTTTTTGCTTGTGAGTGTATGCGCCCACATGTATGTTCCTTTTTCCCTCCTCTATTATTTCTTGTATACCGCATGCTTATATCACTACTCACTCACACACTTGTAGATACTTTCCATGTACACTTCACACTACTTACACATAGGATCACTTATATCCACATTTTGCACACACCACTTAGAATATCCATGCTTAGGTGTCAATAACACACACGTCCACTCATCACACTTGTATATATCCATGCTCACTAACACTTATCACACATCACTTGTAATTGATCCATGCTTAGGTTCACTACCACACACTCACTCTCACATATCCATGCTTAGTATGATCTTCATGCTCCATGTTAGATTTACTTTTATACTTGTACATTCTTCCCTATTAGTATAATGCTCATCATGTTAAATAAATATACTATCTCCATAATATACTAATCGAGAATCATGCATTTTTCACACTACATCACTAAAGAGCATGGCTATTGACCAAATTTTGTCCCGTAACTGGGGGGTCTGTTCATGATGGGCACTGGTCTGGCAGGTTATAGTTGACCTAAGCATTATGACTCTCACCTTCCATTGTCCAAGTTCCTTTGATGTATATTGAACGGTTTCCCCTGTGTCATACCGTTTGACCGAAGTCATGACGGGAGGTATATAGCAGGGAAATCATTCACGTACGTCAACTATATCGAATTTAATCTCACACGTACTGTCCCCACGAGGTATATAGTGAGTCAATTTTCGTACACTTAGGTATATCAAATGACTTATCCACACGTACCGATTGAACTCAAAAGCAAGACGTATATCGTGGAAGTCATAACAAAGGGGGAACCCTTTCAATTAACCCAACAACTGCATACCCTCATATAGGCGTCAAACATAGGCCACTCATATTTAGTTTGTCGATTTCTACCCAAAACTCTGCCGAAATGATGGGTCAACATGCCACCTAAATTTTTGCGCAATTTTTTCCTTTTTTTTAAAACGGGACCGTGTCCATGAGCCGGTAACAAGTCCAACCATGTTTTTACATATTTTTCAAACCCAATTTTCCCAGGCTCGGGTCCAATCCGACATTTCTTTTTACATTTAGCTAAACCTAATAAAAGTGAGAACATAATAATAATAATAATAATAATAATAATAATAATGATAATGATAATAATAATGATAATAATAATAATAATAATAATAATAATAATAATAATAATAATAATAATAATAATAATAATAATGAGACCCTTTTTCTCGTCTTTCCTATTTCTTTACCAAAAGTGCCAAAGACATTTTTTCTATCTTTCATGAAAAATACCCAAAGCATTTTTCCTTCCTTATACAAAAAATATTTTCCCTCATTTTTTAAACAAAAACATTTTGTCCTCATCTTTTTTGAAAATGTCAAAATATTTTCCTCCCTTTTTAAAAAAATAATAACAATCTTCCTTCTTCTATTTCAAAAATAAATTCATATTTTTCTCCTTCTCAAGTCGATCGCATACTCGACCCTTGGCCTGGATCCCTATTGGCTTCAGTCTTCCGTCAAACCACCCTGAGGATCTGTTAGTACCCTCGCTACATCCAAAATTCATCTTCATCCACTTTCCATGGAGAACGGTGACCAAGGACCGAATGTGCAACTAGATTTGATGATGGTCCTAGCTGATAGAAAAACTTTTGTGTGTATGTTTGTCGTTGTTGTACAAGCTCCTTCTAATCAAAACCTCAATTACCTACAAAATATAATAAACTCAAGTGTAGAGGTAAGTAAGGGTATCAATCCACTTTCTATGGAGTAAGCTAGAGACAAATTCAATTGTAATTCACTTTTCTACTTTTTTTTAGCTTTTTCAAATATTAAAACAATAGGGTGAGGTGAGATTTTAAACTAAACGAAACTAAAATGTTATACGAAAATAACTAACTAGAAAGTGACTAAAATGAAAACAAAGTCTAACACTAAAATAAGAGATAAAGTGAGGTAAATAATTGTGAGAACAATCAAGGAGTGAGATTACACCACAAATTTTAGCTATTCTAATTAATTAATTTAATTAATTGAATTCTCCCAAATTAATATCAAAACTACAAATGAACTCTCGTTGCAAATGTAATTTTAATAATAACATTTTAAAATATTAAGTTTAACAACTCATAACTCTAGAAAAATAGATCACACTCCTTTTAATTAATCACGAGCTAGGATCGATCAATTAAAATTTATGTCAATCTTAGAAAATAAATTTAGAGTTGAAATTCAAGTTATAATACCCCACTTAAGAAACCCCTATCTCTGGTTTGAATATAAAATGGGTATTATAATTAGAATTTATATTTTCTCTCAAAAATCATTTACCCTCTCTCGAGGCGTAAATTTAAGGGTGAGGGATCAAAATTAACATTCAACGGGATTTTTCAAGTAATTAAACTAATTAAAATAAAATAACATCAAATAAGGGTTTTACCCCACCCCTTGAAAGGGGTTTTAGCCTAACATGGTATAAAATTTGACAAATTAATAATCAAAGGTATAAACAAATAAAATAGAAGGGTAAGATGACAAATCTTCAAACAAGTCTCCTTGATTTGCAAAGTTGGACTATAATCCTCCATTAAAATTGAGCAACATCCATTCAAAATGAGCTTTCCACAATATTCAATTACATATAAACACTCATTTGAATCCCTCAACAATTAATTTCTCACAAATATCTTAAAAAATATAAAAACAAAACAATTTACAAAAATATTCTACCTAATTAATTTTCTAGTCTAACCTATCTCTCTCTCTAGAATTTTCTTTCTCTATTTGATGACGATTCCTTCAAATGGTGTCTTGAGTCTTCTTTTATAGTAGGCATGGAGCATGAGGGGTAAAAATGGGAGGACAAGAGTGTATGGAATAGGAAAGGTATGGGTGAGGGAGACTTTAGGAATTAATGGAGGGTGCATGTGATTTGGGTGAGGTCATGTGGGTAGTGAGGTGAAGGAATAAAATCTGATATTATTATAAGGTATTTTTGGATAATTGGTTTTGAGTGGTTAGTTGGGGTATAATAGGAAAATGGGTTATTTGGCATGTGGCTTAATTGGTTTGGTTTTATTTTGGTTTGTAGCAGTTGAACATCGTGTGGAGGCTTGGCTACAAATGGGTTTGGGTAGAAAATGGGTTTGAGATGAGATGGGTTGCCATGGGTTTTGAAGGCTGGATTCCGGCGTTGGGCTTCCGGATCTGTGGTGCGAGGTGGTGAGCTGGCCGGTCGTAGGACACTGGCCGGTGCTGGGTAGGACGTCGACGGCGGTTTGGTGACGGGTTCGCTGGAGTGGCTTCGGAGAGGGGGTGTAGGTCGAATGGGAAGTCCGGCGGAGGGCCTAGGGTCGGAGTGAGGAGGTCGGGGGCTATGGAGATTAGAGGGTGGTGATGGTCGCAAGGAGGTACTGGCGGTGACTGGGGTTCAAGGCTGGGCGGTGCCGGGGTTCAGGCGACGCCGACGGAGGCTGGGTGTGGAGCTGGTAGGGGACCGTCGGGTTTTAGCGCCGCCGGAGCTGGTTGCGCTGGGCGGAGGTCGCCGGCCGGCAGGTTGGAGGTTAGCTGGACATGGGGTTGATGGGTCTTAAAGTGTTTGGATTTGTGGGTTGTTGTTGGTTTGGAAATGGGTATCGAGTTTTGGTGGGGTTGTTTAATGGTGGTAAGATTAGGGGCGTTCACGGGTCGGTTCGGGTCGGTTTTGGACCCTAATTCAAACCGAATCGATCGGTTCGGTTTTGGAAAAGGTCAGACCGAAACTGAACCAACTATAAAAAAATCCGTCGATTTCGGTTCACGGCGGTTTCGGTTCGGTTCGGTTTCGGGTCGGTTTTCGACGGTTTCATGTTCGGCCGATTTTTTTAAGGGCAGTTTTCGGTTTGGGTCGGTTTTTAAAGGTGGGTAATGGTTTTTGGATATAAAAATATAAGTTATTTAGGTTTTTTTTAATATATATATTGGTTTCGAGTCGGTTCGGTTTGAGTCGGTTTTTCCCACGTATAAATCGACAATCGAACCGACATGGTCGGTTTTTTATATCCGTAAACCATAGGCCGAACCGGGCTAAAAAAACCGACGGTTTCGGTTCGGTTCGGTTCGGTTTTCGGGTCGGGTTTTTTTTTAACACCCCTAGGTAGGATGGTGAGGAGAGAGAATGAGATGGTGAGGAAAAAGGTGAATAGTGGAGAGGTGATGTTTGTGTGTGGTGAGGGTGTAGAATGTTAGGGTGAGGGTAGGGCTGTGTTTCGGCCGGATCGAATCGGAAAATGCCTATTCGGAAAAAAATCCAATTTTTTCGGAAATAAAATAACTATTCCGATTTCTGATCCGATTTTTTCGGAAAATTAAAAAATTTCCGAATTCGGAAAAATCGGAAAATCGGCAAAAATCGGAAAAAATCGGAAATTCACAAAATATATTAAAAATCCAGAAATTTCAAAAATTCAAAAATTTCAAAAAAATAAATTATGGATTTTCGATTACTCGAAATTCTCATTTTAAAGAAACAATGAAAATAGCTTAACCCAACATGTAAACACATGAGGATTTGGCTCATTTTTCATTTGTGTAGAAGTTAGGAGGATACTCTCCTTTTATAGAGCATATTTTGGAGCCCTCTCCCTCTCCCAACCAATGTGGGATATGGGAAACTTTCAAAAAATCGAAAAAGAAATCGGAAAAATCGGAAATCGGAAAATAATTCCAAAAAAATCGAAAATAATTCGGGAAAAAATCGAAAAAATCGGCATAGTTTCGGAAAAATCGGATCGGAAAAATCGGAAAATTGGAAATTCAGAATTATTTCCGATTTCCGATCCGATTTTTTTCGGAAAAATCGGAAATCGAAAAATCGGAAATCGGCAAACTAAAATTTCATTCCAAATTCGGAAAAAATCGGATCGAAAATCGGAAAAATCGAAAAGTTCGGAAAAAAAACACAGCCCTAGGTGAGGGTGAGGGTAGTTTTAGGGTGTGTTTGGTAGTTGTAGGTTTTAGGGGGTGTGTGAGTTTAATTTGGACCCTTAATACAAATTAAGACTTAAAATAAAATTAATAAATCTAAAACTAAAAAATCAAATCTAACTAAAAATAAAACAAACTAAAAACAATAATAATAAAAATATTAAAAATTAAAAAATAAATTCCTAAGCTATATAAAAACTAAAATAAAACAAAAGAAATAAAAACTTAAAATCTAAATGAAAACTAAAGTCCTAAAAAATATAAAATATAATAAACTAAAAATAAACTACTAAAACCAATCCTAATAAAATAAGACTAAACTAAAAGCTAATAAAAATCAAAATAAAATAAAATTATACTAATAAAAATAAAATAGAAAAATAGAAAATAAAACATAGAAAATACTAAATAGCTCTAAAATAAATCCTAAAAATAAAAATTACTCAAACTAAAAATCTAAAAAATACTAAAAAGACACAAACTAAACACACACAGGGTTTAGGGTAGGTTTAGGCTCGGGTACGGTTAGGAAATTGGGTATTTAGCTCCATTTTAACTGCAAATTGCTTTGAAATATAGCTTTTGACACCGCAACTGCAATTAAGCCTGCATAATTAATATTTAAGCACATAAGACCCATATTGTTGAGAATTAGCAACTAAAGTATATCTATTTGGGGTATAAATTGTACAGTTTTAGGTGCTTATCACTAGCCCAACTCACTGCCAAGATTGACAATCTTCAAATCAAGGTTTATGAGATGCAGTGAAATCAGGTTCCTGTTCCCGAAGAGCCCGAGGTCTTCTTCCCTCGCGCCATGGGTCTGCATGGACTCGAGCCTATTTGGGTCCTCGAGGAATATAAACATTGTCCATATTTTCCTCCTGCTATTGGGCCACTGCTAGCTCAGCTTCATATGCCGAATCTTGCCCAGGCAGGGGAGAACCTACTCATAACTATTGATCCGAAGGAGGAAGATTTGAGAGAATTCAAAGAGGACCTTAAGATGTTGACCAATAAGTTCAACCAAGTTTGAATCTCCGGAAACTATATGGATTACACCCACATGTCTCCTTATCCAAAAGCATGGTTACCGAAAAAGTTTAAGATACCTAACATTGAGAAGTTGGAGGTAGTGGACCCCCGGTTATTGATCTTCAAAGATACCACCGATCCATGACTTTCCTAGGTGACTCCGAGGAAATAATAACCCAAATTTCCAACGAACTTTTAAGGAAAACACTCTTTGCGTGTTCTTATCTCTCTAGGAGTCCAGGATTCGTAATTGGGAGGACGTTGCCCATGAATTCAGGTCAAAGTACAAGTATACCGAAGAGTTGGAGGTTACCCGTCGTGATTTAGAACTTATCAAAGAGAATCTTGAGGAATTTGTTAGTATCTTCATAGCAAGATGGAGAGAAAAAATAAATACCATGACCAACTGTCCTTTCAAAGAGGAGCAAGTCAGTATCATAAAGAATAATTTCTTACCCCATGTTCGAGCGATGATAGGAGGACAGTATTATGCCCATTTTTTATCCCTCCGAATAGGAGTAGAGATAGAATAAAGTCTTCCCAAGAAATAAGTTGAGCTGAAGAAAGTCTACGGACAATTCACTCCTAAAAATTATGAGAAGCCTATCAATACCACAGTTCAACCATCAACAACATTTCTCAGCCTGCCACTTCATGGGCACTAGAAAACTGCCCTAACCCAATCTAAAAGGAATATACCGAGCTTCAAGCTCCCCTATCCAAAGTTTACTAATACCTTTTAAGAAAAAATATTATCAAGCCATTGGACCCTCGTCCATTATTAAACTCATTTCTCAGAAATTCAAACCAGATGCCCATTGCGATTTACACCAAAGTGCCAGCCACACCACTGATAAATTTTTCCACCAACAAAATGTAATCCAAGGTATGATTGACCGGTGTATCATCACCCCACCACCCAATCCTAAACTAAACACTACCCACAATCCACTCCCAGATCATACAAATGCCATCTTCCTAGAAGAAGACCTAGAATTTGATCCATCTACCCAGATTGTACCCAATAAATCATCCATTATACCCAGTAAATCCCAGATTAGTCCCTGTCATTCCTTACTACATAATGCATTGCTATTCCTACCCATTCTAAAAGGAAAGATAAAGAATATCAGTAATACTGAACCAACTTTTATGGTTCGGGCTGAAATTGCCCTAAAAATGACCATGGACTGCTAGAGATTCAATACGCTATTCTTGAAAGCTTGGAAATGGGCTCGAGAGTTAGATAGTTGGGTGGTACCTACCGATGAAGTCAGTTTAGATAATGTCATCCAGATCCTGGGAGACTTATTCCGACAGACTGGTGAAATTTGTAGTACGACCGAACTACTTGATGCTTCAAAACTATAAGGGCGCCTGGTCCCTTCACGTCTACATATCCCCATTAAGTGGGAGGATCGATACGAAGAGGCCGTTGAAGTTATGGCGTGCATTGACTTCTCGTGGAAAAATGATATCGTTTCCACCGGATGGGGGGACGAATTCGATATTTTAGATGAAGAGTAAAGTTCAGAAAAGACTATCCCAATAGTTAGCATATGTGGAATGATATTATATGAAGAGATGCTAGGAGAAATCTACAAGGTAGTTGAACAACCATAGATAGATAAGGAAATGGAGTTTCAATTTTCCCCCTCTTGTGAACCATATGACTAGATCAGAGAGGCATTACCAAGTTCTAAACCCGCAATCATCAACGATCGACAAAAGAAAAGTTGTTTAGAATCTTCCTATGCTGAAAATGACAATGATCCTTGATCAGTTAAATAAGACCCGAGATAAAATCACTCTGTGGTAACTCTTTATGTCTTCCCAACTGCACCTTGGAATGCCTTGATCAAACTACTCATCGGGCCCACAGTCCTGATAAGAACCCAAAATTGTACAATTTATACCCCAAATAGATGTACTTTAGTTGCTAATTCTCGACAATATGGGTCTTATGCGCTTAATTGTTCAATATGCAGGCTTAAATGCACGTTGCGGTGTTTAAACACGTATTTCAAGGCACTTGTGCGCAATATGGAGCTAATGCCCTTGTTCCGTATCCTAGCCTACCCGAAACTGAGCCTAAGCCTAGCCTAAACATACCCTAAATCCCGTGTGTGTTTTATTTGTGTCTTTTTATCATTGTTTAGATTTTTAGTTTGAGTCATTTTTATTTTTAGGATATTTTTTAGATTTATTTAGTAATTTCTAGTTTTTATTTTCTATTTTTATCTTTATTAGTATAATTTTTTTTATTTTGATTTTTATTAGCTTTTGGTTTAGTTTTATTTCATTAGGATTAGTTTTAGGAGTTCATTTTATTATACTTTATATTTTTTTTGGACTTTAGTTTTCATTTAATTTTATATTTTTATTTCTTTTATTTTATTTTTGCTTTTATATAAGCTTAGGATTTTATTTTATTTAGTTTTGATATTTTTATTTTTATTGTTTTTAGTTTGTTATATTTTTTTTATTTAGATTTTATTTTTTAGTTTTAATAATTTTAATTGAGTCTTATTTATTTTAGGTGTCCTAGTTAAACACACACACAACTCCCTTATCATATATTTACCCTAAACCCAAATAACCTAACCTACACCCACTCACACACAATCCTCACCCAACTCATCTTCTTCCCCAAACCCCACTACTTCTTTCTCTCTCCTCTCACCAAACCTCCATAGCCAAACATCACCTTCTTCTTCCTCTTATCTACTCTCTCTCCTCCCTCTTAGCCATATTCCCATAACCAGAGACCCAACCCGTGACCCCCGATGTTCTGACTCCCTTCGCCGGCGATTGCCCCACCATCCACCATTTATACCTGACCCCAGCCCCTCCGGCTGCCCCACTCCGGCGTCCTTTCCAAGTGTGGATCCAGCCCGGAACTAAACCCCGCCGGCACCTGTCCGGACCTGCAAACCCGTGACCCCCTTTCGCAACCTCCGGCGTGCCTCGCCCCCCTCTCCGATGACTTTCAGTCGCGACTGCAGCTGCCACCGTCGCCTGAACCCCCTGCCTCCATCACCTCCGGCCGGATCTCAACCCATTTTAGAACCCAAACCTGACCCAGCTACCTCTAGTCTGACCTGCATAAACCCACGTTTCAATCTCTAACCAATCTCCATTAACCTGTATCAAACCCAAAGACAAAAACCCATTTACATCCACATACCCATTTCTTCAAAACCAAAATCGTGACCTGTCAACTAACAAAGCCAATAAACAAACAAATGCCACATGCCATATTGAAACCCATTTTTAAAGCCAAAGACTCACTTTCTAACCCAAACTCATTTCACTTCCAAAGTCTTACATGATTTCTTCTCAGCAAAATAAAGCCAACTAAAAACTAAATTAACCCACATGATGAAAACCGTTTAATACCTTTTACCCCTTTTTCCCTATTATACCCCCCAACTACCTCTTTTACCCAAATTCCCATTATACCCTTTTAACAAATCAGATTTTTATTCCCTTTTCCAAATATCCTCACACCTCACACCCCCATGCACATGTGCTCTCACCTTTCCCATATGTTCACCATAGCCAATTTCCATTTTTACCCCTAGCTCCATGCCTATTATAAAATGAAGATGAAGACCCCATTTGAAGAAAAGATTTTAGATAGGAAAATTCTAGAGAGAGAATTGTAGGGTGTGACACCCCGCCTAATTAAATACCGGGCGATCACTCCTTTATTAAATTAAATCAAGGTAAACAGTTGGTTCATTCTCAGCATCACTGTCGATAAAAATAAATTTTCCAATTTAACACCCTAAATAATTAAGCTAAGTGTCAAAATCATTTTTCATACGTAACTTTTCAAATTTTATTTAAAGAAAAATTATTTATTTATTAACAACATTCAATAAATAAGAATCACACCACATTAAATTCTGCAACATAATCCAATTAATTTAATACATTCGTCAATCGAATGTCAACATACGAAATCTAAGTCACACATCCAAACTGAATAAATCCCATAGTAACAATACTGGAAATAGCTGAAATACAAATGTCCAATAACAACGGAATAATGGAAAGAGCTACAGATGCCCAACTAGATGAAAGTACTAAGAGTGGATCCGAATGAACGAAGTCGTCTAATCAAGAGACCTGCAACTCCCACCTAAGCTGCAGCGCGTTCCTTCCAAGAGATCCTAAGGAAGACGCCCCTGTGGCTGGGCACCTGTAATACATACATATATATATACAAGAGAGAGAGAGAAAAAAAGAAACGGGTCAGAGCCCGATAGTGTGTTTGATTTAAAATACGTTTAGCAAGTATTTAAATTGATACAGGTCAATGCAACAACATATTAGTGCGACACTCTCTTGAGAAATTCTCACCTCTCTTCTAATGTGCACACCTATCGCCCTAACCTCCCCAACGGGTTGTCTTATCATTTATCGCACTAATCTTCCCAATGATTTAACTTATCTTATATTACTCGTAAGATTCCAAATTTCACGATTCAATTGTTTGAAAAGAATATTTCAATTAGTAACCAAAGTTCTCATTTTGACGTTATTAATCAATAAAGTTTTCCAATTTCATATTATACTTTCTCAAAACAAGTATTTACAATTTGAGTCATCAACCATGTCCTACATATCAAAACACAGTAGGCAATTCCAGATTTCAGAATTTCATATATATATATATACTACTCGAAAATATATATATCAAAACAGCACCCCACATAATAATTATGGTGCGGGCATTCTCTACTATCCAAACCCCATATCACTCACATTAAGGGGAATACAAATTCGGAATCACTCTCGAATTGTATTAACACATACACAAACTATAGGTTCCAAGTCCCTTAGGACCGTCTGAACTATCACTGCGATAGCCTGTACCAAGGATACCTATACACAAACAAAATGAGGCGAAGCATAGATTCCAAGTCTCTAAGAGGAAAGCACATACCCGCATCTCTTAGGACCGTCTGAACTATCATTCCGATAGCCTGTACCAAGGATATCTATCTTCTAGGGTACAAGTCAATATCCCCCATAAAGGTCCCATCGAGATAAGACTGTCCCAGCGCGGAAACCTCTGGGATAGCAAGTAGCGTGGGCATGATTTTCACACATAGATAGTATATGCATACACAATCATATAACTATACTCATATTACCATATCAATAATGGGTAAATTCTCAATTCCCATAATTACGTCATTTGCATTTATTTCTCATTATATAGTTATCACGTATAACCATTCACATCTTACTTTAATTTGAGGAACCCTTCCCACTTACTACATAACGCTCATGGATTCTATCCTCCCAAGTATAAAATTCAGTAGGTATACACATTTATGTTCCAACGTAACCCTCTTACGTGTCTCTCCCTTTTAACATATACTTACATTGTTCCTCATGTAAGATATCCCAAAAATATAGATTTCGCCTTACATTAAAGGATTTTGAATTTTATTTTCAAAGATGAGAATTTCAAATGGTTTCGAAATCGGAATTAAAATGGAGTTTTAATTGATTTTTTTTTATTATTTAGAAGAGTCCTCAAAATATAAAACTCTTTAAGAGTCCTCAAAATATAAAACTCTCTAAGAGTCCTCAAAATATAAAACTCTCTAAGAGTCCTCAAAACATAAAACTCTCAAGTAAAAATAATATTTTTAGAAATCCGACCGTTCGATCAAGCTGAATTTTTGTCAGCAGTCCTGTCTCGCCGTTCGCTACAACATACTAAAATTTCAAGCGATTCCAATGGGTCGATCATTCGGAATAAAAATTTTAGTGTTTGTATCTAATTAGAACTCTTTTCTTAATCAAACTCTTAATCCTTTACATGACAAAGGGTTTCCAGAATATCATTTACGTCATCACTACATGCAATTTCCTATCTCAAATTGGGTTTTTCTTCAATACAATTCATCCTAATCATTCCTAAACCAATATGAAAGATGCATCAACGAAATAAGCAAGATAAACACTTGCCTGAAATTTTCAGAAATCTGGTTTGGTGCCGAAATTGGTGTGGTTGCGTTCCTCGTCTCGCGATCTATGTGTTGGTGGTGACGGCGGTGCAATCCGAGGTGTTCTTGGCCTAGAACTCCTTGGAGAGCTTCTCCTCTTCCTCTCCAATGGCCGTCATTTGTCTTTGGTTGTTCTAACCCTAGAAGACAACCTAGATATCTTATATAACCCTTTTAATTTTCGTAGGTTTAATTACCCAAAAATGTAAAATGATCAAAATGCCCTCACGAGTTACTAATTAGGCCTAAAAACGCCCCGAGACCCAAACTAAACTCTCGGGTACACTTTTCTGACTATCTCGACCCTTCCGGACGCGTTGGCGCACTCAAAACGACCAGAAGAACAACTTATAAAATATTCACTTTTATTAATTCACATTTAGTCCCGATACGACACAGGCGCGTCCCGACTTAAATTTCCAAAATTGCCATTTTATTCACACGTGACAATATTATAAAAATAAATCTCATATATTACTATACTCATCCAGTAATATGCAACAAATAACAAATTTCCAATAATTACTAACTCTCGTCACGCTAGTAAATATTTAAAGCAACATTCCGGATTAAAATTTAAATAATTTATCTCAATTAAATTTAATAAATCCCATAATTTAAAAGCTATAAAAATACGGGGTATTACAAAAAACACCATTTGTAAATAGTTTTTGTTTTATTCTTTTTTATTTTTTTAGAAATTTGTGAGGATAAATATTGATTGAGATTTAATTGAGTGTTGATTTTAATTTCATATTACTTGGATTCTCAATTGGAGGGTTGTATGCTTCTCATTCAAGGATTGAAGTTTATTGAATTCAAGAAATTGGTTTGATTATTCTTCTCTCTACTCTTTTATATTAAATGCCTATTGAATATTTGTTTATTATGTTTGATACCATGTTAGGCTAAATCCCCTTTCAAGGGGTGGGGTGAAATCCTTATTTGATATTATTTTAGTTTAATTAGTTTGATTACTTGAAATTTCCCTTTGAATGTTAATTTTGATCCCTCACCCATAAATTTACGCCTCGAGAGAGGGTAAATGATTTTCGAAAGAAAATCGAAATTCTAGTTATAATACCCATTTTAGATTCGAACTAGAGATAGGGGTTTCTTAAGTGGGGTATTATAACTTGAATTTCAACTCTAAATTTGTTTTCTAAGATTTACATAAATTTTAATTGATCGATCCTAATGGGTGATTAATTAAAAGGAGTGTGGATCTATTTTTCTAGAGTTGTGGGGTGTTAAACTTAATTTTCTAAAATATTACTATTATAATTACACTTGCAACGAGAGTTGGTTTGTAATTTTGATATTAATTTGGGAGAATTCAAATAATTAAATTAATTAATTAGAATAACTAAAATTTGTGGTATAATCCCATTCCTTGATTGTTCTCACCATTATTCGCCTCACTTCATCTCTTATTTTAGTGTTAGACTTTGTTTTCATATTGGTCACTTTCTAGTTAGTTATTTTCATTTTGGTTTAGTTTAGTTTAAATCATCACCTCACCCTATTGTTTTAATATTCGAAAAAGCTAAAAAAAAGTAGAAAAGTGAAAAAACACAAAAAGTAAATAAAAAGTGAATTACAATTGAATTTGTTCCATTTGCTTACTCCATAGGATGTGGATTGATACCCTTACTTACCTCTACACTTGAGTTATTATATTTTGTAGGTATTTGAGGATTTTGACTAACTTGGCTTTCAACAACAACGACATATATACAAAAAGTTAAGTTCTCAAGTCCCTCCTTCGACCATGCTAGAAAAAGTAGTGAATCTGGTTGCATCTCTAACCTATACTATAATACTCTTCTTTTCGGAAGAAGAAATCCATAAGATTAGACCAAATCACAACTTTGATCTCAATATCTCTGTCAAAGTCATAGAAAAGACTATCCCACTTTCGCATGTTGATAATGGATCAGCTCTTAATGGTTGCCTATTGAGAACCCTCAATTGCTTGGGACTAAAAGTGAGAGACCTTGCTCCAACCTCTTACGCAGTTCGCGCTTATAATAATACTCATTAAGAAGTTATAGGATCCAGAAAGCTGATAATAAGGGTTGGCCCTATAAATCCCGTTGTTGAATTCCAAGTCATCGACATCCCGACTTGTTTCAATATCTTATTTGGATGACCATGTCTCCATAGTATCAAGGGTGTGTCTTCTTCCCTCCATCATAGACTTAAGTTCTTTGCCAACGGTAAGGTCATCACCATATTAGGAGATGACTACAATGCTGAGAATGCAAGCACCAATAATCCAATACTAAAGATACAATATAGGGCAAATGATATGATTCTGTTAAGTTTTCGAGTCGAACCGCTTCCTCTCCCAGCAGGATACAATTTCAAAGATAGGGTTTATCCAGAGCATAGTCCTCATGGCAACGTCAATGCAATCCAGAAGTTCAAAATCATGCACTTTATACTCGAACTGGGCTGGGGCGATGACAACAGGGAATACTTGAACCCATTTTATTAAAGAAAGCCTTTCCTCCTTACGGTTTGGGTTATCGGCCATTAGTAGAGGAACTCAGAATGCTCCACCAACCTAAGTTAAAGAGAAGGCTAAAAAGTACCAAGAATATCTCGGGGATTCCTTGAATGGAAAATTCATCAGAGAAGGTGAAGATTTCCTCTTCTATGACTTTCCCAAACTGTGGTATAATCACGTGGATAAGAATTTGAAGCCAGGAATGGAGATCTTTTTCCAAGACAGCTACTCAGGGGCTGAAAGTTCCCAGCATCATGTATAACCACCCATTGAGAAGACTATAGCTGGTAATGAAGATTCTGAGGATTCATTCAACTTTCAAACACTAGGGATGGCACTCTGCATGGTCCACTCAGGCACCACATCATCTGATCGATCCCGCCAGATTAAAGCTGCTGATGCACCTCTCCTCAACTGGCATGCTATACCTGTTCCACCTGCTGAAATATAACCCATCTCTAATGTTTATCCCATTTATTCTTCTTTTATTATTCCTCCTTATTCTGATGTAATCGAGACCCTTTGATGAGGTTATCAACGCCGTTTTTCCCAATAATGAAATAAATAAAGATTTTGAGATTTTGTTACTCCTTACATTAATTGTCTTGATTCTAATCAAACTCTTGATAATGATGAATTTGCAAATGAATAATTCTTAATCGATCTTAATAAGGTTAGTAACAACATAACCACGTTTAAGTTAATGAAGGTGAAACTGTTGTTATTAATCTCAATTCTAGTAGCCAACTATGCGAGATTAAGATAGGGCCCACCCTTAACGAGCAAGAGCGTGCACGACTCGAGGAATTAGTGAAGGAATTTGTGAATGTATTCACATGGTCCTATGACAATATGCCCGACATTGATCTTGAGATAGCTCAGCACATGATTCTAATTCTCCCCAAATGCAAATCGGTTAAATAAAAACTGCGAAAGTTTCACATCAAATGGTCACTCAAAGTTATGGAAGAAGTCATCAAACAATTGAATGTGGGTTTCATTCGTGTGATAAAATATCCCACATCGCTAGCCAATATCGTACCCGTACTGAAATCAGGAGAAAGGTTTGTATGTGCATTGATTACCAAAAATTGAACAAAGCCTCTCCAAAGGATTATTACCCGTTACCAATACCGACAAGATTATGGACAACACAGCTAGCCACGCTCTCAAGTCATTCGTTGATGGATTTTCCAGATATAACTAGATCAAGATGCACCCGGATCATCAAGAGAAAACCGCATTCATCACCACCTTGGGGAACTTTCTACTACACCGTTATATAATCTGGTCTAAAAAATGCAAGGGCTACCTACCAGAGGGCTACCATAACTATCTTACATGATCTGATAGACAAACAAGTTGAGGCCAACATGGATGATATTATTATCAACTCTAAGACTAGGGAAGTTCATGTTCCCGCTCTTTGAAAGTTCTTTGAGTGACTACGACAATACTAGATGCGACTTAACCCACAGAAATGTGTTTTTGGAGTTACCAATAGAAATCTCTTAGGATTCATGATTATCAAAAAGGGGATTAAAGCAGATCCTGCCAAGTTGAAATCCGTACTCGAAATGTCACCACCCCAAATAGAGAAAGAAGTATGGGGATTACTTGGAAAATTACGATATATCAACCTGTTCATTAGCTAGCTGACTTTAATTTGTGAACCCATCTTCAAAATCCATCGAAAGTATTCAACTAAAGTTTGGAACGAAGCTTGCCAAGTAGACTTTGACCGAATCAAGCAATACCTAACCTGACCTCCGGTAATCATGCCACCACAGCTTGGTCTACCCCTACTCCTATACTTGACCATAAAAGATACTGCAGCTAGAGATTTTCTAGCCGAATAACTTGAATATTCACGCAAAGAAATATCCATATACGACCCTAGTCATAAGTTAGCCGGGTATGAAGTTAATTACACTACCTTCAAAAAACCATGTGTGGCCCAAATCTGGGCCACCTAAAAATTACGGCACTACATGCTCTCTTTTCCCATCAAACTTGTATCCCAAATGGATCTCATTGAATATATTCTTGAGAAATCTTCCCAGTCTAGTCGAATGGCCCGATGGTTGATGCTGCTAACTGAATTCGATATTGTGCATGTCACGCAGAAAGATAAGAAAAGAAGATCCATCTCTGACTACCTCATTGACTACCCTTTGGAAGAAATCAATGTTTAGATTTTGGAGTTCCCAGATGAGAATATCCTTTGTACCTCCTAAGAACACCTCTGATGGCAAATGTTCTTTGATGGCACAACCAACAAGAAAGGGTATAGCATTAGGATACTCCTGATTTCCCCTGATGACTCTCACACTCCCATTGCCTTCAAGATGGATTTTTTATGAACCAATAACCTGACCTAATACGAGGCATGCACAGTAGGCCTTAAAGTTGATCTCAAGAAAGGAATTTGATACCTAGATGTCTACAGGGATTCAACCCTCATCATCAGCCAAGTACATAGAAGATGGAAAATCAAGGATGAGAAACTCTTACCCTTCCATGCTCTCCTAGAGAGATGGCCTCCCAATTCCAAGATATCACCTTCCACTACCGACCCTGAGCAAAGAACAACCTAGCCGATGCCCTTGATACCTTAGCCTCCATGGTTGACATGTGCAAAGGAAAAACGATGGACCCCTTCCCAGTCCAAAAGAAAGTTAAACCAACCCATTGATACCACAGTGATCTCATTATAAGAAAAGATCCTAATATACTCGATTGCTGGTACTACGATATTTGGCACCTCCTCAAGCATGGTAAGTATCCCCAAGATTTTAACAAGAAAGATCGAGTAACCCTCTGCAAACTGGCTGCCAATACATTGTCTGCAATAAAGAATTGTTCAAAATAAAATTTGATGAAACCTACTTATACTGCATCGTAGGGGCTGACATTAAAGAGATGATGTAAAAAATCCACAGTGGGGAGTGCGGACCCCACATGAATGGCCATTTTTTTGCCAAGAAAATCATTCGATAATGTTACTATTGGACTAATATGGCCAGGATTACACCGCCTATGTTCGGAGATGTATTAAATTCCAGCAGTTTTCCAATCTCAAACACTTATCTCCATGAGAATTGTACAATTGGACTTATCCCTAGCCATTTTCCACATGGGTCATCGATATTATAGGGAAAGTTACACCCAAGACCTCCAATAGACACAAGTTCATCCTAGTTGCCATTGACTACTTCACCAAATGGGTTGAAGCTGAATCATACGCAATGCTGAGTGATAAAAAGGTGGCCAAGTTCATCAGAAAAAATATCATATATCGATATAGGGTCCTGCGGGAGCTAGTGCTTGAAAATGAGTTACATTTCAAGGCACAAAAGAGGTCTACGAGTATGGGATTCAGAGGCACAAATCTTCTCCCTATCAAACGTAAACTAACGGTGCAGTCGAAGATGCTAATAAGAACCTCAAAGACATCATCAACAAGATGACCGATAGTTACTGAGATTGGGCCGATCGGATCCCTTATTCCCTCCGGGGCTACTGAACTTAAGTTTGAACATCTATAAGGGATACCCCTTACTCTCTAGTATACGATAAGGAAGCAGTCCTACCCATTTTGCTATAAATTCCTTCATAACACATCATACTTAAAAGCAAAGTCAACGAAGAAGATTGTCATCAAATCCGTCTTGACGAGTTGTGACTTATGGACGAAAGGAGACTGAAGGCTCTATATCATATATAAGGATGCCATTATCGAATAACACATTCATTCAACAAGAGAGTCAAGGACTGTGGTGTCCGAGAAGGGGATGTATCCGTTAAAGAAATAGTATAACCCATCTAGGACCCGAGAGGGAAATTTAAGCCCAATTAGAGGGGTCCCTACTTTATGAAGAAAATCCTATCCATTGGTGCCACTATGCTCACCGACCTTGATGGGGGAATAAATGTCCCATCCAATCAATCTGGACCAACTCAAGAAATTCAATCCTTAATCTTGGCGTGCTACGACTCTTTATATCCCCTTATATTCTAAAAAAAATCGTCAATTTTATCTACTCAAAACTACGTGGAGCCCGATCCTCTAAAAATCTTTTTACTTTCAAGAATTCAGCCATGGCTGCTACAACACTGGGATTTATCCCCAACATGTCAGAGAACTCTTCATAAGGGGGACAGACTTCGTCCAAGCCAAAGTGAAAGGCATGGTCCTCAGGGTACAAGAATTGTACCGCCGCCATCAGCATGTTCCATTCAATAGTTTAGTTACATCATAAAGAAAACCGACGCATGTTGAAAGCATCGTAGTCTACATTATATAAGCACATAGACTTTAAGTTTTCAAGGTAAGAAGAAAATTCAACACTTCCGTGGAGAGCCATATAGCAAAATGATGAGACATGAACCAAGAAGTATGCAAAAGAAAGGAAATGTGGGTGGGTGAAGAAAATACTCCACCATTACCCCTATTTATACTTGGAAAATTTAGCCAAAGAAAAAAGTCCTGCGAATCCTAGAAGAAACCTTGCCCCACCAAGGACCAAGTAATTGAAGATAATGCAATCAAAGCCTCGGGTTGATTAGAGTGAATTCACCCGTTAATAGGAAGGACAAGGGGTATTTCGATCGGCAACCCCCTATTTATAGCAAGTTCCCTTTTTCCTTTTTTGTCAAAATCATAAACTCAATAAAAACAATTTTGATTCTAAGGAATTCAGAATTTCCTTCTCCATATATTTTTACTCATCCTATTTTAAAATAAATTCTCCTCCAACTATTTTAGATCCTTTTTATTATCTCAGCAATAAATTAAAAGTTTATATGCATTAAGTTATTAATGAAAAAATTAAACAAAATCCCATTTCATTGCTTAGATATTGCTTTTTCACATTTGTTTGGCAGGAAAGGAAAACCATAAAAACAATAAGACTCTGCCCAAACCCCTCAAAACTCTCTCTCTCTCTCTCTCTCTCACACACACACACACACACACACACACACACACACACACACTTACCCATACTTTTTTTTTATCTCTATTCTCTTTCTATCTCTATATCTAAGACCGTCCATCCCTGCGGCGTATGCGTTTTCCCTGGTGATGAGATGACAAGCCTCTACTCCCTGAAGCAGGACCCTTCCCAAATGAGGCAGATGACACCAAGTAAGATGGAACTGGGATTGAATCCTAAATACGAGCAGTCATAAAATCCACCCAATCCCGAATATCTCTCGATCAGGTGGTCAACACCCGAACGTGCTTCAAGAAGAATAGAAAAGAGAAAATCAATCAGTCTGAGGTAAAGAAAGAAATCAGAAAATCAAAAGGCAAAGAAATGAAAGTTATATCACCGACTGAAGAACATCCCCTATCATCCCTATCTCCTTCGGGTCCATCTCATTGGGATGATGCATCATATGCACCGATCCTCCATCAGACCGTCAGATGTTATAGGAAGGAGGAGCCAATCGCAGAAGCACCTCTCATGACTTCGTTACTACTATTGATGATGCGACCACCCGCACTGTGAGCGGACCCCCTGTCGACTCGTGCCCCTATCAGAGCCCTCCGAGGGAAGAGGCACAATGTCATATATGCTAGGCATCATCAACCAACTTAACACAAAATCCAAGTAATCATAGGTTGCCACCGTGTTGGTATACGACAAATAACACTCGCTAACAATCGCCGCCACCCTCGCCTCCTCTGACATCTCCCTCTCTCGCCTCATATACATCGGGGGCCTCACAGGTGGCACCATTACCTCGTCCTCTACCACCTATTGGACTACCCCCTCCCCCAGATACCAGGAGTAGCCAAACTCATATGCCAATAGATAATGCAGCTTCTTGTTTTACCCGATCACCCTCGTGTGTTGGATGGTCTTCCCCCAGGGATAGAAGGTTGCCTACAAGATCCCCAACACAAAATCAATATCGGTCGAAGAAAAATATTCTCAAGAGGAAAAAATAATTTACCCGATCGGTACTGTCCTTTCCCCTACTCGAGGAAGCCCAAAAGACCGTGCCACTACCGTTTGGCACCTCCCTGAAATTTTGTACAAAAATTCCCCCAAAATACTAGAAAATCCTGAAAAATCCACAGAAAACTCCTAAAATTACCAAATGAATTTTAGAACCTTTTTCACCAAGAAAAACATTTTCAATACCACACTAACTTCCCCAGCGGAACACTAATTCCCCAAATCAATTAGATATCTCCCCAGTAAAAATTCCCCAACAAGGATGCATCCAATCATCCGATTAATACCTTTTTACAAGTGGAGTCCAAATTTACCCAATAAAACTACAACTTAATCCCTTAGAATTGGCTTTGACCCTTAGAATTGGTCATCTCTACCTAAGCCTTTAGAATTGACTTCGACCCATTGAATTGGTCATCCCTACTTAAGACCTCAGAATAGGCTTCGATATGCAGAATTGGTCACCTCTACTTAAGCCCTCAGAATTATTGGTCACCTATAATTAAGACCTCAGAATTGGCTTCGACCCACATAATTGGTCATCTCTACTTAAGCCCTCAAAGTTGGCTTCGACCCTCAGAATTGGTCACCTCTATTAAGCCCTCAGAATTGGCTTCGACCCGCATAATTGGCCACCTCTACTTAAGCACTCAAAATTGTCACCGACCCTCAAAATTGGTCGCTACAACTTAAGGTACTCATAATTAACCTCGGGCCGCAGAGTTGGTCACCTCTACTTAAGCCCTAAGAATTGGCTTCGACCCTTAGAACTGGTCTCTCCCATATTAAGCCCTCAGAATTGGCTTTGACCTTCAGAATTGGTTGTTACCTACCTTAGGTCCTCAGAATATACCTTGGACCATATAATCGGAAATCCCTAGCATTTACTTAGTTCCTCAAAATTGGTCTCGACCCTCTGAATCGTTCATCCTTGTCCCTTTAGGTCCGCAAAATTAACCTTTTTTCAAAACATCATATGGTGTCTATTTGACATCTTTCACTTATTTCAAGCTCACCCATTAAGGGGCTCTATAGAAACCACATGCTAGGACCCCCTAAGTCTCTCCTTAGGTCCCTATCACCTCCCCATTTCACTATAAAACTTAGGTCATACTATGAGTACTAATCTAGAGGTCATCGGGTGCTCTCGGGCCCCGTTTGACTTTAGTAAACTTTATCATCAGAGAAAAATCTCAATGAATCTTCAAAGGGATCTAAATACCCTTTCCAATAGTTTTCCCCGTGTGCAAATAAGCATAACAACTCGAACGAAAATACCATTTTACCATCGAAAATCAATCAACAGGCCATCGGGCTACCGGGCCCCAATTTGACCCCAGTCAACTTCATCGCCAAAGCGAAGCTCTTTGAATATTCGAAGGGAATTGAAAACCCTTTCCAATGGTCTTCCATGTGCATGAAACGACATAACTGTTCAGACAAACAACCCATTTTCTCTTAAAAATTGATCTGGAGGCCACACGGTGCTCCCATGATCCGTTTGACCAAGGTCCATGCTTCTGATAAAAAAATACTGAATCAATATTTGAAGGGAACTAAATAACCTTTCCAATGGTCCGCCCCGAGCATAAATCAGCCTTACGGTATGGACAAAAGACCCGCTTTACTCTGAAAGGTCACCAAGCGCTTCTGAACCCCGATTGAACAAAGTTAACTTTTCGAATCGAGCGAATATCTTTGGGATGTGGAAATACCTCACATAGTCTTTCCAGCGATCCATCCCACGCACAATTCTGACTTATCGTTTGCCCGTATGAACCATTTCCATCCGACAATCTCCTGTCCAAAGGATCAATGAGTGATTTCGAGCCACGTTTGACCCAAAGTTATCTCCCGAACATGGGAGTGGCTAGAGTAATATTTAAGGTCTCTGAACTACCTTTATAATGGTGTGCCCTGTGCATGATTTGGATCAACAAATTGCATTCTACGACCATTTTTCTAAAAAAATCTACACAGGACTACCAACTGGTAGGTCCATTTCCCTGCCTATCGAAAGTGTGCCTAGGGTTACCTGTTGATTGGAAGCACTAGGTATATGCTGATCGACACCCCCTTACCCTATAAATAAAGGAGACGACCTCATTCCCAAAGCACACCATTGATCCATCAATATTAGTCATCTCAGCAACATTCTCTTGCAATCAACGAAGTCTCCTTGTCTGAAATTTATTTTCATCTTACATTCCCATTCTTTTCATACCCAATTTGACAAATCTCATTCTCTCACATCCAACATTTACTCAACATTCAAGGGAGCTCATCAAAGATCAAGATCAAGCTTTAATTCGCCATAGAAAGTCCAAAATCCTTCTCTCTCCTTAGATTTCTTATTTTTAGATTAATTACATAAATGCATAATCTAGGTCTTACTTTAGTTCATAGACATTAACATCTCACCTTTTTATTAGTTATATTGCACATACTTTATTTTCTATAAAAAAAAGGGTCACACCTATAAATTCCAACGGGATTATCCATCACACTTCTTCAAAACTAAACACATATTTTTACACCTACATCTACAATAAATTCCCATTCTAATCTATGGCATGAACCCCACCCTTATTCCGCATGCGAACTATGTGTACTTTGATGCCTTTATAGGATACATAGGCATTTCGGATTAAAACCCGAGACTCGAGTCCAATTTTCCAATTTTTGCATTTATTTCCTTTTCATCTATACATTATTTTAATATATATTATATTTGTGATTCTTATTGGCGTTTTATCACAACATATATTATCGTTACATTATAACAATCAATATCTCGATAAACGTATAAATCATATTTTTAAGATATTATTTTGGGAACAATCTTATGGATGGCCTTGCTATATCTTTTATGTGGTATGAGTTGGGCAATTCTGATCATCATTTAGTTATACATGCGCACACACTTCATGGAGAAATTAAGAAAAACAGTAACACAAGCCCATGAGAGACTACAAGGTCAGGATGGGTGCCTAACACCTTCCCATTCCATAACTTAGCCCCCGAACCTTAGAACCATTATTTTCATAAGCATCAGTTTGTCTTTGATGATGCTCTCTTGAAGAGGTGACATGTTCTTTTGCATGTTTTGTGAAAAATAGGATTTCAAATCCATCTCTTTACATTCACCCCACGTTGCCGACAGTCGAAGCGCTCATAGAGTAAGAGGGCGCGGGACCTTTTCCCCCTCCCCATCGGGAGGGGAGAGAGAGGAGATTCCGAGATGGCCATAGCCATCAACATTATATTTAATAATATACATCCATTTTCATCCCAATAGGTTTTTCCTATTGTCAACTCGACTACGTCTCACTCCTTTTTAGTGCCTTTATTTCTTTACTCACGACATTTTTCCATTCTACACTCTCAATTGCCTCTTGGACTGTTTGTGGAATTTTAAAGGTGTGTGGCTGTGTGATAAACACTTTATGTGCAGAGGAGAGTATATTAAACGAAATAATGTTGGCTATAGGTTGTTTTGTGCATTTTCATGTACCCTTTCTCTTGGCAAAATCGATATTATTATCAAGAAAAAGGTTTTATGGTGAACAAGAATTTGAAACACTATCGTTGTCTGTTATAGGATAAAAAAACCTGAGCTTGTATCGGTTTATTCTTAACTTTCCTCCTTGAATTGACTTGTAGTGTCAAACTAGGGTTGTCTTTCCCTATTTTCTCATTATTAGTATATTTGGGAGAATGAAGAGATGAAAAAGGCAGATGGTACGATTGATTAGTGACTATTTCAGGGGATGATTCTAGAATTTCAGGGGCTATTTATGTAATTTTGGGAGATTTTTTTTTGTGATTTCAGGGGGTGAGAGGATTATTTTTGAAAATCCAAAACTCAAACTGATCTTATTTTCCAATTATATATCCCCCTGGAGATAAGGTTCCCTAAAGGAAGATTTGTTTTCAGTAAATGCAACATCTTTCGTAACAAAAATTTTATTGAAATTTGAATGATAAGACTTATACCCTTTTTTGTTTTAAAGGATACCCGTGAAAGACACATTTAAGAGATGTCAGATCTAATTTACTGCGATTTTGTTTCTGAATGTGAACATAAGAGACAACCAAATATTTTGGGTGGTAAGTAACTAGACTTATTAAATTCTGGGCAAAAATTTCAAAGAATATTAACTAGAGTTTTATTTCCCATTAGTCTTGAAGGTAGTTTTTATAAGATGAGTCGTTGTTAACACGACTTCCCTTAATAGTGTTTAGACAATTGTTTTTCAAGTAGTAGGACTTGGTTTGTGTAACACCCCGTGTTTTTATTAATTAATTAATTGGAATATTCGAGATAAATAAATTTTTGGATTTAATAATTTTTATTGGTGAAATATGTTGGTTATGATATTAGAAGAATAAAACTTCAAGAGGAATTTAATTCAGAATTAAAATGGAGTTTTTATAAGGTTTTTATTATTTTTCCCTTATAGGCATTTTGTGGGGGAATTGTCGCCATATCTGTAGGGTCGATCGATCGACCACGGGAGTCGATCGATCGACTATGCCCATATTTTGAGTCGGTGAGTGATTTTTTTTTAGTTTGAGTTGGTTTAGGATTATTAATTGGTATTTAACCATTCTAATTCGTGGGAGGACTTCTCATAATCACTTTTTCCCAAGTTTTTCACCAGAGAGCTCTTCCAAAAGTTTTTCCTCTCCACCATAATCATCAACCTGCAACATAATCAAGTTTTTTGTCACAAGTTTTGGAAGGCTTAATTAAGGTTTAATCAAGTTTGTTCAAGAACACTTCTTTGTTAATTTTTCGAGAGGAATCCAACCATGCTACTAATTTTTCTTCAACTTAATCTCAAGCATGAATACTCTATTCCTTTCCTTTAGTATTATGCGTTTTAAGTGTCGCCTCCTTAATTACGTGTTTTGATTAAAAATCAATTAGTAACTTAATTAGAGAAAGTGGATACTAATTATGGGACTATTTTTATTAAATCTTTTAATCTGAATAATATTAATAACCCTTGGGTATGTAGGATTGATGAGTGAATTTTGGGTTTTATTGGTATAGGTTGCATGTAGAAAAACCTTAGTTTTGAATTAAATGAATTTTGGGGACGTATAACTCAAGTAAATTGTGTAGAGATAATAAAATTGGAAATATGATGTATTAATGATGAAATCTTGGTGTATTTAATTTAAAATAATTAAATGGATTAGTTGGGTGTTTATGACGATGTGATAATTAAATTAAGATTTAATTGAATTGGACTATTATGCGTAGTTTTATACGTTGATTAATTATGCTTGTTTGTGTGACTTGTTGGTATTATTAAACTTCCATTGTGACGACGGGTTGTTGGGTATTTTTTCTCTCCCTATATTTTAGGATGTCTTCTAGGTATGGGACTAGTGGGTAGAACTTTTGATGATTTATGCCTCCTAGGTATGGGGCTAGTGAGGGTAGACTATTATGACTTTATTATGTCGGGGGTGGGCTGATTTTTGATACTTTATCATTGTTACGCTAGCCTAGGCATGAGACCAGTTTGAGATTTATGTTAGAAATCCATCCTATACATACGGTAGGACGTATTGGTGACTTGGGGACCCCTAGGTATGGGACAAAGGGATATTTTGAGGATCTCACATCGATTAAAATAGTGGGTAATTTGATAATTTTGATAATTGATAATTAATACCTAAGATAATAAGACGGGTATTAAAATATATTGGCGATATAACTAGTGAGGGCTGACAGTTTAAATGGGGCAGCCGACATTTTATGTCGTGTCGTGTGTGGAACCTCGTCAATCAGCAGGGGGTCGACAGTTTAAGTGGATCAACTGGAGTTTTGACGAGGGGATGTGTATTTTGGTGGAGATATCACCCGTGGCGGGAGGACCACTATAATAATATATTTTGGTGGGAGAACCACCGGAGGCAGGAGGACCGCCATACCTAATAATAAAGTGAGAAGAATCATACATGTGGTTAATTTAATTAAATTAACAATTTGGGACTGTGTGATAATTAAAATGATATTGGTGCGTTTTTATCGGACACTTTGGGGTTGGTTAGTGATTTATATTTCCCGCGTTTAATTATATTCGTAATAAAAATATTCTATTATGATATTTATTGCGTATAATGCTACTGTCTGGGTTCATGGACCCTATTTGAGGGGAGTAGTGTGTATTCATGCTCGGGGCTCTAACCTCGTGCGTTGACTAACTTTTTTCAGGATAAGTTTTGGAGAAGCTGCATAGAATTATTTGGAGATTTGCTTGGAGGTGCAGTTGGAGTTGCTCTACCCCTTATGCATATTGATTTACTTTAGTTTTTCATTCCTTCGTATTTACTTTGAGACACAATTTATGGTTTTTATTGGGCCATTCGGTTCCAAAGTTGTTATGGGTTTTATTCAGTTATTTCACTAGATCCAGTTGGAGATTACTCAGTTTCATATTATTATAGATTGGATTTACTTTGAGTTTAACATGGATATGGATATTTTATCGCTTAGTTGGATGGTTTATCATTTGGGATTGATTATCATTTATCTTATGGATTAATTTCATATGTCTCATATCTGTCTCATGCTAAGAATGATAGTTTATTTACTCACGCACAACATAGTTTTGGTGGCAGCCGATGCCAGAATTAGGCGGGGTGTGACAGTTTGTTTCAAGAAGGTAACAATTTTTTCATTCTGCAACCGCATTTTGATGAGGTATATTTGTACATGATGACTGATGTGTGATGCCTTCTTTTTGAAAAAATAGTGACAACAACTGATTAAAATAGTACCTTCCATTATGTGGTCTAACATTTTTAATATGAGCATCAAATTTATTTTGAATCATTTTCAGAAAATTGAAAAAAATTGTAATAACGTCAAATTTATTTTTCATGAGAAACAACGAAGTAACACGAATGCAATTGTCAACAAAAGAAATAAACCAACGAGCTAGTGGTATTTATAATTCCTATAAGGTGCCCAGACATCACTATGAATCAATGAAAATTGATATAAAGATTGTTTATCACTCAAATGGAATGGAAGATGATGATGTTTGGCAAGTTGACATATATCTAAAGTAAAAGATTTATCATCAACTCCCTTGAACAAAGTAGGAAACATAGTTTTTAACCTACAAAGGACCGATGTCTTAACCAAAGATGATGAAGACAAATATGAGATTTATTTGGTGAAAGATTTTAAAAAATAAGATGGAGGTAGTAGATTTCCATCCTTTCCACCATAAGTATCCTAAAAGTAGAGTCCTTCCTTCTCCTTAGAATCCCAATCATCTTTCCCATAATTAATTCCTGAAAAACACAATGATTAAAGGAGAATACAACTTTATAATTCATATATTTATTTAGTTTATGAATGGGCAACAAGTTAATAGAAAGCTTATAAATGTGAAGCACAAATTATAGTGAAAGAGAACAAGGAATCGAAATGGTTCATTTTCCTCTAATGGATGGCAATGTACCATCGAAAACTCTTCTTTTTTGAAATCTAGGAAAGGGGTATATGTAGTGAAGTGATGTGATTAGTTGGTCAATAATCTAAGCTTCATTATAGTGAACTCGAACCAACCTAGTTTTCTATTGAAGTAAGAGGTCTCTATAGCTTTTCAATCTCCTCTCTGTTTAGTGTATCTCAGGATGATTGATCTCGATTTGGGTAGTTTTGAAGTTTTGGAAATTGCAGACACCATGATTTTCTGGGTGAAGGCAATTAAGGAGGGAAAAAATTGGCAACAAAGGCCCAATACTATTTGGAAGTCAGAAAAGAATGAGATGAGATGATCCTAACAGAGAATTTTTAGCTCTTATACCACGTAGACAATATGGATAGAATTCTAACTTGTATTTATCTTAGATGTGTTTACAATTTATAGATACAATGGCTTAGTTAGAAAAAAATAAAAAAAATAAAAAGTGCAAACTACTATCCAGATTTTTAGCAAATTGTCACCAGAAAAGCTGCCCAGATTTGAGGGAATCTATCACTAGATTTTCTTCCCACATTCAGCGAATCTTCCAACATGATGGTTCAATTACTATGGTTCACCTCTTTTATGTTTCAGTTATTTTTTTTATGCATGTAGTTTATTTTTCCAGTAAAGCTTAGAATGATACCCAATATTTTATAGTCCTATCTTATTTATTTCAGACTTGATCAATCTAGTTTAGATTTTATGGGGTGTTACAGTGAATAATTGGAGAAAATAAAGAATTGGAAGATTGATTTTCTTTTAATTAATTTGAAAGAACAATGTATAGTGTATATTTTTCTAGGAAAAATCTATAGTTCCCCCCCAAAAATTTATTAATGAAAGAAAATAGGAGAAAATCCCTCCATGTGGCTTATGAAAAGTAAAAGGGAGACATATAACCTGACCTTCCAAGTAATTGAGAAAAAACTATTTAATAATTATCTTTATAAATAGAAACAAGTGGATCATAATCCTAGGTTATGGGACCAAAAAACTTAACATTCAAGAAAATCCATCAACTCTAAGTAAACTTATAATGAGTAATTGATCTGCAATATTTTCCCACATATGTCACCGCTTCTTCAGGATTAGACCCCCACCACTTGAAATATTTGAAATTAAGTCCCATATTAGATAGTTTATCTACTAACTAATTTCTTTCTCTGTATATGTGAGGAGATACCACATTTGTTTAAGACATATAATGCTTACTGATGTTCCATGTCACCATTAAAGACCAAATAGGAGAGTATGATTTATTATGAAGACAATGGAAACATATAATGAGTCAATTTCAATTCATAAGTTCCTCCACTCATACTTTAATGACAATTCAATACCCGTTGTTAAAGACACAATTTCTTCATAGAATGTCATATTGAATTCAATTGATATGTGAAAATCCCACCTAATATGACCTCTATAGTTTTTTAAATGAGAGACCATATGTGTTTAACTTAGTACAACATTCCGAAGGGGGATGCCACTTTACTTCAATCACTTTTGAAATTTTCCTTAGTTTACCTTTCACATTATGAAATTTGAAAATATCCATCAAACACAGTATTGTACATGTGCCCTTGCTTATATCGCAAACGTATCCTAACCAGAATCTCAAAGAATTAATACAAACATTTGTATATGGGATTTTATTGTCAAATATGGATTAATTTCTCTCTCCATATGATATCTACTGCTCCCATCATTGAAGCAAGCCATAATATTTTAATTCAAGTGCTGAAGTTAGTGTGATTCATATTATTCCATATATCAGAAATAGAATAGTGACAAACCTTAACTTTAAAAATATATGAGATCCAATCCCATATGCACCTAGAAAATTTACACTCGACAAAGATGATTAAGATATTCCTCGTTATTTCTACAAAGCTCACATTTAGAAATAATATGAAATCCTTTACTTTTGAATAGATCTTTCACAGGTAGATTACCATGAATAATCTTCCACATGATTAAGGATGTTATAAGATGAACACATTGGCTCCAAAATTCTTTAAGATTATCCTTCTTCTGATATTTCACTCTAATGAACTCATATGCTTCTTTGAGCTCAAGTTACCAGTTAAATTGGAAGGTAAAATGGTACAATCTTGTCTTTTATCAACTAAAATAGGTATTTCGTGGATTTTGTCACATATTATTGGGATTAAATATTTAAAAAATTGAGGAATTTCCCATTTACTATTCACTATAATATCACAAACTTTAAGACCCATTTGATTTGAACTACCAACACTCCCCATTAGAGAGAATAGAGGTTCCATAATCGATTTTGAAATCCAAACTTTTGATGATTTTCCATACCAATTATCAATTCAAAATTGATTTTGATCTAATAAAAAGATTTTTTGTATCTATGCCATATTAAACTGATCTTGTAACCTTTATCTTCCCCCAGAGGATAAAATATGGAGTTAAGAAAATCTGGCCAAATTGAATATTTAGTATAGGCATCCCAAGCTTGTTTTATATCGCATACTTTATTAAGAGAAACTGAACGTCTTAAGTAAGTACCACCTTCATCTAATGGTCACAAAATTATTTCCATTTGACAACAACTATTTTAGTTTTGTTGATTAAAGCAAACTATACGAAGTATCCAATCCAAGCTTAAACTTTCTAAGAAGGATTGCAGGCCACTTGTGTTAAAGATTTTTAAAATACGTGAGTAAAAGCTTCTCCCATATTGGAAATGTGTAGAGTTAAAAGGGAAACAATGCCAATATGAAAGGGATAAAGTTCCACATCAAAAAATGAGTAAAGTAAGTGAAACACACTAAGCTATAAAACAAGTGCATAACATGTATCCCACATTGGAAAAAGATAAAGTAAGTGTACACTCAAAAATTATAAATGCAAATGAAGAGTTACTTCTTTAAGTATTTAAGAGGGATATTTAAGAGAACTCTAACATGGTGAAAATCAAGGTATGTAGGCACGTGTGTGCTCACGATGCGGACGCGGAACCGGGTTAGGGTAGTGGGATGTAGAGGAACTAGTGGTACACTTTTAACTTTGCATGTCGCATGTCCTCCTTGAGAATGGGTTATTGGGATTTTTTCGATTCAGATCGCGAAAGCTCGAGTGCGATTACCTTGTAGTCCATGCAAAATCGATTTAATTGCACCGATTTGAAAATTGCTTCTGACTTCTAGGGTTCAATAGTCATACCATTTTGGAACTAATTCAGACTGTTGGGTTTCAATAGTCATAACTCTTGAGGCAAAGCCTTTCATTCTCTATAAATAAAGGTTTCCAAATTCGAAATTGTATATATAATTATCTCTTCCTTAACCCAGTTTCAAAGTTCCCAATCCCTGCAATTACTCACTTTCATTTTGAGGAGATATAAAAATTATCTTATTATATTTTGTGTATAGGAACAAATAAGAACTTTTTTGTCTGTTCTTCGGTGCTACATCCAAGGACTATCTTCAAACGTACAATTTACATTTAGTACAATTTCTTGAGTACGGATTTGTAGATTACCTTTTATATACATAATTATGTTGGTAAGGGCAAATATTGCATTTAGAAAAGTTACATGATGCCTTGAATTTTTTATAATTGATTTGAGGTTCAACAAAATTTTATTTATGTTTTAAATAATTGTACTAAAGTTATCAAACTTTTTATAAATACAAGAGTTCCATTATTGCATTCGTATAGATTTTCCAACAATCTAAATACAATACCATAAAAATGACAAACTTTTCCAAATCACTTCGTCAAATAACATAAGGTTCTGTCAAGTTGGACCGTTTTGATGGTGGTAATATTCTGCCTTGGCAGAAAAAGGTTCATTTTCTTCTAATAACATTAAAGATTTAGAATGTCTTATCATAAGGAAAGCCAAATGAAAATGAAGATGAAACTGTGGAACATACTAGGAAATGCACAAACATGGGAGAACGATGATTATCTCTATTGTGGACACATTCTTAATGCACATGCTGGTGATTTGTTTGACTTGTACCAAAATGTTGGAACTGTGAAAGATTTATAGGAAAAATTGGAAACCAAATATCTTACGAAAGAAGCTACACGATAATTTTCTGACATCCAACGCATCTTAAATCGTTGCAAACTTAAATTTTTTAATATGGATGAAAATATTATTTTTCCACCATAATTAAAAAACTTCCTCCTTTATGGAAAGATTATAAGAAAGAAAGCAAATAGAAAAGGAATATCTTTCACTTGAAGAATTAAAGACTCATTTAATAATTTAACAAGAGTCTTGAATTCTAAATGGTAAAGAGGAACCATTTTTTTTTTATTTCTAAGGTCCATATGGTGGAGGAAGGAAATGAGCAAAAATATGGCAATCATGAAAAGAATAACAAACGGAAGAATTTTTCAAACAATTATAAAGCAAATAAAAAGAAGGAAGGTAATTATTTTCATTATAATAAACCTGACTTCAAGAAGGATAGTTGGGATTTAAAACACTAAATAATAAGGGAGGATTATCTGACATAAAACAAAAATTTACTCCCATGATTTTTAGGCTAATATGCTTGGAGATGATAACTCTTGCTGGATTGATTTTGGTACCATGAGGCATGTATATAAGGACAAAGTCTTGTTTTCTCCATATGAAGCTGTGGATGGAGATGTTCTCTGTATGAAAAATTCATCAACTACTGCTATTAAAGGCGAAGGGACAATGTATCTCTAATTCACTTCCAAAAAGATCCTTAGTCTCACCAATGTATTTCATATTCCTAATGTTAATAAAAAAATTAGTTTCTGAAAGTCTTCTTAATAAATTTGTCTTTAAGCTTGTATTTGAGTCGGACAACAGTACCATTATAGGCAAAGGTTATTTTTATGAGGATATGTTTAAACTCAACATCAATGAAAAATATTCTTCTACTTATATCATTGATTGTATTTTATTATGGTATATTCATTTAGAACATGTTAATATAAAGAAAACACATTTCATTGTTAATAAAATTTAATTCCTAAATATGATATTGATATGAATGAAAAATGTAAAATATGAATGCAAACAAAAATAACATGATTACCTTACTTGCTCTTGAAAACTCTCAAAATCTCTATGATTGTGTGTGGGAGCATGAGTAGGAATACGTGTGGTAGTGCATATGGTTACACTTGTGTGAACACACATGGGAGCATATCGGGGAACACGCATGTAAGAAATTATCCCTAGCTTAAAACAAAACTCCCTAAGATGATCTCTTTGTTTCTAATGGGAACAAATATATATAGGCTTGGTATACCTTGATCAAAATGTCTAGGATGTTCTCCCCTTGGTGGTTTAGGTCTCCTTAGTGGGTTAGGTTGAGGACCATAAGGATCCATCACAACCTCAAGAACTGATTTGTGTGTGGGATTATAAGTGAATGCACCGTTGTAACCTATTCCTCGCCTCTAATTAAAACATAATGCGGGACCAAGGGACATCTTTCTAGACGTCTTCTATATGTCCTCTTAAGTGGCCCTGACCTCCCCAACCCATTTAAGATGTTTCTCGAGTTAGGATACACGGGCTTCAAGTTTCTTAAGAGTTTTTAATGTAGCCGTTGATACCAATTTTAGTCTGCTGATATGGCACAATGAAGTGGAGACACGTGTCAATCTACATGGCACTAACAAACATTTCTGAACAATACCTTGACTTCGAGGAACTCAATTTCCCCGACCAACTCAGATACTCCGAGCAGTAGGTGCTCACCGAGGAACTTTATTCCACCGAGAAACTCATGGATACCGAGATACTTAGGCGGTCCGAGCAGCTTAGGCGGTCTGAGCTGCACCTCGATCAGAGCATTTATTATCAGATAATTAAGAGGATTAAATGCGCATTAAATGCTGAATATTATCATACGGATGTATACGCTTGTTGCACATCTATGTATTACCCATTCAAATGTACATCTTGATGGCTATAAATACATTGTATCATCCTCATTGTAAGGGGACCGGAATTTCTTGAGATAAATCCTACCTCGAGAATTCCCAAACAGTCAATAATAATACAAACAGTGGACGTAGGCCATTCGTTCAAGACTGAACCACTTTAAAATCTCTTGTCTTATTTATTTTTTATCTGTGATTAAATAATTATAGATAATCTAATTTTTTACATCAACAGATTGGCGTCGTCTGTGGGAAATGACTGTAATTTTCGTTTTTCACCAAAAACAATTTCTCACCAGTGGCTGACAATCCTGAATCCAGCAATCGAAACACTGGGAATCCCCCAAATCCATCCGCTCCTCCAAATATCCAAGATCTGGCAGGAATCATGGCCAGTTTGGCTCAAGGCCGGACAGCCATACAGGAAATAATGCGACAACTCATGCAAACTATCCAAGGTGGAGCATCAGCCTATTCAAGACAATGAAGTGGTCAAAGAAATACTCATTTACTTTCTTCATGCATTAGGCAAAGAGATTCATATCGCACTAATAAATCTGAAGATTTTTCTTATCAATCGGGTCGAACTTCGTCAGTACGAGCCACAGATACTGAACAACACATCACTCTCTCTCCGAAAAGAACCAGTGCACTGGAAAGATTGAGTAGGGTCTCTCCTTTTGATCGATTGGACCCTAGGAAGAATAAAAGTCCTCCTAAGGCTGTGTTGAGAAAATTTCGACGACCATTTGATTTAAGAGAGGGTTCTGCCCAATCACAACCAGCTGCTCGACAAGATAAATACCAAGAAGCCACATCCACGCGATCAGTTGCTCGAACCAACAGGCCCGAGGAAGGAAATGATGCATGGAAAGGCTCTATTCAGAGGCTGGAGGATAGATTAGGGGAAATGACCAAGGCCAAGAATCCTCTATAAAGAACTTTTGTCCAAGGGACACCTTTTGTCCAAGCAATTGTGGATTTTCCCACACCATCAAAGTTCAATGCACCTGTCGTGACTCCTAAGTATGATGGAAAAATCGACCATGTCCTTCATATAGAGCAATACTAAGCTTCTGCCTACATCTATGCTGTGCCAGATGAGATGAGATGCAGGGCATTCTCGGAAACTCTTACAGGATCTGCTCAAATATGGTACAATAATCTTCCTCGGGGTAAGGTTTCAACTTTCTTTCAACTGGCCGAGCTCTTCATTAGAAACTTCTGTTTTAGAGCAAGACCTGTTAAACGAGTAGCACACTTGTTAAGTGTTAGACAAAAGGCAGGGGAGTGCACTAAGGATTATATAACTCGTTTCAATAACGAGAAGCTCGAAGTTATTGATTACGAGGAAAAGATAGCGATTACTGCCCTGATGAGTGGGCTGTTGCCCAACAAGTTATATTACACTTTGGCTAAAGATCCACCCAGAACCATGTTAGAATTGATGGCAAAAGAGGCCAAGATCATGAATGCCGAGGAGGCTATGGCTGCAAAGAAGAATGTGGATACCAAAGAAACCAAGGTGGAGGGTGATACGACCAAAAAGAAAGAGCATAAGAATAATGGTGGTGACAAGCACTCAAAAACAAAGCCATCATGGGAGGTATTGAAGAAATTTGACAATTGTACTCCTTTGAAGGTAGACATCAACCATGTTCTAGAAGAAATCAAGAACAACGAGGAGTTAAACTGGTCAGAGAAAATGAAGTCAGACCCTGACAAGAGGAATAAGGCCAAATATTGCGAGTTCCACAAGGATCATGGCCATATGACCAAAAATTGCATAGATCTTCAGAATGAGATCGAGGCACTCATTAAACGAGGAAAACTCGCAAAGTATGTTGATCGTAGAAATGAAAGAAGAAACAACGATCGAGCAAGATAGATATCTAGATCTCCTCATCGAGCAGAGGAGAACAAGAAAAGAGACCATGAAGATGATCTAGAAGATGACCCCGATCTTCCTAAAAGACCAAGGCAGCCAGAACGTGAGGTATTTTTAATACGTTTTGGATCATTTGATTGTAATGTTATTACAGGTGGAGATGCAGGAGGTGGAGACCTTACTGCAGAAAGAAAAGTTTACCTCAATGAGGCTCAAGCCTGTTCATATATTCAACGAATAAACTTGGCTGAAGATGATCGCCCGAGGAAGGTCAACAAAGAAAAACTGGTCATAGGTTTCTCAAAAAATGACCTCGCAGGTGTGCTTCATCCTCATGATGACCCATTAGTGATCAAAATAAGAATGAAGGACGTGATGATCTCGAGAGTACTGGTTGATAATGGTAGCTCGGCTGATATTATGTTCTACTCGTGCTTCGATAACTTAAATCTAAAGTTGTCTCAGTTGGAGCCTTATCATAGGCCCCTCCTCGGTTTTGCTGGAGAGAAAGTTTTTCCACTTGGGATGATCAAGTTGGATATGTTCATTGGTACATGGGCTTCTTGTCGAACAAAAAGAGTACGTTTCTTTGTGATGGATAAGAATGTTCAATCAACCTACAATATCATCATGGGAAGGGTAGGATTGAAGAAGTTTGAAGCAGTACCATCTACGGCACATCAATGCCTAAAATTTCTAACTAATTTTGGAGTAGGAGTCATGAAGGGTGATTAAAAAGTAGCTCGTGAATACTACTATTCATCTACTGAACAGGAGGAACTAGAGGAATCTAGGAAAAAGACTACTACCTATCAGGTGGATGACGGTGCAGAAATTAAAACATTAGATCTTAGAGACGAGTCGCAACTCGTGAAAGGTCAGGTGGTTGAAGCTACTAAAAACATCATTCTGGACGACGAGCACCCTGAACGAACAACTCAGATAGGTTCGTCGTTAGATGCCTCATTAAAATAGGAGTTGATAGTTTTCTTAAAAAGCAGAAAATAAACTTTTGCTTGGAGTCATGAAGATATGCCCGGAATAGACCCAAATTTCTTATGTCACGAGCTCAATGTGAATAAGGAGATAAAGCCAGTGAAGCAGAGAATAAGAGTGTTCAGCCCCAAGAAGAACCAAGATATACAGGAGGAGGTCGAGAAGCTCCAGAAAGCTTGATTTATTGAAGATGTTAAGCATCCAGACTAGTTAGCAAATGTGGTGATGGTGAAAAAGAAGAACAACAAATGGAGGATGTGTGTAGACTTCACCGACCTCAACAAGGCATGTCCAAAGGATCATTTTCCCTTGCATCGAATTGATCAACTAGTGGATGCTACCTCGGGACACGAGTTGCTAAGCTTCATGGATGCTTATTCTGGTTACAACCAGATTAAAATTAAACCTGAAGACAGGGAGAGTACTTATTTCATTACCCCTAGGGGAACTTATTGTTATAATGTTATGCCTTTTGGTTTGAAAAATGCAAGTGCGACATATCAGCGACTGATGAACAAGGTGTTTGCAGAACAAATCAGTTGCAATATGGAAGTCTATGTTGATGATATGCTGACAAAGAGCAAGAAAGCTGCTGACCATCTAGTTGACTTAGGCCAGACCTTTGATCAATTAGATAAATATCAAATGAAGCTGAACCCTACCTAGTGCATATTTGGAGTACAAGAAGGCACGTTTCTCGGGTATATTGTCAATCAACGAGGCATTGAAGCAAACTCTGAAAAGATCAAAGCTCTATTAGGGCTGCGTTCTCCAACGACGAAGAAGGAAGTACAAAGTCTTATAGGGCGAGTAGCAGCACTTAACAGGTTTGTATCGCGAGCAACTGATAGATGCCTCCCATTCTTCAAAACATTCTGAAAGACTTTTGAATGGAATGAAGAATGCGAAAAAGCTTTTCAAGAATTAAAGAAATATATGGGAGCACCTCCACTGTTGTCCAGGCCAGTGATGGGAGAAAGATTGTACTTATACCTGGCAGTTTCGGAAAATGCAGTTAGCTCCGCATTAATAAGAGTAGAGGATGGAGTACAAAAACTAATTTATTACACTAGTAAGGCCTTCCGAGGAGCAAAGATCAGATATCCGAAGCTGGAAAAGTTGGCACTGGCACTGATCGAAGCGAGTAGAAGAATGAAGCCATACTTCCAGACTCATACCATAGTCCTTATACCGATATGCCGTTGAGGCAAGCTCTTCATAAACCAAAAAAATCAGGGAGATTGATGTATTGGGCAATAGAACTCGGTGAATATGATATAATTTATGAGCCTAGATCGTCACTAAAAGGGCAAGCAATAACAGATTTTATAGCAGAGTTCACTTATCCTGATACCCCCGAGGAGCAAAAGCTGAACACCGACCAACCTATGGATGTTACAGGATAATCAAATTTAAACCACGATCAACTTAAGTTGGTCAGAGAGCAAGAGGAGAAGGTCGACGAGCAGGGAAGTGTGGTAGAAATGGAGATAAAGGATCAACAAATATTCCATCGAGGAACTTTGTCCAATAAGAAGTTTGATGACGAAATACCCGTATGGAACCTATATGTGGATGGCTCATCATGCACCTCGGGTAGTGGAGTTGGGATTGTATTAAAAAGTCTAGACGAGATCGATATAGAGTATGCTCTGTGCTTTTAATTTCAAGCTTCTAATAATGAGGCCGAATGTGAAGCGATGATTGTAGGTCTTAGTCTGGCAAAAATCATGAAGGCAGAGCAGGTAATCATATGCAGTGACTCACAGTTGATTGTAAACCAAATGCTTGGTGTATATACAGCAAAATGAGAGTTGATGATTAAGTACCATGCAAAGGCAATGGAGTTGGTATCGGAATTTGTTACTGTTCAACTGGTCAGAATACCAAGAATAGAGAATGCAAGAGCAGACACTTTAGCTCGATTAGCATCGGCTACTCGTACCGAGCTACGAAGAACAATCCCGATTGAAGTTCTAGCTGGTCGGAGCATAGAAGAAGATCTGACGATGAATTTTATTACCCTTGATTTAGGGCCATCTTGGATGGATCCCATCAGGGCATATATTGAGGAGGGAGAATTACCGATTGACAAACTCGCAACCAAGAAATTGAAGCTTAAAGCTGCTCGTTATGTACTAACAAATGGTATTCTATACAGACGAGGAATCATAGTTGGCTTGCAGAGGTGTGTACATCCCGCCGAGGTGAAGGATTTGATTGAAGAAGTCCATGAAGGGCCTTGTGGAGCCCATGTATCAGGTCGAACACTTCTGCAAATAATAATGATGCAAGGATACTACTGGCCAACGACGAGGGCTGATTTTATAGCCTATGCCAAGAAATGTGACAAGTGTCAGCGCTTCTCCTCCATCCGAAGAACTCCCCAAGCATTGTTGACACCCATTACTTCCCCTTAACCATTTGCCATGTGGGGAATTGACTTGGTCGGGCCACTTCCAACGACTAGAGGAAGATTTAAATATCTCGTCGTTGCAGTGGATTATTTTACTAAGTGGGTAAAAGCCGAGCCTCTTGTAGACATGACATACGAAAAGGTGAACCAATTTATTTGGAAAAATATCATTTGTAGATATGGTCTTCCCCATGCATTCATCACCGACCATGGAACACAATTTGACAACGAGGAGTTCGCTGCCTATTGTCATCAGTCAAATATCTTGAAGATCCACTCGGTACCAGGCCATCCCCAAAGCAATGGACAAACTAAAGTGACAAACATAACGTTGCTAAATGGCTTGAAGAAAAGACTGAATGACGCGAAAGAAAACTGGATCAACGAGCTGTATTCTGTGCTGTGGGTTTATCGTACTACTCCCGGAGCAGCAACAGGAGAATCTCCATATATGCTGGCATTTGGAAGTGAAGCTGTTATACCTGCCGAGTTAGGTCTTTCAACACACATAGTACTGAAATTCAATTCCCCTGTCAGCGATTTAATGAGAATGTTAGATTTGGACATGCTCGAAGAAGTTAGAGAAGAAGCAGCCATCAGGAATGCTTCTTACCAGCAACGAACAACTTTGTTCTACAACAAGAGAGTGAAGAAGTGCGACCTGAAAGAAGGATACTATGTGCTAAAGAAAGTGATTCAAAAGCACAACAAACTGGAAGCGAACTGGCATGGACCTTACCGAGTTACAGAAGTTGTTCGACCAGGAACCTACAGAATAGAAACTTTAGAGGGGGAGGAGTTTAAGAATGCATGGAATGAAGAACACCTGCGCAAATATTATCAGTAATGTAAACTCTCATGTAACGCAGTTTCATCAGTATGAATAAAATGTGAATATTCTACCCATTTCTCTCCTTTTATTGAAATTTTTTCGCGAAATACTAGTGCTACACACTACTTAGCAAAATCCACCAGCTCCGGTTGGTCGGGAATAAAAAATATTTCCCAAAAGTGCCAACTCCGATTGGTTGGGAAGACAATCCACCAGCTCCGGTTGGTCGGGAATAAAAAATACTTCCCAAAAGTGCCATCTCCGGTTGGTTGGGAAGAAAATCCACCAACTCCGGTTGGTCGGGAATAAAAAATATTTCCCAAAAATGCCAACTCCGGTTGGTTTGGAAGAAAATCCACCAACTCCGATTGGTCGGGAATAAAAAATATTTCCCAAAAGTGACAACTCCGGTTGGTTGGGAAGAAAATCCACCAATTCCGGTTGGTAGGGAATAAAAAATATTTCCCAAAAGTGCCAACTCCGGTTGGTTGGGAAGAAAATCCACCAACTTCGGTTGGTCGGGAACAAAAAATATTTCCCAGAAATACCAACTAAGGTTGGTTGGGGAGAAAAAATATTTCTAAAAATCCACCAACTCAGGTTGGTCGGGAATAAGAAGCTGCCAACTACAGTTGGTCAGGAATAAGAAGCTGCCAACTACAGTTGGTCGGGAACATTTTTATTAAACGAAGCATGAGTTTGTGATAAAAGTCAGCTAATGGCTTAGAATTAAAAAGTGATCAAGCAAAAATTTTTGATACTCGTAACATTTTAAATTACCACCAAGTTGGTCGAGAAATAAAATATCATCAATTTTGGTTAATCATCAAATGATTACCACAAATTCAGGATAGTCGACAATAAATTTTAACCAGCTTTAGTTGATCAGTAAGTCGACAATAAATTTTAACCAGCTTTATTTGATCAGCAAATAACACAATGTTGTTATCTTTTTAACAGATATACATACACATATGTAAAGTGTTTTACAAAATATCTACAATACAATGGAAATTAAAATTGCAAAGGAAGATATAAGTTTTTTTTTTTTCATTAAATCCAAAACGAAGTACATTGAGAATAAAATACATAAAAATATTACATCAAGATACCTATTTTATTGGTTTCTTCCCCTCTGCCTTTGAAACAGGTTCTTCACCAGCAGGAGGATCGTCTAAGGCATAAGGGGAGTTAATGAAATTAAGGTCTTTGAGCATCCTGATTTTCATCACAGATGGTCGATTGAGTAGGTGCTCGGAGCGAGATATCTCAACATTGAAATGGAGACTGTAATCGCCAAGATATTTGGAAATCAAATGCTGAGGGATTGCCCGAGCAGGGATCCAGCTCATGTCGAGTTTGAATGGTGGCACTGGCAGGTCAAGCAACCCAGGATTATGGTAATCCCACAAGTACTGACCCTGTTCCAATTGCAGTACACCCAAGGAATTCAACCACCCTTGTTTGTAACCCTCATTATTCGCATTTTGGATCCGATCATACAAATAGTAGAGAGCCTCATTGTAGCGAGCCATCCAGAATTCTCTGGGCTGCTCGTGAAGATTTTTTATAAAGAGTTCTTTGTTCTCCAAAGAAGACTTTTGAGCAGAGATCTGCTCGTCCAGATTCATGATTTTCTTACACATCTCGGCCAATGCCTAGTTCTTTGCCATCAATTGGAAGGCTTGGTTCTCGAGAGCCGATTGAGTTCTTTGTTCCTCGACAGGAATCCGAACAGCTCTTGCTCGTCCCCGAGAAGCTCTTGCTCATCCCTGAGTAGAGGTAGAAGGCCCAATCCTCTTCAAGGTCTCTAATTTATCCCTCAGGTTGGAATTTTCAACCTCCAAGAAAGAGAATCCCTCGTCTTTTACAGGGACCAAAGCGTTTGAGGTAGAGGCAGCAGATCTCAGCTGGGATACTTCTCCTCGCAAGGTATTATTTTCCTGCTCCAACAACTTGGCTATCTACCTGTGCTCCTCAACCTCGGTTTTCAAAGTTCTCTCCCTCACTTCATAAGCAGTAAACAAGTTATCATACCCCTTATTAGCACTAAGTTGTTGATACTTCTTCTCGTATCCCTCGTGCAAAAGGGCTGTAGATTCCTTATACTGTTGTTGAAGCTCTTCAAGAGTGCCCTGGAGGTCTTCAATCATTTCATAATACGCAATATTGTTAGCCACTGTACGGTCGAGCAGTCACTTCAAATACTGGTATGCTTCAACTGCTCGTTCTGAAGCGTTTGGACCGAGTATATCAACGATTTGAGCATCAGTCAAATCTGCATGGCTAGCCTTGAAATATTCGTTACACTATCTCATCAATTTTGTATCATGAGCAGATAACAATTACATCCTGGCCATAAACTAGTAAAAAGAAGAGATAGCAAGAATCAGTAAGGAGCAAGAGGAAGAGAGACAACAGTATGAATAGGCAAAACTTCAAATTTTATTACATCATAAAAGATAAGTACATATTTCAGAGTTACAATTGGCAAAAATAAACAGAGAGAAAAATTCGAACAACTCTACACCTTTTCCTTGTCTCCCAAAACTTTCTCGGGAGGCTGGGACGAGGAGGTAGGTTGCTCGAATGGTACAGATGGTTATTCGGTGGGTGCTGAAGGCTACACGATTGAAGTAACAGATGGTTAAAGTTATTCGCAAGAAGGCTGGAAAACTGGGGGATGAAGAATTTGATCTCCCATCACCATGGAGGATTCCTCAGAGGCAGCTTCGTCCTCTTCTTCTTCTTCAGGAGTTGGAGGGGGGCCAGGGATGTGTCGCTGAAATAGATTAAAATTTTCATCAACCTTCATCTCTTGCAGAACAGCGACCCAACCATCCCTAAAGTATTTGAGGCTACCATATTCCACTTGTGACATCATGGCAGCCAGACCCTTATTCCACCCCTTATCCCAGCCAGCACTGAAGGACTTTTTTATAGATAACTTCCTTTTCGCCTTCTCCGAGGAAAGCTTCTCGGAAAGAAGATCCTCGGCAGCCTTCAATTTATTCTCCACTTCTTCCTTCTGACGACCTACTTCACGAAGCTTGTTTATCTCTTCCTCAACAACCTTGAGCTTACCTTCAAGCTTCCCAACATTTTAGAGCTTTCCTTCGAGCTCTTTATTCTTACTTTCTAATTCTTTTATTTTCTTCTCCAATCCCTTGGAGATTTCAACAGCTTGATTCCTCTCCTGCTCGGTCGAATTGAGCTGCTTCTCCCAGGCAGCTTTATCATCAACATACTTCTGACGAGAATCTTTCAGAGACTGCGTCAGACCCATCAAAGCTTCCTCTACACCTGACGAGGAACTTGAAGCTTTAATAGCTTCATCTTTCTTCAAAATTGTATTAAAACAGGTTACCAACTGGGAAAAGAAAACAATAGTAAGTCAGTGAAAAAATATAATAGTGGAAATATGAAAGTTTAGGACAGTAATACTTACAGAAGCAATATGATGAGCAGCTAATGTGGTAACCATATCCTGAGAAATATTTTCTTCAATACCTTGGATATCGGGAATGATCCAAGACTTTACCAAGATCATGGCAGAGCTCGGGGCAACAAAAGTGGGAACACCACTTCCAGTAGTCGGGGGCTGAGCGATGGATTCAGCCAAATTGACCGAGGATCTCTTCTTCAGCCTCCTCAGAGGAGCATCGACGGTCTCGACCAATGAGGTAGTCTTAGTCGGGGATATGACTATAACCTCGCTTGGAGCAGCGACCTTGCTTGGAGCCACTGGGGGCTTCTCGGCAACCTTCACAGGAACAGCCGGAGGAGGTGCATCAATTTTTCTTGTCCCTTCTTCTGGTACGTCATGTTTGCTTTTCTTTGCCTCTCCAGCAATAGAGACAGATTTCTCGAAGAGGGTAGGAGCTCTTCTTCTCTTCATTCTTTCACTCAGAGGAATATGTAACTCAGGTGAAGAACTTGAAGAAGCTGGTACTAGTTCTACGTCACTTATCGTAGGGTGAGCAGTAAAAGACGAGGTGTAACTCTTATACTACAGCAAATATGAAGCTGATCTGATATGCTCGTCAGCAACAGTCTGATGCAAACCCCAGATAAGTTTTAGATGTTTTAAATTAACTTCTGTCTCTTTTGGAGACTTTCTCTTGCCGTCAACTGCAAATAAATCAAAATTAAAATATCAGTGACAGATTTTATCAAACACAAAGGAAGCATAATTTCAAAAATAAAATAAAATAAAATAAAAACAACCTATCCCATTTCCATAGGGAGGGCATTTAGGACCCTGGTAAACATCATTTCTAGTTAGTGGAAGGTGTTGCCAATTTTTCATAACAACACCGTGCTCGAAGTAATCCATATTGGCATTTAGGAGATTAACTACTAGAGCTCTATTTAAAAATCTAATGTTTAAATAAAAAGTGTTGTCACCAACAACCCATCTATAACAAAACATAATTTCTGGAATTCCTATACGAGTTCCGTGAATCTGATTTAATCTATGAACTCCATTAACTATTCTCCATGTGTAGGGGGCTATTTTTGCAGGAGCCACATCAAAATATTGACAGAATTCCAGACACAAAGGGTTTGGGGAAAAAGAAAAGCCACATTCAGCAACAAAGAGACTGGGGAACCAATGTCCCTCAGCCAAACGAAAATAATCTGAAGGCTCAGAAAGTTCTTCCAAAATAACCTATGAAGAAATAGAGAGATCAGAATGAAACTTATCAATCGACTCAACAAGGTAAACCATGGCGAATAAAGGAAATAAAAAAGAAGGAAGAAGATCTTACAGAAAAAGGATGGATCTGTTGACAACGAACGATGAAAAGGATGAACGCACAAGAGAGAGAGAAAATGGAAAACTCAAAGATACATATTTGAAAAAGTAAAAGACGATATAATTTTGTGCAACGCTTAAATATCTTACCTTGGGAAAAGGTAAAAATAATGATTACAAAGGGAGACATTTACGCTATCGACGGCTAAAAGGATAAAAAGGGCGCGGAGATCAAAGCAGTTAGAAAAATTCGAAAAGGAAAAATAAATGAAAAGAACATGTTCCTAAAGTTCAGGATGACCATTTAATCCCGCCATATTTCCAGAAGAATGTTCCACACTCCTCAGTCGTGAACTGTGAAACATTGGGGGCTTCTGTTGATACCAATTTTAGTGTGCTGACATGGCACAATGAAGTGGAGACACGCGTCAATGTATATGGCACTAAAAAACATTTCTGAACAATACCTTGACTTCGAGGAACTCAATTTCCCCGACCAACTCAGATACTCCGAGCAGTAGGTGCTCATCGAGGAACTTTATTGTACCGAGCAACTCATGGATACCGAGATACTTAGGCGGTCCGAGAAGCTTAGGCGGTCCTAGCTGCACCTCGATCAGAGCATTTATTATCAGACAATTAAGAGGATAAAATGCGCATTAAATGCTAAATATTATCATATGGATGTATACGCTTGTTGAACAGCTATGTATTACCCATTCACATGTACAGCCTGATGGCTATAAATACATTGTATCATCCTCATTGTAAGGGGACCGGAATTTCTTGAGATAAATCCTACCTCGAGAATTCCCAAACAGTCAATAATAATACAAACAATGGACGTAGGCCATTCGTTCAAGGCTGAACCACTTTAAAATCTCTTGTCTTATTTATTTTTTATCTTTGATTAAATAATTAGAGATAATCTAATTTTTTACATCAATAGTAGCTTAAAGATCTCTCATAAGACTAGCCACCGTGTTTATCAAATCGGTGTTCACCCTTCCAACCACAATCAATTGCTCACACAATAAACTTTTAACTTCTAGAGTTGTCACACTGATGCCTCACACTCTTTTTAAAAAATTCCACTTCCTTCTCTAAATCAAACAACCTAATAGTCAAACTCTTATTTTGCTTTTTGATTCTCAAATACTCTTTGTAAAGTTAATTATAGGCACGCTGACGTCCACTTTCTCCCTTACTTAAATTCTCCTCATCACTCTCACTGTCTTTTGAATAGTTTGAAAAAGTGTCGAGGCTATCACATTTAGAAATGTCCTTATCGGCATGGTACAAACTAGAAGTACTCATGTGGCTGGCCATGAACACAATGCATGGATCATGTGGTGACTCATCCCCGGAATGAACCGACTTGACATCACTATCCCTAAGAGTGGCTTTGTTTGTCGCTTTGTTATTCCCTTGTCTCTTTAGCCTATTGGGACACTTGTGTGCTTTTTGTCCTTTATCCTCACATTCAAAACATCTCACTTGATCATTCCCGGAAACGTTATGTCCCCCATTAACATTTTTATTTTTTTTCAAAACTTTTGTTTTCTTTAGAATAATTTTCTTTGTTAAATATCGGAATTTTTTTGAAATTATTCACAAACAAGGCAAGATCATCAAACTCAGAGTCAGAGTCAAGAACTTTTTCCTTTTTCTTTGACTAAACTTTCAAATCAATCCTATTTTCTTTTTCTTTTTAATTTTGGGGAACGTGTCCATTTCTTAAGTTTGAAGGTCTCCTACGAGTTCTTCTAACCTAAAAGTATCTAAAATTCCCAAAGATTTAAGGACCGTGATTTTATGGATAAAACAGGATGGTAGGGGTCTCAAAATCTTTTTCAAAACTCTTGTCTTAGGAATTCTCTCACCTAAACTAAAACTATAATTAACTATATCAGATAATCTAGCATAAAATTTATCAAAAGTATCAAATTCTAGCATAGTGATAGTTTTAAACTGTAAAATAAGATTTTGTAGCTTAAAAGCTTTCACAATGTTGGTACCCTCATGAGTGAGTTGGAGAGTATCCCCCGCTTCCTTATACATGGTGCACGTCATGATGCGACGGAACTCATAAGGGGTGACAGCTCCATAAATCGCACTTAAGTCGTGGGATTTAAAATTACTCAACTTAAAACCATTCTCTATCTAGGGAGTGACATGTTTAAGAATTTCGACATTGTTTTTAGTCATAGTGGGTGGTGTCTCCCCTCTTTCATAAAAAAGTCACATTCTCTTGTTAATCGACTTCAGTGCCGATATCATTCGTGCTTTCCAATAAGCATAGTTTGACCTAATAAAAATAGGTAGTCTATTATACAAATTATCCATATAATCCCAAATTTAAAGACCACACAATAAATTAGTGTAACCAAATCTGATACCAATTTGACAAAGCAGCAAGGGCATATAAGAATTTACTTGTATCTTAGGTTACTTATATAAAGATTCACTTTTTACCAAATTGTATCTTATTTAAATTTAAGTGAAGATACAACAATGGCGTGAAGCCAAATTCCAAATCAAAACAGAATGGAAAGTAGATAGAGGAAAAATCTCGTTCGGGCAAAATGTTTAACTCATCCATGTATCAGAAATGACAGACATAAGATGACTTACAGACTACTTAGATATCCACTAAGTATAATGTGATGTTGGTATTCAAGTCTTCAGCTAAAAATAATGAAGTCCCTCACCACCCACAACAAGCAAATCTTCTTTCTGTATCCATCGACCAACCTCAAGAAGTGTAACTCCACAAATTGGCAGTAGAGAAAATCTCTATAAGGGTTTAGAACTTTAGATCGTGTTCCTATTTGTTTGGAAAACTGATCCTCAAGATACGAAAAAATTGTAGAGGTTAATCACAAAACGAACTCTAAAAAGGCTTTCTGAAAAGTCTAATCCCGCATCTTTATTTATAGGCAAAGTTGCTGTAAAGAGATAGGGATTAAAGATTTGGAAATGATTAGATTAAAAGTAAAAAACAAGTGTAATCATTCGAACGAACTGCCACCTCATTCAAATGGTGTACCTGATTTCATTCGAATGGTTTCCAATGAAACTTCGAATGACATTACAGAGAGAACCCAAAAAGTGATGTTCCAGATATCGTTTGAACATAGGAACCTCGTTTTAATGACCCTACGCAAATAGTTCAAATGACATGTCAAACACATTGAAATGAGTTAGCTAGTTTTCCATAAAAACTTTAAAAATCATGTTAAAATATTTCGAAAACTTTTAAACGAAAACTCTTTAAAAATTGACCCCTCAAACTTTATGGCTTTGTCAAACCTCCTCATAACTCTTCTCGGGTAAAGTTGTGGCGAATGATCTTTAATCTTTCAAATGTCACCAATGTTTCTTGTCTTCAAATACTTGATAACGTTCATGAAGGTTTAGTGGGGTGTTATAGGATAAGCCAAATAAAAATAAAATGTGCGATTATAAATTTTCTCTTACGGAGTTCACACAAATGATCGAGACACTAAATCGCCTCACCTAAAAGGGGGTACCATTTATTTAAAGCATAAGTTATCAGAGAGAATTTTAGTATCTCAAGGAGAATCTCACCACTGCAACCTTACTTGTGTTACCACATGGCGACATGGAGTAATTGGTATATATGGATGCATCTCTCTAGAAACTAGGAGGCGTGTTGATGCAGAAAGAGAGGACTATGGCTTATACTTTCCAAAAGCTTAAGTCGCATGAGGATAACTACCTAACTCACTATCTAGAGTTAGAAAAGATAATCTTTGTCCTTCTATTAGATACGCTTCAGGCATGTATCCTTAACCTCAAAGGGAGTTGATAAGGTCGTGATGCAGAATAATTTCTCATTATTACGTGTCAATGACTTGTTGGATCATTTGAAGAGAAGTGTTTTATTATGAAGAATTCGTCATTGGTTTTAATGATGACATCGTAATGAAGAAAAATAAATTGTAGTAGTGGTGGCCGTTACACAATATTTATGGGTCAAGGCTGGTTCGGGCTCAAGTGTGTAACTTTACCGAGATAAGGTATAAATTTTGTAACTGGGAAGAGTCCCTTTGTTCATTAATGAGTGTATAAGGTTACGGTTCCAAGATAAACTAGTTATTCTAGAAGGTCGCAAGATATGGAGAATAGTTTGTCTAAGGTGAAAGTTTCATGGGTTACTTAATATTCCACAAGAAAGTGGGTATACAACAATTTAAGGAATTCATGTGGGTAGTACGATGACACAACTATTGTTATATTCTATGTTATGTTAATTAAATAGTTAAATTGATTAATTATGATTATATGTTCCTTCAGTGACATGTGATGTCACTATTTGTATTTTCATATGGGTTGTGTTATGTGTATTTTATTTGAAATTGAATTATGACTTAATACAAATTAATAAATTAATAATTATTTAATAAATAATTTAATAATAACTTTTGGACTCACACAAATTATAATATTAAGAAGTTCGTTTGATACTTTGGGTTGATGTTTAGGGCATTTAGAATGTTCGATTGTGACTTAAACTAATGTGTTTTAATCCCTATGGGTTAGTATATACCTTGGGCTAGGTTTTAAACTACTTGTTTATGGTTTGGGGCTTAATGGGTCAATGACAATAAGGGGCGCATCCCTATTTTCGTGGTTGACAAGATAAAAAGGGGATTAGGAATAGTCTAATCCAATTTAACACTTTAGAGAGAAAACTCTAAGACTAGAGATAGTCTAGATAGAAGAGACAACTTAAAGAAGAAAAAAGTGGGACAATTGGACTTGGAGAAGGATCGGATTGGGGAAATTAGATTGGGACGTCATCTCTCTAATCAAGGCAAGTTTACTTACTATATTAATATAATTTCTGTTGGTTTTAGAATATAGTTATATATTGAATTCTAAATCTAAACACATAAATAATGTATTTAAATAGTTAAACAAATTTTAGATTCAACTTAATTAGGAAAATTAAGTTTATATACATGAATTTAAATTAGTAAAATTCCACATGAAATTAGAGTATTTGGACAAATTGATATTAGGATTATAATACATTTTCACAATTGAGGAAAAGTTCTTTTGTGAATTCATAAATTGAGTGGAATTTGGGATTTTTGGATGAAATAAAATTTTAGGGTTCTAAGTTTTTAGATCTGAGATACAACTCTAAATTTTATATAAATTGTAATGCTTGGGCTTGGATTTATGGGTTACTCGTGATCAACTCGGTCCGACTTGAGCGTTAGGTGTGAAGTGCAATGAAATAACCTACATAATTTTGCTATTCCAGTTTTATTTAATTGACGTTTCACTTGTTTAGAATGCGATTTCCATTTAAATCAAACTACGTGAGGGTCCCGTGGGAAGCATCCCCAGAATCCAAGCATACAAAGCTACTAACATAAAATAAAAGAGAAAAATTACTTATACAACGCTCTCAAAATATGAAATGGTGATAAGGGAATGAGCCGAATGGCCAGTGGGAAATTACAACAATAGAATATAGAATCGAATGATAGAAAGGTGACTCTAACATCTTATATTTATGTGCACATGCAAATATATATATATATATATATATATATATATATATATATATATATATATATATACACACACACACACACACACACACACTTAAATACATGAAAACGTTTTTATTCCAAAAACGTTACTTACCCCGATTAATTCATCTTAATCTTGTAAAAGAATTTTCCTTTTTCTTGACTTGACATTTATTCCCTGATTTAACACACCTAGTTAAATATTTAAAACAAATACACTTTGTTTAAGGAAAAATTATTTCTTTTCCCCAAATTACCCCTCATACCAATTCACATAAGTATTTTCATTAAAGATCACCATTTTAACACAGGCATACATCGTTTTAGAAAATACTTATTTTTCTTTCAAAAACCTTTCATAAATACCCCATTGTGTTAATTATGGGTTAAACCTCTTTAGGTTTCTTAACTACACATTCAATCCCCTCACTTTACCATTCATTTACCTTATGAACATTTATCAATTTTCACATTTCTTGTCCACTTTACCCTTTATCGAAACATTTATTAACTCATTCAAGTTAGGTTATCTTTTCACATATTCACCACATAACCCATTTTTTGACATATTTCATTTTTATTATAGTTTTCTCGAAATCTTCCAATATCTGCATACTTTAATGGACTCCACACCGCCAGCTATGCTACCATATGTTCACGCTAGTGATTTTGGGTCTTTCATCCTAGGAATCTCGGCCCTCATTAATTATTTCGGTGTCATCTGAATCCATATTAATGTATTTTAAAATTTATAAATGTCCAAATTATTCCACTTTTTCTTTACCGATCGAAGCCAAAACCTGGGATTTCACCCTAACTTGTGTTACACTTTAAAATCATCATTTCTTGTCCTTTTTGCATTGAGCATTGATTTTATCGCAAATTCATGTTCATTTAGCACCATTTTAGGTAACACCATGTTCCAATATTTTTGTTTCATAAAAATGTTACACTTTATGTAAAATACCATTTTACCCATTTTTCTCCAAACATGTCCTTTCCTCCATTTTTACAAAGTGTTATTTCCTAAAACATCATTAAATTACCCACACAAACTTCTTAAGTTTTTTTTATATCATTAACACTTATTTAACTCTTTAGAATATTATACTTCTTATGTTGAAAATATTTTTATCTCATTACTTTCTTTTCCAAGAGATCATTGAACATCTAAGACTACTTTGTAAGAAAAATATCATTTTCTTTATTAATACATGTAGTCTTGAAACCATACACTTGTCACATTTTAAAAACCCCTTTCACACACCTTAAGAGCTTATTCCAAGTTACACTCATTAATAACCTCATTAAACTTGTTTATCTTCTTATCATCGAAATGCTACAAGTTTACATGCATGTGAAGAAGGATTTTAAGTCTAAAAATCCAAGAAATGACCTTAACACATGATTAATTCAAGAAATCTCAAAATACTAGAAAAAATACACTTTCTAAGACTAAGAACATTTTATTCTTTAAAACATAAACAAATGTCGAACTATATAAAATCTTTATTTTTCAAGAAACTTTCAAACATAGTTCACCCAAAATATCTTTAGCAAGATAAATATTATTTTCAAAACATTTTATTCCATAAAATGTTTAATACCAAACTTCTTAAAATACATAATTTATTCAACATTCTTAAATTATAGTATTTTTATCAAAAACTTTGAAATCATTTATAAACCATTTAAATAAAACCTTAAGAAGTCATCTTCTTAACTCTTGTATGCATTATACTCTAACATGTCTAGCCACAAGACTACTATTGTGCAAAATAGAATCTTAAACTAAGAGTAGAGTTTTCCCACCTCAAATGGGGGCTCCAAAAATATTTGGATGAAAGAGAATGTGATGGAAACCCCCACATCCTAAGGTGGTCTCAGCGAGGTTGCCTAGCTCCACAAATCTTGTCTCTATGAAAGTTCCAAGAAAACCTCCTTCAAATCCCATAAATTTCCACCTATTTATCCTAAAAAACCTCCAACAATAACCCCACATTTTGTAGCTTTGTTCAACCATGGTGTAAATGGGTGTATTGGGATTAAATATTGTGGAATACTTCTAAAATATGGTGTCATAAGGTGGAGATGTGGTGGTGTAGGGTAGTTTGTCGGGGTGGGATAGGGGAAGCTCACAAGAGCTAGAGAGAGAGGGAGAACAATTCTAAAAATGGTTGGAGTAAGACCTCCAACCTCTCTCCTCTTTAAAGTCAAATAAACCCATATCACCCCCCCCCCCCAAAAAAAACTATATAAAAACTGAACACAACACTAAAATTCTAGTTTTGGGTCATATGGACTCACCAGGATTCGACACATCATCAATATAACAGTCCAAAATGCGACAACATCAATGACATTCCGATTTAAAAGATTTCTAGGCAGGTCATTCGAACGAGAATGGGGCCTCGTTTGAACAAGATTGAGATCTCGTTTGATCTCTCATCGAATGACCTTCTAACAAGGTTGGAACCATATGAGGATGAGGGTCGTTGGATCATTGTTAGATGTACACTTCGAATGAACTGGGCTTTTCATTTGAACCACGATTAACCTCATTTAAACGAAATGAGAATCTTGTTTGAGCGACTGTTAAGTTCATTCGATCTAGCCACGTTCCTTAAATCCCCAATTTCACCCACAAACTTCCAATAATAACCATCAAGGCCACAATAGTAAATCAAATATAGAGGGAAGGCCCATACTAATGATCCAAATCTTAAGGTTTCATATGATTAAAATTTGCACAAGAAAGTTGTGAAATATTGGGCACGAGTATTACATAAATTAACTAAACTTATTATAAATAGCATAAAGGTTAGTTTTTTGAAGTTTGTTTGTCAATTTTGGGTATATGGGAGATGAAATAAACCTTAAAACAGATCATTAATGGTATTTCTGGACACACGGGTTTGGTGGGGTGCTAAAGACTGAAGAAAGAGGGAATCCTAAAGAGTTTCGATGTTTACCTGTTCAAACAACCACAATTATTGTCTAAGCGCATCGGTCATGAGAATGGATAAGTTTTAGTATAGTGCACACGACTAGGGAAGAAATTGGGAAATCTCATAAATGGTAAAAAGGAAAATGTGAATGGAATTAGGAGACTTAGGCACTTTAAACTACTTATCTAAGACCTTTAGTCGTATACGAGAAATTACTTTCAAAGATAATAAGACTCATATCCTTTTTTTATTTCAAATAATTGAAATTTACAGTATATATGATATATTGATTATGTGTACCTATGAGATACATCCTAGAGGGGGAATTCTTATGGATCATGTGACGGTGCCACTTTCGTACCCCAGTATATAGAGATCGGTTATACCATGGGTCGTACAATGGAGATCACATTATTATTATAGTACCCTGGGTCAGGGCATGTTGCCACTTTGGTAACTCAAGAGAGAGAGAGAGAGAGATGGGCTTACCCTGGGTCGTGTAATAGTGCCACTTCGCTACTCTCGTAGATACACATGAGGTGTACCCTAGGTCGGGTGATGATGCTACTTCGGTATCTCGAGAGATAAATATGGGCTTACCTAGGGACGTGTGATGTAGACGCTTTGGTACTTTGGTAGTATGTAATAAATTAATTGGTATGTACCGTACTTATGTGGATATAGACTTAGAGATTGCCTCTATTCCTTGATGTGTTTATATACTAGAGATGTATTAAATGTCTTATAATGGAACTTTTGTCTAAAAAACACTTACATTATGAGGATTTTAGTAACCACACTTACCTGATATAGTTAATACTTGGGATGTATAATATGGTTAAAAATGTAATTTGTACTTATACTCAATTAAGATGAATAGATGTAATAATCGAGTACATATGGGGTTTGGGATTAGACACATGTGATACCTAGGGTTATTGGGTTGGGATAACTTAAAAGAAACTAAATTTGAGAGGAAGATGTGTAATTATATTGTAACCCTAAACTACGTTATATTCGTATACTCCGTGGACTTGCTGTTAACGTTAGTGTTGACCTTAATTTTTAGGACATAGTCAATTGTGTCACCTCCACCCAAATATCTTATTGGCATTTCCATCAGACACTTCTCAATTAATATGTAGGTATCGAGCCTACGTGCCCACTCTTTTTATTACTCTTTGTATCCAATTGACCCATGTGTATATTGTAGTTCATTTCAGCAGATTGATTATGTTGAGATGGTTGTAGTATGCGATGGTTCTTTTACTGTTGGCTAGACTAGTATTAGAGTATGTGGTTCACCTTTATTATATTAAAGTTATTTATTTCTAACAACACAGACGAAATAGGCATTTTGTCCCTCCAAAGTCCTAAAATTCCAAAGAAACCCTAGACTTTTATCAAATTACCAAAATATCCTTGAGTAAATAATCATGTTAGTATAAAGCTTCTAAATCCTAACATTAACACAAAGTTTGACCAAATAACTTATTTTTATTGGAACGTCATGAACTAATCCCCTAAGTTTGAGAAATTGGACATAAGCCCCTAAAACTTTTAAAAAGTAACTTATAAGCACTAAACTCTAAACAAAAACCACCAAAGTACCAAACCAAGAACCTAATTTATTTCCATTTCCCTCACTTCTCATATGGGACCAGTTGGACTGCCAACATGGCATGTACCACATGGAGTACCCATGGTACCCATTTAACCCCACATGTACCATGGTTGAAACTTGCACAAAACCATGGTAAAAACCACCTCCATTTCCACCAATAAAACCTCCTTCACAAACCCTATAAAAGGCACCATTTACCCCTAAGAAACCTCACTTCAACTTAGCAAACTTTCAAAAAAAAGTTTCAAGTTTTTATGCATTTCTGTCATTTTATGTGTGAATGTTGTTTTATTTCATCTGGTTATGTTTTTGCACTTATATAGAGTAAATATATGTATTTATATGTGAATGTTATCTTGTGAATGCACTGAATAAGCTTAAAAACCAGCAAACTCCTTTGAATTTTGAGCTTCAATGGTGGATTATGCATCCTTGACTTTGAACAGGTATCAAAGTGAGGAAATTTAACCTTTGGTCCTTAGGAACCTATGTACAATGTGTAATTGAACCAAAACCATATTTTAATTCCCCAAATTGAAACTTGAAGTTTTTGGGCCTAAAAGCTTCAGAACATAAATTCAGGAGTTATGCTTAACCAAAATCCTTTAAACCAAGCCTATTTGATTTCAATTTCAACATAAAATCCAACCATTACTATTCTGAAATACGAATCATAGATTTCGATCACTTATTGTTAGGTCAAACTTTTGACATTTTTATAGTAAATCAATAGCTCAAACTAGCCCACCAAAATCTTTGGAGCCAATATGGTTGGATTCCTCTTCAAAAATTACAAAACTTTCATTCAGGAACAATCTCAAAATGATTTGTCAAAGTTGTCAAATATAGGGTCAAATTTGTCTAAGGTTGAAGGTGATGTGGGTTACACACGCGCAAGTGGGTGTCAAACTAGGTATTTGTAATGTTTAACCCAGCGCATGAGGGGGGCACGTATCCAATCAGAAAATTTTGATTTTTTTTAAAATTTCTATTTTTAATTTCTAATCAAAATGGTATATTACATCACCCTGTTTGGATCCTTGGAAAGCATAATATAGAGAAAACCTGTTTAAGGTAAAAAAATCCAACTTTCATTTTACACATAACCGCCTGCCCAACTTTTTCAAGTATTCAAAACATTCCCAAATTTTTACACCAATTCCTTAGGTCAAGTAAAGACATTTTTTCTCTTTTCACTAAACACAAATCCAAATGGAAACAAAAAAAAATTACCTTTTAAAAATTGGGAAATTATATTGTGGCCATCCCTTGTGCGCCTCACCCTTTCCCGGGGGGAGAAAAGGTCTCACGCTCTCATCCTCTAGGAGATCTTCGGTCGTCGTCGATGTGAGGTGATGTACAAAGATGGAGTCACTATCCTTTTTTGCATGAAACAGGCAAAAGAACATATCGTCGCCTTGAGAGAGCGACATTAAAGACAAACTGATGCTTATGAAACCAATAGTTCATAGTTTTGGGGACTAAGTAATAGAAAGGGAAGGTGTTAGGCACCCATCCCTGTAATACCCCGTATTTTCGTGATATTTATTTTTGGGGATTAATTGAATTAAATGTGTATTAATTGGAAATTAATCCGGATAAAAATATTAACGAGATGTGAGTTAGTATTTGATTATAATGTGTATATTTGGCAATATATGAATATTGGAAATATTGAAATTATCGCGAGATTGAAATACGGCAATTTGGGAAACTTTGTTGGGACGCGCGTGACAGTCGCGTCAGGAATATAATTATTTGAATTAAAAAGTGAATTTTATTTTTATCACCCGTATGGTCATTTTGAGTGCACCAACGCGTCCGGAAGGGTCGAAATAGTCAGAAAACACTAGCCGGGGTTAAGTTTGGGTCCCGGGGCATTATTGGGCCATACCGGTAACTTATAGGGGCATTTTGGTAATTTCGAAAATCTGGGAATTAAAACCCACGAAAATTAGAAACAAAAATCTGACTTATTCTTTATCCACTAAACCCACTAACTACACTAAGGGACTTAATGGGCTACGGGAGAAGTTAAGATATAGTCCCAACTTGCCAAAAACCAACCACACCTCCATTGTCATCATCCTTAGAGAAACTTGTAGAGAGAGAGAGAGAGAAGAGAATTCTGCAGAAAGAGAGAGGGAGAACAACTCAGCCTTCAAGATTCAACATCAAATTCAGAGAAAGATTAAGGCAAGTGGTTTAATTACAATTGATTCAATGCCATGCTTTTCCATGTTTAGGAATTATCGAAATTTATCTTGGAAGATGATATAGACCCATGAATTGAAAGTTTAAAACTATGAACTATGTTAGGGACTGCATGTAGAAACATTCTGGACGAATTATGAACTCAGAATTATGACCCTTGATGATTTAAAAATGGATTTTAGAAGAAGTTTATTAATGTTCTTGAAAGAAATAGAAATCTGGAATTCTAGATGAAGATTTGATCCATACAAAGCCCTTGAATGATGAATTATTGGTTTTAGAACGTTTACACTGTTGTAGGATGGTTGTATGATGATATTATAACGTTATCTTAGAGTTTCATGCTTGTTAATGGTGTTTTGGGTTGATTTGTAAACTGCAAAACAAAGCAGTCCGCAGCCTACCTGGTGCGATCGATCGATCGACATTCATCAGTCGATCGATCGACCACCATCGATCGATCGAAGGTCAAGGTCGATCGATCGACCTTCCCAGAATGAGTAAAGTTTTTCCCTATTTAAATTTTAATGATGTTAACCCTTGAATAATATTGTTAGAGACCATATGAATACCCTTAACCTTAAGGAAGACCAGTAGGCATGGTTATGAAATTTGGACCTTAATTAGAATTCAATTTGAGGAATTATTCTAAACTAATGAAATTCGATAAGTGAGTTAATATTTGGGTTAATAGTGTAAATTTGAATAATTTGATGAAATGAGGTTTGGGGAAGAAGTAAGGACCTTAGGAATAAATATGTTATACGTGGGAATAATAGGAACTTAATAATCTATTTTGGATAGGTTTTAAGTATAAGAAACTACGACGTGAGACGTGTCGACAGTTTAACTTTTATATTATGTTTAACTTAATAATCTATTATGTTTCCTTTGAGCTTTCTTTGATGTAGAGCCCTATATTTTAGGACTGTTATATTCTTTTGTATATGCTACGTTCTTCAGCTATTTTAAGTTTATAACTGCGAACTTATAGACTTTATTCTTATTTTAGAATGCCTCCACGACGTGCACCACGGGTTCCCAGGAATGCAACGCCAGAACCACAGCCCGCACCAGTTCAGGGCACGATGAACGCCGCTGAGGTTGCAGCCATAGTAGCCCAAGCGGAAAATACTGCAGTAGCCGTAGTTCAGTAGGCACCACCTCAGGCGCCAGTTGCCACGCCAGTTCAGCCATATGCATTCCCGCCTGTCGGGGAACGTGTACGTGATGCTTTTCAGAAAGCACATCCACCGGAGTTTGCTGGCAGCTCCGATGTTGTTGTTTCGAGTCAGTGGAGAAAGGATATACAGAGGCACTTGAGGATGTATGAGTGCACTGACGTTCAGAGGCAGGTACTGGCTACTTTTAAGCTAGTGGGATCTGCACTACAGTGGTGGGAGTCTATTATCACCGCAGAGGAGAGAGATACCCTCATGATTCAGGAGTTCTGGATGCGGTTCGACCGCAAGTACTTTCCGTCTGCTGTTCACACAAAAATGAGGAGGAAGTTGATGAACCTTCGACAGGAGGGTAAGACTGTGGCCGAATTCACCAATTTGCTGAATATTGTCCCAGATGAGATATCGACGGAAGAGAAGAAGATTCAGAAATTCATAGATGGATTGACTTGGAGGATCGGTCAGCATTTATTGGGGAACCTCTCATTGGCCACTTATTCTGACGTGGTTAACGCTGCATCGCTCCATTGCCAGGACCACTGCTTTCACTTGATAGAGGGGAAGCGATCAGGAGAGTCCAGCCATCAGGGCAGGACAGGGGGAAATGGTGCCAGCGGGGCACAGTCAGCTCAGGGTCAATATAGGCAGAGTGATCAGGGTTCCCAGCAGGGGGATCATAAGAGGTTTCGATCAGGGGGTTTTAGGAACGGTCAGGGAGGATTCCGAAATGGCCAGCAGGGTCATAATGGCCATCAAGGCCAGCAGGGTCAAAATGGTCAACATCGGCAGTTTCAGCAGGGCCAACAAGGCCAGGGCAGAAATGGTAACGGCCACCAGGGCCGAGGGCAGCAGGGACAGCGAGGGGGAAACTTCCCGGGGAAGTGTTTCATTTGCGGTAAGATTGGCCACAAACGTCAGGATTGTCCTGATAAGGGCAGGGCCCCGCAGCAGCAGCAGGGTGCTTGACATCAGCCACATAGGCCACTTTTTCCACCTGCTCTTCTAGCTCCAGCCCAGGTGCCAGCACTACCAGCCATTCCAGCAGTTCCTGTGCAGCAGGGGCAGTTACAGTATGGACGTGTCTATAACGTTCACCAGGTAGCAGCTCCACAGGCACCACCCGCGATTGAGGGTATGTTTCCTATCCATGGTACTATGGGTCGGGTTTTGTTTGATACGGGGGAAATGCATTATTTTATAGCTACACATTTTGCGAAAGCCTTAAGGTTGCTAGCTACGGCAGAGAGCACAGTAACATGTGTAGACTCACCATTGGGGAGTGGGTCACTTATCTTCTTTATATGCCGAGGAGTGGGGGTAGAGATTGGTAGTCTGGTATTACCTGCAGATATGTTGGTATTAGATATGCATGTTCACGATGTGATTATCGGTATGGATTGGCTCACTGATTATAGAGCCATGATTGATTGCTTCGGTGGGAGCATTGTTTTTTCCATTCCGGGGCAAGAGATGTTTGTAGTGGCGATGCCTCGCCCAGAGGGAGGTTCGACCGCTCATTTGTACTACTTAGAGGAGGATACCTCTAAGGAGGTTATGATTCCTTTAGATTTGATCCCAGTTGTCAGGAAGTATTCCGATGTGTTTCAGGAGATACCAGGCCTATCCCCCAGTAGAGAGATAGACTTTGTTATAGACTTATTACAAGATACGAGACCTATAGCACGCGCACTGTACCGTATGGATCCAGCTGAGATGAGGGAGTTACGGGATCAGATTGAGCAGTTGTTGGGTCAGGGGTTTATTTGCAGGAGTACTTCACCATGGGGTGCCCCTGTGTTGTTCGTGAAGAAGAGAGATGGTTCACTGAGATTGTGTGTGGACTACCGGGAGTTAAACAAGGTCACGATACGGAATAAGTATCCGTTGGCTCGAATCGATGACCTATTCGACCAGTTGAGAGGAGCTTCTTGCTTCTCAAAGATTGATTTGCGATCTGGATACCATCAGTTGCGTATCAGGGAGGAGGACGTCTCGAAGACTGCGTTCTTATCGAGATATGGTTCTTACGAGTTTCGGGTTATGCCATTTGGTTTGACCAACGCTCTAGCAGCGTTTATGGACTTGATGAATAGGGTGTTCAGGGATTTCCTAGATCAGTTTGTCATTGTCTTCATCGATGATATTCTGGTTTACTCCCAGACAGAGGAGGAGCACGCCGAGCATTTGAGACAAGTTTTGCAGACGCTACTCCAGAATGAGCTGTATGCAAAATATGAGAAGTGCGAGTTTTGGCTGAAGGAGGTCCAGTTTTTGGGACACATTATTTCCGACCGGGGGATATCTGTTGATCCGGGGAAGGTATTCGCGGCAAGGGAGTGGGGACATCCCATGACACCGACTGAGATCCGTAGTTTCTTGGGCTTAGCAGGATACTACAGGATGTTTATTCGGGGTTTCTCCACGATAGCGGGTCCCATGACACATCTAACTCGTAAAGGTGTGCCGTTCATTTGGAGTGATGCCTGTCAGTTGGCATTCGATGAGTTGAAGGACAAGTTAACCTCAGCACCTGTGTTAGCATTGCCGAGACCGAGAGTTGAGTATCTTGTTTACACCGATGCGTCCTTACAAGGACTTGGAGGTGTACTGCAGCAGGAGAGTCAGGCCATAGCTTATGCTTCCCGTAAGCTTAAGCCTCACAAGAAGAATTACCCTACCCATGACTTGGAGTTAGCGGCAGTGGTATTTGCCCTTCGTATTTGGAGACATTACCTTTTGGGGGAGAAGTTTTGATTGTTCACGGATCACAAGTCCCTACAGTACCTATTCACACAGAAGGAGTTGATTATGCGGCAACGGAGGTGGCTTGAATTCATGAAAGATTATCAGTTCGATATCCAGTATCACCCGGGGAAGGCTAACGTGGTGGCAGACGCGTTGAGCCGTAGGCCAGTAGATGAGGTGGCAGGGGTGTGGAAGGCCAAGTGGAAGGAGTTGGGACACCAGGATGCAGTGGCCCGATCATTCATGTCTGTGATGACCGTTACACCGCAAATTGTCACGAAGGTGGTAAAGGCACAGGCAAAAGATTCGTTATGTCAGGAGCAGATAGTTCGATTACTAGCAGAGGGAGACGAGTCCTATACCGTTAGCTCAGACGGGGGATTACGCTTCAATGGGAGATTGGTAGTTCCGGAAGGGGAAAAATTGCGGCACGAGGTGATGGCAGAGTCGCACGGCTCACGGTTCGCGGTACATCCCGGAGGGGACAAAATGTACCAAGACATGAGGCGACAGTATTGGTGGAGCGGGATGAAGAGAGATATTGCCGTGTTTCTTTCAAAATGCGCCACTTGTCAGCTAGTTAAAGTGGATCATCAGAGACCGGCAGGACTTCTACAGCCATTGGAGGTCCCGATGTGGATGTGGGAGAGCATCTTTATGGACTTTATCACGGGGTTGCCTACGTCACAGAGAGGTCATGACTCCATTTGGGTAATTGTGGACAGGCTGACCAAAGTCGCTCATTTTCTACCCGTAAGGACAGACTACACTGCGGGACAGTATGCCCAGCTCTTCATTTCAGAGATAGTGAGACTTCATGGTGTGCCCCTAAATATCGTGTCTGACCGAGACAAGATATTTGTTTCACGGTTTTGGGAGAGTTTTCAGGAGGCCATGGGCACAGAACTGCGGTTGAGTACGGCGTATCACTCGCAGACCGATGGGCAAACTGAGCGTACAAACCAGATGTTGGAGGACATGCTACGTATGAGTATCATTGACTTTGGGGGTGGATGGGAGCAGTATCTTCCACTGGTGGAGTTTGCTTACAACAACTCCTACCAGTTCACCATTGGCATGGCTCCATTTGAGGCGTTGTACGGTAGACCTTGTCGTTCCCCAGCATGTTGGTTGGAGGTGGGGGACAACAAACTACTTGGGCCGGAAGTGATTCAGGATACTTCGACGAGGATAGAATTGATACGGAATCGCATTCGAGTAGCTCAGGATCGGCAGAAGAGCTATGCTGATGCGAAGAGATTCTTCAGGGAGTTCCAAGTGGGGGACCAAGTTTTGCTCAGAGTATCTCCTATGAAGGGGATCATGCATTTCGGAAAGAAAGGGAAGTTGGCACCGAGATATGTGGGACCATTTCCTATTATTGAGTGGATTGGACACGTTGCGTATAGGCTTGGATTACAGGAGCATTTACATCGGATTCACGATGTATTTCATATTTCCTCGCTTAGGAAATATCTTAGAGACGATTTGGCTCATTCTCACATTGCTTTGGAGGACATCGATCTCCAGCCGGATAGCTCCTACGAGGAGGGGCCGATTGCTATTTTGGACCGAAGTGAGCGGAAACTGCGGTCAAAGATAGTTCCGTTAGTGCGTGTTCAGTGGCGACATCATAATGTCGAGGAGTCCACATGGGAGCGTGAGGATGAGATGCGCGAACGTTATCTGGAGCTGTTCTTACCAGGTACTTTCTAGTTCCGAATTTCAGGACGAAATTCAGTTATTAGGTGGGAAGTATGTAATACCCCATATTTTCGTGATATTTATTTTTGGGGATTAATTGAATTAAATGTGTATTAATTGGAAATTAATCCGGATAAAAATATTAACGAGATGTGAGTTAGTATTTGATTATAATGTGTATATTTGGCAATATATGAATATTGGAAATATTGAAATTATCGCGAGATTGAAATACGGCAATTTGGGAAACTTTGTTGGGACGCGCGTGACAGTCGCGTCAGGAATATAATTATTTGAATTAAAAAGTGAATTTTATTTTTATCACCCGTATGGTCATTTTGAGTGCGCCAACGCGTCCGGAAGGGTCGAAATAGTCAGAAAACACTAGCCGGGGGTTAAGTTTGGGTCCCGGGGCATTATTGGGCCATACCGGTAACTTATAGGGGCATTTTGGTACTTTCGGAAATCTGGGAATTAAAACCCACGAAAATTAGAAACAAAAATCTGACTTATTCTTTATCCACTAAACCCACTAACTACACTAAGGGACTTAATGGGATACGGGAGAAGTTAAGATATAGTCCCAACTTGCCAAAAACCAACCACGCCTCCATTGTCATCATCCTTAGAGAAACTTGTAGAGAGAGAGAGAGAGAAGAGAATTCTGCAGAAAGAGAGACGGAGAACAACTCAGCCTTCAAGATTCAACATCAAATTTAGAGAAAGATTAAGGCAAGTGGTTTAATTACAATTGATTCAATGCCATGCTTTTCCATGTTTAAGAATTATCGAAATTTATCTTGGAAGATGATATAGACCCATGAATTGAATGTTTAAAACTATGAACTATGTTAGGGACTGCATGTAGAAACATTCTGGACGAATTATGAACTCAGAATTATGACCCTTTATGATTTAAAAACGGATTTTAGAAGAAGTTTATTAATGTTCTTGAAAGAAATAGAAATCTGGAATTCTAGATGAAGATTTGATCCATACAAAGCCCTTGAATGATGAATTATTGGTTTTAGAATGTTTACACTGTTGTAGGATGGTTGTATGATGATATTATAACGTTATCTTAGAGTTTTATGCTTGTTAATGGTGTTTTGGGTTGATTTGTAAACTGCAAAACGAAGCAGTCCACAGCCTACCTGGTGCAATCGATCGATCGACATTCACAGTCGATCGATCGACCACCATCGATCGATTGAAGGTCAAGCTGATCGATCGACCTTCCCAGAATGAGTAATGTTTTTCCCTATTTAAATTTTAATGATGTTAACCCTTGAATAATATTGTTGGAGACCATATGAATACCCTTAACCTTAAGGAAGACCAGTAGGCATGGTTATGAAATTTGGACCTTAATTAGAATTCAATTTGAGGAATTATTCTAAACTAATGAAATTCGATAAGTGAGTTAATATTTGGGTTAATAGTATAAATTTGAATAATTTGATGAAATGAGGTTTGGGGCAGAAGTAAGGACCTTAGGAATAAAGATGTTATACGTGGGAATAATAGGAACTTAATAATCTATTTTAGATAGGTTTTAAGTATAAGAAACTACGACGTGAGACGTGTCGACAGTTTAACTTTTATATTATCGGGAGACGTAAAATATACAAATTTGGAATAATGGTATAAGGATGTAGAGTATACCTTTATTAATACTGAATTATCTAAGATGTGTGAATGCTTAGTATATGATTTTTATATGTATGACATACCTACCATACTTGCTATCACGGGAGGTTACGTTCGCTTAAGGCCTTCTTATCCTTGTGTTGCCCGGATTTAGATTGGTACCTCGAGGACATAGTTCAAGAGAACGACTTATTTGTGAGTTAATAATCCAGCTGACTATGGAGCGTAGGTATGTACGTGACCATGGATATGTTGAATTACGTTCGCCTCCATTTTTGTGTGTGGTGCTTATTCCAACAATTCCTGAGAGATTCGAAATTTGTGATCCTTATGTACGTGATGTACCGGGATGGATAGCAGAGTATGTGTGCACCGTAACTTAGCCTTTGGGTGCTTGTATTGTATATTTATGATGTGGATAATATACGGTTAAATGAAAAGGAAATTGCTATGTTAAATTGTGGGTATAGTAATTGTAATATTATGAAAAGATAAAAGGGGACAAATATCAATAAATGGTTTTGTTAATAATTGGGAATCCGAGAATTAAAGTAGAACTCTCTATTTAATTGTTAAGGTTGGAAATTAAACGTGAACCGAGTAGAAGTGTTAGAAACTCTTTGGAATTAGATAGTTATAAGAAAACACATGAATGGGTACAGGAACGTTAGGAGTGCACAGTTAGACGAGAGGTGAGTATTTCATGTGAGAGCACGTCCTAACATGTATCTTGCATTCATTATTTTAGTTTTTATTAAAGCACTTGCTATTTTTAAAATACTCTCCACATTCGGGCTCTGACCCGTTTGCTTTCAAATCTATCTTTTTGTAAAAACCATTTTCGGTGCCCAGCCACAAGGACACCATGCTTAGGATCCTCATTCAGGTGACGAGCTGTAGCGGTTTGTGGAAGTTACAGGACATTGATTATATATGCTTCATCTATCTTAACTCTATACTCAGTATTTATCAGTTGTAGGGCATGTCGCCCATTTCTTTTAGAGGCATTTCATTTATTTCAGTTATTCAGACTTCGGGCATGTACTTAATTCAGAATTCAGACTTGTCTTATTATTTTCAGTTGTGGGATTGTTGTGAGGATTTTTCCTCCGGACTTATTACTATTGTTGGTTATTTCATTACTTCGTTATGGTGAATGGATTTATGTTGTTTTTCCATTATCCTTTTATTGCATGTTAATCAGACTTAACTTAAAATTTGGCAACTTACTTTTTAAATACTTGGTGGTTAGTAATCATTTAAATGTTTTCGACAGTGATGCTATTAACTGGATCAACTTGGCATTTTGTATTAATTTAATAAAGGAGTAGCTACCCGGTATTTAATTAGTCGGGGTGTCACAATCCCGACCTTTAGGTCTCTCATGGGCTGGTGTTACTGTTTTGCTTAATTTCTCCATGAAATGTATGTGAGTGTATATATAAATGGAGATCGGAATCGCCCAACTCATATCATGGAAAAGATAGAGTGAGGTCATCCATAGGAATGTTTCCAAAATAATATCTAGACAATACGATGTATGAGTTTATCGAGATATTGATTGTTATGATGAAACGATAATATATGTTAGATAAAACACCAATATGGATCACAAATATAATATATATAAAATAATGTATAGATGAAAAGGATGCAAATGTGAAAATGGGAAATTTGGAAAATTGAGAAATTGGACTCGAGTCTCGGATTTTGGCCCGAGATGCCTCTAAAGCCTACAAAGGCATCAAAGTCCACATAGTTCACATGTAATATAAGGGTGGGGTTTATCCCATATATTCAAGCCAGAATTTATTATATGTGTGTGTGTAGAAAATGTATTTTAGTTTTTAAGTATTGTGGTGGATATTCCCGTTGGAATTTATAGGTGTAACCCTCTTTTTCTTTGTTTTGGGTTTTTTATAGAAAATAAATTTTGTGCAATATAACTAACAAAGGGTGAAGTATTAATGTGTATGAGCTAAAATAAAATCTAGATTAAAGATTTATGTAACTAATGCGAAAATAAAGAATTTAAAGAGAGAAGAATTTTTGGACCTTCTTTGGAGAATTGAGGCTTGATCTTGATCCTTGATGAGATCCCTTGAATGTTGAGATGAATGCTGGATGAGAAAGAATGAGATTTTACTAAATTGGGTATGAAAATGATGGGAATGAAATATGGAAAGGGATTTCACAAGGAAACTTTGTTGATTACAAGAGAATGTTGTTGAGATCATTGAAATTTATGGATTTTATGTGTGCCTTAAGGGTGATCTCATGCCCTCTATTTATAGGGTAGGGGGTGCCCCGAAAACCCTAGACACATTGCTGATGGGAAGGTAAATGGACCTGCTAATTAGTAGTCTTGTGCAGATTTTTTCGGAAAAATGATTGTAGAACGCAATTCGTAAATTTAAATCGCTCAGGGAGCATACCATTAGAAAGGTAATTTATAGACCTTTAAGAGTCCTTTGGGCTACTCCTGGATCTAAGAGTTGAGTTTGGGTCAAACGGGGCTCGAAAGAGCTCATCAGTCCTTTGGACTGTAGATCGTCGGACGGTAATGGATCATTCGTCCAAATCGTAAGTCAGTTTGGAAAGTTGACTTCGGTCAACCGGGGCTCGAAAACACCCGATGACCTTTCTGAGTGCAACGGGTCATTCATCCGTACCATAAGGCTAATTAATGCACGAGGTAGACCATTGGAAAGGTTATTTAGTTACCTTTGAAAATTCATTCAGTCTTGTTCGAGCTAAAGAGTTGACCGTGGTCAAACAGAGCCCGAGAGCGCCCGGTTGCCTCCGGATTAATTTTGGGGGGAAAGGGATCGTTTGTGCAAAAGTTTATGCCATTTCGTGCACGGGGTAGACCATTGGAAAGCGTTTTCAATGACCTTTTAGAATTAAAAGAGCTTTCTCTCTGACAATGAAGTTGATTGGGGTCCAATCGGGGCCTGGGAGCTCCCGGTGGCCTTCAGATCGATTTTCGATGGTAAACTGGTCCATTCGTTCAAACCGTTATGCTAATTTTTGCACGGGGCAGACCGTTGGAAAGAGGATTCATATAATATCTAAGATTCAATGTGATTTTTCTCTAAAGATAGAGTTGATTGGAGTCAAATGGGCCTCGAGAGCACCCGATGGTCTCTAGATCGGTACTAGGAGTATGACGTATGGTTTGTAGTGAATTGGGTAGGTTCTAAGGACATAAGGAGAGACTTAGGGGAACCTAGAATCTGGTGTCTATAGAGACCCTCGACGGATGATCTTAGAATAAGTGAAATCCATCGAATAGATACCATATGATGTTTTTGAAAGAGGTCAATTTTGAGGACCAAAAAGTATTAGGATGACCAATTAAAAGGGTCGAGGCTGATTCTAAGGACTTGAGGTAATGCTGGGGATGGTCGATCTTGTGGTAAGAGGTTGATTCTAAGGACCTAGGGTGGGGAGCGATGAATTCTTAGTGTCGAAGCCAACTCTCAGAGCTTGAAGTATGCGCGAGGTCAATTTTGAGGACCTTAAAGCGGGGAGACCAATTCTGAGGGTCGAAGACAATTTTGAGGGCTTTAAGTAAAGGGAGACCAATTATAAGGGCCGAGGTCGATTCTAAGGACCTAAGTAGAGGTGACCAATTATGCAGGTTAATCCCAATTCTGAGGGCTTTAAGTAGGGGCGACCAATTCTGAGGGTTAAGGTCAATCCTATGGACCTAAGTAGAGGTGAACAATTCTGCAGGTCGAACCTAATTCTGAGGGATTTAAGTAGAAGACATCAATTATGAGGGTCGAAGCCAATTCTGAGGGCTTAAGTGGGAGAAACCAATTTTGAGGGTCGAAGCCAATTCTGAGGGCTTAAGTAGAAGCGAACAATTCTGAGGGTCGAAGCCAATTCTGAGGGATTAAGTAGGAGCGACCAATTTTGAGGGTCAAAGCCAATTATGAGGGCTTAAGTAGAAGAGACCAATTCTGAGGGTCGAAGCTAATTCTGAGGGCTTAATTAGAGGTGACCAATTCTACTTGTCAAAGCTAATTTTGAGGGCTTAAGTAGAGGTGACCAATTCTAAGGGTCGAAGTCAATTCCAAGCATGAGCGACCAATTATGAGGGTCGATGCCAATTTTGAGGGCTTAAGTAGGAAGAACCAATTTTTAGTGCCGAAGCCAATTCTGAAGGCTTAAGTACTAATAACTAATTTTGCGGGTCGAAGCCAATTTTGAGGCCTTAAGTAGAAGAGAGCAATTCTGAGGGTGGAAGCCAATTCTGAGGCCTTAAGTACAAGAGACCAATTCTGAGGGTCGAAGTTAATTCTGAGGGCTTAAGTAGAAGCAAACATTCTGAGCGCTTAAGTAGGAGTAACCAATTCTACGGGTCGAAGCCAACTCTAAGGGGTTAAGTAGAAGCGACCAATTCTGAGGGTCGAAGCCAATTCTAAGGGCTTAAGTTGGAGCGACAAATTTTGAGGGTCAAAGCCAATTCTAAAGGTCGAAGATAGTTTTGAGGACTTAAGTAGGAGTGACCAATTCTGAGGGCTTAAATAGGGGCGAGCAATTTTGAGGGTCGAAGAAAATTCTAAGGGATTAAGTAGAAGCAATCAATTCTGAAGGTTGATGCCAATTCTGAGGGACTTAAGTAGGAGTGACCAATTCTGAGGGATTAAATAGGAACAACCAATTTTGAGGGTCGAAGACAATTCTGAGGGCATAAGTAGAAGAGACCAATTTTAAAGGTCGAGATCAATTCTGAGGACCTTAAGTAGAAGCGACCAATTCTGAGGGTTGAGGTCGATTCTAAGGACCTTAAGTAGAAGCGACTACTTCTGAGAGTCAAAGATAATTCTGAGGGCTTAAGTACTAGTGACCAATTTTGAGGGTCGAAATTAATTCTGAGGGCCTTAAGTAGAGAGCGACTAATTCTGAGGGTCGACGCCATTTTTTTAGGGCTTACGTAGAGTGTGGGGTATAGTTTTCCCGGGAAAATTTAGAGAATCCTCTAGGGAAAAGATATTAATCTGAGAATTAGGTATAGCCTTACTGGGGAATTTTTCGATTTATGTGGTGTCCCATGGAGATGTTGTTGGGGAGATATCCAATTGGATTTTATAATTCCTCTAGGGAAATAATTCTAGGAGAAATGTGTTATTAATTCAGTTGGGGATTTGAGTGGCTTTAAAAAATATTTTTCTTGGTGAAAAAAGTTATAAAATTCATTTGGTAATTTTAGGAATTTTCAGGGGACTTTTTGGGGTTTTCAAGTATTTTTGGGGGATTTTTGTACAAAATTTCAAGGAGATGCCAACCGATAGGGTGTAGGGGGGCCAAATGGCAATGTCACGATCTTTTGGACTTCTTCGATCAGGTAAAGGGACAGTGCCGATCAGTATGTGGTTGGGGACTGTCGATCGGCATGCCCCTTATCCTCGTATAAAAAGGGGCGAGATTTCTTCATTTTTCACAATTTTTAGATCTCTTATCTTCGATCTTTCCTTTTTGCGAACTATTTTAGCGTTCTTCTCTTTTCCATGACTAAGAAATGGCAAAATTTTCAATCAGTGCGGTTCACATGGCATGGTTGAGTGTTGATGACTGGGCGCATTTGGAGTGGCGGGCTAGGGTTAATCTAGTACTGGACAATGATAATGCCTTTAATTTGTTTGAGCCGGTTTTGGACGAGCGGACTCTTCTATATAAGCCAGTGCACCATCAATCGTCTGGGATGTTGAACCCCAGTGGTTTTGTAAGTGATAATGACATTTGGTATTTCCTTTTTCCTTTTTTTCTGAATTTTGATAAGGGTTTTCCCTTTTAATTTGATAGACTAATATATCTACATTGAACCTGCATCCCTGGGGGACGACGGGGTTCAAGGTTGTTTGGGTTCACCTTCCTCTGATGGTGTACTAAGTGGTTTCATCAGCTGGTTTTGGTAGTTTGGCATCTTTATTGGAGGAGACGACCTGTTCGATGGTTGTCATATGTGCCATAGGATAGAGGTGTTGGGATACTAACCACACCATGAATTTTGGTTTTAGGGAGATGACAGTGACTCCCATTGATGTATAATAGTTGCAGGGGCTAGACTTTGAGAGAACCTAAATAGTGATGTACTAGACTTTGTGGGTGATGCCAAAAATAATGGATGATGTGTTGGGTGATGTTAGGTGGATAATCTTAGGGGACTCCATCTGTTTCTCTCTTTTGAAGGAGGTTTTTTTATGTCGACGAATTGATGAGACTGAAGGGTTGTAGGTTCGGCAGATGTCCCGTTTATTCATTCTTTTATTCTTGGGAGGGTTTTTGGTGGTGATGAGTGGCGAAGTCAACCATTTGTGGTTTTTTCCTTATTTGAGGGTATTTTTTAATATCCCTCTCTTTGACTGGGGGAGCCTGACTTTGGCGACCCTTTATTCTTCTTTAGACACATTCATCCGGTGCTGCCAGCTGACCTTTACTGGCACCACATATTTTTTGGAGGTATTCTTTCCTTTTTGCATTTTTCCTTTATGCATTTTATTTCCTTTTTGATTCCTTGATCGCTTTCTTCTGATTGATGACGCTTGTCCTTTAGATACATGGTTCTATGAGGTGATTGGAATTAATGCCCATATGATAGGTTTGAAGGATGAGTCGGTGGAGGACTTCTTTCGTATGTTTCGGTGGAGGAAGTCCAACCATCAGTCGAGGCACTCTCTTTCTTTAGCGGTGGTACGTCAGGTCTTGAATGGCCTGACGAGCAATCGGGTAAATTCTTCTTTCCTCTTGAGACCATTTTTCTTCGATGACCTTTTTCATATATTGATTTTCTGATGGGGATCTTGTAGGTGACCTTCTATCCATGGGGGATGACCATCCAGCACACAAGAGTGACTGGGGGGAACGAGTAGCTACATCGTCTGTTGGAGCTCAAGTCTGGCTACTCCTAGTATCTAGGGGAGAGAGTGGCCTAACAAGTGGTGGAGGATGAGTTGATGGTTCCACCTACGAGGCCCCCGAGGTATAAGAGGGGGGATCGGGAGATGCCATAGGAGGCAAGGGTGACGGCGATGGTCGACGAGCCTTACTCATTGTATACCAACACAATGATGTCGACTTATAATTATCTAGATTTTATTTCAGGCTGGATGATGTTGACCAGTATATATGACGTTATGACTTTTCCCCCTACGGGTTTTAGCAGGGGCACGAGTCAAACAGTGGGGTCTTCCCACAGTGCGGGTGGTGCGTCGACATCAGCAGCGACGGTAATGTCAAGGATTCTATTTTTATGGTTGGCTCCTCCCTCCTATAACATCAGACGACTTGAGGGAGTAATGATGCGTATGCTGAACCGCCCCAATGCGATGGACCCAGAGGTGCTGGGGCTAACAGAGGATGTTCTTCAGTCGGAGATATATCCTTTAATTTCTTTGACTTTCGTTTCTCTCATTTCATTATTTTCCTCAAACTGACTGATTTTCTTTTTCTTATTTTTCCTACAGTACGTCCGGGTGTCGACTACCTGGATAAAGGACATTCAAGATTGGGTGGCTTTCGCGAAGGCTCATATCCGAGATTTGATCCCGGTTCCCTCATGTTTGGTATCGTCTGCTTCGTCTGAGGAGGGGTCTAGATCAGGTAGCAGAGTCTCTTTAGCTCATCGCCGGGGAAAGCGCGTATGCCACAGGGATGGGAGGTAAAGAGAAAGATAAGGTTTGAGATAGAGAGAATGTTTTTAGGGGGTTCAGGCTGAGTCCCGCTATTTTTGTGTTTTTCCTTTCCTGCAAGACAAATGTAATGAAGCAATATAATGGGATTTTATTAATTTATCTTTGCTTTATTGACTTAATGAACTTTTTACTTTGCTGTTGAGACCGTAAAAAGGATTATAATAACTTAATAGGAAATGATTTTTTTAGAAAGGATAAGCAAAAACAGGAGGAATTAACCTGACTTCAAAAATAAAATAAATTTTGTTGAGTTTTGTATTTTGACAAAGAAGGAAAAAGAGGATTTTCTAAAAATGGGAGGATGCTAATAGATATACCCCTTGTCCCGCCTATCCGCAGGTCAGTCCAATCTAATCATCCCAAGTCTTGATTGCACTTTCTTTAACTACTTTGTCCTTGATGGGGTAGGGTGTCATCCGGATTTTACAAGGCCCTTGTCGCTAGCCAAAATTTTCAAGTATAAAAAGGGGTAATGGTGGAGTGTTTTCTTCACCCATCCACATTTCTTTTCTTTTGCTTATTTCTTGCTTCTTGTCTTATCATTTCCAACATGGATCTTCACGGAGTATTGAATTCGCCTCTTACTTAAAAAAAATTAGAGGTTGTGTTCTCGTATAATGTAGACTACGACACCTTAAACATGCATTGGGTTTCCTTGTTGAGCAGGCAGCATATTGATTGGAGCATGCTGATGGTGGCGGTACAATTCTGGTACCCCGAGGATCATGTATTTCTCTTTGTCTTGTACGAAGTCTGTCCGACTTACAAAAAGTTCTATAGTATTCTGAGGGTAAACCCCAGTGTTACAGAGGCCATGCCTGAATTCTCTCAGTCTCCTCAGGAGCTGTTAACATAACTTCTCCCTATTTCATCCTCGGTAGCACGATTATTGGTAACAGTAGGAATGATCTCTTTCTCGATTGTGCTATATTATGTGCATCTGCAGGACGTTGGTGATACAGGCTATGCCGGAGTTGTCATCCTTGGCTTAACCTCAAAAATTCTATTGGTGACCAGGGACTTGTTGGTGGATCCCCAACTTGATTATATCACTACATGGATGTCATACCATCATAATCCTATGGCGGTAATACTGGCAGAGACCCTAAATGGTCTAGATGCTTGGCGGGAAGGCCATTCTGACTTTTCGAGGGCTAGCCCCGTTATATTATTCATGTGGCTATTAGAGTGATTCCATTCGGCGGTCCCTCCCAAATATCCCTTGGAATTTGTGCTAAATTTTTTTCACCCACTATTTAATTAGCTTTGGTCCGACTATCGAAAACTGGGAAAACTAGTTTATGGAGCACGAGGCTCGATGTCTGCACTGGTCAGTACCCTGGTGGGGAGAGTAGCAGCCCATTCTGGAATGGAGGGAATAGTTGTATGTTCAGTTGGTTCGCCTCCGATAGACCTTTTTCTACTTTCCCTGGTGGGTCATGCGTCAAGTTGTATGGGAACCGATCGTGCTTTCTCATGTTCTGGACTTTTTTCCTTCGAAAGATTTGATGAAAGGCCTAAGCATGCAGATGGGCTCCTTGTGGGAGAATCATCAGCCTTTGACCTGTCCGTCCCAATCTATTGGTAGAGTTTGGCATGTTTCGGGGGATTACATTAAGTGGCTGTGGAGGAGGGTAGTGACTAAGATGCTGACCGATGGTCATCTGTGAGGGAAATTTCAGCCCAAACTCTTTAAGCTGGTTTAATACTATTGATAATTTCATATCTTTCCCTCTGAAATGGGTACAAATGGCAATGCATTCTCTTGTAATGATTGACAGGGCCTGATAGACAAAACAGGTTGGGTGTAGGAGAAAATATGGGTAAACATTGAGGGGTTTAGGGGAATATATGGGTATGATGGGCGATTTGTTGGGTACAATCTGGGTAAATGGATCAAATCCTGGGGCTTGTTCTAGGAAGATGGAATTTATATGATTTGGGAGTGGATTATGGGTAATGTTTGGTTTAGGATTGGCTGGTGGGGTGATGATACCCCGGCCAATCAGACCTTGGATTGCACTTTAAAGGTGGAAACACTAATCAGTGGTATGGTTAGCGTCTTTATGGAAATCAAAATGGGAATAATGTTTGAATTCTTGGGAAGTCGGTTTGGTAATGGACGAGGCTCCAATGGCTTGATAAGATTTCAGCTCAAAAGGGCTTGGTAAACTTTGGAGAGGGGAGCGTGAAGCTTGTTGTATTCCATTTTTACTAGGTTAGGGCGTTTTTCTGGTTCTCGTAAAGTGGTAGGCTCAGAGATGTTATTGATGGTTGAAATTACGGTATTGGCAGACTTCTCGTACTTTCTAGGAGTGAACTGTCTTGATATTTTCTTCGATTCAACTTCTGTCTTGGCAAGACTTTTTTCAATCTCCACTCTTTCTTCTTGGAGCGCTTAAAAATGGGTGTAGTACTATCCTCCCATCATTTCTTGAATATTGGGTAAAAAGTTCTCCACAATACTCAATTGCTCTTCTTCGAAAGGCTGGTTAGTCAAGGTGGTCTCTTTCTCTCTCCACCATGCTATGAAGTTACTAAAAAATTCCCTAGGATTCTAAATCACGACGGGTAACCTCTAACTCTTTGTTATACTTGTACTGTGACATGAATTCACGGGTAACATCCTCCAAACTACGAATCCTAGACTCCTCGAGAGATAAGAACTAATGAAGAGCGTTGTCCTTCAAAGTCTATTGGAATATTTAGGCCATTATTTCCTCAGAATCCCCTAGGCGAGTCACTATCCTGAACTTTTCAATGTTAGGAATCTTAAACTTTTCTAAATCCTTGCTTTAGGGTAGGGAGACACATGGGTGTAATCCATGTAGTTCCTGGAGATTCGAACTTGATCAAACTTCTTGGTCAACAACTTAAGGTCTTACTTGACCTTGTTTAATATTTCTTCCTTTGGATCAACAACCATGGGTAGGTTAGCTCTTGGTTGGGCAAGATTCGGCATAGGGAGCTAAGATAGTGGCCCATTAACATGAGGGGCACGTGGAACGTACTGATATTCCCGGGGGACCCAAATAGGACGAGGTGTGGGAAAATCCATAGTGCGAGGGAAGGGAACCTCACGTTCTTCAGGAACTGGGACCCAATTTTTTTGCATCTCATGAACCTTGGTTTGAAGGTTGTCAATCTTGGCAGTGAATTGGGCTAGAACCGTCATCAAATTCGGATGCACATTCGTTACTTGGTCGGTGATGTCAATGGAATGTGGGTAATGGTGGATTCTAGACTCGGAGGAAGTAGTGAGGGAACTGATAGAGCCTCGGGGAGGTATTGACGGAAGAACGAAGCCAATAGGGAGCCAAGCCAAGGGTCAGGTATGCGATCGACCTAAGAAGGAGAAATGATTCGAATTTATTTTTTAAAGAGAAGAAGGTAAGTCTTTTATTGTAGAAGGAAAATGTTTTTGACACTTTTATAATAGAGGATGACAAAATATTTTAGGGTAAAAAGGAGGAAAAATGCTTTTGACATTTATGATAAAAGGAAAGAAAATGCTTTTGGATAAAAAATGTTTTGACATTGTTGTTAAAGAAAGATAAAAAATGAGAGAAGGGTGTTAGCATTATTGTTACTATTATTATTATCTGACTTGTATTAAGTTTAACTAAATGCAAAAAGAAATGTTGGATGGGACCCGAGACTGAGAAAATTGGGTTTGAAAAATATGTAAAACATGGTTGGAATTACTAACATGCTAACGGATAGGGTCCCCTTTTTTTTCCAAAAAAAGACGTAATTGGGCAAAAATTTGGGCAGCATGCCAGCCCATCATTTCGGTAGAGTTTCAGGTAGTAATCGACAAACTAAATATGAGTGTACTAGGTTTGATGCCTATATGAGGGTATGCATTTGTTGGGTTAATTGGAAGGGTTCCCCCCTTTGGCATGAATTCCACTATATATGTTTTGCTTTTGAGGGCAATCGGTACGTCTTGATAAGCCATTTGATATACCTGGGTGTACATGAATTGACTCACTATATACCTCATAGGGACACTACGTGTGAGAGTGAATTTGATATACTCGATGTACATGAATGAGTTCCCTGTGATATAGCTCCCATCATGACTTCGGTCAAGTGGTACGATATAGGGGGAACCGTTTGATATACGTCGAAGGTACTTGGCCAATGGAAGGTGAGAGTCGTATTGCTTAGGCTAACTGCGACTTACCTTACCAGCTCCCATCACAAAGTGACCCCCCAGTTAAGGGACAAAATTTGATCAATAGCCATGCTCTTTGGTGATGTAGTGTGAAAATCCATGATTCTTGATTAGTATATTATGGAGAGAGTATTTTATTTAGCATGATGAGCACTATACTAATAGGGAAGAATGTATAAGTATCATAAAAAGTAAATCTATCATGGAGATTACACTAAGCATGGGTATGTGAGAGTGAGAGATGTGTGACTATCTATGAGTGAGAGTATGGTATTGTACCTAAGCATGGATATTCTAAGTGGTGGGTGACAAGTGTGAGTGAGAATGGATATATACAAGTGTGATAAGTGGAGGTCTGTGTTAGTGACACCTAAGCATGGATATTCTAGGTGGTGTGTGAAACATGTGGATATAAGTGATCATCTGTCTAAGTAGTGTGGAGTGTACATGGATAAAATTTACAAGTGTGTGAATGAGTAATGATATAAGCATTGGTACATATATACAAGAAATAATATATGAGAAAAAAAAGGAATATACAGGTAGGTGCATACGCATACATGAATAAAACAATAACACTCATGCAAATAGAGTCTAACCCTCTTAAGAAGGTCTCCAGTTGAGTTGCCACAATGGTCATACCTTGCGCGCCTCTCCCTTTTCTTCGCCGGGGGGGGGGGGGGGGGGGGAGGGAGGAGAAAAGGTCTCGTGCCCTCTTCATATAGGAACACTTATGTCGTCATCGATGTGGGGTGTTGTAAATAGATGGAGTCTCTAGCCTATTTTGCAAAAAATAGGCAAAAGAATATGTCTACACCTCGATAGAGCGGCATCAAATACAAACTGATGCTTGCGAAACCAATAGTTCAGAGGTTCGGGGGCTGAATTACGAAATGGAAAGGTGTTAGGCACCCATCCCGGCCTTTCGGTCTCTCATGGGATTGTGTTACTGTTTTCCTTAAGTTCTTCGTGAAGTGTGTGCGTATGTATATATAGATGGAGATCGGAATTTCCCAACTCATATCATGGAAAAGATAGAGTGAGGTCATCTATAGGAATGTTTCCAAAATAATATCTATAAAATACGATGTATGCGTTTATCGAGATATTGATCGTTATGATGAAACGATAATATATGTTAGATAAAAGTCCAATATGGATCATGAATATAATATATATTAAGTAATGTATAGATGAAAAGGATGCAAATGCGAAAATAGAAAATTTGGAAAATTGAGAAATTGGACACGAGTCTCGAATTTTATCCTGAGATGCCTACGTAGCCTATAAAGGCATCAAAGTCCACGTAGTTCGGGTGCAGCATAAGGTTGGGGTTTATCCCATAGATTCCAACAGGAATTTATTATATATGTGTGTAGAAAATGTATTTTAGTTTTGAGAAATTTTGTTGGATATTCCCGTTAGAATTTATAGGTGTAACCCTTTTTTCTTTGTTTTGAGTTTTTTATAAAAATAAAGTTTGTGCAATATAACTAATAAAGGGTGAAGTATTAATGTGTATGGGATAAAATAAAAGCTAGATTAAGGAGTTACATAACTAATGCCAAAATATAGAATTTAAAGAGAGAGAAGGATTTTTGGACCTTCTTTAGAGAATTGAGGCTTGATCTTGCTCCTTGATGAGATCCCTTGAATGTTGAGATGAATGTTGGATGAGAGAAAATGAGATTTTTCTAAATTAGGTATGAAAATGATGGGAATGAAAGATGGAAAGGGATTTCACAAGGAAAATTCGTCGATTGCTAGAGAATGTTGCTGACATCACTCATATTGATGAATCTGATATGTGACTTGAGGGTGAGGTCATGCATTTTATTTATAGGGTAGGGGTGCCGATAGACATAGTCTTAACCCTGCCAATTGGCAGGTAACCCTAGACACACTGTCAATAGGCAGGGAAATTGACCCGTCAATCAGCAATCTCGTGCAATTTTTTTAGGAAAAATGGTCATAGAACAGAATTCATAAATCCAAATCGTGCACATGGAATAGTGTTAGAAAGGTAATTCAGATACCTTAAATTTTCCCTTGGTCCACTCTCAAATCCAAGAGTTGACTTTTGATCAAACATGGCTTGGAACCACTCGTCGATCCTTTGGACGAGAGATCGTTGGATGGTAATGCATCGTTCGTCCAAACCGTAAGTCAAAATTGTGCACGAGGTGGACCTTTGAAAGGTTATGTGAGGTAATTATACATTATAAAGAGCTTTTCAAGGTTTGGAAAGTTGACTTTGGCCAACTGGGTCCCAGAAGTGCCCAGTGACCTTTCAGAGTGAAATGGGTCGTTCGTTCATACCATAAGGACGATTCATGCACAGGGCGGACTGTTGGAAAGGGTATTTAGTTCCCTTTAAAGATTGATTTATTATCGTTCAATATGAAGAGTTAACTTTGATCAAACAGCGTCTGGGAGAGCCCGGTGGCCTCCGAATCAGTTTTTGGTGGAAACGGATCATTCATCTGAACGATTATGCTATTTTGCACATGGGAAAAATCATTATAAAGGGGTTTCAGTGCCCTTTCGAGATTTAAAGAGAATTTTATCTGACGATGAAGGTTATTAGGGTCAAATCGGGGCTCGGGAGCTCCCGGTGGCCTTTAGATCGATTTTCGGTGGTAAAATGGTAAGTTCCTCCGAACCGTTATTCCAATTTACATACAAGGTGGACCGTTGGAATAGGGATTCAGAGCCCTTAGAAGATTCAATAATCTTTCACTCTGATGATAGAGTTGACTAGAGTAAAATGGGGCTATGGAGCGCCCAATGGCCTCTAAATCGGTCCTTGGAGTATGAGTTATGGTTTATATTGAATTGGGGAGGTGCTAGGGACCTAAGGAGAGAGTTACGGGGTCCTAGAATATGGTGTCTACGTATATATTATATCCTATTAATTATTTTTACACGAAAACTTATTTCAATTTATCACCAACTGCATCACATAAGCGTTATTTTATACCTATAGTACCTACTTACACTCTCCATGATTTCAGACTCTATAATCAACTATCGTGAGATAGGCACACAAAATTGAAAATCATATTTACAAATTAGGGGATTCTATTTTTAATATTAAATAATTGAGCTTATGTCTTTACACATTAATGTGTTGTTGTATCACTATGTGATAACTTGAACACATACTCCTATTACGAACTTTTTTTTGTGTAGTTCATGTTTATTATGAATATTGATTCTATCGATATCCCAATTATCCCTGAATCTCAATAAACCGCTACAACTTATAAATTCAGTAAACACCACTAAATTTCTTTAAACCCTCAATTGTATGACCCTGTATCGTATTTAATTTAATTGCAAAAAATATTCAATTTGTAACCATTCTCAATGAAACCCCTAGTATAATACATTACGATTCAGGGATTAGACCTTGGTATACCACAATAGTTCTAATTGGCCTATAGGACTCAAATTGTGAGTGTCTAGTTATTTAATTTATTTATGTGTGAATGGTTTAGTTCATTTAATTTATTTTCGCAAGTGTTCATAATGAAAGATAAAATTTGACAACCGCTTAATTTGACATGGGTGATTAGTAATTAAAAAGTTTTTTGACAGTGATGCTAAGAATGAAACTATTAATGATTCTTGTTTAATTTAATAATGGACTGATCACCAAGGATTAAAATAAGTGAGGTGTCACAATCTTTAACTGTCCACTGTAGCAAAATCCCTGTGACAAAAATCAATAACTAATCAATAAGACCCGTGATCGAAATTTTTCCCTTCTCCCAGCGAAAAATCCAAGTCACCACTATGTGGTAGAAGGTAATTTTCATTTCTATAATATTTTAGCACAAATATTATTTGTTTCTGGATCCATGTACTCTTTCATTGTTCATTCATGTATGACTCTCCTATAATTATCTTCTACTCTGTTAGCTCATCCTTTTACTATGGAATGCTAACGGGAAAAAAATGCTATTTTTGACAGGATTTGTAAGCGTCACACATTACGCTTTGGAACCACGACATTGACCATAGATTTAATAATTCTTTATATATCAGAGTTCAATTTTAACATAAGGATATGCTTATTATCCCCAAACTTTGCTCATATTGATTTCCATGCAAAGATAGTAACATTTGAACTACTCCATCAACCTTCATTTTATTTTAAAGGAAGAACTCCCCACCAATCCCTACTTTTTCAAATAGGCAAAAAGGAAACTTTCTCCCTTTCCACCATCTTATCTAGATATAAGAACGTGTTTCCCAAAGATTTTGCCAAAATACCCCCACTTTGAGAGATTGAATTTTTCATCAACTTATTGTCAAATACCTCTCATATTTCAATAACTCCTTACTGTATGGCTCCTTTAGAATTGTAAGAATTCCGAACACAACTAGACGACTTGTTAAAGAAAGTATTTATATGCCCTAGTACATCACCTTGGGGAGATCCATTTTTGTTCGTATGAAAAAAATATGGAACTTTTTTTGTTATGCATTGATTATCAAGAGTTAAGCCATGTAACCATAAAAATTAAATACCCTTTGCCTAGAATAGGAGATTTGTTTGACGAGTTACAAAGGTCAAGAATATTCTCAAAGATTGACTTAAGATTGGGATATCATCAACTTTGTATTAGGGAAAAAGATCTAACCAAAACCTCTTTTTGAACACGATATGGTCATTTTGAGTTCGTAGTCATGTCTTTTGGATTTACAAACAGCTCCGTCGCTTTCCCGGACCTAATGGATAGAGTATTTGTCCATTTTTTGGATCAATTTAAAATCATCTTTATAGATTAAATATTAATTTATTCCAAGACCAGGGCAGAGCATGAGGAACACCTATGCATAGTGTTGGACACCCTTTGTTAACATCGACTTTATGACAAGTAAAGCAATTATAACTTCCTCATGAAAAAGGTGAAGTTCATTGGATACGTAGTCATCGAAGTAGGTATACAAGTAGACCCAACTAAACCCATTGTCGTACATGAATGTCCTCAACCCACTACTATTACGAAAATACACAGTTATCTAGGATTCATCGGATATTATCGACCTTTTGTGGAAGGATTTTCTAGATATGCCTTACCTTTGATGATGTTGACCAGAAAGGATGTCCGTCCAACTATGAACAAGCTTTCTGTAGACTAAAGGAAAAATTAACCACCGCCCCTATCCAAATCACTCCTTCCAATCACAATAGCTAAGATGTTTATACCAACGATTCTCTATAAGGACTCAGTTGTGTGTTGATGTAACAAGGAAAAGTGATCTAATATGAGCCACGACAGTTAAAAATTCATGAATGCAATTATCAGATACATGATTTGGAATTAGCAGCAACATTGTTTTCCCTGAAAATATAGAGATGTTATCAATATGGAAATTAATTTCAGGTATTCTCTTACCATAAAATCCTTAAGTACATCTTCACTTAAAAGGATCTAAACCTCCGACAAAGACGATGGATAGAATTTTTAGAAGATTACAAATTTAATCTACTCTACTCTCTAAAAAGTTAATGCAATTAATGATGCCTTGAGCCACAAAGCCCAAGGAAACCTGCACAGTATGTTTTTATTCTTAGAAACCATGGGAGATTACAACCTACAAAGAGACTCTTCCGAAACCCAAAATCTCTTGCAAAAAATCATAGCTCGGCCCTCAAAAAAATCATTGACCTCCAAGGCCAAGATGATTTTTTTAACTCCCAGAAGCAAAAACTCCATAATAACCTCTTCGACAAATACTGGACCCCTTACCCTAAACAAGGGTTAAAATTCAAAAATCGAGTATGTGTTTCTCTCATATGCTCATTATGGAAAAAAAAAATCCTGGAAGAAAGCCACCAGTCTAAATTCACGATTCACCTCAAAAGTACCAAAATGTATCAGACTCTCAAACAACATTATTGTTGGCTAGGTATGAAAAAAGGATATAGCCCATTTTGTAGATAAATGTTTAACTTGTCAACAGTGAGTATTGAGCATTAACATCCCAGGGGATTACTCCAACCACTCCCTATCCCATAATGAAAATGGGATCACATTACCATGGATTTTGTCAGCAGATTACCCTGAACTTCTCAAGGATACAATTCGATATGGGTTATCATTTATCACCTAACGAAATTTTCCCATTTTATACCAATTTGATCCACCGATTCTTTCCAATGACTTAGTGAGCTCTAGATCAGAGAAATTTTCCGACTCCATGGCGTACCTATCTCTATTATTTCAAATTGAAACCTCCGATCATAGCAAGATTTTGGCAAGACCTACAAGCCTCAATGGGAACCCAATTGTATATAAGTATTGTCTTATATCTTTAAACCGACGAAAAAATTTGAACTAGTAATTCAAACCCTTGAAGATATTTTATGAGAATGCACATTAGATTTTTCGGGTACATATAACTACCGCTTGGCGTTAATCAATTTCTCCTACAATAACAACTACTAAACCAGCATTCAGACCACCCCCTATGAAACTCTTTATGGAAGACCTTGCCGCTCACCCCTATGCTGGAATAAATCTAGGGAAAATTGTATGCCTAGACTCAAAATTATCACCTAAACCACGAAAAAATACGCCTTATTCGGGAAATATTGCATTCATCCCAGAGTCGATAAAAGAGTTATGATAACACCCGAAGAAAGCCATTATAATTTCAAGTGGATAATCAAGTATTCCTACGTGTGTCCCCAAGAAAGGAAATAATTCAGTTTGGAAAAAGAGGAAAGTTATCACCCCGCTATATTGGTCCCTTTAGAATCATCAAACATATCGGACCAATAGCCCATCGTTTAGAATTACTTCTCGAATTATCCATTTTATATGGTGTATTTCACATTTCATAACTATGAAAGTACATCCTCGACCCAAGTTATATTATCCCCTGGAAGGTCATAACCATCAACCCTAACCACGAATTCAAGGAAATTCTTATCGAAATCGTCAATTGGCAAGTAAAGGTCTTCAGACGTAAAATCATCCAACTAGTCAAAGTTCTTTGGACACACCAAGAAACTGAATAAGCAACATGGGAGGCTGAAGATGTTATGAGACAACAGTACCCTGCATTTTTTACAGGTAATTTCGAGGACAAAATTCTTTTTAAGTGGGAAGAATGTAACAGCACACCCTAAATAGGCATATAGTCCCTCCAAAATCCTAAAATCCCCAAGAAACCTTATACTTTTGTAGAATTACCAAAATATCCTTGAGTAAAGAATCATATTAATATACACCTTCTAAATCCCAACTTTAACCCAAAGTTTGACCAAATAATAGGAATATCATGAACCAATTCCCTAAGTTTAAAAAATTGCACACAAGCCCCTAAAACTTTTAAAAAGTAACTTATAAGACCTAAACTCCAAATAAAAACTGCCCAAGGACCAAACTTAAAACCTAATTTATTTCCATTTCTCTCCCCTGCTGATATGGGACCAGCTGGACTGCCAACATGGCAAATACCATATGGAGTACCCGTGGTACCCATTTAACCCTACATGTACCTTTGTTGAAACTTTCACAAAACCAGGCTAAAAATCACCTCCATTACCACCAATAAAACCTCTTTCACGAACCCTATAAAAGGCACCATTTACCCTTTAGAAAACTCACTTCAGCTCAGTACACTTTCAAAGTAAAGTTTTGAGTTTTTTTGAATCTCTATCATTTTATGTGTGAATGTTGTTTTCTTTCATCTGGTTATGTTTTTGCACTTATATAGAGTAAATATATCTATTTACATGTGAATGCATTGAATAAGCTTAAAAACTAGCAAACTCCATTGAAGCTTGAGCTTTAATGGTGTATTCTACTTCCTTGACTTTGAACAAGTATCAAAGTGAGGAAACTTAAGCTTTAGTCCTTAGGAATCTATGTGCAATGTGTAATTGGACCAAAACCTTATTTTAATTCCCTAAATTGAAACTTGAATTTTCCGTGCCTGAAAGTTTCAGAACATAAATCCATGAGTTATAATCAACCAAAATCCTTCAAACCAAGCATGTTTGATTTCACTTTCAACATAGAATCTAAACATTACTATTTCGAAATATGAACCATAGCTTTCAATCACTTATTCTCAGATTAAACTACCCACCAACATCTTTGAAACCAATATGGTTGGTTCCTCTTCAAAAATTACAAAACTTTCAATTAGGAACCAACTGAAATGGATTTCTAAAACCTCTCAAATATAGGGTCAAAGTTTCAAAACTCTAAAGTCAAATTATCTAATATCGAAGGTGATGCGGGTTACATATGCACGAGTGGGGTCAAACCATGTGCGTGTGATGTTTGACCCAACGCATGAGGGCACGTATCCAATCAAAAAAATCTATTTTCCCCAAAATTTCTATTTTTAATTTTTGAATAGAATGGTATACTACATCACCTTGTTTGGATCCCTTGAAATAATAATCTCGAGAAAGCTAGTTTAAGGTTCAAAATCCAACATTCATTTTAGACACAACCCCCTAGCCAACTTTTTCAAGTATTTCAAAACATTCCCAAAACAATTTTACAAATTCTTTAGGTCAATTAAAGGAATTTTCTCTCATTCCACTAAACCCAAATCCAAATGGAAACTGAGAAAAAGTTTACCTCTAACAAATTTGGAAATTATATATTATATCCTCTTAATTATTTTTATACTGAAATTTATTTCAATTTATCACCCTACTACATCACATAAGCATTATTTTAGACCTATATTACCTACATATACTCTCCTTGATTTTAAGACTCTCTAGTCAACTATCGTGAGATAAAAGCACAAAATCTCAAACCGTATTGACAAAGTAGGTGATTCTATTTTTAAAATTAAAAAAATTGAGCTTATGTATTTGCACATTACTGTGTTATTGTATCACTATGTGATAACTTGAACTCATACTCTTATTACGAAATCTTTTGTGCAGTTCATATTTATCGTGAATATTAATTCTATCGATATCCCAGTTATCCCTGAAACTCGTAAACCGCTATAACCTATAAATTCAGTAAACACCATTGAATTCCCTTAAACCCTTAATTGTATTACCCTGCATCCTATTTAACTTGATTGTAATGAACCATGCAATTCTTAACCATTATCATTGAAACCCCTAGTAGCATATCTTACAATTTAGGGATTAGACCACTGTATACCACGGTAGTTCTAATTGGCTTATAGGACTCAAATGGTGAGTGTCTAATTATTATTTACTATATACAAATGAGTGACACTATAACTAATTATTCCAAGTTATTTTATTATTTACCCAATTATATGGGATTGCATGTCCAAAGGTTTTGGACGATATTGTAACAGTATGACTACGTAGTTGCAACCCCTATAATCGATAATTTATGGGTTATCGTGTTATAATATGAACCCTTTTCATTATAACTTAATATATGAAGTTGCAATTCTCTATATTATTCTTTCACATATCAATAAACTTCATTATACGCCTGCTAGTTCTATGATATTTCCTTTTGTTTCCATCTATAACATCTGCATGAGTTAATTCCAGTTATATTCTGATAATACATGCTACTGACACCTTGCATTGAAATAAAATTATCTATTTGTCATATCTTCTTAATCGTTTTCCTTCCAGATGGACAATGAGCTTAAAGAAGGTGAAATACCACCCACACATATGAACTTTTACTATGTTTTACCCCAAAAATCTTTTTTAGTAACATACGTGTTAGCGATAGCAGACAAGGATGGTAGTCCCCATTGGAATATCTATACTGCACTTATCAGTCCCTGTGATTCTCGTATGTTTTCTACAAGTTCCCTATTATGAGTGACATGTTGTAATAAAATAATTTTATTTGATATGGACTTATGAATGTAATAAGATGCCTAGCATCCCCCTATAATAAAATCACTTAAATTCTACTTTCCTTCAATTATTTCGTTTTATGTTATTATCCCTTAGTTATCATTAAAGCATAGAATTGAGGATGTCACAATATTTTTATGCATTTAGTTTATATTTCACTCATGCTTAGAATGATATTCAATTTTTTGATTCCCATGAATTTCTATTAGGCATAATCAATCTATTATTAAATTTTATGGGGTGTTACAATATTAATTTAAGTATATTATATATATACATCTTGAATCATAACTGGAGATCATTAAAGTAAGAGAATAATCATTAGTAAGTGAGTTAGAATTAGTGTAAGATAATATCGTAGAGTAAGAGATTCTTAATTCAATAGACAAACATAAATTGTTATAGTAAAGAATACTTAACTGAAAGATGAAATTATATCACATGTGTCTCATTTAGATTTGGGATTAGAAATGCATTTTTATTTAGATTGTTTGGGTTGGTATAACTTAAAATCAACTTAGACATTTGAGGAAAATGTGATATTATTATTGATATGCCCAATATGTACCCTCGTACTCAGAGCCGATAACCTCGGCTAATGCAACGGCCGAGTCAACGGGAGGATCACAATCTCCATCAGAGAAGTCGTCCTGTACAAGGTCGACACCACAATGACCAACCTCGGCTGGCCAACAACCGTGGTCAAACAATTCATGGGCTCAAGTGACAGCCACTGACTCACCCTATTTTAACCGAAACTTCAACCATGCTTAAAATCTAACCTCGGCTGGTCAACCAAGCCGAGGTCATACTTGAGTTTGGTGGAACAAAGACAAACCTCGAACTTACCAAGCATCGTACTCGGCTGGGCCGAGGTTACCACAGAGGACATCACAAGTCCGAGCATACGTAAGCACATGGGAAGACTAACACGTGGACTAACCTGTTATAACCAGCTCATTCCTCTCACGTGAGGGAATATTTGGTCATCGTTACCTGCATGTGGCACAGCCAGGTGTCCACATGAGATTGGACTGATCTTTTTACACATGCTCATGGAATGATTGGGGGTACACTACACCCCCCAATAACTATATATACATGTCTTCTCCTAACTTGTAAGGGGATCCATAATTGTAACCCTAGCGAAAGCTCTGCAGAATTATACAGTAGAGAGAGAAAGTGAGATTGTATCACAGGCCATTAGTGCCCTCGTTCTAGTGAAATTTACTCACACACTCACAGTGGACGTAGTCCAGATTGGCTGAACCACTTATATACTGGTGTTTCTCCTCTTATCCTCATCTCCTTCTGCTATATATTTACTCTTGTGCTGCAATTGTTGTTGCTAGTTTGAGCTTATCAACACCTCTTACCAGTGGTGTTGTTTACATCATCATCATTTTTGCACCGTTTTTGGGAACGAGAGGATTCATATTTTCCTCCTTTTCTACTTGACCTCACCAGAGACTCTGATGGTGAACCAGACCTCCCCCATCACGTGGATTTGTTTTACCGTTGAAACAGATCCTTGAAGGAATCGATATCCTTAGTATTTATATTACAATCTCTCTAGTATTCTTACATGGCACCAGAGTTACCACCTCCACCATCTGGTGTTAGAGGACCCACTTCTATCCAAGCACCACCCCAGTCTGAGATGGATGAGGTGGGGGAGGCTTTGAAGTCCTTAGCTGCCACTCAATAAGCAATACAAGAGAAATTTTCCCAGCTAAGACAAAACATAATAATGAGACCACCTAGGGTCTCACTGGAGATGATTACTCCGGCAGCTGATCAGGGACAACATGAGACTAAAGGACCACCCCAGTCACCACGAAAAGACCTACATCCACCTCAACGGCGGAGGGATGTTGCTGACCTTAGGCGTTTACACCTGGGGAGGCAAGGAAACCCTTTCCCGGAGGATAGGTATGATGATATAGAGGACGAGGATGCTCCGACTGACTGTTGGGAGCCAAATAAGGTCTCAAACAACATTGTACGTCCTATCCAACAGAGTCGAGGTTAGGGTTAAAGATGAGACTGCAATGCCTGTTAAAGAGGTTCAACTTTTGATCAGTTAAGTAGAGGGTCGACCTTCAAAAGGCTTGGCCTAGTTAATGACCTACGAGAAAGGATGTCCAGGTCAAGAATCATCATTGGCTCACGAAGAGAGGGTAGCGATCGTCGGCCCCATCATGGTCCACCCCATAGGGCTGAGATTATGGTCAGGGGGAGGTCAACAGAAGACGTTGTGTCGTAGTTGGAGAACCCTCAGTCCACCCTTTGGAGGTGGTTGGGGATAACCTCGGCCATGCCAATGTTTCTAATCCCTAGAACGACTCTATTTAAAGGCTAGAAGAGAAGATAGGGGATCTCAAAAAAAGTCGAGACCCATTACAGAGGGGGTATTCGAAGGGTTCACCATTTGTGGCTAGGATTGTAAACTTCCTAACCCTTGCCAATTTTAAACCTCCAGTGGTATCTACCAAGTACGATGGAAGTACCAACCCAGTCCATCATATTGAAATGTATCAATCTACAGCAGACATTTATTCAATATTTTGATGAGATGAGGTGTCGGGATTTCTCAAGCACTCTAACTGGGGCTGCACATATCTGGTTCACTTATCTTCCTAAAAATTCAGTTGAGACTTTTAAAGGTTTGGCCGAGCGATTTATTCACAACTTCTGTTTTGGGGTAAGACCTCAGAAGAAGATGACTCACTTTCTTTATGTAAAGCAAGGGAAGAATGAAAGCCTCAGAGACTATATCGCTAGGTTCAATAAGAAAAAGTTGGAGGTAGAAGATTATGAAGAGAGTATAGCCATGACAACCCTTATTGGAGGACTTTAGAAGGGAAAGCTACTCTGGAAGCTTGTTGAAGACCCTCCTAAGTCTATGGCCGAGCTGTTATAAATAGCTGGGAAGGTCATGATAAAAAAAGAAGCAATGGCTGGGAAATATGAGGATTAGAATGGAAGTAGCAGTGGGAAGTTTCAAAAGAAAAATGATGGAAAGAAGAGGACTGTAGAAAATAAGTTTGCAAACTATACTCCTTTAACTGTGAGCTGCGAACACATCCTTAATGAAATAAAGAATGATAGGTCCCTGAGATGTCCAGAGAAGCTGAAGGATCCTCCACATAAGGGAAACAAGAATTTATGGCGCGAGTTCCATCAAGATCATGGCCATCTAATTGACAAATGTTTCTCCCTGAAGGCCGAGATTCAAAAATTGTTGAAGTCTAGAAGGCTGAGAAAGTATATGGATACAAGAGCCTCAAAGAGTGGCCAAGACGACCCTAGAAAGAAAAGGAATGATAAATGCCAGGAAAATACCTCCGTCGAGAAGGATGCTGCCTCAAATGATGAAGATGATGACCCTGACCTCCCACCAAAGGACGACAATGTCCCATTAAAGAGGGTCAACATGATCTCTTTAGGTGTGAGCACTATCTACGGGGGACTAGAAGGGGTTGGCTCAGAGGTGGCTGATCGCAAGGCTTATTTAGCAGAGGTGAAGGCAGTAACAAAATTCGATGATGTAAACTTGGCTTCGACAGAGGTTAAACATGAGAAAAGAAAGAAGGTAGACATGGACACCCTCATAATCGACTTCTCGTGACTTGATTTAAAGTGTATCTTAGCCCCCCATGATGATCTTCTAGTCATCACCATTAGGGTACATGGGTGTGAAGTTCATAGGGTCCTTGGATGTTCTGTTTTGGCCCTATTTCAAGAGCTTGGATCTCAGACGAGCAAGGCTTGTCCCTTATCATCACCCCTAGTTTGGCTTCAGTGGGGAGAAGGTCCATCCATTGGGAATGTATGAAATTGATGTAAGAATGGGAGACAAATGTCCTAAGAGGTTGATCAGAAAAATAAATTTCTTTGTGATGGATGAAAATGTCTTCAACAATCCACCAGATGCTAAAATTCCCGACTCCCTATGGAGTAGGGGAAGTGCAAGGTGACCAAAAGACGGCACGAGAATGCTACTTCAACTCTATAGAATATAGAGATGCTCATAAGAGGGCAACAATCACGTACAACATTGACACCCTTGATCCTAGAGATGAAACAAAACTCAAAAAGGGAGAGGCCACGGAGGAGGTATAATCCATCATCCTCAATGAGAGCGAGTAAAAAAAAACCATACAAGTTGACAAAGCCCTAAAGCCTGAGATCAAGGAGGAACTAGTGAAGTTGTTCAGGAAAAGACAAAGTATCTATGCCTAGAGCCATGCAGACATGCCAGGTATTGATCCTGAGATCATGTGTCATAAACTCAATGTTGTAGAGGATGCCAAGCCCATTAAGAAGAGAAGAAGGATATACTCAAGAGAGAAATACGATGTCATCAGAGACGAGGTTCAAAATCTTAAAGAGGCTAAGTTCAATAGAGAAGTTATATACCCTGAATGGTTATCTAATTCTGTCATAGTGCCCAAAGCTAATGGGAAATGGAGGATGTCTGTATACTTCACTGATTTAAACCAGTCTTGTCTAAAGTACAGTGTTTCCCTACCTCGTATAAATCAGACGATGGATGCTACAGCAGGACATAAGCTCATGAGCTTCATGGATCATATTTTGGGTACAATCAGATCTTCATCAATTTGGCAGACTTAGAGAAGATAACATTCATTATAGATAAGGGGACCTATTGCTACAAGGCCATGCCCTTCGGCCTAAAGAATGCAGGGGCTACTTACCAGTGTCTTATCAATAAGATGCCCGAGGATCAGATAGGCAAATCTATGGAATTTTATGTGGACAACATGTTGACGAAGAGTCTGAAGGCCGACTCTCATGTGTCCGACCTTGAAAGAACTTTTGACACCATGGACAAATACAGAATGAAGCTTAACCCGACCAAATGTGTCTTTGGGGTAGGAACGGGAAATTTTTTCGGATTCATAGTCAACCAAAGGGTAATAGAGGCTAACCCTGAGAAGATCAAGGCTTTGCTGGAAATGAATACACCCAGAACCATCAAAGACATTCAGAGGCTAATCGGACGAGTTGCTGCAATTAATAGGTTCATCTCAAGAGTTACAGATTAATGTCTTCCTTTTTTCAAAGTTCTTAGAAAAGACTTCGAATAGAATGAGGAATGTGACAAAGATTTTAAAAAGATTAAGTCCTACCTCAGATCCCCCCTACTCCTATCTCAGCCAATTCAGGGTGAGAAGCTGTATGTATATTTAGCTGTCTCAGAGTGAGCCAACAGTGCTACAATAGTAAGAGAAGAGGATGGAGTGCAAAGACCAGTGTACTTCAATAGCAAAGCACTCCACGGGTCTGAGCAGAAGTACCCTCAGATTGAAAAGTTAGATTATGCTTTGATACATGCTTCTAGGAAAATAAAGCCATACTTCTAGGCCCACTCCATGGTTGTCCTCACTGATTTGCCACTCAGACAGGTCCTCCATAAGCTTGAGAAGTCAGGAAGGCTACTGACCTGGGCAATCGATTTGGGGGAGTATGATATTGTTTATCAACCCAGGGTAGCCATCAAGGGACAAGAACTCATAGATTTTTTGGTCGAGTTTACCTAGGATGAGGTCGATGTTGAGAAGAGTCACGAGGCTACAGTTGAGCCAGTAGATAGAAACATCGGCCAAACTTCGAATAAGGATGAGTCAAGTACAACCAGATATAGAATAATTGGGAATGAAGAGAGAGATACCTCTTAACACTGGGGACCTTATCAGAGGGAAACTTCTTTTCAAATGAAACCATCTAGAACCTCTTCGTTGATAGGTCATCCTATGAAAGAGAAAGTGAAGCAGGGCTGATAGTGTCGGCACCAGATGGTACATTTATTAAGTATGCGCTAAGGTTCAACTTGAAAGCTTCTAATAACGAGTCAGAGTATGAGGCATTAACAGTAGGTCTCTGTTTAGAAAAATCCTTCAGTGTCGGCGAGCTCCTAGTCCACAGTGACTCAAGATTAGTCGTGAACCAAATCCTGGGGGTGTATGAGGCCAAAGATGAAAGGATGGCCAGATACCTGAAGAGAGTAAGAATGATGCTAGAAATCTTCAAGTTGGATAAACAACATCTGAGTTGATGCACTCACGAGTTTGGCCTCAACAACAAGAACAAACATAAGGAGAATAGTACCAGTTGAGATTCTGCTCAAGCTGACCATCAAAGAGGAATAGGTTGGTAAACGTTGACCAAATCTGAGCATGGGAGCCTCATGGATGGATCCTCTTATCGGATACATCAAATAGGGAGAACTTCCAGATTTAAAGTTAGAAAGGAAAAGGCCAAGGTCCAAAGCTGTTAAATTCTCCATTGTGGGAGATGTCCTGTACAAAAATGGATTCCTACTCCCTCTTCTCAGATGTGTCCACCCTTCATAGGTTACATACATCTTGCAAGATATGCATGAAGGCTCTTGTTCAAATCATAATAGAGGAACGTCATTGGCTAAGAGGATAATCACTAAGGGATTTTGGTGGCTGACCTTGGCCAAAGATGCAGTTGCGTATGTGAAAAGATGTGATAAGTGCCAGAAGTTCTCCACCATTCCCCATCAGCCTCACCAGTCGCTGACTTTTATCAGTTCCCCTTGTCTATTTGCAGTATGGGGTATTGATTTGGTAGGACCCTTGCTAAGGGATGTAAACAACTATCAGTACTTAATTGTGGCAATTGATTATTTATCCAAATGGGTAGAAGACGAGCGCATGATCACAATCACTGAGCAAAACACCTTCTAGTTTATCTAGAAAACATCATATGCAGGTATGGCCTCCCAAACACCCTCATCTCAGATAATGGAACCCAATTAAAGAATGTTTCCTTAGAAAAGTACTATAAAAGAGTAGGGATCAAGAAATTTTTCTCCTCCCTTGCTCGACCCTAGGCAAATGGTCAAACAGAGGTCAAAAATTGAATAATCCTTGATGGGATAAAAAAGAAGTTGGAAGAGGACAAAGGAAGATGGATAGAAGAGGTATATGCTGTGCTTTGGGCTTACATGAGGACAGTGAGGACACCCACAGGGGAAACTCCATTCATGTTAGCCCGTGGCTCATAAGCTGTTATCCCAACAGAGATAGGGCTTCCCACTCATAGAGTTCAGACATATGAACCTCAGAGGAATGGGGAAGAGAGAAGACTTGATCTTGATTTGATTGAGGTAAGAAGAGAGGATACAGAGATAAGACAGGCAGCCTATCAGCAGAGAACTACGAGATTTTACAATCAGAGGATAAAGTTAAGGCCGATAGCTGTGGGAGACCTAGTCCTGAAGAATACGTGGCATAAAACAAATAAGCTCCATCCTAATTGGCATAGTCCTTATAAGGTAATTGATGAGGTTGTACCTAGTACCTACCCGCTAGAAAATCTAGAAGGGGAGCCCTTCTCCAACCGTTGGAATGCCGACCACTTGAAAACATATTACTTATGATGTTGTAATTGTTCTATATTTTTGTAATACATGTATCAACTTATATAAATAATGTCAATGAAAAAGTAACAACGTTGTGTTCATGCTTTTGTTCCAATGTATGTATTTAACACCATAATTTGGTGACCTTAGACTTTAAACATCATTAGTTTGGCGAAATTATGAGGGTAACCCCATAATTTTGTGACCTCGGACCCTTTAACATCATTTATTTGGTGAAATATGAGGTGAAATATCATTAATTAGGTGACCTCGGACCTTTAACACCATAATTTGGTGACCTCGGACTTTAAACATCATTAGTTTGGTGAAATTATGAGGGTAACACCATAATTTGGTGACCTCGGACCCTTTAACATCATTTATTTAGTGAAATATAAGGTGAAACATCATTAATTTGGTGACCTCGGACCTTAAACATGATTAATTTGATGACCTCAGACCTTAAACATCATTAGTTTGGTGGAATTATGAGGGTAACACCATAATTTGGTGACCACAGACAATTAACATCATTTATTAGGTGAAATATAAGGTGAAACACCATAATTTGGTGACCTCAGACCCTTAACATCATTAGTTTGGTGAAAATATGAGGGTAAATAACATAATTTGGTGACCTCGGACCCTTAACATCATTAGTTTGGTGAAAATATGAGGGTAAAAATCATTAGTAAACATCATAATTTGGTGTAGTGAAATTTGTGGTGAATGTGTGGAGTATCACAATTATAAAACAACATCATACGAAACAGTAGAATCAGAAAAAGCCAAGGTAATTAGGACTATAACATAAAGAGGATTTAGAATTACATCCAGAATATCAAGAAGCTACCACCAGAGTTCATGAAAATAAGAATTATAAAAAAATGCTATTTAAGTTCATCAAAACTAACTATCAAGAAGCTTTAGAAGAAAAATTTAACGGGTAGGAGAGGAAATCAGAGTTGAGCCTATGCCTTGGAAGGGGCAGAATATCCAGCAACTGTAGTCTGATCAAGGTCGACGTTAGTAACTTCAACCTCATCATCGTGATAAGTATCGTCTTCTGTCTCTATAACCTCAAGAGGAGCCGTCTTGGATGGATCAGCATCACTCTCTTCAACTTCCTTTAAAACCTGGGCAAACTGAGGATCTACAAAGCCATGAACAATAAAGTCCTCGGTAGTCAAGCTCCCGGACTCACCTTAATTCATAGCCGCCCATATGCTGGTCTCTTTGATACCCATCTCTAGATACTTAAAGCCGTAGCTGACAAACTCGTCAGAGACCTTGTAGTCCTTAATGGCTTTCTCTATGGAATCTTCCAATGCAGCTTTGACTGCAACATTAACCTTCGATTGAAGAACATCATCCTTTGCCTTCAGAGCTTTATTGTGATCCTTATTGAGATGAGAGATTTGGTTCTCTATCCCCTTGAGGTCTCCTTTCAACCTTTTAACCATGGCCTTCAGAGAGGCCTCAACTTTTTTAGCATCTTTACCATTTTCTATAAGGGGCATCTTCTTTAAGGTCCATTCAATAAGACGGTGAAGAGACACCACACCCTGTAAAAGAAGATGAGATAAATGAATAATAATTCATAAAAGGCAGAGACAATACTTGAAGAAAGGTAGCTAAAAATTGATACCTGAACCAATGTGTGAAGAGAGAACTCGGCCAATAAAGGGACATCTAAGGCACAAAGAAAATGTTTATCCTCCTTAGTCATTATGGTGCCAATTGCATCGGCAGCTAAGACTCCTTCACATCTCCCCTTTTGGCCACCATATCCTCCTCCGCGTTCATGATCCTCCCAGTTGAGACTGGGAGTTCAGTCATTGTCTTTGGATGATCTTTGGTGAGCTTCTAGAGAAATTTACTCGGTTGTAATCCGTTGGTAAGGACTATTATAACAATGTTCTCCTCATAATATTTTACCTCCAAGTTCATAACCTTCTACCTCTAAGTTTTCCTTATTGAATTGAGAAATGTAATCCCTTAGAGTCTCATTTTTGTCTTGCTTCACATTCAATATGTTAGTTACCTTCTTTGATAGCTTCATGCCGAATTAAAAATTATGTATAAACTTATAAGAAAACTGCTTGAAATTTATTAATGATGTTTTTAAGCAAATTTGTATACCACATATGGGCAGCACCTGTGAGGTACTAGAAAATGCCCTACACCCCATCTTACCAGGGATTGAGTAAATACTGGTCGCTGGATGATATATCTCTATATGATGCACGGGATTGGAACTTCCATCATACATCAGACTGATAATAGGAGGTTTAAACTTTGCAGGGCTAGGATAACTCACAATGCTCACAACGAAATGAGACCCCTCCATGTTGGTCCCTTTGATGAATCTCTATATGGTCCCCCTGTCATTGAATCCATTATATTTCTAGTAGTCGGAGTAATAATATCCATCACTGTGTCACTTGGGCTCCTTCCCAATATGTTTTGGCTAAATTTTATGAATTTTTCCTGCATCTTTTATTGGCTGGCCACCAAGGATCACAATGTCCCCACAAAATCATCCATTTCTGACTAAGGTGGTGGTTAACAGGAGCTTGGGCCAACACTTGGAGGTAATTCAGATGCCATGTCTTTAGTGAGAGGATGTAGTATAATCTAGATGAACTATGAAGAACACCCACCCAGCTCTTTCAATGGTGGTGCAGGTTCAATAATAATGGAGGTAAAAGTGAAAGTCTAAGCTGAAAAATGAAAAGGAAGAAGAAAATCTCTTCACATAGATAATGATAAAAATGTTGATGCTATGAATCACCACTCCAAGTGTTTGAATTACTCAAGCTATATATATTTATAACAATGGTGATATAGATACAGAAGCATAAATATAAAAGAAGGCGATGAGAGAGATGGAAGACACGGAAATATAAGTGGTTCAACCTTAGCATACTCCGCTATGCATGGTGAGGGTGTGTTTTTGCATTATAATAAGGAACTAAAAGGCCATGGTTACATACACACGAGCATTATTTATATATACACAAATGATAGAGTTTCAGTAGGGTTCTCAATTACTCGATCCCTAAAGATGATGAAGAAGAAGGTTTATAGGCTTGGGGTGCATAGTGCGCCTCTCAAGCATTCTGCATGCATGGGATGAACAACTAATAGATAAGGGCCAGTTGTCCCCTATACAAGTATGTCATGATGATGAAATATTCCCTCACATGAGCTGAAGATCTGTTGTAATGGTACATCTATATGGGTTGATGATGCATAAGTCATATGAGACATCAGGGTTTGTTACGAAGGTACTGACCGAGCGAGCAATGAAGGATGGTCTCCTATAGAGACGACCATGAAGATATTAGAATATCATCTTTAGGACGGTAATTAAGGTCTCAGCCTCTCAGTGTGGTACAAGGCCGACACATGAGAGGGCCGAGATAGCGGAGACAGTTTGGACTAGCGAACATATCTTGTTGAGTAACTATAAATTTTGAGGACAAGGTCTCTGAGTCCGATAATGTTGAAGGTGTGCCTATAATGGGCCGACTAATGCGAATATAAGCCTTATGGGTGTCGAGTAAGGTCAGTTGAGCTGACCCAGGTCTAGTGCAAGACGATACCACACTTATGTATATCATCGAGGATTCCTTTATTGGTAGGCATCCACTCGTAATGTTGCACTCTACTTACTTCTTCCAAAAGATCCTGGTCAAGCCTTCTCATTAGATTTATCCTTAGTGAGTTCAAATTGAGTATCATGTGTCTAGGTAGGCTGATCTTAGTGGGAACTATAGCTTCAGTACCAAATGCTAACATGAATGGAGACCATCACCGTTCTTAGGGTTATTCTGTATGCCCAAAGCCTTCTTTGCAGCTCATTGATCCAATTTCTATTAGCGTTATCTAGTTTTTTTATTCATTCCATCCAGTAGATTTTTATTTGTTACCTCTGTCTGTCCGTCGCACTGTGGATGACTAGGTGTTGAGTGTAGTTTCTAGATATTGGAGGGAATGTAATAATCAACGAACTCTTTATTATCAAATCGGGTACTATGATTCGTGACGATAACATATGGAATTCTGTAGCGGCAGATGATTTTCTTCTATATCAAGTGGATGACTTTTTCGTATAGTATTTTACCAAAGGCTCAGCCTCCACCCATTTAATAAAGTAATCAACTATTATGACCAGATACTTGAACCTACCCCTTGTCTTCGGCAGAGGGATGATTAGATCAATCCCCCACATAAAGAAGGGCTAAGGGGATACGATCGACATTAGTGTATCTACTAGACTCTTATGGATCATGATGTACTTATGGAACTTATCGCACTATTTGCATAGTTTGTGCAATCTTCTTTCATAGTGGGATAGTAGTACCCTTGAGTAGACACTCATTTCACCCATGATATGCCCACCGAGTCGGATCCATAAGAGCCCGCATGCACTTATTTTTTCAAGTCATTTGGAGATATCTGAGTAGTGACACGATGAATCCCCTTTTGAACAAAATTTTTCTTTCCAATACGTACCTACCAGTATCAGAGTCTCTTTTTTTTTTGGATCCGTTGGAACTATGCTAACCTCCAAATATCCTCATATGGGATCCATCTAGGATGACCCTAAGTCTAATTTCACCACTAATACACATTCCTCATATGTACAGCGGTGCATCAAGACTCCCACCGACTCTATTTTGTGAGCTATCTTTTGGTGGATGATAATAGGCGAGCGAGTGCATTTGCTCTTGTGTTTTTAGCTCTTGGTATTATGACCATCTTAACAGCCAAAAACTATGACAATAATGCTTTCACCTTTGTCAAATATTTTATCATAGATTCTTCCCTTGCCTTATAAACTCTAAGGACTTAATTTATAATGAGCTAAGAATAGTTGTGTGCTGATAGCTGCTCGGTGCCTAGTGACGATGCTAATTCCAGACCAACTATGAGGGATTTATACTCTACCTCATTGTTAGAGGCCTCAAAGTTGGACCTGAGGTCATACTCCACATCACCCCTATCAGGCGTTGTGATTATCAAACCTGCCCCATTACTGTTGGCATATGATGGTCCATCTATGAATAGTTTTTAGACCAGGGATTCCTCTTCAAAACTTCCATTTTTAAATAATTTATTCATTTGATCTAGATTCTGAGCCATTTCTTCTTACTAAATAGATGACTAAGGTCTATCGACAATCTGGTTAGCTAGATTTGTCTTTGTGTTCTCTTTTATCTACCTGGTTATCTAGACTACTGAGCTCTCTTCTCGACAAGTCCACTAAGTTATCTAGACTACTAAGTTCTCTTTTGGAGAATTCTTCTCCGTAAAATTTACCACTAGATTATGTTCCTTAAAAACCTGCTCTACTATTTTTGTTGTTGAGTTCTCTTCCATGGAAGTTTGCTTGGCAGACTTTTTTTCATGATTAAATTTTATAATAAAATCAACTTTTATTTGACCTTATTCTAGGTTTATTCTGAATGTCGTACTCTACCAATTTTATTGTCCAAGCCATCAGTCTTCCCAATTTCTCAGGTTTATGAAAAGCTTGTCGTAGCGGTAGGTAAGTCTGTATACACGATGATAATATTCACTTAGAAGTATGGCTTCATTCTTCGGGAGGCTTCAATTAGGTCCAACGCTATTTTCTCCAATCTAGGGTACCATATTTCTGCTCTGAGATATGCCTTGCTAGTGTTGCATATAGGATTTTTCACCCCAGTTTCTTGTCACACTAGTATCGAACTGAGAGTCGATTTTGAAATTGCTAGATACAAATAGATTTTTCCTTAAGGATCAACTTAGAGATCAATGGTGAAGATACCAAATATCTTTTTAATTCCCAAAATGCTGCATCACACTCGTCGTTCCATTATTTGGTCTTCTTTAGCACCTTAAAGAATGTAACACATCTATCTGTGCCTCTTGACACAAACTTATTCAGCGCGACTATGCATCCTTTAAACCTTTGAATCTCTTTTTTTCTCATGGGAGGTTGCATGTTAATTAATTTTTGGATCTTTTTCGGGTTAGCCTCTATACCTCTCTGGTCAACTATTGAACCCAAGAACTTTCCTTCCTTGACGTCGAAAACACATTTCGCGAGGTGGAGCTTAATTTGGTGCATTTTCAATTGGTCGAAACTTTACTCAAGGTCATTAATGTGGTCTGCATCTTTCTTGTCCGTGGTCAGCATATCATCGACGTGGTTTTGTCGATATGATCTTTGAAGACCTTATTCAATAGCCTTTATATGTTGCTCAAGCATTTTGAGCCCAAAATGCATTATGTTGTAATAATAGGTACCTCGACTCGTGATGAACGAGGTTTTCTCCCGATCTTCTGGATTTATTTTTAGCTGATTGTACACCGAATAGGCATCCATAAAACTAAGTTTCTCATGGGCCATCGTAGCATTAACCAAATGTTTAATTTTGGGCAAAGGATAGTGATCTTTTGGACATGCCTTATTGAGGTTAGTGAAATTTATGCACATACACCAGTTGTCATTCTTTTTCCTGACCATAACAAGACTCCAAAGACATTTCGAGTACCTCATGTCTTCGATGAACTTTGCCTTTTGCAATTTATCCACCCCTCCCTGGATTGCCATATTTTTCATCTGACTGAATACACAACGTTTATGTTTACTGTCTTGACATCCCTTATTATGATGAGCTTGTGACAGAGGAATTTTGAAAATATCCCAAGTATATCCTCATGGCTCCAAGCGAACACATTCTTTCTCCTTATCAACAACTCTGATAGTTTTTTATTAAGAGTTTTATATAGTGTCAAGCCGATATATGATGTCCTTCTTAGGTGCTCGTCGTCCATTATCACTGTCTCCGTCTCTTCAACTACTTGGTCTTTAATTAACATATATTAATCTTGAGGATCCAACATATCGATCTAAAATGCAATGGTTAATTCTTCTGTTATATTGCCGATATGTAATATCACTCGTGGGCTTCTACCCGATTTCCTTTCACTATGACGACCACATAGCTCGTGCAGAACTTCATACTCTATTGAATGGTAGATGGGACAACTTTGAACTTTTTCAATCCAACCCTTCCAAATATCATTTTGGAGGTTGAATGGACATTCTCATCGAGAATGAAAAAGAAAATTCTTTATGTTCAGCAGTTGTCTAGATACAAACCATAACCTCCATCTCAATAGTTCCTAAAGGGAAAATTTTCACGCTTAAAACCCAATGAGAGGCATGTGGTATGCCTCTAACTTTCTCTTTTATAACCTTATATTCTTGAAATAGCTATGGAACAAAACATCAACCGAGATACCATTATTGACTAGGATTCTTACCACTCGGCTCTCATATACCGTCATGGTGACAATCAAGGGGTCATCGTATCGGTAAAGTAAACCTGACAAGTTATCTTTAGAAAACCTGACTACAAGTTGATCTTTGTTTATATTTTTTGGGCAACCTTCCATGACACCAGCCAAGTCAATCTGTCTAATATGAGCACAAGCATTTTATTAATTTAGGTAGGATTTTCTCTCTTCTGATTCATCTTCTCCGCTGTCATCTCCTCCTACTATAAAGTTGTGGACCTAAAGGAGATCATATTGACCTCATGCATGGGCTCCTTAGATTTCTTAGGTAGGTGTGGATCATCTCTTGAATCATTATCCCAACCCCGTTTCTTCTCGTCCACCTTCCTACGTGGGGACTTTAATCAATATCTTCTTTGGTTTTGCTCTTCTTTCCTATCGGACCGGCCACTTTTATTAACAAACTTCATCAACTTGCCTCGTCTTATGAGAATCTTAATCTCTTTCTTTAAATCTATATAATTATCCATGTTGTGACCATGATCTTTATGGAACAAATAGTAGTTGATTTTATCCATCCTGTTGGGGGAGCCTTCAACTTTCTCGCCTATTTCAAGTTGTTATTTCCTCAAATCTCTTCGAGGATGTGGTGCACCCCAACAGTCAATTGGGTATATTTATCAAACTTTATCTACTTATTGGCCTTTTTATTGTCCTTATGTTCTTTCTTTTTCTTTAAACTTATATTGGTATCGACTTTATAATGGTTGAACTCCTTGGCTGCCATAGCTTATTCGGCATTCATAATCTTATCAGCATTAGCTAATTATTAATATATTATACTCGATGTCTCCTTAGCCAACTTCCAATACAAATTTTTCGATAATAGTCCATTCATGAGTTTTTTATTGTTGTATTTTATTCGTAATCAGCGACTTCTAGGGTTTGGGCATTAAACCCTATGATAAAATCCCTCATTTTCTCGTCTATTTTTTTAGCAAATGAGACACCCTTTTTCCTAGATTAGTACCAAAATAGAAATTGTTGACGAAGAGGACAACCAACTATTGGATGTTGGAGATCTGTCCCCTTGGTAAACGGTTATACCAAATTAAGGTTGGTCTAGTAATTATACTGGATAACTCTCGATAATGTATCTCATCTAGGATGTAATAGATATTTGAAGCAGCATGTACTGATCCACATGTTGCATATATTCAGGAATGATCACTAGCAGTTTGAATTTTTCGGGAATTGGATAACCCACATTCGACTATGTGAATGGGGACCCTTGCATAAAAACCCTCTGCAAAGGGTTTTTTGTCTTTATGATTTTGCCCAGACGATCTTCCAGACATCAAACAGAACCTTTCCAGGACTATTCTTCCTTGTCAACCTTAGTCGACATTGTCTTTTTTTATCATCCTTGGCTTTCAGTTGAGCTCTCTTTTTAAGAAGTCTACTCGTCTTTAGACGAACCTCGCACTCTTGGTTTAGACTTATCTGAGCATTAAACCTTTTTTAGTTTTAGGTCTTTTGGGTTTTTCTCTACCTTCCCTAATCTCCCTATATTAGTGGTCTCTTAGAGCTCTTGGTACTTGTCAATCAAATGGGCATCCTCTATTAATCCTCTCCAAAAATGCTTCGACGCTCTAGGTAATAACTTTGTTCATCATCATATCCACATGTTCTAATGGTTGATGTTTCTCCTGGGAAATAAGATATGTTATCATGTTCCGATCTAGAGCACCTGAACCTGCTAGTTTCCCTTTTCGAACTAAATCTAAGCCTCTAATGTTTTCTACATCATTCTCTTTGTACATTTGTCTCTTGTATTGGTATGGGGTAGGAAGCAGAATATTTTATCTTTGATAAGAGTTTCCACCCCCTATTGGGGTAGATGGGTTATCTCTAGGTCTTCTCTATCATGCGAGGATGCCCTGCATCAACCATTGAACACACTATTACATGGCCTCTCGTCATATGCTGTAATATTCCCTAGAGGTCACCCATGCCCACAAGCATAGAAGGAGAAGCTTTCTCGATATCTCTACTACTTTCTAGGTTTTTGACCATTTTCATTAAATTCCCAGAAAAATAGATTATTGCGACCAAAAAATTAAAGCAATGGAAAGATTTATAAAAAGTTGGATCTAGAGTGGAAAGAACCGAGTCCGATGATGGACCTAAGGAATAAAAGAGAATTCACGTGGAAAATTGTAATCTAATGACTTAAAACTCAATAAAACATATATGAATCGGATTATTCTCAAAACTGGGTATCTTAGAGTTTAAAAGAAAAATAACGCTAGAATGTAATGATAGGATTGGCAATGCTTCCCTAGACGGCTCCAATCTATTATCGTATAAAACTAGTGTATGGATTAGGGACTTAGCTTGAGTAAACTAATCTTAAATTATAACATATAAATAGATATACATCCAATTTATACTAATCTAGAGCAAGTATTTAGACAAAATATGAGAGAGAGAAAGGGAAATCGAGTTTTTATAATTCAGCCCAAAACGGTGCCTACATCCACATGTGTAATTATGATTGTACTAGTTTCAATGGGACCTAAATGAAGAATGGTTACAAGCTCTCAAGTTCAGTCTAGAGTTTGGCAGAATACCTTTAGGAAAGTATCTCTTTCTCTCTCTCGCTCTCTCCACAATAATGGAGTGTGTGTTATTTTATATTCTAATAAAAGAAAGATAGGGGAGAGAGAGACAGAGTCTAATGGGTTAAGTGTCGTTCCCTTATGGGTTGGGAAAGTTCACCTTTTATAGAAATATGGGAAGATATTTAGGAGGTTTTTATCAACACATGGAGGTGGGTATTTAAATATTCCCCACTTGTGCACATGATGCAAGTGTTTGCTAGCATCATATTATCTTATGTCACATACTTACTTTAATGGTGTAAAGTAATGATATTCAAACAGGAAAAGATGTAATTGGGATGAAAACCACCTAAGTCGACCTCCTTATACATAGCCGAGCAAATACTGAGTCATGTCGACCCTATTCTCAACCCCTAATGGGGACACATTCCACCTCCTAAGGGGTCCGCAAGCAGTTCCCTATTTAAGGTATAACACACCACTTTTCTACATTGCATTCTTTGAATACTTCAATGCTATATCGTTTAGGATTTTTACTTTTACTAACGATAACAGCTTAAGTAGTTTCATGCCATTAGTTTTGAAGAATGACCTGAATAATGTGAAGTTTATTAGGAGGGTTCCTTGTTTGGATTTCATTCATGTGACATCCCATGCATGCTGTTTATTTCGATTGGGAGTTAGGACCAATTGGGCATGATACTCTTAGTATAAACATTTAATGTATATTTCCACCAAAATAGATTGATACAGTAAAAAAGAAGACAAATCGCATCAACAGAGTATTATGTGAAAGATTCATCATGTGTTATTAGGTAACTCGCCCTTCATCACTTTCGCTCCGGTAATGGAATTTAACCTCCTACATCGCTAGAATCATGTTGACTATCAGAAGGACGGAGTGCCTAAGAAGGGGAAGACTGGGGATTGACTAAGGTTAAAAGTCTAAAGACAATGGAGAGTCATCCCGAGCCCGAGAAGGCCCTCCCCATCAAAAGGTACCATCACAGGGGGAGCAAAGAGGTTTCAAGGAGAAAATGATAAAAAAAATCATGACTAAGTGTACCATGGATAGTGGGGCCACAATCAATGAGGTCACATCAATAAGGCCCGATTCATTAGGACCGACCATGGAGACAGAGTCACCACGGCCACTAGTAGGGTCGTCATTTCGATGGTTCCTTTAAAGTAAATTATTACACTAGTGGCAAGCGAGGTCACATAATTAGGATATGCCTTAAAGGAAATTAGTATTTTTAGAGATGACACCAAGAAGTTGTTTTAATTATGTTTATGGCACATGTGCACGGGCCTTATTTTGACACCGAGGGGTTTCATTATTTTAGTAGTAGTATTTTTGCTATGATTTTAAGATATATAGATTTTAGCACTCGAGTTTTTATTTACGCGTGGATACCCAGCAGGTAGGGTTGTTGTTTTATGTCATATTTTTAGTGATGTAGCAGTTGTGATTGGTCGACTTGATTTTTTGTTGATTTATTGATTTTATGCATGAGGTCATACGATTTTATTATTGGGATTAGATTGGCCATCAATGTATAATTCTTATATCGACTGGAGAGGGTAAGATATTATGTTTACCATTCTTAAGTTATAGATATTTCTTATAGTTATTCCTAGGCTCGAGGGAGGGTCTAGAATACATTTAGATTATACAAATGAGAACACATTAGAGGGGCATTACAGCTTCTTAGAAGTAATACCGGTAGTCTGAGATTCTTCCAATTGTATTTAAAGGGGTACGGAGTTATAACCTATACGTGAGATTACTTTTTCTTGATTTTGGAACTAGAATTAGACCCTTTGCTAGGGAACCTTATTAGTTGGATTTATTGGAGATAAAAGATCTATGGGAGAAAGTACAATAACTTTTGAGCCAAGTGTTTATTCAAAGGAGTACGTCACTGTGGGAAACTCCATTCCTCTTTGTTAAAAGGTGAACAATTAACTAGGTTTATGTATAGACCATCGAGAGATGGAGAAAGTTTACAATATGGAACAAGTGTTTCCACATATCGGAAACCTATTTGATTAATTGACTGGACAATTTTTATTTTATTTTAAAGATTGTGTTCCATTCGATTATCTCCGATTGTGGATTCAGGAAGAGGATATTCCAAAGAGAGTTATTCTAACACAATATGGATCATACGTGTCCAGATCATGCCAATTAGGTAGACCAATGCGCCAATTGTGTTAATGAAATTATTGTATGGAGTAATCTAACCATACATGGACCAGTTTTTTGTTGTGTTTATTGAAGTCATCTTGGTCTACGCCTGATCTTAGGATGGGAGTGCACTATATCTGAGGAAAATTTTGTAGACACTTCAGGAATACAAGTTTCATGTTAAGTTCTCCAAGTGTGGATTTTGGGGTACGGGAAGTGTAATTTTTAATGAACATGGCATCATAGGCTAGGCGTTTATGGAACCTAGCAAGGTGTCAACAAATATCGAGTGGATACAGTGCCAGACACCTACTAAAGTTAGGAGCTTCTTGGTTTTTTTTCTATAGGAGGTTAATTTAGGGGTTCTCAAATAGTGTGCTACCACTGACCAACGTCACGTGAAGGGTGGATACCATTTCCTTGGGATGAGAATTATCAGTGGATTCTTGAAGAGTTGAAGGAGATGCTATCAACTGCATTTTTGCTCTTCTTATTGGAGGCATTACTTTTTGGACGAGAAATTCACATTCTTCTCGGACCAGAAGGGCCTTCAATATTTGTTCACTCAGTAAATTTGGACATGAGTAAGAGGAGGCGATTGGAGTTGGTGAAGAAATATCATTTCCCCACTCGGTAGCATACGTGAAAGGAAAATGTGGTAGCAAGCAATCGAAGTTATCGACCGATAGTGTAGGTCCCCTTTTGATTTCTTAAGAGAAAAGTGTTTTAAGGATGACAAAATAATTTTCTATTTACCAAGTTGTGAACCAATTTTAACTTAACCAAATTTTATCTTGATTAATCCTAAACATGCATTTAGTGATTAAATTAAGTAAAATAAATTAAAGTATACTTATAACGCCGGATGTACGAGGAAACCACAACGGAAAAAAACATCGGACGACCCAAGCTAGACAATCACAATGAATGTGGAATTACAACGAACAGACACAAGTCTTACTCGACAACTCAATCACAATGAGACGTGACGCCCTTTTGATCTTCAACCAATCCTCTCATAGTGCCCCGTAGAAAGTCCTTCTTCCACGATGCTCGTCCACAAGACACGCGTCCACATATGTCTTGGTGTCCACCGATATGGCTTGTAACGTCTACAGAATCGAAACACGAACTCCTTCGCTTCTTCTCTGCAAAACCTAACGATGGTCTTCAAAGTGTAGAACAAAACCTTCTTGGTGTAAACAAAGATCAATATAGCATATAATAATGAAAACTATAATCTTTAAAACTCTAAGGATGTTTTAAGCTTGGAAAACCTTAAAAAACTATGTGCAGAAACATACTGGTTCGTAAACTATTTTCTAGACTGCACACCCTCAAAATTCTGATGGGAAACACGCCCTAAATAATTTCCTTAAGGAGGTGCTTCGTTCAAGTAAAACTAGCATGTCTCTCGAACGAGATTGACATCTCGCTCGAACGACCGATCAGGTCATTTGAACGACACCTTAATTTAGAGTAAAACTCAAATACTACTCTAATCCATTCGTATCAGATTTAAAATGAAGTGTAAACTATTTCAAACACTTTGACAACATTTTAAAATCCCTTTCTTAATAAAATAACATCCTTAAACAATTCAAAATTAATTCCAAGTCCCATTAACATTATGCATTCATACTTGAGTGATCTGGGAATGCAATTAAACTTGAAGATGAATAAACTTACACCAATTAAACCTTCGACACAAATAATTTCTTGAAGCTTTACCACAATGTCTTTAATAAACTTCAACACGTCATAGTCTGTGTGGGATCGTGACAATAAAAATCTCCATATGACTTAAAGGTGTTTGTTCCAGGAATAAGTCAAAACTATACGACGGACTCAATTGGAAATTTTTTCCTTACGAATCCCCCTTTGAGTATTCTGGGACAAAACCAACAGTGAAATGCCTAAGTCGGGCCATCAAGCCGCATAAAACCCAAAATAAAAAATTACAGGACAAGACTAGTAAATTATGGTCTGACAAGCATGAACTGTTTGAATGTGATGTAGTCTTGAAATCTCCAATCTCTAAAGCATACCTACACACAAGAAGCAGACAAATACCCAGTGAAGTATGGAGAAACAAATGATTTAAACCAATATGTAAAATTAAATCCAAATCATTTGTTATGTTAGAAAAACATGGTATCAATATGTAAACAACATTTAAATCAGGATACCAATTTATATCGATGCAAAAACAATATGATACCAATTTGTGTAAACTAACCAATATAATCATGAAAGAATATGATCACAAATATGATACCCAAAAGTAATGCAACAAATGTATATGCTCATCAAATAAATCCCCCCTACATCACATACATCTATCCCTGTTTTTGTCTCGAATAGACAACCTGGTGAAAAGATAAACATGAAACAAATAACTAATAATGATCAACTGTATCAAATCCATAGTTAGTAAACAAAAATCACACAATATAGATCAACAATCTTAGTCGGTGTGACTAAACAATCTATTCCAGTAAATTATCAAATCTATCAAAGTAAACTGCATAAACAAACTGACTAGAATCGACCCAGCAGTACTAAAAATAAATAACCATAAGAAGCAGGGTACTGATACAGAAAAGAATTCCAGCCTGTCGTTCGAATGAAGTAGCCCTGTCGTTCAAACGACTTCGCACGACATCAGATTGTCGCTCAAACAAGAAAACTAAATAATCACAAACAGTTCAAAAAGTTATACAGTTTTGCCGCCTAGTGAAAAAATTTCGTGAAAAAATCAACGGAAAGTTGGAGAAAATAACAATATAGTACCAAAACAGTAGTGAAAATTACAAAAAACAATGTGAGTTACATGTCAACATAAAACCGATGTGCTCAAACATGAACATGGAATGTATGGACGTGAACTACAACAAATGAATTACAATTTCAACACATCGAAACGATCAAGACGCTCTAATTGATAGCTATAAATAATAAATTATTTTAGTCATATGTGACAATTAAAGTGTGAGCTAAATGAACTAAATAATCAACCATGCACACAAATCTGGAATTTTTATGATTCTACAAACAATAGCATCATGACACGATTTTTTAATTCTAAGATTCATGGTGCAAACCCATTTAAATTATCCATCCAAACTCCCTCAAATATATCATATTCTTCTTTTGGAATGAACATAAACTAATTGGCCCATTTTGGCAAATGATTATTTTTATTTCCTTTAAAAAAAATTTCGATCTCTTTTAAACGATGGCTTTCATGACGATTCAATTCTACACTCTCGCAGCCCTTTCCCGTAAACACTCATTTTTGTAATACTTTCCTCACGGTAAATGGTTCTTACATGAACACCTCCTCCTTATGTCTACTTACGCATAGATGAGAAAATTGAGATAAGAACGTCTCACCAAACTCATTTATGCAAGAAATGCCAAACATTCATATAAACTCATGCATGTGTGAAAAGATGGCATATAAACAAAGTCGAATCAAAATGCATATCAACTTTGAAACAACCCCATAATACAATGGTTAAGATCATTCTAAGCATTACTAATTATTACCAAATTTCCTAGTCACGTGGATAATGAAAGGAGGAGGGTCCAAGTACACTAATATGCCACATCAAGCATGTAAACTCGAAAACAAAAACAAACTGGAAATATTTTTGGGTTTTTAACATATTTTGACTCAAATAAAAGTAAAATCGTTTTGTATTTTTCAAAAATTTAATAAACCAAAAATATTTATGTATTTTCTCCAAAAATTTCTCAAAAATAAAATCTTTTTGTATTTTCAAATAAGACTCAATAAAAGAAAAATATAATATAAAATGATACACATGTCATAACACTAGAAAAATATAAATCATGAAGCAAAGACTAGCGTATGACAAACATGGACATGCAATCGACCATATGAAATATCAAGTGAAGAATCATGTGCATGCATGTAAGAATTAACCAACGAAGCATTTAACATCTCCAAAATGGATTTCCTAACCCAAGCCGATGTATACATAACAAAGCGGGTTTTGGGAACCGACGGAACACTACGTTTAAACTTCATAGGGTCTTATCTAAGATCATAAAAATGCCTAAGGTGACCTTTCCTACCACAATGCGAACATGTGAAAACACGACGAGGAACGAGACCTTTAGGTTGACCTTTTCTAACACCCTTGGATGCGGTTGGCGCTTTAAAACAGACTATGATTTTGTCTTTTACATTTGGACCACTAGAACAAGATAAGCCACTACTATCACTATTCACACTACTCGAGTTGTTTAATTTCTTTTTAACTTCAAAACATTCGAATCAAGCAAACATTTAGAGTCCTCAAACTTTTGGGACTACTTCTTTAGATTTTCAATTACCCCCAGAAGGTTATCTCTCTCCTACTAAATGTGAGCAATCTTATCCCTAAGAGTATTTTCACATGCCACAAAATCATTAATCAAAATATTTTCATCAACGACACAAATCCTAGAAGTTTTCAATTCCTCTAACTCTTTCTCTAAAACAAGGACTCTACTTTCACTCTCTTCCTTGGTCACAATTAAATATTTAAAGTTCTCATGCAAAGCCGTAAACTTCTCACATATAACATCTCTTTGAATTTGAAACGTTTGCAAATATTCAATCATATTTTTAAAACGAGAATTTTCCTCCTCTAAAACTTTAATACGTTTTGCAAACTTTAAATTCAACAGATTTAATTCGCCAAAACTTTAAGAATCCATTGAAAGAAAAACAAACCAAGAGAGATAAACAAACACAACTACCCAAAAATAAAAAAAACATGGATCTACACAAAAACTGAATGCAACCTGCTCTGATACCAATTTGTAGGTTCCCTTTTTATTTCTTACGCGAAAAGTGTTTTAACGATGACAAAATAATTTTCTCTTTCTGTGAAAACCCTTTTTCGAATTTTTAATTCGCACCAAGTTGTGAACCAATTTAACTTAACCAAATTTTATCTTGATTAATCCTAAACATGCATCTGGTGATTAAAGAAAGTAAAATAAAGTAAAGAATACTCATAACACCGGATGTACGAGGAAACCATAACGAGAAGACAATCACTATGAATGTGGAATTACAATGAACAGACACAAGTCTTACTCAACAAATCAATCCTCACAAGACTTGACACTCTTCTTATCTTCAACCACTCCTCTCACAGTGCCCACGTAGAAAGTCCTTTTTTCATGACGCTCATCCACAACACACGCGTCCATGTATGTATATGTGTCCACCGATATGGCTTGTAACATCTACAAAATTAAAAAATGAACTCCTTCGCTTCTTCTCTGTAAAACCCAACGATGTTCTTCAAAGTGAAGAACAAAACCTTCTTGGTGCAACCAAAGATCACTATAGCATATAGTAATGAAAACTCGGATCATTGAAACTCTAAGGATGTTTTAATCTTGGAAAACCTTACAAAATTATGTGAAGAAACGTACTTGAAATTTAGATGGTAAACACACCTTAGATAATTTCCTTAAGGCGGTGATTCGTTCGAGCGAAACTATCATGTCGCTCGAACGAGATTGACATCTCAATTGAACGATCGACCAGGTCGTTTGAACGTCGCCTAAAATTAGAGTCCAACTCAAATACTACTCTAATTCGTCCTTATCATATTTAAAATGAAGTGTAAACTGTTTTAAACACTTTAAAAACATTTTCTTAATAAAATAACATCCTTAAACAATTTAAAATTAAGTCTGAGTCCCCATTAACATTACGCATTCATACCTGAGTGATCTCAGAATGCAATTAAACTTGAAGATGAATAAACTTGCAGCAATTAAACCTTCGGCATAAATAATTCCTTAAAGCTTTTTTGCAACGTCTTTAATAAACTTCAACGCGTCATAGTCCATGTGAGATCGTGATAATTAAAATATCCCTATGACTTAAACGTGTTTTGTTCCAGGAATAAGTCAAAACTATACAACGGACTCAATAGGAATTTTTTTCCTTACATATAGTTAGTTGATCACCTTATAAAGAAGAGTAGTGGGATAATATGTGTATAGTTGGCGAAGCATAGGAATTTTTAGCAATAGTGTCCATTAAACCTGATATTGTGTGGTGGGTGATTCAGGACTAAATGATGGGATTTTTTTATTAGGAGAAGGTGTGAGAACTGCCATCGGGAGGAGTTGTTTTTTTTATTTCTTTTGGCTAAGACTGAGGTTGTGTTCTTCAAGGGCGAGCGATTAGGTCGGAGGGTCCCAAGATGGAAAAGGAAGTTTGGGCTTAAACAAATGGTTCATGGTTCACTATACATACCAGGGATGACCAAATGTACCCGAATTTAAGATGTCAATACCAGTGATCAAGTGAAGCATGTATTAGCGTATTTTGTGTCCAAGTGTTCCACCAAGAAGTTAGCAAAGGTAAAGCACTAGAGACATCTGGAAGTTTCAGCTATTAGTGATCCTAGCGTATAAGTGGGAGAGTATACTAATGGATTCTTATCGTGGAGTGCTAAGGTCCCAAAGGGTACATGGTTCCATTCGGGTAATTAATAACAGGTTAATCAAAGTTGGTTAGAGGCGGGGGGTAGCAATTCATTTGGATCAGATTATGTTCGGGACACCTCGGAGGAGGTGGTGCTCATTAGAGTGCATGAGAAGACTACCAGAGTAGGCAGAAGAGTCATTAATATAGGAGGAAGTATAGATTGGGGTCCTAGGAGGAGACCATGTGATTTTGAAGGTCTCCTCCATTAAGGGAACTATGAATCTTAGGTCTAAAGGGAAGGTGGAACCTCGATTCCTAGGTATTTTTTATGATCTTGGATAAGGTGGGGTTGGTATCTAGTTTAAGGGGGGAGGAATGTAATACATCAAATTTTCTGGTGTTTATTTAATTGCTAAATTGCTTATTAGATATAGATGAGTTGTTATTTCATATGACAATCAATATGTGATTTTATGATTTCTACTTACATATTGACTGGATTGTTATTTCTATAGATGTTGGATAACTTATAATAAGTCATTACAATAAATATATAAGTGACTTAGTTTATGGGTGGTTATGGAATGCTCAGGAGCTACGTGTTAAGGGTTTCCTTATTTGCATTATTACCTCGGCATTGGGTCCCACTGATCATGAAGGGTTCCTATAATATCGAGTCATTATTTAATTAATTAGTAACTAAGATTTAAACTTAAGCTATGTATTTTGGCTAATGAATTTATTTAATAAGATAATTAATTAATTAAACAAGATATTAACTTGTAAAACATTTTAACCATTGTGTTGGTTCATGAAATGTTTATAAAGTTCATTTTTAACGTATTATAGTGAAGTTTTGGTCAATTTGGTTGGTATATGAGTTACGGGTAAGTTTTAGGTCATTTGGAGCTTATTTTGGGCCTTTTGGTTTGAGGTTATTTTAGGTCCTATGCCTAATTTTAGTGTTAGTAATTATAACAAAACCTCTTAGCTTGATCTAATTATCATAACACATATTAGGATAGCCCTAGTTGCTCTGGAAGAGGTAGAGGAAACCTTATCTTGGAGGATTAAGGATTTGGTTTGGGGAATTAGGGGAAACTACAATCAATCCAAAGCAATTTTACTTTGTATAAGAATGTGATTATATTTTTATTAGAATAATATTAATTTGTTCGAACCTATGAAGATGACCTTGTAATATGGATTTTGTCCATAATTAAACCTTAATTCATAATTAAGATTAATGTAATGAAGAATCCTAGTTATGTATTAAAGAACTCGTGTAACTTTGTTAATGAATCAATATATTAAACCTTGAACCATTGTAATTAAACATGGAAATCGTTAGACTTGAATCATACTTGTTATAATCTGTAAAATCCCTAATGTAATCATGTTAATTAATGAGAAATCGTAAGTTAATTATATCATTCATATGTAGAACTTATACCTAGGGTTTCTTTTAAGAATTTTGAGACTAAATACTTAATTGAGTTGTTAATTCAATAAAACTTATAAAAATACGTTGTTGGTGATCATATGTTAATGATATGTGAAGGATACTTGCTAAATTGATGATTTAGAGGATGTGGGGCTTGAGGTTTTTGCGTTATGGACTCAGTGGAGGAAAACTAAAGGAAGGTGTTAGAGGGTAGTGTGACTGGGGTCTGGTAAAATACTGAATTGGGTGAGGCGTGACCCACTTTAATAAACTCTGCCTTTAAGGTTCTCAAGAACTTCTGGAGCAGCTTCTGGTGAAACCTTCTCCATTTGGTAAAAATGAACTCAAGCTGGAACTCACTCCCTGCAAGAAGATGAACTTCACAACAATAGTGGTAACTTTTCCCGAGAGAAACTCCTGAGAGTGATCGCTGTCAGTGAGGAGTGAAAGAATAAGGCACTTTGCACTAGAGAGAGAGCGGGGAGAGATTAGGAGGTTCTGGTGTGATTTTGACAGAGTAACAGTAGGACTTGAGTTATGATTCTTACTTGATCTTGCCCAGGGGTCCTATTTATACTTGTACACTAGGGATGAATTGGCACTTTTGGGTGCCAAAATTGATAGGGTTGGTGAGGGATAAAGTCTGCAATGTACCATTTGTCCCTACCTGTGTGCAGCCGTTTGTCGCCTCTGATAGGTGCAAACCAAATTCCAAAAAGAAAATATGTTTGGGCTTAAAGAAAAAATATTTGATTTGGTAAATATCATTTAAAACGGTAACTTGTAGTACAAACTTTGTGAACTTGAGAGGGGAAACCTCAAGGACCACTTCCTCTAAAATCATTGTTGTTGAGGGGGGGGGGGGGTCTTGAGGACCTCCTTCTCTAAAATCATTTTTTATATAAAAAAATCATTTCTGGTGAGCAACCTCTTGGTTGCTCATTTTAGTTATGACTGAGTGTGCTGTGTAAGGACTTGAGTGACTCCTAGGGTCTTTCTACTAGTATTCTCTCAATCCTAAAGTGCTAAGTGGTTGAGCTTTCTCAAAAAACCTTATTCCTCAGATGCCAAGCCAAAACTCCCAAGAGATCCCAACTGGACTATTTGAGCCCTGCTTGCTCAATTAGTCTAAATGTTCAAGTAAATAAATGTTAGTAATTTTATTCTTTAAAATAATGATTTTTCATGATGAGGGGTTGCTCATGGTATCCACTCCCTCATCTTGGACTGTTTTCTAGAAGTTGAGGGGAAGGACCATGAGGTTCCTCACCCAAGATTTTTTGGAGACTGAGGGGGAGGACCTTGAAGGTCCTCACCCCAGATTTTCTGGAAGCTGAGGGGGAGGACCTTGAGGGTTCCTCGCCCAAGATTTTCTCAAAGCTGAGGGGGAGGACCTTGAGTTTTCCTCACCCCAACATATTCTGGAAGCTGAGGGCGATGTAATACCTCGTATTTTTGTGTAGTTAAAATGTAATTAATTGGGTAATTAAATAGAAAATACGTTTTAATTTAAATTACGTGAGTGTAGTAATTTAATATGATTTAATGATAATTATGATTATTAAGCGTAAATAATAATTGTGATTATTAAATATTAATCGGGAGATAGATACTACTTAATATTATGATTCAAATTTACTAGGTGTGAATAGTAAATGTTGATAGTTAATTTGTACGACATAGCGAGAGATATGGACGTGCTTGATTATACCTCAACCGAGTGTCACGTGTAGACTAAATTGAGGATGAGATAGAAAAAATATTTTTGGTGACTCAACTGATAATTTAGAGGTCACGGATGATTTCGAAAGGGATGAATTAGTCAAAATATTATACCCGAGGTATCAGTCGGTTACCGGGGCCTTTTAGGGCTAAACCGGGACCGTACGGGGCCGTTTTAGCCTTTTGGCATATGGGGGTGAGGAGACTTACGAATTTTGGAGCGTTTCATCAGCTGATTAAAAGTGGGGTTAGGGTTAGAAACCTCATAACACAAAGGAGAGCCATTAGAGAGAGAAGAAAGATCATTATCAAAGCCTAAGGAAGAATTGGTGAAGGATTCAAAGAGTTCTTGCACCACAAACTAGTTGGGAAGGAAGATTGTAGGAGAAAGAAAATCAATCACCAACAACAATCACGAAATCAGATCATCTCTGAACAAGGCAGATGGTTATTTGCAAAATTATTTAGAGTTATAATATCCATGCGAAGGATTTTCAAATAATTCATTTTGATGAATATTCTTAGAGAAAAGGAATTGATTATTGCATGTTTGGGTAGAAATCACATGTAGTTAGATTTATATTTGTAGAGGATTAAAAATCATAGGAATCATGATTGTTATTACGAATTAAAATCTGGGTTTATGATTTAGAATATGGGAAGAACATATTTTTAGGGTTCTTAAATAATTAGAGGATTTGTATTATTTTGGGATAAATTCTTGAAGATTATGATCTTTAGATCGTTGGAAATCATCCTAGAGTATGTAGGAATGGTTAGAAATCATTGGTTTCAAGTTTGGTGTGCTATCATGTAAGTTTAAAATTGAGAATGGTGAGAAAACGCATGAAGAAGACGAACTGCACCTCCACCTTCTCGATCCATCGATCGACCCTTGAATGTCGATCGATCGATTGAGTCGATCGATCGACGGTCCAAGTCGATCGATCGCCCCAGCCTGATTCTGGGTTCTTTTATTGGTTTAGTTCTAATAGTTTTCCAATGATTGGGGAAAACATTAGGGATGATGTTTTACCTTTGTAGGGACTTAGAGAGTACCAGTAGGTGTATAGTGGAGGTCCGTTATAATCATAGAGTTCAAGATTTGAAGTGATGGACCGACAAGAATAAACCAATCGAGTAGTATATCGAAAATTCGGTATTTGAGTTACGGACATAGTAAACGTAATCCCCAAGGGGTATATAAGTAGGTTAGAGATAGATTAACTACTGAAATAAATAGAGGGGTAACTAGGGCCCTTAGAGTTGTGTGAATACTCAATTAAAATACAATAGTGAGATAAAGCGTAAGTAAATAAGTACGGAGAATATTAAAGAGAAAATATTACGTACGAGCATTATTATTAGGTTGTGTGTATACCTATTGAATTATATAGATACTTAGGTGGTGAGAATACCTAAAGTATAATTGCCTATATTAGGGTCGAGGTAGGATTCTGAACTAATATATGGAAATAGTAAGTTGGGGTCGTGGCAAGAGAGTTCCAAAACAATATATGTATAAATTTCATTAGTGGGGTCGAGATGATTATTCTGAACCACTTCATGAAATGAATGTGGGGTCGTGGTAACATTCCGAACCAAACTCTTACCTGGTGTCGATGGACCATTCCGAACCAAGAGGCCTTGATGTGTGTTAATAGGACATATTATTAATGAATGAATTTATAAGTATATGTTGTGTGTGAAATATTTACTGTATTAATAATCTACTTATGCGAGTTAGTAGATAATGAGATGCCGCGAATACATCTAAAAGCAAATTATCTAAGTAGCAAGGCGTGAACAATTATCTAAGTATATAAATCATGAGGTATGGTTACTATTACATACTAAGTGGGTGGAATGGAAACTTAGTCGCATAGATTTTCAGTTGAATAGTATAGTTAAATTAGCTTGATTAGTATAGCTAGGTGGGCTAGGTACGGGACGTTAGGTGTGCACGATAGATGATGGGTGAGGTAACTCAAGAGAGTGTATGCAAAATCTTAACATGTGTAATAAATAACTCATTTTATTGTGATAATCACTTGCAAAATATTTTCAAAACGTTTTGAGTACTAACTCTTGCTATAAAAATATTTTCAAAACCTATTAGGTGTCAAGCCACAAGGACGCCAGACTTGAAAATTCTGTCTAGGGACTCATAGCTGCAGCTTTGTGGAGGCTGGCAAGACTTTGCATAGGCGCTTCATCAATTCATATCTAGTGTAGGATATAAGTATAGTACTCTCTATTTGGACATGTTGTCCACAGTCTTTATTTCAGAATTCAGTTTTGGATTATGTTGGTTTTATTTAGTAGTTTTGGATTTTTAGCCGAATGTTGACTCGGCAAGATTTGATCCTTTATATATTTCTACATGGTTTGATTCATAAGTTATTGTGAATAATTATCTATTACTTCCACATGAGTAAATTGTCTTGGTCTAATGAAAGATAAAATTTGACACCGGTCTAATTTCACTTAGGTGATTAGTAATTAAAAAGTTTATGGCAGTGATGCTAAGAATGAACCAACTGAGAAACCTATTTTAATTTAATTTAGGACTGATCACCCTTGATTTAATTAGGTAGGGTGTCACCGATGGTATCAGAGCATCAGGTTCTAGTGTCCATAGGATCTGAGCGGCAATATTTCGTTCTTTTATGTAGATCCCTATTTTAGGACTGTTGCTTTCGTCCTTACGTGTTTAATATGTCGTACTTCTGCTATTAGATTTTTGTATAAACAGTGTACTTATATAATTTGATCCATTTTATGATGACACTGAGGAGACAACGTGCAGAGAGGGTCGAGACCAGAGATGAGGTGAAGGAGGATCATCAGGAGCCAAAGGCACCGCCACCGCCACCGCCACCGCCACCCCCACCCGAGCTGATTTCTACTACTCAGGTGGTAGTGATAGTGGCTTAGGCAATTGAGATAGACATGAGGGCCATGACAACCCATTTTACTCAGCCTCCAGTGTCACAAGCAGTTCAGGCCCCGGCAGGGCCACCTTCTTGGCAGCGAGTCAGGGAGACCTTTCAGAAGGGTCATCTGCCCGAGTTTCAGGGCAGTACTGACGTGGTAGAGGCTTGTAACTGGATGAAGAACATCCTGCACCATCTGCGAATGCTTGAGTGTACCAAGGTGCATAGGAAGATGCTTGCTACTTTTTGTCTATCAGGAGAAGCTTTACAGTGGTGGGATTCAGTTACCACCGTAGAGGAGAGAGACTTGATGACGATTTCTGAGTTTTGCGTGAGATATGACCGCATGTACTTTCCACTTGCAGTAGAGTTAGATATGAGGAAGAAATTTAGTGAGGTGGTTCAGGTTGATCGATCAGTGGCTGACTATGAGGAGGGGTTCACCCGCCTGGCTAATTTTGTGCCAGACGAGGTGAGCAATGAGGAGAAGAAAAAGTCCAAGTTTATGGATGGTTTGACCTGAAAGATCGGGCAACATTTTATCGGTAACCCAGAACTGTTGACTTATACAGATGTCGTCAACGCCGCACTAGTGCGCTGTTAGGATCATCGTTTCAATTTGAAAGAAAGCAAGAGGGGTGAGCCCAGCTAGCCGGGCAGGGAAAATGGGGGTAGTGACAGCAGCAGACAACGGGTCAGCAGGCGCAGGATTCCCGACAGGGGAACTCTGCCAAGAGATTTAGGTATGAGAGACATCGATCTGATAGGCAGGGATAGCAGGGTTCCCAACAGCAGGTTCCTAAAGGCCATCAGGGCCAAGGGAACCAAGGGGGAGGTCAGTAGGGCCAAGGTCGTCAAGGCCAACATCAGGGCCAGTAGGGCCAAGGGCAGAGACAATTCTAGGGGTAGTGTTTAATATATGGCCAGCAGGGTCACAAGAGTAGGACTTTTCCATAGGGAGACAAGGCACAACAGTAGGATGCCCAACAGGGGAAGCATGCTCCGTTATCCCCAACACCAGCATAGGCCCCACAGCAGATTCGGTCCAGATGCACTATGGGCGTGTGTATAACATTCGAGAAGTGCCTTTTCATCCAGCACCACCAACAGTCGCGGGTACATTTCCTATCCATGGGCATGAGGATAGTATTTTGTTTGAGACGGGTGCGACACACTCTTTTATTGCCACTAAATTTACAGGAGCAACCGACCTTTTTAAGACAGCCGACACTCATCATATGTGTGTTGAGTTACCGATGGGTAGTAGGTCCCATATACTCTCAATTTGTAAAGGTCTGGACATCATGATCGGGAGATTGAGTCTAGCGGCAAACCTTCTAGTATTAGATATGGAGGGTTATGACGTCATCCTAGGCATGGATTGGTTGGTGGGTTATAGGGAGACGGTGAGGCACCTTATACTCTTGACTCACTTGCGTCTACATTATATAAGTGCTCATCTAGTTTGGAAATAGTGACAAAATTGAGTCCATTCCCTAGATTCCAAAAAGCCTTAGACTCTACTATTTATTCCTCTTGATTTATTGATTATAGGTATATTCTCAATCACCCACACACGCATTAGGATTGCATTCATATCATGTATATTTCATAAAATGATTGTGTGAGAGTTGTGTGTGTTTAATCCCATTTAAAATTGGTTTTATTAATTATTTAGGAATTTTTTAAAATTTTTAAATGATTTTTAAGAAATTAAAATGTCGATTAAAAAGATTTGGGGGTTATTTTGTAATTACTGTTTTTATGCTTTCATCCCTGAAAGTTGGTTTGGGTAGGATCCGAAAGCCCTTGAGATTTCAGGGGAGTTAAGTAATTATTTTTAGACGTGCGTGTGTAACCCAATTTTGTCCCTACACCGGTCAACCTAATATCGGTTCAATTTGTGTTTGTTGGTAGACTCATTTGCTTAGTTACATCTCATCCCTTGGATTGTTTTTATCAACGTTCTACGTGCATCCAATCCCAATATCTGTGAACCTCTCTAAACCAATCAGAAAGGGTTTAACCCACTGCCTCTTCTAAACCGTTGGATGAAAGTCAACATGCCAAGACTAAATCTCTTCCATTAGATTCACCTCAACCTTCTCGATCCTTCCTTGCTCCCTATAAAAGGAGGATTACCCTCAGCCTTTAGAAGACTTTTTGGCAGTTCGTCTAAATAGAGAGATAGAGAGAGAGAGAAGAGAGAGAAAACCAAACTCGTTCAAACCCTAACTCAGCTTCAAACCCTAAGTCATTTTTTTAAAACAATTTACAACAAAAACCAACCCTGAGTGTTTGAGAGTGACGCTTGTAGTGGTTTGAAATCTATTCATGGTTCGAATACTCTTGTGTTTAACTTAAACATTTATGTTAGATATGTATTTCTTTCTTATAAAAATTATAGATCTGGTCTTTTATGTTATATTACACTTAGATCTGTACATTTTAGTTTCTCATCTTAAGAAATCGTTTTTGTTGATTAAAGTTTTTCTGTAAATATTTTTATCTACTCTAGAATCAACAAACTTATTTTCTATTTCTAGTTCTTTTTGAAACAAGACTTCTGACTTAGTTGGAATTGCAATTGGTTGTTTTCAATTTCAAAATCATTTTCAAAAGCATCTGAAATTGGATATGACCTTGGCAGTCTTACGAGCAAGGTAACCTTGGATTTCGGGATTAATTAAAAGGTCAAACAAAGTTCTTTTATTTCCTAAGAAGAGAGAAACTTAAATCACAGCATATAGATCTGATCTGTAATTTGATAGGACTGTTTGTATAAAATAAATGTGCATGTGTGCATGTATGTGTTAGATCATCATCACAAACACTTGACACACAACAACACAAAAGTGTTGGTTATAAGATCTTGAATATTCGAGTGTCGACGTAAAGATTGGAACAAAGTGGAGAAATTAGCAAACTAGGAAAGACACATCAACATCAGAACTGCAGAGAAGTTAGAATCAAACTAGTGGGTACATTTCTAAACTTGTATAGGTCTAATTTGTGTGAATGTGTGTTAAATAGTTTGTAACTTGTATACTTTGTTTTAGTGGATTTTTGGTTTGTGACTTAGAATTCACCGTGGATGTTTCCTCAGTTGGGTGAGGTTTTACCACATTAAAAATGCCTTGTCCTTAATCTTTCTACATCTCCTCATCTCATTCTTGTGGGTGTGCTGAGTTTAATTGATTTAAACTATTTTACTAAACCTATTATAAAATCTTGAACAAATCTCGTGCATGTTTTATTAAACACATCTTTTGTTAATTTGTTTTGATTTAAAGGAAAGAGTTTCCTCAAAAAACAGTTCGGAGTTACTTCAATAGTTTAATCTTGTATTAAACGGCCTAAGTAAAATATTTTTCAATTGGTATCAGAGCTTTGGAAATTTCTTTTTAAAAGATCTTGTGTTTCGGAAATTCTTTTCTTAAAATCAAACATTGGACGAGAAAAATGAAAGATTTAGTAACTTGACAAGACCTCCTCTCTTTGATGGAAATAACTTTTCTTACTAGAAGGTAAGTGTTGATGTAAAAAATTTGATTATATTTAATTATTTAATCACAGATAAAATAAAGTGAGACAAAGAAATTTTAAAGTGGTTCAGCCTTATAAGAATGGCCTACGTCCACTGTTTCTGTTATTGCTGACTGTTTGGGAATTCTCGATTACAAGTTTTCTCAAGAAATTTCGGTCCCCTTACAATGAGGATAATACAATGTATTTATAGCCCTAAGGCTATAATGTGAAAGGGTAATACATTCAATGTCCCTTAAGCGTATACATCTGTATGATAATAATAAGAATTTAATGCGTAGTCAATCTTTTGGTTATCCTGCTATTAATGCTTTATTCGAGGTGCAGCTCGGACCCCCTAAGCTGCTCGGATCGCCTAAGTTCCTCGGTACTCAGAAGTTCCTCGGTACTCAAAAGTTCCTTGTAAAGTTCTTATTGGTCGGAGCGTTTGGGTTGATCGGGGAAGCAGAGTTCCTCATTGCTGTATGCTTCCTCAGAGTCAAGGTGTTGTTCGGAAGTGTTTGTTGTTGCCACGCAGATTGCCACGTGTCTTCACTCAATAGAGCCATGTCAGCAGACAAAATTTGGTATCAACAGAAGCCCTCAATGTTTCATAGTTCAAAATTTGAGGAGTGTGGAACATTCTTTCTCGAAATATGGCGGTTTTAAATGGTCATCCTGAAATTTAGGAGTATTTTCTTTTGTATTTATTTCTTCTTCCAAATTCGTAGAATCGGTCTTTTTTGAATTTTTCTAACCGCTTCGATTCCCGCGCCCCTTTTGTCTTTTTAGCCGCCGGTAATGTAACCGTCTCTTTTTGTAATCATTACTTTTACCCTTTCCCAAGGCAAAGTATTTAAACATTACAGAAAATCCCATCGTCTTCTACTTTTTCAAATTCGTCTCTTTGAATTTTCCATCGTCTCTCTCTCCTGTGCGTTCATCTCTTTCATCATTTGTTGTCAACAGACTCATCCCTTTCCTGTAAGATTTTCTTCTTTCTCTTTGATTTCCTTCTTTCATCATGGTTTATCCTGTAGAATCGATTGATAAGTTTCGCTCTGATTTTTCTATTCCCTCATGGGTTATTTTGGAAGAGCTTTCTGAGCCTTTAGACTATTTTCGTTTGGCTGAGGGACATTGGTTCCCCAATCTCTTTGTTGCTGAGTGTGGCTTTTCTTTTCCCCCAAACCCTCTATGTCTAGAATTCTGTCAATACTTTGACGTAGTTCCTGCAAGAATAGCTCCCAATACGTGGAGAATAGTTAACGGTGTTTATAGATTAAATCAAATTCATGGAACTCGTATAGGAATTCCTGAAATCATGTTTTGTTATAGATGGGCTGTGGACGATAATACTTTTGATTTAAAAACTAGGTTTTTAAATAGAGGTTTAGTGGTCAATCTCCCAGATGCCAATAGGGACTACTTTGAGCACGGGGTTATTATGAAAAATTGGCAACACCCTCCATTAACTGGAGATGATGTTTACCAGGGTCCCAGATGTCCTCCCTATGGTAATGGGATAGGTTGTTTTTATTTTATTTTCAAAATTATGCTTCCTTTGTGTTTGATAAAATGTACCACTGAGATTTTAATTTTGATTTATTTGCAGTTGACAGCAAAAGAAAATCTCCAAAAGAGGCAGACGTTAACATAAGGCATTTAAAACTTATCTGGAGTTTGCATCAGACTATTGCCGACGAGCATATTAGGTCAGCTTCATATTTGCTGCAGTACAAGAGTTACACCTCTTTTACTGCTCGTCAGGTGATAAGCGACGCAGAACCAATACCAGCCTCTACAAGCTCTTCACCTGAGTCACATATTCCTTTGAGTGAAAGGTTGAAGAAAAGAAGACCTCCTACCCTTTTGAGAAATCTGCCTCTGATGCTGGAGAGGCAAAGAGAAGTAAGCTTGATGTCTCAGGAGAGGGGACAAAGAAAATTGATGCACCTCCTTCGGTTGCTCCTGCGAAGGTTGTCGAGAAGCCCCAGTGTCCCCGAGAAAGGTTGATGCTCCAAGCGAGGTGATTGTGATTTCTCCGACTACGACTACATCATTAGTCGAGAAAGTTGATGCTCCTCTGAGGAGGCTAAAGAAAAGCTCCTTTACCAATTTGGTTGAATCCATCTCTCAGCCCCCGAATAGTGGTGTTCCCACTTTTTTTTCCCCCGAGCTCTGCTATGAACTCGGTGAAGACTTGGATTATTCCCGAGATCCAAGGTATTGAAGAAAACCTTTCTCAGGACACGGTTACCACATTAGTAGCTCGTCATATTGCTTATGTAAGTCCTATAGTCTTAAATTTTCATTCTTTCCTTTTTGTATCTATGCACTGACTTGCTTTTGTTTTCTTTTCACAGTTGGTGAGCTGTTTTAATACAATTTTGAAGAAAGATGAAGCTATTAAAGCTTCAAGCTCCTCGTCTGGTGTAGAGGAAGCTTTGATGGGCCTGGCGCAGTCTCTGAAAGATTCTTGTCAGAAATATGATGATGATAAGGCGATTTGGGAGAAGAGGCTTATCTCGACTGAGCAGGATAAAGCTCAGGTTATTGAGGTCTCTAAGGGGTTGGAGAAAAAAATAAATTATTTAGAAGAGAAGAATAAAGAGATCGAAGGGAAGCTCAAAAATGTTGGGGAGCTTGAAAATAAGCTCAAGACTGCTGAGGAGGAATTGGGTCAACTTCGGGAAGTAAGTCGTCAGAAGGAGGAAGTTGAGAATAAACTGAAGGCTGCTGACAATCTTCTTTTCGAGAAGCTTTCCTCAGAGAAGACAAAGAGGAAATTGGCTGTGAAAAAATCTTTCAGCGCCGGCTGGGATAAAGGGTGGAATAAAGGTTTGGCTGCCATGATGTCGCAAGTGGAATATGGCAGCCTCAAATACTTTAGAGATGGATGGGTCGCTGCTCTGCAGGAGATGAAAGTTGATGAAAATTCTGAACTGTTTTAGCGACACATCCCGGGCCCCCCTCTAACTCCTGAAGAAGAAGAAGAGGACGAAGATGCCTCTGAGGAATCTTCCATGGTGATGGGAGATCAAATTTCTCATCCCCCAGCTATCCAGCCCACTGGCGAGGAACTTCAGCTACCCGTTACTTCATCCGAGCAACCTCCAGCACTTCCCGATCAACCCTCTGTTCCATTCGAGCAACCTACCTCCTCGTCCCAACCTCCTGAGAAAGTTTTGGGAGACAAAGAAAAGGTGCAAAGTTTTTCGGATTTCTCTCTATTTTATTTTTCTTTGTCAAATGTAACTCTGAACATGTAACTCTGAACTTTGTACTTCTCCTTTATGATGTAATAAAATTTGAACTTTTGCTTATGCATACTGTTGATTCTCTTTTTCATGCTCTGTTTGTACTCTTATTGATTATTTATTTTTCTTCCCTTCCTAGTTTCTGGCCAAGATGGAATTATTATCTGCTCATGATACAAAACTTTTAAGGCAATGCAATGAGTATTTCAAAGTCGGTCATACAGACATGAGTGCAGCTCAAATCACTGACATCCTCGGTCAAGGTGCTTCAGAGCAAGCAATTGAAGCCTATCAGTATTTGAAGTGCCTACTCGACCGTGCAGTGGCTAAAAACGTAGCATACTATGATATGATTGAGGATCTTCAAGGCACTCTTGAAGAACTTCAGCAACAATATAAGGAATCTACTGCTCTTTTGTACGAGGGGTACGAGAAGAAGTATCAATAAATCTGTGCCGATAAGGTATACGATAAACAATTTGCTGCTTACGATGTGAGGGAGAGAACTTTGAAGGCTGAGGTTGAAGAGCACAGACAGATAGCTGAGTTATTAGAGAAAGAAAATAATAACCTGCAAAGAGAGGTGTCTCAGTTGAAGTCTGCAGCTTCCACCTCAAATGCTTTGATCCTAGTGACCGACGAGGGATTCTCTTTCTTGGAGGTCGAAAATGCCAACCTGAGGGATGAGTTAGAAACCTTGAAGAGGTCTGGCCCTTCTACATCTACTCGAGGATGAGCAAGAGGTCCTCAGATTCCTGTCGAGGAATAGAGAACTCAATCTTCTCTAGAGAACCAGGCCTTCCAACTGATGGCAAAGAACCAGGCATTGGCTGAGATGTCTAAGAAGATCAGGGGTCTGGACGAGCAACTTTCTGCGCAGAAATATATCTTGGAGAATAAAGAACTCTTTATAAAAAATCTCCACGAGCAACTGGAAAGATTGACATATCAATTCCACAAGTAGCCTAGAGAATTCTTGATGGCTGGCTACAACGAAGCTCTCTACCATTTGGATGATCGTATCCAAAATGCAAATAATGAGGGTTACAAACACGGATGGTTGAATGCCTTAGGTGTGCTACAACTGGAACAGGGTCATTACTTGTGGGATTACCATAATCCTGGGCTGCTCGACCTACCAGTGCCACCATTCAAGCTTGATATGAGTTGGATCCCTGCTCGGACCATCCCTCGCTGTCTGATTTCCAAATACCTTGGTGATTACAATCTCCATTCCAATGTTGAGATATATCATCCCAAGCACCTACTAGATCAACCATCTGTGATGAATATCAGGATGCTTAAAGATCTTAACTTCATAAATTCCCCTCATGCTTTAAATGATCCACCTGCTGGCGAGGAACCTGTTTCAAAAGCAGAGGGGAAGAAACCAATAGAATAGGAATCTTGATGTAATAAATTTGTATTTCATTCTTGATGTATTTTGTTCTACATTTAATGAAATAATTTTATTTACAAATTTTGATTTCCATTGTCTTGTAATTATAAAACACTTTACATCTGTGCATGTATATCTGTTAAAAAGATAACAACATTGTGTTATTTGTCGATCAACTGGAGTTTGCTAAAATTTATTGTCGACTATCTTGAATTTGTGGTAATCATTTGATGACTAACCAAAATTGTTGATGCTTTGTTTCTCAACTAACTTGGTAGTACTTTAAAAAGTCACGAGTATCAAAAATTTTGCTCGATCACTTTCTCGTACTCTTAAATGTTTTCGAACAACCAAGGTCGATAAATTTTTCTTCTTGACCAACTACAGTTAGTGGGTTTTTATACCCGATCAACCATAGTTAGTGGATTTTTCTTACCGACCAATCTTTGGCACTTTTTGGAATAGTTTTTCTTCCTAACCAACCTTAGTTGGCATTTTTAGGAATAAATTTACTTCCTAACCAACCTTAGTTGGCATTTTTAGGAATAGATTTACTTCCCGACCAACCTTAGTTGGCGTTTTCGGGAATAGATTTACTTCCTAACCAACCAAGTTGGCATTTTTAGGAATAGATTTACTTCCCGACCAACCTTAGTTGGCATTTTCGGGAATAGATTTACTTCCCGACTAACCTTAGTTGGCGTTTTCGAAAATAGATTTACTTCCTAACCAACCAAGTTGGCATTTTTAGGAATAAATTTACTTCCTAACCAACCAAGTTGGCATTTTTAGGAATAGATTTACTTCCCGACCAACCTTAGTTGGCGTTTTCGGGAATGGATTTACTTCCTAACCAGCCAAGTTGGCATTTTTAGGAATAGATTTACTTCCTAACCAGCCAAGTTGGCATTTTTAGGAATAGATTTACTTCCCGACCAACCTTAGTTGGCATTTTCGGGAATAGATTTACTTCTTAACCAACCAAGTTGGCATTTTTAGGAATAGATTTACTTCCTAACCAACCAAGTTGGCATTTTCGGGAATATATTTACTTCCCGACTAACCTTAGTTGGCATTTTCAGGAATAGATTTACTTCCTAACCAACCAAGTTGGCATTTTTAGGAATAAATTTACTTCCTAACCAACCAAGTTGGCATTTTCGGGAATAGATTTGAGTAGTCCGAGTTTTGCTAAGTAGTGTGTAGCACTAGTATTCCGCAAAAAATTTCCAATAAAAGGAAAGAACTGGGTAGAACATTGTCACTTTATTCATACTGATGAAACTTCATTACATGAGAGTTTACATTACTGATAATATTTGCGCAGTTGTTCTGCATTCCATGCATTCTTAAACTCCTCCCCCTCTAAAGTTTCTATTTTGTATGTCCCTGGTCGAACAACTTCCTTAACTCGGTAGGGTCCATGCCAGTTTGCTTCCAGTTTGTTGTGCTTTTGAATCACCTTCTTTAGCACATTGTCTCCTTCTTTCAAGTCGCACTTCTTCACCCTCTTGTTATAGAACAAAGTTGTTCATTGCTGGTAAACAGCATTTCTAATGGCTGATTCTTCCCTAACCTCCTCGTGCATGTCCAAGTCTAACCTTCTCATTAAATCGCTGACAGGGGAATTGAAATTCAGTATTCTGTGTGTTGGGAGACCCAATTCGACGGGTATAACAGCTTCACTTCCAAATGCTAGCATATATGGAGATTCCCCTGTTGCTGCTCGGGGAGTAGTTCGATAAACCCATAACACTTATTATAGCTCGTTGATCCAGTTTGCTTTCGCGTCATTCAGTCTTTTTTTCAAACCATTCAGCAGCGTTCTGTTTGTCACTTCAGTTTGTCCATTGCTTTGAGGATGGCCTGGTGCCGAGTGGATCTTCAAGATATTTGACTGATGACAATAGGCAGCGAACTCCTCGTTGTCAAATTGTGTTCCATGGTCTGTGATGAAGGCATGAGGAAGACCATATCGACAAATGATGTTCTTCCAAATAAATTAGTACACCTTGTCGTACGTCATATCAATGAGAGGCTCAGCCTCAACCCATTTAGTAAAATAATCCACAGCGACCACGAGATACTTAAATCTTCCCCTTGTCGTCGGCAGTAGCCCGACCAAATCTATTCCCCATATGGCAAATGGCCAAGGGGAAGTAATGGGTGTCAATAATGCTTGGGGAGTTCTTCGGATGGAGGATAAGCGCTGACACTTGTCACATTTTTTGGCATAGGCTATACAATCAGCTCTCATCGTCAGCCAATAGTATCCTTGAGTCATCATTCTTTGTAAAAGTGTCCGACCTGCTACATGGGCTCCACAGGACCCTTCATGGACCTCTTCAATCAAATCTTTCACCTCGGTGGGATGCACACATATATGCAAACCTGCTATAATTCCTCGTCTACATAGAATACCATTAGTCAGTACTTAACGAGCAACCTTAAATTTCAGTTTTTTGGCTTCAAGTTTGTCAGTTGGTAATTCCCCTTTCTCAATATATGCCCTGATGGAATCCATCCATGATGACCCTAAATCGAGGGTATTAAAGTTTATCGTCAGATATTCATCTATACTCCGACCATCTAAAACTTTAATTGGGATTGTTCTTCATAGCTCGGTACAAGTAGCTGATGCTAATCGAGCTAAGGCGTCTGCTCTCGCATTCTCCATTCTTGGTATTCTCACCAACTGAATAACAGTAAATTCCGACATCAATTCCTTTGCCTTTGCATGATATCTGATCATTAATTCTCCTTTAGCTGCATATACTCCCATCATTTGATTTATGACCGATTGCGAGTCACTGAAAATAATAACTTGTTCTGCCCCCATGGTTTTTGCCAAACTAAGACCTGCAATCATGGCTTCATATTCAGCCTCATTATTCGAAGCTTTGAATTGGAAACGCAGGGCGTATTCCATGTCGACCTCGTCCGGACTGTTCAAAACTATCCCTGCGCCACATCCTGTAGTGCAGGATGAACCATCCACATACAGACTCCATATAGGTAACTCGTCTTCAAATTTATGATCTGACAGAGTTCCTCGATGGAAAATTTGTTGCTTCCTTTCACCTTCTCCTGATATTTCTAGCTGTTCGTCGATCATCTTTTCTTGCCCTTTTACCAACCTAAGATGGTTTGGGTTTGAATTTGATGATTCTGTAACATCTACTTACCCTTTTACCAACCTAAGTTGGTCTGGGCTTGGGTTTGATGATTCTGTAACATCCACAGGTTGATCGGTGAGCAGTTTTTTCTCCTCGGTGGTATCAGGAGAGGTGAACTCTGCTATAAAATATGCTACTGCTTGCCCTTTTAGCGATGATCTGGGTTCATAAACTATATCATATTCACCAAGTTCTATTGCCCAGCACATCATTCTTCCTAATTTTTCTGGTTTATGAAGGGTTTGCCTCAATGGCATATCAGTATATACTACTATAGTATGAGCCTGGAAGTATGGCTTCATTCTTCTACTTTCCTCGATCAATGCTAGTGACAATTTTTCTAGCCTTGGATATCTGATCTCTGCTCCTCGGAAGGCCTTACTTATGTAGTAGATTGGTTTTTGTACTCCATTCTCCATTCTTATCAATGCCGAACTAACTGCATTTTTGGACACTGCCAGATACAAGTATAATTTTTCTCCCATCACTGGCCTGGATAACAGTGGAGGTGCTCCCAAATATTTCTTCAAGTTTTGGAAAGCCTTCTCACATTCATCATTCCACTCAAAAGTCTTTCGGAGCGTCTTGAAGAATGAGAGACATCAATCCGTTGCTCGCGATACAAATCTGTTGAGTGCTGCTACTCGTCCTGTAAGACTTTGTACCTCTTTCTTCATCGTTGGGGATCGCATCCCTAACAGAGCTTTGATCTTTTCAGGGTTAGCTTCAATTCCTCACTGATTCACAATGTACCCAAGAAACATGCCTTCTCGTACTCCAAATATGCACTTCGTCGGGTTCAACTTCATTTGATATTTATCTAGTTAATCAAAGGTCTGGCTTAAGTCAACTAGATGATCAGCAGCTTTCTTGTTCTTTGTCAGCATATTGTCAATATAGACTTCCATATTGCAACTGATTTGTTCTGCAAATACTTTGTTCATCACCCGCTGATATGTTGCACCTGCATTTTTCAAACCAAAAGGCATAACATTATAACAATAAGTTCCCCTAGGGGTAATGAAAGAAGTACTCTCCCTATCTTTAGGTTTCATTTTAATCTGATTGTAACCGGAATAAGCATCCATGAAGCTCAGCAGCTCATGTCCCGAGGTAGCATCCACTAGTTGGTCAATTCGGGGTAGCGAAAAGTGATCCTTTGGGCATGTTTTTTTGAGGTCGGTGAAGTCTACACACATCCTCCATTTCTTGTTCTTCTTTTTCACCATCACCACATTTGCTAACCAGTCTGGATATTTAACATCTTCAATAAAGCAAGCTTTCTAGAGCTTCTTGACTTCCTCCTGTATAGTTTGATTCTTCTCGGGACTGAATACTCTTCTTCTTTGCTTCACAGGCATGATCTCCTTATTCACATTGAGTTCGTGACATAAGAAATTTGGGTCTATCCCAGGCATATTCTGATGACTCCACGCAAAAGTTTGCTTTCGGCTTCTTAGGAAAATTATCAATTCCTGTTTTAGTGAGGCTTCCAACGACGAACCTACTTGAGTAGTTCGTTCAGGGTGCTCGTCGTCCAGAATGATGTTTTCAGTAGCTTCCACCACTTGACCTTTCATGAGTTGCGACTCATCTCTAGGATCCAATGTTTCAATTTCTGCATCTTCATCCACTTGATAGGTGCTGGTATTTTTCCTTGATTCCTCCATTTCCTCTTGCTCGGCGGATGAATAATAGCATTCCCGAGCTACTTTCTGATCACCTTTCATAACTCCTACTCCAAAATTTGTTGGAAATTTCAGGCATTGATGTACCGTAGATGGTACAGCCTCGAACTTCTTCAATCCTACTCTTCCCATGATGATATTGTATGCTTATTGAACATTCTTATCCATCACGAAGAAGCGTATTCTTTCTGTTCGACAAGCAGGCCATGTACCAATGAATATATCCAACTTGATCGTCCCAAGTGGAAAAACTTTCTCACCAGAAAAACCCAAGAGGGGTCTGTGATAAGGCTCCAGTTGAGATAGTTTTAGATTTAAACTGTCGAAGCACGAGTAGAACATGATGTTTTTTGAGCTACCATTATCTACTAGTACTCTTGAAATCATCACTTCTTTCATCCTCATTTTGATCACCAATGGGTCATCACGAGGATATAGAACACCTGCGAGGTCGTTCTTTGAGAAACCAATGACCAATTTCTGTTTATTTACCTTTCTCAGGCGATCCTCCTCAGCTAGATTTATTCGTTGAATGTATGAGCAATCTTGAGCCTCACAGAGGTAAGCTTTTCTCTCTGCAGTAAGGTCTCCTCCTCCTGGATCTCCACATGTAATAACATTACAGTCAAATGACCCAAAGCGTATTGAAAATACCTCACGTTATGGCTGCCTTGGTCTTTTGGGAAGATCGGGGTCGTCTTCTGGATTAACTTGATGGTCTCTTTTCTTGTTCTCCTCTACTTGATGAGGGGATCTAGACCTCTCTCTTGTTTGGTCGTTGTTTCTTCTTTCATTCCTTCGATTAACATACTTTGCCAGTTTTCCTCATCTGATGAGTGTTTCAATTTCATTCTGAAGAGCTATGCAATTTTTGGTCATATGGCCATGATCTTTGTGAAACTCGCAATATTTTGCCTTATTTCTCCTGTCAGGGTCTGCCTTCATTTTCTCTAGCTAGTTTAATTCCTCGTTGTTCTTGATTTCTTCTAGAACATGGTTGATGTCTTTCTTCAAAGGGGTATAATTATCAAATTTCTTCAATACTTCCCATGACGACCTTGTTTTTGAGTGTTTGTCACTACCATTATTCTTATGCTCTTTCTTCTTAGCTTTATTACCTTCTACCTTGGTTACTTTGGCATCCATATTCTTTTTCGTAGCTATAGCCTCCTCAGCATTCATAATCTTGGCCGCTTTTCCCATCAGATCTGACATGGTTCTAGGTGGATCTTTGGCCAAAGTGTAGTACAACTTGTTGGGCAGTAGTCCACTCATCAAGGCGGTAATCGCTGTCTTTTCCTCATAATCAATGACTTCGAGTTTCTCGTTATTAAAACGAGTTATATAATCTCTGGTACTTTCACCAGCTTTTTGTCTAACACTTAACAAATGCGCTACTCGTTTAACTGGCTTTGCCCCAAAATAAAAATTCCCAATGAATAACTCGACCAGTTGAAAGAAAGTTGAGAGCTTACCCCGAGGAAGATTATTATAACATATTTGAGCAGATCCGGTAAGAGTTCCCGAGAATGCTCTGCATCTCATCTGATCTGGAATAGCATAGGTGTTGGCTGTTGCTTGGTATTATTCTATATGAAGGACAGGGTCGGTCTTTCCATCATATTTGGGGGTCACAACAGGTGCTTTGAACTTTGATGGTGTTGGAAAATCTACAATGGCCTGGACAAAAGGTGTTCCTTGAACAAAAGTTCATTGTAGAGGGTTCTTGGCTTTAGCCATTTCCCCTAACATATCCTCCAGCCTCTGAATAGAGCCTTTCCACGCATCGTTTCCTTCCTTGGGCCTGTTAGTTCCAGCAACTGATCGCGTTGATGTGGCTTCCTGGGATCTATCTTAACGAGCAGCTGGTCGCGACTGGGCAGATCCTTCCCTTAAGTCTGATGGTCATCGAAAACTCCTCGATGGGGCTCTAGGAGGACTTTTTCTCCTCCTAAGACCTAATCGATCAAAAGGAGATACTCTTCTTAATCGTTCTAGCGCACTAGTCCTTTCTGGAGAGAGAGTGATACGTTGTTCAGTATCTGTGGCTCGTACCGACGAAGTTTGTCTAGGTTGATAAGAAAAATCTTCAGACTCCTCAGTACGATATGAATCGGTATGCCTAGTACGCGAAGAAGGTAAACGGGTATTTCTTTGACTACTTTGCGATTCTGAATGGGTTGGTGCACCGCCATGGAGGGTTCGCATGAGTTGTCGCATAGTTTCTTGCATGACTGTCTGGCCCTGGGCTAAATTTGTCATTATTCCAGCCAGATCTGGAATATTAGGCGGAGCAGATGGATTTGGAGGGCTTCCAGCATTTCGATTGCTGGGTTCTGGAATATCAGCCATTTGTGATGAATTGTTTTTTTATGAAAAACGATATTACCAGTCGTTTCCCACAGACGGCGCCAATCTGTTGATGTAAAAAATTAGATTATATCTAATTATTTAATCACAGATAAAATAAAGTGAGATAAAGAAATTTTAAAGTGGTTCAGCCTTATAAGAATGGCCTACGTCCACTGTTTCTGTTATTGCTGACTGTTTGGGAATTCTCGATTACAAGTTTTCTCAAGAAATTCCGGTCCCCTTACAATGAGGATAATACAATGTATTTATAGCCCTAAGGCTGTAATGTGAAAGGGTAATACATTCAATGCCCCTTAAGCGTATACATCTGTATGATAATAATAAGCATGTAATGCGTAGTCAATCTATTGGTTATCCTGCTATTAATGCTTTGTTCGAGGTGTAGCTCGGACCACCTAAGCTGCTCGGACCGCCTAAGTTCCTCGGTACTCAGAAGTTCCTCGATACTCAAAAGTTCCTCGTAAATTTCTTGTTGGTCAGAGCGTCTGAGTTGATCGGGGAAGCAGAGTTCCTCGTTGCAGTATGGTTCCTCGGAGTCAAGGTGTTGTTCGAAAGTGTTTGTTATTGCCACGCAGATTGCCAAGTGTCTTCACTCAATAGAGCCATGTCAGTAGACTAAATTTGGTATCAACATTAAGGATGGTTGCTATCATACAAGGAACCTTGGGAGATAATGTCTAGGATATTGTTGAAAATGGATATACTTATCCTACTAAACCAGCCACCGAAGGAAGTAATGAGATGTTTAAGAAAGTGTTAAGCGAATTCACTCAAGAAGAGAAGAAATTTTCTCGAAAAAAAATAACAAAGGAAAGAATGCCATTTTGATATCTATAAATGAACATGAGATCAAAAGGATCTCATCTTGTGCCACTTCTAAGGAAGCTTGGGATACACTGATTACTTCACATAAAGATGGCACTAGAGTTAAGGCTGCTAAAACACAGATGCTTGTCCAGCAGTATAACTCTTTAATTAAATCAGACTCTGAATCTTTTGATGACTTTTACATGAAATTGACTGACATTGTGACCAAGTTGCATGCTAACGGGATAACTTATGACATACATGAAATTATCTCCAAAATTATAAGATCATTACCACAGAAATTTGATAATAAAAGATATGCTATTGAGGAAATGAGTGACCAAAATCTCACTCCTGCATTACTCAGTAGTAAATTGAGAATTGCGGAAATGGAATTAGAATTTAAGAAACAATTGACCCAGTCCCATAGGAAATAGACTAGTTCTAATTTGAGTTTTTCCTTTAAGCTAATGAAACCTGAGCTTACTATTCGCAATGATGACTCTGATGAGGAATGTGATGTAGATAGTTTAGATAATCAAATTTCCTTGATGTCAAAACAGTTTAAGAAAATTGTCAAATTTAGAAATAAAATGGCAAACAGACAAGGCAAGCCAAATTATCCAACCCAGTCTAACTACAAACCTCATGAGAAAGGTCAAGACAAACATCACAAGGACACTCATACGAGACCTAACAAATACTTCAAGAACATTGAATGTTTTAGATGGAAAATTGGGTCATATAGCACAAGACTGTAGAGTAAAACTGAACACGACCAGTAAACATACTAGGGCCAACATTTGAAAAACATGGGATGATTCAAGTTATTCTGAAAATGAGGAACCTGAATCATCTGATGTTTTTTTATCCTTGCATGTACTTATTTTCCAGGATAATCTATAATGAGTATATGCTTCTGCCTATGCCTATGTATTTGAATGATGTTAGTAGCTCTACATCTGCTGTTATGAATCATATTCCCACTGGTTTAGATGCTTTAATTTCTGAGAACAATACTAGTTCTACAACGGGGTGTGTGAGTCAAAGGGAAAGCGATAATGACGATGTCAATGTGTGTGTGAGTTCAAGAAATGAATCCTTAGGGGCCACTTCACACACTACACTTAGTGATTCGAACACTGAAGACCTCCCTGATATTCATACACTTTATGCGAAAACTCTCAAGAAAATCACTAGAATAGAGAAGACTGTGAAAGACCTCACTAAGAAACTAGAAGAACTAAGTCTATTGGTTAAACTTAATGCTGAAGAGTATACTACCCAATGTCTAACTCATGAGAACGAAGTAAAAAAATTTGATCAAAAATTGAAAGATTTGATTGAAACAAATAAAACTCTGAAGAAAAAAATATAAAGGGACATTATTAGAATTGGAACAATCTAAAGAAAAGACAACAACTATTTTCAAAAAATTTGCGAAATTCGAAAATAATTCCAACAATTTTGATGGTTTTGTTGCTAATTCAAAAACCAATTCTGATGATCGAACTGGTATAGGGTTTTTCCCTAATTTAAGGACACAAACTAAAAACTTTGAATCAATCAAGTTTGGGTCAGGAGGCAAAAGACCTATAGAAACTTGTCCAGATTTTTATTCCCTAAAAGATGAGTTTGATGAAAAATAACAAAATTTTGATATTGGGGAATTAAGTTACTCTAAGTGTGATGGTCAACCTAGGACTAAATACATCTGCCCTCCAATTAGGAAGAGTGTCTCTTCGTTCCAAACTGTACACCCTATGAATAAGGCATAACATCAAAGTTCTATGAAACCTATGTTTAGAGACTTTCCTAAGGACATACCCTCTTCAAGCAATCTATATTGCTCATACTTTGACATATACGGTCATTCTTTTGAAGGTTGCTACTCTAAATGTTTAGTAAAACCTGTCTGTAATACCCCTCTATATCATAACTTTAACTACTCTAGGAGAAGTCGTAACAATTATGTCCTGCCTAGACAACCAGATAAAAACTCTAACTATACAAAGAGAAAGATCAAACCTAAAAGAACATTTCCAAGAAGAATAACCTGAAACTTTCCTAAACCAAATGCTCATGTTTTCCATAAAATACAAATTCATGCGCAAAACATTTTTCAACAAAAATCTAATGCTCAAAAATTTTATCAAACAAGAGAAAATTTGCGCAAAACAATAACAAGTGTTATTTGGGTTAGAAAAGATGAGTTATTGCCCCAGATGAAGTGTAACATTGTGATTACTGCTTTAAAAGCTTAACACACTCCTTTTGGTTGGTATTTAGACTCTGCGTGTTCAAAACACATGACTGGTGATGATACAAAACTTTTAAACAAAACCAGCTTTGCTGGAGGAAAAGTCATTTTTGGTGATGGTGTATCATTCCAAATCATTGATAAAGGAACACTCCGAGATGAAGGAATGCCTATTATTGAAAATTTCCTTCAAGTAAATGGTCTTAAGGATAATATACTTAGTATCTCGCAATTTTGTGACTCAAATCATGCTGTCACCTTTTCAAAGAATAATTGCAAAATTTTAAATGAAAAAGGTGAGTGCATTCTTACAGGACTCAGGACTCCTGACAATTGTTATATTGTCCAAGCTAGTCCTGAGGTCTGTAACATTTCCAGAATGGATGACAATGAAATATGGAATAATAGGATGGGTCACATAAATTACGATAACCTTAGTAGATTATCCTCACAACAAGTAATTAGAGGAATTCTAAAGATCAAACATATTTCTAACATTGTCTGTGGATCCGGCCAGGAAGGAAAAATTGTTATGGCACCTCATAAGAAAGTTAAAGATATCCTTACATCTAAACCCTTGGAGCTCCTCCATATGGACCTAATGGGTCCTTATCGAGATGTTAGTCTCTATGGACACGGTTACATTCTAGTTATGGTTGATGACTTCAGCAGATTTACTTGGGTGGCCTTCTTAAAACAAAAGTCTGATACTTTCCCAACTTTTTTGAAAATTCTTCTTCGGATTGAAAATGACAAGGACACTCAAGTAAATATAATTCGTAGTGATAGAGGTGGAGAATGTATAGATACTGTAATTAAAGAGTATTGTGACTATAATGGTTACAAACATGAATTTAGTGCTCCTATGACTCCTCAACAAAATGGAATTGCTAAGAGAAATAATCGTTCTCTTCAAGAGATGGCACGTGTTATGATTCATGCCAAGTGATTGCCTAAGTATTTTTGGGTAGAATCTATTCGTACTGCTTGCCACATTATCAATAGGGTCTATCTGAGGAAGAATTCTAAACAAACTCCTTACGAACTTTGGTATGGGAAAAAGCCCAATCCTAAATATCTTAGAACCTTTGGTAGTACGTGTTATGTCTGCAGAGACAGAGAACACTTCTCCAAATTCGAGACTTGTGGAGATAAAGCTATCTTTCTAGGATATTCTCCTGACAGTAGAGCGTACCGTGTCTATAATCTTCGCACAAAAACCTTAATGGAATCCATAAACGTTATTGTAAGTGACAGTACTGTTGAAACTAAACATGACACAAATAAAAACTAATAAAATAAAACAAAACAAAAATAAAAATAAACTACCTAAAAACTAAAAAAACAAACAATATTAAAAGAAAACAAATACACGACGCGCTAACATAAAAAGTAAATCCTCTAAAAATAAATAAAATCTATTTAAAATAAAATAAAATAAAAACTACAAAAGAAGTAAAAATAAAACCTACAGTCCTAAAAATATAAAATCTAGCAAAACTAAAAATACGGGATAAAATTAAAAACTAATAAAAATAAAAATAAAAGAAATTGAAAACAATTCTAAAAAAATAAAATAAAATAAATAAAAGGGGGCAAACCAACCACACACGGGACATAGGTGATGGTTTTGGAACAGGATAGAAAGGGTATGGGCTAGGCTTAAGGTACGGGGATAGGTTTAGGCTCAATTTAGGATCGATTTAGGTACGTAATAATGGAATTACCTCCATTTGAACGACAAATTTCCTCGAAATATAGCTTTTGACACCGCAATTGCAAGTAAGCCTGTACATTAAGATTTACGCATATAAAACCCAATTTTTCGAGAATTAGCAACTTAAAATCTTCTATTCAGGGTATAAAATGTACACTTTTGGGTACTTATCACACCACTCCCAAATAAAATATTGCCAGTATTCGAGAAAAATATAAAGAGAAAGAGAAAGATAAGTAACAAAAAATGTACCACTTTTGCGGGCACTTGCGATTGCACTTAGCATGTGCAACAAGCCTTTAAACCTATAGGTTTCCCTATAGGACGAGTTGTGTCTCATGCGGGTTTGCAAGGAATATACCCACAAATTTTTTTACTTAAAATGATTTATTTAAAAGCAGTCGATCTCTTATTAGAGATTGAATAATTGCACAATCCATCACATGAGAAAAATAGTGGGAAATACAAGCTAGAATTGTAAAAATATTTAGCTATGTGAATACATAAGGCACATCCTTCCTAGAACTCAACGTGTGTAGTGTGAATCAGTCAAAATGGGTCGAGTATCATAAGAGTAGTTCCTAGATTGCCTTTTCGAAATTAACGCTTCAACTTCAAAATCTCACGGATATATCTCTCTCAGATGAACTCTCGAGATTTGGGTTAGTGTATCTCTCTTATGTGTGAGGAGGTGAGTAAATGTAAGAAAGTTCAAACGTCTCACACACATATAAGAAAGAACGAACATTTAGAAAGAAAAATGATCTCATGAAAGAATGCTAATCACTTTAGTGAGAACGTCGAGTTATTCACCAAGTTATCTTTCATTTGCCCGAACACCTAGGGGAGAATATGGATGTTTATGTGAAGGATATGATGGGATGAGATGAGGAAGGTGGGATAGGATGGGTGATGGATGGAAGATGATGCAATAGAAGATTGTATAGCATTTTAGGCACAAAATGTCTTTATTACATACAAATTAACTACAACTCTCTCTTTTTTCTTCTTCTTTTTTCTCTTCTTTTTTTCTTTTTCTTCTTTTTTCTATTTTTTTTCTTACTCTCAACATGGAAGACATTTTACATTTGGAGACACTGTTTTTCTCAAAAGTGATGGATGATATATGAATGGAGATGATAGGTGAGGGTGTGGAGAATATGTGTAAATATGGAAGAATATGGTAAGGTAATGGATGAAGTGAATGGTTAGTGTATGGGTGAAAATCTAGTGATCGAGACAAATTTCAAGACAAGTGTTCTTACAACTCGAAAGTGATGTCGTTCTCAGTGATCAAGCCAAAATTTTATGAAAAAAAATGAGATCATACAATGATTTAAAGTGCGGACCAAAACGAAGTTGAATCAACTTGTGACTCGGAGATTGCGTAAAACACTCTGAAAGGGTGAAAGGCACAAATCTCACAAGCTAAAGTCTCTACTAGTGATCCTTAAGGTTCTCTTGAGAATTGTAGTACTCTTCAACTCTAAATCGTTGTGGCATGATGCGTTCCCAAATATTATTGAGCCTAGAAATTCATGGTGCAAAATGCCTTGATATGTATTACATGAGCTATTTATAAAAAAGACAAATCCTATAGCTCGATTCCTAAACTTAAAATGATGGATGATAGAAAATTCACGTCAATGAGTGAGATGAAAGAAACCGCACGAAATTTTAAAAATCATGTTTTGAAATCAATTTTTTTCAAAAGAGGTACGATTTTGATAAAATTTCCCACCCTCAAACAAAAAGGAACATCGTCCTCGACGTTAAGTAAAATTATTTTTAAAATTGAGAGCTGAAGGGTGGAAAGATATAACCAAAATCAAACGCTAATGAAGTGGACAGATATAGCCAACATGAAACCTGAATAAGTAATAAGAAAAAAATGTGTACAAGTCTATAAACATGATAAAGCATTGGGTGACGTGAAACACCACCCCCAAATAAGATGAGACTCATATAAGAAAAGACGGTCTGCCTCCCGGTAAAGCCAATTTTAATGTCTTCAGCCAGACTGAATCATGCTCACTCTAAAGATAAGATCTATGAAAGTGCGGGGTTGCATAAAAAATTGGGTGATGAGAATCACCCCCAAACAAGACTAAAGCCTCAGTCTTATTGGATAAAGGCTAAAAATTGTCAATGCACTTGTATGGAAAAGTGCATCACACGATGAAAAGCATCGGTGGACCATGGGTGGGTGGGGATTAGGGTAAGGGTGAGAAAGGAAAAGGTGAATAATAATCGGTCATGGGCCTTATTGAACCAAAAGGTGAGGGCCACGAGCAACGAGGGCCCTATAATCAGGATGCTCTAATTGGTGAGGGAGGAGAAATGGTTTGGTAAGTGGGATTTGGTGGGGCTCATATAAATCACACGACCGTTCTATGAATGGGCGATGATAATGGCCGCGCCGTGTCACGCCAGGAACTGTCAATGGGAAAAATCAACACAACAAGAGAGTGGCAGGCATAGAATAACAAGATCGGTGTCACGAAAGTGGAGAGTAGAACCACAGAGACTCTCATGAATGGTGGAGGATGGTTTTAGATTAGGATCTAAATATATGGTTGGGAACATGCATTGTATAAGACCTAGATCCAAAGTAGGGTATGGGTTAGAAGGGACAATTGGTGGGTCGGGTGGGATAAAGGGTGGAGTAAAAGGCAGGATAGATGGTGTATCGGGTGGGATAAATAGTGGAGGAAGATGATCCAACTCAAGAGTGGGAGACACACACTCCTCATGAGGCGCGGAGTGATCCTCAAGAGCACTCACAGGAGGAGGTGTGGGTTCTAAAGATGGAGTGGTCAAATTCTCCACAAGAATATCACCGACGAATGGGGCGGTTGGTTCAAACGAGGCACCATGATCGTAGATAGTGGAATCACTAGAAATAATGGGCTCAAGATGATCCAAGAATGGTGGAACATGATCCATATCCGGAGAGGTAGAAATCATCTCGTATTCAATCTAGATAAAATAGTGATCACTCGGAGCCAGAGCTAACCTATAATGAAGTGGTTCCTTGGGAACACACGTGGTAGGCTCAATGGGTATATATTTAGGCATTTTTTTAGATTCGGCGGGAATGGGAATACGAACCGCAATGATGGGGTTCATGTGGATATGGGTGGATTTGATTAGGCTCACTATCGATGGATAGATCAACACAATTGTCAACTTAAGGCCCGGACCATGGGATGGTCTCAACTTCGAAATTATCGGGAGGATAGGGTTGGTCACACTCAAAATCAGTGGAACAAGGCGACGCATCATCACTCCACATGGGGGCAACAGTGGGTTGACTTGGGGTGAAGTCTGACTCTCTCTCTCATTCAAATTTATTTAATCTTTGGTCAAGCCATTGGAGGGCTTCATTTTGAATTTGAGTGGCATGCTCTTGCTCGAGTATGAACTTTTTCAAGAGGCTTTCGAGAGCGGAGTTGGATGATGGTGGTGGAGTGACGGGTGGTTGAGGTAGACACAACTCGCTATGGACATGATTATATGGGGAATAATCAAAGGAAGTGTGTGGAACGGGGCTAAGTGTGTCATATACGGGAGAAGCATCTTCGTAAGAGATAAATGGTTGATAATCGTTGGGTGCGTAGTGAGGGAACTGATCGAGAATGGGTGCACTTGATTGCCATGATGACTGTTGGATCATGTGAGGATCCACAACATCGGGTTTGGATTCGTATTGCGTGGAAGGGTGATCGGGCCTCCTTGAACAGCTAGGTACTCACACAACTCGGGAGTAGATATATCCTGATAATAGGCTGATGTGGTTTCCGGAACAGTGTCATATGGATACACATGTTCCATGGTGGGTTAATAGGGATATGAAAAGTATGGGCACTCATGGGACAAGTGATCGTCATATGAACAATGGGTGCACGATAAAGTGTGCGACACGTCGACACTTGACACCGAGGGTAATGGAAGAGGAGATGCATGCATAGATGGGTCAAGAATATCAAAGGTACTCGTGAGAGAGTTGAAACCACTAAGTATATCATAAAGAGACGGCTCGGGATCACTCTCACACATATCGCGTGACAAAAATAAATGACCAAAGTAGTCCCCCCATAAGGGACGTTCTTCAGCCATGTGGAGAGAAATATTTTTTTGGAGTTTTTTAAATTTTTCAAAAGGAGAGAAAATATTTTTGGATTTTTTTAGAAAAATAAATGAAGAAAATATTTTCGAATTTTCGAAAAAAAAATAAAGGAAGAAAATGTTTTTGGATTTTTTAAAAAATAAAGGAAGAAAATATTTTTGGTTTTTTTTCCTGGAAGATAAGATGGGGAAAAAATGGACTCTCTGAATTTTGAACGAACTCACTAAAAACCTGACTACCGAAAAATTGAATTGGACACACACAAGTCAAGGATAAATCCTAACTAGCACATATCCAAGTTTTATCTTTAAATTTAATGAAAGGGTAGTCAAATTTTAATGAAGTCCGCGGGCGATAAAAATCATCGAAATTATCTGAGTAATCGCCTTTGAAAAAATGTTCTCCTATTGGGCTACCTAGTTGATTGATTTTAAATTTAATGATGGCTAGGGTAGCACACAATGGTAAGCGAGTGAGTCGGGTGATGAAATCCCTTCTCGTGAATGACCGGGTGTAGGTCTTAGTAATTTAATTCATCACACCATTCGAAAATAAATTCAAGATAAAATCACACAAGATCACATAATCACACACAAAAATAGACTCGCTGATAGGAGAGGGGCGAGGGTTTAGAAATGTACCTCCCACGGTTTTTACACCGTGGGGTGTTGAAAAATTTGAGTCGATCGGGGGAAGATCACGCCTATCTCAATCGGCCCCGAGAGTCCTACCGACCCAAGGTAAAGAGGCTTCTTTTCCTCGCCTTGGATGCACTATCTCTACCTTGTCTGGTATCCCTATCTTCTTTTATTCGATTATTACAAATTTAAATGAAAAATAAATGGTGTCTCTAGGCACCGCAATACAAGTCAAGAATAAAAATTTTAATACAAGCCTTCTAAAAAAATAAAAATGGTACGGAAATGAAAAATACAAATGGATCACCAAATGGATCCTCTCAAGTTCTTCAAGCGCCAAAGATTGGCAACGGCGCGATTTGATAGAGTCGCTTTTTGGTATATTTCTGTCGTTAGTTTGAAAAGCTCATCTAATCAAAACCTCAATTACCTACAAAAATATAACAAACTAAAGTGTAGCGGTAAGTAAGGGAATCAATCCAAATCTAAGGGTGAAACAAATAAGAGAGGCATGCGATTCATTTGTTTATTATTCTCTTTTTTTGATTTTTTTACTTTTTCTATTTTTTTTAGCTTTTTCAAATATTAAACAATTTTGAGATGAGGTGAAATAAGAATAAACTAAATCAAGACGTAAATAAAAGTAAGTGAAGATGCTTAATGAATCTAACTAACTAAAATCTAAAAGACGAGAATGGTGAGGAAATAAAAATGAGGACTAACAATGGATAGGATGACACCATATATTCTAGTTAATTAAAATTAATTAATTCATTAGTTAGTATCAAAATCACAAATCAACTCTCGTTGCAAATGTAATTTTAATAATAACATTTTAGAAAATTAATTTAACACTGCTACAACTCTTGAAATTTAAATCCAAACATCATCTAACAAATCACCCGCTAGGATCGATTGATTAAACTAGTTTAAATCATAAAAGTAAGCCTATAGTTGAAATTAAAGGAATAATACCACACTTGAGAAACCCCTATCTCTAGTTCGGATCTAAAATGGGTATTATAACTAGAATTTTGATTTTCTCTCAAAAATCATTTACCCTTTCTCTAGGCGTAAATTAGAATGTAAGAGTGCAAAATTAATCATAAAAGGGACATTTAATGTAAATAAACAAATTAAAATCGATTAACATCAAATAATGGGTCACCCCACCCCTTGAAAGGGGTTTTAGCCTAAAATGATATTAAACATGATGAACAATTAATCAAAGGCATATAAAAGAGAAGAGTAGAGAAAGAGAATGTGACAACCCGCTCAAAATAATAACGGGTGGCCAACCCTATACTACATTAAATCAAGTATCTTAGATGGCACAGTCTCAACATCAACTGACAATACTAATAATATAAGGCTAACTACCCGAAACTATTAAAAGTGAAATGTAAAAAATTTAAAACTTTTATTTAACAACAACAATAAAACCAATAATGCAACATGACCAACAATATACATCTAACTAAGATGAGTGATATGTGCAAGCTCTAAATATATACAAGAGTGAAATACAATGTACAACAAAATCTCAACAATGAAATGCCCGAATATGTTGTCGGGTAACAGATAATACAATCATCTGAGGAAAGAAATGTAAAAGTGTTAATCTACAACACTTGAGTCTAAACTCAATATACAAACTAAATCCTAATCTAGATGTACAATAGATAGGAATCGACTAAGACAAAGTGCCGCAACAGTCCGCTACTGCCACAGCTCCACGAATACACTGGATGGATGAACATCAATGGCGTCCTTGCGGAGGAACACCCAAAGTAATACAATATATATATGGAGGGAGAAAATATAAACAGGTCAGAGCTAGAGTTGAAAAACATTTTATAGCAAGTGTATTAAAATGCATAATAATTATAAATGCATTATTACATGATTAAGGTGGAATCGAACTCTCCATAATAATCCAACTCACCTCTCAACTAGAGCGCTCACTAAACGTATGCACGTGATCTCCAAATGTATGCCCAAATCTAATTAGGCAATTAAATCTAACTAGATCCCAAAATAAATATTAGATTATGCTATCTAACTTATCTCTAAATCTACACTTATCTGCATTCCCATTTAAAACATTTCTTTACATTTAATGTGTCATAGTTCTCATTATATTTGTTCATTTATTGAACATGTAAGTTTGCATAATCAACCACATCATCACAATACATCAACATTCGCATTTACTAGAATTTCATATATTCTAGTTATGCCCTCATTTGGCATGTAAACAGTATATATATTTTTATATGAGTTATTAGTGTCAAGAGTTAAGGACTAAACTCCTCCCAATTCTCAACACGACATTGCGTTTCGTTCGTGGGACGTCTCGCCGAGGCGAAATCCAAACAAGGAACCCCCCCGTTACACTACTCATGACTGTATCGATCCTCGAGGTTCATTATTCCCTCAATGCATGATGCATGTAACCCAAGTTATTATCCAATTTTTAATTAATTAATATTCCCAATTCTCAACAGTATACGGTGTTTCATGCATGGGACGTCTCGCCGAAGCGAAATCCAAACAAGGAACCCCCCCGTTACACTACTCGTGGAACTGTCGATCGTCGGGATAGGTGATATATATATATATATATATATATATATATATATATATATATATAAGTATGAGCATTAAGGACTAACTTATCCCCAATTTCCAACATTACACTGCGGTTCGTGCGTGGGACGTCTCGCCGAAGCGAAATCCAAACAAGGAACCCCCCGATACACTAGTCTTGGCAATGTTAGTTCTTGAGGTCCATTATGCCCTTGATACCCAAGTACAAGCACAACCAATAATAACCATCCAACCGAGCTATAACTCGAGGATGCAGGCTCGCATGCTATCATCTTCCAGCAGCCCATAAACGTAGCAAACTGGGGCCAACTGGTGGGGTTCAACGACACCCACCTCGTGATCAACTCACGCACACAACATCCCGGAAAGCGGTCATAGCTCCTAACTGGCAAGTGAGAACGTCACATACCCCCTACTTCTCACCCCCAAAAAGAATGCATATATATATATATATATATATATATCGCTCAATAATCACAATGGACGGCTATGACCTGGGGAATATCCACATCCTGCTCTTTAAGCTAGGATGCTCACCCTCATCGTACGCAACTTCCCAATGATAGCAAGTAGGGGGTATGCTTCACTATATATATATATACCATCATATAAGGTATACATACATCAACACATCATATAAAGATATACCGTCATATAAGGTATATCTGTCACATCATTTTCATGTTTATTATACGCCCATTGGCGCAATTTTATTAACATCATTGTTTAGTATATTTCCCTCAAGATATACTAATCGTCAATTCTCAAACATCTTCCCCACTTAGTATACACTGTACTATTTCTCACTTGAAGCTCACATGTCGCTTCTAATAATGAATTGTTTCTAAATTCAATTCATGTTAAGGATATTCTTTTATCCTAATGCTCTTCAATTAGCATTCTTCATTGAGTGAGACATCTCCCAAATCAAACATCTATAAGGATATTTCTATATCCATATGCACATTAAATAGCATTTATAATTCTCCATCCATAATAGGGTTCAATTCATTTTATGAACCTTTTAAAGTTATCCCATTTGGGATTGGATTATAAAATCCAATATCACTAAACTGATTATCATTCTTCTATATGAATTTAATAATTATCTCCCAATAGAGTCTCCAATCTGGGTGGGCTTCCCCACTTAGAAAATACCAAAATCTCTGATCGGTATTCCTCAAATTAAGTCTATATGACTCCAATAATTTCTTATAAGGGAAACTTGCTAAAAGTCTCCAAAACCTACTCCAAATATCTCCTATAGAGGTTCCCAATCAATAACCTCGAACAAAACGGAATGAAATTGTCCTTAGAAAAACATCCGTCGAAAAGCCCTATTTTCGAATCGATTCGGCCCAGCGAATCGATTCGGCCAGGAAGGCGAATCGATTCGGGTCATCAGACCTAGGACTCTGTCTCAGGCCGAATTGATTCGGCTGGAGTCCGAATCGATTCGGTCACTCAGACCTGGGCACCTGCATATTTTCGAATCGATTCGGTAGGATGCCGAATCGATTCGGCCCTTCAGAAACCTTGAAAATGGCTACTTTTTTTAAGCCTAAAATAGCCAAAATTCATTTTTATCATTTCTTCTTCATTTCTCTTCAACCCAAACACAAATATATCATTAATATTCATCCTAGAATACATATAAACCAATTTCTATCCTCAAATCAAAGATCTACATATCAAATCTAAGATTATACCCAAAAGTTAGATTTTGATAAACTAAACCTATATCCCAAAGATTCAATCCACAAATCATGAAATAAATGGTACACAACAATTATTTAGCAAATTTAGTCACTTGCCTCAGGTTCGAAGGGTCTGAATCCGCCTTGAGATTGCGTATTTGCCTGAAAATCCTCTTTCTCTCTCTTTTCTCCTTCATTTTCTTCTTCTTCTTTCTTCTTCTCTCTTTCTTTCTTTCTTTCTTTTTCTCTTTCTCTCTTTGGAGAAATATCTCTCGTAGGCTTAATAAGCCCTAAATCCCAAGATACACATATTTAAATCATAATACACTCTTTAAATGACCCGGTAACTTTAATTCGATTCAAACGGTCCTAAAAATATTTCGGAACCCAAATAGACCCCAAGTACAGTCATTTCGACTTTCTCGACCCTTCCGGACACAACTAAACCCTCAGAATCGCCATTTGACACACTTTCTAACAACTTCAAATTTTGACCTAAAATGCCAATTTAATTAATCTCCAATTAAAATAATATTTATTTCTCTCAAAATAAATAAATCATCGCCTCCAAGACCTCGGGTTGTTACAGAGAACAAATCTTCAACATGTCTCCTTGAAATTGGCAATTTGAACTCTACCTTCTTCAATACAAATCAAAATCACTTACAATTAAATCTCACCAATTTTCTAAATATATATATATATATATATATATACAAATATTTCTACCTAATTTATTTTCTACTCTAAACTATCTCTCTTCTTCTCCAAGTCTCTCTGGATGCCAAATAGGTCTTCTCCTTCTTCAAATAGTAGGCATAGAGCTAAGGGTAATTTTGGAAAAATACACACTAATGTGCATGAGAGGTGTGAAGTGTGAGGATATTTAGGTGAGGGTAGTTAAGGAATTAAAGAGGCTGCATGTGGTTAATGAGGTAATGGGAGAGGGAATAAAAATTTGATTTGTCAAAAGGATATTTTGGGGTAAAACGTGTTAGTAGGGGGTAATATGAGAATTGGGTTAAAAAGTAGATTTTAAAACATGTGGGATTATATTTTATTTTATTTTTGGTTTTGGTCTTTGTTTGTTGGCAGGAGAAAATCGGATAAGACTTTCAAAAATGGGATGTGGGTCTTGGAAGAAATCAGGTTTGGCTTGGAATGAAATGGGGTGTTGGTAGCGGGATCGACCAGCTGGGTCTTGGGTTGGGTACGCCAGCGGGTAGGAGGTGGAAGTGGGTTCGATTTACGGGTTCGCAGGTAAGGGGTTGGCCGCCGCCGGAAATGGGTCCGGGTTGTGGGCGAATAGGGGGGCTTAGCCTGCTGGGACGCGGGGGGGTTCCAGCGATGGGTGATGGGTATTGTAGGTTATGGAGGTGTTGGTTGATTTGGTATAGGTGGTGGGAGATGAGAGAGAAGAAGGTGAGGTTTGGAGTTTTAATGGAGGAGAGAGAGTGAGGGATGATGGGTTTCTGGTGGTGTAGTTGGTTAATGGAGGGGAGAGAATGAGGTGTTGGGAGGTTGAAGATGATGGGTGAGCGGGTGTTTGGGTGTGGGTTAGTGTATGGTAAATTGGGTGAAGGTGAGTGGGATTTATGGTGTGTGTAATGTATGGTATTTAGTGTGTGAATGAGTGTGTTGTTTGGGTGTGAGTAAGGTGTAGGTAAGTGTGTGTGTTTAATTTGTGACCCCATTAAAATAAAATAAAAATAAACCTAATAAAATAAAAATAAACCTAATAAAATAAAAATAAACCTAATAAAATAAAAACTAAAATAAAACTCAACTAAAAATAAAACACACTAAAAAATAAAAATAACATAACACGTAATACAAACTCTAGAAACTAAACACGACACAAATAAAATCTAATAAAATAAAACAAAACAAAAATAAAAATAAACTAACTAAAAACTATAAAAAAAAAAATAAAGGAAAACAAATACACGACGCGCTAACATAAAATGTAAATCCTCTAAAAATAAATAAAATATGTTAAAAATAAAACTCAAATAAAATAAATAAATTAAAAAATACAAAAGAAGTACAAATAAAACCTAAAGTCCTAAAAATATAAAATCTAGCAAAACTAAAAATAAAGACTAAAATTAAAAACTAATAAAAAAAAAAGAAATTGAAAATAAATTCTAAAAAAAATAAAATAAATAAAAGGGGAGAAACCAAACACACACAGGACATGGATGATGGTTTTGGGACATGATAGAAAGGGTCTGGGCTAGGCTTAAGGTACGGGGATAGGTTTAGGCTCGGTTTAGGCTCGGGTAACGTACGAGACAAGGGAATTAGCTCCATTTGAACCGAAAATTACCTCAAGATATAGCTTTTGACACCGCAACTGCACTCAAGCCTGTACACTAACATTTACGCATATAAGACCCAATTTGCCGAGAATTAGCAACTAAAAATCATCTATTAGGGGTATAAAATGTACACTTTTCGGTGCTTATAAACTACTTCTATTTATCATTTTCTAGGATGTAGGTGTCGAGTAGCTCATTTATATTTTTGTATTCTTGTATATTTATGTTTTAAATCATTTGTAAACTACAACACCTTATTCTATTACTGAAAGAATATAGAATTAAACCACAAGTTTTATAAATGTTCTGTTTTTTTAGTAATAGAATAAGGTGTTGTAGTTTCGTGAATAATTCCATATTCTTTTAAAAATGCACTAAAATTAAATTCAATATATTTTGGGTGCGTATCAATTCCAAGCCTCTTAATCATTTTAATGTGTTGATTTTGAACCTCGTTTAAATATAGAACTTCATTTTGAACATGAATTAATATTCAAAGCCTAGATGATAGCCCCTACAATACAAAAACCTAAGGACTAGATTGTCTTCTCTCTGATTTTGCGCAAAATGGACCTCGAGAAGAAGAAGACTATAAACCAATGCATAGTGTAAACCATTGAATTTGAAATTTTCATCCACAATTTGAACATTGTGTAAACCATGGGAGAAAACATTAGAAATTAAAAAACGTGTGAGAAAATTTTAGAGGCCAAGTCAATCAAAAACGAATTTAAACATGTTAAAATTACTTAGTTACTCCAATTTAATTTTTGAATTCAAATAAGGTAATAATTAATAAATTAGATTAAACACTTGGGACTCTCCATGGGATAGAAAACCCAAGTGCTTACCGATGGTATAATAACACTACCCTTTTGTTTTCATCAAACTAGCATGCAACTCGCACAATGCACAGGCATATTATAATATTTGGTAAAAATATAGTAAAAAATAGAGAACCAACTATAGAAAACACTTCATATTATAATTAATTGCTGGGATAGGTAAATAAAAATTTTGACTAAACAATTACAAATTAATAAGTAACTATTTATGTTTCTTTTTAAAACTTTCAATTTGAAAACGAAATTGAGTTAAATAGTTTATTAAGTTGGATATTAAGATAATGAAGTAGTTTGACCCCAATTAAAACTATCTAAACACTACAATGCACATACACTAAATTAGATCCCACCTGAAACACATCATTAGTGGGTCAAAATTTTTAATATACTCAAATGGCCAATTTTGTATTTTCGAAATAGGTTTTCGTTAAGCTTAAAGCACATCACACGCACAACTTCACATAATATAATGATATATGATGTTCGGAAGCATAAAAACCGTCAAGTATTAATGCCATTAAAGGATATATAGGAAATATAAGGCTCAAATCTATGGAAATATGACCCTGATTACATGGAAGTGTAAGACACATGTGCTTGATTCGTTAACTAAACTTGTGGGGACATAAATATAACCTAGGCCTAATTCAAGGCTAACCAACTAGGCCCAGCAGCATGTGGGGCATGTGCGGACCATCCTATTAGCAACAAGGGATTATTGACATCATTTATCCCATGGATAATTACGAACTTATCTTCAACTACTCATGTCCGACCCATCCAATTAGCAACAAGATAGTATCCCATGTTTTAGGAGATACGAAAGTATGAAGCTGAGGATGCTACGAAGTGTAAAGCCGAGGCCTTTCCTCTTCATCCTATATACCATGTTTCCATTTCCATTGTACATCCTCCTGTTGTAGAAATCACTGATTTAATGTCTGAGTCATCTGCTTATGCAGACTATAATCCATTCGTCTCCCATACCGTCGAGAGTGTTGATTCTTTCGATGAGGCCATGAGAATCCTTTATAATAGGTCTAAAGAAGTCAAAAAATCTTCTAGAGCCTCATCCTCAAATCAATATGAGTCTTCTAATGGATCAGGCTCTTTTATACGGATCATCTCGGATCCAAATGAGGTGACGATAGAGGTTATATTTCCTCCCCCACCAATAGAATTCCTATTATCGGCCATTTCGGGTCACCAGTTTGTCCAAACTACAAACCAAGACGATGATGATGATGCAGCCGAGGGTACACTTCACAGCTCTTATGATGAATCTTATGTCAACACAACCACTGAAGTAGATCTTCTAGTTTAGAGACATCTTTATTGCATAGGGACTTCTGTCATTATAAGGGCACCTTCTGAGGATGAGAGAGACATCCACGATCGAGAGGGTGAGGTTTGCCTTTATGAAAAGATATTTAAGGTTGGCTTTAGGCTACCCATGCATTCAACAGTATGAGACATTATAGAAAGCCTATGTCCCGGCCTTGCCCAGCTTTCACCAAATGCCTGGAGAGCTATTCTTGGCTTCGTTGCTTTCTGGAAGTTGGCTTATCATAAAGACCTTCCAGTTAGCATTTTTAGGGGATGTTATACTGTCTTTACCCCTAAAACTCGGCATGTCTACTATCGTCTTGTAGCCAGGAAAACTACATTGAAAGTTATGCTTGTTACTTAGACCTCTAACCATAATTGGAAACCTTGCTACTTTTTTATATCTGGGGCCTAGGAATTTGTCCTTGATGCTTCCTGTAGTGCCTCTAAACCCCAAGTTCCCCAATAATGGGCAAAGCCCCCAATATCGGCTAAAATGGATCCGAGCTTAAGTATTGATGCCACCAAGGTTGTGGAGAAAGTTAGGAAATGGGGAAAGGAGGGGGCCTTGTCATATTTGAGAAATTAATGACCCCTTATTTCTTGGGGCAGACAGGTTTGGGGGTTGACCCCCTAACTGAACTATGTAAGTATTTTTCTTGTCTAATTAGTGTGTCTTCTTTAATATGACTTTATTATTGACCATGTCTATATGTTGCATACCAACCACCAAATACCTCTGAGGCAGTGTCAAGGATGTCATCTCTAAGCATTATAAGTTTAATAAAGTAGGTGGGGAAGAGTTTTTCACCCTAGCCTTAAACCCAGAAGTCCACGGTTGGCAATCCCAGCCAAGCCAAGGAAAGTAAGAAGAGAAAGGTCGTCTCAAACGATGTCCGCACCAATCAGCATAAATAATAGAAGAAGCGCAAGTAAGCCTCATCCTAAATGACACCGGCATAGGCCATACCAATCTCGTTCGAGGATGATCTAGAATCTCAGCTTGAAAATCTCAAGATAATCCCTGATTCCCTGATGGGAAATAGGAAAAAATCTTATGTTGCTCTTGTTTCCATAACACCTGAGTCATACATTTATTTCTTGGAATCTACGAAGGTCTCCTTCTTTAATGATTTCTGCCTTCACGAAGTCATTCAGGTAAACTCTTATGCCTTCAGTTAACCTTCATTTTTAATCTATAATTTTGTCTCACACTGATGTTTCATCCTTTATATAGTCTGCTATGTGCTTGCGAAAGATCCACCAATGGGTCAAAGAAAAACATCATGAACTTTGACAAGCTCGTTCGGCCATTAGGAATGAGGATAATCTGAAGAACCATATCTTGTCCCATGAGAAGAAGATAATGAAGTTAGAGAATGATCACACTGAGGCTATAAATAAATTAAATACCAATCATGACAATGCCTTGAGGGCGCAGATCGATAAAAAGACTGCTGAGGAGAAGGAGAAGATAAATTTTTCTATTGAGAAGGCACATAAAGTGGCTCAAAGGAAAGTTATGGAAGATTTTAAATCTTCAGAAGAGTTTTTGGGATATGGCATGCAATATCTAGAAAGAGGATCCAGAACGGCTTGTCGTTGGATGGGCCTAAAATTCCTAAATATATCTCACTTGAAGGAGCATCTTGAGGCTTTCATCTTTTCTTACCCATTATCTATGACTGCTCTAGGTTAGATTGAGGGATCGACCCAACCAGAGCTGACAGCATAGACTGCTAATGATTAAGGCGACAACAAGCCTGGGGATGGTGAGGTCGAGGCAACTTAAGTTGATGATGAAGGAAATGCCTTAGATGAGAAAGATGATGCTTCTAAAGAGTCGGCTCAAGTGCAGGCCGAGAACAACCAAATAGCTTGAACTCTTCCTCTCTATCAGGGCGACCGCATGTGTCCTGATGCCCTTTATCTGATATAGCACTTGAATAATTACAATGTTTTTTTTTAATTCTGATGATTTAACCTTATGTTTGTAACCTTCTTAAACACTTTTTTTTGGATTTTTGAATGACAAATGCCTATATTGTTTTCTTCTGTCATCTCAAGCTATGTCATATTTTCTTATCTTAAATTTTCATTATTTTTTTGATTGGCAAAAGCTACTGATGTTTATCAATTAACCGTAATGAAATATTTTAATCTGAGATCACCAAGTTAATGTTGTTCTTCTCACATCTCGTCTCGTACTTAGATGAGATAAGTATAGCTAAGTAATTTCTTTTGAAAATAGAATTCACCAAATTATGGTCTTTAATCATAAGTCCTCTCTCATCATTTTGGGAATGTACGGACAAGTGTCATCTCATCCTACACTTTCTTCTCAGTCGAGAGAGTTTTTTACTAAATTAATGATGTTAAGATAAACCATAATTTAATGATTTTTGAATTTGAATTTGAATTTAATAAATTATGGTGTTTAATCACAAGTCCCCTCTCATCATTTTGAGAGTGTACGGACGAGTGTTGTCTAATCCTACACTGTCTTCTAGGTCGAGAGAGTTTTTCACCAAATTAATGATGTTAAGATAAACCATAATTAAATGGTTTTTGAATTTGAATTCACCATATTATAGTGTTTAGTCACAAGTCCCCTCTCATTGTTTTGAGAGTGTACGAACGAGTGTCATCTACTCCTACACTGTCTTCGCAATCGAGAGAGTGTTTCACCAAATTAATGATGTTAAGATAAACCATAATTAAATGATTTTTGAATTTGAATTCACTAAATTATGGTGTTTAATCACAAGTCCCCTTTCGTCGTTTTGAGAATGTATGGACGAGACATCTCGTCCTACACTGTTGTATCCACTGAAAGAGTTTTTCACCAAATTAATGATGTTATCACACTGCTCCCCCACTCGGTGTTATTGAGAATCCATGGACAAGGTTTGTGTGACACCCAGCCTAATTAAATATCGGGTGATCAATCCTCATTTAAACTAAATCAGAATATCCAGTTGGTTCATTCTTAGCATCACTGTCGAAAAACAATTTCTTATTAATTCACCTAATAATTAATTAAGCTATGTATCAAAACTTTTCCAATTTTATTTTAATTATACTACCATATGGAATAAAATAAGTAACATCGTCACAACTGAATTCAAAAGTCAACAAGTATAAATGTAACTGGAATAAACTCTCCAGTTGAAATATCTCAATATCACCATCCAAACAAAATGATAATAACAGTACGACCAAAAAATGATACAAAATCCAAAATAGAAATGTAACTACTAGAATCTTGGGTGACATGCCCTAAATGAATAAAATACTACAAATATATAAATCAATGGAATGAAAGCGTCTAATCCAAAGTTTCATCTCCAAAAACTCGTCAAAATACCCATCCTCTAAGTCCAGTGACCCTGATGCTGGGCACCTAGTGTAATAGATATAGTAAAGAAGAGAATATGAAACTAATGGGTGAGAGACCGATTGTAAAAGATTTTAAAAATAGCAAGTTCTTAATAAGTGCAATTAAGAAGGTATTATGTACATGTTAGTTCTCGGCTCTCACATGAGAATCTCATCTCTCATCTAGTGTGCACACCTAATGTACCTTAATATTCCCCTAAAAAAGGTTCTCAATTATCATCCTATCTCTTCTCATTATCCCGTATTTCCCACACAATACTTATATTAATTAAACATGTTCATTTTTCTTTAAGATTAACTAGGCCTTTAAGTATTAAGTATTCACTTACTTAACTCAATTCAGATTTTGTTATTCAACTTTTTTATTTACTAATTCACACAATAGATCACATCATACTATATATATTCATCACACTAGCATAAATATTAATACGACACCTCATAGACACACCTACGGTGCATGCATACTCTGCTATCATGTCCAATTACATCTCTCGTTGTAAAAAGGACTATTGGTTCAGCGTCTCTCCTGAACCATAAATAACATAACACATATATTTTGAGGCGAGAATACTCCCCAGCAGAATGGGTCACGTACATACCTACCCTCCCATTCAACCGTCAAAACTATCATTAACACTGATAGAACGTGTCCAAGGTCCTATGCTTAAGGTACGAATCTAAAATCCCCTAAAGTGGGATCATTAGGATAATATTGACCATAATGCGAAACCCCCACCCCGATAACAAGCAACGTAGGTATGTCATACAAATAAAAATATAGGTATTCAACCCACCTATATAATATCAATAAGGTAGTCACACAGCTCATATGATAATTGCATACATAGTATATTTTTCTCTATAATATCCTCCGTATTTATAGATTATGACTTTACTTATTAACATATATTTCTTGAGTTTTCCCATCACTCGAAAGTTAACCATTATTTCTCAAATAAATTTAGTAGGTAATTATCTACACCCTACTCGTCTATGTCATCCCAAATCCCGAATTTTGTCAAATTCATATTATCCTCAAATAGATTAATTCTTCGATAAACTCTAATTAAATCCATTATTCTACTCTCAAGGATTAGTTCACACATAAATAATTTTCGGGTCTCAATTACCACCCTACTGTCCTTCCCTAAATCCCATTTTTCTATATTTAATTTACACTAAGCACCCTTGGAAGGTGGGAAATTTAATCAATCCTTAAACAAAATCAACAAATGAATTCTGGGATTGTCGATCGATCGACAGTCTTGGATCGATCGATCGATATGTTCAATCGATCAACATTCAAGGTCGATTGATCGACCAAACAGGTATGAGCCTATTGTTTCTGCATATTTAGCCTACGGGTTTAACAAATTTTCATCCTCAAATCCTCTATTTTAAGATCCCAAACTCCATGTAATTCATTCCACGTGATATAACAATACATATAAATTATTTCCAATCAGTAAACAACCTAAAATAGCAATAGGTTTGGATTAAACATGTTATTTCTCATAATTTTCAGAAAACCCATATTTTATCATTTCTCCAAGAGTAATATATAAAACTTAGATTTTATTTATCAAATGATTCTAAATTTGTGGATTAAAATATATAATAAAAAGGAGGTTTGTTCTATATATTTCTCATATCAAGGATTCGATTAAAAATAATCATGGTTTATCTATAAATCATGCAATTTCCCAGAATTCTACAACTATCCTAACATGGGCATTATACATGCCAATTTTGCAAAGATTAAGTCACTTGCCTTTAAATTGTAGGTCTGAACCTTTGGGGATGATAGTCTACTGGTGGTCTTCTCCCTTTTCCGACCAACTTCAGGTGGCGGTGATGGTGTAGGATGACCTTTGGCTTCTCGGCTTCCTAGAGGTGTCTCTTCACTTTTAGAGAAATCTCTTACTCTCTCCTAAGGCTTTCTCCATAATTTTCGTGATGAATTAGGTATATTACCACCTTTTAGACTTATATAATAATCTTCGATTTTTGTGGTTACTATTCACCTCCGATGTAAAATGACTAAAATACACCTCCGGGGTGTCTATTCGGTTCCAATGTACCCTGAGACCCAAATCAAACACCCAAGTAGACTTTTTCAAATATTTAAACTCTTTCAGACACTTTGACGCAGTCAAAATGACCATTTGAATGACATAAAAAATATTTTTCTTTTAATTCCTTTAATTTTTGTCCCGACACGACTCACACGCGCATCCCGGCTTAATTGTCGTAATTGTCGTATTCATCACTCGAGATAATTTTTATTAAATCATAATCATACGTAAAGTAATAATCATATATTACTTTTAATCACTAAGTAATATTCAACATACATAACATATTACTTTACTATCGAGTAATATTTAAATCCAGATTAAATATCTCACAATTAATCCTAATTAATCCCATTTTAAAAGTCATTAAAATTACGAGGTATTACATACTTCCCCCCATATAACGGAATTTCATCCCGAAAAAAAAACTCCAGGTATCGATCACGCATATCATTCTCGTGCTCCTAAGTAGACTCCTCCACATTATTGTGTGCCTAGTGAACACGCACAAGTGAAACTACTTTTGATCTCAAACGTTTCTCACTTCGGTCTAAGATCGCCACTGGTCGCTCCTCGTAAGAACTATATGTCTCCAAATCAACTTCCTCCAATGCAATATAAGTGTGAGTCAACTCATCTCGTAGATACCGCCTCAACGAAGAAATATGGAACACATCATGTATACAATGCAAGTGCTCTGGCAGCCCAGGTCAGTACCCTACTGGTCCAACCCTCTCAATAATAGGAAATGGTCCTACATATCGCGGAGCCAATTTCCCTTTTTCCCCAAATCTCATGATCCCCTTCATAGGAAATACCCACAATAACACTTGGTCCCCCACATTAAACTCCCTGAAGAACCCATTGGAATCGTCATAGCTCTTCTGTCTATCCTCGAATACCCGAATGCGACTCCTAATCATATTAGTTCTAGCAGACGTAACCTGAATCAGTTCTGGCCTGAGTAAATTATTGTCCCCCACCTCTAACCAACACGTAGGAGAACGATAAGGTCTACCATATAACACCTCAAATGGGGAAATATAAATGGTAAACTGGTAGGAATTATTATACGCAAATTCCACCAGGGGAAGGTACTGCTCCCAACTCCCTCTACAATCCATAATACACATGCGTAACATATCCTCTAACATCTAGTTAGTACACTATGTCTGCCCATTTTTCTGTGGGTGATAGGTCGTACTCAAACGCACCTCAGTATCCATGGACTCGTGAAAACTCTCCCAAAATCTTGAGATAAAGATCTTGTCCCGACCGGACACAATATCTAACGGTACCCCATGTAACCTCACTATTTCGGCTATAAAGAGATGTGCATACTACCCCGTCATAAAATTAGTCTGATCTAGCAAGAAATGATCTACCTTAGTCAAACGATCCATAATCACCCATATGGAATCGTGACCCCTTTGAGTAGTAGGAAACCCGATGATAAAATTCAGGGAAATGATCTCCCGTTTCCACATTGGAATCTCTAGCGGCTGAAAAAACCCAGCTGACTTTTGGTGATCCACCTTCACTAACTGACAGGTAGCACACTTAGAGACAAACTCAGCGATGTCTCTTTTCAGACCACTCCACCAATACTTCCACCGCATATCTTGGTACATCTTATTCCCACTTGGATGTACCATAAATAGGGATCCATGCAACTCGAACATCACTGCGTGCCGCAATTCTTCCCCCTCTGGAATGATAAGTCTACCATTGAAGTGCAAGCCTCCCTCTGAACTCACTGAGTAAGACTCTACTCCCTCGGCCAAAATTTGTTGAATTTTTTCCTGACAGAACAAATCCATTGCCTGAGCCTATACTACTCGCGTCACAATCTGAGGAGTAACGGTCATAACTGACATAAATGACCTAGCAATGACATTCTGTTGGTCCACTTCCTTCAATTTAGCCTTCCACACCGCGACTAGTTCACCCTCAGGCCTACGACTCAACGCGTCTGCTACCACGTTAGCCTTCTTTGGATAATAATGAATATCAAATTGATAATCCTTTATGAATTCAAGCCACCTGCGTTGTCGCATATTAAACTCTCTCTGAGTGAACAAATACTACAATTACTTGTGATCCGTGAATAGACGAAATTTCTCCCCCAATAAATAATGTCTCCATATCCATAGGGCAAATACGATTGTTGCTAGCTCCAAGTCGTGGTTAGGGTAGTTCTTCTCATGAGGCTTAAGCTTCCTAGAGGAATAAGCTATAGCCTTTTCTTCCTGCTGTAATACCCCACCAAGTCCCTATAATGATGCGTTAATGTACACTAGGTACTCCTCTCCTGGCTTGGGTAGTGCTAGTATCGGTGATGAAGTTAATTTATCCTTCAGTTCATCAAACGCCAACTGACACGCATCATCCCATACAAACGGTACACCCTTACGGGTTAGATTGGTCATCGAACCCATAATCTTTGAAAAGCCCCTGATAAATCGTATGTAGTAATCGGCTAGTCCCAAGAAACTACGGACCTCGATCGATGTCGTGGGTTTTCCCCACTCCCTCACTGCTGATACTTTGCTAGGATCCATTGCAATATCCCTTTCGGACACTATATCCCCCAGAAACTGCACCTCTCCTAGCCAAAACCCACACTTTTCATATTTTGCATACCACTGATGCTCATATAGTGTCTGTAGGACCCTTCGCAAATGCTCGGCATGCTCCTCTTCGGGACAAGAATAAACCAGGATGTCATCTATGAAAACAATGACAAACTGATCTAGGAACTCTTTGAACACCCTATTCTTTAAGTCCATAAATACAGCCGGCATATTAGTTAACCCGAATGTCATAAGAAGAAATTCATAAGATCCATATCTTATCATAAAAGCAGTCTTCGACACATCTTACTCCCTAATCCTCAGATAGTGATACCCGGACCTTAAGTATATCTTTGAGAAGTATGCTGCTCCTCTCAACTGATCAAACAAGTCATTGATACGGGGTAATGGATACTTATTTTGGATCGTGACTTTATTAAGTTCCCTATAATCAACACATAATCGTAGGGAACTATCTTTATTCTGCACAAACAGAAAGGGTCATCCCAGGGTGAGGTACTTCGATGGGTGAAACCCTGTCCCAGAAACTACTCAATCTGATCTCTCAACATCCTCATTTCTGCAGGAGCCATACGATAGGGGGCACGAGCTATCGGTCTAGTGCCCGATGCTAAATCAATCACAAACTCAATCTCCCTACTAGGAGGTAACCTAATAAGTCCTGAAACACATCTACGAATTCCCTATTAACAGGAATCGAATCAAGGGGAATCTCAACTCCCATAGAGGTCTCCTCCTCTATATAATTCAAATGAGTGGAATATCCTCCCTCGGGGTGAGGCATCTCCACTAAAAACATCTCATGTCCCGGGATAGCGAATATAATGCTCCTACTAATGCAATCAATCGTGGCTCTATAAGAAACTAGTCAATTCATCCTAATAATAACATCATATTTGAACTTGTCTAATACAAGTATATCAGCTAGTAAAATCAAACTCCCAATCTCTATACTCACACTCTGACATATAAATAAAATTGGCATTCCACTACCCATCAGTGAGTGTACATAAGTAACACTACTATTGGTCGTGTCTAACAATCCTGGGTCCCATGCAAATATAGTGGCTATGAAATAATGTGAGGCCCCTGTATCAAACAAAATATGTCCCATAGCCCCAGAAATAGAAAGCATACCTTCAACTGTGGGTGGTGTTTGCTGAACTGCTGCCTATTGGACATTGTACACACTCCCATACTGTAACTGCCCCGGTTATGGTGGGGCTGCGAGAGCAATGGCTGGTAAGGCTTGCATTTGAACCAGTGCTGGAAGGGCAGATGGAATGATAGGCCTCTGTGGCTCCTGATATGCACCCGGTTGCTGGGGTATCTTGCCCTTATCTGGGCAATCCTATTTCCTGTGGCCAATTTTACCACAAGCGAAGTATCTACCTCCAAACTGTCCCCCATTTCGACCCTGATGACCCTTACCACCTTTCCCTAGGCCCTGATGGCCCAGCTGATTGTGCTGCTGGCCCTGGTGGCCATGTCTATTATCGCCCTGCCCAAAGCGAACTCCTCCCGATCTCAGTCATTTAGTATAGTTCCCCTGATGTGAGTTCTGATCATGCTGTCTTTCTTGCCCCTGGGCTGAAGATGATCCACTACCACACTTTCCCCCAGTTTGGCCTTGCTGATTAGACTCAGACCCCTGCTTACTTCCCTTATGAAGATGGTGGTCCTGGCAATGAAGTAAAACCGCATTCAAGACATCTGTATAAGTGTGTAGAGAAGGATTTCCCAAAAGATGCTAGCGAATCCTCCATGTAAGGCCATCTCGTAACATCTGGATCTTTTTCTCTTCGGTGGGTACCTCAGATGGCACCAAATTAGTCATCATAGTAAACTCCTCTTCATACTCGGCAACTGACTTCCCCTCCTGGGTGAGGTCCAAACATTTCCTCCTTATTTTGGTCTGAACAGCCGAAGGAAAGTATTTACGGTCAAACCACACCCAGAAGTCCTGAATAACCATCGTATCCCACTCCTCTACTGTAGTAGTGGATTCCCACCATTGAAGAGTTGCTCTGACCAACTTAAAAGTCGCTAAGATCTGCTTCTAAACCTCCATGCATTCATACATATGCAGATGTCGCTGGATATATTTCTTCCATTGGCTAGAAGTCATGACCCCCTTGGAATTCTGGTAGCTGTACCTTTTGGAAGGCATCCCTGACACGCTCCCAAGCAGTGGGAAATGGTTGCGCTGGTGCTGGTGGCACTACCTGTGCTGGTCGTGGTGGTGCTTGTTGGACAACCGCTAAGGCTGCATTAACGACTTGAGCAACGATGGTAGCAACTTCTACTGCATTGTGGGGTTGTGGGGTCGGCTGTGCCGCACAGGGGGCTTGTTGTGCATGTCAAGGAGGCATCTGAAATGAGGGAGAGATATTTTTATCAACATTTAAAATATCGCAAAATAGGTGAAGTCATAAATGCGCAATTATGAATACAATAATCCTAATGATAGGGCTTTATATAAAAGGATGCTAAGCAGAAAGCATAATAAGCCGTACAGATCCTAAGGACACTAGAACCTAATGCTCTGATACCATCTATGACACCCCACCTAATTAAATACCGGTTGATCAGTCCATATTTAAATTAAATCATAATATCCAGTTGGTTCATTCTTAGCATCACTGTCAAAATTCAATTTCTTATTAATTCACCTAATAATTAATTAAGCTAGGTGTCAAAACATTTCCAATTTTATTTTCATTAAATCCATACTACCATACGGAATGAAATAAGTAACATCCCATCACAACTGAATTAAAAGTCAACAAGTATAAATGTAACTGGAATAAACTCTCCAGTTGAAATATCTCAATATCACCATCCAAACAAAATGATAATAATAATACCAACAAAAATGATACAAAATCCGAAATAGAAATGGAACTACTAGAATCTTGGGTGACATGCCATAAATGAATCGAATACTACAAAGACAGGAATCAATGGAATGAAAGCGTCTAATCCAAAGTTGCATCTCCAAAAACTCGTCAAAATACCCATCCTCTAAGCCGAGCATCCTTGAAGTTAGGCACCTTGTGTAATAGATATAGTAGAGAAGAGAATATGCAAGTAATAGGGTCATAACCCGATTGTAAAAGATTTTAAAAATAGCAAGTGCAATTAAGCAAGTATTATGTACATGTTAGTTCTCGGCTCTCACATGAGAATCTCACCTCTCATCTAGTGTGCACACCTAACGTACCTTATTATTCTCCTAAACAAGTCTCTCAATTATCATCCTATCTCTTCTCATTATCCCGTATTTCCCACACAATACTTATATTAATTCAACATGTTCATTTATCTTTAAGATGAACTAAGACTTTAAGTATTAAGTATTCACTTACTTAAATCAATTCAAATTTTATTATTCGATTTTTTTATCTACTAATTCACACAGTAGATCACATCATAGTATATATATTCAGCACACTAGCATATATACTAATACGTCACCTCACAGACACAGCTGCAGTGCATGCATACTCTGCTATCATGTCCGGTTACATATCTCGCTATAAAAAGGACAATTGGTTCAGCGTCTCTCCTGAACCATAAGTAACATAACACATATATTTGGAGGCGAGCATACTCCCCAAGAAAATGGATCACGCATATACCTACGCTCCCATTCAACCGTCGAAACTATCATTCACACCAATAGAACGTGTCCAATGTCCTATGCTCAAGGTACGAATCTAAAATCCTCCCAAGTGGGCTCGTCAGGATAAGATTGACCATAACGCGAAACCTCCACCCCGATAGCAAGCAGCGTAGGTATGTCATACAAATAAAATATAGGTATCCACCCCACCTATATAATATCAATAAGGTATTCACACAACTCATATGATAAATCCATACGTAGTATATTTTTCACTCTAATATCCTACGTATTTATAGATTATGACTTTACTTATTAACATGTATTTCCCGAGTTTTCCCATCACTCAAAAGTTAACCATTATTTCTCCAATAAATTTAGTAGGTAATTATCTACACCCTACTGGTCCATGTCATCCCAAATCCCGAATTTTCACAAATTCATATTATCCTCAAATAGATTTATTATTCGATAAACTCTATTTACTTTTAATCCATTATTCTTCTCTCAATGATTAGTTCACACATAAATAATTTTCGGGTCTCAATTACCACCCTACTTAACTTCCCTAAATCTCATTATGTTATATTTAATTTACACTAAGCATCCTTAGAAGTGGGGAAATTTAATCAAGCCTTAAATAAAATCAACTTATGAATTATGGGATTTTCCATCGATCGACACTCTTGGAGCGATCGATCGATCTGTTCAATCAATCGACAGTCGAGGTCGATCGGTCGACCGAACAGGAATGAGCCTACCTTTTCACCATATTTTGCCTACGGGTTTAACCAATTTTCATCCTTAAGTCCTCTATTTTAAGATCCCAAACTCCTTATAATTCATTCCACATGATATAATGACACATATAAATGATTTCTAGTCATTAAACAACCTAAAACATCAATAGGTTTGGATTAAACATGTTGTTTCACATCATTTCCAGAAAACCCATATTTTATCATTTCTCCAAGAATAACATACAAAACTCATATTTTCTTTATCAAATGATCCCAAATTCGTGGATTAAAATATATAATAAAAAGGAGGTTTGTTCTACATATTTCTCATATAAAGGATTGCATTAAAATCATCATGGTTTATCTATAAATCATGCAATTTCCCATAATTCTATAATTATCCTAAAATGGGAATTATACATGCTAATTTTGCAAAGATTAAGTCACTTGCCTTTAAATTGTAGGTCTGAACTTTTGGGGATGATAGTCTACTAGTGGTCCTCTCCCTTTTCCGGCCAACTTTCGATGGCGATGTTGGTGTAGGATGACCTTCGGCTTCTCGGCTTCTCGTCTTCCTAGAGGTGTCTCTTCACTTTCAGAGAAATCTCTTACTCTCCCCTAAGTCTTTCTTTCTAAGTTTGGTGATGAACTATTTATCTTATTACATTTTAGACTTATAATTTTCGTGATTACTATTCACCTCCCATGTAAAATGACTAAAAGACCCCTCCGGGGTGTCTATTCGGTTCCAAAGTGCCCTGAGACCCAAATCAAACACCCAAGTAGACTTTTTCAACTATTTAAACTCTTCCAGATACTTTGTAGTGTCAAAATGACCATTTAGATGACATAAAAATATTTTACTTTTAATTCCTTTAATTTTTGTCCCGACACGACTCACACGCGCGTCCCGACTTAATTCCCGTAATTGTCATATTCATCACTCGCGATAATATTTATTAAATCACAATCATATGTAAAGTCATAACCAAATATTATTTTTAATCACTAAGTAATATTCAACATGCATCACATATTACTTTACTCTCGAGTAATATTTAAATCCGGATTAAATATCTCACAATTAATCCTAATTAATTCCATTTTAAAAATCATTAAAGTTACGGGGTATTACAGTTTGCCCCGTCCGGATTGTCAGGTCATCGAGAGTGAGTTAATGTTACTTCACCACATGAGTGATGTTCCATATCTTAAGATGAACTGAAATATACAATTTGAATTACTCATAAGACAAGAATAGGAGAGAACACTTGTAATTCCTCATTCATTACTTTCTTCAATACATGTCTTGTGTAATGATACAATGTTGAAAGTAAACTTTTACAATGTCCAATTGATAATACCTTTTAGATTATCAACATTCTCAGGATTAGAGAATGGCTCTCCCTCCAAATTCTCGAGCTGATACGTGCCCAGAACTACCTCTTTTGTTACCCTATAGGGACCATGCCAATTAGCATGAAGTTTATTCAACTTTTGCCAAGCCTTCTTTAAAACCAAGTCTCCGATGCCTAATGGCCTAGCCTTCACTCTTTTGTTGTAGAATCTGGTATTTTTTTGCTGATAGGCGACCTGTCTAACCTCTGTGTCCTCTCGCCTTTCATCAATAAGGTCCAAATCCAGCCCGCGCTCTTCATTATTTTCTTGTGGGCTATATGTCTAAACTTTGTGACTTGGTAGGCCAACATCTGTTAGGATTACTGTCTCTGAGCCAAATGGTTTCTCCTATCGGAGTTCTCTCTGTCATCCTGTAGGCCCACAGGACAGCTCGCACTTCCTCAGTCCAAAGACCGTTGGCATTTTCTAATTTCTTCTTAATCTCATCCAGTATCAATCTGTTAGTCACCTCCGTTTGACTATTTTCTTGGGGTCAGCCTGGAGCTGAGTAAAACTACTTGACATCGACCCTCTTATAATATGCCTCCAAAGATGAGTTTTTGAACTATTTTTCATTGTCCGAGATCAGGGTATGAGGTAGACCATATCTATAAATGATGTTACTCTAAATAAATTTAAAGTTCTTCGTCTTAGTGATGGTTATCATGGCCTCTTCCTTAACTCACTTGGAGAAATAGTCAATTCCATAATGAGATACCTATAGTTGCCAGTTGTCCTGGGTAAGGGTCCTACTAAATCAATTCCCCAGACAGCAAACAACCAAGGAGATGTAATAGAAGATAGAGGCTGATGAGGGTGATGAGAGATGCTGGCATATATCTGGAATTTTTTACATCTCTTCATATAACTTGCTGCATCCCTAGCCAAAGTGGGCCACCAATACCCTTGTGTGATTACCCTCGTTACCAGTGATCTCCCTCGTATATTACTAGAGTAAGAACATTCATGTATATCTTTCAAGATATATTCTACCTCTATTAGATGAGCACATCAGATCAGAGGGAGGAGGAATCCTTTCTCGTATAAAATATTTCCAATGACTGAGAACTTAGATGCCTTATACCTCAGTTTCATCCTTTCCATCTTTAAGTCTGGTAGTTCACCATCCCTTATGTATCGGACGAGAGGGTCCATCCAAGACTCACCTATCTCAAGGTTTAAACATAAATCAACCGTGTTATCTTCTTCTTCAATGCTCGATTGGTGTAAGATCTCCACTAGTGCTGACCTTCTGATTTCTATTCTGGTTGCTAATGCTAGTCTTGTCAGTGCATCAGTTCGAACATTATCTAGTCGAGGTTTCCTTTTCAGTTTCACCTCCCTGGAGTTTTTTTAATTTTTTTTACCCTTTTTAGGTATCTGACTATCCTCTCACCCTTTGGTTCATATACTCCAGGATTTGATTTACTATCAGCTTAGAGTCACTGTGAACCAGTAACTGACCGACATTCAATGCCTTAGCCAGGGAGAGACCTGCCAATAGGGCTTTGTACTTAGATTCGTTGTTGGATGTCTTGAATTTTAATCTCAAAGCATCCTCTATATCATTATCGTCTAGGGCCAACACTATCAGGCCAGCTCTAGATCCTGCGTCACATGAAGAACCGTCAATAAAGAGGCTCCACACAATACTTTTTTAGAAAAGTTACCATCTTACAATGCTCCATTCTTGAACACAAATTTATCTTCTTCATTATTTGCCACCATTATCCTGGCCATACTCGTCTTAGACTCAGTTGAGGGGGGACTTGCTATTTCTAGATTATTTGTTGGGTCAATAATCTACTCTTTATCGGCCTCATCCCATGTGAACTCGACTACAAAGTCAGCTAAAGCCTTCCCCTTAATGTTCGTTCTCAGCTGATAGACAATGTCAAATTCTCCCAACTCTATAGACCAGGCCATCAACCTACCCAATTTCTTAAGCTTATAGATAACCTGCCTAAGAGTATAGTTTGTTAGGATGACCATTGTATGGGCCTGGAAGTAGGTTTTCATCTTTCTGGATGCATGTATGAGTGCATAAGATAATTTCTCTATTTTTGGATACCTCTGCTCGGCCTCTTAAAGAGACTTACTGTTGAAATATACCTGCTTCTGGACACCCTCATCATCTCTCATAATTGTTGTGCTGATGGCCGACTCAGACACGGCTAGGTACAAATAAAACTTTTCCCCCTTAATGGGCCTTGATAACAAGAGTGGGGAGCTGAGGTAGACTTTAACTCCTGAAATTCCCTCTCACACTCCTCATTCCACTAGAAGGCTTTTTGTAACACCTTGAAGAAGGGCAGACACTTGTCTGTAGCCCTGGATATGAACCTATTCAGCACTACCACTTGTACAGTCAATCTCTGGACATCTTTAATGGTCTTGTAAGTCTTCATCTCAACCAATGCTTTGATTTTTTTGTTAGATTCTATCCCCCGTTGATTGACAATGAACCTTAAAACCTTTCATGCTCTAACTTCGAAGACACACTTTGAGGGATTAAACTTCATCTAATATTTATCCATCGTGTTGAAAGTGTGTTCCAAGTTGGCCACATGCATTTCAGTCTTGAGGATCTTGGTAAGCATGTCATCAACGTACACTTCCATGGTCTCACCTATCTAATCCTCTATCATTTTGTTTATTAACCTATGGTATGTATATTCGACGTTCTTGAGGTCGAAGGGAATCACCTTGTAGCAGTATGTACCTTTGTTTGTAATGATCGAGGTATTTTTCGCGTCGACTAGGTCCATAAATATTTGATTATAGCCGAACAAATTTTGATAAAACTCATCAGTTTATGCCCAGTCGTGGCATCAACCATTTGATCTATTCTTGGCAGAGGGAAGATGTCTTTTGGGCATGCCTTATTCAGATCTATAAAATCAACACACATTCCCTATTTACCGCTGGGCTTTATATAATGACAGCATTGGCTAACCACTTTGGGTAGATAACTTTTCTGATGAAGTCATCTTTTTCAAACTTCTTCATCTCATCTTTAATAACGTTGTATTTCTCTTTGAAATAGATCCTCTACCCTTTTCTATCTGGTTTATCTCCCTTAGCTACGTTCAATTTTTAGCAGAGGACCTCCGAAACAATTCCTGGCATATTCTTGTGACTCCAAGCAAAAATGATATCTCTCTTCCTAAGTAATTTAATCAACTATTCTTTGATCTCTTCCTTCTGGCCTTACTGACTTGGATGTTTTTTTTAGCCCATCCTTATTGAGGATGATGGATTCTACCTCCTCGATGGCTTCACCCTTTTTCAGCTTCATCTCATCCCTGGGGTCGAGAGTGTCTATGTTGTAGTAGTGTTGGCCCTCTTATGCACCTATCTCTCCTTGGTTGAATTAAAGTAGCATTCACGAGCCTCTAACTAGTCACCCTGAACTTCCCCTACTCCATAAGGAGTCGACAATTTTATGATTTGGTAAAATGTTGAGGGCATGACCTCAAACTCTTTGAGGGTTACTCGTTCCATAATTATGTTGTAGGCTGAATAGACGTTCTCGTCTATGACAAAGAATTTAATCTTCCTTGTGAGACATTTCAGCCAAGTGTTCCCCATTTTGACACCCATTTCATAAATTTCCATAGGTTGTAATTCCTCTCCACCAAATCCAATCAGAGGTTGGTGATACGGGATAAGCCTCTTCTTGCTCAATCCAAGTCCCTTGAAATAATCCTAGAACATCACATCGATCGAACTACCACCATCGACCAGTATCCTAGGGACCTCATAACCATTTACTCTGGTAGTTATCACCATAGGGTCATCATGAGAGGCTAGGATCCCCTTAAAATCCATCCTTGAAAAGCCAACTATCAGAGTATTCATGTCTACTTTCTTTCTCTTACCCGACTTCGAGTCAGTCGCTGTCGAGTTCACCATTTCGAGCTTTGGGAGAGCCTTGTCTTCTGTAACGTGTGCCTTACTATCAGAATTATCTTTTTCACTTCCAACAAATCCTCCACAAATCATTTTCACCCCCAAATAGATCATATGTAGTCGACCCTTAGGATCAGTGATAGGAAGAGGTAAATCTAGGTCGGCCTCATGATCATTATTTGAGGCATTAGCGCCTCTGTTCGCTAGGGTGTCTCATCTACACTTGTCATTTCTCTTCTTTTGGGTGTCATTTCGGCCACCCTTAGAACCATTCTTGTCCACATACTTTCTCAGCTTCCCTTTTTTTAACATTTTTTCAATCTCGTCCTTCAGAGCAAAGCATTTGTCAGTATTGTGGCCATGGTCTTGATGAAATTCACACCATTAGCTTTTATCCCTCTTATGAGGAGGGGATCTTGTAATACCCCGTAATTTTATTGATTTTTATTTATTGGATTAATTGAATTCAACGAGAATTGATTGGGAAATGAATCCGGAAGTAAATGTTAGCGAGACGTGAGTTGGCACTTGATTATGATGTTCAAATAAAATATTACTGAGCATATATGGTAATATATGAGTATTGAAAATATTAAAATTATCGCGAGGCATAAATACGATAATTTGGGAAATTAAGTTGGGAAGCGCGTGTCAGTCGTGTCAGGAATGAATTTAATTAGATTAAAAAAAATAATTTATATTTTTATCAACCGAATGGTCATTTTGAGTGTGTAAACGTGTCCGGAAGAGTCGAGATAGTCAGAAAACACTAGCCGGGGGTTTAGTTTGGGTCCCGGGTCATTTTTAGGCCAAACCGGCAACTTAGAAGGGTATTTTGGTAATTTTAAAAATTGAGGAGTTAAGACCCACGAATTTTGATGGTTATTTATTAATACTTTGTGAGGCCACTAAGGTCATTATCAGCCAAAAACAATAGAAGTGGGCTACGAGAGTTTGAGAGAAGTTACAAGAGGTTCCAAACCAAAACCACCACCCACCACCACCAATTGGGAAGAATTTATGACCGGAAAGAGGAGAGATTCAGCCTTTAATCACCAACAACAAATCATAAGAACAAATCTAAGGCAAGTGTTTTAGATTCATTACTTTCATTGAATATTTCCTCCATGTTTAGTGTAGAAATTAGCATATGTCTTGAAAGATTGATGAAAACCTAATGGAAGTGTTAGGGTTTGCATGTAGAATAATTATGGACAAAATTAGTACTCAAATGAATATCTTTTATTGGTTTAAAACGTATTGAAAAGGAGTTCCTATGTTCAATTAGATTTTGAGTTCATGTTGTTAGGGTTTGTGGCAAAATTTGAGGATTTATGGATTTTGAATGTTGATTTGAAGGAATTAACCCAAAAACAATGTTAGGAAGTGATCTAGGGTGGTTTAGAATAATTTAAGAACCTTAAAATATGATTAGTATGAATTTGGGATGACTTTGGAGAAGGGAAAAGTTGAGAAAAATGAAATGGGTGAAAACTGGGCACTTTCAGAAATCTCATTAGAAGACCAACCCAGGTCGTTCGAAGGACCTCGTTCGAACGAGCTTCTAACGAGATTCCAGTAGCCCTTCTAACGAGTTCTTTCGAAGCCCTTCATTCGAACGACACTCGTTCGAACTACCTCATTCGAACGAGATTTCTAACGAGTTGACAGAATGACCTTGTTCGGTCGATTTTTATTTTGGACTTCACATAGGCTTATTTATAGGTATTATTTTCTGGGGAACTTCAATAATTTTGACCCTAGAGAATTGATGTTGGGAACTTTGTGAACAGTTAGACTCGAGGAAGACTAGTAGGTATATTTGTGAGACCGGAGTATAACTTAGGATTTCATTTTGGAGAAATGCATATAAGACTTGTTAACCTTTATGAGTTAGGTTTTAAGGAATTGAGATTTACGACATGAGATGTGTCAGCGGTCTATATTTTATATTATCCAAATACTTGTAAATGTGCAAACTTCAAAGATGGTATAAGGGGGTGGAATGTACCTCTATTAATATTATATGATATCTAAGATGTGTGAATGCTTAGTATATGGACTTATATGTGTATAACATACCTACCATACTTGCTATCATGGGAGGTCGGCTTTCGATTATGTCCATCTAATCTTTGTGTGCCTACGGGGGGATTTAGATTGGTACCTCAAGGACATAGGTCAGAGAATGACTTATTGGTGAGTTAATAAGTCATCTGACCATGGGAGCGTAGGTATGTGCGTGACCCATGGGTATGTGAACTATGGTCACCTCCATTATGTGTGTTTATTGCTTATTGAAACGGTTCCTGAGAGATTCGGAATACGTGGTCCTCATGTATGTGATGTACTGGGATTTGATAGCAGAGTATGTGTGCACCGCATCCTAGCCTGGGGGTGCCATTATATTATATTTATGATGAGATTAATATACTAATAATTGAAATGGATTGTTTATTAAAGTGTAAGTGTGGATAATTGTAACATTTTTAGTAGAGTTAAAAATGGAAAATTCTTAGTAATTATTATAACAAATTCCGTGGAATAAAAAGTATGACTCTCCGTTTACATTAAGATGTCGGGAATTGAACTTGCATTGTGAAGTAAAGTCAGGTTATGGATTAGACTAGTTAGATAGTGGAATAACTAGAACGGGTATGAGCACGTTAGGAGTGCACAATTAGTTGAGAGCTGAGGAACTCATGTGAGTGCACGCACTATCATATATTTTATATTCACTATTTAATGATATTAAACACTTGCTATATTTTAAACAATTTTCACAATCGGGCTCTGACCCGTTTGCTTTCAAATCTATTTTTTTGTAAAAACCTTTTAGGTGCCCAGTCACAAGGACACCAAGCTTAGAAGTTCCATTCCAGTGACGTGTTGTGGATGCTGTGGAAGTTATAGGATATCGATAATAGACGCTTCCACTTTCTGCTTTGACTCCATCTCAGATTTATTCATCTGTAGGGCATGTCGCCCCTTTTCTCTTAGAGACGGCTTAATTACTCAGTTCTATTTCAGTTTTTGATTAAATTAATTAGTGTTTCAAACTTTGTATTTGTTTTATTCAGTATTCGGATTATTCGGAGGAGTGTTCCTCCAGATTCATTTTTATTCCATTATTATTCTATTGTGATTGTGATGTGACCGTGGTATCATTATTTCATAATTTAACTTGTTGCATGTTGATCTAATTTAATTAAAATTGACAACTCACTTTTTAAATATTAGGTGGCTAGTAATTGTTAAAATGTTTTTCGTTAGTGATGCTATGAACTGAACCAACTTGACATTTTGTATTAATTTGAATAAAGGAGTAGCTACCTGGTATTTAATTAGACGGGGTGTCACAGATCTGAGCTTCTCTGGACATTTTAAGGACCTATCATTTTTTATCTCGTTCAGGATCATTTCAGGGCTAACCATAAACGATGTGTAATCAGTGAACTTATCATCCGCCAACCTCTTCTTATCCATTTTGACTTTGAATTTTTGGGACTTGCTCCCACTGTCTCCCTTCTCATCCTCTCCTTTAGCTTCCATGGCCTCCTCAACATTCATAACTCTCTTAGTCGTAACATAGAGTTCGCCATGGACTTTGGAGGGTCCTCAGCCAATTTTCACCATAGTTTTCCTTTCTGCAAACCACCCATAAAAGCAGTCATTGTGATATTTTAATCGTAGTCTTCGACCTTCAGTTTCTCTTTGTTGAAGCGGGCAATATAATCCCCCAAAGACTCGTTATTACCTTGCTTTACGTACATCCAGTTTAACCTCAAAGAAGAAGTTATGAATGAACCTCTCTTCTAGATTTTTGAAGTTCTCAATTGAATTTCTCGAGAAAGAAAAGTATAACAAACATGTGCATCACCGGTCAGGGTGATTGAGAATGCTTTACACCTCATCTTGTCTCAGACCAAGAAGATGTTAACAGCATATTGATACATCGCAACACGGGGGAATGGATTGGTACTCCCATCATACTTCGGTGTCACCACCATCGGTGCTTAAACTTAGCCGAGGTAGGGTTGTTTACAATCATGGGAACAAATGGTGATCCCTCCATATATCCCCTCTACAGAGGGTTTAGGCTCTTTAGAAAATATCCAATATTATCCTCTAGACTTTGAATGGAGTTTTCAAATGGTTTGTCAGCAGCAAGAACTATGGCATTATCTACCTCGATCAAAGCACTATTATCGCCTACCCCTTACCTCTCGGCTTGGAGTTGGATGGGCTCTCGGTCGGTCGTCCTCTGATGACTATTAACTTCTTGCCACTCCTTGTCTCAGCTATGAGAGGGTCGTCTGTAAGAACATCCTACATTTCTTCTCTACCCTGCTCTGTTAAGAGACCTAGACAGTCACTCTCAGAGATCACCGACGGGGCCTAGTCTATCAAATGCAGGACCCCTACCGATCCTATCAAATGTTAAAGGACGAGACTGTCCCTCTCTGCTCAGCCTTGAAGTACATCGTCTATTGTCCTGGATAGGACGCATAGTATCTCCTAAAATTTCGTACGGTTCCCAACACATTTCTTTATCGTCATCATACGCATTACCTTCACATTACTGACCCTGCCTCCCCAGGCATAGACGCCTGGGGTCAGTAATGTATCTCCACCTCTGATGAGGCTACACATCCTTTTGTGGGGCCAGGGGTTGTCCCATTGTCGCCTAATGTACGCCCTCTCTGGAGGTTGGAGTTATCATCTTCACTGTTTCGCCAGTGTGCATGGGCAAGAAAGTTTAGCTAAAGATAGCCAGCTTCTCATGCATCTTATCTTGAATGGATGCCAATGATCGCAGTGTCGTTGTTACTTTGGCATCTTAGATTGTGGCGGTGCTTTACTGAAACTTGGGCCACCTCCTACTGGAAAGTCAGATGCCATTGAATTTTAGCGATCAAAAAAATCAAGAGGTACACTAGGAGAGATGAATGAGTTGTACAGAAGCTTGAGCAACTCAAATTAGAGCTCTTTCAATGGTGGTGTAAGTCCAGCTAAAATTGGATTCAAACCACCACAAAAGAATCCGGTGAGTAGTGGCTACAAGTGAGAGGAATAAGATAATGATCTCACTTCCCACGGATGGCTCCAACTGATGGTGCCAAATATGGTGCCACCAAGTATATGAGTAAGAGTTCAAATAAAAGAATCTCAAGTGGGCAATAATGGTGAAATCATAGCAATATAAATGAAGCAGGAGGTGAGGAAAAGAGGAGAAAGACAGAAATATAAATGGTTCAGCCTATCTAGGCCTACTCTACTGTACAGGTGAGTGAATGTTAATTATCAAACTAGGATCTAATGGCCTTGAATTACAACGCACTCAACTTTCTCTCTCTATACTGCAATTTTAATAGAGTTTTTCTAGGGTTTCAAATTAAGGATCCTTCTCAACGAAGGAGACTAGTATATATAGTGTTGGGGTTGTACAGTGTGCACCCTATTCATGCACCAAGTATGTGTAGCTTGCAATAATTAATGAGCATCAACCACCTATCACCTATGCAAGTAGATCGTGATAACACAATATCCCCCCCCCATGTGCACATGTGATACGGTTGAAACTGCCTATCCAAGTGGGATAATGATGTTGGAGTTATGCCTTGTGCACAGTAGAGTGGTTATCAAGAAGGGTCTCGGTTTGGTCGAGTATGAGACCCACAGGGTCATATTCAGAAATAGTACGGAGAATGCGATCTCGTCATAGTATACATTAAACCAACATAATCTCTCGGTTGTCTAGTGTAAAACATGAGACATTAGAAGAAGCAACTGACTTGAAGAGGGTCTCGGCCTCATATAATAGAGGAAGTCGAGACGGTTGATTATGGACTCCTTATGGTAAGATTGCTCTTCTAGGTCTATTAGGCCGAATATGAGATTGGCCCAGATGAGGATACACTTAGGCATATCAATCAGCTAGCATTGGTTACCTAAAATCTCTGACGAGATATTCAGGGAGTCACCACGCACGCTTATCTCAAGCCAAGGGAGCTCCTTGACTGGTTTAACCACTGTATCTTTACAACTATAAATACAACCCACACCCCAGGGCCAAGGGGGATGTTAATTTGAAACTTTGAGAGAACCTAATAAAATACAATAACCTCTCCGTGGACATAGGCACTTTATTGAACCACGTGTATTCTTGTGTTGTGTGATTGGCATATTACATTCATTCTTTAATTGCTTTCTAGGGTTCTTTTAATTGTGATTAATTTTCACTCACAATTGGTTTCGTCTGTGGGAAATAATTTTCCTTCCACGAAAGCGATTGCTTCAAAGAGTAGTTATTATATCTTACTAACCAAATGGTGCACCCCATCCTGGAGACGTACGAGATAATTTGGATCCACTAAGGATCGGTTCTAAGGTTCATTAAGATGGGAATCCAAGGTTCCGATTAGAACAACAACCTTCGGAGGAAAGCCTGGGGGATCCTACATCAACTCAGATCTCACACCTAGTTGATGCCTAGGAAGTAATGCTTCAATAGCAAGAGGAAGTAGCTCGCTCCAGGTTGCAGAGAATTCTAAAATCCAATGGTGACTAGAAGAGATGGATAAAGAACTCTGTCAAAATTGAAAGATGAAGTCCTCTTACTCCTATCCATCAGGAGAGAAAGACTCACAACCGAGGAAGGAAACCAAGCTCAACCAAGAACATTCAGCGGATGGAAGTTATCAAGGCATGTATCACATAGACAATAAGTTCCATAGAGATGACATAAAGAGTTGGATTCAAAGGGAAATGGACCAACACCCGGCTCATAGAGGGGTCAGGTTAATCAAAGAGCTAGTGAGGAGAGACCTTATCACCCAGATGAAATCTCCCTTCTCAAAAACGATCGAGTAGGAGGAACCCCCAAAGAAGTTTGTAACCCCCAGGTTCAAGGTCTACAATGTCAAAACTGATCCTATTGACCATGTTTGATAGTACAGGTAAGCTATGACATTGCGGAGTCATTACGATCCACTGATATGTTGCATTTTTCCTTTTATCTTGGGCGACGTTGCCCATAAATGGTTTAAAAATCTGCCTTACTGGTCCATCAAGAGTTTTAAGGTGCTCGTCGAATCCTTCACCGCTCATTTCATCACCAATAACTCTCACCCAAAAAGAATGGACTCGCTGCTTACGATGAAAAAAGAAGCCACAAGTGTCCCTACTTGAATACACCAAACGCTACTGGGAAGTCTTCAATGAGGTAGGAAATTACTTGGAGCAACTTATCATGGCATCCTTTAAAATAGGCCTACCCCCCACGCCCACGCTATATCAATACCTTACCAAGAAGGAAGATGATACCATTGACGATCTCATGCCACTCATTGAGAAATATTCCAAGGTCGAGGGTATGGTCCACACTAGTCAGGATGAGACTAGTCGCACCAAGATTTAAAAAAGGGGGCGACATTGACAATAACCTCAATAAGGGGAATAAGAAGCAGAATAGTACCAAGATTGGGGGTAGAAAAAATTCCTCTAAAGCTTTTCAAGCCGTCAATACACTTTTTAAGGAACCAGTCTATAAGATTCTAGAAAATATCAAAGATCAATAGTTCTTCAAGTGGATAAAAAATATCGGTGGGGATCCCACTAAGAGCAACGACATGTTCTGATGTGCTTTCCACAAAGAAAATGACCACAAGACTGAGAATTATGAGGCACACAAAGCTCATTTAGAGGAGTTAGCCCAGGTAGAGCATTTGAATGAATACATTGAAAAGAAGTCTGACCAAGTCGTCACTAGTGGCGACCAGAAACCAGACAATGTCCTGGATGACGAGATCGAACACGATTTTACGATCAAACATTGGTCATCTGACCTCAAGAAAATTCAGAGAATAATATTGGAATGGAGCACAAGAAGGTCATATCCAACTAGATCTTAAAAAGAGAAGGCAGGATGACTTTGTTACTCAATAGAACGTGCACGATTATGCCGTGGGTGAGATGACCCAAAAACATAAAGATTATTTTGTTATTGCGAAGAAGAAAACTATGGAGGATTTCAAAGTCTCAGATGAGTTCATTGGGTATGGACATCAGTACCTGAAGAGGGGAGCCCGAACTTCCCTTTGATGGGTCACTGCAAAGTACCCCAACGTTGCTTATCTTGCAAAGGATGTTTTATCTTTAGACCTCTCTGAACCAGCTATGATCACTACATTAAATGAGGTCGAGTCTGAGGTCCCCTGAATTGATTACTACAGAGACATTGGCATATGTTGGAGTCGAGATGATGGAGGGTGTCAATGTTGAGAGCGAGGCTTAGACTTAGCCCGCCATTAACAACATTGTCTCTGAGCAGGTCGACAAGAAAGCATAGGGTAGCTATCTCAGTTGTTTTTTTACTTTTTTTTGGGTGGTCTCTTGTGGCCTTACATGCCCATTCCACTTATAAAAATTATATGAGTTGTACTCTCGTCTCTTTGAACATTTTAATGTATGTATTGTTGATTGTTGATGCCATATGTGCACTGCAATTTAAGATCACTTTTATTCATTTTTGTCTAGTGTAGTGTCAACATCTTTATGTATTTTTTCCTTTAATTGGTGTTTTATGTATAAAGTTTGTAGATATATTTGCAAAATCCCGATGATTAATTAATTTTTATTTTTCACCAAGTCCTCACTCGTCATTTTTGGGAGTATATGAAAAGATGAGTCTCCTTTATTCATGAACTCGCATCTCGCCAAGAGAGTTTTGACCATTAATTTACCACATTATGATGTTCAAGTAACCATAATCAAATAATTTTTCAATTTTTGTATTTGTAACTAAGTAAATGTTGTTACCAGATTAAATACCCTCTCGTCGTTTTTTAGAGTGTATGGATGAGTCTCATCTCTTCATACATTCTTGCCTCACCGAGAGAGTTTTGACCATTCATTCACCACATTATGATGTTTAAGTAACCATAATCAAATGATTTTTCAATTTTTGTGTTTGTCACCAAGTAAATGATGTTACCCCATTAAGTCTCCCTAATCATTTTTTAGAGTGTATGGACGAGTCTCATCTCTTCATATACTCTCGTCTCATCGAGAGAGTTTTGACCATTAAAGCACTACATTATGATTTTTAAGTGTTTTTCACAACCAACGTGATGTTGTTACATCATTCTCCACTCTCTGTGTTATTGAGAGTGTGTGAAGAGACGAGACTCCTCTCGCACTCTTGTATCACCGAGATGTAGGTTATGTAATTACCCATAAATAATATCTTAAACCATGAAACATTTAACAATATCAAGAAGATATGAGACACCACTTCTTTTTTCCATTAATTCTTGAATTGTTGTACATAGATATGACATACAAATAAATAATTGTCTTAAAAATTTATAAGAAAACAATCTTCACTAGAACTATCTCCTCAGGTTATTAGCATTCCATAGGTTAGAGAAGGGCTCACCCTTTAACTTTTCTAATTGGTAAGTTCCTGGGATGACCTCCTCTGTTACTCAGTATGGCTCATGCTAATTAGGATGCAGTTTGTTCAGATTCTGCCAAACCTTCTTCAACACTATGTCACCCACAGCTATCAGCCTAACCTTTACTCTCTTATTATAAAACCTAGTGGCTCTCTGCTGATAAGTGGTCTATCAGACTTAAGCATCCTCCCACCTCTCCTTAATCAAATCTAAATTGATCATTCTCTCGTCTTCATTAGCTTAGAGATTGTAGTTTTGTACTCTGTGGGTGGGGAGCCAGGTTTAGTAGGGATGACTACTTCAAACCCATTGTCTAGCATATATGGTGTTTCACATGTTGGCGTCCTCTCAATTGTCCTATAAGCCTATAGGACCCCAAGTAGCTCTTCTACCCACAAACCTTTTGCATCCTCTAGCTTCTTCTGGATTCCATCAAGTATTTTCCTATTTGTGACCTCAGTCTAGCCGTTGGTCTTGAAGTCTAGTAGCTTACCATCCTGGATGTACTTGACTAATGGGCCCATCAATGAATCTCCCAAATTTAATTTCAAGTAGAATTAAACCCCCTAATGTCCTCTTTTATGGTCGGCCTATGTAGGATCTCCATCGGCACTGTGCGTCTGATATTTATCCAAGTTGCTGAAGCTAGCATTGCTAAAGCATCTAGTCGGCTATTATCAAGTTAAGGAATCCTTTTGATCTCCATTGCTCTGGATTTTTTAATACCTTTCTTGAGACATGCCAAGTATTTGGCCATCTTCTCATCTTTGGCCTTATAAATACCTAAGATCTGGTTTACGACCAACTGCGAGTCACTTTGAATAACCATTTAGTAGATTTTTAATACTCTGGCTAGGGAGAGGCCTGTCAGCGAAGCCTCATACTCTGACTCATTTTTTGATGCCTTGAAGCTAAATCTCAAAGCATACTCAAAATTAGTTCCATCTGGAGTTGAGAGAATCAACTCGGTGCCACTACCACTTCCACAAGATGAGTGATCGACAAATAATCTCCATTTAGGACCTTCCTTTGAAAGTGGCTCTTAATCGGAATAAGATCCCATTCTGAAATAAAAAATAATTTTCCATAGCATCGGCCTTATCAATCTCGTCCACTTCTAAATTTTCTAAAGCATCTACTAGCATAATTGCTGGTTCCATCACCTCTTTAATACCATCATTATCGATCTTGACCCATGTGAATTTGACCATACAATCTTCTAGGGCTTGCCCTTTAATTGTAGTCCTAGGCTGATAGATGATGTCAAACTCACTTAGATCAATTGACTAGGCCATAAACTTACCCAATTTCTCGAGTTTATGGACAACCTGCCTCAAGGGAGTGTCGGTGAGTACCACCATCGTATGAGCCTGAAAATATGGCTTCATTTTCTTTGAAGCATGTATCAGTTCATGCACCAACTTCTCCATTATAGGATACTTCAACTCGACCCCATATAAGTATTTTTTGTTGAAATACACTTGCTTTTGGACAACTTCATTATTACGTACAATAGTTGCACTGATGGCTTACTCTTAAATATTGAAATAATTTTTCTACCTGAATAGGTCTTGACAATAACATTGGCGACCCCAAGTAGACTTTAAGTTCTTGAAAGGCTTTTTCACATTCTTTATCCCATATAAGCACTTTCCTTAAGATTTTTTAAAAAGGCAAAACGTATTTGTAGCTCTGGAAATGAAGCGGTTGAGGGTTGTAACATTACCTGTCAGTCTCTGCACATTATTTATTATCTTTGGCATCTGCATGTCTATGAGGGTTTTGATCTTTGCGGTATTAGCATATATCCCCCTCTAGTTCAAAATGAAGTCGGGGAATTTTACTGTTCCAACACCAAAGAAATACTTGGTCGGGTTCAATTTTATCCTAAACTTATCCATCGTGTCAAACGTTCATTCAAGGTCTTCCACATGAGTCTCGGCATTAAGGCTCTTAGTTAGCATGTCTTCAACATAAACCTCCATGGTCTTCCCAATTTCATCTTCAAACATCTTATTTACCAACCTATAATAGATTGCCCCAGTATTTTTAAGGCCGAATGGAAATACCTTGTAGCAGTAGGTTCCTTTATTTGTGATAAAGTAAGTCTTCTCAGTATCGGCTTCGTTTATAAAGATCTTAGTATACCTTAAATAAGCGTCCATAAAACTCAGCAGCTCATGCTCATATGTGGCATCGACCATTTGATCTATATGGGGAAAAGGAAAGTTTTCTTTAAAATAGGATTTGTTTAGATCAGTGAAGTCCACACACATTCTCCACTTTCCATTGGCTTCTTAGATGATTATGACATTGGACAGCCACTCTGGCTATTGCACCTCCCTGATGAACTCAGTTGTTTGCAGATTTTTAACCACTTCTTTAATAACCTCATACTTGTATCTTGCATAGGTTCTTCTCCTCTGCTTCATAGGTTTCACCTTCTCATCAATATTCAATCGGTGGAAGATGACCTTTGGGTCTATCCCTGGCATGTCTTCAAGACTCCATGCAAAGATGCTCTGCCTCCTTCTCAATAGTTTCAATAATTCTTCTTTTACTTCCCTCTTTAGGGTTTTTCCTATTTGGATTTTTTTTCGGCTCGTCCTCATTGAGGATGATGGATTCTACCACCTTTGTGTGTTAACCTTTTTTCATATTCTTCTCTTCCCTTAGGTCGAGAGTATCTATATTATAGGAAGTAGTTAACTTCTTGTAAGCATCTTTCTACTCGACCGAGATAAAGTAACACTTTTGAGCTTCCACTTGGTCCCCTTGAACTTCCCCTACCCCAAAAAGAGTTGGGAATTTTATCATTTGGTGGACCGTGGATAGGACTGCCTCAAACCCCATCAGTGCCACTCTTTCAAGAATAATGTTGTAGGCAGAAAACATATTTCTCTTCCATAACGAAAAAGTTAACTTTCTCGGTAAGACACCTCAGCCAGGTGACCCTACAAACATCCATTTCAAACATCCCTAGAGGGTGGGCCTTCTCTCTGCTGAAGCCCATCAGCGACTGATTGTACAAGACCAATCTCTTTTTACTAAGCTTCAAAACCTTATTTTCATTCTTCCTTCTTTGTCATTTCCATACTGAATTAGAAATTGTGAATAAACTTCACGTCCAGTTGCTTGAAGTTTTCAATTTAATTCTTAAACAAGGACATGTTCCATATATAGGTCTCACGAGTGAGAGTGGTAGAGAAAGCCCTGCACCTTATCTTGTCTGGGTTGGAGTATATATTGATTGTCGATTGATACATTTCTATGTGGTGCACTAGAATGGAACTTCCATCATAATTTTGGGTCATAGTGGTAGGTTTAAATTTTTAAGTAGGAAAACTTACTATCTTGGCAAAAAAATGAGACCTCTCTGTGTAACCTCAGTGGCTTGGGTTTCGGATCTTCAATAGAGTACCGATCTTATCTTTCAACCTTTGAATGGAACTATTTTAGGGCTTCTCCTCTACCACAACATTAACTGATCCCCCTTCCGTGCCAATTGGGTCTGCTACCTGCTCTCATCTAACAATTATTTTTCGACTGTTTACTTCTCTTTGATCCTTATCTCGGCCCTGTTGTGACTGACCATCACTACGTCTACCATTCCCCCTAAAGGCCGCATTACTGTGAGAATGGGAGAGTCGATCACTCAAGCCTCCAATCGGGACGAGATGATCAAATGTCGATCCCCTACTGAGCGTATCAAAAGATAAAGTCCTTGGTTGACTTTTTTGTGTCGACGTATCACTTTTTCATTTATAGGTTGTATTGGGGAGAATTATGTCACCTGAAACCTCATACGACTCCCAATAGTCTTTTTCGTCGCAGTCCTGGTAGTCTAGACAACCTTGCACTTATTTTCCCAGGTGAAGACGTCTGGGATCAACAACATCTCTCCACTACTAGTGGCACTGAGCCTCCTTGTATGGGGTTAGGGGTGATCCCCTATTGCCAGATCCACTATCTCCCTGGCAGCTGGAGTGATAATCAAGGTTGGGTCACTTGGTGCTCTTCCAAACACACCTTGGATAAATTCCATAAAATGCTCTTGCATTTTTTCTAACTTTACACTAAGGATCGCAACGCCGTCACTAGATCAGCATTTCTAACTAAGGTGGCAGTTGGCTGGAGCTTGGGCCAATACTAAGAGGCAAATCTAATGCCATGGCTCCGGTGAGAAGAAGAAATAAAGCTAGATGAACTATAAGTAGGAAGGAATCTTAAAGAGAACACCCATCTCTTTCAATGGTGGTACATGACCAACAATGGTGGAGTTGGACCACCACCATAGGCAGAAGTGAGCGTCTAAGCTGAAAAATAAGTGGAAAAAGATCATTCTTTTCCCACTAATAGCGTAAAAAATGATGATGCTATAAAACCACCACTTAAATATATGTATACAGTTCAAACTCTAACTAATTCAACAATGGTGATATAGATATAGGAAAGTAAATATAATAAAATGGGATGAGGGAGAGATGAATGACACGGGATGTAAAATGGTTGATAATGAGGCTTTTGCATATATGTCGTTGTTTGAAAGACAAGTTAGTCAAAATCCTCAAATACCTACAAAATATAACAATCTCAAGTGTAGCGGTAAGTAAGGGTATCAATCCACTTTCTAGGGAGTAAAGCAAATGAAACAAATTTAACTGTAATTCACTTTTTATTTTCTTTTTGTGCTTTTTCACTTTTCTACTTTTTTTTTAGCTTTTTCAATATTAAAACAATAGGGTGAGGTGAGATTTTAAACTAAACTAGACTAAGATGGAAATAACTAACTAGAAAGTGACTAAAATGAAAACAAAGTCTAACACTAAAATAAAAGATAAAGTGAGGTAAATAATTGTTAGAACAATCAAGGAGTGAGATTACACCACAAATTTTAGTTATTCTAATTAATTAATTTAATTAATTGAATTCTCTCAAATTAATATCAAAATTACAAACCAACTCTCGTTGCAAGTGTAATTATAATAGTAATCTTTTAGAAAGTTAAGTTTAACACCCCACAACTCTAGAAAAATAGATCCACACTCCTTTTAATTAATCACCCGCTATAATCGATCAATTAGAATTTATGTCAATCTTATAAAATAAATTTAGAGTTGAAATTCAAGTGATAATACCCCATTTAAGAAACCCATATCTCTAGTTCGAATCTAAAATGGGTATTATCACTAGAATTTCGATTTTCTCTCGAAAATCATTTACCCTCTCTCGAGGCGTAAATCTAAGGGTGAGGGATTAAAATTAACATTCAAAGGGACTTTTCAAGTAATTAAACTAATTAAAATATAATAACATCAAAAACGGGTTTTACCCCACCCCTTGAAAGGGGATTTAGCCTAACATGGTATAAAATATGACAAATTAATAATCAAAGGCATAAAATAAATGAGAAGAGAAAAGAAAACAATCAAACCCCAATCTCTTGAAGTGAAATTGAACTTCTATTCCTTGAGTTGAAATTCACATCCCTTAATTTGAATGATTCAAACACAATTACATCAAGAATCTCACTCAATTTAATCCTCACAACAATTTATTTTCTCCTCACTATCTAAAAATAATAAAATAAAAATTCTAATCTAAAACTACACTAAAATATTATTTCTCTCTCTACAACCCTAGATGGGCTTTCTAGAACTAAAAACTCTCCCCTCTCATATGGGTCTTCATCCTCTTTAAATAGCAGGCACACGGAGCATGGGGGTATTTTTGGAAATTGGCTTGGGTATGCATGGGAATGGTGAGGGCAGCATGGGGTGTGAGTGTGTTTGAGGGCATGTGGGTTAAATGAGGTGACAAAATCATATTTGATTTAGAGGTTATAATGGGTATTGGGTAAAATATGGGTAGTTGGGGGGTAATATGGGTAGTTGGGTAAAAGTGGGTTTAATTTGTCACATGTGGCTTTAATGAGTTTGTCTTTGTTATTTCATTTTGGCTTATGCAGGTCGTGGCTTTTGTTTAGGAGAAAACATGGAAATGGGTTTTTGGTTTATGGGTTATGGAGTGGAGGTGGTTGGATGGGTTAGAGGTGGCGAGTCGGGTATAGGAGAGAGAGAGAGAGAGAGAGGGGCCGGATCCGGCAAACAATGGGGTTAGGGAGTGCCGGCGACGGGATGGTGTGAGGGGGTCACCAGTGTGTTTTGGGTACAGGCGGGTTAGGTGTTTAGTTTGGGTCGTGGGCTGGTGGTGTTGCTTGGATGATGGAGGTGTAATTGAGATGTTGAGGTTGGTGAGATGGTTTTGTTAATGGGGGAAGTGGGTTTAGAGGAGAGAGGAGAGAGAGTGGTTTTTGGGGAAGATGATGGGTAGGGTTAGGATTGAGTGTGGGTGATGTGTATGTGAATTAGGTGAGGGTGAGAAGTTGGGGTTATAGTGCAAATGAGGTGTAGGATAGGTTTGAGTGAGTGTTAGGGTGTGTTTAATGTGTGTGTGTTTAATTTAGACCCCTAAAAAAATAAAACTAATTAACTAAAAAAATGAAAATAATTAATATCTACTAAAAATATAAAATCCTAATCTATAAAATAAAGGTCACAAAATAAATCTAAAAGGAAATAAAAATAAAAATAGAAAACTATTAAACTAAAAACACATAAAAAAATAAAATCTAATAAATCTAAAAAATAAATGAAATCCTAAAAAATCTAATTCTAACAAAAAAAAAATTAATAACTAATAAAAATGAAGATAAAATAAAAATATACTAATAAAAACAAAATAGAAAAATATAAAATAAAACCTAAAAATTCTAAAATAATCCTAAAATAAATTCTAGAAATAAAAATGACTCAAACTAAAAATCTAAAAAAAATAATAAAAGGGACAAATTAGACACACACGGGGTTTAGGCTAGGTTTAGGCTCAGGTTAGGGTACGGGAGAGGGAATTAAGCTCCATTTTAAATGCAATTGGCCTCGAAATGTAGCTTTTGACACCGCAACTGCAGTTAAGCCTGCATGATAAACATTTAAGCACATAAGACCCAAATTGCCGAGAATTAGCAACTAAAGTACGTCTATTCAGGGTATAAAATGTACAGTTTTGGGTACTTATCAATGGTCTATCCTTAGCCTACTCCACTTTTCAAGGTGATGGTGTTTTGTATTTCTATAAGGAACTGAAGGCCATTCATACACTCACTCAAGCTTTCTCTCTCTAAGTTATAATTCTGTAGAGTTTCCTCTAGGGTTTAAATATCTCGATCTTTATAAATGAGTAAGAAGCAAGCTTATATAGGCTTGGGGTGCACAGTGAACCCCCCAAGCATGTTGCAGTTGTGAATGAGGTAAGCGTTCTAATGAGATTAAGAGATCTAATGAGGTAAGATATCACTTATCCTAAGAGCATGACCATGCCCTTAGGATAAGTGATCCTGCTAGTGAGAGCAGGGAATTTTTCAAAATTAATGAGTTTTTGGGAGTGGATATTGATATTCCCTACCATGTCATCCTGGACAGAAGGTGTCTTCATGCCATGAAATTTGTCCCTTACGCTTACCACCACAATATCAAGTGTATCACAAATCGGGGCATAATGGAGATCAGAGGTGATCAAGTCGTTGCTAAAAAAGCTACATCACCACCATCCAAAGAAAGAAAGAAAAGAAGAAAGAGAATAAATAAAATGAGAATATTCCAAAGGCATCCCAAAATGGGAATACTCCATTAGAATAGTAATTATAGCACGACTGACCAGGGTCCACCCCACTGACATGGTCATTAAAAACCTAGACAAGGTTATTTTTTATAAGGCCCGACTGGAGAGAAAGTTTTTAATTGGGACAAGCATTAGCGGCCTTGAAAGGGAGAATTTAATTGCCTTCCTAAGTTGGAGCTTGGATGTATTTTCTTGGGAACCATACGATATATTGGGGATCGAACCTGCAATATCCTATCATCGTCTCCACATGGATCCAACATTTAAGCCAATCATATAGAAATCTCATTGAACATCCCCAGAGAAGGCAAAGCCAATGGATAAAGAAGTAGGGAAACTTTTGGAGGCAAGGTCCATCAGAGAAGTTCAATTACTAAAGTGACTCTCAAACCCGATCGTGGTCCATAAAAACAATGGGGATGGAGGGTCTGTATAGACTTCACCGACCTCAACAGGTCATGTCCCCACGTTAGCTTCTCCTTTCCAATGATAGACCAGTTGGTCAATGCCATAGAAGCAAATGAGGGAATGGGTTTCTTAGATGCTTACTTGGAGTACCGCCAGATCCCTCTATCCTGCCCCGACTAAGGTAAGACTTCCTTAATCACACCAAATGGTCTTTACTCCTATAAAGTCACGTCGTTTGGCCTCAAGAATGTTGGAGTTACATATCAGAGGCTAGTCACAAAGATGTTCCAACACTAAATGAGGGAGACCACGGAGGTGTACATTAATGATATGCTCTTCAAAAGTAGGAACAAGTATAACCATATCCAAGACATATCCAACACCTTTGAAATCCTTAGACACTACAGAATGAAACTCAATGCCAGTGAGTGCTCTTTTGGGGTCCAATCTAGAAAATTTCGAAGTTATCTGGTCAGCAAAAGGGAAATTGAGGCTAATCCAAATTAGATAGATTATATTAGCAGGGTATAGCTGCCAAAAACATTAGTCCAAAAGCTTATTGAGTTCCTCGTAGATCTTAACCTCTTTATTTCAAAGTTGTATGAGCATTGCCGACCATTTTTCTAATCTCTTAAGAAGAAAAAAAGCCTCACTTCAACCGACGAGTGCTCCAGGGCCCTCGAGGAGATGAAATCTTATTTGAGTAACCCCCTTTATTAGCAATTCCTAATCAAGGGGGATCCCCTTTAACTTTATCTTATAGTATCAAGTCATGCAGTCAGTTCGGATTTGGTCTGTGAAAGAGAGGCCAAGCAGCTCCCTATTTACTATGTCAACAAAACGCTCTTGGATGCTGAGCAACGCTACTTGCCTCTGGAAAAACTAGTTTATGCATTTGTAATCGCTTCACGGAGGCTAAAGCATTATTTTGAAACCCACCCCATTACTGTGATCACTTCCTTCCTTCTTAAGGTTGTCTTTCCAAAGATGACCTTTCTGGACGAATGTCAAAGTGGTCTGTAGAGCTTGGGAGGTTTGACATTAACTTTTAACCAGGGACATCGATCAAAGGGTAGGTTCTAGATGATATAATTACAGAATTTACTGGGAAGTAGTTGGTCGCTCAATCAAAGATGTACAAGCTGGCTCACGATGAAAGTTAGATGTTGTATGTCGACGGTGCCTCTAATTCCAAGGGGGCGGGTGTAGGCATTGTCCTTGTGACTCCAGAAGAAGCAATGATCGAAAAAGGGATCAGACTGGGATTTAAAGCCTCCAATAATGAGGCAAAGTACAAAGTGCTTATAACTAGCCTACACAAGGCTCATTTTCTTGGGGCGAGATTACTCAATATTCATTGTGACTCCAAACTGGTGTCCATTCAAGTCAGTGAAGATTTCAATTCCAAGGACGATAGGATGGAAACCTACCTCACAGTTGTATGCGAGCTAGTTATGAAATTTAAGGAAATTCACATTCAATAGTTTTTCGGGGGCATAGTAGTCATGCTAAAGCTTTAGAAGCCTTAAGCTTAGCAGTCGACTGAGATCTTAGAAGAACAATCAAAGTGAAATTCCTCGCCAATCCTGGTATTGACAAAATAGTAAGCCTCGAGCACGTCCTCTCCATAGACAAAGGTCCCAGTTGGATGGACAAAATCATAGAAAATTTGCAGGATGATACACTACTGGATGATAAGAAATTAGTGCATCAGGCTAAAGTGAAAGTTACGTGTTTATACTTGGACAACGGGGGCAAGCATTATAAGATATCCTTTATAGGGCCTTGCCTCCACTGTGTGCACCCAAAGGACGTCGAGTAAGTTCTTTAATAACTTCATAATGGAATATGCGAAAGCCATGCAGGAGGAAGATCCATGGCATTCCGAGAAATCAAAGAAGGCTACTGGTGGTCGTATATGTAGAGAGATGAAAGTGTTTATTTTCATAAGTGCAAGAAGTGACAAAAATTCTCCCCCATGGTCCATCAACCGGCTAACGACCTGAGGCCCTTGACCAAGCCACGGCCATTTGAACAATGGGGTTTGTATATCGTGGGACCGCTACCTACCACACCTAGAAATTGTAAGTACTTGTTGGTCGATACGAACTATTTCACTAAGTGGGTAAAGGCAGAACCACTATATAATATTAAAGATGCGAATATGATAAAGTTTTCGTGAAGGAACATCATAACTTTCTTTGGAGTTCCAAGGGACATCATAAATGATAACGGCACATAGTTTAAGAGTGGACCTTTTTAGGTTTTCTGCGATGAGCATAAAATCAAGCACCACTTCAGTTCGGTAGCATATCCCCAAAGAAATGATTAAGCAGAGGCCTATAACAAAATAATGCCTGATGGTCTTAATAAGAGGTTGGAAAGAGCGAAAGTAACTTGGGTGGATGAGCTTCCCCATGATTCTCTGAGCATACCGTACCACACCCATGATACCAACAGGGGAAATGTCATTTACAGTCACATATGGAATGGAAGTTTTCATACCACTTGAAGCAGGCCTCCCAACCATGCGGATAAGGGTAGTCGAGCAAGGACTGAAAGATAATGCCCTTAGCTCTGAACTTGACATGGTTGATGAACGAAAAGAGAAAGCCATTATCAACTTGGTCTCATACCAGCATCAGTTGGAAAAGTAGTACAACAAGGGGGTCAATCTGAGGAAGTTCCAAGTAGGATATTATGTCCTCAAGAACGTTCTCAATAGCGTCGTAAGACCATTGGGCAGCAAGTTAGGGCCCAACTGAGAGGGACCATTCAAAGTAATCATAATTGATCTATAGGGAGCCTAGCGCTTAGAAATAATTGAGGGTAGAGAGATGCCCAAATGCATGAAATGTGACCAACCTCAAGAAGTTATATATTTCATCTTCCCCTTCTTTTACCCTGCTCGGGCATATCATAACTATTGATTCAATGATGCCATAAAACATCGTGATTTTTGTATCAAGTAAATTTCAAATCGGTGCCGAATATGCAAGAATTGTGAAAGTTAGTATTAGCTTAGTTTGCGAATCCCATTCTTTTTTTTCAAAGGGAATCCTGGTGAATCCATTCCAATCCATGATTCCAAGAATGAAAGTCTCTATAAATCCCCTACTACTTACTTTGTTTGATTTAAAAGGCGAACAACCCCCCTAACTAGTCATATGGGGTGGGGGTCTTATTCATTAACTTCCCTCAAAGTAAGCCATGACTTTCTTGGGTCTGTAATGCCCGCATATATGGAGGCTCCTCTTATCAGCTATAGACACTATGATCGAATAGGAATGACTAATGGATTAAAACATTGAAAGAGGTGGAGTAGGGGATTTAAAGTCACTACCAGGTTAAAATTAGAGAAATAATCTCTGCTCCATCTTCCCTGCTTATATGCTCCCTTCTTCATCGCGACCCGTTCTTTCTTCACCGCCACGTAAGGAGTCCTAATTTACAAGGATAGTCGTGGCTAGAATCATGGAAAGCCTTATTATTAGTAGACTGAACCGACTGATTCAAGCTAAGAAGCGAATCGAAATGCAATAAGGAAAAGTCCTCAATCCCAGCATCTATTAGAGACCTGTGGTTAGGGGTGTTCACGGTCCGGTCCGGTTCGATTTTGAGGTGTTTTTTGGGAGCGGACCGTACTAATTGGTCCTAGAAAATTATGGACCAAGATCGAAATGGAATAATCATTCTTAGTCCTATTCGATTTTCAAGCGGTCTGTGTTCGGTCTCGGTCCTATTCGGTCCGCCTATTAAAAACAACACATTTTTCAATTATTAAAAAAACACCGTTTTTCCATTATAAACACCACTTATTTTGTAAAACTGCATTTTTTTTTATTAAAAACAGCACATGTAAAACTGCATTAAAAAAAGCATATGTTTTTTTAATTAAAAAAATGTATTAAAAACAGCTATATTCTTTCAAAAACAGCACACATTTTATATTAAAAACATCACTTTTCTTTTTTAAAAAAACAGCACTTTTTTTTATAAAAAAAACACTATCTAAAAAAAATAGCCCTTCAATTTTACCATACCCTTAGAAAATAGTTAATAATATCCATAGAAAATGACACACAACTAATACCTATAAAATAATCCGCTACGGATACAAAAATATGTCCACCACATAATTAATACATCCATAACAAAGTATCATGTTTAATTAAAGTATTACAAATTCAAAACATACTTCAAATATCCAACACATACATGCCGCCACACATTAAGCTTCGCCACTTGTAGCTCCTAACAACTTTACAAATTATTAAAAACAAGATTATCAATAATAGCATTTAAACAATAAAAAAAGATGAAATATCATAATATAACAATTTGTTACCCGAATCAAGTTTCTGTAGTTGTTTAACTTCGTCCAACGAGTCTCGAATATTGATTGTCTTTGTTGAGGAGCATAGTCAATTTTGACCACAAACAAGTGCTTCCACCGTATTTGTTGATAATGAGCTACGAAAAGGATCAAGAATATGCTCAAAGATATCAACTTGCTTTGAATCATGATAAACTCGTGGAAAAGGCATTTGAGGTGATATATAATGTCCCGAAATTTTTTAAAGTTGCATGATAAAATATTGAAAGAAATTTCACAAAATTTTTCACCTTATTCCAATCCTCACTATTAGGCGAACCCAATTTTCGTACCCCGCCCCTCTCCCTCCAATATCCTCATCATTTTCATCTTCCTCCCCAATATATTTTTTATATTATTTGTCATCTTCAACCATCCTCTCAAAGACTTTCTCAAATTTTAAAGCGGATTCCAACATCATGTAAGTTGAGTTCCATCTAGTTGGTACATCTAGGCATAATAGACTTTTTTATTCTATTTTTACCTTTTCAACATATTTCTTGAAATTATCCAACCTAGATGGAGAAGACTTGACGTATTTTACGGCCTTCCTCACTTTCGCAATTGACTCATGAAATTCCCTCAAACCCTCACCTACAATTAGATTTAAGATATGTGCACAACACCTCATATGCATATGCTTATGCTCTAATACGGTGCGTTTATAATTTTTGTTATTTTCTTTTTAAATGATGAACCATACCATTATTAGAGCTCGCATTATTAACCATGATTGTGAAAATACCTTCAATTCCCCAATTAATTAATCAATCCTCAACAATAATCCCAAGTTCCTCACCCTTGTGACTTTTAACTTGACAAAAGTAAAGTATTTTTTAGTTAAGCTTCCAATCCTTGTCAATAAAGGGGGTCGTAAAACACATATAATTTATTTTTTGAATCGATGTCCATGTATCGGTTGTAAGACAAACCCTTTGGCCTTTCAATGCAACTTTTAACTCCTTTTTCATTTTTTTTATAAAGATTGATGAAATCCCATGCAATCGTGGTACGACTCAGTATAATTAACCTCGATTGCGCGAGTGCCATGAATCTCCTGAAACCTTCATTATCAACAAACGTAAATGAAAGCTCATCAATCATCAACATTTCCGCAAGTCCTTGCCGACAGGCTTCGGTGTTAAACGACATGGGTAAAAGATTTAAACTTGGACCATTTCCCCCATCATCTATCTTTAGAATAAAAGATAGTTTTTGTTATCCATTGTTGTTGTCATCTAAAACATCCAAACACGCTTTTTGATACGCTCGACATGAGGGAGTATGGCTTAATAAATTTGTAATCCCATTTTTTCTAGCATGACAAGCATACGTAATACTACAATAGTTACATGATGCCCTAGGATTTTTTTATCATCATTCTTAGTGAAATGATCCCATACCATAGATCCATTTTTCCTCTTTTTCGGTGGCTCGGCATCAAGGTCAATTGGTCCATGAATGGTAGCATTGATGGACTTTGGATCATCAACCTACAATCAAAAGTTCACAACAATAGAAAAATACTCAAAAACAATAATATAATTAAAAAATATATCTCCATTAAAAAAAAAAGATGTCCATACCTGTGATCTTGATTATGGTTCCTCCATAAAAAGGATACATGTAAGGTAAGATTCAACCTACAATCATAATAAACAAATAACCGACTAGGTCTGTGATATTTCAAGATTTTCAACATTTCAATATTACCAAACATTTCAATAATTACAACAAGTGTTTCTGAGTTATGAAAAAAATAACAGACTAACACTTCAAATGTTGAGAAAAAAATAACAGACTAATAGGCTAACACTTCAAATGTTGACAAAAAATAACAGAATACCACTTCAAATGTTGAAAAAAAATAACAGACTAACACTTTCAAATGTTGAAAAAAATAACTGGATTAACATTTTCAAATGTTGAAAAAAAATAACAGGTATGGATGAAAAAAAAAATTCTACCCAACATTTCAAGTATGGATGAAAAAAAAATGGTACCCAACATTTCAAGTATAGATGAAAAAAATTGTACCCAGTCACAAATCATAAATCGTATGGATGAAAAAAAATAACAGTGCCTTCAACTAACACAATCACAGATCTTATGGATGGAGAGGGGCAAAAACAAATAACAGATGAAAAATAAATCACATATCTTATGGTTTAAACAACAACATCTCAGAGCTTCTATTTGTATGGATGAGAGTTGTTGTTCGTATGGAGGAGAGCTGTTGTTTGTATGGAGGAGAGTTGTTGTTCCTGGTCGTATGGAGGAGAGGATAATGAGGGAATGGAGAGTCTGCCGACTTAGAGAGAGCAGGGATGAGGGTTGTTCATAGAGTGAGAGAGGGGAAAATAAGACCTAGGTTTAACTTATGTTGGGATATGGTTTTGGTGGGATTTCAAGTGGTTAGCGTGTGTGGTGAGTGTGCAGCGTGAATGTGTGTGAGTGGTTAGCATACATGTGTGAGTGAATTATGAAATTTAAATATATATATATATATAATTAAAGCGGTTCGGTCCTGTCCAAAATCATTTTTTACAATCCAAGATCGAAACCAACCCGAATTATGCGGACCAATATATTTTTAGACCGAATTAAAAAAAATGCAAAAGCTTTCGGTTTTTTCGGTCCATTCAATCTATACGGGTTCATGCACACCCATACCTATGGTGAGAAACATGGTCAAATCTATGCTTCAAAAAAATAGTAGGGTAATCAAGATAAATGAGCCTCTTCTTGTCCTTAACATCCCTAAAAGCGTTTGTCGTTGTCTTTTGCACCGTCAGTATATTCTATTTCCTTTCTTTAATGAATATTCTGATATCATGGTACTTAAAACATGGGGTTGCCCTCAACCTAGATATTCCATCACTTAGGTTATGCAAATTTTCATTTCAAAACTTATATTGCTCGTAATTTATTATTCTTGTTATGAATAAAGGCCTTTCTTTCCATGTCCCGCTCAAATATTTTAAGATATTCAATTACTTTACATTGTTTCCTGAGTAGCCTGCTCATAATTGTCATTTATTCTTTAAACAGTGTAATTTCGTCTCTAACTTGATTTCAATGGAAGTTTTTCTAACTAAAATTAAAATTAAAGTCCCCGGGTCCTTGTCATGACCAACCCAAGTGACCTCATGATTTTCCCAAGTAAGATACAAGCCCTATAGGGGATCCCTAGGCAATCAACCAACTTTGCTTGGTCTACTAAAATCCTGAACGGGTGGATTTCCCATAGACCAGGCGCATTTTTGACATTGTCCTTTATAAGCCTAGGGGATAGTGACGACACTACCTAAAAGGTAAGAAAGGCGGGATAACACATGCAAGGCATAATGGACTAAAAAGATGAATAAAATTGGTATTAAATTAATTCATTTGGCAGTGCTCGGTTACAATAAGTACCAATTACATAATAATTATAAAAAGTACAAAGATCTACAATTGTTTATGGTTGACAAGCCAAAAATTGTTATATTCGCTTCCTACGACCATTGTCAGGGTTAGGCATGTATTCTTTATCACTGTCATAACCTTCTAGGTATCTTTTGACAAGTTAAAAAGGAATGGTATCCAAAGGGATACATGTCTCATCATGCCCAAATAGAGGTCGACTGTATGCAGGGTAGTCAACTTAGTATATATACTAGAGCTGAGAGTCCTGGGGATCCTCAACATACTTGAGGGTGTTCAGCCAACCATGCTTATATGAAACATCTTAAGCTTCTTGTAATCTCATTGGGGCATCTTGCTAACCCTCATCATAGTTGGCCGACCAAGAGGTTCGAGGACCCATCCTAAATAAATATCGAAGCATTTTTTTATCGCAGCTTAGCCCCATCACCATGACTTTTCTCCTTGGAACTCGTTCCTCAGCTTTAGTAAGTTTCTTCTTCAAGTCATCATTCTCTGACTGGACTAGAGAACCAACCTCACCCACATCCTTGGATTAATCCAACTGGGACTTTCAAGTCATTTATTTCTTTTTACATTGAAGCACTTACATCTTCCAAGTCTTTAAGTTCGTCCTTTAACTTGGTAACCAGGGTGGACTGATTCTTGTAGGCCTCAGTAATTTTTGTTAAATCCTTATAGGCAGTCAGGAATGCTCGATGAGCTTGCACACTACCATCTCGTTCGAGCACGTTGTCTAAGTTGCTGGAAGAAAGAATATCCTCAGCAACAGGCTACAATATCAAGGCAGCATGGGCAACAGTTTATTAGGAAATGCATAAATAAGTGTACTCAAAGAAATGAAAATACTACTTTCATTAATAAGAAAAGTAGGCAGGGCCATTACAGTCCCGAACTAAGAGAAAACAGAAAAGAGTACAAAGTATAAGCAAAAAGATAAAAACCCTAGAGACTACGGGCTTCACTTATTCACCTTCTCTCCTGCCCCAGATCCCTTCCCTCAGTCGTCACCTCCTTCGCCTGGTCAGTAGGGTTACTAGTGTAAGGACATTCGTTACCCTCTAGGGGGACTAGATAGTGCTGACCAAATGGTGAGGACTTAGTGAGGACTTCGGCTTTTGACAATGCCTGATCCTAGCCCTTTATAAAGCTCACCTTCCGAGCATAGGAAATTTGGATCTTGGCATCAGTATACTCCTTGTCCCATGCTTGCTCGAAGTTGGCATCCTTATCAAAGAGGAATCTGGGCCACTTTAGTAATTAATTGAGAACTCTCATTTGACAAGCGAGTGTTATTCACCTTCAATAGATTATTCTCGATCTTTAAAGATGCCATGGCCTCAATGGTGGACTTTTTCTCTATCATAGGCCTATTTTCCAGAACCATAGCATTTTTTAAATTTTTGGAGGGCATCGATCAATTCATCATTTAATTTGGTCTGGTCGACACGACCATCCAAAAGACTAGTAAACTCCGCCACAAACTGCAAAAGAAGAAAATAGTCAAGTGTAAAATAACCGAACAAGTCACAATCGAGAAAATCAAATATAAAAAATAAAAAGAAGACTCTCACGAGGGACAGAGTTTAGGAAGCTTGAAGGGAAAGCTGTTTTGGTCCCATCATCCTTAGTCGCTCACGATCTCCTATAAGTACTTCCCCCAACAGCAAGACTTAGACGAGGGATACATTATAGGCCACGGATTGGGCTTGAGAGATGTTGGGGATAGAGGAAGGGATGTTATTCTTCTTCAAAGGATGTGCCAATAGGGATTTCTTCTTCTTCTCTTCATTCTTCTTCCCATTATTTTTCTTCTTCATTTTATTTTCCTCTTCCTTATTTTTCTCCTTGGTGACCAAATTTGGGTCACCAACCTTAGAGGATTCTCCCTCAACCTTCTTCTAGGACTTGAACCGGGTAGTAAGAAGGACCTCATCATCATCTTCATCCTAAATCATAAGGACTCTTTTCTTAACGGGATCCATTAAATCTCCCTCTTATGGTTGGATGGACCCAACGTCTAGTAGGTCAAAACATGAATAAGTATCCTTATCAGGAAAAGGGAGATCAGGTATATCATCTACGAGGTGAGAAGTGAATCTGTCGATAGTGTTGATGTATTCTAGCAGAAATCCTGATAACATGGGTTGTTTACCATCAGAAAAGTACTCTCTCACTCCCCAAACCTTTAGCAGATCAGTAAAGTTGATATCTTAGAGGGAAGGTTCCTTATTTTTCTTGTGAGATGTTCAAAGGAAACCATAAATCACGATTAGCAACAGCAAAATGTAACCAGTTAGAGGAATAAGTATTAACCTATATGATCATCCCCCCAGTCAGGGAACAGAAACTCTGTGTATTCTTCACCCTCAGGGAACAATGGATGTTGCCAATTTCTGGAGATGAACCCAGGATCCCAGTATCCTTTATTGGAATTGAGGAGGTTTATAGCCAACACCTATTGGCCTTTCTCTCCTTTAAGTAAATGAGGACATCAGTGGTATAAGACCAGTATAGCAGTACTTGATCTCTGAAATGCCTAAGTTAGTCCCATAAAGTCAATTTATATGATTAATCCCATGATTATTTGCTAAGTATTGGGGTCACACTGAGCAGGGACCACCTCAAAGAACTCAAAGAACTCTAAAAATAGAGGGTTTGGGTAAAAAGTCAGTCCCTCTTGGACCACAGCTAGGGTAAGAATCGAGTGTCCCCCATCAATGTCTCTAATATCTTTGGGCATGGGGGCACACTCTATTGAGACCTAAGAAGCAATGGAATATGTCTTCCTAAATTGGTCAACATTTTTACTATGGATGGTGTTCAACATTTTCAGAAGAATTGATTACTACTACTGAAGATGAATAGAAGAAAGAAGAAGAAGAAGAAGAAGAAGAAGAAGAAGAAGAAGAAGAAGAAGAAGAAGAATCACGAAAATATAGATGAGGATGGAAACTTACAAGGTTGAAGAGTGCAAATGAACATGCACTGGATGTTTTGATAGCAGAAGACTGGAAGTGAAATTGACGATTTGGTGTGGAAGCAACCCAATTTGAAAGATCGTGCACAATCATAAGGTGTAGTCACTAAGGAGATTTTGGTGCATCACTCTTAGCTCAGACGAGCATACGCTTGCAACCTCAACATAATTACAAGTCTGACCAACCGATTCAAATTCTTAAGAGTGGATCAATATCATTGGGCTCAAGGAAGTGGTAAAATTCACTATCCCAATAGTCTTAGCCTGAGGATTGTAGTGGCAATTGTGGGGACCTAAATATAACTTAGTCCCAATCGAAAACCGATCGACCAGTCCCAACAGCATGTGGGGCACGCTCGGCCCATCTTATTAGCAACAAGGGATTATTGACATTATTTATTACATGGATAATTATAAACATATCTGCAGTTACTATTAGCTCGCATTGGTTACCCAAAATCTTATACAAGACATTCAAGAAGTCACCACACACGCTTATCTCAAGCCAATGGAGTTTTTTGACTGGTTTAACCATTGCAGTTTTACATAACTATAAATACACCCCCCCCCCCCAGGGCCAAGGGAGTGTAAATTCAAAACTTCGAGAGAACTTAATAAAATACAGTAACCTCTCTGTGGACGTAGGCAATTTGTCGAACCACGTATATTCATGTGTTTTGTGATTAACATCTTACATTCACTCTTTAATTGCTTTCTGAAATCCTTTTAATTGTGATAATTTGCACTCACAAACTAATGTTTGATATTTTGTGTTGAGGTCTCCTTTTTTAGGTATTAAAAAAATGCTAAGCATTCCTCCGTCTTTGACTTTTAACCAAGCAATTGGTGTGGCTTTCAAAAAACCCTTTAAATAATATCAGTTACTACTATTTTTCCCCTTTGTTTAATAATTTTAAATTTGATTTAAAATGCATTGATGGACTAACTAAGAAAGATTTATGTTAAGAGAAAAAAAAAATCAATGTCTTTCCCTCATCCCTTAAATCGAGCAAAAAAACACCATCTCTAGTTTTAATGAAAAACATTAACTCTAAATAAACCTAAATGATTTAATTATATAAACATATAAACAAATTGTCTCTATAGATTACTCTATTTCCCAAAATATTATTGTGTTCTTTTATATGAACAATATTAAGCGAATTCAATATCAGTCCATATGCTCCTTAAAATGGTGAATGGAGAACTTAAATATTCCATCAAAACCTTAAGTATTAATCGGAGACTCGTATAAGAGTTATTAATTATATTAGGTGTATCATGTTTTAAATGGGTCATGTTTGTCTTATGTAAAAAATAATTTCATGTTGTATCATGTCTATACATAAACAATACTTGTCATGTGGTGTCAGGCCTAAAACTACCCTTAAACTATAAATTATTACCCCTACGCAAAAGCCACAATCACAAAGGAATCGAAAAATAAATATTCACATTAGAATAAAATTATGTTTACTAATTTACAAAAACACAACTAAGTAATGCAATTTCCAAGATAGAAAAGAAAAGGATTATGAACAGTGGCATAAAAGAAATTGGTGGGAAGAAACTACCTAAATAAGTGGGTAAATTGATCTCATAATAACTTTCCCTTACATGCTATCCATACACAAATAGGCTGTAGACACTTAATTTTAACTAATGTCAAAATTACAATGAACTTCAACTTTTCTCGACGGAAAATGCATATAAAGCAGGGCTTAAATTTGTACCAAAGAAGACCCAAAACATGGTTTTAACCTTCTAGCTTCTTTTTTTCTTTTCCATACTCTAGTCACAGCAGGTGGTCACCTTGTCCGCTCTTTCTATACCAACCCTCCACTCGTATATTGTCCGTATCCTAATGCTACCTCTAAAATCCCCCACCCTTATCCTAAACCTCTAAAATCCCATCCCCATTATTTGTAGTCGCTACTACCCGTGTACTGTGCAACTAAACCAACACAACTTCTGACAAACCCCAGCTACCTATAACCACTTGTCCTTTTCTTTTATGGGGAAACATTAAATTGTAAAAGGATGAGAAGATTCATGAGAGAGGAATATGGTGCATTGTCCATTTTGACATGAAATGTTTAATTAAATAGAGAAGAATATGAAATAGGCGATGCTGTTAATTTAAAAATTGAACAGCTGCCATGCTTATTAGAATGGTGATACCAAATTCATTTTAAATTGATGGATTAGTGAAAATGAATGATAGATGAGAGATATGAAGGGGCGAAAACAAAGTGCATTTATTTCTACAAAAACCTATAATACTATCGTATTAAAGTTATAACTAGTATGTAGCCCGTACGATGCACATGCGCAAATGTATATAACGAATGTTGTTGTAAGGAAATATATTATTTCATTATACTCCCCAAATTATATAATTTCATTATATGTAAATGACATATGTAGTCCTTATGTTGTTTCCATCCTTTACAACTTTCATTTTCGCAGATTGAGAGCTCGATTGTTGTGCGATATGCATTTGCGACGATCCCTCTCAAACTTTTTTTCTAGAATCGTCGCTTTCATAACTTAAAATGTTATTATCTTGTAATACGGTTTGAACGAAAAATATTCCACAGCTATCACTTTTGAATATGACTACGTAAATATCCTTTTGTGTATAGAAATGAAGCTGAAAATGCACTAATTTTTCATTGAATTTGAGGTATCATATATAACAGTTAGTAGGAAGATAAACAATTGAATATATTTTATCCTAAATATGCATAGCAAGTTATCGTAATTGAACAACTAATTTTATATATAAACATTTTTGTTATCTTGATTTTGACTAAATTAGAAATTTAATTCTTATTTGAAGTTAGTTGATGAAACAAAATCAATATATGAAAGATAAAGTCGTGGATGTTAAAGTTGTGGGTATTGTTGTTGACCACTATATGAAAGATAAAGTCATGGATGTTAAAATATGGGGAGATAGATTATTGAGTATTAAGATCGTCTTATATAAAACAATATTGACTATTAGAAGTGCTTATGCTCTGCAAGGAGTTTTAAATGAAAATGTAAAGAAATCATTTTGGGAATTATTGGATGAAGCATTTCAATAAATTACTACACATGAAAATATTCTTTTAGGATGTGACTTGAATGGAAATGTAGGAGTAGAACAGTATGGTTATCCAATGATACATGGAGGTTATGATTTTGGTAAGAAAAATGAAAGAGGGTTAACAATATTAGAATTTGTTAAGGCATACGATCTAGCGTTAACAAACACATTTTTTTCTAAAAAGCAAGAACATTGAATAACATTTAAAAGCAGAGAGAATAAAACGCAAATAGATTATTTCTTACTTAGAAGAAGAGACTTGTACACATGCAAAGACTATAAAGTTATATTAGGGGAAAGCTTGACAAATCAACATCGCCTATTAGTAATATATTTAGCAATTAAGGGATTTAAGTATCGAAAAGAGAAAATAGTCTATAAAAATATAATATCAAAGGATTTAAAAGGATGCAAAAATATAATATTTATACATAAATTCCTGTTAAACATGAAGTAAAATGGGGACGATAATGTTAACAACATCTAGTTAAGAACAAAGAATGATATCTTGAAAATAGGTAAGCAAATTTTAGGTGAGCCTAGAGGAAAAAGATTTATTAAATAGGACCTGGTGGTGGAATGAGGAAGTGCAACAGGTATTACAAAAGCAACGAGTAAGTTTTAAAGAGTAAAAATAAAGAAGATTTAGAAAAGTATAAGAAGTTAAAAATTAAAGCAAAAAATATTATTAGGAATGTGCAACAAAACGCACTAGATCATCTTTATAATAAATTTCGTTCCAAGGAAGGTGAGAAGGAAATATATAAATTGGCAAAGAATAAAAATTGATTGATAGGGTATATGGGTCCAGTTGAGTGTATTAGAGTCACAAATCAAAATATATTAATAACGATAAGTAAATTCTAGGTAGATGGGAAGAGTATTTTTAAGGATTATTGAATGAAGAATATCCCAAAAAAGATGTCGAGAACATTGAACTGAATATAAAAATGGTATGTCTAAATACTGAAAAGAATTAGATATATTAATAAGAAAAATGGAAAAGAATAAAGCGGTTGGCCTGGATAAAATACCCATAGAGGTATGGAGGACCCTTGGAAGTATAAGGATAAAATTGTTAACATGTTTATTTAATAAAATTTTAAAAGAAGGAAGCATACCAGATGATTAGAGAAAAAGCACCATAATACCTTTATATAAAAACAAAGGGGATATACAAAACTGCAATAATTATAGAGGAATCAAACTGATGAAGCACACTAAGAAATTATGGAAAAAGGTTATAGAACAAAGATTAAGAAATGAGTCAACTATTTCGTATAATCAATTTGGATTTATGCCAGGGAGATCCACCACGGTAGCTAATTACTTATTAAGACAGTCAATGGAGAAATGTAGAAGTAAGAATAGAAATTTATATATGGTCTTTATGGATTTAAAAAAGCTTATGATAGAGTACCTAGGGATGTAATTTGGTGGGCTTAGGAGGAAAGGAATCCCTATGAGTTATATTAAATTTATTAAAGATATGTATGATAACACAAAGACTAAAGTAAGAACTATATGTGGAGAAACTTATGATTTTACGATTAAAGTGGGTCTATATCAAGGATCGACCTTAAGTCCTTACTTATTTTCCACAGTTTTGCATGAGATTACTAACGATATACAAGAAGATGTCCCATAGTATATGTTGTTTGCGGATGATATAGTTTTAATAGACACTTCAAATGAGGGCTTAGTGATGAGAGTAGATATGTGGAGAATAGCCTTAGAGTCTAAGGGGTTAAAAATTAGCCGTAATAAAACGAAATTTATGGAATGTAAATTTAATAATGAGGCATCAGATAGCATAATGTTAAGGATTGGAGAAAAATGATAAACAAAACTAATAAATTTTGTTACTTAGGATTTGTGTTACAAAGTAATGGGGATATTAATGAAGATGTCACGAGTAGAATATCAACTGCTAGATGAAGTGGAGACAAGCAAGGTGTTATGAGATAAGAGGATAACTAGTAAATTAAAAGGAAAATTTTATAAAATAGTTGTTAGGCCAGCAACCCTATATGGAGCGGAATGTTGAGCTTTAAAGAAAAAATGTGAACAAAGTCTCCATATTAGTTAAATAAGATGCTCCGATGGATGATATGAATTACTAGAAAGGACAAAATTAAAAAGCAGTACGTGAGAGAAAAATTAGGAGTTGTTCCCATTAGAAATAAATTAAGAAAAAGTATACTTAGATGGTACGGACATTGTTACGTAGACCAGTGGATGCACCTATAACAAGAGGAAGATTAGTCAAAATATAGGGTAAAAGAGAAAGGGGTCGTCCCAAGTAGGGAGAAAAATTTTATGAGAGATTTTCAAGAATTAAACTTAAATGTAATGTTGCATATAATATATTAGAATGGAAAAGGAGAATCCATGTGGCCGACTTGATATGATGGGATTAAGGCAAGGATGAGGATGATGAGGATGATGAAATATCTTTTCTTGGGTGAAATTTTAGAGAACCTTTGGAAATAAGGAAAATGGGTTGACAAACATGCTCTCCGACCTACCATAAAGGTTCCTATCCATGTTGATAGTACCCATAGTGTGAGTCTAATCAAATAAAGCATTGGCTCTTTCACCCTCTCACTTGTCATCTCTCCAATCTATAGAAAACATGTAACAATATTACTCAACCAAAAAACATAAAAAAAAAATAGTAAGATACTTCAAGATAATTGTTTTGAAAATAATTATCTTGAAACAAAACCAATTTGTTCACACTAGATGCAAAATTAGTGTTTTTTAAAGGGTGTTGGGCACTCTTGTTAAAATATATTATTTTTTCTATATTTTGCCACATCTTGTGAAAGCTTATGAGGCATTCTATATTTTCAAAAACTGGAGAGCTTACATACAACAACAAAAGTTATGTTAGAGATTTTTATATATTTTATTCCTTTGAAATTAAACAACTTTGAAAACGCAACTCTTTGAAAAACTAATTAATTTAAGGTACATGATTCTAAACATATAAAATTATTTAGTTATAAAAGAATTAGTGGTGATTTTTAAAATGTTACTCTAAATCTAAGAAACAGTAAATATAATTTCTTACATACATAATAATATAAATTAGCATTGTAACCGGTTTGAAAAAGCATATTGTAAATAATACTATAAATTGAATGAAAAACAAATAACTTGGTAAGAGATTAATTGGAAAAAAAAAACTCATTTACAAATCATATATTGCTACTGAAATTATAAATTTGATTGTAAAGTTGTTTTACTGAGATACAAAATTTTCAATTTAATAAAAGTACTAACTCAGTCTTTAATAGTCTTATTTTTCTTTTTAAGATCAAAATAAAACCACTTTAAGAATTAATATACAAATATATTTAATACAACAAAATTTTCTAAAATAAAAGAAATCACAAAAAATAAATAAAAAACCATAGGTACCTGTGGCCATCCCTCCCGGATCCTGATCCTCGCAGTGGGTGGGCTTCGTGAGAGTGAGGATCCTTAGGTCCCGCGTGTCCCTCTCGGGAGCGCTTCGGCTGGCGTCATTTGAGGTGAGGTGAAAAATGTAGAGAGATTAGCGTCGCCAGTCTATTTTACTCAAACCAGACAAAAGAAAAGGGGAAGCCATCCCGAAGGACAGCATCCAAAGACATACTGGTGCATACAAAACCAAAGGGATTCGAGAAGGGTCCGGAGGCTAAGTTACGAAATGGGAAGGTGTTAGGGACCCACTACGCCCTTTCGGTATCTCATGGGTTTTTGTTATTTTCCTTTTATTTTTCCCGTGATGCGTGTGTACATGTGTATATATAGTGGATATAGGTATCATCTACTTATACCATGGAAGAGCTAAAGCGAGTCATCCGTAGGAAGGTTTAAAAATAATATTAGAAAATAGGATTTACGCAATTATCCCTACGTTGACCGTTATGATGGAACGACAACGTATGTAGAATAATACGCCACTAAGAACAAATATATGTATATATATAATATAGAAGAATGGAGATTAGAGAAAATAGAAAATTAGAGGAAAAGTAAAAATAGGACTCGAGTCTCGAGTTTTACCCTGAGACGCCTACGTAGCCTATAGAGAGGCATCAAAGTTCACGTAGTTCGCATACAAAATGTGGGGTGGGGTTTATCCCATAAATCCAACTGGGTGATTATCTTCTTTGTGTGTATGTGTAGAAAAAAGTGTTTTAGTTGTGAGAGAAGTGTAAGAAAAGTCTGAGAATTCCCGTTTGGGATTTATGAGCAAACCTTCTTTTTCTTCTTTTTTGGATTTTTATTTATATGAAAATTTGAGATGTGCAATAATACTAAATAAAAAGTATATTAGGATGTGTGAGATGATATAATAAAAGTGCTAAGTAATAAAACAGTTATTGCGAATTTATGAGAATTTAAGGAGAGAGTTGAGAAAATTGGACCTTCTTGAAGATCTTGATCTTAAATGATAGAGAGTAGCCCTTAGACTTGGATGATGATGGAGGGATATGAATTCACCAAGTTTGATGAAAAGGATGGTGAAAAGTGAAGGTTGGAAAGGGATTTGGGTGTGGAAATCACGCTGACTTCGAGAGAGGTTTTCTGGATCTGCTGAGAGTGATATGTTTTAGATCTGGGATCCCTTTTGCAAGTGAGATCAGGCATACTTTTTATAGCCCCAGGACACTACCAATCGATATAGACCTGGCCCTGCCTATCGGCACCTACCGATAGGCAGGGTCTGGGACCTTCCATTTGGCAATGTCTTTCAGGCCTTTTCAGAAAATCGGTCGCAGAACGCAAACCGTTGATCAGAATTGCGTACGGGGTGGACCATTGGAAAGGTAATTCAGAGTCCTTTGAAAGTCCTCGGATCGCTCCTGGGTTTGGGAGTTGATTTTAGGTTAAATATGGCTCGGAAGCATTCATCGGTCCATTGGATGGGGAATCGTCGGACGCAACAGATCATTCGTCCGCATGGTAAGTCCGAATCGTGCATGGGGCGGACCGTTGAAAAGTTTAGGAGATTTACTTCGACATTCTAAAGAGTTTGATTAGGTTCAGGGAGTTGACTTTGGTAAACTGGGCCCTGGAAGCATTCGGTGACCTTCCAGAGTCAAACGAATCGTTCGTTCGCATGGTAAGTCAAAATCGCGCACGGGATGGACCATTAGAAAGGGGGTTTAGTGACCTTTGAAGATTGATTCAGTCTCAGTCAAGTTGAAGAGCTGACCTATGTCAAACGGAGTTCGTGTGCGACCGGTGGCCTCTTGATTGAGTTTTGGGGGAAAATAGGTCATTCGTCCGCATGGTAAGTTGAAATCGCACACAGGACAGACCGTTGGAAAGGGGTTTCAGTGCCCTTTGAAGATTCATTCAGTCTTGGTCGAGCTGAAGATTTGTCTTTTAGTCAAACGGAACCTTGGAGTGCTCGATGGCTTCTAGATCAGTACTCGAGGTATGACCTGGATCTGTAGTGATGAAGGGAGGTGCTAGGGGCCTAAGGAGAGTTTAGGGGGTAACATAATGGGGTGTCTGCAGAGCCCCTCGATCGGTGAGTTTGGAAAAAATAATAGTCGTCGAATAGACACCGCATGATGCTTTTGAGGGAGGATGACCAATTTATAGGGTTGAGGCCAATTCTGAGGACCTAAGGAGGGAGGATAACTAATTCAGAGGGTCGAAGCCAATTCTGAGGACCTAAGGGAGCGAGGATGACCAATTCAGAGGGTCGAGGATGATTCTGAGGACCTACGGAGTGATGATAACCAATTCAAAGGGTCGAGGCCGATTCTGAGGACCTATGGAGTGTGCTGGGGATAATTAATTCTATGGGTAGAAGTCGATTCTACGAGTCGAAGCCAATTCTGAGGGATTGAAGATGAGGATGACCGATTCGGTGGGACGAAGACAATTCTGCGAGCTTAAGTAGAGATGACCAATTCTACAGGTCGAAGCCAATTCTGAGGGCTTAAGTTGAGATGACCAATTCTGCGAGTCGAATCCAATTCTGAGGTCTTGAAGGTGAGGGTGACCAATTTTGCGGGTTGAAGCCAATTCTGCGTGCTTAAGTAGAGATGACTAATTCTGTAGGCCGAAGCTAATTCTGAGGGATTAAGTTGAGATGACCAATTCTGTAGGTTGAAGCCAATTTTGAGGGCTTGAAGGTGAGGGTGACCAATTCTGCGGGTCGAAGCCAATTCTGCGGGCTTAAGTAGAGATGACCAATTCTGTGGGTCAAAGATGATTCTATGGGCTTAAGTAGAGATGACCAATTATGTGGGTCAAAGACGATTATGCGGGCTTGAAGATGAGGATGACCGATTCTGTGGGTCAAAGTCGATTATGTGGGATTAAGTAGAGATGACCATTTCTGCGGGTCGAAGATGATTTTGCAGGCTTAAGTTGAGATGATCGATTCTACAGGTCAAAGCCGATTCTGAGGGCTTGAAGGTGAGGGTGACCAATTCTGCGGGTCGAAGCCAATTCTGTGGGTCGGAGAAGATTTTGAAGGCTTGAGTAGAGATAACTAATTATGTGGGTCGAAGCCGATTCTGAGGTCTTGAAGGTGAGGGTGACCAATTCCGCAGGTCGAAGCCAATTCTGTGGGCTTAAGTAGAGATGACCAATTATGCGAGTCAAAGCCAATTCTATGGGCTGAAGTGACGATCCAAGATCGAGGTCAATTCTGACTTAAGAGTGGTGATGACCGAGGACTGAGGTTAATTTTGACCTAACTAGGGTGACGATCCAAGATCGAGGTCAATTCTGACTTAAGAGTGGTGATGACCGAGGATCGAGGTCAATTCTGACTTAACTAAGGTGACAATCCAAGACCGATGTCAATTCTTACCTGAGAGTGGTGACGGCCGAGGATCGAGGTCAATTCTGACCTAACTAAGGTGACGATCCAAGACCGAGTTCAATTCTAACCTAAGAGTGGTGACGACTGAGGACCTAGGTCAATTCTGACCTAACTAGGGTGACGATCCAAGACCAAGGTCAATCCTGACCTAAGAGTGGTGACGACCGAGGACCGAGGTCAATTCTAACCTAACTAGGGTGACGATCCAAGATTGAGGTCAATTCTGACCTAAGACTGGTGACGATCGAGGACCGAGGTCAATTCTGACCTAACTAAGGTGACGATCCAAGACTGAGGTCAATTCTGACCTAAGAGTGGTGACGATCGAGGACCGAGGTCAATTGTGACCTAACTAGGGTGACGATCTAAGATCGAGGTCAATTCTGACCTAACTAGGGTGACGATCCAAGACCGAGGTCAATTCTGACCTAAGAGTGGTGACGACCGAGGACCGAGGTCAATTCTGACCTAAGAGTGGATAAAAATTGGATTTCGGGTTCCATTGGGGAATGAGCTGGGCAAAAAGCAGAGTGTCCTTTGGAGACTTTGAAAATGACTTTCTGGAGTTCTGCTAGGGAAATTACCTCGTGATGTTGTGTTGAGCCGGGGAGCTGATTGTTGGGGAAGCATTTTTTATCTTAGGGATTTCGCGGGGGAAAGGCAAGTTTGATGTCGTAAACCTCACTGGGGAAGTGATTAGGTGGTCTAGGTATTGGACGTATTGCTCGAGGAGGTTTGAGACCTTTGGGGGATAGGAGGTGATCCTTAGAGATCCTCCGGGGACGTTGTCAGGAGGAGTTTCACTTGGTTTTTGGGAGTTCCGCTGGGTAAATGGGGGGTTTTGCTTGAGGGAGTGTGAAATTTTCTTGGTCAAAATGTTCTAAATTTTTTTCGGGATTTTTAGGAATTTTCTGAGGATTTTTCAGGATTTTCTTATATTTTCTGAGAATTTTTTATACGAAACTTCAAGGGGGTGCCGGTCGGCATGGTTCAGAGGGTGCCATTCAGCAGTGGAACGGACTTTTGGACTGCCTCGTGAAGATAAGGAGACAACGCTGATCGGTGGGGGGGGGGGGGTCAATGCCGATCGGCATGACGCTTAGCATCCTATATAAAGGGGGTTAATTCCCCTCATTTTTCACAGCTTCTTTCTTTCTTTCTTCGATTTTCCTCTGCAAATTGTTCTAGCATTCCGATCTATAAGAAATGGCCGCCTTTGTGAGCACTGCAGCACATAGGGAATGGTTGATTGTTGATGACTGGGCGAACGTGGAGAGGAGGGCTAGGGATCCGCTTGCTTTGGGGAGTGAGAACTCCTTTGACTCATTCGAGCCGATTGCGGATGAGAGGAATTTGCTGCGGGAGCCGTCGCGTCATCGATCTTCTAAGGTGGTGAGCCCTGGCGGTTATGTAAGTAACCTAACTTTTGGCATTCTCCTCTTTTTGGTGATTTTTTCTTTCTTCCTTGAATTTTGACAAGGTTTCTTCTTTTAACAGTCTGATATCTCATTTAAGAACATTCGTGCCTGTGGGACGATAGGGCTTAAGGATGTATGGGAGCATCTTGCACCTGTGGTGAGTTGGGTGGTATCATCAGCAGGTTTTGGGAGGTTGGCGTTTGCGCTAGATGAGATGCCTCTGTCGACACCAGTCTTATGCGCTTTGGAGGAGAGATGTTGGGATACTACCCACACCTTCCATTTCGGTTTTGGGGAGATGACCATGACTTCCATAGACGTGCAGCAGCTGCTGGGGTTGGATTGCGATTGGGAGCAGATAGAGGTGGATCTCTCTTTGCGGGTGAGGCCGGAGGCGGTGAGGGAGATGCTCGATGACGTAGGGAGGATATTTTATGGGGATTCCATCCGGTTGTACTTGCTGAAGGATGTTTTGCTGAGTAGGGTGGTTGATGTGGAGGATGGGTTACAGGTGAGGTAGATGGCCCGATTGTTCATCTTGTTGGTGTTGGGAGGTTTTATGGTGGCATCGAGTGGCGACATCATCCATTTGTGGTTCTTGCCATATTTCAGGATGTTTTCGAACATCCCTCTTTATGATTGTGGGAGATTAACTTTGGCGAACTTCTATTTTTCTTTGGATGCATTCAGACGGTGCTGCCGGTAAACTTTTACTGGATCCACGTATCTCCTCAAGGTATCCTTTAATTTTGCACATTTACCTTTCATGAATTCGCATTTTCCTTATGCGTCTCTTTTTTATTGTGAATTCCTGTCTTTGGCTGACGTGGTTTTATGAGGTGATTGGGTGCAATACCTAGCTTATCGCTCTGAAGGACGATACCGTTGGGGACTTCTGCCTATTGTATCGATGGCGGAAGGCCAATCGGTAGTCGAAGGGATCCCTCTTTCTGGAGGCGGTGCGTTAGGTCTTGAATGGCCTGACCAGTGGTAGGGTAAGACTCTTTCCTTTTCAGTATTAGTTTTGGAATGTTTTGATTTTGTATTGACTTATGCCTGCTGGGGATTTTTAGGTGACTTTTTACCCTTGGGGGACAGCCATTCAGGATACAGGGGTGACTGGGGTGAATGCGCAGATGAGGCATTTACTGGCGCATGAGTTCGGCCATTCCTGGTGTCTGGGAGAATGAGTGTTTCGGAAGATTGTTGAGGAGGAGGTGGTGGTTCCACCTGCACAGCCTCTTATGTCTATGAGGTGGGAGAGGATGCTGTCGGAGGATGCGAGGATCGCGGTGATGATAGGCGAGTCCTACTTGTTGTACATTGATATGGCTGCGTCGTATGACTATATGGACTTTGTGACAAGCTGGTTGATGGCGCCTAGCATATATAATGCCTTGCCTTTTCCTCCGGTAAGCTGGAGTCGGGCGGTGGGGTCTTCCCACAGCGGCGGTGGTCCAGCGACGGCGACGGCGACTTTAGAGATTCCTTTTGTGCGATTGCACACTCCTTCGTACAACATTCGACGAGCTGATGGAAGGATTGTGCCTATATTGCACCGTCCTCATGCGATGGATCCGTAGGAGTTGGGTTTAACAGAGGAGGTCCTTCGTCATGCGGTATACCTTCTTGCTCTTTTTGGTTATTTTTCTTTTTTGATCCCTCTTTGATAATGATTTTTGCCTTTTCTTTGCAGCGAGTCCGAGTGTCGACCACTTGGCTAAAGGACATCAGAGACTGGATATCTTCGGCGACTGCCCACATTCGAGATGCGTTCCTGGTTCCTTCTTGCTTGGTGCCGTCTTCTTCGTCCGGGGAGGATTCTGTCTCGGGTGGTGGTGGTGCGTCATCTTGCCGTTGGGGAAAGAGAGCGCGTCGCAAAGATGGTAGCTCTTAGAGAGAGGGGTGAAAGGTAGGTGAGAGAGAGAGAATGAGAATGTGGGTTCGGGCTGAGTCCCGTTGTTTTTTGCTTTTCTTTATTTTCCTACAAAATTTGATGTAACACAGAAAAATATATATGCAATGCGATGAAGTTTTTTGAATATCTTTTGTTAATGGTGAATGAGTGAATGCATGCACATGCGCTTTTTACTTTGCTACTGAGACTGTAAAAAGAGATATTTTGGGGATTTTGGAGAAAAATGGAAAATTATATAATGGTGGAAGGGAGACTTTTGAAATTTTGTTGAGAACATCAATTTATTTTTATTGGGTTTTTCTGATTTTGACAAAAGAGGAAAAAGGAAAATTTCCAAAAACGGGGGGTTGCCGATCGGCAAGCACCTTTCCCTACCTATCGGCAGTCAAGTCCAGTCCCATCAATTCAAAGCTTTTGATTAGTGCCCTCTTCAGCCTTTGATACTTTATGGGGGAGGATTCACTTCGATTTCTGCAGGGATTATGTCTTTTGTGAGGGTTCTCAAGTATAACAAAGGGGTAAGGGTGGAGTGTTTCCATCACACCTTCACATTCTTATCTTTTTGTCTACTATATTTTAGTCTTGCAAGATGGCTCTCCCTGGTAGCATTGAGTTTGCTAATTACTTCTAAGCCTTGGAAGCGATGTGCTCTTATAACGTCGACTATGATGCTTTCAACATGTGTCGAGTCTCTTTGTGGTGCAATCGGTTCATTGAGTGGAACATGCTGATAGAGGCGGTACAATTTTGGTACCCCGAAGACCATGTATTTCGTTTTGGGTTGGATGAAGTTTTTCCTACCTACGAGGACTTTTCTGCCATGCTGGGGATAAATCCCAGTGTTGCTGCGGCTTTACTCGAATTTTCTCGTTCTCCCAGGGATTTTCTAGCTGGGCTTCTTCGCATTTCGCCTTCGGCGGCTAGATCACTGGTTGCTGGAGGAATGATTTCCCTCCCATCGGTGTTGCAGACTGTGCATTTGCAGGAAGTATGTGATGTTGGCTGTGCTGGAGCTGTTTCTTTGGGCCTAGTTTTAAAATTACTACTGGTGACTGGGGAACTGTTGGTGGACCCATAACTTGCAGCCGTTACTTCATAGATGTTATACCGTTGCAATCATGCTACAGTGATACTGGCGAAGACCCTGAATGGTCTGGATGCCTGGCGAGAAGTTCATTTTGACTTCCTACGGGGTAGCCCCGTGATGTTATTCATGTGGTTGTTTGAAAGACTCCGCCTGGTGACTCTTCCGAAATATACTTCATCGGCTATACCCAACTTCTTTTCTCGTCGCTTCTTTTACGTTGGCCTGGATATTACGAGCTGGGAGAATTGGTTTGTGGAGCATGGGGCTCGGAATTCGTACTGGTCAGTGCGTTGGTGGGGACAGTTTATGCCTGTTCTAGAGCTAGGAGAATACTCATATGTTCGGCTAGTTGGTCTCAGACAGACCTCTTTTTATTTCCTTTGGAGGCTTTTGTGCCAATTTGGCTGGGAAGAGGTTGTGCCACCTCAAACACTAAATTTTTTTTCGGTAGAGGATTTGACTGAGTGTCTGCGCATGCGGCTTGGATCTCTGTGGAAGAATCGGTGTCCGTCGACCCGTCTCTCTTAGTTTGTTGGGAGATTTTGGCATATCCCTGGAGATTATATGAAGTGGTTGTGGAGGAGAGTAGTTAGCAAGATGTTGGCAGTGGATACTGTACAAAAGTGGCTTTCTTCTTTTGACACCGTGGAAGGGGGTGTTGTGGTTTTTTTGAAGCTGGTTCGAGCCTATCGGTCCATGGAGTGTCTGCAACACTCTGTTCAGGCAGGGGAAACTTGGGGACCCCAGGATGTAGATGATGATGACGGAGAAGGCTCCTCTGGTAGCTGTGGATAGTACTCTTGGAGAGTTTATTATGGGTAATAAATATGGGGATTTTATTTGGCTTTTTTAGGAGGGTGGGGGGAAGGGAGTTATCCGTTCCTTTTCTTATGTAATCTATACCGAAATTTCTTATTAAGGCAGTAAACAAGTTTCTGATCATCCAGCTGTGCCTTTGATGAGTTTTGTGTTATTTTAATTATCTATACCGATCGCTAAGGCATACATAATCCTTTTGTTCAAGTATATGTTGGAATTGACTGTCGTTCTCGGAGATAAGAAAATAATAGTATTTTGTGAAAAAGAAAGGGTCATGCTCACGTAAGGTGTATGAGTTGCTTACGTACCTCTGGGGTTTTTGAAAAGTTTTAATTTGTTTAAAAATGGTTTTTTGCAGAGGATCAGGCCCACGTAGTTCTGGGTAGAAGGAAACGAAGAGATTTTTTTTTCAGAATAGATGGGAGATGAGAAGAGTCGTAGCGCGCTGAGATTTCGGACTAGGGGTAGAATGTCTTGAGACGGTCTAGGTTGACTAGACGAGCCATCTCTTGCCCATCTAAGTCAGTGAGCATGGCGGCACCACCGGACAAGATCTTCTTGATAATGTAGGGGCCGCTCCAATTAGGCTTGAATTTCCCTCTAGGTTCCCAGATGGGTTCTATTATTTTTTTAAGGGCTAGGTACCCTTCTCGGACACCACGGTCCTTGACTCTCTTGTTGAATGACCACGCTATTCGGCGATGGTACCCTTATATGTGGTATAGTGCTTTTAATCTCCTTTCTTCTAGGAGGGTCAGCTCATCAAGATGGCTTTGGCACCAGTCTTCTTCGCTAACCTCTCTTTCAAGCATGACGCACAACGAGGGTATTTCCAGCTCCATGAGTAGGAATGCTTCCATACCGTAAACTAGAGAGTAAGGGGTAGCCCCAGTATAGGTTCGAATTGAGGTTCGGTAGCCCCAGAGGGCGTACGGGATCCGATCGGCCCAATCCCGATAACTTTTGGTCATCTTACTGATGATGGCTTTGAGGTTCTTGTTGGCGGCTTCAACTGCACCATTGGTCTAAGGTCGGTAGGGAGAAGATTTGTGTCTCTGAATACCATATTCTTTGACCACTTTTGAGACTTTTTCCTCAAAATGTAAGCCGTTATTTGATACTAGCTCGTACGGGACCCCATATCAGCAGATGATAATTTTTCTTGATGAATTTGGCCACATTCTTGGCATTCAGCACTGCGTATGACTCAGCTTTGACCCATTTGGTGAAGTAATCAATGTCAACTAGGATGAACTCATACCCATTAGAAGTCTTTGGTGTAACCTTTCCTATGATGTCGATGCCCCAGGTGGAGAACGGCTAGGGAGAGGTCATGTTATATAATTCATGCGGAGGCAGATGCTGAAGGTTGGAGAATTATTGGCATTTGAGGCATCTTCGGACATAGGCGGTGCAATCTTGGGTCATGATGGTCCAGTAGTAGCCTTATCGGATGATCTTTTTTGCAAGAATATGACCGTTCATATGGGGTCCTCATTCCCCGCTGTGGATATTCTACATTATCTTTTCAATGTCAACCCCTACGATGCAGTGTAGATGGGTTCCATTGAAGTTTCTTTTGAGCAGTGCTTTGTGACAGATGATGTACTGGGCAGCCAGTCTTCGAAGGGTTGCTCGATCTTTCTTATTGGAACCCTCGGGATACCTACCATTCTTGAGGAGGTTCCAGATATCATAGTACCAATAATTGGCTAGCTCAGGACCTTCTATGGTGACGAGCTCAATGTGGTAGCAGTGGGTTGGTTTGTCTTTCTTTTGAATAAGGAAGGTGGTCATTATAATTCCTTCAGGCATGTCGACCATGGAGGCCAGGGTAGCAAGGGCATCGGCTAGGTTATTCTTTGCTCGAGGTAGGTAATGGAAGGTGATATCTTGGAATTAGGAGGCTAGTTCTTCTAAGTGGGCATGGAAGGGTTGGAGTTTCTGATCCTTGACTTTCCATTTTCTGAGAACTTGACCGATGATGAGGGAGGAATATCCGTAGCCATCTAGGCATTGGATACCTTTCTTGAGAGAAACATTGAGGCCTACCGTACATGCCTAGTACTCTGTCATGTTAGTGGTGCAGGGGAAATCTAATTTGATGGCGATGGGAGTGTGAGAGTCATCTGGGGTGATCAGAAGTATCCCAATACCATATCCCCTTTTATTGGCAGTGCCATTAAAGAACATTTTCCATCGAAGGTTGTCTTGAGCAGTGCGAAGGATGTTTTCATCTAGGAATTCAGAGACCCAGACATCGGCTTCTTCTACAGGGTAATCAGCGAGGTAGTCAGATATGGCTCTTCCTTTCATGGCTTTCTGCGTGACGTACACAATGTCGAACTCGGCTAGGAGCATCAACCATTGGGCCATTCGTCTAGACAAGGCGGGTTTCTCAAGAAGGTATTTGATGGGGTCCATTCGGGATACAAATTTTATGGGGAAGGCGAGCATATAGTGCCGCAACTTTTGGGTGACCCAGACAAGTGCGATACACGCCTTTTCTAAAACAGTGTAGTTGACCTCGTACCCGGCCAATTTGCGACTGGCATAATAGATAGCCCTTTCTTTGCAGGAATCTTCAAGGTATTGGGCTAGCAGAGCCCTAGTTGCAGTGCCGGTTATGGTTAGGTATAGGAGCAAGGGGAGACCAGGCCGTGGTGGCATGAGTACCGAGGGTTGGGTCAGATATTATTTGATTCGATCAAAATCTTCTTGGTAGTCCTCATTCCAAACTTTAGTTGAATCCTTTCGGAGGAGTTTGAAGATAGGTTCGCATATGAAGGTTAACTGGATGATCAATCGGCTGATGTATTGCAATTTCCCGAGGAAGCCTCGGACATATTTCTCTGTTCGAGGAGGTGGCAATTCGATTATGGCTTTCAGCTTGGCAGGATCTTCTTCTATCCCTTTCTTACTGACCATGAATTCCCAGAGTTTTCCCTTTGTAACCCCGAAGATACATTTCTACAGATTGTGTCTCATTTGATACTGTCGCAGTCGTTCAAAAAACTTTCAGAGAGAGGGAACATGACCCTCTCTAGTTTTGTAATTGATAATAATATCATCCACATAGACCTCAACTTCTTTGTGAATCAAATCGTGCAGGATGGTTGTGGCAGCCCTCAGGTAGGTAGCCCCAGCGTTGTTGAGACCAAATGGCATAACAGTGTAGAAAAAGGTTCCCTATGGGGTGATGAATGAGGTTTTTTCTTGGTCGTCTGGGTGCATTTTGATTTGGTTGTATCCACCAAATCCATCGACGAATGACTTGAGAGCATGACTGGTTGTGTTGTCCACGATCATGTCGATATTGGGTAGCAGATAATCATCCTTTGGAGAGGCTTTGTTCAAATCCCGGTAGTCTACACACATCCAAAATTTTCCTCCTAATTTTGGCACAGACACTATGTTGGCTAGCCACGTGGGATATCCGATCACACGAATGAAGCCTATGTTCAACTATTTGACCACCTCTTTTTTGACCTTGAGCGATCATTCGATGCGGAGTTTTCTCAACTATTTTTTTACCGACTTGTAATCTGGGAGAGTGGGGATCTCGTGCTAAGATATTTCATGATAAATACCGGGAATATCGTCGTAGGACCATGCGAAGAGATCCACGAATTCCTTTAGAAATTCTTTGAGTTGTGCACGCTCATGCTCGTCGAGGGTAGCCCCTATCCTAATCTCGCGCAGTTGGCTACTAGAACCGAGGTTAACAACAACAATCTCTTCTTTATTAACTTGAATGCGGTTATGTTATTTATTATTAAACTTATTTAGATCAATTAATAATTGTTCATTTGCAAAATCATCATCATCAAAAGTTTGATTAGAATCTAGACAGTTAATGTAAGACACAACAAGATACTCAAAAGCTTTGTTTATTTCATTGATAGGAAAAATAGCATTGAGAACCTCGTCAAATGAGGACTCGATTACATTTGAGCAAGGATAGACAACAGAAGAAGAAATGGGGTAAACATTGGGATTAGGGGATATTTCAACAGGTAGAACTGGTGCAGCATGCCAGTTGAGGAGAGGTGTATCAGCAGCTTTAATCAGGTGGGATGGATCCAGTGATGTAGTGCATGAATGAACTATGCAGAGTGTCAGCCCTAGTGTCTGTAAGCTGAAGGAATCTTGGGAGTCACTTTCCTCAGTCTCTTCGGTATCTTTGATGAGCGGTTGTGCATGGTGTTGGGAACTCTCGGACCATGGGTAGCTGTCTTGGAAAAAGATCTCCCTTCCAGGCTTCATCTTATTGTTTGTATGGTCATACCATGGTTCTGAAAAGCCACAAAAGGGGAAGTCCTCACCCTCTTTAATGAATCGTCCGTTCAAGGAGTCACCTGGGATAGTCTGGATGCAAATCCTTCTTCACTTCAATCAGCTCAAGTATTCCTTGATGTCTTTGTCCTAGCCCCAGTCGGGGCATGAAGTGCATGTTTCTGAACATCTAAATCACATTAACGTTGCCATGAGGGTCGTATTCTAGACAACCCCTTTCTTTGAAGTCGTCCCCTGCCGGGAGTGGAAGTGGCTCAACTCGAAATCCTGATAGGAGCATATCATTTGACCCGTGTTGTATCTCAAGGATTGAACTGCTGGTACTTGCACCATCGGCATTGTCGTCATCGCCCAAGATGGTAATAACCCGTTCGTCGGTGAAGAAATTTAATTTCTGATGGAGTGAGGAAGGCACGCCCTTGATACTGTGTAGCCAAGGCCGTCCTAGCAATAGGTTGAAATACGCTGGGATATCAATAACCTAGAATTCGACGATAGGGTTTATAGGGCCAACCCCTATTACAAGCTTTATGGATCCAATCACCTCCCGACGGGTATTATCGTAGGCACGCACAACAACGGAGGTTGGAGTGAGATCGCTTTCTTTTAGGCCTAAACATTTGAAGGTTCTCAATGGGTCATGGAAGATCCATTGTCGACAAGAGAGAGTGGTACGACCTTCCCCATAACTTCAATGGAGATATTGAGTGCATGACTGTGGTTTGGCCCAATCTTGGAGATTTTTTCTTCGGAAAAGGATAGCATTTGGGTAGAGGTCAAGGATCCGACCAAATTTACCACTTCTTCTGGTGTGGTAGAGGGAGAAACTGTGGGTCTAGTGAGCAACTTGATCAAAGCATTTCTGTGTAGCTGAGAAGACATGAAAATCCCACATAGAGTGATGTTAGCTTGAGTTTTCTTCAATTGATCGAGTATCTTGCTCTCCTCGAGGGTCATTTCTAGCATAGGAAGGGTTTCAACACCCTTCCTTTTGTCATTGGCTGGTAGTGAATTTAGGATCTGGTAATGCTTCCCTGATCTGGTCATGTGATTTACTGAAGAAGGGAAAAACATGAATCCTGTTTCCTCATCTATCTCGGGTTGTTCTGCCACCTTGATTATTTCTCTGAGGAGTTCTTCAAATGGTATCACTCCACACATGTAGGCTATCGGGCCAGTTTTCTCGAAAGCTTGCTCTTCATTCGAATCTCTGAATTCTTCCCCCCATCCGATGGCAACAATTCTATCTTTCCATGTAAAGTCGATGCATTCCACAACTTCAACGGCTTCTTTATATAGGTCATCCCATTATGTGGGGAAGTGTAAGGGTAAAGGGACAAGGCGCCCCTATAGCTTCAAAGGATCAAGTAACTCGGTCAAACTACAAATGTTGTTGGTTTGCCTGAATAATTCTGCCATGATCGGGACGACATCATCCAAGATGACTTCAGTGGTTGATACTACCCAACTATCTGACTCTAGGGCCCATTTTCGTGCTTCGAAGAACAGCATCCTAAATCTCTGGCAATCAATGATCATCTGTGGGGGCATTTTCAGCCCGAACTCTAGGAGTTGGTTTAACACCTCTGATAATTCCATGTTTCCATTTTCAGAATGGGTACGGATAGTAATGCATGATGTGGTAAGGAGTGACAGTGCCTGATCAGCGAGGCTAGTAGGATGTAGGAGGAAATATGGGAAAATTTGGAGAGGTTTAGGAAAGTATATGGGTATGATTTGAGTTGAGGGATCGAATTTTGGGTTCTCTTCTAGAAAGATGGCATTGGTATGATTTGGAAGTGGGTTGTGAGTAGTGTTTAGCTTAGTATTAGTTGGTGGGGCGATGGTACCCCAGTTAATTAGACCTTGGATTACATTTCAGAGGTGAAAGAATTGGTCGGTGGTATGGCCAGCAGTTTGGTGAAAGGCGCAATGAGCGTCTGCCTTGAAGTTTCTTGGGAGTGGATTTGGCAATGGATGAGGATCCAAGGCTTTGATGAGGTTTCGGCTTAACAGGTTTTGATAAACTTTGGAGAGGGGATCATGGAGCTCGGTTTATTCCTTTCGAACTGGGACAGGGCGACTTTTTGGTGCCCATGATGTGGTTGGTTGAGAGATGTTGTTGACGGTTGAGACTGTAGCACTGGCAGGCTTGTCATATTTTCTGGGGGTGAACTGTTCGGACACCTTCTTTGGTTTAACTTTTGTCCTGGAAACACCCTCCTCGATTTCTACTCCTGCTTCTCTGAGAGCTCAGAAGTGGGGATAGTATTGTCCTCCCATCGTTGCTCGGACATGGGGTAAGAAGTTCTTCTTCACTATGCTGACTTGTTCTTCCTCGGAAGGTCGATTGGCCATGGTTGCTGCTTTTTCCCTCCATCGGGTGATGAAGTTACTGACTGATTCACCAGGGTTCTATTTGAGCAACTCGAAATCACAGCGGGTGACCTCAAGCTCTTCATTGTATTTGTACTGCGATATAAATTCTTGGGCTACATCCTCCCAACTACGAATGCTAGATTCTTCTAGAGACAAAAACCATCGGAGGGCGCTATCCTTCAAAGTTTGCTAAAACAATTGGGCCATCACTTCTTCAGAATCCCCTAGTAGAGTCATGGAACGGTGATAACTTCAGAGATGAACAATCGGGGGTTCACTTCCTCCGAATTTCTCAATATTTAGCATCTTAAACTTCTCGGGTAACCTCGCTTTAGGATAAGGAGACATGTGGGTGTAGTCCATGTAATTCCCTGAGATTCTGACTTAGTCAAACTTCTTAGTGAGTATCTTGAGGTCTTCTTTGACTTTGTTCAATTCTTCTTCTTTTGGATTAATGACCATAGGCAAGTTGGCCCCATGCTGGGCAAGGTTCGGCATTGGAAGCTGGGCAGGCGGTGTCCCATTAGCAGGAGGGGCACGTGGAGCGTGCTGATACTCTTCGGGAACCTAGATAGTCTCGATTGGATCCATAGCGTGAGGAAATAGGGCGTCGGGCTCTTGAGGAACGGGAACCTAGTATCGTTGCATCTCTCGAACCTCGGTTTGGAGGTTGTCAATCTTGGACACAAGCTGAGCTAGAACTATCGCCAGACCCGGCTGCACAACGGGTACTTGATTTGTATTCTCCATGGAAGGCGGATGGATTCCGGACTCGAAAGGAGTAATAGGGGAACGAACGAAACTCCGGGGTGACTTGGCTGAAGGCCGAAGCCAATAAGGAGCCAGGCCAAGGGTTTGCGATCGACCTGAGAAGGCGCAAAAATGGAATTTATATTTATTTATTTTTTCTGAGGAAATAGGAATGAAAATATTTTTTTTCTGTTTGAGAGGGAAAGACAAATATTTTTGGATTTTTGATAAAGAGAGGAGAAATGTTTTTGGTTTTTAATAAATAAGGGAGAAATGTTTTTGAATTTTTTTTCCTGGGAGACGGATCTTATCATAATTATTATGTTCTCACTTGTATTAAATTCTCCTAAATGGAAAATGAAATGTCGGACGGGACCCGAGCCTGGAAAAATTGGGTTTGTAATAAATGCAAAGCTATGGCCGGACTTGTGACCAGGCTCACGAACAGGGTCCTGTTTTAAAAATGTGCAAAAATTTGGGCGGCAGGCCGACCCGGAATTTCGGCAGAGTTTCGGGATGAAATCGGCAATCTAAGATGTGTGTCCTAGGGTTGACACCTATATGCGGGTATGCAGTTGGTTGGGTGAATTGGAAAGGATTCCCCCGTTTGGCATGACTTCCACGATATACGTCTTGCTCTTGCGAAAAATCGGTACGTGTGGACAAGACATTTGATATACCTGAGTTTACGTGAATTGCCTCACTATATACCTCATGGGGACAGTACGTGCGAGAGAAAATTCGATATACTCGACGTACGTGAACGAATTCCCTACGATATACCTCCCGTCATGACTTCGGTCAAGCGGTACGATGCGGGGGAACCGTTCGATATACGCCGAAGGTACTTGGCCAATGGAAGTTGAGAGTCATATCGCTTAGGCTAACTGCGCCCTGCGAGACCAGCATCCATCATGAAGTGACCCTCCAGTTACTGGGTAAAACTTTGGTCAATAAAAATGCTCTTTGGTGATGTCGTGTGAATCATGCATGATTCTCATATTAGTGTCTTATGAGAATGTCTTTCTTGATTATGCCAAACAGGGAGCAAAGTACAAGTACTAATGGTACACCAAGGGTGATGGGTGATGCGTGAAACATGTGGATATATGTGACCCTAGGTGTACGTGGTGCGAAGTGTACATGGAGAATTTTTTACAAGTGTGAATAGAAGCATAAGCATGGGGTACACATGAGTAATAAAGGGGAACATGAAAAATGGGGGAGAATATAGGCAAACATAACACCCACGTAAATAGAGTCTAGCCCTCAAAACAATAAATTCCCCAATGGAGTCGCCACTGTGGCCATCCCTCCCGAATCCTAATCCTCGCGGCGGGTGGGCTGCATGAGAGTGAGGATCCTTAGGTCCCGCGCATCCCTCTCGGGAGCGCTTCGGCCGGCGTCATTTGAGGTGAGGTGAAAAATGTAGAGAGATTAGAGTCGCCAGTCTATTTTACTCAAAACAGACAAAAGAAAAGGGGAAGCCATCCCGAAGGACAGCATCCAAAGACATACTGGTGCATACAAAACCAAAGTGATTCGAGAAGGGTCCGGAGGCTAAGTTACGAAATGGGAAGGTGTTAGGAACCCACTACGCCCTTTTGGTCTCTCATGATTTTTTGTTATTTTCCTTTTATTTTCCCCGTGATGTGTGTGTACATGTGTATATATAGTGGATATAGGAATCATGTACTTATACCATGGAAGAGCTAAAGCGAGTCATCCGTAGGAAGGTTTAAAAATAATATTAGAAAATAGGATTTACGCGATTATCCCTACGTTGACCGATATGATGGAACGATAACGTATGTAGAATAATACGCCATTAAGAACAAATATATGTATATATATAATATAAGAGAATGGAGATTAGAGAAAATAGAAAATGAGAGGAAAAGTAAAAATAGGACTCGAGTCTCGGGTTTTACCCTGAGACGCCTACGTAGCCTATAGAGAGGCATCAAAGTTCACGTAGTTCGCATACAAAATGTGGGGTGGGGTTTATCCCATAAATCCAACCGGGTGATTATCTTCTTTGTGTGTATGTGTAGAAAAAAGTGTTTTAGTTGTGAGAGAAGTGTAAGAAAAGTGTGAAAATTCCCGTTTGGAATTTATGAGCAAACCTTCTTTTTCTTATTTTTTGGGTTTTTATTTATATGAAAATAAGAGATGTTCAATAATACTAAATAAAAAGTATATTAGGATGTGTGAGATGATATAATAAAAGTGCTAAGTAATAAAACAAGTTATTGCGAATTTATGAGAATTTAAGGAGAGAGTTGAGAAAATTGGACATTCTTGAAGATCTTGAGCTTGATCTTGAATGATAGAGAGTAGCCCTTAGACTTGGATGATGATGGAGGGCAGTGAATTCACCAAGTTTGATGAAAAGGATGGTGAAAAGTGAAGGTTGGAAAGGGATTTGGGTGTGGAAATCACGCTGACTTCGAGAGAGGTTTTCTGGATCTGCTGAGAGTGATATGTTTCAGATCTGGGTCCCCTTTTGAAAGTGAGGTCAGGCATCCTTTTTATAGCCCCAGGACACTACCGATTGGCATAGACCTGGTCCTACCTATCGGCACCTACCGATAGGCAGGGTCTGGGACCTGCCATTTGGCAATGTCTTTCAGGCCTTTTCGAAAAATTGGCCGCAGAACGCAAACCGTTGATCAGAATTGCGTACGGGATGGACCGTTGGAAAGGTAATTTAGAGTCCTTTGAAATTCCTTGGATCGCTCCTGGTTTTGGGAGTTGACTTTAGGTCAAATATGGCTCGAAAGCATTCATCAGTCCATTAGATGGGGAATCGTCAGACGCAAACGGATCGTTCGTCCGCATGGTAAGTCTGAATCGTGCAATGGGAGGACCGTTGAAAAGTTTAGGAGATTTACTTCGACATTCCAAAGAGTTTAATTAGGTTCGGGGAGTTGACTTTGGTCAATCGGGCCCTGGAAGCATTCGGTGACCTTCCGGAGTCAAACGGATCGTTCGTTCGCATGGTAAGTTAGAATCGTGCACGGGATGGACCTTTGGAAAGGGGTTTCAGTGCCCTTCGAAGATTCATTCAGTCTCGGTTAAGCTGAAGAGCTGACCTAGGTGAAACGTAGTCCAGGAGCGGCCGGTGGCCTCTTAATTGAGTTTTGGGGGAAAATAGGTCATTCATCTGCATGGTAAGTCGGAATCGCGCACGGGATGAACCGTTGAAAAGGGGTTTTAGTACCCTTTGAAGATTCATTCAATTTTGGACGAGTTGAATACTTTGACTTTGGGTCAAACGGAGCCTGAGAGTGCCCGATGGCTTCTTGGTTAGTACTCGGGGTATGACCTAGATCTGTAGTGATGAAGGGAGGTGCTAGGGACCTAAGGAGATTTTAGGGGGTAACAGAATGTGGTGTCTACAGTAGTTGTAGAGGAGTTCTTGCCATGGATTCTTTCACAGGTAAGAAGTTATTTTCAGAACCATTAGCCTCCATATTCTTATTCAGCTTACAAATACAATTTTTATTTAATTTTATCTAGCAAATGATCTGAATGAAAAGAAAATGAATTTTCCAAAAAAAAGGTAAAATTAAAAACTGGATATAACCCAAAACCCATAAGAGAGACAAAGAAAGAAATATACCTAGGTGGAGATATCAGAGAGAGAGAGAGAGAAGGGGAGAGAATATATTGGATGAGAAGGGTAAAAAAATGCCAGTTGTAGAATGAGTGGGGAGAATAATTAAAAGAGGGGGGAAAAAGATCGGTCACCTTAGGGGGAGAGAGGGGCAAGAAGATAAGATAGAGTATACTCTTTAATAGTTTACTCATTAATACCTCTTATACTATCATATTAGAGGTATAACTAGCATACAACCCGTGCGATGCACGGGCGATGTATAATAAACAAATATAAATATAATTAAAAGAAATTAGTATATATCATAACTTCAATATCTTATCTTAAAGGCATTATATCAAGACTCCATTTTTATATGTTGCGTGCTTAAAATAAACTAACAAATGTCATATTTTAAGCAATTTTATATGCAACTAAAATAATATGATACAAACTTTGTTCAATTTCTTAAAGTTTTGTAATCAAACATTATTGTAATAAATGTTAAAAATTCATTCCAAATATTATATCTTCTGTAAAGAAATAACACTCAAAGATAAAGTTAGAAAAATAACAAATATCTTCAAAACAAATTGCTTCATCTTTTTCAATGCTCGCCATGGTTAGTGCAAGATTCTATCTGAAAAGTATATTGATAAAAATTGACTTTATCCAGAGAGAGAGATCTTTTTAGTTTCCAAAAGACTTTTGATTTATTTATTTTTTGTTTCAGAAAATATGATGTTCAATACGATTTTTTTTTATTTCAACCAAAAAAAATTGGTTTATCTGTTTTTTTGGTTTAAAACAACACAATGTCCAAGAAGAATAAGAATGCTTAAGATGAGAGAGAAAAGAATAACAAGTATTAAAACCTCATTAACATTCCTAATACTATTATATTAAAAGTCATTTTGGACATCACACCCCGAGAAGTGAAAATGTTGGGGCCAAAGTCAATATCAAATAATTAATGGTGGTCAAACCCAAATAACCCTTTATATTGTCATACTTCTTTTTAAGTGATTGTTTCAAAAAGTTAAAATAAACCGAATATTTTTCCATACTTCTTTTTAAAGGATTGTTTCAAAAACAATAAAGCAAATCCAAGATTGTCTCTATTAAAAACTTGCCATACTTCCTTATAAAGGATTATTCTAAAAAAATTATAAAAAAATCCAAGATTGCATATATTAAAAAATTCTAAACCTATACTAAAATTACATAAAACTATGGACCTAAATACAAAAACAAAAAAATTAAATCGTTTCCACGCAAAAGCTAAAACCCAAAAAAACATATGTAATAAAAAAAATTTAAGGAAAGAGAATTGGGTGTTGTTTGGATATTGGGAAAATGAATTTCTCCTCCATCTCCATATGAGAAAGAAAAAAATTACAAGAGAAAAATAGAAAAATTGGTTATTTGAAAATCAAAGAAAATTTACCCATTACATAACATTATGATCTTTAGCTTAGTTTGTTTTCATCAATGATATTTTTTTTACAAAAAAAAAAATTCAAAAATGAAAATGAGTCATAATTTACAAATATTGAAACTTTTGACTCTAGAACCGAAAAATTAAATCTTTTTCCACCCAAAAGCTAAAACTCGAATATATATATATATATATATATATTTAAAAGTGAAAGATGAGTACCTAAATTTGGGGTTGTTTGGATGCTGGGGAAATTTATTTCTCCTCCATCTCCATATGAAAAAGAAAAGAAAGTGGAAGAGGAAAACTAGAAAATGGGTTATCTAAATTTGAAAAGACATTGAACTATAACATGACATTTTGATGTTTAGCTTTGTTTGTTTGTAACAAAAACTCTCAATTCCAATCTTATTCAGATATATCATTTATGTATCAAAAGGTGAAGATGATAGTTTAGGGTACTAAAATAACATATAGGCTTCTTAAAAAGAGTAGGGGTAAATAAATGGACAAATACATCTCGTCAGTTTAAATATAGACCATTCCTTAATGCATATATATACTTCATTTAACATTCACATGAGTGGACAATTCATGGATAGGTTAAAGTGCATTAAATACTATTAAAACCTCTAATACTGTCATATTAAAGATATAATAGCGATAAGGATAAAGATGTTATTTCCATTGTATTAAATAATACCAAAAATTATCCACACGCATACATTAAGTCAAAAATTATTTTACAAATGCAATTATGATTATGTGTCTCATTGTTCATCCACGATAGCAAAAAGAACAAAGGTTTTTACGGTCTAGTCCTTTGAATAACAATTTTCGACAAAAAAACCAATCAAACATATTTTAAACGATTAGTTCCACATATAAATACTCCTAATTTAAAAAATTAATAGACCTAATTGAATATTTGAGGGTTTTTCTTCAACTAACTACTATTCTCAAAGAATAAAAAATAACATCAATCCTGCTGCTATTTGCACCTGTCCAAGAATCGATTACAACATTCTTAATCGATTCTACCTCGATCACTTGGCTATATCATTTGTAAGTTTATCTTTATCAGCAGTTGTTTTTTCTATTTTTAATCGATTACAATATGTCAATGTACTTGGTTTGGATTCAATGAATTCATTATAATTGCGTAATTCATGTGAATGAATAACTTTTTATACATTTTATATGAATATGTTTTGATTTTGTGTTTTTATGTATTTATGTTTTGATTCTATCATATATAAGTTTATATTTATCAACAATTGTTTTGTATCTCCATCAATTACAATAGTTTAATGTATGAATTTCATTTTGAGTGAATGACATCATTCTAATTGTTAGTTGTATGCGTTGGATGAACTTCGATATTCTATTAATGATTTGATTTTGTGTTTTTTATGTATTTATGTAAAATATTGTGTGTTTTGATGTATAAACAGACGAAATCAGAACATTGTGCCAATATACTAGACATGTTTTAAGAGTAATTTTATGTGTGACACATTTTGAGACGACATTAAAACGCATACCTACGTGGTTGTTGAAATTGTTTAGTTCCCTTATGGACGTTGGTCCGCGCCAGCAGAATTACACAATCTCGATACCCCACGTAAGAATGCTATTTCAATGTGGTCTCAAAATGCATTACGTGTGAATTATTGATATTTAAGACTAATTTTAGGTGTAATTCATTTTGAGTAGGTCAATGTACTTGGTTTGGATTCCATGAAATCATTGTAATTGCGTAATTCATGTGATTGAAAAACTTTTTATACATTTTATATGAATATGTTTTGATTTTATGTTTTTTATGTATTTATGTTTTGATTCTATCATATATAAGTTTATATTTATCAATAATTGTTTTGTATGTCGATCAATTACAATAGTTTAATGTATGAATTTCATTTTGAGTGAATGACATCATTCTAATTGTTAGTTGTATGCGTTGGATGAACTTCAATATTCTCTGAATGATTTGATTTTGTGTTTTTTATGTATTTATATAAAATATTGTGTGTTTTGATATATAAACAGATAAAATCAAAATATTGTGCTAATATATTGGACATGTTTTAAGACTAGTTTTATGTGTGACACATTTTGAAACGACATTAAAATCCCATGCCTACATGGTTGTTGAAATTGTTTAGTTCCCTTATGGACATTGGTCTGCGCTAACAGAATTACACAATCTCGACACACCACGTAAGCTTGTTGTTTCAATGTTGTCTCAAAATGCATTACGTGTAGAATTATTGACGTTTAAGACTTATTTTTGGTGTACTTAATTTTGAGTTGGCATTGAAACAGCATTCCTATGTTATGTGTGAAGATTAATTGAATCACTTATGGATATGGGTTCGCGCCAGCAGAATTAACCAATCTTGACATGACATGTAAGCATGCATTTTCAATTAGGTCTTAAAATGTGGGGTATAGAATTACTGATTTTTTAATTGTGAATATGTTTGGGTGTTCGCGCCAGAGGCATTTACAATTTTTGTTTAATGTTCATTTCTATTTTCTTTTTGTGATTGACAGTTTGTATAGTACACGACCATCCAAGTAATACATGTCGTGAATGGGTTGAATGCGCTAATCGATTTTGTAAATGCGTTTATTGTAGTAATAAAAGTTTCAAGAGGGTTGATAGTGGTAATACAAATAGATAGAGGTTAGAGTCCTTATCATCAGGTATTGCAAGTGATTTTAATAGTGACATTGAAAATGACTTTTATCCTGGAGGTGTGGAGCCAAGTAAGTCATAAATCTATCTTTCCAATGATTGGAAGATATATATAAGTCACGAGCAACAGTGTTTTGAAGGAGGTGTAGTGGAATTTCAAGATAAATTATGAAAGTATGTCGTTGAGGTTGGGTTCAAGTATGTGTATTTGAAGAATGATAAAACTTGGGAGATAGTTGAATGCTCTAAAAGTAATACTGAGAATTGCATGTGGAGAATTCATGCTTCATTATCAATAATAAATGGATAATTTTACATACAAAGTTTGAATAATGAGCATACATATATAGGTGTCTTTTGTAGTTCATCAACCAAAATGATAGCCTCCAAGTTGGTTTCAATATTGTTAGTCGATGATCTTAGAAATAATCCACTTTTGAGGCCAATTGATGTAGTTAGAGATGTGAAGAAGAACCACGGTATTGATATAGCCAATCAACATACTTGCGAAAAAGATGGCTTATGTTGATATACATAGTGATAAAAAGGTTTCTTATTCATTAATGAATAATTATTGAGAACTTATATCGCAGTATGATCCTGGGTCGCATTCCATCCTTGATGTGGAACCTGAGAGTAAAAAATTTAAGAGAATATTTTTAATTTTTGAAGGATGTATGTATGGATTTCAATACTGCAGAACTATTTTATTTCTCGATGGTGCCTTTTTGAAGAGGCGTTACCACGGAACAATATTGTTAGTAACCGCAAGGAATGGGAACAATGGTATAATTCTAAATATTTTATTTCGTGTATTTCATTCTCACTTTGTTTGTTCCATTGCGGATCATCAAACTACACGCATAAAAATGTAAAGTACCTTTGAATGTTTTTGTTTAGTTCACGTGTACTATATATTTTTATGCGTGTATTTTGATGACCTGTGTTGTTATTTAAAAAGAATGTCAAGTACACGCATAAAAATGTAAAGTACACTTGAATGTTTTTGTTTACTTTACATTATTATGCGTGTATTTTGATGATATGTGTTGTTATTTGCAACCAATGCAAAGTACACGCAAAAGATTTTATAGTTAACATGCATGTTTTTGTATCTTAATTACGCATACTTTACCTTTTTAAGCGTGTATTTTTATATTTTATCTTGTTATTTGCAACCAATGCAAAGTACACACATAATATATTAATATATTTCCTACGTGTTACAAGGTCTATGCCAGCAGCATCAATTTAGGATGTGTTGTATATGAATATGCAATTTATTTTAAGTTTGATATATTTTTGTATTTCAGGTCTTTTTCCTCTTGCATATATTGTTGTTGATTCTGAAATGGAAGATAACTACACTTGGTTTCTTGTCAATTTACACAATGCACTGGATGATCAATATCGAAACATAACGTTTATATTTGATCGAATCAATGGATTAATTGAAGTTATTTTGAGGGTCTTCCCGATGTCTGCACATTCCTACTGTGTACATCATTTAAAAGGGAATATAAAGAAGGGAATTTGTGGAAATTTTGGTGGCTTTCGAAAGAATATTGTGAAAGATTTTTTGTCTTATGCATATGTTGTTTTAGTAGATGAATTTCACAAATACATTAAAGCATTGAATTAGGAATGAGAAGCTGGTGTTTCTGATTTCATTGATAATTAGCCTCCCGAGAATTGGTCTTGTACATAATTCTCCAGTAAATAGTATGGTGACATGGCATCTAGTGTTGCGGAGTCTTTAAATTCATGGATTTTAGAGGAAAGGCATTTACCAATAATTAATATGTTCGACAATTGAGGGTGAAGATTATGAATTTCAACGCAAACAAACTTGTTGAGTCTGACACTTGGACATATGAGTTATGTCTTTTTTTCAAAAGTTACTGAATGAAAATTGGTATAAAAGTCGACATTAGTCAACATGTATTTGAAGCTCATTCATAAGTGCGAGCGACAGTTAACTTAGAAGAAAGAACTTGTTCTTATAAGAGCTGGCAAATAAGATGTTTTCCATGTTCTCATGTTGTTGCCATTGTACTGAGGAAAGGTACCAATATTTATGAGTATATTGAGGATTACTATAAGGTGTCTTTCTACAGAAAATCATACTCGATACTTATATTTTCTCTTCCTAATTTGATTTCCTTAAATATTCATATACCTTAAAATCCATATGTCCTTCCTCCAATGATAAAGAGACCGATAGGCAGGCCAAGATGCAAGAGAATAAAGTCTGGTGGTCAAATCAAAGTTAGGAAAGTTACTTACTCTAGGTGTAGTAAAATTGGTCATTGCATGTCTACATGTAAAGAACCCACTTGATTACATTTAAAAATCTTGAATTCATTCATTGTAACTGTGGGTACCCGAAATGCAGAACTATGGGCCTGGACGAGTAGCCCAGTCCTGGCGGCCCAAAGTCCAGGCCCCTCATCTTTTATAATTAATCCAGTCTCCCCCCACGATCCCATGAAGGGAAATTATGGGAGAAGTGGAAAACGTGGAGGAACCCATCACCCCCACTCATCTACATGCACATGTATATATTAAACCTTAGGTTCGGGGCAAAAGGACAAGTTGTATTCTCTGTAATCACTCTCCGGAGTATATAGAAATAACATCGACTGCACCACCGTGGACGTAGGCACATTTTGGCTGAACCACGTACATCATTTGTTGTGTGATTGGCATCTTCTATTCCTTGTTCTCTTCTTGATAATTTTTCTCTCATATTTATTTGTGTTGCATAACAATTGCTTCTACAGTAACCATTTGATTAAATAAAATATTTAACAACCCATTTGATTGAATAAATGAATGTAATTTTATTGTTTAGTATTTAGCTCTATTTTTTTATTTGTTTTTTGTATGGGAGTTTAACAGAGTACACGTATTTTTTATAAAGTACACGTGATCATTTTTCCTAAAGTTCAAATGTACTTTATTAAATTTGCATGTTATTTATATTTTTCACTCTGTAAAATTGTTGAATTCATTTATTATAACCATTTGGTTGAATAAAATTATTTAAAAACCCACTTAATTGAATAAATGAATGTAATTTTCGTGTTTAATCCTATTTTTTTAGGATCAAATACCAAAAAATCCTTCAAATATTTTTTACTGTACATGTAGTCCAAGTCTTTTACTTTGTTCCAAAAGGTCCCTCAAACATCCATTTAACTAATATTTTCTTATTTTTAAAAATTTGCGCTAGCGGCATTCACCGCCCACCTCCCTCCCCCCCCCCCCCCCCCCCCCAAGCCTAACTGGAATTCAGTTTTTTTAATGTTTTTATGTGGTGAGAAACTTTTTGGAATAAAGTAAAAGGGTTTGACTAAATGTGAATTAAAAATATTTGAGGGACTTTATGATAGAAGTCCCATTTTTTATTTGTTTTTTGTATGGCAGTTCAGGAAAATACACATTTTTCAGAAAGTACACATGATCATTTTTCCTAAAGTTCACCTGTACTTTATTAAATTTGTGTGTATTTTATATTTTTTCACTCTATGTATAATTTTTGAATTCATTCCTTATAACCATTTGATTAAATAAATTATTTAATAACCCATTTGTTAGAATAAATAGAGGTAATTTTAGTGTTTAACTCTATTTTCATTTGTTTTTTGTATGGCAGTTCAACAAAGTACACGTATTTTTTATAAAGTACACGTGATCGTTTATTTAACCATTTGATGGAATAAATGAATGTAATTTTAGTGTTTAGCTCTATTTTCATTTATTTTTTATATGGCAGTTCAACAAAGTACACGTATTTTTTATAAAGTACATGTGATCGTTTATTTAACAATTTGATGGAATAAAGGAATGTAATTTTATTGTTTAATGTTTAGTTCTATTTTGTTAGTATCAAATAATGAAAATGCCTTCAAAAATTTTTTAATACACATTTAGTCGAAGTCTTTTACTTTGTCCCAAAAGGTCCTTCAAAAACCCATTTAACTAATATTTTCTTATTTTTAAAAGTCTGCGCTAGCGGCATTCACCCCCACCTCCCTCATCCCCCCCACCCACCACCACCATAACCGGAGTTCTTTTTTCTAATGTTTTTATGTGGTGAGGGACTTTATGGAATAAAGTAAAAGGGTTGGACTAAATATGTATTCAAAAAAATGGAGGGACTTTTTGGTATAAGCCTCATTTTTTTATTTTTTTTATTGTATAGTTGTTCAGCAAAGTACACGTATTTTTTATAAAGTACACGTGATCATTTTTTCTAAAGTTCACGTATACTTTATTAAATTTTCATGTATTTTATATCTTTGCACCTTATGTATGATTGTCTAATTCATTCATTATAACCATTTGATTGAATAAAATAATTTAATAGCCCATTAGATTGAATAAATGAATGTAATTTTATTGTTTAGTGTTTGGTTCTATTTTTTTATTTATTTTTTGTATGGTAGTTTAGCAAAGTACACGTATTTTTTATAAAGTACACGTGATCATTTTTATTAAAGTTCACGAGTGTTTTATTAAATTTACATGTATTTCATATTTTTGCACTCTATGTATGAATCATGGTTCGATCTAGCGGTATATTATATGGGTACTAGTGTATGATATAAGTCACAATACATGCATGAAAGAAATTATTTTTTTATTAAAACAAAAAAAAGTACAATTTTTATGAATAACAAAAGCTTGAAAAAATAAGGAAGACTGCTTGTTGAAAAAAAAAATTAAAGGCATCTGTGATGTCAGGAAGAGAGCCAATTAAATTCGAGTAGACTCGAATTTGTCCTCTCATCACAGCTAAAGGCCTTCCTAGTAAGCGTTCTTCTCCATCAGCGCCATAATTTTCTTTGTAATCTCATGTGTATAGAAAGACATGAACTTTCATATGTTTGTGGAGGATCCTCATCCACATCAAATAAATAAATGGGACTGGAAGGAAGTCCGGATAACCCTTGCCTGACATATGCTTGAAATTGATCATATGCAATTTCATATAAGGAAAGTTTCCTCACTTTTCCGTAACTTTTTTTCGTATCTTTCTTCCTTTTCTAAACTAGCTCGCAACTTTTCTACTGGGATACTCATTATCTAATTTTTTTTCTTGAGATGTAATGGTACATAAAGGAACAAATATTACTGTTTCATAGGCCAAATACAAGCTATTTATTTCTTTGATCAGAAGTAGTTGGGATACATGAGTAGTTCAGTTTAATAAATAATTTGTATTTATTGTGTTTTATTGAATATAAACAAGGTAAAGAATTTTTGGTTATTGTGCGTAAGTGAATATAAACGAAATAAAGAACATGTGTACACTTTCTATTTCTAGCATTTCATACTTGTACACCTGTAAAAAATTACTTTATAAATATAAATAGTAATTTTCATTTGCAAAATCAAAATTTATTTAATTAATCAATGCGTGTACTTTGCTCATAAAGCGTGTACTTTTGATTAAAATGCGTGTAATTTATTTCATAATATTTACTTTGAAGAAATTGTTCGTGTAGTTATCATTGTGTATACCTTACGTGTATTGTAGCCTTCGCTAGCTGTAATATAAGCTTACATAGGATATTTTGTGTTAGTTATTGTTTTGTATATAGTTTTCATATCATCTTGACACCATATATAGTTTTGAACGTTTTCCTGATAAGCTTTTTATGTTTTGATTTTTTTTTTATTTTTCTTTCAAAATCTCTTCTACCTTTTTTTCGTTTTTCAAATAAAAAATTATTTTTTTATGCATGTCTTATAATTTAATAGTAATTTTCACTTGCAAAATTTCCTATTAAGCTTTTTAATTATTGATTTTTTTTAGGTTTTTCATTCAAAATCTCTTTTACCCTGTTTTTTATTTTTCTAATAAAAAAAATTGTTTTTTTTCATGCATGTCTTATAATTTAATAGTAATTTTCAATTACGAAATCAAAATTTATTTAATTGATCAATGCGTGTACTTTATTTTTATTGCATGTACTTTGTTAATAAAGGGTATACTTTTGATTAAAATGCGTGTACTTTATTTCATAACATTTACTTTGAAGAAATTTCTCATCCATGCGTATACTTTATTTATATTTCGTGAACTTTTGATTAAAATGTGTGTAATTTATTTCATAACATTTGCTTTGAAAAAATTATTCGTGTAGTTATCATTGTGTACATTGTACGTGCATTGTGGTCCACGCCAGTGGCACCATTTTGGAGTAATACATATAAGGAACAATAACCAATACAAAATTAAAAAAAAATAGAAATATAGTATGTATATGAATCAATTTATAAAAGGTCCTTCTTGGGGAAGAAATATTCTGAAAACAGAATTTTGCTTAGTACATATGCTCTATGTTTAGCATTTTAGGGTCTTGAAAGGATTTTCCCTATATCTGCTAATTTTTCAATGAAGTGGGTACAGAAGACCCCGCAGTCAACCCTGAAATTAAAATAAAATAAATATACAAATTAGTATGATGTAGACGAAATTTGTTGCAAATATACAAATTAGTACTTTATAGAAATAAGTTTTTTCTTACCTATTATATTTCTTAGGGCATTCATGATCTCTTATTAGGTTAAATTTGACTCACTTTCCAGTAAGAAATCTACTATTCTTTTGTTCTTTTTTCTTGTTCTATCAGTGGATCATCATCAATTGTTAATTCATTTTATGTACCTTAATCAATCGTTCGTATAGTTACGAAACCATTTCTTTCATTATTTCTGCTTCAATATTCAATGCGTAAAGCATTTTTTAGATGACAAAAAATTGTTAAGCGGATAAATAGTGAGTGTATATAAATAAAAAGGTATATGTAAATTAAATAGTGCAAAGTACATGCATAATATTAAAGTATGCATGCCTGTATTTGTGCATTTCACGTGTATTTTACAATATTGTGGTTGTACTTTTATACATTGAATGATTATTTAGAAATAGTGCAAAGTACACAGCTTGAATATTGCAAAGTACACGTGAATCATAAAAGTACAGGTAAGATAACTAAGTGTAAGTTTCGGCTCTAGTCATTTTTTTTGCATCATCGAAGTATGATGTGTTTTCTTCCTTGTCATCCGGTTGAAAAGAATCCATATGGACGACTTTATTTTGGTCTCTATATATCGTAAGTAATGTAAAATGTCCTAATGTCATGTCTTGGTACAATGAAAAATTATTACAACTGCCCAAATATTGAAATAAATCTTTGCAAAACTTGCTCCTCTTATTGACTTTATTTTAGCTACAAGCTTCTTTCTGGAAAAAAAATTATAGACATTGTGTTAGTAAAAAAAATTATAGTATTTATGTGATTGTGATGCACAAAAGCATTCGGTTTAATTTTTCTTACCCAATAATAATCAGAAAAACTGTGTGTAGCGGAGAGCCTTTCCTTTGACAATTTTGTCATCAATATCTCACTGAAGGCAATTATTATTTATTTCATACATTTAAAATGGCGAGGATATAATAATGTAAAAATTAATGGATGTCTAATATTTGGTTTACATACTTGCTTGATATTTCTTGATTCTTGAAGACTTCAACAAAAAAATTTCATGTGACATACAAAGCCAGTCCTTAGTAAATAAATTCCCTGCATTTTAATATAGGCAATAACAATTGTATAATAAGAATAATATTATTCTTTTGCACCAAAAAAAATAAAAATAAGTGAAGTGCAATATCATCAAACAATACACTTTACCTTGGTTCAGCCTTTTGAATAAACTCTTCAATTTTATTCTTTGCAGCTTCATTGAGGTATTTATATGCATTGACTACTTCAAGCTTGAAGTGATTTTCTTTATATTATTGGGCTATTGTTATCTTGTCGGTTCTTAGTCCTCTCGGCTTCTATTTTTTAATTAGGCGATTCTTCTCATTTTCATCGGAATCTTTTTTATTCTTCTATCCTCTAGTAACAAGTGCTTTTATTTCGGATATTTCTCAAAATACAAACCCTTTGTGGGTGGTCAGTGGTGTCTTTATTTAATCTTTATAAATGTAATCATCTTTTATTTTTTCTTTTCTATCCACTCTCTCATGGATTCTCTTATACATTGAGGCTTGTACAGTCTTCAACTCCGAAATTTCATCCATGAGTTTTTTATTAGTGTTTTCCTGATATATATATATATAAAGAATATTAGACTGTAAGCATTTTTTTTATAAACATAATGTCAAAGAACATCATTATTCAACAATATAAAACGTGTGCACTTTCATTTAAGTACTGCATGTAGTTTGATAACTGCATGTACTTTTATCAAAATACTGCGTGTATTTTGATAAAAGTACACGCGTGTACCTTATAAAGAAACATCTTGTACTTAATAAAAAGATCATGTACTTTAAAAACGCATGTACTTTATAAGAACATATACTTTTATCAAATTACTGCGTGTATTTTGATAAAACGAGTGTACTTTATAAAATAAATGCTTGTACTTTATAGAATAATGATGTTTTCCATTTGAAAATTAATCAAAAGTACATGTTCAGTTTTTTTCACTTGTGATTCTTCAAGAATTTTCCTTATTGCCAAAATTTCATCCTTGAGAGATTTATTGTTGTCTTCCTGATATATAAAAAGAATGCTAGATTGTAAGAATTATTTGATAAACATAATGTCAAAGAACAATGAATACAAATATAAATAAATGAAATAAATAATAAAGAATGACATTCATAACTGCATGTACTTTATAAAAATTATGTGTATTTTCTTAAAAAATCATTATTCTATAATATAAAATGCGTGCATTTTTATCTAAGTACTGTGTATACTTTATAAAAAAATATGTGTACTTTTATCAAAATACTGGGTGTATTTTTATAAAAATGTGCGTACTTTAGAAAATAACTACTTGTACTTTATAGAATAATAATGTTTTCCATTTGAAAATTAATCAAAAATACTTGTTCAGTTTTTTTCACTTCTGATTCTTCAAGATTTAGCATCAACGTCGCCATTTCTAGCTCACCATCTCTCAATTTTTACAGTAGATATTCATACATTTTTTGGGATTTTTATTACTCTTGGATATATGGGCATTCATTTGCTCCAACAGTCTTGATGATTCGTCCTATTCTTCAATGATTCATACAATTATTTAGTTCTTTATGAGTCACTCATTGTTGTTGGAACAAGTTTTTCATTTAAAGAATTGTCTATAACAACAAGTTGAGTATTTTGCACCTCCAACTTATTGAGTAACTCTTTTTCTTTCAAAAGTTGGGAATTTTCCATCTCCAAATTCTTCATTTCCTATAATATTTCCACAAGTTGACGATTATCAATCTCCAACTGTATATGCAAAATAATAAGTTTGGCATTTTCCACCTCCAAAGTTTTCATCTTCTCTAGTGCACAATCAAGTTCTTGAGTTGTTTTAGATAGTTGGTTATTTTTTTCCAACAACTCCATTTTCAATTCAACATTTTCTTCATCCAAATTCACCTTCTCAACATTTTCAGAAATTCTTGATTCAAAATTTTGAGTATCTGTTGGTTCGTAATTCCTAACATTCTCAAACTTTTCATAATCTATATATTCAAAATTCCTAGTATCTTTTGGTTGATCATTTTCCTTCTTTTTTTAAGGAATCACAAAATTTTTAAGGGGAACATTCCAACCTGACGAAAGTGCATTGTCATCACATTATTCAGCAGCTTCTTCGAACGATAAATCAATATGTATAGCACTTACTTCAGAAATGTTCAAAGAGAAACTGGGCCCTTCACATTGAGTTTTACTCTTTTTGATGCCCTTATTGAGATCAGTTTCACTTTCCATTGCACTGTCCATACTAGTCGCTTTATTTGTAGTCTTCTTCTTCAAATTTACTGAAGTGATTTCATTCTCTAATAACCAATCTTTCAAAGATGACAAGTTCCATCTAATAAATTTTGGTGTCTTCTCTTTCTTCCCTTTAACATGTGGAATGATATAAAACTTCTCACATACCTAATACTGTGATCATGCAAAAACACATATGATATTAATAATCGTATTATCTAGTTTTCATAATTGAAATAACGCATGTAATCTATAAATATCACATCTAATTTCAAAATACACATGATATTTATAAAGTATACTCGTGTAATCTATAATTATCACGTGTACTTTCAAAATAACCGTCATATATAGTTATTCCAATGATCATAATCATTGAAATAACGCTTGTATTTTATAAATATCATGTGTATTTTGAAATTACAGATGATATTTATATATTACACGAGTGTACTTTATAAATATCACGTGTATTTTGAAAGTACACGCGACATTTATTGATTACACGTGAACTCAGATTTTCAAACAAATTTTCTAATTTATTTATTGGACTAATTGCATTAGTAAGTTTTGCTCACCAATAGTGAAATGACACATCCACTTATTGTGCTAGGCATTGAACTTAATGTTTTGTTGAGTGAATTGATGAGAAACCCATGCACAACAGATGCCCAATTATATTTAATCATGTCATCAATATCGTTGATGTATGGTGTGAAAACTTCTCCTAGTCTGAAGTTTGAGTTGGAGAAAAGCAACATCGTCCTAAATGTAACACCCCGTAAATTCAATGACCTTTAATTATATAATATTTTGGGAGGAAAATAATTTATTTTATTTGGAGAATTAAATTCATGATTTGAGAAATTTTCAAATTGAGGAATTTATTAATTTGGCGAATTGAGGATTAATTATTTTGGATTATTTTATGTCGTATTTTGAGGTCTTATATTTGAAAGATGTTATAAATTAATCTGGATGTCGATTTTGAGGTCACGGTTGAGTCCGATAGGGTCGAAATAATCCAAAATGAGTGGCCATATGTATATATTGGGTTTCGGGACTTAATTAAACATAATTGAGCTCCAAATTAAGAGTTTGGGCCCTTTTTATAAAGCCCATAGTCCCAAAAATGGGATTTTAGTTTTTAGCCCTAATGGTGAAAGGGTAAAACAATTTAAGTCATTTTAGAAGACTAAAATTAGGGAGAGCTTAAGAGGAGAACCCTTAGAAGAGAATTTGAGAATTTGGGAAGATTGCTTCAAGAACAAGAGGAGATCCTTGATTACAATCCATCATCTTCATCAAAGGACTAGGTTCTACAAATCTAAGGCAAGTGGTTTAACTTGCATTTGTTAAATTGTATTTTTCCTATTCATACAAGGTGTGAATTAATTAATATGTTAGGGTTTATTTTACATCTTAATTTGGTAATTTCATATTTGGGATTTATAAATCTGTAGAGATGATAAATTCATGTGGTTTTGATGTCCCAATTTGTGTGGATGATGTAGTTCAATTAAGATAATCAAATGGGTGACTTTAGAACAAGTCTTGGAGGGCTTTGTGGGTAAAATCTGGGCAAAAAGGGAGGTTTTAAAGCTTTAATGGTGATTTGTCCGCGAAACCTAGTAGAAAATCATGTTTTCTACATTTTGTTCTCTGTTGCATTTTCTTCAAAAACGGCTCCAAAATGCTCCAAAATGGCATTTTAAAAATCTAGGAAGATTCATGGCGTAAATTTTAATTTAGGGTTTGAAGTTAGGGTTTGAATTTTTGAAAAATCACCCTTGGATTTAGTAGAGGATAAATCCAACTTGAGAATTAAGGTTCATGATTGATGTAATACCCCGCACTTTTATGAATATTTAAATTACATAAATAGATGTAATTCGAAAATTGGAGGAATTATTGTGAATAATAATATTTGGAGTTTACGAGGGTTAGATGATTTTCAATGTGTGATACATTTACTTTTGGGAGTAAATAAATGAGTTATACTAATTTAATTACATGTCGCAACTGGATAAAGCGACAAGGAATAATATTTTAAATTGGTAAACTCGTATTATGATGTGTTGGGTTTAATTAGTGATTTGTAATTAAGTGACTTGAATGGATATTTTGAATGCACGGTTGGTTTCGGAATGGCCGAGATAGTCAAAATAGAGTAGCCGGGGGCAGTGTTTTGTAATAACCCGCCCTTTTGGAGACAATTAAATTACATAATTGTATAAAAATTGGGAATTTGGAGAAATTCTCAAAATAGTGATTTTGGGAATTTTTAAGGATTTGGCGATTTTCGATGGATGGTATATTTACTTTTGGTGTTAAGTAAATGAATTGGAGTATTTTAATAATATGTCGTTGCTGGGTAAAGCGACAGCCGATAGTATTTTAATGAAAATACCGCATTCATTTATTTTGGGTTAGAATAGTGATTTGTGATCAAGTACCTAGGATGGAAATTTTGACTGCGCCGTGAGTCTCGGAATGGACGAGATAGTCGGAAAATAGTGTCCAATTGTCGAATTTGAGTTTCGGGGAATTTTAAAGTTAAACGCTCTCGTAATTGGATAAACGAGTAGTTTTGGGGGTTTAAAGGGTTAAACCCTTATTTTTTTTCTCCCTTATAAGTCAAGAGAGAGAGGAAGAGAAAGAGAAAAGGAAAGAAAAGAGAAAATAAGGAAGAGAGAGAGAGAGAGAGAGAGAGAGAGAGAGAGAGAGAGAGAAGGAAGGAAGGAAGGAAAGAGGAGAAAAGAGAGAGAGATGGGGGATTCCAGCCAAAAACTTCGCCGGATTCGACTCGAGGTCGTCTGATTTTATCCACGAGGCAAGTGTTTACTTTCTTTATTTACTTTTTGCATAAATAACTCATATGGTAGTTTGGTATAAACAAACCCTAAAGATTTTGGGTTGGGTTTTCGTGGATAAAACGGGTTTTCGGGAGTTAAAACGAACAAACCCCAAAAATTTCATAATTGGAGAAACTTAGAAATTAATCGAAATAAATTGGTGGTTTAGGGTTCTAAGATGTTTAGAACCCTTAATATATGTGTATTTGTAGTTGTTTGAGGTTGAGGGACGTGGGGTGAAGCGACAAAAGCTTGGGAGAAGCTTTAATGGCCGAAACCGTCTCAGAGAAGACGATGAATAGTGATACCTGCGTCTTTCCGAATCAATTCGGACTTGATGCGAATCGATTCGGCTCCTGGTCAAAAAATAAAAATTGTAAATCTTTTCGACGCGGTCGCGTGGACGCTAACTACATATTTTTCTGATTTCTTTTGGATTTATAGTAATTTTTCTACGAAAAGTTATCTGAGATCGAAATCATTAGTTAGAACTTATTGGAGATAAATATTAGGGGTTCTCAAAAGGATTGTTAGGACCTCTAAAGAATTTAAGGAGATATTAAAACCTTGGGTTTGTAGGAATAAATCCAAGTTATGAATTAAATAGAAATTGGATTGAGTTTTGGGTATTTTGGAGTTTGAGAAATGGCCCAAACTGTGGCCCTCGAACAAGCCAGATCGATTCGGGTCCAGGCCGAATCGATTCGCCTAAGGAGATCTAGGTTTCTGCAATGGGCTGAATCGATTTGGATTTAGACCGAATCGATTCGCCATTAAAGACCTGTTTGCAGAACACTTTCTGAATCAATTCGGATTGGGGGCCGAATCGATTCGCCCACCTGAATCGATTCTCAATTTCGGCGAATCGATTCGATTTGGCCAGAATGGCCAGTTTTCTTCCCTTAAGAGTTTGGGGAGTTAAATTTCAATTTGGGATTTTTATGGAGAATCCTAGTTATGATATTGGGGATCCTAAATGAGGGTTTTGAGGGTAAATAAACCTTTAGATGAAAGAGAATGTCTTGGATTGGTGTAGGGCATAACCCGGGGAACGGACATAGTTTAAGTTCGAGAAAGAATACTCCCTGGAATATTTTCGTGGGCATTTAGGCCTATATAATTATGCGTATAGAAATCATAGTTATATCGATTATTGTTGGGCAAATCCTATGAGGTGATTAGGATGAAATTGAGAATATAGATATATATTCAACTAGTGTAAAGTGGTATAATTGGAGATATCCTATAAATCCGTAGAGGGGATTGAGGTATTTATTACTTATCAAAGAAAGGAAATACTTTGGGTTTAGTATCATGCTTATCTGAATGCATGATTATGATTCTCTGAGAGAATCTTTGGGATTATTGGTCATCGCTAGATGGGATTGGCAAATAAGGCCATTTATATATATTCGGGGAGGAATATATAGTATGTGTATATACTATGTGAATAAAGTATATATATGATATGATGTACATGATTTTGAAAATATAAAAATGAATGCTTTCACAATGGAAAAGAAAAGGTTTTCATAATTAATAAAATTATGGTTACACACCTCCCTAAATAGCTATCATAAGGGAAGTTGCGTGCGTATGGTGATGCCCCCTGGCTAATGAATGCAGGGTGGATATAGCCCTAGGCCATATGGAGATTAAATTTTACTGTGCTGGTTAGGAGATTCTGGGTGTGGTCTTGACTTTCCCGCAGGCGTATGGCCGCTTCCCGACGTTGGTAGGTTCCCAGGTTGTCTTGTTTTATAGGCCCTGGAAGATGATAGCCATTTAGGGGCGCGTCCAGTGGGGAAACTCGGAAGGACGGTCTTAGATTTGTTAAAGAATTTTATGATAATATAATGACTTTAATTACATTTCCTAGATATAGGAAGGGAAATGGGATAATGTTTTGGCTTCGGAAACACGACCCGGATGGAAGAAGGGAAGTGGAAGCATATGATATGGTAAAAGCATTTTTATGATAATAAAAATGTGTTTTAATTACATTTCCTAGATATGAGAAGGGAAATGGGTTATTTTAAAATGAAAAAGCATTTTTATGATAATAAAATTGGCTTTTAAAAAGTTATATGTTATGTTAAAGCAATTCATGATAATGAATTGGCTTTTATATACATTTCCTGGATATAAGAAAGGAAATGGAAAGTTTTGAGATAAATATGATAAGTATTGATAAATACTTTGTATATGGATCCTCAGTCCGGGAGATAGATCCGGATGTGTATTATAAAGATGAAATTGAATTGGTAATCCTCACTCCGGGAGATATTATCCGGATGTATATTGTAAGATGTATATAAATATGTATTTATACATTTGTTTTGTGCTACGGGCCTAATGGATCTCTACCATTAACCCTGCCAAGTAGTAGTGTATCGGGGGGGTTCCTTGTTTGGATTTCGCTTCGCGAGACACCCCACGCACGAACTTAGTGCAGTGTTGAGAATGGAGGGAAGTTTAGCCCTTAGCACTTGGACTATCTAGGGTAGATGGTAGTTGGGTGATAGACTAGTTTAGCAGGGTAGCATGACTAGGATGTTTAGAGGGGTACGTTAGGTGTGCACTAATAGAAGAGAGGTGAGGGGTATCTCATGGGAGTGCGATACCAAACTTAAATATGAGATAAAACCTTTTTTGAAATAATAAGGCGTTTATGCACTTGCTAAATATTTTCAAAACTCGGGCTCTGGCCCATTTATCTACTTTTCCTTTCTTGCTATATATATATATAGGTGTCCAGACACAGGGACGCCTGGATGACACATCTTTTGAGTCAGGCGTCTGCAGCAGCAGTTGTGGATGCTTGCGGGTTCTCGGTAGACGCTTTTATCCTTGTACTCTAGATAGGAGGTATTGTATAAACATTCGGGCTAATAACCCAATTGCATTTATTTATTCTTTGAGTACAGCATTCGATATGGTTGTATAATTTTGACCGAGTGTTCGGTTATTTTATTTCATTTTAGTTTCATTTACGCAAAACTGTGTGGATGTTTTATTCGTAATTGTTTAAAAAGAGTAGTTAAATAAAAGTTTTTGACGCCAGCCTAATAGGTTATTAGTAATTAAATGGATTTTCGACAGTGATGCTAAGAATGATCCATATGAGACTCCTATTAAAATTTGATATAGGAGTGATCGCCCGGTATCTAATTAGGCGGGGTGTCACAGATGGTATCAGAGCATCAGGTTCTAGTGTCCTTAGGAATCTGTGCGGACGTACTACGCTTTCAGCGTTGCTCTCGATTTGTTATAGAGCCTCAGGATTAGGTTTGTTGATTTTTCTTATGAAATTTCGTTCTCCTGCCATGTCATAAGATTGTGGTAATCTTTTGCGCGCTCGGTTGAGATTCGTGTGGGAGGCTTGGATGGCGGCAGGAGGTGGGGCTTTGTTGGAGCAATAAGGTTAAAGCTTGTAGTGGAGTTTCCTTTTAACGAAGAAGTTAAGAGGACTAGTAAGATGATTGTAAGGAGCGGGGTAAAGTGGTTATTATGAGTTTTACCTCAATGGAAGAGGTATAATTAGCGTAGCTAAGTAAAGTTGCGGTGATCGTTAGCCCTATACTCTGTGTAATTTGAGTTGTGGCGGTTTCGATATCATTATATCATGTATGCCTATGTGTTTTCCGCGATAGCGGAGTTTTGTTTTCCTTCATTCGCCATAAAGGCAGGTGATGATATTTTTAATATATATATATATATGTATATACATCTGGTTTGGGAAGCTCGTTTTATATGTCTATACGAATATGGTAATATGGTGAGCATATAATGTTATTAGTTGCTCGGAGCGATAGCAGGCTAATGATGGCAAGACTATCGTGTCCGCTGTTCAAGGGTGGAACGGGTTGTTGTTGCGGTGTCTCACCTGGATACAGGTTGAGTTCGCCTTTATTGTTATGGGTAGATGGAACTTCGATGAGCAGAGGTTTCATTATCATGATTTGAGTATATGGCAACCTTATAGATATGATTTGAGGTGTGCCGGGTTAATTGCTGAGCTGTGAGTCTAAGCTCATTATTGGTTTGCGCGACCACTGAATATTGGTACGAGCGCTAGGTGGGGTGACTCTTAGTTAGAGATAGGAGTTCAGACCACCTTTTGTTGATAGGGGATAGGATTTTCCCAGTTGCATGTTCGAAATAACGGACCTCCATGACCGATAAAGTTAAGTAGGAGTGTGTGGAGGGGTTCCTTGTTTGTATTTCGCTTTGCGAGACGCTCCACACATGAATATTAGCAGCGTCGGGAGTGGAGAGATGTTATTGGATGCAAGGATGTTGGTTTCGTGGAAAAGTATTATAGTGTGGATGAACCACTATAGACTATGAGCCATGGGATGGTGGTATGTTGATGAAATATTGTGCTATGAAAAGGCACTAAAGTGGTCCTCCCACCACAAGTAGGTGGGTGAAGTAGGACTTAGAGAAATTGACTTGGGGATTACAGTCAGGCCTTAATAAAAAGGCAAACATTGATAAAATATGTTTCGGGTATGATGTACGTAGTGCTCCTACAGAGAGTAGGCACTTCTATTAGTTAGGTTTCCTTCCGTATGGGCGGAAGGATAAGATAGTAGAAATGCGTTCGAAGGTTAGCGTAGGTAGGATTTAGGACGTCCCGCTGGTGTGACTTAGGTCGCTATATCTCGATGACCGACAATGCGAGGGAGTAGTGTAACGGGAGGGTTCCTTGTTTGGATTTCGCTTTGCGAGACGTCCCACGCATGAAACCAAGGAAATGTCGGAAGTTGAGAGAGGCCTTGGGGACTAGGGATATATTTAGGATTATAGTCGTCTTGCGTAGGTAGGGTGATGCATAGACCGTAGCATTGTTAGGATGTAAGTTTAGTAGATTTAGTGACGTAGAGGTTAGGAGAATGGAATTTTATGGGTTGGGAGGACCCACGTGTGAGTATTACACCGAGAAAAGGAGACCCTTATTGGGAGAGAGTGTTACGTGTCAGACGTTCACAATGGAAGTGCAGATGTGCACGGGTTAGAAAGGTGTATGGGCACCTTAGTAAGTTGGTTTATATACCGACTGAAATAGAAGGGACATAGTATATAAAGTTGAAGTCTATGCCGGGAGACACTAAAAATGATGAGTGCATTGTGACGCTATTGGAGTCACTTTACAACCGTGGTAGCCGTATGGTATATGGTTGGGAACCATTGGGTTGGTATTGTTCCCCTTTGAGATATTAGGATTTGGAGAGATTCTAGGATTTGCTGTGTAGGTTGTATCTGAATTTCTAGGACGAAATTTCGTTGTAAGGGGGGGAGTATGTAACAACCCGCCCTTTTGGAGACAATTAAATACCATAATTGTATATAAATTGGGAATTTGGAGAAATTCTCAAAATAGTGATTTTTGGGATTTTTAAGGATTTGGCGATTTTAGATGGATGGTATATTTACTTTTGGTGTTAAGTAAATGAATTGGAGTATTTTAATAATATGTCGTTGCTGGGTAAAGCAGCAGCCGATAGTATTTTAATGAAAATACCGCATTTATTTATTTTGGGTTAAAATAGTGATTTGCGATCAAGTACCTCGGTTGGAAATTTTGACTGCGTCGTGAGTCTCGGAATGGCCGATATAGTCGGAAAAGAGTGTCTGATTGTCGAAATTGAGTTCCAGAGAATTTTAAAGTTAAACGGGCTCGTAATTGGATAAACGAATCGTTTTTGAGGTTTAAAGGGTTAAACCCTTATTTTTTTCTCCCTTATAAGTCAAGAGAGAGAGGAAGATAAAGAGAAAAGGAAATAAAAGAGAAAAGAAGGAAGAGAGAGAGAGAGAGAGAAGGAAGGAAAGAGGAGAAAAGAGAGAGAGATGGGGGATTCCAGCCAAAAACTCCGCCGGATTCGACTCAAGGTCGTCGAATTTTATCCACGAGGCAAGTGTTTACTTGCTTTATTTACTTTTTTCATAAATATCCCATACCTTTGTTTGGTATAAACAAACCCTAAAGATTTTGGGTTGGGTTTTCGTGGATAAAGTGGGTTTTCGGGACTTAAAACGAATAAACCCCAAAACTTTCATAATTGGAGAAACTTAGAAATTAATCGAAATAAATTGGTGGTTTAGGGTTCTAGGATGTTTAGAACCCTTAATATATGTGTATTTGTAGTTGGTTGAGGTTGTAGGACGTGAGGTGAGGCGACAAAAGCTTGGGAGAAGCTTTAATGGCCGAAACCGTCTCGGAGAAGACGATGAATAGTGATACCTGGGTCTTTCCGAATCGATTCGGCCTTGATACGAATCTATTCGGCTCCTGGTCAAAAAATAAAAATTTCAGATCTTTTCGACGCGGTCGCGTGGTCGCCGACTGCGTATTTTATGATTGTTTTTGCATTTATAGTGATTTTTCTAAGGAAAGCTGTCCGAGATCGAAATCATTAGTTAGAACTTATTAAAGATAAATATTAGGGGTTCTCAAAAGGATTGTTAGGACCTCTAAAGAATTTGAGGAGATATTAAAACTTTGGGTTTGTAGGAATAAATCCAATTTATGAATTAAATATAAATTGGATTGAGTTTTGGGTATTTTGGAGTTTGAGAAATCTCCCAAACTGTGGCCCTCGAACAGGCCGAATCGATTCGGGTCCAGGCCGAATCGATTCGCTTAAGGGGATCTGGGTTTCTGTAATGGGACGAATCGATTCGGATTTAGACCGAATCGATTCGCCATTAAAGACCTGTTTGCAGAACACTCTCCTAATCGATTCGGATTGGGGGCCGAATCGATTCCCCCACCCGAATCGATTTGCAATTTGGGCGAATCGATAATCGATTCGCTTTGGTCAAAATGGCCAGTTTTCTTCCCTTAAGAGTTTGGGGAGTTAAATTTCAATTTGGGATTTTTATGGAGGATCCTAGTTATGATATGGGGATCCTAAATTAGGGTTTTTAGGGTAAATAAAACATTAGATGAAAGAGAATGCCTTGGATTGGTGTAGGGCATAACCCGGGGAATGGACATAATTTAAGTTCGAGAAAGAATACTCCCTGGAATATTTTCGTGGGCATTTAGGCCTAAATAATTATGCGTATATAAAGCATAGTTATATCGATTATTGTTGGGCAAATCCTATGAGGTGATTAGGATGAAATTGAGAATATAGATATATATTCAACTAGTGTAAAGTGGTATAATTGGAGATATCCTATATATCCGTAGAGGGGATTGAGGTATTTATTACTTATCAAAGTAAGGAAATACTTTGGGTTTAGTATCATGCTTATATGAATGCATGATTATGATTCTCTGAGAGAATCTTTGGGATTATTGGTCATCGCTAGATGAGATTGGCAAATAAGGCCATTTATATATATTCGGGGAGGAATATATAGTATGTGTATATACTATGTGAATAAAGTATATATATGATGTGATGTACATGATTTTGGAAATATAAAAATGAATTTTTTCAAAATGGAAAAGAAAAGGTTTTCATAATTAATAAAATTATGGTTACACACCTCCCTAAATCGCTATCATAAGGAAAGTTGCGTGCGTATGGTGATGCCAAGTAGTAGTGCTACAGGCCTAATGGATCTCTACCATTAACCCTGCCAAGTAGTAGTGTATCAGGGTGGTTCCTTGTTTGGATTTCGCTTTGCGAGACACCCCACGCACGAACTTAGTGCAATGTTGAGAATGGAGGGAAGTTTAGCCCTTACCACTTGGACTATCTAGGGTAGATGGTAGTTGGGTGATAGACTAGTTTAGTAGGGTAGCATGACTAGGATGTTTAGAGGGGTGCGTTAGGTGTGCACTAATAGAAGAGAGGTGAGGGGTATCTCATGGGAGTGCGATACCAAACTTAAATATGAGATAAAACCTTTTTCAAAATAATAAGGCATTTATGAACTTGCTAAATATTTTCAAAACTCGGGCTTTGACCCGTTTATCTACTTTTCCTTTCTTGCTATATATATATATATATATATATATAGGTGTCCAGACACAGGGACGCCTGGATGACACATCTTTCGAGTCAGACGTCTGCAGCAGCAGCTGTGGATGCTTGCGGGTTCTCGGTAAACGCTTCTATTCTTGTACTCTAGATAGGAGGTATTGTATAAACATTCGGGCTAATAACCCAATTGCATTTATTTATTCTTTAAGTACAGCATTCGATATGGTTGTATAATTTTGACCGAGTGTTCGGTTATTTTATTTCATTTTAGTTTCATTTACGCAAAACTGTGTGGATTTTTTATTCGTAATTATTTAAAAAGAGTAGTTAAATAAAAAAATTTGACGTCAGCCTAATAGGTTAATAGTAATTAAATGGATTTTTGACAGTGATGCTAATAATGATCCATATGAGACTCGTGTTAAAATTTGATATAGGAGTGATCGCCCGGTATCTGATTATGCGGGGTGTCACATGTTTAAGTTCCGGGGATTTTTGGACTAATAGGGACTCGCAATTGAGTAAACAAGTCACTTTTGGGTTTAAAAGAGATATATAAGGTATGAGAGAGTGGGAGAAAGAAAGAAAAAAATAGATAAAAGAAATAGGAGAAGAAAGGAAGAGAGAAGAGGAGAGAAAAGGGGATTTTCGGCCAAACTCCGCGGGATTCGACTCGAGGTCGTCGAATTTTATCCATGAGGCAAGTGTTTACTTGCTTATTTCTTTTAAAGCATAAATTTAATATTATATTTGGTAGTGATAAACTATAAAGATTTTCAGGATGGGTTTTCGTGAATCAAAACGGGTTTTTCGGAAGTTTAACGAATAAACCCCGAACAATACCCAATTGGAGAAACTTAGGAAATTATTTGAATTAATCATTGGAATTGGGTTCTAGGATGATTAGAACCCTTTTTATATGTGTATATGTTGTTGATTAAGGTTAAAGGATGTTAGGAGAGGAGATAAAAGCTTGGGATAAGCTTTAATGGGCGGAACAACTTCTCGAAGAAGAAGCTGCCCTGATCGATCGATCGACGACCAAGGGTCAATCTATCGACCCTTCAGGATTTTTGACAATTTTGGCTTGTTAAGTTTAAATGGTATAAATTCCCAAACTAATGATTCCTAGCCTATTTAATTGATAAAATAAATACCCAACTAAGGGAATTAATATCTAGTCATTTGAGGGAGTTTATGGGGGCTATGAGGGTGCAATAATTGTGTGGTACTAAAAGTATATTTTCGAGAAAAATAAATAAATTGAGGAATTAGATATTTAGGGTTCCTAAAATAGAGTGGGGACCTCTAAATTAATTTTTGAGAGGAATGTAAACTTTGGTTTCATGGAAAATAGGATCCATGACTTATTTAATTTGGGGTGTTCGGGATGAGTAACACTCGAGGAAGTTTTTCGGCGGGCGATTATATATAGATAATTATGCGCGTAGAAAATGTATATTATGCCGACTATATTTGAGTAAATCCTAGGAGGCGACTAGGATGGAATTTGGGATATAGGCTAAAGATGATTGAGCGGTTATTCGATACGTCTGTGGACGACTATTGTCATAGGTAATGAGAAACCTAAGGGACTAAAATAAGTTGATGGTATACTTATTTAATTATTATGAATTAGTATATTTGGTGAGTATATAAATCCTTACGGTACGAGTTATACATTAAATAAGAGAATACTTTTGGGTTCAGTATTTTAAAGTGTGTAAATACTTAGATACTATTAATAATGGGAACATTCGGGGTTGTTGGCTATCGCTACGAGAGTTGGCAATTATGGTCGTATATATATATATATATATATATATATATATATATATATATATATATATATATATATATATATATATATATATATATATATATATATATATATATATATATTTGAGAAGTGATGTAGATTATATATATACGATGTGATTACAGTATATATAATATAATATGATACGTATAAATATATCTGTGTGTGATTGGTATATTTGTATCTTAGAGGTTGATTCCACGGTCTTTCCTTTGGCGTAGGGTTGGAATAGCCAAATTATATATTTTCTCTAGTGCGATCTGGGGAGGTTGTGCGATGTGGGTGAATGCCCTAGCTTGAGTAGAAGGGAGAGTATATCCCAGGTCATATCGTCCCACATTCGAGTGCGATGTGTGTACTCCACTTGTAGAGGGAACAAGACCGCCTCCACCGTTGTGTATTTTTACCATGACCATGAGTGAGTCTAGCTTGGTACCGTGGTTGACTGAGTAAGCTTGGATTCGGATAGGCACTATTAGACTGCATCCTCAAGTTATAGCTTAGTGGGATGGTGATTATGCTTGTGAGTGTAACAAGTATAATTATATTCGTTGAGTATAGTATATTTCATGTATATGAAGATGAGAAATCATATAAAGTATATATATATATATATATAAGGTGAGAAGAATGCTAAGGTATTATTCCCCTTCCGGTAGATATATATATCCGGATCTATATAAAGATGAATCAGAGGTTATAGTGAGAACTATATATATTTGTATATGAGTTTTATATATATGCGCTATGTGCTAAGGGCCTAATGAATCCCGACAATCAACATTGCCAAGTAGTAGTGTATCGGGGGGTTCCTTGTTTGGATTTTACTTCGCGAGACACCCCACGCACGAACGTAGAGCAATGTTGGGAATGGGGAGAAGTTTATCCCTTAGTACTCAGGTTTAAGACGATTTTTAGAGATTGGGTGAAACGGATTAGTTAGGCAAGGCAGCTTAACTAGGGTATTTCAAAAGTTATGCGATAGGTGTGCACTATTAGAAGAGGAGTGAGGGGTATTTCATGGGAGTGCGATACCAACTTAAATATGCTATAAATCATACTTTAAAATATGACATTTATGCACTTGCTAAAATATTTTCAAACTCAGGCTCTGACCCACTTTTCTCTATTTTCCTCTCTTGCTATATATATGTATAGATATAGGTGTCCAGACATAGGGACACCTGGATGATGATTCCTTGGAGTCAGACGTGGGCTGCAGCAGCTGTGGATGCATGCAGGTTTATTTTTAGACTCTTCAATTCTTGTGATCTAGATAGGAGGCATTGTAGTAACTCTCGGGCTGAAAACCCAATTATATTTATTTATTCTTTTGTCGCCTTTTAGTATGGCATTCGTTTTGGTTGTATTATGTTAAACTGAGTGTTTGGTTATTTCATTTAATTTCAGTTTGGTATATATAAATGTAACACCCCGCCCGCCCGGGGAGAGCCAACGGAGCGCTACTAGCGATAAAACTAACCAAAATCCACAATATAACAAGGTATATAGCATCTAAATCCCACAATATAAAAAGAATCCACTAATCTGAAATATCTTCAAATTACATACAACCAAAAATCTCTCGAAATAAAATATCCAACTATCTCGAAAGAAAATAAATCGCCAATGCTCTATACAACCAAAATAAATATAATTCTTCTCATGTACTCTCGAATATTCTTCCCAAAATAATCCACGCTAAAAATCATCCCAATTGGTCCATAGCGCTCTAATCCGCGCTCACCTGCCAACTAAAAGAAAATACGGGGAAGTACACAATACGACAGGAAAGATGCTCAACAAATATTAGCGGTGAATAAAACGTCACAATACGAGTACGAATATTCAAATCAAATGCGAATATCATAAGCAATTATATCAATATAATTTCTCAACAACACATTAACCGGGTCACCATGCCTCACCATCGTACCGCGCCTATGCATTTTTAAGCATATCCGGAAAAAGGAATATTGGTGGGTGCCCAACCTCAGTGCCATATTAAAATCTCATGATAAGATGCCCAACACCAAGTATATTACCACATGAATCAAATTAGATTCCAACAAATATTTCCAGATTTCCAAATGAATTTATCAATTCAAATATGAGTCAAAAATCACAAGAAAACAAAGGGAATAACACTCGTGAGATTAAGGAGCATATTGTATAGAACCGCATACCTTAAAATCATCACATAATTTAGCCTCATAATCTAATCACACCATCATGTTCCTCTCGCGAAAATAATCAAATCTCGATCTAGTCCGAACTCGAGAAAACACCAAATAAGCCTTCTAATCTAAGGTTGAAATCTTGAATAAGTTTGGGGCTATGGCTTGTATATGAAAGGGGGTAATTTTAAAGAGCTCTTCTGGTTGAAAAGTTTGAGAAAAAGTGATTTGAAAAGCCAAGCCACGAATTTGTTGATATATAAAGGATTAAGAGTTTGATTAAGAAAAGAGTTCTAATCAGATACATATACTAAAAATTTTATTCCGGACGATCAGACCGTTGGAATTGGATGAAATTTTACATAGAATTAGATGAAGACGAGGGGAAGCTACAGAAAAAAATGTAGCCCGATCGGACCGTTCAATATTTTTAAATATTTTTTTTTCTAGAGAGTTTTATGTTTTGAGGACTCTTTGAGAGTTTATATTTTGAGGACTCTTCTATACAATAAAAATTCAATAAAACTCCATTTTAATTCCGATTGCGAAACCGTTTGAAATTATAATCTTTAAAAATAAAATCCAACATATTTGAGCAATAAAAATAATTTTACCAAAAACTTTATTTTCCTCTATATTTTGAAAATACCCCAAAATTACGCGGGTTGTTACAATAAACTGTTTGAATGTTTTATTTGAATGGTTTGTTTAAAAAGATTAGTTAATATAAAATTTTGACGCCAGCCTAATAGGTTATTAGTAATTAAATTGGTTTTTCACATTGATGCTAAGAATGAACCATATGAGACTCCTGTTTTAATGTGGTATACGATTAATCACCCGATATTTTATTAGGCGGGGGGTCACAATTGAATGATATGAAACCTTGTTAATTAAGTGGGTAGGCTTAATTGAATGAAATTGAATGATGGGCTGGAAATATTGAACTTCGGGTCGAGAGAGAGAGTCCGGGTATAATTGGTAAGGTGACACTAAAATAATGAAAATTAATTAGTGTATAATTAATTGAAATGAAGTTGGACCATAAACTTGCATGTTTTAGGCTTGTGTATGGTCATAGTACATGGGTAGCCAATATATATATATATATATATATACGGTGATGTGTTGTATATATATGATATATAAATATTTGTGTGAATAATATTTATAGTAAAGCATAAGGCTTGTGTGCGAACCTAGTACACCGGTAGCCTGGATTCAACATATATATACGGTGATGTGTGTAGTATATATATGATTTATAAATATTTGTGTAAATAATATTTATAGTAAAGCATACCAATATTAATGCTATCTTAGGAGGTTTCCCGATGTGGGTGAGTCCCCTGGATAGCGAATGCAGGGTGAGTAAAATCCCCAGATCATAGCGTCTGTTTATAGGGGTGGGTCGTTATGGTATGGAACGGGCACTTACGGGGGGAACTATGACCGCCTCCTACGCGTTGGGTGATAGAATTTATATCCGACATACATGTGAATGTTGAGATATAGTTTTACGTATATATAGTGCAGAATTATATACGAATATATATACATGGTGTAAATGTATAATTAATATAACTTGTGAAACGGTTATATGGTATCAAATGGGAATTGATTTAAATAAGTTAACGAGATTAATAACTTATAAAGTATAATAAACCCCCTAGGGTTAGAGTAGTGGGACATTGTGGGATATATGTGACAAGACTAGTTAAGGGTGTAATACCCCGTATTTTTATACTATATTAATTTGGGGATTTATTAAATTTAATGTGAATTAATTATTTAATATAAATTCAGAAATTAATTATGTTATAATTATTAACGTGATGAGAGTTAGTAATTATGGAAAATTTGTTGAATATTACTAATGAGCAAAGTAATATATAATATTGGTTATATTAAATGTCACGAGTGAATAAAATGACAATTTTGGAAAAATTTAAGTCGGGACGCGCTCGTATCGCGTCGGGACTAAATATTGATGAATAAAAGTGAAAATATTATAAGTTGCTCGTATGATCATTTTGAGTGTGCCAAAGTGTCCGGAAGGGTCGAAATAGTCAGAAAAGTGTACCCGGGGGTTTAGTTTGGGTCTCGGGGTATTTTTAGGCTTAATTAGTACCCGGGAGGGCATTTTGGAAATTTTATATTTTCGGGTAATTAAACCCACGGAATTTCAAGAGTTATATCAGATGTCTAAGGTTAACTTCTAGGGTTAAAACAACTCAAACTTTAGAACGCCCATAGGAGAAGGAAGGAGGAAGCTTTCCAAGCAATCCAAGGCCAAAAAGTCACCTGATTGCACCGCCACCACCACCAACGCGTAGATCGCGCGACGGGGAACGCAACAACACCAAAATCGTCCACAAAATAGAATTCTGATAATCCCAGGCAAGTGTTTATCTTGCTTATTTTCATTAATGCATCACTCATGTTAGTCTAGGGATGATTAGGATGAGTTTTATGGAAGAAAACCCAAATTTGAGATAGGAAATCGCATGTAGTAATGATTTGAATGTAAATATGGAAACCCCTTCACATGTAGAGGATTAAACCACGAAATTATGATGTTTTAGAAGAAGAAAATTCTGGAAAAAATTGATTAGAACCATGTTAAAGAGATTCTAGGGTTCTTGATATTTTTATGAAGTTTTTGCCTATAAATCCATGATTAGTGACGGATTTTACATGCTTCACGTAGAAAATACATAAAATGAGATTATAATGTTAGTAGTGCAAATTTCTGGGGGATTGGGAATGAAAAGTTTGGATTTGGAGGAGGTTATGTGATAGAACCCGTAACTGATTAACTGCACAATTCGTCATACCTGTTTGATCGATCGATCGAGCCAAGAGCTTCGATCGATCGAAGGTTCGATCGATCGAGCCCCAAACCTCGATCGATCGACCCCTCCTGGCAGACTCATATTTTCCCCCTTTTTAAATTAGTTGAATTCAATTTAATGAGAAAAAAATCCTTGGACACCCTTATTAAAATGTTTTGGGAGATAAAGAAGACCAGTAGGACTTATAAATAATTATGGGACCTTTAATGTAAGACAAGAGTTGTATTTTTTAGATATTTACATATAAGGGACGATGAAATTATGTATTAAGGGGAGAGACGCGTAAGATGGTTACGTTGGAAATTAGATGATTACCTACTGAATTCTACACTTGGGAGGATAGAGTCCATGAGTATTACGTAGTAAGTTGGAAAAATCCCTTGAATCAAAGTAAGAAATGAACGGTTATACGTGAGAACTAAATAATGAGATATGAGGACAAATGTTGTAATTATGGGATTTGAAATGTACCTAAATTGATATGGTAATATTAGTATAGTTATATGACTGTGTTTATGCATATACTATCTATGTGTTAAAATCGTGCCCGCGCTACTTGCCATCCCTGAGGTTACCGCGCTGGGACAGTCTTATCTCGATGGGACCTTTATGGGGGATATTGACTCGTACCCTAGAAGATAGATATCCTTGGTACAGGCTATCGAATCAATAGTTCAGATGGTCCTAAGAGACGTGGGGGCATGTGCTATCCTCTTGGAGACTTGGAATCTATGCTTCGCCTCAATATTGTTTGTGTATGTGTTAATACAGTTCGAGAGTGATTTCGAACTTGTATTTCCCTTAGTATGAGAGATACGGGGATTGGATAGCAGAGTATGCACGCACCATAATTTTTATGTGGGGTGCTGTTAGAATATATGTATATATTATACGAGTATTTAATATAGATATGAAATTCTGAAATTTGGAACTGCCTACTGTGCTATGGTAAGTAAGAAATGGATTTGGAATTTAACTTTGGATATAATTGTTTTGAAAAAGTATAATATGACACTGGGAAACTTTATTAATAAATAAAGTTAAAATGAGAGTTTATTTACTAAATGAAATTTTCCTTTTAAACAATTATATTGTTCAGTTTTAAATCTTACGAGTAACCTAAGAAAAGTTAAACAAATGGGAAGTTTAGTGCGATATAAGACAAGATAATCCGTTGGGAAGGTTAGTACGATAGGAGTGAACATTAGAAGAGAGGTGAGAATTTCTCAATAGAGTGCCGCACTAATATGTTGTTACATTGGCCTGTAATCATTTTAAATACTTGCTAAACGAATTTTAAATCATTTACACTATCGGGTCTGACCCGTTTCTATTCCTCTTTCTCTCTTATATATATATATATATATGTATATATTACAGGTGCCCAGCCACAAGGGCGTCTTGCGTAGGATCCCTTGGAAGGAACGTGCTGCAGCTTAGGTGGGAGTTGCGGGCCTCTTGCTTAGATGACTTCATTTATTTGACTCCACTCCTAGCATATTCATTTAGTCGGGCATGTGTCGCCCTTTTCATTATTCAGTTGTTTTATTTGGACTTTGTGATTCAGTTATTTCTAGTATTATCACTTTGGGATTTATTACTGTCAGGATGTTTTACTTTAAGTTTTAATGTTGGGATTTAGTTGTTGAATGTTTAAATTATTTGGATTATATGTTCCAGAATTATTGTGGTGTGATTCTTTAAAATTGAATTGTTGTAAATAATTAAATCTTTGTTTTTAAAATAAAATTTGGAAAGTAGGGTTTAAAAATGGTTTTGACACTTAGCTTAATTAATTAGGGTGTTTAAATTGGAAAAGTTATTTTTACGACAGTGATGCTAAGAATGAACCAACTGTTCACCTTGATTTTAATTTAATAAAGGAGTGATCGCCCGGTATTTAATTAGGCGGGGTGTCAAAAAGGGGTAATTAGCTAGGTGGGTTGTGTATAGAACGTTAGGCGTGCACATTAGCAGAGGGGTGAGGTGTCTCAAAAGAGTGTACGGCACTAACTTAAATATGAAGAGCATTCCTGCATTTAAATTCACTTGCTAAATATTTTCAAATGTTTTGGGTTCTAACCCTTGCTATAAAATATTTTCAAAACCTTTTAGGTGTCCAGCCACAGGGATGCCAAAATTGTTCTATTCCGGGGTTAAGAAGCAACATTATATGTGGATGCTGCGGGATATTTTCTTAGACTCCTACCTCATTCTCTCTAGATAGTGACATTTTAGTTGTACCATTGGGCTTGTACATTTATATTCAATTTGGCATGTATCAGTATTCTCTTTTATACTTTGGACTTTGTTGGTTTGCTTGAGGCGATGTTATTCGGCTAATACTTCTAGTGGACTTATGGCATGATTAGTTTCTCTTTATGTTGGTTATTTGACATCGTATTAGATTTGGTTTGGGCTTAAATAAAAAGATAAAATTTGATATTATGTCTTTTGAATACTAGGTGGTTAGTAAGTTTTAAAAAGTCTTTGACAGTGATGCTAAGAATGAACCAGATGAGATTTCTGTTTAATTTGATATAGGACTGATCACTGTACTTTATTAGGCGGGGTATCATAGATGATTTCAGAGCATCAAGTTCTAGTGTCTTTAGGATATGTTTGGCCTTTCACGTTTCAGCGTATCATTCTTTTATATAGAGCCTTATTTTAGGATTGTTGTATTCACTCACGTATGCAATTTATATTCTCCTGCTATAGGGTATAATTTATGTGACTCATATACCGTTTTTGTTGAATGTGGCAGATCGAACATCATAGACGACAAGCGTGGGACATAGAAGGATTGTAGGAGGGAGGAATCAACAGAAGCCGTGGAGTATTCTGGAAATAGTGACACGATAGGAGACACCATATTATTTGAAAAATTGAAGTTGAAGAAACTACTGGGGAGCAGTAGTTGCCCAAAATACGTCATGAAGGACAGTGGTGCAAGGTTAAAACCCCATGTGTAGACGACAAAGGGCAAGGGTTGAAGAAGATTTTCTTTCTGAAGAACAATCCGCTAGGATTCGAGGAAGGTGCGGAAGGGAGATTTACCAATGGGTAAAGAACATGCAATTGGGTTCACATGTGGGGGAGTGTAGTAACACTCAAGTCAAAATTTCAGGAAAAGTAGTTTGATCTTAGAAGCTGTATGGGGTGATAGGATCCAATCACCACATTCATAGGAGATACTGTGAATAACGAGGAATTTGGGGTGCGTATTAATATGAATCCTCTCACTCGAGGTTAAATAGAGAGGCAAGAAAAATATTAGTAATATTCCAAAAGGGTCGGATAATGGCCGGATGGGAAGGAAAGTTGACGGAATTTGCACAATTTGTAACCGATGAGAGGGATCGAAAAATCAAGTAAGGTTGCAAGTTAATAGTAGAACCGTGAGTAGAATGTACCAGCATGGATAGGAGATCTGGATATGATAACTGGTGTCGCTATCGTCAAGGTTGTACATTTACATTAGTATCAATGATCTCGATAGAGGGAAGCTAAGGGAGTTGAAAAATCTATTAGAAGAGTAAGATTGGATTTTTAGTGCTAGTAAGATTCTAAGGGATGGATTACCCAGTAGGGGACCCAGATTAATGATTGAGATTAATAGAATTTCTACCAAGTGACGGTGGGTTCAGTTAGGGTTGTTAAGGCCAACAACCAGTCTACTGGATCAGCGGATCTAAAGGTATAATTGGGGTAGCAATCAGGGTCAAGACTACCAGGTCAGTGAGAAGGTCAACCCCAACATGGTCGGTGGGGCTAGAGAAAGGAGAAAGGGGAATGACACAGAAAGGTGTCTTATGTGTAAAAGAGTAGAAACACATGGATGGATCTTATCCATGGAAAGTCAGGGGATAGGAGCTAGATGCCTAGTAGAAGCATCTGTTGGAGAAGTTTTTTTTTGTTTAGATAGGACGCGGGTGTTATCTCTAATAATCGTTGAGCCGACAGTGTTATGGGCAACTAAAACTACAAGTTTAATTCTGAGATGATTGGGGTATGTTTTGTTTGATGCAAGCGGGTCACAGTAATGTATTAGTACTAGATTCGTGTGAGAAATGGATTTAGTGGAAGTATCATTAATATCACTAGTATGTGTATTTTTCTTATGGAGTGGTGGGGTACTCTTCGATTCCACCTGAAAGGAATGGGTGGGTACATTGAGACAATGTATTTCTTGAGGACTAGCTCCTTTGAGAGGTGATAATTGAGGTATGATTTTATCTTGGGTATGGACGGGTTCGTAATGGTGGGCGATCATAGCAAGGCTATTGTGTTCATTGTTTTAGTATTGTATGTATATTCTCTTTAGATGTCTCACCTGGAAGAGGGTTGAGCAATATTATAGCGGCAATATTGTGTGAAGTAGGATTCATAGAGTGCAGTTGTCTAGTTATATTGGATCCCTGTGTGTAATACTTTTATTTATGAGATTCAAGGGACGTAGGGTTGCCGTGGAGCAAAGAGATTTAGCTCGTTATTAATATTTAACGCTAGGGCTTAGTGATAGTACGAGCGCAGTAGTATATGACTCCTTTAAGGACTCGGGAGTCCATGATAGACTTGTGAGTATATGGGGCAAGGTTTGAAGGTCCCGGGGATATGCTTTAGGTTCTGTGGAAATCAAGGACCGAAAATGCTGAGGAATAGTGCGTTAGGAAAAGTTCTTTTGGGCTGTGTTGGGAAGTGTTATATGCATAAGCCTTAACAAAATGTCAAAAGTGTGGAGATGCATTGGATTCTAGGTCATTTAATTCAATGATAATTAGTGAACGTGTGGAGAAAATACGTTAAGCAGAGAGCCACTAAGAGATAGGGCTAGTGGAGTCGAAAAGTGTTGCGAAAGAAACACTGCAAAGCTTTGCACCACAAGTTGATAAGTGAGCCAATATTGGGAAGAATTTAATAGTGATGAGTAAAATCATCATAAATATTTGGAGGATATAGCCACACAGAGAATACAAGGGCCGAAATTGAGACAAATATGGTTACATAAGTGATGATCGTAGGTTTCTACAATTATGCACGAGATATATGTTGTATGGGCACCCTAGGAGGAGCCAGAGCCTCTACTGTGCAAATACTTAGCAGATTCGGGGAGAAGACACAAAGGCAATGATTTTGGGTATTTAGGAGGAATGGAAATAAGTTGTTCCCCGAATTATGGAATGATTAAGCATGGGTGTGTTTGGAAGTGACAGTGAGTACGTCACAACCTACAATTTGCTATCACTAGGATTTGTGAGTGAGACGGATATTAGTGGATGTGTTGGCCGTAATATATATATATATATATATATATATATATATATATATATATATATATATATAAGTATCGTGGGATAGCGAGGTTCTTTGGTGTTAACCACGTGAAAGTGGGGGGATTACACTAAGAGGATGGTTGCATTATACAAGAGATTTCTACTTTCGAGGATTATGGGAGTAGTGTGGATGTTTTTCCAACTTTCAACTGTGTCGCTATAGTTTGGGTTTATAGTGGATAGCTATAATAAGACTAGGTGTTCGCGGTACCAGGGTATGAATTATCGTTGCTAGGTTTCACCTGAGATAGGGTCTAGCGTATATATACGGTAATGTATGTTAAAATGTGTTGTATGTTAATGTACTAATATTGTTAAATTTAAATCCCAGGGAGTAGGGACATATATGATGTGCTTCAGAGTGGTTGGACTTATTGTCGAGCGAGAATATATAGCTCGGGTTTTATTTTCACGCAAGGAAACTAGTGATAGTAAGGGCGCGGCAGTATGTGTTGTCTTTTTTACATAAGAGTGGATATGTATACTCTCATGCCGAGAGGAGGGTATTTAGAATGTTAAAACTGTGGGATAGAAGTTATATTACAGATTAAGGGCAAGTAAATGCCGCGTTTTATTTAGTGTGGTTATAGACATCCCATTATAGTACCCCTTAAACTCTCCTTAGGTCCCTAGCACCTCCCTTCATCATTACAAACCCAAGCATACCCTGGGTACTACCCTAGAGGCCATCGGACGCCCCCAGGCTCCGTTCGACCAAAAATTCAAACCCTTCAGCTCAACCAAGACTGAATAAAACTTCGAAGGGCACTGAAACCCCTTTCCAATGGTCTGCCCCGTGCGCGATCTGACTTACGGTATGAACGAACGACCCGTTTTCCCCCAAAACTTGATTAGGAGGCCACTGGATGCACTCAGGCTTCATTTAACTAAAGTCAACTCTTCAAAGGGAGCTGAAACCCCAATCCAACGGTCCGCTCCGAGCCCAATTCTGACTTACAGTGCTGATGAACGATCCATTTTACTCTGAAAGGTCACCGAACGCTTCCAGGCCACAATTTATAGAAGTCAAATTCCCAAACTGAGTCAAACTCTTTGGAATGTCGAAGTACATCTCCTAACCTTTCCAACGATCCACCCCGTGCACAATTCTGATTTACCATGCAGACGAACGATCCGTTTACGTCCGACAATCCCCATACAAAGGACTGATGAGAGCTTTCGAGCCACATTTGACCCAAAGTCAACTCCCAGACCTGGGATTAGTCCAAGAAATTTTGAAGGTCTCTAAAGTACCTTTCCAACGGTTCACTCCGTGCGCGATTTGGATCAACAGTTTGCGCTCTACAGCCAATTTTCCGAAAGAACCTGAAAGAGACTGCCAAACAGCAAGTTCTAAACTCTGCCTATCGGCAGTGTGCCTAAAAACACCTGCCGATTGGAATGACTAGGACTATGGCCATCGGTAATGCCCTGGGCCTATAAAAAGGAGGGCCTAACCTCATTTCAAAGGGACACAAATCCATCACTCTCAGCGAGCTCAGAAAAGCCCTCTCGAAAACAGCGTGATTTCCACATCCAAATACCTTTCCAACCCTCACTTTTCATCATATTTTTCATCAAACTTGGTAAATTAACTACCCATCATCATCATCCAAGCACAAGGGCTACTCTCCAACATTCAAGATCAAGCTCAAGATCCTCAAGAAGGTCCAATTTTCTCAACTCTCTCTTCAAATTCTCCTAAATTTGCATTAATTTGTTTCATTACTTAGCACTTTTATTCTCTCATATCACATATCCTAATATACTTTTTATTTAGTATTATTGCAAATCCCTTATTTTCATATAAATAAAACCCAAAAAAAATAAGAAAAAGAGGGTTTGCTCATAAATTCCAAACGGAAATTCCCGTACTTCTCTCAAACTTTTCTTACAACTAAAACACCTTTTTTACACACACACACATATAAGAGAAGTCATAGGTTGGATTTATGGGATAAATCCCACCCCTCGTTTTGCATACGAACTATGTGGACTTTGATGCCTCTATAGGCTACGTAGGCATCTCAGGGGTAAAACCCGAGACTCGAGTCCTATTCCTACTTTTCTCCCATTTTCTATTTTTCTATATTCTTTAACTTAATTATCCTAAAATCTATATGATTACATATACATATATTTGTTCTTAGTGGCGTATTATTCCATATGTGTTCTCGTCCCATTATAACGATCAACGTTAGGATAATCGTGTATATCCTATTTTCTAATATTACTTTTAAGAACATTCCTACGGATGACTCGCTTTATCTCTTTTACGAATCAAGTCGATGATTCCTATCTCCACTACATATACACATGTACACATATCACGGGGAAATAAATAAAAATAGCAACAATCCATGAGATACCGCAAGGGCGGAATGGTCTCCTAACACCTTCCCATTTCGTAACTTAGCCTCCGGACCCTTTTCGAATCATTTTGGTTTCGTATGTATCAGTATGCCTTTGGAAGCTGTCTTTCGGGATGGCTCACTTTTCTTTTTTCTGTTTGAGTAAAATAGACTGGTGACTCCATCTCTCTATATTTTTCACCTCATCACCGACGCCGACCGAAGCGCTCCGCAAGGGATGCGCGGGACCAAGATCCTCTCGACATGAAATACCCTCTTCTTCGTCCCTCTCGCCACGAGGATTGGGGATGGTCACAGTGGCGACTCCGCTACGGATACTTATTTTGAGGGCTAGACTCTATTTACATGGGTGTTATATTTGCTTATATTTTCCCCTATTTTTCAGGCCTCCCTTTACTATTCATGTGTATCTCATGCTTATTCTTATATTTACACACTTGTAGGAGATTCTCCATGTACACTTTACACCACGTGCACATAGGATCACATATGTCCACATGTTGCACGCATCACCCATCCATACTTGGTATACCATTGGTACTTGTACTTTGCTCCCCGTTTGGCATAATCAATAAAGATACTCTCATCATAAGATACTAATAAGAGAATCATGAATGATTCACATGACATCACCAAAGAGAATTAGTTTTGACCAAATTTTGTCCAGTAACTGGAGGGTCACTTCGTGATGGGCGTTGGTCCGGCTGGGCGTAGTTAGCCTAAGCGATATGAATTTCACCTTCCATTAGCCAAGTACCTTCGATGTATATCGAATGGTTCCCCTGCATCGTACCGCTTGACCGAAGTCATGACGGGAGGTATATAGCAGGGAACTCATTCACGTATGCCGAATATATCGAATTCGCACTCACACGTACCATCCCCATGAGGTATATAGTGAGGTAATTCACGTACACTCAGGTATATCAAATGGCTTGTCCACACGTACCGATTGCCCTCAAAAGCAAGATGTATATTGTGGAAGCCACACCAAAGAGTGAACCCCTTTCGATTCACCCAACCAACTACATACCCACATATAGGTGTCAAGCCTAAGACACACATGTTAGATTGTCAGTTTCGATCCGAAACTCTACCGAAATTCAGGGTTAGCCTGCCGCCCAAAATTTCGCTCATTTTTAAAATGAGACCCTACTCGTGAGCCTGGTTACAAGTCCAACCATAGCTTTGTATATGTTACAAACCTAAATTTTCCAGGCTCGAGTCCCATTCGGCATTTCATTTTTGCATTTAGGAAAATTTAATACAAGTGAGAACATAATAATTATAATAATCATGTTGAGGTGAGAGTTTATGTCTCTCGAAGAATCTAGAATTCATAGCTGGGAGGATGTAGCCCGAGAATTTATGTCGCAGTACAAATACAATGAAGAGCTTGAGGTCACCCACCATGATTTAGAGTTGCTCAAACAGAACCCTGGGGAATCAGTCAGTAAGTTCATAGCCCGATGGAGGGAAAAAGCAGCCACCGTAACCAATCGGCCATCCGAGGAAGAATAAGTCAACATAGTAAAGAAGAACTTCTTACCCCATGTTCGAGCAATAATGGGAGGACAATACTATCCCCACTTACGAGCTCTCAGATAAACAGGAGTTGAAATCGAGGAAGGTCTTGCTAAAATATAAGTTCAACCAAAGAAAGTGTCCGGACAGTTCACCCCCAGAAAATATGACAAACCTGTCAATTATGCAGTCTCAACCATCAACAACATCTCTCAACCAACCACCTTATGGGCACCAAAAAGTCGCCTTGTCCCGTCCGAAAGGAATACACCGAGCTCCATGATCCCCTCTCCAAAGTTTATCAGGCCCTGTTAAGCCGAAACCTTATCAAACCCTTGGATCCCCGTCCATTGCCAAATGCACTCCCAAGAAACTTCAAGGCAGATGCCCATTGCGTCGTTCACCAAACTACTGTCCATACCACCGACCAATGTGTGACACCCCGACTAATTAAATACCGGGTAGCTACTCCTTTATTAAATTAAATCAAAACGCCAAGTTGGCTCAGTTAATAGCATCACTGTCGAAAACATTTTATTATTACTAACCACCTAGTATTTAAAAAGTAAGTTGCCAAATTTTAATTAAAGTCTGATTAACATGCAATAAGTGTAATGAAGAAATAACAACACCATTCACCATAATGAAGTAATAGAATAATCGTAACATGATATAAATAAAACTGGAGGAAAAACTCCTCATAATACAATCCCAATACTGAAGTAAATAATGAAATACCGAATACTGAAATGAATACATGCCAAAGTCTGAAAACTGAAATGGAAATGTATCTAATAGAACTTGGGCAACATTCCCTACAGCTGAGGAATAATGAATAAGGAATCCAAATGATATAAGCGTCTAATAGCAAATCCCTGTAGCTTCCACCAGCTACAGCTCGTCATCAGAATGAGAATCCTATGCATGGTGACCTTGTGGCTGGGCACCTAAAATGGTTTTACAAAAAGATAGATTTGAAAGCAAACGGGTCAGAGCCCGAATGTGGAGATATTTTAAAAACCTGCAAGTGCTTTAAAAACATTTAAAACAGTATATGCAATGTACATGTTAGGACGTACTCTCACATGATATACTCACCTCTCGACTAACTGTGCACTCCTAACGCTCCTGTACCCATTCATGTGTTAACTCATAACTATCTAAGAGTTTCTAACACTTCTACTTGGTTCACGTTTTAAATTCCATCATTAGCAATTAAATAGAGGGTTCTACTTTAATTTCCAAATTCCCAATTACTAACAAAACCATTTATTGATAAAAGATCCCTTTTTATCTTTTCAAAACATTACCATAATTATACTCACAATTTAACATAATAAATTCCTTCTCATATAACCGTATATTTTCACATCATAAATATACTATACAAGCCCCCAAAGGCTAAGCTGCGGTGCACACATACTCTGCTATCCCTCCCGGTACATCACGTACATAAGGATCACGCATTCCGAATCTCTCAGGAATCGTTCAGATAACAACATCACAAAATAGTGGAGGCGAACACAGTCACCATCACATGGGTCACGCACATACCTACGCTCCCATGATCAGCAAACTTATTAACATCTCAATAAGTCCTTCAATGACCTATGTTCATCGAGGTAACCAATCTAAATCCGGGCAACACAAGGATAAGAAGGCCCTAAGCGAACGTAAACCTCCCGTGATAGCAAGTATGGTAGGTATGTCATACACATAAAGTTATATACTAAGCATTCACACATCTTAGATATCCCAATAATAATAAGGGTATACTCTACATCATTATACCATTATTCCAAATTCATATATTTCATACACCTCGATAATATATAATTTAAATAGTCGACACATCTCACGTCGTAATTACTTAAGCTTGGAACCTATCTTAAATAGACTATTAAGTTCCCATAATTCTCACATATAACATCTTTATACCTAAGGTCTTTACTTCTGCCCCAAATCAAATTATTCGAATTTGTGCTATTAACCCAATTATTATCTCACATAATGAATTTCATTAATCTAGAGTACTTCCTTAAATTAAATTCCAATTAAAGTCCAATCTCATAATCATGCCTACTGGTCTTCCTTAAAGTTTAAGGGTAATCACAATGTCTCCAATAAAATTATCCAAGAGTTATCATCATTAAAATTCAATTAAGGAAACTTCATTCATTCTGGGAAGGTCGATCGATCGACCTTGACCTTCGATCGATCGATGGTGGTCGATCGACCGACTGATGAATGTCGATCGATCGATCGCACCAGGTCTGTTACGGGCTGCTTCGTTTTGCAGTTACAGTTTCGACCCAAATCACCATTTTTAAGCATGTAACTTCAAGATAAGATTACTATAACGTTATACTAACATCCTACATCAGTAATAACATTCTAAATCCCATAATTCATCATTTAAAGGCTTACTTTGGATTAAAACTACATCAAAATAATTCCCAGATTTCTTCCATTCAAGAACATCATTAAGTTTCTTCTAATTCTATCTTTTAATCATCAAGGTTCTGCTTTCAACATATAAATTCGTCCAGAATATATACTACATGCAATTCCTACATAAATCATTGCTTTTAACTTTCAATTCATGGGTCTAATTTATCTCCAAAAATCAATTTCGAAAATTCCTAAACATGGAAACATATCTTGAATTAAAGGAGTTTAAATCACTTGCCTTAATTATCTCAGAATTTGGTGTAGAATCTTTGTGACAAAGTTGTTCCTTCACTCTCTTTTCTGCAGAATTCTTCCCTTCTCTCTCTCTCTCAAGTTCTTCTCAAGGTTCCTTTCTCTCTCTCTCTCTCAAGCTTTTCCCAAGGTTGAAGATAATGGAGAATGGAGGTGTGAAATGGTTTGTGGAAGTTGGAAGTATATTTCAACTTCTCCCGTAGCCCATTAAGTCTCTAAATGGTAGTAGTGGGTTAAGTGGGTTAAGTGGGTTAAGGAAATAGTCAGCTTATTAATTCCATTTTCGTCACTTTTTAATTCCCAAAAATACAAATTACCAAAATACCCTTTTTGGTGCCGGTATGGCCCACAAATATCCCGGGACCCAAACTAGACTTCCGGCTAGTGTTTTCTGACTATCCCGACCCTTCCGGACGCGTTGGCGCACTCAAAACGACCATACGGTTAATGGAACTAAAATTCACTTTTTAATTTAATAACAATCTACCATGACGTGGCGGTCACACGCGTCAAGCAAAATTCCCAAATTGCCGTATATAAATCTCACGACAATTTCAGTATTACCAATAATCATATAATGCCAAGTATACACATTATAATAAAATACTAACTCACATCTCGTTAATATTTTTATCCGGATTAATTTCCAATTAATAAACATTTAATTCAATTAATCCCCAAAATAAATATCGTAGAAAATACGCCCCGTAACTCGTGGGAACGGACCCCGCAGCCGTGGGTCTCCCGGTTTGAGAATACGACGATAATTTGCTTATTTCCACACTTAGGCTTGAAAACATGGCGTTAGAGGATGAGAACTCGAAACAGCCCCCGAACGGCCCCGTGAGTGGCACCAACACCTCCCACGGGACCAACGTAACTCGTAGGAACTGACCCCGCAGCCGCGGGTGTCCCGGTTTGAGAGTATGACCGTAATTTGCTTATTTCCACACTTAGGCTTAAAAACATGGCGTTAGAGGGTGAGAACTCGAAACAGCCCCCGAACGGCCCCGTGGGTGGCACCAACACCTCCCACGGGACCAACGTAACTCGTAGGAACTGACCCCGCAGCCGCGGGTGTCCCGGTTTGAGAGTACGACGGTAATTTGCTTATTTCCACACTTAGGCTTGAAAACATGGCGTTAGAGGGTGAGAACTCGAAACAGCCCCCGAACGGCCCCGTGGGTGGCACCAACACCTCCCACGGGACCAACGTAACTCGTAGGAACTGACCCCGCAGCCGCGGGTGTCCCGGTTTGAGAGTACGACCGTAATTTGCTTATTTCCACACTTAGGCTTAAAAACATGGCGTTAGAGGGTGAGAACTCGAAACAGCCCCCGAACGGTCCCGTGGGTGGCACCAACACCTCCCACGGGACCAACGTAACTCGTAGGAACTGACCCCACAGCCGCGGGTGTCCCGGTTTGAGAGTACGACAGTAATTTGCTTAATTCCACACTTAGGCTTAAAAACATGGCGTTAGAGGGTGAGAACTCGAAACAGCCCCCGAACGGCCCCGTGGGTGGCACCAACACCTCCCACGGGACCAACGTAACTCGTAGTAACTGACCCCGCAGCCGCGGGTCTCCCGGTTTGAGAGTACGGCAGTAATTTGCTTATTTCCACACTTAATTTTTATATTTATACTTGGTTACTGATAATTTTAACTCATATATGCAATTTTTCAGCTTGATTAATTTTTTTGTAAAACTACTTGGTTACTGATACTTTTATTTTTTGTATCCTATCATTTGTAGGATTTTTGCACGTGGATCAAATGAAGGAGGCAATGGTTTCCAACATGATGATTATTTATATGTTGTGGATATTCAGGATAATATTTTTTATGTGTTATAGCCGTGCAGGCTTTTATTGTTTAGTTTTATGGCCGTGCGGGCTTTTATAATTTGATTGTTGAATTTTATAGCCGTGCCGGCTTTATAATAAGCAGGTTTTTCATTTACAGGTTTTGGAATGTCAAGAAAATAGAGGAAATTCTGCCCAATTTTTTTTTGGTCTGTGAATTATTAAGACGTGTAATATTTTTAAGTTTGTATATATATTTGTTTATTAACAACATTCTCAATTCGCAATTTGTGATTTTTTTTTTATTGTTTTGCCTATAATAAATATTTGTAACACCTCGTAGCAACCGATGATGCACTCACAGGAACCCCAATTTTAGGATTGGGCAAAAAAAATACATTTTTTTTAAATTACAGATAAATATGGTCATGGACTTTGTCCATGACCATTTTTATTTTTTTTTGTCGCGCTTAAAAATGGTCGCGGCCAAAGTCCGTGACCATTTTTTTTATTTTTTGTCACGGTAATGGGTCGCGGATTAGGGCCGCGACCAATTTTTTTAAAATTTTTTTGTCACACACATGGGTCGCGGCCAAAGTCCGCCACCAATTTGTCACGGTCGTGGGTCATGGACAAGGACCGTGACCAATTTGTTTAATTTTTTTTTGTCACGCACATGGGTCGCGGACTTAGGCCGCGACCAATTTGTCACGGTCGTGGGTCATGGACAAGGACCGTGACCAATTTTTTTAATTTTTTTTTGTCACGCACATGGGTCGTGGACTTTGACCGCGACCAATTTGTCACGGTTGTGGGTCATGGACAAGGGCCGCGACCAATTTTTTAATTTTTTTTTGTCACGCACATGGGTCACGGACTTTGGCCGCGACCAATTTGTCACGGTTATGGGTCACGGAATAGAGCCGCGACCCATCACGGCATGGGTCACGGCCTAAGTACGCGACCATCTGCCGTGACCCCTCTAGGCCGTGACCATTTTTTGGTCACGGACTTGGGCCGCGACCCACGAAAATGGTCACGCCCGAAATGGTCACGGCCCAAGTCCGCGACCCACAGGTTTGGTCAGGGATTTTGGCCGTGACCAATCGCCAGTTTTGGTGTAGTGTAATAAAACCCTTTTTAAGACTATAATTATTATAAAATTATATTTTAAGACCACACAAAGATAAGAAAGAAAAATAGAACTTAATTAGTTGGTATCAGAACTTTAAAACCCTACCAAATTCATACCCATTCCCAATTCTGGTATTAGAGCCAAGACGCTCCTTTTAGACCTAAAAGACTTTAATGCCCTTGGGATTTATCCCACACATTTACAAAGATATTTTTAGAACCCATTCAGATTATCAACCCATACCGATAACTGATTTAGACCCAGAAAGTTGCTTAACCTCTCATATAGAAGGTTGTTCGCACGTTGAACATATCCCAGCTGGACACGCAGACAGTAGACAAGTCACTGCCAGTGCTATTAATAGCATACTAGATCAAAATAATTGTATCCTCCTTATTTTAAGACAATTATTTAAAGCTGTCAAAACCCTAAACACCGAGATTAAAAATATCTCAAAGCGAATATAAGAAATAGACAGTCAAATCCCAATAGATGTTGTACAAGTATTGTAATACATAAATATTAAGACTAATCACATAGAAGTCCTTAATAAAGAAATTTCATACCTTTAGATTCTAACAAGAAACAAAGAAAGTGAGTTAGTCAAACTCATTAAAAAATAAGCTAAACTTATCCCAAGATTAGATAATTATCTTCCTAATGGAAAATGTTAGATCAAATTGGAATGAGGTACCGAAAAACCTCTCCATTCAAACTTTAGCAGATTTTTATCGAAGAACTCTAGAAAAGGTTAATGATGAAAGATTTTATTATCAGATAAATGAAAATGAAATTGCTAATGCTGCTAAAGCAACTAGACTTATACTGGAAAGAATAAATTTAATTTCAACATCAATAGCAGCCACACAAGGCTATAATAGTAGCTTTGTTAAAGACTTACAATTACATTTAAAGGCTAAGACGGGAGGATTAACCACCTTCTATAAAGACTTTGTTAAATTCCAACAAAATTTAACAAATTATCTTAACAATATGGAAAGCCATAACCTATCCAAAATGGATAATATTGTTAATCAACTTAGACTAAACGTGGCTCAAGCTAAAGAAAAAACTGCAAAAATCATAGAAGCTAGAATGACACAAGAATCTGTGCAACAACAAGATGAAGTAAAAGACTATATTACAAAAGTTGTTAATTCTATTGTTAATACTCTTGCTAAACATAATGAAGATATTAAAAATAATGCAAGAAAAGAGAATAAGACCTTTAAATAAGAAATCCTCAGTCAGATAAAGAGACAAAAGGATTACTCAGACTCTTTAGAAAGAATTAAAAAAAGACTTGAACAAAAATAAATAACCACCTATAAATTTAGAGAATCTCCTTATATGGAAACTAAGGAAGGAAAGACCATAACTAGAATAATCATAAATGATGGATTAGATAAGACTAGTAAGATAGTTAGCCATATCCCAAATATTGGACATAGTAATTTTATGCTCCAAAGACTTAAAGATTTATCCTCTAATGTTAGAATATGGTGGAAGGAGAGAAATTTCAACAACCTTATCCAATGGAAAGAATGAGGTGAAGTTGACTGAAAATTGTTAAAGATTCCATACATAATAGACAACTTCCAGCAGTTAGATACATAGACTTGTTTGAAAAAGGAGTCACTCCTAAGACTCATAATTATAACATGACTTATCATTATAGAAATCATGTGTTAGATAAATCCTATACTGAGCTTCAAGTTTTTGACTCAGAATGGCTAAGAGCAAGAGGAACTGATAGGAAGTTCCAGTTCTTAACATTTGGGCTCTTTTAAGCAAGAATCGAAGGATTACATAGACCTCAAAATAATATCAACATATTATGTTGTTTAATAGATAAAAGATGGAAAGATTTTGAGAAAATCCCTATTGGGATACCCAATTAGAAATGTCAGATAACATTGGATACTTTAATGTTATTCCAGCATTTACAGTAATCGTAGACACAGCCAAACATTTTAAGTTAATCTTATATGCTCGTGGCTATAAAGACTATACTATCCCAGATGCTAATATAAATATAGAATTATAAAGCTATGTAAAATTTTCCCAATTCCCAAATAAAGAAATGCAATCGGGAATTCCTAGCGGTAGACTTAATGAACAAATATTAGTTAGAACCAATAATTCAGACTACAATCATACTTATAGTATTAGGAATCCTGGACCTATGAAAGAAAAGGCTAAGACTCTTTGGCAATTACCAGAATTTCAAGAAACTAAGACTATACAGAATAAACCTTTGTTTATTAATCAACACGATGTCACTGGAAGTGTAACTATCCAATTTGGCCCCCCCTAAAATTACCAATAAGAATATCCACACTGAAGAAATTAGATTTAGATGTATAGAAGAAACCAGAATCAATGATCCTTAAGAAGGAGAATATAGTAGCAGAGCTAGATCTAGTTTGCTAAGAAAAGATCCGATAATTATACCTAGAAGATCATTTGAACAAAAATACTTAGTTAGAGAAAAATCTAGAATCTAAAACTTTGGACATGAACCCTCAGAATTGAACATGAAGAAATTTAAAGAACGTCTTAATAGAAGTCATTCTATTAGGATCCGGGATAGAGGCGGATTCAACATGATATCCCAAGACCATATATTAAAATTAAAACAATCTAAGAATACTAAATCACTTCTTAGAAATCTAAGACTAATGGGAAAAGGAGAAGAAAGATTAATTCCAGCTAGACAAGTAGGTCCTAATAAACAAGAGATAGGAACTAGTAGTTGGCTAGATGATGCTCCTAGACTTTTTAGTAAACCAATAGGAATAAATATTCGTATATACTAAATACATTGGTAAAGACCAAACCAGATTATATAAAAGACTTTCCAACTAATGGAAAGAGTTTTACTCCTGTTAAGACTATGGAAAGTCAAGCCATAATCCATTTGGGATATACCTTAACTTAGACAATGTCCAAGATAGAAAGAAAGCCTTAGATGAATGGAGTAATCAAATGAATATGTGTTTTGCATCTAATGAATAATGAGATGCAACTTCATGTAAGAAATACGCTAAGCAGTCCATTAGAGGTATTGCAAAAGATTATTTAGACAGATTAAGAAAGGCTACAATTGAAGAATATCTAGCTAAGATTAAGAAAGTGAAATAAAACCTAGAAGAAAGATCAATTGAAGAATATATGCAATTGTTTACATCAGAATTCATTGGAGCTGGACATTTAGCTCAAATCAATGAACAAGGCTTAGCAAAAACTAAGTTAGATTTTCTTAGTATTTGAAAACTAGACAAGATTAATGAATATAGCAATAATTATGAACAACTATATTACCAAATTAAAGAATTTTGTGAGACCTTAAAAGATGAATATTTTAGAAAAATACCAGTTATTGGACAGATCCTAATTAATGAATACATGAATTGTCCAGGAGTTGTTGGAGTTAAGAATAACTCCCTTGGAGAAAGAATCAATTTTGCCAGAGACTATATCATATCTAAAATACGAGATATAACTCAAGGAAAGTTAATTGAAGAAACTTTCAAACTAATTCCTCCAATCAAAGAAGAAAGAGACATTACTCCAATCCAATGGGGATGTGGTAGTGAATCTAAGAAATTCAAAAAGAACCTAGATTGGAAACAAAAGAAGTTTAAAGCTAGACCTTTAGGTTTTCTAAAGAAATACAGATTCAGACCATCTATTACCTTTATAAAAAGAAACTCTAAGACCAAGAAAAATATATTTAACCAAAGACGATATTTTAAAAAGAACACAAGTAAGTATAAGAAGGTTCATAATTATAGGAAGGAAAAAATAAGTAGCTCAATCTAAGACTACCATCAAAGAATGTTGGACTTGTGGCAAAGAAGGACACTTTGATAAGGATTGTCCTAACAAGAAATATAAAGAAAGTATTAAGATTATTAATACAATATTATACTTTGCAGATCAAGAAGAATTAGACATTCCATATGCTATAGAAATATCAGACATAGAAGATGATGATAATACTAGTATCTATAGTGCATGCACAGACAGTGATTCTGAAGATTATAATAGTGAAACTGATGAGTATGAAGACTCCCAAGATACTTTAAAAATATACATGATGCAAATTAATCAAGATGATCAAGATGATGAATATATAGACTTTGAAGAAGCTTGGTATAAATCTATATTAAGCCCCTTTTTAAAGAAAAGATAGACAGTTAGTAATCCTGAGTTACTAACATATATACCTAGATGTTACTTTGATGAAAAACATTATTGCACATTTGAAATGAAATGTTGCAAGAAAGACTTTAGATGTGTAGAATGCTTTGAGACTATAAAAATATAATTATTTATGTTTTGTGTTATTTGTCAATTACACTGCCATGCAAACTGTTGGAGAACTGGATTTAGAGTAATTTATACCACCCAATATGATGCTTAAATAGATCAAGATATTTAAACATATTATCAAGACATTTATAGATATATAGCCAAAAGATTACAAGAAAATAAAGATGTAAGAGGAAAGGGAATTTCCTATAATTTAGAAGATAACCGCTCTGATAACCGTTAAGAAGACCTAACACCATTTGAATTCATAAATAAACCTCAAAAAGGAATATATATTCTAGAAAAGAATAATTTAAGAATATCTACTAAACCACATGCTTGTTTTGTAGAATTATTCATACAACATAAAGACTATCCTAAAAGACTTTCATCTTTTATATATACAGGATGCTCTTAGAGTATTTGTAAGGCTAATGCCTTCCCTGGAGAATATTTTCTAGACAATAATCAATAGATTCATGGTAAGGTAGCTAATGGAGAACCATTTACCTTATATTTTCAGATTATTCCTATTTATTTCAAATTAGGAAATCAAACTAACAAAATTGTAATTCATCTATTTTGGATAATGGATCATCGTCCTAGTTTCACAGGAAACATTATTTTAAGACAAGACTTTATTAGTAAATATCATCCTTATACTCAGTATAATGATAACATATTAATTAGTGATAAAGAGGAATTTAATATTAAAGCCCCTCTAATAGATCACAAGACTATTTTTGACATTATGCAGGTAAAATCCAATTATAGACCAATCAACCATCAGAGTTCTTCAGCTGAGCATGGCGGACCTAGACCCCCTAGACCTACAAACCTATATGAAGCCTTAGAAGTAACTAAACCCTTACAAAAAGAATGTAAGTGTCCAGACCAAAAGTGTTATAAGCAAATAGCACTTATACAACAAGACATTTTAGATCAAGCCCAACAAACCTTATTAAAGGTCCAAGTTATATCCAAACAAAATAGAAGTAGAAAAAGAAAAGATTAGTCAATTAGCAGATCCTACTTTAGGAGAAATTCCCATTGCTAAGTGGGATAAATATCAAAGTTATTATGAAATCAACCCTATTAACCCAGATGCCACTATTAATGGTGGAACCTATAAGAAAGGATATTCACAAGAAGACAAAGAAGAATTCAAAAAAGACATAGATGAAATGCTTAAGCTAGGAATTGTTAGAGAAAGCAAAAGTAGACATTTCTTGCCTTTTATGTTCAGAATGAGTCTGAACGAAAGAGAGGAAAAAGATGAATGGTCATAGACTATAAACACCTTAATAAGAATTATGGGTTTGATTCTTATAAGATACCAAACAAGAATAACCTAATTAATCTAATTAAAGACAGAATTATATTCAGCAAGTTTGATTGTAAATCAGGCTTCTGACAAATAAAGATGCATTAAGATAGTATAACTTGGACAGCCTTTAGTGTACCCCAAGGAAAATATGAATGGTTAGTTATGCTATTTGGATACTTGAATGCTCCTCAAGTATTCCAAAGAAGAATGGATAATATATTTAGACCTTCTTCATAATTTTGTCTTCTTTACATAGATGATATTCTTGTAGCCAACAAGACTGAGATAGAACATGTAGACCATCTTAAGAAGATTATTTTAGAATTAGATAAACATGGTATTATTATCTCTGAAAAGAAAATGCAATTATTTCAGACTGAAATAGATTTTGTGGGAATGCATATTAATAAAGGAAAAATATCCTTAGCAGAACATATAACCAAAAAGATTCTTGAGTTTCCAGACCAACTTAAAGATAAAAAAATAATTACAATCATTTTTAGGATTGCTTAATTGTGCTACAGGCTTTATTAAAGGCCTTGCTTCAAAAAGACAAAGATTAACTTCCAAATTAATAGGAATAGACAAGAATAACCCTGTTAATTGGACTAAAGATGATTTTGAAGTTATAAGACAGATTAAAGAAGCAGTCAAGAATATCCCTTTACTTGAATTGCCTAATGCTGAAGATCAATTCATAGTAGAAACAGATACCTCTGATAAATATTGGGGAGTAGTATACTTTGCCATTGATCATCAGACTAAAAAGAAGAAACTTTGTAAATATAGTTCTAGAACCTTTACATATCCAGAAACAAGATATACAGCCCATGAAAAAGAAGTATTATCAATAGTAAGGACTATAGAAAAATATATGCTTTTCTTAGACCTAAACATTTTACTGTTTATACTGACTCTTCTTATGCAGTAAAATTCAGAGACTTAGATTTGTCCAAATCAATGACTAATAGATTTATTAGATGGCAACAATTTCTTAATGGTTATGACTTCTCTGTTAGACATATTAAGGGAAGTAAAAATACCATTCTAGACATCATATCTAGAGAACCAATATTTTTTAATACTAATATGATTTCATGTTTTATGTTGCAAATAGAAGACTTAAAGACAATGAGTTCCTCTGGAACAAATAGACTAAACAACGAAGACATTGCAGACAATCTTAAACTCGTAAAACCAAATGTTAGTGTAACGCAAAGACAGACTCATATTCAAGACTCTCAAGAAAGACAAATCCTAAAGAACCTTGATGATATTCTAGTTCCTCCTGGAAAATCTAGACATGAAATTGTTTCCCAGAATAGACTCATTGGGAAGATGTATTTTCTCCAATATAGACCAGATCAAATATACCCAGACTTGATAAAATTTAGATGAGAATTTTTAAATGATGAGAATATTCTTATAGATTCCCTATGATGGAATGTAAAGAATAGACTATGGGTAGATTTCAAACAGAATTTAGTAGCTGTTGCCAGATTCATGAGAACTCAAAGATTTGCAATTACTCAACTTAGTAGCACTACTACTCCTAGACCTCATACCCAAACGTATGCTCAGACTCTTGGAGAATCCTCCAAAATTATACCAGCTGAGAATTTTTATTATCAGAAAAAGATCTTTGGGACTAAGATTATTATACTGTTTGGTTATAACAATCTTCCAATTTTATAAGACTGTCAGAAAGAAGCTAATAGCTTTATTAAACATTTCAATATGTTATTATCTGAGATTAATGGAGATGCCTTAATGATTAGTGGTTTCTTCAAAGACGTTACAAAAAATTATCTTTTTAGAAAAGCAGATATGGCTCAAATAACTTTAGCAGACCACGGGTTCATTGGACTTGTCCAGATAAAGATTGTAGAAGACTCTATTTCTCTTGGAAAAATAGTCCATGAGTACATCAAGAAAGAAGAAGACTTTCTTCCTCTGTTTATCAGGATCTATCAAATTGCTCCAAGTTCCTGTAGAGGAATGAGAGTTGAAGGATTTAGACTCATTACATTTTCCAATTAATCATTTGAAGACATTGAGATTCTATCCGAAGATGAGACTAAAGACCTCACTATTGATAAGTCCAAACTCCATATTGCCCAAGCTATAGAAACGATAGAAATTATGAAGCTGTTAACATGTGAAGAAAAATGGTACACTACATATCATAAAGAAGACCTTGTGTTCTAAGCTGATGAGCCATTTAATGGAAAACTCAAGAAAGAATCCAAGAAAATAGTAGAGATAGCTTTGACATCCAGCTTCAAAGTGATGGGCCTCATTAATGAATTCTATAATAATAATGCTCTACCAGACAAAGACAAGTCAGGAGAAGACACGAATGAGACAAAGAGGGGTCCCTTGTTAGCTGAAGAATTATTAAGGACACAAGATGCCATTATTTAGACCACTTAGAAAAAGTAAAAGATTCCTTTGCATTATTACAAGACTACAGACTCATTTCGGAGACTTGACTCGTGGGCCATCAAACGGCCTCATTTTTCAAAAATTGAATTAGATTCAGACAAAGACCTGCCACGTTTATTAGAATTAATTTATGTAAAACATAATGCTGTAGACTTTAATAATTGTGTAGCTTTAAATCGGTTAGCTTTATAGCCTCCGATAGCCAGTAGTATGTGCCCTTGAAGTTTATAAAATAGAGCCCAGTATGTGTGTAAGGGGGGATATCTGAGAGAGAGAAAGAGAGAGAGAGAGAGAGAGAGAGAGAGAAAACCAAGTGAGAGAGAACTGAGAGAGTAATATGTATATGAGTAAGTAAAACTCTCATAGTTAGGGAAGAGGGGAGAGTTGTATGTACTTATGGAATGCAATAAAAATATTTTCTTTTCCAGAAATCTCTTATGTTAAGTTGTAATTATTCTCCAATCGTCTCCAACTTTCTATTCATAGAGAACTATTGTGTGGAACCTCTGGTGTAGCGCGTAGGTGTTATATTATTGAACCGTCGTCAGATGCCGATTTGCCAAGATTTGTTAGCCAGGTGGGTGTTAGGTGTAGTAGCGTACAGGCAGGAAATGGTTTCAACGTAAAACTAGTGGATTGAGGTGTGACACATAAAGAGAGAGTTGCAAGAGGCACAGACCGGAGAAGAATAGTAACAAAACTGAAGAGACAAAGCAAAGAAGATAAAGATATTGCAGACCAGAAGGAAGGTATAAACTCGAACCAAACCCCTAGATATTTTACATATTATTGTTATAATTCAAAGAGACTTGCATGAGCCTACAAATAACTACAGACTTTTTAGCGTTTGTTAATCAAACAAATCTATACTTAACAAGAGAAATCTAAGAGTGAACTCCTACAGAGCCCTCAGATAAAGTACTTATAGAAACTACTTTAACATACGCAGGTAGTACTTATGAATATATAGACCAAATTATTGAGTGGTTAGTACGTGAAGTACCTAGAATATAAATAATTAGAACAGGGATATGTGATCTCTTCAAACAAGAATTAATAACCAAAGAGTTCGTAGAAAAACTTTCAAAGACCAGAAAAATACCAATAATATACTAGAATACTTGAAGATACTATAGACGTATTAAAATACATTAGATGCAAAAGGTTAGCTGAAATAAGAACTATATTAATTAGAGCAGGAGGAATCCATCCTCTTCTAAAAAACGTAAAGACAACTGCCCATAGAATGTATCGTAGGTTTTTGTCATCCTATGGTGATGACGAATTAGACGAATTTATAGAAGACAACTTAATTTATATTGTTAATCAAATATATAAAGAAACTAGATTGATAAAACCTCATTACCGCATAAGGTATTTAAGACTAGAATAATTTCCTCAAAAACCTCTTGAAATCTCTAATACCCAAAGAAAAATATTTATATAGATAATCCTCACTATTCTGAATTCCAGTACGATAGTGATGGTAGGAACCTAACAAGTAGTCCTGAAACTTCTACGCTTAGACTACCAGATTAATTAAAACTTTAAAATAAGCTTAAAGACTCTAGAAATTATTGAGGTAGAAATTTATATTTCATAAACTTTAGAAAAAGACAAAGCGGCCCCAAGACTTTTTGGATGGCAGCTAACCCGTCATTTAAGTCTGCTAAATAAACCCGTCGGAGATCCGGACCGTAACAAATATATGTGATTCTATTTAGTGTAACAAATATATGTTACATATAAGTATATATGTTATATATATAAGTATATAACTGTATATATTAGATATATGTGCATTTTGAAATATATATATAGTATTTGCCACTATTATATATGTATATCATCAATATTTTCCACTGTTATATATACGTGTGTGTGAGTTATATATATATATATATAAGATTGTGTTTGTGTTATAACATTTTTATGACATGATATTTTTGGAGTGTTGACGCAATTAAACAAGTGATCCATTACGTGGCCCGGACGATTGGAATTGATGTCCATGTATCAAACTACATTTATAAGCAGTCCTATTATAATTTCGAGATCATCATGATGGGTTTCAAATAGTCCAAATTCTGGCCGACGCTAATCGTAATAAAGTAGCGGCTTTGTCGAGCAATGTTTCGACTAATTTTCGGCATGCTTCGGGTAATCAAAAATATTACCGAGCTAACTGACATATAGTTCAGACCATGAATAATACATTTGGGTTGTTGCGCACCTATGTGCGCTTACCGAGGTGCGTGTTCGAAGTGTCGAAAGTTTGACAAAAATAACTAAGTTTATGAAAATAAAATTTTTGGGTTATGTTTGGGCTCAATTTTAACACGTTTCGGGTGCTCGAGAAACTAATCCGACTTCTCCAACATTGACTCGAGACATCCAAGAGTCTATATGTATGATCTAGGCCTGTCAACGGGTCAGAGACGGGTTGGGTTTAGGGAGATCCAGATCCGTGTAATCGGATCTTCATCGGGTTCGGGTTCGGGTTCGGGTCCGGGTCTTTATCGGGTCTACAATATTGGATCCAGATTCGGATCCGTTCGGGTCTTCGGGTCTCGGGTTCGGGTCCGGGTCTGGTCAAATATGTACATTTATTTTATATTTATTTTATTTTATCCCCCTTCTTTATTATTTAATCTTAAATTAAAATATTTTGTAATGTATTGTAGAATATTATTAGTATAAATAAAACATATATTACTTATATTTATTATATACATAAATATATATTTTTATATATAATACTTACATGTTATATTGATAAGATATAGTTATAAATATATATAAATTTATAGTATATATGTATATATATACAAAATAATAATGTACAATTCGGGTCGGGTCTTCGGATCCGGGTCTTGTATAAGATCCAGACCCTACCCATTTAATAAACGGGTATTCGAGTATTCGGGTCTTCGGGTCTCGGGTCCAAAAAAATATGCTCAGACCCTATTATACGGATCGGGTTCGGGTCGGGTCTGGGTCCAGACCCGACCCATTGACAGGCGTAGTATGATCGGCAGTACGTTCGGATTAACTGAGACGTACGTTTTACTCGACTCAAATTGTGAATGAAAAATTATTATTTTATCAAAAAAAATAGGATTTTTTAATATTAATGCATAAATAAATATATATAAATATATTTATCGATTACAATTATGTATATTAAGTCTTTCAAATCATTTTTAATATAGACGTAAATATTCATATATTTACATACTCTTTTAACTTAGTTTAATATCAAATAAAGGTCGATAATTCAGGACTTTTTTGTAGAAACCTGAAAAACAATTGGAAAATAATTTAAATAAAATTGAGATTTTATTCGAACACTTAAAATGTTATTTTTATCATATTCATTTCAATTCATATGTGTTTCCCACCATATTAGTTAAATGTATACGTTCATGGTTATGGCTATGATCATTTTTTTAAATGTTGATACTAATTATATATTAGATTACATGTTAGATTAATATATTTCAAAACGTGTTACACCCGACCGTGCATCGCACGGGTCACCACTAGTACATATATATGAGCATATATCCATTCATGTTAGTGTTGTTTGAAAGAATTTGATTGTGAATGTGAAATGTTTCGTAGAACTTTCATGCTTAGGGTTTGATTGCCTTTTCTGTGAAGTGTGTTTGTTTTGGAATTCAATGGTATTTATATACTGTTGGACCAAAATTTGATTGAGAATGATAATCGTTTTGAGGTTTTGATCAAAGAGACAATACGATTAAAGTTTTGATCGAAGAGACAATAAATATTTTTGGCGCTTGAATTTATGTGAAGGGTATTTGTTTTTTAATTTGAGGGCATTTATATATTGGACCTAATCGTTTAAAAAAAATTTGCCCAATCTTTATGTCCAAAATTATTAGTTAAAGGACTGGATCATAAAACAACCACAAAAAAATAGACATTTGCTGTGGAAATATTCTTGAATTAGTCTCGAATAAAACTCTACTTTTGAAAGTGCAAAGCTAAATCCTCACTCACATGATCACATCCGTCTGGTAAAACCCTTTTACAACGAATTGGGGGAGAAGTAGTAAGCCTAAGAACATTTGCTCAAAACTATTTGGTGCCAAACTTTACCCCTCCAATTTTTATGGATAGCCGCTTGCTCTCCCAAAAAAATCCACACAGAGAGGTACCATTTCTCAAAATAAGAGTTATATTATTTCTGGCATATCTTCCTACAACGTGGCTTCGCAGAAGAGAAATAGTAAACCGAAAAAATGTGCTCAAAAGCACTTGGTTTCAAACTCCTATAGTTAAGGATAACCCTTTACTTTCCCCACATGAAACCATAAAAAAAATAAAAAATAAAAAGGGAAAAGAGAGAAGAGGAACCAACTAACATGCATTTACGTGCATGGCTGCTTAACAAAAGAATCCCCTAATATTGTTCCTCCATAATTTCCCCCAAACTCTAAATTGGTGACCAACGACAACCATGTCGAAATTCGATCCCTATGAACACCTCAAAATCTCTCGCAACTCGGATGGGTCGCTCACTCGACACATAAGCATGCCTAAAATGCCTACCACGGGTGACAAAGATCTTCTTCCTGGCCAAACCGTGGTTAGCAAGGACGTAGTTTTAGACGCCGAAAAGAAAACTTCAATCCGAATTTTTCGTCCAACCAAAATACCCTCCAACGATAACTCCGTGGCCAGGCTTCCCGTCATCCTCTACTTCCATGCAGGGGGGTGGATTTTTTTCAGTGTTGCAGATGTCTTGAACCATGAACACTGCAGCAAGATATCTAATGAGGTTCGTTAAACAATGAAACTTAGACACATTAAAGAATTATTGAACACTCACTCTTTTATATGATACTTGACAATAAATTGATTGCAATAACGAATACATTGTTGACATAAGTTGAGGTATACTATCTCTTCTTTTGGGGGCTTTATGGGTTGCAATAAGAATGCGATTTTCATACTTTTTCCCTAGAGATATTTTCCAAAAAAAATTGAATTGAATTGAATTGAAATGCAAGTGTCTTGAGAATAAGGTAAAAAAAAATCACGAGAATTGAGTAGGTTTTAATATTGGCTAAATTAGTGTTTTTTCATAAATTGTTGTTACTTTGAATTAGGTATTCGCAATTTGAAACAAATGATGTCTAAATAAAATGTGGATTTTACTACCTCATATGTCTTAAATAAAATCCACATTTTCTTTTTCATAATGTCTTAAATTTAGAGTCACATTTTGAAACTATATCAATTAACTAAATTTCAAAGTAGTTAATTTAGCTTTGATCTTGAATATTTGATTTTTGTGTTATTGAAAATTAACTTGTAAATATTGACTTCAACTTATTAGAAATTTCTTTTTGAATTTTTTTACGTTGCCTAGCATTTTGTGGCATTGGCATAAGTTCAAAGCAAGTAAACCAGGTAGAATGATTCTGTTGGTGTCTTCTCAAACTAAAAGTCATGAACGCGCCAACCTGGTACTTGTAGTACCGATATGTAATTCATTCGTCCTGAATTAAAAGTCCTATTTGAATGTTAAAACATTCTCAGGAAAATTTTACTTTTAAAACGTATTTTCCTAAAAGTTATGAATATACTTGAAATGCAACACATGGGTCATTGTTTATCCATGAGTACCTGTTGAACTGGTAACTTAAGATATAACATATTTTTTATGTTATTATTATAAACAAGAGTCTTAATTAAAAAAATTTAAAAATTGTAAAGTAATAATTATAGAAATGCTGTATAAATAAATTTTTTTTATTCTTCAATAACTAGGTTCCGGCCATCGTCCTTGCCATTGATTACCGCCTCGCGCCGGAAAATAAGCTCCCATCACAGTATGATGACGCAATTGATGCTATTCAATGGGTGAAAAAACAAGCTTTGGATCCAAATGGTGATCAATGGCTAAGAGACTATGGAGACTTCTCAAGAGGTTACCTATATGGGTGTAGTTGTGGTGCAAACATTGCTTTGAATGCTGGCTTAAGGCTCCTTGACCTTGAACTAGAACCTATCAAGATTGTAGGTCTTGTACTCAACCAACCCTTACTTGGAGGGAAACAAAGAACAAAATCCGAGCTAAAGCTTGCCACAGATCAATATTTTCCTTTGCCGGTGATTGATCTTCTTTGGGAGCTGGCATTACCAGCTGGGACTGATAGGGACCATAGGTTTTGTAATCCAATGCTTGATGAAAGCAATAAAGAGAAGATGAAGAAGCTGGGGAGATGTTTGGTGATTGGGTTTGGTGGTGACCCTTTGATTGATAGGCAACAGGCTTTTGTGCAAACGTTGGTGATGAAAGGGGTCTTGGTTGAGGCTCGGTTTGATGATGTTGGGTTTCATGGAATTGATATGATTGACCCACGGAGGGCTTCAGCTATTGTCAATTTTATCAAGGAGTTTGTTTGATTTATTTGTTTATTGTGTGTTTGGATCTAAAAAAATACAAGGGAGACAGACAAATGAAAAAATTGAGTTGGTTAGGGGTTGATGATTTCCATGAATATACATGATAGGTCATGGGAGATCACTGAATTTTTTTTTTATTAGTGTTTGTTTTCTAAATTTATGGGGTGAAAGTCTATAGTGAGGATTTTACTAAATCATCTGCGATGTGTATGATCTAGAATATTTGTTATAAAAAAAATATGAAACATTTCATAATTCTCAATATTTTGTGTGTTTAAGGCAGTTTTTAGTGTGTTTGATTACATATATATGTCATATTTATTTTTTCAATATTTACCTAAAGTACATTTTTTTTTTGTTTTCATAGTGGTAAATCATGTAGGCATACTAATTTCCTCCACGGGTTTGTGTCACCACTAACCCTACCCTAACAATGCCGCTATGTATGTAAAATACTAATTAAGGACCGGACAGAGTACATTTTGATTGCCCAAAGGGGACAAGGAACGAGGTCTCTTGGCGACAAAAAATTATTGTTTAATACTCCATGTGTTTCAAATTAATGGCAGTCATTTGAAAGTCAAACATTCCAAAAGATGTATTTATCTTTTCAAATTTATCCTCTTAAAAATTATGACTAAATTTGAATGCGTAAACATGACTATTAATTTGGTATGCACAAATTCATTTGGGACACTAGGAGTATAAAATAGGTATTATACATAATTTTTTATTCATATTGTATTTTTATAATTAAAAAGTATAAAAAGCAAGAGCAAAGAAGTGAGTTGGCCAAAACAAAGGTTACAATAGAGGATAGAAGAATATGCAGTTTGGTGCATGGCCAGAGGTGTAACCGGTCTTGCTTCTGTTCAAATTGACGGAATTTTTAAAAGGGCGCAAAGTACATGATCACAGAACTAAGTGCAAAAATAATGCAAAGTGTTGGATAAATAACGGAATTCCCCACAAGTGCAAATCAAACAAAATAGTGCAAAAAATAAAGGAGACAGGTTTACGTGGTTCACCGACAAATTGTAGGCTACGTCCATGAGACGCTAAGGTCAGTTTCTCTATTATTACAAAGCTCGAATTACAAACGGATTACAAAAGACTCAAATGTCTCACCAAAAAACCAAATACAAACACCCTTAGGTATGTATTCAAAGAGGAAAGATCTCACAAAAGAAATCTTCAAAGAACAGTAACCAAAGAAGACAGAAAACAACATAAAGTTATTTGTCACATTGAATGAGCAATTTGCAAAAGGAGAACACTCCTTCTATAGGTGCCAAATACCATATCAAAGGTTCAGTGAATTTAATACAAAAACTTTTCCAAAGTAAACCTTTCATTTACTAAGACTTTGACCAAGAGCTCCAAGATGAGGATTCCCAAAGTAAACAAGATTTTGTTTCCCTTTGGCTTAAAAACCTTCAGCTATTCCATGTAAATTTCTTCTTTAAGGTCTTCATAAAGAAATGCATTTTTAACATCAATTTGTTAAACCTCTAAGTCCACGCTTGCATCTATGTTAAGCAAAACTCAAGTATATGGCATTTTCACAATTGATGAAAAAGTCTCTCAAAATAAACACTCTTTTTTTTTCCGAAGCCTTTCACAACAAGGTGTGCCTTGTACTCAGGTTGTGAGTTTTCCTTACCATTATTTAATAGAAAAATTATTTGTTTTTCAACACATTATTACCATTAGATAACTTCACAAGTTCAAATGTGTGATTTTCATGCAACGACTTCATTTCTTTTTTCATTGCCTTCATCCATTCTTGAAAAGGATAGGCCCCCAATTTTTAAATCTTTACCACAAAAAGTAATTCAATTGCCTTTTACAGATGCGGAAGCGAGATGGTTCAATTAAGCAAATTAACTAATTTTAATTTCTTTTAAATTAAAATTAAACCAAGTGAAATAAGATTAAACACACACATATTTTTAATTTCACTTAAACCAACTTAATTTAACCCAAGTCTTAGAAATTTGCCTAATTCATATTTTCAATATTCTCAAATTAGGCCAAACCAATTTTATCAAATTAAATTAAGACTTGAATTAAATTAACATAATCATTACCCAAATAAATTTTGCACAAAATTAATTAAGTAGTGACTTAAACCAAATTTTATCTTTTTATCTAAGCCTGCATCTAATGTGAGATTTGCAAAAAGATAAAATAAGTAACCATCCACTACACCGTGATGTACGAGGAAAACCCCGCAACGGGAAAAAACCTCGGACGGCCCTAGCCACAAATCCACTAAATACGGAATTATAAATACAAGACACGAAAGACTTACAACACTCGACTTGACTCCGTCCAAGCCCCGACGCTTCTTCTTGTATACATCTCTTCCTAGCGAATAACCATGAAGCTCCACCCCGGTCACGGAATCCACCGATCGGACTTTTTTGGTCACCGCCACCCGAACAAGGAGCTTTTCTCTAAGTGGGTAAGTCAATGCAAACGAACTTCTTCTTTATGGGATTTAGAAGCAAACCCAAACAGGTGCCAAACACTCCAAGCAAGATGTATATATATTGAAACTTGGAATAAACACTATGGGTGAAAACAAGAGTGTTTAATGATTTTTTTCTTTAAGAAATGAACACTCAAAACTTAAACTTTTTCTTGAAAATTGAACTCTCAAAACTCTCTCTAGGAGATGCAATATTATGAAAAAGTTAGATAGAAAAAGTTGGTTCCCGCACTTAATTATTCCGTCAAAAGTTAGTGGGGAAAGAAGTGGGAAAAACTGTCAAAAACTGCCCAAAACTGCCATTTAATTTCCCGCCAGAAATCTCGTTCGAACGAAATTTTCGTTCAAACGAAGTCTCGTTCGAACGACCCTTCTAACGAAGTTCCACTGGCTGATGGGAAATCTCGTTGGCAAATCTCGTTCGAACGAACTTTCAGAAAGTATAAAAATTTGGTTTTAGCCCTGAAACTTTATATACTTTATTTTAAAGTTTTAATAAAATCTTTCTGAAAATAAACAACAGTTTAAAAACAAAGTACACCCATATAACTATTATTCCAAGCTCCTATATATATATATGAAATGCATTCATACCTTAGGAGTAAACGGAACAAATGTTGTTGACGTAGAAACGAGGCACATTAAACTCGTCATTTTGATCAACCTTTAAACTTGGACGCTACGTCTTCAACTTTAGTATGTCATTGGCTTGAAAGATGGTCAAGAACTCTATCCTATGACTCAAGCGTTTTTGTCCGGAATTGAGCCAAAACTACATTAAGACTCAATCGAAGAATTGTGTCCTTACAAATCTCCCCCTTTGGCTATTCCGGGAGAAAAACCAACAAAAAAATTCTAAAGGGCCGTCAAGCTCTACTAGACACAAACATCCCACCCAAACTTGACTCAAACAACCCAAGGATCATTATCTTTGTCAATGATGAAAGTTGCCATTAAGAAGAATTCCTGCACACTTAAGCAAACTATCAAACGCATAGGGAATATCAAGAATATTAAATGCATATAAACTAAATACTCCCCCTAAATTAATTATCCTCTTTATCAACTATGATCAACCTAAGAAGATAGCGCTATCCCCTTAAGTCCCCTTTATCAACTATGATAAACCTAAGAAGATAGCGCTCTCCCCCTAAGTTAAATCTCCTAAACTTAGATAAGATTAAAATAGGATTAGATATCATTTCTCCCCCTATCATTCTCTCCCTTTTTGTTCAGGAATAGACAAAGGATAAAACTAGCTTAAACATGATGCTTAGAGCGATAAAAACATGAAAGTATATGGGCAACAATAATATAACTAATCCATACAAATGAATACCAACTATGATGCGAAAACAAATGATACCAAATTGACAAATAAGATTCTAAGCATGTGATATCCAACAAACTACGCAACAAACAAGGTACCAATTATGAATTGAATCATAAATGGACTAGATAGCAAGGCAAAGACCAACAAAAACAATATCAAATATATGTATACATAATATATAACAAATAGACACGAGTACACACACACACACACACATATATATATATATAAACCCAAAAATGACACACACAAAATATAATATGAGTCTTCCACACTCTTATAGCATAAATATGTCATATGGAAACGAAAGTGTTGGGGTGTGAACAAGATACCAATGAATTAAAATCAATCACTTAAATGTGTTCACGTAGTTCGCATTTGATTGCAAAACTTTATCAACTAGAATTTAGCCTTTATGTGACAGGATAAAGTGAACTAATGAACAAACAAATACAATGCATACAAGCCTAGCATGTTGATGATTCTACAAACCAATAGAGTTATGACATTGGAAGCGCAACTAGGATAAATGAACATTGTGCAAACCGTTGATATATCATCCAAACTCCCTCAATAAGCATATATATTATTCTTTTGAATGAATAAATCAACTAAACAAATTAGGCCTTGGCAAATTATTTTTCTTGTAATGCCCTAATTTCTTTTAGGCCTTTGGACCACGTATTTCTTTTAGGTCCAAACAAACGGTAGCTTACTATTCGCAAAGGATAATAAATCCTTTCGGAGCCCTTCCTCGTGCACACATATATATAACATTTTTTATATCACACAAATCTCACGTGCAACGGATTTTGACATGCACTAGTCCTCCTAGGTCACAAATATGTAGATGATAAGATTGGTAGGAACACCTCACAAAGCTCAAATATAACATGTGACGTTAAGGTTCAAAAAGCTCGTGCATGTGTGTAAGGACATAAATTTCCAATTGAGTCCATGTATTGTTTTGACTTAATTCCGTGAACAAAACTATGTTTGTAATATGTCATAGGGAGAATTTTATTTTGTCACGATCCCACTCGGTCTATGACGTATTGAAGAAATTGAAGACGTTGCGGAAAAGCTTCAAATATTTAATCATATTGTTGTTTAAATTGGTGCAAGTTTATTCATCTTCAAAGTTAAATTCATTCCGAGATCACTCGGCTATGAATGCGTATAATTAATGGTGCTCGGAATTATTTTTATAAAATATAAGGATGTATTTTTTATAAAGAAAAATGTTTTAAATATTTTAAAAGTGTTTTAAAGGTTTCAAATTCATTTTATGATGATAAGATCGTAAAAGAGTTTAACATTTTTGGATCTGTCTTTGGAAGAGACGTTTTTTTAAAAAAAGTCAAAAAGTCAAACTTTTGCGCTGTCGTTCAAATGACATCCAATCTCGTTCGAACGAGATAGGGATGTCGCTCGAACGAGTTCCTCAAGTCGTTCGAAGGACACATTTTTCGAGGCGGCGTTTAATTCCTATTTAAATAGTGTTTTAATCATAATTTCATAAGTGTGCATTCTGGAAAACTGTATTCGACCAGAAACCTGTTTGCATATGTGTTCTAAGGTTTAAAAAGAATAAATGCATCCTTAGAGTTTGCAAAGATGAGAGTTATCATTCTTATATATTTACGTGATCTTGCTGCACACAAGTTGTTAGTTCTACACATTGAACATCAAAGGGTTTTGCGATGAAAAAGCGACGGATATCCTGTTCGACATCGTAGACGTATCAAAGTCATATCGGTGGACGCCGAGACATACGTGGATGCGTGTGTTATGGACAAGTATCGTGGAAGATGGAATTTCTGCGTGGACACTATTAAAGAACGGTTGAAGATCAGAAGGAGTGTTAAGACCCATGGGGATCGAGTCTTAGTGTAAGGCTAATCTGTCTTAATAAAACCATAGTTCATAGTGATTGTCTGGCTTGGGCCGTCCGAGGTTGTTTTCCCATTTTGAGTTTTTTCCTCGTACATTCGGCGTTGTGAGTATTCTTTACTTTACTTTACTTATTTTAATCACTAGATGCATGTTTAGGATTAATCAAGATAAAACAGGTTTAAAGTAAGAATTGGGTTTTCACAACTTGGTTTGATGCAAAATTAAAAGTTGGATCTTTTTCGGAGAAAAGTTGGTTTTGTTTGAAACACACATATCGGACCACTCACACGTTTCACAAATTGTTATCAGAGCTAGAAAATATTTTTTATTTGTTTTTTGATCCCGTGTGTTTTCAAAGATGAATTCTTTATATAATGAATTTTCTCGAACTCCTATTTTTTATGGCACTAATTACACTTATTGGAAGATGAGAATGAGATGTGCCTTAAAATCTATTGATGAGTGTGTTTGGCTTGCAGTTGAGAAAGTTTGGACGCCCTCTGTCACTATTATAGGTGAGGTCACTAGTTTAAAGCCTGTTGAGTCATGGATCGAAACTGAACAAAGACTTGCACAATATAATTCCAAGGGTCTAGACGTTATTTCATCACATGTCACACAGGAAGAATATAATAGAATTATGACTTGTGAAACATAAAAAGAGGCTTGGGATATTTTGGCTCTCACTCACGAGGGCACTAGCACGGTTAGGGCGTCACAACTTTAAAATCTCACTACACAGTTTGAGATCATTAGGATGTTAGAGAGTGAGACCTTTGATGAGTTTTATGCTAGGTTGTACAAGATTGTCTACTCGTCTTTTAACCTAGGTGAGAAAATTCCCGACAATCGTGTCATTAAGAAAATCCTTAGGTCATTGCCTAGTAGGTTTGATGCGAAAGTGACCATATTAAACTCCTTGGGTAGGTTAGAGTCAACGAAACTAGAAGAGATTGTAGGTGACTTACAAACCTATGAAATCGACATGATTACCTCCAAGCAAGTTCCTAAGAAAGAAAAGGGTATTGCTTTGAAAACCCGGAAGGAGAAAATTAAAGTTTCGAATTCCGATTCTGATTTCGATTTTGAGGATGTTGCTTTGTTGGCAAATAAATTTAAAAAATTTATTAAGTTTCAAAATCAATCGAAAGATGCCAAGAAATTTGAAAAATTCAAGAACAACAAAGTAGATCCCGCCTCTAAGGATAAGTTTGAGAAGCCTAAGAGAAATGAGTCGGATAAGTTTTTTGGGTGTGAGGGGTACGATCACAAAGTTAAGGAGTGTCCCACTAGACTTAAGAAAGAGGGAAAGCAACCCGTTGGCTATAATGCTACCTTAAGTGATAGTGATCCGAAAGAGGGAGAGAGATCCCCCATTGAGCGTAACTTTGTTGCGTTTATGGCAAGTCATGTGAGCGACGACGATTCTCATGTGCATAACACTTCCGAGGAGGTTTTGAGTGTATCCCATGTTAGTGAGGGTGAAGGGAGTGATGAGGAGGAGGTTGATGTGAAAGAATTGCAAAATGCGTTTAATGAGTTGTATGCCGAAACGGTGAAGGTGGAAAAGGCTAACTCAAAATTGCAATCTATGTTGAATGAGCATGCCATCGAAAATAATGATTGTTTAATGGAGGATCTTAGGGCACATGAGAAGAGGTTTAGGTAAAAACTAGAGTTTGTGGAGAAAGAGAGAGATAATCTCCGTGGTTTGATGGATTCCTTGAAAAAGGAGATTATAGAGTTTGAGGAGTCTATGCGTTTGCTCGAGTCTAGGATTCATGAGTTGGAGGAGAGATTGAGAGACTTGTCTAGAGTCAAGTTTGATTTGGAGGATAGGTCGGAGAAGTTAGATAAGATCCTAGGCACCGTCCAAATTAAGGGAGATAGGGGAGGTATAGGTTTTGGTGAGAGAGTTGTTCCCATCCCCCCCGCACGTGTGAGAAACACTAGGATGATTAGAAAAGGTCCAAATAAAGGTAATCATTCCCACCACCACTACACTTGCTCGTTTTATGGTAGGAAAGGTCACCTTAGGCGTTATTGTTACGACCTTAGACAAGCTCCTAGGAAGTTTAAGAATAAAGTTACACCGGTTACCCAAACCCCCATACGTCGTTTTACACCTACTTGGGTTAGGAAATCGGATTTAGTGGCTTTAGGGATTAAACTTCATGATTCTCGTTTGGGTGCACTTGATTCTTCCCATGCTCAATCTAAAGGACGATAGTGTTGCCATGTTTGTCATATGCTAGTTTGCTTCATGATATATTCATTGCTAGTATTATGACATGTGTTTCATTTTGTATTATAGTTTTCATTTGTTTGAGTCCTATTTGAAAAATACAAAAAGATTTTTTTTTTTTTTTGAGAAAAACTTTTGAAAAACCAAAAAGATTTTGCTTTTATTTGAGTTAAAATATGTTTGAAAAGCCAAAAAGATTTTCAATTTTTGTTTTTGAGTTTACATGTTTGATGTGGCATATTGGTGTGCTTGGACCCCCCCCCCCCCCCATCGTTTCATTATCCATGTGGCTAGGACATTTGGTCATTATTATCGATACCTAGAATGATCTTAACCATTGTACATATGGGGTTGTTTCGAAGTTGATATGCATTTTGATTCGACTTTGTATATATACTAACATCGCACACATGCACGAGTTTATATGAATGTTTGACTTCTCTTGCATATTTGAATTTGGTGAGGCGTTCTTATCTCAATCTTGTCATCTATGCGTAAGTAAACTTAAGGAGAAGTCTGCATGTAATAACCGTTTACCGTGAGGATTTAAAATTGATTAAAATTATGAGTGATTCATGGGAAAGGGCTGCGAGAGTTCAAAATTGACTCGTCGTAAAAGCCACCGTTTAAAAGAGCCCAAAAGAAAATGCAATATGATAAGAAAAGGGCCAATAAGATTTTCTCTAAGTTGAGAATGCAAGAAACCTCAAAAGAGCTTGAAAAAGTATATATATATATATGAGGGAGTTTGGTTGGAGAAATTTTAAACGGGTTTGCACAACTAATCCTAATGTTGAAACATTGCAATTTGACGCTATTGTTTGTAGAATCGTCAAAATTCTGGATTTGTGTGCATGTAGTATGTTTAGTTCATTAAGCTCACTCTTTAATTGTCATATGGCTATAATAAAGTTTGATGATTTATAGCTATCAATTAAAGCTTCTTGATCATTTCGATGTCTTGCAATTGTGACTCATTTGTTGTAGGTTCACGCCCATTCATTCCATGTCTATGTTTGAGCACATCGGTACTATGTTTGCTTGTAACTCGCATTTTTAGTTTTAATGAGTTTTTGCATTTTGTGCGAAAAGCCTACTGTTTAAGCACTATTTTACATCTGTCAGGACCTTCCTGGAATTTTTCTGTGGAAATTTTTTCATTGGGCATTAATTTATAATATTTCTAGGAAACTAGAAAATTTTGGCAGATCGCGCGAAGTCGTTCTAACGACAGTGCATCTCACGCGGATGACTTTTGTACTTCGTTCGAGCAATTCCTCATCTCGTTTGAGCGAAGTCCCTGGCTCGTTCGAACGACAGGTTGAAAAATGGCTTCTAATTGGTTTGCAGTCCACTGGTTTAATTTGGTATATTTTTTGTACTGCGGGAAGCATTTCTGGTCTGTTTTGTTTTTATGAAGGTTCTTTTATGTTCCATATTAGTATTTTGCATATGAGTCTGTTTATCACACCTGATTTAATTGGTTTACTCTTTGTGTGATTCCATGGTTTACTAGCTACTGATTTGTCACTGCTTGATCATACTTAGTTGGTTGTTTCATGATTACCTAGCATGTTATATTTTTCAAATTGGTATCTTTCTCAAATTGGTATCAACTTGATTCAAATTGGTTTCATATTCTCATGCTAGATATTTCAAATTGGTTTGTCTTTTCACTGGATTGTCTATTCGAGACAAAAAGGGGGAGAGATGTATGTGATGTAGGGGAGATTTGTTGAGCTACTATTGTTATCTGGATTTACATATTGTGTGATTATATTTGTTTCAAATTGGTATCAAATAATTGCTCACATGTTTCAAATGATTTGTTCTTGAAATATAAATTGGTATCATTTGTTCATTTGTTCCTCCATACTTCACTGGGTATCTGTTTGTCTGTTTCATGTGTGTAGGAATGCTTTAAGCGATTCGAGATTTCAAGTCTACATCACATTCAGACAGTTCATGTTTATCGGTGCTACATATTCTAGTCAGTGACCTGTATTTTGTTTTTGGGTATATGGGGTGGAATTTAGGCGTCATACGGCTTGACGTCCCGATTAGGCATTTCACTGGTTTAGTTTTGTCCCGAAACTGTCAAAGGGGGAGATTTGTAAGGACATAAATTTCCAATTGAGTCCATGTACTGATTTGACTTAATTCCGTGAACAAAACTGTGCTTGTAATATGTCATAGGGAGAATTTTATTTTATCACGATCCCACTAGGTCTATGACGTATTGAAGAAATTGAAGTCGTAGTGACAAAGCTTAAAATATTTAATCATGCCATTTTTTAAATTGGTGCAAGTTTATTCGTCTTCAAAGTTAAATTCATTCGGAGATCACTCAGGTATGAATGCGTATAATTAATGGTGCTCGAAATTATTTTTATAAAAGTTAAGGATGTATTTTATATAAAGAAAAATGTTTTAAATATTTTAAAAGTGTTTTAAAGGTTTAAAATTCGTTTTATGATGATAAGCTCGTAAAAGAGTTTGACATTTTTGGAACTCTCTTTGGAAGAGACGTTTTAAACAAAACAAAGTCAAAAAGTCAAACTTCTGCGCTGTCGTTCAAACGACATCCAATCTCGTTCGAATGAGATAGGGATGTCGCTCGAACGAGTTCCTTAAGTCGTTCGAACGACACATTTTTCGAGGCGTCATTTAAATCCTATTTAATAAGTGTTTTCATCATAATTTCGTAAGTGTGCATTCTGGAAAACTGTATTCGCCCAGAAACTTGTTTGCACATGTTTTCTAAGGTTTACAAAGCATAAACACATCCTTAGAGTTTGCAAAGATCCGAGTTATCATTGTTATATGTTTACGTGATCTTGCTGCACCAAAGTTATTTGTTCTACACATTGAACATCAAAGGGTTTTGCAGAGAAGAAGCGACGGACATCGTGTTCAACATCGTAGACGTATCAAAGCCATATCGGTAGACATCGAGACATACGTGGACGCGTGTATTGTGGAAAGGTATCGTGGACGACGGAATTTCTGTGTGGGCACTATTAAAGAACGGTTGAGGATCAGAAGGAGCGTCAAGACCTGTGGGGATCGAGTCTTAGTGTAAGGCTAATCTGTATTTGTAAAACCATTATTCATAGTGATTGTCTGGCTTGGTCCGTCCGAGGTTGTTTTCCCGTTTTGGGTTTTTTCCTCGTACATTCGGCGTTGTGAGTATTCTTTACTTTACTTTACTTGTATTAATCACTAGATGCATGTTTAGGATTAATCAAGATAAAACTGGTTTAAAGTAAGAATTGGGTTTTCACAACTTGGTTTGGTGCATAATTAAAAGTTGCATCTTTTTCGGAGAAAAATTGTTTTTGTTTGAAACACACATATCGGGCCACTCACATGTTTCAGAATGTGTGTAAAGTCATATAAAAGTGAATCCATTAAGCAAGTCAAACTTAAACTATTCCATGTGAACATGATAAAGATCATTTTAAGGATTACAATTCTAACCAAAAGTTCTAGTTACATGGAAGCAAAATGAGGATTCAAACACAAACATATGCCACAAAATGTGTATAAAACCAAAATACACACAAAATAAAATCTTTTTGAGTTTTTCAAATTTTTAACCAAAAAATAAACATATTTACTCAAAAGACAAACAAAAATCATTTGTATTGTTCATTAAGCCTAGATAACTCAAAGGTGAAAAACAAATGATAAACAAAAATCTTTTCGTATTTAATATTTAATGTAAATCAAAAGAAATATAATACAAAATATAAACAAGTCATGATTTCTAGTATGAGATATGAAATAAAGCAATGAATAGAAAATGACTAAACATGCATACACCTAGCAATGACATATAATATGAAGCACAAAAGCTAGAGTATGCAAACGAAACTAACACATTCAATCTTTAAATTTAGGAAGGGAGGTTTTATGTGAAAGCAAATGAGAATCAACAAATCTAATATCTAGTACGTCTAAAAATGATTTCCTAACCCATATAGATGTATATTTAAAATGATGGGATTTGGAAACTAATGAAATGCTAGACATAGACTTCCTAGGACTTCTTTTAAGATCAAAACAATATGACCTAAGGTGACCTTTCCTACCACAATGCAATCATGTGAAAACATGAGGAATGATACCTAAGGTGTGACCTTTTCTAAGGTCCTTGGATAAAGTTGACCCTCTAAAACGAACAATGGTTTTAGCTTTAGCAATGGAAATATTTGACCTAGATGAGCTAGAACCATTAAAACTACTACTCGAGTCTTGTAAATAATTTTTCATTTTTAAAATTTTGGACTCAAGTAATAAATTAGACTCCTCAATTTTTTGGGACACCTTCTTTAAATTTTCTATAACTCCTAGAAGATTATCACGCTCCCCTTCAATGTGAGCAAACATGTCCCTAAGAGTCTTTTCTCGACAATCACTCTCTTTCTTGGACATTTCTAAAACATTAAAATTGTGATTTATGTCCATGAGCTTTTCACGAAAAATAGCTTTTTGAGATAGCGAGGTTTGTAAAAATTCAACTTTAGCTTTAAAACAAGAATTTTCATTTTCAAGAAATTTAATTTTGTTTGCAAATCTCAAATTTCATTCTCTTAATTTTTCATTACACTTATTAAGCCCATTAAATTCCTCTCGAATAGCAAAAACGTCATTATCATTAGAAATGGACAAATTATCATTAAGACGTCCCATCGAGAGATACAAAAAAATGTGAGTGAGTATAAAAAATGAACCACCTAAAAATGCAAAGAGCACAAAATTATAAAAGCCGAAAAATGGATCTTTGACGCGATAAACTAGTGCTCCGGCTTTGATACCAATTTGAAAAGGATACGCCCCCAATTTTTAAATCTTTACTACAAAAAGTAATTCAATTGCCTTTTACAGATGCGGAAGCAAGATGGTTCAATTAAACAAATTAACTAATTTTAATTTCTTTTAAATTAAATTTAAACCAAGTGAAATAAGATTAAACACACACATATTTTTAATTTCACTTAAACCAACTTAATTTTACTCAAGTCCTAGAAATTTGCCTAAGTCATATTTTCAATATTCTCAAATTAGGCCAAACCAATTTTATCAAATTAAATTAAGACTTGAATTAAATTACATAAACATTACCCAAATAAATTTTGCACCAAATTAATTAAGTAGTGACTTAAACCAAATTTTATCTTTTTATCTAAGCATGCATCTAATGTGAGATTTGCAAAAAGATAAAATAAGTAAACATCCACTACGCCGCGATGTACGAGGAAAAACCCACAACGGGAAAAAACCTCGGACGGCCCTAGCCACAAATCCACTGAATACGGAATTACAAATACAAGACACGAAAGACTTGCAACACTCGACTTGACTCCGTCCAAGACCCGACGCTTCTTCTTGTATACATCTCTTCCTAGCGAATAACCACGAAGCTCCACCCCGGTCACGGAATCCACCGATCGGACTTTTTCGATCACCGCCACCCGAACAAGGAGCCTTTCTCTAAATGGGTAAGTCAATGCAAACGAACTTCTTCTTTGTGGGATTTAGAAGCAAACCCAAACAGGTGCCAAACACTCCAAGCAAGATGTATAAATATTGAAACTTGGAATAAACAATATGGGTGAAAACAAGAGTGTTTAATGATTTTTTTTCTTTAAGAAATGAACACTCAAAACTTGAACTTTTTCTTGAAAATTGAACTCTCAAAACTCTCTCTAGGAGATGGAATATTACGAAAAAGTTAGATGGAAAAAGTTGGTTCCCGCACTTAATTATTCTGTCAAACGTTAGTGGGGAAAGAAGTGGGAAAAACTGTTAAAAACTGTCCAAAACTGCCATTTAATTTCCCGCCAGAAATCTCGTTCGAACGAGATTTTCGTTCGAACGACCCTTCTAATGAAGTTCCAGTGGCTGATGGGATATCTCATTGGCAAACCTCGTTTGAACGACAATATCGAACGAACTTCCAGAAAGTATAAAAATTTCATTTTAGCCCAGAAACTTTATATACTTTATTTTAAAGTTTTAATAAAATCTTTCTGAAAATAAACAACAGTTTAAAAACAAAGTACAGCAATAGAACTATTGTTCCAAGCTCCTATATATATATATATATGTAATGCATTCATACCTTAGGAGTAAACGTAACAAATATTTTGACGTAGAAACGAGGCACATTAAACTCGACATTTTAATGAACCTTTAAACTTGAACGCTACGTCTTCAACTTTAGTATGTCATAGGCTTGAAAGATGGTCAAGAACTCTATCCTATGACTCAAACGTTTTTGTCCGAAATTGAGCCAAAACTATATTAAGACTCAATTGGAGAATTGTGTCCTTACAAATCTCCCCCTTTGGCTATTCCGGGACAAAAACCAACAAAAAAATCCTAAACGGCCGTCAAGCTCTACTAGACACAAACATCCCACCCAAACTTGACTCAAACAACCCAAGGATCATTATCTTTGCCAATGATGAAAGTTGCCATTAAGAAGAATTCATGCACACTTAAGCAAACTATCAAACGCATAGGGAATATCAAGAATATTAAATGCATATAAATTAAATACTCCCCCTAAATTAATTCTCCCCTTTATCAACTATGATCAACCTAAGAAGATAGCGCTATCCCCTAAGTCCCCTTTATTAACTATGATAAACCTAAGAAGATAGCGCTCTCACCCAAAGTTAAATCTCCTAAAATTAGATAAGATTATAATAGGATTTGATATCATTTCTTCCCCTATCATTCTCCCCCTTTTTGTTCAGGAATAGATAAAGGATAAAACTAGTTTAAACATAATGCTTAGAGAGATAAGAACATGAAAGTATATGGGAAACAATAACATACCTAATCCATACAAATGAATACCAACTATGATGCGAAAACAAATGATACCAAATTGACAAATAAGATTCTAAGCATGTGATATCCAACAAACTACGCAACAAACAAGGTACCAATTATGAATTGAATCATAAATGGAATAGATAGCAAGGCAAAGACCAACAAAAATAATATCAAGTATATGTATACATAATATATAACAAATAGACACGAGTACACATATATAGATATAAACACCAAAATGACACACACAAAATATAATATGAGTCTTCCACACTCTTATAGCATAAATGTGCCGTATGGAAACGAAAGTGTTGGGGTGTGAACAAGATACCAATGAATTAAAATCAATCACTTAAACATGTTAACGTAGTTCGCATTTGATTGCAAAACTTTATCAACTAGAATTTAGTCTTTATGTGACAGGATAAAGTGAACTAATGAACAAACAAACACAATGCATACAAGCCTAGCATGTTGATGATTCTACAAACCAATAGAGTCATTACATTGTAAGCGCAACTAGGATAAATGGACATTGTGCAAATCGTTGATATATCATCCAAACTCCCTCAATAAGCATATATATTATTCTTTTGAATGAATAAATCAACTAAACAAATTAGGCCTTGGCAAATTATTTTTCTTTTAATGCCCTAATTTCTTTTAGGCCTTTGGACCACGTATTTCTTTTAGGTCTAAACAAACGGTGGCTTACTATTTGCAAAGGATAATAAATCCTTTCGGAGCCCTTCCCCGTGCACATATATATATAACATTTTTTATATCACACAAACCTCACGTGCAACAGATTTTGACATGCACTAGTCCTCCTAGGTTACAAATATGTAGATGACAAGATCGGTAAGAGAACACCTCACAAAGCTCAAATATAACATGTGACGTTAAGGTTCAAAAAGCTCGTGCATGTGTGTAAGGACATAAATTTCCAATTGAGTCCATGTATTGTTTTGACTTAATTCCGTGAACAAAACTGTGTTTGTAATATGTCATAGGGAGAATTTTATTTTGTCACGATCCCACTCGGTCTATGACGTATTGAAGAAATTGAAGACATTGCGGCAAAGCTTCAAATATTTAATCATGTCATTGTTTAAATTGGTGCAAGTTTATTCGTCTTCAAAGTTAAATTTATTTCGAGATCACTCGGGTATGAATGCGTATAAATAATGGTGCTCGGAATTATTTTTATAAAAGATAAGGAAGTATTTTTTATAAAGAAAAATGTTTTAAATATTTTAAAAGTGTTTTAAAGGTTTAAAATTCGTTTTATGATGATAATCTCGTAAAATAGTTTGATATATTTGGATCTCTCTTTGGAAGAGACGTTTTAAACAAAAAAAAGTCAAAAAGTCAAACTTTCGCGTTGTCGTTCAAATGACATCCAATCTAGTTCGAACGAGATAGGGATGTCGCTCGAATGAGTTCCTCAAGTCGTTCGAACGACACATTTTTTGAGGCGGCGTTTAAATCCTATTTAAATATTGTTTTCATCATAATTTCTTAAGTGTGCATTCTGAAAGACTGTATTCGACCAGAAACTTGTTTGCACATGTTTTCTAAGGTTTACAAAGCACAAACACATCCTTAGAGTTTGCAAAGATCCGAGTTATCATTCTTATATGTTTACGTGATCTTGCTGCACCAAAGTTGTTTGTTCTACACATTGAACATCAAAGAGTTTTCCGGTGAAGAAGCGAAGGACATCGTGTTCGACATCATAGACGTATCAAAGCCATATCGGTGGACACCAAGAAATACGTGGACGCGTGTGTTGTGGAAAGGTATCGTGGAAGACGGAATTTCTGCGTGGGCACTATTGAAGAACAGTTGAAGATCATAAGGAGCGTCAAGACCCATGGGGATCGAGTCTTAGTGTAAGGCTAATCTGTCTTTGTAAAAACATTGTTCATAGTGATTGTCTGGCTTGGGCCGTCCGAGGTTGTTTTTCCATTTTGGGTTTTTTCCTCGTACATCCGGCGTTGTGAGTATTCTTTACTTTACTTTACTTATTTTAATCACTAGATGCGTGTTTAGTATTAATCAAGATAAAACTGGTTTAAAGTAAGAATTGGGTTTTCACAACTTGGTTTGGTGCATAATTAAAAGTTGGATCTTTTTCTGAGAAAAATTGGTTTTGTTTGAAACACACATATCGGGACACTCACACATTTCACAAATTGGTATCAGAGCTAGAAAATATTTTTTATTTGTTTTGTGATCCCGTGTGTTTTCAAAGATGAATTCTAGATATAATGAATTTTCTGGAACTCCTGTTTTTTATGGCACTAATTACACTTATTGGAATATGAGAATGAGATGTGCCTTGAAATCAATTTATGAGCGTGTTTTGCTTGCAGTTGAGAAAGGTTGGACACCCTCTGTCACTATTATAGGTGAGGTCACTAGTTTAAAGCCTGTTGAGTCATAGATCGAAACTGAACAAAGACTTGCACAATATAATTCTAAGGGTCTGCACGTTATTTCATCACATATCATACAGGAAGAATATAAGAGAATTATGACTTGTGAAACATCAAAAGAGGCTTGGGATATTTAGGCACTCACTCACGAGGGCACTAGCACGGTTAGGGCGTCAAAACTTCAAAATCTCACTACACAGTTTGAGACCATTAGGATGTTAGAGAGTGAGACCTTTGATGAGTTTTAAGCTAGGTTCTCCAATATTGTCAACTCGTATTTTAACCTAGGTGAGAACATTCTCGACAACCGTGTCATAAAGAAAATCCTTAGGTCATTGCCTAGTAGGTTTGATGCGAAAGTGACCATATTAAACTCCTTGGGTAGGTTACAGTCAACAAAACTAGAAGAGATTGTAGGTGACTTACAAACCTATGAAATCGACATGATTACCTCTAAGCAAGTGCCTAAGAAAGAAAAGGGTATTGCTTTGAAAACCCGGAAGGAGGAAATTAAAGTTTCGAATTTCGATTCTGATTCCGATTCCGATTTTGAGGATGTTGCTTTGTTGGCAAAGAAATTTAAAAAATTTGTTAATTTTCAAAAGCAATCGAAAGATGCCAAGAAATTTGAAAAATTCAAGAACAACAAAGTAGATCCCGCCTCTAAGGATAAGTTTGAGAAGCCCAAGAGAGATGAGTCGGATAAGTTTTTTGGGTGTGAGGGGTAAGGTCACAAAGTTAAGGAGTGTCCGACTAGACTTAAGAAATAGGGCAAGCTACCCGTTGTCTATAATGCTACCTTAAGTGATAGTGATCCGGAAGAGGGAGAGAGATCCCCCATTGAGCGTAACTTTGTTGCGTTTATGGCAAGTCATGTGACCGACGACGATTCTCATATGCATGACACTTCCGAGGAGGTTTTGAGTGTATCCCATGTTAGTGAGGGTGAAGAGAGTGACGAGGAGGAGGTTGATGTGAAATAATTGCAAAATGCGTTTAATGAGTTATATGCCGAAACGGTGAAGGTGAAAAAGGCTAACTCAAAATTGCAATCTAAGTTACATGAGCGTGCCATAGAAAATAATGATTGTTTAATTGAGGATCTTAGGGCACATGAAAAGAAGTTTAAGGAGAAACTAGAGTTTGTGGAGAAAGAGAGAGATAATCTCCGTGGTTTGATGGAGTCCTTGAAAAAGGAGATTTTAAAGTTTGAGGAGTCTAGGCATTTCTCGAGCCTAGGATTCATGAGTTGGAGGAGATATTGAGAGACTCGTCTAGATTCAAGTTTGATTTAGAGGCTAGGTCAAAGAAGTTAGATAAGATCCTAGGCACCGTCCAAATTAAGGGAGATAGGGGAGGTATAGGTTTTGGTGAGAGAGTTGTTCCCATCCCCCCCCCCCCCCCCCCCCCCCCCCCGCACGTGTGAGAAACACTAGGATGATTAGAAAAGGTCCAAATAAAGGTAATCACTCCCACCACCACTACACTTGCTCATTTTGTGGTAGGAAAGGTCACCTTAGGCTTTATTGTTACGACCTTAGACAAGCTCCTAGGAAGTTTAAGAATAAAGTTACACCGGTTACCCAAACCCCCATACGTCGTTTTACACCTACTTGGGTTAGGAAATCGGATTTAGTGACTTTAGGGATTAAACTTCATGATTCTCGTTTGGGTGCACTTGATTCTTCCCATGCTAAATCTAAAGGACGATAGTGTTGCCATGTTTGTCATATGCTAGTTTGCTTCATGATATATTCATTGCTAGTATTATGACATGTGTATCATTTTGTATTATAGTTTTCATTTGTTTGAGTCCTATTACAAAAAATTATAAAATATTTTTATTTTTTTTTGAGAAAAACTTTTGAAAAACCAAAAAGATTTTGCTTTTATTTGAGTCAAAATATGTTTGAAAAGCCAAAAATATTTTCAATTTTTATTTTTGAGTTTACATGTTTGATGTGGCATATTGGTGTGCTTGGACCCCCCCCCCCCCCCCAATTGTTTCGTTATCCATATGGCTAGGACATTTGGTCATTATTATCGATACTTAGAATGATCTTAACCATTGTTTATATGGGGTTATTTCGATGTTGATATGCATTTTGATTGGACTTTGTATATATGCCAACATCGCACACATGCACGAGTTTATATGAATGTTTGACTTCTCTTGCATACTTGAATTTGGTGAGGCGTTCTTATCTCAATCTTGTCATCTATGCGTAAGTAGACTTAAGGAGAAGTCTGCATGTAATAACCGTTTATCATGAGGATTTAAAATTGATAGAAATTATGAGTGATTCACGGGAAAAGGCTGCGAGAGTTCAAAATTGACTCGTTCTGAAAGCCACCCTTTAAAAGAGCCCAAAAGAAAATGCAATATGATATGAAAAGGTCCAATAAGATTTTCTCTAAGTTGAGAATGCAACAAACCTCAAAAGAAGTTGAAAAAGTATATATATATATGAAGGAATTTGGTTGGAGAAAATTTAAACGGGTTTGCACAACTAATCCTAATGTTGAAACATTGCAATTTGACGCTATTGTTTGTAGAATCGTCAAAATTCTGGATTTGTGTGCATGTAGTATGTTTAGTTCATCAAGCTGACTCTTTAATTGTCATATGGCTATAATAAAATTTGATGATTTATAGCTATCAATTAGAGCTTCTTGATCGTTTCGAAGTCTTGGAATTGTGACTCATTTGTTGTAGTTTCACGCCCATTCATTCCATGTCTATGTTTGAGCACATCGGTACTATGTTTGCATGTAACTCGCATTTTTAGTTTTTATGAGTTTTTGCATTTTGTGCGAAAAGCCTACTGTTTTAGCACTGTTTCGCATCTGTCAAGACCTTCCTGGAATTTTTTTGTGGAAATTTTTTCACTGGGCATTACTTTATAATATTTCTGGGAAACTGAGAAATTTTGGCAGATCGCGCGAAGTCGTTCTAACGACATTGCATCTCATGCGAACGACTTTTGTACTTCGTTCGAGCGATTCCTCATCTCGTTTGAGCGAAGTCCCTGGCTCGTTCGAACGATAGGTTTAAAAATGGCTTCTGATTGGTTTGCAGTCCACTGGTTTAATTTGGTATATTTTTGGTACTGCGGGAAGCATTTCTGGTCTGTTTTGTTTTTATGAATGTTCTTTTATGTTCCATATTGGTATTTTGTATGTGAGTCCGTTTATCACACCTGATTTGATTGGTTTACTCTTTGTGTGATTCCATGGTTTACTAGCTACTAATTTGTCACTCCTTGATCATACTTAGCTGGTTGTTTCATGATTACCTAGCATGTTATATTTTTCAAATTGGTATCTTTCTCAAATTGGTATCAACTTGATTCAAATTGGTTTCATATTCTCATGCTAGATATTTCAAATTCGTTTGTATTTTCACTAGATTGTCTATTCAAGACAAAAAGGGGGAGAGATGTATGTGATGTAGGGGGAGATTTTCTGAGCTACTATTGATATCTGGATTTACATATTGTGTGATTTTATTTGTTTCAAATTGGTATCAAATAATTGCTCACATGTTTCAAATGATTTGTTCTTGAAATATAAATTGGTATCATTTGTTCATTTGTTCCTCCATACTTCACTGGGTATCTGTTTGTCTGTTTCATGTGTGTAGGTATGCAATCTGCGATTTGAGATTTCAAGTCTACGTCACATTCATAAAGTTCATGTTTGTCGGTGCTATATATTCTAGTCCGTGTCCTGTATTTTTGTTTTTGGGTATATGGGATGGAATTTAGGCGTCATACGGCTTGACAAGCCGGTTAGGCATTTCACTGGTTTAATTTTGTCCCAGAACAGTCAAAGGGGGATATTTGTAAGGACATAAATTTCCAATCGAGTCCATGTATTGTTTTGACTTAATTCCTTGAACAAAACTGTGTTTATAATATGTCATAGGGAGAATTTTATTTTGTCATGATCCCACTAGGTCTATGACGTATTGAAGAAATTGAAGACGTTGCGGCAAAGCTTCAAATATTTAATCATGCCGTTGTTTAAATTGGTTCAAGTTTATTTGTCTTCAAAGTAAAATTCATTCCGAGATCACTCAGGTATGAATGCGTATAATTAATGGTGCTCGGAATTATTTTTATAAAAGATAAGGATGTATTTTTTATAAAGAAAAATGTTTTAAATATTTTAAAAGTGTTTTAAAGGTTTAAAATTCGTTTTATGATGATAAGCTCGTAAAAGAGTTTGACATTTTTGGATCTCTCTTTGGAAGAGACGTTTTAAACAAAACAAAGTCAAAAAGTCAAACTTCTGCGCTGTCGTTCAAACGACATCCAATCTCGTTCGAACGAGATAGGGATGTCGCTCGAACGAGTTCCTTAAGTCGTTCGAATGACACATTTTTCGAGGCGGCATTTAAATCCTATTTAATAAGTGTTTTCATCATAATTTCGTAAGTGTGCATTCTGGAAAACTGTATTCGCCCAGAAACTTGTTTGCACATGTTTTCAAAGGTTTACAAAGCATAAACACATCCTTAGAGTTTGCAAAGATCCGAGTTATCATTGTTATATGTTTAAGTGATCTTGCTGCACCAAAGTTATTTGTTCTACACATTGAACATCAAAGGGTTTTGCAGAGAAGAAGCGACGGACATCGTGTTCAACATCGTAGACGTATCAAAGCCATATCGGTAGACATCGAGACATACGTGGACGCGTGTATTGTGGAAAGGTATCGTGGAAGACGGAATTTCTGTGTGGGCACTATTAAAGAACGGTTGAGGATCAGAAGGAGCGTCAAGACCCGTGGGGATCGAGTCTTAGTGTAAGGCTAATCAGTATTTGTAAAACCATTATTCATAGTGATTGTCTGGCTTGGTCCGTCCGAGGTTGTTTTCCCGTTTTGAGTTTTTTCCTCGTACATTCGGCGTTGTGAGTATTCTTTACTTTACTTTACTTGTATTAATCACTAGATGCATGTTTAGTATTAATCAAGATAAAACTGGTTTAAAGTAAGAATTGGGTTTTCACAACTTGGTTTAGTGCATAATTAAAAGTTGCATCTTTTTCGGAGAAAAATTGTTTTTGTTTGAAACACACATATCGGGCCACTCACACGTTTCAGAATGTGTGTAAAGTCATATAAAAGTGAATCCATTAAGCAAGTCAAACTTAAACTATTCCATGTGAACATGATAAAGATCATTTTAAGGATTACAATTCTAACCAAAAGTTCTAGTTACATGGAAGCAAAATGAGGATTCAAACACAAACATATGCCACAAAATGTGTATAAAACCAAAATACACACAAAATAAAATCTTTTTGAGTTTTTCAAATTTTTAACCAAAAAATAAACATATTTACTCAAAAGACAAACAAAAATCATTTGTATTGTTCATTAAGCCTGGATAACTCAAAGGTGAAAAACAAATGATAAACAAAAATCTTTTCGTATTTAATATTTAATGTAAATCAAAAGAAATATAATACAAAATATAAACAAGTCATGATTTCTAGTATGAGATATGAAATAAAGCAATGAATAGAAAATGACTAAACATGCATACACCTAGCAATGATATATAATATGAAGCACAAAATCTAGAGTATGCAAACGAAACTAACACATTCAATCTTTAAATTTAGGAAGGGAGGTTTTATGTGAAAGCAAATGAGAATCAATAAATCTAATATCTAGTACGTCTAAAAATGATTTCCTAACCCATATAGATGTATATTTAAAATGATGGGATTTGGAAACTAATGAAATGCTAGACATAGACTTCCTAGGACTTCTTTTAAGATCAAAACAATATGACCTAAGGTGACCTTTCCTACCACAATGCAATCATGTGAAAACATGAGGAATGATACCTAAGGTGTGACCTTTTCTAAGGTCCTTGGATAAAGTTGACCCTCTAAAACAAACAATGGTTTTAGCTTTAGCAACGAAAATATTTGAACTAGATGAGCTAGAACCATTACAACTACTACTCGAGTCTTGTAAATAATTTTTCATTTTTAAAATTTTGGACTCAAGTAATAAATTAGACTCCTCAATTTTACGGGACACCTTCTTTAAATTTTCTATAACTCCTAGAAGATTATCACGCTCCCCTTCAATGTGAGCAAAACATGTCCCTAAGAGTCTTTTCTCGACAATCACTCTCTTTCTTGGACATTTCTAAAACTTTAAAATTGTGATTTATGTCAATGAGCTTTTCACGAAAAATAGCTTTTTGAGATAGCGAGGTTTGTAAAAATTCAACTTTAGCTTTAAAACAAGAATTTTCATTTTCCAAAAATCTTATTCTTTTTGCAAATCTCAAATTTAATTCTCTTAATTTTTCATTACACTTATTAAGCCCATTAAATTCCTCTCGAATAGCAAAAACTTCATTATCATTAGAAATGGACAAATTATCATTAAGACGTCCCATCGAGAGGTACAAAAAATGAGAATGAGTATAAAAAATGAACCACCTAAAAATGCAAAGAGCACAAAATTATAAAAACCGAAAAACGGATCTTTGACGCGATAAACTAGCGCTCCGGCTTTGATACCAATTTGAAAAGGATAGGCCCCCAATTTTTAAATCTTTACTAGAAAAAGTAATTTAATTACCTTTTACAGATGCGTAAGCGAGATGGTTCAATTAAACAAATTAACTAATTTTGATTTCTTTTAAATTAAAATTAAACCAAGTGAAATAAGATTAAACACACACATATTTTTAATTTCACTTAAACCAACTTAATTTAACCCAAGTCCTAGAAATTTGCCTAAGTCATATTTTCAATATTCTCAAATTAGGCCAAACCAATTTTATCAAATTATATTAAGACTTGAATTAAATTAACATAAACATTACCCAAATAAATTTTGCACCAAATTAATTAAGTAGTGACTTAAACCAAATTTTATCTTTTTATCTAAGCATGCATCTAATGTGATATTTGCAAAAATATAAAATAAGTAAACATCCACTATGCCGCGATGTACGAGAAAAAACCCACAACGGGAAAAAAAATCTCGGACGGCCCTAGACACAAATTCACTAAGTACGGAATTACAAATACAAGACACGAAAGACTTATAACACTCGACTTGACTCCGTCCAAGCGACGACGCTTCTTCTTGTATATATCTCTTCCTAGTGAATAACCATGAAGCTCCACCGCGGTCACGAAATCCACCGATCGGACTTTTTCGATCACCGCCACCCGAACAAGGAGCCTTTCTCTAAGTGGGTAAGTCAATGCAAACGAACTTCTTCTTTATGGGATTTAGAAGCAAACACAAACAGGTGCCAAACACTCCAAGCAAGATATATATATATATATTGAAACTTTGAATAAACAATATGGGTGAAAACAAGAGTGTTTAATGATTTTTTTCTTTAAGAAATGAACACTCAAAACTAGAACTTTTTCTTGAAAATTGAACTCTCAAAACTCTCTCTAGGAGATGGAATATTATGAAAGAGTTAGATAGAAAAAGTTGGTTCCCGCACTTAATTATTCTATCAAAATTTAGTTGGGAAATAAGTGGGAAAAACTGTCAAAAAATGCCCACAACTTCCATTTAATTTCTCGCCGGAAATCTCTCTCGAACGAGATTTTTGTTCGAACGAAGTCTCATTCGAACAACCCTTCTAACAAAGTTTCAGTGGCCTGATGGGAAATCTCATTGGCAAACCTCGTTCGAACGGCATTCTCGTTCGAACGACAGACTCGTTCGAACGACAATATCGAACGAACTTCCAGAAAGTATAAAATTTTGATTTTAGCCCAGAAACTTTATATACTTTATTTAAAAGTTTTAATAAAATCTTTCTGAAAATGAAAAACAGTTTAAAAACAAAGTACACCTATATAACTATTGTTCCAAGCTCCTATATATATATATATATATATATATATATATATATATATATATATATATATATATATATATATATATAATGCATTCATACCTTCGGAGTAAACGGAACAAATGTTGTTGACGTAGAAACGAGGCGCATTAAACTCGGCATTTTGATGAAGCTTTAAACTTGGCCGCTACGTCTTCAACTTTAGTATGTCATAGGCTTGAAAGATGGTCCATAACTCTATCCTATGACTCAAACGTTTTTTGTCCGCAATTGAGCCAAAACTACATTAAGAATCAATCAGAGAATTGTGTCCTTACAATTCTTATTAGTTTTCATGTTCTATGGATTGTTAGAAATTTTTTATCTCCCATGGTCAAATAATAAAACAAAATCATTAGTAGAATATTTTATAGAAGGTTGTCTTACTCTCGAAGAAATTCTCAACTCGGGTTGTGGTGGTTGCTCTTATAGTTGTTGCTCCTCCCGATTTTCTACTTTGACATTAATAAGAGTATCTTAATCATCATTAGGAAACTTATCTCCTAATATATTGTTTTCACGAGGATGCCCCGTAGGTGAAGATATAGGATTCAAATCAATAAGATCAACACCATTAGTGGATTTTGGAGCACTCTAAAACTCGGGTTGAGTACCTTTTTCAAAATTCGCAGCTTTTTGATCTCAAAAAACATAACATCTCTGCTTCGCACAAGTTTCTTGTCTAATGGGTCCCGTAATCCATATACAAACTTTTCATATCCATAGCCAGGAAATATACATTGTTTTGCCTTATCATCAAGTTTGGACCTCTCATCTTTTAGCACTACAAGAAATATTAGTTTTAGCAACAATTTATTTAACAATGAAATTAAATTCGTGGATAAAAATTTACTTTTAACTACAAAATTTAAGTTGTAGCAAAAAATTGTATCATTATCCAGGAACCACTAAATTTCGTAGTGCAATGGTAATAAATATGGCACCAAACTTTCCCTCTTAAATAAAATTCCGCCATATTTTTTTGCCAAAAAATTAATATAATTGCCTACAATACTTTTTTGTAGCAATAAATTAAACTATTGGGTAATAAAAAACTTTCATTGCCTAAGTTACCTAAAACTAATTCACCCATTAAAAAAAAAGAGGACCATCCATCTCTCAAAAGCCACTATCGATTTTCTTAATATTCATTTATCAAAACCTCCATCTCTCAACACCTTCATCACTCAAAAGCCACGACCGTCAATATCGAGTAGGGTTGGATACTGGAGATGGAGGTTTAGACACTCAAAATCCACGACTGTCCATTTTCAACATCTATTAAACCTTCATAACCTTCATCACCCAAACCTTGATTTTAATAGTTGAATCAGAAAAACCCTTCATCACGACCCTCCATTGAGGTTTCGATACGTTGTCAACGATTTAGAGCATTATTTTAATGAAATTATTTGTACACAAAATGATGGACGTTTAGACACGCTGAATCAGAAAAACCCTTCATCACAATTGTCAATAGCTCTATTTCATTTTCAACATCTATTCAGCCTTCGTGCTTTAGATTTGTAACGACGATACTCTGGTTCGTTTTCAACCTACTGTGATTTCGTTTAATTATGTTTTATCATCATTTTGTTTATTCAAAACTTTTTTATTAATACTTAATAAATATTTGAACAACAAATTATTATTAAAAATGGAGATGTAAAGTGTATGAAGGGTATTACGATTATTCACAAATAATGGGTTAATTCAGATTAATATTGTACGGGATCTCAATCTACAATGTTCTAATTGAAGTATTTGGCCTAAAGAGCTGTGCAAAATTTAAGCATACACCAAATATAATGTAGTGTAGAAACTCGGTATTTCTGGCATCTATGGGGAAATAAAAGGGTAAGTGCTTTATAATATATACCGAATTAGAGCGCTAGGAGTACTAGCTCACAGTCCAAGTGTGTACTATTTTATAGATTATCAACATGTGTCCTTATTGTAATTGGGGTATTATTTATAAAATTACCAACTCTTAACCCTATACAATTATATTTGTGCTTTAGTTTAGATCTCGTTTAAACTTAAGGTCATCTCTTTTATATTCAGTATTTTTTCAACTTACTATGATCTGTACATTATTTGAATTATTTCATTTGAATGTGTTTTTAAGCCTTCTAAAGTTCGATTCAGATTAATTTACTCGTTAAATCGTTGATTTGCTCTTATACGCTCTGTTTCTGTAAATTTAAAATTTTCTATAGTTAATTATCAACGAGATTAGTTTGCTTCCATTGCGTATCTCTTTTTGAACATCATCTTAAGTTGTTAAAGCTCGAATGTTAATTTATCTTATATTCTTTCATGTTCTTTACTGTAGAATATATGGTCTTGTTCTCGCATATCTATGTGTAAATAAATTGAGTTTGTTTTGTTATTTTGTTTAAAATTGAAAGATAACAATTGGATGCACAAAAATGATCGATTTTGTGAGATGTATGTGATGAGAGTTAGATCATTCATTCGATTTGCAAAGAATCATATGGGGCAGAAAAATGAAACTAGAGATCCGTGTTGTGATTGCTTGAATATTAATGTTAGAAACATGGATGAAGTGGAGGATCACTTGTTTTTGAAAGGTTTTTGCACAACTTATACTTAATGGATATATCATGGGGAGCGCTCTAAATTCTTGGTTTATGGTAGTGCAAATGCCAATGTAGATGGTGATGATGTCGATGAAGAGATAACAGACAATGAAGAGGATAATGGTAAAGAAATGCGTGACATGATAGAAGACGTGCATAGAGGAACATTCATAGATACTAGTTGTCTAGTTGCTTCGTCTCATAGTGATTCTCTCATAGATGTTAGTGGTGGGGAGAAGAAAAGCTTTCAAAAATTATTGAGCGAAGCTGAACGTGAACTTTACCCAAATTGTAAAAAATTCTCTACATTGGATTTTATTGTAAAGTTGCTACACTTGAAGGTAATTAAACATTGGAGTGATAAATCACTCAACATGTTGTTAGAGCTATTGAAAGAAGCTTTTTAGGATATCGAGACACTTCCAAAGTCATATTATGAGGCGAAACATATTTTGCGTGATTTGGGATCAGGATATGAGTCGATTCATGCTTGTAAAAATGATTGTTCATCATTTTAAAAGGAATTTGAGAATATGCAAGATTGTACAATATGCGAAGAGTCTACATGGAAGATCAATTACGGCAAGGGTAAGCGGATTCCACATAAGGTGCTTCGTTACTTTTCGCTAACACCAAGAATCAAAAAGATTATTTATATCAAAAAAACAACTGAGGATATGAGGTGGCACAAAGAGAAGTGTGAAAATGATAATGTGTTAAGACATCCCACTGACTCTAATGCTTGGAAGGAATTTGATAAGGACCACGAATGGTTCTCTCTAGACCCTCGTAATGTGCGGCTTGGCCTAGCAAGCGACCGGTTCAACTCATTTGGTAACATCAACAACTAATATAGCATGTGGCATGTTATACTCATACCCTATAACTTACCTCCATGTAAATGCATGAAAGAAGAATTTTTCATGATGTCATTGCTCATTCCTGGACCCAAGGCACCTCATAAGGACATTGACGTTTATTAACAACCATTGAATGATAAATTCAAGGAATTATGGGATGTTTGTGTGGAGACATATGACGCATCTGCGGGAAAGACAATGCATGCGGCAATTTTATGGATAATAAATGACTTTCCATCCTATGGTAACTTACTCGGATGGAGCACGAAAGGAAACATGACTTTCCAGCCCACGGTAACTTAGACATAGAATAATCGCACAATCCATCATGAGATAAATATTTTGATTAAAACAAGCTAGAAGTGTTTAAAATATTTAGCCAAGTTAATACTCAAGTCGTATCCTTTCTAGAACTCAATGTGTGTGGTGTGAATCAGTAAAAATGGGCTGAATATCATAAGAGTAATTCCTAGATAGCCTTTTTAAAATCAACGCTTCAACTTCAAAATCTCACGGATATATCTCTCTCAAACAAACTAACGAGATTTGGGTAAGTGTATCGCTCTTGTGTGTGAGGAGGTGAGTAAATGTAAGCAAGGTCAAACATCTCACACATATATAAGAAAGAAAGAACATTGTAGAAAGAAAAATGCTCTCATGAAAGAATGTTAATCACTATAGTGAGAACGTCGAGTTATTCACCACGTCGACTTTCATTTTTCCGGACACCTAGGGAAAAATATGGATATTTATGGGTGATGGAGAAATGAAATGAGAATGATATGATGAGATGAGGTAGGATGGTGATATGATGGATGTTTGAGAAGAGTGTATTACACTTGAGAAACAAATATCTTTATTTCATAAGAACTTAACTGCAAACTTTCTCTTTTTTTTTCAAATACTCATCAATGTCTGAGATAAATCTGCTAAAAATACAAATAACCCCAATATAGATTTGTATTTAATTTTTTCTACATCTGAATTGAACTCTAGGAAAGATATTGGCTAAAAATGTAAACACTCTCTATGATGGATTTTCTCCTTTTACTTCCAAAACTCTTCCCTTTTTTCCAAATACTCATCAATGTCTTAGATAAATCTGCTAAAAATACAAATAATCCCAACATAGATTTGTATCTAATTTTTTCTCCATCTAAATCGAACTCTGGGAGAAGTATTTGCTAAAAATGTAAACGCTCTTTATGATGGATTTTCTCCTTTTACTTTCAGCACTCTTCCCTTTTTCAACATGGTAGGTGGAAAATGGAGTTGATATGGAAATGGGTGGTAAGGTATATGGTGATTGTTAACGCAAAAATTCTCCATCTACGAGGACCAATCAGAAAAGGACACATGTCATCCTACGTGGCAATATTCGACACCCGAGGAAAATTAGTTGGCACCTGAGGAGTATTAGTCGGCACCCGAGGAGAGTTGGTCGGCACCCGAGGAGTATTAGTCGGTACCCGAGGAGAGTTGGTCAGTACCCGAGGAAAATTAGTTGGCACCCGAGTGTAATACCCCGTATTTTCATGCTATATTAATTTGGGGATTTATTAAATTTAACGTGAATGATTTATTTAATAAAAATCCGGAAATTAATTATGTTATAATTATTAACGTGACGAGAGTTAGTAATTATGGGAAACTTGTCGAATATTACTAATGAGCAAAGTAATATATTATATTGGTTATATTGAATGTCATGAGTGAATTAAATGACTATTTCGGAAATTTAAGTCGGGACGTGCCCGTGTCACGTCGGGACTAATTTTGTTAAATAAAAAGTGAATATTTTATAAGTTGTTTGTATGGTCGTTTTGAGTGCGCCAACGCGTCCGGAAGGGTCGAGATAGTCAGAAAAGTGTACCCGGGGGTTTAGTTTGGGTCTCGGGGCATTTTTAGGCCTAAATAGTACCCCGGGAGGACATTTTAGTCATTTTACATAATTGGGTAATTAAACCCACGAAATTCAGCAACCTATATCAGCCATTTAGGTTAGCCTTTAGGGTTAGAATATCCAGAAATTAAGTGACGGCCATTGGAGAAGAGAGGAGAGAGCTCCAAGGCAATTCAAGGCCAAAAAGTCACCGGTTTGCACCGCCGCCACCACCACCGCGTAGATCGCGAGACTAGGAACGCAGCCATACCAAAATCAGCCGTGAATCAGAATACCAAAAATCCCAGGCAAGTGTTTAACTTGCTATTTTCATTGGTGCAATCTTCATAATTAGTTTAGGAATGATTTGTGATGAAAACTAGGGAAGAAAACCCAATTTATGATAGGAAAATCCATGTAGTATTGATGTATAGGTTGACTCTGGAAACCCTTGCCATGTAGAGGTAATAAACCACGAAATTTTGATGATCATAAGAAAGAAATTCTGGAGAAAGATTTGTTAGAAAACTGTTTAAGAAAATTCTAGGGTTCTTGATAATTGGATATAATTTTAGGTTGAAAATCCATGTTTAAATGATGAATATGTACATGCCTTACGTTAGAATCATCTAGTATATTGTTATAATGTTAGTAGTAGAATTCTGGGACGATTGGAACTTGAAAATATGGATTTGGTGAAATTTTGGTGATGAAACCCGTAACTGCATTCTGCAGAATTTTTCCCAGACCTGCTTGATCGATCGATCGAGCCTAGAGCTTTGATCGATCGAAGGTTCGATCGATCGAGCCCCAAGCTTTGATCGATCGACCCCTCCTGGAAGACTCCTAATTCCCTCTTTAAATGAGTTAAATATAAATTGTCGTGAAATAATTCTTGGGCACTCTTGATAAAATGATTTGGGAGACATTGAGGACCAGTAGGGCATATGAATGAATGATTGGGACCTTTAATCTTCAACGAGAATGGTATTTATGTGACATTTACTTTAGGGTTGGTAAACTTATAAATTTAAAGGGTGAGGTGCGTAAGAGCGTTACGTTGGAACCTAATAAAGACACTTACTGAATTTCAGATTTGTGAGGATATAGCCCACGAGTGTTAGGTAATAAGTGAGAAAACCCTTCGAGTTAAGGTTAGGAATGAAACCTTATACGTAATTCTATAAATGTGAAATTAAGGATAAATGGTATAATTATGGGTGACGAGAAGAACCTATATTAATATGATAAAGTGGTATATTTATATGATTGTGTGTACATATATTATATACATGTGAAAAACATACCGCGCTACTTGCTATCCTTGAGGTTACTGAGCTGGGACAGTCTTATCTCGATGGGACCTTTATGGGGGATATTGACTTGTACCCTAGAAGATATATATCCTTGGTACAGGCTATCGAATTGATAGTTCAGACGGTCCTAAGAGACGCGAGTATGTGCCATCCTCTTAGAGACTTGGAATCTATGCTTCGCCTCGATATTGTTTGTGTATGTGTTAATACACTTCGAGAGTGATTCCGAATTGTATTCCCCTTGATTTGAGTGGTATGGGGTTTGGATAGTGGAAGTATGCACGCACCATAGTTTTTATTCGGGGTGCTGATATATATATATATATATATATATATATATATATATTATACGAGTAGTTAATATATATATATGAGATTATGAAATTTGAAACTGCCTACTGGGATTTGATAAGTAGGACATGGTTGTTGACCCAAATTATAAATACTTGTTTTGAGAAAATATAAAATGTCACTGGAAACTTTATTGATTTTATAAAGTTAAAATGGATAACTTTGGTTACTGATTGGAACATCCTTTTTAAAATGGAATCGTGAATTGTAAATCTTACGAGTAATCTAAGATAAGTTAAATCATTTAGAAAGACTAGTGCGATAACTGATTAAAACAAACCGTGGGGAAAGTTAGTGCGATAGGTGTGCACATTAGAAGAGAGGTGGGATTTTCTCAAGAGAGTGTCGTACTAATATGTTGTTGCATTGGCCTGTATCAATTTAAATACTTGCTAAACGTATTTTAAATCAAACACACTTTCGGGCTCTGACCCGTTTCTTTTTCTCTCTCTCTCTTGTATATATATGTATATTTTCAGGTGCCCAGCCACAGGGGCGTCTTGCATAGGATCCCTTGAGAGGAACGTGCTGCAGCTTAGGTGGGAGTTGCAGGTCACTTGCGTAGACAGCTTCCTTTATTGACTCCATTTCTAGCATTCTCATTTATTGGGCATGTGTCTCCCTTTCTATTATTTCATTTGTTATTGGGACATTTATATTTCAGTTGTTTTCCAGTATCGTTCTATGGGATTTATTTAGTTTGGATTTGTGACTTTAGTTTTCATATGCTGACATTCGATTGACGAATGTATTATATTATTTGGTTTACTGTGATGTGATTCTTAATTGTAGAAATGTTGTTTTTAAATAAATAAATCTTTTTCTTTAATTAAAATTTGGAAAGTATGTATGAAAATGGTTTTGACACTTAGCTTAATTATTTAGGGTGTTAAATTGGAAAATTTATTTTTATCAACAGTGATGCTGAGAATGAACCAATTGTTTACCTTGATTTAATTTAATAAAGGAGTGATCGCCCGGTATTTAATTAGGCGGGGTGTCACAGGTGGTATCAGAGCATCAGGTTATACTGTCCATAGGATCTGTACGGCTTATTTCGCTTTCAGCTTAACCTTATTGCTATAGAGCCCTATCTTAGGATTGTTGTATTCTTGCTTTTACGTTTAAGTCTTCAGCTATTTGAGATTTGATAATAACTGTAGACTAATAAACTTGTTCACGTTTCAGATGCTTCCGAGACGTGCTCCGAAGGATAGGCGTGCCCAGGCCGAGCAGGCAGCAGCTCCGGCACAGGGTACTATGAATGCAAACGAAGTAGCCGCCATTGTTGCTCAGGCGGTAAATGCCGCGATAGCGGTGATTCAGCAGGCTCCACCCCAGGTTCAGGCAGTGGAGCCAGTACCAGCACAGCTTCCATCCGCATGGGAGAGGGTTCGGGATGCTTTTCAGAAAGCGCATCCCCCTGAGTTTTCTGGTAGCTCCGATATTGTTACAGTTAGCCAATGGAAGAAAGACATCCAGCGGCACCTCCGTATGTATGAGTGCACTGACGTGCAAAAGCAGTTATTGGATTCCTTTAAGCTGGTGGGAGCCGCATTACAGTGGTGGGAGTCCACTACTACTTTGGAGGAGAGGGACACGATCCCTATTCAGTTGTTCTGGGAGCGGTTTGACCGCAAGTATTTTCCACCCGCAGTGCAGACTGAGATGAGGCAGAAATTACTAAATCTGAAGCAGGAGAACCTTACTGTAGCTGAGTATGAGGAGGAGTTCACGAGACTTCTCACTATTGTGCCGGATGAGGCACCCACTGAGAGCAAGAAGATTATGCTGTTTGTCGACGCGTTAGCTTGGAGGATCCTTCAGCACCTTATTGGAAATCTATCCCTGAGTACTTTCACTGATGTACTCAATGCAGCGTTACTACGTTGCCAGGATCACCGCTTCCATCTTCAGGGAATCAAGAGAGCAGGGGAGTCCAACCAGCAGGGCAAAACCGGGGGTAATAGTGCCAGTGGGGCACCAACTCATGGACACACTCGTCAGCACGAGCAGAGTTCCCATCAGGTGGACCCTGCTAAGCGATTACGTTCAGGTGATTCTATGCAGGGATTCGGGGGTTTCAGGCAGGGCCATCAGGGCCAGCCTAATCAGCAGGGCCAACACCGACCACAGGGATAGCAGCAGGGCCAGCAAGGCCAACAGCGTGCACATCAGGGCCAACAGGGCCAGTGGCGTGGAGGTAACGGCCAGCAGGGCCGTGGACAGCAGGGTCAGAGGGGCGGTAACTTCAAAGGCCGATGCTTTGGGTGCGGTAAACATGGCCATAGGTGCCAGGATTTCCCAGAGGGAGATAGGGCCCCACAGCAGCAGGGAGCCCGTAATGAGCCGCAGAGACCACTTTTTCCACCTGCCCTCCCAGCTCCAGCCCAGGTGCCAGCCCTACCAGCTATTCCAGCTGCTCCAGTGCAGCAGGGACAATTACAGTATGGACGTGTCTATAACGTCCACCAGGCAGTAGCTCCACAAGCACCACCCGCGATTGAGGGTATGTTTCCTATCCATGGTACTATGGGTCAGGTTTTGTTTGATACGGGGGCAACGCATTGTTTTATAGCTACACATTTTGCAAAGTCCTTAGGGTTGCTAGCCACAGCAGAGAGCACCGTAACGTGTGTAGACTCACCACTGGGGAGTGGGTCACTTATTTTCTTTATATGCCGGGGAGTGGGGGTAGAGATTGGTAGCTTGGTATTACCTGCAGACATGTTAGTCTTAGACGTGCACGAGCATGATGTGATTATTGGTATGGACTGGCTCGCAGCTTATAAAGCCATGATTGATTGCTTCGGTGGGAGCATTGTTTTTGCTATTCCGGGGCAAGAGATGTTTGTAGTGGCGATGCCTCGCCCAGAGGGAGGTTCGACCGCTCATTTGTATTACATAGAGGAGGATACCTCTAAGGAGGTTGTGATTCCTTTGAATTCGATCCCAGTTGTTAGGGAATATTCCGATGTATTTCAGGAGATACCAGGCCTACCGCCCAGTCGTGAGATAGACTTTGTCATAGATTTATTGCCAGATACGAGACCTATAGCACGCGCACCGTACCGTATGGCTCCGGCAGAGATGAGAGAGCTACGAGATCAGATAGAGCAGCTGTTAGGTCAGGGATTCATTCGTAGGAGTACCTCACCTTGGGGCGCTCCAGTCTTGTTTGTGAAGAAGAGAGATGGTTCACTGAGATTGTGTGTAGACTACCGGGAGCTGAACAAGGTAACGATACGGAATAAGTATCCGTTGCCTCGAATCGATGATTTGTTCGACCAGTTGAGGGGAGCAACTTTCTTTTCGAAGATAGATCTGAGGTCGGGGTACCATCAGTTACGTATTAGAGAGCAGGATGTTTCAAAGACTGCCTTCTTGACGAGATATGGGTCCTATGAGTTTAGGGTGATGCCGTTCGGACTCACAAATGCTTCGGCCGTTTTCATGGACTTAATGAATCGAGTATTCAGAGAATTCTTAGATCAGTTTGTCATCGTCTTCATAGATGACATATTGATATATTCACACTCGGAGGAGGAGCATGCCGAGCACTTGAGGCAGGTTCTTCAGACCCTACGAGAGCATCAGTTGTATGCTAAGTACGAGAAGTGTGGATTCTGGTTACGAGAGGTACAGTTCTTGGGCCATGTTGTTTCTGCGCAGGGGATTACAGTTGACCCGAGCAAAGTGTCAGCAGTGAGGGAGTGGGGACAGCCCACGACACCGACGGAAGTGCGTAGTTTCTTGGGATTAGCCGGATACTACAGGAGTTTCATTCGGGGATTCTCCAAAATAGCGGGTCCACTCGCAAGGGGGTACCATATGTTTGGGATGACGCTTGTCAGTTGGCTTTCGACGAGCTGAAAGATAAGCTTACTTCAGCACCAGTCCTTGCCTTACCGAAACCGGGTGTGGAGTACTTGGTTTACACCGATGCGTCTTTACGGAGACTTGGAGGAGTACTCCAGCAGGAGGAGAAGGCTATAGCTTTTGCTTCCCGCAAGCTTAATCCGCATGAGAAGAATTACCCCACCCACGACTTGGAGTTAGCAGCGGTCGTCTTTGCATTGAGGATTTGGAGGCACTACTTATTGGGTGAGAAATTACGTTTGTTCATAGACCACAAGTCACTGCAGTACCTGTTCACTCAGTGAGAGCTGAATATGCGTCAGCGCAGGTGGTTAGAGTTTGTGAAAGACTATCAGTTCGAAATACAGTATCATCTGGGGAAGGCCAACGTAGTTGCTGATGCGTTGAGCCGTAGACTGGTAGACGATGTAGCGAACATCTGGAAAGAAAAGTGGAAGGAGTTGGGTCACCAGGACGCAGTAGCCCGTTCTTTCATATCCGTTATGTCAGTCACACCCGAGATTGTTATGAGGGTGATACAGGCACAGACCACAGACCCGTTTTGCTAGGAGCAGATTGTGCGACTTCTAGCCGAGGGTGCTGAGTCCTATTCTGTTAGTTCTGATGGAGGTTTGCGGTTTAATGGGAGATTGGTGGTTCCAGAAGGAGCAGAGTTACGTCATGAAGTGATGACTCATTCTCATGGGTCCCGATTTGCAGTACATCCGGGAGGCGATAAGATGTACAAGGACATGAGGCGACAATACTGGTGGAGTGGGATGAAGAAGGACATTGCTGAGTTTGTGTCCAAGTGTTCTACCTGCCAACTGGTAAAGGTGGACCACCAGAAACCGTCAGGATTTCTTCAGCCATTGGAAGTACCCGCGTGGAAGTGGGAGAGTATTTCCATGGATTTCAATACAGGGTTGCCTACATCACAGCAGGGCCACGATTCTATCTGGGTGATTGTAGACCGTTTGACCAAGGTGGCTCATTTTCTGCCAGTGAGGACAGATTATACCACGGGTCAGTATGCTCAGTTGTTCATCGCTGAGATTGTCAGATTACACGGGGTGCCCCTGAATATTGTGTCAGATAGAGACAAGATTTTTGTGTCACGTTTCTGGGAAAGCTTTCAGGAGGCTATGGGTACTGAGTTGAGATTGAGTTCGGCTTACCACCCACAGACAGACGGACAGACAGAGCGTACTAATCAGATGTTAGAGGATATGCTACGCATGTGTGTTCTCGATATTGGAGGAGGAGGGGTGCCACATCTTCCACTGGTAGAGTTTTCTTATAATAACTCTTATCAGTTTACGATTGGTATGGCTCCATTTGAGGCTTTGTATGGCAGGCCTTGTCGTTCTCCAACTTGTTGGCTCGAGGTGGGGGATAACAAGTTGCTAGGGCCAGAAGTGATTCAGGAGACCTCCGCGAGGATTGAGATAATCAGGAGTCGTATTCGGGTAGTCCAGGACAAGCAGAAGAGCTACGCCGATGCGAAACGGTTCTTCCGGGAGTTTAATGTGGGAGATCAAGTGTTATTGCGTGTATCTCCTATGAAGGGAGTGATGAGGTTCGGGAAGAAGGGGAAGCTGGCTCCGAGGTACGTGGGACCATTTCCCATCATAGAAAGGATTGGGCCGGTTGCATACAGGTTGGGATTGCCAGAACATTTACATCGCATCCACGATGTATTCCACATCTCGTCGTTGAGACGATATCTTCGGGATGATATGGCCCATACTCACATTGCGATAGATGAGATTGACTTACAGCCTGATAGCTCTTACGAGGAGAGACCGGTGGCTATCCTAGACTATAGTGAGAGGAGATTGAGGTCGAAGATAGTTCCACTTGTGCGAGTCCAGTGGGAGCATCATAATGTGGAGGAATCCACTTGGGAGGGCGAGGCAGATATGCGCGAGAAATATCCAGAGTTGTTTTTACCAGGTATGCCTTATTTTCTGAATTTCGGGACGAAATTCCGTTATTAGGGGGGGAGTATGTAATACCCCGTATTTTCATGCTATATTAATTTGAGGATTTATTAAATTTAACGTGAATGATTTATTTAAATAAAAATCCGGAAATTAATTATGTTATAATTATTAACGTGACGAGAGTTAGTAATTATGGGAAACTTGTCGAATATTACTAATGAGCAAAGTAATATATTATATTGGTTATATTGAATGTCATGAGTGAATTAAATGACTATTTCAGAAATTTAAGTCGGGACGTGCCCGTGTCACGTGGGACTAATTTTGTTAAATAAAAAGTGAATATTTTATAAGTTGTTCGTATGGTTGTTTTGAGTGCGCCAACGCGTCCGTAAGGGTCGAGATAGTCAGAAAAGTGTACCCGGGGATTTAGTTTGGGTCTCGGGGCATTTTTAGGCCTAAATAGTACCCTGGGAGGGCATTTTAGTCATTTTACATAATTGAGTAATTAAACCCACGAAATTCAGCAACCTATATCAGCCATTTAGGTTAGCCTTTAGGGTTAGAATATCCAGAAATCAAGTGACGGCCATTAGAGAAGAGAGGAGAGAGCTCCAAGGCAATTCAAGGCCAAAAAGTCACCGGTTTGCACCGCCGCCACCACCACCACCGTGTAGATCGCGAGATGAGGAACGCAGCCATACCAAAATCAGCCGTGAATCAGAATACCAAAAATCCCAGGCAAGTGTTTAACTTGCTATTTTCGTTGGTGCAATCTTCATAATTAGTTTAGGAATGATTTGTGATGAAAACTAGGGAAGAAAACCCAATTTATGATAGGAAAATCCATGTAGTATTGATGTATATGTTGACTCTGGAAACCCTTACCATGTAGAGGTAATAAACCACGAAATTTTGATGATCATAAGAAAGAAATTCTGGAGAAAGATTTGTTAGAAAACTGTTTAAGAAAATTCTAGGGTTCTTGATAATTGGATATAATTTTAGGTTGAAAATCCATGTTTAAATGATGAATATGTACATGCCTTACATTAGAATCATCTAGTATATTGTTATAATGTTAGTAGTAGAATTCTGGGACGATTGGAACTTGAAAATATGGATTTGGTGAAATTTTGGTGATGAAACCCGTAACTGCATTCTGCAGAATTTTTCCCAGACCTGCTTGATCGATCGATCGAGCCTAGAGCTTCGATCGATCGAAGGTTCGATCGATCGAGCCCCAAGCTTCGATCGATCGACCCCTCCTGGCAGACTTCTAATTCCCTCTTTAAATGAGTTAAATATAAATTGTCGTGAAATAATTCTTGGGCACTCTTGATAAAATGATTTGGGAGACATTGAGGACCAGTAGGGCATATGAATGAATGATTGGGACCTTTAATCTTCAACGAGAATTGTATTTATGGGACATTTACTTTAGGGTTGGTAAACTTATAAATTTAAAGGGTGAGATGCGTAAGAGTGTTACGTTGGAACCTAATAAAGACACTTACTGAATTTCAGATTTGTGAGGATATAGCCCACGAGTTAGGTAATAAGTGAGAAAACCCTTCGAGTTAAGGTTAGGAATGAAACCTTATACGTAATTCTATAAATGTGAAATTAAGGATAAATGGTATAATTATGGGTGACGAGAAGAACCTATATTAATATGATAAAGTGGTATATTTATATGATTGTGTGTACATATATTATATACATGTGAAAAACATACCGCGCTACTTGTTATCCTTGAGGTTACCGCGCTGGGACAGTCTTATCTCGATGGGACCTTTATGGGGGATATTGACTTGTACCCTAGAAGATATATATCCTTGGTACAGGCTATCGAATTGATAGTTCAGACGGTCCTAAGAGACGCGAGTATGTGCCATCCTCTTAGAGACTTGGAATCTATGCTTCGCCTCGATATTGTTTGTGTATGTGTTAATACACTTCGAGAGTGATTCCGAATTGTATTCCCCTTGATTTGAGTGGTATGGGGTTTGGATAGTGGAAGTATGCACGCACCATAGTTTTTATTCGGGGTGCTGATATATATATATATATATATATATATATATATATATATATTATACGAGTAGTTAATATATATATATATGAGATTATGAAATTTGAAACTGCCTACTGGGATTTGATAAGTAGGACATGGTTGTTGACCCAAATTATAAATACTTGTTTTGAGAAAATATAAAATGTCACTGGAAACTTTATTGATTTTATAAAGTTAAAATGGAGAACTTTGGTTACTGATTGGAACATCCTTTTTAAAATGGAATCGTGAATTATAAATCTTACGAGTAATCTAAGATAAGATAAATCTTTTAGAAAGACTACTGCGATAACTGATTAAAACAAACCGTGGGGAAAGTTAGTGCGATAGGTGTGCACATTAGAAGAGAAGTGAGATTTTCTCAAGAGAGTGTCGTACTAATATGTTGTTGCATTGGCATGTATCAATTTAAATACTTGCTAAACGTATTTTAAATCAAACACACTTTCGGGCTCTGACCCGTTTCTTTTTCTCTCTCTCTCTTGTATATATATGTATATTTTCAGGTGTCCAGCCACAGGGGCGTCTTGCTTAGGATCCCTTGAGAGGAACGTGCTGCAGCTTAGGTGGGAGTTGCAGGTCACTTGCGTAGACGGCTTCCTTTATTGACTCCATTTCTAGCATTCTCATTTATTGGGCATGTGTCGCCCTTTCTATTATTTCATTTGTTATTGGGACATTTATATTTCAGTTGTTTTCCAGTATCGTTCTATGGGATTTATTTAGTTTGGATTTGTGACTTTAGTTTTCATATGCTGACATTCGATTGACGAATGTATTATATTATTTGGTTTACTGTGATGTGATTCTTAATTGTACAAATGTTGTTTTTAAATAAATAAATCTTTTTCTTTAATTAAAATTTGGAAAGTATGTATGAAAATGGTTTTGACACTTAGCTTAATTATTTAGGGTGTTAAATTGGAAAATTTATTTTTATCGACAGTGATGCTGAGAATCAACCAACTGTTTACCTTGATTTAATTTAACAAAGGAGTGATCGCCCGGTATTTAATTAGGCGGGGTGTCACACCGAGGAGTATTAGTCGGCACCCGAGGAGAGTTGGTCGGCACCCGAGGAGAGTTAGTCGGCACCCGAGGAGAGTTGGTCGGCATACCAACCAGGAAGATCAAAGGATAACTATGCATTTAATGTGCATTAATGAAGATGGCAGCGCATTTAATGAGCCTTAATGTACATTTATATTGTATTAATAGATGACAACACATAGCATACCAAGCAATTCAATAATTGGATTCGTTGAATGTAGACATAAATGTCTACATACAATGAATCTCTTTATCTCCCATCACTATAAATACATGTATTCCCTTAGCCAAAAGGATATCCGAGGAGATCCGAGAGATCCGGGAGAACCTAGAAACACCATACACAATATACACATCCTTTCTCTCTCTACACCTTATGGTGATATTATAAACCCCTGGGAATAAAATAACAGTGGACGTAGGCTTTATTCATAGCCGAACCACTTTAAAAATCTTTGTCTCTTATGTGCTTGATTGGATTGCTTTCATCTATTTATCTGTGATCATAAAAATGGGATTCGGTCCAGTTTTTTGCATCAACAGATTGGCGTCGTCTGTGGGAACGTGTTACAAGAATTATTCTCCATAAAAAGCTAAGTTTTTATTTTCTCTACGTATAATCAATTATACATACATCTGTTGATTCAATCATGATTTTTATGTTTATATAATTAAATTAATTGTCCAATTTTTATCTGTAAAATATTGCATATCATGATTTTTAAATCATAACTGTTAAATTAATTCTTATTTAGAAATCTGAAAAATAGTGGATTTCATAAATCATAACTTTTTACTTGATTCTCAAGTTTCAATTTTATATCATGGAATAAATATTTTAAATGATTACATATACCAATATATACGACGGTGGTAAGATTTGATAATTTTCATTGTTGATTTTGAAATAATTTTTGAAAGATCTTTGATGACTATTCAAATTCCCATTATATTTTTAACCAGAGAATGGGAAAAGGTTAAAGACAATAAAAAGTTTTCTCATGGAAATCATGACCCAGATCTATTTTCTCTCTCTTCAAGTTTGAGTCTCTTTGCATTCATTTTTATGAACTATATACTTAATGTGGTTCATCTTCCATCCATGTCAATAAAGTCTAATTGATTGATTTTTGATATAAATTTGGTAATAATTTCGATCATTCACCATATTTTTATCTATGCAAATGGGGAATAGGAAGGGATCAATATAAAAAATAATTTTATGTAACCAAAAAAAAAATCATTACCCACCTCTTGTAAGAGAGGATCAGTAAAACAGTCATGACCATATCAAGACTCTGGGTACAAATTTGATATGTTGGCCCCTCGTTCATAACATCACAGGGTTTCTTTGTCGAAATCACGCGATATAGTGGATTAGATAATTATTCATTTAATTAACATTATTAATGCTTAAATTTTACATCGAATGTTATTTTTTTTATCTAAGGATTCGAGATATTCTGGTCAGCCATCTATATTGTTGGTCGGCATCATCTTGGGCCATATTTTATTAAAGAGAAGCTTAACCAGACCATTTTTGTTTGTCGGAGATAAGATGTGAAGATCCATCAGCAACGTTGAAATAATTTTATCCAACTACGAGGTATCTTATTATTGGTCGGATCCCCATATTGTAGCTCGGTGGAACCAATTGCAGGTCGACGATCATCTACTTCTTGATCGGCGACATCTCAGTCTTGTTCGGAGGGTTCAATTTACTGGTCGGCAACTATCCAACCATCCACTTTTTGGTCGGTGACATCTAATGTTGTTCGGTGCTGTCAATGCACCATTTTTGTTGATCGACTAAATTGCTCAGCTGGTCGGGGACCATTTGCTTCTTGGTCGGCACCGTATATTCTATAACTTGAGATATCCTTAAATGTTGGTCGGCAACATCCATGCCGTTTGTCGGCAGCAGTAGAATCTTGGGGTATTAAAAAATGCGAAGCACCCCAGATATTTCTTTAAACACGAGTTCAGCTTGGGGACAAACAAAGGGCTTAAGTCCTTTTTAACTTGTGATCACCCCAAAAATATTTTTAAAACCAAGTGATAAATAATTTTCAAACAGCAACTTATACCTGATTAGTTGTTGGAGATTAAATAACTTTACAAAAAACTCTACGTCTTATTTATGGCGCATATCTAATAATAATTTGTCCATCTTACACACATTTGGCACAAAACATATTATTTCATATTTTTGAAATTTGTATTGCCTTATGCTGATGCACATCACATATTATTTGGCTGAATAATTATTCTCATGACAATAATTATTTGATCTAGTCTCGACAGGTGCTCGAGAAGCTTATTAAAATTTCATAGGGACGAGATTCAATCCCGACGAAAGCTCAGCCACAATCTTAAACCTCTAAAAACTATTATTGCTCGACATCAGGCAATTTTGCCTCGACATATCAGCCAACATATATTATTTCATTTTTTGCAATTAATATTTTTATTTCTCAAACATATACCTATCATATATTTATTGAATGATTAAATTATTCTCACGACTAATCAATTCAGCCTACACAAATGGTAGAGCAAGATATTAACTTTTACAGGTACAAGATTCAACTCCGACGAATGCTCGAAAATAATCTTACTCTTCCGAAAAATATTATCATAGCTCGGCAGTATGAAATTTCACCTCAGCGAGGAACTATTGATTTTATTATTTCTATGATATCTGCTCCAGCACAAATGATTCTATATATCCATTGGGATTCACATTCTATATTCATCTCAACATGGAGCTCGGCTAGATACTCATTATATATTCAGCTCCGAGGAAAAGCTACAACAGTTATTATATTTCACCCCCAACGGATAGTTGGTCGGGGCAATTCTTATTTATATTCAGGCCCAGATATCAGCTCAAGCACAAATTATTCTATATATCCCTTGGGATTCATATTCTATATTCATCTCAACATGGAACTCGGCGAGATACTTATTATCATATTCAGCTCCGAGGAGAACTATAACATTTATTATATGTCACCCCCAATGGATAGTTGGTCGGGGTAATTCTTATTTATATGTAGGCCCAGCAAAGTTCTCGGCCATATTCTTATGTTCTGGAAAATATTATTCTTATTCGGCATTATGCAATTGTGCCTCGACAAGATACTTATTCAGCTTTGAGGAGAATTACAACATTCGTTGTATTTCACCCCCAACGGATAGTTGTTCGGGGTAATTCTTATTTATATGCAGGCCCAACAAAGTTCTCGGCCATATTCTTATGTTCTGGAAAATATTATTCTTATTCGGCATTATGCACTTGTGCCTCGACAAGATACTTATTCATCTTTAAGGAGAATTACAACATTCGTTGTATTTCACCTCCAATGGATAGTTGGTCGGATAATTCTAATTTATATTCAGGCCTGACAACGTTCTCGTCCATATTCTTATGTTCTGGAAGATCTTATTCTTGTTCGGCATTATATAATTCTACCTCGACAGATCAACGAGGCACTTTATTATTTTTAATTATTCTTTATATCTATTTGGATGCATATTCTATTATTATTTCAGCAAGGAGGTCTCCAATATATATATTATTTTATTCCCAACAATCTATTGGTCAGCTCTAAGGATGTCTCCAGCATTTATTATATCTTATTCCCAACAATCTGTTGGTCAGCTCCAAGGATGTCTCCAACATATATTATCTTATTCCCAACAATCTGTTGGTTAGCTCCAAAGATGTCTCCAGCATTTATTATATCTTATTCCCAACAATCCGTTGGTCAGCTCCGAGGAAGTCTCTATCATTTATTATCAAACTTGTATTCCTCCGGGAAGTAAAACTTGTATTCCTCCGGAAAGTAAAACTTATATTCCTCCGGGAAGTAAAACTTGTATTCCTAAAAATGCCAACTTATGTTGGTTAGGAAGTAAATCTATTCCCAAAAATGTCAACTCAGGTTGGTCGAAAATAAGAAGTTGTCAACTACAGTTGGTCGGAAACATTTTATGAGTATGTGAAAGCGATCAAGCAAAAAGCATCCAAAGTTCACATTCCACACTTGGGGGCTTCTATTACAGATATATTTGTTCATTTGGTGGCACATTCTTATAACATCATGCAGTCGAGCATCAAATTCAACTCCACAAACTCACACGGTCGGGGCCCCGACCAATCATCATTCAGGAGTTATTTTTCTTGCTCAGGAATTATTTTTGATATTGAAGTTCAGGAGGTATATTGAAGTTCAGGAGGCTATTGAAATTCAGGAGGCTATTGAAGTTCAGGAGGTATATTCAGAAGTTCAGGAGGTGCATTCAGAATTTCAGGTGGCATATTCAGAAGTTATTATGCACATGCTATTGAAGTTCAGAAGGTATATTGAAGTTCAGGAGGTATTCAGAAGTTCAGGAGGTGCATTCAGAAGTTCAGGAGGCATATTCAGGAGTTATTATGCACATGCTATTGAAGTTCAGAAGTCAAAATCAGCATCTACATCACTGAGATCTTTACTACTATTGTCCCGACCAACATTGAAGAAGAAGTTGTATGAAAATGTTTCGAAGTCCACCACTAGCTTGGTACTAATCAGATTGAAGAGTTGGGTTCAAAAGCTAGTATGTTACTCGACAAAGTATTCAAAGGATCATAAATCAGAAGAATCAAGCACGTGAAGTTAGCACTCAGTTGCTCGGCACAGGAGGCAGTTGGTCGGCTAGCAAACCAATCAACATACTTGAAGATTATGACAAGCTACAAGTTGCATACTATGGCATGGTTGCATCGAAATTCCCAGTGGTGATACATAGCACACGGAGTTCCTCAAAAGAAAGATTAGCAACCATCGATCAGCCTGCATCATATGTCATCCAGGAGATAATGCACTTTATGTTGAACAAATCAAGAAGGTAGATCAAGAATTTCACGAGCACCGAGCAACACTGCAAAATAAATACTCCATCCTTTCAAGTAAACCATCAAGCATGGAGCATTGGGGGCTTCTGTTAACGCAAAAATTCTCCATCTACGAGGACCAATCAGAAAAGGACACATGTCATCCTACGTGGCAATATTCAACACTCGAGGAAAATTAGTTGGCACCCGAGGAGTATTAGTCGGCACCCGAGGAGAGTTGATCAGTACCCGAGGAAAATTAGTTAGCACCCGAGGAAAGTTGGTCGGCACCCGAGGAGAGTTAGTCGGCACCCGAGGAGAGTTGGTCGGCATACCAACCAGGAAGATCAAAGGATAACTATGCATTTAATGTGCATTAATGAAGATGGCAGCGCATTTAATGAGCCTTAATGTACATTTATACTGTATTAATAGATGACAACACATAGCATACCAAGCAATTCAACAATTAGATTCGTTAAATGTAGACATAAATGTCTACATACAATGAATCTCTTTATCTCCCGTCACTATAAATACATGTATTCCCTTAGCCAAAAGGGAAGAGATCCGGGAGAATCGAGAGACACCATACACAAGATCCACACCTTTTTCTCTCTCTACACCACATTGTGCTACTGTAAACCCCTGGGAATAAAATAACAGTGGACGTAGGCTTTATTCATAGCCGAACCACTTTAAAAATCTTTGTCTCTCATGTGCTTGATTGGATTGCTTTCATCTATTTATCTGTGATCATAAAAATGGGATTCGCTCCAGTTTTTTGCATCAACAGTGATGATATGAAAAATGAATGTGAATGGATAAGGATAAATGTATGATAAAATGGAATTTGGTTAGTGTATGGGTGAAGGTCTGGTGATCGCAACAAACTTCAAGACACGTGTTTCTTACAACTCGAAAGTGATGTCATTCTCAGTGAACAGGCCAAAAAATTTGTGAAGAATAATGATATCATACAACTATTTATGTGTGGATCCAAAGGAAGTTGAATCAACTTGTGGCTCGAATATTGTGTAAAACTCTCTAAAAGGATGAAAGTCACGAATCTCTTAGGCCAAAGTCTCCACTTGTGATCCTTAAGGTTTTTTTTTCAATTGTAGTACTCTTTAACTCTAAACCGAAGTGATGTGATAAGTGCGTAAAATTCCTTGGTACGTATTACATAAGCTATTTAGAAAAAAAAATATCCTCTAGCTTGATTCCTAGACTAAAAAGATGGATGATAGAAAATTTACATCAATGAGTGGGATGAAAGAAACTGCACAAAAATTTTAAAAATAAAATCTTATTTATGAAAAAATTTCAAAAGAAGTACGATTTTGATAAAATTCCCCACCCCCAAATAAAAAGGAACATCGTCCTCGATGTTAAATAAAAATATTTTTAAAATAGAGAGCAAAGGGTAGGAAAGAGGTTACCATAATCAACCGCTAATGAAGTGGACCACATATCCAAGATGAAACCTGAATAAGTGAGGAGATAAAAAACGTACAAGTCTATATACATGGCAAAGCATTGGGTGGTGAACAGGATGAGACTCATACTTAGAAATAACGGGTTGCCTCCCAGTAGCGCTATGTATAACGTTTTTAAACAGTCTGAACCTATCTCACCCTGAAGATTAGAACTATGAAATCACGGGGTGGCAGAAAAATTGGATGATGGAAGTTACCCCAAAATAAGACTGAAGCTTCAGTCTTGTTGGATAAAATTGAAAGGGGTGAAGATGAAGTGTACAGGGAAGAAAGGCAAGAGTGAGGGTGAAGAAGCATCAATAACGGACCTTATTTTATTTTTATTTTTTTCAAGATTAAAGAAAATATTTTTTTGTGATTTTTAAACATTTAGAAAAGGAAAGAAAATATTTTTGTGATTTTTTTAAAAACAAATTGAAAAAGAAAAATATTTTTGAATTGTTTTTGAAAAAAATTAAAAGAATGAAAATATTTTTGGATTTTTGAAAAATATGAAAATATTTAGGCTTAGAAAAAAATGAAAAATATTTTTGGATTTTCGTAAAATGTGGAAATATTTAGGCGGGACGAAAAATGAAAAATATTTTTGGACTTTTTAAGGAAAAAAAACAATATTTTTGGATTTTTTTTTTTTGAAAAAGAAAAGGGTGATGGACTCAATTTGAAATATAAAAGGATGGAGCATAAAATTGACTAGCTAAAAACTAAATTAGACGCGTACAAGCAATATAGAACTCCTTACTAGTACATGGCCAATTTTGTTATCTTTAATTAGGTGATGGGGTAGTCAAATTTTAATTACTCCGCGGACAAGAAAAATACAGAATCTTATACATCGCCTTTGAAAAATGCGCTCCTACTTGGCTTGCTAGTTGATTGATTTTAATTAAGTGATAGCATGGGTAATAAGAAAATGGGAGAAGGTGATTGAGTGGGTGATGAAATCCCAAGTCTTATGTTCATTAATTCATCAAACCATCCAAAATAAATGCAATGCGATAATAAAAACCACATCGGACTAATTAAGCACACAAGAATGGACTCGCTTACAGGAGATTCGCCAGTGATAAAGAAATGTACCTCCCACGGATTTTACACACGTGGGATGAATACCGATTTGAGTCTATCGGGGGGAAGTTTGCCTAACTTCAGTCATCCTCGGGAGCCCTACGGACCCAAAGTAGAGAGGCTTTAAAATTCCACTCCAAGGGCGCTCTCTCTCTACCAGTACCCGTTTCCTTTTTTGGGGTCTTTTTTTATTAATTATTACAAGAAAATGGTGTCAAAATTACACCTAAATGAATACATGACTCAATAATACCTAATACAACCACTTCTATGAATAGAAAAAATAACAAATACAACTAAAAACTGAAAATTAAATAAACAAGTCTTCACAAGAGCCTCCAACTTCAAGAAAGCGGCAACGACGCCATTGATGGAAAAGCTTTTTTATATCCCCGACAAAGGCGCCATTTTAAGGAAAAGAAATGTATTGTTCTATATATGTTTGATCGTTGTAGCTGTTGATCCTTTCTAATCAAAATTCCTTTCAACCTACAAACATAATATGAAATTGTATAATGGTAAGTAAGTATGTCAATCCACTTTAATGTGTGAAGACAAGCATAGATTCGTTTGCATTGTATTGTTTTTTTTAAGATTTTTCAATGGATTATTAATTAACTAACTCTGCTAAGTTTTAAAGTACGAACTAAGATGTAATATCTAATAAGAGAAAAATGAGATAAACAAAATTGTGCTAATAAGCAAACTAACTAAATTGGACTCATGAGGGCTTTTAGTTCATCCCAAGAATGGGAGATTTTCCCTCATTAATCATCATCCAAGATATAAGATAAACAAATAAAAACATGCAAGGATTGAATGAAGAGTAATTAAAGAGGAATAGATCAAACCCATTTTAGCCTTGAATTGGAATGCAGACTTCAATTACAACCCAAAATTCTCTCAATTACAATCACTCACTCATATATTTTATTCTAATAAAAAATAAGACTATTTACAATATAACAGATGAAATGAAAGAGATGTGTTAAAAATACAAATCCCCTCATTATAAAATTGTACATTAGAATTCAACCAAGAAAATAACTTCTACATCATCACTTTATGTTGAGATATTTGTTAAAAATGTAAATAATCATCATAAAGAAATGGAAAATAGGTTACTTCTAAAAGGGATGAATTCAACCGCATAACTCTACATTAAGATATTTGCTAAAAATGCAAATACTCTCTATAGAGGGGAGAAGAAGAATTTATCACACAGAGTTAAAAACTAAAATGGAGATTTTCTTCAAATGCCACCAAGTCTTCAATTTATAGGTCGATGAGGCTAGGGGTATAATTGGAATTAGATGGACATGTAAAGAGGCTAAAATGGGTGTTTCATATTGAATGAGGATAATTTTGAGAATGCAGACAAGTGCAAGTGGGAAGAGGGGTTGAAGGGTATTTTGGACAAATGGGATAAGTTACTATTTAGAATATGGGAGTTTATTTTTTGGGGAGTTTGTAGTTTATGCAGTAGACTCCGGTAAGGTGGAAAATGGGAAATGGTTAAAGTGGGTTGATGAGAGTTTGGGTCGATTGAATGGGTAAAAGTTTTATGTTGGGTTTCAAACCGGGTTGGAGATGATTGGGTTTCGGGTTATTGATTTGGATTCATGGAAGTGCTTTGGCGGGTTGCTGTTTGGGTATTAATATGGCAGAAATGGGTTCGGGGGTTCGCCAAAAGTAGATCAGCTTTGGTAGGGATGGAAGGTAGTGCCGGTATGTTCTCAGGTCTCCCCGAATTTGGATGGGAGATGACTGCTATAGGTTTCAATTTTGGCAGGAGGTTAGACATAGGACGATTAAGTAAGGGATAAGGGTTTGGACCTGTTTGGTCCCGATTTGATTAGGGTTTTGTTCGGGTCATAGGTGTGATGGTCCGAATTTTAGGAGATAGGAGATATAAGGTGCGTCATGACATGGGTTAAGGTTGGTTGCTAATGAAGGTAGGAGAGAGAGTGTGGTTAGTGAGAAAGATAATGGGTGAAATGTGTTTGTGTGTGATAGGGTGTAAGATAGATAGGTGTGTGTTTAGATTGTAAAAAGAAAAATTAAAATTAACATTATCTAATTAATAAAACTCTAAACAAAATAAAAAATTACAATATAAACAAAATTAAATCATAATCTATTAATAAAGGATACGAAATAAAAATCAAACTAAACTAAAAGAAAATGAAAATAAAAATTACAATATCATTTAAAACTAAAAATTGATTCTCTAACCGATAAACTAAAAGACTCAAATAAAAATAACACTAATCTAATAAAAATAATAAAATAAAATATTAATAAAACTCACTAATAATAAATAATAAAATGTACGCCTATATATAACTATAAGAACAATAAGATAAAATATGAAAAACACACATAATGCATAATATGGACTCTAATATATACAACTATATGCATAAATAAATTCTAAAAATATACATGACTCAAAATAAAATATAAAATAAATTCTAAAAATTAAAAACGACTCAAATAAAAATCTAAAAAATCTAAAAGGAGCAAACTAAACACACAAGACTGGGGATAGGATTAGGGAGGTCTGGACTCAGTTCGGGTTTGGTTTAAACTATGGGACTGGGTTTAGTCTCATTTGACTGCATCATTCCCACATTTGATGTACTTAACCACTTATTTCTAGTAATTGCTTCGAATTAAGCTTGTTTGATACCGCAAATGCTTATTGACCTACAAAATAAACAAATACCAACATAAGTTTGATTTTACCGAGAACTAGCTATTAAAAATCGTCTATTTAAGGTTTTATTTTAACACTTTTGGGTGCTTATCAGGAGCCACTACGATTTATTAGAGAAATCAAAGTATGACGCAACTTTCAAAGAAGAGAATGGACTTCTTCGTTCACAGCATGGAGCTCGTTGCAGATTCTCATTAACAATGAGGGAAAGCTTAAATGTTTATAGGTAATTACATGATATAAATTGTTTGAGAGGTACCTTCTTGTCTTTTCTTAAATTACTTTTCAAGTAGAAATGAAAATTAGAATGTGGCAAGGTTTTTCTTCATAAACCTTGTCTTGTGGTTGATTATGTATGTTGTCCATTCATGTGCACACATTTTATCACACACGCCACTTAAATCTAATTTGAATTAGTGAATTAAATTCGGTATGTTAGATCTATTTTTGTTCATCTAGATTCACATAATTACAATGTCATGTGCGTAAATCAAATCGATTTGATGAAACTTGTGTTGAATAACTTGAATGTGCAAGCAAAAGCATTTGAAATTGAAAAAAAAATGACGAAAAAAAAAGTAAAGAGAGAATGAAAATGGAGGTGAGAAACAGTGTCAAAAAGTCAAAATACCAAAAAAAACTCTATTCTCATAAATTTTGAATTAAAAACAAACATTCTTTCTAGCCAAACCCGAGCCTACAATACAACCAAAGAAAGTCCTAATCGATCTCAAATGAAGTTATTTATAGTGTGGAGAAAAGATGAATAAGATATATTGTTCGATTCAACGTTTTCAACACGTAATCGATTTTCCATTCATGAGATCATATTCATCCATTATAAAAAAAAAATCGATCATTTATATGTGAAATTTAGTCACCTAAATTTACTCTTTTATTCGCATATACCGAGAGAAAATAACCCATTTCCAAGTGTTCGATTGTGAGTGCATTCTGTGAGATTTTAAAATCAAGATGAACTTTCGGATAAGAAATGTAACGATCAAATCTTTTGAAATGGACGGTTATATTGGCTATGCGCACACACTCACGATAAGTTGAGATTAAAAAGTGAAGTTCTACTATATTTATGAAGTTTGCATTCAAACTTGGTTATATTATTTTTGTATCTTTTGTATTGAGTCATGTTTTTGAATTTTGTGGGCATATTCACTGAAACCCTCACGAGACAAAACTCGTCCACTAGGGTAACCTAAGGGTTTAACGATTTGTTGCATATGCTAAGTGCAATCGTAATTCCTACGAAAGTGAGTTAGATTTTAAAATTTTATTTCTTCTCGAGGACTAGCAAAGTTTAGGTTTGGGAGTATTTGATGAGTGCATTATTTTGTATATTTTATACCCTGTGACACCCCGCCTAATTAAATACCGGGCGATCACTCCTTTATTAAATTAAATCAAGGTATACAGTGGGTTGATTCTCAGCATCACTGTCGATAAAAGAATTTTTCCAATTTAACACCCTAAATAATTAAGCTAAGTGTCAAAACCATTTTCTAACATTAACTTCCAAATTTTATTTAAAGAAAAGATTGATTTAAATTATTAACAAAGCTCAAAGAATAAGATTCACACCACAATAAACTGGAACGAAAGAATCTAATATATAAAACATTCATCAACGAATGTTAACATGCGAGAAAATAAAGTAATACATCCGTCCTGAACAAAATCCCATAATAACGAACTAGGAAATAACTGCAATAACAATGCCCCAACATAAAGAAATAATGGAAAGGGCTACACATGCCCATCTGAATGAAAATGCTAGGAGTGGATCTGAATGAACGAAGTCGTCTAATCAAAAGACCTGCAACCCCCACCTAAGCTGCAGCGCGTTCCTTTCAAAAGATCCTAAGCAAGATGCCCCTGTGGCTGGGCACCTGAAATACATACATATATATATACAAGGGGGAGAGGGAGAGATAAAACGGGTCAGAGCCCGAAAGTGTGTATGATTTAAAATTAGTTTAGCAAGTATTTAAATTGATACAGGCCAATGCAATAACATATTAGTTCGACACTCTCTTGAGAAATTCTCACCTCTCTTCTAGTGTGCACGCCTATCGTACTAACCTTCCCCAAATGGTTTAACTTAACATATTATCATACTAACCCTCCCAATAATTTAGTTTATCTTAACTTACTCATAAGTTTTACAAAACCGAATAATGCCAACGTGTAAAAAGGTTACTTTCTAGTTGTAGCACAACTCTCATTTTAACTTCATTAATTTATAAAGTTTCCCAGTGTCATATTATACTTTCGCAAAACAGTATTTATTATATGAGTCAACAACCATGTCCTACTTATCAAGTCACAGTAGGTAGTTTGAATTCCATAATCTCATATATATATATAAACTACTCGGATAATATATATATAAATATATTAGCACCCCAACTAAAATTATGGTGCGGGCATACTCTGCTATCCAATCCCCGTATCGCTCACACAAAGGGAAATACAAGTTCGGAATCACTCTCGAACTGTATTAACATATATAAAACAACGTTGAGGCAAAGCATAGATTCCAAGTCCAAGAGGTCAGTACATACCCACACGTCTCTTAGGACCGTCCGACTATCAATCTGATAGCCCGTACCTAGGATCTCTATCTTCTAGGGTACGAATCAATATCCCCCATAAAGCAACACAGGATAAGATCGTCCCAGCGCGGTAACCTCAGGGAAAGCAAGTAGCCCGGGTACGTTTTTCACATGTATATAATATATGCACACACAATCATATAAATATACCAATTTCATCATATTAATATAGGTTCCTCTCATTACCCATAATTACAACATTTATTCTTAATTTCACATTATTTAAGATTACGTATAAGGTTTCGTCTCTAACCTTAACTCGAAGGGTTTTCTCACTAATTATGTAACACTCGTGGATTCTAACTATCCAAGTAGTAAATTCAGTAGGTAGGCGTCTATGCACTATCGTAAGTATTCGACGTAATCTCTCACTTGAAATACGTAGTTTCCTCGTTCTTTAAATAATTGTCCCTAAAACCCAATTATCGTCACATAATAAAGTTCTTCAACACTTAATCATATGTCCTACTGGTCTCTCCTATATCCCAAAACATTTCATTCATAATCCCAAAAATTACTTCACGGTAAATTAATTCAACTAATTAAACAAGGGAAAATAAGAGGCTGCCAGGAAGGGTCGATCGATCGACGACTGGGGCTCGATCGATCGAACCTTCGATCGATCGACGCTCTAGGGTCGATCGATCGATCAAACTGGTGTTTCAATTTCTGCAGAAGTGCAGTTACGGGTTTCATCAAAATTCTTCATCCAAATGCATATTTTTCAACACTAATCGTCCCAATACTTATACCACAAACATAATGACATATTACCAGATGTTTCTAACGTTAAGCATGCGTATAACCATCATTAAACATGATTAAACAACCTAAAATCTCATCTAATCATCAAGAACCTTAAGTTTTCTTAACTTTTATTCTAATCAGTTTTTTTTCTCCAGAATTTCCTTCTACATAATCATCAAAATTCGTGGGTTAATCATCTACATCATATAAGACTTCCAGGATAGGGTTTTAATCTTTTCTACATGCAAATTCCTATCAAAAAGTGGGGTTTTCTTCCATAGATTATACTCCTAATCATCCCTAACTAACATGAATATTGCACCAACGAAAATACGCAAGTTAAACACTTGCCTGGGATTTCAGAGGTCTGGTTCACGGCTGATTTTGGTATGGCTGCGTTCCTTGTCTCGTGATCTACGCGGTGGTGGTGGTGGCGGTGCAAACCGGTGGCCTTTTAGCCTTGGATTGCCTTGGAGCTCTCTCCTCTCTTCTCCAATGGCCGTCATTTGATTTGTGCATGTTCTAACCCTAAGAGTCTGACCTAATAGCTGATATAGGTTGGCTGAAATTCGTGGGTTTAATTACCCAATTTTGTAAAATGACTAAATTGCCCTCCCGGGGCACCAATTAGGCCTAAAAACGCCCCGAGACCCAAACTAAGCCCCCGGGTATACTTTTCTGACTATCTCGACCCTTCCGGACGCGTTGGCGCACTCAAAACGACCATACGGACAACTTATAAAATTTTCACTTTTTATTTAACAAAATAAGTCCCGACGTGACACGGGCACGTCCTTACTTAAATTTCCGAAATAATCATTTAATTCACTTATGACATTTAATACAACCAATAATATATTACTATGCTCATTAGTAATATTCAACAAGTTTCCCATAATTACTAACTCTCGTCACGTTAATAATTAAAACATAATTAATTTCCGGATTTTTATTAAATAAACCTTTACATTAAATTTAAATAAATCCCTAAATTAATATAGCATAAAAATTCGGGGTATTACACCAAATTTATACCTTGTTAGTCCCATTTTATTTCATTTAATAAGTTCTTAGGATCATTTTATTGAAAAGGGAAAAAATGGAAAAAAAATGATTGAATTTGGATTGAAGACGAAAATTCTAAGTGAAAAATGGGCACTTCGATAATTTTATAATATTCTTGCGCTAATTTATGGAAAAAGTTGTTTAGTGAAATTTTTGTAGGTAATGATGGAATTTTGTGCAAATTGAAGAACAACTCAAAAAAGACACAAAAAAACTTATTTTTACGGTCGTTCGAAAAAAGTCGAGAATTCTTATTCTCGGATTTGGATGAAACTCGGCGTGTGTGTTCAACAAGAAAAGATAAGAGTTTTCGAGTGGGGGGGAATTCGGTCACTTATATCAATCCAAAGATTAAAGAGGTGGAGAGATAACTTTCAACATTGTTCAGCCAATCGGGAAGAGTCTTACCACAACTCAAATACCTCATCACTTGTCCTATAAAAAGGACCATTGGGCTCACAATTTTAGGAGGAATTTAGAGGAGCAATTTTGAGTGATTTTAATCAATTTGAGGGCCAAGTTTTATCATTTTTTTAAGGATTGAAGATTATTTTTAGAGAACTTATTGTAAGTTTGATTTACTAATGAAAATCTCCACTAATTCTTGCAATTTGTCTTTCATTATGGTAGCTTGATTTTTCTATTAGGATTAGGGTGAAGTTTATCATAGTTAGCTAATATTGTCGTGTTAATTTAATTGTTGATTATTCCCTACATGTTTTAATTGTTATCAAAGATTCGGTATTCATTTTAAAACGACACGAGAGTGTGTTTTAAAGCCTTCAAGAAGGTTTTGTCAAATCAAGTTTTGAGATTTAAAAATAGTAATTTTTGATGGATTATGCTTGCACTTTGATTGTTTTGATAGTCCATGCTTAAATACATTTGCGAACTTTAAAACTTGTATATTCTAAGGGAATAGGGATTATAGCCGTCTATTAGAGACATTAAAATTATTTCAAACATAACTTTCATATTTTTCGAATTAAATGCGATGAGAGTCGGTTTAATTTGAGTTGTTATAAAAAGGAAATGACAACATTAAATTAGTGTGCAAAATTAGTTACGTGATAAATGGACCCCGAATCCTAATTGTTTCATATTATTTACAACTCTTATGTGTTGCCCTCATTATCCGTAATTGCTTATTTTCTATCCCATTTTATCTAGTTGGACAGTTGTAATTCTTTTAAACATTAAAATTGACAAATCTCTGTGGGTTTGACCCGTACTTATACTCGTTATTTTATACTAGCACGTGCACTTGCGGTATTTTATAAAAATTGACAACAATGAATTTCTTTCTTTTTTAACAAAGGAATTTGTTCCTTATCTTTCTTTTCAACACAAGAAATTTCAAATTTTGATTTTGAAACCACAACTTTCTCTTTTGAGGTTCAAAATAACTAATGTCGTGTTTATCATTTTTAATTTTACAATGAGTCATCAAAATGGTATCTAGAATATTATCAAGCACCTCGATTTTCAAATCTTTGGCATGTTGTAACTCAAACTTCACTTTTTCGTAATCAATTCTCAAAATCACTTTTTAAAATTAAATTTCTTCACACTCTTTCAAAATGATCTCATTTTGGTTTTTCAAATAATCATATCTAACGACCCCCATTTTCACGTAAAAGCCGATGAGACGGATACACTGAAGATCGGATCGTCAATCAATTTATACCTTTCTCAGCATCAACCCATAAAGTAAAACTGAAATAAAACCATCCATGCATGCGATGAAACTAAAGTAACAAAAATCTCATAAATAATAAAGTCTCAAACTAACTCATAATCTAAAATAGTCTATATATCACAACTCTAATAAATTGATTGGATAATAAATTCGGGCTTACGCCCATACAAAACTCTGAAATGGAAATATTTGAAACTGGAATAAGTAGTAACCTATGTTAGGATCAAAGAGACTAAAATCTTCTATACAAGGTGGAGCTGGAAGTCTGAACTCCCCTTAGGCCTGTTGATCATGTCTATGAAAGTCTGTAAAATATTTTTATAATTTTGGGTCATACCCCGAAAGTTGCAAGAATTACCTCCAATATTATAAATAAATAACTACGCGGTTGATTTAAAATGCATGTCACTCGTTGTCTATCACATGCAATAAGTACCTCACCACTCTCAAAAGTGCAATACTAAGTGCATATCCCGACCCAATGCATAGCTATGATATCAAGTCTAAACATTATAAGAAAGAATTAGTAGCAACTACCTGTCATGCAACAAGGATATAACTACCTATACGTATACGAATACAATCCGAATACTATTCCCCATAATGTCACTCCCAAAAAATACAAATATAGCACACAATGTATTTTACGTGGCATATGATTTATTATCAATTGTCTATCATTAGACCATATTAATTTTTCTTATTAATTACATCACTTGAAGGCCACCACCTTTGGGGATAATACTGTGCTTCTATCAGTGAGTCCGTAGGAGTCCTTCACCTAAATAACTTAAGTAAAACACATATACAAATGATGGGGCGATCACTACGGAGTATCACCACTAACGAAACCATACCCAATCCTACTAATGCCTCCAGTCAACCATCCTTCTCTCATTAAAATGGGGTTACACCCCTATCGTATGATCTAATATAATGACCTCGAGTACGTTAAGCCCATCTAAGTCAGGCAAGTGGTGCACGTTCCCAATTGCAAAATGCAACCCCAATCGATAGATTCCCCACGAGTACGATATGTTCACATAAATATATAATACAAATATATACAACACACAATATATGTAACTATCCCCAGGACACATCTCTCATGCATCTACCTGATTTAACTTAATTCCTACACTGAAGGGTTCTAAATACGTTAAGATTTTCTCATCCACAAACCCATAATTTTAATGCCAATAAAAACTAAGTCTCTCACCTCAGTATAAACCCAAATCATCCCTCGTAAGGTCTTAAACCAAAACTATACTCGAAACCCCAACCTAAAAGCTAAAATCTCAACCTAACCTAAAACTAGGGCATCGATCGATTGACCAGTGTTGATCGATCAATGGCATCGATCGATTGGCACTTACTGATTGATAAATGGCCCTTGTATGCAAACAATCATTATTTTTATGAAAATTCCTTCCCCAAAACCTCCATTAATGAACTACAAAGCTCCAATTCGAACCCAAACTATACTAGAAATTAAATTTAAGTATGGGAATAAGTTTCCAATGATTCCTAATCATTATAAACAAATTAATTCATCAATTTCATGGTTGATCAATGAAGATCCGCCTTTATCCAAAAACATCAATGGTTTATAAATCTCTTTCAATTTCAGAATAAACCTTCAAGTTAATGCATGGATTCGATTAAAAATGTGCATAAATCCCCGAGCATGGGTTTCATCATGGTTTCCAATCATTATATTACACAAATTCCACATTTCATCATTAAAACATCAACTTTCAACATGAGAATAAATAGTAACTAATCATAATTAGTCCCAAACAATAACATGATTAAGAAAATATGAATTTACTCCTAAACATGAGTTTTAATCTCAAAATGATCAAGGAAAAACATGATTCCAAATTATTTACAGATTATATATGAATATTTCAATAAAATTATTACCTTGGGTTTTAAGAATGAAGAACTACCACTTGATTCCTTTTAATTTTTTTGTGTTTCTCCCCCTTGAGTCTTGTTTAAATCTCCCATGTGATTATGGTTGCTATGGTTTGGTTTTGTTGATATCTTATAACTAATTAAAGAGTGTTAGTCCATTTAAAAACTATAATTTTCATACTTCGTAATAAGGCCTAATTTCAGTATCTTAAAAGTGTCACTAAAAATTAACCCTAAGAGTATATCTATACCCGAGCCCAACTTAAGATGATTAAACCACATAAATGAGCCTCCATATCATCTCAGAGTCGACTCAAACCAGGTGTTGTAGCCCAAAATTATTAGGCCAAGTGAGCCCGCACTTTAGTAACTCTTATCAACATTGTTATTGGACCCTCAACAGCGGGCAAACTCGGTCGGCTCAAGTACCCTTTGGTCGGCCATCAAGCCGACCATAGCCAAGAAGATGAACCATTAGTAAGGTACACGTGGGATATTAAACAGTCACTATGAATATACGTGAACAATGTCTAGCTACATATTATCATGTAAAGATGTAAATGCCTAAGCTATAAAGGCATTCCAAAACTTAAGTTTCCACTTACTATAAATACACTATTACTCTCAGCTGAGGAGAGAACATCATATTTTGAAACCCCAAATATTGTAACTAAGATGCTGGAGTAAAAACCTAAACCCTTAGTAGCATTACCCTGTGGATGTAGGCTCCATTCTTGAGCTAAACCACGTAAAAACCTTATATCACTTTTTATTTTTTTTATTTTTTTATCTGTGATTATAATTTTGGGCAACTAAAGCTAAGATCATTCCCAATATATATCACACAAATTTTGACATCAACAGATTGGCATCGTCTGTGGGAATATGACAAGCCATTGTTGCTTCCCATCCATTTTCTTTCGAAACCTATTTTAATCACACCCTTGAGATATGGCTAACGTCCCAGGGGCAGTCTTGATAGAGGCAACGACTTCAATCCTTCACCTATTCCTACCATAGGAGATCTTCAAGGGATTCTACTACATATTGCTAAGGGGCAAGAAGAAATGCAAGAAACTGTAAGGCAACTTACTCAAGCGCTCTAGGATAGGCCCCTCATTGACCCAACTTCTAGGAAGGAAATGCCGCCTCTACCTCCAAGAAACTAAAAAAGCAGATCTAGGTAATCTAGATCCTCACAAGACCGATGTTATCGCCCCGGCGTGACCTCCTTCCTAAAATATACTATGATGGGCTCTCTTTTTCTCAAGAAAGATCTAATCTTCTGAAAAGGTTGAGTAAGGCCTCTGCTTTCGATCAGCTAGGGCCCCGAGGGAATAAGGGTCATAATCATAGGGAACCATCCAGATCTTGATATTATTGATAAGGATCTGCTAGATCTAGAGCCAGTGTGAGAGGATCGACGTGAGCCGAGTAGAATTCCTAAGAAGAGAGCTCGGCACAAATACACGGTAGAGCTGCCAGGGATGCCTCCATTAAAACTAATTCAAAGGACCACCCTTCGAAGGGTTCGATCCAGCATTTGTAAGATCGCTTGGGAGAGATAGACAAATCTAAAAAACCATTGCAAAGGAGTTTGTGAAAGGATCACCCTTTGTCCCAACAATAGTGTATTTCCCCGCACCTGCTAAATTCAATCCACCTATGGTTACTCTATAATATGATGGTAAAATTAACCCCGTCCTTCATGTAGAATAGTACCAGGCCGCAGCTAATATTTACTCAGTCTGAGATGAGATGCGTTGTTGAGCATTTTCTAGCACCATCACTAGATTTACACAAATTTGGTATAATAATTTGCCTCGAGGATAAATTTCTAGCTTCCAATAGCTCGTTGAGCTATTTATCAGTAACTTCTTCTTTGGATTCAAGCCCATTAAGAGGGTAGCCCATTTACTAAGTGTTTGTTAGCATCCAAGAGAAACCACTCGCGAGTATATAACTCATTTTAACAATGAAAAACTAGAGTTGGTAGATTATGATGAAAAGACCGTTATTACTACTTTAATGAGTGGTTTACTCCTCTAGAAGTTGTATTATGATATGTCTAAGGATCCACCTATAACCATGACTGAGTTATTGGTTAAAGCTGGCAAAATCATGAACGCCGAGGAGGTTATAGCTGTAAAATAGGTCCCAGGAGCTAAAGCCGACAATCATAAAATCTATGATAAGAAATATCAAAAGGACAAAAAGGACTAAAAGCCTAAGAAGTGTGACAAGTATACTCCTCTTACTATTGGCGTTCATCACACCTTGGATGAAATTAGAGGAAGCAGAGACCTCGAATGACCCAAAAAGATGAAGTTCCCTCCTAACAGGAGAGATAAATCCAAGTATTGTGAATTCCACAAAGACCATTGGCACACAACTGACAACTGTATTGCATTGAAAAATGAGATTGAGAATCTAATCTAGCATGTCAAGATATCTAAGTTTATTGATAGGTCAGAAGATCTAGACTCCAAGAGGCGATCATGATCTCCTTGCAAAGGGAGAAATGACAAGAAAAGAGATCGAGATGATGATTCAAAAGATGACGCGTGTATGCCAAAGAAAACTCGAGAGCCTGAAATTAAGGTAAAACTGATATCTTTGGATTTTCATTTTATTGAAAGAGGATATGCTGGTGGTGGTGATGAACAAGATGAAAGGAAAGCTTATTTAAATGAAACCAGATCGTGTTCATAAATCCGACAGATTAAATTATTTGAATATATTGATAGTCGTCCAAGGAAAGTAAACAAAGATAAATTGATAATTGGTATCTCTAAGAATAATATGTCTGGGGTGCTCTATCCCCAGGACAATTCTTTTGTCATTACTATGAGGGTACATGAGACAAGGGTAGCTAAATCCTGGTTAATAATAGTAGTTCGGCTGATATCGTGTTCTATAATTATTTCCACAATTTGGGATACGCGATAACCAATTAGAGACTTATCACAGGCCCCTAATAGGCTTCTTGGGGAAAAAAGTATACCCCTTGGGTACTGTCAAATTAGAAGTTCTTATAGGCACTTGGATTGCTAGAAGTACGAAAATGATCCATTTTTTCATCCTAGACAAGAACGTCCAATCAACTTATAATATAATCCTCGGCAGGGTTGGTCTGAAAAAATTTGAAACAGTCCCATCTACTCACTACAGCAAAACAATCTATTAATAACGGTACTGTAGTGTTACAAAAATAATTATTAACACTAAATTCCTATTAGAAAAAAGGTGTGAGGAAGCAAAATACTAGCATTTTTACAATTACTAAGGTGTTGCAAAATAGTTAAAATCCTAATGGACTTTTACCATTACCAACATTTTATAACAGATTTTTAACACAAAATTTTGTAACATTTTCTAACGGTATAGGTTTGTTACTAATATTAAATATTTTTTTTAAAATGATATATATATATATATATATATATATATATATATATATATATATATATATAGGGAGAGGTTCATAAGTGAACATAAAAGATGAACATTTTAATGAACCTTAACAAAAAACACTTAACACCCAATCAATTTTAATTCCTATATTGTAATTGGTCCGCGCCTGCGGCAACAAACACGCATGTGACATGCGCCAACGATAACGGACACGTGTGTATTAGAAAAGACGTGTGTCACACTCGTGTCCGTTGTTGCTAGCGCGGACCAGTTACAATGTAGGAATTAAAATTGAATGAGCATTAGGTATTTTTTTGTTAAGGTTCATCAAAATGTTCATCTTTTATGTTCGCTTTTGAACTTCTCCATATATATATGTGTGTGTGTGTGTGTGTGTGTGTGTGTGTGTGTGTGTCCAAAGAAAAGCAATGCGGGTAGTAGTATACCATACACATAGCCAATAAAAACTAATCTCAATGATCAAAATATTGTTCACTTAATCAAATATTTGGACTTTAAACAATCAAAAATTCCATAAATGAAGGTTATCTTAAACAAACTTTAAGAAAGGTTTCTATACATAAACTTGAAATGCACCTAACATTATAGTGATTTATTGCTTGATCATTGCTTAGCGATTTTCACATAATCCTGAACAATGTGCAAAGCTTGAGACTTCTCTCCATATTCCTTGACGATAACATGAAACTCTGCCACATCGATAGCAATATTCAAGGCATCCATTGAGGGTTTTAGTATATAAGGAAACTCATCAGGTCGACAAGTTCGAGTTCATTATCTAAAAACATATCATTTGTTTAAAGCAATCTTTAATTCCCATATGATCTAATGCTTTCATCGCGTGATTTGCATCCAAATTTGTAAATATTTGCAGCCAAAAACTAAATAAATAAAATCCCTACATAATCAATTAGAGCAATAAACATATGTAATAAAAGTTGTAAAAGAATAACTATATCTTACGATTTTTCTTTGATTAATGCTATGCAAAAGGTTCCGTGCCAAAACTATTGAATGACAAAGAATAGAAAATTTTAATGTTAGTTATCTTGAAATAAAATCTTAATTTAAATAAAACTTTAATAATGAGGATTGTCTTGGTTACCTGTGATATAAATGAAAAATTTAAACATATATAATTAATATAAAAGACAAAAAAAAATGCTAACTTTAAAGTAAGAAAATAAAACTGTTTACTCCGAGACTTGCAAAGGTGCTTCCATAAAGGCATCAGTAAGCAATACATCAGATACAAAAATAAACACACCCGGCTCAGTTTCGATTCCACTTTTCAGAACGGCTAAGAAAGGGCGCTATTAAGCAGCATCAGTAATTATAATCTTCTTATAATGCAATGCTTTCAATACATCAGTAATTATAATATCAAGCTCATTCAAAAATGTCCTTCACAACTTCGACAAGACCTTATACTATTTCATAACACGCGTCACCCTCTTCAAAAATTGAATTATGTTTACCCTGCAAAAATGTTTTTCATTTAGACAGTTTTTAATTTCTATAATTGAAATCAAACTCTCCATAAAAAATTGCAAATTGATGTAAAAATTAGAATTTGTTGAATTGACATTTGAAAATGTACTTTTCTTTTAGCAGCTAAACTTAAACCATAATTTAAGGGATGTAAACTTCCAAATTTAAAGCATACAAGGAAATGTAACGAAATAATTATAAACAATCCAACATTTCCCACACAACGACAAGATGTGTTAATTGAGGCGCACCTTTTACCTCTTGTGCTTAGGGCTTTAAATAATGCAATTGTTAATGAATTGTTCCGATCAGGATTGAGACAACTTTCCCTTATTCTAAAATCGCAATACTCCCTTCATGATAGATACCCTAAGTAGCACCTGACCTTCAACCTTAAAGTATACATCCCTCATTCCTACATCTGCATGACTCTTTAGACGATCCTAAGTAATCTGAATCCTACCTATGATTGTCTCTACCTTGTCTGAAGTATCATGAACAAACTCTGGTTCGAGAAGCTTTTTATCCCCATCCTCTAACCAAGAACAGGTCAAATGATAAGGTCTCTCATATTGTAACACCCCGTAACACTCATAAATAAATTGATCAGATCTAAAATAAAAATTACTGGAATAAAAACAATGGTAACATCCTCAACTTAATAAAAAAATCAAATTTGAGCAAGTAACAAAACGAGATAATGCAATACAGAGTAATATAAAACCAAATCTGATGTCAAACCCCATTAATATAATAATCCAACTCTGATACCAATAAAATATGTTTAAAATTCAACCCAAGAATAAATTATACAACTTACAATCTTGCTCTAAATGTAAAATAATACAAGAGTGAATGAGCGACCCTACTCCACTAATACATCCTAGGAATGAAGGATAGAATGCCATTAGAAGTTCTCCTCCAAATATTAAATCTAACAATGGAAGGAACTACGATCTAAGACCTGTGAAAACACGAAGATAACAATAGCATAAATAACAAGGTTATGATGAATAATATTATAACTGAATTTTGGATACACAATAGCTGCACATTTTTCCCTCGTCTTTTAGTAGATTTCAAGTTATTAATTACCCAACAACCTAAAATAACATGCGGTTCTAATACCGGACCATATGTAGATCATGTGATTAAAGTTTTATCTCTCAATTATTTAATCTTTACTTTCTCAATTAGGTAAATTTCTTTCATTATGAATCATATGTTATACATTAGTCTTAAACCTTCGATACGTCTCACCAAATAACCAAGGTGCCACTCACAATATTAAATCATAAATCTCAAGTTTATTTGTCCAGGTCTATCGCATGCCACGTAGTAATACATACATCTTTACTATAGTTAACACTTAAATCATGATCCATATGTATATTGGTATACATATCTATAATAAGCATATACAACTCAAGTATTATACGTAAACCAATACAACTATCTCTAGTATCACAACATATAACCACATAAAGTAGGATAAAGATAATATATGCGTATAACATCCATACATAGGTACGTCCCCCGGCATGAATAAATAATACGGTTTCTCTCACTCCCGCACATAAGAGAGGTGTTTCCTTATCGCCTTTGGGGATTAGTCGCGCGTACAAGGTGTAGTCTTACACCGTCCTATACCTGAGTCCTCATCACGACCGAGGGATAAATATCGATGCCTACTCATTTTTCGTATATCCTACCATGCCCGAGAATATACGATGAAATATCCCCGTGAAACCCCCTAGGGGCACAAAAACCTAGGCATAGGTCCCGGGGTAAAAATAACCATGGCAAACTCATCTCCTCACGAAGGCACCATCGCAATCAACGTCACATCTGCCCCATGATGGAATCCCTCCTAGTTTTTTCTATTAGTATTCACACATGGTATGCATTGCACATAAAGCATCCAATCAAATATAACCCTTACTGACGGGTTGAATTAAATAATATATATATATATATATATATATATATATATATATATATATATATATATATATATATATATATATATATATATATATATATATATATATATATATATATATATATATATATATATATATACCGACCTAACGCTATAGAGTCACATTTACAACCCTCGCTAACAGGTTATATCAACATAAACATATATATAGACCCATCATTATCGGGTCATCCATAATAATATAAATTGTTAAAAGGTAATACACCTCTCACCCCTATCTGGATCTATATGTTACGAGCCCTAATTCCCAAGGCCTTCCAAATTCTAGTTATAGTATCACACGTAACTCATAGTAAAAATAGGCACAATAACTATATTCAATCTCATATAATCCTAACTCAATCTCCTGAGGCTAGACATATAGGTATCAACTCTTCCAAAATATCATTTAACAACCAATCCCTCTCTCAAATTTTTCAACAAATACATCCAACATAATTCGACCACCGCAAACCAATCGAGGTCTAAACACCCAAACAAATCAAAACTATTTTCGAAAACCTCAAACATTAGAATTCAATTTATTCTATAAGTACAATAAACCTAAAGTTCAATCCATACTAGATTTAATCACCAAAATCTGGTAATCTAATAACAGCACAAAGCCCAAATAAAAATCATAAACCTAGAATTTCATCCTTGCTCACTCTTGGTAAAATATTTATAACAAATTCAAAAAAAATCTAAAAATGTGATAAACTACCCTATTATTTCATTTAAATTTTTGCATAAATTATAATGAAGTGGAGTTGATGATAATTGGAGGAAAATTGTGGGAAAAAACTTGAATTTGGATAAGAAAAAAAATAAGGGTTTGAATGAGACTAATGTCGTTCGAACGAGGCATGGACGCCTTTTGAAATAGGGGATCGAGCGAGGTCCCACTTCCTTACAGTCCCAGGTCGTGCGAAGGTTATACGAAGCTATATATCGATCGAGATGAACATGTCATTCGAATGAGGCTCATGTTGTTCGAACTACGTGCCAAAAAAATATTTAATCTGACTTGCCCTTGTGCATTGTCACGTTTCTGGCCTCTGGATCATTGAGTTGTCGAAATCTGGTGAGCCATATGGGCAAAAACGGGATTTGGATGGATTGGGGGTGTTTTGTAAGGTGTGTTTGGCTCATTTAGGTTCATTTTGGGTTGGAAGAAGGAGAGGGAGAGAGAGAGAGAGGCGGGTCTTCTATTATTTTTTGGGTATTCCCCCACCTCTCTCCACACCAAACCACCATGCTACTACCACACCACCACCTTATATCCCCATATTTGTTATGTATTCCCCCATATTTTATCTATATACACCCATTTCCACCAATGTTGGGCATAGCTACGAATTTGTAAGGTTAGTTGGGAGTTTTTAAAAATGATGAAAATGGAACTTTCATAGAGTTTGAAATGGATTTTTGAAGGGGTTTTGCTTGGAATCTAGATGGAGCATTCTTTTGGGGGGAACATCCTCCTTGAAGCCACCTTAGGAGGTGGGAGGTTGCCATCTTCCTTGACATTCCACGCCTACCATTGATGGAGCTTCGTTGAGATAGAAAAAATCTACTCTTAGATTAAGACTCTATATTATGTGTTTGTATTCTTAATTGTTAGAATATTAGGAATATGATGCTTAAAAAATGATGATGGGTTTTCTAGCACAATTAATAATGCATATTTTAAAGTTTCTTGCAAAAAATGGAGATTTTATGAAACGGGACATTTGTATGAAGTTTTTAAGAAATAATAGTTTGGATTTGTAAGTGTTATAAATTTCTAGAATAAACCATTTGTTTAACCCATTCGATAGGATTTTAGGATTTAAAATCCATCTTTCCATGCATATAAGCTTGTAGTGATTTTGTGTTAAACATCTAAACAAGTCTAAAGAAGATTTTGTTTGGTTTGAACATGAAAAGAAAACGAAAGTAGAAATTTCAATCTCCAAAGTGTGTAAGGGGTTAAAAGTGTGATAAGTATAAAGTTGTAAGACTATATGTAATAATAAAAAGGAAATGGTATTTTCTTATAAAAGTAGTCTTTGAGTATAAGTAGATTTCTTGAACAAAGAAGTGTCTAATTTGAAAATATGGTTAGTGAAGGTGTTGAATAAGTGTTAATGATTAAACATTGAGAAATTGACGTGTGTAACTCAATAATGTTTTGAAAGATTAACACGTGTGAATTTGGAAAGAAAATAATGGAATAAAGATGTCTCCAATTGAAAGGAAAGTTACTCCAAAAAGGGTTGAAAGGTGTTAAGGTGTTTAAAAACTCTTAAGAAGTTCGTATGGGCAACTTAATGGTGTTTTGGGAAATTAACACTTGTGAAAATGGAGTAAAAGGTGAGTTTGAAAACAAATGGGTAAAATGGTAATTTTATTTAAAGTGGAACATTTTTATGGAATAAAAATGTTGAAAAAGGTGTTATACAAATTAGTCCTAAATGAATATGATTTGGAACAAAATCAAAGTTAAAGTGTAAAGGACATGAAATGATAATTTAAAAGTGTAACACAAATTGGGGTCAAACCCCGGGTTTGACTTCGACCAGGTATTAAAGGGAAAGAAGGAATAATGTGGAAATTTGTAAAATTTTAAAACATATAAAAAGGAACTCGGATGACACCGGAATAATTAAGGAGGGCCCGGAGCCCGGGGTGAAAGACCCAAAACCACTGGCCAGAGCATATAACGGCGTCGCCGACGGTGTGGAGCCCGTTAAAGTACGTGATTTAAGAAAGATTTTAAGAAAAGATAAAGGAATAAGGAACGTGTCAAGAAATGGATTGTGTGGTGAAAACGTTTAAGACGACCTAACTTGAATGAATTAATAAATGTTCCAGTAAATGTTAAAATGGACAAGTAAATGTGCAAATTGATTAATGTCCATAAGATAAAAAGGGAGGTAAAGTAAGTGGGTAAATATATGGTTAAGCAACCTAAGTAGTTAAACCCATAATTAGCACAATGTCACGTGGTGAAAGATTTTCAAGTCGAAGTAAGTATTTTCAAACATGATGTTCGCGTGTGTTGAAAGGGTGATTTCAATAAAAATACTAATGTGGATCGGTTAAGATAGAAAGGGTAAATTTGGTAAAGAAATGACATTCAATCAATTTAAGTGGAGTTGTTTCAAATATTTAACCATGTGTGTTAAATAAAGGAATGAATGTCAAAATGAAAAAAAAAGTCTATTACAAGATTATAGGGTGAATTAATGTGGACAAATAAGGTATAAGATTTTCGGATGTAAAACAATTTCATGCATAAGTATGCATATATGTATGTGTGTGTGTGTGTGTGTGTATATAAGGTAGTTGCATGTGCCCGTAAGAATAACGTGTTCGAGTCTTCTTTCTGCCGTTCCATTCTATATTGCATTTGTATATTTCCCATTGGGCATTTGGCTCACAACCTCGTCTTTGTTATGGCAGATTAGCTATGGGTTCGTATTTTTAGAGCGTTATATAGGTAAGTATTCTATTTAATTTTACGTTAGTAGCTTTGTATGCTTGGACTCCGTGGATGCTTCTCATGGGTCCTTCACATAATTTGAACTCGAAAATGAAATCGCATGTTAAACAAGTGAAATGTTAATTAAAATAAAACTAGACAAGCAGCATTACATAGGTTGTTTTATTGCACTTCATACCTAATGCTAACCTGGTTGACTACGGGTAACCCATAAATCTGTGCAGGGGCATTACAAATGGCATCGGAGCTCTAGATTCAAGGTTTCTTTTAGGAGTGATGTAGTGAGGTTGGTATTGGATCTTTCGATGTCGATAATGGTTTGGGCCAGTCATGCTAACTTCGTGATGGTTTGGTTTGTGTCCTCGGTGATAAAGTCAAAGAGGTTAGCACGATAAGTAAGTTAGTGCTAAGTGGCACGCAATTAAGTTGATAGTTATTAATCACTTCCGCTCTTCTGATTAGATATGTTAGTAATTTACTAATGTCCATGCAAGCCAATAGTGGTGACACCGTGGTTGTTAGTGTGAGGTGCTTATGTTCCAATCCTTGACGATGTAGAGCATTATGAGATGTTAATAAAGTGAGATGATGCCTATTGGGCAGGTGGCACAAATTGCATATAGTCAACAATAGAGGTTGATGGTTAGGGTGCCATGACTAAGCACTGATGATTGGTGATTAAAATGTATATAGCCCTTAGGTGCGGTGCTTACGGGTCGTTAGCACCGATAATGTAATTAGTCAAATTCGATCTTTGGGGTAATATCGCAATTGATGGTTGTCCAGTGAACGTATGAAGTTGTGTAGGCCAATAGTGGTAACACCATGATCCTTTACCCAAGATGTATTATGTGTTAACTTTAATGATGAGAATAGCCTTGATAGTGGTAATAGTGAGTAGTGTTCATTGTGACCTAGCTATAGAGGTTGTATATTTCATATATGGAGGCTAGATGACTGAGTGGCGTTCATAAGTATTAATTTTATGGTGAGATCATATTAGGTCCCTTGGTTGAGGAGTTGGGTCTAGTGCATCTTGATTATAATGTGGTATTGAGGAATAGGATCCCTCGTGGCATCCGTGGTGTAGGCCTTGGTATTTACAGGCAATGCTCGATATCCTATATCCTACTAAGATTTAAATAGTTGTACTAATTTGTAGATTAGATCATGGTATAATGTTTACATAGTGAAGAAATTTAGCTGTCAAGGTTAAACATTCATCGAGGATTAGATGATGCAAACCTTGAGGTTTATAGGTTGTACGCGACGTCATATACCCTGCCATAATCCTTAGTAGCATTAGTTGTGGGTTGTATGTGGCATATGGTCACAGTCATTTAGAAGAAAGATCAGATTAGTACTTTAGTGTAAAGTCTCATCTTAGCCTTCTAAATAATGGACAAGCGCGAGGAAATCCTAGTGTGAGTGTGGTTTAACGGTATACTGGAATGCCCTTAGGACTAATTGTAGGTGGCGTCATTTGGGAAAGAGATCGAATGTTATGACGCTTTGAGGTGTTTGATGGTTAAGATGCATTATAGGTAGAAGATCATGGGCTAGTGTCTTTGCGAGCATCGAGTAATCGCGATGTGGGTATTAAAAGGTTTGTAGAACACACCTACAATGGTAAAGGTATTGATGATAAAATCTTGTCAGGTTTGGAACTTTTACATAAAGTGTGTTTAGTGTCCTTAGGAGACCAGTTAAGTCCGGTAAAAAGAAGCATTAGCATCCTAGTAGTGATTGTGTTGAGGGTCAGGTGATGATCTCAGATTATCGGTTAAGGTTTAGAAGAGTCATATAATCTACGTGTCGGGTGCAGTTTCTCGAATCAGCACAGATGGGTGGTGTATCCTCCATGGAGGAATTAGAAACTCGTATCGTTTATGGGGCGTAATGTGCTTGTGTCATGAAATGACTAGTAGTGGAAGTGTGGCACTGATTTTGAGAAATATTGGGAAATGTATCCAAGGTCAAGATTGATGATGTTGGATGGAGACTTGAAATGTCAACAGGGGTGGGGTAACATTAAGCATGATTAGAATATTGGCGTGTGTCGATAATATACCAGGATTATTTCTTGGTACGTCCTATCAAGCCGGTATGGACTAGGATACATAGCCTTGTCTGGTGCCTACTACCCTTAGAATGCCAATGACGGCCAATGTGGTCGTTTCGTGAGTTAGTTTGGGTAGAATCGAGAAGTAAGCTTTGTAGCAGTATCATGTTGTCAAAGAACGCGATAAGGTGAAGGTCTCTCTCGAACTGACTAACGCCTATGGGAATTTGAGGATATCGGTCACAGAATGAGAAGGCAGACAATAACCTAGGTAGTAGGTTGGTATATCATCGCCAATAAATGGAAAATGTCAGTGAAGACAATGGTGTGAGCCATTCGCCAAGAGGAATGGTTCATTTGTGCCAAGGCTGTGAAGGGTAAGGCCTTACTCCCATGGAGGGAAGTTGGGAGTTAACTCCATAGATAACTAAGGGCTCGTATGGTTCTTCTGTGTTGCTAGAATTAATAGTTATGATTTAATTTATCACTATTTTATAACCCAAGCTAGGGTATGTGTCTAGGATTAGTACCTGGTGGGAATGTCGAGAATGAGTGACATGACTTTTAGCATGTGGCGTAGGTTCACTTTCGTAAATAATAGTCGGACTCTTATGGGCGGAGTTTCTCAGGATGATTACTTGATCCTTCGAACTCTCGTGTGTCCTACCGCTTTCTAAAATCAGGGAGTGGTATTCTCACATATATGGTAACTCGGGTTGGTTCCATGTCACGATACGGTACGGTTGGGCCTAGTAGAGTGCGGCCGACCGGGTATGATCAATGCATCTCGGTAACTGGGTGCTACCTATAGGAGGTATTCTTACTATTGTATATTGTTTTTTGTAAAGGTGGATACGCTTTTGACCACATGATTTGATCATAATATTAGCATATTTTAGTATTAGCGGCCTTTTCGACTAACCGGCATGGCAGTCAGTGGCTCTGGTTGCGAAGACGGGGATGACGACTTAAATATATGGTATAGTGTTAGAAGTCGAGGAAAACTTAGCATACAATGTTGCTTTGCCACGGTGAGTGCATTAGAGTGGGGCTTCAGCGATTGCTCAAAGGTGAGACGCCTAGAGTAGCACTAGAGACATCAGAGTGACACAGCGAAAAGTGTAAGTCGAATGACCGATGATGACTTGGTAAGAATATTACTTCTTAGAGTGAGAAAATAGCATATTATGGTTATTGGTAAGCTCACGTGAGTAGTGTAGTCAGGATAGCCTGAAAATTAGTGGAACGCATGAGGTGCAGTCCCAAGATGGAATTGACTTGGGTCATAAATACGATGATTGATTGTATTACGATTCACACTAGGTGAATATTGATTGCTATAGATGGTTTCCCGTGGAGGAGCCGACATGCCTTGGGTACTGGCATAGGTAGTATTAGAAATTATTTTGACATAATTATCATGTGAGCGGAGAGCCGGAGTCGATTATGCAACGTTAATGGTTAGGGAGATGGTGAGCATTAGAACATGTCACGTGTTGGTTATTTGGTGATAAACTTCGTGTGAGGCGCGTAGTGTGACCTTAGTATTGAGAACTTCGATGATTTTATCTTGGAAGATTTTTATGGCTTATAGTAGAAGTTGGTGAACCTCTTAAGCTTAAGGATTGACGGATAAAAAATTTAAGGGATGAAATTCCCTAATGAGGGAAGTTTGTGATACCCTACCCTAATATTTCATTTAAATTCTTTGTAAATTATAATGAAGTGCAGTTGATTATAATTGTAAGAAAATTGTGGGCAAAAACTAGAATTTGGAGAAAATAAAAGAAAAGAAGGGTTCGAACGAGACTGATGTCATTCGAACGAGGCTTAGACCTCGTTTGAAGCAGGGGATTGAGGGAGGTTTACACAAAGTCCCACTGCCTTACAGTCCCAGGTCGCGCGAAGGTTGTGCGAAGCTATATATCGAACGAGATAGACATGTTATTTAAACGAGGCTCATGTCGTTCAAATGACGTACCTAAAAAAATTTAATCTGACTTGCCCTTGTGCGATGTCACGTTTCTAGCCCTTGGATCATTGAGTTGTCGAAATCTTGTGAGCCCAGATGGGGAAAAACGGGATTTAGATGGATTGGGGGTGTTTTATAATGGGTGTTTGGCTCATTTAGGTTCATTTTGGGTTGGAAGAAGGAGATAGAGAGAGAGAGAGGGGGGGTCTTCTACCATTTTTGGGGTGTTCCTCTGCCTCTCTTTGCCATAAATAACCCTTCTACCACCACACCTCCACCTTATATCCCTAGATTTGTTATGTATTCCACTATATTTTAACCATATACACCCATTTCCACCATTATTGGGAAAAGCTACGAATTTATAAGGTGTTGTTGGGAGTTTTTAAAGAAGATGAATATGAAACTTTCATGGAGTTTGAAGTGGGTTTTTCAAGGGGTTTTTCTTGGAATCTAGATGGAGCATGCTTGCGGGTGGATCAACCTCCTTGAGGCCACCTTAGGAGGTGGAAAGTTGCCATCTTCCTTGACATTCCACTCCTACCATTTATGGAGCTTCATTGAGGTGGAAAAAATCTACTCTTAGATTAAGACTCTATTTTATGTGGTTGTAGTCTAGATTTTTTAAATATTAGGAGTATTATGCTTAGAAAATGATGATGAATTTTCTAGCAAAATTAATAATAAATATTTTTATGGAATAAAAATGTTGAAAAGAAAATATCATTTTTGTTTAAAAGAAATGAAGAATGCATATTTCAAAGTTTCTTGCAAAAAATGGATATTTTATGAAATGAGACATTTGTTTGAAGTTTTGAAAAAATAATAATATCCTTTAATCTTGAAAGGTTTGGATTTGTAAGTGTTATGAATTTCTAGAATAAACCATGTGTTCAACCCATTTAATAGGATTTTAGGATTTAAAAATCCATCTTTCCATGCATATAAGCTTTTAGTATTTTTGTGTTAAACATGTAAACAAGTTTAAAGAAGATTTTGTTGGGTTTGAACATGAAAAGAAAAGGAAAGTAAAAATTCCAAAATCCAAAGTGTGTATGAAGGGGTTAAAAGTGTGATAAGTATAACGTTGTAAGACTACGTGTAATAATAAAAAGGATATGGTATTTTCTTATAAAAGTAGTCTTTGAGTATAAGTAGATTTCTTGAGTAAAGAAGTGTCTAATTTGGAAATATCGTTAGTGAAGGTGTTGAATAAATATTAATGATTAAACATTGAAAAGTTGGAATGTGTAACTTAATAATATTTTGGAAGATTAGCACTTATGAATTTGGAAAGAAAATAATGTAATAAAGATGTTTCCAATTGAAAAGAAAGTTACTCCAAAAAGAGTTAAAAGGTGTTTAAAACACTTAAAAAGTTATTATGGGTAACCTAATATAGTTCTAGAAAATTAACACTTGTGAAAATGGAGTAAAAGGTGAGTTTGAAAACAAATGGGTAAAATGGTAATTTTACTCAAAGTGGAACATTTTTATAGAATGTTGAAAAATGTCTTACACAAATTGGTCCTAAATGAATATGATTTGGAACAAAATCAAAATTAAAATGTAAAGGATATAAAATGATAATTTCAAAGTGTAATACAAATTGGGGTGAAACCCCGGGTTTGACTTCGACCGGTTATAAAAAGAAAAGAAGGAATAATGTGAAAATTTGTACAATGTTAAAATACATAAAGGGAACTCGTATGATACCGGAATAATTAAAGACGGCCCAGAGCCCGGGGTGAAAGATCCAAAATCACTGGCCAGAGCATATGGTGGCGTCGTTGGCGGTGTGGAGCCCGTTAAAGTACGCGGTTATTGAAAGATTTTGAGAAAAGATAAAGGAATAAGGAACATGTCAAGAAATGAGTTGTGTGATGAAAACGTGTTACGAGAACCTAACTTGAATGAATTAATAAATGTTCTGGTAAATGTTAAAATGGACAAGTAAATGTGTAAATTAATTAATGTCCATAAAATAAAAGGGGAGTTAAAGTAAGTGGGTAAATGGATGGTTAATAAACCTAAGTGGTTAAATCCATAACTAACACAATGGTACGTAGTAAAAGGTTTTCAAGGCGAAGTAAGTATTTCCTAACACGGTGTTCTCGTGTGTGGTAAGGGTGATTTTGAATGAAAATACTAATGTGGATCAGTTAAAATAGAAAGGGTAAATTCAATAAAGAAATGGCTTTCGGTCAATTCCAGTGGAGTTATATTAAATATTTAACCGCGTGTGTTAAATAAAAGGATGAATGTCAAAATAAAAAAAAAGGAAGTCTTTTACAAGATAAGGGTGAGTTAATCTGGACAAATAAGATTTTTGGATGTAAAACAGTTTTATGCATAAGTATGCGTATGTGTGTGTGTGTGTGTGTGTGTGTATGTGTATGTGTGTGTGTGTGTTACATAGTTTGTATGTGCCCGTAAGAATAACATGTTAGAGTCTTCTTTCTGTCGATTGATTCTATAATGCATTTGTATATTTTTCACTGGGCATTTGGCACACACCCTCATCTTTTTTACGATAGTTTGGGTGTGGGTTCATATTTTGAGAACGTTATATAGGTAAGTGTTCTATTTAATTTTACGTTAGTAGCTCTGTATGCTTGGACTCCAGGGATGCTTCCTACAGTTCCTTCATGTAGTATGAACTCGAAATTGGAATCGCATGTTAAACAAGTGAAACATTACTTAACATAAAATTGGACTAGCAACATTATATAGGTTGTTTTATTGCACTTCACACCGAACGCTCGGGTCGGACCAAGTTGACTGAGGGTAACCCTTAAATCCGGGACGGGGCGTTACAAAAAAATACCAAACCAATGCCCACGCATGCATAATTTAATTTTCTACCATATGGGGATGGGATCATTAGAGTGGTCGGTCGATCGATAGTCCGAGATTTCATTATTTTCCTAGTTACATGATTCATCTTCTTTAAAGACCAAATTCTCTCCCTAAAACACCATTAATGATTCCCAATATTCATCTAAACCCTAAACTACAAAACCACTTCATATATGATTGGAACCCAAATTCTAATAAAAATTACACAAGTTTCTATTAAGATTCAATAGGAGAAAACAAATTTTATACAAGAACCATAGTTTTATCAAATTCTTCAATTGACTAAGGATTTTCGTCGATTTAAACACCAAATCAGAAGTCTTTAAAGGGATTTAAAATATAAAACAAGTTCTAATCATTCCCCAAAAATTTAAACTCAAGTTCATGGGAAACCAATCAATATAGGATAGAAATTAATAAAATTATAATCTTGATTAAGTTAATTTTGAAATACATGATTAAGTTAAGAATTCAATGGATAGATATAGTCTAACACAAAAGCAATTATAATCAAATTCTATTAAACTTACTGCAATTAGTTTGTGGAGAAAATCATGCCAATATTCCCTAATTTATTATCTTCTCTTAAAGTTACTCCCCTAATTATGTTACGTGACTTATGAGATCCCCAACTGACTCGGTAAACCCCTTAGTCCATGAAATTAATCCGAGGGCCAAAATGGGTGTCACCTAAAAGAGCCCAAAATCACCTCCAAATGACTTAAAACATTAACTAAGCCCTATACCCATCTAAAAGGCTTAAAACCCAACATCTAATGTGTATATATATATATACATATATATATATATATATATATATATGAAAATGGTGTTTGTAAAATAAGTTATGACACATGTCTTCTATATCAATTATTCTTCCCTTCGCCTTGCATTAGCGACCCAACTGAGGCTCCATTTGAAATTCCATGAATTAATGAGGTGTGGTGGGGAGAGAGAAGAGGGACACAATGGGTGCATCCCTTTGCCTTCCATGTTTAAAACTAATAAATATGATGTGTAAGTCACTACTTATTACATTTATCTCTTTTCACAGTCATTTCACACTTTCATCATCCTCCCTTAATGAGCGATTTTCCATTTCCCTCTCTATCTTTATCCCAACTTCTCCCATCTAAATGCCATAAATGTATGCAACGTATCTTTAATGCACATATCTAAAAGAAAATGGAAAAATATTCCTTATAGATAGCTCTGTTGTATAGATAAAAATCTTTGTAAATCATATATCTCTTCTTCCTCACGATTCAAACGGTACTTTTCTCCTCTTTTGTTATTTTCTTTATTCTTTATTTCTTTTAATATTATATACTAATTTCCCAAACATACATCACAGCTAATGTGATTAGATATATGGTTATTGTTTTCTATATCTTCCTTGGATGAGGAAATAAATTTGGGTACAATTTTTTTCTAAAACTAATTAATATAAAATGGTACTTCTCTCCTCTTTTGTTATTTTCTTTATTCTTTATTTCTTTTAATATCCAGTACCAAATTTCCAATCAATTATTTTCTAGATCTTACTTGGGTGTGGCGATAAATTTGTGAACAACTTTTTTATAAACAAATTAATATAGTGCACTGTATATAAAATATTTAGACCGCCTAATTTATGCTTTGTATAGATTTTTCATCCACCATAACTTATTTTTCATTTGAATCCCTACAGAAAAGTACAAATTTATGAATGGACACATGAATAATTTTGTTATATGATTGAGATTTGATAACTTAAGATTAGTTTTATAATTCGTACTCATAATTCATTGTATGTTTAGTATAAACTATTGGTTATAATAATGGATCAATATTTTCAAATGAACAATGAGTTTCCGATTCAAAATAGTCGTTGATTTTGATTACCACTTTTCACTTTATTTTTTATATAAATGACCTTTTTTTATCTTTTCTGCCTTTTAGGTCGTTTCTCGTATTCTAAAGAAAATAAAATAATTTAATGCAATAAAAGTGTCCACTAGATTTGTTGTTACGGCTGAAAATAATATTATGCATGTAAAATCCATTATTAAAAATCATGGTTATTTATTTCCAAACCATGCCCTTTAGATACATATCTATGAAATTAATTGTGTCTTTGGTTGACAAATACATGTCATTACTCATATATATATATGTGTGTAGGACATATGGAAGAAGTAGTTGATGTTGATTTGGTAAGAAAGAATGAAGTAGTTGAATGGGTGTGTCATCTTTAGAGTGGTGTTTAATTAGTATTTTGGTAGTTGGTGTTCTCACATGTTTCAGGTTACTTTGATCTTGGGTTTGTTATTATTAATGATTTCATTTTAAAGAGTAAACCGCTCTTTCACGAATTATCTTTCCATATTAAGATAAAAGGTTTCACCCTGTTACAATTGTATATTTTAAGAGTGGCGAATTGTGTTTTCACCGTATATTGGCTTGCTATGACACGATTAACATCAATTAGATAATAAAACAACATGACACAAACCCTATTTTATGTCACCCGAACAAAAACATTTACGACACGACTAACACGGTAGATAATTTTGCACCCAAATAAACATGATTATACCCAAAACACGAGTGAAATTACAGATAATACAATGCAACATGATAACGAGACTAATAGAAATAATAATTTTGACATGAACATGCACGCCGTGATCTTTTAGTGGTACATATTATTCAAAAAATAATAAGATTAAATCAAAAAGTTGAACAATTATCATCAGTTATCTATCGTTTGATTTTTTATTTAATATTTTATAATATGCACGGGAGATAAATGTAAAAGGTCATATTTTCGGATATAATTTAAAACAATGTTTGCATTGTATAGGGCACTAAAAAAATGAGTCAATATTGCAAAATAACTCTCATTTCTCTATTTAAATATGAATTTCTACGAACTCAAAGTGCACTTATCAATCTATGTAGAATCATTTTTCAATATATATATATATATATATATATTGAAAAACGCCCGTGCATCCCATGGGGCTAAATTCTAGTTTTAATATAAAAACGGACCTTCTAAGCATCCCAAAAGTCGAGTACAATATATTCCCAATTCAAGTAAATAAAAACTCATTTAATTAATAATTATCCAATACAAGTCCAAATATCAATTAATCAATTAACTCATATAAAATTCAATTTTATCTTCAAATTAATTAATAGATATAAATGTAATTATTAGCATCTCCAGTCACAACATGTACACATAATTATTTTTTACCAATTAAATAAATCATATAAAAATGTGTAGTATTACATTCTTCCCCCCTTAAACAAAGAATTTCATCCTCGAAATTTGAATTCTTTATAGATCTATTCTAAAGTCTAAGGATATCTCTCTAGTAGCGGCCTCACACTACTATAAATGAACATACTCCCTCTACGACCTAACACACACTAAGGTCTCTCTCATCGTAAATCACATTAGGCTAAATTTAGCGCCATCCTATTTTACTCATTGCTACGGTAACCTATTTCCCTAGCGCACGATAAAGTTAAACAATACCAACCCAAATCAAACCAGACCAAAACTCCTAGAAAAAAACTCCCATCGAGTTTATTACTCCCCATTAGAATTCGAACTCCCCAATTTCTTCACTGAAGAAATCATTAATAGCATATGATCCTCAACCAAAATCTCCAAACCAATCCTCCGCTCATATTCAAATTTCTTAGCCTGCCCCGACAGTCTTTACATGCTCTATTGTAAACATTTTATCCCCAAAGGTGTCCCGAACACATCTTAATGTGAATAACTAACCACCCATAGTTCTAATGAGTTTGGTCAACTTAACTCAGATAACCCCCAATGGCCATGCTTGCCTTAGGACCCTTGAATATTATCCCAATAAATTGGCTCAATCTGTCACTTCTACATTAGGATTTCAAATACTGCAACTCTTCAAATGTCTTTGGTGTTCTAGTGTATCGATTGGCAGGAACACCATCTCTACACAACCCATCCCATACCAGTGCTCAATTCATTGTATCAACACTACGGACTCCCCCAAATACTATACCTTGATTAAAGCTGCCTCTCGTAGTTTGGGACCCCTAGCAAAAAACTAATTCCCTAAAAAATGTAACTCTCTCTTATTATCGAACGCAAAAAAGGAACCTCTTCCTAAATACTATTTGCACACCATCTCTCAGTAAACATCAATGTTGGGGCATTAACTACCCCTAATATATTTAGGTGTAACGGACACCACTAAAACACCACTCCCTCTTCAACAAGTTGAACTCTTCAATTACAGCTAACTACTCCTTCGTGCAATCAAAAATTTTTAATTGCATGTCCACTCCATGTTGAGTTAGAAAGCTGGCTTCGAGATATTCTCATCCCGATTTCACCACTAATGGAACTCATTCAAGTTTTAATTTTCAAAAGAAGACACTCTCCTAAACTGGTCCAACTGGTCATTGATACGTAACAATAAACATGTGTCCCATATCATGACCCTAACCTGCTCCTGGAAGGCCACACATCCGCTTAGTGAACTATCCCTCTTTTAGAGCCTCCTCATGGCAATGTCGTATACAAATACCCAACCATCTCAAAAATTGTGGTGTCTACTCCCACAACACCTCTACTATCCCTGATGAAGTTAATCCCCTTAAATTCCCTCGGGGCGGACCCAATGCTAGGTCCAATTCTAAGGCCGAAACAAATCTCATATGTAGGTGATAACTTAACACATATTCAACAAAAACTAAAAAAACTCGGACTAACGATGACACCTCTATGCAACTATAATCCCTCTAATATACTCATAGCCATACATAAGCAAGTTCGTTAGCCCCACTCCCAAGCTTGAGCATAACCACCTAAGGCAAAGTAAAAAATCCTGGTCTAAAATCGAAACACAAAAATCTACCCCCGGTAGTCTATATAAGTGTAAACCATAGTTAACACACGAGCTCACTAATAATACGATGATCTTTCATCTAAAAGTCAACAATCGGTTGAAAACCAAGCCAACCAAAAAAACATTCGCGTTTCTAAAATCACGACGTAAGGCAACCCCCCAACCCGCTAGAGGCACCCACATATACATAAAGCTCGGAGAAAAATATATATATCTCATAATCGCAGTAAAAACACTACTAATAAACAATGACAAATCCTTGATGTCTAAGCCATACTCGTGCGCATGAGCCATAAACATAATTCTATCCCTCCCCCGAAGATACCTCAAAAAGTTAGTTGCCACTAAGGCATCTAATAACTAGTTGTCCTCATTAGCTGCGAGTGTAACACCTTTTTTCAAAGGAACTATCGAAATGGCGACCCCACTGGCAGCCCTGCTGACCTTACTCCTTTGGTTTATTCTATGAAAACTTGCCTCATTTGGCCTGCTCTCATTGTTCGTGACCCCACTGGTTATAATTTCCTTCGACCTATTATCTATAACAGATCATATAGTCTATCATTGAAAATTTCTTGGAGTTCGCGCCCCCTATAAGGTTCCTCCTACGGGTGAGGTCCACTGATTAGGCGTAAATTCTTCTGAATTTATCCCCTTAATTTAGGGATTTTTATCACCTTGAATATGCAATTCAACTTGATTTATCTCATTTATATGCTACTGACCTTTCTACATAGTATCTCGAGTTTTGTGCCTTTTTCATGATATTTACATGTATTTATTGCTAAGTAAAGAGAGGAAAAATCCAAAGCAGAAGTATGAATCAAGGAAGAAAAGTCAAAAAAAAAATCATAATTTCTATAAGGAATTCGGACGAGAACCCAAAATGAAAGTTGTAGATCTCGAGTCAACGAGTGCGTAAGAAGAAACGACGTCCAATTCTGAGTTATGGAGCAGAAGTTACGAGGTTCTAAAGATGAGAGATAATGAAGAAAAAATCAGGAGAAATTGAAGAGAAATAAAAATGAAGACGGATCGGTCCTATTTAGAATTAAAAAGGACCGATACGGACCCTTAAAACTCACTGGACGAAATCACAACACGGACCGATCCTATTTCCCACAAAATAGGACCGATCCGATTCTTATCATCGTACTGGACAAATTTGCATAACGGACCAATCCTATTTTCAACAAAAAAGGACCAATTCGGATTTAGAACCGGACCGAAACGAGCTCACCTAACGGACTGATCCGTCGAAGATAGATCCTGATTCTCTGTTTCGATTTTAGAGTTTGATTCAGCTACAACTCCGAATTTTTCGTGATGTATTTAACTTCTAGTTATTGTTAGACTAGGGGGTTCGAACTTTGACATTTTTTTAATTTAGTTTTTAGAGAGAGGAAGCTCTCTCACCTGGTTACAAACCCTAGTTTTGAAGATTGATTGCAGGATTCAAATTTGATTTCCACATTTATTGAATGCAAGTAATTTCATTCCATTGCTTTAATTTAGTTAATTAATTCTTCCAATCCTAATTGCACTTTCAAAAATTACAAATTGTTCTTGTTCATCTCTTTTATGGCAATCATGAATCTTGTTAGTTTAAGAGTTAATGTTTTCCTTCACCTAATCATTTCTGGCTAAACATCTTAAAGGTTGGGGTGCATAAAACCCACCCGATGTAATTCACCGAAATTGGAAATAGATTTTTGAATTGAATCTTAAAGGAATCGTGTTGCGTGACTGTCGCAACCGTCGTAGAACTTTTGATCCCGTTTGCCCTAGGTAACCTGGATGCTTAAGAGTGCGATGTGTGTGTTAGTTAATGCGACACTACTTTGTTCATACCTTTGATTTCGTATGATGCGGGCTACGATCCTTCATATATGGAATGCTTAGGATTAATAAAGACCGGGTTCCATTAAAATTCTAATTCCAAAATCCAGTCTCCTACAAGGTGAATTACTAGGGTGTGGGGGATTGCAACCTACCCTTTTGTTCTCATTTGTAGTTAAATCTTTTATACATTAGCCATCTGTTTTTAGACTAAATTAGCGTAGTTCATTTCATTAATTGTTAGTTTATCTAGTTGTTAATTAAATTTTGCATTTAGTCCATAACTGATCTTTAACTCAAAACATCTTTTCGTTTCTTTTGGAGTCAAGTTAGGATTCTCCATCTTTCCAAACTTCGTTATGATTTTCTCATCCTATTTCCTTAAGGATTCAACCCCGTCTTATCGGGATTATTATGTGAGCGACAAGCTTGCACTTGAGCCTAAATAGCACGCACACTAGAACACATTTGTAGCTATAGCTTCCACCCATTTAGAAACGTAGTGTACCGCAACAAGGATGTATAGGTATCCAAAAGATGGGAGGAAAGGGCCTATGAAGTTAATATCCCATCAGTCAAAGATCTCAATAATCAGCATCGGGGATAATGGCATCATGTCTCGTCGGGTAATTTCCTCTATTCATTGGCATCTATCACATGATTTGCAACAATTTCTCACATCCTGAAACATGGTGGGCAAGTGGAAACCGCTTTGGAGAATTTTAGCGGCTATCTTTTTCGTCGAAAAATGGCCTCCACATGCTTCTGAATGACAGAATTGGATGGCTTTGGGTATTTCATCATCCGGTACGCACCATCAGATGATTTGGTCTGCGCAATATTTAAAAAGGAATGGATTATCATAGAAAAACATACGCGACCAAGTAATGAACCTCTTCTTATCTTGCAATATCCACTCGGGAGGGACGGCTCCCGTGATAAGATAATTGACTATATTCGCAAACCAGGGCAAAGAGGAGGTGGCAAAGTTTTGTTCATCCGGGAAATACTCATCTATGGGTATAGGATCAATAGGTACGTCGGACGAAAGCTGAGATAGATGACCGACAACGACGTTTTCTACCCCTTTTTATCTCTAATGGAGAGTTTACTCTTATAGGAGTAAGATCTACCTTATGAGGCGTGGCTTTGCATCTTTCTTTGCAAGGAGGTATTTTATAGCCGTGTGGTCGGTGAAATAAGTAATGGGTGAGCCGATGAGGCAAGACCAAAATTTATCTAGAGCAAATACCACAACTAGTAATTCCTTCTCTGTAGAGTAATTGAGTTGTGGTCCGGTTATAGTCCAGCTAGCGTAGTAGATGACATGAGCCTTCTTGTCTTTCCTTTGGCCCAAAATAGCCCCTATCACAAAATTGCTTACATCACACATGAGTTCGAATGGTAAGGACCAATCTGGGGCTTACATGATGGGAGCGAAAACAATCATGATTTTCAATTTTTCAAAAGCACTTTGCCATGCTTCATTCCACTCAAATGGGGTATCCTTCATAAGAAGGTTGCTTATAGGTCTAGCGATGGCGCTAAAGTCCTTAATGAACCTTCTATAAAACCCCACGTGGTCCAAGAAAGAGCGCACGTCTTTTAGCAATTTTGGTGGGTGTATGTCAGCTATGGCATCTATCTTAGCTCTATCAACTTCTATTCCTTTGGATGAGACAATGTGGCCAAGAACTATTCCCTCAGTGACCATAAAATGTCATTTTTCCTAATTTATCACTAAGTTCTTCTGCAAGTACTTTCTCAAGATTTACTAAACAAATATCGAAAGAGGTGCCAAAAATGCCAAAGTCATCCATGAGTAGTTTAAGTCATCTCTTAATCATGTCGCTGAAGAGACTTAACATGCACCTTTTAAAGGTCGCAGGTGCATTACACAAGCCGAATGGCATACGTTTGTAGGCAAACATACCAAAGGGACAAGTGAAAGTCATCTTTTCCTGGTCAAGTACATCTACCTCAATTTGGTTATATCCGAAATAACCATCTAGGAAGCAATAATAAGGGTGGCTCACTACTCTCTCTAGCATCTGATCAATAAATGGTTAGGGGAACTTATATTTTCTAGTTCCCGCATTGAGTTTTTGGTAATCAATGCAAATGCGCCCCCGTTGGTGGTACATTGGGGAACTAGCTCTCCCTTAGCATTTTCAATCACTGTCATGCCCGACTTCTTCGGGACAACTTGAATTGGTATCACCCATTTGCTATCCGATATTGGGTAGATAATCTCGGCATCCAATAATTTAATGATTTCAGCCCTCACTACCTCTTTCATAGTAGGGTTCAACCTTCTTTGCATTTCCCTCGAGGGCTTCACATCCTCCTCGAGGTGGATTTTGTGGGTAAAAATCAAAGGACTTATCCCATTTAAATCAGTAGTGCACCAACCAAAAGCACTTTGGTGCTTCCTCAAAATTTTTAGTAATTTACCCTCTTTATCTTCGTCTAGGCTAGAGGAGATAACAACAGGAAATGTCTCATTCTCTCCTAGGTAAGAATATTTAACATTAAAGGGTAGTTTCTTTAATTCGAGGGTAGGGAATTTTTCAGTAGAGGGAGCCATGCGTGATTCCCTCGACGGAAGCCCTTCGAATCTATAAACCCAACTCATATCTCTCACGTCCTCGTCCGACGCTCTCTCATCCAAAATTTCCCTCAAGTCCTCTACTTTATTTTCAAAGTCGGTGTACGCTCCCTCACTCTCATTACTCGACACCAGGCAAGCTTATAGCACATCTCCATAAAAGTTTTCCTCTATGTACTCTTCTATGATCTCATCAATAAGGCTTATCACATGAAGATCACCTTCTTCCCCCACATGTTAGTCTATGTTGAAGATGTTAGTCTCTAAAGTCATATTTCCAAAAGTGAGTTGCATCTACCCATTTCGAGTATTAATTAGTGTGTTAGCCATATCTAAGAATGGGCGCCCAAGAATGATGGGAACATGATTACTCCATGTGAAGGAGGGCTCTATGTCCCAAATGACAAAATCTACAGGGAAGTAGAAGGTGTCAACTTAGACTATCACATCCTCGATAATACCCCTAGGTATCTTCACGATTTGATCCGCCAATTGGAGAGTGACCTTTGTGGGATTGAGGTCAACCAGATCAAGTTCCCTATAAATGGAATATGGGAGGATATTTACACTCCCCTCCAAATCAAGTAAGGCCTTTTCAATTCTATTCTCTCTGATTATGCATGAAATGGTGGGTGCACCGGGATCTTTAAATTTCAGTGGGAGATCATTGAGTAGAACATAGCTCACATTATGTGCTATAAATACATTCTTTTTTACCTTCATCCTCCTCTTTACTGTCAATAAATCTTTAATGACTTTTGCATAAGCTGGAATTTGCTTGGTGGCATCTAGGAAAGGTAAGTTTAACTTTACATGCTTTAGGACTTCTAGAACCTCATCGCGGGGGTTTCCTTTTTAGGAAAGAACCAGTCGTTGAGGAAATGGCACTGCGGAGGGTGGTTTCATAAATACCTTGGGATCACTAGTGTCTTCACTATCACTCTCTTTCAAGGGGACATCTTCGGCCTCTTTCGTACCGGGCGAAATCTCCTTATCTTTTGGTGCATCATGTGAGGGAGGTGATAAATCAACGACTCTCCCACTACGTAGAGTGATTACATCTTAACATTGCTCCTGATGTTCTGTGGAGGTGAAGATAACACTAGTTTGACCATGGGGAGGTCTTTGACCTTGGGCAGGAAACTTACCCTTCTCTTGGATACTCAACTATTATTGCAACTTTGAGATGTTCGCATTGATATCGGCGAACATGCGATCATTTCTAGCATTGGTTGAACTCTGGTAGTTGATAAATTGGTGTATTGTATCTTTGAGAGTCCTCCATGGTAAAGTTATATATGGAGCCGCAAGAGGTGGTGCATGCTGAAATTATGGAGGGGTGGAGGTAGGACAACTTGTGAATTTGGATTCAACGCAGCTTGTTGTTGCCCGTAGCTAAAACCAGGATGGTTTCTCCACGAAGGTTTCCCATGTGGGGCGTTAAAGTTTCCCTTAAATCCTCCTCCACCTGCTCAGTATGCATAGATTTGTAGGTGGAAATTATTGGGCATGCCTTTGTGGAATGGCCCGCCTCACAGATAGCGCACACCTTTTCTTTTACAGCACGGTTGGATCTGGAAATGTCTCTCAATCGAACTTCTAGTAGATCTTTCACTCCTTTCTCAAACTGATCAAATCGACGGTCTAGTAAAGTATTACTATCTAGTTGGTATAGATCGGATGTAGTCGGAGTGGTAAATACTTGCCTAGGCTGAGTTTGGGCATTAGTATTGGATATTGTAATACCCCGTATTTTTATGGCTTTTAATTATGAGATTTATTAAAATTAATTTGGGATAATTAATTGGAAAATAATTCGGATTTAAATGCTAGCGAGACGAGAGTTAGATTTTGATCATTATAATGTTGTTGAATATTACTGAGTGATTATGGTAATATGTGATTATTGAAATTATTAAAATTGTCGTGAGTTGAAAATACGGAAGTTTCGATAATTAAGATGGGACGCGCGTGTTAGGACCCAATTTAATGAATTTAAAAGTATTTTATTTTTATGTCATCCGTATGAGCATTTTTTAGTGTACCAGCGTGTCCGGAAGGTTCGAGATAGTCAGAATACACTAGCCGATGGGTTTGGTTTGGGTCCCGGGGAATTTTTAGGCATAATCGACAACCCGAGAGGGTATTTTAGTCATTCCTATTTTTGGGTGAATAGTGACCCACGAATTTTAGACAGTTAATATCAGCCAAAACTTGAGTCCCTTAGGGTTTTTCAACCAAAAATCATGAACGGACATTCGAGTGGAAGAAAATGGAGTTTCCAAAAGAGAACCACCAATTAGAGGCTTTTGCACCACCGTCACCACCACCGGATAGATCGAAAAGCAAAGATCATCCATATATCGTCTACTTCATCGGATCATAATTGTCATTACCAGGCAAGTGATTTGACTTGCAATAATTTAGCGCATATATCATTCATGTTAGGTTAGAATTGAAGAATAATCTTAAATAATGAAAATCGAATGGATTTGAAGAATTTAAATCATAATCTGGGTAGGTCTCGCATGTAGTTTAATGTTGGAGATAATATCAACCATGAAATTATGATTTATGGGTAGAGAATTATGAAATTTATTGAATTATATAGTGTTCTTGAAGAAATAGGAGAACTAGGGTTTTTATATGAAAATTAGGTAAATTGATCCAAGAATTTGATGTTCCATTTTGATTTGATGGTTCTAAAACATGGGAAATGATGCAAACATGTTGGTATGATAATTAGTAAACTTGGTCGGGAGTTTAAGACATTGTAATGAAGAATTAGAGGTGTAAAAAGAGGAAAACCCGTAACTCTTTAAGAAAATCTGGGTTGATACCTGCTTGATCGATCGATCGACTCAAGTGGTATAGCCACGTTACAAATGCAGGCGCAATAAAGAGTTTGGAGTACGTATAGAGCGTATATGATGTTTAAACCTGTATGTATGGGTTATAAGGGGTGTAGACACCCTGGTTTGCGTAGGTGTTAATCACCAGAAGAAGGGACATAGATGGGTGAAATTATTACTTGTGAGACTAAAATGACAAAATGGAAGTGGTAGAGTGGATTAAGCATCGTGAGAAGGACGATAATCTATTGATTCTTGTGCAATCAGAATAACACGTTCAAAATTGGTTGAAAGGCAGTGGGAAGCCATTTAAAAAGGGAGTGTCCCTTGAGAAGGCAAATAGTTAACTATTATGGACAATTTGGAGCGGAGTTCCACCCAATCGAATGTTGAGAGTGGCTTACACGTAAATGGAGTGAGGATGTTGATAAGGTATAGGAGTCCAGATGTGCACAACGTGGTGAAAGGTGCACGTGTCAAAATTTTAGGATACGTCGAGGGAAGAAGAGGGTTAGTAAGTATCACTTAACGGGAAGAATTATACGTGAAAGTCGGCATTGAAAGGGGTATAATAAGTAGTAGATCGGTTGAGGTAAGATGATCAACCAGATAATTTTGTATCAAGCCGACATTCCAGTGATGGATGAGTAAAGTTGGTAAGTTTCCTTGAGGGGTTGCCAGCTTATAGATAAATAACGAGTTCATTCGAATATGTGGGATAAGTTGTTCGGAAGGAAAGTAATTGTTATATCCTTGGGTAAATTACACTATTAGATAGTGAACACGCCGGTACGTGGTCGTACGTAGTATTATTAAGAATTAGGATGAGATACCCAAAATCCACATTCAACGTGGGGTATCAGGATGTAGTGGAGATAACATTTTATTCTGAGAAGGTTGTCTCACCGATAGCCCGAGGAGTGGGCGCAAGGTGATTGACGACTGGTGGAACTGTATGAAAGCAATTTTAGATCCATTACGATCATTTCATTTACAAAATGGGTATAGATAGTGAGTGAGGTATATTGTGGTAATGGGGAAAAGATATTACCTAATGGTAGAGTTGGATGAAAACACCCGTACCTATTCATAGTGGACAAGGTGCTTACTGAGGTTTTGTGTGGATAAACCTTATCATTCTTTCTCTGGATATTTAGAGGTGAGCGGATTATCTGAGTTTTAGATAAGTCAGGAGTTAGAGTTAGATCAGTCGTGAGTGGCTTTCCCTTGTGTAAAAATCATAATGCCGAGAACAAATATTCAAAGAACGGACAAGAGTAGTCAGATGTTCTATGGTTTAATCCAGGATAGGAGTTTTTGTCTAGATAAACGCAGGAGTTGATACGTAGTGAGGTGCGAACTCACAATAATATTGAGATAATAGGGCCAATGAGGTATAGGCTATTCTTATTCGAGTATTATTTAGTAAGAGCACAATGTGAGGTGCATTTATTGAGGTGTAACCCTATTACTGATAAAGTATTGAGACTGTTCAACAAGCTTGTTGTGAAGCAAGGGCTGTAGTGATTGAGCCTTTCTTTGTATTTTACTTTCAGTACTGGAGGATTATCAATTTTTCCAGATATGCCTATTTTCCAAATTTCAAGACAAATTCCGTTATTAAGGGAGAAGTATGTAATACCCCGTATTTTTATGGCTTTTAATTATGAGATTTATTAAAATTAATTTGGGATAATTAATTGGAAAATAATTCGGATTTAAATGCTAGCGAGACGAGAGTTAGTATTTGATTATTATAATGTTGTTGAATTACTGAGTGATTATGGTAATATGTGATTATTGAAATTATTAAAATTGTCGTGAGTTAAAAATACGGCAGTTTCGGTAATTAAGATGCGACGCGCGTATCAGTTGTGTCAGGACCCAATTTAATGAATTTAAAAGTATTTTATTTTTATATCATCCTTATGAGCATTTTGAGTGCACCAACGTGTCCGGAAGGTTTGAGATAGTCAAAAAATACTAGCCGGAGGTTTTGTTTGGATCCCGGGGCATTTTTAGGCATAACCGGCAACCCGGGAGGGTATTTTAGTCATTCCTATTTTTGGGTGAATAGTGACCCGCGAATTTGAGACAGTTAATATCAGCCAACACTTGAGTCCCTTAGGGTTTCTCAACCAAAAATCATGAACGGCCATTAAAGTGGAAGAAAATGGAGTTTCCAAAGGAGAACCACCAATTAGAGGCTTTTGCACCACCGTCCACCACCGGATAGATCGGAAAGCAAGGATCATCCACATATCGTCTACTTCATCGGATCAGAATCGTCATTACCAGAAAAGTGATTTAACTTGCAATAATTTAGCGCATATATCATTCATGTTAGGTTAGAATTGAAGAATAACCTTAAATAATGAAAATTGAATGGATTTGAAGAATTTAAATCATAATATGGGTAGGTCTTGCATGTAGTTTAATGTTGGAGATACTAGCAATCATGAAATTATGATTTATGGGTAGAGAATTATGAAATTGTATTGAATTATATAGTGTTCTTGAAGAAATAGGAGAACTAGGGTTTTTATATGAAAATTAGGTAAATTGATCCAAGAAATTGATGTTCCATTTTGATTTGATGATTCTAAAACGTGGGAAATGATGCAAACATGTTGGTATGATAATTAGTATACTTAGTTGGGAATTTAAGACATTGTAATGAAGAATTAGAGGTGTAAAAAGAGGAAACCCCGTAACTCTTTAAGAAAATCTGGGTTGATACCTGCTTGATCGATCGATCGACTCAAGAATGTCGATCGATCGACCCTTTTTCTTCGATCGATCGACCCCTTCTGATATTTGGCAATTGTTTTCCCTTAAGGCTTAATCAAAAAATCTCGTGGGCGATGATGATTATTAGGATGTTTAAATTGACATTTTGGGACTTAGTTAAGGTCGGTATGGTCTTAGTTGACGCCTGAAAAAATGGATTACCTTATGGATTTGAATACTATTGCTTACGAGGGACTACCGAGTGAGTTACGATTAGAAATCGTTCAAATTGAAACTATAATGGGAATAAACGTTGAGATAAGGATAAGAACAGTAATGAATGGGCTTTAAGTTACGGAGATAGCATTATAAACTAATAGGAGGCCCAGTTACCTTTTGGGGTAGGTTTAGGTACTCAAATTGACACGACGAGAGAAAGTTATCAAGTTAAATATATAATTACGTATGATGTTCGGGATAATCTTACTACGTACGAGACTTACTAGATAGAATGTGAATGTATATATTGAAATATGATTACTAAGGTTATGTGAATGACTAGTGAATGGATTTCTTCTGTGTATGACATACCTACCATACTTGCTATCACGGGAGGTTAGTTTTTTTTTTTGTAAAGGACCCTCTTATCCTTGTGTACCTTTGGGGGGATTTAGACTGGTACCTTAAGGACATAGGACTGTGAATGACTTATTTATGAGTTAATAAGTCAGCTGACCGTGGGAGCGTAGGTATGTGCGTGACCCATGGGTATGTGAACTATGTTCACCTCCAATATGTGTGATTTTGCTTATTGAAACGGTTCTTGAGATATTCGGAACTCGTAGTCCCTATGTACGTGATATACTGGGATTGGATAGCAGAGTATGCGTGCACCGCAGCTTAGCCTAGGGGTGCCATATATGTATTTATGTACTGAGAGTGATATACTTATGTACTTATGACTAGTTCATTGTTGCGTAGTAGATGTGAATAACTAAGATATCTGAATGGGTTAAGAATGAGAATTTAATTAACACTTGAGATAAGTAATTTTAATAAATGCGAATATGGGTTATGAATATAACTGTTTTGGGTACTAAGAGTAGACATCCTATGGTAGAATGCGAAAGTGGAATAGGTACAGTCTAGTTAGTTAGTGACATAAGTAGGATGGGTTAAGGGCATACGTTAGGCGTGCACATTAGTCAAGAGGTGAGAAACTCATGTGAGAGTACGCAACTAACATGTTTATAATATGTGTTGTTTAATTGTAATTTAAACACTTGCTAAAGTTTTAAACTGTTTTCACCTCCGACTCTGACCCGTTTTCCTCCAAATCTATTTTATTTTATAAAAACATTTTTAGGTGCCCAGCCACAGGGCCGCCAAGCATAGGAGTTCCATTCTGATGACGTGTTATAGCTGATGTAGAAGCTACAGGATCTTGGTATTAGACGCCTTCCTATTTATCCTTGGTTCCTTCAGAGTCATTTGTATCAGTTAGGGCATGACGCCCCTTTCTTATTTAGAGGTTGTAGTTACATACTATCATTATTTCGGTTATTGGTTTAATTATTCGAACTCTTGTATTTGGACTTTATTTACTCTGGCATTATTAATATTGAAGTGTTTACTCCAGACTTAGTTGATTTCATTTCGTTGGTTATTCATATGAGATTGTTTATACGATTGATGGTTAATGATTTAATTCTTGGTTATTTGGTAACTTAATTAATAAAATTTGGCATCTCTCTTTTTAAATATTAGGTGGCTAGTAATTAATTAAATGTTTTTCGACAGTGATGCTAACACTGAACCAACTTGATATTATGTATTAATTTAATAAAGGAGTAGCTACTCGGTATTTAATTAGACGGGGTGTCACAGATATGTCCCATGCTTGAGTAGTCTCGGTGACATACTTAAGATGGGCCTCAGCATCACTAGCATATAATTCCTAGAATGGTCTTTCGCACATGGTTTGCACAAGTTGTTTAGACGCTACTGTTAGCCCATGATGGAAGAAAGAGATTAGGTGATGTTTTTCGAATCCATGATAGGGGCAAGCGCTAAGAAATTCTTGAAAGCATTCCCAACACTTATCAAAAGACTAATTATCTTGTTGTCGAAAATCTTGAATTTGAGTCTTGACAGAGTTGGTTTTGTGCTGTGGATAGAACTTTGAGAGGAATTTCGATTGCATATCCTTCCAAGAGATAATGGAGTTCGGGGGTAGAGACCACAGCCAGGTCTTAGCCTTATCATTTAAGGAAAAAGGAAAAAGCTTCAGGCGAACGACATCTTGCGTGCAAGCTTGATCACTAAATGTCTCGCACGCCTCTTCGAACTCTCGTATGTTAAGGTATGGTTTCTCCGAATCCATTCTATGGAAAGTAAGGAGAATATATATCATCCCATTGCAAAAGTGGAACTGACCGGCATTATATAGGAGTAAAACGCAACCAGGGTGATAATTAGCTCGAGAAAAAAGAGTTCTTTCATGGGACGATATGGTGAATTTCCCTCCCCAGTATCGAAACTAGCGACGTCTGGCATTGCTCTCTCTCTAAACGACTCGATATTCTCACTCGGTGCACTGGGCGTGTAACCTGAAATGTAACCAGATGGGTCACTCGAAGTGTAATTGGACAGTGAATTTGGCGGTGTAGGAGGTGGAACCCAGAATTGTGGAACACGAGGGGTGTGGAGGCTGTCAGGATTATACTCAATGATTGGATTTTCGTGAATTCTGGTTGGAGTATTTTGAGGATTTTGCATGAACGGGCTTTTGAGAAAGAATTTCTTTTTGGATTTTTTAATTATTTATTTATTTATTATTATTTTATTTTTTTTGTCAAAGTTTTAGATTGACTCGATCTAACCTAAGTCGGCCTCAGTCCCCGGCAACGGTGCCAAAAACTTGACGCAAAGGGAAATTTACTAAGCTAGGCAGACAGCTGCTGAAAGTGACGAAAGCGATGAGGAAGAGTCAAGCAATGAGTCCTCGGTAGATGAGGCAGCGACTAATGACATGTGTATGGCCGAGAGAGAGGAGCCCTAGTATGTGGAGGAGGAGGAGGATTTTGAGCTTTCGGATAGCAACATTGATGCGTGCATCTCTGCACTTGAAACATAACTTTCGGGGTTCATAGCTCGCTACGACGCTCATAGGGAGGATGATCAACACGTATATCGGTGCGATACGAGCATGATGCATCGTTTTCAAGCTCAACTGTTTTAAATGTCTTTCAATGCCCCTCCCCCATCCTACTTTTATGATCCCTATGACCCCAATGCCCCGGACCCTTAAACAAGCCCCCGCTTTAGTTTCATTATTTTTTGGATGTTTCTGACGTGTTTTTCTTTCTGTTTTCCATAGTTTTGTAACCTTTATCATATCTTAATGGAGATTGGACTGCTTATCTCGTGTGTCTTGTGCTTATTTTACCTTATTACATTTGTGTACTTTGTTCTTTAGTTGTTATACTCTCCTTAAATCAGTTATTAGTCCTTTTTGTCTGGGGACGATGCAAAAGCCTAAGTTAGGGGGGGTACGCACGCGCTTTTACATTTCACAAATTCCAAATGCACCAAAAAAAAATTTGAAAAAGCAAAAAAGATATTTTGTTTTCTTTTTTTTCTTTCTTCAAAATAAATAAAAAAATTAATTTTAATTTTTCAAAAATATCACCGAAATTTTATGTAAAGTCTCAAATTCATAACAATCTAAACACATAAAGCCAAAATTGACTAAAGATGGAAACTAAGCATGAATTGACGACTTAACGAATAAGTGTGGAGACAATTAACCCGGTGAGATGTCGAGCTTATCCATTTTTTTGAGTTTTAAAATCAATCCGAGTTAATGACTAACTCAAAGTTCGCTTTAGCATTTAAATAAGTCGTCGGGGATCTCAATTCTTTAACTTTGATCGGTTATGAGAAATGGAATATTGTCTTGAAAAATGCATTGAAAATATCTCTAAACTTAATTAATCTCGAGAAGCATATGGTAATGTAATTAGCAATTTGGACAATAAAGTAGGCCCTCGTTTGTCACCCAAAAATATTAGCCAGAAAAAGTTGTGAAAAATTACCCTTTTTACAACCCAATTTGAGCCGAATAAATCTTTCTCTTTTCGTTTGTAGCCCGAAAAAACACCAAATTTAGCCCGGAATTGTGAAAATGAAAATTTCAGAAATTTAGTCCAAATGGCACGATAAAAAGAGGCAAGAAAAATAGACAATGCTCAACCAAAAATAGCAAAAAAAGAAAGGTGTGAAAAATAGAAAGAAAAAAAATATAGAAAAAGATGAGAAAAAAGCCTGAAAAGGAACCAATGGGCATCACAAGAAATTTTTTCAATTTCGAAATTTCCAAACATTTCAAATTTTACCTAATACACCTTATAACCCGAAAAAGTCCTAACCGAGTACGAATTGCGAAATTGGTCACCGCATGGAGAGTTAAGGCACAAAAGATAATAAAAGAGATTAAATGTGTGAATTAGAGATGATGTTTCCGATTTCCCTATAATCGTACTCTAATGATGAGATCCTTTCCACCCCAAATAGTTCGTCTTTCAAAATTCGTGTGCGTGAATTTTCATTCCATTACCTTTACTCCTTATATCTCTCATACCGAGAGAAATAGTCACATTTCGAGTGATTCGTTTGCGAGAGTATCCCGTGAGCATTTGAATCAAAACAAAATTTCAAAAACGTAATGGAATGATCAATCGGTGGAAATCTACAGTTAATTTTTTGGTTTCTCACACACGCACGACAAATTGAGACTTACGAATACAAATAGAGGGTGATTATTTTTCGAAAAATTTAAATCGAATAATTTTTAAGTATCTTGAATTTCTTTGATTCTGGGATGAATTTTGTGGGTATATTCTCTGCAAACCCTCACGAAAAACCACTCATCCTACTAGGGTAACCTAGGGGTTTAAAGGTTTGTTACATATGCTAAATGCAATCGCTTGCCCGCAAAAGTGGTACTCTATCCTAATAAAATGAATCTCGAGAGTTGGACCTTCATTGGATTCTTTTATGTTGCTCGGGACGCGCAAAGTTCTAAGTTAGGGGGTTTTGATTAAGTGTAAATTCTTTCCAATTTATCCCCTTAATTTAGGGATTTTTATCGCCTCGAATAATGTAATTCATCTTGATTTATCTCATTTATATGCTACTGAACTTTCAACATAGTATCTTGAGTTTTGTGCATTTTTCATGATATTTACATGTATTTATTGCTAAGTAAAGAGAGGAAAAAGCCAAAGCAGAAGAATGAATCAAAGAAGAAAAGTCAAAAGTGCAAAAGAGTAATTTCTATAAGGAATCCGGATGAGAACCCAGAATGAATGTTGAAGATCTCGAGTCTACGAGTGCGTAGGAAGAAACAGCGTCCAATTCTAAGTCACGGAGCAGAAGTTACGAGGTTGTAAAGATGAGAGAAAATGAGGAGAAAATGAAGAGAAATAAGAATGAAGACGGATCGGTCCTATTTAGAACAAAAAGGGACCGATTCGGACCCTTAACACTAACTTATCGAAAACACAACACGGACCGATCCTATTTCCAACAAAATAGGACCGATCTGGATTCCTATCATCATACTGGAAAATTTTGCATAACGGGTCGATCCAATTTTCAACAAAAAATGATCGATCCGGATTTAGAACCGGACCGAACCGAGCTCACTCGACGGACCGGTCCACCGAAGATAGATCTTGATTCTCTGTTTCGATTTTAGAGTTTGATTCAGCTACAACTCCGGATTTTTCGTGATGTATTTAACTTCTAGTTATTATTAGACTAGGGGGTTCGAACTTTGACAATTTTTTAATTTATTTTTTAGAGAGAGAAAGCTCTCTCACCTAGTTACAAACCCTAATTTTGAAGATTGATTGCAGGATTCAAATTTGATTTCCAGATTTATTGAATGCAAGTAATTTCATTCCATTGCTTTAATTTAGTTACTTAATTCTTCCAATCCCAATTGCACTTTCAAAAATTACCAATTGTTCTTGTTCATCTCTTTTATGGCAATCATGAATCTTGTTAGTTTAAGAGTTAATGTTTTCCTTCACCTAATCATGTATGGCTAAATGTCTTTAGGGTTAGGGTGCATGAAACCCACCCGATGTAATTCACCGTAATTGGAAATAGATTTTTGAGTTGAATCTTAAAGGAATCGTGTTGCGTGACTGTCACAATCGTCGTAGAGCTTTTGATCCCGTTTGCCCTAGGTAACCTGGATGCTTAATAATGAGACACGTGTGTTAATTAATGCGACACTGCTTTGTTCTTACCTTTGATTTCGTATGATGCGGGCTACGGTCCTTCATATACGAAATGCTTAGGATTAATAAAGATCGAGTTCTGTTAAAATTTTAATTCTGAAATCTAGTCTCCTACAAGATAAATTACTAGGGTGTGGGGGATTGCAACCTACCATTTTGTTCTCATTTGCACTTAAATCTTTTATACATTAGCCATCTGTTTTTAGACTAAATTAGCGTAGTTCATTTCATTAATTGTTAGTTTCGATAGTTGTTAATTAAATTTTGCATTTAGTCCATAGTTGATATTCAACTCAATGCATCTTTTCGTTTCTATTGGAGTCAAGTTAGGATTATCCTCCTTTCCAAACGTCATTACGATATTCTCGTCCTATTTCCCTGAGGATTCGATCCCGTCTTACTGGAATTATTACTTGAGCAACAGGCTTGCACTTGAGCCTAAATAGCATGCGCAATAGAACACATTTGTGGTCGCATCATCCACCTACTCGGTCGATGCTACATCGCATTTAATCACTGGTCCTACTTTGGCCTCCATCTTCAAAATCTTAGGGAGTGTATCCCCCAAACAGTAATAATGTCCCTACTGTTGTAGAAAGTTAACTTCAACCACCTAGGTGTAAGTGTGAAAAATAACTTACATAATAGCACCTTCTAAACCCTTCACGTAAGGTTTATTCTAACTCCAAAAAGTCTTTCTTGAACTGTAATTGATAACGCAAACATCCTTCTTCACTTTCGAATCAATCTCATCCGGTGCAGAAAGAGATAGGTAGTTAAACTCAACTCATATTTTCCACCACACTATTGTACAGACGATGTCTTCAAAAACTTACTTTTATTACCATTACGGATGGTGAGAAGAATAAAAATAAACTCCCCTCGAACCAAATGCTAGGCACTTATAAAAGGTCTCTCGTCCAAAATTTCCTAACTTAAGACCGAAGTGGACCTTATGCGTGGGACGTCTCGCAAGAGAAATCGAAACAAGGAACCATCTTTATATTCTCTGTCTATCTGAGGATTTCGTCAGGAAATAATGGTGCACACACACACACACCCCAAGCGGTCATCGTTATAGAGAATAAAAACCCTAAACGGTAAGGGTCTGTAGTAATCAAAGAACTCAATGAGAAAAAAATCACAAAATCGCTCAAGATACCTTGGACACTAGAACTTGAAATGCTTTGATACCAATCCTAACACCCCGTAAAATTCATAAATATATTGATTGGGTCTAAAACAAAAATCAAGGGAATTACAAATATTTGGCAACATCCTCAACATAATGAAATAACTAAAATTTGAACAAGTAACAAAATGAGATGATGCAATTTTGAGTAATATAAAACCAACTTTTATGCCAATCACCATCAATATAATAATCCAACTCTGATACGGATACAATATGTTCAGAAGTTGACTCGAGAATAAACTATATTACATACAATCCTGCTATAAAAGTAAAATAATACAAGAGTGAATGAGCAATCCTGCTTCACTACTACATCCTAGGAATAAAGGATAGAATGTCGAAAGAGGTGCTCCTCTAACGATTAATTCTAACAATGGAAGGGTCTACGATCTAAGACATGTGAAAGCACATATACAATAACAATGTAAATAAAAAGTTTATAAAGAATAAGATTATAACTGAATTTGGGCTACACCATAGTTGCACATCTTCCTATCATCTTTTAGTTTATTGTAACTTATTAGTTATGATGATGCTAGAATTAGCACCACCAGGTAAGGTGTTTTCAAGCTCAATCTAAGAACAACAGTGGCAGCATAGTTACGTAAAAGGTAGGAGAATGAGATGAGGAGAAGAGGAGAGAGCACCAGAATATAAGTGGTTCAGCCTAAATTGGCCTACGTCCACTGTGTGTGTGAATAACCTCACTGTAATAAGGCACTGATGGCCATGGATACAATCTCTCAAGCTATATCTCTCTATTGTGTATCTAGACAGAGTTTCAGCTAGGGTTGTATATCTTGGATCCTTTACAAGGTAGAGGATGACCTCTATATATAGTACCTAGGGGGTGTAATGTACCCCCCATGCATGTAATGTGCATGTGTGTGGTTGCCTCACCAATATGGGAAAGCCATATGTCACTGTCACATGTTGAGAATGATGATGCGATATTCTCCCCACGTGTGGGGAATAATCTTGTTATAACTGATTTGTGTCCACGTGCCCTTATCCAAATGTCAGCAAATGCTCGGCTATCGCGCCTGGTGTATGACCTCGGCATGTGAGAGGCCGAGGTTGGTAAGTCTAGGTGCCCGTTCAGTCCGAGGTGACCATGGAGGTCTCGGCCTAATCCTAGCCGAGACAATAAATAAGGTCGGCCTGAGCCGAGGTTGAGCTGGCGTGTTTGGAGCATCGACTAATGTCTTGATGAGGTTGCTGGTGGCTCCTTGCGAGCTCGGCCTATGTCTGGCCGAGGTTGCCATTCCAAGGTATACGAGAATGATGTTGATCCTTGTGATGCATGCGATGTCCCTTGGAGAGGCTGGTGGTAGTGTCGGCCTGGGCCGACCTTGCTATGGCCGAGTGCTGATGCCGCATGCCCAAGGCTTCTCCAATGTCGGCCACGATCTCGGTCGAGGTTGGTGTCTCCGAGCCGAGGTCACACTTGGGGCATATCAATCACCCCCCATCCCTTAGTTACATGTGAAAGCAGGTGACTATGGGGTTTACAACTCCGAGGTTCCATTGCTCTGTACCAATATTCTTTTTCTGACACTTGTCAATTACTGAAGTGGCACGCGTGTCTGACAAGGGTAATTATGTTGGTTATCGGTTGGTCTCCCAAGGCAATGATGGGCCTTGGGGGGGTGCATTCATATTTAAGGGTGAAAAGTCCCATTTCTCTTCTTTCTTCTTCATTTCTCTCCTTCTCCGAACTTAGCCATTTCTGCAACTCTCTCTCTCTCTATAGAAGAACTCGCGATTGGGAGTACATTTGGGGGCCTATTTACTGGGATTCCTTCCTCGCTTTTCCTCGCCTTTCTTCAGGTACCCCTCATTATCACTTCCTCTCCATTTTTCTGTGTCTTGCTCTTTGCATTTTTTGGCTGGTTCATGCATTTTCCGGTGATCTCCTGCATTTTCTGGTTAGCTTATGAGTTTTTCGGCTGATTGTTCATACACTGTTCTTGCTCAAAAAACCTAGCTTTGATCTTTAGCCAAATCACCAGCGGTTTTTGTTACTTAGGAGAGTCTCCCCAAGTGTAGTGTCTGCCTCTGATGCTCAGACCCCTATACCAACTTCTTGAGCAGTTCCCCTCCCTTAGGGAGCAGACTTTAGAAAAAATCAGACAAATAAAAAGAGCACGGGAGGAGGCTCGTAGGTCACAAGAATTCCCTATTAGACCCATCTTCCCACCACCCCTGGAGGTGATATATCCTGATCCCTCGAAGTCTTTCAACCAGGCAGAGGTTCCTGTCGATCCTATACCAATGTCTGAGTCTAAGTCTTCCACCTCAGACCCCATGTCTGTGGATTCCTTCAGGAGGCCATGGACTTCTCGGTTCGGGAAGATCAGGCCCCTGATCAGGCCGAGGTCTCCAGCCGGGTCTCCTCTCATAACAACTCAAGCGCCTCAGCCTCTTCCTCAGAGGTTGAGATCGTTGAGATGAGTGTGGCCATCCCACCACCACTTGATGCCATTCCTCTGTCGGCCTTCACCGGTGCCAAGTTTACTCAGAGGTTCCCGGGTAACCCATCAACATCTGCTCTGGCCGACGTTGAGCTAGATGATGATGACGATGAAAGTGATGTCGATGTCTCTGAGGCTGCCGAGATAGAGAGTAATGTAACTGAGGTAGACCTCTTGTGCTTTAGATATCTGTATTCCATTAGTCCCTCCATAAAGCTAAGAAGACCTCTGAGGGAAGAGAGGGCTTTTCACGGCCGAGACGGCAAAATATGCTTGTACGAGCAGATGTTTAAGTTGGGGTTTCGTCTGCCCATTCATCCCATTATCAAATCTATCCTTGCCTATATCAATTTGTCCCCCTCTCAACTATCCCCTAATGCCTGGAGGGTCATAATAGGGGCCATAGTCTTATGGAAGGCTGTCCACCACTCAGACCTCCCAGTTCAGGTCTTTGTAGGTTGCTATGTCCCTTCCTCAGCCAAAAATCGTCCGAGCTACTATCATTTCATAGCTCGGAAGCCTAAAAAAATATGCTTCAAATAACTCAGACTTCCAACCACAACTGGAAGCCACGATACTTTTTTGCTTCTGAACCATGGGAATTTGTCCCATGTGTTCCCTCGTCCATTCTGGAGCCGAGGATGCCCCTTAGGTGGGGTAAGGTCACAATGTCTACGAGGGATGACCCTGGCTTGAGCCTAAAAAACCTTCAGAAGGTGAAATCCCTTCAAGATCTGGGGGTACATGGTCTGTTCGTTAGGTTTGAACACTTGATGACCCCCCACTACCTCTCTGAGACAGGTCTGGGTGGAAGTCCTCTTTCCGAGCTTGGTAAGCTCTTTCTATTTGAAGTTGAACCTCTGAGTATATTTTTGTCTGATCTTCTAACTCAGATCTATTAATTTTGCAGAGCATCCACGGGATATCTCAGACAAACTCTGGGATATGGCTGCACCCAGCTTGACGAGACTGGCAAAGAAAGCTGGCCTTAATGCTCCTCCCCCAGCTCCCTCTGCCTCGAAGTCCCAAGTCACAAAGAAGAGGGCTCCAGCTGATCATGCCCCTGAGGATCAGAGGCCAAAGAAAAAGAATGCTGATACTGCCATCCCCATCTCTTCAGCAGACGCCCTGTCGGCTCGTCTAGAGCAGTTGAAGATAACTGACAGCATAGTCGCCCATAGTCTTCAGGCTCTACAATGATCGAGGCCGACAAGCGGTTCTTCAGGTCACTTGATACTCCTTTGCTGGTTGAGTTCGGCATTCACAGATGCATTCAGGTATGACCTCACTTTTCTTTCCAATTCCCAAGTGTAACCTCTGATTTGTCTTTTGCTCATTCCTGATCGCAAAATCTGCAGGGCCTGGCAGCGATGCACCACCTCTCCAATTAGACTCTAAGGAAGTTGCCCCTCATCCAGAAGGGTCAAGAGGATGAGAAGGTTCAGAGTTCTTTGAATGCAGAAATCGACCGGTTGAAGTCTGAGTTGGGTGCGTCTGACAAGAAGGTGAAGGGGCTGGAGAAGGAGGTCTCTCGGCTTAACAAGACCATGTTGCGGCTCTGAAGGCCAAGGACGATGTTCTACAACAGAAGGTCAGCTCAGCTGTGAAGGCAGCCCTTGATAATGCCTCAGAGGGGATAATAGCCGAGTACAAAAGCTCTGATGAGTTTATGAGCTTCGGCTTTGAATACCTTGAAATAGGTATCAAAGCCACTATCAAGTGGGATGATGTCAAGGAGATGGAGGCCGGCACCTTGAAATCCTATGACTTCATAGGCCTTGGCTTTGCTGGTCCTCAGTTTGCCCAGGCCCTTCAGGAGGTTGAGGAAGAGGCTGTCGCGCCTGCCGAGACTGTCACATTGGACGGCACTGAGGTTGGAGGGGAAGACCATCATGATGACGTTGCCGAGGTGACCAACATTGTCCAGCCTAACCAAACCGAAGATACAAACATTCCCCCCTCAAACCCTTAGAGAATTTTTTAACATTGTTTGTAACCCTTGACATTGTAATCCCTGCACATCTATAATTTCTGAATGAACATGGCTCTTACTTTTCCATTCTTTGTACTCTCTGAATATTTTTAATCTCTGAATGTGTTATTCTCTGAAAGTGTTATTCTCTGAATGTGTTATTCTCTGAAGAGGACCGTCTTCTTTTGTTGTATGTATGTCGTGATGTTTTTGCTCAAGCTTATGCAATGGTGTTTGCTTAAACCAAATTAGTAGTCTGAGTTCAGACCTCGTCACCACTGAATGGTGTTATGAAGGTCTGAGGTCATCACCTAAGACGTTAGCCCCATTAATGAATCTCACCAAATTAATGATGTTAAGGGTCTGAGATCATCCCATTATGGTGTCTGATCTCAGACCTCGTCACCACTGAATGGTGTTATGAAGGTCTGAGGTCATCACCTAAGATGTTAGCTCCATAAATTAATCTCACCAAATTAATGATGTTTAAGGGTCTGGGGTTATCCCATTATAGTGTCTGATCTCAGACCTGGTCAACACTGAATGGTGTTATGAAGGTCTGAGGTCATCACCTAAGATGTTAGCCCCATTAATGAATCTCACCAAATTAATGATGTTAAGGGTCTGGGGTTATCCCATTATGGTGCCTGATCTCAGACCTGGTCACCACTGAATGGTGTTATGAAGGTCTGAGGTCATCACCTAAGATGTTAGCCCCATTAATGAATCTCACCAAATTAATGATGTTAAGGGTCTGAGGCCATCCCATTATGGTGTCTGAGCTCAGACCTCGTCACCACAGAATGGTGTTATGAAGATCTGAGGTCATCACCTAAGATGTTAGCCCCATTAATGAATCTCACCAAATTAATGATGTTAAGGGTCTGAGGTTATCCCATTATGGTGTCTGAGCTTAGACCTCGTCACCACAGAATGGTGTTATGAAGGTCTGAGGTCATCATCTAAGATGTTAGCCCCATTAATGAATCTCACCAAATTAATAATGTTAAGGGTCTGGGGTTATCCCATTATGGTGCCTGATCTCAGACCTGGTCACCACTGAATGGTGTTATGAAGGTCTGAGGTCATCACCTAAGATGTTAGCCCCATTAATGAATCGCACCAAATTAATGATGTTAAGGGTTTGAGGTCATCCCATTATGGTGTCTGAGCTCAGACCTCGTCACCACAGAATGGTTTTATGAAGGTCTGAGGTCATCACCTATGATGTTAGCCCCATTAATGAATCTCACCAAATTAATGATGTTAAGGGTCTAAGGTTATCCCATTATGGTGTCTGAGCTCAGACCTCATCACCACAGAATGGTGTTATGAAGGTCTGAGGTCATCACCTAAGATGTTAGCCCCATTAATGAATCTCACCAAATTAATGATGTTAAGGGTCTGAGGTCATCTCATTATGGTGTCTGATCTCAGACCTCGTCACCACTGAATGGTGTTATGAAGGTCTGAGGTCATCACCTAAGATGTTAGGCCCATTAATGAATTTCACCAAATTAATGATGTTAAGGGTCTGAGGTCATCCCATTATGGTGTCTGATCTCAGACCTCATCACCACTGAATGGTGTTATGAAGGTCTGAGGTCATCACCTAAGATGTTAGCCCCATTAATGAATCTCACCAAATTAATGATGTTAAGGGTCTGAGGTTATCCCATTATGGTGTCTGAGCTCAGACCTCGTCACCACTGAATGGTGGTATGAAGGTCTGAGGTCATCACCTAAGATGATATCCCCATTAACTTCTGACATAAGTGCAAAATGAAGCAAGGACCACCATGGGAACTGATCTTTTATTAATAACCTCTTCATGACAAGATGGTACATTTACACAACTTCATACAACATCATATGTAATACTTCTTTAGGTGGTCAGCATTCCATGGATTAGCGAAAGGTTCTCCTTCTAGATTTTTTAGCATGTAAGTGCCAGACACAACCTCTTCTGTCACTTTGTAGTGACCGTGCCAGTTTGGGTGGAGTTTGTTTGCTTTCTGTAAGGTCTTCTTTAGTACTAGGTCTCCCACTGCAATGGGTCTTGACTTCACCCTCTGGTTGTAGAATTTTGTTGCCCTCTGTTGGTAGGCTGCTTGTCTGACCTCTGCGTCCTCTCTTCTTTCTTCAATAAGATCTAGGTCTAGCCTCCTCTCTTCCCCATTATTATCAGGGTCATAGGTCTGAATCCTATGAGTTGGGAGCCCTACCTCTGTTGGTATGACGGCCTCTGAGCCATATGCCAACATGAACGGGGTTTCTCCTGTTGCTGTCCTTGCCGTGGTTCTGTAGGCCCATAACACAGTGTAGACCTCTTCAGTCCATCTTCCCTTTGTATCTTCTAACCTCTTCTTGATTCCATCGAGAATTGTTCTGTTTGTGACCTCGATCTGACCATTTGCCTGAGGTCGGCCAGGAGATGAGAAGAATTGCTTTATTCCTACTCTTAGGTAATATTTTTCTAAAGAGGAGTTCTTGAACTGGGTCCCATTGTCCGAGATGAGAGTGTTTAGGAGGCCATATATGCATATGATATTCCTCCAAATAAATTGGAAGGTCTTCTGTTATGTGATCATTATCATCGGCTCTGCCTCCACCCACTTTGAAAAATAGTCGATGGCAACTATCAAGAATCTATAATTGTTGGCAGCTCTTGGCAGGGGCCCTACTAAGTCAATTCCCCATATTGCAAATGGCTATGGAGAGGTGATTGACGTCATAGGCTGATGAGGCTGATGAGGGATGGTGGTGAACCTCTGGCATTTATCATATTTCCTCACGTGGGCTGCAGCGTCCTTAGACAGGGTTGGCCACCAGTACCCCTGGGTGATGATTCTTTTGGCCAAGGGTCTTCCCCCTATGTAGCTAGAGCAAGAACCCTCATGGACCTCCTATAAGACCCGGGGGACTTCTGTAGGGTGCACACATCTGAGGAGAGGTAGTAAGAATCCTTTCTTATACAGGACGTCTCCTACTACCGAGAACTTGGCAGCCTTATATCTCAATTTCCGCCTTTCTAGCTTAGATTCAGGTAGCTCTCCCTCTCTGATATATCTGAAGAGGGGGTCCATCCATGATTCTCCTAAGTTCAAATTGTGACAAGGGTTATATACCTCTTCTTGCTCAATGGTTGCCTTCCCCAAGACCTCAATAGGAATGGTCCTTCTAACATCTGTCTTCGTTGCCGAGGCCAACCTCGCCAATGCATCTACGTGGCTGTTACTTTGTCGAGGCACTCTCTTCAGTCTTGCCTCTTCAAAATGTTCTAACATTGTTCTCACCCTTTTTAGATATTTGGTTATCCTTTCATCTCTGGCCTCATAGATTCCCAATACTTGATTGACAACTAATCTTGAGTCGTTGTGGAGTAGGAGTCGCTTTACACGAAGAGTCTTTACCAATGAGAGACCTGCTATCATGGCCTCATACTCGGAATCATTGTTAGAAGCTCGAAAGTTGAATCTCAAAGCGTATTCAATGTTAGCACCATTTGAAGCTGAGAGTATCAACCCCGCACCGCTTCCATTATCACAGGAAGAGCCATCAACGAAGAGGCTCCAAATATTTGTACCTGATGAGAAGACCCCTTCTGTTATGACTCCTTTTTTGAAGAGGTACCGATCTTCCTCATTCTCCGCAACTTGGTTCCTGGCCCCGTTGGATGCGATCTCTTCCTGATCCTGGAAGATGTTTGGTGTCGTCTCTTCCAAATTTTGGAAGACACCACGGTTTTCAACACCCTCTAGGCCCTTCTCTACTTCGGCCTCTTCCCATGTAAACTCAGCGATAAAGTCTGCGAGGGCTTGCCCTTTGATGGTCGTCCTAGGTTGGTAGGTAAGATCGTACTCTCCCAACTCAATGGCCCATGTCATCAATCATCCGGACTTCTCAGGTTTATATAGGACCTGTCTTAGTGGGGAGTCAGTGAGGACAACCATGGAGTGGGCCTGGAAGTAAGGCTTCATCTTTCTCGAGGCATGTATCAAGGCGTAAGCTAGCTTTTCCATGCGAGGGTAATTCTGCTCGGCCCCTTGAAGGGCATTACTGTTGAAATATACAGGCCTTTGGATTCCAGCGTCTTCCCGTATTATGGCTGCGCTGATGGCTGATTCGGAGACTGCCAGATACACGTATATAGGCCGAGACAGCAATAAGGGAGACCCTAAATAAGACTTGAGCTGGTTGAAGGCTTTTTCGTACTCTTCATCCCATTGGAAGGCCTTTCTCAGCACCTTAAAGAATGGAAGGCACTTGTCTGTTGCCCTAGAAACAAACCTGTTAAGGGCAGCCACTCTCTCCGTAAGTCTTTGAACATCTTTGATACTCCTCGGTGTCTTAATGTCAAGTAAAGCCTTAATTTTTTCAGGGTTCTCTTCAATCCCTCTCTGGTTGACGATAAACCCTAGGAACTTCCCAGCTCCTACTCCGAAGACACACTTCGCAGGGTTGAGTTTCATTCTGTATGAGTCCATAATGTCGAAGGTCTTCTCGAGATTCGTTACATGAGTGTTAGCCTTCAAGCTCTTTGTTAGCATATCATCTACATACACCTCCATGGTCTTACCTATTTGCTCTTCGAACATCTTATTAATAAGACGTTGGTATGTTGCCCTTGTATTTTTCAGGCCGAAGGGCATCACTTTGTAGCAGTATGTCCCTTTGTCGGTAATGAAGGCCGTCTTCTTCGAGTCTTCTGCATTCATGAAGATCTGGTTGTAGCCTGAATACGCGTCTATGAAGCTTATCAGCTCATGTCCCACCGTAGCATCCACCATCTGATCAAGGGATAGCTGTCTTTTGGATAAGATCTGTTCAGGCCAGTGAAATCAACACACATTCTCCACTTTCCATTGGCCTTGGGCACGATGACTGCATTTGATAACCATTCTGGATATGTGACTTCTCTTATAAACTCAGCCTCTTCCAATTTTTTTACCTCTTCTCGGATGACGTCGCACTTCTCCCTGAAATAGACTCTTCGTCTCTGTTTGATTGGCCTGGTATCCTTGGTCACGTCGAGCCTGTGACTCATAACTTCAGGGTCGATGCCGGGAATGTCTACGTGACTCCATGCGAAGACACTATGTCTCCTCCTGAGGAACTTATCAGCTCTTCCTTGATTTCTTCCGAGGGCTTTACCGACCTGGATGGTTTTTTTTGGCTCGTCCTCATTGAGGACGATGGATTCTACCTCTTCCGCGGCCTCTCCCTTCTTCAACTTTATCTCATCTCTTGGGTCAAGCGTATCGATGCTATAAGTGGTGGTTGCCCTCTTATGGGTTTCTCTCTCTTTGGCCGAGTTGAAGTAACATTCTCGCGTTGTGGTCTGGTCGCCTTGCACTTCCCCTACCCCATAAGGAGTCAGGAATTTTAGCATCTGATGGACCATCGACGGCACAGCTTCAAAATCTTTAAGGGCCACCCTTCCTATGATGAGGTTATAGGCCGAAAACACGTTCTCATCCATGACGAAAAAATTTATTTTCTTGGTCAGCCTCTTAGGCCATTCATCACCCATCCGTACGTCCATCTCATACATGGCCAAGGGGTGGACCTTTTCACCACTGAAGCCTATCAATGGGTGATGATAGGGTACCAGCCTTGCTCTGCTAAGACCTAGACTCTTGAAGCAAGGCCAAAACATCACGTCCGTCGAGCTCCCCCATCTATGAGGATCTTCTGCACCTCGCACCCATTCACCCTTGTTGTTATGACCAGAGGGTCATCATGGGGGGCTAAGATACCCTTGAAGTCGAGTCTGGAGAACCCAACTACGAGGGTGTCCATGTCTACTTTCTTCCTCTTCTGCACTGTATCGGAAGACGTTAAATTCACAACTTCAAGCTTGGCCACTGACCTGGCCACTGACCTGGCCTCTGCTATGTGAGCCTTCCTATCAGCTACTTCAGAGTCACCTCCGGAAGATCCTCCACATATGGTGTCAACACCAAACGAGATCATACCAACCCTCTTCACCGGGGTGTTGTCATCTTTTGGCGGAAGATCCGGATCGTCTTCGTCATCACCTTCTGAATCATCGTCTCTTCTGGCCGGGACATTGTCACGGCATCTGTCATTTCTCCTTTTCTTAGGGTCATCTCTTCCACCCTTAGGAGCCTTACCGTCCACATACTTCCTCAACTTTCCATATTTTAGCATCTTTTCAATCTCATCCTTCAGGGCGAAGCATCTGTCCGTGACATGGCCATGATCCTGGTGGAACTCGCACCATAGGTTTTTGTTCCTCTTATGTGGTGGGGCTTTCAGTTTCTCTAGCCATCTCAGAGTCCTGTCGTTCTTAATCTCGTTGAGGATGTGCTCGCAGCTCACAGTCAGAGGAGTATAGTGAGCGAACTTGTCATCACCCGACCTCTTCTTCCCATCTTTCTTATTTTGGGACTTTCCACTGCCACCGCGGTTCTCATCCTCATACTTGGAGGCCATTTCCTCTTCCGCATTCATTACTTTCCCTGCGGTTACCAGGAGCTCCGCCATAAACCTAGGGGGTCTTCTGCAAGTTTCCACAACAGCCTCTCTTTCTGTAGACCCCCTATGAGGGCGGTCATGGATATATTCTCTTCATAATCTTCGACCTCCAACTTCTCTTTGTTGAATCTCGCTATGTAGTCTCTTAGGCTCTCATCCTTGGCCTGTTTGACATACAGCAGGTGGGTAGTCTTCTTTTGAGGTCTCACCCCAAAGCAGAAGTTGTGGATGAATCGTTCAGCCAAGCCTTTGAAGTTCTCAATTGAGTTCTTCGGAAAGGAGGTGAACCAACTATGCGCTGCCCCTGTTAAGGTCCCAGAGAAGGCCCTACACTTCATCTCATCGGGTATCGAGTAGATGTCTGCTGTCGACTGGTACATCTCGATGTGATGTACAGGGTTAGTGCTGCCATCATACTTGGGAGACACTGTAGGAGGCTTGAACTTAGCTGGGGTTGGGAAACCCACTATCCTAGCCACAAATGGAGAGCCCTCTGAGTAACCCCTTTGTAATGGGTCCCTGCTTTTAATGAGGTCTCCTATCTTCTCCTCAGGGCGCTGTATAGAGTCATTCCACGGTCTTCTGCCATCGACCTGGCCGAGGTTGTCCCCAGCCACCTCCATGGGATGGACCGAGGGTTCCCCTGCCGTGGCACGTCGGCTGTTGACCCCTTCCTGTTCCCTGCCTCTTCTTTCACAGTGTCGGCCTTGATCTGGTCGACCCTGCCTGTTCCCTCTCTGAGAGCCTGCTACGCTCCTTGATCTCGACAATCTCTGTCTTAGGTCATTCATCGGGCCCAATCTCTCAAAGGCTGACCCTCTGCTCAATCTATCAAAGGCTGACCCTCTTTGTTGGGCCTCTTCACCTCTTCGGCCGACACAACCTTGACTTTGCCGAAGAGGTCGTACAGTGTTATTTGACACCTCATACGGCTTCCAGCAGTCTTCCGGGGATTCTTCCGCCTCTAGATCGTCATATATGTCCTCTGGGCAAGGGTTTCCTTGCCTCCCCAGGCGCAAGCGCCTAGGGTCAGCAACGTCCCTTCTCCGCTGGGGTGCAGGTTGGTCCTTCATTGGTGCCTGGGGTGGTCCCGTGGCGTCAGGATGAGGCTGAACAGCCGCCGGAGTGATCATATTCGGTGAGACTCCAGGTGGCCTCATCATAGTTTGGCTGAGCTGTGCAAATTGCTCCTGCATAGCTTGTTATGTTGCAGCTAAACACCTCAAGGCTTCAGCTACCTCTGCCATTTTGGACTGGGGCGGCGCCTAAGTGGAACTAGGCCCTCCACCCCCAGGTGGTGGAAGAGGCGGTGGTAATTCTGGTGCCATATGTTAACACTATAGAGCTTGAGTAGCAGATGAGCTTAGTACCTTAAAGGACCTCTTTCAATGGTGAAGCAGCTCCACGCAAGGGGGTGGTGCTTGGTTCACCACCAGAGTCTCCGGTGAGGTTAAGCTGAAGAAGAGGAATAGATAGCTTCTTTTCCCACAGACGGCGCAAAAATGATGATGCTAAAATTAGCAGCACCAGGTAAGGTGTTTTCAAGCTCAATCTAAGAACAACAATGGCAGCATAGTTACATAAAAGGTAGGAGAATGAGATGAGGAGAAGAGGAGAGAGCACCAGAATATAAGTGGTTCAGCCTAAATTGGCCTACGTCCACTGTGTGTGTGAATAACCTCACTGTAATAAGGCACTGATGGCCATGGATACAATCTCTCAAGCTCTCTCTCTCTCTCTCTCTCTCTACTGTGTATCTAGACAGAGCTTCAGCTAGGGTTGTATATCTTGGATCCTTTACAAGGTAGAGGATGACCTCTATATATAGTACCTAGGGGGTGTAATGTACCCCCCATGCATGTAATGTACATGTGTGTGGTTGCCTCACCAATATGGGAAAGCCATTTGTCACTGTCACATGTAGAGAATGATGATGCAATATTCTCTCCACGTGTGGGGAATAATCTTGTTATAACTGATTTGTGTCCACGTGCCCTTATCCAAATGTCAGCAAATGCTCAGTTATCGCGCCTGGTGTATGACCTCGGCCTGTGAGAGGCCGAGGTTGGTAAGTCTAGGTGCCCGTTCAGTCTGAGGTGACCATGGAGGTCTCGGCCTAATCCTAGCCGAGACAATAAACAAGGTCGGCCTGAGCCGAGGTTGAGCTGGCGTGTTTGGAGCATCGACTAATGTCTTGATGAGGTTGTTGGTGGCTCCTTGCGAGCTCGGCCTATGTCTGGCCGAGGTTGCCATTCCAAGGTATACGAGAATGCTGTTGATCCTTGTGATGCATGCGATGTCCCTTGGAGAGGCTGGTGGTAGTGTCGGCCTGGGCCGACCTTGCTATGGCCGAGTGCTGATGCCGCATGCCCAAGGCTTCTCCAATGTCGGCTACGATCTCGGCCGAGGTTGGTGTCTCCGAGCCGAGGTCACACTTGGGGCATATTAAGTTACCCAACCCAATAACCTAAATTATCATGCGGTTCTAAGACCGAACCCATATGTAGCCCATGGATTAAAGTTTTACCTCTCAATTATTTAATATTAACTTTCTGAACGTTAGGTTAATATCTTTTATTATGTATCATATGTTGTACGGTAGTCTTAAACCTACGGTACATCTCACAAAATCACTAAGGGCCCACTCATAGGATTAAATCATAAATCTCAAGTTTATTCATCCAATACATTTGTAGTACAGTTAACACATAAACCCCGAGCCATAACTATGCAAGTATACATCCTTATAATATGCATATACATCTCAAGTATAGTACATAAGTCGATACAACTATCTCTAATACCATAATATATAAACACATAAGGTAGGATAAAGACGTTATATACATCTAGCATCCATAAATAGGTACATCCCCCCGCATTTACAAATAAATAGGTTAATCACACGCCTGTACAGAACAAAGGCATATCCCTATCACCTTAGGGGATCACTCGCGCGTACTAGGTGTACTCTTAGGTCATCCTAAACCTAAGTCCTCATCATAATCGAGGGATAAATTGCTATGCATAACCATCATTCATATAGCTTACCATACCCAAGACTATACAATGAAATTTCCCATGAAACCTCCTTAGGACAAAGGTACCTAGGCGTAGGACCCGAGGTAAAAATGATCATAGCAGACTCATCTCCTCACCAAGGTACCATCGTGGTCAATGTCACATAAGCCCCATAATGGAATTCCTCCTAGTACAATCTCTATGAGCACTCACACCTTATATGGGTTGCATATAAAGAGTACAATCAAATATAAACCTTGTTAATGGGTTGAATCAAATAAACATATATAAACAATGACCCAAAGCTATCAAGTCACATTTATAACCCTCATTAACACGTTAAATCAATATACACATATATATAGACCCATAACAACCAGGTCATCCATAATAACTAAAACTATTAAAAATTAATACACTCGTTAGTCTTATTCGAATCAATATGTTACGATCCCTACTTCCCAAGGCCTTCCAAATTCTAGTTTGAGTTCACACCTAACTTATACTAAAAGAACGCATAATAATTACGCTCAATTTCATATAATCCTATCCCAATCTCTTGAGGCTACAGGTCTAGGTATCAACCCTTCCAAAATACCATTTAGCAACCTATCCCGCTCTTGGATTTTCAACTAATATATCTTACACAATTCGGCTCCCACAAACCAACCGAGGTCTAAACACCCAAATAACCCGAACCCAATTTCCAAAACCTCAAAAATTATAATTTAATTTATTATATAAGTATAATAAACCTAAATGCCAATCCATCCTAGCCTTAATCCCCTAAATCCAACCATCCAATAACAAAACAAAATCCAAACCAAAATCATTAACCTAGAATTTCATCTTTCCTCACTCTTGGTAAATATTCATAAGAAATTAAAAACAAGTTCAAAAAATACGAAACCAGCGCCCATACATTCGTAATTTAATTTTCTACAATTTAGGGGTGATCATTACAATGGTCGATGGATCGATGGTCATCGGTCGATCGATGATCCCAGATTTCATAATCTTCCTAGTTACGGGGTTCATCTTCTCTAAAGCCCAAATTCTCTCTCTAAAACACCATTAATGACTTCCTGGGCTTCATTCAAGCCCTAAACAACAAAACCACTTCATATATATGATTTTGACCCCAATTCTAAAAAAAACTACACTAGTTTCTACTAAGATTCAAGTGGGAAAAATAAATTTCATGCAAGAACCCTAATTTTATCAAATTCTTCAGTTGGCTAAGGATTTTCATGGATTTAAACATCAAATCAAAGGGATTTTAAGGATTTACAATATAAAACGAGTTCTAATCATTCCCTAACAGTTTAAACTCAAGTTTATGGTAAATCAATCAATATAGGATATAAATTAACAAGACTATTATATTGATCAGGTTAACGTCGAAATAACAAATTATTCGTATAAAATCATATTCAATACATGATTAAGTTTAGATTTTAATATATAGTTATAGTCTAACACAAAAGGAACTATAATAAAATTCTAAAAAAACTTGTTGGAATCAATTTGTGAAGAAAACCATGCCAAGATCTCGTAACACCCAGTATTTCTGAGTATTTATATTTTAATTAATTCAGATATATTTTTTATTACAAGTGTGTCATAATTTAATTGAATTTATTATTATGTGGCTATTAAAATATTAATCGGGAGAAATAATGATTAATATTTATGCAATATAATTACTAATTGAATAGTAAATAATTATTTTACGTCATAGCGAGTGATAGTGGCGTGACATTATTATATCTCAACCTAGAGTCGCGTGTGGACTATATGAGGTCAAGATAGGAAATAATTGTAGGGTGACTAGGATGGCGATTTTGAGATCATGGTTGGTTTTGTAAGGGTGGAGATAGTTAAAATAGTGTACTCAAGGGTAGTAATTGGGTCCCGAGATCTTTTAGACATAACCTAGTCCACATGGTGGTATTCAGGTCATTTGGGCTTGGCCCGTTTGCCTAATTTCGGGATTAGAGATATTTAACCTAAGTTGTAGAGTTAGAGGAAACCATTAATAAAACTCTAAGCCCTACAATTTGAGCGAGGGAAGAAAAAATAAAAGGGAGAAGCCTTAGGAGTCAAAATCAAAGGAGATTGAAGAGTTCGATCCCCAGATTTGTCGTCTATAACGTGTAATCAGACTCTACGAACATAGAAAGGCAAGTGATTATCTTGCTTCTAATTTCAACTGTAAAAACTCATGTTCATATCATAGTAGGTGTAGACAAATCCGTTTTTGAGAGCGTTGTCACATGCTAAAATGGGTTTTGGGGGATTTAAGCATTTGACGTGAAATTAATGCTAAATTAATAATGAGATGATATCATATGTAGTTGGAATTTGGATTTGAGTCAAGATCAGTAGGCAATCTCATTTAAATTGGAGTATATAATTAAATTGAATGAGGGATTTGAATAAAAGTGAGAAAACCCAATTCGCATGTTAATTGATTAAAGCAGAAATCGTTATGTCCAATGATGTTTATGATGCTTAAAGATTGTTTGAGGCACATAATAACCATATGTTTTGATTGGGTTGAGTTTTGAGAAGAATTTTGAAGCTTTAATGGGTAACAATGGAGGAAAAATAGATCGGGGAAGAAAGGTTGGCCGCCCAAGGTCGATCGATTGATCGACTTCAGTGATCGATCGATGAAGGAAAAAATGACATAGTGTTTTTATTTTATTTATGAACTCTAATTTCATTGGTGTTTGTTCTAGAATTATTTATTTAGTGGAAAATAAATAGGGGTCTTATTTCCTAGTGATTATAGGTGGAAATAATTGGGATTAGGAAGGTAAGAAAAGGGTGCGACACATTAATAATGAATTAAGTGAGATAAATTCATAAATGTTTGGGTGAGTCCGAGTATCTTAGCAAGTGAATCTACATTAAATCTATTTAATGGAAGAGAAATTAAATAAAATAAGAGTCGAAAAAATAGACTCGGGTATTATGGGCTAGTGCTACGGGAATTAGGCATGGGTTAGCCGGATTTAATTTAATTAATAATATATATATATATATATATATATATATATATATATATATATATATACACACACACACACACACACACACACACTCTTGTGTACAATATAAATATCGGTGTTAGATATTTATATGAATACATACCTCTCTAGTGCTATCATAGGAGGTTGTGCGATGTGGGTGAATCCCCTAGCTATTGAATGCAGGGAGAGTATAGTCCACAGGTCATATCGTCCAGTATTTTATTGTGTGATTTATTTTTTAGGTGGAACGTTTTGGGTATGATTTAGTCTCACTCTCGGGGAAATATGACCACCTCCACTACGTTTACAATTTTATTTACCTATTTCGGTGTGAGTTAACCGATTTATGATAACCAGGTTAGAGTGAGCATGCCTGGGATGATAGCATTTTAAAGACAAGCATCCAGTGAGTTAGTGCTCAGAAGGATGGTTATTATACGTGACATTTGTGTGATTGTTGTAGTATATTCATAGGTATATAATAGTGTAGATAAATTATGTACGGGTTAAAAACTACAAGGTGTGAATGTTTTCTTTAATCAATTAAAATGGAAAAGATTAACTAAGTTAAAAGGTAAAATAACTTAGGAAACAAAAAGAAGAAAATACTCGGGATAGAGTAAAGTGACAAAAAGATATTTAACGAGACTAGTTAGGTGGGATAGAATAACTAGTTGGGTTAGAGAGTCTGCGCTAGGTATGCACAATAATTGAGAGATGAGTAATATCTCAACAAAGTGTGACACCCGCATAAATATGAAAAGTGTTAATGCATATTTAAATTGTTGCATTTTAGTTACTTGCAAAATATTTTCAAATGGTGTTGGGCTCTTACACATGTCAAAATATTTTCCAAAACAATTTTAGGTGTCCACCCATAGGGACGCCCAGCCTGATGATTCTTTCCAGGGATGGGTAGTTGGCACATTGTGGAAGCTTACAAGATTTGCTTTAGACGCTTTAGTTATTCATTCCTTGCTAAGGAGTTTCATTTGGGCATGTCGCCCCTTTTAATTGATACATTTGAGTTTTATTTATCAGAAAATGTACTTGGATTTATTTTATTTCTCTAGACTTATGATTGGGAGTTTGTTTTGGGAATTGATGGTTTATTCGGTATTCGTTATTCATATAATTATTGCGTGATGATTCAGACTTCTATATTTGTTGGGATGAGTTATTAAATTTTAAATTTTCGGATGTTGTTAAGTTAATGAAAAGATTAAATTTGGCACCGGCTTAATTTAACATAGGTGGTTAGTAATTTAAAGTGGTTTTTGACAGTGATGTTAAGAATGAACCAAATGTGATTCCTGTTTATTTTTATAAAGGACTGATCACATGTGATTAAAGTAGGTTGGGTGTCACAGATGGTATCAGAGCATTAGGTTCTAAAGTCCTTAGGATATGTGCAGACTTACTATGTTTTCAGTATTACTTTTCTATGATATAGAGCCCTATGCTTAGGAATGTTGATTCATAACGCGCTTACATTACCCTGCTATTGATTATAGATGATGCGAATCATATATGAGGTCGATCGGGCTTCGTGTACCGAACCACATAGAACAACCCATGAGGGTCGTTAGGAGAACTGCGGGAGGAAAGGCTCAGTTGAAGCCATAGAAAATTTTGGGAATGGTGATTGCGGTAGGAGTCACCATGATTATGGTTCAGGTAATTGATGTTGGGATAATATCTAGGGCGCAGTAGTTTCCCCAAGCATCATTATAGTAGGCGGTGGCGCAAATTCAGACTCACCCAGTGTAGTCGGGAAGGGGGAGAGTCGGAGATTTTTTCTTCTAAAAGGCCATCCGTAAGAGTTTGGGAAAGTGCAGAAGTGTGACTGGCTAATGGAAGGAGATTATCCAAAAGAAGTTGTGTAAGGTGGAGTGTAGTAGCATTTATGATTAAAATTTTGGATAAAATTTATAGTTCATAAGAGCAGTATTGTAGTGATGGGAGTCAGTAGGGAGGAATTTGGGAGTGCAGTTTGGCCGCAAATCCCCTCATTAGTTTTTTAAACAAAGATTCGAAGGAAATTCCAGTACTTATTGTAGGAGGCTCGGACAATGGTCGAACATGACGAAAAATTTGCCTATTTAGTGAACTTCGTACTCGACGAGGGGGTCTTTGAGTTGATGATGGGCTCATGAGTAGAATACGCCAACATTTAAGGGAAACTCTGGTCGGGACGACTGATGGTGATGTCGCCAACATCGTACTTTTGCAAGGGTAATATAAATGCTTTCATGAAAAGGGAGCTACGAGATTGGAGAGTTAAGTTAGCAGAACAAGAATGAATGTAAGTGGTGATATTGAGGCACCACAGAGGGGGATACCTAGCAGGGGACCCATTTAAATAATTTAGATCAAAGGAAATACTACCAATTGACGGTAGATTTAGTCGGGTCATTAGGGCCAGCAGTGTGTTCCACAAGGCCAGTAGAGCTAAAGGAACAACAGGGGTAGCAATCGGAGCCAAGACTACCAAGACCGATAGAAGGACAAGCCCGATATAGCCAGTGGGTCCAGAGACAGGGGAATGAAACAAATAGGTGTCCTATGTGTGGAGAGTAGGGCCACCGGTATTGAACTCATCCACAACGAGTTAGGGGATAGGAGCGAGATGCTAGTAGGGGCAATAGTTATAGAAGTTTTGAATCGGTTAGGACGAGAGTGTAATGTCGAGGAACCATTTGAACCGCCAGTGCTACTGGCAATTTAAAGTATAAGTTTTACCCTAGGGTGAATGGGTATGTTTTGTGTGACACAAACTAGTCACAATAGTTAGTTTAGCATTATATTGGCGCGTCAAATGGGTATAGTGGAAGTATCGTTAATAGTACTATAGTTTGTACATAGTTACCTGATAAGCACCCAAAAGTGTCTATTTTATACCCCCGAATAGATGCATTTTAGTCGCTCGTTTAAAAAAAGGCCTTATGTTCATATGTATCTATATTGCAGGTCAATCGTCAGTCGCAGAATCAAATAGGGCTAAATCCAGTCAATTGTGATACGATAGCGGTCAAAAGCGTTAAATGAAAAAATTCAAAGTGACCGTGAAGAATGAAGTCCCGTTGCGCATGCGCATATGAGTTTCGATGCCCTAAACCCTGTCCTGTACCAAACCTAAGCCTAAATCAAGTCCCAATCCATTACCCGACACTCATGTGTGTTTAGTTTGTAATTTTATTATTTTTTTAGATTTTTATTTGAGCCGTATATAATTTTTTAAGATTTTTATATTTTATTGGTGTGCATATAAATGTAAATATTAGGGTCCGTTAATTTGCGTCAAGTATATTCATATTATAGGTATATATATTGTATTAGGTTTTCATTTATTTTATTTTACTTATTTTTAATTTTTATTTTTAGTTTAATTTAATTTTATTTTTTTATTTTGAGTCTTGTAGTAATTTAGAGGTTAGGGATTTAAATTTTTAGTTTTAGGAAATTTTATTTAGTCTTAAATTGTTTTTTATTTTTATTAGGCTGCAAATATTTTATTAACATTTATTTATTTATTTATTTTACAATTCACACACACACCCTATCCTAACCTACACCCTACCTCACCCAATTCACCCCCCATTTCATCTTCTTCACCCAAACCATCACCCTCTCTCTCTCCTCCATTAAAAAAAATCCACCACACCAAAACACTATTCATCTTCTTCCTCTCACCACCCACACATTCTCTCACCTTTAACACCATAACCCATATCACTCTCTCTTATTAGAACCAACCCGAAACCCATCTTGGGTATTGGCCAAATCCCAACAACCCCAAACCATTAAACCACCTCTTCTAAACCCATTTCGAAAGCCAAAACCAACCTGCTAATCCAACCCAAAGCCACTATTCGATCCAGACCCAACTGACCAAACTCAAAATCAACAACCCCATCGCCGGAACCCATGAACCACCGCAGACTTACTGGCGTGCTCCGACCCGGAGCGACCCACCTTCGGACCTGCCTAAGACTCATTTCCCAGCCTCACACCTGCTGCACCAAAACCCATATTGAAGATACCGAAACCCGAGTTCCAGCAGACTCCGACCACTCCCACCTGTTACAACCCAAAAGAACTTTGAACCAACTATCCAGGTCCAACCCAAACTTTTCGATTCAAACCTCCATCAAAATCGGAACACCCAAGCCATGAATTAAGGAACCAAAATGAAGAAATTCTCCTAACCAAAAACCACGTGCAAAGAGAAGTTTACTCCTTACAATACCTTTGACTTAGCTAAAAATCAAATACAAACAAATCTCTTCCAAACAACCCAACTTCGTGGACTTTAAAAAGAAAAGGGATGCAGCTCATTAAAAGAAGGACTCTCATAGAGGATACACTGTACACACACACACACACACACACACACACGAAGAGAGAGAGTTATTTTTGTACATTTTGTAAATAAATAAAAAAAAATGCAAAAATACAAAAAAAATAGTTAGCTTTAGAATAATTTTTAGGTTTGTTTTTTATTCTTGTTGGTGTAATCAAGTGTTGATTGTGAAGACATTGGAATGCAATTCAAGAAATGTGATTCGAAAGGAGACTTTGTGTATCGTATTCTTTTCATTGTTTCAATTTTTATTGATGCGTTTATGATTGTGCATACTTGTTTAAATATGTTTGGCTAATCACCATGTTCAAGGGTTAGGATGAAACTTGCGTAGGATGTTAGTTTAATTGATTAATTATAATTGATTGTTATATTTCTAGGAAAATTTATTTTTAACTGTCACACATTAATTTACGTATCGAGATATAGTGAATTAATTTTGTTTTAATAGTGAATTAATTTTGTTTTAATATTTAACTTTGGAATCGAACTAAAGATAGTTTTTTTCTAAAATTTGAATACTCATTCGGTGTTGAAATTCGATGATTCATGCAATTTTGATTAAATTGATCCTAGCGGGTAATTTCTTTAAAAAGGTATAAATCTTAGAATTTCATAGTGTGGCATTTTTAAATGAGTTTTCTGAAAAAATAAATTATTGAATTTATGATTGTAACGAGAGTTAGATTATACATTTATTATTATCTCGAAATATTTCAATTAAATAAATTATGAAATTAAAAATGAAGGAACATGCAGTCTAACCCCATCTCTTGAACCTTCTCACGGTTATTACACTCGGTTACATATTATTGTTCGTTATTTAGTCATTTCATAATTTTAGCATTTATCAGTTAATTCTCCCTTGAAATTATTTTAAAAATAAATAAATAAATATTTTAATAAAAATTTGAAATTGCAAGCATTCACATTAATTGTTTCACCTTGAAAGTTGGATTGATACCTGTACTTACCGCAATACGAGTTATTTGACAAATTTTGTAGGTAATTCAAGGGATTTTGAGACTAGGCTTTCGAATACAACAACACATAAGCTAAAAGCTAGTTATCAAATGGTGCCATTTGATACTTCTTCTTTTATGTGACTTATTTTCTCGATTCGTCAATCGTTGCGGTCAAACTTCGAGTATCAAAATTCCCTTGAAATCACCTACAAAACTTGTTAAAAATTCAGTATCGTGGTAAATTCGGGTAACAACCCAATTTCAAGCGTCAAAACCATTATCGTGAAAACTTGCGATTTCAATTTTTATTAAAAATCTTTTTCTATTTTTTTTATGTTTAAAAATAATTTCAAGGGAGAAAATGAAAATTTATGCAATTAAATAACTACTACAATTTAAAATATAACCGAGTTTAGAATTTATGAGAAGAGAGAAGAGGTGGGATTGCACCGCTTAATTAATTTAATTTAATTTAATTTCCTAATTATTCATTTGATATGTTAGAAATAATATTGAATTTAAAATTTAACTCTCGTTACAATCCTAAATTCAACATCATTTTTTTAGCAATTAAATCTGGAAGTGTCACTACAGATAAAAAAATAAGATTCATACTTTTTTTACAAATTATCCACTAAGATCAATTCATGAAATTTTTTATGGATCTTTGAATTGCACACACAGGATAAATAATTGAATTTAGGAACAGGTCCTATCTCTAAATCGAATCCTAAAATCAAATATCAATTTTCGAAATTAATTTATTAATTCTCGTTACATAAATTAATTAGTGACTATTCCCAATTTAATTAGCCTATAACAAATCAGTGAACAATTAATTCATTAAATTAATTAACATACGCATTTCATCCCACCCCTTGAATGGGGTGTCTAGCCAGACATGATTAAGAATTCAAGAACAGTAACAACATTCGACAGGAATTTAAATAGAATAAGAAAGAAATACGTTACGCATTAATTCCTTGTTGAATGAGTTCATGAAAACACGTCCCAATCTTTTCACAAATACTCAACGGGATTACAAAACAAAAATCAAAACCTAAACCTATAATTTTTTCTAATCCTAAACTATTTTTTTTCTGAATTGTTCCTACCCTAAACTGTACAAAATATACACTACTTTTTCTCTCTACAATCTCCTCCGTATGAGAGTTATACGTCAAGATGAGCTGCTACTTCTTTTATAACTCACGAATGACCTATTTTTGTTAGAGGATTTAGTGGGATTTGAGGTTAAAGCATTGATTCCAAAGGCAATCTAGGAATTACTCTTATGATACTTAAGATTGATTCACGCTACACAGGCTGAGTTTTATGAAGGATTACACTTTTGGTATTAAGTAGTTTTATGTCTCAAATTGATAGTTGAACACGGTGTTCCTTGATATCTATTTTTAGTTGAGTTGTATAACTTTTCATTGTCAAATCAGAGACTGAATTTTAATAAAATTTTGAATTTTGTGGGTACATTCACTGCAAACCCTCACGAGACACAACTCGTCCTGTAGGACAACCTATATGTCTAATGGCTTGTTACACATGCTAAGTGCAATTGCCACTCCCTGCAAAAGTAGCATACTTTTGGTTACTTATCTCTGTTTTCTCTCTAATTTTTGCTCGAGGACTAGTAATGTTCTGCTTTGGGGTGGTATGATAAGCACCCAAAAGTGCCTATTTTATACCCCGAATAGATGCATTTTAGTCGCTCGTTTTTAATAAAAATGACCTTATGTTCGTATTTATCTATATTGCAGGTCAATCGCCAGTCGCAATATCAAATAGTGCTAAATCAAGTTAATTGCAGCACAATAGCGTCAAAAGCGTTAAATGAAGAAATTCAAAACGGCCGTAAAAAATGAAGTCCCGTTGAGTATGTGCATATGAGTTTCGATGCTCTAAACCCTCTCCCGTACCAAACCTAAGCCTAAGCCGAGTGACAATCCATTATCCTACCCTCGTGTGTGTTTAGTTTGTAATTTTATTGTTTTTTTAGATTTTTGTTTGAGTCGTATATAATTTTTTAAGATTTTTATATTTTATTAGTGTGCGTATAGATGTACATATTAGGGTCCATTAATTTGCATCAAGTATTTTTATATTATAGGTATATATATATAGTATTAGGTTTTCACTTCTTTTATTTTTTTAATTTTTAATTTTAATTTTTAGTTTAGTTTGATTTTATTATTTTATTTTGAGTATTTTAGTAATTTAGAGGTTAAGGATTTAAATTTTTAGTTTTAGGAAATTTTATTTAGTCTTAAATTTTATTTTATTTTTATTAGGTTGTAAATATTTTATTAACTTTTTCTTTTTCATAATTCACACACACACACTACACTAACCTACACCCTACCTCACCCAAATCACCCCCACTTTATCTTCTTCACCAAACCATCACCTTCTCTCTCCTCCATTAAAAAAAACACCACACCAAAACACTATTCATCTTCTTCCTCTCACCACTCACACATTCTCTCACCTTTAACACCATAACCCACATCAGTCTCTCTCATTAAAACCAATCTGAAACCCATCTCGGGTATTGGCTAAACCCCAACACCTCCAAACCATTAAACCACCTCTTTCAAACCCATTTTGAAATCCAAAATCGACTTGCTAATCCAACCCCAAGCCACTGCTCGATCTAGACCCAACTGACCAAACCCGAAATTAACAACCCCATCGCCGGAACCCATGAACCACCGCAGCCTTATCGGCACACTCCGACCCTGAGCGACCCACCTTCGGACCTGCCCAAGACCCATTCCCCAGTCTCACAACTGCTGCACCGAAACCCACACTAGACATACTGAAACTCGAGTTCCAGCAGACTTCGACCACTCCCACCTGTTACAACCCGAAGCCACTTTGAACCAACTATCCAGCTCCAACCAAAATTCTCCGGTTCAAACCTTCACCAAAATCGGAACACCTAAGCCGTGAATTAAGGAACCAAAGTGAAGATATTCTCCCAATAAAAAATCCACGTGCAAAGAGAAATTTACTCCCTCCAATACCTTTGACTTAGCCAAAAACCAAATCCAAACACACCAACTTCGTGGACTTTAAAAAGAAATGGGATGCAACTCATTAAGGGGGGGGGGGGGGGGGGGGCTCATAGAGGATACACTGAACAGAGAGAGAGAGAGAGAGTTATTTTTGTACATTTTGTAAATAAAAAAATATAAAAATACAAAAAAAATAGTTTAGCTTTAGAATAATTTTTAGGTTTGTTTTTTATTCTTGTTGGTGTAATCAAGTGCTAATTGTGAGGACATTAGAACCCAATTCAAGAAATGCAATTCAAAAAGAGACTTTGCGTATCGTACTCTTTCCCTCTTGTTTCAATTTTTATTGATGCCTTTGTGATTGTGCATACTTGTTTAAATATGTCTGGCTAATCACCCTGTTCAAGGGTTGAGATGAAACTTGCGTATGATGTTAGTTTAATTGATTAATTATAATTAATTGTTATATTTCTAGAAAAATTTATTTTTAATTGTCACAAATTAATCTACGTATCGAGAGATAGTGAATTATTATTTTTTAATATTTAATTTTGGAATCGAACTAGAGATAGGTTCTTCCTAAAATTGAATATTAACTCGAATCTGCGATTCTTGGATTCATATTTTTTTTTATAAATCGATCTTAGCGGGTGATTTCTTTAAAGAGAATATAAATTCATTTTGCAAAGTAGCGACATTTTTAAATGAGTTTTCTAAAAAAGAAATTATTGAATTTATGATTGTAATGAGAGTCAGATTATAAATTTATTATTATCTCGAAATATTTCAATTAAATAAATTATAAAATTAAAAATAACGGAACACGCAGTATAATCCCATCTCTTGGACCTTCTCACATTTATCACACTCGGTTACATATTATTTTTCGTAATTTAGTCATTTCATAATTTTAGCATTTATCAGTTAATTCTCCCTTCATATTGTTTTAAAATAAATAAATAAAATATTTTAATAAAAAATTAAAATTGCAAGCATTCACATTAATTTTTTCACTATGAAAGTTGGATTGATACCCACATTTACCTCAATACGAGTTATTTAACAAGTTTTGTAGGATATTCAATGGATTTTGAGACTAGGCTTTAGAAGACAATGACACATATGCTAAAATTTAGTTATCATTACCGTTGAGTAGCGGGGCTCTCTTTGGTTTCATCTGTAGGGGAACGGGTGTGGACACTAAGAGGATATACATATTTTAGTGTGTTAGCTCGGTTCGAGAGATGTTATTCGAGTATGATGTTATCCTGATCGAGCGTGAACCGTGCGTCGTGTAATACGCAAATCGTTGTTATTGGTTCAGCGAATCAATGCAAAAAATCTAAACTACAACTACACTTGACAAGCAAGCACATCGGTAAGTTGGGTATCGAGAATCCAAAGGGACTGATTGAATTTTAGATTTTAATTATTTTTCTACTTCAAAAATAAAAGTGTAAAAGGTGATGGGGTGGAAATGGTGAAAACGGAAAAAGTTAAGTCTAAACTAGAATTAAAAAAACGAGAGTCGGGATTGCGTCCCCGCCATAGGCTAAACAACGCATAATTAGAATTTCGCTTCGAAAATATTAAACCGGACATTTTTAGTTAAACGGCGCCATTCATTTTGATTGAGCGTGAACCGTGTGTCGTGTAATAAACAAATCATTGTTATCGGTTCGGCGACTCAATACAAAAAACCTAAACTACAGCTACACTTGAATAGCAAGAACATCGGTAAGTTGGGTATCGAGAATCCACGTGAGTGATTGAATTTTAGATTTAATTATTTTGCTACTTCAAAAATAAAAGTGTAAAAGGTGATATGGTTGAAATGGTGAAAAGGGAAAAATAAGAAGTTAGCGCAAAATTACAAATAATTAAAACGGGAGTCAGGATTGCGTATTCGCCATGGACTAAACAACTAATAATTAGAATTTTGGTTCGAAAACATTTAATCGAGCATTTTTAGTTAATTATAAACATCATGCAAGAAGAAATTTAACTCAAATTTGCGAGATAAAACATTTAATTAAAAATGGTCACACGCGTCTTAAAATCGAATTATCGCTATAAACACTAACGTTGTGTGACAAAGAAAGTTAAACGCATAACGCGAGGTTTCAATTAAATATGATTTTACACAAAACCTAATTTTCGGAGCACGATACCATCAATGACGGACACACGATCAAAACCCTATTTAACAACTCACACAACATGATTAAGCTAATTAAATAACTAATTAATAATTAAACTACAACATTTATCTAAGCATGGAAATAATTAACAAAACATGAAAAATCAAGGAAATAAAGCATGTATGAAAGGAAGATGATGATAAATAGTAAAGTATACTTACAAAGTGGGTATGAACCCAAAGAGAGGAGAGGGAAAGCTCCCAACAAAAATCCTCAAAAACTAACCTAAAATGAATCTTCTCCAATCTAGAAATTATGTCCCTCACTTAATACAGTGTTTTCATACATATATCCAACCTAAAACAAACTTTAAAAAATGAAATTTGTGGACTTTCTGCCGAATCGATTCGCATAGGTGCGAATTGATTCGCACCCGACAATCCTGAATTCTCAGCTTTGTCCAACTTTACGAAAAATGCCGTAACTTCTTCGTTATAACTCGAAATTAAGCACGGTCGGAGGCTACACGAAGATAACTCAGAGGACTAAAACATCTAAGAGACATTAGGCCAAAAAAACAAATTATTAAATTATTAAATTCCCTTGAATATGACCTTGAGCGTGATTTTGAAGACAAAACCATCCTAAAAATGCCATAACTCCCTCATTATACATCGAAATCATGTACCGTCGGCAGACACGCGAAGAGAAATCTAAGGGATTCAACTTTCGTCGGGATCGAAACCTGAACTTTGAAAATACTAAAATTCCCCCGAAGCTGCAATATTCAACGGAATATTTCAGGAAAGCGACCAAACTTCACACTAAGCATCGAAATACCTTTCAAAACTCAATTATACCTATAAAACGGAGGTTGCATGGATAACGGGCATAAATATAGGAAATAAGGTACCCGAGGGGGCTAAAATGCATAAGTATAAGGGGTGAAAAATACAATGTTCGTACCGAATCACACCCCCTAACTTACACATTGCTAGTCCCTAGCAATGAATTTCAAAGCAAGAAGAACTACAAGAAAACTACAAAAAAGGAGATATGTATAAAAGAGATAAAAGTCACTTTCGCGGGCAAACGATTGCCAATAAGTCGTTAAACCCCTAGGTTACCCTAGTGGACGAGTGTCGTCTCGTGAGGATTTTCAGGGATGAAACCCACAAACATCATATAGTTTCCTAAAAATATGCCCAATTAACATGCGACAAACTCAACAATACGAAAAAAAATTCAAACTTGTTATTAGCATATTGAACGAATTCAAGCTAAATTTTGTTGTTATTAACAGGTTGAATGCACCTCATAGAATTGAAACTTTAAAAGTGGGACGGGGGAGAGCACATGCGTGGTATGATTTGGCAAAAACTTAAATAAATCGGATATGCGTTAAAGCAAGCATATATTCATTCCTCACGGGCATTATACTCAACAAATGAAATCACTATGAAAATGGAGGTAATACACAAGACTTGCGGGCATAAGGAGTAAATATAAATGGAAATTAGGCCGCGCACATGTCACAATTGAAGAACGCTATGTAGAAAATAAAAAATATATATAATCTCAATGAAAGATACCGTCCATTAAATGAGGCAAAATGTATTTTCACGGATTATCAAAACTATTTAAACTTTTAAATTAAATACACCCTAAGATCACATAGGACTTTATAGGTTTGTAAAGTAGGTTGGGGTTATGGTAAGAAATGAAATATATGTATGTACGTATTCAAAGTGTTCGGGGATGAAAACTCGGGATAATGGTAAATAGTGTGCAATATCAAAAATGGAAAGCAAGTTCCAAAATCAAGCATTAGATAAAACAATTGGAGAGTAACAAGGATTATTGAACACTATATACATCATATACAAACTTTCTCTTTCTTTTCTTTCCTTCTTTTTCTCATTGTTTCTTTTCTTCTCTTTTGCTTTTTGCTTTTTCTTTTTTTTCCAATACGCTTTCTTTTCTTTTCTGACTCTTTTCATGCTCAAATTTCAACCCCACTACACAACATCATTCAATCCCAAGTATCATTCCAAACAAAGGTATGGAAGGTAATAAGTATGGTTTATAACTCCAATGTGGAATTGGTTATGAGATTTGGGGTTATGAAACAAAAGGATATATTAAGGCTCAAAGGGGTTGACTAGGGAAAACATATAAGGTGAGGTCAAGGCTAATATGGGTGATATAACAAAGATTGCCTATGATCATTTCATAAAGTTTACGCAGTTATCGAGTCAAAATAATTTTGAAAACCATGCTCACGTAACACATTTCAATATATAAACTCAAATAATGAACGATCAATGAAAGAATAGTGAGATTACCCACAAATTCAACGTTTTAAATGAGGAATGAATAGTGTATAAAACTCACAAAAGAAGGTAAGTCTCTAATCTCACCCGATGTAAGTATATACAATGCAAGAAAAGATAACGAGTTATAAAAATCTTAAACCAAATCAATAAAACAAGAAAAGCGCATGTGTTCATGGGATTAAATTTTAATTCATGAAGTTATTCATAATATCAATGATTTGAGGACTAGAGTCTAATAACATCTAAAATTGAGAACATGCATCATTGAGTTGACAATTGGATCGAGCAATTATTGAAAGGAAACAATGCAAAATGCCCACAAAGGAGAAAAATAATTAAAATATTTTTTGAAAATTTTCAAAATTTAACAAAAAGGTATACTCGGTAACTAATAAGTAAGCAAATCAATGGACTACATAATAAATGGATAGAATATCCTACACCCCATAACTTAAAAGTTGCATTGTCCTATATGCGCATTAAGAACACAACACAAAGAGAGGAAAAGAACGATATTACCCAAAATTGGAGCGATCTCTAATAAGTGCAAGTCCAAACGAGTTTATAAAACAAGGTATTACCGAGCATAGCACTAACAAATAACAAAAAGTTAACTAATTACACTACACTGAATTAAAAGGAAAGAAAAAACTGAAGAAAGAAAGAAAGAAAATTAAAAAGTTAACTACTTACAACCTACAATTTTGACTTCACACTAACTATACACTAGAAGTCTAAATTTTTTTGGATCAACCCAAAATGGGATGTGAATTTAAAAGATCAACGGTGGACCCGCCAAAGCGAACATGCCTCTCGAAAGATATGAATTTCATTTGAACAACGGAAGGCATGTGTAAGGCATAAGAAATGAACCATCACCAATTAAAAATATTATTGGGGTGATGGGGGGTTTGGATAACAAAGGGGAAAGATACACTTGAGATCAAAGAAAAATAGACTCGTCTCCTAAAGGTATTTCAATTGGAATGGGAGATGGTGCACACATGGGGATAACATCCATCATAGAAAATAAGAGCGGCAAAGTGTCCTCATTGGCAAAAGCTGTAGAAGTTTTAAAAGTTTCTACCGACTCATAGGAATCAACCCATAATTATAATGGTTCAACGATGAAAAACGTATATGGTAATGAAATAAATTCAATCTCAATCAACATATCGTCGAAAGGAGATCGAATTTCGGGGGAGAAAGATTCATATTCAATGAGAAATTCTTTAAAAATTGTGGTGAAACACAAGTTTCCACCTCCTCGTTGTTTAGCGCCAAAGAATCCATCAAATCGCAAAGTGATTCAAGTCTCAATCCAGCACCAATAAGGATTTCCAAACCTTGGGAGTAAAGAAGAAAAGTTTCTTCCAAAGTAGGCTTCCTCGGCTCTAGACTCTGGGAATCCTCATTTGGTTGAAACTCGTCTTCGAAATTATCGGAATGACAATTATCATTGGATTCGAATAATGAATCCAACTCAAGATCCCAATAAAGATTTTCATTTTGATAAATGTTTTCAAGTCTTTCGTTCTCAAGAAAATCTTGAAAATGGAAAACTTAAAAACTATCCCCAAAGTAAGAATCAATAGAATGACAGTAATAACTATAATAGTAAGACATGATTACCTCGTTGTTTATAGATGGAGAATACGAGCAAAAAAGTGAGCAATCGCGAATCAAAGTTTCTTAGCGCTCAAATATGATATCCAGTAAAAAAGGTTAAAACAAAGAATACAAATACAAAAGAAAAAATGCTACAAAATAATAAAATAATTACAATCTAAAACACACTCCCTGGCAATGGCGCCATTTTGATCGAGCGTGAATCGTGCGTCATGTAATATGGAAATCGTTGTTATCGGTTCGGTAACTGAATGCAGAAAAAACTAACTACAACTACACTTGACAAGAAAGCACAGCGGTAAGTTGGATATCGAGAATCCATAGGGAGTGATTGAATTTTAGATTTTAATTATTTTGCTACTTCAAAAATAAAAGTGTAAAATGTGATAAGGTTGAAATGGTGATAAAGGAAAAATAAGAAGTTAACGTCAAATTACAACTAATTAAAACGGGAGTCGGGATCCCGTACCCGGTATGGGCTAAACAACGAATAATTAAAATTTTGGTTCGAAAACATTTAGCCGGTCATTTTGAGTTAATTATAAACATCAGGCAAGAAGAAATTTAACTCAAAGTTGCGAGTTAAAACATTTAATTCAAAATGGTCACACGCGTCTTTAAATCGAATTATCGTTATAAAAACTAACGTTGTGTGACAAAGAAAGTTAAACGCATAATAATTCGACTTTAATACGCGAGGTTTCAATTAAATATGATTTTACACAAAATCTAATTTTCGGAGCTCGACGCCATCAATGGCGGACACACGATCCAAACCCTATTTAACTACTCACACGGCATGATTAAGTTAATTAAGCAACTAATTAATAACTAAAACGAGAAATAATTAAACTACAACATTTATCTAAGCATGGAAATAATTAACAAAGCATGAAAAATCAAGAAAATAAAGCATGGATGAAAGGAAGATGGTGATGAATAGTAAAGTATACTTACAAAGTGGGTATGAACCCAAAGAGAGGAGAGGGAAAACTCCGAACAAAAATCCCCAAAAACTAACCTAAAATGAATCTTCTCCACTCTAAAAATGATGTCCCTAACTTAATACAATGTTTTCATACATATATCCAACCAAAAACTAACTTAAAAAATCAAATTTGCGGACTTTCTGTCTAATCGATTCACACCTGACAATCCTGAATTCTTAGCTCTGTCCAACTTTACGGAAAATTTCGTAACTTCTTTGTTATAACTCAAAATTAGGCATGGTCAGAGGCTGCACGAAGATAACTCAGACGGCTACAACATCCAGACATTAGGCCAAAAAACCTAATTATGAAATGACTAAAATGCCTTTGAATGTGACCTTGAGTGTGATTTTAAAGAAAAACCCATCATAAAAATGCCATAACTCCCTTATAATACATCGGAATCATGCACCGTACGACTGCCACGCGAAGAGAAATCAAAGGGCTTCAAATTTCGTGAAGAGTTCGGGATCAAAACCCGAATGTTAAAATTACTAAAATGCCCCCGAAACTATAATATTCAACAGAACATTTCCGAAAAGCGACCAAACTTCACACTAAGCACCGAAATACCTACAAAAGCTCAATTATACCTCATATAGCATGTTTAACATATAAAACGGAGGTTGTCTGGATAACGAGCATAAATATAGGAATTAAGGTACCCGAGGGAGCTAAAATGTATAAGTATAAGGGTTGAAAAATACAATATACGTGCCGAATTACACCCCTTAACTTACACATTGCTAGTCTCTAGTAATTAAGTACAAAGCAAGAAGAACTACAAGAAAACCACAAAAAAGGAGATATGTACGAAAGAGATAAAAGCCACTTTCACGGGCAAACAATTGTATTCAGCATATACAATAAGCCGTTAAACCCCTAGGTTATCCTAGTGGACGAGTGTCGTCTCGTGAGGGTTTTCAGGGATGAAACCCACAAACATCATATAGTTTCCTCAAAATATGCCCAATCAACATGCGACAAACTCAACAATACGAAAAACATTTCAAACTTGTTATTAGCATATTGAACGAATTCAAGCTAAAGTACGTTGTTATTAACAGGTTGAATGCACCTCAAAGAATTGAAACTTTCAAAGTGGGACTGGGAAGAGCACATGCATCGTATGATTTGGCGAAAACTTAAATAAATCAGATAAGCCTTAAAATAATCATATATTCAATCCTCACGGGCATTACACTCAACAAATGAAATCACTATAAAAATGGAGGTAATACATGGGACATGCGGGCATAAAGAGTAAATGGAAATGGAAATTAGGCCGTGCACATATCACAATTGAAGAACGCTATGTAGAAAATAAAAAATATATAATCTCAATGAAAGATGCCACTCATTAAAGGAGACGAAATGTATTTTCACAGATTATCAAAACTATTTAAACTTTTAAACTAAATGCACCCTAAGATCACATAGGACTTTTTAGGGTTGTAAAGTAGGATGGGGTTAAGGTACCTAATGAAGGATATGTATGTACGTATTCAAAGTATTCGGGGATGAAAACTCGGGATAATGGTAAATAGTGTGCAATATAAAAAATGGAAAGAAAGTTCCAAAATCAAGCATTACATAAAACAATTAGAGAGTACCTAGGATTATTGAACACTATATACATCATATACAAACTTTCTCTTTTCTTTTCTTTTGCTTTTTGCTTTTTTTTTCACTACACTTTATTTTCTTTTCTCACTCTTTTCATGCTCAAATTGCAACCACACTACACAACATCATTCAATCCCAAATATCATTCCAAAAAAAGGTATGGAAGGTAATAAGTATGGTTTATAACTCCAATGTGGAGTTGGTTATGGGATTTTGGGTTATGAAACAAAAGGTTATATTAAGACTCAAGGGAAAACATATAAAGCGAGGTCAAGGCTAATATAGGTGAGATAATAATGATTATGTATGATCATTTCATAAAGTTTACGCAGTTCTCGAGTCAAAACAATTTTGAAAATCATGCTCAAGTAACACATTTCAAGATATAAACTCAAATAATGAACGATCAATGAAAGAATAGTGAGATTACCCACAAATTCAACGTTTTTAATGAGGAATGAATAGTGTATAAAACTCACAAAAGAAGGTAAGTCTCTAATCTCACCCGGTGTAAGTATATACAATGCAAGAAAAGATAACGAGTTATAAAAATCTTAAACCAAATCAATAAAACAAGAAAAGTGCATGTGTTCATGGGATTAAAGTTTAATTCATGAAGTTATTCATAATATCAATGATTTGAGGACTAGAGTCTAATAACATCTAAAATTGAGAACATGCATCGTTGAGTTGTCAATTGGATCGAGCAATTATTTAAAGGAAACAAGGAAAAATGCCTAACAAAGGAGAAAAAAAAATGAAAATATTTTTTAAAATTTTCAAAATTTAACAAAAAGGTATACTCACTAACTAACAAGTAAGAAAATCAATGGACTACATAATAAATGGACAGAATATCCTAGCCCCCCTAACTTAAATGTTGCATTGTCCTCAATGCGCATTAAGAACACAACATAAAGAGAGGAAAATAACGATATTACCCAAAATTGGAGCGATCTCCAATAAGCGCAAGTCCAAACGATTCTACAAAACAAGTTAGTACCGACTATAGCAAAAACAAATAACGAAAAGTTAATTAATTACACTAGACTAAATTAAAAGGAAAGAAAAAACTAAAGAAATAAAGAAAATTAAAAAGCTAACTATTTACAACCTACAATTTGGACTTCACACTAATTGTACACTGGAAGTCTAAATTTTTTAGGGTCCACCCAAAATGGGATGTGACTTTGAAAGATCAACGGTGGACCCTCCAAATTGAACATGCCTCCCGAAAGATATGAATTCCGTTTGAACAACGGAAGGCGTGTGTAAGGCGTAAGAAATGAACCATCACCAATTAAAAATATTAGTGGGGTGACGGGGGGTTTGGATAACAAGGGGAAAGATACACTTGAGGTCCAAAAAAAATCGACTCATCTCCCAAAGGTATTTCAATTGGAATGGGAGATGGTGCACATATGGAGATAGCATCCATCATAGAAAACAATAGCAGCAAAGAGTCCTTATCGACAAAAGGTGTAGAAGTTTTAAAAGTTTCTACTAACTTATAGGAATCAACCAATAATTATAATGGTTCAATGACGAAAAACGTATATGGTAATGAAATAAATTCAATCTCAGTCAACATATGGTCGGAAGGAGATCGAATTTCGGGGGAGAAAGATTCACATTCGATGAGAAATTCTTTGAAAAATTGACATGAAACACAAGTTTTCACCTCCTCATTGTTTAACGCCAATGAACCCATCTCATCTCAAAGTCATTCAAGTCAGTCCAGCACCAATAAGGCTTTCCAAACCTTGGGAGTAAAGAAGAAAAGTTTCTTTCAAAGTAGGCTTCCTCGGCTCTAGAACCTCGAAATCCTCATTTGGTTAAAACTCGTCTTCAAAATTATCGAAATAAAAATTATCATTGGATTCGAATAATGAATCCAACTCAAGCTCCCAATAAAGACTTTCATTTCGATAAATGTTTTCAAGTCTTTCATTCTCAAGAAAATCTTGAAAATGGAAAACCTGAAAACTATCCCCAAAGTAAGAATCATTAGAATGACCTTAATAATTATAATAATAGGACATGATTACTTCGTTGTTTGTAGATGGAGAATCCGAGAAAGAAAGTGAGTAACCGCGAATCAAAGTTTCTTAGCGCTCAAATATGCAATCCTGCAAAAAAGGTTAAAATAAAGAATACAAATACAAAAGAAAAAATACTACGAAATAACAAAATAATTACAATCTAAAACACACTCCCTGGCAACGATGCCATTTTGATCGAGCGTGAACTGTGCATCGTGTAATATGAAAATAGTTGTTATCAATTCGACGACCCAATCCAAAAAAACTAAACTACAACTACACTTGACAAGTAAGCATAGCGGTAAGTTGGGTATCGAGAATCCACATGGAGTGATTAAATTTTAGATTTTAATTATTTTGCTACTGCAAAAATAAAGGTGTAAAAGGTGATAGGGTTGAAATGGTGAAAAGGGGAAATTAAGAAGTTAACGCTAAATTACAACTAATTAAATCGGGAGTCAAGATAGCGTATCCGTCATGGGCTAAACAACTAATAATTAGAATTTTGGTTCGAAAACATTTAACCGAGCATTTTTAGTTAATTATAAACATCATGCACGAAGAAATTTAACTCAAAGTTGCGAGATAAAATATTTAATTCAAAATGGTCACACGCGTATTAAAATCGAATTATCGCTAACGTTGCGTGACAAAGAAAGTTAAATGCATAATAATTCGACTTTAATACGCGAGGTTTTAATTAAATGTGATTTTACACAAAACCTAATTTTCGAAGCTCGACGCCATTAATGGCGGACACACGATCCAAACCCTATTTAACTACTGACACAACATGATTAAGCCAATTAAACAACTAATTAATGATTAAAATAAGAAATAATTAAACTACAACATTTATCTAGGCAATGAAATAATTAACAAAGCATGAAAAATCAAGAAAATAAAGCATGTATGAAAGGAAGATGATGATGAATAGTAAAGTATACTTATAAAGTGGGTATGAACTAAAAGAGAGGAAAGGGAAAGCTCCCAATAAAAATCCCAAAAACTAACCTAAAATGAATCTTCTCTAGTCTAAAAATGATGTCTCTAACTTAATACACTGTTTTCATACATATATCCAACCAAAAACCAACTTAAAAAATGAAATTTGGGGACTATTGATACCAAATTTAGTCTGCTGACATGGCTCAATAAAGTGAAGACACGTGGCAATCTATGTGGCAACAACAAACACTTCCGAGCAACTCACACGCTCCGAAGAACCATACTACAACGAGGAACGCTGCTTCCCCGAGGAACTCATACGCTCCGAGGAACAAGAACTCTCCGAGGAACTTTTGAGTACCGAGAAGCTTAGGCGGTCCGAGCAACTCAGGCGGTCCGAGCTGCACCTCGAACAAAGCATTAATAGCAGGATAACCAACAGTTTGATTGTTCATTAAATGCTTATCATTCAGACGCATACGCTTAAGGGGCATTGAATGTATTACCCTTTCATATGTACATCATTTAATGTATTACCCTTTCACATTACAGCCCCAAGGCTATAAATACATTGTACAATCCTCATTATAGGGGAACCAGAATTTCTGGATAGAACTTGTAATCGAGAATTCCCAAACACTCAGCAATAAAATAACAGTGGACGTAGGCCATTCTTACAAGGCTAAACCACTTTAAAAACTCTTTGTTTCATTTATTTTATCTGTGATTAAATAATTAGATACGATCTAATTTTTTACATCAACAGATTGGCGCCGTCTGTAGGAAACGACTGGTAATATCATTTTTCATCAAAAATAATTCATCACAAATGGCTGACATTCCAGAATCCAGCAATCGAAACGCTGGAAGCCCTCCAAATCCATCTGCTCCGCCAAATATTCCAGATCTGGCTGGAATAATGACAAATCTGGCTCAGGGCCAGACCGCCATGCAAGAAACTATGCGACAACTCATACAAACCCTCCATGACGGTGTACCAACCCATTCAGGACTGCGAAGTATTCAAAGAAATACCCGTGCACCTTCTTCACGTACTAGATGTACCGATTCATATCGCAATGAGGAGTCTAAAGATTTTTCTTATCAACCTGGACGAACTTCGTCAGTGCGAGCCACAGATACTGAACAACGTATCACTCTCTCCCCAGAAAGGACCAGTGCGCTAGAAAGATTAAGCAGAGTATCTCCTTTCGATCGATTAGGTCCTAGGAGGAGCAAAAGTCCTCCTAGAGCCCCATCGAGGAGTTTTCGACGACCATCAGACTTAAGGGAAGGATCTGCCCAGTCGCGACCAGTTGCTCGTCAAGATAGATCCCAGGAAGCCACCTCAACGCGATCAGTTGCTCGAACCAACAGGCCCGAGGAAGGAAATGATGCATAGAAAGGCTCTATTCAAAGGCTGGAGGATAGATTGGGGGAAATTGTTAAAGCTAAGAACCCTCTACAACGAACCTTTGTTCGAGGAACACCTTTTGTCCAGGCCATTGTAGATTTTCCAACACCATCAAAATTCAAAGCACTTGTTGTGACCCCCAAATATGATGGAAAGACTGACCCCGTCCTCAATATAGAACAATATCAAGCTGCAACCGACATCTATGCTGTTCCAGATGAGATGAGATGTAGAGCATTCTCGGGAACTCTTACCGGATCTGCTCAAATATGGTATAATAATCTTCCTCGGGGTAAGATCTCAACTTTTCTTCAACTGGCCGAGTTATTCATTGGGAATTTCTATTTTGGGGCAAAGCCAGTTAAACGAGTAGCACATTTGTTAAGTGTTAGACAAAAAGCTGGTGAGAGCACCAGAGATTATAAAACTCGTTTTAATAACGAGAAACTTGAAGTCATTGATTATGAGGAGAAGACAACGATTACCGCCTTGATGAGTGGACTACTGCCAAATAAGTTGTACAACACTTTGGCCAAAGATCCACCTAGAACCATGTCGGACCTGATTGGAAAAGCGTCCAAGATTATGAATGTCGAGGAGGCTATGGCTGCAAAGAAGAACATGGATGCTAAAGAAACCAAGGTAAAAGGTGATAAAGCTAAGAAGAAAGAGCATAAGAACAATGGTTATGACAAACATTTAAAAACTAGGTCGGTATGTGACGTAATGAAGAAATTTGATAATTATACTCCGTTGAAGAAGGATATCAACCATGTTCTAGAAGAAATCAAGAACAACGAGGAATTAAACTGGCCAGAGAAAATGAAGGCAGACCCTGACAAGAGGAATAAGGCAAAGTATTGCGAGTTTCATAAAGATCATGGCCATATGACCAAAAATTGCATAGCTCTTCAGAATAAGATTGAAACACTCATCAGACGAGGAAAGCTGGCAAAGTATGTTGATCGTGGAAGCCAAAGAAGAAACAACGACCGAACAAGAGAGAGGTCTAGATCTCCTCGTCGAGCAGAGGAGAACAAGAAAAGAAACCATAAAGTTGATCCCGAAGACCACCCCGATCATCCCAAGAGACCAAGGCAGCCAAAACGTGAGGTATTTTTAATACGCTTTGGGTTATTTGACTGTAATGTTATAACAGGTGGAGAAGCAGGAGGAGGAGACCTTACTGCCGAGAGAAAATCTTACCTCTGTGAGGCTCAAGCTTGCTCATACATTCAACGAATAAATCTAGCTGAGGAGGATCGCCCGAGAAAGGTAAATAAAGAGAAATTGGTCATTGGTTTCTCAAAGAATGACCTCGCAGGTGTTCTATATCCTCATGATGACCCATTGGTGATCAAAATGAGGATGAAGGAAGTAATAATTTCAAGAGTACTGGTCGACAATGGTAGCTCGGCAGACATCATGTTCTACTCGTGCTTCGATAGTTTAAATCTAAAGCTATCTCAACTGGAGCCTTATCATAGACCCCTCTTTGGCTTTGCTAGCGAGAAAGTATTTCCACTTGGGACGATCAAGTTGGATATATTCATTGGTACGTGGCCTGCTTGTCGAACAGAAAGAATACGTTTCTTCGTGATGGATAAGAATTTTCAATCATCATACAATATCATCATGGGAAGAGTAGGATTGAAGAAGTTCGAGGTTGTACCATCTACAGTACATCAATGCCTAAAATTTCTAATAAATTTTGGAGTAGGAGTTGTGAAAGGTGATCAGAATGTAGCTCGGGAATGCTATTATTCATCCGCCGAGCAAGAGGAACTGGAGGAATCAAGGAAAAAGACTACTACCTATCAAGTTGATGAAGGTGCAGAAATTGAAACATTGGATCCTAGAGATGAGTCGCAACTCGTGAAGGGTCAAGTGGTGGAAGCTACGGAAAACATCATTCTAGACGACGAGCACCCTGAACGAACTACTCAAGTAGGTTCATCATTGGAAGCCTCACTAAAACAGGAATTGATAACTTTCCTTAGAAACAGAAAGCAAACTTTTACGTGGAGTCATGAAGATATGCCTGGGATAGACCCAAATTTCTTATGTCACGAGCTCAATGTGAATAAGGAGATCAAGCCTATGAAGCAGAGAAGAAGAGTATTTAGTCCCGAGAAGAGTCAAGCTATACAGGAGGAAGTCGAGAAGCTCCAAAAAGCTTGCTTCATTGAAGATGTTAAATATCCAGACTGGTTAGCAAATGTGATGATGGTGAAAAAGAAGAACAACAAATGGAGGATGTGTGTAGACTTCACTGACCTCAACAAAGCATGTCCAAAGGATCACTTTCCATTACCCCGAATTGATCAACTGGTGGATGCTACCTCGGGACACGAGCTGCTGAGCTTCATGGATGCTTATTCTGGTTACAACCAGATTAAAATGAAACCTGAAGACAGGGAGAGTACTTATTTCATTACCCCTAGGGGAACTTATTGTTATAATGTTATGCCTTTTGGTTTGAAAAATGCAGGTGCAACATACCAGCGGCTGATGAACAAGGTCTTTGCTGAACAAATCAGTTGCAATATGAAGTCTATGTTGACAACATGCTGACAAAGAGCAAGAAAGCTGTTGATCATCTAGTTGACTTAAGTCAGACTTTTCATCAACTGGATAAATATCAAATGAAGCTGAACCCGACGAAGTGCATATTTGGAGTACGAGAAGGCATGTTTCTCGAGTACATTGTCAATCAATGAGGCATTGAGGCAAATCCTGAAAAGCTCAAAGCTCTATTAGGGATGCGATCTCCGATGACGAAGAAAGAGGTGCAAAGTCTTACAGGACGAGTATCAGCACTCAACAGATTTGTATCGCGAGTGTTGATGTAAAAAATTAGATCACTTTGATTATTCAATCACAGATAAATAAATGAGACAAAGAATTTTTAAAGTGGTTCAGCCTTATAAGAATGGCCTACGTCCACTGTTGTGTTATTGCTGTTTGTATGGGAATTCTTGATTATAAATTATCTCAAGAAAATCCGATCCGGGGGTCAGATCTAGGTCCAGATCCTTTTACAATGAGGATTGTACAATGTATTTATAGCCCTGGGGCTATCATGTGAAAGGGTGATACATTAAATGATGTACATATGAAAGGGTAGTACATTCAATGCCCTTTATGCGTGTGCGCCTGAATGATAAGCATTTAATGAATCAGTTGAACTGTTAGTTATCCAGCTATTAATGCTTTGTTCGAGATGCAGCTCGGACCGCCTGAGTTGCTCGGACCGCCTAAGCTTCTCGATACTCAAGAGTTTCTCGGAGAGGCATTGTTCCTCGGAGCGTGTGAGTTCCTCGGGGAAGTAGTGTTCCTCGGGGAACTAGTCTTCCTCGTTGTAGTCTTGTTCCTCGCAGCGCGTGGGTTCCTCGGAAGTGCTTATTGTTGCCATGTAGATAGCCACGTGTCTTCATATGATTGGTCCATGTCAGCAGATTAAATTTGGTATCAACAGAAGCCCCCAATGTTTCATAGTTCAAAATTTGAGGAGTATGGAACATTCTTTCTCGGAATATGGTAGCTTTAAATAGTCTTCCTGATTTCTAGGAACGTTTCCCTTGTATTTATTTTTCCTTCCAAATTCATAGAATCATGCTTTTTTAGGCTTTTCTGCGTGCTTCGATTCCCGCGTCACTTTTCGTCTTTTTAGCCGCTGTTGTCCGCTTTGATTCCCGCGCTACTTTTCATCTTTTTAGCCGCTGTTGTCCGCTTTGATTCTCACGCTACTTTTCATCTTTTTAGCCGCCGGTAACGTAATCATCCTTTTTTGTAATCATTACTTCACCATTTCCCAAGGCAAGGTATTTAAACTTCACAGACACTCCTATCGTCTTCTACCTTTTCAAATTTTTATCTTCGAGTTTTACGTCGTCTCTTTCTACTCTCTTGTGCGTTCATCTTTTCTGCCGTTCGTTGTCAGCAGATCCATTCTTTTCCTGTAAGATCCTCTTCCTTCTTCTTTATTTCTTTATTCACCATGGTTTACCCTGTTGAGTCTCTTGAGAAGTTGCATTCTGATTTCTCCATTCCCTCTTGGGTTGTCTTGGAAGAGCTTTCTGAGCCTGCTGATTATTTTAATTTGGCTGAGGGACATTGGTTCCCCAGTCTCTTTTTTGCTGAATGTGGATTTTCTTTTCCACTAAATTCCTTGGTTCTGGAATTCTGTCGGTACTTCGACGTTGTTCCTGCACGAATAGCCCCCAACACATGGAGAATAGTTAATGGGGTGCATAGATTAAATCAAGTCCATGGAACTCGTATAAGAATCCCAGAAATCATGTTCTGCTATAGATGGGCAGTCAATGATAATATTTATTATTTAAAGACTAGATTTTTAAATAGATCCTTAGTAGTCAATCTCCCTGATGCCAATAGGGATTATTTTGAACATGGGATTGTCATAAAAAATTGGCAACACCCTCCATTGACTGGAGATGAGGTTTACCAGGGTCCCCGATGCCCTCCTTATGGAAATGGGATAGGTTATTTTTATTTCATTTTATTTTGAAATCATGTTTCTTTATGTTTGATAAAATGTGCCACTGATATCTCAATGTTTGTTTATTTTCAGTTGATAGCAAGAGAAAGTGCCCGAAAGAAACAGATGTCAATATAAGGCATTTGAAACTTATCTGGAGTCTGCATCAAAGTGTTGCCGATGAGCACATTAGATCAGCCTCGTATTTGCTGCAGTATAAGAGCTACACAACTTCTTTCACTGCTCGTCCAGTGATCAGTGAAACAGAGCCAGTACCAGCCTCTGCAAGTTCTTCGCCTGAATCCCATATTCCTCTTAGCGAAAGAATAAAGAAGAGAAGACCTCCTACCCTGTTTGAGAAAACTGCCTCCGGCTCTGGGGAGGCAAAAAGGAGTAGGATTGATGTCCCAAGGGAGGGGACAAAGAAGACTGATGCAGCTCCTCCAGCTGCTCCTGTTAAAATTGTCGAGAAGGTTGATGATAAGCCCGTAGTGGTTCCGAGCAGGTCTGCTGCTCCTGGAGAGGTGATTGTAATATCACCGACCAAGGGTTCTTCCTTGGTTGAATCTGTACCCGTTCCCCCGAGGAGGCTGAAGAAGAGCTCCTCAGTCAATTTGGCTGACACCTTTACTCAGCCCTCACCTATTGGGACTGGAGTTCCCACTCTTGTTCCCCCGAGCTCTGACATGAGCTCGGTAAAGTCTTTGATCATTCCCGAGGTTCAAGGTACTGAAGAAAACCTTACTCGGGATATGGTTACCTCACTAGCTGCTCGTCACCTTGCTTCTGTAAGTCTCTCTACTTAGAATTTTTCATATTTCTTTTGTCATTTCTGTTTCTAACTTTATTTCTTTTTCTGTTAACAGTTGACGAGTTGCTTTAATATAATCCTGAAGAAGGATGAAGCGATTAAGGCTTCTTGCTCCTCGTCCAGTGTGGAGGGAGCTCTGGAAGAAGCTACCAAGTCTCTGGCAGATTCTCGCCAGAAATATGCTGATGACAAAGCTGTCTGGGAGAAGAAGATTGCCTCCTCCGAGAAAGAAAAGGCTTGGGTTGTTGATGCCTCCAAAGAGTTGGATAGGAAAAAGAATGCCTTGGAGAAGGTAAATAAAGAGCTCTAAGAGAAGCTCAAAGCTGCCGGAGAGTTGGAAAATAAACTCAAAGCTGCCGAGAAGGAGTTGGCTAAACTTCAGGAAGTAGGTCGGTAGAAGGAGGAGGCAGAAAATAAATTGAAGGCTGCTAAGAACCTGTTGTCTGAGAAGCTTGCCTTGGAGAAGACCAAGAGGAAAGCTGCTGTGAAGAAGTCCTTCAGCTCTGGCTGGGACAAGGGGTGGAATAAGGGGTTGGATGCCATGGTATCTCAAGTGGACTATGGCAGTCTAAATTACTTTAGGGATGGATGGGTCGCTGCCCTTCAGGAAATGAAGGTCGACGAGTCCTCCGAGCTCTTCCAGAGACATATCCATGGTCCCCATCCAACTCCAGAAGAATTAGAAGAGGACGAAGCTACCTCTGAAGAATCTTCAATGGTGATGGAAGATCGTGCCCTAACCATTCTGCCCGCTGTCGAGGAAGACCAACACATCGTTTCCTCCTCCGAGCAACTGCCTACTCTACCCGAGCAACTATCTCTTCCCTACGAGCAACCTACCTCTTCATCCCAACCTCCCGAGAAGGTTTTGGGAGATAAGGAAAAGGTTTAGTGTTGTTCGGTTTTTTCTTTATTTTCTTTCTCTTTATCAAATGTAACTCAGAAGATGTAACTCTGAATTATGATCTAATAAAACTTGAACTTTTTGCATACTGTTGTCTATATTTCATTTATGCTATGCTTATTCTTCTTATTGATGATTGCTCTTCTTTCTCTGCTAGTTTCTGGCCAGGATGGAATTGTTATCTGCTCATGACACGAAGTTGCTGCAACAGTGCAATGAGTACTTTAAGGCTGGTCACACAGACTTGAGTGCTGCACAAGTTGCCGACATCCTTGGTCATGATGCTTCAGAACAGGCTGTGGAAGCATATCAATATCTGAAGTGTCTGCTTGATCGGGCTGTAGCCAATAACGTTGCCTATTATGAAATGATCGAGGACCTTGAAAGCCCCCTTGAAGACCTTCAGCTTCAGTACAAAGAATCCACTGCTTTGTTGCATGAGGGGTACGAGAAGAAGTACCAGTAGATTGTTGCCGACAAGGGCTACGAGAAGCTTTTTGCTGGGTATGATGTGAGGGAGAGAACCTTGAGAGGTGAGGTCGAAGAATGCAGACAGATTGCTGAGTTACTGGAAAAGGAAAACAACAACCTGAAAAAAGAGCTGACACAATTGAAGTCTGCAGCTTCCACTTCTAGTGCCTTGATCCCAGTGACCGACGAGGGATTTTCATTCTTAGAGGTTGAGAATGCTAAGTTAAGGGAAGAGTTGGACACCTTGAGGAGGTCAGGCCATTCCACATCTTCTCGGGGATGAGCAAGAGCTCCTCGGGAACGAGCAAGAGCAGCTCGGGTTCTTGTCGAGGAACAGAGAACTCAGTCTGCCTTAGAGAATCAGGCCTTCCAACTAATGGCGAAGAACCAGGCGTTATCTGATATGTCAAAGAAGATTAGGGACCTGGAGAAACAGCTCGCTGCGCAGAAGTCAGTCTTGGAGAACAAAGAGCTTTTCATCAAGAATCTCCACGAGCAGCTAGAAAAGCTAACATATCAATTCTATAAACAGCCCAGGGAGTTCTGGATGGCTGGATACAACGAAGCATTATTCCACTTGGACGGCCGTATCCAGAATGCCAATAATGAGGGCTACAAGAAAGGCTGGCTGAATGCCTTAGGTGTGTTGAAGCTCGAACAAGGCCATTATCTATGGGACTACCATGATCCTGGGTTGCTCGACTTGCCTGCGCCACCATACAATTTGGAGATGGATTGGATCCCTGCTCGGGCCATTCCTCGGAGCTTAATTTCAAAGTACCTCGGTGACTACAATCTTCACTCTTAAATCGAGGTATCTCGTCCCGAGCATCTTTTAGATCGACCATCCATGATGAATGTCAGGATGCTGAAAGATCTTAACTTTATCAATTCTCCTCAGTCTTTAAATGATCCGCCTGCTGGCGAGGAACCTGTGTCAAAAGCAGAGGGGAAGAGACCAGTAGAATAGGAATTTTTGATGTAACAGTTAGTATACATGTCAATGTAACTGTAATTTCATTATCAATGTAATTTATTTTGAATTCAATGAAAGACTTTCATTTTGTTTGCAAATCTTAATTGCTATTGTCTTGTAGTTATCAAACACTTTATTTTTGCGTATATCTGTTAAAAAGATAACAATATTGTGTTGTTTGTCAACCAACTCAATAATAATTAAAAAATTACAAGTATCAGTACTGTTGCTCGATCACTTAATAATAAAGTAATGAGTATAAAAATGTTGTTTAAAATTTTTCCAACCAACCAAGGTCGTTAAATTATGCTTGTCGACCAACTATAGCTAGTGGGTTTTTATCCCCGACCAGCCATACTTGGTACATTTTTCATAAAAAGTGTCCGACCAACCAAGGTCGTTAAATTCTTCTCGTCGACCAACTACAGTTAGTGCGTTTTTATCCCCGACCAGCCATACTTGGTAACTTTATCATAAAATGTGTCCGACCAACCAAGGTCGATAAATTCTTTTTGTCGATCAACTACAGTTGGTGGGTTTTTATCCCCGACCAGCCATACTTGGTAGCTTTTGTACTTTCTGGAATAATCTTACCTCCCGACCAACATAAGTTGGCATTTTCGAGAATGTATGCACCTTCCGACCAACATAAGTTGGCATTTGCGAGCATGTTTTGTATCCTAGCCAAACAGGTTGGCATTTTTAGGAATATATCATTTCCTATCCAAAGAGGTTGGCATTTTTAGGAATATATCGTTTCCTAGCCAAACAGGTTGGCATTTTTAGGCATTTTTAGGAATATATCGTTTCCTAGCCAAACAGGTTGGCATTTTTAGGAATATTTCGTTTCCTAGCCAAACAGGTTGGCATTTTTAGGAATATTTTGTTTCCTAACCAACCGAGGTTGGCATTTTCAGGAATATATCGTTTCCTAACCAACCGAGGTTGGCATTTTTAGGAATATTTTGTTTCCTAACCAACCGAAGTTGGCATTTTTAGGAATATATTGTTTCCTAACCAACCGAGGTTGGCATTTTTAGGAATATATCGTTTCCTAACCAACCGACCAACCGAGTTGGACACCTTGAGGAGGTCGGGCCATTCCACATCTTCTCGGGGATGAGCAAGAGCTCCTCGGGGACGAGCAAGAGCAGCTCGGGTTCTTGTCGAGGAACAGAGGACTCAGTCTGCCTTAGAGAATCAGGCCTTCCAACTAATGGTGAAGAACCAGGCGTTATCTGATATGTCAAAGAAGATTAGGGACCTGGAGAAACAGCTCGCTGTGCAGAAGTCAGTCTTGGAGAACAAAGAGCTTTTCATCAAGAATCTCCACGAGCAGCTAGAAAAGCTAACATATCAATTCCACAAACAGCCCAGGGAGTTCTGGATGGCTGGATACAACGAAGCATTATTCCACTTGGATGACCGTATCCAGAATGCCAACAATGAGGGCTACAAGCAAGGCTGGCTGAATGCTTTAGGTGTGTTGAAGCTCGAACAAGTCCATTATCTATGGGACTACCATGATCCCGGGTTGCTCGACTTGCTTGTGCCACCATACAATTTGGAGATGGACTGGATCCCTGCTCGGGCTATTCCTCGGAGCTTAATTTCAAAGTATCTCGGTGACTACAATTTACATTCTTAAATCGAGGTATCTCGTCCCGAGCATCTTTTAGATCGACCATATGGCAACAATAAGCACTTCCGAGGAACCCACGCGCTGCGAGGAACAAGACTACAACGAGGAAGACTAGTTCCCCGAGGAACACTACTTCCCCGAGGAACTCACACGCTCCGAGGAACAATGCCTCTCCGAGAAACTCTTGAGTATCGAGAAGCTTAGGCGGTCCGAGCAACTCAGGCGGTCCGAGCTGCATCTCGAACAAAGCATTAATAGCTGGATAACTAACAGTTCAACTGATTCATTAAATCCTTATCATTCAGGCGCACACGCATAAAGGGCATTGAATGTACTACCCTTTCATATGTACATCATTTAATGTATCACCATTTCACATGATAGCCCCAGGGCTATAAATACATTGTACAATCCTCATTGTAAAAGGATCTGGACCTAGATCTGACCCCCGGATCGGATTTTCTTGAGATAATTTATAATCAAGAATTCCCATACAAACAGCAATAACACAACAGTGGACGTAGGCCATTCTTATAAGGCTGAACCACTTTAAAAATTCTTTGTCTCATTTATTTATCTGTGATTGAATAATTAGAGTGATCTAATTTTTTACATCAACGGCGAGCAACTGATCGATGTCTCCCATTCTTCAAGACACTCCGAAAGACTTTTGAGTGGAATGATGAATGTGAGAAGGCTTTTCAAGACTTGAAGAAATACTTAGGAACACCTCCACTGTTGTCCAGGCCGGTGATGGGAGAAAAATTGTACTTGTATCTAGCAGTATCGAAGAATGCAGTTAGCTCGGCGTTGATAAGAGTGGAGAATGGAGTACAAAAACCAATCTACTACACAAGTAAGGCCTTCCGAGGAGCAGAGATCATATATCCAAGGCTGGAAAAGTTAGCACTGGCACTGATTGAGGCGAGTAGGAGAATGATGTCATACTTTCAGGCTCATACTATAGTCGTATATACTGATATGCCGTTGAGGCAAGCCCTTCATAAACCAGAAAAATCAGGGAGATTGATGTACTGGGCAATAGAGCTCGGTGAATACGATATAGTCTATGAACCCAGATCATCGCTTAAAGGGCAAGCTGTAGCGGATTTTATAGCAGAGTTCACATATCCTGATACCCCCGAGGAGCAAAAGTTGCTCGCTGATCAACCTGTGGATGTTACAGGATCAACAAACACAAGCTCAGACCAACTTAGGTTGGTAAAAGGGCAAGTGGATGTTACAGGATCATCAAATTCGAGCTCAGACCAACTCCGGTTGGTAAAAGGGCAAGAAAAGATGATCGACGAAGAGCGAGAAATATCAGGGGAAGATGAAAGAAAGCAACAAATATTTCACCGAGGAACTCTAACAGATCAAAAATTTGAAGACGAGTTACCTATATGGAGGCTATATGTAGATGGCTCATCTTGCACAATAGGCTGTGGGGCGGGGATAGTTTTGATCACTCCGGACAAGGTCGACATGGAATACGCCCTACGTTTCCAATTCAAAGTTTCCAATAATGAGGCTGAGTATGAGGCCATGATTGCAGGTCTTAGTTTGGCAAAAATTATGGAGGCACAACAGGTTATTGTCTTTAGTGATTCTCAATTGATCGTAAATCAAATGTTGGGAGTATATGCAATCAGAGGAGAATTAATGATCAAATATCATGCAAAGGCAAAGAAGCTGGTGTCGGAATTTACTGTTATTCAGCTGGCCAAAATACCGAGAATGGAGAATGCGAGAGCAGACGCCCTAGCTCGATTAGCCTCAGCTACTCGTACCGAGCTCCGGAGAATAATCCCAATTGAAGTTTTAGCTGGTCGGAGTATAGATGAAGATCTGACAATGAACTTTATTACCCTTGATTTAGGACCATCTTGGATGGATCCCATCAGGGCATATATTGAAGAGGGAGAATTACCAATTGACAATCTCGCAGCCAAGAAATTGAAGTTTAAAGCTGCTCGGTATGTATTAACTAACGGTATTCTATATAGACGAGGAATTATGGCAGGTTTGCAGAGATACGTGCATCCCACCGAGGTGAAAGATTTAATTTAAGAGGTCCATGAAGGGTCCTGTGGAGCCCATGTAGCAGGTCGGGCGCTTTTACAAAGGGTGATGACGCAGGGATACTACTGGCCGACGATGAGGGCTGATTGTATAGCCTATGCCAAGAAATGTGACAAGTGTCAACGCTTTTCCTCCATCCGAAGAACTCCACAAGCATTGTTGACACCCATAACTTCCCCTTGGCCATTTGCCATGTGGGGAATAGATTTGGTCGGGCCACTGCCAACGACCAGAGGAAGATTCAAATACCTCGTCGTCGCAGTGGATTATTTTACTAAGTGGGTTGAAGTTGAGCCTCTCATCGATATGACGTACGACAAGGTGTACAAATTTGTTTGGAAGAACATCATTTGTCGATATGGTCTTCCTCATGATTTCATCACAGACCATGGAACACAATTTGATAACGAGGAGTTTGCTACCTATTGTCATCAGTCAAACATTTTGAAGATCCACTCAGCACCAGGCCATCCTCAAAGCAATGGACAAACTGAAGTGACAAACAAAACGCTGCTGAATGGCTTGAAGAAAAGACTGGACGATGCGAAAGCAAATTGGATCAACGAGTTACAGTCAGTACTGTGGGCTTATCGTACTACTCCCCGAGCAACAACTGGAGAATCTCCATATATGCTAGCGTTTAGAAGTGAAGCTGTTATACCTGCCGAGTTGGGCCTCCCAACACACAAGGTACTGAATTTCAATTCCCCTGTCAGCGACTTAATGAGAAGATTGGATTTAGACATGCTCGAGGAAGTTAGAGAAGAAGCAGCCATCAGGAATGCTGCATACCAACAACGAACGGCTTTGTTCTACAATAAGAGGGTGAAGAAGTGCGACTTGAAAGAAGGAGACTATGTGCTAAAGAAAGTAATTTAAAAGCACAACAAGCTAGAGGCAAATTGACATGGACCATACCGAGTTACAGAAGTTGTTCGACCAGGAACATACCGAATAGCAACTTTAGAGGGGGAGGAGTTTAAGAATGCATGGAACGCAGAGCACCTGCGCAAGTATTATCAGTGATGGATGTTCTCTCCTTTATTGAAAGTTTTTCGGGGAATACTAGTGCTACACACTACTCGACAAAACTCGGTAAAACTCGGACTACTCAAATTTATTCTCGAAAATGCCAACTAAGGTTGGTCGAGAAACAAATATATTCCTCCGGGAAGTAAAACTTATATTCCTCCGGGAAGTAAAGCTACCTGTATTCCTCCGGGAAGTAAAGCTACTTGTATTCCTCCGGGAAGTAAAGCTACCTATATTCCTCCGAGAAGTAAAACTTATATTCCTCCAGGAAGTAAAGCTACCTATATTCCTCCGGGAAGTAAAACTTATATTCCTCCGGGAAGTAAAGCTACTTGTATTACTCCGGGAAGTAAAGCTACCTGTATTCCTCCGGGAAGTAAAGCTACCTGTATTCCTCCGGGAAGTAAAGCTACTTGTATTCCTCCGGGAAGTAAAACTTGTATTCCTACGGGAAGTAAAACTATGTGTTCCTCGGGAAATAAAAGTAATCCTAAAAATGCCAACTTATGTTGTTTAGGAAGTAAATATATTCTCGAAAATGCCAACTAAAGTTGGTCGGGAGGTAAGACTATTCCAAAAAGTGTCAAAGTTGCTCGTTAAGAAAAAATCCACTAACCGTAGTTGGTCGAAAAGGAAAATTTACCGACCTTGGTTGGTCGGAAACATTTTATGAAAACGAGAAAGTGATAGAGCAACATTTTTTATACTCGTAACTTTTTACTAAGTTGATCGAGAAACAAAACATCATTTTTGTCAAATGATTACCACAAATTCAAACTACTCGACAATAAGTTGGTCGATGAATAACACAATATCATTATATTTTTAACAGATACGCATGCACAAATATAAAGTGTTTTACAAGACAATAGCAATTAAGATTGCGAATAAAAATAAAAGTCTTTCATTAAAATAAAAAATAAATTACATTGAGAATGAAATGTATACTAACTATTACATCAAAATTCCTACTCTATTGGTTTCTTCCCCTCTGCTTTTGAAACAGGTTCCTCACCAGCAGGCGGATCATTTAAAGCAAGAGGAGAATTTATAAAGTTCAAATCTTTTAACATCCTGATATTCATCACGGATGGTCGATCTAGGAGGTGCTCGGGATGAGATATCTCGACATTTGAATGGAGATTGTAGTCGCCGAGATATTTGGAAATCAAGCATCGAGGAATGGTCCGAGCAGGGATCCAACTCATATCCAGTTTGAATGGTGGCACGGGTAGGTCGAGCAGCCCAGGATCATGGTAGTCCCACAGGTAATGACCTTGTTCGAGTTACAGCACACCTAAGGCATTCAACCAGCCTTGCTTGTAGCCCTCATTATTGGCATTCTGGATACGATCGTCCAAGTGGTAGAGAGCCTCGTTGTACCCAGCCATCCAGAACTCCCTGGGTTGTTTGTGGAATTGATATATCAATCTTTCCAGTTGTTCGTGAAGATTTTTGATGAAGAGTTCCTTATTCTCTAGGACAGACTTCTGCGTAGAATGCTGCTCTTCCAGGTCCCTGATCTTCTTTGACATTTCAGCCGACGCCTGGTTCTTCGCCATTAATTGGAAGGCCTGGTTCTCTAAGGCAGATTGAATCCTCTATTCCTCGATAGGAATCCGAGGAGCTCTTCCTCATCCCCGAGGAGCTCTTGCTCATCCATGAGAAGATGTAGAGTGGCCAGCTCTCTTCAAGGTCTCCAATTCGTCCCTCAAGTTGGCGTTCTCGACCTCCAAGAACGAGAATCCCTCATCAGTTACTGGGATCAAGGCTTTTGAAGTGGAAGCTGCAGACTTCAACTGTGGCAACTCTCTTTGCAGGTTGTTATTCTCTTGCTATAATAATTCAGCTATTTGTTTGCACTCCTCGACCTCAGCCCTCAGAGTTCTCTCCCTCACATCGTAGCCAGCAAAACGCTTCTCGTATCCCTTATCAGCATCGAGTTGCTGATACTTTTTCTCATACCCCTCGTGCAAAAGGGCGGTGGATTCTTTGTATTGCTGCTGAAGGTCTTCAAGAGTGCCTTGGAGATCCTCGATCATATCATAATAAGCCACATTATTGGCCACCGCACGATCAAGCAGACACTTCAAATATTGGTAAGCCTCAATTGCCTATTTCGAAGCATCTTGGCCGAGGATATCGATGATTTATGCTGCACTCAGATCTGTGTGACCAGCCTTAACATATTCATTGCATTGCCGCAACAGCTTTGTATCATGAGCAGACAGTAATTCCATCCTGGCCAGAAACTAGCAGAGGAAGAAAAAACAATAATCAAAATAGAGTATGATGAAGAGACAACAGTATGCAAAAATAAAAGTTCAAGTTTTATTATATCACAAAATTCAGAGTTACATATTCATGGTTACATTTGACAAAGGAAAAATAAAATATAGATAAACCCGAACAACTCTACACCTTTTCCTTGTCTCCCAAAACTTTCTCGGGAGGCTGGGACGAGGAGGTAGGTTGCTCGGATAGAGCAGATAGTAGCTGGGGAAGTGCTGGAGGTTGCTCGGAGGAAGTAGCGAGTTCCTCGTTTGTATGCTGGATGGCTGGGGGATGAGAAACTTGATCTCCCATCACCATGGAAGACTCTTCGGAGGCAGCTTCGTCCTCTTCTTCGTCTTCAGGAGTTGGAGGGGGACCAGGAATGTGTCGCTGAAAGAGTTCGGAATTTTCATCCACTTTCATCTCCTGTAGAGCAGCGACCCATCCATCCCTAAAGTACTTGAGGCTGCCATATTCTACTTACGATATCATGGCAGCCAAGCCCTTATTCCACCCCTTGTCCTAGCCAGCGCTGAAAGACTTCTTCACAGCCAATTTTCTCTTTAACTTCTTCGAGGAAAGCTTCTCAGATAGAAGGTTTTCAGCAGTCATCAATTTATTCTCAACCTCGTCCTTCTGCCGACTTATTTCCTGAAGTTGGATTAATTCTTCCTCAGCAACCTTGAGTTTATCTTCAAACTCCTCAGCATTCTTGAGCTTCCCTTCAAGCTCTTTATTTTTCTCCTCCAAGTCCTTTATTTTCTTCTCCAACCCCTTGGAGACTTCAACAACTTGAGCCTTCTCCTTCTCAGTGGAGGTAAGTTTCTTCTCCTAAACAGCCTTGTCAGCATCGTACTTCTGACGAGAATCTTCCAAAGACTGCCTTACGCCCATCAAAGCTTCCTCCACACCAGATGAGGAGCTTGAAGCTTTAATAGCTTCATCTTTCTTCAAAATTGTATTGAAGAAGCTCACCAACTGTGAAGAGAAAATGAAAGCAAGTCAGAGACAGATATAACAAGGGAAAGATGAGAAGTTCAAAGTAACAAGACTTATAGAAGCAATATGGCGAGCAGCCAATGATGTAACCATGTCCCGAGAAAGGTTCTCTTCAATACCTTGGATCTCGGGAATGATCCAAGTCTTCACCGAGCTCATGGCAGAGCTCGGGGGAACGAAAGTAGGAACACCAGTTCCAGTAGTTGGGGGCTGGGAGATGGTTTCAGCCAAATTGACCGAGGAGCTCTTCTTCAGCTTCATCGGGGGAGCAGGAATAGATTCAACCAAGGAAGAACTCTCGGTCGGTGATATGACGATCACTTCTCCTGGAGCAGCAGACTTGCTCGGAGCCACTTGGGGCTTCTCGACAACCTTCACAACAGGGGCAGCCGAGGAAGGTGCATCAGTTTTCTTTGTCCCCTCCCCTGGGACGTCAATCTTACTTCTTTTTGCCTCTCCAGCACCAGAGGCGGGTTTCTCAAAAAGGGTGGGAGGTCTTATCTTCTTCATCCTTTCACTTACAGGAACGTGTGACTCAGGCAAAGAACTGGTAGAAGCTAGTAATGGTTCTACTTCACTTATCACCGGACGAGCAGTGAAAGAAGATGTGTAGCTCTTATACTGCAGCAAATACGAGGCTGACCTAATGTACTCGTCGGCAATACTTTGATGCAAATTCCAGATAAGTTTCAAATGTCTTATATTAACGTCTGCCTCTTTTGGACACTTTCTTTTACTGTCAACTGCAAATAAATAAACATTGAAATATCAGTGGCACATTTTATCAAACATAAAGGAAGTATAATTTCAAAATAAATAAAATAAAATAAAAATAACCTATCCCATTGCCATAAGGAGGGCATCTGGGACCCTGATACACTTCATCTCCAGATAAAGGAGCATGTTGCCAATTTTTTATAACAACTCCGTGCTCAAAATAGTCCCTATTGGCATCTGGGAGATTGACCACTAAAGCCCTATTTAAAAATCTAGTTTTTAAATAAAAAGTGTTATCACCCACTGCCCATCTATAACAAAACATGATTTCTGGAATTCCTATGCGAGTTCCATGAATTTGATTTAACCTATGAACCCCATTAACTATTCTCCATGTATTGGGAGCTATTCTTGCAGGAACAACGTCAAAATATTGACAAAATTCCAGACATAGAGGATTGGGCGGAAAAAAAAATCCACACTCAGCAACAAAGAGACTGGGGAACCAATGTCCCTCAGCCAAACGGAAATAGTCAGAAGGCTCAGAAAGCTCTTCCAGAACAACCCAGGAGGGAATAGAAAAATCAGAGCGAAACTTATCAAGAGATTCAACAGGGTAAACCATGATGAATAAAGGAAATGAAGAAGAAGGAAGAAGAAGATCTTACAGAAAAAGAGTGGATCTATTGACAACGAACGGTGAAAAGGATGAACGCACAAGAGAGTAAGACAATGGAAAATTTGAAGATACAAATTTGAAAAAGTAGAAGACGATGGGATTATCTGTGACGTTTAAATACTCTGCCTTGGGAAAAGGAAAAAGTAATGATTACAAAAAGAAAGGATTACGCTACCGGCGGCTAGAAGGACAAAAAGTACGCGGAGATCGAGGTGGTTATAAAAAATTCAAAAAAGCCTGATTCTACGAATTTGGAAGGAGAAATAAATATAAAAGACTCCTAAATTTCAGGATGACCATTTAAAACTGCCATATTCCGAGAAAGAATGTTCCACACTCCTCAAAGTTCGAACTATGAAACATTGGAGGCTTCTGTTGATACCAAATTTAGTCTGCTGACATGGCTCAATAAAGTGAAGACACGTGGCAATCTACGTGGCAACAACAAACACTTTCGAGGAACTCACATGCTCCGAGGAACCACACTACAACGAGGAACACTGCTTCCCCGAGGAACTCATACGCTCCGAGGAACAAGAACTCTCCGAGGAACTTTTGAGTACCGAGAAGCTTAGGCGGTCCGAGCTGCACCTCGAACAAAGCATTAATAGCAGGATAACCAACAGTTTGATTGTTCATTAAATGCTTATCATTCAAACGCATACGCTTAAGGGGCATTGAATGTATTACCCTTTCATATGTACATCATTTAATGTATTACCCTTTCACATTACAGCCCCAAGGCTATAAATACATTGTACAATCCTCATTATAGGGGGACCGGAATTGCTGGATAGAACTTGTAATCGAGAATTCCCAAACACTCAGCAATAACATAACAGTGGACGTAGGTCATTCTTACAAGGCTGAACCACTTTAAAAACTCTTTGTTTCATTTATTTTATCTGTGATTAAATAATTAGATACGATCTAATTTTTTACATCAACAGGGACTTTCCACCGAATCGATTCACATAGGTGCGAATCGATTCGCACCTGACAGTCCTGAATTCTCAGCTTTGTCCAACTTTACGAAAAATGTCGTAACTTCTTCGTTATAACTCAAAATTAGGCACGATCGGAGGGTACGCGAAAATAAATCAGAGGGCTACAACATCTAAGAGACATTAGACCATAAAACTAAATTATTAAATGATTAAAATGCCATTTAATGTGACCTTGAGTGTGATTTTGAAGACAAAACCATCCTAAAAATGCCATAACTCCCTCATTATACATCGAAATCATGCACCGTCGGCGGCCACGCGTAGAGAAATCAAAAGGATTATACTTTCGTGAAGAGTTCGGGATCGAAACCCGAATGATGGAATTATTAAAATGCCCCCGAAGCTGCAATATTCCACGTAACATTTCCGAAAAGCGACCAAACTTCACACTAAGCACCGAAATACCTACAGAATCTCAATTATATCTCATATAGCATGTTAACATATAAAACGAGGTTGTCTGGATAACGAGCATAAATATAGTAATTAAGGTACCCGAGGGGGCTAAAATACATAAGTATAAGGGTTGAAAAATACAATATTCGTGCCGAATCATATCCTAGGTATGGACTGGTTAGCGATGGTTTGAGCGATGGTGGGCGATTACAGCAGGGCTATCGTATTCATTGTTCCAGGGTAGAATGTATTGTTTTGCAAGGTATCACCTGAAAGAGGGTCAAACATGTATATATATATATATATATATATATATATATATATATATATATATATATATATATATATATATATATATATATATATATATATATATATATATATATATATATATATATATATATACATATATTATATTTTAAAGGAGACTTTGGAGAGTATATTTATTTTGTTACATTTGATTCCGGTGCATAGGGACTTTTACTGATGAGATTCGGGGTATATCGGGTTTACCATTGAGCAGAGAGGTTTAGCTAATTATTGTTTACGCGGTGAGAACTTAGTGATAGTAAAAGCAACATATCGTATGACACCTTGAGAGACATGGGCATGGGCGATTTGACTTGTGTGTCGGTGAATGGGATTTGGGGTATCTTAGTTATATGCTTTGGACCACGGATCTTGATGATCGACAATGCATGGAAGTTATGTATCGGGGGTTTCATTATTTGGATTTTGCTTATGAGACATCCCACGCATGAACCTTAGCGAACATCGAAAGTTGAGAGTTTTGTTGGTCTCTAGGGAAAGGGTATAAAAGTTTATTTACTACACGTGTGTGTGGATAAAATCATGAGCTGAGAGCTAGTATATAATAGATAAATGTAGAGTTAGGTAATGTTGTGTAGAGAGCACTGGGGAAACTCGTGCACCACCAGTTGATTGGTGGGGCCATATCAAGGAGAATTAAATCATTTTTAGTAGGGTAACCTTACTGTATAGCCACACCGAGAGTGCGGGGCTGAGCTTGAGATAAGTATGTTATGTATGAGATGCTAGTGATAATTATGTTGGGATGCATGGGATATAGGGTGTATGGGCACCCTGGTTAGTTTGATTTTCAGAATCGTCCAGAATAAAGGAATGTGGAAATAAACGTGTTAAAAGATGGTGGAAGCACATGTAAAAATATATCCCTTGACAAGGGAGGACCCCATAATTTTGGAAATGTGGAGTAGAGTCTCACTTAGTCAATTGCCTAAAGTAGTTTATGCATAAATAAGACTACTAGATGAAAAAGTGCCCAAGGAATGCACAATTTTGGAACAAATGCAAGGGCAATGATTTTTGTTATATCCTGAAAAAGGGGAGTAAGATGTTCAATGTGATGTGAAATGTTGAGCATTGGGATTGGTGTTGAGTGAGGCATAGTGAAGTTGGCTCCAAGTGCACCATTTTTGGTTAGAAAAGGGTTGGTATGAGGTTATCAACCAGGAATTTTGTAATAGATTGATGGTTTTAGTGACGAGATGGATACACAGAGAGGTCAGGAGTTCCTATGGGTTTGTGGAATGGATTGATCGAAGCGGAATGATTGTTATTAAATTGGGGTGGCTTATACTATCGGGAAGTATGCCCAATATTTCATTAGAAAGAAGAAATGATTCGGAATGAGGTGCCGCCTAATATTGTTGTGATTTAGGATGACGATGCGACTTTAAAAGTGTTTCTAGTGCGTGCTTCTATCGACTCAAGTGTAAGCCGATCTCTCAAGTATAAATTCGATAAACTGAGTGTCTAACTCAGGGAATATGACGAATGTTCATAACGACGAATAAGAATAGCGAATAACCCTAATTGACTCTTGAAAAGAGAAAAAGATGATTGATTTATGACTTTACCTATCAACTAATGTAATTTGAATTAAATTAATAACTAAACTACATATGTAAGAAGAACTAAATTAAACTTTAAATGTATGAGAGAAAATGTAGTTAGGGTACACTCCCCCGAATCGTTAGTAATTGCATAGAACATAAAAGCATCAAAAATCTAATTATCCATTCCAAGAGACATCAAATGCTCTCTAAGCATTCGACGTATGAGGACTTTACTCCGCACAATATCAAATCAAAACTTGTATTTCATGAGGATGAAAAATTATCAAAAAGTCAATTGTACCCTTAAACATTTTGATTACCTAGGGCAAACGAAATTAAAAGACCTACAAATTTTATCTTGATAAAGTTTAAACCTTTAAATAATTAATTCCTTTTTATTCACTTTTAAATTCATATGTGTTACCTAGGTTGGGTTCATGTACCCCAACCCTTTAGAAATCTAGCCTGACGTGGTGTAACTATGACTAAACGTGATATCTACATTTCATGAAATTATTCTTACATGAAAAGTGTAATCAAACATGTGGAAAAAGACTTCTAGTGAAGAAATAATGAATTACAAACCGAAAAGAAGAGAGAAATTGAAAGCAATAATGAAACTATACTCGGATTGATGAAAAACCCTTGAAATTAATATAAAAGATGAATAATTGTTGAAGAAGATTAATTATAAGGTTCTTGCCTTAAAGATCCTATAAAAACCATGTAAAAACCAAATCTCTAATGTTTGGTAACAAAATTGAATATAACTCTCATGTTTTGTTAAGTGTTTACACCTTGCACAACTTTATTTTTAAGAAATAAAAATTCAGAATTTTATCTCGCCGAACCGTTCGGAATTTCCTTCTTTGTTGGGTGAACCGGTTCGCTGATTCTAGTTAGTAGAATCAGTTCTACTTCTTGGCCATCAGTTCGATTTGCTTTTGACAGTTTGTCAAATCAGTTCCCCTTTGTGTTCATCGATTCGATTTGTTTTTTCTAGTGAGTTGAATCGATTCCCCTTTTCTGAATTTTTTTCCTTCTTCTTTGACTTCTTATCAACTTTCAATCGTCATAACTTTTTAACTGACTGTTTCTTCCTATGGCCTTGTGGACTTAAGTTCTTTGACTTCTCTTTAGGTTCCGCGCCCGAATTCCGAATGTAAAATTACTCTTTTGCCCTTGACTTTTCTTTTTTCTTTCTTTCTTGATCTTGAGTTTTCTATTTTCTTTATTTGCACCAAATTCCTGTAAAACATAAGAATAATACACAATACGCGATGTACTAGGTAGAAGATGTCAGTAGCAATGATATGAGATAAATCAACTCAAATTATACCGCACGAGGTGATAAAAGACTCTAAATAAAGGGAATAAATACGAAGAATTTATGCCTAATCAGATGAGACCCTTTTGTTACACCTCTGATAGAAAGTGTTAGGAGGCGATGGGGATGGAGTTACGTTTTGTTCTATACGTGTAACCCATAGGCTGATGGGTAAAGGGGAGTTGACTAGGAAGTTGGGAAATGCGATAAATGCATATTCTAGATTTTTGGATAATTAGGAGTATTAATTACCATCGGTAAAGCTACGCGTGATATCTTGTAACAGTTTATTATCTGCGTGATGCCGACTTCATACGAAAATCTTGTCACCTACCCTACGGTTGGTTGAGAGTGGGGGATAACAAGATTCTCGGATTCGAAATGATTTATGGTCCGTCTATAAGGATTGAGTTGATGTACGTCATTTTCGTGCAGTTCAGGAACTTAATGAGAGTTAAGTCACCATGAATCAAAGTTTTGAAGTCTGACATGAGTGGTTAGGAATTGTTGCGAGTGTCCCCTCCAAAGTGAGTCATGAGGTTTGACAAGAAAGGGAAGCTAGCATCGAGGTATGTGGGACCTTTTTCGATCATCGAGAGGGTGGGACCAGTTGCGTATAGGCTGAATTTATCGAAACACTTACAGCGAATTCATGATGTGTTCCATGTGTCATCGCTGAAGCGATACCGGAGGAGAAAGAGAGCTTTTTGGCATGTTCCATTAGAGGAGATCGACTTACATCCAAATATCTCATATGAGGAGAGACCAGTGGCGATACTTGATCGTAGTGAGTGTAAGTTGCGGTCTAAGGTGGTACCTATAGTTTGATTCCGGTGGGGGCACCACAATGTTAACGAGTCGACCTAGGAGAGAGAGGAGGATATGCGAGAGCAGTATCCAGATCTATTCACCGCAGGTACAACCTAATTTCGAGGGAAAAATTCCTTTGTAAGGGGGAAGTATGTAACACCCCGTATTTCTGAGTATTTATAATTTAATTAATTTGGGTATATTTTTGTATTACACTTATGTTGTAATTTAATTAAATTAATTATTACGTGGTTATTAAAATATTAATCAGGAGATATAATGATTAATATTTATTCAATATAATTACTAAGTGAATAATAAATGATTATTTTACATCATAGAGAGTGATAGCGACGTGACAGTATTATATCTCAATCGGGAGTCGCGTGTAGATTATATGAGGTCGAGATAGGAAATTATTGCAGGGTGACTCAGATGGCGATTTCGAGCTCACGATTGGTTCTGAAAGGGTCAATATAGTCAGAATAGTGTACCCGGGGGTAGTAATTGTGTCTCGGAGCCTTTTTAGACATAATCGGGTCCACACAGGAGTATTCGGGTCATTTGGGCTTGTCCCGTTAGTCTAATTTCGGGATTAGGGATATTTAACCTAAGTTGTAGAGTTAGAGGAATCCATTAATCAAACTTTCCCTAGCATTTGAGAGAGGGAAAAAGGAAGAAAAGGGAGAAGCCTTAGGAGTCAAAATCAAAGGAGATTGAAGAGTTCGATCCCCAGATTCGTCGTCTACAATGTGTAATCACACTCTACGAATATAAAAAAGGCAAGTGATTATCTTCCTTCTGATTTCAATTGTAAAAACCCATGCTCATATCATAGTAGGTGTAGACAAATCCGTTTTTGGGAGGGTTATCACATGTTAAAATGGGTTTTGGGGGATTTAGGCATTTGACATGAAATTAATGTTAAATTAATGATGAGATGATATCATATGTTGTTGGAATCTGTATTTGAGTCGAAATCAGTAGCTAATCTCATTTAAATTTGATTATATAATTAAATTGAGTGAGGGATTTGAATAAAAATGAGAAAACCCAATTCACATGTTAATTGATTAAAGCAGAAATCGTTAATGTTCAATGATGTTTATGATGCTTAGAGATTGTTTGAGGCACGTAATAATCATAGGTTATGATTGGGTTGAGCTTTAAGAAGAATTTTGAAGCTTTAATGGGTAACAATGGAGGCAAAATAGATCGGGAAAGAAGGGTTGGCCGCCCAGGGTTAATCGATCGATCGACTTCATCGATCGATTAATGAAGGCAAAAAAGACACAGTTTTGTTTATTTTATTTACGAACTCTAATTTCTTTAGGGTTTGTTCTAGACTTATTTATTTAGTGGAAAATAAATAGGGGGGCCTATTTCCTAGTTATTATAGGTGGATATGATTGGGATTAGGAAGGTGAGAAAAAGGCGTGACACATTAATAATGAATTAAGTGAGATAAATTCATAAATGTTTAAATACGAGCCGATTGGGTGAGTTCGAGTATCTTAGCAAGTGAAGCAACGTTAAATATATTTAATGGATGTGAAATTAAATAAAATAAGAGTTGGAGAAATAGACTAAGGTATTATGGGCTAGTGCCACGGGAGTTAGGCACGGGTTCGCTGAATATATATATATATATATAGAGAGAGAGAGAGAGAGAGGAAGGCTCACCTATATCATGCACTATACATCACACCGTACATCACACCTAATTCTAGGCCCTAGAAAACTTTTTTTTCAAATTTTATATTTTTTCCTTGAAATTAACCTTCCAATCAACCCATATACAAAAAATTAGGTCAAAATACATTTTGTAGCTATTTTTAAAAAATTCACAAAAAACTGTTGGCGCAGACCCTTATAAATAAGGTATTTTTAGCATTTTTTGTGGATTTTTTAAAAATAGTTACAAAATGTATTTTGACCTAATTTTTTGCATATGGGTTGATTGAAAGGTTAATTTCAAGGAAAAATTTAAAATTTGAAAAAAAAGTTTTTTAGGGACTATAATTAAGCGTGATGCACGGATGCTGTATAAAGCATGATGTAGGTGAGCCTTCTCCTATATATATATATATATATATATATATATATATTAAACATGCTTGTGTACTTTATAAATATCGGTGTTAGATATTTATGTGAATACATACCCCTCAAGAGCTACCATAGGAGGTTGAGCGATGTGAGTGAATCCCCTGACTAGTGAATGCAGTGAGACTATAGTCCCCAGATAATATCCTTCGATATTTTATTGTTTGATTTATTTTCGAAGTTGGACATTTTAGGTATGATTAGGTCTCACTCACATGGAAATATGATCGCCATCACTACGTTTGCAATTTTATTTACCGATTTCGGTGTGAGTTAACCGATTTATGGTGATCGGGCTAGAGTGAGCCTACCTGGGATGATAGCATTTTAGAAGACAAGCATCTAGTGAGTTAGTGCTTGGAAGGATAGTTATTATACATGACATTTATGTGATTCTTGTAGTATATTCATACGTATATAATAGTGTAGATAAATTATATATGGGTTAAAACTACAAGGTGTGAATGTAGTCTTTATGTAACTAGTGTGAATGTTATATACTCAAATAAAGTGGAAAGAATTAGCAAGTTAAAGGGAAAAATAACTTAGGAAACAAAAAGAAGAAAATACTCGGGATAGAGTAAAGTGACAAGAAGATATGTAACAGGACTAGTTAGGTGGGATAGAATAACTAGTTGGGTTAATTAGTCTGCGTTAGGTGCGCACAATAGTTTAGAGGTGAATAATATCTCAAGAGAATGCAACACCCTCTTAAATATTAAAAGTGTTAATGCATATTTAAATTGTTGCATTTTAATTACTTGCAAAATATTTTCAAATGATTTTGGGCCCTGACCCGTGTCAAAATATTTTCCAAAACAATTTTAGGTGTCCACCCACAGGGACACCCAATTTGATGATTCTTTCCAGGGATGAGTAGTGCAAAATTGTGAAGGCTTGGAGGATTTTCTTTAGACGCTTCATTTATTCATATTTAGTTCAGGAGTTTCATTTGGGCATGTCCCCCCTTTTAGTTGATACATTTGAGTTTTATTTATCAGACAATGTACGTGGATATATTTTATTGCTCTAGACTTATGATTTGGAGTTTGTTTTGGGAACCAATGGTTTATTCGGTATTCATTATTGCTTGATGATTCAGACTTGTATATTTGTTGGGGATGAGTTATTAAATTTTAAATTTTCACATGTTGTTAAGTTAATGAAAAGATAAAATTTGGCACCGGCTTAATTTAACATAGGTGGGTAGTAATTTAAATTGGTATTCGACAGTGATACAAAGAATGAACCAAATGCGATTCCTGTTTATTTTGATAAAGGACTGATCACCCGTGATTAAAGTAGGTGGGGTGTCACATATCCCCTAATTTCTTCTCTTCTCTTGAAGTTCCTCCACCCTAGCCTCAAGGTGCTTCCCAAATTATATTACATAACTTATGAGATCCCCAAATGACTCATTAAAAACCTTAATCTCTGAAATTTAGCTTGGGTCCTAAATGGGCCTTAGCTAAAAGAGCCCAAAACCACCTTCAAATGACTTAAAACATTAACCAGGCCATATACCTATCTAATCGGCTTAAAACCCAACATTTTAAAATAAAAATGGACCTTCTAAGCATCCCAAAAGTCGAGTACAACATATGCCCAATTCAAGTAAATAACAACTCATTTAATTAATAATTACCTGATACAAATATTAATTATCTAATTGATGGATTATCTCATATAAAATCCTACTTCTACTTCGAATTAATTAATACAGACAAATGTAATTAGTGACATCTCTAGTCATAATAATTACACATAATTATTTTTTTACTAATTAAATAAATCATAAAAAAATATAGGGTATTACACATGCAATGCCTCAAATGGTGCCATATTAATCGTTAGCTGGTAACTATTATTGTAAGCAAACTCCACCAATGGTAATTACTGTTCCCAACTAACTTTGAAGTCCAAGATACATGTCCATGACATATCTTCCAACATCCGATTCACCCACTCTGTCTGACCATCTGTCTGTGGGTGTTACAAGGTACTCAACCTTAACTCTGCCTCCTAATGCCTGCTGAAAACTCCTCCAAAATTGGGACACATGCCATGTCCCTATCTGACACAATATTAAGTGGTACACCATACAACTTCACGATCTATGCAAGGAAGATCTTATCATACTGATCTGAAGTATAATCCGTCCAAACTGGAAAAAAGTGAGCCACTTTTGTTAAACGTTCCACGATTAGCCAAATGGCATCGTGTCCCCGATGTGACATAGGCAACCTTTATGATAAAATCCATGAAAATGTTCTCCCATTTCCACATCGGAATCTCGAGGAATTGTAGAACACTTGTTGGTCTCTGATGATCCACCTTCACCATTTGTCACATGGAACACTTGGATATAAAAGCGATGATGTCCTTCTTCATGCCTGCCCACCAATTTTGGCCCCTCATATCTTGGTACATCTTATCTCCACCAAGATGTACCAAAAAACACAGCCCGTGCACCTCAGTTATAACTTCTCATCGTAACTCCCTATCCTCTATAACTACCAACCCGTCATGGAATCATAATCCTCCCTCTGAATTAATTGAGTAAGACTTTGCTCCTTCTGACAACAACTGCCTGATTTTCTCCTGACAAGAAAAATCTCCTACATGTGCCTTTATGAACCGGATGATGATCTCCAGTGTGATGATAAGGACCACCATAAATGTGTGAGATAACTCATCGTCTATGAAAAATTAACTCCACTTTGCCTTCCACAACTTTATTAGCTCAACTATCGGTTTATAGCTCAAGGTGACTTTCTCCTTGCCTGGGTGGTACTGAATATTAAACGGATAATCCTTCAAGAACTCAAGCCATTTACGCTTCCTCGTGCTCAACTCCCTATGCATGAATTATTACTGCAAACTCTTATATTCTGTAAATAAATGGGATCTCTTTCCTAAAAGATAATGTCTCCAAATACGTAGTACACATACTACTGCAGCCAACTCCAAATCATGGATGTGGTAATTACTTTTGTAAGGCTTAAGCTTTCAGGAAGCATAAGTTATTGGCCTCTCCTCCTACATAAGTACACTCCCAAGTCCTTGTAAGGATGCATCAGTAAACACCACACACTTTATCCCTCCACGAGGTAAAGTGGGCAACGGAGCTGAAGTCAACTTGACCTTCAACTCATCGAAATCCTACTAGAATGAATCATCCCAAACAAATTATACACCCTTCAATGCCAAATTCGTTAGAGGCTCAACTATCTTAGAAAACCCTTAATGAATCGACGATAGTACTCAGCCAAACTCAAGAAACTGTACACCTATAAAGGTGTTGTGGATTGTCCCCAATCCATCACTATCGAAACCTTACATGAAGCCATTGATATCACTATCTTGGACACAATGTGGCCCAAGAACTGAACTGCACTCAACCAAAATTCTCATTTCTCAAACTTAACATAGAGTTGATGGTCTTATAACATCTATAAGACCATCCGCAAGTACTGAGCTTTCTCGTTTGCGATTTGAGAATACATAAATATGTCATATATGAACATGATGACAAACTGATCCAAAAAGTCCTTTCAACACCCTATTCATGGGGTTTGTAAATAGTGCTAGCACGTTAGTTATCCCAAAAGGCATAACCATAAACTTGTAAGACCCATATCTTATCAGAAATATTATCTTCGAAATATCTTGATCAGGAATCCTCAACTGATGGTATCCTGACCTCAAATCAATCTTCGAAAAGTATGCATCACCCTTCATTGGTAGAATATATCATTGATAAGGGGCAACATATATTTATTCCATATAGTGACCTTGTTCAACTCTATATAGTCAATACATAATCAATACATATTTTATGTGTGCATATAGAATAACTGGTTAATTAACCAATAATCAACTAAACTCAAAATATTTTAATAATTAACAAAATATGGACAATGGTTCATAATCGATGGAAGGCCTGCTGGGAAACCTTAGGCACACATCACTAACTAGGTCGCAAAAATCATTATTAGGGAATGACCTCACGAATAGGTGCATTCTTAATTTTATAGATCTAACCTAAGGTTTGATGTGACGACATCACCTAAAAGGCAAGACCAAGGACCACACAAAAAGCAAAATGCAAAATTTTCCATTAATACTTAGAGTTATTACAGGAAATTGAAAAAAGTAAATGTTACAATAAAATGGTAAATACAACTGAATCAATTGCACGTGATGACTCATTCACTGAAGTCCCAACTCCAGTAGGTAGAATATCCAACGCATAGAGAGTAACGGTCTCAGACAGTTCCCTATGTAACACCCCGCCTAATTAAATACCGGGTGGCCAGTCCCATACCAAATTAAAACAGAATATACAGTTGGTTCATTCTTAGCATCACTGTCGAAAACATATACAACTCACCCAATACTCAATTAAGCTGGTGTTGAAAACTTTTCAAATTTTAATTTAACAAAATCCATTTCCAGTTTAAGAATAACACAACACATTTTATTCTACAACACTGATAACCAAGTAGATAACACAAAAGAATTTAAATGCAATTGGAATAAACATTCCCAAATAATATAAATCCATTACAATAATCCCAACAATGTCAAATGTATTAAAAAGACACGAATACAATAGTATTTTACCCCGATAGAAGAAGATAACTGAATCCTTTGGGCGACATGCCCTACTAAGAGAATACTGTGAATCAAATGATGATAGGCGTCTAAGTAAAACTCCATAAATCCATAGCCTGTCATAATCCGCTAAGGTTGGCGTCCCAGTTACTGGACACCTGATATAGAAGATACAATAGAAAAGAAAATATGCAAGGAAACGGGTCAGAGCCCGATTGTGAAAAATAATTTTTAAAACAGCAAGTATTTAACAAGTGCAATAAATCTTTTATTATGTACATGTTAGACCCAACTCTCACTTGCCATTCTCACCTCTCAACTAGAGTGCACACTTAATGTTTCCTATTAACCTCCTAGTTAATGGTTCCTCTTTTCTAGTCTCCATATTATAATTCCATCCCAATATCATAATCCCCGTATGTCCCATACCATACGTCACATTATTATTCATTTACATTTCTCATCGTTTCTCATCAACATGAATCATTTCTCATTAATATGAATTAAGCTTTTTAAGAATAAACATTCATTAACTTAATTCCATTATCTTTCTCTATTCACCGTTATCTACAATTATCACCGTAGATAGATTTAACCATAATAAATATCCATTCGTTCATTTAATCCATTATATATATATATATATATATATATATATATATATATATATATATATATATATATATATATATTCATATATAATACGGCACCCCGAGTCACAGCTGCGGTGCAATGCATTACTCTGCTATCATGTCCCAATATCGCTGGTCTCCGAAAAGTGGACAAAATGTTCGGTAAGGATTCCTCGAGCCACAAACAACAACACAATCATTGGAGGCGAACATAGTTCTCATACCCATGGGTCACGCACATACCTACGTACCCACAGTCAGCGGACTTATCAACTCCCCGATAAGTCTTTCATAGACCTATGTTCTCGAGCGACAAATCAAAGATCCCCTGGATTCATCAGGATATGACTGCCCTCACGCGCAAACCTCCCACCGATAGCAAGTAAGCTAGGTATGTTATACACATAAATCATCAATCAATCAAATAGGCATTATCATACCTATAATATAATATCAATAAGGTAATATCAATACCCTAAGATAATTCCCATACGTAGCATTATATCTCTTTTAAATTCCACGTATTAAAATATCATATCTTTACTTCATAATTGAATTATCCTCGCATCCTATAACATCTCTCCACTCCCGACGTCGTTAAGGTTCATGCGCGGAGCGTCTCGCAAAGCGAAATCCAAACAAGGAACCCCTCCAATACACTACTACCTAACTTTGTCGATCGAGGAGGTCCGACAACTTCAACTATGCGATCGGGATAACCTCATACCTTCTTTCAAACAAATGTGTTCTAAACTCCCATCTCTATCCAGGAGACATACCACTACGCTCTTGTATTACACTCCGTCCTTGCGAAATCAATAATGAGCTTAAACTCAGTCCTTGATGTTCAAATTGTAACCCTAAGGCTACCCTCTCTCAATACACAAGATTCAAATAGATTTTTCCTCAACATATATTCAATAAGAAGTCACTTATACCCTACTGGTCCATATCGCCATATCTCCCGAATTACTACAAATTAAATTCTCCCTTTAATTAAGGTTTAAACCGATAGTTTCAAATCTCTTATAAACACACCTTCTTTCACTTAGGATTAAACCCTCTTGTAAACTTAAGGATACCCAGGTGTTATATTAAATCACCACTACTGGACCTATCCTTAATCCTCAAGCAAACCAATTATAATCCAACAAATGAATCTAGCAATCGAAATTTCTTTAATTTAATTATCATCATTCTAATCAATTTAAATCCCAACCAAATTAATTCAAATCTTATCAAGGGTCTACTGATATTTTCTAAGTCCCATAATATCCAATTAATAATCACCAAAGATCCACAAAAGTTTTGGGATAAGAACCAACATTAAAAAGAAACAACATCATGAATTCTCATATTTTAAATACTCAGAAAAATCAGATCCAAAAATTATTCGAATCATCAATCCGACTTCAGATTTGGATTCTACACGAAAAATTGAGTCAGGTATGTGTTTTGAGTTTTTCTTAAATCTCATCCAAATGCACTCGAAAAGGAGATCTAAACATTCCAAATTGGCTCTTCTCATTCCACTCGTTTTTGCCTCTTTTTCCAGAAAATTATCAACATATTATCTTCAAGAACACAAAATGATTTTCAGAATTTCTTCCACAGATTGATGAATATTTCTTGGATTACTAACTACCTACAACATGAGTTTAATTCCTATATATTTTTAGATTCCAAAAATCCATTAACAACTATATCCTTTCATCTTCCAAGCATGAAAATCATCTCTTTTTATAACTATCCTAACATGGACAATATACGAACTTAAATTGCAAATATCAAACACTTGCCTCTAATGAAGATCTGATCCTTTGGAGTTGAATAACACATGTGGTGATGGTGGTGGTGACCTTTGACCTTTAGTTCTCCTCCTTCCCAAGCAAACTTCTTTTTCTTTCCAAGCAACCTTCCACTCTCTCTGAGAAGATGACTTTTCAATTTTGTGTAGAAGAGATGAAATGAACCTACATACACTAATCTCCAAATACTTATAATAAGACAAAACCCGAAATCACTATTCACCCCTTGTAAAAATAACCAAAATACCCTTTTGGGTTGTCTTTTCATTTCCAAATGACCCGAGACTCAAAATTAACATCCAAATAGACTTTTCTGACTATTTCGAACCTTCCGGACGCAACGACGCAGTCAAAATGACTATAAGGTCGATAGAAAATAAATTTCCTTTTTAATTTAATAAATTAGTCCCGACACGTCCCATACCGCGTCTGACTAAAAATTCAAATTACCGAATTTATATCATACCGTCATATCAATGACATCACATTCATATATTACCTAAATATCTTTAAGTAATATTCAGAATCATCCATTTTAATATCCACAATTCGGATAAAACCCAAATTAATTAATTTATAATAAGATCCAATTAATCCATTAATTTAAAATATAACCCATTTTAAAAGTCATTAAAATTACGGGGTATTACACCCTAATTCTCGATGGATACCCAAGAGTCACGGTGTCAACTAAGTGTTAAGGTCGGTAGAGTCCATCACCTTCATCTAGGCCATAGTCATTGATGTACTTCCTTATCAAGCTAAATGGAACGACAATCATTGTAATCCATGAAATATCAAGCTTATAATGGGGTTTTGGCTGATCAAGGCAACCAGAATGATCCTAGTTCCACAATTCAGAGTCCTTTGGAACCTTTGCCACTATTAGGGCATTGGGCCAACCATTAAAAAAACCAACATTTCGAACACAGTTTAAAGTAGCATCCATACTTAGTAGAGCCTCATTTTAGACATCCATCCATACTTGGCGAGGCAACTTGCCGAACTAGAATTTGATCTGATCGAGATTCTCAAACACACTCATAATGGTCCTCACTTTATCATGAAGAGATTTTTTTTTTATCTTATTTAACTCTTTGGTCAAATAGCCACACCTTAGATCCTGGAAGGAAGATATACCCTAATGGTCACAACCTTATTCTAAAAAGGAGGTCCATTATCCAACCTATTTGCTTGATAAGGATTTGTTAAGCCTTTCAAGCTTATCCCTCAGGTCATTGTTCTCCTTCTCGAGAAGAGCAACGACCTCTTTGGAGCCTATAAGGTTAGCATGTAGATTAAAGTTCTTCCTTGTATGAGCAAACTCAGTGACAGACGATTTCTTATCAAAACCTATTTCTCTGCTCAACTCGACAACCTTTTAGTCAAAATCAGGGCTCAGATTGGATAACTACTCCTTATAACTATTTTGAGTAATAAACATCATGTTATGGAAGGAAGCATTAATTGCCACAGCCTGATGAAAGAGGCAATAAATATCCAAGTAAGCCTCCATTTCTTGGACAGACCCATTAAGGCCAAAAACATGGTTATAATCATCGTCCTCGTCCTTGTTATGATCAAAGGAAATAATCCTTCTACGTCTCTTTTAAAAATAATCTTGAGCGACAATGAGAGTCTAAAGTCTGACACCAAATTGTACGGACAAGTGGTTGAGCATATAAGCTTATCAAATAGAAAAAAAATATATGCAGTATCATAAAGCAGACAAATAGGCCAACAGTTGAACCGAACTTTGTATTTCATAAAATAAAATAATAAATGGGGCATCCCCTTACATAGTTCTTTAAAAGGAAAATAAATACAATGCTTTCAAATAGTCCTAAGGAGCATTCTCTATGACCTTATCCTTCCCGACAGCTTGAAGAGTAGCTATAGCCTCCAAGTGGCCAGCCCCAATCATAATAACTTGTTGAATTTGTACCTGGGGTGATCAGTCCTTTATAAAATTAAATCGGAATATCCAGTTGGTTCAGATTATGCATCACTGTCGAAAACTTTATTATTAAAACCAACCACCTAATATTTAAAAAGGTTGATGTTAAAATTTTATCTTGTTATTAACCATCATCATTAAAGGGAAAATATTTAATCATCACCATACATCACAATAGCATAAGGAAAGATCTAACTGAATTCAAATAAAGAACTGGAGTAAACATTTCCAGTCAAAATCCCATACAATAATTCAATAACATGAAATCAAAGTCTAATGATAGAATAAAACAACTCTAAACTCTTAATGTAAAATAGGAGGGACAACATGTACAACTGAAGTAAATAACTGATGGATAAAGAAGAATAGACTATAAAGCGTCTACTAACAATGTCCTGTAGCTTCCACAACAGCTACAACTCGGCAACTGAATGGATTCTCCTAAGCTTGGTGTCCCTGTGGCTGAGCACCTAAAATAAAGTAACAAGATAAGAGATTTGCAAAAGAAACGGGTCAGAGCCCGAGTAGAAAATAGTTTAAATATAGCAAGTGCTTAAATTGATTAATTAGCACAAATACCATTCATGTTAACTTAGCGTACTCACTTGGGATGCTCACCTCTCATCTAAGGTGCACACCTAGCGAACCTAACTACCCATACTAGTCACGATACTCAGCCTGACTATACGTAGTATAACCACTATGCCGGATAAAATATCTAAATAACCCGAAGACAATATATATCTCTATTATTTAGGAATACATTTAAAGATGCTTTAACTCGTTCTCATAGCATTCTTAATTCTCAACTGGTGACCCAATAAAGATATACTTTAATAAATTTTCCAGCATAAAACACAGAATAGGAACTCAGTATACATATATAAAATCTCACTATGTATACATACAAATATATATATCAATACTGCACCCATGGTTAAGAAACCCCTGGTGCTAGGCATACTCGACTAACTTATCCCATTGCAACGCTCACGTATAAAGGACAACATGTTCAATCTATCAAGAACTAATAAAACATATACACATATTGGAGGCGAACATAGTTCCAAGTCGATGGGCTACGCACATACCTACGCACCCATACGACCGTCATCACTATCGTTCTTACAGATATCTCATACCTAGGTTCCATGCTCTGGTGGTACGACTCAAAATCCCCCGAAGGCACATAAGATATAGTCGTACACAACGCGCAAACCTTCGTTCGATAGTCAGTAGCTAGGTATGTCGTACACATAGTATTCCAGGTAATAAGCATGCACACAACTTATACAACTTAATAGGCGCTCACGCAACCCAATTACCATAATACGTAAGTAGTAGTATTATTTCTACCCTCTCCATACATCATATATATATGTGTATACTCTCTTGAACCTAACACTCCCCGGTTCTTTGAACTTTCTACATCCTGAGAATAATCACACTCCCAATTCAATGTTAACTCGGACTTTAGGTCACTCATCATTCACGTAGGCTATTTCTCTCACTTAGATAACCCTAGGATGCTTTTTAACCTAATCGGGATCAAAAAGTGTATTCTGAAATCTCATTAGAAGTCAAGGGATTCTCGTTCGAACGAGGTCATTCGAACGAACTCCCCACTTCGAACGAACTCAAAATATCGTTGGAATTCTCGTTCGAACGACTTGGGCAGGTCTTCGAATGAGAATTCCGAACTGGCCCCGTTCTTCCCCAAAATTGTTTTCCCAACATTCCAAACCTCAAACTAAATCCTAATTTCGTCCAACATCAATTGAGATGGTTATAAACTATCCCTAATCATTATGGGGCACATTCTAACACAAATTAATGTTCAAATATTTATGTTTTTAAAAGGGAAACCAATAATTTCTAAAATCTCTAAGAATTTTCATATGACGAACCCAGCACTTTAATTATTCAAACTATTAATTTAATTCGTGATTTGCACATAAAATCTCCAGATTTAATAGTCTACAAATGAAGTAAATCCTCTACATGCAACCCATCACCAAAATCCAATGTTCCTTTATGATTAAACCTAATGAAACCCAAATTTCATCATATTATATCTAAATCATCAACAGATTTTAACAGGAACAATATATGCTAAATAAACTAGCAAGATAAACACTTGCCTTGGAATGGAATTATGATTCTTGGGTTGAATTTGGTATGTGGTTGATCCTCTCATCGCGATCTACACTTTGTTGTAATTCTTGGTGGGAAATCTTGAGTTCTTGGCTTAGTTCTCCAATGGGGTCTTCTTCCTCCGCGGTTTTCTCTCTCTCTCCCTCTCCCTCTCTCTCTCGCGTAGGTTGAAACTGACAGTAACCTTTAACCCACGTAGCTTTTAATTAAAACCTAATTTTTGTCCATTTAATTACTCAAAAATTCCAAAGGACTAAAATACCCCTCTAGGGTGTCGTTTTGGGATAAAATTCCCCGGACTCCAAATATAACACCCGAGTAGTGTTTTCTGACTATCTCCACCCTTTCGGACACACTGTTGCACTCAAAATAGTTATTCGAGTTATATAAAAATAATTTAACTTTTTAACCCCCAAATATGTAATAGTGACGCGACCCATACTTGCGTCCCAAATAATTATATCTTAACTGTCGTGTATCTTGTCCTCGACCATATTATTATTTTCAAAACCATCTACTCACTGCGTAATGTTCAACATAGTTATTACTCAGCATGATTTCAACACAATTATTTTCGATAACTACTAACTCTCGTCACGCTAGTAATTATTACATTAAATCAGATTAATTATAATTTAAATTTTCTCCCTTTAAGTTAATTAATATCGATTTCCATAATTTCCCAATTTCCATAATTTCATGATAAAATAGATATACATAAAAATACGGGGTATTACACAGTAGCTTATCCTCCAACCACCACCTCATAATCGTCATCCTCCCCTTCCTCAATTTCAGGAGGGGAACTTGCATTATGCTCCTTGTAGAGGTTGGAATCCTTATCAATGTCAACTTTACAAAGCCTTCATCCCAGTTGTTCTTAAAAAATACCTTTATAAAGTATGCAATCTGAATCTCAAAATTGGCTAAGGCCTTATCCCAATGACAATTATAGGCCTCATATTTGGCCTTAGACGCATTAGCTAGGGCTTTCTCGTCTTTGGCCTTGGCCTCGTCAGCCTTTGTCTTTGTAACCTCGGCCTCGACCTTGGCATCCTCAAATTATTTTTTTCCCTGCTCGATAGTGGTGACCAGGGAAACATCATCATTAATCTTCTTTTAAAGCTTGGTCTTCTCCCCCTCCAAGCTTTGGACCTTTTAGTCGAGCTTCATCTTCTCGACCAACTAAGTAATATTTATCAATCGAGCAGTCATCAAAGAATTTCTTAACTATTAAAGGCCCCGTCCACATCAGTGGAGGATTCTTTCAACACATCATTTCTTTTCGACAAACTGATCATAATCAATCAAGGACTTCTATATAATGGGTGGACAAAAATAAAAAAATAAGCAAGTGAGATGAAAGATGAGTAAAAAGAATGTTCAAATGACAAACTTACAAGGGAAAAATTGTAGTTGGCACATTCCAACAATCGACCTTAAGTTAAGGCATATGAAGTAGCCCTATCAGTAGGAAAAAAACCCAATCAGATCATGTCTCAAGCTAGATCAGGACGAGCAATGACAAATTATGCAACGCCTTTGCCCTTGTCAGCAATTGATTTTCCCCTAATAGACACTCGGGTATGATGAGTGTTATTCTTATTCCACCTCTTCGCAAGATGATCATCATTTCGAGAAGGGGAATCCCCGAAGTCCATAGGGTTGGTAGGACCCCCAACTTCACTCTTCTTGCTCGCCAACTGAGCAATATATTTCTTTTTCTCGACGATTGAGCATGGGGGGAGACCTGGTACCAATATTTCCAGCGATCAAGTTTTTAACCTTCCTATTGTCCATGGCACTGGAAGAAACCACAATATAGGTAACTGATGAAATGTCTAACGGTTCAAAGGAAGATAACCGTTATCCCTCCTCTTTTGAGTTGGGGGAGGTGGAAGCTTCTGGACCATCCAAAGTAATGGGGATGATCGTTATTTATTCTACTAGACTTATAACAAAATAGGCAGTAGAAATCCTTTAATTGAGCAGGAATGAAGCCGTCCTGGGGTGATCACTAGTTTCAGCCTTTTGTTGAATAACCCAAACTGTACGGAGATAAGTAAAATTGACTTTGCATTCACAAAAGACTTTTCATGTTTTCCTGCAAAGAACAAAGAAAGCATCCAACATTAGCCTAAATCACGAAGAGATTGAAAAGTCAGATAGTTAATTACTTTCTAACTTATGCCTCACCCTTTATGGGGGCATCTTAGCCCTTCGTATGCCTCACCATCAGTAATGGGGGACTATTGTTAGTCATTTACAATCGAAATATGATCCCAGTAATACTTATTAGAATCAGGGAGATTCATGACTAGGGCCCTATTGGCCGACCTTGTCTTCGTGTAAAATATACCTTCATGGGTTGTTGCCCATTGGTAAAAGTACATAATTTCGATAATGCCAAGATGGGTTCCACATAGCTCGTTAAAGTTTAATGATCCTTCAGATATTTGGATACATCAAAATATTGGTAGAACTCTAAGAATAAATGATTTAGAGGTGATCCCACATTCAACAATAAAGATTGAAGGCAAGCAATGGCCTTCAGAAATAGCACAAAGGTCACAAGGACCCCCCAGCTGATTCTATAGTTACACACTGGGGATTTGGTAGTAAAGTTTTAATTTTTCAATGGTGTTTTTGTTAACTTAATAAAATAATTTACGAAGTGAATAAAAGCTATTGGAATGGAGTTTGGAGTTTTGAAAGTTCTTATAGTTAAATAAAGACACTGAAGAGCTCTCCTTTGAAGTTCATGTATTTTTAAAATGAATTAGAAAATGAGGAAAGAGAGGGAACCGTTATTTTGTAGTAAGAAATGGCCTCACGGCCCCTCAAAATATAATGATCACACGCACATGTGATGACTATCAAAGCGACAACTCATCGTCAAGAAAAAAAGTTATATTTACAAGCGTGCCTCGGGGTCACTTATAAGCAGAATCTTTATAATTTCTAGGGCATTTACCGAATTTTTCTCCAACCAATCATGGAAGATTTCATAAATCAATCGACTTTCAAAGAAGGAATGTTGTAATTCTCTTAGTGTAAATGCTCGGGCCACATGCTCCCAAGATTAATAAAGAGTCAAAGTCGCGAAAGACTTCCTGAAGTCCATCGCTTGTAACAAATGAATATAATAAATGATAGGTATGCATTATCGGGTTTAGCTATTGACGGAGCGTAGGACTCTCCTAAGCTTATCTATAAATTAAAACTCTATCCCCTTAAGGGGGAGGGGGGGGGGGCATGTGATATTGTAACATCTAACAATAATACAACTCTGACGACCGGTTCTTTAAAGCAATAAAGAGCAAACCCTAAATCCTGTGAATATGTACATCATGTATTTCATGTGTGATTTCATTACTTTATATTATATTTACTCTTATTTGACTTGTGTGCATTGGATCATTACCTATTGAAAATTACCACCTACGCTTACCTTGCTCAAGATATTTCTCTTGATCTATACTTGATCAATGAGAGAATTATGAAGTTTATACGTGGGATTTGCTTTTAAGTATAATAAGTCTAGATTTATTACACCTATACATCATAGTATTCATTTTCAATCTATCTGAGATAAGATCTGGAGTTGGATTACTTTTTGGAGGAATTTTACAACCAATATGTGATGATTGGAAAATTTGAGGTTTTCTTGGCCATGGTGGAGCTCTGTGAGCCTATTCTGATGCTATATGGGGGATAGTTGAGGTGTTGGAAGCAATTATCTATAAAGGATATAAGATTTTAGAGTTATGCACTTGAACATCCTAATATTCACTTTTAAGTGGAATGAGATAGAGAATACATCCCGACGTTTTCCCTTTAAGTGGAGATTTTGGTCGCAAATATAATTTTGTGAGGTTGATTGTGATGTTTTTTGTATATATATAGCACATTTCAATAACTCTCCTTAGATACTTGATTCGATGATAATTGAGTAATGAAGTCTATAATGGTTGTCACCTTGTTAATTATCGAAATTGACTTATGATGTCTCATCCATGTGAGTTGATTAAATAACCTTACTAATATTTTATTAGGAATTAAAAACACCTCAAATACTTTCCTGCATATATTAAAACAATTAAAATTTATAAACTAGATACAAATTAAAATGTGGCGTATTTGAGCACATATTGGCATAATTTGCCTTTGTATTTATTTAGCCTTATTCACCCTTTCCAGAACTTTTTAAAACCCCATGTGAGATGCGGTAAAGTTGAGTGAAATCTGATTTCTTCTAAACAATTATAGAAAAGTGTAAGATTACTGAGGTTAAGTTATATGAGAATGTGGGCCCCAGTGGGATTACATTCCCCCATCGATGAAAAAAAGTGTGTAATGAAAATCCATCCATGTAGGTTAGATACCTACTTTAACACGAGAATCCTTGAAAATGTTTTATGTAAAGACAAAAATTCCCCCCCCCCCCCCCCCAAATACTTATTCATAAAAACTACTCGTAATGCCTCTTTATATAATTTGCAAAGATAATTTGGTTATGTCAATTTTTAATAAATTTAAAGTCGTACGATTTTTATTTTGTATTTTTAGTATCTTTTTTTCACTCAATAGTATAACCCTGTATCTACAATAAGCTACCACGTTTATTAAATACTAGTTGTGCCCACGTGTGTTGCACGTGTTTGTGAGTCCATATATTCTTCTTTGCTTTGAATTAATATGAATTATGTAAAATTAAAAATCTAAAGCATCACAGAATATGTTTTTGTAAGACTTTGGATAATAACTATGTTTAATCGAAAGAAAAAGATATTGTATTTATCAATCTTGGATAACACCAATCTTTAATCAAAAAGAAAAAGAAAATGTCTTGGTCAGATATGTTATTTTTGACGTTTGTTTGGATGCGAAGGTTCTTCTTCCTCTTCAATTTTGTGACTAAACGTGCCAGCTTTCGATTTGATTCTTTAACTAACTTTCCTTTAATATAAAATCTGTAGAATTTGCCAATGCATGTGTATAGCTTTCGAATATATCCTGAGTGCAAAATTTCCTGTGGAGTAAAAGAATAAATATGAATATTAAGTATATTTTTTTAGTATTAAGTGTATTGAATTTACGAATGAGTTTGAATTGGCAAAAAAAATTATATTACCTTATCTTTAGAAGCAATGAATGTCGAAATGTTGCACCCAATGAAAGATTCTGCTTCGTTGAACATTGTCACTGATGCTCTTTCGTCATCGTCTTGGACCACAAGTTGAAGTAAGTACCTTACGTTTGTTTGTATAATGTGTAAGTAAAGGTATGTGTATGATGAGTTATTTAAATTAAAAATCATTGATTATAATTTTTTTTTAAGTTATTGTGTAATTTCCATTTGAGAAACCACAATTTAAGCATGTTCCATTTCCGTTAGCAACAGTGAGTTTCTTGTTGCAAACATTGCAAGCGGCATGCCATGGGTTTTCTTTGATTCTGACCTCCATAATCATGGAAACGAAAGAACATAAAAGATTATGTGAAATGTGAACATATTTTTGTGTTACGTTATGGTAATGAAAATGTTAGACATGTAAAGGTGATTCATAGTAAATTAAGCATTACCTCCTTTGTTGATGCAACTCCATTTATAATATCACGAATAGAAACCTTGTCTGCATTCATGATTATTTTTTGTGGCGGCGAACTAAATTTCTTGAAATTTGGGGATGTTAATGAGCTCTTCAACCTGTATGTTACATTTTGTCAATATATTTATGTAATGTAGAAACTAAAGTATGTGTGAAAAGAAAATTAAAGCATTATTTTAATTCGATAGCCTGTATGATATCAGGGTTAATCTGAATTGTAATATTTGATATGCTACTTAAGCTATATTCGCCTGCTAAGAATAAATTGATGAATTTGGAATTAGTAAGACCTGTATTCGTTGTTGCTTGAAGTGCAAAAGAATATTTTGCCTTCATAATATGAAAGTTCAGCTTGAGAAACAACTATTAAAGGATATTCGATTGATAAGCTACTTAATTGCTATCCTTCATTCCCTACTAAGTCTCCCCATAAAGTGAAATTCATTGATTAGAATCAGTGATAAGTAATAAATTATAACATGAAATAGTATATTAAGCAATGTGAAATAAATTTACATACATAAAAGTATATTTTTAATATAATGAAAAGTTAAATTTTAGGATTTATACTTTGTATCTCAGAGAGTTATACCGAGTAAAATTACTTTTGTGGAGTTGGATGCTTTTGTAATGGTCCTCATTGATTTCACTTTTATGACAAAAGCTATCACATTTGTATGTTTGAGAATTAGAAATAAGATAAAATAATGAGTTTTTATAAATGTACGAGCAAAACTTTTGTACTAATAATTACCATAGGTTTTCTCTTCATCTTTCTGTGCGAGTAGATCTTCAAAGGAGATGAATTTGTAGAACGTTGACGGGAATATGAAATAATGATCTCGTTCAACGATCTCAATGTATTTATTTAAGGACAACTCGATTTTGTCGTGAACGGTTGAGTAAGCATCATTAACGCTCTTTACCATACCATTAGTGAAGGAATATTATTTCTGACTTTCAAGAAGACCGTCTAGTCGATTTTGTCATAAACGGTTGAGTAAGCATCATTAATGCCCTTTACCATACCATTAGTGAGGGAATATTATTTCTGACTTTCAAGAAGACCTTCTAGTCTTTTAATAGGGACAAACTCCTAGTGCGCAAGGTGTAAAATGTGAATTGTTTACTATAAACGGTTATGCTCTCTTCGATGGTTTGACGCTGTGGGATGCGAAATTAAGGGTAACATCCATTATATAAAAGATTTATCACTTATCAAATATTAAATCTACTGATATTGGTATTTTTATTTTATATATAGAGTATTGAGATGATATGACAATTCGTCGACCTCTTAGGTGTAAGGATGTATTATCCATTGTGTGCCTATGTATAATTTTGAAAAAGGAAAATGAAGCTCTCTCTTTTCAGTTATGTTTTAGTTGGGTAGCTTTTAACCCATGTGGTGGATGAATAGAAGACCTTGACGCATGCCTAAAACAACTGGATGGCGAAAGACTCCTTGGTCCTTAACAATTTTAGAAGTGGTTTGACATCTCACAGCTCAAGCTTTCAATGTTGGGATCGAAAATACCAGACCTACAATTGGGATCAATCATATTGCAGGTTCACCTAAGCAATTTTAAGGCCAATCAACCAGTAAAGTAGCACCTACTTTACTCCCCTATTTGTTTGCCACTAATGCATTTATTTTTCTGTAATTCATTTCCTCGATCACAGTTCTAATTTAATGTAATTTGTACATTAAATTTATCTTTCTTGTACTTTTATCCTCCAAACTAAAAATTGTAGAACGTATTATTTCACATTAACAGAACAAAAAAATGAACATTATTACTAAAAAAAATCTCAAAACTAAAAATGGTAGAACGTTTGGTTTCACATACCTCCTAAACAAATGGGAAATTCCTTCAGTCGTCTCTGATTCAGAAGCCGAGCTTGTACAACAAATAACGATAATAACCTATAATATTTCAATTAACATTTCATTAGGAAAGTTAAGAGATTTTAAAATTTTGTAATCTGTAGTAAGAATTAATTTTATATGAGTAGGCATATTGGAACCAAAAAATTAACTTGATTTTAGAATAAGGAACAATAAGAAGAAATGATGCAATTTTAAATAATCTCTTGTTGTGTTTTTTAATTTATATAACTTTGAAAAAAACTATTAAAAAACTAACTATATCAATTTAACAGTACCAAAAAACGAACATTATTAGTAAAACAATTCTCGAAACAAAAAATTGTAGAACGTCTGATTTCACATACCTGGTAAACAAATGGGGAATTACTTCAGAATCGGAGCTTGTACAACTAATAATGATAATAACCTATAAGATTTCAATTAACAATTCATTAGGAAAGTTAAGAGATTATTGAACTTGGTAATCTGTACTAAGAATTATTTTTATATGAGTAGGCATACTATAAAAAAAAATTCATAACAGAAGTGAGGAAAAATTCTATACAGAAGTAGGATTATCTACCTTGATTTTTGAAGAAGTAACAATAATAATAAATGATGCAAGAAGGAACAATAACAACAAATGATGCAATTTCAAATAAATAGACATATACAAAAACCCAGCATACCTCATATTGACCTTTGGTTTTTCCAGGTGCCATCTCGCAAGATGAATGAACAAATGTTTAAGATTTCGTGTTCTCTTGAAAGATGAGAAGATTAATGAATCTTCTTGGTGTAACTTAAACGATGAGAAGATGAATGAATGTTGTGAGTGAATGTTGGGATGGAGATACGACTCCTCATTTGTAGGGCATGGATGTTTGATCGGGTGTGATAGGGGTATTAGGGGATGAATGTATTAGTAAGGTTATTCTAGGAATAAAACATTTAATAAGGATATTTTGGTCATTTGACAAGTGAAGAAGAAGTTCCCTCTTTTTTAGTAGTAGTGATATTGTATTTAAAAAAAACATGTGTTCGTACATTTTTATATAATGGTTCATACATTTGGATTTTATTACATATCCAAATTAGATCAATTTTAAAATATTTAGTAACAAAATTAATAAAGTGCATCATTGATATATGTTGAGATTCCTCAGTTACTTTTCGTGCATTCTGTTACTTTTCGTGCATTCCTAAAAAACAATTTACTGGTTAACCAAAACAAGAAGGTAAAATTCAGAATTGTGATAAAAAATTTCATAACAATCACTTTTACGTAATCACAATTGTTGCAAAACATTACCATGCATCAAACTGCACCTTCGGGTTCTTATAATCTTACGCACATCTCCGTCTCACATCACATAAAATTTTAAATGGAATGACAAATATTTAGTTTCACTTTTAAAGATTTATTTGTACACACTCTTATGTTTTTATTTTTTAATTGTTGATTGTCTTGTAACAATTATGGGACTCATTCTATGTGAAAAAGGAAGTGAGACGGTTACAAAATGATGAATGAAGATTTTGAATAATTATAAAACTTGATTAAATTTAAAAAATATAATAAAGTTTATATATGATACTAAAGGCCTGTTTGGTTTGCAACTATAATTTTGTTTTCTTTGTTTAAATACAATTCTGATAAAAATATGTGTTTGACGACCTGTTTTTAAACATTGAATTATAATATTTTTGTGTTATAATTAAGTTTTTCAGAAAACAACAAAAGGGTGTTTTATAACTTCTGTTTTTTATTTTTCAACTCAAAATTAATCATTCTTAATATTTTAATGCATTTATACCTTAATATATAATATACATATATAATATATTAATATGTGTGCAATTCTTATAAATAAAAAATATATATGTACACGTACACAAAATTATGTATATTTATATTATTAAATTATATAATATACTAAGATTCATATGTTAAATAACAATATGAATAGATACATGATATTTATATATAGTTTTATACATGTATTATTAATGTATGGAATAATATAAAATATACATATACTACATATGTATTAAAAAATATTATCAATTCATGTATATATATAATTTATTGTGAAGTATACAAGCAATATCATTATATAAACACACACACACACACACACACACACACACACACACATATGTATGTATGTATGTATATATATATGTGTGTGTGTGTAGTTAAATTCTCCAACATACCTCATTAAATATACATAAAAATACATGATATTAAATATACATATATATAATTTATGATGTATGTATGTATGTATACATTTATGTATTATGTATGTCTGAAAGTTTTATGTATGTATTTATATATATACACATATATGTATAATGTAAATATACATGTTTTTTAATTTTATCAAATTTTCAAAAAATTATATTTAAAAACAAGTTTACCAAACGCATACCAATAATTATAAACACATAAATTGAATTTTAAAACTATATTTAAAAACAGCGTTTAAATCGAATTTTTAGAATAGAGAACCAAACGGAACGTAAATTCCATATAAAAAAATTATTTTTAAACGCATAAAACTTTAGGGGCATTGTTAAAATAAACCAAAAAGGAAAAACCCTGTCCTCCTTGGAAAAGGAAACAAAAACTTGTTTTCATTGACTCCCAAACTGACACTCTCATGTCTGGGAGTCTTTATAGTTTTCTCAGTTTTTAACTGCTGTTACAAAATCCACCAAACCCCACCACCACCACCATGTCCGGCGACACCGGAGATTCCCCGGCGAGATTAACCGGCGGAGAATTAATCCTCCACTTGCTACAAAACCCACCCCAGCACCCCAAACCTCACCCCCACCAGCCCCTCCCTCATGATCCGGCCGTTGCCGCCGTGGGCCCCACTCTCCCCTTCCCATCCGATCTCCCCTTTCGCCCCACCCCATTTGCACCCCACAATTTCTTCATCCAAAGCCCTAGCCCTAACCCTAGCCCTAGCCCTAGCCCTAGTTGGTCATCACCAAATCAACCCCCACCTGGGTTTAATCACCATTTTGACCCAAACCCAAACCCACTTCACCATCAACAACCAAATCTCATGTTTGGCTCTTTCCCTTTCAAAATCCGAAACGATAACCTAGGTCTAGGTCCATCCAATGGTAAACTCGAGGCCTTAGGGAATAGAAGATTCAATGGTTTTGCCGCTCAACCAAATCCAACCCACGAGGGAGGTAGAGTTGGGAATTATAAGTCTGTCATACAACCGCCTCCTGGGTTTTCGGCTAAGATAGGGAATAATGCTGCTAGTGGTACTAGTTTTGACCAAAAAGTGGATAAGGGGAAGAGTAAATTTGCCAAATTGAATATTAGAGGAGGTGGGTTAAATGATAATGAGGAGAGAGAGACAGAGAGAGAGAGAGATGCTTTGGAGTTGCATGATGAGGGTGGTCAGAGGGAAATTGATGATTTGGAGGAGCAGCTAATGGGTACTGTACTTGAAGAGGGATCTGTTGACAAGAAGGATAGAAAGAAGAAGGTTAATGCTTTGCCCTTGCAATCTTTCCTACTTTTGCTTTGCTTTGTGAAATTCTTATACTGCACTACCTTAAGTGGTTATATTCAATTTGAACTGAAAATTAAAACCTTGTCATCTTCAGAATATGATTGCGCTCAGCTTTATAAACCTGACAAAATATTTTCAATAAATGCAAGTATTGGCTTGTACTTTGATATGTTGCACGGGCTGCTATACAATACGGGGATGCCAAGTGTGTCAAATCTTAAAAAAGATAAGACTTTGGATACAACAACATAATATCTACTAACTAATGGTGCACGCGTGATGCGTGTGGGACACGTTTTGATAATTTTTTTTTGGGCAATTTACAGATAGGTCCTTGGCAACAATTTTTAAACATTTAAGGACAATTTACTATTAGGTCCACTTATTATGTCACTAGCGTGGACTTGTACAAGAAGACAATTAGTGGGCCTAAGTGTTTAAAATTTTTCAAAATTTCTTTAGTGTTTAAAATTTGTTTGTGAGGGACCTAAGAGTACTTTCCCTTTTTTTTTTTTTGATAGCATACCATGAGGTGTCCGGCCAACATACACGCACCTCGACTAATCACTATTAGCGGTTCGTGGCTTCCGCTGGCCAAGCATTATTTTGACGATGCCTTGGACCAAACTCAATCCACCCCCATGACTGTTCCAGTGGTAGCCTTATACCACTGGGCCAAGAGGTTTGGTTACATTTTGATAATTGTTATCAGAAACACATTCATATGATAAATAATAAGTATAAATATACACTATGCAAACATAAGTGGAATAAATAATTTTTTATATTTTTTTATATAGTCATACTTGTAGTTGCTGGCTTGCCATATACGAAAAATTATATTACAATTGCAAAAAAATTATTTAAATAATACAAAATGTCAAAATAATGAGATGCTCTCAATACAACATGTATTCCTTTACCTATATATGTGGATATTTACATGAAAGCTAAACCTATATATATATATATATATATATATATAGAGAGAGAGAGAGAGAGAGAGAGAGAGGGGTTCACAAGTGAACATAAAAGATGGACATTTTAATGAACCTTAACAAAAAACACCTAACAATCCATTAATTTTATTTCTTGTGTTGTAATTGGTCTGCGCCAGCGGCAATGGACACGCGTGTCGATCGAATATATTTTTTACACCCCCCAACTCCAGCGAGCTCCCATCTCTGCCATAATCCTGCTTACATCGGACCTGCTGTCCATACCCACCAGTGGTGGCCCAACTCCGACGACTTTTACCCCTCCACAACCCGCCGGACCTAAACCCATAAACAAACTCCGACGAACCCACACTTGCCACCAAACCACTTACCTCCTGCAACTCCGGCGTCGGATTCCCAATCTATACCAGCGCTGACCCACTTCCTAAACCCAGTAGCTCCACTGTGTCCTGCCCATGCTCCGACCACAAACCGAGCAGCCCCTCTCCAAAAATCCGGCGACTTCGACCCCTTATGTCACCTCCTTACCCATTAACCAACCCGAAAAGATCCTCAACCCTCTAAACCCAGGTTCGATAATAATTGATGTCAGATAGATGGGTGGGTGGGTGGGTGGGTGGTGCATGTGTGTGTGTGTAACACGCGTGTCCGTTGCCGATGGCGCGAACCAATTACAACATATGAATTAAATCAATGGGTTGTTAAAATATTCATCTTCTATGTTTACTTGTGAACCTCTCTCTCTCTCTCTATATATATATATATATATGCATGTAACAGTTAAATGTATATTTATAATTTTTTTTTTTATTATTGAATCAATAATAAAAATAGTTCTTATCACCTGTTACTACATTTACAAACTTTAAATATAGTACATACATAACAAATATATAAAAACAAACCTATATTTAATAAAATCATCAGGGAAAAAGTTTTCACCATCCAATTTACATATATGAATTGTATCGGTAAAACATATATAACAAAGAAGAAAAGGATGACAAACCCTTCGATCTATCCCTTGGATCCTTTCTTTAAGCTCGAAAACTTCATTCCTTTGAATCCCTTTAGCCAATCGACTTCAACTTAGTGCTGTGATGCTTCAGCCTCTCTTGCGAGTGGTTTAGTTCAAAGCTAGGGCTGCAATGGGTTTATCTCCAGGTGAGGGTTAAATGTTTTGTTTTAAGTAATGAGTTTTGGGTTAAATGTTTAGCTTTGCATCAACTACAAAGTTCGAATTTACCCAGACTAAAACCCCCACTTACAGTAGCTTTTTTTTTTTTGTCCCTTTATCAAGAAAAGTTCCGAGTTGTGCAACATTGCTTAAAATGAAAACATAATAAGCGTTCACATAGAGGCAAAATTTATAATCTTAATATTTCTAAAAGATACTTTCAAAATCCTACATAATTTGGAAATTATTTTTTCTCTTGAAGATAAAAAAAAACAGATAAAAAGGAACTTGGAAAATGATTCATAGAGGGCTTGCTTGGTCAAATACCAATCGATGTCCTCTTTCGTGATTTCGCCGAGAAGAACTCATCTTCACTCATAGTTGCTTGCTGCTTCGACAACGAGGGCTATCACTTCACTTTCTGTGATGACTAGTCGATGACCCGTCGCGGCTTCCAGGGTACAGTCATCATGCAGTCTCCTTCGGCGTTGACTCATCTTTAACAAAGCCTTTTTGTTCTTGATCCACCGTTCGTCATGTGGAAAAACGAACCCATTTGTTGAAGAAGATTGCCAAACGTCAAAAAGGAAGAGGGAGACAGTAACTTAAGAATGATTATGCTCATGGAGTTCAAATAACTCCTTGGATTTTACTCTTAGGCATTAGTTGAGAACATTTATGATGAAGTTAAAAGGTAGTTATGGGATGTAAAAATGTAATGGAGCTTTATTACTAATGGCTTTATAAAATCGGGTTTTGGGGTTTTAAGGCTTAGGCCGTGAATTGTCTAAAAAGCCCTTAGGGCTCTTATTTGAACACTATTAAATGGCCAAAATGGCTATTATTATAAATAAAAAATAACGTAGAGGGAATCAAATAATACAACCTACTCAAAATTAAAATCAAACCCATTAGACATAGCCACTCAAATTGATAAGTCAACAACGAATATGCAGATTTGGGTTTCACTCAAACCCATATATTTTGAGTCGCAAATCTGCCATGGAAATTTAATATTTGAGTTCGAATCGATATTGAGTTGCAAGCTTGCGAATTTTGCTTGCAATTTGGTTTTGAAGTCAAATTGATATGTATTAAAAATTGAAATCGATTCGAGTCTAAATCGATTTTTAAATTGATATTTTTGTGACGTAATACGACAAATGTCACACAAGACAAGCTAAATAAGAAAATTCACTCTCTCACTAAAATATAAAATGATTACAATAAGAGGCCAATGGCCGGGATTCAATGAATATCACCCATACCTAATTCTAATCCATATAGTATTTATAAAATGGAAGCTTGCAATAATTTTTGAAATCCATTAAGCTATCCACGTGTCACTCTCCTCTTTTATTTACAACACAATGAATTTTCTCTCTCTCCAATCATTTACTGCCCTCATTTTTTCTTTTCTCTCTCTATCTTAACCCACTCCCTCTCATCAAAGCGTCTCTTTCTTCCCCTCCCCTCCCCAGTGTGTCCTTTCTCTTTCTCTCTCTCCTCACTTTTGAAATCCCGACGCTTCCTCTCTCGTTATCTCCCTCTCTCTTCACCTATATATAGGTATATCTTCCTTATAATGATCATGAGCGTGCCCCTTTTTTTGCTTCCTTTCTTTTCACTTTAAAATAAATGTCAAATGACGATATAGGTAGATCTACTAGTCATGAACTTGCATTTTTTTTCCCTTTTTTCCTTTACTTCAGAAAATGTCACATAGTCATGAGGTGCTGATAATATATTTATGTTTACACATTAACTTGATCTTCATATTTGTTATGTCATGTGTATTGTACAATGATTTTTTTTGAAATTGTGTTCCATATAAAGATTGTAAACCCTCATATAATTCCAAAAAACGAAGTGAAGCTATGTTGAAGACTTAAGAGGATGTTCTGGGTGAGGAAATATTTTTTTTTTGTACATTGGTGCACTTGTGCTAGAGTTATATTAGCTTGAGTGGTTTCATCTTCCTCAGTTTGGCGTAAGGCTAGGCTTTTTTGGAGTTTGGGGTGTGATGCTGGGTGTGGTGGAGGGACAACCAACAGTGGTGGCGGTATGGATGACGGTTAAACGAGAGCAACCAGATGATTTTATGACTACAATAACAACAACAATAACATAGGCTTTGATACCAATTTGACATAGCACGACAAGTCACACACGAGCAAGCCAAATAAGAAAACTCTTACTCTCTCACTAAAATGTAACTGATTACAATAGGAGGCCAATGGCCTTATTTATAGGCTAAGGGAGTCTTGCTAATTAAGAAACCCTATAAACGGTAAAAAGGCTAAAAGGGGCACTCTACGAATATTCAAGGAAATATTACCCCATACCTAAAATATTTAACCTAAACCAAGTAAAATAAAGAAGTACACAATATAAGATAAATGAAAATAAAAAAGTGTACAATTCATGATATTACCCCATAACCCTCTATTCTCATCAGTTCGTAGAACTGTGCGTTGCAATTGATCAGTTGCACAACTTCTTGAATTTAAAAGATACGATGAAGTCGTGGATGGATTTTGTGAAACAACGATCAAACTTGTTTTTAAAGGGGCGTGAATACTCTAGCACAATTAAAAATGACTAGCCCCAATTTTCAACTCTACCAACTTACATCTGCAAAGATCATTTGAAAACAACTTTTATATAGTAGATCACTAATTGAAAAGACGTGATGAAGTTTTCACTTCCTAAAAAACTTGATTGAATTGATCAATTTGAGTACTCACTCACACGAGGACTAAATTAGTCCAAGTAAGTGATTTAGCTAGGTTATATCTTTTAATTGTTCAATTACGTATCTAATTATGATCAAACCCTAAATCTATGGTGAATTAGTGTGATCAGATCTAATATAACAATGAATTCACAAATCAACACTCAACACCAGGTGTATGGGGAAAAATCCCACCTAGGGAAAAAAATATCAGATGCATGCTCTCTCGTTACACTTGAAAAAAATCCTTACAAAATGCTAGAGGACAATTCTGACCTGAACTTTTGTACAAATAGTTGCCTTTTAACACTATAACTTTCCCCAATCCAATGAAAATCAAACATAGAGCTCAAGCTTGAGAAGAAGTTCTTTCCCGTCCGAGCATCGCACCACTGGATTGATTCTCCAATTAAAGGCCTAATCCCATTATGATCTACCTATAGATCTGAAATGAATCTGATTTGAGAAGTAAATTTGATCTAGGATTTTGGGGATTAAAAAAGTAACACTTATATATTCAAAAGTCCTCACTAACCATAAATCAAGTATCGATGTACAAGTAAATCTCTCAAATGTGAAGAACTATGAGTAATTGCGGCATGATAAAAATCTCTCACAACAGGTTAGAGCAAAACTCAGGGTCCGTTTGGCAACCCAATTCCAAGGTTTGGAATTGGAATTGGAAGGCCAATTTCAATTCCGTGGAATTAAAATTGGCCTTCGAATTCCATTTCCATGGCTTGGAATTGGGTTGCCAAACGGATCCTCAATATATTCCGAATTTTCGGGTCAGATTTCAAATTTATATGATACTGAAAATTCTGGGTTCCGTTCGTTTGGAGTCGAATTCCAACCTTCCGTACAGTGCAGATTTTATTGGTTAAAAACCTCAAAGCCCAAAGTTATGAGTTGTCACGGGTTGCAAGCTAGTATTGCAAGTTTAGGGGGGCAGTTTGTTGGGTTTTGTAGAAGAGGAGGTGACCCATAGAAATGAAATAGTTTAGGGGGTTTAGTGTAATTTACCCCCAAAATATCACAAATCTTGCATTAGCATGCCATAGATGATATGTATTGATAATCATGTGACGTATTACAACATTTCTTGAATCAAGATATTATGCAACCAACATGTCATGAAACATATTTTGCATACACGTTTTATTTAGAAAATAAACTTTTCAAATTTATATAATTATAATAAGATCCCCAATTCTTTATAAAAATGCGATATACCCCGCACGCCCTATCTCAGGGATAACTGAAATGTATCAGGCCATATCCTCGGGTACATATCAAGCCGAGCCGTATCTGAACTGTATTCACATCCAATACTCCATTTATACTATTTTTGAAGTATCCGTGCTACATGGATTGGACCTCTAAACATCATTTTAAATGAGCAGTTAAGAAGCGGATAGGAGCAAAAACATATTCACCCCCAAATGCTGAGAAATAAGGATTGTGTATTATTGCTACTTTGGTGGTTCTTACTCTGTGCCTTAAGTTTATATTAAAAAAATTGGCATCATAGATACTCCTTATAGTTTAATATATTCATATATTGTTAGCAAACTTGAGTAAAGAACTTTGTATTGTAAGACATAATGTAAACTCTGTGTAATTGATGCCTTGAACTGGGTTTTGTTCTGAGGTCCATCACTTGGTGCAGAGTTGGTTTTGTTCTGAGGTTCATCACTTACTCCACCAGTGGTTAGTTTGTTCCAAGGCTAGTTATTATGAATCAGGGAAGCTGAAATGTAAAACACACAAACACCTCAAAGTTTTTTTTCACAAAGAAGATAGTCACTTTGAAAACTCTTATAATTCTCTAAACTGAAGACTGATTGCACAAAGAAGATAATCACTTTGAAAACTCTTATAATTTGTTCTGAGGTCACAGGCTTTTATTATGGGGCTTCTCAACGAGAATCCTTCCCAACATAGAAGATTATTACTAATAGTAAGAATATTTTCCCTTACTATCTATTAATAATAAAAAATAAGTATAAAAAGAAATAAAAGATTAGAAAACAATTTCTCTCTCTCTCTCTCTCTCTCTTTCCTCTTCATTGAAGACGAAATGTAACTTAAGGAAAGGATAGTTTAACTTATGCCTCCTACATTTTATATGTCGCATGCTAAGTAAGAATAGTTTTGGGATTCTTAGCATCACGTTGTGATACTCTTAAGCAATGTCTTAAAAGCGCGAGGCAGAGTTGAGGCGTTTTGTCTTTGTGAGTGTAAGCCTCAATTTTTTTTAAAAGTCACTAAGAATGATATAAAAATAACAATTTAATAAAAAAAATATATGTATCATATCTATCATGAAAACAAATGGTGTAAAGTCAATCTCACAACGCCCTATCAGGCATTTTCACCTCCTTGTCGTATTTCCAAGCTGGCCTCCTATTTGACATAGCGACAATTCACTAGACTAACACAAATATCATTGTTAACAACATTTATATATCATGTGTAACATTTCCTAACAGCTTACAACATAGTTGTCAAATCGTGAATCGAATCATGAATTGCAAAACCTATGAATCGTGAACAGTGAATCGAATCGTGAATTTTATCGTAAGAATTAGTATAAATATAAAATATGTAGGAAATAATATATAAATGCATAGAGAACACATTAAGAATATGTAATAAAACATATTATGACTTGAAAGTTGAAACTAATTATAAGACATGATTTCATTAAAATATAACTAACAAAATAAACTTTCATATCCAAATTATGACCAAATTTTAACAATAGCACGACCTACAATGTCCAAATTTAAACACAACAATATATTATGCAATATAATAACACAAATAAAGATTAAACATATCACTATAAAAAATACGTTATAATAACAATACCATATAATATAATTTATCAAATCCTTACACAAGATTTTTTGGCCTCAATCGAACTCAAAATTACCTCCCTCTCTCGATCAGCTTCAAGCAGGTTAGGTGAGAAGAAAAAAGTGATTGCTACACGAAATAGAGGAAATCATAATTTTAAACAGAGGAGAAGAAAAGTGATCGCAGTTTAGGTTTCGTTCTAGTATGTGTAGTCACTCTCTCTTTCGCAAAGGGTAACTTAAGTTTGTACTAACTTCTTATTATTTTAATAATAATTTTTTTTAGGGTTATATTAAAAGAGAAAAAAAACGAGCACGAGCTTTAAGTCAGTTGAAAATTCCTAACATCCTCCGAGAAACATGAATCGCACCTGAATCGTCCGATGCGATTCACAATTCAGCTCCCGAATCGACCGATTTAGCCCGATTTTTGGAACCCTTCTGATTCTATTCCCGATTCGTATCCATTAGTATGTGAATCAGATCGAATTGTATGAATTGAATCGTGAATCGTAATTATGGCTTACAATTGTATATACATAAAAAACAGTTCCTAACATCTAACATTTATATGAATGTAGCAGTAATATTTATATATGTAACAACATTTATATACATATAAATTTATATAACAGTAAATGCATAAAACTGAAATTAAAAAAAACAGCAAAGTCGAAATGAAGAAAATAACAAGCGGTATACATATAAATTTAGATAACAGTATATAAATATAACAGTAAATCCTTAAAACTAAAAAAAAAAAACAGCAAAATGAAAACGAAAAAAGATAACAAGCGGTATACATATAACATTATATATAACAGTACATAGATTTACATAGATATAACAGTATATACATAAAACTGTTATGTGCTCTCGCCCAATATACGGTTGATCTCGGGTTCGGGATATGGGAGCAGCCTCTCCAAGACCTGCAGTTAAGCGGGAGCCTTGTGCACTGGGTACAGCCTTTTTAAGTATATACATAAAACTGAAACAAAAAAAGGAAAAAAAAAGGAAAGTTAAAACGAAAAATGGAAAAAAAAACAGGAAAGTCAAAACGAAAAAAACAAGCGGTATACATATAACTTTTATATACTTTCCTTTACTACCAAAACATGGCTGAAACGATAAAAAGAAGAAGAACATATGTAGTACACCAGAAGTTGGCAGCTTCAAGAGAAAAAAAAAGAGATCGGAAGGAAAAACCTTGCGTTTGTGTGAGGACGACTAAGTAAGTAAACATAGAATCAAAACAATGGAGATTAGCTTATTGCGAAGTCAAAACGATGGCTTGAGGTTTGGTTTCAGCTAGTGTTTTTTAAACGATTTTTTTTTTTTTTTTTTTGTTTGGGTTGGATCAGTAAACATCTTAGCTAGCATTTCCTTTTTTTTTTAAGGTCTTCGACCGGTTTGACCCTCAAATAAATTAGGTGTACGCCTCAAAAGCCTCGAGGCGTAAGCCTCGTTCAGACCCCCATGAGGCGTAATCCTCAAGGCCCTTTGCTTCCGCCTCGCCTCACCCCCACCTTTTATAACATTGCTCTTAAGTGGTTAGTCATTTGAAGCGCATGCGTGTTATCTACAATCTTATGTTATGAACACTTCTTGAAAATATCCGTTGTGATAAAAAACCTTAAGTTTGTTTAGGGAAATTATTCTTAATATTTTATTTTATAAATTCAGGGACTCACTCAATATTATTTCTGATCAGGAATACAGGTCTGATAAGAGAGGACAGTGGCTGCTTAACCAAAGGATGAGGAACTTAAAAAGACTGACTGAATGTCGGAGTGATATAGACAGGCTAAATGCTCCTTTTCTAGAGATTTTCGAGTCATTAATACCAGCAGAGGAAGAAAAGGCGAAGCAAAAGAAGTTGCTGGCGTTATTGGAAAAACATGTTACCAAAGAATGGCCCAATGCTCGGTTGCATCTTTATGGGTCATGTGCTAATTCATTTGGGTTCAGAAAAAGTGACCTTGATGTTTGCCTTGCTATTGAGGATGCAGACGTTAACAAGGCTGAGATCTTATTAAAACTGGCTGATATATTGCAGTCAGATAATCTCCAGAATGTGCAGGTGAATGATCTGTCTTTTCGATTTTTGTGCTATTTTCTAAATTAGAATATTATTACCATTAAGTTATTTCTGTTTGATCTCTTCCTAGATAGGAGGGTAGTGTGTAAGACATCTACTATTATATAAATCAAGGAGGAACTTCTGTATGAAGCTCCGTCATATTTTATTTCTTCCCTATGTTAACTCTTACTATCAATGAATACCCCATTATATCTCTTTATTATAAAAAGACGAATAAGGGCAAATATGGAAATACAAATTGCCACAGTTATACCTCAATAATAGCTGCTCCAAGCCTTTTTCTATTCATGTTTCCTCGTCCCCCTCATAACCTCTCTCTCTCTCTCTCTCTCTCTCTCTCTCTCATCTGCGAAAATGGTGCAGTAAGGTTTCATTCATGGCTCAGATCTGATTGTGCGTGTGAAAGAACAGAGATCAATAAAACTACCTGGGGTTAGATTTAGTTTTCTAACATGCATTTTCTTTTCTTATTTCCTAGTTTTGCAATTTGATTCTCTACAAATTAGAATACGTGTGCTTTATAAATTTAATATCGTAATTGAATTCATGGCTGGTTGGTAATCATTTTGAAGGATGACAACCTGCATGTTGATTGTTACATCTACTCCTATTTCTTGATTTGTTTTAATGTTCTTTTCAATTCTATTTGGCAATGGAGCTTGATGCAATGTTTCTCCTTAAAAAAAAAGAGTTGGGCGTTCCTTCTAGGGGTAGGATTCCCACTGAGTTAATGAGTTTTATCCCGTGTTTCATACAAATACTTTTGTTATTGGTTGACTTGGAGGATTGATGGATAATGGTTTCTGGTTTTCTTGAGATTTTTCACAATGGAATTTCTATTAATACATCTCTATTTGATTTACATGTGAAAAATCTAAACTTGACCCATTAAAATCACATTCTTAAAGGTTATTTATCATGAAACAAGTAACATTATCTGGAATGTTTTGGTATGCAAAGCGGGAAAGGAAACATGATACAAAGAGGTTAATTGTTAGTGAGTCAGAGCAGACCGGGCAAAACTTATTTTATCCTATATATCAATAAGAAAAAAGAAATTCGAGTTGTCTTTGATAATGATATGTACTCCCTCTGTCCCAACTTAAGAGTCCATGTTTCAATATTATATAGATTAAGGATACACTCAATTAGTGGTCAAAATCGACTCTTATTCACCAATATAGAACTTGGTTTGTTAGTTATGTCCAAAAAAGAAAGTGCACCCCCTTAATTTAATTTGGGAAGGGGGGAGTATATATTACTGCGTTGAGCTGATTATGGTTTCAGACTTTTAATTAAAAAAATTAAATTGCATGTTACTTTTGCAAGTTTTTATTCAATTTTTGTCCACAGGCGTTGACACGTGCTAGGGTTCCCATAGTGAAGCTTATGGATCCAGCCACTGGAATATCCTGTGATATATGTGTGAACAACGTGTTGGCTGTCGTAAATACAAAGCTGCTTCGGGATTATGCACAAATAGATGTAAGACTGCGGCCGTTGGCTTTTATTGTGAAACACTGGGCAAAGTCGAGAGGAGTCAATGAAACTTACCAAGGGACCCTTTCCAGCTATGCGTGAGTTAGAACGATTAATTGGTCTAGTGATATTTAGGGCCTGTTTGGTTTGCAACTATAATTTTGTTTTCTGTGTTTAAATACAATTCTGATAAAAATCTTCGTTTGGCAACCTGTTTTTAATATAATCAAGTTTTTCAGAAAACAGATTTTGGGTGTTTTATAACATCTGTTTTTTTTATTTTTCAACTCAGAATTATTCATTCTTAATATTTTAAAGCAATTATACCTTAATATATAATATACATACATAATACATTAATGTGTGTAATTCTTATAAATAAAAAATATATATGTACATATACACAAAATTACGTATGGAATAATATAAAGTTAAATAATATTATCAATAGATGCATGATACTTATATATAGTTTTATACATATATTATTAATGTATGGAATAATATAAAATATACATATAGTACATATGTATTAAAAAATATTATCAATTCATGTATGTATATAATTTTATAGTGAATTATATATGCGACATCATTATATATATATATATATATATATATATATATATATATATATATATATATATATATATAAACTCCACAACATACCTCATTAAATATACCTAAAAATACATGTTATTAAATGTACATGTATACAATTTATGATGTATGTATGTATGTATACATTCATGTATCATGTATGTATGAAAGTTTTATGTATGTTTATATGTACATACATATATATATATATATACACACACACACACACACACACACACACACACACACACACACGCATATGTATGATATAAATATACATATTTGTCAAATTTTCAAAAAATTGTATTTAAAAACAACTTTACCAAACGCACACCAATAATTATAAACACAAAAAACCGAATTTTAAAACTGTATTTAAAAACAGTGTTTAAATCGAATTTTCTGAATAGAGAACCAAACAGGCCCTTAAGTTCTACCCATCTTAGTTTCATTAGCTAAGTTTTTTGATTACTTTTCAGGTATGTCTTAATGTGCATTCATTTCTTACAACAGCGTAGGCCTGCGATCCTTCCATGCTTACAGGTACGTGTTATTATATTGCTTTTCAAATTTTAGGGTGAACTGTAGAAAATCCCCTTAAATATCCCACCGTATTATGAACAAGTCTTCAAACTATGAAAAAGTTACAAATGCGTTCTATATGTTGCTAAAAATATCCTTTTTAATGGCACATAGTTTTTTAATTTTTTTTGCAATTTTTTGTAAAAGCTCAGGAAGTTTTTGCAAAATTAATAGTGCTGGATTGTTGCCAAAAGCTCACTGGTCTTTTATTTTATTTTTTTTGGCAAAATTTTTAATCATGTTCCAGAGATATAACTCATTGGGTGTTGGCTCTCAGTTCCTATAGGGAAGTTATGTATTTTATTCGTGCTGTGAAAAAGTAATTAATTTTTATCATTTGCAATTTGGAATGCTCTTCTGGGATTTCTCGTGAAAATTGCATCATTCCACTTGTATGTATTACTTTTGAGTAACTAATTTGTTCTTTAGGAGGACCCGTTAAAAAAATTGAAATTTATATCATTCAACAATTCTCTAGATCAGGCTCCTTTTAATGTTACTTGACACACAATAATTTGATTTGACATATGAAAAAACCGGATAGGTTCGGTGTGTGATAATTGATTAAAATTAAATTAAATTCGCAAGATTCCAAGTAACCCTTATTTAATTCGAGTCTATTTAGAAACAGCCCATAAACAAACAACTACGTGTGTGTGTGTGTGTGTCAAACCATAAATAAAGCATGCGACACAAAGTTAAGGAAAAATCCCCGCAGGGCAAAACCTTTTATTTCACTATAATAAGTAAATCGCAACTTACACAGATTACAATGAAATACAGTGACACACGAATACCCGCAGGCATCGGTCGGTGTCGTCAGCAATGAATCCACACGCAGCGAACCCACATGAACCTCAGTCCAATCAACAAAGGAAGAACCGCAGCACTCCTCAATGACACGCAGCCATAAAACTTTGTAGAGACTCCCTCAGCAATGACACGCAGCCCTCGGTTGCAAAGATCTCTCCACAAAGGTTTGAACAAACACAAGGTTGTGTTCTTGGGTTACCAAAAAGATTCACAAAGGTTTGGCAATTGTGTGAATCAAAACACGAGTCTTGGGACTCAAAAAATATGAAGACTAGAGTAATTTGGACTCTCAAAAACGTCTTCTAAAGTCTTGTAAAACTGCTCCCCCGAAGGTGGTTTAAATAGCAAAACAGATGAAGAGTTTTGCAAAATAAAAACACTGAAATTCTATCCAGCGTACAGGTACCCCGAACCGGTTTGGGGTACATGGGTTTGGGGTACCATTCTGGTTTGGGGTTAAAAAAAAACAGCATTCTTCAAGGAATTTTCTCCAACTTCAAAAGGTCATAACTCCTTCACCGTAGCTCGGATTGAGGTGCCGTTTCTTCCAGTATCTTCGTTGCGGCGAGATCTTCAGCTTTCAAGTTGACCAGACCTCCGGACTATGGATGTGAAATTACGAAAATGCCCTTGAACTCTCCTATCGTGCCTTTTTTCACTGTTTTGACTTCCCTTGCGTACCACTTGCATTAAGTCCCTAAAATCTTGGAACGTGAAGTCGTTGAGGCAGATGTGGGACACATTAATGGAGATGTTGAATGCTTGATTCCCGGAATTCAGATAGAGGCCGTCATGTGAGATCGTGAGGTGACGTGCCAAATGTAGCGGCGTACGACATACATAAATGTAACATGTTGGACATGAGAAAAATGTCCTTACAAATCTCCCCCTATGTCTATGCCGGTACATACATAAAAAATCCGAATTATCAAATAACAAAATTGCCTATACAAATCTACCCTTCCATGAACCCAAAACTGGAAAGATATAAATGAATAAGCCTTCATCGTTTGTTCTTCAAATCTTCAAAACTTCAAATCTTCAATCTTCAAAATCTAAAATCTTTTCTCATCAGGGTGTGCAATTCAGTGATCATCAATGTAGTACCTACACACATGAGATAAAGAAAAAATACCAAGTGACGTATCGAGTTTGAAATGAGATAAACATAGATACCAATATATGATAAGCATAAGTCAAATCTCAAAACTCCCCCAAAATAAGATAATTCTTTCTCCCCCTTTTTATGATGTCCCCAAATAGACAAATAAGAAGAATGAATCAAACAAGCAAAATCGGGGTGTCACGGTGTACAAATCAAGGCATCAATCAAATGGCAAATGTGCTCTTGCAAGGAGATGCTCAAAAAAAGTATTCGCAAACTATTTTGATTTTTCAAATTTTTCATACAAAACAAAAAATAGATACCATTTGAAAAAAAATGCTACAAAAATCACACCATGGATTTAAACTCAAACAACCAAGTCATGGAAACGGAATGTATGGGTGCGAACACATTCGATAGGTAAATCAACTCAATCAATCATATGTGCACGATGCATATGTGTACCCCTAACGAATGAACATCAAAAGTATCCTTAGGTGTAAAAGTTTGTTGAATTTAGATGACATCGTCTTATGCAAATCAACAAATCAAAGTCAAATGATTTCCACACCAATAACGTCCAAAACTATATAGCGCATTTTCAAGCAATTCAAGGACGTGCAAACCCGTTTTAAATTCTCCAACCAAACACCCTCAAATATATTATCTTTTAGAGGTAATCTAAATTCTCAAACTTTGGAGAATTGGTGCAAAAACCTAAATGACCCATAATTGGCATGAATTTCTTTTTATTGCCTTTAAATTTTTTCGGGCTCTTTTAAACCTCTTTGGACCCCGGATAATAAAATACCTCCATTTTTTAGGTCCAATTTAACGGTGGCTTTTGCCCAAAGGATAGATGATTACCTTTCGCAGCCCCTCCCCGTTATCAAACAAATCACACAAACTCACAAAACGGTTTTTATATGCACAATTTCCTTATAAAAAATTATCGCGCTTGGTTCGTTTTAAGGACAGGATTGAAGTGAAAACACTCAATCAACATGTGATAAGACAAGCACAATAATCAAACAAATCCGTGCATGTGTGCATTAAAGGAAACATGAGTCAAACATGTAGGAAGTAACACTTAATTACATCTTAATGACTCCAAACATTATAAAGCACATGGATGAATTGACCTATTGTCTCAAAACACTATCAAATAGTCACATGAAAATAATGGAATGATATTGTGACTTGGTCATCCTAAGTGTTCATCCATGAACGGTGCAAACAAAATGCAAAAATCTTTTTGGATTTTTCAAAAATTTTTTGTCAAAATAAAATCTTTTTGTATTTTTCAAAATTTTTCAAAACAAGAATATATACAAAAATGATACATACTAGCAATAGGCAAACAATGACATCATGAAAATCACCCTATGCTAATAAACAAATCAAACCTCAATCATTAGGTGCGGAGGGGTTTTCCAAAGGTGGTGACAACTTATGAAAAACCTCCATCAATTCTTATGAAGTTTTGACTAAAAACTTAACTTGCTCACCTAAATGTGCAAACTCTCTCATGTAGTCTCCGGGAGCATGTAAAGTATCATGTGTGGTTGCATGTGTGCCAGAAACACGTGTAGACGCAAAACGTGACACATACCCCAACTTAAAGCAAAATTCCCTAAGGTGTCCTCTCCTCTTGCAATGTGAGCAAACATAAATAGGCCTAGGAACACCTCTCTCAAAAACTCTAGGACGCACTCTCTTAATGGGAATGGGACGCCTAGGTGGGTTAGGGTGAGACTCACGTGAATCACATACTAAAGTGGGAACCGGCTCGGGTGCTAATTTGGAAGTAGAAGCACCGTCATGACTTATTCCTAACTTCTCACCTTTACCCTTATGAACCACCTTTTCAACCTTCTTAGGTGCGTTCAAAAAATTGCCTCCCTGGCACGTTCGAGAACACTCTCGAGTTGGGATACACGTGTCGTCAGACTAGACAACGTGTCGGTCAAATCAATCTTCTCCTTTCTCAAAACCTCCTTCTCTTTCTCCAAATCTAAAACCCGACGACCTAAATCCCTATTATACCTTTTTGTTTTAAAGGTCTCGGTGTACAACTCTCTAAAAGCTTTTTGGAGCTCATTTTCATCTCCACTTTCACTCTCACTTTCTCTCTCACTTGAAGCGCTCAAACCATCACTATCACTTTCGTGTGCACTATTGTGGGACAAGGTGAGTGTGCTCACACGACTAGAAAAAGCTACAAACTTCTCACCACTAGTCTCATCACCCTCACCTTCACTACTATCACTAAGTGTGGCGGGCATAGCTACTTTCTTTCCTTTCTTTCTAAGCCACGTAGGACACTCAAACGACTTATGTCCCTTACCCCCACATTCAAAACAAGTGACGTTCTCAAAATCTTCCTCACACTCCTCATCGGAGTCATTCTCTTTTTCTCTCTCACCACTTTCTTTGGCCTTTCCTTTCTTTTTATTTTTCTCAAAAAAATTCTTTTTATTGGAAGAATTATTTTTGTTCATGTTGAGAAATTTTTTAAAATTTTTCGCAAACAAGGCCATATCATTAAAATCAAAATCTCCCTCAGAATCGGACTCACAAACTTTTTCTTTCTTTTTCTTAAAATGAGTCTTTAAAGAAATGCCATTATCCTTAGCCTTAATGGTTTTGGGAAACATGTCAATCTCATAGGTTTGAAGATCTCCTACAAGTTCTTCCAACTTAAGTGATTTCAAATTTCCCAAAGAGTTCAAAACAGTGACTTTAGGAATAAAGCGTTTTGGGAGAGATCTCAAAATCTTTTTAACTACGCGCGTGTTATCAATCACCTCACCCAAATTAAAACATGTGTTAACAATGTCCGACAAACGTGCATAAAAATCATCAAAGCATTCGGACTCAGACATGGTGATAGTCTCAAATTGGGTGGCCAGATTTTGTAATTTTGACTCTTTAACCGCGTTCGTACCCTCATGTGTCAATTTCAAAACATCCTAAGCCTCTTTAGACGTGGTGCACGTCATAATTCGGGGTAACTCATCAGGAGAGACAGCTCCAGAAATAGCACTCGGACCACGAGAATTAAAATTGGACACTTTATAATCATCTTCAGTCCACGCTGACACGGGTTTTAAAGTGGTGATGTTATTAACAGTGACCGTGGGAGGAGTCCAACCATTTTCGCAAAGCAACCAAACACGCTCGTCAATAGATTTTAAAATCGATTTCATACGAGCTTTCCAGTAGGCATAATTAGACCCGTCAAAAATAGGCATCTGATTATATAAGTGCTCCATAGGAAAAAATGCGAATTTTCACAAAACTGATTTAAAAAAAAAAAAAAAAATCAATATCACACGATTTTGCGAAAAATAGGAATACGCGATAAATTTGCGCAACCTGCTCTGATACCAATTTGAAAAAACCGGATAGGTTCGGTGTGTGATAATTGATTAAAATTAAATTAAATTCGCAAGATTCCAAGTAACCCTTATTTAATTCGAGTCTATTTAGAAACAGCCCATAAACAAACAACTACGTGTGTGTGTGTGTGTGTGTGTGTGTGTGTCTCAAACCATAAATAAAGCATGCGACACAAAGTTAAGGAAAAATCCCCGCAGGGCAAAACCTTTTATTTCACTATAATAAGTAAATCACAACTTACACAGATTACAATGAAATACAGTGACACGAATACCCGCAGGCGTCGGTCGGTGTCGTCAGCAATGAATCCACACGCAGCGAACCCACATGAACCTCAGTCCAATCAACAAAGGAAGAACCGCAGCACTCCTCAATGACACGCAGCCATAAAACTTTGTAGAGACTCCCTCAGCAATGACACGCAGCCCTCGGTTGCAAAGATCTCTCAACAAAGGTTTGAACAAACACATGGTTGTGTTCTTGGGTTACCAAAAAGATTCACAAAGGTTTGGCAATTGTGTGAATCAAAACATGAGTCTTGGGACTCAAAAAATATGAAGACTAGAGTAATTTGGACTCTCAAAAACGTCTTCTAAAGTCTTGCAAAACTGCTCCCCCGAAGGTGGTTTAAATAGCAAAACAGATGAAGAGTTTTGCAAAATAAAAACAATGAAATTCTATCCAGCGTACAGGTACCCCGAACCGGTTTGGGGTACCTTATGCGGTTTGGGGTACATGGGTTTGGGGTACCATTCTGGTTGGGGGTTAAAAAAAAAACAGCATTCTTCAAGGAATTTTCTCCAACTTCAAAAGGTCATAACTCCTTCACCGTAGCTCGGATTGAGGTGCCGTTTCTTCCAGTATCTTCGTTGTGGCGAGATCTTCAACTTTCAAGTTGACCAGACCTTCGGACTATGGATGTGAAATTACGAAAATGCCCTTGAACTCTCCTATCGTGCCTTTTTCACTGTTTTGACTTCCCTTGCGTACCACTTGCATTAAGTCCCTAAAATCTTGGAACGTGAAGTCGTTGAGGCAGATGTGGGACACATTAATGGAGATGTTGAATGCTTGATTCCCGGAATTCGGATAGAGGCCGTCATGTGAGATCGTGAGGTGACGTGCCAAATGTAGCGGCGTACGACATACATAAATGTAACATGTTGGACATGAGAAAAATGTCCTTACAACATACAAGCATGCTTTAAATATTTCAGCTAATCTGAATATAAATGAAATGCATACTATATTAATCCAGTGCCCGAGCTATTTGAATAATAGTTTACCCTAAAACCTGTTTTATTAGATGCAGGTTAAGCTCCGTCAAGGAGCATCAATTTGCAGCTTTTTTTATTTTTATCTTTTTATGAAGGGGTGGGTTGGGGGATTCCCAAAGGCACAAGTTTTTTATATTACACTTCACTAAAGGGACACCAAGCCTTACCACAATTTCACTAAACCACAATTTGTTTTGTAATAGGGTAGGGGTGGGGGTGGAGAGCGGAAGGTGGCCTTAATCCAATTCAACTTACTCCATATAAGCTTTATACATTAAAACTTTCCATGCATTAAAATTGAATTCCACCAACTAATCAACTTAGAAACCAAATCATAATCTAACATTGGAGATGAAACCACAATCAATCCTTAAAACACGATGTTACTGTTAATAGTTGCAGCGCAGATTAGCCAAAAATAGTCTGCTGCATATTATTTCCTGAACGTGTGCACCATGACGCAGCTGAGTGAATAATTTAATGAGACAATCCTCAATAACAAATCATCATGTAAATACCAGCTAAGAATGAACTTCAACAATCACCTTTCTACCAGTTTTAATTCAGTTCTTTGGAAAACATAAGATGTTGTGGAAACTATGTAAACAACGCACAAAAACCAAAAAGGAGAAGCTCACACTAAATATCCACTCTCTACGAAGTTAGTAATTGAGCTATTACATCAATATACATATATAGGTAAAGACGAAGAGGCCCCAAAAGGGTAATGATATTCAAGACAAAAGCTACTAGTGTGGGATATAATTACTTACCATGACAAAAAAGAATATATTCTTTTTTTACATCACTCTCCCCTCTCCTTAGAACATGGTTCAAAGTATCAGCCGATATCGAGTCTCGTGGCCTACCGTTTCTTGATCGACTCGGACAATATCGACGCGATCTCGGTCGTCTCGAACAATATCATAACTCATTATAAATTTTATTGTAATTAAATAAGTCATTAAATTTGCATTACTTCCTTTAAATTTATGATGTTATTCATGGTTGAATTAAATCCTTACAATATGAGTGAAAATGTATTTATATATATTTATTAAAAATGTATCAAAATGTTTAAACACTTCTTTATTTACTTAAAATATAAATTAAAAAATGTATCGTTATTAGCTTAATATATATTAAAATTTACCCACCCTGGTATGTCCCAGCGGTAAGGGCGGGCTTAGGACTGAGCTGGGTTCGATTTTCCGTTGGTAAGCCAGTATTTAAGTGGGGTGCATGTGGAAGGTGGGTCCTGCGCAGTACACCCCTGTTTAGCTTGCAGGAGAGAGTCTAAAGGGCTCGTTCGTGTGAAGGTTTAGGGTTATAAAAAAATTATCATAATTTACTTGATATATATTAATATATATGTCATTATTATCGCTCCTTAAAATGTACCTCTATTTAATCAAAATATTTTTAAAAAGTTAGTATGGAAATATTAGAAGTTATTATGGAAATATGAATTAAGTATTATTATTTACTTGATTAATAATTAATATATTTTTACATTAATGAAACAATAAATTTAACTTTTATAAGTGTTCTAAAAGGCACGCCTAGGCTCCGTCTAGGCGCGCCTAGGCTTGAGGCTTGGGTGAAACGCTCCGCCTTAAGCTTTTTACGCCTTATTCTTGGTAAAAGGCTTAAGGCGTTTTTTTTTAATAACAAAAACGCTTTATTGAAACGATATCGCCTTTTAAAGACTTTTTAAAAAAACGGACCAATATCTCATTCAAAACAATCAAAAGACAAATGTTATTACAAACCTCTCTTCCTCTAGCCCAAAAAGACGCGCGTTTATTTTTGTTTTCTTCTTAGTATTTAAAAAAATTGTACTTTAGTTTGCATATATTAAGACATATTTTAAGGTATGTACCATTTTAGTATTTTTAATAGCTTTGTTATAGTTAAAAATGTTCAAATATATTAAAAAAAGGCTTAAACGCCTTTTTACGCCTAAGGCCCACCTAGAATTAAGGCTTGGCCTCCACGCCTTAGTCATGTCTCGCGTTTTTTAGAACCTTGTTTTTTTAATAAAGCTTTGTGCCTAATTTGATCGTTTTGCTTACTTATTACTAAATTATTATGGAATATTGCAGTTAATAAATGCGGCACGAGTCAGCATAAGAAATTACACAATGTTATGCATACTAAATGATGATTTTATACTTATCTAATTAACCAATAATATTATTCTTATTTTTATATTTTTTTAAAATTTTCTTGGCTCTCTATATTGCGTATCCCTGCGTATCACCCGATACCGCGATCGATACAGTGGCCTAGTTGAAAATTGGGGGTCCGAGTCGTATACCAATACCGCGACTTTGAACCATACCTTAGAAGAGACTGACTATGAACTCAAAGGGTAATATGCTCTATCTTGGGGTAAACATGCACCACCATGTCCCCGAAGTATCACGCCAGGCTTCCTCAGGAGCGAAAATATTGGTCCAATGCCATCTGTAATGAGAATGGTGCGTCTGTTCATCTTTGGGCATTCTGTCCCCGTTGAAGTAAAGCATCGCAGTTGAAACATTTAAATACACCGTAGTCAGTCTTAGTGGCCTTAGCCTAGGTGGGTGGTAGTGGCAGTGACTTGTTACTCCTTAAAGCTGAGAGCATAATCAACCCATTTCCATGACCTGCAACATGGTAGATACGGAGTTGTAGGCCGTGAATGTGCATTGCAGTATGTTGCTTCTCACTAACACAGCTCGACCTGAGCATATAATAGTTGAAATTTCCGTGTAAAGTTTGGTACGTATGGTAGTCAAATCTTGAGCAAGACCTTGAATGTTAGCAAAGTGGTCTCTATGGGTGAAGGGTGAGGCAAGAAAAGGCCTTTTTCCTTTCTTTATTCGGTTATTTAAAAATTTTTGGCCACCGCACTCGCATATTTCACCCTGAAACACCTGTATATACTCAAACATTTTTGGTTGTGTTGAATTGGTCAACATACTTGTCGACATCAATGTGCCCATTGAAGATATGCATGTTTGCCTGGATATTTATGAGGAGGCTCTTCTCAAGTAGCCTTAAAATTTTCCCCAAATTATCGTGCTCCATGATTGCCCCAACGTTTAGGTCCATGCCTGATGAAAGGTCTACCAAACCTGAAGAATATGATTGACATTGCTGGGATATTCACACGTGGTAACCCATGAGCTACGGGAGTAATCCATCCATCATATGCCCTGTGGGTTTACAAATAAAACACAAACGCTGCTGAATCGGAACAAAAGGGGTAAAATTCTATATCGCATCATGTGGATTGGGATCATGACTTATGTCGCATGGATACTATATAATAACGCAATTTAAAAAAAAAAAAAAGGAGAGTGCAGATTCGACAATAGAACTTGAAAAGGGGGTAAAATCATAGGCCCTGAAATGTAAAGTCCACGAAAACGTTAACACCAAGTCTATAAAGAATACGAGTATAACCAAAATCGGGGTAAAATCATAGCTATGCATCTTCCTCTCGCATTTTAATGTCTCTTAGGTTGTATCCCAACCCAAACAATCCTAGATATCACATGCATCTAGGAGCCCAAACCCAAGTGAACCCATGACTAAATATTATTCTACACAATTCGAATGTAACAATAGATGGATTCATAATAACACCGACACTAAGCATCTCAAGAATATACAACAAGTAAGACAATCTCAAAGTCTAATATCCACGTAAGTACGGTCCTCAACACGTACTATATAAATGGGCTCTCACTCAAGCCTCAAATAACAAAGATCTATCCTTAATGCCTTCAGGGTTCACTCGTTCGTACTAGGCATAGTCTTTGGCCGTCCCAAACCTAAGACATCATCACATCCGAGGGATGAATCGCTACGCTTCCCCGTCAGTCGTATAACCTACCATACCCAAGACTATACGATGAATACTCCCGTGAGACCCCCTCGGCGTATGGGTACGTAGGCGTAGGACCCGGGATGAAAATGACTATGGTAAGCCCGTCTCTATCACTGAGGTACCATCGTGGTCGACGTCGCACGCGCCCCATCATGGAATCCCTCCTAGTACGCAACCCACGAGCACTCACACATGGTATGCATTTCACAAATAGCACGAGAAGAAAACCTACTCATTCACGAAAATCTAGTCTTGAACATGAATTATTCATTTTCATAAACTTTTATAAAGTTGGACATCAAACATTTACCCAAATTACAACCCTTCAATCCATCATATTTATATGTTCATAATAATCAAATTAGACTAAAGTCATCCTTAAACTAACCCCAAATCCCCAAATCCAACCAATCAAATACTAAGCAAAATGTTGGTCGACTAGCTATTGATCGATCGATGGCTACAATTATTTTCAAAATTTCCCCTTACGGGATTCATCTTACGGGATTCATCTTCTCCAACACCCAAATTCACTTTCAAAACCACCATTATGACTTAAAAACCGTCATCCAAGTCCCAACAAACATGCCAACACCGAATCCACGTAATATAAACGATTGGAACACATCTCTAACCATAAATCCTCAATTTTATATCAAGATTCAAATGAAAACCGACCCAATTTCTCATTTAAGAACCCTAGATTTACTAATTTTCTCAATTAGCCTACAATTTCAATGGATTAATACATATAATCAGAGGGTTTTTTATGTTTTACAATAGAGAGCATATTCTAATCATCCTCTTAATGATTACAAGTAATGTTCATGAGGAAATCAATCAAATAAGATCCAACCTAATTACTAACTAGATTAGATTAATTACGAAAGTAATCAGTTTAATCATTCAAATGATATTAAAACATGATTCTGTTAAGATATACATGAGTAGATATAATCTAACTCAATACCAATCATACTTCTATTCTAAATAAACTTTCCTCAATCATTTTGATGAATGGAGAAAACTAGGGCAAGATCTTTCTAACTCTTCCTCTTCTCTTTAAGTTTCTCTCTCTAGACTTAAGATACTTCCTCAATTATGATATGTTACTTGTGAGATCCCTAATGACTCATTAAAACTCTATAATTTAGAAATAGTACTTGGGCCCCAAATGGGCTTCACCTAAAAGAGCCCAAAATCAACTCCAAATGACTTAAAACAATACCCAATGCTTATACTAAACCGATGGGCCTAAAACCCAACATTCTAAGCTATAGTAATCATACTTCTATTCTAAATAGATTTGCCTTAATCAATTTGGTGAAGAAAAGTAGGGCAAGATGCTTCTAACTCTTCCTCTTCTCTTCAAGTTTCTCTCTTTAGATTTAAGATGCTTCCCCAATTATGATACGTGACTTAAAAATCCCTAATGGCTCATTAAAACTCTTTTATTTCCAAATAGTACTTGGGTCTCAAATGGGCCTCACCTAAAAGAGCCCAAAATCAACTCTAAATGACTTAAAACAACACCTAAGGCCCATGGGCCTAAAGCCCAACATTTTAGGCTAAAAAGGAACATTTTAAGCATTTCAAAACATCCCATCATTAATTATTACCTTAACTCATAAATTTAACAAATAAGCCGATTCAAGTCCGAAAATCATTTATTTACTTGATCATTAATTTGGTGCGACATGGCATTATAAGGAGCTACTTCACGATCATTGGACCCGACACCAAGGTGATAAACCAATCAAGGAAACCCTCGATACCAAATTTCTAGCCATTCCATAGTCACCCATAATACACAGTCACATTGAAATAGTTAGTTAATATTTTACCATGCCTTAAGTCAAATTTCAAATTTTATTTATATCACACATAAATTTAAATAGTGACATTACATGTCACACAAGCACAATTAATCTTATCTAATTATTATAATGCATGAAAATACGGGGTATTACAGATTATTGTTAATCCAACACTACAAACAAGTTAAAAGTTGTACCGCTCAAGTAATTAAAAATAAGTTTTTAGTAATTTATTTTATTAACGAACATCTGTAACCTTAATGTGGTGAGATTTAAGTAACTGATAATGAACTCGAAATATATTTTTGAGTTAAGGAGCGAAGTTTTTGAATCATAATTATTTAGTGTAATTATAATTAATGGACTAGAATTGGAATCCAAGTCTGATCAGGTTTTCCAAGGCTCATTTGAGAGCCATGTCCTTATCCCTGCCGTATATATGCTTTTAAGGCTCTCTTGTTCTCACATTTGTCACTCTCAGAACTCTCATACCCTAATTCGGAATTGAGAGAGAGAGAGGAGAGCTGAACGTGATTACCCACTCTATTCGTGATTGGTCATATTGGGAACATTATTGCGAAGTACCTTGAGTCTGTGTTCTCGATTAATCCCCATCAACCTGTGTTCGTGCTGAGGTGAGATCAACAAAAGAGGTTTCAAAGTAAACCCTTATTTCGTCTTGTGGCGTTGTACGTTTTGGGTAATGAATAATTTTTTGTCGTTTGGTGTCCGCTTGATCAACAAATCCTGGGGTAGCCGCTTTAACATGAAGATTGATGTATGTATTATCTCAGTTGATATTGCGGTGGGGGTTGAGAGACTAGTTGGGGTGTTGGGATTCTTTGGGGCTTTTTATTTGGGTAGGCCCATAGTTGTCAAATCGCGAATCGTTTACCCCCCGAATCGCGAATCGTGAATCGAATCGGTCGAATCGGAACCAAATGATAATAACGTAGTAAACATAAGTAAATGGGATTTAAAACTATAGAATTGGTAGTTAAGCGTAATATGGCAAAAAACTAATCGTAGCACATGATAATATACCAAAATATATCACAAAAACTAACCGTGGCATATGTTTTCATTCATTTTAAGATTAAAAATGTAAAAAACAAAAATATATCATAAAACAACCTACATATTAATTTAAAACATCCTACATATTAATGTAAAACAATAAAATAAATACAAAGGTTAATTTAAAACAATAAAACTGTAAAACAAATACTTCTAAAAATTTTAAACAACCCTACCTACTAAGATTAACAATATTAATTTAAAACATCCTACAAAATTACAACAATATTAATTTAACATAGTAAACCATATTAATTTAAAACAATAAAACATATGCTAAGATTAACTATAAAACAATATTAATTTAAAACAGCGTTCATATTAATTTAAAGCAACAAAACAAATATACCTTCAAAGATTTTATAACAAATACAAAAGTTTTATAACAAAAAAAAAAGCAAAAGATAGAAGACACTCAGCCAAGAGAATAGACAAGAAAAGTCCACTGAAAATAACCGAGCCAAGAGAACATGTTTTTCTCTAAAACTCAGTATCTTAACGGTATCCTTTGTTGTTTGCTTCTTTTTTTATTTGTTTTATTAAAACACACGTATGGTTATAAGGTAAAAAAATCGCGAAAAAAAAAAAGTTGAATCGTAACCGAATCGGGAATCGAACCCGAATCGAAAGATTCGAATTGTGAATCGCCGATTCAGTCCGATTCTTTAGACATTTGCGATTCTCAACTCGATTTGAATCGTTTTATGTGAGAATCGAATCGAATCGTAAGATTTTGACAACTATGAGTAGGCCATAACACTACCTATATACGTTGTTGGAGAAAGTGGAGAGGAGACTGTCAGATTGGAAAGTGGAAAGGGGTGTATCTGCCAAAGGGTGGGGGGAGATTGATTTTGATTAAGGGTACATTGTATAGCCTCCTTGTTATCTCTCCATCCTTCCGACTGATGTTTGTGAGGAAGAGGTTGGAGAAGTGCACGAGGGACCTCCTTTGGAAAGACAGTGAGGAGCAGTTCAAATATAGTCTGGTGGGGTGGAGGAACGTTTGTGAACCTTTAGTTAATGCGGGTGGAGGGATGAGTTGAAGGATCTCGCGAGCTTCAGATGACACACCCAAACTCGGGAATGGTTATGGCATGTTTCATCGGAATAAGGGAGGTTGTTGAGGAGGGTCGTGGTGGCTAGATATGGGGTGGGTATGCATGGTTTGAGACTATGCAGGACTAACCACACTGGAATTCCTCCTCCTTTAGAAATGCAGTGAGGAGTGCAAATATAGTCTGGTGGGGTGGAGGATTGTGTGTGAACCTTTAGTTAAAGCGGGCGGGGGATGATGTAAAGGATCTCGCGAGCTCCAGATGACACCCGAATTCGGGAAATGGTTGTGGCATTTTTCATCGGAATAAGGGCGGTTGTTGAGAAGGGTCGTGGTGGCTAGATATGGGGTGGGTATGCATGGTTTGAGACTGCATGACTCACTAGAGATCCACACGGGGTACGGCTATGGAAACACATCATGAGGGTGGAACGATTTCAGGTTGTTCGTGTCTTTCAAGGCGAGGGATGGCACTGGGGTTAGATATTGGGTGGATCAGAGGTGTGGTGAGGTTTTATTGATGGAGAGGTTTCGGGGCAAGGGACGTAGGGGCTTCTGTGGCGAACTATGTGGTGTGGTGTGGGGGGAGGTGGAACCCCTCGTTTAGGCAACAATTTAACGATTGGAAGTTGGAGGGGTGAGTTTTTCTGAAAAGAGGGAGAGATATGCTTTCGTGGAGAGGGGGAGGAGGGGGTCGTTTTTCGGTGAAGTTTTTATTTCGTCTGGGAGGCGTGAATGAGGCTTTTTCTGTTAAAAGCAGTGTGACGCATGAGAGCCCCCTCGAAAGTGGCGTTCTTCTCTTGCACGACCATTGCAATGGCAATTTGACCGTTGATATATTGAGGAGAAAGGTGATTGTCAATTTTTGTCTTTCATGTAAAAGAGATGGGGAGTTGGATAATCACGTTCTACTCCATCTCTTTTTAACCAAGAGATTGTGGGAGGCATTGTTCGCTTTATTTGGAGTGAAGTGGGTTATGTCGTATATGGTTGACGAGATGTTGAGGGCTTTAAAAGCTCTTCTCTTGGACGACCATTGCAATGACAATTTGACCGTTGATAAATTGAGGAGAAAGGTGATTGTCCATTTTTTGTCTTTTAAGCAAAAGATATGGGGACTTGGATAATCACGTTCTACTCCATCTCGTTTTAACCAAGAGGTTGTGGGAGGCATTGTTCGCTTTATTTGAAGTGAAGTTGGTTATGTCATCTTCGGTTGACAAGATGTTGAGGGCTTTAAAAGCTACTCCGATCAGTAGGCATAAGCGGGTGGCTTGGGATGCAGCTCCCTTGCGTCTTATGTGGATAGTTTTGGCTTATGCGGTAGTTTGGAAGGAGCGGAATACCAAATATTTCGAGGATATGGAGTATTCTTTGCTAATGACTTGATCAAAGGCATATGTGTTATATCTTCTGGGAGGCGTAGGTCCTTGTTAGAGCATATTTCGGGGGGACTTCCGAGAGGCTCTCGTGTGTCATCATCATATATAAGAAGGGGAAAATTGGCTTTTTGAAAGCCTCTATAGGGATTCGACACCCCTGATCAGCAAGTGTCTTTTACAATCGTTACATATGTTCTTAGCACAAGGTTAAAGGAACTCACCAAATCCAAGCTTGCTAGTACATTTTACAATCCAATAAAATCTGCCCTAGCATTGCCAACTTGGCATTTGCCAGAAGATCTGATCTTTGTTTCATTTTATTTATTTATTTGATAAATACTAATTTCATTAAAAAACACCAAGCATCTGGGACCCATATACAGAACTCATATACAAGAAGTATGCATAATAACAAACAAATATTCCCTCATGAAATAAAACAAAAGGTCCTTGTTAGTATTTGGTGGGTCAGTAAAAATAATTGAAGCAAACGCTTGCGTGCTTGTTCATGTTTCTTGCTTGATTTTGCGCATTGTTTTTGAAGAATAAAATCATCCACTTGTTCTTTTGTCAGGGAATGGAGAGAACTTATGCTGTAATGTTCGAGAACGTTGAATGCGCTTATTTTGATCAAGTGGAGAAACTCTACGGCTTTGGATCTCGTAATGGGGAAACTATTGCTCAGTTGGTCTGGGCATTCTTCAAGTATTGGGCGTATTGTCATGATTATGCAAATGATGTTATATCGATTCGCACAGGAAGCATATTGAGGTGAGATAGACATTGTACACAGACTATATACAAGTTACTTTCAATTTATATTAGGGATGATTTGTACACAGACTATATACAAGTTACTTTCAATTTATATTAGGGATGATTTGCACTAAGTACCCCCTAAGTGCCCCTAAGATCTGAACTTTAAATCCCTTCTCAATAGTGAAATTGGTGTATTGGATTTAGTTACTTTTTAGGGTGACTCAAACAAAAAGGATGATTTGGCCCTAAGGTCTCAACTTTAAATCCCTTCTCAATAGTGAATTTGGCGTATTGGATTTAGTTACTTTTTAGGGTGACTGAAACAAAAAGGATGATTTGGCCTTGACCTTCATTAGTTCCAGGGGCGGATGCATTCAGGGACGAGAGGGGGCGAAGGCGCCTTCTCAACTTTTGTAAAATTTCTGCTAAGATATTATTAATAAAATTATGGGATGCTATTTGCATAACTAGAAAGTTATAGGCAAAAAAGTAGCGAGAATCCAATCCTACCAAATTCCCTTCTCTATCTATTCAAACTTTCCCACATTCCTCCAAAATCCTTACCCTCTCTGACGATGTTTCTTCTACAAATCCCTTTCACATTTCATAACTTTTCTTCAAACCCAGTTGGATTTCAGAGCTTCAGTTGGCTCTATTCATCATCTCGTCCAATCTTTCTTCTTTAACTCTTGGGGAAACCCTACGCTCTTTTGTGTTTTTCAACCGCCTCTATTTTTCATCTCTCTTCTTTCTCACACTTACAACCCCTTCCTTCTCCATCCCTCTCCTTTCCCTCTCCGCCGGTACCCCAAGACCTCGCCGCCGGTGTGCCGACCTCCATCCCTCCTTCCCTGATTCCGTGGCCAAGCAAGCAAAACCTCCCTGTCCCTCTAACCCCTCTTCGCGGCCAAGCAATCATGAGGTGTGTTCCAATTCCAAAACTTTTGTTCCAAAATTGGCTTCTTTAACTCGTTATATTATAGTTTTAATATATGTTAGTTTAATTTTTAACTTGTTAGTTTATTTGTTAATAAATGCAGTTTATGTTTAACATGGCAGTTTAATTTGTTAGTTTGTTAGTTTTTTTTTATTAACAAATGTTAGTTTAATGTTTAACTTGATCTTTAGTTTATTTGTGAATTGAAAACAAAACTGAAAAACTATTAGGGATACTAAATATTAGGGCTATTAAATTGAATTTTTTTAGGTGTGTTGTAATGATTTTTTTTCAGAAGTATTAATTAATTCAGTGAAATTTTACTACTGAAATATAACTCGAATGGCTAGTTGTTTATAATACTACTTCAATCAGTAGAGCAAAAAAATTGTTAAACACTCCAAATAACCCCCCAGAAAATAGGTTCGGGGGCTCTTGCCCCTAAACCTCCGGCACCACTCGCCCCCCCCCCCCCCCCCCCCCCCCCCAAACAAAAAAAACTGATTCCACCTCTAATTAGTTCTATTGTTATTTATTTATTTTTATTATTATTACTTTGGGTGCCAGTTTACAATGATATACCTTTGACTCTCAAAAGTGTCAAAAATACTTTTTATTATTATTATACGACACTTCTTTAGTATGTATGACACTCTCGTCTCAAAGTTATGTTATTGGAAATCTTGGTATTCGAAGTGAATATATGGGGATTCAAATGGAAACAAATGCCAAACTAAAATCCTGTACTATAATTTTTTTGCAATGAAATGTTTATAATACACGTTAGTATGTACGGCATTGTCGGTCTGGAAGTTATGTTATTGGAAATCTTGGCACCCGAAGTGAATATATGGGCAACCAAATGGATACAAATGCCAAATTCCCCCCAAACAAAAATCCTGAACTATAATATTTTTGCACTGAAATGTTTATAATACAAAAAGCTTCCTTGAGCTACGCATTTTGTTGCGAAGAACCCCATTATGCATTAGCAAAAAGCACCTCCGAAATCTAAGTGTGTGTGTATATGTAATAATCTCATTTTTTTTCCTTTCATTTTCGATCTATTCAAACTAATAGCAGCAATTTCACTGGGATTGTTGCAATTGGTTTGAACATATTTTTAATTTGGCTTATTGACATCATATTGTGTTCATATTTATTTACAGCAAGCGAATGAAAGACTGGACTAGAAGAATCGGTAATGACCGTCATCTGATATGCATAGAGGATCCATTCGAGGTATCACATGATCTTGGCCGAGTGGTGGACAAGTTTAGCATTAGAGTTTTGAGGGAGGAATTTGAACGTGCTGCCGAAATTATGCAGTACGATCCTAGTCCTTGCATAAAGCTCTTTGAACCCTATGTTCCGAGTTGACCCGAGGCTTTTTTGGTTGACCAGGGTATGGTCGTAATTATAGTAATTTTCTAGACCAACTTGTAAATTCACAGTCCTCGTCTCGTCGTCGCGTGTTATGTTCATAGATGTATTTTATTTTTTTTATTTTTATTCCTGGGATTGATAGAACTGAGCTTAATGCATTATTTTATTAACGGTATTGTGTAATTTTTTTTTCTAGTTTATTGGGGCATATAAACATACTCTTGTTACACCAATCTAGGCCAGGAACACTTTAGGATATGCATATTTTTTTAAGAGATGCTATTGACAATGAAGCCACATATATCATTCTCTTGGACATGTATCACCTGACGATGCGCTTTGAAATTATCGTCTAAATTATAGGCACTCTCTCTCTCTTTTCTACGCTGACCGTCAAGTGACATATGTCCGGTCCGCACTCTTAAAATGCAGACTGGTCCGCAAGAGAGCAGGACTAACAATTAAATTGAGAAAATTATACCTTAATCAAGGGTAGTCTTGAACATGTGCTAAATTGATGATCCCACATGCCTCGATTGGTCTTGTTATTATTTATATTTGAGGGTTCATTTTTTTTTTTTATATCAACACAAATAAAAGAGGTTTATTTTATAATTTTTGCACGGGATCTTAACAATTTTTATCAATCTCAGGACCCTGACTTTTAGGCCTCGTTTGATACGCTGTATAAGGGGTCCGGATCGGATAGGATAAGAGTCGGATTGGATAGGATAAGAATGGACCGTATAAGACGTATTTCAATACTGCGTTTGGAACAGTTCCGAATAAGAAGACGGGATGGAATATAATAATACAGTCATGTGTTTGAAATTCTCTGGATGAGATTAATTTATCTCCAGTTTTTCAAAAATACCTTTCTTTTGTATTTAATAATCAAAAAATACAAAAATATATTGTTATAACATATTTTAACTCAATATCATAATATTCAATTCCACGTGGGATGTCAAAAAAATAATATTATGAGATGAAAATATGTATGTACAAGATGCATGAGTTTTTTTTATAACTTAATAAGGATAGAATAGTAATTTTTAATCAAATTTTGACACCGTATAATTATATACGACTTGAGAGGTGGGATTATCTCACTCCTTGTGGGATAAGGAACTTAATTTGGATAACTTATTCCATTTCATATCCCATCCTAAATTACACCAAACATTGGATAGGATAATTTTATCCAATACGAACCTCTTAGACGGCACATCAAACGAGGCCTTGTAGTATATAAACGCATTTGTGTGATTTTTTAAAAAGTTTCTCTCCATAGGGGTGTGTAAAAAGAATAAAACTATCCAATGTTTAACACAAAAATTAGAAAAAGCATAAATTTTCAAGTCATATAAAGTTTCACGGAAATGAAACTACATTATTAGTATTAAGACTAAGTTAAGTTATGTTAACGCTTATACAGTAACTCTCATATTAGTCGTAGTGATTATAATAATTATAATTATAATTATATAATATGAATTCCATTTAATAGCTCTAATAATATCCCTATTTACTTAAAAAAAATCCTGTGCTGTGTTAAACACAATTAAAAAACACCAATTAGATATATTATGGTCCGTTTGATTTAAAAGTGAGCAAAAATGGGGATGACAAAATTTGCATGGGTAACATTTGTGAGGCTATTAAACAATCATTAAGCGAAATTAAAGTCAATCCAATTACTTTATTTAAATATTTTTTAAAAATAATTTTAAACAATTTTTAAAACATTTTTATAAACATTTCTAAAACAGTTTTTATAAAACATTTTAAAAACAATTTTTAAACTATTTAAAACAGTTTTTAATTTTTTTAAAAACTTTAAATCGTTTTTATAATATATTCAAAACAGTTTTTAAAAATATTAAAAATAATTTTTAAAAATGTTAAAAACGTATTACAATATTTTTATAAAATGATTTTAAAAAAAAATTGTAAAACATTTTCTTAACAATTTTTTATAATATTAAAAACAGTTTTTAAAACATTAAAAAATAGTTTTTAAGGGCCTGTTTGGTTTGCAACTATAATTCTGTTTTCTGTGTTTAAATACAATTCTGATAAAAATCTTCGTTTGGCAACCTGTTTTTAAACACAGAATTATAATATTCCTGTGTTATAATCAAGTTTTTCAGAAAACAGATTTTGGGTGTTTTATAACATCTGTTTTTTTTATTTTTCAACTCAGAATTATTCATTCTTAATATTTTAAAGCAATTATACCTTAATATATAATATACATACATAATACATTAATGTGTGTAATTCTTATAAATAAAAAATATATATGTACATATACACAAAATTACGTATGGAATAATATAAAGTTAAATAATATTATCAATAGATACATGATACTTATATATAGTTTTATACATATATTATTAATGTATGGAATAATATAAAATATACATATAGTACATATGTATTAAAAAATATTATCAATTCATGTATGTATATAATTTTATAGTGAATTATATATGCGACATCATTATATATATATATATATATATATATATATATATATATATATATATATATATATATATATATATATATATATATATATATATATATATAGAGAGAGAGAGAGAGAGAGAGAGAGAGAGAGAGAGAGAGAGAGAGAGAGAGAGAGTTAAACTCCCTAAAAATACATGATATTAAATGTACGTGTATATAATTTATGATGTATGTATGTATGTATATGTATACATTCATGTATCATGTATGTATGAAAGTTTTATATATATATATAAACTCCACAACATACCTCATTAAATATACCTAAAAATACATGTTATTAAATGTACATGTATATAATTTATGATGTATGTATGTATGTATATATTCATGTATCATGTATGTATGAAAGTTTTATATATATATATATATATATATATATATATATAAACTCCACAACATACCTCATTAAATATACCTAAAAATACATATTATTAAATGTACATGTATATAATTTATGATGTATGTATGTATGTATACATTCATGTATCATGTATGTATGAAAGTTTTATGTATGTTTATATGTACATACATATATATATATACACACACACACACACACACACACACACACACACACACATATGTATGATATAAATATACATATTTGTCAATTTTGTCAAATTTTCAAAAAACTGTATTTAAAAACAACTTTACCAAACGCACACCAATAATTATAAACACAAAAAACTGAATTTTAAAACTGTATTTAAAAAGAGTCTTTAAATCGAATTTTCTGAATAGAGAACCAAACATGTCCCGAATATTCATAACAGTATTTTTAGCTATTTAAAACAGTTTTTAAAATTGTTTTTTAAAACTTCAAAACGGTTTTTATAATATATTCAAAACAATTTATAAAAATGTTAAAAACAGTTTTTACAACATTTTTATAAAACGGTTTTTAAAAATATTTGTAAAACGTTTTCTTAACAATTTTTATAATATTAAAAATAGTTTTTAAAACAATAAAAAACAGTTTTCAAATATTCATAACAGTTTTTTTAACTATTTAAAACTGTTTTTAAAATTATTTTTTAGAACTTTAAAATAGTTTTTATAATATATTTAAATTTATACTAATATATATTTATAAAAACATTTATACAAACGCCAAAGAGTCTTTTTGATTAAAAAAACACTAATATATATTTATACTAACGTGTATTAATATATTACAAAATCGTTTAAAAAATTAATAAGTTTGTTGACAAATATTTTTCACTTAAATAGGTAAATAAAATTTGTCAACATTTTATACATAAGGAGAGTTTGTTGTAAACTAACAAATAATGTCATAATAAATTATATAATCAAATAATTAAAAAGTGATCAAATTTTTATATTTAACAATTTTTTGATTTTTATTGTGACAAATATTGCAAACTAAATGAACTCTTAGGGTTAGGTCCGTTTGATTCGCAAATTTGTCATGACAAATGTCAAATCAGTGGGCAAATATGACATTTGCCCACTTTTTGGTCTGTTTGATTCACAAATTTGCCTACAACCCATTTGCCTATATACAACACCTCTAATGCATGAAAAGTGGGTAAATTTTGCTTTGCTATTTGGGGAGGAATTATTTGCCAAATAATTTGCCACTTCTTACTAGTGCTTTTTTTATATTTTTATGCTAAAATATTTTAAAAATTCTTTTACAAACTGTTTTATAAAACTGTTTTAAATAAAAAACTGTTTTATAAAAAATGTTTTTAAAGTGTTTTAAAAACAATTTAAAAAATATTTTAAAACTGTTAAAAAACAATTTAAAAAAATATTTTTTAAACTGTTTTATTAAAAATATTTTATAAAAACTGCTTTTGAAATGTTAAAAAAACATTTTAAAAACTGTTATAAAAAAATAAAAAAAATACTGTTTTATAAAAAATGTTACAAAAATGTTTTAAAATTGTCAAAAAACTGTTTTAAAAACAATTTAAAAATGGTTTTAAAAAAATGTTTTATAAAACTGTTTTATTAAAAACTTGTTTTAAAACTATTAAAAACACTATTTTAAAAGGTTTAAAAATAGTTTTGAATAATTGAACAACTGTTTCGAATATTATAAAAATTATTTAAAAAAACTGTTTTATCAAAATTAAAAAAAAAACTGTTTTAGAAATGTTTTAAAAATTGTTTAAAAAGATTTTATAAAATATTAAAAAAAATTGATTGAATTAACTTTAATTTCACTTAATTATTGTTTAATAGCTTCATATAAAAAAACTAGATAAAATTTATCGCGACAAATTTTATTCATTAATTTTTTAGCCATATTTACTTTTGTCGACTTTTAAATTAAACGGAACCTTAAATTTTCTATTCATTACAATTGAATTTAAAGCACGTCGTACACAATTCCGAGTACAGCTGTGAACTTTGACAACTCCGAGTTATTGTCCAACTATAAAAAATGATTACGTGAGAAAGTGCACATCCATCCCATCACACCCCAACAAATAAAGCTGATGTTTGCGGCTAATATTTCTCTCAAACGATTTGATGTCTTTTACTTTCTGACAAAGATTTGATTTCTTCATACGATGCTTCTAACTTTAATTATTGTGAGCAACCTGTTGGATTTTTTGTCAGTTTTAAACTTAAAAGTTAACTTTAAAATCACCGGCCTCATTTCTAATCTAATAGAATTCTTCTATGTTCAAAAGTTGGTTTAAATGTTTTGAAACTGTTGGCTTTTAAAGAAGGGCCTTCTACTGTTTAGTACATTTATTCATAATAATTAAAATTTAAAGTATATTAATTTATATTATAATTAGTTGAAATTCAAAATTTGTAAAAATAATTAATTGATTGATTTGCTCTTCAGATTTGTTTTTTTAATAAAAAAGACTCTTTACCTCTTAATACATTAATACACGTTAATATAAATATATATTAGTGTGTTAAAAATAATTCTACATTCTTTCTAATTGTTTTTAATAAAAAAACGTTTTTTTATAAAAGCAAAAGTTTTATAAAATGAAAAAAAGAATTTATATAGTTTTTATTAACTGCTTTTTTATAAAATAAAAAAGTTTTTACAACTGTTTTAAAAATAACTGTTTTTAAATAAAACTAACCGTTTTAAACATTTTTTTTGAAGTTTTAATAACTATTATAAAAAATTAACTTTTTTAAAATAGCTTTATTTCAAAAATAACCTTTTGTAATTGTTTTAAAAATAAAAGTCAATTAAAACAACTTTTTTATAACTGTTTTGAAAACAAATATTTTAACTGTAAACAAAATTATTTTTAAGGTGGTTCTAAAAATGTTTTTTTTTAATTAAAAAGAACTGTTAAAAAACTAGTTTTTTAAAAAAATTATTTTTATAAAACCAATTATAAAAATAATAACGTTTTTAGAAAAGTAACTTTAACAGTTACACGCTACAATTTATATTTTATATTGGATATGTCTTCTGTTGCATCAACAAGTATGGCAAATAATTAAGGGTAGAGCTAAAAACACTCCAAAAATTCTTCCTACACTCCAAAAAATTTTCAAAGGACAATACTACCCCTCTATCCTTTATTTCTTTATCCTTACATCAAATCCCAATTAATAATTATAGATTATGTAATAATTAAATACAATTTAAGCAAAGAATTTTTTTTAACTTTAAATAACAATTATTAACAACTTAAGCATCAATTGATTTATACTTTAGTGCTTACTTATTTTTTTACTAAATATGAACACGATTCAGTTAAAATGCCACAAAACACGAAATCTTATTCTTTATCTAACAAAAACACAACTCAAATAAAAGTGACACGACACGAAATCTTTTTTTTTTAAATCTTAAACGAACACGAAATATTTTTTTACCCTAACACAAACACAATCCAAGTAAAAGAGACGAAATTACACGAAATATTATTTTAATTTATTTACAAAAACAGAAACACGGCCGAATAAAAATGCGATACAATACGAAATATGTTTTTTACAAAACACAAATATGGCCAAGTAAAAGCGCTACAACATGATTTTTTTTTCAAACATAAATAATAATTTTTTGGTAATTTTTTTTACCAAATACAAACACAATTAAAATGCGACACAATACAAAATCTTTTTTTTTATCAATATGGCCAAGTAAAAGCAACACAACATAATTTTTTTTTTACCAAACAAAAGCCCGATCCAATGTGGTGTGGTGTTTATGTTTTACTTCGATCGTGTTTGTATTTGTGCTCGGTAAAAAAATTGTGTTTTATTTGGTAAAAAAAATATTATTTGGGTTTGGAAAAAAAAATCATGTTGTGTTGCTTTTACTTGATCATATTTGTGTTTCGTAAAAAAAAAAGATTCCGTATTGTGTCGCATTTTAATTTTGTCGTATTGTGTCGCATTTTGACACAATACATAATTTTAAAATGCGACAAAATTAAAATGCGACACACGACAAAATTCAAATGCGACACAATACGGAATCTTTTTTTTTTACGAAACACAAATATGACCAACTAAAAGCGACACAATATGATTTTTTTTTCCAAACCCAAATAATATTTTTTTTACCAAATAAAACACAATTTTTTTACCGAGCACAAATACAAACACGATCGAAGTAAAACATAAACACCACACCACATTGGATCGCGCTTTTGTTTGGTAAAAAAAAAAATTATGTTGTGTTGCTTTTACTTGGCCATATTGATAAAAAAAAAAGATTTTGTATTGTGTCGCATTTTAATTGTGTTTGTATTTGGTAAAAAAAATTACCAAAAAATTATTATTTATGTTTGAAAAAAAAATCATGTTGTAGCGCTTTTACTTGGCCATATTTGTGTTTTGTAAAAAACATATTTCGTATTGTATCGCATTTTTATTCGGTCGTGTTTCTGTTTTTGTAAATAAATTAAAATAATATTTCGTGTAATTTCGTCTCTTTTACTTGGATTGTGTTTGTGTTAGGTTAAAAAAATATTTCGTGTTCGTTTAAGATTTAAAAAAAAAAGATTTCGTGTCGTGTCACTTTTATTTGAGTTGTGTTTTTGTTAGATAAAGAATAAGATTTCGTGTTTTGTGGCATTTTAACTGAATCGTGTTCATATTTAGTAAAAAAATAAGTAAGCACTAAAGTATAAATCAATTGATGCTTAAGTTGTTAATAATTGTTATTTAAAGTTAAAAAAAATTCTTTGCTTAAATTGTATTTAATTATTACATAATCTATAATTATTAATTGGGATTTGATGTAAGGGTAAAGAAATAAAGGATAGAGGGGTAGTATTGTCCTTTGAAATTTTTTTGGAGTGTAGGAAGAATTTTTGGAGTGTTTTTAGCTCTACCCATAATTAATCAATGGCTACTGCTACTGCTACTACACATAGTCTAGTGCCATTAATTACTGAGGATGCTAATGTGGGTGTTTAGAAAGTTGAGGATCAAGGAAAAAGAAGAGAATCATTTTCCAAAATGGATATAAAAAAGAAAGCCTAAATTTTGGGATGAGTTTTTTATAGTTACAACTGGGGATAGCATTAAGAAGGAAAAATGTAATTAATGTGAAGCTAAACTTGGTATCAATGCTCAACGTTTGACTATCCAATTCCATAGTCATTTAGAAGTTTATTCAAATTCGCATGACTACTATTAACAAGCAAAATCTTTGAATTACTAAGCCTTTAGTTAATGACGATTTCAGAGCTGGTTTGGTTGGTACAATAACAGATTAGAAGTATGATAAAGAAAATACCGGAGAATGTTTAGCAAAGATGGTTACTGTGCATAACTATTCATTTAGTGTGATGGAGCGTGCATTTTTCATATTTTTTTTAAAAAATAACTTCTTTTTTTAATTTTTTTTTTAATAGTTATTTTTAATTAAAAAACATTTTTAGGACAGTTATAAAAATTTATTTTTAAAACAGTTATGAAAATATTATTCTTAATTAAGAATATATTTTTATAACAGATTAAAAAATAATTTTTTTAACAGTTAAATTTTTTATTTTCAAAACAGTTATAAAAAATTATTTTTAATAACTTTTATTTTTGAAATAGTTACAACAATTTTTTTTGAAATAAAGTTATTTTTTAAGCAGTTACTTTTAATAATAGTTATTAAAACTTAAAAAAATGTTTAAACAATTATTTTTAAAATAGTTGTAAAAACCTTTTGATTTTATAAAAAACAGTTAATAAATTTATATATATATATATATATATATATATATATATATATATATATATATATATATATTTTCATTTTATAAAAAATATTAAATAATTTTTTTTTTATTAAAAATAATTAGAAATAATGTATAATTTATTTTTTATACACTAATATATATTTATACTAATGTGTATAAATGTATTAAGGGGTAAAATACTCTTGTTGAAAAAGTAAGTCAACTGATGGTAAAACCAGTCAATTAATGGTTTCTGTTGATTTTGAATCCCAACCAACTATAATGCAAACTAGTGTACCTCAAACCCCAATTATTATGAACAAATATACCCCAAATAGTAAATAACCCTTTAAAGAAAGTGAAACTTCTTATAACCGTTTGTAACTTTCAATGGATCACTTCTCTAAAGATGATTTACATACATGCTTAATGGGGTTAAACCTTTCTTTTATTGTACCTAGGGGTATTCGCGGTATGGTAAAAGTCCGTACCGTACCGTTTTGTACCGACAATTAGTCGTAACGATTTACATTTTTTATTTACCGAAATCAAAACTACCGAAACCGAAATTACCGAATTTTTTGTGATTGCTTTTGGTTTTAACATTTTAAAAATCGATTTACCAATTGAACTGTCACTACAAGAAAAACAAACATTTATCTCATTTTTAATTTTCACATTATGTCTCATAAGTTATAAATGAGAAAAAATAAAATATACATATTATCATTTATCACATTTTTATTTTTAGAGTCGTGTTTTTTCAACATTTATTTCACTTCCCGCTCATTGGCGTGCCCAAAAAATTTCACCAAAAGCAGGGCTTTTCTCTTTCCCATAATCTCACACTTTTCCAAACCATTTCCCTAATTATCTCACATTTAACCCCTCTCACGATCGCATCACCATCGCACCATCAAACCTTGGTAGGGTCGTCGGGTTTATGGTGTGGTGGAAGGTGGATGGAGAGTTGGTTGTGTTTTTTGTTGGTAGTCCCGATAGTGGAGTTTTGAGGGAATCAGGTATGGCTGGTGGTGGAGTTTTGGGGGAATCGGGTATGATTGGTGGTGGAATGGTTGTGGGTAGACTGGGAGGGGCGCTGATGAAAGTGGGTTGTCGGTGTTGGAGGAGGCGGTGGTTGTGGAGATCGAGTGGTCGATTTTTTGTGGTTAATTTCATCACCTCCTGTCTCTACAGGTGGTGGTGACAAAAGGTTCGTTATTCCTCACTGGATCTGTTATCAGATTGATACTCCGAGCTTCAAATACATAATTAGGCATGACAACATTTTTTTTGATATTTTCTTCACAAACGTCGATGTTTATATCTGTTGGGTATTGAAAAGGTTTGGTCTGCTAAACAAAACTAAGACTGAGTTTAATATTATTCAATCGCTAAGCCTAAGTTTTGATAATAAGAGACCTATTTCTTCACTTTAAGTTGTGATTGTATTGGAATCTGAATAACAATGCTAATATCTTTTTGGTATTAAATTTTGACCGTAAAACAATGTTAATTTTGATAGTGTAACTTGAATTACAATTTGTGATATTTATTTCGGAGTTTAATGATGGTACAAAAAATCATCATTATGTACCGAAAAAAATTACCATTATATTTATTTCTCCCATAGTCTTAACAACCTCGAAAAAAATATCCGGACTGATTTCAACACTATTTTAATCCAAGAGGAGAAATATTGGCGCCAAAAATCTAGAATTCAGTGGATGAGTGAAGGAGATAGAAATACAAATTTTTTTCACACTTCCACCATTATTAGAAGGAATAAGAATAGAATTGACCGTCTCATGATTAATGGGGTGTGCCTGGAGAATACTTCCATCCTTATCACCCACATCAATGACTACTTCAAAAACCTGTTCCATGTTGAGTTGTCATATGATATTAATAGTCAAATTAATGACTACCCTCACCTTAAAATTGAGACTATAGATAACATTATAATTACTTGCCCCCTTATGCTTGACGAAGTTAAACGCGCCACTTTTAGTATGAAAGCTAGTAAAGCCCCGGGCCCCGATGGGATCCAACCCATGTTCTATCAACACTTTTAGAGCAACATTAAAGACAATCTGTTTAATTTTGTTAACAATTATTGGAGTCAGAAGGACTGTTCCGTCAGCATGAATAATAGCTTTGTGACTTTGATACCTAAATTAGATAATCCTGAGAATATTAGCCAATTCCGTCCTATCACTCTCTATAATGTCCCTTATAAAATCCTTGCTAAAGTGATAGTTAATATGATGCGCTCTATCCTTTGTTGGGTAATTGACCCGTGCCAGGCTAGTTTCCTTCCAGGTAGACAAACCTCTGATAACATCATTGTTACCCACGAAATCATACATTCTCTTATGAAGAAAAAAATTAAGGTTAGTGGGGTTATCCTTAAAATTGACCTTGAGAAAGTCCATGACAAAGTTAGCTAAGACTACCTTGAGGAAATCCTTATGTGTTTCAATGTGGAGAGTGGCTTTAGTAAGTTGATTATGAGCTGTGTGAGAAATACCTCCACTGCTATACTTTGGAATGGCTCCCCGCTTCCTTGTTTTACCCCCGTGAGGGAGATCAGATAAGGTAACCCCCTGTCTCCATATTTGTGATGTGTATGGAATATGTCTCCATTAGTATCTCTGGCAAAGTGGGGAAGGGTAAATGGAAGGGGATTAAAACTTCCCCTAATGGCCTTTGTGTCTCGCATCTCTTGTTTGCGAACGATCTCATCCTCTTTTCTAACATGATGACTAGTTCTTGTGAGACTGTTCTGGACACACTTGATGAGTTTTGCCATATTTCGATCGAGAGAGTTAGTTGCTCCAAATCAATTTTTTTTGTCTCGCCTAATATCCTTAGACATAAAGCAACTGATCTAAGTAATAGATTTGGGAGGTGTCTCACTGAGAATCTGGGCTCCTACCCGGGGATCAATAATGTGTATCTTAAAAATGTTGTTGATAAAGTTCAAAAGAAGCTTACGGGGTGGAAAGGTAAGTTGTTATCCTTTGTGGGTAGAACCACCCTTGTTTAATCAGTTACTTTGACGATCCCTACGTATAATATGCAAACTACTCTCTTCCCCAAGAAAACTTGTGATACACTTGATCGGCTTAATAAAAACTTTTTGTGGGGAAGTAATGAGAGTCACAAGAAGATTCATCTGGTTAGATGGGATAAGGTCTGTAGGCCCAAAGATAAGGGTGGGTTGGGTATTAGAAATGCCCATGACAATAATAAATCTACGATTTCCAAATTAGGTTGGAAAATCATGAATAATAGTGGCTCCTTATGGGCCAATGTCATCACTAAAAAATATAAAGTTGATTATAACCCTAGACTATGGTGTAAGAAAACCAACACCTTCCACATTTGGGGTAACACTTTTAAAAGTAAAGAGGTACTCATAAAGAACACTAAACGGAATGTGGGTAAGGGCAATCAAATTAACATCATGAAAGACTGGTGGTGTGGGGACGTACCTATTGCTGATAGAGGTGACCATAACCCCATGTGTGAAGATAATGTGAGCACCCTCATAACTGATAGTCGAGTTTGAAGCCTTAATAAGATTCATCAGAGGTTCAATGACAAAATTGTGGGTGATATAATTAATATGTTCCTCCTTAAAGAGAGGGGGAGGGGGGTTAGAGAAGACATGCCCTCTTGGCAACCAAGCAGTAAAGGTAAGTTCTCTATCCATTATTGCTATAATATAATTTCTGTGGGGGATGAAGCTTCCTCCCCTGGAATTGTTGGAAGAATATTTGAAAACTTGGTATTCCTCCCAATTTAAAACATTTTTTTTGGAGAGTCCTTTATGGCAATTTGCTCACTAATGCCCAAAGAGAGAGAATGAGCCTCACCACAGATAATACTTGTCCTAGATGTTCATGCAAGGAAGACCTTAACCATCTATTCAAAGAGTGCCACTTCTCTAACCAAGTTTGGAAAAATCTCAACTCTCCCCTCATTCACAACCAAGGTATGTTCACTGATTTTAATTCTCGGGTAATTGCAAATGTGTGGAATAATGCGGACAATAATTGGTAAGTGACTTTTAACTCTTTTCCTTTGGTGTATTTGGAAAACCCGCAATAAACTTATTTTTAGTAATGTTAGCACTACCCCTTATAAAGTTAATAAGCTTATTTTTGAACTTAACTGCGATATCTTCGAAGCTCATAATAAGATTAATAACCATAAAGGGGAAAGTTCTAGTTTTCCAAATAATGCTAGTGCTTGTATCCCATGTACCTACATCATTCAAGTAGACGAGAGCTTTGACATAAATTGCGAGATGGGAGATTTTGGAGGTGTCATGCGGGATGAAGAAGGAAGATGGATTATTGACTTCACTGGTCGTTCAAGGAACGACTAGCCCCCTGAGAGCAGAGCTGGAGGGTGTTTTCCATGGGCTTAACATTGCCATTAGGGAGAACTGGAAGAGCATCTGCCTCAATACCGATTTTCTCGAGGTTGTCCAGCTCTTGGAATCGAAGGATAAGGGGAACCACCCCTAGCTAATATCATTATAGACTGTTGTGATCTCACCATTTTCCTCAAAGCCAAGGCCATCCACATCTCGAGAGAGAAGAACATCCAAGCGGATGGCACAACCAGAATTGCGAAAGACTCTTAGGATCTCTATTTGGAGTATGAGCATATCCTAGAGCGACTTCTCGTGATGCTTGAACGTGCCGAACTTGACAACCCCATGATTTAGTTCCCTTGCTATCGTCTTTTTTTCCCCTTATGTAACCAAAAAAAAAAGTTGAAATTTTCTGACTATAACCTGACATCTCCACACGCTTCTAACTTTATGATTGAAAGTGAAAACACTTCAATTCTCTCACAATTATAATGACAGAGTCTGAAAGTTCACATTTTTCCAACTTTATATTAATTAAGTTGAAATTTCGGACTATGACCTGACATCTCCATGTGCTTCTAACTTTATGTATGAAAGTGTGGACACTTCAATTCTCTCACAATTATAATGATTTCTCGCTCAGAGTCAGAAAGTTCTACTAAATTAATAATTATCCTTTATGTATGCTTAGAGCATCCGTAATGGTGTGATACGGCGAAAGGTAGGCGTGAGGCGCGTGTGTGTGATTTACCTTTCGCCCAAATGGGCAACAAACAGTGGGGGAGTTCCTACGAACTTCTATAGTTCATAGGAACTTCTTACGAACATCTAAAGTCCGTAAGAAGTTCTTACGAGGTATAGAAGTTCGTAAGAACCTAACGGTCTAATTTAAACGGTAACATTCCTCCGTTTATATATTGAGAAGCTTTTTCTTCATTCTTCATTCATCTTCAGTATTCTTTCATTCTTCATTCATCTTCAGTATTCTTTCATTCTTCTCCTTTCTTCTGCAGCAGTATATTTAACCTCTTGATCTTCTTTCTTTCCTTCTTCATCTTCATTTTTTGTTTCTGCCTCTCCATTTTCATACGCAACAGTCTAGTATTCATAATTCAGTCCATTTTTTTTTATAAAAAATCAGTTCCAATTTAGTCCAAATCAGTCCCAATTTAGATACCCAATTTAATCCAAATCAGTCCCAATCCAAATCCTCCAAATCAGATCTTGTCAACACGATGGAATTAGGTAAAAAATGGAAGAAATATATTAATATCGGGAAATCGAAAAAACACGGGTCGACTTCAACGACAATTCCCGATTCTTTCGTGCCGGCTCAACCGTCGAATCCAGCAATTGACAACTATACCCATATTTACGACGGAGTATCACACGCGTCGGACGGAGAAACTCCGATAATAAACGGAAACAAATTCGAATTTCGGGGGAATTAGGCGGGCCCAATGAAATTGTACAAATTGATTCAACAGAGAAAGCCCGATATCAAAACAATTATCGACAGTGTCGGTTTTATGTCGAATTTCTTTTCTATGGGTGATGCCCAATTCCGATCAATGTATTGTGACGGCGATAACCGAACGTTGGAGGGACACGACGCATACCTTCCAGCTACTATATGTCGAGCTTGCGTTCACTCCGCTGGACTTCACAATGCTTTCCGGTAATAACTTATGGCTTATTTCGTTCTACTTATATTCATAATTGTTTAAAAATGTGAAAATAATATGTTGTACTTAAATTCATAATTAAATGTTTGAAATATATTTTTAGGTAATTATATTCATAATTATTTCAATATACGACAAATAAATTGAAAAATGTACCCGCATTCCGATTATGTCAATATATGAAAATAATTATTCATATTCACTTAATGTTTCAATATGTGAAAATAAATAGTTGTACTTAAATTCATAAATGATTGTTTGAAATATATATTATGGTTTTCATATTCATAGTTATTTAAATATATGACAAAATTTTAACCTTCGTGTACCGGCATCATAATCGTTTCAAAATGTGAAAATAATATGTTGTACTTAAAGTCATAATTAAATGTTTGAAATATATTTTTAGGTAATTATATTCATAATTATTTCAATATATGACAAAAAAATGATGAAAATGTTCCCGCATTCCGATTGTGTCAATATATGAAAATAATTATTCATATTCACTTAATGTTTCAATATGTGAAAATAAATAGTTGTACTTAAATTCATAAATGATTGTTTGAAATATATATTATGGTTTTCATATTCATAGTTATTTAAATATATGACAAAATTTTAACCTTCGTGTACCAGCATCATAATCGTTTCAAAATGTGAAAATAATATGTTGTACTTAAAGTCATAATTAAATGTTTGAAATATATTTTTAGGTAATTATAATCATAATTATTTCAATATACGACAAAAAAATGATGAAAATGTTCCCGCATTCCGATTGTGTCAATATATGAAAATAATTATTCATATTCACTTAATGTTTCAATATGTGAAAATAAATAGTTGTACTTAAATTCATAAATGATTGTTTGAAATATTTATTATGGTTTTCATATTCATAGTTATTTAAATATATGACAAAATTTTAACCTTCGTTCAGGCATTCCAATTGGACAAGGACGACGGATTGAAAATCTACGAATTGAACAATATACAAATTTTGTTAATACCATAAATGAATTTTTTCCAAAAATTCATATACAGAGATTTACTGGTGCGGGAATTCCAGTTTCTGACCTAAAAAAATACATAGAAAATTTTGTCAAGGTTGAACCGTTACCAGATTATATGTCCCCAATCATAGCTCGGGCATTTTGGTTTTATGTATTGGGGAGTGTATTTTTTCCTAATGCTCACTCCACTGCCGACCTCGGTTATTTACATTATCTTGAGGATATTCATGCCATAGGCACATACGACTGGGGTTCGGCTATTTATGCCCGTATTTTATGGTCTTTGGACAAAGCCAGTCGACGGTCGTTGACTAGCGTTGAATGCATGTGGCAAATACTCGAGGTATATTATCGTTTCATCTTATTTATTAAAATTTATGTTTCATTACAATATACGTCAACTTATTCTAACGAATTAAATTTATTGACAAATTTTGCAGTCTTTACATCACGAGTACATGGCCACGGCATGTCCTATTCTCGTTGATCCGTCTATCGATGTGTGGCCCCGCATTTTTCGTTGGTCAAGGGGGAATAAAAAGAAAGTAAAGGGTGCACAGCGATTTAACATCTCAAGCAGCCAACATCAGCTTGAGATGCGGTCACCCGAGTCCATTATATGGCAGCCATATGAGACTTCTGCCTACCGTGACTCTGATGTCATCTTATATGCTCGAGAGATATCGGGGTTACGGATTATTTTTTGGGATCCCCTATTTAAGGGTTTTTGGTACTTGGGTGATCGGGCCATCCGACAATTGACTGGGAGGATATGTATCGCAGACAACCCACCATCAAGTTTGTGTTGTGCCTCAGAAAATGATTTCCAAGCAGCTGCCGCCCAAAATTGGCCTATCGCAAATCAATACGTAAGAGATGTGTCACAAGAAGAGTATAATGAATATTGGAAGGCAGTAGCACTCGGGCCAATACTACCGCCGATTGCCAGATATGTTAATGTAGATTTGATTGGAGTTGGTTCAATGGCACCTTCGACGTTGCGAATCCCGCAAGCACCAGCACCGACAAATGATCCGCATGTGTATGAGACACAGTTCTCTGTGGGTGGTTCTACGCACATCCAACCACCGAGGCAGAATTGGACGGTTGACGTAGGCCTACCGGAGGGGGCCTCATATACTATAGATGTGTCGAGACCTGAGTTTTCAACCAACGCACCTCCAGCTCAATCTTTGACGCAGTTAGAATGGCGTCAATCCTACGTCGAGGCAGCAGATAACATTCGAGGTCTACGCCATTTAATATTACATGAGACACGTCAGCGAGAGGATCAACTCAAAGCACGTGATGATCGCATTGATGAGTTGGAGCGTAGACTAGCACATTTTACTATGCCTAGTCGAGGGTTTGAGGAGGGTGGTACTAGTTCTAGTCGTCCGAGCATTTACAGACCAGCCCCACCCTCTGACCCGGTCCCGACATATGAGGCCCAACAAGGTTGGGGTAATTTATTTGGGTCTGACCCTTACACGGGTTCACATGCAGATTTAGGTGCTGATTTTGAGTTTGGCCCGGGACGCCAGTGATGTATAATGTACAATTGAAAAATGTTAAGAATAAATTTTTTTATTGTTGTCTCAATGTAATTGTGATGATAAATGTTATGATGTCTCATATTTATTGCGATTGCTCTGATATCATTTTTTATTATTGACTTAAGTAGTAAAAACAATAATACACGATCAAAATGATTAAAAGGAGTATGTGTTCAAACGCTTAGGTCGAACCTAGTAGAAGTACAACAATATGGTTTCCCATTGCGCACTAAACATTTAGGTAAGTAAGATCGTTGCGTATCGTTATACTCATCTTTCACAGTGTCCCAAAATGTGCCCGATGATATTGAGTTTCCTTCAATACTTCGAGCTGTATATTTTGCATAAATAGTACATAATATTTCATCCTCAAAAGGAGTCATATTAGGTTGTCGAGATGTACCAGAAATAATTGGTTGAGAAGAAGACATATTTTTTTATAAAAATATAATATATTTATAATGAAAATAACAAAATGGAAGAAGGATAAAGGGGTGTGATAAAGAAATGGAAGAAGCAGTGGGCTATTTATAAAGAAATCCCTCTTAAACGGTGTTAGTTTTTACTGTGGTAAAAAGGGTTTCCTACGAACTTCTTTTGTTCGTAGGAATTCTTACGAACTTCTGAAGTTCGTAGGAACTTCTGAAGTTCGTAGGAACTTCCTACGAACAAAAGAAGTTCGTAGAAAGTTCCTACGAACTTCAGAAGTTCGTAAGAAGGTTTTACTGATTCAGTAGCCAACCGATAAATTTACAAATCCCTTACCATTCCTCTCTCCTGTTTTGGCAGTTACCAATCCCCATTGCACGCCTACAAATTTGTAACTTTACCATTTTTTTTGTCCAAACCTTCCACCATTGTGGATGCTTTTAGATATGAGAGTGCACAAACTTCAACTCTCTCTCTCTCTCTCTCACACACACACACACACACACACACACATACAAAAAAAAAAGCACAATTATAATGATAGATTTGAAGGTACAGGTAGCCTTAAAGTCACAAATTTTTTGGGTTAATTACATTTTCTCCCCCTGAACTTTATCTCATTTTTTAATTTGCCACCTCAACTTTTATTTTTTGCACTTAACCTCTAAACTTTCAAAATGACTTTAAGTAACCTACTACCGCTAAAACTGTTAGTTTTTGGGAAAAAAAGTGGATCATATGCATGGCACATGACAGGAAATGAGTGTACTTTTATCCATTCCAAAATAAAGGGCATTTTTAATTTATTATATTACATAAACTATTAAAAATAAGAAAAAAAATCTAAAAAATCGTTAATAAAATCTAATGATAAAAAAACATATAAAATATTGGAAATTATTTAAAATTCTACAAATTACAAAAAAATAAATTTTAAAAACTAGAAAATACGAAGAAAAAACACAGGAAATTATCAAAATTGCCCAATTACTATTTTTAAAAATTGATAAAATGGCACAAAAATATATTCTGAAAATATATTTAAAAACCAAGAACTGAAAAAAGTTCTTAAAATATGTAAATGAAAAAATAATTTAAAACATTTGATCGAAACAATTTTTAAAAATATTGAAAATGCAAAAAAAAATTAAGAAACTGATTTCCACTAAAAACAATTGATTTTCTGCGATAAAAATTAATTTCCAGCAAAAAAAATTGGTTAAAAATAATTGATTTTAGTTAAGAAAATGTAATATTCAGAAAAAAAAACGTTTTCTAGAACTAAAATAATTTACAACAAAAAATTGTTTCACATCCCAAAAACTTGATTTCCAATAGCAAAAAAAGTGTAATTTCCAGAAAAAAATTGTTTTTCGCGGAATAAAATGATTTAAAACAAAAATTTATTTTCCACCAAAAAAAATAATTTTCGGCGAAACAAAATCCAGCAAAAAAATGGAATGTTAAGGAAAAAAACCGTTATGCACGAAATAAAATGATTTACAACAATTTTTTTCCATCCCAAAAATTTATTTTCCAACAAAAAAAAATTCTCTTAAAAAAATATAATTGCGAGGAAAAAAAATCAATTTTCGACGAAATAAAATGATCTATAACAATCAAAATTATTTATCGCCCGAAAAGGATTTCTAACAACAACACAAAAACTCAAGCAAAAAAGTAAAAATATTGTAATTTCTAGGAAAAAATCTATTTTCCACGAAATAAAATGATTTCAATAGAAAAATATTTTCCACCCAAATAAATGTTTTTAACAACAATAATAAAATTCCAACAAAAATGAAAAAAATGCAATTTCAATAAAAAAACTATTTTTCATGAAATAAAATGATTTTCAACAAAAAAATCATTTTCCACCTAAAAAATGATGCCAAGAAGCAAAATAAATAAAAAAATTGATTTGAGTTAAAAAACCTAGATCTTAAATAAATCCTAGATCTAACAAAAAAGAACTAGGTCTAAGAGTTGAGTGTGTGAAATAGAGAGAGAGATTGTGTGTGTGAAATAGATAGATAGAGAGATAGAGATAGATAGATAGATAGATAGATAGATAGATAGATGGAGAGAGAGAGACGGGAATACGAAGAAGTTGTGATGTGTGTTCATGTGTATGCATTCATGTGTGGGAGAGAGAGAGAGTAGATGAAGAGAAGAGTAACAGGGGGCGGGGGAAGAGCCATGGCAGCAACCATCACTGTTGGGCGTGTGAAAATGAGAGTGCAAGGGAGAGACAAAGGTAATATGGGTGTGAAAATTTGCAAAAAATGATCATTTGTATTGGAATTGATAAAAATACCCTTATTTGTTCCCATATGCATGACACATAACCCATTTTTTCGTTAAAAAATTAAGGTGTTAACGGTAGGGGTTACTTATGGTCATTATGAAAGTTTAGGAAGTTAAGTCATGAAAATGAAAGTTTGGGTGGTAAAGTGTAAAATGGGATAAAATTCAAGGAAAAAAGTTTAATTAATTCTAAAGTTCTAGTCCATCAATAACTATGTTCTATGTAGTGTAAAGACACTTCAACTTTCTCTCTCTCTTTCTCAATAAAAAGGATCCATTTGAATGTTCAGATAACTATTGAATTAGAAACTTCAACCAAGCCTCTTGGCCCAGTGGTGTAAGGTTGCCAATGGGATAATCTTTGGGGTGGATTGAGTTTGGTCCCCAGTTCGATCCCTAGTACTATCAAAATAATGCTTGGCCAGCGAAAGTCATGAACCGTGAATGGAAATTTGTCGAGGTGCGCGTAAGCTGGCCCGGACACATCATGGTATGCTACCAAAATAAAATAAAATCAGAAACTTCCATTTTGAGTAACAAATACATTTTCAAGTAAATGAGACTAACGTTAACATCACAATTGTTCATAGACTCAAAATGCTGACCTTAAATTCCACATAATACATTGTTTCTACTTCTACTGAATAATGTGTGTGTGTGTGTGTGAGAGAGAGAGAGAGGGAGAGAAGAGAGTTTTGATGACCAACTTGAAGATATAGATCGACTTATAGTCAGAAAAATCAAGTCAATTATATATAAAATTATAAGCATCACATGGAGAAGTTAAAGTCTTTGTCACGGAAGTAAAATACCATCACATTAAAGCCAACCAATAATATATTGGGTTGTTCACAATAATTAAAGTTAGAAGCATCATATAGAGAAGTCAAGTCTTTGTCGGGGAAGTAAAAGGCCATCACATTAAAGCCAACCAAAAAGTCTTTTGGGGTAGATATTAGAGCATCCACAATGGTGGAGCAAATGGACAGGAGAAGTGGAAAATTTACAAATCAGTGAGCTCATAGTGGTGGGAAAAATTTGTTGAAGGAAAGGCAGAGGATTGCTAGACTTACAGAATGGGTGCAAATTCAGTAAAACATTCCTACGAACTTATTTTGTTCGTAAGAGTTCCTACGAACATCAGAAGCTCGCAAGAAATATAAATATTCATATATTTGGGTTCTTACGAATAACATTTGTCAGTAGGTATTTTTTACGAACAAATGTAGTTCGTAAGAAAAGTTTTTTACTTCCAACGAACAATATAAGTTCGTAGGAAGTCATGATTACTTTTTTATACCCTTCTCCACACTGTAGAGCATTACTGAATGAGAAGGTAATTAACTTTTCGTTTGCTAACTTTGGCAATTCTGAGCATCTACCACCGTGGATGCTCTTAACAACACACATCAGCTTTATCTGTTGTTGAGGGTTTGATGGGATGTGCACTTTCTCACTGAAGTATTTTAATAGTTGGGCAATAACTTGAAATCATCAAAGTTCGGAGATGTATTCGAAATTTTGTATGATGTGCTTTAAATTTAATTGTAACAAATAAAAAATATAATGTGTCAAATTGGTCTATTTGGATTGTGTTTCACACATGAATTTTTTTGTATGATGTGCTGTAAATTTAATTCTAACAGATAAGAAATTTAATATGTCAAATTAATTTTTTTGGATTGTGTTTCGCACATGAATTATTTTTAGTAAATACAGATATTATTAGGGCTATTAAATGGAACTCACATTATATAATTAGAATTAAAATTCTAATTATTATTATTATTAGCCCTGCGACTAATATGAGAGTTACTGTATAAGCATTAACATAACCTATAATATCATAACTTATTTTAGTCATAATACTAATAATGTATTTTCATTTCCTTCAAAATTAAGGTGTGAATCTTTATATGGTCTAAATTTTTTTGTGTTTTCTAAGTTTTGTGTTAAATTTAGGATAATTTTATTTCAACTCATTTTTTTTCTTTTTATACTCTTATGGAGAGAAACTTTTAAAAATCCACACAGTTGTGTTGATATATTGTAAAAGTTGAATTTTCTCAATTAAATTTGTTTAAAGTTGAACAAAACATAAACTTCTTCCTTCACATTGTTGGTAAACACACTCCCCAAATTATTTAAAATGTTAGATGTAGTCAAATGGACCAGCTGCCAATATGCATGCCAAACTCATTGTCCCCAAAGGACACAATTAAATCGGCAACAAATAAATTTATTGCATGCCAGAAGCGTGGCAAACCTATAGATCTCAACAACTTAACTCCCTTGATGAAGGTCAAATAAAATCATGTTCAAATAATGCTCCGGAAGATGTTATACATAACGCTCTAGAAGAGATTATGAATAAAATATCAACTTTCTCTAAAACCTCATAAGAAGTTATTGTCTTTGAAAAGACACAAGTCCTTGGTGTGGTTATAAAATCACTGAAGTAGGCAAAATGAGGAGGTAAAATCGCTTTAAAGCTCTGATACCAATGTGAGGATGCGTGATATCAATTATTTATGGGAGCAAATTTTCAATATCAAAACTTATTTAATTAGAGTCAATCTTCAATCCAATTTTATTAAACCCTAATCATGGATCTATGTGAATAAATTAAACATCCAATCAAGGGACAATCACATTCAGGCAAAATCCCCCGAAAGGACAAAACCTTTATTTCACTATATATTGTAAATCGTAACTTACAATTACATATTGAAATATGCAATGAATTTCTCACAGAAAATTCACATAGACCGCAACCTAGAAACAACAAAGATTCCCTCAAGAACCTCAAGAACCGCAACTCCTCCTTCAGCAGTGAATACCCTCGAGTATCGCCAATGACTACAGTCGTCACCAAATACCTCCCTCAAGAACTATCAATCCAGCATTAGAGAATCCATCTCTACAATAGAAACTTTAACAAAGATGTGCCTTGGGTTCCAAAACGATTCACCAAAGTATATGGGATGATTTTGTGAATAAAAAAAGTTTTGTGCCTTAAAAGTGAAATATAAAATTCTGCTGATTTGCAGTTTTTGTTTGCAAAAGTCTTAATGAAAAAGTCTCACAAAACAGGTATTTATAACAAAACAAAATTCTTTAAGTGGCGCTATCGTTTGAACTACTTCATGGATGTCATTTGAATGACTCTAGTAACGACCTAAAAAAATACAAAACAGTATGCGGTTGATTAAAGCAATAAAGGAACGACCAATCTCGCGCCCTATCAAATGACATGTGATGTCGTTAAATGGTGTCATTCGAACGACTTGACAATGTCGTTTGAACGACATGATGTAATACGCCGTAGTTTTATGGCTTTAATTATTGGCGATTTATTAAATTTAATTGAGATATTAATTTAATATTAATTCAAAATTTTATTTTAAATATTTACCAGCGTGACGAGAGTTAGTAATTATTGGGAATTCGTTGAATATTACTGGATGAGTAAAGTAATATATGAGATTGATTTTATTAATATTTTCACGAGTGAATAATATGGCAATTATGGAAATTTAAGTCGGGACACGCCTGTGTCGTGTCGGGACTAAATTATTATTATAAAAGTGAATAAATTATAAGTCGTCCGTATAGTCATTTAGAGTGCACCAAAGTGTCCGGAAGGTCGATATAGTTAGAAAAGTTTACCAGGGGGTTTAGTTTGGGTCTCAGAGCATTTTTAGGCCTAATTGACATCCTGAGAGGGTATTATAGACATTTTGTATTTTTGGGTAATTAAACCCACGAAATTTTCGAAGTTATATCAACCATTATGAGTTATCTTTTAGGGTTATCAATCACAGAACATGAGAACAACCATTAGATAGGAAGGTGGAGAGTTTTCCAAGCAATCCAAGGCCTAGAACACACTCGATTGCACGACCACCACCACCAAAACGTAGATCGCACGACGAGGAACGCAACCATATCTTATTCTTCAACAAATAAGACCCTTGAATCCCAGGCAAGTATCTATCTTGCTGATTTCTAGTTGGTATTCCTTCCATGTTAGTCTAGGAATGAAAATCATATATTTTAATTGAAGAATTATATGTTTTGGAAGATAATTTATATGTGTTGTAGGGAGAATCCATATAGTCTGAAATCGTGATCATATGTAGAGGATTATCCAAGAATTTATTATGATATTTGGGAAGAAAATCTGGATTAAAATAGAGGTTTGTGATTATTCATGCAAAATTTGGTTTTATAAAGATATATGAGATTAAACCCCTTTTTGATTGATTCGTTGCTGATTTATTGATGTTGTTATGTTAGAACTTGTTTATATACATTGCTTATACATTTGGATAACTTGGTTGGGAGTTTGGGATGAAATTATAGAGGTTTGGAGGGGTTAGAATGATTGAACCCGCATGTTAAAATTTGCAGAAAACTGGGCAAGAACTGCTTGATCGATCGATCGACCAAGAGCATCGATCAATCGACGATCGATCGATCGACCCCATTCCTTGATCGATCGATCCCTCCTGGAAAACCGCATATTTTTCCCGTTTTGTTTAATCCGGATAAAATACGTGGGAACCCTTGAATATATTTTAAATAGTATAATGGGACATGAAGAGGACCGGTAGGGTCTAAGTAGACTCCGTTGAGTAAAATTTATTATGGGATGAAATTGTGAGTTAACGGGGAGTTATTCATACATTGAAAATTGTGCGTACGTTTACTAAAAGATTGAGACTCATGAAAGATTTAGACCAGAAGGTAAGTGAGGGTATACCTACTGAAATTATACTTAGTGAGAGAGAATGCTTAGAGATATGAGATGTAAGTATGCAATAAATAATAAATGAGAATAAAAGAGACGAATTCGTTATGCGAGATAGTTGAGTAAAATTTGTGCTAAGAACGGATAATAATAATAATGGGTCGTGGGCAAACCTAATGTGGAAAATGTGAATATTTATATATATGATTGTGTGAATGTGCATATATTATGTATCTGTGTAAAAATAATTCCCAAGCTACTTGCTATCATGGAGGTTTCCGCGCCGGGACAGTCTTATCTCGATTGGACCTTTATGGAGGATATTGACTCCTACCCTAGAAGATAGTATCCTAGATACAGGCTATCTGAAAATGATAGTCAGATGTTCTAAGAGACGTGAGGGTATGTGTTGACCTCTTAAGATTTGGAACTATGCTTCACCTCCATTTGTATGTGTATTGTGTTAATATAGTTCGAGAGTGATTCCGAACTAGTATTTTCCTTAGTATGAGTGAAACGGGGACTTGATAGCAGAGTATGCCAGCACCATAGATTTATGTGGGGTGCCGATAGTATATATATATATATATATATATATATATATATATATATGCTTATATATGGAAACTTTATACTGTGTGTATAAGTAGTTAAGTGATGAATAAATGCTTCAGCTTTATAACAAGTGTTCGTGAATTTTGTAACGGTACTAAGAAACGTAAGAATATGGAAGAGAATGAGTTTCTAAAACCAAATATTATGGCCTTAGTACGTCTCGAGATATAATTTTATGAAAAAAAAGTTAGATAGACTTATGTGATCAGGAGTACGGTAGGCGCGCACACTAGATAAGATGTGAGAATTCTCAAGAGAGTGTCGCGCACTAACATGGTGGTTATATTAGCCGATAAGCTTTTTAAATACTTGCTAAACTATTTTTAAAACTGTTTTACACTCGGGCTATGACCTGTTTCATGTCATTTCTTTCTCTCTTGTATATATATGTATGTATTACAGGTGCCCAGTGCATAGGTTCTTTGGATTGGACGTGATGCAACTTATGTGGGAGTTGCAGGTCCTTGCTTTAGACAAGCTCTTCGTTGATTAAGTTCTTACTTTAGTTCTTTATAGTTAGGGCATGTGTCACCCGATTTCCTATTCCGTTTGGATTTGTCAGAGATTTATGTATATTTATATTTCCAGTATTCAATACTCTTCGGGAGTTAACTCTTGTCAGGATGATTTCATTTATGGTTCTTAAACTTGGTTTGGTTTATCTAGATGCTTTAATTCTTGTGTGTTAATTGCCATCCTTAGTATGTATGTGATTCTTAAATTGTTGGGTATTACAAAGGTTTTCATATTGGTATTTAATAAAGTAAAAATAAGATTTTAAATTATTTTGACACTTAGCTTAATTATGTAGGGTGTTTAAATTGGAAATAATTATTTTGCGACAGTGATGCTGAGAATGAACCAACCATTTACCTAGATTTTATTTCAATAAATGACTGATCACCCGATGTTTAATTAGGCGGGGTGTTACAGTTGGTATCAGAGCATCAGGTTCTAGTGTCCTTTAGGATCTGTGCGGATTATTATGCTTCCAGCATAGCTTTCTTTGTTATAGTGCCCTATGTTTAAGATTGTTGATTTCTTTGGTGTGATCTCATTCTCCTGCTATCACGTATATATTAGTGAATCTTATTTGCGTTCGGACGTGTTCGAACAGGAAGTATGGCAGATAAGGGCCATTGGGCGAGTAGTAGGAGGCAGGGCTTAGTGAGGTCGTGAAGTATATTCGAGGATGATGATCGTAGACGAGGTCACCCCTATTATGGCACGAGAGGCCAGGACTGTAAAGACAGCTAGGACATAGCCTACGATTTCCAAGTGCTGTTGTAGTCAAAAGTGATGTCAAAATTAGACTCACCCAACGTAGTGCGCTTAGGAGAGGGTTAAATGGAAAATTGAGGAGAGGCATCAACGAAAATTCTAGAAATGCGAGAATTGTGTGTGTTACCCAACGAAGGCAATTTATTCAAAGGCTTGGACATATAGTGGAGTGTGGTTAACTAGAAGTGAAAATTTTGGATTAAATTTTTCTTGACTCATCGGAGCAAAGTTATAATAGTGGAAGTCAACCACCACCGTTAGTAGTGAAATATTGCGTCAATGGAAGGACCTTAGGTACAGTTTAAGCGCACGTTCCTTCATCACTTGTTCAGAATAAGATGTGAACGTTGTTCTGAACCCATCACGGAAGGTCCGGACAGGGGTCCATTTGTAAATGAATTTAGACTTTTAGCCAATCTTGTATTAGCGGAAGTGGATGCCAATGGTAGAAAAGATTTCAAGTGGGAGATCAACTTGTGAGGAAAGTTGATAACACTAAAAGAGAATTCATTTGAACAGTCGATCCATATGGTGACAATGTCACCCATTGTCCGTAGAGATGCTAACGCTCTTTTGTGAAGGGAGCTAAAGTAATCGAAAGATTTATTGGAGAGTGAGACTAGATGAAACGCAATTAGCAACGCACCGCAAGGGGGAGACCCATCAGGGGGCTCATTTAAATGATTCGGATAGCTAAATTCTTACCAAGAGATGGTGAATTTAGTAAGGGTTACTGAATCCAGTAGCACGTTCCTTAGGGCTAACAAATCTAAGGGAACGACGGGGGTAGCCATCAGGATCGAGACTATTTAAGTCCGAGAGAAGGACAACCCTAATAAGGTTAGTATGACAGGAGATAAGTGGGTTATGTGTTGAGGTATTTTGTGGAGGGTAAAACCACACGAGTTAAAATTTTTCGAAGAAAGAAAAAGGACAAGGGTATGGTGCTTGCAAGGGAAATGGTTAAAGTAATTTTCGATTTGGTTCAGACAGACGCGTTATGTCCGGAAGACCATTAAGTAGCCAAGGTGGTTGACAAAGTAGAAGTATGAGTTTTATCCTCGGAGGATGAGGCGTGTTTTATGTGACGCAAGCGAGTCGCTACATTTTGTTTATTGATAGATTCGCATGTGAGAAGAATTTAGTGCGTATATCTATAGCGTTATCATTATGTGTATGTTTTCCCTGGTATAGTGGGATTGTCTTTAGTGTTCTCTGCGGAGGACAAATGAGTGCACTGTTAGTGATTTATATACTTTATTGAGATTTCTCATTTTAGTGATGTGATATGCGAGTGCGATAATATACTAATTATGGTTTTATAAAAATGGTTAAAACAATAGTGGGCAGTGATTGCAAGGCTATCGGGGTTGCCGCCTTAGTGCAGTATATTATGTTCTGACAAAACCTCACCTGCGAGAGGGTCGGGCTCACACTCATATTTTATGTTATAGAGACTTCGAAGGGTATAGTCGTACGAAAATGTTTAATCCCAGGGTGTTTAGGGACTTTGTTATTATGATTCAGTGTGTATTGGGTTTACCGTTGAGCAGAAAGATTTCACTAGTTATTATGTGTAGCGCTCATGACTTAGTGGTAGGAGGAGTGCATTGTTATATTTATCCTTTTGGAATGTGAAAGTTAAGACTTATATTCATATGTTTGGGAATGGTATTTTGAGAGTCCCGATTGTATACGTACAAGGTTTATGGAAGGTGATTACCACAAATACTGAACTATAGTGCAATTAGTGAAAAGTTATTTGTTTCAATAAAAATTGTGGGAGGAGAGGTAAATTTTCTATTAAGAGACGGAATAGAGGGGTACAGGTTATGGACGGTGGACACAACGGATTTCTATAACCGACTATGCTAGGTAGTAGTGTATCGGGGGGGGGGGTCCTTGTTTGGATTGCGCTTTGAGAGACATCCCATGCATGAAACTTATCGTAAGGTTGGAAATAGAGAGATATTTGGTCATTAGTCCATGAGTCTAGTACCTCGGTCGTCATAGGAGTCGGTAATATTGATTGTTAGTTAAAGTTAAGTGATAATTTAAGGTCAGAGGAGCGAGTTGTGTGGTAAGGAAACATTGAAAGTTTTGTTTTATCACCACGAGTTGAAGGGTGGAATGATGATAAGGAGGACTTAAAATTTTGATTTTTTTAGGGTGATTGAGAGTACCCAAGTGTTGTAAACACATTGTGAGCACAAGGGAAATAAAGAATTGGGTGTTATGTGTAAGCATAGGTGATGCTTACACTAGTATACACGATTTATAGGGTGTGTGGGCATCCTGTTTAGCTGTTGTTTGAATCGTTTGAGTTGAAAGGACGTGGGAATAGACGCGTGGAATATATGTTTGTGAGAACGACATAACAAAGTGTAACTGGTAGAGTGGATTAAGCGTTGTGCGAAGGAAGATAATCCATATATACATGTACGATCAGAGTAGCAAACACAAATTTAGTTGGAAGGATATGGGAAGTCATTTAGGGGTATTCCTTGAGAAAGATAAAACTTAACTATTCTGGAAAACACTCGAAGCGGAGTTCGATCTAGTCAAGTGTGGAAAGCGACTTGCACGTAGGTTGAATGATGATGTTAGTAAGGTATAAAGGTTCATTAGTGCACATCGTAGAGAATAGTGCACAGGTCGAAACTTTCGATATACGCTAAGAAAATAAGGGGAGTGTTAAGTGTCACTTAATATGAGTCATTACAAGTAGAAGTCGATGTTGGGCAGGACATATCGAGTAGTCTTCGCGAGCACCACTCATAGATAGAAATCGGTTGTAATGAGAGGATCAACCAGAGAATTTTGTAGCTAACCTAAGTTTCCAAAAATAGAAAAGAGCAATTGTGTGAAATTTCTTGGATGGGGTGCCAACTTCAAGGTAAGTTCACGAGTTCCTTAGAATGTGTGGAACAAGTTGACCTAAAAGAAAGTGATTATTGTTCTTTTGGGTGGTATACACTATCAGACAGTGTGTCCTAACCTTTCTTTGAATATAAGAATCACGCCGGTAAGAGGTTCTTCCCGGTATTATTCTGAACTAAAATGGGATCTTTGAACCCCATCTTCAAACTAGAGTTTCGGGAAGCAATGGGGATAATGTTTAGTTTTGATTAGGTTGTATCACCCTTAGCCGGGGAGTTGGCGAGGTGATTAAATATTAGTGGAACCACGTGAAAGTAATTTTGAATGCATGGTGATCATTTCATTTCCACAACGGATGTATCTAGCAAGTAGCGTTTAGTACAGTAGAGTTCCGTGGAAGCACTCATACCTGTTTATTGGGGACAAACTGCTTATTGAAATTTTGTGTGGAAAAAACCATAACTATTCTCCCTCAAGTTGTTTAGAGGTGAGTGGATAATTAGAATTTTTGATCGGCCGAGTTAGTCTGATGACTGTGGTGGAATTACCACGGCTGTTTTAGGTGACTTTTGAATGTCGTAAGAGTTACGTCGTCGAGAATCGAAATTCGAAAAACTAACAAGAGTGGTCAAATGTACGCATGGTTCATCTAAAAAAGGGAGTTTTGTGTTTAGATAAATACGAGTAATTATTACGTAGTGAGGTGCGGCCTCCCAATAATATTGAGACAATGGGGGCCAATGATGTGTAGGCTCGTCTTATGCGAATAACAACGGATTAGAGCACAATGTGAAGTGACGTTATTAAGGTCTAACTCTATAAATGATGGTGTTGAGAGTGTTTAATAAGCTTATTGTGAGGCGGGGAGGACTATAGAAGGTCGCCTTACCCGAAAGTCCCTTTTTATATTGATAAAGTATCCATATCTATTTTTATCAGGCATACCTTATTTTCCGAATTTCGAGACAAAATTCCGTTATTAGGGGGGGATTATGTAATACCCTGTACTTTTATGGCTTTAATTATTGGGGATTTATTAAATTTAATTGAGATATTAATCCGAAATTTTATTTTAAATATTTACTAGCATGACGAGAGTAAGTAATTATTGGGAATTTGTTGAATATTACTGGATGAGTAAATTAATATATGAGATTGATTTTATTAATATTGTCACGAGTGAATAATATGGAAATTATGAAAATTTAAGCCGGGACACACTTGTGTCGTGTCGGAACTAAATTATTATTATAAAAGTGAATAAATTATAAGTCACCCATATGGTCGTTTCGAGTGTGCCAAAATATCCGGAAGGGTCGAGATAGTAAAAAAAGTGTACCCAGGGGTTTAGTTTGGGTCTCGGGACATCTTTAGGCCTAATTGACATCCCAAGAGGGTATTATAGACGTTTTGTATTTTTGGGTAATTAAACCCACGAAATTTCCTAAGTTATATCAACCATTAGGAGTTTTCTTTTAGGGTTATCAATCACAGAACGCGAGAACAACCATTAGAGAGGAATGTGGAGATTTTTCCAAGCTATCCAAGGCCTAGAACTCACTCGATTGCATGGCCACCACCACCACCACCAAAACCTAGATCGCACTACGAGGAACGCAACCATATCTTTTTCTTCAACAAATCAGACCCTTGAATCCCAGGCAAGTATCTATCTTGCTGATTTCTAGTTGGTATTCCTTCCATGTTAGTTTAGGAATGAAAATCATATGTTTTAATTGAAGAATTATATGTTTTGGAAGAGAATTTATATGCCTTGTAGGGATAATCCATATAGTCTGAAATCGTGATCATATGTAGAGGATTATCCATGAATTTACTATGATATTTGGGAAGAAAATCTGGATTAAAATAGAGGTTTGTGATTATTCATGTAAAATTTGGTTTTATAAAGAAATATGAGATTAAACCACTTTTTGATCGATTCGTTGAGGATTTATTGAGGTTGTTACCTTAGAACTTGTTTATATACATTACATATACATTTGGATAACTTGGTTGGGAGTTTGGATGAAATTATAGAGGTCTGGAGGGGGGTTAGAATGATTGAACCTGCAGGTTGAAATTTGCAGAAAACTGGGCAAGAATTGCTTGATCGATCGATCGACTAAGAGCATCGATCGACGATCGATCGATCGACCCCATTCCTCGATCGATCGATCCCTCCTGGAAAACCGCATGTTTTTTCCCTTTTTGTTTCATCCGGATAAAATACGTATGAACCCTTGAATATCCTTTAAATAATATAATGGTACATGAAGAGGACCAATAGGGTCTAAGTAGATTCCGTTGAGTGAAATTTAATATGAGATGAAATTATGGGTTAACGGGGACTTATTCATACATTGAAAATTTTGCGTACGTTTACTAAAAGATTGAGACTCGTGATACAACAGTGATGCTGAGAATGAACCAACCATTCACCTTGATTTTAATTTAATAAGGGACTGATCACCCGATATTTAATTAGGTGGGGCATGAGTTTATCGTTTAAACGACAAGATAGAAAAAATAATATTTTATAAGCTCACTTACAGGTCTTCCAATAATTATTTTGACTAGAAAAAAGCCTCATTTTGATAAATAACAGTTTTGAAAAATATCCCAATACAATCGTAAAATGTTTTCGAAACTTAAACGCATTCTTTACCAAATTCAATATCGTAAATGGTCGTTGTTGAAGAAACTTGATATTCAGATCTGTTATCTTGAACAAATGATCGTGAACTTCCTTCGACGGTTGTAACGATATAAAACATACTCAATGTAAAATACGGACGATGGAAATTATGTCCTTACAAATCTCGCCTTATGTCTATGCCGGTAAAAAATAAAAACAATCTGAATTATCAATCAAATGTCCTATACAAATATAATACCCTCCCATGAACCCAAAAGTGGAAAGATACTAAAATGTAAGTTTTCAAAAAAAAATCTCCAACATTCTTCAGGTCTCTTTACTTTCCTTGCTCTTCGTTTATCTGCTTTCCAAATGATCATCAAAGTCCTACACACAATAGATAAAATAAACTCATTCGTGACGTATCGAGTTTGAAATGAGATAAACGTATATCAAATAAGGTAAATCAATTCTCCTCCATAATTCATAATCCGTTCTCCCCCTTTTTATTTGTTCGAAATAGACAAGACAAAGAATATTCAAAAGAAATACAGAGTGTTATGACAAGCATAGCAAAACATCATAAATATACCAACTACGCTCATACAAGGATAATTTCAAAAGGCTTTCACAATCTATTTTTGAGTTTTCAAATTTTTTCAAGCAAATATAATTTACAAAAACAACACACACCATGAATTTACACCAAGACAACAAAATCGTGGATATGGACTGAATTTGGTGTGAACAAATTTGGTAGGAAAATCACTGCAATCAAACATAACATATGTGCATGATGAATATGGATACTCCTAATGAATGAACTCAAAATCGTCCTTATGTGTAAAAATGGGAATTTAAAATGATATTGATACAATCTAAGACACATCAAAGTCTAAAATGATTTCCACACTAATAACGTATAAAGCTATGTAATGCCTTTTCAAGACTCTGTCAGGATGTGCAAACCCGTTGTTTTATTTCCATCCAAACTCCCTTATAAATTGTAATTATTATATTTTAAATGATCATACCAAAATAACTATTTTGGCATTGGCTACTTTATACGATGCCACACTTTTTTGGATCTTTTTAAACGGTGACTTTCTCGCAAAGGGTATCTACTCAGTTCGTAGTCCTTTTTCGTGTACACTCATTATTTTTTCAATATTAAATAAATTCCTTATGAGCAATGATTCTTACATGCACTACTTTCATTGTCAAGTTTTATCACATTTGGTTCATTTTAAAGATAGGATTGGGATGAAAATATTTTTATTAATATGTGATACACAAGTACAATAATTAAATAAATTCGTGCAACATATGCATTAAAGAAAATCATAAGTCATACATTTAGGTAGTAATAACCAATCACATCTCAATGACTCCAAACATTATAAGGCACAATATATAATGATGATGCGTCTCAAATCACTATCAGACAGGCACATGGATATGGAATGATATTGTGACTTGGTCATCCTAAATGGCCATCCATAAATGATGTAAAACGAAATACAAAAATCTTTTTGTTTTTTAAATAAAAAAATAAAAAATCTTTTTGTATTTTCCCAAAATTTTTCAAAAATAATAATATATTTGGTTTTCGAAAAATATATCAAAATGAAAAAATACAAAGGTGGTACATACTAGCAATATGCATAAAATATCACTATGAGGCGCATCCTATGCTAGCAAACAAGTCTAAACCTCAATCGTTAGGTCCGGAGGAGTTTTTAAAGGTGGTGACATTCTATGAAAAACATCCATCAAATAACGTGAAGTATTGATTAAATACTCAACTTGCTCTTGAAAGTGCTCCAAATCTCTCATGTGATATGCTAGAGCATGCAAAGTATCAGGTGTGTGAATGTGTGTGGGAACACATGTAGTAGCATAACGAGGTAAAAACCTATGAGACATATTACCCAACTTAAAGAAAAATTCCTTAAGGAGTCCTCTCTTAGTGCAATGAGAGAAAAAATAAACTGACCTAGGAACACCTCTCTCAAAACGTCAAGGATGCGCTCTTTTATGATGAAACGGACGCCTAGGTGGGTTAGGCTGAGAGCCATATGGATCTGTCACAAGCTCGGGAACCAAATCGGGTGTTACATGGGAAGTGTATGCACCGTCATAATCTATGCCTACTCTCTCAACATTACCCAAAGCGGGACCGAGGAGCATCTTTATAGCCTTCTTAGATGTATCCTCTAGAGTTACCTTGACTTCCTAGGAACGTTCAATATCTCTCTCGAGTTGGGACACACAGGCTTCTAGTTCACCCTTTTCCCAACCTACGATGATCAACTGTTCACATAAAGAAATTCTTACATTCTCGAGTTGACTCGTCGATGCCTCAAACTCCCTCAAAACTCTTATCTCTCTCTCCAGATCCAACACCTTAAGACCTAACTCCTTATTCAACTTCTTCGTCCTTAAGATCTCTGCGCACAAATCTCTAAATGCTTTTTGTAGATCATTTTGACCCTCTATTCCAATCTCACTCTCATTCTTACACTCACTATAATCCTCGGGGCTCTCACATATACTAGTGTCCTCATCATCGTGGGAATAACTAGATGTGCTCACGTGACTGGCCATAACGGCAACACACATAACATGTGATGATTCATCCCCCGAATCAATCACCTCGTTGTCACTATCGCTAAGGGTGGCTAGCATAGAAATTTTCTTGCCTTTTTCTCTTTAGCATAGTGGGATATTCAAACAGTTAATGGCCTTTGCCCTCACACTCAAAACATCTCATCTCTTCCCCTTTCTCACCGCTCTCACTGGCCTCCTCTTTCTTTTTATTTTTCTCAAAAATCTTTTATTGGAAGAATTTTCTTTTGATAATTTGAGAAACTTTTTAAAGTTTTTAGCAAACAAGGCCATGTCATCAAAATCAAACTTTCTCTCAGACTCAGGCTCACAAACTTTCTCTTTCTTCTTCTTCTTCTTCTTCTTCTTAGACACTTCTTCACTCTTTCTAGATTAGTCCCTAAGTGCAATACCTTTATCTTTAGGCTTAACAATGTTAGGAAACATGTCGATCTCATAAGTTTAAAGGTATATTATGAGATCCTCTAACCTAAGTAAATCTAACATTCCTAATGACTTTAAAACAGTGACCTTAGGAATAAAACGTTTCAGGAGTGACCTCCAAATATTTTTCATGACTCTCGTATCATCAATTCTCTCACCCAAATTAAAAATCGTGTTAACTATGTCCAACAACCTAGTATAAAACTCCTCATAACACTCGAACTCTAACATGGTAATAGTCTCAAACTAGGTGGTCAAATTTTGTAATTTCGATGCCTTAACAATGTTGGTACCCTCGTGTGTCAATTGGAGGATATCTCATGCCTCTTTAGACGTGGTGCATGTCATTATACGGGTCTAGAAATATCACTAAGGTTGCATGAGTTATAGGTACTGCATTTAAATTCATCCTCAGTTTAGTCAGACAAGGGTTTGGGATTAATCATATTATTCACGATGACAGTGGGTGGAGTCCACCCTCTTTCACATATGAGCCAAACTCTTTTATCAATGGATTTTAAACAAGATCTCATGCGAGCTTTTCAATAGACATAGTTTGTACCATCAAAGACGTACATTCGATTACATAAGTTCTCCATCGAAAAAATTGTGAATTTTTAAAAATCAAAATTTTTAAAATGATTGATATCACAAAAATTTTATGAAAAAAGAATCACTCTATAATTTAGAGTAACCTACTCTGACACCAATTTGAGAAATAAAAAGGTATCAAATGAAAAAACTTTTTTGAAATGTTAGGATCACTCGATAACTTGGAGCAACCTGATCTGATATGAATTTGAGGAGGGAAAATTTCTTTAAAGCTCTGATACCAATTTGAGGATGCGGGATATCAATTATTTATGGGATTCACAAATTTGCAAAATTAAAACTTATTTAATTGGAGTCAATCTTCAATCCAATTTTAATAAACCTTAATCATGCATCTATGTGAACGAATTAAACATCTTATCAGGAATCAAGGGATAATCAAATTCAAGAAAAATACCCTGAAAGGGCTAAACCTTTATTTCACCATGTACTATAAATCGCAACTTATAATTACCCAATGAAATTTGCAACAAATTTCTCGCATAAAATCCACATAGACTGCAGCTTAGAACTAGCAAAATATTCCCTCAAGAACTGCAACTCCTCCTTCAGCAGTGAATACTATTGAGTATCCCTAATGACCGCAATCGTCAACAAATAGCTCCCACAAGAACTATCATCCAACAGTAGAAAATCCTTATCCATAAGAGAAACTTGAACAAAGATGTACTTTGGGTTCCAAAAAGATTCACCAAAGTATATGGGATGATTTGTGAATAAAAAAAAGTTTTGTGCCCTAAAAGTGAAGACTAAAATTCTGCAGATTTGCAGTTTTCATTTGGCAAAAGTCTTAAGGAAGAAGTCTTATAATAAAACAAAATTCTTTGAGGTGGCGTTGTTGTTCGAACGACTCTAATAACGACCTAAAAAAATGTAATATTGTACGTGGTGGTTTGAAGCAATAAAGAAACGACCTATTTTGCGACCTATCAACCGACATGTGATATCATTAGAAGGTGACGTTTTAACGACTTGACATGTCGTTTGAACGACATGGCTTTGTCATTTGAACGACATGATCAAAAAATTAATATTTTCATTAAGCTCACTTACAGGTCTTCCAAAAATTATTTTGACTTAGAAAAATGCCTCATTTTGATAAAAAGCAGTGGCAAAAAATATTCCAATACAATCGTAAAACGTTTTCAAATCTTAAACGCATTCCTTATCAAAATCAATCTCGTAGATGATCGTTGTTGAAGAAACTTGATATTCGGATCCATCATCTTGAACAAATGATCATGAACTTCCTTCGACGGTTGTAACGGTATACGGCATACTCAATGTAAAATCAGGAGATGAAAATTATGTCCTTACACAAATTTACTTAATATTAAATAAGATCTCTATGTATTATACATATACAAGAGAAACGTGGGATCTCCAAATATGATCATCGATGGCATAATTATATATGTTGTAGCTACACAAAATCAAAGGTTAATGATATAAATCCATGTACTATAAATAAATGTCGACAAAAAATATATTGAGCAAAATGAAAAAATGCCATGATGGCATAATTCAAGTCTTTTAAGATACGTAGTGTGTTTGTACCTCCATGGAATGTTAACTCCAAAGGTTATGAATGGGTGTTTATAAGAAAGCAAAATGATAAACTCACTAAAAAGTGAACGACCTATAGCACAAGGTTTTCTGAAGAAATTGAAAATTGAATATATACAAACATACCATCCCATTACGACCGTAAATACTTTTTAGATATCTGATTAGCTTAACAGTTTTGAAATATATTATATGCGAGATTCATTAATGTCATAACTACTTATATATACGGGACTTAGATAAAGAATACATATAAAGATCCTAAAATGATTTTCTTTGTCTGAAACAAAGATAAGGATATATACTCAAATAGACTAAGATGTTCATTGTACATTAGAAAATCCACAAGGATATTTGTACAAATGTGTTAGTAAATATTTGTCTAAGAAAATGTATGAAATCAATCATATATGCAAATGTGCCATTATAAAAATATCCTTAAAGGATGTGCTTTGAAGAGCTCAATTGAATTGCAAAATACCCAAATAAGGAATTCAAAAATAAATAACCTTGGGATAGTTAGTTATTGTCTCGACCTGCAGATCGAGGATAATTTTGGCTAAACACTGATACATAAACTAAATGGATTGAAAAGTCATGCAGTATTTTAACATATATTAATAATTCCATTTTGTATACCCATGGCCTGCGGTCTTTGGATATTATAATATTCATATAATCTTAAAGAGGATGAGAAATACAAATATGGTCTAGAAGTATCATATTTGAAAGTTATTACTGCATTGTTAAATTTGGTCGAGAAGTACCACACTTGTACGTTACTATTGTGTTTTTATACACAACACAATGCAAAATATCGGATATAGTATTGACAGTCAATCTTTTGGCAAGAAACAATTATCATTGATTTGCAAAGCATGGGACTAATATCAATCACATTATGTGATACGTTCGTGGAATTATTTGTGTAATAATTTTTAAATCTAATGATCCATGCCAAGTTTATGTACATGCAGATTATCTCCGTGATACTCACAAGGAACAATCAAAGCACTTATAACTTGCCTCAAACTATATATGTTCCCACTACCAATTATGAAAATAATGATCCTTGTATAGACCAAACTCAAAGAGGCTACATCGAGGGAGGTATGATCAACACATTTCAGTTCTTCTACATATATGAAATCAAGAAGAGTTATGCAACACATAAATTTCAAAAGAGTTATGCTATTCAAGTCAAAGAGATTCGATAAAGTGACATGTTCATCCCTCTTCACCAAAGTCTTATGGAATTGAGATTATGAAAAAAAACAAAATAGAAGTAAAATCTATCAAGTTTATTCACCAGGTCAAATAAATATTTCAAAAAGATGTGTACAAAATAAAATGCATCGAATCAATCATCAGAGAAATGACAAAGTTAGGGGGAGTATCCAATCAGGGGAGCATTTTATCAGGGGGAGAATATATGAGTAGGATGTTTTGAACATATAAGACCAATATGTTTTGAACATATGCGCACTATACTCTTGTTTCTTTAACAAGGTTTTTTTCTACTCGATTTTTTTGCTAAAGGTTTTAACGAGGAAGCACCAAGCGCGTCCAACACCGATTCAATGGTCACAAAAGTTATACTCTTTTTCCTTCACTTTGATTTTTTCCTACTAGTTTTTTCCTTACTAAGGTTTTAATCAGGAAACACTCATTGAATCATGACAATAGTGTACATCCAAGGGAGAGTATTATAAAATGTACAAAATAGAGGAAGTCCACTTGTATTTCATATTGAATAAGGGTCTTTTGGATTTCTTACTTTATACTATAAATAATAATGACACCCATTGAGTATTTACATACCAATATAATAAAAAGCTCTCTCCCTCTAAATTCTCTCTGTATCGCTTTTATTTTACAACCTTTTATTGCTTTTAAAAATATTTTTATTTATTAACTTTTAATGTGTTGGTGGATTGCTAGTCAAGAAAAAATATTTCAAAAACTAATTAAAAAAAACCACAACCAAATGAAGGCCTAAAATAAAATATGACTGCATGCCTACAAACGGATAGAAATTTTGGAAAATATAATTTAACCCGACATGAAACGACACAAAGGTGGACTAAAATTAACTTGATATTATCTAATGGGTTATTTTGGGTTTATCTCCCGTTAATTATTTATTATTGAGTCAAACCCTTATAGTTTTCACTTCTTGGGGTTTGACCTTCATTTTGACGGATTTCGTTAGTTGATCATTAACTAACTCATTTTAGGACTAAATTGTCCAATATACCCCTCATTTATTTTTTCATAAAACCTTCTGCTGTATATACACACACACACACACACACACACTAGGTATGACCCGTGCCGATGGCACAGTTTAACATCCCATTAATTGTGTTGACGCTTCTTCGGTGGTAACGTATTCGTGTTTAACACGCGTGCGACACAATCGAGACACTTATTTGACACGCCATGTGGAGTGTCAGTCTTGTTTGTTACATAAGTTGTGGACACGGTGAGGAGCAAAATTTTAATGAACTTTAAAAATTATAATGCTTTCATGTAAGTTAACATATCATTCAATTTTGATAGATACTTTTGACTTACAGATAATGTTTTATTATGAAATATTTAGTCATGTTAATTTTAATAAATTAGTGTTCCTCCTTATATATATATATATATATATATATATATATATATATATATATATATATATATATATATATATATATATATATATGTGTGTGTGTGTGTGTGTGTGCGCGCGCGCCGTATCGTATCCTAATTTTTTTAAATTTAATGTGGTGACGTCTCTGTATCATGTTAGAGACAACACTCTTATTCCTGTCCATGCCTTATAGGTGTTGATGATGCACGTGCCACTAACAAAGAGCTCATGACGCCCCAACGACACAAACTCATTGAATCACCAAAATACAATTTTTGAACAAACCACATGTTTCACACCCAAGGCAGATCTCTATTAATTTGCAGTTAGTCAATGTTATTGCTACACCATGTGCAATAACGTCACATAAATTAAGTTATAATTAGACATTAACCCCTCAAATTCTTGGTTATTTGGAATTTTAGTATCTAATCTGCCAAATTTAACGGTTCAACATAATCCTTTAACTTCAATGAATATACACTACAAACACGAAAATTCTAGAAATAAAAATAACCTTAATATAACGATGCACTCGTGAGATATGTTACCAAATTTTATCATTTATCGGATTTCATGGATATATAGAAGGAAAAATATCACGCAAATATACAGATAAAATTAATCATTGAGTGAAAGAAAGAAAATATTTCTTTATCTTTACTTTGCGATTTCGTACTTGAGCCACAAAACTTAAGGACTTGACGACATAGTATTACAATAATGGTAAGAAAATTCAAACTGATGAACACTTTTTACGGCTGGGGGGAAACAACACCGTTTTAATTTGTAAAAAGATTCATCAAAATTAAGGGATTTTTTTACTTAACCCATGAGATAATGACATATTTTGACTTAACCTCATCAAAATTAAAAAAATTAGACATAACCCTTACAAATTGACGTTGTCATTCCCCATTAAAACCCTCCTAATAAACTGAAATTTAACTTTAACCCCATTAATATTTTGGACGAAATTGTCCTCTTGACAGGGTGTTATATCAAAATACAATATTATTACAGAGGGTAAAAAAATCCATTTGATTAAAAAATAAAGAAATTAACTATTTAAAAAAAAAAACTCTACATTAATTAAAATATTTTCACTATTATTATTAAAAAAATTTATACGTGTTTTATGGGAAAAACATCTTTTTTTTAAAAACGTACCATGTTTTTTATCCAATTTTTATTAAAAAGAATATTATTTTGTTAACTTTTTCATATAAAAACCTCTTGGTCAGTAAAATCACTCTACATGTTTTTTTTTAATTAAAATTTGCATGTTTACAAAAATAATTTTTACTATTTTTCAAACTCTACATTAATTGAAATAATTTTTAACTGAGTATTTTTTTTAAACAACGCTTGTTTTAAAAAAAAAACTATTTTGACTATTTTTTTGGAAGTGTTAAAACTGTTTTTTTAAGATGTTACATTATTATAAAAATGTTAAAAATGTAACATTTTTAGGGAGTTATATCTAATTTTTCAACTTTGAAGGGGTTAAGTCAATATATAACATTATCTCAGGGGTTAAATAAAGAAAACCTTTAAGTTTAAAGTATAATCATTTCGCGAGTTATATACCGAAAATTTTAAATTCACTAAGAACTATGTGGAGTGAATTATATTAGTTGGTAATGGAAACATGAAGGGATACATAGAAAATATAAGGGACATATACCAAATAGTCCCTCAAACATTTTTTAATACTCATTTAGTCCAAGCCTTTTTATTTTGCCTCAAAAAGTCCTTTGCCACATATTTTGGAAAGGGAGTGCCGCTGGCGCGGCCCTCTAAAAATAAGAGAATATTGAGTGCTTGAGGGACTAAATGGGTTAAACTAAAAATATGTGTCCTTTTAAAAAAAATATATATTTATAGTAGGGACTATTAAATAATTGACCCAAAATATAATTGGGAAAAAGGTTTTTAAGACCAAATTAATCTTGATTTAATGTTAAACACGACTTTAAAACAATTACCAAAAGGTTGTAGTATGATTGGGAAAAGTAAAATAAGTAGTAAGGTTAATTTAGAGTATATAATTCAGTTGTTTAATCAAAGTATAAAATAATAATTGATTTAGTAAAATAGAAAATTAAATTATATGGTTAAATTTCCAGGAAGTATTAATACATAAAAATCATATAACTCTTATTAATAAATCCTTTTGCAAATATAAATTTCATTGCTTTTATAGGGACATGAGATTACTAAAATTTTATAGACTTCACTCCTTTATTATTCAATAACAATTTAACAATCAAATACATCTATTAAGGTAAGCTGGTTAGGTATTTTAACAAACAATTTCATCTAGTCCAAGAGTTATATGATTTTTGTTGGGGTACGACTTTTTTGTTAGATCCAATTTCAATTTATAAACTGGTTCCTTTAACTATGATAAAAAATATAATTTTTTTTACCTATAGTCCTAAATCTAAAGTTTTGTTGGGCTTCCAATCCATGTATTTTTTAAATTGTATTAAGTCACATAATCGTTCATAACTGCTCTGTAACCACCTTTAACTATCCCTCTTCCTTCGCAGAGAATGACACTTGCTTCAGAGTTGTTACAAATGGACGAACAACTAAAAAAATAAATACATGAGAGTGACTATAAATGAATTTTTAAAATGAGACCAAATACTTAAGATCTCATAAAAACAAATAAATAGCACCCGCCCTAAATTAAACTGGAGTTTTCAACTCCTAATGGGTTATGAATAAAAACAAAAAGAACATTAGTAACAAAAAGAATTCAAGTGCTATACTCGCACACCTATATGTATTTTAAACGAAGAGGAGAGGAACAAGCGCTTTACACTTGAGAGAACATAATACTCCATTAAAATTTCCATTATTGAAACTTAAATCTAAAAGGAAATGCATTAAAAAATATATAGATATCCCAATTGAATTATTTGCAACAAAATATGTAAATCAAGAATTTTCTAAGATTGTAGTTGACCCATATGCAATAGCATATATTCACCATCCCATTAGAAGATATAGTTGGAATATTTTAACATTCTAATATGTGCTTACATATTAAAATAAAAATTATATTTGGGCTTTTATTCTGTTTGGACGAATTAAGTGATCTAATTAGTAAACCCAATAAGACATCTAAAAATGAGTATGAGCTTTGTAATGTATGGTTATCCAATAGTCACCTACTAGTTACTCAAGAGTCGTGTTACTCAAGAGTGACCTAATTTGGATTTATGGGATTCTAATTAGAGGCCTATAAATATAATGAAGGGTTCTGGTTCCAAAAACTAATGCACTCAAAAAACACTCCTCCTCGTTCCCATCAATGAGAGATAACTCACAAAGAGAGAAAGGGATTAGTTTGTGGAAGACTTCCAACCACTGAGTTTTAATCACCACTATCGATTCAAGTACACAGTTTCTACGATTCTTTTACTAGATAATCTCGATAATCTAATATGTTGACGAATTTTATTTAATATTCCGACATATATGATTATGGAAAATGCAAGGTACTCAGGATTAAGGTTTGACTTGCTTTAGGAGCTAGATTTGATGATTCAGTACAATGGCTCCACTTAAAGGCTTTAAGTTTTTCCAACTCACCAAGATTAATCCAACAGATCAAAGTAAAATCATGATTTAAATGGAAAGAAAAACATTAAATTTGACAACCGTGACACAAATATAAAAGACAGAAGCTTGACGTAGATTGAGCAATTTAGAAGAAGAAGAGTGTATTAATCAATGAAAAGCAAAGGAAACAAAACTGAAAACCGGAGTACATGGTTGTGCTAACATTACAATTATTTATACTAAAAATATCCCTAACATATCTCAACTAAAAGGACTGATAATTCCAATGTGCTCCCAAACTGATTCAGCAAACAAAGACCATAAATATTCAAATATCTGACTCTGAATAAACTAAAGACTAAAACAAACATAGACTTACTCAACAATTCCTAAAAACTAGGATATGACAGTAGTCCAATAAATTTTGCTTATTTGCATCAAATTGAACATAAATAAGAGAAGATGCTTATACTCTTTTATCCAATCAAGCGTAAAAATACTTACCAAAGTAAGGTAAACAACAATTATGTCATTATCAAAAACTACGAACAAACCATGCTGGAGCCTTTGTTGACAAAATGTGTAAACTTTGAAAAATCTTAGTTGCCTTTATTGTCTTTTATTTTAAAGAAAGAGACGAGTTTTTCACAGCTAAGGCTTGTCCCACATCAGTTATATGGTTCAAAACGGTGTAGTTAATATACACCCATTTGGGGACTTAAGGCCAAGCCCTTTGGTAATTAAAATTTTGTGTGTATTGGTTAGAAAAACTGTTATTTCCACTATTTAATTATCAAATAGTACAAAATTATTAACAAAATAGTAATTACAGAATTAAAACGAATTTACAAAATAAGAATAACTTACTTGAAATTGCAGAATCAAATAATATATATAGAAAGAATTTCGAGCCTTGTGTAGTACCATAGTTTCCTTAAGACAAATTTAATTCCACACCAAAGTGCTTAGGGTTTGAATTAATGTCTCCTAAGATAGAACGAATTTTTTCGAATCAATTCAGGAAGCACAACAATGTAATGATTCTGGCGAACTCAATTCAGGGACTGTTTAGGAGAGGAAATGAACAGTGCAATTTTCGGATTTTTCATTAGTTAAAAAATAGAGGGGAACATATGTATTTATAGTAGTCAAGAGGTGACTGTTCAGAACAGTCACCAGATACAAAATAGTTGTAACTGCTGGGTCAACCAACTGCCAAACGGATTTTATTTTGGGTTAAAATCCGGCCTACAAAGGGATAGCCGAGCTGGCCGACCGAACGAATTTTATTTTGGGTTAAAATGAAAGGGATAGCCGAGCCGAGCCGGCCAGGCGGCCGGACGGTGCGCGCACGCACGTGCGCATGTGGGCTTTTGGCCGAAGCGCAACACATGCATAGTGTAAGCCATCTCCCTTCAAAGAGTTGGGATACCCCAAAGGCATCCAAGCCTTAGTCCATACTTGGGGTGTTATTAACTCTTCAATTTTTCACTACTCTTCAATTCATTAACTTTCAATGCTTTATGAGTCACTTTGGACATAAATATATCATTCATAACTTAATGGAATTGGACATGTGAATATACCACGTTAATCTCCTTGCGAAGGAGAACGCGTTCGTATATGGTTTCATAATTATCATAGTGTCGTATATGGTCCCACCGAAATTTGAGCTCATAGTTGCTCAAAATTCTGTCCAAAAAATTTGGACAGCTTTTAACTTCACTATCAAGTCCAATTTTCCAACAATCCCCCACATGAATGATATATCGCTATAAATAGAAACAAAACAAATGCTGATGCAAATGCAGATGCAGACACAGGTTGAGTAAAACAGGAGATTTATTGCATCGGGAGAAGTATCCTAGTGGCCTTGAACTTTGCTTAGTGATATACTATTGGATTTACTTGGTTAATCAGTAGACTTCACGTCCTTGAACCGTCAACCGTTTTTGTAAACCTAGACAATAGTATTCGTACAATAATTCTTCAACACAGTTGGTTCTCACGTTTTTGTTCATTTTGGCCATGGACACCACTTGGTTCCATGAGTATTTTAGAGAACATGCCCTTTATTATTCTCATAGAAGTGTCACCCTTCTTAGTCACGTAGGTGACTACCATAAAGAGTATCCTGCAATGCCCCACTTAGACATAATAAGATATGGATGCCATTAAAAGCATAACTTATCCTAATTTCACGGCAGATGTGCACTGTCTCATCTTTGGAATGGATAGGATTAAATATCCTCCAGTGCTTACTGAATACAACGTAGTTCGATTTTCCCATTGAACCTAGATCTTGGGATCTCCAGTCAGCTAGGTTGGGTTGCCACTATATTGATTCTTATTTATTTATAGGCTTTAAACCCATTCCTCTTGATGATTTTTCAACTTGCTCTCGATTTAAACCTTTAGTTAGTGGATCTGCTTTATTATCTTTACATAGTCAATTGAGATAATTCCGTTTGAGAGAAGTTGTCTAACGGTATTGCGTCGACGATGAATATGTCATGACTTTTCGTATACATGTGATTCTGTGCCCTTTCAATTGCAGATTGACTATCGCAATGTATACATATTGCGGGCACAAGTTTCATCCAATTTGGAACATCCTCTAAGAAATTTTAAAGCCATTCAACTTCTTCTCCAGCTTTGTCTAGTGCAATGAATTCGGATTCCATTGTCGATATAGCAATGCACATTTTCTTTGAGGATTTTCAAGATACGATTGCACCTCCAAGGGTAAATACATACCCACTCATAGACTTGGAGTCTTTTGTATCAGATATCCAATTTACATCGCAATGTCCTTCAAGAACAACTGAATATTTTGAGTAGTGCAGTCCATAGTTTTGAGTATATTTCCAAATATCCCAAGACTCTTAATATTGCCTTCCAGTGATCTCTCCCTGGGTTACTCGTAAATCGGATTAGCTTACTTATTGAGCAAGCTATGTTCGGTCGTGTACAGTTCATGATATACATTAAACTGTCGATTATACGAGAGTACTCTAGTTGAGATATGCTTTCACCATTATTTCTTGTTAGATGTAAATTTACATCTACAGGTGTCTTGGTAGGACTGATATGTGACACCTCGCCTAATTAAATACCGGACGATCACTCCTTTATTAAATTAAAATCAAGGTGAACAGTTGGTTCATTCTTAGCATCACTGTCGTAAAAATACATTTCCAATTTAAACACCCTAAATAATTAAGCTAAGTGTCAAAACCATTTAAAACCTTATTCTCATTTTATTAAATCCAATTATAAAACCTTTAACCATTTACATTTTTAAGAGTCACACATTAAGAATAAAAATAGAAATGGAAATGAACATACACGAATATAATCATCAATATAAATCCCAACATTTACAACACTAAAGGAAAACATCCTGACAGTAATAAATCCCGAAATAAAGGTACTGAAAGTAAAAACTACAATCTCTAACAATACCAACTAAATAAATAGAAAGAGGGCGACACATGCCCCTGCTGGATAAAACTGAACTAGGAGTAGAGTCAATAATGAGGTCGTCTAATCAATGGCCTGCAACTCCCACAAAAGCTACAGCGCGTTCCTTCCAAGGGATCCTAAGCAAGACGCCCCTGTGGCTGGGCACCTGTAGTACATACATATATATACAAAAGAGAGAGAGAGAGAGAGAGAGAGAGAGAGAGAGAGAGAGAGAGAGAGAGAGAGACGGGTCAGAGCCCGATAGTGTATATGATTTAAAAATTTGTTTAGCAAGTATTTAAATTGATACAGGCCAATGCAACAACATATTAGTGCGACACTCTCTTGAGAAATTCTCACCTCTCTTCTAATGTGCACTCCTATCGCACTAACCCTCCTAATGGTTTATCTCATCATATATCATGCTATCTTTCCCCAATGATTTAACTTATCTTAGGTTATTCGCAGGATTCAAAATTTAACGATTCAATTGTTTGAAAAGAATATTTCAATTAGTAACCAAAGTTCTCATTTTAATTTTATTAATCAATAAAGTTTTCCAGTGTCATAATATACTTTCTCAAAAAAGTATTTACAATTTGAGTCATCAACCATGTCCTACATATCAAATCACAGTAGGCAACTCCAGATTTCAGAATTTCATATATATATACACTACTCATAAAATATATATATATCATAACAGCACCCCAAATAAAAACTATGGTGCGGGCATACTCTACTATCCAATCTCCGTATCACTCGTACTAAGGGAATACAAATTCGGAATCACTCTCGAACTGTATTAACACATACTCAAACAATATTGAGGCGAAGCATATATTCCAAGTCTCTAAGAGGATGGCATATGCATGCGTCTCTTAGGACCGTCTGAACTACCACTGCGATAGCCTGTACCAAGGATATCTATACACAAACAATATGAGGCGAAACATAGATTCCAAGTCTCTAAGAGGATGGCACATGCCTGCGTCTCTTAGGACCTTCTGAACTATTACATCGATAGCCTGTACCAAGGATATCTATCTTCTAGGGTACAAGTCAATATCCCCCATAAAGGTCCCATCGAGATAAGACTGTCCCAGCGCGGAAACCTCAGGGATAGCAAGTAGCGTGGGCATGATTTTCACACATAGATAGTATATACATACACAATCACATAACTATACTAATATTACCATAACAATATTGGGTATATTCTCAAATCCCATAATTACGACATTTGTATTTATTTCTCATTATTTAGTTATCACGTATAACCGTTCACATCTTACTTTAATTTGAGGAACTTTTCCACTTACTACATAACGCTCATGGATTCTATCCTCCCAATTATAAAATTCAGTAGGTATACACATTTGTCCCAAAGTAACTCTCTTACGTGTCTCTCTCTTTTAAATCATAAATTCACCGACCCTTATGTAATTATCCCAAAATACAATCTTTGCCCGACATCAAGGGTCCCAAAAATCTATTCACATGTCCTACTAGTCTTCCCTATCTCCCAAAATATTTTATTAAGGATGCCCAAGAATTATCTCACAATAACTTGAATTTAACTCATTTAAAAAGGAAATAGGAGTCTGCCAGGAGGTGTCGATCGATCGAGGTCTGGGGCTCGATCGATCGAAGCTCTGGGCTCGATCGATCGATCAAGCAGGTATTGCGATTTCTGCAGAATTGCAGTTACGGGTTCTAACACATTTCTTCATCCAAATCCATATTTTTCAATCCCAAACGTCTCAAAAATTGTACTACCAACATTATATCATCCTACTAGGTATTTCCAACGTGAAGCATGAGGAATTCCATCATTATACATGGATTAACCACCCAAAAATTATTTTAATTATCAAGAACCCTAAAAATCCTCTTAAACATGGTTCTAACAAGTATTTCCAGAAATTTCCTTCTTGTAAACATCATAATTTCGTGGGTAATTCCTCTACATGGCAAGGGTTTCCAGAATTATCTATTTATTCATCACTACATGCAATTTCCTAACTCATATCTTAGGTTTCTTCCATAAAAACTCATTCTAATTACTACTACACTAATATGAAAGATGCACTAACAAAATAAGCAATATATACACTTGCCTGGGATTTTTGGTGTTCTGATTTGCAGACGATTTAGATGTGGTTGTGTTCCCCGTCGCGCGATCTACGCGTTGGTGGTGACGGCGGTGCAATCGGAGGTGTTCTTGGCCTAGAACTCCTTGGAGAGCTTCTCCTCTTCCTCTCCAATGGCCGTCATTAGTATTTGTTTGTGTTAACCCTAGAAGATAACATTTCCCATCTGATATAACCCTATAAAATTCGTGGGTTTAATTACCCATAATTACGAAATGTCCAAAACGCCCTCCCGGGGTACTAATTAGGCCTAAAAATGCCCCGAGACCCAAACTAAACCCCCGGGTACACTTTTCTGACTATCTCGACCCTTCCGGACACTTTAGCGCACTCAAAATGACCATACGAGCAACTTATAATTTATTCACTTTTATAAATCAACATTTAGTCCCGACACGACACAGGCGCGTCCCGACTTAAATTTCCATAATTGTCATTTTATTCACACGTGACAATATTATAAAAATAAATCTCATATATTACTATACTCATCCACTAACATTCAACAAATAAAAAATTTCCAATAATTACTAACTCTCGTCACGCTAGTAAATATTTAAAACAACATTCCGGATTAAAATTAAATTAATTTATCTCAATTAAATTTAATAAATCCTTAAATTTAAAAGCCATGAAAATACGGGGTATTACATACTTCCCCCCTAATAACGGAATTTCGTCCCGAAATTTGGAAAATAAGGCCTACCAGATAGCACAATTCTGGATATCCTTGTCAGTACGCAAACTAACTACATATTACGGCACTCAAACATTATAGCCTTATCCTCACAGCAACATTGCTTTATATTCTCATTTGGGGACAATTCACATTGCTCTACCAACCGACAACATTCGCATAGGTCACACCTATACGTTATAAATTCCATTATCTCACTATCATTAGGAGGCCGCACCCCACTACATGACAACTACTCGGATTTATTCATATACAAAACTCCCATTCTGAGAAAATCATACGAACATTTGATCACTCTTGTTCGCCTAAAACACTCGTGGAATTCCACCATAGTTATCGGATATTTTCTCGACCGATCCAAAAATTTTGATTATCTACTCTCCTCTAAACATACGGAAGGAGAATAGTCGAGGTTCTTCCATAACAAAACCTTAATAAGTACCTCGTACGCGACAAACAGGTACGAGTGCTTCTACAGAGCATTCTTGAAATCATCATACCAAGATCCAAAATCTCCTTCACGTGGCTCCACTAATCTTTAATCACCATGCGCTTATTCCCTGGCTAAGGGGGATACATCTTACTCGAAACGAAATCTTATCTCCACTGGTTTGAAATCCCATATCAAAGGTGGGATTTACCAATCTCATCCCGATTCAGAAATTTATACTGCGCCGGACCAAGCACTGGCGCGATCCTTCCTTTCAAAGGAAGTTTGGGGCATACTAGTTAATATTGTAAGCCAGCCCAAAGGAATATCAATCACTTCCTTCTCGGCGACTTAATTCACATGTTCGGGATAAACCCTTGATCTTGTTTTGAGGATGGCGACCCATCCAAGAACTTTACCGACATTACCAACCTCTTCCAATTTCAGGAATTTTTGATAAACACAAAATTGTTTGGTTGATTCTCCTCTTTCAACCAAACCTTACCTATGGGCAGTTCATGTAGAGACTACTCACTACGTCTCGCTAAACATCGATTCTTCCCTTGAAATGTCTCACATTAAGTGACACGTAATACTCCCCTTCCTTCCTTGGAGTATGCCGTAAGTTCCGACCCGTGCTCTTCTCTCCACGAAGCGCACTTCTGGATCTCTTATACTATACTAACATCATTACTCTTTGTATGCGCAAGTCGCTCTCACACTGGACTAATAACAACTCCGCTCCGAGTGTGCTTCATAACAATTAAATTCTACTCTATTCAAGGAATACCAATTCTTGAATGGCTTCCCACAGCCTTCCAATCAAGTTAGGTCATGCTATTCTAATTTCACACTTATGTATGGATTATCGCCCCTCATGTGATGCTTAATCCACTCTATCACTTCCACTTCGTTATACTAGTCCCACAAACATATATTTCACACGTCTATTACCACGTCCCTTCGACTCAGACTATTTTAACTGTAGTTAACCAAGATGCCCACATTTTTGCAACACTCCGACTGCCCTGAGAGAGCGAACGGCGTGCTACTCATATATAGGACTAACTAAATTCCACGGAATAGAAGGAATAGGACATTCAAATTCCATGACAACAAAAGAGGAATAATAATTCTCAACCTTCCTCAGATAAGTACACAATTTTCCCAAATAGGTACAACATCAAAAATAAATCACTAACGCTCTATTCAACAAAATAATTACAGGTCATCTCTTTTGTATAATATAAAGTTCTTTCCAGATAATCCATGCTAAAAATCATTCCAACTCTTTATTCACCTTGTGTTCTGTACGCGGTTATGACATTTGGGTACTCTCAATCACCCTACAAATCCAAATTCTTAAATTCTCCTTATCATCGTTCCACCCCTCAACTCGTGGGTTAACTTTCAATGCTTTCCTACCACAAAATCCTGCTCCAACGACCTTAAAACAAAATTCAACTACCAACTTACATACATAATTACTTGATCCCATTTCGACCAAGGTACCGAACTCATGGAATAGTGACCAAACGTCTCCCTATTTCGAACCTTACGCTAAATTTCATGCGTGGGATGTCTCGCAAAGCGAAATCCAAACAAGGAACCCCCCCGATACACTACTACCTAGCATTGTCGGTTATCGAAATCCATTAGGTCCTCCGTCCGTGGCGTGTACCCCTTTATTCGGTCCCTTGACGGAAAAGTTACAATTCCTCCCGTAATAATGCTTAACAAAGAACGTCTCACTAATTGCTCTATTGTTCAGTATAGGTTGGTGGTAATAACATTTCATAAACCTCGAATACATACACTCGGAATTCTCGTAATTCCTTTCCCTAATAATAGGGGTATAAATATTAACTCCCACATCTCTAAAGGATAAATATAACAATGCACTTTTCCTATCACTAAGTCCGGAGTGCTAAACATAATACTTAGTCAAATCTTTTCGCTCAATGGTAAATCCCGATACATACGTAATTATAATGACAAAGTCTATACATACTTTGGCATCGAATACCTCGAGCCCACTATCTCCTCCAAAGTCTCTAGGATACATAATATAAGTGCGAGTCCAACCTTCTCACATGTAAAGCCTCGCCTAAACAAAACGTAAAAAATGTTGCTCTAAAGCAACTACTCCGATGGCCTTGCAATAAATGCCCACTATCATACTAACCATTTCTATAACGTTTTAACAAAGATAATATCATACTCGTGTATCGCATCACTACAACGAGTATCCTCAATAAAGTATGAAACACTGTTAATATACTCATTCATCCTCCGCGGATAGCACTAAAGAAAAATCCCGCTACACTAGGGAAAAATATTCACATAATGGTAACATTTATAATTATATGCATTAAGCTCGTCTCACATGCTAATCTAGCAATGAACAAAATATGGTGACTCGCTCGTGTAACACAAACACGCCGCATCCTCTAAGGATACAACTTATACTTCCATCCTGGCAATCGTCTTGACTGCACAAATGGTTTTCGGACGTAACACGTCTGCCCAATCCAAAACAAAATTATTTTAATCGTTTCCTTACTAGGCACCGTATTCCTATCCTTTTTTTCTCATTTTGGCACCACGGGGGGAACGAACACTTGCGCGTGACCAACATAACACATAGCAACTGATCGCTTAGTCATGGGACTCCCGGTTTCAGAATATGACCAAAACTTGAAAATGGTTATATTTAGATTTGAAACATGTCGTTGAAGGGAAAAAAAATAGAAAATAGCCACATAAGAGGCACGAACACCTTGCATGGGACCAACGTGATATGTAGCAACTGATCCTGTAGTCACGAGACTCCTAGTTTGAGACTATGATCAAAACTTGTAAATAATTAGACTTAGGCTTAAAAACATGTCGTCGAATGGAAAAAATTTAAAACAACGCCCAAACGGCTCCGTAAGAGGCATGAACTCCTCGCACGGGACTAATGTAACATGTAGCAACTGATCGCATAGTCATGGGACTCTCGGTTTGAGAATATAACTAAAATTTGTAAATGGTTAGTCTTAGGCTTGAAAACATGCTGTTGATGGTTGAAAATGTAAAAAACAATCCCCAAATTGCCTGGCAAGAGGCGTGAACACCTTTCGCGGGACCAATGTAAAATGTAGCAGCAGACTGCGTAGTCGTTGAATTTTTTATTTGAGAATATATTGGATGGGATTCCCTAAAATTTTAAACTTAAATTTCCATACGCGGAAAGGGATGGTTCAACACTTATAAAATTTTAATTTTAATTTCTTCAAAATTAAAATTAACTTAAACTAAAAGTGAAATTAAACTAAGTCAAACATTTTAATTTTCATTTAAACAAAATTAATTCAAGTTCTAAGATAGGCCAAACAAACCAAACATGAATAAATCCAAATTAATTTATGCCGACTTGAATTAATTAAACAACAACTTACCCAAAGAATTAATTAGAACATAATTAAACAAGTGTGAGATTAAACCCAATTTTATCTTGATTTACCTAAGCATAGTATGTTTACGATATAAAATAAACAATATCACACTACGCCGCGATGTACGAGGAAAACCCAAATGGGAAAAACTAGGACGACCCTGTCTAACAAATCCACTAAGTAGAGAATATTTACAAAGACAATAACAAGAAGACTTACATCACTCGACTCGACTCCTTCAATCCCCGATGCTTACTTCGCTCTTCAAACTCTGCCTTGTAGATAACTCCGGAGTCCACCGAAATCTTAGAGTCCACCAATGGAGGCACAACAACCGTTAACCATACATGTACCTTTCACCCTGTGAGAACGTCGCGACAAACAAATTTCTTCTCCTTTATGGGGTAGAGAATAGACCCAAACTCTCTTCTTGTTGGTGTAGAAAAAACTCCGTGACAAACACTCTCCAAGCAAAGATATATATATAAAAGAACTTGGATTTAAACGAAAACTTTGTCGGGTGTAAACATATGTGTTTTTTAGATGTTTAAACCATGAAAACTCACACACAAAACACGGTACTTTTGTTGGAAGAAGTTTTCCTCTCTAAAACTCTCAAAATGATGCAAAAGTCTCTCTTGAAAAATTGCCGCCCGAATTTGTTAAAAGCTAGTAAAAAGTTAGTTGGATGTGGGAAACTGGGATTAAGAAAAACTAACAAAAATTGTTCCCGCCGACAGGTCGTTTGAACGACTTTTTGATGTCATTCGAAAGACACAGTTCGAACGAAAAAACAAAGAATAACAAGGCTAAAATTCCGTTAGATAAACTCGTTCAGACGAGATAGTTTGAACGAAACTTCGAACAAAAAAATAGAAAATTTGATCACAAAGTCGTTCGAACCTCGTTAGTAGTTCATTCGAATGACTTGGGATTCTCGTTCCAACGAGATCCTAGTTTCGTTCGAACGACATTACAGAAAATCCAGAAATTTCTTTTTAAGCCTAAAAACTTATAAAAGTTCTAAAAATGTTTTTTTGAAGATAACACCCATAAACACTATTCCAAGCTCCTATATATATATATATATATATATTAATGCATTCATACCTTTAGCTGATATTGGAATCCTCAAATGTTGATGATGTGACACATGGCACTTGAAACCGACAATGATGATGCTTTAAAATTTGGGCCGCTAGGTCTTCAACTCTTCAAACACGTCATAGGCTTGATAGGGACAACATGAACATTTATCCTATAACTCAAATTATTTTATCCAGAATTAAGCCAATGCTACAAATAGACTCGATTGGAAATTTGTCCTTACAGAATATGACCTAAGCTTACAAATAGTTAGTCTTAGGCTTGAAAACACGTCGTTGAAGGGGAAAATGCAAAACAGTCCCAAAACGTCCCTACAAGAGGCATGAACACCTCACACGGGATCAACATACATGTAGCAACTAGTCGCGTAGTCACGGGACTCCTGACTTGAGAATATGATCCAAACTTGAAACTAGATTGACTTAGGATTTAAGATATGTTGTTGAAGGGTGAAAACACAAAATAATCACCAAATAATCCCGCAAGAGACACGAACACCTCGCACGGGACCAACGTAACATGTTGCAACTGATCGCATAGTCACGGGACTCCCAGTTTGAGAATATAACTAAAATTTGCAAATATTTAGTCTTAGGATTGAAAACATGTTGTTGATGGTTGAAAATATTAAAAATAACCCCAAACGGCCTCGCAAGAGGCGTGAACACCTTTCGCGGGACCAACATAAAACGTAGCAGCTGAGTGCGTAGTCATTGAATTTTTTTATTTTAGAATATGTTGGATTTTAAACTTAAATTTCCAAATGCGGAAGGGAATGGTTCAACACTTATAAAATTTTAATTTTAATTTCTTCAAAATTAAAATTAACTTAAACTAAAAGTGAAATTAAACTAAGTCAAGCATTTTTAATTTTCATTTAAACAAAATTAATTCAAGTTCTAAGATAGGCTAAACAAACCAAACATGAATAAATCCAAATTAACATATGCCGAATTGAATTAATTAAACAACAAATTACCCAAACGATCCCGCAAGAGGCACGAACACCTCGCACGGGACCAACGTAACATGTAGCAACTGATCGCGTAGTCACGAGAATCTCGATTTATGAATATAAACCAAACATGTAAATAGTTAAACTTAGGATTGAAAACATGACCGTGTATTCACGGAGCTCCACGCTTTCTATTATCATATATGCATTCACATATATTTTCATAAATAGAAAACAAAAATTTGGGGGCCTATACCACAATTTCCAATTTAGAGTGTTCTCACAATTTTCTACACTTTCAACACATTTGACGTATATTTTCATATACAAAAGAGACACCCTATATTTGTATTAAGGGTTAGATCCAACCTTGTTCATCTTACGAACTACGTGGACTTTGATGCCATTTTTGGCTACGTAGGCGTTTCAAAATTATTTTTGAGATTCAAGTCCTTTGTTACTTACCACTTGGGACATTTTGAAGTTTTGTTTGTAGGCGTCATTGGAGAAAGAACATTTGGACCATTTGGAACATATTCACACAAGAATTCGTTGTATTTATTTGTATTGTACATATTCATACAAATATGCATTGTATTTTTTGTGTTGTACATATTCATGCAAGTATGCATTGAATTTTATTTCATATTAACACAAACATGCGTTAGTTAACTTATGTTATATTTTTACATATTCTCGCAAGCATGTGTTAGTTAACTTTTATTACATATTAGCTAAATATATTTTTTTTCGTAAATGTAAATATGTTTGGAAAATGTATAGTTTTTTTGGAAAACAGAAAAATAAAATTTATTTTATTTATAATTTTTTATTTGGTCATGGTCCAAAACCGTGACCAATTTTTTAAAAAGTGAAAATAGATTAGTGGTCACGGATTTGGACTATTACTTCTAATGGTATGATGGTCACAACTTCAGGCTATGACCCACATTCTCCCTTATGGGTCATAGTTTTGGATTGTGACCCCCATGGTATGGTGGTCACGGCTTTGGATCGTGACCCACATTTTCCCCTTTCGGTCACAGGTATTGATCGTGACCCCCTAATTTTATGGTGATCACGATTGTGGAAAGTGATCCACGTTCTCCCCTATGGGTTACAAATTTGGACCATGACCCCCAGTTTTGCCACGCTTAATATTGTCACGGGATTGGACTGTGATCCATAAGGATGGTCACGGGCCAAAACTGTGACCATTGGACATATATGGTGCAGTGGTTACAAGGTAACTAGAGTAATAAATCAACATCCATACAAATATTTTTGTAACTAATTTAATCATTTCGTACTTACACTCTTAGACTCACGCTACCACCTTATCGGCATTCACACAACACACACGCGCTTTATAATCTCTAAATACTTCAACTGATTTTTGGGGGCTTCGCATATAGGTCCTATTAGATTTTTTTTACTCATTCTAGTCCCACTATGTTTTCCCCCTATATATAGGTCCTACTCCAAATTTTTGGAACTTTTTTTCGCAATTATATCCTTTTAAAACCAATCATTTGTAACCTCCTTGGGGAAGTTACATAAATGGTTGAACTTTTATTTTAATTTTCAAATGATTATAACTTTTGATTGACAAATTCGTTTTTCGCAAAATTATTATTTTTGAAATCTCCTCGTCAAGATCTATCAAAATTATTATTTAAAAAAATACTACTACCATTTAATTCACCTGCACTTTTCATCTTATGTTTATTTTAATTATTTGTCTTTCCAACTTTTCATAGGTTAGGGGTTGATTTTGATTTGAACTTACGTTCTTTTATTGATGGTTCGACCTATCCATTTGGACTTTAAAATTTGAATGCCAATACTTGGTGTTCTCCACAAACTTAAAAATACCTAATTAATAATTTTTATCTCATAATTTTAGTTCTAAGAGGATTTATAGTATTAATTATTATATTAAATTACTTCAATGGTTGAAAATAAATGTTTTCTTTGTTCAATGATGATAAAACTCAATGAAAATTGAGGTATAATGTATTCTCAAAATTAAAAATATCGGTTCCACTAATTAAACGTCATTCATACAACTTTTGATATTAATTTGAACGTCATTCCACTTATTGCAATTTCTTTAACACTCGACATGAAAGACCAAACATATTATTAGGGATGTTTGCTCTGCGTTATGTAATTTTTTTAACACTGGATATGAAAGAAGCAAAACATATTATTAGGGACGTTTTGTGTTCTTATGATTATTGATGTCATGTCAACTTTGTAGAGCTCAGATTATTAATTTGGTTCGCTTGTCTAACTGATTCCCTAGCTGAGTAAATTAGTGATGTGGTTCATATGGTTTTTTAGTTATAAAATGAAAAGATATGGGATGATTGTGTAATACTAGGGATCGTAGCGCGCACAGTATGTAAAGGACGATTAAAGCAGTGTCGAATTAGCTACCACGCGCGTCGCATTCTTAAGCATCCCGATTACCTATGGAAAACAGGATCCAAAGTCCTATGATGATTGCACAAGTTATGCAACACGATTCATCTAAGATTTTAATTCAAAAGTCTATTTCCATTATCGTGAATTACATCAAGTGGGGTTCATGCACCCCAACCTTTCGAAAATTATCTAGACATGATTAACTTAGAGAAAAACAGGGTTTTAAAGAAATAAAACATTAACTCTGAAGAAACTAATTAAAAAGAGAATTTCACATTAAAAACCGGCAATTAAAACTAACGAGCAATCGAAAAGTAAAGGAAAGGTGTTAATTGAATTGCATAAATTAAACTCAAATCCTTACAGCAAAATCTTCTTATGAAAAACTAGGGGTTTTTTACTACAAAAACCCTCTACTCCTACTTAGCTAACCTAAAAATCGAACTCCTTTGTCTAACAATAACTCGAGATTAAATTCATTAAGAAAAATCCAGTGTTGTGTATGAATCAAACTCTAAAATCGGAACAAGAAAATCAATTTTATCCTCAGTGGACCGGTCCAGGCCTTCAGTGGCGAATCGGTCCTCATTCAAATACGGATCGATCCTTTTTTCTAAGAAATAGGATCGGTCCGCTATGGAAATTTTTCCACTGAGTGATAGAATTTCGGATCGATCCTTTTTTTCCAGAAATAGGATCAGTCCGCTATGTGATTTTGGCCAGTAGGTTTTGAGGGTCCTGACCGGTCCTATTATTTTGGATAACGGATCGGTCCGCATTTGGTCTTTAAATTCTCTTCTATTTATCTTTAATATCTCTCATCTTTAGAACCCCGTAAGTTCTTCCGTGGAACTCGGAATTGGACGACATATCTTCCTATTCACTCGTTGAATTGAGATCTTCAACTTTCATGTTGGTCCTTCTTCCGAATTTTGGATGGAAATTATGATTTTGCCCTTCTGACTTTTCTTCTTTGACTTATTCTTTTGCTTTGACTTTCTCTTTTCTTTCCTTAGCAATAAATACCTATAAATGACCTGTAAAAAGCACAAAACTCTCAAAACTATGTAAAAGGGTCAGTAGCATGGAAACGAGATAATTTAAGGGCAATTACATTATTCGGGATGCTAAAAGATACTAAATTAGGGAGTAATTTTGGAAGAATTACTGCTTAATCAAAACCCCCTAACTTAGCACTTTGCGCGTCCTGAGCAATGTTAAAGGATTCAACTGTAGCTCAGCTCGTGATTAACAGATTATTAGGATAGAATACCACTTTCACGGGCAATCGATTGCATTGAGCGTATGCAACAAGCCTTTAAACCCCTAGGTCACCCTAGTAGGACGAGTTGTGTCTCGTGAGGGTTTACAGTGAATGTACCCACAAAATTTGACTCGAAGAAAACTCAAAATAATAAAAAATTATATAATTCAAACTTTTACAGAAAATAGTCATCATCAATTCATGCTCAAGCATCCTAAATCATAGTGCATGTGTGTGAAGCCATAAATTTAACTGCGAATTTCCATTGGTTGGCCATTACGTTACTTATCTGAAAATTCGTTTTGATTTCAAAATCTCACGGGATGCTCTCACAAACAAATCTCTCGAAAGTGTGTCTATTTCTCTCGGTGTGCGTGATATAAAGAGTAAATGCATTGGAACCAAGTTCATGCACACAAATAGAAAGATGGAATTCTATGGTAAATGGATATAATCATCGGATTACGGTTATAGGGAAATGGGAACATCTCTTCTAATTCACACCTTTAATCTCTTTTATTATCTTTTTGTGTTTTAGCTCTTCACGTGGTAACCAATTTCGCCATATGGACTCGGTTAGAATTTTTTCGGGTCTTAAGGTGTAATGGGTACATGGAAATTGGTCTGGGAAATTTGGAATTGGAAACTATTCTTAAGATGTCCATTAGTACTTTTCTGAGCTTTTGCTCATTTTTTTCTTTTTTTCACGCTTTTCTTTTCTTGCTATTTTTGTTGAGAATTTCTATTCTTTTGCCCCTCTTGTTGCCCTTTTTGGATTAAATGTTTTACTTTTCCAACTTTCTCAATTCCTGGCCAATTGGGTGTTTTCGGGTTGTTAAACAAAAGGAAATTTTTTTATTTGGCTCAAAACGGGTTACAAAAAGGGGTACTTTTTCACGACTTTTTCTGGCCAACATTTTTGGGTGACAAACGAGGGCCTAATTCACTGTCCAAATTACTAATTGTGTTACCATATGCATTTTAAGATTGTTTTAAGTTTAGAGACATCTCAATGCATTTTTCGAGGCAACATTACACACTATTCGCTTAACCGATCAAAACAAGGGTATTGAGATCGAGATGACTTTTTAGATGCTAAATTAGAACTTTGAGTTAACTATTAACTCAGATTGATTTACATACTCACAAAAATGATAGGCTCGAATCTCACTGTGTTGGTTAATCTCCACATTTATTCGTTAAGTCGTCTATGTTCGCTCAATTTCCATCTTTGGTTAATTTCGACTTTGTGTACCATATTTTTACAATTTAGACTTTAAACCAAATTTTAATGCTGTTAGGCGTGCGTCAATGTTTCTTCCCGAAAGCTCATAGTCGGTATCCTCCTCTTCCATATATTCGGGCTCCCCGCGTCCATGCTCAGATCATCCGCGGCCACCTAATCGTTCGAGAACTCGTCAGTGGACTCCTCCTCATCGCTATCATCAATAGCAGTGGTAACCTGTCTAGCTTAGTGAATGGCCCTTTGCGATGTGCTTTTGGTGCGGGTAAACTATCCAAAGGGATTCGATAGATGCAAAAATTCGGTTAGAGGTTGAATGCAGCGTCGGTGAGAAGATATGAGATGAGCCGGGCATAAGGGAGGGGGGTAGTGCCTTTTTCATCCATGGCGACATGGAAAATATCTCGGTATATTGTGCGGGCCAAGTGGATAGTGGAGTTTGGGTAATAGAGGTGGTAGATAAGGGTGGATTGACGAGGGAGCATGATGGAATCGTTTGAAATTTGTAGAATGTTGGCACAAACGATTTGGAAGGTGATACACAATTTATCGTCCAGTTGGCTGACGGGAAAAGGGCCTCGGAGTCACTGATTGCCAAGGGCGATATGGGCAATGCATACATCCTTGTCTAGGGGTGGGCTATTGTTGGGGTATTAGAATGGGGATGGGTGAGGGGCATCCTTCTCCGTCAGCTTACGAATCAGGATGTCGAGTGAGAACGGGATGGGTGTTTGGTCAACGTATGCATCGGCAAGGGACCCATAGAAGGAATGCACCTCGTTGGCCTAGACGATGTCGAACGGCTCATTGAGTAAACGAAACCACCCCTTTGCGATGAAGAAGGTAGTGACGTTTGCGAACATCTCCTCCCACATAACTTGTCTCTCAATGTGCAGCTTGCGGGCATGAGAGAAGAAGCGACAACACCAACGTTGCTCCTCGTAGGAACGGAATGGGAGCGACCTGTTTTCAGCAATGACCGTGGAGTTGTATTTTTCTGGGGGAGGTTGGTTGGCCGTGAAGGGTGAGTTTGGTGGAAATAGAGGCTGGAATAGAGACGAAAAGAGTTTGGGTAAATGAAAAGTGTGGTGAAATAGGGTGGAAGAGGGTTGTATTTATAGGTGGGGAAAGGGGAAGGGTTAGGATTTTAGATGGAAGGGTTTGGAAGGTAAAGGGAAGGGTTTTTGGAAGGGAAATCGGGTTGGGAAGAGGGAAGAGACGAAATGGAGGGAGATGAATGGATTGAGCGAATGAATCTAGGGAGTTGTAGAGTTGCAGGAATCGGGCCGGTCCGCGTGCCTAGGGGCAGATCAGTCCGTGTTCCCTTTTTTTCCAGAATCCTCCAACCGCAGGAATGCTCTTTGGAATTGGTTCTTAGTGCTTACCCTTAACTTCTCAAAACACAAAACTAAGACTCTAACGACCCTAACTTAATCCCATCTATGATACACAAGATTTCACCCCATACGCGTCGGGGGTGCGACGAACTCTCAAATTCAGCTCACTGTACGCCGTAAATGGGGTCCGACAACCAAATGGTATCGATTTCTTCTACGCACGCCTATACATATGGATTTAGGCGTTGTCCATTGACTTTGAACGTGTTCCCACCTTTTGTATGATCCAACTCCACAGCTCCATGGGGAAACACGGTCTTAATAACGAATGGGCCAGTCCAACGGGATCGCAATTTACCCAAAAATAGATGAAGCCGGGAGTTATAGAGTAGTACCTTTTGTCCAGGTTGAAACTCTTTCTGTCGAATAATCTTATCATGCGCGAGTTTCATCCTTTCTTTTAAAATCTTGGCATTCTCATACGCATCATTGCGTATGTCCTCCAACTCGTTCAGTTGAAGCTTACGAGCTTCACCGGCTTTATGCATATCATAATTTAACCTCTAAATGATCCAGTACACTTTGTTCTCAACTCAACAGGAATATGGAAAGATTTTACATACATAAAGAGGAATGGGGACATTCCAAGTGGGTTCTTGTATGCGGTAAGGTAGGCCCATGGGGAATCATTCAAACGAAGGGACCAAACTTTCTGGTTAGGATTGACGATTTTCTCAAGGATATTTTTTATCTCAAGATTCGCTAACTCAGCCTGCCCATTTTTTTGTGGGTGATTTGTCGTTCCAACCTTGTGAATGACCCCATACTTTTTCATAAGTTTCTCAAATGAATTGTTGCAAAAGTGCGTGCTGTTATCACTAATTATCACTTTAGGTGCACCGAAGCCAGAAAGTATGTGTTCCTGCAGGAACTTTATTATCCTTAGTCTTGGTAGCTATAGCTTCCACCCATGTATAAACATAGTCTACCGCGACTAGAATGTATAGTATCCAAAAGACAGGGGAAACGGTCACATGAAGTCAATACCCCAACAATCAAAAACCTCAATGATGAGAATCGGGGTTAATGGCATCATATCTCGTCAAGTAATCGACCCCATTCGTTGACACCTGTCGCAAGATTTTCAACAATTGTTTACATCCCAGAACATTATGGGCCAGTACAAACTGCTTTGGAGAATTTCAGCAGCTGTCTTTTTCATGGAAAAGTGACCTCCACATGCCTTCGAATGACAGAATTGGATGACTTTTGGAATTTCATCATATGGTACGCATCGTTGGATGATTTGGTCGACGCAATATTTGAAAAGGAATCGATCGTCATAGAAAAATATGAGCGAACAAGTGATGAACCTCTTCTTATCTTGCGGTGTCCAATCGGGAGGGACGACTCTCGTGGCAAGATAGTTCACTATATCCGCAAACCAGGGCAAAGAAGAAGTGGCAAAGAGTTTCTCATCCGAGAAATACTCATCTATGGGTGTAGGATCACTAGGTACGTCGGACGAAAGCCGTGATAAGTGATCGGCGATGACGTTTTCTACTCTTTTTTTGTCTTTAATTGAGAGATTGAATTCTTATAGGAGTAGGATCCACCTTATGAGGTGTGGCTTTACGTCTTTCTTTGCAAGGAGATATTTTAAAGTAGTGTGGTCGGTGAAATAAGTGACAGGGGAACCGATAAGATAGGCCCGAAACTTGTCAAGAGCTAAGACTACCACTAATAATTACTTCTCCATGGTGGACTAGTTGAGTTGTGGTCCAGTAAGAGTCCGGCTAGTTTAGTAGATGACATGAGCATTTTTATCTTTCCTTTGGCCCAAAACAACCCCTATCGCATAATCGCTCGCATCACACATAAGCTAGAATGGTAGGGACCAATCCGGAGCTTGCATGATGGGAGCGGACACAAGCATGCTTTTAAATTTTTCAAAAGCACTTTGCCATGATTCAGTCCACTCAAATGGGGTGTCCTTCATAAGAAGGTTTCTTAAGGGTCTGGCGATGGCGCTAAAGTCCTTAATGAACCTTCTATAAAACCCGACGTGGCCCAAGAAAGAGCGCACGTCCTTAAGAGATTTTTATGGGGGTAGGTCAGCTATGACATTAATTTTTTCTCGATCGACTTCGATCCCTTTGGATGACACGATGTGGCCAAGAACTATACCCTCAGTTACCATGAAATGGCATTTCTCCCAATTAAGCACTAAGTTCTTCTTCACACATCGGGCTAGTAGTTTCTCAATATTGTTTAAACATAGATCGAAAGAGGTGATAAAAACACTGAAGTCCTCCATGAAAACCTCTAGTCCTCTCTTAACCATGTCACTGAATAAGATCAACATGCACCTCTGAAAGGTGTTCAGTGCATTACACAAGGCGGATGGCATACGTTTGTAGGCAAACGTTCCAAAGGGGCAAGTGAAGGTTGTCTTATCTTAATCAAGTACATTTACCTCAATCTGGTTATATCCGAAATAACCATCTAGGAAGCAATAGTAAGGGTGGCCCGTTACTCTTTTAAGAATTTGATCGATAAATGGCAAGTGGAAATGGTATTTCTGAGTTCCCGCATTGAGTTTTCGGTAATCAATGCAAACTCTCCACCCAGTAATGGTACGTTGGGGGACTTGCTCTCCCTTGGCATTTTCGATCGCAGTCATGCCAGACTCTTCGGGACGACTTGAATGGGGCTCACCCACTTGCTATCCGAGATTGGGTAGATAATCCCTGCATCCAAGAACTTTATGATTTCGGTCCTCACCACGTCTTTCATTGTGGGGTGAATCCTTCTTTGAATTTATCTTGAGGGATTAACATCCTCCTCGAGGTGAATCTTATGGGTGCAAATCAGAGGGCTTATCCCCTTTAGATCAGCTATACACTAACCAAAAGCACTCTGGTGCATCCTCAAAATATTTAAAAGCTTACCTTTTTTATCTTCATCTAAGCTAGAGGAGACAATAATAGGAAATGTCTCACCCTCTCCTAGAAAATCATATTTAATGCTAGAGGGTAGTTTCTTTAACTCGAGAGTCAAGATTGTGTCGCTAGAGGGCACCATGCGTGCCTCCCTCGGCGGTAACTCTTCGAATCGAGAAACCCAACTAATATCTCTCGCATCCTCGTCCGACGCTCTCTTATTGAGTAAGCTTCTCAACTCCTCAATCTCTCTCTCAAAATTGGTGTAAGCTCCCCAGCTCTCATGACTAGGTATACGGCAAGATTCTAAGGCGTCTCCACAGTAATTTTCCTCAATGTTCTCTTCTACGATCTCGTCAATTAAGCTCACCACGTGAAGATCATCTTCTTCCCCTGCTTGTTGGGCTATATTGAAGATAATATTCCCAAAAATGAGTTTCATCTACCCATTTCGAGTACTGATAAGTGCATTAGCTGTAGCTAAGAATGGGCACCCAAGGATGATGGGAACATGATTTTTCGAGGCGAAGGATGGCTCCTGTCCCAAATGATAAAATCTACCGGGTAGTAGAAGGTGTCCACTTGGACTATCACGTCTTCAACTACACCCTTCGGTAACTTCACGGTTTGATCCGCTAATTGGAAAGTGATCCTTATGGGCTTAAGATCACCCAGATCAAGCTACCTATAAATTGAATAGGGGAGGATATTAACACTCGCCCCCAAGTCGAGTAAGGCTCTTTTAATTTTATTCTCTCCAATGGTGCGAGAAATGGTAGGCGGACTGAGATCTTTATATTTAGGTGGGAGATCATTAAGAAGAACATAGCTCACATTCTGTGCTAGAAACATGTTTTTCTTTACCTTCATCCTCCTCTTTATAGTCAATAAATCTTTAATGACTTTGCATAAGCTGGGATTTTCTTTATTGCATCGAGGAAAGGCATGTTCAATTTCATGCTGTTAAGGACTTCTAACACTTCATCACTTATGGTCCCTTTATGGTAAGGAACCCATATTTTTGGAAATGGTGCAGCGGAGGGTGGCTTTACAACTACCTCGGTCTCCCTAGTGTCTATTTTGTCACTCTTATTCAAGGAGATATCTTAGGCCTCTTTCATGTCGGGCGAATTCTCCTTGCCTTTTGATGTGTCGTGTGGGGGAGGTGATAAATCAACAAATCTTCCACTACGAAGAGTGGTTACATCTTCGCAATGCTTCTGTTATTCTGTAGAGGTTGAGCTAACACTAGGTTGACCTTGGAGAGGTTTTGGCTTTGGGCAGGAAATTTTCCTTTCTCTTGGACACTCAACGATGATTGCAACTTAGAGATGTTCGCATTCATGTCGGAGAACATGCATTCATATCTAGCATTTGTTGCAGTTTGAGAATTTATAAACGGATTTATGGTATCCTCGAGATTCCTCCGAGGTGGAGCTACATATGGAGCTGGAGGTGGTGGTTCTTGTTGGTATTCATGAGGTGGTGGAGGCGGGACAACCTGTGAATGTGGGTTCATCGCAACTTGTGGTTGTCCATAGTTCAAACCAATATGGTTTCTCCATGAAGGGTTATACGAGTTCCCATGCGGGGCATTAAAATTTCCCTTGAATCCTCCTATAGCATCCACCTTCTCGGTGTGCATAGCTTTATAGGCGGAAATCGTCGGGCATGCCTTTGTGGAATGGCCCGCCTCACAGATAGCACACACCTTTTCTTTTGAAACACGACTGGATATGGAGATATCTCTTAACCGGCCATCAAACCAATCTTTCATATCTCTCTAAACCTGATCGAATCGACGGTCTATTGTGGTACTGCTATCCAAATGGTATAAATTGGATGCAGTTGGAGAGATAGATGTTTGTCTAGGTCGAACTTGGGTATTAGGATCAGATGTGTCCCATGCTTGAGTAGTCTCTGCGACATTCTTAAGATGGGCCTCGGCATCGCAAGAGTTTAAATCCTAAAAAGGTCTTTCACATATTGTTTGCACAAGTTGTTTGGAAGCCACTGTCAACCCATTATGGAAGAAAGAAATCACATGGTGTTTGTCAAAACCATGATGGCGTCATGCGCTTATTAACTCTTGGAAATGTTCCCAACACCTATCAAAAGGCTCATTATCTTGTTATCGAAAACCTTGGATTTTAGTTTTGGCAGAGTTGGTCTTGTGTTGTGGATAGAATTTTGAGATAAACTTGGATTCCATATCTCTCCAGGAAAGTACGGAGTTGGGGGTAGAGACCATAGCTAGGTCTTGGCTTTATCCTTTAAGGAAAAAGGAAAAAGCTTTAGGCGAATGACATCCTACGTGCAATCTTGGTCACTAAATGTGTCGCACGCCTCCTCGAACTCGCGGATATGCAGGTATGGTTTCTCCAAATCCATGTCGTGAAACGTAGGGAGAATCTGTATCATCCCATTGCGAAAGTGGAACTGACCGGCGTTATATGGAAATAAAATGCTACCAGGGGTGATAATTCGCTCAGGAAAGAGTAAATCTTTCATGGGACAATAGGGTAGATTTCCCTCGCTAGTACCGAAACTCGCTGCGTCAGACATCGTGCTCGTGCTTTCTTCAAATGACTCAGAATACTCACTCGGTGTCCTAGATGTGTGACTCAAGGGTTGACTTAGGGTGTTACTACCGATAGAGTGCTTCGGAGTAGGAAGTGGAACCCAAAATTATGGAATGCGAGGTGTGTGGGGGATTTTAAAGTTATACTCAACAATCGAATTTTCTTGGATTCTGGTCGGAGTATTTTGCGGAGTTTGAGTATGTTCAGGATTTTGCATTAAAGGTTTTTGAGAGGTGATGATTTTTTAAAATTTTATTTTTATTTATTTATTTTGGATTTTTGGTCAAAGTTCTAGATTGACTCGATCTATCCTAAGTCTACCTAGATCCCCGATAATGGTGCCAACAACTTGACGCGGCCATAACTGTGTCTAGTGTGCATGATATGTAGGCTTAAGTGCAAGCCTGTCACTCAAGTAATAATTCGATAAGTCAGGTATCGATCCTCAAGGAAAGAGGACGAGCGAAGCCGTGACGACGTTGGAAAGAAGAGGGTAACCTAGTTTTGACTCTAAAAAGAAGGAAAAGATGATTTGGAAAACGAAACAATTACAAATAGATGCAAAATAAAGAAGGATTAACTAAATGAAACTAGAATGTGAAAATGCAACTATTCTAATTAAACGAAAGGCTGAAGACAAATGGTTTTACAACATAAATATGATATGAGAAAAATAAGTCGGGTTACAATACCCCACACCCTAGTAATTCACTTCATAGGATACTAGATTCGGGATTAGAAAATTAAATGAACCCGGTCTTTAGTGCTCCCAAGTATAATACATATGAGGGATTGCAGTCTGCACAGTATGTAAGCAAAGGACGAGTAAAGAGGTGTCGCATTAGCTACCACGCGTGTCGCATTCTTAAACATCCCGATTACCTAGGGCAAACGGGATCAAAAGTCCTATGACCGTTGCATTAGTTATGCAACACGATTCATCTAAGATTTTAATTCAAAAGTCTATTTCCATTATCGTGAATTGCATCGGGTGGGGTTCATGCACCTCAACCCTTAGCATATTAGGTAGACATGATTAACTTAGAGAAAAATAGGGGTTTTTAAGAAATAAAACATTAACTCTAAAGAAAATAATTGAAAAGAAAATTTCAAATTTAAAACCAGAAATTATAACTAATGAGCAATCGAAAAATAAAGGAAAGGTGTTACTTGAATTGCAGAAATTAAACTCAAATGCTTACAACAAAATCTTCTTATGGAAAACTAGGGTCTTTTACAACAAAAATCCTCTGCTCCTACATAGCTAACCTAAAAATCAAACACCTTTGTATAAAAATAACTAGAGGTTAAATACATTAAGAAAAATCCAGAGTTATAGCTGAAATCGGAACAAGAAAATCAAGTTTATCCTCGGTGGACCGGTCCGGGCCTTCAGTGGCGGATCGGTCCTCATTCAAATACGGATCGATCCTTTTTTCAAAGAAATAGGATCGGTCCGCTATGTGATTTTGGCCAGTAGGTTTTGAGGGTCCGGACTAGGCCTCTTATTTTGGAAAATGGATCATTTTGCATTTGGTCTATAAATTCTCTTCAATTTCTCTTCAATATCTCGTATCTTTAGAACCCCGTAACTTCTTCCTTGGAACTCGAAATTTGACGCCGTTTCTTCCTATGCACTCGTTGAATTGAGATCTTCAACTTTCATGTTGGGTCTTCTTTTGGATTTCGGATGAAAATTATGATTTTGCCCTTCAGACTTTTCTTTTTTGACTTATTCTTTTGCTTTGACTTTCTCCTTTCTTTCCTTAGCAATAAATACATGTAAATGACCTGGAAAAAGCACAAAACTCTCAATACTATGTAGAAGGGTCAGAAGCATTGCAACAAGATAATTCAAGAGCAATTACATTATTCAGAATGCTAAAAGACACTAAATTTGGGAGTAATTTTGGAAGAATTATTGCCTAATCAATGATGCATTTGATTATGCAACTAGTTTTATTCATTTTTTTAATTAATATGTTTGGTTAAGAAGCACAATAAATGTGATGAGTTATGTGATTTTCCATTTTTAAATTTCGACCATTTGAAACATCCATGTGTTTGTGTTGGTGCTTAAACGAAAGAACTTAACAAACTATAAAGATGGGTATGCTTTTTTATTCCAAGTGTAATTTTTAATTAATTGGGGTCATGAGTCTCTGCATCTTCTAATGTGCTATGAAATTTTTTGAATTCGACTATGATAAAAAATGTTTTTTTTCTAAGGAGTCGAACATTATTTGGAGTTTAGAGATGATAAAAACATAATGTAAAGGTCTCACTAGGGCCTCATTCAAGTAAGGCTATCAACGGATTGAATTTTAATTCGGATACGATCCGAATTTGATCTGTTTAATTGGATCCAATTTTGAATTTGAAATACGATTATCCGATAACTTGTTTATTCACTTATTAAATGGATTGGACATGGATTTATACCAAATGACCCATTAATGAACCGATCCGACTAATTATATGTGTAATGATCCCACTTTTATATATAGTTTGTTTTTACACTCTTGTGTTACTTATTGTCTTATAAATTTTGTATTATTAGATATGTGGTATTATTGGCTATCAATATAACAAACCCCATTTTTAATTATGAAGAATCAACTGTAAATTGGACCAAATCGAAGTCTTATGACATATCTTAAGGCAAATAATAAGTTTTGGGGTAGAAAATATGATTTTATGAAACTTTAAGGACTAAAATAAAAATATAAAATGGTCCATTTTGTAAATAAAATATTTTCAAGGACGTCTAAGAAATATTCAAAATATATAGTGTGAAATTACCAAAATACCCTTCATGTGTGAAATGACCCTTATACACTTATCACCTTTCCACCACGTGCTGGTCACTTCCACCTTACACATGTCATCTTTAGAGAGAAAGCTAAAACACTTGTCATCATTTGGTGATATTAACACTGCAAGGCCACTCCGAATCGCGATACCTCGGTGTTGATTCACCATTCCAAAAAGCCTAGTCATTAGACACGTGTCAACACCGTAATACTTTTGGAAACCTATAAATAGGGCCTTAGGGTTCATTTGAAACTCACACCAATTCCTTGAGAATTATAGTAAGAAAGAGTGATAGAAAGCTTGGGAAATATCTTAAGAAGGAGTTCTATAATTTCGAAGAAAGAATTCATTTCGTAGGTATGATTTTATTTAAATGTTATAATGTAGTTTTATAGTTTTAATTTTGTGCTTTATAGCTTTACTTAGCAGTTATGCTGGTAAAATACACTAAGGACTTCACTAATCAAAACTTAAAGTTTAGAAGAAATACAAGTTGATTTTATTTTCATGTAAACTTGTTTGAAATTATATATACGCTTTTAAAAATGATTTTTTAAAAGTAATTGCTCGTTATTATGGAATCCCATTTAAGTAATTCCAAAGTCAGGCCCGGTGAAATTCTGTTTAGACGAGATGGTATTTGAGTGGTGCCCCTGTGACCCTCTATCTCTACTGGGAATGAATCCAGAAATGTTCTGTCTAGAGGAGATGGTATTTAAGCGGTGCCCCTGTGACCCTCCATCTCTACTGGGAGCCAACTGATTAGGAAGAACTATGAATTGAATCCTTTAATTACGATCAATAAGTTTTAAAAGTTAAGAAAATGGTTTTTAGTAATCCTTTGAAACAAGTTACTATTAAAATACAATATGTAGACTGGACCCTATTTAGAACATATACTTAAACCTTTATCGTATTTGTTAGATTAACGTGCGATCGAAGACTCATTATCTATAATTTCGACCTCTATTTTAGGTGAGTACTCTACGAAATTTCTTGCGCATTTTGATTATATTATATTATGAAAACTATGTATATTTTGTAAAATGCTTTTATTCTCAAAATGCATCTGATACTGATGATTCCGTTGTTTGTTATATGTTTATATCTCTCCATATAAACATGTGATTTGAATTCTGAAATTATAGATTCGGCCTATGGAAACTCTCTTACTATATTGGCCTTGACTACATGGGTGGAAATATTTGGGTGCTACCTTCCCAGCTGGTTTATCACTGTTGTTCCCTAAATAAGGCTTTGTTCCAGAAATCATGATTATCTGTTTGTGATGTTACCGGGTGGAAACATTTGGTAACACTATCTGTCTGGGTATTAGAGCGTACATGGCCACTAAAACTGAATAATTGACACATGCTCAATTGTTTTATCTTCTCTGTTATGAACTGTTTATTCTGAATATATATATTGTCATTTACTTCATATATATCACTTGAAATTCCTATCTCTATGTATATACCTTGTGTTCTAAATTGAATAGGTATCAATTTTCTGAAAAACCCTGGAATGTCTGGAGATTGAATCTTATTCGGCTTTTAGCTAACGTTGTATAAATAACCATTTTTCAGGAAATAAATAAGCTCGTGGATGGAATGCAAAAGGACTATGTTGAAGATTTTTCTTTTAAAGCTCTTTTTGTTACCTTAAGTAGAAGTTTGTTTAATTAGATAGAGCATGTTTAGCTCTTTGTGTCAAGTTGTAACTCGTTGATATTTTAATACAAATGGAGTTCACTTTAGAAAGCTCTGATGATGTAATTCCTTCACTTTCAGTATTTTACGATTCATAACCATGTCATTGTACTTACGCTACATATATTTTGAAAGAAAAATTTTAAGGCCAGAATATTGGATGCCTTGGTGGCATGTCAAGACACTCGTTCCCTACTATTTTCGGGTCGGGGTCGTGATAGAGGTGGTATCAGAGCATAGGTTATGAACTCGTAAATTACTGAGCATAGGTTTCGAATGTTATAGATTTTATGTTTCCATCCTTAGGAGATAGTATTAAAAATATAATTTATGTGATAACCCTCTCTATGTGTTATATTATTTATAATTGGTCTTTCAATTTTCAATATTGATATAGTATAGTGGATCTTACGTGTGGCCATGACTGTAGAAAATGACCAAGAGAAGATCATCAATGGGAACTAGTGATTTGAGTATAGAAGGACTGGAAGGTGCATACAAGGAAATTGAAAGTCTAGCAAAGATTGTGGAGCAACAGGTGAACAATGGAGTGCCAAAGAATCTTGAACCAAGTAGATGTACTATTGAACAGTTCAAGAAGTTGAATCCTCCATCTTTTAAAGGTACTTCTAACCCCACCGAGGCAGAAAGTTGGGTGATGAAGATGGAAAAGATACTCGATGTTCTTAAGTGTACCGGTGAACAAAGGGTGTCATTTGCAACATTTATGTTAGAAGGGGAGGCTGAACATTGGTGGAGAATGACTAAGAGAATACATGGGGAAAGGAATACTTACATAGGTTGGAATGATTTTTAGGTAATCTTTTATGAGAAATATTTTTCGGAAATGGTGAAAGACGAAATGGCAGCTGACTTCATGAGTCTGGTGCAAGGGAATATGATGGTTAGTCAATATGAGTCAAAGTTTACTAAGTTATCCCGTTTTTCACGTCATGTTGTAGCAACTGATGTTTTAAGAGCGAAGAAGTTTGAGTGTGGGTTAAGGTTGAATATTCGCAGTCGAATTTTCCATCCTGAAATTAACATCATATATTGATGTCGTGACTAGGGCTATAATAGCTGAGAGGGATGGTGAAGAGTACAATCGAATTAGAGATGGCAAGAGGAAGTTTGGGGAACAAAAAGGAAAGAACCCGAATAATAGAAATTTCTTTAGGAACACATCCAATGTTGGGGGATCTAGTGATAACAAACAGTATAATAACCAGTCATGCCAGCAATGTGGAAAGATGCATGGAGGACGACCTTGTTATAAGGATTCAGGAGCTTGTTTTAGATGTGGACAGAAAGGACATCAGATAAAAGACTGCCCAAACCTAGCAAGGGTTCCGATAAAGCCATCAAGTGCAAATAAGGATCAAGACAGACAGGGTAGAGTTTTCTCACTTTCTGATAACCAAGCTTCTAATGCGATAGTGTCAGGTACACTCTCTATATGTGCACAGCCTTTTAAAGCTTCGATAGATCCTAGTTCTACCCATTCGTTCATAGCTATACATGTATTAAATCGCTTTCATAAATTGCCTGAACCCTTGAATCATAAGATACACGTTTCTACTCCTTCGGGTGAGTTATTGATGGGTAAATTAGTATACAAGGTTTTCCCCATAGATATTAATAGTCATAAACTATTTGTTGATTTGATAGTTTTAGACATTAAAGATTTTGAAGTCATTTTGGGGTTAACATCACATCATGCTAAGGTAGACTATTTTAAGAAGAGTGTTACTTTCCAAATTCCACACCAACCAAAATTTAGTTTTGAAGGAACTGGCATCATATTTCCGATGTGTATTATTTCTGCAATGCAAGCCTATAGTTTTCTTAAGAAGGGATGTCAAGGATTTCTTGCAACTGTTACTAGTTTAGAGATGATAGAGCCTAGATTAGAAGATATTCCTATTGCTAAGAAATTTATGGATGTTTTTCCTGATAATTTACCCGGTCTACCTCCTAATAGAGAAATAGAATTTACCATTGACCTTATTCCTGGAACTATACCAATCTCAAAACCACCATATCGTATGGCACCTTTAGAATTAAGAGAGTTAAAAGTTCAATTAGAAGACCTTTTAGACAAGGGTTTTATCAGACCAAGTATATCGCCTTGGGGTGCTCCAGTGTTATTTGTGAAAAAGAAGGATGGGACAATGAGACTGTGTATAAATTATCGTGAACTGAATAAGGTAACCATTAAGAATAAATACCCCTTACCTCGTATAGATGACTTGTTTGATCAATTAGAAGTTGCACAAGTATTCTCTAAGATTGACCTTAGGTCAGTCTATCATCAATTGAAGATTAAGGATGATGATATTTCAAAATCAGCTTTTCGTACTAGATATGGTCACTATGAATTTCTCGTAATGTCATTTGGGCTAACTAATGCACCAGCCGCTTTTATGGATATGATGAATAGAATCTTTAGGAAATATTTGGATCAATGTGTTATTGTTTTCATTGATGACATTCTCATTTATTCTAAGTGTATTGAAGAACACGAGAAGCATTTAGAGATAATATTACAAATCCTTCGGAAAGAGAAATTATATGCAAAATTAAAGAAGTGTGAGTTTTGGATGCCTAGTGTTTCTTTTCTAGGACATGTCATATCCAAAGAGGGAGTGTTAGTTGACCCTCAAAAGATTGAGGCTATACTTGATTGGCCCAGACCAACTAATGTGAGTGAGATTCGTAGTTTCCTTCGATTAACAGGTTATTATCGAAGATTTGTTGAAAGATTTTCTAGCATTGCCAAACCTCTATCTAGGTTAACACAAAATAAGTTAAAATATGAACGGTCTGAGGAAGCCGAGAAAAGTTTTCAAGAACTTAAGAATCGATTAGTGACTGCCACAATTTTGACTATTCCTTTAGAAACTAAAGGATTGGTGATTTATAGTGATGCTTCAAAAAATGGTTTATGATGTGTGTTAATGCAAAATGGAAAAGTAGTTGCTTATGCCTCAAGACAGTTAAAACCACATGAACAAAATTATCTAACCCATGACCTATAATTAGCAGCTGTGATTTTTGCTCTTAAGATTTGGAGACACTATTTATATGGTGAGATTTGTGAGATTTATGCCGATCATAAGAGTTTGAAATATATATTTACTGAGAAAGAATTAAACATGAGACAAAGGAGGTGGTTAGAATTGATGAAGGATTATGATTTGAATATTCATTATCACCCGGGGAAAGCTAATCTAGTAGCTAACGCTTTAAGTAGGAAGCCTACACCAAATTTAGGATGTCTTATTACAAACTAGGAGGCTCTATTGAAGGATTTAAGAAATATGGAAATAGATGTTCATATTTATAGTAAAGGTGGAATGATTGCAAACTTACAAGTACAACCCATATTGATGGAAATGATCAAAATTGCACAAGTAAATGACCCACAACTGAAGAAGATTATAGAAGAGGTTATTGAAGGGATGCGAATGGAATTTGTGATACAGGATGATATATTAAGGTCTGGAAATAGAGTGTGTGTTCCACATGATGCCCAACTAAAGAGGAAAATTTTGGAGGAAAGTCATTACTCGAGATTCACGTTCCATCTCGAAAATACCAAGATGTATAGAGATATTCGAGAAATGTTTTGGTGGAATAACATGAAAAGGGAGATAGCGGAATTTGTATCTCAGTGTTTGGTTTGTCAACAAGTAAAAGCTGAGCATCAGAGACCATCAGGATTATTACAACCACTGCCTATCCCTGAGTGGAAATGGGAACATATCACTATGGATTTTGTGACAGGTTTACCAAGGAGTTCAAGTGGTAATGATTATATTTGGGTAATTATTGATAGGATAGCTAAATCTTCTCATTTTCTTGCCATTAAGATTACCCATTCTTTAGAAAATTTAGCTAAGTTGTATGTGAAGGAAATTATTAGGCTTCATGGAACCCCAATTTCAATTGTTTCTGACAGTGACCCTAGATTTGTGTCTCGCTTCTAGAAAAGCCTACAAGAAGCCATGGGAACAAAATTGAATTTTAGCACTGCTTTACTTCCTCAAATGGATGGACAATCAGAGAGAACTATTCAAACCTTAGAGGATATGCTTAGGGCATGTGCACTTGATTTAAAAGGGAATTGGGATGATCATTTACCGTTAGTGGAATTCGCATATAATAATAGGTATCAAACAAGTATTCAAATGGCTCCGTATGAGGCACTCTATGGTAGAAGGTGTCATTCCCCTACATGTTGGGTAGAAGTTGGGGAAATAAAATGGTTGGGACCAGAATTGATTCAGATCACAACAGAGAAGGTGAAATTAATACAATTTCGACTTCGAACAGCTCAAAGTCGTCAAAAGAGTTATGTCGACAATCGACACCGACAATTAGAATTCCAAAGAGGAGATTATGTGTTCTTGCGAGTATCGCCTGCAAAGGGAGTAATACGATTTGGGAAGAAAGGGAAGTTGAGCCAAAGATACATAGGACCTTTTGAAATCCTTAAAAGGGTAGGAGTTGTTGCGTATAAAATAGCCTTAACACCGGAACTCTCTAGTGTACATAATGTATTTCATGTATCAATGATAAAGAAATATGTCCCAGATCCAAAACATATCTTAAGTCATGAGCCTCTTCAAGTTAGAGAAGATTTGTAATACATTGAGCATCTAGTGGAAAATTTGTACCATAAAGATCAAATATTACGAATCAAGGTTATTCCACTAGTTAAAGTATTATGGAGAAATCATTCCATTGAATAAGAAACGTGGGAGAGGGAAGATGAAATAAAGGAGCGCTATCCATACCTTTTTGGAAATTAATGTTTGTAAAGTTTGGGGACCAAACTTTTTATAGGAGGGTAGGATGTAATGACCCACTTTTATATATAGTTTGTTTTTACACTCTTGTGTTACTTATTATCTTATAAATTTTGTATTATTAGATATGTGGTATTATTGGCTATCAATATAACAAACTCCATTTTTAATTACGAAGAATCAACTGTAAATTGGATCAAATCGAAGTCTTATGACATATCTTAAGGCAAATAATAAGTTTTGGGGTAGAAAATATAATTTTATGAAACTTTAAGGATTAAAATAAAAATATAAAATGGGCCATTTTGTAAATAAAATATTTTCAAGGACCTCTAAGAAATATTCAAAATATATAGTGTGAAATTACCAAAATACCCTTCATGTGTGAAATGACCCTTATACCCTTATCATCTTTCCACCACGTGCTGGTCACTTCCACCTTACACATGTCATCTTTAGAGAGAATGCTAAAACACTTGTCATCATTTGGTGATATTAACATTGCAAGACCACTCCGGATCGCGACACCTCGGTGTTGAATCACCACTCCAAAAAGCCTAGTCATTAGATACGTGTCAACACCATAATACTTTTGGAAACCTATAAATAGGGCCTTAGGGTTCATTTGAAACTCACACCAATTCCTTGAGAATTATAGTAAGAAAGAGTGATAGAAATCTTGGGAAATATCTTAAGAAGGAGTTCTATAATTTCGAAGAAATAATTCATTTCGTAGGTATGATTTTATTTAAATGTTATAATGTATTTTTATAGTTTTAATTTTGTGTTTTATAGCTTTACTTAGTAGTTATGCTGGTAAAATACACCGAGGTCTTCACTAATCAAAACTTAAAGTTTAGAAGAAATCCAAGTTGATTTTATTTTCATGTAAACTTGTTTGAAATTATATATACGCTTTTAAAAATGATTTTTTAAAAGTAATTGCTCGTTATTATGGAATCCCATTTAAGTAATTCCAAAGTCAGGCCCAGTGAAATTCTGTCTTGACGAGATGGTATTTAAGTGGTGCCCCTGTGACCCTCCATCTCTACTGGGAATGAATTCGGAAATATTCTGTCTAGAGGAGATGGTGTTTCAGCGGTGCCCCTGTGATCCTCCATCTTTACTGGGAACCGACTGATTAGGAATAACTATGAATTGAATCCTTTAATTACGATCAATAAGTTTTAAAAGTTAAGAAAATGATTTTTAGTAATCCTTTGAAACAAGTTACTATTAAAATACAATATGTAGACTGGACCTTATTTAGAACATATACTTAAACCTTTATCATATTTTTTAGATTAATGTACGATCGAAGACTCATTATCTATAATTTCGACCTCTATTTTAGGTGAGTACTCTATGAAATTTCTTGCGCATTTTGAGTATATTATGTTATGAAAACTATGTATATTTTGTGAAATGCTTTTATTCTCAAAATGCATCTGATACCGATGATTTTGTCATTTGTTGTATGTTTATATCTATCCATATAAACATCTGATTTGAATTTTGAAATTATTGATTCGGCCTATGGAAACTCTCTTACTATATTGGCCTTGACTACTGGGTGGAAATATTAGGGTGGTACCTTGCCAGCTGGTTTATCGTTGGTGTGCCCTAAACAAGGCGTTGTTCCAGAAATCATGATTATCTGTCTGTGATGTTACCGGGTGGAAACATTTGGTAACACTATCTGTCTGGATATTAGAGCGTACATGGCCACTAAAACTGAATAATTGACACATGGTCAATTGTTTTATCTGCTCTGTTCTGAACTGTTTATACTAAATTTGTATTTATTATCATTTACTTTATATATATCACTTGAAATTCCTATCTCTATGAATATACCTTCTGTTCTAAATTGAATAGGTATCAATTTTCTGAAAAACCCTGGAATATCTGGAGATTGAATCTCATTTGGCTTTTAGCTAACGTTGTATAAATAACCATTTTTCAGGAAATAATTAAGCTCGTGGATGGAAAGAAAAAGGACTATGTTGAAGATTTTGCTTTTAAAGCTCTTTTTGTTACCTTAAGTAGAAGTTTGTTTAATTAGATAGAGCATGTTTAGCTCTTTGTGTCAAGTTGTAACTCGTTAATATTTTAATACAAATGAAGTTCCCTTTAGAAAGCTCTGATGAAGTTCCCTTTATATACATATTAATATGTATACAATATACACACACATATTGTCACGACCCAGACCCAAAAATATTAATATGTGTGTGTATATTGTATACATATTAATATGTATATAAATTTGTATAGAAGTAATAAATATGAAGTCTCACATAATATTATTTACTACTAGCATACAACCCGTGTGATGCATGGGCGATGTACAATAAACAAATATAATGATAATTACAAAAAATAGTTTATATTATAAATTCAATATCTTATCTTAAAGCCGTTATAAAAGGTTAATTTTTAATAAATAAAAATTGTTTATTATTTTTAAATATTTTTATTATATAAAAACTATTTTTATAAATACAAACTTCAAAACAACTGTATGTATTTTATGTAAAAAAAATTGTACATATTTTTATTTGTTTTTAGTTTAAAAATTGTAGGTCATTTATAGATATAAACTCAAAGTTTCTCTGTAAATAAAATGCTAAAAATATTTTTATGACCAAAATCTTTTTTTTATTTTAATTAAAAATAATTTTGAAATTTTAAAAACTTTTTTTTTATAAATAAAACTTTCAAAAAAATTGTACATATATATATATATATACACATAATTATACATATTTTTATTTGTTTTTAGTTTCTAAACTTTATGTCATTTACAAATAAAAACTTAGATTTTTTCTATAAATACAACATTAAAAATGTTTTTATGGCCAAAAATCTTTTATTTATATAAAAATGTTTTAAAATTTTAAAAACTTTTTGTTACTTTTTTTCTAGAAATAAAGCATTATATAGATGTAGTAGTATATTAGTAGCATAGTGTTGATACCAAAATTAGTATGCTGATGTGGACGAATAATAAGAAGACACGTGTCAATCTACGTGGCACAATTGCAACGAGGAAGTTCATTCCCCCGACCAAGTCAAACTCACTCCGAGCAACAACTATACTCCGAGGAACTCCAGCTCTCCGAGGAACTCCAATGCTCCGAGGAACTCTTGAACGACGAGCAACTAAGGCGGTTCGAGTTGCATCTCGACCGCAGCATTGATTGCCAGATAATCAACAGTTCAACTATTCATTGAATGCTTATCACCTTGACGCATACGCTTGAAGAGCATTAAATGAATTACCCTTTCATATGTGCATCATTTAATGTAACACCCTTTCATGTACAGCCTAAGGGCTATAAATACCTTGTATCACCCTCATTCAAAGTGACCGGAATTTCTTGATAGAACTTGTAATCGAGAATTCCCAAACACTCAGTATTAACATAACAGTGGACGTAGGCCATTCATACAAGGCTGAACCACTTTAAAATATTCTCTCTCATTTCTTTATCTGTGATTAAATTATTAGAGTGATCTAATTATTTACATCAACAGATTGGCGCCGTCTGTGGGAACGATTATTATTATCGTTTTTTTTCACCAAAAATCATTCATCATCAATGGCAGATAATTCGGAATCCAGCAATCGAAACGCTGGAAATGCTGGAAATCCTCCAAATCCCTCTGCACCTCCAGATCTGGCTGGGATTATGACGAATCTGGCTCAAGGACAAACCGCCATGCAGGAAACAATACAGACCCTTCATGGCGGTGCACCTGCACGTTCAGGACAGCGAAGTGGTCAGAGGCAAACTTATTTACTTTCTTCACGATCCAGGCGTACTGAGTCATATCGTAATGAGGAGTCTGATTATTTCACTTATCAAACTAGGCGAACTTCGTCAATAAGGACTACAGATACTGATCAACGTATCACTCTCTCTCCAAAAAGACCCAGTGCCTTGGAAAGACTGAGTAGGGTGTCTCCTTTCAGTCGATTAGGCCCTAAGAGGAATAGGAGTCCACCTAAGACCATATCGAGGAGTTTTTGACGACCATCAGATCTAAGAGAAGGATCAGTACAATCACGACCAGTTGCTCGTCAAGATAGATCTCAAGAGGCCACTTCAGAGCAATCGATTGCTCGAACTAACAAGCCCGAGGAGGGAAATGGCGTGTGGAAAGGTTCCATTCAGCGGTTGGAGGATAGATTGGGAGAAATGGATAAGGAGAAGAATCCCTTACAACGAACTTTTGTTCAAGGGACACCTTTTGTCCAGGCCATTGTGGGTTTTCCTACCCCGTCAAAGTTTAAAGCACCTGTGGTGACCCCCAAATATGATGGAAAGACAGATCCTGTTCTACACATAGATCAATATCAAGCTGCTGCCGACATCTATGCCGTCCCCGACGAGATGAGATGCAGAGCATTCTCAAGAACTCTTACTGGAGCTGCCCAGATATGGTACAACAATCTTCCTCGGGGTAAGATTTCAACTTTCTTTCAATTGGCCGAGTTGTTCATCGATAATTTCTATTTTGGAGCAAAGCCAGTAAAAAGAGTAGCACACTTGTTAAGTGTTAGACAAAAATCAGGTGAGAGCACTAGAGATTACATAACTCGTTTCAATAAAGAGAAACTGGAAGTTATAGATTATGAAGAAAAGACAGCAATCACCGCCTTGATGAGTGGGTTGTTGCCTAACAAGTTGTATTACACTTTGGCCAAAGATCCACCTACAACTATGTCAGAGTTGATGGCGAAAGCGGCCAAAATCATGAATGCCGAGGAGGCCATGGCTGCGAAGAAGAATATGGATAAAGAAACCAAGGTGGAAGACGACAAATCCAAGAAGAAAGAGCATAAGGGCAATGGCGGTGATAAGCATTCCAAGAATAATAAATCGTCATGGGAAGTCCTGAAGAAATTCGGTAATTATACTCCTTTGAAAATGGGTATTAATCATGTCTTGGAAGAAATCAAGAATAACGAGGAAGTAAAGTGGCCAAAGAAACTGAGGTCAGACCCTGACCTGAGGAACATGGATAAATATTGCGAGTTTCATAAGGATCACGACCATATGACCAAAAATTGCATAGCTCTTCAAAACGAGATTGAAACACACATCCGAAGAGGGAAACTAGCAAAGTATGTTGATCGGGGAGGCGAAAGAAGGAATAATGACCGAACTAGAGAAAGGTATAGATCTCCTCGTCGAGCAGAGGAGAAAAAGAAAAGGGATCATGAAGATGATACAAAGGATGACCCCGATCTTCCCAAGAAACCAAGACAGCCAGAACGAGAGGTATTTTCAATACGCTTTGGGTCATTTGATTGTAATGTCATTACAGGAGGAGATGCAGGAGGAGGAGACCTTACTGCAGAAAGAAAAGCTTACCTCGGTGAGGCTCAGGCTTGCTCATACATTCAACGGATAAATTTGGCTGAAGAGGATCGCCCGAGGAAGGTAAACAAAGAGAAGCTGGTCATCGGTTTTTCAAAAAACGACCTTGCAGGTGTTCTTTACCCTCACGACGACCCTTTGGTGATCAAAATGAGGATGAAAGAAGTAGTGATTTTAAGGATGCTGGTAGATAATGGTAGTTCGGCAGACATCATGTACTATTCATGCTTTGACAGTTTAAATTTAAAATTATCTCAATTAGAACCTTATCACAGACCTCTATTGGGTTTTGCTGGCGAGAAAGTCTTTCCACTTGGGACGATCAAGTTAGATATATTCATTGGAACTTGGCCTGCTTGTCGAACATAAAGAATACGCTTCTTTGTGATGGATAAGAATGTGCAGTCAGCTTACAACATCATTATGGGAAGAGTTGGTTTGAAGAAGTTCGAAGCAGTTCCATCTACAGTACATCAGTGCTTAAAATTTCCTACAAATTTCGGAGTAGGAGTTGTGAAAGGTGATCAGAAAGTAGCTCAGGAATGTTATTATTCGTCTGCCGAGCAAGAGGAGCTTGAAGAGTCAAGGAAAAAGACTACCACCTACCAGGTGGAGGAAGGTACAGAAATCGAAACACTCGATCCTAGAGATGAATCCCAACTTGTAAAAGGACAGGTGGTGGAATCTACAGAAAATGTTATTCTGGACGACGAGCATCCTGAACGAGTAACCCAGATAGGTTCGTCGTTAGATGCTTCAATAAAACAGGAGTTGATAACTTTCTTGAAAAATAGGAAGAAAACTTTTGCATGGAGTCATGAAGACATGCCAGGAATAGATCCTAACTTCTTATGTCATGAGCTCAATGCGAATAAGGAGATCAAGCCTGTAAAGCAAAGAAGAAGAGTGTTTAGTCCCGAGAAGAATCAGGCTATACAAGAGGAGGTCGACAAGCTCCAAAAAGCCCAATTCATTAAAGATGTGAAGTATCCAGACTGGTTGGCAAATGTGGTGATGGTGAAGAAGAAAAACAATAAATGGAGAATGTGTGTTGATTTCACTGATCTCAACAAGGCCTGTCCAAAGGATCACTTTCCATTGCCCAGAATTGATCAATTAGTGGATGCTACCTCGGCACACGAGCTGCTCAGCTTCATGGACGCTTACTCTGGTTACAACCAGATCAAAATGAAACCTGAAGACAGGGAAATCACTTCTTTTATTACCCCTAGGGGAACTTATTGTTATAATGTTATGCCTTTTGGTTTGAAAAATGCAGGAGCGACATATCAGCGGCTGATGAACAAGGTTTTTGCCGAACAAATCTGTTGCAATATGGAATTCTATGTCGACGATATGCTGACAAAGAGCAAGAAAGCTGCTGAGCATCTAGTAGACTTAGGTCAGACCTTTGATCAACTGGATAAATACCAAATGAAGATCAACCCGACGAAGTGCACCTTTGGAGTACGAGAAGGAATGTTCCTCGGGTACATCGTCAATCAGCGAGGCATTGAGGCAAATCCAGCAAAGATCAAAGCTCTTTTAGGGTTGCGATCTCCAACGACGAAGAAAGAGGTGCAGAGTCTTACAGGACGAGTTGCAGTGCTCAACAGATTTGTATCCCGAGCAACTGATAGATGCCTTCTATTCTTCAAAACACTTCGAAAAACTTTTGAATGGAATGATGAATGTGAAAAAGCTTTTCAAGACTTGAAGAAATATTTGGGAGCACCTCCACTGTTTTCCAGACTACTAATGGGAGAAAAGTTGTACTTGTACCTGGCAGTATCAGAGAATGCAGTCAGCTCGGCATTGATCAGATTGGAGAATGGAGTCCAGAAGCCAATTTATTACACAAGTAAGGCTTTTCGAGGTGCAGAGATCAGGTACCCAAAGCTGGAAAAATTAGCATTGGCATTAATTGAAGCAAGTAGAAGAATGAGGCCTTATTTCCAGGCCCATACCATCATCGTGTATACCGACATGCCATTGAGACAAGCACTTCATAAGCCAGAAAAATCAGGGAGACTGATGTATTGGGCAATAGAACTCGGTGAATATAATATTGTGTATGAACCCAGATCATCATTAAAGGGGCAGGCTGTAGCAGACTTTATAGCAGAATTTATATATCCTGATACCCCCGAGGAACAAAAGTTGCTCGCTGACCAACCTGTGGATGTTACAGGATCAACAGACATAAGTCCAGATCAACTCCGGTTGGTAAAAGGGCTTGTGGATGTAGAAAGATCATCAAACTCAAACCCAGACCAACTCCGGTTGGTAAAAGGGCTAGAAGAGATGGTCGACGAAGAGCAAAAAATACCAGGGGAGGATGAAAGGAAACAGCAGATATTTCACCAAGGAACTTTGTCAGATAAGAAATTTGAAGACGAGTTACCTATATGGAGGTTATATGTAGATGGCTCATCTTGCACTGCAGGATGTGGCGCTGCAATAGTTCTGAGCACTCCAGACGAGATCGACGTGGAATACGCCCTGCGATTCCAATTCAAAGCTTCCAATAATGAGGCTGAATATGAGGCGATGATAGCAGGTCTTAATTTAGCAAAGATTATGAAAGCGCAACAAGTGATGGTATTCAGTGATTCTCAATTAATTGTAAATCAGATAATAGGAATATATGCTGTTAAAGGAGAATTAATGGTCAGGTATCATGCAAAGGTGATGGAATTATTGGCAGAATTTGATGCCATTCGGTTGATCCGAATACCAAGACTGGAAAATGCACAAGCAGACGCATTGGCCCGACTAGCATCAGCTACTCGTACCGAGCTGCGAAGAACAATACCAATTGAAGTATTAGAAGCTCGGAGCATAGACGAAGACTTGATGATGAATGTTATAACCCTTGATTTAGGACCATCTTGGATGGATCCGATCAGGTCATATATTGAAGAGGGAGAATTGCCAGAGGATAAGCTCGCTGCAAAGAAATTGAAGTTTAAAGCTGCTCGGTATGTACTAACTAATGGTGTTTTGTATAGACGAGGAATTATGATGGGTTTGCAGAGATGTACATCCCTCCGAGGTGAAGGAATTGATTGAAGAAATCCATGAAGGGTCCTGTGGAGCCCATGTAGCAGGTCGGACACTTTTGCAAAGGGTGATGACGCAAGGATACTACTGGCCAACGATGAGGGCTGATTGTATAGCCTATGCTAAGAAATGTGATAAATGCCAACATTTTTCTTCCATCCGACGTACTCCACAAGCATTGTTGACACCCATAACTTCCCCTTGGCCATTTGCCATGTGGGGAATTAATCTGGTTGGACCACTACCAACGACCCGAGGAAGATTCAAGTACCTCATCGTGGCAGTGGATTATTTTACTAAGTGGGTAGAAGCTGAGCCACTTATTGATATGACGTACGAGAAGGTATACCAGTTCGTTTGGAAGAATATAATCTGTCGATATGGTCTCCCTCATGCCTTCATCACAGACTATGGAACACAATTTGATAACGAGGACTTTGCCGCCTATTGTCATCAGTCAAACATTTTGAAGGTTCATTCAGCACCAGGCCATCCTCAAAGCAATGGGCAGACTGAAGTGACGAACAAAAAAGTACTAAATGGTTTGAAGAAGAGGCTAAGTGAGGCTAAAGCTAATTGGATTAATGAGCTACAGTCAGTATTATGGGCTTACCGAACAACTCCCCGAGCAGCAACTGGAGAATCACCATATATGCTGGCATTTGGAAGTGAGTCTGTCATACCTGCCGAGTTGGGTCTTCCAACACACAGAGTGCGGAATTTCAATTCCCCAGTCAGCGACTTGATGAGGAGATTAGATTTGGACATGCTCGAGGAAGTTAGAGAAGAGGCAGCCATTAGGAATGCTGCTTATCAACAGCGAACAACCCTGTTCTACAACAAGAGAGTGAAAAAATGCGACTTAAAAGAAGGAGATTACGTGCGAAAGAAGGTCATTCAGAAGCACAATAAGTTGGAAGCAAACTGGCATGGACCTTACCGAGTTACTGCAGTTGTCCGACCAGGAACTTACCGAATAGCAACTCTAGAAGGAGAGGAATTTAAGAATGCATGGAATGCTGAACACCTACGCAAGTATTATCAGTGATGTAAAATGTAAAGCAGTCCCATCAATATGAATAAAACGATGATATTTCACAATCTTCTCTCCTTTTATTGAAAGTTTTTCGGGGAATACTAGTGTGTTTAACACTATGCTGCTCGGCAGTAAAACAACGCTGCTCGGAGTAAAAAGAAGACGATAATTCAAACCCACGATCAACTCCGGTTGGTAAAAGGGCGAGAACAAACTATACTCCTTTGGTTAGGAGGCGTACACTAGTGTGACCAACTCAGGTTGGTAAAAGAGCTGGTGGACATGATAGTTCAAACCCACAATCAACTCCGATTGGTAAAAGGGCGAGAACAAACTATACTTCTTTGGTTAGGAGGCGTACACTAGTGTGACCAACTCAGGTTGATAAAAGTGCTAGTGGACATGATAGTTCAGACCCACGACCAACTCCGGTTGGTAAAAGGGCGAGAACAAAAGATGATCGACGAAAGGCCAATCTCGGTTGGTTAGGCAACAAAATATTATCTTAAATGCCAACTTATGTTGGTCGGGAAGTAAGTTTATTACATAAAAGTTCCTCGAAGAACAAATATTCCAAACTGAACCAAGTATAGTTGGTCGGGGATAAAAACCCACTAACTGTAGTTGGTCGACGAGAAAACAATCATCGACCTTGGTTGGTCGGGCACATTTTTATGAAAAGAAAAAAATTTACCAAGTATAGCTGGTCGGGGATAAAAACTCTCACTAACTATAATTGGTCGACGAGCACAATTTGGCAACCTCACAATTTGACAACCTTGGTTGGTTGGAGAAATTTTAAACATTTTTTTTATATACTCATTACTTTATTATTAAGTGATCGAGCAACATTACAAATACTTGTAATTTTTATTACTAAATTGGTCGATGAACCATACAATAGTGTTTAACAAGCACAAGACAATAACAATACAGATTTGCAAACAGAAAATGAAAGTCTTTCATTAAAATTCAAAATGAATTACAAATTACATGTGTACTAACTATTACATTGAGATCCCTACTCTATTGGTTTCTTTCCCTTAGCTTTTGAAATAGGCTCCTCGCCAGCAGGAGGATCTTCCAGGCAAAGAGGAGTATTAATGAAGTTAATATCTCAGAGCATTCTGACATTCATTACTGAAGGAGTATCCAATGGATACTCGGGACGAGATACTTCGATCTGAGAGTGAAGATTATAGTCGCCAAGGTATTTTGCAATTAAGCTCCGAGGAATGGCACGAGCTGGGATCCATTCCATGTCCAAGTTATACGGTGGCACTGGCAAGTCAAGAACCCCGCGATCATAATAATCCCACAGGTAGTGCCCCTGTTCGAGCTTCAGCACGCCCAAGGCATTTAGCCAACCATGCTTGTAACCCTCGTTATTGGCATTCTGGATACGATCATCTAAGTGAAATAACGCTTCATTGTATCCAGCCATCCAGAACTCCCTGGGCTGTTTATCAAATTGAAATGTCAACTTTTCAAGCTTCTCATGAAAGTTTCTGGTAAGAGCATCCTTATTATCCAGAGCAGATTTTGTCGATGCAAGTTGATCCTCCAGAGTTTGGATTTTCTTGGACATTTCAGACAAAGCCCGATCTTTTGCATTCAATTGGTACGCTTGAGTTTCCAATGTTGACAGAGTACGAGCTTCTTCAATACTACGAGGAGTTCTTGATCGACCCCGAGCAGGTGGAGTACTTCGTTCCTCGACAACATCCTGGGCAACTCTTCCTCGCCCACGAGAACCTCTTCCTCGTCCCCGAGTAGAAGTAGAAGTACCAGACCTTATCAGGATATCCAACTCTTGCCTTAATTTGGCATTCTCAACCTCTAAGAAGGAAAATACCTCATCAGTCACTGGGATTACCGCTGTTGAAGAAGAGGCTGCAGACTTATATTGTGCTAGCTCTTTCTGCAAATTATTATTCTCTTGCTCCAGCAGTTCAGCAATTTGTTCACAAGCTTCAACTTCTCCCTTTAGGGTCCTCTCCCTGACATCATACCCAGTAAGGAGTTTGTCGTAGCCCTTCTCGACAGAAAACTGTTGATACTTCTTTTCATACCCCTCATGTAACAAGGCATTTGATTCCTTGTACTGAGTCTGAAGATCTTTTAAAGTATATTGAAGCTCCTCGATCATGTCATAATAAGCCACGTTGTTGGCTACAACACGATCAAGAAGACATTTCAAGTATTGATATGCCTCCACTGCTTGGTCTGAAGTATCATGACCAAGGATATCAGCAATTTCTGATGCACTCAGGTCAGTATGGCCAGCTTTAAAATATTCATGGCATTGCTGCATCAGTTTTGTATCATTGGCAGACATCAATTCCCTTCTAGTCATAAACTAATAAAGAAGAGAAGGCAAGAGTTAATAAAAGAAGAAAACAGAGCATCAACAATGTAGAAGAACAAAAAGATGTGATTTTATTACATCATCAAAAAGAGTAAATCGTTCAGAATACAAAGTACAAGTAAAAGGAAAATAAAAGAGAATACCAAACAACTTCACACCTTTTCCTTGTCTCCCAAGACTTTCTCGAGAGGCTGGGACGAGGAGCTTGGTTGCTCGATGGGAACAACGATTTGGTTGGCAGAAGTTGGGACTTGTTCAGGAGGAGCAGGCAAGGAAGAAATATCCTCGTTGGCTGTCTGATTGGGTTGTGAAGCAAGGACTTGATCACCCACTATCACTGAAGACTCCTCGGATGCAGCTTCATCCTCTTCTTCATCTTCAATAGCTGGAGGAGGACCAGGGAGATGTTGTTGAAATAGTTCAGAATCCTCGCTCACCTTCAGTTCCTGCAGGGCAGCAACCCAACCATCTCGGAAGTATTTCAAACTTCCGTACTTGACCTGGGTCATCGTTTCCGCTACCCTCTATCCCATCCTTTGTCCCAACCAGTTCGAAAGGATTTCTTCACAGCCACTTTTCTCTTCATTTTATCCGAGGAGAGATTCTCGGATAGAAGATCCTCAGTGGTTTTCAATTTGGCCTCCACCTCCTCCTTCTGGCGATTTACTTCTCGCAGAAGGGTCAGCTCTTCCTCGGCCGATTTCAACTTATTCTCAAGCTCCCCAAAGCTTGTGAGCTTCTCGGCATATTTTTTATTCTCTCTCTCCAAATCCTTCACTTTATTGCCCAACTGTACCTTCTCTGCCTCAGATGCAGTCAACTTCTTTTCCCATTCACCCCTATCCTCGTCGTATTTTTGACGAGATTCCTTCAGAGATTGGGATAAAGCCTGGAAATCATCCTCTACTTCGGACGAGGAGCTTGAAGCCTTGAGCGCTTCATCTTTCTTCACTATGGTGTTAAAGCAACTCACCAGCTGAAAAAGAAGGTAATGAAAAGTCAGTGCCGAGATACATATATTGACTGAAAGAAAGAAAAAATTCAGGATAAGAGAAACTTACTGAAGCAATGTGACGAGTAGCTAGGGATGTCAGCATATCCCTAGACATATTCAATTCCTTGGACTTCAGGAATAGTCCAAGTCTTTACCGAGCTCATTGCAGAACTCGGGGGAATAATGGTTGGAACACCAGCTCCACTAGCTTGGAGCTGAGGAATGGCTTCAGAAAAACTGACCGAGGAGGATTTCTTCAATCTCCTCAGTGGTACTTCAGCAGTTTCAGCCAAAGAACCTTTGGTGGGGGAAATGGTGACCACTTCCACAGAAGTACTTCTCTTGCTCGGATCCATTGGAGGCTTCTCGGTAGCCTTCTGAGCAGCAACAGAAGGAACATCATCCACTTTCTTTGTCCCCTTTGGGACATCAACCTTGTTTCTCTTTCCATCACCAGCAGAGGAGGTCTCCTCGAAGATAGCAGGAACTCTTCTCTTACCCATCTTCTGACTCAAAGGAATGTGAGATTCTGGTGAAGATTCCTCAGAAGCGGGCAATGGTTCACTAATGCTGACCACAGGACGAGCAGTAAAGGAGGAGGTATAGCTCCTGTACTGCAGCAAGTATGAAGCAGACCTGACGTGCTCGTCTGCAACCTTCTGATGCAAACTCCAGATATGTTTCAAATGCTTTATATTAACTTCTGATTCTTTAGGAGTTTTTCTCTTGCTGTCAACTGCAAACAAAAACATATTGAAATGTCAATCATGCATTTATTCAAACATGATGAAATCACAATATTAGAAATAAAATAAAATGAAAATAACCTATCCCATTGCCATATGGAGGGCATTTGGGACCCTCATATACTTCGTCTCCAACCAAAGGGGCATGTTGCCAATTTTTTATAACTACTCCATGTTCAAAATAATCCCTGTTAGCATTAGGGAGGTTGACTACTAGAGCCCTATTCAAAAATCTAGTTTTTAAATAATAAACATTGTCTAAAATAGCCCATCTATAACAGTACATAATCTCAGGAATTCCTATACAACTTCCATAAGTTTGATTTAACTTATGCACCCCATTAACTATTCTCCATGTGTTGGGGGCTATTTTTGCAGGAACAACATCGAAGTGGTGACAAAACTCTAAGCATAAAGGGTTTGGTGGAAAAGAGAATCCACATTCAGCAATAAAGAGGCTGAGGAACCAATGTCCCTCAGCCAAACGAAAATAATTTAAAGGCTCAGAAAGAACCTCCAAAATTACCCAAGATGGAATAGAGAAATCAGAACGGAATTTCTCAAGAGACTCAATAATGTAAACCATGATGAATAAAAGAAGAAGGAAGAAGAGCTTACAGGGAAAAAGGTTATCTGTTGACAAACAAACAAAGAAAGGGATGAACGCACAGGAGAGAGAAAAGCTATAGAAAACTCGAAAGCAGAAATTGAAAAGGTAGAAGACGATGGGATTACCTCTGAAGCTTAAATACTTTGCCTTGGGAAACGGCGAAAGAAATGATTACAAAAAGGAAACTATTACGCTACCGGCGGCTAAAAGGATAAAAAGGGCACGAAGATCAAAGCGCCTATAAAAATGCAAAAAGGCGGATTCTGCGAATTTGGAAGGAAATTCAAATATGAAGAAAAGTCTCCTAAAACCCAGGAAGGTCATTTAATATCGCCATATACCCAGAAAGAATGTTCCATACTCCTCAAAGTTCAAAATATGAAACATTGGGGGCTTCTGTTGATACCAAAATTAGTATGCTGATGTGGACGAATAATAAGAAGACACGTGTCAATCTACGTGGCACAATTGCAACGAGGAAGTTCATTCCCCCGACCAAGTCAAACTCACTCCTAGAAACAACTATACTCCGAGGAACTCCAGCTCTCTGACACGACTCAGAATGTGTCTCTAAAGTATGTACTCTCTAGGCTCAAGTGCAAGCCTGTCGTTCAAGTAATAATCCGACAAGTCGGGTATCGATCCTCAGGGAAAAAGGACAACAAGAGTTGTGACGACGGGATAAGACAGAGGAATCCTAACGTTGACTCTAAGAAGAAAGGAAAAGATTGATTTGGCTTTTGGGATTCGATTACACTAAATGCAATTATGAAAGTATGATGAAAAATGCAACTAACTAAATTACCTAAACTATGAATGAAGGATTGAGATGAAATTTTTTAACTAAATGATGAGAAAACAGGATGGGAATACAATCCCCCAACCCTAGTGTAATGCAGTGACAACGTCGATCATAAATTTATCCGATTAATTCAAACTCGGAATTTAGTACTCCCAAGCATTATGTATACGAGGTTCAAGCCCGCGTCATACCTAATCTGAGGATGAGTAAATCGGTATCGCGGTAATTACATTCAAATTGTACTCTAAATCATCACGAGTACCCATAGGCAAACGAGATATAAAGATCTACAATTCTTATGAAATTACGCGATACGATCAAAATTAATCATTAAATTCAGCGGATCGACGTTATACACATGCACTAACACATCAGGTTGGGTTCATGCATCCCAACCTTGAAAAACCTAGCCGGACATGATACTTTGACTAATGCATGAAATAATGACGTTGCATGTGTAGGAATTCATGATGAAACTAGCTAGAAACATGTAAATACGTATTATGAATGCGAAAATAAGTTGAATCGAATAGGAAAACTAAGCATGCAAGAACAATAGTAAGAAACAAGAATCTTGAATTAAAACTAGAAAAGCAAACCCGAAACGATGAATTCTTGAAGTAATTTGTGCCCTTGATGTTCCTAGATGTTCCTCCCCTTTCTTTTTATCAAAAACTCTCTAAAAAATAGCCCTAATAGCTGCTCCTAGGTTAATACCTACGTTCCCCACAATTTTGGGGTGTTTAAAACCTATTAGGAGACTTGGGAACAAAACAGCATAAAAGACAAAATTCGCGTGTCAGGTACCTGCGAACCGGTTCGGGTGTACCAGCGAACCGGTTCGCCCCCCCCGAACCGGTTCAGGTTGGGGTTCGCGAATCTGAGCTGGCCTGGACTTCAACACTTAGATTTTTTTCTTGTTTTTCTCTTCTTTTCTTGGATTTTTCTTCAACTTCAACTGAGCATAACTTTTCAACCGTAACTCGGATTTGGGTGCCGTTTCTTCCAGTATTCTCGTTGTTCTGAGCTCTTCAACTTCCCAGTTGACTTCTTATTCCGGATCGGGCTGCATAATTACCGAATTGCCCTTGAACTTGCCTTCTTAGCTTTTCTTGCACTGTCTTGCTTCCTCTTTTATACTGCTTGCATAATTAACCTGTAAAACCAATAAGAGAAGCACGAAACACGAAATACTCGCCAACGAAGGTTAGTAGCATAAATGTGAGTCAAATCCATATATGTTACATCACTCGGGTTCACAAATGTACTGAAATTAGGGGGCTAAATATACAATATTTATGACCAATCACTCTCCGAGGAACTCCAACGCTCCGAGGAACTCTTGAACGACGAGCAACTAAGGCGGTTCGAGCTGCATCTCGACCGCAACATTGATTGCCAGATAATCAACAGTTCAACTATTCATTGAATGCTTATCACCTTGACGCATACGCTTGAAGAGCATTAAATGAATTACCCTTTCATATGTGTATCATTTAATGTAACACCCTTTCATGTACAGCCTAAGGGCTATAAATACCTTGTATCACCCTCATTCAAAGGGACCGGAATTTCTTGATAGAACTTGTAATCGAGAATTCCCAAACACTCAGTAATAACATAACAGTGGACGTAGGCCATTCATAAAAGGCTGAACCACTTTAAAATATTCTGTCTCATTTATTTATCTGTGATTAAATTATTAGAGTGATCTAATTATTTACATCAACACATAGTGTAATGTGATTTGAGTGGAGAATGCTGAAAACAGATCAATTGAATCTAGATTAGGTTGGGACTGGGGATTAATTAACGGAGTCTAAAATGGATCATATTTTAAATTTTCAAGAAACTTTTGATTATTGATTTTTTTTTTTGTTTCAAAGAGATTTTTCATTAATCCACTTAGATAAAAGGGAGTACTAATTTCAGGAGGACGGAGACGTATCTAGGTAAGGACATTAATTATCATTTACACCTCTAATACTTTTGTATTAGAGGTATAATATATATATATATATATATATCAGTGTTCTAAAAGACGCGCATAGGCTTGAGGTTTGGGAGAAACGTGTAACACCCCGCTCGCCCGGGGAGAGCGAACGGAGCGCCACTCATCGATAAACTAAATTAAAATCCACAAATAACAAGGTATAGAGCATCAAAATCCCACAATAAAACAAGAAACCACTATTCTCATCTTCAAATTAATACAACAAATCTCTCGAAATAATTACAACAATCTAACTATCTCGAAAATAAAATAAATCTCCAAATGTTCTATACATCAAAATAAATACAAGTCTTCTCATCTCTTGTATTAAAAATTCTTCACAAATAATCCTCGCTAAAATCATCCCAATTGGTCCATAGCACTCAAATCCGTGCTCACCTGCCAACTAAGAAAAAGATGGGGAAGTACACAATACGACAGGAATATGCTCAACAAAGATGTTAGCGATGAACAAAGCGCAACAATACGACTACGAATACTCAAATCAAATAATGCAAATCTCAATAGCATTTTATCAATAAATTCCTCAACAACACATTAACCGGAGTCACCAGGCCTCACCATACCGCGCCATACTTTATCAAGTAGCCAGAAAAGGAGTCTTGGCGGGTGCCCAACATCAATGCCATATTAAAATCTCATGACAGCGTGCTCAAAACAACATGAATAATACCTCATGAATGAAAATAATTCCAATAATTATTTTTCCAGATTTCAATGAATTTAACAATTCAAAATATGAGTTCAATTAAGAAGAATTCAACGAAACAAACACTCGCGAGATTTAGGAGCATATTGTGTAAAACCCCGCACCTCAAAATCATCACATAATTCATCCTCAAAATCTAATCACACCATCACGTTCTTCTCGCGAAAATAATCCAATCAAGTTCTAGCCAAAACTCGAGAAAACACCAAATAAGCCTTCTAATCTAAGGTTGAAATCTTGAATAAGTTTGGGGCTATGGTTTGTAGATGAAAGGGAGTAATTTTGGAGAGGTCTTCTGCTTGAAAAGTTTGAGAAAAAGTGATTTGAAAAGTCAAGCCATGAATTAGTTGATATATAAAGGGTTAAGAGTTTGATTAAGAAAAGAGTTCTAATTAGATACAAACACTAAAAATTTTATTCCGGATGATCGGACCATTGGAATCACTTGAAATTTTAGTATGTTGTAACGAACGGCGAGACAGGACTGCTATCAAAAATTCAGCTTGATCGAACGGTCGGATTTCTAAAAATATTATTTTTACTAGAGAGTTTTATGTTTTGAGGACTCTTAGAGAATTTTATATTTTGAGGACTCTTCAATATAATAAAAATTCAATTAAAATCCCATTTTAATTCCAATTCCGAAACCGTTTGAAATTCTCATCTTTAAAAATAAAATCCAACATATTTGAGCAATAAAAATAATTTTACCAAAAACTTTATTTTCCTTTATATTTTGAAAATACCCCAAAATTACGCGGGTTGTTACACTTCCACACTAACAATGGAATTTCGCCCTCGAAATTCGTCGAATACCTAACTCTCAAAAATCAGGCCAACAATCTCCAAAAATAATCTCGTCTCCCGAAAATAAATTCCTTACATCTAATCTAGTTGTCTAACATGAAACGATCATCTAAAGATTCTATCTCCAAAATACGCGCCACAAAAACGCAACAGACCCAAAACCCAAGACCCGAGGGTTGTTGTATACCTAAGCTCTGATACCATTCTGTAACACCCAGTCCGCCCGGGGAAAGCGAACGGAGCGCCACTCATCGATAAACTAAATTCAAATCCACAAATAACAAGGTATAGAGCATCTAAATCCCACAATAAAATAAGAAACCACTATTCTCATCTTCAAATTAATACAACAAATCTCTCGAAATAATTACAACAATCTAACTATCTCGAAAATAAAATAAATCTCCAAATGCTCTATACATCAAAATAAATACAAGTCTTCTCATCTCTTGTATTAAAAATTCTTCCCAAATAATCCTCGCTAAAATCATCCCAATTGGTCCATAGCACTCAAATCCGTGCTCACTTGCCAACTAAGAAAAAGATGGGGAAGTACACAATACGACAGGAATATGCTCAACAAAGATGTTAGCGATGAACAAAGCGCAACAATACGACTACGAATACTCAAATCAAATAATGCAAATCTCAATAGCATTTTATCAATAAATTCCTCAACAACACATTAACCGGAGTCACCAGGCCTCACCATACCGCACCATACTTTATCAAGTAGCCGGAAAAGGAGTCTTGGCGGGTGCCCAACATCAGTGCCATATTAAAATCTCATGACAGCGTGCTCAAAACAACATGAATAATACCTCATGAATGAAAATAATTCCAACAATTATTTTTCCAGATTTCAATGAATTTAACAATTCAAAATATGAGTTCAATTAAGAACAATTCAACGAAACAAACACTCGCGAGATTTAGGAGCATATTGTGTAAAACCCCATACCTCAAAATCATCACATAATTCAGCCTCAAAATCTAATCACACCATCACGCTCTTCTCGCGAAAATAATCCAATCAAGTTCTAGCCAAAAATCGAGAAAACACCAAATAAGCCTTCTAATCTAAGGTTGAAATCTTGAATAAGTTTGGGGCTATGGTTTGCAGATGAAAGGGAGTAATTTTGGAGAGGTCTTCTGCTTGAAAAGTATGAGAAAAAGTGATTTGAAAAGTCAAGCCACGAATTAGTTGATATATAAAGGGTTAAGAGTTTGATTACGAAAAGAGTTCTAATCAGATACAAACACTAAAATTTTTATTCCGGATGATCGAACCATTGGAATTGCTTGAAATTTTAAAATATTGTAGCGAACGGCGAGACAGGACTTCTGACAAAAATTTAGCTTGATCGGACGGTCGGATTTCTAAAAATATTATTTTTACTAGAGAGTTTTATGTTCCGAGGACTCTTAGAGAGTTTTATGTTTTGAGGACTCTTTTAAATAATAAAAATTCAATTAAAACTCCATTTTAATTCCGATTTCGAAATCGTTTGAAATTCTCGCCTTTAAAAATAATAACCAACATATTTGAGTAATAAAAATAATTTTATAAATCTCCAAATGCTCTATACATCAAAATAAATACAAGTCTTCTCATCTCTTGTATTAAAAATTCTTCCCAAATAATCCACGCTAAAATCCATCCCAATCAAATCCAAAGCGCCCAAAATTCGTGCTAAGCTGCCACTAAAACAAAATATGGGGAAGTACACAATACGAGAGGAAAGATGCTGAACAAATATGTTAGCGTTGAATAAAACGTCACAATACGAATACGAATATTCAAATCAACGTGAATCGCATATGCAATTATATCAATATAATTTCTCAACAGCACATTAACCGGATCACCAGGCCTCACCACCGTACCGCGCCTATGCATTTTTCTAGCATATCCGGAAAAGGAATATTGGTGGGTGCCCAACCTCAGTGCCATATTAAAATCTCATGACAACATGCTCGACACCAAATATAATACCACATGAATCGAAATTAGATTCCAACAAATATTTCTAGATTTCCAAATGAATTTATCAATTCAAATATGAGTCAATAATCACAAGAAAACAACGAGAATAACACTCACGAGATTAAGGAGCATATTATGTAAAACCCCATACCTCAAAATCATGACATGAATCATCACAAAATTCAGCCTCAAAATCTAATCACACCATCACGTTCCTCTCGCGAAAATAATCAAATCTCGTTCTAACCCAAACTCGAGAAAACACCAAATAAGCCTTCTAATCTAAGGTTGAAATCTTGAATAAGTTTGGGGCTATGGTTTGAAGATGAAAGGGAGTAATTTTGTAGAGGTCTTCTGGTTGAAAAGTTTGAGAAAAAGTGATTTGAAAAGTCAAGCCACGAATTAGTTGATATATAAAGGGTTAAGAGTTTGATTAAGAAAAGAGTTCTAATTAGATACAAACACTAATTTTTTTTTATTCCGGATGATCGGACCATTGGAATCCCTTGAAATTTTAGTATGTTGTAGCGAACGACGAGACAGGACTGCTGTCAAAAATTCAGCTTGATCGAACGGTCGGATTTCTAAAAATATTATTATTATTATTATTTTTTTTTTGATAACCCTGAACCTCCACACGAACGAACCATTTGGACTCCCTCGTTCAAGCTAAACAGGGGGGGCACTGCGCATGTCCACCTCACACACGAGCCCCGCTTAAATACTGGTAAACCCTGCGAGGGATCGAACCCACGACCGTGCGCCTAACCACACAGCCCTGAGGAAGCCCTCCAACAGGGGTAGGTATCCGTGGGGAGGGATCGAACTCATGCCTATGGTCAGAGTGAAGCCCATCCTTACCACTGGACCAAGCCAGGGTGGATTCTAAAAATATTATTTTTACTAGAGAGTTTTATGTTTTGAGGACTCTTACAGAGTTTTATATTTTGAGGACTCTTCAATATAATAAAAATTCAATTAAAATCCCATTTTAATTCCAATTCCGAAACTGTTTGAAATTCTCATATTTAAAAATAAAATCCAACATATTTGAGCAATAAAAATAATTTTACCAAAAACTTTATTTTCCTCTATATTTTGAAAATACCCCAAAATTACGCAGGTTGTTACAAAACGTCCCGTCTTAAGCTTTTTACGCCTTATTCTTGGTAAAAGGCTAAACGCGCACTTTTTTTTAAAAACAAATACACTTTAGTGAAAATGATATAGCCTTTTAAAGACTTTTTTTTAAATCGGACCAATGTCTTATTCAAAAGAATCAAAAGAAAAATGGTATCCCAAACCTCTTAGCTTCTTGTCCAAAAAATGCGCGTTTTTTTCTTTTTTCTTTTTTTTTTCTTAGTATTTAGAAAAATAGTACTTTAGTTTGCATATATTCAGACATAGTTTAAGGTATGTTACATTTTAGTATCTTTAATAGCCTTGTTATAGTTAAAAATGTTAAAATATATTTTAAAAAAGGCCTAAACACCTTTTCACGCCTAAGGGCCGCCTAGGCTTCTAAGGCTTAAGGTTTGACCTCCACGCCTCGGTCACGCCCCGTGTTTTTTAGAACCTTGATATATATATATATATATATATATATATATATATATATATATATATATATTGAGAGAGAGAGAGAGAGAGAGAAGTTCCTATGAGGTCCTTAAATGAGAACCATAATAAGACAAATCTAATGCTCTTTAGCAAAATTCCATTTTAAGACTAAATATATCATAGATTTATATTTTAGACCACAACAATTTAAGAAAGCAGTGAGAACTGAAATCTAGTATCAAAGTCAAGACGCTCCTTTCAGACTTAAATTAGTAAAAGACTTTTATTCCTTTGGAATTTATCCCACGTATTTACAAAGATATTTTTGGAATCCATTCAGAATACTAACCCACCCCTGTAATTAATCTAGACCCAGAAGGTTGCTTAACCTCACACATAGAAGGTTGTTCACACGTTGAACACATCTTAGCCAAACACGCAGACAGAAGGCAAGTTACTGCTAGTGCTATCAATAGCACATTATACCAAAATAAGTGTATTCTCCTTATTTTAAGACAATTATCCACTGAATTTAAATCTCTAGAAACAGAGATAAAAATATCTCAAAAGAAATATAAGAAATAGACAATCAAATACCTATAGACCTTGTACAAGTATTACAAGATATAAATACCATGACTAATGACATAGAAGTACTTAATAAGGAAATGTTATAACTTAAAACTCCCAAAAAAAATCAAGAAAGTGAGATAGTTAAACTCATAAAAGAATAAGTTAAACTTATCCTAAGATTAGACATTTATCTTCCTAATGGAAATAGTTAGGTCAGACTTAAAAGAGGTACCTGGAAACCTCTACAATCAAACTTTAGCAAATTCTTACAAAAGAATTCTAGAGAAGATAAGTGATCAAAGATTTTATTACCATAGAAATGAAAATAAGATTGCGAATGCTGGTAAAGCATCAAGACTTACACTTGAGAGATTAAATTTAATCTCAGCATCTATAGCAGCCACACAAGACTACAATAATAGCTTTGTTAAAGACTTACAATTATATTTAAAAGCTAAGACAAAAGGGTTAACCACCTTTTATACATACTTCATTAAATTTCAATAAAAATTTAGCCAGTTATCTAGACAATTTGAAAAACCATAATCTATCCAGAATGGATAGTACTGTTAATAAACTTAGACTTAATATATCTCAATCATAAATGAAGCATGAAGAAATCATTAAGGGAATTAAGTTTATATATAATAAGGGAATTAAGTTTATATATAATAAGCCTTCCCAAGAAAAATTAGACTATCCCTTTACTCTAACATGTCTAGATAAAATATAAACAATCGTAGAAATTATAGAAGAAAGAATAACACAAGAATCTGTGCAAAAACAAGAAAAAGATGGTGAAGTAAAAGACTATATTACAAAGATTGCTAATTCTCTTGCTAAGCATAATGAAGATATTGATGAAAATGAAAGGAAAAAATAAGGTCTTTAAAGACGAAATCCTTAGTCAAATAATGGAAAAAGGACTATTCCGAATCTTTAGAAAGAATTGAACAAAGACTTGAACCAAAACATATAATCTCTTGTAAATTTAGAGAATATATGGAAAATAAGGATGAAAAAACCATAGCTAGAAGAATTATAAACAGTGGATTAGATAAGACTAGCAAGATAGCTAGCCCCATTCCAAATATTGGATATAAAAATTTTATTATCTAAAGACTTAAAGACTCATCCTCCAATAATAGAACATGGTGGAAAGAAAGAAACTTCGCCAACCCTCTTGAATGGAAATAATAGGGTTTAATTGACTAGAACATTATAGAAGATTCCATACATAATGGACAACTTTCAGAAGATGGATACATAGACTTGTTTAAAGAAGGAGATACACCCAAGACTCCAACTTATAACATGACTTATCATTTTAGAAATCATGTGTTAGACAAGTCCTATACCGAGCTTGAATTTTTTGACTCAGAATGGCTAAGATCAAGGGAAACTGATAGAAAATTTCAGTTCCTAACCTTTGGAATCTTTCGAGCAAGAACCCAAGGTTTACATAGACTTTAAAATAATATTAACATACTATGTTGCTTAATAGATAAACGATGGAAAGATTTTTAGAAAAGCCTCATTGGGACAACCCAATTAGAAATGTTAGACAACATAGGATAGTTTAATGTCATTCCAGCATTTACGGTAACCATAGACACAACCAAATATTTTAAGTTAATCGTATATGCAAGTGGATATGAAGATTATATTATCCCATATGCTAATATCAATATAGAATTCCAAAGCCATTTAAAATTCTCCCTATTTGCCTATGAAGGAATGCAACCGGGAATTCCTAGTGGTAGACTAAATAAAAAAATATTGGTTAGAACAAATAGTTTAGACTATAGTTATACTTACTCTGGCCATCCCTTCCGATCCTCGCAACGGGAGATACGAAGAAGAGGGGGGTGTCCCCTTCGTCTCGATAGGATCTTGGTCCCGTACATCCCTCTAGTGAGTGCTTCGGCCGACGTCGGTGATGAGGTGAAGATGTAGAGAGATGGAGTCGCCCGTCTATTTTACTCAAAACAGACAAAAGAAAAGGAATCCATCCCGAAGGACAACATCCAAAGACATACTTATACATACGAAACCAAAATGATTCGAAAAGGGTCCGGAGGCTATGTTACGAAATAGGAAGGTGTTAGGCGCACATTCTGCCCTTACGGTCTCTCATGGGCTATTGCTATTTTCCTTTATTTCCATGTGATATGTGTGCATGTGTATATGTAGCGGAGATAGGAATCGTCAACTTGTATCATGGAAGAGATAAAGCGAGTCATCCGTAGGAATGTTCCTAAAAGTAATCTTAGAAAATAGGATTTATGCGATTATCCTAGCATTGATCATTATAAGGGAATGATAACCCATGCAGGATAATACGCCACTAAGAACAAATATATGTATATATAGAGTCTAAGAGAGTTTAAGTTTAAAGAGTATACGAAAAATAGAAAAAAAATTAGGAAAAGGACTCGAGTCTCGGGTTTTACCCCGAGATGCCCACGTAGCCTATAGAGGAATCACAGTCCACATAGTTCATATGTAAATAAGGGGGGGGGGGGGATTTATCCCATAAATCCAATTGGGGACTTCTTTTAGATGTGTGTGTGTAAAAAAGTGTTTTAGTCGCGAGAAAAGTGTGAGAATTCCCGTTTGGAATTTACGAGCAAACCCTCTTTTTATTTTTCTTTTTTGGGTTTTATTTATGTGAAAATAAGAGATGTGAAATAATAGTAAATAAAAATTATATTAGGATATATGAGATGAGAGAATAAAAGTGCAAAGTAATAGAACAAATTAAAGCGAATTTGAAGAGAGAGTTGAGAAAGTTAGACCTTCTTGAAGATCTTGAGCTTGAACTTGGATGTTGGAGAGCAGCCCTTGAACTTGGGTGATAATGGAGGGTACTTGATTCACCAAGTTTGATAGAAAGGATGATAAAAAGTGAAGGTTGGAAAGGGATTTGGATGTGGAAATTCGGCTGACTTCGAGAGGGGTATTCTGAGCCTGCTGAGAGTGATAGGTTTTCATATCTTCCTTTTTTGAAATGAGGTTAGGACCTCTTTTTTATAGGCCTAGGGCATTAAAGATCGGCATAGCCATGGTCCTGCCAATCAACATGTGTGTTTAGGCACACTGCCGATAGGCAGGGTTTGGAACCTGCTGTTTGGCAGTCTCTTTCAGGTTTCTTTGGAAAATCGATCGTAGAGAGCGAACCGTTGATCCGAATTGTGCAAGGGTTAAACTGTTGGAAAGTTAATTTAAAAACCTTCGAAAGTATTTTGGACTTCTCCAGAGCCCGAGAGTTAACTTTGAGTCAAATGTGTCTCGGAAGCGTTCGTCGGTCCTTTGGACAGGGAATTATCGGAGGAAAATGGATCGTTCGTCTACATGGTAAGTCCGAATTGCGCACGGGGTAGACCATTGGAAATGGTAGGAGATGTAATTCAACATTCCAAAGAGTTTGACTTGGTTTAGGGAGTTGACTTTGGTCAATCGGGGCCTGGAAGCATTCAGTGACCTTTCGGAGTAAAACAGATCATTCGTCCGTACCGTAAGTCAGAATCGCGCACGGGGCAGACCGTTGGAAAGGGGTTTCAGTGCCCTTCGAAGATTCATTCAGTCTCAGTTGAGATAAAGAGTTGACTTTGGTGAAATGGAGCCTGGGAGCATTCGATGACCTCCTGATCGAGTTTCGAGGGAAGACGAATCTTTCGTCCGTACCGTAAGTCAAAATTATGCATGAGGAAGACCGTTGGAAAGGGGTTTCAGTGCCCTTTGAAGATTCATTCAGTCTCATTAGAGCTAAAGAGTTTAACTTTTGTTCAAATAGAGCCTGGGAGTGCCCATTGGCCTTTAGGTCAGTACTCGAGGGGTGACTTAGGTTTGAAATAATGAAGGGAGGTGCTAAGGACCTAAGGAGAAGTTAGGGGGTATTAGATTGGGGTGTCTATAGAGCCCCTCAATGGGTTAGTTTTGAACAAACGATAGCCTTCGAATAGACACTACATGATGCCTTTGAAAGAGGATGACCAGAGGGTTGAAGTCGATTATGAGGACTTAAGGATGAGGATGATCGATTTTTTGGGTCAAAGACAATTTTGAAGGCTTAGGGATGAGGGTGACCGATTCTGCGGGTTGAAGCCAATTCTGAGGGATTAAGTTAAGATGACCAATTTTGCGGGTCGAAGCTAATTCTTCGGGCTTAAGTTTAAAATGAACAATTCTGTGGGTCGAAGCCAATTCTACGGCTTAAGTTTGAAATGACCAATTCTGCGGGTTAAGCTGGGATCACCAATTCTGTGGGTCGAAGCCAAATCTACGGGCTTAAGGATGAGGGTGACCGATTTTTCGGGTCAAAGCCAATTCTGCGGGCTTAAGTTTGAAATGACCAATTATGCGGGCTTAAGTTCGGATGACCAATTATACGGGTCAAAGAAAATTCTGCGGGCTTAAGTTGGGACGACCAATTCTGCGGGTTGAAGCCAATTCTGCAGGCTTAAGTTGGAAATGACCAATTCTATAGGTCGAAGCCAATTCCGAGGGCTTAAGTTGGGATGACCAATTTTGCGGGTCGAAGCTTATTTTTCAGGCTTAAGTTGAGATAACCAATTCTGCGGGTCGAAGCCAATTATATGGGCTTAAGTTTGAAATGATCAATTATGCGGGCTTAAGTTGGGATGATCAATTCCGCGGGTCGAAGCCAATTTTGTGAGCTTAAGTTGAGATGACCAATTCTGTAGGTCGAAGCCAATTCTGCGGGCTTAAGTGTGATGTTCTCGAGGAATTCTTTCGGGGAAATTACCTTGTGTTTTTTTTAGCTGGGGAGCTGATTGCCAGGGAAATCCTCGTGTATTTTAGAGACTTTACCAGTGAAATAACCAATTTGATATTGGGGAAGTGATTAGGTGGTCCAGGGTTTAGATGTATTGCTCGGGGAAATTTAAGATCGTTGGGGAATAGGAGATGATCCTGAAGTTTTGGATATTTTGGAGGTCCTTTGGCAATGTTGTCGGGGAGAGATTCACTTGGCTTTTGAGAGTTCCGCTAGGTAAATAGGGGTTCTTCTTGAAGAAGTACGAAATTTTCTTGGTGAACATATTATAAATCTTTTCGGGATTTTTAAGAATTTTCTGAGGATTTTTCAGGATTTTCTGGTATTTTTTGGGAAATTTCGGAATGAAAAATTAAGGGGAGTGCCGATCGACATGGTGTGGAGGGTGCCATTTAGTAGTGGAACGGATTTTTGAGTTGCCTCGAGAAGGCAAAGGGATAGTGATGATCTGTAGGTGGGGGTGCAGTGCCGATCGGCATGACCCTTGGCATCCTATATAAAGGGGCGGATTCCCCTCATTTTTCACAGCTTCTTGCCTTCTCTCTTTCTGTAATTTTCTTTTGCGAATCATTCTAGCATTCCGCAATCTAAAAAATGGCCGCTTTTGTGAGTACTGTAGTACTCGGGGAGTGGTTGGTTGTTGACGACTGGGCAAACGTGGAGTGGAGGGCCAAGGCACCTCTTGCTTTGGGGAGTGATAACTCTTTTGATGCATTCGAGCCAGTTGCTTATAAGCGAACTTTGCTGCGGGAGTCATCCCGTCATCGTTCTTCTAGGGTGGTGAGCCCTGGTGGTTATGTAAGTAAAATGACTTTTGACATTCTCTTTTTTGCGGTTTTCCTTTTTTCTTAGATTTTGACAAGGTTTTTCTCTTTTAGCAGTCTGATGTTTCTTTATCGATTATGCATTCCCTCGGGTCGACGGGTCTTAAGGATGACTAGGAGCATCTTCCACCTGTGGTGCGTTGGGTGGTATCATTAGTAGGCTTTAGGTGGTTAGCGTCTATGCTGGATGAGACGCCTCGTTCGACGACGGTCTTATGCTCTCTGGGGGAGAGGTGGTGGGACACTACCCACACCTTTCATTTTGGTTTCGAGGAGATGACTGTGACTCCCATAGATGTGCAGCAGATGCTGGGGCTGGATTGTGATGGAGAGAAGATAGAGGGGGATCGCTCTTTGCGGGTGAGGCCAGAGGCATTGCGAGCGACAGTTGGTGATGTGGGGAGGATAGTGTCTGGGGACTCCATTACTCTGTCGTTGCTGAAGGATGTTTTATTGGGCAGGGTGATTGATGTGGAGGACGGGTTGCAGGTGAGACAGATGGCCCGGTTATTTATTTTGCTGGTGCTGGGGGATTTTTGGTTGCGTCGAGCAGAGACATTGTCCAGTAATGGTTTTCACCATATCTGAGAATGTTTTTGAACATCCCTATCTATGATTGGGGGAGCCTGACTTTGGATACCCTTTATTTTTCTCTGGATGCATTTGGTCGGTGCTGCCGACAGACTTTCACTGGAGCCATATATCTTCTTGAGGTATTCTTTAATTTGCGCATTTTCCTTTCATGCATTTGCATTTTCCTTATGCGTCTCTTTATAATTACGAATGCGTCTCTTTTTAATTACGTGACTTATACAAATGTTGTCGGTTGGGAGCACCATGTGAAGTGTTTCCAATGAGAATGTTAAACAATCTTGCTGTGAAGAAAGGGCTATAGTAATTGAGCGCCGTACTATGTAGATAGTTTGCGTATGGAAAATGATATCCAGAATTCTGCTACCTGGTAGGCCTTATTTTTCGAATTTCGGGACGAAATTTCGTAATTAGGGGGGAAGTATGTAATACCCCGTATTTTTATGGCTTTTAAATTTAGGGATTTATTAAATTTAATTGAGATAAATTAATTTAATTTTAATCCGGAAATTTGTTTTAAATAGTTACTAGCGTGAAGAGAGTTAGTAATTATTGGAAATTTGTTATTTGTTGAATGTTACTGGATGAGTAGAGTAATATATGAGTTTTATTTTATAATATTGTCACGTGTGAATAAAATGACAATTATGGAAATTTAAGTCGGGACGCGCCTGTGTCGTGTCGGGACTAAATGTTGATTAATAAAAGTGAATAAATTATAAGTTGCTCGTATGGTCGTTTTGAGTGCGCCAAAGTGTCCGGAAGGGTCGAGATAGTCAGAAAAGTGTACCCGGGGGATTAGTTTGGGTCTCGGGGAATTTTTAGGCCTAATTGGTACCCCGGGAGGGTGTTTTGGACATTTGGTAATTATGGGTAATTAAACCCACGAATTTTATAGGGTTATATCAGATGGAAAATGTTATCTTCTAGGGTTAACACAACCTAAAACTAATGACGGCCATTGGAGAGGAAGAGGAGAAGATCTCCAAGGAGTTCTAGGCCAAGAACACCTCCGATTGCACCGCCGTCACCACCAACGCGTAGATCGCGCGACGGGGAATGCAACCACATCAAATTCGTCCACAAATCAGAGACTAAATTTCCAGGCAAGTATCTATCTTGATTTAATCAAGTTAATGCATCCTTTTATATTAGTCTAGGGTTGTCTTGAATTAGTGTTCTTGAAATAAAACTCATGTTGGAGATTGGAAAATTTCATGTTTTAGAGATATAATTGATAAACTGAAAAACCCCCTTCATACGTAGAGGATTAACCACGGATTCATGATGAATTAGAAGCTGAATTTCTGGAGAAAAAAATGGTTTGAACTAAGTTAAAGAAGTTTTTAGGGTTCACGAGAATTGTATAAATTTGGGCATTTTTATTCCATGAATCTTGATGAAAACTCGCATGCTTTACGTTAAATATCATCCATTTGGGTTTAGGACGTTTGTGGTATAAATTTGTAAGAGTTTGGGACTGTAACATGATGATTTGGAGAAGTTTGGGGTGAGAATCCCGTAACTGGGTTTTCTGTAGAATTTTCATAACTGCTTGATCGATCGATCGAGCCCAAAGCATCGATCGATCGATGGTTCGATCGATCGACCCCCTTTCATCGATCGATCGATCCCTCCTGGGAAAACTGCATTTTTGCCCGTGTTAGCCTAATTCAATTTTATTCGTAGTAAACCTTGATTAGTAATGTTAGAACATATTGAAACATAAAAAGGACCATTAGGGTCAAGAGAAATCCCATAAAGTGGACTTTAATGTGAAAGGAAATAAAAGGGAAACGGGGAGACTTTTAGATTTAAGAAATCATACGTGCGTTGATTATATAATCGAAACATCTAATAAGTTGGATTAGAAGGCAAGAGAGGGCCTACTGAAATTTGTAATCAGATAAAGGAAATACTTTGAGTGACGAAAAGTGAGTTTAGAATAGATTATTACGAGAATAAAAGAAAATGAGTCTGTTATACGATATAATTGAGTAAAATGTGTAATAATGGATAATTATACTTATGGGTCGTGAGCGCACCATCGTTTTTATGTGGGGTACCGTTAGTATATATGTATTATATGAGCGATTGGTATATATATATATACTTATTTATGGAAACGTTGGACCATAGATTTTATGTGGGGTGCCGTTTGTATATATATTATATGTGTAATTAATATATATACGTGTATCTATATGAGAACTTTCTACTGAGTAAAATAGTAGTCATGTAAAGTATGAAATTCTTCAACTTCACTATAAGTATTCGGAAACATTATAACAATACGGAATTTTTTAAATAACGTAAGAAATCTTGAAGGGATAGACTTTTTTAAAGCGAGTATCATAACCTTAATTTCACGTGTTAAGACTTATGGAGAATAAGTTAGAGAGATATATGGGGTTCATTAGTACGGTAGACGTGCACACTAGATGAGAGGTGAGAATTCTCAAGAGAGTGTCGCATACCAATATAACTGTTGCATTAGCCGGTAAGCATTTTAAATACTTGCTAAACTATTTTTAAAACTGTTTTACATTCGGGTTCTGACCCGTTTGTTGTTATCTCTTCTCTCTTGTGTATATATATATGTATTACAGGTACCCAGCCACAGGGGTGTCTTATTTAGGATTCTTTAGATGGAACGCGCTGTAGCTTTTGTGGGAGTTGCAGGCCATTGCTTAGACGACCTCATTATTGAATCTACTTATAGTTCAGCTTTATCTAGTGGGGGCATGTGTCGCCCGTTTTCTATTATTTAGTGGGTATTGTCAGAGATTGTAATTCTTTTAATTTCAATATCTTTATTTCGGGATTTGTTACTGTCAGGATGTTTTCCTTTAGTATTTTAATGTTGGGATCTATTATTGATGGGTAAACTTTTGAATGTTCATTTTATTCTTATACTTATTGTGTGACTCTTAGAATGTAAATGGTTAAGGTTTTTATAATTGGATTTAATAAAATTGAGAATAAAGGTTTAAATGGTTTTGACACTTAGCTTAATTAATTAGGGTGTTTAAATTGGAAAAGATTTTTATTTGCGACAGTGATGCTAAGAATGAACCAACTGTTCACCTTGATTTTAATTTAATAAAGGAGTGATCGCCCGGTATTTAATTAGGCGGGGTGTCACAGGTCACTCTTGGTATCTCAGGGAGAGAGTGGTCTGACAGATTGCTGAGGAGGAGGTGGTAATGCCACTTGCGAGGCCCCCTATGTCTATGAGGCGGGAGCAACTGCTACTAGAGGATGCGAGGATCGCAGTGATGATTGGTAAGTCCTACATGTTGTACACCGATACGACTGTGTCATATGTTTATATGGACTTTGTGAAGAGCTGGCTGATGGCGCCCAGCATATATGATGCATTTCCCTTCTCTCCTGCGGGTTCGAGTGATCCAGTGGGGGTCCTCCCATAGCAGTGGCGGTCCGTCGACATCTGTGGCTGCGGTAACCTCGGAGGTCCTCTTTGTGCGGTTTCATACTTCTTCATACAACATCCATCAGGCTGATGGAGGGATGGTGCCTATGTTTCATCATCCTCATGCGATGGACCCAGAGGAGTTGGGCTTAACAGAGGAGGTTCTTCGTTCTTTGGTATATCTTTCTATTCTTCTCTTCCTTTCTTTTTTATTTCTTTTGATCTTTTCTGTTTGATGCTAATTCTGTCTTTTCTTGCAGCAAGTTTGAGTGTCCACCACTTGGATGAGAGACATTAGGGACTGGATATCTCCGACGATTGCTCGTATTCGGGACGCGATTCCTGTTCCTTCTTGCTTAGTGTCGTCACCCTCATTCGGGGAGGGGTCTTGTTCGGGTAGCGGTGGGGCGTCATCTCGCTGCAGGGGAAAGAGAGCGCATTGTAGGGGTGGAATCTCTTAGGCGGGAGAGGGGCAAGGGCAAGTGTGTGTGTGTGTGAGAGTGAGAGAGAGAGATAGAGCAAGAGAGAATGAATGTGGGTTTGGGCTGAGTCCCATTGTTCTTTTGCTTTTCTTTATTTTCCTGCAAAAATGATGTAACACAGAAACATATCTATATAATGCAATGAGGTTTTTTTATTATCTTCTGTTAATGATGAATGAGTGCATCCATATGCGCTTTTTACTTTGCTGCTGAGATCGTAAAAAGAAATATATTTGGGATTTTGAAGGAAAGTTTTACCCATATGCAGATTTATATAAAGATGAAAAGGGGATTTTTAAAATTTTGTTGAGAATATCAATTTATTCTTATTGAGTTTTCTAATTTTGACAAAATAGGAAAAAGGGAAATTTCCAAAAATAGGAGGTTACCGATTGGCAAGCACCTTGTCCTGTCTAACGGTAGGTCAGTCCAATCCCATAAATTCAAATCTTTGATTGGTACCCTCTTCAGCCTTTGGTACTTTATGGGGCAGGATTTCCTCCAATTTCTGCAGAGGTTATGTCTTTTATGGGGGTTTTCAAGTATAAAAAGGGGTAAGGGTGGAGTGTTTTCATCACACCTTCACATTCCTACTTTCTTATTCTGTGAGATGGCTCTCCTTGGTAGAGTTGAGTTTGCCAACTACCTCGAGACTTTGTAGGCAATGTGCTCCTATAACGTCGACTACGATGATTACAACATGCATCGAGTTTGTTTATGGCGTAATCGTCCCATAGAGTGGAATATGTTGATGGCGGCTGTTGAGTTTTAGTATCTTGAGGATTATGTCATCCGCTTCGGGTTGGATGAGATTTGTCCTACCTACGAGGAATTTTCTACCATGCTGGGGATAAATCCCAGTGTTGCTGCGACTTTACCTTAGTTTTCCTGTTTTCCTAGGGATTTGTTGGTCGGGTTTCTTTATTTTTTGTCCTCGGCGGACAGATCACTGGTGGCTGGAGGTATAATCTCCCTTTTGGTGGTGTTGCGGTCCGTGCATTTGCAGGAGGTTGGTGATGCTGGATATGCCAAAGCCGTCATTCTGGGTTTGGTTTCAAAATTTTTGTTGGTGACCGGGGAGCTGCTGGTGGACTCATAACATGCATCTATTACTTCATGGTTGTCCTACCGTCGCAATCCTACGACGGTGATATAGGTGGAGACTCTAAATGGCCTGGATGCCTGGCGAGAAGGTCATTATGACTTTCTGAGGGGTAGCCCTGTGATGTTGTTCATGTGGTTGTCTGAGCTGGTGACTCCTTCGGAATACTCTTTGTCGCCTGTAACCAACTTCTTTTCTCGCCATTTCATCAATGTGGGTTTGGATATTAAGAGTTGGGAGAACTGGTTCGTGGAGCATGGGGATCTAACTATGTACTGGTCAGTGCCTTGGTGGGGGTAGCTGGTGCCTATTCTGGAACTGGGACAATACCCGTATGTCAGGATGGTTGGTCTTAGACAGACCTCTTTTTATTTCCCTTAGCAACTTCTGTGACAATTTGGCTGGGAGAAGATTGTGCCACCTCGAACACTAGACTTCTTTCCGATAGAAGATTAAATGGAGCATATGTGCATGTGGCTTGGCTCTTTATGGGAGAGTCGACATCCGTCGATCCGTCCCTTTTAGTCTGCTGGGAGAATTTGGCACATCCTTGGGGATTATATGAAGTGGTTTTGGAGAAGAGTAGTCGGCAAGATGTTGGTAGTGGAGATTGGACAAAGATGTCTTGTTTTATCTGATACTATGGAGGGATGGTAGTTTTTCCGAGACTGGTTCAAGGTTATCGATCTATGGAGCGTCTGCGGCACTCCATTCAAGCAGGGTAAGCTTGGGGACCCTAGGATGTATATGACGATGATGGAGTGGGCTCCTCCAGTAGTTGTGGGTAGGGCTCTTGGAGAGTTTATTTTTGTAATGGGGAATAAGTTTGGGGATTTATTTGGCTTTTTTAGGAAGGTAGGGGAAGAGAGTTATCAGTTCCTTTATGTAATTGCACTGTAATTTCTTATTAGTGAAATAAACAAGTTTTTTATCATCCAGTTGTGCCTTTTGATGAATTTTGTATTTTGAATTATCTATATCGATCACTAAGGCATACATAATCCTTTTGTTCAAGTATATGTTAGAATAAACTATTATTCTCGGAGATAAGAAAAGAATATTTTTTTGTGAAAAAGAAAGGGTTGTGCTCATGTAAGATGTATGAGGTGCCTATGTACCTCTGGGGGCTTTTGAAAATTTTAATTTTTCGAGAATGATTCTTGCAGAGGATCAGGCCCACGTAGTTCTGGGTAAAGAGAAATGAAGTTTTTTTTAGAATAGATTGGAGGTGAGAAGAGTCGTAGCATGTCGAGATTTCGGACTAGGGGTAAAACTTTTTGAGACGGTCCAGGTTGACTAGATGAGTCATCTCTTCTCCATCTAGGTCGATGAGCATGGCGGCACCGCCGGACAAGATTTTCTTGACGATATATGGGTTGCTCCAATTGGGATTGAATTTCCCTCTAGGGTCCCAGATGGGCTCTACTATTTCTTTGAGTGATAAATCCCCTTCTCGGACACCGCGGTCCTTGACTCTCTTAGTAAATGAATGCGCTATTCGAAGATGGTACCCCTGTATGTGATATAACACTTTTAATCTCCTTTGGTCCAAGAGTGATAGCTCGTCGAGATGGCTTTGTTTCCAGTCCTCCTCACTGTCTTGGCTTTCGATCATGACACGAAGTGAAGGGATTTCAAGCTCCACGAGTAGGACTGCTTCCATGTCGTAGACTAGAGAGTAAGGGGTAGCTCTAGTAGAGGATCGAATTGAGGTTCGATAGCCCCAGAGGGCGTATAGGATTCGGTCGACCCAATCTTGACAGCTTTTAGTCATCTTACTGATGATGGCTTTGAGGTTTTTTTTGGCATCTTCGACTGCACCATTAGTCTGAGGTCGGTAGGGAGAAGATTTGTGTCTCTAAATACCATACTCGTTGACCACTTCTGTGACTTCTGCCTCGAAATGCAACTCGTTATCTGATACTAGCTCGTGCACGACCCCATATCGACAGATGATGTTTTTTTTGATGAATTGGGCCACTTTCTTGGCATTCAGAACTGCGTATGAATCAGCTTCGACCCATTTGGTGAAGTAATCAATGGAAACTAGAATGAAATCATGCCCATTGGAGGCCTTAGGTGTAACTTTCCCTATGATGTCGATACCCTAGGTGGAGAACGTCTAGGGAGAAGTCATGCTGTATAATTCTCGTGGAGGCAAGTGTTGAAGGTTGGAGAGATGTTGGTATTTGAGGCATCTCCGAACATAGGCGGTGCAATCCTGGATTATGGTGGTCCAGTAGTAGCCTTGTCGGATGATCTTCTTGGCAAGAAAGTGACCCTTCATGTGGGTTTCGCATTCCTCGCTGTGGATTTTTTGCATTACCTCTTCAATGTCAACCCCTGCGATGCAGTGTAGATGGGTTCCATCGAAGTTTATCTTGAATAGTTCTTTGTGATAGATGATGTAATGGGCGGCCAGTCTTCATAGGGTTGCCCAGTCTTTCTTATTGGAACCCTCGGGATACCTACCATGCTTAAGGAGGTGCCAGATATCATAATACCAGCAATTGGGTAGCTCGGGATCTTCTTTGGTGATGAGATCAATGTGGTAGTAGTGGGTTGGTTTGTTTAGCTTTTGGACTAGGAAATGGGCCATTTTTATTCCGTCGGGCATGTCGACCATGGAGGCCAAGATAGCAAGGGCATCGGCTAGGTTATTATTTGCTCGAGGTAGGTAGTGGAAGGTTATGTCTTGGAATTAGGAGGCTAGTTCTTCTAAGTAGGCATGGAATGGTTGGAGTTTCTCGTCCTTGACTTTCCATTTTCTGAGTACTTGACAAATGATGAGGGCAGAATCCCCATGGACATCTAGGCATTAGATACCTTTCTGGAGAGAAACTTTGAGGCCTACTGTACACGACTCGTATTCAGTCATGTTATTGGTGCAGGGGAAATCCAACTTGATGGCGATGGGAGTCATCTGGGGTGATCAGAAGTATCCTGATGCCATATCTCTTTTTATTGGTCGTGCCATTAAAGAACATTGCCATCGAAGGCCATCTTGAGCAGCGTAGAGGATGTTTTCATCTGGGAATTTAGATATCCAGACATCAGCTTCTTCTATGGGGTAGTCAGCGAGATAGTCAGAGATGGCTCTTCCTTTCATGGCTTTCTTTGTGACATACACGATATGAAACTCGGTTAGGAGTATCAACCATCGAGACATTCGGCTGGATAAGGCGAGTTTCTTAAGTAGGTACTTGAAGGGGTCCATTCAGGATACAACCTTTATAGGGAAGGCGAGCATGTCGTGTCACAACTTTTGGGTGACCTAAACAAGCGCTACACATGCTTTTTCTAAAGCAGTGTAATTGATTTCATACCCGACCAGTTTGCGACTGGCATAATAGATGGCTCTTTGTTTGCGGGAATCCTCAAGGTATTGGGTTAGTAAAGCCCCAGCTACAGTGTCAGTTATGGTTAGATATTGAAACAAGGGGAGACCAGGCTGTTGTGGCATGAGTACCGGAGGTTGAGTCAGTTATTGTTTGATTCGGTCACAAGCTTCTTAGCAGGCCTCGTTCCAAACTTTGGTTGAATCCTTTCGGAGGAGTTTGAAAATCGTTTCACAGATGGAGGTTAGTTGACTGATGAACCGGATGATATATTGCAATTTCCCAAGGAAACCACAGACTTCTTTCTTTGTTAGGGGAGGTGGCATCTCAAGTATGGCTTTTAGCTTGGCAAGATCTACTTCTATCCCTTTTTTACTGACTATGAATACCAAGAGTTTTCCCTTTGTAATGCCGAAGACACATTTCTGTGGATTGAGTCTCATATGATATCGTCGCAGTCGTTTGAAGAACTTTCAGAGAGAGGGAACATGACCTTCTTTAGTTTTGGACTTGATAATTATATCATCCACATATACCTCGACTTCCTTGTGAATCAGATCATGTAGTATGGTTGTGACGGCCCTCTGGGAGGTAGCCCCAACATTCTTGAGACCAAATGGCATAACAGTATAACAAAAGGTTTCCCATGGGGTGATAAATGCGGTATTTTCTTGATGATCTGGGTGAATTTTGATTTGATTATACCCGTAAAACCCGTCGATAAATGACTTGAGAGCACGAATGGCTGTGTTGTCCATGATCATGTCGATATTAGGTAGCGGATAGTCATCCTTTGGAGAGGCTTTGTTCAAGTCCCAGTAGTCTATACACATCCAAACTTTCCCTCCTGATTTCGGCACAAGAACTATATTGGCTAGCCATGTGGGATATTCGATCACACAAATGAATCCCACATTCAACTATTTGACCACCTCTTCTTTGACTTTGAGCGACCATTCGGTGCAGAGCTTTCTCAGCTTTTGTTTAATTGGCTTGTAATCTGGAAGAGTGGGGATCTCATGCTGAGCTATTTTAGGATCAATGTCTGGCATATCGTTATAAGACCATGCGAAGACATCCATGAATTCCTTCAGTAATTCTTCATGTTGTGCGCGCTCATGCTTATCAAGGGTAGCCCCTATTCGAATCTTGCGCAGTTGGCTACTAGAACCGAGGTTAACAATAATACTCTCTTCTTCATTAACTTGAATGCGGTTCTGTTATTTGTTATTAAACTTATTTAGATTAGTTAAGAATTGTTCATTTGCAAAATCATCATCATCATCAAGAGTTTGATTAGAATCTGAAAAATTAATGTAAGGCACAACAAGATACTCAAAATCGTCGTTTATTTCATTGATAGGAAATATGGCATTAAGAACCTCATCAAAGGAGGTCTCGATTACATTTGAGCAAGGATAGACAACAGAAGATAAAATAGGGTAAACATTAGCGTTAGGTAGGATTTCAATAGGTAGAAGCGGCGCAGCATGCCAGTTGAGGAGAGTTATATCAGCAGCTTCAATCAGGTGGGATGGATTCAGTGATGTAGTGCTTGAATGACCCATGTCAAGTGTCATCCCCAGTGTCTGTAAGTTGAAGGAATCTTCGGAGTCATTTTTCGTAGAATCTTCGGTATCTCTGATGAGCGATTGTACATGGTGTTGGGAACTTTCGGCCCATGGGTAAGTGTCTTGGAAAAAGATCTCCATTCCAGTCTTCATCTTCTTATTTGTATAGTCATACCAGGGTTTCGAAAAGCCGTAAAAAGGGAAGTCTTCGCCCTCTTTAATGAATCGTCCATTCAAAGAGTCACCTGGGATAGTCTGGATGCAGTCTAGTCGTCTCTTTGGTCGAGACTGGAGGATCATTTTGTGCTCTTGTTCTGATGGTTGATACCCTAAACCATAAGAGGAAAGCTTTCTTTAGTTCAATGGGCTCAAGTATCCCTTTTTGCCTTTGCTCTAGCCCCAACCCGAGCATGAAGTGCATGTTTTTGAACATTCGAATTACATTGACGTTGCCATGTGGGTCGTATTCTGGACAAACCCTTTCTTTGAAATCGTTCCCTATCGGGAGTAAAAGTGGCTCAACTCGAAATCCTGGTAAGAGCACATCATTTGACTTGTGCTGTATCTCAAGGATTGGATTGCTGGTGCTTGCACCCTTGATATTATCATCGCCGCCCAAAATGGTGATGACTCACCTGTCGGTAAAGAATTTCAATTTTTGATGGAGTGGGGAAGATACACCCTTGATACTGTAGATCCAAGGTTATCCTAGTAACAAGTTAAAACAAGATGGGATGTCAATAACTTGGAATTCAATGACAGGGTTCATAAGGCTAGGCCCTATTACAAGTTTTATGGATCCCATTACCTCCCAATGGGTATTATCGTCGGCGCATACAGCACCGGAGGTTGGATCGAGGCCACTTTCCTTCAGTCCTAAGCATTTAAAGGTTCTTAATGGGTAGACATTCAAGGTGAATCCATTATCGACAAGAGATAGTGGTACAATCTTCCCCATAACTTCGATGGAGATATTGAGGGCATGATTGTGGTTTGGCCGAATTCTGGGGATTTCTTGTTTGAAAAAGGATAGCATTAGGGTAGAGGTCAAGGATCCGACTAAATTTATCGCTTCTTCTGGTGTCATAGATGGAGGAACTGTGGGTCCAATGAGAAATTTGATCAAAGCATTTATGTGCAGATGGGAAGACATGAAAAGCCCCTATAGAGTGATGTTAGCTTGAGTTTTCTCCAGTTGATCGAGGATCTTTCTTTCCTCGAGGGTCATTTCTAGCATAGGAAGGTTTTTAATGCCCTTCCCTTTGTCATTGGCTGGTAGTGAGCTTGGTATCTGGTAATGGCTCAGGTCATGTGATTTATTGAAGAAGGGAAGAACATAAACCATATTTCTTCGTCAATCTCGGGTTGTTCTGCTATCTTATTTATTTCTCCGAGGAGCTCCTCAAATGATATCATCTAACACATGTCGGTTACTGAGCTAGTTTTCTCTGAAGCTTACCCTTTATTTGAATCTTCGAATTCTTCCCCCCATCCGGTGGCAATAATTTTGTCTTTCCATGTAAAGTCAATTCATTCCACAACTTTAATGGCTTATTTATATAGGTCTTCCCATTCTGTGGGGATAAGTAAGGGTGAAGGGACCAGGCGCCGTTGTATCTTCAGAGTATAAAGTAACTCGACCATACTGCAAATATCGTTGGTTTACCTAAATGATTCTGCCATGATCAGGACAACGTCATCTAGGTTTACTTCATCGGTTGGTACTACCCAATTGTCTAACTTTCGGGCCCATTTTCGTGCTTCCAAGAATAGTGCACTGAACTTCTGGCAATCAATGATCATCTGTGAGGGCAATTTTAGACCGAACTCTAGGAATTGGTTTAACACTTCTGCTAATTCCATACTTCCATCTTCAGAACGGGTACGAACAATGATGCATGCTCTGGTGAGGAGTGACAGTGCTTGATTAACGAGGTTAACAGGGTGTAAGAGGAAATATGGTCAAGTTTGGAGAGAATTGGGAGAGTGTATGGGTGTGATTTGAGTTGAGAGATCAAATTTTGGGTCCATTTCTAGGAAGATAGCATTGGTATGATTTGGGAGTGGGTTGTGAGTAATGTTTGGCTTAGGATTGGCTGGTAGGGCGATGGTACCCTGGTCAATTAGACCTTGGATTATGTTTCGAAGGTGAAAGCATTGGTCGGTGGTATATCCAGTAGTTTGATGAAAGGCGCAATGGGCATCTTCCTTAAAGTTTCTTGGAAGTGGATTTGGCAATTGACGGGGATCCAAGGGTTTGATAAGGTTTTGGCTTAACAGGTCTTGATAAACTTTGGAGAGGGGATCATGGATCTCGGTGTATTCCTTTCGGACTGAGACTGGGAGGCTTTCTGGTGCCCATGAAGTGGTTGGTTGATATTTGTTATTGATGGTTGAGAGTGCAGCACTGGAAGGTTTGTCATATTTTCGGGGGGTGAACTGTCTGGACACTTTCTTTGGTTTAACCTATGTTTTAGCAAGACCTTCCTCGATTCCTGCTTCTCTGAGATCTCGAAAGTGGGAATAATATTGTCCTCCCTTGGTTTCTCGGACATGGGGTAAGAAGTTGTTCTTCACTATGTTGACTTGTTCTTCCTCGGATGGCCGATTGGTCATAGTGGTTGCCTTTTCCCTCCATCGGGCTATGAAGTTACTAACTGATTCCCCAGAGTTCTATTTGAGTAGTTCTAAATCATGGAAGGTGACCTCAAGCACTTCGTTGTATTTGTACTACGACATGAATTCACGGGATACATCCTCCCAACTACGGATTCTGGACTCCTCGAGAGAAAAACACCATCGGAGGGCGCTATCCTTCAAAGTTTACTTAAGCAATTGGGCCATCACTTCTTCAGAGGCCCCTAGGATGTGACACCCCCTAATTAAATACCGGGTGATCAGTCGTTTATTAAACTATAACCAAGGTGAACGGTTGGTTCATTCTTAGCTTCACTGTCGCAAAAATAAATTTTCCAATTTAAAATACCCTAAATAATTAACCTAAGTGACAAAACCATTTTTAAGACATCAATTTCCAAATTCACTTTAAAATCAATATTTAAAACCTTACATAATTCATGGTTTAAAAATCACACAACAATCTGACTGGAAGAATATAATCCAAGCAATTTAAACATTCAACTAAATAAGTCCAACATTAAATCTTAAAGGAAAAACATCATGACAATAACCATTCCAAAATGTAAATACTGGAACTAAACAAATAACAATCTCTGATAAAAATAACTAAATAATGGAAAAGGAAGACACATGCCCAACTGGATAAAATAGAGCTAGAAGTGGAATCAATAATGAGGTCGTCTAAACAAGAGGCCTACAACTCCCACCTAAGCCGCAACACATTCCATCCAAAGGACCCTATGCGAGACTCCCCTGTGGCTGGGCACCTGTAATATATACATATATATACAATAGAGAAGAGAAAATTGGAAACGGGTCAGAGCCCAATTGTAAAACAGTTTAAAATTCAGTTTAGCAAGTATTTAAAATGCTTACCGGCTAATTTAACAATCATATTAGTGAGACACTCCCTTGAGAAATTCTCACCTCTCTTCTAATGTGCGCACCTATCGTACTAATACTCCAAACAGTTTAACTTGTCTTAAGTTACTCATAAGAATTTCATGCCGAAAATTTCTAATGTTAAGAAAGTTAATTTTATTTTAAAAGCAAAGTTCTCACATAACCCTCATTTGATTATAAAGTTTCCCAGTAACGTTTCATACTTTTCAAACACTTATTCCCAAGTTGAAATAATTATTCATTTCTTACTTACCATAGTCACAGTAGATAGTTCCCAAATTCCAAGTTTAAATATATATATCAAATACTCATATAATATATATATTCTAACGGTACCCCACATAAAATTTATGGTGCGGGAATACTCTACTATCCAGTCCTTGAATCACTCGTACTAAAGGAAATACTAGTTCGGAATCACTCTCGAACTGTATTAACACAAAACACATACAAATTAAGGCGAAGCATAGTTCCAAGTCACTAAAAGGTCAGCACATACCCTCACGTCTCGTAGGACCGTCTGACTATCGATCCGATAGCCTGTACCAAGGATTCCTATGTTCTAGGGTACGAGTCAATATCCCCCATAAAGGTCCCATTAAGATAAGACTGTCCCAGCGCGGTAACCTCAGGGATAGAAAGTAGCGCGGGCATGATTTTTACACGTATATAGTATATACACAAACACAATCATATATGTATACTACTATTCCCATTTCAAATTTAGGTACACCCACAAACCATACTTATGATAATTATTCTCATTGCACATTACTAGATTATCCCGTATAATGTGTTTTCTCTTCTATTCTTATTTATGGGGTTATTCCAACTTACTACGTAACATTCGTGAATTCCTATCTCCCAAAGTGTAATTTCAGTAGGTACTCATTTATTTTTTACAACGTAACTTCCTCACGAGCCTCACCCTTTAAACACACGTTCCCATTGTATCTTAAGTGTAAAATACCTTTTTTAAGGATTAAATCTCGTCTTAGATTAAGAGTTCCATTTTTATAAAGTCCTACTGGTCTTCTTTACCCCACAAAATATTCTACAATAATGTCCAAGAATTTCTATTCATTTAAGTTGGGACCACCTATTTAAAAGGGGAAATTTGAGTTTTCCAGAAAGGGTCGATCGATTGATGGCAGGTGCTCGATCGATCGATGCGTCGATCGATCGATACTCATGGTTCGATCGATCGATCAAGCAGGTATGGAGAATCTGCAGAATTTCCAGTTAAGGGTTTCCTCTTCCAAAACAATCCGAAACAATATATTTGACTTCCAAACTCCCAACAATTTATACTACCAGTGTTATATTCTCAAATCAATGGTATTCTACGTAAGACATGCGAATTTTCATCATGAATAACGAATTAAATGGGGAATAATCCATAAAAATATCAAGAACCCAAATATTTTCTTTGTTTAGTTTCTTCCCATTATTTCACCATATTTCATACTCCTAATTTACTGTAATTTTCGTGGTTCAATCTCTACATGTGAGTTTGATTTCCAGAATACATATATTATCCATATATTATGCAATTCAAGTCTCCAAAATAGGTTTTTCTTTCACAAAAACTAGTCCTAAACAATCCTAGGCTAATATTATTGAAGCATTAACTGAAATAGAGAAAGATAAATACTTGCCTGGGAATTCTTGGTTCAGATTTGTGGAGAGATTGGTGTGGTTTTGATCCTCGTTGCGCCATCTAAAGTTTGGAGGCGACGACGGTGCAAACGGCGGAGTTCTTGGCCTAGAACTCCTTGGAAAGCTTCTTATCTTCCTCTCCAATGGTCGTCTTTAGTTTATGGATGTTCTAACCCTAGAAGATGACTCCTATCATCTGATATACTCTTAGAAATTTCGTGGGTTTTCATGCCCAAAAATGTGAAATGTCGAAAACGCCCTCCTGGGATGTTAATTAGGCCTAAAAACTCCCCGAGACCCAAACTAAACCCCCGGGTACATTATTTTGACTATCTCGACCCTTACGGACACATTGACGCACTCAAAATGACCATACAGGTAACTTATAATTTATTCACTTTTAAATAATCCGAATTTAATCCCGACACGACACAAGCGTGCCCCGATAAATTTCCAAAATTATCAATTTAAATTCTCGTGATAATTTTACTAAATTTAAATACTCCTCTTGATTTACTCATAAAGTAACTTACAACAAGATTCCAATAATTACTAACTTTCGTCACGCTAGTAAGTATTTAAATGATTTTCAGGATTAATATTAATTTAATATCTCTAATTAAATTTAATAAATCCCCAAAATTAAAAGTCATAAAAATACGGGGTATTACATACATCCCCCCTAATAACGGAATTTCGTCCCGAAATTCAAAAAAAAATATGGTGTACCTGGAAAGAATAGCTCTGGGTTCTTTTCACGCATATCTGCCTCACGCTCCCAAGTGGATTCCTCCACATTATGATGCTCCCGCTGGACCCGGACAAGTGGGACTACCTTTGACCTCAATCTCCTTTCGCTACGGTCTAGGATAGCCACTGGTCTCTCCTCATAAGATCTGTCGGGTTGTAAGTCAATCTCCTCAATTGCGATGTGGGTGTGGGCCATGTCATCCCGAAGGTATCGTCTCAATGACGAGATGTGGAATACACCTTGAACGCGATGTAAATGCTCTGGCAGTCCCAATCTGTATGCTCCCGGCCTAATCCTATCGATAAAGGGAAATGGTCCGACATACCTCGGGGCCAGTTTCCCTTTCTTCCCAAACCTCATCACTCCTTTCATAGGAGACACACGTAGCAATACTTTGTCCCCCACATTAAATTCTCTGGAGAACCGTTTTGCATCGGCATAGCTTTTCTGCCCGTCCTGGGCTACCCGAATGCGACTCCTGATAATCTCAATCCTAGCGGAGGTTTCCTGAATCACCTCTGTTCTGAGTAACTTATTGTCCCCCACCTCTATCCAACAAGTCGGAGAACGATAAGGTCTGTCATACAATGCCTCAAATGGATCCATGCCAGTCGTGAACTGATAAGAGTTATTATAGGCAAACTCCACCAGTGGAAGATGTGGCTCCCAAACTCCCCTAAAATCAAGGACACAGATGCGTAGCATATCCTCTAACATCTGATTGGTACACTCTATTTTCCCATCCGTCTGTGGGTGATAAGATGAACTCAACCTCAACTCTGTACCCATGGCCTCTTGGAAACTCTCCCAGAAACGCGATACAAAAATCATGTCTCTATCTGACACAATATCTAACGGCACCCCATGTAGCCTAACAATCTCAGCAATGAACAACTGAGCATACTGGCCTATGGTATAGTCTGTCCTCACTGGCAGAAAATGAGCCTCCTTGGTCAAACGGTCCACAATCACCCAGATGGAGTCGTGGCCTCGCTGTGATGTAGGCAACCCCGTAAGAAAATCCATGGAAATACTCTCCCACTTCCACATGGGTATTTCCAAAGGCTGAAGCAATCCCGACGGTTTCTGGTGGTCCACCTTTACCAGCTAGCAAGTAGAACATTTGGACACGAACTCAGCACTGTCCTTTTTCATCCCACTCCACCAGTATTGTCGCCTCATATCCTGGTACATCTTATCTCCCCCGGGATGCACTACAAATTGGGACCCGTGAGACTGGGTCATTACTGCATGACGTAAGTCTGCTCCTTCGAGAACCACCAATCTCCCATTAAACCTCAAACCCCCATCGGAACTAACAGAATAGGACTCAGCACCCTCAGTTAAAAGTCATACAATCTGCTCCTGGCAAAATGGGTCTGCTGTCTGTGCCTGTATTACGCTCGTAACAATCTCGAGTGTCACTGTCATGGCAAATATGAAGGAACATGCTATAACATCTTGGTGACCTAACTCTTTCCACTTTGCTTTCCAGATGTCCACTAGATCGTCAACCAGCCTACGGCTCAACACATCAGCATCTACGTTAGCCTTCCCCCGATGCTACTGTATGTCAAACTAATAGTCTTTCACAAATTCTAACCACCTGTGCTGATGCATATTCAGCTCTCGCTGAGTGAACATGTATTGTAGTGACTTATGGTCTGTGAAGAAGTGGAATTTCTCCCCCAATAAATAGTGTCTCCATATCCTTAAAGCAAAGACGACCGCTGTTAACTCTAGGTCATGTGTGGGGTAATTCCTCTCGTGCGGCTTAAGCTTGCGGGAGGCAAAATCTATAGGCTCCTCCTCCTGCTGAAGTACTCCCCCGAGTCCCTGTAAGGAGGCATCGATGTAAAGTAGATACTCCACGCCTAGCTTAAGTAAAGCAAGGACTGGTGCTAAAGTAAGCTTGTCTTTCAGCTCATCGAAAGCCGATTGACAATTATCATCCCAAACATATGGTACCACCTTGCGAGTCAGTTTTGTCGATGGGCCCGCTATCTTGGAGAACCCTTGAATGAATCTCCTGTAATACCCGGCTAACCCCAAGGAACTATGCACTTCCGTCGATGTCATGGGATGTCCCCACTCCCTCACCGCTGACACCTTACTCGGGTCAACCGCTATCCCCTGTTCAGAAATAACATGCCCCAAGAACTATACTTCCCGTAACCAGAACCTGCACTTCTCGTACTTAGCATACAACTGCTGCTCTCGTAGAGTCTGAAGAACCTGCCTTAAGTGCTCAGCATGATCTTCCTCAGTGTGTGAATATATCTGGATGTCATCTATGAAGACGATGACAAACTGATCCAAGAACCCTCTGAACACTCGGTTCATCAAGTCCATGAATACGGCTGGGGCATTTGTGAGTCCAAATGGCATTACTCTGAACTAGTAGGATCCATATCTCGTCAAGAAAGCAGTCTTCGAAACATCCTGCTCCCTAATACGTAGCTGATGGTATCCTGACCTCAAATCTTTCTTCGAAATGAAGGTTTCTCCCCTCAGCTGGTCGAACAGATCATCGATTCAAGGAAACGGATATTTGTTCCGTATCGTGACCTTGTTCAGCTCTTGATAGTACACACACAACCTCAGTGAACCATCCCTCTTCTTCACAATCAACACTAGAGCGCCCCAAGGTGAGGTACTCCTACGAATGAAGCCCTGACCTAACAACTGATCTATCTGATCTCGTAACTCTTGCATTTCTGCCGGAGCCAAACGGTATGGAGCGCGTGCTATCGGTCGAGTATCCGGTAATAAATCTATGATAAAATCTATCTCCCGACTGGGGGGTAGGCCTGGTATCTCCTGAAATACATCAGAATACTCACGAACAACTGGGATCGAGTCTAAGGGAATCACGACCTCCTTAGAGGTATCCTCCTCTATGTAATACAAATGAGTGATAGAGCCTCCCTCTGGGCGAGGCATCTCCACTACAAATATCTCTTGCCCTGGAATGGCAAAGAAAATACTCCCACCGAAACAATCTATCATGGCTCTGTACGCTGCGTGCCAATCCATACCAATAATAACGCCGTGCTCATGCATATCTAAGACTAACATTTCTACAGGTAAGATTAAGCTACCAATCTATACTCCCACACCCCGGCATATAAAGAAGATTAAAGATCCATTTCCCAGTGGTGAGTCTACACATGTCACAGTGCTCTTTGTTGTGGCTAATAACCCTAAGGCCTTCGCAAACTGAGTAGCTATAAAATAGTTTGTCACCCCAGTATCAAATAAAACCCGACCCAAAGTACCATGAATAGGAAACGTACCCTCAATCGCGGGTGGTGCCTGTGGAGCTGTTGCCTGTTGGACGTTATAGACACGTCCGTACTGTAACTGCCCCTGCTGCACTGGAGCTACTGAAATGGCTGGTAGGGCTGGTACCTGAGCTAGTGCTGGGAGGGTAACTGGAAAAAGTGACCTCTGTGGCTCATATCAGGCACCCTGCTGCTATGGGGCCCTATCTCCCTCTGGACAATCCCAGGGCCTGTGGCCATTTTTACCACACCCGAAACATCGACCCCTGAAATTTCCTCCCTTCTGTCCCTACTGATTACGAGCCTGTTGGCCGTTACCACTCTGCCATTGGCCCTAATGGCCCTGCTAAAAACGTTGTTGGCCCTAATGGCCCTGCTGCTGACCCTGCGGCTGATGATGTTGGCCCTGCTAACCCTGCCTAAATCCCCCAAATCCCTGCCTGGAGTCACCTGATCGGAACCGCTTGGCAGGGTCCCCTTGATGGAAACTCTGCTCATGCTGACGAGTCTGCCCCTGAGATGTCGGTGCTCCACTAGCACCACTACCCCCTGTCCTGCCCTGATGGCTGGACTCTCCTGCTCGCTTGCTTCCCTGTAGATAGAAGCGGTGATCTTGGCAGTGTAACAAAGTAGCATTGAGTACGTCCGTGTAGGTACTCAGCAACAGGCTGTCTATAAGGTGCTCATGGATCCTCCAAGCCAACCCGTCCATAAATAACAGTATCTTATTTCCCTCAGTGGGTGCCTCATCTGGCACTATAGTGAGAAGTCTAGTGAACTCCTCTTCGTACTCGGCAACAGTTGAATTCTTCTGTTTCAGACTCAGTAACTTCCTCCTCATCTCAGTCTTCACGACGGATGGGAAGTATTTGTTATCAAACCGCGTCCAAAATGACTGAATAGTGATAATATCCCTCTCCTCCAAGGTGATAGTGGATTCCCACCAATGCAAAGTGGCCCCCACCAACTTAAAGGAAGCCAACAGCTGTTTCTGCACGTCCGTGCACTCGTACATGCGCAGATGCCTCTGGATATCTTTCTTCCATTGGCTGGCTACTATAATATCTGAACTGCCCGCAAACTCTGGGGGATGCACCTTCTGGAAGGCATCCCTAACTCGCTACCATGCATACGGAAGCTGTGCCGGTACTGGCGCCACTGCCTGAACCTAGGGTGGAGCCTACTGTACTACCGATAGCGTGACATTCACCGCCTAAGCAACGATAGCGGCTACCTCGGTTGTGTTCATCATTCCCTGAACGAAAGCTACTGGTTGCTCGGCTTGGGCATGCCTATCCTTGGGTGCACGTCTCGGAGGCATCTGAAACGTAGAGAAATTTATTAGTCTACAGTTATTATCAAATCTCAAATAGCTGAAGACGTAATCGTAAAAGCAAGAATACAACAATCCTAAAATAGGGCTCTATAGCAAGAATGCTAAGCTGAAAGCGAAATAAGCTGTACAAATCCTAAAGGACACTAGAACCTGATGCTCTGATACCACCTGTGACACCCCGCCTAATTAAATACCGGGTGATCAGTCCTTTATTAAACTATAACTAAGGTGAACGGTTGGTTCATTCTTAGCATCACTGTCGCAAAAATAACTTTTCCAATTTAAAACATCCAAAATAATTAAGCTAAGTGACAAAACCATTTTTAAGACATCAATTTCCAACTTTACTTTAAAACCAATATTTAAAACCTTACATAATCTATGGTTTAAAAATCACACAACAATATGACTGGAAAAATATAATCCAAGAAATTTAAACATTCAACTAAATAAGTCCAACATTAAAACTTAAAGGAAAAATATCCTGATCATAACCATTCCAAAATGTAAATACTGGAACTAAACAAATAATAATCTCTGATAAAAACAACTGAATAATGAAAAAGGGCGACACATGCCCAACTGGATAAAATAGAGCTAGAAGTGGAATCAATAATGAGGTCGTCTAAACAAGAGGCCTGCAACTCCCACCTAAGTTGCAGCACGTTCCATCCAAAGGACCCTATGCAAGACGGCCCTGTGGCTGGGCATCTATAATATATACATATATATACAAGAGAGAAGAGAAAATAGGAAACGGGTCAGAGCCTGATTGTAAAACAGTTTAAAATTCAGTTTAGCAAGTATTTAAAATGCTTACCGACTAATGTAACAATCATATTAGTGCGGCACTACCTTGAGAAATTCTCACCTCTCTTCTAATGTTCACACCTATCGTACTAATACTCCAAACAGTTCAACTTATCTTAAGTTACTCATAAGAATTTCATGCCGACAGTTTCTAATGTTAAGAAAGTTAATTTTATTTTAAAAGCAAAGTTCTCACATAACCCTTATTTGATTATAAAGTTTCCCAGTAACGTTTCATACTTTTCAAACACTTATTCCCAAGTTGAAATAATTATTCATTTCTTACTTACCATAGTCACAGTAGATAGTTCCCAAATTCCAAGTTTAAATATATATATCAAATACTCATATAATATATATATTCTAACGGCACCCCACATAAAATTTATGGTGCGGGCATACTCTACTATCCAGTCCCCGTACCACTCGTACTAAGGGAAATACTAGTTCGGAATCACTCTCGAACTGCATTAACACAAAACACATACAAATTGAGGCGAAGCATAGTTCCAAGTCACTAAGAGATCAGCACATACCCTCACGTCTCTTAGGACCGTATGACTATTGATCCGATAGCCTGTACCAAGGATTCCTATGTTCTAGGGTACGAGTCAATATCACCCATAAAGGTCCCATCGAGATAAGACTGTCCCATCGTGGTAATCTCAGGTATAGCAAGTAGCGCGGGAATGATTTTTTCACGTATATAGTATATACACAAACACATTCATATACGTATACAACTATTCCCATTTCAAATTTAGGTACACCCACAACCCATACTTATGATAATTATTCTCATTGCACATTACTAGATTATCCCGTATAACGGTTTTGCTCTTCTATTCTTATTTATGGGGTTATTCCAACTTACTACGTAACATTCGTGAATTCCTATCTCCCCAAGTGTAATTTCAGTAGGTACTCATTTATTTTTTTACAACGTAACTTCCTCACGAGTCTCACCCTTTAAACACACGTTCCCATTGTTTCTTAAGTGTAAAATACCTTTGTTACGGATTAAATCTCGTCTTAGATTAAGGGTTCCATTTTTATAAAGTCCTACTCGTCTTCTTTCCCTCCCAAAATATTCTACAATAATGTCCAAGAATTTCTATTCATTTAAGTTGGGACCACCTATTTAAAAGGGGAAATTTGAGTTTTCCAGAAGGGGTCGATCTATCGATGGAAGGTGCTCAATCGATCGATCCGTCGATCGATCGATACTCCTGGTTCGATCGATCGATCAAGCAGGTATGACGAATCTGCAGAATTTCCAGTTACGAGTTTCCTCTTCCAAAATCATCCAAAATAATATATTTGACTTCCAAACTCCCAACAATTTATACTACCAGTGTTATATTCTCAAATCAATGGTATTCTACGTAAGACATGCGAATTTTCATCATTAATAACGAATTAAATGGGGAATAATCCATAAAAATATCAAAAACCCAAATATTTTCTTTGTTTAGTTTCTTCCCATTCTTTCACCAGATTTCATACTCCTAATTTACTCTAATTTTCGTGGTTCAATCTCTACATGTGAGTTTGATTTCCAGAATACATATATTATCCATATATCATGCAATTCAAGTCTCCAAAATAGGTTTTTCTTTCATAAAAACTAGTCCTAAACAATCCTGGGCTAATATTATTGAAGCATTAGATGAAATAGAGCAAGATAAATACTTTCCTGGGAATTCTTGGTTCAGATTTGTGGAGAGATTGGTGTGATTTTGATCCTCGTTGCGCGATCTAAAGTTTGGCGGCGACGGCGATGCAAATGACGGAGTTCTTGCCCTAGAACTCCTTGGAAAGCTTCTCCTCTTCCTCTCCAATGGTCGTCTTTAGTTTATGGATGTTCTAACCCTAGAAGATGACTCCTATCATCTGATATACTATTAGAAATTTCGTGGGTTTTCATGCCCAAAAATGTGAAATGTCGAAAACGCCCTCCCGGGATGTTAATTAGGCCTAAAAACGCCTCGAGACCCAAATTAAACCTCCGAGTACATTATTTTGACTATCTCGACCCTTACGAATACATTGATGCACTCAAAATGACCATACGGGTGACTTATAATTTATTCACTTTTAAATAGTCCGAATTTAATCCCGACACGACACAAGCGCGTCCTGATAAATTTCCAAAAGTATCAATTTAAATTCTCGTGATAATTTTACTAAATTTAAATACACCTCTTACTTTACTCATAAAGTAACTTACAACAAATTTTCAATAATTACTAACTCTCGTCACGCTAGTAAGTATTTAAATGATTTTTCGGATTAATATTAAATTAATATCTCTAATTAAATTTAATAAATCCCCAAAATTAAAAGATATAAAAATACGGGGTATTACATAGGAGAGTCATGGAATGGTGATAACTACGAAGGTGAACAATAGGGGGTCCACTTCTTTCGAATATCTTGATATTTGGCATCTTGAACTTCTCGGGTAAGCTTGCCTTAGGATAAGGAGACATGTGGGTATAGTCCATGTAATTTCTAGAGATTCGTACTTGGTCGAACTTCTTACTCAGCATCTTGAGATCTTCTTTGACCTTGTTCAAATCTTCCTCTTTCGGATCAATGATCATAAGCAAGTTAGCCCCAGGCTGGGCAAGGTTTGGCATAGGAAGCTGGGAAGGCGGCGACCCATTAGTAGGAGGGGTATGCGGAGCGTGCTGATACTCTTCAGGAACCCAGATAGTCTCAGGTGGACCCATAGCATGAGGAAATAGGGCCTCGGGCTCTTGAGGAACAGGAACCTGGTTTCATTGCATCTCTTGGACCTCAGTGTTAAGGTTGTCAATCTTGGACGTGAGCTGAGCTAAAACTGCCGTTAGATCTGGCTGAACAACTGGTACTTGATCTGTGTTCTCTATGGAAAATGGATGGATACCAGACTTGGAAGAAGTAGCAGGGGAACGGACGGAGCTTCGGGGTGATTTGACTGAAGACCGAAGCCAATAAGGATCCAGGCCAAGGGCGTGCGATCGACTTGAGAAGGAATAAAATGAGATTTATTTTTAAAAAGAAAGAAGGAGAGTATTTTTAACATTTTTTTCCCTTTGAGATTAAAAGACAAAATATTTTTGGATTTTTTATCAAGAAAAGAGAGATATTTTTGGATTTTTGATAAAGAAGGGAGACGTATTTTTTGATTTTGTATAGATAAGGGATAAATGTTTTTGGATTTTTTATAAAGGAAGGAGAAATATTTGGGAGAAAGGTCTAAACATGATTATTATTATTATTATTATTATTATTATTATTATTATTATTATTATTATTATTATTATTATTATTATTATTATTATTATGTTCTGACTTGTATTAAATTTTCCTAAATGTAAAATGAAATGCCGGACGGGACCCGAGCCTGGAAAAGTTGGGTTTATAACATATGCAAAGCTATGGCTGGACTTGTGACCAGGCTCACGCGCAGGGTCCCGTTTTAAAAAATGCGCAAAAATTTGGGCGGCAGGCCGACCCAAAATTTCGGCAGAGTTTCGGGTTGAAATCGAAAATCTAACATGTGTGTCCTAGGCTTGACACTTATATACGGGTGTGCAGTTGGTTGGGTGAATCGGAAAGGGTTCCCCCCTTTGGCGTGGCTTCCACGATATACATCTTGCTTTTGAGGGAAATCGGTATGTGTGGATAAGCCATTTTATATACCTGAGTGTACGTGAATTACCTCACTATATACCTTGTGGGGACGATACGCGTGAGAGTGAATTTGATATAGTTGGCGTACGTGAACGAGTTCCCTGCGATATACCTCCTGTCATGACTTCGATCAAGCTGTACGATGCGAGGGAACCGTTCGATATACGTCGAAGGTACTTGGCCAATGGAAGGTGAGAGTCATATCGCTTAGGCTAACTACGCCCTGCCGGACCAGCGACCATCACGAAGTGTCCCTCCAGTTACTGGACAAAATTTGGTCAATCACAATGCTCTTTGGTGATATCGTGTGAATCATACATGATTCTCTTATTAGTATCTTATGAGAGTATCTTTCTTGATCATGCCCAACAGGGAGCAAAGTACAAGTACCAATGGTATACCAAGTATGGGTGGGTGATGCATGCAACATGGGGATATATGTGATCCTAGGTGCACGTGGTGTGAAGTGTACATGGAGAATTTTCTATAAGTGTGTGAATAGAAGGATAAGCATGAGGTACACATGAATAGTAAAGGGGGACATGCAAATGGGGGGATATATAAGAAAATAAAACACCCATGCAAATAAAGTCTAGTCCTCAAAGTAAAAGTCGCCAGCGGAGGCTCCACTGTGGACATCCCTTCAAATCCTCGTGGCGGGAGAGACGAAGAAGAGGGGGTGTCCCCTTTGTCTCGAGAGGATCTTTGTCCCGTGCATCCCTCTCGGGAGCGCTTCGGCCGGCGTCAATGATGAGGTGAAAAATGTAGCGAGATGGAGTCGCCAGTCTATTTTACTCAAAATAGACAGAAGAAAAGGGAGCAATCCCGAAGGACAACATCTAAAGACATACTGATACATACGAAACCAAAATGATTCGAAAAGGGTTCGGAGGCTAATTTACGAAATGGGAAGGTGCTTGGCACCCATTCCGCCCTTACGATCTCTCATGGGTTATTGTTATTTTCCTTTATTTCCCCGTGATATGTGTGTATGTGTATATGTATCGGAGATAGGAATCATCAACTTATATCATGGAAGAGATAAAGCGAGTCATCCGTAGGAATGTCGTAAAAGTAATATTAGAAAATAGGATTTACGCGATTATCCTAGTGTTGATCATTATAAGGTAATGATAACGCATGCGGGATAATATACCACTAAGAACAAATATATGTATATATAGAGTCTAAGAGAGTTAAGTTTAAAGAATATAGAAAAAATAGAAAAAAAGTAGGAAAAGGACTCGAGTCTCGGGTTTTACCCCGAGACGTCTACGTAGCCTATAGAGGCATCTCTTATATGTGTGTGTGTGAGAAAAGTGTGAGAATTCCCGTTTGGAATTTATGAGCAAACCCTCTTTTTCTTGTTTCTTTTGGGTTTTATTTATGTGTAAATATGAGATGTTCAATAATACTAAATAAAAAGTATATTAGGATATATGAGATGATAGAATAAAAGTGCTAAGTAATAAAATAAATTAATGCGAATTTAAGGGAATTTAAAGAGAGACTTGAGAAAGTTGGACCTTCTTGAAGATCTTCAGCTTGATCTTGGATGTTAAAGAGCAACCCTTGCACTTGGGTAATGATGGAGGGTACTTGATTCACCAAGTTTGACGAAAAGGATGATAAAAAGTAAAGGTTGGAAAGGGATTTGGAGGTGGAAATCGCGCTGACTTCGAGAGGGGTTTTCTGAGCTTGCTGAGAGTGATAGGTTTTAAGATCTACCTTTTTTGAAATGAGGTTAGGACCTCCTTTTTTGTAAACCCAGGGCATTATTGAACGACATAGCTTTGGTCCTTCCAATCAGCAGGTGTGTTTAGGCACACTGCCGATAGGCAGGGTTTGGAACCTGCTGTTTGGCAGTCTCTTTCAGGTTTCTTTGGAAAATCGGTCGTAGAGTGATAAGCACCCAAAACTGTACTATTTATACCCCAAATAGACGCACTTTTGTTGCTAATTTTCGACAATATGGATCTTATGCACTTAATTGTTCAACATGCAGGCTTAACTGTAGTTGCGGTGTCAAAAGCTACATTTCAAGACCAATTGCAGTTAAAATGGAGCTAATTCCCTCTCCCGTACCCTAACCCGAGCCTTAACCTACCCCAAAGACAGTGTGTTTTGTTTGAGTCTTTTTATTATTTTTTAGATTTTTAGTTTGAGTCATTTTTATTTTTAGAATTTATTTTAGATTTATTTAGTATTCTCTAAGTTTATTTTATTTTTATTAGGATTAGTTTTATTTTATTTTGATTTTTATTGATTTTTAATTTAATTTAATTTAATTTTATTTTATTAGGATTAATTTTTAGGAATTTAGTTTTATTATATTTTATATTTTTTTTAGGACTTTGATTTTCATTTAGATTTTAAATTTTTATTTCTTCTATTTTATTTTAATTTTTATTTAAGCTTAGGTCTTTATTTTTTAATTTTAATATTTTTACGTTTTAATTTGTTTTATTTTTAGTTAGATTTATATTTTATTTTTTTAGTTTTATTTTTATTAATTTTATTTTGAGTCTTTTTTTAGGAGTTCAAATTAAACACACACACATAACCCCACCTACACACTATCCTACACCCTAATCTATCCTACACCCTCATCCTCACCCATATTCCCTACACCCTCACCACACCTTATCCCTCCTACCATCTTCTTCAACCTCTCACCACCATACTCTCTCTCCTCTCAAATGCCTCCATAACCACAAACCTTTCTTACACCCCCATTACCACCCTCTTTCTCTACCACCTAAAACTCCATCACCTCCCACTACTCCGACCACCGGCGTTCCCTCGTCACCGTCGACCTCCAGCGACACCTCGACGACCCAATCGGTGAGCACTCAGACCCATCGGAACCCTCTCCCCGCGACCACCACCTCCGGCAGCCCTTACCCGCCGCCTCTCTCCTCACCGCCGCAGTCGGCGACCTCCGCGACCACCACCTCCGACCTCCTGCGCCGGTGCAACCCCTTTAACCCATACCCATTTCAAAACCAAACCCATTTCCCATCCAATCTCAAACCCATCTCCAAACCCTTCTTTAAATCCATACCCATTTCAACCTATGAAACTCCTAAACCCATTTGACGATTCTTCCACCTGTAAATTCCAAACCCAAGCCAAACCAACAAAACCAAATAAAACAAATGCCACATGCCTAATGAACCCACTTAAAAACTTTTTACCCCATTTACCCTAAATACCCTCAAACCACCTTTTTTTACCCACTTTCCTAAAATACCCCATAAAACAAATCAGATTTTATCCACACCACCCTCATCCACATGACACACCCAAACCACACACACACTTAAACCAAATACCCAAATTAACCCCCCATGCTCCATGCCTTATATAAAAAGAAGATGAAGACCTCAAATAAAGGAGTTTTTTTTAGTTCTAGAAAACCCATCTAGGGTTGTAGAGAGAGAAATAATATTTTAGTGTAGGTTTTTAGATTAGAATTTTTATTTTATTATTTTTTAGATAGTGAGGGGAAAATAAATTGTTGTGAGGATTAAATTGAGTGAGATTCTTGATGTAATTGTGTTTGAATCATTCAAATTAAGGGATGCGAATTTCAACTCAAGGAATAGAAGTTCAATTTCACTTCAAGAGATTGGGGTTTGATTGTTTTCTTCTCTTATCATTTATTTATGCCTTTGATTATTAATTTGTCATATTTCATATCATGTTAGGCTAAAACTCATTTCAAGGGGTGGGGTAAAACCCTTATCTGATGCTATTTTATTTTAATTAGTTTAATTACTTGAAAAATCCCTTTGAATGTTAATTTTGATCCCTCACCCTTAAATTCACGCCTCGAGAGAGGGTAAATGATTTTCGAGAGAAAATCGAAATTCTAATTATAATACCCATTTTAGATTCGAACTAGAGATAGGGGTCTCTTAAGTGGGGTATTATAACTTCAATTTCAACTCTAAATTTAATTTCTAAGATTGACATAAATTTTAATTAATCGATCCTAGCGGGTGATTAATTAAAAGGAGTGTAGATTTATTTTTCTAGAGTTGTGAGGTGTTAAACTTAATATTCTAAAATGTTTTCTTTAAAATTACACTTGAAATGAGAGTTGATTTGTAGTTTTGATATTAATTTGGTAGAATTTAAATAATTAACTTAATTAATTAGAATAACTAGAATTTGTGGTGTAATCCCACTCCTTGATTGTTCTCACAATTATTTACCTCACTTATCTCTTATTTTTAGTGTTAGACTTTATTTTTCAGTTTAGTCAATTTCTAGTTAGTTGTTTAGATCTTTATTTTAGTTTAGTGTTATTTCATCATCACCTCACCCTATTGTTTTAATATTGAAAAAGCTAAAAAAAAATTAGAAAAGTGAAAGAGCACAAAAAGAAAATAAAAAGTGAATTAAAATTGAATTTGTTCCATTTTCTTTACTCCCTATAAAGTGGATTGACATCCTTACTTACCTCTATACTTTAGATTGTTATATTTTGTAGGTACATAAGGTTTTGATTAGAAGAACTTTTCAAGCAACGACAAAAATATACACCGAAAAGTCATTTCTATCATAGAGCACGAACCGTTGATTCGAATTGCGCAGGGGGTGAATCGTTGGAAAGGTACTTCAAAGACCTTAGAAAGTCTTTTGGACTACTCCCGAGTCCGGGAGTTGACTTTGGGGTGGCTCGAAAGTGTTCGTCGATCCTTTAGACGGGCAATTGTCGGATGTAAACGGATCGTTCGTCCGTATGGTAAGTCAGAATCGTGCATGGGGTGGACCGTTGGAAAGATTAGGAGATGTAATTCTACATTATAAAGAGTTTGACTCAATTTGAGGAGTTCACTTTGGTCAATCGAGGCATGGAAGAGTTCGGTGACCTTTCGGAGTAAAACGGATCGTTCGTTCGTACTGTAAGTCAGAATCGCGCACGGGGTGGACCGTTGGAAAGGGGTTTTAGTTCCCTTCAAAGATTCATTTAGTCTCGGTTGAACTAAAGAGTTGAATTTTTTCAAACAGATCTTGGGAGCGTCCGGTGACCTCTTGATCGAGTTTCGGGGGGAAACAGATCGTTCATCTGTACCGTAAGTCAGAATCGCGCACGGGGTGGACCATTGGAAAGGGGTTTCAGTGTCCTTAGAAGATTATTTCAGTCTCATTCAAGATGAAGAGTTTGAATTTTGGTCAAATGGAGTCTGGGAGTGCTCGATGGCCTTCAGGTCAGTACCCGGGGGGTGACTTAGGTTTGAAATGATGAAGGGAAGTGCTCGGGACCTAAGGAGAAGTTAGGGGGTATTAGAAGGTGGTGTCTAAACTTACAATATTAAAAATACTAGACCAATGAAATAAAAATCCAAGAATCTCTGGCGATTGCCATAATTTTAAGAGACTAAGATTATACAAAATAAATCCTTGTTTATTAATGAAGATGATGTAACTAGAAACGTTACTATCCACTTTGGTCCTCCTAAGACTACTAACAAAAGTCTCCATACAGAATAAATTAGAATTAGAAATATGGGAGAAGCTATACTTAGTTATCCCTCATAAGGAGAATGTAGTACTAAAGCTAGCTCTAGCTTATTAAGACAAGTTCCATCAATTACACCTAGAAGATCATTCGATAAAAAAGAATTTGTCAAAGAGAAAGCTGGAATCCAAAACTTTGGGCATGAACCCTCACAATTAAACATGTAGACATTTAAATAACATCTTAAAAGAAGTCATTTTGTTATATTCCAAGACAATGATAGATTTAATATGATATCCCAAGACCGTAAATTAAAATTAATAACAAAGAACTTCTTAGAAATCTTAGGTTGATAGAAGAAGAAAGATTAATAACAGGAAATTGGAATAGGTAACATGCTGAATGATGGTCCTAGACTCTTTAGTAAACCAATAGGAATAAATATTCATATTTATTTGAATACTCTAATAAAGACGAAAGCTGATTATATAAAAGATTTTCCAACTAGTGACATGAGTTTTACTCCAGTTAAAGCCATGGCAAGTCAAGCCAAAAACTCGGTTGGAATATACCTTAATTTAGATAATGTTCAAGATAGAAAAAAGACTTAGATGAATGGCGTAATGAAATAAATATGGGTTTTGCATCTGATGAACAATAGTATGCAACTTCATGTAAAAAATACGATGAGCAATCCATTTGAGGAATTGCTAAAAATTATTTAGACGGTCTAAGACAAACTACAGATGCAAAATCCGTAGCTAAAGTTGAAAAAAATGAAAGAGCATCAAGAAGAAAGATTAGTTGAAGAATATATTCAATTATTTACAACATAATTCATTGGAGCAGGACATTTAGCTCAAATTAATTCACAACACTTAACAAAAACTAAGGTAGCTCTTCTTAGTATTTGTAAATTAGATAAGATCAATGAATATAGCAATAATTACGAACAATTATATTACCAAATTATAGAACTTGGTGAGACCTTAAAAGATGAGTATTTAAAAAAATACTAGCTATTAGAGAAATCATAATTACTGAATACATGAATTGGCCAGGCGTTACTGGAATCAAGAATAACTCCATTGATGAAAGAATTAATTTTGCCAAAGATTATATTATATCTAAAAGAAGAGATATAACTCGAGGAAAGTTAATTTAAGAAACCGTCAAGTAGATTCCTCCAATTAAAGACGAAAGAGACATTGCTCCAATCCAATGGGGATGTGGCAATGGATTTAAATAAAGAAAATTCAAAAAGAGTAAACCAGATTGGAAACAAAGGGCTAGACCTTTAGGCTTTCCAAAGAAATATAAATTCAGACCATCTACTACCTTTAGAGAAAGGAATTTTAGATCCAAGAAAAATAGTTTTAATCAAAGACAGTATTTTAAGAAGAATGCCAATAAACATAAGAAAGTTCCTAATTACAGGAATGAAAAATAAGTAACTCAATCTAAGACTTCTTCCAAAGAATGTTGGACTTGCGGTAAAGAAGGACACTTTGCTAAAGATTGACTTAACAAGAAAGATAAAGAAATTATTAAGATTATTCATACAATATTAGAATTTACAGATCAAGAAGAATTAGATATATTATATGCTATAGAAATATTAGACATAGAAAATGATGATAATACCAGTATCTATAATGCATATATAGATAGTGATTTAGAAGACTCAAATATTGCTACTGAAGTATGAAGATTTCCAAGATAATCTAGACTTATATATGATGCAAACCGATAAAAAAGATGAGTATATAAATTTTGAAAAAGCTTGGTATAAATGTATATTAAGCCCCTTTTTTAAAGAAAAGATGGATAGTTAGTAATCCTGAGTTACTAACATATACCTAGATGTTACAATGATGAAAAATATTATTGTAGATTCGAAATTAAATGTAGTAGGAAAGAATTTAGTTATCTAGAGTGTTTTGAGGTCATACAAACATAACTAATTATGGTTTGCGTTATTTGTTAATTACACTACCATAAAGGTTGTTGGAGAACTAGGTTTTGAGAAAACTATACTACCTCATATGATACTCAAATAGATCAAGATATTAAACTATATTATCAAGACATTGATAAAAATGTTGCCAAGAGATTGCAAGAAAATGAAGACCTAAAAGGAAAGGAAATTTCCTATAATTAAGAAGAAAGGTACTCAGAAAGCAGTACAAAAGACTTAACAACAATAGATTTTATAAATAAACCTAAAAAACGAATATCAATTCTAGAAAAAAGAATAATTTAGGAATTCCTACTTAACCTAATGCTTATTTTGTAGAGTTATTTATATAATACAAAGATTATACTAAAAGACTTTCAACTTTTATAGATACTGGATGCTCGCGGAGTAATTGTAAGGCTAATGTCTTCCCTGAAGAATATTTTCAAGACATTAAGCATGAGATCCATGGTAAGGTAACTAATGGAGAACCATATACCTTATTTTTCAAACTATTCCTATTTTCTTAAAGATAGGAAAGCAGACAAATAAAACTATAAATCATCAGATATAGATCCCCGACCTAGTTTTACAGGGAACATTATTTTAGACGAAGACTTTATTAGTAAATATCATCCTTATACCCAGTATAATGATAAGATATTACTTAGAAATAAAGAGGAGTTTAATATTATCGCCCCTCTAATTGATCACAAGACTGCTTTCGATATTATGTAGGTCAAGCCAAATTATAGACTAATAACCCATCAAAGTTCTTTAGCTGAGCATGGTGGACCTAAACATACAAAGCAACAAGAAGACCTAAAAATAACTAATCCTTACAAAAATAACGGGAGTGTCCAGACCAAAAGTGTTATAAGCCAATAGACTTATGCAATAAGAAATTCTAGAACAATCCCAACAAGACTTAGTAAGGGACCAAGCTATATCCAAACAAAGATAATGGATATAGAAGAAAAAAAAGAAAAGATTAGGCAGTTAGCAAAGCCTACTTTAGGAGAAAATGCCATTGCTATGTGGGACAACGACTAAAGTTATTGTGAAATAATTCCTATTAACCCAGGTTCCACTATTAGTGGTGGAACTTACGAGAAATGATATTCACAAGAAGATGAAGAAGAATTTAAAAAAAATAGATGAAATGCTTAAACTAGGCATTACTAGAGAAAACAAAAGTAGACATAATAACCTTGCCTTCTACTTTCAAAATGAGTCTAAACGAAAAAGAGGAAAAAGACATATGGTCATAGATTATAGACACCTTAATAAGAATTATGAAATTGATTATTATAAAATATCACGCAAGAATAATCTAATCAATCTAATTGAAGATAGAATTATATTTAGTAAGTTTAATTGCAAGTCAAGCTTTTTGCAAATTATGATGCACCGAGACAGTATTGCTTGGACGACCTTTAGTGTGCCCCAAGGAAAGTATGAATGGTTAGTTATGCCATTTAAATACTTGAATTCCCCTAATGTATACCAAAGATGAATGGATAATATTTTTAAACCCTACTCCAAATTTTGTCTTATTTACATAGATCATATTCTTTTCGCTAACAAGATTGAAGTAGAACATATAAACCATCTTAAGAACATTATTTTAGAATCAGATAAATATGGAATTGTTATTTTTGAAAAGAAAATGCATTTATTCTAGACCGAAATAAACTTTCTGAATGCATATTAATGAAGGAAAATAATTCTCAGCAAAACACATAGCCAAGAAGATTCTTGAATTTTCAGACCAACTTAGAGATAAAAAAATAAATATAATTATTTTTAAGAATGTTTAATTGTGATTCAGACTTTATTAAGAACCTTTGTTCAAAAATACAAAGCTTAACATCAAAATTAAAGAGAACAAATAAGACTAAATCTTTTAAATGGATTAAAGACGAATTTGAAGTGATAAAACATATCAAAGAAGTAGTCAAGACTATTCCTCTACTTGAACTACCTAATGTTAAAGATCAGTTTATAGTAGAAACGGATGCTTCAAACAAGGAATGGGGAGCAGTTTACTTTGCCATTGATCATCACATTAAAAAGAATAAACTCTGTAGTTATAATTCTGGAACTTTTACTGATATATTGCCCATGAAAAAGAAGTTTTAGCTATAGTTCGTGCTTTAGAAAAATATATCCTTTTTCTTAGACCAAAGAATTCTATTATTTATACTGATTCATCTTATGTACTAAAATTCAGACACTTAAACTTATCAAAATTAAGAACCAATAGATTAATTAGATGGTAGTAGTTAATTTATTGATGTGACTTTTCTAGTATTAATATTAAAGGAAGTAAAAATACCATTCCAGACATTATATCTAGAGAACCCATATTTGATAATACCAATATAATTTCTTGTTTTATGATGCAAATAAATTTAGACACCATGAGTTCCTTTGGAACAAGTCGATTGAACAAAGAAGACATTGCAGACTATCTTAGACACGTAAAACCAAATGCTGGTAAAACGTAAAAATAGACTCAGACTCGTATCCAAGACAATCAAGAAAGACAAATTTTGGAAAACTTCGATGATATTCTTGTTTATCCTGAAAAATCAAGAAATGAAATTTTTGCCCAGAATAAAACTAGTCGGGAAAATGTATTTTCTCCAATTTAGGCTAGACCAAAGAAATACAGATTTAATAAAATATAAATGAGAATTTTCAGATGATGAAAATACTCTTATAGGTTCCATATGGTGGAATGTAAAGAATAAACTATGGGTGGAATTCAAGAAGAATTTAGTGGTTGCTGCTAGTTTCATGAAAGACTTGTCGTTACTCAACTCAGTGGTACTGCTATTCCCAGACCTCAGACTCAGGCATATGCTTAGACTCTTGGAGAAACCTCCAAATCCAGACCTATTTATAATTTCTATTATTAGCAAAGACTTGTGAGACTAAGATTGTTATACCATCTAGTAATAGTAATCTTCCAATTTCAAAAGACTATTTGAAAAAAGGATGATAACATTATTAATCATTTCAATATGTTATTATATGGGATTAATGGAGATGCCTTAATAATTAATGGCTTCTTCAAAGAAGTTCCAAAAATTCATCTTTTTGGAGAAGCAACAATAATACATATAACTATTGCAGACTATGGGCTCATTGGACTCATCCATATACAAACTGTAAAAGACACTATTACTCTTGAATAAATAGTCCATAAGTATGCCAAGAAAATAGAAGAATTTTTTCCCTTGTTTGCTAGTATTTATCAAATTCCTCCAAGTTCTTGCAGGGGAAAGAGAGTTGAAGGTTTTAGACTTGTTAGATTTTCCTCCTTTGCATTTGAAGACTTTAAAATCCTTTCTGAAGATGAAACTAAAAACTTATTTGTTGACAAGTACAAATATCAGATTACCTAAGCCATGGAAACAATCGAGATTATGGAGTTATTGACAAGCCAAGTGTAATACCCTATCCTAGTGATTCAATTAAAATTTGTATAAATTATGATGGAATGAGGATTAAGGATAATTGTAAGGGAATTACGGATTGAGAATTAAAGAAAACAATAATAAAAAAAATATTCAGGGGTCATTCAAACGACTGTGAGGGGTCGTACGAACGACATCCCCACGTCGTTAGAAGCGAAATCAATCTCGCAAGATACAGGGGTTCAAATTACATGCCACTTCTTTACAATGGTAGTTCGTGTGAAAGATCGCGCGAACCAAGGATCAAATGTGATGGAGAAGTTGTTTGAACAACTTGGGCTTGTCGTTTAAACAATGTTAATCAAATTTTTTTAATCTGATTGGCCTTGTGCGCTGTCACATTCCTAGACATTGATTTGGTGTGCTATCAAGACTGGAACAACCCAGATTGGACAAAATGAGGATTTAAGGTTTTATGGTGTTTTACTAAGGCTTGTTTGGACATTTTATTGGGAGAAAAATGCAAGAAGAGAGAGAGAATGAAGAGGGTGGTCTTCCTCCATGGGAGGGATTTTCCCACCACTCCTCCAACATTATTCCACCCTCATATATCCATGAAACACCATTTTCATTATGTATCCCACCATGTTTGAAACCTTTACACCCATTTTCACAATTGTTGATGAAAATCTACAAATTTTGGAGAGGTTTTAAGGGATTTTGGAGAAGATGACGAGGGCTTCCAGGGAGTTTGAGGTGTAATTTTTCTTGAAATCTTAAATGAAGCATTTTGGAGGATGCTTTTGGTAATCCCTTGAGGCCATTTTTGGAAGTGGGGTTGCTTCTCCTACACATATTTCTACCACCATTGGAGTTATTAGAGGTGGTAAAATCTTACTCTTAATATTAAGACTCTATTTTGCGTAATTTGTTGTCTTGTAGTTAGATTACATGAGTAGTGTTCATTTGATTAAATGATGAAATTATGTGTAATAAATATTAAACATTTTTATGGAATAAAATGTTGCTAAAATGTTATTTTGTTGAAAATCAATAATGAATAAATATTTCAAAGTCTTGAAATATTAAAAGTTGGTATTTGTGAAAATAGTGTATTTTTTTTTAAAAAAGATTGATGATTAAACATTCTAGGAAATAAAATGTTTAAAAGTGATAGTTAATTCTCGTAAACATTGGTGAAATAATGTTTTAAAGTTTGTTGCAAAAAAATGAAGATTTTATGAAAAATGGACATCCGTGAGTTTGAAGAAATTAAATGTCTTTTATGCTTTAAAATGTATTTTTGCAAGTATGATAAATTTCTAGAATGAAAAATATGTTTAAACCATTTAGTAGGATTTTAAGGTTTAAAATCCATCTTCTCATGCATATAAACTTGTAGTATTTCGATGTTGAATGTATAAACAAGTTTAAAGAAAATTTAGTTGGATTTAAAAATGTAATAAGGAAAAACATTGAAATTCAAGTCTTCAAATTGTATGAAAATGGGATTAAAGATATAATAAACATAAGGTTGTAAGACTACGTGTGTTGATAAAGAGAAATGGTATTTTCTTGTAAAATTAATCTTCAAGTGTAATTAGATTTCTTGAATAAAGAAATTGAAGAGATGACTAGTTTGGAAAATAGTTAATGGAAGGTTTAATAAGGGTTAATGGATAAACATTGAAAAGTTGGTGTGTGACTTAATAATTTTTTAGGGGGAAATTAACACTTGTGGAAATGGAGTAAAAGGTGATTTTGGAAACAAATGGGTAAAATGTTAATTTTAATTAAAGTGGAACATTTTTATGTAATAAAAATATTGAAAAGGTGTAACACAAAGTGATCCTAAATGAATATTATTTTGGAATAAAATCAAGGTTAAAGTGTAAAGGACATGAAACGGTAAAATTTCAAAGTGTAATACAAGTTGGGGTGTAAGCCCAAATTTTGACTTCGGTCGGGTAAAAAGAAAGTGGAGTAATGTGGACATTTGTAAAATGCTAAAACGTATTAAAAGGAATTGAAATTACACCGGGATAAGCAAGAAGGGTCTGAAGCCCTAGGGTGAAAAGCCCAAAACCACTGGCCAGAGCATATGGTACGCATAGCCGGCGGTGTTGAGTCTGTTAAAGTATGCGGTATTAGAAGATTTTGTGAAAAGATAAAGGAATAGGGAACATGTCAAGAAATGGATTGTGTGGTAATATCTGTTATTACAACCTAACTTGAATGAATTAATCATTATTCCGATAAAGGTTAAAATGGACCATTAAACTCGATATTATTTAATGTCCATAAGGTAAGGGAAAAAGGTTAAGCGAGTGAGTAAATGGGTGATTAAGCGACCTAAACAGTTAAATCCATAATTAACTTGAGAATGTACTAAAAAATTAAATGAGTATTGTCTAAAACGATATCGCGTGTTTTGAAAGGGTAAATTTCAAAGAAAATACTAAAATGTGTTGGATAAAATAAAAAAGGTGATTTCGGTAAAGGAATATTTTCAGGCAAATCAAATGTAGTAGGTTCAAGTGTTGAACCTTGTGTGTTAAATGAAGAGAGAAATGCTAAAATGAGTAAATAAGGAGTTATTTATAATATTAAGGTAAATTAATGTGGGTAATAAGGTTTTCGAAAGTAAAAACGTTTCATGCATTAAGTATGATTACATATATATATATATATATATATATATATATATATATATATGCTATGTAGTTGCATATGCATGTAGGCATAACGTGTTGACTTTCCTTTCTACCTTTCGATTATATACAACATTTATATATTTTTCATTGAGCGTCGGCTCACACCCTCACTTTGTTACGACAGGTTGGGAGCGGTTTCGTATTTTAAGAGCGCTATACAGGTAAGTAACTTCAGGGTGATCCCTATGGGTCCCTCACGTAGTTTATTTTGAAACTGGAATAGCATGATAAATAAGTGAAACATTAATTAAAATAAAATTTAACTAACAACATTATATAAGTTGTTCATTGCACTTCACACCTAAAGTTCAGGTCGGACCGAGTTACAGGGACATTATAAATGGTATCAGATCTCTAGTTTCGAGGTTCCTTTAGAGAGTGACGTGGTTAGGTCGACATTGGATCTTTCAAAGTTGGTGTGGTTTGGGTCGATCATGCTATTTTGGTGATGGTTTAGTTCATGTCCTCAACAGTATAGTTAAGGAGGTTAGTATGACAAGTGATTTAGTGGAAATTGGTACGCAATCATATTAATAGCTATTAATCGCTTTCGCATTTCTGATTAGAATATTTGGTAAATTACGGGTGTGTCCATGCAAGCCAACATTGGTGACACCTTGGTTGTTAGTGTGAGGTGCTTGTGTTATATTCTTGATGACATAGAATCATTTAAGATGTTGATAGAGTAAGATGACACCCATTGGGCAAGTGGCATGAGTTGCATATATTCATTGGTAGAGGTAGATGGTTAGGGTGTCATGACTAGACACTGGTGATTGGTTCTTAAATGGTATATAATTCTTAGGTGCGATGCTTATAGTTAGTTAACGCCGCTAAAGTAATTAGACAAATTTAATTCTTGGCATGATATCACAATCGATGGTAGTGTGAATATTTGAAATTGTGTAGGCTAATAGTAGCAAACCGTGATCTTTTGTGTGAGAGGTATAGTGTGATAACCTTGATGATGAGTGTAGCCTTAGTAGTGTTAATAGTGAGTAGTGTTCGTTGAGACCTATCCGTAAAGGTTGTGTGTTTTATATAGGAGGTTAGATGACTGAGTGGCATTCATAAGTACTGATTCTATGATGAGAATGGATTGGTTCCCTTGGTTGAGGAATAAGGTTGGGTATACCTTGATTATAATATGGTATTGAGGAATAGGATCCCGCATGGCATCTGCAGTATAGACCTTGGTATTTATAGGCAATACCCGACATTCCATATTTTAAAATCCTTCCCTAGTAAATTAGTTAAGTTATATGTGGATTATAACTTTTAGAGGAGTTAATTATAAATATAGAAAGAATTATGGATGAAATTGGAGAAATATATATAGAAAAAGAAAAAGGGTCGTTCAAACGACACAGGACTATCGTTCGAATGACAGTTTTAAGGTCGCGAGATGCAGGGCTTCTAAAGAATTGATACTGATTTATAGTAGCAGGTCGCATGAAGGTTCGCGTGATACACAGATCGAACACATTAGATGTCGTTCTAACGACATAGGTGATGTCGTTCGAACGATATAGGGGAAGTCGTTCGAATGACCTTCGTTGAGTTTTTAGATTTGATTACCCTTCTGTGCTGTCATAATTTGGAGCATTGATTTTATGTGTTGTCAACCCAAATCATCCTAGAAAGGGCAAAATGATAATATAGACTTTGGATACGGTTTTATGAAGGTTTGTTTGGTGTTTGGGGGGTTTATTGTGTTGGGAGAAATTGAATAAGGAGAGAGAGATTGAGAGAGAGGGGGGTGGTATTCCACCACCATTCCACCTCCATTTGTGTGATATTACACCATATTCAAACACAAAATACCCATTTCTACCATGGTTGAAGAAGAACCACGAATTTTGGAGAAGTATTTAGGGAATTTATTAGAGAAGATGAAGGCGGATTTTAATGGAGTTGAAGTGGGTCTTACTTGGTAGCTTGAAGTAAGAACACTTTAGAGCTTTGGAGGATGCATTTGGTAACCCCTTGAGGCCACCTTTGGAGGTGGGGGTTGTTCCTCCTACACCAACACCACCATTGGAATCATGCACATATTTTATAAAATCTTACTCTTAGTTTAATAGTTATTTTGCACATTATAGTCTTGTAGTTGGACTATTTGAGTAGGTGTATTTAGTTAAATGGTATAATTGTTGCGTAGAAGATGATAAACATTTTTAAGAAACAAAAATATTGGAGAATAATATTTTATTGCAAATAAAGAATAAGTAAATATTTCAAGGTTTTGTAATATTGAAAGTTGGTGTTGTTGTGAGAATGGGCATTTTCTAGAAATATTGGTGTTAAATATTTTTGTGAAATCAAATGTTTGGAAATAATGATTTACTTTGGTAAATATTTGGTGAAATAATAACATTTCAAAGTTCTTGCAAAAATGAAGGTTTTATAAAATATAGACATTTGTTTAAGTTGAAGAAATAAAAATGTCTTCTATACCTAAAGAAATGTATTTTTTACAAGTATAATAATTTCTCATGATGGAATGTATATTTAAACCATATATTAGGATTTTGAGTTAAAAATCCATCCTCTCATGCAGATAAACTTGTAATATTTTAATATTAGTTGTATAAACATGTTTAAAGAAGATTTTGTTAGGTTTAAACATAAAATAAAAAACTTTAGAAAGTAGTCTATAAGTGTGTGAAATTGAGACTAGAAGATATGACGAAAATGAGATTATAAGACTACATGTGTTGATAAAAAGAAATGGTATTTCTTGTAAAAGTAGTGTTAAAGGAAAATAGATTTCTTGAATAAAGAAAGTAAAGAAATGTGTGTTTTGGGAAAATATTTATTAAAATATTCATTAAGTGTTAATGCGGGTGAACATGGAAAAGTTAGTGTGTGTAACTTAGTAATGTTGTAAAATATTAACAGTCATGAAGTTGAAAGAACTAAAAAAAGTATGGGTGTTTCCAATTAAGTATAATGACACTCCAAGGCTAAAAAGGGTTTTAATTTATTAAAACACTTAAGAAGGTAGTGTGTACGACTTAATAGTGTTTTGGGGAACTTAACACTTGTGAAAATTGAGTAAAAAGTGATTTTGGAAACAAATGGGTAAAATTGTAATTTTTCATAAAGTGGAACATTTTTATGAAATAAAAATGTTAGAATGGGTGTTACAAAAAGTGGTCCTAAACGAACATGATATTTGGAATAAAATCAAGATCAAAATGTAAAGGATATTAAATGGTAAATTTCAAAGTGTAACACAAATGGAGCGGTAAAGTCCCATATTTTAGCTTCGGTCGGGTAAAAAAGAAGTGGAATAATATAGACATTTGTAAAATATTAAAACACATAAAAGCAAACTCGGATAACATCGGGATAAAGAAATAAGGCCTCGAAGCCCTCGAGTGAAAAGTCCTAAAACACTGGCCAGAGCATATGGTGAGCATAACCGGCGGTGTGGAGATCGTAGAAGTATGCAGTATTGGAAGATTTCGAGAAAAGATAAAGAAAATATGGAACATCTCAAGAAATGGGTTGTATGGTAAAATGTGTTAATACAACCTAACTTGAATGAATTTAATAAATGTTACGATAAAGGTTAAATGGACAAGTAAATGCATAAATCTATTAATATCTAAAGATAAGGTAAAAGGGTAAAGAAAGTGGGTAAATGGGTGATTAAGTAACCTAAGTTGTTAAACCCATAATTTACATAAAAATGAACGAAAATGAATTTAAAATGATAAATAAGTATTTTCAAACGCGGTGAATGTGTGTGTTGAAATGGTAATCTTCAATGAAAATACTAAAGTGTATTTAAATGAATAAAAAGGGTAATTCTAATAAAGGTATGTGGTTGGATAAATCAAGTGTAGTGGTTTCAAGTGTTGAATCAAGTGTGTTAAATAAAGTGAGAAATGCTAAGTGTAAGTAAAGGAAATTTTTACATGATTAAGGTATATTAATCTGGATGAGTAAGGATTGCAGAAGTAAATGACTAATGCATCAGAACATTTATTTTCAAAGGCATATATACATATATGTATATACATATATATTTTTGCATGCATATGGTTGTAGCATGTGAGTATCATTTTTGCCATTTATTTCTATACTTCTTGTATATTCTCATTGGTCATAGGTTCACACCCTCGCTTTGTTACAGCAGGTAAGTATGTTTTATTTATTTTACATTAGTATATATATTTACTTGGATTTTGGGGTGCTCCCCACAGGTCTCTCACGTAGTTTACTTTGAAACTGGAAGCACATGCTAACAAGTAAAATAATAACTAAAATAAAATTGGACTAGTAAATATTATTTAGATTTTTTTATTGCACTTCACTCCTAACGCTCGAGTCAGACCGGGTTGACTCACGGGTAACCCATTAATCTGGGTCGGGGCGTTACACATATCCAACCAAGATCTGTATAGTTGTGTTAACTTGTAAGTTAACCCATGGTGTGATGTTTGCATAGTGGCAAAATTTAGCTGTTATAATTAAACATTTATTGGGGTTAAGTGGGGTAGACCTTGAAGTTTATAGGTTGTAGGCGACGTCTTGTATCCTGCCCAAACCCTTATAGCATTACTTGTGGTCTGCACATGGCTTCTGGTCACAGTCGTTTGGGAGAAAGATAAGATAAATATCTAAGTGTTGAGATTCGTTTTAGCCATTGAGGTAATGGCTAGGCGCGATGAATTGAGAGAGTAGTTTAGAGGCATTTGAGGTACTTATAAGACAAATTTTGTGTGGCATCATTAAGGATAAGGATTGAATGCTGTGGCGCCTTAAGGTGTTTGATAGTTAACGTGCACCATAGGTAGAAGCTCGTAGACTAGTGTCTTTGCGAGCGCCGAGTAACTCGTGATGTGGGTATTGAAAGGTTCGTAAAGATCACCTATAATGATAAAGGTATGGACGATCAAATCTTGTTGGGTTTTAGGACTTTCATATGATATGTGTTGGGTGTTCTTAGGAAACCAATTAAGTCTGGTAAAAAGAAGAAGTAGCATTCTAGTAACTCTTGTCTTGAGGGTCAGGTGATGATCCTAGATTACTGGTCGTGTAGTGCATGCGTCGAGTGTGGCTTCCCGAATCCGCAAAGATGGGTGGTATGACCCCTAAAGTGGGGTGATAGTTGTGTCGTCATAGTATTGATGCTCGAATGTCATGGAATAACTAGTATGGTGCGTGATACGTGATTTCAGATGTACTAGGAAATGTATTCAGGATTTATAATGATCACTCCATGTGAAGACTTGAAAATGATAACTGAGGTGGGGTAACATTGGAACATGATTATTATGTCAACGTGTCGATGGTATACGCTAGGGTAGCCTTAGAAATGGAAGGATTAGTTCTTGGCACGTCATGAAAAGATAATACGGGTTAGAAGATGTAGCCTAGTGTGGTATTTGCTACCCTTAGAATGTCAATGATGGCGGATTTAATCGTCATGATATTCTGTGTGGGTAGAAACCGAAGGTAATTTTGGTGGCAATCTCATGTGGTAAAAAAACACGGTTAGGTGAGTGCCTTGCTTGGACTAAATAATGTCGTTGGAAGTTTGAAATGTCGATCACGATAAGTTAAGACAAATGATAAGTTGGGTGTAGCAAGTTAGTGACATCTTCACTGGTAATTGGACAAGGTCAATGTAGACAAGGGCGTGAAGTACTCGCAAATCAAAATGGTTCATATACGCCAAGGATGTGCAAGGTGGGGTTGTGGCCATCCCGGAGGGCGCGACATTTACTTTGGGGGAAGGAGGAGGATCTTTTGAGAAAGAACTGCGCCTTGGTCTCACACCCTTCTCTTCGAAAGGTGCTTCGACCGTCGTCGGTGTGGGGTGAATGTAAAGAGATGGAGTCGAAATTCTATTTTGCTCAAAACAGTCAAAAGAACATGTTGCCACTTCGAGAGAGCAGCATTAAAGACAAACTGGTGCATATGAAACTGGTAGATCGGAGGCCCGGGGGTTAAGTTACGAAATGGGAAGGTGTTAGGCACCCATCCCGCCCTTTCGATCTCTCATGGGCAAATGTTAATATTTTCCTTTATCCTCGTGAAGTGTGTGTACGTGTTTATATAATGGGGATTGGAATCGTTCGACCCATACCATGAAAAAGATAGGGTGAGGTCATCTAATGGAATATTCCCAAAATAATAATAAATGTAGAAGATTGAATATGAGCGTTCATCGTGATATTGATTGTTATTGGGAAACGATAATATACGTGGGATGAGACACGAACAAGCATATTATATATATCTATATAATAAGTTACAATTGTGTTTTCACTATTCATAAGGGAAGACATTTGACGGTTCAGATCGAAGCCAACAAGGCTAGAAATGGAGGGTTGTGATTAAAGATTCCTCTTTTACTCTTTTATCCCTATATTATTTTCCCCCTCTTTTTATCACTTGATATATTTTCACCCACTTACTCAAAATTCAAAAGAATGGGTAAAATGCTCAAATACACACTTGGACCCTCTTTTCCTCTCAGTACACCTCTCTCTCTACCTGTTCTCCTCTCGTTATCTCATTCACTTGGTTCACCCATACGTTGCTTCCCAACCCCACCTACCGACCAGTTTTTCTACCACCCTCCTCCACTGCTGCACAACTCGGTTGACGCCCTCCTCCTCTGCCACTCTTTCTCACACATACACATCTTAAATTTCTTATCTAGATCTGAATATATAGTATGATTTATAAGGGATTCTTAGTTTATTGACCCTAATTAAGTTCACTCTCTCCTCTTTCCCCAAGAATTCTAGGGGTTTCAAAGCTCACGAATCAATGATAAAAAAGAAATATGAGAAAGATCTCGAAGTTGTTGCTATGACGCTGAAGAAGATTCTTCTGATGAGGTTAAATTTTACGATTGTTCCATAGATGTTATTGCATGTCTTTGATATGAAAATTTTTATTGTATTTAGGTGTTTTGCAATGCTAACCATGTTTCGATTTATGGGTATTGGAACTTAAGGTATGTGATACATTGTGAACTTTAGGTTTAATTTAATGTGTTTTCAAATTTAGGAACTTTGTGATTCATTAACCGTGCGTATTATTTTGCAGATTGTAGATAATAGAGATTGAAGCTTGAAATGAAGGTATAAAACACATTTTAGGTGTTAAATATAAGCTATCCCAACATTGTTAGTTTTGTTATTACTGAATATTTGAGTTTTTTCATTATCGTGGTGACTTTTAGTTGGGGTTTCTTGAAGTTGTAGTTGAATTTTAGTAGGAAGGCATACAACTTCAGGCATTCATCATTGCATTGCTGCAAACTGCAAACATATATCTCTTTGCCCTTATTTTTGAACATGTTCTCTTTGCATTCATAAAAAATGTATATATCATTTTTGCAGATATGTCATTGCATTGTTGTTTCTGAACATGTTCAATAACTCGATATATCTCTTTGCCTTGATTTTTGAAACCCCCAAAACCCGACATTTTGTAAATTTGATTTGGTTGGATGTTTTTCTTTGTTTTGTTTAGGAGTTGTGTGTTTAAGTTTTGTTCATATTAGGACATTTACGAGATTACACACATTTTTAAAATAAGAATTGTTTTACTAAGATGCTTTTGAGGATTAGACAAATTATCACATTTTTTTTATCGCTCTTATTCCTGAGCATATTCATTTATTATATCACATCCACAAATGTTCCTGTATCTGGACCAGTTCATGATTGGGATGCTAACAAGTAATCACGATAATTACGAACAAGACAACAGAGCGTAGCTGAGATTTTTCTTTTTTTGAATTTTTCTTTAGTCTGAATGTTAATCAGTTTGTATGAATATGAATCACTATTTGGATTTGAATCAGTTTTGAACACTATAAATCACTGTTTGTGAGGATGTGAATATGTTAATTTGTATTCTAATCAATTCAAGCATGATGAATCAATTTGTTTGAATTTGAATCTTTTTTATCGCTATAAATTAGTTTGTGAGGATCTATTTTAAAATATGCTAATTGTATTGAGAATTTTATTTTATTTATGCAGGTCACTTCATTAGCATTCCTGCCAGACTAGCAGCCCTTGGCTTCATCATGCCCACAATTGGTGTCAAACTACGTAATTTTCTGTCAAACTACGTAAATTATTTTTGTTTTCAGTCGATTAACTTCACTAACCTAACTATTCGTGACAACTAATATAAAATATACTCAGGGGCAGATACACATTTTTTGGATGGCTAATATTTAATACACTTGGGGGATGATGTAGATAACTGACATGTTGTTTATATTTTCTACACGTTTTTACCTTTTCTTTTAAACCATTTGAAGATTTGAGAAATTAAATATTCATCGTTGGATAGAACTTTAAATTTTATATTCATTATTGGATATGCATTAAAATATTAATTATGGACATAAGATATTGCTGTGTGTTTTATTGTTGGTCATTATGTATTGAAGATGACCATATTATGGAATTCTTTATGTTATATAGATTCAATAAAAATTCAATGGGAATTTTACCTCTCCCTATGTGCAATTTGCAGATCTACACACGATTCAACCTTATCAATGCTATTGCTTTTTATCATGTTTTTAGAACTGACTGTTTATACATGTTTTTATCATCAGTTTTTAGCAATGACCTCTGTTTTTAGATCTAAAAATTTAAACTGTTTTCAACCTTGCTATTTCAGAATATATCGAATAAATGGGTTAAAGGAATACTAGGTTATGGCAAAAGACTTACTAAAGAGAATGGATGAGGTGTTGAATCAGTTTATAAAAGACTTTAAAGAGGATTCCTTAGAAGCCAAAGACTAGACTATTTGGATGTTAGCATATGTAATCTTAATAGCAACCATCAATGCCTACACAAGGATTGTTTCCAACAAGTACCCATCCTTTCGCCTGAATTGTGTTTGTCCTGGCTTTGTCATAATGGATATAAACCGCAGCACTAGCATATTAACTGTGGAAGGAGCTCAAAGAGATGTGAAGTTAGCATTGCTACCTTATGGCATCCTTTCTGGATTTTTTTTTGTTAGGGGAAAATTATTTTCCTTTTAAGGAGCTAGATTGATCCATAGCATATATATATACATATACATATACATTTTTGGTCTTTTGCATCTATACCTCTATTTTTAGATCTAAAATTTTAGATCTATAGAATTTATTTTCTTTATTTAACTCTCTTTCGAATATCAAGTGGATAGTTGTATGTTTTGGAGCACATAATATTGTCAACGGAAACATTTTTGGTCTTATGATCTAAATGATCTGTAATATCTACAATCATATGAACATGGTTTGATGATTCCACCATCCAAACTGATCTGATTTGACTTGAGCAGTTTGTTTTAGCTTTATTTATTGAATGGATCGATGGATTCAAACTGATACGATTCCATCATCCAAAATGATCGACCTGCTCTCTTTTCGTGTTCGTTCATTTTAACCTTTTGTGTTATTGTTACGAATGAATATTTTTGTGTTTTGTATTTTACGAGTAAAAAAAGGCCGGTACAGGGTGCATAAATATAAGATGCACATGGCTCCAGGAAAAAGGAAAAAAAATGACTGTATTGGGTGCATAAATTTCGTTTAAAAAGGAAAAAGGATAATATGAGATGCACATGTTCTCTATGTTTTATGACTGTTCTCTGTATCTCATACAAGTTTTTACTCCTAGTCTGCTTAACTTTTATTTACACTTTTCTTATTTTTTCTTTGCTGATGTAGATAAGGAGAATTTTATACTTCGTTTCTCGATCTCCTACCTTTAGGTTGCAAGGTACCTACTTCCAATTTCATCATCACCTGCTTGAATCCTTTCGATTCCACTCTCTAGGTTGCAAGGTACTAGAATTTTTTTTTTATCATTTTAAAGCGAAGAAAAAGCAAATACTTGAGCCCTTCTGCGGGTCGATGCATGTTGCTACCCCATATATCAGTAAAGATGTTCTTATACTCTCAAGCCCTTCCAATTCATCCTTGTCGATGCCCTGCTGCCAATTGATGTTTGTCGCTACCCCGACAATGACTGCTGCACACAGATCGGCCCTGCCGATGCAACCTTAATGCTGGTTGATGCCAGCTTCTGCCTCGTCGAGCTTACCTCATTGATGTTGCTACCGCCGGTGAGAGGTAAGAGCTTACTTAGAAATAAGTTAAGTTCCAGATTAGTTAGAGACTGTCCATAACTTGCAACTTCATATCTTGCAACTTCATATCATATCTGAAAATTTATAAATTTTTTACACCTTTATGTTGCAAATTTTTTACACGATTCAATATCTACATCGTAATGTTTTCACGATGTTCGATTGTAAAAGTTTTATGCTAATGAATGCACGATTCAAGATTTTTACACGATTCAAGATCAGATCAAAGTTTTATTCAATATTAGATCAAATTTTTTACACGATTGATCAGATCAAAATATAGTCCAAACGATCTAAATTTTTTAATGTTTTCGTACTATAAATTCTTCGTTTTATCCATCTAGGCTTTTTATCCAGTGAGAGTATAAATTCTTCGTTTTGCAATTCAATTAATGAGCTTTTTCTCCATGATAGTTTTCATGTTTGCTTTTGCCATCCTATACAATCACTGGACACATAGAGATAACATAACTGGATTTGTGATTATGTACTCTCACTGGACACATCCTATACAATCACTAGCCGTCTTACACATTCACTGGATACATTTGTTTAATAGTTATTGCACACACAATCATGTAATAGTAACTAATCTAGGTTGTTTGATTAAAAATTTCATTTATCATAATATGAGTTGGGACATGAACTGTTTACTCTAAACTGTCTGTGAAATGAAAATTTATTTATGTACATGTTGATTTACATTTCATGTGTAAATTATTTGCAGAAGTGGATTATCGATACAAAAATAGAGCAGGAGGATACACGAGAATGCTCCAAACTTGAATATGAGTTTTTGATGCTGCATCAATGGCTTATATTAAGTTTATAGATAGAGGGAATGAGCTTAGGAAATCAAAACCACCAACTCCCCAACCACTACAGAGATCATCTTTGGATCCCTGGACAAGATCTCGACTTACGAGGCAGTTTGCACCCCTAAAGATGACGACGACGATGATAAAAGTTGTCTGAGAATTGAGGTATTTTAGAATTGGCATATCTCAGTAACTTTACCTTTTTACTCTGCTTGATAACAAGTTTTTTTCCTGGCCCGGGGTGTGCTCCTTTTGCAGGCCTGTTTGTGGAAACATTGACATTGAAATTGCGTAGAATGGAAGGAGTCGTTTGGCTCTCACTAATGTACTGTTCCAAGTTGTGTTTAAGAGGGCGTAAACTCTTTTGTTTATACTCTATGCAATACGAATATTCTCCTTTTTACTGTATGATCAATATGTAACTTTGTAATAAGGAACTCTGTTGTGTTCCCCTTATGATTTAATAAAGCTACCCATGTTTTCACTAATGTGTATATGTTCACTAAATTCATGGTGAGACATGGATACTCCATTAATTTTAGGTAATAATGATAACCTCATTCATCACTCAATACATAAAAATAAATATATTATCTATATTCTAGTCATTACCAAATTGGTATTTTGTAGTTAAGTATGTAACTTATTGCAACTGTCAATTTTTAGCTTGACCAAATGGGAATTCTCATTTTAACGATTCGTACTTGCAGTTCTTGAAGACATCACTAAATGAAGGGCCCAAATCAGTTTAGTACAGCATATACGATTATGAAGACTGTCAATAGTGTCGAGGATTTGGCCCTTGCAAAAGTTCTCTCTTTAATTGCTTTGATATTTAGTATATTTTTTCATATCTTGGTTACGAGTGTAATTTTTAAACTGATTGTGTATATATTGAATCTGTGTCTAAATGGACAATATCAGAGTTAATAATGTCAAGTTCGGAAGAGCGCTTTTTACCTAAAAATCCAGGTAGCTGGCTTGGGAAGTTCACAATAGGAAGAAATCAGGTACTCAGTGTTCGCAAGATAAATCCAAAATCTTTGATAATAAAGGTAATTTTTGATCTGAATCCTTTTTCTTACATTGGTTTATTTGCTTTGCTGATTTGTATTATAAATAACAGTTTAGCTGGGATTTTGATGTGTTTTTAATGGCTTTTATTAATTGCATTTCTCATGTATCTTGAACTTTGTGACTGTGTTGTTTTAGGCATATGAGAATGAGATTATGATTGCAGTTGTCCTTTTACCACTTACTTTTCGAATAATCTAAATTCAAATGAAATTTATTCCTTTTAATGGTTTGTGTCTTTAATTATGAGCTGTTGTAATATCAAAGTTGGAATGGAATGCTACTATGAAAGATTACTAATGATGGTCATATAATGATTCAAACAAATCTTCATAAGTTTGTTTGCAAATCGTCATAGAACCATGGCCATAGCTAAATGAATTTGCAAATGATTGAACTGTAGAAGTTTGTTTGACATTATTAAGGCCACTAACTTGAAGCACTGCTAGAAATTAAAGATCAACAATGTTCTATGGGCCAATTTCATGAATCAAACTAACTTGACTAGTGTGGTATGTTATTCAGACTTGATACTTGCTTCTGAGTCGCACCAATCCCCATTTGCCTTCTTGATTTTATGGATCATAAGAGCATCCCTCTTGACCTTAATTGATTGATGAAAGAATTTTGAGTTGGTATATCACCTTCCAAATTCCATTTGCTGCTCATTTTTTGCTTTCAAAAGTCCTCTTCATTTTTTAAAGCCAAGCTCAAACTAGAATTGGCCTTAGATAGATTTTGCCTTAGATCTTCATTTATGTGTATTTCTTCTTTGTTGCTAACTGTTGTCTATATTGACATTGTCCTTACCTCTTCATTAGCATTGGCCTTATATCTTCATTTCTGATGGTGCGATATTTGATTTTTCATGGTGCGATTTGTAAAATTTCTTATGGTTTGATGCTTATATGAAACTTCCATGTGTTTGTTTTAACTGTTGTGACTAATGAATGTAGTGACTAATTACATTCAATTTTTTTGTATCTCAGTCGTCGAGGGGGGATTATAACCAACATTTTATAAGGTTCAAACAAATTTTTTGGGATCAAGCATCACTGGTTAAAATGGGGCAAGCTTTGTGCTCCATTAGATGAAGGTAGTCTGGGATTCAAACTAATTACTCACATCTGCAAAGTGGCAATCATGAAGATGCGCTCGGATGGAGTGGAATCAAGGGAATCCGGTCGGGTTGTGATGCCAGATTGTGAAGCGCAAGAGAAGGTCAAAGTCTCGGTGGAAATAGAAGAGAAGGTCAGATCTGTTATTGATCGAGTTTATATTTTTAAAAAAGTTTGATCTATTTTTTAAAAACAGATTTGCTACTGCTATTTTCACATTTTAATTTTGATTTTTGATTTTTGATTTCCCATTTGGTAATGGTATATCTATTTTCCCTTTTAATTCCAGGTAAGCAAGATCTACACCCTTTTTCAAGTGTTGCTCAAAACGTGATCAGGTAAGCTTTAATGACGCTTCACGTTTCTTCACTGAGATTTGAATTAAATCTTACTAATTAAACATTAAAGCTTTTAATGTCAGGTAAGCTTTATGATCAATACCCGTTTCTTCACTGAGATTTACTAATTAAAGCTTACTAATTAAAACTTTACTAATTTACTAATTAAAGATTGACTAATACCTGACATTAAACGGGTATTATACCAGGTATTATTAAAGCTATTAAAACTTTAATTAAACAGGTATTATACCAGGTAGTAAAACAGTTATTAAAATTTTAATTAAAGGGGCTTTATTGATTTAGGACCTAATGTAATATGTATTTTAGAAATAGGACAACAAACATTTTATTTATAGTTTGTCCCTATTTTTGAATAAAGCCGCTGGCGCGGACCCATATTCATAAAATGTCAACCAATCACAGCATGCCACGTGTCCCTTTAATTTGAAAATATGGACTAAAAATGAAAAAGAAATGTTTGTTGTCCTATATCCATAATCAATATTATGTTAAGTCCTAAAAGTACACAATCTATTTTATAAATCCTTAGTAGGTAAGGTCTCACATAACGAACGACCATAAACTATGTATTTTGTTACAAAGTCCCTCTTTTGGGAACTCTCTAGCGTCATGTTAGCGACACAGTGTATTTGGTATATAATTAATAATTAGCATGATTTATATTATATTTGACTAGGTATTTCAATTGAATAACTATATTTTTTGTTTTGTATCAGGTTTTGAAAACAACGGACAATCATTACAGTGGAACAAGTGGGACAACCTCAATTAATATATATGTGAATTTTTTTTAAAGAAGTTTGTTTCGTTGAAATATTTGTTTGATGAATTTGAACTTCTTGAATATTTTACTATTGGTTGTTACCCCTTAAGTAAGGTGGATAGTCTAATAAATAAAGGAGATTATGCCAATTTTTTTTAAATTGACACTTTGTTAATTTGAGACATAATGTGAATTCAATTAATGAATATTGTATAGTTCATGTTGTATGTGAGTCTATTTAATTAATTTAAACTATTTGAATGTTGTTGGACTATTTGTTATTTATTAAGCAGGGTGGATAGTCCTAAAAACAAAGGATATTATGGTCAATTTTTTAAAAATTACATTTTGTTTTTTTTGGGGAACAAAATTTGTGCCTTTTTGCAATTATGTAATTTGAAAATTTGTCGTTTTGCGATTATCAGCGTGCCTTCAGGCACGGGTATACCCTAGTGTATATATATATATATATATATATAATTTTGAGAAATTTGGAAAGTAAGAGAAGTTGGAAAATTGGAAAGTAAGAGAAGTTGGATAATAATAAATTTGGGACACCTACATAGCCTATGAAGGCATCAAAGTCCACGTAGTTCGAATATAGGATAGGGGTGGGTTTTATCCCATAGATTCTAATGGAATTTTATTATGTGTGTACGTGTAGAAAATGTGTTTTGGTTTTGTAGAAAGTGTGGTGGATAATTCCGTTTGGAATTTAGGAGTGTAACTCTCTTTTATCCGTTTTTGGGTTTTTTATGAAAAATAAAGTATATGTAATATAATAATAAAAGCGTCTATGTTAATATGTATGAACTAAAGTGAAACTAGATTATGAATCTAATGTAACTTATGCGAAAACAAGAGATTTAAAAGAGAGGGAGGAGGAACTGGACCTTCTGTGGAGCTTGAGCTTGGATCTTGGATGAACTCCTTTGAATGTTGATGAATGTTGATGAGAGAGAAGGATATTTTCCAAATTGGGTGTGAAAAGGATGGGTATTTAGGCTTGAATGGAACTCTTCTCATATGGAACTTCGCTGATTTCGAGAGAATGTTGTTGAGATCACTGATGCTGGTTGATTTTACTCTCTATTGGGAGTGAGGTCATGGACCCTATTTATAGGTAAAAAGGGGGTGTTGATCATCCTACCCCAGGGTGTGGCTATTGGCAGGTCACCCTTGACATTGTGCCGATAGGCAGGGTTCTGGACCTGCCAATTAGTAGTCTCGTGCGGACTTTTCAAAGAAATGATCGTAGCACACAAACTATTGATTTGAATCACACACGGAGCATACCATTAGAAAGGTAATTCAGAGAACTTTGAGATTCCTTTGGACTACTCTTGATTCCGGGAGTTGACTTTCGATCAAATGTGGCTCGAGAGCGTATGTCGATCTTTTGGACGGGAGATCGTCAGATGCAAACGGATTCTTTGTCCATATGGTAAGTCAGAATCATGCATGGGGTAGACCATTGGAAAGTTTAGGAGATGTACTTCAACATTCAAAAGAGTTTCGCTTAGTTTGGAAAGTTAACCTTGGTCAAATGGGGCCCGGAAGCATCTGGTGACCTCTCGGAGAAAAATGGATCGTTCGTCTGTACCGTAGGTTAGAATCATGCATGCAGTGGATCATTAGAAAAGGTATGAAGTGACCTTTGGAGATTCATTCAGTCTCATTCGAGATGAAGAGTTAACTTTGGTCAAAATAGAGTCCGGGAGCGTCCGGTGACCTTCAGATCAATTTTTAGGGGAAAACTGATCGTTCTTCCGAATGATTATGCATTTTTTCACACGGGGTAAACAATTGGAATGGATTTTTATTTTCCTTCAAAGATTCAAAGAGATTTAACTCTGATGGTGAAGTTAATTAGGGTCAACTCGGGGCTCGGGGGCGCCCGATGGCCCCTGAATTAATTTTTTATAGTGAAATGGTTTGTTTGTTCGAACTGTTATGTTGATTCATGCATGGGGCACACCGTTGGAGAGAGTTTAGATCCCTTAAAGGATCCAAAGAGCTTTCGCTCTAACTATAGAGCTGACTGGAGTTAAATGGCGCCCGGGGGCGGCCGATGGCCTTTAGATCGGTACTCGGAGTGTGACCTAGGTTTTGGTGGAAAGGGGAAGTGCTAGGGGTCTAAAGAGAGACTTAGGGGGCCCTAGAATGTGGTGTCTATAGATCCCCACTACGGGTGAATTTGGAATAAGTGATGACCATCGAATAGACACCACATGATGGAGGGAGGTCAGTTCTGCGGACCTAAGGGATATGGATGACCGATTTAGAGGGTCGAGGTCAATTTTGATCTAAAAGAGGTGACGATCGAGTTCCGAGGTCAATTATAACCTAACTAAGGTGATGATCCAAGATTGAGGTCAATTATGACCTAGGAGAGGTGATGACCGAGGACCGAGGTCAATTATGACCTAACATAGATGACGATCCAAATCTGAGGTAAATTCTGACCTAAAGAAGGTGACGACCGAGGATCGAGGTCCATTATGACCTAACTAAGGTGACGATCTAAGACCGAGGTTAATTCTGACCTAACAAAGGTGATGACCAAGGACCAAGGTCAATTCTGACCTAACAGAGGTGACGATCGAGGATTAAGGTCAATTATGACCTATCAAAGGTGACGACTGAAGACTGAGGTTAATTCTGACCTAAGAGAGGTTATGATCGAGGACTGAGATCAATTCTGACCTAAAATAGATGATGATCAAGGACCGAGGTCAATTATGATCTAACTGAGGTGACGATCTAGGACCAAGGTCAATTCTGACCTAAAAGAGGTGACAATTGACGACTGAGGTCAATTCTGACCTAACAGATGTGACGATCCAAGATCGATGTCAATTTTGACCTAAAATAGGTGATGACCGAGGAGTGAGGTCAATTCTGACCTAACAAAGGTGACGATCCAAGATCGATTCCAATTTTTACCTAAGAGAGGTGACGACCGAGGACCAAGGTCAATTCTGACCTAATAGAGGTGATGATCCCGGACCAAGGTCAATTCTGACCTAACAGAGGTGATGACCGAGGTCAATTCTGACCTAGTTGAGGTGACGATCCAAGATTGAGGTCAATTCAAATGTAACAGAGGTAACGACCGAGGATTGAGGTCAATTATAACCTAGCTGAGGTGACAATCTAATACCGAGGTCAATTCTTACCTAAAGGAGGTGATGACCGACGATCGAGGTCAATTGTGACCTAACTAAGGTGACGATCTAGGACAGAGCTCAATTCTGACCTAAAAGACGTGATGACCGAGGATCGAGGTCAATTCTGACCTATCTGAGGTGACGATCCAAGATCGAGGTCAATTATGATCTAAGAGGGGTGACGATTGAGGACCGAGGTTGTAAGGACATAAATTTCCAATTGAGTCCCTGTAGTGTTTTGACTTAATTCCGTGAACAAAACTGTATTTATAATATGTCATAGGGAGAATGTTATTTTGTCACGATCCCACTTGGTCTATGATGTATTGAAGAAATTAAAGACGTAGCGGCAAAGCTTCAAAGAAATAATCATGCCGATGTTTATTTTGTGCAAGTTTACTCGTCTTCAAAGTTAATTTCATTCCGAGATCACTCAGGTGTGAATACGTATAATTTATGGTGCTCGGAATTATTTTATAAAAAATAAGGATGTTATTTTTATAAAGAAAAATGATTTTAAATGTTTTAAAAGTGTTTTAATGGTTTAAACTTCATTTTATAATGATAAGCTCGAAATAGAGTTTGACTAATTTGAATCTCTTTGTTAAGAGACGTTTTTATCAGAAAGTCAAACTTCACGAGGTCGCTCGAACGACATTGGATCTCGTTCAAACGAGATACAATGTATATCAAATGACATGCTTAAGTCATTCGAATGACACGTTTTTTGAGGCGGTGTTTAAATCCTATTTAAAGAGTGTTTGCATCATAATTTCGTAAGTGTGCTTTCTGGAAAAAAGTTTTACGAACCAGAACCTTGTTTGCACATGTTTTCTAAGGTTTACAAAGCATAAACACATCCTTAGAGTTTGCAAAGATCCGAGATATCATTTTTATATATTTACGTGATCTTGCTGCACTAAAGTTATGTGTTCTACACATCGAACACAAAGGGTTTTGTGGTGAAGAAGCGACGGACATCGTGTTCGACATCGTAGACGTATCAAAGCCATATCGGAGGACACCGAGACATACTTGGACGCATGTGTTGTGGACAGAGATCGTAGAAGACGGAATTTCTGCGTGGCAACTATTGAAGAACGGTTGAAGATCAGAAGGAGCGTCAAGACCCGTGGGGATCGAGTCTTAGTGTAAGGCTAATCTGTCTTTGTAAAACCATTATTCATTGTGATTGTCTGGCTTGGGCCGTCCGAGGTTGTTTTCCCACTTTGGGTTTTTTCCTCGTACATCCGGCGTTGTGAGTATTCTTCACTTTACTTTACTTGCTTTAATCACTAGATGTATGTTTATGATTAATCAAGATAAAATTGGTTTAAAGTGAGAATTGGGATTTCACAACTTGGTTTGGTGCATAATTAAAAATTGGATCTTTTTCCGAAGAAAAATTGATTCTGTTTGAAAACAGACACATCGGGCCACCCCACAAATTGGTATCAGAGCTAGAAAACATTTTTATTTGTTTTGTGATCCCGTGTGTTTTCAAAGATAAATTCTGGATATAATGAATTTTCTCTAACTCCTATTTTGTATGGCACTAATTACACTTATTGGAAGATGAGAATGATATGTGCTTTAAAATCTATTGATGAGCGAGTTTGGCTTGCAGTTGAAAAAGGTTGGACACCCCTTGTCACTATTGTAGGTGAGGTCACGAGTTTAAAGCCTGTTGAGCCTTGGACTGAAACTGAACAAAGACTTGCACAATATAATTCTAAGGGTCTGCACGTTATTACTTGACATGTCACACACGACGAATATAACAGAATTATGACTTGTGAAACATCAAAAGAGGCTTGGGATATTTTGGCACTCACTCACGAGGGCACTAGCACGGTTAGGGCTCAAAACTTCAAAATCTCACTACACAGTTTGAGACCATTAGGATGTTAGAAAGTGAGACCTTTGATGAGTTTTATGCTAGGTTGTCCACTATTGTCAACTCGTCATTTAACCTAGGTGAGAAAATTCCCAACAACCGTGTCATAAAGAAAATCCTTAGGTCGTTGCCTAGTAGGTTTGATGCGAAAGTGACCATTTTAAACTCCTTGGGTAGGTTAGAGTCAACGAAACTAGAAGAAATTGTAGGTGACTTACAAATCTATGAAATCGATATGATTACCTCCAAGCAAATGCCTAAGAAAGTAAAGGGTATTTCTTTGAAAACTCAGAAGGAGGAAATTAATGTTTCGGATTCCGATTCCGATTCCAACTTTGAGGATGTTGCTTTGTTGGCAAAGAAATTTAAAAAATTTATTAAGTTTCAAAAGCAATCGAAAGATGCCAAGAAATTTGAAAAATTTAAGAACAACAAAGTAGATCCCACCTCTAAGGATAAGTTTGAAAAACCTAAGAGAGATGAGTCGTATAAGTGTTTCGGGTGTGAGGGGTACGGTCACCAGGTTAAGGAGTGTCCCACTAGACTTAAGAAAGAGGGCAAGCAACCCATTGTCTATAGTGCCACCTTAAGTGATAGTGAACCGAAAGAGGGAGAGAGTTCCCCCATTGAACGTAACTTTACTGTGTTTATGGCATGTCATGTGAGCGACGACGACAATACTCATGTGAGTGACACTTTCGAGGAGGTTTTGAGTGTATCCCATGTTAGTGAGGGTGAAGAAAGTGATGAGGAGGAGATTGATGTGAAAGAATTGCAAAATGCGTTTAATGATTTGTATGCCGAAACGGTGAAGGTGAAAAAAGCTAACTCAAAATTGCAATCTAAGTTGAATGAGCGTGCCATAGAAAATAATGATATTTTGATTGAGGATATTAGGGCACGAGAGAAGAAGTTTAGGGATAAACTAGAGCTTGTGGAGAAAGAGAGAGATAATCTCCGTGGTTTGATGGAGTCCTTGAAAAAAGTGATTTTAGAGTTTGAGGAGACTAGGCGTTTACTCGAGTCTAGGATTATTGAGTTGGAGGAAAGGTTGAAAGACTCGTCTAGAGTCAAGTTTGATTTGGAGGCTAGGTCGGAGAAGTTAGATAAGATCTTAGGCACCGTCCAAATTAAGGGAGATAGGGGAGGTATAGGTTTTAGTGAGAGAGTTGTTCCCATTCCCCCCGTACGTGTGAGAAACACTAGGATGGTTAGAAAAGGTCCCCATAAAGGTAATCATTCCCACCACCGCTACAATTGCACATTTTGTGGTAGGAAAGGTCACCTTAAGCGTTATTGTTACGATCTTAGATAAGCTCCTAGGAAGTTTAGGAATAAAGTTTCCCCGGTTCCCCACACCCCCATGCGTCGTTTTACACCTACTTGGGTTAGGAAATCGTATTTAGTGGCTATAGGAATTAAAATTCATGATTCTCGTTTGGGTGCACTTGATTCTTCCCATGCTAAATCTAAAGGATGATAGTGTTGCCATGTTTGTCATATTCTAGTTTGCTTCATGATATATTCATTGCTAGAATTGACATGTGTATCATTTTGTATTATAGTTTTTATTTGTTTGAGTTTTATTTGAAAAATTCAAAAAGATTTTGTTTTTTGAGAAAACTTTTGAAAATCCAAAAAGATTTTGCTTTTCTTTGAGTCAAAATATGTTTGAAAAACCAAAAAGATTTTCAGTTTTTGTTTTTGAGTTTACATGTTTGATGTGGCATATTGGTGTGCTTGGACCCCCCCCCCCATCGTTTCATTATCCATGTGGCTAGGACATTTGGTCATTATTATTGATGCTTAGAATGATCTTAACCATTGTTTATATGGGGTGGTTTCGAAGTTGATATGCATTTTGATTCGACTTTGTATATATGCCAACATTGCACACATGCACGAGTTTATATGGATGTTTGACTTCTCTTGCATATTTGAATTTGGTGAGGTGTTCTTATCTCAATCTTGTCATCTATGGGTAAGTAAACTTAAGGAGAAGTGTGCATGTAATAACTGTTTACCGTGAGGATTTAAAATTGGTAAAAATGATAAGTGATTCACGGGAAAGGGCTGCGAGAGTTCAAAATTAACTTGTCGTGAAAGCCACCGTTTAAAAAGAGCCCAAAAAGAAAAAGCAAGATGCTAAGAAAAGGGACAATTAGATTTTCTCTAAGTTGAGAATGCTAGAAACCTCAAAAGAAATTGAAAAAGTATGTTTATATGAGGGTGTTTGGTTGGAGAAAATTTAAACGGGTTTACACATCTAATCCTAATGTTGAAACATTGCAATTTGACGCTATTGCTTGTAGAATCGTCAAAATTCTGGATTTGTGTGCATGTAGTATGTTTAGTTCATTAAGCTCACACTTTAATTGTCATTTGGCTATGATAAAGTTTGATGATTTATCGCTATCCATTAGAGCTTCTTGATCGTTTTGATGTGTTGGAATTGTGACTCATTTGTTGTAGTTTCACGCCCATTCATTCCATGTCCATGTTTGAGCACATCGGTACTGTGTTTGCATGTAACTCGCATTTTTAGTTTTAATGAGTTTTTGCATTTTGTGCAAAAAGCCTACTGTTTTAGCACTGTTTTTCTTCTGTCAGTCCCTTCCTAGAATTGTTTTGTGGAAATTTTTTCACTGGGCAATACTTTATAATATTTCTGGGAAACTGGGAAATTTTGGCAGTTCGCGTGAAGTCGTTCTAACGACATTGCATCTCGCGCCAATGACTTTGTACTTCGTTCGAGCGACTTCCTCATCTCGTTTGAGCGAAGTCGCTGGCTTGTTCGAACGACAAGGTGATAAATTGCTTCTGATTGGTTTGCAGTCCTCTGGATTAATTTGATATATTTTTGGTACTGCTGGAAGCGTTTTTTGGATTAATTGGTTTATATGCAGTTTCTTTTATGTTCCAAATTGGTATTTTGCATATATGTCCATTTATCACACTTGATTTGATTGGTATACTCTTTGTGTGATTCCTGGGTTTACTAGCTACTGACTTATCATTGTTTGATCATATTTAGCTGGTGGTTTCATGATTATCTAGAGGTTTTCATTTTTTTTCAATTGGTATCAACTTGATTCTATTTGGTATCATATTCTCATGCTAGATATTGGTTTATCTTTTCACCGGATTGTCTATTCGAGACAAAAAGGGGGAGAGATTTGGTATGTGATGTAGGGGGAGATTTGTTGAGCGCTTATATTTGTTTCAAATTATCAAATAATTCCTCACATGTTTCAAATGATTTGTTCTTATTAGAAATATAAATTGGTATCATTTGTTCCTCCATTCTTCACTGGGTATCTGTTTGTCTGTTTCATGTGTGTAGGTATGCTTCAGCGATTTGAGATTTCAAGTCTACATCACATTCAGACAGTTCATGCTTTCCGGTGCTACATATATTAGTCCGTGTCCTGTATTTTTTATTTTGGGTTTATGGTATGGGATTTAGGAGTCATACGGCTTGATGGCCCGGTTATGCATTTCACTGGTTTAGTTTTGTCCCGGAATAGTCAAAGGGGGAGATTTGTAAGGACATAAATTTCCAATTGAGTCCCTGTAGTATTTTGACTTAATTCCGTGAACAAAACTGTGTTTGTAATATGTCATAGGGAGAATTTTATTTTGTCACGATCCCACTTGGTCTATGACGTATTGAAGAAATTAAAGACGTAGCGGCAAAGCTTCAAAGAAATAATCACGCCGATGTTTATTTGGTGCAAGTTTACTCGTCTTCAAAGTTAATTTCATTCCGAGATCACTCAGGTATGAATGCGTATAATTTATGGTGTTCGGAATTATTTTATAAAAAATAAGGATGTAATTTTTATAAAGAAAAATGATTTTAAATGTTTTAAAAGTGTTTTAATTGTTTAAACTTCGTTTTATGATGATAAGCTCGAAATAGAGTTTAACTAATTTGAATCTCTTTGTTAAGAGACGTTTTTATCAGAAAGTCAAACTTAACGAGGTCGCTTGAACGACATTGGATCTCGTTCGAACGAGATACAATGTCGCTCAAACGACATGCTTAAGTCGTTCGAACGACATGTTTTTCGAGGCGGTGTTTAAATCCTATTTAAACAGTGTTTGCATCATAATTTTGTAAGTGTGCTTTCTGTAAAAAAGTTTTACGAACCAGAACCTTGTTTGCACATGTTTTCTAAGGTTTACAAAGCATAAACACATCCTTAGAGCTTGCAAAGATCCGAGATATCATTCTTATATGTTTACGTGATCTTGCTGCACCAAAGTTGTGCGTTCTACACATTGAACACAGAGGGTTTTGCGGTGAAGAAGTGACGGACATCGTTTTCGACATCATAGACGTATCAAAGCTATATCGGAGGACACCGAGACATACGTGGACGCGTGTGTTGTGGACAGATCGTAGAAGACGGAATTTCTGCGTGGGCACTATTGAAGAACGGTTGAAGATCAGAAGGAGCGTCAAGACCCGTGGTGATCGAGTCTTAGTGTAAGGCTAATATGTCTTTGTAAAACCATTATTCATAGTGATTGTCTAGCTTGGGCCGTCCGAGGTTGTTTTCCCGCTTTGGGTTTTTCCTCGTACATCCGGCGTTGTGAGTATTCTTCACTTTACTTTACTTGCTTTAATCACTAGATGCATGTTTAGGATTAATCAAGATAAAATTGGTTTAAAGTGAGAATTGGGATTTCACAACTTGGTTTGGTTCATAATTAAAAATTGGATCTTTTTCCGAAGAAAAATCGATTCTATTTGAAAACACACACATCGGGCCACCCCACAGAGGTCAATTCTGACCTAACAGAGGTGATGATCCAAGACCGAGGTCAATTCTGACCTAAAAGAGGTGTACTTCTCCTTCGAGAAATTTGGGGATTCCATTGGGGATAAGGATTGGATTTTAGGTTCCATTAAGGAATAGTGTATGATCCGAGGATTTTGTAGCTAGGGGAAAAATTGGAGTGTCCTTTGGAGATGTTGCTGGGGAGAATAATTCTTTGAAATGCCGCTAGGGATGAAAAAAAATGTTTTCCTTACTGAACAAGGTGCTAGAATGGATTTGGCAATTTTAGGAATTTTTCGTGAATTGTTCGGGATTTTCTGGTATTTTTTCAGACTTTTTGTACGAAATTTTAATGGGTGTGCCGAACGGCATAGATGGAGGTGTTCCAATAGTGATGGGAACGGTATTTTGGGGTACCTCAAGTAGGTGAAAGGATCAGTGCCGATCGGTGGGTGGAGGGGACTGCTGATCAGCATGACCCTTAGCCTCCTATAAAAGGGGGGGGGGGGGGGAGGGGGGGAGGTTCTCCTCATTTTGCACAGCTTTCTGACTTATTTTCTTTTGCTATAAACTTCTGCAAATCGTCCTAGCATCCTAAATGGATAACTTCTCAAGAAGTGCGACCCATATGGCATGGCTTAATGTCGACGTTTGGGCAGGGTTAGAGTGGAGGGCTAGGATCCTCCTCGCACTGGGTAGTGAGAACCCTTTTGACTCGTTTGAGCCGGTGGCGAATGATCAGACTCTTCTGCGTGAGCCTTCTCATCATCGCTCTTCAAGGGTGGTGAACCTTGGTGGCTATGTAAGTATTTCATGACTCTTGGTAATCATTTCTTCTTTTCTTGACGAGATTTCTTTATTTCTTAAATCTGACAAGGATTTTATTCATCTCTTGACAGTTTGACGTGTCCATGTTGACTATTCTTGCTCGTGGTATGACAGGGTTTAAATATGTTTAGGACCACCTTCCTCTTGTGATGTGCTGGATTATATCCACTGCGGGTTTTGGGAGGCTAGCGTCGGCTTTAGATGAGACGCCCCGCTCCACTGCGGTTCTATGTGCTTTAGGAGAGAGGTGGTGTGACACTACCCACACCTTCCGTTTTGGCTTCGGGGATATGATAGTGACTCCCATTGATGTTCAGAAGTTTATGGGGCTGGATTGTGAGAGTGACCAGATTGAGGTGGACAGCACACTAAGGGTGACACCAAAGAGGGTGACGATGGCTCTGGGTGACATGGAAAGGGTGGTTTCTGGAGATTCTCTTTGCTTGTCTTCTTTGAGGGATATTTTTCTAAGGAGGAGGGTTAATGAGAATGGCGGGTGTCAGGTGGGTCAGATGGCCCGCTTATTTTTCTTATTGATGTTGGGAGGTTTTCTGGTGGCGACGAGTGGCGATGTCGTCCACTTGTGGTTTTTGCCTTTTCTGAGGGTGTTTTCAAACATCCGCTCCTATGATTGGGGGAGACTAACTTTGGAAATCCTTTATTAGTCTTTGGATGCATTTATCCAGTGATGCCGACTGACTTTTATTCGGGCCACGTATCTTCTAGAGGTATTCTTTATTTTGCGCATTTTCCTTTATGCAGTCGTATTTTCCATTCATGCACTTCTTTTTGATTTCTTGAAAGCTAATCCTTGCCCTTTGCATATGTGGTTCTATGAGGTGATTAGGTTGAACACCCAACTGATTTCTTTGAAGGATGACTCTGTGGTGGACTTCTCCTGGATTTTCCGGTGAAGGAGGTCTAACCGGCAGTCGAAGAAGACTCTTTCTCTGGAGATAGTGCGTCAGGTTTTGAATGGCCTGTCGAGCGAGCGGGTAAGCATTATTTTATCTTTGAGACTGTTTTTTTCCTTTCATGATCTTTTATTGATACTGATCCTTTGCTTTTGCTGGGGATTTTTAGGTGACCTTTTATCCTTGGGGGACAACCATTCAACACACCAGGGTGACTTGATGGCGCATGAGTTCGACTACTTCTGGTATCTTAGGGAGAGGGTAGTCCGACAAATCGTGGATGATGAGGTTGCGGTGCCATCGGCGAGGCCCCCTAGATTCATGAGGCACGTGTAGGAGATGTCTAATGATGCTCGGGTGGCTGCGATGATGGGAGAGTGTACTCTGTATGATTATCTAGACTTCGTCTCAAGTTGGCTGATGCCCTATAGTATATATTATGTGATGCCTCTCCCTAGGGCGAGCTCGAGTCGGTAGGCGGGGTCCTCTCATAGCATAGGTGGTGCGGCTATGTCAACGGAGGCAACGACGAGGTCAGGTCCTCCTTTTTTAAGGTTGCATTCCCCTAGTTACAACCTTCGACAAGCTGATGGGGGGTTGGTGCATTTACAGAATCGTTCATATGTGATGGACCCGGAGGAGTTAGGTCGAACGGAGGAGGTCCTTCGGCCTGCGGTATGTCTTTTTTGATTTCCTTGATTTCTTTCTTTCTTCTCATGCTTGACTGATTTGATCTTTTTTATTCTTCCTCACAGCATATCCGTGTTTCGACCACCTGGCTGAAGGACAGTAGGAACTGAATATCTTTGGCAACTGCTCATATTGGTGAGGGAGTTCCCGTCCCTTCTTGCTTGGGGTTTTCTACCTCATCCGGGGAAGGGTCTAGCTCTGGAAGTGGGGACACATCTTCTCATCGCAGGAGGAAGAGGGTGTGCCATAGGGATGAGGGATCTTAGAGAGAGAGAGAGAGAGAGAGAGAATGGGTTCGGGTTGAGTCCCGTTGTCTTTTTGCTTTTTCTTTCCCTGTAAAATGTTAATGCAATATAGCAAAATATTTGCAAATGAAGAATGAAGTTTTTTTTGTTAATTTTCTTTGATTTAGTGATTAATGCACATACTCTTTTTACGGTGCTGCAGAGACTGTAAAAATAATTTGGAAATTGATTTGAGAAGGATTTTATTCAAAATGGAATTAGTAAAAGAAATATTATAAAGGAAATCTGATGTTTACACTTGCTGAAATTCAACACATTTTCGTAAGTATAATCCTTAAAAAACTTATGTGACTGAAAATCCTAGTTGATGTACCACGAAGGTACTAGACTATAAATAGCAGAGCATTCATGAGGCTGCCCACAGATAAAGCATTAGGTATATTCCTCATATCCTCTATTTAATCTAGTGTCATGGGACATTTATACTTAGATAGACAAATTCCATGTCTAAAAAAGACATACCTTTTTTGGAATTTAACATGATAAACTTTGTGAACACAAATTTGATATAAGTATCTTGGGATAAGTCGAACAACATATATATCCTTGATCTAGAAAAATCTTGATCCATAGTTAGTGATTGGCTTGTCCTAAATCCTTAATATCAAGTCACTTGGACAACCACACCGTTATATAAGACAATTCACCCACCTTGCTCCCGATTAGGAGAATATCATCTACACAATGTACCAGAAATACCACCACATTTATGTCCTACTTCTTTTGCACACAAGTTATATCCAAGGCATTGATCAAAATCAAAAGAATTGATTTTTTTATCACTGGATGTCCCAAGATAATGATTATTGCTTAAGTCTATAAATGTTTCTTTTAAACTTGCGAACTTTTCTTTTTTGACTTTTTGCTACGAAAAAGAATCTCGATAGACTTCAGCATGGCTACTAGCGAGAAGATTTACTCATAGTCAATCCCTTATCTTTTTGAGTAAACTTTTTCAACTAGCCTTACCTTGAAGGTTTTCACCGTCCCATCTATCCATCTTTTTGTTTTTGTAGTCCACTTTCACACAAGGGGTTTTATCCCACAAGCAGGTTTATAAGACACCAAACTTGATTCGAATACATGTAATCGATTTCGGTATCCACAACCATAAGTTAAAGTTAAGAGTCTTTGTCTTGGAGTGCCTCATTGAAGTTCTTGGCATTCGGCTTATGTTTCCTTAGGACTTCACCAAAGTTTTAATCCAAAACACTAACTTTTCAGTATGACTCCTGATGCTCCCACAACGATGTGGCTCCACTTTTGTTCCAATATAAGTGACACGTGAATCTTGATCCTCGATAATACTCACACTACCATAAGGTAATGTGTTATCGATATTAGGTTGTTTTCCTCCCCATACTAGTGGTCCAATAACCCCCGATAATCTTATATTCCTTTGTGATAACTTATAATCTAGCTTTGTCAAGGGTATGTTGCTTATCATATATCCTTTTTTAAGTACCGAACATAGTCTTAATAATAACCTTTTTATCCTTAGGATTATAATAAAAATTACTTTAAAAACATTTGGATATCAAACCTAGAGACATATTTTCATGCTTCATTCCAACTATCTTGCCTCCCACCTCAGCATAAGTATTGGGTACTCCTAGAGCCCAACATGCCTTAGATTGTGCTTCTGCCCATTCTAATGTTTCATGAGAGTTTAAGAGATCTATCTATATGGAATTCAGTACAAAATATATAGAGATCTCTATGTAAAATTCCAAAAAGAAACTTACAGTCCTGAATAACCTGCCGTTGACCTTATCATATATAAAAGACTCTTTATCCTTCTTACCGCTACATTATTCCGCAGTAGATTTCTTGTTTTAATCAACGGGATGTAATCAAAACCTCTAATAAATGATTCCTTAACATTCACAAGAGGTACAGACCCACACGATTTAATCATAGGGCTTGCATTAGTTTACCATCCTTATGTTCCACCTTAGACTTATACACTTTGAACTAATCAAAAGTTTTAGATGTATGGTGCATAAGGGAAACATATCCCTGCCTCTAGTAATCATCAATGAAATCTATGAAATACTAATAACCTCTTGACCAGATTGTTATAGAAACACAAAATTGGAACAAAACATTCTAAATACATCTTTGGCACTTTAGCATATGCCCGTAAAGGGCTACTCGGTCATTTTACCTTATAATTTGGATTTGTATATTGAAAGTGCCTTAACTTCCAATGAACATAAATGTCCATTCTAATTTAGTCATTGAATTCTTATTAGAATAAACTATCATAAGCGTAAATGCCAAAATTGTTTTTGGTTCATCATAGAAGAAAATTTTGTCTTTGAATGATTATCCATTAAAATTATTCATGTTAACATTTATCCGTAATGGTGAGACAAATTCATCTTATGTAAATAATTTCTGAATGTAACATAATAGATAAAAGATATTCTAATTTTGATAAAATAATTTTACAAAATTAATTGAATATTTGTTCCAAACAAACTTAAAAACAAAAAATACTTGTCATTCGATTATTTCATTACTACATAGGAATATGACCTTTCCTTAACCGAAATTGTTGTTCTTGAGACTTAGCCTTACCCTCCTACCTCCCTTTAGGGGGAGAATTAAAGATATTCTCAAAACAACTAACACAAAAGTGTCAACAAATTCTCATCGGTCTATTAATATGTCCATATAGAACTTCCTCGATGGGGGGACTGAACACATGTAACAAAGAAATACCATGTATTTTAAAATTCCATGATTCTGCTATTAAAACAACTCGCAGGGAGGGGGGGGGGAGATCAAGCTAACAAGAGGAATCAATCGCATCACAATTTTAAAATATTGATGACAATTGAGGGTTAAATAAAACTTATTATCCCCTTAAATTAGAACAATGTCCAATTACATTTTCACTCATTGAAATTTATTTTGTTTGACTAATGCCATAAAGACAAATACATATGCATGAATAGTTCACTAGTATAGAAATGTAATAATCACTATTGAAAAGGGACTTTCAATTAAGTAAAATTAACCTTTTGATTAAATTCCCTCCATCGCTATTAAAAAATAGTCCCGTCGACATCTTAATTTCTTGTGAAAGTAAAATTTGTTACTGGGATCTGAAAATACTTCACCTTAAATTAGACAAACTTATGTATTTTAATCATATCATTAGGATAGACCAAGAACTCTTATGTATAATATAATTAAATAGTCGACAACTTTTAGTCCCACAACTAATGACAGTGACTCCGCTGGGAGGATATCATTACATGCATTTAAGTGTAAATCACAAACTCACTACATTTAAAACTAAATTCATATAGAACTTACTTGTTGGGAGGACCGAACATACTCCGTACTACTTTGACAAAATTAACACTTAAGAATTTTAAAATCTCCGTGATGTCGTGATAAATTCCCTTCGCTAGGGAGGAAAGCCAGTAATGCTAATATGCGGAGCAATCACATCACAATTTTAAAATACTAAGTGAGACCATAGATTTTATTTCCAAACCCCCTTCTCCCACTAAATATTTAAAACTTGAGGGCATGACAAAATAATTTTTTAATTTAAATTGATCGAAATAAATCAATGATAATATCTTAATTAATCGTTCGAATTAAAATATCTGGTCTCACTATATTTATTTTAAAATCTCGTGCTAATGTGAGAAATTATCTTCGTTGAGGAGAAAAGCCTATACTAACACGAGGAATAAATCACATCACTATTTAAAATAAATCGAAGATCGGTTTCATTATTTTAAAAACCTTGTGATAACATTATAAACTCCATCCGTTGTGGAGGAAAGTTAAAGCTAACACAGTGAGAAATCACTTCACTATTTGAAATAAAATTAGAGATCAAAATTAATTCGACGATGAATTAATTACATTATTTAATTCAATTTGAAAAGAGTACACATTTTTTATTTTTTGTATAATCGTGATCTAGGCCAAGTCACACTATTAATTATCATGTTGTCCAAAATTAATGTGGGTTCCTAATTAATGAGATCAATTACCACAAGAAATTATCAACATAATTAATTAGAGGGGGTAATTATAAAGGAATCATAAAAACATGCAATATAAAATAAGAAGAAAAAAAATTCAAGCTTCATCATGGAATAAACTATAAGATGTAGGGTCCCAGTGGGGCACATATACCCATCATTATACGGTCACAATGTACCTATCAGGTGACTCTTGGTGTCCCCTGATTCTAGAAATATCAGGATCAACACCTTGAAAGATCCCCTCGCATATCCGGATAAAATTATGTTTGGATTGTTTGAACAGTTGGAAAAAGGGACATGAGAATTCTGGAGTTTGAACGGGCTAATAATGATTTGTTCAAATGATTCACGCTTACGGAGACATGCTCAATATTTTGAAACGTGCAGAATTCATCCTGAAATGAAGAACAGCCTTCGAATGGCTGAAACGCCCGTTCGAATGGATGGGGTTTGAAAAAACTTCTTTAATCTTCGACTTTTTGGATCTGAATGTTCTTGATCTAGTCATGGTTGATGATAATTGACCAGATACAAAGAAAAACGACCATAAAACAATACACACACCCTCCCAATATTCATATACATATATCGATCAATGCAAAGAAGAAAAAAATCTATACAACCCAATTGAATCTAATTCGAGTAACTACGTTTAATCGTAGGATCTTTGCGTCATATAAACGAAATAAATGACCATAATAGAGGGTAATATATTAGAATAACCCTATAAAACAAAATGAGTACAAAAACCCACACCTACATGCCATATTATACAAACTAGGGTTTTGCATTCATACGGAAAAACCTAATCTGATTTAATTAAGATTGATCCCTAAACTAAGCTCTCTATTACCAATTGATGCTATTTACCTTTTAAAAACAATTTTCCAAGGTTATTGATCAATATTGTGTGAATCACAAGCAACTAAATGCATAGAAAATTCTATACATTAAAACTAGGGTTTGTGAGTCCATATCTTTGCGGATCTTGTTATCGATCCATGAAGTAGAGTTGAGTTAATGTCGATTCTAATATAAAACAACCCTTTGTCTTATAATATATGATCCTTTTATGTGATAAGAAGAGTGGTCTTCTTTATCCATAGAAGATCTTGAAGAAATTCTATATAATTTCTTATCTTTTCCTCTCTCTTCATTACACGTGTTTTTTCTCTCCTCAAATCCACTCTTAGATGACTCCTCTCAGCCTCCCACCTTAATTTTTTCTTAGAATAAGTCATAAGACTTATAAGAGTCCTCCTTAAGCTTCCTAGTTAAAGGGGCTTAATAATAACTAAGAATATCATAGGATATTGAAAAAATAGGGCTCACCGATAAATAAGAACTATATAGGGGACCCAAGGCTAATAACTAAAATTGGATTCCAAATAGAAAAATGAAATTCCAAATTACTCTTCCATAATTTATTTCTTTTTTCTTTTAACGATAATTAATTCAACTAAATGATTACGACTTCACTCGAATTTTAGTTACTCAAAATCACCACAATAGAAAGGCCTAATATTTGTACAATTGGATGGCACATAATATAATTCCTCGCATAAAGCATAAAATACCTTCTTGGTGAAACCAATTTTCCACTAATTTATATTCACAAACATCTTATAAACATTCCTTGATCTCAAACCTAACTTATTTGACATCTCTAATAGATTATAAAATCTATCGGTCAGATTTACTCGTAGAGTTAAAACCTATAAGTTTATCAAGGGGTATCACATTCTAGGATACTTCTTGGATGAGTATTACTCTGAAACATGATCTCGTATATATTAACACGATCACGACCCAACTTACAGGGTTTATTGGCCCAGTATAAGGTAGAATCTGACCCATCAACAAATCAAAGCAATGATGATATGAATACTCTGATCCTCATATCCCTTAGGATTAAGAATCTATGCACCCTAGGTAAATTATGAGATTTTACAAGTCTTATTAAGTCAGCATCAAGAGTTGAATCTTATCATTGAACCTATTTAATACTTTCCCCTAGTACTGATTCAATCTTCCTTAAACCATTAAAAATTTTCCTAAACCATCAAATAGGTTCCCGTAGTCAACATAAACTATTAAGATTGTAATCGCATGCATAACGATAGGATGTCAACCCTCCATTCTAGGTTGTGAACTGTTAAATCATGCTAAAACAAAAAATGTGATCTTCTGTGCTCACACGGGAATTTCTACTGGTCATAATTGATCCACATTATGATATATATATATATATATATATATATATATACAAGAAAATATAAAGCATTTCTACAAGCATGATTTTCTATTTTAAATATGTTATGATGAACCTATATGACTGAAGGGTATATAAACATCATAAGCACGGTTTTAAGAATAAAAACCCCAACAATAATTTAGAAAATTTGGACCAACGGACTTCGAAGTTTTTTTCCTCTTACTGCATATAAATTTGAAGTTATAATCTTTCTAGAGAGGGTTATTATTTATATTCTGTTGATGACTACTAGAGGCAGTGTCATAAGTTCTTTTATAAGAACTTGAATTAACCACTTTATTATGAGGAAATATATATTCGAAAAAATAAGCATTTCTATATTTAATAATAGTGTTTACATGTATATTTTGATTCTCATAGTTGTGTACAAGAAATCGATATGCACTATTATTGATTGCATAACCAATGAAGGTGCAATCAATAATTTTTGGTCCTTTTTAATCCTTTTAGGATTAGGAACCACCGCCTTTTCAAAACACCCCCACATTTTGAGGTATTTGTAAGAAGGTCTTAGACCTTTCCATAATTCATATGGTGTCTTGTTTGTTTTTTAAGAGGCATTTTATTCGGAAGATAATTTGCATAAGGAAAAGCTTCCCTTCACAAGTTTTGAGGTAAACCCAAACTTGTCAATATAGCATTCATCATCTCTTTCAGAGTTCAGTTTCTGTATTCAACAATACCGTTAGATTGAGTTGAGGAAGGAGCAGTAGTTTAATAAATAATTCCATGTTTCAAAAAAATTGTTCAAATTGGGAATCATATTCTCCGCCTCTATCTCTTGGAACCCTTTTTATCTTTTTGCTAAATTTATCTCAACTTCTGTTATGTAAAGTTCAAAGATATTCACAAGATCATCCTCGCTTCGAAGAAAGTAAACATAACAATATCTACTGCAATCATTAATAAAAGTAATAAAATAATTTTTCCCACCTCTTATTTGTACAAGTTTCAAATCACATATATAACTACAAATTAACTCAAGAATATTCGAACTTTCAACAAATTGAAAATGACTTTTAGTTAACTTCAATTTCCCACACATTCCACACAGATGTGACTCAATATTAAATTTAGGTATTATCTCTCTATTAAATAATCTACAAATAGTATCATAATTAACTTGAACTAGTCTATCGTGCCATACATTACAAGACTGAATAAAATAAGCATGAGATACATTCTTCTTATTATTAATGTGCATCACTGTCATTACATTGAGTTAAAAGAGCCCGTTGCTTAAATATCCTTTCCCCATATACATAACAATTTTAGTGACTACAAATTCGTCATATTCAAACACTATTTTAAATACTTTCCTACTAAGCAGGGATTTAGAAACCAAGTTCTTTTGAATGTCTCGGACATGAAGCACGTCAATGAGAGTGAGATCTTTTCCTGAAGTCGTTTTGAGTAAAACTTTTACTTTTCTTTCAACCTTCGAAGTGAAATACTTTCCTACTAAGCAGGGATTCAGAACATATGTTGCATGTGGTCCCAGTGTCCACCCACCATTCTCTAGTATTTTCCATATTATTGACTTCATAAAGCATGATCTTCCCTTAAGTTTTGTGCTTATAGCAATCTCTAGCACAATGTCTATGCTTGTCACCTATAAAGCATTTGCCATTAAACTTTTAAATTTCCCACTTTTTATTTTTTTGAAAGGAGCACCTTGGTTCAAACTTTTTCTCTTCTTATTCTTATTACTTTGGACTTCTTCCACAACATGTGCTTTGAATTCAATAATATTTCTAGTTTTCTTCTCAGATGCATGATTATCTTCTTCAATACTCAATCTTACAATCAAGTCCTCGAGCTCTATTTCCTTGAGTCTATGTTTCAAATAATTTTTATAATCTTTCCAAGATGGTAATAATTTTTCAATTATTGCAGCCAACCATTTGAAATGATTCACCCAATTCCATTTTTTACAGAAATATTTTCATGATAAATCAATTGGATATCTTGTAATTCATTAATGATAGTCTTTAAATAAACCATTTTAAAATACAAGAATCTACCAACAATGAATTTCTTTATTCTGGTATCTTTTGTTTTGTATTTTTTGTCCAAAGACTCCAATACCTCTTTAGACATTTTAAGAAGGTTATACACATTATACAATGTGTTCTCTAGATTATTGATGATGTAATTCTTACATATGAAATCAGAATGTTTCCATGCATTGACAACAATAATTACTTTTTGATAAGTTTTACCTTCTTTTAGAGTCGATGCCTCTTCATGAAGGAATTTCTCCAAGTTCAAAGTTATCCAATAAAATAACATTTAATGTTGTAAGCATTTAAAACCTGTCCCTATGAACTTTTCAGGTTTTTCACCATGTCTAATATTTATTGTTACAATCGCAATAGACAAAGCTGAAGTAGAAGTATTTTCTATTTAAAAAAGAAATTATAATAAATATGTATTTATCAAAGGATATCAGTGGGAAGATTATATTAATATAATCCTCCTGCTTTTATTCTATAAAACCTGTAAACACACACTGAGTTTAGCATTAATAATTCACATGCAATAACACTAAAATAATTTTTCTAAATGAACAGAAAATTTCTTATATCACAAGATTAACATGCAATGTATATAAATAGATTTTTATAAACACTTAACAACACAATTACATTTTTTAAATATTTTTGTAAAACATATTATCAAAAATCGATTTTATACTTAATTACTAACACTAAAATGCTTCTGGAAACAAATATAATAGTATAAAATATCATCATAAAATTGTTAGCCAAAATGATTTTTATTAATTATATAATATAAACAAATATATAAATGGCTATTTCTTACATTATTAATGTTCAATGCACACAAGTTTAAGCAATAGAAAATTCTCAATAGAGAGGATGAAAGAACACATAACATAGGATGTACGTGGTTCAAAAAATTTCCTAAGTCCATGGGGTTTAGGATTTTGCTTTAATTTACTTAGAAAGTTAATCGACAAAGTTGTGATACTGCTCGATGTTAAAATTTTAGATGCCTGCCCTTATGGGGACGAGTTTACAATTATAGAGGATCTTAGGAGAGTCCCAGCTAAATTAATAGTTATCCTAAAAAGTTTGGACCTATCCCTTATCTAAGCAGGTCGTTCTATGGGATGTGTTTGTGAGAATTACTCGCGGCATAGACTCCCTATCGATCTTTATTATTTGGGCCAACACTGAGCATGTGCGGGCCATGTGACTTCGTAATTCTGGTCGCCACAATTACCCCCAAAGCTCAGTGTCACTTTGAGGTCGTTGGGTTTTGTTGTGACCTGGTCGGTTGGTGACTTCAACAAAATGGCACATTAGAATTTTTTTTCCTTTTCAATTCAGGGCAGTTTTATAGATATAGGCAATACTTGAATAGAAAAATGCCTCAGGGGTACATCATTAACAATTTTTTCTTGGCAACGAACTATTGCTTGATCCATCGTCACATGGGTTTAGTTATTACTTTTTCTTAGGGAATCATGAAGAAACCTCTTAGTTACACGGTGATGGTTCCCACCCTTTTACTCACTTCAGAGTTCATTCAAAAATATTGTTATATTCTTCATTTTATAGCCTTTCATATGAGAGCTTGTCACTTCCTTTATTTCACTATAAGAACTTCTTTCGAAACTCTCCGTTCACTTCATTATTCTCCACTTTCCTTGTTTAGTTCCTTCTTTGAGTTTTACAAATGATGTATGCAACGAATGAGTTCGAGGAGTTTAAAATTAAATATTGAATCCCTCCATGGGTGACATCAGAGCTAGTTAATGGTCTTTGTGGCCTTGCGCCTTTACTGTAGGCCCCTGGTTGCCTTCAGTCTTTATTACAGAGTGTGGGGTTACCTTTCCCCCAAATCATATATTTTTAGAATTTTTCAACTTTCTGATGTGGTTGCAGTCCAGGTTTCCCCAAACTCCTGGAGGATTGTTAGTGGGGTAGATCATATCAATGAGTTGTACGAGATCCATCTCGGTATAACTAAGATCATGTATTATTATCAGTGGGTAACAACTACTGAAAAAATTAATTATATAACGGCATGGGAGGCTAATAGAGCCTTGATCGTGAATTTTCATGATTCTAACAAAGATTATTCGGATCATGGTCTTATTATGAAAGACTGTGAGTATTCCCCTTTCCTAAGGGTGTGGTATATGAAGGACTAAGATGCCCTCAGGATGAGAAAGAAATAGATTATAAATTTGTCTTAGCGATTATGTGATTCCTTCTTGATCAATGCTAATATTTTTCTTTTTTTCTTTCTTGTTTTGTATCTAAGATCAAGAAGAAGATCCCTCGTGATATATACGTCAATTTTGTGATCTCAAGATTGTTTGGTCCATCCAACAAAGAGTAGGGACTACCGAGCATCAGAGGTCATCCATATTTTTGCTCAATTATAAGAGCACTACCACCTCCTTCATCGCAAGTCTTAAAGAGGAAAGGGCGATCATCCCAATCACTTTGGACAATCTGAAGGCCTCCACTTTTGATTTAGAAAGCGATAAATATTCCTGGGAATGTACGTCCCCCAAATATTTAGAACAGAGTGACTTCACAGAGGAAACCACTTCATCCTCCTTTGAAACCTAGACGTTTCTTCAATTCCCTCCATTATCTCTCCTATAGGTATGGCTAAGAATAAATCACTAACTTGATCGTCGCCAATGTAGGTGCCGCACATACTGGTGCTAGGTCCCCCCACCAGCTCAACCGACGAGCAATAAATCTAATGTTTGGGTTTCTTTAACCCCCTTTAGAACTTGATTACTCCCATGTAATGGAAAACAAACCTCTTTTTAAGAGGATAAGGAAGGACTAACATCCCCAGACATAACTTGTGGGGAGGAAAACTTCTTACAAGGGAAAATATGTTGCCCAATTTGTGGTCGCTCATCCCGATGTTGCTAGGGACTTAATCAAATCCAAAGTTTTCCCCATAGACAGGGGGACTTCTTCTTCCCTTCCTTATTCGATATTGTTGGAGTGTGCCAACCACAACCTAGGTATCATACGTTGGCCGTCCTATATTTTTTTATGCATTCTTATTTCTTTTATTTGTATTTTTCTAATGTTTTTTTCTATTCCTTTGTTTTTTAGTTCCAAATTAATTACGATCAACTATTGGAGAGGAATGAACAGATGAAATTATAATCTTCTAAGATCAAGGATATGTTCAACGAGATGAGCAAATCACTTGAAATAGCCCGACACATCAACGAGGTCCAAATGGTTGAGAAGAAGAAATTATATGATAAGATTCAGAGTCTAGAGATAGATAAGGTCAATCTCTAGAATAAAATATATAAATTTTCTACTGTTGTGGCCGCCACCGAGCAGACCAAAAAGGAGTCCAATGATGCTAAAATCTCAGCTAACCTTGACAAGATGCAAGTAGCAAAGGCTGAGGCTAAGCCTGAGGATAATGTTTAGGAAACCTTGGCTTCTGTAGTGAAGGTAAAGGAAGATGACTCTAGCTGTAATTGGTATAATTCCTTCGTAAATGTCGCTATGAAAGGTTATCTTCAAGAATGGTTGAGATGAAGCTCTGACCAAGGTCCATATTGTATAAGGGTTTGACCTTTTCAACAAGCATCTCCGAGGCTCCCCTCCATAATTTAATGAGGAGATTGATGATGAGGATGATATCGACATGGAGGAGAAGGCTCCAAATCAAGTTTTGGCTACTATAGAGTCAATTAGTGACACTAACCTGACGTCGGTCGAACAGGCTGCTAACAAGGAGAAGGTTTAGAAATAGGCTCCTTAGGATAATAGGGATGTGTTACTTTGCTTTTGTTATTTATTTAGCTTCTTATTTTCAATGATGTAAGGGTGTTCTCCCATTATAATTCTTTTTAATCAAATTAAATACTTGTTCCAATCATTGTTGTTTCATTTAATTTTTCATAAAATTATTTCTTCAGTAAACTCATATGTCTGACCACATGTAGTTTAACGTAAGGTTAGCAAAATTAGTTATTGTTCAAAGTGATTTCCTAGAAAAGTCACAGTAGTCTATTCACTACTAGTCATAACGAAGCTAATGACAATGACCTTGATGAGTTTCTAGGACTTGATGTGTCTATCCAAGCCAAAGATGTAAACTTGGGTCTATGCCGCCTCTTTCATTAAACAATTACAAATAATGTCGTTTATCGTGACATGATCTTTGTTTCCCAATGGAATTATAAAGAATCATTATCGAATGTCAAATCTAACTATGTAAAAATATTGGTCGACCTACAAAAGAGGAGTGGCTTTGATCAGAATTTGGCTGCCATGTTATTTACTTATTAAAAAAAAGAGTAGGTTCTCCGTTCTGATCGAGTGGGGGCTGGGGAGGTTGCCGCAATGCTTGAGAAAGATAACAGAAAGAGAACAACACTCTAAGGGAAAATCTCAAGGGACTCAAAAAGTCCAAATCAGTCAAGCGGGATGAGGTAGGGTGCTTTCTTCATAGAAAAGGATAATGCTTATTTAATAGAGGATCTAGAAAATATTAAAAAGTCCAAGGGTCAATCCTCCTCTGAACGGCAGAAGTGAATCACCCAGCCAATGATTTAGAGAAGACCAAGATGACTCTCCTCAACCAAGTATCAACTATTAAAACCCGGGCATCAACTATCAAAAGGTTAAATGAGAAAGTTATTGCCTCACATTCTAGATCCATAAACTACCTCGCTATGTTTAAATGGATGGGTATGATGAGGCTCTTACAACATAGATGTTGTGTTGAATTATGCTCGGGTTGTTGGTTATAATCAATTGGTTTAATGCCCTTATTATGGAGAAGATCCCTAAGGATCATAAGTTATGATACTTAACCATACTGCTTGGAGCATCTCGAGCCTCCTTTCAAGGTCAACCGGTTGTGGATTCTAATAAATGACATTATGGTAAGTCTGATCAGAAAATATCTTGGTGATTTTGGGCTTGACAGGATTATGAACTCTACCGACCTCAGCACTTAGTTGATAGGGTGAGTCATGGTGGTTTGTCAAGAATCAGGGACATGAGTGTGACCATCACTCACTATGCATTAGATATTCCTCCTATTCGAGTTAGGAGTTCGACATATGAGAAGTCTCGGTTATGCAATTAATATGGACATATTTATCATTTTTTTATAAATCATTTACTTTTTTGATCTCCTTGCATGTAATAAACATTGCGTGAGAGTATGTTACGTGTTTTATGAGTATGAGTGTGAAATGGCTCGGGCTGTGATTAGAGAACATTCTCCTGTTCATGAAAAGTCACAATTGGGAAGAGCCCACTTGTTAAAACAAAAGAAATTGTGTTATTAAGGGACAATTGGAGAGTGCATCCTATATCAAAAACGAAAAAGGGTAAATTCCTCATTCTTCATATAATAAGAAATTCCAATGAAAAGCATGAATGTGTGAGGGATTTTAATTGACGATCAATGGGTTTACACAACTCTGGTATCATTTCATCTTTCCTTAATGACTATATTAGGTTGCAAATCATCACGTTCTCGACATATATGCATAAGTGCATTGGCCTCTTGTGAGTGCCATTATAATTTTCACTAAGGTTGATTTAAGAGTGCATCCTACTTTAAAAACAAAAAAGGAAATTCCTCACTCTTCATATAATTAAAAATTATATTGAAAAGCATGAATTTATGAAGGAGTTTAGTTAACAATCAATGGGTTTTCACAAATCTAATATTATTCCATATTTCCTTATTGACTATATTAGGAGAGGGTTATCACCCTATCCGAATTTTTTTTCCCTTCCCTTCCCCGTGGTTTGTTGTTCATGGGTGGGATCCCCCGTTTTTTATATATGATGTCATTCATCCTGATCTAGTATCGAAATTCTATCACCATATGATGACAAACACTACAGCCTTTTGCTCCTCAATTTGAGGTATTGACATTGACGTTACCTCTGACACCATTGCCTCTCTTTCAGGCATTCCTCGGGCTCTTAATGTTATATTCCCTCAACCCAGTGAGGACCAGATTTTGATGCACAATATTCTTCAACTGATTTTCAACATCACTCATGACAAAATATGTACTATCTACCATTCATACCTTAAGGATGATTTTTTAATCATTAATTGGATCATGTGATCTTCCTTCCTTCCTTCCTCGTGCTAGTTTTACCTAGAATTCGCATGATCACGTACATTTTATGAATTCCATCAATTCTAGTTTGATTATTGACCTTCCTTCTATGATGCTAGGTTTTATGGATTATGTGCCACACAATGAGATGGAATATATTTGTTTTAATCTTCCTTACGGGATCCTTATTACCCGTATCTGTTTGGTTGCTTAGGTTTCTATCCTTCCTAATGAAGTGCAGATGAGTATGTTGTCAATCATTCACGCGAACTCTTTTCACCATTCTGAGGGCCATCTCTCTTCTGCACACGTCGTCTATCGTCAGCCTCAGCAGTATTCCCTTTCCATTTATTTCACTTTTTCTTTGGGTCCTACATTTGAGTCTTTGGGTTTTTCACCACCTTTTTCATGTCTTCCTGTCGGGGTTAGGAAGTTAACTTCACAGGTACAATCCCTTTCTTCACGATAGCAAGAGGATAGGAAGATTTATAATGCTCAGTTGGCATAGTCTCGGAGGCTTCAATCCTGTTTTCTTGCATAGCTTGCCAGAGAGCATGAGAAATGGATGCGGATGGATTCCTCGTTGATGGCTTATTTGGAGGAGATGCGGCGTTAGGAGAAGCGATGTGGAGCTAGCTCATCTAGAGAGGGTAAGGAGCCTTCGGAATAATTTTATGATCCTCCTCCTCCATCTGATAGTTGATTATGTGCTGAGAGTATCCGTGTGGAATATCATGTGGTTGTCCCAGTGTTTCTAGTTGGTGACAGTATTTGTAGTTGGTGTGAGAGAGAGAGAGAGAGATTTTATAATATGTGAGACAGAGAGTTGTACTTTTATTATTATTTGTTATCCTCTCTTGTACTTTGTTATTTGTACTTCATTTGTACTTCATTTGAATTAATCATTATTATATTTATATTTAGTTCCATATTCTATTTGTTTATACTTGTTATTGCATACCACTTTTTCATATATCCTTGATTGATTTCATCTACACATGCAATCATCTATATGGACATCTTTGATCACTTTGTCACATAATTCCCTAGTTTTATCTCTTTATTATTGTTGTGATCGCCATTTTTGTGTATGTATTTATATGTGATATTGTTTGTAGGGTATTTTCTCTATCCCTTTGCCTTTTCTGGACAAAAAAAGGAGAGTTTTGGTACGTTGATGGACTGTATTACTTCCCTTTTATTATATTTTTTATTCTCCTATTCATCGCAGGTATTTAATAATTCATGTGTATAGGTTGTTGCATTCATGATTGCATTATAAGCTACACAATGGAACATCGACTAGTAGTTGTTAGGTTTTCTTTGTCCATTTTTAGGGTTTAGGAGATGGGCATAGGTGGATTGATGGCGTGGCCTAGCATTTTTCATTTTATCTTGTGTTTTCCCCAGAATAGACAAGGGGAGATTTATAAGAGAAAATTTCCAATTGAGTTTTATGTATGTATTGGCTTATTCTGTGGTCAAAACATTTAAATTTTGTTTTGTGTCATATATCTATTACTCAAGCATATGAACCGAGACACACAAGCGTCTACATTTTTTGCAACATAATTGGACGTATTGCACGCATATCTAGAATAAAGGTATATGACTTTCTATGTGTTAAAATAATGATAAGTGTATTTGGATATTTTATTTTAAGGCTTTGTATGCTATAAAATGTTTCCTTGAAAATTTTATGTTTGATTTGGTCATTCAAATGAAATTGATAATGTCGTTCTAACGATAAGGCATTGTCATTCGAATGAGAGTTCTAATGAGATTACATTATCGTTCAAATGAGTTTCTAATGAGATTCAAATGGATTAAGTTATATTTTATTTATTTACCTGTTTGACAGTCGTTGGAGGCTCGTTTGAACGAAATCTATCATTCGTTCGAACGAAGTGTGATCACGTTCGAACGAGATATGTAAAGTCATTTGAATGACCTTATGATCTCTTTCAAATGAACTTTGAGAATTTTGAGAAACTGTTTTGACTTTTTCCTCATATAAACTCTTGATAAAATAAGGTTTTCTCTCATATTTCGTGAGCCTCTTTTGAATAAAAATGTTTCTAAGCCTCTAGAATGTAAAACCTTTATGTAACCTAAATTTGAATGCAATCTTGATTATCTTGGTCATAGTTACAAATCAAACCCACATATAATATTATATATTTCTGATGTGGTGTATTACACACAATTGGGTGACGGTGGAGGTTATTGGATGAGTCTGAGGCATGGAGTTTCTATGAGGTTGATGTTGGATTGCGTAGTGGCTGTAAATGAAGGTGTGAAGATGTCATCTTCATATGCTTAAGTATTAAAGAGATGTAAGTCTTTTGAGTCTTCTTATATAAACGTGTTTATGGTGAAATTTGTTTAGGCCTGGCCATCTGAGGTTTTTCATAGTGGGGTTTTCCTCGTACATTGCCCTCTCCTTTGTGCTTGTGATTGTTATTTATTTACTCGACTAATATTGCATGAAAACTTAGGAATCAAGTTATACAAGATTAAAATTGGTAATAATTTGATATGCATGTTTTCAACGCTTAGACTGGAAAACCAGTTATCACATTCATCTATTTGGTTCATAATTAAAAAAGTGGACTTTAAACTTTCTTTTGTGTAGTCACTCCTGAGGAGTTCCACCGTATTTTGACGTGTAATATGTCCAAAGAGGCTTGGGGCATACTCCAAATTAGGGAACTTGTGGAGTTAAGGCTTCCAAAGTTGAAAATCTTACCACTCAGTTTAAAACCATTAGGATGGATGAAAGTTAATCCTTTGATGAGTTTTATGCTAGACTTTCTAGTATTGTTAACTCATATTTTAACTTGGGAGAGAGAATATCTGAAACCAAAATTTTGAATAAAATCTTAAGGTCATTACCTGAAAGATTAACCTCCCAAGTCACTGTTTTGAATTCTTTGGGAACTGTGGGCTCAATGAAACTAGAAAATATTGTGGGTGACCTTCAAACCTATGAACTCGACATATTTCCTTACAAAAGACAAGGAAAGATAAGGGCATTACTTCGAAAGGCCATAATGAGGAATCATGAGCTTCTGATGATGAGTATAATATTGATTCCGATGATATGACCATTTTTGCTAAGAATTTTAGTAATTTGGAAGAGAAAGTTTTATAATTTCTTATTTTTTATTTTATTTTATTTTGGCTTATCCAGTTACACATACAGTGAACCTTCATGGATTCTATGGAATTGAGGAAAAAGTTGAAGATATTTGGAAGATTGAAGAATCGTACGTCTCAACAACTTTAGAAGAAGTTATGGATGCATTTGGTAAAGATTTACTTTACTTTATTTTCCAGGGGTTTTAGAATTTTAAAAGTTTGTTTTTCAAAATGGTTTAAATTTGTTTTTAAAGAAAACTTTGAAAAACTCGCTATCTCGTTAGAATGAAAATATCTTGTTGTTCAAACGAACAACACTTTTCGTTAGAAGGAGTTCTCTTAGTTCGAACGAAATCTTTAACGTCTACTTTTGACAAGACCTGGAATCTCGTTAGATGACGGTCAAACATGATAGGGTGGTTCGTTAGAACAATTATTTCAAACAATCGAACTAGGTGTTTTTCATCAATCTCTGGAATCTTGTTCGATATGTCATTAAATACCTGATCGAATGAAAATGGGTGTGTCGTTCGAATGAGGTACCTGTTGTTTGAACAAACACGTGACATTTTATTTTTTTAAATTAAATCTAATCCAAATCTATTGTATTTATACTTTTGCAACCAAGTTATTTATAAATAAATATACATGATTAGAGTCTCCGAGAACTCTTTTAGAAAGCTTTTCAATCCATTTTTGAGTTCTATTTGTGATCAAACTCTTCCAATATTATTTGAAATCCCTTGGAAACTTAAAAGATCACTTTATCAAATCAAGGAAAACCTTTATAGTTCAAACACTCTTATAGAAATTATTCTTTACTGCTAATTTCTGGAGCTGAGGCTCTATTGCTGAAGAGGAAGACATATCGTTAAAGAAGGCAGATCGTTAGATATCGAGGGAACATTGCTTCCTGTGGGCGGTGTTGGACTCTGATGTTGTTGTAGAATATTTGAATAACCGAGTCGGCTATGTCTATCAAATCTTATATAGTGTTGAATAAAGGTTTTTCCCTTTTTAGGAAATTTTTCTTACTTCTTCGTGTTTTTGGCAAGCTTGGTTTGCTGAATTAAATCTGGATCACATCTTTGTATGCACACCTATTTTAATCAAAGATAAAATTTAGTAAAATTAAATTTATGTGTGGTTGACTAATATACAAATCATTCCATAGAATCCCAACATTCTCAAATTGGTATCAAAGGAGGTTACACTGAGTTTTGTGTGATCCATTAAAAATTTGGATTTTATGGATAATTTGTATAATAGGATGCTTATGTTTGATGGGATAAAATATGCTTGCTAGAAAGCTAGGATGAGGTCTACATTAAAATCATTAGATGAACGTGTTTGGCTTGTCTGTGAAAGAGGGTGAACACCAGCCATAGTGACTAACGACAATGTTTAAAGTTTAAAACCTATCTCTGCATGGATAGAGGATGAATTTAAATGGAGCAATTTTATCTCATGTGGTCTAAGTCCCATCTCTAGAGTCGTGACCCCTGAAAAGTTCCACCGCATTATGACGTCCACCACATCTAATGAAGCTTGGGATACCCTCCATCTCACTTAGGAGGGTACCAATGTTGTGTAAGCTTCTAATATGAAAAATCTCACCACACAATTTGAAATAATTACCATTATAGAGTCTCAATCTTTTGATGAATTTAATATACGATTATCTGACATTGTAAACACTAGTTTGAATTTAGGTGAGAAAAATCCTGAGACGTGTGTAGTTAAGAAGATTTTGAGATCTCTTCCGACCCATTTTATTTATAAGGTTACTGTGCTTAGTTCTATAGGAATATTATATACTCTTAGGTTAGAAGAACTCTTAGGAGACCTTCAAACGTATGAGATAGATATGTTTCCCAAAACTGTTAAACCTAAGGGAAAGTGAATTGCATTGAAATTACAATCTAAAAGGAAATTGGAAGTGTCATCTGACTTCGAGTATGATTTTGACTTAGATGATTTAACCCTTTTCGCAATAACTTTAAAAAAAATTTCAAACTTTGAAAAGAAAATACGTCCAAAGAGAAGAAAAGTTTTGAGAAAGATAAAAAATATAAATCAAGTAAGAAAATTTTTTAAAAAGAAAAGAAAGATTACCCAAAGAAAGATGAAGAGAGATGTTATGAGTGTGAGGGTAAGGGTCACAAAGCTCATGAGTGTCCGATGAGAATAATGAGACCAGGCATAGGCAAAGTTTCCTTAAATGCCACACTTAGTGAAAGTTATTTCGAGTTGGTGGATTTCGGGTACCAATGACCGCATGGACATAACTTCACCACGTTCATGGTTAGTCTTGTTAGTACACCTAGTACACCTCATGCTGATAAGGAAGATACTAAACATGATGACCTCTACAGTGAGTCTTATTATTCTAGTGAGAGTGATGGAGAGGATGTTTTAGGTGAGAGCCTTATGCCAATCTTTACTGTGCGTCCTTTAAAACAAAGAAACATAACAAAGGTTTGGCAGTTAGAGTTTTAGCCTTATAAAGGAAGTTGGGAGAGGCGAGAGAGAGGGAGTCCTCGGTGAGAGTTTCTTTAGGAGTGAGGGTCATTTTATTTAAGAAGGAAAATAGTGACTTGACCAACAAAGTGTCTAGTCTTACAAGATATCTTCAAGCATCCATGGAGACTCATGAGAAACTTGAAGCCTTTATATCCCAACTAGAGAAAGATCTTGAACGTGATCGAGAGGTTAAGGTTACTATAGAGGATACATCGAATGAGGTTGCAAAGATGCTCCTCCATCTCGCATTAGGCTTTGGTGAGAGGCGAGGAATAGGTTATGACGGTGCATCCACTTCCCATACCGCACCCGAACTTATTCCTAAATTTGTGGTAAATCCTTATGGACTTCGACCTTAACCACAAAAGAGAGTTCAACTTAAAAAAGCAAACCAAGGTAGACCCAAAAGTCCATGTTTGCACTTTTTTTAAAAGGACTGGTCAGTTTAGATAGTTTCACTACAAGATAGGTAGAACTAAATGTACTCATACTCTCGTGAACCATTCTATCTATCTTTCTAGTCTTAGAGAGCAAGTTGAGTTTCTAGTCGCTACTTCGCAAAGCTTGATGGAAGAAACGAATCTCTTTGCCATTTGAGAATGATTATAACACTATGACTAGACCTAACAACGATAAGGGCAAATAAAAGGTTACTTCCAATTGGGTGCCTAAGCAAGACATCAATGCCCATGTTGTTCATGTCGCTCTCAAGGTTCAAAATATGTCCCAGGGGTATTTTGATAGCAGGTTTTATAAGCGCAAGACCGGTGACATATCTTTTTTTACCCACCTTGAGGATCGCAAGGAAGGTAAAGTCACTTTTGGAGATAGGAGTAGGTTTAATATTTTAGGGAATGCGTTGTTAAAAACAAGGTACGAATGCTCTGACGCCACTTAGAGAGAGTGGAAGGCACTAATACCACAATGAGTATGCGGAAACAAATATGCTCAACAAAAATTCCAATATGAGAGTGCTCAATTAATTTTATCTTTTTATCCAAATTAACTTCTATGTGATTAAAGAAACAAATCAAACCAAGCATTCAATAAAGGCAAAGTTTTAGGAAAAAACCCCTTTCGGGTAAAACATTTTTTCAGCACTTTAGAAATATTATAAGAAAATCGACTTATAGACTACTTGATAACCGCACAAGTATAACTCACCAATCTTCGTAAATCTCTAAAGAAGAACTATATCCACGCAAGAATCACAATACTGCAGTCCTCCCTCTTCAGCCTCAGCCTTTGTCTTCAGCTGTGAGTTCCCCCGGGTATCACAAGTCATCCATGGAGATGCCTTCTCCACAAAGGTGTATGAAAGAATACAAAACTTTATAGGGTTTAAACAAATCCACAAAACTAAATATTCAGGATGTTTGGGTGTGAATTAAACAGTGTTTATATAACACAAAAAATTATTAATTGTGCAAAAGTTATGCAAAAACGATTCTGGGAAAAGTCTTAAATAATTCGAACACAAACAAGTATTTATCGGAAGTTCACAAAATTCGAGGTGGTGGCATCATTCGAATGAAAATTTTATGTCGTTCTAACGAGATGGTGAACTCGTTTGGACGAGAATAATCTCGCTTCTAACGACATAAAAAAAAACTTAGACAGTAAGCCCTCATTTGAAAAACACATTGAACAACCTTCAAACGACATGTAATCTAGTTTGACCGAGATTTTAAAGATAAAATTATTTTTCTTTTCGGGAAAAAAAACCATGTTCATTTTTTTATAAAAATAAGCATCCCAAACATAAATTATGTAAATTAATTTAAACTCTAATTTTCTTTATACCTTTACAGGATGTCGGGAAGTCTTCAAACATAGAGATGCTTGACTTTGTTTCTTCGTGACGGTGCGTGACGATTTGTAACGAGATACGCCAAATTAGTATAAAACAATGAAATGAACAATGTTGGAAAAATTATTCTTAAAAATATCCCCCTTTGTCTATTCCGGTACCAAACAAACAAACATAATCGAACAACAAATTAAAATAAAAACTTCCTATGACAAAAATCCTACTACCCTTCCTAACCCTAGAACGGAATGGCATAAGTCTCTTTGTCTTCAAACTTCTTCTTCTTCTTCCCTTTCACACAATTTGTCTTCATCTGTGTGTCATCCATGTGTCTTGAATTCCATTTTAAATACTTACACATATGAGAAAAAACATATACCTCGTGATGCATTGAGTTTGAAATTAGATAAAAATCATAAATAAATTCTCCCCCATAAATCAATCTCTCGCTTTTTAATTTTCTCTCTCCCTTTATTTTTATTCAAAATAGACAAAGAACTAGAAACATAGTCATGAAATATAAAGAAGCACAGAGAAGATAAGATATCATCATAAAACGATATAAATCAAGCATGTGTAATGATCATCGCAAAGGTCATTAAGCACCAACTATTTTTGAAATTTTTTAATTTTTTTCTCAAAACAATTTCACAAATACAACATACAATACCATATATAATATATTCAAAATAAATCAATGAAAATACGGCACACATATAGGTATAAACAACGATAAAAATATTACACAAAACACATAAGCTTTACACAGTAGCATATTATCGAGGTGTCTAAATATGTGGGATGGAATGAATGCGTGTGAACTAGATGCTAATGAATTATAACCCAAACACTTTCAAGAAGTTCTAATTGACTGAAAAACTTTATCAAATTATGCTTTAGCCTCAATTGACAAAAAAATTTGAACTTAATGAACAAAACAAGCACAATGCACACAAGGCTATAATATTGATGATCCTAAAAACCAATAGCATCATGACAAAATAAGCATAACTAGGATTCATTGTGCAAACCTGTTGATCTTCAACTAAACTCCCTCAAAATATAAACATGTATAATATTTTCTTTTGAAGTGATTTCTTTTGAATAAAATAAACTATGTTGGCCCCTTTTTTGCAACTTTTTCTCTTTTTATTGCCTTTGTTTTTTCTTGGGCTCTTTTCAAATGGTGTCTTTCATGATGAATCAACATGTCTCTCGCAACCCTTTCCTGTGTACACTCCTATTTTTCCAATGCAAAACAAAATCTCAAGGGCAATGGTTCTCACATGCACAAATCCCCCATAGTCACATAAGCATGTAGATGACAAAATTGACGGGAGAACATCTCACCAAGCTCATTGTATATAGTGAAGTAAACGTTCAAAAATCTTTGATGCCAATTTGTTAAAAACAAAGCACGAATGCTCTGACACCACTTAGAGATAGTGGAAGGAACTAATACCACTATGAGTATGCGGAAACAAATATGCTCAATAAAACCTCCAATATGAGAGTGGGAAATTAATTTAACTTTTTATCCTAAACATACATTTATTTGATAAAATAGATAAATCAAATCAAGCATTCAATAAAGGTAAAGTTTTAGGAAAAAAAACCTTTTGGGTAAAACCTTTTTTCAGCACTTTAGAAATATTACCAGACAGTCGACTTAAAGACTACTTGATAACCGCCACAAGTATAACACACTAATCTTCATGAATCTCTAAATAAGAATTATGGTCCTTGCAAGAATCATAAGATCTCAGTCCTCCCTCTTCAGCCTCAGCCTTTGTTTTCAGCCAAGATTTCCCTCAGGTATCATAAGTTATCCATAGAGATGCCTTCTCCACAAAGGTGTATAAAAGAATACAAAACTTTCTAGGGTTCAAAAGAATTCACAAAACTAGATATTCAGGATGTTTGTTTGTTAATTACATAGTGTTTTTCCAACACTAAAAGTGCAGAACATTCACAAAAGTTATGCAGAAACAATTCGGGTAAAAGTCTTAAACAATCTGAACATGAAATAGGTATTTATAAAACGTTCACAAAATTCGAGGAGGTGTCATCGTTCGAACAAAAATATCATATCGTTCTAACAAGATGGTGATCTCATTCGAACGAGAACAGTCTCGCTTTTAACAACATCAACAAAATTTAGACAGTAAGCCCTTACTTGAACTTCGCTTGAACCTTATTTGAAAAACACCTTGAACGACCTTCAAATGGCATGTAATCTTATTTGAATGAGATGTTTAAAATAAAATTATTTTTCTTCTCGAATTAAAAAACTCTTGTTCATCTTTTCTATAAATAAACATCCAAAACAAAAATTATGTAAATTAATTTAAACTCTCAGTTTCTTTATACCTTTACAGGATGTCGGGAAGTCTTCAAACTTGGAGATGATTGACTTTGGTTCTTCATGAAGGTGCATGACGATTGTAATGCGATACGCCAAACTAGTATAAAACTATGCGATGAACAATGTTGAAAAAATTGTTCTTATAAATATCCCCCTTTGGCTATTCAGATACCAAACAAGCAAACATAATCGAACACCAAATTAAAATAAAAAATTTCCTATGACAAAAATCCTACTAGCCTTCCTAACCCTACAACGGAATGGCATAAGTCTCTTTGTCTTTAAACTTCATCTTCTTCTTTTTCTGCTTCTTCTTCTTCTTCTTCTTCTTCTTCTTCTTCTTCTTCTTCTTCTTCTTCTTCCTCTTCTTCTTCCTCTTCTTCTTCCTCTTCTTCTTCCTCTTCTTCTTCCTCTTCTTCTTCTTCTTCTTCTTCTTCTTCTTCTTCTTCTTCTTCTTCTTCTTCTTTCCTTTCACACAATTTGTCTTCATCTGTCTATCATCTATGCGTCTTGAATTCCGCTTTAAATACTTACACACATGAGACAAAAACATATACCTCGTGACACATTGAGTTTTAAAAAAGATAAAAATCATAAATAAATTCTCCCCCGTAAATCAAACTCTCACTTTTTAATTTTCTCTCCCATTTTATTTTTATTCGAAATAGACAAAGAAGTAGAAACATAGTCATGAAATACGAAGCAACACATACAAGATAAGATATGATCACGAAAAGATATAAATCAAGCATGTGTAATGATCATCGCAAAGGCTATCAAAAACCTACTATTTTCGAAAAATTTCAATTTTTTTTCTCAAAAACATTTCAGAAATACAATATACAATGACATATATAATATATGCAAAATATATCAATGAAAATACGGCACACATATAAGTATAAACAACCACAAAAACATGACACAAAACACATCATCTTTACGCACTAGAATATTATCGAGGTGTCTAAATATGTGGGATGGAATGAATGCGTGTGAACTAGATACAAATGAATTATAACCCAAACACTTTCAAGAAGTTTTAATTGATTGCAAAACGTTATAAAACTAAGATTCAGCCACAATTGACAAACAAATTTGAACTTAATGAACAGAACAATCATAATGCACACAAGTCTAGAATATTGATGATTCTACAAATCAATAGCGTCATGACAAAATAAGCATAACTAGGATTCATTGTGCAAACCTATTGATCTTCAACTAAACTCCCTTAAAAGATAAGCATGTATAATATTTTCTTTTCTTTTCTTTTGAAGTGATTTCTTTAGAATGATCAATCAAGATAAACTATGTTAAACCCCTTTTTTGCAATTTTTCTCTTTTTATTGGCTTTATTTTTTTTTTGGGCTCTTTTCAAATGGTGTCTTTCATGACGAATCGACATGTCTCTCGCAACCCTTTCCTGTTTACACTCATATTTTTCCAATACTAAATAAAATCTCACGAGCAATGGTTCTCACATGAAGAAATCCCCCATAGTCACATAAGCATGTATATGACAAAATTGATGGGAGAACATCTCACTAAGCTCATTGTATATAGTGAAGTAAATGTTCAAAAAGCTCTGATACCAATTTGTTAAAAACAAAGTACGAATGTTGTGATACCACTTAGAGATAGTGGAAGGCACTAATGCCACTATGAGTATACGAAAAAAAATATGCTCAAACAAACCTCCAATATGAGAGTGGGAAATTAATATAACTTTCTATCCTAAACATACATTTATGTGATATCAAATCAAGCATTCAATAAAGGTAAAGTTTTAGGGAAAAAACCCTTTTGGGTGAAACCTTTTTTCAGGACTTTAGAAATATTACCAGACAGTCAACTTACAGACTACTTGATAACCGCCACATGTATAACGCACTAATCTTCATAAATCTCTAAAGAACAACTATGTTCCTCACAAGAATCATAAGACCTTAGTCCTCCCTCTTCAGCCTCAGCCTTTGTCTTCATCCATTAGTTCCCTTAAGAATCATAAGTTAACCACATACATGCCTTCTCCACAAAGGTGTATAAAAGAACACAAAACTTTCTAGGGTTTAAAAGAATTCACAAAACTAGATATTCAGGATGTCTGTTTGTGAATTAAATAGTGTTTTTCCAACACAATAACTGAAGAACATTCACAAAAGTTATGTAGAAACAATTCTGGCAAAAGTCTTAAACAATATGAACATGAAATAGGTATTTATAAGACGTTCATAAAATTCGAGGTGGTGTCATCGTTCGAACAAAAATGTTATGTCGTTCTAACAAGATGGTGATCTCATTTGAACGAGAACAATCTCACTTTTAACAACATCAACAAAATTTAGACAGTAAGCCCTCGCTTGAACCTCGTGTGAAAAAGACCTTGAACGACCTTCAAATGGAATGTAATCTCATTTCAATGAGATGTCAATCTCGTTTGAATGATATTTTAGAAGTAAAATGATTTTTCTTTTCGAATTAAAAAACTCTTATTCGTTTTTTATACAAATAAACATCCCAAACATAAATTATGTAAATTAATTTAAACTCTTAGTTTCTTTATACCTTTATGGTATGTCGGGAAGTCTTCAAACTTGGAGATGCTTGACTTTGGTTTACCATGATGGTGCATGACGATTTGTAATGGGATACACTAAACTAGTAAAAAACTATGCGATGAACATTGTTGGAAAGATTATTCTTACGTGGATGTATTTAGATACCTAGATTCCCTAAACTAAACAATGTGTTGTACATGAAAGGGTTGAAAGCAAACTTAATTAGCATAAGCCAACTATGCGACACAAAATTTGCGGTAAAGTTTGACTGGTCTGAATGTAATGTTTATGATCAATTTAGTGAACTCTTACTACAAGGTATGAGGAGCGAAGATACTACTATAGGATCATTCCCAATTCCTCCTTTGTGTGAAACAGTGCCACGGTCTCTTCTATAGACCTTTGGCATTAATGACTAGGTCATTTCAATTTTAAAGATCTTGATAGATTAGTGAAAAAGGACCAAGTTCGTGGCTTACCATCACTTGGAAAATCAACTTCCTCTATTTGTGGACCTTGCCAACAAGGAAAATAAATTTGAAGTCCCCATCGAAAGTTGAATACCATTTCCACCACCCATGTTTTGGAGTTAATTCATATGGATCTTATGGGTCGTACTCGCTCAGAGAGCCTAGGTGTTAAGAGATACATTCTCGTGATGGTTTATAACTATTCAAGATACTCTATCGTGTGATTTAATAGAGAAAAGTTTTATACGATTGAGTTCCTTACAACGTGTCCCACAAAACCAGCACGATGTCACTATTAATCTAATGTGTAGCGACAATGGCACTGGATTTAAAGAAGCCAAGGTGGATAGATATTGTGATGGAATGGGCATCAAACATGAGTTCTCCACCATTCATACTCCTCAATAAAATGGGATTATTGAGAGGAAGAACTGGACGATACGAGAGACGGCTAGATCCATGCTTCTTAGAAGAAATGTACCTAGACATTTTTGGGCAGAGGCAATGAGTACCGCATGCTATACGGTGAATAGGGTATATCTTCGTCCGCACACACTACACAAAACTTATGAGTTGGGGACAGGGAAGAAGCCCAACCTATCATATTTTCGTGTCTTTTGGAGTACCTACTAGATCTTGAGAAATAGAGATATACTAGGAAAGTTTGACTCCCAAACTAATGAGGGGATATTTTTAGGTTATTCATCGACGAGTAGGGCTTATAGGATTTTTAACCTTGCAAGCTATAAGCTTATGGAGTCAATAAACGTCACGATTAAATATGACGAGCTACCGACATATATTGCTCCTATCCCCTAGTGTGAGGATAATGTACCCCATGGCGATGATTCCATCCTTCCACATACTACCTCAGCAGACCCCACTTCTGATCTAGAGGATTCACCCATTTGGGTTCGAAAGGGTCATGACCCTTTCGCTATACTTGGTGATCCTACACTAGGTGTCAAGAATCATACTCAACTCAAGAATGTGGTTATCTATATGTGTTACACCAACTTAGTCGAGCCCAATAATGTGAAATAAGAACTGAAGTACGAGTATTGGATTTCCATTATGCAAGACGAGTTGCTTCAGTTTCATAAGAACGATGTTTGGGAGTTAGCCCCCCAACCTAGCAAGATAAATGTGATACCAAGTAAATTTACAAGAATAAGATTGATACGAATGTCACCATAGTTCAAAATAAGGCTAGGTTGGTCGCTCAAATTTACACACAGATTAGGGGCATATACTTTGATGAGACATGCGCTCTTACTGTTAGGCTTGAGTCCGTCCCTTACTACTCGTCATAGCATGCCATCTACGCTTCAAGTTATATTAGATGGATATTCAAAGTTCCTTTCTAAATAGAATTCTACAGGATGAAGTTTACATGGAACAACCAAAAGGGTTTAAAGATCCTAATCACCCATGACACGTCTATTATTTTAAGAAGGCCCTACATGGTTTAAAGCAAGCACCCCGTGTTTGGTACGAGAGGTTCACATTCTATATATTAGCTCATGGCTTTAAGAGAAGAAAAATGAATAAGACATTATTTATGAGGAGAAATAATGTTTCTATCTTGGTTGCCCAAGTCTATGCGAACAACATAGTATTTGGGTCCACGAGCTCTCGCCATGATCACACTTTTAAGGATGAGATGAAGTGCGAGTTTGAGATGAGCATGGTTGGTGAGCTTACGTTCTTACTAGGTCTCCAGGTTCGACAACTTGAGGATAGAATATTCATATCTCAATCCAAATACGAAAGGAAACTAGTGAAGAAGTTTGGTTTAGACTTCGTTAATCACTCACGCACCACCCCTATAAGTACATCGACTATGCTTAGCAAAGACACTTTAGGCAAAGACGAAAAGTAAAACCTTTATCGAAGTATGATAGGTAGTCTTCTCTTCTTTACCGCTATCCATATCGATATTGCCTTTAGCGTTAGAGTGTGTGTGTGTGATACCAGGCATCCTCGAAAGAGACTCATTTTCTTGCACTTAAACGTATCACCAAATACGTGAGTGCCACTCTTTCCTACGATATTTGGTATTCCTTTGATACTGATGACTGTTTTTCTACCTATTCGGATGTCGATTGAGCCAGGGATGTTGATGTCTATAGGATCACCTTGGGTGGGTGTATTTACTTTGGGAATGCTCTTGAATCTTAGTTGAGTAAGAAGAAAAACTCCATATCGTTGTCCATGGTGGAGGCTGAGTATATTATCGTCGAGAGTTGGTGCACGTAGCTCTTATGAATGAAGTAAATGTTGGAAGATTATGGGATTTCACAAGGAATAATGACTTTTTCTTCTAATAATATGAGTGCAATCCAGATATCTCGTTATTCGATCCAACATTCGTGCACAAAGCACATTAGAATACGTGAGCATTTTATACGAAATCTCATTGAGGAAAATTTTATGTTCTTGAGCTTTGTGAGCATTGAACATCAATTAGCCGGTATTTTCACAAAACCTTTAAATGAACTTAGATTTAAAGACATTAGGAAATCTTTGGGTAATTGCATTATTGATTTGGTTCGGGTAATTTATGTAATTTAGAACGTTTATCTTGTTCATATTTCATATTCTTATTGCTAGATTGTATTATCATTGTATTTATCTTCTTCTCTTTTTTGTATATTTAGAAAAATCCAAAAAGAGTTTTGTCTTGCTGGAGAAAGTTTGAAAAATTAAATAAAATAGTTTTATGAAAAGATAGATTTTTTGAAAAAGACAAAAATATTTTTGTATTTTCATTTTTCACCATATATGGATGAACATTTAAGATATTTGGATCACCCCTAGATTCCATCCATTCACGTGACTTTTTCATATTGTTTTAATATATTACTTCATTTCACTAGTGTGCTTAATAATGTGTGGATATCACTACGTTGATGATTGATTATTACTTTCTACATGTTAGACTCCTTGTCACCTTTATTGTACATGTGCACGATCTTTATGATTATTGTGCTTACTTATCATTTGTCGAATACGATATTTTCATCTGAATTCCTCTTAGTAACGAACTAAATGTGAAAAGAGATAAGTTGTACATGTAAGAACCATTGTGTAAGGAAATGATTTTATAAATGTCCGAGTCGGAATCTAGGAATTTTCTGCGTGTCCTAGATCACAGTTAGTATGTATGATACCGCTACATTCGGCACGTCAACACGATCATCCATGATGGCCTTGATCCAAATCCTTGCATCCATAATATTCATACTTTCATCATGCAACATTCAACGCGCTCTTAAATCATCCCCACTACTACACTCTCGATAGTGGTAAAATAATTTATTTAGAGCGTTTATTATTTACATAAATATTTGGGAAATTTTTAAAAATATTTCTAAGGGTCTGGAATGTTTTAACTTTGGAAGAAGAAATTTTCTAAGTGTAGAGGCGAAGGAAAGAAAAGTCGCTGACGTTGTTCGAGCGAGATCTTCCTGTCGTTCTAGCGACATTGGCATCTTGCTTGAAGTCATTCTAGCGACGCGGCATTCCGTTTGAGCGACATTTGTATTTCGTTCGATCGATGCACCGCCTCGATTTCTATATTTAATGTAGTGTTCATTCTACGAGATGTTTAAGTCTTTGGCACTCACATTTCTGCAAAATTGCTGCATATTTTCAGACTTCATTTTTCATGGTTTTATAACCCTTTTAATTCACAAATCATTCCCAAACATATATGTGAGTCTTATAAACCCTAGATATAATTGTTCTACTCATCTGGATTGTGGAGAAGAAGGTAGTTCTCCAATACTGAATTGGAGCTCTTGCGGGATCTCTTGCTTAAAACACCGACGACAATGAATCGACACCTGCGGGTATTCGTGTCTCACCGTATTTCTTTGTAATTGTAAGCTGTTACGAATTATAGTGAAATAAAAATGGTTTTTCCCCTTTGGGGGATTTTTCCTCATATTGTGATTTACTTTGCAAGATTGGTTTGATTTATTTAGTCTGTCATTATTTGTTTGCAAGAGTTAGGATTTTTGGGATTAAAAAATTAGAATTCAATTAAAAAAGTTAATCATTGATTACTGGAGCACTCTGAAATTGGTATCAGAGCCTATAACACATTTATACTATGTAACGTTTTTAGCAAAAAAAATTATGGATATCAATTTTGGTCAAAAAAATTATTTTTGAAATAGCGCAATTTCAATGTAAAACTTGTATAATCGAGTGCCAATTTTTTACGGGTTAAATTATGCATATTGGAAAGCCCGTATGCAATCTCACTTAAAGGCCATTGACGAACGTATTTAGGGTGTGTGTGAATGAGGGTGGACGCCTCCCACTTCCACTGTAGATAACATAACTAATTTGAAATCTATGACTAAATGGACTGAGGATGAATTTAAGTGGAGCACATATAACTCGTGTGGGCTTAGTGAAATTTCTGAAAATGTCACCCCGGTGAGTTTTGATGAATCATGACGTGTTCCATGTCTAAAGAAGCATGTGATGCTCTTCAACTTACCCATGAAGGCACTAATGCAGTTAAAGAATCAAAATTGCAAAATTTAACTGCACAATTTAAGACAATCACCATGCTTGAATCTGAATGTTTTGATGAATTCTACGCATGCTTATCTGATATTATTAACACTAATTTCAATTTAAGTGGACACATTCATGATGTTAGTGTAGTTAAAAATATTTAGAGATCTCTACCTAAGCATTTATCCCTAAAGTCACGGTGCTAAATTCTTTAGAAAATTTGAGTAGTCTGAAATTAGAACAATTGGTAGGAGACCTCAAGACTCAAGAAATTGACATGGTTCCTAATACAATAAAATCAAAAGATAAAGGGATAGCATTTAAAGCCCAGTCTAGAAAGAGTGAGGGGTTAGCAAGAAAGGGAGTTGATCCGTCTAGGAGAAGAGAGGAAGAGGTGTCTGATTCTGAGATTGATTTTAACTTAGAGAATTTGGCCTTATTTGCAAAAAAATTCAAGAAATTTATCAAATTAAAGAAAAATGGCAATTTCAAAGATAAAAAGAGTTTTGAGAAAAATAAGTTTGAAAAGTAAAATCAAAAGGATGAAAATTATGCCCCTATCAAAGATAAGGAGAGATTTTATGAGTGTGATGGTAGACGTCATAAGGCATTTGAGTGTCCTACTAGGATGTGATGTCAAGGCAAAGGTAAAGCTGCTCTTAATGCCTCCATTAGTGACGACGGTAAGGTCCAGTTGGTGGATTATGGAGATGAGTCACCGCTTGAATATAACTTCACCGCATTCATGGATAGTCATGTGAGTACTGATAGTACGCCTCATGACGATGAGGATGCTACTTCATAGGGACACCTCGATAGTGGAAGCGATGTGAGTGAGGGGGAGGATGATGCAAGTTAGAGAGAGTGATTTATGACTCGCGTATGCTGATTTATATGCTAATTTTTTAAAACTAAAAAGCATAACAAATCGTTATAACTTATGATTGTTTACTTATAGAAGGATTTAGGAGAGACGAGAGAGAGCAAGTCATCCATTATCACTGCCTTGAGAGAGAGAGAGAGAGAGAGAGAGAGAGAGAGAGATTGCGTAGAGAGAGTTAGTTAGTTTGGTGAGAAAGACGGGTGTTTAGAGAAAGAGAAAGGGGACTTGACCAAGCAAGTGGCTAGTCTTACGAGTGAGCTCCATACCTCCATAGACACTCGAAAGAAACTTGAAGCCCTTGTAGCCTAGTTTACTCATGACCTTAAGATAGCCAGGGAGGTCAAGGTAAGATAAAGGACAGATCTGGAACGATGAGTGTTGACAGAAAAATTCTCCATCTACGAGGACCAGTCAGAAAAGGACACCTGTCGTCCTACTTGGCAATATTCATACTTGTTCGGTACCCTAGAAGAGTTAGTCGGCACCCTAGGAGAGTTAATCGGCACCCGAGGAGAGTTGGTCGGCATACCAACCAACACATGGCGTACCAAGCAACTCAAGGAAGACCAACCACCCTAGAAGACTAATAGTGAAATGCATTGTATATAAATATAAACGTCTGAATGTATAAATACATTGTATCTATTTAACTCCAATCACTATAAATACATGTATTCCCTTAGCTAAGGGGAGGGACAACTAAGAAACATCATACACAAGATACACACTCTTTCTCTCTCTACACCATATTGTGCTATTATAAACCCGTGGGAATAAAATAACAGTGGAGGTAGGCTTTATTCATAGCCGAACCACTTTAAAAACCTTTTGTCTCTTATATGTTTGATGTGAATGTTTATCTTCATCTTCTATCTCATCCTCATCATTTATCTGCTATTGACGCCACTAAAATGACAGAGGCCATTTTCTGTCTTCAACAGATTGGCGAATTCTTTTTATTATAAAAAATGAAGATCATCATCATACGCTAAGTTTTCTCTATCTTTGCTTATAATCAATTATATGTTGTCCATACATCTTTTGATTCAATCATGATTTTATAATCATAACTGTAGCATCAATTTTGTATAATCGTAAATTTTATAACTGTCAATTTTAAGAAAATTTAATACAGACACGTTTATACATGGAAAAATTAGATCTGACAAGAAATAAAAATTTATCTCTCATCGTAAACTTTTCATGCACAAATCTATATTTGAATCTTATAGATCTTTATGTGAAACTCTCGTTAAACTGATTCATTACAAACAAAAGGAATCAGGAAACCAAATATATTTATGAACGGTGATGAAGCTTTCAAGAACTAATAACCCATGAAAAACGAACAGTCTTACAATGATGAAGTTTTCATTTTGTTAATTCCCAGGGAAACGAAAGGGTTTTTAATTTATTAATTTGATGTCAATCTTTTAACTTCAACGTTCTACATCAATGAAAATAATTAAACCGCCTCAATTTTAGGCACCGGATACAAAACTGAGATGGCAATTTCTCTACAATCAGTCAGATCCCATTTTTCTCCTTTTAGAAAAACCTCGTCATGTTTACAAGACTCCAGCAATCGCGAGCCAAATCAAGATTGGGTTGGGTGAGATTTTACCCCCACAAACACAATTCAGACGGGCCCTTATTGGTATCATAATCTGGGTATGGGACATCGATCAACTTATTTAGATGGCAACTTCAAGAGGAATGTCAATTCCAAAATCACAATTGCGTGTTGAGTTTGGACATGGAGAATGATTTGGGTTTGTTAAAATTAGTGTTTTGTACGCAGCTCTTGGTTGGTGACATCCAATAATAGTCTGCATCATCTAATGTTAGTCGACACTGATCTATTATTGATCAGAGTAGGTTGGCAGGCACTGTTCATCACTGGTCGTCCGCCCTTGTTATTGATCGGTGACCTAAAATTTATGGGGTTCTAGACCTCCTATCTATTGGTCGACGATCACTGAACAAAGTCAGAAGCATCTTGGCGGTACATATACTTGGTCGGCGACCGTTATATCACAACAACATGTCATGGGCTACTTTACCTTATTGGATGATACTCGTGTATGAGAACAGGAATCTCACCGACATCTGATCATTAAGGTGGTTAGCGATTCATATAAGAAGAGAATAAGTTGGTCGACACCATTTTTATGGGTTGGCGATAACCGATTTTACACAGGTGGATTTTCCCAACCAGCTATATACTGCTCGGCTAAGTCTATTTCTGGTGAACTTCATCTCATTGTTGGTTGGCGACATATAGAGATGATCGTCACTATATATATTACTGGATGGGGGCAACTACTCCCACTCGATGACATCTCATTATTGGTCGGAGACTCATTCTGTAGGTCGGTGGAACCAATTGTTGGTCTACAAAATCAAATTGATGGTCGGAGGCATATATTACACGGTTGGAGGTGTTTCCCGACCTCCTATCGTTTGTCGGAAGTTCTCATATACTTGATCGGCTACCGTCTAAGTAGGTCGGCATCATCTAGTCTTGATTGGCCTCAACTATAACCTGGTCGGTGGAATCTTTACAAAGTCGGCAATAGTGCAACACCATAACAGAGAAGGGGCAATCATTTTGACTTTGTCAAAATTGAGATAATGCTATTAAAAGAAAAGACAAATTCACCCCTACCATTTATTAATTCATACCTTTCTAACACAATAAAAATTTTAAATACTTCAAAACTAATTTATAAATATTTTTAAAATCAACTTATATTTGGGCATTTGTTTAACATTGGAATTGTTTTGTAAAAAGTCCAAATCAAACCTTATGGCATCATGTTTGATAAAAATATGCTCACATGATACACGTTGAGCCAGCATATATTATTTCATATTTTGAAATTGATATTTTTATTGCCTGAGCATATACATATTATATATATTGATTAGATGACTAAATTATTCTCATGACTAATCAATTCAGCCTACACATATGGTAGGGCAAGTTATTAATTTTTACACGTACAAGATTCAGTGCCTATGAAAGCTCGAAAATAATCTTACACTTATGGAAAATATTATCACTACTCGGCATTATGAAATTTTACCTAAACGAGGCACTATTGATTGTATTATTGCTCGATATGTGCTCAAGAACGAATTATTCTATATATCCATTCGGATTCATATTCTATATTCATCTCAATATGGAGCTCGGCGAGATACTTATTCCGTTCCGAAGAGATCTGCAACATTTATTATATTTCACCCCCAACGGACAGTTGGTCTGGGTCATTCTTATTTATATTCGGGCCCGATAATGTTCTCGGCCATATTCTTATGTTCTGGAAAATATTATTCTTGTTCGGCATTATGAAAAAAAAATTCCTCGACAAGATACTTATTCAGCTCCGAGGAGAACTACAACATTTCTTATATTTCACCCTCAACAGATAGTTGGTCGGGGTAATTCTTATTTATATACAGGCCCGACAAAGTACTCGGCCATTTTCTCATGTTCTGGAAAATATTATTCTTGTTCGGCATTATACAATTTTGCCTCGACAGATCAGCGAGACAGTTTATTATTATTCTGAATCATTCTTTATATTTATTCGGATGCATATTCTATATTTATCTCAGCATAGAGCTCGGCAAAATATTTATAATCATATATTCAGCTCTAAGGAGGTCTCCAGCATTTATTATATTTTATCCCCAATGAACTGTTGGTCAGGAAAATTCTCTTCTCTATATATATTCAGCAAACCAACTCCGGTTGGTCGGCATTAACAAACCACCAACTCCGGTTGGTCGGCATATCAGCAACCACCAACTCCGAATGGTTGGTAATAATAAATTTAACCAACAATGTTGGTGTTGATACGAAATTTAACCTGCTGACATGGACCAATTATGTGGAGACACGTGTCAATCTACATGGCACCTGAGAATATTTTTGACAACACTTTGACTCCGAGGAACTCAACCTCCCCGACCAACTTAGGCGCTCCGAGCAGCAAGTGTTCTCCGAGGAACTTTATTGTACCGAGCTACTTAGGCGGTCCGAGCAGCTTAGGCAGTCCAAGTTGCACCTCGTACAGAGAATTTATAATCGAATAATTAAGAGGATTGAATGCGCATTAAATGCTAATTATTATCATACAGATGTATACACCGATTGGACAGCTATGTAATATTCTCTCACATGTACAGCCCCAAGGCTATAAATACATTGTAACCTCCTCATTAGCAGGGGACTCAGAATTTCTTGGTAAAATCTGTTATCGAGAATTCCCAAACAGTCAGCAATAACAAAACAGTGGATGTAGGCCATTCCTTTAAGGCTGAACCACTTTAAAATTCTTTTGTCTTATTTATTTTTATCTGTGATTGATTAATTAGAGATAATCTAATTATTTACCTCAACAGATTGGCGCCGTCTGTGGGAAATGGCTGTAATTATCATTTTTCACCAAAACAATTTATCACCAATGGCTGATAATCCTGAATCCAGTAATCGAAACGCTGGAAACCCCCCGAATCCATCCGCTCCTCCAAATGCCCAAGATCTAGCTGGAATTATGGCCAATTTGGCTCAAGGCCAGACGACCATGCAAGAGACTATGCAACAACTCATGCGAACTATCCAGGATGGAGCACCGACCCATTCAGGACAACGAAGTGTTCAAAGAAACACCCGTTTACTTTCTTCGCGTATTAGGCAGAGCGATTCATATCGCACTGAGAGATCTGATGATTTTTCTTATCAACCGGGTTGAACTTCGTCAGTACGAGCCACAGATACTGAATAACACATCACTCTCTCTCCAGAAAGGACTAGTGCATTGGAGAGATTAAGTAGGGTCTCTCCTTTTGATCGATTGGGTCCTAGGAAGAATAAAAGTCCTCTTAAGAGTGTGTCGAAAAACTTTCGACGACCATCTGATCTAAGAGAGGGTTTTGCCCAATCACAACCAGTTGCTCGACATGATAGATCCCAGGAAGCGACTTCAATACGATCAATTGCTCGTAGCAATACGCCCGAGGAGGGAAAGGATGCATGGAAAGGCTCTATTCAAAGGTTGGAGGATAGACTAGGGGAAATGGCTAAGGCCAAGAATCCTCTACAAAGAACTTTTGTCCAACGGACACCTTTTATACAGGCAATTGTGGATTTTCCCACACCATCGAAGTTCAAAGCACCTGTTGTGACCCCTAAATATGATGAAAAACTGATCCTATCCTTCATATAGAACAATACCAAGCTGCTGCCGACATCTATGCCATGCCAGACGAGATGAGATGCGGGGCATTTTCGGGAACTCTTACCGGATCTGCACAAATATGGTACAATAATCTTCCTCGTGGGAAAATTTTAACTTTCTTTCAACTAGTTGAGCTCTTCGTTTGAAATTTCTATTTTGGAGCAAAACCAGTTAAACGAGTGGCACATTTGTTAAGTGTTAGACAAAAAATAGGTGAGAGCACTAGGGATTACATAACTCGTTTCAATAACAAGAAGCTCGAAGTTATACTGCTTTGATGAGTGGACTGTTGCCCAATAAATTGTACTATACTTTGGCCAAAGATCCACCCAGAACGATGTCAGAACTAATGGCAAAAGCGGCTAAGATCATGAATGCCGAGGAGGCTATGGCTGCGAAGAAGAACATGGACACCAAAGAGACCAAGGTGGAGGTTGATAAGGCTAAAAAAAAGAACATAAGAACAATGGTGGTGACAAGCAGTCAAAATCAAAGCCATCGTGGGAAATATTGAAGAAATTTGAAAATACTACTCCTTTGAAAGTAGACATAAACCATGTACTGGAAGAGATCAAGAACAGCGATGAACTAAACTGGCCTGAGAAAATGAAGACAAATCCTGACAAGAGGAATAAGGCCAAATATTGCGAGTTCCATAAAGACCATGGTCACACGACCAAAAATTGCATAGCTCTCCAGAATGAAATCGAAGCACTCATCCGATGAGGAAAGCTGGCCAAGTATGTTGATCGAAGAAATGAAAGAAAAAGCGACGACCGAGCAAGATAGAGGTCTAGATCTCCTCGTCGAGCAGAATAAAACAAGAAAAGAAATCATGAAGATGATCCTGAAGATGACCCCGATATCCCCAAGAGACCAAAACAGCCAGAGCATGAGGTATTTTCAATTCTTTTTGGATCATTTGATTGTAATGTTATTACAGGTGGAGATGCAGGAGGTGGGGACCTTATTGTGGAAAGGAAAGCTTACCTCAATGAGGCTCAAGCTTGTTCATACATTCAGCGAATAAATCTAGCTGAGCATGATCGCCCGAGGAATGTGAACAAAGAAAAACTGGTCATCAATTTCTCCAAGAACGACCTCGCAGGTGTACTATATCCTCATGATGATCCACTAATGATCAAAATGAGGATGAAGGAAGTAATAATCTCAAGAGTAATGGTGGATAATGGTAGCTCGGTGGATATCATGTTCTACGCATGCTTCGATAGTTTAAATCTAAAGTTATCTCAGTTGGAACCTTATCACAGGCCCCTCATCGGGTTTGCTGGCGAGAAAGTCTTTCCACTTGGGACGATCAAGTTGGATATGTTCATCGATACATGGCCTGCTTGTCGAACAGAAAGAGTACATTTCTTTATAATGGATAAGAATGTCCAGTCAGCTTACAATATCATCATGAGAAGGGTAGGTTTGAATAAGTTCGAAGCAGTGCCATCTACTCTACATCAATGTCTGAAGTTTCCAACCAATTTTAGAGTTGGAGTTGTAAAGGGTGACCAAAAGGTAGCTCGAGAATACTACTATTCATCTATCGAGCAGGAAGAACTGGAGGAATCTAGGAAGAAAGCTACTACCTATCAAGTGGATGGAGGTGTAGAGATTGGAAACCTTAGATCCCAGAGATGAGTCGCAACTCGTGAAAGGTCAGGTGGTGGAAGCTACTAAAAATGTCATTCTGGACGACGAGCACCCGGAACGAACAACTCAAATAGGTTCGCCATTGGATGTGTCACTAAAACAGGAATTGATAGCTTTTCTAAAAAGTAAAACAAACTTTTGCTTGGAGTCACGAAGATATGCCAGGAATAGACCCAAATTTCTTGTGTCATGAACTTAATGTGAACAAGGAAATCAAGCCAGTGAAGCAGAGAAGAAGAGTGTTCAGTCCCGAGAAGAACCAAGCTATACAAGAGGAGGTCGACAAGCTCCAAAAAGTTTACTTTATTGAAGATGTCAAATATCCAGACTGTTTGGCTAATGTGGTGATGGTGAAGATGAAAAACAACAAGTGGAGGATGTGTGTAGACTTCACCGACCTCAACAAGGCTTGCCCAAAGGATCATTTTCCTTTGCCCCGAATTGATCAATTAGTGGATGCTACCTCGTCACACGAGTTATTGAGCTTCATGGATGCTTATTCTGGTTACAACCAAATTAAAATGAAACCTCAAGACAGGGAGAGTACCTCTTTCATTACCCTTAGGGGAACTTATTGTTATAATGTTATGCCTTTTGGTTTGAAAAATGCAGGTGCAACATATCAGTGACTAATGAACAAGGTGTTTGCAGAACAAATCAGTTGCAATATGGAAGTTTATGTTGATGATATGCTGACAAAAAGTTAGAGAGCTACTGACCATCTAATTGACTTAGGTCAGACCTTTGATCAACTAGATAAATATCAAATGAAGTTGAATTCCACCAAGTACATATTCGGAGTACGAGAAGGCATGTTCCTCGGGTATATTGTCAACCAACGAGGAATTTAAGCAAACCCAGAGAAGATCAAGGCTCTATTGGGACTACGATCTCCAACGACGAAGAAGGAAGTACAAAGTCTCATTGGGCGAGTTGCAGCACTAAATAGATTTGTATCACGAGCAACAGATAGATGCCTCTCATTCTTCAAAACACTCCGAAAAATGTTTGAATGGAATGATGGATGCGAGAAGGCCTTTCAAGAGTTAAATAAATACTTGGGAGCACCCCCACTATTGTTCAGGCCAGTGATGGGAGAAAGATTCTACTTATATCTGGCAGTTTCGGAGAATGCAGTTAGTTCGGCATTGATAAGAACGAAGGATGAAGTGCAAAAACCAATCTATTACACTAGCAAAGCCTTCTGAGGAGCAGAGATCATATATCCAAGACTAGAAAAGTTGGCACTAGCTTTGATCGAAGCGATTAGAAGGATGAGGCCATACTTCCAAGCTCATACCATAGTTGTGTATACCGATATGCCGTTAAGGCAGGCTCTTCATAAACTGGAAAAGTCAGGACGATTGATGTACTGGGGAGTAGAACTTAGTGAATATGACATAATTTATGAGCCTAGATCGTCACTTAAAGGGCAAGCAGTAGCAGATTTTATAACAGAGTTCACCTAACCTGATACCTCCGAGGAGCAAAAGCTGCACACCGACCAACCTGTGGATATTACAGGATCATCAAATTTAACCCCCGATCAACATAAGGCGATCGACGAGCAAGAGAATATGGTCGACGAGCAGCAAGAATTGCAAGAGGAGGATAAAAGGAAGCAACAAATATTCCACCGAGGAACTCTGTTCGATGAAAAATTTGAAGACGAGGTACCTATATGGAATCTATATGTGGATGGCTCATCTTGCACTACAGGCTGTGGGGCAGGGATTGTTTTGAACAGCCTGGATGAGGTCGATGTGGAGTATGCTCTGCGCTTCCAATTCAAGGCTTCTAATAATGAGGTTGAATATAAAACTATGATTGCAGGTCTTAATTTGGCAAAAACCATAGGGGCAGAGAAGGTTATTGTATTCAGTGACTCGCAATTGACCGTAAATCAAATGCTGGGAGTATATGCAGCCAAATGAGAATTAATGATCAGGTATCATGCAAAAGCGATTGAGGTTTTATCAAGTCTGATGGCAGTGCAGATAATTAGAATACCAAGATTGGAGAATGCCAGAGCAGATGCCTTAGCTCGGTTAGCCTCAGTAACGCGCACCGAGCTATGAAGAACAATCCCAATAGAAATCTTGGCTAGTCGGAGCATAGACGAAGATCTGATGATGAACTTTATTACCCTTGATTTAGGACCATCTTGGATGGATCCCATCAGGGCATATATTGAAGAAGGGCATTTGCCAACTGATAAACTCGCAGCCAAGAAACTAAAGTTTAAAGCTGCTCGTTATGTGTTGACCAATGGTGTTCTATATAGATGAGGAATTATAACTGACTTGTAGAGATGTGTACATCCCACTGAGGTGAAAGACTTGATCGAAGAAGTCCATGAAGGGTCTTGTGGAGCCTATGTAGGAGGTCAGACACTTCTGCAAAGGATAATGACGTAGGGATACTATTGGCCGACAATGAGGGCTGATTGCATAGCCTATGCCAAAAAATGTGACAAGTGTCAACGCTTCTCCACTATCCGAAGAACTCCCCAAGCATTATTGACACCCATTACTTCCCTTTGGCCATTTGCCATGTGGGGAATTGACTTAGTCGGGCCACTTCAAATGACCAAAGGAAGGTTTAAATATCTCATCGTCGCAGTGGATTGCTTTACTAAGTGGGTGGAAGCGGAGCCCCTTATCGATATGACATATGATAAAGTGTATCAATTTATATGGAAGAACATCATTTGTAGATATGGTCTTCCTCATGCATTCATCACAGACCATGGAACCCAATTCGACAACGAGGAGTTTGTTGCGTATTATCATCATTCGAACATATTAAAAACCCACTCTGCACCAGGCCACCCTCAAAGCAATGGACAGACTGAAGTGACGAACAAAACGCTGCTGAATGGCTTAAAGAAAAGATTAAATGATGCAAAGGCAAATTGGATCAACGAGTTGCATTCTGTACTATGGGCTTATCGTACTACTCCACGAGCAGCCACATGAGAATCTCCATATATGCTGGCATTTGGAAGTGAAGCTGTTATACCTGCCGAGCTGGGTCTCCCCACACACAGAGTGCTGAATTTCAATCTCCTATCAGTGACTTGATGAGAAGATTAGATTTGGATATGCTCGAGGAAGTTAGAGAAGAAGCAACAATCAGAAATGCTGCATACCAGCAACGGACAACTCTGTTCTATAATAAGAGAGTAAAGAAATGCGACCTGAAAGAAGGTGACTATGTGCTAAAGAAAGTAATTCAAAAGCACAACAAATTGGAAGCTAACTGGTATGGGCCCTACAGAGTAACAGAGGTTGTTCGACTAGGGACGTGTAGAATCGAAACCTTAAAAGGAGAGGAGTTTAAGAATGCATGGAACGCAGAGCATCTGCGCAAATATTATCAGTAATTTAATCTCTATGTAATGCAGTTTTCTTCGATATGAATAAAGTTTTGGATATTTCGCCCAATTCTCTCCTTTTGTTGAAATTTTTTCAGTGTACTAGTGCTACACACTACGTATCAAGCCCAAAAACACCAACTACGGTTGGTTGGGAAGAAAATCCACCAGCTAAGGCTGGTCGGGAATGAAAATTTCCCAAAAACACCAACTACGGTTGGTTGAGAAGAAAATCCACCAACTATAAGTTGGTCAGGAATAAAAATTTCCCAGAAACACCAACTACGATTGGTTGGGAAGAAAATCCACCAGCTAAGGCTGGTCGGGAATACAAATTTCTCAGAACACCAATTACGGTTGGTTGGGAAGAGAATCCACCAACTAGAAGTTGGTCGGGAATAAAAAATTTCCCAGAAACACCAACTATGGTTGGTTGGGAAGAAAATCCACCAGCTAAGGCTGGTCGGGAATAAAAATTTCCCAGAAACACCAACTACGGTTGGTTGGGAAGATAATCCTCAGCTAAGGCTGGTCGAGAATAAAAATTTCCCAGAAACAACAACTACGGTTGGTTGGGAAGAAAATCCACCAGCTAAGGCTGGTCGGGAATAAAAATTTCCCAGAAACACCAACTACGGTTAGTTGGGAAGAAAATCCACCAACTATAAGTTGGTCGAGAATAAAAAATTTCCCAGAAACACCAACTACGGTTGGTTGGGAAGAAAATCCACCAACTATAAGTTGATCGGGAATGAAAAATTTCCCAGAAACACCAACTACGGTTGGTTGGGAAGAAAATCCACCAACTATAGTTGGTCGGGAATGAAAAATTTCCCAGAAACAACAACTACGGTTGGTTGAAAAGAAAATCCACCAGCTAAGGCTAGTCGGGAATAATAAAAATCTACCAACTAAGGTTGGTCGGGACTAAAAAACACCAACTCCGGTTGGTCGGAAACAGTTGGTTAAACAAATAAAAGTCATTTCAGGGATTAAAATTAAAAAGTGATAAATTTCTTGATAATTATGACATTTTTATCTACCACCATAGTTGGTCAAAAATCGAAATATCACCAACTCTGGTTGATCGTCAGATGACTATCATCAATTCAGGATAATCAATAATAAATTTTCACCAACTCTAGTTGGTCGACAGTTTAAAATATCACAAAATATCTTTATCTTTTCAACAGATATACATGCACATTCATTAGAAATGTTTTACAGAATATTTTCAGGACAATGACAATCAAGATTGCAAAGAATTTTTTTTTTCATTAAATCCAGAACAAAATACATTGAGAATGAAATACATAAAAAATTGTTACATCAAGAATCCCATTCTATTGGTTTCTTCCTCTCTGCCTTTGAAATAGGTTCTTCACCAGCGGGAGGATCGTCTAAGGCATTGGGGGAATTGATGAAATTTAGATCTTTGAGCATCCTGACATTCATTACTGAGGTCCGATCAAGTAGGTGTTCAGGGCGAGATATCTCGAAATTAGAATGAAGACTGTAGTCACCAAGATACTTTGAAATCAGACATTGAGGAATGGCCCGAGCAGGAATCCAGCTCATATCCAGTTTGAAAGGTGGCACTAGCAACTCGAGAAACCCAGGGTCATAGTAATCCCACAAATAGTGACCCTGTTCCAACTGCAGCACACCCAAGGCATTCAACCATCCTTACTTGTAACCCTCATTATTCGCATTTTGGATTCGGTCATCTAGATAGTAGAGGGATTCATTATAACCAGCCATCCAGAACTCTCTTGGCTACTTATGGAATTGATAGGTTAACCTCTCCAGTTTCTCGTGGAGGTTCTTCGTTAAAAGTTCTTTACTCTCCAAGGCAGACTTTTGTGCAGAGAGCTGCTCGTCCAGATTCAGAATCTTCTTGGACATCTCAACTAATGCTTGATTCTTCACCATTAACTGGAAGGCCTGATTCTCTAAAGCTGATTGAGTTCTTTGTTCTTCAATAGTAACCCGAGCAGCCCTTGCTCATCCCCGAGAAGCTCTTACTCGTTCGCGAGCAGAGGTAGAAGGACCAGTTCTCTTCAAGGTTTCCAATTCGTCTCTCAGATTGGCATTTTCGACCTCCAAGAAAGAAAAACCTTCATCATTGACAGGAACCAAGGCTCCCGAAGTAGAGGCTGCAGATTTCAGCTGAGATATCTCTCCTCGTAAATTATTATTTTCCTGCTCTAATAATTTGGCTATCTGCCTATGCTCTTCAACCTCGGTCTTCAAAGTCCTTTCCTTTATATCATAAGCAGTAAACAACTTATCATATCCTTTATCAGCACTTAGTTGCTGATATTTCTTCTCATATCCCCGATGCAGAAGGATAGTAGACTCCTTGTACTGTTGTTGAAGTTCCTCGAGGGTACCCTGGAGATCTTCAATCATTTCATAGTATGCCACATTATTAGCAACTGTATGGTCGAGCAAGCATTTCAAATACTGGTAGGCTTCAACTGCTCGCTCTGAAGCATCCAGACCGAGGATATCGACGATTTGAGATTCATTCAAGTCAACATGGCCAGCCTTGAAGTAGTCGTTACATTTTTTCATCAGTTATGTATCATGGGCTGACAAAAGTTCCATTCTAAACATAAACTAGTAAAGAAAAGAGATAGAAAGAATCAATAAAATGCAGACAGAGCAAGAAGAATAAAAGCAGAGCAAGAAAAAGGGAGTTAAGTTGCACAACCATAAACTTCAAATTTTATTACATCATAAAAGAAGTACATAACCCATAGTTACATTTAACAAAAAAGCAAAGAGAAAAAGTCCGAACAACTCTACACCTTCTCCTTGTCTCCTAAAACTTTCTCGGGAGGCTGGGACGAAGAGGTAGGTTGCTCGGATGGCATAGAAGGTTGTTTGGAGGGTGTTGGAAATTGCTCGATTGAAATGCTGGTTGGTTGAAGTTGCTCGCAGGAGGTCTGGACAACCGGGGGATGAGAAATCTGATCTCCGATCACTATAGAGGATTCCTCGGAAGCATCTTCATCTTCTTCTTCTTCCTCGGGAAAAGGAGGGGGGCCAGGAATGTGTCGCTAAAATAGGTTTGAATTCTCATCGATATTCATCTCCCCAAGAGCAGCCACCCAACCATCCCTGATGTATTTAAGGCTACCATACTCCATTTGTGAGATCATGTCAGCCAAACCCTTATTCCAACCCTTGTCCCAGCCAGTACTGAAGGACTTCTTAACGGCAAGTTTTCTCTTCGCCTTCTCTGAGGAAATCCTCTCAGTCATGAGTTCCTCGGCAGCTTTTAATTTCCTTTCCGCCTCTTCCCTCTGGCGATCCGCTTCATGGAGTTTGCCCAGTTCTTCTTCATTAGTTTTAAGCTTGGTCTCAAGCTCTCCAGCATTTTTAAGCTTTTCCTTAAGCTCAGTAATCTTCTTCTAACATTCTTTCATTTCTCTCTCCAACTCCTGAGAGGCCTCCACAGCTTTCCCTTTCTCTTGCTCAATGGCTTTTAATTATTTTTCCCAAGCGGTTTTATCTTCGTCATACTTCTGACGAGAATCCTTTAATGATTGTGTTAGACCTACAAGAGCCTCCTCCACATCTGACGAGGAGCTCGAAGCTTTAATAGCTTCATCCTTTTTCAAAATGGTGTTGAAACAAGTTACCAACAGGAAAAAGAAAACAATTGTAAGTCAGTGCAAGTACATAATATTGAAAAGTAAAAGTTTAGATTAGTAATACTTACTGAGGTAATATGTTAAGCTGCCAATGTGGTAACCCTATCCCGGGAAAGAGTGTCTTCAAGACCTTGGATTTCAGGGATAATCCAAGACTTCACAGAGCTCATGCCAGAGCTCGGAGCAACGAAAGTGGGAACACCACTTCCAACAGTTAGAAGCTGAGAAATGGATTCAACCACTTTATCCGAGGAGCTTTTCTTCAACTTCCTCATGGTAGCAAGAACATTCTCGACCAAGGATGTCGTCTTGGTCGGTGATATAACTATAACCTCGCTTGGAGGGGAAATAGCTACAATCTTTCTTGGAGCCACAGGGGGCTTCTTGGCAACCTTCTTAGTAGCAGCTGGAGGAGGTGCATCAATTTGTCTTGTCCCTTCTTCTGGGACATCCTGCTTACTTTTCTTTGCCTCTCCAGTAGTAGAGGCAGACTTATCAAAGAGGGAAGGAGATCTTCTTCTCTTCATTCTGTCACTGAGAGGAATATGCGATTCAGGAGAAGAACCTTCAGAAACTGGTGATGGTTCTATGTTACTTATCACTGGACGAGCAGTGAAAGACGAGGTGTAACTCTTATACTGCAACAAGTATGAGGCTGATCTGATATATTCTTCAGCAATAGTTTGATGGAAACCCCAGATAAGTTTCAGATGCTTTAAATTAACTTCTGTCTCCTTTGGAGACCTTCTTTTGCTGTCAACTACAAATAAATAAAAATCAAAATATCAGTGACGCATTTTATAGAATATAAAGAAAACATGATTTCAAAAACTAAATAAAATAAAAACAACCTATCACATTGCTATAGGGAGGGCATTTGGGACCCTAATATACATCATTTTCTGTTAATGGAGCATGTTGCCAATTTTTCATAACAACCCCATGCTCGAAGTAATCGCTGTTGGCATCTGGGAGATTGATAACTAAATCCCTATATAAAAACCTAGTTTTCAAATAAAAAGTACTATCACTGACAGCCCATCTATAGCAAAACATAATCTCTGGAATTCCTAAACGGGTTCCATGAATCTGATTTAACCTATGGACTCCATTAACTATTCTCCATGTATTGGGGGCTATTTTTGCAGGTACTACATCAAAATATTGACAGAATTCCAAACACAAGGGGTTTGGAGGAAAAGAAAAGCCACATTCGGCTACAAAGAGACTGGGGAACCAATGTCCCTCAGCCAAACGAAAATAGTCAGAAGGCTCAGAAAGCTCTTCCAATATAACCCAGGAAGGAATAGAAAAATCAGAGAAAAATTTGTCAAGAGATTCAACGACGTAAACCATGATGAACAAAAGAAATAAAACAGAAGGAAGAAGATCTTACAGGAAAAAGATGAATCAGGTGACAACGAACAATGGAAGAAACGAACGCACAAGACAGAGAAGAAGTGAAGAAATTCTAAAGATGCAGATTTGAAAAAGTAAAAGACGATCGAGTTTTTTGAAGCGTTTAAATACTTTACCTCGAGAATGGAGAAAAACAATGATTACCAAGATGGACAATTACGTATCCGGCGACTAAAAAGAAGAAAAGGCACAAAACACGAAGCGGTTATTGAAATTCGAAACACTTTAAAAGCCTGGTACTATGTACTCGGAAAAGGAGTTATGTACAATGAAAGATTGTCTAAAATTCATAAAGTTTAGGCGGCATAAATATTCCATACTTTTCTTCAACATCAAACCACGAAACATTGGGGGCTTCTGTTGATACCAAATTTAACCTGCTGACATGGACCAATTATGTGGAGACACGTGTCAATCTACATGGCACCTGAGAATATTTTTGACAACACTTTGACTCTGAGTAACTCAACCTCCCCGACCAACTTAGGCGCTCCGAGCAGCAAGTGTTCTCCGAGGAACTTTATTGTACCGAGCTACTTAGGCAATCCGAGCCGCTTAGGTTGTCCGAGCTTCACCTCGTACAGAGCATTTATAACCGAATAATTAAGAGGATTGAATGCGCATTAAATGCTAATTATTATCATACAGATGTATACACCGATTGGACAGCTATGTAATATTCTCTCACATGTACAACCCCAAGGCTATAAATACATTGTAACCTCCTCATTAGCAAAGGACTCGAAATTTCTTGGTAAAATCTGTTATCGAGAATTCCCAAACAGTCAACAATAACAAAACAGTGGACGTAGGCCATTCCTTTAAGGCTCAACCACTTTAAAATTCTTTTGTCTTATTTATTTTTATCTGTGATTGATTAATTAGAGATAATCTAATTTTTTACATCAACAGTTGGCATCACGGGTGATCTCAAGGGACACCCCAAACTAGGCAAGAAGATGGGTGACCTCCCGGGGCATCCACTGTCTAGGCAATAAGGTAATCCTGGTAAGAATACTACAACTAAGCAGGAACATGGTATGAAAATCATTCCATTGCTTAGGCCCAAAGAGTGACAAGTCACTATAATTAAACATCAGGTGGAGCAAGTTCCATTATCTATGCAAAACAAGACAATTTGTCCTTCTACATATATATATATATATATATATATATAAATTCATCAGCAAACAACAAGGAAGGCATCTTACAAAGTATTTCCAAGAAAATGAAAATTCAAACACGCAAAGATCTTAGGGAGTCATTCCAGGGAACATTTCTTCGGCCTTATTTTTCTAGCAAGACCAACATACTGCAAGGCCAAGAAAGCATTCAAAATTCATATTCCACACTTGGGGGCTTCTATTAAAGATATAGTTGTTCATTCGGTGGCACATTCTTATAACATCATTCAGTCAAGCATCAAATTCAACTCCGCAAACATACATGGTCGGGGCCCTGACCAATCATCATTCAGGAGTTATTTTTGCTCAGGAGTTAGTTTTTGCCATTGAAGTATAGGAGGAGTATTCAGAAGTTCAGGAGGTATATTCAGGAGTTAGTTATGTTGTTTAAGTTCAGGAGGCATATTCAGGAGTTAGTTGTGCTATTGAAGTTCAGGAGGCATATTTATGAGTTATTATGCACATGCTACTGAAGTTCAAGAGTCAGATTCAGCATCTACAGCACTGAGATCTTTACTACTATTGTCCTGAACTTCACTGAAGGAGAAGTTGTACTTATATGTAAATATTTCAAAGACTATTACTAGCTCGGGGAAGAAGGCATTTTATCGGTTAGCCAACCAGTCAACATACTTGAAGATTATGACAAGCTGCAAGTTTCATACTATGGCATGGCTGCATCCAAATTCCCAGAGGTGATACATAGCACACGTTCGCTTGATGAACAGAGTTCCTCAAAAAAGAGATTAGCAACCATCGATCAACCTGCATCATATGTCATCCAGGAGATAGTGCACTTTATGTTAAACAAATCAAGAAGGCAGATCAAGAATTTCACGAGCACCGAGCAACACTGCAAAATAAATACTCCATCCTTTCAGTGAACCATTAAGCATGGAGCATTGGGGGCTTCTATTGACACAAAAATTCTCCATCTATGTGGACCAATCAGAAAAGGACACCTGTCATTCTACGTGACAATATTCATACTTGTTCGGCACCCGAGGATAGTTGGTCAGCATACCAACTAACACATGGCGTACCAAGCAACTCAAGTAAAACCAACCACCCTAGAATACTAATAGTTAAATGCATTGTATATAGATATAAATGTCTGAATGTATAAAGACATTGTATCTCTTTAACTCCCATTACTATAAATATATGTATTCCCTTAGCCAAAGGTAGGGACAACTAAGAAACATCATACACAAGATACACACTCTTTCTCTCTCTACACCATATTGTGCTATTGTAAACCCCTGGGAATAAAATAAAAGTGGATGTAGGCTTTATTCATAGCCGAACTACTTTGAAAACCTTTTATCTCTTATATGTTTGATGTGAATGTTTATCTTCATCTTCAATCTCATCCTCATAATTTATCTGCCTCTGCCATTTTAGTGGCGTCAACAATGAGAAAGATGCTCCTCGCCCCTGCTTTAGGTTTTGTTGAAAGGTAGGTAATTGGTTTTGATGGTGCCTTCATATCCCATGTGACATCGAAATCAGTTCCTGAGTTTACTACGAATCCATATGGCCATCACCGAAAAAACCCGGAGAAGAGTTCGGTTATGAAAAGCAAATGAAGGTCGGCCAAAGACCGTGTACTTCTATACCTACTCCAAAAAAAGGGCCACCGTAGGGAGTTTTGCTATGGTTTGGGTCGGACACGACGTACATTTTCTCCACCATGTGCCACTAGTGACTTCTCGAGTCTTAGAGAGAAGGTTGAGTCTTTAGTCGCCACATCTTAGAGTCTAATAGAAGAGTTCCAACATTTTCTGTGACATTAGTGGACACTTCTAATATCACGTCTATATCCAATAATGATAAGGGAAAACAAAAAGGATGTGAAATCCCTTGTTGTTCATGTTTCTCTTAAAGCACATAACACTTCTCAGTGGTATTTTGATTGTGGGTGCTCCATACACATGGCAGGTCATGTCTCATTTTTTACCTAACTAGAGGTTCGCAAGGAAGGTAAATTCACCTTTGGAGATGAGAGAAAATATAGCATATTAGGATAAGGTACATTAGAGATACAGGGATTTCCTAAGGTAGACGATGTTTTGTACATCAAAGGTTTGAAAGCAAACCTTCTCAGCATTAGCCAGTTGTGTGACGCTGACTTTACAGTAAAGTTCGACCGAAATGAATGAAATGTTTATGATCAAGCCGGTAAACATCTATTGCAAGGGGTGAGGACTGAAGATAATTGCTATGGGATTGTCCCAAGTCCTCATTTTTCTGCAACAACGCCACGATCACTCCTATGGATATGTGGCATCAATGTCTAGGTCATGTGAATTTTAGAGATTTGAAAAAATTAGCTAAAAAGGACCTAGTATGTGGTTTGCCATCACACGGAATGTCGGCTTCCACGGTTTGTGGACTCTGTTAGTTAGGAAAGTAAGTCCGTAACCCCCACATGAAGTTGAATTCCATTACCACTTCTCGAGTGCTTGAGTTGATACACATGGATCTTATGGGTCATACTTGTACTGAGAGTTTGGGTAGTAAAATTATATCCTCATGATGGTAGATGATCTCTCTCGTTACTCGATTGTAGGTTTTCTGAGAGAGAAATCCGATGCTTTGGAATTTCTTATGACCAAGTTTCGTGTCCTGCCAAATCAACATGGAGTCACTATAAATAGAATACGCAGTGAAAATGACACTGAGTTTAAAGAAGCTAAAGTAGATCTTTATTGTGATAGTCGTAGGATTAAACATGATTTTTCGACCATGAAGACTCCTCAGCAAAATGGGATTCTTAAGAGGAAGAATCAGTTGTTTTAAGAGATGGCTATATCTATTATTCTAGGTCATAGAGTTTCTAGGTGATATTGGGTAGAGGCGGTGTCTACCGCATGCCACACGGTGAATAGGGTTTACCTTCGTCCCCACGCACTTAAGACGCCCTACGAATTATGGACTGGAAAGAAGCCCAACCTTTCATATTTTCGTGTCTTTGGGGGTAAATACTACATCTTATGGGATAAAGAGCAATTAGGAAAGTTTGACTCTCAGAGCGACGAGAGAATATTTTTAGGGTATTCATCGACTAGTAGAGCATATCGGGGTTTTAACCTGAGTAGCTCTAAGGTTAGGGAGTTAATAAACGTCACTGTGCAAGATGACGAACCGTCGGCATTTGTTGATTCTAACCTTTTGGGTGAGGATAACACGTTTCTTACCGATGATACCTTTGTGCCTCTCAAACCCAGAGTGGATCCTATTCCTGGTTTAGGAGACACTCCTACTTAGGTTCGCAAGTGTCATGATCCTACAGCTATTATAGGAGATCCCACCCTAGGAGTCAAGACTCTTGCTCAGCTAGAGAATGTTATTAGCCATGTCTTCTACACATCCATAGTTGAGCCTAAGAATTATATGGAAGCACTCAAAGATGAACATTGGATATGTTCTATGCAGGATGAGTTACTTCAGTTTAGAAAGAATGATGTCTGGGAACTGGTCCCCCAACCTAGTGAGACAAATGTGATAGTTACCAAGTGGATCTTCAAGATTAAGGTGGATGAGACCGGTACTATTATCCAAAATAAGTTTAGGTTAGTCTCTCAAGGCTACACACAGATAGAGGGTGTAGACTTTGACGAGATATTTGCTCATGTAGTAACGCTTGAGTCCATTCGCTTACTACTAGCCATTTCATGTCATTTGCGCTTTAATTTATATCAAATGGATGTTAAGAGTGCCTTTATAAATGGCATTCTACAGGAGGAGGTTTACATAGAATAACCAAAAGGGTTTGAAGACCTTAAGAACCCTGATCATGTCTACTATATGAGGAAATCCTTGTAAAATTTTAAACAAGCACCCCGTGCTTAGTATGAGAGGCTTACTTCCTATCTCTTTGTTCGCAGCTTCAAGAGAGGGGTAGTTAATATGACATTGTTCATCAGGAGAGAGGACAGTGCTATTTTGGTTGCCCAAGTCTATGTAGACGACATAATCTTTGGATCCATGATCTCCCAGCATGCTCACCACGTTAAGGATGAGATGAAGAGTGAGTTTGAGATGAGCATGGTTGGTGAGCTTACTTTCTTCCTTAGTCTCCAGGTTCGTCAATTAGAGGATGGTACATTCATCTTCCAATTCAAGTACGCTAAAGACCTTGTGAAGAAATTTGGTTTAGACTCCACTAAGCACGTACATTCCCTGATGAGTACCTTAACAAAGCTTAGCAAGGACACTTCAGTTAAGGACGTAGTGCAAACCTTGTATCGGAGTATGATAGGTAGTCTTGTCTACTTGAATGGAAGTCATCCCATCATTGCCTTTGGGGTTGAAGTCTGTGCACAATATCAGGCATCCCTGGAAGAGTCTAACTTACTCTCTCTTAAACGTATTATCAAATACGTGAGTGGGACTCTATCGCTTCGCATTTGGTATTCCTTTGATACTAATGATCGTTTATTCGCTTATTCGAACGTCGATTGGATCGGGGATGTATATGGATGTAGGATCACTTCTAGTGGGTGTTTCTTCTTTGGTTCTGCTCTTGTCTCTTGGTTGAGCAAGAAGCAAATTTCCATCTCTTTATCCACTGCGGAGGCTGATTACATAGCCGCTGGGAGTTTTTGCATGAAACTTATGTTGATGAAGTAGATGTTGGAGGATTATGGGATATCACAGGACATCATGACTATTTTCAGTGAAACACGGGCGCGGTTCACATATCTCGCAATCAAGTCCAGCATTCGTGCACAAAGATGGTATACGAGCACTTTATCCATGAGGTTGTAGAGAAAAAGGTCGTATCATTGACTTTTATATCTATCGACCTCCAGTTAGTCGATATTTTCATGAAGCCTTTATATGCCCTTAGATTCGAGAGTCTTAGGAAGTCTTTAGGAATTTTCACAGTTGACTGAGGGGTGGTCACCATGTTTAGAGTAGGATACATTTATCATGTTCATATCATATGATTCCTATCTCTAGATTGTATCATTTGTAACATTTTTTTGGTTTTTATTTTTATTTTTTTTAAAATTGAAAAATCCAAAAAGATTTCAGTTTCGAAAAGTTTTAGAAAAAGTCAAAAAAAAACTTTTTATAATTTTTTTTGAAAAACGTAAAAAGAGTTTTGTATTTTTGTTTACACCGTTTATGGATGAACATTTAAGATAGCCATAGTCACAACTTCATTCCACTTTCCACATGACAGTTTGATAGTGATTTGAGGTGCTACATCATTTCATCCATGTGCTTTACATTATTTTGGAGTCATTTAGATGTGATTAGTGATATCTTCTACATGTTTGTCTCCTTATCTCCTTTATTGTACACATGCATGGCATTATTTGAGTATTGTACTTGCCTATCACATATTGGCCTAAGTGTTTCCATCTCAATTCTATATGTACAATGACCAAAATGAGATAAAACTTGAAAAGATAGTAGTGCATGTAAAAACCGTTCACTGTGAGGATTTAATTGCAACAAAATATGATGAGTGAATCACAAGAAAGGGCTGCGAGAGTTCAAAATTAACTCGTCGTGAAAGCCACTGTTTGAAAAGAGCCCGAAAAAATTAAAAGGCAATAAAAAGTAAAATATGCTAAAAATGGGTTAATGGGTTTTAGTTTCATCACCTAAAAAGAAAAATATAATGCATAATTATTTATGAAGGAGTTTGGATGGAAAGAAATGAAAAACGGCTTTGCACGTCCTTGAAAGTCATGAACAAGTGTTACAACATTTTGGTTATTATTGGTGTGGAAATCACTTTGAGCTTTGATTTGTTGATTTGATTGAGTCAATTTCTTTTAATTCCACCATTTTTTACACCTAAGGAAGATGTTGAGTTCATTAGTTAGGATTATCCAAAATTCATCATGCACATATGTTATGGTTGTATGTATTGATTTTTCTATCGAATTTGTTCACATCCCTACATTTTCACTATCACCTACTTGGTTGTTTTTGTCTTCTTTCATGGTGTGATTCTTTGTTGTATATTTTGTGAGAAAAATTTTGAAACATTCAAAAAGAGAATTTTTTATTACCTTGTGATATTCTCCATTTGCATTTGCTTTATGTTCTTCATATTTGTCTATTTGGGGACATCATAAAAGGGGGGAGAATGAATTATGGTGGTAAATTTTTATTTGATGTAATAAGTGATTTGCTTTATCATTAATTGATATTTACGTTTGCTTATCATTATATTTCAAACTGTTTCACGTCATGGGTATTGTTTCTTGTCTCATGTGTGTAGGTACTTAATTGAGGATTATTTTTGCACACCCTTATGATGACAAAGACAGATTGAAGAGTTGGAGATTTGAAGATGTTGAAGTTTGTTTGAAGATATATCATTTAGTATTTCTAGTTTTTGGGTGTGTTATTTGATTTTTATTTGGGTAGCATAATTCGTATTTTTTAGATATGTACCGACACAGACATGGGAGAGATTTGTTAGGACATGATTTTATAAATGTTCGAGTTAGAATCCAGTACTTTTTCTGTATGTCCTAGATCATAGTTAGTATGTCTGATACCACTACATTCGGCACGTCAACATGATCATCATCATGGCCATGATCTGAATCCTTTCATCCATTATCTTCATACATGCATCATACAACGTGTTCTTCAACCGTTCCCATTACTCCACTCTCGATTATGCTAAAACAATTTATTTGGAGCATTTACTATTTACATAAATATTTGGGGAATTATTAAAAATATTTTTAAGGGTATGGAACGTTTTTACTTCGGTAGAAGAAATTTTTCTAAGTGTAGAGGCGAAGGAAAGAAAAGTTGTTGATGTCGTTCGAGTGAGATTTGCCTGTCGTTCGAGCGACATTGACATCTCACGCGAAGTCACTCGAGCAACGTGGCATTCCGTTCGAGCGACATCTGTATTCTGTACGAGTGATGTGCCGCCTCGATTTCTGTATTTAATGCACTTCCCATTCTACACGACTTTCAAGTCTTTGTCACTCACATTTTTGCAGAACTGTTGCATATTTCCAGACTTCATTTTTCATGGTTTTACAACCCTTTTGATTCACAAATCATTCCTAAACATATATGTGACTCTTATAAAGCCTAGATATAATTGTTCTACTCATCTGGAGTAATCTTGTGGAGAAGAAGGTTATTCTCCATTACTGAATTGGATCTCTTACAGGATCTTTTGCTGAAAATACCGACGACAACGAACCGACACTTACGGGTATTTGTGTGTTACCGTATTTCTTTGTAATTGTAAGTTGTTATCAATTATAGTGAAATAAAAATGGTTTTTCCCCTTTGGGGGATTTTTCCTCATATTTTGATTGACTTTACATTCTTGGTTTGATTTATTTAATCTGTCACAATTTGTCTGCAAGAGTTAGGATTTTTAGGATTAAAAAATTAGAATTTAATCAAACAAGTTAATCATTGATTGTTGGCGCACTCTCACATTGCCCGGGTTTCATTTTTTTCTAAAAAATATTGTTATATGTTAAGCAATGGAAAGGGACTACGAAAGATCAAAATATTCTTTCCGTTAAAATCCACCATTTGCATAAAAGAGCCTAAGAAGATTAAAGGCAGGCAAAAACAGAAGTGCCACGACATTTAGTTTATATTATTGATTCTTCGCTACATACTAGCATTATGATTTCTTCAAAATATTTGAGAGTAAATTCTTATATAAGAGAGATTTTGAGGTGGTTGTAAAGTAGAAGATCAATGGATTTGCATAACGGACTTTCTTGAAAAACATTAAATAGTAAGACATAATTGGTGTGAGAATCATTTAAGTTTATGGAATATTGATTAAGTTGAGTCAATTTCATATGAGTTCACTATTCTTACACCTAAGGTAGACTTTAAGTTATTTCTTTAGAAATGTCTCATGACTTCGTGCACATATATTATAATTATTTATGTTGATTTGGTTATGGAAAATGTTCACACAATTACATTTCGTTTTCACGATTTGATTTGTTTTAGTGTAATTCCATGGCGACTATGTGTTTTGTACCTATATGTACACTTTTATATCTTTTACTTGATTTTTTTTTGAAAAGTTTAAAAAATAAAGGCATATGTTCTCCGGGTTTTCTTATTATTATGGTTTTGAGATTATCATTACATATGCGTTAATTGATTATCTTTGTGATTATATCTTGCTTCTTCATATGATGATTATTTTTCATGATTAATTTCTACTCCTTTGTGTATTACGGATAAAAAGGGGGAGAACAAATTAAGGGGGAGTTTTATTCATCTTTTAAAACTCGTATGCGCCACGGTATTTTATTTATCTCATGTGTATAGGACGTTCCACCTAGATGATGATTCCTTGGACCCGCACAAGATGAAGACACAACTTGCCAAAGGGAACATCAATTTCAGTTGAAAACTTAAATATAAATATATTTATGTTTCTTGATTTGGTAGGGTATTTATTATATCAGTCTTTAGGATTCAATTTTGTTTTGGTTTGTGTATTGTACCGGAATAGCCAAGGGGGAGATTTGTAAGAGCAAGTTTTAGAATTGTTCAGTTTATTTTTTATTTTGACTTATCCCATTACATATACATTGCACCTTCATGATTTTTATAAAATTCAAAGAAAAAGTTGAAGACTTTTGGCAGATTAAAGAATCACACGTCTCAACAACTTTAGAAGAAGTTATGGATGCATTTGATAATTCTTCACTTTGAATTTTTTCCAGGGGTTTTAGAATTTTTAAGACTTTTTTTCACAAAATGGTTTTTTAAATGTTTTAAAAAAAACTTTGAAAACTCGCTATCTCATTAGAAAAATAATGTCTTGTCACTCGAACGGACTAAACTATGTCATTAGAATAAGTTCTCTTGGTTAGAATGAAATCTGGAATGTTTCCTTTTGGTAAGCTCTAGAATCTCTTTAGAAGCCTCATTAGAAGACGTTCGAATAGTATAGGGTGGGTCGTTAGAACGAATCTTTCAAAAGATCAAGTGAGGTTTTTTTCATCAAGCTCTACAATCTAGTACGATACGTCCTTAAATATCTGATCAAACGAAAATGGGTGGATCGTTCGAACGAGGTACCAGTCGTTCGAATGCGTGAGATTTGTATTTTCAAAATTAAATCTAATCCAGGTCTCTATTATTTATCATTTTGCAACCAACTTCCATATAAAAAGAGATGCGAGATTAGAGTTTGTTAGAACTCTTTTTGAAAGATTTTCACACCCTTTTTGAGTTCCATTTGTGATCAAGTTGTTCCAATTTTATTCTAAACCTCTTTGAAACTTAAAGATCAATTTATCAAATAAATAAACACCTTTCTAGTTCAAACACCCTTGTAGATATTATTGTTTACTGCTGATTTATGGAGTCAAGGCTCTACTGCAGAAGAAGAAGGATGATCGATGGATACCGAGGGAAGATTGCTTCATGTGGGCGTTGATGAACTGTGTTATTGATTTAGAAGATTTGAAGAATCGCGCATCATACTTAGTTATCCGTAAGTCGACTGTGTCTATCAAATCTTTTATAGTGCTGAATAAATGTTTTGTTCTTTTTTGGGATTTTTTATTACTGCTTCGTGTTTTGGGAATACTTCGTTTGCTGAATTAAATATGGACCACATCTTTGTTTGAACACCTAATTTAATCAAAGATAAAATTTGATTAAATTGAATTTATGTGTGGTTGACTAATATACAAATCATTCCATGGAATCCTATTATCCTCAGAAGTCTCTCAAATTGAATAAATAGAAATCTTAATCTGGTTAAATATGGACCACATCTTTGTTTGAACACCTAATTTAATCAAAGATAAAATTTGATTAAATTGAATTTATGTGTGGTTGACTAATATACAAATCATTCCATGGAATCCCATTATTCTCAGAAGTCTCTCAAGTTGAACAAATAGAAATCTTAATCTGGTGAAAAGAAATTTGAGAAGAACAAGTTTAATAAGATGTAAAATTGCCTAAGAATCGTAATGACAATTTTAAAAGGGATGAGCCAGATAGATGTTTTGGGTGTGACGGTTGTGTTCATAGGACAACTGAGTGTCCCAGTAAGCTAAGGATAGAAGGAACATAAGGAGCCGAAGGAATAAAATTCTACCTAGCAATAGTGAATAGGTATAGAAACCTGATTCCCCCACTGAGCGCAATTACACCTCGTTTATGACAAGTCATGTTTGTCTAAATGAAAATTCGTTCAATGTATATAATTACGAAATGATGATTTTGAGTCTAAGTTGTGTGAATCCCAAGTCAGTGGTGAAGAGAGTGAGGAAGAAGAATATGAAGAAGAATATGAGGAAAGTGAGCATTAGGTTGTCATTCGGGAGTTATACATCGAATCATTGATTTTGAAAAAGGAAAACATGAATTTGGAAGTTAAATTTAAGGGAATTTATCGGCATGGATTGGCTTGTTACATATAGATCCATGATTGACTGATATAGCTGGTGTATTATTTTTACTATTTCGGGACATGAGATGTTACTTATAGCGATGCCTCGTTCTAAGGGAGGGCCATCTACTCATTTGTATTATATAGAGGAGGAGACTTCTACAGGATTAGCATTATCCCTTGATTCGATACCGGTAGTTTGTGAATATTTGGATGTATTCTAGGAGATACTTGGAATACCTCCCAACAAGGAGATTAAGTTTGTGATTGATTTAACGTCGGGCACTCGGCCCATTACTCGTACACCTTACCATATGGCTCTAGCAGAGATGAGGGAGCTCAGGGATAAAATAAAATAGCTTTTGGGGCAGTGATTTATCCGCATGAGTACGTCACCTTGCGATTCCCATGTGTTATTTATTAAGAAGTGAGGCGGTTCTTTAAGGCTGTGCTAGATTATCGGGAGCTTAATAAAGTCATGATACAGAACAAGTATCTGTTGCCTAGAATCGATGACTTGCTTAATCAACTGAGAGTAGAAACCTAATTCTCAAAGATAGACTTAAGGTTTGGTTATCATAAGCTGCGAATCAAGGAGTAGGATGTTTCAAAGACTGCCTTCTTGACCAAATATAGATCATATGAGTTTTGGGTCATGCCATTTGGGTTTAATAAAGCGCCGACAATACTCATAGACTTAATGAATAGGGTGTTCCGAGAGTTCTTAGATCGGTTTGTTATTAGTTTCATAGATGATATCCAAATTTATTCTCAAACTGAGGAGGAGCATGCCGAGCATTTGCAGCAGGGTCTACAGACCCTACGTGAGCATCAGTTGTATGTGAAATATGAAAAATGTAGGTTCTAGATTCGGGAAGTTAAGTTTCTGGGGCATGTTGTGTCTGAAATGGGGATATCGGTGGATCCTAGTAAGGTAACAGCAGTAAGGGAATGGGGATAGCCCACGACACCGATCGAAGTGCGTAATTTCTTGGGACTAGCCAGCTATTACTGAGGTTTTATCTGGGGTTTCTTAAAGATTATAGGTCCACTGATGAATTTAACACGTAAGGGTGTACCATTTTTCTGGAATGATGCATGTCAGTTAGCATTCAACGAGTTGAAAGATAAGGTGACATCAACACTAGTATTAGCATTGCCTAAGCTAGGGGTGGAGTACTTAGTTTACACCGATGCTTCCTTATAGGGGCTTGCTGGAGTACTACAGCAGGAAGAAAAATCCATAGCTTATGCCTCTAGAAATATTAAGCCTCATGAGAAGAATTATCCCACTCATGACTTAGAGCTTGCGGTAAAAGTGTTTGTTTTTCGGATATGGAGACACTATTTATTAGGGAAAAGTTTCGTCTATTCACGGATCATAAGTCATTGCAATATTTATTTACGTAGTGGGAGTTGAACATGCGCCAGCAAATGTGGCTTGAGTACATGAAAGACTATGAGTTTGATATACAATATCCATCGAGAAAGGCTAATATGGTACCAGATGCGTTGAGCTATAGGCCAGTAGATGAGTTCGCTGTGGTGTGGAAGGCAAAATGGAAGGAACTAGGACACCAAGATACAGTTGCCTGATCATTTATGTCAGTTATGACTGTTACACCTCAGAATGTGATGAGGGTGGTTCAGGCTCAGGCAACCGATTCGTTTTATCAAGAGAAAATTCGATAGCTTTTAACCGGGGGAGCAGAGTCCTACTCCGTAAGTTCAGATAGGGGGCTTACGCTTCAACGGTAGATTAATTGTTACAGACGGTGTGGATTTGCAACATGCTGTGATGACGGAGTCACATGGATCCAGATTTGAGATACATCCCAGTGGGGATAAGATGTACCAAGATATGCGATGACAGTATTGGTGGAACGGGATGAAAAGAGACATCATTGAGTTTGTCTCTAATTGTACCACTTGTCGGTTAGTAAAAGTGGATCATCAGAAGCTTACTGCGTTTCTTAAGCCATTAGAGATCCCAACGTGGAAATAGGAGAACATCTCTATGGACTTCATCACAGGGTTGCCTACTTCTCAGAGGGGTCACGATTCCATTTGGGTGATTGTGCATCGGTTGACAAAGGTAGCTCACTTCTTGTCCGTTCAGAGTGGTTACACTACGGGATAGTATGCCCCGTTATTTATTTCCATGATAGTGAAGTTGTATTGGGTGCCCCTAAATATCATGTCCGACAGAGATAAGATTTTTGTGTCACGGTTCTAAGAGAGCTTTCAGGAGGCTATGGGCTCCAAATTGCGATTGAGTACGGATTATCACCCACAGATGGATGGGAAGACAACGTACAAACCAAATGTTAGAATACATGCTATGCATGTGTATCCTAGAATTTGGGGGAGGTTGGTATCAATACCTTCCGCTTATGGAGTTCGCGTATAATAACTCCTATCAGTTCACCATTGGTATGGGACAATTTGAGGCACTGTATGGTGACCTTTTCATTCTCCTGCATGTTGGATAGAAGTGGTGGAAAGAAACTACTGGGGCCAGAAGTGACACATGATATGTCCGCCAGGATTGAGTTGATTCGTAGTCGTATTCGGGTAGCCCATAATCGACAGAAAAGCTATGCCGATGTGAAACGGTTCTTTCGTGAATTCAACATGGGGGACCAAGTATTATTGCGGGTATCACCTATGAAAGGAATTATGAGATTTGGGAAGAAAGGGAAATTGGCACCCAGATATGTAGGACCATTTCCTATTATTGAGAGAGTTGGATCAGTTGCTTATAGATAGGGGCTGCCAGAGCTCTTGCATAGGATACATGATGTGTTCCATATTTATTAGCTAAGGTGATATCTATGTGATGAGTTGGCTCACACTCATGTTCCATTAGAGGAGATTGAGTTGCAGCCAGATAGCTCTTACGAGTAGAGACCGGTAGCGATCTTGGACCATAACGAAAGACGGTTGAGATCCAAAGTAGTTCCGTTGGTGTGTGTGCAGTGGCAGCACCATAACATTGAGGAATCTACTTGGGAGAGAGAGGATGACATGCGCGACAAATATTCGAAGTTATTGTTACTAGGTCTGCTTTTATTTTTCGAATTTCAAGACGAAAATCCTCTATAAGGGCCCCACAATTTTTAATAACTTTTATTATGCGATAAATTAAAAGTTAATGGGGATTAATTGGAATTAATTAGGAAATAATAAACTGGGATTAATCCGGATTTAATATTACTAGAGCTTATAGTAATGTGTGATTCTGAATATTACTTAGTGATATATAAGTAATATATGAATATGACGTTATTTATATTGCCATGAGTTACTAATACGGTAATAATGGAAATTAAATTGGGACGCAGTATGGAACTTGTCGGGACCAATTTAAATGAATAAAAAGGAAATATTATTTTATATCAACCTTATGGTCGTTTCAAGTGTGTCTTTGCGTCCGAAAGGGTCGAAATAGTCAAAAAAAACTATTCGGGTGTTGGATTTGGGTCTTGGGTCAAGCGGGAGATGAAAGGACACCCCGAAGGGGCATTCTAATCATTTTACTTGGGAGATGACTAGTAATTTCGGGTTTTGTCTTATTATAAAGGTGTTGGTTTAAAGGAACGTATGTTCATTCCATTTCATCACAAAATATTTGAGAGGTCTTAATGTGAGAGAGAGTGAAAGGTTCCTTGGGAGAAGAAGATGTTGCTTAGAAAAGGAAAGAGTCTTTTGGGGTAAACCAAAGGATATTAAACACCTTCTTCCACTAGCAGCACCACCGAAAAGTCACCGAAAAATGAGGAAGAAATCCTACACCATCATCACAAAAGGTTCAGACCTACATAACTAAGGCAATTGCATTTTTTGCTTTATTTTGATGCTTAAACTATCCATGCTAGATAGGATAATTAAGGAACTAAGAATTTGCATGTTTCAATGATAAATATAAAATTTTAGTTTAGTTCTGGACATGAGAATTTGATAGAGTAAATCTCTTTCGGTACAAAGGTTTTAATCCACGAATTTTGGGTTCAATTGATGGAAGAAATCCGGGTTCATATATTTTTCCGGAAGAAATATTAAAATATGAGAATTCTGGGAATGGTATGATTTAATCAAAACTAATTGATGAATTTAGGTTGTTTGATTGTTAGAATTTGATCATATTTATGTCAATTGAAATGAAGTAGGAGAAGTTTAGGTGATTGGGTCTTAATTCTTTTGTTTCTAGTTCACACCCCTTCACTTACGTTTACCACATGTTATTTAGACACATTTTTTTTCATATGAGTGTGGAAAACTTAATGTATTTTGTGTGGTGTCTATACCTATGTGTATGTGCGTGTACGATATTGGTATCCTTTGTGTGTGTGTATGTGTCTATATATATACCCCATTTCTTTTGTTTTTGAGTCTTTGCCTTGCTATCTAGTCCATGTATGATTCATGTTAAAATATATATTCTTCTTTTTGCGATTGATATCTCTTGCTTATATTAGATTACTCTATTTGGTATTAATTTTCTATCGCATCATAGCTGGTATTTATTAATCTTTGTGTTGCCTTAGTTCCTTCACATGCCATGTTCTTTATTATTCTTGTCACTTTATTCACCATGACATGATATACTTGTTTTTCCATTATTCATATCCCTTGTTTCATTTAGGGGGAATATTTGATTAAATTGGGGAGAAATAGGTTATTTAATGAATTTTAATCTTTGTCTATTCCTGAACAAAAGGGGGATAAATGGTATCTAAACCTTTTAATTTGGGATATCTATCTTGGGGGAGATGCGTGGATTTTCTTAAGTAGGCCATGTTAGACAACGGGGGAGTATTTAATCATGTTATTTATCTTGTTATATTCCTTATACGTTTGATGGTGTGTTTAAGTGTGCAGGCTTTCATCCTTAGGAGCAATATCTTAAAGTGGCAAAGCATTTTATCCCATGTGTCTAGTCAAGCGTCTCTAATTTTTTTATTTTGGTAGGGTTTGTGTCTTTTTAGAAGAGCTTGAAGGCCCGTGGGATTTTTATTTTGGGTTTTGTCCTAGAATAGCCAAAGGGTGAGATTTGTAAGGGGAAACTTACAATCAAGTTTATTTTTAGCATTGGCTTAATTTTGGACAAAACTAATTGAGTCATAGGATAGTAGTTTTTTCAAATCCTTTCTAGTCTATGACGTATATATTGAAGACATAGCAGCCAAGATATTGAAGATTACATCATTTTCGATTTCTGTGCCAAGTTTATCGTCATCAACAATGAATATTTTTAAGTTCTCCAAATGTATGAATGCATTAATATATATAGGGACTTGGAATTTATTTTGGGTGTTATATTTTTTACAATATGATCTTGAAAATTATTTTTTATTTTTTAAAAGAAGAAAAAAAAATTTAAAAGTTTTTTGAACAACAATTTTTTCTCGTTAGAACGAGGTCGTTCGACCGACATATCTAACGAGATTTTCACTATTTTCTCATTAAAAGTTTCATTCGAACGACATATCTAATGAGTTTTTTCACTGCATTTTTGTTAGTAATCTCGTTCGACCCATGTCGTTCGAATGGCATTTAAAAGTCGTTGAATGACCTGGTCGGTTTTTGAATAGTTTCGACATTTTTTAATTTTAACTGCCCATTTCCTCACAATCTTTTTACTAGCTTTAATATGTGCGGGAACAATATTTTTAGCAAGACTTTCCCATAATTCCTAAGTGCTCTTGAGAGCACAAACCTTTATCAGAAAGTCTCCTTGATGTTAGTTAATCAAATGATTTAATATTTAGAACAAAACCAAGTTTTTACACCCATTGTTTATTTTGATCCAAGTCCTACATATATATTTTCTTTGATATCACCACTGTTGGCATTGGGTATTTTTCTCATCCCAAAAAGAGAAGTTTCCTACGAAGGAGTCCGTTTTGTTGAAGATTTATGGTGTGAATACATTGTAAAGGCCTTCGTATGTTTTGATGGTTGATTCGCCCCATCAATGGATTCCGAGACTGCGGTGGATTCTAGAGTTATCATATAGGTGGAGGTAGAAGCAATAAGAAGCGTCAAGTGTTGATAGGGAGTCGAGTCGAGGAAGTAAATCTTTTGTCTTTATTATGTAAAACCATACCTAGTGAATCTGAGGCTGGGTCGTCCGAGGTTTTTCCCGTTATGGGTTTTCCTCGTACATCGCGGCGTTTTGTGTTGTGATTTCTTTTTATCTTGCAAAATCACTTGATGCATGTGTAGGATTAAAAAGATAAAAATTGGTTTAAAACACAACTTTAGTTTAATTTTGGTGCTAATTATTTTTGGATAATTTTAGTATAATTTAATTCAAGTTGCAATATTTAAATTGGTAAAATGTGTGCTTTAGTTTGTTTGGCATAATTTAGAACTTGAATTGGATTAAATTCGTTTTCAAGTGTAAATCCAAATATTTGTTTTGTTTAATCTCATTTTAATTTTTAATATTTTAAAATTTTGTTTAGAATTTAAATTTGGGATATTTCGGGGACCATTATCCCTTTACAATTTCATACTTTTTTCACTGCGACTTCACTTATCCCAATGAGACTTTAATCATTTATGTGAATTCCTTTATCTTGTACGATGATTTGAATCATCGTAAATTCGTCACTTTCTTCATTCGTCCATGCTCTTGCAAGATGACGAGACTCATCCCAATGAGTCTTTATCTAATTTCCATGATTTTGTTCTCTTGCACGTTGACCTCGACTCATTCCCCAAAATGACACTTTAATTAACTTCTATGATAATGTGTGCTCACATGATGACTTGAATCATCCAAATGAGTCATTTTCTTTCTTTCTTCCATTCTCTCGCTTGATGACTTGACTCATCAAAATGGGTAATACATTTCTTTCATGCTTTCGTGCCCTCACATAATGACTTGACTCATAAAAAATAAGTCATTTCATTTGTTCCACAATTTGTGGTCTTTCACGACGTCTCGACCCATTCCCAAAATGGATCTTTCGATCAATTTTGTAATACCGCGCTCTTACGCGATGACTTGAGTCATTAAAATGAGTCATTTTCTTTCTTCCATGCCGCTATGATCTTTCAAGGTGACTTGACTCATAGGAATGAGTCCTACATTTCTTCCAATGTTCCGTACTCTTTTACAATGATTTTACTCATCCGAAGGAGTCCTATATATCTTTCATGCTCTTTCATGGTTATTTGACTCATCAGAATGATTCTTGAATCTCTTATATGATTTTGTGCTCTCTCATGATGACTTGACTCCTCAAAATATGTCTTACATTTCTTCCACGGTTCTGTACTCGTGCGTAATGATTTGACTGATCAAAAGGACTCCTACATTATGTGATTTTATGTCCCTACACGATGACCTGACTAATTAAAAATTATTCTCCCCACTTATCATGTGATCTCGCATGATGATTGACTCGCAAAATTGAGTATCCGCGCCACAAGTTGTCCCCTTCGAAAGGTACAAACTATAACATTTTTGGCCAAAATAACAAACTCTAAGCCATATATCCAACAGTTATTGGATATACATAAATTGCAAAATGGGGGTATCTCCTTATAACAATGTTCACTTAAGGATGAGCTCCACCATTAAGGGACATTATACATACACCTTTCACAACACCCAAAATTTCACTTCATTCGAGAAGGTTTGAGGAATTTACTTGAGACCTATGGGTGAGTGGTAGTTCCAAAAACCTTCATGTCCTAAGTACAATATGTACTTTTGATGTTTTTAAGACTCTCGTGAAGAGAAAAGGTCATCCCAAGGGCAAAGCAACCAAAGGTTTGTCCAGATTCTCATTTTTAACACAATGAATCACTTCCAAGCAAATTCAATCCCATAAAAATTCCAAATTTAGAGTTGTTTCAGTTGACCAAGTTGTATATCTTTGAATTATCTTTCTAAAGGTTCTGACCATGTGTAAATCGGAGGTTGGAGTGGAAAGATATTCAAAAATCAAAAATCGCTACAAAGTTGGCGCGACGTCAGAATCCATGATCAATCGGGTCTTTGACATAACCGATCGATGATGAGCTCAGTTATACGGATTCCCAAATTCCCCTATAAATAGGAGCGAAGTCCCCTTAACTTTCACACCATCCCTATCAACTTTAGACGTAATTTTAGAGAGATAAAGGGCCTAGAGCTCTCCCAACATAATTCTAGTGAGGTAAAGAGCCTAAAAACTTTAAAAATGATCTTTGAGCTCTCAAGAAGTCATAGAAAAGATCTATAAAATTCGCTAGAAGTTGTATCTTGGACTTCCTAAAGATGGAGTTGAAGTTCTATCGGCACAAAAGGTAAAATATTCCAATCTATAATGGTATATCTGAGTCTGATCTAGACGTTGGTGGCCAACCATCTTCAAGACTTAACAAAATTTATTGAGGCAAAGCTCCACCGAAAAACAAAATCACATCTACCTCTTTACGGGTATTCTTCTAACTTTTTTTTATTATGGACTGTTAAGGGGCGGTAACACCGCCTATTATCTTCATATTCTTCTTGTTCTTTTTTTTTCATCTCTAGTTTAAAGACTTTCTATAAACGTCATGTCCGAACTAGGTCGACTTTGAGTCTGTCTACGGTCGATACATAGGCATATTAGGGAAACCCAATTTCTAAAACTCAAGTTATATCTTGTACATATTCATGTATTTTGACCCTTGTTCTCATAAAATACCCAAAAACCAAACAAAAAACTTTAAAACCATAAAATACTTTCATGTAGGTTATAGGATCACTAGATTCCGGGATTCTACCTATTATTTTATTTTTAATGTTATAAGTCTCTGCACTCTTTATCCATCAAAGTGGTTTTACTAGTGAACCCACTTCATTCAAGCATCTTTTATGACACAAATTTCTTTACATTTTCAGATCTAGACTTACTTCACTTTAAAAAAACTTTGAGACATAAAAGAGAGTTAAGATTTCTCACATCGAGCCTTCATAAGAGGTATATGTGACCCCCCCCCCCCCGATTAAAATACCGGGTGGCCAACCCTTTATCAAAATAAAACGTTGATCTCATATGTCTCATTCTTAGCATCACTATCGAAAATATTTTTAAAGTTACTAACCACCTAGTAATTAAATAGACCGGTGAAATTTTTTATCTTTCATTGATTAAAAACCTGCAAAAATCAATAATAATCAAACCATCCACACAATTAAAATCTAAATTCAACACATAATAGATATATAAATAAATAAATAAGACCGAATAAACCATCAGTTCTCAATAATAGAATCCAACAATAAATCTGAAATAATAAACTGAATATACAAAGTCTACTGAATAAATTGAAATACTGAATCTGAGGGGCCACATGAGCGAGTAAATACGGAATGAAAATTCCTAAACTAGTAATGAATAAAAGAAGCATCTATAACAATATCCTACAAGCCTCGACATGTGCTTCAGCTACGCATCCCTGAACAGAATCCTGAAGTTGGGTGTCCCTGTGGCTGGACACCTAAAATGGTTTTGGAAAATATACTTTGACACATGTCAGAGCCCAAGTATAGCATTTTGAAAATATTTAGCAAGTAATTAAAATGCAATGATTAAATATGCATGAACACTTTTCATATTTAAGATGGTGTCGCACTGTCTTGAGAAATAACTCACCCATCATCTAATGTGCACACCTATTGCTTACCTTCTAACCCAAACAGTTATGCTCTCCCACCTAACTAGCCTTGTTACACTTCTTTCTATCACGCTACTCTAACCCGACTATTTCTTACCTTGATATATAAGTTATCAACTCATTAACTTATTTAATCATTTTAACTTTGATTACTTATATAACATTCAAACTAATTATATATGAAGTACCAATTAACCATATAATGTTTACACTATTTAAAACTGAAATACAATCACACTTTATTTATTGAACCCTTATATAATTATCTACCCATTATATACGTACTAGTATACTAAAACATTCACATACATGTCGCATATAATAACCATCCATTTTCGAGTAATACCTCACCTAATGCTTTCTCTAATATGCTATCACCCCAGGTATACTCAATCCAACCCGAATACTATAAGACAGTTAACTCGCACCGAATTAGGCAATAAAATTGTAAGCGTTGTGGAGGTGGTCATAGTTCCCCGAGAGTGAGACCGAATCATACCCAAAACGTCTCACCTCGAAAAGAATACACAAATAAACACCGGACGCTATAACCCGGGGACTATACTCTCCATGCATTCACTATCCAGGGGATTCACCCACATCTCACAACCTCCTATGATATCATTGGAGGGGTATGTATTCACATAAATATCCAATACCAATATTTATAAAGCACACAACTATATATATATACTATCACACTATCCGTATATATATAAATAAAATAACATTAGACTAACCTGTACCTAACTCCCGTAGCACTAGCCCGTAATACCCAAGTCTATATCTTCGACTCTAATTTAATTTAATTTCACATCCTTTAAATAATTTAAAGTAGCTTCACTTGCTAATATACCCGGACTCACCCAATCAGCCTGTAACTAAACATTTATGAATTTATTTCACTCAATTCATATCTAGGTTCCTCCTTTTTCTTACATTTCTAGGCTCATATACATCCACCTATAATCCTTAGGTAAAATAATCCCAGTCATCCATACCTGGATTTGATTTCTAACTAAATATTTCGATCTCGGACACCATTTTATAGAAAATTCATAACTAATTCAAAAATAATAAAAAAATATGAAACTAGCACGCGTTCGTAATGAAATGATCTATCTCGACGTATAAAACCTAGGGTTATTTGAAAGAGATATCAACCTCATTAGAACAAGATACTACTCTCATTTGAATGAAAACCTCAACTCGTTCGAATGAGTTTCTGACAAATCGTCCCTAGATCGACAAAGTGATACCTAAACAGATCCTCTTCTCCGAATATCATTTTTCTCCATTTTTATCCCTCAAACCTCCAAGGATCAACCCAAACATCAACCCAATTGATACCCCATATTCATTACTTTTGTAAATAGTTTCTAACACAAATATATATCATCAATCATCACTGATTCTCATTAAAACTTCAAGGGTTCACGAATTGGGTTTCTCTTAAAATTTCTTAAATCACAAATTCAATTGGATTTAATAATACGAATTCAACAACAATTGCTACCGGGTTTCGATTCTAAGTCATATTCTAACATCATATGATAATATTCTCACATTAATTAAAAAAATCACCTTTAACGCTTAAATCCCAAAAAACCCAAATTTCACATGTGTCACCCTCCCAAAACGAATTTATCAACACATATTATAATATGAACATGCAATCCTGCTATTTAAATTGAAAGCAACTTTAATTACTTGCCTTATAGGACTCAAAAGGTCCAATTCCACGTAGAATATGATGAATCTGACAAAGCACACCCGAAGCCCCTTTGAATTTGGTCTCTAAAGCCCTCTCTTTTTCTTCCTTCTCGCTTATCACAATTTCTAGGGTTTTCTAATTGAGTTGTGGTTGCCTCTAACTCCAAAACTTAGGTTTAAAATTCTTAATCCCATAATTAAGCTAATGAGCCAAGCCAAAATGATTTGAACACCCCGTGTAGGCTCGGTTATGTCTAAAAAGGCCCTGGGACCCAATTACTACCCCGAGTACACTATTCCAACTATCTCGACCCATTCGGAATCAACCGTGACCTCAAAATCATCATCCGAGTCACTCTACAATAAATTCATATCTCAACCCCAAGCAGTCTATACCGACTCCTGGTTGAGATAAAATATTGCCACATCACTATCACTCGCTAAGACGTAAGATTAATAACTTACTATTAACTTAGTAATTATATTCCATAAATATTAACCATTATCTCTACCGATTAATGTTTTAATTAACACATGATAATAAATTCAATTAAATTACGACACACATGTAATTTAAAGTACCCGAATTAATTAAATATAAATGCTTAAGAATACGGGGTGTTACATTATAATCCGACCTTGTCCTTTGGCAAACAATGTGGACTTTGAATTTCTTCGTGTGAGTACGTATGATCTCTCGGACTGTCTTCCGAGTGAATAATTCTAACTTTTTACATGTTCAAGTCAACACTAATTTATTTTTATAAATACAGAAAACCAAAACAAAAGTTTTCATAATCACAAAATACTAAAAATAGTAGATTATCGGATCACTTAATCCCGGAATCCAACCTTATGCATTGGTCTTAATGTGAGGTGTCTTAACTCCGTCTATTAATCAAAATAGTTTCATTTATTAAACTCAGTTACCTCAAATCGTTCCACTTGTAGGAAAATCCTTTTCACGGATTTTCAAATATAAACCATTTTCATCTTAGAACTATTTCGAGATATCAAAGGGATTGATATCACTTGCATTAAGTCAATGTAAGAGGTAGAACCCCTCTATGCCAGTTCACGAACTATGTGGGCTTTGAATTTCTCCGTGCGAGTACGTAAGCTGACTCAAACTTTCGTCCGAGTGTACAAGTCCGACTTTGTACATATTTCACTTTTGTTTATATTATTTACACACATATCCCACACTGCACTGCACAGTCTAGGTACAAACAAAGTTTTACAATTTATTATTTCTTTATGCTATAACATGCTGATATAAATGCTTCACATATACATTTGAGAATGAAAGGGAAGAATGGGTGCCTAACACCATCCCAGTTCGTAACCCAGTCCCTAGACATTTGAACCTTTAGTGAAACACATAGACTAGCACTGTCAACGGGTGGGTCCGGACCGGATCTACGTTAATCCAGATCCGTTAGTAAAAACTTAATTTGATTCGAATTCGAATCGGGTTTTAATCGGATCTAAAATATTGGATCCAGATCCATATAAGAACAGATCGAATCAGGTTTGGATCTAGGTTCGGCCATATATACACATTTATTTTTTAGTTTTATTTTATTCCAATTCTTCATTTTTTAATCTTAGATTAAAATATTTTATAATTTATTATAGTGTGTGATTCGTATAAATACATTACTTTGATCTATATATATTTATACATATAATACTTATATATTAGATGGATATAGATATATTAATAAATATATATATTTATCCATGTCATATTTAATCAGATCAGGTCCTTAACGGATCAGATTAGACTAGATCCATAGCTAATCCATTTAATAATCGAATAGTCGGGTAAGTGGGTAATCGGGTAATCGGATTTTAAATTATGATCTAGATACGAGTAAACAAATCAGATCCGAATTCGGTCTTGTTCCAGACCCGATCCATTGAAAGCCCTAATGCAGACCACTTGCATCATTAAATCTCTACGGAGCCATACCCTTTCTTTTGTCTATTTTGGATAAAATAGACTTACAAATCCATTATTTTCAAATAGAAGGCAATGACCACGTGCCACCACTACTATCATCCATATTTTGTCCCGAAAGGATACGCACATGCACGGTGGCAGGAGAAACGCGCCGCCTCAGGTTTGGGTTCTCACACGTAGAGGATGCCTTAACATCATCTTAAGACGCCTCAACCTGAACGAGACATCGACATAGAGTCATATTCAGTAAAGGCGTCAACCATATTCCAACACTTGAGGTAACTTCCCTTATTATCCTCATAAGTCCCCAACCTCATTGTAATACCCTTGATTTTCCACGCCCGGTTAATCAGACCATACACGAAATATATGGAGTGCTACAACAATTTATATCATTTTCATCATCACGACAAACAATATCTACAGTAAGAAGAATGACTTAACTGAAATAACTGAACTTCACTAAATTAATATACTATATAAAATCTATTATTACAATTGTTAATAGAATGAAGTAAAAAAAGTACAACCGAAACTATCTATAAATCAAACTCCTAAATACAAAGACAACTAAAATGAAGCAATACTCCATTTCTAAGAATGATAACTGGATCTCTAAAACTGCAAGTTTGAGCTCTCAACCTTGCTATATATATATATATAATAACAATAATAATAATAATAATTGTAGCAGAAAACATTTATACTTTTGGGTTAGAGCCGTAAAGTTGCAAGAAATAACGCCAATACCATCAATAAATAATCTTTTAAGTAATTTACAATAAGCATGCAACCCGTCGACAATCACATGAAAAGAATACCTCACCTCTCATCTAAGTGCAAGTACTACGTGCATGCCCCAACCTAAGTCATAACTACACTAAAAGTCTTTATCCCTAGAAAAATAAGTGATATCACTAACGGACAACTATCCTGGAATGCTACTAACTACCCAAGTAGGACTATGCACCCAAGGCCCACGCATATATTTTTTTTTATTAAGGTAATCACAATATCATAAAAATAATACCCTTTATGTTTTAACATCTTTAAATTACATGAGTTAGTCTCTAAACTATTATAAAGGATAAGCTGCAATTATCTAACATGCAATAGGGATGTAACTAACTATGCGTGTAAGAATACAACCCAAGTACTAAACCCCATAATGTCACCCACAAGAAAATACAAGTAAATCACATCATGTTTGTGGCACGATATAGGGTCCATTAACAATTGTCCATAATAGACTATATTAAATTCTTTTCATTATTTATTACACCACACGAAGTCCACTACATTCGGTGTCCATCTTGTACCTCTATCGATAGGTTCGTAGAAAACCATCACATAACGGACTTAAGGAAAACACACAAATAAACAATGGGGTGATCACTACAGAGTAACACCACTAACGGGACAATACCCAACCCATGCCAATGGATCAATTCATCCTACCTTATCTCGTTATGAAACGGTGATCGGTGTCCATATGATCTAACATAATGACCTCCACTATGTCTTGCTCATCTCAACCGAGTGTGTGGTACACGATCCCTATATCGAATGCAAACCCCCAACCGGTAGATTCACCAAAGGCATGTTCACATAATTAACACGATATATAACTATATATATATAACGCATACACTCAATTGTACCCAAAACATTCCAATCCCAAAATGCTGGATTGTCATCTCAATTAGATTTACTAACTCTTGAAACCATATGAAACATATACAACAAAGTAGGATACCTCTCACACTCAAATGTACCCCAAATCATCTCCATCTTTAAACACCGTGTTATTCATTATATTCTTAGGTCTATCAATTCTCAGCATTTTTTCAAATCCAACTCTTAGTTTATTACGTCACTAAATTATGAGTACCTATGTGTGTATATATATACACTCTCTCCTAACCTACATATAAGTTTTCTCATTTAATTATTAAACTAATTGCATGACCTATAATTCCTCAAGACAAGAATTAACCACCCAAACACATTAACTAGATACTCTCAAAGATCAGAGCATACACTCGACCAAAGGTTCTCGCTCATTCATGCGTCTACTCAATCCAACCCAATCTCGATACTGGATGGATCTAAGTGCACTAAGGTTTTCTCATTCATAAACCTATTATCTTAATCCCAATACAAACCAAGTCTATCACCTCAATATAAAACCAAATCTAACCCTCATAATGTACCAAACCAAATCTAGGTTCGACAACCTAACTTAATAGCCAAAAGATCATCCTAAGCCAAAAGTGGGGCATTGGTCGATCGACCAGTGTCAATCGATCGATGGCTTCCATCGATCGACACTGACTGATCGATCGACAACTCTGCATGCAAACAACCTTCTTCTTTACGAAAATTCCTTTGCCAAAACGTCCATTAATGAAGTACAGAGCTCCGAAATTATAACCAATAAATCTCAGAACCAAATCTAAGTATGTGAAAATGATTCTAATATTTTCTATGCATTATAATCAATCCAAAACGCTAATTTAATGGGCTAATCTTTCAAAACCATAATTTTATCGAAAACATGAATGAGCTCCAATTCTCTTTCACTTCCAGAATCAATCTTCAAATTAACAGATGGATTCATCCTAAAACTAGATTAAATCCTAAAGCACGAGTTCTAACATGGTTCTCAATCATTAATCATCATCAATTCGATATTTTTATATCAAAACCTCAACTTTCAACTCATGGTTAGTTTGTTACTAATCTTAATTAGCCTATAATAATATCATGATTAAGATACACTAATACATCCTTAAACATGAATTCCAATCCTAATAATAACAAAGAAAAGCATAAATTCTAAATCAATTACAGATTATCTAGTGATATTGTAAGATGTTTCTTGCCTTAGGTTGAAGAATAATGGACTCTTACTTAAATAATTTGTCTTTCTCTTCTCTAAGCTTTCTCTAGTTCTCCTAAAATATAATGATTGTTAGGGTTTTCTTTTCCAATGATAAATGACTCATTAAGGAGTCCTAATTCCAACTTGTATATTTAATTTCTACAACTCCACTTAAGGCCTATTTTCGGGCCCCCAAACGAGCCTAAAATACACATCAGAATAGCCCAAAACTTACCCTAAGGGTATGCCTATCCCCAAGCCCAATTTAAAATAATAACAACACATTATAGGGCCTCTATGACACTCCAATGTCCAATTAAACAATACTACCCATAACAAATGATAATACCTCCCGGCGTAATAAAAAGACACAATACTTTATTATACATGTACACATAGCCCAATATTATATAGTTAACATCACCAATTAATTATTACAAACACGTGTTACTGAAAATCACATCGCATGGAAAATTTAATTATCAAATAAATTATTCCAATTTATTATTACCAAACAATACAAGTAATAATTAGTCTCATTTATTAGTTTATTTTTTCACTTATTAATAATAAATATAGCCCACAAAATTACAAGGATTATATTCTTCCCCCTAATAAAAGAATTCCATCCTCAAACGTCATTAACACATAACGTCAAAATGTAACCCACACAAATATCATAGGTTTATACAGAACAAGCCCATACCTGTATCCTACGAAACAAAAGAAAAATGCTCACCTAGGCCTACCTATGACACCCCGCCTAATTAAATACCGGGTGATCAGTCCTTTATTAAATTAAAACAAAGTATCTGGTTGGTTCATTCTTAGCATCACTGTCGAAAAACAATTTCTTTATTTATCACCTACTAAATAATTAAGCTAAGTGTCAAAATATTTAATTGCATGAATTAAGACCCAACAATATGAATTGTTATACATACACCATTTTAATGAACTAAATCATAATATTGAATACCAAACCATCCATATGAAATAAATAGGCTAGATTAATCGTACCCAAATAAAATAACTGAAATCCAAGGACAATATAATAATTAAAACAATCCCAACTAAAAACTGAATACTGAAAAATAAAGAAGTGCAATGTCTCTCTTAACTAAATGGAAATTGAGAATGGGTGACACATGCCCTATCTAACATGACTAAGTGAAAATCTGAGATAACAAGAATGAAGTCGTCTAAATGCAAGGACTTGTAACCCCCACACTAGCCACAACACGTCAAACGGTCCAAAGATCTAAGTCTGATGCCCCTATGGTTGGGCACCTATTTAGACATATATATATATATATAAGAGAAAGAATAGATGATAAGAAACGGGTCAGAGCCTGATAGTTATAGTTTTAAAAACAGTTTAGCAAGTATTTAAAAAGCTTACTAGAAGATACTCCATACATGTTAGTTACGTTGCCCTCACTTGGGAATTCTCACCTCTCATCTAGTGTGCATGCCTAACGTACTATTAACTTATTCTAGATTAAGCTAACCCAGTTAACCAGTCTACTCTCAGTCCACTCTCGTCAATCCTCATTCACGTGTTTGCATAAATATATTTTATACATGATTAATTTCTTAACTTTATCAAGCTAGCTATATACATCTCAATACGATCTTAAGTTCTCAAACACTTAAATTATTTAATATTATTATTCAATTGAATCTACTTACAAGCACAGTAGATGAATCGCAAGTGTATATATATATATATATATATATATATATATATATACATATATTTCTCACTTAGGATATATATACTGATAAGGCACCCCAATACTAAATTTTGTGCAGGCATACTCTGCTATCAAGTGCCTGTACCTCTCGTACGAATTAGGTAAATACTAGTCTGGATCACCCCCGAACTGTATTAACACAAAACACATAAATTGGAGACGAATCATAGTTTCAAGTCACTAAGAGGCCAGTACATACCTTCACGTCTCTTAGGACCGTCTGCTCTACCACTCACAGGAAGGCTGTACCAAGGTTCTATGTTCTAGGTTACAAGTCCATATTCCCCATAAAGGTTACATCAAAATAATTCCGATCAATAATTACTAACTCACGTCACGCTAGTAAATATTAATTTAAATCCGAATTAATTATATAACTCCTATAATTATTTAAAGTCATAAAAATGCAGGGTATTACACTACCATAGTGTGCCACGACTGGGGTGCCCATACACCCTATACGACACGTACACACACACAAACATCACCTATATGTAACACATATATACATCCAAAAGTGAATCACACATATAAAGAATAACTATAGAGTAAAGGTATACTCGAATATCCTACTAATCGCGAATCAACTCGTTTTGAGATTTTTCCACTCATTCGACTAATGGCGTGAATGTTCCTAAGTGCTCTCGACGCTACACTCCTTGGAACAACTGGACTTAAATCATATAATATATCACCTCTTGACGCGTTATCTCTCCACACAAATAATGTCCAATGTATTAAACCAAACGTCTCTCAACTCCTGACCTTTACAAAGCTTTGTGTGTGGGAAGTCTCACAAGCGAAATCAAAACAAGGAACCTCCTGATACAATATTGCCTAATCTAGTCAGTTATCAAGATTTGTTACCCCAAGACCCGATATGCAACAATGCACTATCCACATGAATATCAACTTAAATCCAATAAAGTTCTTAACCACTCCTAAATCTATGAATATCTAACCATTCTAATAAGGGTATATTATCCCAGTCGCCCTGATAACGTCACTATGCCAACACCAAACATGACCCTACAAAACTTCATCTAACTGAGGCCATATCTAGCCATAAAACTATCAAAATAACCCGATCGTATACGATATAAATTACTTATCCTCATATACAAAGAGAACTCTATCATCGGCTAGCCATTCTATAAAGTATGTTACCCCTATCATTTAATATACATAATTACTCCGTACTCAAAAATCATATCCAACAAGCATACCTATGCCATAGGTAAAAATCTATATCATCGCCACATTCAATATGAAAATACACTTTAGGCTATTGCCATCACCCAAGAATAACTAATAGAACGCGTATTGTGTTTACGAAACACATCAACCATCTAGGCCCTCCCATAACTCACAAATACATACAACAACATAGGAAACGCTAACATGTCCACCGAGATTCCAAAATCTATGGAAAATATACATTTAATCTAATTGTATATAATAAATCACATAGTCACTTCCATATAGAATGATTTCTCTCATTGCCAACACCATATCCTGGTGAACACTAACCCAAAATGCATGTTATTGCATCAATAATCAATCCACATATAAAGAGATAAGTATCGACAAAACTACAATGACCAAACATGGTATATTATTATACAACATATAGATATTACGATTATCGCGCTTCATTATATCCTTAATAAAAAAAACTACATCAATAGCTAGCCCAAAAATCCTTACATCATTGTACCCACTCTCAACAAGGCGCTACTTCCCAAATCACGTGAAACCCACAAATATAATCCCATTGTTGATAGTAATGCCCACTACATAAAAATTTGCAAACCTCAACCGAACCATCCTGCGTTCTATACTGCAATACTCAGAATCCACATTTGGGCACCTGCTAGCCGTATGGACATAGATTATACGTCATAAAAGGGAAATCACAATTCATCCTAGGAGATATCTCTTTCTTGGCTCAAGTCGTTATTTTATAACCCCCTCTTATAGTTTCCCATAACTACCTCTAATAGGGTACTCTCAGTCTTTCATTCACAATTATAATCCCCAATCGAAATATTTTTTTATTCAATCCCTTTGGAACTTACTCGTTTCTTAACTTTTACATAACTAATGGATGTAGAATATACACGCCCATAACATGTAGGAAAAAACTACTCTCATAAAAAACTCTAATTGAGTCCTCTAAACTCAAACAACAAAACATCAATCTTTTCCTCTTCAGTTTCCAACAACACAGGGTTATTAACATATCATACCTAGATAAATCTATCCCATATTTTGCAACCATGCGCTGACTCTACTCTTAGGCCAAACGTTCTCACTTTATCATTACCACAACCATAAATGAGTTTAACAAGACAAATTAACCTTGCTCAAACCTGAGCATAACATAAAATCCACTCTCTAATGGAAATTAACCACACCTAAATTCATCCTCAAAATCTTCATATTTTGATAAAACGCATAAATCCATTGCTCTCTTGCTTAGGTGCACAAAATCTCATAAGGTCATTCTACTAGCCTAACTGCCCATCATAATCTATATTACCATAAGCAGAGCGCAAAACTCCAATAGGCTCCTCAAAAATCAAATTCCTTAATGTCTCCAAAGATGGACTAAACATAAAACATATTAACTAACTTTTGTCTTCAAAAGTCTCTAAGTTGCAAACTTTACCCCCAAACACAATAACTTCCCATATTCATCCTCACCGCAGTGGTAAGCACATTTGTCCAAGCACGCGTTCTATAAGTGACCATTAGCTCGCAATGTTCGTCATTCTAAAGCTTCTTGTTATAAGGGAAAATTTCCAATCGAGTCAATTTGTAGTATTGGCTTAATTCTGGACAAAATAATTTGAGTCATAGGATAGATTGTTGTACCTCAAGCATATGACATTTGAAGAGTTGAAGACGTAGCATCCAAGTTTTTCAAGTAGATATCATTGCCATTTTTGTGTGCCTTGTTTCACATTATCAACGGCTCATCAATTCTAAAGTATCTAAGGTATGAATGCATTAATATATTTATAGAGACTTGGATAGTTCTTATTTGGGTGTATTTTATAAAATATTTTTAACAACTTTATTTTTTCTCAGAAAATAATTTAGATATTTTTATAAAAGTCATGGGCTTAAAATGAAAATGGTATTTTTTCTAAAAAGTCATTCGAACGAACAGGACATCTCATTTCAACGATTTTTCCATGTCGTTCGAAGGTCATTGGAACGAAGTTGTTCGAATGAAGTCATTCGAACGAAATATCGAACGAAAAGTTTTTTGAAATCTCATTCGAATGAACTTGGAGACTGTAATCTCGTTCGAACACGATTGTTCGAACGAACTAAAAATGTCGTTCGAATGACATTTCAGCGGGAAAATTTTTCTAACTGTTTTTTATTTTAACTTCCCACTTTGTCCAGCAGCTTTTAACCATTTCGGGGATACTTTTTCCATAAGACTTTCGGAGAGTTTTTCACATACTTAAAGGGAAAATATTCATCTTCCAAATGTCCAATTTTTGTGTGAGATTTTTCATGAATTAATTTCTTCAATACACACATCTCTACACCCATGTTTCTAGTTTAATCCCAGTTCCTATTTATATATCTTTGCTTGGAGAGTGTTTGGCACCGGGTTTCTTCTCTAACCATCAAAGGAGATTGTTTGGTTTCCTTCTTTACCTAAAAAGGAGATTGTTTTCTTTGTATGTGGTGTGCATACGTTGGAAAGTCCATCGTATGTTTTGACGGTAGTTGTTCCCCATTGGTGGATTCCGAGATTGCGGCGGAGTTCGTAGTTGTCGACTAGGTGGAGGTTAACACAGGAAGGAGCGTCGAGGCTTGAAGGGACTCGAGTCGTGTGTTGTAAGTCTCTTGTCTTTTATTTGTAAACATACCATAGTGAGTGGACTTATAGGTAGGGTCATCCGAGGTTTTTCTCGTTGTGGGTTTTCCTCATACATCGCGATGTAGTGTGTTTGTGATTTATTTTATCCGGCAAAATATCACTTAAATGCATGATTAATTAATCAAGATAAAATTTGGTTGAAATCACAAATTCATTTCATTTGGTGCTAATTATGTTTAAGTAAATTTTAATTTAATTTAATTCAAGTCGGCATTAATTTAATTAGAAAATATTCATGTTTGGTTTGTTTAACTTGAATTGGATTGAAATTTCTTTAAGTGGAAATTAAAATGTTTGTGTAGTTTATTTTCATTTTAAGATTAATTTTATTTTTCATGTGTTTGATTATGCTTTTAAAGTAAAGAATATTAAATCATTTTTAAAAAATTAAAATTTGGTATATCATTGAGCCATTTCATAATTTGATTTATAATTTGGGGGCTTTCACCCAACAACAAGTAAAATCAAAGCGGGAACGCCAAATTATTGCGTTAAGATCCTTATTTTTATTTGGTTTAAAAATGGAAATTTCACCATTTTCAAAATTCCCTATTTTTATGGTTCAAATTATGCGTATTTGAAAGCGCGAATGAAATCGACACTTAAATCCCTAGATGAGCAGGTTTGAAATTCGTAGTTAATGGGTGGTCTCCACCTACGTGTCTAGTTGAAAATGAGCGTGTACTTAAACCCGTAGAGAGATGGAGTGAGAATGAACTTAAACTAGCTAATTTTAATTCCTGAGGCTTAAATGCTCTTTTTAGTGCGGTCACGCCGGATTAATTTTGATGCATCATGACGTGTTAAACTGCTAAAGAGGCTTGGAATATTTTAGAACTCCCCTATGAGGGAAATACTGTCGTGAAAGCTTCAAAACTCCAAAACCTCACTACTCAATTTGAAACCATTAAATTGCTTGAAAGTGAGACTTTTGATGAATTCTATGCTAAACTTTTCGATATCGTTAATTCAAATTTTAACTTGGGAGAAAAGATACCCAACAATAGTGTAGTAAAGAAAATTTTGAGGTCCTTACTAGACAGATTTATTCCAAAAGTGACCGTGTTAAATTCTATGCCCACTTTATCCTCTATGAAACTTGAAGATCTCGTAGGTAATTTACAAACCAATGAACTTAACATTTTTACCTCCAAGTAAGAGAAGAAGAAAGATAAGGGAATCGCTTTGAAAGCCCAAAAGGAGGAAAAACCAGTTTTGGATTATGAGAGTGACATCGATTTCGATGAGATGGGGATTCTTTGTAGGAACTTTAGAAAGTTTCTTAAGTTTAATAAAGATAATCTTAAAAAGGATTTTAGAAAATTTGATAAGTCTAAGTGAAAGTGAGAATAAAGAAGAGGTTGATGTGAGTGAACTTCAAGTATCTTTTTAAAAGTTTTATGTCGAATCGATGAACTTAAAAAGGGACAACTTGAAGTTGGAAGATTGTTTGAGAGAACGTACCAAGGAAAATAATGAGGGTGTTTTAGTATAATATCTTAGGGCACATGAGAGAGATCTTTGTGAGAAGCTTGAGTATGTAGAGGGTGATAAAGATAGCCTTAGAGGTTTAATGAGGCTATCAAGAAAGAGCTTATTGGGTTTGAAGATAGTAGGTGTTTTCTTGAGTTATGTATTTTAGAGTTGGAAGACAAATTAAAAGACTCAAGTCAAGTCAAATTTGATTTGGAATGTAGGTCCAAAAAATTAGATAAAATACTTGGAACCGTCCAAATTAAAAATGACTTCTGTGGTATTGGCTTCGATACTCAAAATGATTTAACTAATAAAGCCAAAACCATAAGTTTGAGAGAATCTAGCAGGAACACTTTCAAAGGTCAATCCTTAGGTACTACTTTTCGTCGGGTCTTTTCTTATACACACTGTGGTCGCAAAGTTCATCTTACAAAATTTTGTTTTGATCTTAAAAACATTCCTAGGACGTCCAATGGTAGAGTCAACAAAATTCCCATATCTCGATAACGTCATGCTTCACTAGTTTAGATTAGGAGATCCGATTTGGCATCTTTACAAGATATAATTTTTTTACTCTCACTTGCTTGCACGTGATACCTCCCTTGCTAAATCAAAAGGTTAAATGTGTTATCTATGTTTACATACACTAGCTTATGTGCATCACGATATATTCTTGTCAGTTTTATATTTGTTGGTCATATTCTAGTTTACGCTTCATTATCTAATTTGTGCTAGGATTATGATATGTGTATCTTTTGTATTTTATTTCTTTTTGTTTGGTCTCATTAAAAAATACAAAAAAACTTTTTTTTTCTTTTGAGATGATTTTTTTCGTTTGCTTAAAAATTTTGAAAAAAAAAACTCAAAAAGATTTTTTTCTGTGGATTTTAGTTTTACACATTTTATGTGTCATGTACTTGTGTTTGAATCCAATATCTTATCCTCTTCCTTGTGGCTAAAACTTTTGGTTAAGACTTACAATCCTTAAAGTGTTCTTTATCAATCTCAAATGGAGTAGTTTAACTTATCTTGCTTAATGGATTCCCTTTTTATATGCAATGACTCAAACATGCTCGAGATCACTTGATATTTAACTTCACATGTGTATTTAATCTAAGTGAGATGTTCTCCTATCAATTATGTCATCTACAAGTTTCTATGACTATGTAGGATTTGTGCATGTAAGAACCGTTTCCCGAATTTGTGCATTAATATATTTATAGAGACTTGGATAGTTCTTATTTGGGTGTATTTTATAAAATATATTTAACAACTTTATTTTTTCTCAGAAAATAATTTTAGATATTTTTACAAAAGCCTTGGGCTTAAAATTAAAATTGTATTTTTTTTCTGAAAAGTCATTCGAACGAACTCGACATCTAGTTCGAACAAGTTTTCCAGGTCGTTCGAATGAAATTCTAACGACTTTGTGCAGTTTTTCTATTTTTTCGTTAGAAGGTCGTTGGAACGAAATATCAAACGAGAAGTTTTTTAAAATCTCGTTCGAATACGATCATCCGAATGAACTCAAAATGTCGTTCGAACGACATTTTAATGGGAAAATTTTGCTGGCAGTTTTTTATTTTAACTTCCCACTCTCCCAGTTTGTCCAGAAGTTTTTAACTATTTCACGGATAATTTTTCCATAAGACTTTTGGAGAGTTTTTCACATACTTAGAGAGAAAGTCTTCATCTTACAAATGTCCAATTTTTGTGTGAGATTTTTCGTTAATTAATTTCTTTAAAACACACATGTCTATACCCATGTTTCTAGTTTAATCGAAGTTCCTATTTATATATGTTTACTTGGAGATTGTTTGGCACCGGGCTTCTTCTCTACCCATCAAAGGAGATTGTTTCGGTTCCTTCTGTACCCAAAAAGGAGATATTTTTCTTTCTTCATGGTGTGCATACATTGGAAAGGCCATCGTACATTTTAACGGTATATGTGCCGCATCGGTGGATTCTGAGACTGCGGTGGAGTCAGTAGTTATCGAGTAGGCGGAGGTTGATACAAGAAGGAGCGTCGAGGCTTGAAGGGAGTCGTTTCGTGTGTTGTAAGTCTCTTGTCTTGTATTTGTAAACATACCATACTTAGTGGACCTGTAGGCATGGTCATCCGAGGTTTTTCTCATTGTGGGATATCCTCGTACATCGCAGCATAGTTTGTTTGTGATTTATTTAATCTTGAAAAATATCACTTAGATGCATGCTAGGTTAATCAAGATAAATATTGTTTTAAATCACAACTTCGTTTCAATTGGTGCTAATTAATTTAGGGTAAATTTTAATTTAATTTAAGTCGGTATTAATTTAATCAGAAAATATTCATGCTTGGTTTGTTTAACTTGAATTGAATTGAATTTTGTTTAAGTGGAAATTAAAATGTTTTGTGTAGTCTATTTTCACTTTAAGATTAATTTAATTTTTCATGTGTTTGATTTTGCTTTTAAAGTAAATAATATTTTCACTTTAAGATTAATATAATTTTTCTTGTGTTTGACTGTGCTTTTAAAGTAACGAAAATAAAATAATTTTTGAAAAATTAAAATTTGGTATATTGTTGAGCCATATCATAATTTGAGTTTATAATTTGGTGGCTTTCATCCAAAAACACTTTTCTAAGCTATAATACTCCTCAAGTCTTGCCAACACTCAAACGAAAACGAATGATATCAACACACACATCATTGCGACCAGAGTACATAAACCCATGATAGGCACTAACACATCAAAGAATGCTAAATAGAATATGAAACAGACGCAAAAAACATCCTAAGGACACTAGAGTCCAGTTGCTCCAATACTATCTATAATAATGATAACTTGATCTCTAAAACTGCAAGTTTGACCTCTTAGTCCTACTAAATTCGGAAATAATGATAATACCCATGGGAAGAAAACATTTATAATTTTAGGTCATATCCCTAAAGTTGTAATAAATTACTCTAATATCAACGGTAAATAATCATATAAAACATGCAACCCATCCACACTCACAGACAATGAATACCTCACCTCTCATCTAAGTGCATATACTATGTGCATGTCCCAACCCAAGTCATAAATATACTAAAACTATTTTTCCCTAGACTAATAAGTACTCTAATGTAATGAGAATCTATCATTGAATGTTACTAACTACCCAAGTAGGACTACGCCTGATAAGCACCCAAAACTGTACAATTTATACCCCAAAAAGACGTACTTTTGTTGCTAATTCTCGACAATTTGGGGCTTATGTGCTTAAATGTTTATTTTGTAGGTCGAATACACGTTGCGGTGTTCAAATGCGTATTTCAAGGCAATTGTGTGTTTTATGGAGCTATATACCCTTATCCCGTGTCTTAGCCTATCCCAAACCTAGCCTAAACCTACCCCGAAACCCGTGTGTTTTGTTTGTCCCTTTTTTATATTTTTTTATATTTTTCGTTTGAGCCATTTTTATTTTTAAGATTTATTTTAGATTTATTTAGGATTTTCTAGGTTTTATTTTCTATTTTTCTATTTTATTTTGATTTTTATTAGTTTTTAGTTTAGTCTTATTTTATTAGGATTAGTTTTAGAAATTTATTTTTAGTTTAGTTTTATTAGATTTTACATTTTATTTACAACTTTAGTTTTAGATTTTTAATTTTTTAGAGTCTTTTTAATTTGATAGGTTTATTGTTTTTAGTTTAATTTTCCTTTAGTTTTCTTTTTTTTATATTAGGATTTTATTTTAATAGATTTCAATTTTTATTTTTAGTTAGATTTTATTTTATTTTATTTCATTTTATGTTTTTAGTTTATTTTAGTACAAATCTAAACACACACACCCTAAGGCACACCACATTACCCTACGCCTCATAAACACAAAACCAACCCCTCAACTATTCATCACCTTCTTCTTCCCCACTGAACAATGCATCACCTCTCTCCTCTTACCAACACAAACCTCCATTAACAACTTCACCCTTACCCTCTTTCTCTACCACCTAAACCACCAATTCCAAACCCATATATCTCATAAACCAACCACCTGCGATTCCGCCGACAGCCCTCCTCACCTGACCACAATCCGAGGACGAACCCGCATAACCCAAACCCGTCAGAGCCCCCCCCCCCCCCCCCCCCCCCGACGGCATCCCGACCTGCAAAACCCACCGGCGACCTCACCCTCAAATCCAATCCCGCCGACGCAGCCCCATGCCGGCGCAAACCGACCCCTCTCTCTCTCTTCGTCGGCGATGACGCGCCCCCGACCACCGCTGCCGGCGGCGCTCTAACTCCAGCCAGCGTCATCCTTTAAACCGCTGGCGGCAGCCCCTTCCCAGCCAACCCGGAATCGTTCCTGAACCGAAGCCCTTACCCATTTTCAAAATGAAGACCCATATCACCTCAAACCCATTTTCCTTTTTATCCAAACACGATTTCTTCATGACCAAGTCAACCAAATAAAGCCACATGCCACTTAAACCTCTTATAAATCCACTTTCCAAAAATAACCTTATAACAATATCAGATTTTATTCCCTCTACTACCATTTATTCCCTCACCTCACTACCCACATGACACACTCCAAACCACATGCATACTTATACCAATTACCCTATATACCCCTAACTCCATGCCTATTATAAATTGAAGAAGAAAACCCCATTTAAAAAAAAAGAAGCTTTTAGATATGAATTGTAGAGAGATAAACACCAATTTGTAAATAGTTTTTCCTTTTATTTTTTTAGATATTTGTTAAGAATTAATTGTGAGTAATTGAATTGAATGGAAGATGATAGAGTTCAAATTGCCAATTTCAAGGAGACGTGTTGAAGATTTGTTCTCTTTCTCTACTCTTTTATTATATATGCCTTTGATTATTAATTTGTCATATTTTCTACCATGTTAGGCTAAAACCCCTTTCAAGGGGTGTGGTAAAATCCTTATTTGATGTTATTTTATTTTAATTAGTTTAATTACTTGAAATTTCCCTTTAATGTTAATTTTGATCCCTCACCCTTAAATTTATGCCTCGAGAGAGGGTAAATGATTCTCGAGAGAAAATCGAAATTCTAGTGATATTACCCATTTTAGATTCGAACTAGAGATATGGGTTTCTTAAGTGGGGTATTATAACTTGAATTTCAACTCTAAATTTAATTTCTAAGATTGACATAAATTTTAATTAATCGATCCTAGCGGGTGATTAATTAAAAGGAGTGTAGATTTATTTTCTAGAGTTGTGAGGTGTTAAACTTAACTTTCTAAAAGATTACTATTAAAATTACATTTGCAACGAGAGTTGATTTCTAATTTTGATATTAATTTGGGAGAATTCATATAATTAAATTAATTAATTAGAATAACTAAAATTTGTGGTGTAATCCCATTCCTAGATTGTTCTCACAATTATTTTCCTCACGTATCTCTTATTTTTAGTTTAGACTTTAATTTTTATTTTAGTAAATTTCTAGTTAGTTGCTTTCATCTCACACTTTAATTTAGTTTAGTTTAAATCATCACCTCACCCTATTGTTTTAATATTTGAAAAAGCTAAAAAAAGTAGAAAAGTGAAAAAGCAATAAAAGAAAATAAAAAGTGAATTACAATTGAATTTGTTCCATTTGCTTTACCCCGTAGAAAGTGGATTGATACCCTTACTTACCGCTACACTTGAGTTTATTATATTTGTAGGTATTTGAGGATTTTGTCTAACTTGACTTTCAACAACGACACATACGCAAAAGATTCGTTATCAAATGGCGCCGTTGCCCCCAAGGCCCACACATATATTTTTATTAAGGTACTCATAATCTCATAAAGTAATACCCTCTCAGCTTTAACATCTTTATATTATGTGAGTTAGTCTCTGAACTATCATAAAGGATAAGCTACAATTATCTATCATGTAATAGATTTGTAACTAACTATGCATGTAAGATTACAACCCAAGTACTAACCCCTACAGTGTCACCCATAAGGAAATACAAGTAAATCACATATTGCATTTAGCATGATGTAGGGTTCATTAAAAATTGTCCATACTAGACTATATTAAATTATTGTAATTATTTATGACACCACATGAAGGCCACAACCTTTGATGTCCATCTCGTGCCTCTATTAGTAAGTGTGTAGGAATCTATCACCAAACAGACTTAAGAAAAACACATATATAAACAAAGGGGCGATCACTACGCAATAACACTACGAATGGGCTTATACCCAACCCCTATCGAGGGATCAAGTTATCCTTCCTTATCTCATCACGAAGCGGTGATTGGTGACCATATGATTAAACATAATGACCTCCACTACATCCTACTCATCTCAGTCGAGCGCTAGTACACGGTCCCGATATTGAATGCAAACCCCCAACCAATATGATGTTAGCATGATCAATAATATATATATAGAGGGGGGGTACAAATTTCCAATTGAGTCAATTTTTTTGTAATTGGCATAATTTCGGGCGAAATGTTTGAATCATAGGATAGACTTTGAGTTTGTGATCCCATGAGACTGTGACATTGTTTGATGAAGACATGGTAGCAAAGCTTCGAAGATTGCATATTATATGTCGTGTTTATCATTCCACATAACCCTCTTAATAAAGCTTCCAAGGACTCATAAAACAATACACATTCACATATATCGAGGATCTCACAGGTATGAATGTGTATTGTTTTATGAGTCCTTGGAAGTTTTATTAAGAGTGCTATGTTTTTAAAATTGTTTGGAACTTCATATTTAGAAAAAATGTTTTATGAGTTTACTATAGGCAAACTTTTAAAAATTGTTTTAGTCGTTCAAATGACATGTCCATGTGATTCAACCGATATCTCTAGGTCATTCGAAGTGTGTTTTCAAACGAGTTTCAAATGAAGCTTTCTATTTTAATTTTGCTAAGATCATTAGAAGTGAGATGTACTCTCGTTTAAACGAGATCTCGGTCTCATTCGAATGAAACCTCAAGATCATTCGAACGATGTGCTGCCTTAACTTTTCTAGAAAAGGGTTTTCATACTTTGTTTTTATTTTGAGATACGAACTTTTGACGAAAACAAAAGGCATACTTATTTTGAAAGTTCCAACTCCAAAAATTTCACCCTTTTGTCTACAAGATCCAACATTCATAACTCAAATACTTTGAGATCTTGTTTGGGCACCTTGTTTATTTCATCCATCATAAAAAGAACGTATTTTCATGTGGTGGACTTCGTACGTACTGATTATGGTGAAGAAGTGACAAACTCCATGTTCTGAATCATAGATAGTTGTTGAGATGTATCGATGAATATCCAGGCACATGTGGACTCGTGTGTTGTTGATCGTGCATAGGTGGAATCCTGCGTTGTACTATGGAGGAGTGGTTGAAGATAGAAGAGCATTAAGACTTATGGGGGATCGAGTAGTTATGTAAGTCTACTTTCTATTCTTTGTCAAACCATATCATATTGATTGCCTGGACTGGTAATCCGAGGCTTTTTCGCTTTGTGGTTTCCTCGTACATCGGCATGTTCTTATGGTTTGATTTATATAATTTATCTGCCATCACCTAGATGCATGTTTAGGGAAAAAGATAAAATTTGGTAAATCGATTTTCATAAGAAAATTGTAATCGGTGCTAAGTTTAATTGGGTAATTTTGGTTCAATCAATAAAATTGGAAAAACATAAATATATTGAACTTGTGTTTATTTGAACCGCCCATAGAATTCTCCAATTGGTATCATAGCGGGTTGCACTTAGTTATTATGTAGATCCTTATTTTTGGGTGGTTGTTTTGTTTTTCTCTCTATTGGCATGTTTTGTTTTTCTCTTGATGGATTCCCCTAGTTTTGACGAATTAAATATTTTGAATTTGAATTTTTTAAAAAGAATTGAAATTCTCGAAGAAGAAAACTCTCATTTTAAAAATATGATTGAATATTTGCAAATGTTTAAAACTCAAAGAGATATCATTCATGATAATTTTTTCCCTTGTATGATGATTTCAAATCTTTACATTTGGCCAAGGAAGAGGGTGAGAATAGAGGCCTTATTTTGGAGAAAAAGTTAGAGGACTTTAAAAATTCTAGGGTGAATTTTTGTGCCATTGAGGAAAATGTGCTGATTAATGATATTAAGGCACGCGAGAAGAATATTAGGGATAAATTTTCTTTTGTTGGGGGAGAGCGAGATAACCTTCTAGGAATGATTGAAAATATGAAGAAGGAGTCCCTAAAATTGGAAGAGTCTAATTCTTTGCTTGATTCTAAAATTTTAAAGTTAGAAGATGAATTAAAAGACTCGAGTAGTTTGAGCAGTGATGGTAATGGCTCATCTTGTTCTCATGATTTTAGTGTTAAAGCCAATACCATTGTTTGGTTTAGAGGATCAACCAAAACCAAGGACGTTAGAAAAGGTCAAACCGTAGCTAACATTCCTCACGTTTACACATGTTCACATTGTGGTAGGAAAGGTCACCTTAGGAGTTTTTGTTTTGATCTTGGAAGAGGTCCTAGGAAGTTTAAGGATCATGTCCTGTTGATGTGGCAAAAACTAATCATTCGTTTAGATATGCTAATCGTTATTATCGACTTCCGACCGCAATGTAAAAATCCTAAACTTTGACTACACACAAATGGAGTATAACGGCTAGTCTGGGTATAAAAAAATCCACAGGGGGTGTTTGACAGACTTTAATTGATTTATCACTTCTAAATAAAAGTGTAAAAGGTGATGATAGTTTAAAAGGGGGAAAAGTGTTCATTATGCTAATTAAAACTAAACAAGATTAATAAAACGAGATTATGATCACATCCCCACCATGGACTAAACAACGCATATTAAGGATTTCAGTTCAAAAACATTTAACCGGGAATATTCAATTAATTATAAACCCCAAAATCGAAGAAAATTTATTCAATAATGAAAGATTAAATATTTAATAAAAAACGGTCACACATGGATTAATTCGGGATATCCCTATAAACACTAACATTGTGTGACAAAGAAAGTTAAATGCATAATATTCCAACTTTAGTGTATAAGGTTTCAATTAAATGCATTTTTACCCAAAGCCTAGATTTCAAAGCTTGACACCCATTAATGGCGGAAATATGACCCCAACCCTTAAGCTAGGTAATAAACATGGCAAGAACAATAAAACAACTAATTAACTAATGGAAATAACTAATTAACCACAAAAAACTAAATAGCAAAGAAATAAAGCTAATTACCATAATAAGAAATAAACAATGGAAGCTTGTATTAATGAAAGAGATGACGAATAGTGTACTTACAAACCCATTTGGGTGAAACCCTTGGAGAGAGATAAGTTCCACTTGTTAGAGACGTAGAATAAAGCCATGCTTTATGTAATAATTTTAGTTATGGATTTATTGTTATAATAAAATCAGTTATTCCTATTTTAATGAGAGTCATATATGGACATAATGTTTTGAAGTATTTTATATATTTCTGATGTCTTTTATTCTGCTTAGTAGGTGTTCTGGTGTGTAGATTACAACTTACACACAGAGGATCAAACCACCAGTTCTTATGGAATATAAGTTTTATTATTCATAGTCTTAGATGGAACTGGACACACCATCAGTAGGAGTGTAGCACAATATTTTAGTAGGTCTATCTTAATTATACGAAACTGTATAGTTTTGACTTATTGTGACAGTACACTTTGTGTGTATTGAACGGAACCAATTTGAGGTCATTGTTTAGATACCGATTTTATAGGACAATGTACACCTCATGATTATTAGGTTTACTTAAGGCTGTTAATCTGGATATTATTGATGGACACGTGAACTAGTTATTTATTACTTTGACTTTTCGGGTGAGGTTCATTATTGGATCAATAATCTTAATAAATTGGGTAATGGTGATTGATGTAGGGTGAAAGTCTTTAATGGATGGTATACCCGTCTTGGTATAGAGACTGGTGATAACCCCTTGAGATGCTTATAAGTTTTGCATGTGTCAAACCCTACACGTGGATTTTGTTAATCTGACACTACAAATAAGTTAAGTTTGACCACTTAAGGACTTAAAGAAGTTAATCAAACAAATTATCAGTAATTTATTTTATTAACTGGTATCTGTAACCTTAACCTGGGGAGAATTAGGTAATTGATAATGAGGAGCTCGAAATATAATTTAGAGTTAAGGTGTGGAGTTGGAATTATAATTATTTAGTGGTATTAATTATAATTAAAGAACTGGGATTAGGATCTGGGAAGGATTAGGTTTTCTCAGGTCTATTAGGAGTCGCATCGTTATCTCTCCTTAGGCTCCCTACTATAACCTATATATATGCACCTAAGTCTCATTCTTTATTAACTTATCTGTTACTTTAGGATACTGAAAATACCTAAGTTCATACTTATGAGAAAGAGAGATAACGAAGAAGAAAAAGGAGACAAGAAGGTGGTCACGAAATAGGAGCCCACCCTCTACTTGTGGTTGTCCATATTAGGAATACAGTAGAAGATTGTGAGGTGAATTGAGCCATTACATATTCTGATCGTGATAAAACGAGATCAAATCAAAGAGATCTCACAGGTAAATCCTAGATCTGCCTTATAGGATTTCACATATGTGTAGTTTTTTTTGTAGTTTGATCTATATGCGTTTTCAATAGACCCTTGGACTTTCGCTCCAATAATTGGTATCAGAGCCCTATTGGTACTGCAAATAGATTGAATTCAGCCATGTTTTTCACTTAAGACAATCGTATAAATGTATTAATGTTGGGTAGAATATAGATATGTGCTAACTTCTGTTTTGCAGCGATCTTATCCCACTATTACGGTCATGTATATATGGGTTTGTTTTATGTGAGTGGATCCCATGATGGTTTATTTATGGTTATTTTTTATGTTTTATTAATGTAATATTGATGTATAATGTTAACTCCCTTCATGGAGGTATAGGACATCTGTAATTTGTTACTGTTTTTTAGTGTAATTGTCAATGGAGGAGTGTAACAAAAGATCGATGATTTGAGGCAGTTTTTGGCACAGAGATCAGTTTCAATAGTGGAAGTGCTTGGGTTCAAGGATGACTATTGGATTCGGGGATGACTGTTGAGTTCAATAATGACCATTGAGTTCAAGGATGATCGTTGAGTCCAAGGATTACTCTTGAGAACTCCAATCTATGACAGAGTTGTATGTTGACCATAATAGTCGGGAATCCTTATTTATCTTGATTTTCTTATTTACCTTGATTTATGTCTTTATTATTCATGTTTTAATTGTTGGGTTATTAATATGTGTAAACTGTTCCCTTAGAATTATGAAAAACATGGAATACCGACCCAACTTAAATCATGTAGATGTTAAATGTGAATAATTCATAATTATTTTGAATTGTGGACATTGCTACTTATGGTTAGAGAATAAAAAAATTGATTATTTTTTTAACGATCAAAGGTATTTGAAAATTTTTATTTATCACATATTTTCTTGATATATTAAAATAGAGGTCTTGGTATTTTTACAAATATATCAAATGTCCTATATGTTTCAAAATTAATTAAAAATTGAACACAATGTACATCCCTCACAATTATTTTTTAAATTACTAAGTGGGAGAGGGAATTTTCCAAGAGAAAATCCATAGTCTCTATTAATAATTTGTACACTTCCAATAATAAGTAGGTCCTCCAATGAGGAAAGAAAATTATTGTGGCAATCGGTATAAATTTCCTTGAGGGTAACTTTGGATTCATTACTCACATAGGTGGCCCCCAAGAGAGGAGTCTATGTGATAAGAGATAATCTAAAATTAGTTGGTGGTATACATTTATACATAAAATAATGGTAGGTTCTCCAAAGAAGAATTCTATGATTTTGTGGGACCACAGTCTCAGCTATTTAATTTTATTTGACATAGGTTTTGTCTAGATAATAAAATTAAAAGAAATAAGCGTACCTAATTTTTTTTTGAAAGTAGGTTCTCTAAAGAGAAATACTATTAATTTGTAATAGGGATGCCGATAAATTCTTTTAAAATTGATAAACGGTGCATTAATTTTATTTTAGAATTCAAAAAGTTTTAAGCCCTATAATGATTCATTTTATTATTTCATTCATAGTATTAAGATGTGAAGCTCTTTCAATCCACTTATTGTCATTCTCAAGGAAAACATATTAACTGGACCTAATTATGTTGACTGGCAAAGGAATTTGGATATTGTGTTAACTGTTGAAGGGTGCAAGTTTATGCTCTATGAGATTTGTCCTGGGAAACCTGATGAAGGGGGAACTGAAAAGGAAACCCCGGATTACCAGAAATGGATCAAGGTTAATGGGATGGAAAAGTGTTACATTTTGGCATCTACGTCAAATATTCCGTAACATCAGCATTAGTCGATGGACACTGCCTATCGTATGATGTTGAACCTCAAAGATATGTTTGGGGATCAAAATCGTGCTACAAGATAAGTTTCCATGGAAGAACTCATGACCACAAACATGATTGAAGGGACGCTACTGAGGGAACATGTTTTAAGGATGATGTCTCTTCTCAATGAGCTTGAAATCCTTAGAGTAGAAATCAATGATGAAACCCAGGTCTATATTGTTCTCCAATCATTGCCTATGTCATTTAACTAGTTCCACCTAAATGACAACATAAATAAACTTTCTTACTCTTTGGTATAACTACATGAAACTACGGGTCTCATCAATATGTCAGTAATTGTTTTTATTGCTAAGACGGGTTATACTTCTAAACCTGTGGTCAGGAATAAAAAGATGAAAAGGGGTCAGAAACAAGTTATGGTCCTTCAGGAAAGGAGGAATCAAAAAGCCCAATGGAAAGTGTTTCCACTGTAAGCAGTCAGGACACTAGAAGAATAATTGTTCAGTTCTCGCAATAAACTGAACAACACAGGTAAATTACATTCAATTATCATTGAATCATATTTTGTGGTTCATACTACTAGTACCTTGTGTGTAGATTCGGGTGACACCAATCATATATGCAAGTCTTTGCATGGGTTCCAAGAAACCAGGCGACTAAGTGATGGAGAGATTTATTTGACTATGGGAGATGCTACGAAAGTAGTGGTAGTTGTTATGAGAAACGTTCATCTAATATTTAATAATGAAAGGAGTTTACTTTTAAAAAGACTTCCTTTATACACCTTCCTTTAGGGGGAATTTATTTTCCGTTTCTTGTTTAGCCTTTTATGGATATTCAGTTTCTTTTAATAAACTCGTGCTTAGAAAGAAAAATAAATCTTCTATTTGTTCGGGTACATTAGTTGATAATCTTTATATTGTTAATCCTATCTCTCCCACACAACAAACTAATATATTTCATAATTAAATTGGGCCAAATTTAAAAAGAAAAGAACCCACCTAAGTGAACCAAATGTATATTTGGAACTTACGCCTAGGTCATATTAATATAAAAAAGATTCGTAGACTGGTAGCAAGTGGGCCATTGAGATCACTAGAAGTGGAGGCACTTCTAGCTTGTTAATCCTATTTAGAAGGTAAAATGACCAATAGACCTTTCTTGGCCAAGGGTTATAGAGCAAAGAACTGTTGCAATTGGTTCACTCTAATCTATATGGTCAGATGACAACCCGAGCAAGAGGGGGACTTCATATATTTTATTACTTTCATAGATGATTACTCAAGGTAAGGGTACATTTACCTAATGCACCATAAGTCCAAAGCCTTAAAGAAATTCAAAGTGTATATGATAGAAATGGAGAAGAATTAACGTAAAAGTATCAAGACACTATGATCCGATTGGTGGCGAGTGCCTCTAAGGGGAGTTTAGGCAGTATCTAGAAGATCAAGGGATCATATACCAATTATCTACACATGGTATGCATCAACAAAATGGTGTAGCAGAAATGAGGAACATGAATATTTTGGATATGATTAGGTCCATGTTGAGTTATACAGATCTCCCAGATTCCTTTTGGTGACATGCTTTGGAAGCGACCACTTATTTATTGAACTTGGTACTTTTAAAGGCAGTCTTTACTACACCGAAGGAATTGTGGATTGGGAACAAGACCAGTATGAAACATGTTCGAATCTGGGAAGTTCAGCACGTGTGCTAAAGAGAGAACCTAGTAAGTTGAAATCAAGATCAGAAGTTTGCTTCTTTATAGTTTATCCTAAGGAAACCAATTTTTTTTTATTCTATGATCTTAAGGATCAGAAGGTCATTATTAGCACCAATGCCCGATTCTTAGAAAAGGGTTATATGATGGATGATAAACCCAAAATTAAAGTTGTTCTTGAAGAATTGCGATGGAACTAACAAGATTTTTCAACACCACTAATACAGGATGAAATAACACAACGTGATGACACTAGTACACCAGCACATGGACTACCTTATGTAGTGGGAGGGTTATACGTCAACATGAACGGTTTATGTTCATGGGAGATTCTTATGACAAGGGTCCCTGATAAACTCAAATTTGATCGCTACAACTACAATGAGGCTATCCAAGATAAAGATGCAGAACTTTGGCTTAAAACTATGAATTCTGAGATGGAATATATGTATTCTAATCAAGTCAGGACCCGAATGGATAAAAACCATAGGATTCGAGTGGGTCTATAAGAGGAAAAGAGGGGTGGACATGAAGGTTAAGACCGTTAAGGCACGGCTTGTTGTGAACTGGTTTACTAAGAAATAGGGCATCGATTATGAGGAAACCTTCTCGACGGTAGCTATAATGAAGTCCATCCGAATTCTCTTATCCATTGCGTCTCATTTCTATTATTAAATTTGTCAAATGGACATCAAGACTTCATTTCTTAATGGTAATCTTGACGAATGTATCTATATGGTGCAGCTAGATGGTTTTATTGCCCAAGGCCAAGAGCATAAATTATATTAGTTTAAGAAGACCATTTATGGACTTAAGAAAGCATCTAGAATTGGAAAATTTGTTTTGATCAGGCAATCAAATCTTTTGATTTTGATCAATGTCTATATTAGTCTTGTGTGTATAAGAAATGCAACATAAATGTAGTGTTTTTTTAGTATTATATGTGGATGACATTCTGCTAATTGGAAATGATGTTGGAGTGTTGTCTTCGATTAAAGTATAGTTGTGCAACCAATTCGATATGAAAGACTTAAGAGAAGCTAGTCACATCCTTGGGATCAAGATTATGTGTGATCGCAAGAAAAGGATGTTGGGTTTATCACAAGTAACTTATATCGATTCCATTCTTCCCAGATTTCGCATGAAAGATTCCAATAAAGGATTCTTCTCTTTCAGACATGGAATATCTCTTTCCAGGGATTATTATCCTAAGACACCTGATGAGATAGAGAAGATGAAAGTAATTCCTTATGCTTCGAAAGTTGGGAGCCTTATGTATGCTATGCAATGCACTGGACCTGATATATGCTTTATTGTTGGCATGGTTAGTAGATATCAGTCTAACCCTGGGTAGGAACAGCGGACTGCGATAAATCATATACTCAAATACTTAAAAGGAACACGAGATTATATGCTAGTTTACTAGGTAGAGAGTATAGCATACATTAGGTACATCGACTCCTATTTGCAGTCTGATAGAGATTCTAGAAAGTCTAGCTATGGATATGTGTTTACCCTAGGAGGTGGAGCCATTAGTTGGAGGAGTATCAAGAAATATTGCATTGCTAATTCCACCATGGAAGATGAATATGAAGTGGACTCCGAGGAAGCCAAGGAAGCAGTATGGATTCGAAACTTCCTAATGAACCTAGGAGTGGTGCCTTTAATTCAGTCGACTATTACATTTTATTGTGATAATAGAGGTGAGGTTTCTAAATCAAAGGAACCCAGGATCCATAAGAGAGGTAAACACATTGAGCGTAAGCATCATCTTATTTAAGAATGTGTGCAGCAGGGTGATGTCACGGTTATGAAGATTGCATCAGAGAGAAACCAGGCAGACCTTTTCACAAAGAGCTTACCAGCCAAGACTTTTGATAGTCACGTAGAGGAGATAAGAGTGAGATGCATTGCAGCATGGCTTCGAGTCTGGTGGGAGATTGTTAGAGAAGTAGACTAAAACCATGCTTTATATAATAATTTTAGTTATTGATTTACTGTTACAAAAATCATAAATTCCAATTTTAATGAGAATCATATATGGAAATAATGTTTTGTAGTATTTTATATATTGCGTATGTCTTTTATTCTACTCAGTAGGTGTTCTGGTGTGTAGAGTATGACTTACATACAAAGGATCAGATCAACAGTTCTTGTGGAATATAAGTTTTATCGTTCATAGTCTTAAATGGAACTAGACACACCATCAGTAGGAGTGTAGCACAAGGTTTATCTTGATTACAGGAAACTATATAGCTTTAACTTATTGTGCTAGTACACTTTGTGTGTATTAAATGGAACCAATTTGAGTTCATTATTTTTATACTGATTTTATAAGACAATGTACACCTTGTGATTATTAGGTGTACTTAAGGCTCTTAATCTAGATATGATTGATGGACACATGCACTTGGTAATTATTACTTTCACTTATCGAGTGAGATTCATTACGGGATCAATAATCTTGATAAATTGGGTAATGGTGATTAATGTAGTGTGAAAGTATTTTATGGATGTAATCCACATCTCGGTATAGAGAATGGTGATAACCCCTTAAGATGCTTATAAGTTTTGTATGTGTTAAAACTTGTAGGTGGATTATGTTAATCCAACACTAAAAATAACTTAAGTTTGACCGCTCAGGGACTTAAAGAAGTTAATCAAATAAATTATTAGTAATATATTTTATTAGCGGCTATTTGTAACCTTAACGTGGGGATAATTAATTAATTAATAATGAGGAGCTCAAAATATAATTTTGAGTTAAGGAGTGGAGTTGCAATTATAATTATTTAGTGGTATTAATTATAATTAAGGGACTGACATTAGGATCTGAGAAGGATTAGGTATTCTCATGTCTATTAGGAGTCACATCCTTATCTCTCCTTAGGGTCCCTATCGTGGCCTATATATATGCACCTGAGTACCATTATTTCTTAAGCTAGCTGTCAATCTTGGATACTCAAAACACCCGAGTTCATACTTGTGAGAAAGAGAGACAGCGGAGAAGAAAAAGGAGACAAGAAGGAGGTCACGAAATATGAGCACACCCTCTACTCGTGGCTATCTATATCGGGAATACAGTAGAAGATCGTGCGGTGAATCGACCCATCACATATTTTGTTCGTGATACAACGAGATCAAATCAAAGAGATCTCGCATGTAAATCCTAAATCTTCCTTGTAGGAATTCACGTGTGTGTAGTTTTTTTTGTAGTTCGATCTACACGCATTTTCAATAGGCCCTTGGACTTCCATGCCAACACCACCCAAAATCCCCTCCAAAACCTCTTTTCTTACCTAAGAAATAAATAAAAAATGATAAAAGCTAACTAAAAATAATATGTCTTTAAATACAACAAAACCCCACTTATATAATAATTAGTAAAAGAAATAAAGGGGAAGGAAAAGAAAATGATTTATCGTAATAACCAAGAAGGAGTTCCCTGGGGAAATGGTCATAACGTGCTTGTTAGGAACCAGATTAACGAACCATTAGAGGACGCACGAAGCTGACTCGAAGGGCACAACGTCTGTGACAATTTAGCGTGAGAAGCTCAAACGTAAAAATGACTAAAACTCCCCTAATGTTGTGTATTACATTGAAAACTTCCCGAGTAGCACCAATTTCACCGCTAAGCACCATAATACCTACAAAAGCTCAATTACACCTCGTAAAACATTTAAACATATAAAATAGAGGTAGTCTAGTTAATGAGCATAAATAGTGGAATTAAAGTACCCGAGGGGACTAAAATGCAAAAGTAAAGAGGGTAAATAAATGCAATATTCGAGCCGAATCACACCCCCTAACATACTTATTACTAGTCCCTAGCAATGTAATACAAATCATGAAGAACTAAGAGTAAACCCTGAGATAGGAGATATGTACAAAAGAGATAAAAGCCACTTTTTGCGAGTGAACGATTGCATTTAACATATGCAATAAGTCGTTAAACCCCTAGGTTCTCCTAGTGGACGACCGTTGTCTCGTGAGGGTTTCAGGGATGAAACCCATAAACATCAAATTTTCTCAAAACATGCTTAAGCAACCAATATGCCAAGCTCAACAAAAACTGGACATTTCAACATATTATTAATGAAGCAAAAGAGAATTTTACCTAATAATCCAAACTATTGACATCAAAAGAACAACTAAATGGAATTGAAACCTTAAATGTGAGTGGTGTGCGTGCACATGCAAAAGCTTTGATTTGATAATAATTCACATAGCTCGAATAAACATTAGAGCATGGTTCCACTTAATCCTCTTCGAATATTACATTCAACAAATGAAAGCACTCGGAATGGGGTGTAACACACAGTACATGAGGTCATAATGAGTAAATGTAAACAAAAACTAGGTTGTGCACATGTAATCAATGAAGAACATTATATATAAAATAAAAACATTGCAATCTCAATGAAAGGATATCATCATTAAATGAGTTGAAATGCATTTTCACACATTATCACAATTATTTAAACTTTTGAATTGCATTCACCTTAGGATCACATAGGACTTTTATACGGATGTAATGTAGGTTTGGGTTAAGGTTATGAAAGGAAGGGAATATGTATGGATTCAAAGGTGTTTGAGGATGAAACGCTTGGGATAATGGAAAATTATGGACAATTCCAAAATTGGAAAATGATTTCTGTAATAAGCATTGAATATAACAATGGAAAGTGACTAAGATTATTGAACACAACATGTACAAACTTTCTCTTTCTTTTGTGTTCTTTTTTTCTCTTATTTTTTTTCCTTTTCTTTTTGTTTTTTTCACTTCTTTTTTTTCCACTATTTCTCACTCACACTTTCTTAATTGCAACCACATAGCAAGAACATCATTCAATTTTAAGCATCATTCCAAACAAAGGTATGGAAGGTCATGTGTATAGTTTATAACTCCAATTCAGAGTTGGTTATGGGATTTTGGGTAATGAAGCGAAAGGTTGTATTTAGGCTCAAAGGGATTGATGAGGGAAAATATGTAAGTTGAGGTCAAGGTAAATATGAGTTATATAACACACAGGGCCTATCACGCAATTCTTGAGTCAAAACATCTTTCAAAATCATGAGCAAGTAACAAATTTAAAAAAGAACTCAATTAATGAATGATCAAATGAAAGAATAGTGAAACTACCGATGAATTTAATGTCTTCAATAAGGAAAGGGTTATGTATAAACACTCGCAAATGAAAAAAGGCACAAAGCTCGCTCTATTTTAGTGTACACAAAGCAACAAGAGATACCGAGTTATAATTGTCCTACCGAATCATTAATTTAATGTGTTCCATTACTCATGGGTTTTCATGGTTTAATCCATGCATTTATTCCCGATATTGAATCATTTGAGGACTAAAGTTTAATAACATGAAAGAAATAGATACTGCATTATTGTACTAGCAATTGGATAGGGTAATTATTAAATTTTTCATAGGAAAATAAGGTAAGAGGCCCAAGAAAAAGAAAATAATTTTGGATTTTTTTAATTTTTTTATAAAATTTAGTTAATAAATATAAACATGGCTCATGATGATAAAATAGAAATTGAGATGAATAACCACAACCCCCCTAACTTGAATCGTACATCGTCCTCAATGTAATTAAAGACACTATGAAAAAGAGAGGGATAGAAATAAATCACCCCGATTTGGAGCGATCCCTGAGGCAGTCAATGTGAGCCTAATACAAACCAAATAAAAACAAAAATATTTGCACAAAAATTAAGTAAAAATAAATTATGTCGTAAGTCAAAATAATCTAGAAGGGATGAAGTGTAAATCGATAAATTGATGGTGAACATTTGATTTTATAAAAATGGAGGGTCACATGCATCAAAATTTAATAAATAACCAACAACTACATTACCGTTTCCAATATCATAATTTCACAAAATGGATTAATACAATACAATACTAATAGAAAGAAAGAAAAAGAAGATTTCCCATTACAACAGCAATACTAAAAAATCGGGACCACCTGAGGATCTCGGCGCATATCATCATCCGCTCACCATAGCCTCGTATAATGTCTGCCTCCCTTTGACCAAGGAATCCCTCGAAACCCCAGGAGGGCACACACTTTGTTGAATTGTACTTTTTGATCTCATCCATTTCAACATACCAAATAATAATTAGGCAAGATAAAAAATTATAAAGAGAAATTAAAAGTTAGTTAGTGAATGAGTTCAAATGGTGTGCACAAGTGTGTGAAAATGGGTGAAACCATGCCATATTGTGACAAAATGTGTTGGGGTGGCGAAAACCTTGCGTCCGTGTAGATACACTGATCATTGTTATCGGCTTCCAACCACAATGTTAAAAACCCAAACTATGACAACACTCAACAAATGGATTATAGAGGCTAGTCCGGGTATAAAAAATTCACAGGGAATGTTTGACAGACTTTAATTGATTTATTACTTCTAAAATAAAAGTGTAAAAGGTGATGATAGTTTAAAAGAAAAAAAGGGGAAATGTTTATTATGCTAATTAAAACTAAACAAGATTAATAAGACGATATTAGGATCACATCCCCGCCATTAAGGATTTTGGTTTGAAAACATTTAAGCGAGCATATTTAATTAATTATGTGGTGACAAAAATCTCAACACAAATAATAATAAAAGGCAATCACCAGGAAAAGAAGAACAACAAGGATCACAATCACACAACACAAAGATGTACGTGGTTTGACAAATTGCCAACGTCCACGGAGAGGTCGTCTACCGTTGTACTAAGTATCCCTCAAAAGGAAGTTTTCTATATGCCCTTTGCCCCGGGACAGGGGTACAATATATATTCCATTAAAGAGAGAAGGGTGTTAATAACCACCCCGTTAGCCCTACGAGATTTTTGGGGATAGTCTAGGTCAAATCCTTAATGCTAATTGTCATTTAGAGTATCCCATAATTTGGCCCGGACACCTCTTATTTTTAATTAATCTTTGTTCAGCTACTCTCATGGGACTAAAATATGAAGAAGGTACCCACAATTGCCCTTAAAATTTTAGGGTCACAAATTGGGCTAAAAAAATTTAAACATTAACTCTGGTTCCTTCCAGATGGCATTTTTGTGAATCATAAAACTTATGGGGTGCAAAACGTCTCTTTACAGAAGATTCAAAAGTCAAATCTTCTTCGATTATTGTGCATTATCATTAAGATTTTAAACCGAGGTATTCAGACGATTTGTCTCGCCACTACTAATCTGCATTTTCTCTTATTATCAAACTATCTCTTACTCTCAAGCTTTATTTTTCTCTTAAGCTCGTTATTTATATCTTCCAAGTTATCTTTTGCATCAATCATCTTCATTTTCTCGCGGTTTCCATCGTTACAAGCTCCATTCTTTTCCTTGTAATTTCTCAGTCTTCCTCTTTTGTGTATTTCATCTTGTCTTTTTTTATTTTACGATAACTAGGGTTTTTCTCATGGCAAGGATAGACAATAAATCCTTAGTGGAATTTAGGAAATGTTACAACATCCCTAGTTTGGTAGACATCGAGTGTACCCTTGTTCCTCACAATGTTCGCGATGTTGAGGACAACCACGGGATTCATGTTCTCTTATTGTCCCAAGGGGGTTTGGCTTTTCCCCTAAATCATATCTTTTTACATTTTTTTCAATATTTTGATATAGTCCCAGCCCAATGTTGTCTGAATGTTTGGAAGATTGTTAATGGTGTCCATAGGGTAAATCAACTATATGGCACTAATTTAGGCTTGATTGAAATTTGTTATTATTACTCCTTTTCTCGTACCAGCTCTGGTCTTCTCTACTTGAAGGAAAGGAGTCCAAATAAGGTGTTAGTAGTTAATGTACCTGATTCCCATAAGGACTATTGGCCTGAAGGGTTCATAGCTAGGAACTGAAAGTTCCCTCCCCAGGTAGGAGGTTCGAGGTACACAAGACCTCGAGTTCCTACTTATGGGGAGGAGTACATAGGTTGTTGTTCAATCTTCTTTGTCCTTTCATAACTTCTATAATGTGTTTTTCCTCTAATGTTCTCGTTATTTTTTATAGCGAAGTCTTAGAACCAGGATCTTGCTCTCCATGAGTACCATGTTACTGAGTTTCTTAAGGCCTGGAATATTAAATAATTTATTACAGAAGGTGAACATCCCAGGTCGATCGCTTTCTTATTGGAGTATAAGAATACTACATCCAGCTTCATGCCCCATCTAGTTGACTCTATTCCTCATCTTGATATCCCAGAGGAAGGAGAGGAGGAGGAAGGTTCTCTCCAACCTATCGATCTAGACGAGGAGGAGGAGAGCAGTTCAGAATCAGGTGCTGCCAGAGGTGGTGGTCACGAGGCAGGATCTTATGAGGAGGAATATAGTGAGTAAGGGTTTATTGGATAGTAATGTCGTAAGGAAGGCTCAAGCTCTTGTAGTTCTGGTCAGAGAGCTATAGTGAGGAAGGCATGACTCCTCCTAGAAGGAAGAATTTGATCCCTCGTAGTGGTGATAATGATGATGATGATGTACTACTATCCAGCAGACTAAAGATTCATAAACCTACGTCTGGGGATACTGCATGTGGTTCCCAAACAGCAACTCATAAGAAGGAGCTAGAGAAGAAAATGTGAGAAGAAGAAAAAAGAGGAGATAAAGAAAGAGGAAGAGAGAAAAATAGAGGAGGAGAAGAAGAAGAAGAAGAAGAAGAAGAAGAAAAAGAAAAAAACAAGAAGGAATAAGAGAAAAGAAGAGTGGAAGAAAGGTCGAAGAAGGCACAGGCTTACCTCGTGCCTATTATTGCTCCATCTGACGGGGCTTCTGTGTCTCTGTCCCCTCATCTTTCCCCGACGATGATCGAGAGGGCAATACTGACAGCGAACCGAGAGTGATCCTCAAAGATAAGTCCAGACCAGTTAGCCCTGAAGGCAGATCAGGGGCATGCTTTGGTAAGGAGATTCCTTTTCTTCTCTATTATTTATCTCGTTCTTTTCATTACTCGGCTTATATTTTTTTCTTCTTGTAATTTCTGTCTGACTACTCCATTCTTTGCCGTAGTCAAGCTGGGCTAGCGAGGAGGAATGCTGAGCTTGAGGGGAGCCTAAAAATTGCACAGGAAGCTCTTAAAACAGCTGAGGGCTTATTTTTTAAGGAGATAGAAGGGGCGGATAAAGAGATGTAGGATCTTCGTGAGGCATACGAGTTGTTAGTGGCTGGAAAGCTATTTGTCACCATCGAGAACATGAAGCTTGCCGAGAAGGTGGCAAGCCTGGAGGCAGAGATGGACACGACTAGGGGGAACAACTATAATAAGGGATGGGAAGCGGCATATGAAGACGCCGAGAGGTAAATCTAATACATCTATCGAGAGAACTTTAAGAAAGGCTGGGATAAAGCCTGGGTTGCTACTGGAATATCTACTGATTCTCCCCTGTTTGGCCAACACAACCATGGCCCTAAACCTGTTGTTGACGATGCCCCGGTTGTGAGTTAACCTATTGGTCCTTCCACTTATGCTCCTGTTGCTTCTACTACCGATGACCCAGCCCTTGGGACAGAGCCGAGTGAGGTCACTACTAGCAAAGGGAAAGAGCCAACTTCCATAGATCAGGTCATGACCGAATAATAGATTCTTAGGATTGTTCTTATATTTTCCCCTTTTTTCTTCTTCTCTGCTATTCCATGTATTTTTACCTTGATGATGCCATTTTTAATGAAAGGATTTTGGTTTGCATTTTTGCTGATACATATTTGTTATTCTTGCTTCATGTCTTGTAGTTTGTTGAGCTTGATGATTACATTCTTTCCTACTCTCATTTAGGCTAAATCCTTGGTTCCAATGTAAGCAACCAAGTTCGTCGAGAATTCATCAAGATCTGCAAATCCCTTAGCACAAGGAACTAGGATTATAAGGACCATGCCGAGGTAGTAGCCAGGTTGAAGGATAGACTTGCGTAGATGGAGGAGGTTGGCGACTTTGTTCAAGAAGTAATAGATGCTCTGAAGGCTAAGCTTGTGGATGCCTCTAAGATCAATTAGGTTGGAGAAATTGTGCATCAAGAGATCGATGATTTATGGAGGGAAGCAACACTCCTGAGAAAGAATGCATCGAGCATTTCCCCTCAAGTCATACAAGGTTCTTCTTCATCAACTAGGTAGTGAGCTATGACTAATAACAGTGGTTCAGCTAGGGAGATTATCGAAATACGAGGAGATGTTCGTAGGGCGTACGTGATTGCCTCTAGGATTCAAAGGGATGTCACCCTACTGAGGCACTTGTTCATGAAAGGTCATCGGCAGGTGTGGGAAGATGGGTACGACTAGGGCTGGACAGATGCTCCCACAAGGTTAAAGGAGGTCAATGAGCTATCCTTTATTAAAGGGTGGATGAGTGCCCTTAGGGAGTTAAAGTTGCCTAAGAACTACGTCCTTTGGTATAGATGGGAGATTACTCCTTCGTCTCTGGAGAAAAATCCATTCAGAAGGTATGATTGTTGGTCCCAATAAATGTAATCCCAAGACAGCTACTGAAGTCGAGCTCGGACGATGTCGAGGAGGAATTTATCCCTCACTCAGATGATGGTCGAAGAGCGCGGGTATCCGATTACCTTGCCCAGCGACCTGGTCCTCTTTAGGATTAAATTTATGTAACTGTTTGTACATTTAGTGGTGTAATGAAATATTTATATTTTGGGAAATTGTCGACTAAACGTGTGTTATTTCAATTTTGGCTTCGTTGGCCTCATCTCTAGTTTTCTTCTAACCGACTAAGCATGACTTAGATAGAACTAATTATGAAATGAATAACCCCCCATTCCAGTACACTCCAGTTATACCATTCTGCCTCACTTTACCTTTTAGTCTGTGTCATCACACTGCCTCATGCTTAAGTAGGGGGATGACGAGGATATACCTGGTAAACGGAAAATGCATCCGAGTAGGGTTTTTGAGCCAAACTGTGTTGGCGACCAACCTGGAATGGCCAAACTGCCTAAGGATTCCCTTATAGGGCCCTATTTATTTCCCAGGGCAAACTAGGAGGCCAATTGTGTTAGAAACAACGGTATGAGGAGGGTTAATATATGCTAACCCTTCTAATGCTTGCCCAATGTGGTGCAATGATTGGGGGCTACATATAAAATCGTTCGGCTAGAGTAAGTTGACCAACTCACTGTAACCTGTGATCTTACTTACGCATATTAAAAGTGTAGCATGTAACTTTGGAAAGTATGCATATACTAAGATATATCTGAGAAAACGAATACTCGTAGAATGCTAAGGCCAATCGACTTTTATTCATCAGAGTTAGGAACAGAGAGCAATAATAAGTAAAATTTGCCTAATTTGCCTTAATTGTGATAGAAAGAGATCTAGAAGTAATATTTCTTCAGGTTTGCCGCATTTTAATATATTGGTATCTCCCTGCCCTCTAGCCTTTCCATGTGATAGTCTCCTTGTAGGTCGTCCTTTATCACCTTGAATGGCCCATCCCAGTTTGGTCCTAACTTGCCGTCTAATGGCTTCACAGCGCTGCCAAGAACTTTTCTTAGGACATAGTCTCCAAATTGGATTGTCATTGGATTGAATTTTTGATTATATTGTTTTTTATCTATTGCTAGTAGGAAACCAGTTTTACCAGAGCCAATTCTTGCCACTCATCGACAAAGTCAAGTTCATCAAGAAAAGCTCAATCGCTCTGGACTTGTTCGATCAGCGTGGACCTCATGGTAGGGAGACCAACTTCCAATGGAACGATTGCCTCCATTCCATACGTGAGTCCAAACGATGTCTCTCTAGCTGCTCACCTCGGGATGGTGCGATCGTCCCAGAGGATGTGGGGTAGTTCGTTTACCCATGCACCCTTGGATCACTCCAGGAACTTCTTTAATTCATCGATCACTATTTGGTTGGAAGCCTCAGATTGACCGTTGCTCTGAGGCTATGCCACAGAGCTGAAGAAGTGCCTGATTCCATGGTCACTGCAAAAGCTTTGGAAAAGGCCACTCTCGAACTGGGTTCCATTTTCAGTAATGATTGTTCTGGGTATTCCGAAGAGAGTAATGATATTTCTTCATATGAACCTCATCATATTTGCATCTTGAATGTTCACCAGTGGTTAAGCCTCTATTCATTTAGTGAAGTAATCTATGGCAACCAACAGATATTTTTGATTGTCGACTATAATGGGTAGAGGGCCTACGATGTTTAGACCCCACTGGGAAAAACTCCACGGGATGGTAAGAGATTTCAGATCGTTTGCTGGTTGGTGGACCATTGGTGAGTGCATTTGTCACTTTTCGCATTTTCGGACCTAGATTCTAGTGTCTTTCTGCATTATTGCCACCAGTATCCTTCCTTGATTGCTCAAAAGGTAAGAGACCTTCCTCCCGCATGACTTCCGCAAATTACCTCATGAAGCTCGTGTAGGACTTGCTTGACATCATGTGGATGAACACATTGGAGGTATGGGCTGGTGAAGGATCTTTTGTATAGTTTTCCTTTAGGAGATAAGTGAAAGCGAACAACTTTGACTATTATCTGATAGGCGATCTTCTTTTCACTTGGCAGTACGTCACTTTGCGAGTAGTCTACTAAGAACATGCTCGAGGTTTGGCGATTCGATTCTCTAGTTGATGCTCGATTGTGCAAGGAAATCGATTTGAATTGTTCTCCTCAAATCAAAGTCAATTATTGAGCTTAGAGCTGCTAGGGCATCAGCATGGCTATTTTAACCCCTAGGGAATTGCTAAATGCTAACGCGATTGAATTCGGCCCTTAATCTCTTCACAGTGGCGAGGTATGTTGCCATCCTTTCGTCTTTTGCATCGAAATTGCTACTTATTTGGTTGGATGCCAGTTGTGAATCGCTAAAAACTTAAAGATGCCTTGCTACTAGTAACTCTACCTTTCGTAGATCGATGATCAACGCCTCATACTCCGCCTCATTGTTGGAGGCTTCAAATACAACCCTGATTCCTTGCTCGAGCACTGTATTTTTGGGGGTAACTAGCACGATGCCTACCCCTGCCCCTTAGAATTAGTGGCTCCATCAATATATAATTTCTAGATGCCTGCTTCTCATAAGACTTCTCCTGGATTACTGGTCTCGGGATGATCACAGGGTTATTCTCTTGTGAACTTGGAAATGAAATCGGCGAGGACATGCCCCTTGATAGAAGTCCTTGGTTGAAAATAAATGTCAAATTTTTCAAGCTCGATTGATTATTTCGACAGTCTGCCTGAGAGGTCCGCTTTGCTTAGTATAAATTTGAGGGGGTGCAAAGTAACTACGAAGATGGAGTGGGCCTCAAAGTAGTGCTTCAGTTTATCGAGGATACCACTAGTGCAAAGGAGAGCTTCTCCAATGGTAGGTACTGCTGTTCGTCATTTAAAAGAGTTTTGCTTGCATAATAGACCGGATGTTGGTTCCCCTCCTTCTCTCATACTAAGGCACAGCTCATAGCATTATCTGATACTGCAAGGTATAAGTATAGGGGATCGTTTTCTGTAGGCATTATGATAAAAGGGGGCTTATTGAGGTAGGCCTTAAGCTCCCCTAAGGCTCTCGATCAACCCTCGTTCCACACCACGGTCTTACTCTTCTTCAGTAACTGGAAGAATAGTTGCATTTTTTTGAAGATTTAGAGATGAACCGATTTAGGGCGGCGAGTATTCCTGTGAGATTTTGTACATCTCTCATAGTTTGAGGTGACTGAACCCTATTGATAGCATCGATTTGGTCAAGATTAGCTTATATACCTCTCTCTCTTACCAAGTATCCAAGGAATTTTCCTAACTAGACACCTAAAGAACACTTACTTGCGTTAAGTTTCATTTGGTACTTACTAAGGATTTCAAAGTTCCTTGCTAGGTCAGAGAGGTCATCTTTGAGCTTACTCTTGACGAGAATATCATCGATATATACTTCTATGGTGTCTCCCATTTGGTGTTTAAACATCTTGGTAACCAACCGCTGATAAGTTGCTCATGCATTCTTAAGTCCAAAGGGAATAACTCTATAATAAAATAAACCAATATTAGTGATGAAGATGGTCTGATCTTGATCTGGATCGTGCAGAGGAGTGTAGTGATATCCAAAATATGCATCCAAGAAGATCATTCTCTCATGAGCTACTATGGCATCCACTGGCTGATCGATCTTCGAAAGGGGGAAGTTATTCTTGGGGCAGGCCCTGTTGAGATTGGTGAAGTCGATACAGACTCGCCACTTCGCTTTGTTCTTAGGACTACCACTGGGTTGGATAGCCATTTAGGGAACTGAACTTCCCGTATGGATCATGTATCCAGTAACTTTTCCACTTTCTTCTCTACTGCTTGGGCCTTCTCTGGATCTTTTCGACAAGCCTTATGCATGACTGGATTAAATGTTGGATCCATGTATAATCGGTGGCAGGTAATGTTGGAATCGATTTCGATCACCTCGTAGGGCTCCCATGCGAAAACGTCCAAATTTCTTCGAAGGAGGGTGATCAACTCCTTCTTCTCGCGATCAGTAAGGGAGGTTCCAATAAAAAATGTTCTCTCAGTTGAGCCACTTCTGAATGCGAATTCTTCTAGGTCTTCGATGACCCTTTCAAAGGGGAGGAGCCTGGTTTCCTCCAATCCTAATATGTCATACCTTAACTTCTATTTGGAGGGCATTAGAATCTCATGTTCTTCATCTTTATTTCTCGCTTCCTACACTTTTCTCTCCTATTTGGGGCATATGGCTGCTATGAGGCACTTCCTTGCCATTACTTGATCTCCACGAATTTGAACTACTCCTTGCTCTATCACACATTTCAACTTCTGATGATAGGTCAATGAGACGACCTTCATTGCGTCCAAACATCCTCTGCCGAGGATGGCTTAGTACAGTGAATCAATATCAACTACAAGAAACTTGATCATCTTTGAGATGTTTTATGGCCTCATAGGCATTACGATCTTTCCCAAAGGGATGGTTATCTTTCCAGTGAAGGCAACCAAAGGAACAGTGGCCTCTCTTAGGTTGGCAATGCTTAACTTCAGCTTTCTGAACAACTCGAGGTACATTACTTCGCATGAGCGGCCTTGGTCAACGAGTAACCTGTCTATGTCATAGTTAGTTATCCTGAGTGTAATGACCAATGTTTCATGGTGTGGAGTTCTTACTCCCACCAAATCCTCATATGTGAACACGATATGCTTGTTGTAGTTGACTTCCTCTGGACGTCGACGCTTCCCAGCTTGGGTTTTAATTAGATCAATCTGAAAAAGCTTACATCACTGGTGTCAGCTTCTTTATTTCCATTCGAGTTATGTTCCCTTGAATTTTCTTAAGGTCGGATGCCCCATGAATTACCACAAACTCGTGGCCGACATCCTGTTGGAGAACATTATCGGGCTTCTGATTTCCATTTGCACTTGCCTTCTCTACTTTCTTTTCTATGAATTCATTTAAGTGTCTAGCTTGAGCTAGCTCTTCGAGGTGGGATTTAAGGGCCTTGAAGTGCTCGATTTTGTTCCCGCCTTCCTTGTGAAATGCACATCTCAATGCGTTATTTCTCTTGGAGGGGTCTCCAACCATCTTCTTGGGCCACTTAATGAATGGTTCGTCTTTGATTTTTGCAAGGATCTTATAAATCGGTTCTCTCAAGACGATATTCAAAACATGGAATGCCTTCGAGGCGTCGCCTTTGTTCCCATTCTTTGGGTCACTTTTGCCCTCGTTCTTATTCCCTTTATTTTGAGTGTCATTTTTCCCCCATTACCGATAACCTTGGTGTCGCCATTTTCTACTGTACTAAGATGGGTTACATCTTCGAATTTGGCATATTTCTCGATACAAGCCATTAAGTCATCGACGGTCGTGGTCTCCTTATTAGTGAGGGACTGGTGTAGGAGATAAGAGTGGGGCAAGACAATCTTTAAGGATGCTACAGCGACTTGCTCTAAGCAAAAATCAACTTTATTGAACACCTCCTAGTATCTCTTCGTATAGTCTTTAAGTTTCTCTTGAGTTTTTTTTCATTGTCAACAAAGCGTCCATCCTCTTCGGATCAGAGCTGCTTGTAATGAAGCGAGTTGTGAATGGCTCGGCTAAAGACTTAAAGTTCCTAATGGATATGTGAGGGAGCTTCTTGAACCATTTTTGGGAAATATCATACAGGATTGAGAGGAAAATTCGGCATATGAGTTCATAGTTATGGTTCCATAGGGTCATGACCTGCCTATATTATCTGACACGATCGATGAGATCAGTCTTTCCATCATAAATCTTGAATCTGGGCACCGCGAACTTCTTTGGGGCTTCCTCTTCCACAATCTCCCTTGAAAAAGGGGACTTCATCTGAGTTCTAAGAGCTCACCTAGCCAACTCTCTTGTTGACCTGGCACCCCGATGAGCTGGGTGTTGGTCCATTTCTCTTCGAACCAAGCTTCGTATGTCATCGTTCCTTAGTCCAGGGCTCCTATATCGATGAGTTGGTTGTTGCAGTTCGTACTAGTCCTTATTTAACTTGTGTCTCTCAGATCTTTATGACCCACGCCCTGGCCTCCTTCCTTGACTATGAGGTTTTCTCACCTGAGGGCTAGAGGTTCGATTATAGCATTGCCTCGTGTTATGATGGAGATCCCTTTCAATATTTTCCATTCGCCTTTTGAGGCGAGCATTTTTGGCTTCCTGTTTTAGAGTAGCCTCTTCCTATTCTTGGAGCCAGGCCTCATAAATGTCTATCAACCTGGAAATCTTTGTAGATCTAACTAGCCCCTGGCTCTCTTCGCAGAGTTGCCTCTATTATCGGAGCCACTAGTTTGAATGATGAATTTTAGACCTTAACCTAGAAGGGATAGGTTTCTCTTTAATATCCCCCGCTTGAGGGGCATTGCTACTGTGATTGTACATTGTACGTCCCTACTGGTGAAGGCTTTCTTAAAGGAAAAATAATCGTTTCCCACAGACGATTTGTGGTGACAAAAATCTCAACACAAATAATAATGAAAGACAATCACTAGGAAAAGAAGAACAGCAAGGATCACCATCACACAACATAAAGATGTACGTGGTTTGGAAAATTACTTACATCCACGTAGAGTTCGCCTATCATTGTCCTAAGTATCCCTCAAAAGGAATTTTTTTATCTGCCCTTTGCCCCGGGCCAGGGGTACAACATATATTCCATTAAAGAGAGAAGGGCGTTGATAACCAACCCCTTAGCCCATTATCCCCTGAATATCTCCTCCGAGATTTTTGGTGATAGACTGGGTCAAATCCCTAATGCTAACTGTCATTTAGAGTATCCCATAATTTGGGCCGGACACCTCTTATTTTTAATTGGGCTTTGTCCGGATTCTCTCACGGGCCTAAAAAAATAAGAAGGTACCCACAAATTACAAACACCAAACATGAATAAAATGAATTTAACAATGAAAGATTAAACATTTAATCAAAAATGGCCACACGTAGATTAATTTTAGGATATTGCTATAAACACTGACATAAAATGACAAAGAAAGTTAAACGCATAATATTCCATCTTTAATACACGAGGTTTCAAATAAATACACATTTACCCAAAACCGAGATTTCAAAGCTTGACACCCATTAATGGTGGAAATATGACCCCAACCCTTAAGCTAGATAATAAACATGGCAAGAACAATAAAATAACTAATTGACAATTAAAAATAATTAATTAACCAACAAAAACTAAATAATAAAGAAATAAAGATAATTACCACAAAAGAAATAAACATTGGAAGCTTGGATTAATGAAAAAGATGATGAATAGTGTACTTACAAACCCATTTGGGTGAAACCCTAGAAGAGAGAGAAGTTCCACCCAAAATCCCCTCGAAACCCTCTTCTCTAAATTAAGCACTAAATAAAACAAGTTAAAAAATAACTAAAAATAAGATGTCTTCAAATACAAAAAATAACCCACCTATATAGTAAGTGGAAAAAGAAATAAGGAGAAAATAAAATAAAATGATTTATCCTAATAACCAAGAAGGTGATCCCTGGGAAAATAGTCATTACGTGCTCGTTAGGAACCAGATTAGTGAACCTTCAGAGGAAACACGAAGCTGAATCGAAGGGCCACAACTTTTGTGAAGATTTTGGGCACGAAAATTGAATGCTAAAATGACAAAAATGCCCCTGAAGTTGCATACTATATTGAAAATTTCCAAAATAGCACCAATTGCACAACTAAGCACCATAATACCTACAAAATCTCAATTATACCTCTCAAAACATGTAAACATAAAAAATAGAGGTAGTCTGGTTAACGATCATAAATATAGGAATTAAAATACCGGATGAGGCTAAAATGCAAAAGTAAATAGGGTAAATAAATACAATATTCGAGCCGAATCACCCATCCCATAATCCCTCGAGTTAGGTATACACATATTTGGGTTAAAAAATATATTTTGGATATGCTAAATGTTAGGTTGGTTGATTGTCACATGTTTGCAAATGATGCTTCACATGCTATTTCTTATGGATGATTGCTTGCATGATTTTGTTTGTCATACGATAGTCGTGCTTCAAGATATATGTCTGTTAGTGTTATGACATGCGTAATTTTTGTATTATATTTTTCTTTGATTGAGTCATATTTGAAAAATTCGAAAAGATATTATTTTGATAAACTTTTTTTAAAATAGAAAAAGAATTTCAGTTTTTGTGTATTTTGGTTTTACACATTGGGTATGGCATAATGGTGTCTTTGAATCCAATTCACTTCCATGTGTCAAGGACATTTGGTTATGACTTTATATGCTTAGATTCATCTTAAACATGTTTATGGAGTTGTTTTGAACTTGACTTGCTTTATGGATTCGAGTTGATATATTCCTTCGAACACTCATGTACGAACTTATTGGATTTTGACTTCATGATGTATATTTGAGCTTGGTGAGATGTTCTCCTATTAATATTGTCATCTACCAACTTATTTTACTATGGGGGATTTGTGCATGTAAGGACCGTTGCCTGTGAGGGTTTGTTTAATATTGAAAAAATCTGAGTGTACACGGGAAAAGGGCTGGTAGAGTTAGGTTGGCTCATCATGAAAGCCATCGATTTGAAAAGTTCCCAAGAACAATATAAGGCAATAAAAATAATAATAATATGCCAAAAACGGGACAAATAATTTAGTTCTCTTATCATTCAAAAGAAATCACTTCAAAAGAAAAAAAAGAATATAATATATGATCATGTTTATCTTTTGAGGGAGTTTATTTGAAGATCAAAGAGTTTGCACAATGATACTTTAGTTATTCTTCTTTTGTCATTATGTTATTGATCTGTAAAATCGTTAATATTCTAGGCTTGTGTGCATTGTGATTGTTTTGTTCATTAAGTTGAAATTTATTTGTCACTTGAGGCTAAACCTTAGTTAGATAAAGTTTTGCAGTCAATTAGAAGTTCTTGAACATATTTGAATGTTTGGGTTATAATTCTTTTGTTAATAGTTTACACCCATTCATTCCATCCCATATATTTGGACACATCGATACTATACTAGTGTGTAAAGCTTGTGTGTTTTATGTTATGTTTTATGGTTGTTTATACCTAGATATGTGTGTCGCATTTTATTTGACATATTTTGCAAATATTATATATGGTATTGGGTTTTGAGTCTTTGCGGTTTACATTTAGTCCATGTTTAACACATGCTTGATTCTTTTGGTTTATTTGTGCTTGATTTGCTATGTTGCATACTTACTACACTTTACACCGTTGTATGATTTATTTTCATATCCCTTTTCCTAGTATTGGTATCTTATGATCACATATTTAAGGGGAGATTCAATTTTGGGGAGTATTTATTTATGCAATCTTACCTTTTCTATTCCTGAATAAAAAGGGGGAGAAATGTTTTCTTTCATTTGCATGATTAGGATATCTTTATCTTAGGGGGAAACGTCTTACCTAGGTTGAGATTATTTAGATATTGTTAGATGTTTATTCATTTACAGATTTATACTTGTTATATTCTCTCTGCATTTGAAGGTGTGTTTAAGTGTGTAGGATTACAGGTTGAGCTTAAAGTGGAAAAGTTTGCAGGCAAAGCAAATCTACTTATGTTTGTGTGTTTATCGAGTGTCTGTACTTTTTCCTTTTTGCGATTGGAGAATGGGTCTTTTTAGATAGCTTGACGACCCATAGGATTTTATTTTGGTTTTGTCCTAGAATAGCCAAAGGGGGAGATTTATAGGGATAAATCTCCAATTGAGTCAATTTGTTTGTAATTGGAATAATTACGAACAAAATATTTGAGTCATATGATAGACTTTGATCTTTTGATCCCATAAGCCTATGATGTTATTTGATGATGACGTGGCAATAAAGCTTAGAAGAGTTCATATTCTAAGATGTTTTAACCATGCCACATTTGTCTTCACATGTGCTGAGGATCTCGCAGGTATGAATATATATTGTGATATGATTCCTTGGAATTTTTATTATGGGTGTTCTATTTTTTAAAAAATTTGGAACTTAATTTTTTCGAAAAAATATTTTCTCAGTTTACTATAGGCGGACTTTTAAGAATCATTTTAGTCGTTCAAATGACATCTTTAGTTCATTCGAAGGGTGTTTTCAAATGAAGCCTTTTGTTTTGATTTTGTTGAGGTTGTTAGAAGCGAGATTCAATCTCGTTCCAACGAGATCTCTATCTCATTCGAACGACACCTCAAAATCGTTCAAACGATACTCCTCCTTAACTTTTCTATAAAAGGTTTTTCAGACTCTGTTTTTATTTTGAGAGTCAAACTTTTGACAAAAATGGAAAGCAGACTTGTTTCAAAAGTTGTAACTCCAACACTTTCACCATTTTGTTTATAAGATCCAAGATTCGTAACTCATATACTTTGAAATCTTGTTTGGACACCTTTTTTATTTCTTCCATCACAAGAAGAACCTATTTTCGTGTGGTGGACTCCGTACATGCTGATTGCGGTGAAGATGTGGTAGACCCCTTCTTCTGAATTATAAATGATTATCGATCTATATCGATGGATACCGAGTCACACGTGAACTCGTGTGTTATGGACCGTGCATAGGTGGACTCCCACTACACCAATATTGCCCACTTGTCAAGGACTAAAATCGTGACAAGTGTTGGGGTGACAAAGACATTTGTCATGGATTTGTCATGGTTAAATACCATGACAAATATGTTAGATTTTTCACTGACTTTGTCCGTAATTAGTCCGTGATAAAGGAAAAAATTGTCACGGTCAAAGTCCGTGACAAACACTACACCAAATCTGCCCATTTGTCAAGGTCATTGACCTTGACAAATCCACCTTGTCAAGGTCAATGACCGTGACATTTCGAGGCGAGACAACTTTTTTTGTCACGGTCGTGTCACGGTCATTGACCTTGACACAAAACTCGCGTTTTGTGTCACGGTCGTGTCAGGGTCAATGACCGTGACACGTTTGTCACGGTTTATAACCGTGACAAAGCCGTGACCCTTTTTTAAAAAATTGTCACGGTCATTAACCGTGACACGTCCGTGGCAATTTTGTCACGGACGTGTCACGGTCAATGACCGTGACAAGTCTGGGCAGAATTAAAAAAAAACTGCTGGGCAGTATGGCCACTGCCACTGCCCAGCAGTATATTTGTACCTGTTATAGCAACGTTGTACCTGTTCCAAACATCATATATCCGAACAAACTAAAGATAATGCAAATATATATTCAAATAAGAAACTATTTAAAAAGAAACAACATCACCATCATTTTATCTCAAATCTACAAACTATTTGCATGGAAAAGAGATTTTGTACCGCGACGCTCAGGAACACCTCCTTATCCTTCCCTTCTAGTCCGAATAGCCACATAAGTATAGAGCATATGTGGCCTACCCTTAGGGCCACTCCCTGTCCCCTGAATTGAAATAAAGTAAAATTAGTATCCGCCCCTCAAATATAGATAAATATAAATCGTAATTGAAATCGAAATCGAAATTGACATATAAATATAAATACATTACCTGTAGTGTCACTCAAACAGCTAACTTGAGCTCATATGGCACCTCCTTACAACTAATGTACCCCGAGCAATCGTGTCAATAATAATTCTCTTTATATCTAAACACTAAGAAATACCATAATCCTATGGAGGTATGCGTTGCAAATTCCTTCCAACCGTTGTGTAGCCAAAAATCAGCAGTTGAAGTTGTCAACTCCACCTTTGAATGGTCTCCCATGTTTTGCTAGAAGTTCCAAGTGGTGGGGTATGGAAAGTGGAATTGACAACTTCAACCGGTGATGTTTGGCTACATAACGGTTGGGAGGAATTTGCAGAGCATCGCTCCATAGGACTATGGCATTTCTTAGTGTTCGGATAGACGAAGAGATTCAGTCTCCTCTCCACAAATAGGACACCCCAAATAACTATGTACTAATCACCTATTAAAGGTAAGAAGCGTATATTCATAGATTAGTATAAACAAAACTTAGATGTAGTTGGAATATTTATGTATTAATCTCCTCTCCACACACGCACACTACACAAGAGTAAAAATGATAAAGTGCAGATCAAGTAAAAGCATTAAAAATGGATGTTTCGGTACAAATTGAAATATTTATTACAAATTGATAAATTATTTCAAATTCGGGTTATCATAAAAAATGGATTGATATTCAGTAGGAGCAGCCAAGTCGTCCACACTACTATTTAGACGCCTTGGCGCGTGTGGGACAATTGACCACGGCTCGTTGTTTATATACTCCGAGTAAAACACTTGCTTAACCTTTTGAAATGCACAAACAAACGGCTCATCGCTCACGTGGTCGTTGCTCTTCAACTTGGACAAGTCAACCATGATCAAATTGGTGACATGATCAACTTTACAAGCATTTTTATCCTCAACTCTTACCCATTCACAGTAAAATACAACCTCTTTGAAGCTTATATAATCCAATTCAAATATATTATGGATTACACCATAGTAAGTCATTTCAGCTTCAACGAGGTTTTTATCTTTTGCGCTCGCTCGAAAGAAAGTAAGAGCCTTGTATGAAATTCCCGAGTTATGTACATTGTACTTTCCTCGTACACTTTAGCGCCGAAAATGTAACCGTTCAATTGATATTTTTTGTACTCTTGTGCCACGAACAAGGGTCTAGTGGCTAGACGAGCAAGCCTTGATGTCGCATCACCCATCTCTAGGAGCTGAGAATATAAATAAGTTAATTATATTAGTGGTAAAATTTGAGTGTAATGTAACGTTATATAACGACTGTTTTCATTGTAATTACCTCTTGTGTCAACCATAGCCTAAATTCGCTGTCTGATTGTACCACTGTTTTTCGTCTTTTATTGTTCTCACAGGCTTCATATTTACTGCGTATTACAAAATTAATCATGTATAAAATAATCTAAAATAATGTTAAACATTATAATATTGTTGGACGAAAAAGTAGATGGGCCCTTCAAATTATATATTGTGTCTAGAAGCACCTTCCTTTCCTCACTCGTCAAAGTAAACGCACCAGGGGGAATTATTGTCCTTCCCCTACTATCTTCTTTCAACCATAGTTGTGGTTTAAGTTTTAACGTTTTAAGGTCTTTTCGTGCATTTTCTCCATCCTTCGAATGACTCCCCCCAAGGCAAGTACCCACAATATGTTCAACGAAGTTCTTCTCTTCATGCATCACATCCAATACATGGCGCACCGGGTTTTTCTTCCAATAAGGCAAGTTCTTCTCTTCATCATTACGACATCTCTTTGCATATTTCACAAATTCGTTAGCACCTCTGTGAAACACATCCCCCATTCTATTAGTCTCACCCATCCACTCTTTGTATTTCGGATATCCCATCACAGCTACCACAACTAAACACCTATTAAAGGTAAACAAAACATAGATTTATAGTATGTTTTATTTAATTATCCCATCATTTAATTATCCTATTAAAGGGTAAGTGGTCCTATCCCATTCAAGAATGCATTTTTCTGTAATATACTTAACAGCTCATGCACATTGTTACGATTTGAAAAAAATTCGACAGCATATCCCCTTAGTTCTCCATGTACACGACGTAGATTGGCAGGTGTGAGTGTTATTTCAATTGGTCAATTAAAATAATAGTCACACTTGTCAATATAGTATGTACCCAGAGAACATTAAGATACGACTGCAGAACTTCCTCCAAAAGTAACAACTTTAAGCCAATAAGAATATTATACAAAAATTATACAGTCTCAAACTGTCCAAACGGGACAATTCGAGAGATCTCATTACAGGGGTAATGACTCTCGAATGGGTCTAAGGGTTATTGAATGCGTACGCATAAGAACTAGAATGCTAGTATCTATGCGCACTATATTTAATTTCAAGTATGTTTCATATAATGGGTTAATTCAAATACAAAAATAAATTCGTGGAATAATTCAAATACAAAAATAAATTCATGTATTGACCACACACACACACACACACACACACACACACACACACACACACACACTATCTAAGCTGTTCTATTGGTATAAAAACAATTATTATCCAATTATTATCAATTATTTATTTTGAATGTAAATAATATTCAAAACCCCACCCACCCCACCCCCTCCCGATGTTTATTAACCAACTATTATCAATTATTTATAAAATTGATGTCTACTTTTAGTGTTGTGTATACCCCACCCCACCCCCTGCCCCCCTCCACCACCTCCTCCCCCACCACACACCACCACACACACACACACCCCACCCCACCCCCTACCCCCTCCACCACCCCCCTCCCCCACCACGCCCCACCCTCTACCCCCACCCTGCCCCACCACGCCCCACCCCCTACCCCCACCCTGCCCCACCCCCCACACACGCACACACATACACACACATATATATATATACACATACACACATAAATATACACAATATATATATATATATATATATATATATATATATATATATATATATATATATATATATATAAATGGAAGAGAGAGAGAGAGAGAGAGAGAGAGAGAGAGAGAGAGAGAGAGAGAGAGCAGCGTCGAGAGAGAGAGAGAGAGAGAGGGAGGGAACGACTCGGAGGGAAAAAAGAGGGGGGATAGGGTTTTTGCTGCGAACATTGTCACGGTCGTGTCAAGGTCTTTGACCGTGACAAGTATTTAAATTATTGTCACGGTCATTGACCGTGACAAGTCCGTGACAAGTAAATTTGTCACGGTCATTGACCGTGACAATTAGTTGTCACAGTCGTGTCAAAGTCAATGACCGTGACATAAAACGCGTGTTTTTTGTCACGGTCAATGACCTTGACAAGGCTGGCCGGCTGAAAGGTGACAATTTGCCCATTTTGGTGTAGTGAAATATGGGCAGATTTAAAAAAAAATCTGCTGCGTAGTATGGCCAGTGCCACAACCCAATAGTATATTTGTACCTACTATAGCAAATTGTAACATGTCCAAACAGAATATATATCAAGCAACATTGAATATTCAATAAACAATACAAATATCCATAACTAAAACCAAACCAACATGTAAATATCCATAACCAAATCAAAAAAATAAAAATAATATCCAATATCCAAATAAAATAAATACAAATAATGTCATGGAGTAGGGTCTACAATAGGTCGGAGGAGGAAGGAAGGAAACACAACATATGAATTAAGACACCCATCAATTCGCCGAACGATGCATTGTTCTTGCAACCACAAAGGTGCATTCTCCCTTCCGGTCACGATATGCGCAAGGTGAACCTTTGCCTCTAAGTCTTGCATGGCATGTCCATGAACCCATACCCGAGTGGGTGTTTGGGTCCCTCAATCCCCTCAAAGTCTATGAAAATTATTGTCATGGACTTGTCGCTGTCATAGACCGTGATAAAAGATGTGTGTGTTTTTTATCACGGTCTTTGACAGTGACAAGGGTAATCGGATCAAGGGTGGTGTGACACCCCGCCTATTCTAATCCTAGGTGATTAGTCCATTATTCAATTAAACTTGAATCGTTAATGATTTCATTCTTAGCATTACTGTCGAAACACAATTATGTTACTAATACCCTAATGGCCCGGTGTAAAAAAATTAATCTTTTTATTAAAATGCAATAATTTAAAACTAATAAACCACATTCACCATTACAGTAAACAACATAATAAATAATAAAACAACTGAATAAATAAATTTGTCTGGAATAAACACTACAAACTGAAGACCACACACAATAGTCCATAATATAAAACCAAATCCAACACTAGAAATAAAATAAAGGTACAACATCTCTAAAATAACACTAGCTAATGATGGGCGACATAACCGACTGATATAACTGAATGATGAAATGGAACGGATAAAGGTGGAAGAATCTACTATCTAGTTCCTTCAATGTCCACAACAGGTGTAACACATCAAATATGAATGAAATCCTAAGCCTGACATCCCTGTGGCTGGGCGCCTATAGATGTTTTTGACAAAAATGGATTTCAAACGGGTCAGAGCCCAAGAAAACAACTTAAAAATAGTTTTCATGTGTTTAAAATGCATTAAAGAGAAGATATTATACACATGTTAACTTCACGTGCCTTCACTTGAGATCCTTACCTCTCAACTAATATACACGACTAACTTATTCTTCTATACCAACCTAGTTACGCTACCCCGTCTAACTAGTTTATTTTAAGTATCTCCCTGCCTATTAATTTGTTGTGCTCACCCGTATTACCCGTACAATACGTTACCAAATTTCCAAACCCTTTTAACCAGTAAAAATCACCAATTAAGTATTATGTTACCACATACTTAGATTACTTTAGAGATCTCTATCTAATATATCTACTAATACAGTTGTAGTAGAATAAATCACATGTGTATATATATTCGCCACTCTTGTAATATATACAAATACGACATCCCTAGGTGAAGGCAAGTGATGCGTGCATACTTTGCTATCGAGTCATGGTACATCACGTACTAAGTAAATGACTTCTGGTTCAGAATCACTCTCGAACCATACATTCACAATTCACATGATTTGGAGGCGAACATAGTTCTAAGCCTTTGGGATACGCACACAACTAACGCACACAAATGACAGGTCACATTATCATACACACGAGTAGTGCTTAAACCTAACTTCTATGTTCTGAGGCACAAGTCTAAAATCCCCCCAATGGGCTCATTAGGATAAGACTGTCCACGATGGAGAACCTCCCGTGATAGCATGTAGCCTAGGTATGTTCACACACATAAGGTTTCACACAATAGGTATTCACACAACCTCTATACATATCATCTGTATAGGTATATATGTAACATATAATATATCCTATGGGGACCCAGTTTTATGGTCAATGAGGGTATCCTAACAACCTAATCCGCTTAAGGGGTTGTCCGACCCAAATCTAATGATCGACCAACGCGTGTATATTTAATATACAATGGAACACTTACATATATACTCAAATCAACCTCCAAGAAATTTGATAGAGATATTCACATTGTTTATGATATATAAAACGTGACAAATTGAGTTCCTTGCGTAACTCAACCTCTGCAAAATAAGATCTACAAATTGTAAACCCTAACCTGGGGCATGGGGATTGAAACTTAAGATTTTGCCAAATACTTAATAAGAACAAGTAACCTCTCCGTGGATGTAGGTGAGTTTCCAAACCACATAAATCGTTGTTGTGCATGCGATTTCCTTTACTTTCTGCTATTTATGATTATTTTCGTGGAATCCCTTATCATGATATTTTATGCACTCATAATTGGCGTCGTCTATGGGAAGCGACTTGTATTCTTAGGAAAGCATTCATTACTAGAAATCCTATAATGTCTCACCACAACAGCAACATCCTCCAAGCCGGCGATGTCCAAGAAGACCCAATTCCACCTAGGGTTAGATCTGAGATTCACCAGCATACAAACCCCAGGTTTTTCCGGGACACCTAGGTCTAACCAGATTTCTAGGCTAGTCGATGCTTATAAAGCCAGGATTTATGAACAAGAGAAGGTTGCACGCCTCCAAGTGAAAGAAAATGCTCTCCTAGAGAGGCAATTTGAAAGAATGGAGAGAGACCTCCAAAGGTCCACTGGAAAACATCATTCTAGGACTGTTATTCCTCAGGCGAATAACACTCGCATCCAAGGAAGGAGCTACAAGCATTACTAGGAGAGAACTGAACGTGGCAGGTCAGATCATAGACGATTAGAGTGTGGTCAGTGATGATATGAGAAATCGTCCACTTTTCATTCTCGTATCAGCAAGTCAAGAGTAAAGTGTGTGATGTACAAGTAAACCAAGTAAGGAGACATGAACACAAGATATAGAGTGGTTCAGCCTTTAAAATAGGCCTACGTCCACTATGTTGCATCGTTCTCATTATATTCATTGTATCGTATAGTATAACCATACCTAAAGAGGCGTAAAAGTATGAGAATAAAGGAGAGTACATGATGATTGATGATTACGGTGTGCCGGTGAAGTGGCTGCGATGTGGATGAATAGCCCCCAAGTTGTGTGCCGAGGATATCTAGGGAGAATAAGTACTATAAAACCTGCCTCGGGTGTCTCTCACCTCCCCCGTCTCTCGAGGTGTGGTCCTCTATTTATAGGAGACATGATCACGTGTAATGAACATGTGACGTAGTCTGGAGTTATGATGGAGAGGGATGCAGCCTATAAGGCAGAAGTGCCGCACCCCATACTGGTAGGATCCGTGGCATATTGGAGGGGCCACGCGCTGTGTTGAGGAGGGCCATGGCAATGATGAGGAGGGCCACGTGCCCTATATTCGGTTGAGCTGCATCTCGAGTTCAGTAGGCGCCCTGTGTTGATAAGGGTCGTGACATGTATCATGTATAGTGCTGGATGCCTTCCGCGATAGGGTTTTATATTTATACTATCAATAAGCCCCCAAGTCGTAGTGCCAAGAGAATTCGATTGGGGCTGCGGCTTAGTTCAGTCTTCTTAGGTGTCGCGGTACTTCTAAGGCGACGATTCATCTTTCGTTCTCTCTTATATAAATTGTTTCTTGCCGTGGACTTCATTACATTTCCAAAAATTTGAGAGCAAATTTCTGCGTGCCCATATTTCATTTTCTGGTGACCCTTCAAGGCTGTGCATGGCGGTTCCATGGTGGTGTGAGGCTAAACATTGTTGGTTTCTTTATTTCCAGGTAATTTTTCAACCAGTCATCTTTGTAAATAATTTTCGTAGCTCGTACTTCTTCTTTAAATATACAAACACATGAGCTTCTCTGTTGCTTGATAGAAAATTATGGTTTCAATTGAATAGTCTGCCATCACCCTAGAATCGAACACACATGACCGATAAAATAATTGCTATAATTATTTGAATCAACCTTCATATGCTGAACTGAACCTGTGATCTTCTAAATGCCATGAAAATCATATAACTGTTCTTGCTTTTCATAATCAAACTCTTCGTATTGTGTATTTGATCTTAAAACGACTAATCATTGGATACCAAACTATTTAAGATAGAGACCGCGGCATGATAGAATATCAATAATTTAGGGAACCCTTGTACTGTTTTGGACCCTATCCGTGACATAAGTGGGCAATGGTTGCGGCCCTTTAAGTTTTCAGATTTATCGACCCTTTGATGCATATCCACTTAACCTCCCGCAACGGTGGGGGTCTTTTAGGGTCTGAATCCCCACCCTTGCATTTTGAACAATCTTTAAATATTTAAGAATCAAATATACATCCATGATAAATAATTATATTTGTTGCTAGAATTCCTTGAATCGAAATTTAGTAATTTTAGAGATGGCTGCGGCTAGTAATCTCTAATTCCATTTGAGTGAGTTGTTGCGGTAGTGTAAGCTCCCCTGCTGGCATAGGAGATGGGTGCGGCCAGTAGGGTCAGAGGGTAATCCTTTAGGTTCAATAAATAGAGTCAGTAGTGATTTAGCCTGTTAGCAACTCCAATTGGGAAATAACACCCCTCAAATCGATATGCCGCGGCGTTAATTCATCAGGTGGATAAGCCCCTTATTCGTATAACTAATCTTGCTGCGGCTTCTTAAAGTCTTTTTTCAATGATACTGGCTGCGGTGCCTAACTGTGAACTCTGCTTTTCAGGTACTGCTGCAGCCATATGAGCTTTGACCTGGACGAATTTCTGAGAGGCTTTTCGGCAAAGAATTTTGGAACTTCTCCTCCTGAACTGCCTTTCGTGCCTCCTATGAGATCAATAGGGCCTTGCCAACTGAGGGATTGCCCCAACTGAATGATACTAGACTCAGACTCTACGGACTCTGCCTGCAAGAAGGATTTCGAGTCTATAATGGAGGAGGAATCCAACTCTAGTAATCATCCATTGGGTGTAGGAGATGATGCCATGGGAGTTCGGGATACCCCAGATGGTCCATCTAGGAGGGTTGAGAGACCCCTAGCTGCGCTTGATATTCGTGACATCATGACCCAAGACTGGGTTGACCAGGTGGCTGAGGCCTACGAATTTTTGGAAAATTTTATGTGCTCGGCACCTGTCGCGAACCAAAGACCTTGCACAGTTCTAGCTGATAATGGAGTTTGCTTCCCACTCCATGCATTTATTTATGGGCGGTGACTACCTGTTCCTGTTCCCATCCATCGCATTTTTTAGACAATGAAACTGGCACCAGCCCAGATAGATCCCAATGGATGGAGGGCCATACTTATCGCGGTCGTTCTTTGGGAGAACTAATTCAAGAAGGACATTACTCCCGCAGAGTTCTTTCATTTCTATCACCTAAAGGAAAACTCCGTGAAGTTCACCGGGTACTACTACTTCTCCATCCGCGGCAGGGATGGGACACTTTACTCTGGGAGGCCGATCAGTGTAAAGTACTGGAAGGGTAAGTATTTCTACATATCCGGAGAAGGTTGGGAGATTCATCCTGAGGAGAACGAGAGGGAGAGGTCATATATAATGCCGAGACAATGGGGGTCTCCCTCTAAACTAGGTATTTGCATAATGTCTGCATCCCCTCTTTCTTTGTAATTGTTCATTCTCTGTACTAACCTTTGAAATGTTTTCTGCTGTTCTTGACAACTTGCACTTGAGCAAGCAGCAAGAGAAGAGAGTTGCTGAGTCCGCAGCAGTTCCTGCCGAGCTTAAGAGGTTCAACACACTTATTACATAAATAACTGTATTTCAAGCAGGTTTTTTTCCAAGCAAGTCCATTCCAAAAGACATAGCCGCGGGAGGTAATAATCTGATTCCATATTTGTTCACGGTATTTTGTCTTGACTTCGAATATTTATTGCTGCATTTCCCTTTTCAGGTGAGGAAGTTGACAGGGAATTGTTGGTCGCACAGCTGGTAGAGATGGATAAATAGACAGTCGTTCTCAAAAATACTGCGCGGGGAAGGAAGAGGAAGAGGACTAAAACAAAAGCTCCAGTCACGGTTCATTCCGGTGACAAAAATCCACCTACCGCGATCGCAGATCAAGTCGTGGAGGCAAAGGAAAATGTTGAGAACCCACCGCAAGCTGAGTTCGATGATGATATAGGAGCCAACCTGGCCACGACGGGGTTGATGTCTACCTCTGACGCACCCCTTCATTCAGCATCTCCTTTGCCGCCACCTATAGTTGCAATTAATGCAAACTTGGCACCTCTACAGTGCCGCGACATTTCTGGTCCTGACAGTCGTTCGCAGCCTCAGTTGAGGCAACCCAACCCTGAGTCCTCATGGGACACTATCGCGAAGGCTGCGCGGAGGATGAAGAGGGCCCTTGATGCTCCGAACCTTGATAGGCTGGTGGGAGAAGACCACGACGACCTGGAGGACTGCGGCCTCCTTAGTCTTCTGAGGGTAATTGCTTAGTGTTTTCTTTATTTTTCTTTTGTGTTTCTTATATTGCAACTAACTTTTTAATTTTAAGACGCGGACATCATGGTGGCCTAAAAGAGGAAGTATGAGGCCCTCTACCAGCTAAAATAGGCCACGGATAGGGTGCACGCCGCAGACTTAGAGGTCGCACAAACTTCATCATTTGAAGTTGGGAATAAGTCTGCTATCGCGGCTCTTCAGGCAGCCCAAATTGACTTGGCTGCGACAAATAATACAAGGGAGGAAGAGGAGGAAAATTTCAAACAAGACGCAGAATCTCTCAAAACCTCCTAAGCTCAGACCGCAAAAGCATCACAGGCCGCGAAGACTTCTAATAACAAGCTCATGCTTCTTTAAAAGAAGTATGAGGAGCTAGAGGCCAAGTCTGGGCGTGATGCCAAAGCCCATGCCGCGACAATAAAGAATATGGAGGAAGATCATGGATATGCCCTTCAACTGGCCATTAACCATACCGTGGAGTCATTCAAGGGATCCAGGGACTTATTCCTCATCAATAATAGGGCCTACCTCTGCGACTACCAGGAGTTGAGGTAGAGAATAGTAAATAACTTCCCTGAGACTAAGGAAAAGGTTCTTGCTTGGCGACTTAGTGATGTTGAACACCAAGAATGCATTATCGAGGTAAAGGCCGCGGAGGAGGAGAAAGCAAGATTAAAGGCCGAGGCTGAGGCAGCTACCGCGGATGAAGAGACAATGACGGCCGCAGAGGGGGAAGAAAGGGATGAGGCCGATGATGCAGAATCTTAGGGCCGCAGCCCTCTAAACATTTTGGGAATGCTTGTTATTGGTTGTCCCCTTTGTCATTCTGCTTTTGTAGTGGCTGCGACCCATTTGCTTGTAAACTTAACTGTTAATATCAAGGTTATGGCCACTTTTACGTGCCCTATACTTGAATAAATGTTTCAATACTTACATGCTTTTTCCTTTGCTAACTGAATATATAACTTAATCTTTGAGATTTTCTTACTTGACTGAATCAGCCTTCTGCAGCACCAATATGTATATGTTGTGTGGACATGTGGCTGTGGCCACTCTTCTTCGATTTTTCAATTCCTTCCGTATTTATTGTAGAAGGCTTAGGGTGCAACGGCGCTTTAGCCAAATCATTAAACTCTTTTGGTATCTACAGCCATACTCATTTGGTTATGACACTTTTTAGGAATTGACTCATGGTAGTTGCACATTACAGGCTGCAGCCCCCTTCTCTACCTTTGCCCATTCATACTCTCTAGCACTATGGACCAAGTTCCTTATTACAGACAATCAAGTCATTGGGTCACTAATTGCTTCAATACTTCAATGATCGCTTAAATACAACTGCTTTATATTTAAAAAGTCTGCGGTGCCATAGCGTACATGTTTCTTCCGCGGTTATATCTATAATGGGACTTGTGCACAGGACGCGACCCTTTGCCGTTTGAACCAACGGTTGGATGTGCTGCAGCTTGAATAGGTCCGCGGTCATTTGATAAAGGTTGCATATTTGAAAGTGGTAAATACACATTTAAGTTTTCACTCATGGGCCGCGGGACCTTCTGTAGCTTTGTCTGTTTTCATCCCATAACCAATATGGAACATATAGAGTAGGCTATGTCTTTTACCATGGCTTCCCCTTTAGTCGCTTTAACGGTCTGAAGGTTTTTGAAGGTCGCTTTTAATGGTTGCAGTTGTATTAACAGAGCTATTGCAGACTTTTGGCCCTTTTATCTGAACATGGGCCTTTGTAGTAGATATACGGGATACTTTCAAGCCTCCCCAGGCTGGGTTATATTATTAAGCCACCCACAGCTAACATATAGGATATTTTCAAGCCTCCCCAGGCTGGGTTATGTTATTAAGCCACTCACAACTAACATATAGGATATTTTCAAGCCTCCCCAGGCTGGGTTATGTTATTAAGCCACCCACAGCTAACATATAGGATGTTTTCAAGCCTCCCCATTCTAGGTTATGTTATTAAGCCACCCACAACTAATATATAGGATATTTTCAAGCCTCCCCAGGCTGGGTTATGTTATTAAGCCACCCACAGATAACATATAGGATATTTTTAAGCCTCCCCGGGATGGGTTATGTTATTAAGCCACCCACAGCTAACATATAGGATATTTTCAAGCCTCCCCAGGCTGGGTTATATTATTAATCCACCCACAACAAATGACGCATCCCAAAAGCTAAGAGCGGACATTGGAAGCTCCTGAGAGTGATGTCGCAGTCCAACTTGTATAACTACTTCCAATATTTGCTACTGCCACTTCCAATTATCATCAACTTTTAAAAAATCAGGCGTCATGTCGAGCATCGTTGCCCATTTAGATATCATCATTCCCGATATAACATATTGCTTCAAATCGAGATTTGTTTAAGACAAAAATGGTCTTTATAAGATAACATTTCATGGTAATGAGAATCAAAATATGACACTATAAAAGTGAACTTGATTTTATAACTATTCATATATATATGACTTTGTAAGGATAACACAAAGTTTAGTTTAAAACAGCATAAGAGGAGTTGTCATTATAAAGTAGGGACGTATGGTATACAAGGGATAAGCATGAAAAATGAGCATGTGGCAGGTGAGATAAGGCTACATCCCCTAAATATCTTTGAGGAACCTCCACGACATCCCTTGCCCAATTATCCTTTCAACTTCATCCTTCAGAGCATAGCATTGCTCAGTGTCATGGCCATGGTCCTGATGGAATCGGCACCAAGTAGCTTTATTCCTCTTGCGGGGTGGAGCTCTCAGTTTTTCTGGCCACCTCAACAGCTTGTCTTCTTTGATGAACTCAAAGATCTCTTCAATCGGGAAGACCAACAGAGTGTAGGCCCCAGATTTCTTCTCTGCCCTCTCCATTCTCCTTTTTGGCACCTGTTGACTACTTCCGCGGCCAGATCCTCTTGAACTGCCGCGGCATCAAAGGCAGTTGGAGCTATCTTCTTGGGTGCCACGCCCACATTGGGTGAGGTACCCTCTGAGTCAAATAGTTGACCTGGGTCTGGAGTGAAGCATGACTGTCGTAGAGGTGATTATACAGCAGCATAATCTCATCTTTGATTTCTGTGCTCTGGCTGGACTCTCCTCCCATTTTCTGCTTTTGTTAGCCTTTACAAAGTAAATGTATAATCTGGGACAAAACTATTAGAAGTGAGTAATCGTAGAAACATTGGAGTAACTAAGTAGGAGATGGGGATGCAACCTTGTACTGCTACACTGTTGATGAGGCCGCGGCCAGTATGGCACATAGGTGCACTGTCGTGGCCTTCGTATAATTCACCAAGGTTGAGCTGGAGACCTCCCAAGTCCTTTCCTTAATGTTTTGAAGGTTCTATAATATAACCGCACTAGCACAGGCCGCGGCATTAAGGTATTTAAACTACCTGTCGCATCCCTTGCTAGGTAGGGGGAAGCAAGCCCAAAATTAAAACCCAAAAACTGAATTTTTCTCCTGAAACCCATGGAGAGCATACCTACTAGGGTCTATCCATGAGAGAATAACCCCTCGGTGTACACAATGTCACAATTCTAATGATAAAAACTAGATCATAGGCTAAGAACAACAAAAAGGGAGTAAATATAACTCTTCCCTAATCGACCACCTTTACGGAGCTAAAGCCCATCAAGCCTTCCAGCTTTATCTAGGTGGGGCGATATCAGAGGGGTATGTAAGATATATCTAAGGTCATAAAATGGAGACCCGAGAGCAGATCTAAAGGTACGAAATACCCATTTAATAGTGTAAACATGAAATAGAGCTCAATAACCAAAATTTACTCATGGGATGATGATCTAGAAGATCCCCGTGAATAGAATAAGGTGTTTAAGGACTCATAACATAGAGAAACAAGATTAAAATATCTCATTTCCCACGGACGGTGCCAGATTGATGATACGAGAAATCGTACACTTGTTGTTCTCGTATTAGCAAGTCAAGAGTAAAGTGTGTGATGAACAAGTAAAGCAAGTAAGGAGACATGAACACAAGATATAGAGTGGTTTAGCCTTTAAAATAGGCCTACGTCCACTGTGTTTCTCCGTTCTCATTATATTCATTGTATCGTACAGTATAACCATGCCTAAAGTGGCGTACAAGTATGAGAATAAAGGAGAGTACATGATGATTGATGATTTTGGTGTGTCGGAGAGGTGGCTGCGATGTGGATGAATATACCCCAAGTTGTGTTCCGAGGGTGTGTAGGGAGAATAGGTATTGTAGAACCTACCCCGAGTGTCTCTCGCCACCCCATCTCTCGAGGTGTGGTCCTTTATTTATAGGAGACATGCTCACGTGTAATGAACACGTGACGCAGTCTGGAGTTGTGATGGAGAGGGATGCGGCCTATAAGGCAGAAATCCCCGTACTCGTAGGATCTACGGCATCTTGGAGGGGATGCGCACTGTGTTGAGGAGGGCCGCGATAATGATAAGGAGGGTCGCATGCCCTGTCTTCGGTTGAGCTACATCCTAAGTTCAGTAGGGGTCGTGCCCTATGTTGATAAGGGCCGCGGCATGTATCATGTCCAGTGCAGGATGCCTTCCACGGTATGGTGTTATATTTGTACTATTGGACAACAAGAAAGACGCGACAGAAGAAATGATAGTTAGAATGAGGACATAAGGATTCTGGTCCGTAGGGAGATGGATCAACATCCCACCCACCGAGGATCTAGATATACCAGATAGCTACCCGGGATAGCTCTCAACACTTATATGAAGTCCTTTTTTCAATGGCAATCGAGCAGGAGGAACCCTAAAAGTAATTCACTGTCCCTAGGTTCAAGGTCTACGATGGGAAAATGGAACCCATAGACCATATCAGGAAATATCGACAAGCAAAGACCTTGTAGAGTCATAATGACGCACTTATGTGCAGGGTTTTACCTTCTAACCTACATTATGTAGCACATAAGTGGTTTGAGAGGCTTCCACACAGGTTGATCATAAATTTTGCATCTCTGGTAGAGGCCTTTACGGCGCGTGTTGATGCAAAAAACTAGATTGATCTAATTAATTATTCACATGTAAATATAAGAAAAAGAGACAAAGGATTTTTAAAGTGGTTTGACTGAAAAGGGAAAGCCTACGTCCACTGTTATGTATTGCCGTGGGCTTGTTCAATTTCCTCTTATCTCATTGTTCATGTCCCTTGTATGTAAGATTTAAAATGTATTTATAGCCCATTAAGGGTGTACAAGAGTCAGAATAGTAAAGGATGGAATGTCGTTATAACATAGGCATTTACATATGTACAATGTTAATAATGTATACAACTATTGGTGATTTACTGTCATTATTGGTCGATCTTCCTAGTGTTGGTCGGGCTTCCTTTACTTGTTGGTCGGTGTTCCTTGATTTGGTTGGTGACTCCCCTTTCTGATTTAGATTAATACCCAGATGGATAACACATGTTAATACATGAATGGTCCATGTGGCAGGATAATTTTTTGTATCAACAGAAGCCCCCAATGTTTCATGCTTGAGGTTTTTTACAAGAGTGTGGAACATTTAGATCTTAAAGTTGCTCGGGTAAAAATTTTGAGGATCGATCGGTCACCGACTTCCCATACTTGTAAATTTAATGACTTTAACTATCGACACATAATGAGGATGGTATTTTTGTATTTATCCATAGCTGTAGCAAATCATTTTTGGGTTAATATGTATTTTCTGTCTTTAGCCGCCAACAGTTCAATCGACGTTTCCCTTTAATCATTACCTTTCCAATTTTCAAAGCAACCTATAAAGGCGGGAAAAGTCACGATCGTCTCTTACCTAAAATTTTCTGAGTTTTTTCTACCATTGTGTCTTCAAGCTCTCTCTCTCTCTCTCTCTCTCTCTCTCTCTCTCTCTCTCTCTCGTGCGATCGTTCTCTGTTCTCTAGTTTTTGTTGAATCCTTAAATTATGTAAGAATCTTTTCTTTTCTCATTTTCTTCTTCATCAATCATGGTTTATCATGTTACTTTTCTTGATGAATTCAAACATGAATGGAATATACCTTCATGGGTAGAACTAGAACATCCAAGTTTGCCTGCTGACCTTTTTTCATTAGCTGAGGGTCACTAGTTTTCCAAGGACATAGTCCATTAAAATTTAGTATGTAAAATACCGAAGCAACCATCGAAGATGTTCAAGATCAAATACACAACAAGACTGGTCCAAATATCAAGTTTCATAAACAATCAAGACTCCGTGAAATGAATGTGGTAAAGTTGTGTTTTTAATTTCTTAATAATTCACTTAGTATTTTCGAATATTTTTCACAAAAAAATTCTAAGTGTTGGAGTGTGTTTTCGGAATGTTTGAGGTGGTGAAATTACCGAGACAAAGAAAACGCAAAAAATAGTAAGTCTCGTTCGAACACACCCTATATCGTTCAAACGACATCGTGTGTCACGCGATACGTCAAACGATAGCATGTCTTGATCGAACGACATAACGCCTTAAGTTTTCTATTTAAAGGACTCTTCAACCCCGTTTTCCACAAGAGGTTTGTACGTTCTTCATTTTACAAAATCGTTACAAATATTTTGGCTTCTTCTTTTAGAGTTTAATCTCTTATGTTCAATTCACAAAACATCCCAATTTATTAGTGAATTATTTCGAAGTTTGAGAACACATCTTGCTGGTGTTCATACTTTTGTGGAGGAGATTTATTCATCATATGGTTGAATGTCATTGAGGTTCGCTGCGTCTGAATCTTTGCTAAAGATAGGACTGCGGTTTTTGTGGATTGCTGCATATAATTCATTGCTGATGACACCGACCGATGCCTGCAGGTATTCGTGTGTCAAACAACTGTATTTCATTATAATCCATGTAAGTTGCGATTTATAAATTATAATGAAATAAATGGATTTTCCCTGAGGGGATTTTTCCTGAACTTTGTATCACATATTTTATTTATGTTGGTTTGACACATGGATGCACGTAGCTAGTTGTTTTTTAAGACTGAAGTAATTTGATTTATAAATTGATACTAACTAAATAAGTTTGTGATTGGAATTTATGCATTCGTTTAAATCTTTATCTCACATTACGTTTCTCAAATTGGTATCAGAGTAGGTTACATTAACTTACTGAGTATTCCTATTTTTTCACAAAATTGTGTGATATTGTTTTTTTAATCATATTTTTTTAATTATCTCAATGTTTCCAAGTGAAAACTTATATAATCGGTTGCCAATTTTTGACGGGTCTAATTATTCTTATTGTAAAGCTCGCATGAAATCCCATTTAAAAGAAATCGATGGGAGAGTTTGGTTAATTTGTGAAAGAGGCTAGACTCCTCCCACTGTCATCGCAAATAATGTCACGAATTTAAAATCCGTGTGAGACTAGACTGAGGATGAGTTTAGGTGGAGCACTTATAATTCACGAGGTCTTAGTGAAATTTTCGGACACGTGACCCCTAACGAGTTTTGATGTATTTTGACATGCACCATGTCTAAAAAAGTGTGGGATATTTAACAACTCACCCACAAAGGAACTAACGCAGTCAAAGAGTTTAAATTTTGAAATTTGACCACACAATTTGAGACGATCACCATGTTTGAGACTGAGTGTTTTGACGAGCTCTATACACGTTTGTCTGATATTGTCAACACTAGTTTTAATCTTGGTGAGCCCATACCTGATGCACGAGTGGTCAAAAAGATTTTAAGATCGTTGCCTAAACATTTTATCCCAAAAGTAACTGTTTTGAACACCTTGGGTAATTTGAGTCGTCTGAAATTAGAAGAGTTGGTAGGAGACCTCCAGACGTACGAAATTGAAATGTTCCCCGACGCTGGCAAACCTAAGGATAGAGGAATAACGCTTAAAGCCCAAATTAGGAAGGGAAAGGAAGTGTCCACAAGTGATAGGAAAAGTAAAGTGAGTTTTTGTGAGTCCGAGTCTGAGGACGAGTCTGATTTTGACATGACCCTTGTAATATCTCGTAATTCTACGTATTTAGAATTTAATTAATTGATTAATTAAATAGGAAAATACGATTTAATTTAAATTAAGTGAGTGGAGTAATTTAATGTGATTGAATATTTAACTTACGCGAGTGAAGTAATTTAATACGATTTATGACAATTATGATTATTAAGTGATTAAATAATAATTATGATTATTAAATATTAATCAAGAGCCAGAGAGTGATTAATATTATATTATGAGATTTACTATGTGTGTGAATAGTAAATATTGATAGTCAATTTGATATACGTAATAGCGAGTGATATGGGCGTATTTGTTATTATCTCACCGGGAGTCGCGTGTAGACTAATTTGAAGTGAGAAATGAGAAATATATTTTATTGACTCGAACGATAATTTAGAGGTCACAGATGAGTCCGTAAGGGTCAAAATAGTCAAAATGGTATACCCGGGGGTACTAGTCGGGTATCGGGGAATTTTTGGGCAAAATTGGGACCATACGGGGGCATTTTAGTCTTTTGGAATATGCGGCTGAGGAGACCTACGAATCTACAAACTCTAAATCAGATTATAAGAGTTGGAGGCTATAGATAGAGGAGAGAAAACACACAAAAGCGATTAGAGAGAAGAGAGAAACAATTCTCAAATCCTAAGGAAGAATTAGTGAAGGATTCAAAGGGTTCTTGCACCACAAACTGGTTGGGAAGGAAGATTGGAGGAGAAAGACAATCAATCGCCAACAACAATCACGAAATCATATCATCTCCGAATAAGGCAAGTGGTTATTTGCAAATTAAATTGAGTTATAATATCCATGTGTAGGATTTATGAATAATATGATTTGATGAATATTCTTAGCGAAAAAGAATTGATTAAAATACATGTTGGTTAGGGATTTTCATGTAAAAGGATTTAGACCGGTAGAGGATTTGAAATCATAAAAGACTTGATGATTAAAATGGATGAAATCTGGAATTATGATTGAAAGTTTGGGAAGAACATAATAAATTAGGGTTCTTGAATAATTAGAGAATTTGAATTATTCTTGGCTGAATTTGTGAAGATTCATGATGTTTCAATCGTTGGAAATCATCCTAGTGGACCTAGGAATGGTTAGGGGCCGTTAGTTACAAGTCTGGTATATTATCATGGGAGTAGGATAATTGAAAATGGTGAAAATGCATGAAGAAGAAGAAGAACTGCGTCTGTTAGTACTCGATCGATCGATCGAGTCGATCGATTGAGTCGATCGATCGATGATCATGGTCAATCGATCGACTATATCTGATTTTGGGCTCTTTTGTTGGTTGAGTTCTAAGTGGTTGCCAATGTTTTAGAATAACCTTAGAGATAATTTAATACCTATGTAGGGACTTAGTGAAGACCAGTCCGTTATAATCATGGGTGTAAGATTTGGAGAGATGGACCAACGAAAATAAGCTGATCGAGTCGTGTATCGGGGATTACAGATTTGAGTTGCGAGGGAAGCTAACGTCAATCCAAATTAATATCAGTAGGTTATAGATAGTTTATCTACTGAAATGAATGGATGGGTAACTAGGACCCTTAGACTTGTGTGAATACTCAATTAAAATGGAATAGTGAGATAAATCGTAAATTAATAAGTATGGTGAATATTAAAGAGAAAATATTACGTACGATAAAAATTATTAGGTTGCGTGTATACCTACTGAATTAGAAAGATACTTAGGTGGAGAGAATACCTAAAGTATAATTGCCTATATTAGGGTCGAGGTAGGATTCCGAACTAATATATTAAAAGAGTAAGTTGGGGTCGTGACGAAAGAGTTCCGAACCAATCTATGTATAAACTTTCATTAGTGGGGTCGAGGTGATTTTTCGAATCACTAAATGAAATGAACTTGGGGTTGAGGTGACATTCCGAACCAATCCTTTTACTTGGTGTCGATGGACCATTCTGAACCAAGAGTCCTTGATGTGTGTTAAGAGGACATAGTAGTAATGAATGAATTTATAAGTATATATTGTGTGTGAAGTGTATACTGCATTGATAATATACTTATGCGAGGTAGTAGATAATGAGATGTTGTGAATACATCTAAAAGCAAATTAAGTAGGGAAACCTAATTATAAATCGGTTAAATTTAACAAAGCGTGAATAGTTATCTAATTATATAAATCATGAGATATGGTTACTATTACATACTAAGTGGGCATTATGGGAACTTAGTCGCATAGATGAGATTAGTTGAATACTATAGCTCAATTAGCTTGAGTAGTACAGCTAGGTGGGCTAAGTATGGGACATTAGGCGTGCGCTATAGAAGAGGGGTGAGGCAACTCAAGAGGGTGTACGCAAAATCTTAACATGTGTCATCAATAACTCATCTTACTGTGATAATCACTTGAAAAATATTTTCAAAACGTTTTGAGTACTAACTCTTGATATCAAAAATATTTTCAAAACCTTTTAGCTGTCCATCCCAAGGGATGCCAAACATGAGGATTCAATCCAGGGACTTGTAGATGTAGCATTGTGGAGGTTAGCAGCCCTTTGTATAGATGATTCATTCATTCAGATCTAGTGTAAGATCTCAGTGTAGTACTCTCTATTAGGACATGTCGTCCATTGTAATTATTTCAAATATTCAATTTTGAATTATGTTGGTTTGATTTAGCAGTTTTGGATTTTAGTCGATTGTTGACTCGGCAAGACTTTATTCTTTACATATTGTGAGATGGTTTGAATTATAGCATATTATGTAGGTTTAAATTATTATTTTTTTCATGAGTAATTTTTCTGGGGTTAATGAAAGATAAAATTAGGCACCGGTCTGATTTCACTTAGGTGATTAGTAATTAAAAAGTTTTCGATAATGATGCTAAGAATGAACCAACTAAGAAACCTGTTTTAATTTAATTTAGGACTTATCACCCGGGATTTAATTAGGCGGGGTGTCATAGCCCTACTTGTAAAGAATTTGAAAATATTTCTCCAATTTTCCAAACAAAATTCTTCCAATAAAATTTTTTTGGAGAAAAATAAAAAGAAAGATAAGGCCAAAGATAGCGGTGAGAAAGAGAAAGAGGGTGAGGAAAATTTTGAACATGTGAAATGTTTTGAGTGTGAGGGGAGAGGGCACAAGTCGTTTCAGTGTCCCACTAGACTTAGGAGAGAGGGAAATAAAGTTGCTATGCCGGCCACCCTGAGTGATAGTGAGGAAGTTGTGAAAGATTTCAAGGATGAATCTTCACAAGGAAATTTGTTGCCTTTTTAGCTAGTCACGAGAGCACACCAGGTTTGTCCCACGACGATGAGGACACTTGTTCACATGAGACCCCCAAGGAGGATTTGAGTGTTTTTAGCGAGGTTGAGAGCGAGTGTGAAAGCGGAGATAAAAGTGAGCTCCAGATTGCGTTTAGAGATTTTTACGCCGAGACCTTAAAGACTACGAAATTGAATAAGGAGTTAGGCCTAAAGGATAAATATTTGGAGAGAGAGTTATAAAGTTTGAGAGGTTTTGAGGCTACGTCGAGTTAACTCGAGAAAGTGATGATTAGTTTGAGTGAGCAGTTGATCATTGTGAATAGGGAAAAGAGTGAACTTATAGCTCACATATAACAATTACAGAAAGATCTTAATCATGCCCTAGAAACTAAAGTCACTTTGGAGAACGCATCTAGGAAGGATGGAAATATGGATATCAATCCCATTTTCGGTAGCGGTGAGAGCTTAGGAATAAGTCATGGCGGTGCGCCTACTTCACATGTTGCACCCAACCCGGTTCCTACTTTAGTGTTAGATTCATATGGCTCTCGACCTGACCCACCTAGGCATCCATTACCTATTATAAGAGAACGTAGGAGACATTTTGAGAGAGGTGTACCAAGGTCAGTTACATTAGCACACACTGCAAGAGAAGAGGACACCTTAGAGAGTTTGTTTTAAGTTAGGTTATGTGCGACGTTATGATACTACATGTGTCCACATGCACGCACTCACACCTGACGATCATGATGATTGCATGAGAGAGTTTGCACATATTGGGGAGGAGGTAAATTTTTTGGTCAACACTTCACATGATTTGATGGAGTTGTTTCAAAAGATCTTACCATCTTTGGGAACCTCCACCGCACCTACTGGATGAGGTCTAGACTTTTTGCTAGCATAGGATGATTTACATAATGACATTTTTTTTCCTATTTCTAGTATGTATCATTTTGTATTTATATTTTCCATTTTGATATATTATTTGAAAAACCAAAAAGATTTTCGTCTTTGAAAATTTTTGGAAAAATACAAAAAGATTTTTGTTTTTTGAGAAAAATTGAAAAATCCAAAAAGAGTTTTTGTATTTTGTTTACACCATATATGAATGGATATTTAGGATGACTGAGTCAAAACATCATTCCATATTCATGTGACTATTTCATAGTGTTTTGAGACAATATGTTGAGTCATTCATGTGTTTTACAAAGTTTGCAGTCTTTGAGATGATATATAATGTTGCTACCTACATGTTTGACTCATTTGTCCTTTATTATCTATCATATGTTTGTTGAGTGTTTCCATCTCAATTTTGTCTATACAATGAACCAAATTCAATAAAACTTGACAAGAAATTAGTGCATGTTATAAACCGTTTGTGAGTTTGTGTGATTTATTTAAAAAAAGGGGGATGGGAAAGGTATCTTATTTTTTCCTTTGCGATAAAGACACCATTTAAATGGACCTAAAAAAGTGAGGAATTGAAAATTATCCGAGTCCAATGAGGTTTAAAAGATCCCAAAAAAAATGAAAGGAAATAAAAAGAAGATTATGCCAAAAAGGGGCCAATAGGTTTTAGTTTCATCACCTCATAAGAAAATAAATAGCATTATCTTTTAATGAGGTAGTTTGGATGGAATTTAAAATGGTTTTCATGCCCTTGAAAGTCTGAAAAATCATTACATAGTTTTGGAAGTTATTGGTGTGGAAATCATTTATACTTTGATTTGTTGATATGATTAAGACGATGATATCTAAATTCAATAATTTTACACCTAAGGACTATTTTGATGTTCATTCGTTAGGAGTACACTTATGCATCGTGCACACATGTCATGATTGAGTCGATTTTCCTATCGAATTTGTTCACACCCTTTCATTCTGTTTCCATGATTTGGTTATCTTAGTGTAAATTCATGGTGTGTGATTTTTGTAACATCATTTTTGCATTTTTGTCTAAAAAATAAAAAATAGTTTGTTTGCCTTGTTTACCATGACATCCTGATTTGATTTATTAGATTTATTCCTTTCCTTATTTATTTCGAACAAATAAAAAGGGGGAGAACGAATTATGACGTCATTGGGGAGTTTAAATATAGGGGAGAATTGATTATGGTTTAATGTTTATGCTTATATCATTTCAAACACAATACATCACAAGGTATTTGATTTGTCTCATGTGTGTAGGTACAATTGAAGATTATTGAGTTGCACACCCTGATGAGAAAAGCTTGAAGTTTTGAAGATTTGATTGTTGAAGCAATGTTTAAAGACTTGATAATTTATCTTTCCACTTTTAAGTTTATGGGAGGGTAGATTTGTATAGGTCATTTATGAGATTCATAATTCAGATATTTTTATTTTGTACCGGCATAGACTTGGAGGGAGATTTATAAGGACATAGTCCGTCACAATTTAGTATGTCGTATACAACTATACCCGTCGAATATGTTCAAGATCAAACACGCAACAAGATAGGTTCAAATATCAAGTTTCTTCAACAATCAAGCCTCCGCAAAATGAACATGATAAAGTTGTGTTTTTAATTTCTTAATAATTCACTTAGGATTTTGGGATATTTTTCACAAAATATTTTCTAAGTGTTGGAGGGGAGCTTTAATGTTTTTCATCAAAAAATATGTTTTTTAGAGTGTTTGAGGCGATGCAATTAACGAGATAAAGAAAAAGAAAAAAATATTAAGTCTCGTTCGAACGACACCGTATATCGTTCAAACGACATCGTGTGTCGTGCGATACTTCAAACAATAATGGGTCTCGTTCGAACGACATAACCACCTTAAATTTTCTATTTAAAGGACTCTTCAACTCCGTTTTCCACAACAAGCCTGTACATTTTTCATTCTACAAAAGAGTGTAAAATCGACGAAAAAAATTTGGCTTATTCTTTTAGAGTTTAATCTCTTGTTTTCAATTCACAAAACATCACAATTTGTTAGTGAATTGTTTTGAAGTTTAAGAACACATCTTGTTGGTGTTCATACTTTTGTGGAGAATATTTATGCATCATATGGTTGCGAGTCATTGAGGTTCGTTGCGTGTGAATCTTTGCTGAAGATAGGACTGCGGTTCTTGTGGATTACTACGTGTAATTCATTATTGACGACACTGATCGACGCATGAGGGTATTCATGTGTCAAACAACTTTATGTAATTGTAATTCTTGTAAGTTGTGCTTTACAAATTATAGTGAAATAAAAGGTTTTTCCCTAAGGGGATTTTTCTTGAACTTTGTGTCACATATTTTATTTATGTTGGTTTGACACATGCACGCACGTAGCTAGCTATTTTTTAGGGCTGAATTAATTTGATTCATAAATTGACACTAAATAAATAAGTTTGTGATTGGTATTTGTGCATTAGTTTAAATATTTATCACACATCGTGTTTATCAGTTTCCCACTATTTTTATTGTTGAATGTGGGTTTACCTTTCCCCCAAACCCATTTTGTCTTGAATTTTGTCAATATTTTGATGTCGTTCCAGCTAGGGTAGCCCCCAATACCTTGAGGGTAGTTAATGGGGTATATAGATTAAATCAACTCCATGGGACTCATCTAGGTATCCCATAAATTATGGTTTTCTATACGTGGGTAACTAGTGATACCACTTTCTACTTGAAAACTAGGGCTATAAACAACGCATTAGTAGTTAATCTTCCTGACTCTAATAGAGATTACTTCGAGCATGGAATAATTATTAAAAATTGGCAATATGCTCCTTTGACTTGGAATGCTAAGTATCAGGGGCCTAGATGCCCACCAAGTGGCAATGGGATAGGTTGCATTTGTTTATTTATCTTTCTTTGCATATTCTGCTAACTGCTAATACTAATATATACCTTGTTAACTTTGATTGCAGTTGATAAAAAAAGAAAGAGTCCCAAAGAGAGTGATATCAACCTTAGAGATTTGAAATTCATCTGGGGCATTCACTAGAAAGTTGGAGAGGAGCATACCCGATCAGCCTCATATTTGTTGCAATATAGGAACATCATCACCTCCTTCATTGCTTGCCCAACTATAGTTCCACCCTCTTCTTTAATCAACCTTGATCAAGACCCCATCTCCACATCCTCTGCCACTGCATCTAGCAGTAGTGAACCTGTTGTTGTTTCCACCTTCTCTTTTGATTCAAATTTACCTCTTCCTGCTTTCGTGGGGAAGAGGAAGTTTCCCAATATTGTGGGTGACATGGCTGCTACTGACTCCTCCAAATAAGCTGCTGATGGAGCCAGAAATAAAGAGGATGTTGGGAAGAAGCCCTCGTATAATAAGGAGGGTATTGGGAAGAAGACCCCATCCAATAAGGAGGATGCAAGGAAGAAACTCCCAGCTGAAAAAGCTGATGAAAGCAACCTCAAGAGGATAAAAAGAGGACTCCCTTCTAGGCTGGACACTGACTAAGAAGAGTTGGTTGATTTATCGGCTTTTGGCTCACCAGTGGCTCTTATCCCTAGTTTAGACAGATAATTAATAAAGTCTTGTACATTTCCAGACCATAGGGGTGATGCAGCTACACTGCCCTTATCAAAGAGTTCTGAGAGGGCTTCTCAAAGCCTAGCTCTGGTAATTTCCTTTGCCTTCATCATTATCTTGGTTTGATATTCCTAACATTAACTCGCTTTGTTTTCTTTTTGTAGTTTCGTGTTGACTTCAACAATATGTTGGAGAAGGACGATGAATTTCTTTCTTCTTTTAATAAGGTTTAAGAAACTTTTGATGAGCTCAAGAAATAAATGATTGACTCCCAACAGGCACTGGCCAATGAACAGAAAAAATGGGAGGAGAAAATAAAACTTATAGAATAAGATAAAGTAGCTGCTCGAAACCTGGTTGCTGGTCTGTAAAAAGACTTGGATGCTAAAAAAGCCTTAGTTATTGCAGAGAGGTCTAAGATTACCAAGTTGTAGAAGGATTTGGACTCCGAGAAAGCCCTAGTTATTGTAGAGAGGGACAAAAAAGCTAAGGACAGGGAGGTTGGTTTCAACAATGGCTGGGATAAAGATATTTGGGCTATTTATTTGCAAATTGAATTTTTGAAGAAGAAATGCTTCAAGGATGGTTGATCGATAGCCTTGATGGAGGTCGGCACCCCTCAAGATTTTGAACTCTTCCTCAGACATGACCCAAGAGCTCCTACTAACATGGACGAGTATATTGAAGATAATGGGGGTTCTAGTGAATCCCTTATAGTGTTGGATTCTTCCGATCAACACCAAGTTGTTGGCTCCTCTACTCCTTGAACTAATAACCATTCATCTCGCTTGCTCATGCCTCTACTTCTACTAAGCCTACTCCAGATATTAATAAGGTATAGATCTATTTAAGAATCCTTTGTTTTTATTTTCTTCTCCACTTGTAATTTTTCTTTTCTTTTTGTTGATTTGTATGTACTTGATAATTTATCAATGAAAATAGATTTTCTTCCTCTTTTGATTGTCCTTTCTCTATACTTCGTGCACTATTGTTGATTGGTTATTCTTCTTGCTCTTAATAGTTCATGGATAAAATGGATAACTTATCCTCTACTGACTCCAACCTACTCAAGAGATTAAATGAACTTTTTAAAGTAGGACATCTGTCTCTGATCGAGGATGAGCTTCTAAAGTTACTCAGAGAAGGTGTGTCTGAGCAAGACAAGGAAGCCTACCTTTATCTAAAAATGCCTTCTTGATCGGGCAATGGCCAATAATGTTGCCTACTATGAAATGATTGAAGAGGTGCAGGAGGACCATAAGGAGGTCAAGGCTCTTTTTCATGTTGATTATGAGAAGAAGTACAAGGCCTTGATTCAAGGTTGGGTCTTTGACCAGAATTTGGAAAAATTTGCTTCCCAATTTCGAAGATAAGAATTTTTGCTCAACCGCGAAGTGGAAGAAGCCAGAGCCATTTCCAAACTATTGGAGGAGGAGAACAATAATTTAAGAGATGATCTAAATGCCTTAAAATCTTCTTCTACTGTTGTTTCTACTACCGAAGAAGGTCATTATTTCTTATAGGCTGAAAATGCCAGGTTAAGGGAAGAATTGGAAGCACTGAAAAAGACCAAGTCTGCATCTTCTTCTCGAGCAAGAAGTAAACCTGACTGAGGTACTACAAATGAGGTTAGGACTCATTAAACCCTTGCTAACTAATTTGCCCAGCTAAAAGATAAAAACCAAGGCCTTACTGAGATGTCCCAAAAGCTTCAAACTCATTTCGAGCAACTTTCCACTCAGTCTTCTAAACTGCAAGCTAATGATGGAGTGCAGAAGAAATTGCATTATCAAGTTGAGAGGTTGACGTTCCAGTTTCACAAGCAACCTAGAGAGATCTGGATGGAAGGGTATAATGAAGATTTGGGGCATTTTGATGAGAAGTTTCAACAAGCCCAGAATGAAGATTATAAATGGGGTTGGACTAATTGTTGAAGTACTAAATGTAAAATAAAATAGTCCTTTTTGGAAATGGTATGATCCTAGGTTGTTAGACCTTTAAGACCCCCCTTCAGACTGGATGTTAGTTGGATTCCTATCAACACAATTCCCCATTGCCAGATTTCTAAATATCTGGGAGACTATGGGTTGGACAACGAGCTGGAAATCGTCCGTCCTCCTCATCTTCTAGATCGGCCAAATAGCAATAGAAGAATGCTTCAAGACTTAAATTTCATTAGTTCTCCTTGCACTTTAGATGATCCTGCGGCTGGAATGGGTCCAGTTTCTAAAATCTGAGGGGAAACACCCTTTAGAATAACATCCTGTATTTCTTTTGTAAACACATTTATGTAATGAGAAATGAAATAGAATGTATTTGATCAACTTATCTTGTTAACCATTGGATGTGATTGTTTTCTTTATGTGAATGAATTCTTCTTTTTCTATTAGTTCTATTGACAAACTTAGATTAAAATCTAAATTTAGTATCAATTACTAATGAATACATAGGTTCAACTAGCATACTTAGATTAAAATCTAAATTTAGAGTTAGTTACCCATATGTCTCCAAAGGTTTTACTAACACACCAAAGTGTTTAGGTTTTCTGCATTAGTTACCAGTGGTGTGACCAGGCATATGTGGAATATGTGCCTACATTCCTCTTGGGGAATCTTCGCAACGTTTTAATCATCTTGAGGTCGTAATATCTTATTTGGTATGCTGCTGATCAAGTTTTGCGTGTGCCGAGCAACTTACTACTTATGCCGACCAACCTTAGGCCTATTTTTTGGAGAAGACTCTTATGCCGAGCAACATTTTGAAGTTTTTTTTGGAAACTTTCAAACTTTATTTAAGATAAAATGTATTGGATCAAATGTATTGGTAGTGCATAGCACTAGTACTCCCAAAATTTTTAAAAAATAGAAATTGGAGGGAAGATTATTTTATTGATACTAAAAATTGATATTGAACTGAGTACAATTGATTACATCACTGGTAATATTTTCTAAGATGCTCGGTATTCCATGGATTCTTGAATTCTTCTCCCTCCAAAGTCTCAATATGATAAGTTCTAGGTCGAATGACTGCTGAAATATGATAGGGCCCATGAGAATTAGACTCAAGTTTATTATTTTTCTGGAGAACCTTCTTAAGTACATAATCTCCTTCCTTTAAGTTGGTCGACTTTATCTGTTTATTGTAAAATCGAGTTGTTCTCTACTGATAAGCTGCATTTCTTAGCGCAACATCTTCTCGCACTTCTTCCAGCATATCCAAATCCAATATGCGCATTAGATTGCTTACATGAGAGTTAAAATTTAAAACTTTATGGGATTGAAGACCCAACTCAGCAGGTATGATTGCTTCAGTCCCAAATGCTAACATGTATGGGGATTCTCTAGTTGCAGTCCTCGGGTTTATTCAGTATGCCCATAAAATAGAGTGTAGCTCCTTAGTCCAATTTCCCTTTGAATAATTAAGCCATTTAAGAGAGTTCTATTTATAACTTCAGTTTTCCCATTACTCTGAGGGTGACCTGGAGCAAAGTATAATTTTTGGATGTCGGACTGAGCACAATAAGCTACGAATTCATCATTATCAAACTGCGTTCCGTGATCGGTGATGAAGGAATAAGGAAGCCCATATTTATAAATGATGTTCTTCCAAATGAATTAGTAGACCTTCTCATAAGGCCTGTCTATCAATGGCTTTGCATTAACCCATTTTGTAAAGTAGTTCACTACAAGAACTAAATACTTGAATCTTCCTCAGGTGGTCGAAAATGTCCCAAACAAATCTATACCGCACATGGAAAATGGCTAAGGTGAAGTTATTGGGGTGAGAGCGATCTGTGGAGTCTTACGAATGCTGGAATACATTTGGCACTTGTCACACTTTTCAGCAAAAGTTGTACAATCTGCTCGTATTGTTGGCCAGTAGTATCCTTGCCCACTTATTCCTGCAGAAGTGTTCTTCCTACTACAGGAGCTCCATAAGATCCTTCATGTACTTCTTTAATTAGGTCTATAACCTCTGATGGATGAATGCAATGATGCAAATTGACCGTCAGTTCTCTCCTGTATAAGACTCCTTTATCTAGCACATATCTGGTAGCTTTCTACTTCAACTTTTTGGCATCAACTATATCTGCTGGTAAAGTTCCTTCTTTAATGTATGCTCTGATGGGATCCATCCAGGATGGGCACATGTTTACAGCGATAAAATTGATCATCACATCCTCATCTATACGCCTATTGGCCAAAATCTCAATAGGAATAATTTGTCGAAGTTCAACTCTGGTAGTTGAAGCTGGCTGAGCACGAGCATCTGCTCGGGCATTTTCCACTCTTGGGATTCTATTCATCCGAATAGTTGGTAATTTTATTATTACCTCTGTTTCTTTGGATAGGTATCAGGTTGTCAATTCTCCTTTAGCTCCATACAACCTCAATATTTGATTTTCTACCAACTAGTAATCACTATGTGCCATAACTTATTCGGCATTTAGTGATTGGGATAGACTTAAGACCATAATGAGAGCTTCGAATTCTGCTTCATTGTTTGAGACTTGGAATTAAAATCACAGGGCATATTCAATATCAATATTATCAGGAGTGTGAAGTATTATACCTTATCCACTAACTGTTGCACATAATGACCCATCAACGTACAAGTTCCATATTAGGAGATCACCCTCCAACGCTTGGTCTGTCAAAATCCCATAGTGGAATGTGTTTCTCCTTGCTTCCTCATACTTCTTAGACCTCTCATGTATTCAGGAAGAGGAATCTGATAGGTCGGCAACAACTTCTTCTGGTAAAAGTTCCTCGGGATCTTGAGTGTCAACAACTTTTTTATCTTTATTTTCTTTGAATCTTTACTCGGACTGCTGGTTTTGTTGCTCAGGAACCTAGGAATAAATGAATTCAGCTATGAAATTCACTACTACTTGGCCTTTTGGTGAAGACTTTGGTTCATAGATAATATCATACTCCCCCAATTCCACTGACCAATACATTAATCTTCCAGACTTTTCTGTCTTGTGCAAAGCCTGCTTTAGTGGCATATCGGTGTACACTATTATAGTATGGGCTTGGAAATATAGCTTCATGAGTCTAGATGCTTCAATCAACGCCAGTTCTAACTTTTCTAAAAGAGGGTACCTGATTTTTGCTCCTCAAAAATCTTTACTGGTGTATTAAACTGGCTTTTGAACTCCATTCTCCTCTCTGATCAAAACATAGCTCACTGCTGATTTAGAAATAGCTAAATACAGGTACAATTTTTTCCTCATAATTGGTCGAAAAAGCAGTGGCGGTGATCCCAAATACTTTTTTAACTCTAAAAAATCTTTCTCACATTCTTTGTTCCAGTCAAAACTTTTTCTACGTACTTTGAAAAATGGTAGGCACCTATCTGTAGCTGCGGACACAAATTTGTTCAGAGTTGCTACTCACCTGGTTAGCCTTTTCACATCCTACTTGCACGTCGAGGACTGCATCTTAATTAATACCTTAATCTTATCGGGGTTTTCTTCAATTCCCCTCTTATTTACTATATACCAATGGGACATCCCTTTTTGTACTCCAAAGATGCATTTGGTTATAATTTTATGTAGTGCTTCTCCAGTTGATCAAAAGTCTTACTGAGGTCAGTAATATGGTCGGATGATTTTTTGCTCTTTGTAAGCATATCATCCACATATACTTCCACGTTTTTTCCGATTTGCTCCTCAAAGACCTTGTTCACCAGTCTTTGATACGTAGAACCTACATTTTTTAACTAAAAGGCATAATATTATAACAGTAACTTCCTCGGGGAGTAATGAAAGTGTTCTCCCTGTCTTCATGCTTTATTTTGATCTGATTATAACCAGAATAAGAATCCATAAAACAGAGTAACTCATGTCCTGAGGTAGAATCCATAAGTTTATCTATTCCGGGCAAAGGAACGTGATCCTTTGGGCATGCTTTGTTAAGATCTATGAAGTCTACGCATATCCTCCACTTTTTAGTTTTTTTTCTTGACCATAACTACAATGGCTAACGAATCTGGATATTTCACCTCATCAATAAAAGCTACTTTCTGAAGCTTCTCAACTTCCTCCTTTATGGCTTGGTTCTTCTCGGGACTGAACACTCTTTTGCCTTTGCTTTACTAGCTTGATTTCTTTATTAACATCGAGCTCATGGAAAAGAAAGTTAGGGTCAATTCCTGGTATATCTTCGTGACTCCAGAAGAACACTTGCTTTCTATGTCTAAGTAAGCTCACTAGTTCCTGTTTAAGAATAGGATTCAGCGTTGTGCCAACTTGAGTGGTGCGCTCTAGTTTGTCATCACCTAAAACAATGCTTTCTATTGTTTCCACAATATGGCCCTTCACCATCTCTGTTTCCTACCTTGTATCTAACGTTTCAACCTCAGATTATTCATCAAGTTCGAAGGTATCAACTTGGTAAGTGGTGTTTTTCCTCTTTATTTCTTCCAGATCTTCCTGCTCGATAGATGAATAGTAGCATTCCCGAGCTACTTTTTTATCACCCTTCACAACTCCTACTCCAAAATTGGTTGGGAATTTCAAGCATTGATGAAGAGTAGACAACACTGCCTAAAACTTCTTTAGCCCAACTCTTCCCATAATTATATTGTAAGTTGAATGGACATTTTTATCCATTACAAAGAAATGGATTTTCTCTGTTCGGCTGGCTAGATATGTGCCAATCATTACTTCCATCTTAATGGTTCCTAAAGGGAAGACTTTCTTAACTGAAAAACCTATTAATAGTCGATGATAGGGCTCTAACTGGATGAGCTTAAAGTTCAAGCTGTTGAAACAAGGATAAAACATGATATCTATCGAGCTGCCATTATCTACTAACACTCTACAGATAAGATATCTTCCTTTTTGATTACCAGAGGGTCATCATGAGGGTATAGTTGAAAATCTCATTTCTTCGTGTTAGCCCAATTTTGAAACAAACATTATTTTATATGCTCTTGCATTTTTTATTTTGGGTAAAGTCTATTTTTTATATATACCTTAAATTGTATTCTTTCTTATATTGATTTATATAAAAACTATTTTTGATAAAATATTTTTTTGTGTATATTATAATTTATAAATATTTTTTTATAAGAATTTATGAATTTATTTTTATTTTACATCAATTTTTTTTGCTTTTTTTTGACAAATTATTAAAAGAGTAAACATTTTTATTGTTTAATTTAAATGTTATTGTCAAACATTTAACGACAACTCTCTTATTTTTTTTTGTTTCATTTTGAGGCTTTATTTTAATCGTTTGGAGTCTGCGTGTTTGCTTAGCTCAAGGTCTGCATTGCGTGTGGTCTGATTGAGTTGACTAATGGAGTGTCCATATTTATCTCTTGGGGTGTTATGATTTTAGCCTCCCTTTTGCTGGCTTTTACGAAGCTACCAGGCTATTTTTGTTGGGACCTTATATTCGGTGTCTGGGACTGTTTAGAGGCAAGAGTTTTATTTATTATTCTCTCTAAATGCTGCCAACATTTCTCTCTCTCTCTAATTCTCTTTTGGAGTTCAACTATTTGAGAGATTTTCTATAAATCTGAAACACCATTCTTATTTCATAAAAAAAAACTTTAAAAACTTGTGTGTTTTATTTGTGGTGTAATATTTGAGTACTCCTTTGTGTTCTGCCTTTTCTCACAATTTAGAGCGTTGGAGGTTTATAGTTTTGAGGTTCATTTGTTGTTGCAACGATTTGGGCTTTTCGGATCTGTTGGGGTTTTGGATCTCTTGTTGTTGTTTTTTGACGAGGCTGTGAACGGTTTGGAGAGGTGTTCTTGATGCCGTGTTGAATTTTTTTGGGAGTGATTTTCCGTGTTAGAGATCGGACGTCTTGGTTTCTCTTGTTTCTTTTTGGATTTGATCCATTTGGTAAGGAACTTATATTGTTGTTTATATATAGTTCTATATATATATATATATATATATATATATATATATATATAGAGAGAGAGAGAGAGAGAGAGAGAGAGAGAGAGAGAGAGAGAGAGAGAGAGAGAGGCTCACCTACATCATGTAGTATACATCACACCGCACATCACACCTAATTCTAGGTCCTAAAAAACTTTTTTTTCAAACTTTATATTTTTCCCTTGAAATTAACCTTCCAATCAACCCATATGCAAAAAATTAGGTCAAAATACATTTTGTAGCTATTTTTAAAAAATCCACAAAAAACTGCTGGCGAAGACCCTTATAAATAAGGTATTTTTAGCAGCTTTTTGTGGATTTTTTTAAAATAGCTACAAAGCGTATTTTGGCCTAATTTTTTGCATATGGGTTGATTGGAAGGTTAATTTCAAGGGAAAAATATATAATTTGAAAAAAAAATTAGGGCGTAGAATTAGGCGTGATGCATGGGTGATGTATAGAGCATGATGTACTATAGCCTGGTTCTCTCTCTCTCTCTCTATATATATATATATATGTAGGTACCCAGAATTTAGGACCATGGGCCTGGACGAGTAGCCCAGTTCTGGCGGCCTAAAATCTAGGCCCTCTATCTTTCATATTATCCGGTCTCTCCCCACGATCCCATGAAGAGAAGTTATAGGGGAGCACAATCCCATGAAGGGAAAGGATAGGGAAGATGGCTAATATGAAGGAACCCATCATCTCCACTAACAAGCATACACATGTATAAATTAAACCCTAGGTCCAGGGCAAAGGACAAGTTGTATTCTCTGTACCTATTCTTCAGAATATAGAGAAATAATACTGACTGCACCATCGTGGACGTAGGCACATCTTTGCTGAGCCACGTACACCTGTTGTTGTGTGATTGGCATTTTATTTATTCTTTCTTGGTTATTACCTCTTTCATATTTATTTGTGTTGCATAATAATTGTCACCACAATTGGCGCCATCTGTGGGAACCGTTCATCTTTCCCTGAGAAGATCCCACGCCAAGAAAAAATCTAAGATGTCTGGTCACAGCAGCAACGCTCCTCAAGCAGGAGATATTCAGGAGCCACCTGCTCCTCGCAGGATTAGGTCTGAAGTCCGACGTTCAGATCAAGGGGCTCGCTTAGAAAGGCCAGCCTCAGAAGAAAGTCAAGGACCAGCAAGGTCCACGTAGATATCCAGATTGATCGATGCATACGAGGTAAGGCTCCACGAGCAGAGGGAGTCTTCTCGCAGATATGAGGCTGAGAATGCTCGCTTGAAAAGAAGACTGGAACAACTGGAGAAGGAACTACGTCCTGATACCAGGAGACGCCCCTATCGTACTCCTAGCCCTCAGGCGAGCAAATCTCGCAGCTGAGGAAGGAGCCCTAGGCGGCAATATCAAGGGGACGAAGGTGGCGACTCAGACGACGACCTCCGCGAACAACTAAGAAAAGCTCGCCGCTACCAGAGCCCTACTCGCAGCGACGACAACATACGGAACCTGGTCCGTAGAGAAATGGACCAACATCCAGCTCACGGCGGCGCCAGGTCGACCAGAGAACTCGCCAGGAGAGCCCTCAAGACCCAGATGAAATCACCCTTCACGAGGGAAATTGAAAAGGAAGAGGCTCCCAAAAAGTTTTCCATTCCAAGGTTCAAGATTTACGACGGGAAGACTGATCCCATTGATCATGTCAGGCAGTACCGGCAGGCCATGACCCTCTGGAATCACCGAGATGCACTGATGTGTCGTATTTTCCCCTCGAGCCTCCATGACGTGGCCCAGAAATGGTTTGAGAAACTCCCTCACCGATCCATCAGAAATTTCAAATCCCTGGCCGAGCTCTTTACGGCCCGGTTCATCACCAGCAGCTCCCATCCCAAAAGGATGGATGCTCTATTAACAATGAAGAAAACACCTCAGGAGACACTCCAAGACTACGCGAAGAGGTACTGGGAGTTATTCAACGAGGTCGAGGACTGCGCGGAAGAAGTGGTAGTGGCTTCATTCAAAATTGGGCTACCTAGCTCTTCCCTCCTTTACCAGTCCTTGAGAAAGAAGGAAGCTACGACCATTGACGACCTGAAACCCCGGATTGAGAAATACGCAAAGGTGGAAGATGTCACCCACCTTAATGTAGGAGAAAACGGTCGAGCCAAGCTCACTACCAAGGGAAGTGAGAAAGTTGAGAACCAGAAAAAAGGAGGAAAGAGTGGGGGCAAGAATGGATCCTTAAACGGAGGGAACCCTGACGTTACAAGATCATTCCAGGTGGTCAACACCGTCTTCAAAGAACTAATTTACAAAATTCTCGCGAAGATTAAGGATGAGCCGTTCATCAAATGGCCCCGGAAAATGGGAGGAGACCCCCTGAAAAGAAACAATGCGTTAAGATGCACTTTCCATAAAGAGGGAGGGCATAAGACCGAGCACTGCAAGGCTCTTAAGTCCCACCTCGAGGAGTTGGCCCAGTCCGGACATTTGAATGACTTTGTGGAAAAGAAGGTAGAGAGAGTGACTGCCCACAAAGAGGCGAAACCCGACAACGTATTGGAAGATAACGCCGGACACGAATTCGCAGTAATCCACGGAGTATCTGATGTTAAGCAAATCCAGGGTAACTCAGCTCGAATGGAGGTAAAGAAATTGACAGCGGTAATGCAAGCTTTTCAGATTGATCCAGCAAAATCACAGTCAGGAAAACATCGGCGAGCAGAGGACATCAACTACAACAAGCATATTGTTTTCACGGATGAAGATCTTGTGGGAGTAAGGACCCCACATCATGATGCCTTAGTCATTACACTCAGGATAGCCAACTTTGACATCGACAGGCTGCTTGTCGATCAAGGAAGCTCATCCGAAGTAATGTACATCGACCTGTTCCAAAAATTGAAGTTGAACATCGCCGACCTAAAGGGAACCACTGTCCCTCTGGTCGGCTTCGCTGGGAAGATGACCATGCCTCTGGGCAAAATAATACTGCCAGTGCGCGCTGGAAATGTTTCTAAGATGATCGAATTCTTGGTGGTCGACATCGATTCACCGTATCAAGCCATCCTCGGTAGGGGATGGCTTCATGCAATGAAGGCAATCTCCTCAACCTACCACCAGAAACTCAAATATGTCACCGAGCGGGGAGTAATGGAGATACATGGAGACCAGGCGATGGCAAGGAAGTGCTTCATAGCGGCCATCCGACCAAAGCCAGAGAAAAGAGCCGTTCAAACCAGCGAGAAAGTGGAGGAAGGTGCGATTCCTTCGAAATAGCAATTAAAATATGGAAGGCCTGGAGTGGAAGAGACCAGGCTCCTCCCCTCCGAGCGTGTCGTCGAGGACCTAGTAGAAGTGACGGCTAAAGAAGGCGACAATAACAGAGTCTTCTTGATCGGAACCTCACTCACTGACCAAGAGCAAAAGGATTTGTCAACCTCACTCAGAATCAACATAGATGTTTTCTCTTGGGAACCCTATGAGCTGCCAGGAATCGATCCCAATATGGTCTGCCATCAGTTGCACGTCGATCCCACATTCAAGCCGATAGCGCAGAAGGCACGACGAACTGCTCCCGAGAAGGCCAGAGCAATAGAAAAAGAAGTCAAAAAACTGTTGGATGCAGGGTCCATACGGGAAGTGCAATTCCCCAAATGGTTATCCAACCCAGTGGTAGTTCCGAAAAGCAACGGGAAGTGGAGAGTTTGCATAGACTTCACTGACCTCAACAAAGCCTGCCCCAAGGATAGCTTCCCTCTTCCGAAAATAGACCAACTAGTAGACGCCACCGCAGCTCACGAACGAATGAGTTTCCTAGACGCATACTCAGGATATCACCAGATTCCCTTGTATGCCCCGGATCAGGACAAAACGACATTTATCACGACGGTTGGTTTATACTGTTACAAGGTCATGCCTTTTGGGCTAAAAAATGCAGGGGCAGCCTATCAGCGGCTAGTTACTAGAATGTTCAAGAATCAAATGGGAGACACAATGGAGGTCTACATCGACGACATGCTTGTCAAGAGCAAGGAGAAGGAAAATCACCTCTCAGACCTGTCAAGTACCTTCGAAATCCTCAGGAAATACCGAATGAAACTCAACGCGAGCAAGTGTTCCTTCGGTGTCCAGTCAGGAAAGTTTCTGGGGTATTTGGTCAGCAAGCGAGGAATAGAGGCTAATCCGGACCAGATTGATGCAATCAAAAGAGTGCAACCTCCTAGCATAGTCCGAGATGTACAGAAGCTCACTGGAATGCTCGCTGCTCTAAATCGTTTCATTTCTAAATCCTCTGAGAGATGCAAGCCCTTCTTCCAACTCTTAAAAGGCAGTAAAACAGTAGAATGGACCCCAGGTTGCTCACGAGCATTAGACGAGCTCAAGTCCTACCTAAGCTCTCCACCACTGCTTGTCATACCACAACAAATGGACTCTTTGTACCTCTACCTCTCTGTATCCAGTCATACTGTCAGCTCAACACTAATGTGTGAAGTTACAGGAATCCAACATCCAGTCTATTACACGAGCAAAACCTTATTAGATGCCGAGCAGCGCTACCTACCATTGGAAAAGCTCGCATTCGCCCTAGTAATGGCCTCGAGGAAACTGAAGCATTACTTCGAAGCTCATACGATCATCCTCCTCACATCACACCCCCTTAAGGCTGTCCTAAGGAAGGCGAATTTGTCGGGCAGACTGTCAAAATGGTCAGTCGAGCTCGGCAGATTTGACATCAAATTTCAACCAAGGACAGCTATCAAGGGTCAAATCCTTGCTGATTTCTTAGATGAATTCACAGGCGAAGAACCCTTCGACCAGCCTAAGCTAACAGAACATAACAACCAGGATACAGGGGAAAGCTGGAAACTATTCATTGATGGAGCCTCCAACTCAAAGGGGGAAGGGGTAGGAATTGTTCTCATCACTCCAGAAAATACAGTCCTTGAGCAAGGAATCAGGCTGGGAATTTCAGCCTCCAACAACGAAGCAGAATACGAAGCCTTAATAGCAGGTCTCCAAAAGGCACAAACTCTGGGAGCAAAGCATTTGCAGGTATTCGTAGATTCGCAACTAGTTTCCAATCAGATAAGTGGAGACTATAACGTGAAGGATGATAGAATGGCAGCCTACCTCTCCTTGGTAAAAAACTTAATGACGAGCTTTGAAGAGATCAACATCCAACAGTTTCCCAGGGGGTAAAACAGCCACGCTGACGCCTTAGCAGCCCTAAGCTCGGCAGTTGATTCTAACCTTAAAAGGATCATCCCTATTGATTTCCTCAGTTGCCCCAGCATTTACCCCAACTGCGAGCTGACAAAAGCAAAACCAATACTCCAATTGAAATCAGCCCCCAGCTGGATGGATCCCTTGAAAGACTATTTAAAGAACGAAACGCTCCCAGAGGACAAGAGAACTACCCACCAGATAAGAGTCAAAGCTGCTCACTTTCACTTATCCACAGGAGGCGACTTGTATAAAAGATCTTTCTCCGGCCCCTACCTTAGGTGCGTCGACCCAGGAGATGTCAAAGCCGTGATTCACGAGCTTCACGAAGGAATCTGTGGAAGTCATGTCGGAGGAAGGTATCTAACCTTCCGAGCAATGAAGGAAGGTTATTGGTGGCATACATACAAAAGGACTCCACAGTATATGTCTGCAAATGCCTAAAATGCCAACTTCACGCTCCCATGGTCCACTAGCCCGCCAGCGAATTAAAATCCCTGACCAGTCCCTGGCCCTTGGCCTATTGGGGAATGGACATCGTGGGACCACTGCCCACCGCTGTCGGCAATCGCAAATACCTGTTGGTTGCAACTGATTACTTTACCAAGTGGATCGAGGCGGAACCACTGGCGAACATTCGAAATGCTGACATGATGAGGTTCATATGGAGAAATATAATCACTTGATTCGGAATCCCCAGAACCATCATCAGTGACAATGGAACACAGTTCGAGAGTGGCCCTTTTCAGGACTTCTGCGACAAACACGGGATCAGGCACCACTTCAGCTCGGTGGCATACCCTCAAAGCAACGGATAAGCTGAAGCTTCCAACAAGACAGTGATCGCTGGATTGAAGAAGCGGTTAGAGCGAGCCAAAGGCGCGTGGACAATCGAGCTACCGCATATCCTATGGGCAACAGAACGACTCCTAGGCGAGCCACAGGAGAAACGCCATTCTCACTAGCATATGGTATGGAGGCGGTTATCCCACTAGAAGTAGGATTGCCTACAATGAGATCCGACCTTGTCGAGCAAGATGAGAACGATCAGGCTTTGCTCGCTGAACTCGACCTAGCCGACGAGCGCAGGGAACTTGCCCTAGTAAAACTAGCAAGCTATTAGCAACAGCTCGCGAAGCACTACAGCAAAAGGGTCAACTCGAGGAAATTCAAAGTTGGGGACTATGTTCTAAGAAAGGTCCTGGGCAACACAGTGAAGCCATCAGACGGTAAACTGGGAACGAACTGGGAAGGACCTTATAAGATAATTAGGGACGACCTGCGAGGTGCCTATCATTTGAAAGCGATGGAGGGCAGAGAGATACCACGAGCATGGAACGCAACTAATCTAAAAAAATTCTACTTTTAAGAGTTCTATTGTTAGATCTTTTTATTGTACTCATTATGTGAAAGCATAATGGATGACATAGCTGGGGAACACCCCTCCTCAGGTCATCGTCATGAAGCACGACAGACCTCTTAGCATTGCGCATGGCAATATATAAAGCCCTACAGAGTATTCTTAGGCATCAAACCTACTTTGGTTAAACAAAATCCTGACCGGATGAAGACATCCAATACCAGGTGTGTCCTCGCCAATTGCCCTACTTAGGCCTAAGGGAGTGTGACGACACGACCTAAAAGGTAAAGGGAGGGCACAATGGTATTCTTATACTGGACTGGGAGGACACTCACATGACAAAATAAAAAAGATTGTAAAGCTGCAAAAATATAAAAGGATTGGATGGACACGTTTAGTCGGCAAAATCGCCCAGCACTCGAACTTTTCATTAATCTTTTATATTTACAAACAATGATAGTACATGTTTAGTCGGCGAAGCTTGCCCAAAGAATTTACAATTATTAAAAACAAAATCTCAAGGAGGTGGAAGCCTCCGAGCAAGATAATCAGCAACTTTAGCTCTCCTTCCATCATCAGGAGCAGGGGCGAGCTCCTCCACGACCTCATTTGCGTCCAATTCCAATAATCGTCGGGGAATAGCATCAATGGGGATCCATCAATCATCCCACCTGAATGGATTGGGCATCAGAGTAGAGGAGGACATCTCGTGTCGATACCACAGCGTCGAGTTCCTCGGGACCTGCAGATCTTTGAGGGCACTCAACCACCCCCTGATGAAGGATAGCTCCTCGAACTCTGATAGTCTCGTCGGAGCTTCCAGCCAGCCTTGATCGTAGCCATCGGACCACACTTGTCGAGGACCGTTCTTGAACAAATGCCATAGACGGGTGACGTCCCTCTGGAGCCCAGCAGCAGTCACATAAGCTAGCCGAACATTGCCCCGCAGATCCTCCATTTCCCTCTCACGCTGTTCCTCAGCTTCCCTATTCCTACCCTTGGCACTCCTACCAGCACGCGGGAGGGGAGGCCAAGCAGCTCGCGACGAAGAAGAGCCTTGTAGGACTGCCAAAACGATGCTCGGCGAATGCTCCTTAAGCCTTAGGACTTCCCTCCTCAAGTCTTCATTCTCCTGCTGCAGGAACTCCCCAACCTGGTTAATCTCGGTGGCCTCCAGCAACCTTGCTCTCAGTGCACTGACTTCTTCTTGCACTGAAGCACCGATTTCTTCCATCTTCTGGAGCCTGTCCTTCAACTTGGCCACTAGCTCTAACTGATCCTTATATTTCTGGTTCCTTGACCTAGCAAACCTGCAAAGTCTAGCAAAGGCCTGGCGAACTGCAGGGCTTGCATTAGGACCGAGAGTCCTACCTAGTTGGGAGGTAACAAGAATATAGTCATCCACATCAACCAACTACAAGTAAAAGAAAGAGAAAAGAAGGAGATCGGCATAAACAAAAATGAAGTCTTTTCATTAATAAGGAATGAGGTTACATCAGATTGAAAAAGAAAAAATTACAAAGAAGCCCTATCAATTAGCAACCTCGGGTGGCCCAGAGGTGGATGGTCCCTTGTCCTTATCAGCATCAGCAGGGGCATTACCCTCTGCAGGGATGTCCTCTGTCCTCTCGACCAAAGGAGCGTCAGTAGAAGTCGCCTAAGAGACAGGATCAATGCCTTCAGCAGTTGGGGTTGGGTCCTCATCTACGACTGGCTTTGGCCCTGGATCGTGCTCGTCAAAGAGTGGGGATGCAACGTCCACCCCAGCAGCCATGAGAGCCTTATTCCACCCTTTCTTGAAGTTTAGACGGCTAATATAGCCTATCTGAACCTCAGCATCCTCATACGCAGCAGTCCAGTCAGAGTTGTACGAGTCTTCCTTAAGGGTGGATGCCTGGGCTTTCTCCGCCTCCAGTTGCTCGGCCAGAACCCTGTTCTTCTCTGCAAGGTCTAGCTTGCTCGAGCACACCAGGTCATAAGCCTTCCTCAGCTCTCCAAGCTCCCTGACCGCATCATCTCTCTCGCAGGCAGAATTAACAAGAGCCAGGTTAGATGAAACTCGAGCTGCATCAGCAGCCTTCAGGTCGGCCTTCAGCTGAGAACCCCTGGCTACCAGAGCAGATTTTTGTTGTTCCAGCTCACCATTCCTTCTCACCAGCTCATCGCGAGAGCAACAAAGCACGGCAAAGTCGGTCACAAACTACAAAGAATAAGGGAGGGATCAAGAAGAAGGAACCATCAAAACTTGTTAAAAGAAATTGAGAATTAAAAGAGAACTTTACCAAGGCAAGCCTCTGGCTAGCTTGCAGAGACAGTTGATCGGACCCCAATGTCCTCTCGCGATCTGCATGAAGGACTGCTCTCTCGAGCAGCGCAGGGGCAAGCTGAGGAGAGGCGGCCACCGAAGCCCCCTCGGGCAAGGCAGACACTGGGACCAGGGCTTGACCAGTTTTGGTCCTCAATTCCATCTTCCTCCTCTCCTCCACTTTTTCTCTTTCCCTTCTCTTTCTCTCCTCCACTTTCTTCTTCTCTTCCACCTTCTTCCTCTCCTCCTCTCTCTTCTTCCTCTCTTGCTCCTGAGAAGAAGGCCGAGAACCAGTAGCTATGGCCCCAGAGGCAGTCTTCAGTTTTTTTGACCTCTGTGCAAGGAGCACGTCATCATCATCATCGTCATCTCTGATCAAATTCTTCCTGGGAGGCATCTCTTCACCAGAACTGCTGGAAGTGCTCGACGATTCTTGAGCTTCAGAATTCTCCTCGGAATTAGAAGAACTACTACCGACAGAGCTCCCTCCACCAAGATTACCGACAGGCTCACTTTCAGAGCTCCTCTCCTCTTTGTCCAACTGGATTATCTCGACAGTAGTCTCTTCGAGAGAAGCAAACTCTGGAACACTATCCACAGGTCGTGGTAGGAAGCTGGAACCCACGTTCTTATACTCTAACAAGAAAGCGGCAGATCTGGGATGCTCGCCGTCACCCAAGGGCTCTCTGATGTTCCAAGCTTTAACCAACTCAGAAATTCGGACCTCGCTGAGAGTAGGTTCCACGTTCTTTGACCTCGCTGTAAAAGAAAACGCAGAAAGGGGTTAGAAAATTCATAAGTCAGTAGAGTTTGAAGCAACAGTACCAATATCTACCTATATATTCTTCCCCATAAAAGGGAACAGTGTATCTTTCAGATCTTGACCCTTCAGATTGGGGAGAGAACTGCCAATTCCTAACAAGAAAACCTTCCTGCCAGTAGTCCTTATGGGAATCAGGTAGATTTACTACCAATACCCTATCAGGGCTCCTAGCTTTGAGGTACAGGACACCTGAACTAGTTCGATAGAAGGAGTAACAAAAGCAGACCTCAGCAAGACCTAACCTTGTGTCATACAATTGATTTATCCTATGCACGCCATTCACTATTTTCCATACATTGGGCGAACATTGTGCAGGTACAATACCAAAATAGCTAAAGAAATGCAGAAACAGATCATTAGGGGGAAAGGTAAGTCCCCCCTGGGAGAGCAACAAAACATGAATCCAATGTGCATCCTCTATATCCCTAACGTTCCTAGGAGGTGAGGCACAACACTCAATCTCTACCCACTCAGGAATGTTGTAGAATTTTCTAAACTCCGTGACTGACCTATTTCCAATCTTCGCCATTGGAAAAATACAAGAAAAACTACAAACCAAAGAGAAAATGCAAAGAGCACGAGAAACTTACAAGACAAAAGATCAGGTCAAATGGCGAAGAAGCAACGAGAGTAGAGATCGAAAGCAGAAGGTACAAAGCGTAAGAGTTCTCAAAAGATAGAAGATTGCTGGAAAAGCTGAAGCGATGAAGAGAAATGTGCCTTATCCCAACAAGCCTTCAATTCTAATCATAGCGCACGGATAGCGAAGTGGGTGCCGCCAAAGCAACTTCACAGTTTTCAAAGAATTACAAATCAGCCATAATGGCCGATCATTTACATTCATTGGACCCATACACATGGCCCAACAAATTTAGGGGCAATTGTAGGTACCCAGAATTTAGGACCATGGGCCTGGACGAGTAGCCCAGTTCTGGCGGCCCAAAATCCAGGCCCTCTATCTTTCATATTGACCCGGTCTCTCCCCACGATCCCATGAAGAGAAGTTATAGGGGATCACAATCCCATGAAGGGAAAGGATAGGGAAGATGGATAATATGAAGGAACCCATCATCTCCACTAACTAGCATACACATGTATAAAATAAACCCTAGGTCCGGGGCAAAGGACAAGTTGTATTCTCTGTACCTATTCTTCAGAATATAGAGAAATAATACTGACTGCACCATCGTGGACGTAGGCACATCTTTGCTGAACCACGTACACCTGTTGTTGTGTGATTGGCATTTTATTTCTTCTTTCTTGGTTATTACCTCTTTCATATTTATTTGTGTTGCATAATAATTGTCACCACAATATATATATATATATATATATATATAATCTACTTTACACTAACCATACACGATCTCATTTTTAGATCTATTTTTTAAAAATATGCTATATACATCATATATACATCTATATATAGTCTTGTTTAGTTATTGATATTGTCATATATTTATATATACACGCATATTTTCTGATCTACGTTTTTTTTCAAAATTAAAATTTGGTAGATCAAATATTTGAGGTATAGAAAACTGATTTTTTTTATTGCCACTAAAATAAACCAGTGTTGTGTATTGGACTATATTACTCTGGTTGAAAAGTTTAATCTGTTCAGAATTTCTTCAGTCATTTTAAAGGAATCTTATTTTTAATTAAAATTAGTTTTTTTGTTTATATACTGAACATTTGGTCTGTGACTGATTTGAACCCTTTAGGACTAAGTCTGAAATTTTGGGTGTTTGTTGTCGAGAGTTTATGTACACCTATTTCAGTGTATGTGCACGTGTTATATTGGACTTAACTTTTAAAAATTAAACTCTACACTTAAGTTTTTGTGTCACACATTTTGTATTAAAATAACATTTTGTATTAAAGGACCTAAGGGGTCATGCGCTAATGTGAATTAGGTAATTAAAACTCGTTTAAACTCTTTGATATAAAATCTATTATTAATTACCTAATTCACATTAGCGCATGACCCCTTAGGTCTTTTTAGGTGGTATCAGAGCGTCAGGATTCTATTTTTAAAAGCTTTTATTCCTCAAAGATCCTGAACTCCTTTTAAATCTATTTTTTATATTTTTTAAATATGGGAACATATATGGTGATGCTGATTTTTCTTCTAGAAAATCCCTTTATGAATGTTATAAATACGCAAAGCTTTATTCACAAGATGACATTAAAAGTGATAATGCATTTTGCCAAGCGATGGGTGCAACCGAAGTTAAAGATATTTCATCTTTCACCACATCTTTAGAGGCTTGGAACATTTCTAAATCTTCTACCCATTAAAGTAAAACATTTGATGATATTTCTGCATGTGATAGCGTAGAGTGTTGTGATAATTTAGTTGCTTAGTCTGAGAATATTTTTGATTGCTTATCTACTAGTACTGATAATTCTGAATTAGATTATGTGAACTCATGTCATATCTCTCCTGCTCAATTTCACCCTATATTCACATCTTCTATATCTAATATTGATAATATTTTTGAAGATGTTGATGAATCTCAAAATGTAAATGATTCTATCGTTTTAGAAGGGTGCGTGCGTCCGAATATAGAAGATTATATGAGTAATAAATCTTTTTATAACACAATTGAGTATTGCACTAATTTATGTCAAATCAACTCTAAGTTGATGTCTAAAAATGATGTTTTAAGCAATCGAATCAAGTCTATTACTGAAGAATTTGTTTTTCATGTTAGTGAACTTGAAAATGATGTTTCATTTTTAGATAAACGAATTATCATGTTAACGGAGCTTAACCATTCTCTTGAAAATAAAAACAAAGAAGTTTTATTCAAGTTCGATGAATCTCAAGTTGAAGATAAGTATCATGAGTGCCAAAGAGAACTTAAAATTGCATTCAAAAAGGTTGATGGTTTTTCTAATTCTCGATTAATTATCGAATCCTAGAATAAGTATGTTGAAGAATTCGATCCTTTAAGAGAAATAGGGTTCAAAGGTGAAACATTTGATGAAACTATATTTATTAGTTGTAGTGAACAATGTCCTGATTCGACTGAAATTAAACTAAGTTATAAACATGTTGAATATGAGGATTGTGATACTGCATTTGTTAAGCCGGTATTTGTATGCAGTTTTTCCATAAATTTGGACATCTTGAAAAATTTTGTTTCAAGAATTTAGGAAAAAATAAATCTAATTTAGGCAAACTCAATTTGTTAGGAATGTTCAAAATATTAGAACTTATTTTCATTGTAGTTTTTGCTCTAAGAATGGTCACTTAGAAAAATTCTGCTTTAAGAAATTAGGGCAAAATAAATCTGATTTAGGCAAAGCTAGGCAAATTCAAAACGTTGGGAATTTTAAAACTGCAAAGAATGTTCCAAAATGTAATTATTGTTTTAAAACTGGACATTTAGGAAAATTCTACTATAAAAGATTAAGACAGAATAAGGCAAATGTAGTCAATTTTAGGCAAACTGAAAATGATAGGAATAATTCTTGTCCTAACCCTATTTTTCAGTGTGATTTTTGTTCTAAAAGGGGCCATTTAGAACAGTTTTGTCATAAGAGATTAAATGCAATCATAAATTCTAATTATGAAAAACTGCCCACTAGGTATAATAATGCAGAATGTGCTGAAAGTAACACTTTTTCTTGTAATTTTGTTCAAAATAACAAAAAAATTTCAGCGTTTGAATTTAACTAGAAAATCTGCATTTATTAAAAATGCTAAAATTCCAACTAATGTCAAATATGATGTTAGACATGTTTACAAGTGTAATTTCTGTCTTAGAACGGGTCATTTAGGACAATTCTGCTATAAGCGTTTAAATAGACAACAAAGTAGTGTCTAATTTTGTTGAGAATTGTTCCTAATTTAATGTTAATTCTATCCATTTTAAGACTTTTCTTCCTAATGTCAAATCTAAGTGGATTAAGAAAGATAACTTAGGTTGTCAAATGAAGAGTACCAAAATTTCAAACTAGTTTGTTTTAGTTTGTCCTAATTTTGTTTTAATTTGTTTATTAGTACAGTTTATTTTGCATGTTTATGTTGTACTAACTTTATTTTGTAGGCTCCTTCCCTACTCTTTGTCCCTTTGAGAAAAATAGGGGGAGAATTTGGGACTATTTTATCATTGTATTTTATAATTTGTTGTTGAGTCTTATAGGATTTCTTGTTATTAGTTGAGTTATGTACTCTTCTATTGTGTTAGGATTGCATGTAGTTAGTTGAGTCATGTAATCTATTATTTTTACGACTCTTGTGTATAGTTGAGGGATATAATTTGTGTTGCTTCTTATTTTTTGAGTCTCGGTTTTGTTTGTCTCCAAATTGGCCAAAGGGGGAGATTGAAAATCTCATTTCTTCGTGTTCACTCAATTTTGAGACAAACATTATTTTATATGCTCTTGTATTTTTATTTTGGGTAAAATCAATTATTTATATATATACCTTAAATCATATTCTTTCTTATATTGATTTATATAAAAACTATTTTTGATAAAATATTTTTTTGTGTATATTTTGATTTATAAATATTTTTGTTTATAAGAATTTATAATTTTTTTTTAATTTATATCAATTTTTTTATTCTTTTTATTTTGACAAAATATGAAAAGATTAAACATTTTTATTGTTTAATTTAAATGTTATTCTCAAACAATAAAATACAGCTCTCTTATTATTTTTTTTTTTCATTTTGAGGCTTTATTTTAACCGTTTGGGGTTTGCATGTTTGCTTGGCTCAAGGTCTGAGTTTACTTGGCTCGAGGTCTCCATTGCGTGTGATAGGTTGGTCTGATTGAGTTGGCTAATGGAGTGTCCATCTTTCTCTCTTGGGGTGTTACAATTTTACCCACCCTTTTGCTGGCTTTTACGAAGTTACCAAGCTATTTTTGTTGGGTCCCTATATTCATTGTAAGGGACTGTTTAGAGGCAAGAATTTTATTCATTTTTCTCTCTAAAAGCTGCAAAAAAATTTCTCTCATTTTTCTCTCTCTAATTTTCTTTCGGAGTTCAACTATTTGAGAGCTTTTCTATAAATCGAAAACACCATTCTTATTTCCCAAAAAAAAAACTTTGAAAGCTTGTGTGTTTTCTTTGTGCTATAATATTTGAGTACTCCTTTGTGTTCCTCTTTTTCCCATGATTTGGAGCTTTGGAGGTTTATGATTTTGAGGCTCATTTGTTGTTGCAACGATTTGGGCTTTTCGGATCTGTTGGAGTTTTGGATCTCTTGTTGTTGTTTTTTTTACGAGGTTGTGAACGGTTTGGAGAGGTGTTCTTGATGCCGTGTTGAATTTTTTTGGGACTGATTTGCCGTGTTGGAGATTGGAGGTTTAGATTTCTATTATTTCTTTTGGATCTGATCCGTTTGGTAAGGAACTTATATTACTGTTTATATATAGTTATATCTATTAATATATCTATATATATATTTACTCATATATATAATCTGCTTTATACTAACCATACATGATCTCATTTTTAGATATGTTTTTTATAGATCTTCTATATAAATCATGTATACATCTATATATAGTTTTTTTTAGTTATTGATACTATCATATATTCATATATACACGCATATTCTTTGATCTGCATTTTTTTTTTCAAAATAGAAATTTGGTAGATCACATATTTGAGGTATAGAAAAATGATTTTTTTTGTTATTGCCACTAAAATAAATCAGTGTTGTGTATTGGACTATATTACTGTGGTTGAATAGTTTAATGTGTTCAGAATCTCTTTAGTCATTTTAAAGATATCTTACTATTAATTAAAATCATTTTTTTTGTTTATATACTGAAAATTTGGTTTGTGACTAATTTAAACCCTTTAGGACTAAGTCTGAAATTTTGGGTGTTTGTTGTTGAGAGTTTATGTACCCCTATTTCAGTGTGTGCACACTTGTTATATTGGACTTAACTTTTAAAACTTAAACTCTACACTTAAGTTTTTGTGTCACACATTTTTTATTAAAATAAATTTTATTTTAAATCTGATTTAATTTAACGTTTTGGGTTTTAAAGATAATCTAATTTTTTCCCTCTAACTATTTATATCCTCTAAGTTGAACATTTTTGTGTTCACTTTATTTAGTTGGGTTTAGAAAGCGTGTGGACCTTTTACATTTCTGCTTGTGTGGATTTAAACACCAGTCCCTATCTATCCTTTTATCACAAATGGTTTATTATCCTTGTTAACTAAATTTAGGCATGACCTGGTGTGTGCTTAGAGTATTTTTATAAACAAGACAATTTTTTTGTTTTGATTAGAAACAAACCTTTAATTAAATCTGTGTGTTGCACAACTTCACTGGATCTCGGGTTAGTGTGTTGTTGTGCATGTGTTGTAGTCACTATTACCTGGGTGTTAGTGGATTGACTGATTGTCAGTTAAGTTGGGTTGTATTTAGACTAGGTTGGGTATACGGGCTTGTATTTGCTTAGTTTGAATCATTGTAAACTGGTGGACTATAATCTGTAATCGATAATTTCTAATAGTGGACTTGGGTATGTGAGTTATTCTGGGACTAAGGACACTGGGTTTTCCACCATGGTGGTTTCCTCGAGAACAAATATTGTGTCACTTCAACTTTTACTCATCTCATTCTTAAAGGGGATTTTTATATCTAGCATCACCAATTTTACTTACTAGTGTGCGTGATTGTTTTCTAACTTATAATTTATAATAAATTTTATATCAAAGAGTTTAAATGAGTTTTAATTACCTAATTCACATTAGCGCGTGACCCCTTAGGTCCATTCAATAGTACTCCTGATCGGTCATATTTAGAAAATCCTATCACCATCTTATCTTTTTTAACCTTCCTTGGTCTGTCTTCCTCGACAAGATTAATCCTCTATAAGTACGAGTAAGCTTGAGCCTCGTTGATGTAAGCTTTTCGTTCTGTTGTATGATGTCCTACTCCTACATCTCCGCATGTAATCATTTGGCAGTTAAAAGAACCAAAACTGAGTGTGAATACCTCACGTTCCAATTGTCGGGGATTTTTGGGTAAGCCAGCATCATCATCCTGGGCATCTTCATGAGCTCTCTTCTTCTCCTCTCTAGGTCTGTAAGGAGATTTTGATATGTGTCAAGCTCCTTCATTATTCTACCTATCAACAAACTGATTCAATTTTCCCCTTCGAATGATATTTTCAATCTCATTTTATAGGGCAACGCAACGATCCATCGTGTGACCATGGTTTCTATGGAACTCAAGGTTTTTAGTTTTGTTCCTCTTGGTAGGGGAACTTTTCAACTTATCATGCCAACGCACATCTTTTTTGTATTTGATCTCCTCCAAGACATGATGAATTCCAGTGGTTAGTGGAGTGTAGGTGTTGCACTTCTTGAGCTTTTCTATAATTCTTTTTTGTTTTAACTCCTTGTGGTCCTTAGAATTTTGTGATCCTTCTTAGCATTTATGCCTTCAACTTTTACTCCTGAGCTCCGTTTGGCTGTCATTGCTTCCTCGACATTCATGATTTTGGCTTCTTTGGCCATCAATTCTGCCATGGTCTTTGGGGGATCCTTAGCAAGTGTATAATAGAGATTCTCGGGGAGCAATCCACTCATAAGGGTTGTTATAGCAATTTTCTCCTCATAATCCATAACCTCCAGGTTCTCATTATTGAAACGGGAGATGTAGTCCCTGGTGCTTTCTCCTTCCTTCTGTCATACACTGAGCAAATATACCACCCTTTTTACAGGCTTGGATCCAAAACAAAAGTTGTTAATAAATAGCTCAGCCAACTGGTTGAAGCTGGAAATCTTTCCTCGAGGCAGATCCAGTAATTGTTCCAGAGAATGCTCTACACCTTATTTCGTCGGGAAGTGCATAAATATCGGCAGCTGCATGGTATTGCTCTATATAGAGGACTGCATCAGTTTTCCCATCGTATTTGGGTGTAACCACTGGAGCATTGAACTTTGATAGAGTGGGGATGTAAAGGCGTGTGTTTTCTACACTATACGGTCTGATACCACATGTAAGTGCATGAAAGCCCTAAATTTCAAATTTCCTTCCTAATCAAAACTTAGGATGATAGTTCAACAAGAAAAGGTAAAATCCAAATTTTAAACTTCTTTTAAAATAAACCGAATTTGAATTTCTTTCAAAATTATAATTACATTAACATAAAAAATTATTTGGAATTTTACTTAAACAAAAATTTAATTCCAATTCAAGTGAAATTTATGCCAAACAAACTTAAGCATATATTTAGTCCACTTAGATGACCCAACTTGAATTAAATTAAATTAAAAATACCCAAATATTAATTAACACCAAATTACATAAGTGTGAGATTTAAACAAATTTTTTTATCTTGATAATCCTAGCATGCATCTAAGGTCATTTTTGCAAGATAAAAATAAACAATCTCACTACGTGGCAATGTACGAGAAAAACCCACAACGCAAAAAATCTTGGGTGGTCCTGGCCTAACAAATCCAATAAGTACGGTATGTTTACAAAGACAACGAAAAGAAGACTTACAACACTCGACTCGACTCCTTCAAACCCCGACGCTTCCTCCTCTCTTCAACCTCTGCCTTGTAGATAACTTCGGAGTCCACTGGAATCTAGGATTCCACCAATGGAGTCATAATCCACCGTCAACCACACATGGTGCCTTTCACCATGTGAGAAAGCCACAGCAAACGTTTCTCCTTTTTGGGGTAGAAAAGAACCCAAATTGTCTTCTTTATGGGTAGAGAATAAAAAATCAGTGGCAAATACTCTCCAGGCAAATATATATGGGAACTTGGATTTAAACACGAACAAATATTTGGGTGCACAAGACTTGGTTATGTTCTAAAGATAAAGCATTTTTACAAACACTAAGGGAACGTCTTCTTGGATGAATTAAGCTCTCAAAAAAACTCTCTAAGAGAAGGAAAAAGTTATGTCAAAAAATTTGTTTCCCGCACTTAAATTATCAGGAAAAATAGTGGGAAAAGAAGTGGGCGAGTTGGAAGTTTTATTAATAAAACTGTCAGAAAAACTTCTCGGTCGTTCGAACGATTTTAAGAATGAAACATCAAACGAGATTTCAGAGAAGATTGGAAGAAGTCGTTGGAAAACTCGTTCGATTTATCATTCGAATGACAATCTTGTTCGAACGACAATTTGAATGAAAAAATAAAAAATTCTATATTTCATTTTTAAGACCAAAAACTTTTAAAAACATGTTTTAAAATGATTTTCGAAAAAATAAAAAACTCGTTATATAAAAATATTTACACCCAAATAAAATATCCAAGGTCCTAAACATATATAATTTGCATCCATACCTTTGGAGACCTTGGAATGATATAATGTTGATGACGCGAAACATGGCACTTGAAACCCGACAATGATGAAACTTAAATTTTGGACGCTACGTCTTCAACACTTCAAACACGTCATAGGCTTGATAAGAACAAACTTATATCCTATGACTGAAATAGTTTTGTCCGGAATTAAGCCAAAACTACATATGGACTCAATTGGAAATTTGTTTCCTTACAAATCTCCCCGTTTGGCTATTCCAGGACAAAACCCAACCAAAAATCCTAAAGGGTTATCAAGCTCGTCTAGACACATCATCCCACCCAAAAAAATGAAAATACAGACGTTATGACTCGACCCAAGGATAAACCGCTTTGTCGCTTTAAAGATGCCGCTAAAAGAAATTTCCTGCACACTTAAGCACACAATTAAATTCATAGGGAATGTAACAACATTAAATGCAATGTAAATGAATATCCTCCTTAAATAATTCTCCCCCTTTATCTAACAATGATCTACCTAGAATGACTGCTCCCCTTAAGTTTGATCTCCCCAAATTCAAAGGATTAGATATCATTTCTCCCCCTTTTTGTTCAGGAATAGACAACGGTTTAGAATCATAAAATATAAGTTATTTCTCCCCCAATTAGAGCAAATATTCCCCCTAAACTAGACAAGGGATATGAATATGGAAAAACAAGTTAAACATGTAATGGTGAATATGGTGATAAGAACATATAAGCATATGGGCAACAATAAAGTACAACTAATCCATACAAATATTAATGGATACCAACTATGATGCGAAAACAAAACGATATCTCTTGAAATGTATTATGCTAAGTAGGGCTGTGTTTTTTTTCCGAACATTCCGATTTTTCCGATGTCCGATCCGATATTTTCTGATTTTGGAACATATATAAGGTTTCCGATTTTCGATTTTCCGATTTCCGATTTTTCCGAATTAAATTGGATAGGAAAATTGGAACTATGTTTTAAATTTCAATTTTCCGATTTTTCCGATATAATTTCCGAATCTTTTTTCCGATTAATATTCCGAATATATCTTCCAATTAATATTTCGAATATTTTTTCCGAATATTTTCTATATATATTTTTTTACCTTATAAGTTATATCGTTATGTAATAAGAATGTGTACAATTTAGATTTCCTTTATTTTTTACCTTACCCCATATATTTATATATGTCGTTAGTAGAGAGCAACTAGGGTTGTAAGATATTCTTATTAAAATATCTCTCACAATTCTCTCTCTCTCTCTCGTCTCGCCCCTTTCTCCTCGGCGGTGCATATCTCTCACCTCTCTCTCTCGACCCAATCTCTATACGGTCGTCCAACCCCTTTCTTCTACTTTCGGCGGCGCATATTTGTTTACATCGTCCGATCCTTATAGTCTCGAACATAGGTAAGCCTTTTCTAGTTTATTTTTATTTGTTTATTTTTTTTATTTCTACTTATTTACAGATCTGTTTACATCGGTTTATAGGCTCTGTTTACATCTTGTTTACTTCTGTTTATAAGATCGGTTTACATCTTATTTACATCTGTTTACATCTTTTTTATTTCATCTAATAGATCTGTTGGGATCGATTTATAGGTTTAATAGGTTTGTTATATTGATCGGTTTATAGGTTTACAGATTTGTTTACATCGGTTTGTTATATTGATGGCTGCGGCAGAACAGAAAAAAACTAATTTCTAATTTCTCATACTGTCTTCATGCGGCAGAACAGAAAAAAATACCACATTTCTAATTTCCGAATTTTTCCGAATTTTTCCGATTTTTCGATATTTCCGAATTCGGAAACTTTTTTGATTTTCCTAAAAAATTGGATAGGAAATTGGAACAAATATTTTATTTCCGAAAAAATTGGAATTTTTTCCGAAAGGTCATTTTCCGATCCGATCCGACCGAAACACAGCCCTAATGCTAAGCATGGGATATCAAAAACAACAAATCGCAACAAGAGATACCAGTTCTGAATTCAAAGCAACTACGGACTAGCTAACATGACAAAGACTCGGGAAAAAAATATCATATATATATATATATATATACACACACACACACACACAATGAATATCACTAAGGCACACGCACATACACATAGGTATAAGAAACACAAATGATACAATACAAAATAAATGAGCTTTCCACACTCTTATGGAATAAATGTGTCATATGGAAACGGAAGTGAAGGGGTGTGAACTAGATGAAAAATACCACTTAAGACGTTTAATACAAAGTTAAACTATTAAAATGGCTCCGAACTGTTTGTTGGAGAAACTCTTTTAATCAAAACAAAACTTAACACAAGATATGTTTAAAAAAACTTATCAAAATAGTTTGAATGAGTTTGAACGAGTTATTTCAGATCTTGAATGAACCAGTTTTGGAAAACAAAACTTAAACTATTGAATCAGCACAACTAGGAAGAAGGTGATGAGAAAATGAGGAAGAACACAAGTAATTTTTAACGTGGTAAAACCCCACCCAATTGGGGAAACATCCACGGTGACCTCTACGTCACAAAATAAAAATCCACTAAACTATTGAATCAGCACAACTAGGAAGAAGGTGATGAGAAAATGAGGAAGAACACAAGTAATTTTTAACGTGGTAAAACCCCACCCAAATGGGGAAACATTAATGGTGACCTCTACGTCACAAAATAAAAATCCACTAAAATCAGAGTAACAAATTACAAGCTATTTAATAAACACACCTAAAAAAAAGTTCAAAATCTTTACCAACTCCTCTAGAATAAATCTGACTTCTTTGAAGGTTGTTGTTGTTAATGTTCTCTTGAGCTTCGTAACTTTACTTCATTCCAGTCTTTACACTGACTCGAACAAGTTCAAGACCATACAACCAACACTTTAAGTGTGGTAGAGTGAAAGTGTAGTGGTGATGTTCTCTCTAACATATGCATTCAACACACTCACACTTAATACAGACAGAATAATTCAATAAATTGCAAAATCACTAGATATTCAAGAAATTCAAAAATCAGTTTAGTCAAACCTAAAACAGACTTTTAGATCTTTCAAAATATTCGCAGATCAAGAGAGAATCTTGTTGAGAAATATCCAAGATCCTAATACTTTTAGGTTTTGAAAATATTATATAGAAAGTGCAAGCCCCAATCAAGATCTAAAAACTAGATCTTAGTCTGATAGTTTGAATAAAATGAAATCAGAATGAATATTGCTGGGTTAGGTTTTGAAAACAAAAAAATAGTTTTTAAAAATAACCAACAAAAAAGATTTTCTTGAAATAAGAAATCAAGATAGTGAACTATCTATGTGATTTGTATCACAGAGACGAGATCTCAAGTTTCTATGTAGAGAAACTAAAAACTCTATCAACGTGATTAAGTTGGAAGGATAATCAAGAACAAGAGAGTATAAATTCTCAAAACACGATCTAAACACTCAGGTTCAAAATCTCGTAAAAGTATTTCTGGATTAGGGTTTGACAAAGTTAGGGTTAGGGTTTCCTTTCTCTCTCTTCTCTCTACTCTCTCTTTTTTCTCCTAAATGAGGAAATCTCAAAAGTCTCTAATTGCCTCACCCAAGGAATATATTTATTCTGGAGTTCGAAGGATTTGGAATGATTCCATAAACCAAGGGCTGATATTAAAGGAATTTAAATCGATGCAAATCTAAGGGTTCACAGAAAGCGGTGCAAAGCCCAACTCTGATTGGTTAAACCATCGCACATGGATTAGTTCCAAACACATGCAGAACGTAGATTAAGATTATCCAATGGTCCAAAATAAGTCATATGTATGTGAGTGAATAAAAACAAAAATCGAACCGTTGTTTGTGCAACACGTGTAAGCTCACGATCAACTTTCAAAAATGCGTGTTTTTGAGTTCCAAAAAATTCTAGTTTTACCCACATAAGTTTATGTCGCTTTTATTTTCTATCCAAGTCAGTTTTAAGGAATAAAATATATTTACAAATCAACCCAAAAAATTTATTAAGTTTCAATTTTAATTTCCAAAAAATATTTAAAATATTTAGAAAATATTAATTAAATACCAAAAATTATTTAAAAATCATATTAGGGTATTTAACTCACACAAGGTCATAATGTGAATGAAACACTATATGTATGAAGTCCTAGTGTGTGGTGTATGTGAAATACCATCAAGAACTTGTGCAGGAATATCAATGTAGCTATGAAGGTTCTAAGGCTTTTTGGTTCATCTAGGGATATACACAATTTTGTCACTATTTCTAAACTAGATGAGCTCTTATATAATGCAGACTCAAATGAGTCAAAGATATAGCTTGCTTCAATATCACCCTTTGGAAATATGAGACAAAATTTCCTTTGAGTCAACAAGGACTCATAGGGATACAAAGAAAATGGAAATCCTATTCCTATAAAGAATCTATCTACCTAATCTCCTAGAAATGGAAAAATTACATAACTCAACTATGTACAAACCATTACCCTGTCAAAATATGATGCAATAAGAAGCTACTAAAATATTCAATAAGATACCTAAGATCAAGTTCAGTAGATGAGAGTATACCCGAGTGTCCAAGTGAACTCAAAATTTCTCCCCCATTTTGTCTCAAATGGATAAAGGGCAGTAAGAATCAAATAAGGAGAGTTATAAATAGGTAGATAAGCAATAACTTGAATAAACAATGAGAATTCACACGAATCTCCTTTATAAAACAGATATAAGAGGTGTTCTTTGTCATAATACTAACATCCATGCCTTACATCCTTAGAGATAAACTAAAAACAAGTGAAAAACTGGCAGTTATACAAATAAAGCAAAAAAAAATATTCAACCAAAACGATCCAATTGATTTGCGTAGTGAATCAAAACGCTAAAAATCCAAGGGTTTTGTAATAAATCGACCAATTGTAGATCAGTAGGTAGGTAATTAATCTCCAGTTCTTTTGATTCAACTAATTATCGTAAAACGTGATATCGAATTTTAATATGTTTAGTACCAGAATGTTGAACTGGGTTTTTAGAGATTTTGATCGCACTTTGGTTATCATAATAGAGATGGAGTTTTTCTTCTTTTATACCGTAATCTCTCAGCATTAGTTACAACCATAATAACTGGGCAAAACAACTTCCAGCTATAATATATTCAGATTCTGCAGTGGATAAAGAGGTGCAGTTCTATTTTTTGCTGTTCCAACAAACCAAGTTGTTACCGATGTAGTAACATGCGCCTGATCCACTTTTATTATCACCGGAACACCTAGCCCAATCATATTCGGTGTATCCAACTATAGTGCTCGATGTGTCATTAGTGTACCACAACCCTAAATTGTGAGCCTTTATGTATTTAATTATTCTTTCTACACATAATAAATGGCTCTCTTTGGGATTATTCTGATAATGGGTGTGCACACACATAGCGTACGTGATATCAGGGTGCGAGGCAGTTAGGTAGAGCAAACTCCCTATCATACTACGGTATAAGGTAGAGTCAATGGATTTACTATTTTCATCTTTGGAGAGTTTGACCGAGGTACTCATAGGCATTCTAGCTTCCTTAGCAGTATCTAAGCTAAACTTTTTTACAATCTCTAATGCATATTTAGATTGCAAAACAAATAAACCTTCTGAGTTTTATTTAACTTGAAAAACTAATAAAAATTGCAACTCCCCCATATGCGACATTTTGAATTCTTTATGCATAATATCTGAGAAAGACTTGGCTTCTGAAGTGGAGGTGGATCCAAAAATTATATCGTCAACATACACTTGAGCAATAGTAATTTTATTGTCAAAATTTTTGACAAATAAGGTTTGGTCATTTCCTCCTCTCATAAATCCATTATCTAACAAAAAGGTGGATAAACGCTCATACCAAGCTCTAGGAGCTTGTTTTAACCTATAAAGATCTTTCTGAAGACGATAAACATAATTAGGATGATGAGGGTCAATAAACCATTTGGGATGTTCTACATAGGTCTCCTCAGTTAAAATTCCGTTAAGGAAGGAAAACTTTACATCCATTCGGTAATGTGTGAAATTTAAATGACATGCTATAGCAAAAAGTAAACGAACAGATTCAAGATGAGTAACAGGAGCAAATGTTTCCTTAAAATCTATTCCTTCAATCTGAGAGTAGCACTGGGCAACTAATCTAGCTTTATTTCTAATGATCATCCCAGACTCATCAGTCTTGTTTTTAAAAATCCAACGTGTGCCAATAACCCTTTTATTTTCAAGTCTGGGTACAAGATACCAAACATCATGAATGAAAAAATAAAGAAGTTCCTCTTGCATTACAGAAATCCACAAGGGTTCATTCAAGTCTTCATTTACATTTTTTGTCTCAATAAGTGACACAAAACATGCAAAATGAGCAATGTTGTGAAGTTGGGATCTTGTACGAACAAGTTCTATAGGGTTACCAACAACGTTATCTATGGGATGGTCTTTAGAAACCCAGTTAGGCACTACAGGGATCTTTATTGGTAAAGAATCAGTTATTTTAGGAGATTAATAATTTAAAAGGTTTTTAGACTCATCCACAATAGCTGGTCTATGAATTTTACATTCTGCGGAAGTGTCATTTACAATCATATTAATGGATTCCATCATGGTCTTAGTATTCAAGTTGTAAATTCGGTAGGCTCTACTGTCAGATGAATATCCTAAAAATATAGCTTTATCTCCTCTTGTTTCAAACTTAAATAAATGTTCTCTGTCCTTATAGACATAATATGTACTACCAAATGTCCTAAGATATTTAAGATTTGGCTTCTTTCCATACCAAAGTTCATAGGGGTCTGTTTAGAATTCTTCCTAAGGTAGACTCTATCGATAATGTGAGATGCAATACGAACTGATTCAACCTAAAAGTATTTGGTAAATCTTTGGCATGTATTAAAACTCTTTCCAGTTCCTAAATTGTTCTATTTTTGCGCTCGGCTATCCCATTTTGTTGGGGTATCTTGGAAGCACTGAACTCGTGTTTGTAACCATTATAGTCACAATATTTAATGACACCATAATCTATGAATTCACCTCCTCTATCACTCCGATTCTATCTACCTACTTGGGAGTCCTTTTCATTTTTTATATAAAGTAAGATTTTTAAAAACGCTCTAAAGGTTTCAGACATCTTCTTTAAAAAAGTAACCCAAGTGAATCTCGTGTAACCGTTAACCATAACTAGAATGTAACTATTGCCACAAAGACTAATAGTACGAGAAGGACCCATTAGGTCCATATATATGAGTTCTAATGGTTTAGAGGATAGAATGTCTTCAACTCTTTTATGAGATGCCTTAAAAAAAATTCCTTCTTGATAAGGACCACAGACAATGTTGGAAATAGGTTTTATTTTAGTAATACCTCTAATAATTTCCTGAGAGGACAATTTACTAAGGTTGTCATAATTTACTTGACCCATTCTGTTATGCCATAATTTATTGTCATCCATTCTAGCAATGTTACAGACTTATGTACTTGGATTAACTGAGTAACAGTTATCTAGAGTACGGAGTACGGTAATTATGCACTCACTATTTTCATTTAAAATTTTGAAATTGTTCTTCGAAGAGGTGACAGTATGATTAGAGTCGTAAAATTATGAAATACTTAGTAGATTAGCCTTAAGAACTTGTACTAATAAAACATCTTCAGATGATGTGTGGTTAAGCCATTTTATACTCCAAGTGGTTGTCCCATTATATCTCATCTTGCTTTTGCAGATGATGTGGTAATTTTTTGTAGGGCTGATAAGAGAAGCATCAAGAAAACTATGGACTTTATTAAGGATTATTGTATCAGACCTGGACAAAAGTGCAATTCTTCAAAGAGTAGTTTTACAGTGGATGATAAATGCTCAATTCATAAAAGGGAGTTGATTTTTGCAGTGTGTGGCCTTAACTCAAAATCTTTTCCTTTAAAATATTTGGACTGCCCTCTTTTTAAAGGGAGAAATAAGGTACCTTACTATGACAGTTTAATCTGTTCTTTAAGATCCAAAATGTCAGGATGGTAGTCTAAGCTCCTATCTAATGTGGGTAAACTGGTCCTACTAAAACATGTGTTGAGCTCTATTCCATCATATCTTCTAGCTTCAATATCCCCTCCTAAAGCTGTCATTAGTAAAATTCATCGAATGCTCAACAAATATTTTGGGGGTGGAAGTGAGGATCAAGGCTGGAAATGTCAGTGGAAAAGTTATGAATCTTTATGCCAAGATGAGAATACTGGAGGTCTGGGCCTAATGAATTTCAATACCCTTTCAACTGCAGCCTTCATGAAACTATACTAGAAATTTTGTACTGAACCTTCTATATGGTCTAACTATATGTTCCAGAGGTACAAGAATACTAGAAATGCATCATTTGATACTTCCCATACATGGAGGAAATTAATGATAGCAAAAGATGTGAGTAGTAACTTTATGGAGCAAATTGATGGAGATTGGACCTGGATTCCGGACACATCAGGTCAATTCACCTTATCTTCTACTTATGCAATCCCCAAAGATCATTCCCTTTCATCTATTGTTATGACTAATATTTGGGATAACCATATTCCAAAAGAAAATTTCTATTAACATGTAGAAAATCCTCCATGGTTGCTTACCTATTAATGAGAACATTAAAAAGGTGGGAATTAGAATATGCTCCATATGCAAAGCTTGTCATCAAAATTAAGAGTCCACAAAACACTTGTTTCTTTCATGTCCTATTATTGCCCCTATTTATAAGCATTTTTCAAGCATTATTTGGATTGAGCTGAACACTATCTCTATAGAATCCATGCTTCACAGTTGGTGGTTGAAACCGGGTATAAGAGACTATGCTAGATTCCTTAGTAAGAGTATCCCTCTTGTTGTTTGTTGGGAGATTAGGAAAAGTAGGAATAAATCTTTTTTCAAAAATATCCCAATGTGTGCTAAGGATATTATATTAAACTCCTCAAATCTGATTTCTTGCATTTGTAAGGGGATTAAGTTTAAAAATACTCTTTCATCTTTTGATTAGGGTATTCAACAAATTTTTGATGTTAAAATTTCTTCAAAGATCTAATCTACTTTTCCTATAAAGTGGAAATTTCCTTCATCTGGTTATTCTAAGTTAAATGTAGATGGGGCATCTAAAGGAAATCCAGGCTTATGTGGATATGGGGGAATTCTTAGAGATGATAAAGGAACTCTCCTCTTTGCTTTGGCAAAATCTGTTGGTTCTTCTACGAATGCTAGTGTGGAATTAAAAGGGCTTTGTGTTGGCCTTAAATTGTGCCTCCAATTCAATGTTCGAAATGTTCTTATTGAATCTGACTATATGTTTATGGTCAACCTTACCAAACATAATTGGAAACCGCCATAGAAATTAAAGAAAGATGTGGAAGAAATCAAGACTTATTTGGAGATGCTGAAATTTCCATTGTCTCATTGTTTTAGAGAATCCAATATGGTTGTTGATGCTCTGGCTAATTCAGGTGTGTTTCTTTCCTCTCTTCAAGTGTATCACAATGTTGAGGACCTTCCTAAGATGGTGAGAGGTGCCTACAAATTGGATAAAATGGGATGCCACTACTTAATATTTTCTTTTCATTATTTGTAATGCTTTTTTCCTATAATTTTTGTAATGGGTTCATTATAAAATTCCAAATTTTCAGCTTTATATCTTTGTAATGGGAGTCTCTATTAACTCCCAAATTTTTAGCTTTTCTAAGTTAACTTATTGGGCTCAACAGTTAACTTTATATTTCTTTATTAAGACTATCGAGCTTGTAATTTCCACCAGAGAAGCTATTTCTTTATGATTTCTAATAATACTTGTGGGGGTACTGTCCCTCTTATCTAAAAAAATAAATAAATAAAAAATAAAAAATAAAAAATAAAACATCTTCAGGAACATGTAATCTTTCTTCTAGGAGTGTTCCTTTGCCAACGATCTGGGCTGAAACACCATCTCCAAATAAGACTTTGCCTCCGGAGAAGTTCGTTTTGTTTGAGAGTTTGGATTCATCCCTGGTCATATGCTTAGAACATCTAGAGTCTAAGTACCATCCAGACGTGGTGTGTTCATCTTTTAAAGCACTGATCACTATGTTACATTTCATCTGGGGTACTATATCATCCTTTCTTACCCAAATTTCTCTGGTTTTCAATTTGTGCTTATTAGCTCATATTTGATAAAACTTGCGAGCTTCAGATTTTTGTCTATACAAATTTTGCGCAATTTTATTTTTGTTATAAACATTTTGAACATTTGGTCGAGAAAAGACTGTAGGATTATTTCATGTCGATTGTCTTTTAGTATTAGATCTTGTTTTTCTCTTTCGATAGTTAGAATTTATGTCTGGTGGTTTATGTAGGACATAATTGTTGCGGATATTCCTAGAATAGTTAAAGTTCTGATAGGTAAAGGAGGGATAAGTAGTTTGATGCAGCTGTTTGGAATAGCAACCATCTAACAAGTGTCTGTACACATCACAGTATGAGCAATAAAGATTGCTCATAGCAATTAAGGCTTTAGGAAAGTTGTTGAACATAGGTTTCCCTAAATTATGACTTTTGGCATTATTTCTAGAGGGAATAGTTTGAAATGAGGTCCCACTCTTTCTAATAGGAGGACAAATGTACTTGGCTTTAAGTTGAAAATTATGATTAGAGGTACTTGTCTCATCAAGGTTTAACTGCTGCTGATTTTTATCAAAATCATTTTCCAAAGATTGAAAGTCTGGAAAATTTCCATAGGTCTTTTCCCACTAGTAACCAACTCTATAGTTTCAAAAGGTTTAGTTTGCTTGATTTTTTTCGTGCAAAATCCTATTCCAGATATGTAGTCAAAATTGGTCTTACTGTGAGCAACACAGTCCTCAAAACAATTAGAATTGCTTTCAAATTTTGAGAATTTTTTAAAGATTTTTGAAGCCTTTTCTTTTATTTGTTCCAATTCTAATAACGATCCTTTATACTTCTTTTCCAAAACATAATTGGATTCAGTCAAGTCTTTGAATTTTTGTTCAAAAACCTTTATTTTCTCATCATGAGTTAAACTTTCAGATGTATACTCTTCAACTTTTTGTTTAACGCTTTGGTTTAGGGACTCTAATTTCTTGGAGATATCTTTGACAAGATTCTCTAGTCTGGCGCTTTTCTTGAGTGTTTTAGTGTAAAGTGTGTGAATGTCAGGAAGGTACTCATTATTGGATTCATTAAATGAGAAGTGTGAAGTGTCCCCTGTCGATTCAATTTTAGGACTCACACACCCATTGGAATCAATAATAAGACGATCACTTTGACTCACACACACATGATTTTCAGTAATACAATCATTCTTAAGCATTAAGGTAGACATATCAGTAGAAGCAACGTCACTTATCATATGATCAGTTTCCTCATCATCATTGTAGATTATCTTAGCAAAGAATTACATGCAAGGGTCATAAGAGTTGGATGACTCAGGTTCATCATTTTCAGAATCACTTGAGTCATTCCAAGTCTTGCATATCTAAGCCCTATTATGTTTGGGGTTTTTTTCTAAGTTAACCCTACAGTCACTAGCCATGTGTCCTAATTTTCCACATCTATAACATTCAACATTTTTGAGGTCTTTCTGAGGTCTCTTATGATCATCAGTCTTTTGTTTGTCACGTCTTCTCTCATGAGTGCTATTATTAGAAGTGTTGGAGTAATTAAATTTCCCTTGTCTAGAAGAAACTTTGTTTCTAAAGTTTACAATTTTTTTTGAATTGCTTAGACATAAGTGCAATCTGATTATCCAAGTTATCCAAGTCATAGTCAAGGTCAAGGTCAGGTTTGATCAACTTAGATGAAAAAACAAGATTAGAATTACCCTGTTTATTATTGGTCTGGATCAATTGTTTCTTGAATTCTAGTTCCATTTCCACCGTTCTTAGTTTACTACTGAGAAGATCCGGGGTAAGATTTTGATCATCTATTTCCTTAATATCATATCTTTTGTTATCAAACTTCTATGGAAGTGATCTTAGAATTTTTGTAACAATTTCTTTCCTATCATAGGTTATACCATTTGCATGTAACTTAGTTACAATGTCAATCAACCTAATATATAAATCATCAAAGGATTCAGTCTCAGACATGACAAGAGAGTTATACTATTCGATAAGCATTTTAGTTTTAGCAGCTTTAACTCTCGTATCACCCTCATGTGCAGTTACAAGTGTATCCCACGTTTCCTTAGAAGTTGTGCAAGATGAGATCTTCTTGAACTCATGTTCATTAATAGAAATAAATATGTCATTCTTGCCTTTATTATTACATAGTGAAATTTTTTTATCATCTTTAGTGAATTCACTTAGTAGCTTCCTAATTCTCACAAGGCTTCCTTCAACTGTTGGTTTAGTAGGAAATGTGTAGACATTTTCTATAACTTCCCAGACTTCATCTCCCAGATTTCCTTGAATGAAAGCAATCATCCTAACATTCCGATAAGGAAAATTGGTTCCATCAAAGAGAGGGGGTCTGGACAGGTTACCTAGTCTCTTAAATTTCTCATCCATACTTTTGTTTTGAAAAAAACAATTTCAGAAACACAGAACCTAAATTTTTTAAAATAGCCAAGATCTGATACCAATTGAAAAATGCCACTTAAGACGTTTAATACAAAGTTAAATTGTTAAAATGCTTCGAACTGTTTGTCTAAGAAACTCTTTTAATCAAAACAAAACTTAACACAAGATGGGTTTAAAAAAACTTATCAAAATAGTTTGAATGAGTTATTTCAGATCTAGAATGAACCAGTTTTGAAAAAGAAAATTTAAATTATTAAATCAGCACAGCTAGGAAGAAGGTGATGAGAAAATAAGGAAGAACACAAGTAATTTTTAACGTGGTAAAACCTCACCCAATTAGGAAAACATCCACGGTGACCTCTATGTCACAAAATGAAAATCCACAAAAATCAGAGTAACAAATTACAAGATATTTAACAAACAGACCTCACAAACACACCTAAACTAAGTTCAAAATCGTTACCAACTCCTCTTGATTAGAACTGACTTCTCTGAAGGTTGTTGTTGTTGATTTTTTCTCGAGCTTCATAACTTTACTTGATTCCAGTCTTTAGGTCGACTCAAACAAGTTTAAGATCATACAACGAACACGTTAAGTGTGGTAGAGTGAAAGTGTAGTGGTGATGTTCTCTCTAACATATGCATGCAACGCACTCACACTTAATACAGACAGAATGACTTAACAAATTACAAAATCACTAGATATACAAGAAATTCTAAAATCAGTTTAGTCAAACCTAAAATAGACTTTTAGATCTTTTGAAATATTGGCAGATCAAGAGGGAATCTTGTTGAGAAATATCCAAGATCCTAACACTTTCAGGTTTTGAAATATTATATAGAAAGTGCAACCCCCAATCAAGATCTCAAAACTAGATCTTAGTATGATAGTTTGAATAAAATGAAATCAGAATGAATATTGTTGGTTTAGGGTTTGTGTAGACACCCCATTCTAATACCCCCTAACTTCTCCTAAGGTCCCTAACACCTCCCTTCATCATTGCAAACGCAAGTCATACCCCAGGTACTAACCTAAAGGCCATCGAGCACTTCCAGGCTCCGTTTGACAAAAAGTCAAACTCTTCAGCTCAACCGAGACTGAATGAATCTTTGAAGAACACTGAATTTCCTTTTCAACGGTCCATCCCATTCACGATTCTCACTTACCATGCGGACGAACGACCCATTTTCCCCCAAAACTCGATCAGGAGGTCATCGGACGTTCCCAGGATTCGTTGACCAAAGTCAACTCTTTAGCTCGACTAAGAATGAATGAATCTTCAACCCCCCTTTCCAATGGTCCACCCCATGCGCGATTCTGACTTATGGAACGGACGAACGATCCGTTTTACTCCGAAAGGTCACCGAGCACTTCTAGGCCTCGGTTGACCAAGTTTAACTCCCCAAACCGAGTCAAACTCTTTGGAATGTCTAAGTACATCTCCTAACCTTTCCAACGGTCTGCCCCGTGGGCGTCCGAAGTTTCCCCGTCCAAAGTACCGATGAGCGCTTCAGAGCCATATTTGACCTAAAGTTAACTCCTAAACCCGGGAGTGGTCCAAGTACTTTCGAAGGTCTCTAAATCACGTTTCCAACGGTTTTCCCCGTGCATGATTTGGATCAACATTTTGCGCTCTACGACTGATTTTTTGAAGGAGCCTGAAAGAGACTGCCAAATGGCAGGTCCCAGACCCTGCCTATCGATAGTGTGCCTAAACTCACCTGCCGATTGGCAGGACCAGGGCTATGCTGATCGGTAATTCCCCAGGCCTATAAAAAGGAGGACTTGACCTCATTGCAAAGGGAGCCCAGATTTGAAATACATCACTCTCAGCGAATCCACAAAACCTCTCTCGAAGTCAGCATGATTTCCACATCCAAATCCCTTTCCAACCTTCACTTTTCATCATACTTTTCATCAAACTTGGTTAATTAACTGCCTTCCATCATCATCCAAGTGTAAGGGCTTCTCTCCAACATTCAAAGATCAAGCTCAAGATCTTCTAGGAGGTCCAATTTTCTCCATTCTCTCCTTAAATTCTCATAAACTCGCATTGACTTGTTTTATTACTTAGCGCTTTTATTCTCTCATCTCTCATCTCACATATCCTAATATACTTTTTATTTAGTATTATTGCACATCTCTTATTTTCATATAAATAAAAACTCAAAAAAAACAAGAAAAATGGGGTTTGCTCATAAATTCCAAACGGGAATTCTCACACTTTTCTTACACTTTTCTCACAACTAAAACATTTTTTTTACACACACACATAAGAGAAGCCCCGGTTGGATTTATGGGATAAACCCCACCCCTCGTTTTGCATGCGAACTACGTGGACTTTGATGCCTCCATAGGCTATGTAGGCGTCTCGAGGTAAAACCCGAGACTCGAGTCCTATTCTTACTTTTTCTCTCATTTTCTATCTTCTCTAAACTCAATTATCTTATATTCTATATATTTACATATACATATATTTGTTCTTAGTAGCGTATTATTCCACAAGCGTTATCATTTCCTTATAATGATCGACACTCGGATAATCGCATAAATCCTATTTTCTAATATTACTTTTTAGGAACATTCCTATGGATGACTCGCTTTATCTCTTCCATGATACAAGTCGATGATTCCTATCTCCGCTACATATACACATGCACACATATCATGGGGAAATAAAGGAAAATAGCAACAACCCATGAGAGACCGTAAGGGCGGAATGGGTGCCTAACAGCTTCCCATTTCGTAACTTAGCCTCCGGACCCTTTTTGAATCATTTTGGTTTCGTATGCATCAGTATGTATTTGGATGCTGTCCTTCGGGATGGATCCCTTTTCGTTTTTTTGTTTTGAGTAAAATAGATTGGCGACTCTATCTCTCTACATTTTTCACCTCATTCACCAATGTCGATCGAAGCGCTCCCGAGAGGCACGCACGAGACCTAGAAGGATCCTCTCTCGCCGCTCAACGAGGGGGTCTATCCGAGGATGGCCACAGTTTGAAAACATAAAATCAGTTTTTAAAAATAACCAACAAACAAGATATCTCGAAATAAGAAATCAAGATAGTGAACTGTCTACGTGATTTGTATCACGGAGACGAGATCTCAAGTTTCTGTGTAGAGAAACTTAAACCTCTACCAACGTGATTAAGTTGGAAGGATGATCAAGAACAAGAGAGGATAACTTCTTAAAACACGATCTAAACACTCAAGTTTAAAATCTCACAAAAGTATTTTTGGATTAGGGTTTGACAAAGTTAGGTTTAGGGTTAGTGTTTCCTTTCTCTCTCCTCTCTCCTCTCTCTTTTTTCTCTCAAATGAGGAAATCTCAAAAATATCTAATTGCCTCACCCAAGGTATCCATTTATACTGGTGTTCGAAGGATATGGAACGATGCCATAAACCAATGGCTGAGATTAAAGGAATTTAAATCGATGCAAATCTAAGGGTTCACAGAAAGCAGTGCAAAACCCAATTCTGATTGGTTAAAACCATCGCACTTGGATTAGTTACAAACACATGCAGAACGTAGATTAAGATGATCCAAGGGTTGAGAATAAGTCATATGTATGTGAGTGAATAAAAACACAAATCGAACTGCTGTCGGTGCAACACGTGTAGGCTCACAATCAACTATCAAAGGCGTGTTTTTGAGTTCAAAAAATTCTAGTTTCACCCACATAAGTTTTTGCCACTTTTAGTTTCTACCCAAGTCAGTTTTAAGGAATAAAATATATTTACAAATCAACCCAAAAACTTTATTAAGTTTCAATTTTAATTTCCAAAAAAATATTTAAAATTCTTAGAAAAATATTAATTAAATCCCAAAAATTATTTAAAAATCATATTAGGGGATTTAACTTACACGAGGTCATAATGTGAATGAAACACTATATGTATGTAGTAATAGTGTGTGATGTATATGAAATACCATCAAGAAATTGTAGAGGAATATCAATGTAGCTATGAAGGTTCTGAGGCTTTTTGGTTCATCTAGAGATAGACACAATTTTTTCACTATTTCTAAACTAGATGAGCTCCTATATGATGCGGACTCAAATGAGTCAAAGATATAGGGTGCTTCACTAGAAACTATTAAATTGTGACCCAGTAACTTAAACATGTTCAAGGAGTTGCATTTGATTACAAAACTTTATCAAAAATATATAAAGCCTCACGTGAAAGAAAATGAACTCAAAGAACAAAACAAGCACAATTCATATAAGCCCAACGTATTGATTATTCTACAAACCAATACAGTCGTGACAAAATAGCGTAACTAGGATACACAGACATTGCGCAAAATCATTGATATTCCATCCAAACTCCCTCAAATATAATAGTATTCTTTTCTTTTATTTTGACGAAAATATCAATCTAAACAAATGTTATCGTGAGGCAATACACGTACGCCGAGTATATTGAATTCTCTCTCACACGTACCATCCCCATGAGGTATATGGTGAGGCAATTCATGTACACTCAGGTATATCAAATGGCTTGTCCACACGTACTGATTGCCCGCAACAGCAAGACGTATATCGTGGAAGTCACGCCAAATGGGCGAACCCTTTCCGATTCACCAAACCAACTACATACCCGCATATAGGTGTCAAGCCTAGGACGCACATATTAGATTGTCGGTTTCAACCCGAAACTCTGCCAAAATTTTGGGTCGACCCGCCGCCCAAATTTTTGTGCATTTTTAAAACGGAACCCTGCCCGTGAGCCTGGTTATAAGTCCAGCCATAGCTTTGCATATGTTACAAACTTAACTTTTCCAGGCTCGAGTCCTGTCCAGCATTTCATTTTGCATTTAGGAGAATTTAATACAAGTGAGAACTTAATAATTATAATAATCATGCTGAGACCGTCTCCCAAAAAAAACATTCCTCCTTTCTTTATCAAAAATCCAAAAAAAAAAACATATCTCCTTTCTTTATCAAAAACCCAAAAACATTTCTCACTTCTTTATTAAAAATCCAAAAACATTTCTCTTTTCTTTACCAAAAATCCAAAAATATTTTGTCTTTCAATCTAAAAAAAATGTCAGAAATATTCTCATTCCTTTTCTAAAAAATAAATCCCATTTTACGCCTTCTTATGTCAATCGCACGCCCTTGACCTGGCTCCTTATTGGCTTTGGTCTTCAGCCAAATCACCCCGGAGTTCTGTTCATTCCCCTGTTACTTCCTCCGAGTCCGGTATCCATCTGATTTCCATGGACAACACAGATCAAGCACCAGTTGCACAACCAGATCTGACGGAAGTTTTAGCTCAGCTCGTGTCGAAGATTGACAACCATCAGACTGAGGTTCGGGAGATGCAATGAAACCAGGATCCTATTCCTCAAGATCCCGAGGCCCTATTCCCTCACGCTATGGGTCCACCCGAGCCTATTTTGGTTCCCGAAGAATATCATAATGCTCCCAGTGTCCCTCCTATTAATGGGCCTTCGCCTGCCCAGCTTTCTCCCAGCCTGAGGCTAACTTGCCTATGATCGTTGATTCGAAAGGGGAGGAGTTGAACAAAGTGAAATAAGATCTCATGATGCTAACTAAGAAGTTCGACCAAGTCAGAATCTCCAGAAATTACATAGACTACACCCACATGTCTCCTTATCCTAAGGCAAGGTTACCCGAGAAATTCAAGATGCCGAATATCAAGAAATTCGGAGGGAGTGGACCCACAATCGTCCATCTTCGCAGTTATCACCGTGCCATGACTCTCCTATGGGCTTCTAACGAGGTGATTGCCCAATTATTTCAGCAAACTTTGAAGGATAGTGCTCTCTGATGGTTTTTGTCTCTCGAGGAGTCTAGAATCCATAGCTGGGAGGATGTGACATGAGAATTCATATTGCAGTATAAGTAAAACGAAGATCTTGAGGTCACCCACCATTATTTAAAGATACTCAAATAGAATTCTGGGATATCAGTCAGTAACTTCAAAGCCCAATGGAGGGAAAAAGCAGCTACCATGACTAATCGGCCTTCCGAGGAAGAATAAGTCAGCATAGTGAAGAAGAACTTCTTGCCCCATGTTCGAGCAACCATGGGAGGACAATACTATCCCCACTTTGGATCTCCCAAAGAAGCAGGAGTAGAAATCGAGGAAGGTCTTGCTAAAATAGAAGTTGAACCAAAGAAGGTGTCCGGACAGTTTACCCCCAAAAAATGTGACAAACTTGCCAGTACTGTAGTCTCAACCATCAATAACATCTCTTAACCAACCACTTCATGGGCACCCAAAATTCACCTTGTGCTAGCTCAAAATGAATACACCAAGCTCCATGCTCCCCTCTCCAAAGTTTATCAAGACCTGCTAAGCCGAAACCATATCAAACCCTTGGATCCTCGTCCATTGCCAAACCCACTCCCAAGAAACTTCAAGGCAGATGCCCATTGCGCCTTTCACAAAATCGTTGGCCATACCACTGACCAATGCTTTCACCTTCGAAACATAATCCAAGGTTTAATTGACCGGGGTACCGTTGCCCCACCAGCTAATCCTAAGCCAAACACTACTCACAAACCACTCCTAAATCATGACAATGCCATCTTCTTAGAAGAAAACCCAGAATTTGATCCCTCAAACCAAATCACACCCATATACTCTCTTAAACCTCTCCAAACTCGCCCATACTTCCTTTTACACCTTACTAGTCTCGCTGATCAGGAACAATCACTCCTTACCAGAGCATGCATCATTGTCCGTACCCGTTCCAAAAATGGAGGTATGGAATTATCAAAAGTGTTAAACAAACTCTTGGAGTTCGGGATGAAATTGCCCTCACAGATGCTCATTGATTGCCAGAGCTCTAGTACACTATTCTTAGAAGCAAGGAAATGGGCCCGAAAATCAGATCGTTGGGTAGTACCGATCGATGAAGTCAGCCTAGATGATGTCGTCCAGATTAGAGCAGAATTATTCAGGCAAACCAATGAGATTTACAGTATGACCAAGTTACTTGATACTCTGAAGGTACAAGGGCACCTGGTCCCCTCACCCTTACATATCCCCACAGAATGTGAAGACCTATATGAAGAAGCCATTGAAGTTTTGGAATGCATTGACTTTACATGGAAAGACAGAATTGTTTCCACCAGATGGGGGGAAGAATTCAAAGATTCGAATAAAGAACAAGTTTGCGAGAAGGCTGGCCCGGTATACGATATATGTGGGATGATATCATTTGAAGAACTCCTCAGAGAAATAATTAAGGTAGTAGAACAACCCGAGATTGATGAGGAAACAGGGTTCATGTTCTTCCTTTCTTTAGTAAATCACATGATCAGATCAGGGAGGCACTACTAGATCCTAAGCTCACTACCATCCAATGATAAGGGGAAGGGCGTTGAAAACTTTCATATGCCATAAATGACCCTCGAAGAGAGCAAGATCCTCGATTAATTGAAGAGAACTCAAGTTAACATCACTCTATGGGGGATTTTCATGTCTTCTCAGCTGCACATAAATGCTTTGATTAAGTTACTCACTGGACCCATAGTTCCTCCCTCTACTACACTAGAAGAAGCAGTAAATTTGGTCGGATCCTTGACCTCTACCCGAATGCTATCCTTTTGTGAAGAAGAAATCCTCATAATTGGGCTAAACCACAATCATGCACTCAACATCTCCGTCGAAGTTATGGGGAAAATCGTACCACTCTCTCTTGTCGATAATGGATCCGCCTTGAATGTCTGCCCATTAAGAACCTTCAAATGCTTAGGACTAAAAGAAAGTGACCTCGCTCCAACTTCCACTGTTGTACGTGCCTATGATAATACCCATCGGGAGGTGATGGGATCCATAAAACTTGTAATAGGGGCTGGTCCTATAAACCCTGTCGTTGAATTCCAAGTTAGTGACATCCCAACTTATTCCAACCTGTTACTCGGACGACCTTGGCTCCATAGTATCAAAGGTGTGTCTTCCTCACTCCATCAAAAATTAAAGTTCTTCGTCGACAGACGAGTCATTACCATTTTGGGCGACGACGATAATATCGAGGGTGCAAGTACCAATAATCCAATCCTTGATATACAGCACGGGTCAAATTATATGCACCTATTAGGATTTCGAATTGAGCCACTCCTACTCCCGATAGGGGACGATTTCAAAGAAAGGGTTTGTACAGAATACGACCCTCATGGAAATGTCAATGCGATTCAGATGTTCAAAAACATGCACTTCATGCCCGGATTGGGGCTAGGACAAAGACAGCAAGGGATAATTGATCCCATTGAACTGAAAAAAGATTTCCCTCCTTTTGGTTTAGGGTATCAACCATCAGAACAAGAGCTCAAAATGATCCGCCAGTCTCGACCAAAGAGAAGATTAGACTGCATCCAGACTATCCTAGGTGACTCCTTGAATGGAAGATTCATCAAAGAGGGTCAGGACTTCCCCTTTTACGGCTTTCCACAACCATGGTATGACCATACAGACAAGAAGATGAAATAAGGAATAGAGATCTTTTTTCAAGATAGCGACCCATGGGCCGAAAGTTCCCAACACCGTGTACAACCGCTCGTTAAAGATATCAAAGATTCTGAGGAAAGTGACTCCGAGGACCCATTCAACTTACAAACACTGGAGCTGACACTCTGTATGGTTCACTCAAGCACTACATCACTGGATGAATCTCACCTAATTAAAGCTGCTTATACACCTATCCTCAACTAGCATGATGCGCTAATTCTACCCGTTGAAATCACCCTTAATCCTAATGTTTACCCTATTTCTTCTTCTGTTGTCTATCCTTGCTCAAATATAATTGATTCCTCCTTTTATGAGGTTCTCAATACTGTTTTTCCTATCAATCAAATAAATGAAAATTTTGAGTATCTTGTTGTGCCTTACATTAATTGTTTAGATTCTAATCAAACTTTTAATGAGGATGATTTTGCAAATGAACAATTCTTAACTAATCCAAATAAGGTTAATAATAAACAACAGTACCGCGTTCAAGTTAATGAAGAAGGGACTATTGTTATTAACCTAGATTCTAGTAGCTAAATACGCGAGATTAGGATAGGGGATACCCTTGACGAGCATGAGCGCGCACAACTCGAGGAATTGATAAAAGAATTTGTGTATGTCTTCGCATGGTCCTATGAGGATATTCCCAGAATTGACCCCGAAATAACTCAACATGAGATCCCCACTCTTCCAGATTACAAGCTGGTTAAACAAAAGTTGAGAAAGATCTGCACCGAATGGTCGCTCAAAGTCAAAGAAGAGGTGGTCAAACAGTTGAACGTAGGCTTTATTCGTGTGATCGAATATCCCACATGGCTAGCCAACATAGTGCCTGTGCTGAAATCAGGAGTGAAGGTTTGGATGTATGTAGACTATCGGGATTTGAGCTAAGATTCTCCAAAAGATGATTATCCGCTACCCAATATCGACATGATCATGGACAACATAGCCAGTCATGCTCTCAAGTCATTCGTCGACGGGTTTACCGAATACAACTAAATCAAAATGCACCCAGATCATCAAGAAAAAACCGCGTTCATTACCCCATGGGGAACCTTTTGCTACACTGTCATGCCATTTGGTCTTAAGAATGTTGGGGCTACCTACCAGAGGGCTGCCACAATCATCATGCATGATCTGATTCATAAAGAAGTGGAGGTATATGTGGATGATATGATTATTAAGTCCAAAAATAGAGAAGGTCATGTTCCCGCTCTCCGAAAGTTCTTCGAACGACTGCGACAGTATCGGATGAGACTCAATTCACATAAATGTGTCTTCGGCGTTATAAAAGGAAAACTCTTGGGATTCATGGTTAGTGAGAAAGGGTTAGAAGAAGATTATGCCAAGATGAAAGCCGTACTTGAGATGCCACCTCCCCGAACGGAGAAAAAAGTCTGAGTTTTCCTTAGGAAATTGTAATACATCAGCCAGTTAACCTCCATCTGCAAACCCATTTTCAAACTACTCCGAAAGGATTCAACAAAGTTTTGGAACGAGGCCTGCCAAGAAGACTTTGACCGAATCAAATAATACCTCACTCAACCTCTGCTACTCATGCCACTATAGCCTGGTCTTCCCTTGCTCCTATACCTAACCATAATCGACACTGCAGCTGGGGATTTGCTATCCCAATACCTTGAAGATTCCCGCAAAGAAAGAGCCATCTATTATGCCAGTTGCAAATTAGTCGGATACAAAATTAACTACACTTCTTTGGAAAAGGCATGTATCATGCTTATCTGGGTCACCCAAAATTTGCAGAACTACATGCTCGCCTTACTTATTCAACTTGTATCCAGAATGGACCCCATCAAGTACCTTCTTGAGAAACCTGCCTTATCCAGCCGAATGGCCCGATGGTTGATGCTCTTAGCCGAGTTCGATATCGTGTACGTCACACAGAAATCTATGAAAGGAAGAGCCATCTCTGACTACCTCGATGATTACCGCATGGATGAAGCTTATGTCTAGATCTTCGAATTCCCAAATGAAAACATCCTTTGCACTGCCCAGGACAATCTTCGGTGGAAATTGTTCTTTGACGGCGCTGCCAACAAAAAGGTATATGTCATTGGGATACTTCTGATTTCCCCGAATGACTACCACACTCCCATCGCCATCAAGTTGGATTTCCCTTGCACCAATACCATGACTGAATACGGGGCATGAAGGGTAGTCTTTAAAGTTTCTCTTAAGAAAGGCATTCAATACCTAGATGTTTGCGGGTATTTCGCCCTCATCATCGGTTAAATGGCTAGGAAGTGTAAAGTCAAGGATGAGAAGCTCCAACCCTTCCATGCCTACTTAGAAAAACTAGCCTCCCAATTCCAAGACATCACCTTCCATTACCTACCTCGAGAAAAAAATAACCTATCCGATGCCCTTGCTACCTTGGACTCCATGGTCGACATGCCCGAAGGAATAACAATTTCCCCTTCCTTATTCAAAAGCAAGATAAACCTACCCACTACTACCACATTGATCTCGTCACCGTAGAATATCTCGAGCTAGCCAATTGCTGGTACAATGATAACTGGCACCTCCTCAAACATGGTAAGTATCCCGAGGGTTCCAATAAGAAAGACCGAGCAAACGTCCGAAGACTGGTCGCCTAGTAAATCATCTGTCATAAAGCACTGTTAAAAAAAACTTCGATGGAACCCATATACACTGCATCGCAGGGGCTAACATTGAAAAGATAATGCAAAAAATCCACAGCCAGGAATGCGGTCCCCATATGAACGATCACATGATTGCCAAAAATATCATCCAACAAGGATACTACTGGACCACCATGAACCAGGATTACACCGCATATGTTCAGAGATGCCTCAAATGCCAACAGTTCTTCAATATTCAGCCTCTGCCTCCGCTTGAATTATATAACATGACTTCCCCTCGGCCGTTCTCTACCTGGGGTATTGACATCATAGGGAAGGTTACACCGAAGTCTTCCAACGGGTATGAGTTCATCCTAGTTTACATTGATTACTACACCAAATGGGTCGAAGCCGAGTCATACGCAGTTCTGAATGCCAAGAAAGTGGCCAAATTCATAAAAAAAACATCATCTGGCCATATGGGGTCCCGCGCGAGCTAGTGTCAGATAACGGGTTGCATTTTGAGGCAGAAGTCACAGAAGTTGTCAACGAGTATGAGATCCAGAGACACAAATCTTCTCCCTACCGACCTCAAACCAATGGTGCAGTCGAAGCCGCTAATAAAAACCTCAAAGCCATCATCAGCAAGATAACCGAAAGTTGTCAAGATTGGGTCGATCGAATCCCATACGCCCTTTGGGTCTACTGAACCTTAATCCAAACCTCTACTGGCGATGCCCCTTACTCTCTACTCTATGGCATGGAAGCAATCCTACCCGTGGATCTAGAAATACCCTTGTTACGCATCATGCTTGAAATCAAGGTTAATGAGGAAGACTGGCATCAAATCCGCCTCAACGAGTTGTCACTCCTGGACAAAAGGAGATTAAAAGCGTTGTATCACATACAAGGGTACCATCGCTGAATAACGCATTCATTTAATAAGAGAGTCAAGGACTGCGGTGTCTAAGAGGGGGATTTAGCCCTCAAAGAAATAGTAGAGCCTATCTGAGACCCCATAGGGAAATTCAAGCCCAATTGGAGTGGCCGATACATTGTGAAGAAGATATTGTCCGACGGTGCCGCCATGCTCACCGACTCAGATGGAGAAGAGATGGCTCGTCCAGTCAACCTGGACCGTCTCAAGAAATTTTACCCCTAGTTCGAAATCTCGGCGCACTACGACTCTTCTCATCTCCCTTCTATTGTAAAAAAAATCTCTTCATTTCCCTCTACCCAGAACTACGTGGGCCTGATCCTATGCAAAAACCATTTTCAAGCAAATTAAAAAAAAAAACCAGAGGTACTTAGGCAGCTCACACATTTTATATGAGCAAGACCCTTTCTTTTTCACAAAAAACTATTCTTTTCTTATCTCTGAGAACGACAGTTCATTCTAACATATACTTAACAAAAGGATTATGTATGCCTTAGCGATCGGTATAGATAATTCAAAAAAATACAAAACTCATCAAAAAGGTACAGCAGGATGATCAACAACCTGTTTATTTCACTAATAAGAAATTACGGTACAATTACATAAGAAAAGGAACGGATAATTCCCTCCCCCTACCTTCAAAGCCAAATAAACTCACAAATGTATTCCCCATTACAAAATAAACTCTCCAAGAGTCCTATCCATGGCTACCAAAGGAGCCTGCTCTGTCATAATCATCTACATCCTGGGGTCCCTAAGCTTCCCCTACCTGAATAGAGCGCCACAGATGCTCCATGGACCGATAAGCTCGAACCAGATTCGGAAAAACTACCACACCTCCCTCCATGGTATCAGATAAGGCAAGCCACCTTTGTCCAGTATCTACTTCCAATATCTTGTTGACCACTCTCCTCCACAACCACTTCATATAATCCCCAGGGATGTGCCAAACTCTCAATGCAGACTGAGAGGGTCGGGTTGACGAACTTCGATTCTTCTACAAAGAGCTAAGCCACATGGGCAGACGCTCTGTCAAATCTTCAATCGAAAATAAATTTAGTGTCTGAGGTGGCATGACTTGCTCCTAGACAAATTGGCGCAGAAGCCACCAAGAGAAATAAAAAGAGGTCTATCTGAGACCAACCAGCCGAACATACAGATATTCTCCCAACTCTCAATATCCAAGCCAACGCTGAAGAAACGACACGAGAAGAAGTTGGGTACAGCCGACAAAGGATATTATGGAGGAGTCACCAGATGAAACCTTTCAGACAACCGCATGAATAACATCACGGGGCTACCTCTCAGAAAGTCAGAACGACCTTCTCTCCAGGAATCCAGGCCGTTTAAAGTCTCTACTAGTATCACCATCGAAGGATTGCAACAGTATGATATCTATGAAGTAACGGTTGCAAGTTATGGGTCCACCAGCAGTTCTCTAGTCACCAGCAGCAAGTTTGAAACCAAGCCCAGAACAACGGCTCTAGCGTATCCAGCATCACTAACCTCCTGCAAATGCACGGATTGTAACACCGCCAAGAGGGAGATCATTCCTCCAACGACCAGTGGCCTAGACGCCGAAGGCGAAATACGAAGAAGCCTGACCAACAAATCCCTGGGAGAACGGGAAAATTCAGGTAAAGCCGCAGCAATGCTGGGATTTATCCCCAACATGGCAGAAAATTATTCGTAAGTAGGATGAACCTCATCTAACCCAAAGAGGAATACATGGTCTTCGGGGTACCAAAATTGTACCGCTGCCATCAGCACGTTCCACTCTATGGGACGGTTACGCCATAAATAAACTCGACGCGTGTTGTAAGCATCATAGTCGACATTATAGGAGCACATCGCCTCTAAAGTATTGAGGTAGTTGGCAAACTCAACACTACCGGGGAGAGCCATCTCACAGAATAATAAAGTAAGAATGTGAAGGTGTGAGGAAAACACTCCACTCTTATCCCTCTTTTATACTTAAAAACCGCCACAAAAGACATCACCCCTGCAGAAATCAGAGGGAATCCTGCCCCACAAAGTACAAAAGGATGAAGGGGATGCCCATCAATACTTTGAATTAATGGGACTGGACTTGATTGTCGATAGGCAGGACAAGGGGCTTGTCAATCAGCAACCCCCTATTTTTGGAAAATTTTCTTTTTCCTCTTTTATCAAAATCAGAAACTCATTTAAAATAAATTGATATTCTCAACAGAATTTCAAAAATCCCTCGTATAATTTCTCACCTTTAAAACTTTCCTTCAAAAATTCGCCAAAAATATCAAAATATCCTGAAAAATCCTTAGTAAAATTCGTAAAAATCCCGAAAAGGATTTAGAACATTTTCACCAAGAAAATTTCACACTCCCTCAAGTGAAATCACTATTTCCCCAACAGAATTCTCAAAAGTCAGGCAAATCTCTCCCCGACAACATCCCCAGAGGACCTCCAAAATATTCAAAACTGCAGGATCATATGCTATTTCCCAGAGGTCTCAAATCTCCCCAAGAAATATGTCTGAACCCTGAACCACCTAATCACTTACCTAGAATCAGATTGGCTATTCCCCAGGTACAGTCTCCAAAAAAACACAAGGATTTCCCCAGCAATTGGCTCCCCGGCTCAAATCAAAATCACGAGGTAATTTTCCTAGTAGAGTTCCTCGAGAACTCCTCACCTTAAGCCCGCAGAACTGTCTTCGACCTGAAGAATTGGTCATCTCAACTTAAGCCCGCAGAATTGGCTTCGACACGCGAAATTGGTCATCCCACTTTAGCCCACAAAATTTTCTTGGACCCGCAGAATTGGTCATCTCAACTTAAGCCCGCAGAATTGGCTTCGACCCACTAAATTGGTCATCCCACCTTAAGCCCACAGAATTGGCTTCGACCCGCAGAATTGGTCATCTCACCTTAAGCCCGCAGAATTGGCTTCGGCCCATAGAATTGGTCATCTCAACTTAAGCCCGCAGAATTGGCTTCGACCCGCAGAATTGGTCATCTCACTTTAAGCCCACAAAATTGGCTTTGACCCTAAAGTCCAAAGAATTGGCTTCGACCCACAGAATTGCTCATCATAATCTAAGCCCTTAGAATCGCCTTCGATCCACAGAATTGACCACCCCCATCATTGTTGTAAATCCTCAGAATTGACATAAATCTTTCCTTTAAGACCACCCCCAACATGCCCCTTTAAGCCCTCAGAATTGGCTTCGTCCCGCAGAATCGGTCGCCCTCATCTCCAAGCCCTCAAAATTGGCTTCGACCCGCAGAATTGGTCGCCCTCATCTCCAAGCCCTCAGAATTGGCTTCGACCTGCATAATCGGTCTCCCTCATCTCCAAGTCCTCAGAATTAACGTCAACCCACAGAATCGGTCATCCTCATATCCAAGCCCTCAGAATTAACTTCGACCCATAGAATTGGTCATCCTCATCCTTAGGTCCTCAGAATCGACCTCGACCCTCTGGTCATACTCTCCTAAAGGCATCATGCTGTGTCTATTCGACAGCTATCATTTATTCCAAACTCACACATTGAGGGGATCTGTAGGCACCCCATTCTAATACCCCCTAACTTATCCTAAGCTCCTTAGAACCTCCCTTCATCATTGTAAACCCAAGTCATACCCCAGGTACTGACCTAATGGCCATCGGGAACTCCCAGGCTCCGTTTGATAAAAATTCAAATGCTTCAGCTCAATCGAGACTGAATGAATCTTCGAAGGGTAATAAATCCCCTTTCTAACGTTCCATCCGTGCGCGATTCTGACTTACCATACGAACGAACAACCCATTTTTTTCCCAAAACTCGATCAAGAGGTCAACGGACGCTCCCAGGCTTCATTTGACCAAATTAAGCTCTTCATCTGAATCGAGACTGAATGAATCTTCAAAGGGAACTGAAACCCCTTTCCAACAGTCCACCCCATATGCGATTCTGACTTACGGTACAGACGAACGATCCGTTTTACTCAAAAATGTCACCGAGCGCTTCAAGGCCTCGGTTGACAAAGGTCAACTCCCCAAACCGAGTCAAACTCTTTGAAATGTCTAATTACATCTCCTAACCTTTCCAACGATCTGGCCCATGTACAATTCTGACTTACCATACAGATGAATGATCCGTTTGCGTTCGAAGTTTACCCGTCCAAAGGACCGATAAGCGCTTTAGAGCCACATTTGACCAAAATTCAACTCCTGAACCCGGGAGCGGTCCAAAGGACTTTCGAAGGTCTCTAAATTAAGTTTCCAACGGTTTGCCCCATGCATGATTCGAATCAACTATTTGTGCTCTACGATCGATTTTCCAAAGGAGCTTGAAAGAGACTGCCAAACGGCAGGTCCCAGACCCTGACTATCGGCAGTGTCCCTACACGCACCTGTTGATTGGCAGGAAAAGGGCTATATAGATCATCAATGACCTGGTCCTATAAAAAGTAGGGTTTGACCTCATTACAAAGGGAGCCCAAATCTAAAATTCATCACTCTCAGCGAATCCAGAAAACCTCTCTCGAAGTTAGTGTGATTTTCACATCCAAATCCCTTCCCAACCTTCACTTTTCATCATCGTTTTCATCAATCTTGGTGAATTAATTACCTTCAATCATCATCCAAGTGTAAGGGCTTCTCTCCAACATTCAAAGATCAAGCTCAAGATATTCAAGGAGGTCCAATTTTCTCCATTCTCTCCTTAAATTCTCATAAACTCGCATTAACTTATTTTATTACTTAGCAATTTCATTATCTCATCTCACATATCCTAATATACTTTTTATATAGTATTATTTCACATATCGTATTTTCATATAAATAAAAACTCAAAAAAAATAAGAAAAAGTGGGTTTGCTCATAAATTTCAAACGGGAATTCTCACACTTTTCTTACACTTTTCTCACAACTAAAACACTTTTTTTACACACACACATAAGAGAAGCCCCGATTGGATTTATGGGGTAAATCCCACCCCTTTTTTTTCATGTGAACTACGTGGACTTTGATGCCTCCATAGGCTACGTAGGCGTCTCGGGGTAAAACCCGAGACTCGATTCCTATTCTTACTTTTTTCTCTCATTTTCTATCTTCTCTTAGATTCTATATATTTACATGTACATATATTTGTTCTTAGTGGCGTATTATTCCACATGCGTTATCATTCCCATATAATGATCGACGCTGAGATAATCGCATAAATCCTATTTTCTAATATTACTTTTTAGGAACATTCCTATGGATGACTAGATTTATCTCTTCCATGATACAAGTCGATGATTCCAATCTATGCTACATATACACATGCACATATATCACGGGGAAATAAAGGAAAATATAAACAACCCATGAGAGACCGTAAGGGCGGAATGGGTGCCTAACACCTTCCTATTTCTTAACTTAGCCTCCGGACCCTTATTGAATCATTTTGGTTTCGTATGTATCAGTTTGTCTTTGGATGCTATCCTTCGGGATGGCTCCCTTTTCATTTGTCTCTTTTGAGTAAAATAGACTGGCGACTCTATCTGTCTACATTTTTTACCTCATTCACCGACGCCGGCCGAAGCACTCCTGAGAGGGACGCGTGAGACTTAGAGGGATCATGTCCCGTCGCGCCATGAGGGGGTCTATCCGGAGATGGCCATAGTTTGAAAACATAAAATCAGTTTTTAAAAATAACCAACAAACAAGATTTCTCGAAAAAAGAAATCAAGATATTGAACTGTCTATGTGATTTGTATCACAGAGACGAGATCTCAAGTTCCTATGTAGCGAAACTGAAAACTCTACCAACGTGATTAACTTGGAAGGATGATCAAGAATAAGAAAGGATAACTTCTCAAAACACGATCTAAACACTCAGGTTTAAAATCTCATAAAAGTATTTCTGGATTAGGGTTTGACAAAGTTAGGGTTAGGGTTTCCTTTCTCTCTCTTATCTTTTCTTTCTCTTCTCTCTACTCTCTCTTTTTCTCTCAAATAAGGAAATCTCAAAAGTCTAATTGCCTCACCCAAGGTATCTATTTATACTATAGTTCAAAGGATCTCGTACGATGCCATAAACCAAGGGCTGAGATTAAAGGAATTTAAATCGATGCAAATCTAAGGGTTCACAGAAAGTGGTGAAAATCCCAACTCTGATTGGTTAAAACCAACGCACTTGGATTAGTTCCAAACACATGCGGAACGTAGATTAAGATGATCCAAGGGTCCAGAATAAGTCATATGTATGTGAGTGAATAAAAACACAAATCGAACCGTTGTCGGTGCAACACGTGTAGGCTCACAATCAACTATCAAAGGCGTGTTTTTGAGTTCCAAAAAATTCTAGTTTCACCCACATAAGTTTTTGCCACTTTTAGTTTCTACCCAAGTCAGTTTTAAGGAATAAAATATATTTACAAATCAACCCAAAAACTTTATTAAGTTTCAATTTTAATTTCCAAAAAAATATTTAAAATTCTTAGAAAATATTAATTAAATCCCAAAAATTATTTAAAAATCATATTGGGGATTTAACTTACACGAGGTCATAATGTGAATGAAAAACTATATGTATGTAGCCTTAGTGTGTGGTGTATATGAATTACCATCAAGAACTTGTAGAGGAATATCAATGTAGCTATGAAGGTTCTGAGGCTTTTTGGTTCATCTAGGGATAGACACAATTTTTCACTATTTCTAAACTAGATGAGCTCCTATATAATGCAGACTCAAATGTGTCAAAGATATAGGGTGCTTCACTAGAAACTATTGAATTGTGACCGAGTCACTTAAACATGTTCAAGGAGTTGAATTTGATTGCAAAACTTTATCAAACATATATAAAGCCTCACGTGAAAGAAAATGAACTCAAAGAACAAAACAAGCACAATTCATATAAGCCTAGCATATTGATGATTCTAAAAACCAATAGAGTCGTGACAAAATAGCGTAACTAGGATACAAAGACATTGCGCAAAACCGTTGATATTCCATCCAAACTCCCTCAAATATAATAATATTCTTTTGTTTTGTTTTTGACAAAAATATCAATTTGAACAAACTAGGCCTTGGCTATATTTTTCTTTTAATGCCATATTTTTCTTTTATGCCTTTGGACCACGTATTTCTTTTCGGTCCATTGCAAACGGTGGCTTAATTGCAAAGGATGATTGTACCTTTCGTAGCCCTTCCCCGTGGAATTTCATATATCACTTTTTAACACATAATAATCTCACGTGCAACGGAATAACATGCACAAATCCTTCATAGTCACAAAACAAGTAGATGACTAAATTGATAAGAGAACATCTCGCATAGCTCAAATATTCATGTGAAGTTAAAATTCAAAGGGCTCGTGCAAGGGTGCAATAGAGGCATAAAAATAAGAGTCATTTTAGCAATTCAAATTCAAACTACTTCATGTAACCATGATATAGAACAATTTAAGAATTGAAATACAAAACCAAAAGTTCTAGCCACATGGAAGAGGAAATGAAGGATTCAGACACAATATATGCCACAAAACGTGTGTCAAACTATAAACACACATAAAAAAAAAACTGAGTTTTTCACCAAACACAAAAATTACCTCAAAAGACAAACAAAAATATTTTTGTATTTTTTATTTAATACGCAAAAATGTAAAGGATAATATACAGAAGATAAACAGGTCATAATTCTAGCAAGGCAATAATTAATGAAACATGGACTAGAAAATGACAAATACGCATACAACTAGCAAGAATATATGACATTAGCACAAAAGCTAGAGTATACAAACATGCAAGTCATTACTCATAGGATATAGAAAGTGAAGAGTTAGGAACTAACATGTTAGAACCATCAAAAATAGGAAATTTTGAAGAATATATTTTTTCCCAAAAAAAATCCTAAAAATTAGGATGGCACAATATTTTAGTGTAATCCGTTCTGATACCACTTTTAAGGGCATGTGCTTTCTACACTATATGGTCTGATACAGCATGTAAGTGCGCGGAAGCCCTAAATTTTAAATTTCCTTCCTAATCAAAACTTAGGACGATGGTTCAACAAGAAAAGGTAAAATCCAAATTTTAAACTTCTTTTAAAATAAATCAAATTTTAATTTCTTTCAAAATTAAAATTACATTACATAAAAAATTATTTGGAATTTTACTTAAACAAAAATTTAATTCCAATTCAAGTGAAATTTATGCCAAACAAACTTAAGCATATATTTAGTCCAATTAGATGACCCAACTTGAATTAAATTAAATTAAAATTACCCAAATATTAATTAGGACCAAATTAAAAAAGTGTGAGATTTAAACCAACTTTTTAATCTTCATTATCCTAGCATGCATCTAAGGTGATTTTTGCAAGATGAAAACAAACAATCTCACTACGCAGCATTGTACGAGGAAAACCCACAATGGAAAAAACCTCGGATGACCCTGCCTTAACAAATCCACTAGGTACGGTATGTTTATAAAGACAATGACAAGAAGACTTACTACACTCGACTCGACTCCTTCACGCCACAACTCTTCATCCGCTCTTCAACCTCTGCCTTGTAGATAACTCCGGAGTCCACCGAAATCTTGGAGTCCACCAATGGAGGCACAACCCATCGTCAACCACACATGGTGCCTTTCACCATGAAAGACAACTGCTGAAAACTTTTATCCTTTTGGGGTAGAGAAGAACCCAAACTGTCTTCTTTATGGTTATAGAAGAAAAAACCGATGCCAAACAGCAAATATATATATATATATATATATATATATATATATATATATATATATATATACATGGGAACTTGGATTTAAACACAAACAATTATTTGTCTATACAAGACTTGGTTTTTTTCCAAAGATAAAGAATTTTTACAAACACCAAGGAAACTTTTTCTTAGAAGAATTAAGCTCTTAAAAAAACTCTCTAAGAGAAGGAAAAAGTTATGTCAACAAATTTATATCCCGCACTTATTTTATCAAGAAAAATAGTGAGAAAAGAAGTGGGTGAGTTGAAAGTTTTTTTAAGAAAACTGTCAGAAAAACTGCTCGGTCGTTCGAACGAGTTTAAGAACGAAACATCGAACGAGATTTCTGAGAAGATTGGCAGAAGTCGTTGGCAAACAAGTTCGAGTTCTCGTTCGAACGACAATTCGAACGAAAAAATAGAAAATTCTATATTTCATTTTTAAGCCCTAAAGCTTTTAAAAACAAGTTTTGAAATGATTTTTTGAAACATTAAAAACTCATTATATAAAAATATTTACACCCAAATAAAATATCCAAGGTCCCAAATATATATAATTTGCATTCATACCTTTGGACACCTTGGAATGATATAATGTTGATGACGCGAAACATGGCACTTGAACCCCGGCAATGATGAAACTTTAAATTTTGGCCGCTACGTCTTCAACACTTCAAACGCGTCATAAGCTTGATAGGAACAAACTTCTATCGTATGACTCAAATGGTTTTGTTCGGAATTAAGCCAAAACTACTTATGGACTCGTTTGAAAATTTGTGTCCTTATAGGGCAGATCCACAATTGCTTGTGCAAAGGGAGATCCTTTTACAAAACTTTTTTGCAGTGGGTTTTTGGCCTTATCTATATCTCCTAGCCTGTGCTCCAATCTCTGGATAGAACCTTTCTAAACATTGTTACCAGTATCAGACCTATGTGTTGCTGCTTTGTTGTTCACTGAACTTTCATCTTGGGATTATTGCTCGGCCCGGGCAGTACGTCGGGTGTCTAATCTAGACTGGACAGAGTCTTCCCTTCAATCAGATGGTCGTCGAGTGTTTCTCGACTTTACCCTAGGAGAATTTTTGTTCCCCCTTGGTCTGAAACAATCAAAGGGAGATGCCGTACTTAGCCTCTTTGGATAGTAAGACTGTGTATTAAAGGATTCTGACCCCCTGAGTAACGAATTTGGCCCTGGGCGATAGGAAGTATCCCCTGTGGTTCTTGGCTGACTTCGCCTGCCACTTCTTGGTGGTGGTGGTGGTGGTGGTTGCATATTTCAACTTGAAGATAGATCAAGTGCTCATGTTTGAAGAGTTTGTGTGAGTTGCTTGATAGTGTCCTGTATATCTTCTTGGACTCTTGAAAGACTAGCAAAAATTCCAGTTAATTCATTCGTTGTTGGTGGGGAAGAAGGGACAAGAAGAATGCCATCGTTCCTAAGACTTGATTAAGGAATATCAGCCATTTAAATGTTTGAATGAATGAGAACGATTAGAAATACGTTCCCACATATGGCGTTAATCTGTTGATGCAAAAAACTAGATTGATCTAATTAATTGTTCACATATAAATATAAGAAAAAGAGACAAATGATATTTAAAGTGGTTCGGCTGAAAAAGGAAAGCCTACTTACACTCTTGTGTATTGCCTTGGGCTTGTTCAATTGCCTCTTGTATCGTTGTTCATGTCCCTTGGATGTAAGGTTTAAAATATATTTATATCCCCTTGAGCGTGTACAAGAGTCGAAATATTAAAGGATGGAATGCCTTTATAACATAGGCATTTACATGTGTACAATGTTAATAATGTATACAATTATTGGCGATTTACTATCATTGTTGGTCGGTCTTCCTGGTGTTAGTTGGGGTTCTTAAACCTATGCCCAGATGAATAACACATGTTTGTATATGAATGGTCCACATGGCAAGATGATTTTTGGTATCAACAGCGCGATTCATAACCAGCAGCTCATATCCCAAAAGGATGAATGAACTGCTCACAATAAATAAGAAGCCATAGGAGAGCCTTCTGGACTATGTAAAAAGATATTGGGAAGTTTTTAGTGAGATCGAGGATTTCTCAGAGCAGATTATCATAACATCCTTCTAAATTGGTTTGCTGACCACCTATTTGCTACACCAGTCCCTTACTAAGTAGGAGGCTAGCAGCATCGATGATCTTATGGCTCGTATAAAGAAGTACACTAAGGTGGAAAATGTGGTTCATCCAAATAAAGGGGACAACGGTCGAGCAAAGTCCAACAAGGGAATAGAGAAAAATGATACCTGAAAGATAGGAAATAAGAATGGGGGTAAGAATGGAAATAAGACTGATCCCTCCAAAGCGTTCCAAGATATTAACACATTCTTTAAGGAACCTTACATAATTATCAGCAAGATTAAAGATGATCCATTCATCAAATGGCCTAAGAAGATGGGTGGAGACCCAACTAAAAGGAAAAATGCACTGAGATGAGCGTTCCATAAAGAGGGAGATAACTGAACCGAGAATTGCAAAGCTCTTAAGTCACACTTAGAGGAGCTGGTTCATTCAGGACACCTCGGTGAGTATATAGAGAAGAAAATAGAGAAAGTCCCAGCCAATGGTTATCAAAAGCCAGACAACATCCTAGATGAAGATACATGACATGAGTTTGCAGTAATCTATGGTGCTTCAGACCTTAAGCGGATCCAGAGCAAAGTCGTCCTATTAGAACTCAAGAAGGTGACTGTCGTGATGGAATATTTTTTAGAATTAACCTTGCCAAGTCCCATACAGGAAAGCGTTGGTAACCACAAGACGTAAACTACGCCAAGCACATCATGTTCACTAAAGAAGACTTGGTTGGGGTAAGGACTCCACATCATGACACGTTGGTGATCATATTCAGGATTATGAATTGGGATGTTGATAAACTACTTGTGGACCAGGGGAGTTCGTCCAAAGTGATGAACATAGAATTGTTCCATAAATTGAATCTGAACATCATGGACCTAAAAGAGGCCACTGTTCCTTTGGTCAGCTTTACAGGGAGAATCACGATGTATTTAGGGAAGATAATCTTCTCAAGCAAGGAATAAAATATATCAAATCTTATTAAGTTTTTAGTGGTGGATATTGCGTCCCCATACCGTGCTATTTTGGGCAGAGGTTGGCTCCATTCCATGAAGGTCGTACCATCCACCAATCATCAAAAGATGAAGTGCATTACTGATTGGGTCGTGGTCAAAATCCATGGCGACCAGGATACGGCCAGAAAGTGCTTTATTATATCTATTCGCCTGAATAAATAAAAGAAGAAGGAGTCAGAGATTGCCCAAGAGGGGGTTATGCTCTCCAAATAGCAACGACGACATGACCGACCTAGGATGGAAGAGACCAGGTCCACCCCATAGATAGGGTCACAGAAAGCCTGGAAGAAGTTTTAGTCGATGATAACTTGACCAAAAGGAAGTTTCTAATCGTAGCTTCTCTCTCCGATCAAGAGAAAAAAGAGTTCGTTCCATTTCTCAAAATCAACTTGGATGTTATTGCATGGGAACCGTACGAGTTACCAGGGATCGACCCCAATATGGCCATCCATCGCCTACACGTTGCTCTAACCTTCAATATGATCACTCAAAAGTCTCATCGAATAGTCCCTAAGAAGGCTAAGGCAGTGAAGAAAGAAGTAGGGAAGCTACTGAATGCAGGATCCATCAGGCAGGGTTAGTTCTCTATATGGTTGTCCAACCCGATGGTGGTACCCAAGAGGAATGGAAGTTGGAGGGTTTATTTCAATTTCAATGACCTCAACAGAGCATGCCCTAAGGATAGCTTCCATCTCCTAAAAATAGATCAGTGAGTTGACACCACTATAACACATAAGAGGATGAGCTTCCTAGTGCCTACCCTGGCTATCACTAGATCCCTTTATACGGACCCGACCAGGATAAGAGCACCATTATAACCCTAATTGGGTTGTATAATTACAAGGTTATGACATTTCGCCTCAAGAATGCAGGGGAAACTTATCAAAGGTTGGTTACCAAGATGTTCAAAAGAAATATGGGAGAGACAATAGAAGTATACATCGACGACATGCTAGTAAAAAGCAGGAAGAATTCCAACCACCTTACAAACTTAGCAATAACCCTGGAGATCTTCAAGAAATATAGGATGAAGTTTAACGCGACTAAGTGTTCATTCGGTGTCCAATCAATAAAGTTCTTAGGGTATCCAGTCACTAAAATGGGAATTAAAGCCAACTCATACCATACCAATGTTATCACTTGAGTCCAGCCTCGTCAGATGTTGAGAAATGTTCAAAATCTTACTAAACTGCACGTGACACTCAATTGATTAATCTCCAAGTCTTGGAAATGTTGCCGACCATTCTTTCAGCATCAAAAAAGGGCAAAGGCCTCATATGGGATGATGATTATTCGTAAGCTCTAAAAGAGGGAGGACATCACTCGATTTACTATGCCAGTATGATGTTGAACAACGGTACCTACCTCTAGAAAAGCTCGCTTATGCACTCGTGGTCACTTCATGGAAGTTAAAGCACTACTTCAAAGCTCACTCCATAACTGTAATCACTTCTTACCCACTCAAGGTCGTTCTATAAAAATCCAGCCTCTTTGGACAACTCTCAAACTGGTCGATTGAACTTGGGAGATTTGATATCCACTTCCATCCTAGAACATCGATCTAGGGACAAGTATTAGCACATTGCTGATTTCACAGATATTAGTAAATAGACTAACTGAACGATGAGTAATTGATGACACAAGAAGCACAGTCCAAAGACTAGACCTTATAAGTTGATGGAGCCTCTAATTCCCAGGGGGGGGAGTAGGGATCATTCTCATCACCCCCGAAGACATTGTAATTGAGCAAGGAATTAGATTGGGATTTGAGGCCTCCAACAACAAAGTTGAGTACGAAGCACTGATTGTCAATTTGAGAGAATCCAAATTACTGGGGGCAAAGTGCCTCCGCATATTCGGTGATTCCAAACTAGTCTCCAAGAATGTAAGTGTGGACTTTGATGTCAAAGACAATTGAATGGAATTTTACCTCATCGTAGTAAGAGGTCTTATGGTAGCCTTTGAAAAGGTGGATATTCAACAGTTCCCCCAAGTCAAAAACAGTCACGCAAAAGCTTTAGCAGCATTATGTTCAGCAATTGACTCTAACTTAAGGAGAATAATTCAGATAGAGTTCCTCATGCATCCTAGTATCGAACAGGTGATTGTAGCTAAGAAAGTTCTCCTCACAAATAAGGCCCTAAGTTAGATGGATCCCATCATCAATTATCTAAGGAGTGACATACTGCCAGATGATAAGAGGTCGGCCCATCAGGTTAGGATTAAGGCTGCTCATTTTTACCTCAACCCTGAAGGGAAGCTTTATAAGAAATCATTTACAGGCCCTTACCACCAGTGCATTCACCCAAAATATGTCGAACAATTACTTAGTGAGATACACTATGGCATTTATGGGAGATATGTAGGTGGAAGATCATTAGTATTTCGTGCGATCAAGGAAGGATATTGGTGGCCTCACATGTTAAAGGCTACAGGTGTATATGTTCATAAATGCGAAAAGTTTTCGAAGCACTCACCAATGATTCACCAGCCTGCCAGCGATCTAAAATCCCTCACCAGCCCATGGTCGTTCTCTCCATGGGGATTCGATATTGCAGGATAACTACCTATCGCATCTAGAAATTGTAAGTATCTGATGGTTTCCTTGGATTACTTCACAAAATGGGTAGAAGCATAACCAATGACGAACATTCGAGATTCTGATATGACAAGGTTCATATGGAGGAAAATCGTAACTTAATTTGTGATAGAAAGGGTTATCATCACCAATAACGGTACACAATTTAAAAGTGGTTTCCTTCAATATTCTTATGATGAGCACATCATCAAGCACCACTTCATCTCTATGAAGTATCTTCAAAGCAATGGGCAAGCAGAGGCTTCCAAAAAAACCATGATCGATGGAATGAAAAAGTGATTGGAAAGAGCCAAAGGTGCCTAGGGGGATGAGCTCCCTTATGTTCTATAGGATTATCGTACCACACCCAGGAAACTAACTGGGGAAACACCCTGCGCACTCACTTATGGATAAGAAGTTATCATCCCTCTAGAAGCAGGTCTCCCTACTATGAGAACCACTCTGGTCGACTAAGGCCTCAATGATGAAGCACTATTCACTGAGCTTGAACTAGAAGATAAGCGACGAGAATTGGCTTTGATCACGTTGGCTTCCTACCAAAAGTAACTAGCCAAGAAATGCAACAAGAAGGTTAACCCGAGGAAGTATTTAATAAGGGACTATGTCCTGAGGAAAGTCCTCGACAGTGCTGCAAAACCATCGGATGTAAAATTGGAACAGAAGTGGGAAGGACCTTTCAAAGTAATCAAAGACGATCTTCAAGGAGCATATCACTTGGAAACACTAGAGGGAAAGGAGATACTAAGAGCATGGAACACGACCAATCTCAAGAAGTTATATTTTTTGTTAAAGAAAATTAATCTGGGCAACATTTTTGTATCTTCTTATTTATCTTTTAGTTAGTTTAAGAAAAGTTTTATTTTCAAACTTGTTATTGCTCATTAAACAATATTTAGAAAATAAAGGCCGGTTGGGCCCTCTATTCTTATTTTTCATTGGTTGCTTAACTTATCTTGATTACATCTCATTAAGTTACACCTTTTTCAATAGCAACTCCTTTGCGCATAACTAAATGCTTGACAAACAGGGTTTGCAGTAGTTATAAAAAGTTAAGTATAAGCACTTCGCATTACTACCACCCTTAGATACCTGTTGTAAAAACAAGAGGACTTATGAGTTGCTCCGGCAACAACAAAAGACCTCTAGGGAATCATTTGGCAACAAAGCCAACTCAGGTTGGTCGCCAACTTTTGTTGGTTAAAAAAAGCCTTCTCAGGCGAACGGCCCACTAACTAAGTGCATTCTTTCCATCATCTTACTTGGGCCTAAGGGAGTGTGATTACACGACCTAAAAGGTAAAGTGGATGGAATGATATTTCTAAGGCATATTGGAATGGGAGAATGTTCAAACATATAAAAAGTAGAAAACCCATACTTAAATATTATTTAGTCATCCGAAAATCCCAAAATGATTTAAACCAAGTAATAGCTCATCCAAGGCCTAAGTCGATCAATCGGTATTGTTTTGGTCGATAAAGATACCAATTAACCAATGAAAAGATGATATTAACACATGTTTAGTCATCGTATGCTCAAAACATAAGAAAAGGTAAAAAAAAACTTTATTGAAATAGAAGGTTACAATCACATCACATACCAAAAAGAAATACACAAGACCTAAGGTGGCCTAGGATGACAAGCAAGATACTCTGCTATAATCGCTCTCTGACCATCACTTGGTTCTGGAACAGGATCTTCTACATCTTCATTGATTTCATGATCGAAAAGTTGGGAAGGAATGGCATCAATCGGAATCCACTCATCATCTTTTGAGAAAGGGTTATGGTAATGGGGAGGACACTTAATTTGGTATTTATATCACAATTTTGATTCCTTTGGAGTCTTCACCTCCTTAAGGGCACTTAGACATCCTCGAGCGAAGGCAACAACTTTTGCCTCCTTGAGCTTTGTTAGGGTATCCGCCCAACCAACATTGTATCCATCTCCTCAGACTTCTCGGGGTCCCATCTTGAATGCATACCTCAACTTCTTGACATTTTATTTAAGTACGTCTACAAAATATTTTAGACTAGCAACATCCTTCCTCAAGGCATTACTCTCGGACTAAAGGAATTCAAAAACTTGGTTGACCTCAATCCTATCTAAAAGTTGGACCCTTAGGTAATTTACTTTTTCTTGTACGGAGGCACCTATCTCCTCCATTTCCTCAAGATCATCATTTAGCTTGGCAATCACCTCCGTTTGGTTCTTATACTTCTCATTCCTTGCCTTTAAGGACTTATAGATCCTTACAAAGTCTTTGTGAGCTTTCAAGCTAATATTTGGTCAAAGGATCTTCCCCAGTTGGGAGTTAGGAGAAATATAACAATTTAAATTAATAGACTACACACAACATACACCAGACTAGAAGCAAAATATTAGCACATGGAGATTCAAGTAAAAACATGCAAAAAAGAGGAAATTCCATTCTCATGTAGCATGAAAGGGTGGCCAAAGGCCAATACATTAAGTTCCCAAAAATAATTACAAACTAACAAATTAAAGATCATACAAGGAAAAGACAAAATCCTAGTTTAAAAGCCCTAATCCTTCACCTGATCTCCATCAGTAATAGTCTTCCCTTTGTTAACCAATAACTTCTCCTTGCCAACACCATCACCTTCACCAACCTCAATAGGAACGATCTTGACATGACCAACATCTTGTTCTCTATCTTGTCCATCTTCCATAAAAGGATCAAGATAAGGAGAATGAAGGTTAAAAATATTAGAGTCCGTAGGAGTTCTAATAGACTTCAAACCCTTTTCCCATCCCTTCTTGAAGGATAACTTGTACCCACAGGCCAGTTGGTTCTCAGCATCATTATAGGCTTTATAAAATCCCTCATGGTAGCTTGCATCTTTTTTCTTGGGGAAGCTCACCCTCCAGTTTAAAAACCTTGTCAGATAAGGCCTTATTGGCCTCCTCTAGCTTGGTCTTCTAAGCAATTACCACCTTCTGAGTATCCCCAAGTTCATCATAGGCCTTAGACATTTTTTCCTTCTCATGCTCCCACTCTTGGCGAGCATCATCAAAGGACTACTTCTCGTCTTCTAGAGCATATTTTAGTTCTTACTCTCTCCTGGAGCTATTAGCTTGGGTGTCCAAAAGAGTGGTAAAATCAGATAGCATCTGCACACAGAAGAAAAGAACAGTGAATCAGAACAATAACAAGGAGAGTAAAGGAAAATAAATAGAAAAAAAACTTACCAGGGCCATCCATTACGCAGTCTTAAGGGGGAGTTGGGATGATCCCAACCTATATGAATGCTCGCAATCAGCAATGAGCACTGCCCTCTTCAATAATTCAGAGTATAAAGAAGGTGCGACACCCACACTAGCCCCATTAAGACTTGGGAAAAAATGTACCCTAGAGGACTGCATAACCAACTTCCTCTTAGCCTCCACTCACTCCTCTTCTTTACACTTTTCCTTTTCTCTCTTATTCTCTTTCTCACTCTTTCTCTCTTTTCTTCTCTTTTTATTTTTCTTTCTCTTTGATTTTCCCCTTATCAAGTGCGCTAGAACCATTGCCCTTAGGGGAATCAGTTGCAAATTCCAACAGAGACAAGATCCTATTAGACAAGACTATATGGTCATCATCTTGAGGAAGCCTCAACTTTCTCCTCTTAATCAGAAGGGTCATGTCTTTTTCCTCTTCTTCTTCTTCTTCTTCTTCTTCTTCTTCTTCTTCTTCTTCTTCTTCTTCTTCTTCTTCTTCTTCTTCTTCTTCTTCTTCTTCTACTACTACTACTACTACTACTACTACTACTCCTATCTCTCTTCTTCTTCTTCTTCTTCTTTTTCTTCTTCTACTACTACTCCTATCTCTCTTCTTCCCTCATTTTCACTTTCTGTCTCTTCATTTTCTTCTTCTTAATCAGGAACTTTGAAAAACATGGCGAGCAATAAATATGGTTATAAAAATTGTATACTCCAATAGATAAGATGCTAACCTGGGATGGTCACTGTCAGGTAGCCTCTCTTTGATGTTCCAAGACTTTATAATCGCATCAACATTAATCTCACTGATGTCGGACTCAAGATTGTTTACACAAGCTGCAAAACTGAGGAAGGAAGGACATTTATCAGAAGACAAAAAGAAGAAGAAAATGAAGACCAAATGAAACAATAAGAAGATAAAAATCAGCGACCTATGCAATCCTCTCCATAGTAAAAAATTATTGGGCCTCTTTGCCTCTCACCTGCATGAGCAGGAGGACGTTTCCAATTTATCGCAATAAAAACTTGGCCCCAGTAATCCTTGTGTGAGTATGGAAGATTTTCCACAAGAACTCAATCAGCCTTCCTAGTCTTCAAGTAAAAAAGGCCTTCACTTGTTCTCGAATATACGTAACAGTAACAGATTTCAGCAAGACCCAGTTTTGTGTAATAAGGGGTGTTAATTCTATAAACCCCAATTACTATTTTACATACATTAGGGGCACATTGGGATGGGACTTGTGACACTCCGCCTAATCAAATACCGGGTGATAAGTCCTTTATTAAATTAAATCAAAGTATCCGGTTGGTTCATTCTTACCATCACTGTCGAAAAACATTTTTTCCTTATTAATCACCTAATAAATAATTAAGATAAGTGTCAAAACATTTCATTTTTTGTTAGATTAAGTTCTAATGTTATGATATAATATACGTAACCATTCTCATCTACAGATAATAATATTAAAAACCAAACCATCCAAATGAAATAAACATGCTAGATAAATCATCCAAATAAAATATCCCAAATCGAAGGATGATGTAATATTCAAAAGCAATCCAACTAAAACAGAATACTGGAATAAATAAAGAGTACAAATCTCTCGAAACTAGATAAAAATCGGAAATGGGCGGCACATGCCCTATCTAAGGATGACTAAAAAGAAGACTGAGAAGAGGAGGATGAAGTCGTCTACTACAAGGACCTGCAACTCCCATACTAGCTGCACCACGTCAACGGTCCAAAGATCTAAGCCTGGCACCCCTGTGGCTGGGCACCTGTAATACATATATATATATATATATATACAAGATAAAGAAGAGATAACAGGAAATGGGTCAGAGCCCGAGTGTAAAATATCTATAAAATAGTTTATCAAGTATTTAAAATTCTCACCAGTTGATATTACATACATGTTAGTACCTCGACACTCACTTGGGAATTCTCACCCCTCAACTACTGCGCATGCCTAATGTGCTACTGAACTAATCTAGATAAAGCTAACCCAATTCACTAGTCTAACCCAATTTCTCCTCACCAAATTTTGTTTCAAGAAATCTTATAACTATAGTTTATATTTGATAACCTTTTCTTATGAATATATTAATCCAGTTATGTTCATCTCAGTACAGATTTAAGTTCTCAACCACTTAATTCATTAATATTAATTGTTCAATTTTATCTACTTATAGGCACAGTAGATTTATCACAGGTATATATATTTATCACTCATAATATATATACTAATAGGTCACCCCATATAAATCTATGTTGTTGGCATACTCTGCTATCAAGTCCTCGTATCTCTCGTACAAAGGGAAATACTAGTCCAGAATCACTCTCGAATTATACTAACACAAAACACAAATATTGGAGGCGAAGCATAGTTCCCAGTCACTAAGAGGTCAGCAATTACCCTCACATATCTTAGGACCGTCTGACTATCATTCTCAGATTGCCTATATCCAAGGATTCTATGTTCTAGGGTACAAGTTAATATCCCCCATAAGGTCCAATCGAGATAAGACTGTCCCAGTGCGAAAACCTCCGTGATAGCAAGTAGCATGGGTATAATTACTCACAGATATTTATATAATAGATATTCACACACATATTTATATTTCCATCATTCAGATAGGTACACACATGACTCATATAATATTCTGACCATCTGCAACACGTAGCGCCCAAGACCCACGTATAATTAATCCACTGTTACTTTCTCAATTACCGTAAGTCCTTAATTGCTTCTCGACTCTCGAAGTATATCATTATGATAAATGTAAAATCAGTAGGTGTACGCTCTCTACCCTACTCGTCTAAGTCATTCTTAATTCTCACAAGACCTAATTTAATGTATGCACAATTCCCCCCGAAATCCCACAGTTAAATTTCATATATAAAGTCGCGTTACCCGGACCTTGCTTATACCCTACTGGTCCTTCCCAAGTCCCATTATGATATTGAAATTATGTCCAAAGGTATTTACACATTGGGATCGGATTAACATTAAAAGGGAAAGAAGTTCCAATTTCGAGGAGGAGTCGATCGATCGATGAAATGGGTCGATCGATCGATCCAGTTGATCGATCGAGCAGGTAATGGCCCAGTTTCTATAATTCTTTACCTACGGGTTTCATCAACTTAAATCCTGTCCCAAACTCCCAAATAATCAAACCAACAATTGTATTATCCTACAAACATGATTTCTAATGTAAAACATATACAAATTCATTAATGGCCATCAATTAAAGGGGCTAATTCAAGCTAATTTATCAAGAACCCTATTTTTATCATCATCATCAATATCTTCCTAATTATTCCAGAATTCAACCTCTAATGGACATCAATTTTGTAGTTAATCATCTACATATATCAATAGGGTTGTCCTAACATGGTTTCTACTCAGAATTTTAATACAAATCTCCCAAACATCAATTAAATTTCATGAAAACATAAAATTATTATCCCCTACACTAGCATGGATGTGTTATCAACTAAAGAACAGAAGTTTAGATAATTGCCTCAAGAATACAAGTCTGAATTGTAGAAGATGATGGGTATGATCCCGCTCCTTGTTCCCCGATCTACGCGTTGGTGGTGGAATTGGTGAGGATGGTGTAGGGTTGGTGGTTCTCCTCCTTGGGAACCTTCTCTCTTCTCTCTTCCTTAGCCTCTTTGCAACTCTAATGTTTCTAACCCTCGACGACTCTAACTCCCATCAGATATAACCCTTCGATTTTTGTTATTAATTAAGGCCTAAAATGGAAAATTACCGAAATGCCCTCATATGTTGTCGATTAGGCCTAGAATCATCCCGAGATCCAAACTAAACCTCCGGGTACGCTTTTCTGACTATCTCGAACCGTTCGGACACATTGGCACACTCAAAATGACCATACGAGTGACTTAGATTTAATTTACTTTTTATTCCATTAATTTAGTCCCGACACGACACGCGCATGTCCTGACTTAATGTCTATATCGGTCATAATATTCACTCATGACAATTTTAATAAATTCAATCTCATTTATTACTTTACTCATTAAGTAATATTCAACATAACTATTACCAATAATTTCTAACTCTCGTCACGCTAGTAAATATTTATTTTAAAATTTGAATTATTATTAAATTAATTTATCCCAATTGAATTTAATTAATCCCATAATTTAATGCCATAAAAATACAGGGTATTACACACTACCCCCTAATAACGAAATTTCGTCCTAAAATTCAAAAAAAGGCATACCTGGTAAAAACAATTTCAGATAGCTTTCGTGCATATCTGTCTCGCGCTCCCAAGTGGATTCCTCTACATTATGATGCTCCCACTGGACTCGTACAAGTGGGACTACCTTCGACCTCAATCTCCTCTCACTACGGTCTAGGATAGCCACTGGTCTCTCCTCATAAGAACTGTAAGGCTGTAAATCAATCTGGTATATCGTAATATGAGCGTGGGACAAATCATCCCGAAGATACCACCTTAACGATAAAATGTGGAACACGTCATGAATATGGTGCAAGTGCTCCGGCAACCCAGGCCTGTATGCCACCGATCCAATCCTCTTAATGATGGGAAATGTTTCTACATACCTCGGAGTCAATTTCCCTTTCTTCCTGAACCTCATCACTCCTTTCATAGGAGACACTCATAATAATACATGGTCCCCCATGACAAACTCCCTAAAGAACCGCTTTACATCGGCATAACTTTTTTGCCTATCCTGGGCTACCCGAATTCGACTCCTAATCAACTCAATCCTGGATGACATGTCCTGAATCACCTCTAGACCGAGTAACTTATTGTCCCCCACCTCTAGCTAAAAAGTGGTAGAATGACAAGGTCTTTCGTACAACGCCTCAAACTGGTAGGAGTTATTATAGGCGAACTCCATGCCAATCGTAAACTGGTAGGAGTTATTATAGGCGAACTCCACCAGTGGGAGGTACAGCTCCCACCCCCTCCAAAATTAAGGACACACATGTGTAACATATCCTCCAGCATCTGATTAGTCCGCTCAGTCTGCCCATCTGTCTGCGGGTGATACATCGTACTCAATCGCAGCTCGGTACCCATAGCCTCCTGAAAGCTCTCCCAAAAGCATGATACAAAAATCTTGTCTTTGCCAGACACGATATACAGGGGCACCCAGTGCAACCTCACTATCTTATCAATAAATAAATGGGCATATTGTCCCATAGTGTAGTCTATCCACACCGACATAAAATGAGCCACTTTGGTCGACCGATCCACTATTACCCAAATATAATCATGACCCCTCTGTGACGTAGGCAACCCAGTGATGAAATCCCTGGAAATGCTCTCCCATTTCCACATAGGGATCTCTAACGGCTGAAGTAACCCTGGCGGTCTCTGATGGTCCACCTTTACTAGATGACAGGTGGCACAGTTGGACACGAACTTCTCAATGTCCTTCTTCATCCCACTCCACCAGTACTATCGCATCATATCCTGGTACATCTTATCCCCTCTGAGATGTACCAAAAATCGAGATCCATGCGACTCTGTCATCACTGCATGGCGTAAGATCTCCCCCTCCGGGACCACTAATATCCCATTAAATCGCAAACCCCCATTTGAACTCACTGATTAGGACTCTGCGCCCTCAGCTAGAAGCTGTACAATCTAATCCTGGCAGAACGAATCAATGACTTGGGTCTGGATCACCCTAGTAATAATCTTAGGTGTGACTGTCATAACGGACATAAAGGATCATGCCACTGCATCCTGATGTCCCAACTTTTTCCATTTCATTTTCCACATTTGGGCCACCTCACCTACCGGCCTACGGCTCAACACATCAGCAACTACGTTAGCCTTCCCTGGGTGGAACTGAATCTCGAACTGGTAATCTTTCAAAAACTCCTGCCACCTGCGCTGACGCGTGTTCAACTCCCATTGAGTGAACAAGTATTGCAGTGACTTGTGGTTGGTGAACAGGCGAAACTTATCCCCCAACAAGTAGTGTCTCCAAATTCGCAGAGCGAACATGATCGCTGCTAGTTCTAAGTCATGGGTGGGGTAATTCCTCTCATATGGCTTGAGCTTATGGGAGGCATTAGATATAGCCTGCTCCTCCTCCTAAAGTAATCCACCAAGTCCCTATAGGTAAGCATCAGTATACACCAGTTACTCTACTCCTGGCTTGGGTAAAGCAAGGACTAGCGCCGAAGTCAACTCACCCTTTAGCTCATCGAAATCCAACTAATAAGCGTCATCCCATACGTACGGTACCCCCTTGTGAGTCATATTAGTCAATGGACCCGCTATTTTTGAGAATTCTCGAACAAACCGCCTGTAGTACCCTGCCAATCCTAAGAAACTATGGATCTCTGACGGTGTCGTGGGATGCCCCCACTCCCTCATAGTGGACACCTTTCCCGAATCCACGGATATCCCCCTGGAGAAAACAATGTCCCCCAAGAACTGGACCTCTCGTAGACAAAACCTGCACTTCTCATACTTAGCATATAGTTGATGCTCTCGTAGAGTCTGAAGAACCCGTCTCAAATGATCGGTATGCTCCTCCTTAGTCTGGGAATAAATCAGAATGCCATCTATGAAGACAATGACAAACTGATCCAGTAACTCTCTGAACACCCTGTTCATTAAGTCCATCAACACGGCTAGAGCATTGGTTAGCCCAAACGACATAACTCGGAACTCATAGGATCCATATCGCATTAAGAAAGCAGTCTTCGACACATCCCGCTCCCTGATTCGTAACTGATGGTATCCCGAAATTAAGTCTATCGTGGAGAAGAAAAAGTCTCCTCTCAACTGGTCGAACAAGTCATCGATTCGAGGTAACGGATACTTATTATGTATCGTGACTTTGTTCAACTCTCGGTAGTCTACACATAATCTCAATGACCCATCTCGTTTCTTCATGAATAACACGAGACCACCCCAAGGAGAGGTACTTCTACAGATGAAACCCTCTCCCAATAGCTACTCAATCTGATCACGCAACTCTATAATCTCAACTAGAGCTATACGGTATGGTGCGCGGGCTATCGACTGAGTGCCATGCATCAAATCTATAACGAAATCTATCTCTCGGCTAGGCGATAGTCCCTGTATCTTCTGGAACACATCGAAAAACTCACAAACGACAGGAATCGAAACAATGGGAATCACTATCTCCTTAGAGGTTTCCTCCTCTATATAATATAAATAGGTGGACGATCCTCCCTCAGGAAGAGGCATCACCACCAGAAACATATCCTAACCCGAAATAGCAAAAATAATACTCCTACTGAAACAGTCTATCATGTCTCTATAAGCAACAAGCCAATAAATGCCAATAATGGCGTCATGCTCATTCATATCTAAGACTAGAATATCTGCAAGCAAAATTATGCTCCCAATCTCTATACCTACTCCTCGACATATAAAGAAAATCAATGACCCATTACCCAGCGATGAGTCTACACATGTCACTGTACTCTCTGTCAAATCTAACAACCCTGTGGCTCGTGAAAAACTAGTGGCTATGAAGTAGTGTGATGACCAAGTATCAAATAAAATGCACCCTACAGTACTATGGATAGGAAACTTACCCTCAGCTACGGGTGGTTCCTACGGTGTTGCTTCCTGGTGGACGTTATAAACATATCCATACTGTAATTGTCCCTGCTGAACTGGGACTAATGGGATGGATGATAAGGCTGGTATTTGAGGTGGTGTTGGGAGGGAGTCTGGGAAGATCGATCTCTGTGGTTCCTGACGGCCACCCTGCTGCTGCGGGGCCCTATCCCCCTCGGGGTAATCCTGATGTTTATGGCCATTCTTGCCATAACCAAAGAATCTTCCCCTGAAATTTCCTCCCCTTTGTACCTGCTGTCCCCGGCCCTGATGGTCGTTACCACCCCTCCAATAGACCTACTGGCCCTACTAATATCGCAATTGGCCCTGCTGATAATGATGTTGACCCTGCTAGACCTACTGACTGGGTTGGCCCTACCTATAGGCTCCATGTACCTTCTTAGAGTCTCCAGATCGGAATTGCTTATTAGGGTCCCCCTAATGGGAACTCTTCTCACCCTTACGGACCTGCCTCTGAGCTGATGGTGCCCCACTAGCACTCTACCTCTTGTCCGACCCTACTAGCTGGACTCCCCAACTTATTTTCTCCCCTGCTGGTGGAAGCGGTGGTCCTAGCAATGCAATAGGGCAGCATTGAGTACATCAGTATAACTACCCAACGACAGATTACCCAAGAGGTTCTGGCGAATCCTCCCGGTCAAACCATCCCTGAACATATGAATCTTCTTTTCTTCCATAGGTACCTCATCTGGCACAATAGTAATCAGTCTCGTGAACTCCTCCTCATATTCTGCGGCAGTTATACTTTCCTTCTTGAGATTCAATAATCTCTGCCTCATCTCTGTCTGTACGGCGGAAGGAAAGTATTTGCGATCAAACCGCACCTAAAAACTCTGAATCATCATATTATCCCTCTCCTTCAAGGTGGTAGAGGACTCCCACCACTGTAAGGCATCCCCCACTAGCTTTTAGGAAGCCAATAACTGTCTCTGAATGTCTATGCACTCGTACATGCGAAGATGCCTCTGGATGTCTTTCTTCCATCGGCTCACGATGATAATATCATCACTGCCCGAGAACTCTGGGGGATGTTACGTCTGAACGGTATCCCTAACTCTCTCCTAAGCAGTAGGAAACTAAGTTGGAACTGGTGCCATAGCATGAATCTCGGGTGAGGCCTGCTGCACCACCGCTAAAGCTGCATTCATCGCCTGAGCAACTATGGCGGGAACTTCAGCAGCGTTCATCATTCCTTGAGCCCGAGCTGCTGGCTGCTCCAGCTGGGCATTTATGTCCCTAGACGCTCGTCTCGGAGGCATTCGAAATGATAAGGAATTTATCATCCCATAGTTATTATCAAATCTCAAATATTTGAAGATGTAATCGCATAAATAAGGATACAACAGTCCTAAAAATAGGGCTCTATATCAAAGACGCCAAGCTTGAAGCACAATAAGCCGCACATATCCTAAAGGTCTCTAGAACTTGATGCTCTGATACCACCTGTGACACCCTTCCTAATTAAATATCGGTTGATCAGTCCTTTATTAGATTAAATCAAAGTGTCTAGTTGGTTCATTCTTAGCATTACTATCGAAAAATAATATTTTCCTTATTAATCACCTAATAAATAATTAAGCTAAGTGTCAAAAAATTTCTTTTTTTTAGATTAAGTTCTAATGTTATGATTTAATATACGAAACCATTATCATGTACAGATAATAATATTCAAACAAAACCATCCAAATAAAATAAAAATGCTAGATAAATAATCCAAATAAAATATCCCAAATCGAAGGATGATGTATTATTCGAAAGCAATCCCAACTAAAACAGAATACTGAAATAAATCAAGAGTAAAAATCTCTCAGAACTAGATAAAAACTGGAAATGGGCGACACATACCCAATCTAATGTTGACTAAATAGAAGACTGAGAAGATAAGGATGAAGTCGTCTATTGTAAGGACCTGCAACTCCCACACTAGATGCATCACGTCAACAATCCAAAGATCTATGCATGACACCCCTGTGGCTGGGCACCTGTAATACATATATATATACAAGAGAAAGAAGAGAAGACGGTAAACGGGTCAGAGCCCAAGTGTAAAACAGCTTTAAAATAGTTTAGCAAGTATTTAAAATGCTCATCAGTTGATATTACATACATGTTAGTACCTCGACACTCACTTGGTAATTCTCACCCCTCAACTAGTGTGCACGCCTAATGTACTACTGGACTAATCTAGATAAAGCTAACCCAATTCACTAGTCTAACCCAATTTTCCCTCACCAAATTCTGTTACAAGAAATCGCAAAACTATAGTTTATATCTGATAACCTTTTCTTATGAATATATTAAGCCAATTATGTTCATCTCAATACAGACTTAAGTTCTCAACCACTTAATTCATTAATATTAATTATTTAATTTTATCTACTTACAAGCACAGTAGATGTATCATAGGTATATATATTTATCACTCATAATCTATGTACTAATAGGGAATCCCATATAAATCTATGGTGCTGGCATACTCTGCTATCAAGTCCCTGTATCTCTCGTACAAAGGAAAATACTAGTCCGGAATCACTCTCGAACTGTATTAACACAAAATATACATATTGGAGGTGAATCATAGTTCCAAGTCACTAAGAGGTCAGTACATACCCTCACGTCTCTTAGGACCGTCTGACTATCATTCTCAGATAGTTTGTATCCAGGGATGCTATGTTCTAGGGTACAAGTCAATATCCCCCATAAGGTCCAATCGAGATAAGAGTGTCTCATCGCGAAAACCTCCGTGATAGTAAGTAGAGCAGGGATGATTACACACAGATATTTATATAATAAATATTCACACACATATTTATATTTTTATCATTCAGATAGGTACACACACGACTTATATAATATTCTGACCATCCCTGACACGTAGCGCCCGAGTCACACGTATAATTAGTCTATTCTTACTTTCTCAGTTACCCTAAGTCATTAAGTGCTTCTCGACTCTCGAAGGGTATCATTATGATAAATATAAAATCAGTAGGTGTATGATCTCTATCCTACTGGTCTAAGTCATTATTAATTCTCATAAGACCTAATTTAACGTATGCACAATTTCCCCTAAAATCCCACGTTTAAATTTCATATATAAAGTTGCATTACTCGGACCTTGCCTATACCCTACTGGTCCTTACCAAGTCCCATTATGATAATTTAATTATGTCCAAAGGTCTTTACATGTTGGGATCGGACTAACATTAAAAGGGAAAGAAGTTCCAATTTCGAGGAGGTGTCAGACGATCGATGAAAAGGGTCGATCGATCGATCCAGTTGATCCATCAACATTATTGAGCCGATCGATCGATCGAGCAGGTAATGACCAAGTTTTTGCAATTCTTTACATACGGGTTTCATCAAATTAAATCATCAAAACATCTGATAATTCGTCCCAAACTCCCAAACAATCAAACCAACAGCTTTATTATCCTACATACATGATTTCTAACGTAAAACATATACAAATTCATCAAGGGCCATCAATTAAAGGGGTTAATTCAATCTAATTTATCAAGAACCCTATTTTTATCATCATCATCAATATCTTCCTACTTGTTCCAGAATTCAACCTCTACGGGACATCAATTTCGTAGTTAATCATCTACATATATCAATAGGGTTGTCCTAATATGGTTTCTACTTAGAATTTCAATATAAATCTCCCAAACATTGATTAACTTTCATGAAAACATAAAATTATTATCTCTCCTATACTAGCATGGATATGTTATCAACTACAGAACAACAAGTTAGATACTTGCCTCAAGAATGGAAGTCTGAATTGTAGAAGATGATGGATATGATCCCGCCCCTTGTTCCCCGATCTACGCATTGGTGGTGGAATTAGTGAGGATGGTGTAGGGTTGGTAGTTCTCCTCTTTGGAAACCTTCTCTCTTCTCTCTTCCTTAGCATCTCTGCAACTCCAATGTTTCTAACCCTTGAGGACTCTCACTCCCATCAGATATAACCCTTCAATTTTCGTCATTAATTAAGGCCTAAAATGGAAAATTATCGAAATGCCCTCCCGAGTTTCCGGTTAGGCCTAAAATCGTCATGAGACCCAAACTAAACCCCTAGGTACACTTTTCTGACTATATCGACCCGTCCGAACAAATTGGAGAACTCAAAATGACCATACGGGCGACTTAGAATTAATTCTTTTTTATTCCATTAATTTAGTCCCGACCCGGCACACGCCCGTCCCGACTTAATTTCGATAATTGTCGTAATATTCACTCGCAACAATTTTAATAAATTCAATATCATATATTACTTTACTCATTAAGTAATATTCAATATAATTCTTACCAATAATTACTAACTCTCATCATGCTAGTAAATATTTATTTTAAAATTTGAATTAATATTAAATTAATTTAACCTAATTTAATTTAATTAATCCCATAATTAAATGCCATAAAAATACAGGGTATTATGGTAAAATATTTAAATAATGTAAGGAAAAGAGGGTTTGGAGGAAACCTCACCCCCCCCCCCCGGGTTATCATAAGGGTGTGAGTCAATGCCACGCACATTTCTAGGTAAGGGGCACAGTCGATTTATACCCAATCAGAAATGTTGTACTTCTTCCTAAATTCCTCTGTTGATTTATCATCAAGATTTGCCATAAACACAAAAGAACCGTATCTACAGTTGCAGAAAAATGTGAAGAAGAGGAAAACAAAGAAGGTGAGATAAACTTACAAAAATTGTTGAAGATCTAAAGAAAAAGAAGACACTATGGAGACTATGTTGCAAAGCTTAGAAAATGAGGAAGAAGGTGCACTAAACTTAACTACCGAAAAAAACTATTTCTCTAGTTTGAAGTCCTATAATAATGATCACACATGATCTCCTAAACAATTTTTGGTGGTTCAAATGCCTGGTCGGACAACAACACCCTCGCTCATTCAAATGAATTGTACGCCATGGTGTTTGGCTCATGACGAGTGTACCCTCACCAACTTCACCAAATCTACAAAGATGCCAAAAATTATTGGCCCGTAACTCATAAAAGCCCCATATTTTTTGGGGCAATTGTGGGGACCCATTTTGTATGATCAATAAGAGTAGCTGAATAGTCCCAATCCACTTAAGGGGCTCCCCGACCGAAATCTAATGATCAACCAGCGTGTGTATATGTAATATATAATGGAACACTTAAAGATATACTCAAATCAACCTCCAAGAATCTCGATAGATATATTAGGTTGGTTTATGATACATCCAACATGACTAATTGAGTTCCTTACGCAACTCAACCTCTATGAAATAACATCTATAAATTGTAAACCCTGACCCAAGTCAAGGGGATTGAAACTTGAGATTTTGAGAGACAGTTAATAAGAACTAGTAATATCTCCGTGGATGTAGGCAAGCTGTCGAACCACGTAAATCGTTATTGTGCGTGTGATTTTCTTTACTTTCTGCTATTTGTAATTATTTTCGTGGAATCCCTTATTGTGATATTTTCTATAATCACATATCCCATACGTAGTATATATAACTCTCAAATATCCTACGTATTATTAATTTATCATTTTATTCTCATCGTATATTCCCGAGTATTTTCCATTACTCGAAGGCTCCCAATTATTACTTTAAATTATATCGGTAGTCATAACATCAACCTACCACTGGTTTGAACTCAGTTCACTCATGCTCTCCATGACCCATTCTAATTATCGTGAATTCCTTGTATTTCAAATTATGATGATTACTATTAGCCTCAATTCTTCTTAATTTTGACTAAGTCCCATCCTTATCATCAGCCTACTAGTAACGAAAATAGCTCTCACTATATTTTAAAGGTATCCCAAAAGTCCAACCGATCATTATTTACAAGTTCAAGGATTAAATAGGAAAATTTTACAAAATCTAGGAAATCGAATCGATTCGTACAATGGACGAATCGATTCGAAAAGTGTCAGTGTTTCTCCTTCCTTATGCAGTTATGACTTTACACCATGAAAACTTCTTCAAAACCCCATTAAACTTCTTCAAATTACCAACCAACATAACCAATCATTTATTATAGGTGTAGGGACAACTTTGAACATAAATAACACATTTATTCTTTTAGAATTCAATTCAAGAACTGATCATAACTTAATATGCACACAAAACCCTATATTCTCATGTTCTTCATATCTTTCAATCAAAAACCTAGATTTATTATATTATTATCATCTCATATGTTCTGATTTCGTTTTCTATTCACATAAGAATTCATTCTACGTGCTAATCCGATCCAAGATCATGAATTAATTCACCAATTTAAAGCCAAAATCAATTATTCATGGGTATTATTCAATCTTACTCTAACATGGATAGTATATGCACTCAAATTTTGCAAGATAAACACTCGCCTTGAATTGTAGGTCTGATTTTCAATAGAAAAGTAGTGGGGTTGCCTTCCTCTTCTCCCGATCTATACTCTATGGTAGTGGTGGTGCAAAAATGGTGTGGGAAGCCTTAGAACTCCTCTCTTTCCTCCGTAAGTGGCATCTCTCTGATTTTCTAACTTCTAAAACTAGAACCCTCAACCTACCTGATGATATAACTCTAGCAAACTCGTAGGTCCCTTTACTTTAAAAATCTAAAAGACCAAAATACCCCCCCTAGGGTACCAGTTTGGCTTAAAAATATCTCGGGACCCAATCTAAACCTCCGAGTACACCTTTCTGACTATCTCGACCCTTATGGACACATTGGTGTACTCCAAATGACCATTTGGATGACCCATAAATAAATTACATTTTATCCCATAACTTTAAGTCCCGACATGACTAACATGCACGTCTCGACTAAATTACTGTAAGTGCCGTATTTCTCACTCACGACAATCATAATATATTCTTACCAATTTAAAACTCATTCATAAAGTGATACTCAATATACTTCATACAAATAAATATTAACCCTTGTCTCGTTAATTAATATTTATTTTTAAATTGGATTAATTTCCCATTAATTTCTCATTTTAATTTAATTAATCCCAATATAAAAATCATTAAAAATACGGGGTGTTACATACTTCCCCCTAATAATGAAATTTTATCCCAAAATTGGGAAAAATATCTGGTATAAATAACTCTGGATATTTATCACACTTCTCATCCTCATGACCATAAGTAGACTCGTCGGCATTATGGTGCCCCCACTGAACACGTACAAGTGAAACTACCTTCGACCTTAACCTCCTCTCACTATAGTCTAGAATAACAACCGGCCTCTCTTCGTTTGAAATATCGAGCTGTAAATCAATCTCCTCCAATGAAATGTGAGTGTGAGCTAACTCATCCTGGAGATATCGCCTCACCGAAGAAATGTGGAATACATCATGAATCCGATGCAAGTGCTCCGGCAATCTGAATCTATATACAACTGGCCCAATCCGCTCGATGACAGGAAATGACCCCACATACCTTAGTGCCAACTTACCCTTCTTTCTGAACCTCATTATCCCATTTATAGGAGATACACGTAGTAGTACCTGGTCCTCCACATTAAACTCCAGGAAGTACCACCTGGCATCGACATAACTCTTATGTTTATCCTGAGCTATCCATATAGGACTCCGAATTAGCTCAGTCTTGGTTGAAATATCGTGAATCAACTCTGGTCTGAGTTGCTTGTTGTCCCACATCTCCAACCAACAAGCGGGCAACTGACAAGGTCTATCGTGTAATGCGTCAAATGGTTCCATGTCAATCGTAAACTGATAGTAGTTATTAAATGCAAACTCCACCAGTGGAAGATACTGATCTCAACCTCCACAAAAAATCAAGGATTCACATACCCAACATATGTTCTAAAATATAATTCGTCCTCTTCTGTCTGTGGGTGATAGTCCATACTCAATCGCAACTCTGTATCCATGGCCTCCTGAAAACTCTCCCAAAATGAGACATGAAGATCTTGTCCTTGTTGGACACAATATCGAGTGGCACCCCATATAATCTCACTATCTTAGTGATGAAAATCTGGGCATACTATCCCGTGGTATAATCTGTTCGGACTGGCAAAAAATGGGCCACCTTAGTCAACCGATCCACATCACCTAAATGGAATCGAACCGCACTAAGATATAGGTAACCCAGTGATGAAATATATGGAAATTCTCTCCCATTTTCACATTGGAATCTTTAATGGTTGTAGAATCTTTACTGGTTTCTCATGGTCCACCTTCACCAGATGACAAGTGGTACACTTTGAGATAAACTTTGTAATGCCTCTCTTCGTCCCACTCCACCAATACTACATTCTCATCTCTTGGTACATCTTATCCTCTCTAGGATATCACAAACCGTGACCCGTTTGACTCTGCCATCATCGCATATCGCAAGTCCTCCCCCTCTGGGATAATCAATCTCCCATTGAATCATAAGAATCCCTTTGAACTCACGAAGTACGACTCTGCTCCCCCGACAAAAGCTATCAAATGCGGTCCTGACAAAATGAATCCATTGTCGGGTATGTACCACCCTTGTGACAATCTGAAGGGTGAGGGTCATAACCGACATAAATGATCTGGCAACTGAATCTTGGTGCCCCAGCTCATTCCATTTCACCTTTAAAACTTCATCCAAATCCCCCACTAGCCTACGGCTGAACGCGTCTGCCACCACGTTAGCCTTCCCCAGATGATAATGGATATCGAACTGATAATCCTTCATAAAATCTTGCCACCTACACTGATACATATTCATCTTTCTCTGAGTGAACAAATACTGTAGTGACTTATGATTTGTGAATAAGCAAAACCTCTCCCCCAGCAGGTAATGTCTCTAAATTCGTAATGCTAATAACTCCAAGTCATGGGTGGGATAATTCCTCTTTTAATGATTAAGCTTGTGGGAAGAATAAGTTATAGCCTGGTCTTCCTGTTGTAGCACACCCTCAATTCCATGTAGAGACACGTCAGTAAAAAGAAGATACTCCACTCCCGTACTGGGCAGTGCGAGTAGGGTGTTGAAGTCAGCTTATCCTTTAGCTTATTGAAAGCCATCTGACAAGCATCATCCCAGATAAATGGTACCCCTTTGCGAGTCAAGTTGGTCAATGGACCCACAATCTTTAAAAAAAACAGAATAAATTGTCGATATTACCCGGCTAACCCCAGAAACTCCGCACCTCTATCGGTTTCGTAGGTTTTCCCTTCTCTATCAATGCCGAAACCTTACTCGGATCCACTAATATTCCCATGTCAGATACTATATGACCTAAGAACTGTACCTCACTGAGACAAAAACTGCATTTATCAAAATTAGCATAGAGCTGGTGCTCGCGTAATGTCTGCAAAACCCGATGCAGATGCTCTACATGATCCTCCTCAGTCTGCGAATAAATCTGGATGTCATCAATAAAGATAATGACAAACTGATCCAAGAACTCTCTGAACACCCTATTCATCAAGTCCATAAACACTATTGGCTCGTTGGTTAGCCCAAATGCCATAACTCGAAACTCGTAAGACCTATATCTCGTCAGAAAGCCAGTCTTAGATACATCTTGCTTCTGGATGCATAATTGGTGGTACCTTAATTTCAAATCTATCTTATAGAATTAGGAAGATCCTCTTAACTAGTCAAATAGGTCATCGATTCGGGGCAACTAATATTTATTCTCTATCGTGACTTTATTCAACTCCCGGTAATCTACAGATAGGCGTAGATACCGATCCCTTTTCTTTACAAACAGCACTGAGGCACCCCCAAGGCGAGGTACTCCTACGAATAAAATCCTATCCCAAAAAATTTCTCAATCTGCTCCTATATCCCTCTCATATCCATAGGAGCCATACAATAAGGCGCATAGGCTGTCGATCGATTTCCCGGCGCTAAATCAATGACAAAAATCTATCTCTCGGCTAGGCGGTAATCTCAGTATCTCCTGAAATACATCGGCAAACTCACACATGCCAAAATTGAATATATGGAGATCACTACCCCCTTAGAGGTCTCATCCTCTATATAGTATAAGTGAGTGGACGATCCTCCTTCAGGACAAGGCATCGCCACTAATAACATCTCCTGGCCCGAAATCGTAAACATTATGCTCTTATTGTCACAATTAATCATGGCTCTATACGCTGCAAGACAATCCATGCCAATAATGCTATCATACTCCGACATATCTAACACGATCATATCGGTGGGAAAAACAAGTCTCCCAATGTCTATACTCACACCCTGGCAAATAAAGAAGATAAGTGTCCCGCTACCCAGTGGTGAGTCTACACACGTGACTGTACTATTGGTAGTGTCTAGAAATCCTTCGGCTCATAAAAATGTAGTGGATATAAATAAGTGTGAAGCCCCAATGTCAAATAAGATACACCCAGAAGTCCCATGTATAAGAAACGTAACCTCAACTTCAGGTGGCTCCTATGGAACTGCGTCCTGGTAAACGTTGTACACATGCTCGTACTGAACATCCCCTGCTGAGGTGGGCTACTAAGATGACTGGTACGACAGGCAGTGCTGGTGCTAGGAGGGCGGCGGGAAAAATAGGCCTCTGGGCTCCTAAAGAGCGCCCTACTGCTGCGAACCCCTTCCCTTATCAGGACAATCCTGACCCTTCTGGCCATTCATGTCACATATGAAACATCTGCCAGTGAAATTTCCTCCTTTTTGGCCCTGCTCGCTACTACCACCTCTCTTTTGGCCCTACTAGCCCTGCTGAAAATAATATTGGCTCTGCTAACCCTGATGGCCATGCCTAAATCTACCCTACCCCTGCCTAAAATCTCCTGATTAAAAATGCTTAGCAGAATCTCCCTGCTAGGAACTCTGCTCACCCTATCTTGTCTGAGTCTTAGCAAATTATGCCCCACTGGCATTGGCACTGCCACTGCCACTCCCTATCCTTCCCTATTGGCTGGACTTTCCTGTGCGCAATATTCCTTTCACATGGAAGCGGTGACCTTGACAATGCAGTAAAGTGGCATTCAACACCTCTTTATATGTCTTCAGAGCGGGATTACCTAACAAATACTGTTGAATCCTCCAGGTAAGACTATCAATAAAGAGTTGTATCAACTTCTCCTCTGTGCTCACCTAATCTGGTACAAAATTTTCCAACCGAGTAAATTTCTCCTCATATTCAATCACTGTCCTTCCTTATTGGGAAACGTCTAAGAACTTCCGCCTCATCTTTTTCTGAATAGAGGATGGGAAGTACTTATGATCGAACTGCACCCATAACTCGTGAATGTGCATGCTATCCCTCTCCTGTGCGGTGGTAACATACTCCCACCACTACAAGGCTACCCCACTAGCTTAAAAGTATCTAGTATCTACATCTTTACATCAGTGCACTCGTACATCCATAAATTCCGTTATATGTCCTTCTTCCATTTGTAAGCAGCAACGACATCTGAGCTTCCCTGAAACTTATGAGGATGAGCCTTATGAAAGGCACCTCTGACTCGCTCCCAAGAAGAAGGAAATGAGTGCATTTGGTCTGGAGCCACAACCTGAGCCTGAGGTGGCACCTGTGGTTCTTGTTGAGAAAATGTGATCAAAGCTTCATTAACCGTCTATGCAATAATGGCAGTGACCTCAGCAGCATTCATAGTTCCCTGTGCCTCAGGCTGTGCATCTAGGGAGGATCGTGGTGAACATCTGGAAGGCATCTAAAATGAAAGAGCATTTCCATAAGTCCACAATTCAATATATCTCAAAATAGCTAAAGACGTAAATGCGTAATCATGAATGCAACAATCCTAATAATAGGGCTCTATATCAAAGAACGCTACACTAGAAAAGTGAAAAGTCCATACTGATCCCATGGACACTAGAACTTGATGCTCTGATGCCATCTGTGACACCCCACCTATTCTAATCCTAGGTGATCAGTCCATTATTAAATTAAACAAGAATCATTAATGGTTTCATTCTTAGCATCACTGTCAGAACACAATTATATTACTAATACCCTAATGGCCCGGTGTCAAAATTTTAATCTTTTTATTAACATGCAATACCTTAAAACTAATAAACAACATTCACCATTCCAGTAAACAACATAATAAATAATAAAACAACTGAATAAATAAACGTGTCTAGAATAAACACTCCACACAAAATAGTCAATAAATAAAACCAAATCCAACACTGGAAATAAAATAAAGGTACAATAACTCTGAAATAACACTAGTTAAAGATGGGAGACATGCCCGATTGATATAACTAAATGACAAAAAATCACGGATAAGGGTGGAAGCGTCTACTACCGAGGTTCTATAACGTCCATAGTATCTACATCACACCAAATACGAATGAACTCCTACGCCTGGCATCCCTATGGATGAGCACATAAGAGGTTTCTTTAACAAAAATGGATTTGAAGCAGGTTAGAGCCCAAGAAAAAAAATTTAAAAATATTTTGCAAGTATTTTAAATGCATCAAAGAGAAGGTATTGTATACATGTTAACTTCGCATGTGATCATACGAGAAATCAAACACAAGTTGCTCTCGTACAACATATCAAGTATAGAATAAATGTAAACCAAGAAATAAGAAGAAAAAAATAGAATATAGAGTGGTTCGGCTATAAAACCGAGCCTACATCCACTTTGGTGCCTCACTTTCATTATGTATGTAGCGTCTACAAGGTTATAATGCCATAAGAGACGTACAAAAGAGAGAATACATGTAAATTTCTAGATAAACAACCAAGGATGAGGCTTGCTAAGGGTCGATCCTATTACGGCTGCGAAGAATGGAAACCCCCAAGTGTGTTAGTCTCTAGAGACAGAGTTGGGAATTTGCCAGGTCTTCATCTGGTAATTCTCTTCTCGATACCCGTAATTATGAGGTGAGCTCCTCTATTTGTAGGAGATATAAAGGTGGTGTCGCGTGCCTAAGACATGTGGAATATGGATAAGTCTGGAGAATGAATCCTTATGGACAGTAGCTAGCTGTGTAAAAATAGAGATTGCGGCTTGTTAGGATTAGGCAACAACCATCTTGAAGGAGGGTGTTGCGACCTGTCTGAGTCCAAGCAGTAGATAATTTTGACCAAGGTTGGGTATGGTGGTATGAGTAAGGGTTGCGGCTTGTTTGATCTAAGGTAGCGACCATGTAAAGGGTTTTATTGCGACCTGTTTGAGGCCAAGCAGTAACTAATGAAACCAAAGGCTAATTGTAAGGTTTCGCGGCCTGTCTAGGCCCAGGCAACGACTTTTATTATCTTTTCTCCGACAATAAGGACTATATTTACGCATATCAATAAGCCCCCAAGCCTTAGTGCCAAGAATTAGTGAGTTAGGGTTACAGTTGAAGTCAATGTCCTGTGATGGTCATGGCAACTTGCGATGTGATGCTTTAACTTCCCGTGCCTTCTTATATAAATGGGTTTTAGCCGTGGCCCTCATTTCCTTTTCCAAACTTTTGAGAGAAAATCAAAAGCCATACTCTTTTATTTTGTCCTTTGAGTTTTCCAGTGAGTTATTTATGGTGGTTTCAAGACATTTTGCTGGTGGTGCACATTGTTTCGAGGCAGTGTTAAAGCTATTTCCTGACTTTCATCGATTTCCAGGTAATATTCCAACTAATTTCATTATTTTTTACCCAAATTTCTGGAATAATGTTGCTTCCAGCCCACATATTGTTGCTTCCAATCTAATTTTGAACAACTTAGTTGAATCCCTTCTTGCCTAATTCAGTTTCTGATTTTTGTTAAAAACCTGGGGGGTCATATTTTTGCTCTTCAACCCTTGTAGCTTGTAATCACACCTCAATCGATTTTCAATATGGTTATTTGTTATTGTATGACTAATTTTTAGATATAGCAATGAACAATTTAATTTCTAGGTAGATAGAGTTTTGGGGATTTAATGAGCATGTTGACATATGTTGGGTATTTGAGTAATTTTAGGTTCTTGGGTTGGACTGTAGTTTGAGAATTTGGAATTTTTTGGGGATTAATCCACACCCTGTCCTTATTTTGAACATGATTTTTGACGAAGAGCATCAAGAACATGTTCTTGATGTTCTTGGCCAAAACCCTAAAAACTTGGGTTTTCAATCCTTGATCCTGTGAGATTAAAACATTTACCTATTTTTGTAACCGTCCGCGGTCGAAAATGTGATTTCTCTATTTCGTTGTGGCTCTATATTATCACTTGTAGTTATAATTCCCCCTGGGTAAAGTCTTTGATCTTTGAATTGAATGGTTGCAGCCTTTAATTCTAGGATCAACTAGTTGTGGCTTGTAGAACGTACATGCTTTCTAGGCTTTAGCTGCTCAACTTGTCTGTTTTATGTTTTTAGCCGCAGCTCTGTATCCTTATGATTATCACTTCTCTGAGTTGTAGTCTATATCTTGGAGTTGAAAAATCCACTTAGATCACCATTCAAAATTCAATTGGCTACAACCTTAATTTATTGACATCTGTCGCATCCTCTAAGAGGCTTTCTTGACTATGGTGGTTGTAGCACCTAACAGTGGAGCCTTTATGCTTTTCAGGTTTGCTGCGACCCAATGAGTTGGAACCCTCAAGGATTTTTGGAAGGCTTTTCGAGAACTCTCTTCCGCATTTCTCCTCTTGAAATTTGTTCTGTAAGGCCTTTGAAGACTGTTGGACCTTGCTTACTTAAGGACTCCCAACTACTTCACTACTGATTCTGACTCCGCAGACTCTTTAAATTATAGGAATACTGGTGAAGTTGCAGTTATAAAGGAGGATTTAAATCTAGCAACCGTACTCTCGCCAAAGTGGAGGCCGCATGAGATGGACATTCTGGGACTAGGAATGATCAAGTTTCCCATTTTAATAAAACTGAGACAGTTCTTGTAGCCTTAAATGTTCACTGCATTATGATCGATGAGTGGATTGGTCAAATTGCTGCAGAATTGGAGTTCCCTGATGGAGTTATAGTTTCCACTCCTGCGATAGAACAAAAATCATGCTATGTTATTCCTAATGATGGGATTTTCTTTCCTCTACATGCCTTCGTCTATGGGCTGCGGCTACCTGTGCCAGTTCCCATCAGGAGAATCTTCAGTGCCATGAACTTGGCACCAGCCCAATTAGACCCAAATGGTTGTAGGGCTATAGTTGCCTTGATGGTACTCTGGAAGGAAAAGTTCAGCATAGATATTACTCCTGCAGAGTTCTTCAATTTTTATAAACCAAAGGAGAACTCCATTAAGTTTTACTAGTATTACTATTTTTCTCTTCGTAATAATGAAGAGTATTTGTATACTGAGAGGCCTTCCAATATTAATAACTAGAAAAGAAATAATTTATATATCTCAGGAGAAGAGTGGGAAATCCATCCGGGGGAGTCTGAGAGAGAGAAATCATATAGAATGCCATAGCAATGGGGACGTCCTTTAAAATTAGGTAATTTTTTGCTGCGACACATTCTTAACCTTTTCATTTCAATTTATTCTTTGCGACTTCTATTCACACCTCTTTGATTTCTTATGCTGCGATATATACTGATGTGTTGTCTAACCCTTGATAATCTAAAACTCAATAGCAGGGCAAAAAAGAGAGTTAAATAAGCGGTCAGCTTTAGTGACACATCTAAACATTTCTTTGTCTTGGCCACTTCAGCATTTTTTACGAGTTTAGATATTTTCCCAGCAAGCATATTCCGCACAGAATGGTTGCGGGAGGTAATTTCACACCTTTCATTTCCTTGATATATATTTCCATAGACTCTTTTTCTAAACTTTGTTTTGATACATGTGAGGAGATTGATCGCACACTCTTAGCCGCTTAACTTACAGAGATGGAAGAGGATGCAACCGTCCTGAATAATGCCTCCAAAAAGGGAAAGAAAGGAAAAAGATCCAAAAAATTTAAAGATGAGTCGATAGGTACCCCCACTGAGCCCATTTCTGGGTCAAATTCTTCTAATGATATTGCCGCATCCAATCTATCTGTGGGGGGTGGAAACTTAACTGATACTGCGATTGATGCTAAGAAGGATGCAACAAACACTGATGATGACATTGGTGACCAGTTGGCTGCGGCTAGCCTGCTACCCTCTGAGGAAGAAGTCTAAGGTGGGCACAACCCAGTACATGCCACCCCTTCTAACTCTCCCCCTCCTTGAACTATCATAGCTGTGAATGCCAACTTACCAGCTCCGAGCATGGGTAAAAGTGGGTCCTAACGGGAATTCGCGGCCTCAACTAAGGCAACCTGATCCCAATTCTTCCTTGGATACAACTTCTAGGGTGGTTAGAGAAATGAGGAAGGTTCCAGACATTGTTGATTTGGATCGCCTGGTAGAAGAGGACCATGAGGATTTGGAGGAATATGCCCTCCACAGTCTGCTACCGATAATCACCTCATTCCATTTTTTGCTATCTACCAATTATTTCTTCGTACTGATTTTCTTTATCTTTAGGCTGTAGACGTTTTTGTCTCCTAGAGGATGAAATACGATGGGCTCTTTAAACTCTACAGGGCTGCAAAGTGTTCTCACAAGTCAGACCTGGAGGCTGCTAGGACTTCTTCCTTTGAGGCCGATAAAAAATCATCAGCCATAGCACTTGAATTGACCAATATGAACTTGGAGACTGCCATCAAAGCTAAGGATGAGGATGAATAGAATTTTATCGTGGCTGCGATATCCTTCAAGTTACTGAAGCTAAGGTTGTGTAAGCTGCGAGGCAAGCCACTAACTTTGAGAGTGCGCTTAACCAGATTTAGAAAAAATATGACCAACTAGAGCAGCGCCGCACATCCTTACTTCAATAAAAGGATAATGATCATGTAGATAGAGGAGTCCCATGTTGCATCCTTGACACGGGCTACGGATGATGCTGTAGCTACATAAAAGATATCTAGGGACTTCTTCCTCACAAATAATAAAGCCTATTTCTGCGGCTTCCAAAAACTCAGGCATAGGGTTATAAAAAAATTTCCTGAAATAAAGGAAACAATCCTTGGTTGGTGGCTCAGTGATGCTGAGCATTTTGAGTTTTTGGTTAAAATGAGGGTTGTGGCAGAAGAGAGAGCAAGACAGATGCTCGAAGCAGAGGCTGTAAAAGATGAGGAAGCCAGTGAGACTGCAGCTGATAGTGATGATGGGGATAATGAAGATGATGTTGCATCCTAGTTTACTTCTGTAACTAGTATTTTGATTCTGAAATTTATACAGGGCTGCATCCCTCCTTTATTTCTGTAATTTTGCTCAGCTTATATTGCTAAGATGAACATTTTAAAATTACAAAACTTTGACTTTGTTACTATAAATGGGCTACAACCATATTTTACTAAGTTGCGGCAATGAATGAATATACATATGCATTCTACCTTTACTTTGCATCTTCGATATTTTGATTGCGTGAATGTCTTCTTTGCTTTATTTCTTAGTTTTTTCCTCTGCCCTTTGCATGCTTATTCATTTTCTTTATCATGCTCCAGACTTTAATTGATTACATTCTTGAATTATGACATTTTCATGCTTTTTACATGACAAGGCATGCTTTCTAATGATGGGCCACATCTTTTTGGCACTTCATTGCAAATTAGTTGTGTCTTAAATAGGCTTGTTTACCGAGGCACATATATGTTAGTGAATTGAGTGCTTTCTTTGCCATGGCTGCTTATTGTAGTGTAGCAGCAATATTTTGGAATATGCACTATGAATAGGCTGCAGCTATAACTGAGATGGTCATGTCCATAATATTTATTAACTTTGGAATTCTACTGCAGCATTACTAGACTGGCGGATTGATGGGAATTACTTTCCATACCGCGGACAATCAAGTCCCTGGAACCTTCTATTTGCTGCAGCTCCTTTTCTCATCTTATTTTGGGGCATTTTTAATCCTGTATGGGCTGGGTTATCAATAAGCCACCCACGGCTAAATGGGAATTTTCAGGCCTCCCTAGGCTAGGTATTATCAAGCTTCCCCAAGATATAATTGGATATATATCAAGCCATCCCTGGATGGGTATTAGGAGCCCCCGGGCTAACTGAATCGTTCGAAAGCTAATAATGGGCATTGTTAGCCCCCGTGGATAATAGAAGCATACGAAAGATAATAATGGGAATTGTAAGCCCCCGTGGCCAACTGAATCCTCCGAAAGCTAATAATGGGCATTGTAAGCCCCCATGGCTAATAGAAGCGTTCGATAGATAATAATGGGCATTGTAAGCCCCCGTGGCTAACTGGATCCTCTGGAAGCTAATAATGGGCATTGTAAGCCCTCATGGCTAATTTAACTTCATGAGCCTTCAAATAGGGATGTCGTAGGCTGATTATAGCCATCCCTCTATCTCTTCGTCGAGCCGAAATAAATAATCGATTGAGATAACTGGCCATTAATCTTATTTTTAAAATCTGACAAGACAAAGATTTCTCATAAGATTATAAGGGAGGAGAATATAAGATTAAGAGTTGTTATATATGATTAAAATTATCATTCATATATATATATATATATATATTCGTTAGGGAAATACAAAGCATGTGTGCAAAAGCTACACTTTAGTTTTAACTGAAAATAGAAACTAAGGCAGTAATTGAGCATGCGGGATTTAGATCAATGGCTTCATCCCTCAGGCCTCCTTTAGGAATTACTGTAATATCCCCTTCCTCACAAGCTTTTCAATTTTATCTTTCAGTGCGCATCATTTGTCAGTGCTATGGCCATGGTCTTAGTGGAAGTCACACCACTTGGCCCGATTTCTCTTATGTTGTTGTGCCTTCATTTTCTCTGGACACTCCAGAAAATTATCCCCCTTGATGATCTCTAGAATGTCTTCATGGCTGTAGATCAGAGGGGTGTAGTCCTCATAGCCTTCTTTCTTTTGCAGCCTCCTTTTCTGACCTTTATCTGTGGCTTCTGAGGTTATAACTACTGTTGCAGCCATGAAAGTGGAGACTGTGGCTTTTGGTGCTATAAATATGGGGGTACGGTAGCTGCGGACTCTAACATCAGTACCTTCTATATTAGGAAGTTGACCTGGCTCTGGAGAGCCTAGCTGTCATACAGATGGTTGATGTAATTGTATAACTAAGCAATATCTTCAATATTTTTTGCATTTTGGTAGGAGTTTCCTTCCATTTCTGCTTTATTAGTCTTTAGAGATATACTCTGAGATGAACTAAACAGTAGTGAGCAAATGAAGAAATGTAGAGAAAATAACCAGGTATAGTTCAAATGATGTATCTTTTGGCAATCTTCCAAATATACTGCTTCTGTCGCGGCATGTTGAACACATAGAGTTACTGCCTCAGTCTCCTTGAGTGATGATTCACCAGAGTTGGACCCGAGGATAATTTCACCATGTCCTAGGTGATGAGCTGAAAAATATGCACCATTTGAAATGAAAGGGCCTAGGCACTAAGGCTATCTGTATACTAGGTCGCGCCCTGCCTGCGCCAGCAAGGTGCTATTCCAAAATTAGACCCAAAAACTAGGTTTAACCCATCTAAAATGAATGAAGTGAGACTACTAGGAATATACCAGGGACAAAACAGTCCCAAAGTGCTTAAAAAATGGCACATCGTGGAAAAAAAACCTAGATCATAGGCAAAGAAAGCAGTAAATGAGTAAATAAAACTTATACCTACTCACCCACCTTTGCGAGTACATATACTTTTTATGTTTTCCAGCACTATCTAGGTAAGGTAGCATCATGGGGGTATATAAAAACTAGATCTGAGGTCACAAAAAAGAGGACTAATAACAGATCTGAAAATAAATAATACCCTAGCAGGAATGAATATGAATATAAGGGCTTGATAACCGAAATCTCACCCATGGGATAATGACCCAAGAGCTCCCCATAGATGAAATAAGGTAATTGGAACACAAAAGTGAGAAGAAACAAGATAGAAGTATTTTGTTCCCACAGACGACGCTAGATTGATGATACGAGAAATCGGACACAAGTCGCTCTCGTACATTATATCAAGTAAAGAATAAATGTAAACCAAGAAATAAGGAAAAGAACACAAAATATATAGTGTTTCGGCTATAAAAATGAGCCTACATCCACTTTGGTGCTTCACTCTCACTATATATGTAGTGTGTACAAGTTTACAATGCCATAAGAGGCGTACAAGAGAGAGCGTAGAAGAGAATACATATAAATGGCAAGATAAACAAACAAGGATGAGGCCTACTAAGGATCGATCCTATTGCGGCTACGGATAATGGAATCCCCCAAGTGTGGTTGTCTCTAGAGAGAGAGATATGGGAGTTTGACAGGGCTTTATCGGGTAATTCTCTTCTCGATCGCCGTAATTATGAGGTGAGCTCCTCTATTTATAAGATATATAAAGGTGGTGTCACGTGCTTAGGACACGTGGCATATGGATAAGTCTGGAGAATGAATCCTTCTGGATGGGATCTAGCTATGTACAAATAGAGGTTGCGGCCAGTTAGGACTAGGCAACAGCTATCTTGAAGGAGGGTGCCACAACCTATCTGAGTCCAAGCAGTGGACAATTCTGACCAAAGCTGTATATGCTGGTATGAGTAAGGGTTGTGGTCTGTTTGTTTCAAGGAAGAGGCCATGTAAATAGTGTTTCTGCGGCCTGTCTGAGGCCAGCCAGCAGCTAATGCAATCCAAGGCTAACTGTAAGGTGTTGCGGCCTATCTGGGCCCATGCAGCAGCTTCTATTGTCTTTATCGTAGTAGGGACTATATTTATTCATATCACTGTGCCCTCACTTGAGATCCTCACCTCTCAATAATGTGCATGCCTAATGCATTCTTCTATACCAACCTAGTTACGCTACACCACCTAACTAGTTTTAATTAAGACTCTCCCTCCCTAATAATTCATTGTGCCCACCCGTATTGCCCATACAATACGTTACCGAATTTCCAAAGCCTTTTAGCCAGTAAAGATCACCAGTTAAGTATTAAGTTCTCACATACCTAGATTACTTTAGACATCACTATCTGTCACACGTATATATATATATATATATATATATATACACCACCCTTGTAATATATACGAACATGGCATCCCTAGGTGGAGACCAGTGATGCGTGAATACTGTGTTATCGAGTCGTGGTACATCATGTACTAAGTAAAGGACTTTTGGTTCGAAATCACTCTCGAACCATACATTCACAATTAACATAATTTGTAGGTGAACATAATTTTAAGCCTTTGGGCTACGTACACACCCAACGCACCCAAATGGCCGGTCACACTATCATACACATAAGTAGTCCTCAACCCAAGTTCTATGTTCTTAGGAACAAGTCTAAAACCCCCCTAATGGGCTAATCAGGATAAGATTGTCCACGATGCGGAACCACCCGTGATAGCAGGTAGCCTAGGTATGTTCACAGACGTAAGGGTTCACAATATTGATATACACACAAACTATATATATATCATCAGTATAGACATATGCGTAACCTATAATATATCCCATATGTAGTATATATAACTATCAGATATCCTACGTATTACTAATTTATCATTATACTCCTCATCGTATATTCTCGAGTATTTCCCACCACTCGAAGGGTCCGAATTATTCCTTTGAATTACTTCAATAGTCATAACATCACCCTACCACTGGTCTGAACTCATGTTCACTCATGCTCTCCATGACCCGTTCTAATTCTCGTGAATTCCTTACATTACAAATTATGCCAATTACTATTATCCTCAATTCTTCTCACTTATGACTAAGTCCCAACCCTATTATCAACCTACTGGTAACTAAAATATCTCTCACTATCTTTTAAAGGTATCCCAAAAGTTCACCCGATAATTATTTACAAGTTCAAGGATTAAATAGGTAAATTTACGAAAATTTGGGAAATCTAATCGATTCACCCAATGGCCGAATTTATTCACCTTACCGAATCGATTCTTACTTGGGCCGAATCGATTTGAAAAGTGTCAATTCTTCTCTTTACTTACGCAGTTACGTTTTTCTCCATGAAAACTTCTTTCAACTCCCAACCAACTTAACTAATCATTTATTATAGGTGTAAGTACAACCTTGAACGTAAATAACACATTTAATCATTTAGAATTCAATTCAAGAACATATCAAAACTTAATATGCACATAAAACCCTGGATTCTCATGTTCTTCATCTCTTTGAATCAAAAACCCAGATTTCCTCTATTATTATCTCATATGTTCTGCTTTCATTTTCTATTCACATAAGAATTCAATCTGCGTGCAAATCTTACCCAAGATCATGAATTAAATCTCGAATTTAAAGCCAAAATCATTTATTCATGAGTATTATTCAGTCCTACTCTAACATGGATAGTATATGCACTCAAATTTTACAAGATAAATACTTGCCTTGAATTGTAGATCTGATTTTCTATAGATAAGTAGTTGGGATGCCTTCCTCTCCTCCCGATCTACACTCCGGTGGTGGTGGTGGTGGTGCAAAAATGGTGTGGGAATCCTTGAAACTCATCTCCTTCCTCCTCTAATGGCCTCTTTATGATTTTTTAAATTTAACCCTAGAAACCTCAACCTCCCTGATGATATAACTCTAGCAAACTCGTAGGTCCCTTTACTTTAAAAATCCAAAAGACCAAAATACCCTCTCGGGGTGCTAGTTTGGCCTAAAAATGTCTCGGGACACAATCCAAACCCCCAAGTACACTTTTCTGACTATCTAAACCCTTCCGAACACACTAGCATACTCGAAATGACCGTTTGGATGACCCATAAATAAATTAAATTTTATCTCACAAATTTATATCCTGACACGTGCGTCCCGACTAAATAATCGTAATTGTCGTATTTCTCTCTCACAACAATCATAATACATTCTTACCAATTTATTACTCATTCACAAAGTGAAACTCAATATAATTCATACAAATAAATATTAACCCTTGTATCCCTAATTAATATTTGTTTTTAAACCGAATTAATTTTTCATTAATTTCCCATTTTAATTTAATTAATCCCAATATAAAAATCATTAAAAATACGGGGTGTTATGGGTGAAATTTTAGCCTTTTTGGTGTAGTATCCTGCATTGCACTATGGAGAAGTGGTTCAAGATAGAAGGGCGTCAAGACTTATGAGGATCGAGTCATTGTGTAAGTCTATTGTCTATTCTTTGTAAAACCATATCATAGTGATTGTTTGGTAGGCTGTCTAAGGTTTTTTTCCTTTGTGGTTTTCTCGTACATCGGCGTGTTCTTGTGGTTTGATTTATTTATTTTATTTGTATCACCTAGATGCATGTTTAGGGGAAAAGATAAAATTTGGTAAATCGATTTTCACAAGAAAGGTTTAATCGGTGCTAAGTTTAATTGGGTAAATTTTGTTCAATCATTAAAATTGGAAAAATATAAATATATTGGACTTGTGTTTATTTGAACCGCCCATAGTAGTCTCTCTCTCTCTCTCTCTCTCTCTCTCTCTCTCTATATATATATATATATATATATATATATATATATATATATATATCAGTCCCAAAATGTTGGATTATCATCTCAATTAGGATTACTAACTCTCAATACCATATCAAACATATACAACCAAGTAGGATATTACTCACACTCAAACGTATCCCAAATCATCTTTGTCCCTAAACAGCGGGTAGCTTTATCAGCCTTGTCAAATTCAACTCGTAGTTTATTATGTCTCTAAACTATGAGTACATCTCTCTCTCTCTCTCTCTCTATATATATATATATATATATATATATATATATATATATATATATACTTTCTCGCAACCTACATATTAGTCTCCCATTTAATTACTAAACTAATTTCATGACCTATAATTCCTTAACACCATAAGTGACCACCCAAACACTTAGCTAGATACTCTCGATGCTCAAAGCATATAATCGACCAGAGGTTATCGCTGACTCACGCATATACCCAATCCCAACACTGTATGACTTTAAGTTCACTAAGGTTTTCACATTCACAACCCTATGATCTCAATACCAATACAAACCAAGTCTCTCACCTAGGTATAAAGCAAAATCCAACCCTCATAAGGTCATAAACCAAAACTATGATAAAAAACCCAACGTAATAGCCAAAATCTCATCCTAAGACAAAATTGGGGCATCGATCGATCGACACTAATCGATCGACCGACGACCCCTGTATGCAAACAACCTTCTTCTTTATGAAAATTAATTTCCCAAAACCTCCATTAAGGAAGGACAAAGGTCCGAAACAGTAACCAATCAATATGAAAATCAAATCTAAGTATGGGAACAGGATTATAATAATTTTTATAAATTATAATCAATCTAAAACATCAATTTAAAGCGTTAATCTTTCAAAAATATAATGTCATCAATAACATGAATGAGTTCCAATTCTCTTTCAATTCCAAATTCAATCTTCAAATTAACGAATGGATTCATCCTAAAAATGAGATTAAATCCTAAAGCATGAGTTCTAACATGGTTCTCTATCATTAGTCATCAATGATTTCAGATTTATGCATCAAAATCTCAACTTTTTAGACAAGGTTAATTAGTTACTAATCATAATTAGCCCATAATAATATCATGATTAAGATAAAAGAATTCAACCATAAACATGATTTCTAATCCCAACAATAATTAAGGAAAACATGAATTCAAAATTAATTATAGATTATTGTGACACCCACCCAAATTAAATACCAGGTGATTAGTCCTTTATTAAATCAAAAATCAAGGTGAACGGTTGGTTCATTCTTAGCATCACTATCGCAAAATAAAATTTTAAATTTACACACCCTAAATAATTAAGCTAAGTATCAAAATAATTTAAAGTCTTATTTACATATTATTAAATTCCAATATGAAAACCTTTTAAATAACCAACAGTTTAAGAATCACATAAATAGTAAGGATGAAAATTACCACACAAGAATCAAACCATCTAGATAAACCAAATCAAGTTATGAACTATAAATGAAATCATCCTCACAAGAGTTAACTCCCAAAGAGTACTAAATACTAGAAATAACTTAAATATAAATCTCTGACAGATCCAACGGAATAGGAAATTGGGCGACACATGCCCTAACTATGAAAAAATAAAATTGAAACTAAATCAATGAAGAGGTCATCTAAGCAAGAGCCTGCAACTTCCACATAAGCGGCAGCACGTCCAATCCAAAGAACCTAAGCATGACGCCCTTGTGGCTAGGCACCTGTAATACACATATACATATACAAGAGGGAGAAAAGATGATAGAAAACGGATCAGAGCCCAAGTGTAAAACAGTTTAAATAGTTTAGCAAGTATTTAAAAGGCTTACTGGCTAATGTAACAACCATGTTAGTATGTGACACTCTCTTGAGAATTCTCGCCTCTCATCTAGTGTGAACGCCTACCGTACTACTAAACTCAAAAGCTTATATAACTTAATTTCCAATAAAGTTTTATCCTGAGAAGTAGAATGGTTATGATATTTAGTTTTAGAAAATCATTCTCTTCGAGATTTATTACGTCGCTTAGAGCAACACCGTACCGTTACAAAGTTCCCGAACACTTATTATAAAGTTGGAGCATTTTTTCATTACTTAACTACTTATACGAACAGTAGAAAATTTCCATATATAAGTATATATATATATATATATATATAACAGTCACTATATATTATATATACTATACACACCCCGCATAAATTCTATGGGGCTGGCATACTCTGCTATCAAGTCCCCGTATCACTCGTACTAAGGGAAATACAAGTTCGGAGTCACTCTCGAACTGTATTAACACAATACACACAAAATGGAGCTGAAGCACGGTTCCAAGTCACTAAGAGGTCAGCACATACCTGTCACGACCCCGACCCAAAAATAGTAGGGAACGAGTGTCTTGACATGCCACCAAGGCATCCAATATTCTGGCCTTAAAATTTTTGTTTTAAAATATATGTAGCGAAAGTATAATCACATGGTTATGAATCGTAAAATACTGAAAGTGAATGAATTACATCATCAGAGCTTTCTAAAGGGAATTCATTTTTACTAAAATATCATCGAGTTACAACTTGACACAAAGAGCTAAACATGCTCTATCTAATTAAACAAACTTCTACTTAAGGTAACAAAAAGAGCTTTAAAAGCTAAATCTTCAACATAGTCCTTTTTCGTTCCATCCACGAACTTAATTATTTCCTGAAAAATGGTTATTTATACAACGTTAGGTAAAAGCCGAATGAGATTCAATCTCCAGACATTCCAGGATTTTTCTGAAAATTGATACCTATTCAATTTAGAATAGAAAGTATATACATAAAGATAGGAATTTCAAGTGATATATATAAAGTATATAACAATATATATATATATATATATATATATATATATATATATATATATATATATATATATATATATATATATATTCAGAATAAACAGTTCAGAATAGAGCAGATAAAACAATTGAGCATATGTCAATTATTCAGTTTTAGTGGTCATGTACACTCTAATACCCAGACAGATAGTGTTACTAAATGTTTCCACCCGATAATATCACAGACAGATAATCATGATTTTTGGAACAACGCCTTGTTTAGGGCACACCAGCGATAAACCAGCTGGGAAGGTACCACCCAAATATTTCCACCCGGTAGTCAAGGCCAACACAGTAAGAGAGTTTCCATAGGCCGAATCAATAATTTTAGAATTCAAATCAGATGTTTATATGGAGAGATATAAACATATAACAAACGACGAAATCATCGGTATCAGATGCATTTTGAGAATAAAAGCATTTCACAAATTATACATAGTTTGCATAATATAATATAATCAAAATGCGCAAGAAATTACATAGAGTACTCACCTAAAATAGAGGTCGAAATTATAGATAACGAGTCTTCGATCGCACGTTAATCTAACAAATATGATAAAGGTTTAAGTATATGTTCTAAACAAGGTCCAGTCTACATATTGTATTTTAATAGTAATTTGTTTCAAAGGATTACTAAAAACCATTTTCTTAACTTTTAAAACTTATTGATCGTAATTAAAGGATTTAATTCATAGTTCTTCCTAATCAGTCGGTTCCCAGTAGAAATGGAGGGTCACAGGGGCACCGCTTAAATACCATCTCCTCTAGACAGAACATTTTCGGATTCATTCCCAGTAGAGATGGAGGGTCACAGGGGCACCACTTAAATATCATCTCGTCTACAAAGAATTTCACCGGGCCTGATTTTGGAATTACTTAAATGGGATTCCATAATAACGAGCAATTACTTTTAAAAAATCATTTTTAAAAGCGTATATACAATTTCAAACAAGTTTACATGAAAATAAAATCAACTTGGATTTCTTCTAAACTTTAAGTTTTGATTACTGAAGTCCTTAGTGTATTTTACCAACAAAACTACTAAGTAAAGCTATAAAACAAAAAATTAAAACTATAAAAATACATTATAACATTTAAATAAAATCATACCTACGAAATGAATTCTTTCTTAGAAATTATAGAACTCCTTATTAAGATATTTCCCAAGATTTCTATCACTCTTTCTTACTATAATTCTCAAGGAATTGGTGTGAGTTTCAAATGAACCCTAAGGCCCTATTTATAGGTTTCCAAAAGTATTATGGTGTTGACACGTGTCTAATGACAAGGCATTTTGGATTGGTGATTCAACACCGAGGTGTCGTGATCCGGAGTGGTCTTGCAGTGTTAATATCACCAAATAATGACAAGTGTTTTAGCTCTCTCTCTACAGATGACATGTGGAAGGTGGAAGCGACCAGCACGTGGTGGAAAGGTGATAAGGGTATAAGGGTCATTTCACACATGAAGGGTATTTTGGTAGTTTCACACTATATATTTTGACTATTTCTTAGAGGTCCTTGAAAATATTTTATTTACAAAATGGCCTATTTTATATTTTTATTTTAGTCCTTAAAGTTTCATAAAATTATATTTTCTACCCCAAAACTTATTATTTGCCTTAAGATATGTCATAAGACTTCAATTTGATCCAATTTACAGTTGATTCTTCGTAATTAAAAATGGGGTTTGTTATATTGATAGCCAATAATACCACATATCTAATAATACAACATTTATAAGATAATAAGTAACACAAGAGTGTAAAAACAAACTATATAAAAGTGGGGTCATTACATCCTACCCTCCTTATAAAAAGTTTGGTCCCCAAACTTTACTTACATTAATTTTCAAAAAGGTATGGATATAGCTCCTTTATCTCATCTTCCCGCTCCCACGTTGCTTCCTCAACAGAATGATTCCGCCATAATACTTTTACTAGTGGAATATCCTTGGTTCGTAATATTTGATCTTTATGGTCCAAATTTTCCACGGGATGCTCAATGTACGATAAATCTTCTCTAACTTGAAGAGGATCATGAATTAAGATATGTTTTGGATCTGGGACATATTTCTTTATCATTGATACGTGAAACACATTATGTACACTAAAGAGTTCCGGTGGTAAGGCTATTTTATACGCAACAGCTCCTATCCTTTCAAGGATTTCAAAAGGTCCTATGTATCTTGGGTTCAACTTCCCTTTCTTCCCAAATCGTATTACTCCCTTTGCAGGCGATACTCATAAGAACACATAATCTCCTCTTTGGAATTCTAACTGTCGGTGTCGATTGTCAACATAACTCTTTTGACGACTTTGAGCGGTTCGAAGTCGGTCTTGTATTAATTTCACCTTCTCTGTTGTGATCTGAATCAATTATGGTCCCAACAATTTTCTTTCCCCAACTTCTACCCAACATATAGGGGAACGACACCTTCTACCATAGAGTGCCTCATACGAAGCCATTTGAATACTTGCTTGATAGCTATTATTACATGCGAATTCCACTAACGGTAAATCATCATCCCAATTCCCTTTTAAATCAAGTGCACATGACCTAAGCATATCCTCTAAGGTTTGAATAGTTCTCTCTGATTGTCCATCTGTTTGGGGATGAAAATCAGTGCTAAAATTCAATTTTGTTCCCATGGCTTCTTGTAGGCTTTTCCAGAAGCGAGACACAAATCTAGGGTCACGGTCAGAAATAATTGAAATTGGAGTTCCATGAAGCCTAATAATTTCTCGCACATACAACTTAGTTAACTTCTCTAAAGAATGGGTAATCTTAACGGCAAGAAAATGAGCAGATTTAGTTAAACTATCAAAAATTACCCAAATAGAGTCATTACCATTTGAACTCCTCGGTAAACCTGTCACAATATCCATAGTAATATGTTCCCATTTCCACTCAGGGATAGGTAGGGTTGCAGTAATCGTGATGGATTTTGATGTTCTGCCTTTACTTGTTGACAAACCAAACACTGAGATATAAATTCTGCTATTTCCCTCTTCATGTTATTCCACTAAAATACTTCTCGAATATCCCTATACATTTTTGTACATCCGGGATGAAATGTGAATCTTGAGTAATGACTTTCCTCCAAAATTTGCCTTTTTAGTTGGGCATCACATGGCACACACACTCTATTTCCAAACTTCAATATATCATCTCGCATCGCAAATTCAGTTCTCTTACCCTCAATGACTTCTTCTCTAATCTTCTTCAGTTGTGGGTCATTTACTTGTGCAATTTTAATCCTCTCCATCAACATGGGTTGTACTTGTAAGTTTGAAATTATTCCTCCTTTGCTATAGATACGTACATCTATTTCCATACTTCTCAAATCCCTTAATAGTGCTTCCTGGCTTGTAATAAGACATGCTAAATTTGGTGTAGACTTCTTACTTAAAGCATCGGCTACTACATTAGCTTTCCCCGGGTGATAGTGAATATTTACATCATAATCCTTCATCAATTCTAACCGCCTCCTTTATCTCATATTCAACTCTTTCTGAGTAAATATGTACTTCAAACTCTTATGATCGGTATAAATCTCACAAGTCTCACCATATAAATAGTGCCTCCAAATCTTAAGAGCAAAAATTACAGCTGTTAATTCTAGGTCATGGGTTGGATAATTCTGCTCATGGGTTTTCAACTGTCTCGAGGCGTAAGCTACTACTTTTCCATTTTTCATTAGCACACATCCCAAACCATTTTTAGAAGCATCACTATAAATCACAAATCCCCCTGTCCCGAAAGGAATAGTCAAAATTGGGGCAGTTACTAATCGATTCTTAAGTTCTTGAAAACTTTTCTCGGCTTCCTCAGACCATTCATATTTTACCTTCTTTTGTGTTAACCTAGATAGAGGTTTGGAAATGCTAGAAAATCCTTCAACAAATCTTCGGTAATAACCTGCTCATCCAAGGAAACTACGAATCTCACTCACATTAGTTGGTATGGGCCAATCTAGTATAGCCTCAATCTTTTGAGGGTCAACTGACACTCCCTCTTTGGATATAACATGTCCTAGAAAAGAAACACTAGGCATCCAAAACTCACACTTCTTTAATTTTGCATATAATTTCTCTTTCCTAAGGATTTGTAATACCGTCTTTAAATGCATTTCGTGTTCTTCAATACTTTTGGAATAAATAAGGATGTCATCAATGAAAATAACCACACACTGATCACAACCACACACTGATCCAAATATTTCCTAAACACCCTATTCATCATATCCATAAAAGCGGTTGGTGCATTAGTTAGTCCAAATGGCATTACAAGAAATTCATAGTGACCATATCTAGTACGAAAAGCTGATTTTGAAATATCATCATCCTTAATCTTCAATTGATGATAGCCTGACCTAAGGTCAATCTTAGAGAATACTTGTGCACCTTCTAATTGATCAAACAAGTCATCGATACGAGGTAAGGGGTATTTATTTTTAATGGTTACCTTATTCAGTTCACGATAATCTATACATAGTCTCATTGACCCATCCTTCTTTTTCACAAATAACACTGGAGCTCCCCAAGGCGATATACTTGGTCTGATAAAACCCTTGTCTAAAAGGTCTTCTAATTGAACTTTTAACTCTCTTAATTCTAAAGGTGCCATGCGATATGGTGGTTTTGAGATTGGTATAGTTTCAGGAATAAGGTCAATGGTAAATTCTATTTCTCTATTAGGAGGTGGACCAGGTAAATTATCAGGAAAAACATCCATAAATTTCTTAGTAATAGGAATATCTTCTAATCTAGGCTCTATCATCTCCAAACTAGTAACAGTTGCAAGAAATCCTTGACATCCCTTCTTAAGAAAACTATAGGCTTGCATTGTAGAAATAATACACATCGGAGATATGATGCCAGTTCCTTCAAAACTAAATTTTGGTTGGTGAGGAATTTGGAAAGTAACAATCTTCTCAAAACAGTTTACCTTAGCATGATGTGATGCTAATCAATCCATCCCCAAAATGATTTCAAAATCTTTAATGTCTAAAACTATCAAATCAACAAAGAGTTTATGACTATCAATATCTACGGGGCAAGCCTTGTATACTAATTTACCCATCAATAACTCATCCGAAGGTGTAGAAACTTGTATGTTATGATTCAAGGGTTCAGGAAATTTATGAAAGCGATTTAATACATGTATAGATATGAACGAATGGGTAGAACCAGGATCTATCAAAGATTTAAAAGGTTGTGCACATCTAGAAAGTGTACCTGACACTACCGCATTAGGAGCTTGGGTATCAGAAAGTGCAAAAACTCTGCCCTGTCTGTCTTGATCCTTCTTTGCACTTGAAGGCTTTATCGGAACCCTTGTTGGGTTTGGGCAGTCTTTTATCTGATGTCCTTTCTGTCCACATCTAAAACAAGCTCCTGAATCCTATAACAAGGTCGTCCTCCATGCATCTTTCCACATTGCTGACATGTCTGGTTATTATACTATTTGTTATCACTAGATCCCCCAACATTGGATGTGTTCCTAAAGAAATTTCTGTTATTCGGGTTCTTTCCTTTTTGTTCCCCAAACTTCCTCTTTCCATCTCTAATTCGATTGTACTCCTCACCATCCCCCTCAGCTATTGTAGCCCTAGTCACGACATCAATATATGATGTTAATTTTAGGATGGAAATTCGACTACGAATATTCAACCTTAACCCACGCACAAACTTCTTTGCTCTTAAAACATCGGTTGCTACAACATGACGTGCAAAACGGGATAATTCAGTAAACTTTGCCTCATATTGACTAACCGTCATATTCCCTTGAACCAGACTCATGAAGTCAGCTGCCATTTCATCTTTTACCGTTTTCGGAAAATATTTCTCATAAAATATTACTAAGAAATCATTCCAACCTATGTAAGTATTCCTTTCCCCGTGTATTCTTTTAGTCATTCTACACCAATGTTCGTCCTCCACTTCTAACATAAATGTTGCAAATGACACCCTTTATTCATCAGTACACTTAAGAACATCGAGTATCTTTTTCATCTGCATCACCCAACTTTCTGTTTCGTTGGGGTTAGAAGTACCTTTAAAAGATGGAGGATTCAACTTCTTGAACTGTTCAATAGTACATCTACTTAGTTCAAGATTATTCGGTACTCCATTGTTCACCTGCTGCTCCACAATCTTTGTTAGACTTTCAATTGCCTTGTATGCACCTTCCAATCCTTCTATACTCGAATCACTAGTTCCCATTGATGATCTTCTCTTGGTCATTTTCTACAGTCATGGCCAAACGTAAGATCTACTATACTATATCAATATTGAAAACTAAAAGACCAATTATAAATAATATAAGACATAGGGAGGGTTGTCACATAAATTCGATTTTTAATACTATCTCCTAAGGATAAAAACATAGAATCTATAACATTCGAAACCTCTGCTCATGATTAGGCACATATTCTTCACATTTATCCCCTTAATTTAAGTATTTTTATGATCCCGTGAAGTGTATTTAGCTTGGATTCGTCTCTTATTTATGCTACTAACCTTTTTTGGCAAGTATTTCGTGTTTTGTGTATTTCTCATGTGTTTTACAGGTATTTCACGCAAGTTAGTGCGAAGGAGAGCTCAAAACAGTGAAAGAAACCAAGAAATGGAGAGTTGAAGGGCATTTTCGTAATTTTTCAGCCTTAGTCCGAAGGTGGGGCCAACTATAAAGTTGAAGAGCTCTAAATTACAAGAATACTGGAAAAAACGACACCTCAATCCGAGCTACGGTGAAGAAGTTACGATGTTTTGAAGTTGTGCGATAATGAAGAGTCTGGATGTGCGAATTTCTGTAATTAATTATGCATTTAATGCAGTGCAACTCTTGGAAAACTTGTGCCACAAGCGAAATTTGATGCCAAATTCGTGCAACTTGGTGCTATAAAATACCAAGCCCTACCTCATTTTCAGAGTGGAATTCTAGAGAGAGGGGAATTCTAAAGGGAGTGGAATTCTAGAGAGGGGGGAGTTGCTAGAGAGAGGCTAGGTTAGGAGTAGGTTAGAAGTGCTAGATTAAATTTTAGGTTTAGATTTTGAGAGAAAATTTTCTATTCCTTCAAGAGTTTTCATGAACCCTAGTTTGTAAGAAATTCTGGATTCCAATTCCATTTTTGTTGCTGAATTCAAGTAATATCTTTCCATTCTCTATTTTTATTATTTGCAAATTATTTCCCATGTCTTGTAGATCCATAATTTTGTGTGTGAATTTATTCTTGAACCAAATCATGAGTAGCTAAATTCCCAAGGGTTGGGGTACATGAACTCAATCCAAGGCAAATTATTTATGTAGAAAATAGAGGTTAAATTAAAATATTGATTGAATCGTGAAAGCACCGCTTTATATTTATCTTTGATTTCATATGATGCGGGCTAGATCCCTCATATATGTAATGCTTAGAATGTATAAAGACCGGATCTAGTCAATAATTTTAATTTACAATTCTAGTATTCTATACAGTAATTTGTTAAGGATTGAGGGATTGTACCCTACCCTATTTTCTCCCATTTGTCAGATCTAATTTCTTTTGCACTTTTTAGTTTGTTTTTCTTAATTAATTTTTTAATAGAAATTTTCCCAATTTTTAATCATCTTTTCGTTTCTTTTACGAAATCATTTCAAGATTTAATAATTTTTCTTATTACTATTTGGCAATCTCGATCCCTATGGATACGATCCCGACTTACCGGGTTTATTGCTTGAGCGACAGGCTTGCACTTGAGCCTAGAGTGAACGCATTTCTGAGACAAATTCTTAGTCGCGTCAAGTTTTTGGCGCCGTTGCCGGGGATTGAAATTGTTAAATTTTTAAGAAAGTTATTTTTATCTACATGTGATTTCGAAAAAAAAAATATAATAAAAAAAAAATGGGTGTCACGTTCTTGAATTGCCCAATTTGAAATGTCTTATTTTAACTCTTTTGGTGGCTTTAATTGTTATGCTAATAGTGAGGAAGAGGAGGCACTCAAGACTTATGACCATTGGATCAATATCACTAAAGATGATTATATTAAATACAAGCCTAGTGCTGAGAAACTCCAAATTTATCAAAATCAATTGCTTGAAGAAGAAAGACTTGAAAAAGAATATCGCGAAAAAAATCGTTATTGGGAGCAAGAGTTAGATGCATTATTTGAACCCAATGAGGATTTTTTTTCCGATAGTTTTGAAGATGAAGTAAGTTTTCAACCAAATGAGGAATTCGAGGTGCTAGAACCAAGAAAGCCTACTTTGGAAGAACTCTTACTTGATCTACAAAAGCAATCTGATGACCGTGCTGTTCTCGAGTCGAAAATTATAGCAACTTGCAAGGAGTTGAATGATTATTTGGACAACTTAGAAAAGGTCGAGACTTGCGCTTCACCTAATACTTTTGAGAATGAAATCAATGAAATTGATCCAAGTTCTTTTGAATCTCAACCTATTATAAATATTGCAAAATCTACTGAGGTTGAGGATCATTTGTCTCCTTGTGTCCCCACTATTATCGAACCATTAAATCCATCACAAGAATTGGATGAATGTCTTAAGGATGTTGATCCCCTTCTTGTATGGGAATGTTATTTTGAGATGCTTCATCTTACGGGCCACACACTTAGACGTATCACTCCACCAGATCCAATTGAAAATTTTGAGGGAAAAAATTTTGAGGACACCAAGCAAGAGAGAGAGCTAGAGGAGTTGAGCCTAGCAGAGTTTGAGCGCGAGTTTGGACAGGTAGATGCAAGCCTTAATGATGAAGTCCAATCTTTCTGGGCCTCAATTTGTCATTTGGACGAAAGCTAGTGGTACAATAGAATTGATGAATTTCTCCTTCCTAAACCTTCACCCATACCATTTGAGTCTTCGGAGGTACTTGAAGATACGACTCAAATATCGTCCGACTTAAAGACCAACACACGTGCTACGCAACAAGAGGATCATTTTCCGGTTTATGAGGACAAGCACTCTATGCTTAAATTGTTTTCTAATATGGATTGTTTCTTTTTGTGTGCCCCTCTCCCCATACTACTTGAAAAATCTTTGGAACGTGATTCTATATTTCTTGGATCCCAATGGGACTTGTCCTCTTATGCACCAAAATCCTTCATTATCCCCCTAAATTTTGTAATTGGTGATGGTTCATTTTTTAAACTTTTCACATGCCTTCCGTTTTTCAAACGGAATTCTTACTTTTCGGGAGGCATGCATCCTAATGAGGGTACACCATTAATCCCTCAAAGTCAAATTGTATTTTGGGTGGACCCTCAAATTTTTTGACTTTTAGTGTATGATTTATTAGCTGTTCAAATTTTAGGTTGTAAATAGTTAGTTTTTTTTTTCTCTTTTATTATAGTCTAGTTTCCATAGTTAGAGTTTTTGTTATTATTTTTGTTATGCTTGGTTCTAACATGTTTTGTAGATTCAATGGACTCGCACTCATCGGGATCGCTCCATTTGGGTAATATCTTTCTTTTCCTCTCTTTATGTTGTGTTCTTGATTTCCATTGAGGACAATGAACCATTTAAGTTAGGGGGTGTGGGATATTCTTCCCATTTATTGTTTAGATTCATTGATTCGATCACATGTTCTTTCCAAGTGTGTTTTTTTTTAGAAAATAAAAAAAAAAATTGAAAAATTTAGAAAAAGCCAAAAATATTTTTGGTTCAAAATAAATAAAAATTGGAATTTAAAATTTTTCAAAAATATCACCTTTATTCTATTTAAAGTCTCAAATTGTTAACAATCATAATGCATTAAGCCAAAATTGACCAAAGATGGAAATTGAAAGAAAATTGACGACTTTACGAATAAGTGTGGAGATTGATCAAACCGGTGAGATTTCGAGCCTTTCAATTTTTTATGAGTTTTTAAATCAATCCGAGTTTATGATTAACTCAAAGTTCTTTTCAGCATTCTAATAAGTCGTTGAAGATCTCAATCCTTTGTTTTGATCGGTTATGGAAATGTGTGAAACGTTGTCTCGAAATTCGTGCTAAATATATCTCTAAACTTAATTAATCTCGAGATGCATATGGTAATGTGATTAGCAATTTGGACGATGAAGTAGGCCCTCGTTTGTTACCCAAAAATATTAGCCATAAAAAGTTGTGAAAAATTATTCCTTTGCAACCCAAGTTGAGCCTAATAAAATATTTTCCTTTCGTTTGATAACCCGAAAAACCCAAATAGCCCAGAATTGTGAAAATTGAGAAAATTCATCAAGTAAGTCCAAATTGTGCTATAAAAAGGGGCAAGAAGAAAAAAATAGATATGCTCAACAAAAATAGAAAGAAAAATGAAAAATGAAAAGAAAAAAAACAAAAGAAAATAGAAAAAGAAAAAAGAGAAAAATAAGCAAATGCCCGAAAAAAAAAGCACTAATGGACATCATAAGGAAATTTTCCAATTCCGAATAGCCCATGTATTCTCATTTTTACCCTTTACACATTTTAACCCCAAAAAGTCCTAACTGAGTCCGAATGGCGAAATTAATTACCGCATGGAGAGCTAAGACATGAAAAGATAATATGAGAGATTAAATGGTGTGAACTAGAGGTGATGTTACCGTTTCCTAATAACTGTATGCCGATGATGAGATCTTTTCACCATAAATTTCCTTCTTTTCAATTTTGTATGCATGAATTTGTGTCCAGTATATTTACTCTTTATATCATGCATACCGAGAGAAAATAGCCACAATCCGAGTGATTCGTTTGTGAGTGCAATCCGAAAGAATTTGAATCAAAACGAATTTTTGGAAAGTAACGTAATGCTCAATCGGTGGAAATTTGAGGTTTAATTTTTGGCTTTGCACACACACACTATGGTTTGAGACATTTGAATATGAATTTATGGTGATTATTTTTCAAAAATTTTAAATTGTATAATTTTTAAATATTTTGATATTTATTTGAGTCAATAAATAATTTTGTGGGTAAATTCACTGCAAACCCTCACGAGACAAAACTCGTCCTACTAGGGTAACCTAGGGGTTTAAAGGCTTGTTGCATACGCTAAATGCAATCGTTTGCCTGCAAAAATGGAATTTTATTTTAATAAAAGAATTTTCAAGAGCAGAATTTTGGCTAATTTCATTTACATTGCTCAGGACGCGCAAAGTTCTAAGTTAGGGGGTGTGATTAGGCATATATTCTTCACATTTATCCCCTTAATTTCAGTATTTTTATGATCCCGTGCAGTGTATTTAGCTTGGATTTGTCTCTTATTTATGCTACTAACCTTTTTTGGCAAGTATTTCGTGTTTTGTGTATTTCTCATGTGTTTTACAGGTATTTCACGCAAGTTAGTGCGAAGGAGAGCTCAAAACAGTGAAAGAAACCAAGAAATGGAGAGTTGAAGGGCATTTTCGTAATTTTACAGCCTTAGTCCGAAGGTGGGGACAACTAGAAAGTTGAAGAGCTCTAAATTACAAGAATACTGGAAAAACGGCACCTCAATCCAAGCTACGGTGAAGAAGTTACGATGTTTTGAAGTTGTGCGATAATGAAGAGTCTGGATGTGCGGATTTTTGTAATTAATTATGCATTTAATGCAGTGCAACTCTTGGAAAACTTGTGCCACAAGCGAAATTTGATGCCAAATTCGTGCAACTTGGTGCTATAAAAGACCAAGCCCTACCTCATTTTCAGAGTGGAATTCTAGAGAGAGGGGAATTCTAAAGGGAGTGGAATTCTAGAGAGGGGGAGTTGCTAGAGAGAGGCTAGGTTAGGAGTAGGTTAGAAGTGCTAGATTAAATTTTAGGTTTAGATTTTGAGAGCAAATTTTCTATTCCTTCAAGAGTTTTCATGAACCCTAGTTTGTAAGAAATTATGGATTCCAATTCCATTTTTGTTGCTGAATTCAAGTAATATCTTTCCATTCTCTATTTTTATTATTTGCAAATTATTTCCCATGTCTTGTAGATCCATAATTTTGTGTGTGAATTTATTCTTGAACCAAATCATGAGTAGCTAAATTCCCAAGGGTTGGGGTACATGAACTCAATCCAAGGCAAATTATTTATGTAGAAAATAGAGGTTAAATTAAAATATTGATTGAATCGTGAAAGCACCGCTTTATATTTATCTTTGATTTCATATGGTGCGGGCTTGAACCTCATATACGTAATGCTTAGAATATATAAAGACTGGATTCATTCACCGCTTTATATCTATCTTTGATTTCATATCATGCGGGCTAGATCCCTCATATATGTAATGCTTAGAATGTATAAAGACCAGATCTAGTCAATAATTTTAATTTACAATTCTAGTATTCTATACGGTAATTTGTTAAGGATTGAGGGATTGTACCCTACCCTATTTTCTCCCATTTGTCAGATCTAATTTCATTTGCACTTTTTAGTTTGTTTTTCTTAATTAATTTTTTAATAGAAATTTTCCCAATTTTTAATCATCTTTTCGTTTCTTTTACGAAATCATTTCAAGATTTAACAATTTTTCTTATTACTATTTGGCAATCTCGATCCCTGTGGATACGATCCCGACTTACCGGGTTTATTACTTGGGCGACAGGCTTGCACTTGAGCCTAGAGTGAACGCATTTCTGAGATAAATTATTAGTCGCGTCAGCTTAATAGTCTACGGGTTCATAACCTATGCTCTGATACCACCTCTGTCACGACCCCGACCCGAAAATACTAGGGAACGAGTGTCTTGACATGCCACCAAGGCATCCAATATTCTAGCCTTAAAATTTTTGTTTCAAAAAATATGTAGCGGAAGTATAATCACATGGTTATGAATCGTAAAATACTGAAAGTGAAGGAATTACATCATCAAAGCTTTCTAAAGGGAACTTAATTTTTATTAAAATATCAACGAGTTACATCTTGACACAAAGAGCTAAACATGCTCTATCTAATTAAACAAACTTCTACTTAAGGTAACAAAAAGAGCTTTAAAAGCTAAATCTTCAACATAGTCCTTTTTCGTTCCATCCACGAACTTAATTATTTCCTGAAAAATGGTTATTTATACAACGTCAGCTAAAAGCCGAATGAGATTCAATCTCCAGACATTCCAGGGTTTTTCTGAAAATTGATACCTATTCAATTTAGAACATAAAGTATATACATAAAGATAGGGATTTCAAGTGATATATATAAAGTAGATGACAATATATATATTCAGAATAAACAGTTCAGAACAGAGAAAATAAAATAATTGAGCATATGTCAATTATTCAGTTTTAGTGGCCATGTACACTCTAATACCCAGACAGATAGTGTTACCAAATGTTTCCACCCGATAACATCACAGAAAGATAATCATGATTTCTGGAACAACGCCTTGTTTAGGGCACACCAGCGATAAACCAGTTGGAAAGGTACCGCCCAAATATTTCAACCCGGTAATCAAGGCCAACATAGTAAGAGAGTTTCCATAGGTCGAATCAATAATTTTAGAATTCAAATCAGATGTCTATATGGAGAGATATAAACATATAAAAAATGACGAAATCATCGGTATCAGATGAATTTTGAGAATAAAAGCATTTCACAAAATATACATAGTTTGCATAATATAATATAATCAAAATGCGCAAGAAATTGCATAGAGTACTCACCTAAAATAGAGGTCGAAATTATTGATAATGAGTCTTCGATCGCACGTTAATCTAACAAATACGATAAAGGTTTAAGTATATGTTCTAAACAAGGTACAGTCTATATATTGTATTTTAATAATAATTTGTTTCAAAGGATTACTAAAAACCACTTTCTTAACTTTTAAAACTTATTGATCATAATTAAAGGATTCAATTCATAGTTCTTCCTAATCAGTCGGTTCCCAGTAGAGATGGAGGGTCACAGGGGCACCGCTTAAATACCATATCCTCTAGACAGAACATTTCCGGATTCATTCCAAGTAGAGATGGAGGGTCACAGGGGCACCACTTAAATACCATCTCGTCTTCACAGAATTTCACCGGGCCTGACTTTGGAATTACTTAAATGGGATTCCATAATAACGAGCAATTACTTTTAAAAAATCATTTTTAAAAGCGTATATACAATTTCAAACAAGTTTACATAAAAATAAAATTAACTTGGATTTCTTCTATTAACTTTAAGTTTTGATTACTGAAGTCCTTAATGTATTTTACCAGCATAACTACTAAGTAAAGCTATAAAACACAAAATTAAAACTATAAAAATACATTATAACATTTAAATAAAATCATACCTACGAAATGAATTCTTTCTTAGAAATTATAGAACTCCTTATTAAGATATTTCCAAAGTTTTCTATCACTCTTTCCTACTATAATTCTCAAGCAATTGGTGTGAGTTTCAAATGAACCCTAAGGCCCTATTTATAGGTTTCCAAAAGTATTACGGTGTTGACACGTGTCTAATGACTAGGCATTTTGGATTGGTGATTCAACACCGAGGTGTCGTGATCCGGAGTGGTCTTGCAGTGTCAATATCACCAAATGATGACAAATGTTTTAGCTCTCTCTCTACAGATGACATGTGGAAAGTGGAAGTGACCAGCACGTGGTGGAAAGGTGATAAGGGTATAAGGGTCATTTCACACATGAAGGGTGTTTTGGTAATTTCACACTATATATTTTGAATATTTCTTAGAGGTCCTTAAAAATATTTTATTTACAAAATGGCCCATTTTATATTTTTATTTTAGTCCTTAAAGTTTCATAAAATTATATTTTCTACCCCAAAACTTATTATTTGCCTTAAGATATGTCATAAGACTTCGATTTGATCCAATTTATAGTTGATTCTTCGTAATTAAAAATTTGTTTTGTTATATTGATAGCCAATAATACCACATATCTAATAATACAACATTTATAAGATAATAAGTAACACAAGGGTGTAAAAACAAACTATATAAAAGTGGGGTCATTACAATACCCCTCACGTGTCGTAGGACCTTTTGACTATCATTCTCAGATAGCCTGTACCAAGTAATTCTTTATTCTAGGGTACAAGTCAATATCCCCCATAGAGGTCCCATCGAGATAAGACTGTCCCGACGTGGCAACCCCCATGATAGCAAGTAGCCCGGGTATAATTATTCCTAAATAAAGTATTTTATATATGTACAGAGTCACACGGACATATATAGATCCACAATTTCCAATAAGATTCGCCCATGACCTGTAATTATTATTAACTGTATTTAGTAAAATTTTACCCAATTATTTCGCATAAGGGATTCATCTCTTTTATTCCCACGTATAATTTATTTCATATTTACTTCTCATCTCTCGAAGTTTTCTCTCTTAATAAATACAATTTCAGTAGGTATACCCTCTTTAACCTTCTGGTCTAAGTCTTTCACGAGTGCCTCGATTCATTAATGAATTTTACGTACAATCTCTAATGTGCATCGAAATTCCCCGTTAACCCACAATTTCATCCTATACTAAATTTCATTCAACGGAGTCTATTTCGACCTTACTGGTCCTCCTCACGACCCATTATACTCTATAAATATTAATCAAGGGTTCCTACGTATTTAAACCGTATTAAACAATAAGGGGAAAAATATGCAGTTTTCCAGGAGGGGTCGATCGATCGAGGAAAGGGGGTCGATCAATTGATCAAGCAGTTATTGCCTAGAAACTGTAAATTCAACCTACGGGTTTCATCTTCCAAATTACTCCAAAATGCCATTAACGATTCTCAAACTCCCAAACAACATTACTACTAATTTCATATACCTATATACATGATTTCCTACGTGAAACATGTCCAAATTCATCAAAGGTATGGAATTAAATAGGGTAAATCATCATATTTAACAAGAACCCTAATTTTCATAAAACTTTCATTCTTTTAAATTCTTTACCATATTTCTTACTTCTAAACTCATAAAAATTCATGGGTCATTCTCTACCTATGATTGGGATGTCCAGAATATATTTATTTCCATCAAAACATGTGATGAAATCCTCAAATTCCTCAAATTCTTTTATAAAACATGTGTATAACAATCTTAATCTAACATGGATGAAACAATAACTAAGAGAAAATCAAGATAGATACTTGCCTATCAATTCAAGGATTTGATTTGTGAATCAAAAAGGTATAGTTGCGTTCCTTGTCGTGCGATCTACGTTTTGATGGTAGTGGCAGTGTAAACGGATGAGTTTTTGACCTTGGATTACTTGGAAAGCTTCCTACATTCTTCTCTAATGGCCGTTCTTAAGTTTTGTGATTTTTAACCCTAAAAGCCTAACTCAAATCACTGATATATCTTAGGGAAATTCGTGGGTTTAATTACCCAAAAATACAAAATATCTAAAATACCCTCCCGCGATGCCAATTAGGCCTAAAAATGCCCCGAGGGCCAAACTAAACCCCCATGTATACTTTTCTGACTAACTCGACCCTTTCGGGCACATTGGCGCACTCAAAATGACCATACAGGTGACTTATAATATATTACTTTTAATAATAATAATTTAGTTCTGAAACGATACAGACGCGTCCCGACTTAAATTTCCATAATTGCCATTTTATTCACTCGTGATAATTTTAATAAAATCAATCTTATATATTACTTTCTTCATCTAGTAATATTCAACAAATTCTCGATAATTACTAACTCTTGTCACGCTAGTAACTATTTAAACTCATTTTCGGATTAACCTCTCAATTTAAATTTAATAAATCCCCAAATTAAAAGCCATAAAAATACGGGGTATTACATACTTCCCCCCTAATAATGAAATTTCATCTCGAAATTCAAAAAAAAGGCATACCTGGTAAGAACAGATCTGGATATCTTTCGCGCATATCTGCCTCGCGCTCCCAAGTGGATTCCTCCACATTATGATGCTCCCACTGGAATCGTACAAGTGGGACTACCTTCGACCTCAATTTTCTCTCGCTATGGTCTAGAATAGCCACTGGTCTCTCCTCGTAAGAGCTGTTGGGCTGTTAGTCAATCTCCTCTATCGTGATGTGGGTGTGGTCCTTATCACCCTAAAGATATCATCTCAACAATGAGATGTGGAATACATCGTGAATGCGGTGCAAGTGCTCTGGCAGACCCAATCTGTACTCCACCGGCCCAATCCTTTCAATAATGGGAAATGGTCCCACGTATCTCAGATCCAACTTCCTTTTCTTTCCAAACCTCATCACTTTTCTTATAGGAGACACACACACAGTAATACTTAGTCCCCCACGCTAAACTCTCAGAAAGACCGCTTTGCATCGGCGTAGCTCTTCTGCCAGTCCTGAGCTACCCGAATGCGACTCTTGATAAGCTCAATCCTAGCTGAAGTTTTCTGAATCACCTCTGGCCCTAGTAACTTATTGTCCCCCACCTGTACCCAACAAGTAGAAGAACAACAAGGCCTGCCATATAACCCTTCAAATGGGTCCATGCCGATTGTGAACTGATAAGAGTTCTTATAAGCAAACTCCACCAGTGGAAGATACGGATCCCAACCTCCTCCAAAATCAAGGACACACATGCGTAGCATATCCACCAACATCTTATTGGTACGCTCTGTGTGTCCATCCATCTGTGGTTGATAAGCTGAACTTAATCTTAACTCAGTACCCATGGTGTCACACCCCAAACCCAATATCCATATTAATCATTTTTTATTAGAATAATTAGATCATAATCTTAATCCCATTGGAAATATAATTCATTTATCAATATTTTCCTACATAATGTGCACAATGAACATAATATTATTCTTATTCCATACCGAAATCAATATCAGAGTCGTAATTAAGCAGGCATACAATAATGTGATTAATTATGATCAACTCAATCCATTCTAACTCAATATATACAATATGTGAGTGTATTAAAACCTCAGTGTGACAATGATAAAAACCCCATGTCTAATCCCCAGCTCTTTCTAACGGTGCAACTCTCAAATCACTGATCATATGACATCCTAGCTGGCAGCTTACAACCCTGAAAATGTCAAAATATAAACCATAAGCATTAAGCTTAGTGAGGTACTCCTTCCCTAAAATGAAATAACAGTTCTATATCAAATCTGTGGATATTAATCCAACCAATCCTGCCATACAATGAATTGACAGTTATATATATCAAATTTGTGGATATTAAATCCAACCAATCCTGCCATATAATGAATTAACAGTTATATATCAAATATGTGGATATTTAATCCAACCAGTCCTGCCATACAATGAATTAACAGTCATATATATCAAATCTGTGGATATTAAATCCAACTAATCCTGCAATGTAATGAACTAACAGTTATATATCAAATATGTGGATATTAATCCAACCAATCCTTCCATATAATGAATTAACGATTATATATTAAATCTGTGGATATTAATCCAACCAATCCTGCCATACAATGAATTAACAGTTATATATCAAATCTGTGGATATTAATCCAACCAATCCTGCCATATAATGAATTAACAGTTATATATCAAATCTATGGATATTAATCCAACCAATCCGACCATATAATGAATTAACAGTTATATATCAAATCTATGGAAATTAATCCAATCAATCATGCCCGTTGGCAATAACAAATCCTGGACCATAAGGCCCAAATAATTCTGCCCATTGGCAATGATAATTCTGCCCATCGGTAATAGTATGTCTGCCCGTTGGCAATAGTAATTCTGCCCATTGGCAATAAGAAGTCTGCCCATTGACAATAGTAATTCTTCCCATTGGCAATAATAAATTCTGGAACATAAGTTCCAACAAATCATTGGATCTTTGTCCAATTCCAATCCTGGATCATAAGACCCAAACAAATCCTGGATATTTTAATATCCAAACAAATCCTGAATACCAATGTATTCAAACAAATCCTGGATCATGAGACCCAAACAAATCCTGGATATTTTAATATCTAAACAAATCCTGAATACCGAAGTATTCAAACAAATTCGCTCTTAGAGCTATATTCATATTTATTTATGAAACAAATCATAAGTACACTCACCTTGGTAATTTAATAGGCTTTCCTTTTCCTTTGTTCGCCATTTGTTCAAGTGGTTCTTATTCCCTTCCTATCATTCTTACAATATTAGTATCATCATAAGAAAATCAACAATCCAAGGAATATCTCAAACATAACTCAATTCATAAGTATCATATGATTCTATTCAAATCATTTATCACAAGTGAAGTTCCCTCCAAATTCATGGTAATATATTTGGCATATTCAAATCATAGACCAAACATACATTCATTTCTTATTGGTAATTAAATCATTTTCATATTAGGATTTCAATACAAAAGACAGGTAATAATTTCAGGTCTCCTAGAGCAAGATAGGCCCATTTCTTTAGCACATAGCAAATCTGCCCTATAGGCTCTTTTATCGTTCATTCAACTTCCAGGAATTTTCATAATTTTTCTACATCGTAAATTTCTATGATATTTCACCCAACATCAGTAAACATAATTAAAAATACAAAATTAAAGTTTCATAACTTTTAAGGTTCGTTTGCTTTGTCAAACAAAACATCGAACACATGGCGGTCATACTTTCACCCTTAGGGAATGTTTCATACCCTAACTTCAAACCATCACCCAAGATTCATTTCTTGGTATTTTCTCATAATGTTCGGATATATCACACATATATGAGTCTATTTTAATCTCCAATTGGAATAATACCATTTCAGTAATCATACAAAAAGATATGGAAGTTTGAATATACAAGGTTACTAAACAAAGCAACTTAAGGGTTTATACATTCAACTTTATTTAAACTTGCATATATCCATAAATATGCACCCAAGCATGAAAATTCAATAAAAATCAAGGATTTATATCATATAAATCATAAATAGAAAAAAAATAACAAGATTCATGGGTGAAATTACCTTAGGGGCTTTTACGTAATTTTCTATGAATTTTTCTGAATGTTTCTTCTCACTTTCTTCTTCCTAACCCTCACAATTGTTTTTCCTCAACCTAAAACTTCTCCCAAACTGAGTTTGTTGAAGAAAGGAGGATATCTCCAGGGTTTAAGTAGTCCAAACCAACCTCCACCTCCAACCAATCAATTTAAGACACTAGGCATAAAGGACAAATTACTACTTAAACGAATGGACAGATTTGCCCTTCGTTTGTAATTTTGGTATATCTTCTTACTCATACCTCTGTTTCACACACCGTTTGTTGTGTTAAAAACATAACTCACCTTTCTACAACTATCTAGTTTTCACCTTAAGTCAATTGTTATGTCATAAAGGTCAAAACTAGTCTTAAACATGAACATTCCTACCGAAAACATTAAAATTTCACATTTGTAACTAATTCGATATTTCATTATTTATGAAGGTAGGATTAGACTAAGCATAATGACTTAACATTATATATACTATTAACATATTATCCATATCACATAATCCAAGCATGATTTAAACATAATTTATCGTAATTATATTCGGGTTGTCACAATTCTCCCCCTGTTAGGAAATTTCGTCCGCGAAATTGACATACCTCAGTTGTCCGAATCAAACAAATACGGATAACGCATATTCATGCTATCCTTACTCTCCCATGTAGCCTCTTACATGGAATGCCTTCTCCACACAACTTTCACAAGTGGGATCACTTTGATCTCAATATTTGTTCCTTCCTATCCACGATAGCAAGTGGTTCTTCCATATAACTCAAGTCTTCCTTCAACTCAATAGGTTGTTCCACTAACACATGTGAAGGATCCGCAACATAATTTCTTAACATAGAAACATGTAACATGTAATCGAGTTAACTCTGCTGGTAACGCTAACTTGTAGGTAACCATCCCAACTTTCTCAAGAATTTCATAAGGTCCAATGTAGCGTGGACTTAATTTACCTTTCTTTCCATACCTCATTACTCTTTTCCATGGAGATATTTGAAGAAACACATAATCCCCTTTATGGAATTCCAAATCTTTTGGTCATTTATCCGCATAACTTTTCTGTCTGCTTTGAGCCGTTCTCATTCTATCGTGAATAATCTTCACTTTTTCAGTGGTGACTTCAATCAACTCTGGACCCTCTATCTTCCTTTCACCAACTTCACCCCAATATACGGGTGTACAACATTGTCTACCATACAATGCTTCATATGGCGCCATACCAATAGTAGATTGAAAACTATTATTATATGTAAATGCTATCAAAGACACATATTCATCCCAATTTCCTTTAAAATCAAGCTCATAAGCTCTAAGCATATCCTCCAAAATCTGTATTGTCCTTTCAGACTGCCCATCTCGCTGAGGATAAAAATCCATACTAAACTTTAAGTTAGTACCCATAGCATACTGCAAGTTATCCCAAAATCTGGATGTTGGGCCCTTATCTGAAACAATAGATACCGTAGCTCCATGTAATCGAATAATCTTATTAACATATAATCTAGCATACATATCAACTGTATATGTAGTCTTGACTACTAGAAAATGAGTTGACTTGGTCAACCTGTCTACCATTACCCAAATCGAATTTGACCCCTTCTGGGATCGAGGAAGCCCAACTATAAATTCCATCGTTACATGATCTCATTTCCATTCCGGTATTGGCAATGACTGAAGCAAACCCGCAGGTTTCTGATGATCTACTTTCACTTGCTGACATATAAGGCATCTAGAAACAAAACCATATATTTCTTTCTTTATATTATTCCACCAATAATGCTCCTTTAAATCTCTATATATTTTAGTACTACCAGTATGCATAGTATAAATGGAATTATGAGCCTCATTTAAAATTTCCTCTTCCAATCCTTCCACATTAGGCACACATAATCATTGTTTATACGATAAAGTTCCATCGTTAACAATACAAGAATCACCAAACTTACCATCTCTGACATCTTGTCATTTTTCTCAAGAAAAGGATCTTGACCTTGCAAATCACGAATACGAGTATCTAAAAATGACCTCCTGCTTACATGAGAAAAGAATCTGTCCCCATCTGCTAGCTGCACTTCCACTGCCATCAATTTCAAGTTCATAATGTGAGAAACTCTAGAACATCGAGTACAAGATAACCCTCCCGAAGACTGTCTACTCAAAGCATCTGCAACTATATTTTCCTTCCCTGGATGCTAGTGAATTGTACAATCATAATCCTTGATTAACTCCATCCACCGCCTCTACCTCAAATTCAATTCCGTCTGAGTTAATAAATACTTAAGGCTTTGGTGGTCAGTAATTATTTCACATACCTCACCATATAAATAATGACACTATAATTTCAAAGCAAACACAATAGCAGCAAGTTCTAAATCATGTGTAGGATAATTATGTTCATGTGTACGCAATTGCCTAGAATAAGCAATAACCTTACCATACTGCATAAAAACACAACCCAACCCTTGATGTGAAGCATCGGTATAAATAACAAAACCATCTCCACCATGTGGAATAGTAATAACAGGTGCAGTTACCAACCTCTTTTTCAATTCTTTAAAACTGTTTTCACTATCAAAATATCATTCAAACTTCACATCCTTTCGGGTTAATTTAGTTATTGGCAAGGCAGTCGAAGAAAATCCCTTTATAAACCTTCTATAATATCTAGTCAAACCCAAAAAAATGCACACCTCAGTCACATTATTGGGCCTCTCCGATTTCACAATAGTTTTCACCTTTTTAGGATCAACACATATACTATCTCCAGAAATAACATGGCCTAAAAATGCAACTTGTGATAGCCAGAATTCACATTTACTAAACTTAGCATACAGCTGCTTATCTTTCAACACATTCAAAATAGTTCTAAGATGCTTTTTATGTTCAACCATATCACGTGACTAGATCATAATATCATCAATAAAAACTATCACAAATGAATCAACAAAAGGATGCAGTACCCGATTCATAAGATCCATTAATACAGCTAGAGCATTAATCACTCCAAAAGGCATCACAAGAAATTCAAAATGACCATACCGAGTGCAAAAATCAGTTTTAGAAATATCACTCTCTTTCACCTTCAACTGATGATAACCTGATCGTAAGTCTAACTTTGAAAACACTTTAGCACCCTGTAACTGATCAAACAAATCATCTATACGAGGTAAAGGATATTTGTTCTTAATTGTAGCTTTATTCAGTTGCCTATAATCAATACATAAACGCATAGTAGCATTTTTCTTTTTCACAAATAAAACTGGTGCACCCTATGGAGATGCACTAGGTTGTATAACCCCCTATAAGTAGATCCTACAACTGAATCTTAAGTTCTTTCAATTCAACCGGTGACATTCTATACGGTTCCATAGAAATCGGGTATGTCCCTGGTACTAATTCAATACTAAATTCAACTTCTCTTTCTAAAGGTAACCCAGGAAACTCACTAGGAAACACTTCTGGAAAATCTCGTACAATAGGAACATCAACTAATTGTAAGGCCCCCTTCTTAGTGTCAAGAACTTACGCAATAAAACCCTCACAACCCTTACTCAATAATTTCCTCGTCCGAATAGTAGAAATGATGCAACTGGGAACAATTTTCCTTTCCCCCACAAATTTAAATTCAGGCTCACCAGGCATATTAAAAATAACTTCTTTACAAAAACAATCCATAGATACATGATATTTTGATAACCAATCCATTCCCAGAATTATATCAAAATCAGAAATATAAGTAGATTTATAATTGTATCTCTAACCCCCACAGTCAAAACACAATCATGAAAAACATAATCAGTTATAACCATATCCCCTATAGGCATATAAATACCCAACCCCACATCTAAATGAGTACATGGTCTATTCAGATATATAGCAAATGCATATGACACAAAAGAATGTGTGGGACCGGGATCAATCAAAACATAAGCACTTCTATTAGTAATAGAAAATGTACCTGTCACCACATCCGAAGTAACCTGAGCTTCTTTCATCGTAAAGACTCGTCCACCTGGCCTGGAACCACTAGCTTGTCCCATGCCCCAGGTTTCATCTATAATAACCGAGTTATAACAACCAACACAAACAGTTTATAATACTAAATTATTGGTTAGTACATAAACAATTCATAAATATCAAATCAACTCAATAACTGCCATCTAACCGTCACACACGTCCAGAATGAATAACCTAGACGCTCTGATACCACTAATTATCACACCCCAAACCCAATATCCATATTATTCATTTCTTATTAGAATAATTAGATCATAATCTTGAGCCCATTGGAAATATAATTCATTTATCAATATTTTCCTACATAATGTGCACAATGAACATAATATTATTCTTATTCCATACCGAAATCAATATAAGAGTCATAATTGAGCAGGCATACAATAATGTGATTAACTATGATCAACTCAATCGATGCTAACTCAATAAATACAATATGTGAGTGTATTAAAACCTCAGTGTGACAATGAAAAAAACCCCATGTCTAATCCCCAGCTCTTTCTAACGGTGCAACTCTCAAATCACTGATCATATGACATCCTAGCTGGCAGCTTACAACCCTGAAAATGTCAAAATATAAACCATAAGCATTAAGCTTAGTGCGGTACTACTTCCCTAAAATGAAATAACAGTTCTATATCAAATATGTGGATATTAATCCAACCAATCCTTCCATACAATGAATTAACAATTATATATATCAAATTTGTGGATATTAAATCCAACCGATCCTGCCATATAATGAATTAACATTTACATATCAAATCTGTCGTAATTAAATCCAACCAATCCTGCCATACAATGAATTAACAGTTATATATATCAAATCTGTGGATATTAAATCCAACTAATCCTGCCATATAATGAATTAACAGTTATATATCAAATCTGTGGATATTAATCCAACCAATCCTGCCATATAATGAATTAACAATTATATATTAAATTTGTGGATATTAATCCAACCAATCATGCCATATAATGAATTAACAGTTATATATCAAATCTGTGGATATTAATGCAACCAATCCTGCCATACAGTGAATTAACAGTCATATATCAAATCTGTGGATATTAATCCAACCAATCCTGCCATATAATGAATTAACAGTTATATATCAAATCTGTGGATATTAATCCAACCAATCCCGCCATATAATGAATTAACAGTTATATATCAAATTTGTGGATATTAATCCAATCAATCCTGCCCGTTGGCAATAACAAATCCTGGACCATAAGGCCCAAATAATTCTGCCCATTGGCAATGATAATTCTTCCCATCGGCAATAGTATGTATGCCCATTGGCAATAGTAATTCTGCCCATTAGCAATAAGAAGTCTGCCCATTGGCAATACTAATTTTACCCATTGGCAATAACAAATCCTGGAACATAGGTTCCAACAAATCATTGGATCTTTGTCGAATTCCAATCCTGGATCATAAGACCCAAACAAATCCTGGATATTTTAATATCCAAATAAATCCTGAATACCGATGTATTCAAACAAATCCTGGATCATGAGACCCAAACAAATCCTGGATATTTTAATATCTAAACAAATCCTGAATACCGAAGTATTCAAACAAATTCACTCTTAGAGCTATATTCATATTTATTTATGAAACAAATCATAAGTACACTCACCTTGGTAATTTAATAGGCTTTCCTTTTCCTTTGTTCGCCATTTGTTCAACTAGTTCTTATTCCCTTCCTATCATTCTTAAAATATTAGTATCATCATAAGAAAATCAAAAATCCAAGGAATATCTCAAACATAACTCAATTCATAAGTATCATATGATTCTATTCAAATCATTTATCACAAGTGAAGTTCCCTCCAAATTCATGTTAATATATTTGACATATTCAAATCATAGACCAAACATACATTCATTTCTTATTGGTAATTCAATATTTTTCATATTAGAATTCCAATACAAAAGACGGTACATAATTTCAAGTCTCCTAGAGCAAGATAGGCCCATTTCTTTACCACATAGCAAATCTGCCCTATAGGCTCTTTTATCGTTCATTCAACTTCCAGGAATTTTCATAATTTTTCTACATCGTAAATTTCTATGATATTTCACCCAACATCAGTAAACATATTTAACAATAAAAAATTAAAGTTTCATAATTTTTAAGGTTCGTTTTCTATGTCAAGCAAAATATCGAACACATGGCGGGCATACTTTCACCCTTAGGGAAGATTTCATACCCTAACTTCAAACGATCAGCCAAGATTCATTTCTTGGTATTTTCACATGATTTTTGGATATGTCACACATATATGAGTCTATTTTAATCTCAAAATGGAATAATTCCATTTCAGTAATCATACAAAAAGATATTGAAGTTCGAATAAACAAGGTTACTAAACAAAGCAACTCAAGGGTTTACACATTCAACTTTGTTTAAACTTGCATATATCCATAAATATGCACCCAAGAATGAAAGTTCAATAAAAAATCAAGGGTTTATATCATATAAATCATAAATAGAAAAAAAATAACAAGATTCATGGGTGGAATTACCTTAGTGGCGTTTACGTAATTTTCTATGAATTATTCTGAATGTTTCTCCTCACTTTCTTCTTCCTAACCCTCACAATTGTTTTTCCTCAACCTAAAACTTCTCCCAAAGTGAGTTTGCTGAAGAAAGGAGGATATCTCAAGGGTTTAAGTCGGCCCAACCAACCTCCACCTCCAACCAATCAATTTAAGACACTTATTAGGCATAAAGGATAAATTGCCACTTAAACGAATGGACAGATTTTCCCTTCGTTTGTAATTTTGGTATAACTTCTTACTCAGACCTCCGTTTCACACACCGTTTGTTGTCTTAAAACCATAACTCACCTTTATAAAACTATCTAGTTTTCACCTCAAGTCAATTGTTATGTCATAAAGATCAAAACTAGTCTTAAACATGAACATTCCTACCGAAAACTTTAAAATTTCACATTCGTAACTAATTCGATATTTCATTATTTATGAAGGTAGGGTTAGACTAAGCATAATGACTTAACATTATATATAATATTAACATATTATCCATATCACATAATCCAAGCATGATTTAAACATAATTTATCGTAATTATATTCGGGTTGTCACACATGGCCTCCTGAAAGCTCTTCCAGAAGCGCGACACAAAAATCTTGTCTCTATTAGACACAATATCCAAGGGTACCCCATGTAGCCTAAGGATCTAGGTAATGAATAACTTTGCATGCTGTCCCGTGGTGTAGTCCATCCGTACTAACAAAAAGGGAGCTACCTTAGTCAACCAATCCACAATCACCCATATGGAATCATGACCCCGCTGTGATGTGGGCAATCCAGTAATTAAGTCCATAGAAATACTTTCCCATTTCCACGTAGGTATCCCCAACGGATGGAGTAACCCTGGAGGTCTCTGGTGGTCCACCTTTACCATCTGGCAGGTAGAACATTTGGATACAAACTTTGCAATGTCCTTCTTCATCCCACTCCACCAGTACTGCCGCCTCATATCCTGGTACATCTTATCCCCTTTGGGATGTATTGTAAATCTGGATCTGTGCGATTGTGTCATCACTGTATGACGTAAGTATTCTCCCTCTGGGACAACTAATCTCTCATTAAATCATAATCCCCCGTCAGAACTCACAGAATAGGACTCAGCACCCTCAGCTAAGAGCCATACTGGCAAAAAGTATCTATTGTTTGTGCCTGTATCACCCTCATAACAATCTCAGGTGTGACTGACATAATAGATATAAAGGAACGGGCTATCGCATCCTGGTGTCCCAAATCTTTCCACTTCGCTCTCCACACTTCTGCCACGTCTCCTTCCGGTCTACGACTTAACGCATCAGCAACCATGTTAGCTTTCCCCGGATGATAATGTATCTCGAACTGGTAGTCTTTCACTAACTCCAACCATCTGCGCTGACCCATGTTCAATCTCGCTGAGTGAACAAGTACTGTAGTGACTTGTGGTCTATAAACAAGCGAAACTTCTCCCCCAACAAGTAATGTCTCCATATCCGTAGTACAAATACGATCGTTGCTAGCTCTAGGTCGTGGGTCGGGTAATTCCTCTCTTGAAGCTTAAGCTTACGGCAGGCAAAAGCTATAGCCTTCTCCTCCTACTGAAGTACTCACCTGAGTCCCCGTAAAGAGGCATCAGTGTACACCAGGTACTCCACTCTCGACTTGGGCAAAGCAAGAATTGGCACTGAAGTCAACTTATCTTTCAGCTTATCAAAAGCCAATTGACAAGAATCATCCCAAACATACGAAATTCCCTTATGAGTCAGATTTGTCAACGAACCCACTATCTTTTAAAAGCCTCGGATGAACCTCCTGTAGTACCCGGCTAACCCCAAGAAACTACGCACGTCTGTCAATGTTGTGGGTTATCCCCACTCCCTCACAGCTGACACTTTTCTTGGGTCAACCGATATCCCCAATTCTGACACAACATGCCCCAAAAATTGTACCTCCCGTAACCAGAATCTGCACTTCTCATACTTAGCATACAGTTGATGCTCTCGTAGAGTCAGAAGAACCTGCCTCAAGTTCTCGTCATGCTCCTCGCTCCTCCTCGGTGTGTGAATAAATTAGGATGTCATCTATGAAGAAAATGACAAACTGATCCAAGAACTCTCTGAACACTCGATTCATTAAGTCCATAAATACGGCTGGAGCATTTGTCATCCCAAACGGCATGACTGTAAACTCATAGGATCCATATCTCGTCAAGAAAGAAGTCTTCGACACATCCTACTCCCTAATCCGTAGCTAATGATATCCCGATCTCAAATATATCTTCGAAAAAAAGGTTGCTCCTCTCAGCTGGTTGAACAGGTCATCGATTCGAGGCAATGGATATTTATTCCGTATCGTGACCTTATTCAGCTCCCTGTAATAATATGCATAACCTCAGTGAACCGTCTCTTTTCTACACAAATAACACCGAAGAACCCCAAGGTGAGGTGCTCCTACGAATGAAGTCCTAACCTAGCAGCTGCTCTATCTGATCCCGAAACTCCCTCATCTTTGCTAGAGCCATATGGTACGGTGCACGTGCTATCGATCGAGTGCCTGGCATTAATTCTATGACGAAATCTATCTCTCGACTGGGGGGTAGGCTCGGTATCTCCTGAAATACATCCAAAAACTCACGAATGACTGGAATCGAATCTAGGGGAATCACAATCTCCTTAGAGGTATCCTCCTCTATATAGTACAAATGGATGGAAGATCCTCCCTCTGGGCGAGGTATCGCCACCAAAAACATCTCTTGCCCAGGAATGGAAAAAATAATACTCCTACCGAAATAATCTATTATGGCTCTGTACGCGGCGAGAAAATCCATGGCAATAATAACATCGTGCTCATGCATCTCTAAGACTAGCATGTCTGCCGATAAAATCAAGCTACCAATCTCTATCCCTACACCCCGGCATATAAAGAAAATCAAAGACCCATTCCCCAGTGGTGAGTCTATGCATGTCACAGTTCTCTAGGTCGTGTTTAACAACCCTAAGGCCCGTGCAAAATGAGTAGCTATAAAATAATACGATGCACCAGTATCAAATAAAACCCGACCCATAATGCCATGGATAGGAAATGTACCCTCAATCGTGGGTGGTGCCTGAGGTGCTACTGCCTGGTGGATGTTATAGACACGACCGTACTGCAATTGCCCCTGCTGAACTGAAGCTGCTGGGATGGCTGGTAGGGCTGGCGCTAGGAGGGCGACTGGGAAAAGTGACCTTTGCAGCTCATTATGGGCACCCTGCTGCTTTGGGGCCCTATCCCCCTCTGGGAAATCCTGGCGCTTATGTCCATTCTTGCCACATCCGAAACACTTGTCCCTAAAGTTACCTCCCCTCTGCCCCTGCTGATCACAGCCCTGTTGGCCGTTACCACCCCACCACTGGCCCTAATGAAAATGTTGACCGCCCTGATGCCCCTACTGCTGACCCTGCTGCTGACCGTGTTGGCCCTACTGGCCCTATTGACTAGATTGGCCCTGCTGACCCTGCCTAAATCCCCCAAATCCCTATTTGGAGTCACCTAATCGAAATCTCTTGGCAGGGTCCCCCTGATGAGAACTCTGCTCACTGTGACGGGTCTATCCCTAGGTTGCTGGTTCCCCACCCGTACTACTGCCCCCTGTCCTACCCTGCTGGCCGGACACCCCTCCTTGTTTGCTCCCCTGCTGATAGAAGAGGTGATCCTGACAGTACAACAAAGCAGTATTGAGTACGTCAGTGTAAGTACTCAATGATAGATTGTATATGAGATGTTGACGTATCCTCTAGGTCAATCCATCTACAAACAACAATATCTTCTTCTCCTCAGTGGGTGCCTCATCCGTCACTATAGTGAGAAGTCTGGTGAACTCCTCCTCGTACTTAGTAACGGTCATACTCTCCTGCTTAAGATTTAGTAACCTCCGCCTCATCTCAGTCTGAACGGCGGATGGAAAGTACTTGCGATCAAACTGCGCCCAAAATGACTAAATCGTGATGTTATCCCTCTCATCCAAGGTGGTGGTGGACTCCCACCACTGCAAAGTGGCCCCTACTAGCTTAAAGGATGCCAACAACTATTTATGCACGTACGTGCACTCATACATGTGCAGATGCCTTTGAATATCCTTCTTCCATTGGCTGGTGACTACTATGTCCGAGCTACCCGAGAACTCCGGGGGATGCGCCTTCTGAAAGGCATACCTAACTCGCACCGATGCAGTGGGAAGCTGTACCGGTACTGGCGCTAATGCCTGAACCTGGGGTGGAGCCTTCTACACCACCGCTAATATGGCATTCACTGCCTGAGCAACAATGGCGGCTACTTCAATTGCGTTCATCGTTCCGTGAGCCGGAGCTGCTGGCTGCTCGGGCTGGGCATTCCTATCTAGTGATGCACATCTCGGAGGCATCTGAAACGAGAAGGAAGTTTATTAGTCTACATTTATTATCAATTCTCAAATAGATGAAGATGTGAGCGTATATATAAGAATACAATAGTCCTAAAATAGCGCTCTTAATCAAAGACGCTAAGCTGGAAGCGAAATAAGCCGTACAGATCCTAAAGGACACTAGAACCTGATGCTCTGATATCACCTGTGACACCCCGCCTAACTAAATACTGGGTGATCAGTCCTTTATTAAATTAAAAATCAAGGTGAACGGTTGGTTCATTCTTAGCATCACTGTCGCAAAATAAATTTCCAATTTACACACCCTAAATAATTAAGCTAAGTGTCAAAATAATTTAAAGTCTTATTTACATATTATTTAAATTCCAATATGAAAACCTTTTTAATAACCAACAGTTTAAGAATCACAAAAATAATAAGGATGACAATTACCACACAAGAATCAAACCATCTAGATAAACCAAATCAAGTTATGAACTATAAATGAAATCATCCTGACAAGAGTTAACTCCCAAAGAGTACTAAATACTTGAAATAACTTAAATATAAATCTCTGACAAATCCAACGGGATAAGAAATCGGGCGACACATGCCCTAACTATGAAAAACTAAAATAGAAACTGAATCAATGAAGAGGTCGTCTAAGCAAGAGCCTGCAACTTCCACATAAGTTGCAGCACGTCCAATCCAAAGAACCTAAGCATGATGCCCCTGTGGCTGGGCACCTGTAATACATATATACATATACAAAAGGGAAAAAAGATGACAGAAAAAGTTTAGCAAGTATTCAAAATGCTTACCGGCTAATGTAACAACCATGTTAATATGCGACACTCTCTTGAGAATTCTTGCCCCTCATCTAGTGTGCACGCCTACCGTACTACTGAACTCATAAGCTTATCTAACTTATTTTTCCATAAAGTTTTATCTTAAGATGTAGAAAGGTTATGATATTTAGTTTTAGAAAATCATTCTCTTCGAGATTTATTGCGTTGCTTAGAGCAACATCGTGCCATTACAAAGTTCCCGAACACTTATTATAAAGTTGGAGCATTTATTCATTACTTAACTACTGATACACACAGTAGAAAATTTCCATATATAAGTATATATATATATATATAATAGTCACTATATATTATATATACTATCGGCACCCCACATAAATTATATGGTGCTAGCATACTCTGCTATCAAGTCCCCGTATCACTCGTACTAAGGGAAATACAAGTTCGGAATCACTCTCGAACTGTATTAACACAATACACACAAAATGGAGGCGAAGCATAGTTTCAAGTCACTTAGAGGTCAGCACATACCCCTCACATCTCATAGGACCATATGACTATCATTCTCAGATAGCCTGTACCAAGGAATTCTATGTTCTAGGGCACAAGTCAATATCCCCCATAAAGGTCCCATCGAGATAAAATTGTCCTGTCGCGGCAAACCTCGTGATAGCAAGTAGCGCGGGTATGATTATTCACAAATAAAGTATTTGATATATGTACACAGTCACATGACCATATATACATGCACAATTTCCAATAAGTTTCGCCCATGACCCATAATTATTATTAACTGTATTTAGTACAATTTTACCCAATTATTTCACATAAGGGATTCATCTCTTTTATTCCCACTTATAATTTATTTCATAGCTACTTCTCATCTCTTGAAGTATTCTCTCTTGCTAAATACAATTTCAGTAGGTATACCCTCTCTAACCTTCTAGTCTAAGTCTTTCATGAGTCCCTCGATTCATGAATGAACTTTACGTAAAATCTCTAATGTGTACCGAAATTCCCCATTAACCCACAATTTCATCCCACATTAAATTTCATTCAATGGAGTCTATTTAGACCTTACTGGTCCTCCTCACGACCCATTATACTCTATAAATAATAGGGCAGTCTTTTTTATGATTTTCCAATTTTTTCGAATTCCGCTCCGATTTTTTTTCGATTTTGAAAAGATTTTTTTATTGCCGATTTTTTATTTTTTCAAAAAAAATCAAATCGAAAATCAGAATTTTTTTATATTCCGAATTTCCAATTTTTACCGATTCGAATTTTTGAAATTTGTTCCGATCCGAATTTTTGAAGTATTATCCGAACTATTTTCCGATTGCTTTTCCGCACTGATTTTCGATTGTTTTTCCAAAATATTTTCCGAAGTATTTTCCAATTTTGCCACGAAATATTTTTTGAACTATTTTTCGAAGTATTTTCTGATTTATGTTTCTGGAAAATTGTCGATTTTTTCGAAATTCTGAATTTCTGAATTTTGCTGAAAATTCAGAATTCAGGAAAAATAATAATTTTGAAAAAATCGGATTCGGCAAGCCGATTTTTGCGAAATTTTTCTGAAATATTCTTTTCCGATCCGATCCGGCCAAAACACAGCCCTAATAAATAATAATCAAGGGTTCCTATGTATTTAAACCGGTTAAATAATAAGGGGAAAAATATGCAGTTTTTCGGAAGGGGTCGATCGATCGAGGAATTGGGGTCGATCGATAGATCAAGCAGTTCTTACCCAGAAACTGCAAATTCAACCTACGGGTTTCATCTTCCAAATTACTCCAAAACGCCATTAACGATTCTCAAACTCCCAAACAACATTACTACTAGTTAAATATACCTATATACATGATTTCCTACATGAAACATGTCCAAATTCATCAAAGGTATGGAATTAAATGGGGTGAATCATCATATTTAACAAGAACCCTAATTTTTATAAAACTTTCATTCTTTTAAATTCTTTACCAAATTTCTTGCTTCTAAACTCATACAAATTCGTGGGTTATTATCTACTTATTATTGGGATGTCCCGAATATATTTATTTCCATCAAGACATGTGATTAAATCCTCAAATTCCTCAAATTATTTTATGAAACATATGTATAACAATCCTAATCTAACATGGATGAAACAATAAGTAAGAGAAAAGCAAGATAGATACTTGCCTGGAAATTCAAGGGTCTGATTTGTGGATGCAAAATGTATGGTTGCGTTCGTCGTCGTGCGATCTACGTTTTGATGGTAGTGGCGATGCAAACGGATGATTTCTTGGCCTTGGATTGCTTGGGAAGCTTCCTACCTTATTCTCTAATGGACGTTCTTAAGTTTTGTGATTGTTAACCCTAAAAGCCTAACTCCAATGGCTGATATATCTTAGGGAAATTCGTGGGTTTAATTACCCAAAAATATAAATTGTCTAAAATACCCTCCCGGGATGCCAATTAGGCCTAAAAACGCCCCAAGGTTCAAACTAAACCCCCGGGTATACTTTTCTGACTAACTCGGCCCTTACAGACACATTGGCGCACTAGAAATGACCATATGGGTGACTTATAATATATTACTTTTAATAATAATAATTTAGTCCAGACACGAAACAGGCGCATCTCGACTTAAATTTTCATAATTGCCATTTTATTAACTCGTTATAATTTTAATAAAATCAATCTTATATATTACTTTACTCATCTAGTAATATTCAAGAAATTCTCAATAATTACTAACTCTCGTCATGCTAGTAACTATTTAAACTAATTTTTGGATTAATACTAAATTAATATCTCAATTTAAATTTAATAAATCCCCAAATTAAAAGCCATAAAAATACAGGGTATTATAATTATCTAGTGATATTGCAAGAGATTTCTTTCCTTAGGTTGAAGAATGATTAACTAGGGTTGATTTGTAATGATTGCTAGGGTTTTCTCTAGTTCTCCTAGAGCCTTCTCTAGTTCTCCCAGATTGTAATGACTTCTAGGGTTTTCCCTTTTAATGATAAAGGAGTCACTAAAATGTCATAATCCCATCTTATATCTCTAATTTCCACACCTCCACTTAAAGCCTATTTTCAAGCCCGCAAATGATCCCAAAATACACATCGAAATATCCGAAAACTTTCCATAAGGGTAAACGTACCCCCAGGCCCAACATAAGCCAATAAAAACACGTAACCGGGCATTCGTGACACTCTAAAATCCAATCTAAATTATACTACCCATAACACACGGTAATACCTTTCGGCAAAATAAAAATATACATTGTTTTATTATACATGTACACATAGTCCAATATTATATAATTAATATCACCAATTAATTATTCCAAACACACGTTACTAAAAATCACATCGCATGCAAAATTTAATTATCATCTAACTTATGACAATTAATTATTACTAAACCACACAAGTAATAATTAGTCCCATTTATTAATTTATTTTTCACTTAATAAATAATAAATATAGTACACAAAAATACAAGGTATTATACTCATCCACCTAGCCCAATATGAAACATATGTCACATATAGGCTTCAACCTTTACACATTGGCCTCCATACATAATCTAACTGGATGATTTGATCATCAATAATGACCTTCTAGAAGGATCTATGAGTTGTTTCCCAATCATGTGAAACCTCATTTGAGTACTCTAAATATTACCCTTTACTCCCACTTTTGGTAACACACTCACACTATAGTGAAGCTCTGTCAAAATTGAGAGCCCCCCCCCCCCTTCTCTCTCTATCTCTATCTCTCTCTACATCATCGTATTTTCTCCCATCCTTATTTTCAAACACCTTCAACCAAAGTATCTCAACCTCTAACCAACTCACCCAGTTTAAGTATTTGACCATGTCTTTATTACTTAATTATAGTGAAAATAATCCTTCCCATAAATATGGCTATCTGGGATGAACGAGTTACATCATAGTATCAATTTCACTCTTCTCACCCCATTATTTAACATTTATGAATTTATTATACGATTTTATATTCATAATTATCTTTGATGACGTGACCTTATCCATATGAGACATATTATAGCTTGAACATTTGTATCATATATTACTTTGGTGTAATACCCCGTATTTTATGCATATTTAAATTGGATTAATTGAATTTAAATTGGAAAATTTATTTGGAATTAACTAAATATTAATTAGTGTTACTTGAGTTAATATTTAATATGCCTAAGTAGGTCATGTTAGAAAAAAGGGGAGTATTTAATTATGCTATTTATCTTGTTATATTCCCTATGCGTTTGATGGTGTGTTTAAGTGTGTAGTTTTTCATCTTTAGTAGCAACATTTTAAAGAGGCAAAGCATTGTATCCCATGTGTCTAGTCAAGCATATGTATTTTTTTTATTTTGAGAGGGTTGTGTGTCTTTTAGAAGAGCTTGACGGCCCATCGGATTTTTTATTTTTGGTTTTCTCCCGGAAGAGCCAAAGGGGGAGATTTGCAGGAGCAAATTTCCAATTAAGTCAATTTGTAGTATTGGATTAATTTAAAAAAAACTATTTAAGTCATATGATATGTGTGTGTTGTGTCCTTAAAGCCAATGATGTTTGAGTTGAAGACATAGCGGCCATGCCTCAAGTAAAGATATCTTTATTCCCGATTTACGTGTCAACTTTTTCATTATCAATATTTCAAGTCCATGGTCTCTATAGGTATGAATGCATATTATATAGAGAGAGAGACTTGGATATTTTTACTTGGTGTCATTTTTATACTAAACTTTTCTTAAAATGAATTTTTATTTTTTAAAAGAACAATAAAATTTTCTGAAATGTCATTAGAAGGTCGTTTGAACGACCTCATTCGAAAGGCATTGCCAGGTCGTCCGAATGAGATATCCAATGAGACTTTCTCTATTTTCTCGTTTGAAGTTTTGTTCGAACAACTTATCTAACTAAGTTTTTGACTATTTTCTTGTTATTAATCTCATTAGATAAACTCATTCGAGCCGCGTTATTCGAACGACATTCAAAAGTCGTTCAAACGATCGGCGTCAGTTTTTGACACTTTTGCTTAAAAAATTTCCAACTTTCCCAATACTTTTGTACCTACTTGTAAGACTTCGGGAACAAATTTTTCAAGTGTATTTTTCAGACTTTAGAGAGGATTAGAGAGAAAATATTCTTATCCAAGAAGTCCCATTTTGTGTGTTGATTTTTCATGGTTTAATTTCTACCAAAACACAAGGTTTGCTCCCATGTTTTAGTTTGATCCAAGTTACTACATATATTATATTGTCTGAGATCATATTGTTGGCACTGGGTTTCATCTCTACCCAAAAGGAGAAAATTTTCCTACGTAGGAGTTCGTTCATTGTTTTGTGGTGTGCGTACAGAGAAAGGCTTCGTGTGTAGTTGACGGTAGCTGAGCCCCATCGGTGGATTCCAAGACTGCGGTGGATTTCAAAGTTATCAATTAGGCGAAGATAGAAGTAAGAAGAAGCATCAAGGCTTGAGAGGGATTCAAGTCGAGGAAGTAAGTCTTTTGTCTTGTTTACGTAAAACCATACCTAGTGGATTTATTGGCTAGGCCGTTCGAGGTTTTTTCCGTTGTGGGTTTTCCTTATACATTGTGGTCTTTTGTTGTGATTGTTTATTTTATCTTGCAAAAATAACTAGATGCATGCTTAGGACTAAAAATATAAAAATTAGTTAAGACACAACAATGGTGTAATTTTGGTGCTAGTTATGTTTGGGTAATTTTTTGTTTAATTCAAGTCAAGAAATTTAATTGGAAAATATTCATGCTTTATTTGTTTCGCATTTTTAAAACTTGAATTGAATTAATTTTGTTTAAGTGGAAGTTTAATTATTTGTTTAATTTAATTTAATTTCACTCTAATTTTGAAAGAAATTAAAAATTTGTTTAGAATCTAAATTTGGGATATTTTGGAGACCATCACCCCTTTCCTATTGGTATCGAGCATATCTTATAATTTATAGCCCTTTAACATGTGATTCAATTGGAGATCAAACTATCTAACAAGAAATTAAGTGAACTCATACGAATCCAAAAGTCAAACGCATGTGAAATCGTTTTAGAAAATGACGAACATTGTATGTTAATTTTGTTTAAGTGGAAGTTTAATTATTTGTTTAGTTTAATTTAATTTCACTCTAATTTTGAAAGAAATTAAAATTTTGTTTAGAATCTTAAATTTGGGATATTTTGGGGACCATCACTCCTTTGAGATTGGTATCAGAGCATATCTTATAATTTATAGCCCATTCACATGTGATTCAATTAGAGATCAAACTATCTAACAAGAAACAAAGTGAACTCATATGAATCCAAAAGTTAAACGCATGTGAAATCATTTTAGAAAATGCCGAACATTGTATGTTAATTTTAGGTCTATTTTAAGCACATGAGTTCCTGTATAAAATCATGTTCTGAACAACTTCGTAGCTTTAAGTTTTTTCAAAATCGGATTAGAAAAGCCTAAAATTGGCATTTTATATTTCTGGGCGGAATGTAACTTTATTGAAAAAAATGATGATTAGGAATTAAGTTTTAACTCGGGCTTATTATAATGATTTCGGGCTTTGGACCAGTAGGTACGAGTTGAGGGTAGCTACTAAAATAATTAATTAAATTATTTAAATCCCTTTGGCTAATGTTAGGGAATGGGAATAAAATGTGAATTCTTAGTTTATGGGATAAACTTAAAATAAACTCTATGTATGTATAGGATGAGTGCATGCCTATATTATGTTGATTATGATATTATGTGTAATGTCATACCTAGCTACTTGCTATCACGGGAGGTTACGCATAGTGGGTAAACCTATCTTTGTCTGTCGTTGGGGATAATTTGGATTCGTGTCTAAGAATATAGCACCTACGTTGTCATTAGATTGAGAGATGGTAGTGTATTAATAGTCATTTGGATACGCTAGGTATGGACGTCATCCTTATGGTGTTAAGTATTGTGTTCGCCTCCATTATGTGTTATCGTTTTATAGGTTGAGGTGTCACACCTAGCCTTAGTCCTTAATTTGATACGTGATGTACATAGGGACTAGATAGCAAAGTATGCATGCATCGCGAATTTGATCATTTAGATGCCGTATTCGTATATATATATATATATATATATATATATATATATATATATATATATATATATATATATATATATATATATATTGGATAGTGTAATATATATATGCATACACTTGTGATAGTCTATTCTGTTATGTGTTGTAGAAGTGATTATTGTGAATGTTTAAAGTGTACTTTAAGTATGTCAACCTAAGCGGTTAAAATAATGAAAATAAAATGATTAAGAATGTAAGATAATATTAACGTATCGTATGGGAGATACGGATGATTCAAGAGATTTATATAAATCAATAAGGATTAATCGAGTGGTCTATATTTGGTTAGGTGGGTAGCTTAACTAGGAAGATATATTAGGGTACGTTAGGTGTGCACATTAAGTGAGAAGTGAGGACTCATGTGAGAGTACTCATATCTAACATGGATATTTTCATTACTCGTAACACACCATTTTAAACACTTGCTAAATATTTTTAAAATGTTTTCTGGGCTCTGACCCAAATCAAATCTATTTTTACAAAACCTTTTAGGTGTACAACCACATGTACACCACGGTTAGGAGTTTCATTCCAAAGATGATGTGTTACAATGTTGTGGATGCTACAAGACTCAAGCTTGGACGCTACAGGACTCAAGCTTAGACGTATCTATCATTCTTATTATCTATCTTATGATTCAGTATTTCCATTCGAGCGTGTTTGCTCATTGGCTAGACTTTACATTTGGTTTTCAGTATTATCTTTATACCAGCCGATTAGTCTCGGTATTGTACATGGTTTGTATGAAAATTTGGATTTATATGTGTTATCCGATTTTTATTCTATTCACTTTATTGTGGTCATTATTATTATGGTGGTTGTGTTATTTATTACTATGTTATTCTCTGTTAATTAAAATTGACATCTGGCTTATTAGCATATTTAATGAAAAAAATATTTTTCGACAGTAATGCTAAGAATGGACCATTTATGAATCATGTTTAATTGAATAATAGACTAATCACCTAATATTTTAATTAGCGGGGTGTCACATTTGGCCTATTAACAATTTTTTTAAGCTCACACAGTTTATTAACATAACATGACTAACAAAATGTTGTATTTTCAATGCATTTTTTAGTCAAACTGTTGTACTAATAAATACCCCGACAAACTAATGACTTAAAAGACACTTCATTGTGTCAAAGAATTACACACACACACACACGCGCGCGCACACACACAATGATGCTCTCCAACATACCTAATTAAACATACCAATTTTTTAAAATAGTAAAGAATTGTATTTTTTAACCAAAATTGGTATAGATTATCTCCATAATGAGGAGATCATCTAAAAATTATCAAATAATTCAACCTGAAAGTTGGTGAGATGATGATAATAAGTTTGATCGGTCAAAAATTCACACATACATCCAATTTTTATTTCACCATTTTTCACGTTGAATTTTTTGATAACTTATTTATAAATGATCTCCTCATTATGGAGATCATCTATTCCAAGTTTGGTTAAAAAATTCAATTTTTAATATTTTAAAAAATTGGTATGTTCTTTAGGTATATTTAATAAGGTATGTGAGAGAGACTGACTGATTGTATATATATATATATATATATATATATATATATATATATATATATATATATATATATATATATATATATATATATATATATATATATAGAGAGAGAGAGAGAGAGAGAGAGAGAGAGAGAGAGAGAGAGAAATGATCCTATGTGACTGACCCGCACAAGTATAGTACAAACTCTCCATATTCTACCCATTTCCTCACCCCCAGAAATTATCGAAGAAATTATCGACCCTCTCTCTCTCTCTCTCTATTTTGGAGGCACACCGATAGGTGCCACATGTCTAGTCCGAACTGTTAATGTGCGGGTTAGTCCGCACATGAGCAACATCGTGTATGTGTATATATATATGGTTGTGCTTAATGCACCCCCATTTTTTTATTCCCTACATCGTAACATCCATTCAAATGATTGCACATTTTGTTTAAAAAAGTTATGATGTGGCATTGGGGAAAAATGGGGATGCCTTTATCACGTTCCCCCCCCCCCCCCTTTCTAAGAAACGCACACACACATGCATATATATATTGTCTAAAAAGGGGGGGAAATGATCATCTTTTTTAAATACTAAATGATTTCACCACCAAACTTGGTGTCATCTATGAAAAAGTACCACTTAAGTTGTTTAATTCAAGATTAAACAGTCTAAATGGATCCGAACAGTTTTTTGAATAAACTCTTTTCTTAAAAAAAATAGCCAACACATGATGTGTATAAAAATATTTATGAACGAGATATTTCAAATATTATGTATCCAAGTTTTGAAAACCAAAACTAAAACAGTTTGAAATCAGCACGCCAATAGAAAGGGAGGAGAGGAAGATTAAGTACGCAAGTGCACAAGAATTTTAACCTGGTAAAACCTCACCCAATTGAGGAAACATCCACGGAGGTCTCTACACCTCAAAATAAAAAAATCCACTAAAATAGAGTAACATATTACAAACTATTTAACAATCTAAACACACAATCAGACCTAATCTAAGTTTAGAAATTATACCAGCTCCTCTGGATTATTCTGACTCCTCCCAAGGCTCTAATGTTGTAGATGTTCTCTCAGATTTGTAAATCCACTCCTTTTAGCTTTGCGTTGGCTCTTAAAGTCCAAAATCTCTTTACCAACACGTTTTTGTGTTGTAGTGTGAAAGTGTTATGATGTGATGTGATGTGATGTGATGTGCCTATCACATGCATGAAACTCACACACACTTATTACAGACATAATTATTATCAAAATACAATAAGAGTTCTAATATGTAAAAGAAATTTCCAAACTCATTTTGATCGAAACTCTCAGACTTTTTTATCTTTAAATTTATCCACAGATCAAGAGGGAATCTTGCTATATAAAAGAGCCAAGATCCTAGACACTTTCTTTATTCGAAAATATACAGTTATTTCACAAAATGTGAAATATATGAAAGTGTAAATCCCCAATCAATATCTTAACTAGATCTCAGTCTGGATATTCTCAAAAACTGAAATAAAAAATGATTTTGTTGGTTTAGGTTTTGAAAGCAATATAAAAGTTTAAAAACAACCAACAAAATAGAGATTTTGTCGAAAGAAGAAATCAAATTCAGTAATATCTACGTGATATGTATCATCGCATCTCAAATCTCAACTTTCTATGAAAGAAAATGAGATCAGGACTACGTGACTTAGTTAGACAAGAGATTAAGAACTAGAGAGTATGGATCTTCTCAAAACTCGAACTAACTCAACTCATAGAAGGATTTTTAGTTGAGAATCTGGTCGGAGTTGGTTCAAGGTTTTATTTCTCTCTTTATTTCTTTCTTTATCTCTCTTCTGTCTTTTTTTTTTATCTTAAAGGTGAAATGATCCAAAGATTGTAAACGTTTCACTTATGAGTTCTATTTATACTAGAGCATGGAAGGCTCTGGAACATCGAAGAAAATCAACGATCATGATAGAATGTAAAGGATCAAAGTAAATCTAACGGTTGACAATCTACCGATTTTAAAAATGATATGATTGGTTGAAATAGATAACACTTGGATTGAATTAGAAGACATGATGACCATTGATAAGATTGATCCAACGATTCAACTAAAGTCTCAAATATGTGAGGTAGAGAAAGCACAGATCTAGCCGTTATAAGATCACCACGTGTTAGGCTACGATCAACTGAGAAACGCGTATTTTTTAAGATTGAAACAATTCAATTTTCCCCCACAATATTATCTAGAGCTTTTGTATTTTACCCAAGCAAAATTTTAGGAACTTATGGAAATTATAAAATAGCTCCAAAACATTATAAAATCCAATTTTAAATGTCTAAAAAGTATTTTAAAAATTCCTAAAAATTATTTTAAATATTCTAAAAATTGTAGAAAATCATTTTGATGGGATTTAACTCACACACACCCATATTATGAAGAATGCAACACATAAATACAATCCTAGGTGATGTGTTGGTGTTCTACCTTCGGGGAATTTTAGAGGAATTCATATGTAGAGTTTGAGGCTCTTTGGTAGACTAGGATATGACTCAATTTTGTCACTATTTCCAAACTTGATGAGCACCTATATAGTATAGACTCAAGTGAGTCAAATATATAGGGTGCTTCAATCTCCCCCTTTGGAAATATGAGACAAAATCTCCTTCGAGTCATCGAGGAATCGTAGGGATACAATAATAATAATAAGAAGAAAATCCAATTCCTATACAAAGATTCTATCTACCCAATATCATAGAAAAGGAAAATTACATAACTCAACTAGTTACAGACCAATACCCTATCAAAATTCTGATATAAATGAAGGTACTGATTCTCGAAAATGAGATAACTAAGATCAAGCTTTTTAGTTAAGAATATAGCAAGAAAGTCCAAGTATACTCAAATTTCTACCCCATTTTGTCTCAAATGGACAAAGGGCAAAGAAAACAAGTATGAAACAATAAATCATTACTTTGCTATAACCATACCAATAGATTTGCGTAAAGATTCAAATCAAAGATAATCTAAAGGCTTAGTAAATAATTCAGCTAATTGCAATTCAGTAGGCAGGTAATTAATTTCTAACTCCTTAGATTCAACTAACTTGCGTATGAAATGATATCTGATTTTAGTATGTTTGATATGAGAGTGTTGAACTGGATTTTTAGAAATAGTAATCACACTTTGATTGTCACAATAGAAATGTAACTTATCTTCATTTATACCGTAATCTTTCAGCATTTGTTTTAGAAAAAATAATTGAGCACAACAACTTCCTGCGGCAATGTATTCGAATTCGACAGTAGATAAGGAAGTGCAGTTTTGTTTCTTACTACTCCATCCTACCAAATTGTTACCAATGTAGTAACATGCTCCTGAAGTACTCTTACTATCATCGGAACACCCAGCCCAATCAGCATCAGTGTATCCTACTATAGTACTTGAAGTGTCTTTAGTGTACCAAAGTCCTAAATTTAGAGTGCCTTTAATGTATTTGATAATTCTTTTAACGCATAATAAATAACTCTCTTTAGGATTGTTTTGATATTGGACACACACGCAAACATAGTACATAATATCAGGACGTGAGGCAGTAACGTAAAGTAAGATTCCTATCATGCTACGGTATAAATTAGAATCGATAGATTTACCATTCTCATCTTTTGAAAGTTTGACAGAATTACTCATGGGAGTCCTAGCTTCTTTTGTTGTTTCTAGGCCAAATTTCTTAACAATCTCTAAAGCGTATTCATATTGCAATAAAAATAATCCATCTGAATTTTTCTTAACTTTGATTCCTAAGAAGAATTGTAACTCACCCATAAGTGACATATGGAACTCTTTACGCATAATGTCAGAAAGGGTTTTGACATGTGTAGGGGAGGTAGATCCAAAAATGATATCGTCTACATATACTTGGGCTATGGTAATGTTTCTGTCAAAATGTTTGACAAAAAGAGTTTGATCATTCCCTCCTCATTTAAAAACGTTGTTTAGAAAGAAGGTGGATAGACGTTTATACCAAGCTCTAGGAGCTTGTTTTAACCCATAAAGAGATATCTTAAGCCGGTAGACGTGATTTGCACTACACTAAAACAGGTCAATTGTAATGGGAAAAAATCTTTAGAAAAAATATTTGTAACAGATTAAATCCGTTAGAAAATTGGAGTTATTTCTTTTACTAACATATTTTGTAATGGATAAAATCCATTACAAAACTAATATTTGTAACGGACGAAAACCGTTACAATTTATTTTGTAATGGATTTAGCAGTGGTACATATCTCATATATTAGTAACGGATTTACTGAATTGTAATGGTGTTTATCCATTACAAATATAGATTTTGTAAAGAATGCAAACCGTTACAAAATATATTGCAATGGGTTGAGAGAGTCATATATTTGCAACGGATGTTTTGATTCGTAACGGTTGAAGTCCGTTAGCAATATTGTTATGTTTTTAAAAATATATTAATTTCTCATTAAATAAATAGATATAAATACACTAGTTAAACTCGTGCTCAACAAATGGCAACGAAAATTCAATGCCCATAAATTTCACTCAAAACATAATTCCAAAACATACATGACAAAATGAATGACACTACATTTCAGTGATATTAAACTGATCTAAAATTATATTTCATTCATAACCATTAAAATTCCCAAAAGAAAATGTAGTACGAGATAAACCATCTGACTTTTAACCATAAACTTGAAATGAAATCTAACATCATTGAAGTTCTAGACATATTATTTTCCCAAAAGTAGTCTTCATTATATTCCTTGCAAAAGTAAACTTCATTCTCCCAAACGTAGTCTTAATATTTCCCAATAAGAACCTGTTGAACAAACTCCACATTAGTAAATGTGCAAGCATAAATGAGTAAAAAACATAATTTACTAATACATTCTCGTGGCATTGGCGAGCATGTAATTTTATTGGGGAGTCATCGATACATAGCAAACGATCATAGTTACTTTGGTATCGCTTGATGAGTTAGTGCCTAAATCTTGGTTGTTAGGCTGTTGTTTTCAGTTTTCGCCTCCGCCCCCAACGCCCATTTTTAACCCCCCCCCCCCCAAAAAAAAGTGTATACTAGTCAATTAGGTCAACCGAGAGTTCGATGAAGATGCGTTTACTTTAGACAAGTTTCCTTGGTATCGCTTAATGTGTTTCTACCTAAATCTAGGCTGCTAGGTTACTGTTTCAAGTTTTCGCCCCCAACACCCATTTTTAATACCCAAGAGAAGATTATCTAGTCAATTAGGTCAACCGAGAGTTCGATGAAGACGAGTTTAGTCTAGACAAGTTATATTAGTATATCTTAATGTGTTTGTACCTAATTCTAGGCCGCTAGGTTGATGTCTTAAGTTTTAGCCCCTAACGCCCATTTTAACCCCAAAAGAAGCATATACTAGTCAGTTAGGCCAACCGATGGTCCGATGAGGATGAAGTTAATTTAAACAAGTTACTTTGGTATTGCCTGATGTGTTTATACCTAAATCAAGGCCACTTGGTTGTTATTTCGATTTTTGACCCCTAATGCCATTTTTAGCCCGAAAAAGAAGCTTATACTAGTCAATTTGGACAACCAAGATCCCGATGAGGACACTGTTAGTTTAGACAAGTTACTTTGGTATCATTTGATCTGCATGCTTAAAGTTGAAATTAATTCAATGATGATTATTTGTAAATGAGAGAGAGAGAGAGACTTACAATTGGGTATGGTAAGCTTGAGAGTACGGAAACAAATATCATATAGAGTTTCATTATCCAAAACCATACACTCATCAACATTCTCAACAAGCCGATTCAAGGACAAACTCGCATTGTACGGCTCCACAATCATATTCATCACCTTAGGCGACGGAAGCACCGACAAAGTTAACATCATCCGATCCAGATACACCTACCTTATCTTTGATATAATAACATCCGCATCCCAGACCTCGTTCCTCCCCCCAACGAAAGACACACCTGAAACCATACAAAACCAAATACACATTACAAATTAGTCCTTATACGTTGACACATAAAATTGACTCATCTGGTGCGACACACTGACATATCGCACTATTATTGGCTCATGACTAGGATTCACACGATTACACCAACAAAAGAGATCAGGCACAAGGCAATTCATGTGCGACACGTCCGTGTGTCGCACCAAAATGTGTCAATTTTATGCGTCGGTCTAGAATTATCCATAACAAATCATTAAAATAAACAAACAAACCCACAATTTGTTTTGTGAGCATCGAATACGTACCAGATTAGTAATTAACAGTACAATACCTTTAGACTAAATTTATTAAAACTAAGAATAAAATAGAAAAGAGTTGTGGGGAAGACACCTCATCGTTATCATGTAAGCATGCATGTTTAACAATCTCTTTCTTCAATTGCAACCCAAATCCTATCGAGAGTGCAAATTGCAGCAATATTTTAGGCCACGTCAATGGGTTTAAGTGTTTCTTCTAGTTGTGTATGTCAAGACCCCACAGATATGCCTGATACAAAAGGTATAAACCAGAATAAGGTGCTACAGCAAGAAGTAGGTATTATTTATATTTATTTATTTTGTTTTTGTAATGGATAGAATGGTGAAAGTATCTAAAACAGTATTACCCTTTCAACAATCTGAGAATGTTCACCTTCAGAATTAGAAGAAGTATATTGATTTGTTCTTGATCCACTGGAGATTGTCCTTGCTACATCTTCAATATCTTGTATAATCAATTTCAAAAGAGAAATATATATCTCACCTAACAACCTTGAATCCTGAAGATATAATATATTCACTCTGAATACCAAAAAAAATAGATAATAGCAGATGCATAATATCATATAGGTTTTCCAAATAGTTTCTAGCAAAGAACTGATAGATAATCCACATAGTCGTGAAGAGCTTGAACGAATTCATCAAGAGTAAAGGGCCAAATCCCAAGAACATCAGCAAAAGTAACGGAGAATCTTCAAACCTGAACAAGCGTACACAATATCAAACATTAGGAAGATATTCACATTACGCCCACAAACTATCTTAATCTAAATGAGACAGGGCAAAGAAGGGAGAACTGCACTAAGGACTTGATTAAGGGTCCAATTATTTTCTATCTCTTGTCCTAATTCCAAATCATATCCCACAAAGATAAATCAACCTATTGTCTTATGTTGTGTTTAACAAAAATATGGACATAAACAAGCAACAAATTAACTGACGAAATCTACTTTGGATAATAGTTTAGTTTTGCTTTTCAGGCTCTGTGTTTGGTTTTCCTCTGCTTGCTGGGCTGAATACTAGATTTTTTTCTAGGCTTCAGTCAGGGCCTAAGTGCTAAGGTTTAATTATGCCTTTATAAATCAAGCCATTTTTAGCCTCCACTCCCTAAATAGGAAGAGGGGTACTTTACAAATAGGTCTAATTACTTCGCATCTGACTGTGATAGCCCTCTCGATACCTTATTAGAGCTTTGTAACTAGTGACCGCTTTCCCATCGCTAGAGAGTTTTCCCAATGCGCGGAGCCCCAATTGAATAAAATCCATAATGAAATCAAATAATAGTTCTTACAAATAAGTAAGTAATTCTAGTGATCAAATAAAATTCACGGTCAACCATCCCTTGGCTATAATTGATTACCGTGACTGGGGGTTGAGCGTAGATTTTTTGTTATAGTTTAATCAGTTTAGAGCTCCCACCCACTGAACTGCAATCACTATAATTGCTCGTTTAATTTGACCTTTAGGTATAAAATTCAGGATTTTTTTGTAATCAAGAGTCATAGATATGTAGGATTTCATGCAAGACTAAAGAGTCCAACTAAATTGGCACTAAAGATGAAAGTTCAAAACATAATAATAAGAAAAAGAAAGTGGTGGAAAAATTTGTCTACTAACTAACCAATACAACTACTGCATATAAAAATCTCAACATAGAAAAGCATTTCATGCCAAACAAACAAACCTATATGAAATTATTTAAAGCTGACAAAATTTAGACCAAAGATTTTCCCTTTTCACAAATATCTCTCAAATGAACTTTAGAATCTAATAAGAAACAAAATTCTCTACTATAGATTTTCAAAAGTTGTTTTAATTAATAAGCAGAAAGGTGTGATTAAAGTTTTGATTGGTGTATAAAAATGTACTAAAAAACATAATAGACCCCCTTATGTTCAAGTCTCCATAAATATTCTCGATAGAACGAAAGTTCTAGAAATCATCCTCAAAGGCAAAAGCATAGCTTTAAAAATACTATCAAAAATTAAAATACATAAATCGATATATACATATAATATAAAACATGAAATATCTCTTTAGTTAAGGTTTTTTTCCATAAAGAATTATCCTCGAAAGAACAAAACTTTATTGATTTAATCATCACAAGAAACCAGATTCATTTAAAAAAGGTGGAATTAAAAAACTAAAATAATGGCTGGCAAGAGCCAAAATCAAATCATGTATCCTAACATGTTATTATTTTCCTATACCACGTGAAAACCCTAACTAAAAACGAAATCCAACTATGGGAAAATAACAAAGCTATGCACAATAAACCATATCGAGCAATCAAGTAACAAACAGAATAAAGATCATATGGTTAAACCCTAAATAACAAGAATATATATATAAGCAATAGGGAGTTACAAGAGTATGAGATAGGTAGACGACGATCCAATCCATGCCAGAGGAGCCAGCGAAGACAGAGAAGACAACACCCATCTTTGCTTCTCGTTAGTCCACCTCCGATGACATCGGTAACTTGGACAGTACAGGTAATGCCAGCGGGTACGTGTATTTAATAAATCCATCGGTGGAAGCACCCGCAGATCGAAAAATTCACTGGAGATGATCATTGGACGAAGTTGAAAAACACTTCAATAATTGTCTTCAAGTGCGCAGGTATTTGATTTGGTAAAGTGGACGGGTAGAGAGGTTGTGCATGAAAGACGGAGGGGAATAGGCAAAGGGAGTGGTCGAAAGGTTTGAGAATTAGGGGGAAAATCTTGTCGGACTTGCTCTATTTATTTTTTGTTTTTTCTTCCTTTTAATGATATATTCCAAAGATTACTCATATATTCCAACGATTATATTTGATTTGTAACAGTTTTTAACCATTACAAATTTTTAATGGATAAAATCCATTACAAATAGAAAACAAACTCATTACAATGTAAGCCTTTTGGTGTAGTGTTGGATGATGAGGGTCAATGAACCCTTTGGGTTGTTCTACGTAGGTCTCTTCAGTCAAGATGCCATTAAGGAAAGCAGATTTAACATCCATTTGATAAAGTGCGAAATGCAAATAACAAGCTATTGCAAAGAGTAAGCGAACAGACTCAAGGCGAGTGACATCATCAAAAGTTTCCTCGAAATATATTTCTTCAATATGAGAGTAGCCCTAGGCAAATAATCTAGCTTTATTCTAAATAATCATCCCAGATTCATCTGTTTTCTTTTTAAAAATCCAACGTGTGCTGATAACCCTTTTATTTTTAGGTCGGGGTACAAGATACCATACATCGTGTATGACAAATTGAAGAAGTTCCTCCTGCATAGCACTTATCCACAATGGGTCATTCAGTGCTTCATTAACATTCTTTGGTTCTATAAGAGAAACAAAGCATGCATAATGAGCAAGAGTACGTAGTTGAGATGTTGTACGAACTGGCTCAGTAGGATTACCAATTACACTATCTAGAGGATGATATTTGGAAACCCAGTTAGGCACTCCAGGGGTCTTAGTTGGTAAGGACTTGTCTATATCTGGAGAATCATAAGTTAAAATGTTTTCGGATTCATCCACTATAGTTGGTCCTTTGATTTTACTCTCGACATTAGTGTCACTTACAACCACATTAATGGATTCCATCAAGGTTTTGGTACAAAGATTGTAGACACAGTAGGCTATACTATTTAGAGAATATCCTAAGAAAATAGATTTATCTCCTCTGGTTTTGAATTTATACAGATGTTCTCTGTCCTTACAGACATAACAAGTGCTACTAAAGGTCTTAAAGTATTTTAGGTTAGTTTTCTTTCCTTACCAAAGTTCATAGGATGTTTGTTTGGTATTTTTCCTTAGATAAACTCTATTGGTTATATGACAGGATGTACGAATGGATTCTACCCAGAAATATTTAGGTGGGCTCTTCGCATGAATCATCACACGGGCTATTTCTTGAAGAGTGCGATTTTTATGCTCAACAATCCCATTTTGTTGAGGTGTCTTAGGGGCACTAAATTCATGTTTGTAACTATTATAGTCACAGTATTCGATGACACCTGAATCTATGAATTCACCTCCTCTATCACTACGAATTATATCTACTTGGGAATCCTCTTCATTTTCTATACGAACTAAGATTTTTAAAAACTTATGGAAAGTTTCTAACTTGTGTTTTAAAAAGCCAACCCAGGTAAATTGAGTGAAGTCATCAATCGTAACTAGAATATAATTTTTGCCACAAAGAATAACAGTACGAGAAGGACCCATTAGGTCCATATGTATGAGTTCTAGAGGTTTAGTGGATAGAGCTTCTTTAACTTTCTTATAGGGAGCCTTAACAATTTTTCCTTCTTGACAGGGACCACACATGATGTTTGAAATTGGTTTGATCTTAGGAAGACCTTTAACTATCTCTTGGGTTCAAAATTTACTAAGACTGTCATAATTATTGTGACCCAACCTATTATGCCATATCTCATTCTCATTCATTTTAGTTTTGTTACAAACCTCTGTACTTGGATTAACTGTGTAACAGTTATTTGGAGTACGGATTCCTGTAATAATGCAATCACCTTTTTCATTTAAAATTTTGAAATTATTCTTTGAAAAGGTGAAAGTATGGTTGGAGTCACAAAACTGTGATATACTTAGTAAATTGGCTTTAAGACCTTTTACCCAGAGAACATCCTCAAGAATAGGTAACCCTTCTTTATGGAGAATTCCTTTACCAATGATCTAGACTGATACACCATCTCCAAATAAGACTTTTCCTCTGAAGAAGTTAGTTTTGTTTGAAAGTTTTGTATCATCCCCGGTAATGTGTTTGGAACATCCAGAGTCTAAATGCCATCCAGATGTTGTATGTTCAGCTTTAAAAGCACTGATCCCAGTCTTTCATTTCATCTGGGGCAATAGATCATCTTTTCTAACCCATATTTCTCTAGTTTTCAATTTGTGCTTATTAGCTCGTATTTGATAAAACTTGCGAGCTTCTATCTTTTCTTTAAAAGATTTTTACGCAGGTTTATGAAGATTATAGACAGTTTGGGCATTTGGTTTAGAAAAAAATCTAAGATTCCTTCTTGTTAATGCTCTTTTAGTATTTGTTCTTCCCTTCCTATTTCGATAGTTAGAATTCTTGTCTAGCTATCTAGGTAGGACATAATAATTTCGATTTCTCCTAGAATAGTTGAAGTTGTGGTAAACAGGAGAGTTATAGACTGGTTTATATAGACGTTTGGAATAGCAACTATCAAGGGAATGTCCATAGAAATCACAATAGGAGCAATAAAGATGGTTAACTATAGGAAAATTTTTATTCAAAGGTTTGTCTAAGTTTTGAGCTCTAGCCTTGTTCCTAGGTGGTACAGGATGAAATAACGAATCGGCTTGTCTAATAGGAGGGTAGACGTATTTAGCCTTATGTTCAACATTATGTTTAGAGTTACTTGATTCATCAATGTCTAACTTTTTTTGATTCGAGTCAAAATCATTTTTTTAAATTTGAAAGTCTGGACAATTTTCAACAGGTCTTTTGCTACCTGACACAAACTTGATAGGTTTAAAAGTTTTTGTTTGCTTGGAATTGTTGGGGCAAAATTCTATTCATGTTTTGTCATGAGAATTAGTCTTACTTTTAGCAACACAGTCGTCAAAAATTTTTGAGTTATTTTCAAATTTAGCAAACATTTTTAAGATTGTTGATGTCTTTTCTTTTTTTTGTTCCAATTCTAACAACGTTCCTTCATATTTCTTTTCCAGAATTTCATTTGAGTCAAATAACTCTTTCAATTTTTTTCAAAAGTTTTAGTTTTATTCTCATGCATTAGACATTGAGAAGTGTACTCTTTAGAATTTTGTTTGATCATATGACTTAGGGTTTCTATCTTCCGTGTGAGGTCTTTGACAATATTTTCAAGTCTAGTACTTTTCTTAAGAGTTTTTGTGTACAGCGTGTGAATTCCAGGAAGGTCCTCATTGTAGGAGTCACTAAGTGTGCAGTGTCTCTAGAAATTCATTTTTAGGACTCACACACCCATTGGTATCAATAATAGATTATTCCCTTTGACTAACACACACCGCGTTTGAAGCATTATCAACACTCTCAAGTAACAAAGCAAACAAATCAGTAGGGATAGCAACATTCAACATAGCATAACCAGATTCCTTATTATCAGTGCATATGATTTTAGCAAAGAAGGAAATACAAGGGTCATAAGTATTAGATGACTCAGTTTCATCAGTTTCTGATTCACTTGAGTCATCCCAAGTCTTGCACAAGTTAGCCCTAGTATTCTTATTCTTATTCAAATTAACTCTACAATCATTAGCTAAATGTCCTAACTTTCCACATCTGTAGCATTCAGTGTTCTTAAGGTCTCTACTAGGTTTGTTGTTAAGTCTTTTCTCATAAGGCCTATTATTAGAGTTGTTTGGATAGGTAGGCTTGCCTTGTCTATTTGCAATTTTATTTTTCAATTTCACATTTTTCTTGAAATGTTTAGACATTAAGGCAATTTGGTTATCCAAGCTCTCTAAATTACAGTCCTCATCAAAATCTAAGTCAATTTGTGGTAAATGACATTCAGGTTTAGTCAACTTAGAGGTAAAGACAAGATTGGAGGAAGACTATTTCTTATGGGTCTGTATTAATTTCTTCTTAAACTCTAATTCCATTTCCACGGTTCTTAGCTTGCTACTGAGGAGTTCAGGGGTAAGGTTTTGATCGTCTATCTCCTCAACTGCATAGCGCTTATTATCAAATATTTGTGGAAGTGACCTTAGAATTTTAGAGACAATTTCTTTCCTATCATAGATTATCCCATTAGCATGCATCTTAGTCACTATGTATGTTAACCTAATATAGAAGTCATCAGATGACTCAGTCTCAGTCATGACTAAAGTGTTGTACTGTTGGATTAACATTTGGATTTTAGCAACTTTAACACGTTTATCTCCTTCATGTGCAGTCACTAGGGTTTTCCATGCTTCCTTAGAGGTAGTACAGAAAGATATCCTCTTGAATTCGTGTTCATTGATAGACATGAATATGTCATTTTTTCCTTCGTAATTGTTAAGGGAAGTATGTTTCTCTTCTTTAATGAATTCACTGAGCAACTTTCTAATCCTCACAGTACTTCCTTCAGCGACTGGTTTAGTAAGAAAAGTATAACAATTTTCAATAGCATCCCATACATCATCTCCCAATGTCCCTTGGATGAAAACAACCAGTGACACCCCACCTAACTAAATACCGGGGGATCAGTCCTTTATTAAATTAAATCAGAATATCCAGTTGGTTCATTCTCAACATCACGGTTGAAAATAATTTCTTTATTAATTCACCAAATAAATAATTAAGCTAGTGTCAAAACTTTTCCATTTTTAATTTCATTAAAACCATTCCATAAAGTGTAGTAATAATAGACAACATCACATCACAACTGAAAAAGACTAAATGTGACTGGAATAACTCTCCAGTTAAAATATTTCATTATTATCAATTAAAACTGATATCAACAGTACTGACCTAAATGATTACAACATCTAGAATAGAAATGAAATAACTAGAATCCTAGGCGACATGCCTTAAATGAAAGTAGACACTACAAATGTGTGAATCAACATAATGGAAGCGTCTAAACGAATTTGTCTCTCTAGTAGCAGCTATAACCTATTGAGATATCCATAATCTATGTTGGCATCCCTGATACTGGATACCTAATTTACAAGATACAATAAAGAAGAGAATATGCAAAAAAAATGGGTCAGAGCCCGATTGTAAAAGATTTTTAAAATATCAAGTGCTTAACAAGTACAATTAAGCAGGTACTATGTACATGTTAGATTCTCGGGCTCTCGCTTGAGAATTCTAACCTCTCATCTAGTGTGCACGCCAAACGTACCTTATTATCTCCCGAATTAAGGTTCTCAATTAGGATTCTATCCCATATCATTTCCCCGCATTTCCCACATAATACGTATAATAATTAGACATGTTCATTTCTCTTTAATATGAACTAGGCTTCCATAGCTTTAAGATTAATTATTCACTTACTTAATTAAATCAAATCTCATTATTCATTTTTATCTATAATTTCACATAGTAGATTACCTTATAGTATATATATGTTAATCTACAAATTTCACACAGTAGATTACCTCATATATACTAAATGTCACATAGTAGATAATATCACATGTGTATATATATTGACTCTATAGTATATACAATACTGCTCCCTACCAGACTCGGTTGCGGTGCATGCTTACTCTGCTATTATGTCCGGGTACATCTCGCACTGTACAAGGAACTATTGGTTCGACATCACTCATGAACCATAAATCTCATATCACAAATATTAGAGGCAAGCATACTCCCCAGCCAAATAGGTCACGCACATACCTACGCTCCTATTCAACCGTCAAAGCTATCATTCTCAACTGATAGCATGTGTCCAATGTCCTATGCTCACGGTACGAATCAAAATCCCTCCGAAGGCACACAGGGATATGAACGTCCATAATGCGTAACCTCCACCCCGATAGCAAGTAGCGTAGTAATGTCGAACACATAATAACTCACAATATAGGTATACACTCAACCTATATATATATATATATATATATCAACAATAGGGCATACACACATCCCATAATATATGTCCTATACGTAGTATATTTTTATCTCGAATATCCCACATATTAATGTATTTTATCCTCATTCATATTATAGGTATTTGCTCCACCTATATGTATATAGCAACAAATGGGTATACTCTTGTCCCATGTATAAGTCCTATACGTAGCATATGTATATCCCGAATATCCTACGTTTTTGTAGATTATGACTTTACCTCTTAAAGTATACTCCCGAGCTTTCCTCACCACTCGAAGTACATTATTTAGTCCTCATATAAATTTAGTAGGTACACATCTACACCCTACGGGTCCATGTCATTATAATCCCCGAATTTCCGTAAATTAAATAAATCTCTAAATTAGGTTTATTCCTCCATTATCCCGAATTCAATTTAACTATTTATTCCATCTCATCGAACTAAGCCCATACATTAACATGGCCTACTGGTATACCCCTTTACTCCCATTATTTTAAGAATTTAGTCCCATAATCAACTCCCAAAGATCCCACACAAATAATAATCAAATGGGAAAAGTTGGCAAAATCTGGATAGCCAAATCGATTCCCTTCCGTAGAAAAATCATTACTAATTCAAAAAAATCAGAATAATATGAGGTCGGCGCTCACACGATCGTAATGAAGAAATCTAGAAATTTAATTTTTGAACAATGGCCGAATCAATTCGGATCTTGGCTGAATCGATTCGCCTCTACAAGTCTCAAAATTCTGCATTTTAATGGCTACGGGTTTCCAACTTTTTCATCATCAAAACTAACTTCAAATGGTCCCAAGCTCCCCATAAATCATCCCATATGATATATCATGATATTTGAATGATTTATAATCTCTAATCACATCAAAATTATCAAAGAGATTCACATAATCAAGTTTCTTTCATTATAATTCGAGAAACTCATCAATTCCATATTCTCTTTCAAGAACTAGAATAAATCCCAACGTTTTCATCAATTAAACCCAAATTTCATGGAGTTAATTCAAATATCAACAAGATATTAATCCTACATGATTTTTGTTTCAAGGATTAAATCAAAATCATCAAAATTCGTCTTTGATTTATAAAACTTAAAAAAAATCCTTTTCTATCTAACATGGACAACATACATGCTATAGATTGCAAGAGTTAAAACACTTGCCTTTGATTCCGTAGGTTCGAACCTTTGGAAAAAATGATTATATGGTGTTCTTCCCTTTTTCGGTCACTCTCCGGTGGTGGTGGTGGTGGTGGTGGTGGTGGTGGTGGTGGTGGTGGTGCAAGGTGCCTTTGTTCCTTAGTTTTCCTTATACAACCCTTTGTCTTCTAAAGAAATCTTTCACTTTTCTCAATGGATGTCCCTTAGATTTTTGGTGAATAAACCTTTAGCTAACATATCTCTTAAATTATATAAAAGTACACAATTTCATAAGTACTATTCATCTCCCACGTAAAATGACCAAAATACCCCTTCGGTGTCTATTCGGTTCCAAATTGCCCCGAGACCTAAATTAATCCCCTAGGTAGACTTTTTTGACTATTTCAACTCTTTCGAACACTTTGGCGAAGTCACAACGACCATTCGGCTGACATAAAAATTAATTTACTTTTTATTCCATTTAATTATAGTCCCGACACAATCACACGCGCGTCCCGACTTAATTACCATAATTATCGTATTCATCACTCGCGATAATTTTATAAAATCTTAATCATATGTAAATTCATAATCATATATTGCTTTTAATCACCAAGTAATATTCATCATAAATCACATATTACGTTATTCTCAAGTAATATTTAAATCCAGATTAATTTTCAATTATCTCACAATTAAATCTAATTAATCGCATTTTAAAAGTCATTAAAAATACGGGGTGTTACATACTCTCCCCCTTAAAACGGAATTTCGTCCCGAAATTTGGAAAAAGTAGGCCATGTAAAAACCACTTTGGATATATGTTGCACATCACATCCTTGCGCTCCCTAGTAACTACTATGTACCGCCAATACCGTATGCTATGAATACCCTTAATAATGGACACCTCACGTATGTTCCTTTTTTTTAAAACCCCAGGTTACCCTGTCACGTAAGTTCTCTCCCAAGCCTTACTGTTTAAGTTTCACTACTTAAACTTATTTTAGATATTCACTATCTAGCCTTCTACTATACACACTTTAATAGATTAATCATTCTTTAGATACATACGATCTCGTCTCGCGACGAACGAACACAAATAGGTTATTTGTGCAGTATATATTTTATACGCATTATATACTATAAGTATCAATTCATCTATGATATTTGCAATAATACCTGGTCTCCCATTTTTAACTAACAAGAAGGAGAACGGCAAGGCTTACCGTGTCATACCTCAACTGGCACCATGCCCAAAAGTGAACTTATATGAGTTATTGCACACAAACCCCAATAATTAAAGGTACTATTCCCGTCCTCCCCTAAGATTCAAGGGTACACATATATGTTATTCTCCAACATCTGATTATTCCACTTGTTCTGCCCATTCGTCTGCGGATAATAGGTCCTACTCAATCACAACTCGGTAACTATGGCCTCGTGAACATTCTTCCAAAATCGAAAGGCAAAGATCTCATCACAATTGGGCAAAACATTAAATGGTACCCAATGTAACCTCACTATCTAGGTTATAAATATTTCTCATACTATCCCGTAGTATGATCAGTCCTAGCTGCCATAACGTGAGCTACTTTGGTCAACCGATCCACTATCATCCTATAGGATCATGACCTCCTCCATAATAAAATCCTTGTGAATACTCTCCCTTTACTACTTAGGAATCCCTAACGGTTGAACAAACCCCAACTGGTTTCGGATGGTACACCCTTTAGTAACAGATAGGTGACCCATTGCAAAACAATTTAGTAATATATCTCTCTAATGTCATTTATAACATGGTAGATATTATATTCTCTCAAATGTATCGCTAACCGTGATCCATGTGACTTTTGCCTCACCGCGTATCATAAGTCCTTCCCCTTGCTCTAAACTCAGTTTCTCGTGAAACGTAACCCTCTGACAAATTCTAACGAAATAAGCTTCGACTTCCCTGGCTAAATGTTGTCGAATTAAGATGACAATCATAATCCACTGCCTGATACAATACTTTCAATTACCTAGGGCGACCATACACCCTATATCTTGCCCATTATTGCATAATCAATTCTTGTGCATTCGACATGCTTTTCTATACATAATGTAACCATTTTGTACTAGTTTTCTCATCAGAACTAGGCGACTCTTCCGACCTTAAGTCATAGTGGAATTATCAACCCTCAATTATATTCTTGTAAATGTACCATGATCAAAGTACGAAATACATGTACTATCGACCAAAATTCTCTCCAACTCTTAACGTTTGCTAGTTTCATGTGTGGGATGTCTCACAAAGCGAAATCCAAACAAGGAACCCCCCCGATACACTAATACCTAACATAGTCAGTTGTCGAGATCTGTAAGGCCCTTAGTCCATAATATATACCTTCCCACAATCTCCGTATGTTGACATAAAAGTCTACGCGTCCATTCTTATGTCCCTTAAAAATAACATGAAACATGGCGCTCTCACTATCCCAAGTTCTCACCGCTATATATATATATATATAATGAGTTATATCACTTTGCTCGATACAGAACACAATATATCCTGAGTCACGTCAGTAAATAAATCCCTACGCATTGGGATTACATATAACTAGATAACTTACTCCCTGAAGTCTACGATATCATGAAATTTTCATATATATACATATATATAGGCCCAACCCTATCTCAGGTGGTGCCTCACCAAAGTAATATTACTCACCCGGAGTATCCAGCATGATAGTCTTATCAGTCAATCTACTATCATTCAAACATTCGATAATTAATCACTACACATTCCATAATAAGCTCGAATTTGCTAAATCAATGCAATAGTAAATTATAACGATAAAATATGCCTCTAGTACTCACGAGTGACATAAAAAAGCCCCGATACTCTTGATAAATACGTTTGTAACCAGAGTGTTAAAACTAACATACCCACTAAACTCGACTCGCACGCGAATTTAGTGTTAATAATTCATTTATGTATTGTGACACACCTATTTCGCTTGACCTAATCTTTTTCTCGCAAGGATGAAACAAAACTTCATCAGGCTCGCCTAATCGTAGGGTCTTAGCATGTAGCTGCCAACACGACCCATGAGCATCTGTAATCTTTATACATCTAGGATTTCAACCAATAGTTTCCCCCTCCTCGTAGTGGGAAAATTATTCCGATCTACGTCTTACACGCCCATCACTGAGGCCTCAATTCTGTGCCTAAACCCACGACTCTCGGGTTGTAAATTCCTGGGACCAATTCTCTTTACCCAATTCTTCCGCTGAAAATCCTATTCCTCTAGTTATTATGCCTAACAACCATGGTTTACCATTCTAAAACTTATCGGTCTCACTTCTCAATGTGGACACATTCAATACTGGTAGTCCCACTCTCTATATGTAGGGAAATTTTCTAAGCCATTTCCCTATTACTGGTTCCACTGACCATTTTGGAATTTCCTTCCCTCAGACTTGGCAGTCTTAGCTTCTAATTGGTATTTCTGTCATTCCATTGGCTCTACTAGTCCTATGGAACACATTATCGACCTCACTGGTATTGGCTGAACTCATCGCCACAAGTAGATATTTCATCATATCATTTAAATAGACCCCCCATTGGGTATACCTTTTAGTGATGTTCCATTAATACTGTTGGTAACTATGTTTCTCTTCGGTTAGATTTTCCATCCCTCCTGGCTCCCTTTCTTCTGGGAGTATTAACAAATTTCTTGGCGACATCTACCCTAGTCATCTTCGTCAAATTTCCCCTCAGTACTTGAGGATTTAACTCACAAGTCTTTCCACACAATGAACTCTTCTTATTTTAGATGTACCCCTTCATTGTTGGGTAAGGAAGTCATTAAGCGAGTTGAATACTCTCTCGCGTCGGGCTTTCTTTCTTGCCCGTAAAAATAAGTTTCAATTTTTTTTTCACATCCCAATAAAAACCACAAATGGATGATTTCACGATCGAACCATACATAAATTTCTCATTTTATCTTCACACATGCTTCTTTATATGTGATGTCTATCTCTCATCACTTTAGATTGCTCCATGAGCAAAAATTTCACCCGAAATTTTCAAGTCCTGGGTATTACTACACTTTACCTTACATAATGGCCTTTGGATTTCTTCCTTCACGAAAATCCTTTCGACTCCCTCACCCTTCACTAACAGTGCCGGGTAAGTTTGGAACGGCATAAATATCATCTACGACAGTGCTTAGGAAACTACAACTCATGAGCGATGTATTTATTGTCCTCTGCCTGAACAACAATTATGGTGGGTTCTATCTCAAATTCCATTTTCTTAAACACTATATATCTTCGGACGATTTCTCCTCCTGCTCTCCTTCGAACGACCCTCACTAGTCATCGATGTTCGACCGAGCTCGTATAAGAATTACATCACTTAAAATTCCTAGCAGGAGCACGTAAGTCGTAATACGCATAGGAATACAACATCCTAATAATAGGGCTTTACATCAAAGAACGGTACGCTCAAACGTAGAAAGTCGTACAAATCCTAAGGACACTAGAACCTAATGCTCTAATACCACCTGTGACACCCCGCCTAATTAAATATCGAGTGATCAATACTTTATTACATTAAATCAGAATATCTAGTTAGTTCATTCTCAACATCACTGTCGAAAATAATTTTTTTATTAATTCACCGTATAAATAATTAAGCTAGTGTCAAAACTTTTCCATTTTTAATTTCATAAAAACCATTCCACAAAGCGTAGTAATAATGACAACGTCACATCACTACTGAACAAGATTAAATGTGACTGGAATAACTCTCCAGTTAAAATATTTCATTATTATCAATTAAAACTGATATCAGCAGTACTGACATAAATGATTACAACATCTGGAATAGAAATGAAATAACTAGAAACCTGGGCGACATGCCCTAAATGAAAGTAGATACTACAGATGTGTGCATCAACAGAATGGAAGCGTCTAAACAAATTTGTCTCTCCAGTAGCAGCTATAACCTATTGAGATATCCATAATCTATGCTGGCATCCCTGATACTGGATACCTAATGTACAAGATACAATAAAGAAGAGAATATGCAAGGAAATGGGTCAGAGCCCGATTGTAAAAGATTTTAAAAATAACAAGTGCTTAACAAGTACAATTAAGCAGGTATTATGTGCATGCTAGATTCTCAGGCTCTCGCTTGAGAATTCTCACTTCTCATCTAGTGTGCACGCCTAACATACCTTATTATCTCCCTAATTGAGGTTCTCAATTAGGATTTTATCCCATATCATTTCTTCGTATTTCCGACATAATACGTATGATAATTAAACATGTTCATTTCTCTTTAATATGAACTAGGCTTCCACAACTTTAAGATTAAGTATTCACTAACACAATTAAATCAAATCTCATTATTCATTTTAATCTACAATTTCACACAGTAGATTACCTCCTATCTACTAAATAACACACCGTAGATAATATCACATGTATATATATATATATATATATATATATATATATATATATATATATATATATATGTATGTATGTCATAAGATGAAATGATGATGTCATCTAGATATGTTTTTTTTGCACTACCTCTTTTGCCCTTAAAATTTTTGTTTCCCCCTCTTTTAATCCACTCTACTTTGTTTCCCCTTTCTATTTGAAATTAAAAAAGAAGGGTAGAATGGTATTTGGGTCTAACACAAGTAAAAAAAGTTCTCATTCTCCCCCATTCTTTTCATTTAACCATAAAAAATCGTAACTACACATCATCCCAAAATCAGTTTAACTAAAAACTCCACTCCTATCCATTGGACACAATCTCACGCACTCTGAAATACCGTACACCCCTCTGTCACTTTTTACTTCAATTTGGATTTGCACTGCTCGATGAAGATGGTGAAAGGTGTTATCTTTAACAAAACTGACTGATGTACTCTGTTTACCCTCTCTCTCATTAAACCTATTTTATCCCATCAAGAACGGACCCATCTACTTTTCGCTGTCTTCGAGCTCTACCATGGTCATTTGTTGGGTTTGATTAATAACTGGGTGCGATTGAGAACTCAGTTTAGCTCCATTAACTAGGCTTGAGCTACACCTTCTGATAAATGCTATTAAACACCGTATGGTACTTATCAGTTGATCGATTAGAGTGAAGGCTGATTTGGATTGGGACAAGATAATATTGAGATACGATTATAATAAGAGGCTCTCTCTCACTTCTAACTTACTGTATTTGCATCCCAGATTTACAATGTAATTTTTCAAGGGTTTTTTTGTTCGAGAGAGGATATCTCTCATTTTATACCCCCTCTATCAATTTTCTCTGTTCACTCATTTTATATCCAACCTATCACTTCTCATGGTCCCCCTAACTCATTCTTTGAGTTTTTCCTTTGAACGCTAGCTAAATCAGGTTATGAACTCCATCTTATTCCCAGCGGCATTCTATAATCTTATTAACGAACTTAAGAACTCCATCTTATTTTATAATTTTTTTCCATTTATGTTTTGGTTTTTTTAGTGAATCAAGTTTATTGGTTTGTTTGAACTATTTTCCCTAGATTTGGTAAGCTTTTCCCATTTTATTTTACAAACTGTTTTCCCCCAAATTTGTATGTATTATGAACTAATTTGTAGCTATGTTAATTGATTTTGTTTTTCCCCTGACTCTTATTTTTGAATTCTTTTTTGTTTAATGAGATTGGGAGTGGGGTGTATAATTATTTTGTGAATGGGAGGTATGAGGGAGATTGGGTGGATGGGAGGTATGATGGGTATGGGATAGAGAGTTGGGCTAGGGGAGTAGGTATAGAGGGAAGTATAAATGAATTAGTGATTTCATTATTCCTCTTATTTTTTTCTTTGAAAATGTAGACTTTGTTTTTTTTCCACATTTGATGAAGTACTCTTTTCAGTTATTGGTTAACTCAATATTTACATGTGACTGATTATTATTCAGTGGAGAAGATACATTCTCCACAATATTAGGAACTAAACCAACTAGCTGAGAAGCTTCTCCATCCAAATAAACCACGTGTATGGCACTGTTGCTGGAGAAGTAGTCTTAATAGATCAGGTTCCTTAAAGGTCTGTGAGGAAGGTACTACTTTCTTTATTGTCATTTCATTTTCTATGTAGAAGGCCTATATATGGTTTTGAAAATTTAGTGGTTTAATTTTCTTTTGATAGATGAAGGTCCCGCAGAAGACTTCACAACCATATATATAATTCCTCTGCTCAATATATTATATGCCTTACATGTGACTTCTCCTTAGCTGTTTTGATTCTTATATGTGTCTTCATTCTTTATGCAGATTCTCTTGCACGAAATCCATCAATTGGAGAAAGAAAGGGGTACCCTCTAACAAATTCCAGACAAGTTAAGGGTCTGGGAAGTTCCCAAACGCCAAAGAAGAGTTAGAGAAGCTCAAATCAACAGAGGCACCCTCCTCAATGACATTGTTGGATTTCATGGGCTGAACATTGAATCAAGGAGAGGTAAAGATGAAAAAAGAATCAGATGAGGATGCGTCAAAAAGTAGCAAGGCAAAGTAAGTAGTAAGACCACCCAACGTTGTGACAAAAAAAAAACATTCCTATATGGAGAATCTTGAGATCTTAGGTTCTTTAAGAAGTCCAACACCAAGGCACTAAAGAAATAGATTAATTGAACTGAGAGGAAGAGACTCCTAAAGAGTGGCCCTGCAAGCTTACATATTCAGACCTATATAAGTTTCGTCGGACTATGATTATTTCTTTTGTAAAAAGAGCAATTAGATACTTATTGGGTTGGAACATTTCTGTTAAACCCTTATTTTTTACAAGATTAGAATTTTTGAAGTTGGTATGTTTCTGACATTAATACAAGATTATAATATTTGAAGTTGGTTTTCTCTCAAATTTCATTCATTATCTTTAGAAGCATACATAATGAATTTTTCATTCATTAATTATGAACTAAATATATGAACTTGAACTTCTTAGTTGTGCTATAATTTTTTTTAAGTTAAAGTAGGATGTTGTTTATAATAGGTTCAAGTGAAATTATTATTATTATTGTTGTTGTTCTTGGGACTATTTTTTATTTTTTAAATATTGGATACTCCTATAATATAAACAAAGGAGATTTTGTCAAAAATTTCTAAAATGTTTACATGGTGTTGTAATATTACTTTAAGACTTAATTGATTTTTTATGGATATGATGTTTATATGAAGTCCTAGATGGATTATAAGCACGATGAATAATCATATAAATACATAAAAATTTATTCAAAATTTTTAAATTTTTTATAATTATAGGTTATAAAAAAACATTTTGACTTACTATTTTCGTACCAAGGTGTATGTAAAAAAACCCATTTTTTTAAATTAATAGGTTCATACCATAGGTTATTTAAAAAATTATTTATCTGTTGCGAACAAAACACGACGTATGGCCCTATCAACGGTGTACACTTTTAAAAATTATCAGCGTGCCTTCAGGCACGGGTATACCCTAGTATATATATATATATATATATATATATATTCACTCTATAATATATATAATACTGCACCCTACCAGAATCAGCTGCGGTGCATGCATACTCTACTATCATGTTCGGGTACATCTCGCACTGTAGAAGGGATTGTTGGTTCGACATCTCTCACGAACCATAAATCTCATATCACAAATATTGGAGGCGAGCATACTCCCCGACTAAATGGGTCATGCACATACCTACGCTCCCATTCAATGATCAAAACTGTCATTCTCAACCGATAGCACGTGTCCAATGTCCTATGCTCAGGGTACAAATCAAAATCCCCCCGAAGGCACACAGGGATATGACCGTCCATAACACGTAACCTCCACCCCGATAGCAAGCAACGTAGGTATGTCAAACACATAATAAATCACAATATAGGCATACACTCAACCTATATATATATATATATATATATATATATATATATATATATATATATATATATATATATATATATATATATATATATATATCAACAATAGGGCATAGGCACATCCCATAATATATGTCTTATACGTAGTATATTTTTATCTCGAATATCCCACGTATTAATGTATTTTATCCTCATTCATATTTTAGGTATTTGCTCCACCTATATGTATATAGCAACAAATGGGTATACTCTCATCCCATAAATAAGTCCCATACGTAGCATATGTATATCCTGAATATCCTATGTATTTATAGATTATGACTTTACCTCTTAAAGTATATGTAATACCCCGTATTTTCATGGCTTTTAAATTTAAGGATTTATTAAATTTAATTGAGATAAATTAATTTAATTTTAATCCGAAATGTTATTTTAAATATTTACTAGCGTGACAAGAGTTAGTAATTATTGGGAATATATTATTTGTTGCATATTACTGGATGAGTATAGTAATATATGAGATTTATTTTTATAATATTGTCACGTGTGAATAAAATGACAATTGTGGAAATTTAAGTCGGGACGCGTTTGTGTCGTGTCAGGACTAAATGTGGATTAATGAAAGCAAATATTTTATAAGTTATTCGTATGGTCGTTTTGAGTGCGCCAACGCGTCCGGAAGGCTCGAGATAGTCAGAAAAGTATACCCGGGGGTTTGATTTGGGTCTCGGGGCGTTTTTAGGCCTAATTAGTACCCCGGGAGGGCATTTTAGTCATTTTGTATTTTTGGGTAATTAAACTCACGAAAATTAAAGGGGTTATATCATATGTTTAGGTTATCTCCTAGGGTTAGATAACTCAAAACACTAGAACGGCCATTGGAGAGGAGAGGAGAGGGCTCTCAAGGCATTCCAAGGATCAAAACTCATCCGTTTACACCGCCGCCACCGCCAACGCGTAGATCGCGAGACGGGGAACGCAACCACGCCAAATTCAACACCAAACCAGATTTCTGAAAATCCCAGGCAAGTGTTTATCTTGCTTATTTCGTTGATGCATCTTTCATATTGGTTTAGGAATGATTAGGATGAATTGTATGGAAGAAAAACCCAATTTGAGATAGGAAATTTTCATGTAATGATGATTTATATGATATTCTGGAAACCCTTTGTCATGTAAAGGATTAAGAGTTTGATTAAGAAAAGAGTTCTAATCAGATACAAACACTAAAAAAAATTTATTTCGGATGATCGGACCATTGGAATCGCTTGAAATTTTAGTATGTTGTAGCGAACGGCGAGACAGGACTGCTGATAAAAATTCAGCTTGATCGGACGGTCAGATTTCTAAAACTATTATTTTTACTAGAAAGTTTTATGTTTTGAGGACTCTTAGAGAGTTTTATATTTTGGAGTTTGATTAAGAAAAGAGTTCTAATCATATACAAACACTAAAAAAATTATTTCGGATGATCGGACCATTGGAATCGCTTGAAATTTTAGTATGTTGTAGCGAACAGCGAGACAGGACTGCTGACAAAAATTCAGCTTGATGAGGCGGTCGGATTTCTAAAACTATTATTTTTACTAGAAAGTTTTATGTTTTGAGGACTCTTAGAGAGTTTTATATTTTGAGGACTCTTCTAAGTATTAAAAAAAAATTCAATTAAAACTCCATTTTAATTCCGATTTCAAAACCGTTTGAAATTCTCATCCTTGAAAATAAAATTCAAAATCCTTTAATGTAAGGCGAAATCTATATTTTTGGGATATTTTGCATAAGGGGTGATGTAAGTATATATTAAAGGGGAGAGACGCGTAAGAGAGAGTTACGTTGGAACATAAATGGATATTTACTGAATTGTACATTTGGAAGAATAGAGTCCATGAGGGTTACGTAGTAAGTTGGAAAAAACCCTTCGAATTAAAGTTAGAAACGAACCATTATACTTGATATATAATAATGGGAAAATAAGGATAAATTTTGTGAATGTGGGTTATGGGATAAACCTAAATTGATATAATAAAAGTGGTATATTTATATGATTGTGTATGCATATATTATATACTTGTGAAAAACATACCCACGCTACTTGCTATCCCTGAGGTTGCCGCGCTGGGACGATCTTATCCTGTATTGCCTTATGGGGGATATTGACTCATACCCTAGGAGATAGATATCCTTGGTACAGGCTATCGATTTGATAGTTCAGACGGTCCTAAGAGACGCGGGTATGTGCCATCCTCTTAGAGACTTAGAATCTATGCTTCGCCTCAATAATGTTGTGTATGTGTTAATACAATTCGAGAGTGATTCCGAATTTCTATTTTCCCTTAATATGAGTGATATGGGGTTTGGATAGTAGAGTATGCCCGCACCATAGTTTTTATGTGGGGTGCTGTTATGATATATATATATTTTACGAGTAGTTAATATATATATATATGAAATTCTGAAATCTAGAACTGCCTACTGTGATTTGATATGTAGGACATGATTGATGACTCAAATTGTAATACTTGTGTTGAGAAAGTATAATATGACACTGGAAAACTTTATAAATTAATAAAGTTAAAACGAAAATTTTGGATACTAATTGAAATCTTCTTTTCAAACAATTGTATTGTTCAGTTTTAAATCCTGCGCATAACCTAAGATAAGTTAAATCATTGGGGAAAGATAGTGTGTTATATGGCGAGATAGACCATTGGGAAGGTTAGTGCGATAGGTGTGCACATTAGAAGAGAGGTGAGACTTTCTCAAGAGAGTGTCGCACTAATATGTTGTTGCATTGGCCTCTATCAATTTAAATACTTGCTAAACGAATTTTTAAATCATATACACTACCGGGCTCTGACCCATTTCTATTTCCTTTTCTCTCTTGTATATATATGTACGTATTATAGGTGCCCAGCCACAGGGGCGTCTTACTTAGGATCCTTTGGAAGGAACGTGCTGCAGCTTAGGTGGGAGTTGCAGGCCTGTTGTTTAGACGACTTCATCCATTTGATTCTACTCCTAGTTCAGTTTTATCCAGCAGGGGCGTGTGTCGCCCTCTTTCTATTATTTAGTTGGTATAGTCAGAGATTGAAATTTTTACTTTCAGTGCCTTTATTTCGGGATTTATTACTATCAGGATGTTTTCCTTTAGTGTTGTAAATGTTGGGATTTATTATTGATGATTAAATTCGTGTATGTTCAATCCTATTTTTATTCTTAATGTGTGACTCTTTAGATGTTAATGGTTTAAGGTTTTATAACCGGATTTAATAAAATGAGAATAAGGTTTTAAATGGTTTTGACACTTAGCTTAATTATTTAGGGTGTTTAAATTGGAAAAGTATTTTTACGACAGTGATGCTAAGAATGAAACGACTGTCCACCTTGATTTTAATTTAATAAAGGAGTGATCGCCCGGTATTTAATTAGGCGGGGTGTCACAGTATATTCTCGAGCTTTCCTCACCACTCGAAGTATATCATTTAATCCTCATATAAATTCAGTAGGTACACATCTACACCCTACTGGTCCATGTCATTATAATGCTCGAATTTCCATAAATTAAATAAATCTCTAAATTAGGTTTATTCCCCGATTATCCCTAATTCAATTTAACCATTTATTCCATCTCATTGGACTAAGCTCATTCATTAACATGGCCTACTGGTATACCCCTTTATTCCCATTATTTCAAGAATTTAGTCCCATAATCAAACTCCCAAAGATCCCACAAAAATAATAATCGAAAGGGAAAAGTTGGCCAAAATCGATTCCCTTCCGTAGAAAAATCATTACTAATTAAAAAAAAAATCAGAAAAATACGAGGTCGACACCCACGCGATCTTAGCAAAAAAATTTAGAAATTTATTTTTTACCAACGGCCAAATCTATTCGGATCTTGGACGAATTGATTAGCCTCTATAGGTCTCGAAATCCTGCATTTAGTGGCTACGAGTTTCCAACTTTTTCATCATCAAAACAAACTTCAAATGGTTCCAAACTTCCCATAAATCATCCCACATGATATATCATGATATGTGAATGATTTATAGTCTCTAATCACATCAAAATTATCAAAGAGATTCACATAATCAAGTTTCTTTCATTATAATTCAGAAAACTCATCAATTTCATATTCTCATTCAAGAACTAACATAAATCCCAACGTTTTCATCAATTAAACCCAAATTTCTTGGAGTTAATTCTAATATCAACAAGACATTAATCCTACATGATTTCCATTTCAAGGATTAAATCAAAATCATCCAAATTCGTCTTTGATTTATAAAACTTTAAAAAAATCCTTTTCTATCTAACATGGACAACATACATGCTATAGATTCCAAGAGTTAAAACACTTGCCTTTTATTTCGTAGGTCTGAACCTTTGGAAAATATGATTCCATGGTGTTCCTCCCTTTTTCGCTCACTCTCCGGTGGTGGTGATGGTGGTGGTGGTGGTGTAAGGTGCCTTTGTGCCTTGGTTTTTCTAGAACAACCCTTCGTCTCCTAGAGAAATCTTTCACTCTCCTTAATGGATGTCCCTTAGATTTTTTGTGAATAAACCTTTGGATAACATATCTCTTAACTTATATAAAAGTACACAATTTTATAGGTGCTATTCATCTCCCACGTAAAATGACCACAATACCCCCTTTGGGGTGTCTATTCGATTCCAAATTGCCCCGAGACCCAAATTAATCGCCCAGGTAGACTTTTCCAACTATTTCAACCCTTCCGAACACTTTGGCCTAGTCAAAAGGACCATTCGGATGACATAAAAATAATTTACTTTTTATTCCATTTAATTATAGTCCCGACACGACTCACACGCGCGTCCCAACTTAATTACCATAATTATTGTATTCATCACTCGCGGCAATTTTATAAAATCATAATCATATATTTCTTTTTATCACCAAGTAATATTCATCATAAATCAAATATTACGTTATTCTCGAGTGATATTTAAATTCGGATTAATTTTCAATTATCTCACAATTAATTCTAATTAATCCCATTTTAAAAGTCATTAAAAATATGGGGTGTTACACAACCATCCTCACTTTCTAGTAAAGGAAGTTGGTTCCATAAAAGAGAGGAGACCTGGACAAGTTACCTAATCTCTCAAATTTCTCGTCCATAGTTTGTTTTAAGAAAATAATTTTAGAAACTCAAGATCTAAAAGGATTTGTAAAACCAAAGCTCTGATACCAATTGAAAAAGTACCACTTAAGTTTTTTATTTCAAGATTAAACAATCTAAATGGTCCGAACAGTTTTTTGAAAAAACTCTTTTCTTAAAACAAAAAGCTAACACAAGATGTGTATAAAAATATTTATTCACGAGATATTTCAGATATTATGTATCCAAGTTTTGAAAACCAAAACTTGAACAGTTTTAAATCAGCGCGCTAATAGAAAGGGATGAGAGGAAGATTAAGTACGTAAGTGCACAAGAATTTTAGTGCGGTAAACCCCCACCCAATTGGGGAAACATCCACCGAGGTCTCTACACCTCAAAACAAAAAATCCACTAAAATAGAGTAACAGATTACAAACTATTTAACAATCTAAACACACAATCAGACCTAATATAAGTTTAAAAATTATACCAGCTCCTCTGGATTATTCTGACTTCTCCCAAGGCTCTGATGTTATAGATGTTCTCTCAGCTTTGAAACTCCACTCCTTTTAGCTTTGCGTCGACTCTTAAAGTCCAAAATCTCTCTACCAACACGTTTTTGTGTTGTAGTGTGAAAGTGTTGTGATGTGATGTGCCTAACACATGCACGCAACTCACACATACACTTATGACAGATATAACGATTATCAAATTACAAACAGAGTTCTAATATGTAAAATAAATTTCCAAACTCAGTTTGATCGAAACTCTCAAACTTTTTTATCTTTAAATTTATCCACATATCAAGAGGGAATCTTGCTATATAGAAGAGCCAAGACCCTAAACACTTTCTTTATTTAAAAATATACAATTATTTCAAAAATGTGAAATATATGAAAGTGTAAATCCCTAATTAAGATCTTAACTAGATCTAAGTCTGGATATTCTCAGAAACTGAAATTAGAAATGATTTGTTGATTTAGGTTTTGAAAGCAACATAAAAGTTTAAAAACAACCAAAAAATAGAGATTTCTCGAAAGAAGAAATCAAATTCAGTAATATCTACGTGATATGTATCACTGAGTCTCAAATCTCAACTTTCTATGAGAGAAAATGAGATCGTGACTTAGTTGGACAAGAGATTAATAACTAGAGAAGATGGATCTTCTAAAAACTCGAACGAACTCAACTCACAGAAGGATTTTCAGGTGAGAATTTGGGCGGAGTTGGTTTAGGGTTTTATTTCTCTCTTTTCTCTCTCTCTCTCTCTCTCTCACTCTCTCTCTCTCTCTCTCTCTCTCTCTCTATTTGTTCTCTCAGAGGTATGGGTTCGATTTATACTAGAGCATGGAAGGCTCTGGAACATCGAAGCAAATCAACGATCAGGATTTAATGTAAATGATCGAAGTAAATCTAACGTCTGACTATGAACTACTTTTAAAAATGCTCTGATTGGTTCAAATAGATAACACTTGGATCGAATTAGAAGACATTCAGACCATTGATAAGATTGATCCAACGGTTCAACTAAAATCTCAGATATGTGAGGTAGAGAAAACACAGATCTAGCCATTATAAGATCCCCACGTATAAGGCTACGATCAACTGAGAAACGCACGTTTTTAAAGATTGAAATAATTCAATTTTTGCCCACAATATTATCTAGCACTTTTGAATTCTACCCAAGCAAAGTTTTAGGTACTTAGGGAAATTATAAAACAGCCCCAACACATTATAAAATCCAATTTTAAATGTCTAAAAAGTATTTTAAAAATGCCTAAAAATTATTTTAAATATCCCAAAAATTGTAAAAAAATCATTTTGATGGGATTTAACTCACACACACCCATATTATAAAGAATGCAACACATAAATGCAACCCTAGGTGATGTGTTGGTGCTCTACCTTTGGGGACTTTTAGAGGAATTCATATGTAGAGTCTGAGGCTCTTTGGTAAACTAGGATATGACTCAATTTTGTCACTATTTTCAAACTAGATGAGTACCTATATAGTATTTACTCAAGTGAGTCAAAGATATAGGGTGCTTCAATCTACAAAAATTTTATCAAAAATTTTAGTCGGTAAATAGGTGGAATGAAAAATTAATTAATATGAGCATTTAATTTTAATTATCATCTCGCGTATTTGGTGTTGATTTTTTGGATAATTTTTGTTGTATATGATTTCCTCCCTAAGAAGATCATTTTCACCAAGTATGATTGAAAAATTCATTCTTGTAGTGTTTTAAAAAACAATCAATTTTCTTTTTATTCTTTTTAGAGTCTCTCTCTCTCTCTCTCTCTCTCTCTCTCTCTATATATATATATATATATATATATATATATATATATATATATATATATATATATATATATATATATATATATATATATAGGGTGAGGTTCAAAAGTGAACCAAAAGAATGAACTTTTTAATGAACCTACTAAGACATTAAAAAATTTATTTGTAATTTCTTGTTATAATTAGTCCGCGCCAGCGACAATGAATAATTTTTCAATCCCCCCGCTGGCGCGGACCAATTACAATAAGAAATTAAGGATCAATTTTTAATATCTTAGTAGGTTCATTAAAAAGTTCATTCTTTTGGTTCACTTTTGATCCTCTCCCATATATATATATATATATATATATATATATATATATATATATATATATATGTATGTGTGTGTGTGTGTGTGTGTGTGTTTACTAGGGTGTGCCCGTGCCGATGGCACAGTGAAAATATTTTAATAATTTACTATTTCTCAAATTTATTAATTTTAATTATTAGAGTAGTTGAAAATTTTAAACACGAAAGAAAAAGTCAACACATCGATTCAAAATTGATATTTCAAAAGACGTATTTATATCAGGATAACTTACATGAACGTGCCACGTTCGTTTCCAAATTGAATTCTGTTAGTGGTGTAAGAGAATTAATAGTTTAAATAGATTGACATGATAATGTAGAAAAATTGGAAGTTAACTTTTTTTAAATAATAAAATCATACAATTAATTTTTAATTATTGACTTCATATTTCTCAAGTTTATTTTTTTAACTGTTAAATAGATACTTACAAACTTAGACATGACACAATGACATGACATGAAAATTGTCAAACGGATCCAATGATCATGATAAACAACTCGTGTGTCACAATCATGTTACAATTATTTATTTTTTTAGTGCTACAACTGAAACCTGTATACTTAAAGTAAAAAAATTAAGCATAAACGATTATCAACAATTTAAACGGTTATCACCAATTTAAATGTGTGTACCCGTGCCGATGGGACGATGAAAATATTTTAATTATTTATTTTCTCAAATTTATTGTTTTTATTGTTATAAAATAGTTAATAATTTTATAAACAAAAGGAATATCAACACATTATTTTTAGTTGTTAGAAAGACGTATTTATATTGCGATTTACTTACATGAACAAGTCATGTTCGTTTTGAACTTTTGAATAACTCCATAACGGTTCAAATACACATTTAAAAAGTTATTTTGTCATTATCCATCAGAGAACGTGTCACATCATTGTTTACCTAAATCATGGTCATTGTTTGGTAAAAAAAGAGAATTTTTTGTCACCTGATATTTATTTGAATTGTGTTCACATCAGGAAAAAACATATAAGACTCCGTCTCATGTCATCAACTTTTGCACTGTATCGTATTTGAATTAGTCGTGTTGATTTTTTAATATAATTTTTTTTTTAAGACTATTTTTAATATTTATAAAAAAATGTATCCAAATGCACTCAAAGGTTAAATAATTTATCCAAATGCAATCAAAAGTTAAATTATATAGGCACTATGAGCAATAACATAAAAAAAATTATGAAACTCTAGGTTGCCATCAACACAATTATATTTGCAGAAACATGTGTGGTCATCACATTGCACAACATTTTAGGTGAATTTTTAGTACACATTTTCCTTTTGATTGTACAACATTTTAGGTGAATTTGGAGAACATGCGTGTCAATTTTGTGTAGCTTTAATAAGTGGTTGTACTTCATCTACCTAAGAAACTAATACATCAAAAGTATTTCGTATGTTCCCACATACCTCGAGCCTTGTGCCCTGACGTAGAAACCTACAGCCACACGCAAAGGTACCCTAAAAAGGTGTGTTAATTTTATATAGCCTTCTTTTAATCAACACCCATTAATATCAGCATTAAAAAACTTTTAATGTTTGAACACCTCTAAATATCAACATTAAAAAAATATGAAAATTCTAAAACACAACACATATTTTCAGAACACCCATTTTTTAGAATACCAAGTCCGGAATTAATGCATTTCTTATAACAAGCATCACAACAAAGATGAACATCAATTTCCATAACTGTCAAAGACCAACGCAAAGATTTCAAGAAACTCAAGATGTAAAAAACTCAAACATTACATTTAATGATGTAAAAAAATATCATGAGAGTTTAACCTGATGCTTGTCCTAAACTAATTGTCAAAATGAAATGAACCTTCTGAATCCAATATTCTCCAAAAATTAGAAATCCATCTCTCAAAATGTGTAGAAATTTAAAAATATAAATATAAGCAACAATACAACAGTTGATCAAATGGAAAAACTATAATCTTTAAAATGGAAAAATTACAAACTATTCGAAAATAAAAATTAAATCGGAGTAACCTAATAAATTGCAAAATCTATATCTAAATTTAAAAACTGCAAAAATCTACCTCCAATCATTGATGGTGCCCCATTTACATGGGGGGGGGGGGGGGAGGCTTCTTTGGAAAAAACTCATCACCGTACATAAACAAAGAAGGAGCCGGAGATCTAAAAAAAACTAAACTCATCACCGGACATAAACAAAGCAAGAGCCGGAGATCTTGTGCCTATGTGTCATTTTGGTATTTGAAGTGAAGTTTTCAGGTGTTGAAACCGGATATGGCCGGACTTTCATGGGTATTCGGGTTTAAACCGAGTATTTGAAGTGATGTTTGTCCTGTTGTTGAAACCGGGTATGGCCGGATTTTCGTCGGATTTAACTTAGTGATAAAGCAGGAGACGGAGATCTTGTGCCTGTGTGTCATTTTGGTATGAAGTTTTTGAGTGTTGAAACCGGGTATGGCCGGACTTTCGTGGGTATTCGGGTTTAAATCGGGTATTTGAAGTGAAATTTGTCCTGCTGTTGAAACCGGGTATGGCCGGACTTTCGTCGGATTTAACTTGGTGATGGGCGGATTTGTTGGTAGGATCTGTTGGCTAATGATGGAATCCGATGTATGGCTTTGGGCCACGAAAACTGTCTTGTACCGTTCTGCCACCATAACAGGTGAATTCCTACTCAGGAAAGAGGAAGAGAGTGATAAATGGGTATGGTCGAGGGTTTTGGTGAGTCCCCAGTAGCTGGTGGGGTAGGATAGGGCTTGAGAGTGATAAGGTAGAGTGGTTTAACAGAGAGTGTCTGCACTTCATTCAGAAATTACATGGGATCTTGGCTCAAGAAAAGAAAAAAGCGTGTTCCTTGGCTAGGGTTAATTACCATGTAACCAGAACACACTACAACTCTATGCTACACACTTCAAGATATAATCTCAACCGTCAGTTGATAAACACCAAATTCATCAACTTTCAATCTCAGTCATCAATTGGGGAGGACAAAAAGTCCCTCCTGCTTTATATATATATATATATCGTGAGCCTTTGCAATATAACTCATTAAACATGCCAAAATTATATAATATTAATAAATTGAATTTTTCCGCCAAACTTGGCATATATTATCTTCATAGTCACGAGATTTTCTAAAACCATATCGTGAAAGTGGGTAAAATAAAAATTTGGGTGAACATGTGCATTTTCGACCATTCAAAATTTTGATCATGATGTCACCCACTACCACGATGAATTTTTAGACGATCTTCTCACTATGAAGATCATATCCTTCAACTTTGGCTGAAAAATTAAATTTTATAATATTTTAAAAAATTGGTATGTTCTTTATGTATATTTAATGATGTATGATTGAGATACTAACTAATTAACTAACTATAAAGTTTTTGATGAAACTTTGTGTAAATGATCTCTTCGCTATGGAGATCATCTACAAAAACTATTTACTAAATAATGTAACATTAACTAATAATATTTTTTATTTTTTTTTACACAACTATTTACTAAATAATATATACAACTATTAAAAAAAATTACAAGAACTAAATTATAACTAAATATAGCATGGAAATTAAAACAACCAAAAAATTACCTATTTTTTTTGCTCGAATATGATTTCTTTGAAAGGCAGAATATGATTTTCTACATAACATTAACTAATAATTTTTTTTGGTTTATTTCTACACAATTATTAACTAAAAAATGTAACATTAACTAATAATATATTTTTTTTTCTAAACAACTATTTACTAAATAATATATACAACTATAAAAAAATTACAAGAACTAAATTATAACTAAATATAACATGGAAATTAAAACAACCAAAAAATTAACTCTTTTTTTTTGCTCGAAGATGATTTGTTTGATAGGCAGAATATGATTTTCTACATAATATTAACTAATAATTTTTTTTAGTTTATTTCTACACAACTATTTACTAAATAATGTAACATTAACTAATAATATATTTTATTTTTTTCTACACAACTATTTACTAGATAATATATACAACTATAAAAAAAATTACAAGAACTAAATTATAAGTAAATATAGCATGGAAATTAAAACAACCAAAAAATTACCTCTTTTTTTGGCTCGAAGATGATTTCTTTGATAAGCAGAATATGATTTTCTACATAACATTAATTAATAATTTTATTTGGTTTATTTCTACACAATTATTTACTAAATAATGTAACATTAACTAATAATATATTTTTTTTTCTACACAACTATTTACTAAATAATATATACAACTATACATACAAAAAAATAACAACAACTAAATTATAATTAAATATTGCATGGAAATTAAAACAACCAAAAAATTACCTCTTTTTTTGGGTCGAAAATTATTTCTTTGAAAGGAAGAATGTGGATTTCTTTTTTAGCTAGGAGTTTATTTTTGTGTACATAACTTGGTTTCGTAGCCCATATTTAAAGGGTAGATACATTTACTTGGGTTGTTGGGTGGTTGGTATAATTAATTTGGGTCATTCGTGAATTATCATAAAATGTGTGGACGAAAGTGGGATTCATAGAACCCTAAAGCGGAACAAGATGTTCCGCATAAGGGGGTGACTTGGCATCTAAAGCGGAACAAAATGTTTCGCGATTCTCAACTCATTTTTCGAAACGGTGTCGTTTTGCGTCTTATAGTGTATATTTGATATATATTTTTTTTGCCCGTAGGAATTTCTGCAATTTTCGTAAGGTATTTTTAAACTAGTAAATTGTATTTTTAGTCTACCCGTAAGGGTTGCTCTTAGGCATCTTATTTTCCCAACCATCTACCTCTCTTTCTCTTTCCCTGTGATTATGTTTTGTAACATAAAGGTATACTCTCTCTCCTTCTCTCATGTCACTACGAATCTCTCTCTATTTCTATTAACATTTACGGATGATTTTTTCCATAGAACTTGAAAAACTTATGGATTTAGAATTTAGGTCTTTTTTTGAGTTGTTCTTAGGTTTATGTATAAGGATTTGTCTCTCTTCTCTCTACCTTTTTTCCTGGGTTTAATTTTCTGTCAGACAAAGGTTATTATAGAGCATAAACTATTTATTTTTGCGATTCTTTGATTTGGGGTTTGCAGGTTTAAGATGATGGCTGATTTGGTTGTTGATGGCTGATTTGAGGATGGGTTTTGCAGGTTTAAGCTTGAAAGTTTGTTTGGTGTTGTTGATGGTTGATTTGAAGGTGCGTTAATTCTTTTGATAATTTACCATATCTATTTTCCATTTTCTTCATAGATTGCTTTTACTAGTGCGGTGGTTCTTTTTAAGGTGTGGGGTGAAATGAGTTGGACCCATATCTCTTGCCTCAAACTCCTCACATCAACTCTCCTCTCCCTCTTTCTCTGTCTCTTATCCCAACCCATCCGTCACATCGTCTCTTTAACATCACCGTTGAAAACAAACAAAATTATCAGCAGTTGAGCTAGTTGTTGCTTCTCACAACATTACCATTTTTTCCCCTACAAACCAAGCTATCAAACTCAGTCTCGATCCAAATTTCAAATGTTTTTTACTCGAACCAAGAAATCTCAAATCACTCCAAAATCCTCTCCTTTTTCAACACCAGCCAAAACTCCACTCTCAACGACCACACTCTATATGGTGAACATTTACCAATAACCACCCATAAATTCGGGTTCAAAAAGGTGGGTCTTACCGGAGTCACTCGACCCGACGGCTTAATCCACGGGATCGAACGCCTTTTAGTCCCCAGATTAGTTCAAGAAGATTTCAATCATGGAAGAAGCTTGATATTTATACCAGATTTTGTGTGCGTGTTCTACTGTGCGTGTGTGTGAGGGAGGGATAACAGGATAGAGGTAGAAGGGCGTGTGTGTGTTCTGTTATGTGTGTGTGTGTGTGTGTTCTGCTATGCGCGTGTGTGTGTGTTCTGCTGCATGTGTGCATGTGTGTGTGCTCTGCTGTGCGTGTGTGTGTGTGGAATGGAGAAGAAAAGGGCGAGAGAAGGGCGTGTGTGTGTGTGTTCTGCTATGCGTGTGTGTGTGTGGAAGGGATAAGCGAGCAGAGAGAGAAGGGAGGAGACGAGAAGACCTCAGATGTTGAGAGAGAAGGAAGGGACTGCTGTGCGGCGGCTCTGTTTTTTTTTTCTAAACGAGTTAGGTTAGGTTTAGTTGTTTTTTTAATTCACCCTTTTGATTTTTCGTGTCTAAACGGTTTAATAGGTTTTTGATCCGAAAGTGACCCAAACACAACACGAACACGAAACATCATGTTGTTTTTAAAATTGTCACCCCTAATATTTGGTCTAAAAATAAGGGTGATTTTATATAAACCCAATTAACATGTAAAGATTCAAAACCATATCCTTATATTGTGGCCTTTATTTTTTATTCACAAGGTTCCAAACCACCCCCTTATCGGATGGAATTGCAAATTAGCCAAAGGAAAGTAGTTGAGAGCTAATTGTTACAACACTGTGTGTAATGGGTTTTTGGATCTTATATGCACAATTAAGGATATTCATATTTTTTAGTGTTTATTCTAAATTAAAGCATGGTTTTGTAACACCCCATATTTTTGGTGCACTAAATATTTAATTAATTCGGGAATTCTAAATTACTAGTGTGTCGTAATTTAAAATGAATTAATTATGGCAAAATATATTCAAATATTAATCGAGGAATAAATGGTTAATGTTTAGGGGAAATTATTTACTAAGCGAATAGTAATTAATTATTTAAGTCATTTCGAGTATTAATGACAGGGTATGCACTTATCTCAACCGGGAATCGGTATAGACTAAAGGGGTGGGGGGAAAAGAACTTTTATAAATTAATTCGGATGCCAATTATGAGTGTACGGTTGAGTCCGAATGGGCCGAAATAGTCGGAAAAGTGTACCCGGGGATAGTAAACGGGTCACGGGGCGTTTTTAGACATAACTGAGCCCACACGGGGGCATTTGGGTCACTTGAGCTTGGCCCATTAGGCAAAAAACGGGATTTAGGTTAATTATTAAATTAGAAAAAATAAGGAAACGGCTAAAGGGAGTTTAGAAAAAGGCTAAATGTATTAAGGAACCCTAATAGCAGTTAAAGGCAGTTTTGGGATCACTAGAGAGCCAACAAGGATCATCTTCAACCTTGAAATTCATCTCCAAATCAGACACTACGAAACCTAAGGCAAGTGGATAACTTGCAATAGTATTGAATCTGTTTTTTTCAATTCATATTCACGTGATGTGACTAATTAAAATTCGTTCTGGGTATTCATGGCATAAACATGAGGTTGTGGAAAATAATAATCTGATTTACGAATTTGAATGAGGATTCATGTAAAATCTGATGTTATAAATTGATACATATCTGGTAGGATGATATCTGGATAATTAGAAACGAATTTGGTGAAGGAAATTTGGGGTGTAAATGGGTTAAGGGTTAAAGATGAATTTTTCTCCAAATTTAGAAATTGTAGTTAATGGACGAATTAATAATGTTGGTGGACATTCTGGAGGTTCCTAATAAGTTTTCTAACATGTATTGAGGTTAAGAGGGCTTGAGGTTACTGGTAGAAGAAACTAGGGTTTGAGAAATTTCGTCAATGGCTGATTCTGTCTTCGCGAAGAAGACGAAGACCTGCTCGATCGATCGATCGAAGGTCTGGGGTCGATCGATCGAAGGTCGGCAGAATTTGGCAGATTCGCCCAGTTATGTATATATGAGGGAATTTATATAATAACCTTTATGTAATTAATTATTGAGAAATTAACACATGAGTTAAATCTAATTAATCGTGAGTAAAGTTAATTAGAATTTGAGGGAGTTTTTGGGTGACACGTCATGATTATAAATTCGGGAGTCGGGAATTTAGACTCGGGTGAGGTTATTTCGGGCTACGAGCGTAAGTCCAAATTTATGGTGGGGGCGACACCAAAGGTGACTAAATTAATTAATGTGCAAATTAATTAATAATTAGGGTTGGACCATAAACTCTTAATAAATTAAATAGGCTTTTGTTACGGATTTAGTACATGGTGTAGCCGGGACATTTTATATATATATATATATATATATATATATATATATATATATATATATATATATATATATATATATATATATATATATATATATATATATATTTGAATATTATTATATACTCTAGTGCTATAGGGGGGAGGTTGCGCGTAGTGGATGAATCCCCTAGCTTGAGGAGTAGGGCGAGTATATTCCCAGGTCATAGCATCCGTTATATGGGGTGAGGGGCATTTCACTTTCAGGGAAGGAATATGACCGCCTCCAATCGTATGTGTAACCAAATTAGTGAGCGATTGTGATTTGGGTGACTATGTTATGTGAATATACCTAGTGGGATAGCACTTTAGAGAAATTATATTATGTGAGTATTTTTACTCGGTGGGATATTAGTATTAAATGTTGTTTCAAGTATGGTTGTGAATACTGCAATATGATTAAATATATAATTAGGTAAATAATTATATATGGGATACTTAATACATAGTGTGGAATGTATTATGTGCATAACAGGTGTGAGTGTTATATGAAATTAAAAAGGGTAATGATTTAATTAAGTTGACGTTTATAATAACTTAAAAATCATGATTTAAGGCATACTCGGTTAGAGTAGATTAATTGTAAGGGTTAACATAAGTTTTGGGTCAGGAGCGTAGGACCTAGGTAAATTAAATGGAAGCGTTAGTAGTGCACATTAGAGGAGGGGTAAGGAAGTCCTCAAGAGAGTGCGACACTAACTAAAATATGAAGAGCATGCATATTTATTTATTACTGCAAGTTAATCATTTGTTAAATGTTTTCAAATGTTTTTGGGTACTAACTCTTGCTATAAATTTTAAAAACCTTTTAGGTGTCCAGCCACAGGGGAGCCAGGCTTGACTCTATTCCAGGTATCCGTTGCTGCAGCACATGTGGATGTTGCGGGGTGTTTGATAGACGCCTCATTCTTTCATTCGTGTAGAGACTCTCTAGTACTTATTCGAGCATGCCGCTCACAGTTCATTTATTAGTATTTGACTTGTTGAGATTGTCTTCTTGTCTTTACTTGTATTGGATATTTGAACTGATGGTTTATTCGGTTAGGTATTTTATTTGTGGATGGTTATTTCAGTTAACAGTGATTGTGTACTATTGTATGTTCTGCATGAGTTTCATTTAATTAATTAAAAGATACAAATTGGCACCAGTCTTATTTTCTCACTTAGGTGGTTAGTAATTAAAAGACGACAGTGATGCTAAGAATGGACCAACTGAGAAACCTATTCTAACTTGATTTAGGACTGATCACCCGGGATTAATTAGACGGGGTGTCACAGATGGTATCAGAGCATCAGGTTCTAGTGTCCTTAGGATCTGTGCGGCTTTCTACGTTTCAGCGTAGCACTCGGTTGTTATAGATACCTATTATTAGGACTGTTGATTCATTTTCCGATTGTGAGATATCGTACTTCTGCTGTGAATATTTTTTTGTGTGTAAACTGTGTACTTATGCGATTTAATCTATTTCAGATGCCACCGAGGCGACTAAGAGCGGAGAGGGCTGAGGCTAGGGATGAGGTCAGGGAAGCTCACCAGGAGCCACAGGTACCGCCACCACCACCCCCACCCGAGTTGATTTCCATTACTCAGGTGGCAGTGATAGTGGCCCAGGCGGTCGAGATAACAATGCGAGCTATGGCAGCTCACTTTCCACATCCCCAGGCACCGCCTCCAGTGGCACCAGCAGTTCATGCTCCAGTGGGGCCACCATCTTGGCAGAGAGTTAGGGAGACCTTCCAGAAGGGTCACCCACCTGAGTTTCGGGGTAGCACGGTAGAGGCTTGTGACTGGAAGAAGAACATTCAGCGCCATCTGCGCATGCTGGAGTGTACCGAGGTACGAAAGCAGATGCTTGCTACCTTTCGTCTGTCGGGGGCAGCCTTACAGTGGTGGGAGTTGGTTACCACCGCCGAGGAGCGAGACTTGATGCCGATAGCAGAGTTCTGGGTGCTGTTTGACCGTAAATACTTTCCACCAGCAGTAGAGGATGAGATGAGAAAGAAATTCAGTGATTTAGTACAGGGTGACCAATCAGTGGCAGACTATGAGGAAGAGTTCACCCGTTTGGCAAACTTTGTGCCAAATGAGGTGAGCGATGAGGAACGAAAGAAATCGAGGTTTATGGACGGTTTAGCCTGGCGGATCAGGTAACATTTGATTGGGAATCCGGCGTTAGTGACGTATACAGATGTCGTTAACGCCTCACTTGTACACTTCCAGGATCATCGCTTCCATACGAAGGGAAGCAAGAGAACAGGGGAGCCGAGCCAACAGGGCAAGGCAGTTACTAATGGTGACACAAGTGGTGCTCAGCAGCAGACGGGCAGTCAACAAGGGAATCAGGCTAAGAAGTTTAAGCCTAGTGGGTTCCGACCGGGAGGACAAGGGTTCAGGCAGGGACAGCCGGGCCCAAATCAGCAGCAGCAGGTTACGCAGGGCCGTCAGGGCCAAGGGAACAATGGGGGAGGCCAACAGGGCCAAGGCCAGCCACGCCAGGGCCAATAGGGCCAACGACAGGGGGATGGTCAGAGACGTTGTTTTGTCTGTGGCCAGCCAGGACATTTCAAGAGGGAGTGCCCACAGAGGTCAAAGGCAGGAGTCCCAACAGGGGCAACGGGAGCAGATGCTGCCAGCAGCAGCAGTAGCACCCGCTCCACCGCAGCAGGGACAGATGCACTACGGATGCGTGTATAACGTTCGAGATGTTCCCAATCCTCCAGCGCAGCAAGCACCACCAGCAGTTGAGGGTATGTTTCTCATTCATGGTTATGAGGGTAGTATTCTTTTTGATACGGGAGCATCACATTCATTCATTAAAAATAATTTTGCTAAACGGGTCAAGCTACTAGAGACCGCGGGTAGTCTTCGGATGTGTGTAGAGCCACCGGTAGGCAGCGGGGCTACGATCCACTCGATTTGTCGGGGTGTGGACATTTGTATTGGAAGACTTAGTTTAGCAGCGGACCTCTTGGTGTTAGATATGGAGAGATACGATGTCATCTTGGGTATGGATTGGTTGACAGGTTATCGGGCGACGGTGGATTGCTACGAAAGGACCATCGTGTTCTCCATTCCAGGGCAGGAGATGTTCTTGATAGCAATGCCACTACCCGAGGGAGGGTCACGCACACACTTGTATTACATTGAGGAGGAAACTTCACAGGAGGTGGCTATTCCGTTGGACTCAATCCCAGTGGTGAGAGACTTTGAGGATGTGTTTCAGGAGATACCAAGGTTGCCACCTAGCAGGGAAATCAAATTTGTAATCGATTTAGCCCCAGGGACGAGGCTAATTGCTCGGGCCCCATACCATATGGCCCCCTCAGAGATGCATGAGTTGAGGGAGTTGATTCAGCAACTTCTGGGGTCGGGTTTCATCCGACGAAGTACATCGCCGTGGGGTGCACCGGTGTTGTTTGTGAAAAAGGGAGATGGCTCACTACGATTATGCGTGGACTATAGAGAGCTGAATAAGGCCACGATACGGAATAAGTATCTGTTTCCTAGGATTGATGACCTATTTGACCAGTTGAGAGGGGCGTCCTACTTCTCTAAGGTCGACTTGAGGTCAGGGTATCATCAACTACGTATCCGAGAGGAAGATGTTCCTAAGACCACTTTCCTGTCGCGGTATGGATCTTAAGAGTTTAGGGTGATGCCATTCGGGCTCACCAATGCGCCAGCAGTGTTCATGGACCTCATGAATAGAGTTTTTAGGGAGTTTCTCGATCAGTTTGTTATCGTGTTCATTGATGACATCATGATCTACTCACGCACCGAGGAAGAGCACGCAGAGCACCTGCGTATAGTGTTACAGACATTACGAGATCACCAGCTCTATGCCAAATTCGGTAAGTGTGGATTTTGGCTACGGGAGGTTCAGTTTCTTGGTCACGTGGTGTCCGACCGGGGTATTGCGGTGGATCCGAGTAAAGTATCGGCGGTGAGGGAGTGGGGACAGCCCACGACACTGACTGAAGTGCGCAGTTTTCTGGGATTAGCCGGTTATTACAGGCAGTTCATCAAAGGATTCTCAAAGATTGCGGGCCCTTTGACGAATCTGACCCAAAAAGGGGGTACCTTTCACTTGGAATGATCACTGTCAATTAGCTTTCGACGAGTTAAAGGACAAGTTGACATCTGCACCCGTACTTGCATTACCTAAAGGGGGATTAGAGTGTCGGGTTTACACTGATGCATCCTTACAGGGACTTGGGGGTGTGCTTCAGCAGGAGGAAATGGCTATAGCTTATGCGTCCAGGAAGCTAAATCCCCACGAGAGAAATTACCCCACTCACGACCTGGAGTTAGCCGCGATCGTTTTTGCTTTGAGGATATGGAGACATTATCTTCTGGGGGAGCAGTTCACGTTATTCACGGATCACAAATCACTTCGGTATCTCTTCACTCAGAAGGATCTGAATATGAGACAGAGGCGATGGCAAGAATTCGTGAAGGACTATCAGTTTGATATTCAGTATCATCCTGGTAAGGCTAATGTGATAGCATATGCATTAAGTCGGAGATCGACGGGGGAAATATCAGAAGTCTGGAAAGAGAAGTGGAGAGAACTTCGATATGAGGATGATGTAGCCAGGGCATGTATGTCAGCATTGTCCATCACATCTGAGATAATTATGCGGGAGACCTGCCGGTATAGGGTGAGCCAGTTGCTAGCTGAGGGAGCAGAGGGTTACACGATCAACTCGGAGGGAGGCTTACGCCTTAATGGGAGGTTGATTGTGCCAGAGGATGAGGAGTTAAGGCACGTTGTTATGACAGAGTCTCATGGGTCGAGATTCGCGGTACATCTCGGTGAGGATAAGATGTATTAGGATATGAGGAGACAGTATTGATGGGCAGGAATGAAACGAAACATAGCATAGTTTGTTTCGAAATGTGCCACGTGTCAGCTCGTGAAAGTTGACCATCAGAGACCATCAGGAATGCTACAGCCACTGGAAATCCCCGCGTGGAAGTGGGAGAGCATCTCCATGGACTTCATTACAGGGTTACCGACTTCGCAAAAGGGTCACGATTCCATATGGGTCATTGTGGATCGGTTGACCAAAGTGGCCCACTTCCTACCGGTTCGCACAGACTTTGAGACGATGCGTTATGCGCAGATATTCATAGCAGAGATTGTTAAGCTGCACGGAGTACCGATAAATATTATGTCGAATAGGGACAAGATCTTTGTGGCCCATTTTTGGCAGAGTTTTCAGGAGGCCATGGGCACGGAGTTGCGTTTGAGTACAGCTTATCACCCACAGACTGACGGACAGACTGAGAGAGTCAATCAGATGCTGGAAGATATGCTCAGAATGTGCATATTAGACTTTGGAGGAGGTTGGGAGAAATATCTTCCGCTGGTAGAGTTTGCGTATAACAACTCTTACCAATTCACGATCGGTATGGCACCATTCGAAGCACTATACGGGAGACCTTGTCGTTCACCCGCTTGTTGGTTAGAGGTGGGGGATAACAAACTATTGGGGCCGAAAATTGTTCAGGAGACATCTGCCAAGATAGAGCTGATGCGAGGGAGAATTCGGATAGCTCAGGATAGGCAGAAAAGTTACGCGGATGCTTCACGGAGACATGTGGAGTTAGAGGTTGGGGATCAGGTATTGGTCCGGGTGTCCCCTATGAAAGGGGTGATGAGGTTCGGCAAGAAGGGTAAGTTAGCACCAAGGTACGTGGGACCTTTCCCTATTATCGAGAGGGTAGGGCCTGTAGCCTACAGGCTGGGATTACCGGAGCATCTTCAGCGGATACACGACGTGTTCCATGTGGCATCGCTGAAGAAATATCGCAGGAGCGAGAGGGCCTTCTGGCACATTCCACTCGAGAAAATTGATTTACAGCCAGACATCTCATATGAGGAGAGACTGGTAGCTATTATAGACTGTAGCGAGCGGAAGTTACGATCCAAGGTTGTTCCATTAGTTAGAGTACAGTGGGATCATCACAACGTTGACGAGTCTACCTGGGAGCAGGAGGAGGATATGCGGGAACAACATCCAGAACTTTTCATCACAAGTATGACCTAATTTCGAGGGCAAAATTCCTTTGTAAGGGGGGGAGTATGTAACACCCCGTATTTTTGGTGCACTAAATATTTAATTAATTCGGGAATTCTAAATTACTAGTGTGTCGTAATTTAAAATGAATTAATTATGGCAAAATATATTCAAATATTAATCGAGGAATAAATGGTTAATGTTTAGGGGAAATTATTTACTAAGCGAATAGTAATTAATTATTTAAGTCATTTCGAGTATTAATGACAGGGTATGCACTCATCTCAACCGAGAATCGGTATAGACTAAAGGGGTGGGGGATAAGTACTTTTATAAATTAATTCGGATGCCAATTCTAAGTGTACGGTTGAGTCCGAATGGGCCGAGATAGTCGGAAAAGTGTACCTGGGGGTAGTAAACGGGTCACGGGACATTTTTAGACATAGCTAGGCCCACACGGGGGCATTTGGGTCACTTGGGCTTAGCCCCCATTAGGCAAAAAATGGGATTTAGGTTAATTATTAAATTAGAAGAAATAAGGAAACGACTAAAGGGAGTTTAGAAAAAGGCTAAGTGTATTAAGGAACCCTAATAGCAGTTAAAGGCGGTTTTGGGATCACTAGAGAGCCAACAAGGATCATCTTCAACCTTGGAATTCATCTCCAAATCAGACACTACGAAACCTAAGGTAAGTGGATAACTTGCAATAGTATTGAATCTTTTTTTTTCAATTCATATTCACGTGATGTGACTGATTAAAATTCGTTCTGGGTATTCATGGCATAAACATGAGGTTGTGGAAAATAATAATCTGATTTACGAATTTGAATGAGGATTCATGTAAAATCTGATGTTATAAATTGATACATATCTGGTAGGATGATATCTGGATAATTAGAAACGAATTTGGTGAAGGAAATTTGGGGCGTAAATGGGTTAAGGGTTAAAGATGAATTTTTCTCCAAATTTAGAAATTGTAGTTAATAGACGAATTAATAATGTTGGTGGACATTCTGGAGGTTCCTAATAAGTTTTCTAACATGTATTGAGGTTAAGAGAGCTTGAGGTTACTGGTAGAAGAAACTAGGGTTTGAGAAATTTCGTCCATGACTGATTCTGTCTTCGGGAAGAAGACGAAGACCTGCTCGATTGATCGATCGAAGGTCTGGGGTCGATCGATCGAAGGTTGGCAGAATTTGGCAGATTCACCCAGTTATATATACATGAGGGAATTTATATAATAACCTTTACATAATTAATTATTGAGAAATTAACACATGAGTTAAATCTAATTAATCGTGAGTAAAGTTAATTAGAATTTGAGGGAGTTTTTGGGTGACACGTCATGATTATAAATTCGGGAGTCGGGAATTTAGACTCGGGTGAGGTTATTTCGGGCTACGAGAGTAAGTCCAAATTTATGGTGGGGGCGACACCAAAGGTGACTAAATTAATTAATGTGCAAATTAATTAATAATTAGGGTTGGACCATAAACTCTTAATAAATTAAATAGGCTTGTGTTACGGATTTAGTACATGGTGTAGCAGGGACATTTTATATATATATATATATATATATATATATATATATATATATATATATATATATATATATATATATATATATATATACACGGTGTGCGATAGTATATATATATATAGTGTGTGCATTAATATCAGAGATTGAATATTATTATTATTATATACTCTAGTGCTATAGGGGGGAGGTTGCGCGTAGTGGATGAATCCCCTAGCTTGAGGAGTAGGGCGAGTATATTCCCAGGTCATAGCGTCCGTTATATGGGGTGAGGGGCATCTCACTTTTAGGGAAGGAATATGACCGCCTCCAATCGTATGTGTAACCAAATTAGTGAGCGATTGTGATTTGGGTAACTAGGCTATGTGAATATACCTAGTGGGATAGCACTTTAGAGAAATTATATTATGTGAGTATTTTTACTCGGTGGGATATTAATATTAAATGTTGTTTCAAGTATGGTTGTGAATACTGCAATATGATTAAATATATAATTAGGTAAATAATTATATATGGGATACTTAATACATAGTGTGGAATGTATTATGTGCATAACAGGTGTGAGTGTTATATGAAATTAAAAAGGGTAATGATTTAATTAAGTTGACGTTTATAATAACTTAAAAATCATGATTTAAGGCATACTCGGTTAGAGTAGGTTAATTGTAAGGGTTAACATAAGTATTGGGTCAGGAGCGTAGGACCTAGGTAAATTAAATGGAAGCATTGGTAGTTCACATTAGAGGAGGGGTAAGGAAGTCCTCAAGAGAGTGCGACACTAACTAAAATATGAAGAGCATGCATATTTATTTATTACTGCAAGTTAATCATTTGTTAAATGTTTTCAAATATTTTTGGGTACTAACCCTTGCTATAAATTTTAAAAACCTTTTAGGTGTCCAGCCACAGGGGCGCCATGCTTGACTCTATTCCAAGTATCCGTTGCTGCAGCACATTTGAATGTTGCGGGGTTTTTGATAGACGCCTCCTTCTTTCATTCGTGTAGAGACTCTCTAGTAGTTATTCGAGCATGTCGCTCACAGTTCATTTATTAGTATTTGACTTGTTGAGATTGCCTTCTTGTCTTTACTTGTATTGGATATTTGAACCGATGGTTTATTCGGTTAGGTATTTTATTTGTGGATGGTTATTTCACTTAACTGTGATTGTGTACTATTGTATGTTCCGCATGAGTTTCATTTAATTAATTAAAAGATAAAAATTGGCACCAGTCTTATTTTCTCATTTAAGTGGTTAGTAATTAAAAGACGACAGTGATGCTAAGAATTGACCAACTGAGAAACCTGCTCTAACTTGATTTAGGACTGATCACCCGGGATTAATTAGGCGGGGTGTCACAGGTTTGTTCCATTTTGTGTCCATATTATGATCAACTCTCATGTGAATTTTTTAAAAACTAACTATAATAAACACGACACGACATGAAATATTATTGTTTTGTTGTCTTGAACATGTTATTAACTAAAAATAAACAAGATACAATATGACACGACATGAAATAATCTTTTTTTTAGCAATCACGAATACTACCTAAGTAAAGGCCACTAACACAAATGTTTTTTTACCAAAAAAATATTATAGCAAAAAGTGGACTCGATACAAATAAACACGGATTGACACAATAAGACACAACATAAAATAATATTTTTTTACCAACTAAAAACACTACCCTAGTAAAAGTGACTGAAAACAAAATATTTTATATAAATAAAAAATGACCCCGACTAAAATAAAACACAACACAACATGAAATATTATTATTTTTACTTATCTTGAACACAAATCAAGTAAAATTGTCACAACATCAATTAGTCACGAAAAATTTGTTTTGGATCACTTTGTTGGCTTTCATGATGTGCCATTGTGTCATGTCTAAATTTATTAGTACCTATTTAACCGTTAAAACAAATAACTCAGAGAAATATCAAATCAATAATAATTTTTTTAGAGGCGTTTATCTTAATATATTTAAAATACTAACTCTCATACACCACTAACACAAGTAATTTTTAAAAAAATAAATTTAACACGTTCATGTAAGTAAATCTCGACATAAATAAGTCTTTCGAAATTTAAATTTGGCATCAATATTTCTTTCGTTTAAAAAATTATCAACTACTTTATGAAAAAATTATTTATTTATTGATATATTGATGTTATTTTCACGAATTGAGTTGAATCGTTGATTTTATTCACATAATGTTTATGATGAAATGTCAGTATTGTTGTTATGGACTATTAGTTTTGTTGTTGGAGTATTTTATATTTTTCAAACATGGTGAATAGCCCTATAAACAGAGAAACTTTCGTTCGAATTTTTCAAATTGTTTCAATTATCTGTGATGTATAAAAAATCCTATAAATAAACACGACTTAGGGTGTTTACCACAAAAATAAACACGACATGAGATTTTATTACCAATTGTGAACACTACCGTTTGCAAGATAATCCTATAAATAAAGGATATTATGGTCAATTTTTTTAAAATTACACTTTATTTTGTCGAGGAACGAAATTTTTGTGGTTTTGTAATTACGCACTTCGAAAATTTTTGCGTTTTGCTATTACGTACTTTGAAAAATTGTCGCCGTTTCGTGATTACGTACTTTGGAAAATTTTCGTGGTGCCTTCAGGCACGGGCATACGCTAGTATATATATATGTCAGAATTTTTAAACAACTTAAAAATTAATATATATTGATCGATTTTTTAAAATAGTAAAAATGATAATTTTGGGCTTCAAAGGGTATCCTAACATTCTATGGATACCCTATAAAAAAGCTCAAGCCAAATTAATTTTTTTACAATTTTAAAAAATTAGCTCACATTTAAGGATCTCATATGAGCATGTTTGCTAAAAATATAAGGGGATATACCAAATAGTCCCTCGAACTTTTTTTAATAGACGTTTAGTCAAAGTCTTTTTATTTTACACCAAAAGTCCTTCACCATGCCAAAAAGGCTTTATCATACCACTAACGCGAAACTTTAAAGATAAGAGAATAGCCAAAGAGGATTTATCATGCCGCTGGCGCGGCCCTTTAAAGATAAGAGAATAAAGAATTTTTTGGTACAAAATAAAATGTTTAGACTAAATGTGTATTAAAAAATATTTAAGGAACTTTTTAGTATTTGATTCAAAATATAATAATATTTTATATTTTGATATTTATAAAGTTAAAATGATATATTAGAATAGGACAATGTTGGAATCCGGTCAATTACATGTTTAATTTCAAATAAAGAGAGATAAAGCTCTTATCATATTGCAAGAATGTGAGAATGTGGTTAAGGTCGTATGTTACACCAAGCCAACAGGACTAAGTGGAGTAATGGTCATACCGAATAACTTCTCCATCCAACCACCTACCTAAATAGGTAACCCAGTAGAAAAACCAGGACAGCAATGGCAAGTGGGTGCATGAGAATTGAGAAACATAAAGAATCGGTCATATAATATATACCCATAAATATATCTCATCTAATAAACGAAGAGCTTTAAAAGGAAAACCTTCAGTTTTCTGACATAACCGGTTTTGTAGGTAACAGAAATCAAAAATGGAAATATGGGGTTATCTATGGGGTTATATAGGGTATATATATATATGTTATCCATGAGACTTGTTTGTGTAGATTGAATGTAGCCTCCTCTTTATCTCCTTGTTAAACTTGTTGCTTATCCCTATAAATATGGACCGATCTAAGAAGGCTGGGAACAAAATGGGTTGCCTCTGCTTCCCTGTGAACCTGGATCGGTCCACGAGGGATAGCTTCAAGAAAAGCCCTTCAGATGATAAATTGTTGAAGAGCAATGGTCAGTATTTTTCATCCCTCTAATTTTTATAACTGCCCATTTTGTTTCTTGGCCTAATGCATTTTCATCTAATTTTTTGCAAAAACTTCGTGTGTACTATTATTTTTGTAAATAATTCCTTATATTTTGCATAATAGTGGCAAAATTATGGGTTAGGACTAACGTGGGCAGGCCAAATATGAGTTGGGCTGGGCTAATATGGGCGGGTCAAATATTGGTTGGGTCAACTTGTTTCCAAATATATGTAAAAAACATAATTTACTCTTAATTTTTAAAAATAGGTTTTGTATTTGACTCGTATCTTTTGAAAATGGACTCCATATGGATTATATATTTGATTTATAGCTTTCAAATATGAGCCCCATATTTTATTCTAACTTTTATATATGGGCTCGATATTTGATTCATAACTTTTAAAAATAACCCTATATTTAAATGACTCGGCTAATATGGGTTGTTTTATTCTTTGGAGCCCATTTTGCCACCACTAATTATGCATGATGTTGTAAAGATTCTCTCCTAGCGAATTTTTAGTGACCAAAAAGATTTACGTTAATGTTTATTTGCTTTGTAATAAATTGCGAGGTTTAATGTATTTCTGTATTTATGTATGTTTCATTGAGTTATCAAAGAAGGAGTTAATTAACATAATTAAACTAATGGATCATTATAGTTACATTGTAATGGTTACCCTCATTTTCTTAATTACGTTATATCCTCAATATATTTCCTATTCGAGTTCTTAGAGTAGTTTTTGTGCCTCAACCTGTTTGAAGAATATTGTTGCCGTTATGTCGCAATTGTATACTTAATAAGTAAAAATTGTGTTTTTTTTCCCTTTCTAGATTCGTGTAAAAGTATTATGTTAAAATCTGGTTTTTTTTTATGTGAATTAAGAAGTTAATAGGCTATTTTGTTATTTTTAGTCATTAGTGGCATTTTTGCTATTTTCTTTATTTTGATGTATTTTCTTTTAGTAGTTGTTTTGCTTGGTACGTGGAGGTAATAAAAGCCAATAAGGGCGTAATTGTAATTAGGATCATTTCTTGGAACCCAACCACTGTCGGACGGTTCTGGTCGCTTCCAGGGCTGTCCGGGTGGTTTTTGGATGGCTCCAACCGTCGATTTCTCCTTCAGTCACCGTGGAGTTGGTGGATATGGGGTTGGAACTTGACGGGGCAATTTTTTTTTGTGGTAGAGGGGTGGAATGAGTAGAATTGGAGGTGTGGGGATTAGGGTTTTGAGTGAGAGTGGGGCAGTGTGATGGCGGCTCGTGGATGCATTCTTATGGCAGAAGGCGTGCGTCGATAGCATCAATTCGAGCCACGATGCGGTTCAAGACCTCTTCAAATTGATCGATGCGTGATTTCACGGGGACAAACCTCTTCTTAGGTCCCATTTGTCGTCGTCTACGATTTTTTTGTGTTTTACAACAACAACAACGGCTGGAACCAACGAGACTCGGATACCAATGAAGTAAATGAGCATCAAATGGGAAATAAGAAGGAGAAAACTCTCGTCTCAACTCTCTCTATTAAAATCTCAAATGATAGAATGCCTCAAATGAGGCTATAAGAAGGGTATTTATAGAGGAAGTAACTTGGGCTTCAAGAAATGATTAAATAACAAAAATGCCACTAATAACTAAAAATAACAAAATAGCCTATAAACTTCTTAATTCACATCATTCTCTCCTGTATTTGAAAAGCTCCTCCTTGGGCGTAGGAGATTAACGGTAAGAAAGCAAGGCAACCATCAAAGAGCTCCCCCACTAGAAAGAAGAGCCATCCTCGGAAATATCCCTTGTACCGGCTTTCGAATTGTCCATCGAGAATAGGCATACAAACCAACCACGACTGGTCCACAAAAGCTCGATCCCGGAGTCCCGTAATGAACCTCCTCAATACTAAGCCGTAATAAAATTCCTCCGAGCGCATATCAAACGCTACAAAAATGGGTCCACATACCCACCACTTATCACATCATCTCCAATCACCACCTTAACCCCAAGAGAGATAGCCGCCAATCCAACCCTAACAAAATCATCATTCCCATTCTCAGAGATTGGCAAGAAATCTCCCAAATCATACGTTTTCGGCTCGCGAAAGTGTGTGCGAGTCACCGAACCATCCTCGACAAAAATGTAAAAAAAAAAAACCCAATACACAACCCAATTTCGTCTTTTCTATCTTTCTTGCAATCAACCGGCTTGGGAGGGGAGCTTTTATCGTTGATTTGACCTGATTGGGTGCGTGAGTGAGGGAGAATGATTGGGTAGAGCAACCAATCTTGGACTTGCCGCCGGTAATCTTGAATTGAGCATCGGGAGTTAATCTGGCGGAAACGTAATGCTTTTTAATTTTAGGGGATGAAAAATGGGTGGCGGATTGGAGGATTCGGGGTGGTGGTAGGTGGGGAGAGGATGGTTGATGATGGAATAAATTTGGATCTGGTGGTGGTGGAGGAATTTTATAGGGTTAGGGGCTAGGGTTTGTAAGTTGTGGATTGGATTGTAAAATGGGAGGTGAAACCCTAGAACTGAATTGTCTTGGATCTTGGATGGGGAATTTGTGAAATTTCTTTGGATTTTAGATGAAATTAGGATTGAAAATTTGGGTGGGATTAATCGGTGGAGGAGGAGAAGGAATTGTGTCCCTCGGAAAGAGGGTAGCCCTGCCGCAGCCCAAGGGCAGTGCCAGGAGGGCTGGTTGATCAGGGTCGGGGCTGATGGGAGGGTTTCCGGTGGATTCCGGTGGGTTCTTGCCACTGTCAGGATATTCCAGCTAGGGCAGCTAGGGTCGGGGCTGTTAAGGGGTTGTGCAGTGGGTTCGGAAGGGTTCCGGTGGGATCCAACGGCTGTCCGGATGGTTCGGGTCGCTGCTAGGGGCTGTCCGGATGGTTCCGACCTTCGATTTTTCCTTCAAGAAATGATCCTAATTACAATTATGCCCTTATTAGTCTTTATTATATCCACCTATAATCCCAAGCAAAATAACTACTAAAAATACATCAAGATTTGGAAAATAACAAAAATGCTACTAATGACTAAAAATTAAACTTCTTAAGTCACATCATTTTCATTTGTTACTGTGATCTGAAATAACTGGGTCGCATGTGGGTTTATCAAGAACTTAAACTATGTAGTATAAACAAGTGTCAGATTTATTCATGTTGTGATGGCAACATTGTTGCATTTTCCCTCATTTTAATTGAATTATGTTATATCGTATATATGTATTTTGTTTGAGTTCTTAGGTGTAATTTCTGTGCCTCAGCCTTTTTGTATGGTTAATAAAGTAACAAAAGGGCTTCTTTTTCTAGTTTAAGAAAATATTATGCCATGATTGTTAAGATTTATTCATGTTGTGATGGCAACATTGTTGCATTTTCCCTCATTTTAATTGAATTATGTTATATCGTATATATGTATTTTGTTTGAGTTCTTAGGTGTAATTTCTGTGCCTCAGCCTTTTTGTATGGTTAATAAAGTAACAAAAGGGCTTCTTTTTCTAGTTTAAGAAAATATTATTCCATGATTGTTATTGTTTTTAGTCTGTTAGTTAGCTGAAATAAATGGGTGGCGTGTAGGTTCACCAAGATCTTCATCGGTGGAGAAGGGAGGCTCACAGAAGAAGAATTCACTAGTGGTTTGCTTTGGGGAGTTATTGATTGATTTTGTGCCTACTGTTGCCGGAGTTTCACTAGCAGAAGCACCCGGATTTAAGAAAGCCCCAGGTGGTGCCCCTGCTAATGTTGCTGTTGGGATCGCAAGATTGGGAGGCTCCGCAGCTTTTGTTGGCAAGGTATATTCAAAATCCTTACATGTAGCTATTTACATTATATGTGTGCATGCGAAAATAATCCCCCCCGGTTAGCCTAGTTGTCAGCGCTGTTGCCCTCATGTAAGAAGTTGAGAGAAGATATAAGGAGCAAGCAAGATTGCCCCACATTTAACAATAAATTTCCTGAAGTAGTATGAGAGAGTCAGGCATTTGTTTTTCCAAAAGTACATACATCATCGTAACGGTATAAACCATTCACAGGAACAATTAATTGTTTCCTGTGAATGGTTTGCTTTCTTGTGCTTGTGTTTTATGTATGCCTTATTTCAAATTGACTATTCATATATTTACTACATACATATGATCTCGAATATCTGTTCTTTTATTTTTGGCTGTTCTATGTCAACCTGTTTCTAATCAGTTGAGTTATTGATCATCTGCGACTCAGGTGGGTGAAGATGAATTTGGTCGCATGTTGGCAAATATTCTGAAAGAAAACAATGTGGACAATTCAGGCATGCGTTTTGATCCTAATGCAAGGACCGCATTGGCATTTGTGACGCTGAGAGCCGATGGGGAGCGTGAATTCATGTTTTTCCGCAATCCAAGTGCTGATATGCTACTTACCGAAGCAGAACTCGATCAAAACCTAATTAAGAAGGCAGACATATTTCACTATGGTTCAATCAGTTTGATTGATGAACCATGTAGGTCAGCTCATCTAGCTGCAATGGACATAGCTAAAAAGGCAGGTTGCATTCTCTCTTATGACCCTAACTTGAGATTGGCTCTCTGGCCCTCCGAAGATGCTGCTCGAGAGGGCATCATGAGCATATGGGATCGAGCCGATGTTATTAAGATAAGTGAAGAAGAAATCACATTCTTAACCGGAGGTGACGATCCTTATGATGATAATGTGGTGTTGAATAAGCTTTACCACCCAAGTCTTAAGCTCTTGATTGTTACTGAAGGACCAGGGGGTTGCAGATACTACACTAAGGTTAGAATCTCCATTTTAAGTTTCCAAACAGAGCAACAGTGAGTTTAAAGTGTTGTTTGGGCACATCATTTTCAGTAAGCTATATATTATGGATTAAATTACAAACCTATTTTACATAAAAATAATTTTGAAGTTAAAAACATGGGCTAAACGTTGTGTTTCGTCAAATAAATCATGCAGGAATTCCACGGCAGGGTTAGCGGTGTTTCAGTTGAGTGCGTCGACACAACTGGTGCGGGTGACGCTTTTGTTGGTGGAGTACTTAACAGTTTGTCATCAGACCCTAGCTTGTACAAGGTGAAATTTTGAAGTGTCCGATTTTCATTGATCTTTTTTATTTTTCTTTATTTCGTGATGAAACTTCGCTTTTTATTATTTTTTTAAGATTGTTATTGACACTACAGATCAAAATCAAAGCAATATAGTACATAAAATTACATTAGTATAAATTCACAGTGCTAGATCTTCTAAAGATTGAAAAAAATTAAAAACGAAGCATTACATCTGCAATGGACATTATGGAGGTCTAGGCTCTATTTGATAGGCAAATTATTTTTCAACTTTCAGTTCCGTTTTTCTCGTCTCTCACATCAACAGTTTTTTTCATCAGTTTTTCAAGAACAATTTTTTGTTTGGTTATTTTGATAACCTTTTCACCACTATTCAAAAAGGCCTAGTTTAAAATTCTAAAAATGATACTTTCATTATATTCGGGAACCAGTTAATTGAAAACCGAAGATTAAAGCATGCATCCAAACATGGTTTGCGATGGAAACAGAAAAAGTAAAACCAAAATTAGCATAAAAATAACTTTGTGATTTTTTACTGCAGGATGAAAACAAATTAAAGGATGCTCTAAAGTTTGCGAATGTATGTGGTGCTCTCACCGTGACAGAGAGAGGAGCAATTCCTGCACTGCCCACAAAAGAAGCCGTTGTCCAATTTTTGAACAAACCCACAGCTTAAATTGTTAGATAGTCTTCAATCATGTATAGGCTATCGAAGTTTATCATTAATTGTTCCCCCAAAACCATTTTTTCCTTTTCTCTTTTTATACCTTGACTGACTTTCCATATTAGGGGAGAAAGCTATTTTTTGATTCTCTGACCATTTCCATAATGAAGAGAATTGAGTTCATTTACAAGGTCTTTTAATACAATGATAAGACAGCGAATAAAGTAAAGCAATAAAATAAGTAAATAAATAAAATGTGTGTGTTGGGGGGGGGGGGGGGGGGGGAGGGGGGTTGTTATTAACAATTAATAATAATGAAAGTGCTTCTGTTTTTGGCATATCAAATTAATGAAAATGGGAATGTAAGAAACATGACACAACCTTTTATTACTATTACCCATATTGGGAATAGGAAGGCTTATGCATATCCTTATCCTTATGAATAAGATAATACCATGTTATTCCCTATACTTGTATTGGCTCTATTACTTTCTTCGTCGGATTCCTAGGAATTCCTTTCAATCAAGGAGTGAATTTAAATATGTTAATGGGTTAACCAGGACCATTAACCAATCGGTTAATCAGCCAAACCCGTATTCTATAAAAGCACATTTGCGTAGAGGGAAAGTGACAAGAAATTTTTAGCTTAAAAATAGAAAAAAAGGTCCTACCTCGTTTATACTATCCTTTGTTTAAGCATCCTCACTTCTCAAAAGCTACTTTCGAAGTCTAAAGAATGAATCTTGAGTAGAACCTCTGTCCCCATAAAACCAAGCCTGCACTTCGAGGTACATATTTTGTACCCCTTATAAGTATGCATTTATTCGCTTGAATAGACGAATAAATGAATACCAATTTGGATCCGTTGTTTTACACAGGCTCCACCAGGCTGCCGAGTGCACCAATTTATCCATAAAAAATATAAATATACTAATTGTAGTTACTGTCAAGCGTTGTCTATTTCCAGCGCCATATATGCAAAGCTACAACTTTGCATCCATTGTCTGTCAATGGGTCGGATTTGGACCCGGATCCGATCCATATAATAGGGTCTGAGCATATTTTTTTGAACCCGAGACCCGAATACCCCCGTTTATTAAACGGGTAGGGTCTGGATCTTATACAAGACCAGGACCCGAAGACCTGACCCGAATTGTACATTATTAATTTTTAAATATAAATATATATACTATAAATTTATATATATATTTATAAATATATCTTATCAATATAACATGTAAGTATTATATATAAAAATATATATTTATATATATATATAATAAATATAAGTAATATATGTTTTATTTATACTAATAATATTTTATAATACATTACAAAATATTTTAATTTAAGATTAAAATATAAATAAGGGGGATAAAATAAAATAAATATAAAAGAAATGTATATATTTGGCCAGACCCGGACCCGAACCCGAAACCCGAAGACCCGAACGGATCCGGGGCTGGATCCAATATTGTAGACCCGATGAAGACCCGGACCCAGACCCGAACCGATGAAGACCCGATTACACGGATCTGGATCTGTCTAAACCCGACCCGTCTCCGACCCGTTGACATGCCTAATTATATATAATGGATTTGTACATAAAGCGTAAAATGCGCACCATAATAATTAAAAGCATTGTCCATTCGCAGTGTCTTACATGTAAGAGTACAAACTCACATGCATTGTATATAACACTCTTTATTTAGATATTGTCAAGCATGATCCATTTTCAACACCATGTATGAAAAGATACAACTTTCAATACACTGTATGTAAACTGTCTTACCTAAAATGAATAAAACCCACCGAAGTAATTAAAGTTTTGTCCATTTCCATCCCTTGTGTGTAGAGGTACACCTTCGTACACATCTAATAACATAATATAATTTTGGTGTCTCTTCAGAGAGGATTGACACGTGGCAAGAATAATAAATACACTATTTTCACACCTCCATATTCACTCCTCACGCTTAACAAAATTTATTTCTCAGTGACCATATTCTTTTAATCTCGGGAAGATGCACAATCAAAACTTAATTTCAAGAGCCTCAAAATTAAAACGAGCTTTCACGGCAAGTTCCAACTATTTAAGACTTGAGGTGGGTCGATTTTCCAAGGTTTTTCAGGTTTCAATGGTGGCTCAATTCCAGATCATCCATGGTGAATCGGTTGATTCAGGTTTGGACGAGGTCTAGATAAAAAACTCAAGGTAAATCAAGGGCCATCATTGTTATTGCCCATGGTGGTTCGAACTGTACTCAACCATGGTGAATCGTGGTGCCATGGGATGATGGGTTTTCCAGAGCATAAGGTGCGTCAGATTTTGATCTCTCAGTCAATTTCTTCAAGATCCATCATTTTTTCATTACAACAACAATAGTGGGTCAGTGATTAAAACGATGTTGATTGGATTGTAATTTTTTAGCTGAGTTATTTTTTATCTCCTTTTTTTTGGTTAATTCTTCCTGCAAGGTTGGTCAAAAGGAAATTTTTAGTTGGATTGAATTCTCATGGAGGCTCGGTCCAGATAGGTATTTATTAGACATTTCCTATTATAGCTTAATTTATCTTTTTGTATGTATTTTGGTTCGGAGGGACTATGAAGCACACCTGAACAATTTCACATTTTTTTCGATCTTAAAACTTCATAAATACAATGCCCATTTAAAAAAGTCAAGAAATGTGACTGGTTGATCTCATTTACAACACTGTTTTTTATGGTAGAGGTGTATGGAAAAGAAGGAATAAATAATTTAAATTTTTTTGGTTATACATACATATATACATGCATACATACATATATAGTAATAAACCACTAACTTTAGGTTTACTTAAAAACCCACTTATTTTGTATGCTCTTTATTTGTTACAATGCCTGATCGAATTTTTTTTTTCCAACAAAGATTCATGTATGATTTTCATTAGGTTTATATTCTATTCTATTTTGTGCGATGCGATTAGATACGTGATTGCCAAAATCAAATTATTATTACTCCTATAATATTTTAGTGTACAACAAGTCCTATAAACAGCCCGCGCATCGCGCGGGGCTAAATCTAGTTGTATATATGTTTTGTACATGAAACAAACCAAACTCACTGTATTGGAATAAAAGTCCAGTCCATTTTTCATCACCTTGTATGCAAGGGTACGACCTAGCACACCCTGTATATAAATGTGCTGTGATTTTTTTTTTCATAGGCTTAATGTAGTACATAACTGCTGCCTGATTTTTTTCTATCCCTGAGATTTATTCTTCTCATAACTCCTATATAATTAATAAATTCCTCCATGAACAAATCAAACCATCAGTGTCTGTGGCGGATCCAGGATTTTAGTCCAATCGGGGATAAATCGGTTCAAAATTACATGTGCAAAAGTTTCGAGTGTTGCCGAGGGTACGGGGGGAGGTAGCCCCCGAGGCGATTTTTTTTAAGTTATTTCTAATTTTAAATAAATTATAGTTTTACAATGCCCAAACAATTACTCTAAATCATTATTAACAATTTGAGACTACACAAACATACATACAAATTACACAAATTTGAGACTACATATTTAAAAATTTCTCCATATGGGGATTTACACAAATTTCTATATACACAACATAAATTTCAGCTTCGGATACGGCTTGTGTGTTGTCTCTTCTTTTTCGTTTAAAAAATTTCTCCATGATTTCCTATTTAAAAAAATACCACATATTTTAGACTACATTTATCACCACATATTTTAAAAAAATAATAAGGGCATATATTTTTGGGACACAAATTACAGAAATTTGACATTTTCCCCCAAATTACAAAAATTATAGAGATTTTTTGGAGAAATTACAGAAATTTGACATTTTTTTTGAGAAATTGTATGAAAAATATATACCCTTATTTCCGTAAAATTTCTCAAAAAATCATAAATTCAACTAATCAAACATTCAATCAAAACCATATATTTTACACAATTAAAATCTTACACAAAAATCATGCATTTAATCAAAATCATACATTCAATCACAATTATACATACAATAAATTTTTTTACACAAAAATCAGATTAAGGGACAAAAAATACCTGACAAAAAATCAGATTACAGTGGGCTGGGCGTGGGGTGGCTGAGATAGGAGAAGAAAGGAGGTAGGAAAAGAAAGGAGTAGGAGAAGAAATGAGGTAGGAGAAAAAATGAGAATTTTAGGGCCGGCAGCTACTTCTTCTTTCATTTTGCAAATTTAATTTTTCAAGTAATTACAAATTTATACCCTAAAGTTTGAAAATAATTATAGTTATACCTTAAAGTAAGAAATCTTACCCTAAACCTTAAATATTTTTTTTTTTTGGAAAAACTGAACCGGGGTTATAGCCCCCCTTGGTCCTATACTGCATCCGCCCCTCATTAATGTGGAGTTAAAGTATACTAAGAACGAGTTTCTTATCATACTACTTTAACTCTATGTAATGGTTCAGTCTAAAGACCGAATATAGATTATGATAAAGTCTAGGTTCTTCTAAACCCGACCTCACGTTGGCAATCCATATCTAAATGTATCATTGATTCCCATATATATTTAATCATCTCTATTAAAACAACATTTAAAGATCCAACCCAAATCTCGACCAAAATTATAATACCCTGTGATTTTTAAAACCTTAAATAGCTAGTTTTGAAATAAAAACCGAAAAATATTTTTTTTGGGATTTAATTACTTTTATTAATGAAAAATGTTGGATTGATTTTTAGAAAATGAGAATTTCAATTGGAATTAAAATTGGATTTAAATTGGCGAATTTCGCCTTTTTATTAAACTCGTAGCAAAACTGGGTTGTTTAGGACATCCCAGGGACTGGCAAACTGGTTCGCCTAGTTAGAATTTCGACAGTTCACTGTTTTGGACGAAGTTGAGTTGGATTAAAATACTTCCACATAATTATATAAAGTTATTTTGAGGTTGGACTTTTAAAATCACATTTACATAAAGCCTAAGAGCAGTAAACTCCTCTTTTGCATCTTCGTCCATCTACAAAATCCTAGCCCCATTTAAACGAACCCAAGATTTGGAGGTTCAAATATGGTTTTCTAAAGGTCATCCAAGAACATATTTTTTTGTCATCTTCTCGAGAGGAACGTGACCATCAACTCAAAATTTTCAAACGATTCTTCTCAGGCATGAATATTTCTATTCTTTTTCTTTAGTATTATGCGTTTTAAATATTGCCTAAATATTAATTAGCATGGCTTTCTTAAAATAAATTAGAAACTTTAATTAGGGAAAGTGATATCTATGTTGGGACTGTTTTTTATGAAAAATCTTAATATGAACTAAGACTTATCACCCTTGTATTCTTAGGGTAGAGAATGGATTTTCATTAATATATATGTAGATTTGCATGTCAGAAAATCATAGTAGCCTTATTAATAGAAAGTGACTCGTGAAATCATATAAATTATATAGGTGTGATGAAAAAAGAAATTATTGTTGTGTGCACCATAAACTTACATGATGATGAAATTATATTAGTTACATAAAATAAGTTATTTAATTATGAATAATGATGAATGGATGAACTTAGGTTAATTTGTGACTGTGACACCCCGCTTACTTAAATAACGGTTGATCAATCCTTTACAAAAATAAATTAGGAATCTCATTTAGTTCATTCTTAGCATTAGTGTCGAAAAATATTTTAAAAGTTTACTAACCACTTAGTATTAAAAAAACCGGTGCCAAATTTTATCGTTTTATTAAACAACAATGACATGTGGAAACAAATACAATAACTAAGCCATTCACGCGATAATAATGAATTTGAACTAATCACAAGATAAATATCTAAATAAAAATAATATCGAATAAACCATCAGTTCCCAATACAACATACCAACAAAATATGTAATGAAATAAACTGAGTCCACAAATACAAAGTCTGATAAACTGAATAAAATGAACTAACTAAAGCGGCGACATGCCCAAATGGAATAACTGAACTGCATCCTACTCTAGGAATGAAGTGACTGAAGCATCTAATCCAAATATTGCAAGTATCCACAAGTGCTGCAACTACCCATCCTTGGAACAGATCATCAAGCTTGGCGTCCCTGCGGCTGGACACCTAAAAGGTTTTGAAAATATTTTGCAAACGGGTCTGAGCCCAATTTTTTTTTCAAAACATTTAGTAAGTATTTATCTCAGTTTAAAAGAAGTTATTGATTACATATATTACTTTAACGCACACTCCTTTGAGTTCCTCACCTCTCAACTAATGTGAATGCTTAACGTCATCTACCTAGCTATGCTACCCAACCCCACTAGGCCTCATCAGTAACTGTCTAACCACTAACAGGTTTGGCTCCCCTCATACCACCCATACATTGCGCTATAGTGTCACAATTTTTACTTATTAGTCCTGAGTTAAGTTTCTCTTTAATTCCCCCGTACCTTCCATACAGTATGCTATCGGCTACTAATAATTAACATTACCCGAATGTTATTATTAAACCTTAGCTAACATTTCACGAATGTTATTCTTAAACCATTTCATTAAGTTACTCTTCTTAAATCTTCTTTAACACAATATCCAACTTTACTACTTTCACACACTAAGAAGATTATCTCATAATTAAATCAATTGTAGAAATACCTCATCTATTCTTCCTACATTACACACAAGTAGGATAAACCACCCAAGTATATATATATACTTGTCACGGTCATTGACCGTGACAATCCTATAAAGTTGTCACGGTCAAGGACCGTTACAATTCTGTCAGTAAAAAAATCCCCTCTCTTCTTTTTTCCCACCGATTCTAATTCCCTCCATTTCTCTCTCTCTCTCTAGCGACTGCACTCTTCCTCTCTCTACGATTTTGGTACGTTCTCTCTCTATTTCTCCTCCATTTATGTATATGTGTATGTATATCTGCATGTGTGTATATATGTGTGTGTAAATGTGCATGTGTGTGTGTGTGTATGCATGTGTGCGTGTGTGTGTGGGGGGCAGGGTTGGGAGGAGGGAAGGGGGTGTAGATGTGCGTTTGTGTGTGTATGTGCGTGTGTGTATATGTGCGTCTGTGTGTGCGTGTGTGCTGGGCAGTGGCAGTGGGGGGAGGGGGAAGGGCTGGGGTGTGGGGGTGGGGGTGGGCAGGGGTGGGGGTAGGGGGTGTGGGGCTGTGTGTGCATATGTGCGTATGTGTGTTTTAATTAAATTTTTATTGGTTTATTAGATATTTCTCCTTGTAAAAGAATTGATTGATTAAATATTGATTGGTTGTTAATTTTTTAGTAAATTAATAATTAGTGCCCCTTTCATATGCAAGTAGGATTGTCCCTCATTGTAAATTAGTAAATTAATAATTGTATACTTTAATTGATGAAAATAATTAATTGAGTAGATAAGTTATAAGGAGTACGGGATACACATTTGTTGTTGCTATTGCGGTTAGATTATAGTGGATCGATGTTGGGTTGGTTAATTTTAAAAGTGGCATGACCACTAGATTATTGTCCATATGGGTGTGGGATTTATCAACTTTTTTTGAAAATTACTTTGTATAACGAACAATATATATATAGTATGATAATTAAATGAATTATACTTTAAATTACATATAGTGCGCATAGATACTAGCCTTCTAGTTCTTATGTGTACGTATTTAATAGCCCTTAGACCCATTCGAGAGTCATTACCCCTGTAATGAGATCTCTCGAATTGTCCCGTTTGGACAGTTTGGGACTGTATAATTTTTGTCTAATAATATTCTTAGTGGATCAAAGTTGTTACTTTTGGAGGAAGTTCTGCAGTCGTATCCTAATGTTCTCTGGGTACATACTAGATTGGTTTGCACCGTTTGAAGATGCAGTACGGTTTGTCTGGCAATAGCATGACATGAATTCTGAATTGGGTGGATGGCTTACTACCCAAGGAGAATACGCTTCCAAATAGCTATCCTGTTATGAAGAAAAGTTTGAAAGGTTTGGGAATGAACTATAAATCGATTCATGCTTATGTGTATGACTGCATTCTATACCTAAAGGAGTGTGAAAATCTCGATCGTTGTCCGGTATGCGATGAACCTAGATATGTCTAATATACTGGTAAGGAAGGCACAAGCTTAAAAGTGCCTAAAAAAGTGTTGAAATATTTTCCCGTTAGGCCTAGATGAAAGCGATTTTTCACAGCACCATGGATAGTGGAGGCAAGGACTTGGCATGCTAGGGCAGAAGTAGGGGGTAATCTCATGCGTCATCCTATTGATTCTACATCTTGGAGGAGGATGAATTATGAGTATCCCGATTTTGCTCGAGAACAGCGCAACATTCGTTTGGCTATATCAGCAGATGGTTTCAATCCATTTGGAAATCTAAGCACCAATCAGAGTGTATGTCTAGTGATCCTATCCCCACTCAACCTCCCTCTTTCATAGTGTATGAGACCTGAATTTTTGATGATGTCTTTGTTAATACCTGGGCCAAAGGCACTGAGTGATGATATCGACGTATACCTGGATCATTTAGTAGAAGAATTAAATGAGTCATGGGAAGAGTGTCTGCAATCATTTGACTCTTTTAGAAAAGAAGAGTTTACGTTGAAAGCTATATTGATGTGGGCAATTCATGATTTTCCAACTTATGGGACATTATTCGGTTGTGTAGTACATGGTTATTTGGGGTGTCCTATTTGTGAAGAGGAGACTGAATCTCTTCGTCTATCCGCTAGCTCAAAAAATGTATACCATTGCCATAGGAGGTTTTTACCCCCGGATCATAATTTCAGATTTGAGAAAGGTTACAATTTTTTATTGGTCGGGGTTGAACATAGGCTACTGCCGAGACAACTTTCAGGTTCAAAAATTGAAAGTAAATCTTCTGAATGTGGCCCTATATGCCAGGTAAGAATCCCAAATTTAAGAATGTCAAGCATAAGAAGACCCCAACTGGGAACGAAACTGAGATAAGAACGGCATGGTCAAGGAGGTCAATTTTATTTGACTTGCCTTATTGGAAGAATACTCCGGTGCGCCATGTATTGGATGTGATGCATGCAGAGAAGAACCTCGCTAAACATATTGTGGGCACTTACCTTGGGGGGAGTCATTCGAAGGATGGATAAAATGCATGAAAAAACCTAAATCGTTGAAACTTAAGCCACAACTATGGTTGAAAGAAGATAGCAGGGGAAGGACAATAATTCCCCCTGGTGCGTTTACTTTGACGAGTGGGGAAAGTAAGGTGCTTTTAGACACAATATATAATTTGAAGGGCCCATCTAATTTTTCGTCAAACTTGCAAAGGATTGTGAATTATGCTACTCATGAGTTACATAAGTGTAAGTCCCACGATTGGCATATGATCATGCAATTGGTTCTTCTATTGTTTAAGCACTGTTTCTCCAAGCACAAGAATTTACGGAGGGCTATTATGCAAATTAGTATTACCTTCTCACTCTTGTGTGAGAAGGTAGTCAATCGAGAACACATAGTGGCTGCAAAATTGGCGGTGATCGATTGTAAGTAATTCGACAGTTTACTTTCTATTAATTACATTATAATTTTTTTATTTACTTATTTAACTAATCATGTGTTTTTTGTCATTTCAGGTAAAGCTTAAGGAAGTGCATGAGTCGCACTCTGATGCCGACAAGGCATTTTTGTACATAGACGCACTTAGCCATGTGCTTGGCGCTGATCGCAAGGGGAGGACAAGGGGTGAGCTGGTGGGTGGCCAAATCTAGGATTATAGGAATGGAGACGAACGACACGGGGTTGGCTCGAACGGTGGACTCACATGATGCGAGGCTATCCCGTTTGGAGGCGAGAGTCAAATATATGTTCTCATTCATAAAGCGTTCGTTGGGCGGAAACCGTAAGGGGAAAGGGAAGGAGAAGGTGGTGGAGGATGAGGTGATGGAGGATGAGGTGCAGGAGGTCGAGGATGTGGACCTCGCTTCTTCATCGTCGACACATGTGAACTTTGATGATCCAGTCCCCTATTTGGCTCCTTTCGACCAACCGATGTCGACACTTGGTTGGCCGAGCATGTTTATACTGGACAAATTTGATGGACAGTGGATATGGAGGGGGTTGAGGGACTCGAATACCATCCAGGGTATGCCAGTTCATGGACGTTTGCTTTAAGACATCGAGTGCAAGGTGCTCATCACGCATGTGATGCCCGAGAAGGAGAACTCCCCATTATAATTGCGCAAACAATACGGCACGATGTATATTATTGGGTGTGCTAATTCGTATATCGTGTGGCCTACTCACCTCCTCAGAGCTACCCCTACCCCAGATATGTAGTGACATTATTTTAATTGAATTGTTTTAAGTTGTTACATTTGAATTATATTTGGATTATATCGTGATGCATATTGTTTTGAATGTATATTTGCATTATCTCTATTTTATTTGGATATACGATGTTTGAACAGGTACAACGTTGCTATAACAGGTACAAATATACTGCTGGGCAGTGGAAGTGACCATACTGCCCAACAGATTTTTTTCCAATTTTGCCCACAATTATCACGGTCATTGACCGTGACAAGTCCGTGACAAAGGAAACTTGTCGCGGACGTGTCACGGTCATTGACCATGATAATTTTTTAAATATTATAACGGGTTTATCACGATCCTTAACCGTGACAACGATTATCAAGGTCAAAGACCTTGACATGACCATGACAAGTCTAATGAACTTGTCAGGTCAATGACCGTGACAAGTCCATGACAACAAACGTTGTCACCCCGAGAATTGTCACGGTCATTGACCTTGACAAGTCTAACTTGTCAAGGTCAATGACCGTGATAATTAGGCAGATTTGGTGTAGTGATAGGACACCTTCGTGTGCCATCCTCTATCTCTTGCCTCATTGGCCTTGTCGAGGTGCCCTTCTCTTAGACCTGGTTGTCTTGGCCCCAATTTTTACCCTCGTTGTCCCTTTTGTTTCACTGGCCATGTGGAACTCGTTGGTGGCCATGACGGCCCTGACTGAATCCAAACTAATCTAAATCATATAAATGGGTCCTCTACCAGGTATACCCTTCTTTGATGCTCCACTAGCACCATTTAAATCCCGTCCTCTTCTTCGGCTAGATTCTCCAACCTTCTTAGCTTCCTTCTCATGGAAGTGTTGATATAACTTATAAATGTACGACCTTCACGACATCAGCACTAGTCATCCTAGTCATATTTCCCATTCACGCTTGTGTATTCCACCCACGAGTCCATTATTAAATTACGAGCCCTCTTATATTCCTGTCTCCCCTTCATCAGGTACGAAGTTTGCTTAAACAAGTTGACTTCTCTCTCACTATCAGTCTCTATCTTGCCCACTTATGATAAGTTCTTAAACTCCATTTGTATCTCTGTTCGAAAAGCAGATGGAAGATCTTTTAATCAAATCTTACCCAAATTCTTATTGAATTCCATATATAATTCTCGATATATGGCGAATGACTCTCATCATTTAATGCTTCTCGTAAGAGCTAAAAAAAATTCTCCCAAAGTTTAATCCTGGGTGTCACTGCATTCCACCTTGTACAATTGCCTTTGAATTCTCTCCTTCCATTGGCCCATTACACTTCTTTTTTACCCTGAATCATTTATAGATGCCTCTTCGAAAGAGTCTCTCCGACTCCCTCCCCTTGTTGACCACACTGGGTGAGTCTGAAATCGCATCATTGCTATCTATAATGGTTCTTGGGGAAACTATTGTTCTTGAGTGATTATCTTATTGTCACCTGCATGAATAATAATCATGGTGACTTTTATTGCGATCGCCATTACCAGAATACTCTTATGTCTTTTGTTGAACTTCTCCTCCTTCATTCCTTATAATGGCCCTCACTAGTCATCCTATAATGTTTGGTGTACTAAGCCCAACTGAGCTCGTATTTGAATCACATTAGCCACACTTAATAGTAGGATAACGTAAGATGCATACGTAGAGGAGTATAATAATCCTATAATAAGGATTTATATCAAAGAATGCTACGCTAAGACGTAAAAAGCCGCACATATCCTAAGGACACTAGAACCTGATGCTCTGATACCATCTGTGACACCCTGATTATTTAAATACCGATTGATCAATCTCTTATAAAATTAAATCAGGAATATCATCTGGTTCATTCTTAGCATCACTGTCGAAAAACATTTTAAAAGTTTACTAACCACCTAGTACTCAAAAGTCGATGCCAAATTTTATCTTTTTATTAAACAACAACGATATGTGTAAACATATATAGTAATCAAGACATTCATGCAGTAATAATGAATTTGAACTAATCACAAGATAAATATCTAAATAAAAATAATACCGAATAAACCATTGGTTCCCAATACAACATACTAACAAAATAACTAATGAAGTAAATCGAGACCACAAATATAAAGTCTGATAAACTGAATAAAATAAACTAACTGAAGGGGAGACATGCCCAAATGGACTAACTAAACTGCATTTTACTCTAGGAATGAAGTGACTGAAGCATCTAGTCTAAATTCTGTAAGCATCCACAAGTGCTGCAGTTACCCATCCCTGGAACAGATCATCAAGCTTGGTGTCCCTGTGGATGGATACCTAAAAGGTTTTGACAGTATTTTGCAAAGAGGTCAGAGGCAAGTATTTTGAAGACATTTAGTAAGTATTTATCTCAATTTAAAAGCAGTTATTTATTACACATATTAGTTTAATGCACACTCCCTTGAATTCATCACCTCCCAACTAATGTGCATGCCTAATGTAATCTACCTAGCTATGCTACCCATCCCCACTAGGTCTCATCAGTAGATGTCTGACCACTAACAGGTTTGGCTCCCCCCTTAACGCCCATACATTGCGCTATAGTGTCACAATCTTTACTCATTAGTCCTCAGTTAAGTTTCTCTTTAACTCCCCCTTGCCACCCATACAATACACTATCGACTGCTAATAATTAACATTACCCGAATATTATTATTAAACCATAGCTAACATTTCACGAATGTTATTCTCAAACCATTTCATTAAATTACTCTACTTAAATCTTCTTTAAATATACAATATCCAACTTTACTACTTTCAGGCACTAAGTAGATTATCTCATAATTAAATCAATTGTAGAAATACCTCATCTATCCTTCTTACATTACACAAAAGTAGGATAAATCGTCCATGTGTGTGTGTGTGTGTGTGTGTATATATATATATATATACAAACACAATAGGGTATGCTTGTGCCTGAATGGACGGCGAATTTTTTTCTTGAGTAAAGATGTGTATGTAAGACTAAAAATGCTTGCGGCACTTGAATATCGCGGAAATGCGCTTAGTAAAATATCAACAAATGTGAACATATAAAAAACAACCTAATTTTTCTAACTCCATTACCAAAATTGATTTATATTGCTCAAAGAACCTACCTTACACTACATAGATTATAAAATATATATTGAGGACAACCATGTACAAAACTTAAAAATGAGTTATTTTTGTCAAAACCGCATTCGAAATCATTCATATATTGGCTATTCAAATCAAAGTTTTCAAATTAAAGAATAAATGAATCATTTCTATTAATTTTCATAATAAATTATAATGACTAATTCCAAAATGAGAAAAAAAGTAATAATATTTTCTACTTGCAATGATCTGTTTTGGCACAAAATGAATCATTATTCCTTGAAATGAAAGGTCATACAAATACCTTGATATTGGATTGTTTCATGTTCAACGTGAACTACCATCACTGTAGAAGATAAATGTAAAATCCAAGCCAAAAGATTCCCATTTGATAAATGTAAAAGCCAAGCCAAGAGATTCCCATTTTCTTAGATGAGGAGTATCTCTTGAATACATTAAAAAAATGAACACTACTTGTATAATGACATAACAACAAATGGAAGAAGTGTAGATCTATGCATTGGGTTTGGCTCCATTTTGGGTTTACTGCAGATCTACGCACCGGTGCTCTTCCAATTACTGGTAGGCATCATTGGGTGTTCTCCAAAGCTCATTTACTTCTCTTTACATTTATTCTAACTCCTTCTTAGCCCAATGCTTTTCACCCTTAACCTCTTTCTGCTCAGCTTCGGTCAAATCTATAGAAAAGCCATGTTCTATTATAGCAAAGCTAAAGCGGTGGAAATGGATGAAATGAAAACCAAACAATCTTCCAGTGATACCCAAAATGCACGTTAAGCATGGAGATACAGTAAAAGTTATATCCGGGCATAAAAAGGATAAAATCAGTGAGACAACCAATATTATTAAGAACGACAACAACGTGGTAGTGTGAGAAATGTTAAATGTTAAATGTAAAAATATGAGTAAGAGTTTAGACAAAAGAACTTGAAAACCGATCATTCAAACTAAAAATTCAAAATACTCATTGATAACACGGACAAATAATTTTCAATCCTTTATAATCAAAACAAAAATAGTAAGATCCTTCTTAACTGAACATATAGAAGCATCATATCCCAATTAGAACACGAATACATGGTAGCGTGTCTGCTTTACTGATTTCTTTACCGAGACACCAATCATAGAAGGATCTTAGTATTTCCATTTAAGTAAATAACAATGCCTCGCAATTGTTATACATTTCAGTAAAGAAATGTGCCTGAATAGATTCGCATCAGATTGGTAGTGTGCCTGCTTTGCTGAAATCAGTTACAACTAATGCCTCACAATTGTAATGTATTTACATTTGAGTAAATAACAATAATAAATGTATAAAACTAATAACAATTATAAAAATACCCTATCATTTGCTGAGACACCAATCAGAAATGTAAGGACATATTTTATAAGTCCGCTATCAATTAATTATGTCGTATACCGTTACAACCATCGAAGAAGTTCAAGAGAAATATACACCAAGACGGATCCGAATATATCAAGGTTCTTCATCAAAAAGACTCTGCCAAGTTTACTTTGATAAGGTTATGTTTTAAATACCTTAACTTTACACTTAGAGCTTTGGAATATTTTTTCAAAATATTTTCTAAGTGTTGGAGCGGACTTTTTCATCAAAATTTGAGAATGAGTAATTTTTCTAAGTCTCGTAGCGTATCTCATTTTTTATGCCAGGTCGTTCAAACGAGATGTCATCTCGTTCGAGAGACATGTAGATGTCGCGCGATGTCGTTCGAACGACACGTGTACGTCATTCATGCGAGATACTTATTTCGTTTGAGCGACTGAGGTGACGCATTTTTTTTATAAATACTCATTAAATGGTTTCATTTTCATTAAGAAGTCCCAGCGTTTTGAAAGATAGAAAATTGCCAAACTGCAGAATCCTTTTGACTTTTTCTTTTAGGGTTTAATCCCTTTTTGTTTTCAATTCACAAAAATCCCATATGATTTGGTGAATTGTTTTATTGTTCAAGAACACACTTTTCTGTTGATCATTCTTTGTGGAGAGAACTCTACAACCGGAGAGTTGCGTGCTATTATGGAGGGAGTCCTTATGAAGTTCACTCTTGTGGAGAAGCCGTTTCTTTTCCATTGTTGACCATCTGGAGTTCTTGCGAGAGATTCCAGCGAACGACATCGGAACCGACACCTGAGGGTATTTCGTATGTCACTCATATTTTCAGTATAATCTGTGTAAACCGTTCTTTACAAATTATAGTGAAAATAAAAGGTTTTGCCCTTCGGGGATTTTTTCCTGAAATTTGTGTCACATGCTTTATTTATTTATGGGTTGACACACGCACACACGTAGTTGCATGTTTAGGGGCTGAATTAATTTGGTTTAAAAAATAGTCTCTAATTAAATAAGTGTGCAAAATTAGAAATTTGCGAATTTAATCAATTATCACACAGTCATACGTTTTACAAGAAAAAAAAGGATAAAACACAAATCACATATGAGACAGTGTATATGTATACACCAAGAGAAGTAAAGAGTTAAACATTAATTTCAAAAGCCCAAAAATGCATATGTAATCAAAACCCCAAATTTCTTTCATGATTCCATGATACCTACCCAAATTTTTCCCTCATGTCAAAACCCATAATTGAATGAAACTGAGAAATACATTAAAAATTACCAACAACAAAACCAACTGAAATTCCCAAATCTAAAACCTATTCCCATAGCTTAAAAGTTAGAAATTTTCCATCAAAGAAGTTACTTTATAACAAACGATTATGATTGGAAAATTGATGGATTCCTATTATTCCGTTAAATTCTCCTAGTTAAATATGCATACACACAACATATGTCAAAAAATGTACAGTAAGAACCATTTCCCCTATGTGTAAACATGTGTTTCATTGTCCAATCTGTCAAAAATAACCATTTCCAAAATTCTTCAGCGGCTAAAAAAATATCAAAAATTAGTAATCCATGCATAGGTAGAGTCATATATATATATATATATATATATATATATATATATATATATATATATATATATATATATATATATATATATATATATTTATTTGTGTATGTAAATGTAAATGGAGATGAGATGAAAATGTGTTTGGGCTTACAAATTTCGAACAACTTTGCTCAAGGTAGAGGCTGATGTAAATGTTTTACCATCAAGATATATGCTCTCCCCTTTGATTCTCTATTTCATTCTCATGTCCAGTTCATCCGCATTTGACATAAATGGTGAATCTGATGACTGTCATTTACACGTCCAGCTTTTCTGATAAGATAAAGAATATGAAAGGCATCCCTTACACTTTAATAGTTGGGAGCTTTATATATGTTATGTTATGCACTAGACCCGATAACTGCTTTGTTATTGGCATGGTTAGTAGATATCAGTCTAACCTTGGGAAAGAACACTAGATTGAAATAAAGCATACACTCAAGTACTTGAATTATACAAATTATATGCTAATTTACCATACATAGATTATAGTACCTATTAGGTACATCGACTGAGATTTTCAATCTGACAGAGATTCTAGAAAGTTTACCTCGGGATATGTGTTTACCCTAGGAGTTGGAGCCATTAGTTGGGGAATTATCAAGAAATCATGCATTGCTAATATCACCATAGAATTTGAATATGTGGAAGCCTTTAAGGCAGCCAAGGAAGTAATATAGTTGAGAAACTTCATATTGGATCTAGGAGTGGTACCTTTAGTTCAATCGTCTATTACACTTTATTGTGAGAATAGCAGTGTGGTTGTTAACTCAAATGAAACCACGAGCCATAAGAGAGGTAAACACATCAAGCATAAGTATTATCTCATTCAAGAATTTGTTTAGCGGGGTGATGTCACAGTTACTAAGATTGCATCAGAGAACAACCTGGCAGACCTTTCATGAAGAGCTTACCAACCAACACTTTTGATAGTCACGTGGAGGGGATGGGAGTGAGATGCATTGCAATATGGCTTTGAGTATAAATAGGAGATTGATAGAGCAGTAGAAAAAACCATGCTTTATGTAATGGTTTTAATTATTGATTTATTATTAAAATAAAATATTATTTTCCTATTTTAATGAGAATCATGTATGGACATAATGTTTTCATTATTTTATACATTCTTTATGTATTTTATTCTGCTTAATGGGCATCCTGGTGTGTAGAGTACATTTTACGCACAGAGGATGAGATCATCATTTTTTATAGAATATAAGTTTTATCATTTACAATCTTAGATGAAACTAGACACACCATTAGTAGGGTTTTAGAATAATATTCTATTAGGTCTATCTTGATTACACGAAACGGTATAGTTTTAACTTATTATACTAGCACAATTTGTGTTTATTAAACACGACCACTTTCAAGTCATTATCTTTACACTGATTTTATAAGATAATATATACATCATGATTATACAGTTTACTTAAGGCTCTTAATCTGGATATGATTCATGAAAACATCCACAAGTTATTTATTATTTTGACTTATCTGGTGAGATTCTTTTTTTATCAACAATCTTTCATAGATTGGATAATGGTGATTAATGTATGATAAAGGTCTTTTATGGATGGAAAGCATGTATGAGTATATAGACTGTTGATACCATCTTGAGATTCTTATAAGTTTTGTATGTGTCAAAACATGCATGTGGATTATGTTAATCCGTCACTACAAATAAGTTAAGCTAGACCCCTCAAGGACTTAATGAAGTTAATCCGATAAATTATCAGTAATTTATTTTATTAATAAGTATCTGTAACCTTAATATAGGGAGAATTAAGTAATTAATATTAAGGAGATCGAAATACAATTTTGAGTTAATGAGTGGAGCTGTAATTATAATTATGTAGTGGTATTAATTATAATTAATGGACTGGGATTAGAACTTAGGTTGGATTAGGTTTTCTCATGTACATTAGGATCAACAACCTTATTACTCCTTAGTTTCCCTACCGTAGCCTATATATATGCACCTAAGGCTCCTTTTTCCTCAAGAAAGCCCTCATTCCTAAGACTCAAAAAAACCTAATTCGAATTTGTGAGAATTAGAGGAAGCGGAGAAAAAAGTGAGAAGAGAAACTGGTCATGAAGGAAGAGACCACGCTCTGCTCGTGACTGTTCACATTTGAAATACAGTAGAAGATCATAAGGTGCATCGAGAATTCATTCTAGATCAATCATCGTCACATATTGTTCTTCTTGAGACAAAATCAAACTAGAGATATTTAGAAGGTAAACCGTAATTTCTCCTCATAGGGTTTTACGTATGTGATTTTTTTTTTGTATTTCAATTTATACGCGTAATTAATGGACCCTAAGGAAGCTTCTCCAATAGGATAATCATTTCAGAATGCGACCCAAGCATCAAAAATAGGAAGAAACAGCATGATTGATTGAAATTGTTTCGTTTATAAGTTAATCTCTTTTATTCCAAATAATGAACACAAAAAGACCAGGGGCAGATGATGAGGGAGATTCTAGTAGGACCAGACGAACACCGATTAGCACTCTGCCCTTTGTCGTATGACTACCTCTCTTAATCCAAAGGCGACTTTGTGTCCCCCTTTTAGAAAGTGTTCAAACAAAATATCTGAATGTTAAGATTGATACTAATTCAGATGGTCATTAAATAAGTCATGTTCTTTATTTTTATTATGGAGACCCATTATACCTAAGAATAAAAAAAATGTTAAATGCCACTTACGTGGGAGTTAACCATATAGACCACTTGGCAAACTTCTTCCCTCACTAGAGGGGTTGAAATTATAGGGTTTTTATTGTTTGGCTATTATGTAAATCCATAGTGGGCAAGAAGAAAGGCAAGTGGATTGACTGTATGTAAAAACTTTAATCCTCTGAGCAATAAATGACTCCCCTTCCTTTTTCACGTGAGCGTAGGTTACATTATGATCGAATAGCGTATATCTCTTATTCATTTTGCTTTGCTTCATTTAATGGATATTTATATATTTATTTATTATCAATTTTTACCTCAACAAGCACCAAGTTGACATCTTTTCCCTATACCTCGGTGTTGACTTGTAGGGAAAATTAGTGGTTCCTCCTCGGAAAGGGCAGATCTTCATCTAAAAAGGTGATGGTGCATGGCAATGGATCCGATAGTTGACAACATGTTGGAAGGTGATGCCTTTTGGAATTAATGCCTTAGATATAAATTGTATGAGGGTGGACTGATGAGTGAATTATTTTATATGAATTATGCCCGAATCTAGGTCTTCTTATGCCGGTTTTATTATAAATAATAAGCTTTTACAGTCATTTTGGCGAGTAAAATGAAAAATGAAAGTTTGAATAAATTTAAAGTTATAAATGTAATTTTAGCAACTCCAAGGGGGAAAATAGTCATTTTTAAAACTTTATGGGCCTAAAAATAATTTTTAAATGTTTATATAGGAGAAATAAAGTTCTCTCTGAAATTTGGTTGAATTCTTGATTAAAATGAGCAACTTATGAATTTCATGGGTCAAAATGCAATTGAGAGGTAATATGTAATTTTCTAAACTCTTATGACCCTAAAATTAAATTAATTATTTTTATTTTGCATTTTTATAGCTACCCTGGGAGTTTGGACAACAAAGAAGTCGATATGCAAAAATTATTAGGATATGTCACAACACAACACGGTTGACACAGTTGTCTTAAATATTATTTTATAAAAGCGCTCGAGTGTTCGTTGAGCTGTGCCACAGCTTTTCAGAAAGGTCTTAACAAGACTCACAATTTTAAAATTCGGACAAAAATGAGATTTTGATGTTTTGAGGGTTAAAAATACGATTAAAGTTGATGCTGTGAATAGTAATGTGAATAGTGCCCAAAATTGGGGATAATTATTAAAAAAGAAAAGACTTCCCAATTATTTCTAACTCTTCCCTAGAATCCCTGAGATAATTACCCACTCAAATACAACCAATTAAATGTATTTTTACCCCAACCCAAACATCTCAACTCGTAGCGTATAACTAAGAACCTTGGGCTCGTAATTTCGCACACAATTTCGGGGAGTAATTTTTAAGTAATTGTATTTAATTTGAGGGCCAAGTTTTTATCATTTTTTAGAGGATTGAAGATTATTGTGAGAGAACTTATTGTAAGTTTGATTTATTAATGAAAATTTCAACTCATTCTTGCAATTTTTCTTTCATTATGGTAGCTAAATTCTTCTATTGGGATTAGGGTGAAGTTTATCATAGTTAACTAATATTGTTACGTTAATTTAATTGTTGTTTATTCCCTACTCGTTTGAATTGTTATCAAAAGTTCAGTATTCATTTTAAAACAACATGAGATTATGTTTTAAAACCTTCAAAATTGTTTTGTCAAATCAAGTTTTGAGATTTAAAAAATAGTAATTTTTTATAGATTATGTTTGCACTTTGATTGTTTTGATAGTCATGCTTAAATACACTTGCAAATTTTAAAACTTGTATTTTCTAAGAGAATAGGAATTTGAGTTTCCTAGTAGATATGTTAAAAATATTTCAAACATAGCCACATAATTATCAAATTAAATGCGACGAGGGTCGGTTTAATTTGAGTTATAAAAATGGAATAATAACTTTGAATAGTGTGCAATACTAGTTACGTGATAAATGGACCCTGAATCCTAATTCTTTTATATTGTCTACAATTTTCTGTGTTGCTCTCATTATTTGTAGTTTCTTTCACTTAGTTTAGTGCATAATTATTCTCTACCTCATTTAATCTAGTTGGACAGTTGTAATTCTTTTAGAAATTAAAATTGACAAATCTCTGTAGGTTCAACCCTTACTTACACTCGCTATTCTATAATATCCCATGCACTTGTGGCATTTTATAAATTGATAAAAATGGATGTATGTTCTTGATAGGCGACTAATAATTCCAAAATGGAGATGTTAGCAAAGGTTTTATTCTTATGCTCTTGTATCTTATATGACTCTTAGTTTATACTAGATATTGAATCCTTCATGGGTTCCGTTCTCTCATTTGGGACAAATTTGGGGTTAGAGTGGTGCCCTGGCCAAGTGAGGAAGTCCACCTCTTATTTCGGGAGTACTTGTTGTCCCTTATTGGCTCGCCTTTTCGACTGATCTAACTATTGCAAGAGGTATGTCGAGGATGTTTAACTATAAGGAGTCATATGTTGTATGATCAATCGAGTACAACTATATGATCTTTAGATTTCATTATGCCTTTATTATTTTTGGAGGCTTTATTTGGGCTCGACTGACCACATTTTCAATCCAATGTACAGTCATGTCTATTTTGAAATGTGAAGATTTGATTTCAATGGTCATGACTAGAATAATAATTCATTGAAGGTGTTTCCTCCAAAAGGAGGGTTGGCCAATCATCATGATCATTGGTGTGCGGGGTCATATATTTCTTTATTTATTATCTCATCCTCGAACTCTTGCATATCAGAGGAGTATTTTACATATATATGGATTTATTCATTTCATAATACAAGCGGACTCATAAAATATGTCGCGATGATAGTGTTTGAGATATGCATTGTCTTCTCCCCACGAAGATTTGCTATTGTCAAATTTAGAGAAGGCATAAGACTCAAAGAGCCACCTTAGGCTGGGTTATGATGATCCTTTATTTTGTTGGTCCGGTGGACATATCGTGTAAATGTACGAGCATTTGTTCTGTAGTGGACCCTCTGATGGTGGGAAGCCCAGGCCTATTGTTACTCCTATAACTCGATAATGTTTATGTGGACAACTTAAAGTATATATTGCCATAATTCTTCATCACCTTAGTACAGTGATAGGACTAGGGGAGGTTTCATGGATGAAAAGGTCTAAGGATAACTAATGGATAAGACAGTCCACCCATTATAGGGATCTTATACATTTTCTTCCTCCATAAATTCATTGCTAGATTATGTTTGTTTGTTAGAAGAACAAGGGCCAGAGTCTGTTTTCTTGCATGTAGGTTCTTGTGGGTTATTCATGATTGTTTCTATTCTTCGTGGTGGACTTTCTCTTATCATCATGCCCCAGACTTGTCAATCGATTGATAGTTCATCCCCAAATTCTAATATTACATTGACATATATATATATTGGAGAATGATAAATGGTCTATCAAGATATCCCCATACGTGTTTATTGGGCAGATTATCTCTAACCTTGGCATTTTTAGAACCTTTAAAAGTTATCTTCATTGATGGGGGTCATGAGTGCTGCGGTTGATGGGTAGTTTAGAGTCAACCCGGAAAAGCAGGTAGGGGTAAAAATTATCTTTGGAGTCAATGGCGATTATATAGATGTAGTTTTTTGGTTAGGGATTCGGGTCCTAGTGATGGCGGTATCCTAGATGGGGATTCCTTAGGATCCCCATGGATTATATTTTAGGCTTTCTAAAATCTTATCATTATTTGCAAGCCTTGATCGATTTTCAGGTAAATGGTTAGGTTGGCCGGAGAGACTCCGTATTCGGGCCAAAGGAAGAATACCCTGGGTGTGTCAAGATCTTGGCTTTCCATGCGGCATACCATTGTTCCATAAGGTTATAATACCCCATATTTTTATGAAAATTATTAATTGAATAAAAATTAATTATGTGTATGCGTTGTGAGTAGAGATGTCAATATTTATATATTTTATGTGTTGTTTAAACTGGATTTGAAATTGGATGAAAGATGTGATGATTAATTAATTAAATTAATTAATATTTGGACTCGTACCGGGTAATTTTTAAATGACTGAGTTGGCAGTAATTTTTTGGGGGTATATTTGGTCATTGGTTTTTCCAATGCGTGGAATATCCATTTTTAGTTTTAAAATATGGTTTAAAGGCCTGCGGGTTAGTATAAGGCTCGGTCAAGGTTTTAGGTCATTTGGAGTTACTTTTGGGCTCTTTTAGGTGAGGCCCATTTGGGGCCCAAATCCAATTTCAGAATTAAAAGGGTTTGACGGACTATTAGGGATCTCATTTATCACAAAACACAATTGGGAATCAGTAGAGTGACTAGAGAGAGAAAGCACCAAGAGGAAAGGAGGATTTGGGGATTTACTTCCCAATCAATCCATAATGTAAGTTATGTAAAATATGATTTTAATTGTATGTGTATCAATATGTTCTCTATTCACTGGAAATCTAAATCAAATTATGTTGTAAATCTGATTTTACATAATTAATTAGTTAATTTTCGTAATTAACTAAATCTAGATGTTAATTAGGTTGATTTCCCCTTTATATGGATTGATTACTTCATGAACTTGGTTTAAAACTAAAAGATAATGATTTGAATCTATTTTATCTTAGGAATTATATAAAAGCCCATTGTTTAATTCACTTAATTCATGAAAATGCTAGGTTTTTTGGTATAATTCGATAGACTTAGGTCTTTGAGTGAATTTTGGGTATTTACTTTCAATCTTGATGTAGATTTGAGATTTGATGTTAGAAATAGGTTCTATTTGATTATATGATGCCGTTCGATTGATTTGATGTTCGTTGGGGGCTTAGATGAAGGTTTATGGTTCATTCATGGAGTTTGGAGAGAGAAAAATTGGGGTTGAAGATGAAGAATCTTGTAATAAGGGAAATTTTAGGAGCATCTATGTTAATCAATCGACCGATGATAATAAGTATGACCTAGTAGTTTGGGGCTTTGATGTATTTAGTTGAAATTTTAGTTTTGATTCCTAGGGCTTAGATTTATTAGCCCATAGTTCTAATATACTCATTGAATAGAGATCTATTATTATGAATTGAGTTGTTAGAGATTGGCATTTAGGGGATTTGGGTAATGGAGAGAATTGTTGATTTAAAGGGGTTAATTTAAGAATGAGGACTTTGATTGTAAACCTAAGAGTATAATGGGATATGATTAGGAATTAGGAAGTTATAGAGGAGTGGGTTGTTGATCGGGATGTATGGGAGTCATTGTAGTGGTCATATTGGGTTATATTCTTTGGGCGAGGTAAGAAATTGGTTAAAGTACCTAAAGTGGATTAGTTATCATATTTGTTGATGGTTGTAGTTTGGTGGGGTTTGATACATAGATGTGATACCTTGAGACATAGACTGGGGCTAATTGAGATTGAGTATGTTGATGTGTATAGTTTAGAGTGTGGTAGGGTGAGGCTATACCAAAATTTGGGCACTTGGAGTGTTAGAGTTAATGCATCTAAGAATGTTTGTAAAGTTATAAATGTGTTATACCTTTTTTGATAAATAAAGATGCTTAGTGTGACCGGTAACGTTGGGTCAAAATGTGTATGTGATTTATCTTAACCTGGGAGTAAAGGCTGTGTATGTTATGTTGATTTATCCCATTAATGGGGGTTGTAAACATAATTTGATAGCATTGGTTCAACATGCTTATATGTTTATTAGATTCATCCCATTAATGAGGGTTAGAGTTAAATGTTTGTTTTATGTTCTTTACATACCATTTTTAAATACTCACGGTGACATGTTAGGAGGGATTCCATTGTGGGGAACGTTCGGCGTGGACCGCGATGGAGCCTCGATGAGTAGATGAGTTTTTCATGGTGATTTTACCCAAGGTCCTACGTATAGTATATTTACTAAGAGGGTTTACAGAGAGATTTCATAGTATGGTTTTTAGTATGGTGGGACATATGGATGATGGGTAGACATAGTGATTTATCCCTTGATAGTGATGAGGTCACAGGTTTCGGATAACCCGAGGCTATCCCTAGTAAGGGTGAGTGATCCTCAAAGGTAATAGGGATAGACTTTTATTATGTGCAGGAATGAGAATAACCCATCTATTTGTATATTCCGTGGTTTATACCTTTATATGGATGTTAGATGTCATGGACTCTTTCTCTTACATTATGTGATTATTATGTGTTGGTACTAGAGTTAGTTGTACTGGTTCATATGCTATACTAGAGATGTATATGACTTCTAGTAGGGATTTATACCTACATATTTATGTTGCGAATTCTTGTATTACATATATTAGATACGTGTATATTATATTATTGGCATGAGATAGTGAAATGTGTATAAATTTGAGTTATAATCATGTTATTGGTGTATTGATTATTTGGTGAGATGTGTCGTAGGTTCGATACTACCACACAATTTATGTATTATAATGAAAGAGATAAACTTAAATATGAGAGACTAAATATTAAAGAATTATGTTATAAGACTTTAATCACATGGGCAACATATGGATTCGTGATTTAGAACCGCATGTTATTTTAGGTTGTTGGGTTGGGTAACTAATAACTTAAAACATGTTAAAACATGAGAGGAAGATTTGTAGTTATAATCTGGCCCAGATTAAATTATAATACTATTATACACAGTCTTGTTGTTTATGTTTTCCTTTAAAAACTGTTTTTACAGGTTCTTGTTACGATAGTTCCATTGGACGTAGTTTCGTTGGAGGAGCATCTCTAGCGATGTCCCATTTCATACTCCTATGATTATAGGAGTAGAGAGAGTGTATCTAATTATTTTATTGTACTCTTTTATTTTCATCCGGGTTGTACATTTATACTTATATTCAGAGTTAGGCTTTTGTACGGATACATTTTATATTCCAGAGATGGCTTATGTTGTATTGGTAGTGATTGGTATTAGAGTTGGTTTTGTGTTGACTAAGTATTTCAATATCCTGTCATTGCTCATTCATTTTTTCATTTTTTCTTCTGCTACCAATATTACCAAAAGTTTTTTATTTTTGTGATTTTTTATATTAAATTTGATCGATCTAGTTATGGATTTTACGGGGTGTCACAATGGTGGTGCATAAGTTCTTCCTCTTATTAGAGTTTTCGGTGTTTGCATCGATATTTTCAGTCAATGTGATTGTCTTCCCATTTACATTTGGTTTCTTCATGGATTTATGATGGAGGGTTTTGGGCATATGGTGATTTCCAATGGGTATGTTGGTGAAATGTACGTTCTAGAGGAGGTTCCTCCATTTATCTCTAGGTCACTACTTACCAAGTAGGGATATATGACTTCTGACCCCTCCTTGATGTTGGAGTTTAATTTACAGAGGTAACAAACAAGTATTTTTCTTAGATAATTCCCCCAGTCGCGGGTTGGACCATAACATAAACGTTCATATTAAGATGTTTGGTAAGCCCGACATATGATTGCGGATTGATATGGGTATGTGGGACTTATTGTCTCGGGTTCATCCTAGTAAGTCTGGAGCATTCTACCCTAGGATACGGATCATTATAGATGATAAAGATTATATATGGATAAAATGAATGAGGTTTCAAGTCATAGTTGGGGTCCATGAGCTAGGAAGGGTTAAAGTAATCTATATTTTCACGGTCGTAGTCTAGGAAGAATTCTTTGGGTGATCTTTGACCCTTAGATAATGGTATCCAATCATCTATTATAAGCCCAAACTCGGGTGCGTAAGGGGTAAGATTAAGAAGACTTTGACATTACACTTCCCAAATCAATTTCCAATCATTCCATATGTATTGAAAATATTTTTTTATGCCTTTATCTTCTTATATATGGCCTTGAACTTATAGTGTATGTTATTCTCTTTCGAATCTTTCCTCATAAGTTTTTAGGTCTTTAGGGGAGGACGTATATATAGGCGAGTTTGGGGAGGAGAATCTGGAAGGAGTGGTCCTTTGGAGAATATGTCTCTTTTATCTCCAATTTTGTCCATATTAGATGTTTCCAAAGTGACGGGTAACGCATCAATGCCACTAGAGTAGTTATTTGATATTTAGTAGAGGAAATATTCACTCGAAGGGTCTTTCTAGCCTATTAGTTGGACTAGATCTGTCAAATTGGAAAAATCGCCTACATAAAAGGATTTATCATGAATTTTTTCCTAGTCGGGGGAGTGGTAAATTCATATATCTTGATTTAAAGTTTGAAGAAAAGATAGCTATTTCGTTTGCATAAATTTTACCACCTAAAGTCAGTCAACATCGTACTGTCCTTTAAGGGGATAAGAATTGCATGTCATGTATGAATAAGGTCATGTGGTCCATGTGTGGCCATCCCAGATCTCTCTTCTATCTCCCGGGGGAAAGGAGGGTCTCGTACCTTCTTAACTTTAGGAACGTTTTAGTTATCGTCGGTGTTGGGTGAATGTAAAGAGATGAAGTCGTAAGCCTATTTTGCACAAAACATCCAAAAGAACATGTCTCTACCTCCAGAGAGAGGCATAAAAAACAAACCGATGCTTACGAAATCAATTGTTCAAAGGTTCAGGGGCTAAGTTATGGAATGGTGTCACACCCCGCTTAATTCTAGCTTCGGACGCCACCAAAATCAAGTCGGGTGTGAGTAAATAAAATACCATTCTTTGCATGAAAAAGATATGAGACTTATATAAATCAATCCACAAGCTAAATAATTGAATCAATCCCACATGATAATGACCAACTGAGCAAAAAAAATCCATCACATGCTAAACTCCAATTAAATCCAATCTCCAATAATGATTAAATTAAAATCTGAATAAAAACAAATATAAATACTCCAACTGAATCCTCAACAACTTTGTAACTGCATGGACCAATAAAACCCAAATAGAGTCTCATAATGAAATACAACTGAAAGGAAAGTCCAAACTAATTAAAGGAGTAAAATGAATAAACTCCAGCTACACCTCTAAACGATAATCTCCAAATGGTCCTATGCAGCTTCTCCAAAAATTATCCTTAAAAGGTTAATAAATTCACGAGGTCAAAGCCCCAAGCATTTATACACACTACTCCCCTCAAATAGGATCCTTGAATCCAGATAGTAGCATTATACGAGATAAATATCACAATAGAACATTTTGATTAAACAAGATAATTAAACATGATTAATATAAATCACTAACTACCCTCAGAAATTATAATTCAATAATCCACACCAATATGATTTTATATATCTATGTCCCACTATGTTAATTTAATTTAACCCAAGGTTATTATATTTCTCAGTTTTGTTATAGCGGTCCTCCCGCCTCGGGTGGTAATCCACCAAAGTGTCACACTTCCCCTTATCAATAGCCAGCTGACCCGTTTAAACTGTTGATCCCGCAATATGACAAGGTTCCAAACATGACACGACATAAATGTAAGCTGACCCATTTAAACTGTCAATCCCCACACATTATGTTGCCCAGATTTTAATACCCGTTATTATCTTAGGCATTAATTATCATTCATTTATTATCTCAAATTCCCCCACCCTTATTTATCGATGTGAGGTCCCCAAAATACCCCTTAGTCCCATAACTAATGGTCCCCAAATTACACATACGTCCTACTATATATATAGGATGGATTTATAACATTAAACACATCGTATTCTCATGCCTAGGCTAGCGTAACGTCAATAAAGTATAAAAATCTGCCCCACCCCGAAATATAAAATCTGCACGAATCTACACTAAATAGTCCCATACCCAGCAAGCATAAATCACAATCAAAGTCTACCCACTAATCCCATACCTAGTAAGCATCCTATAAACAACGTGAGCAATATACTATCCAAAAGCCCCTCGTCCGCGCGATAGCAAAGGTGGATAATAATAATCCACACAATATAATAAATCATAAGCACAACATGATGATATAATCATAAAGTTCCCAATTTAATTTAATTCAATTAATAGAACCGTTGTTGTTTTCTACATAATTCATTCTATTCAATAATGTTAATTTATTTAACATGCAATGATATTCAGTATGATATAATCATTCTCTTTTATAAATCATCTAATTTTTTTAAGTGTGTAGCATCCCAATATAACATATATCTAATCCCATAATTTCTACATGCACACCTACATCCCCCAACCCATGAAAATCCAATAATCTAACCTACTAACCCAAGGGTTTCAAAGATTAAATCATATTAAAAGATTTCAAAAAAACAGTCCCAAATTAAGTGTCCACTTTCTCTAATTCAGTTACTAATTGATTTTATAAAAAAATATGATTATGGGTTTAGGCAACACTTAAGACGCATAATACCAAAGGAACAGAATAGAGTATTCAGGCTTGAGATTAAGACGAAGAAATTCTGACTACACGGCTGGATTCCTCTCGAAAAATTATCAAAGAGAAGTTCTTGAACAATGTTGAGAAAACCCAGTTTAAATCTTCAAAACTTGGATTGAAAATATCTCTCCATTGGAGTTAAGGTTTTAAGGGAGGAAGAATATGTAAAAGAGGAGATTGCTTCTCTTAAGGTTTAGAAGAAACTATTTTTAAAAGTCCTAAACTCGTCATTTTATTTATATACCAAAAAGAATTTGAGTCATAATCAAATACAAAAACTCAAAAAATTATTACGGACGATCAAACCTTCAAAATGGATTGAAAATTTAGTATGTTGTAAAGAACGACGAGACGGAGCTTCTGTGAAAAATTCAGCTCGATCGGACGGTCGAATTTTTTAAAAATAATATTTTTATCCTCCTTAGCTCGGATCGTCCCCCGATTTTTATACAAAAAGTTATAAATTTTAATCACGATTTAAATTCCACTTAAACCCTTATTTTTATATATAAAAACAAACATATTTAATTACTAAAAATAATTAAATCCAATTTTTTTTTCTCGAATTTCCCAATTAATTAATATAATTAACTATTAAAAACACGGAGTGTTACAAATGGGAAGATGTTAGGCACCCATCCCGCCTTTTCGGTCTCTCATGGGCTTGTGTTAATGTTTTCCTTAATTTTTCGTGAAGTGTGTGTGCATGTATATATAAATAAATATCGGAATTGTCCAACTTATACCATGGAAGAGATAGAGTGAGGTCATCCATAGTAATGTTCCTAAATAATATTTAGAAAATACGATTTATTCATTTATCGAGATATTGATCGTTATGATGAAACGATAATATATGTTGATAAAACGTCAATATGGGTCACAAATATAATATATATTAAAATAATGTATAGATGAAAAGGATGCAAATGCGAAAGATGGAATTTTGAGAAATTGGAAAATTATACTCGAGTCTTGGGTTTTAACCTGAAACACCTACGTTGCCTATAAAAGGCATCAAAGTCCACGTAGTTCGCATGTGGAATAAGGGTGGGGTTTGTCCCATAGATTTGAATGGGAATTTATTATATGTGCGTGTGTAGAAAATGTGTTATACATTTGAGAAATGGTGATGGATAATCCCATTGGAATTTATAGGTGTAAACCTCTCTTGCTTGTTTTAGATTTTTTTATAGAAAATAAAGTATGTGCAATATAACTAATAAAAATGTGAGATATTAAAGTGTATGAATTAAAGCAAAAGATTGATTAAGAATTTACATAACTAATGCAAAAATAAAGAATTTAAAGAGAGAGAGAAGGATTTTGGGCCTTCTTTGAAGAATTGAAATTGATCTTGATGAACTACCTTAAGTGTTGAGATTAATGTTGGATGAGAGAGAATGGGATTTTGCCAAATTGGGCATTACAAGGATAGGGAATAAAATATGGAAAGGAATTTCACATAAGGAAACTTCACTGATTGCAAGAGAATGTTGTTGAGATCACTGATATTAATGGATATGAGGTGTGTCTTAGGAGTGAGGTCATGACCTCTATTTATATGGTAAGTAGGGTACCGATCGTCATAGCCCTAGCCCTGCCAATTGGCAGGTAACCCTAGACAAACTGTAATCAGGTAGGGGAATGAACCTGTCAATCGATAGTCTCGTGCAGTTGTTTTCAGAAAAATAGTCGTAGAATGCAATCTATTGATTCAAATCGTGTGTGAGGCATAACATTATAAAGTTAATTCCGACACCTTTAAGAGTCCTTGGGCCTCTTACGGGTCCGGGAGTTTACTTTGGGTCAAACGGGGCTCGAAAGCGCTCGTCGGTCCTTTGGACGGGAGATCGTCGAACGGAAACTAATCGTTCGTTCGAAGGATAAGTTAGAATCGTGCATGGGGCAGACCGTTGGAAATTTTATGCGAGGTACTTTGACATTCCAAAGAGCTTCGCTCGGTTTAGAAAGTTGACTTTGGTCAACCAGGGACCGAAAGCGCCCGGTGCCCTTTCAGAGTAAAATGGGTCTTTCATCCGTACTATAAGGTTGATTTTCTCACAAAATGGACCTTTGGTAAGGGTATTCAGTTCCCTTCAAAGATTCATTCAAACTAGTTTGAGCTGAAGAGTTTATCTTGGTCAAACGGAGCCCGGGATCGCCCGGTGGCCTCCGGATAAATTTTTTGGGGGAAAAAGATCATTTGTTCAAAAAATTATGCCTTTTAGTGCATGGGATGAACTATTAGAAAGGTGTTTAAGTTCCCTTTGAAGATTCAAAGAGCTTTCACTCAGATGATGAAGTTAACTGGGGTCAAATTGGGGCCTGGGAGCAGTCGATGGCCATCAAATCATTTTTCGATGGTAAAATGGTCCATTGATCGGAACTGTTATGCTGATTTGAGCACGGGGTAGACCATTGGAAAGAGGATTAAGATCCCTTTGAATATTTATTAAGCTTTCACTCTGACAATAGAGTTGCCCGGAGTCAAATGGGTCCAGGGGCACCCGATGGCCTCTAGATCAGTACTCAGAGTATGACCTAGGTTTTGTAGTGAAATGGGGAAGTTCTAGGGACCTAAGGAGAGGGTCCTAGAATGTGGTGTCTACATATCCCCTCTACGGGTGATCTTGGAACAAGTGAAAGCCATTGAATAAACACCATATTATATTTGGGAAATAGGTCAATTATGCGGACCTAAGGGACGAGGATGACCGATTTAGAGCGTTGATGCCAATTCTGAGGACCTAAGGAAATGCTATGGATAGTTGATTCTGTGGGCCAAGGTCAATTCTGAGGACCTAGGGAAGGGAGCGACCAATTATGAGGGTCGAAGCCAATTTTGAGGGCTTAAGATGTGAGCGACTAATTCTGAGGATCGAAACCAATTATGAGGGCTTAAGTATAGGTGACCAATTCTGCGAGTCAAATCCAATTATGAGGAACTTAAGTAGAGGTGACCAATTCTGAGGGCCGATGTCAATTCTGAGGACCTTAGTAGAGATGACTAATTCTAAGGGTCCAAGCCAATTCTAAGGGCTTAAGTAGAGATGACCAATTCTAAGGGTCCAAGCCAATTCTGAGGGCTTAAGTAGAGATGACCAATTCTACGGGTCGAAGCCAATTCTAAGGGATTTAAGTTTTAGGGACCAATTCTGATGGCCGAAACCAATTATGAGGGCATAAGTGGGAGTGACCGATTTTGAGGTTCGAAGCCAATTCCGAGGGCTTTAAGTATAAGTGACCAATTTCGAGGGCTTAAGTGGGAGTGACCAATTTTGAGGGTTGAAGCCAATTCTAAGGGCTTTAAGTCACAATTTTATTGATGAAGTTTGGAGACTCCACTAAGGGGAGAAGGTATTAATTCGTGGATTGGATGCATCCTTGTTGGGGAATTTTCTTCAATTTCTGTGGTGTTTTTTGGAAATGTTGTTAGGGAGATATCCAATTAATTTTGGGAAATCCGTTAGGGAAGTAAGTGTTCCACTGGGGAACTAAGTCTGGTATTAAAGATGTTTTTCTTGGTGAAAAAGGGTTCTAAAATTCATTTTTCAGAATCTTTTGGGAATTTTTCGACATTTTTTGGAAGTTTTTGTACAAATTTCAGGGACGTGCCAACCGACAGGGTGCAGGGGGTGCCAACCGAAAGTGGTAACGTCTTTTGGGATTCCTCGAGCAGGTGAAGGGCCAGTGCCGATCGGTATGCGGCTGGGAACTAATGATCGTCATTCTCCTTAGCCTCCTATAAAAAGGGGTGAGATTTCCTCATTTTTCACAACTTTTTCTTTTCTCCCCCAAAATTGAGAAATGGCGAATTTTTTAAGCAGTGCGGTCCACATGGCGTGGTTGAATGTTGATGAGTGGGAGCATTTGGAGTGACGGGCCAGGGTGCCCCTAGCGCTCGGTAGTAAGAATTCTTTTGAATCGTTCAATCCAGTTGAGAACGAGCAGAATCTTTTCTAAGAGCCTTCGCACCATTGATCCTCTAGGGTGGTGAACCCTAGTGGCTATATAAGTGTTAATAACCTTTGGTATTTCTTTATTTTCTTGGTATTATTTCCTTATTTTTTTTGAATTTCGATAAGGGGTTTTCCTTTTGAATTTGACAGACTGATATCTTTACGTCTAATTTGCATTCTCGAGGGATGATAAGGTTCAAGGATGTCAGGGCACACCTTCCACCGGTGGTGCGTTGGGTAGTTTCTTTAGCCGGATTTGGCAGTTTGGCGTCTGCACTGGACGAGACGCCTCGTTCGATGGCCGTTCTTTACGCTTTGAGGGAGAGGTTGCAGGATACCACCCATACCATGCATTTTGTCTTTAGGGAGATGAAAGTGATTCCCATCGATGTGCAGCAACTGCTGTGGATAGATTATGAGGGGGGCAGATAAAGGTGGATTGGACTTTACGGGTGAAGTCGGCGGCTGTGGAGGAGGATTTAGGTGATGTGGGGTGGATAGTCTCTAGGGACTCATCCATTTGTCTCTTTTGAAGGAGGTGTTACTAAGTCGACATATCAACAAGATTGACGAGCTGCAAGTACGGAAGCTGGCCCATTTGTTTATTCTTTTATTGTTGAGAGGATTCTTGGTGGCGACGAGTGACGACGTCGTCCATATGTGGTTTTTGCCTTATTTGAGGGTATTTTTTAATATCCCTCTTTTTGACTGAGGGAGCCTGACTTTGGCGACCCTTTATTCTTCTCTGGATGCATTTAACTGGTACTACCGACAGACCTTTACTTGTGCCACGTATCTTTTGGAGGCATTCTTTATTTTATTCTTTTTCTTATTTTGATTGATGACCCTTTGTCCTTTGCAAACGTGGTTTTATGAAGTCATTGGGATTAATTCCCAACTTATAGCTTTAAAGGATGAGTCTATTGGGGGCTTTTGCCGTATGTACCGATGGCAGAAGTCCAATCGACAATCTAGGCAATCTCTCTCTTTAGGGGCGGTACGTCATGACTTGAATGGCTTGACGAGAAATCGAGTAAAATAAATTTCCCTATGAGACCATTTTTCCTTGATGATATTTTAAGATACTAATTTTTTGCTAGAAATCTTGCAGGTGACCTCGTATCCCTAGGGGACGACCATCCAGTACACGTGGATGATCGGCGGGAACATGCAGTTGCATCGTCTGTTGGAGCATGAGTTTGGTTAATCCTGATATCTAGGGGAGAGAGCAGTCTGAAAGGTGGTGAAGGATGAGTTGATGGTTCCACCTGCGAGGCCCCTGAGGTACGTGAGGCGAGAGCGGGAGATATCGTAGGAGGCGAGGGTGGCGGGGATGGGCGTCGAGCCTTATTCGTCATATACCGACACGATGGAGACCTATGATTATATGGATCTCGTGTCGAGCTGGATGATGCTTCCCAATATATATGATGTTATGCCTCTTCCCTCTGTGGGTTCTTGTAGGGGTACGTGTTATCCAGTGGGGTCTGCCCACAGTGTAGGTGGTGCGTCGACATCGGCAACAATGACAACATCAGAGGTTCCATTTTTATGGTTGGCTCCTCCTTCCTATGACATCCAATGGTCTGATGGAGGATCGGTGCGTAAGTTTCATCATCCCAATGCGATGGAACCGAAGGAGGTGGTGTTGACAAAGGACATTCTTCAGACGACGGTGTACCTTTTATTTATTTGCCTTTTGATTTTGTAATTTCTTTCTTTGCCTCAGACTGACTATTTTGCTCTTTTCTATTTTTCTTGTAGCACGTTTAGGTGTAGACCACTTGGCTAAGAGATATTCGGGATTGGGTGTCTTCTGTGACTACTCATATTCAGGAGTCGATCCCGATTCCATCTTGCTTGGTGTCGTTAGCCTTACCTTGGGAGGGGTCTGGTTTAGGGAGCGGAGGCTCATCATATCATCGTCGGGGAAAGCACGTACATAACAGGGATGGAGGGATTTATAGAGAGAGGTAAAAAGAGAAGATAGAGAGAGTATGTGAAGGTATGAGAGAGAGAGAGAGAGAGAGAGAGAGAGAGAGAGAGGCTATTTTGGGGGGTTTTGAGCTGAGTCCCATTGTTTGCGTGTTTTCCTGTAAGGAAAAATGTAATAAAGAAATATATATGCAATGAGATGGGATTTTGTTAATTTTAGTGACTTAATGTATATGTACTTTTTACTTTGCTACTAAGACCATAAAAAGGATTTAAAATGGGATAAAATTTATTTAAAATAGGATGAGTAAAAATAGATGGAGAAGGAAATTCTGTATTCCTTATAATAAAAATTATTTTTATTGAGTTTTTGATTTTGACAAAAAAGGAAAAAGGGACCTTTGCAAAAATAGGGGGTTGTCGATCGACATACCCCTTTTCTAGCCTATCGGCAGGTCAGTCATGTCTAATGAACCCAAGGCTTTGATTAAACTTCCTTTAATTACATGGTCCTTGGTGGGGTAGCGTTTCCTACGGGATTTGCCGGACTTTTGTCTTTGGCTAAGTTTTCCAAGTATAAATAGGTGTAATGGTGGAGTATTTTCTTCACCCATCCACATTTCCTTTCTTTTAAATACTTCTTGCTTCTTGTCTCATCATTTTGAAATATGGCTCTCCCCAAAAGTGTTGAATTTACTTCTTACCTTGAAAACTTAGAGGTTATGTGCTCATATGATGTAGACTACGACGCTTTCAACATGCGTTGGGTTTCCTTATGGAGCAGCTGACCTATTGAATGGAACATGCTGATGGTGGCGATAGAATTTTGGTACCCCGGGGACCATGTCTTTCACTTTTATTTTGACGAAGTTTGTCCGACTTATGAATAATTCTCTGCCATGCTAGGGATAAATCCCAGTGTTGTGACGGCCATGCCTAAATCCTTCCAGTCTCCTCAGGAGCTATTAATAGGACTTCTTCATATTTCACCCTCGGCGGCTCGATTATTAGTTGTGGGAGGAATGATCTTTCTTCCGATTGTGCTACATTTCATGCATCTGAAGGAAAGGTGATGCGGGCTATGCTCGATCTGTCGTTCTTGGCTTGACTTAAAAATTATTATTGGTGACTGGGGAACTATTAATTGACCCACAACTTTTAGCCATCACTTTGTGGATGTCGTACCTTCGTAATTCCGCAACGGTGATATTGGCGGAGACTGTGAATGGTCTAGACGCGTGGTGAGAAGGCCGTTATGATTTTCTGAGGGGTAGCCCAATTATGTTGTACATGGTTGTTAGAGATATTTTGTATGGATATCCCTCCTGAATATCCCTTGGCAGTCATACCAAACTTCTTCACTTGCTACTTTATCCGTGTGGGATTGGATATGAAGAGCTGGGAGAGCTAGTTGTGGAGCACAGAGCTCGAGGTTTGCATTGGTAAGTGCCTTGGTGGGGGAAATTGTAGCCCATTCTAAAAATAGGGGAATACTAGTATGTTGGGTTGGTTAGCCTCCGGCGAACCTCTTTCTACTTTCCCTGATGGCTCCTGCATTAATTTGGTTGGGAGTAGATTATGCCACCTCAAACACTAGACTTCTTTCCAATGGAGGATTTGACACAGCACATGCACATGTGTATTGGTTCTCTATGGGAGAATCGTCGACCGTTGACCCATCCTTACCAATCTACTGGTAGAGTCTTGCATGTTTATGGGGAATACATGAAGTGGTTGTGGAGGAGGGTAGTTGTCAAAATGTTGGCTGTGGAGATCGACAAATGTGGTTTGACATATCTGACACCATGGAGGGAGGTGTTGTTGTTTTACCTAGACTGGTCTGGGCTTACCGTTCCAAGGAGCGCCTTCGATATTCCATCCAAGTAGGGGAGGTTTGGGACCCGAAGATGTAGATGATGATGGGGCCGATTCTTCTGGGAGGTGCGGGTATGATCCCTGGGGAATTTATTTGTGAAGCTTTTGTGATGTATTTGGTTATGGATGGGAAAATATTTTGAGAAGGTTATATAGGAGTAATTTGGCTTATTTTTATTTGTTTTTTAGTTAAATAGGGCTAGGTTGGTGGGGGAAGTTGTTTGACCCCCTATGACGATGTAATTTGTAATTAATAAAATAAATAAAATTTTAATTATATTGTTGTGCCTCTTGATGAGTTTTGAATTTTAATTATCTATACCAATAGCTAAGGCATACATAATCCTTTGATTCATGTAAATGATAAAATGAACCGTCATTCTCGGGGATAAGAAAAGAATAGCATTTTGCAAAAAAAGAAGGGGGTCATGCTCATGTAAAGTGTAGGAGCTGCCTACGTACCTCTGGGGGTTTTGAAATTTTTTTGAGTTTCATTTTTTAGAGTAACAAGATTTTTAGAGGATCAGGCCCCACATAGTTATGAGTATAGGGAAATGAAGATATATTTTTAGAATATAAGGGAGATAAGAATAATTGTAGTGCACCGAGATTTCAGACTAATGGTAGAATTTCTTAAGAAGGTCCAGGTTGATTGGACGAGCCATCTCTTCCCCCATCGAGGACGGTGAGCATAGGGGGGCCACTGGATAGGATCTTCTTCACAATGTAAGGGACACTCCAATTGAGCTTGAATTTCCCTCTGGGGTCCCAGATGGGTTCTGCTATTTCTTTAAGGGATAAGTCCCCTTCTCAGACACCACGGTCCTTGACTCTCTTATTCGGCGATGGTATCCTTGTATATGATATATAGTCTTTAGTCTCCTTTAATCTAAGAGTGATAACTCGTCAAGGCGGCTATGATGTCAATCTTTGTTGCTTTCAATAATGAAGCGTAATGAGAGAATTTCTAGCTCAACGGGTAGGATTGCTTCCATGTCGTATACTAGAGTGTAAGGGGTAGCCCCAGTAGACATTCGAACTGAAGTGCGATATCCTCGGAGGGCGTACGGGATTCGAATGACCCAATCTCGACAACTCTTGATCATTTTACTGATGATTACTTTGAGGTTCTTATTATCATTTTCGACTTCTCCGTTGGTTTGAGGTCGCTAGGGAGAAGATTTGTGTCTCTGAATCCCTTATTCGTCGACCACTTCTGTGACTTCTGCCTCAAAATATAACCCCTTGTCTAACATTATCTCATGCGGTACCCCATATCGACAGAGAATATTTTTTGGACAAACTTGGAGACCTTCTTAGAATTTAAAACTGTAAATGACTCGGCTAAGACCCATTTGGGGAAGTAGCCAATGGCAACCATGATGAATTTATGCCTGTTGGAGGCCTTGGGTGTAACTTTCCTTATGATATCAATGCCCAATGTGGAAAATGAACAGGGGGAAGTCATGTTGTATAATTCTCGCAGAGGAAAATGTTGGAGGTTAGAAAGATGCTGGCATTTAAGACATCTCCGAACATAGGCAGTGTAATCCTGAACCATGGTAGTCCAATAGTAACCATGTCAAATATTTTCTTGGCAAGCATATGGTAGTACAATACCAACTTATTACATGTCATCTTCTCATCTTCCACTCAATACTAAATATATGTGTTTGACTTTAACTACTATCCGTATCATCTCTGAAGTTGTAGTGTATGTTAAATATCGTTCCTACAATCCCTAATCTAAACATAGCCTCACTACTTTCCATCTATCGATAATGAACCATCATTCACCAAATGTTTACTTTTAACCAATATTCCATATTCACTTCATGTATATTGTGAAGTCATACACTATGAACTCAATATAACTTCTCACTATATTTTTTTTCCAGTATCGTTTGATTGTTCTTTAACTAAACATACAATTGTAACACACTACCTAATTAAATTTCGGGTGATCAGTCCTTTATGACATTAAAATCAAGGTGACTGATTCGTTCATTCTTAGCATCACAATCGCAAAATAAGTTTTCCGTTTTAATCACCCTAAAATAATTAGGCTAAGTGTCAAAATAATTTTTAATTTTATTTTATTAATTAAATCTCATTGTAATTTTTTTTAAATATAAACAAGTTTATGAATAACACAAATGATAAAGATATCAATCATCCAAATGAAACATGGCAACTAGATTACTCAAATCCAAATAATTAGCCACATCTACCGACGATGTGATTGATAAAATAATCCCAAATAAAAACTGAAAACTGAAACAACCTGCAACTCCCAAACAAGCTACATCACGTCTAAACCAATTAATCTACGCATGATGCCCATGTGGCTGGGCACCTGTAATATATATATATATATATATATATATATATATATATATATATATATATATATAAGAGAAGTAAAAATTACAGGAAACGAGTTAAAACCCGAGTGTAAAATAGTTTTAAAAATGGTTTAGCAATTATTTAAAATTCTTACTAGTTGATATGACATACATGTTAGTATGCGACACTCTCTTGAGAATTCTCAGCTCTCCACTAGTGTGCACGCCTATCGTACTACTAAAATGACTCATAAGTCTATCTAATTCATCTCCCATAAATTCTGATTCTTGAGGTCATAAGTATATGATTTTATTTTAGATATCATTCTTTTAATGATTATTTAAGTCGATTATGTATTTCTCAATACTGTTGTGAAGTTCTCAAACACTTACTATAATTAGGAGCATTTATTCGATAGTTATCCACTTATACGCATAGTAGAAGAATTCCAGGTATATGTATATATATTAATCACTCATACAATATATATACTAATCGGCACCCCACATAAAATCTATGGTGCTGGTATACTCTGCTATCAAGTACCCGTATCTCCCATACAAAGGGAAATACTAGTTCGGAATCACTCTCGAACTATATTAACAAAATACACACAAAATGGAGGCAAAGCATAGTTCCAAGTCACTAAGAGGTCAGCACATACCCTCACGTCTCTTAGGACAGTCTGACTATCATTCTCAGATAGCCTGTACCAAGGAATCCTATGTTCTAGGGTACGAGTTAATATTCCCCATAAAGGTCCCATCGAGATAAGATTGTCCTGGTGCGGCGACCTTCGTGATAGTAAGAGCGCGGGTATGATTATACACAGATACAAACATTATATATATACACAAGAACTGGGTTATATATATAAATATTCATAGATTTTAATTAGGTTTGCCCATGACCTATAATAATATTTTAACCGTACGTGGCACAAATTACCGAAGTCCTACGTGTAATTAACACGTCTATTTTATTCTCAATAGTCGCCATTTCATTAGTACTTCTCATCCCTCGAAGTGTTTGCTTTTCCTATAAGTATATTCAGTAGGTATACGCTCACTAACACATTGGTCTAAGTCTTTTTTGAGTCTCCCAATACCTCACTTAATGTACGCATAATTTCTAATAAATTTATACCCCCGTTATCCCACGATTTCATCTCGTATAAAGTTACATTTACCGAAAGCTACTTAGACCTTACTGGTCCTCACCATGACCCATTATGAGAATTAAATCATATCCAAGGGTTCCTACGCATTTTAACCGAATTAATCATAAAGGAGAAAAATATTTAATTTCTAGGAGGGGTCAATCGATCGATGAACAGGGGTCGATCGGTCGAACCTTTGATTGATCGACATTCTTGAGTCAATCGATCGAGCAGTTCTTGCCCAGATTATGCAATTCTAACCTATGGGTTTCATCCATAAAACTTAACCAAAACACCGTTAGTGAGTCCCAAACTTCCCACCAAACACAAGGAACGTTATATAAACTACAATAGACAATTTCTAACGTAAATTCTTACATTAATTCATCAAGAGTCATCACCAAATGGGTTATTTTCAGAAATTATTCTTTAACCCTAGTTTATCAAATTTCTTCAAGAATTCATGTGATTTCAAGATTTCTAACTCTATTGTCATCCAATTTTGAGATTTATATTCAACACATAACAACTATTCATCCTAATATGATTCCTACTCCAAATTACGATAATGATCTCCCAAACAACAATATAATTTCATAAAACTTAAGTTATTAAGTTCCTAAACTAGCATGGATGTGATGTCAAGAAAATAATATCAAGTTAGAATACTTGCCTCAGATATGAAGGTCTGATTCTCAGGTGTTGATGGCTATGGTTGTGTCTCTTATTTCCCGATCTACACATTGGTGGTGAAATACGGCAAAGGTGGTGTAGGTTGGTGGCTCTCCTCCTTGGAAGCCTTATCTCTTCCTTAGCCTCTCTGCAACTCCAATGTTTTTAACCCTCGAGGACTCTAACTCCCATCAGATATAACCCTTCAATTTTCGTCCATAATTAAGCCTAAAAATGGGTAATTACCAAAATACCCTCTCGGGTTGCCGGTTAGGCCTAAAAACGTCTCGAGATCCAAACCAAACCCCCGAGTACACGTTCCTAACTATATCAGGCCTTCCGAACACGTTGGCACACTCAAAATGACCATACGGGCGACTTATAATTTATTTACTTTTTATTCCAGTAATTCAGCACCGACACGACACATGCGCATCCCGACTTAATTTCCATAATCATCGTATTAATCTCTCGCGACAATTTTAATAAATTCAATTCTATATATTATTTTACTCATTAATTAATATTCAACAAATTTCCCATAATTACTAACTCTCGTCATGCTAGCAAATATATATCATAAAATTCGAATTAGTATTAAATTAATTTGTCTCAATTAAATTTCATAAATCCCCAAATTAAATGGCCATGAAAAATAAGGGGTATTACATGCATCCCCCCTAATAACAGAATTTCATCCCGAAATTCAGAAAATAAGGCATACTTGGTAAAAATAAATATGGGTATTTTTCGTGCATATCTGCCTTACGCTCCCAAGTGGACTCCTCCACGTTATGATGTTCTCACTGGACTTGTACAAGTGGAACTACCTTCGATCTCAACCTCCTCTTGCTATGGTCTAGGATAGCCACTGGTCTTTCCTCATAAGAACTGTCGGGTTATAAGTCAATCTCCTCTATCACGATGTAAGTGTTGGCCATATCATCCCGAAGATATCACCTCAATGACGAGATGTGGAACACATCATATATACAATGCAAGTGCTCTAGCAACCCCAATCTGTATGCCACCGGTCCTATCCTCTCGATAATGGAAAATGGTACTACATACCTCGTATTCAATTTCCCTATCTTTACGAACCTCATTAGTCCTTTCATAGGATACACACACAACAATACTTGGTCCCCTACGTTAAACTCTCGAAAGAACCGCTTTGCATCGACATAGCTTTTCTACCTGTCCTGGGCTATCCGAATGCGACTCCTGATTAACTCAATCCTAGATGACATCTCCTGAATTACCTCTGGTTCGAGCAACTTATTGTCCCACACCTATAGCCAACAAGAGGGAGAACAATAAGGTCTACCACAATGCTTCAAATGGGTTAATGTCGATCGTAAACTGATAGAAGGTATTGTAACTAAATTCCACCAGTGGAAGATACGACTCCCAACCCCCTCCAAAATCTAGGACACACATGCGTAGCATATCCTCTAACATCTGATTACGCTCTGTCTGTCCATCTATTTATGGGTGATAAGCTGAACTCAATCTCAACTCTATACCCCTAGCATCCTAAAAGTTCTCCCATAAGCGAGACAAAAAAATCTTGTGTCAATCAGACACAATATCTAGGGGAACCCCATGTAGTATAACTACCTTGGCAATAAATAACTATGCATATTGGCCCATGGTGTAGACTGTCCGCACTGGCAGAAAATGAGCTACCTTGGTCAAGCGATCCACTATTGCCTATATGGAATCGTGACCCCGCTGTGATGTAGGCATCCCAGTGATGAAATCGATGGAAATACTTTACCATTTCCACTTAGGTATATCTAATGGCCAAAGTAGCCCTGGTGGTCCACCTTTACCAGCTGAGAGGTGGAACACTTGGACATGAACTCCGCAATGTCCTTCTTAATCCCACTCCACCAGTACTACCGCCTCATATCCTAGTACATTTATCCCCTCCAGGATGTAACGCAAATCTGGACCCGTGCGACTATGTCATCACTGCATGACGTAAATCATCTCCCTCCGGGATCACTAATCTTCCACTAATCCATAAACCTCCATCTAAACTCACTTAATATGACTTAGCACCCTCAACTAGTAGTTGTACAATCCGATCCTGATAAAAAGTATCATCTTCTTATGTCTGGATCACCCTCGTAACAATCTCTGGCATGACCGTCATCACAAATACAAAGGATCGTGCCACTGCGTCCTGGTGTTCCAACTCTTTCCACTTCGCCTTCCATACTTCCGCTACCTCACCTATCGGCCTTCGGCTTAACGCATCAGCAACTATGTTAGCCTTCCCTGGATGGTACTATATTTTGAATTGATAATCTTTCATAAACTCCAGCCACCTGCACTGATGCATGTTCAACTCCCCCTGAGTGAACAAGTTTGCAGTGACTTGTGGTCTGTGAACAAGAAAAACTTCTCCCCCAACAAGAAATGCCTCTAAATCCTCAATGCAAACACTACCACTGCTAGCTCCAAGTAGTGGGTGGGGTAATTACTTTTATGATGATTAATCTTATGAGAGGCATAAGTTATAGCCTGCTCCTCCTACTGAAGTACTCCACCGAGTCCATGCAGAGAGGTATCAGTATACATCAGGTACTCCACTCCCGACATGAGTAAAGCAAGAACTGGCATGGAAGTTAGCTTATCTTTCAGCTCGTCAAAAGCCAATTGACAAGCATCATCCTATATATATGATACTCCCTTATGAGTAAGATTCGTCAACGAACCCGTTATTTTTGAAAAGCCTCCAATGAACCGCCTGTAGTATCTGACTAACCCCAAGAATCTATGCACATCTGTCGGTGTCATGGGATGTCCCCACTCTCTCATCGCCAATACTTTACTCGGGTCAACTGATATTCCTAATTCTGACATAATGTACCCTAGAAACTGTACCTCCCATAACCAGAATCTGCACTTCTCATACTTGGCATATAGATAATGCTCTCGTAGAGTCTAAAGAACCCATCTCAAGTGCTCGGCATGCTCCTCCTCAGTCTGCGAATAAATCAGGATGTCATCTATGAAGACAATGACAAACTGATCTAAGAACTCTCTGAACACTCGGTTCATCAAGTCAATGAATACGATTGGAGCATTTGTCAACCCAAACGGTATGACTCTGATCTCATAGGGCCCATATCTCATTACGAAAGCAGTCTTTAACACATCGTGCTCCCTAATATGTAGTTGATGGTATCCCGATCTCAAGTCTATCTTTAAAAAGAAGGCAGCTCCCCTTAGCTGGTCGAACAAGTCATCGATTCGGGGCAACGAATACTTATTGCGTATCGTGACCTTATTCAACTTTCGTTAGTCCACACACAATCTCAATGAACCATCTCTCTTTTTCATAAGAAACACTGGAGCACCCCAAGGTGAGGTGTTCCTATGAATGAAGTCCTGACCTAACAGCTACTCAATCTGATCCCGTAACTCTCTCATCTCCGCTGAAGCCATATGGTACGGTGCACGTGCTATCGATCGAGTACCCAACATCAAGTATATGACAAAATCTATCTCTCGGCTAGGAGGTAGTCCCGGTATCTCCTGGAACACATCCAAAAAATCACAAGCAATAATTATCGAGTCCAAAGGGATCACTATCTCTGTAGAGGTCTCCTCCTCTATGTAATATAAATGGGTGGACGATACTCCCTCAGGGTGAGGCATCGCCACCAAAAACATCTATTGACCAGGAATAGTAAAGATAATACTCCTACCAAAACAATCTATCATGGCTCTATACGCAACGAGCCAATCCATGCTAATAATGGTGTCATGCTCATGCATATCTAAAACTAGCATATTCGCAAGTAAAATCAAGCTACCAATATAAGGACCCATTTCCCAGTGGTGAGTCTACTCATGTCACTATACTCTATGTTGTGTCTAATAACCCCTTGACTCGTGCAAAGATAGTAGCTATAAAATAGTGTGACGCCCTGGTATTAAATAAAATATGCCCTATAGTGCCATGAATAGGAAATGTACCCTCAATCGTGGGTGGCACCTGCAGTGCTATTGGCTGGTTGATGGTATAGACATGTCTATACTTCAATTTCCCCTACTAAATAGGGACGGACATGATGGTTGGTAAATCTAGCATCAAAGGTGGTGCTGGGAGGGCGATTGGGAAAAGTGGTCCCTACGGCTCCTAACGGTCACCCTGCTACTGTGGGGCCCTATCCCCTTTTGGGCAATCCTGGCACCTGTGGCCATTTTAGCCGCAACTAAAACACCTATCGGTGAAGTTCCCTCCCTTACGTCCCTACTGACCATGACCCTAATGGACATTACCACCCCTCCATTGGCCCTGATTATAATGTTGTTGGCTTTGATGGCCCTACTGCTAGCCCTGCTGGTGATGGTGTTGGCTTTATTGGCCATGCTGACTCGACTGGATCTGTTGGCCTTGTCTAAACCCCCCCATATCCCTGTCTGGATTCACCGAATCAAAATTTCTTGGTAGGGTCCCCCTGATGGGAACTCTACTCACTTTGACGGACCTGCCCCTGAGCTACTGGTGCCCCACTAGCACCACTACCTCCAGTCCGACCTTACTAGATGGACTCCGCTGCTCACTTGTTTCCCTGATGATGGAAGTGGTTATCCTAGCAATGCAACAGAGCGGCATTGGGTACATTAATGTAAGTACCCAACGACATATTTCCTATGAGGTGCTGACGAATCCTCCAGGCCAGTCCATCCAAGAATAACAATATTTTCTTCTCTTCAGTAGGTGCCTCGTTCAGCACTATAGTGAGAAGTCTCATGAACTCCTCCTCATACTATGCAATCGTCATACTCTCCGGCTTAAGATTCAGTAACCTCCACCTCATCTCAGTCTTCACGACGGATGGGAAATATTTATTGTCGAACCGCACCCCAAAAGTCTGAATCGACATGCTATTCCTTTCCTCCAAGGTGGTAGTGGACTCCCACCGCTGCAAAGCAGCCCCTACTAGCTTGAAGGAAGATAATAACTATCTCTACACGTCTGTGCACTCATACATGCGCAGATGCCTCTGGATATCTTTGTTCCATTGGTTGGCGATAAAATTGTCCGAACTACCCGAGAACTTCGGGGGGTGTGCCTTCTGAAAGGAATCCCTGACCCTCTCCCATGCTGTGGGAAGCTGTGCTGGCACTGGCGCTATAGCTTGAACCTAGGGTGGGGCCTACTGCACCACCGCTAATGCGACATTCATCGCCTGAGAAACTATGGGGGCAACTTCAGTTGCGTTCATCATTCCCTGAGCCGGAGCTGCAGGCTGCTCGGGCTGGGCATTTCTGTCTCGGGGTGCTCATCTCGGAGGCATCTAAAACGAGAAGGAAGTTTATTAATCTACAGTTTATTATCAATCTCAAATAGCTGAAGACATGAATCATATAAACAAGAATACAACAGTCCTAAAATAGGGCTCTATATCAAAGACGCTAAGCTGAAAGTGCAATAAACCGTACATATCCTAAAGGACTCTAGAAACTGATGCTCTGATACCACCTATAACACCCCGCGTAATTAAGTTTCGGGTGATCAGTCCTTTATTAAATTAAAATCAAGGTGACCGGTTGGTTCATTCTTGGCATCACTATCACAGAATAAGTTTTCCATTTTAATCACCTGGAATTTAATTAGGCGGGGTGTTACAACAATGCCATTAACATGTCATTTATCCAACATAATAACTTTATAATCATAATCTTACTTCAATATTTTCGACATTATAGTCTTACGCAACATCATTACTACACTCATCTTACCCGTTTAGTAACATGGATGTTAAAAGTAACATCACCACTTAAAAATTTAACCATACTTACTAACTCCATAATACTTCTCTAACTATTACATGTCTTATTTCTATCAAATAGCTTGTACAAATACCTAAATATATGATATTATGGTATCTCACATAACACATTCTCCTTACACATATTTTATGGTTACTCCGTATAATGTTAACCATATTCTTTATATGGTGTACTCTTTGTGATAACACATACGCACAATGACAATTACAACTCAATATCCCCCCAAACTAGTTGCGGATATTCAAATCCAACTCTCATATTTCTCATACTCATACCTTATTCCTTATTCCTTACTCGTTATTAGTTAAGGTTTAAATCTCATTTATTTATTAATTGTGAAAGTCTCATTTAGCCCCGATTATATTTTTTCAAAAATTCATCACACCCCATCATACTACATTTATATTTCATCATGGCCACATCCGATTAGGTTTTGCTGATATCGAGTATAAACATACATTCGCCCCTTTTTTCTTATTTAATAACTCCTACTCAGTTATCATATACACTAGATATCAATAATTCTCCACCCTTCATTCCCAATTACATTTTCAATTCTCATAAATAATTCTTACCTTTCATCCAATAATAAATTCCTTGCCATAATACACAACACATACTCCTAAAAGGATTCCTTAATATTTTTAAACTTCAAACTCTTTAACGCCTCATCTCAACTTTACTATTCATATAAGCGTTTCAAAACATCACAAGAGTAATATCCACTATATTTACTCATATTATTAAAGACGTACATCTCAACTTTCATTACTCTTTATTCTACTTGTAATAATTCACTATGAATTCATATTCTGATGATTTGTGATATATCGACTAGTTATTGAATTTCACACCTTTTCACCTCTTAAATATAAACATATACAACTTTTAACGCTCTCTTTAACCTCTACTATGTGAATATTTTTTTTTCTCACTCTCCAACAATTTAAGTCTCATTATAATAATGTACCAATAATTCTTCTCACTTCTCATTCTTTAATGGAATAGCTGTTCTCGTACATCACTCTCCCATATATATGAGGAGCGCACCCTTTCATAATGATATACATAACACGACATATGTCCACATATACCAGCATAGGAAGAGATCACCTTCAATACTTCATAATTTGTATACCATATTGTGTCTTAAATTTTTTTCCTTCAAAGGCACATTTGTCCATACAACGAGTAAAACAATGCAATGCTTTATATTATAATACATGTATTCGCTGTCATCCCCGAATAAACCTTAACATCTTATTTCCTTTCTTGCAAGATCCTTGCATTTCATATCACGTACAACAATATATGTGTATAACGGACAAGTGTTAGTCAACAAAGTGAATTTAAAACTTAATAACAAACCCTTCGTTTCCATGCCTCAGGAATCCAACATACATAAATGTATCCCTTGAAACTCATTACTTATGAGTCAAAATAGTTTCTGCATTCACTGCCAATCTAGACCCTCACACCCTCTCCAGAACCTAATAACAATGATCTGATACCAAGTTATCGTGCCCCGACTTAAGTAAGTAAAGATTATCATTTTATATCGAGATAAATCCCCATTATACAATACGGTACTTGAAATATTTCAAAAAATAGTGCAAGATTTTTTTTCTTCAAAGCCATGTTTAAATGAAAACATAGCTACCTTTGTGTACATATTAAAAGTACCAAACAAATTTACTTACATAAGTTCCTTTGTTTAACATTTACCCAAACAGCTTGTTAATATTCAACCCACATTATTTTTCCCCCTCTCCCGTAACGTCCTAACTTAGCAGTGAACTCCAAATAATAGGCATACCAAAAGCATAACACTATAGGAGTGTAAGCAACACAAGCGTAGTGAATGACCATACACCACACATATAACCAATTTGAATAACCATTTTTATTTTCTAATGTTGTAACCCAACAAGAATTGTGCAAGTCTCGCAATCTTATACCCTCCAATCCAATTAATAATGGGGAACACCAAATCCCATATGGGGGAACACCAAATCCCATAATTAGGCCCGAGTATAACAAACCTTTAAGTTGCATTAATGGGGCCGTTGCATCCCGTAGGAGCCGCCATAGTCCGTAACATTAGATAAAGGGACTTCCATAGTCAATAAAATTATATATCATCAGATAACATTCTTAATCATGTGAATATGTTTCATAAATACAACATCACTCCCATTAGTACTTTAACACATGAGTTCAACTACACATTTCCATATGAACATATAAGCATCTATATTTCATAGGACAATTCACTCACCTTGAATTTGGTACTAAGATTAATACCAAAACTATTTCCTTGGTATGGTAGTGTTAGCCAATTCCCCACCTAACAATTCAACATCATTAGTATTTGAATACACCAAATCACATTAAACTCAGTAACACATCAAATCATTTGGTCAATCTGACATAACTGAAAATGAATTGAATATGATACTTCACATTTCTCTAACACCTTATTCATTAGGATTCTAACACAATTGACGGAATTAAATTACAATTTTTCTTGACAAAGTTATGCCTGTTTTATTTCAACCTTCTCCAAATCATTTTTGGCGAAAAACAACAACAAAACATAAACTTCAACACAACTCCCAAGCCAAACCAGAAGGTATTTATTCTCCACTTCATGTATATCATACTCATATATGATCTCTAACATTTTCAACTTGAATTTCTTGAGTTCAACAAGTATCCAATGATTTATGCCACTTTTACCACATCTAGGTCGGAATAGACCATCAAAGCATCACTTAACGTTTTTCAAGAATATATATAACCTCCACCTCAGTTATAAGTAATGGAAACATATATTAAACATATTGAATAATATAAAATTAAAGTTGCAAAATTTTTAGAGTTCACTTGCTAAGTCAATCAAAACGTCGAACACCTGGTGTACGCACTTACACTTGTGGGGCAAATGTTAAACTTGAATTTCAAACTATGACCCAAGATTCATTTCTTGGTATTTTAACATAATTTTCTGATATAGTATAAATATATGATTATATTTTAATCTCAAATTGGAATTATTTGATTTTAATAAGTATTCCATTATTTATGACACTTTTAACACAACTAGATCGGAACAGAACATTAAAGCATAACTTAAGCTTTTTAAGCATATATGACCTCTACCTCGGTTATCAATCATGGAAACTTATACTAAACATGTATTTGTATATACACACATCATATATATGAATTTCCTACATCAAAAATCTTCACGCAAAGGAAATTCAAAAATGGGACTTTAAAGTTAACATTTACGATCCTAACACAAGTCCTCACGTATGATCTTAAGGCGTCCTTAGTTTAACTCAATTTTGCAAAATGGGTATCATTTATATCTTCATACAAATCAGAAACAAAAATATACCAAGGGTATAACTCATCCATGGGACCAACTTTAATAAATAAGTAATTACCTTACGAGAATTCCTCGATTTAAGGTAATTTTCTGAATGATTTCTTTCTTAACTTTATTTTTCTCTCTACATAATCATATTTATTCCCAAGCTTGTACTATGAAATGAAAAACATTATAAGCTCTGCTCTTAAAACTTGTACATGTAACCAATATAAGGTGGTGGCCTGTGATTAGTTGGACAAGAGGTCCAATAAGACAATTCCACTAATGATGGATCTGTCCCACCTTTGTAAAATCACCATAACTCACTAGTACGGACACCGATTAACTCCATCTTTACGTTTACGCGTAGATAACCTTTATATCTATAACTTTCATATTTTGTGTTTTCCCGAAACCATAAAATTAGTACGCCTAATTTGGGCTCGAACAGAAGAGTAATAATTTACTCAAAAATTCATAACTTTCACATTTGGCGACCAAACATCACCAAGTTCGGACCAACCTTAATTATATTTTATAATCATAACGATATATGAAAAACATATTTTCATGATTCATTTAACCACATAACTAATCATATGATCTAAATTAGTTATCCCCGATCATAAGCTCAATCAACATCTAATGCAAACAACACATATATCACATGAGTATGCATCCCCCAAATATGATAGTTAACATGTTTAACACCCCTCACCAAACTTATAAATCTTAACTTATAATTAATCATGTAATTAACATTATTAGTCACGTTTTAGGGCGTTATAGACTTGTACGCCCTTATACGAGTTCAACTAACCTAAGAGACCCCAGAACTAAATACAACTCCTAAACACTCATTTTGACTCTCTCGACCAATCCCGGATTATTAATACACTCCAAATTGTCATCCGAGATTCTGATAATAGAAATTCCTAACCCAACCTCATATAATTTACACATCTATCCCCCGGTTTTGAAATAATCGATTCCCGCCGCTTATACTCACATACGGCTAAATAGCATATCGTATGATTCTATTAAATTTATCACACTAGCAAATATACAATTTACATAAATATTATATCTTCTACACAATCTAATATTTATTTTAAATTATAATTTTAAATTCTATATTTTACTAAATTACACACCCACACTAGGTAATTTATACTGAAGATAAATGTTCAAAATAAGGGGTGTTACAATAGTAAAGAAGTTCTTCATCGTGGCCAATTACCCTAAGAACGAAAAGAAGAAGAAGTTAATGGATGCGCAGGAAGAAGTACAAGGGGGTTTGTACCCTCCAAATAGCAATTATGGTAAGGACGACTAGGGGTAAAGGGGACTAGGGTCTGCCCCGCCGACAAGGTCGTTGAAAGCTTAAAAGAAGTTTTGGTCGATGATAACCAACTAGAGAAGAATTTTTTTATCAGATCCACCCTTTCTAATCAAGAGAAGAAATAATTCATTTCCTTCCTCATAAGCAAACCAGATGTTTTATCTTGGAAACCATATGACATTCCAAGGATTGATCCCATCGTAGCCTGCCACCCTCTGCACTTTGATCGATCCTTCAGGCCGATCACTCATAAGGATCGCCGATCAACCTTTGACAAGGCGAAAGTGGTGGAGAATGAAGTAGGGAAGCTATTGGATGCAAGATCAATTAGGGAGTTTCAGCTCCCAGAATAGTTGTACAACCCAGTGGTGGTATGTAAGAGCAATTGAAGTTGGAGAGTCTCTATTTACTTCACAAACCTCAACAAATCATTTCCCAATCATAGCTTCCTGCTTCCTAAAATAGATCAATTGGTTGATTCTACCGAGATACACTAAAGGATGAGCATTCTGGACGCATACTTTGCCTACCATCAGATTCCATTATTCAGACCTAATAAGGATAAAACATCCATGTAGAGACAAAATTTAAGGACCCCCACTAAGTCTCTCCTTCTGTCCCTATCTCCTCTCCATTCAACGCAGACCCTGGGTCATAGTTTGAGTACCGATTTAGAGGCCATCGTGCGCTCCAGAGCCCGTTTGACTATGGTCAACTTTTTTGTAACAACAAAAGATTAATGAAAAATCGATGGTCTCTAAATTCCCTTTCCAATGGTTCACTCCATTCATGAATCAACATAACGCTTCGGATGGATGGACCATTTTACTACTAAAAAATAATCCGGAGGCCACCGGGTGCTCTCGTGCTTTGATTTGCCCTAATCAACTTCATTGTCAGAGTGAAAGCTCATTGAATCTTCTAAGGGCCTGTTTGGTTGTCCCCAAAATTGTAAATTAGCCAATTTAAAATGGACTCATTCATGAATTGCATTATTATTAGTGTTTGGTTACAAGAATGAACAAATTCAAAAATGAAACAATTCATGTTGATTCACAAAAACTTAAATTAGTTCATTTCACCAAAAACTTGAAATTGCACAATTTATAATTACATCATGAATCTTAAATGCACCACTCCCATAAAATACTCTCATCATACTACTCTCTCTCTCTCTCTCTCTATCTCTCCACACACACACACACACACATCAAAAGTAAATAACTCCATTTTTCTTTTCCAAACACACCACAAATTAGATTTAAACCCATTTAAAATTAATACATCAACAATCTATTCATTTCAAATTGATCAATTTATAAAATTAAATAATTTACACAATCAAACGGGCCCTAAGGGATCTGAATACCCTTTTCAATGATCCTCCCTGTGTACGAAACAACATAACTATTCGGACGAACAATGCGTTTCCCCCTAAAAACTTATCCGGAGGCCACCAGGTGCTCCCAGGCTCCATTTGACCAAAGTCAACTCTTGAAGTCAAATAGGACTAAATGAATATCTAAAGGTCACTGAACACTTTCAAACAGTCCATCCAGTGCAAGGATTGGCGTTACGTCACGGACGAACGATTCGTTTTACTCTGATAGGTCATCGAGCACTTTCAATCCCTGTTTGACCAAAGTCAAGTCTCAGAACTAAGATAAGCTCTTCAAAATGTCAAAGTCCATTGCATAAAATTTAAAATGGCCTGCCCCGTGCGCTATTCGAACTTACAGTTTGGACGAACGATCCATTATCGTCCTATAATCTTCCGTCCAAAGGATCGATAGGTGCTTTTGAGCCCCGTTTAACCTAAAGTAAACACCCGTACATGGGAGTGTCCCAATGGACTCTTAAAGGTGTTTGAATTACCATTCTATTGGTATTGTCCACATAAGATATGAATTTAGGGGTTGATTCTCACGACCATTTTTCCAGAAAAATCGACACGAGACTGCAAATGGGGTGGTCCATTTCCATGCCTATCGGCAGTGTGCATAGGGTCACCTGCCGATAGGCAGGACTTTACCTTTGTTGATCAGTACACATCTTCCCCTTATATAAGGATGGAATAATCTCACTACCAAGCACACCTCAGATCCATCAACATTAGTGATGTCACTAAAATTCTTCTACAGTCAGCATAGTTTCCTTATATGGAATTCTCTCCCACCTTTCATACCCATCATCCTCATACCCAATTTAGAAATAATACTCCAACATTCTTCGCTTGCAAGGAAGATTAAAATCCATCAAGATCAAGATCAAGGTCTCAATAGAAGGTCCAATCCGTTACTCTCTTTCTCAATTCTCTTAACTTGGCATTAGATCACTTTATTCCTTATTTTAGTATTTTTTACATTAGATCACCTCCATTAATATACCATTTTATTAGTATTATCTCACATACTTTGTTTTCTATAAAAAAAACCAAAAACAAAGATAAAGAGGGTTATACCTATAAATTCTGACATAATTATTCACCACACTTTATCAAAACTAAAATACCTTTTCTACAAACACACACATACTAAATTCTCGTTTGGATCTAATGGATAAATCCCACCCTTATGTCGCATGCAAACTACGTGGACTTTGATGCCTTTATATGCTACTTGGGCATCTTGTGTTAAAATCCTAGACTCGAGTCCTATATTACTAATGTCATACTTCCATCCTTTTCCTAATTTATCTATATATTGTTCATATATACCATATTTGCAATTCATACTTGCACATCTAATCCAACATGTGTTATGATTCCATAATAAAGATCAATACCCTTATGAGCGCATACATCATATTTTCTAATTATTATTTTGGGAATATTCCTTTTGATGACCTTGATCTATCTTTTACATGATATGAGTCAAGTCATTCTAATCTCTATTATATATATATATACACGCACACACACTTCATGGAGAAATTGAGAAAATTAGTAATAGAAGCCCATGAATTACCGAAATGGCCGGATGGGTGACTAACACCTTCCCATTCCATAACTTTCCCCCCAATCCTCTGAACTATTGGTTTCGTAAGCATCAGTTTGGCTTTAATGCTACTCTCTCGAAGCAACGACATTTTCTTTTGCCTGTTTTGTGAAAAATAGCTATTTACACTACCCCATGTCGATGACGGTTGAAGCGCTGCTAAGAAAAAGAGTGCAAGACCTTCTTCACCTTCCCCTTCCCCTTCCCTTTAAGGCGGAAGGAAAGAAAAAAAAAGAAAGAATAAAGAGCCGGGATGGATTTCCATAGTGGGAACTCCACTGGGACTGACTTTTCATAAGATGGCAAGACTCTGTTTGCGTGGGTGTTATTTTTTTATATTTGTGTGCATATGCATCTATGTGTATGTTCCATTTTTCTCCTTTGATTTTTCTTATACATATATACCTCTTGTTTATCTCACTCACTTTTCACATACTTGTAGATACTCTCCTAGTACACCTCACACTACTTGCACATATGATTACTTATATTTACTTGTTTCACACACCACTTAGAATATATATGCTTAGGTATCAGTAGCACACACCTCTACTTACTACACTTATCCATGTTCACTTAAACACATCACATGCAAATTATAGATGATCCATGATTAGGTTCACTACCACACATTCACTTGTAGATATTCACATATTTGGGCTTAGCGTAATCTCCATGCTAGATTTATATTTTTGTACATACTTACTTATTAGTAGAGTGTTCATGACAAATAAAATACTCTTTCCATAATATACTAATCAATAATCATGAATTTTTCACAAGACATCACCAAAAGCATATCTATTGACCAACTTTTGTCCCGTATCGGGGATCACTTTGTTATGGGCTTGGGTCCGACAGGTTGCATATAGCCTAAGAAATATGACTCTCACCTTCCATTGGCCAAGTATCTTCGACATATATCAAACGATTCCCCCTACATCGTACTACTTGATCGATGTCATGACAGGAGGTATATAGAAGGGAACTCATTCACGTACATCGAGTATATTAAATTATCTCTCACATTTATTGTCCCCGCGACGCATATAGTGAGGCAATTAATATACACTCAGGTATATCAAATGGATTGTCCACACGTACCAATTACCCTCAAAAGCAGGACGTATATCGTGGAAGTCAATCGATAGGGGGGAACCCTTCCAATTAACTCAACAACTACATACCCTCATAGAGGCTTCAAAGCTAGGACACTCATATTTTGTTTGTCGGTTAGTACCCAAAACTCTGCCGAAATAGGTCGACAGGCCGCCCAAAATTTTCATGCAATTTCATCGTTTTACAAAATGGGACCCTACCGACGAGCCTGGCAACAAGTCAAACCACGTTTTAGATATTTTTTGAAACCCAATTTTCCCAGGCTTGGGTCCTGTCCAGAAATTCTTTTTGCATATAGGTAAACCTAATATAAGTGAAAACATTAACATAATAATAATCATGCTGAGACCATTCTCTCGTTTTCCTTCTTTATCAAATGTGTCAAAAAAACATTTTCTTTCCCCTCATTTATCAAAATACCAAAAACATTTTCCTTCCTATTATCATAAATGTCAATAGATATTTTTTTCTTGTTTTGTCAAATATATACCAAAATTATTTTCTCTTTCCTATTCCAAATTTTGTCAAAAATATTTACCTCCTTTGTCAATAATAAAAGTTTTTACTTCCTCTCCTTCAAAAATAAATTCAAATCATTTTTCTTTTATTGTCGATCACATACTCGACCCTTGGCCTAGTTTCTTGTTGGATTTGGTCTTTCGTTAAATCACACCGAAGATCCGTCAGTTCTCCCTCTACTTACTCTGAGTTCAAAATCTACCTCCACTGTCTCTCCATGGAGAACGTAGACCTAGTACCAAATGTTCATCCTATTTTGGTGACGTTCCTAGCCTAGGTTACCTCCAAGATTGTTAGCCTTCAATCTAACGTCCACGAGGTGCAACAAAATAGAATCCCAGTTCTCGAGGATCCTGATGTACTTTTCTCTAAGCTCTGGGTCCACTTGCACCTAAGCCTATTTGGCTCCTAAAATAATAGCTGCACGCTCCACGTGCCCCTCCTGCCAATGGTAGACCATGAGCTCACCATTATATACCAAATTTTTCCCATCTAGGTGATAACCTACAAGTACCCATCCATCCAAAGGAAGAAGTGTTGAACAAGGTCAAAGAGGACCTTGAAATGTTGACCAAGAAATTTGACCAAGTACGAATCTCTAGGAACTACATGGATTTAAGCCATATGTCTCCATACCCTAAGGTAAGGCTTCCAGAAGAATTCAAGATACCCAACATTGAGAAGTTCGATGGTAAAGGGCTCCCAATTGTTCATCCTCGAAGCTATTACTGAGCCAGGAATATCCTAGGTGCTTCCAAAGAAATAATGGCCCAGATGTTCCAACAGACTCTGAAAGACAACTCTTTTCGTTGGTTCCAATCCCTTGAGGAATCCATAATTCATAGTTAGGAGGATGTTTTCCTTGAATTCATATAGCCGTACGAATTCAACGAGGAGTTAGAGGTTACATACTATGATGTAGAACTTCTCAAGGAAAACCCTGGTGAAACAGTCAGCAATTTCATAGCAAGGTGGAGAGAGAAAGCGGCTACTATGACCAACCGACCTTCTGAAGAGGAGCAAGTTATAATTATGAAGAAAAACTTCTCACCCCATGTCCGAACAATAGTGGGAGGATAGTACTACACACATTTTTGAGCCCTTCGGGAAGAAGGAGTGGAGATTGAGGAAAATATTGCCAATATAGAAGTTGAATCAATGAAAGTATCTGGACAATTCACTCTAAGAAAATACGAAAAGCATTCCAAAACCATTGTCTCAACCATAAACAACATCTCACAGCCCGCCACTTCATGGGCGTCAAAAAGCCGTGTTAGTCCAGCCAAAAAACAATACACCGAGCTCCATGCTCCCCTCTCCAATGCTTACCAAGCCCTACTACGCTGAATTCTCATCAAACCTTTGAACCCTTGTCCACTACCAAACCCACTTACCAAAAACTTCAAACCTAAGGACCATTGTGATGTTCATGAAAATGTTGGCCATACCACTGATCAATGCTTCTACCTCCAGAACGCAATTCAAGGTCTTATTGACCGAGATATCATCACCCCACCAGCCAATCCTAAACCCAACACCACTCACAATCCACTTCCAAATAATACCAATTGTAAATTCCTAAAAACTAATATATAATTTGACCCATCTACCCAGATTGTACCTAATAATCATCCATCCTACCTATATATTCACCTAAACCCCTTAAAGTTTGCCTGTATTTTCTATTACACCCTACTTGTTTTGTCGATGAGGGCCTGTCACTACTTATAAGGGAATGTATTATCGTTCAAACCCGTTTAGGATGAAAATATATGGAACTACCAGTGGTACTAAACCAGGTTCTAAAGTTTGGGCTGAAATAGCCCTCTAAAATTACTATTGAGTGTCAAAAGTTCAGCATCCTATTCATGGAAGCCCAGAAGTTGGCTCGAGAGTCATATAAGTGTATGGTACCCATTGACAAGGTCAGTTTATATGATGCAATACAAATTATGGTAGACTTATTTCGACAGATCGGTGAGATTTGAAGCATAGACGAGTTGCTCCTTCCCATGAAGCTATAAGGGCGGTTAGTCCCTTTTTATGTGTATCTCCCCGTTGAATGGGAGGATCAATATTAAGAAGCTGTAGAAGTTGTGGAGTGCATTGTCTTCTCATGGCAAGATGACATCGTTCCCACCTAATGGGGGAATGAGTTTTATAGTTCCCATGAAGAACCAAGTTTGAAAAATGTTAGTCCGGTAATAGAATATGCGGGATGATATCTTTTGATGATTTTCTCGGAGAATTCAACATAGTGGTCGCACAACCTAAAGTTGATGAAGAAATAGGGTTTCCGTTCTTCACCCTCCATAAACCGTATGACCAGATCAGGAAGGCACTAACAGAATTCAAACCCTTTGTTAAAAATGATATATAAAGGAAAAGGTGTTGACAAGGAGCTCCCCTTATGAGAAATAACCATCGAGCAAAGTAAAATCCTTGACCAGTTGAAGAAAACTCATTCCAACATCACTTTGTAGAGACTCTTCATGTCTTCCCAGCTACACCGTTATGCTTTGATAAAGTTACTCACCAGGCCCATAGTCCCTCTTTCCACAATGCTAGAAGAAGTCGTAAACTTAGTCAGGTCCTTAACCTCTACAAGTTTGCTCTTCTTCTCAGAAGGAAAAATCCCAAACTTCGGTTACAACCACAACTACACACTTACCAACTCTGTAGGGTTAATGGGAAAAACAATTATGCTCTCACTCATCGAGGACGGATCATCCCTCAATATTTTCCCATTAGGAACCCTTAACTTCTTGGGCTTGAAAGTAAGCAACCTTGCTCCAACTTCCATTGTATTATGTGCCAATGACAGCACCCATTGAGGCATGATGGGATACGTAACACTCATAATAGGGGCTGGCCTTATCGATCCTGTTACTGAGTTACAAGTCATCGATATACTAGGTTATTTAAAACTATTGCCTTCTTGACAATGTCTCTACAGCATCAAGGGGGTCTCTTCCTCTCTCCATAAGAAACTGGAGTTCTTTGCCAAGGGGCAAGTCATCACTATCTTTAGCAATGATGGTAATGCTAAAAATACGAGCATCAATAATTCATTACTAGAGATACAATACGGGCTAGATGACATGCTCTTTTCTGGATTCTGAGTAGAACCACTCCAACTCGGAGTATGGGCTGATTTTAAAGATAGAATCTATCCAGAGCATAACCCTCACAACAATGTTAATGTTATAAAAATGTTTAAAAATATGAAGTTCATGCCTGGACTGGGGCTAGGACGAAAATAATAAGGGATACTGGAACTCCTAGTCCTGAAGAAGGCCTTTCCTCCGTGCAACATAGGTTATAAGCCATCATCAGAAGGACTTATAATAATCCATTAACCCCCAGTTTAAGCGATGGTTAGAAAATGCCAAGACTTTTTTGGGGGATTCCTTAAATGGACGATTCATCAAAAAAGGTGAAGACTTCACCTTTTTCATCTTTCCCAAGGCATGGTACGATCATGTGGACATAAAGATGAAACCATGAATGGAGATTTTCTTCCAAGAAAACTACACATGGGTTGAAAGTTCCTAACATCATATGCAACCACTCATTAAGAAGACTACGACTGCTACCAAGGTTTTTAAAGGAAGTGAATCTGAGGACTCGTTTAAACTGCAAATACTAAGGCTGACATTCTACAAGATCCAGTCAGAAGTTGTATCATCAGATTCATCCATATTGATCAAAGCCACTAATGCACCCCTCATATACTGGAATACTATACCATTTAGACCAGTCCAAGTGCAATCAAACTTAGACATATATCCCATATTTCCCTCTCCTATTATCCCTCCCTTTTGTGATAACAATGTAATATAGACCTCTTTTAAAGAGGTTCTCAATGTTGTTTTTCTCGAGAATGAAATAAATAAATATTTTGAGTATATTATTGTGCCTTGCATTAATTGTCTTGATACTAATCAAACTCTTAACGATGATGATTTTGGAAATGAATAATTCTTAACTGATCTTAATATGGTTAATAACAAACAATATAACAACATTCAAATTAATGAGGATGAAACTGTTGTCATAAATCTTAGTTTTAGTAGCTAATTACGCGAGATTAGGATAGGGTTCACCCTTAATGAGCATGAACATGCGTGAATTAAAGAATTACTAAAGGAATTTGTGGACGTCTTTTCATGGTCTTATAAAGATATTCATGGCATCGATCCTGAAACTTCTCAGCCCAAGTTCTCAACTCTCGCGGGATTCAAACCTGTTAAGGAAAAGCTTCGAAAGCTTCGCAATGAATGGTTACTCAAGGTTAAAGAAGAGGGGGTTAAACATTTGAACGTAGGCTTCATCAGGGTGATCGAATATATGATATGGTTAGCCAACATTGCACCCATGCTGAAATAAGATGGAAAGTCCGCATGTGTGTTTACTACTGAGATTTGAACAAGAATATTTGAAAGATGATTACCCACTACCTAATATTTACATGATTGTGGACAACACGACTAGTCATGCTCTCAAGTCATTCATTAATGAGTTTTTCGGATACAATCAGATCAAGATGCACCCTGTTCACTGAGAAAAAATGGAATCCATCACCCCTTGGAGTAGCTTTTGCTACATTGTTATGACATTTGGTCTCAAGAACACAAGGGCTACCAACCGAAGGGCTTCCACAACCATCTTGCATGATCTGATACACAAAGAAGTTAAGGTCTACATGGATGATATGATCATTAAATCTATGACTCAGGAATGTCATGTTCATGGCCTATGAAAATTATTCAAATGGTTACTGCGATACCAAATATGGTGAAACCCACATAAATGTGTCTTCAATGTCACCAAAGTAAAACTATTGGGTTTTTTTGTTAGCGAGAAGGGGATCGAAGCAGATCCTGCAAAAATGAAAGATGTACTCAAAATGCCACCACCCCGAACATATAAGGAAGTGCATGGATTCTTTGGAAAGTTATAGTATATCAATCAGTTCATCATCCAATTTACTTATATTTTTAAACCCATTTTCAAGCTCTTCTAAAAAGATTTAACCAAAATCTAGAATGATTCCTATGAAGAAGCCTTTGACCGAATCAAGATATATCTAACCCAACCTCTGGTACTCATGCCACCATAGTCTAGTCTCCCTATATTACTATACTTGACTGTAACATATGCTGCAACTAGGGATTTACTAGCCTAATACCTTGAAGAATCCCACAAAGAATGAGACATCTACTATCCAAGTCGCAAACTGACGATAGATGAAGTCAATTACACTGCCTTGGAGAAAGCATGTGTCTCCCTTATCTGGTTCACTCAAAAATTCCAGCACTACATGATCTCCTTTCCCATCAAATTTGTGTCCCGAATGGATTCAATCAGATACCTGCTCGAGAAACATTCTCTATGCAGTCGAATGGCTCAATGGTTGATGATGTTAGCCGAGTTTTATGTTGTGTATGTCACGCAGAAAGTCAGGATAGAGAGCATCTCTGACTACCTTGCTGACTACCCTATAGAAGAAGCTGACATTTGGGATTCTTAATTCCTGGATGGAGATATCCTTGCCACCTCTCAGGAAAACCTCTGGTGGAAAATGTTCTTTGATGGTGAAACTAATAAGAAAGGATATGGCATTGGGATACTCCTAACCGTCCCTGATGACTGCCAACACCCAACACTATCAAGTTAGAATTTCCCTGAACCAACAAAAATCAAAAGCTCTTAAATTTCTATGCTCGCCAGGAAGAACTGGCCACCTAGTTTCGAGATATCACTTGCTAGTACTCTAGCTCAAGTAAAGAATAACTTATTAGATTCCCTTTCTACCCTAGCCTCCATGGTCGACATGACCAAAGGAATAATAATGGCCCCTTTCCTAGTCGAGAAACACGCTAAACCAACCCACTCCTACCACATTGAGCTCATCATAGTAAAAGATTTTGATATGTACGAATTCTGGTATTATATGATTTGGTGCCTCCTCAAGCACGATAGATACCCCAAAGCTGACAATAAGAAAGATCAACCAACCCGCTGCAAACTGGCTACCCAGTAGATTATCTATGATAATGCACTATTCAAGAGAAACTTCAATGGAACCGACCTCCTCTATCACAGGGGCAAACAATGAAGAAACCATTGAGAATATCCATATTGGGGAATGCGGACCCCGCATGAATGGCTATATGATCTCCAAGAAGATTATCTGATAGGGTTATAATTAGACCACCATTTTTAGGATTGCACCAATTATGTTCGAAGATGCCTTAAATGCCAACAGTTCACCAATCTCCACTATTTGCCTTTGCAGGAATTATACAACATGACCTCGTTATAGACACTCCCCAATAGGGCATCAATATCATTGTGAATGTCACTCGTAAGGCCTCCAATGGGCACGAGTTCATCCTGGTTTCCATTGATTACGTCACTAAATGGGTCAAAGTCGAGTTATACGAAGTGATGAACCCAAAAAATCTATTTAAATTCATTTGGAAGAACATTTTTTGTCGATACGAGGTTCCCTATGAGCAAGTATCAGATAACGAGTTACACTTTGAGGAAGAAGTCACCAAATTTGTCGATGAGTACGAGATCCAGAGACACAAATTAGCTCCTTACAAACCACAAATTAACGGTGTAATTGAGGCTAGAAAAAAGAACATTAAATCAATCATGAGTAAGGTGACCAAGAGTTTCCAAAATTGGGCTGATCAGATCCCTCACGCCCTCTGGGGTTACTGTACTTCAATCCAAGCATCCACTAGGTCTACCCCTTACTCTCTGGTATACGACATGGAAGCATCCCTATCCATTAAATTGGAGATACCTTCATTAATTGTTATGCTTGAAAGCAAACTCGACGAAGAAAACTAGTACCAGAATCACTTTGATGAGTTATCACTCTTATATGAAAGGAGGCTAAAGGCTATATATCATAGACAGGGATACCATCGCCTAATAGAGCGATTATTCAATCGAAGAGTCAAGGATTGTGGTGTCCGAGAATAGGATTTAGCCCTAAAAAAATATAGAATCCATCTTGGACCCTAGAGGATAATTCAGTCCAAACAAGAGTGCCCCGTACATCATGAACAAGATCCTAGTTGGTGGCTCCATTATACTCACTAACCTTGAAGGAGAAGAGATGGCGCATCAAGTCAACCTGGACCATCTCAAGAAATTCTACCCCTAGTCTGAAATGTCGATGCGCTACGATTCCTCTCATCTCCCTTATATTCTAAAAAAAATCTTCATTCCACCCTAATTAGAACTATGTGGGGCCTAATCCTCTAAAAAATCTTTTTCTTTAAAAATATAAGTCATAATTTTTTTATAAACCCCAGTGGAACTGATTAGGCAAGCATATTTTATATTTCCCCTTAATTTTAGTCTTTTTATGATCTTGGGAATCGTAGTTAGACCAAATTTATATCATATTTATGCTACGAACCCTTTTCGATGAGTATTTCATGTTTTATGTATTTCGCCCATGTTTTACAGGTAATTTGTGCCAGTCGATGCAAGAGAGAAACTGAAACAGTGAAAGAAACCAAGAAAAGAAAGTTGAAGGGTATTTTTTGTAATATTGTATCCTTAGTCCAAAGGTGGGGAAACTGAAAAGTTTAATAGCTTAAATTTATTAGAATATAAGAAAAAACGACACCTCAACCTGAGGTACGGTGAATAAGTTATGCACATTTGAAGATGAGAAGAATCAGAAGTACAAGAAAAAAAAAACGTTCGGTTCTAAAGTACAACCAGTTCGATCAGCTGGTAAACTATAACAAGTTCTATTTAAGGGAAACGATTAACCATTTGTCCAACTATAGAGCTATGACAAAATGTTAGTCACACTTTAAAACAATGACAAATTATTTGAAGCGGGATTTTTATTTTGGCCTAGAGAGTTTTATGGTTTGGGGACTATTCTCAACGACTTCTAACCTATATATTTAGTTATAAGGGCTCTTTTACCATGGATATTTTTCATTGTAAAGATCTTAATCAAAGAGAAACATCTAGGAGAATAATTTACAAGTTTTGCGCTATCAATTATATAGTTTTTTCGATTCTTCTTCAAGATTTGGTTTCTTCTTGCATATTTGTGTTCTTTAACCTTAAATTCCAACACTGTTATTATTGGGATCATAATTTTTCCTTTAATTGGTGTTGAGCTTTCAAAGCTAGGTTTTGGATAGAATTATAATTAATTTAAACCTCGTGTATAAAAGGTGGGATATAAGGCGTTTAACTTTCTTTTCGTGCAACATTAGTGTTCATAGCGATATTCGAAAATTAATCCATTTGTGACCATATTTGAGCAAAATTTTAATCTTTCATTATTGAATTAAATTCCATAATATTTGATCTTTATAATGAATTAAATATTCTCGATTAAATGTTTTCGAATGAAAACCTTTATACCCATTATCTAGCCCATGGCGGGGATGTGATCCTAATCTCGTTTCTTATTCTTTGTATCTTCTAATTAGCATAGTTAACATTATTTTTTTCCCCTTTTCCCCTTTTCAACCATCATCATATTTTCCACTTTTATTTTAGAAGTAATAAATCAATTAAAGTCCTTCAAACGTTCCCTACGGATTCGATACCTAGATTATCCCCTATACTCTGTTGGAGTGTAATTAATGTTTATTTTTTTTTGTATTACGGTCTGAGGCCGACAACGATGATTAGCTTATTATAGGGACGCTAGGTTTTTGCCTCGATCAAAATGGCGCCATTGTCGGGGACTGTTTTGTTATAGATTATAATTGATTTATAGTTTTGAAGATATTTTTCTCTTGTATTTTTTGTTTTAACCTTTTTTGCAAGCTTGCACAAATACGCTCCAAGAAACATTGAATCCTCAGCAGCAGACCTCTATACGTGGGTTGTCAATCTACAAACTATTCGGTAATCATGTCTACTTATAGTGATTTCGGTAATTATAATGGTATTTTATTTGGGAATAGTTCTCAAGCTTTTTATTTGCAAGAATCCGCGGCTCGACTTATTAACATTGGAGAATGACTTCGAATTACTAAGAAGGAAAGGCTTGAAAACTCACGTTTGTATGGGAATAGTTCTCAAACTTTTTAATATTAGTAATTCGCGCCTTCGCCCATTACCATAGGAGAAGGCCTTCGAATTCTTGAGAATGAAAGGCTTGACTAAAAATATTAGGAAGAAAATCGTTTTTTGGAGCAAGAGTTGGATAGATTATTCGAACCTAATGACAATTTGTCTTATGATAATTTTGAAATTGAAGAAAGGTTTTGAGCAAATGAGTAATCTGAGGTGCTAGAGCCAAGGAATCCTACTTTGCATCAAATCTTCTTTCTTTACATCCATGGCATGAAGAATATCCTTAGTGATGATTGAGAAATTGAAACATCTTGCAAGGAGAGTAGTTATTCTTTGTAAAACAAAGAGTAGGTGGAGACTTGTGTTTCACCTCAAATTTTTTAAGAATGTCTCGTTGAAAGTGAGTCTTGCTCCCTTGAAATTCAATCATTAAGTAATGACGAATTACTTGAGATTGAATTTATTTCATCACCATTTTTGTTTTCCTTTATTGAACTATTACAAGTACCTCTACATTCCTATGAATCTTTGGAAACTTTTGAAATGTTTAAACTTTTACCGCAAGGACTCTTTACTTGAATTGTTTTCCATGATTGGTTATTCCCTTTTTGTGTTCCCCGCTTCCCATAAAACTTGAAAAATCTTTAGGAGATGATTCTATTTTTCTTGGATACCAATTGTACTTATCCCCCTAGCATCCAAATCCTCCATCATCCGTTTAAATTTTTTAATTGGTGATGGTTCATTCCTTTTGCCTTACACATGCCTTCCATTGTTCAAATGAAATTCTGATTTTTTGGGAGGCATACATGAAAATGAGGATACCACGATTATCCCTGAAGGCCATCTCGTATTTTGTGTGGACCCAGAAATTTTTTGACTTCTAGTGTATAACTTATTAGAAATTCAAATCGTAGGTTGTACATAGTTAACTTCTTTCTTTCATTTTCTTTATTTTTTAATTATAGTTTACAGTAATTATTTAAATTTTTTTCTATTCTTTTTGTTATTCTTGGTTCCAACATGTTTTGTATATTCAATGGACTCGTACTTATCGAAAATCGCTCCATTTTGGGTAAATATCTTTATTTTCCTCTATTTATGTCGTGTTCTTGATTTGTAATGTGGGCAATGCAACATTTAAGTTAGGGGGTGCGGGATATTCTTTACATTTATTATTTAGTTCCATTAACTTGATCACATGTTGTTTACCAAGCATGCTTTTGTTGGAAAAAAAGCAAAAAATATTTTTCTTCAAAATAAATAAGAATTGGAATTTAAATTAATAAAAAAATGTCACGAAATTTTGTTTAAATTTGCAATTTGCAAAAATCAAATGCACTAAGTCGAAATTGACCAAAAACGTAAAAATTAAGTGAAAATTGATGGCTTTATGAATAAGTGTGGAGATTAATCAACCCGATGGGATTTCGAGCCTATCAATTTTTGTGAGCAATTAAATCAATCCGAGTTATAATTAACTCAAAGTTCAATTTAGCTTCAAAAAATGTCATTGACGATCTTTATTCCTTTGTTTTGATCGGCTACGGAAAACGAGTGGGATGTTGTCTTGAAAAACGCGATGAAAAAATCTCCAAACTAAATTAATCTCGAGACGCATATGGTAAAAAAATTGATAATTCAGATAATGAAGTTAGGCCATCATTTGTTCCCCAAAAATATGAGCCATAAAAAAGTAGTGAAATATTATCCTTTTGCAAACCAATTTGAGCCCAAAATGATATTCTATTTCGTTTGATATCCCAAAAAACCCATTTAGCCGGAGTTGTGAAAATTGAAAAATTCATTAACAAAGTCCAAATGGAGAAACAAAATGGATCTAGGAAAAAAAAATAAGAGAATAAAGCTCAACAAAAATAGCAAGAAAAGAAAAATGTAAACAATAAAAAAAAATGGAAAAAGAAGCGAAAAATGAGCAAAAGCCCGAAAAAGTACTAGCGAACATCGTAAGAACATTTTTCATGCCCGAAATTCCCAACCGTTAACCTTTTACCCAATTCACCTTATAACTCGAGAAAGTCCTATCTAAGTACGAATAACAAAATTAACTACCGCGTGGGGAGATAAGACACAAAAAGATAACAAGAGAGATTAGTTGGTGTGAACAAGAGGTGATATATCCCGTTTTTAAATAACCGTAATCTGATGATTATATCTATTCACCATAATAAATTCCATCTTTTCTATTTGTGTGCGTGAATTTGCGTTCCATTATATTTACTCTTTATATCACGCATACCGATAGAAATATCCGCATTCCGAGTGATTCATTTATGAGTGCATCCGTGAGAAATTGAATCAAAGCGAATTTTTAAAAACTAATGTAATGATCAATTGGGGGAAATTTGTGGTTCAATTTTCGGCTCCACACACACACACACACACACTACAAATTGAGATGATTGAATATGAATTTAAGCTGACTATTTTTGGAGAATTTAAATTTAACAATTTTTAAGTATTTTGATTTTTCTTTGAGTTGAAAGCCGAATTTTGTGGTATATTCACTACAAACCCTCACGAGACACCACTTGTCGTCCTAGGGTAACTTAAGAATTTAACGAAATGTTACATACGTTAAATGCACTCGCTTGCCCACGAAAAAGGTATTCTACCCTAATAAATTTTTTGAAGGGTCTGTAGCTCATACTCTCATTCTTTAACATTGCTCGGGACAGGCAACGTTCTATGCTAGGGGGATTTGATTAGGCATTCATATTTCTTATGTATCCCCTTAATTTCGGTCTTTTTATGACCCCGTGCATCATAATTAACCCGGATTTATCTAATATTTATGCTACTAACCCTTTTCAGTGAGTATTTCATGTTTTGTGTATTTCTCTCATGTTACAGGTAATTCGTGCAAGTGGATGAAAGAGAGAGTCCGAAACAGTGAAAGAAATCAAGAAAAGGCAGTTGAAGGGAATTTTTGTAATTTTTTAGCCTTAGTCCGGAGGTGGGGGAAACTACAAAGTTGAAGATATTAAATTCACAAGAATATTGGAAAAAAATGGCACCTCAATCCAAGCTACGGTGAAGAAGTCATGCTCATTTAAAGATGGGAAGAGTCAGAAGCATAAGAAAACGAACGAGTTTGGTTCTAAAGTATAACCAGTTCGATCCATTGGAAAATTAGAGCCGTTTCGATATAAAGGAACTGATCATCCAATAGTTAGGCTCCATAACCATGACAAAATGTTAGTCATGCTTTAAAACTGTGATAAATTATCTGAAGAGGGATTTTTATTTTGGGCCAATTTTTTTTAGCATAAAGAGATTTATGTTTTGGGGACTCTTTTAAACGTTCATGTTTGATGTTTATAATCAATTAAATATGCTCAGCTAAATGTTTTCGAATAAAAATCCTTTGTACCTGTCGTTTAGCCCTTGGCGGGGATGTGATCATAAGCCCATTTATTATTCTTTGTTTATATCTAATTAGCTTCGTTAACTTCCTTATTTTTTTCATTTCCCCTTTTTCAACCATCATCATCTTTTCCACTTTTATTTTAGCAGTAACAAATCAATTAAAGTCTGTTGAACATTCCATATGGATTTGAAAAGTAGACTAGTCTCTATACTCTATTAGAGGGTAGTTAAAGTTTTTTTTTGTATTTCGATCGGAAGCCGTTAAAAATGATTAGAATATTACACGGACGCTTAGTTTTTACCTCGATTAGGTACGTAGGAAGTGCATATGCTTTACATGGGCAGTTCGCCTTCATTTTCACAAAATGTTATTATTTTCTTACGTCCGATAAAGATATTTCATTTTATTATTTTCATGAACAAAAGGATTGGGTATGCCTTAGCGAATGGTATAGATAACACAAATGTAAAAATCATCAATAGGAACAAAAATATAATTCAAATCCTTTTTATTTCCATCCTGGAAAAAATAGGTACAATTATACGAAGTATCAGCATAAGGAGGTAAACAACTTCCCCTGCCAATCTAATTGTCGTAAACATATAAAGACAAAACTATACCTAAACAAGTTACCCAAAGCCTTCCCAAATTTATTCCCACAAAACCATAAGCTTCACGAAAATAAACACCAACTTCACAAAGAGACTATCCATAACTACCAAAAGAAACAACTCCATCATAATCCCCCCAAACATCCCACGCTTGAATGGTATACTAAAGGCTCTCCATGCAAAGATAATCTCGGACCAACTTGGAGAAAACCACTGCGCCTCCCTCCATAGTATCAAACATGGAAAACCATCTCTAACTGGACCAAGACATTAGATACTACTCTCCTCCATAGCCATTTCATGTAATCTTCAAACACGTGGCAAACCCTGCCAATAGATTGGGAAGGATGAGTGGACGGGAGAGGATTTTCTCTCATAGAGCCCAGTCGCATACCCAAGTCGTTACTCAAATCCTCCACTAAAAAGAAGTCAAATTCCCGATATATATAGTAAGTTGGATTAAAAGTAAACAATAAAGAAAATAATAAATCGATTTTCCAAGTATCTGAGACAAAGGATCGATCGATCGATGATCCTAAAAAATGCATACTAGTCTCGAGTCAAGGTAAATTATGTTTGATCAATCGATCGATGCTTATTTTATGGCCTCATTTCTTCTTCAAACGGGGAGAAGTTTCATTACACGAAAATGGCTCTAACTTCATCGTCCTTATTTAGAATGATGTGCAATCAGTGGCCACAAGATGTAACTTGATGATCTAGGCTTATATGGAGCTAGTCGGGACAAGATGTGTGAAATGGATAAAATGTCCTTTAAGTTGCAGCAAATTACAAACTTTCTCTAAATGCAACCAATTTCTTCATTTAGCATTCCAATACCTACAAACACTCAAATAACCATACACAACACACACAAACACACACACACACACACACACACACACACACACACACACACACACACACACACACACACATATATATATATATATATATATATATATATATATATATATATATATATATATATATATATATATATATATATATATATCAAGGCTAACAAATAGATGAGCATAAAAGTAGGAAATAATGGAGACAAAAGTTCTAAAAAGCATAAAAATAAAAAGCTACAATATACAATATTCAAGACCTATCAGTAAGCTTAGCTCTTGAGCACATAAGGGACTACATACTTCAGATCATACTAAAATAGTATGAGGAACTACATTTCTACTCTCCTAATGAAAATTGTTCGTGCTAGAAAAAACTTTATTGGATAACATCTTGGCATAACGTGAATAGTGAAATATATAATATAATGTCTAACTTTTGGGGCAACATAGACTAGGGATAAACAATGTCTCTCTATGGTGATATATCTTACCTCAGGACCATTAATAATTCTACTCAGATCGGTAGACAAGTCTCTCTTGTCCATCAACCTCTTATGCCAGCAGTGCACCATTGGAACTCATAGTGGTGGTAAGATAAAGTAGCAAAGGTACTCCAGCCTAAGGTGGAATAATAGTTTGGGGAGAAATGAGCAGTATCTTAAGGTTGTAAAAAGATTCTTCATGTAGTTCCTCCCATTTAAACTTCGTGGTCTTCCTCAATAGATGCATCAACGGATGTGTGATGTTTGATAGACGTGGGACAAATATTCGCAAGTAGTAAATATTTTTGAGTAAACACTCCATCTCCCTTCATGTCTTTGGATAAGGCATATCGGTGATTACTTTCTACTTGTCTTGGTCCATTTGAACCCCTTTTAGATCCACCACTAAGACCAAGAATTCCCACTCATTACATCCAAAGAACACTTAAGTAAGTTCATTTTTAACTTACATCTCCTACACTTGTTGAAGAATCTTATTCTCAAATCATCCAAGTGTGAATACTCTTTATTTGACATGATCACCAAATCATCCACAAAGAACTCCAAAATGTCATGAAATAGGTCGTAATAAAATGGCCATCATTGTTCTTTGATAAGTTTCCCTCGCACTTTTCAGACCAAAAGGCATGACATTGTACATAAAGTTGACCAAAGAAGTTCTAAAAGAATTCTTCTCCGCATTAGATAGATCCATATATATATTTATCTAATTATATCTCACATATTCATCCATGAAGTTGTACAACTCATGACCAGTTGTTGAGTCGATCAGGCTATCAATTGAAGGTAAAGGGAACTTATCTTTTGGGAATGTTTTGTTAAGATCTATACAATTAACATAAATTATTATTTGTGATTTATCTTTATTTCCCACTGGCATAATACCATAAATACAAATTTGATGTTGAATTGTCTTGATAAATTTGTCTACCAATAACTTTCCCACCTCATTAATTATTCTATGATCCAACTCATGTTTGTATGTTCTAGTGGCTTGCTTGATCGGAACAGTTGAGGGCGTAACATTGAGCTTATGATAGCTCACGTCTTAATTTAACCTAGTAATATCAATATATTTCCATATAAAGACATTTGTGTACTCTTTTATGATATTGATCAGTTTTGGCTTATTCGCAGCCTCTCGATCTATCGATATGAAGAGTGGACTTACTTCATTTCCTCCCTCTACTAGATCAATCAGGTCCAACTCTTGGACTTAGGGATTTAGGTGTCCATATATGTAATTGGGTTCATCTTTGATATCCTCAACAAAATCTTATATGTTGTATTTATCAATGATAAGACATTACTCTTGATTATCCATAAGAAAACATTCATATTCCAGGTTAATTTCCTCAGCGTCATTGATTCCTCGCTCACACCTTCAAAGACGATACAACGCCCTTTTATAATCGAGTAACACTTTCTTGCATTGTCTCTTTGGTGGTGTAGGTGCCTTCCTCTTTCTCACATTCTCTATTTCCTCCAACCTAGGTCCAAAAAACCAATTTTACACGCTTTGGTGTTGCCTCATACCCTATAGGATCTATCCTTGGCCTTATTTGATCTCTTAGTTATTTAAAGATAGTTTGGGGTTTTGGATTAACTTTATATTCTTCCTCGTCAACATGTACAACTTCCTCCATTCTTTCATCTCGATCCATCAAAGGTCCCAATCTATCTTTGTTTATTATTACCCTTACTCCTTCGACATGCCTCATCAAAATGCATGTATTCTCATTTTTCTCAGTGTAAAAGGAGTCATCCACCAAATGAGCTTCCTCTATAGAAAATGACTTCTTTGTTACCGTGATGACAATATTAGTCCCCTTGACACTTGTATTAACATATTTATGGTATGTTGAGGGAAACAAACCATGGTTGTGCATCCAAACTCTTCTAATTAATAAATGTTAGGAAGTGTCAGAATCAATCACATGAAATTTTATATTTAAAGTGAGGTTACCCACTGTTATTCCCACATTAACATAACAAAGAAGCTTGAAAGTTTGGTTATTATAGCGCGAGATGGAACGGGGCATCATAATCAACCTCATCTTTGAGATATTGGTAGCACAGAAGGAACTCATGGACATAATTTTCACTGAATCGCCTCCATTAATCAGTGCCCTCGCAAAGGTTATGCCATTTATAGCTGTCGTGATGTCTTAAGGTATTTTGTGAGGGAACCTGATTACTTTGTCAGCATCCAAGAAAGTGATCTTAGACATGAATTTTCAAATCAACCTAACCATAGGCTTTCCACCTTAAAATTAGGACATCATTTTTCCTTTCCATCTCAAAAATTGCTTAGGTGATCTACACTCTGCTATCTTGCGATGTGCTAACTTGATCAAAGAAATAAGAGAATTTTGGTGACTTCACAATAACTTGGTATGAAAGGCTAGTATTAACCTTATATTCACCATTCTAATAGAGATGCTCACTGTTCTGATGGATGGTTCATCATAGGCAATGACCACGTTGGTCATTCCTACCAAACAACTATCATAATATCATTGAAACTCCTCCTCATCTTTTCTTATTGCTTCAGCCTCAACTTCTTTATGAAAATTTACCACCATATTTTCCCAATGTCTTGGCAGTGGGTTATTGTTGACATTGGTTTGAGGAAACTACAAAGTCCCAACCAATATGTTCTTGTTAATTATTCTTTATAGAGTGAATCCTGATGATGTTATATGAGAAACTTTCCATTGGACCTATTAATACTTTAGGTCAACTTAAATGTCTACCCCCGGGGCATGTTGTGGCTAATTCTTAAGAGGATAAAGCAAACCTTCTACCACCATTGAGTTATAACAACTCACTGATTATTCAACAGTGAAAGGCAGAGCAAGTGTATCCACCGATCAAAATTTTTCTTGTTATTCTTCTTATTTACCTCATTTTCAGCTTGATCTACTTCATCTCTATTTGTGTTGTTAACTCGAGGAGTCTATCCTCCTCTTCCAACTTGATTTGTTGGTTACTTGAACACAATATTTTTCATGACGGGGTTACGATGTACCACCTGTGAGGGGTTTCTAGCATATTTCATGAAGGCTTTGAATGTGCCTTCACGGGTCTTGTTGATCTGGTGAAAAATATATTATGGGAGCAACCCCTCCATGCAGATTTTCAGTAGCTTTCCCTCCTTGGAATCTTCTCTTATGTAAATATACCTTTACATAAATCACTAAACATAGGCCATCATATCCTCCCCTAGTTTTTGCCTCTATCAAGAAAGATGAGTTACTATTAATTTGTCTTTTGTTAGAAAAAAATTCTGAAGAAAGTGGACCTGCATATCCTCCCACGTTGCCACACTCCTTGGGGCTAGGAAATAATACTGGGTGTAAGATTTTTTGATAAGGGATTTTAAAAAAAACGCTTAGATGCAAATTTTTATTGTTGAAATTAGAACCAATATTCTCAACCAATCTCTTTATGTGCTCATTCGGATCGCCCCCTCTCCATTGAACTTTTGAAAGATTGGGGGAATATGGTAAGGTTCATCGATGTACTCCTCTAGGTAAGGAGTATAAAAATCATAATAAATGGAGTCAACCTCACTACCAGTTTGTGAGGATGATGACAACATTTTTTTCATTTTCTTTTTTACTTACTCAATGGTCATAAATGGTAAGATAATTGGCTTTACTACATTAGTGGTTGGTAGAGTAACCACAGGTAGAATGATGGAAACAATCGATGCTTCAACAATTGGTGTTGTAAAAGGATCAAGGTTAGTCATAGAGGTAACAAAAGACCTTGCAGGTAGGATGGGTGCTCCACTCAAAGGAGTAATAGGTGGTGCCACTAAGGTGGAGAAAGAATATGGATCCCTCATAGACCCAAATAAGGTTGTTGAAATAAGTCAACCTTATATATTTAACAAAGTTAAAGATATAATATTGAGAATCTGAAATAACATACTGAAAAAACACTTATTTTTATAAATTTTGATTTAACACAAGGTGTGAAATAAACAAACAATTGTACAAATTCAAAACTTGAATTTCTTGGTAACAAAAAAAATAATTCTAATAAACCTTGTTCAAGATGTAAGAGTTAAGATCATAAAGATAAATTCCAATGCAGAGATTTAACGTGGTAAAACCCTAAACCTAGGGGAAACATCCACGATGACCTCTACGCCATAAAATAAAATACACTAAAAAAGAATATGGTTTACAAAATACAAGCATGCAACAGGATAAAAAATTGAAATATACCTAAAACATTGAGCTACACCTCATGGTAATCTTTCTGATCCAGCAAACTTTGTTAAAACAACAATTCCAATAGGACTTCACATCGATTATAAGTCTAGTTCTCCAATGAATAACTGCACACAAAACTAGGTTAGGTGTGTCAAACAATGTAGGAGTTCTAGTGACCTAGTCTATATGAACATGTAAGTCACACACACACACACACACACACACACACACTTAGGAGTACAACCAATCCTATCAAATTAGAACATGCGTCTATATGAATGGATCTAAACAACCTATAAAATCACTTATATGGTTCACATCTATTGATATCAGTAAAAACTAGATGTAAAATATAATATACAAGAAAACATATTTCAACAGATATTAAATCAGGTTTTCAAAAATTCCCATATCTAAACTCCAAAAATTAATTTATGATATATTTTTCTTTGAATTAAAGTATTGTGGATCTGAACAGAACTAAACATGCAAACCAAGATCCACTAAGAAATATTATAATATAACAAAAGGTTTTCAAAAATATTTTAAATTCGATATTTCGAACAAACCAGAACTCAAGTGTGAAAATGTTTCACAATGTTCAAAACCTTGATTTTATAAAGAAATATCAAGATTTAGAAACAAAGGAGAAGGTTGTTATAAGGAGAACATAACTTTAGGATTTTAACCCTCTAAATTCAATAGATCTAAAACTCAAACGTGTTTTTAGAAAACCCTAGAGTTTCTTTCACTCAAAAAATAATTTTTCTCTCTTAGATTTCTCTCAAAAAAGGATTTCTCTCAGGAAACATTTTTTTCTTTTCTCTTCTCTCTCTCTCTCTCTCTCTCTCTCTCTTTCTCTCTCTCTCTCTCTCTCTCTCTCTCTCTCTCTCTCTCTCTCTCTCTCTCTCTCTCCCTCTCTCTCTCTCTCTCTCTCTCTTTCCTATGCTCTTTTTTTCTTCTCTTTCTCACTTGACCTAAAAAACCTAAATGATAAAGACGAACAAAGTTTATAAAGAGGCGGTGGAAGCTTCTGGAAAGGGTTCACTCCAATCAACATATGAGATTCAGTCTACCATTTTAGATATGATCTAAGGGTTTAAAATCACGCATTATAAATAAGTAGGTAGGTTATAGCTAGTTATTAAGTTAAGATCTGTGATTGGTTGAAAGGAATGGAATAAGGATCTACCCTTCCCCATCCTAGAACCAAAAAATAAAGAGGAAAAAAATACAAAACTCAACTACTATGCCCACTAATGACCTAATTCTGGAAAGATATTGTACAATACCTACATAAAAATACGAATAATATAGCGTGTTAATCGAATTTGAATTCAAGTCTATAATTAATTCCTCGGATGAACTCAACCACTCTCCCCTATTTTGTCGGACACTGATAACGCATAAACAATCAAGAGAGAGTGTAGAAAAATAACTACCAAACAAACCATAACAACAAGTCATATTAGGTGTCTCCTACATTGACAACATGAAGGAGGCGTCTTTTATCATTTATGAAACGTTTGTGCCCTAAATACTCAAAGATAAATTAAAAGCATGATATAGACATGAAGATGTGAAGAATAAGGTAAGAAATTTCTCTAGAACTATCATCCCAATGGACTTCCATAGAGATTTAAATCTGATGTTATCAAGTGGGTCTACCAATTATTTCTCAGTGTACTCTATAAGCAATTCTTGAGATTCAACTAAGTCATAAATGAATGGTGTCTAATTTTTATGTGATTAGTCATTAAGTGTTTTACATGATTTTAAGAAATATGAATCGCACTATAGTTATCACACAATAAGGTCAATTGATTTTCAACAATACCATAGTCACTAAGCAGCTTTTATCCATAATAATTGATCACAACAACTACCTGTAGATATATATTCAGACTCGACAACACATAAATATATACATTTTTATTTCTTACATATATTTTTATTTCTTACATATATTTTTATTTCTTACTACTTTAACTAACCGGTTTGTTCCTTACGTAGTAAAAAGCAGCAGAGCTACTTTTACTATCGTTGGAGAATCCTGCTCATTTGGCATCGATATATCCAACAATAGTGTTAGATGTATCCTTAGTTTACTAAATGCTATATTCAAGTGTTCCTTTAACATACTTAATAATATATTTAACACACTATAAATGGGACTCTTAGGTGTACATTGATAATATGCGCAAACACATATAACATACGTAATATCGGGTCTAGTGGCTATTAAATATAAAAGGCTTCCTATCATTCTTCTAGATAGAGTAGGATCAATATTTTCCCATTTTCATCTTTTGACATTTTAGACGTAATACTCATCAGTGTTCGTGTTATTTTGGAATTGTCTAAGCCAAATTTGTTAACCAAATCATTCGCATATTTTTTTGTGATATGAAAAGACCACCACTCATCTGTTTAACTTGTAACGCAAGAAACTATTATAACCCCCATATTCAACATCTGGAACTCCCCATGCAAAACTTTTGAAAAGTCATTAACTTGTTGCTAGGAAGTGGATCCAAAAATAATGTCATCTACAAAAATTTATGCAATTATAACCTCTTTGTTTATTTTACGGACAAATAATGTCTGGTCATTTTCTCCACGCTTAAACCTTTCTTAACTAAAAAGGTTGAGAGGCGTCTGTATCAAGACCGAGGGGCTTGCTTTAATATCTATAAAGAGTTTTTCAATCTAAAGACATGAATCAGGTTAGAGGGACCAATAAAGACCTTAGGGTGTTCAACGTGTACTTCCTCAGTTACAATGCAATTTAAAAAAGCTGACATAACATCCATTTGGTAAAGGTTAAATTGCAAATGACATGCTAATGCATGGAGAAGGTGACCAAACTCGAGCCTTATTATCATAGTAAAAGTCTCTTCAAAGTCTTTGACCTCAATCTAAGAGTATCATTGCACAACCAATTTATCCTTGATTATAATTATTACTTGTGATTCATTTGTTTTGTTTTTAAAAATCAAACGAATATAATAGCCTTTTTATTATTTGTTCGAGGAACAAGATACCAAACTTCATGACTTCTAAACTAGGACAGTTCTTCTTGCATAACATCAATCTAGTAAGAGTCATTTAGGGTATCATTTACACTCTTTAGTTCTTCTTGAGAAACAAAGCATGCAAATTTAGCCATGTGTTAAAGTTGTGATCTTGTTCTCTCAGGTTCTTCAAGGTTTTCAATAATCTTTTCAATACCGCAGAGACTTCAGTTAGTAATGGATCAATTATTTGAGGTGAGTCACTTACAAAAATATTTTATGACTTATCCATAATAATTGATTGAGTTCCATCATTCCCACTAGCAGTGTCATTAACAACTACATTAATAGATTCCATAAGAGCTTTGGTACAAAAATTGTAGATGTGATAAGCTAAACTGTTTGAAGAATATCCAAGAAAAGTACCCGTATCACCTATGGAGTCAAATTTTGAAAGGTGTACCTGATATTTACAAATATAAGAAATTCTCCCAAAGGTTCAAAAGTATTTTAAGTTGGGCTTTTGTTGTACCAAAGTTCGTATGAAGTTTGTTTCGCATTATTCCAAAGATAAACACAATTTATAACGTAACACACTATTTGGACTACCTTAACCCAAAAGTATATTGGTAAATCCTTAGCATGTAACATCATCCAAGCCATGTTCTGGATTGTGATTTTTTTCCTTTCAGTAATACCGTCTTGATACAAATTTTTGGGAGAACTAAACACATGTTGATACCCATTACCAAAGCATTATTCTACTACACCAGTTTCCTTGAACTCGTCAACTCTATTACTTCGAATACATGATACTGGGGTATCCTTTTAATTTTCTATTTTTAAAAGAGTTTTGAAAAATATCTGATTTATTTTTCAAAAAGGTGACCCAAGTAAAATGTGTAAAATCATCCACAATAACAAATTTACCGCATAAGTTAATAGTACGGGAAGGACCCATAAGGTCCATGCGGAGAAGTGTAATATATCATCCCGGTGATTTACTTAAATTATATTTGGAATATATCCTAATGATAATTAAGGAGGGGTTAATTATAAATATAAAGGAATTGTGGGTGAAAATTTGAAGAAAATAAAAAGGAAATAAATAGGGTCGTTTAAACGACAAGGGATGTCATTCGATTGACTGTGTTCAGGTCGTTAGAATCAAGGCTTCTAACGACATGCTACTGGATTACAATAGCAGGTCGTTAGAAGGGTCATTAGAAGCACATTTCGAATGACGTTGCTTGAGTTTATCAAATGACCTATGTTAAGTCATTCGAACGACCTTGGTCAAGTTTTTATATCAGATTGACCTTGTGCGCTATCACATTTTGGAACGTTAATTTGGTGTGCATCAAGCCCAGATCAGTCGAGCCAGGGTAAAACAAGATTTTTAGGCCTAAGGGGTGTTTTATAAGGGTTTGTTTGGGGTTATTGGGTTTAGTTTGTTGGGATAAATGGAAGAAGTAGAGAGAGAAAGTGAGAGAGACTAAAAAGGGGTGCATGACCACCCACCACCAAACCACCACTCCTCCACCATAGACCACCATGGAACCACCACTTTAAAGATGTCTTTATCCATATTTGAATCCAAAACACCCACTTCCACCATGGACAAGGAAGCTACTAATTTTAGAGTTGTATTTGGGGGTTTTTCTTAGAGAAGATGAAGTGGGTCTTGCATTGGATCATAGGAGGAAGCATTTGATAACCCCTTAAGGCCACCTTTGAAGGTGAGGGTTGCTCCTCCTACACCAACACCACCATTAGAGCCATTAGAGGTGGGTAACCTTACTCTTAGGGTAAAAATATTGTTTTGCATTTGTAGTCTTGTATTTAGGCTATATTGAGTAGGGTTTAATTGATTAAATAAGATAATTATTGTGTAGACGACAATAAATATTTTTATGAAATAAAAATATTGGAAAAATATTATTTTGTTTAAATTAAAGAATGAATAATTATTTCAAGGTTTTAACATAACGAAAGTTGATGCTTTATGAAAATGGTGTATTTTCTAGTAATTTTGATGAAAAAAAATTTATGGAATAAAATGTTTGCAAATAGTGTGATTTTGTTGAAAAATGATATTTTGTTGAAATCAAAGAAATATGAAAATATTCAAGGTTTTGGAATATTGAAAGACGACATTTTTATGAAATGGGCATTTTTAGAAATATTGATGTAAAACATCATATGAAATAAAATGTTTGGAATTAATGGTTAACTTGGTTACTATTTGGTGAAGATTATGTTTAAACAATGTAGTAGGAATTGGGGTTTTAAATCCATCTTCTCATGTATATAAGCTTGTAGTATTTTGACATTAAATGTATAAACAAGTTAGAAAAGATTTTGTTGGTATTAAACAAGAAATGAGAAAAATTAGAAATTTAATCTTCAAAGTGCGTCAAATTGAGACTAAAGGGTATAATGAAAATTAAATTAAAAGATTACACATGTTAATAAAAGAAATGGTATTTTGTTATAAAAGTAGTCTTAAGTGCAAACGGATTTCCTGAATGATGAGTAAAGTAGTATGTGTTTAAGAAGATATGAATAAAAATATTCATTAAGTGTTAATGGGTAAACATTGATTAGTTAGTGAGTGTAACTTACTAATATTGTGAAATATTAACACTTGCGAAAAAGTAAAGGCGTAAAAGTGTTTTCAATCAAGTAAAAGATTACTCCAAGTGTGAAAGGTGTAAAGGGTTAAAAATACTTAAGAAGTTGGTGTGAGTAACTTAATAGTGTTTTGGTGAAAATAACACTTGTGAAAATGGAGTAAAAAGATTTGGAAACAAACGAGTAAAATGGTAATTTTAATTAAATTGGAACATTTTTATGAAATAAAAATGTTGGAAATGGTGTTACATAAAGTGGTCCTAAATAAATATGATTTTTGGAATAAAAATCAAGGTTTAAGTGTAAAGGACATGAAATGATAAATTTCAATATGTAACACATCTTGGGGCGAAAAAGTCCCGAATTTTGGCTTCGGCCGGGTAAAAAGGATAAGTGTAATAATGTGGACATTTGTAAAATGTTAAAACACATTAAAAGGAACACGAATGACACCTCTAAATCAATGGCAATAGCATATGGTGCGCATGGCCGGCGGTGTGGAGACCCTGGAAGTACGCGGTATAGGAAGATTCCAAGAAAAGATAAAGGAAATATGAAACATATTAAGAAATGGGTTGTGTGGTAAAATGTGTTAATACAACCTAACTTGAATGGATGTAACCAATGTTCCGGTAAAGGTAAAATGGATAAGTAAATGCATAAATATATTAATGTCCATAAAGGAATGCAAAATGGTTAAAGAGAATGGATAAATGAGTGGTTTAGCAACCTAAATTGTTTAACCCGTATTTAACACAATAACATGTTATAAAAAGGATTTTCAAATATTAATAAGTATTTTCTAACACGGTGAATGCGTGTGTTGAAATGGTGATTTTTAATGAAAATATTAAAGTGTATAGAAATGAATGAAAGTGTTAAAATTCGGTAAAGGAATAGGTTTGGATAAATCAAGTGTAATGGTGTCAAGTGTTGAACCGGGTGTGTTAAATAAAGTGAGAATGCTAAGTATTAAAAAAAAGAAAGCCTTTAATAAGATTAAGGTAAGTTCATCTAGGCGGGTAAGGTTTCGAAAGTAAAATGGTTAATGCATTGGAATATGTATTTTTCAATAGTATACGTATGTAGATATGTGCATATTTTCGCATGCATGTGGTTGTAGCGTGTGAGTATTCCTTTCTGTCGTTCGTTTCTATTCTTATCGTATAAATCCCCCTAGGCATAATCTCACATCCCCACTTTGTTATGGCAAGTTGGAGTGGTTTCGTATTTTGAGGGTATTATATAGGTAAGTATATTTTATTTATGCCTACTTTAGTAGCTCTATTTACTTGGAATTCGGGGTGCTCCCTATGGGTCCCTCACGTACTTCATCTTGAAATGGAAATCGAATGCAAATAAGTGAAATGTTAATTAAAATAAAATTGGACTAGAAACATTATTTAGGTTGTTTCATTGCACTTCACACCTAACACTCGGTTCGGACCGAGTTGACTCACGGGTAACCCATAAATTCGGGTCGAGGAATTACAAATGGTTTCAGAGCTCTAGGTTCAAGGTTCCTTTCAGGTGTGACATGGTGAGGTCGGTATTGGATATTTCGATGTCGATGTGGTTTGGGGACGGTCATGATAGTTTGATGACGGTTTAGTTTGTGTCCTTGATGGTAAAATCTAAGACGTTAGCATGACAAGTTAGACTATTTCTAAGTGGCACATGATTAGATTTATAATGATTAGTCACTTTTACATTTTTTACTAAAATTGTATTAATTTACGGGTGTCGATGCAAGCCTATAGTGGTGACACCATGATTATTAGTGTGATGAGCATTTGTTAAATTTTGGTGACATAGAATCAATTGAGGTGTCGATAGAAGGAAAATACACCTAATGGGCAAGTGGCACGATTATCATATAGTCAACGATGGGGGTTGATGGTTTAGGGTGCCTCGGTTAGGCACTAGTGATTGGTGACTAAAAAGGGGCATGTATAACCCTTAGGTATGGTGCTTAAGGATAGTTAACGCCAATGATGTGTTTAGGAAAATTAGATTCTTAGGATGATATTGAAATTGATAGTATTTCGATGTACACATGAAATTGTGTAGGGTAATAGCGTAAACATCGTAATCTTTTGTGCAAGACGTGTCGTGAGATAATTTTAATGATGATAATATCCTTATTGGTGACATCGGTGAGTAATGTTCATGGCGACCAAATAGTAAAGGTGGTGCATCTCATGTATGGAGAATAGGTAGCTGAATAGCATTCACAAGTGTTGATTTGTGGTGATAACGTATTACCCATTTGGCTGATGACTGAGATTGGGTGTACCTTGGTTATGATATGGTATTGAGGAATAAGATCCCATGCAACGTCTGTGGTGAGGGCCTTGGTGTTTATATTCAATACCTGATGCCCATATCCTACCAAGATCAATATAGTTGTGTTAGGTCATGGATTGGCACATATAGTGATATTCACATATCAAGGAAATTTGGTTGTCATAGTTGAACAATCATTGAGGATTTGGGTAAGGCAGACCTTGAGGTTTATAGGTCGCATGCGATGTCTTGTGTCCTACCATAAATGGTAATAGCAATAATTATAGTTTGTCCGTGAATTATAGTCTCACCGTTTGAGAGAAGGTAAGACTCATATCTAAGTGGTCAAACTCATTTTGTCCACCGAGGTAATGGCTAGGTGCGAGCAAATCCTAGTGCGTGAATAGTTCATAGTCACGTTGAGGTTCCCGTTGGAAACAAATTGAGTGTGGCATCATTGAGGATAATATCGAACCTCGTGATGTCTTGAGGTGTTTAAGGATTAATGTGCACGATGGCTAGAATCTCGTGGACTAGTTTGTTACGATCACCAAGTAACATCGATGTGGGTATCGAAAGGTTTGAAGAGTGCACCTAAGATGATAAAGATGTAGCTGATGAAATCTTATCGAATTTGGTACTTTCACATGAAATGTGTTTGGTGTTCTTAGGAAACCAATTAACTCTAGTAAGAAGAGGTACTAGCATTCTAGTAATGATTTAGTTGAGGGTCAGGTGATGATCCCAGATTAACAATCGCATAGTCTACATATCGCGTATGGATTTCCAATCGACACAAATGGGTGGTGTGATCCCTAAGGTAGGATAATAGTTGTATCATTTATGAGTTATGATCGGGTGTCATGGAAGGACTAGTATCGGTTTGGTGATACGACTTTGACACATACAAGGAAATGTATTCGAGGCTTAGAGTAAAGACGTCATGTGGAGACTTACAAATGGAGACTAAGGTAGGGTAACATTGAAACATGATTGTTATGTCCGTATGTAGATAGTATATGCTAGAGAAGCTTTAGAAATGCAAGGATTAGTTAATGGAACGTCTTGCCAAGTTGGTAAGGGTTAGAGATGTAGCTCAGTTTGATGTTAGTTACCCTTAGGGTCCTAATGACGACAGGTATTGTCATCCCAAAGATTTCGCGTGAATTTTGTGTTGGTGAAAACTGAGGGTGATTTTGATGATAACCTAGTGTGACCAAAGGACATGGTTAGGTGAGTGTTTCTATTGAACCAAGTAATGTCTGCAGGATGTGGGATTCGATCACGATGTGTTAAAGAAGACAATGACCTAGGTGTAATAGGTTGGTGACGTCATCACTTATTTTTGGACAAGTTCAATATATACTAGGCATGAGGTGTTCGCCAATCAGAATAATTAGTTTACACCAAAGGTGTAAAAGGTAGGGACTTGTTCCCAATGAGGGAAGTCGGGCAATGACTTCCTCAAGGACAGATGATTCATAAATTACGATCAGATTATGAGAATAAATAGTCGAGATTTAATTCGTTACGTCTAGTGACCCAGGCCACTGCGTATGGCCAGAAGTAGTACTCAATGAGAGTTTTGTGAATGAGTGGTGTGAATACAAGGCTATGGTGTAGTTTCGCTTTCATAGTCAAGATTGGTTGCCTATAGGAGAAATTCCTTAACACGGTTGCTTGTCCCTCTAACTCAAGTATGTTCCTTTCGGTTTCAGTAATTGAGAATCGATATTATCGCCTACGTGGTGACTCAGATTGGTTCCATGTCATGGTACAGTGCGGCTGAGCCTGAGAGAGCGCAGTGGACTAGGCTTGGTTAATGCAACTCGGTAACTGGGTGCGCTCATCTGAGGTATTCTTTCTATTGCATAAATATTTATGTACAGGTGTTTATACCTTTGATCACTGGGTTTGCTCCTAGTATCACCCACTTAGATGAATGGACTCTCAACAAGATGGCTCGACAGCCAGTGGCTCGAGTTATGTAGAGAGAAATGATGGCTTGATGATACTTTATAATGTTAAAAATCGAGGGTAAAACTTAGCATGATGTTGCTTTGCCACGATGAGTGGATTATAATTAGACTCTAGTGAGTACTCAAGGATGAGACACCTAAAGTAGTGTTAGGTTCATTAGAGTGATGCATCGAAAGGTGTAAACCAGGCGTAAATGATTTGATGGATTTACTCCTCCATGGAGTGAGATAATGACATGGTATTGTTATCGAAAAATTTATGTGATTTATGCAGTTAGGATAACCTGAGAATTTATGGAACACAGTATGTGCGGTCCTAAGCTAGAAGTTTATTTCGGTGATTTATATGACAAATGGTTGTTCTTGATTTGCTTTGGGTGATTGTTGGCCGCTAGAAAAAGGTTCTCCCATAAAGGCATCGATATGCCTTAGGTACCAAAATAAGTAGTGCTAGGAATGGTTCAGACTTAATCATAAGGCAAGTAGATATTCATAGTTGATTGTGTAATGGCGTGGTTAAGGGGATAATAAAAGTATAACATGTTAGCTATTTGGTGACCCTAATGTTGAGGAGTTCAATGATTTTGCCTTGGAAGATTTTTAGACTTAGAATAGAAGTTGGTGGACCCCATGAGTTTGAGGATTAATGGAATGCGCATTTCGGGGATGAAATTCCCCAAGGAGGGAAGTTTGTAATATCCCATCCCTGGGATTTAATTAAATTATTTTTGGATTATATCTTAATGATAATTAAGGAGGAGTTAATTATAAATATAATGGAATTTTAGGTGAAAAGTTAGAGAAAAATAAAAAGAAAAGAAACAGGGTCGTTCAAATGACAAGGGATGTCATTCGAACGACTATGTTCAGGTCGTTAGAAGGGTCATTAAAATGGTCGTTAGAAGCAGGGCTTCTAATGACATGGTACTGGTTTATAGTAGCAGGTCGTTAGAAGGGTCATTAAAATCACATTTAGAACGACGTTTCTTGAGTCGTTCGAACGACCTATGTTATGTTGCCCTTGTGCGCTGTCACGTTTTGGAGTGTTGATTTGGTGTGTGTCGAGCACAGATCAGTCCAGCAATGGTAAAATCGGATTTTTAGGCTTAAGGGGTGTTTTATAATTTTTTTTAAGGTTATTGGGTTTATTTTGTTAGGAGAAATGGAAGAAAGAGAGAGAAGGTGAGAGAGAATAAGAAGGGGTGGGTGGTCTTCCTCTACCACCCACCACTAAACCACCACTCGTCCACCTTAGACCACCACAAAACCACCATTTTAAAGATGTCTTTCTCCACATTTGAATCAAAAACACCCACTTCCACCATGGACAAGGAAGCCCTACGAATTTTGGAGTTGTATTTGGGGATTTTTATTGGAGAATATGAAGTAGGTCTTGCATCGGAGCTTAGAAGGAAGCATTTGGTAACCCCTTGAGGCAACCTTTGAAGTCGGGGGTTGCTCGTCCTACAACACCACCACCATCATTAGAGACATTAGAGGTGGGTAACCTTACTCTTAGTGTAAAAATATTTTTTGAATTTTGTAGTCTTATATTTAGGCAATTTTGAGTAAGATTTAATTGATTAACTGAGATAATTATTGGGTAGAAGACAATAAAATTTTTATGAAATAAAAATGTTGGAAAAATATTATTTTGTTTAAATAAAGTAATGGATACTTATTTCAAGCTTTTGGAATAATGAAATTTGATGTTTTATGAAAATGATGTATTTTCTAGTAATTTTAATGAAAAACATTTTATGGAATAAAATGTTTGCAAATAGTGTGATTTTGTTGGAAAATGATATTTTGTTGAAATTAAAGAAATGAGTAAATATTCAAGGTTTTGGAATATTGAAAGATGGCATTTTTATGAAATGGGCATTTCTAGAAATATTGATGTAAAATATTTTATGAAATAAAATGTTTGGAATTAATGTTCACTTGGTAACTATTTGGTGAAAATTATGTTTAAATCATGTAGTAGGATTTTGGTTTTAAAATCCATCTTCTCATGCATATAAACTTGTAGTATTTTGACGTTAAATGTATAAACAAGTTAGAGAAGATTTTTTTGGAATTAAACAAGAAATGAGAAAATTCAAAATTGTCTTCAAAGTGTGTGAAATTGAAACTAATGGGTATAATGAAAATAGAATTAATAGACTACACATGTTGATAAAAGAAATGGTATTTTCTTATAAAAGTTGTCTTAAATGCAAATGAATTTCTTGAATGAAGAGTAAAGAAGTATGTGTTTGAGAAGATATGAATAAAAGTATTCATTAACTATTAATGGGTAAACATCGATTGGTTAGTGAGTGTAACTTACTAATATTTTGATATATTAACACTTATGGAATTAAAAGGAAGTAAAAGCGTAAATGTATTTCCGATCAATTAAAAGATTAATCCAAGTGTGAAATTTGTTAAAGGCTAAAAAAACTTAAGAAGTTGGTGTGAGTAACTTAATAGCGTTTTGGTGAAAATAACACTTGTGAAAATTGAGTAAAAAGGGGTGATTTGGAAACAAATGAGTAAAATGATAATTTTACTTAAGTGGAACATTTTTATTAAATAAAAATGTAGAAAAGAGTTTTACACAAAGTGGTACTAAATAAATATGACTTTCAGAATAGAAATCAAGGTTAAAGTGTAAAGGACATGAAATGGTAAATTTCAAAGGGTAACATATGTTAGGGCGGTAAAGTCTTGGGTTTTGAATTCAGTCGGGTAAAAAGGATAAGTATAATAATGTGGACATTTATAAAATGTTAAAACACATTAAAAGTAACTCGGATGACACCATGATGAAGCAAGAAAGTCCCGGAGCCATTGATTGAAAATTCGTAAATCACTAGCCAGAGCAAATGGTGCGTTTAGCCGGTGGTCTTGAGCCCATGGAAGTATGTTGTAACACCCCGCTTAAAATAATAACGGGTGGCCAGCCCTATACTATATTAAATCAGGAATTCCAGATGGTCCAGTCTCAACATCAACTAACGGTACTATATAATATAGGACTAACTACCCGAAATCATATAAGCGAGATGTTATAAAAAATTTAAAACTTGCAACATACAACAACCCTACACTATAAAACTACTAATGAATAGAAGAGAGATGCAAGAAGCACTATGAGAAATGAAAGGAATCACCATACATGAATATGCCATAAATAAATAAACCCGAATAAGCTGTCGGGTCACAGCAAATACAATAACTGAAATGGAATAAATGTAAACATGTATATAAATATCCCTATGATACAAACCCGATATACAACAGGAATCCTACCTAGAATTTTAAAGAAGTAAGAAGCGGCTACATGAAACGTCCCGCAACAGTCTGCACATGTCACGGCTCCCAAGACTCTGGATAGAAGGTCATCCGGCATCCATGCGGTAGGATACCTGTGGAAATATATATATATATATATATATATATATATATATATATATATATATATATATATATATATATATATATATATATACAAGAAGGAGGGAGAAGTAAACGGGTCAGAGCCCCGAATGTATAAAATATTTAGCAAGTGTGTTAACCGTGTATAATAAATACCGGTGTACTTAATTTCATAAATAAGTGAGACCGCACTCTCGTGGAACCCCAACTCACCTCTCATCTAAAGGCGCGCACCTATTCGTGTCCCCAAATTTTAGTTAAATTACCCCCATTGATTTTAGGACAACGTAACTTATGAGGCCTAGCCTATATCCACGAGAGCTACCTTCCCGTCATAATCTAAGGATCCACCCATTTCTAATCCTATTAGATTATGATTACAACAATTATGCCATAAAAGGCTTAATGAATTCCGATTAATAATCTCATGAATTATAATTATCATAATTCCTAAAACATTACCCCTATACATATACATATATATATATATATATATACATATATATATATATATATATATATATATATATATATATATATATATATATATATATAGGCTAAAAACGTAAGAATTAATATACTTAATAATATGCACATGGAATATTGGCAAGACTTCTCTCTAATCCCAAAATTGTACTACGTTTCGTGCGTGGGGACTCTCGCAAAGCGAAATCCAAACAAGGAACCGCCCCGTTACACTACTCCTGACAAGGTCAAGACGAGAGATCCGTGATGCCACCTATGGAATTACTTCTCTCAAATCTCGACATGGCACTGCGTTTCGTTCGTGAGGTGTCTCGCAAAGCGAAATCCAAACAAGGAACCACCTCGTTACACTACTCCTGGGCAATGTCGATCCTAGAGATCCATAATCCTCAACATACAAGTTAATACTACCATTACTACTAACTATAACTCCTAAAGAAAGAAAAAGAAAAGAAAAGAAAGAAAACAAATAAGATAAAATAAAAGAACCTCCAATAATACCCTTGGGATGATGTAACCGAAATAATACCTTATGTGCGATACATCAACCCCCATCAATCTAGTACACCATAATCATCTAAGATGTACTTCATAAAAGTTCATATCCTTTCATCTATAGGATATATATATAAATATATATATATATAGGTATTTATTTCTAACCGTATATATATACCATCATCAATCCAATAGCCAAGTGTACATACTACATATGATGTACAAGGCCATGCACATAATATACCCGGCTATATATATCGCCGATAAACTGCATCAATGCTATCATCTTCCCAGTGCCCGGCTCACGTAGCAAAACTGGGGCCACCATGGTGGGACTAAACGACACCCATCTCGTGGTAAACTCACGCACACGACGTCCCGGGAAGCGGTCATAGCTCCAAACTGGCAATGAGACGAAACATACCCATCACGTCTCATCCCAAAAATAAATATATATCATATGGTAACACACGGGACGACTATGACCTGGGGAATATCCACACCCTGCTTTTCTAGCCAGGATGCTCACCCTCTACGCGCGCAACTTCCCAATGATAGCATGAGCGGGGTATGCTTAACCAATTTAGTATATATATCATTTACATGCATAATATATAATCCATATGATCCAATCATATGATCAAGTAATAAACCATCATATACGGTTTAAATATCCATACCATGTATATCCATAACATAAATATATCCATATATTCATATACATACAGATATATATATCAACCCACGTTCACATATCCTTATATCTATATATATAAACTAATTCTCGTTCATATGTATAAGATATATATATATATATATATATACCCGGATATAAGTATACATAATCCTCAATATACAAGCCGTCACCACCATTCCTTTAATTTACCTCGATACGTGAATATAATCCCATACTTGAAACATATTCGATCATTTTCCTATGATGAATAGTCTCCCAAAACCATATGTATATATCTATATCTATATATATTCAACATTAGGGCTATCACCCAAGAGTTTGTGTAGAAATCTTTCACTACACATATCATCTATATCTCCGAGTACATTAAAGAATCTAGTAATCATTTTGACTATCGGTATACATATAACTAATAGTCTATCAGCCTCAAGCTCATTCTTTCAATCATCACATAATCTCATTTCCCTCGATTTCGACTATGGTTCTATCACTTTTGTGAATACCCTAATCTAAGATCTCTCTAAGAGTTCTTAGCCTCACATCACATCTACACTTACTTTTAATCTACAATTAGGATTCCCAATCCCAAAGGGTTTCCCCCCAAAATCTCTCTACATAACTCCAAAAACATACATGGATACATTTCTCCCAAATTACCCTAAGGAGTCCCCAAAACTCTAATGTGTGAGAAACTCCTTATGTGTCTCCAAGAACATATCTCTTACATCATAAGAGAAGGCCCCAAATCAATAAACCCAACCAAAAAGGGTTTGAAATCACTATGGAGAAAATACTTCAAAATGCCCTGTTTCCGAATCGATTCGGCCTCCCAGGCGAATCGATTCGGGTCCAAAGACTTTGGCTTCTGCAATAGGCCGAATCGATTCGGCTTGGGGTCCGAATCGATTCGGTCAATGCAGACCTGCTAATTTTACCAAACCGAATCGATTCGCTTGAGGGGGCGAATCGATTCGGACCTGCAATTTTTGAAGTTTTCATCGGTTTCTTCAAAACCCACGAATTCTAAACCCTAAATTTCTCATTCCAACCCCCATTCCTTCATCAAATCATTATTTTAAGCCCATTAACCAACCCAAAGTTGATCCCAATCATTTCTATGTCATTAATTCCATATTTAATCATTGATTTCAAGATTTAAACCTAAAATCTAGGTTTTGACATTAATACCCAAAAACCATTTCTTTACCCCACAATTTATGAAATGAAATACACAAATAGCTATTTAGCAAGATTAAACACTTGCCTCAGGTTTGTAGAGTTTGAATCATCCTCGATGTAGCGGTAGGGACGGAAATCTCCAAGCTTTTCTTCCTCTCTCTCTTCCTTTCTTCTTCTTCCTCTTCTTCCTCTTCTTCCTCTCTCTCTAGGGCTCTTCTCTCTTTCTCTCAAATGAGAAATGGCTTCATCCGTAAGCCTCCAACCTTTTAAAACAAAATCCCAGTTTTAAATGTTAATACACACTTTAAATGACTCGTTGACTCCAATTCAAGTTAAAACAACTTAAAATCATTCCGGAGCCGAAATAAAACCCAATGACAGTCATTTTGACTATCTCGACCCTTCCGGGATCGATGGCACACTCAAAATCATCATCCGGAATACTTTAAAACGTCCTCTATTTTTGGACCTCATTTCCCAAATTCTAAAATTCTCAAATTTAATTAGATTTTATTTTCCCAAAATTTAAATTTCTCAGTCTCCAAAATCGAGGGTTGTTACATACTTCCCCCCTTACAGAAATTTCGTCCGCGAAATTTAAGATGAGCCTAGGACCTCAATATCATCTAGTCCCTACATCAATCCTCAAGATCACTATGCCGATCCTTTCTAGTTCTCACGTCGAACTACATAGATCCTTACCGGTCTAAAAAATCAACTAGCTACCCAGGGCGCCCATACACCCCGTACCCGAGTCTCTACTCGTAGAATTTTAAATCAGGCTCCATTCGCCTCAAAATTGTAAGATAACCCTCGGTAATATAATCTATAACAATATACTAAATATAAAAGTTTGAAAATTTCCACTGGTTGAACTCTCCTCAATTCCTGACGCTAGCCACCTTCGTGCGGGGGAGGTCTCGCAAGCGAAATCCAAACAAGGAACCCTCCCAATACACTACTGTGTAGCTAGGTCGGGGATTGAGATTAGTTGAACCAGGGTTAAGGTTTTATAAAAAGATTTTTCATATTTTAGATATTGCCCGAGGGCCTATACAATAATACAATATAAATATATTCCGCGTCTTTCGACACGCCAAACAAACACCTTATGTTTAAGGCACAATGCCTCAACCAATACAATTCTCTAGCCAATATCTAGTTCTCAAAACTAGCACAACTATGAGCTAAACTATCCGCTCCTCACGAATCTACCAATCTCAGAACCTCTCAGTTATGAAATTCCTATACATCATATTAACACCTTTATATAAAAATTAAATACTTCCCTCATTGGGATTCTAAAACTTCCCTACTATTTCGTTACGAAAAGGTGTATCATCTCCCAAGACGCCATACCAAGGCCACACTTGCTCACTTCCTTCTCTAGGAAAATTTCATACACCCTAGCGGTGTAGCGGATAACTACCCATCACGCCTTACACGCGACGTTCCCAATATCGCACAAAGCGTAACTTAAACCCAAAGAAAGGTATTCTACCTTACAATTCCATAACCTAATGGTTTCCCCTCACCCTAGAACCTCAACTCAGGGTCCTCAACTCCTTCCAGGAAAAATCATTATCCCTAAGCCTATTTCTTCACAAGAGAAACATCTTCCTCAAAATCCTTCCTAACCATTTTGAAGGGCAAGGCGCGATTGTAACTGCCGAGAACTCCTTCAGTCCTACACAACGAAACTGAGTCTCCAAAGGCATTCCCCCTCATCCTAGAAGGCGATACTCCTAATATTGGGACAACTCCACCTACCTCATATTGGTAAGAGTCACCAAAACCAGGTTTCCTAACTAAGGTTAACAGATTCTCAATCTAAACCTCCCAAGGACTACACTACATGCCTCTCCTCGGACTTTCCTTACTAAGACCAAGATTCTCCATTCGAGCAAATTTCCTTTATTACTCAACTGCCGATAAATCACCTCACACCAATGCTAGAAATCTCCTCAATATCTCCTCCAGAATCGGGGAAAACAACTACCCCCGATCAAAGCGTACCCAAAATATGCTATGGGTTCCGTATTTCTAAACCCATTCTTTCCTAGACGACAAAATCTAGGCGACGTCTGAAACGAAACAAGAGCAACTGTTATCAGAACGCCAATCAAGTGAATATACTTCACAGAAGAAAACAACGCGGTGAACACAACAGTCCTATTTTTAGGGCTTTATGTCAAGAACGTTAACGGAAGAATGCAGAAACTCGCACAGATCCTAAGGACTCTAGAACCTGATGCTCTGATACCATCTGTAACACCCCGCTTAAAATAATAACGGGTGGCCATCCCTATACTATATTAAATCAGGAATTCCAGATGGTCCAGTCTCAACATCAACTAACGGTACTATATAATATAGGACTAACTACCCGAAATCATATAAGCGAGATGTTATAAAAAATTTAAAACTTGCAACATACAACAACCCTACACTATAAAACTACTAATGAATAGGAGAGATATGCAAGAAGCACTATGAGAAATGAAAGGAATCACCATACATGAATATGCCATAAATAAATAAACCCGAATAAGCTGTCGGGTCACAGCAAATATAATAACTGAAATGGAATAAATGTAAACATGTATATAAATATCCCTATGATACAAACCCGATATACAACAGGAATCCTACCTAGAATTTTAAATAAGTAAGAAGCTGCTACATGAAACATCCCGCAACAGTCCGCACCTATCACGGCTCCCAAGACTCTGGATAGAAGGTCATCCGGCATCCATGCGGTAGGATACCTGTGGAAATATATATATATATATATATATATATATATATATATATATATATATATATATATATATATATATATATACAAGAAGGAGGGAGAAGTAAACGGGTCAGAGCCCCGAATGTGTAAAATATTTAGCAAGTGTGTTAACCGTGCATAATAAATACCGGTGTACTTAATTTCATAAATAAGTGAGGCCGCACTCTCGTGGAACCCCAACTCACCTCTCATCTAAAGGCGCGCACCTATTCGCGTCCCCAAATTTTAGTTAAATTACCCCCATTGATTTTAGGACAACCTAACTTATCAGGCCTAGCCTATATCCACGAGAGCTACCTTCCCGTCATAATCTAAGGATCCACCCATTTCTAATCCTATTAGATTATGATTACAACAATTATGCCATAAAAGGCTTAATGAATTCCGATTAATAATCTCATGAATTATAATTATCATAATTCCTAAAACATTACCCCTATACATATACATATATATATATATATATATATACCTATATAGGCTAAAAACGTAAGAATTAATATACTTAATAATATGCACATGGAATATTGTCAAGACTTCTCTGTAATCCCAAAATTGTACTACGTTTCGTGCGTGGGGAGTCTAGCAAAGCGAAATCCAAACAAGGAACCGCCCCGTTACACTACTCCTGACAAGGTCAAGACCAGAGATCCGTGATGCCACCTATGGAATTAATTCTCTCAAATCTTGACATTGCACTGTGTTTCGTGCGTGAGGTGTCTCGCAAAGCGAAATCCAAACAAGGAACCACCTCGTTACACTACTCCTGGGCAATGTCGATCCTAGAGATCCATAATCCTCAACATACAAGTTAATACTACCATTACTACTAACTATAACTCCTAAAGAAAGAAAAAGAAAAGAAAAGAAAGAAAACAAATAAGATAAAATAAAAGAACCTCCAATAATATCCTTGGGATGATGTAACCGAAATAATACCTTATGTGCGATACATCAACCCCCATCAATCTAGTACACCATAATCATCTAAGATGTACTTCATAAAAGTCCATATCCTTTCATCTATAGGATATATATATATAAATATATATATATATATATATATATATATAGGTATTTATTTCTAACCGTATATATATACCATCATAAATCCAATAGCCAAGTGTACATACTACATATGATGTACAAGGCCATGCACATAATATACCCGGCTATATATATCGCCGATAAACTGCATCAATGCTATCATCTTCCCAGTGCCCGGCTCACGTAGCAAAACTGGGGCCACCATGGTGGGACTAAACGACACCCATCTCGTGGTAAACTCATGCACACGACGTCCCGGGAAGCGGTCATAGCTCCAAACCGGCAATGAGACGAAACATACCCATCACGTCTCATCCCAAAAATAAATATATATCATATGGTAACACACGGGACGACTATGACCTGGGGAATATCCACACCCTGCTTTTCTAGCCAGGATGCTCACCCTCTACGCGCGCAACTTCCCAATGATAGCATGAGCGGGGTATGCTTAACCAATTTAGTATATATATCATTTACATGCATAATATATAATCCATATGATCCAATCATATGATCAAGTAATAAACCATCATATACGGTTTAAATATCCATACCATGTATATCCATAACATAAATATATCCATATATTCATATACATACAGATATATATATCAACACATGTTCACATATCCTTATATCTATATATATAAACTAATTCTCGTTCATATGTATAAGATATATATATATATATATATACCCGGCTATAAGTATACATAATCCTCAATATACAAGCCGTCACCACCATTCCTTTAATTTACCTCGATACGTGAATATAATCCCATACTTGAAACATATTCGATCATTTTCCTATGATGAATAGTCTCCCAAAACCATATGTATATATCTATACCTATATATATTCAACATTAGGGCTATCACCCAAGAGTTTGTGTAGAAATCTTTCACTACACATATCATCTATATCTCCGAGTACATTAAAGAATCTAGTAATCATTTTGACTATCGGTATACATATAACTAATAGTCTATCAGCCTCAAGCTCATTCTTTCAATCATCACATAATCTCATTTCCCTCGATTTCGACTATGGTTCTATCACTTTTGTGAATACCCTAATCTAAGATATCTCTAAGAGTTCTTAGCCTCACATCACATCTACACTTACTTTTAATCTACAATTAGGATTCCCAATCCCAAAGGGTTTTCCCCCAAAATCTCTCTACATAACTCCAAAAACATACATGGATACATTTCTCCCAAATTACCCTAAGGAGTCCCCAAAACTCTAATGTGTGAGAAACTCCTTATGTGTCTCCAAGAACATATCTCTTACATCATAAGAGAAGGCCCAAAATCAATAAACCCAACCAAAAAGGGTTTGAAATCACTATGGAGAAAATACTCCAAAATGCCCTGTTTCCCAATCGATTCGGCCTCCCAGACAAATCGATTCGGGTCCAAAGACCTGGGCTTCTGCAATAGGCCGAATCGATTCGGCTTGGGGTCCGAATCGATTCGGTCAATGCAGACCTGCTAATTTTACCAAATCGAATCGATTCGCTTGAGGGTGCGAATCGATTCGGACCTGCAATTTTTGAAGGTTTCATCTGTTTCTTCAAAACCCACGAATTCTAAACCCTAAATTTCTCATTCCAACCCCCATTCCTTCATCAAATCATGATTTTAATCCCATTAACCAACCCAAAGTTGATCCCAATCATTTCTATGTCATTAATTCCATATTTAATCATTGATTTCAAGATTTAAACCTAAAATCTAGGTTTTGACATTAATACCCAAAAACCATTTCTTTACCCCACAATTTATGAAATGAAATACACAAATAGCTATTTAGCAAGATTAAACACTTGCCTCAGGTTTGTAGAGGTTGAATCGTCCTCGATGTCGCGGTAGGGCCGGAAATCTCCAAGCTTTTCTTCCTCTCTCTCTTCCTTTCTTCTTCTTCCTCTTCTTCCTCTCTCTCTAAGGCTCTTCTCTCTTTCTCTCAAATGAGAAATGGCTTCATCCGTAAGCCTCCAACCTTTTAAAACAAAATCTCAGTTTTAAATGTTAATACACACTTTAAATGACTCGTTGACTCCAATTCAAGTCAAAACAACTTAAAAACATTCCGGAGCCGAAATAAAACTCAATGACAGTCATTTTGACTATCTCGACCCTTCCGGGATCGATGGCACACTCAAAATCATCATCCGGAATACTTTTAAACGTCCTCTATTTTTGGACCTCATTTCCCAAATTCTAAAATTCTCCAATTTAATTAGATTTTATTTTCCCAAAATTTAAATTTCTCAGTCTCCAAAATCGAGGGTTGTTACATATGTGGTATAAGAAGATTTCAAGAAAAGATGAAGGAAATATGGAACATATCAAGAAATGGTTTTTGTGGTAAAATGTGTTAATACAGCCTAACTTGAATGGATGTAACAAATGTTACGGTAAAGGTGAAATGGACAAGTAAATGCGTAAATCTATTAATGTCATAAACGAATGAAAAATGGTTAAAGGTAATGGATAAATGGGTGGTTTAGCAACCTAAATGGTTTAACCTATATTTAACACAAGAATGTGTTGTAAAAAGGATTTTCAAAGATTAATAAGTATTTTCGTGTATGGTGAATACGTGTGTTGAAATGGTGATTGTCAATGAAAATAGTAAAGTGTATAGAAATGAATGAAAGGGTTAAATTACAGTAAAGGAATGGGTTTGGATAAATCAAATGTAATAGTTTCAAGTGTTTAATGGGGTGTATTAAATAAAGTGGGAATGCTAAGTATGAAAAAAAGAAAGCATTTAATAAGATTGAGGCAAATTAATCTGGGTGAGTAAAGTTTCGAAAGTAAAACGATTAATGCATTGGAATATGTATTTTTCAATGGTATACGTATGTATATATATACATATTTTCGCATGCATGTGGTTGTAGCGTGTGAGTATTCCTTTTTTCCATTCGTTTCTATACTTCTTGTGTAAATCCCACTGGGCATAAGCTCACATCCCCAATTTCTTACGATAGGTTAGGAGAGGTTCCGTATTTTGAGAGCGTTATACATGTAAGTATATTGCGTTTATGTTTATGTTAGAAGCTCTGTTTACTTGGACTTCAGGGTGCTCCCCATGGGTCTGTCCCTCAAGTAGTTCATCTCGAAATTGGAATCGCATGCTAATAAGTGAAATGTTAATTGAAATAAAATTGGACTAGCAACATTATTTAGGTTTTCATTTCACTTCACACCTAACGCTTGATTTGGACCGGGTTGACTCATGGGTAACACATAAATTTGGGTCGAGGCATTACAGGATGTTACAGGGGCTTTGATGTCATAACATTCCGAAATTTCCTATAATGGGCCTTATTTATTTTACCTACCTAACAAGGACTACAAAAAATGTTTTGAGATATATTGTTTTAGACATACCTCTAACTAATTCTCGGGAGCTCAATCTTCTTAAGCTATCAAAATTAGTATGACCCAATAGGTTATGACAAAGATCTTAGTCATCTAATCTTGTTAACTTATAGGACCCAATACTGTGAACAACTGTGTAGAAATTATCTAGAATTCTGTTTCCCGTAAGATTACAGTTATCGTCTTTATTTAAAATTTTGCACTCGATTTTTTTTAAAAAGTGATCGTATAACCAAAATCACAGAATTAAGAGATACTTAGCAATTATCTTTTAAGCCTTTCACAGGGAGAACTTCATTAAGGACCGATAAACCCTTTTCTTGAATTGTCCCTTTACCAATGATGTGGGATGAGACTCCATCACTAAACATGACATTACCTACTAAGAAGTTAGTCATTTTAGTCTCGTCCCGGGTCATGTGTTTAGAACGCCCAGAGTCAAGTTAACAACCAACAAAGGTACGTTCATCTTTTAAAGCGGTCATACCAATATTACATATCAATTGTGGCAACAAGGAATCTTTTCTAACCCAAATAGCCATTGTTTTAGAAGATTTTTGGTCCATTGATTTACAAAATGGTTAGGGGCTTGCCTTAATGGTTTTTTCTTGGTGCGAGACTTATTCCAGTTTTTTTAAGTTATAATTTTAATTAATTTTTCCTGGGAAGAATATATGTAGAGTACCTCACTATTGTCCATAAATATCAAAATATTTATAGTAAAAATGTGAGGACGACTCGACACTATTCTGAAACCCTTAAAAATAGTTTTAGACTCATTTTGAACGTGAGGTTTAATTTCAACAAATTTAGTATTTTGATTAAATTCTCTGATGGGGAACACGTACTTAGATTTGTTGTCAGGGTTCTGCTTAGGACTGCAAATAGTCTTTGTGTCTTGTTAGACTTACTCTTTTAAAATGGATTTATGAGATTTTTTAAAATTCTATCTTGGTGAGTTTGATTAATTCTCAAAGCACATAAAAACAATTTTAGATTCATTTTGACCACCAACCTTCGATGCTACATTTTTTTTCAAAATCATGGCTATTTTTTTCTTTATCATTGATTTTTCTAGAGCTTAAGATATTATCATACGTTTTTGCATTGGTCTCAAAACGAAGACGTTTCTTCAAAATGTTTGAAAATGTTTCTTTTGATTCTTGTTCGTCAATCAATGTGGATTTGTATCTTTGTTCTAAAAATAATTTTTCTCTAAAAGTTTTTTTATTTTGAAAAGGAATTTTTTTTTATTTCAGTATCATGATCCACATATTGATTAGTACAGTCCTATGCATTCTGCCTAATAATTTTACTTAGGCTTTCCACACGTTCAGTCAAATTGTCACTAAGTTTTCAAGTTTAGAGCATGTTTTAAAAGTTTTAGCACATAACTCTTGAAATTCTAGTAGGTCATCATTATTGGACTCACTAAGTGTAGTGTGTGAATTGCTTCCTAACGATTCGTTTTGCAGTTCGGGAGTCACACACCCATTCAGTTCATCAAAATGATTGTCAATTTGACTCACGCACCCACTTGACCCATTAGAAATATTAATAGTAACGACATTGAACACACATTACAGCACATACATGTTAGGTGGTACAGTATCAATAACAGAATCAGACATGCTTTATCATTAGTATATACAATTTTAGCATAAAAAGACGTGAAAGATTTACTTAATTCATATGGCTCTAACTCATCATATTTTGAGTCACTTAAGTCATCCCAAGTTTTACATATATGGGCCTTAGGTGTAGTTTTGACCTAAGACTTGCATCGATTATCATAATGACCCATATTTCCACATTTTTGGCTTCAATATTACTAAGGTCTTTCTTGAGCCTTTAGCTATTATTAGTTATGTTCTATCTGTCAATATTTTGGTCATAAGGTTTTGAACCTTGAAATCTTTAACAATCAGTGTCCCCTTATTTAGTAGCCACAACATTCCTACACTATATTATCTTTTTAAATTGTTTGCTTATGAGATCTATTTGGTTATTAAGAATTTTAAAATCCCAGTATTCACCTAACCCTATGTCAAGGTCTGGGACATTTAAATTAGGCATAGTTATTTGAGAGGAGAAAGCTAAATTTAGAGAGGTCATGTGTTTTTTGTATTCTAATTCCATTTCTAGAGTCCTTAACATGATACTCAAAAGTTTAGGGGTCAAATAGGGATCATCTATTTCTTCAATGGCATAACATTTATTACTAAATTTAGAGGGAAAATACCTAAGAATTTTTTGAAGAATTTCTCTGCTATCATACATAATTCCATTTTCATGCAGTTTAGTGATTATATCATCCAATTTGATGTAGAAGTCATCAAATGTTTCAACATAATTCATCATCAGGGTATTATAAATTTGAACAAACATTTAAGTCTTTCCTGCCTTAACATGATCATCACCTTCATGGGCAGTGACAAGTGTGTCCTAGGCTTCATTAGAAGTGGTAAATATAGATATTATTTTGAACTCATATTCATTCATAGACATGAAAATACAATTTTTACCCTTATTATTATTGAGAGATAGTTGTTTCTCTTATTTAGTGAACTCACTCGACATTTTCTTAATTCTTATCGTGCTACCCTTAGTGATAGGTTTAGTATGGTAAGAATAACCATTTTAAATAGTTTTCCAAACCTCATCCCCTAAGGTGCCCTGGATGAAAGAAATCACCCTTACTTTCCACTAAGGAAAGTTGTGTCCATCGAAGATAGGAGGTCGGGATAGATCACCAAGCCTTTCAAATTTCTCTTCCATTTTTTAAAACAAAAATGGTTTTAGAAGCTCAGGATAAAAAAAACATTAAAACCGATCTGATACCAATTGAAATAACTCAACCTTATATAATTAATCAATTTAAAAATGTAAGATTAAGAATCCAAAATAGCTTGCGGAAGAAACTCTTATTGGTATCAAACTTTTATGTAACACAAGGTGTGTAAAATCAACAAATAGTTAAACATATTCAAAACTTGAATTTCTTCTAACAAAAACTTTAACAAAAAAATAATTCTATTAAACCTTTTTCAAGCTAGGAAGCATGTAAGAGTTATGATCGTAAAGATAAATTTCAACACACTGATTTAACTTGGTAAAACTCGAAACCTATGGGAGACATCCACAGTGACCTCTACACTACAAAATAAAATACACTAATACAAGAATATGGCTTACAAAATAAAAGCATACAATATGATCAAAACACGAAAGAAAGATACCTAAAATGTTAAGCTGCGCCTCAAGGAAATCTTTTTTATCTAACAAGCTTTGTTAAAACCACAAGTCCAATAGGTCTTTACATCGACTATAAGTCTAATTCTCCAAAGAACAACCACACACAAAACTAGTTGAGGTGTGTGAAATAGTGTAGATGATCTAGTGACCTAGTCTATATGAACATGTAAGTCTCTCACTCTCTCTCACTCTCTCTCACTCTCTCTCTCTCTTAGGAGTACAATCAGTCCTATCAAAATACAACGGGAGTTATATGAATATATCTAAACAACTTATATCATGGAATCACTTAAAAGGTTCAAATCTATTGAGATTAATAAAAATTAGATCTAAAATGTAATATACAAGAAAACATATTTCAAAAGATATAAAATTAGGTTTTCAAAAATATTCAGATCTAACCTCTAAAAATTGAATTCTGATATATTATGCTTTGAAGTAAAATATTATGGATCTAAACAGAAATGAAACTTGCAAATGTAGATCCACTAGAAATATATGAATATAAAAAATATTTTCAAAAAAGATTTTGAATTTGATATTTAGAACAATCCAGAACTCAAGTGTGTGAATATGTTTCTTAGTGTTTAAAACCTTGATTTTATGAAGAAGAAATAAGATCTAGAAACAAACAGGAAGGTTGTATTAAGGAGAACTTGACTTTAGGAGTTTAACACTCTAAACTCAGTAGATCTAATACTCAGATTTGTTTTTATAAAATCCTTGATTTTCTTTCACTCAAAAAACATTTGTTCCCTCTTAGATTTCTCTCAAAAAAAGGTTTTTTGTCAAGAAATGTTTTTCTCTCTTTTCTTTTGAACTTTTTCCCTCTCTAACCTCAACTGTATTTTTTCTTCTCTCTCTAATTGGAGCAAAAAAATTAAATGTCAAAGACGAACAAGGTTTATATAGAGGTGTGGAAGGTTATGGAGAGGTTTACTCAAATCAATGTCCGAGATGTAGTCTACCGTGTCAGATATTATCGAACGGTTTAAAATCATGCATTATAAGTAAGCAGATGGGTTATATCCGTCTATCAAGTTAAGCATTATGATTACTTGAAAGTAATGGAAAAATGATTAACTCAACACTAAATCTAAGCCACTAATCATTTTAATCCCACGACTCACACTAGGTAATAAATATGTGAGACAAAAGATACCCACTCTCATCCAATCAGATCAAGACAATTATGACTTATTAATGTTTAAAAATACACACCAACTAAAAAAATTTAGGTAATTATAAAAACCACCCAACACATTTTAAAATCATATTAAAATGTTTTATTTGATGGTTTTTTTTTACTTTTTATCCAAAATAATTTCAAAAAAATTATTTAAAAACATAAAAATCCTGAAAAATATAATAACATCTAATATGCATGAGGTCAAAGTTGTCCTATTTGTGTGAATTTTTATACCTTCTTACCATATTTAGACATAGTTGAATTTGATGATGATGCCTTCTTGAAGTAGACTAACTTCTCGATCTTAACCAAATTACCTTTAAGTTGCTCAACTCTAAAAAATATATTTTTGTCTTAATATCCAAACTAAATGAAAGACCTATGTAGTATAGACTCAAAATAAAATCTAGGAAGTCAACTGCATAAGGTGTTCCAATTGCTCTAGACTAAGTTTGCGAAAACTCCATAAATTTGGCAATGACATGGGTCATTTGAGTAGGACCCATCATTGAATTCGTTGAAAACTGTCCAAGTCCTATGATGATAGAAATAGGAGGAACCTCAACTGGAGGGACCAAAGGGGCACAAGTGAGATTTTTTTCCTCCAAGTGTTAGGCGTCACCAAGGTTTAGAGTACAGTTGACATTTTCATTAGCCATTTCAAAGAGAATACGTCCCTAGCATAGTCAAAGAGAGTGGTTCTTTAAGTGCTAGGGTGTTTAAAGATAAATAGAGGTATATCTCATATTAAAGGAAATGAATATATATCAATAAATGCACTCCCAGATGAAAATGAATAAACTCATGTATATAACTCTCAATAACATGAAATCAGTACAAGTGTTTGATAATATGAAACTCTCAAGAAACTAGCTAGAGGGAGAGAATAACAAGAAACCTAGATACACCTCAGGTTGGTAGCTCAATCACCAAAGTATGAAGTAATAATTGCCAAAGCTCAATAAATGCCTATTTTATAGAGTAGAACTTGGTAAGGGTGGCCATTGGCCGTGACTGGGTGGGACTAATCGGTTTCGAGTAGGACCTGTAAACTTTTGAGCTATACGAAGCCCACCTAGGACTGAGTCGAGCCTCATATGTAATATCAAGCCCATCTAAATTCGAAGGCTTCTTGCCTAGGCTCGTACTCAATTTTTTCCCCCTAAATTTTATTATTTAGCAAATTTATGACCTATTTTATTGTTTAGCAAATTTATTTTAGAATGTACTCTTAAGACTAAGAGTAAATAACGCATAAAATTAATATTTCTAAATTTTCTCGATTTAAATTCTTTTTTATAACTTTTAACCTTAAAGGAATAAAAACTAAACTACTAATACACACACACACACACACACACACACACACACACACACACACACACACACACACATATATATATATATATATAAAATAAAGTAGGAAACTTATGTATGTTATAAGCTTCAACTATGATGTCATCTATTTGAGTTTTTTTTGCACTTCCTATTTTACCCCTTACAAATTTGGATTCCCCCTCTTTTAACACACTCTAATTTGTTCCCCCTTCCATTTAAAATTCAAACACAAGGGCACAATTGTATTTTACCATTCCTGTACAATTACCCACACACGATTACCAAGAAAACTCTCTCCCTCTTCGGACATCCCCACCCCAGTTTCTCATCAAAAATTTTTCTCCAAAGAAATATTTTCTCCCTCCATACCCACTTCTCTCTCCATGCTAATGATGTGGTAATTCACTACCTAACTCTTGCATACCCATATGATATGTTATTATCTCTTATTGACTAATGTTTTTATATTGAAATTCTTTCATCAAATCCTTTGTTGGTTCGTTTGGGATGGAATGAGAAACGATCTAATGAGAGTGTCTAAGTAGGCGGGTATCTAAATATTTTCTTCTTTTTTACCCTCTTAATATGAGTCTTCGATCAATTTTTTTGTAAACATGGTTTTGTCTTTTGGTTTCTTTAAATAAGGGTTTCTGAAACCTAATTTATAAACCTATCTATTGTGTTAGATCTCTAATTTATTAGATCTGTAATTGTTATATTGTATTTGTTAGATCTGTAATTGATTTCAGATTTTGGTTCTAATATATCACATGTTTTCTTCTTCATGATTTTGATTCAGGTTTACATTGTTCGGGGTCAGTTGGTTTTCTGGTTGAAAACTCAACCCCTTAAAATTGATTTAGGCTTAAAAAAAAATTGATGTCTATACCTACATATGGATTTACTAAATGATTTATAACATCTATATATATATATGTATATTGACCTGTCGATTTTGATACTGAAACAGCTAACCAACCACTGAACACCCAAGTTTTATAATTTTTGTTTTAAATTTGTTAATATTCTATAAAATAATTTATTTTTAATGGATATATTTATATGTTTTGGTTTATAACTCATCACTAACTATGTTATTTGGTTTTTAGTCTAAAATTAATGGATGAATAATGATGGAGCTATTAAATTATTTCATTTCACTTGCTGATTTTGTGTCTTTAGCTTTGATTTCTACTAGATGTTGGGTAATACGATTCCATCATTTTTCTATATATGTATAGAACCACTACTCACCAACATCAACTGTGTACGGATCACCACTAGAAAGAGAACCCACCACCATATATAACATGGTTTGTTTTGAAGACATTTGAATAAGGTATACTCTATTTTATGTTGGCTTTATTGACCTCAGTTAAGGTATTACGCCAATCATTCTTGATTAGGAATTACTTCGACCATTGTTTGCTAGCACTTTTGAATCTGTGTTTTCTAAAAATGCCTACCAATGCAGGTATTGTTTGGTCAAATGCCTAACGTAGTTTCCTTTCGTATGCTTATCTCCCATGATGTTAGGAAAGGAGTTTATTTTATATGTCTGATAGTTTTGAACATTTGGAAAAAGTTAATTTTGCCCATGTTTTAACCTAGCAAAGAGCTGAATTAGCATTCTGCTATTGGATCTTACCAGACCATTGACCAACATCTATCATAACATCCCACAAAATCTTCACAACCTCAATGTCCCGTAATGTAGCATCTTTAACATGCTACTTCACAGTTTATATGACTTCTGATATACATGTCCAATTGTTGAATTTCATATTCAAATTTTAGAGTATGGTATGATTATGGTGTTTCTCTTTTTATCATTCGCAGGGTTTGAACAAACAACGTAACTGTTATCTAAATGCATTGTGACTGCTACACTTCACATATTAGATTTTTGCAAGGATGGAGGTGTTTTACACAAGGTATAAGTTATAACACAAAAATATCATTTCAAGAGTTTATCCAAATGAGTTCTGTTGTTTATTTTTTTTATCAGTTGTTTATTGGAACAATAAGATCATATTGTCTTATCTATTTGTCCACACAACATGAATAAGGGTATTTAATAGAGCATCTAATCTATTGACTTGATGTTTTATTTCTCTGTCATTTATTTTTTTATACTCTGAAGACCCTAACTCATACCTATCTTAAATTTACATTTGTATAGATACTTTCCAATGACATTAATGTTTACTTTTATTATATGTTTTATTTTGATTATTTGATATGTATTTTATTTGTAGGTGCAAACATATGTACAATACAAAAAAAACTTTGCTTTAGGTATGTTTATTAAGAGCTTTTGCATCCAATTACCTGTTTTTTAAATTGTCAAGCAAAATGTTTGTATTGGAAAATGCTTGAGTTTGGGTAAAAATGCTTGAAGTTGACTTGGTTTTGATGAGGTGTGTGCCGATTTAAGAGTTTTATTTTGATTTATGTTTTGTGGACAGCTGTGATTGGTTAAGCAGATTTGTCAATCTATGTTGTATATCATATTTTTGCTGAGCTTCTTATAATTATGTGCAAATGAATAAATTTTGAAATTTACAAGGTGAAATCATGACACTTAGGTGAAATCATGATAGTTAGGTGATATAAGGTGAAATAATGATAATTAGGTGAAATCATGCTCCGCTGAAAAGTAATGTATTACTTTTGAGGGTAAGAATGTGGCACCTAACATAGTGACTATCTAACAGTGTGAGCATCATTTAAATAAAAGCTTTCTTGATTATTAAAAGATAGGTCCTCAAATTGAAAAGTCAGACATGTCTGATCTCCTTTTGTCTCTATCGAGCAGGTCCTCACTTGATCTCTTTTTGTCTCTATCGAGAAGGTCTTTTTTTCTCAATAGGTCCGCATTATGAGAAACTCCAGATGCTTCTGAGTGTCCAAATAACCACTGAAGGCAGATACATTATCTTCATCTGGTCAGTTTGAGGATACTGGCTTAGATGATCAAGTGAATAAGAGAACCCAATGTCCATATGTAGTTTTGTACCCAATTAACACTATAATTCATTCTATTATAGTTTTGTGGTTCTAACTCTGTTATTCACATCATATGCATGCTATTCCATTTTTTTGATTATGTACCCAACACTTTTAATGTCATGTTATTCCATCTGTTATTCACATTGAAGTCTCAAGAGGTCTGATTGATACAAAAAACTATAAGAGAAGAAAACAAAATAGAGGATACACAACTCAATCAACTTAGTCTCAAACTTAGTTGGCTAATTCTCTTCAATTGGTTTCCCAATTTTAATTTATTAGAACTACAATAATCAGTTGGATGTTTTGATTGTATCTATAATATAGCCTATAGGTAGTTCCTTTTTGTTGCATTAAAAGTTGGTGTACTTCAAGCATCGTCTCAAGAAAATTTGAATTGTATATTGAGAAACAAAGTGTATTTGATTGGTACATTGACCCGGGTGTACTTGAGCTCTGTTTTGAATTACTTATTAGTTGGTATATGTTAGGTTTAGTTGTTTTCTATGTAATCTAGTCTTTTAGGCAAGAATTTATTTAGATAGGAGTTCCTATGGTGAGTTTCTTAATTCTCTTTGAATTCTCATTTCCTCTATAAATAATTAGTAGTGGGTATTACTCTATTTCTTACAATTAATAGTCACATGTTAGTTTACTGAATGGAAAAGTTATGGATATCATATGGATTTCCTAAAACCTTGTAACATAATATAAAAATTATATTGCTTATAGCCAAACTTTTGTTGTTATATTGATTATATTGTGGTTATACTGATTCATATGGTGATTCTATTGTCATTCTAACGAATCAAGTCCAATCATTTATTTTATGTATAGAAAAATATATACCAATACCAGCTGTTAAGTATTTTTTTATGTCCCATTTCCTTTGTTTTGAGATACTATATCCTAATACCAAGGTCCTCTGGTGCATCAACATGAGAGTTATTAAGTTTCAAGTAGTCTCAATAATACTACCATGACAACAAATTCAATCAGTTTTATTTTAGGTTGTTTGGTATTCAGAAAAAGGTTAGCTTAAGATCCTATCTCTTCTTTATTTTAGAGTGCATGATTTGGTAATTATTTATTTCCTATTTTCTTACAAATTTCAATGATTTGCTGGTCACCACATATATATAGTAATCTGAGTGAAGTTTTATTATTGTGCCATGTTTGGGTGGTGAATCTGTTGCTTAGTAATATAAACATTAGTTTCTTTGAACTACTACTCAAGACGCTGGGAGGGTTATGCATAGCTCGATTGTTGTATCTCATCAACAACCACTCCCCGTCTTCAGACAACTACCCGGGATGCATTTTTCCCATTACCCTCCAAATTATATTCCATAGGGTCATTATTTCCCCTATTTTGTTCCACCTCTGGCCATTCATCAATTTTTAAGTGCGGGTTCATTCCCTCAATAACCCCAGACTGGTGGTGTGTATCTAGCTCCATTAGTGGGATCTACCAAATATTCACTTTCTCAATACAAGTTTGGAAGTAATGAAATAAACTCAACTCACGTTGGAGTTCATGGCAGTTATGGACCATGCACCTCCTCCCTAGCCAATTACAACCCTACTTCAACTGCAACAGTGGGAAAATCAACTTCTAATAAGGATCTTGCTGTTTATCAGTCCCAGGAAAGTAATGTTTATATTACTAGACAACAGGTTAGTTTCTATTTATTTAGGTGGTGACTCTCAGTAATTTTTACGGATATTTCATCTTTCAAAGGCAGTATTATTGTGATCTTTCACATGTAATTTGTTGGTGGATGTGAAGACAACTCTCTATGGATATTCATCGGTTGTTTTTTGTTTATTCTCAGTGCTTAAGACAGTAATGTACATGTTTGCAGAACCTTGCATCAGTATTGAAGGCCCTCTTCTTGTAAGAGCTTAAGGCCAGTAATTTACATGTTTCCCCATTCCTAACAGAGCCAGATTATTGTTCCCCTTGAATTTAGGTCCAGTCAGTTGAACACCTGTGATGAGGAAACCTAAAGCAAAGAATCCCAATAAAGGGGACATGACTTATGAGGAGAATCAGAGGCTCAGCACAAACCTTCAAAGCTTAAATTCGAAAAAGCTTGACAACATCGTTCATATCATTAAGAAGTGTAATTATGCACTTTCTCAACACGACGATGCGATAGAAGTGGATATTGATAGTTAATGACGAAACACTTTGGGAACTTTATAGGTTTATGACCAATAATAATAAGAGTTTCATCAAGATCCAGAAAAAAACTGATATTGCTCAAGCAAGAGCAAAAGATGCCCACACTATTACTGCAATGGTAAGAGTTTAGTTCTTAATATTTTTGTAGTTTCATAAATTTAGTTTTGAATTTGGATTATATTTTGATTAGATTAATATTCACTTTCAAAGATTTATTCACATCACAAGTGTGCGACCGACCCACAGTTCACTAATATTGCAATCTGCACAATCATAAATAATGACATTGTTTTGCTCTATATTGGTTCTTGAAATAGGGCAATACATTTTAAAATTTCCCTATGTTGGGTCTTGGAAGTAATGTATGCTAAAACATTAGTTGGGATATTTGTCACACCGTTGAAATAAGATCAATATCAATTTTGTTATGTTCGATTCTAGAATTTCCAAGCATTTGTTGAATTATAAAATTGATTTTATGAAATCACATTAGATGTTTAATCATTTTACCAGGCAAACTTGGTAACTGATCTTTGACAAAACGATGATAATTTTACATTCAAACTTCTTGCATGAAACACTAGATCAAAGCACTCTTTGTTGATGTTATGTTTTTTATTGTTTTTTATTGTAGTGTCCAATTATGTAGAACTTGCAATACTTCATATTGTCTCGAGGCAAAAACTTCCTCGGACCTTTGGATTATAGAGCTGATGTTGTACAAAAAATTAGTGCTTACTGAATTAGATGTTCATTTGATATCTTTTTTTTCATAATTATATAATTATGATACTATTGTTAGAGTATTTTTTATTTTTTAAACAGGGTGGATAGTGCTATAAACAAAGGGGGTTTTGCCTAATTTTTTTTAATTGTTTACAATTTTGTGTTATATAAAAAAATTGTTGACTTAAATTATGCATGACTGAATGATTTGGAAAATCTTATTACCATACGTGTTTATATGTTAAACACATTAATGTTGTTTATATGAGATTCGAGATGGAAATTGAAGTATTTTTTTTAAAAGGGTTGACACTTTATAAACAGAGGAAACTTTATCTAAATTTACAAATTGTTTTCAATTATTTGTGTTGTATATAATCTTTTTAGCTTTATACTCGACTTAATAATTAGGAAAATTATCATCGTGCCTTTAGGCATGGGCATACCCTAGTGTGTTAGTGTATATATATATATATATAGATATACACAATACTGCTCTTATGCGCATCAGTTCGCATTTTAAGAGTGCGAACCAGACATGTGTCACCTGGCAGTGAGCTCAGAAAAAAGAGAGAGTATGCTTATAATTTAGCGGAGAATTTTTAGGCTCACTACAAGGTGACACATGTTCGGTCTGCACTCTTAAAATGTGGGTTAGTCCACACAAGAGCAGTCTTATATATATATATATACAATCAATATTATGTCTTATTCTGTAAAAGTGGTGATCGCTTAAATAAGCTATGATACCAATTTGTGAATGCTATTTGATATTGACTAAACCGAATTCGCAAATTCCAATTTTAAACTTAAGTTGTGTTTGATAACACTAATTTTCCATGGAAAATACAATATATGAAGCCATTTTCCATCTTTTGGATGTTTGATAACCAAAATTTTCCATGTAATTGATTTCCTTAAAACAAGTCATGTAACCACTTTTTCCACAAAAAGGTGGAATTAAAAAACCTCCTCCCACGTTGTTATTCATTTTGTAGGGAAAATAATTGCCACGCCAAAAAAAATTGATAAAAAATCCATAAAATAAATGAAAACCGAAAAATAATGAAAAAAATACAGAAAGTGAATAAAAATCCAAAAATAATGAACAAAATACAGAAACTGAATAAAACCCCAAAAATAATGAGAAAAATCCAGAATGTGAAAAAAAAAAACCAAAAAATGAAAAAAATTCAGAAAGTGACTAAAACCCCAAAAATAATGAAAAAAAATAAAAAAAAATGAAAAAATCTAGAAAGTGAATAAAAAGTCAGAAATTTATTAATTAAGAAAAACCTAAAAGAAAATAAAAAGGGCTCAAAAAATAAAAAAAAAATGAAAATGAAAATGAAAATGAATAAATACCCTAGAAAACTAAAGAAAATGTAAATATTTGAAAAACAATTAAAAAAAAACAAGAAATTAAAAAAAAAAAAAAAGACCTGGTGACCGGGGATGGGGACAGTTGGGGGGTGGGGGCGTGGGGGATTTGGTTTTTACTCACATTTTATTTTTTCTTAATACTCTTAATATATATTTTTTATATTTGTTTTTTTTAAATTCATTCTGGGGTTAATATTTATTTTTTGATTTTTTTATTCATTTTCTGTATTTTTTTATTTTTTTATTTTTATTCATTTTTTTGTGTTTTTTTTTTAAATTCTCTAGTTATTTTTATTAAATTTCTGGTATTTTTATTATTTTTTTTGGATTATTATTATTTTCTATTTTTAATATATTTTCTACCTTTTTCCATGGAAAATATTGGAAATCAAACACATAAAAGATGGAAAATAGAACATTTTCCACCTGAAAAATAATTGCAAACAAACAACACCAACAAATTTTTTCCATGAAAAATATTTTCAAGTTTTTAATTCCATGGATATTGATTCTTAGTGCTTATTTTCCATCTTATTTATCAAACACACCCTTATTTAATTGGAGTCAATTTTTATCAAAATTAATTCATCTCCAAAAATGGGTAAAATCAAACCAACATATATAATTGCAGACACACAAATTTTAGAAAAAAACCAAAAGGGAAAACCTTTTTATTTCACTTAATAATACTCACAAGATTACAAGCGAAATCTGCAATGAATAGCCGCAGATACCTACAAGAACACTCAGTTCTGAATCATCAATGGAATTCCACACCAACTCCATAATTCAACAAGGATCACCCACGAATACTCCCAAATACCTCAATTCTAGTTAGCCCAGCATCTCCCTTAAGTGATACTTAATCAGCAGTAGGAAATATTCCCTACATGAGAAACTCCAGCAAAAATATATCTCGAGTTCTAAGACAATTCACTAAACTATTGGGATTTTTGTGAATTGAAAAACAAAGGTTGGAACCCTAAATTGAAGAAGAAAATTTGTTCTGCTATTTTGCATTTTGTGCAGAATGAAAAATGTAATGTCTTCTTAAGAAACAATGACTCATTTAACACTCTTTATATAAAAAAATTGAGTCGACAGATCCCTCAAACGAAGTCTTAATGTCTCTCGAACGAGGACACGTGTTGCTCAAACGACATCCTTTTATTGTTCGAACGACATCCTTTTGTTGTTCGAACGACATACTGATGTCGTTTGAATGACGTCAGTGTCAAAATTTTCTTCGCCTCAACACTTAGAAAAAAATTCCATTTGATGAAAAACAATGCCTCAACTGATTAAAAACAATGTAGAAAATTTTTCCAACACATAGAAAAATTATCCCAACAATTTAAATGAACCGTAAAGGAACTAAGATACAACCTTACAAAAATTCATCTCATATAGTCTTTTCTGTTGAAGAACGTTGATATTCGGATCTGACTCAATACATGGTTGGTCTTGAGTAAATCTTCGACGGTTGTAGCAGTATACGACATATACTAATGTAAACCAGGACTAATAAAATATGTTCTTACAAATATCCCCCTATGTGTATGCCGATAAAACTAAAAATATCCGAATTATCAATTCAAAATTCTTATACAAATCTAATACACTCCCATGAACCCATAATTAAAAAGGTACTAAAAATGTTAAGACTTGCATCTTTAAACTTTTCTTCAAAAATCTTCAACTTCAAATCTTCAAAACTCCAACTTTTCTTTGTCATCGTCAGGGTGTGAAAATATTCCTCAATTTTGTACGTACACACATGAGACAAGGAAAAAATACCTTTGTGATGTATCAAGTTTTAAATGAGATGAACATAAATCAAACAAAGCTCAAATCTCAATTCTCCCCCATGATTCGTTCTCCCCCTTTTAATTTGTCCGAAATAGACAAGAAAAAGAACAAATAAAAATAAACATGGAGTGTCACGACAAGCAAAGCAAACAACTACGATCATCAAGGATGGGCATCAAGTATATCTTTGAAAGCATTTACTAACTACTTTTGATTTTTCAATTTTCCAAATAAAAAAACAAAAATAATTTTACAAAAATCACACACCATGGATTTACAATAAGAGAACCAAATTGTAGAAACGGAATGAATGGGTGTGAACAATTTCGATAGGAAAATCAATGCAATCAAACATAACATATGTGCACGATGAATATGGATACTCCTAACGAATGATCTCAAAATCGTCCTTAGGTGTCAAAAATGTGAATTTATATGACATCGACTCAATCTAATCGACACATCAAAGTCTAAAATGATTTCCACATCAATAACATCTAAAACTATGTAATGCTTTTTCAAGACTTTGTCAGGACGTGCAAACCCATTGATTAATTTTTCCATCCGAACACCGTCATAAATAATAATGCATTTATATTTTGTTGATGTGATCTATTTTTCTCTCCTTAGAGAAATCCTATTGGCCGCATTTTTGGCATATTTATCTTTTATTGCCTTAATTTTTTTCGGGATCTTTTCAAACGGTGTATTTCATGACGAGTTAATTTTGTACTCTCACAGCCCTTTTCTGTGTTCACTCATCATTTTTTTCGTATTTAAACAAATTCTTCACGGGTAATGGTTATTACATTCACTACTTTCATTGTCGGGTTTTATTGCATTTGGTTCGTTTTAAAGAAACGATAGAGATGGAAACACTTCGACCAACATGTAATAACCCGAGGGCTTGGAGACGATGATTTATTTATTTTGGGAGAAATAAATATTATTTTATTTGGAGATAATTAAATTGGCAATTGAGGTCAAAAATTAAAGTCGTTAGACAGTGTTTCGAATGGTGATTCCGAGGGTGTAGTTATTTCCGAAAGGGTCGAGAAAGTCGAAATGACTGTACTTGGGGCCTATTTAGGTTCCGAAATAATTTAAGTTCGTTTGGCTCGAATTAAAGTTACCGAGTCATTTAAAGTGTGTATTATCATTTAAAGATGTGTACATTGGGAAAAAAGGCTTAAAAGCCTACGGGAGATTCATTTCTCCAAAGAGAGAAAGAGAAATAGAAAGAAATAATTAGAGAAGAAGAAAGAAGAAGAGAAAGAAGGAGAAAAGAGAGAGAAAGTGGATAGTTCCGGCCAATACGTGTTCATGAGGACGAATCAGACCCTACGAACCCGAGGTAAGTGATTAAACTTGCTAAATAATTGTTGTGTACCATTTATTGCATGATTTGTGGATTAAATCTTTGGGTTTTAGGTTTAGTTTGATAAAACCTAACTTTTGGGTATAATCTTAGATTTGTTTAGTAGAAATGGATTTTAGGTTATAAATTAGTTTATATGTGTTCTTGGATGAATATTGATGATATATATGTGATTGGATTGAAAAGAAATGAAGAGAAAATGATAAAAAAGAATTTTGGGATTTTTGGATTACTAAAAAGTAGCCATTTTCGAGAGTTCTGAAGGGCCGAATCGATTTGGCCTCCTACCGGATCGATTGGGAAATATGCAGTTGCCCAGGTCTGAGTGACCGAATCGATTCGGACCCCAGCCGAATCGATTCGGTTTGAGACAGAGTCCCAGGTCTAATCACCCGAATCGATTTGCCTTGGAGGCCGAATCGATTCTCTGGGCCAAATCGATTCGGAATTGGCCCGAATCGATTTGGAAACTGGGCCTTTTTTGTGGGATGTTTTCTAGGGAGAATTTCATTCCGTTTTGTTCGAGGTTATCGATTGGGAATCTCTATAGGAACCATTTGGAGTATGTTTTGGAGACTATTAGAGAGTTTCCCTTATAAGAAATTATTTGATTAATATAGACTTAAATTAAGGAATACCGATTAGAGAATTTGGTATATTCTAAGTGGGGAAGACCACCTTGATTTGGAGATTATATTTGGATATAATAATTAAATTCATATAAAAGAATGAGAATAAGTTTAGAGACATTGGATCTTAGGATCAAATCCCAACTGGGATACCTTTAAAGGTTCATAAAATAAATTGAACCCTATTATGTATGGAGAATTATAAATGCTAAATGATGTGCATATGGATATAGAAATATCCTTATTGATGATTGATTTGGGAGATGTCTCACAAAATTAGAAATGCTAATTGAAGTGCATTCGGATAAAAGAATATCCTTAACATGAATAGAATTGAGAAACAATTCATAACTAGAAGCGACATGTGAACTTCAAGTGAGAAATAATATAGTGTGTACTAAGTGGGAAAGATGTGTGAGAATTGACGATTAGTATATCAAGAGGGAAATATACTAAACAATGATGATTAATCAAATTGCGCCTAAGGGCGTATAATAAATATGAAAACAATGTGACATGTATACTTTATATGATGGTATATCTTTATATGATGTGATGATGTATGTATACCTTATGTGATGGTATATATATATATATATATATATATAGTGATGCACACCCCCTCCTTGATATCATTGGGAAGTTGCGTGCGATGAGGGTGAGCACCCTGGCTCAAAGAGCGGGGTGTGGATATTCCCCAGCTCATAGTCGTCCATTGTGATTATTATGCGATACATATATATGCATTCTTTTTGGGGGTGAGAAGTCGAGGGTATGTGAAGTTCTCACTTACCGGTTAGGAGCTATGACCTCTTCCGAGGACGTTGTGTGCATGAGTTGATCAGGAGGAGGGTGTCATTGAACACCATCAGCTGGCCCCGGTTTGCTACGTGTATGGGCTGCTAGAAGATGATAGCATGTGAGTCTGCGTCCTTGAGTTATAGCTCGGTTGGATGGTTATGATATTGTTGATTGTGCTTGTACTTGAGTATTGAGGGCATAATGGACCTCAACGACCCACATTGCCAAGATTTGTGTATCGGGGGGGTTCCTTGTTTGGATTTCGACTCGGCGAGACGTCCCACGCACGAACCGCAGTCTAATTTTTGAAATTGGGTAGAAGTTAGTCCTTAAGGCACACACACACACACACACACACACACACACACACACACACACACATATATATATATATATATATATATATATATATATATATCACCTATCCCGACTATCGACAGTGCCAGGAGTAGTGTAATCGGGGGGTTCCTTGTTTGGATTTCTCTTCGGCGAGACGTCCCATGCATGAAACGCCATGTACTGTTGAGAATTGGTAATATTAATTAATTAAAATTTGAGTAATAAGAACTTGGGTTACGTGCATCATGCATTGAGGGCATAATGAACCTCGAAGATCAATACTGCCAGGAGTAGTGTAATCGGGGGCTTCCTTGTTTGGATTTCGCTTCGGCGAGACGTCCCACGCATGAAACGCAGTACAATATTGAGAACCGGGAGAAGTTTAGTCCTTAGCACTTGATGCTAATAACTCACATATATATATGATTACATGCCAAATGAGGGCATAACTAGAATATATGAAATTCTAGTACTAGAATGTTGATGTATTGTGATGTTGTTGTTATGAGGATGGTTATGTAAACATTATATGTTCAATAAAGGAACAAATATAAAGAGAATGATGACATTAAGAATATAAAGTAATGTTGTAGATGGAACTTAGATATAGGGTAGATTGCGAGATAAGTTAGATACTCTTAATCGAATCTTCATTTTGGGATCTAGTTAGATTTTATTGCTTAATTTATATTTGGGCATTCATTTCGAGACTACGTGCATACGTTTAGTGTGCGCTCTAGTTGAGAGGTGAGTTGGATTATTTTGGAGAGGACGATTCCATTAAATCATGTCATAATGCATTTATAATTATTATGCATTTTAATGCACTTGCTATAAAATGTTTTCAACTCGGGCTCTTACCCGTTTATATATTCTCCTCCTATGCATATATTGTATTATTTTAGGTGTTTCTCCGCAAGGACGCCATTGGGGTTTATCCATCCAGTGTACTCGTGGAGCTGTGGCAGTAGAGGACTGTTGTGGCACTTAGTCTATTCCTATCTGTTGTATATATAGATCAGGATTCAGTTTTTATATTGAGTTTAGACTCAAGGGTTGTAGAATATCCCCTTTTCATTTCTCTTTCAGATTATTTGTATTGTCTGTGACCCGACAGCATATTCGGGTAATTTACTTTGTACAATTTGTTGTACTCTGGTATTCATTCTTTACATATTGTAGAGTTTGTTGTATCATTCATCAAAGTTAGATGTACAATTGTTGATTTTTTTTTGTATGGTGAATTTATCTTGGTGTCAAATTAAAGTTTTAAATTTTTGGCACCCTCTTTAAATAATTTCGTGTAGTTAGCGTTATATTATTTAGTATTGATAGTTGATGTTGAGACTGTGCCATCTGAGATACATGATTTATTATAGTATAGGGTTGGCCACCCATTTTTATTTGGAGCGGGTTGTCACAGATGGTATCAGAGCATCAGGTTCTAGTGTCTTTAGGATCTGTGTGTGCTACTACGATCTTCCGTAAGCGTTCTTGATGTAGAGCCTTATTATTAGGAATGTTGTATTCACACGTCCATATCCTTCTATGATTTGAAAATATTTGAAAGGCATTCTGATACAATTATTCTTGTTTCAGATTCCACCGAAGAGATGTCGTTCAGTCAGGGCCAATAAAGGGGATGTGCAACCCCAAACGACTCAAAGGAACATGACTACGGATGAAGTTGCCAATATTGTGGCAAAGGCAGTAATTGCTGCCATTTTTATGATGGAGCAGCAATCTGCCATTCAAGCAGCCCAAACCCATTTAGGACTGTCTTTTTGGGAAAGAGTGAAGGAAGATTTTTATATGGGGCATACTCCAGAGTTCTCGGAGGGAGTTGATGTAATGGCTTCAAATCAATGGAAAAGTAGTATGCAGGGTCACCTCCGTATGGTTGAGTGTAGTGACGTGCAAAAGTAATTTTTAGCCACCTTTAAGTGGAAGGGTGCAGCTCTCCAATGGTGGGAGTCTGTCACCACATTTGAACAGAGGGATACTTTACCTATAACAGATTTTTGAGAACTCTTTGATCGAAGGTATTTTCCTTTCGCAATTCAGAAGGAATCGATGAAGAAATTAACAGATATATTTCAAGGAAATAGGACGGTGGCAGAATATGAAGAAGATTTTTTTAGATGGGTAAAATTAGTACCTGATGAGGTAAATACGAAAGATAAGCGTATATCAAAGTTTACTCGAGGTTTAGGTTGGAGAATTCAGCAGCATTTGTTAGAGAGTCCCACGTTAGTGACTTTCGTCGAGGTAGTGAATGCGGCCCTGTTGAAGTGTTATGAATATCGTCTTCGTCCACAAGAGGGTAAGAACTTTAGAGATTCGAGTTCATCAAGTAGATTTGGCGATGAGAGTGCCAGTAATGCGAGAGGGAATAAGTCGGACTATAGAGAGTCACAACGACATTTTGTTCCCCGGGATGGGCAGAGAGGATTTATGGGTCGATGTTTCTTTTGTAAAGAAATAGGTCATAGAAAGAAAGATTGCCCTAAAAGAGGTAAAGGACCACGCTTTGATGAAGTTTTGAAAGTGCAACCTCTACAACAGATTCGAGGTCATTTTAGACCGGGGGACTTTGTTTGGGAGCCCATTGATGAGGTAGGGCAATCGAACTAGAGATGGATGATGTAAGTTAATTTTCCCTTATGAATGGGATAATTACTATATGAAGTTTTGGGAATATCGTATGAGAGATATTGATGATAGGGTAGTGCTATAACCCTATTATGTATGTGATGACCCTAAAGGGGAATTTTGAGCAAGTTAGGCTCTTGTGTTATTATCTTGTAAAATCATAGATAATTTTGTGATGTTCTCAAAGAGAGGTATAATCTTATTATGAATGTAAGAATTGTGGTTGTCTGATAAGTAGTAATGATAAATCTACTTCTTTGTATATAGTCATGTTAGGCTTATATAATTGTTATATTCCAGATATGGATGAGCCTTATAAATGGCAATATGTAAACATGATATGAGATATCATTATTGAAAAGAGTTTAAAGATTGTGGATGGTTGGGACGCAGGAAAGTTTAGCTCATAATTATGCTAATTTTTGTGAGCTATATGTCGTTACATGTATGATGATTGATAAGACCTTTTGTGGGACATAAGGCACTTTATATAAAATATCGTATGACATAAACTGTTTTCAGAATAAAACTTTTATCAGCCATTGGGCCATTTCAAAACGATTTTTCACTAAAATATTTTCAAACTCTAGTCCAGATTTAACAAACTCTCAATCCCCGACGTCGCTACATAGTAGTGTATTGGGAGGGTTCCTTATTTGGATTTCGTATTTGTGAGACGTCCCCCACACGAAAGTGGCGAATGTTAGGAATTAAGAGGAGTTATTTCTCTGGACCATTCAAAATTTCTACTCTATTAATATGCTAGTATTAATTATATATCTATGGGATTATGGAACCTTGGAGCCAAATGAAGCCTCATTAATATTGGTTCGAGTAAAGCTCTAATAAAGGGTGTATGGGCGCCCTAGTGGTTAATGAATTGGTTTTTATATAACTTAAAACAACTTAAAATAATTCGTCATGGGTAGTTAGAGGTTTGGGTTTAGTTTTGGTGAGGATGAGTGTTGTAGGAACTAGTTGAGCTTTGGAGAATTAGGCTTAGCTAAATTTCGAGGAAGAAATTTTTGTAAGTGGGGAAGTTTGTAACAACTCGAGGTCTTGGAGACGATGATTTATTTATTTTGGGAGAAATAAATATTATTTTATTTGGAGAATAATTAAATTGGCAATTGAGGTCAAAAATTGAAGTCATTAGAAAGTGTTTTGAATGGCGATTCCGAGGGTGTAGTTGCTTTCGGAAGGGTCGAGAATTCGAAATGACTGTACTTGGGGCCTATTTAAGTTCCGAAATAATTTAAATTCATTTGGCTCGAATTAAAGTTACCGAGTCATTTAAAGTGTGTATTATCATTTAAAGATGCGTACATTGGTAAATAAGGCTTAAAAGCCTACGGGAGATTCATTTCTCCAAAGAGAGAAAGAGAAATAGAAAGAAAGAAAGAGAGAAGAAGAAATAAGAAGAGAAAGAAGGAGAAAAGAGAGAGAAAGTGGAGATTTTCAGCCAATATGCGTTCACGAGGACGGATCAGACCCTACGAACCCGAGGCAAGTGATTAAACTTGCTAAATAATTGTTGTGTACCATTTATTGCATGATTTGTGGATTAAATCTTTGGGTTTTAGGTTTAGTTTGATAAAACCTAACTTTTGGGTATAATCTTAGATTTGTTTAGTAGAAATGGATTTGAGGTTATAAATTAGTTTATATGTGTTCTTGGATGAATATTGATGATATATATGTGATTGGGTTGAAAAGAAATGAAGAGAAAATGATAAAAATTAATTTTGGGATTTTTGGCTTACTAAAAAGTAGCCATTTTCGAGAGTTCTGAAGGGCTGAATCGATTCGGCCTCCAACCGAATCGATTCAGAAATATGAAGTTTCCCAGGTCTGCGTGATCGAATCGATTCAGACCCCATCTAAATCAATTCGACCTGAGACAAAGTCCCAGGTCTGATGACCCGAATCGATTCGCCTTAGAGGCCGAATCTATTCGCTGGGCCGAATCGATTAGGAATTGGCCCGAATCGATTCGGAAACAGAGACTTTTTTTAGGGATGTTTTCTAGGGAGAATTCAAGTCCGTTTTGTTCGAGGTTATCAATTGGTAACCTCTATAGGAACCATTTGGAGTATGTTTTGGAGTCTATTAGAGAGTTTCCCTTATAAGAAATTATTGGAGTCATATAGACTTAAATTAAGGAATACCGATTAGAGAATTTGATATATTCTAAGTGGGGAAGACCACCTTGATTTGGAGATTCTATTTGGAGATAATAATTAAATTCATATAAAAGAATGAGAATAAGTTTAGAGACATTGGATCTTAGGATCAAATCCCAACTGGGATACCTTTAAAGGTTCATAAATAAATTGAACCCTATTATGGATGGAGAATTATAAATGCTAAATGATGTGCATATGGATATAGAAATATCCTTATTGATGATTGATTTGGGAGATGTCTCACACAATTAGAAATGCTAATTGAAGTGCATCAGGATAAAATAATATCCTTAACATGAATAGAATTGAGAAACAATTCATAACTAGAAGCGGCATGTGAACTTCAAGTGAGAAATAGTATAGTGTATGCTAAGTGGGGAAGATGTGTGAGAATTGGAGTAGTATGTCAAGAGGGAAATATACTAAACAATGATGATTAATCAAATTGTGCCTAAAGGCGTATAATAAATATGAAAATAATGTGACAGGTATACTTTATATGATGGTATATCTTTATATGATGTGATGATGTATGTATACCTTATGTGATGATATATATATACATAGTTAAGCATACCCCCTCCTTGCTATCATTGGGAAGTTGCGTGAGATGAGGGTGAGCACCCTGGCTCAAAGAGCAGGGTGTGGATATTCCCCAGGTCATAGTCGTCCATTGTGATTATTATGCGATACATATATATGCATTCTTTTGGGGGTGAGAAGTCGGGGGTATGTGACGTTCTCACTTGCCGGTTAGGAGCTATGACCGCTTCCCGAGACGTTGTGTGCGTGAGTTGATCACGGGGTGGGTGTCGTTCAACCCCACCAGGTGGTCCCAGTTTACTACGTGTATGGGTTGCTAGAAGATGATAGCATGTGAGCCTGCGTCCTCGAGTTATACATCGGTTGGATGGTTATGATATTGTTGATTGTGCTTGTACTTGAGTATTGAGGGTATATTGGACCTCAACGACCCACATTGCCAGGATTAGTGTATCGGGGGGGTTCCTTATTTGGATTTCGCCTCGACGAGACGTCCCACCACAAATCGCAGTGTAATGTTGTCAATTGGGGAGAAGTTAGTCCTTAAGGCTCATATATATACATATATATATATATCACCTATCACGACTATAGACAGTGACAGGAGTAGTGTAATCGGGGGGTTCCTTGTTTGGATTTCTCTTCGGCGAGACGTCCCACGCATGAAACGCCGTGTGCTGTTGAGAATTAGGAATATTAATTAATTAAAATTTGAGTAATAAGAACTTGGGTTACAGGCATCATGCATTGAGGGCATAATGAACCTCGAAGATCAATACTTCCAGGAGTAGTGTAATCGGGGGGTTCCTTGTTTGGATTTCGCTTCGGCGAGACGTCCCACGCATGAAACGTAGTACAATATTGAGAACCGGGAGAAGTTTAGTCCTTAGCATTTGAAGCTATTAACTCACATATATATATGATTACATGCCAAATGAGGGCATAACTAGAATATATGAAATTCTAGTAAGAGAATGTTAATGTATTGTGATGTTGTTATTACGAGGATGGTTATGTAAACTTTATATGTTTAATAAATGAACAAATATAAAGAGAATGACGACATTAAGAATATAAAGTAATGTTGTAGATGGAACTCAGATATAGGGTAGATTGTGAGATAAGTTAGATAATCTTAATCGAATCTTCATTTTGGGATCTAGTTAGATTTTATTGCCTAATTTATATTTGGGCATTCATTTAGAGACCACGTGCATACGTTTAGTACGTGCTCTAGTTGAGAGGTGAGTTGTATTATTTTGGAGAGGACGATTCCATTAAATCATGTCATAATGCATTTATAATTAATATCCATTTTAATGCACTTGTTGTAAAATGTTTTCAACTCGGGCTTTGACCCGTTTATATTTTCTCCTCCTATGCATATATTGTATTATTTTAGGTGTTCCTCCGCAAGGACGCCATTGGGGTTTATCCATCTAGTGTACTCGTGAAGCTGTGGCAGTAGTGGACTGTTGCGACACTTTGTTTTAGTCGATTCCTATCTATTTTATATCTAGATCAGGATTCAGTTTGTATATTGAGTTTAGACTCAAGTGTTGTAGAATATCCCTTTTTCATTTCTCTTTCAGATTATTTGTATTGTCTGTGACCCGACAGCATATTCGGGTAATTTACTTTGTACAATTTGTTGTACACTTTTATTCATTCTTTACATATTGTTGAGTTTGTTGTATCATTCATCATAGTTAGATGTACGATTATTGATTGTTTGTTGTATGGTGAATTTCTCTTGGTGTCAAATTAAAGTTTTAAATTTTTGGCAACCTCTTTGAATAATTTTGGGTAGTTAGCCCTATATTATTTAGTATTGACAGTTGATGTTGAGACTGTGCCATCTGAGATACCTAATTTATTATAGTATAGGGCTGGCCACCCGTTATTATTTGGAGCGGGTTGTCACACAACATGCGATAGACAAATATAATAATCAAACAAATCCGTGCAAGTGTACATTAAAGGAGACTAAGAATCAAACATGTAGGTAATAATCTCAAATTACATCTAAATGACTCCAAATGTTATAAAGCACAACAATGAGATGATGACTCATATCAAAACAGTATCAAGCAGTCACATGGATATGGAATGAAATTATGACTCGGTCATCCTAAATGACCATCCATAAATGGTGTAAATAAAATACAATTTTTTTTGCCTTTTTCCAAAAATTTTATCAAACTAAATTTTTTTGGCCTTTTCAATTTTTTCTAAAAAAATAGAAAATCTTTTGGTATTTTTCCAAAATTTTTCAAAAACAAAAATCTTTTGGCTTTTTTGAAAAATATATCAAAAATGGAAAATATAAATACAAAAATGGTACATACTAGCAATACGCATAAAATATCATCATGAAAATCATCCTATGCTAGAAAACAAGTCTAAACCTCAACCGTTAGGTGTGGTGGAGTTTTCCAAAGGTGGTGACGTCCTATGAAAAACATCCATCAAGTCATGTGAAGTCTTGACTAAAAACTTAATTTTCTCCCTAATATGTGTAAAATATCTCATGCAATCATCTAGATTATCATGTGTAGGTGCGTGTTTGTGAACACGTGGCAAAACTCTATGAGACACACCACCCAACTTAAAACAAAATTTCCTAAGGTGTCCTCTCTTTTTACAATGGGTGCAAACATACACGTGCCTCGGAACACCTCTCTCAAAACGTCTATGGTGCAATCTCCTATCATGAATGGGATGCATAGGTGGGTTATGTTGAAAGCCATATGGATCAATCACAAACTCGAGAACGGGCTCGGGTGCAATTTGGGAAGTGGAAGCACCGTCATGACCTATTCCTTGTCTCTCAACATTACCCAAAGATGGACCGAGGAGAATCTTTCCTAAATTCTTAGATGTATCCTCCAAAATGACATTTACCTTCCGAACATGTTCAATATCTCTCCTAATTATGACACATGGGCTATAAGCTCACTCTTCTCCCGATTTACGATGATCAAGTGCTCACTCAAAGAAACCTTCACCTTCTCGAGTTGACTCATCAACGCCTCAAATCTACTTAAACTCTCAATCTCTCTCTCTAATTCTATTACCCTAAGACCTAATTCCTTACTCATATTCTTAGTCTTTAAGGTCTCGGAGTATAAATCTCTAAACGCAATCCAGAGCTCACTCTCACCCTCACTAGTGCACTCACTGTCACACTCACTAGAAACACTCAAATTGTCATCCTCGGGGGGTCTCACGTGCACAAGTATCCTCATATCATGGGACAAACTCGATGTGATCACGTGACTAGATAAAAAGGCTACACATATCCCATGTGAATATTCATCCACGGAATCCTTCACCTCTTATCACTATCGCTAAGAGTGATTGGCATGGAAATATTTTTTCCCTTTCTCTTTAGCCTAGTGGGACACTCAAACACCTTATTCCCTCTACCTTCACGCTCAAACATCTCTCCTCTTCCCATTTCTCTTTCTCATCCTCTTTCTCACCACTCTTTTTGGCCTCATTCTTCTTGTTAATTTTCTTATTTTATTGCAAGAATTTTCTTTTAAAGATTTGAGAAACTTTCTAAAAAAATTCGCAAGCAATGCCATACCAAAATCAAATTTTCCCTTAGACTCAGACTCACAAACTTTCCCTTTCTTTTTCTTATCTCCCTTGGTCACTTCCTCTCCCTTCCTAGACTGGGATCTAAGTGCTATCCCTCTATCCTTAGGCTTAACAATGTCAGCAAACATGTCAATTTCATATGTCTGGAGGTCTCCTACCAACTCTTCTAGATTTAGATTGCTCAAATTACCTAAGTAATTCAAAATAGTCACTTTAGGGATAAAACATTTTGGCAGGGATCTCAAAATCTTTTTAACCAGTTGTGCATTAGGTATATGCTCACCAAGATTGAAAATAGTGTTGACAATATCAGTAAATATGCATAAAAACCATCAGATTCAAGCATGGTTATTCGAATGAAGTATTTAAATTTTGAAGTTTAGAATCTTTGACTGCGTACGTTCCTTCATGGGTTAGTTGTAAAACATCCCATGCTTCTTTAGACGTGGTGCACGTCATGATTCATCGGAACTCTTCAGTTATGGTGGCAGGAAAAGTTGAACTTAGCCCATGGAAATTAATAGTACTCCATCTAAACTCATCCTCAGTTCAGTCTGCCACGGGTTTTAAATTAGTAACATTATTTGCGATGACAGTGGGAAGAGTCCAGCCTCTTTCACAATTAACCCAAACACGCTCATCGATTTCTTTTAAATGAGATTTCATACGGGATTCTAGTTAGCATAATTTATACCCGTCCAAAATTTGCAATCGATTATATAAGTTTTCATTCGGAAACATTGCGATTTTTCAAAATCATATTTTTCAAAAAAAAATCAATATCACAAAATTTTACGAAAAATGGGATCACTTGATAGATTAGAGAAACCCGCTCTTATACCAATATGTAAAAGTGGTGATCTCTTAAGTAATCTCTAATACCAATTTGTGAATGCTATTTCATATTGATTAAACTGAATTCGCAAATTTCAATTTTAAACTCAATTAATTGGAGTCAATTTTTATCCAATTTAATTCAACCCCAAAACAAAAATAGTTACGTGCATAAAATCAAACCAACATAAATAATTGCTGACACACAAATTTCAGGAAAAAAAATAAAAGGGAAAACCTTTTTATTTCACTTAATAATACTCACAAGATTACAAGCGAAATTTGCAATGAATATCCGCAGATACCCACATGAACACTCATTTTTAATTTAGCAATCGAATTTCGCAGCAAATCCATAAGTCAGTAAGGATCACCCACGAGTACTCCCAAAGACCTCAGTCATAGTCATCTCATTACCTCCCTCAAGCAGTACTTAATCAGGATTAGGAAATCTTCCCTACAAGAGAAACTCCAACAAAGATATATCCCGGGTTCTAAAACAATTCACTAAACTATTGGGATTTTTGTGAATTGAAAAACAAAGGTTTGAACCCTAAATTGAAGAAGAAAAAGTGTTCTGCTATTTTTCATTTTTTATAGAATGAAAAATTCCAATTCTTCTCAAGAAACAATTACTCATTTAACATGCTTTACATAAAAAAAAATTAAATTGGCAGATCACTAAAACAAAGTCCCAATGCCGCTCGAACGAGTACTCGTGTTGCTCAAACGACTTTGCGCGACATCCTTATGTCGTTCGAATGACATTCTAATGTCATTTGAATGACGTCGGCATCAAAATTTTCTTCACCTCAACACTTAGAAAAAATTTCATTTGACGAAAAACAAGGAATCAACTTATTAAAAACAATTTAGAAAAAAATTCCTAATAATTTAAATGAGACGTAAAGGAACTAGAATACAAGCTTACCAAAATTCATCTCGTAGAGGCTTTTCTATTGAAGAACGTTGATATTCGGATCCAATTCGATGCATGATTGGTATTGAATAAATCTTCGACGGCTGTAGCAGTTACAACATATACTAATGTAAACTAGGACTAATAAAATATGTCCTTACAAATTCTTGGACCTTAGATCGTTCCGGGCTCAAGCGGACCTAATAATACTTTCCCAGGAAGAAAAAATAAGTCTATAAATTTTACCAAGACCAGTCCACGGTCCTATTTATCTTATCCAAGTCCTATTTTTTTAGCAGGCTATATGGGCCTCGAGACTATGGACAACCCTAGAATTCAGTAAAGCACTAATGGTAAAGGAATAAATATGGTGGTTTGAAATATCTCTAGTTTATAACAACTCTCTCAAAGTGGTATTTTGGCTTAAATATAACATTCTTCTCTCAAACTTCATAAAGGAGTATATATAGCCTCAGATCACATGTGTGGAATCTCAAGCACATTAAATGTTATGTCATCCTACCATACCCAATATTTCAAATGCATTCTATGCGGAGTGAAATCTTAAGTGACCAACCAATGTGTCAAGTGGTGCCAAATCATATCAGTACCGAAGCAGCTAGGTGATCACCAACCCATCACTATATGATGTAAGTTTGATTTGACATGTATTAGGTTTGGCATGACATAACTCAAATATTTTATGGAAAGATACTCAATTTGGCACAAAACTTAATGGTATATAATCTAGTAAGATTAATATTGTTCTCTCATGGTTGCTCAATTATTCTCAATCGGGCAAAGTTGGGTATTTTACCTGATGTATCTAAAATGGTTAAATCATGATTTAACGAAGTCTTGCTTATCAATCTCCGAAACTATTTCCCTTAAGGGTTCCTAAGTGAGGTTACTTGAAAGAACATGAAAGCTCTCCCACATCCTGTCAGACATGGTACCATGTAATCTCACCTCAATTTTACATTATAACTCATAATTACATGGTAAAAATAAACATAAATACATGGTGTATATAACTAGCTTCCTCGGGCCATCTTACTTAGTTTTCAATTAAGATCCACTTTGCCTTGATCTCAAATCAGCTTGGTTGACTCCTCATACACCTTTATAATGTAACTATTCTTTGATGAATCCTACTCTAATTATCATCTTATTTCTTAATGAGGTGGTTCATCTCTAATTAAAGGTATTATCAACAATCCCCTAATACGATGTCATCATTTTGTTTTAATGGGATTATTTTATTGGATGCTGTGTATGGATTAAATTTTATTATTTGTCATTAATTCTTAGAATATAAATTGTTTGACATCCATTATCCTTAGCGTATAAGACTTGTCACCTTTATTGTTTAAATTAATGGGTGTTAAATATAGCGTGAGAGAGAGAGAGAGAGAGAGAGAGAGAGAGAGAGAGAGAGCGAGTGAGAGAGATAAAGATAAAGAGGGTCTGAGATGGTCATTCGTCTTAATGGAAAAACCATGTACTCATATTTTAAAAATCTGGGAAGTTCAAAGGGTACAATTTTGATCCAACCCACTTTGACCATACACACACACGCCTCCCCCCCCCCCCCCCCCCCCCCCCCCACCTCCCCACACACACTAGATGACGTCATTTTCCAGTGAAGAGTGTGTGATGATTTAGATAACAATATGTAATGATTTTAGTTAAGGGAGATTTCCATATAGGGTTTTAATTGATAGTGTTTATTCCACTTATGATATATTTAACTAGTTACTTGTTGTTTTAAATTAAAATGATGGATATCATAATGTCAAATTCAACCTCAAACTATATTGCCTAAGTTGTTATTTTTTCATAATGGAACCCATTTCTCATGTATGTGTGTGTGGGGGGGGGGGGGGGGGGGGGGGGGCACTATAGATTTTATATTTATATGGGTATGATTTTGATTTAAAGGTTTAGTTGGTAAGGTTTAGGGTACGAAATTATGGTATAAGATTTTTAGTTTTACTGGGTGAAGGGGTTTAGGAAATATGGCGTTGATTTTTATCATTTAAATAATAAAGAGAGTTTTGTGTGGGCATATACATATATTTATAAGATTGTGTAGTATGGTATAAGAAGGCCTTAATCCCATTGTTTGTTCTTCTACTCTAGAATAAACATATACTCTCTCTCTCTCTCTCTCTCTCTCTCCTGAAGATGGTAAACCCTTCCGTACTGTAATTTCCCCTGTTGAAGAGGAGCAACCGGATTAGGCGCTTGAGACGGAAACTGTACATACGGCTGCTGTGGGGCCCTAGGAAGATGCCCTCCAACCAACTGAGGACATGCCCTCTTAAAGTGGCCCAGCTCCCCACACTGAAAACATTTATTAGTCATGTTATCCTGATTCCTGCCTTGGTTATTCCGGAGTTGCCCCGCACCTCGGCCCTGTTGGCCCCTTCCACCATTTCCACCTCGACCTCCCTGAGGCTGCTGGCCGCCTTGACCTTGCCTGTTATTATTACCGCCAGCATTAAACCCACCGAACCGTTGACGCTTGGACGAATCCCACTGCTGAGGATCCCTCTCAACCAGCTTGTTCCCCGAGGATTGGGACGAAGAAGATGTTCCCCCTCCGCTCCCAACACCTCCCTGCTTCCCCGCTTGTCCCACAGTAACAACCTTCTTCTTGTTTAGCAAAAACAATCTGTGCTCCTGACAATGAAGCAAAGCGGTATTCATCACATCACCAAAAGTCACTAGAGATGGATTTCCCAGCAAATGTTGCTTTATTCGCCAGTTCAAACCTCCCACAAACTTGGAGATCCTCTTCGACTCTGGAGTTACCTCATTCGGTATAAAACTAGCTAACCGGGTAAACTCTTCTTCATACTCAGCAACTGACCTCTCCCCTTGAACCAAATCCTGTAGCTTCCTCTGCATCTCCCTCTGAACTGCGGGAGGGAAATACTTCCCATCAAACAAGGTCCAAAAATTTGTAATGGACATAGTATCCCTTTGCTCGGGTGTCGTCATCGACTCCCACCAATGTAAAGCCGGTCCTACCAACTTGAAAGTAACGAGAATCTGCTTCTTCTCCTCACTACATTCCACCATCCTAAGATGGCGCTGCATATCTCTCTTCCACTGGTTCGCCTTGATAACATCTGAACCTCCCTCAAACTCCGGGGGATGTCCCTTAAGGAAAGATTCTCTCACCCGTTCCCACTGAGAAGGTCCCGTGGGAGCTTGTGCTTCTTGTCCCCTAACTTGGGCTTGTGGCATTTGTTGGGCCACGGCAGTCATCGCGGCGTTGACAGCTTGGGCAACAATATTTGCCACTTCAGCGGCACTGATATTTCCCTGCTGCGGTGGAGGACCAAACTCATCCTCAACAACCCTATTACGTCTAACGGGACGTCCTCTCTTCGGCGGCATCTGAGATAAAGACGAGATAGAGTTAAAACATAATACAAGACAATCTATTTAGCAGAAGATCGCATACATGGGCAGCAAAAACAATCTTGACATTAAGCTCTATATCAAAGAACGCTACGGTAGAACGTGACAAGTCCGCATAGATCCTAAAGACTCTAGAACCTGATGCTCTGATACCATCTGTGACAACCCGCTATCCGAAATAAAGGGTGGCCAGCCCTATACCCCGATAAAATAGGAAATCATGGATAATATCATCCTCAGCATCACGACAATATACTATGTATAAGGAATTACCACTCTATATTCCAGAAAACGGGTTATCAAAAACTTTGATTTGAAATAAAAGAAAACCTTTTTAACAACCCATAGTAGAAATAGAGGGTGGAAACCCCCACAAGCGCATGTAAGAAATCCAAGAGATACAAAGGACCGAATAAAACTTCGGTCAGTACCATCCATACAACATACATATAGTACCAAGTGTTACATAATAAATTCATTATACATTTACAACTGTTTGGGCAACAAGCCCGAATGAACCGAACATAACTAGAAACATAAACAGAGGCGTCTACACAAAATCCCGTGAAACCCGCACAATGTCACGGCTCCTCAAAGACATGTGGAAGGAAAGGTCATTACGGGCGACCGTGCGGCGGAACACCTGAACGGATAATATAGATGTACATACACAAGAAGAAAAGGAAAACCGGTCAGGGCCGGGTATATGTGATCAATAGATAAATGACAAGTATGATAATGAGGCACAATGAAGCATGGATGATAGTCTAGCATGTTAACGACATATAAGGAACTGAAATTTGTGAAGGACTACATAGAGTGAGATTCATAATAAAACAGAATTAAAAGTGCTTATAAGCCTTTATCATCATTAATCAGATTTCAATTCAAGTATACATTTTCCATTCCTTATTAGGAATATAATTGACATCATGTGCTCTATAAGGCACTAATCTCAATAACATGCTCTTTACGGCATAACTTTGCTCTTTGTGGCATTAATGTTCCATCGAGTCCAACTCGATAATTAGAATAGTCATAATTATAAATATAACGCTTCTAAGACCGCTCGTCCGGGTTTCCCCACTGAGCGCGTCCCTAAATAACCATCATCTTCCAGGGCCTAACATAAGACAACCTGGGATCCTATCGAAAGCGTCGGGAAGCGGCCATATGCCTGCGGGGTAGTCAAGACCACACCAAAATCTCCTACCCATCGCAGAAAAAATAGAACAAGCGCTCATATGGCCTAGGACTATATCCACCCTGCATTCATTAGCCAGGGGGCTTCACCTATCGCACGGACTTCCCTTAAGATGGTATTTAGAGAGGTGTGTAACCCTCATTTTATTAATTCCCATTATGTGATTAGTAAATTATCATTTACCTTATCAATTCCCCATTTTAAATAAAAAGGGTATAAGTTAAATCGGGACTATATGTAATTCGTACCGACCTAGCATCCTCAAAAAGAATTTAGACTCCAAAGTTATCCCCAAGGCCTCTTTTAGGCTTTAATATAAACCCTCAAATCAAAATGTAACCAAATTTGAATTCCAAAGTCTCCAAAATTGACCTTAACATCTTCTAGACCGATATAAAACTATACGACAAAGGTGACGCCTAAACATCACCTTAAATTCCCCCTTGAAAGAATCCTAGATGAACCCTTTCGAGTCTAGGATGTCGACCCAACTCAACTAGAACTCTAAACCCTATGTTTACTTCATTTAAGAAGGTCCCTAATCAAATAATCATAAAGAAAAAGGGTTAAAAATAAAAAGAAAAATTTTGAAAATGCAGGGCTACCGAATCGATTCGCCCCCTTGGCCGAATCGATTCGGCCAGAAAAGTTGAGGTTCTGCATAAATGCCGAATCGATTCGGATGGGAGACCGAATCGATTCGGTCAGAAAATCTGGGTTTCTGCATAACTGCCGAATCGATTCGCCCAGGGGACCGAATCGATTCGGGCCTGCGATTTTGCTAAGAAATGGCTATGGAGTCTTGGACTCCATTTTCTACCCCAAACCCAAATTTCTCCAAACCAAACTCATATACCAACATTCTAAAACATCAAAGATGCTATTGATCATCTTCAAACCCCATGAATCATTTTGGAGTGGATCAAAACCCAAAACACATAATAAAACCCTAAGTTTGCTAGACTAAACATAATACATCATCATCACAACAAATCATCTATCTCAAGACACAAGTAGCAAGTAAAAACTTGCCTTGATTCAACAAATATGCAGATTTCTTTGGTGTAGAAGCAATCTCTTTCAATCTCCAAAGCTTTCTCTCTACTCTTCTCTTTTCTCTCTTAGGTTTAGGAAGGGATTTTGGGGAATTTAGAAGACTAAAAAGGCATAAATCGTGACTTAAGGCCAAATGCCCCACTTAATTAACCAAAAGTGCGATAAAATAATACGCGATAGCATAATTAAAGCCCAACCAGTCAAAAATGCCCAAAACTACAAAATACAATATGGTACATTATTTGACTATTTCGCACATTCCGGAATCAACTGCAACCTCCAAATTATCATTTGGACATTTTAAAATTTAATTTAGGTTCAGGTCTCATAATTAAGCCAAATATCATTTTATTTTCAGATGATATTAATAAGCATGACATAGCAATATATTCCCATAATTATGATATGTATGCAACCTCGTAATAAATATCAACTTTCTACATTGAATTAACATTCAAATCATAACCCAACACTGGTCTCTAATCACTATACTAAGTAATTAATATAAAATACGGTCTCATAAGCGAGGGTTATTACATACTCCCCCCCTTATGAGGGAATTTTGCCCCCAAAATTCAGGCGTACCTCATGAGAAAAGATGTGGATATTTCTCCCGCATCTCATCCTCGCGTTCCCAAGTCGATTCGCTTGCATGATGATGACTCCACTGGACTCTCACTAGAGGCACCACACGAGATCTTAACTTTCGCTCCCCAAACTCAAGGATAGCAACCGGTTGTTCTTCATAAGAAACATCGGGCTGCAAATCGATATCTTCGAAAGGGATGTGCCAAAGGGCACCTTCACACCTTCTGTACTTCTTCAAGGAGGAGACATGAAATACATCATGGATTTGTTGTAAGGGTTCCGGCAAGGCAATTTGGTATGCTATGGGACCAACCTTTGCAATCATCGGGAAAGGTCCAACAAAGCGGGGTGCAAGCTTTCCTTTCTTCCCAAAACGTTTAATACCCTTCATCGGGGACACTCGCACTAACACTTGGTCTCCAACTTCCAATTCCATGTGTCTCCTACCCGCATCGGCATAACTCTTTTGACGATCTTGGGCTATCCGTATGCGGTTCCGAATAAGCTCAATTTTCGAAGAAGTATCTTGGATCATTTCAGGTCCAAGGAACTTATTATCACCCACTTCCAACCAACAAGCAGGCGACCTACAAGGCCTGCCATACAGAGCTTCATAAGGCGCCATACCAATGGTAAATTGGTATGAGTTGTTGTAAGCAAACTCAACCAACGGAAGATATTGTTCCCAACTACCTTTAAAGTCAAGTATGCACATACGAAGCATATCCTCCAACATCTGGTTTACCCTTTCGGTCTGACCGTCTGTTTGAGGATGATAGGAAGAGCTTAACTTCAACTCGGTCCCCATAGCTCCCTGGAAACTCTGCCAAAAGTGGGACACAAAAATTTTATCTCGGTCGGAGATAATATTCAAAGGTACCCCGTGGAGTCTAACGATCTCCTCAATGAACAACTGGGCATAACGAGCGGTATCATAATCGGTGCGCACGGGCAAGAAGTGTGCCGACTTAGTCAAACGGTCGACAATCACCCAAATTGAGTCATGACCCTTCTGCGATCTAGGCAAGCCCGTAACAAAGTCCATCGAAATGTTCTCCCATTTCCACACGGGAATCTCGAGCGGTTGTAACAAACCCGTCGGCCGCTGGTGGTCAATCTTAACCAACTGACAAGTAGTGCATTTAGACACAAACTCGGAGATATCCCTCTTCATACCCGCCCACCAGTACAAACGGCGCATATCTTGGTACATCTTGTCCCCGCCGGGATGTACCGTGAACTTCGACCCGTGGGATTCTGCCATTACTGCCCGTCTCAAATCCCCATCATCGGGAACCACAAGTCTTCCATGGAAGCGTAGTCCACCCTCAGAGCCTATTGAGTAAGACTCCGCTCCCTCAGACAACAACTGGCATGTGTGGTCTTGACAAACTTTATCTCTCTTCTGAGCTTCCACAATCTTTGCTATAATCGTGGGAGTAACCGTCATCACTGAAAGGAATGCTCTCGCTCCGGCATCCTCCAGGCTGAGTTCTTTCCACTTAGCCTTCCACACCTTAGCTAAGTCCCCATCAGGCTTTCTACTCAAGGCATCTGCTACCACATTCGCCTTCCCGGGGTGGTAATGAATGTCAAATTGGTAGTCTTTCACAAACTCCAACCAACGGCGTTGGCGCATGTTCAAATCCTTTTGGGAGAATAAGTACTGCAGCGATTTGTGGTCGGTGAAAAGACTAAACTTTTCCCCCAAGAGGTAATGCCTCCATATCTTCAAGGCAAATACAACGGCGGCGAATTCCAAGTCATGCACTGGATAGTTCCTCTCGTGAGGCTTCAACTTACGAGAAGCGTATGCAATGGGTTGCCTCTCTTGTTGAAGAACACCTCCTAACCCCAGAAGAGATGCATCGGTAAAGACGAGATATTCCAATCCCGGCCTGGGCAATGCTAGGACTGGAGCTGAAGTCAGTCTGTCCTTGAGCTCATCGAAAGCCGCTTGACATGAACTGTCCCAAATAAATCTTACTCCTTTCCGAGTCAAATTCGTCAATGGGCTAGCAACCTTAGAAAAGCCCTTAATGAATCGACGGTAATAACCCGCCAAGCCCAGAAAACTACGAACTTCTGTGGGCGTCGTGGGCTGACCCCACTCCTTCACCGCGATCACCTTGCTCGGATCCACAGACACGCCTTGGGATGACACCACATGTCCCAAAAATTGAACTTCCTTCAACCAGAAACCACACTTCTCAAACTTTGCATACAATTGATGATCTCTCAATCTCTGCAGGACCAACCGCAAGTGAGCAGCGTGATCCGACTCCGTCTGAGAATAAACTAGGATGTCATCAATAAATACAATGACAAACTGGTCAAGGAAATCCCGAAACACCCTATTCATAAGATCCATAAACACCGCAGGGGCATTGGTTAGCCCGAAGGGCATAACCAAGAACTCATAAGATCCGTAACGGGTCAGAAAAGCCGTCTTGGACACATCTTGCTCCCGTATCCTCAATTGGTGATACCCTGTCCGCAAGTCGATCTTGGAGAAATATGAAGCTCCCCTAAGTTGATCAAACAAGTCGTCGATTCGAGGTAAAGGATATTTATTCCGGATGGTGACTTTATTTAACTCTCTATAGTCCATGCATAACCGGAGAGAACCGTCTCTCTTCTTCACAAACAATACTGGAGCGCCCCACGGTGAGGTACTACGCCTAATGAAGCCCTGCTCCAGTAACTTCTGAATCTGATCCCTCAGCTCCCTCATCTCTACAGGAGCCATACGATAAGGAGCTTTGGCGATCGGTCGAGTTCCCGGCATTAAGTCAATCACAAATTCGATCTCCCGACTTGGGGGTAATCCCGGTATCTCCCGAAAGACATCTTCAAAATCTCTAACGATCGGAAGAGAATCTAAGGGAACCATGACATCTCTAGATGCATCTTCCGCAATACAATATAGATAAGCACTCGTTCTCCCCTCCATACAAGGCATAACTACCAGGAACATCTCTTGTCCCGGAACCGCAAAAACTATACTCTTCCCGTAACAATTCACTATAGCACGGTACCTCGCTAGCCAATCCATACCCAAAATTACATCGTACCCGACCATATCAAGGATGAGCAAATCGGCCTCAAAACACAAGTCACCAAGGTTAATTCCTACGTTTTTACATACGAAGAAAATCAATGAGCCATCGCCCATAGAGGATTCAACGCTAGTGAAAGTACTTTCAGCAGATTTTATCAAACCTGTAGTCTGAGCAAAACTTCTAGAAATAAAGGAGTGTGTAGCACCCGTATCAAATAGAATTCGACCCAAGTGCCCCTGAATGAGAAACTTACCCTCGATCGCTGGTGGGGTTGGAGGAGCTGGAGGAAGCAAAGCCTCCTGAAGATGGTAAACCCTTCCGTACTGTAATTGCCCCTGTTGAAGAGGAGCAACCGGATTAGGCGCTTGAGACGGAAACTGTACATACGGCTGCTGTGGGGCCCTAGGAAGATGCCCTCCAACCAACTGAGGACATGCCCTCTTAAAGTGGCCCAGCTCCCCACACTGAAAACATTTATTAGTCATGTTATCCTGATTCCTGCCTTGGTTATTCCGGAGTTGCCCCGCACCTCGGCCCTGTTGGCCCCTTCCACCATTTCCACCTCGACCTCCCTGAGGCTGCTGGCCACCTTGACCTTGCCTGTTATTATTACCGCCAGCATTAAACCCACCGAACCGTTGACGCTTGGACGAATCCCCCTGCTGAGGATCCCTCTCAACCAGCTTGTTCCCCGAGGATTGGGACGAAGAAGATGTTCCCCCTCCGCTCCCAACACCTCCCTGCTTCCCCGCTTGTCCCACAGTAACAACCTTCTTCTTGTTTAGCAAAAACAATCTGTGCTCCTGACAATGAAGCAAAGCGGTATTCATCACATCACCAAAAGTCACTAGAGATGGATTTCCCAGCAAATGTTGCTTTATTCGCCAGTTCAAACCTCCCACAAACTTGGAGATCCTCTTCGACTCTGGAGTTACCTCATCCGGTATAAAACTAGCTAACCGGGTAAACTCTTCTTCATACTCAGCAACTGACCTCTCCCCTTGAACCAAATCCTGTAGCTTCCTCTGCATCTCCCTCTGAACTGCGGGAGGGAAATACTTCCCATCAAACAAGGTCCAAAAATTTGTAATGGACATAGTATCCCTTTGCTCGGGTGTCGTCATCGACTCCCACCAATGTAAAGCCGGTCCTACCAACTTGAAAGTAACGAGAATCTGCTTCTTCTCCTCACTACATTCCACCATCCTAAGATGGCGCTGCATATCTCTCTTCCACTGGTTCGCCTTGATAACATCTGAACCTCCCTCAAACTCCGGGGGATGTCCCTTAAGGAAAGATTCTCTCACCCGTTCCCACTGAGAAGGTCCCGTGGGAGCTTGTGCTTCTTGTCCCCTAACTTGGGCTTGTGGCATTTGTTGGGCCACGACAGTCATCGCGGCGTTGACAGCTTGGGCAACAATATTTGCCACTTCAGCGGCACTGATATTTCCCTGCTGCGGTGGAGGACCAAACTCATCCTCAACAACCCTATTATGTCTAACGGGACGTCCTCTCTTCGGCGGCATCTGAGATAAAGACGAGATAGAGTTAAAACATAATACAAGACAATCTATTTAGCAGAAGATCGCATACATGGGCAGCAAAAACAATCTTGACATTAAGCTCTATATCAAAGAACGCTACGGTAGAACGTGACAAGTCCGCATAGATCCTAAAGACTCTAGAACCTGATGCTCTGATACCATCTGTGACAACCCGCTATCCGAAATAAAGGGTGGCCAGCCCTATACCCCGATAAAATAGGAAATCATGGATAATATCATCCTCAGCATCACGACAATATACTATGTATAAGGAATTACCACTCTATATTCCAGAAAACGGGTTATCAAAAACTTTGATTTGAAATAAAAGAAAACCTTTTTAACAACCCATAGTAGAAATAGAGGGTGGAAACCCCCACAAGCGCATGTAAGAAATCCAAGAGATACAAAGGACCGAATAAAACTTCGGTCAGTACCATCCATACAACATACATATAGTACCAAGTGTTACATAATAAATTCATTATACATTTACAACTGTTTGGGCAACAAGCCCGAATGAACCGAACATAACTAGAAACATAAACAGAGGCGTCTACACAAAATCCCGTGAAACCCGCACAATGTCACGGCTCCTCAAAGACATGTGGAAGGAAAGGTCATTACGGGCGACCGTGCGGCGGAACACCTGAACGGATAATATAGATGTACATACACAAGAAGAAAAGGAAAACCGGTCAGGGCCGGGTATATGTGATCAATAGATAAATGACAAGTATGATAATGAGGCACAATGAAGCATGGATGATAGTCTAGCATGTTAACGACATATAAGGAACTGAAATTTGTGAAGGACTACATAGAGTGAGATTCATAATAAAACAGAATTAAAAGTGCTTATAAGCCTTTATCATCATTAATCAGATTTCAATTCAAGTATACATTTTCCATTCCTTATTAGGAATATAATTGACATCATGTGCTCTATAAGGCACTAATCTCAATAACATGCTCTTTACGGCATAACTTTGCTCTTTGTGGCATTAATGTTCCATCGAGTCCAACTCGATAATTAGAATAGTCATAATTATAAATATAACGCTTCTAAGACCGCTCGTCCGGGTTTCCCCACTGAGCGCGTCCCTAAATAACCATCATCTTCCAGGGCCTAACATAAGACAACCTGGGATCCTATCGAAAGCGTCGGGAAGCGGCCATATGCCTGCGGGGTAGTCAAGACCACACCAAAATCTCCTACCCATCGCAGAAAAAATAGAACAAGCGCTCATATGGCCTAGGACTATATCCACCCTGCATTCATTAGCCAGGGGGCTTCACCTATCGCACGGACTTCCCTTAAGATGGTATTTAGAGAGGTGTGTAACCCTCATTTTATTAATTCCCATTATGTGATTAGTAAATTATCATTTACCTTATCAATTCCCCATTTTAAATAAAAAGGGTATAAGTTAAATCGGGACTATATGTAATTCGTACCGACCTAGCATCCTCAAAAAGAATTTAGACTCCAAAGTTATCCCCAAGGCCTCTTTTAGGCTTTAATATAAACCCTCAAATCAAAATGTAACCAAATTTGAATTCCAAAGTCTCCAAAATTGACCTTAACATCTTCTAGACCGATATAAAACTATACGACAAAGGTGACGCCTAAACATCACCTTAAATTCCCCCTTGAAAGAATCCTAGATGAACCCTTTCGAGTCTAGGATGTCGACCCAACTCAACTAGAACTCTAAATCCTATGTTTACTTCATTTAAGAAGGTCCCTAATCAAATAATCATAAAGAAAAAGGGTTAAAAATAAAAAGAAAAATTTTGAAAATGCAGGGCTACCGAATCGATTCGCCCCCTTGGCCGAATCGATTCGGCCAGAAAAGTTGAGGTTCTGCATAAATACCGAATCGATTCGGATGGGAGACCGAATCGATTCGGTCAGAAAATCTGGGTTTCTGCATAACTGCCGAATCGATTCGCCCAGGGGACCGAATCGATTCGGGCCTGCGATTTTGCTAAGAAATGGCTATGGAGTCTTGGACTCCATTTTCTACCCCAAACCCAAATTTCTCCAAACCAAACTCATATACCAACATTCTAAAACATCAAAGATGCTATTGATCATCTTCAAACCCCATGAATCATTTTGGAGTGGATCAAAACCCAAAACACATAATAAAACCCTAAGTTTGCTAGACTAAACATAATACATCATCATCACAACAAATCATCTATCTCAAGACACAAGTAGCAAGTAAAAACTTGCCTTGATTCAACAAATATGCAGATTTCTTTGGTGTAGAAGCAATCTCTTTCAATCTCCAAAGCTTTCTCTCTACTCTTCTCTTTTCTCTCTTAGGTTTAGGAAGGGATTTTGGGGAATTTAGAAGACTAAAAAGGCATAAATCGTGACTTAAGGCCAAATGCCCCACTTAATTAACCAAAAGTGCGATAAAATAATACGCGATAGCATAATTAAAGCCCAACCAGTCAAAAATGCCCAAAACTACAAAATACAATATGGTACATTATTTGACTATTTCGCACATTCCGGAATCAACTGCAACCTCCAAATTATCATTTGGACATTTTAAAATTTAATTTAGGTTCAGGTCTCATAATTAAGCCAAATATCATTTTATTTTCAGATGATATTAATAAGCATGACATAGCAATATATTCCCATAATTATGATATGTATGCAACCTCGTAATAAATATCAACTTTCTACATTGAATTAACATTCAAATCATAACCCAACACTGGTCTCTAATCACTATACTAAGTAATTAATATAAAATACGGTCTCATAAGCGAGGGTTATTACAGGCCCGAATAAAAATGTTTCAAAGTCCCAGATTACCAATACTTTCAAATATGATTTAGATAAAATTACAGAACACTAGCGACATTGATTCCCTCTAGGTCCTTACCCGCGTCTTTTCTGAAGTCCCTACAAGGGGTACTTGGGGTTGGGTGGGGTTTTTAACACAAAAATCATGGGTGAACGAACACTTAGCAGGGTGGGTAATACTAAGCTATACGTTTTCTAGAAATACTATACATATAACATGTATTTTAGTAGATTCCAAAAACCCTTTAACAATTTAGCTAGTATTAATACAATTACTATGCAATGCACCCGATCGATGAGGTCATACTCACGCTTAACCATTTCACACCACCCTTTATGGGATCTAGAGACAAATCAATCACATTTGATCCTTTAATTTCCTTTTATAATATTTCATTAGGTTGTCTTACTTATTCATTTTTTAGAACAACCATTATTATTAATTTTGTTTTCCATTATCTTTTCTCAAAATCTTCTAATAATATCATACTCTAATCGACTCTACACTGTCGGCTATGCTACCATATGCTCTGGCCAGTGATTTTGGGTCTTTCACCCCAGGGCTCCGGGACCTTCTTAATTATCCCGATTTCATTTGAGTCTATATTAATGTGTGTTAACATTTTAGTTAATTGTGACACCCTGCCTAATAAGATACCGGGGGATCACTCCAATATTAAATTATAACAGGAGTCTCATATGGATCATTCTTAGCATCACTGTCGAAAGTCCATTTAATTACTAATAACCTATTAAGTCGGTGTCAAAATTTTACTTAACTACTCTTTTTAACAACTAAAATTAAAACATCCACACAATATATGCGTAAATGAAACTGAAATGAAATAAAATAACCGAACACTCGGTCAAAATTGTTACAACCATATTAAATGCTGTGCTAAAAGAATAAGTAAATGCAATTGGGCCATTGACCCAAATGTTTGTTCAGTACCTCCTATCTAGAGTACAAAGATAGAAGCGTCTATCGAGAACCTGCACACATCCACAGCTGCTGCAGGTGACGCCTGACTTGAAAGAAGTGCCATCCAAGCGTCCCTGTGTCTAGACACCTATATAATATATATATATATAGAAAGAGAGGAAAAGTAGATAAACGGGTCAGAGCCCGAGTTTTGAAAATATTTAGAAATTTCATAAATGCCTTATTATTTTGAAAAATGTTTTATCTCATATTGAAGTTTGGTATCGCACTCCCATGAGATACCCCTCACCTCTCCACTAACAATGCACTCCTAACGCATCCCTCTAACATCCTAGTCAAGCTACCCAGCTAAACTAGTCTATCACCCAACTAATATCAACCCTAGATAGTCCAAGTAATGTACTAAGGGATAAACTTCACCCTAGTTTCAACGCTATGCCATGTTCATGCGTGGGGTGTCTCGCAAAGGGAAATCCAAACAAGGAACCCCCCCGATACACTACTATGCGGCAAGGTCAATCGTCGAGATCCGCCAGTCCCTCAGTACAGAATATATATAAATATATATACATATACACCATATAATAAATCTAAATATAAGATCACTAAGGATTAAACTTCTCCCCAGTCTCAACACATTGCCATATTCGTGCATGGGGTGTCTCGCAAAGCGAAATCCAAACAAGGAACCCCCCCGATACACTACTATGAGGCAAGGTTGATCGTCGGGATCCATTAGACCCTCGGTACTCGATTCATCCATATATACATATACATATTTCCATATACATCCGGATCTATCTCCCGGAATGAGAATTTATATACCAAGTATTTATCAATACTTTTCATTTTTCTCAAAATTTCCCATTTCCTTTCTTATATCCAGGAAATGCATATAAAAGCCAATTCATTATCATGAATTTCTTTAACATAACATATAACTTTTTAAAATACAATTTTATTATCATAAAAATGCTTTTCCATTTTAAAACAACCCATTTCCCTTCTCATATCCAGGAAATGTAATTAAAAGCACTTTTTATTATCATAAAAACGCTTTTACCATATCATATGCTTCCACTTCCCTTCTTCCATCCGGGTCGTGTTACCGAAGCCAAACATTATCAAATTTCCCTTACTATATCCAGGAAATGTATATAAAGCGATCTTATTATCATAACATGCTTTAACAGATCTAAGACCGTCCCTCCGAGTTTCCCCATTGGACGCGCCCCTAAATCGCTATCATCTTCCAGGGCCTATCAAACAAGACAATCTGTGGGAAAGTCAAGACCACACCCAGAATCTCCTAACCAGCGCAGTAAAAGTTTAATCTCCATATGGCCTAGGACTATATCCACCTTGCATTCATTAGCCAGGAGGCATCACTATACGCACGCAACTTCCCTAATGATAGCGATTTAGGGAGGTGTGTAACCATAAATTATTATTTATGAAAATCATTTGTCTTTGTATTTTGAAAATATTCATATATACATTTTCAAAATCATTTACATCATATCATATATATATATATACTTTAATCATCTAGTGTATATATATATATATATATATATATACCATATATTCATCCTCGAATATATATATATATATATGGCCATATTTTCCAAACCATCTAACGATGACCAGGTATCCCAAAGGTTCCCTCAAGGAATCATAATCATGCATTCATATAAGCATGATACTAAACCCAAAGTATTTTCTTACTTTGATAATCAATACATACCTATATCCCATCTAAGGATTTATTGGATATATCCAATTATAACACTCCACACTAAGCGAATATATATGTCTATATTCCCAAATTATCCTAATCACCTCCTAGGATTTTTCCATAAAAAATCTCAAATTGTATTTTAACTCCCCATACTCTTAAGGGAAGAAAACTAGCAATTCTGACCAAAGTGAATCGATTCCCGCCCAATAGCGAATCGATTCGGGTGGGCGAATCGATTCGAAAAGTGTTCTGCAAACAGGTCTTTAATGGAGAATCGATTCGGTCTAAATCCGAATCGATTCGTCCCACTGCAGAATCACAGATCCCCTTAGGCGAATCGATTCGGCCTAGACCCGAATCGATTCGGCCTGTTCGAGGGGCACTGTTTGGGCAATTTTTCAATCTCCAAAATACCCAAAATTCAATCCAATCTCCATTTAAATCCTAACTTGGATTTATTCATACAAACCCAAAGTTTTAATATCTCCTCAAATTCTTTAGAGGTCCTAACATTGAGAACCCCTAATATTTATCTCCAATAAGTTATGACTAATGATTTCAATCTCGGGCAGCTTTCCGTAGAAAAATCACTATAAATCCAAAAAAATCAGAAAAATACGCGGTTGGCGCCCACGCGACCGCGTCGAAAAGATCTACAATTTTTATTTTTTGACTAAGAGCCGAATCGATACGACTATAGGACAAATCGATTCGGCAAGCACACTGCCTATACTATTCATCGTCTTCTCCGAGACAGTTTCGGCCATTAAAGCTTCTCCCAAGCTTTTGTCGCCTCACCCAACGTCCTACAACCTCAACCAACTACAAATACGCATATATTAAGGGTTCTAAACATCTTAGAACCCTAAACCACCAATTTATTTCGATTAATTTCTAAGTTTCTCCAATTAAGAAATTTTAGGGGTTTATTCGTTTTAACTCCAGAAAACCCGTTTTATTCACGAAAACCCAACCCAAAATCTTTAGAGTTTGTTTATACCAAACTACGGTACGAGATATTTATGCAAAAAGTAAATAAAGCAAGTAAACACTTGCCTCGTGGATATAATCCGACGACCTCGAGTCGAATCCGACGGAGTTTGTCCCGAGATCTCCATTTCTCTCCTCTTTTCTCTCCTCCTCTCTCTGTTCTCTCTTTCCTTTCTTCTATTTCTCTTTTCTTTCCCTCTCTACCTCTTTATATAGGAAGAAAAAGGGTTTTAACCCTTAAAACCCCAAAACGACTCGTTTACCCAATTACGAGTTACTTTTACCCCTAAAATTCCCCGAAACTCCATTTCGACAATCGGACACTCTTTTTCGACTATCTCGGACATTCCGGGACTCACGGTGCAATCGAAATTTCCATTCGAGGTACTTGACCACAGATCACTATTCTACCCCATAATACTTAATGTGGGCTTTCTAATCAAAATCTGACATTTTTGTCGCTTTACTCCACGACAACATGTAATTAAAATACTTCGACCTACTTAATCCCAAAAATAATTACAACACTTATCGAAAATCATTAAATCCTCGAAAATCTCAAAAATTACTATTTCGAAAAATTCTCCAAATTGCCAATTTATACTTAATTATGGAATTTAATTGTCTCCAAAAAGGACGGGTTGTTACATTAATGTCCATATTATTCCATCATCACATCGTTTAATCATCCTACGGTTCATATTATCAGTTCACTTTGCCAACATGCCTATTTTTCTGCTTTATCCATTTTCCACCCAAAAATCGATCGATGAGGTCCAGCGAGGAGTCCAATCATTAGGACCCTCAAATTTGTCAAAATCACCATTTTACACTTTCTTTCATAAATTTTGTGAAAAACATTATTAAATAATCATGGTACTAAAATCAACATTTCCTTTCCGAATCCTTTCTATGATTTTATGTGAAAAATCATGTTTATCATTTTATGTTTACCACAAAAAATACATTTAATCATTCAAGACCATTTTAACCAAATGTCCATAACTTTGCCCTATTGTCAATGTGACTTGAAATAACATTTTTCTTCATTCTAACAATATTTATACCACATTTTAGGGGTGTTTTTCCTCATTTTACCATTTCTTCATAAAAACCATTTCCACATAATTCGTCAAGTTTAAAATGCCATTTTCTATCTTATTACCCGACTCAACACATGTTAAGAGGATTTCAACCTTAGAAATTTCTCAAAATGCACTTAAACAAGATATTAATCATAGGCTTATATTTTTCATGATTTCTTCCATATTTTCAAGGTAAAAATTTCATTTTATTCATAAAATACCCATCTAGGGTTTGTCTTCTTTAAAAACCCATTTAACAAGACTTGAATATTTTAGCAAATATCAATATTTTTGGCATTATATTATCTCTAGAATTCATCCTACACATTTCTTTCATATCCAGAACCTTGAATTAATAGGATGAGGTTAACCCTACCTTATGTTTTGAAGAGGAGGCAACTATGAGGACGAAGATGGAAGTTACTAGCTCCAAAGACTCCCCAAATCTATTCAAAATAACTCCAAAGTCTATCATACAAGATTAACTCTACCCACTTCCTTCCTTGATAAGATCTTTGACAATGAATAATAAGCTTGAAAATGGTTTATAATGGTGTTTGGAGTGGTGGAAAGGTGTGGTTATGGTGGACAAAAAGCTTTGGGAAGATGATGGGTTTACGGAGATTAGAGAGAGAGGGAGAAAGGAATGATGATGATAATTTTGTGGGGGAAGAACTGTATCACCCCGCCTGCCCGGGGAGAGCAAACGAAGCGCTATTATCGATAAAACTAACCAGATCCGCAAATAACAAGGTATAGAGCATCTAAATCCCACAACAACAAGAGAGGAAACTACTAATCTCAAATCTCTTCAAATAATTACAACAAATCTCACGAATTAAATACAACATCTAACTCGAAATAAAATAAATCCCAATGCTCTATACATCAAAATAAATAAATACAAGTATTCTCAAATGTATTAAAAATTCTTCCCAAAATATCCAAGATAAAATCAATCTCCAATAATCCATAGCGCCCAAATCCACGCTAACCTGCCATTGAAAGAAAATATGGGGAAGTACACAATACGACAGGAAAGATGTTCAACAAATATATGTTAGCGATGAATAAAGCGTAACAACACGAGTACGAATATTTAAATAAAATGCAAATCTCAATAGCATTTTATCAATATAATTTCTCAACAACACATTAACCAGGTCACCAGGCCTCACCCCATCCGCACATGCTTTATCAAGACATAGCCCGGGAAGCAGGAATTTTGGAGGGTGCCCAACCTCCGGGCCATATTAAAATCTCATGACAATGTGCTCAATTACAACATGAATAATTCCACATGAATCGAAATAATTTCAACAATTATTTTTCTAGATTTCCAAGAATTTATCAATTCAAACATGAGTTCAATTAACAAGAATTCAACGGAATAGCACTCGCGAGATTAAGGAGCATATTGTGTAAAACCCCATACCTCAAACCATGATGAGAAACCAACGATAACATACTCAAGATCAACACAAAAGATCTACAGAAGCTCCTCCAAGAACCTCCAACAAAAATAGCCCCAAGAACACCTCTAATCTAAGGTTGGAACTCACACATCTCAAGGGCCAATGTGTATATAAAAAGAAGAGGAATATAAAATAAATTTGCTGACAAAAAGTTGAGCCAAAAGTAGGTTAAAAAGGTTGCCCACAACTTCCTTTTATAATGAAAAGAAATGAAGAGTTGGAAGCCAAAAGACTCCTTTAAATAAGGCAAAGAAATGAAGAGTTGGAAGCCAAAACAACTCTTCAAAATTAGTTTTTGTTCACAAAATCTGGGGAGGTCGATCGATCGACTCCCATGATCGATCGATCGATCCTTCAGGAATTTTGACAGTACGCCGAATAAGAATTCCAAGAGTTAAAACATTTAAAAATAATTTTAAAATCCGTTTTAACTCCGATTTCGAAACCGTTTGAAATTCTCGCCTTAAAAAATAATAACCAACATATTTGAGAAATAAAAATAATTTTATCAAAAACTTTATTTTTCCTCTTTATTTTGAAAATACCCAAAAAATTACGTGGGTTATTACACTTCCCCACTAACAATGGAATTTCGCCCTCGAAATTCTCCGAATGCCTAACTCTCAAAATCAGGCCAACAATCTCCAAAATAATCTCGTCTCCAAAAATAAATTCCTCACATCTAATCTCGAAACCTATCACGAATATCACCTAAAATTTTCTATCTCCAAAAATTGTTATCCACATAATGAACCCAAGACCCGAGGTTTGCCATATACCTAAGGTCTAATACCATTTGTAACACCCCGCCCACCCGGGGAGAGCGAATGGAGCGCTATTATCGATAAAACTAACCAAATCCACAAATAACAAGGTATAGAGCATCTAAATCCCACAACAATAAGAGAGGAAACCACTAATCTCAAATCTCTTCAAATAAATACAACAAATCTCTCGAATTAAATACAACATCTAACTCGAAATAAAATAAATCCCAATGCTCTATACATCAAAATAAATAAATACAAGTCTTATCAAATGTATTAAAAATTCTCCCCAAAATATCCAAGATAAAATCAATCTCCAATAATCCATAGCGCCCAAATCCACGCTAACCTCCCACTAAAAGAAAATATGGGGAAGTACACAATACGACACAAAAGATGCTCAACAAATATATGTTAGCGATGAATAAAGCGTAACAACACGAATACTAATATTCAAATCAAATGCAAATCTCAAGAGCGTTTTATCAATATAATTTCTCAACAACACATTAACTAGTCACCAGGCCTTACCCCATCCGCATATGCTTTATCAAGACATAGCCCGGGAAGTAGGAATTTTGGCTGGTGCCCAACCTCCGTGCCATATTAAAATCTCATGACAACGTGCTCAATTACAACATGAATAATTCCACATGAATCGAAATAATTTCAACAATTATTTTTCTAGATTTCCAAGAATTTATCAATTCAAACATGAGTTCAATTAAGAAGAATTCAACGAAATAGCACTCGCGAGATTAAGGAGCATATTGTGTAAAACCCCATACCTCAAACCATGATGAGAAACCAACGATCACATCCTCAAGATCAACACAAAAGATCTACAGAAGCTCCTCCAAGATCCTACAGCAAAAATAGACCCAAGAACACCTCTAATCTAAGGATGGAACTCACACATCTCAAGGGCCAATGTGTATATAAAAAGAAGAGGAATATAAAATTAATTTAATGCCAAAAAGTTGAGCCAAAAGAAGGTTAAAAAGGTTGCCCACGACTTCCTTTTATAATGCAAAGAAATGAAGAGTTGGAAGCCAAAACAACTCTTGAAAATTACTTGTTGTTCATGAAATCTGGGGAGGTCGATCGATCGACTCCCAGTATCGATCGATCGATCCTTCAGGAATTTTGACAGTTCGCCGACTAAGAATTCCAAGAGTTAAAAACATTTAAAAATAATTTTAAAATCCGTCTTAACTCCGATTTCGAAACCGTTTCAAATTCCCGCCTTAAAAAATAATAACCAACATATTTGAGCAATAAAAATAATTTTATCAAAAACTTTATTTTTCCTCTTTATTTTGAAAATACCCCAAAAATTACGTGGGTTATTACAAGAACCTCCCCAACTCTCTCTTCATATAACCTCAAGAACCCTCACAAAATAACACTTCAAATAAGAGGTTCTAAGGAGATTCCAGTGTGCACGAGAATGGATCAAACTCAAGTCATTAGAAGTCTCATTCAAACCTCATTCAAATGACCCATTTGAATGAGAATGACACCTCATTCAAACGACTTCTATTTTCCTAGGTTCTGACTTTTGATTTCTAAAACCGCGATTCAACATTCACAAAGTCCGCAATGACGATTAAATCTCATTGTTCATTCATAATTACAACTTTACAAGGAAAAAGATAAAATTGAGGGCACATGTATTATAGTTTAGCTTCACGTACTTGAAGGCTAATTCCATGCATCATGTATTAGATATCATGCATGACAAGAAGAAAATCATCAAACATCTTGTGAGCACATTTGTAAGTGGAAGTCATTTGAAGGATGGAGAAAAGTCACGACATGATTTTAAACAGTTGAATATTAAGCCATAATTATGTTTAAATGAGGATAGTAATGGTAGGAATATACCACCCTTAGGGAATATACTTTTACAAGCGAATAAAGAAATATTATTTTAGACATACTAAATAATTTTAAAGTTCCCTTTAATTTTTCATAACATTTATAGAGGTTGTGAGATATCTCTCACATGATCTACCCAAGTTTAAGTCTCAAGATTGACATGTGATCGTGCAACTGATACCTTTATTGTTCAAGCATTATTTCTATAAGCAAAAGGATGTAGGAGGGACATTATGAATATTTTTGATTGATTCACCTTATTGTGTTCAACTGTAACCAACCTAAAGCACAATTTGGCTGAAAAAGAAACTCTAGCTTAAAAAACTTGTGTATGGAGAAGTATTGCCCGTGATAGTCATTAACTTTAGTATTCACTTATTTGTTCACTTATGAGGTGAAGCGATTCTTTGCGGCTTAGTAATATATATATATATATATATATATATATATATATATATATATATATATATATGGATGTACTCGTTTGAATGTTCTAACTACTAACATGAGTTGATGAAAGTTTAATTTACTTTAATTATTTTAATATATGTGTTGTTGAATTTTAATTACTTTGATATATAGGTTGATGAAAGTTTTCAAAGAGTATGTTGAGAATATGAGGTATATTGAAGGATACATCGTGGATGAATAAAATATTGTAAACGCATCCGTGTTAGCTAGAAAATATAAGCCCATCCCTAACATTGGAAGATCTAAGTCAAATCGCGAGTGATTTGTATATGATGGAGATGATTTGGACTATAAGAGGGGTCAATTAATGGGCAAAGAGTTAAACCGACAAGTTTACAATATGAGGAAGTGGCTCATTATATGTTTGAAACCCATAAGATTTGACGAAGGGAGAGCGTCAGTTCTTGTTGTAATTTTAGTTGATGTTGTTATCTAATATACTTCATCACCTTCTTGATAAGTTTTGCAATTCAATGTAGAAAATATAGTGCATCCATGCATAACAAAAAGCGAAAGGTTGTTTCATATTTAGAGTGAATTTGGACTTTGGGTGTCATATGAGGTAATTATTATGCCTATCGTCCCTTATTAAATGATAAACCATAACAAGATTTAAAAAATATCTAATTAACTTATGCAATACATAATTTTAGTTGTTGAAAATTGGTAATTCCATGTCAAGGCCTTCCCATCTCGCTAATGGACTAAATTTCATTGTACACAAGTTTTAGAGGTATTGGTTGAATGGTTATGTAGTCTCGTCGAGGTAGCAAGAGTAAAATAACATATTACGAACACAACGACATTTCATACAGGGATCTTATGAAATGAAGACATGATGTGGCCCGTGCAAAAAGACATCAAATTCATGTCAAGTTATCATCTTCAACCTTGGGATCTAAAAAAAATTATAAAATCTTATTGTGTTGATCCCTACGTTTTGGGTTTGGGTGTTTTAATTTTTTTTTTTAAAGAAAATGTTTTTTTTTTGTTTTTAAAGTCGTTTGAATGAGATGATGTTATTCATTTTAGCGAGTGTGTAATCTTATCCGAACGAGTTTGAGGTTAACTTTTTTGTTCGAACGAGCTTGTAACGACCTTTGAATAAGAGCTTACTGCCTAACTTTTCAAAATGCGCTTAGACGCTCGTTTGATCCTCGTTCTAACGACTTTAGGTGTTTTGTTCGAACAAAATGGCCTAATTCGTTCGAACGAAATGGCCTAATCTGTTCGAAAGAAACTCAATACCATTCAAATGACTTTCCTCAAATTTTATTTCATCATTGTTTTCACATTTTTCAAGTTAAATGGGGAAAAAAGTTTAGTTTTTTCAAGGTTTCAAAAAAATTCACACAACAAAAACTATAACCTCTTTTACACCAATATAAAGCCTTGTTTAGACATCCAAGAATCAATATAATATTTTATGTAGATATCTCATGTTTTGAGACTTTGTAGATTTTTACTCTTCAACGTTCAAGTTTTTTTGGCATGGTGGATTCCGTGTTATTGCGTGCCAGAGTCTAGTTTGATATTAGTGGATATCGAGATACGAGGGAACTGCGTTGTGAGCCGCTGACGAATTCCTGCAGTTGTTACGAAGAATGTTCAAAGAGTAAAGTTTGCATCAGGGTTGAGGGAGTCGAGTTAGTGAGTAAGTCATCTATCATCCTTGTATAAACCCTATATCATAGTGGATTTATGCAGGTGATCTCGTTCGAGATTTTTCCCATTATGGGTTTTCCTCATACATCGTGGGGTTGTGTGTTTCTTTATTTTACTTTTGCATACTCACCTAGATGAATATTTAGGCAAGATAATAATGGAAGATTTTTTTTACATAATGCTTGTTTAATTCGTGCTAAAATTAAAATTTGGATAATTTCTCACTATGTTTAATAAATGGGATTAAAATTTAAAATTTTGTTATCTTATCCTCTATGCACACTATTTACATCTTAAAAATTGGTATCAGAGTGGGCTTCTCTATGTTATTGAGTTGATCCTAATTTAATATGTTTTTAGAATTTTTTGAAGGAGTTTATTCATGAGGGTAGTTCCATTACCCAACCTCATATATTTGATGTTTTAAATTATCCCTATTGGAAGGCTTGGATGAGATTTTCTTGAAATTTATTAATGTGAACATTTTTAACTCTGTGGATCAAGGGTGGTCTCTTACTACTTAAGGTGGTTTGCCAAAAGATTATTCCCTTTAGACTAAGGATGAAAAAGATGGCTCAACTTTTAATTCAAAACATGTGAGCGATATTTTTGTGTTTTCGGGGATGAAGAGTTTAGTCGTATTATGACGTGTGAGAGCTCAAAGGATGATTTTGATATTTTGAAATCCATGTATGAGGGTACGGATATTGTTAGGATTTTTAGGTTATAAAATCTAACTAAAGTTGAGACGATTCGAATGGAAGACAATGATTCATTTGATGCCTTTTATGCTAAAATTTCAGATATTATTAGGTGAACCAATCCCTGAGCCGAAAGTGGTTAGAAAAATATTAAGGTATTTACCTGAAAGATTTAATGCCAAGGTCACGGTCCAATATTCTCTTAGCAGTGTTGATACTCTTAGATTCCAAGAACTTGTAGGTGATATCCAATCCTATAAGATGAACATGTGGCCCCCCATTAAGAAAGAAAGGAAAAAAAAGTGTTCAGATTTAAAAACTTGCAAGGAGAACGTGTCGAATTTTGGGAGAGAATGTGAGTTAGAAAAGAAGAGATATCTTGGTTTGCAAAAAAGTTCACTAAATTTCTTACTATTAAAAAAGAAAATAATTCTTATAAGAAAGAAAAGAACTTTAACAATGATCGTGATAGGAAGAAGAGGGATAATCCAAAGAAATAGTATGATTGGGATAGATATTTTGAATGCTATGGAGGGGAATCATGATTTTGAGAGTCCCACTAAACTAAGGAGATAATTTAAGGTTCCTAAAGCGTACAATGAGACCCTTAGTGATAGGGAGACGAAAGAGGAAACTAATTCTCTCATGGAGCATAAATCCACTGCTTTCATGGCTAGCCATGTCAGCCTAAATGATAAATATTTTGTCGATGAAGATAACCATATGCATGATGCTTACGAGGTCCAATCTTTAGATTCCTAAGTTTTTGTAGAGGGGGGAGAAGAGGAGAGTAGTGATGATGAGGAGGAATATCTTCAAGTTGCCTTCTGTGAGTTATATGCAAAATTTTTGAAAGTGAAAAAGGCTAACTTGAAATTACAGGCTAGGTTAAAAGAGATTTCCATAGTAAATAATAATTAACTGATTGAGGATTTACGGGCATGTGAGAAAACTCTTAGGGAGAAGCTCACATACATTTTGGCGGAGATATATAACCTTCTAAGAATATTTGAAATATGAATAAGAGGTCCGTAAAATTGACGAGACTAAACTCTTGACTGAGTCTAGAGTTTTAGAGTTAGAAGATTAATTAAAAGACTCAAGGCATGTCAATATGGATTTGAAATCTAGGTTTGAAAAGTTGGGTAAAATGTTAGGTGTCGTCCAAATCAAGAATTACAAAATTGGTATACACTAATGATAAGAGTGGGAACCATATAGTTGTTCTTGGTTCACAATGGAATGAAAAGCCCTAAAAATTAACTATACTCTTGGGGAGTATAGCGGCAAGTCCGAGTATCATATCCACGGGGAATGATTATTAGACGTTAAATACATTCATTACTGCAAGAATACAAGTGTGAAAAGGTGATTGTTGTTATAAAACATTACAAACTACTTTTAATATATACAAATGTTAAAGCTAGATTAATTGACAAGTAAGAAAGCTATAGTGTGAGAAGTATATCCCTCAATGTGGACTAATTAACATGAACGGTTACATGGGGAGAAAAGCGTTAACATGATTAATCTAATTTGTACATTTAATAAAACCTAGGGTTGTCAAATCCTAAATTCTTGTAAAATCTTAATTTGAGTCTGGTGTTAACAAATAATCTTGAAATTACACCTGCAAGGTCGTAAATACAGTGAATACATGATATATAGTATCAAATCTCATAGGCATAAAACAAAGAAAAATTAACCCATTAAAACTACTCTAATTCGTTTTTCCATCGCAAAGCATTAATAAACCATATTAAGTTCAATAATCTCAACCTAATCTAATTTAGCTAGAAAGCATGGTAAAGCATGTATTTAAAGAATTTATTAAAGGAAAGCAAAAAATAAGGCAATAAAGTAAGATGACAAAACTAGAAAATAAATAAACAAAGCTTAATTTTTTTTGGAGAATATGATGAATAATCACCTTACATAATAAATCTTAGGAGAGAGAGTGGAGAAAAAAATTTCCAATCACCAACTAAACCCTAGCCTACAGTAAAATTAATCAAAAACTAAGATAATGAACACATACCCAACTTATACATATATAGTAAGTTGGATTAAATGAAAACAAAAGATAAAATTGACAAATATCTGCTATGATCGATCGATCGTTAAAATCATCGATCAAGCGATGATCTTAAAAAATGCGTACTGCTCTTGAGCCAAGGCAAAAATTCAATCATTTATCGATCGATGATAGGATGTCTATCGATAGATGATCTGTTTTTGGGCACACTTCCTCTTTATTTCAGGCACCAAGGGATGTTGGAAAAATAAGCATAACTCATCATCTGGATTCTAAACGACGCACTGTTTATGGTTTTACAAAGCTAACTCGATAAACTACGATCCCATAGAGTTCCTCTATCCATACCAAGAAGTATGAAAAGACTAAACTGACCTTGAAGTTTCATCATACGATGAATTTTTTTGAAAACGCAACCAATTTCTCTGTTAAGCATTGCAATACCTACAAAAGCTTACATAAACCATGAAGAACATATATATATATATATATATATATATATATGTGTGTGTGTGTGTGTGTGTGTGTGTGTGTGTGTGTGTGTGTGTGTGTGTGTGTGTGTGCGTGGGTGTGTCCAAATTCAAGGTTAAACAGTATATGTGCATAAAATTAGAATTTAGTGGACATAATAAGAATAAAAGGACATAAATATACAATAGTTGTGATGTATCACACTCCTTAACTTCGACATTGCTAGTCCCTCATGATGAAACAAAACAAGAGCCATCTAACAGAGATAGAAAGCAAAAATAAGTAAGCATAAAAGATATAAATGCCACTTTCGTGGGTAAACGATTTCATTTAGCTTATTCAATAAGACGTTAAACCCCTAGATTACCCTAGTGTACGAGTGTTGTCTCGTAAGGGTTTTACAGATGAAACCCACAAATATTAATTTTCCTAACAAATTTATTTCATAAAAACTAATGCCAAACTCAACAACAATCCTCATTTCAACAGTTATTAGCAAAGTAAATGAGTATTCACCCAATAGTCCATAATTACACACATTAAAAGAGTAATCTCATTACAATATAATCTCTGAAAATGTATAATGATAAGTGAGCACAAGTGAATATTTTTATTTGTCGATTTTTTTGTAAACAAAGTAAATACTAAAGTGCAACATGATATTAAACCTCTCTAGTGATTACGCTCAATAAATGAAAACACTCAAAATTGGATGTAACACATGGGACATGTGGGCATAATTAGTAAATGTTAAAGGAAGCAAGTCCACGTGCATATCATTGGTGAATAACGCTTTATATATAAAATAAAACATGTAATCTCAATGGATGGATATCACACATTAAGGGGTGAAATGTATTTTTTTATAGATTATCGCAATCACTGTGACTTTCGAATCACATTCGCCCTGGATCATACAAGACATTATAAGTTTATAAAATAGGCTAGGCTTGGGTTGTGAAATTAAATGAGTATTTACGGATTTGAGGGGGTTTGGGAAACAACACTCGGGGTAATGGAATGTGTGCGAAATAACAAATTTTGGAAAGTAACTTCCAAAAGAATGTCTACACAAGTGGGGTGTGACATCTTATTTTTCCTAGAGAAACATTTGGAATTTAAACTTATTTCAAATATTTTTTTCTTTTCTTTTTCTTTTGAAGTCAACTCAACATTCAAAGGCAATCACACAACACGAACATCATAACATCCCAGAAGAGATCCCAAGCCAACGGTGTGAAATGTGTAAATATGGTTTAAAACTCCAATATGGGGTTAGTCGTGGGATTAGGACGATGAAAAGAAGATTTAATATTTAGGCTCAACGGGGTTGACTAGGGAAATAAGTAGGTAAGGTCAAGGGAAATATGGGTTAATTTATCTAAAGTGGTCCTATGATCCTTTCCTAAAGCTTACATGATTCTAGAGTCCAAACAATATTGAAAATCATGCCCTATCCATTTCATATGAACTCAATTAATAATATGTCAAAGAAAGAATAATGAGCTTACCGACACCATTAACATTTTCAAGGATATATAGAGTAATTGTATAAAGACACCCAATTCAAAAGAAAGCATAAATATTGATTGGTTAAAGTGCATACAATGCATGAAATGTCACCGAGTGGTTCATCTCAAATATTGCATTTATTTACCCCCTTTTCATATACATTTTAGCCCCCTTGGGTACTTTACTCACTATATTTATGCTAATTAACTAGACAATCTTTTTTATGTATGTCTATATTCTTTACGAGGTATAATTGAGATTTTGTAGGTATTAAACTGCTTACCGTGAAGTTTGGTCGCATTTCGGGAAAGGTCCAACATTAAATGCACATTCAAGGACATTTTAGTCATTTTATCATTTGGATTTTTGGACCAATGCCTTTGAAGTTGTAGTCATTTGAGTTAGCTTCGTAGAACCCTAGATCGCAACTAATTTCGATCTATAATGAAGACGTTACGACATTTTTCGTATATTGAACCAATATGATGAATGCAGACTGTCAGGGGCAGATCGATTAGCCCAATTTAGGGGAATCGATTTGGATTAGAGCAGTGTTGAATTTTCCCTATAGTCGAATCGATGTGGATCCTCTAGAAGAATCGATTCAGGCCTGTAAATTTTTACTTTTAATTACAATTTTGCCCTTAGTTTTTTTTTAAATAGGTCTTTTTCTTTTAATTTTTTAGGCGATTCATTTTTAGGTCAGATTTTGTAGTCTAGGTTAGTTATTGGGTTTGGGAGGTCTTCTCCCTTTATCCTTATTTTGGTTCCATTTCCCTTGTTTGTAAGTAATAAATTTCAATCTCTCTTCCATTTATATAAATTTACTTTTTTGTTTTTCTTATTTACTTGCTTTGTTAATTGGCCCCTTGCTTTGTTAATTAGTTATTTTCCTTGTTTAATAAGTTGTATTCATTATTCCTGGCATGATTAGTTGCTAGTTTAAGTTTGGGGTCATATTTTTGCCATTAATGGGTATTGAGCTTTCAAATCTAGGTTTTGGTTAGAAATGCATTTAATTGAAACCTTGGGTATTAAAATTTTAATAGTAGGCGTTTTACTTCCATCGTCATGCAACGGTGGTGTTTATAGCGATATTGCAACCTTATTCCATTTGTGGCCATATTCGAGCGAAAGTTTAATATTTCATTATTGAAAGTTTAGTATTTCATTGTTGAATTAAATATCTTCATGTTTGATGTTTATAGTCAATTGATTATGCTCGGTTAAATTTTTTCAAACCAAAGTCCGTAATACGCATTATTAGACCATGGTGGGGATATGATCCTAATTTTGTTTTAGTTGTTTAATTTTATTTGTGTAGTTAACTTCCTTTTCCTCCTTGTGCAATAACTACATCATTTTTTACACTTTCCCATTTCCTAAGTGTCAAATCAATGTAATCTTAAAAATAGTTCCTTGTGGATTCGATCCCTACTTGTTGTTACACTTTAATTTATAGTGTACCAAGTTGTGGTATCTTTTTGTATAGGGCGTAAACACCCAACAACATGTTTTCAATATGAAGTTTAAACCTTAGGAAAAATATCATCATTCTCGGGGCCCGGTTTATTTTAGGATTTTAGTGTTTTAGCACTTTCGATATATATTGTATATTCTCTTTACTTTCTTTTCGACTTGTACTAAATTGTTTCAAGAAAATTAAAATTTTAGTGCTCAAAAATTATTTGAATTGCCCGCTTTGAAATGTTTCATTCTAACTCTTTAGATAATTTTATTTTTTATGATAATAGTTCTCAAAGTTACACTCCTAAGACTATGCGTGAATGCTTCCAAATTCTTGAAATGAAAGAACTGAATGTGAAATTTAAGAATTTATAGGTAATCACTCATCATTTTGGGAACAAACTATGCGAAATTTGGAATCATCTAACTATGAGAAAACCTCCCGAAAATATGTTATGCCTTCTTATTGGTTTGACTAGTAATTAGATGAAAATCAATTGAATGAACTAGTTGAGAGTCATAAAGTTTGGCCTCTAGAAATAAATGCCCAACTCGATGAAATGATCTCTTCTTCTGGAAGCCTAGTTGGAGTTGAAACTTCGTTTCACCTCCACCCTTTTTTGAAGAAGAAATCATTGAAAGTTATCCAAACGCTTTTGAATTTGAACCTTTTATCAATATTTGAAATTCTCTTAAGGTGAAAGGTCCTTCATTTCCTTGGTTACCCACCATTATCGAGCCATGAAATCTATCACAAGAATCGGATGAACGTCTTGAGGACTTTGACCCGATTATTGAACGTGAATGTTGCTTTGAGATGCTTCATCGTATGGGTTATTTACTTACACTTATCCCACCTCTCATTCCAATAAAAAAAACTCTTGGAAGGTGATTTTGATTCCTTGGGACCGATTTGGTCTTCTACCCCGTTTTATCGTGAACCCCAATCATCTGTCGAATACTTTTAATTAATGGTGGTTCATTTTTTCCGACTTATACATACCTTGCATTATTTAAATAGAATTCTTATCTTCCGTAAAGTATGCATGCAAATGATGGACCACTATTGATTCCTCAAAGTCAAATTGTGTTTTAGGTGGACCCTCAAAAATTTCAACTTCTAGTTTATAGTTAGTTAGAGGTTAAAATTATACGTTGTAAATAGTTAGTTTGATATTTATTTTTACTTATACTCTAGTATAATTAGCTAATGTTTTATTCTTCTTCTTTGTTATTCTTGGTACTAACATGTTTTTTAGAATCGATGGACTTGTGTTATAGAGAGATCTCTCCATTTTGGGTAATATCCTTCTTTTCATCTCTTTATGTTGTGTTATTGATTCATATTGAGGACAATGAAACATTTAAGTTAGGGGGTTGGGTTATTCTTCCCATTGCTTTCTGAGTTTCTTTTATTTGATCACATGTTCTTTCCAAGGGTGCTTTGGTTGAAAAATTGAAAATTTCAAAAATATTTTCTTTCTTTTTTATCTTTTATTAGGCATTTTGTCTTTCTTTTCGATGATAAATTTTAATAAATGCCCAATACAATAGACAATTCAATGATACATGTTCGTGATTTTAGAAGTTATTAGATGTCAGTACTCAAATCATTTATATTGTGAAAAACTTCATGAATTAAACTTTAAACCCATGAGCACATGCACTTTACTAGTTGAAATGATTTGGTTTAAGGAGCTTATAAGTCGGTAATATTTTGTTGCATTGTATATACTTACCCCAAGTGATATTTGGCCTTTTCTTCATTTCTCAGTGTTTATACATTACTCTTTCCTCCTTGAAAACGTTAAATTCGTTTGTAATCTTACTATTATTTCATTGATTCCTCATTAGTTGAGTTTATATGAAATGTGTTACTTGATCATTTTTTTAAATTTATTTTGACTCGAGAATTATGTAAACTTTAGGAAAGGATCATAGGCCCTCTTTGTTATTACACCTATATGAACCTTGACCTCACCTTATATATTCCCTAGTCAACCCTTTTGAGCTTTAATATAGATTTTTGTTTCAAAACCCAAAATCCCATAACCAACTCGACATTAGAATTATATACCATAGATATTACCTTCCATACCTTTGTTTGGAATGATTCTTGGGATTGAACGATGTTGTTCGTTTATGGTTGCAATTAAGCATGCAAGAGTGTGAAAGGGAACAAAAGAAAGAAGTGGAAAAGAAAAAAAAGGAGAAGAAAAGAAAAGTCGAAAAACAAAAGAAAAAAAAATGAGAAAATGAGAGTGCGCCAGCAATCAATGTCATACTTATTTAATTAAATTCCAATTTAAGTCCGAACAAGTCTTCACTCTTGCAAACAGACGTGATTGAATAAAAAAATAATCTAAGCATGGAAGACAATTACCGTTGAGGAAAAATGCCCCACATGGGCAAAAACATCTTATTTTCACTATAATTTTGTAAATAACGGTTTACACGGATTACAATGAAAATACAAGTAGTGACATACGAAATACACTCAGGTGTCAAGTTCGATGTCATTGGCTAGAGTTCCCGCAAGAGCTCCAGAAAGTCATCAATGGAAAAGCTTCGTCTTCTCCACAAATTTACGCCAGATGAGTAGTATAATCTTCCTTGGGGTCTAGAGGATTCACATAAAGAATTGGGAAATATTTGTGAATCAAAAAGGTATTGAAACCTTAAAATATGAAGTCTGGAAACAGGGGTGTTTTGCCGAAACGGATGTATGCAGACTTGGAAAAATTTGTAGCACAAACACTATTTAAATAGGAAGTTGAGGCGGTGTGTCGTTCGAGCGAGATGGAGTTCGAACGAGATAAGATGTTGTTTTAACGACAGCAGTGATGTGTCTCAAAAAAGCTCATTTAAAAAGATTTTGCGTGTTTATCCTCTCCCAGACTTCAAAAATTTATTTTAAAAAATATTCCCATCTATTTATGCAAATAATTAAACACTCCAATTAAAATTATTTTTACCATAAGTACGTGAAGTAGTGGGAATTGTTGAAGAGTACGTTTCTTAACACATGATGCACGTACGAAGATTATGGATGCATGAATTCGGATCAAGGTCGTTGAGGATGATCATGGAGACGTGCCAAATGCAGTGGTATCGACATACTTAATTATGATCTGGGATACTTGGAAAATTACTATATTCTACCCCGAACATTTATAAAACATGTCCTTACAAGTCTCCCCCTATGTGTATGCCGCTACATATATAAAAATATCCGAATTATGTTGGCCAAAATAAACAAACTAACATAAAATCTAATATCCCCATTAAACCCGAAAACTGAAAATACTAAATGTGTGTCTTCACAAATTCGATCATCTTCAACTCTTCAAACTTTCTTCGTCATCATCATGGTGTGGAAAAATGATTCTCCATTTTAATACCTACACACATGAGACAAGAAGCAAATACCCGTGATGCGCAAAATTTTGAAATATAATAATAAGCATAAACAAATGTAAATTAGGAGCAAGGAAATCATTATATAAACAAACAATCAACAAGCAATTCTACTCTATAATTCGTTCTCCCCATTTTTATGATGTCCCCAAATAGACAGATATGAAGAACATATGCAATGCAAATGGCAAATGTCACATGGAAATAAACTTTCTCTTTTTAAAATTTTCAAATTTTTCTAAAGAAAACAAAATAACACCATGAAAGAACACCAAAACAACCAAGGCCATGTTAGCGGAAAGGAAGGAATGTGAGCAAAATTTAATAGGAAAATCAATACATACAACCATTACATATGTGCATGATGAATGTTGGATATTTCTAACGAATAAACTCAACATCTTCCTTGGGTGTAAAATTTTTGGAATTAAAAGAAATTCACGCAATCAAGTCAGCAAATCAAAGCTCAAAGTGATTTCCACACCAATAACATCCAAAACGGGTGAAATTATTTTTCATGACTTTCAAGGATGTGCAAACCAATATTTCATTTCTTTTCATCCAAACTCCCTCATAAATAATGATACGTTATATTTTTCTTTTTAGATGATGAATCTAAAACCTATTGGCCCATTTGATTTGGCATATTTTTCTTTTTATTGCCATTTAAATTTGTCAGGAACTTTTTCAAATGGTGGCTTTCTCGACGAGTTAAATTTTAAACTCCCATAGCCCTTTCCCGTGAGTCACTCATCATATTTTGTTGTAATTTATTCCTCACGGTAAACGGTTTTTACATGCACTACTATCTTGTCAAGTTTTATCGCATTTTTGGACGTTGTATAGACAGAATTGAGATCGAAACACTCAAGCCAATATGTGATAGACAAGTACAATACTCAAATAATACTATGCATGTGTGCAATAAAGGTGATATGGAGCCAAACATGTAAAAGAAATCATGAATCACATCTCAAAGACTCCAATCAATGTAAAGTACATGGATGAAATGATGTAGCATCTCAAATCACTATCAAACAAACACGTGAGATATGGAATGAAGTTGTGACTATGGTTATCTTAAATGTTCACCCATAAATGATGTAAATAAAATACAAAACTCTTTTTGTTCTTTTCAAAAAAATTTATCAAACTAAATTTTTTTGGCTTTTTCTAAAAATTATAAACATAAAATATTTTTGGATTTTTTTTTTTCAATTTAAAAAGAATAAAAAATCAAACAAATAAATATACAAAATATATAATCTAGAGATAGGAATCAAATGATATGATCAAGGAAATATGTATCCTACTCTATACCTGGTGACCACCCCTCAGTCAACTATGCAAATTCCTAAAGACTTCCTAAGACTCTCAAATCTAAGGGCATCTAAAGTCTTCACGATGATATCGGCTAACTGGAGGTTGGTAGATACAAAACTCAAGGATACGAACTTTTCTTCTACAAGATCACGGATAAAGTGATCGTGTATCCTAATGTGTTTTGTGCGCAAATGCTAGACTGGATTACGGGATATGTGTATCGCGCTCGTGTTATCACAAGAAATAGTCATAGTGTCCTATGATATCCCATAATCCTCCAACATATGTTTCATCCATGGAAGTTGCGTGCAATAACTCCCGGCGGCTATGTACTCAGCCTCCGCAGTTGACAATGAGATGGAGTTTTAATCTTGCTCAACCAAGAGACAAGAGTAGAACCAAAGAAGAAACACCCACCATAAGTGCTACTACATCCATTTGTATCCCCGGCCTAATCGACATCCGAATAGGTGGAGAGATGGTCACTGGTTTCAAAGGAATACCAAATACCAAGTAAGAGAGTCCCACTCACGTAATTGATAATTCATTTAAGAGGGAGTAAGTGTGACTCTTTCGGGGATGCTTGATATCGCGCACAGACTCCAACACTAAAGGCTATGTTGGAACGACTGGAAGTCAAGTAGAGAATACTACCTATCATATTCCGGTACAAGGTTGGCTCTACGTCCTTACCTAAAGTGTCATTGCTAATCTTAGTTGAGGTACTCATCGGTGTACGTGCGTGCTTAGCGGAGTCTAGACTAAATTTCTTCACAAGATCTCTAGCATACTTGGATTGGGAGATGAACATCCCATCCTCTCGCTGATGAACCTGGAGACCAAGGAAGAAAGTTGTCACACCGCAAACCCAATATCCATACTAATCATTCATTATTAGAATAATTAAATCATAATCTTAAGGCCATTGGAAATATAATTCATCTATCCATATTTTACTGCATAATGTGCATAATCAACATAATATTATTCTTGTGCCATAACGAAATCAATATCAGAGTCATAATTAAGTGGACATACAATACTATGATTAACTATGATAAAATTCACAATCATCAACTCAATCCATACTAACACAAAATGTACAATGTGTGAGTAGATTAAAATCTTTAGTGTGACAATGATAAAATCCCCATATTTAAACCCCGGCTCTTTCCAACGGTGCAACTCTCGAAGTTATCGGTCATATGGTATTCTAGTTGGCAGCATACAAACCTGAAATTGTTAAAATATAAACTGTAAGCATTAAGCTTAGTGAGGTACTCCTTCCCTACAATGTAATAACAATTATATATAGAATATGTGGATATAAAATCCGAACAATCCTGCCCATTGGCAATAACAAATCCTGGATCATAAGATCCAAATAATTCTACCCATTGGCAATAACAAATCCCGGAACATAAGTTCCAAATAATTCTGCCCATTGGCAATAACAAATCCTGGAACATAAGTTCCAACAAATCATTGGATCTTTGTCCAATTTCAATCCTGGATCATAAGACCCAACCAATCCTGGATATTTTAATATCCAAATAAATCCTGAATACCGAAGTATTCAAACAAATCCGCTCTTAAAGCTATATTCATATTTATATATGAAGCAAATCATAAGTACACTCACCTTGACAGTTTAACTGAATTTTCCCTTGCCTTTATCTGGTACTTATTCAATCATCTCTTCTTCCCTTCCTATCATTCTTACAATATTAGTATCATCATAAGAATATTAACAATTTAAAGAATAACTTAAACATAACTTAATCCATAAGCATCATATAATTCTATTTAAATCATTCATTATAAATGAAGTTCCACAAAATTTCATGTTAGTACATTTGTCATATCCAAATCATAGACCAACATATATTCATTTATTCTTAGTAATTCAATCCTTGTCATGTTAGGGTTCCAATACAACAGCCGACACATCATTTCAAGTTTCCTAGAGCAAAATAAGCCTAAGCCTATTTCTTCACTACCTAGCAAATCTGCCCTATAGGCTCTTTTATCGTTCGTTCAACTTCCAGGAATTTTCCTAATTTTTCTACATCATAACTTTCCATGATATTTCACCCAACATCAGTAAACACATTGAAAAATATAATATTGAAGTTTCAAAATTTCAGAGTTCATTTGCTATGTCAAGAAAAACATCGAACACATGGAGGGCATACTTTCACCCTTAGGGAAGATTTCATACCCGAACTTCAAACTCTCACCAAAGACTCATTTCTTGGTATTTTAACATGATTTTCGGATATGTCATAAATATACGAGTCCAGGTTAATCTCCAATTGTAATCAATCAATTCCAGTAAGTACACAAAAATATATGGAAGTTTGAATAAACAGAGTTTCTAAGCAAAGCAATTTTAGGGTTTTGTACATTAAACTTAACTTAAACTTTCATCTAACCAAACATATATATCAAGGGCTGAAAGTTTAGTAAAGAAATTATGGTTTCTATCATCTAAAACATAAATATAAGAAAAACAATAAGATTTGCAGTTAGAATTACCTTCGGGGCTTTTACGTAATTTTCTATGAATTTTTCTTCAATTTTCTCCTCACTTTTTCTTCCTAACTTCCTACTTCTCTTTCCTTAAGCTTAAAATCTCTCATGGATGCATTTTGGATGAATAAATAGGTAATTATAAGGGTTTAAGGTCGGCCAAAGCCACCACCCTTCCCAACCAATGAGAATAAAACAACTGTTGCCATAATAAGACAAAATATTACTTAACGGATGGACTATTTTGCCCTTGTTTCGAAATTTTGGTATAACTTCTCACTCGAACGTCCGTTTCACACACTGTTTATTATGTTACAACCATAACTCACTTGTATACAACTATATAGTTTTCACCTCAAGTCAATTGTTATGTCATAAAGGTCAAAACTAGCCTTAAACATGAACATTCCTACCGAAACCTTCAAAATTTTGTATTTGTAACTAATTCGACATTTCATGTTTTTTGAAGGTAGGATTAGACTAAACATAATAAATTAACATCACATATATTAATAACACACTAATCATATCACATAAGCTAGGCATGATTTAAGCATAATTAATCATAATTATATTCGGGTTGTCACAAAAGTAATCTCACTAAGCATGCTCATCTCAAACTCACTCTTCATATCCTCCTCAAAGTGCTGAGCATGTTGGGAGAACTTGGATCCAAAGAATATGTTGTCCACATAGACCTGGGAAACCAAAATAGAACTGTCATTTCTCCTAAGGAACAACATCGTATCAACTCCCCCTATCTTGAAGCCACGAGCTAAGATATAGGAAGTAAGCCTTTCGTACCAAGCACGGGATGCTTCCTTATACAAGGATTTACTTAGATAGTAGACGTGATCTGGGTGCTTCGAGTATTCATGATTGTTCCACGTAAACCTCCTCCTATATAATTCCATTTAAAAAGGAACTCTTGACATCCATCGGATATAACTTGAAGCACATATGACATGTGATGGCGAGTAATAAGTGGACGGACTCAAGCCTATCAACGGGAGCGAATGTCTCATCAAAGTCTACACACCAATCTGTGTGTAGCCTTGAGCAACCGACCTAGCCTTATTTCTAATAATGTTACCAGTCTCATCCACCTTATTCTTGAAGATCCACTTGATACTTGTCACATTTGTCTCACTAGGTTGGGGGACCAGTTCCCAGACATCATTCTTTCTAAATTGAAGCAAATCATCCTGCGTAGCACATATCCAGTGTTCACTTTTGAGTGATTCCTTATAGTTCTTGGGCTCAACTTTGGACGTGTAACAAACATGGATAACAACGTTCTCTAGCTAAACATGAGTCTTGGCCCCAAGGGTGGGATCTCCTAATATAGTAGAAGGATCATGACTCTTGCGAACCCAAACAGGAGTGTCCCCTAAGTCAGGAATAGGAACCACTATGGTTGTGGGAGGCACAACATGATCATCAGTAAGAGTTTCACCCTCACCCAAAAGGTTAGAATTAATAAACTCCGATGTTTCATCATCTTGTACAGTGATGTTTATTAACTCCATAACCTTAAGAGCTATTCAGGTTATACACCCAATAAGCTCTACTAGACGATGAATAACCTAAAAATATCCCCTCATCGCTCCAGGAGTCAAACTCTCCTAATTGCTCTCTATCCCGTAGGATGTAGCATTTGCTCCCAAAGACGTGGAAATATGAAAGGTTGGGCTTATTTCCAGTCCACAATTCGTAGGGTGTTGTAAGAGTGTGTGGATGAAGATATACACTATTCACCATGTGACATGCGGTAGACACCGCCTCTCCCCAAAATCTTCTTGCAACATTACGACCTAGAAGCATAGATCTAGCCATTTCCTGTATCGTCCGTTTCTTCCTCTCAATAATCCCATTTTACAGAGGAGTCCTAATGGTATCATGTTTGATTATGAGGCTATCAAAGATAATATCTACTTTTGCTTATTTAAAATTAGTGTCGTTGTCACTACATATTCTGTTGATAGTGACACCGTGTTGATTTTGTAGGAAACGACACTTGGTCATAAAAAAATCCAAATCATCAGATTTCTCTCGCAGAAAACCTACAATAGAGTAGCGTGAGAAATCATCTACCATCACGAGAATGTACCTCTTATTACCTAAACTCTCAGTACGAGTAGGACCCATAAGATCCATATGTCTCAAATCAAGGATGCGAGAGGTGGTAATGGAATTTAACTTCCGATGGGGGTTATGAATTTTCTTTTCCAACTGGCAGGGTCCACAAACTGCGGAAGTTGGCTTTCCAAGCGATGGTATGCCACATACTAGGTTCTTTTTGGCTAACCTTTCCAAATCTTGAAAGTTCCCATGACCTAGACTTTGGTGCCACATATCCATAGTAGTGATTGTGGCGCTATTGCAGAAAAATGAGGACTCATGCATGATCCCATAACAATTGTCTTTAGTCCTCACCCCTTGCAATAAAATTTTATTGGTTTGATCATTAAACGTGGCATTTATTTTTGTCAAACTTTATTGCAAAGTCAGCGTCGCACAACTATCTAATGCTAAGTAAATTTGACTTTAATCCCTTCACGTATAACACATTCTCTAGCTTAGGAAATCCTGGTAACTCTACTGTACCTCGTCCTACTATTCTAGACTTGCTCCCGTCTCCAAAAGTGAATTTACCTTCATTATGATCCTCGAGGGAGGTAAACAAAGAGACGTCACCAGTCATGTGTCATGAGCACCCACTATCGAAGTACCACTGTAGGGAATAATGTTCTTTAAGAGAAACATGAACAACAAAGGCTTTTACGTTGTGTTTAGGCACCCAAGCAGTGGTAGATTTATGTTTTCCCTTAACATTATTGACTCTATTCGGGATTTTATAAGTGTCCACTAACGACAAAGAAATCCGTTGGAACTCTTCAACTATACTCTGAGATATGGCGACTAGAAACTCAACTTTCTCTCTAAGACTCTCAAAATCAGTAGTGTCATATGGCGGAGCAAAAGTACACCGTGTCCGACCCAAACTATAGGATAACTCACGAAGGTGACCCTTTCTTTTGTAGTAAGTACAAAAATATGTAGACTTAGGCAGACTTTAGTTTGCTTTTCTTGGCCGAACTCTCTTCTGGTTTCTAAGTGGGTGGCCATAAGGATTTGTAATAAACTCGGGAACCAGTTTTAATGTCATATGGGATATGGAAGAGCCATCAAAATCTATTCTCGGCCTCTCACCTAAACCTAAAGCAGGGGCGAGGAGCATCTTACCCATCTTACCAGATCGGTCCTCAATTCTTACCTCGACTTCGCGAGCTCTCTCAAGGTCATGAGTGAGTTGGGGTACAAGGGCTTCCATTTTATTTCGAGTGTCCAGGGAGGAATGGAGATCACTTGTCAGATCATCCACTTTCTTAGTCAAGTCCCCTTTTTCTTTCACAAAAACACTTTCTCTCTCTTAACACAGGCGATCTCTCTCTCTCTCTCTCAACAAAGTGGACATGAAGGTCTTTATCTCTCTCATTTATCCTAATTCCTTCTCTAGAGCTACAATGTTAAGAGCTAACGCTTTGTTATGACTTTTGATTTTGAAAGTATCAGCATATAAATCAGCGTATGCACGTCGGAGATCACTCTCACTCTCACTTGCATCTCCCCCCACTCACTCACACTGCTATCACTGTCGAGGTGTCCTTGTGATGTTGCATCCTCATCATCATGAGGAGCATTGAAAGTACCCACATGACTAGCCATGAGTACAATGAAGTTACATTCATGCGATGACTCATCTCCAAAGTCCACCGAATCGACCTCGATATCTTCATTAAGGGTGGTGTTTAACGCAGATTTGGATTGTTCTTGACATTTCAACCAAGTTGCACACTTAAACCCCCCATGACCTCTACCTTCGCACTCAAAACATCTCTAACTTTTTGGTCTTAGAGGTGTCCTTTTTATCTTTCTCAAATTTCTTTTCAGATTTATTTTTCTCAAAATTCTTTTTATCTTTAGAATTTCCCTTTTTCTTTAATTTGAGAAATTTCTTGAAATTTTTAGCAAAAAGCACCAAATTATCGAAGTCAAAATCAGAATCAGAAATCTCTTCCTCTCTTTTCTTAGACGAGTCACCTCTCTTTGACCCCTCAATCTTTCTGGTCTGGTCTTTAAGAGATACTCCTTTATCTTTTGATTTTATCGTGTTAGGGAACATGTCAATTTCATAGGTCTATAGGTGTCCAACTAACTCCTCTAATTTCAGCGTATTCAAATTAGCTAATGAATTTAACACAGTGACTTTGGGCATAAATCTCTTAGGCATTGATCTCAAAATTTTCTTAACTACCCTAGCATCAGGAATGCATTCTCCTAAATTAAAAATAGTGTTCAAGATATCAGATAAGCGTGCATAAAATTCATCGAAACACTCATTTTCATGCATGGAAATAGTTTCAAGCTGAGTAGTTAAGTTTTGCAATTTAGATTCTTTCACTGCATTTGTTCCTTCATGGGTAAGTTGCATAACATCCCATGCTTCTTTAGACGTCGTACACGTCATGATGCGTCCGAACTCATCAGGTGTGACGGCTCCAGAATTGGCACTAAGCCCACGTGAGTTATATGTGCTCCATTTAAATTCATCCTCAATCCATGCAGTCACATATTTAAAGTAGTTACGTTTTCTACAGTGACAGTGGGAGGTGTCCACCCTCTTTCACACACAACCCAGACACGTTCATCAATAGCCTTTAGGTGAGATTTCGTGCGTGCTTTCCAATAGGCATAATTTGACCCGTCAAAAGTTGGAAATCTATTATATAAGTTATCCATTGAAATTGCAGTTTTTCAAAAATCAATTTTCAAAACAAAATTGATATCCAGAAAAAATTTTGCGAAAAAATTACACGGTACGTTTGTGTAAATGGCTCTGATACCAATTTGAGAGTGCGACAGCAATCAATGTCAAACTTATTTAATTAAATTCCAATTTAAGTCCTAACAAGTCTTAATTCTTGCAAACAGACGTGATTGAATAAAGAAATAATCTGAGCATGCAAGACAAGCACCGTTGAGGAAAAATCTCCCACAGGGGCAAAACCATCTTATTTTCACTATAATTTTGTAAAGAACAGTTTGCACGGATTATAATCAAAATACAAGTAGTAACATACGAAATACCCTCAGGCGTCGGTTTCGATGTCGTCGGCTCGAGTTACCACAATAGCTCCAGAAGGTCAGCAATGGAAAAGCTTTGTCTTTTATATAAGTGTACTCGAGATGAATAGTATAATCTTCTTTAGGGTTTAGAGGATTCACATCAAAAACTGGGAAATATTTGTGAATAAAAAAGGTATTGAAACCTAAAATATGAAGTCTAAAAATAGGGGCTATTTTGCAGAAACGGGGGTATGCAGACATGGAAAAACGTGTAGCACGAACACTATTTAAATAGTAAGTTGAGGTGGTGCGTCGTTCGAGTAAAACACTGTGTCGTTCGACCTAGATGGCATCTCGTTCAAACGAGATAAGATGTCATTCGAACGACATCAGTGATGTGTCTCAGAAAACCTCATTTAAAAAGATTTTGCGTGTTTATCCTCTTCCAGACTTAGAAAAATTATTTTAAAAAATATTCCCAACTATTTATGCGAATAATTAAACATCCAATTAAAATTATTTTTACCCTAAGTACGTGCAGTAGTGGGAACTGTTGAAGTGTACCTTGCTTGACACATGATGCACGTACGAAGATGATGGATGCATGAATTCGGATCAAGGCCGTCGAGGAAGATCGTGGAGACATGCCGAATGTAGCGGTATCAGACATACTTAATTGTGATATAGGATACTTGGGAAATTCCTAGATTGTACCCCGTACATTTATAAAACATGTCCTTACAAAAAAAGATGAAAATAAAAGAAAGAGAAAGAATTTTTATTTTGTATATAGTTTTCAATAAGCTTTGTTCACTCTCTCCATTGTTATATCCAATGCTTGTTACGGAAGTTATTTCTCCAAATTTGATATTGCCCATAATTTTCCATTATCCCAAGTTTTTCATCCCCAAAAAACTTTGAATCCATATGTATTGCCTTTATTTCATTACCCGCTCCTAGCCTACATTATAACCCATATAAGTCATATGTTATCCTAAAGTGAATGTATTTAAAAGTGTAAATAGTTGCGATTATCTAAACAAATGCATTTCACCTCCTTAATGAAGATATACTTTCATTGAGATTTTCATTTTTCATTTTATATATACCGTTCTTCGATTGATGACATATGCGCGACCTAATTTCCATTTACATTTAATATTTATGACCGTATGTCCCGTGTACTACCTACCGTTCTTAGTGATTTCATTTTTTCAGTGTAATATCCAGAGTAGATTGATGTCATGCACGCTTAAATGTTTATCCAGTTTATAAATGTTTTGCTAAATCATACTTTGCATATACTCTCTTTTCCTCCCACATTTAAGGTTTCAATTCTATGAAGTTCATTACATAATGTTAGTAACTACGGAGTTTTGTTTGAATTAATTCACTTTGTTAATAACATGTTGAAATCCTAACTATTATTGTTGTGTGTCTTTTTTTATTGATTGGGCATATTTTGACGAAACTTTGATGTTTGTGGCTATCGCCCTTGAAAACTCTCACAAGACAACGCTCATCTACTAGGGAAACTTAGGGGTTTAATGTCTTATTGCATATGCTAAATTAAATCGTTCGCTCGCGAAAGTGGTATTTATCTCCTTTGTACATATCTCTTCTCTTTTGATTTACTTGTAGTCTTGTTTCTTTGCATTTCCTTTCTAGGGACTAGAAATGCACAAGTTAAAGGGGGTGATTCGTCTCGAATATTGCATTTATTTTTCCCTTTTATTATATATTTTATCCCCATCGGATACCTTAATTCCTATATTTATTCTCATTAGCTAGACATCCTATTTTATGTAAGTTTATATGCTTTGCGAGGTATAATTGAGCTTTTTTAGGTATTAAAGTGTTTAGCATGAAGTTTGGTTGTATTTTGGAAAAGGTCCACCATCAAGGCACATTAAAGGGAATTTTAGTCATTTAATCATATTTTTTTCCAATGTCTTCGTAGATGTTGAAACCCTCTAAGTTAGCTTCGCGTAGCCTCCGACCCCGACTAACTTCAATCTATAACGAAGAAATTATAGCATTTTTCGTATGTTAATCTAAATTCAAGATTGAAGACTGTTATGGACTAATCGATTCTCCCATTTTGGGGGAATCAATTTGGATTGGACCAGTGCTGAGTTTTCCCTATATCCAAATCGATTTGGCTCTTGTATTTGAATCAATTCTGACCTGCAGATTTTGCCTTTTTGATTTACAAGTTTGCCTTTATTGTTTTGTTTAAATAGTTTTTTTTCTCAATTATTTACGGGATTCATTTTTAGATTAGATTTTGTAGTTTACGTTAGTTTTGGGGTTTGGGAGCTCTTATCCCCTTCTCCCTCTTTTGGTTCCATTTACCTTGTTTGTTAGTAATACCGTTCAATCTCTCTTCCATTTATATAACTTGTCTTTGTCTTTTTTCTTATTTACTTGCTTTGTTAATTAGCTCCTAGCTTTGTTGATTAGCTCCTAGCTTTGTTAATTATTTATTTTCCTTGTTTAATTAGTTGTATTAATTGTTCTTAGCATAATTAGTAGCTAGTTTAAAGGTTGGAGTCATATTTCTTCCATTAATGGGTATTGAGCTTTGAAATCTAGGTTTTGGTTAGAAATGTGTTTAATTGAAACCTAGTGTAATAAAATTGAAATATTAGCCATTTAACTTCCTTTGTTATGCAATGGCAGTGTTTATAGAAATATTGCAAATTTAATCCATTTGTGAACATATTCGAGCGAAAGTTTAATATTTCATTAGTGAGTTAAATATCTTCATGTTTGATGTTTATAATCAATTAATTATACTCGGTTAAATGTTTTCGAACCAAAGTCCTTAATATGCATTGTTAGCCCATGGTGGAGATACAATCCTCATATCATTTTAGTTTTTTTTTTGTTTTATTTGTGTAGTTAACTTCCTTTTCCTCTTTGTGCAATAGTAATATCATCTTTTACACTTTCCCCTTTCCTAAATGTTAAGTCAGTTTAATCCTAAAAATCGTTCCCTGTGGATACGATCCCCACTTGCTGTTACACTTTCAATTATAGCGTACCAAGTTGTGGTATCTTTTTGTATAGTGCATAAACACCCAATGACATGCTTTAAATATGAAGTTTATGCCTCATCACCGAGTTACATATGCCTCATAAACCAAATCATAAAAAATAAGGGAATGCACATATGCTCATGGGTTCGAAGTTAAATTATGAAATTATTCTTAATATCGATGATATAAGGAATAAAGTCTAATAACCTCTAAATTATTTAACATGCATCACTGTAAACCCATTTGGATGGAGCATTAATTCTTATTGATCATCATAAGTAAGGGGGAAATGCCCAAGAGAGAGAAATGAAAGATAGAAAAATATTTTATTATAATAAATATATATATGGTCAGGGATAAAAAGAATCAAGGAAGGAACACACACCTACTAACTTGAATCATATATTTTCCTCAGCCTAGTTAAAGATGCATGTAAAAGAGAAGGATAAACTTTACCCCAATTCAGAGCAGTCTTTACGATACGCGCTATGAGCCTATATGAACATAAGAAATAAAAACAAATATATACAAGAAAATGGATCAAGTTAGAGAATCCATGACATGGGTCACAACAATATAGAGGGGATAAATCATAATACTAGATAAATTAATACTGAATAAATGATTTTATAAATTTTCAAGTTCAGAGACATTAAAATCTAATAGACTAACTACAAACTACATTATCATTTTATATCCATAACCCCGAAAAGCATCTTAACACAGTCAATACAACTTAAAACCATCTTCAAGAGTTCACAAATAAAAAATAAAGATATAAATCCCAACAACTGAAGAAATAACTATGAAACTAGAACCACCAGAGGGTTTTGATGCATTAGGATCGATCGGTGCATATAGATTTCCGTAATACGGTGGTATTGTGCCTTCCATCCCTTCCAAAAAGTATAGAGATTTTTCATCATCAATTGCATTATGTCGTAGTCTCATTGATAGTTACCCACAAATGCATTAAATCTACGATTAAATCTCACTTGAAATGCCATGAAGAGGGCTGCAAGGGATGAGAGATCATCTTTGTGCATGTGTCCATGCTCGACTTCTATCATTTCCTCCTATAAATCAGAATAATCCTCCAACCTGGCTAGTTTTCTACCCAGTTGTCCCTAATGGTGACCTAAAAATCTCTTGATCTTTTTGTCATCTAGGAAATCCAATGGAATGTCTTTTTGATCACCCAGTACATCAATGCAACCGTGCTCATAGCAAATATGAGTAATGAGGGAAGGAAAAGGAAGGGAGTATTAGTTGGACTTCTCTCTCGACATCATATACGTCATATACCAAAATATTGGGGCAAATTGATATTTCCCGAGTGATTGATTAGTGCGTAGATAAATGGAACATATTTTGTATGAACCTTAGATCAATTTGACGTGACCATAAAGGAGCGGACATTTATGTAATGTAATAGCCTAGGTCAATCCTCCATGCCAATTTCCTTCAACACCTTCTTGCCTGTCCAAACTTCACCCAGTGATAAAAATTGGATCAATGTTTCGATACCTGTTGATGTCCAAAAATGGAGGTTAAAAAAAATAAGAGAAGTAATTGATAAGAAAGAATTATTGTGAATAATGGGTTTGAGAGACAGTGAGAATGCAAGGAGTTTTTCGTGGTTCATCCCTTGAATCGGAAGCCTACGTCCACGGTGGTATTATTACATTACTCTGCGTGGTTATAGTTTGGTTCCATTTTCCGATTTGTTTCATATATATTTGTGAATCTTAGATATTTACAAAGAGATGGAGTGCCCTTATAAATCGGGAAGTTACATCTTGATACACGTTTATTATAATGTATATTCTCATGCCCTGAGGTGCGAAATTGCTTTGATAATGAAACGTCAAGATAATCATGAGGTAACCAACTTGGTGTTTATGATCCATGTGGTTGATAAGATATGTGTTGCATGTAAATGCTCGCAGGGATGTATGTATATTCAACCTTAAGGTAAATAAGTGGGTCGAGAACTCTAGTTACTGAGACGACCTCTTTAGGTGGTGAGGCCGAGTAAGTCCTCCTGGGTTATTGAGATTTACTCTATGTTGAGATTATGTAGGTATATCAGAAATTCCCCAAGACCTTTGGCATGAATATCTCAATGTGAGACCCGATGAGTGGGAAAGGTGTTATGTGATGCTCATACTTAGCTGGTGGAGGTCTGATCACCTTGGTCGGCTCATCTTGGTTAGCACCTCATGGTCGACTCACCTTGGTGAGAAGATTTCCTTCAAGTTTCTCATAATGTGTCAAGGACACTCATCAGAAAACTGAAAAGTTTCCTACGTACTGATGGCGAGTGGTCACACACGCTGATACTCTATATCGTCATTTTGGTTTTATGTAGATTTGTTGACGTTTCATCTACAGCATTTGTTCAATATTTTCATTAAAAGGTATAAATACACGCCATTTCTTTCGTTTTCTTCACTTAGAAGATTTTCACAGAGTTGGAGAGAGAGTTTTTTAGCGTTGTTTCCATTGTTGTGAAAGCCTACTCATTTCTGGTTCAAAATTCTTCAGCGCCTCCTCCTTCATTCTTTGTAGCTTATTCCTCCATCTTCTAATTTTATCAGGCACGCCTTTCTTTGCTTTAGCTAGGGTTTGATCGTTCTAGTATTTTGTTAATGGATTCTTGTTGTTTACCTTGGTGGTTGCTTCATTTATACGAACATTGAGTTTGTTTTCCTAGGTTTAATTGATTTAGCACTTTAAGGAAACGCTTGAATTTCCCCCCTCACATCCAGAGAGTTTATGAGTCTATTAGGAGCTTAAAACCAGAGAACCCTGGTATCATTGAAACGATATTTTCCCATCCTATACGGGTGATTAGACCAGAGAAGGATCCTAGTCATCCCTATTTTAGCCTTAACTCTACTTATAGTTATGGTCCTTCCATTGACCCAGGTATGCCCTACATTTCTTCCTCGTTTTAGGAATCCCTGGCTTTGTTTCTTCTATTAGAGAGGGTGAGTTTTTAAATGTTATTTCTATGGATCCCTTGAATCTTGATTCGTTGTTTGAGGATCTTGCAACGAACATGGATAAGGATACCTGTAAAAAAAGTGTGCCCCCCCCCCCACCTTTCTATGTCAGGGTCTCATATTGTGGCTTCTGAGGACGATGAAGATGAAGCAGAAGACTTTGTTAGTTCTTCTAGTAATTATAATCCTGCTGAGACAGATGCCCGTTAGTATCAATTCACGATGACTGAGGAAGAAATTGAGGCCATAAGATAAAGATGCGCCTTTTCTATTTCCATTCAAACTAGAATGCCTGACATTTATGAGAGGTGTTACTCTGTTCGAGACTCAAAGGAAATTTACCTTCCCTTATGGGCCCTCCAGGTAGGACTAAATCTTCCTTTTCATTCCACCAATCGTTCCATTTTGACAGGCTACAGAGTGACCTTAACCTAACTGCCTCACAATGCATATAGGACTATTCTGGGGGCAATGATGTTCTGTAAATCTAAGACAGGGTTTGACTTAAGGGGGATCTTTTCAGGTATGTATACATCTTAAAAGGCAATGCCAAAGCCCCCTATTATTATTATTTTTCTGCACGAAAACCTCGGTATGGGATGGTCATAGTGGTCCAATCTAGTAATCATAGTTGGAAAGGTTTGTATGTGTTTATCAATGGAGATTGGGAATTTAGGGCCAATGAAAGGGACATGTTATGTAGGGTCCCCAGAGAATGGAGTGGGCCCAATGACATAGGTAACACATTCCTACTTTTATCTTCGTGTTATATTATTTTGGCTTACTTTATTATTCTGAGATTTTTGTTATGCCTTTGAGTTTTTTAGTGAAGCGAGCCTCCAAGATACCTAAGTCATTTGTCGATATGGTTGTCTCTTATTGTAAGAAGAAACCTCCCACTTTCGAGGATCTGTTTACTATAGAGAAGTTTATTATTTTTGGGTATCACACTCATCCTGGTGGAAGGATTCCTCTGGCGTTTGAAGTGCCCCTAGATGGCTGAATGGCCAGAGAAACTCACTTTGAGACTAGTGACTAGGTTATTGGGGAAAGTAGTTCAGAAGAAGGTAGGTTGTAACATCAAATTGTTTAACCTTTTCCTTAGTTGGTTATTCATGCTGATACATATTAGTTCATTTTATCTTTCCAGGTGGGGAACAACATCCTTCGGAATAAACTCTATGAATGGCTCCTCATTTTATTAATCGTAAAATGCTGGCTAAGTCTTGTCAGGAGAGAGATGGGGTTAGACAAAAGCAAGTAGAGGTCAACCAGACAATTATTTTTGGGGTAGCCGACTAGGATACTCGGTGTCATGAGGCATCTATAGCTGCTAAGGGTAAGAGAAAATCCCCCATGGATCCCTCAACTGGAGATAAGAGATCGAGAGCTGATGAGGAAGATATGAAGCCTCTCTGCAAGATTCTGAGGGGGATTGGTCGTAAACCCGAACCTAGAGTTGAATCAGGCCCTGGGCACACATATCGATATGGGAAGGTTCAGGAGTTAGACTTCAACCCTGAGAACAAATTCACATATGAGGACTCGAAGTTTGACCCTGACTCTGTCTTCTATCATGCAAAAAATTCCGCGGACCTTCTTAGCTACTGGGATCATATGAAGGACTTTGAGTTCTTGTGCTGCTCTAACCCTGATTCCCTATGGACCCTGGTCTGGTACCGACTATTCATGGTACGTATTTCCTATTAATTCTCAGTCACATATTTATAGGTGTCCCATTATCATACTCTGATCATTATTTATTACTCGTGGCCGAGGAATCATCCTGCGAGATAAATCCATTGTTAATCATATAGCTTACAACGAGCTGATCGATGATAATAAGACGGTGAAAGATAGTTGTGAGAAGGCATCTGAGGAGTTGAAGGAGAAGGATGGGCAGCTGGTGTCCAAAACTGAAGAGATTAGAAAATGGAGCAAGAAAATATGTCTCTTAAGGAGAAGTCTCATACCGATGATTCCAATATCCAAAGCCTTAATGATGCTCTCGCAGTGGCGAAGGAGAAATATGAAAAAGAGATGCAGGTGGCTCACGATGATTTGGCCAATGCTGGTGCCACTGCTGTTGAAGCCTTCATGTCGTTGGCTGAATTTAATACTGAGTGTCAAGGATATTTCTTAGACAACTACGAGGATCTGAAGAAGAGGGTGGCCACTCACTTCCTCAGTGTTGCTGGAATCGTGAATGGCTGGAAAGGAGGCTGCCAACCTTGCTGGGGAAGAGAGGGACACCCACCTGTTAATGGTTGAAGTGATATATTTCTTATGTTTATTTTTGTGACTCGTATTTCTGCTTAAATTGGCTCTGTAACTTTTAACATCTTCTTTTGATATAGTCTTTATTGTGTTTCTGTCTTTTTAAAATGCGACTTGGCTTAATAATCATCTTATTATTTTTTTGAAAATATTAGTTGGAATATTTATTCTTGAACAACCTACAATGTCGTTCAGAGATTTTAGGTAGTGAGACTGTGTATTAACATGAGTATAACTGTTTGCGACTTATGAGGTCGTAGAGGTATCAGTCGGCCACATTTTGTTCTGACCTGTGAGGTCATACATCAAACGTAATCAACTACCTCGTTCGTGACTAATAAAGTCATACAAGGGTTCGGTAAAACTCGAGGGGTCAATTTATTTAACTGTTCGTGACCCATAAGGGCATGAAATTCAAATGGGAGGAAGCTCACCAGAAGTCTTTGACCAAATTAAATAAGCTTCTCACTTCTCCACACACGATGTTTCCTCCAAGAGCAGAGAGACCGTTGTAACTCTACCTCACATCTACCACCAGTTCCATTGGAGCTCTCTTGGCATAGGATGTCGACAGGCAAGAAAGGACAGTCTACTACCTGAGCAGGATCATACATGGAACAGAGGCAAGTTACAGTAATGTAGAAAGTCATTATTTAGCCTTGATTTTTTAGAACAAAAGCTTAGACATTACGTGCTATCTTTCACAATTCACATTGTGATAATATATGATCCAATTAAGCTTTTGTTGGCAAGAACTATTTTGATTTGAAGAGAAGCTATGTGGTTCCTCATTCTTTCAGAGTATGACTTGAAATGTATGGTCCCTTGTGCGAACAAGAACAAAGCGTATCCGGATTTATTGGCAATTTTCCCACCTGGAGTATTTGAGCCACCCCGAGAAAGCATTCCAGGAGATGAATTGCAGGAAATTTTTTTGGATGCCATCCTTGAAGAATGGACGATACAATTCGATGGTTCTTAGGCAGAAGAGAAAGGAAGGGTAGGGGTTATTTTCTCTAAAGGGAAGGAGTAATTTTGACTTTCCTATAAATTGGATTTCCCTTGATCCAACAATAAAGAAGAATATTAAGCGTTGGTACTGGGGTTTCTAGAGGTCCTTCGAAGGGGAATCTGTTCACTATGCATAAAAGTCGATTCAAACTTCGTGGTCCGACAAGTGAACGGGGAATATGAGTTGTTGCACATCAGTCTAGAACCTTGTAGAACGATCATTCAATAGCTGATCAATCAGTTCCATCAACTCAAGATAATAAGGAATCCCAGAACGATGAATAGACATGATGATGCCTATGCCACCATTACTAAAAAATTGGCTACAAAAACTAATACAACTACTATGGTGATCCAACGAAGAATAGCCCCATCGGTTGTGCAATCAATCCTACCCAAGGAAGGTGATTTGAATTGGAGGGGAGAGATCAGGAGGCAGTTGGAATCTAGGTAAGGCAAGATGGAACTAAAGGAGATAGTTCAATACTTTACCAATCATGGAAACCTCTACTTCAGGAACGTGGGAGGATGGTTGTCAAGATGTGTCGGTCTAGAAGAAGCAGAACAGAGATTAAAGAAACTATATGATGAACAGTGCAAAATAATGAAGATCCCTTTATACAGAAGAATTTAAAGGGAATGATACTTGATATACCTCTATATACCCTCGGCCAGGCCGAGGGCGTAATCCACCTGGGCCAGACCCAGACGACCCTCCAAGGGGCCGACCCTTCATCAGGCTCGGACGACCCTCCAAGGGGCCGACCCCTCACCGGACCCAGACAACCCTCCAAGGGGCCGACCCCTCACCGAGCCCAGATGATCCTCCAAGGGGATGACCCTTCATTAGGCCCAGATGACCCTCCAAGGGGCCGACCCTTCACCAGGCCCAGACGACCCTCCAAGGGGCCGACCCTTTATCAGGCTCGGAAGACCCTCCAAGTGACCGACCGTTCACTGGGCTCAGACGACCCTCCGAGGGTACGACAGTACGAGGCCTAAATTAGGCCAGACTCAATACCAGGAGGAACTTTTCCCTCGGCCTCATATCATAGGCTGAGGGTGACATCATCACATCGCGTGATTTGGGAGACGTGTGGAACAGTGCACGTGAGGCTCACATGGCATGTGCAAGACCATTATAACAATATCACCCCCTCACGTGAGGGAATATTATGTCATCATTTGGCATCTACAGGTGTCAACAGGAGATTGGCTAGATTATCATTCACATGCACCATGCATACTTGGGGTTTACACTACATCCCCCAAGACCTATATATACTTATCACCTATAACCCTACAGGAGGATGGCGAATTGCAACCCTAGCAAAAAAAACACTTCTTGTACACACAGTAGAGAGAGAAAGTGAGCTTATGTGCATTGTATTCAAGGCCATTAGAGCCTATACCTAGTGGATCACACACTCACAGTGGATGTAGGCCTAATTGGCTGAACCACTATACATCATTGTCTTATTCCACTTATACTCATCTCCTTCTACACACTTACACACATACACATCTCCATGATTGCCATGGTTACTACTGTTTGAGCTCATCATCATTTATCTGGTGGTGCTAGTTTTCAGCATCATCAGTTTGGCGCCATTTGTGGGAACGAGAAGACATCTCTTCCTTTGTACAGCTTGACCTCACTGGGCACTCTGGTGGTCAGCCAGTTCTCCCCCTGTGAGGAGATGTTTCACCATTGAAAGAGACCTATTAAGGTTCTCAAGCTCACCAGTCTTTTCTTCAGTTCAGCTCTTCATAGCTCAAACACATGGCACAGGAGATGCCATCACCACCACTTCCTCCACCGGATAGTGGAGTAGGACCCAGTTCTAGTCAGCCACCACCTCAGTCTGAGATGGCTGATGTGGCGGCAGCCTTGAAGTCTCTGGCAGTAAGCCAGCGGATCATGCAGGAGCAGTTCACAGCTCTAAGCCAGAACATACTAAGACCACCAGGGGTCTCACCTGAGATAATTACTCCGGTAGCTGCTCCAGTGTAAAATGAGGCCAGGGGACCACCCCAGGCACCACGCAAAGACTTACTACCCCCTCAGCGGCGGAGGGATGTTGCTGACCCCCGGCGTCTACGCCTGGGGAGGTAAGGAAACCCTTTCCCTGAGGACATGTATGACGATCTGGAGGGATAGGAGGCCCCCATAGAATGCTAGGATCTATATGAGGTCTCAAACAATACTGTACGACCTCTCCAGGAGAGTAGAGGGAAGTACGGGAGGCAAAATCCTGACGATCGCCCAAGAGGATCTGCTTTTAATCACTTGAGCAAGGGATCGGCCTTTGAGAGGCTAGGCCCAGTAAATGACCTTCGGGAAAAATTATCAAGATCAAGGAGCGCTACGAGGTACAGAAGGGAGGCAGAAAATGGCCGACCCCATGGGGGCCAACCCCTAGGACGAGACGATGGTCAGGGGGAAGTAAACAGCCGACACAGGCCTGCCACCGCAGAACCCTCCGTCCACCTCAAAGAGGCGGCAGGGGATAACATCGGCCAGGTAGACCCTACGAAGCCCTGGAATGATTCAATCCAGCGACTGGAGGATAAGATCTATGATATTCTGAAGAGCCGGGACCCTCTTCGGAGAGGATACTCCATAGGCTCTCCCTTCATGGCGAAGATAGTCAACTTCCCTACGCCATCAAAGTTTAAGCCACCCGTGGTCACCCCAAGGTATGATGGGAGTACCAACCTTGTCCATCATATTGAGATGTATCAATCAGCGGCAGACATATACTCTATCTGAGATGAGATGAGGTGTCGTGCCTTTTCTGGTACCCTGAATGGGGCTGCACATGTCTGTACATGTCTCTTCCAAAAAACTCCATTGAAAACTTCAAGCAGTTGGCAGACCGGTTTATCCACAACTTTTGCTTTGGGATGAGGCCACAAAAGAAGACCACACACCTACTCTATGTTAAGCAGGGGAAGAATGAGAGTCTAAGAGACTACATAGCCAGATTCAACAAAGAAAAGTTAGAGGTGGAAGACTATGATGAGAGCATAGCTATGACAGCCCTGATTGGAGGACTCCAAAAGGGGAAGCTGTTATGGAAGATTGCTAAAGACCCTCCGAGGATGATGGCTGAATTGATGTCTATAACAGGAAAGGTGATGAACACCGAAGAGGCAATGGCCGCAAAATGTGAAGATGAAAAAGGAGGCACTAATGGGGGTAAGCACCCTAAGAAGAAGAAAGAGGGGAAGAAGAGGTCTACGGATGATAAGTTCGCCGGTTACACCCCTCTAACAGTCAGTTGTGAACATATTCTCAATGAGATAAAGAGTGGCTGGTCCCTGAAGTGGCCTGAGAAGTTGAGGGCAGCCCCCAATAAGAGGAACAAAAACTTGTGGTGCGAATTTCACCAAGACCATGGCCATGTGACAAACAAATACTTTGCTCTGAAAGATGAGATTGAAAAAATATTAAAAGAAGGGAAGCTGAGGAAGTACGTTGACAAGAGTGCCTTCAAGAGGGGACGACCCCAAAAACAAGAGAGGTGATGCATGCCGAGAATATCCTCAACAAAGAGGGGAAGACCCTTTTGATGATGAGGACGGCCCTGACCTCCCTCCGAGAGATGACCACGGGCCTGTCAAGAGACTTAATATAATCTCTCTCAGTGTGGGTATGATCTCGAGGGGATTAGCAGGAGGAGGGTCAGAGGTCACAGGCAGGAAGGCCCATGTAGCTAAAGCCAAGGCATTGACGAAAACTATGCACTCAACCTCTTTGGAGGCAAAGTCAGAAAAGAGGAAGAAGGTCGATATGGATACACTGATAGTGGGATTCTCAAGAATGGACTTCAAACACCTCTTAGCCACACATGATGACCCTCTCGTCATCACTAGCAGGGTACATGGATGTGAGGTGCCTAGGATCTTCGTAGATGGGGGTAGCTCTGCAGACGTAATGTTTTAGCCATGGTTCAAAGCCTTAGGTCTCAGTCGTGAAATAATCGTCCCATACCATCACCCATTAATTGGGTTCAGTGGGGAAAAGGTTCATCCCCTAGGAGTGTATGAGGCCGATGTCAGGATGGGGGACGAGTGGCGGAGATGGCTTACGAAGAAGGTCAGCTTCTTTGTGATGGATGAACATATCTTTTCGTCCTACAATATTATACTGGGGCGGGTAGCCCTCAAGGGGTTCAAAGTTGTGCCATCTACAGTCCATCAAATGATTAAATTTCCAACCCCTTACGGGGTGGGGGAAGTTCAGGGAGACCAGACGACAGCATGGGAATGTTATTAAAACTCCGTTGAAGAAAGAGAGGCACACAAGAAGGCTACAACCACTTACAATATTAATACCCTAGACCCCAGAGATGAGACGAAGGTGAAGAAAGGAGAGTCCACGGAAGAGGTAGAATCCATCATCCTTATTGAGGATGACCCAAAAAAACCGTCCACGTCAGCGAGCCTTTGAAGCCAAATATCAAGGAAGACCTCATTAAACTGTTGAGGAGAAGACATAGCATCTTTTCATGGAGTTATGCAAACATGCTGGGGATCGACCCTGAAATCATGTGCCACAAGCTCAACGTGGTAGAGGGTGAAAAGACGGTAAAGCAGAAGAGGAGAATTTACTCTAGAGAGAAGTATGAGGTCATAAGGGATGAGGTCAAAAAATTAGAAGATGTTGAGTTTATCAGAGAGGTCATCTATCCTCAATGGCTGTCCAATACAGTCATTGTCCCAAAGGCTAATGGGAAGTGGAAAATGTGTGTGGACTTCACCGACCTCAACAAGCATTGTCCCAAAGACAGCTTCCCTCTCCCCCGCATTGACCAGATGGTAGACGTTACCGCAGGCCATGAGCTCATGAGATTCATGGATGCCTATTCAGGGTACAACTAGATCTTAATGGACCCTGAGGACTCAGAGAAAACTGCCTTCATTACCGACAAGGGGACATACGGTTATAGGGTCATGCCCTTTGGCCTGAAGAATGCAGGGGCAACATATCAGCGCCTTGTAAATAAAATGTTTGAAGACCAGATTGGGAAGTCTATGGAGGTCTATGTAGATTACATGTTGACTAAGAGTTTGAAGGCAGAGGATCATGTGACCGACCTTGAGAGGACCTTTAACATGATGGACAAGTACCGAATGAAGCTCAACCCGGCCAAGTGTGTCTTCGGGGTTGGAGCAGGAAAATTCTTGGGATTTATCGTGAATCAAAGAGACATCGAGGCAAACCCTGAAAAGATAAAAGCCCTTGTGGAGATGAAGACCCCCAAGACCATTAAAGACGTTCAGAAGCTCACGAGGTGAGTGGCTGCTTTGAATAGGTTCGTGTCCAGAGCCACTGGCAGGTGCTTACCATTATTTAAAATTCTTATAAAGGCCTTCGAATGGAGCGATGAGTGCGATGAGGCTTTCAGGGAGCTAAAGTCATACCTAGGGTCTCCTTTGTTATTGTCACGACCAGTGCAGGGTGAACGACTCTATGTGTATCTAGCTGTCTCAGATTCAGCCATTAGCGCTGTAATCATCAGATACGAAGACGGGGTACAGAGGCCAGTGTATTTCAACAGTAAGGCACTCCAGGGAGCAGAGCAAAGATACCCAAGGATGGAGAAGTTAGCGTATGCCTTGATCCCTGCATCAATAAAGATGAAGCCATACTTCCAGTCCCATACAATGGTCATCCTCACTGACTCTCCTCTTAGGCAGGTCCTACACAAGCCAGAAAAATCAGGCAGGTTAATTGCCTGGGCTATAGAGCTGGGGGAGTTTGACATTGTGTATCAACCTAGGACAGCCATTAAGGGGAAAGCATTGGCAGATTTTGTAGCCGAGTTTACTTGTGAAGATGATAAAGCTGAGGATGAGAGCCTCGGGAAGACAGATACCCAACAAGATAGGCTCACTCACACACTCGCAGATAAGGCTGAGACAAGCACCGCTAGAAGAAAAGTGGACGAAAACAAAGAGGGAAGATACCTCTTTAGATAGGGATACCTCACCGAGGGAAATTTCTCAAAGGAAAAGACTGTATGGAACCTCTTCATGGATGGGTCCTCCTACGACAGCGAAAGTAGAGCTAGACTAATAGTATCAGCACCCGATGGCACAGACATTGAGTACGCCCTGAGGTTCAACTTCAAAGCCTCCAACAGCGGGTCCGAATATGAGGCCTTGATAGCAGGCCTCTCCTTGGACAAGTATCTTAGTGCCGGCCAGGTTCTGGTCCATAGTGATTCGAGGCTAGTAGTGAATCAGATACTAGGAGCCTACGAGGCCAAGGATGAGAGGATGGCCAAGTACCTTGAGAAAGTAAGGTCATTACTGAAGAGCTTCAGAGAAGTGAAATTAAAGAGGATACCTAGGCATGATAATGGCCGAGTCGATGCACTTGCCAGGCTGGCCTCAGCAACTAGGACAAATATCAGGAGGACAGTCCCAGTGGAAATCTTGCTTCAACCAACTATTGAAGGTGCTTAGGGAACACTTGGCACTTGCCTGAATATTTCTAAGGAAGCTTCGTGGATGGACCCTCTGATTAGATACATTAAAGAAGGGGAGATGCCAGAAGTAAGGCAAGAAAGGATGAAGTTGAGATACAGAGCTGCAAAGTTCACTGTCATTGGGGACACCTTGTACAAAAAGGCATTTTTTTCTCCCCTTACTTAGGTGTGTGCACCCATCTGAAGTCCCATCCATTTTTCAAGACGTGCAAGAAGGATCATGTTCAATCCACATTGGAGGCTGGTCTCTGGTAAAGAGGGTGGTCACCCAGGGATACTGGTGGCCGACCTTGGGGAAAGATGCCACAGCGTATGTAAAAAATTGTGATAAATATCAAAGATTTGCCACCAGCCCACACCAGCCCCATCAGCCTCTTACCTCCATTACATCCCCATAGCCATTTGCATTATGGGGGATCGACCTAGTAGACCCCTTGCCTAGGGCAATCAATAACTACCGGTTCCTCATCGGGGCATTGACTATTTTTCAAAATGGGTGGAAGCAGAGCCGATGGTCACGATTACCGAGCAGAAGACCTTCCAGTTCATCTGGAAAAATATTACATGTAAATATGGTCTCCCCAACACCCTCATCTCGGATAACGGGACTCAATTCAAGAATACATATCTAGAGAAGTACTGTGAAAGGGTGAGTATCAAACAATTCTTCTCTACCCCAGGGCGACCTCAGGCTAATGGGCAAACAGAAGTTACAAATAGGACGATCTTATATGGGATCAAGAAGATACTTGAGGAGGAAAAAGGAAGATGGGTTGAGGAGTTATATGTTGTACTATGGGCCTATAGGATGACAACAAAGACCTCTACCGAATAAATCCCGTTCATGCTAGCTTATGGTACAGAAGCCGTCATCCCCACCAAAATTGGGTTGCCTACTCACAGGGTCCAAATGTATGACCCCCAGAGAAATATGAAAGAGAGGATACTTGACTTAGACCTGATTAAGGAAAGGAGGGAAGACGCCGAGATAAGGTAAGCTACCTACCAGCAGAGGACTGCAAGGTTTTACAACAAAAGGGTGAAGTAGAGGCCAATTACAGTGGGGGACTTAGTCCTCAAAAAGACTTGGCAGAAGCCCAACAAGCTCCATCCAAATTGGCATGGCCCATATAGGGTCATTGATGAAGTTGTCCCTGGGACTTATAGGCAAGAAAACCTAGAAGGGGAACCCTTTTCCAACCCCTGGAATGCAGATCATTTGAAGAAATACTATCAATAGTGTTGTGATGTCTTGTCAGACTATAATTGTAATGGGTGTTCCTCCAACAGAACACTTCGAATGTTAATGAGAAATATTAGTGTTTCCTCTCATCTTGTGTTTGCCCATTCTAGTGTCTGGGATCATCTTTGAGGAACAACCCTCGGCTATAATGAGGGTCAATGGTGGGGACGACCCCACCTTTGCCCTCAATAAAGACGAGGGAGAACTTAAAAACCATTAATTTGGTAAAAGCAACCCTCGGCTATAATGAGGGTCAACGATGGGGACGACCGCACCTTTGCCCTCAAGAAAGACGAGACATTCCCACATCATTAATGAAGTGACGCTTGGGGAGCAGAGAGATTTTTCTTTTAAAAGAATTTATAATTTTGGAGCTAGAATCTGTCAGACATATCGTAAACCCTAGGAACCCAAACAATGACACAACAGATTGGAAGGAGAATGATAAAAATCATTCCATTTCTACCCACAACGGAGAAGCTGCTACCACGGTTAAAAAAAGCTACGATGTCCCCTCGTTATAAGGCCAAACGGGGTTAACTTTGACTTAGGTTAATCAGGGAGAATTTTTCTTTTCGAACCAAAAGAAACGGAGTTGGCCAAACTACAAGTATCTCAGGGAGAATTAACTTACAGGAACAATTCAAATGACCATAAGGACACCTCGTAAGCAACCTAGATGCAGTTCACTTTGACCTAGAAGCAACAGGAAAAATGGTAGTCACTAAGGGGCAATCCCAACGACGCAGTACCTTAAACTTAGGAGAATTTCCTTCAGAGAATTTACGGAAGGGAATCCAACTCTAAGTCGATAAAACGGCCACGATATCCAAAAATTAATGATGCCCCCTCACCATAGGTGCAGGGCATGAGGATCTTTGGTTCAGGTACATTGGGGAGAATTTTACTTTTTGATAGCTGATATAAATGTACAAGTTACAACGAATACACAAACAAAATAATTTTCAACGCAATACAATAGGTCATATCGAATTGAGAAGTATTTCGTGCAGACATTTCTTATTCTCCATAACAATTCTCTACACAAAGGGGAAAATGTAGGGGGGCTTGAAGTCAATCCCCGGATTAGAGGGAGCTTCCAAAAATAGCATAAAAGACTCAAGAGAAGGAACCAGCGAGACAACTCAGCAATGTAACCTAGTGATCAAGCTCAGTTTATTTCCATTATTACTTAGTTAAGTTGTAACTTTTGTTTATATTGACTATGGGATATAATGATTTTAATGATGTAATGATTATAACTTATTAGTTTGTGGTCAAATAAAACTCAAGAGAGATCAGGCCTGGGAGGGCCTGGGAGAGCTTTCATGCTTTATCGAATGATCTTGCCGTGGGAACTTCAAAGGTACTTGGTTTGGAGGATTGAGAAGTGAGGCATCGTTGGGGCTTGTCCTAACCATCTTAGATAAACTAGGTAAAACACTAAGACCTTTCACCATGGAAACTTGTGCAGAGCAGCCTTGAGTTTCATCCTAGGTTCAGTTTTGAACCAAACAACATATCACATCTACTTTAGGTGATGTCACCATCCATTTAAACACTGTCCAATCCATACTCGAGCAAACCACTATGGTATTGATGTTGTTAGATGCTTTGGTGATCCACCTCTATGGTGACGTTCCTCTGACGCACATTCATTAGGAAAAAGATATGTCTTGTCATTTAATGTTTATGACGTAGAGTTGATTAGTCTATTAGGCTTTTAATGTTTTTGATGTAAAGAATGGGGGGATGTTTTCTCATAGCTGTAAGGGACTAAGGCATGTCGGGAGTGGCATGGGGACTATTTATTGGTATCAACCACCTCTGAGAGAGGGGGTTCTTTCTAGATATTATTGGCTAGAAAGATAATAGACCAGAGATAATTTATTGCAAAACTAGATATTTTACTCACCCAACATTATCATTTATTGCGAAGATTTTAATAACTAACTAGAGATCTGTCAGGAGTTATTGGTGTGTTTGGCTGCCTCCCAATGTGTATCTAGGGTGCTTACTCCTCACTCCCTCTGACTGAGTTACTTATGAGTTTCATTTATTATTGTTTGAGTTATACAGGAGTGTATTGTGAGTCCAATCTGAGTGTTGATTAATTATAATATTGTGTGTTTACTTGTGTTCATTAAAAGAGTTTCTGGGTTATTATTTATCACCATACCTATAGGGGTTACACCTCAACTAGTATTACCACATTCCCAGGCTACAAGGGGACCACCCTCTTACAGATAGAGAACACTAAAGAGAAAGGAAGTAATTCCCTAAGATTGTCTTAATGGTCACTTCACTAGAGAGGAACAAAAATTTTCATGTTGTTTCATTCCATAACCATGGTATGACATGGCTAAAAAGAATATGAAAAAATATTCATTTGGGAAAAGATAACCTCGACCGAGGGATCCAAGCATAAGGTGAAGTCTTTTTTCATCAAACCATTTAATTTAACCTCAACTGACAACAAAAGAAATGAAAGTACTAATAGCAATAAATCTTTTGGCCTCACTGACCCAAGAATGGGCATCTGCATGTTATGCGCTTAATATGAGTCATTTGGCCCTTCTAGGAAGATCTTTCCTAATGAAAATCCTCTCCTCAACTGCTGGAGTATATCGATCAGTATGACCCTACGAATTAAGAATCCTATTTTCTCTCACCTCGATACTGAACTTGTTATTACATTTTAAGTTCCTAATAGCAATGTAAACGAGGCCTCCTTTGAGAGTTCCTCGCTGTTGTTCTTCCTAAAAATAATATCAATCAAATGAATATAGATTTTGAGCATCTTGTTTTAACTTATATGCATTGCAATATTTCTAATCAAATAATTAATGAAGATGATTTAATGAATGAATAATTATTGATTATCTAAATAATTAAAAAAAAAATTAACCATGTTAAAACTAATGATGAGGAAACTATTGTCATTAATCTTGGTCCTAATAGAGATTAGGATAGGATCAATCCTCAACAAGAAAGGGCGGTTACAATTCAAAGACATTTTGAAGGAGATTGTAGACTTATTTAAATAGTCTTACAGCGATATGCCCATAATTGACCTAGAAATACCATTAATGCAAGCCTATCAAGAAATAGTTGAGGAAGCATCAACATGAATTGTCCTTCAAAGTGAATTACTAAGTATTTAAGAAACTAAATGTGGTTTACATCCGTGTAGTTGAGTATCTGACTTGGCTTGCCGACATAGTCCTTATGACAAAATCAAGAGGAAAAGTATGCATATGCATTTACTATCAAGATCTAAATAAATATTCTCCAAAAGATGACTATCCTCAACCTAATATCGACATGATTATCAATTACACTTCCAATCATTCTCTATGGTCATTCTTCGATGAATTCTCTGGGTATAATCAGATCAAAATGGATCCTGACTACCAAGAGAAAATTTCTTTCACCACCCCATGGATAACTTTTTGCTACACTGTTATGTCATTCGGTCTAAAAAATGTTGGGAACATATACCAAAGACTGTCCATAACTATCCTGCATGATGTCACAAATAAGGAAGTAAAATTCTATGTTGATGACATTATAATCAAGTACAAAACTTGTGGATGTCACATACCTACATTGAGGAAATTCTTCGAAAGACAATTACAGTATGAAATATGCCTAAACCCTAAAAAATGCATCTTCAGTGGCATAAAAGTGAAAATCCCATTCTTCATGGTCAGCAAGAGGGGAATCAAAGCAGACTCGCCAAACTCAAAGTGATTCTCAAAATTTCACCATCTCGGACTAAAAAAGAAGTACGCTATTTCTTGGGAAAAATCCAATACGTAAACAAATTAATCAGTCAAATTACTTCCATATGTGAACCTATATTCAACCTCCCTTGAAAGTATTCAACTAAAGTCTAGAGTGAGGCGTTCTAAGAAGCATTCGATAAGATCAATCAATACCTTACTCGACCACCGGTGCTCACTCGACCACCGATGCTCTTGCCACCGCAACCTAGTCTACCCTTTCTCCTATACTTAATCATTACTAACACTGCTGGTTGGGCTATGATAGGCCAATACATCAAGGACTCATTCAAATAGAGAGCCATGTACTACTTCAATCAAAAAGTAGCATGGTATGAAACAAAATACACAACATAGGGAGAAATGTGCGTACTTTAGTTTGGGTCACCCAGAAACACCTACATTACATGCTTTCCTTTCCCATCAAATTAGTATCGTATATGGATTCCATTAATTAATTGTTGGAGAAAAATTCTTTGTCAATACACATGGCCTGATGATTTCTTTTACTAGTTGAGCTCTACATCACTTACATCATACCAAAATTCATCAAAAGGAGGGCTACCTTAGATTATTTAGAGGATCACCCCATGGAAGAAGTTGATCTAGGGATCTCTGGATTCCCACATGATGACATTCTCTGCACTCTCTACGAGGAACTCTGTTGGCATATGTTCTTTAATGAAGTTGCGAATGATAAAGCATATCGCATTGGCATACTTCTTATCGCATTTGATGACTCTAATGCCCCTATCACCGTTAAGTTGGATTTACCTTGCACGTATAAGACTTAAGAATATGAGGCATGCATTGTGGGCCTCAAGATTACTCTCAAGAATGGAATTAAATATCTTAATTTTTAAACATATTCATCCCTGATCAAAGGCCAAGTCCTGCAAAAATGGAAAGTCAAGTAATTAAAACTCTTATTCTTTTATGCTCAGCTCGAAGAACGAGCCTCACACTTTAAAGATGTCAAACTTCCATTACATCTATTTCTCTCTCTTAAGAAATAACTTTATTGATGCACTGTTGACCGTAACCTTGATGTTGACATGCCCAAGGGAACAACGATTGCCCCATTGTAAGTTCGAAAAAAGTCTAGGCAAACTCACTGTTACCACATCGAGCTCACCAACAAGGAAAATTTAAATGAGGTTAGACTAATGTATTATGATATTTGGTTCCTCTTAAAACACAGTTGATACTATCAAGGGGTTTCAAAGAAAAAACACATGACCCTCCGAAAACTTGTAGATTAGTACATCACTTGTGATAAAGCTCTACTAAAGAGGAATTTCAATGGCACCCATTTGGAATTCATAACAGGGCCTGACATTCAAGAGATTATGCAGAAAATACATAGGGGGAGTGTGGATCCCACATGAATGGACATATGCTTACTAAGATTCTATTAGACTACTATGGTCCAAGACTATACAACATACATTAAGGGGGGCTTCAAATTCCAAAAATTTACTAATCTCTTGCATTTACCCTCCGAGATAAGTAAAACATGACCTCTCCATATGGTATCTAAACTTAGGGCATCAACATCATTATAAAGGTCACTCTCAAATCATTTATTGGGCATGAGTTTATCTTGGTCACCATCGATTATTTCATTAAATGGATTAAAGCCAAATCATATGCAGTACTGAATGCGAAGAAAATGGCTAGGTCCATTCGAAAGAATATCATCAGTCGTTATGGAGTCCATTATGAGATCATATCAGACTAAGGCCTCCATTTTGAAGTTTAAGTCACATAAGTGACTGAGGAGTATGGAATTCAGAGACACAAGTTTCACCTTACAGATCACACCCCAATGGGGTTGTTGAACCTGCGAATAAGAGCCTCAAATCCGTTACGATATGATGATAGAAATTTGAAAAAATTAGGCTGACAAGATCCCTTATGCTCTTTAGGGCTACCGCATAAATATAAGAAGGCACCTTATGGCGACTCCCTAGTTTATGGCATAAAGGCAGTTATGCTTGTCAAACTCGAGATACCTTCCCTGTGAGTCATTCTTGAGAGACAAGTAAGATAAGTTTAATGGACCTAAAGCCGTTACGACAAGTTAGCACCCTTGGATGAAAATAGACAAAAGATTCTATATCTCATACAAGAATATCATCACCGTATTGCATTCTAACTCAAGAAGAAAATTCAAAGATCACGTTATCCGATAAGGTAACCTCGCTCTCAAAGAAATCATAGAACCTATATGGTTTCCACTGGGATATTCTTGGTGGTGTATTTGGTTTGGGCCCCAGTTCGATCCCCAGCACTATCAAAATAATGCTTGGCCAGCGAAAGCCATGAACTGCGAATGGGGATTAGTTGAGGTGAGCATAAGGTGGCCCAAACACCTCATGGTATGTTACCAAAAAAATAGAATCTATATGGGATCCTAAAGGTAACTTCAAGACCAACTGAAGTGGGCCATACCTTGTGAAGAAAATATTATCAGTAGGAGCTTTTGTGCTCACTAATATCGATGGAGAAGAAATTGAACACCCATTCAACCTAGATCATGTTAAGAATTTATATCCTTGATTTGACTCTCGTCGTGCTACTCAATTTTTACCTCCTTGTTGATACCAAAATTAATATGCTGATATGGACGAATGATATGAAGACACGTGTCAATCTAGTAGGCATAATAGCAACGAGGAAGTTCATTTCCCCGACCAACTCATGTTCTCTCCGAGCAATGAGGATACACCGAGGAGCTTCAGCACTTCGAGGTACTCTAACGCTCCGAGGTACTCTAGCGCTCCGAGGTACTCTAGCGCTCCGAGCTGCATCTCGGCCGTAGCATAAACTGCCAGATAATCAACAGTTCAATTATTCATTAAATGTTTATCATCTTGACGCACACGCTGCATTAAATGTATTACCATTTCATATGTATATCATTTAATGTATCAACCCTTTCATGTACAGCCTAAGGGCTATAAATACCTTGTATCGCCCTCATTCAAGGGGACCGTAATTTCTTGAAAGAACATATACTCGAGAATTCCCTAACACTCAGCAATAACATAACAGTGGACGTAGGCCATTCTTATAAGGCTGAACCACTTTAAAAATCTTTGTCTCATTTTATTTATCTGTGATTAAATAATTAGAGTGATCTAATTTTTTACATCAACAGATTGGCGCCGTCTGTGGGAACGATTTGTTATTATCGTTTTTCACCAAAAATCATTCATCACCAATGGCAGATAACTCATAATCTAGCAATCGAAACGCTGGAAATGCTGGAAATCCTCCTAATCCCTCTGCACCTCCAGATCTGGCTGTGATCATGACAAATCTGGCTCAAGGACAAACCCCCATGCAAGATATGATGCGGCAACTCATACAAACCTTTCATGGCGGTGCACCTGCACGTTCGGGACAGCAAAGTGGTCAGAGGCAAACTTATTTACTTTCTTCACGATCCAGGCGTACTGAGTCACGTCGTAATGAGGAATCTGATGATTTCTCTTATCAACCTGGGCGAACTTCGTCACTAAGGGCTACAGATACTGATCAACATATCACCCTCTCTCCAGAAAGACCCAGTGCTTTAAAAAGACTGAGTAGGGTGTCTCCTTTCAGTCGATTAGGCCCTAGGAGGAATAGGAGTCCACCTAAGACCATATCGAGGAGTTTTCGACAACCATCAGATCTAAGAGAAGGATCAGCACAATCACGACCAGCTGCTCGTCAAGATAGATCTCAAGAAGCTACATCAGAACGATATTGCTCGAACCAATAGGCCCGAGGAAGGAAATGAAGCGTGGAAAGGATATCTCCAACGGTTGGAGGATAAATTGGGAGAAATGGCCAAGGCAAAGAACCCCCTACAACGAACTTTTGTTCGAGGAACACCTTTTGTACAGGCCATTGTGAATTTTCCTACACCGTCAAAGTTCAAAGCACCTGTGGTAACCCCCAAATATGATGGAAAGACAGATCCTGTTCTTCACATAGAGCAATATCAAGCTGTTGTCGACATCTATGTCGTCCCCGATGAGATGAGATGCAGAGCGTTCTCAGGAACTCTTACTGGAGCTGCCCAGATATGGTACAAAAATCTTCCTAGGGGTAAGATTTCAACTTTCTTTCAGTTGGCCGAGTTGTTTATTGGCAATTTCTGTTTTGGAGCAAAGCCAGTAAAACGAGTAGCACACTTGTTAAGTGTTAGACAAAAATCTGGTGAGAGTACTAGAGATTACATAACTAGTTTCAATAACGAGAAGCTGGAGTTCATAGATTACGAAGATAAGACAGCAATCACCGCTTTGATGAGTGGGTTGTTGCCTAATAAGTTGTATTATACTTTGGCGAAAGATCCACCTAAAACTATGTCAGAACTGATGGCAAAAGCTGCCAAAATCATGAATGCCGAGGAAGCTATGGCTGCAAATAAGAATATAGATAAAGACACCAAGGTGGAAGTCGACAAGTCTAAGAATAAAAGGCATAAGGGCAATGGCGGTGATAAACGCTCCAGAAATAATAAATCATCATGGGAAGTCCTGAAGAAATACGACAATTATACTCCTTTGAAAATGGGTATTCATCATGTCTTGGAATAAATCAAGAATAACGAGGAGGTAAAATGGCCAAAGAAACTGAAGTCAGACCCTGTTTCGAGGAGTAAGGATAAATATTGCGAGTTTCATAAAGATCATGGTCACATGACCAAAAATTGCATAGCTCTTCAGAACGAGATTGAAACACTCATCCGAAGAGGAAAGTTAACAAAATATGTTGATCGGGGAGGTGAAAGGAAAAATAACGACCGGACTGGAGAGAGGTCTAGATCTCCTCGTTGAGCAGAAGGGAAAAAGAAGAGAAACCATGAAGATGATCCAGATGATGACCCCGACCTTCCCAAGAAACCAAGACAGCCAGAACGAGAGGTATTTTCTATACGTTTTGGGTCATTTGATTATAATGTCATTACAGGAGGAGATGCAGGAGGAGGAGACCTTACTGCAGAAAGAAAGGCTTATCTTGGAGAGGCTCAAGCTTGTTCATATATTCAGCGAATAAATCTAGCCGAGGACGATCGTCCGAGGAAGGTAAACAAAGAGAAGCTGGTCATTGGTTTTTCAAAAAACGACCTAGCAGGTGTTCTTTATCCTCACGACGATCCTCTGGTAATCAAAATGAGGATGAAGGAAGTAGTGATTTCAAGAGTGTTGGTAGACAATGGAAGTTCGGCAGACATCATGTACTATTCATGCTTTGACAGTTTGAATCTGAAATTATCTCAATTGGAACCGTATCACAGACCCCTCCTGGGTTTTGCTGGCGAGAAAGTTTTTCCACTTGGGACGATCAAGTTGGACATATTCATTGGAACTTGGCCTGCTTGTTGAACAGAGAGAATACGCTTCTTTGTGATGGATAAGAATGTGCAGTCAGCCTACAACATCATCATGGGAAGAGTTGGTTTGAAGAAGTTCAAAGAAGTTCCATCTACAGTGCATCAGTGCTTAAAATTTCCAACAAATTTTGGAGTAGGAGTTCTGAAAGGTGATCAGAAAGTAGCTCGGGAATGCTATTATTCGTCTGCCGAGCAAGAGGAACTTGAAGATTCAAGAAAAAAGACTACTACCTACCAGGTGGATGAAGGTACAGAAATTGAAACACTGGATCCTCGAGATGAATCCCAACTTGTAAAAGGACAGGTGGTGGAATCTACAGAAAATATTATTCTGGACGACGAGCACCCTGAACAAGTAACCCAGATAGGTTCTACGTTGGATGCTTCAATAAAACAGGAGTTGATAACTTTCTTGAGAAACAGGAAGAAAACTTTTGCGTGGAGTCATGAAGACATGCCAGGAATAGATCCAAACTTCTTATGTCATGAGCTCAATGTGAATAAGGAGATCAAGCCGGTAAAGCAGAGAAGAAGGGTATTTAGCCCCGAGAAGAATCAGGCTATACAAGAGGAGGTCGAGAAGCTCCAGAAAGCCCAGTTCATTGAAGACGTAAAGTATCCAGACTCGTTGGAAAACGTGGTGATGGTAAAAAAGAAAAATAATAAATGGAGAATGTGTGTTGATTTCACCGATCTTAACAAGGCGCGCCCAAAGGATCATTTTCCATTGCCCAGAATTGATCAACTAGTGGATGCTACCTCGGGACATGAGCTGCTCAGCTTCATGGATGCTTACTCTGGCTACAACCAGATCAAAATGAAACCTGAAGACAGGGAAAGTACTTCTTTTATTACCCCTCGGGGAACATATTGCTATAATGTTATGCCTTTTGGTTTGAAAAATGAAGGAGCGACATACTAGCGGCTGATGAACAAGGTTTTCACCGAGCAAATCAGTTGCAACATGGAAGTCTATGTTGATGATATGCTGACAAAAAGCAAGAAAGCTGCAGATCATCTAGTTGACTTAGCTCAGACATTTGATCAACTGGATAAATACAAAATGAAGCTCAACCCGACGAAGTGTACATTTGGTGTACGAGAAGGGATGTTCCTAGGATACATCGTCAACCAACGAGGTATTGAAGCAAATCCAGAGAAGATTAAAGCTCTTTTAGGGCTGCGATCCCCAACGACGAAGAAAGAAGTGCAGAGTCTTACAGGACGAGTTGCAGCACTCAACAGATTTGTGTACCGAGCAACTGATAAATGTCTCCCATTCTTCAAAACACTTCGAAAAACTTTTGAGTGGACTGATGAATGTGAGAAGGCCTTTCAAGACTTGAAAAAGTATTTGGGAGCACCTCCATTGTTGTCCAGGCCAATAACAGGAGAGAAGTTGTACTTGTATCTGGCAATATCAGAGAATGCAGTCAGTTCAGCATTGATCAGATTGGAGAATGGAGTCCAGAAACCAATCTATTACACAAGTAAGGCTTTCCGAGGTGCGGAAATCAGATACCCAAAGCTGAAGAAATTGGCATTGGCATTAATTGAAGCAAGTAGAAGAATGAGGCCATATTTCCAAGCCCATACCATCATTGTGTATACCAACATGCCATTGAGACAAGCCCTTCATAAGCCAGAAAAGTCAGGGAGACTGATGTATTGGGCAATAGAGCTCGGTGAATATGATATTGTATATGAGCCCAGATCATCATTGAAAGGGCAGGCTGTAGCAGATTTTATAGAAGAATTTACGTATCCTGATACCCCCGAGGAACAAAAATTGCTCGCTGACCAACCTGTGGATGTTACAGGATCAACAGACATAAGTCCAGACCAACTCCGATTGGTAAAAGGGCTTGTGGATGTAGAAGGATCATCAACTTCAAACTCAGATCAGCTCCGGTTGGTAAAAGAGCGAGAAGAGATGGTCGACGAGGAGCAAAAAGTGTCAGGGGAGGATGAAAAGAAGCAACAAATATTTCACCGAGGAACTCTATTAGATAAGAAATTTGAAGACGGGTTGCCCATATGGAGATTATATGTAGATGGCTCATCTTGCACAGCAGGTTGTGGGGCAAGAATTGTTTTGAACACCACAGACGAGATTGATATGGAATATGCTTTGCGATTCCAATTTAAAGCCTCCAATAATGAGGCTGAGTATGAGGCCATGATAACAGGTCTTAATTTATCAAAGATTATGGAAGCGCAACAAGTGATGGTATTCAGTGATTCTCAATTGATTGTGAATCAGATGATGGGAACATATGCAGTTAAAGGAGAACTAATGGTCAAGTATCATGCCAAGGTAATGGAGTTATTGGCAGAATTTGATGCGATTCAGTTGATCAGAATACCCAGAATAGAAAATGCACAAGCAGACGCACTGGCCCGACTAGCATCAGCTACTCGTACCGAGCTGCGAAGAACAATACCAATTGAAGTACTGGAAAGTCGGAGCATAGATGAAACCTGACGATGAATGTTATTACCCTTGAGTTAGGACCATCTTGGATGGATCCCATCAGGGCATATATTGAAGAAGGAGAATTGCCAGAGGACAAGCTCGCGGCAAAGAAATTGAAGTTTAAAGCTGCTCGGTATGTACTAACTAATGGTGTTTTGTATAAACGAGGAATTATGGCAGGTTTGCAGAGATGTGTGCATCCATCCGAGGTGAAAGAGTTGATTGAAGAAATCCATGAAGGGTCTTGTGGAGCTCATGTAGCAGGTCGAACACTTTTGCAAAGGGTAATGACTCAAGGATACTACTGGCCGACGATGAGGGCTGATTGTATAGCCTATGCTAAGAAATGTGACAAGTGCCAACGTTTTTCCTCCATCCGATGAACTCCACAAGCATTGTTGACACCAATAACTTCTCCTTGACCATTTGCCATATGGGGAATTGATTTAGTTGGACCACTGCCGACCACCCGAGGAAGATTCAAGTACCTTGTCGTTGCAGTAGACTATTTTACTAAGTGGGTAGAAGCTGAGCCGCTTATCGATATGACGTATGAGAAGGTATACCAGTTTGTTTGGAAGAATATCATCTGTCGATATGGTCTCCCTCATGCCTTCATCACAGATCATGGAACACAATTTGACAACGAGGAGTTTGCTGCCTATTGTCAACAATCAAACATCCTGAAGACCCATTCAGCACCAGGTCATCCTCAAAGCAATGGGCAGACTGAGGTGACAAACAGAACGTTACTAAATGGTTTTAAGAAGAGGCTGAATGAGGCTAAAGCTAATTGTATTAATGAGCTACAATCAGTATTGTGGGCTTACCGAACAACTCCCCGAGCAGCAACTAGAGAATCACCATACATGCTGGCATTTGGAAGTGAGGCTGTAATACCTGCAGAGTTGGGTCTCCCAACACACAGAGTGCTGAATTTCAATTCCCCAGTCAGTGACTTGATGAGAAGATTAGATTTAGACATGCTCGAGGAGGTTAGAGAAGAGGCAGCCATTAGGAATGCTGCTTACCAACAACGCACAGCTCTGTTCTACAACAAAAGGGTGAAGAAATGCGACTTAAAAGAAGGGGATTATGTGCTAAAGAAGGTCATTCAGAAGCACAATAAACTTAAAGCCAACTGGCATGGACCTTACAGAGTTACAGAAGTTGTCCGACCAGGAACTTACCGAATAGCAACTCTAGAAGGAGAGGAATTCAAGAATGCTTGGAATGTTGAACACCTTCGCAAGTATTATCAATGATGTAAAATGTACAACAGTTCCATCAATATGAATAAAACGATGATGTTTTCACCATTTTTCTCTCCTTTGTTTGAAAGTTTTTCGGGGAATACTAGTGTTGTACACTACGCTGCTCAATAGCAAAAAGAACCTGATAGTTCGAGCGTGATCAACTTCGGTTGGTAAAATAGCAAGAACAAATTATACTCCTTTGGTTAGGAGGCGTACACTTGCGTGATCAACTTCGGTTGGTAAAAGAGCTTGTGGACAAGATAGTTCGAAAGAACCCAATAGTTCAAACCCATGACCTACTCCGGTTGGTAAAAGGGAGAAAACAACATTCTTAAAAATGCCAATTTTGGCTAGTTAAGAAACAAAATATGCCAACAAGTTGGTCGGAAGGTAAAATCATTCCAGAAAATACAAAAAATTCCAAACTGAACCAAGTATAGTTGGTCGGTGATCAATTATACTTGGTCGACGAGGATAAATTATCAACCTTGGTTGGTCGGACACATTTTATGAAAAAAATTTACCAAGTATGGCTGATTGAGATAAAAACCCATCAACTGTAGTTGGTCGACAAACACAATTTAACAACCTTGGTTGGTTGGAAACATTTTAAACGTTTTATACTCATTACTTTATTATTAAGTGATTGAGCAACATTGATACTTGTAATTTTTATTACTAAGTTGGTTGATGAACATCACAATATTGTTATCTTTTTAAACAGATACATATGCACAAATGTAAAAATGTTTGATAAACACAAAACAATAGCAATACTGATTTGCAAACAAAGATGAAAATCTTTCATTAAATTCAAAATATATTACAAGCTCCATATATGCGCTAACTGTTACATTGAAAAACCTATTCTATTGGTTTCTTTCCTTTAGCTTTTGAAACAGGCTCCTCGCCAGTAGGAGGATCCTCCAGGCAAAGAGGAGAATTAATGAAATTAATATCTCTGAGAATTATGACGTTCATCACAGAAGGAGTATCCAAGAGATGCTCGGGACGAGATAATTCAATCTGATAATGAAGACTATAGTCGCCAAGGTATTTTGAAATTAGGCTCCGAGGAATGGCACGAGCTGGGATCCACTCCATGTCTAGTTTATAAGGCGGTACAGGCAAGTCTAGTAGCCCAGGAGCATGATAATCCCATAAGAAATGGCCCTGCTCTAGCTTTAACACACCGAGGGCGTTCAATCATCCTTGTTTATAACCTTCGTTATTGGCACTTTCAAGACGAGCATCCAAGTGACAAAGGGTTTCACTGTAGCCTGCCATCCAAAACTCACGAGGTTGTTTGTGAAATTGGAAAGTTATTCTCTCTAGTTGCTCGTGAAGGTTCCTGGCAAAAACATCTTTATCATTCAAGGTAGACTTCGTCGCAATAAGTTGATCTTCCAAAGATAGATTTTTCTTGGACATTTCAGATAAAGCCCAATCTTTGGCGTTCAATTGGTATGCTTGAGTTTCCAATGTTGACAGAGTACGAGATTCTTCAACATTACGGCTGAGAACTCTTGATCGACTCCGAGCAGGTGGAGAATTTTGCTCCTTGACAACATTTTGAATAGCTCTTCCTCGCCCCCGAGAACCTCTTCCTCATCCCCGAGCAGTAACAGGAGTACCAGATCTTCTTAAGTTATCCAGTTCTTGCCTTAATTTGGCATTCTCAACCTCTAAGAACGAGAAACCTTCATCGGTAACCGGTACTAAAGCAGTGGAAGATGACGCTGCAGATTCATACTGTGCCAATTTTTTCTGCAGATTATTGTTCTCTTGTTCCAGCAACTCAGCAATCTGCCTGTAGGCCTCAACTTCACCTTTTAGAGTTCTCTCCCTAACATCGTATCCAGCAAGGATCTTTTTATGGCCTGTTTCAGAAGAAAGCTGTTGATATCTAGTTTCATACTCCTTGTGCAGCAAAGAAGTTGACTCATTGTGTTGATGTTGTAGATCTTCTAAGGTACAATGAAGTTCCTCGATCAATTCATAGTAGGCCACGTTGTTGGCCACAGCTCGGTCAAGTAAATCCTTCAAGTACCGATAAGCCTCAATTGCTTGTTCTGAGGCATCATGGCCAAGGATGTCAGCAATTTCTGATACACTCAAATTTGTATGATCTGCTTTATAATATTCATGGCATTGCTGCATCAGCTTTGTGTCATGTGCAGATATCAGTTCCATTCTAGCCACAAACTAATGATGAAAAGAAGACAACAGCCAACAAAAACAAATCATCAACAACAGAGATGAACAAAGATGTATTTTCTTAGATCACTAAAAGATTACATTGTTTGATTACAAATAATGAAAGATAGAAATGATATCGAACAACTTCACACCTTTTCCTTGTCTCCCAAGACTTTCTCGGGAGGCTGGGATGAGGAGCTTGGTTGCTCGGTGGTAACGGCAGCTTGATCAGCAGGAGTTGAAATTTTCTCAGGAGGAGGAGGCATGGAAGAAATGTCCTCGTTTGCAGAAGGTAGAGAGGAAGGGACTTGATCACCTATGGCCATGGAAGATTCATCAGAGATAGGCTCATCTTCTTCTTCTTCTACAATTAGTGGGGGAGGACTAGGGAGATGTAGCTGAAATAGGTTAGAGTCCTCTTTGATCTTCAATTCCTGCAGGGCAGCTACCCAGCCATCTCGGAAGTATTTCAACTTCCCGTATTGTACTTGGGATGTCATCGCAGCAATCCCTTTGTCCCATCCTTTATCCCAGCCAGCGCTGAAGGATTTTTTAACTGCGAGCTTTCTTTTCAGTTTCTCCAAGGAGAGCTTCTCGGATAGAAGATCCTCGGCAGTCTTTAACTTCGCTTCCAATTCTTCTTTTTGGCGATTGATATCTCATAGAACGGTCAACTCTTCCTCTGCCTTTTTCATCCTATCTTCAAGCTCTCCAAAGTTCTTGAGCTTGTCGTCATATTTTTTATGCTCAATCTCTAAACTTTTCACCTTATTCTCCAAACTCTTGGAGGTCTCAGCCAACTTCACCTTCTCAGCTTTAACTATTGACAACTTCTTCTCCCAGACAGCTTTGTCCTCACTATACTGCTGACGAGAATCCTTCAAGGATTGGGTCAAACCCAGCAGAGCATCCTCTACCCCAGACGAGGAGCTGGAAGCTTTAATGGCTTCGTCTTTCTTCACGATGTTGTTAAAACAATTCACCAGCTAAATAAAGGAAAAAGTAACAGGTCAGTACAAAAATACAAGTATTCAAAGAAAGAAAGGAAATTCAGAGTGTGATAAATTTACTGAAGCAAGGTGACGGGTAGCTAGGGATGTCAGCATATCCCTAGAAATCTTTTCATCAATTCCTTGGACCTCGGGTATGATCCAAGTTTTTACCGAGCTCATGGCAGAGCTCGGAGGAATGATGGTTGGAACACCAACACCACCAGCTGGTAGAGAAGAGATGGTTTCAGTCAGATTGGCAGTTTCAGCCAAATTGACTGAGGACGATTTCCTCAATCTCCTCAAAGGAACTTCAGCAATTTCAACCAAGGAAGAGCTCTTGGTCGGAGAGATAGCAGTCATCTCCACAGGAGCAACCTTCTTGCTCGAAGCCACTGGGGGCTTCTCGGTAGCTTTGGAAGGCGCAACATCCACCTTCTTAGTCCCCTCTCGGACATAAATTTTGCTTTTCTTGGCTTCAGCAGCAGAAGTAGTGTCATCAAATAGAGCAGGGGGAGCTCTTTTCCTGCCCATTCTTTGACTTAAAGGGATGTGAGAATCTAAAGAAGAATCCTCTGGAGTTGAGGCTGGCTCAACAGGACGAGCAGTATAAGAAGTCGTATAGCACCTATACTGCAGCAAATATGATGCAGACCTGATGTGCTCGTCTGCAACGTTCTTATGCAAACCCCAGATAAGTTTCAGATGCTTAATATTAACCTCTGATTCTTTTGGAGTTTTTCTTTTGCTATCAACTGCAAATAAATACATAATGAGATATCAGTCATACATTTTGTCAAACATGATAAAAGCATAATTTCATAAGTAAAGGAAAATGAGAATAAACCTATCCCATTGCCATATGGGGGGCATTTAGGACCCTGGTATACTTCATCTCCAACCAAGGGGGCATATTGCCAATTTTTAATCACCACCACATGTTCAAAATAATCTCTATTTGCATCAGGGGGGTTAACTACAAGAGCCCTATTTAAAAACCTAGTTTTTAAGTAATACACATTATCTAAAATAGCCCATCTATAGCAATACATAATCTCAGGAATCCCTATACGAGTTCCATGAGTTAGATTTAATTTATACACCCCATTAATTATTCTCCATGAATTGGGGGCTATTTTTGCAGGAACAACGTCAAAGTACTGACAGAACTCTAAGCATAAGGGGTTTGGCGGAAAAGAAAATCCACATTCAGCAATGAATAGACTGGGGAACCAATGTCCCTCAGCCAATCGAAAATAATCTAAAGGCTCAGAAAGAACCTCCAGAGTTACCCAGGAAGGAATGGAAAAATCGGAACGAAATTTCTCAACAGACTCCACAATATAAACCATACTGAATAAAATAAATACAGAAGAAAAGAAGAGAATCTTACAGGAAAAAGGAAGAGCTGACAACTAGCGAAGGAAAAGATGAACGCACACGAGAGAGAGAGAACAGAAAGCTTGAATGTAGAAAATTGGAAAAGGTAGAAGACGGTATGGTTACCTAAGAAGTTTAAATACTTTACCTTGGGAAGCTGCGAAGGAAATGATTACACAAAAGAAACTAATACGCCACTGGCGGCTAAAAGGACAAAAATGCACGAAGATCGAAGCACTCATAAAAATTCAAAAAAGGCGGATTCTGTGAATTTGAAAGAAATTCAAATATGAAGAAAAGGCTCCTAGAACCCAGGAAAGTCATTTAATATCGCCTTATACCGAGAAAGAATGTTCCATACTCCTCAAAGTTCGAAATATGAAACATTGGGGGCTTCTGTTGATACCAAAATTAATATGTTGATATGGACGAATGATATGAAGACACGTGTCAATCTACTAGGCATAATAGCAACGAGGAAGTTCATTTCCCCGACCAACTCATGTTCTCTCCAAGCAACGAGGATACACCGAGGAGCTTCAGCACTCCGAGGTACTCTAACGCTCCAAGGTACTCTAGCGCTCCGAGGAACTAAGGCGGTCCGAGCTGCATCTCGGCCGTAGCATAAACTGCCAGATAATCAACAGTTCAATTATTCATTGAATGTTTATCATCTTGACGCACACGCTGCATTAAATGTATTACCATTTCATATGTATATCATTTAATGTATCAACCCTTTCATGTACAGCCTAAGGGCTATAAATACCTTGTATCGCCCTCATTCAAGGGGACCGGAATTTCTTGAAAGAACATATACTCGAGAATTCCCAAACACTCAGCAATAACATAACAGTGGACGTAGGCCATTCTTATAAGGCTGAACCACTTTAAAAATATTTGTCTCATTTTATTTATCTGTGATTAAATAATTAGAGTGATCTAATTTTTTACATCAACACTCCTTTTTGTTCTAATAAAACTCTTCCATTTTCTCCCTCCACGAGTAATACGTAGGACCCAATCCTCTCAAAATATATTCCAAGCATTACAAACTTTGTCATCTCATCGATTTACGTAGGCAACCCATGAAGTAACTTTAGGTGCGGTCATTTATCTTTCAAAAAATTATTTTGTTTTATTCCATCAAGAAATATAAGTCTCCCCCATCATTTAAATTAAACAAAAGGATTATGTATACCTTAGTGATCGGTACAGATAGTTCAAACATAAATGATTCTTCCATAAAGGTACAATAAAATATTATAAAATTGGTAAGTATTTTTAATCATTTTTGTTCAAAATATAGAGTTTTATATGACACATCACCAATAGTCTTTCCCAAAACACTTATAACAAACCTTTTCCCATGAACATACCAAACAATCAATACTCACACACCTCTATTAAAATACACACTTAAAACTGCGACAAGCAAACCTATCATAAACTAACACCTAATAACCAAGCCAACAATTTCCCCAGAGAGCTTCACAAGAATTTTCCTCATATACAAGAGGGACCCTATTCATCATCATCATCATCATCACCACCACATCCACCACCACCTTTCGGGGGGCCCTCCTAGTCCCCGTTATGGGTACGCACCCGCATGCACTCAATATAATGATAAATCTTAAATTATTAGTTGGTATCACTGCACCATCTTCCATAACATTAGCTTCAATAAACCATCGTTAGTCAAATTCCTCAGTAGAAGCCTTCATCACACAATCCTTTTATAACCACTTCAGGTAGTCTCTCGAAACCACTAGAGCTTCCCCTATAAACATAGTTGAATTTCGAGCAAGTCTAAGATACTGCAACAATCTTCCTAGAGACATATTTAGAGATTCAGTTAGATCCTCTACGGGAAAAATGTTTATTCATGGAGGAATAATATTCCCCCTACCAATTTAGTGGAAAAGTCTCCAAAAGTGGTAGAATGAGGTCTGGTGAAGGCCTACAAGACCTACGTATTGTTAATCATCTAATTGCAAGATAAGTATTAACTCACCCCATTTTATAGAATCCAGTTAGACTAATCACCCAGAGATGCTCCAAAGTCCATAAAAGACTAAAAAAAGAAATTATGGATAGTGGTCGAAGGAAATGGAGGCACAACCAAAAATAACCTTCTTTCCAACCACATGAACAACATCATACGACTACCCTACAAGAAAGTTAAAGGGTCCTCCTTCCATCCATTAAGTATGTTTAGCTTCTCTGACAGAATAGTGGCAGTCGAATTACATCAACAACGCATCCACATAACTATAACAAGAACTTAGGTGTTCTCACTCATACCACCTGTCACTAGAAGTATTTTTGTAGCCATGCGTAAGGCCATATCTCTAGAAAATCCTACATCTTTAAGGCCCTTTTTGTACAGATTAAAGCACCGTAGGGAGATAGATCACCCCCCTTACACACATACCAATGGTTGGGCTGCAGACAAAGAAACGTGTAGTAGCTCTCCCAGTACTTCCCTCGGAGAATGACAAAATTTAGGCTTAGTATCCAGAACTTGAGGATGAATGCCCAGCAAATAAGAAAATATTCTCCTAGGTTGGACACATCTTGTCGAACCTAAAATTAATCATGTGATCTTCAGGGTACGAGAACTTATGGATTTCTATAGTAGACTGCAGTTAATTAGGCAGTTACGCCACTAGGTGATCGGGCGTAGGTAAAACATAGCATAATCAATGATGATTAATGTCTTCCAAACCATCAAGATTGGTAGAACATACTCTCGACATGGGAATACACATCTGAAGAAAGGAAGTTGGATACAAAGAGAAAAGAGAAAGTTAGTATTGATGATTAAAATGCCACCTTTAAGCCCCCTTTTATAGGAAGGGCCTCCCATAAAACATTGAAGCTGTTGAATCACCTGCATTTATGCATGAATAAAAGGACCGAATGTGCATCAAAGGAGTACCAAAGGCTAAAAATCCAAGTGCGTACACTGACATGCTAGCAGGAAGGCTAGGGGTTGTGTCAGTCGATGCCCCATTGTTTGAGAAGATTCCTTCTTTACATTTTGGTCCCTATTTTTTTCCAAATAAGCCCCTTCAGTGACAGGCTTTTTACAATAAAATATCTCGGGTATTTATTTAATCAGACATTTAAAAGCACAGTAACACAACTCATACTTTTTTCGAAATAAGACCATCAGTTGAAAATTAAGAGTGCACATAAATAAGCCATTAAATCCTAATAATTAAAATAAAATGTGTCATTTTATATTTTTTTCAAGTACATAAGAGGAAAATGATAGAAAATAATGAAAACAAATAAAATTATCGGGACACAACCCACACTTTCTCTCTAAACCTAAACTATCAACAAGATTTAACGAACACGACGAGGGTGCTTCTTGTGATGGCAGGAGGTAGGGGACCTGTTCCCAGAGCTTGATGGTGGGACATAATCATTAGTCACTAGAGGAGTGATCCATCACCCAAATTTGTTTAGTTGTGGAGGTCATCTAGTCTCAAATATCTCTCATAAAGAATGGGGGGTTTGACGGAGGAATCTCCTCGTCTGCCTCCATGACTTGTCATGCCACGAGTTCCCCTAGGTACCACCTTCACCCAGATTCGTATGATAATAGTCACAACATTTGAGCTTGGAAGTCAGTTTCCCCTTTGGCATCCGTTGGTCGGCTCCAAGGATAAAATGACACCTATGTAAATAAATTCAGACATTAACATGAATCCAAAAGTAAATAAGAATAAAAAAGAAAATCCAAAAATAATAATTAAATAAATAAAACGAACCAAGTTTCTCGTTAGGTAGTTCAAAAAATCCTTACATCCTTGAAAGTTAATAAGTTCTTGGAGACCTGATTCTTCTTCCTCCACCTTCTCATCCTAGGCCATGCATTGGCCTCCTATTTCTTCAAACGCATCAATTGGGTGTTGTACCCAATCATATCATATAACCATACTTCCAAATGACAAAAATATTGAAAAAAATTCTCAAAAAATTATCACAAAAGGAATGCAAGAAGAAGACTAAAATAGCATAGAAATAAGGTTAGCTCCAAAAGGTACTACACCCCCATAAAAGTCAGCCAATAGCAACGAATGAAAGCATCCAGAGAAGCAGACAGAATTGCCAACATCAGGATCTCCCAGTCATAAGTGAGGATCCGTGTGAAATCCCACAAAAAATGAAGAAAACAAATATGGACATCATCATTGCTCTTTGCTAGAAGTATGCTCCCCAGCAAAAATAAGATAAAATGGTTTGCCACTTATTGCACATGTTTCTCATCCTCCACATTCATCACTCGACTCATCAATGTATCCTTTCCCCATCTTTCCCCATGCCAGTAGTCACCCCCAATTTTGTTACAAAAATTCCAAAAATACTTCAAACAATTGCAAAACAAATTCCCACTAAGTCATAAAAAATCCTAAAAATTGTAAAATTTCAACATATGTAAGAAATGTACATTTATTATGAGAAACGTCAAAATTCAAAAATTACACAAACATTCAAAACTCATATGAATTAACAAAACCTCTTAAAAAATACAAAACCTTTTAGACATTACTCACATCATCGCATATTTTATTCAAAGTCACCATACACTCTTCAAGTCCACGAAATCAGACCTAGTCCCTATGAATTAGGCATGATCCCCATATTCATAGCATACACTCGTTCTATTCTTAGAATCACACCTAGGCCCATTCGAATTAGGTCATGATCCCTGTATTAATCGCACACCCTTTAGGTCCTCGAAATCAGACCTAGGCCCTCATAATTAATTTGCAATCATCGTATTGGTTGCATGCACTCCTTAGGTTCTCAAAATTGGATTAGTGCCCTCAAAATTAGTCCCTGATCTCCATATTTGTTGTATACAATCTTTAGGTCCTCGTAATCAGACATAAGCCCTCAGAATTAGGCCGCGATCCCCATATTGGTCTCACACACTCTTTAGGTCCTCCAAATCAGACTTAAGCCCTCAAAATTAGGTTGAAATCTCCATATTGGTCTCGTACACTCTTTAGATCGATATAGTCATACCTAAGACCTAAGAATTGGGTCATGATCTTAGTATTGGTTACACGCACTACTCAAAATTAACTTTGGCCCTTAAAATTAGGATGTGATCCCCATATTGGTCACATGAACTCCTTATAATTTAACTTGACCCTTAGAATTAGGCCTCCATACCAGTATTAGTCGCATGCAATCTTTAGGTACTAAATTAAGACCTAGGCCATCAAAGTTATGCCTTAATCATAGCACACCTTATAATACCCTAGAATCAGGCTTTGTTATATACCTTCATCCCTCATAATTAGGTAATAAGCCTTGCATACAATACATACATCCTCAGAATCAGGTCTCCAACTACTAATCCCCGCCAGAGTTCCAACCCATAAGGACTTAACAATCATATCTTCCATCAGGGTGTCTATCTTTCGACGACCTTTGCTTATCCTAAGATAACCCATCAAGGGGCCCCATTATAGTATTCATATACTCTCTATGGGGTCTAAACAAAGTCCTTTTAAGTTATGCACCCCTTATCCTCCTTTAGAACCCCAATCGTAGAACAACTACATGATTTATAATCCCCTTTTAACCTTTGTAAACCCCCAAACTAGGAATCTTTCAATACACTATCATAGATCTCTGGATCTTCATTCCAACAGTCCAAACCATGCATAAATTGGACTTACAGTTTGAATTTTCTAGGTAAAAGTCATTTTTGCCTACCTATCAGTAGAATACCTCACCTACCTACTGGCAAATGGAGTTTATTTTTTCCAGTAAGTCTGATCACCCTACCTGCTGATAAGCTAGGTGGTATGCCAGCCAGTATGTCCCTAGGACAACTTTGTTATTTTTAGGGTTCTTGTATTTAAATAAACCCTGACCTCATTTGAGAGGGATATCTACATTGAAATAAATGCGGTAACTTTCCTAAAATTTTGATCATATCACTTTCACCACATTGCCTTACTGATCCTTGCCTCACCATTAGCCACCACTCCACCACCCTCACACTTCCACATTCATGCACATTTTAATTTTGTACACTTGGTACACATGGAACGTTTCACATATTATACACATGTTCATATACCTTAGGAAAAGGAGAACACTTTTGTTATCCATGAGAGACCAAAAAGGAGGAATGGGTGATTATCACCTTCCCATTCCATAATCTAGTCTCTGAGGTCAAATCTTATTTAGATTTGCAAGCACTAGTAGTCTTATATGTTGTCTCTTCAGAGATAGCTAATTTTACTTTTCTGAGAAAAATAGGATGGTGACTCTAATATCTACACATTTCACACGCATCGATGACCACCTCTTTTATTGTCCACAGTTATCTCTCAAAAAGGGAAGTCTGCAGGATGCCTCCGTGCAAGCATTGAAACCGTGAGGGGTCAGGATGGACACAAACATTATGAGGTTTGGTCAAGACAAAATCATTTTAATCACTTTCCAAACCATTAGAAAAACTCATTTCGTAAAAAGTGGTATCCAAGCATTGGTGGATTCTTTACAAACTATTCTTCCACTTCAATAAGGATTTTTTTGTTTGTGCCATAGTTTCAGAAGACATCGCCTGAGTCCAAAGTTGGTCATGGTTATGTAGAATTCTCCATTTGTTGGTGCTCTCTTCGAAAGATGTGGTGGAAAGAGTTCATAGCCGGTTATATAATTGTAGGATTTTAAGTCATTTTCTTATATTTGTAACACTCAACCATAGTGCATTTTTTATTTAATTTTGCCCGAGGTCTATTTCCCGTTATTGTTTTTTTCTTATACGACTTGGGGTTGTGTGATTGTTTACCCCAATTCTTCATTTAGATTAACTCACCTAAATCAAGGATAAAATTAGTTTTTCTTTAATTAGTAAACTTTTGATCACATAGACATATATTGTATTTTTGTACCTAAAAGGAAAATATCGCTTCTATTATGGCGATAATTTTAGTTGGCTACTTTCACGCTGTTTATGTTTTGAGCACACGACACTCTTAGTTTATCCCTTTTCCTCCATATAACTACTCTTTTTAACCCTAGCTTAATAAGGTAAGCCCGCTAAGAAAAATTGGTTCTTTACTTATTCAAGCCCAAATTAAATTATTATGCTACTAATTAAAGTTACATAACTTCAATTAAACACAACCAATTAAAATTCTACTTTTAATATTTTATTACTAAAATTCAATATTTCATTAAATTTTAAATATCTTTTATGAATCAATTTTTCCATTTATTAAATTCTCAAAATACGGGGTATTATAGTCTTTCCCTAGAAAAAATAATTGCATCATGAGCATTCACACAAACATACATGCCTTAAACAAATGCGGATGTTATTTTCTCATCGTATCCCCATGCTCCCACGTGAACTCTTCTTCTCTATGATGACTCCACTGAACACGAATTGAGGTACTCTCTTATACCTCAACATCTGAACTATACGGTATAATAAACACACCAGCCTCTCACTATACAAAGTATCATGCTCTATCTTAATATCTCCCAAGTCTTTATGTTAATAAGTGACCTCATTCCATAAAAATCTATGCAACATGGAAACATGGAACACGATATGTACCCGATCTAGATGGTTTAGAACATTTAATCTATATGCTAGAGTTCCCACTCGATTTATAATCATGAAAATGATAATAAATCTCGGGGTAAACTTTCCATTCTTCCCAAAGTGCATGACCCCTTTCATGGGTGATACCTTGAGAGGTACTTCATCTCCCACTGAAAAATATAAATATTTCCTACATAAATATGAATAATTATTTTATTGGATATGGAAAGTATTGATCTGATATCAAATCATCTGAATCTTATCGATCATACCTTAAAAAAACTATCGCCACAATGATATACTCTCACCTATATTTAACCAAGATGTGGTTCATCGTACCTTAAAAAAACTATCGCCACAATAATATAATCTCACACGTCTCTAACCAACACATGATTGATCTATAAGTCTACCCATAAACGTCTCATAAGCTTATATGACTATTGTCTTTTTATGGATATTGTTGTAGACTAAATCCACTAAAGTTAGGTTCAACTCCCAATAACCCTTAAAATCCAAAAGATACGCTCATAGCATTTTCTCCAATATCAAGTTCACCCTATCTGTCTGACCACCTGTCTAAAGATGATATAGAATGCTAAGGTGAAACCATTTCCCCATCACCTCTTAATGTTTCCCAAAAAAAATGACACAAATACAATCGATAAGGGGACCCCATTCAGATGACAATCTCTTCCATATAAAACCTTGTATATGGCTCCTCTATAAAGGTTGTACGGGCTAGCAAGAATTGATCCACCTTCTTCTGATGGTCCACTATTAACCAAATAAAATCCTGATGTCGTGGAGCCAAAGGAAACCACATAATAAAATCCACAGAAATAATGTCCAACATCCACTTGGGAATGGTTAAGGGTTGTAGTGTACTTGACATCCTCGAATGATCCACCTTTACAATATGAAAAGTATTGCAGTAAGACACAAAAATAGCAAATTCCATCTTCTTACCTTCCCACAAATACTGACTCCTCATGTCTTGGTACATCTTATCAGTTTCGAGATGAACCACAAATGAATAACTATAGGTCCCTTGCATAACTACCCTCAGTAAATGCTCGTCAAAAGGTGAGGGTGGTGTGTTCTACACAATGTTTTCAACTCAAGTAAACCAAGAGAGGGATAATAGATTTTAGTGAGAATTTCTACCAACTTTTAAAATTTACATTGCCAATTTTCAGTTTGAACCTTGTTATCATTCATTAAGATATGATATTTAATAGATTCGAGGAAATTAAATAAATAGAGTCAAATCAAAATTAATTGTGTAAATTAATTAAATGCAAGCCATAAGTAATTTCAACAATGGATCATTTTGCATCCAAACTTATAAAGTGTGTTTGTGTGTGTGTGTGTGTGTGTAAGAAATTGTGTAAATAAATAATAATCAACCACATAAGAGGCACGCATTAACATCTATCGGGAAAAACCCTACCTAGTGGTGAAAAAAGGTTTATTCATCCTAGTCTATCATTAGATTTGAAATCAATTTTACACAATTCAGTAAGGTACATATATCTTATTCCCTCTAAAAAAGTTACCTATGGATGCCGAAACTCTTCCCTGTTCCACTGAGTGATCCATTCAAACATCCATTAAACAGATATGGCAGTCGCATTCTCCATCCTCAGATTTCATCATGATTGAAATCGCAAATAGCTTAAACACCTCCTTTTAGATCTTGGAGTATATAGATTAAAATTTATATATTAAATAGGTAGAATTAAATCTAGGATATTTGATTTTCAACTTCAAATCACTCTCACATCTCACAAATCAAGAATCAAATGTTGATTCAAGTTTTCCCTAAATTTTGTGTAGATCAAATGAAGATGACAACTGAGATGGTTTTCTATGATCACTTTACTTGAAAATACTCTATATGTGTACAAAATCCCTAGGAAAAGGATCTCTAAAAATGGGATGAAAATGTCTTATCTATTGAGTTTTTCATAAAACTGGGTCGCGTCATGCGCACGATTAAAAAAGGCCTCGTGCGAACAGTTTTACGAAGAATGCCTATTCATAAGGTACGTGTGACATCCATGCATGCAGTATAGTTTTGACCATATGCGAACACTTTTTGGCAGAGAAATTCTAGGCCCATAATGTGATGGTCATGCGCACAATAAGGATTGGACCCCGTGCGCACATATATAGGCAGAGTGTTTTATGCCTATATCCGTGTAGTCATTCGCATGGGTGCAAAACCCAGTCGTGTACACGCTTGGAGGTAGAATCCCGAATTCACCTTAATAAGCTTGCAAGACAATGATTTATACCAAAAACATTCACTTGATCATTACAAAAATATTTTTTCTCCAAAGATATAAATGTTGACGTGTGTTAGCGGTGGGACGATAAAAACAAAACTGCCATAAAAGTATACGATCTTTAATCTTCATAATTTTTGTGAAAAAACATTGAGGTAGAGAATCCTAATGATATTCAATTTTAGTGACCCTAAATTCTAATAAACAATACTCTCCGTAACTATCATTTAACTATGAATTAAGATTTTTAGCTTGATTTTATGCGTGACTCAAATGCCTTGACACATAATTAACATAACCAAACTATATATAAATGGTTACATTTTTAATCTCATTATTTAGTTGTTTTGTTCCAAAACCTACAAATATTGATTAAGATAACCAAACTCACCCAAAATTAGCCATATTGTTAGAGTAATGTGTCGTAATGCGCATGAAACCCATAAGACATATGACAACCAAACGTTGAGTTTGACGTGTGTGATTAGGCCAAAACATCATGAAAATACCTTAAATACATGAATCATAACTAAAAGAACATGCACAAAGGGTAACTCCACCCACTTTGGTAATCATCCTATAAGAAATCGATATGAACGATAAATACGGTAATAAGCATGAAATCATATGCAATATAGAATCCTTTTAAATCATATCAATCTCAATCAAAACATATTCTCCCCCTTCATCAAATATCTCTCCCAATGGATGTTTCTCCCGCAACAATGTTTCTACCATAATAAAGAATTCAAGCGGATATATCCCCCATCTTAGACATTTCTCCTTCTTTTTGACACAAAAAAGTCAAAGAGAAGTATAAAAGATATGGATAACGGTTATAACATGGTTAATAAAGAACATCATAATATATAAGAACTAGCGAAGAAAAATCTAGATATGCATGTGATAAATGAAATGCTATTATGAAGGTAAATCATTAAAATCATCGTGGATATAAGAAACATATCTTAGCAAGGTCTATAACATCAACTAAACATGTGAACATGATAAAATGTGATGTATAACTTGTGAATCTATATAAGAAACAAGAAAAATAAGTATATCTAATCATATGAACATGTAATACAAGATAATATTATCAAATCTAACTAGAAGAGATTAAAAAAGTGGAACAAGAAGATATAACAATAAATCTCTAATATAAACCAACTATGGATCATATATATGCATACAACAAGAAAGTGTATCAATATCCAAAACACAAGAAGTCCAAAACCGAATAGGAGTGATAAAAATAAAATAGAAAATATCTAAATGTACTAACTCAAAAATAGTGAATAAAATCCATCCATATAAAATAGAGATAAACATGAAATCTCTAGTCATTATTAATCAAGTCTTACAAATTATCATTCCCATCTCCATCATCGTTATTATCATCCTTTGCATCCTTTATATTCTCATCATCATCATCAACCTTAACAGGATTAGAAGAGAAACGCGAATTAGATCTTAATGAGTATGGAAAAGACATGCCTCAATGTTGAATCTCTACAATTCGAGTCCAAATGTGCTTGGTGTCTCAATAATATGGGAGAAGATGTACTAAAAACTCTCGGCCATCGATGTCATTTGTATATTCAGGTGATCAAAGGCATCTCACACAATTCAAACTATCTGTTGAGATACTCTCGCATAGGTTGATAAGCTCATGGAGCAGGAGCATCAGGAACTGGAGCTGGAGCAAGTGAATGACCACATGATATATCATTGGCTTCAGGATTAATAGCAGGTGCTAGAATCCATCTAGATGTAAAATTAATAGAACAAGTTGTGTTGAAATTAGTGAAATGTCCTAAAATACTAGTTAAATTATCGGAGAAAAAATGTAAGAGACTTAAAGACCATACATAACTAGTGACTATATGTGCAAAGGGTAATGTATCCCGAGATTTACAAAGAACCACGTTGCATGAATGAGGCGACCTATGGAGTACGAGAATTCCTATAAATGTCTCTTAGGAAAGAGGTTTAAAAAAATCATACAATGAATTATATAGTACGTCTGCCTCTAAGAAACCTGTTGTGACACTCCGCCTAATTAAATACCGGGTGATCAATCTTTTATTAAATTGAAATCAAGGTGAACGGTTGGTTCATTCTTAGCATCACTGTCGCAAAATAAATATTTTCAATTGAAACACCCTAAATAATTAAGCTAAGTGTCAAAACAATTTAAAGTCTTATTCCATATTAAATTCCGTTGAAAAAACCTTTTAAAACATAAAGAAATTTATGAATAATACAAATGGTAAAGATATCAATCATCCAACGAACCATGCCAAATAGATTACTCAAATCCAACAATTAACCACTATCCACAAATAATGTGAGAGATAAAATAATCCCAAATGAAAACAGAGTACTCAAGAGATAGAAATATGAAATCCATATCAAGTCTAAACAAGTCTGGAAATGGGCGACACATGCCCTAACTAAAAGAGCTAAACATAAATCTGAGGAATCAAAGGAGGAAGCGTCTACTGCAATGACATACAACTCCCACACAAGCTGCATAACGTTTAGTCAAATGATTCTACACCTGACGCCCCTGTGGCTGAGCACCTGTAATACATACATACACACACACACACACACACACACACACACACACACACACACACATATATATATATATATATATATATGCAAGAGAGAGAAAAATGATAGAAAACGGGTCAGAGTCCGAGTGTAAAATAGTTTGGCAAGTATTTAAAATGCTTACTGACTAATAAAACAACCATGTTAGTATGCGACACTCTCTTGAGAATTCTCACCTCTCATCTAGTTTGCACGCCTACCGTACTACTAAATCTCATAAGTCTATCTAACTTATCCCCTATAATTTTTATTTCGAGAATTAACAAGGCTATGATATTTAGTTTAGAGATCAATTTCTTCATGATTACTTACATTACTTAGAATATCTCAGTACGGTTACAAATTTCCCGAACACTTACTATAAAGTTTGGAGCATTTATTCAATACTTAACTACTTATACGCACAATAGAAGATTTCCATATATATATACGTATGTATATATTATTCACTCATATAATATATATACAATCTGCACCCCACATAAAATCTATAGTGCTGGCATACTCTGCTATCAAGTCCCCGTATCTCTCATACTAAGGGAAATACTAGTTCAGAATCACTTGCGAACTATATTGGCACAATACACATAAAATGAAGGCGAAGCATAGTTCCAAGTCACTAAGAGGTCATCTCATACCTCTCACGTCTCTTGGACCGTCTGACTATCATTCCCAGATAGCCTGTACCAAGAAATCCTATGTTTTAGGACACAAGTCAATATCCCCCATAAAGGTCCCATTGAGATAAGACTGTCCCGGCGTGGTAACCCCTATGATAGAAAGTAGCACGGGTATGATTATTCACAAGTACAATATTTAGTATATGCACACAATCACACGGCCATATATATAAATATTCACATTTTCCAATTAGGTTCGCCCACGACCCATAATAATAATTATTAACCGTACTATGTACAATTTTACCCAATTATATCACATAAAGGATTCATCTCTTTTATTCTCAATTATAATCATTTCATACTTACATCTCATCCCTCGAAGTATTCCCTCTTACTAAATATAATTTCAGTAGGTACACCCTCACTTAAATTCTGGTCTAAGTCTTTCACGAGCCTCTCAATTCTTTATTGAACGTATGCACAATTTCCAATATGTGACGAAACCCCCCGTTAACACATAATTTCATCCCATATAAAATTTCACTCAACAGAGTCTACTTAGACCCTATTGGTCCTCTTCAAGACCCATTATACTCTTTAAATGATATTCAAGGGTTCCAACATATTTTATCAGGATTAAACAAAAAGGGGAAAAACATGCAGTTTTCCAGGAGGGGTCGATCGATCGAGGAAAGGGGTCGATCGATCGACATTCTTGTTTCGATCGATCGATCAAGCAGTTCTTGCCCAGAAAACTTTAAATTCGACCTATGGGTTTTATTCAAGAATTTCCTCCAAAACAACATTAATGATTCACAAACTCCCAAACAAGTTTACTATCGGTTACATATACCTATATACATGATTTCCTAGGTGAAGCATATAATAATTCATCAAAGGTATCGAATTAAAGGGTTAATTCATCATAATTATCAAGAACCTTAGTTTTGTATTAAATTTCCAATCTTCTAATTCTTATTCCTGATTTCTCACTTCTAAATCAACACAATTTCATGCGTAATCCTCTGCATATGTTGAGATTTCCAGAATGCACTTATTTCCTCTAAGGCACGTGATTAAAATTGCCTAAATCATCAAATTCTTCCATGAAACATATATTTATCAATCCTATTCTAACATGGGTGAAACATTAACTAGAAAAGTAGCAAGATAGATACTTGCCTGGAATTCGAAGGTCTAATTTGTTGGTGATAAGGATATGAATGCGTTCCTCGTCTTACGATCTATGCCCGGTGGTGTTAATCTTGAAAGAGGTGCTACAGTTTGTGATAAATTCTTGAAAAGCTCTCTACCTTTCTTCTCAAATGGCCATTCTATGTTTCTGTAATTTTTAATCCTAAGAGCTAAACTCTAATAACTTATATAATTTAGGAAAATTTGTGGGTTTACTTACCCAAAAATATAGAATGACTATAATACCCTCTTGGGGTGCCAGTTAGGTCTAAAAATGCCCTGAGACCCAAACTAAACCCCCGGGTACACTTTTTTAACTATCTCGACCCTTCCGGACACGTTGGCGCACTCAAAATGACTATACGGGTGACTAGTAATTTAATCACTATTTATAATAATAAATTTGTCTCGACACAACACAGGTGCATCCCAACTTAATTTCTATAATTGTCATGTTATTCACTCGTGACAAATTTTAATAAATTCAATTATACATATTACTTTACTCATTAAGTAATATTCAATAAATTCCCAATAATTACTAACTCTCATCACGCTAGTAAATATTTAAAATAAATTTCTGGATTAATATTAAATTAATATCTCAATTTAAATTTAATAAATCCCTAAATTTAAAAGCCATAAAAATTCGGGGTATTACATACTTCCCCCTGGTAACAGGAATTTCATCCCAAAATTCAGAATATTAGGCATGCCTGGTAAAAATAGATTTGGATATTTTTCATGCATATCTGCCTCGCGTTCCCAAGTGGACTCCTCCACATTATGATGCTCCCACTTAACCCGTACAAGTGGAACTACCTTCGACTTCAATTTCCTCTCGCTATGGTCTAGGATAGCCAGTGGTATCTCTTCATAAGAACTATCGGGTTGTAAGTCAATCTCCTTTATCGCAATGTGAGTGTGGGCCATATCATCCCGAAGATATCCTTCAACGACGAGATGTGGAATACATTGTGAATGAAGTGCAAGTGCTTTGGCGACCCCAATCTGTATGCCATCGTCCCTATCCTCTCGATAATGGGAAATGGTCCTACGTACCTCGGAGCCAATTTCCATTTCTTCCCGAATCTCATTACTCCTTTCATAGGAGACACACACAGTAATACTTGGTCCCCCACCCCAAACTCTCGGAAGGACCATTTTGCATCAGCGTAGCTCTTCTGCCGGTCCTGGGCTACTCGAATGCGACTCCTGATAAGATCAATCCTACCTTAAGTCTACTAAATCACCTCTGGTCCGAGAAATTTGTTGTCCCCCACCTCTAGCCAACAAGCGGGAGAATGACAAGGCCTACCATACAATGCCTCAAATGAGGCCATTTCGATCGTGAACTAGTAGGAGTTATTATAAGCGAACTCCACCAGTGGAAGATATGTCTCCCAACACTACACCAAATTTTCCGAATTGTCAAGATCAATGACAGTGACAATTCTGGGCGAGACAACGTTTTTGTCACGATCTTGTCACGGTCATTGACCGTGACAAGTTCGTTAGACTTGTCACGGTCCTTGACCTTGACAAGTTTTGTCACGGTTTAGGACCGTGACAAACTCGTGACAATGGTAAAAAAATTGTCACGTTCAAAGACCGTGACAAGTCCGTGACAACTTTCTTTGTCAAGGTCTTGTCATGGTGAATTATCGTGACAATTATGGGCAGAATTGAAACAAAATCTGTTGGGCAGTATGGCCACTGCCACTGCCCAGCAGTATATATGTACCTATTATGGCAACGTTGTACCTGTTCAAACATTATACATCCCGATAAAATAGAGATAGTGCAAATATACATTCAAAATAGAAACAATCCCATACCTGTTCAAAACTTTGGGATTCTCCCCAAAGTACCTCAACTGTTTAACTCCATTGTTTGACCCCAATCCCGTAATTTCGATTGTCTTTAGGTGTGATCTCAAACAATCATGTACATACTATTCCAACCACGATGTTCCTATTTGTTCACAACAAAATGAAAAACCCTAATATAAGAAGAAACAACATCACCATCAATTATCTCAAATCTATAAACAATTTAGCTGGAAGTGATGTTATGAACCCTTGACGTACCTCAAAGATAATAACCTCTAGAAGAGGACAACTTTTGAGAAAATCCAGCACCAATTTCTAGTTCCAGCTCCACTATAAGAAACAGCCACTACAAGACACTGCACAAGAGTGTAGTGCCACCCAACAAGCAAATGTTCATAAAAATCAAAATCGAAATCGAAATTGAAATTGAAATTTAAATATTCATATAAATATAAATACATTACCTGTAGTGCCACCCAAAATGCTAATGTATCTCAAGAAATCATGTCAAATATAATTCCCTTCATATCTGAACATTAAGAAATGCCATAATCCTATGGAGTTATGCTCTGCAAATTCCTTCCAACCGTTGTATAGCCAAACATCACCAGTTGAAGTTGTCAATTCCACTTTCCATATTTTCCCATGTTTTGCTAGAGGTTCCAAGTGGTGGGGTATGGGAAGTGGAATTAACAACTTCAACTGATGATGTTTGGCTACACAACGGTTGGAAGGAATTTGCAGAGCATCACTCTATAGGATTATGGCATTTCTTAGTGTTCGAATATGAAGGGAATTCTCATTTTTTGAGCTAAAGGATAGACGAAGAGATTCAGTCTCCCCTCCACAAATAGGACATCCCAAATAACTATGTACTAATCACATATTAAAGTTAAGAAGCGTATATTCATGTATTGGTATAAACAAAACTTCAATTTTAAATTCAAATTCAATTTATAATAGAAAGTTCCTCCAAAAGTAACAACTTTAAGCCACTAAGAATATTATACAGAAATTATGCAGTCCCAAACTGTCCAAAAGCATTAGAATATTTTGGTACAAATTGGAATATTTATTACAAATTAAAAAATTGTTTAAAATTCGGGTTATCATACAAAATGGATTGATATTCGGTAGGAGCAGCCAAATCATCCACACTACTATTTAGACGTTTTGGCGCGTAATGGACAATTGACCACGGCTCGTTGTTGATATACTCTGAGTAAAACACTTGGTTAACCTTTTGAAATGCACAAACAAACGACTCATCGCTCAAGTGGTCGTTTCTCTTCAACTTGGACAAGTCAACCATGATCAAATTGGTGACAGGATCAACTTTACAAGCATTTTTATCCTCAACTCTTACCCAGTCATAGTAAAATACAACCTATTTGAATCTTATATAATCCAATTCAAATATATTTTGAATTACACCATAGTAAGTCATTTCAGCTTCAACGAGGTTTTTATCTTTTGCACTCACTCGAAAGAAAGTAAGAGACTTGTATGAAATGCCCGAGTTCTGTACATTTGTACTTTCCTCGTACACTTTAGTGCCAAAAACGTAACCGTTCAATCGATACTTTTTGTACTCTTGTGCCACGAACAAGGGTCCAGTGGCTAGACGAGCAAGCCTTGATGTCGCATCACCCGTCTTTAAGAGCTGAGAATATAGATAAATTAATTATATTAGTGGTAAAATTTGAGTGTAATGGAACGTTATATAACGACTATTTTCATTATAATTACCTTTTGTGTCAACCACAGCCTAAATTCGTTGTCTGGTTGTACCATTGTTTTTCGTCTTTTATTGTTCTCACATGCTTCATAATTTCTGCATATTACAAAATTAATCATGTATAAAATAATCTAAAACAATGTTAAACATTATAATAATCGAAACTTACTTTTTCCATTCTTCGACATCTTCATGTGTATATAATAGATAACGAGCTACTTGTTCATGTTGCAAACTCATTAATTTCACTCGTTTTCCCATCACATGACCACCATCATCTACGAACTCATCAGTGTAATCAACGCTAGTTGAGTCAGGCATATATTCCCGAGTATATATTGATGACTCCACAGTGATGTATTCCTCTGTAATTGATCCTACAATGTATCGCGTATTCTTAACGTAATCTTTAAAAACTCTTATCAATCTTTCAAACGGATACATCCACTGATATCTAACTGGACCATAAAGAAGTGCCTCGTCGCATAGGTGTACCAACAAATGAACACTTATGTCAAAGAATGCTAGGGGAAAGTACTTCTCCAATACATAAATCGCTTCGGTCACCGCCAATTTTGCGGCCACTATGTGTTCTCGATTGACTACCTTCTCGTACAAGATGGAGAAGGTAATACTAATTTACATAATAGCCCTCCGCAAATCCTTGTGCTTGGAGAAACAGTGCTTAAACAATAGAGGAACCAATTGCATGATCACATGCCAATTATGGGACTTACACTTATGTAAATCATGAGTAGCATAATTCACAATCCTTTACAAGTTGGACAAAAAAGTAGATGGGCCCTTCAAATTATATATTGTGTCTAAAAGCACCTTTCTTTCCCCACCCTTCAAAGTAAATGCACCAAGAGGAATTGTTGTCCTTACCCTACTATTTTCTTTCAACCATAGTTGTGGCTTAAGTTTCAACGATTTAAGGTCTTTTCGTGCATTTTCTCCATCCTTCGAATGACTCCCCCCAAGGCAAGTGCCCACGATATTATGCTCTACATAGTCCCCTTCTACATCTATTCTACTTGTTGAAGGTTGTTGTGAAGGTTGGCCGGGGACAAAAGGAACTTTCAATTCACCGTGAAAACTCCAAAATCAAAAACTATCTTGCATTATCGATCTCAACAAATGTAGTTCAACTATTTTCCACTCAAACACCTTACCATTCTTAACCCTAGCACACAGAAACTCTTCATCATTATGACATCTCTTTGCATATTTCATAAATTCGTTAGCACCTCTGCGAAACACATCCCCCATTCTATTTGTCTCACCCATCCACTCTTTGTATTTAGGATATCTCATCATAGCTACCACAACTAATCACCTATTAAAGGTAAACAAAACTTAGATTTATAGTATGTTTCATTTAATTATGTCTTATTTATATTCAAATTCAATTTATAATAGAAATTTCTATTTCCTCCATCTCCTCTAAAGGCTGAGTGGTCCTATCCCATTCAAGACCGCATTTTTCTATAATATACTTAACAGCTCATGCACATTGTTACGGTTTGAAAAAAATTCGATAGCATATCCCCGTAGTTCTCCAAGTACATGACGTAGATTGGCAAGTGTGCGTGTTATTTCAGTTGATCAATTGAAATAACAGTCACACTTATCAATCTAGTATGTATCCAGAGAACATTAAGATACGACTGCAGAACTTTCTTCAAAAGTAACAACTTTAAGCCACTAAGAATATTATACAGAAATTATACAGTCTCAAACTATCCAAACGGGACAATTCGAGAGATCTCATTACAGGGGTAATGACTCTCGAACGGGTATAAGGGCTATTGAATGCGTACGCATAAGAACTAGAAGGCTAGTATCTATTCGCACTATATTTAATTTCAAGTATGTTTAATTTAATTATCATACTATATATATATTGTTCGATATACAAAGTAATTTTCAAAAAAAGTTGAAAAATCCCACCCCCATATGGACAATAATCCAGTGGTCATGCCACTTTTATAACTAACCCAACATTTACTAAACAAAATAATCCAACAACAATGTCAACAATAAATGTGTATCCCGAACTCCTTCTAATTCATCTACTCAATTAATTCATTTCATCAATTAAACTAACAATTAAAAAAACAATTATTAATTTACTAATTTACAATGAGGGGAAATCCTACTTTCATATGAATGGGCAATAATTATTAATTTACTTTAATCTAAAACTATACAATTAAAGTTATAATTAAAGCTATACAATTATTAAGATTTCCCCACCACACACACACACACCCACCACACCCCCTGCCCCCGTCACACACACGCACACACTTGCACACACACACACACACCCCACCCCCACCCCACCCCCTTCCCCCTCCCCCACCACACACCACCACATACATATATATACACACATATAGAAATGAAAGAGAAAGAGAGGAAAAAACATACCTTAGAGAAAGAGAGAGATAGAGAGAGATGAAAATCTCTTAGAGAGAGGAAGAGAGGGAAAACAAAAAAATGGTGGGAAAAAAGAAAGTGTAGGGTTTTTTTACTGAACAATTTGTCACGGACGTGTCACAGTCATTGACCGTGACAATACTAAAAATATTATCATGGTTTTTGACCGTGACAAGTTCGTGACACATAAATTTGTCACGATCTTGTCACGGTCAAAGACAGTGACAAGTGTTTGTCACGGTTAATGACCGTGACACAAAATGCGTGTTTGTTGTCACGGTCAATGACCGTGACAAGGCTAAGCAGTTAAAGGGTGCCAATTTGCCCATTTTGGTGTAGTACAACCTCCTCCAAAATCAAGGACACACATGCATATCATATCCTCCAACATCTGATTCGTACTTATGTTTGTCCATCCATCTGTGGGTGGTAAGCTGAACTTAATCTTAACTCTGTACCCATGGCTTCCTGAAAGCTCTCCCAGAAGCGCGACACAAAAATATTGTCTCTATCAGGCATAATATCTAAGGACACCCCATGTAGCCTAACGATCTTGGCAATGAATAACTGTGCCTACTGGCCCGTGGTATAGTCTATCCGTACTGGCAGAAAATTATCTACCTTGGTCAAACGATCCAATATAACCCATATGGAATCATGACCCCGTTGTGATGTAGGCAATCAAGTAATGAAGTCCATGGAAATACTCTCCCATTTCCACATAGGTATCTCCAATGGATGAAGTAACCCTGGAGGTCTCTAGTGGTCCACCTTTACCATTTGACAGGTAGAACATTTGGAAACTAACTCAGCAATGTCCTTCTTCATCCCACTCCACGAGTACTGACACCTCATATCCTGGTACATCTTATCCACTTCGAGATGTAACACAAACCTTGACCCGTGCGACTGTGTCATAACTGCATGACGTAAGTCTTCTCCCTCCGGGACCACCAATCTCCTATTAAATCTCAAACCCCCATCAAAACTCATTGAATAGGACTCATCACCCTCAGCTAAGAGCTGTACAATATGCTCCTAGCAAAACATATCCTCTACTTGTGCCTGTATCACCCTCGTAATAATCTCGGGTGTGACTGACATAACAGATATAAAGGAATGAGCTATCGTATCCTGGTGACCTAACTCTTTCCACTTCTATCTCCAAACTTTCGCTACGTCACCTACCACTCTACGGCTTAATGCATCAACAACCACGTTAGCCTTCACCGGATGGTAATGTATCTTAAAGTGGTAGTCTTACACAAACTCCAACCACCCGCGTTGACGCATGTTCAACTCTCGCTGAGTGAACAAGTATTGTAGTGACTTATGGTCTATGAACAAGAAAAATTTCTTCCCCAATAAGCAATGTCTCCAAATCCGTAATGAAAATATAATCACTGCAAGTTCCAGGTCATGGGTGGGGTAATTCCTTTCATGAGGATTAAGCTTGCGGGAGGCAAAAGCAATAGCCTGCTCCTCCTGCTGAAGTACTCCCCCAACTCCCCGTAAAGAGGCCTCGGTGTACACGAGGTACTCCACTCCTGTCCTGGACAAAGCAAGAACTGGAACCGAAGTCAACTTATCTTTCAGCTCCTCAAAAGCCAATTGACAAGCATCATCCCATACATACGGTACTCCCTTGCGAGTCATGTTCATCAACAGACCCACTATCTTTAAAAAGCCTCGGATGAATCGCCTGAAGTACCCGACTAACCCCAAGAAGCTACGCACCTTTGTTGGTGTCATGGGTTGTCCCCACTGTCTCACTACCACACTTTGCTTGGGTCAATCGATATCCCCAATTCTGACACAACATGCCCCAAAAAATATACCTCCCGTAACCAAAATCTGAACTTCTCATACTTAGCATACAGCTGATGCTCTCGTAGAGTCTAAAGAACCTGTCTCAAGTGCTCGGCATGCTCCTCCTCAGTCTGTGAGTAAATCAGGATGTCATATATGAAGACGATGACAAACTGATCGAAGAACTCTCTGAACACTATGTTCATTAAATCCATGAATATGGTTGGAGCATTTGTCAGCCCAAATGGCATAACTCTGAACTAATAGGACCAATATCTCATCAAGAAAGGAATCTTCGACACATACTCTCCCTAATCCATAGTTGATGGTATCCCGATCTCAAATCTATCTTCGAAAAGAAGGTTGCTGCTCTCAGTTGGTCGAATAGCTCATCGATTCGAGGCAACGGATATTTATTCCATATCGTGACCTTTTTCAACTCCCGGTAATCCACACACAACCTCAACAAACCATCTCTCTTCTTTACAAACAACACTGGAGTGCCCCAAGGTGAGGTGCTCCTACGAATGAAGTCGTGGCCCAACAACTGCTCTATCTGATCTCGTAACTACCTCATCTCCGTTGGAGCCATACGGTATGGTGCATGTTCTCTTGGCCGAGTGCCCGGCATCAAGTCTATGATAAAATCTATCTCTCGACTGGGAGGTAGGCCCAGTATCTCCTGTAATACATCCGAAAAATCACTAACAACTAGAATCGATTCCAGGAGAATCACAATCTCCTTAGAGGTATCCTCCTCTATGTAATACAAATGGGTGGAAGATCCTCCCTCTGGGCGAGGCATCACCACCAAAAACTTCTCCTGCCCCGGAATGGCAAAGATAATACTCCTACCAAAACAATCTATCATGGCTCTGTACACAGCGAGCCAATCCATGCCAATAATGGCATCGTGCTCATGCATATCTAAAACTAGCATATCTGCAGGTAAAATTAAACTACCAATATCTATACCTACACCTCGGCATATAAAGAAAATAAAAGACCCATTCCTTAGTGATGAGCCTAATCATGTCACTGTACTCTCTGTCATGTCTAATAACCCTAAGGCCCGTGTAAAATGAGTAGCTATAAAACAGTGTGATGCCCCCGTATCAAATAAAACTTGACCCATAGTGCCATGGATAGGAAACGTACCCTCAATCGCGGGTGACGCCTGAGGTGCTACGGCCTGGTGGACCTTATAGACACGTCCATACTGCAATTTCCCCTGCTGAACTAGGGCTGCTGGGATGGGAGGTAGGGCTAGCATCTGAGCTGGTACTGGGAGGGCGGCTGGAAAGAGTGGCCTCTGTGGCTCATTACGGGCACCATGCGAATGTGGGGCCCTATCCCCCACTGGGAAATCCTGAAGCCTATTTCCATTCTTGCCACATCCAACAATCTTCCCCTGAAGTTTCCTCCCCTCTTCCCCTACTGACCACGGCCATTTTGGTCGTTACCACCACGCCACTAGCCCTGCTAAAAACGTTGTTGGCCCTGATGGCCCTGTTGTGGACCCTGCTACTAGCAGTGTTGGCCCTGCTAGCCATGATGACTGGTCTGGCCCTACTGGCCCTGTCTATAGTCCCCAAATCCATGTCGGGAATCACCGGATCGAAATCTATTTGTAGGGTCCCCCTGATGGGAACTCTGCTCACTGTGATGGTTTTGCCCTTGGGTTGCTAGGTCCCCACCAGTACTACTGCCACCTGTCCTGCCCTGCTGGCTAGACTCCCCTGCTTGTTTACTCCCCTACTAATGGAAGCGGTGATCCTGACAGTGCAATAGAGAGGCGTTGAGTATGTCAGTATAAGTACCCAACGATATATTGCCTATGAGGTGCTGACAAATCCTCCAGGCCAATCCATCTAGAAACAAAAATATCTTCTTCTCCTCAGTGGGTGCCTCATCCGGCACTATAGTGATAAGTCTAGTGAACTCCTCCTTCCACTCAGCAACGGTCATACTCTCCTGCTTAACGTTAAGTAACCTCCACCTCATCTTAGTCTGCACGGCGGATGGGAAATATTTACGATCAAATCACCCCCAAAATGACTGAATCGATATGTTGTCCGTATCCTCCAAGGTGGTGGTGGATTCCCACCAGTGCAAAGCGTCCCCAACTAGCTTGAAGGAATCCAGTAACAGTCTATGCACGTCAGTGCACACATACATGCACAGATGCCTCTGGATATCCTTCTTCCATTGGCTGGCGATCACAATGTCCGAACTACCTGAGAACTTCAGGGGATGTGCCTTCTGAAAGGCATCCCTGACCCGCTCCCATGCAGCGGGAATCTATGCTGGTACTGTCGCTACCGTCTCAACCTGGGGTGGATCCTGCTGCACCACCGCTAATGCGGCATTCACCGCATGTGCAACAATGGCGACTATTTTAGTTGCATTCATCATTCCCTGAGCCAGAGTTGTTGGCTTCTCGGGGTGCGCATCTTGGAGGCATCTAAAATGAGAAGGAAGTCTATTAGACTACAGTTATTATCAAATCCCAAATAGTTGAAGACGTAAGATTAAACCCAAGAATACAACATTCCTAAAAATAGGGCTCTATATCAAAGCCGCTAAGCTAAAAGTGAAATAAGCCGTACAGATCTTAGAGGACACTAGAACCTAATGCTCTGATACCACCTGTGACACCCCGCCTAATTAAATATCGGGTGATTAGTCCTTTATTAAATTAAAATCAAGGTGAACGTTTAGTTCATTCTTGGCCTCACTGTCGCAAAATAAATATTTCCAATTTAAACAACCTAAATAACTAAGCTAAGTGTCAAAATAATTTAAAGTCTTATTCCGTATTAAATTCCGTTGTAAAAATCTTTTAACACATAATTTTTTTTATGAATAATACAAATGATAAATATATCAATCATCCAACGAACCATGCCAACTAGATTACTCAAATACAAATAATCAACCACAATCCACGGATAATATGAGAGATAAAATAATCCCAAATGAAACAAAGTACTGAAGAGATAGAAATATGAAATCCCTATCAAGTCTAACCAAGTCTGTAAATGGGCGACGCATGCCCTAACTAAAAGGGAAAAATGGATATCTGAGGAACCAAAGGAGGAAGCATATACTATAATGACCCGCAACTCCTACACAAGCTGCAGCACGTCCAGCCAAATGATTCTACACCTGACGCCCTGTGGGTGAGCACCTGTAAAATATATATATATATATATGCAAGAGAGAGAAAAATAACAAAAAATGGGTCAGATCTCGAGTGTAAAACAGTTTTTAAAAATAGTTTAGCAAGTATTTAAAATGCTTACTGGGTAATATAACAACCATGTTAGTATGCAACACTCTCTTGAGAATTCTCACCTCTCATCTAGTGTGCACGCCTACCGTACTACTAAATCTCATAAGTCAATTTAACTTATCCCCCATAAGTTTTATTTTGAGATTTAACAAGGCTATGATATTTAGTTTAAAGATCAATTTCTCTGATGATTACTTACGTAACTTAGAATATCTCAATACCGTTACAAATTTCTCGAATACTTACTATAAAGTTTGGAGCATTTATTCAATACTTAACTACTTATACGCACAGTAGAAGATTTCCATATATATATATATATATATATATATATATATATATATATATATATATACAATCTGCACCCCACATAAAATCTATGGTGCTAGCATACTCTGCTATCAAGTCCCCGTATCTCTTGTACTAAGGGAAATACTAGTTCGGAATCACTCGCGAATTGTATTGACACAATACACACAAAATGGAGGTGAAGCATAGTTCTAAGTCACTAAGAGGTCAGCACATACCCCTCACATCTCTTAGGACCGTCTGATTATCATTCTCAGATAGCTTGTACCAAGGAATCCTATGTTCTAGGGTACAAGTCAATATCCCCATAAAGGTCCCATCGAGATAAGATTGTCTCGCCGTGGAAACCCCCGTGATAGCAAGTAGCGCGGGTATGATTATTCACAAATATAATATTTAGTATATGCACACAGTCACACAGACATATATATAAATATTCACATTCCCCAATTAGGTTCGCCCACAACCCATAATAATTATTATCAATCGTACTGAGTACAACTTTACCCAATTATCTCGTATAAAGGATTCATCTCTTTTATTCTCAATTATAATCATTTCATACTTACATCTCATCACTCTAAGTATTCTCTCTTACTAAAGGTAATTTCAGTAGGTACACCCTTTCTAAAATTATGGTCTAAGTCTTTCACGAGTCTCTCAATTCTTTAGTGAACGTACGCACAATTTCCAATATGTGAAGAAACCCCCCGTTAACCCATAATTTCATCCCATATAAAATTTCACTTAACGGAGTCTACTTAGACCCTACTGGTCCTCTTCATGACCCATTATACTCTTTAAATGATATTCAAGGGTTCCTATGTATATTATCTGGATTAAACAAAAAGGGAAAAAACATGCAGTTTTCCAGGAGGGGTCGATCGATCGAGGAAAGCGGTCGATCGATCGATCAGTCAATTGATCGACATTCTTGGGTCGATCGATTGATCAAGCAGTTCTTGCCCAGAAAACTGTATATTGGACCTACGGGTTTCATTTAAGAATTTCCTCCAAAATAACATTAATGATTCCCAAACTCCCAAACAAGTTTACTACCGATTACGGATACCTATATACATGATTTCCTACGTGAAGCATGTACAAATTCATCAAAGGTACCAAATTAAAGGGTTAATTCATCATAATTATCTAGAACCCTAGTTTTATATTAAATTTCCAATCTTCTAATTATTTTTAGAGATTTCTCACTTCTAAATCAATACAATTTCGTGGGTAATCCTCTACATATGTTGAGATTATTTCTTCTAAGGCACGTGATTAAAATTCCCTAAATCATCAAATTCTTCCATGAAACATATATTTATCAATCATATTCTAACATGGGTTAAACATTAACTAGAAAAGTATCAAGATAGATACTTGCCTGGAATTCGAAGGTATGATTTTTTGGTGATAGGGATATGGTTGCGTTCCTCGTCTTACGATTTATGCCCCGGTGGTGTTAATCGTGAAAGTGGTGCTACGGTTTGTGATCAATTCTTAAAAAGCTCTCTACCTTTCTTCTCTAATGGTCGTTCTATGTTTATGTGATTGTTAACCCTAAAAGCTAAACTCTAATAGCTGATATAACTTAGGAAAATTCGTGGGTTTATTTACCCAAACATACATAATGACCATAATATCCTCCTAGGATACCAGTTAGGCCTAAAAACGCCCCGAGACCCAAACTAAACCTCCGGGTACACTTTTGTGACTATCTTGACCCTTCCGGACACGTTGGCACACTCAAAATTACCATACGGGCGACTTATAATTTAATCACCTTTTATAATAATAAATGTGTCCCGACACAACACAGGTGTGTCCCGACTTAATTTCCATAATTGTCATGTTATTCACTCGTGACAAATTTTAATAAATTCAATTCTACATCTTAGTTTACTCATTAAGTAATATTAAACAAATCCCCAATAATTACTAACCCTCATCACACTAGTAAATATTTAAAATAAATTTCTGGATTAATATTAAATTAATATCTCAATTTAAATTCTATAAATCCCCAAATTTAAAAGCCATAAAAATACGGGGTATTACACCTGTTGGAAAAGAGTACATGACCATGGAATCACCCTTCCAGCTAGAAAAGTAGCTAAATGATGCAGAGTAAAATAGTCTCAGTGTACGGAGTATAATTAAGATGGTCATCTCTCGATAAACTAAAATAGGAGGATAAAACACCCTCAATGAAGATGAACTCCATGCCACATACACATGACGTCAAGATCAAGGGATCCTTTAAAGACACAATCATGTTCGTATAGAACTCGCAAACCATATTCGAATTAGCCGATGAATGTGGGATAAGGAATGATTATGAATAAATGTGTTAAACCCTCTTTTAATGTAATAAATCCTCCTCGATCCTAGTAAGATGTTGTCAGATCAACATATATCTTGTCTCTAACTTCTTGAGTATCAAAACCTCCCATAATGGGAAAACCATCGCTAGAGAACCTAATAGGATATGAATCCATAGTCATCTCCATAATATGAATGGAGGCTCTCGACGCCTGAGTGCACTGTCTCGATGTTCTTGACGCATTTAAAGGTGAAATGGGGGTCTCTCTCGAACGTGAAGTCTCATCGAGAGTACTAGGGGGGTGTGATATAACTCTCTTGTGAGAAAGAGTCTTTTCACATACGATGGTGATAGAATAGAGTGGGAAAATAAATACAAACAAGGAATGAATGGAAATCCAAGAGAGTATACACGGGGAAATGAGAAAATGATCAAATAAACCCAAATAAAATGACTAAATGAAAACTTAGCACCTAAGAATGATATGTGACACCCCGGCTAATTAAATATAGGGTGATCAGTCCTTTATTAAATTAAAATTAAGGTGAACAGTGGTTCATTCTTAGCATCACTATCGCAAAATAAAATTTCTAATTTAAACACCCTAAATAATTAAGCTAAGTGTCAAACAATTTACCTCATTTCTATTTTATTTAATTCCATTTTGAAAACCTTTTTAATAATCAAACATTTAAGAATCGCATGAATGTTAAGGATGGAAAATAACACACAAGAATTTAACCATTAAGAAAAACCAATACCAAGTTTAAAAAACCACAAATGAAATCATCCTGACAAGAATTAAATCCTAAAGAGTACTGAATACAAAAAATAAGTGAACATAAATCTCTGACAAATCCAAACTAAATAGGAAAATGGGGGACACATACCCTAACTGATCAGAACTAGAATCGGAGTAGAATTAACAAAGAGGTCGTCTAAGTAAGGGCCTGCAACTCCCACATAAGTTGCAGCGCATCCGGTCCAAAGAATCTAAGCATGACGCCTCTGTGGTTGGGCACATATAATATATACATATATATACAAGAGAAAAGAAATAACAGGAAATGGGTCAGAGCCCGAGTGTAAAACAGTTTAAAAATAGTTCAGCAAGTAATTAAAATACTTACCGGCTAATGTAACAACCATGTTAGTATGCGATACTCTCTTGAGAATTCTCACCTCTCATCTAGCGTGCACGCCTACCGTACTAAAAGATCTCAGAAGTTGATTTTAACTTAACTTTCCCATAAGGTTTCATCCCGAGAAAATACTATGGGTAAGATAATTAATTTCTGAAAATTAAACTCTCTCATATATCTTACGTTACTTAGAATAAATCAGTAATGCTACAAAATTCCCAAACACTTATAATAAAGTTAGAGTATTTATTCATTACTTAACTACTTTTGTGCACAGTAGAAAGTTCCCATACTTAAGTATATATATGTATATATTAGTCACTCATAATATATATTTTATGGGCACCCCACATAAAATCTATGGTGCTGGCATACTCTGCTATCTAGTCCCCGTATTACTCATACTAAGGAAAATACTAGTCCGGAATCACTCTCGAACTGTATTTACACAAAACACAAATAAATGGAGGAGAAGTATAGTTCCAAGTCACAAAGAGGTCAGCACATACCCTCACGTCTCTTAGGACCATCTGACTATCACTCAAATAGTCTGTATCAAGGATACTATCTTCTAGGGTACAAGTCGTTATCCCCCATAAAGGCCCAATCGAGATAAGACTGTCCTGGCGCTGAAACCTCTGAGATAACAAGTAGCTCGGGTATGATTTTTTACACAGATACATAATATATGCACAATCACACATTCATATATATAAATATTTACATTTTCTAAATTAGGTGTGCCCACGACCTATAATTATAATTATCCATTCTTAGCACATTTTACTCGATTATCTCGCATAGCGGATTTGTCACTTTTATTCTCATATATAATTTACTTCATACTTACTTCTCATCTCTCGAAGTACTATATCTCCCTAAGTATTATTTTAGTAGGCATACTCTCACTTACCTTCTAGTCTAACTCCCTTACGAGACTCGATCTTTTATTAAATGTACGCATGATTTCTTATGTGTGAATAACACCCCGTTAACCCATAATTTCATCCGGCATTAAATTTCACTCAACGGGGTCTACCTAGACCCTACTAGTCCTCTTTAGAACTCATTATGCTCTATCAATGATGATCAAGGGTTCCTATGCATTTTAAATGGATTAAACAAAAATAAGAAAAATAAGCAGTTTTCCAGGAGGGATCGATCGATCGATGTTCTTGATCGATCGATCGATCAAGCAGTTATGACGAATTCTACCATTAACAAGTTACAGGTTTGCCTCTCCAACCTCTACCAAATCTCCATTAACGATCCCCAAACTCCTAAACAACATTACTATAGGTATTATATACCTAACTACATGTTTTCCTACGTGAAACATGTTCAAATTCATTAACAATATCGAAATAATGGGGTAAAATTAACATAATCTTCAAGAACCCTACTTTTGGAAGAAACATCCATTAATCTAATTATTTCCCAAATTTATTATTTCTAAATCCATACTAGTTCGTGGGTAATCCTCTACATATGATGGGTATGTCTAGAATATATTAAATTTCACTAAACATGTAATTTAAGGTCTCTAAATTATCAACTTCTTTCATAAAACATGTTCTTGATAATCCTAAACTAACATGGGTGAGACATTAACTAAAAACAAAACAAGATAGATACTTGCCTAGAAATTAAGTTTCTAATTTGTGGACGAAAAAGGTATGGTTGAGTTCCTCGTTGTGCGATCTACGATTTGGTGGTGGTGGCGGTGCAAACGGATGAGTTCTTGGTCTTGGATTGCTTGGAAAGATCTCCACCTTCTTCTCTAATGCCCGCTCTTTGGTTTTGTGTTTGTTGACCTGAAAAGACAACTCCTAAAGGGTGATATATCCTTAGGAAATTCGTGGGTTTAATTACCTAAAAATATAAAATGTCTATAATACCCTCCCGGGATGCCAATTAGGCTTAAAAATGCCCCAAGACCCAAACTAAACCCCCGGGTACATTAATTTGACTACCTCGAACCTTCCGGACACATTGGCGCACTCGAAATGACCATATGTATGACTTATAATTTATTCACTTTTAATAATAATAATTTAATCCCGACAAGATACAGGCGTGTCCCGATTTAATTTCCATAATTCTCAAATTATTCACTACTGATAATTTTAATAAATTCAATTATACATATTACTTTATCCATTAAGTAATATTCAACAAATTTACAATAATTACTAACTCTCATCACGCTAGTAAATATTTAAAATAATTTCCGAATTAATATTAAATTAATATCTCAAATTAAATTTAATAAATCCCAAAATTTCAAAGCCATAAAAATACGAGGCATTACATACTTCCCCTCTAATAACGAAATTTTGTCCCGAAATTCATAAAATAAGGCATACCTGGTACGAATAAATCTGGGTATCTCTCGCGCATATCTTCCTCGCGCTCTCAAGTGGACTCCTCCACATTATGATGCTCCCACTGGACCCGTACTAGTGGGAGTACCTTCGACCTCAATTTCCTTTCGCTACGGTCTAGGATAGCCACTGGTCTCTCCTCGTAAGAGCTATCAGGTTGTAAGTCAGTTTCCTCAATCGCGATGTGAGTATGGGCCATATCATCCCGAAGGTATCATCCCAACGACGAGATGTGGAATACAACATGAATGCGATACAAGTGCTCTGGATCGGCCCAATCCTCTCGATAATGGGAAATTGTCCCACATACCTCGGTGCCAACTTCCCCTTATTCCCGAACCTCATCACTCCTCTCATAGGAGACACATGCAGTAATACTTGGTCCCCCATGCTAAACTCTCGAAAAGACCATTTTGCATCGGCGTAGCTTTTCTGTCGGTCCTGGGCTATTCGAATGCAGCTCCTGATAAGCTCAATCTTAGACGAAGTTTCCTAAATCACCTTTGGTCTGAGCAACTTGTTGTCCCCCACCTCTAGCCAAAGCTGGAGAACAACAAGGCTTGCCATACAATGCCTCAAATGGGGCCATGTCGATCATGAACTGGTAGGATTTATTATAAGCGAACTCCACCAGTGGAAGATATGGATCCCAACCTCCTCCAAAATCAAGGACACACATATGTAGCATATCTTCTAGCATTTGATTGGTACGCTTTGTATGTCCATATGTCTGTGGGTGGTAAACTGAACTCAATCTCAACTCTATACCCATGGCCTCCTGAAATCTCTCCCAGAAGTGTGACCCAAAAATCTTGTCTCTATCAGACACGATATCCAGGGGCACCCCATGTAGCCTAACAACCTCGATAATGAATAACTGTGCATGTTGGCCTGTGGTATAGTCTGTCCATACTGGCAGAAAATGAGCTACCTTTGTCAACCAATCCACTATAACCCATATGGATCCATGACCCCGCTGTGATATAGCCAGCCTAGTAATGAAGTCTATGGAAATACTCTCCCACTTCCACGTAGGTATCTCCAATGGCTGAAGTAACCTCGATGGTCTCTGATGTTCTACCTTTACCATCTGGAAGGTAGAACACTTGGACATGAACTTAGTAATGCTCTTCTTCATTCCACTCCACGAGTACTTCCACCTCATATCTTTGTACATCTTATCCCCTTCGAGATGTACTGCAAATTTGGATCCGTGAGACTGTGTCATCACCGCATGACATAACCTATCTATTGTCTGTGCCTATATAACCCTCGTAACAATCTCGGGTGTGACTGACATGACAGATATAAAAAAATGGGCTGCCATGTCCTAGTGACCCAACTCTTTCCACTTCGCTTTCCATACATCCGCTATGTCGCCTACCTATCTATGGCTTAACACATCAGTAACCACGTTAGCCTTTCTCGGATGGTACTGTATTTCGAACTGGTAGTCTTTCATAAATTCCAACCACCTGTGTTGACACATGTTCAACTCTCACTGAGTGAATAAGTACTGCAGTGACTTCTTTGTGAACAAGCAAAATTTCTCCCCCAATAACTAATGTCTCTAAATCCTCAATACAAAAATGACCGCTGCTAGCTCTAGGTCGTGGGTGGGGTAATTCCTTTCGTGAGGCTTAAGCTTGCGGGAGGCAAAATCTATATCCTTCTCATCCTGCTGAAGTACTCCCCCGAGTCCCCATAAAGAAGCGTCAGTGTACACTAGATATTCCACTCCCGGCTTGGGAAAATCAAGAACTGGCGTTGAAGTTAACTTATCTTTCATCTCATCGAAAACCAATTGACAAGCATCATCCCAAACATACAGTATTCCCTTGCGAGTTAGGTTCGTCAACGGACCCGCTATTTTCAAAAAGCCTCAGATGAATCACCTGTAGTACCCAGCTAACCCCAAGAAGCTACGTACTTCTATCGGTGTCGTGGGTTATACCCACTCCCTCACTGCTGACACTTTGCTGGGGTCAATCGCTATTCCCAATTCCGACACAACATGCCCCAAAAACTATACCTCAAGTAACCAGAATCCACACTTCTTAAACTTAGAATACAGCTGATGATCTCGTAAATTCCGAAGGACCTACCTCAGGTGCTCGATATTCTCCTCCTCAGTGCGTGAATATATTAGGATTTCGCCTATGAAGAATATGACAAACTGATCCAAGAACTCTCCGAACACTCGGTTCATCAAGTCCATGAATATGGATGGAGCATTTGTCAGTCCAAACGGCATGACTTTGAAGTCATAGGACCCATATCTCGTCAAGAAATCAGTCTTCAACACATCCTGCTCCCTAATCCATAGCTGATGGTATCTCTATCTTAAATGTATCTTCGAAAAGAAGGTTTCTCCTCTCAGTTGGTCAAACAGGTCATCGATTCGAGGCAACGGATATTTATTTCGTATTGTGACCCTGTCCAGCTCTCGGTAATCCATGCATAACCTCAGTGAACCGTCTCTCTTTTTCACAAATAACACTGGAGCACCCCAAGGTGAGGTGCTCCTACGAATGAAGCCCTGACCTAACAGTTGCTCTATCTTATCTCGTAACTCCCTCATCTCTGCTGGAGCCATACGGTACGGTGCACATGCTATCGGCCGAGTGCCCAGCATTAAGTCTATGACAAAATCTATCTCTCAACTGGGGGTAGGCCCGGTATCTCTTAAAGTACATCGGAATACTCACGAACAACTGGAATCAAATCTAGGGGAATCACAACCTCCTTAGAGGTATCCTCCTCTATGTATTATAAATGGGTGGAAGATCCTCCTTTTAGGCGAGGCATCACCACCCAAAACATCTCCTGCCCCAAAATGGCAAAAATAATACTCCTACCAAAACAATCTATCATGATTCTGTACGCGACGAGCCAATCCATGCCAATAGTAACATCATGCTCATGCATCTCTAAGACTAGCTTGTCTGCCGATAAAATGAAGCTACCAATCCCTACTCTTACACCCCATCATATAAAGAAAATCAAATACCCATTCCCCAGTGGTGATTCTACGCATGTTACAGTGCTCTCTGTCATGTATAATAACCTTAAGGCCTGTGCAAAATGAGTAGCTATGAAACAGTGCAATGCCCCAATATCAAATAAAACCTGACCCATAGTGCCAAGGATAGGAAACGTACCCTCAATCGTGGGTGGTGCCTGAGGTGCTGCTACCTAGTGAACGTTATAAGCACATCCGTACTGTAATTGCCCCTACTGAATTGGAGCTGCCGGGACGGAGGGTAAGGCTGGCACCTGAGCTGGCGCTGGGAGGGCGGCTAGAAATAGTGGCCTCTACAGCTCATTACGGGCACCCTACTGCTGTGGGGCCCTATCTCCCTCTGGGCAATCCTAGCATCTGTGGCCATTCTTGCCACAACTGAAACATCTGCCCCTGATGTTACCTCCCCTCTGCCCCTGCTGACCATGGCCCTGTTGGCCGTTACCACCCCGCCACTGGCCCTGCTAGAAATGTTGTTGACCCGGATGGCCCTGTTGATGTCCCTGCTGCTGACGGTGTTGGACCTATTTTCCATGCTAATTAGACTGGCCCTGCCTAAATCCCCCAAATACCTATCTGGATTCACCTGATCAGAATCTCTCGATAGGGTCCTCCTAATGGGAACTCTGCTCACTCTGATGGGTCTACCCCTGGGCTGCTGGTGCCCCACCAGTACTATTGCCTCTATCCTGCCCTGCTGGCTGGACTCCCCTTCTCATTTGATATATGCAGATGGAAGTGGTGATCATGACAGTGGAATAATGCAGCATTGAGTACGTCAGTGTAGGTACTCAATGATAAATTACTTATGATATGTTGATGAATTCTCCAGGGCAATCCATTTATAAATAGTAGTATCTTCTTCCCCTTAGTGGGTGCCTCATCTAGCACTATAGTGAGAAGTCTAGTAAACTCCTCCTCGTACTCAGCAATGATCATACTCTCCTGCTTAAGATTCAGTAACTTCTGTCGCATCTCAATCTGCATGGCGGATGGGAAGTACTTGTGATCAAACCGCACCCAGAATGACTGAATCGTGATGCTATCCCTCTCCTCAAAGGTGGTGGTGGACTCCTTCCATTCCAAGGCGGCTCCCACTAGCTTGAAGGAACCCAATAAATGTCTCTACACGTCAGTGCACTCATACATGCGCAGATGCCTCTGAATATCCTTCTTCCATTGGCTGGCGACTACGATGTCTGAACTACCCGAGAACTCCGAGGGATGTGCCTTCTGGAAGGCATCCCTAACCCACTCCCATGCAGATGGAAACTGTGCTGGTACTGGCACCACTTCCTGGATCTAGGGTGGGGCCTGTTTCACCACCACTAATGAGGCATTCACCACCTGAGAAATAATAGCGGCTATCTCAGTTGCGTTCATCATCCCCTGAGCCGGAGCTGCTGGCCGCTCGGGCTGGGCATTCCTATCTCGGGGTGCGCATCTCAGAGGCATCTAGAATGAGAAGGAAGTTTATTAGTCTGCAGTTATTATCAAATCTCCAATAGTTGAAGACGTAAGCGTAAATACAAGAATACAATAGTCCTAAAAATAGGGCTCTATATCAAGGATGATAAGTTGGAAGCGAAATAAGCTGTACAGATCCTAAAGGACACTAGAACCTGATGCTCTGATACCACCTGTGACACCCCGCCTAATTAAATACCGGGTGACCAGTCCTTTATTAAATTAAAATCAAGGTGAACGGTTGGTTCATTCTTAGCATCACTGTCACAAAATAAAATTTCCAGTTTAAACACCCTGAATAATTAATCTAAGTATCAAATCAATTTAGCTTATTTCTACTTTATTTAATTCCATTTTGAAAACCTTTTTAATAATCAAATGTTTAAGAATCGTATGAATGTTAATGATGGCAATTAACACGCAAGAATTTAACCATTCAGATAAACCAATACCAAGTTAAAAAAACCACAAATGAAATCATCCTGACAAGAATTAAATCCCAAAGAGTACCGAATACAAAAAATAAGTGAACATAAATATCTGACAAATCCAAACTAAATTGGGAAACAGGCGACACATGCCCTAACTCATCAGAACTACAATTATAGTAGAATCAACAAAGAGTTCGTCTAAGCAAGGGCCTGTAACTCCCACATAAGCTGCAGCGCGTCCGGTCCAAAGAATCTAAGCATGACGCCCCTATGGCTGGGCACCTGTAATATATACATATATATACAAGAGAAAAGAAATAACAGGAAACGGGTCAGAGCCCAAGTGTAAAATAGCTTAAAATAGTTTAGCAAGTAATTAAAATGCTTATCGGCTAATGTAACAACCATGTTAGTATGCGACACTCTTTTGAGAATTCTCACCTCTCATCTAGCGTGCACGCCTACCGTACTATTAATCTCATAAGGTAATTTTAATTTAACTTTCCCATAAAGTTTCATCCCGAGAAAATACTATAGCTAAGATAATTAATTTTTGAAAATTAAATTCTCTCATATATCTTACATTACTTAGAACAAATCAGTAAAGTTACAAAATTCCCAAAAACTTATAATTAAGTTGGAGTATTTATTCATTACTTAACTATTATTGTGCATAGTAGAAAGTTCCCATACTTACGTGTGTGTGTATATATATATATATATATATATAATGGATCGGTCGGCTAAGTACAAGTCATCTGGGTGGGCTTTAACTCCCCCAAACCTAGTTTCTCATACACGGTGTACGACAGAAGGTTCACGCTTGCTCTTAAGTCTAAAAGGGCTTTCTTGAAGTGATTCTTCCCTATCTCAATAGAGATCGTTGGTGTCCCAGGTTCCTTATACTTGATTGGAGTTTTATAGGAAATGATCGAGCTTGCTTGCTCGGCGAGAAAAGCTTTATTGGGCACGTTGGTGTGTCTCTTGAACGTACAAAGGTCCTTCAAAAATTTGGCATAGTATGGGACTTTTTGTACAGCGTTAAGAAATGGGATGTTGATTTAAACTTGCTTGAATACTTCCAACATCTTATCAAATTGCGCCTTTTTCGTTTGGGGCACCAATCGCTGGGGAAATGGAGCTTTTGGAACATAGGTCTCTACCGATGGCTCGGAAGAGAATAGTGGAGAGGAAGTTGGATCCACATGTGGATCTTCATTCTCCTTAAGTTTCTCGAATTCACTCTCGATGGGTGGTGAGATATTCTTTTTGACTTCCTTACCATACCTAAGCATAATGATTTCTTTGACATCCTCCTGGGTTTGTGATGAAGCGACGTTATCTTGCACAAAATATTGACCTTTAAGTAAGTTACCTTTCGGATTGGGCTCAGGTTGACTCGGGCATGTTCCCTCGTTTCTCTCACTCAATGCGTTCGCTAATTGACTCGCTTGAACCTCGAGTTTGTCTATGGATTGAGTGTTTGCATGAAAGTTTTGTTAGGTGGATTGGAGGAAATTTTGAGTGGTTTGTTGGAATTGGAGGGTACTTAGAGCAAGCTAATTCATTATATCCTCTAAAGATTGTATCTTTTAGGAAGAAGGATACGATGGTTCGGGAGTACTCTTTTGGAAACCCAGAGGTGGATTACCAGAAGATTGACCTCCACTTTCTCGGTATTGACCCTTGGACCATGAAAAATTGGGGTGGTCTCGCCACCCCGAATTGTACGCATTGTGTAAAAGCTATGGATCCCGGAATTTTAATTATCTCAATTAAAATATTTAATTTCCTTTTAAATAAACACACGATGCGGAAGCGTAAGGTGATGGTTCAATAAAATTACTCAATTAATACATTTAAACCGATTAATACAATCCAAGTCCTAGAATTTGCCTAATTCAAAATTAATCAATTATCCAAAGTTAGGCTAAACCAATTTTAGCAAAGAACTTGAATAAACCGAATATATAGTTTAGCACCAAATTAAATGAGTGATGATTTAAACCGAATTTTATCTTGAATTATTCTAAGCATGCGTTCTACGTTATTTAAACAAGAAAAAATAAATCAATCACACTACGCCGTGATGTACGAGGAAAAACCCAAGATGGGAAACAACCTCGGACGGCCCTAGCCACAAGTCCACTAGATATGGAATTACAATTACAAGACAGATAGACTTACAACGACTGACTCGATCCCTCTCAAGCCTCGACGCTTCTTCTTGTAGACACCTCTTCCTAGCGGACAACCTCGAAACTCCACCGCGGTCTCGGAATCCACCGATGGGGATTTCTATGGTCACCGTCACCCGAGGAAGGAGCCTTTCTCCAAGTGGGTAGAATCACAACAAAATGTCTTCTTCTTTGATGGATTTAGAAGCAAACCAAAACTTCTCTTCTTGAATTCGGTATAGATAAACCGGTGCCAAACTCCAAGCAATTTGATATGTATATAAGAACTTGGATAAACAATATGGGTGTACAACACTAGAGTGATAAAATATTTTCTCTAAAAATCTCACTCAAAACATGAACATTTTCCTAAACAATTTTTGCTCTCAAATTCTCTCTAAGAGATAAACTAGGATGAAAAAGTTATGGAAATGTTGGTTAAAAACCAAGTGGGGAAGTGGGTGAAAAACTGCCAAAAACTGCCAAAAAACTGTTCTCGCCTGACAGCGCGTTCGAACGACATTTCGTTCAAACGAACTCTTGTTCGAACGAGACTTCTAACGACGCACCAGTATGGACTTCGTTAGAATCTCGTTAGAAACCTCGTTACAATGAACAAGCTCGTTCGAACGACATTTCGAATGACAGACCAGTATAGGTTAGTGAGAACTCATTGGCAAACTCATTCGAACGAAACCTGGTCCGAACGAAAAACTCGTTCGAACGACATTTCGAACGACTTCCAGAAATTTTGTAAAATTCGATTTTGGCCCAGAAACTTTATATACTTTAATTTAAAGTTCTAATTAAATTTTTCTGAAAATCAAAACGCAGTTTATATTAAACCTAACACCCAATAAACTTATTTCAAGCTCCTATATAAATATAATTGCATTCATACCTTGGGAGCATGGAACCATAGTTGTTGACGTAGAAACGAGGCACACAAATCGGCATATTTGATGAAGCTTTATATTCTTTGCCGCTACATCTTCAACAACCACTTCATAAGCTTGAGAATATTACAATTAAATAATATCCTATGAATAAATGTTTTTGTCCGGAATTGAGCCAAAACTATATATGGACTCAATTGGAAATTTGTGTCCTTACAAATCTCCCCCTTTGGCTATTCCGGGACAAAAAAACCAAACAAAAATCCTAAAGGGCCGTCAAGCTCTACTAGACTCAAAACATAACCCACCCAAACTTGACTCAACCCCAAGGATCAAACACTTTGCCGTTTAAAACAATGCCGCTTTAGAAGAAATCCTGCACACTTAAGCAAACTTCATCAAATGCATAGGGAATATCAAAGTATTAAATGCAATTAATTAATTACTCCCCCTAAATTAATTCTTCCCCTTTAACAAACACGTGACCTACTTAGAAAGACGTCCCCCCCTAAGATAAATCTCCCCCAAACTAAGATACGATAATAATAGGATTAGATACCATTTCTCCCCCTATCATCATTCTCCCCCTTTTTGTTAAGGAATAGGCAAAGGATAAAGAACTAATAAACATAAAAGCATGTTGAAGCTTAAAGTGATAAGACATGAAAGCATATGGGCAACAAAAGCAAGGCAAATGCAAACAAATATCATATATATATATGTATACTATAATTATACCAATAAGTACTTGCAGATATATATAGATAGAAACACACACATGACACAAAATACAATAAGTTTGCACACTCGTATGGCAAAAATGTGTCATATGGAAACGGAAGTGTTGGGGTGTGAACTAGCAACAATTAAATTTAGACCCAAACACTTAATAAACATTACCGGAGTTCTCATTTGATTGCAAACTTTATCACATTTAAATATAACCTCATGTGACAATATGAATAGTGAACTCAATGAACAAACATACACAATGCATACAAGCCTAGCATGATGATGATTCTACAAACCAAATAGAGTCATGACATTAAAGACAACTAGGATAAATGGACATTGTGCAAACCGTTGATATACCATCCAATTCTCCCTCAAAAGGCATATATATTCTTTTGCTTTTGAATGAATATATCAATCAAACATAGGCCTTGGCAATTGTTTTCTTTTAATGCCAAATATTCTATTTTTAGGCCTTTGGATCACGTATTTCTTTTAGATCCAATAAACGGTGGCTTACTTTCGCAAAGGATCACTTAGTCCTTTCGGAGCCCTTCCCCGTGCATATTTATTTTTATCATGTTTTCATTTTTCACACAAATCTCACATGCAACGGATTTTGACATGCACTAGTCCTCCTAGGTCATAAATATGTAGATGACTAGATTGGTAGGAGAACACCTCAAAAAGCTCAAATATAACATGTGACATTAAGATTTCAAAAGAGCTCGTGCATGTGTGAATAGAGGCGTATAGAAATAGAATCCATTTAAACAACAAAAAATCCAACTACTCCATAAAAAAATGGTAAAGAACATTTTAAGGATTGACAATTTAAACCAAAAGTTCTTGCCACATGGGAGCGTAAAAGATGGTATTCAAACACAAGTATATGCCACTTAAAGTGTGTCAAACTAAAATACACACAAAAAAAATCTTTTTGAGTTTTCAACATTTTTTAACCAAAAAATAAAGATACTTACTCAAAAGGACAAACAAAAATCATTTGTATTCTTCATTAAGCTTAAATGAAAGAAATAAAACACAAATGATAAACAAAAATCTTTTTATATTATGCAGTCAATGCAAGCACAAAATATAATACAAAAAGATAAACAAGTCATAATTGCTAGCATAAGATATGAAATGAGGCAATGACTAGAAAATAACTTAACAAGCATACATTTAGCATGTGAATATAGCATGAAGTACAAACGCTAAAGTATGCAAACACTAACACATTCATCCTTTAGATTTAGCAAGAGAGGAAGCATGTGAAAGTAAATGAGAATCAAAAACCCTATTTTGCAAGGCAACCAAGTCGGATTTCCTAACCCAAATTAACGAAGAATGATTATCTTGGGGTATTGGAACTTTAACTACTGTGGTTACTTTACTATGGGGTTTCCTAGGAATTCGTTTAAGATCAAAACAAAATTTCCTAAGATGACCTTGTCGACCACAATGTGTAAAAGTGAGAACATGTCGAAAAGATTTACTTAAGGAGTGATCTTTAAATGTATTCCTAGTTGATTCTCCTAAAACATTGGTTTGGGCATTATGAGTAAATTCATTACAAGTATTGAAGCCTAAACCACAAGTGTCATTTTTAATTTGAACCGTTCCTAACATTTTATCTAGTTTTTCCGAACGACACTCCAAATCAAATTTGACATTACTAGAATCTTTTAATTTATTTTCCAAGTCTACAATGTTAGATTCTAGTAAAACATTTCGCTCTTCAAAAGCAAGAAGCTCCTTTTTCAAGGATTCCATTAAACCCCTAAGGCTATCTCTTTCGCCTTCTACATATTCAAGCTTCTCTTGAAGAGTCCTCACTTGTGTCCTAAGGTCTTCTATTAAATCATTTTCATCAATGACCTTGACACTCTTTCTTAAACTAGCTTCTAACATCAAATTAGCTCTTTTCAGTTTAATAGATTCTTTATAAAGTTCTTGAAAAGCATTTTGAAGTTCACTCACATTAACCTCTTCTTCATTTTCACTCTCTCTTTCTTCTTCACTCTCACTATCATCAAAAACAAGAGAATCATGTACAATGACCTTGGAAGTGGCATGTGCTATCGTTTCATCAATCGATGAGTTCTCACTATCACTCACATGACTAGCCATAAAAGCCACAAAATTTTTCTTAGTGGGGGAATCGGGCTTCTCTTCCTTATCACTACCAAAACAGTTATTAGACTCGTCCCTATCTAAATTTTCATTACTAGGTTTAGGGATCTTCTCGGCTTTAGAAAACTTCTCGCTTTTATCATGTTTAGAAGTATCAAATTTCTTAAAATCATTTTTAAATTTATCTTTGTTAATTTTAAGAAATTTTCTAAATTTACGAGCAAATAAAGCCATGTCTTCCGAGTCACTATCACTCTCGCTCTCTACTACTTGTTTGACCTCTTTTCGGGCTTCTAAAGCAACGCCCTTTTCGATTTTCTTTTCAGTTTTAGAGGGAAACATATCTAGTTCATTGGTTTGTAAATCACCTACAAGCTCTTCTAATTTCGTAGAGGCTAAAGTGGGTAAAGAATTTAAAACGGTCACCTTTGGAATAAATCTATCGGGTAGGGACCTTAAAATTTTCTTTACAACACGGTCGTCAGGTATTTTCTCTCCCAAGTTAAAAGATGAATTAACAATATCAGAAAGTCTAGCATAAAATTCATCAAAAGTTTCTTTTTCATTCATTTTGATAGTTTCAAATTGAGTGGTGAGGTTTTGGAGTTTTGAAGCTTTAACGATACTAGTTCCTTCATGAGTTAATTGTAAAATATCCCCAGCTTCTTTAGCGGTTTCACACGTCATAATACGGCGGAATTCATCCGGTGTGACAGCGCTAAACAAAGCATTTAAACCACGGGAATTGAAATTAGCAAGTTTAAACTCATTTTCAGTCCATCTATCGGCGGGTTTGATAACACGTTCATTTTCAACTAAATAAGTTGGTGGGGACCACCCGTTAACAACAGACATCCAAACTCTTTCGTCGATAGATTTTAGTGCCGATCTCAAACGCGCTTTCCAATACGCGTAGTTTGAACCATCGAAAATAGAAAATTTTGAAAATGGGGAAAAATCCATTTTAGCCAAAAATTATTTAAAAAGATCGTTAACGAAATAATTTATCGCTTTGGTTCTGATACCAATTTGTAGAAGCTGTGGATCCCGGAATTTTAATTATCTCATTTAAAATATTTAATTTCCTTTTAAATAAACACACGATGCGGAAGCGTAAGGTGATGGTTCAATAAAATTACTCAATTAATACATTTAAACCGATTAATACAATCCAAGTCCTAGAATTTGCCTAATTCAAAATTAATCAATTATCCAAAGTTAGGCTAAGCCAATTTTAGCAAAGAACTTGAATAAACCGAATATATAATTTAGCACCAAATTAAATGAGTGATGATTTAAACCGAATTTTATCTTGAATTATTCTAAGCATGCGTTCTACGTTATTTAAGCAAGATAAAATAAATCAATCACACTACGCCGCGATGTACGAGGAAAAACCCAAGACGGGAAACTACCTTGGACGGCCCTAGCCACAAGTCCACTAGATATGGAATTACAATTACAAGACAGATAGATTTACAACGACTGACTCGATCCCTCTCAAGCCTCGACGCTTCTTCTTGTAGACACCTCTTCCTAGCGGACAACCTCGGAACTCCACCGCGGTCTCGGAATCCACCGATGGGGATTTCTATGGTCACCGTCACCCGAGCAAGGAGCCTTTCTCCAAGTGGGTAGAATCATAACAAAATGTCTTCTTCTTTGATGGATGTAGAAGCAAACCAAAACTTCTCTTCTTGAATTCGGTAGAGATAAACCGGTGCCAAACTCCATGCAATTTGATATGTATATAAGAACTTGGATAAACAATATGGGTGTACAACACTAGAGTGATAAAATATTTTCTCTAAAAATCTCACTCAAAACATGAACATTTTCCTAAACAATTTTTGCTCTCAAATTCTCTCTAAGAGATAAACTAGGATGAAAAAGTTATGGAAATGTTGGTTTGGAAAATGTCATTCCCGCACATATTAAAGTCAGTAAAAGTTGGTTAAAAACCAAGTGGGGAAGTGGGTGAAAAACTGCCAAAAACTGCTAAAAAACTGTTCCCGCCTGACAGCTCGTTCGAACAACATTTCGTTCGAACGAACTCTCATTCGAACGAGACTTCTAATGACGCACCAGTATGGACTTCGTTAGAAGCTCGTTAGAAACCTCATTAGAACGAACAAGCTCGTTCGAACGACATTTCGAACGATAGACTAGTATAGGTTAGTGAGAACTCGTTGGCAAACTCGTTCGAACGAAACCTGGTTCGAACGAAAAACTCGTTCGAACGACTTCCAGAAATTTTGTAAAATTCGATTTTGGCCCAGAAACTTTATATACTTTAATTTAAAGTTCTAATTAAATTTTTTTGAAAATCAAAATGCAGTTTATATTAAACCTAACACCCAATAAACTTATTCCAAGCTCCTATATAAATATAATTTCATTCATACCTTGGGAGCATGGAACCAGAGTTGTTGACGTAGAAACGAGGCACACAAACTGGCATATTTGATGAAGCTTTATACTCTTTGCCGCTACATCTTCAACAACCACTTCATAGGCTTGAGAATATTACAATTAAATACTATCCTATGAATAAATGTTTTTGTCCGGAATTGAGCCAAAACTATATATGGACTCAATTGGAAATTTGTGTCCTTACACATTGAAATATGGGTCATACGTTGGCCTATTTTGGTAAAGGGCATTGACTTGATCGGTACGTGCCTTGTGGGTCGGAAGGGTGGTACAATTTTCTACTAAGTGGTCGAATGTATCGCAAAGTATACACATAGGAGAACTTACATATCGAATGGTCGTAGGTGTGGTTCTATTGCCCACTTTACTCATTTCTAAAGCTTCTAAACGTCGAGGCAATATGGACACTTTGGCATTTAAATCATAACTGTGTTCGACTTGGTGAGCAAAACCCTCATTGGATGTGGTGGTCCTAGAATCTCTATTGGGTTCCCATCGCTCGGACTTTTTCGCTATGACTTCTAGGAATACCCACGCGTCAGCCTCACTTTTTTAAGTAAAATCACTGTTATATAATGACTTGAGCATAGTTCGAGTGTTACAATCGAACCCCTCATATAAAATTTGGACTTGGCGTCCCATATCAATCCCATGGTGCGGACATTACAGTTGCAAGTCCTTGAACCTCTCCAAATACATCCATAAGGCTTCTCCTTCCTTTTGGCTAAATGTGTTGATGGCGTGACGTATTGACGCCATATTTTGGTTGGGAAAGAATTTTTGCAGGAAGGCGACACTCATTTGGTTCCAAGTGGTGATGGATTCGGGTGTTAACGAGTTAAACCAACTCTGGATTTGTCTTTCAACGAAAAAGGTAACAATTTAAGTTTGACAATCTCATCGGTGAGTTGTTGATACTTAATGGTCCCATATATCTCCTCGAATTCCCAAATATGAAGGTAAGGATCCTCTTTGTCAGTACCTCGAAACATGGGGAACATTTGGATTATTCCATGATGGAATAGGAAATTATTCGCAGTGTGATCGGGTAGACGTATGCACGAAGATTGACTCGACCTAGTAAGATAAAGGTAATCTTTTAGGGCACGTGGCACTAACTCGTCTCCCATTTCAGTGAAAATAGAAAATCTACCTACGTAAGTATCGGGAATGCTAGACTCCACACTCGGCAAACGACCGGTATGATCTCGAAACCAACTTCACATACACTGAGCTCACTCAATTTTTTTTAATGTGAAGAAAATTGAAAAAATAAAATAAATTTAACTCAAACCATGTAATTCCTAGCTAACACAAAGAAAATTAAATTATCTAATTTAGGTGAGGGGAATTTCAAATTTTAAAATCTAATTTTCCCGAGATTAATCGATGACAATAGGGGTCTCCGAATTAGTCTCCCTAATTAGACAGCTCCTACTCTTTGACAAGGGAGAATTTAAAAGATGACCAACTACGGTTATGGCCTCAAATATCATTTTTTTCCTCCAGGTAGGTGGTCGGTACAGAGACACATTAAAAACCACCAATCTTAGACAAGGTGAAACGGGATCGATTTGACAAGTTCGCGTGGGAGTAAATTTTAATTCTAGCCTCGTTAAGAGGTTTCCTATGAGCTATGTGATATCCTAAGGCCAATGTCTACTTGATTTTAAATTAAATGTGATGGCTCGGGATATGCAAATGCTGGGTTAATTAGTGATTTTAGGGCCAAAGAAGGGTGATGAAATTCCCACCTTATCTTTCACGCGGGTTTTGCCCTTAAGTCAATTTTACGCAACGTGCTAAATTAAGTGAGAAATTAAATCACTTAGGAGTACACAAGAACGTACCTCCCCACGTGAACTTTTTAAGGTCCCTCGTTTACGCCTGATCGAAGTTTAGTTGACGTCGATCAGAGGAAAACGTCACCTACGTTTCAGTCGTCCCCGAGAGTTCATTATGCTCGTGGCATGATTGCATAATTTTTCCTTCACCTTCGTGCACCGTTGAACACTTTTCTGAGTTTTTCTTCACTTTTTTTTTCCTTTTTTTTCCTTTTTCTTTAAATATTCTTCTCCAAAAACAAATAAAAGAACTCCACCAAACGTAAAGTGCGACACACAAAAAAATAATTAAAGAAAAGAGAGAAGAAAAAAACACGACACGCGCACTAGTGGTGTATTTAACACAAAACAAACAAAGCACACTTATGAAACAATTTTATTTTATACTCAGAAAAAAACAGAATTACGGCTGGAAAAAAAAGAATTTTTGAAATTTTTTTTTTAAAAAAAAACAATTTTTTTTTAGGTTCTACCTGCTAAAAAACGAATCTGGAAATTTCCAGAATTTTTTTTTTCAATTTTTTATGTATTTTAGGATAAACTCACCAGAAAACCACAAACCCGGTTTCACTAACCCGACCAAAACTCGACGACCTCACACCCATAACCTGCCTAGGCCACCTGCCAACCCATACCTTCACCTCCTCAACCCGATTCCAACCCATAGTTATACATAACCAAACTCCAACTGTCTAAAATTCGAAACTCGTTCCTCTACTACCGAAGCCAAAACCGGGCACAACCCCATTCAACCAACAAATATACCCACCTGCCATATTCTTTCAGATTATGAATAACTCAAGCCAAAGCCAATTCAAAAAGAACCCACGTTCTTTTACCTTTGCCTCATAGCTCCATATTTTCCCAAAAAAAATCAAAAATATTTTTTTCTTTCCCATAAAAAAGAATCTTGCGTTTTCTTTCAAAAAAATATATATATAAAAATCCAAAAATGTTTTTCTTTTTCATAATATTTTTCAAAAATCACAAAAATATTTTCTTTCTTTTTCAAAATATCCAAAAAAAAGCGAAAATCCAAAAATATTTTTCATTTTTTCTTAAAAAGTCCAAAACTCCGAAAATATTTTTCATTTTATCTCACAATTTTCAAAAAAAAAAAGAAGAAAAAAATCCAAAAATGTTTTTCTTTTTCAAAATATTCAAAAATAGCAAAAAAAAATCTTGAAAATAAAAATATGACCCGTGATCGGTGTTTCTTCACCCTCACCTTTGTCAATTTATCCAACAAGACTACCCTTCTGTCTTGTTTTGGGGTAACTCTCATAACCCAATTTTTCTTCCACCCTGTGCTTTCATAGTTCTTATCTTTAGGGGGAGAATAGGTTTGGTATGGCTGAAGACATTAAACTTAGCACGACTGGGAGGCAGCTCGTCGTTTCATAACATGAGTCTTATCCTGTTTAGGGGGGTGTTTTATTCCCCTACTCGTTTTCACATGCTTTATAGACTTTTACATATTTTTGTGCCGCATATGTTCCTTAGGTTCCACCTCTCCTCCAACATGCAGTACATTTTCATTAGCTGTTCATTACGGTAATATCTTTCCTCCTATGTGCTTTTCATTTTTAATATATAGTTTTAAACATCGAGGATGATGTTCTCTTTTGTTTGGGGTGGAAAATTTATCAAAATCGTACCTTTTTTAAAAAAATTTAAAAATAAGTAATTTTAATCTTTTTGCAGTTAAAAATAATTATTATTACATGAATTGTCTATCATCCCTTTTTTATAAGTTTCGAAATACATGTGTTCGACCCTACGTTTTTTATAAATAAATTAATACCTCTTAAAGCGTACTTGCACTATGAATTTCTAAACTCAGCAATTTTCACTATCATGTATTACAATCAAAAGTTGAAGAGTAACTATATTATCAAGAGAGCATTAAAAGATCACTAGTGACGACTTAAAACCCATGAAATTTGAGCCATTTATCTTTTTTAGGGTTTTTACATATCTCCGAGTCACAACTTGACTCAACTTTCTTTGGGTACCACACTTAGTCATTGCAAGATTTCATTATTTTTTCAAATTTGGCATAATCACTGAGAATGACATCGTTTTCGAGTTATAAGAAACACATGTCTTGTAGTTTGTCCCAAGCACTAAACAATTTCTACCATACACTTACCATTTTTCCTTATCACTTTATCATTCACCCATTTTCCATAGTTTTCTTATTTTTATATATCCCAAATACAATCCATACATCAATTCCCATCACCACCATCGTTTTGAGAAAAAGAGTGTTTAGAATTTCAAATGTATATTGTCTTCATTTGTGTTATGAAAAGAAAAATGCATCGCAATAAAAAAAAATTAAAAAAATATTAAAAAAAAGAAGCAGAAAAAGAAAGAAAAAAATAAAAAAAGATGAAAAAGGGAAGCATGCGATCATAAATTTATGAAATGAAGGCATTAGTTATACAAAGTGTATTTCACTCTTCTCAAAAACCCTACATCATCTTCTTCATTTCATTTTCCCTCATACCTTACATAAACCACATATTCACCTTTGGTGAGGTGTTCGGGCTAACGAGAAGTCTATATGCTGAATAACTCGACATTCTCAACATAGTGGTTAACATTCCTTCATGAGATATATTTCTCTCACATATCTGTCATTTTTTTAGAAGTGCGTGGGACGTTTGAACTTTTATACATTTACTCATATCCTCACACACTAGAGAGATACACTTACCCAATTCTCAGAGAGTTGGATTCAGAGAGATATATCTAGTGAGAATTGAAGTCAAAGAATTGATTCTATAAAGGAGATCTAGGAATATCTCTAATGATACTTACGATTGTTTCACACTAACACTTGCTGAGTTATAGGAAAGATTACGCTTTTGGTATTTAGTAATTTTATACGTTGATAATTGAACATTGTATTCCTTGATGTCTTTTTACTTGGGTTATGAAGTGTTTCATCGTCAAATAAGAAACTGCCTTTTAATAAAACTTTTGAATTTTGTGGGTACAATCACCGCAAACCTTCACGAGACAACACTCGTCCTGTAGGGCAAGCTATAGGTTTAAAGGCCTGTTTTAAATGCTAAGTGCAATCGTTAGTGCCTGCAAAAGTGACAAGCATTTGGTTACTTATCTCTGTTTTCTCTTAATTTTTGCTCGAGGACTAGCAATGTTCTGTTCAGGGGTGATTTGTTAAGCACCAAAAAGTGTGTATTTTATAGCCTGAATAGAAGCATTTTAGTCACTCGTTTTAATTAAAAATGGCCTTATGCTCATATTTATCTATATTGTAGGTCAATATGATGTCGCGGTATCAACTTGTGCTAATTCGGTGTAATTGCGACAAATTAATGGTTAAAAGCGATCAAAGAATAAATCAAAGTAGCTGAGAAGTCAGAATTCCGATTTGAGCTTGCCCATATCAGTTCCAATTACCCGAGCTCGGTCTGTAACTAAACCTAAGCCTAAACCGAGACCAAGCCATCACCCGAGCCTCATGTGTGTTTATTTTGTATTTTTATTATTTTTAGATATTTATTTGAGTAATATATAATTTTTAGGATTTATTTTATATTTTATTTGTGTGTGTTGTATATATTAGAGTTCGTATTGTGTGTCGGATATTTTTATACTTTTATATATTTCTTTATGTAAATATATTATCCGTGAGTCTGGTTGTGTCACTTTGTTTTACTTTTTTATTTTATTTTATTTTAAGGTCTTTATTTTTAATAATTTATCTTATGTAAATATTATACTACGTGTGTGTGTGTCATATGTCTGTGTCGGTATATAGTTTGGTGTGCGTTTAATTAGTTTCTTCTAGGTTATCTTATTCTATTTGATTTTAGTATTTTTTTATTTTGTTAGTTTAGTTTTATTATTTTTTCTATTATACTTTACTTGAGTCTTTTATTAATGGTTTAGTATTTTAACTCTTAATTAATTTTGTTTTTAGTCTTTTTTAGTTTAGTTGTAAATATTTAAATAGTTTTAGTTTTTGTGTACAAATGACACACACACACACACACACACACACACACACTCTATCTCCATACACTCTCACACACACAAACATAACCCCTTTTACTATTCACCATCTTCCCCACCTTTACATCCTCTCACCTCTCTCTTCCACACCTAAAACCTGTGGCTACTCCACAACCCGATCCATGACAGCATCCCCTCTGGCAAACCTTGCTGGTAACCGACGAGCTCACCCCAAACTCGGAACCCGCGACCCACTTGTCTTACCCCTTAACCCATCGTGATCATCTATATTTGCTGCCATGGAACCCAAACTCGCGATTCCGACTTGAAATCGACCCATACCTACCTATTTTCGGCCTTACCCATGTTGGCGACACCAAACCCCATCCACACCTCTACTACCTCACCGGAACAATTAAACCCAAACCACAAACCTGGTTTCAATAACCCCGAAAAAAACCCGACGACCTCAAACCCATAACCCGCCTAGACCACTTTTTGATATATACCCATCACCTCCTAAACTCGATTCTAACCCATAGTTAAACATAACCGAACCCCAATTATACAAAATCCGAAACTCGATCCTCCACTACCGAAGCCAAAACCAGGTACAAACCCATCCAAGCAACAAATATACCCACCATCCGTATTTCTACAAATTAGGAATAACACAAGCCAAAGCCAATTAACAAAGGGGCTTTAACGGTCTAGTCCTTGGACTAGCAATTTTGGACAAAAAAACCAGGCCCAACAAATTTTAAATGATTAGGTCCAACATATAAATACCCCAAAATTAAAACAAACACGCACTATTCAAAAATCAAAGCGTCAAAAACATTGTATTCTCTCTTGAATCAAAAACTTAATCGTACCATCTCTTCGATCAAAACCCCAAAACGAATATATTTCTCAATCAAATTTTGGTCAACAACAACATATAAATACTCCTGATCGAAGATCTAGAAACTCTGTTCGATCAAAACCCTAACTCTCTTCGATCAAAACCCTAACTCTATTCAATCAAAACCCTAGCTCTCTTCTTTCAAACCCTAATCGTTGAAGTTCTACATTTTACATTCTAAATAAAATTCTTCCAAACAGCACTAACAAGTATGTATACATTCTCTTATCACCTTTTTTTCCTTGTGTATTTTGTGGTCTCATATGTATAAATTTGTAGACATATGGACTGATGAAATCACATTCTTCTTTTTCATGATATGTATTTTATCATATATTTGTTTCCCTCATTTTAATTGCAAAACACACTTTTTCCATGTTAGATATATGTATTTCATCATTGTACTTTTCCTCCTGTATACATCATTTATCGAGGATTTATCAAGGACTAGGAATATATACATGATTGGAATATGTACATGTACAAGCTCTGTGTTGCTTCTACTATGTGTATTTTGCGTGTACTTTTTAAATGTATACGCAAAATAAACAGAGTACACGCACATTGAAAATGAATTTCTCAATTCATTATGCGTTTACTTTTATGTTTTATACGTGTACTCTATAGAATATGTACATGTACAAGCCCTGTGTTGCGTGTACTATGTGTATTTTGCGTGTACTTTTTAAAAGTACACGCAAAATACACAGAGTACACGCACATTGAAATTGTATTTCTCAATTCATTATGCGTGTACTTTTATGTTTTATACGTGAACTCTATAAAATATTAATTTCAAATCCATATTTGATCAATCCTATGTTATTTTGGTCCGCGCCAGCGGCATTTGAATGATAATCCATTAGTTTTTAAGAAGTATTATTATTTTGTTAATATTTAGGAGTGTTTTTTGTCCAATAGCCAGCTGCATTTGAATGATATGTTATTAGGTAATAATTAGTTTTATTGCGTGTACTTTTTCATTTTTTGCGTGTATTTTGTTGAAAGTACACGCAAAAAATTCAGAAAGTACACGCACATTGAAATTCAATTTGTTCAATCCAATGTCCATGTACTAATGTGTATTATGAGTGTACTATTTTGTATTGTTGTGTTATTGTTTAGGAATCGTACGATCAAGCATGCTCAACTACAAAACTGCTGCTCGCACGTTCGAAGATCTTAACAATACAAAACCTTTCACATTGATAGTGAATAGTACTAATGATGACGAAATTCATTTTCTCCTTCGCATCAATGATAGAGCTAAAAGGTTACTTGGTTTCTACTACTACTATGAAGACATTTACTGCACTTTTGATGTGCAACAGCTTCAAGTAACTGAATCGAAAGCGAAGAATTTAGCTAAACGAATTGAGCAGTATTGCTTAAGGGGCTTTGATAATGTTGGAGCTTTTAGCATTCAACTATTGTATCACTTTTTTACTGAATATGTTAGGAGTAGAGAATCTTGGTTTTTGACTTGTCGAACAACCTCTATTAGGTATTACCCTGAAACTGACGATATATATTATCGCCTTTAGCATGTATTTTGATGAGACTTGTATAAATTGTTTGTGAGAATATTGCATGTACTTTTGTTAAATACGCTTGTATTTTATTGTTTTAGTCTATGTTTTATTCTAATTCGCATTTATTTATTTTTTGTACATATCATTATAGGTTAGTAATTTAAATTTTGTTTATAGATCAATATAATGGGGATGAAGATGGAGGCAAGAAGAGGAAAGAAACAAAAAAAGAGCAGTTCTGATGATAGTTCTTCATCCAGTTCTAGTTCTAGGGTGGCATTGAAAGCTAAACGTCCTACAAAGAAGAATGACCAATATCAATCAAATATTGTTAGCTTCCTCCATGATTTGCATCAGATTAAAGATAAAATAAACAATAGCCATATTTAACTTCTTAAGAAGACTCCATTTTGGGAGCTTTTCAATGTCTACTACAGTGAGAAAGTAGTAGAAGTGGACCACAAGAAGACGGATAAAAATATTTTATCAATTATCGAGCTGTACAATACGGAAACCAAAAGTTTTCGTATGAAGAGTAGTATTCCAATAACGCCAATAGATATAAGTGAAATATTTGGCATACCTCTGGTTGAGGGTTTAATATCAATAAAACTGAAAAAGCGACCGAATACTGCTAAAAAATCTGGATTACAAGCACGATACTTCTAAAAAAGAATAGGAAAGTCATAAATTTTGAATGGTTTGAAGAAATCAGTTGAATTGCAGACAGATGAAGGAATTGCTGATTTTGTTAAAATTGTGTGTCTCCACTTCTTGAACACGTTATTTTTCTCCAACTCAAACTTCACCCTTGGAGAATTTTGGATGAAATACATTGAAAATATTGAGGAAATGAGTAAATATGATTGGGCATCTGTTGTGCAAGAGTTTCTCATACATTCACTTGACAAATCAGCAAGTTCAAAACCTAGCACAGTTACTGGATGTGTCATTTTTCTACTGGTGAGCAAAAAAACATTTTGATATTTCAAAACTTACATAGCAATACTCACGTGTAGTTACAAAATACATGTGATATTTTCACATGTATGTTGAAAATACACATTTATTTTCACGTGTATTTTCAAAATACACGTGAAAAATTCACGTGTATTTTGAAAGTACACGTTTATTTTCACGTGTATTTTTAAAATACACTTGATATTCCTGATATTTCAAAATTTACATACTAGTACTTACCTGTACTTTGAAAATATTACGTGTATTTTCAAAATACATGTGATATTTTCTCTTGTTCTTTCAAAATACACTTGATATTTAACGTGTATTTTGAAAATTCACGTCTTATATCACGTGTATTTTGAAAATACACGTCTTAATCACGTGTATTTTGAAAATACACGTCTTATATCATGTGAAAGTACACTTGTATTTTACAAAGTACACGTGTACTATATTTTGTAAATATAACCAGTGTACTCTCAAAATACTCTTGTTATATCTTCTGTCAATATTATAAATGTACTTTAGAAAGTACACGTGAACTTATATTGACAAAGTATAAGTGTAATTTGAAATGGTAACGTGTACTTTCAATATACTATTGTAAAATTTGTAAAGTACACGTTAAATTTTGCGTGTATTTTGAACAAATCTCTTGTACTTTCCATTATGAATCCCTAGGTAATACAAGTATTAAATTCATTTTGTTTTTTGTATGATCACAGTATTGGGCATGTGAGAAATTTGAAATTATTTCTCCTGTTGAAGAATATAAAGAAAATACTCCAAAATTCCTGAAGTGGAAGTTGTCATCTTTGAAACAATGGCTTGTGAAGAATGACATCTCAACAGCAACTTTGAAGCAGGCTACAAGTAAACCAGCTTGTAAGGACTGTCCTGTACAAAGGGAATCTCAGTTTCAAGGGCCAAGTTACTCTTTGAACATATCTATAGAAAGTCCTATACATGCTGATTCATCATCAAAAAATGTTGCTGAAGATATTAATGACAATGAGTTTTCACATGGTTGGAATATTCCCCTTAAAAACATTGTGACTCCAAAGAAAAAGAAGGGAAAATATCAACCAAAGGTTAATTTGGAGGAACAAATTGTTGTTTTGAAAAGGGAATTGTTGGAAAAAAATAACCAACTATCTAAAGCAGCTGAAGACATTAATGGTGCACTTGAGAAGGTGACCTCTTTGGAGGTGGAGAGTGACATTTTGAATGTACTGTCGCAGGTAGATCGTGATTCACTTTTTGAAGCCCATGAGGAAGTGAAGAACTTAAAGGTGGAGAATTCCAACCTTTTGAAGGAAAAAGAGTTATTAAATAAGTTGGAGGTAGAAAATGCCCAACTAGTTGAGTTAAACAATTCTTTAAAAGAAAAGCTTGATCAAGTCACAATGAGTCACTCAGATAGAATTAAAGAATTGGATGAATCATTGAAAAAACAGGCAGAATCAACACAAATTTTGGAACAAAAGAATGGATATATGTCTCTGACTAATGAAGATCTAAAAAAAAGTATGATGATACATTGCAACAATGGAAAGATGCTGACATAGAAAAGATGACATTGAGGCAGAATCTTGAGGAGTCAGAGTGGAAAAGAACTCAACAGGTACTTTTGAATGCAGAGTACACGTAGTTTTCCTAAAGTACACGCAGTTTTCCTAAAGTACACGTTTAAAGTACATGCAGTTTTCCAAAGTACACGCAGTTTTCTCAAAGTACACGCAGTTTTCTCAAAGTACACGTAGTTTTCTCAAAGTACACGCAGTTTTATTTCATAGTATTTTTAATGCAATTTTATTTGATATTAGATATAATGCAAAGTACATGCATTATTTTATTAAAAATAATGCATTGTTTATAATGTAACATTTTTTTTGTATTACAGGAAAACAATAATAAAATCCTTAATGACGAAATTTCGGAGTTGAAGAAAATGCTTGAAGAATCAGAATTGAAAAAAACTAACCAGGTATCTATAAAATACAATAGATATTTATTACACGCTACACTTTCTTAATTTTATTATAAATTTTATGTATATTATAAATTTTATAAAGTACACGTATTTTATAATACACGCATGTACTTTATAAAATACACGCATGTATTAAAATACACGCGTGTATTATATAAAATACACGTAAGAGAAAATGAATCATTGTTTCAAAAAATGCTTACAATCCAACATTCCTTGTTAAATATATCAGGAAAACATTAATAAACAACTCCTTGACGAAATTTCGAGTTTAAAGATTGAACTAGCCTCAAAGAAAGTTCAGGGCAGCCCCAAAATATCCAAAACAAAAGGACCTCTAACTAGAGGGCAGAAGAAAAGAAAAGTTGATGGCGAAACAGAAAAGCTTGAACCAATTAAGAAACAAAAAGAGTCAAAGCTTAGAAAAGGCCGTATAACAATAGCTGAAAAAATAAAGGAACCTCGCGTCAAGCTTGAAGCAATCGAAGCATACAAATATCTCGATGAAGCTTCGAAGAAAAAGATTGAAGAGTTTATTAAAATTGCTGAGCCAAGGTAAAGTTTATTGTTTTATGATTTATCACTTCGCTAATTTATAGTTTTTTTGGTGCAAAAGGATAAGGTTATTATTATTATACAATTCTTATTGATTATATAAAATGCAGGGAATTTATTTTCCAAGGGATGGTTTCGTATGTCACATGGGAAGATTTACTTGAAGTCTTCAACAATCAAGAAATTTCAAGCCAAGTATGTAGTCCAAATATTAGACATCCATTAAATTTCAACATTATTATTTCCCCAGCATTTTATATTGTGTGAAACAGATAATACTTGCCTTTAGTGAAGTATTGAGATTAAAATTTTCAGAGGAAGGGCTCTCCTACTCACACACTTTTTCTGATTATTGTTGGGTAAGTACAAATAAAATGAAAGTTTTGAGAAACAAAATTTCAGTTTTTTTTATTAACACTATGTCTATAATTTTTATTCAGATAGAAGCTTGTAGAACAAATGGAGTCAATAAGAAGGGGGAATTATACAAGGATTTATTTGAATACTTAGGCACTTGTAATAATTTGTTCATTGTACTAAGACATAGTGTAGGACATTTCACATTACTTGTGATACACAAAAAAGAAAATAAAGTGGTCCACATGGATCCCCTTCGACCGAACGACAAGGAAAAAAACACAACATTCTTCGATGATGCAAAAAAATTGGTTCGTGCCTAAACTTAATTAGTAATGTTACTTGTACTTATATTATACACGTTTACACGTGCATTATATAATGCGTGTACTTTGTATTAGTTGTACATAATTACCCAGATTATCAAAGTACACGCATCATATTTTAAAATACACGTGAAATGAACCAATACAAGTTACGTGTACTTTAATATTATGCGTGTATTTTTAACTCATTAGGCAAAGTACACGCATCATATTTTAAAATACACGTGATATTTTAAAATAAAATATGCGTGTACTTTTAACACATTAGGCAAAGTACACGCATCATATTTTAAAATACACGTGATATCAAAAAATAAAATATGCGTGTACTTTTCACTCTTTAATCTTCATATACTCTTTTATTTGTATACACTAAATATTTATCTTCTTAACAGTTTTATGTCTTCCAAAAAACACTGTGCCTATTGAAGACTGAAGCAGAAACAATGAAAAACAATTGCTACAAAATTCAGAGAAAATTTGAAGAAGGTACACCAAATGAGTTTACAATGGATGATGATCCATTGACAGAGCAAGAAAGAAAGACTGTAGATTTTTTGCTGGAAAGTGATCTCAAATTTGACCTAATAAGAGATCATGAATGCCCTAAACAATATAATGGGTAAGAAAAACTTCATTTCTAAAAATTACTAATTTGTATCCTTTCAAAAAATTTCATCACATCATACTAATTTGAATATTTTTTTTATTGTAATTTCAGGGTTGACTGTGGGGTGTTCTGCATGTACTACATTGAACAAATAAGCAGAAACAAGGAAATGCAAAAATTGTTTCAAGACCCTGACATGCTAAAACAAAGAGCATATGTACTCGGAGAAATTCTTCTGTCAAAATATTTCTTCCCCCGAAAGGAGAAAAAACATCTATAAATTGTGATTCAAATTCAAAACATATATTTGTAATTTGTTTTGTGTTATATTGGTTATTGTTTACAATATTTATTACACCAAAATGGTTTTTTCCCGCTGGCGCGGACCACAATCCACGTAAGGTTTAGACAAACAATGCATCTGATTGTTATGAAACAATGTACAAGTAGTTTTCACGAAAAATACAAGTCATAATTACCAAGTACACCAATGAATTCTTCAAAGTACACGCATTTTTACTAAAGTACACGCACTGGTTAATATAATAATTATTTATTATTTTAATTGAAAACTACTTTGAAGAATTCATTAAGGACACAATAACCAAAATCAATTTATTAAGCTCAACTACTCACTTCCCAACTACTTCTGGTCAAGAAATAAATAACTTTCACTTTTCCTATAAAAGAGTAATATTTGTTCCTTTCTTAACCATTACATCTAGGGTAAAGATAACATAATGGCTATTCCAGCAGAAAACTTGCGAGAAACTCTTGAGAGGGATGAAAGAAATAAAAAAAATAAGGCAAATTGAGGAAAATATTTCCTCATATGAAACTGCCTTTGAGCAGTTTCAAACATATGTGAGGGAAGGCTTTTCTGGACTTCCATCCAATCCCATAGATTTATTTGATGTGGATGAGGAGCCTCCTCAAACACATGAAGAACTCATGTCTTTCTATACACAAGAAGTTCCCATGAAAATCGCAAAGCTGAAGGAGAAGAAGGCTCTCTATGAAGGCCTTGTAGCTGTCATAGAAGAAGAAATTCGACACTGGTCGAATTTAATTGACTCTCTCCCTGACATCCTGGATGCCTTTGAAAAACATCCCTACTAGAAGCCTTGTTTAGTTTTTTAAGCTTTCTTTATTTGAAAAAATTGTACTTTATTTTTTTGTTTTTAATAAAAATTGTATTTCTTTCATGAATGTGTTCTGAGTTATGTCATACACCCAATATAGTAAAGTACACGTGAACCCTTATAAACATGATCACATGTTTTGTTAAAAATTTTAACATTAATAACATTTCATGTAAAAAAATTATATAAATGCGTGTACTCTATATATTAAACGTGTACTTTATAAAGTACACGCATAGTCTATAAAGTACACGCCTATTGAAATACTTGTATAATAATGCGTGTACTCAAGATATTGTCCCAAAATATTATATAAATGCGTGTACTCTATACATTACACGTGTACTTTATAAAGTACATGCATAGTCTACAAAGTACACGCCTATTGAAATACTTGTATAATAATGACGTTGGTGCGGACCATAATACACATAGGAGTTTAAGAATATGAGTGACCCAAATGTCTTTTATAAAGTACAAGCAGATTGTAATGTCAAAAATCATTTTCCAAATAGTACATGCATTTATATACGTCTACTTGATAAAATTACATGCAGAATACATAACGTACACGTATATTGAATTAGATTTTTATCAAATCAATATGAGTGTACTTTGCTAAAACATGCATGTACAATTATATTTAAATGCGTGTACCTTAATTATCAATGCGTGTACTTCTAAAGTACACGCACATTTCATCAAGTACACGCATATTATATTTATATTATGCGTGTACTTCATGCATGTACATTAAGTAAAGTAAACGCATGCTTTTATAAAGTACACGCATACTGAACTGACCAAATCCATTTTTAAATATACGCATATTGAACTGATCATCATCTTGCCTCCGATCCTAGATATATCATTTGTTGTTGTTAGTCCTATTCAATGAATGTGGAAATTAAAATGCCTCGAAACAATAATACAATCACACCCCATATAACAGTCCACGTTTTTCTCGGAATGCAGTTGTAACCATCCACAACTGCTAAATGGGACAAATTATGAATATAAAAGTCAAATGGGATTAGGACAAACAAAACCTTCACAAATGGGACTATTTCTAAAATACCTAAAATTTCTTTGGACATCAAAATGCGCATGTACTGTACATAACATGCGTATACAAAGGTAAAGTACAAGTGAACACAAGGAATAATGATCATGTATGTTTTATGAAAAATATGTGTACAGCAACACAAAAAAAAACTAAAGAATGAGACTTAAAAATAAATTACATTCATTTATGTGAAACAAATGGTTTATTAATTAATTTATTCAATCAAATGGTTAAAATGAATGAATTCAACAATTTCAAAAATAGTCAAATGGGTTCCTTACAAGTAGACCTGTAATGACCCGTTTTACTACACCTCGAGCAAGTAACTTCCCTTACTGTGATCTCACCAGAAGACTTTATTCTCTTATTTCTTGGCCTGCCTGTCGGTCTCTTAGTCATTGGTGGAAGGATAGATGGATTTTCAGGAATAGGAATATTTAAGGAAATCAAATCGGGAAGAGGAACTATAGGTATCGAGTATGATTTTCTGTAAAGGGATACCTTATAGTACTCCTCAATATAATCATAAATACTGGTCCCTTTCCTCCGCACAACACAAACAGCATGAGAACATGGAAAACATCTAATCTGCCAACTCTTACAAGAACAAGTCCTTTCTCCCAAGTCAACTGTTGCTCGCACTTCTGAATGAACTTCAAATACATTTTGACTTGAGCGACTAATAGTCCAATGTCGGCTTTTATTCCAATTTTCATTCAGTAACTTTTGAAAAAAAGGACATAGCTCATTTGTCCAAGTGTCAGACGTAACAAGTTTGTTTGCATTGAAATTCATAATCTTCACTCTCAATTTATCAAGCATATTCATTACTAGTAAATGCCTTTCCTCCAATATCCATGAATTGAATGACTCCGCAACACTAGATGCCATGTCACCATATCGTTTACCAGGGAAATATGCACAGGACCAATTCTCGGGAGGCAAACTATCAATGAAATCGGCAATAGCAGCTCCTCCTTCCTTCTTCAATGCTTCAATATTCTTGTGAAATATATATATTGAGACAGCATATGCACAAGACAAAAAATCTTTAACAATTTTCTTTCGAAATCCAGCACAATTCCCACGGATTTTCTTTTTTATATTCCCTAGTAAATGATGTATACAATAGGAATGTGCAGACAACGGGAAGACCCTCGAAACAGCTTCAAGTAATCCATTGTTTCGATCTGATATAAATGTTATGTTTCGATATTTCTCAACTACTGCACTATGAAAATTGAATAGAAACCACATCCAGTTATCTTCGGTTTCGGAATTAACAACAGCATATGCAACAGGAAAAAGTCCTGAAATATAAAAATATATTAAAATTAAAATAAATAACATATCCATGTACAACACTTTGTATATTGATGTTGTTGGCGCAGACCCTAAAACACATGGGAAATATATTGTGTTTAATTTAAATTGTTTGTAAATAACAAGACAAAACATAAAAATGTACCGTACACATGATAAAGATAAAAAGACATGCACGTTTACTTTCCAATCTTTTGCTTGGCTTTATTATTAACAAGACTAACATCAACATACACGCATAAAAATGTAAAGTACAGGTGAACTAAACAAAAACATTCAAAGGTACTTTACATTTTTAACATATACTTTGCTTTATTATTTCTAAATAACAACACCTATCATCAAAGTACACGCATAAAAATGAAAAGTACACGTGAAATTAAAAAAAACATTCACGTGTACTTGACATGTAAAATGCGTGTACTTTAGTTTGTATTCAACATAACATCACCATTAAAGTACACGCATAAAAATGAAAAGTACACGTGAAATTAAGAAAAACATTCACGTGTATTGACATGTAAAATGCGTGTACTTTACTTATTACTACACATAAAATCATCATCATCAAAGTACACGCATAAAAATGAAAAGTACACGTGACATTAACAAAAACATTCACGTGTACTTTACTTAGTATTACACATAATAAGACATATCATGACAATACACGCAGAAAAATGAAAAGTACACGTGAACTAAAACAAAGACCTTCAAAGGTATTTTATATTTTTATGCTTGTATTTTGATGATATGGAATGGAACAAATAAGATTTCAATGCAATACACAAAATAAAATATTTAAAATTCATTTACCATTGTTCACATTCCTTGCAGTAGCTGATAGTATTGTTCCACGATAACGGCTCTTCAAAAAGGCACCGTCAAGAAATAAAACAGGTCTGCAGTATTGAAATCCATAAATACATCCTCTAAACATTACAAATATTCTCTTGAATTTTTTACTCTCATGTTCCACGCCAAGGATGCAATGCGACCCAGGATTATACTGCAATATAAGGTCACGATAACTATTCATTAATGCATAAGAAACCTTTTCATCACCATGTATATCAACAACAGCCATCTCTTTCGCGCGCCATGCATGTTGATAAGCTATATCAAGACCATAATTCTTCTTCATATCTCTAACTACATCAATTGGTCTCAATAGCGAGTTATCTCTAAGATCATCAGCTACCAATGTTGAAACCAACTTGGAGGCTATCATTTTGGCTGACCGACTACGAAAGACACCTCTACATGTATGCTCATTACTCATTGCACGTATGTAAAAGTATCCATTTATTGTAGATAATGAAGCATGAATTTTCCACATACAATTCTCAGTAGTCTTTTTAGAGCATTCAACCGTCACTCGAGTTTTATCATTCTTCAAATACACATACTTGAACCCAACCTCAACGGCATACTTTCGTAATTTATCCCGAAATTCCACTACACCTCCTTCAAAACACTGCGCTCATGACTTATATAAGTCTTCCAATCATTCAAAAGATAGACTTTCGACTTACTTGACTCCACACCTCCAAGATAAAAGTCATTTTCAATGCAACTATTAAAATCATTTTTAGTGCCTGATGATAAAGACTCTAACCTCTGTGTATTTGTATCACCACTGTCAACACTCTCAGAACTTGTATTACTGCAGTCAACCCCTTCAAAAATTCGATTAGAGCAATCAACTCATTCACGACATGTATTACATGGAAATGGTAATGAATCAATGACATATATCCAAATGAAATTAGCTTTCACGATCAATTGGGACCGTAACATACAACAAACATCGTTGTCACAAACCAGCATGAACCGACATTAATCACCAAATGAATACCTCAATGAAAAACTCCCACTTCTCAAATTAGTAAACCTAATACACAACTCATTGCATATGAAATCTAATGAGATATCTTCAAATATTTCAATACAAGCCATATTATCAAACTAACAACACCTTGCTATTACACTACTTACCATAATGTCCTACAGTAAAACAGAGACGAAAAACATTTACTTCAAGGTCAACAATTCTAAAAATGTATGCAATAATTTAATGCATGAAATATCAAAATATTTATTTATAATTAATATAAACTTACATGCAATTTTTAAAAACCTATACATGAAGTAATAAACCACACACATTTTCAAATAATCAATCACATGTAATTTATAAACACTGCGCGTACTTTGAAAACTGATATCAAACTGGTTATTTCCGCTGGTGCGGACCTATATCAATAAGTGATTCAATACCAAATCAAAATCAAGGACTCTTAAAATTAGAATGAAACATCAATAATATTCATTCAGCACATTCAACTAACAATTACAAATATTGATAAATATAACTTATTTATTAAGAATCCAAACATAAATGCATAAAAAACACAAATTAAAAACATATACATATACAACGTATAAAAAGCTATTCAATCACATGAATGAATATTACAATGAGTCTCTTGAATTAAAACAAAGGACATATACTTATTGTAATCGATCGAAAATAGAAAAATCAATTGCTGATAAAGATATACTTACAAATGATAGAGCCAAGTGATACAGGTTGAATCGATTAAGAACATTGTAATCGATTATAGGACAGACGATCAAAGCATAAGATTGATGTTATTTTCGATTTCGGAGAATAGTCGTTAGTTGCAGAGAAAACTCCAATAGCCGATTAGGTTTATGATTTTCTTAAATTTGGGGTATTTATATGTTGGACCTAATCGTTTAAAATTTGGTTCACCGGTTTTTTTGTCCAAAATTGTTAGTTCAAGGACTAGACCATAAAAACATAATTAAAAAATAACCCACATTCTTTTAAATTTGACTTGGCAAGTTCAATCCCTACAAAATCTCTCATCAACCCAAGAAGACTCGTTGCTTATAAAATAAGGATAAGCACATCATTTTGGACCTTCTTTATTTTCATTTCCGTTTTTAAAATGGGATACTTTTTGCTACGACACTCAATAAAGAGTTTGAAATTTTAGCAAATATCTCAATATAGAGTGGAGTAGTAAAATTAATTCAATGGGATAAGTTATGCATCAACACTTTATAAAGAGTGTTTGTAATTTTAGCAAATATCTCAATTAAAGTGGTGTAGTAGAACTTATCTCACTTTGATGAATGTTTATATACAAATTTGTAGTGGGAGGGGGTTTGTATTTTTAGCAAATATTTCTCATTATTTAATAGTGCATTGAGATTTCATCTAAAGGGAGAAATACTTAAATACAAATCTTTTTTCGAATCATTTGTAATTTTTAGTAAATTTAATTCAAACATTGATGAGTATTTGGGATTTCACCCATTTGTACATATTGTAGAAATTCTTATCCTTTCATTTATATTAATTTTAATATTTTTTAGGAAACATATTATACCAATTTGTTTTAATTTAAAAAATATATTTATCTCATTTGCATTTTCTGCTTACTGAGTTTTCATCCCCTTTTTCTAAAAAGAAAATAAAGGAAGAAAAAATACCAAAAATAATAATATGAAAGTGATTTTGCAATTATCTTCACACGTTTAGTCTTCGTACTTCAAAGATGGATTGACACCCGTACTTACCACTTGACTCTATATTCAATTCGCCATATTGTGTAGGTATTAACTGGGTTTTGAGCGAAAGACTTTATTCAACAACGATACACACAAAAGTTCTTCCATCAAATGGCGTCATTGTCGGGGAGTACATAAAAGCTTTGTATCAAATGGCGTCGTTGTTGCTTGCTTGACGTGGAGACAAAGTTGAAGACTTGTATTTCAATTGTAGTTGTATTTCTTATTTATTTATTTTTTCAATTTATTCTCCCTCCTCCTTAGACTGGTTGTACAGGATTTTTGAAGCTTTGTATTTATTTGGGTGCATATTGGCACTGATTTATTTGTAATAATTACTCGTAAACTCAAAAGCGAAAAGGTAAATCGGACAAAATAGAGAGAGAGCACCCGTGGAGTGAAACGTTTTGAAGCTTCTCTATTTTAAGTCCGTAGGACTTCTGGGGATGACTGAAGTTAGGCGAGCTTGGTCTTCATCCCACGTATGTAAAAACCGTGGGAGGTACATTTCTTTATCCCTCGCAAATATTCTGCCAGTGAGTTCATTTTTTGTGTGATTATTTGCTCCTATGTGCTTTTAATTATCGCATCACACTTAATTTGAATGGTTTGATGAATTAATGAACCTAAGACCTAAACCCAGTCATTGTAACGAGAAGGAATTTCATCACCCAACTCAATCACTTAATTCCACTTGCTTGTTAACCCGTGACATCATATAATTCAAATTAACCAACTAGCAAGCCACGTAGGAGCGCATTTTCCAAAGGCGACGTATAAGAATTCGTGATTTTCTCGCCCGTGGATTAATTAAAATTTGACTACCCCATCACCTAATTGAAGATAATGAATCGACTATGTGTTAGTTAGGACTTTTACCTTGCTTGTACGTGTCTAATTTAGTCCTTAGGTAGTCAATTTTACACTCCATCATTTTGTGTTTCAAATCGAGTCCATCCCAACTTTTTTTTCAAAATAAAAAAATAAAAAACCCAAAATATTTTTAATTTTTTTTCTTGAAAAAAATCCCAAAACTCCAAAAATATTTTTTTCATGCCTCATACCTCCATATTTTCCAAAAAAAATCCAATTTTTTTTTCTTTCCCATAAAAAAAACATCGTGCTTTTTCTTTAAAAAAAAGATCAAAAATCCAAAAATAATTTTCTTTTTCATAATATTTTTCAAAAATCGCGAAAATATTTTCTTTCTTTTTCAAAATATACAAAAAATAGCAAAAATTCATTTTTTCTTAAAAAGTCCAAACCTTCAAAAATAATTTTCATTTTCTCTCACAATTTTAAAAAAAAAAGAAGAAGAAAATTAATCCAAAAATATATTTCTTTTTCAACATATTTTTTTAAAAAATCACAAAAACATTTTCTTTCTTTTTCAAAACATTCAAAAATCACAAAAACAAATCTTGAAAATAAAAATACGGCACGCGAATGGTGTTTCTTCACCCTCGCCTTTGTTAATGTATCTAATAAGACTAGCGCTTCAGTCTTGTTTGGGGGTGACTCTCATCACCTAATTTTTCTACCACCCCGTTCTTTCATAGTTCTTATCTTTAGGGTGAGAATAGGTTTGGTCTAGATGAAGACATTAAACGTAGCATTACCGGGAGGTAGCCAGTCGTTTTTTAGTATGAGTCTTATCCAGTTTGGGAGTGGTGTTCTATCCTCCCCTACTGATTTTCACATGCTTTATAGGCTTTTATGGATTTCTGTGCCGCATATGTTCTTCAGGTTCCACCTCTCCTCCATAATGCAGTACATTTTCATTAGCGGTTCATTATCGTAATATCTTTCCTCCCTTGTGCTTTTCATGTTTGATATATAGTTTTAAACATCGAGGACGATGTTCTCTTTTGTTTGGGGGTGAGAAATTTATCACAATCATACCTCTTTTGAAAATTTTCATAAACAAGTGATTTTAAACTTTTTACAGTAAAAAATATTTTTTATGATATGAATTGTCTATCATATCTTATTGATAAGTTTCATAATACTTATGTTCGATCCTGCATTTTTTACAAATAAATTAATACCTCTTAAAGCATACTTGCACTATGAATTTCTAAAATCAGCAATTTGAACTATCACGTTTTACAAACAAAAGTTGAAGAGTAACTATATTCTCAAGAGAGCGTTAAAAGATAAATAGTGGAGAATTAAAACCCCTCAGATTTGAGTCATTCATCTTTTTTTAGGGTTTTTACATATCTCCGAGTCACAAGTTGACTCAATTTACTTTGGGTAACACACTTAGTCGTTGCATGATCTCATTATTATTTCAAATTTAGCATAATCACTGAGAAAGACATCACTTTCGAGTTATAAGAAACACGTGTCTTGTAGTTTGTCCCAAGCACTAAACCATTTCTACCATACACTTACCATTTTTCCTTATCACATTATCAGTCATCCATTTTCCATATTTACCTTATCCATATATATTCCAGATATTATCCATACATCAATTCCCATCACTACCATCGTTTTGAGAAAAATAGTGTTTAGAATTTCAAATGTATATTGTCTTCATTTGTGTTATGAAAAGAAAAATGCATCGCAATAAAAAATAAATAAAAAAAAGAGAGGAAAAAAAAGAAGAAAAAGAAGTAGAAAAAGAAAGAAAAAAATAGAAAAGAAGAAAAAGAAAGCATGCGATCACAAATTTATAAAATGAAGGCATTAGTTATTCGAAGTGTGTTTCACTCTTCTCTAAAACCCTACATCATCTTCTTCATTTCATTTTCCCTTACATAAACCAAATATTCACCCTTGGTGTGGTGTTCGGGGAAACGAGAAGTCTATATGGTGAATAACTCGACATTCTCAACATAGTGGTTAGCATTCCTTCATGAGATCTATTTCTTTCACGTATTCGTCATTTTTTTAGAAATGCGTGAGACGTTTGAACTTGTATACATTTACTCACATCCTCACATACAAGAGAGATACAGTTACCCAATTCTCAGAGAGTTTGATTCAGAGAGATATATCCTGTGAGAATTGAAGTCAAAACATTAATTCTATAAAGGCGATCTAGGAATATCTCTAATGATACTTACGATTGTTTCACACTAACACATGCTGAGCTTTAGGAAAGATTACGCTTTTGGTATTAAGTAATTTTATACGTTGATAATTGAACATTGTATTCCTTGATGTCATTTTAGTTGTGTTGTCTAGCGTTTCATCGTCAAATAAGAATTTGCCTTTTAATAAAACTTTTGACATTTGTGGGTACATTCACTGCAAACCCTCACGAGACAACACTCGTCCTGTAGGGCAACCTATAGGTTTAAAGTCTTGTTGCACATGCTAAGTGAAATCGTTAGTGCCTGCAAAAGTGGCACACTTTTGGTTACTTATCTCTGTTTTCTGTCAATTTTTGCTCGAGGAATAGCAATGTTTTGTTTGGGGATCGTGTGCTAAGCACGAAAAAGTGTCTATTTTATACCATGAATAGAAGCATTTTAGTCACCCGTTTTAATTAAAAATGGCCTTATGTTCGTATTTATCTATATTGTAGGTCAACATGATGTCGCGGTATCAAATTGTGCTAATTCGGTGTGATTACGACAAAGTAGCAGTTAAAAGCGATGGACGAAGAAATCAAAGTAGATAAGAAGTCATTAGTCCCATTTGAGCTTGCCCATATCAGTTCCAATGCCCCGAACCCAGTCTGGAACTAAAACTAAGCCTAAACCAAGCCCATGTCATCACCCGAGCCTCATGTGGGTTTAGTTTGTATTTTTATTATTTTTAGATTTTTATTTGAGTTGTTTATAATTTTTAGGATTTATTTTATATTTTATTTGTGGGCGTTGTAAATATTAGAGTTTGTATTGTGTGTCGACTATTTTTATACTTTTATATATTTTTTTTATGTAAATATATTATACGTGAGTCTGGTTGTGTCATTTTGTTTTTCTTTTTTATTTTATTTCATTTTAGGATCTTTATTTTTAGTATTTTATCTTATGTAAATATTATTTAGGTGTGCGTTTAATTAGTTTTTTTTAGGTTATTTTATTCTATTTGTTTTTAGTATTCTTTTTTATTTTATTAGTTTAGTTTATTATTTTTTATATTCTATTTTACTTGAGTCTTTTATTAATAGTTTAGCATTTTAATTCTTAATTGATTTTGTTTTTATCTTTTTTTAGTTTAGTTGTAAATATTTAAATAGTTTTAATTTTTGTGTACAAATGACACACACACACAAACACAACCCGTTTTACTATTCACCATCTTCCCAACCTTCACATCCTCTCAGCTTTCTCTTCCACACCTAAAACCCATGACTACTCCAAAACCCGACCCATGGCAACAACCCCTCTAGTAAACCTTTCTAGTAACCGACGAGCTCACCCCAAACCCGGAACCCGTGACTTACCTGTCTTACCCCTTAACCCATCGCGATCCTCTACACATGCTGCCATGGAACCCAAACTCGTGATTCCAATTTGAAATCAGCCCATACCTGCCTATTTTTAGCCTTACCCATGTCAGCGACACCAAACCCCATCCATACCTCAACTCCCTCATCGAAACAATTAAACTGATTAGGCATAAATTCTTCATATTTATCCCCTTAATTTCGATATTTTTATGATCTTGTGCGGTGAATATAGCTTGTATTTGTCTCATATATATGCTACTAACCCTTTTGGCAAGTCTTTCTTATTTTTTATATCTCTTATGGGTTTTACAGGTATTTCATGCAAGAAAGTGCGAAAGAGAACTCAAAATAGTGAAAGAAATCAAGAAATGGTGAGTTGTAGGGCATTTTTGTAATTTTCCAGCCTTAGTCCTGAGGTGGGGCCAATTGGAAAGTTGAATAGCTCGAAATTACAAGAACACTGGAAAAAATGGCACCTCAATTCGAGCTACGGTGAAGAAGTTATGATCATTTGAAGATGAGAGAAGTTAAGAAAAAATCTCTGAATGAAAAACAAGAGCGATCTGGACCTACAGAAATTAAAGGATCCAGACCGCCTTTGTCCCGCTGAACCGGTTCGCCTTTTGTCACGCTCCAGATCCGTTACAAAATTAGTCATGCTTTCTAAGTGTGACAAAATTGCCAGATACGGGATTTTTATTTTGTCCATATCTTTTAGCCAAAAGAGTTTTATGTTTTGGGGACTCATATAGCCTATATATTTAGTCATTAGGACTCTTTTTATTCATATTTCATTCATGTAAAAGCTCCTAATCAAGGAGGAACATTTAGGAGAAGTATTTACATATTTTGCGCCTTTAATTCAAGAGCTTTTTCGATTTTTCTTCAATCTTTGATTTCTTCTTACATGGTTGTGTTCTTCAATCTTGGTAACCTTAAATTCCAGCACTTTTATCATTCTTTCCTTATTTTCACATACTTTTTAATGGATTTGTGTGTATTTAATCATAGTTACACCATGCTAGGCTAGATTTTTTAGGGGTTGGGGTGCATGAACCCAACCTGATGTGGTTTACAAGTGTGTAAAATGAGTTCCCTGAATTAAATAAATTATCTAATCGTGTTGTGTACATATCACAACCGTCGTAAGATTTTTTTATCTCGTTTGCCCTAAGTAACCGGGATGCTTAAGGGTGCGACGCGAGTGTAGCTATAACAACACCGCTTTATTCTTACTTTTTACTATTTATAGGGCGGGCTAGTACCCTCATATATATAATGTTTGAGATTAATAAAGACTGAAATTAATCAATTATCTAATTCATAACTAGTCTTATACCAAGTAAACAAACTAGGAGTTGAGGGACTGTGTCCCTACCTTAATTTTCCAATTATTTTTAGTTAACTTCTTTATTTCCCCCCTTTTTCTTTCTCACCCCATCATCATCTTTTACACTTTATTTTGAAGTAATAAATCAATTAAAATCTATTGACTAGGCATAAATTCTTCATATTTATCCCCTTAATTTCGGTATTTTTATGATCCCGTGCGGTGTAAATATCTTGGATTTGTCTCATATCTATGCTACTAACCCTTTTTGGCAAGTATTTCGTATTATGTGTATCTCCTATGTGTTTTACAGATATTTCATGCAAGTTAGTGCCAAAGAGAACTCAAAATAGTGAAAGAAACCAAGAATCGGAGAGTTGAGGGGCATTTTTGTAATTTTGTAGCCTTATTCCGGAGGTGGTGCCAACTGGAAAGTTGAAGAGCTTTCAATTACAAGAATACTGGAAAAAATGGCACCTCAATCCGAGTTACGGTGAAGAAGTTATGCCCATTTAAAGTTGAGAAGAAATTCAAGAAAAAAAGGTGTTAGACCCAAGCCGAACCGAAGCTGAGGAAAAAAACGGCCCGCCCATTTGCCACGCACCAGATCCGTTACTAAATTAGTCACGCTCTAGATCCGTTACGAAATTAGTCACGCTTTCTAAGTGTGACAAATTGGCAGATACGGGATTTTTTTTTTGTGCTTATCTTTTAGCAAAAAGAGTTTTATGTTTTGGGGACTCTTCTAAACGACCTTTAGCCTATATATTTAGTCATTAGGACTCTTTTTATTAAGATTTCATTGATGTAAAAGCTCCATAACAAGTAGGAACATCTAGGAGAAAGATTCACATATTTTGCACCATTAATTCAAGAGCTTTTCGAGTTTTTCTTCAATCTTTGATTTCTTCTTGCATGTTCTTGTTCTTCAATCCTGGTAACTTTTATTTTCAGCACTTTTATTATTATTCACCATGTTAGGCTAGTTTTTTAAAGGTTGGGATGCATGAACCCAACCTGATGTGGTAGTTGCATGTGTATAAAATTAGTCCTCTGAATTTAGTGATTGATTATGATCGTATTGCGTAGTTACACAACAATTGTAGATCTTTATATCTCGTTTGCCTATGGGTACTCGTGATGATTTAGAGTGCAATTCGAGTGCTACTATCGCGATACTGATTTACTCATCCTCAGATTAAGTATGACGCGGGCTTGAACCTCGTATACGTAATGCTTGGGAGTACTAAATTCCGGGTCAAATTAATCAGTTAAATTTATGATTAGTTTTATACCATCAATACACTAGGGTTGGGGGATTGCATTTCCATCTTGTTTTCTCATCATTTCAGTTTAACAGTTTGAATTCAATTCTTTAGTCCTCATCTAGATAACTTAGTTAGTTGCATATTTCATCATAATTTCATAATTGCATTTAGCTTAATCAATCCCAAAAACCAAAACCAAATCTTTTCCTTTCTTTTTAGAGTCATCGTTAGGATTCCTCCGTCTTATCCCTTCGTGACAACTCTGTTGTCCTTTTTCCCTGAGGATCGATACCCGACTGGTCGGATTATTACTTGAACGACAGGCTTGCACTTGAGCCTAGAGAGTACACACTTTAGAGATACATTCTGAGTCGTGTCAAATTTTTGGCGCCGTTGCCGGGGATCTAGGTAGACTAGGATTAGATCGAGTTAATCCAAAGCTTTGACCAAAAAAATAAAATAATAAAAAAAATAAATAAAAATTAAAAATAAAAAAAAATGATTCACAACTTTCCTCTCTCCTAAGCTTTAATGCAAAATTCTGAAACCACTCCCACACCCCATAATACTCCAACCAGCATTCACGAAAATCCACTTGTTGAGTATAATCCTGATAGTCCCCACACTCCGAACGCCCCACAGTTCTGGATCCCACCTCCCACACCATCACACTCAATCTCTAGCAACACTCCCTTCTCCTTCGTAGGACACACTTCGAGCACACCCAGTGAGATCGCCGAGTCATCAAGTGAGAGAGAGATGTCGCAACACAGTAATGCACCTACCGGTGAGGACGAGCCCCCGTACCGCCCGTTGAGAGAATTCTTATATCCCGAGCGCACTGTCACTCCAGGATGCATTATACTCCCGTATAATGCCGAACAGTTTCGTTTCAAAAATGGGATGATCCGGACGCTACCACATTACCACGGTATGGATTCTGAAAAGCCATACCTCCACATAAGGGAATTTGAGGACGTGTGTGATACTCTCAACGATCAAACCAGCACACAAGAGGTAATCCGCCTCAAACTCTTCCCCTTCTCGCTTAAAGATAAAGCTAAAGCTTGGCTATGGTCTTTACCTCCAAGCTCAATTCCATCCTGGAATGAGCTACAGTCTAAATTTCTCAAGAAATTCTTCCCAACACATCGAACAATCTCTATAAAGGCTCAAATTCAAGCATTCAGGCAACAAGAAAATGAGCCATTCCATCGATGTTATGAACATTTCAACGAGTTAGTGGCTTCATGCCCCCATCATGTATTCGATCCATCGCAAATCATCTCCTTTATCTATAATGGGTTGAATCTTAATTCTAAACAGCTTGTTGAAACCATGGGAAGTGGTCCATTTGTCGATCTAGATGCCCATGACGCTGATCTTCACATGAGGTATGTCGCCGAGGCTACCCAATCCTGGGATACCTCTGATCCGAACGCTCAAAACCGAAATCGACAATCTACCACCGCTCCGTCGACGTCCGGTCTATTCCATGTAGATAAGAATTCTATGTCGGACTGTCGGTTGGACACCAATGAGAAAGGATTGCGAGACTTATGTGAGGTAGTTGGATCTATCAAAAATCCTATCGTAACGGTGTGTGCAATTTGTGAGGCGGGACATTCAACTGAGGAATGTCCGACGATACCCGCCTGCAAAGTAATGTTGCAAGAGCAAGTTAGTAGTATAGGAGGCTTTAAGGGTAATTTCGGTGCCCCGCACGGGAATTCATACAACCCTTCATGGAAAAACCATCCCGGTTTTAGCTACGGGCAAAACAATGCCGCAATGAACCCTCCTTCACATGTTGCCCCTCCTCCTCCACAACAATTTCAACAAGCTGCGCACATGCAGGGACATATGCAAGTACCACCACCTCATGGAAATTATATCCCGGCACAACGGAGAACTTTTGAGGATACCGTGAATCAATTCATTGCAAACCAGACCGCAACCAATGCCAAATATGATCGTCTGATCGGCGACATAAATGCGAATCTGTCTAAAATACAATCCTCGTTGAGTGTCCAAGAGAAGGGAAAATTTCCAGCGCAGGGCCAAAGACCTCTCCAAGGTCAAACTAGTGTTAGCTCGACACCCCATGACCATCCTGAGCAATGTAGCGCAATTACCACTTTACGTAGTGGGAGAGTAGTTGACTTGTCACCTCCCTCACGAGACGTACTTAAAGACAAGGAGATTTCGCCCGGCACGAAATAGGCCGAAGATGTCCCCTTGAATAAGAGTGACAAAGAAGACGCTAGTGAGGCCGAGATAGTAGTGAAACCACCCTCCGCGGCACCATTTCCTCAAAAGCTAATTACTTCCCATAAAGGAAACCCACGTGATGACGTGCTAGACGTGCTAAAACAAGTTAAGCTGAATTTACCTTTCCTCGATGCCATTAAGCAAATTCCAGCTTATGGAAAAGTCATTAAAGACTTGTTGACGGTAAAGAGAAAGATGAAGGTAAAGAAAAATGTCTTTCTAGCACAGAATGTGAGCTCCATTTTACTCAATGATCTCCCACCTAAATTCAAAGATCCCGGTGCACCCACCATTTCCTGCATCATTGGAGAAAACAAAATCAAAAAAGCCTTACTTGATTTGGGAGCAAGTGTCAATATCCTCCCTTACTCCATCTATAAGAAACTTGACTTGGGCGACCTCAAGCCCACAAAGGTCACTCTCCAACTAGCGGATCGAACCGTGAAGGTTCCACGAGGCATAATTGAGGACGTGATCGTCCAAGTTGACACTTTCTACTTCCCGGTAGATTTTGTCATTTGGGACACGGAATCCTCCTTCAACTCGAGCAATCATGTTCCCATCATCCTTGGGCGCCCTTTCTTAGCGACGGCTAACGCAATCATCAATACTCGGAATGGGCGAATGCAACTCACCTTTGGGAACATGACCTTAGAGACAAACATCTTCCATGTCGTTCAACATACGGGGGAAGAAGATGACCTTCACGAGGTGAGTTTCATAGATGAGGTTGTAGGGGAGTACTTTGAGGAAAATGATTGTGGAGATGCTTCGGGGTTCTGCTTAGTGTCGAGCCATGAGAATGAGAGGTCCCACAAGAGAGAGCTGTTAGGGGTGTGCCCTATTTCATCAGGTAATAGTGGTAGATGTGACGATGAGAGCAAAGAGGGGGAGATGTGTGTTGTGACCGCAATTGAAAGAGAGAGAGAGGGGTTAGAAGAGAGAAAACTGGTGGAGTTGGAGATCGAGAAAGTAAGAGAGGATGTAGGCACTACTAGAGAGGGAGAACTAGGCGACATGAACATGGAAGATTTTGAAAGAGAATTCGGGAAGGTGGATGAAAGTATTACTATTGAAGGCCAATCCCTATTGGATTCATGTAGTCACTTAGACGACAGTGAATTAAAAGAAAAAATTGATGAATTCCTTCGTTGTGACAATCCACCCACAACACTAGAGGCCCCGAAGGCAAGTGAGGAGAAAAGTTGTGGTTCATCTGACTTAGAGCCCGAACCATGCATCTTAAAAATTGAACGAAACCTAGGTGTTCCCTCCGAGTCAGTGCACGCAGATCACACTTTGAGCCAGCATCATGAGGATCCCTTTGCAGTTAGTCACGATGAGTCTCCCGGTCTATCCTTTATCTATGGGCGAGGTCCCAACTTGTTCTGATTGTTAGCTTATAATCCTAGGACGGGAGAGACAAGGAGAACATCAAACCCCGTGAGTGGGGTCGGGTGAGTTTGTGGAGATATGAGAGGTCGTCGCACCCCCGACGCGTATGGGGTGATTGTTGTTGTATTTTTGAGTCATGCATGAGTGTCATATAGTGTCTTGTTGCATTTTTCATATTTGTTTGTTTTATTTTTTCGCACTTATTATTCGCTTTGAGTTAGATTTTCGTCCTTTTTGCTTGAGGACAATGCAAAAGTCTAAGTTAGGGGGGGTCACAAGTGCGTAATTCTAAAACTTCACAAATTTTCAAAAATGCCCAAAAAAAAATGTCAAAAAAAAAAATTCATAAAATTTTGAAAAACCCAAAAATATTTTTGTTCAAAATAAATAAAAATTGGAATTCAAATTTTTCAAAAATATCATTAAAAGTCAAATTGGAGTCTCAAATTGTAAACATCCAACATACACAAAGCCGAAATTGACCAAAGATGGAAATTGTGCGAAAATTGACGACTTAACGAATAAATGTGGAGATTAACAAACCCGGTGAGATTCGAGCCTATCACGTTTTGCGAGATTTTAAATCAATCCGAGTTAATTTTTAACTCAAAGTTCTTTTTAGCGCTTAATAAGTTGTCAAGGATCTCAATTCTTTCATTTGATCAGTTTTGAAAAAATGCGTGCAATATTGCCTTGAAAAACGTGCCAAATTAGTCTCTAAACTTAAATTCACCTCGAAACGCATATGGTAACGCAATTGGCATTTTGGGCAATGAAGTAGGCCCTCGTTTGTCACCCAAAATTTTGGCCAGAAAAAGTAGCGAAAAATCACCCTTTCTAACCCAAATTGAGCCGAATAATTTTTCCTTTCGTTTGACAACCCGAAAAACCCAAAATAGTCGGAATTGTGAAAAATGAAAAATTCAAAATTTCAAGTCCAAAAAGTGCATATAAAGGGGAAAGAAAAAAAATAGTATGCTCAACAAAAACAAAAACAAAAAAAAAAAAGAAAAAAAAATGAGCAATAGCCCGGAAAAAGCACAAATGGACATCATTAATGACCTTCCAATTCCAACCTTCCATACCTCTTTCATTTTACCCAATACAACCTACAACCAGAAAAAGTCCTAACCAAGTCCAAATTGCGAAAATTGATTACCGCGTAGAGAGTTAAGACACCAAAAGATAATATAAGAGATTAAATGTGCGAAAAAGAGGCAATGTTCCCATTTTTAAAACCGTAATCCATTGATGAGATCCTATCACTATGAAATTTCCGTTTTTCTACTTGTATGCGTGACTTTGCGTCCATTACATTTACTCTTTATATCACGCATACCGAGAGAATAGCCACATTCCGAGTGATTCGTTTGAGAGAGCATTCCGTGAGAAATTGAAATCAAAACAAATTTTCGGATAAGTAGCGTAATAATCAATCAGTGGAAATTGGCGGTTATATTTCTGGCTACGCACACACACATTACGGTTTGAGACTTGTAAATATGACTTGATGATGACTATTTTCTGGAAAAGTTGAATTGCACAATTTTTGCATATTTTGAATTTTCTTTGAGTCGAATTTTGTGGGTATATTCACTGCAACCCTCACGAGACACAACTCGTCCTACTAGGGTAACCTAGAGGTTTAAAGGCTTGTTGCATGCGCTAAATTCAATCGCTTGCCCGCGAAAGAGGTATTCTATCCCAATAAAGTTTTTGAAGGGTTCTTAACTCATACTCTCGTTCTTTTACATTGCTCGGGACGCGCAAAGTTCTAAGTTAGGGGGGTTTGATTAGGCATAAATTCTTCATATTTATCCCCTTAATTTCGGTATTTTTATGATCCCGTGCGGTGTAAAAAGCTTGGATTTGTCTCATATCTATGCTACTAACCCTTTTTGGCAAGTATTTCGTATTATGTGTATCTCCTATGTGTTTTACAGATATTTCATGCAAGTTAGTGCTAAAGAGAACTCAAAATAGTGAAAGAAACCAAGAATCGGGGAGTTGAGGGGCATTTTTGTAATTTTTTAGCCTTAGTCCGGAGGTGGGGCCAACTGGAAAGTTGAAGAGCTTTCAATTACAAGAATACTGGAAAAAACGGCACCTCAATCCGAGTTACGGTGAAGAAGTTATGCCCATTTGAAGTTGAGAAGAAATTCAAGAAAAAAAGGTGTTAGACCCAAGCCGAACCGAAGTTGAGGAAAAAAATGGTCCGCCCATTTTCCACGCACCAGATCCGTTACTAAATTAGTCACGCTCCATATCCGTTACGAAATTAGTCACGCTTTCTAAGTGTGACAAATTAGCAGATACGGGATTTTTATTTTGTGCTTATCTTTCAGCCAAAAGAGTTTTATGTTTTGGGGACTCTTCTAAACGACCCTTAGCCTATATATTTAGTCATTAGGACTCTTTTTATTAAGATTTCATTGATTTAAAAGCTCCATAACAAGTAGGAACATCTAGGAGAAAGATTCACATATTTTGCACCATTAATTCAAGAGCTTTTCGAGTTTTTCTTCAATCTTTGATTTCTTCTTGCATGTTCTTGTTCTTCAATCCTGGTAACTTTTATTTTCAGCACTTTTATTATTATTCACCATGTTAGGCTAGGTTTTTAAAGGTTGGGATGCATGAACCCAACCTGATGTGGTAGTTGCATGTGTATAAAATTAGTCATCTGAATTTAGTGATTGATTATGATCGTATTGCGTAGTTACACAACAATTGTAGATCTTTATATCTCGTTTGCCTATGGGTACTCGTGATGATTTAGAGTGCAATTCGAGTGCTACTATCGCGATACTGATTTACTCATCCTCAGATTAAGTATGACGCGGGCTTGAACCTCGTATACGTAATGCTTGGGAGTACTAAATTCCGGGTCAAATTAATCAGTTAAATTTATGATTAGTTTTATACCATCAATACACTAGGGTTGGGGGATTCATTTCCATCTTGTTTTCTCATCATTTCAGTTTAACAGTTTGAATTCAATTCTTTAGTCCTCATCTAGATAACTTAGTTAGTTGCATATTTCATCATAATTTCATAATTGCATTTAGCTTAATCAATCCCAAAAACCAAAACCAAATCTTTTCCTTTCTTTTTAGAGTCATCGTTAGGATTCCTCCGTCTTATCCCTTCGTGACAACTCTGTTGTCCTTTTTCCCTGAGGATCGATACCCGACTGGTCGGATTATTACTTGAACGACAGGCTTGCACTTGAGCCTAGAGAGTACACACTTTAGAGATACATTCTGAGTCGTGTCATCTATCAAACATTCCCTGTGGATTCGATACCCAGACTCGCCACTAAACTCCATAAGAGTGTAGTTAAAGTTTAGGTTTTTTTGTATTGTGGTCGAAAGCAGATAACAACGATTAACGTATTTACACGGATGCTAGGTTTTACACTCGATCAAAATGAAGTTGTTGTCAGGGAGTGTTTTGTTATAGATTATAATTGATTTACTATTTTGTAAGATTTTATTCTATTTTTTTCGTTTTAAACTTTTTTACAGGATTGCACAATTGAGCGTCAAGAAACGTTGAATCCTCAATCGCATACCTCTTTACGGGGATTGTTCATCGACAAACTATTCAGTAATCATGTCTTTTTGTAATGAGTTCGGTAATTATAATGGTTCATATGGGAATAGTTTTCAAAAATTTTATTTTCAAGCATCTCTGCCTCCACCTATTAAAATAAGTGAGTGGTTTTTAATTCATGAATATGAAAGGCTTGAAAATAAATATCGAGAAAAAATTCATTTTGGGGAGCAAGAGTTGGATGCATTATTCGAATTCAATGACAACTTTTCTTCCGATATTTTTTAAACTAAATAATGTTTTCAACAAAATAATGAATCTGAGGTTCTAGAGCCAAGGAATCCTACTCGGGAAGAAAGAGTTCTTTTCCTAATCAAACAATTACTCAATTTTCATTCCACCCAAAGCGTGATCGATATTGGTCTTGTTATAGAAGTGCCCTCATTTTACGATGATATGCGTTCTAATTTGGAAAACAAAGACGAGGTTGAGACTTGTGTGTCACTTCAAAATTTTGAAGAACATCTCATTAAAAGTGTGTATTGCTCCCTTGAAATTCAATCTTCAAGTGATGATGAATCACTTGAGGTTGAATTTATTTCATCACCATTTTCATTCATTGTTATTGAACCATTAGAAGTACCGCTAGATTCCTATGAGTCGGTTGAAAATTTTGAAACATTTAAACCTTTTACCGACGATGACTCTTTACCTGAATTATTTTCCAATATTGACTCTCCCTTTTTGTGTGCCCCGATTCCCATATTACTTGAAAAATATTTGGAAGGTGATTCTATTTTTCTGGGATCCCAACTGTACTTGTCCCCCTAGCATCAAAATCCCCCATCATCACTTTAAAAGTTTTAATTGGTGATGGTTCATTTTTTCCACCTTACACATGCCTTTTGTTGTGCAAACGAAATTCTTATTTTTTGTAAGGCATGCATGATACTAAGGGTACACCAATTATCCCTCAAAGTGAAATTATATTTTGGGTGGACCATCAAGTTTTTCGACTTCTAGTGTATAACTTATTAGAAGTTCAAATCGTAGGTTGTACATAATTAGCTTTTTTTTCTTTTTCTTTTTTTTTATATAGTTTAGAGTAATTAGTTAAATTTTTTGTTATTCTTGGTTCTAACATATTTTGAAGATTCAATAGACTCGTACTCATCGGGGATCACTCCATTTGGGTAATATCTTTCTTTTCCTCTCTTTATGTTGTGTTCTTGATTTGCATTGAGGACAATGCAACATTTAAGTTAGGGGGTGTGGGATATTCTTCCCATTTATTGTTTAGTTTCATGAAGATTATTCCCATTTATTATTTAGTTTCATTGATTCAATCACATCTTCTTTCCAAGTGTGTTTTTTTGTTATTTTTTTAGAAAATTTCAAAATTTTCCAAAAAAATTGAAAAAACCAAAAATATTTTTCATCAAAATAAATAAAAATTAGAATTTAAAATCTTCAAAAATGCCACAAATTTGTTGTCTCAAGTTGTAAAATTTCAATTTCACAAAGCCAAAATTGACCAAAGATAGAAATTGAGCGAAAATTCACGACTTAACGAATAAGTGTGGAGATTAACCAATCAGGTGAGATTTCGAGCCTATCAATTTTTTTGAGTTTCTAAATCAATCTGAGTTAATGGTTCTTTTCAGCGTTTTAATAAGCCGTTGAAGATCTCAATACTCTTGTTTTGATCATTTACGGAAAATGTGTGAGATGTTGTCTTGAAAAACACACTAAAATATCTCTAAACTAAATTAATCTCAAGACGCATATGGTAAAGTAATTAGTAATTCGAATAATGAAGTTAGGCTCTCGTTTGTTCCCCAAAAATATTAGCTATAAAACATTGTGAAAAATCATCCCTTTTGCCAACCCAATTGAGCCGAGTAAATGTTTCCGTTTTCGTTTGACTAACCCAAAAAGCCCGGAATTGAGAAAATTGGAAATCCAGAAATTTTGTCCAAATGGTGCAATAAAAAGGGGCAAGAAAAATAGAGAATGCTTAATAAAAATAGCAAGAAAAGAAGAATGGAAAAAAATAGAAAAAGAAGAGAAAATGAGTAAATTCCCGAAAAAGAACTAACGGACATCACAAGAAAATTTTCTAATTCCAACAATATCCAACCATCTTCTTTTACCCATTATACCTTATAACCCAAAAAAGTCCTAACCGAGTCCGAATTGCGAAATTGGTTACCGCGTGGAGAGTTAAGTCACAAAAGATAATAAAAGATATTAAATGTTAGAGTACGAGGCGAGGTTTCAGTTTTTCAATAACCGTATTCCGATGAAGAGATCTTTTCACTAAAAAAAATCGTCTTTCTATTTTGTGTGCGTAACTTCGTATTCCATTACATTTACTCTTTAAATCACGCATATTTAAAGAATAGCCACATTCCGAGTGATTCGTTTGTGAGAGTATTCCGTGAACATTTGAATCAAAATGAATTTTTAGAAAAGTAACGTAATGATCAATTGGTGGAAATTAGCGGTTCGATTTTCGGCTTCGCACACACACACCAGGATTTGAGACTTATGCATATGAATTTATGGTGACTACTTTCGGGGGGTATAAATTGTCTAATTTTTAAGTATTTTGATATTTCTTGAGTCAAAAATGAATTTTGTGGGTATATTCACTGCAAACCCTCAGTAGACAACACTCGCCCTACTAGGGTAGCCTAGAGGTTTAACGGCTTGTTACATGCACTAAATGCAATCGCTTGCCCGCGAAAAAGGTATTCTATCCCAATAAAGTTTTGAAGGGTCCTTAATTCATGCTCTTATTCTTTTACATTGCTCGGGACGCACAATGTTCTAAGTTAGGCGAATTTCATTAGGCATAAATTCTTCACATTTTTCCCCTTAATTTCGGTATTTTTATGATCCTGTGCGGTGTAAATAGCTTGGATTTGTCTCATATTTATGATACTAAACCTTTTTGGCAAGTATTTCGTGTTTTGTATATCTCTTATGTGTTTTACAGGTATTTCATGCAAGAAAATGCGAGAGGGAACTCAAAATAGTGAAAGAAAGCAAGAAACGGGGAGTTGAAGGGCATTTTTATAATTTTATAGCCTTAGTCCTAAGGTGGGTCCAATTAGAAAGTTGAAGATCTCGAAATTAATAGAACACAAAAAGAACAGCACCTCAATCCGAGCTACAGTGAAGAAGTTATGATCATTTGAAGATGAGAGAAGTCAAGAAAAAATCTCTGAATGAAAAACAAGAGCCGCCCCTATTTTGCCATACCAGTTCGCCTTTTGTCAAGCTCCAGATCCGTTATAAAATTAGTCACGATTTCTAAGTGTGACAAAATTGCCAGATACGGGATTTTTATTTTGTCCTTATCATTTAGCCAAAAGAATTTTATGTTTTGGAGACTCTTCTAAATGACCTCAAGCCTATATATTTAGTCATTAGGACGCTTTTTATTCATATTTCATTCATGTAAAATCTCCTAATCAAGATGAACATCTAGGAGAAGAATTTACATATTTTTCACCTTTAATTCAAAAGCTTTTTTTTATTTTTCTTCAATCTTTGATTTTTTCTTTCATGGTTGGGTTCTTCAATCTTGGTAACCTTAAATTCCAGTACTTTTATCATTCTTTCCTTATTTTCACATACTTGTTAATGGATTCTTGTGTAGTTAATAATAGTTACACCATACTAGGCTAGATTTTTTAGGGGTTGGGGTGCATGAACCCAACCCAATGTGGTTTGCATGTGTGTAAAATTAGTTTCTTGAATTAAATAAATGATCGAATCGTGTTGTGTAGTGATCACAACCGTCGTAGGACTTTTGATCTCGTTTTCCCTAGGTAATCGGATGCTTAAGAGTGAGATGAGAGTGCAGCTATAATGACACCGCTTTATTCTTACTTTTGATTATGTATGATGCGGGCTAGTACCGTCATATATATAATGCTTGAGAATAATAAAGACTGGATTTAATCCAGTACCTAATTCATAACTAGTCTTATATCTGAAAAACATACTAGGAGTTGGGGGATGGTGTCCCTACCTTAATTTTCCAATTAGTTTTAGTTAACTTCTTTATTTCCCCCTTTTTTTCCTTTCTCGCACGATCATTATCTTTTACACTTTATTTTTGAAGTGATAAATCAATTAAAATCTATAAAACATTCCCTGTGGATTCGATACCCAGACTCGCCTTTATACTCCATAAGAGTGTAGTTAAATTTAGGTTTTTTTTGTATTGTGGTCGGAAGCCTATAACAATGATTAGTGTATTTACACGGATGCTCGGTTTTCCCCTCAATATTAAACCCAAACCAAAAACCCGGTTTCAATAACGCCGACCAAAACTCGACAACCTCACACCTGTAAACCGCCTAGTCCACCTTCCGACCCATACCCATCACCTCCTCAACCCGATTACAACCCATAGTTACACATAACCGAACCCCATTTGTCCAAAATCCGAAACCTGATCCTCCACTACCGAAGCCAAAACTGGGTACAAACCCATCCAACCAACAAATATACCCACTGCCATATTCCTTCAAATTAGGAATAACTCAATCCAAAGCCAATTCAAAAATAACCCTTGCTCTTTTACCTTTGACTTGGCAAATTCAATCCCTACAAAATCTCTCATCAACCCAAGAAGACTCGTGGCTTATAAAATAAAGAGAGGCACATCATTTTGGGCCTTCTTCAATTAGATTTCAGTTTTAAAATTGGGATACTTTTTGCTACGACACTCTATAAAGAGTTTGCAATTTTAGCAAATATCTCAATATAGAGTGGAGTGGTAAAATTATGTCAATGGTATAAGTTATGCACCAACACTCTATAAAGAGTGTTTGCAATTTTAGTAAATATCTCAATATAAACTGGTGTAGTAGAACTTATCTCACTTGGATGAATTTTTATGTAGGAATTTGCAGTGGGAGGGTTTGTATTTTTAGAAAATATATCTCATTATTTAATAGCGCATTGAGAGTTCATCTAGAGGGAGAAATATTTGGATACAAATCTTTGTTGGAATTGTTTGTGATTTTTAGCAAATTTAATTCAAACATTGATGAGTATTTGTAAGTTCACCCATTTGTACATATTGTAAAAATTCTTATCCTTTCATTTAGATTAGTTTTAATATTTTTTTAGGAATCATATTATATCAATTTTTTAATTTAAAAAAAAATATTCATCTCCTTATCATTTTCTCTTTAGTGAGTTTTCATCCCCTTTTTCTAAAAAAATATAAATGAAGAAAAAATACCAAAAATAATCATATGAAAGTGATTTTGCGAATATCTTCACACGTTTAGTCTTCGCATTTGAAAGTTGAATTGACACTTGTACTTACCACTTGCATCTATATTCATTTTGTCACATTGTGTAGGTATTAAGTGGGTTTAAGGGAAAGACTTTATTCTACAACGATACACACAAAAGTTCATTCCATCACTAAACTCTTCTCTCAATTGACAGAGGATGGCCTTAAATGGAGCAATTTTAACTCGCACGGTTTGAGTGCCATCTTGGAAGCTGCCACCCCTGACGAATCCAACCACATTATAATGTGCACCACGTCTAAAGAAGATTGGATTACCATCTAGCTCACTCACAAGAATACCAATATTGTTAAAGCTTCTAAAGTAGAGAATATCACCATACAATTTGAAACTATCACTATGCTAGAATATGAATCATTTAACGAGTTTTATGCATGATTGTTATATACAGTAAATTCGAGTTTCGATTTAGGTGAGAAAATACCTGAGACGCAAAACATATTTATTCATAAGGTTACCGTGCTAAATTCATTAGGAATCCTAGATACCCTTACGTTATAAGAACTTCTAGGAGATCTTCAAACGTATATGATAAATATGTTTCCTAAAACTATTAACCCTAAGGAAACGGGGATTGAACTAAAAGCCCAATCTAAAAATAAAGAAGAAGTGACACCGAATTCCGAATATGATTTTGACCTAGACGAGTTAACCCTTTTTGCTAAAAATTTCAAAAAGTTTCTCAAACTTAAAAAACAAAATATTTAGAAAAAAAAAAGTTTCGAGAAAGAAGAAAAATATAAATCAGAAAAGAAAAATTTTGAAAAAGAAAAGAAATATCTTCCAAAGAAAGATGAGGAGAGATGTTACGAGTGTGGTGGAAAGGGTAACAAAGCTCATGAGTGTCCGACTAAGGTAAAATGTCAAGGGAAAGGAAAAAACTGCCTTAAATGTCACGCTTAGTGATAGCGAGATCGAGTCGGTCAGTTCAGGGGATGAATCAATGCATGGATGTAACTTCACCGCATTCATGTCTAGGCATGTTAATACATCTAGTGAACCTCACGACTATGAGAAATCTACTAAACATGGATACCTCGACACAGAGTCAAGTCATTCCGAGGAGAGTGAGGGAGAGGATGCTTTAAGTGAGTGCGAGAGTGACATAAAGTTCACGTATGTAGATCTTTATGTTGAGTCCTTTAAAACTAAGAAACAAAACAAAGGGTTAGCCATGAGAGTTTTAGCCTTAGATAACGAGTTGAGGGAGGCTAGAGAGAGTGAGTCTTCGGTGATAAAAGATTTAGGAGAGAGAGTTTGTTTAGTTGAAAGAGAGAACGAGGACTTGACCAACAAGGTGGCTAGTCTTACGAGAGATCTCCAACCACTACACCAAATCCTGCGAATGGTCACGCCCAGTGGGTCACGACCCAAGTCCGCGACCAGCTAGTCGCGGACTCAGGCCGTGACCAACTCAATATTTGGCGTGACCATATTCATTAACACACTGAGTCACGGATGCTTTGCAAGTGGTAACGGACCAAATCCCTGACCACTGTGGGTCACGGACCAAATCCCTGACCAGGGCATTACCATTTTGGCGTCTAATCCGCGCCAAAATTCCCTCCAAGCTTGGTCACGGATGGGTCACAGACTTGGGTCGTGACTATAGTGACAAAGTAGAAAACACACACACTAAGGGTCACGACTGAGGGCCGTGACCATTTCTTGGTAGGGGTCACGGCTATGGACCGTGACCATACGCAAATTAATGGACTAGTATGATTTCATTAAATGGTTTTGTTGGTGGGTCACGGCTGAGAGCCGTGACCAGGTTCAATAAGAAAAAAAAGGCGTGCTGTCTATTTTCTCCCATCCGCTACTTTGTTTCGTTCATTTCCCCCAATGAAACCCTCCCCATAAGATGCCTTCATCTCTCCCTCTCTCTCTCGCTCGCCTCCTCCCTCCGTCTCCCTGACGGCATCCCCTCTATCGCTCTCCCTGGCGGCATCCCCTCTCTCGCTCGCCTCCTCCCTCCGTCTCCCTGGAGGCATCCCCTCTCTCTCTCGCTCGCCTCCTCCCTCTGTCTCCCTTGTTTCGGATTTGGAGCTTGAGCGTCAGCTAAACCCCGGGTAAAGTGGGGTTTCCATCGAGGTCCAAGTTTTAGCTCCGGGGCAGGGGATTTGGTGATTGGTCGGAAGTTTTTTGTTTACATCGAAGTCCAAGGTTAGTTCAGGGTTGCTTGCTGATGTTTTTTATTTCAAACATTTTTTTTATGATAGTCTGATTTTCCATTAACACAACCATCTCATGATGTGTATAGAAAAAAGGGAAAACATTGATTTCAACATTATCAAATTTACATAACCCATTTCTTAGTCACATTTGGAAATCTCATTTGCACAACCTTGATGCTTACTCGTGACATACCTTTTAATTAGGAAATATACATAAGGAATGTAGGATATGGAAGTAAATTAGGTTAAGATAGACTATTATGGACTCACTGTATAAATCTAATGTAATGTTCATGTTGTCGGTTTTATTACATTTTTTTATAAAATCATGTTTACATGTTTGTCGGCATTCAGATTGATTGCTTTTTGTTAATGATTTTTCTATTTTTTTATCAAATTTCCAAAATAGTGTACTGTAAGTCCTTATATTCCTTATATGACAAGGTAGGTACGCATTTTGATCCATTAAGTATAATCTAATTTTAGTTGTGCTGACAAGATATAAGAGATAAAAAAATATTAAATATTAAAAATGAGGGTCGTTAGGGTTTCGGCAAAAACTCCTCCTCCTTCTCACGCGGCAGGTGCTCGAAGCAGAAGTTGTTGATTTATGGGAAAATAATATATAATCCATTTATTGGTATGTTGTTTACTATTGTTAGGCTTATTGAAAATTATCCTATTGTATAGGGAATATTTCATTGAGGAATTAACAAGATTGTTGGTGTGGAAAGTTATGCTTTCTTTCAAAGGTATTATATTCCTATGTTCTTTCACAAGTATTTGTTTATTTCATTATTCCTCAGTTGTTTTTTTACTAGTGTTGTCTCTATTACATAGTGATTAAGATAAAAAAAAACTAAGATCTTGGACTTTATCCTTGCAAAGGTATGTTCCAATTCTGTTTAATAAATTTTATGCGAACTTCATTATTCCTCTTTTGTATCACTTTTGATAGAGAACTTCTATGTCTCACTTCATTAATCATCTAGGTTTTATTGTTTGTTTTATATAACCCTTTACATCAGTGTGTTGTGAGAACAAGCCATGATATGCGTGGGTCTCTTACATGGCATTTTATTTGGCATAACATAAGTCTTATTTCACGGGCTTTATTTTGTTGTGTGAATCAATTTTTTCTTTATTGTCTGTGTGAATCAATTTTTTCTTTATTGTCTGTGTGCTATGCGGTTGTTTGCGGGGTAAATTAGATTCCTTCACACTATATTGATTCGAATTCTTTATTTTCAGATTTGTGCAGCTATTTCGTAGAAGATGTTGAATTGGTGTATCACGAGTTTTATAGTGAGTAACAATGCGCATTGGTGTCAATTTATGGTGTATTATATACCCCTATATGATTGTACATTTAGTTAATTTGGTTTGAGTTGTTTGATTATATATTTAGTTAAGTAAGTCTACCTATACTCGGGAGCATTGAGCAACGACTAATTTCTTGGTGTTTTCCAAGTGCAGGGGTTATTAAAGTCAATACTAATGGCACTAATACGGGTGTCAATCCATTTGAGTCCCGTTCTTCATAACACATTGCTTACGTATTGCAGATCTAACCAATTGGATACCATTTCTTCATTACATACCAGTTCTTCATTACACACCGGGTACTCTGTACTTTAACTAAATTAGTTATATAATTGATATGCATTATCTATTAAATCTATTAGATGATAGAAGGAGTACGGGATAATTATTGGTTTTGTTTGGTTTGGATGTTGGATAATTATTGGTTGTTGACTTGTTGTTGGATAATATGTTAGAAGGAGTATGGGATAATTAGAAGGAGTACGGGATACGGCGATAACTTGCTAATGTCTAGACTTAAACTTAAAAATATGGCACCAACACCTCTCACGAGACCAATGTAACACGTAGGAACTGACCCCGCGATCACGGGACTCTCGATTTGATAATACGACGATAATTTAAAAATATTAGGACTTAAGATTAAAAACAAGGCGTTAGATAGCAAAAATACGAAACAACCCTTGCACGGACCCGTGAGAGGCACCAACACCTCTCACGGGACCAATGTAACACGTGGGAACAGACTGCGCGATCTCGAGACTCTCGGTTTGAGAATACGACGATAATTCTAAAATATGAGGAGTTAAGCATAAAAACAAGGCGTTAGATGGCAAAAATCCAAAACAACCTCCGAATGGCCCCGTGAGAGGCACCAACACCTCCCACGGGACCAATGTAAGTCGTAGGAACTGACCGCGCGATAAAGGGACTGCCGGTTTGAGAATACGAGGATGATTTGAAAATATAAGGAATTAGGCTTAAAAACATGGCGTTAGATGGCCTAAACCGGAAATAGCCCCCGAACAGCCCCGTGGGTGGCACCAACACCTCACACGAGACCAATGAAACTCGTAGGAATAGACCGCGCGATCACGGGACCCCCGGTTTGAGAATACAACAATAATATACATATATAAGGAATTAGGCTTAAAAAATGGCGTTAGATAGCAAAACCCTAAAATAGCTCCCGAATGTCCCCATGAGAGGAACTAACACCTTGCACGGGACCAATGTAACTCGTAGGAACTGACCGCACGATCATGGGACCCTCGGTTTGAGAGTATGAGGATAAATTTGAAAATATTAAGAATTCGGCTTAAAAAATGGCATTAGAGGGAAAAACCTCAAAACAACCCCCGAACGGTCCCGTGAGTGGCACCAACACCTCACACGGGACCAATGTAACTCGTAGGAGCTGATCGCTCAACCACGGGACTCCCGGTTTGAGAATATGATGATAATTTGCATACTTCTATACCTAGGCTTAAAAACATGGCGTTAGAGGGTGAAAACCCAAAACAGCCCTTGAACGGCCCCGTGGGTGGCACCAACACCTCCCACGGGACCAATGTAACTCGTAGGAACTGACCCCACAGCCGCGGGACTCCCGGTTTGAGACTACGACGATAATTTGCATATTTCTTGACTTAAGCTTAAAAACATGGCGTTAGAGGGTGAAAACTCGAAACAGCCCCCAAACGACCCCGTGGGTGGCACCAACACCTCCCACGGGACCAGTGTAACTCGTAGGAACTGACCCCAGAGCCGCGGGTCTCCCGGTTTGAGATTACGACGGTAATTTGTATATTCATAGACTTAGGCTTAAAAACTTGGCGTTAGAGGGTGAAAACTCGAAACAGCCCCCGAACGGCCCCGTGGGTGGCACCAACACCTCCCACGGGACCAATGTAACTTGTAGGAACAGACCCCACAGCCGCGGGTCTCCCGATTTGGGAATACGATGATAATTTGCATATTTCTTGACTTAGGCTTAAAAACATGGCGTTAGAGGGTGAAAACTCGAAATAGCCCCCGAACGGCCCCGTGGGTGGTGCCAACACCTCCCACGGGACCAATGAAACTCGTAGGAACTGACCCCATAGCCGCAGGTCTCCCGGTTTGAGAATATGATGGTATTTTGCATATTTCTTGAATTAGGCTTAAAAACATGGCGTTACAGGGTGAAAACTCGAAACAGCCCCCGAACGTCCCCGTGGGTGGCTCCAACACCTCCCACGGGACCAATGTAACTCGTAGGAATTGACCCCACAGCCGTAGGTCTCGCGGTTTGAGAGTACGACGGTAATTTGCATATTTCTCGACTTGAGCAAAACATGGAGTTAGAGGGTGAAAACTCGAAACAGCTACCGAACAGCCCCGTGGGTGGCACCAACACCTCCCACGGGACCAATGTAACTCATAGGAACTGATCCCATAGCCGCGGGTATCCCGGTTTGAGAATACGACAATAATTTGCATATTTCTTGACTTAGGCTTAAAAACCTGGCATTAGAGGGTGAAAACTCGAAACAATCCCTGAATTGTCCCCGTGGGTGGCACCAACAACTCCCACGGGACCAATGTAACTCGTAGGAACTGACCCCGCAGCCGCTGGTCTCCCGGTTTGAGAGTACAACGATAATTTGCATATTTCTTGACTTAGGTTTAAAAACATAGCGTTAGAGGGTGAAAACTCGAAACAACACCCGAACGTCCCCGTGGGTGGTACCAACACGTCCCACGGGACCAATGTAACTCGTAGGAACTGACCCCACAACCGGGGGTCATCCCGTTTGAGAGTACTACGGTAATTTGCATATTTTTAGACTTAAGCTTAAAAATATGACGTTAGAGGGTGAAAACTCGAAACAGCCCCCGAACGGCCCCGTGGGTGGTGCCAACACCTCCCACGGGACCAATGTAACTCGTAGGAACTGACCCCGCAGCCGCGGGCCTCCCGGTTTGAGAATACGATGATAATTTGCATATTTCTTGACTTAGGCTTAAAAACATGGCGTTAGAGGGTGAAAATTCGAAACAGCCCCCGAACGGCCCCGTGGGTGGCGCCAACACCTCCCGCAGGACCAATGTAACTCGTAGGAACTGACCCCACAGCCGCGGGTCTCCCGGTTTGAGAGTACGACGGTAATTTGCATGTTTATAGACTTAGGCTTAAAAACATGGCGTTAGAGGGTGAAAACTCAAAACAGCTCCCAAACGGCCCCATGGGTGGCACCAACACCTCCCACGGGACCAATGTAACTCATAGGAACTGACCCCGCAGCCGCGAGTCTCCCGGTTTTGAGAGTACGACGGTAATTTGCATATTTATAGACTTAGTCTTAAAAATATGGAGTTAGAGGAAGAAAACTTGAAACAACCCCCGAACGGCCCCGTTGGTGGCGCCAACACCTCCCACGGGAACAATGTAACTCGTAGGAACTGACCCCACAGCCGTGGGTCTCCCGGTTTGAGAATGCGACGATAATTTGACATGGCGTTAGAGAGTGAAAACTCGAAACAGCCCCCAAACGTCCCCGTGGTGGGCGTCAACACCTCCCATGGGACCAACGTAACTCGTAGGAACTGATCGCGCAGCCGCGGGTCTCCCGATTTGAGAGTACGATGGTAATTTTCATATTTATAGACTTAGGCATAAAAACATGACGATAGAGGGTGAAAACTCAAAACAGCCTCCGAACGGCCCGCCGAGTGGAACCAACACCTCCCACGGGACCAATATAACTCGTAGGAACTGACCCCACAGCCGCGGGTCTCCCGGTTTGAGAGTACGACGGTAATTTGCATATTTTTAGACTTAAGCAAAACATGGCGTTAGAGGGTGAAAGCTCAAAACAGATTCCGAACATCCCCGTGGGTGGCACCAACACCTCCCACGGGGCCAATGTAACTCGTAAGAGCTAACCCCACAGCCGCGGTACTCCCGGTTTGAGACTACGACGATAATTTGCATATTTCTTGACTTAGGCTTAAAAACATGTCATTAGAGAGTGAGAACTCGAAACAGCCCCCGAATGGCCCCGTGGATGGCGCCAACACCTCCCACGGGACCAATGTAACTCGTAGAAACCGACCTCGTAGTCGCGGGTCTCCCGGTTTGAGACTACGACGATAATTTGCATATTTCTTGACTTAGGCTTAAAAAAGTGGCGTTAGAGGGTGAAAACTCGAAACAGCCCCCGAACGACCCTGTGGGTGGAACCAACACCTCCCACGGGACCAATGTAGCTCGTAGGAACTGACCCCATAGCCGCGGGTCTCCCGATTTTGAGAGTACGATGGTAATTTGCATATTTATAGACTTAGTCTTAAAAATATGGCGTTAGAGGAAGAAAACTGGAACCAACCCCCGAACGGCCCCGTGGGTGGCGCCAACACCTCCCACGGGAACAATGTAACTCGTAGGAACTGACCCCACAGTCGCGGCTCTCCCGGTTTGAGAATACGACGATAATTTGACATGGCGTTAGAGAGTGAAAACTCAAAACAGCCCCCAAAACGTCCCCGTGGTGGGCATCAACACCTCCCACGGGACCAATGTAACTCGTAGGAACTGACCGCACAGCCGTGGGTCTCCCGGTTTGAGAGTACGATGGCAATTTGCATATTTATAGACTTAGGCTTAAAAACATGACGTTAGAGGGTGAAAACTCGAAACAGCCCCGAACGGCCCTGCGGGTGGCACCAACACCTCCCACGGGACCAATGTAACTCGTAGGAACTGATCCCACAACCGCGGGTCTCTCGGTTTGAGAGTACGACGGTAATTTGCATATTTCTAGACTTAAGCAAAACATGGCGTTAGAGGGTGAAAGCAAGAAACAACTCCTGAACGGCCCCGTGGGTGGCACCAACACCTCCCACGGGACCAATGTAACTCGTAGGAATTGACCCCGCAGCCGCGGGTCTCCCGATTTTGAGAGTACGACGGTAATTTGCATATTTATAGACTTAGTCTTAAAAACATTGCGTTAGAGGAAGAAAACTCGAAACAACCCCCGAACGCCCCCGTGGGTGGCGCCAACACCTCCCACGGGAACAATGTAACTCGTAGGAACTGACCCCACAGCCGCGGGTCTCCCGGTTTGAGAATAAGATGATAATTTGACATGGCGTTAGAGAGTGAAAACTCGAAAAAGCCCTCGAACGTCCCCGTGGTGGGCGTCAACACCTCCCACGGGACCAATGTAACTCGTAGGAACTGACCGCGCAGCCGCGGGTCTCCCGGTTTGAGAGTACGATGGTAATTTGCATATTTATAGACTTAGGCTTAAAAAATGACGTTAGAGGGTGAAAACTCGAAACAGCCCCCGAACGGTCCCGCGGGTGGCACCAACACCTCCCACGGGACCAATGTAACTCGTAAGAACTGACCCCTCAGCCGTGGGTCTCCCGGTTTGAGAGTACGACGGTAATTTGCATATTTCTAGACTTAAGCAAAACATGGCGTTAGAGGGTGAAAACTCGAAACAGCCTCTGAACGGCCCCGTGGGTGGCACCAACACCTCCCACGGGACCAATGTAACTCGTAAGAGCTAACCCCACAGCCGCGGTCCTCCCGATTTGAGACTACGATGATCATTTGCATATTTCTTGACTTAGGCTTAAAAAGTTGTCGTTAGAGGGTGAGAACTCGAAACAGCCCCCGAACGGCCCCGTGGATGGCGCGAACACCTCCCACGGGAACAATGTAACTCGTAGGAACTGACCTCGCAGCCGCGGGTCTCCCGGTTTTGAGAGTACGATGGTAATTTGCATATTTATAGACTTAGTCTTAAGAACATGGCGTTAGAGGAAGAAAACCCCAAACAACAACCGAACGGCCCCGTGGGTGGCGCCAACACCTCCCACGGGAACAATGTAACTCGTAGGAACTCACCCCACAGTCGTGGGTCTCCCGGTTTGAGAATACGACGATAATTTGACATGGCGTTAGAGAGTGAAAACTCAAAACATCCCCGAAACGTCCCCGTGGTGGGCGTCAACACCTCCCACGGGACCAATGTAACTCGTAGGAACTGACCGCGCAGCCGCGGGTCTCCCGGTTTGAGAGTACGATGGTAATTTGCATATTTATAAACTTAGGCTTAAAAACATGACGTTAGAGGGTGAAAACTCGAAACAGGCCCCGAACGGCCCCGCGGGTGGCACCAACACCTCCCACGGGACCAATGAAACTCGTAGGAACTGACCCCACAGTCGCGGGTCTCCCGGTTTGAGAGTACGACGGTAATTTGCATATTTTTAGACTTAAGAAAAACATGGCGTTATAGGGTGAAAACAAGAAACAACCCCTGAACGGCCCCGTGGGTGGCACCAACACCTCCCACGGGACCAATGTAACTCGTAGGAACTAACCTCGCAGCCGCGGGTCTCCTGGTTTTGAGAGTACGACGGTAATTTGCATATTTATAGACTTAGTCTTAAAAACATGGCGTTAGAGGCAGAAAACTCGAAACAACCCCTGAACGGCCCCGTGGGTGGCGCCAACACCTCCCACGGGAACAATGTAAGTCGTAGGAACTGACCCCACAGCCGCGGGTCTCCCAATTTTAGAATACGATGATAATTTGACATGGCGTTAGAGAGTGAAAACTCGAAACAACCCCGAACGTCCCCGTGGTGGGCGTCAACACCTCCCACGGGACCAATGTAACTCATAGGAATTGACCGCGCAGCCGCGGGTCTCCCGGTTTGAGAGTACGATGATAATTTGCATATTTATAGACTTAGGCTTAAAAAATGACGTTAGAGGGTGAAAACTCGAAACAGCCTTCGAACGGTCCCGTGGGTGGCACCAACACCTCCCACGGGACCATTGTAACTCGTAAGAACTGACCCCACAGCTGCGGGTCTCTCGGTTTGGGAGTACGACGGTAATTTGCATATTTCTAGACTTAAGCAAAACATGGCGTTAGAGGGTGAAAACTCGAAACAGCCTCCGAACGGCCCCGTGGGTGGCACCAACACCTCCCACGGGACCAATGTAACTCATAGGAACTGACCCCGCAGCCGCTGGTCTCCCGATTTTGAGAGTACGACGGTAATTTGCATATTTATAGACTTAGTCTTAAAAACATGGAGTTAGAGGAAGAAAACTCGAAACAACCCCCGAACGGCCCCGTTGGTGGCACCAACACCTCCCACGGGACCAATGTAACTCGTAGGAACTGACCCCGCAGCCGCGGGTCTCCCGGTTTTGAGAGTACGATGGTAATTTGCATATTTATATACTTAGTCTTAAAAACATGGCGTTAGAGGAAGAAAATCCGAAACAACCACCGAACGGCCCCGTGGGTGGCGCCAACACCTCCCACGGGAACAATGTAACTCGTAGGAACTCACCCCACAGTCGTGGGTCTCCCGGTTAGAGAATACGACGATAATTTGAAATGGCGTTAGAGAGTTAAAACTCGAAACATCCCCGAAACGTCCCCGTGGTGGGCGTCAACACCTCCCACGGGACCAATGTAACTCGTAGGAACTGACCGCGCAGCCGCGGGTCTCCCGGTTTGAGAGTACGATGGTAATTTGTATATTTATAGACTTAGGCTTAAAAACATGACGTTAGAGGGTAAAAACTCGAAAGAGGCCCCGAGCGGCCCCGCGGGTGGCACCAACACCTCCCACGGGACCAATGTAACTCGTAGGAACTGACCCCACAGTCGCGGGTCTCCCGGTTTGAGAGTACGACAGTAATTTGCATATTTTTAGACTTAGTCTTAAAAACATGGCGTTAGAGGAAGAAAACTCGAAACAACCCCCGAACGCCCCCGTGGGTGGCGCCAACACCTCCCACGGGAACAATGTAACTCGTAGGAACTGACCCCACAGCCGCGGGTCTCCCGGTTTGAGAATACGATGATAATTTGACATGGCGTTAGAGAGTGAAAACTCGAAAAAGCCCTCGAACGTCCCCGTGGTGGGCGTCAACACCTCCCACGGGACCAATGTAACTCGTAGGAACTGACCGCGCAGCCGCGGGTCTCCCGGTTTGAGAGTACGATGGTAATTTGCATATTTATAGACTTAGGCTTAAAAAATGACGTTAGAGGGTGAAAACTCGAAACAGCCCCCGAACGGTCCCGCGGGTGGCACCAACACCTCCCACGGGACCAATGTAACTCGTAAGAACTGACCCCTCAGCCGTGGGTCTCCCGGTTTGAGAGTACGACGGTAATTTGAATATTTCTAGACTTAAGCAAAACATGGCGTTAGAGGGTGAAAACTCGAAACAGCCTCTGAACGGCCCCGTGGGTGGCACCAACACCTCCCACGGGACCAATGTAACTCGTAAGAGCTAACCCCACAGCCGCGGTCCTCCCGATTTGAGACTACGATGATCATTTGCATATTTCTTAACTTAGGCTTAAAAAGTTGTCGTTAGAGGGTGAGAACTCGAAACAGCCCCCGAACGGCCCCATGGATGGCGCGAACACCTCCCACGGGACCAATGTAACTCGTAGGAACTGACCCCGCAGCCGCGGGTCTCCCGGTTTTGAGAGTACGATGGTAATTTGCATATTTATAGACTTAGTCTTAAAAACATGGCGTTAGAGGAAGAAAACCCGAAACAACCACCGAACGGCCTCGTGGGTGGCGCCAACACCTCCCACGGGAACAATGTAACTCGTAGGAACTCACCCCACAGTCGTGGGTCTCCCGGTTTGAGAATACGACGATAATTTGACATGGCGTTAGAGAGTGAAAACTCAAAACATCCCCGAAACGTCCCCGTGGTGGGCGTCAACACCTCCCACGGGACCAATGTAACTCGTAGGAACTGACCGCGCAGCCGCGGGTCTCCCGGTTTGAGAGTACGATGGTAATTTGCATATTTATAAACTTAGGCTTAAAAACATGACGTTAGAGGGTGAAAACTCGAAACAGGCCCCGAACGGCCCCGCGGGTGGCACCAACACCTCCCACGGGACCAATGAAACTCGTAGGAACTGACCCCACAGTCGCGGGTCTCCCGGTTTGAGAGTACGACGGTAATTTGCATATTTTTAGACTTAAGAAAAACATGGCGTTATAGGGTGAAAACAAGAAACAACCCCTGAACGGCCCCGTGGGTGGCACCAACACCTCCCACGGGACCAATGTAACTCGTAGGAACTAACCTCGCAGCCGCGGGTCTCCCGGTTTTGAGATTACGACGGTAATTTGCATATTTATAGACTTAGTCTTAAAAACATGGCGTTAGAGGAAGAAAACTCGAAACAACCCCTGAACGGCCCCGTGGGTGGCGCCAACACCTCCCACGGGAACAATGTAAGTCGTAGGAACTGACCCCACAGCCGCGGGTCTCCCGATTTTAGAATACGATGATAATTTGACATGGCGTTAGAGAGTGAAAACTCGAAACAGCCCCGAACGTCCCCGTGGTGGGCGTCAACACCTCCCACGGGACCAATGTAACTCGTAGGAATTGACCGCGCAGCCGCGGGTCTCCCGGTTTGAGAGTACGATGGTAATTTGCATATTTATAGACTTAGGCTTAAAAAATGACGTTAGAGGGTGAAAACTCGAAACAGCCTTCGAACGGTCCCGTGGGTGGCACCAACACCTCCCACGGGACCATTGTAACTCGTAAGAACTGACCCCACAGCTGCGGGTCTCTCGGTTTGGGAGTACGACGGTAATTTGCATATTTCTAGACTTAAGCAAAACTTGGCGTTAGAGGGTGAAAACTCGAAACAGCCTCCGAACGGCCCCGTGGGTGGCACCAACACCTCCCACGGGACCAATGTAACTCATAGGAACTGACCCCGCAGCCGCTGGTCTCCCGGTTTTGAGAGTACGACGGTAATTTGCATATTTATAGACTTAGTCTTAAAAACATGGAGTTAGAGGAAGAAAACTCGAAACAACCCCCGAACGGCCCCGTTGGTGGCACCAACACCTGCCACGGGACCAATGTAACTCGTAGGAACTGACCCCGCAGCCGCGGGTCTCCCGGTTTTGAGAGTACGATGGTAATTTGCATATTTATATACTTAGTCTTAAAAACATGGCGTTAGAGGAAGAAAATCCGAAACAACCACCGAACGGCCCCGTGGGTGGCGCCAACACCTCCCACGGGAACAATGTAACTCGTAGGAACTCACCCCACAGTCGTGGGTCTCCCGGTTAGAGAATACGACGATAATTTGAAATGGCGTTAGAGAGTGAAAACTCGAAACATCCCCGAAACGTCCCCGTGGTGGGCGTCAACACCTCCCACGGGACCAATGTAACTCGTAGGAACTGACCGCGCAGCCGCGGGTCTCCCGGTTTGAGAGTACGATGGTAATTTGTATATTTATAGACTTAGGCTTAAAAACATGACGTTAGAGGGTAAAAACTCGAAAGAGGCCCCGAGCGGCCCCGCGGGTGGCACCAACACCTCCCACGGGACCAATGTAACTCGTAGGAACTGACCCCACAGTCGCGGGTCTCCCGGTTTGAGAGTACGACAGTAATTTGCATATTTTTAGACTTAAGAAAAACATGGCGTTATAGGGTGAAAACAAGAAACAATCCCTGAACGGCCCCGTGGGTGGCACCAACACCTCCCACGGGACGAATGTAACTCGTAGGAACTGACCTCCCAGCCGCGGGTCTCCCGATTTTGAGAGTACGACGGTAATTTACATATTTATAGACTTAGTCTTAAAAACATGGCGTTAGAGGAAGAAAACTCGAAACAACCCCCGAACGGCTCCGTGGGTGGCACCAACACCTCCTACGGGACCAATGTACCTCGTAGAAACAGACCTCGCAGCCGTGGGTCTCCCAGTTTTGAGAGTACGACGGTAATTTTCATATTTATAGACTTAGTCTTAAAAACATGGCGTTAGAGGAAGAAAACTTGAAACAACCCCTGAACGGCCCCGTGGGTGGCGCCAACACCTTCCACGGGAACAATGTAAGTCGTAGGAACTGACCCCACAGCCGCGGGTCTCCCGGTTTTAGAATACGATGATAATTTGACATGGCGTTAGAGAGTGAAAACTCGAAACAGCCCCCGAACGTCCCCGTGGTGGGCGTCAACACCTCCCACGGACTAATGTAACTCGTAGGAATTGACCGCGCAGCCGCGGGTCTCCCGATTTGAGAGTACGATGGTAATTTGCATATTTATAGACTTAGGCTTAAAAAATGACGTTAGAGGGTGAAAACTCGGAACAACCCCCGAACGGCCCCGCGGGTGGCACCAACACCTCCCACGGGACCAATATAACTCCTAAGAACTGACCCCACATCCGCGGGTCTCCCGATTTGAGAGTACGACGGTAATTTGAATATTTCTAGACGTAAGCAAAACATGGCGTTAGAGGGTGAAAACTCGAAACATCCCCCGAACGTCCCCGTGGGTGGCGCCAACACCTCCCACGGGACCAATGTAACTCGTAGGAACTGACCGCGCAGCCGCGGGTCTCCCGGTTTGAGAGTACGATGGTAATTTGTATATTTATAGACTTAGGCTTAAAAACATGACGTTAGAGGGTAAAAACTCGAAAGAGGCCCCGAGCGGCCACGCGGGTGGCACCAACACCTCCCACGGGACCAATGTAACTCGTAGGAACTGACCCCACAGTCGCGGGTCTCCCGGTTTGAGAGTACGACAGTAATTTGCATATTTTTAGACTTAAGAAAAACATGGCGTTATAGGGTGAAAACAAGAAACAATCCCTGAACGGCCCCGTGGGTTGCACCAACACCTCCCACGGGACCAATGTAACTCGTAGGAACTGACCTTGCTGCCGCGGGTCTCCCGATTTTGAGAGTACGATGGTAATTTACATATTTATAGACTTAGTCTTAAAAACATGGCGTTAGAGGAAGAAAACTCGAAACAACCCCTGAACGGCCCCGTGGGTGGCACCAACACCTCCTACGGGACCAATGTAACTCGTAGGAACAGACCTCGCAGCCGTGGGTCTCCCAGTTTTGAGAGTACGACGGTAATTTGCATATTTATAGACTTAGTCTTAAAAACATGGCGTTAGAGGAAGAAAACTTGAAACAACCCCTGAACGGCCCCGTGGGTGGCGCCAACACCTTCCACGGGAACAATGTAAGTCGTAGGAACTGACCCCACAGCCGCGGGTATCCCGGTTTTAGAATACGATGATAATTTGACATGGCGTTAGAGAGTGAAAACTCGAAACAGCCCCCGAACGTCCCCGTGGTGGGCGTCAACACCTCCCACGGACCAATGTAACTCGTAGGAATTGACCGCGCAGCCGCGGGTCTCCCGATTTGAGAATACGATGGTAATTTGCCTATTTATAGACTTAGGTTTAAAAAATGACGTTAGAGGGTGAAAACTCGAAAAAAACCCCGAACGGCCCCGCGGGTGGCACCAACACCTCCCACGGGACCAATGTAACTCGTAGGAACTGACCTCCCAGCCGCGGGTCTCCCGATTTTGAGAGTACGACGATAATTTACATATTTATAGACTTAGTCTTAAAAACATGGCGTTAGAGGAAGAAAACTCGAAACAACCCCCGAACGGCCCCGTGGGTGGCACCAACACCTCCTACGGGACCAATGTACCTCGTAGAAACAGACCTCGCAGCCGTGGGTCTCCCAGTTTTGAGAGTACGACGGTAATTTGCATATTTATAGACTTAGTCTTAAAAACATGGCGTTAGAGGAAGAAAACTTGAAACAACCCCTGAACGGCCCCGTGGGTGGCGCCAACACCTTCCACGGGAACAATGTAAGTCGTAGGAACTGACCCCACAGCCGCGGGTCTCCCGGTTTTAGAATACGATGATAATTTGACATGGCGTTAGAGAGTGAAAACTCGAAACAGCCCCCGAACGTCCCCGTGGTGGGCGTCAACACCTCCCACGGACCAATGTAACTCGTAGGAATTGACCGCGCAGCCGCGGGTCTCCCGATTTGAGAGTACGATGGTAATTTGCATATTTATAGACTTAGGCTTAAAAAATGACGTTAGAGGGTGAAAACTCGGAACAACCCCCGAACGGCACCGCGGGTGGCACCAACACCTCCCACGGGACCAATATAACTCCTAAGAACTGACCCCACAGCCGCGGGTCTCCCGGTTTGAGAGTACGACGGTAATTTGCATATTTCTAGACGTAAGCAAAACATGGCGTTAGAGGGTGAAAACTCGAAACAGCCCCCGAACGTCCCCGTGGGTGGCGCCAACACCTCCCACGGGACCAATGTAACTCGTAGGAACTGACCCCACAGCCGCAGGTCTCCCGGTTTAAGAGTACGACGATAATTTGCATATTTCTAGACTTAAGCAAAACATGGCGTTAGAGGGTGAAAACTCGAAACAGCCTCCGAACGGCCCCGTGGGTGGCACCAACACCTCCCACGGGACCAATGTAACTCGTAAGAGCTAACCCCACAGCCGCGGTCCTCTCGGTTTGAGACTACGATGATAATTTGCATATTTCTTGACTTTTCTTGACTTAGGCTTAAAAAGTTGTCGTTAGAGGGTGAGAACTCGAAACAGCCCCCGAACGGCCCCGTGGATGGCGCCAACACCTCCCACGGGACCAATGTAACTCGTAGGAACTGATCCCGCAGCCGCGGGTCTCCCGGTTTTGAGAGTACGATGGTAATTTGCATATTTATAGACTTAGTCTTAAAAACATGGCGTTAGAGGAAGAAAACCCGAAACAACCACCGAACGGCCCCGTGGGTGGCGCCAACACCTCCCACGGGAACAATGTAACTCGTAGAACTCACCCCACAGTCGTGGGTCTCCCGGTTTGAGAATACGACCATAATTTAACATGGCGTTAGAGAGTGAAAACTCGAAACATCCCCGAAACGTCCCCGTGGTGGGCGTCAACACCTCCCACGGGACCAATGTAACTCGTAGGAACTGACCGCGCAGCCGCGGGTCTCCCGGTTTGAGAGTACGATGGTAATTTACATATTTATAGACTTAGGCATAAAAACATGACGTTACAGGGTGAAAACTCGAAACAGCCCCCGAACGGCCACGCGGGTGGCACCAACACCACCCACGGGACCAATGTAACTCGTAGGAACTGACCCCACAGTCGCGGGTCTCCCGGTTTGAGAGTACGACAGTAATTTGCATATTTTTAGACTTAAGAAAAACATTACGTTATAGGGTGAAAACAAGAAACAACCCCTGAACGGCCCCGTGGGTGGCACCAACACCTCCCACGGGACCAATGTAACTCGTAGGAACTAACCTCGCAGCCGCGGGTCTCCCGGTTTTGAGAGTACGACGGTAATTTGCATATTTATAGATTTAGTCTTAAAAACATGGCGTTAGAGGAAGAAAACTCGAAACAACCCCCGAACGGACCCGTGGGTGGCACCAACACCTCCCACGGGACCAATGTAACTCGTAGGAACTCACCTCGCAGCCGCGGGTCTCCCGGTTTTGAGAGTACGACGGTAATTTGCATATTTATAGACTTAGTCTTAAAAACATGGCGTTAGAGGAAGAAAACTCGAAACAACCCCTGAACGGCCCCGTGGGTGGCGCCAACACCTCCCACGGGAACAATGTAAGTCGTAGGAACTGACCCCACAGCCGCGGGTCTCCCGGTTTTAGAATACGATGATAATTTGACATGGCGTTAGAGAGTGAAAACTCAAAATAGCCCCCGAACGTCCCCGTGGTGGGCGTCAACACCTCCCACAGGACCAATGTAACTCGTAGGAATTGACCGCGCAGCCGCGGGTCTCCCGGTTTGAGAGTACGATGGTAATTTGCATATTTATAGACTTAGGCTTAAAAAATGACGTTAGAGGGTGAAAACTCGAAACAGCCCCCGAACGGCCCCGCGGGTGGCACCAACACCTCCCACAGGACCAATATAACTCCTAAGAACTGACCCCACAGCGACGGGTCTCCTGGTTTGAGAGTACGACGGTAATTTGCATATTTCTAGACTTAAGCAAAACATGGCGTTAGAGGGTGAAAACTCGAAACAGCCTCCGAACGGCTCCGTGGGTGGCACCAACACCTCCCACGGGACCAATGTAACTCGTAAGAGCTAACCCCACAGCCGTGGTACTCCCGGTTTGAGACTACGACGGTAATTTTCATATTTCTTGACTTAGGCTTAAAAACTTATCGTTAGAGGGTGAGAACTCGAAACAGCCCCCGAACGGCCCCGTGGATGGCGCCAACACCTCCCACGGGACCAATGTAACTCGTAGAAACTGACCCCGCACTCGCGAGAATCTCGGTTTGAGACAACGACGATAACTTGAATATTTCTTGACTTAGGCTTAAAAACATGGCGATAGAGGGTGAAAACTCGAAACAGCCTCCGAACGACCCCGTGGGTGGAACCAATACCTCCCACGGGACCAATGTAACTCGTAGGAACTGACCTCGCATCCACGGGTCTCCTGGTTTGAGAATACGACGGTAATTTGCATATTTATAGACTTAGGCTTAAAAACTTGGCGTTAGAGGGTGAAAACTCGAAACAGCCCCCGAACGGCCCCGTGGGTGGCACCAACACCTCCCACGGGACGAATGTAACTCGTAGGAACTGACCGCGCAGCCGCGGGACTCCCGGTTTGAGAGTACGACGGTAATTTGCATATTTATAGACTTAGTCTTAAAAACATGGAGTTAGAGGAAGAAAACTCGAAACAACCCCCGAACGGCCCCGTTGGTGGCGCCAACACCTCCCACGGGACCAATGTAACTCGTAGGAACTGACCCCGCAGCCGCGGGTCTCCCGGTTTTGAGAGTACGATGGTAATTTGCATATTTATATACTTAGTATTAAAAACATGGTGTTAGATGAAGAAAACCCGAAACAACCACCGAACGGCCCCGTGGGTGGCGCCAACACCTCCCACGGGAACAATGTAACTCGTAGGAACTCACCCCACAGTCGTGGGTCTCCCGGTTAGAGAATACGACGATAATTTGACATGGCGTTAGAGAGTGAAAACTCGAAACATCCCCGAAACGTCCCCGTGGTAGGCGTCAACACCTCCCACGGGACCAATGTAACTCGTAGGAACTGACCGCGCAGCCGTGGGTCTCCCGGTTTGAGAGTACGATGGTAATTTGTATATTTATAGACTTAGGCTTAAAAACATGACGTTAGAGGGTGAAAACTCGAAACAGGCCCCGAGCGGCCCCGCGGGTGGCACCAACAACTCCCACGGGACCAATGTAACTTGAGGAACTGACCCCACAGTCGTGAGTCTCCCGGTTTGAGAGTACGACAATAATTTGCATATTTTTAGACTTAAGAAAAATATGGCGTTATAGGGTGAAAACAAGAAACAATCCCTGAACGGCCCCGTGGGTTGCACCAACACCTCCCACGGGACCAATGTAACTCGTAGGAACTGACCTTGCTGCCGCGGGTCTCCCGATTTTGAGAGTACGACGGTAATTTACATATTTATAGACTTAGTCTTAAAAACATGGCGTTAGAGGAAGAAAACTCGAAACAACCCCCGAACGGCCCCGTGGGTGGCACCAACACCTCCTACGGGACCAATGTAACTCGTAGGAACAGACCTCGCAGCCGTGGGTCTCCCAGTTTTGAGAGTACGACGGTAATTTGCATATTTATAGACTTAGTCTTAAAAACATGGCGTTCGAGGAAGAAAACTTGAAACAACCCCTGAACGGCCCCGTGGTTGGCGCCAACACCTTCCACGGGAACAATGTAAGTCGTAGGAACTGACCCCACAGCCGCGGGTCTACCGGTTTTAGAATACGATGATAATTTGACATGGCGTTAGAGAGTGAAAACTCGAAACAGCCCCCGAACGTCCCCGTGGTGGGCGTCAACACCTCCCACGGACCAATGTAACTCGTAGGAATTGACCGCGCAGCCGCGGGTCTCCCGATTTGAGAATGCGATGGTAATTTGCATATTTATAGACTTAGGCTTAAAAAATGACGTTAGAGGGTGAAAACTCGGAACAACCCCCGAACGGCCCCGCGGGTGGCACCAACACGTCCCACAGGACCAATATAACTCCTAAGAACTGACCCCACAGCCGCGGGTCTCCCGGTTTGAGAGTACGACGGTAATTTGCATATTTCTAGACGTAAGCAAAACATGGCGTTAGAGGGTGAAAACTCGAAACAGCCCCCGAACGTCCCCGTGGGTGGCGCCAACACCTCCCACGGGACCAATGTAACTCGTAGGAACTGACCCCACAGCCGCAGGTTTCCCGGTTTAAGAGTACGACGAAAATTTGCATATTTCTAGACTTAAGCAAAACATGGCGTTAGAGGGTGAAAACTCGAAACAGCCTCTGAACGGCCCCGTGGGTGGCACCAACACCTCCCACGGGACCAATGTAACTCGTAAGAGTTAACCCCACAGCCGCGGTCCTCCCGATTTGAGACTACGATGAGCATTTGCATATTTCTTAACTTAGGCTTAAAAAGTTGTCGTTAGAGGGTGAGAACTCGAAACAGCCCCCGAACGGCCCCATGGATGGCGCGAACACCTCCCACGGGACCAATGTAACTCGTAGGAACTGACCCCGCAGCCGCGGGTCTCCCGGTTTTGAGAGTACGATGGTAATTTGCATATTTATAGACTTAGTCTTAAAAACATGGCGTTAGAGGAAGAAAACCCGAAACAACCACCGAACGGCCTCGTGGGTGGCGCCAACACCTCCCACGGGAACAATGTAACTCGTAGGAACTCACCCCACAGTCGTGGGTCTCCCGGTTTGAGAATACGACGATAATTTGACATGGCGTTAGAGAGTGAAAACTCAAAACATCCCCGAAACGTCCCCGTGGTGGGCGTCAACACCTCCCACGGGACCAATGTAACTCGTAGGAACTGACCGCGCAGCCGCGGGTCTCCCGGTTTGAGAGTACGATGGTAATTTGCATATTTATAAACTTAGGCTTAAAAACATGACGTTAGAGGGTGAAAACTCGAAACAGGCCCCGAACGGCCCCGCGGGTGGCACCAACACCTCCCACGGGACCAATGAAACTCGTAGGAACTGACCCCACAGTCGCGGGTCTCCCGGTTTGAGAGTACGACGGTAATTTGCATATTTTTAGACTTAAGAAAAACATGGCGTTATAGGGTGAAAACAAGAAACAACCCCTGAACGGCCCCGTGGGTGGCACCAACACCTCCCACGGGACCAATGTAACTCGTAGGAACTAACCTCGCAGCCGCGGGTCTCCCGGTTTTGAGAGTACGACGGTAATTTGCATATTTATAGACTTAGTCTTAAAAACATGGCGTTAGAGGAAGAAAACTCGAAACAACCCCTGAACGGCCCCGTGGGTGGCGCCAACACCTCCCACGGGAACAATGTAAGTCGTAGGAACTGACCCCACAGCCGCGGGTCTCCCGATTTTAGAATACGATGATAATTTGACATGGCGTTAGAGAGTGAAAACTCGAAACAGCCCCGAACGTCCCCGTGGTGGGCGTCAACACCTCCCACGGGACCAATGTAACTCGTAGGAATTGACCGCGCAGCCGCGGGTCTCCCGGTTTGAGAGTACGATGGTAATTTGCATATTTATAGACTTAGGCTTAAAAAATGACGTTAGAGGGTGAAAACTCGAAACAGCCTTCGAACGGTCCCGTGGGTGGCACCAACACCTCCCACGGGACCATTGTAACTCGTAAGAACTGACCCCACAGCTGCGGGTCTCTCGGTTTGGGAGTACGACGGTAATTTGCATATTTCTAGACTTAAGCAAAACATGGCGTTAGAGGGTGAAAACTCGAAACAGCCTCCGAACGGCCCCGTGGGTGGCACCAACACCTCCCACGGGACCAATGTAACTCATAGGAACTGACCCCGCAGCCGCTGGTCTCCCGGTTTTGAGAGTACGACGGTAATTTGCATATTTATAGACTTAGTCTTAAAAACATGGAGTTAGAGGAAAAAAACTCGAAACAACCCCCGAACGGCCCCGTTGGTGGCACCAACACCTGCCACGGGACCAATGTAACTCGTAGGAACTGACCCCGCAGCCGCGGGTCTCCCGGTTTTGAGAGTACGATGGTAATTTGCATATTTATATACTTAGTCTTAAAAACATGGCGTTAGAGGAAGAAAATCCGAAACAACCACCGAACGGCCCCGTGGGTGGCGCCAACACCTCCCACGGGAACAATGTAACTCGTAGGAACTCACCCCACAGTCGTGGGTCTCCCGGTTAGAGAATACGACGATAATTTGAAATGGCGTTAGAGAGTGAAAACTCGAAACATCCCCGAAACGTCCCCGTGGTGGGCGTCAACACCTCCCACGGGACCAATGTAACTCGTAGGAACTGACCGCGCAGCCGCGGGTCTCCCGGTTTGAGAGTACGATGGTAATTTGTATATTTATAGACTTAGGCTTAAAAACATGACGTTAGAGGGTAAAAACTCGAAAGAGGCCCCGAGCGGCCCCGCGGGTGGCACCAACACCTCCCACGGGACCAATGTAACTCGTAGGGACTGACCCCACAGTCGCGGGTCTCCCGGTTTGAGAGTACGACAGTAATTTGCATATTTTTAGACTTAAGAAAAACATGGCGTTATAGGGTGAAAACAAGAAACAATCCCTGAACGGCCCCGTGGGTGGCACCAACACCTCCCACGGGACGAATGTAACTCGTAGGAACTGACCTCCCAGCCGCGGGTCTCCCAATTTTGAGAGTACGACGGTAATTTACATATTTATAGACTTAGTCTTAAAAACATGGCGTTAGAGGAAGAAAACTCGAAACAACCCCCGAACGGCTCCGTGGGTGGCACCAACACCTCCTACGGGACCAATGTACCTCGTAGAAACAGACCTCGCAGCCGTGGGTCTCCCAGTTTTGAGAGTACGACGGTAATTTGCATATTTATAGACTTAGTCTTAAAAACATGGCGTTAGAGGAAGAAAACTTGAAACAACCCCTGAACGGCCCCGTGGGTGGCGCCAACACCTTCCACGGGAACAATGTAAGTCGTAGGAACTGACCCCACAGCCGCGGGTCTCCCGGTTTTAGAATACGATGATAATTTGACATGGCGTTAGAGAGTGAAAACTCGAAACAGCCCCCGAACGTCCCCGTGGTGGGCGTCAACACCTCCCACGGACTAATGTAACTCGTAGGAATTGACCGCGCAGCCGCGGGTCTCCCGATTTGAGAGTACGATGGTAATTTGCATATTTATAGACTTAGGCTTAAAAAATGACGTTAGAGGGTGAAAACTCGGAACAACCCCCGAACGGCCCCGCGGGTGGCACCAACACCTCCCACAGGACCAATATAACTCCTAAGAACTGACCCCACAGCCGCGGGTCTCCCGGTTTGAGAGTACGACGGTAATTTGAATATTTCTAGACGTAAGCAAAACATGGCGTTAGAGGGTGAAAACTCGAAACAGCCCCCGAACGTCCCCGTGGGTGGCGCCAACACCTCCCACGGGACCAATGTAACTCGTAGGAACTGACCGCGCAGCCGCGGGTCTCCCGGTTTGAGAGTACGATGGTAATTTGTATATTTATAGACTTAGGCTTAAAAACATGACGTTAGAGGGTTAAAACTCGAAAGAGGCCCCGAGCGGCCACGCGGGTGGCACCAACACCTCCCACGGGACCAATGTAACTCGTAGGAACTGACCCCACAGTCGCGGGTCTCCCGGTTTGAGAGTACGACAGTAATTTGCATATTTTTAGACTTAAGAAAAACATGGCGTTATAGGGTGAAAACAAGAAACAATCCCTGAACGGCCCCGTGGGTTGCACCAACACCTCCCACGGGACCAATGTAACTCGTAGGAACTGACCTTGCTGCCGCGGGTCTCCCGATTTTGAGAGTACGACGGTAATTTACATATTTATAGACTTAGTCTTAAAAACATGGCGTTAGAGGAAGAAAACTCGAAACAACCCCCGAACGGCCCCGTGGGTGGCACCAACACCTCCTACGGGACCAATGTAACTCGTAGGAACAGACCTCGCAGCCGTGGGTCTCCCAGTTTTGAGAGTACGACGGTAATTTGCATATTTATAGACTTAGTCTTAAAAACATGGCGTTAGAGGAAGAAAACTTGAAACAACCCCTGAACGGCCCCGTGGGTGGCGCCAACACCTTCCACGGGAACAATGTAAGTCGTAGGAACTGACCCCACAGCCGCGGGTCTCCCGGTTTTAGAATACGATGATAATTTGACATGGCGTTAGAGAGTGAAAACTCGAAACAGCCCCCGAACGTCCCCGTGGTGGGCGTCAACACCTCCCACGGACCAATGTAACTCGTAGGAATTGACCGCGCAGCCGCGGGTCTCCCGATTTGAGAATACGATGGTAATTTGCCTATTTATAGACTTAGGTCTAAAAAATGACGTTAGAGGGTGAAAACTCGAAAAAACCCCCGAACGGCCCCGCGGGTGGCACCAACACCTCCCACGGGACCAATGTAACTCGTAGGAACTGACCTCCCAGCCGCGGGTCTCCCGATTTTGAGAGTACGACGATAATTTACATATTTATAGACTTAGTCTTAAAAACATGGCGTTAGAGGAAGAAAACTCGAAACAACCCCCGAACGGCCCCGTGGGTGGCACCAACACCTCCTACGGGACCAATGTACCTCGTAGAAACAGACCTCGCAGCCGTGGGTCTCCCAGTTTTGAGAGTACGACGGTAATTTTCATATTTATAGACTTAGTCTTAAAAACATGGCGTTAGAGGAAGAAAACTTGAAACAACCCCTGAACGGCCCCGTGGGTGGCGCCAACACCTTCCACGGGAACAATGTAAGTCGTAGGAACTGACCCCACAGCCGCGGGTCTCCCGGTTTTAGAATACGATGATAATTTGACATGGCGTTAGAGAGTGAAAACTCGAAACAGCCCCCGAACGTCCCCGTGGTGGGCGTCAACACCTCCCACGGACCAATGTAACTCGTAGGAATTGACCGCGCAGCCGCTGGTCTCCCGATTTGAGAGTACGATGGTAATTTGCATATTTATAGACTTAGGCTTAAAAAATGACGTTAGAGGGTGAAAACTCGGAACAACCCCCGAACGGCCCCGCGGGTGGCACCAACACCTCCCACGGGACCAATATAACTCCTAAGAACTGACCCCACAGCCGCGGGTCTCCCGGTTTGAGAGTACGACGGTAATTTGCATATTTCTAGACGTAAGCAAAACATGGCGTTAGAGGGTGAAAACTCGAAACAGCCCCCGACCGTCCCCGTGGGTGGCGCCAACACCTCCCACGGGACCAATGTAACTCGTAGGAACTGACCCCACAGCCGCAGGTCTCCCGGTTTAAGAGTACGACGATAATTTGCATATTTCTAGACTTAAGCAAAACATGGCGTTAGAGGGTGAAAACTCGAAACAGCCTCCGAACGGCCCCGTGGGTGGCACCAACACCTCCCACGGGACCAATGTAACTCGTAAGAGCTAACCCCACAGCCGCGGTCCTCTCGGTTTGAGACTACGATGATAATTTGCATATTTCTTGACTTTTCTTGACTTAGGCTTAAAAAGTTGTCGTTAGAGGGTGAGAACTCGAAACAGCCCCCGAACGGCCCCGTGGATGGCGCCAACACCTCCCACGGGACCAATGTAACTCGTAGGAACTGATCCCGCAGCCGCGGGTCTCCCGGTTTTGAGAGTACGATGGTAATTTGCATATTTATAGACTTAGTCTTAAAAACATGGCGTTAGAGGAAGAAAACCCGAAACAACCACCGAACGGCCCCGTGGGTGGCGCCAACACCTCCCACGGGAACAATGTAACTCGTAGAACTCACCCCACAGTCGTGGGTCTCCCGGTTTGAGAATACGACCATAATTTAACATGGCGTTAGAGAGTGAAAACTCGAAACATCCCCGAAACGTCCCCGTGGTGGGCGTCAACACCTCCCACGGGACCAATGTAACTCGTAGGAACTGACCGCGCAGCCGCGGGTCTCCCGGTTTGAGAGTACGATGGTAATTTGCATATTTATAGACTTAGGCATAAAAACATGACGTTACAGGGTGAAAACTCGAAACAGCCCCCGAACGGCCACGCGGGTGGCACCAACACCTCCCACGGGACCAATGTAACTCGTAGGAACTGACCCCACAGTCGCGGGTCTCCCGGTTTGAGAGTACGACAGTAATTTGCATATTTTTAGACTTAAGAAAAACATTACGTTATAGGGTGAAAACAAGAAACAACCCCTGAACGGCCCCGTGGGTGGCACCAACACCTCCCACGGGACAAATGTAACTCGTAGGAACTAACCTCGCAGCCGCGGGTCTCCCGGTTTTGAGAGTACGACGGTAATTTGCATATTTATAGATTTAGTCTTAAAAACATGGCGTTAGAGGAAGAAAACTCGAAACAACCCCCGAACGGACCCGTGGGTGGCACCAACACCTCCCACGGGACCAATGTAACTCGTAGGAACTCACCTCGCAGCCGCGGGTCTCCCGGTTTTGAGAGTACGACGGTAATTTGCATATTTATAGACTTAGTCTTAAAAACATGGCGTTAGAGGAAGAAAACTCGAAACAACCCCTGAACGGCCCCGTGAGTGGCGCCAACACCTCCCACGGGAACAATGTAAGTCGTAGGAACTGACCCCACAGCCGCGGGTCTCCCGGTTTTAGAATACGATGATAATTTGACATGGCGTTAGAGAGTGAAAACTCAAAATAGCCCCCGAACGTCCCCGTGGTGGGCGTCAACACCTCCCACGGGACCAATGTAACTCGTAGGAATTGACCGCGCAGCCGCGGGTCTCCCGGTTTGAGAGTACGATGGTAATTTGCATATTTATAGACTTAGGCTTAAAAAATGACGTTAGACGGTGAAAACTCGAAACAGCCCCCGAACGGCCCCGCGGGTGGCACCAACACCTCCCACAGGACCAATATAACTCCTAAGAACTGACCCCACAGCGGCGGGTCTCCTGGTTTGAGAGTACGACGGTAATTTGCATATTTCTAGGCTTAAGCAAAACATGGCGTTAGAGGGTGAAAACTCGAAACAGCCTCCGAACGGCTCCGTGGGTGGCACCAACACCTCCCACGGGACCAATGTAACTCGTAAGAGCTAACCCCACAGCCGTGGTACTCCCGGTTTGAGACTACGACGGTAATTTTCATATTTCTTGACTTAGGCTTAAAAACTTATCGTTAGAGGGTGAGAACTCGAAACAGCCCCCGAACGGCCCCGTGGATGGCGCCAACACCTCCCACGGGACCAATGTAACTCGTAGAAACTGACCCCGCACTCGCGAGAATCTCGGTTTGAGACAACGACGATAACTTGAATATTTCTTGACTTAGGCTTAAAAACATGGCGATAGAGGGTGAAAACTCGAAACAGCCTCCGAACGACCCCGTGGGTGGAACCAGCACCTCCCACGGGACCAATGTAACTCGTAGGAACTGACCTCGCATCCGCGGGTCTCCTGGTTTGAGAATACGACGGTAATTTGCATATTTATAGACTTAGGCTTAAAAACTTGGCGTTAGAGGGTGAAAACTCGAAACAGCCCCCGAACGGCCCCGTGGGTGGCACCAACACCTCCCACGGGACGAATGTAACTCGTAGGAACTGACCGCGCAGCCGCGGGACTCCCGGTTTGAGAGTACGACGGTAATTTGCATATTTATAGACTTAGTCTTAAAAACATGGAGTTAGAGGAAGAAAACTCGAAACAACCCCCGAACGGCCCCGTTGGTGGCGCCAACACCTCCCACGGGACCAATGTAACTCGTAGGAACTGACCCCGCAGCCGCGGGTCTCCCGGTTTTGAGAGTACGATGGTAATTTGCATATTTATATACTTAGTATTAAAAACATGGTGTTAGAGGAAGAAAACCCGAAACAACCACCGAACGGCCCCGTGGGTGGCGCCAACACCTCCCACGGGAACAATGTAACTCGTAGGAACTCACCCCACAGTCGTGGGTCTCCCGGTTAGAGAATACGACGATAATTTGACATGGCGTTAGAGAGTGAAAACTCGAAACATCCCCGAAACGTCCCCGTGGTAGGCGTCAACACCTCCCACGGGACCAATGTAACTCGTAGGAACTGACCGCGCAGCCGTGGGTCTCCCGGTTTGAGAGTACGATGGTAATTTGTATATTTATAGACTTAGGCTTAAAAACATGACGTTAGAGGGTGAAAACTCGAAACAGGCCCCGAGCGGCCCCGCGGGTGGCACCAACAACTCCCACGGGACCAATGTAACTTGAGGAACTGACCCCATAGTCGCGAGTCTCCCGGTTTGAGAGTACGACAATAATTTGCATATTTTTAGACTTAAGAAAAATATGGCGTTATAGGGTGAAAACAAGAAACAATCCCTGAACGGCCCCGTGGGTTGCACCAACACCTCCCACGGGACCAATGTAACTCGTAGGAACTGACCTTGCTGCCGCGGGTCTCCCGATTTTGAGAGTACGACGGTAATTTACATATTTATAGACTTAGTCTTAAAAACATGGCGTTAGAGGAAGAAAACTCGAAACAACCCCCGAACGGCCCCGTGGGTGGCACCAACACCTCCTACGGGACCAATGTAACTCGTAGGAACAGACCTCGCAGCCGTGGGTCTCCCAGTTTTGAGAGTACGACGGTAATTTGCATATTTATAGACTTAGTCTTAAAAACATGGCGTTCGAGGAAGAAAACTTGAAACAACCCCTGAACGGCCCCGTGGTTGGCGCCAACACCTTCCACGGGAACAATGTAAGTCGTAGGAACTGACCCCACAGCCGCGGGTCTACCGGTTTTAGAATACGATGATAATTTGACATGGCGTTAGAGAGTGAAAACTCGAAACAGCCCCCGAACGTCCCCGTGGTGGGCGTCAACACCTCCCACGGACCAATGTAACTCGTAGGAATTGACCGCGCAGCCGCGGGTCTCCCGATTTGAGAATGCGATGGTAATTTGCATATTTATAGACTTAGGCTTAAAAAATGACGTTAGAGGGTGAAAACTCGGAACAACCCCCGAACGGCCCCGCGGGTGGCACCAACACGTCCCACAGGACCAATATAACTCCTAAGAACTGACCCCACAGCCGCGGGTCTCCCGGTTTGAGAGTACGACGGTAATTTGCATATTTCTAGACGTAAGTAAAACATGGCGTTAGAGGGTGAAAACTCGAAACAGCCCCCGAACGTCCCCGTGGGTGGCGCCAACACCTCCCACGGGACCAATGTAACTCGTAGGAACTGACCCCACAGCCGCAGGTTTCCCGGTTTAAGAGTACGACGAAAATTTGCATATTTCTAGACTTAAGCAAAACATGGCGTTAGAGGGTGAAAACTCGAAACAGCCTCCGAACGGCCCCGTGGGTGGCACCAACACCTCCCACGGGACCAATGTAACTCGTAAGAGATAACCCCACAGCCGCGGTCCTCTCGGTTTGAGACTACGATTATAATTTGCATATTTCTTGACTTAGGCTTAAAAAGTTGTCGTTAGAGGGTGAGAACTCAAAACAGCCCCCGAACGGCCCCGTGGATGGCACCAACACCTCCCACGGGACCAATGTAACTCGTAGGAACTGATCCCGCAGCCGCGGGTCTCCAGGTTTTGAGAGTACGATGGTAATTTGCATATTTATAGACTTAGTCTTAAAAACATGGCGTTAGAGGAAGAAAACCCGAAACAACCACCGAACGGCCCCGTGGGTGGCGCCAACACCTCCCACGGGAACAATGTAACTCGTAGAACTCACCCCACAGTCGTGGGTCTCCCGGTTTAAGAATACGACGATAATTTGACATGGCGTTAGAGAGTGAAAACTCGAAACATCCACGAAACGTCCCCGTGGTGGGCGTCAACACCTCCCACGGGACCAATGTAACTCGTAGGAACTGACCGCGCAGCCGCGGGTCTCCAGGTTTGAGAGTCCGATGGTAATTTGCATATTTATAGACTTAGGCATAAAAACATGACGTTACAGGGTGAAAACTCGAAACAGCCCCCGAACGGCCACGCGGGTGGCACCAACACCTCCCACGGGACCAATGTAACTCGTAGGAACTGACCCCACAGTCGCGGGTCTCCCGGTTTGAGAGTACGACGGTAATTTGCATATTTTTAGACTTAAGGAAAACATGGCGTTATAGGGTGAAAACAAGAAACAACCCCTGAACGGCCCCGTGGGTGGCACCAATACCTCCCACGGGACCAATGTAACTCGTAGGAACTAAGCTCGCAGCCGCGGGTCTCCCGGTTTTGAGAGTACGACGGTAATTTGCATATTTATAGACTTAGTCTTAAAAACATGGCGTTAGAGGAAGAAAACTCGAAACAACCCCCGAACGGCCCCGTGGGTGGCACCAACACCTCCCACGGGACAAATGTAACTCGTAGGAACTGACCTCGCCGCCGCGGGTCTCCCAGTTTTGAGAGTACGACGGAAATTTGCATATTTATAGACTTAGTCTTAAAAACATGGCGTTAGAGGAAGAAAACTCGAAACAACCCCTGAACGGCCCCGTGGGTGGCGCCAACACCTCCCACGAGAATAATATAAGTCGTAGGAATTGACCCCACAGCCGCGGGTCTCCCGGTTATAGAATACGATGATAATTTGACATGGCATTAGAGAGTGAAAACTCAAAATAGCCCCCGAACGTCCCCGTGGTGGGCGTCAACACCTCCCACGGGACCAATGTAACTCGTAGGAATTGACCGCGCAGCCGCGGGTCTCCCGGGTTGAGAGTACGATGGTAATTTGCATATTTATAGACTTAGGCTTAAAAAATGACGTTAGAGCGTGAAAACTCGAAACAGCCCCCGAACGGCCCCGCGGGTGGCACCAACACCTCCCACAGGACCAATATAACTCCTAAGAACTGACCCCACAGCGGCGGGTCTCCTGGTTTGAGAGTACGACGGTAATTTGCATATTTCTAGACTTAAGCAAAACATGGCGTTAGAGGGTGAAAACTCGAAACAGCCTCCGAACGGCCCCGTGGGTGGCACCAACACCTCCCACGGGACCAATGTAACTCGTAAGAGCTACCCCACAGCCGCGGTACTCCCGGTTTGAGACTACGACGATAATTTGCATATTTCTTGACTTAGGCTTAAAAACTTGTCGTTAGAGGGTGAGAACTCGAAACAGCCCCCGAACGGCCCCGTGGATGGCGCCAACACCTCCCACGGGACACAATGTAACTCGTAGACACTGACCCCGCACTCATGGGACTCTCGGTTTGAGACTACGACGATAACTTGAATATTTCTTGACTTAGGCTTAAAAACATGGCGATAGAGGGTGAAAACTCGAAACAGCCTCCGAACGACCCCGTGGGTGGAACCAACACCTCCCACGTTACCAATGTAACTCGTAGGAACTGACCTCGCATCCGCGGGTCTCCCGTTTTGAGAATACGACGGTAATTTGCATATTTATAGACTTAGGCTTAAAAACTTGGCGTTAGAGGGTGAAAACTCGAAACAGCACCCGAACGGCCCCGTGGGTGGCACCAACACCTCCCACGGGACGAATGTAACTCGTAGGAACTGACCGCGCAGCCGCGGGACTCCCGGTTTGAGAGTACGACGGTAATTTGCATATTTCTAGCCTTAGGCTTAAAAACATGGCGTTAGAGGGTGAATACTCGAAACAACCCCCGAGCGGCCCTGTGGGTGGCACCAAGACCTCCCACGGGACCAATTTAACTCGTAGGAACTGATCGCGTAGCCGTGGGACTCCCGGTTTGAGAGTACGACGGTAATTTACATATTTCTAGACTTGGGCTTAAAAACATGGCGTTAGAGGGTGAAAACTCGAAACAACCCCCGAGCGACCCCGTGGGTGGCACCAAGACCTCCCACGGGACCAATGTCACTCGTCGAAACTGACCCCACAGCCGCGGGACTCCCGGTTTGAGAATGCAATAATAATTTGCATATTTCTAGACTTAGGCTTAAAAACTTGGCGTTAGAGGGTGAAAACTCGAAACATCCCCCGAACAGCCCCGTGGGTGGGACCAACACCTCCCACGGGACGAACTTAACTCGTAGGAACTGACCGCGCAGCCGCGGTACTCCCGGTTTGAGAGTACGACGGTAATTTGCATATTTCTAGTCTTAGGCTTAAAAACATGGCTTTAGACGGTGAAAACTCGAAACAACCCCCGAGCGGCCCCGTGGGTGGCACCAACACCTCCCAGGGACCAATGTAATTCATAGGAACTGACTGCGCAGCCGCGGGACTCCCGGTATGAGAGTATGACGGTAATTTGCATATTTCTAGACTTAGGCTTAAAAACATGGTGTTAGAGGGTGAAAACTCGAAACAACCCCCGAACGGCCCCGTGGGTGGCACCAACACCTCCCACGGGACCAATGTAACTCGTAGGAACTGATCGCGCAGCCGTGGGACTCCCGGTTTGAGAGTATGACGGTAATTTACATATTTCTAGACTTGGGCTTAAAAACATGGCGTTAGAGGGTGAAAACTCAAAACAACCCCCGAACGTCCCCGTGGGTGGCACCAACACCTCCCACGGGACCAATGTAACTCGTAGGAACTGACCGCGCAGCCGCGGGAGTTCCGGTTTGAGAGTACGATGGTAATTTGTATATTTCTAAACTTAAGCTTAAAAACATGGCGTTAGAGGGTGATAACCCAAAAAAGCCCCTGAACGATCCCGTGGGTGGCACCAACACCTCCCACGGGACCAATGTAACTCGTAGGAACTGACCGCGCAGCCGCGGGATTCCCGATTTGAGAATACGACAGTAATTTGCATATTTCTAGACTTAGGCAAAACATGGCGTTAGAGGGTGAAAACTCGAAACAACCCCCGAACTGCCACGTGGGTGGCACCAACACCTCCCACGGGACCAATGTAACTCGTAGGAATTGACCGCGCAGCCGCGGGACTCCCGGTATGAGAGTACGATGGTAATTTGCATATTTCTAGACTTAGGCTTAAAAACATGGCGTTAGAGGGTGAAAACTCGAAACAGCCCCCGAACGGCCCCGTGGGTGGCACCAACACCTTCCACGGGACCAATGTAACTCGTAGGAACTGATCGCGCAGCCGCGGGACTCCCGGTATGAGAGTACGACGGTAATTTGCATATTTGCAGACTTAGGCTTAAAAACATTGCGTTAGAGGGTGAAAACTCGAAACAACCCCCAAACGGCCCTGTGGGTGGCACCAACACTGCCCACGGGACTAATATAACTCGTAGGAACTGACCGCGCAGCCACGGGAGTTCCGGTTTGAGAGTACGACGGTAATTCGTATATATCTAGACTTAGGCTTAAAAACATGGCGTTAGAGGGTGAAAACCCGAAACAGCCCCCGAACGATCCTGTGGGTGGCACCAACACCTCCCACGGGACCAATGTAACTCGTAGGAGCCAACCCTGCAGCCGCGGGTCTCCCGGTTTGAGAATACGATGATAATTTACATATTTCTAGACTTAGACAAAACATGGCGTTAGAGGGTGAAAACTCGAAACAGCCCCCGAACCGTCCCGTGGGTGGCACCAACACCTCCCACGGGACCAATGTAACTCGTAGGAACTGACCGCGCAGCCGCGGGACTCTCGGTATGAGATTACGACGGTAATTTGCATATTTTTATACTTAGGCTTAAAAACATGGCGTTAGAGGGTGAAAATTCAAAACAACCCCCGAACGGCCCCGTGGGTGGCACCAACACCTCCCACGGGACCAATGTAACTCGTAGGAACTGACCGCGCAGCCGTTGGACTTTTGGTTTGAGAATACGATGGTAATTTGCATATTTCTAGACTTTCGCTTAAAAACATTGATATGCTGATAATTTGAACTCATATATGTAATTTTTCAGGTTGATGAAATTTTTTGTATTACTACTTGGTTACTGATATTTTTGTTTTTTGTATCCTATCATTTGTAGGATTGTTGCACGTGGAAAAAAGGAAGGAAGCAATGGTTTACAACATGAAGATTGTTTATATGTTGTGGACATTCAGGATAATGTTTTTTATGTGTTATAGCCGTGCAGGATTTTATTGTTTAGTTTTATGGTCGTGCGGGCTTTTATAATTTGATTGTTGAATTTTATAGTCGTGTGGGCTTTATAATAAGCAGGTTTTTCATTTACATGGTTTGGAATGTTAAGAAAATAGAGGAAACTCTGGCCAATTTTTTTTTTGGTCTGTGAATTATTAAGACGTGTAATATTTTTAAGTTTGTATATATATTTGTTTATTAACAACATTCTCAATTCGCAATTTGTGAATTTTTTTTATTATTTTGCCTATAATAAATATTTGTAACACCTCGTAGCAACCGACGGTGCACTCACAGGACCCCCAATTTTAGGATTGGACAAAAAAAATACATTTTTTTTAAATTATAGATAAATATGGTCATGGACTTTGTCCATGACCATTTTTATTTTTTTTGTCGCACTTAAAAATGGTCGCGGCCAAAATCCGCGACCATTTTTTTTATTTTTTTGTCACGGTTATGGGTCGCGGACTAGGGCCGCAACCAATTTTTTTTAATTTTTTTTTGTCACGGACGTGGGTCGCGGACTTTGGCCGCGACCAATTTGTCACGGCTCTGGGTCACGGATTAGGGCCGCGACCATTTTTTTTTGTCACGAACGTGGGTTGCGGACTTTGGCCGCGACCAATTTGTCACGGTTGTGGGTCACGGATGAGGGCCGCGATCCGTCACGGCATGGGTCACGGCCAAAGTCCTCTTGGTCGTGACCATTTTTTGGTCACGGACTTGGGCCGCGACCCACGAAAATGGTCAGTCCCAAAATGGTCACGGCCCAAATCCGCGACCCACAGTTTTGGTCAATGATTTTGGCCGTGACCAATCGCCAGTTTTGGTGTAGTGAACCATCCCTACAGACTCGTGAGAAACTTGAATCCTTGTATCCCAACTGAAGAAAGATCTCGATTGAGCTTTGGAGGTCAAGGTAACTATTTAGGATACATCTAAGAAGGTAGGTATGATGCTCCTCGGCTCTGCTTTAGGTTTTGGTGAAAGTCATGGAATAGGTTATGACGGCGTATCCACTTCCCATACCGAACTAGAACAGGTTCCTAATTTTGTGGTTAATCCTTATGGCCCTCAACCTAAACCACAAAAGAGAGTTCAACCTAGAAAAACAAATCAAGGTATACCAAAACATGTCCATGTTTTCACTTTTTACAAAATAAGAGGTCATATTATAGAGTTTTGATATAAATTAGGAAGAACTAGGCGTACACATACTCCCACACATCGCTCTAGCGACTTTGCTAGTCTTAGAGAGCAAGTTGAGTTTCTAGTTGCGACTTTGCATATATTTATGGAAGAATTTTAATGGAAGTCTTTGTCGTTTGAGAACGCTTCAATCGCTCCGACTAGAGTCAACAATGAGAAGGGCAAACAAAAGGTTACCTCCACTTGGGTACCTAAGTTAGACATCAAAGCCCTTACTGTGCACATTGCTCTCAGGGTTCAAAATACTTCCTAGTGGTATTTTAATGGTGGGTGCTCTAGGCACATGACTAGTGACATATCATTTTTTACCCACCATGAGGATCACAAGGAAGGTAAAGTCACCTTTGGAGATAGGAGTAGGTTTAGTTTTTTAGGGCATGGATTTGTTGAGATACCCGATTTCCCTAAACTAGACAATGTGTTATAATTAAAAGGGTTAGAAATGAACTTAATTAGCATAAGCTAACTGCGTGACACAAACTTTATGGTAAAGTTTAACCGGTCCGAATGTAATGTTTATGACCAATCCGGTGAAACTTTTACTACGAGGTGTTAGGACCGAAGATAATTATTATGGGATTGTGCCCAAGTCCTCCTTTGTGTGTAGCAATACCACGGTCTCCACTATGAACCTTTGGCATCAGTGATTGGGTCATGTAAACTTTATAGATCTTAAAATATTAGTGAAAAAGGACCTAGTTAGTGGCTTACCATCACTTGGGAAACCAATTACATCGGTTTGTGGACCTTGCTAACAAGGAAAACAAATTCGAAGTCCCCATCGGAAGTTGAATAACATTACCACCTCCCGGGTTTTGGAGTTGATTCACATGGATCTTATGGGTCCTACTTGATTGGAGAGCTTAGGTAGTAAGAGATATATTCTTGTGATGGTCGATAACTTTTCTATATATTCTATCCCTTGAAGAAAATTTTGATGGGGTTGAGTTCCTTACAACCAAGTGTCGTGTCCTGCAAAACCAACACGGTGTCACTATAAATCGAATGCATAGTGACAATGGCATTGAATTTAATGAAGCTAAAATGGATAGCTATTAAGATGGAGTGGGCATCAAACATGAGTTTTCGATCGTTCATACTCCTCAATAAAATGGGATAGTTGAAAGCCAGAGATGGACGATAAAAGAGATGGCTAGATTCATGCTTCATAGGAGAAACGTGCCTAGACATTTTTGGGCAAAGACGGTGAGCATCGCATGCCATAGGGTGAATAGCGTATATCTTCGTCCGCACACACTTTACACGCCTTATGAGTTATGGATAGGGAAAAAGCCCAACCTATCGTATTTCAGTGTCTGTAGGAGTACTTTTTATATCTTAAGAGCAAGAGAGACCTTAGGAAAGCTAGACTCCCGGAGCGATGAGGGGATATTTTTATGATATTCATCAACAAGTAGGGCGTATTAGGTGAGAAAGAAAGTGTACGAATGATCTGACGCAAATTTGAGAGAGTTGAAGGTACTAATACCACTATGAGAATGCAAAAACAAATATGCTCAACAAAAATTCCAATTTGAGAGTGCGCAATTAATTTTATATTTTTATCCTAAACATACATCTGTGTGATAAAACAGATAAATCAAGCCAATCATTAAACAAAGAAAAGGTTTCAGGGAAAAAAACCTTTCGGGTAAAACCTTTATTCTCTTTATAAATTTACAAGACAATCGACTTACAGACTACTTGATATCCGCCAAAAGCATAATGCGCTAATCTTCACTAATCTCTAAAGAACAACTATGATCCTCACAAGAATCACAAGAACGTAGTCCTTCCTCGTCATCCTCATCCTTTATCTTTAGTAGTGAGTTCCCTCGGGTATCACAAGTTAGCCATGGAAAAGCCTTCTCCACAAAGGTGTATGAAAGAATACAACACTTTCTAGGGTTTAAATGAATTCACAAAACTAAATATTCAGGATGTTTGTTTGTGAATTAAACATTGTTTTTGAAACATAAAAAGTGAAAAACTTTCACCAAAGTTATGCAAAAATGATTCGGGAAAAAGTCTTAAACGTTGTGAATACGAAACAGGTATTTATACAAAATTTGAGGCAGAACGTCATTCGAACGAGGATATAATGTCGTTTGAATGAGCTAAACTTTCTCTTCTAACGACATTAAAAAAACTAAGATAGTGAGCCCTCATTTGAACCTCATTTTATCTAGGATTCTAACGACCTTTTAACTATATGACGTCTCTTTTGAAACAAGATTCCATCTTGTTTGATCGAACCTTAAAAATAAAAATATTTTTCTTTTTGAAAAAAAACTCTTGTTCATTTTTTAAAAAAATAAACTTCCTAAAACATAATTTCATAAATTAATTTAAACTCTAAATTGCTTTATACCTTTACAGGATGTCTAAAAGTCTTCAAACTTGGAGATGCTTGAGTTCAGTTCGTCTTGAAGCTGCATGACGATTTGTAACACGATACGTCAAACTAGTCTAAAACTATGCTATGAACAATTCTAGAAAAATTGTTCTTACAAATTTCCCCCTTTGGCTATTCCCATCTAAAACAAGTAAACATAACCGAACACCAAATTAAAATCAAGTCTCCTATGACAAAAATCCTAATACCCTTCCAAACCTTAAAACATAATGGCATAAGTCTCTTTATCTTCAAACATCTTCTTCTTTTTTTGGCAAACTTCGTCTTCATCCAGTATGTCTTCAATTCCACTTTAAGTACGTACACACATGAGATAAAACACATACCTCCTGACGCATCGAGATTGAAACAAAGTAAAACTCATAAATAATAAATTCTCCCCCATAAATCAACTCATTTTAATTTGCTCACCCCCTTTGTTTTTATCCAAAATAGACAAAGAAATAGAAACATAGGCAAGATGAAATATCATCACAAAAAGATATAAATCAATCATGTGTAATGATCATCTCAAAGTCAAACACAACCAACTATTTCTTAAATTTTATCAATTTTTCAAAAAAAAACAAATTTCACAAATACCATGTATAATTACAAATGACCACAAAACATGACACAAAATGCATTTGGAAGGGTATCGATGTGTATAAACATGTGGAATGGAATTAATGGGTATGAACTAGACACAAATGAATTGCAATCCAAACACTCAAATATTTTCAAGAAATTATAATTGACTGCAACTCTTTATCAAACTAAGCTTTAACTTCAATTAACAAATAAAGTTGAACTTAATGAATAAAACAAGAACAATGCACAAAAGCCTTGATTATTGATGATTCTACAAATCAATAGCGTCAAGACAAAATAATCATACTAGAATTTATTGAGCAAACCCATTGATCTTCAACTAAACTCTCTCAAAAGATAAATTTATATCGCATTTTATATTATTTTCTTTTCTTTTGAAGATATTTATTTTGCAAGATTAAACAAACTAAACTATGTTTTCCCCTTTTTGGCATTTTTTTCTCTTTTCCTTGCCTTAATTTTTTCTTGGGCTCTTTTCAAACGGTGACTTTCACGATGAGTGAGCCTGTCTCCCGTAGCCCTTTCCCTTGTTCACTCATATTTTTTCAATAATAAATAAAATCTATCACGGGCAACGGTTCCTACATGCCAAAATCCCCCATAGTCACATAAATGCGTAGATGACAAAATTGATGGGAGAGCATATCACCAAGCTCAAATATACATAGTGAAGTCAAAATCTATTAAGTTTGTGCATGTGTGTTCAGAGGCATATAAAAAGTTGAATAAGTAAAGCAAATCAAGTTCTAAACGAGTCCATAAACATGGTCAAGATAAATCTACATATCTAAAGTCATAACCAAATATCCTAGCCTCATGGAAGTTGTGGAGTGAATTGGATTCAAACACACCAACATGCCATACCAAATGTGTAAAACTAAAATACACAAAATCGAAAATATTTTTGTATTTTTCAAAAATTTATCTAAATAAAATCTTTTTGTATTTTACAAATATGGCTCAATAAAAGAAAAATATAATACAAAAGATATACTTGTCATAACACTAGAAAATATATATCATTAAGCACAACTAGAGTATAACAAACAAAATCATGCAAGCAATCATCCATAAGATATAGCATGTGAAGCATCGTGTGCAAGCATGTGAGAATCCAGTAGTCTAACATCTAGCACTTCCCAAATGGATTTCCTAACTCAAATAGGTGTAAACTTAATGCGTCGGGTTTTGGGAACCAAGGGAACACTAGACTTCAACTTACTAAGACATATTCCAAGATCAAAACAAAAATGCCTATGAGAACATCTGTAAACGTGAGAAATATTACTTAGGGGTTGACCTTCTCTAACGTCCTTGGATGCAGATGACCTTATAAAACAAACAATGATATTGGCTTTAACACTTGAAGCATTAGAAACATGTGATTCGGTAACATCACTACTAAAACAACTCGAGTCTTTTAAATTATCTTTTAACTTCAAAATTTTACACTCAAGCAAATAATTTGACTCTTACAATTTTGGAGACTCCTTTTTCATATGTTCAATCATTCCTAGAAGGTTATCTCGCTCCCCTCAATGAAAGAAAATTTATCCCTTAGAGTTTTCTCACGTGCCTTAAAATCATTAATCAAATCACTATCCTCTACGGCACAAACATTGACCCTAGAATTTTTAAGGTCATGTAATTCTTTCTCTAAAAAATGGACTCTATCATCACTCTCTTTCTTGGAAAATTCTAATCTTCTAAAATCATGGTACATTTCCATAAGTTTTACATAACATAAATCTCTTTGATTTTGAGCAGTTTGCAAAAGATCCATAGCAGATTTAAAACAAAAATTTTCTTTTTCTAGAATTTCAATTCTTTTAGAAAACTTCAAATTCAAATGAATTAAGTCATCAAAACTATGAGAATCCATCTAGAGAAAAACTAAACACCCAAACGACACTAAACAAGGATCTAACATTGAAAGGACATTTTGTCCATTGTCAATATGTATGTCGTACGCCGTTACACCATCGAAGAAATTCAAGATCGCATCTACATCAACGGATCCGAATATCAAAGTGTCTTCAACATCATAACCTCTGCGAGAATGAACTTGGTAAAGTTTTGTTTCCAAGTCCCTTAAAGTTCATACTTAGTATTGGGAAATTTTTATGAAATATTTTTTATAAAAATAAGAAGTAAGTTTTTTCAAGTGAAATGAGGCTTTTAAAATATTTTTTAATTTCTGGGTAACCGGACCGGATCGCTCCGCCCATTTTTTAAACGAACCGATCCGCTTTGCACCAGTATACCACGAACTGATTGCAAACTGAAGAATCCTATTTTAAAAAAGAATCGATCCGAGGTCGGACCGATTCGCCTCCAAGCCAGACCGATCCGCCTGGGATAAAATTGAACAGTTCCGTGAGTGTTTTTACCACCGACTCATATTTCTTATATATATACCTATTTCGGTGATGTATTTTTTCAAGTCTTTGAGAAAACGTTTCTAAGAGTTCAAACACAACAAGACTTCGATTTTTGATGTGCCAAACATCTTTTTTATTCACACACAAAAATCTCAATTACTTTTGTGAATCTTTTGGAACCCTAGAACACAAGCTTTGCTATTGTTCAACCTTTGTGGGGAGATCTTTGCAACCGAGGGCTGCGTGTCATTGTTAAGGGAGTCTCTACAAAGTGTTATGGCTGCGTGTCATTGAGGAGAGCTGCGGTTCTTCCTTTGTTATATGGGTTGCGAGTCCTTGGAGGGTGCTGCATGTATTCTCTTATTGGGTTCAAGACTGAGTGTCTTTGTGGGTTGGCTGCGTGTTGATCCATTGCAGATTTCTCTATGTAATTGTAAGTTGAGATTTATATATTCATAGTGAAATAAAGGTTTTACCCGAAAGGGGTTTTTTCCTGAAATCTGTGTCTCGGCATATTTATTATATCGCATGCTTTATATTTGATGGGTTGATTTAGATGCATGTTAAGGGCTGTATTTATTTGATTTAAAAGTAGACTCTAATTAAATAAGGGTTCTTGGAAACTTGCAAATTTAATTTAATCAATTATCACACAATCGCACTCTTCAAACATAATAACTTTGTGCAACCTCCTCTGATGGAAATTTGAGAAAAATGGTATTAGCAGGAAAAACTCAAAAAAAATAGGATCACACGATAATTTGGTTAAACTCGCACTGATACCAATTTGAGAAAGCAAGGGTACAAATGCTCTGACACCAATTTGAGAGAGTGGAAGGCACTAATACCACTATGAGAATGCGAAAAAAATATACTTAACAAAAATATGCACAATTAATTTTATTTTTATCCTAAACATACATCTAAGTGATAAAATAGATAAATCAAACAAAGCATTCAACAAAGACAAGGTTTCAGGAAAAAAAACCTTTTGGGTAAAACCTTTATTCACTATAGAAATTTACAAGACATTTGACTTACAAACTACTTGATATCCGCCACAAGCATAATGCCTAATCTTCGCAAATCTCTAAAGAACAACTATGATCCTCGAAAGAATCACAAGACCGCAGTCATTGCTCTTCAGCCTTAGCCTTTGTCTTCAGCAGTGAGTTCCCTCAGGTATCACAAGTCAACCATGGATAATCCTTCTCCACAAAGGAGTATGAAAGAATACAAAACATTCTAGAGTTTAAACGAATTCACAAAGCTTAATATTCAGGATGTTTGTTTGTGAATTAAATAGTGTTTTTGCAACACAAAAAGTGAAGAACTTTTGGAAAAGTTATGCAAAAACAATCCGGCAAAAGTCTAAAACATTCTGAATACGAAATAGGTATTTATATAAATTTTGAGGCGGTGCGTTGTTCGAACTAGAATGTAATGTCGTTTTAACAAGATTGTGATATCGTTTGAACGAGATAAACTCTCACTTCTAATGACATCCAAAAAATTTAGACAATTAGCCCTCATTTGATCCAGGATTTTAACGACCTTCTAACAACGTGACATCTCATTTTAAATGAGATTTCGTCTCATTTGAGTGAGCCTTAAAAATATATTTTTGGAAAAAAATTCTTGTTCATTTTTTATAAAAATAGACATTTTAAAATATAATTTTGTTAGTTAATTTAAACTCTAAATTGCTTTATACATTTACGAGATGTCGGTAAGTCTTCAAAATTGGAGATTCTTGAGTTTTGTTCCTCTTAACGGTGCGTGATGATTTGTAACGGGATACGTCGAACTAGTCTAAAACTATACTATGAACAATCCTAGAAAAATTATTCTTACATCGGGTTTTTAACCTTGCAAGCTCTAAGGTTATGGAGTCAATAAATGTCATGATTAGAGATAAGGATCCATCGATATTTGTTCCTTCTAGCCCCCAGTGTGAGGATGATGCACCCCATGGTGACGATCCCATCCTTCTTGATGCTACCACAGTTGACCTCATTCCTATTCTAAGGAAGACACCATCTCGAGTTCAAAAGAGTCATGACTCTTCCTCTACATTTGGTGATCCTACACTAGGTGTAAATACTCATGCTTAACTAGAAAATATGGATAGCTATCTGTGTTATACATCCTTATTCAAGCCCAAGAATGTGAAAGAAGCACTCAAGGATGAGCATTAGATATCTGACATGTATGAAGAGTTTCTTCAATTTCATAAGAACGATGTCTGGGAGTTAGTCCCCCGACCTAGTGAGTCTAATATGACAGGTACCATATGGGTTTACAAGAATAAGATGGATGAGAATGGTACCATAGTTCGTAATAAGGCTAGGTTAGTCGCTTAAGGATACACAGAGATCGAGGGTAGTGTGTAGACTTTGACAAGACATTCGCTTATGTTGCTAGGCTTGAGTCCGTCCACTTACTACTCGCCATAACATGTCATTTGGACTTTAAGTTATATAAGATGGATGTTAAGAGCGCCTTTCTTAATTGCATTCTACAGGAGGAGGTTTACGATGAATAACCAAAAAGGTTTGAAGACCCTAAGCACTTGGGACACGTTTATTATCTTAAAAAACCCTTGTATGCTTTGAAGAAAGCACCACGTGCTTGGTACAAGAGGCTCACTTCCTATCTCTTATCTCGTGTCTTTAAGAGAGGGGGAGTGGATAAGACGTTATTTATGAGGAGAGAGTGTGGTGCTATTTTGGTTGCCCAAGTCTATGTGGACGATATAGTCCTTAGATCCACGTGCTCCCTCCATGATCACACATCTAAGGAGGAGATGAAGAGTGACTTTGAGATAAGCATGGTAAGTGAGCTTACGTTCTTACTAGGTCTTTAGGTTCGTCAGCTTAAGGATGGAACAATCATATCTCAATCCATATATGCAAGAAACCTTGTGAAAAAGTTTGGTCTAGACTTTCCTAAGCACTCCTGCACCCCTACTAGTACATCGACTAAGCTCAATAAAGAGGCTTTAGGAAAGGACGTAGAGTATGATAGGTAGTCTCCTGTACTTAACTGCTAGTTGTCATGATATTGACTTTAGTGTTGGAGTCTGTGCGCGATATCAAGCATCCCCATAAGAGTCACACTTACACTCACTTAAATGTATTATCAAATATGTGAGTGGAACTCTTTCATATGGTATTTGGTATTCCTTTAATACTGATGAGCGATTGTCCGCCTATTAGGATGCCAATCGGGATAGGAATGCATATGGTTGTAGGAGCACTACGGGAGGGTGTTTCTATTTTGGGAGTGCTCTTATCTCATAGTTGAGAAAGAAGAAAAACTCCATATCTTTGTCCACGGTGGAGGTTGAGTATATTGCCATCGGTAGTTGTTGCACGCAACTCTTATGGATGAAGCAAATGTTGGAGGACTATGGTATTTTACAAGACACGATGACTATTTCTTATGATAATACGAGTGCTAACCATATTTCCCGTAATCCTGTCTAACATTAACGCACAAAGCACGTTAAGACACACAATCACTTCAGACGAGACATAGTTGAGGAAAAGGTCGTGTCCTTAAGCTTTGTGAGAACCGATTGTCAGTTAGCCGATATATTCACGAAACCTTTAGATGCACTTCAATTTGAGGATCTTTGGAAATCTTTAATTATTTCCACCATTGACTGAGTTCGGGTACTTTATCTAGTATATGATGATTTTCATGATTACATCTCTTATTCCTATTGCTAGATTGTATTATCATTGTGTTATCATTGAATACATAGTTTTCTTTTTGATATATTTTTCAAAAAATCCATACAAAAGTTTTTCATTTTCAATTTCTTGAAAAATTTTAAAAAATAAAAAAGGTTTTTGGTTTTTAAGAAAAAGGTGAGAAAGGCAAAAATATTTTATTTTTGATAAAATTTTAGAAAAAGAATAAAAGAGTTTTTAATTTTTTTTGTCACCGTATATGGATGAACATTTAAGATGTTAAGATCACCCATTCATTCTATATTTCCACGTGACTTTTTCGTAGTGTTTTGAGACATGACGTCATTTCAATTGTGTGCTTAATAATGTGAGGAGTCATTATGTTGATCTTTAATGATTACTTTCCACATGTTTGAGTCCTAGTCACCTTTGATGCACACGTTCACGAACTTGTTTGAACATTGCACTTACTTATCGCTTGTCGAACACAATGTTCTCATCTTAATTTTGCTTTAAAATGAACTAAATGTAAAAACGAGATAAAAAGTTGTGTATGTAAGAACCATTGCCGGATTTAAATAATTTTTTCAAAAAATTTATTGAATATTAAGCAATGGAAAGGGACTACGAAAGATAAAATGTCTTTGCGTTAAAATCCACCATTTGCATAGAAGAGCCTAAAAAGATTAAAGTCACACAAAAACATAAGTTTCGGGCCAATATTTGATATATGGATGCTTCGCAACATATGATCATTAATTTCTTCAAAAAGAATTGAGAGTATTCTTAGTTATGTGATATTTGGAAGGATTTAAAGTTGAAGATCAATGGGTTTTCTCAAACTAAAAAAATTCTCGAAAAACATTACATAGTTTGGCATCATTGGTGTGAGAAGGTCAACTAAGCTAAGTCAATTTCACTTAAGTTCACCATTTTTACACATAAGATGGACTTTGATATCTTTCGTTAGACGTATCTTAAAACTTCATACGCACAGGTTATGACTATATGTGTTGATTAACCTATGGAACATGTTTGCACCCCTACATTACGCTTTCATTCGGATATTTTTGTGTTAATCCATGGTGTGTTGTCTTTATACTATTTATTTATTATACTTCAAATAAATTGAATGATTTCAAAAATAGTTGGTTGCCTCTGAGATTATCATCACTTATGCCTACTTGATTATTGTTGTGTTGATATCTTACTTCTTCGTGTGATGCTTTATATTTCATGTTTGGTTTCTACTCCTTTGTTTATTATAGACAAAAAAAGGAAGAAATAATTAAGGGGGCGTTTATATTTTTCGTTTAAAACTCTATGCATCACGATATCTCTTTGTTTCATGCATGTAGGTTTCTTTCACATTTAATGATGAATTTTTGGACTACACCAGATGAAGACAAAGTTGCCCAAGGGAAGAACAAGTTGAGTTTGAAAACAAAGTTTCACTTATGTCGTTCCGTTTATAGGGTTGGGGAGGGCATTAGGATTTTTTTGTCATAGAGGGGTTTTTATTGTAATTTGGGTTTCAATTTTTCTTCTTTTACAAAAATAGCCAAAGGAGGAGATTTGTAAGAGAAAATATTCATAATTTCTCGTAGCTAGGGTTTATTTTTATTTTGGCATATCCCGTTACAAACCGACTTGTCCAACTGAAATCCAATATTTCCAAGATCGAAGACACCCCTACAGCTCAAGAAGGTATAAAACTTTGGTTGTTCATAGATTTTCTAAGTTATATTCGAGGCGTGTGGGTCATATTCGGGATGTGGTTTTTTATAAAACAGAGGGTTCTTTTTAAAAGGATTTTAAAATAAAAATTTATTTTTTTGTCCTTATTTAAATTAAACTTTATCTCGTTTGAACGAAAATGTGACTTCGTTAAAACTCCCTTCTAATGAACTTCGAATGAGGTTGGCAATGCTTAGTAGAACTTTCTCGTTAGAAGACCATATGATGTATGCTTCGAACGATAATGCTTTTTCGTTAGAACGAAATGCTTTCTCGTTCGAACACAAGCTTATTTGCATTCGAACAACCTTAACATTTGTTCGAACACCGCCTCGAATTTTGTGCCAAACCTATAAATACCTGTTTTTATCTCTTTTTTCATGGGACTTTATAAAAAATGCAAACAACATATCCTTGCCAAAGTTTTTCATATTTTGCTTCACAAAACACTTTTCAATTCACAATATTTACATCCCCCTTACGATTTGTGAATCTTTGTGACACCCTATAGTCCGAATACCTTTCATACACTTTATGAAGAGCAATCTCTACGGCTAACATACAAACCAAGAGTTCATTACTGAAGAAGAAGGAGGAGATAGGTGGATACCAAGGGTAGACCGCTACCTATGGATAGCTCTCGACTGAGTCGTATTCTGTTGGAAGTTTTGAAGACTCTATGCATCTAACTTAGTTAGGCTAAATCTATGTAAGTCGATTGTCTGTTAAAATGTACAATAGTGATGAATAAAGGTTTTTCTCATTTTAGGGTTTTTCCTCAATTATTGTGTCGACTGTATGCGTAGTTTAATTATTGCGATTGGAACACTTATTATATGCAAACCTAATTTAATCGAAGATAAAATTTGGTAAAAAATGCATTTGTGTGTTGGGATTTAATTATATAAAGAAATCCATTAGTTCATGGGCACTCTCAGACTTTTTCATAATCTTAGAGTCATAAAACTCCTACAAAAATCTCTTTAACGGTTTTGATCTTCCATGATCATGTTTTAAACTAAAACCCTAGTTTATCCCCAATTGTGCAAAGATCCAGGTGTTTCATCATCATCATCATCATCATCATCATATATATATATATATATATATATAAAGTTTGTGGGCACAATTATTTTTTCTTCTACATCTTATCGTAATTATTTCATATTATGGATTCTAAGATACATAAGTGTGGTCTCATTTGGATGGGAATCAACCCAGCTTCATGACCCCTTCTAGGTGATAGTTAGATTCAACTAGATATGAGCCCACAGCACGAAAGCCCACACCAACCAGTCTCATCTTCTGACACGTAATCAACATAACAGTTACAATCATATAAAAAGGTCAACTCTACATTCACAACTTGTCCCATGTCTCGACTTTTCCATTTGTCGGCTTCAGATGACATTGAAACCTGCTTGCAGTTCTTAGATGAATTCTATAGTTTCAGATTTATTCATCTGGAAGATTATTCTCCGTCTTGGCTTGGCCGAGACCTATGAAACAACTTCAATACCTCACATGGAACATGTGACTTGTGCATCAATAAGCCACATGGACCAAACCGTTACAAAGGGCCAACAACCCCATGAAGGAATATTTCATCATCATGACTTACACATGTATAAGACAGGTGGCACCCTACCATATGATTACTCAGCTCGTGCACACCAGGTGCATGCTTAGGGCCAAAACTATGCACCCCTAAGTTTATATAAGCCCACTTCATCTTCTTTTTAATGGATCGAACAATTCACAACCCTACTGAAACTCTGATAAATTGTAATCCTGAGAGTGAAATAGTGTGTATGTAACTATGGCCTTTAGTTCCTTATAGAAATATAAAACCATCATCACCTTGAAGAATGGATTAGGCCAAGGCCAAACCACTTAAATCTCAGTGTCTTTTATCTCTATCATCCCCTTCTCTATATACGTATATATTACTGTGACTTCCTCAATTATTGACATAGCTAGATCTTGTGCTACACATATCATTAATGAGGTAATTATTAACATCATCAATTTGGCCTCATATGTGGGAAGATATGTTTCTTCCTCTTCATTTCCTTAGATTAAACTATCTCCTTTTGTATATGGTGGTGATCCAGATCCACTATTGTTGGACGTGAATCGCTACAGAAAGAGCTTGGGTGAGTATTCTTTAAGCTTATTTGCTCACAACACATTTTTACATCGTGTTACTTTTTCTCACTCTTTACTTTTGAGTGAACCTCATTGGAGATGGCATCGGACTTGCCTCCCAATGGTGGAGCAAGTTTTAGCCAGCCACCACCTCAGTCAGAAATGGCTGATGTGGCAGTGGCACTGCAATCCTTATTGGCCAGGTATAAAAATATGCAAGAACAATTTGTGGAATTCAACCAAAGTGTACTGGGGAGAGATCTTGGTGAACCAGCGGTGGAGATTATTACTTCGGATGCCAGCGAAGTGGCAAATTCGGTAATAGGGGGAGAACTCTTAGCCCCACTCAAGAAGGCACGACCATCACAGGCGGAGAGACGTCACTGATCCTAGCATCTTTGTAAAAGCTAATGCAGTGTGATATCGATTTTAAATAAATTCGCAAGTTTCCAGTTTTAAACTTATTTAATTGGAGTCAGTCTTTAAACCAAATTTAATTGAACCCTAAAACATGTATCTATGCGGATTAAATAAATCATGCAAATCCAACAAACACAAATCGAGATTCAGGAAAAAAACCTTTCCGGTAAAACCTTTATTTCACAATGAACAGTAATCACAACTTACATATACACAATGAAATCCTCCATGAATCTCAAGAAACAAATCCACATAGACCCGCAGCCTAGATCAGCACGAAATACCCTCGAGCATTCCCAATGACACGCAGTCATCTTCAGCAAGAACATCCCTCAAGTGGTACCAAGTCAACAATAGAGATATTCTCTACAAGAGAAACATCAACAAAATCATGCTTTGGGTTCCAAAACAATTCTCTAAAGCTATTAGGGTGATTTGTGAATTGAAACAAAGTTTTAAAAAAATACCTTAAAAGTGAGAAGACAAAAATTCTGTAAAAGTAGTTTTCATAAAGTGAAACACTCACGTCTATAGAAGCAAAAAGGACTCATTTAACATGTATATATAGAAAATCTAAGTCGGTGGGGTTGCTCGAACAAGAAGGCCATATCGCTCGAATCATAGGTAATGTCATTTGAACAAGGCATCACGCAACCTATCAAACGACGTAAGAAAGCTAAAACTGTAGCATGGCGTTTGATGAACTGATCAAGCGACCCTCAAACAAGCTATCGTGCAAGATGATCTAGCGCTTGAAGCAGTCATTTGAGCGACAACTTCATGTATTTTGAACTACATAAGTAGGTCGTTTGAATGATCAAAGAAAAAAAATTCCTTTTTAATAAAACTCCATCTCAAGACTTAGAAAAAATATTTTTGACAAAAAATGATGCCTCAGATGTTTAAAAACATTTTAAAAAAATTATCCCAACGCTTTAAATGAACCATTAAGGGACTTAAACATAACCTTACCAAAATATATATCGCATAGGATCATTTCTTGAAGAATGTTGATATTCGGATCCATTTTGATGCATGATTGAACTTGAACTTTTCTTCGACGATTGTAGCTAAAAAAGACATACTCTAATGTAAATGGACTATGTAAAATATGACCTTACAAATCTTTCCCTATGTCTATGGTGGTACAAATTAAAAATATCTGAATTATCAAATCAAAATTTCCTATACAAATCTAATACCCTCCCATGAACCCAAAAATGAAAACATACTAAAAATGCAACTCTTAAAACATTATTCAAAATCTTTAACTTGAAATCTTCAAATCTCTAACTTTTGTTTGTCATCATCAAGGTGTGCAAAATATGATCCTCAAATTTTGTACCTACACACATGAGACAAGAAACAAATACCTTCGTGGCATATCGACTTTGAAATGAGATAAACATAAATCAAAACAAATATCAAATCTCCCCCATAATTTAAACTCCCCGATTAAATAATAATTCACTGTCCCCTTTTTATTTATCCGAAAGAGACAAGGAAAAGAATAAATAAAATAAGCTTGGAGTGTCACGAAAGTATAACAAATCAACTACGATCATCAAGGATAAACATGAAAGCATTCCGCCAACTATTTTTTATTTTTCAATTTTTTTCAAAAAATCATACCCCGTGAATTTACACTAAGATAACCAAATTGGGGAAACGCAATGAATAGGTGTGAACAAATTCGATAGGAAAATCAATGCAATCAAATATAACATATGTGTAGGATGAATATGGATACTCCTAACGAATGATCTCAAAACCGTCCTTAGGTGTCAAGAAATGTGAATTTAACTGACATCGACTTAATTTAATCGAAACATCAAAGTCAAGAATGATTTTCACACCAATAACGTCTAAAACTATGTAATGCTTTTCAAGACTTTATCAGGAAATGCAAACCCATTGTGTAAATTTCCAACAAATCTCCCTCATAAATAATAAACTATTATTTTTGTAATGAGGTGATCTAAAACCTAATGGCCCCCTTTTGTCGTATTTATCTTTTTATTGCCTTAAAAAAAATTTGGGGCTCTTTTCAACCTCTTTAGACCTTGGCTACTTTTTAGAATGCCACACTTTTTTCTAGGTCCAATTTAAATGGTGACTTAATTGCAAAGGATAAATGAGTACCTTTCATAGCCCTTCCCCATTTTTCACATATATAAAACAAATCTCTCACGGGCAATGGTTCTTATATGCACTACTTTCAATGTCAAGTTTTATCGCATTTGGTTCATTTTAAAGACAGTATTAAGATGGAAACACTTCAACCAACATGTGATAGAAGCAAAATAATCAAATAAATCCATGCAAGTGTGCATTAAAGGAAACTAAGAGTCAAACATGTAGGTAGTAATTTTAAATTACATCTTAATGACTCCAAACCTTATAAAGCACAAAATGAAATGATGGCACATATCAAAACACTATCAAATAGTCACATGGATATAGAATGATGTTGTGACTTGATCATCCTAAATGTCCATTCATAAACGGTGTAAACAAAATATAAAACTCTTTCTGTCTTTGTCCAAAAAAGTTATCAAAATAAAATCTTTTTGGTTTTTTCCATTTTTTCTAAAAACTCGAAAATCTTTTTGTATTTTTCCAAAAAAATTCGAAAACAAAAATCTTTTTGGTTTTTCGAAAAATATATCAAAAATGAAAAATATATACAAAAATGGTACATAGTAGCAATAGGCATAAAATATCATCATGAAAATCATCATATGCTAGCAAACAAGTCTAAACCTCAACCGTTAGGTGCGATGGAGTTTTTCAAAGATGGTGACATCCTATGAAAAACATCCATCAAATCATGTGAAGTTTTGACGAAAAACTTAATTTGCTCTCTAATATGTGCAAACTCTCTCATGTAATCCTCCGGAGCATCATCTGTGGATGTGTGTGTGAGAACACCTAGTAAAACTCTATGTGACACACTACCCAACTTAAAGAAAAATTTCATAAGGTGTCCTCTCTTCTTACAATGGGTGCAAACATACACCACCATATGAACACATCTCCTAATACATCTAGGACTCTCTCTCCTATCGGGTAACATACGCCTACGTGGCTTGGGTTGAGTGCCATATGGATCCATCACAAATTCAAGAACCGGTTTGGGTGCAACATGGGAAGTAGGCGCACCGTCGTGACCTATTCCTAGTCTCTCAAAATTACCCAAAATAGGATGGAGGACAATCTTTCCTACCTTATTAGACGTGTCCTCTAAAGTGACCTTTACCTCCTGAGCCCGTTTAAGATATCTCTTTAATTATGACACACGGGCTTCAAGTTCAATCTTTTCCTGACCTAGGATGATCAATTGCTCACTCAAATTAACCCTCACCTTCTCGAGTTGACTCGCCAATGCCTCAAAACCCTTCAAAACCTCTATCTCTCTCTCCCAATCTATCACCCTAAGACCTAATTCCTTAATCAATTTCTTCATCTTTAAGGTCTAGACGCGCAAATCTCTAAACACAATTTGGAGCTCACTTTCACCTTCGCTTCCAAACTCACTTTCGGTCTCTCTCTCACACGAAACACTCAAATCATCCCCGGGCTCTCACATGCACAAGTATCCTCATCGTCATGGGACAAACTAGGAGTTCTCACGTGACAAGCAAAAAAGTCTACACACATCATATGTGAAGATTCATCCCCGGAATCCTTCACCTCTTCCTCATTATTGCTAAGAGTGGCTGGCATGTCAATCTTCTTGCCCTTTCTCTTTAGCCTAGTTGGACACTCAAATTCCCTATGCCCCTTTCCCTCACATTCGAAACATCTCTCCTATTCCTCTTTCTCTTTTCCTTTCTTTTTCTCACCGCTCACTTTGGCCTCTTCTTTCTTTTTATTTTTCTCAAAAAACTTTTTTATTGGAAGAATTTTCTTTTGAGAATTTGAGAAACTTTTTGAAATATATAGAAAGCATGGCCACATTATCAAAATCAAATTCTCCCTCAGACTCGAAATAACAAACTTTCACTTTCTTTTTCTTCTCTCTCTTAGACAATTCCTCACTCCTCCTAGACTGGGCTCTAAGTTCTATCCCTTTATCCTTAGGCTTGACAGTGTCACAAAACATGTCAATTTCATATGTTTGGAGGTCTCCTACTAATTCTTCTAACTTAAGATTGCTCAAATATTCTAAGTAATTTAATACAGTAACTTTCGGGATAAAATGTTTAGGCAACGATCTCAAAATCTTTTTAACCACTCGTGCATCAGGAATGTACTCCCCAAGATTGAAACTAGTGTTGACAATATCAGACAAACGTGAATAAAACTCATCAAAACACTCAGATTCAAGCATGGTAATCGTTTGAAATTGAGTAGTTAAATTTTGCAATTTAGACTTTCTTACTACAGTTGTTACTTTATGGGTAAGTTGTAAAACTTCTCATGCTTCATTTGACGTGGTGCACGTCATAATACGTCGGAACTCGTCTGGGGTGATGGCTCCAAAAATTGTACTTAGCCCATGAGAATTAAAATTTCTCTATTTAAATTCATCCTCAGTCCAGTCTATCACAGGTTTAAGATTGGTGACATTATTAGCGATGACAGTGGTAAGAGACCACCCTCTACCACAAACAACCCAACCATGTTCATCGATAGGCCTTTAAATGAGATTTCATATGAGCTTTCCAATAGGCATAATTATTCCCGTCAAAAACTTGCAACCAATTATATAAGTTTTCATTCTAAAACATTGCAAAATCGCAAAATCAGAGTTTCAAACAAAACAAGATCACAAAATTTTGCAAAAAACAAGGATCACTGAATAAATTAGAGAAACCCAATCACTTAATAGCTTAAAGCAACCTGCTCTGATACCAATTTGTAAAAGCTAATGCGGTGTGATATCGATTTTAAACAAATTCACAAATTTTCAATTTTAAACTTATCTAATTGGAGTCAATCTATAAATCAATTTTAATTGAACCCTAAAACATGTATCTATGTCGATTAAATAAATCATGCAAATCCAACAAACACAAATTGAGATTCAGGAAAAAAAACTTTTGCTTAAACCATTATTTCACTATGAACAGAAAATCTCAATTTACATATACACAATAAAATCCATAATGAATCTCAGGCAGTAGATCTACATAGACACGCAGCCTAGATCTGCAAGAAATACCCTCTAGCATTCTCAATGGCATGCAGTCGTCTTAAGTAAGCACCTCCCTTAAGTGGTACCAAGTTAGTAGTAGAGATCTTCTCTACAAGAGAAACTCCAACAAAATCGTGCTTTGGGTTCCAAAATAATTCACTAAAGCTATTGGGATGATTTGTGAATTGAAACAGAGTTAAAAATACCTTAAAAATGAGAAGACAAAAATTCAGTAAAAGAATTTTTCGTAAAATGAAACACTCATGTCTTCTGAAGTAAAAAGGACTCATTTAACATGTATACATAGAAAATCTGAGTTGGTGGGGTCTCTCAAACGAGAAGGCCATGTCGTTCGAATGACATGTGATGTCGTTTGAACCAGGCATCACGCGACCTATCAAAGGTGGTAAGAAAGCTAAAATAGTAGAATTTTGTTTGATGAACTGATCAAACGACCTTCAAATGCGCTATTGTGCAAGATGCTCTGTCTCTTGAAGCAGTCATTTGAGAGACAACTTCATGTCATTTGAACGACATAAGGAAGTCGTTTGTATGACCAAAGTGAAAAATTCCTTTTTATTAATACTCCGCCTCAGGATTTAGAAAAAATGTTTTTGATGAAAAATAACGCCTTAGATGTTTAAAAAAATTATCCCAATATTTTAAATGAACCATTAAGGGACTTAAACACAACCTTACCAAAATCTATCTCGTAGAGGCTCATTTGTTGAAGAATGTTGATATTTTGATCCGTCTTGATGCATGATTGAAGATGAACTTTTCTTCGACGGTTGTAGTGGTATACGACATACTCTAATAAAAACGGACTATGTAAAATATGTCCTTATAATCTCCTCCTAGGAAAACAGAACCAAGACTGCCTAAACGACCAAGTCTATGACGAGGAGGGGTACTGGGAGCCATATGAAATTTTTGGCGATACAGTCCGCCTAGGTCCAACCTATTGGGGAAAAAGCTCGCAGCCAACTCTGAAAAGCTGACAAAGAGCTTCATCCTTTAATAGATTGAGCAGAGGGCTAGACTTTGACCATTTCGGACCATACATGAAGGTGGACAAGATGGGCACTCTTATTCTCATAGCATTGTTGGATCCAAAGGAAATGGAAGATGTAGTGATGAAAGACTAAGGCAAATCCGAGACAGAAATGACCAAAGGGAGGTAAATAGTTGACAGAGGACTGCTGGCTGAGAACCCGAACCACTGGTAAAGACTATAGAAGACAGAGGCAATAACGTAATGGAAAAAAAAGTCATGGAATAGTCCCATACAAAGGCTGGAAGACAAGATCGATAACCTGACCAAGAGCCGAGACCTAAGTCGTTGATGCTACATGGAAGGGTCTCCATTTGTGCTAAGAATTGTAAGTTATCCTACTATGACATCGAGGTATGATGGTAGTTCAAATCTGGTTCACTATATAGATATGTACCTGTCGACCGTCAACATATACTCAACACTAGACAAGATGAGATGTTGTGCCTTTTTTAGAACTCTCACAGGCGCGACTCACATATGATATATCACCTTTCCGAGAGGTTCCATAGAGAATTTTAAGTAGCTAGTCGATAAGTTCATTCACAACTTATATTTTGGCATAAAGCCACCAAAGAGGGTTACTCATCTCCTCTATGTTAAGCAAGGAAAGAATGAAACTCTAAGGGATTGCATCCCTCGTTTTAATAAGGAAAAGTTAGAGGTAGAGGGTAATTATAAAAGTATAGCGATGACAATGATCATTAGTGGCCACTAGAAGGCAAACTCTTTTGGAAACTCTCTGAATATCCTCCAAAGTCCATGATAGAACTCATGGTCATGGACGGGATAATCGTGAATGCGAAGGAGGCCATGTCAGCTAAGGGGCGAGACACAAAGGAGGTCGGTGGAAAAAAAATCTAGTCAGGCCAAGGACGAAGAGGGAAAGAAAAGATCTGATGAGTATAAGTTTACCAAGTAAACTCCACTAATAGTGAGCCCAGAGTTTACTCTTAATGAGATCAGGGATGATAGAGCCCTCAGATGACCAAAAAAAACTCAATTATCCTCCTCACAAGAGGGATAAGAGTAAGTGATGTGAATTTCATCACGATCATGGGCACAGGACGGACACATGTTTTTCCTTAAAGGATAAAATCGAGAAGTTTCTTTAATAGGGTAAACTCCCAAAGTATGTGGATAGGAGTGGCAATAAAGATGAGTCCAAAAAAAGCAGAATGGGAGGAAAGATGATAAGCCGAGGCAAGAGGTTCAGGCCAATAAGAATAATGACGAGTCTAGTGATAATGGGGGAGATGACCCCAACCTCCCAGTAAAGATCCCTAATGCAAAGGGTCATTAGCATATAATCTCGTTTGATGTGAAGATGATCTTTGGCGGCGTAGCAGGTGGCGGTATAAAGCCGATCGACAGAAAAATGCATGTGGTAGAAGAAAAAGAAGCCCCAAAGAGGTTAGAGATAAATTTTATCGAGACCGAGGCAAAGCTGGGAAAATTAGAGAAGGTTGATATAGCAACTTTAGTTGTTAGATTTCATATATTGGAGTTTAAAAGGATCCTAACCCCACACGACGACCCCATGGTCATCAGTATGAGAGTTCATGGGTATGATGCCTCCCATATTCTCATCGTTGAGTGAAGTTCAGCAGATGTGATGTTCTGAGAGGATTGGAATTAAGCAAAAAGAGACACGTATCTTATCACTAATCGTTGATCAGCTTCAGTGGGGAGAAAGTCCACCCGTTAGGGGTATTTGGGATGGACATATGCATGGGAACCTGGCCAAGGTGTCTCACCAAGAAGATTAGCTTTTTTTCACAAACAAGTACATGTCCTCGGCCTAAAATATAATTTTTGGAAGTGTAACGCTCAAGGAGTTTGAGGCCGTGCCTTCCACAGTTCACCAGATGATGAAATTCTCGACTCCCTATATAGTAGGGAAAGTATAGGGTGACTAGGTGGAGGCTTGTGAATGCTACATCGCTTATACAGAGGAAAGGGATGCCCATAAAAGAGCAACTACCTCATAAAAGACATTGTCAACTCGAGAGACGAGTAAAAGCTAAAAAAGGTAAACCCACTGAGGAGGTAGAATCCATTGTCCTCAATGAGGACGAGTTGAAAAATCATCCAAATCGGTTCATCCCTGAAAGCTGAGATCAAGGAAGAATTGATGAATCTACTGAGAAGAAGGTAGAGTATTTTTGCCTGGAGCCATGGAGTTATGCTAGGGATTGACACCAACGTTATCTCCCATCGGCTAAATATTAATGAAAAAGTGAAGCTCGTCAAAGAGAGATTCGAAACTTCTGCAAGGGATGGATATGAAGTAATGAGGACGAGGTGAAAGAGATTTAGACAACTGAGTTTATTCGGGAGGTCCAATATCCTCATTGGCTCTCCAACGTCATCATAGTGCCTAAATAAAATGGTAAGTGGAGGATGTGCGTGGACTTTACCTATTTAAACAAAGCCTACCCAAAACATAGCTTCCCACTACTTCGAATTAATCAAATGGTTTAAGTCACGACCGAGCATGAACTTATGATTTTCATGGATTTGGGGTATAATTAGATTTTCACTCACGAAGACGATGTTGATAAGACTTCCTTTATCATAAATAAAGGAACATATTGTTCTAAGATAATGCCATTCGGCCTGAAGAAAGCAAGGTCAACTTATCAAAGATTGGTCAATATGATGTTTGAGGACCAGATTGGGAAAATGATGGAAGTCTATGTCGATGACATAATGATGAAAATCCTGAAGGCTAAAGACTATCTGTTCGACCTTAAATGCACATTTTATACGATGGACAAATATAAGATGAAATGGAACCCGGACAAGTGATCTTTAGGGTCGGCACAGAATTTTTTTAAAGTTTTATTGTGAACTAAATCAGGATAGAGTCAAACCCCGTAAAGATCAAGGCATGGATTCACATGCAGACACCGAAAATAATAAAAGATGTCCATAGGCTTACCAAACGAGTCACAACTCTCAACCATTTTGCCTGATTGGTAACTGATAAATGCCTGCCTTTTTCCAAAATCTTGAGAAAAGCCTTTGCCTAGGACAAAGAATCTGATAAAGCATTTAAGGAGTTGAGAGTGTATTTGGGGTCTCATATGTTTTTATCTCGGCCTGTTCAAAGCGAGAAGCTGTTTCTTTATCAAGCAATATTAGAATCGATAATCAGCGTGGACATCGTCCAAGATGACGAGGGGGTTCAAAAACCAGTGTATTTTAATAGCAAGGCCTTCCAAGGGGCCGAGCTCAAGTATCCAAATATAGAAAAGCTAGCCTATGCACTGATTAAAATGAAGCCGTATTTTCAAGCGCACATGGTGGTGGTTCTCATCGACACTCCTCTGAGGCAGGTTATTCATAAACCCGAGAAATCGGGAAGGTTAATGGACTGGTCAATTGAGATAGGTGAGTTTTACATCATTTATTAGCCTAGGAACATAATCAAGGGGCACTCTTTATTAGATTTCATGGTCGAATTCACGTTTGTCGAAATTGATAATGATATTATTGAAGAAGTAGAAAAGTCGACGATCGTACCAAGGGAGGTTGTGGTAGACACTACTTCGGTCGACATTGTAAAGGTAGATATTGCTGAGAATGATCTTTTATTCATAAATGGATTTTTATCTGAGGGTCATTTCTCATAAGAAGAACTAGTCTGGAGTTTTCTTATAGATGAATCATCTTGTGAGAATGGTAGCGGCATGTGGTTAATATTATCGGCTTCGGATGGAACTATATATAGTCTTCCTTAAGATTCATCTTCAAGGCATCAAATAATGAGTCAGAGTACGAGGTCCTACTGAGAAAAAGAAAATAACGTTTCAGGAAGAAATTCAGTTCTGCTTTCGTCTTGCTCTTGTATTATTTTTTCTTTTTACCTTTTTTTATGGTCGATTCCGCATAATCTTCTTGAATATATTTTTTTTGTTTGAGAGAACGGATCCAAGATTTTCTTGGTTTTGTGCATCTGATTTAAGATCTCCTTGATCTGCGGGTTCTTTTTCTTCTTGATTTCGATTCTTTAATTGAAACTTTTATTCGATGGGCTAAAAAAATTCTCTTTTTGCCTATCTATATGAAGAAGAAATCATGTAACGAAGGGGATTCTTATTTGTACAAATGGTACTTCGAACTTGGAACGAGCATGAAGAAATTAACGATACTTCTTTATCTTTTGAGTTGTTCTGTCGGATCGGTCGCTCAAGATCTTTGGTCTCTACCCGGACCGGATGAAAAAAATGGGAGCACTTCTTATGGACTCGTTGAGAATGATTCTGATCTAGTTCATGGCCTATTAGAAGTAGAATTCAACAAAAAAAGATCCCCTAGTTGGGCTGTCTTCGAGAAAGCTCTTAGCTTTTATCATGAGTGAGAGAGGAATTGAGGCTGATCCAGCTAAGGTGAAAGCCATTATTAATCTATGTCATCACCTCGTAACCTCAAAGAGTTGCGTAGTCTGTCGGGTCGGCTCCATCCTTTGATCTCAAAAGGTAGAACTCGATGTCAATCCTTTTCCCGTCAAGATGCGAACTTTGTTTGGACGCCAAACACAAAAAAAGAGGAGTTTCTTTTCCTTATGGCGAAGCAAGGAATGGTGCTAGTCTGGTTTTGTTATCTTATAGTCTCGATCAAACGAATTTATACTCTGTCACCCAATCTGGTTTCATCGTCACCTTATGATAATCGTGTAAAACGAATTAGGAAGTGTTCCGTGAGAGAGGGCAGCATTGCAGCACTGTCTTATGGAAACACTACTCCTAGATGCCATCCGAGGGATGAGGGCCTTTCAGCTCTAACTCACCTCCGGGTAGAGATAACAGTTTGTGATTTATAGTTGTTCTTGTCCAGATATCTCTACCCGGATGCTCTTGGAGAGAGTTGGGGGATAAAGCATCTCTGAGTGTCTCGTTGATTTACTACTCAGATAAGAAAGACAACAGGAAGAGAACCAAGGGCAAGGGAAGGATCTGGGGTTAGAGCCTTACCGATATTCTTGTATCTTTCTTGTTCTTCTTCTTACTCCTCTTAGCTTCTGTTTTCTTTGTTTTGAATTGTAAAATAAAGAGTAGATTAAATCTACTCCTTAAAGGCATAAAGTTAAAACAAAAAAATAATAAAGCCAACATTACTATACTGTAGTCAAAGACTACACTGTAGCCATCCCAACACTCTGTCCCTCGCCAAAGCATTGAATGTCAGCCAAGTGATTGCCTACAGTTATTCGCATCTTATAGTCAATAAGATATTGGGAATTTATGAGACCGAGGACAAGAATATGGATATATATTTGGCCAGAGTCAAAAGGATGATGATAAACTTCAAAGAAGTCAAGATCAAGAGGATTCACAGGCTTGAAAATATCTGAGCTGACGCTCTATCTAGGTTATCATCGGTTACAAGGAATGAAATCAGATGATCTGTTCCTGTTAAAATCCTACATAAGCCAATCATTGAAGAAGATGACAACAACCTTGTGTTCTGCCTAAATTTAAACTTGGGGGAGTCCTAGATGGATCCACTAATCAAGTATATTTGAGACGATGAGCTACGAGAGTCTAAATCTGAGAGGAAAAATCTCTGATACCGTGTCACAAAGTTCACCATCATTATTGATATACTTTATAAAAAGAGATTTCTGATCGCATTCCTCAAATGTGTTCATCCTACCGAGACAGACTACATCCTCAGAGATGTTTATGAAGGTACTTGCATAAGCCACATTGGCTGTCGGTCCTAGGCAAAGAGGATTATCACCCAGGGATATTTCTGGCTGATACAATTGAATGTGTGAAGAAGTATAATAAATTTTAGAGGTTTGCAAGCAATCCTCATCAGCCTCACTCGTCCATTACTGCGCCCTGGCCATTTGCAATTTGGGGTATTGGCTTGGTTAGACCTCTTACGAAGGCACCAGGAAATTACCAATATCTGATAATAGTAATTGATTATTTCTCAAAATGGGTGGAAGTTGAGGCCATGATATCCATCATAGAGGTTAAAAAGTTGAAGTTTATTTTAAAGAACATCATCTGCCGGTATGGCCTACCCCACTCCATAATATCAGATAACAGTAAATAGTTCAACAATCAGTCACTATAGCATACTGCAAGAGGGTCGATCAACATAAAATAATTTTCTCTTCTTTGGGCCAACACCAAGCCAATGGTTATACGGAAATCACCAATAGGATGATACTTGAAAAATTAATAAGAAATTATAAGATGGCAAGGGCATGTGGGCTAAAGAGCTACACGGGGTTCAATAGGCTTATAAGACAACTGAGAGGATATCGATAGGCAAGACACCTTTTATGTTGGCTTCCGGGTCTGAGGCAGTTATCCCGACTGAGCTTGGACTCCCAAGTCACAAAGTCCAAACTTATGATACAACATCTAACATGGACGATAGAAGATTGGACTTGGATATAATTGAAGAAATAAGAAAGGATGCAGAGGTCAGATAGTCAACTTATTAATAGAGACCTTTAAGATTTTATAATAAGAGGGTGAAAGATAGTCCAATAGTCGTGGGTGACTTAGTCTTGAAGAAGGTCTGGCAAAAGCCCAACAAACTTCATCCCAATTGGCATGGACCCTACAGAGTGACTGACGAGGTTGTGCCGAGAACTTTTAGGCTTGAAAATCTTAAAGGTGAGACCTTATTTAACCCTCAGAATGTCGACCACTTGAAGAGATATTATCAATAGCCATAGTTTTATAAATATTGTGAATTTCTGTTTCTTGAGTTAATGTATTTCAATCTTAGTCCCATGTGTATGAAAAAATTTATTAATGAAAAATCCAAGTGTTAGATCATATTTGTTTTTCTTATTGTCATCAACTGCTACATGGTCGGAACTTTATTAAATTAAAGAACATCATTTTATGGTGAATTAGTTTTTAATCTATCTCGGTGATACAAAAAAACTAAGAGTCTTATCTCCTTCATACCATCATAATAACGTCGAGAGGGGGGATCAGTGTTATAGCATCACTCCTTGTGGTGAAAATAAAATTGAAAATCATTTTATATGGTTGTCCAACATCATTATATGGTGAATTAGTTTATAACTCTATCTCAGTGATACGAGGGCATATGAGGAGCCTCGTTTCCTTTATACCCTCCTAATAACACCAAGAGGGGAATCAATGTTATAACATCACTCCTTGTGGTGAAAACAAAATTGAAAAATCATTTTACATGGCTATCTAACATCATTGTATGGTGAATTAGTTTATAGCTCTATCTCGGTGATGTGAGGGTGTATGAGGAGTCTCGTCTCCTTCATACCCTCCTAATAACACTAAGTGGGGGGATCAGTGTTATAACATCACTCCTTGTGGTGAAAATAAAATTGAAGATCATTTTATATGGTTATCCAACATTGTTGTATGATGAATTAGTTTATAACCCCATCTCAGCGATACGAGGGTGTATGAGGAGTCTTGTCTCCTTCATACCCTCCTAATAAAGACGATAGGGGGGGTGTTATAGCATCACTCCTTGTGGTGAAAATAAAATTGAAAGGCATTTTATATGGTTTTCCAACATCATTGTTTATAACCCTATTTCGGGGATACAAGAGTGTATGAGGAATATCCTCTCCTTTATGACTTCCCAATAATGCCGAGAAAGGAGGGGTAAACATTATTTAATCAATTGTGGGAATAAGAATTATACTTAGAACATCATTCAATGATGATGAGATGAGAAAATGTAGAGACTACATAAGGCCATTCACATGTCAAAAGTTAACATAAGAAAAAATCTTATGGCATTCATCTAAAAAATACGAATATACGAAGATGATTCAAATGTCAGTGTTACAATACATCCAGAGTATGAGGGATGAAACAAGAGATTGTTCATAAAATTGATACATCAAAGGGAATAAGGCCACAAGAATCCGCCCATTTAAAAAGAAATTTAATTTTCTTTAGGCTTCTCGGCCTTGGCATAGATGTCAAGGACTAATGGAATATCAGAAAGCTTGGTCTGAACTTCATCATTCGCACCATCAGTCGATGTCGTCCCATCCTGGTTAAGCAATGTCATATTGATCGCGGATGCCTGAGGAGTAGTCTTAGCTTCAACTTAGACAAAGGCAATAACAGCCTCCTGGTTTGAGAAGATGAAAGACTTAAAGTTGTCAGAAAGATACGGCTCAGCCATCGAGGTCTAGATGCTTGTTTAACGCCTAAATGCAATCAATCTTCGCCCCCTTTCCAAGTACTCAAGGGCATAATGGACAAACTACTCAGCTTCTTCATAGACTCATCCATAACTTTTTTTATTTCGTCTTAATGATGAAGTTTAAGTTCATCCATCTTGGCTCAGTGACTTACCCTCTGAGATAGCATATCCTCTGACTTCTATTTCTTCAACTCGATGATCTCATTATTGTGGCTTGCCTCAACATCATTGAGATTCTTCTGTATCTCCTCAATGGATTTGATATCAGCTTCGGCCTTCTAGATTTTTAGGGCATTCTCATGAACCCATTAGTTCAGGTGGCGAAGAGCGAGCACAAAATGCAAAACACGGAAGGCAGAGTTAGAAAGAGATGAGATAACACTTAAGTAAAAATTATGAAAGATGAATATAAGTGTTCCCTGAGTTTCCCTGTTAAGAGAAAAATCACAGATCCGAGGAGGGTCTTGAGCATTGAAAAACCTACTATCAGACTCGTCCATGACCAATACAAAGGCATCCTTATCCCATATCTTATAGCCAAGTAGAGAGTCGGTGGTGACAATAAATTGGGCCAGCCAGGCTATAGCAACAATGCCGTTTGATATGAGGAGGGCAGTGTTATCACGAGCTTTGGAAAATATGCCATTCTTTTTCTTACTATAGGGAGGAAGGACAGTGCTGACATCCTCAGATAGGTCTTTATGTTTTTTGGGGTCCTCGACCTGAGTCGCCCCCTAGCAATCGTCTTCTTTGGAGGAGAAGAGGGATTTTTGCTTGCCAACTTTGTCAACATATGGCAATATGGGGAGCGGCCATCTTCTAAATTTCTTTTGACGTATCGGCTGGACGACCTACAATCGAAGGAAGTGATTAGTATCTGCATCATAAATAAAAGACGACATTACAGTTCAAAAAATAATCTCTAACTTACACAGCTTAGTGAGGGGGTCAACCACCAAGCCAGTATCGGCCTAGAGTGATAGGTCAGTCATCTATTCATATACGAAAAGACCATATTTCTTACCGCAAGTGGTTTATCTTTTCCTGACCATCGTTGTTTAGGCCAGGATCAAGCCTAGATGATATTGATACTCTGTCCCATTTTTAGGGACTCTAGGCTCAGTGCCACTAGTTGGAACATTGGTGTTCAATTCCTAGGCACCCGATACAAATAAGTACTGGGGATTTTAGTCATGATTTAAAGTTTAGCTCATAATCAGAATCTTTTTATCGGATTTCTTGTCTACGAGGTAAACCTAACAGGGGTGAGACTTCGTTGTTGAGATAGTGTAGCAAGCTCCAAAAATATTAACTTGAAGATCAGCTTGCAAATCGATCTTTCAAAGTTGGATGAAGTTGAGAATGATCATCCATGCATTGTGAGAAAGTTGATCTAGTGGAAGCCCTATGATTGTAAGGATGGATCAAACGTTTGGGTGGATCAATAGTCTGAAGTCGATCCTGAACAATTGTTCATATATGACAACCTCCTCCTTTTTGTTGTCAAAAGATCTCTCGTCCTCAAATGGGACCCTTATGCCGATAAAGGACTTTATCCCATAGAGGTGCCTCCATATGATCAAATCTGTCTCTCGAGCAGTACTAGGAAAGTTCGAGGCATATTAAGTATACATTTTTTCTTCATCCTCATCATTAAATCCAATGACACCCCCAGGATATCTGGTGGTCAATTCAGCGTCAGTCATGGCCAATATTTGAATGGTCGTGGGTGATTGCTAAAAAGCTACCTCGACTCTCGGCTCATCATTATCCGAGATCTCATGGAATTTGGGTGATTGGGGTTCCCTCAATTACTTGACTCAGTGGCCCCATTGGTGTCCAGACGAGACTCTAGAACATGCACAGCCTCTTTAAAAGAGTTGGCCCCTTTGAATTCTTTGGATGAGGAAGGGATTTAGCCCTTAGATGAGGCTACAATCTGAGAACCACTAGAAGATGTACCAGACATGGTATAATTATTAATGCTTATGAAAACCCTAGGCATGGCCGGGGTAGGATATGTAAGAAGTAGAGGTGGACAAACTACAACTAAGGGGCTTGGCTGAATTGGAAGTCTAAACTCAGCCTCAGATCTTTTCTTAGCCTCGGCCTCAGCCTTATGAATCTCCATAAGTATTCCTTACCTTAAGTGTGGGTAGTGATCACTAAGCTCGTATAGTCTTCGGTACATCCAAACAAAAACAAGTTTTGACCAGGGTCGATCGCAAAATCAAGGGGGGATTTAAATTATTTCTACAAAAAACAATCAAAAATAGTATAAAGGGATATCGAAGAAGGTGATCAGAAAGTTCAATGGAGGGATGGTTTGGTATCCAAAACTATATCAAACTCCTATAATCTAATTTTATAAACTCCAGTACCTAAATGATGCCTAAAAACCATCATAAAAGCTCTAGAACAACCACTAGTGATGGATAAAAACTCAAAGACCACTAAGAAAATAAAGAAATCAACTAGCATAATTGAAAACAGAGGCACATGAGCAAGAAAAATGGTTACCTGGGTGGATGAGAAGACTTTGGACGAAAGAGAAACAGAATTGAGAGGTTTAAAGAGAGAGAAAATGGAAGCTTGAGTTTTCACCTGGAATAATTGGAGTGGGAGGATGAAATTTAGAGAACAAAAAGAAAAACCAAGATTTTTGGGTATTTAAATAATGTAATGACTGGGTGAAATTTTATATGCCCACATCATTAGGGCACGAGTTCCAAACAAGCATGATGTCATCGCTCCTTGGCGCACATGCCAACCTATTCATTCACTGACATGTGTCCAGTCAAGGACCTCAAAAATCACGTTTGTCTATGACACAGAGATGATACTCCTGACACACATACATCTCGTACACATCTCCAAAGAATCATCTGATATTAAGGGTACATTTCAATAAAGGGGGTCAAATGATTATGCACCTCAGACTTAAATTCACATTGAAGACTAACGCCTAGGGGGTGTAGATACACATAAGTGTGGTCTCGTCTAGACAAGACTCAACCTCACTTCATGACCCCTTCAAGGTTCCATTCAGACTCAACTACATATGGGCCCATAGCACGAAGGCCCATGCCAACCAGTATCAGCTTACGATGCCTAATTAATAAATTATTGCGATCATACATGATGGTCAACACTATACACATAACTAGTCCCATTTCTCAGCTTTGCCATGTATTGGCTTCAAACGGCATTGGCAAGCCGTGGCCTGCCTATAGTTCTTAGATAAATTCCACAGTTTTGTAGTTATTTATTTGGAAGATTATTCTCAGTCTCGGCTTGTCCGGGGCCTATGAATCCGAATTCAGTACCTCATATGGAATATATGACTTTTGCATCAATAAGATACCTATACCAAACCATTATAAAGGAACAATGACCCATATGATGGAATATTTCATCATCATGACTTACACATGTATAAGACAGGTGGAACCCTATCATGGGACTACTTAGCTCATGTACACCAGTATATATAATCCCACTTCATCTTCTTTGTAATGGATCGATCAATTCACAACCTTACTGAAACTCTGCTAAATTGTAATTTAGAGAGAAAAAGCTTGTATATGTAACTATGGCCTTCAGTGCCTTATAGAAGTACAAAACCATCATCACCTTGCAAATTGGACTAGGCCAAGGCCGAACCACTTAAATCTCAGTGTCTTCTATCTCTCTTATCCCGTTCTTTATATACATAAATATTATTGTGATTTTCTCCATAGTTGATGTAGCTGGATCCTAGGATACACATATCATTGATGTGGTGATTCTTAACATCATTAGATTCCATGTCTGGTTTGTTTACATATGGTGGGCTTCGTGTGTGACGATTACTGGGCATGTTCAGGGAATACCGAGTCATGTGTGGACTCACAAGTTGTGGAAGTACGTAAATGGAATCTTGTGTGTCACTGTGGTGGAGATATTGAAGATTCAAAGATGCATCAAGGCTTGCGGGGGCGTCGAGTCATTGTATAAGTTGTTGGTCAACTTTTGTAATTCCTTATCATAGTGAATTTGTGTGGGTGGGACATCCGAGGTTTTTTCCATTTTGATTTTCCTCATACATCAGTCATTGTGAGCCGGTTTAATTATTTTGTCTTGAATTTACCTAGATGCATGCTCAGGTTATGATAAAATTGGTTAATATGTTTATCACAACAATTGTTCAATCACTGCTAAGTTGAATTTGGGTAAATCGTTTAACTGAATTCAAAATTGAGAAAATTTTAAAAAATAGTGGTTTGCTTGGTTTTTGTACCCTTTAGCATATAGAACCCTCGTATAGGACTTTCAATACCTGCTAACTTGTTCAATAAGTCAACTCATTGTAAATAGTATCAAAACTCTAGAAAACACTGTTAGAGAGAGAAAGTACAAAGTGTAATTTATAAAACACTTTATAATGAGTGTGACACAAATTACGTGATAATGGATGTAGGCCTACGGGTTGAACCACTTTAAACCTTGTGTGTTGATGTATTTTTTATATATTTTATGTCCTATTTATGATTCATTGTCATACCCATAAACTATTTAGTTAATAACTCACTGAGTTCTTCTTTTTTATCATAGTTATTACAATTTCGTGTAACATCATATTGGTTCCATCTATGAGAATCGACTTTTGACTCAGTTATTTTTCAAGGGTGAACTCACTCAAATCTAGTTATAGACATAGATCCAAGTTAGTTGACATCTGGATCTATAGTTTGAAGGTTTGAGTTAAGGGTTTACCCATATTCATCTTCAACTCAATTTCTGGGCATCTTATGACATTGATCATAGTTTAATTGAATTTTGGGGCTAAAACACCATTCTTCACCATTATATTTTTGATACTTTGATCCTAAAATCATCACCAGTTCATCCCAAATTCTATTTATCTGATAGGCCTAAAAATTTTGGGTAGAAACCTTAGCCCAAGTTCGTAAAATTTGTGTCCATTATTCACTCTCTTATTCATAATTTTCTGGGTTGAATTCCTTGCTGAAAACATCAACTTTGTGAACATAAATTATCATCGAATTTACACCTTCCCCTCCCAGTGGGATGCATAATTCAAGCAATGAACCTCCGTAAAAAATGGCAAGGCTCACTGGGGCCCTATAAATAATGATTGATAACCAAGAGAAAATTCAATCACAGAATCTTACTAAGACGTTATTGGGAAGACCATCGGAGGGGGTTACGGACCCTAATACTCTTAAGGTCAAGGGTAGTTAAAAAAAACCACAAGAGTTTCTCTATGCTCCAATGAAAACTGGGCCATTAGGGACATGACGCAAAAATGTAAAAGGATCTCATGAGCTCGAATTAGAATATGAGGAGAATTAGAATGACGAAATTCCAGAAGGAGAGGGATAAAGGCTGATTTATAGCCAAGGAACTAAGACCAATCTTATCAATTAGGAAATTCATCCTTTGTCCATAGAATAATGTCTGCAACTTGTATGAATCACCCATCACAAAAAGGGTTACTACCTTCACTAAGCTTATAAGGCATCCAACCTTTGATAGGCTAGGAACCAGACACCATGCCCCACTTGCTGCTTAAAGTCGATGTGATACGAGACAATTCTCTGAGGGGCATAGGGGAACATCGATCTTGAGAGGGTCTTCCTGTGTTGGACCTAGATATATGTCTCATAATTGACTAATAGGAGCCGGGGAGGATCGAAGAAAGAAGGGTCTGGGGATAACCACCCTGAAAGTCAAAAGCCTTGGAAAAGTTCCATTCAGAGGTTTAAAAACAATTTAGGTGACCTGATAAAGAGTAATAATCCTTTTAAAAGGGGATACATTGAAGGGTCTCCCTTCCTTCCAGAGATTGATAATTATCCAACTCTTGTAAAATTCAAACCTCTAGTGGTGACGTCAAAGTATATGGGATCTCAAATACAATTAATCATGTGAAAATGTACTAATCGGTCGCTAATGTATACTGAGTTCCAGGAAAAATGTGATGCACTCTCACTGAAGGAGAACACATATGGTACACTAGTCTGCCTAAGTGTCATATAAGAAATTTCAAAGAGCTAGCTGATAAGTTCATTCACAACTTCTTCTTTAGTATAAAACCATTTATGAGGGTAACCCACCTGCTAACTGTCTAACAAAAGAAGGAGGAAACACACATAGACTTCTTCTCTAGGTTCAATAAGTAAAACGTTGAAGTTGTTGACTATAATGAGAAAATTATAATGACAACCCTCATTAATGGGCTCTTACTTGTACAACTGTATAGGGCACATTCAAAATACTCTCCTACTATAATGAACGAAATTTTGGCTGAGGTTGGTAAGGTCATACGAGCTGAGGAAACCATGACATCCAAAAAAGGAGATCTTAAAGAAGAAAAGTCATGTAAATCCTCTTAAAGTAAAGATAAATATGAAGGAGGAAAGAAGTATCAAGAAAGGTCTACCAGTTATACATCCCTCACTACAGAAGTGCACCACATCCTAAATGCAATTAGAGATGAGGAAAAGATCAAATGGCGAGGAAAGTTGAATCCCCCATCTGACAAGAGAAATAAGAACAAACACTCTAAATTTCATAAATATCATGGCAATGATACTGATTATTATTATTCTCTTAAGGATGAGATCGAAAAGGATATCAAGAAGGGCCGACTGAATAGGTTCGTGGATCGGAACGAGCATCCTAAGGAGAAAAGAAAGTGATAAGGATATCCAACACGAGATAAAGTAAACCCGAAAGAAGGTAAATTTCCTAAATATGGGGAATCAAACAACGAATCCATTAACGATGAAGTTGAGTTTCCTGAAAAGCTAAAAGCTCCAAAGTCAAACCTCTACAAGATTTCATTTAGCATGAACATGATTTTGGGAGGAGTAGTTGGTCGAGTAACTGAACGGATGATAGAAAGGCCTATGTGGGAGAAGAAAAAATAAGCATACGATAAATAAATATAAATAATATGATGAAAAAAGAGGAATAAATTCTTCCTAGAAAAGTCAACGTCGATTGTCTGGTCGTTGTCTTTTCTAGGATGGATTTCAAGAATATCCTTTACCCATATGATGATCCATTAATCGTGAGCCTCAACCAATATAATGTTTCCCAAATCCATATTGATAAAGGAAGCTCAATATATGTAATTTTCTTGTACTGATTTAGATCTTTGAAGCTAAATGTGAAGATGTTGAAGCCTCATCACCAACCCCTTATTGACTTTAGTGGGAATAAATTATCCATGCTCGGTATGATAGAATTGGAAGTTTTCATGGGTAAGTGGATAACTTATTTGACGAAGAAAGTAAACTTATTTATCATGTATAATCATGTGATATCGGCCTACAACATCATTTGGGGACGAGCCTCACTCAAATAGTTTAAAGTTGTTCCTTTGATGGTTCATCAGATGATGAGGTTTCCTACTTATTTCAGCGTAGGAGAGGTACGTGGACATCAAATTAAAGAAAGAAAATGCTAAATCACATCTTATGAATAGAGAGGAGTTTGTAAGTGCAAGACTATTTCATATAGCATTGACACTCTCTACCCTAAGGATGAGAATAAACTGACAAGGGGTGAGGCGACTGAGGAGGTAGAATCAGTGGTACTTGATGAAGAGGACCCTGGAAAAACCATCCAAATTGGCTCGTCCTTGAAACCTAATGTCAATGTCAAGTTGGTTAAACTCCAAAAAGATTGTAAGAACATCTTTGCATGGTCACGCAAAGACATGCCAGAAATAGACCCCAGGATCATATGCCATAACTTAAATGTGGATCCTTTGGCCAAGGTGGTAAAGAGAAATAGGGGCATTTTTCTCCCAAGCGATATCAGATCATTCAAGAAGAAGTAAATAAGCTCCTAGATGCTGGGTTTATAGAGGAAGTGAAGTATCCTTCACGGTTATCAAATTTTTTCTCGGTCCCAAGAAAAATGGCAAGTGGCGTATGCGTGTCAAATTAGCCAACCTGAACATGGCATGCCTAAAACATTTTTTCCCTTTCCCTCGAATAGATCAAATGGTTGACTCCACTACCGTCCATGAGCTCATGAGTTTCATGGATGTCTACAGTGGTTACAAATAAATATCTCTAAACTAGGACGATGGATAAAAGACTGCATTCATAATTGATAAGGGAACTTATTATAACCAAGTGATGCATTTCGACCTGAAGAACGCTAGAGCCACATATTAATGGTTAGTGAATAAAATTTTGAAGATCATATTGACCAAACCAAATTTACATGGATGACATGTTGACATAGCGTCTTAAATTTGAATACCATGTGAAAGACTTGCCTAAAAATTTTGATATGCTGGAAAACACTAAATGAAGTTGAACCAAGATAAATGTGTCTTCGGGGTAGGTTTAGGAAAATTTCTCGATTTCATAATCACTAAGTCAAAATCAAGACAATAATTGATATAAATCCACTAAGAAGAATAAAAAAGTTCAGAGGCTCACAGGGTGCATAATAGCATTAAACATATTTGATTCTAGAGCCAATGATATATGCCTACCATTATTCAAGGTGCAAAGGAAATCTTCCTCCTTTGCTATTGAATGGAATGAAAAATGTGAGAAATCATTTCAAGATTTGAAGGTCTACTTGAGTTTTGCTCCTTTATTGTCATGACCTTTGTGTGATGAAAATTTTCATTTGTATCTAACAGTCTCAGAATTGACGGTCAACTCAACAATAATTCATTTGGATCGGGGGGTTCAGAAAATAGAGTATTATACAAATAAATCTTTCCAAGGGATAGTATGCTTGTATTCTGGAATGGAGAAACTCGCATTTTCTTTCATTCACATAATAAGGAAGATGTAACATACTTCATAGCTCGTGCAATTATTGTAATAATTTATCAACCTCTTACGTATATTATGCACAAACTAGAGAAATCTGGCCAGCTCATGGCATGGTCCATTCAACTTGGAGCATATGATATAGATTATCAACCTCACACTGCAGTCAAAGGTCAGGCACTTAATGATTTTGTTATATAATTCACATAGTAGGATCTAACTCTGTCAAAGGAAGGTTCATCCTCTAAGTCAGGCCCTTCATCTTAAGCAATTGAGGCTCCCTATGTAGCCTCATCCAAAACATCCTCAACCATAATAATTGAGGCTCCTTCCCAAGCCTCAACCTCGACTAAAAAAGGTTTGTATCCAGAAAAAGGAAAGGGAATTACCAAAGATGAAGTTGAGACAGAATGAATTGCCAAGTAAGAGGAAGATCATGAACCATTCTCTTTAGATATACGTGTCTGGAAATTATACATATATTATTATTCATGTGAAGCAGGAAGCAGTGTGAAGGACATACTTGGGCCCAAATGAAAATGATGGCTAATATGAACTCTTATTTAACTTTTCTGCCTCTAACAATGAGGTGGAATATGAAGAACGGATAGCTAGATTCAACATGGCTTTGTTAATATGAGTAAATAAAATTCAAAATCACAGAGATTCACAACTTATGGTAAGACAAATATCATTACAATATGAGGCCAAAGATGAGAAAAAGGAATAGTACCTAGTCAATTTAAAGGTGCTCATAACACAGTTTGTGAAAGTCAAGATACAAAGGAAGCCCAGGGTAATAAATGCTAAATCAAACTCTTTAGCAAGGCTTACTTCAGACACAAGGACGGAACTCATAAGAGTAGTTCCATGGGAAGTACTGAACGAGGAGACCAAGAAATAAAAATATTCAATCTCAACCTTGAGCCCTCATGAATAAATCCCATCATTAACTTTTTGAAGGATCGGAAGCACCCAGACTCAAAGAGAGAATCCGAAAATATCAGGTTAAGAGTTATTAAATTTGTAATATATGGGGGCGTGTTGTACAAAAGATGATTCCTTCTTTCTCTACTAAGATGTGTTCATCCTTCGGAGGTAAAATATATTTTTAAAGAGGTGCATGAAGGTTCTTGTGGAAGCTATATTGTAGGACGGTCGCTAGCAAAGAGAATTATTGTTTGGGGATATTACTAGTCATCCTTGGCTAAGGATGTATATGCCTATGCCAAGAAATGCGACTCTTGCCAAAGGCATACCATTATAAGTCTTCAACCTCACCAACCCTTTACTCCAATAACCGTTGTATTTCCGTTTTCTCAGTATGGTATGGATATTATTGGAACTCTTCCCCAAGCACCAGGGCAAATGACAACGGTGGGTGATACAAGATGGGTAGAGGCTGAACCCCTCATTAAGATTACCAATAAGAAATGTTATTCCTTTATGGTGAAATATAATGTGCAGATACGGAATCTCTTATGCGTTTATCACCCAATATGGAAAGAAATTTTATAATAATGCATTAGAAGTGTTTAGTGAATAACAAGGGATAAAACACTTATATATATCACCTTCCCATCCCTAAACTAATGATTAGACTAAAGTCACAAATCGGGATCAACTTCCAGGAATTAAAGAAAGACATAAAATAAGCTAAGGGAAGATGGATGGAAGAGTTTTCTATCATATTGCAGGCATAACGGATGACTCATTGAACTCCTATGGTGGAAACCCCATTCATTTTGGAATATGTGTCAAAAGTTGTAGTCACCTCTAAAATCGGTCTGCCAAGCCACTGAGTATATCACTTCAGCGAAGAAAGCAATGATAAAGAAAAAAGATTAGACTTGGATCTGGTCGAGGAAATTAAAGAAAATGCATAAATATAGGAGGAAGCATACCAGGAAAGAGCTTCTAGATACGACAAAAAAGGTTAAAAGACAACCATTAAAGGATGAGGATTATGTCCCGAAGAAAGTTATTCATAAGCAGAACAAACTCCACCCTAATCGGAATGACCCCTATAAGATCACTAAATAAGTTTTCCTAAACACATATCGGCTTGAAAACCTTGAAGGATAATCATTTTACAATCCTTGGAATTCGAAAAACCTAAAGAAGTACTAGAATTAGGGTTAGGAAGATAGATTACATTTAAATAAGAGCTGATTTATATGATGTAAATTTTCCCTACATGGATGAATATAAATACAAGTTTCCCTCCTATCATCCTTGATTGATTTCATTATATCTACCTTTCCTTATGATAAACCTTGTCTATGACATAAAAAGGGAAATACGTAGGATCTGAACTCACAAGCATTTTTTAGACTATGACATGGATAAGGGTCGACTCGTGGAAAAGATGAACCCAATGATGTTTAGTCTCATCTTTAGGACGAAACTACGAGGGTAAATAAGCTTAGTATGAAAAGATCAAAGAAAAATTCACATAGACTATATATGACCTATTAAGTCTTAGTCAACTTCATTAATGGTAAAAAAAAATTACAATAAAAAGGTCAGCATAAATGCCCCTAGTAAAAGTTAGAAATCATAACTTAAAAAGTGATAAGCCAAAGCTCAAGTAAAAATACATTTTTCAAAACCACCCTCGTCTTAAATGTAAAATTGGATGTAATCTAGGATAAACATAAGAGTGAAAGATTAAGATTTTTGGTCAATCTTACACAAATTACTTTGAGGGCAAGTCTTGATTAATGTTATCTACTTGCTCGGATGATTAAAGATAAAATTGGTCTGAGGACTAAATATTTATTTCATTGATATCAATATCATCCTCATCCTAATGCAAAATCTAGATACAGCATAGAACAAGCATAAGAGGAAAAGCAAATATTTTATAATTGGTTTGGCCAATTTGGGTAAAATTTAGTTTGAAGGCAAATTAATGTTTCATTAACTTATTTGTCTAATTTAAGAAGAACTCGTTGAAAAATAAAATTTAAGGCAATAAAGTGGTAATCAAAACAAAATGTTTGGCCTCAAAAATTTATAGGCTTCATATGACATTCATCCAATTAGGTTTAGCCTCATATTCGCAATTTCAACTTTAGTAATAAGGTCAAGCATATAGGGGTATCAAGAAGGGAACCTAGAAACATGACATGCTTAACCAAAATACTCATAAAACAACCACACACATAGAATATATGATAATGGAGAATCAGAAATAATTTGCATAACAAAAATAAAACTCGTAGGAGTTTTAAGTATCATCCCTCAAAAGGGGAGAAATGTTAAAGATTACATGCCAAGTGTTTATAAAATATACTCATCAACAGTCATGCAGGGCCTAATCAATGTTCCAACAAAAATAAAAAAAGAAAGAAAGATCTAAGTTACGGCATCCTCGGGGGGTACCATCATCAAGGGTTGATTCTTTTACAACATTGTCATCTTCCTCCGGAATGCCCATAACATGCTGAGTAGTGCGGCCTCAACTATGGTAGAAACCTGAGAAGCATCAATCTCTTCCTCCTGACCATCAAACTCCATAAAGATGGCATTTCCCATACTATCAGTAATCATCCAAGTGACAACCTCTTCGACAAGATTGGGATACTCCCGGCTGACCCGCACCTTCATCTCCTCATATCCTTGATGTATCTAATATAATCCAAGGTACTGGAACTCGGTAGGGTTGTGAATGGCCTCTTCTTTTTCCTTTTTTATGGCAGCAGCAATGGAACCATTCATCCTCTTTTCAAACTCAGACTCAATCATATTAAGGGAAATCCTATCATCATCCTTCTCATGCCTAGCATCATACCTCTCCTTTACTAGATTGGTGACCTCAGCCTTATTTTTTTCTTATTATATCCAAGCTTGGTATTCCTCTTTTCAACAAGGGATTCATACTTACCCTTATAGTCGTACATGGCCTTCTTATTGTCATGAGCATTCACTATAGCGTCATTATTCCTCATCGTCCTCTGTTGAAGGTCTACCATCAATAATAAATTCTGTGTAAAAAATAGACGAAGGCATCGGTGACCAATTAATACTTGAGGAAAAATGAGAATTCAAGAAGTTAAAGGTAAGACAAACCTGGAATGCCTTATTGATTGCAAGGCTAACCTTCTCTCCCTTATCAAGGTTAGAAAAGTATCTCCTATCGCAGGTGGGAAGGTGTACATTCATAAAAGGTCTTCGATCACTCTACAAAGCTTTCAAAATCTTTCAAGATGATGGAAGATTCTGCTTCATAACTAGACGAGTGGTACTCAAAATTGCTTCATTCCTATGAGAAGGACCAGTATTCTCTTCCCTTGATCTCTTATGGGGTTTGTCGATGGTAGATTTTTTCCCTTCCTCTTAGTGGGTTCCTTCTCCTTTGGATCATCGAGTCTCCCCTCGACCTCTATCATGCGATCGCTGATAGATTGTCCGATATAACTGCAAAAAAATATGTGTCATAGTTAAACAGTTATTTATAAATCAAATTTTATATTGAAAAATATAAAAGTTACGATGGAGAAAACTTACGAAGCTCTTCTAAAGGGTAAGGATTGGAGATGATGTCGAACTCTTAAATATTTTTTTAAAGGAGATAGCTCCTCAAACGTCTTGATATGGGCATTAACGTCTTTTACTAGTTGCCAATAGGAAACACTTAGACCCAAAGATACTCTGCCTGAAAAATCAAAGAAACAAGAAGAATATTAGTATCGACAATAAAAAGTATAATTAAAATAATGCAAACTAAAGTCAAAGAAAATGTACAACTCAAATAAGGCTTTCCCCAATTGTGGGGAACCCTCACGGATCCTTCTTTCACCTATCCATCCAAAAACACCCGGTCTCCGCCGACATAAAGTATCCAGTCTGCCAATTATGATTTGATGTTTGGCAGACCCTAGCAAGTCGGCGTCTTAGGATATGAGGACTCCAAATGTAATACCCATGAACTTTTTTGGTGGATACAAGGGTGTAGACACTCAAAAATATTTCCCTAGTGAGGTTCTCAACATGAACACCTCACCAGTCTATGAGAGAACAGAGAATAACCCTCCAAGAATTGGGAGCAAGCTCTGTGGATGCAAGTCTAAGGTGAGGTAGAATGTATCATATGTAAGTGTGGAATGGGAGACGAAACCCTAAACGGACATTAATTCATACCGGGCAATATCATAAGCATTCTTCACACCGTAAACTCTCTCATCTTCCCTCAAGTCCCTCACAGTAATAGATGTTTTGATACTAAAGAAATGTCTAAATCTATAAACCTTCACCATATCCATGACGCTCCTATAAAGGCGGGCTCGTGAAAATTCTATGGTGTAAACCTCCTCTGCATCAACAGTCTCCTCCTCAATATCATGGTTCATAGGAGGATAGATAGTAGAAAGACCAATAAATGAGGTAAGAAATAATTCCCTATCGTACTCTTTGAGGTTAATAACCTCTCAAGCATCAGGCTCTCTCCCAGAAGAAATAGCCTCAATGTAGGAAGAAATTGATACTTCAGAATGTGGAGGTGAATAAACAAATGAAAAAGATAAGGCAACATTCTAGTATTTGTAACGGTCCTAAAAAAAGAGGATAAAGTCACAATATGTGCCGAGTTAAAAATCAGAACACCGGCAGGAACATCATCTATAGCAGTCTCAAAAGAGTCCTTGTCCTGATTAATCGTATTGCTTTCGATAGAGCAATCTCTATGACTACGAGTCAAAATCAGCCTAGTCCTAACTACAGGACCTGAATCCCCTTGACTAAAAGGGGGAGGCAACACCAAGAGTCTGGGGGTGAATGACAGACAAGGGAGTCAGCCAAAAATATCCTGAAGCTACTCTCTCAGCATAAAGAGTATCCCTAGCAAGATGTTTACTAAGCTATTTGGAAAATTTATCAAATGGATTAGGCATTCATAATTTCAAAAACAAAATATGTCCGACGAGTCTAAAGATAAAACAATGATAGTGGAAGAACACAGGTAAGAACATGGATGAATGGAATCCTAAATGTGCCTAATGATTTTAATGGTGTCTAATAAATGGTTATAAACTAAAAATAACTTCCGAAAAAAGATCTAGAGGTGGAAAAATTGTACCGAAGTATACGAATAATTGCATAACTTTAAGAACAAATAGAAAACCCTTGTAAATCCTAGAGAGACAATTTTTTGCTTTAGAGTAAAAAATTTAACGTGGTGAAAGTGAATAAAGACTACTTATATAGGGGAAATCGAGATGGCCCGTACACACCAAGGCCCAATATTGGCAAGCCCATGCGATGCCAAGAAAAAATTCAAAGCTATAAGTCACATTCGGCTAAAATAGATTTGGAACCAATCATCCACCAGTCTCAAACAAGTATCCACTTCCTTAATATAAACATCATCGTCAAGGCTCAACCTATAATTAACATTGGCCTCACTATTTGAACGATCAAGCCAACCCTCATCTAGGCCTCACCAAGTGATCAAGTCGACTGTAATAACCCTCGATTTTGGAGACTGAGAAATTAAGTTTTTGGGAAAATAAAATTTAATTAAATTGGAGAATTTTAGAATTTGGGAAATGAGGTCGAAAAATAGAAAATATTTTAAAGTATTCCGGATGATGATTTTGAGGGTACCATCAATCCCGGAAGGGTCGAGATAGTCAAAATGACTGTCATTGAGTTTTATTTCGGCTCCGGAATGTTTTAAGTTATTTTGGCTCGAATTGGAGTAAACGAGTCATTTAAAGTGTGTATTAACATTTAAAACTGGGTTTGTTGTTTTTAAAGGATTTAAGGCTTACGGATGAAGCCTTCTCAAATAGAGAAAGAGAGAAAGAAAAAGGAAGAAAGAAAGAAGAAGGAAAAGAAGAGAGAGAGGAAGAAAAAGCTTGGGATTTCCGGCCCAACCGCGACATCGAGGATGATCCAACCTCTACAAATCTGAGGCAAGTGTTTAATCTTGCTAAATAGCTATTTGTGTATTTTATTTCATAATTTGTGGGGTAAAGAAATGGTTTTTGGGTATTAATGTCAAAACCTAGATTTTAGGTTTAAAATCTTGAAATCAATGTTTAAATTGAGAATTAATGACATAGAAATGATTGGGATCAACTTTGGGTTGGTTAATGGGCTTAAAATCATGATTTGATGAAGGATTGGGGGTTGGAATGAGAAATTTAGGGTTTAGAATTCGTGGGTTTTGAAGAAACAGATGAACCCTTCAAAAATTGCAGGTCTGAACGATTCGCCCCCTCAAGCGAATCGATTCGGTTTGGTAAAATTGGCAGGTTTGCATTGACCGAATCGATTCGGACCCCAAGCCGAATCGATTCGGCCTATTGCAGAAGCCCAGGTCTTTGGACCCGAATCGATTCGCCTGGGAGGCCGAATCGATTCGGAAACAGGGCATTTTGAAGTATTTTCTCCATAGTGATTTCAAACCCTTTTTGGTTGGGTTTATTGATTTGGGGGCTTTCTCTTAGGATGTAAAAGATATATTCTTGGAGTCATATAAGGAGTTTCTCACATATTGGGATTTGGGGACTCCTTAGGGTAACTTGGGAGAAATGTACCCATGTACGTATTGGAGTTTCATATGGATATTGGGGGAAAACTCTTTGAGGTTGGAATTTACCAATTATAGATGAAGGTATATATATATATATATATATATATATATATATGTTTGAGGTTGAGAACTCTTAGAGAGTGAGAGGTCTCCTATCCTTAGAAATATTTAGACTAAGGAATAAATGATAACCCGATAGGAGTAAGGATTCATAAAATACAATTGAACCATAGGTAAAAGTGGGAAACAGCTTGCGGGTGTACTATCGACTAGGATAAGCGGTAGCGTAAATTCTAGTTAGGATAGTTTATACGCAACTATGGGGATATGGCCATTAAGATTCCAATACTTGAAATGAGGTTGGAATGAATTGAGGTTTTAGACTATTAAGTCCGGTTAATGCCTATGGTTAGATAGTACTAAAGATAATTATGTACTTTCACATTTAGAGGTGAAAGGTGTAGTGATGGATTTTACACAAATTCTTGGGTGATAACCCTAATGTTGAATGTATATGTATAGATATAAACATATGGTTTTGGGAGACTACTCATCATAGGAAGATGATTGAATATGTTTCAAGTATGGAATTATATTCACATATCAAGGTAAATTTAATGGAAATGGTAGTGACGGCTTGTATATCGAGGACTATGTATACTTATAGCCAGTTATATATATCTTATACATATGAACGAGGATTAGTTTATATATATAGATAAGGATATGTGAATATGTGTTGATATATATATATATATATATATGTATGTATATAGATATATGGATATCTTCATGTTGTGGATATACATGGTATGGATATTTAAACCGTATACGATGGTTTATTATTTGATCATATGATTGGATCATATGGATTATATATATTATGCATGTAAATGATATATATATATATATACTTAATTGGTTAAGCATACCCCGCTCATGCTATCATTGGGAAGTTGCGCGCGTAGTGGGTGAGCATCCTGGCTAGAAAAGCAGGGTGTGGATATTCCCCAGGTCATAGTCGTCCCGTGTGTTACCATATATATATATTTATTTTGGGATGAGACGTGATGGGTATGTTTCCTCTCATTGCCGGTTTGGAGTTATGACCGCTTCCCGGGACGTCGTGTGCGTGAGTTTACCACGAGATGTGTGTCATTTAGTCCCACCATGGTGGCCCCAGTTTTGCTACGTGAGCCGGGCACTGGGAAGATGATAGCATTGATGCAGTTTATCGGCGATATATATAGCCGGGTATATTATGTGCATGGCCTTGTACATCATATGTAGTATGTACACTTGGCTATTGGATTGATGATGATATATATATACGGTTAGAAATAAATACCTATATATATATATATATATATATATATATATATATTTATATACATATCCTATAGATGAAAGGATATGGACTTTTATGAAGTAAATCTTAGATGATTATGGTGTACTAGATTGATGGGGGTTGATGTATCGCACATAAGGTATTATTTCGGTTACATCATCCCAAGGATATTATTGGAAGTTCTTTTATTTTATCTTTTTGTTTTCTTTCTTTTCTTTTCTTTCTTTCTTTCCTTAGGAGTTATAGTTAGTAGTAATGGTAGTATTAACTTGTATGTTGAGGATTATGGATCTCTAGGATCGACATTGCCCAGGAGTAGTGTAACGAGGTGGTTCCTTGTTTGGATTTCGCTTTGCGAGACACCTCACGCACGAAACGCAGTGCCATGTCGAGATTTGAGAGAAGTAATTCCATAGGTGGCATCACGGATCTCTGGTCTTGACCTTGTCAGGAGTAGTGTAACGGGGCGGTTCCTTGTTTGGATTTCGCTTTGCGAGACTCCCCACGCACGAAACGTAGTACAATTTTGGGATTAGAGAGAAGTCTTGCCAATATTCCATGTGCATATTATTAAGTATATTAATTCTTACGTTTTTAGCCTATATAGGTATATATATATATATATATATATATATAGGGGTAATGTTTTAGGAATTTTGATAATTATAATTCATGAGATTATTAATCGGAATTCATTAAGCCTTTTATGGCATAATTGTTGTAATCATAATCTAATAGGATTAGAAATGGGTGGATCCTTAGATTATGACGGGAAGGTAGCTCTCGTGGATATAGGCTAGGCCTGATAAGTTAGGTTGTCCTAAAATCAATGGGGGTAATTTAACTAAAATTTGAGGACGCGAATAGGTGCGCGCCTTTAGATGAGAGGTGAGTTGGGGTTCCACGAGAGTGCGGTCTCACTCATTTATGAAATTAAGTACACCGGTATTTATTATGCACGGTTAACACACTTGCTAAATATTTTACACATTCGGGGCTTTGACCCGTTTACTTCTCCCTCCTTCTTGTATATACATATATATTTCCACAGGTATCCTACCGCATGGATGCCGAATGACCTTCTATCCAGAGTCTTGGGAGCCGTGACAGGTGCGGACTGTTGCGGGATGTTTCATGTAGCCGCTTCCTACTTCTCTAAAATTTTAGGTAGGATTCATGTTGTATATCGGGTTTGTATCATAGGGATATTTATATACATGTTTACATTTATTCCATTTCAGTTATTGTATTTGCTGTGACCCGACAGCTTATTCGGGTTTATTTATTTATGGCATATTCATGTATAGTGATTCCTTTCATTTCTTATAGTGCTTCTTGCATCTCTCTCTTATTCTTTAGTAGTTTCATAGTGTTGGGTTATTGTATGTTGCAAGTTTTAATTTATATTAACATCTCGCTTATATGATATCGGGTAGTTAGTCCTACATTATATAGTACCGATAGTTGATGTTGAGACTGGACCATCTGGAATTCCTGATTTAATATAGTATAGGGCTGGCCACCCGTTATTATTTTAAGCGGGGTGTTACAGATGGTATCAGAGCATCAGGTTCTAGAGTCCTTAGGATCTGTGCGAGTTTCTGCATTCTTCCGTTAACGTTCTTGACATAAAGCCCTAAAAATAGGAATGTTGTGTTCACTGCGTTGTTTTCTTCTGTGAAGTATACTCACTTGATTGGCGTTCTGATAACAGTTGCTCTTGTTTCGTTTCAGACGTCACCTAAATTTTTGTCGTCTAGGAAAGAATAGGTTTAGAAATACGGAACCCATAGTATATTTTGGGTACACTTTAATCGGGGGTATTTGTTTTTCCCCGATTTAGGAGGAAATATTGAGGATATTTCTAGCAGTGGTTCGAGGTGATTTATCGACGGTTGAGTAAGAAAGGAAAATTTACTCGAATGGTGGACCTTGGACTTAGTAAAGTAAGTCTGAGGAGAGGTTGTTGTAGTCTTTGGGAGGTTTGGATTTAGAAACCCGTCAACCTTCGTTAGGAAGGATTTTGAGGAAGATGTTTCTCTTGTGAAGAAATAGGCTTAGGGATAATGATTTTCCTGGAAGGAGTTGAGGACCCTGAGTTGAGATTCTAGGGTGAGGGGAAACCATTAGGTTATGGAATTGTAAGGTAGAATACCTTTCTTTGGGTTTGAGTTACATTTTGGGTAATAATTGGGAACATCGCGCTTAAGGCATGATGGGTAGTTAGCCGCTACACCGCTAGGGTGTATGGAATTTTCCTAGAGGAGGAAGTGAGCAAGTGTGGCCTTAGTATGGCATCTTTTGAAAAGATACACCTTTTCATAACTGAGAGGTTCAGGGTTTGGTAGATTTATGAGGAGCGGATAGTTTAGCTCATAGTCGTGCTAGTATTAAGAACTAGATATTGGCTAGAGTATTGTATTTATTGAGGCCTTGTGTCTTAAACATAAGGTGTTTGTTTGGCGTGTCGAAAGACGCGGAATATATTTATATTGTATTATTGTATAGGCCCTCGGGCAATATCTAAAATATGAAAAATCTTTTTATAAAACCTTAACCCTGGTTCAACTAATCTCAATCCCTGACCTAGCTACACAGTAGTGTATTGGGAGGGTTCCTTGTTTGGATTTCGCTTGCGAGACCTCCCCCGCACGAAGGCGGCTAGCGTCAGGAATTGAGGAGAGTTCAACCAGTGGAAATTTTCAAACTTTTATATTTAGTATATTGTTATAGATTATATTACCGAGGGTTATCTTACAATTTTGAGGCGAATGGAGCCTGATTTAAAATTCTACGAGTAGAGACTCGGGTACGGGGTGTATGGGCGCCCTGGGTAGTAGTTGCTTTATAACTGTATGGTTAGGCATGAGAACTAGAAAGGATCGGCATAGTGATCTTAGGGATTGATGTAGGGACTAGATGATATTGAGGTCCTAGGCTCATCTTAAATTTCGCGAACGAAATTTCTGTAAGGGGGGAAGTATGTAATAACCCTCGATTTTGGAGACTGAGAAATTAAGTTTTTGGGAAAATAAAATTTAATTAAATTGGAGAATTTTAGAATTTGGGAAATGAGGTCCAAAAATAGAAAATATTTTAAAGTATTCCGGATGATGATTTTGAGGGTACCATCAATCCCGGAAGGGTCGAGATAGTCAAAATGACTGTCATTGGGTTTTATTTCGGCTCCGGAATGTTTTAAGTTATTTTGGCTCGAATTGGAGTAAACGAGTCATTTAAAGTGTGTATTAACATTTAAAACTGGGTTTGTTGTTTTTAAAGGATTTAAGGCTTACGGATGAAGCCTTCTCAAATAGAGAAAGAGAGAAAGAAAAAGGAAGAAAGAAAGAAGAAGGAAAAGAAGAGAGAGAGGAAGAAAAAGCTTGGGATTTCCGGCCCAACCGCGACATCGAGGATGATCCAACCTCTACAAATCTGAGGCAAGTGTTTAATCTTGCTAAATAGCTATTTGTGTATTTTATTTCATAATTTGTGGGGTAAAGAAATGGTTTTTGGGTATTAATGTCAAAACCTAGATTTTAGGTTTAAAATCTTGAAATCAATGTTTAAATTGAGAATTAATGACATAGAAATGATTGGGATCAACTTTGGGTTGGTTAATGGGCTTAAAATCATGATTTGATGAAGGATTGGGGGTTGGAATGAGAAATTTAGGGTTTAGAATTCGTGGGTTTTGAAGAAACAGATGAACCCTTCAAAAATTGCAGGTCCGAATCGATTCGCCCCCTCAAGCGAATCGATTCGGTTTGGTAAAATTGGCAGGTCTGCATTGACCGAATCGATTCGGACCCCAAGCCGAATCGATTCGGCCTATTGCAGAAGCCCAGGTCTTTGGACCCGAATCGATTCGCCTGGGAGGCCGAATCGATTCGGAAATAGGGCATTTTGAAGTATTTTCTCCATAGTGATTTCAAACCCTTTTTGGTTGGGTTTATTGATTTGGGGGCTTTCTCTTAGGATGTAAAAGATATATTCTTGGAGTCATATAAGGAGTTTCTCACATATTGGGATTTGGGGACTCCTTAGGGTAACTTGGGAGAAATGTACCCATGTACGTATTGGAGTTTCATATGGATATTGGGGGAAAACTCTTTGAGGTTGGAATTTACCAATTATAGATAAAGGTATATATATATATATATATATATATATATATATATATATATATATGTTTGAGGTTGAGAACTCCTAGAGAGTGAGAGGTCTCCTATCCTTAGAAATATTTAGACTAAGGAATAAATGATAACCCGATAGGAGTAAGGATTCATAAAATACAATTGAACCATAGGTAAAAGTGGGAAACAGCTTGCGGGTGTACTATCGACTAGGATAAGCGGTAGCGTAAATTCTAGTTAGGATTGTTTATACGCAACTATGGGGATATGGCCATTGAGATTCCAATACTTGAAATGAGGTTGGAATGAATTGAGGTTTTAGACTATTAAGTCCGGTTAATGCCTATGGTTAGATAGTACTAAAGATAATTATGTACTTTCACATTTAGAGGTGAAAGGTGTAGTGATGGATTTCTACACAAATTCTTGGGTGATAACCCTAATGTTGAATGTATATGTATAGATATAAACATATGGTTTTGGGAGACTACTCATCATAGGAAGATGATTGAATATGTTTCAAGTATGGAATTATATTCACATATCAAGGTAAATTTAATGGAAATGGTAGTGACGGCTTGTATATCGAGGACTATGTATACTTATAGCCAGTTATATATATCTTATACATATGAACGAGGATTAGTTTATATATATAGATAAGGATATGTGAATATGTGTTGATATATATATATATATATATATATATATATATATATATGTATGTATATAGATATATGTATGTATATAGATATATGGATATCTTCATGTTGTGGATATACATGGTATGGATATTTAAACCGTATACGATGGTTTATTATTTGATCATATGATTGGATCATATGGATTATATATATTATGCATGTAAATGATATATATATATATATACTTAATTGGTTAAGCATACCCTGCTCATGCTATCATTGGGAAGTTGTGCGCGTAGTGGGTGAGCATCCTGGCTAGAAAAGCAGGGTGTGGATATTCCGCAGGTCATAGTCGTCCCGTGTGTTACCATATATATATATTTATTTTGGGATGAGACGTGATGGGTATGTTTCGTCTCATTGCCGGTTTGGAGCTATGACCGCTTCCCGGGATGTCGTGTGCGTGAGTTTACCACGAGATGGGTGTCGTTTAGTCCCACCATGGTGGCCCCAGTTTTGCTACGTGAGCCGGGCACTGGGAAGATGATAGCATTGATGCAGTTTATCGGCGATATATATAGCCGGGTATATTATGTGCATGGCCTTGTACATCATATGTAGTATGTACACTTGGCTATTGGATTGATGATGATATATATATATATATACGGTTAGAAATAAATACCTATATATATATATATTTATATATATATCCTATAGATGAAAGGATATGGACTTTTATGAAGTAAATCTTAGATGATTATGGTGTACTAGATTGATGGGGGTTGATGTATCGCACATAAGGTATTATTTCGGTTACATCATCCCAAGGATATTATTGGAAGTTCTTTTATTTTATCTTATTTGTTTTCTTTCTTTTCTTTTCTTTCTTTCTTTCCTTAGGAGTTATAGTTAGTAGTAATGGTAGTATTAACTTGTATGTTGAGGATTATGGATCTCTAGGATCGACATTGCCCAGGAGTAGTGTAACGAGGTGGTTCCTTGTTTGGATTTCGCTTTGCGAGACACCTCACGCACGAAATGCAGTGCCATGTCGAGATTTGAGAGAAGTAATTCCATAGGTGGCATCACGGATCTCTGGTCTTGACCTTGTCAGGAGTAGTGTAACGGGGCGGTTCCTTGTTTGGATTTCGCTTTGCGAGACTCCCCACGCACGAAACGTAGTACAATTTTGGGATTAGAGAGAAGTCTTGCCAATATTCCATGTGCATATTATTAAGTATATTAATTCTTACGTTTTTTAGCCTATATAGGTATATATATATATATATATATATATATATATATATATATATATATATATATATATATATATATATATGTATGTATAGGGGTAATGTTTTAGGAATTTTGATAATTATAATTCATGAGATTATTAATCGGAATTCATTAAGCCTTTTATGGCATAATTGTTGTAATCATAATCTAATAGGATTAGAAATGGGTGGATCCTTAGATTATGACGGGAAGGTAGCTCTCGTGGATATAGGCTAGGCCTGATAAGTTAGGTTGTCCTAAAATCAATGGGGGTAATTTAACTAAAATTTGAGGACGCGAATAGGTGCGCGCCTTTAGATGAGAGGTGAGTTGGGGTTCCACGAGAGTGCGGTCTCACTCATTTATGAAATTAAGTACACCGGTATTTATTATGCACGGTTAACACACTTGCTAAATATTTTACACATTCGGGGCTCTGACCCGTTTACTTCTCCCTCCTTCTTGTATATACATATATATTTCCACAGGTATCCTACCGCATGGATGCCGGATGACCTTCTATCCAGAGTCTTGGGAGCCGTGACAGGTGCGGACTGTTGCGGGATGTTTCATGTAACGGCTTCCTACTTCTCTAAAATTTTAGGTAGGATTCATGTTGTATATCGGGTTTGTATCATAGGGATATTTATATACATGTTTACATTTATTCCATTTCAGTTATTGTATTTGCTGTGACCCGACAGCTTATTCGGGTTTATTTATTTATGGCATATTCATGTATAGTGATTCCTTTCATTTCTTATAGTGCTTCTTGCATCTCTCTCTTATTCTTTAGTAGTTTCATAGTGTTGGGTTATTGTATGTTGCAAGTTTTAATTTATATTAACATCTCGCTTATATGATATCGGGTAGTTAGTCCTACATTATATAGTACCGATAGTTGATGTTGAGACTGGACCATCTGGAATTCCTGATTTAATATAGTATAGGGCTGGCCACCCGTTATTATTTAAAGCGGGGTGTTACATCGACCTTCAGCTGGAGCTAACATAACAAGTAAGTCGACAATCGACCAATGTAAAGCACACGATCAAATTGAAAAATTGGCCTTTTTTATAACCCCAAGAAACATGGAAATATTTGGATAGAATAATGGGTCGACGAGGATATACCTCGACTTAATATGGTTGGGTATAGGGTTTTTTGGGCAAAGTTGGGTAGACATTAGAGCCAAAAAGCATGTTTTCAGCTCGGAGGACGAGACATCAAGACCCCATTCAACCTCGACCCCCAAGAATTTAAGGTTAGACCTGAGATAATTTGATGACCAAGCCAACCCTAGATCTAGTCGATCTTTGGTCATAAATAAATTAGGAATGCAAGACAAAATGAATTTTTAAAGTAGAATCGTAAATCGATAAATAATCGAATGAAGCACGTTCTATCCTCTCGACAATAGCAGTTTCGATAAAATAATTAAGAATGGGCTTAATGATGTCAGCGGAAGCAATTCCAAACCCTTGTTTGAGCCTTACATGATTGAGCTCGGTAAAATCCTCTATGTGCTTTCATTTAATTCTTGAATGGGAAGTCTCGATCGATGAGATCCTATTACTCTATAAAAGTATCGACTAATTGAAGATGGTGGAGTAGCTTTTATGCCCTTATTTAGTTTTCGAGTAGCAAAGACTCGGCCACCGACTAGAAATTTAAGTCGGCAATCGATGAGTCAGCTATGGAATTTGTGGATAACCATGAGATATCCAGCTATGGGATTTGTGGATAACCATGAGATATCCAGCTATGTTTGAGTCAAAGAAATTTGGTTTGGCTAGATTAGTTGACTCGACTTGCAAAAACCCTTATCCCATGTATTTAGTTTGGCCAAAACACTTATAAGGGATATTTTAGTCTTTAACTATTTTATAGTTCGACTGAGATATTATAGGGGAAGATGAGATAGGCCACGCACCAAGGCCTAATATTAGGAAGCCCAAACGATGCTAAGCAAAACTTCAAATCTAAAAGTCACCCTTGGCTAATATAGATTTGGCACCAATACTCCACAAGTCTCAAATAAGTTTCACATTCCTTAATAGATGCATCACGGACAAGGCTCAACCTATAATTAACCTCGGCCTCACTATTTTAATGATAAAGCCAACCCTCAACCAGGCCTCTTGTCAACGCTCAATCGGAGCTAACACAAGAAGTAAGCGAACTCTCGACCTATGTAAACTACAGGGTCAAACCGAAGAATCGGCCTTAATTATTTATGACCCCAAGAAACAATGCAAGATTCAGCTAGAATAATGGGTCGATGAGGATATACCTAGACATTATATGTTTCGACAGAAGGGCTTATATCCCTATATTTAAGATCAAAAAGAGCAAATGCAAAATATAAATTAGGCTTTTTATAAATTAGGATTTTTCGGTCGTTCCTAGTGGCTCACATATTTTGCATTTGCTCTTTTTGATCTTAAATATAGGGATATACCTAGTATTTCACATATTTTGTATATGTGAGCCACTAGAAACGACCTTTTCCTTCTTATATTGATAATTAATAATGTGTTAGGTTCCACATCCCTTCTTTACAAAAACAACAACAACAACAACAACAACAACAATAATAATAATAATAATAATAATAATAATAATATGGGTACATATATACATAAACATACATGAATGAAGATGATTATTCCCAATTGTCATCTGGTAATCATAATAAATGCCAGTAGTGTCATTGAAGATTACATCCCACTCATCAAACCAACCATTATTGGTATTATTAAAAGGTGGGTGAAAAATACTTGAAGGGATTACTTTTGAATGACAAGTGATACAGAAAATGAACAAAATCCCAACCTGCCATCCTAAAATATTTCTTGCAATGCAATGGCCTTTGATATCACTTGGGCAGGGGGCGTTTGGTTCTTGCTTCCGGTAGTCCAATGAACAATTCGGTTTCCACATCAGAAATTTCACTACTCCCTGCGCGGGCCAAATCCTCTCTATCTTCATTCGGTCCTTCAAATAGTTGGAACTCACACTGAAAATTAAACAAGTATGATCAATTTATATCAATTTCACAGCATTAAATATAAAGATGCCAACAAAAAATTAGGTTTTATGAAGTTGTTTATGAATTGCATGTTATAAATTAACCATGTTCATATCAAACTTGGATTGGTATGATTAAAAAAAGTTTTTTGATTTATTATATAACATTTTTTTATAAAGAAATAAAGGGTATAAAAAATGAGGGCATAATTAAGGCAAATTATAGGCGGGTCTTAAATCAACCTTGTGCCCTGCATTATTGTACCACGGTAAAATTATATGTTTATTAGAAAAATTATATATATAGTCTAGAATTTTGAATAATGTTTTGTTAATTGCATATGAATCAGTAAAAAAAATAATCATAAAATTCAACCCGGAAGTGAGTGAAATGAAAAGTGGGTGAAATGAAAAGTGTGTGTGTGTGTGTGGGAGAGAGAGTGTGTGCACGTGTGTGTGTGTGTGCGCGCGCGCGCGCATTTTTAGCTGTTCAAATTTTTTTCAACATCTCACCCCCTTTCGGGTTGAAATTTTTTTTGTAGATGATACTTACTATGTAGATCATGTATACTAAATTAGGTTGAAAAATAATAATTTTTTACTATTTTTAAAAAATGAATATGTTCATAGATATGTTGAGTATGATATGTTGAAGAGCCTGACTTATATATATATAATTCTCTAATAATTATGGTGTGAAGATGTAAATCAATCCGACTCTATATAGGTAATTGATTTTTTGTATATTATAATTTGAGGATATAATTATATATATGATCAAATGTACTTCACAAAACATATCAATTTTTAAAATTCGTAGATAAATGATTTATTAAAATGTGGAAAACATCTCAAAAAAATTGTACATATTCAACCCTAATGTATGTGAAATGAAGTTAGTGAAGACGAATATTTTCGAACATTGAAACTTTGGATAATCATCATACTTTCGGCTTTAATTTCTGTTGAAGTTTTCCGAAATGATCTCATTTTCGTTACATTGTTCAATTATTTACTAATTTATGAAATTGACCAATTTATTTAGTCTGTTTTTTGGGGTCCTGTTAATAGAGGTCAAGTATATATAAGTCATGTCAAAGGAATTACGTTAAAAATCTACATAGTCAATGCTGCGAAACACATCAAGCATGGATCCTTGTTCTTCTCTATAAATTTTTGCTTACACACGCATTAAGAGATATCTTTTTGGACTATGGTACTAACACTAAGGGAATCACCTTTCCATCATTATTGTACTTATTAATATTTACCATTTTAACGCATCAGATAATATGATAAACTATTTTTAAGAATTATTGGAACTTTGGTGTTCATCATCAATATCAGGGAAAAGAAAATTTGTTACCTTCTGAGATAGCATTGCATTTTCAGCAGCTAGCGTTTTCTCCTGAATTTTTATAAGATAAGAAAATATATGACACGATGGTAAGTGAAACATTTTGAATGATATAGTCTATTTCATATATATATAAATACACAAGAGTAAAAATGGGAATGCATGTGTGATTTTTTTTATTGATCAAATATCCTTGATTCAAGAAAGTTAGACTTTCTTTTCTCTTTTGAAGGTTCACCTTCAAGTGCCACTTGTCAAGTTCGCATTTTTAATTTGCAGGAGAGTCCGCACATGGGCACTATTGTGTGTGTGTATATATATATATATATATATACACGTATATATATATATATATATATATATACACGTATATATGTATATATATATATATATATATATATATATATATATATATATATATATATACGTGTATATATATATATATATATATATATATACGTGTATATATATATATATATATATATACTCTTGCGCGAACTAATCCGCATTTTAAGAATGCGACCGGAGATGTGTCACCTAATCGTGCGCCTAGATATTATTGCCTAAATTATAGGCACTCTCTTTTCTAGGCTCACCGTCAGGTGACACATGTCTAGTCCACACTCTTAAAATGCGGACTACACCGCACAAGAGCAGGACTGTATATATATATATATATATAGTATTGCTCATATGCATACTGTCTCACATATTAATAGTGCGGAGTGAACACGTGTCACCTAACGGTGAGCTCAGAAAAAATAGAGTGCCAATAATTTACCCGATAATTTTTGGATTCAGTGTCAGGTGACACATGTTCAGTCCGCACTGATAATATGCGAGACAATCCGCACAAGATCAATACTCTCTCTCTCTCTCTCTCTCTCTCTCTCTCTCTCTCTCTCTATATATATATATATATATATATATATAGAGAGAGAGAGAGAGAGAGACTATATATATATATATATATATATATATATATATATATATATATATATAGTCTCTCTCTCTCTCTCTCTCTCTCTATATATATATATATATAGTCTCTCTCTCTCTCTCTCTCTCTCTCTCTCTCTCTCTCTCTCTCTCTCTCTCTCTATATATATATATATATATATATATATATATATATATATATATATATAGAGAGAGAGAGAGAGAGAGAGAGAGAGAGAGAGAGAGACTATATATATATATATATATATAGAGAGAGAGAGAGAGAGAGGTTCTCATGCATACCCCAGTTTGCATACCGCTGGCGCGGACCAATTTTGATAATATAGTAAAAAAAATATTTTTGATCTAATTTTTTTTTTTTATAGTTTCTAAACATTTCAATAGGACCATAAAAAAAATTCAACTCAAAATGAATTTTTTTACTATTTTAAAAAATTCGGTCAAACTTTTTCAGTTTTTAACAACTTAAAAACTGGCAAAGTTTGACCGATTTTTTTAAAATAGCAAAAAAAATCATTTTGAGTTGATTATTTTTTCATGGTCCTACTGAAATGTTTAAAAATCATAAAAAAAAAGTCAGCCCGAAATTATTTTTTTTACTATTTTAAAAAAATGGTCCGCACGGAGGGTATGCAAATTGGGTATGCATGAGATCCTTTCTGTATATATATATATATATATATATATATATATATATATATATATATATATATATATATATATATATATATATATATGCTCTTGTGCGGACTGTCCCGCATTTTAACAATGCGGATCGGAGATATGTCGCTTGACGGTGAGCGTATAAAATATCGGTTAAATTATAGGTGCACTATCTCTCTCTTTTCTGGGCTCACCGCTAGGTGACACATGTCCAGTTCGTTGAATTGCGGACTGGTCTGCACAAGAGCAGTATTATACATACATACATACATATATATATATATATATATATATATATATATATATATATATATATATATATATATATATATATGCTCTTGTGCGGACTAGTCCGCATTTTAAGAATGTGGACCGGACATGTGTTACCTAACGGTGCCCCTAAAAACCTAACGGTGCCCCTAAAAATTATCGCCTAAATTATATTCACACTCTCTCTCTTTTTTCTGAGCTCACCGCCAGGTGACACATGTCCGGTCCGCATTCTTAAAATGCGGACTAGTCCGCATAAGAGCAGGACATATATATATATATATATATATATATACCGTACCGCTCTTGTGCTATATATACAGTACTGCTCTTGTGTATACCAGTTCGCATTTTAAGAGTGAGACCCAAACATGTGTCACCTGGAGATGAGCCTAGAAATTATACGCTAAATTATAGGAACACTCTCTTTTCTGGACTGACCGTCAGGTGACACATGTCCGGTCCGCAAACTTAAAATGGGGACTGGTATGAACAAGAGCAGGACTATATATACATATATACAGTCCTGCTCTTGTGCATACCAGTCCGTATTTTAAGAATGCGGACCGGACATGTGTCACCTAACGGTGAGCGCAGAAAAGAGAGAGTGTACCTATATTAGGCGATAGTTTCTAGGCGCACAGTTAGGTGACACATGTCCTATCCGCATTCTTAAAATGCGAACTAGTCCGCACAATAGTGTATATATATATATATATATCAAGGTTCTAAAAAACGTGAGACGTGATCAAAGCGTGGAGGGCAAGCCTTAAGCCTTAGAAGCGTAGGCGAACCTAGACGTAAAAAGACGTGAAAATGCGTTTAGGCCTTTTAATATATTATAATATTTTTTAACCATAACAAAACTATTAAAATACTAAAATTGTACATATCATAAAAATATGTCTGAATATTTACAAATAAAAATGTTATTTGATTATTTTGGATGAGGTAATGGTCCGATTTGTAAAAAATATTTAAAAGGCGATACCGTTCCACTAAAACATTATTGTTTTTAGATAAAAAGTACGCCTTAAGGATTTTACTAAGCATAGGCGTCAAAATCTTAAGGCGGGGCATTTTTTCCAAGCGTCAAGCCTAGGCGGATCCTAAACGTATTTTTTAGAAGAGTGATATATATATATATATATATATATATATATATATATATATATATATATATATATATATATATATATATATCACAAACACACACACTAGTCCTCCTTTGGTTGGTGAGAAATTGTAGGGAGTGTTTATGTCATCTCTCTAACTTCCCAGCATCGCTCAATCTAGGCCTGTAAACGGGTCGGATTCGGACCGGATCAGGTCAATCCAAATCCGAATCCGTTTATGTTAAACGGATTCGGATCCGATCCGATTATCCGATTATCCAAATCCGAATCCGATTATCCGAATCCGTTAAGAATCCGTTAATCCAATCCGTTTATCCGATCCGATCCGATTATAATATTATAAATAACTATTATAAATTTCAAAATACAATATATATTATAAATAACTATTATAATATATATTTCAAAAAATATATTTAAATAACTATTATAATATAAATTACTATTATAAATAAATGCAATATATATTAATATAGGACTATTATAAATAACTATTAAAATATATATTTAAAATATTAATAAATTTCTAAATACAATATATATATTAATTAAAAATATTATATATATAGATATATATTAAACGGATCGGATTATTAACGGATCGGATCATATGAATCCAAATCCGCTCCATTTAATAAACGGGTAATCGGGTAATCGGATAATCGGGTAATCGGATTTCAAGGGGTGATCCAAATCCGTGTAAACGGATCGGATTCGGATTCGGATTCGGATAAAATCCGATCCATTGACAGGCCTAGCTCAATCTGTGTAAAGTACTATTGGAGCCTCTAATAAATATAATTTTTTTTACACTTACCTTTTCTTTTAATTGTTCAATCTGTTCCTTGAAAACCTGCATCTGTAGTATTGAGGGTAAAGAAAAAAGAGATGGTGTTAGACTGTAATTCAGATTTATTTGCTAGTTTAGAAAGCGTAAATCCATGCAAATCCAAATTTATTTTCATGTCACGTGTGAAAATTAATCTTTTTCGTGGGTATATATACAGCCAATTAACTGGGTATAGTACTAAATACACCCATGCAGGGACGAGCCCAGAAAATTTATTTTATGTGGTGAAAGAACTTCAAAAAATATTTACTACATTTCGATACCAGTTATTACATATAAGGGGGTCTGTATTTACTTACACTAAACCTTTTCACAATAAGGTGAACAAAACTTTATTTTGTTAAACTTAAACCATTTTTCAGTGAAAAATCACATTTGCTCCTATTAAAAAGTAAACGAGTAGAAAGCCAAGGCAAGGCAGTCTCTTCTTTGAGTTTGTAAGTGACAAAAATGAAAGAAAAGCATTTTGCAAGGACATTTAATTCTATTTTTATTACTCGATCTTGTAAAATGCATAAAAATGCAAAATGCAAAATGAAAAAAATATTGGGATATGCAATTTTTTTCTATTTGCAGACCTTTCTTGATCTAACGGCGAATACACTCCTCTCCAGCTGTTGTTCTATCTGTTGTAGTTCTTCAGTGGAGCATGACCCCAGGCCTTCTCCCAAAAGCTTACTGCATTCCATTTCAATATTTGAAAAATTGCAATATTAATAAACTAAAAGTGCAAAAACATAAAAGATATATCAACACAAGATCTTTGAACCGTTTTGAAACTTCAAGAAGCTCTATTTGCTTTGCCAGCTTTTCCGTTTCTTGCTTCAAATGCTGCCATTTCAATCAATGAACTTCCATTAGCAAAACCACGTGACATGGGTCCCCAGATACTACAATTCGTACCCCTTATGATTACAGTATATGGAACATATGTTGTACACCCTAGATAGTTTAATAAGTGGCGGATCAAAAATTCAAATAAGTGGTTTTGGGGGCGCATACCTATAAAAACAAACATTATTAGTTGCAAATACTACAGGTTTTGAGGCTAAAAGTTCACCACCACATGTGATACTCTTGAAGTGCTACGTACGTACACAGAATAGGTGATCTCCTACGAGGAGCGCTAATATCCTCTCATCGCAAGAAGACAAACATAAAAGTAAAGAGAGTGGAATCTTTTAAGTAACTAAAACAATCGTAGGCTTAAATAAGTTGAAAGCCATATTTGATCATATTTTCTCTGAAAGAATTTCCATTTATCAAGTGTGTGAGCCTTATTACTATAATTTCTCAACCCATTCGAGCTTAACACTTGTTATGGAATGGTAAATATGCAGTGTGATTCAAATTCTAAAAATGAATTATGTGAATATATGTGTTAAAATTCTAAAAATGTAATAACTAAAACTCCAACCATAGCATTAAAGTAATCATCTTTGGGTCATAAGTCCATATTCCTGAATTCAGCTTCTAGAACTGGTCTCACTGAGGAATGTCAACCTTCAAAACATCTGGTGGTAGTAAATATCTGGTCACAGTTAATTTTAGCACCACTGATATTTCTCTAGAGTACCCTGATAACAATAACAGTTGTCAACTGAATGAACAGTTAATCGATTTTTAGACACAACATATATGGATTGACTTTTACTACAACCCTAGTGTCAGATGCTGCATAAGAATATATGTTTAAGTTGATTGAAAGTATGCAGAAAACCAAGCTAAATAATGAACAAAGCGAGAGGAGGAACAACCTGCATGTCTTGTACCACTAACGTGTTGTCATTTTGAACCTCTTTTTTGTGCTTGCGATAGCGTTCTATCGTGTCCTGCATGCTGAAAAAGTTTGAAATCTAACATTAATTGTTGCGTGCAATTTCACTTTCAATCTCCCAAAATCGCATAAATTAACATAAAGGTTTAAGGTCTTCATAAACAAGAACGACCATATAAATGGATAAAAGGGAAAAGAAAGTGGTATACCAAAAAAATGATATTTATGCAATCAAAGTAGTCTTAAACATAAAATTTAAGTCACCGAATTGATCAATTATGAATTATTTAAGGTGGATTTTATCAAATGGTTGAAGAACCATCTTCCAAGACGCAACAAAACTTAGTATCTGCTATGTACTTATTTGGGTAACATGTAAAATGGATTCATGTAGATGATTGGCTCGATATGGACTTTAAGAGAGGTTGAGTTTGATTCAAACTCCCCTTTGATTTATTACATCTTATCTTATGAGATTTTGATCCAAAGCTACGCAACTAGTTACCTAGTTTTTGAGGTGTTTTATACAATTTGAGATTCTTCAATTTTGTCTTCTATTTAATGAGTACTCCTCCTCTCTTCCCACACACATGGAGTTGAGCGTAAAGGGAGAAATTGAGAATTTTTAGATCGAAAATTAAAGATTTACTCTTTTACAGAAAATTGATTATTTGGGGGACCAATTTTGAGTATTTTTCTATTGAGGATTTGAATAGAATCTAGGAGTCTTTGTTGAGATTAATACTGTAAAAGACTTCCATTATTATGTGTGAGTTATTTGTGAAAAGAGAGACTTTTTGTGAGGAACAAAAAGTCCTTCCCTTTGTAATCTTATTCCATTTAGTGACAAGGATCGCCCGTGGATAGAGCGAAATTGGTGAACCGCATAAATGTTGTGTTCTTTCAACTCTATCTAGTTTCTCTATTTGGATTTCTGCATTTTGGATTGGCTGATTTGTTGGTCACGGATCCCTAGTCAAAATACACCGTGCTTCCTCAGAACAAATTGGTATTAGAGTGTAGGTTGCAAACTAGGTTCTTTTGTTATGGCATCCAAGATAAAGTGTAATGTGGAGAAATTTGAAGTAAAGAACATGGATTTTGGCAAGTGAAGGTGATGGACCTCCTTATCAAGGAGGGATTGATCCCAGCTATAAAATGGAACCCGATACAATAAAGGATGACAAATGAAAAAATAATAATAGAGAGGCTTGTATCAAGATTCCGTTGTGTTTGTCTAAAGAGATTAAACACAACCTTATCACGGATACTTCCGCTAAGGTGTTTTGGGTAAAGCTTGATAAAATTCATTTAGAAAAGTCTTTAACAAATCGGAGTAATCTCAACAAAGAATTCTATCGATTTTGTAAGGGCTTGATTACTTCTTTGCAAGATCATCTCAATGAGTTTAATAGGCTTCGCTAAGAACTATTAAACATGAGGTGAAGATGGAGAAGAAGAAAGGTTGCATTTTTATTGGCTTCTCTTGCCAAGAGGTATGAATATTTGGTGAATACGATAATGAATGGGAAGAAAAGTATTTTTTTAGATGAGGTCACGTCAACCCTTCTATCCAACATAAATAGGAAGAAGTGATTGAGGGTGATGTTAATATCGTAAGCCTAGTTGTTAACGGAATACCGAAAAACTGAGGTTCAAGGAAGTCGACCTGGATTGTTAACAATGTCACATGTTTTGGCATATCGTTACATCATAACCCAAACTTACGTAAAAGAATGGGAAAAAAAAGGTGAAGGCTCATGATGTATCAACAACAGTGGAGGATATTAGTGATTCAGAGGATGTCGATGATTTTGCTCTCGTGAAGCTAATAATTCTGGTGAACCACTTGATGACTTTTGGGTTCTTGATTTTGATTGTTCAATTCATGTGTCCCAGTCGGGATTTTTTCTCCTCCTACAAAGAGGTAAAGGTTAATTCTCTTTTTGATGGTCGATTAGAGAGGATTTAAAATTTTAGGAATTGGATCAATCAAAATCAAGACATATGATGGGTTAGTGAGAACTTTATGTGGTATTCGACACATTATTGGTCTTTCGGTGCACCTCATGTCACTGGGTGTGCTAAACTCCATAGTTTACAAGATTGTAACATCGAGTAAAGGTTTAAGGGTCGTGTCAGATTCTCTGGTGGTGTTTAGGGAACTAACATGAGAAATTCATATGATCTCTAAGGGAAGATACTCAAAGGTAGGGCTATCAGGGGGTCTTCCACGGTGAGTGAAATCTCACATTCGAAGTTTGACAAGAGAGGAGAAAGCAAGAATGGCTTGCATTATGGGAAGAGTTGCAATCTTTACTCTAGTTCAAATTGTGATGAGGCTAAATAACATTCTGGGAGAGTCAAATCTGCTTTTAGATGGAAACTAAAATTAAAGCAGTCCTTTATAGGGAGGCATGAGGACAAGCATGACATTAGCACACGGTATGCCCAGTGACATTGAGATAGCCTATTCGAAAGGCATGAAGATGAGTGCGAGATATGCATTGGGTCACGATAGAGATGTAAAGGAAAGTCAGTGCATCCATATCTCCCAAGAAAGGAAAAAGATGCCTTTCGATTACCAATCGACGGTTACAAGAGAGTTGACGGAGATTTCTAGGTGTGATGTCGAACCGAGGGATTCTCAGAGTGAAATGAAGTATTATGAGTTTAACAGAGATGGTGGAGGCATTTTTGTGGTTGTATGAGATATGCATTAATTTAAGTGTGATCCGAGGGTTAGGTTTGAGGAGGCCTAGAAATTATCTTCATTAGTATTTTAGGTGATGACGAACGTGTATTTTGGTGATAACTCTTACGTTATGGATTTGGCACAAAATTAAGATTCGAAAATATTTTTGTCAGTAGTTTGTTGGAGGTTGTCGGACTTGTTTTGTGTAGAAATTTCTTTTTGGTTAGGTTTGGGGGTAGCAAACATGGCTTCACCTCAGCAAAGGTTGCTCTAGTGGGAGTGAAGGTCTCTTCCCATGCATAAAGGCTGTATATTTTTGTGGGAAAAATTCTTTGGTTTGGTGCGCGATGAATGAAGGTTGGCTTCACCTCAAAGACGGGGTCGTGTTCGAGAAGTCCTTTTGTCATCTCAGAGTGGGTTTTTAGAAAACTCATTTTGGTGTTCTGATTGATCTTGCAAAAGTGGATATTTATAGAATATTTGATCGTATGGACTCTGGGAGAGATTAATTGAGTTCGAATCAAACTACCCTTAGGTTTAGTTACCTAGGTTGTGAGGTGTTTTATACCATTTGAGACACTTTGATGTTGTATTCCATTTAAAGAGTACTCCCCCCCACCGATATGAGTGTAGAGAAATAAATTGAGCAATCACTTCTTTTGACCCAATAGGGAATTTTGTGAGCGAAATTTCAGTATTCACCCTTTTGTAAAAAATTGATTATTTTGGGGATCATATTCATGTATTCTCTATTGAGGATTTAGGTAGAATCAAGGAGCCTTTAGTGAGATTCATATTGTGAGAGTTTTTAATTATTGTGTGTGAGGAAGAAACAAAAAAAAATTGTTTGTAATCTTCGTTTATTTAGAGACACGGATTGCCCATAGACATAGCTAAATTGGCGAACCACGTAAATATTGTGATCTTTCATCTTTTTAAAATTTTCTTTATATGAATCACCATATTTTGGTGTTATTGGTTTGTAGGTCATGGAGCCTTAATTGAAATGCATCGCGCTTCTACATAAATAGAATCTGCCAGTTAGAAATAATCTTTTTTGAAATCCTCTGTCAAAATAGGTAAAATTTATGCTTTGGTCAAACGTTGAGTCATTTTGTCTACAAATATGTCTGTTTGCAATTGTCCAACCTAATTCTCAAGCATTATGTCTAGTATTACACCATGATCGATGAACACTAAACATATCGCACTAGTGGAAGATTTGTCTAATTGTCATTTCTCCCATTCTCACTATAAAATCCAACCTTCACCACCAATATACATTTATCATTCTCATTTCACTCAAAACAAAGAAGAAATTGAATTCTATTTTGTGTTTAAGGTCATTGTGTTTACAACGGTTTTAAGAAATACCCATCAATTATAGAAGAATGTTTTGGGAAATTTTTTTAGAAATTATGGGCCTATTCGAAGGCAAGCTCAGCATATGCTGTGATCCTAGAGTTCAATCAAATTAACCATTTTGAGACAAATGTTTTTATTCCACCCAATTTTGAAGAGATTATTAAACTTTTTCCCTTATACCTAGGATTATGTGCCCACCACTCCACAAACACATGCTTCTACTCATAGTTGTCAAATTGCGAATCGCATCGTGAATTGTTTACCCCCCGAATCACGAATCGTGAATCGAATCGTGAATCCTATCGGTCGAATCGGAACCAAAAGATAAAAACTTAGTAAAACATACGTAAATGGAATTTAACACTATAGAATCGGTAATTAAGCGTAATATGACAAAAAACTAATCGTAGCACATGATAATATACCAAAATATATCACAAAAATTAACCGTAGCACATGTTCTCATTCATTTTAAGCTTAAAAATGTAAAAAACAAAAATATATCATAAAACAGCCTACATATTAATTTAAAACACCCTGCATAAAACAAAAATATATCATAAAAAGCCTATATATTAATTTACTGTAAAAAAATCGCGGGAAAAAAAAGTGAATCGGACCGAATTGGGAATCGGACCCGAATCGGAAGATTCGAATCGTGAATCGCCGATTCAGTCCGATTCTTTAGACATTTGCGATTCTAAGGTTGATTCGAATCGTTTTGGCAGTGAATCGAATCGTCCGATTCGAATCGCGAATCGGACGATTTTGACAACTATGCTTCTACTATGACTTCAACATATATTTCACAACTCTGACAATCTTTTATATTAATGTGGTAAGACATATCGTGAATGAGATAAATAAATACTTATTTTCATGCTTGTTACAAATACATAAATCAATAAATATTACTCAATGTTATTATGGCAATTCGACAGATTCAAAACTAAATCCTATTTATAAGGCAGTAATGGTTGGCGTGCTGCGAGTGTGAATATGAGTCAACCAATTAATTGTTGGGGAATTTGGCCGTCAGCCATAGCCCAGATTTTATCAAGATAATAAGGTAAAAACAAATAAAAACAGTGAAAATGAAATCAAGACAGAACATACACAAGAATGTAAAGATGTAAGTGGTTCAACAAATTAAATATTTTCACAAAGAGACCTAAGTCCACTAAATATGAAGAGATTATATAGTATAATGAACAATAAATATGGATACATCACTTACCCTTTACTCTCTTACCTCAAACCCGGATAGTCATTGTACAACAAATCACCCATAGGGAATTAATGTTTTAACCCAAGAACTTACTCAATCTCACGATTCCATATTTTTCTTATGTAACTACCTGGTATACCCCGATTGCCCCGTAACTTTGTGAGAAAGCGAATAATTGAATACATATAAAGTACACCCTCAATAGATGAAATACCACCCTCTTCCACCTTAGAACAATAATCATGGGGTAGAGGGAAAATTAATCACCACTCAACCCAACACTCACCTTTGGAAGAAATGATTTTCTCTATCCTATCCCAAAAGTGACATATTTTAGCCTTGAAGAAATGACGCTAAGATTTGTTTCTTATTCGTAGAAAACCCTAAGCAAATGACTCATAATGATCTTCATTTAAAGGATGTCCAGCAAGAAACAATCCATTGAATCATCCATACAATCCATTATAAGAGAATAATTAGCTCATTGTATCAACATACGCATTACTGTATTTGACACTGGACAAAAATGAAACCACAAATAGTACATCATTGCAAAGATAGTCCAGTGTTTTTTTGTTATAAGTCAATTCTCGACATTTTTCACATTTGCAATATTAAGACAACTATTATTGAGTAGTTCTATGAGCGGATTCGATGGCTCAGAGTAGGCCTGTTAATGGATCGAATTTTATTCGAATCCGAATCCAAATCGGATCTATTTAAGCGGATATGGATCATGCCTAAAATCCGATTACTCGATTACCCATTTATGAAATGGAGCGGATTTGGATTCATATACTCCGATACGTTAATAATTCGATTCGATTAATAAAGAGAACATTTTAACGAACATTAAGAAAAAACACCCAAAACCCATTAATTTTAACTCCTATGTTGAAATTGGTCTGCGCTAGCGGCACCCGAGACCATTCTGGTTAGCCCCCCTAACCTACCCACCCCCCACCATGGCAGCAGGTATAGCAGCCCTGGCAGCAGGTATGGCAACCCTTATGGTGGTGGGGTGGGGGTGGGGGTTGCTAGCCGGAATGGCCTCGGGTGCCGCTGGCACAGACCAATTTCAACATAGGAGTTAAAATTAATGAGTTTTGGGTGTTTTTCCTTAATGTTCGTTAAACTGTTCACTTTTAATGTTCTCTTTTGAACATCTCCCTATATATATATAATATTTTTAAATAATATATATTATATTTAATAATATTTTAAATTGATATTATAATAGCTATAATATTATATAAAAAAATCTCCCTTAAATAAAAGGAAAAAAAAAACACACAAGCGGCTCCTAAACCTAAACCTAAACCTAAACCTAAATCTAAATCTCTCGCCTCCCTCCTCTCCTCACACTCTCACCCGGAGTCGGCACATCACTCAAACACCACTCCTCTCTCACTCGGCATTGCCCATCTACAATAGCATGCCCGGGTGACCTTGTTATATGTGATATTGAATTGTTGTCATTGTTGAGTCATGAGACTTCATCCAATAATATTTTTGATAATCACAAGAATACCTAATGACTTGTATGACCATTAGAGAAGATAGGAAGCATCATTCTATTCACCTAGACAAAGAGAGTGACCAAGAAGAGAAGAAGGCCTACGCATGGCAATCAAATCAGTAAATTATGAGCAAAATATTCACTGAATGTCAATGACCAAAATTGAATTGTTTAAAATGCAGTTCCCATTGCAATACCATATCTTTATCCTAACTAGTCTTACTTTGATCAAGCTAAAAAAACATCGTACCCAATGCACAAGGCTTCTGCTTAACTGTAGGGTCTGGGAGATGTGGATGTCGATTGGCCTTACCCCCATATATGGAGAGCCTACTCCCATGTCTCGAACCCGAGACCAACCGCAGCCTGGGCGAGGGCACTTGTCATCGCACCAAGGTACGGCCTCAAGCTTGAAAAAATAAAGAATTCTATAATTAATTTAAAGGCCTTAAGTTTGACTTAATTGAACCCGAGTGGATCCTCACAAGGTTTGACTAATTATTTAAAGAAAATAAGCATGGTTGTTCGACTAGTGGTGGATCCAAGATTTATTATCAGGAGGGCCAAATGCAGAGGATACGGAGTGTGAGCTGCCCAAACGATTTTTTTTTTGGTTAATTCGAGTTTTATAAAAATCATAACTTCAATTCTAGTTTTATGCAAATTTATTATATTTTTTTACCCTAAAAGTTGCAAAAACATCATTGTTTATGTTTTTAACTTTCTATCTTTATATATAGCACCCCTAATTTTTTTAGTTTTTGGAAAATCGGGGGGAGCTTTCGTTACCCCTAAGCCTCAAGTGCATTCACCCATGTGTTCAACCTATCTTCGGATTGTGGTCAGCCTATATTCAGGGATGCCATTAGGGTTTTAGCGATCGCTAATTAACATTCTTATATATGGTAGACCTAAAAGACATTAGAATTTAACTTTTATAATGTGCACTTAAATTTACTAATGGCTAGTCAACTAGATTCTAGTTACTTTAGTTAATATGAAGGAATTGTTCTTAAAACAGAATTTACAATTATTTTCAAGGACATAACTTAAGAGCTCAAATGGAAATGTTCTAAAGTGCAAAAACTATCTTTCTTGTTTTTACATCAAAATAAAACTATCTTCACCTCTATGCAAGCCTTTAATTGAACTCACGATAGCTAACATTTTTACTTGAGTATTTACTACTATAAAAAATATCTATCTTGAATTTGACCACTCCTATCTACTAGAAACAAATTATATTTTGAAAGCAATTGTATATATCTCTAATAAATATAGATCTTTAGTGTAAAGAAGATATCAAAGTGTACATAAATTGATTATAAATAAATGTTCATGCTTCACCTTTAATTGAAAAATATTGAAAAGTGTTCCAAGGAACATGGCTTCATGAGATTGGATGTAAGCAAAGTTGCTTTACTCTTACATCAATTTAATATGAATAGATTATTACTGCTTTAAAATGAAAATATGTATTACTCCGATCAAATTAGCAAACGTGTACAAGCAATATGAGTCTGCTCGAAAATAAAAAGAGTTTCACACACAAAATTAGGCAAACAATGAAGAGGATAATATCTCTCTTCAACAAACACACCTTTATTTTACCTTACGTTACTTCTCTTACAGTTGCCCATTAGCAATTTGATATTAAGACTTCACGTAAACGAGCTCCACTTCCTTTTTTAACAATACATTCTCCAATGAAATGATACCTTGTATTGATGTATTTACTTCAATCATGGAACACCGAATTTTTTATCCCAATGCAGGTGTCGGTTTGTTATTGATGAAAATATTTATCGGTCTCTCTTGTTCCATGTTAAGTTCTTTCAAAAAAATTCTAAGCTAGATTGCTTGACAAACACCCGATGTCGCTGCCATATACACGGCTTCACAGGTAGAGAACGTCACAATATGTTGTAGCTTTGATGACCACGTGAAGGTTGAATTTTCCATGAAGAAAATAAACTCGATTGTGCTTTTTCGATCATCTAAGTCACCAGAACAATCATTATCACAATATTCTTCAACTTTGAAATTATTAGAGGTGGAATAAAAAATTCCAAAATCGTATATACCTTTGATGTAACAAAGAATTCTTTCAGTCGCCTTCAAATGTGTCATAATGGGAGTTTTCATGTAGCAGCTAACAAGACTAGCTCCATACACAATATCTGGCATTGTGCTAGTCAAATATCTCAAGCTTCTAATAAGACTTTTAAACAGTGTTGGATCCACCATCTTGTAATACCCCGTAATTTTAACAATAATTAATAACTAAATTTTATTAATTTAATATTTTATAAATTAATATTTTATAAATTAATATTTACTTGTGTATGATAAGTAAATAGTTATATGATATATTATATGTAGAGTATGAGTGTTACCAGCAATAAAATTGAAGATGGGTCCATAGGATGTTGCATCGACTGATCAATATAAGTTACGGGCAACGCGTAGGGGACACACGTGTCGAACCCGAATAATGAAAATTTAGCATAATTAGAGTTGTGTGACTCGTATGACCTTTTTAAGTGAACCGGTGATCCGAAAAGGGTTGAAATAGGTACCCGGATGTTGTGTTTAGGTTCCCGGGGCTTTTTAGACATAAAAGGACCCGTATAAGGGTAGAAAAGTCATTTTGTACTTAAAATTAAAGAAAAAACGGGATTAGATTGTTGGAAAGACTTTTAAGGGTTTGGGAAGGTCGATGACAACCCAGCTTTCAGATTCTAAACAAAAGGTTGAGAGAAGAGAACTCTAGAAAGAGAAAAGATGCAAAACAGAGAGATCTTGAAGAGGAGAAAAGAAGATTCAACCCGGTTTAGAGACTTTGGATTTATAATCCAACGACGCAAGTAAATACTTATTTTATATCACATTTTCAATTGGTAGTTAATTACTTTCTTGATTTAATTTAGAAATTGGGGGAGGGGGGGGGGGGGGTGAAAGATTGAAATTGATGATTTGGTAAACAAACCGATTGTTAAATGTTGCATGATCTTCAATAAACGAATAGATTGGGGTTGATTATATTAACAAGTAGAGATAAAATTTTGGATTTTAATGGAAGAAGGGGAAGAACTTAAATGAAAGATGGGATCTTTAATAATCAACTTGGTATAAGAATTGTAATCTTGAATCTAGGGTGATTTTTATGTTATATTCATATATATAATGATGGAATTATGTTTTATGGATGATATATGAACTTTAGTTCTTGGAATTTTGGTGAAAAAAACCCTAAATACGAAGTTGAGATTTTGGGGATGAATCCCGCCCAAGAAAAGAGCATGTATGAACTTTAGTTCTTGGAATTTATGTGAAAAAACCCTAAATAGGAAGTTGAGATTTTGGGGATGAATCCCGCCTAAGAAAAGAGCTTCAGATCTACGTTTTGTAATCTCGTCCGAATGAGAAGTCATTCTCGATCGAACAAGGTTAGATTTCGTTCGAACAACCTGTGGGTTTGGGTCGGGTTTAGATCATGGAAATGTTCCAAGAATTTTTATGAACTTAAGCGAGTATATATGAGGTTATCCAAGTGAGTGAATATTTAATTAAAAATAGTTTGGTGTCTCTATTTATTAGTGAGAATTTAATAATTAACTAGGGCACTTGGATAAGGGACTAGTTAAACAAATAAATCGGGAAGTTGGATGGACTTTGAGATTTGGGCAAATCGTGCAAGGTGGGATATGCGTACAAGTTCGATAGTTATTATATATAAATATTAGAGTGACGTGTAAATATATATGCGATGTGTATGCTACTTATTTTATTTGAATATATCTATTCAGGGGTGCTATCGTAGGAGGTTCCACGTGATGGATAACCCACTTTGGCATTGATCAGCAGGTGTTGGGTTGAATCCCAAGGTTGTAGTACTGTTGCATAATCTTTATCCGTGTGTGAGGATATATGTTGATTTCGAGTCCGGCTGGGTGTGATGTGGTATAGTGGAGACCTACAGATATATGTCAGATAATTTTTATGATATATTGGCTTACCAATAATGGTGCCACATTGTGGTTTTTATTATTACCAAATAGAATGGTCAAGGAGTACAAGGTAAAAAATAAAAGATAAGTCACAAAAAGAGTCTAATAACCAAAGCCCAAAAAGAGTGGCCCTAATAATAAAGACATAGCACTGATCCAATATCCAACACTCCCCCTCAAGTTGGAGCGACGCTATCCACCAAGCTCAGCTTGCCAATAGATGATTGAAGCAAAGAAGGTCCAACTACCTTGGTGAGATAATTTACAGTCTGAGCTGATAAAGGGACAAATGAGGTACTAATGATGCCCGTAGAAACTCTCTCACGGAGAAAGTGAATATCCACCTTATTGTGTTTGGTTCTCTCATGAAGAACCGAATCAGATGACAACATAATAGTTGATTTGTTATCACGCAAGAAATCAGAAGGATCGTCCTCAGTAAAGCCTAGCTCACCCAAAATCGATCGAAGCCACAAGAGTTCACATGTACCATGGGCCATATCACGGTACTCCGTCTCCGCTGAAGAATGAGAAACAACCGTTTGCTTTTTACTTTTCCATGATATAAGATGAGAGCCGTAGAAAGTACAAAAGCCAGAAGTAGAACGCCTATCAGTCCTGCATCCCGCATAATCAGCATCAGTGAAGCAAGAGACACCCCTTTGGTCTCCTGAAGCATAGAAGAGACCAAGACCCGGTGAAGACTTGAGAAACCTCACGAAATGATAAACAGCATCAAGATGGGCGGTGCGAGGAGCATACATGAACTGAATAACAATCCTCACAGCAAAGGCTAAATCAGGACGGGTGTTGTTGAGGTAGATGAGACGACTGATGATGCTGTAAATAGCACCACTAGATGATGTGTTGATAATCTCAAGCTAGTAATTAAAATGATAATAAAAGAGCAAGCATCTAGTAGAAGGTGATGAGGAGAAGAGGAGATACGCTAGTATATAAGTGGTTCGACAATTTTTGACGTCCACTGTGCAAGTGTGTGTAAGTATCACTATGAGAAGAGGGCTCTAATGGCCTTAGCAATACAATCACTCCACTTTCTCTACTGTAAATGCACCAGAGTTTGGCTAGAGGTTATAATTGAGGACCCCTTACAAGGTAGGAGAAGACAAATATATATAGTGCCTGGGGGGTGTAGTGTACCCCCAGGCATGCAATGAGCATGTGTAGAATGATCTAGCCAATCTAGTGAAGCCACCTGTCACTGCACATGTAGTGGATGATGATAAAATATTCCTTCACGTGCCAAGAAGATTTGGTCATAACGGTTTATCCATGTGGGATATGCCATGTTGGGATCTTGTACTACTCGTACGATAAATGTTGTCTAGGGGGTCTCGGCCAGGCCAATATGAGCCCCAAATATAGCTCTGCTTGATGTTCTGGTGAGTGGTCTCGACTGGGTATGTTCGGTCGAGATTCTATCAACCTGGTTTGACTGAGGCCGAGACGACCTTAATACTGGAGAGGGCCGAGGCCGAGTTGATGAGTCAGTCCCCTAATGGGATTCCTCCTTGGCATACAAGTCTCGACTGAGGCCGAGACAACCTTGATATTGGAGAGGGCCGAGGCTGAGTTAATTAGTCAGTCCCCTGATGGGAGTCCTCCTTGGTCTCTGTTATGCTAGTCCCGACTGAGGCCGAGATGACCTTGATACTGGAGAGGGCCGAGGCTGAGTTGATGAGTCAGTCCCCTGATGGGAGTCATCCTTGGTCTCTATCATCCTAGTCCCGACTGAGGCCGAGATGACCTTGATATTGGAGAGGGCCGATGTAGCTAATTATAGTCATATTCTGAGATGAGGTTGAGTCATAGGCTAAGATCGAGTCTTAGGCTGAGGCCGAGGTTGACGTCTTCTGTTCCAACCCTTAGGCCAAGGTATCAAGTTCACTGCATGATGGCCGAGGTTGCTGTCATGATGTCTGAGGTTGCCAATAACAGACTAATGATCTTACGCTGATAGATATAAATGTAGTCTTGTCTATAGTGATCAGGCCGAGGTCGATTAAGCCATGGTCGACCCTACTGAGGCCGACCCTTATCTGGACAACCCCGCTAATGATATGTGAGGCTCTTGTGATGACTCGACCTTGAGATATGATGCTCGTCGTCCTAAGAGACGAGCGTACATTTTGTTCATATCAATTACCCCCTAGCCCTTAGTCTTTAATGTAGACAGATGGCTGAGGGATAAATTATCTTTAGGCCAAGAAGTTGATGAAATGTTGTTTCATGTGGTGGACGAGGCCGAGGGTGCTTGGGTCATAAGACCTCTGATGCTAAAATACTTCTCTGTACTTTGCACAAACTGATGGTAGCACTGTTGGTTGGCCTTAGCCGAGGCGTCCTTTCTGGGATGAGACGGAGATAATAAGCTAGTCCTTTGGCAGGATGAGGTTGTGTTGGTCTAGGCCGAGATGATGAGTCGGCCTCTTGATAGGACAGGTGCTGGCAATGAGATCATCGAATGTACTATCATGGACAAGGCCGAGGCTTCCTGCGTCGACCCCTAGGTCGAGTCATAATATCTCTCCGTTTGATGATTTGTCAAGGTCGACCTTCACCGAGGGGTCCCAAGCTTGGACAAGGGTATACTTAGGCATATCAATGACGTTTGTCTCTAACCAAGCCAATGGTTTTCAAAGCATGAGATCACCAATTTAATGATGTTTCAAGATATGAGGCCGCCAAGTTAATGATGTTAACTCTCATTTCACTAAGTTAATGATGTTTCAGATATGAGATCACCAAGTTAATGATGTTTGTCTCAGATATGAGGCCACCAAGTTAATGATGTTAACTCTCATGTCATCAAGTTAATGATGTTTCAAGTATGAGATCACCAAATTAATGATGTTTGTCTCAGATATGAGGCCACCAAGTTAATGATGTTAACTCTCATGTCACCAAAATAATGATGTTTCAGATATGAGATCACCAAGTTAATGATGTTAACTCTCATGTCACCAAGTTAATGATGTTTCAAATATGAGATCACTAAGTTAATGATGTTTGTCTCAGATATGAGGCCACCAAGTTAATGATGTTAACTCTCATGTCACCAAGTTAATGATATTTCAAATATGAGATCACTAAGTTAATGATGTTAACTCTCATGTCACCAAGTTAATGATGTTAACTCTTATGTCACCAAGTTAATGATGTTTCAGATATGAGATCACCAAGTTAATGATGTTTGTCTCTACTCGTCTCGTCCTTGGCCGAGAAGAGTATAACAAAATGATTTTTCAAATTTAGGTTTGTCGAACTACAGTCTTATACCACAGTCAAATTTAGGTTTCAAATGAGAGTATATGGATGAGACGACCCTCGTCCATATACTACTTTTTTGTCGAGAGGAGCATAAAATGATTTTTGAATTTGAATCCACCAAATTATGGTGTTCTTCTACGTCCCCTCTCGTCCTTTTGAGAGTGTATGGATGAGGGTCGTCTCATCCATATACTATCTTTTCGCCGAGAGGGTTTCTCACCAAAATGATGATGTTTTATAGTTTAAGACGAGTTAAAACATGCAACTGAACATTTCGTATGAGAAGAATATGAGACAGAACATATGAAATTTTTCATTGACCTTTTGTTATAAGACAGATAGCCGATATATATGAGGTAGCGAATACATTAAAACTCATTTGACAGAGATAACATTCGCCTGAGTCTAAGATAGCAGAGGGTCAGCTTCATGGATAAAGAGTTGTCGATCAGCTTCTACAGAACTTTTAATGCAGCTGAACCTTTGGAACATCTTATGGTAGGAGGTCGAGGTCGGCTTCTCCACAATCATCGGATTCTTCGTCGTTTGTGTTTGTTTGGACATCTCGGCTGGCCATACATTTTCTTAGAATCATTATTAGCAACACTTTTGTCAATATACTTTATGAGCTTTCCCTTCTTCAGGAGCTTCTCAATCTCGTCCTTGAGGGCAAAGCATTTATCAGTTGTATGAATGTGGTCTTTATGAAACTCACACCATTTACTCTGGTCCCTCTTATGTGGAGGAGCTCTCAGCTTCTCAGGCCATCTCAAGTCTCTATCTTCTTTAATCTCATTCAAAATTATATCAGGACTTACAGTGAGTGGAGTGTAGCCGATAAATTTGTCATCAGCCGACCTCTTCTTTCCGTCCTTATCCTTGGCTTTATGAGACTTGTTTCCACCAACTTCATCCTCTTCTTTGGTAGCCATGGCTTCCTCGGCATTCATGACCTTTCCAGCCTTTGCCAATAACTCGTCCATAGACTTAAGAGGGTCTTCAGCAAGCTTCTAGAGTAGCTTTCCCTTCTGAAGCCCTCCAATGAGGGATGTCATGGTTATACTCTCTTCATAGTCCTTTACCTCCAACTTTTCCTTGTTGAACCTCGCGATATAGTCTCTAAGGCTTTCATTATTTCCTTGCTTCACATAAAGAAAATGGGTCGTCTTCTTCTGAGGTCTCACCCCAAAACAAAAATTATGAATGAATTGCTCGGCCAACTATCTAAAGTTTCCCATGAAATTCTTAGGAAGAGAGGTAAACCACACATGTGCTGCCCCAATGAAAGTGCTCGAGAAAGCTTGGCACCTCATCTCATCAGAGGTGGAATAGATGTCCACTACAGATTGGTACATCTCAATATGATGGATCGGGTTGGTACTTTCATCGTACTTGGGTGATACCATTGGAGGTTTGAATTTGGCCGGGGTCGAAAAGCTGATAATCCTTGCCACAAAGGGTGAACCCTCTGAGTACCCCCTCTGCAAGGGGTGTCAGCTTTTAAAGAGATCCCCTATCTTCTCTTCCAGCCTTTGAATAGAGTTGTTCCAGGGCTTAGCAATATTAGCCTGACTGAGATTGTCCCCAGCCACCTCCAAAGGGTGGACTAAGGGTTCCCCAGCTGCTGCACAACGTCTGTTGTTGACCTCCCCCTGACTACAATCTCGTCCCTGTGGAGGTCGACCGTGACGGGACCGACGATCGCTACCCTCTCTTCGTGAGCCAACGATGCTTCTTGACCTACACAGCCTTTCTCGCAGGTCGTTAATTGGGTCGAGCCTTTCGAAGGCTAACCCTTTACTTAACTGATTAAAAGCCTAACCTCTTTGACAGGCATTGCAGTCTCGTCTTTCACCCTAACCTCGACTCTGCTGGATAGGAAGTAAAGTGTTGTTTGAGACCTCATATGGCTCCCAACAGTCAGTCGGAGCATCCTCGGCCTCTATATCATCATACTTAACCTCCGAGCAAGGGTTTCCTTGCCTCCCCAGGCGTAAACGCCTAGGGTCAGCAACATCCCTCCACCGTTGAGGAGGAGGTAGGTGTTTTCGTGGTGGCTGGGGTGGTCCCCTGGCCTCATGTTGTCCCTGATAAGCTGCTAGAGTAATAATCTCCAGTGAGACCCCAGGTGATCTCATTATTATGTTCTCGCTTAGCTGGGCAAGTTGCTCCTGCATCGCTTGTTGAGTTACTGCTAAGGACATCAAGGTTGCTGCCACCTGAGCCATCTCGGACTGGGGTGGTGCTTGGCTGGAACTGGGCCCTCCAACACCAAATGGTGGAGGTGGTAACTCTATTTCCATGCAATAAGACTAGAGAGCTTGTAAATGAAAAGACTAGAGAGCTTGGTACCTTTAAGGAGCTCTTTCAATGATGAAACAGCTCCACGCGATGGGGGAGGACTGGTGCACCACCAGAGTCTCCGATGAGACCAAGCTTCAAGAAGGAAGAGATATATCTTATCGTTCCCACAGACGGCGCCAAAATGATGATGCTGTAAATAGCACCACCAGATGAGATATTGATAATCTCAAGCTAGTAATAACAATGGCAACATAAGAGCAAGCATCTAGTAGAAGGTGATGAGGAGAAGAGGAGATACGCTAGTATATAAGTGGTTCGACAATTGCCTACATCCACTGTGCAAGTGAATGTATGTATCATAATCAGAAGAGGACTCTAATGGCATTAGCAATACAATCACTTCACTTTCTCTCTCTACTGTAAATACACCAAAGTTTGGCTAGGATTTGTAATTGAGGACCCCTTACAAGGTAGGAGAAGACAAGTATATATAGTGCCTGGGGGTGTAGTGTACCCCCAGGCATGCAAAGAGCATATGTAGAATGATCTAGCCAATCTAGTGAAGTCACCTGTCTCTGTCACATGTAGAGGATGGTGATGAAATATTCCTTCACGTGCCAAGAATATTTGGTCATAACGGTTTGTCCAAGTGGGATATGCTATGTTGGGATCTTATACTACTCGTACGGTAAATGTCGTTTGGGGGGTCTCGACCAGGCCGAGTATGAGACCCCCATATAGCTCTGTTTGATGTTCTAGTGAGTGGTCTCGACTGGGTATGTTCGGCCGAGAGTCTATCAACCTGGTCCCCTCTGAGGTTGAGATGACCTTGATACTGGAGAGGGCAGAGGCCGAGTTGATGAGTCAGTTCCCTGATGGGAGTCATCCTTAGTCATCCTAGTCCCGACTGAGGCCGAGATGACCTTGATATTAGAGAGGGCCAAGGCTGAGTTAATGATTCAGTCCCCTGATGGGAGTCCTCCTTGATCTCTGTCATACTAGTCCCGGCTGAGGCCGAGATGACCTTGATACTGGAGAGGGCCGAGGCTGAGTTGATAAGTCCGTCCCCAAATTGGAGTCATCTTTGGTCTCTGTCATCCTAGTCCCGACTGAGGCCGAGACGACCTTGATATTGGAGAGGGCCGATGTAGCTAGCTATGGTCATATTCTGAGACAAGGCCGAGTCATAAGCTGAGGCCGAGGTTGACGTCTTCTGTTCCAACCCTTAAGCCGAGGTATTAAGTTTACAGCATGATGGCCAAGGTTGCTGCCATGATGTTTGAGGTTGCCAATAATAAACTGATGATCTTACGTTGATAGATACAAATGTAGTGTCGACAGTAGTGATCAGGCCGAGGTTTATCAAGCCTTGGCTGACCCTACTGAGGCCGACCCTTATCTGGATGACCTCGATAATGATATGTGAGGCTCTTGTGATGACTCAGTCGTGAGATGTGATGCTCGTCGTCCTAAGAGAAGAGAGTACATTTTGGTCATATCAACGACCAACCAAACGCTGATACACAGACGGCTCAGAAAGTAGATTCCCAGAATCAGCAGTCAACTTCACATTCGAATCCATAGGAGTAGAAGCTAGACGACAATAAATCATCCATGTATCCTATAACAGATCAAGAGCATACTTCCTTTGTGACAAGAAAATCCCACGACGATATCTCGCCACCTCAATCCCCAAAAAATACCGAAAAGGACCCAAGTCCTTAGAATAAAAAATGCTCCAATGTCCTTTACCTGGGCAATCCCCTCTAGATCATCACCGATAATAATAACATCGTTAACATAAACCAAAAGGATAATACACCAATGGTCGGGCTGACGCGAATAAAGTAAGTATGATCGGACTGGCATCTGGAGAACCCCATAGAGGTAATCACCCCACTGAATCGGCTAAAACAAGTTCGAGGAGAATGCTTCAACCCGTATAAAGATTTACGAAGGTGACAAACCTTTCCCATATTCTCCCCCTTAGCCCAAAAATCAGAAGGAGGATCCATGTAGATAGTCTCAGTAAGATCCCCATTAAGAAAAGCATTCTTAATATCCAATTGATGCAACGACCAAGAGTGAGATGCGGCAAGAGATATAAGGAGACGAACATAAGTCATCTTAGCAACCGGGGCAAAGGTAGCACCAAAGTCTTTACCCAAAATCTTAGTAAAGCCACATGCCACAAGACGAGCCTAATAATGCTCAACGGAGCCATCAGCTAAATATTTAGCACTAAACAACCATATGCAACAAACAAGTTTCTCCCCCGGAGGAAGTGCCACTAACTCCAAAGTACCATTGCTTTCTAAGGCATCCATCTCAGTTTTTATGGTTGCTACCCATTTTGGATTCTGGAGAGCCTCACACAAAGATTGGGGAATAGAAATAGAATCAAGACAACCTAAAAGGCACGATAGGACTCTTGAAAACATGCATAGGAAAGATGCTCAAGAATAGAATGGTTAGTTCTACAAGAGTTAGCATAATGAGCAAGAAGGTGACGATCACGAGTAGGATAATGGGACTAAAAAACAGAAATATGTGGGGGAGGGGGGGCTGAATAACGAAAATAGGTGGAGTGGGAGGGGTGAAGAGGGAGAAACAACAGTACTTGAGTCCGTAAGAGGAGGAAACAGGGGCAACCGAGAGCGACGAGCATAGACCTGTAAAGGGGGTTTCTCAGGAAGAGTGGGAGAAACATCTAATAAAGGGATAGGAGGGGCCAACGGAGAAACCTCCTCAAGAGGATAAGGGAGTGGGGGTGGGGGTGGCGAAATAGCAGACCTACCATAAAATGGAGTATCCTCATGGAAGGTAACATCACGAGAGTGATACATACATCAAGAGAGAGGATCATAACATTTATAAGCTTTAGGCATGGTAGGATAACCCACAAAAATACATTTAATAGCCTTATCATCAAGTTTGTAACGTGACGGGAGCCGATCTTGAACATAGCACACACCCAAAAACCCAGGGTAATATAGGAAAAAGGGGGCAATAGGTAGATAAAGTGAAGAGGTGTTTATTTAAAACTTTGCTTGGAGTACAATTAATAATAAATGTGGTAGTGAGAAGAGCAAGGTGCCAATAAAATTTAGGAATATGCATACCCCGTAAAACGCATCAAACCATTCCGAGTAAGTTGGTGTAAAATTTCCTTTTGGTTAACTTGTGAACGAAAAGCATCAGAAATATACTCTCCCCCATTATAATACCGAATATTACGAACAATGGTGTTAAATTGTGTTTTAATCATTTAGAAGAATTGGACAACTAAACGTAACAGCTCAAATTTATGTTTGAGTAAATATACCCACGTACATCTAGAGAAATTATCAATAAAAGTGAGATAGTACTTATGACCCGATAAAACAGTAACAAGTGAGGGTCCCCAAACATCAGAGTAAAAAAGATCAAACAAACTAGGTGCATGACTTATATGGGAAATATAACTAGTACGAATATGTTTTAACAAGTCACAGGTCTCTCACAGGTAAACCTCTTGTCTTTACAAGTCTTAGACAAAGAGGGGAAAAGTAAACATAAGTACTGAAAAATTGACATGTCCTAAACGGGCATGCCACAGATACAAAGTTTGTAAGGTAACATAAAAAACACTGGACTCAGTGGAAGCAGAGGCCCGGAGTTCAGAAACAAAAGTAGTAGGGGTAATAGGAGGAGGATCCCCAAAGTGATATAGGCCATCACGCTCATATCCCCTGCCAAAAATCATCTGCGAACTCAGGTCCTGTAAATAGAAATGTGAGGATAAGAATATGAAAACACAGTTGAGATCTTTACAAAGTTGACGAACAAAGATGAGTTTAAAAGAGAGGTTAGGAACATGCGATACAAAAGATAAAGTGAGAGAGGGTGAGAGACAGATGTCTTCCTATTGACGAATATGAGAAAGTGAGTTATCAGCAAGACACACAGGGGTAGTTGGGGAAGCAAAAAAGATAGCTCACCAGTCATATGCTCAGACGCTCCAGAATTCAAAACTCAAGTAGGCATAACAGCATTAACATGAAAAGCATATGAGGTACCTGAAGCAATAGTGGCACTGGAAGTAACGTTTCCAAGAGAGATCAGTTGTTCCTGGAGGAGATCAATTTGAGCTTGAAGATGACTATCATCTCTGGGAGCACAAGGAGGAGAAGAAAAAACATCGACAATGGCAGCAGTCCGGGGAGGGCCAAAGTGTTTGGCCTTAGAAAACTTCTGCCTCAACTCTGGATGAAGTTTGAAGCATCAGTCTCTGGAGTGGCCTACAACCCCACAATGATGACAGGTCGGTCGTCCCTCATGAGTACGATGACTGGAATAAGCAGCAAACGCCATCTGATCAGTAGGAGGAGACTGAACCCGGACAACAACCTGAGAAGTCTGAGATAACCTGAGACGACGCTCTTCTCCATCCACAATAGCAAAGGCCTCTTGAAGGGGAGGCATATGAGATATGTTTATGATATAAGTATAGAGAGCATCGTACTCAGATCGTAAACCCATAAGGAACTGATAAGTGTGCTGACGATCCAAACACTGCATCAAGATAGAACAGCCTCAGGAAGGAAATCTAAGAGAGTCTCAAACTTGATCAGCTCCTCCCAACGGCATAGTAGGTATCCAAAGTAGTGAGAGATAGAGAGGTTGGGTGACTCCGGTGAGGCATGAGAAATCTGCCGATAAAACTAAAATATTCGGGCATCATTATGAGCATGAGTGTACATTTGATTAAGAGCCTTCCATAGATCTGAAACAGACTCATAGAACATGAACATAGTATAATTGCGCTCCTCCATGGAATTGAACATCCACCCTAAAATCGTGTAATGATCCATCTCCCATTGATTAAAAATGGCAACATCCTTGGCATCCGGTTGGGTTTTAGTGCCTAACAACCAACTAGTCTTTCCTTTTCACCCAATAAATAGACGAAGAGATCTAGACCACAAATTAAAATTCGTTATATTCAATAATACACTAGTCACGCGATGGGTAGGTGTATGTTGGGTAAGAATGACATCGTTTGGACCATTTAATTCAGCCATAACTTCAAAATACCCAAATATAACCCAACAAATACACAAGAAAGGCCAAAAAATAAGCAATGGGGTAATCCAAAAAATTTAGTAACAAAGAATGGAATAAAAAGGCCAAAAAATTGACAATGAGTGAATCAATCTAACTCAGCAACATAGAAGGGTATAAACCCTCAAGAATCATTAAATAAAGGCAAATTAATAGCATACTTCATGGGAATAAAACCCAACAACAAGGAAATAAAAAAACCCAAATTAACAAAAGGGTATAAACCCTAGATGAAAACAAGGCTAACTTACCCAATCAAACCAACAAAAATGAGTTGCCCTAAGTAGAGAAAGACACCCACTAGTGTGTAGAGAATAAGACCCACGAATCCAACTAGCAGGTACAACCTTTGGTCGACCATATCTGGTGGAATAGGTGCCGGCTAAATAAGAACTCCGGCCAGAAGGACGCGCCGGCCAGAAGGAGGTCGTCGTCCAAACCTAATGAAGTCGGTGGCTTAGGGTTAGGGTTTGGTGATGTTTGGGGCTAGGGTTTGGTTTCTAGGGTTTGTTTGGTAGGGATGAGTTTAGGGTTTGATTTGGCTCTGATACCAAGATAATTTTTGTGATGTATTGACTTACCAATAATGGTGCCACATTATGGTTCTTATTATTACCAAATAGAATGGTCAAGAAGTAGAAGGTAAAAAATAAAGAGAAGTCACAAAAAGAGGTTAATAATTAAAGGCCAAAACAGGTGGGCCTAATAATAAAATTAGACATGTCAATGGGTCGTGTCGAGTCGTGTTCGTATCGTTTTTTATCGTGTTTGGGTCTTATTGAATTCGTGTCTAAACGGGTGACCTTTTTATCATGTGAAAAAATTATACCCAAACCCGACCCGTTATGTTATCATGTCGTGTCGTGTTCATTCGTTAATACCCATTAAAATAAGAAATCATTTTGAATTGTATACAAGTTGACATATTATCTCATTTTTTAACCTAAATAGACCCATTAATTCATTGACATTACTAAATCTCTCATTTAGTAAAACTCATTATGATTAAAATAACATTATGCTACATAAATTATTTATAAGTTCCAAAAATATATCTTACGTACTTAAATTAATGGGTCATAACGGGTCTTATCAGGTATTAACAGATGAAGGGGGTCAACCCTAACCTGACCCGTTAACTATCGTGTCTTATCGGGTTGGCACTGATATGATCCGAACCCATTAAGGGTCCACCCATTAACTTATCGTGTCGGTTCGTGTCGTGCCTTATTTTGTCAGGTCTAAATAAATTACATAGCACTGATCCAATATCCAACAATGTCTATGACGATCTCCGTTATATGTGTATTCGTTTGGGATCGGTGGTGATATTCCGACCCTGTGACTCGGTGTGACGCATGATGCCTAGCGCCTGATTGAACACGAGGAATGTATCTGCGAGGTCCAAGCTCTAGGGATATGGTTATACGTATATAGTGAGCGATATATATGTATGCTTATATGATATAGTGTATATATGTATTCTAGCACAGCTTACTGTGCTGTCTGTTTTATGGGCCAGAACATGATGTTAGTCATAACATTATGACTAGCATTTAAAGTAAAGTGCAATAGGGTGATATTGCATTAAGCAATGTTATTTACCTACTCACGTGTGATAAAATTTTAAAAGTTAAGATTAATTAGGAAGTAATATTTTTATAAACTAAAAAGTATAAAGATATTTGTAACTAAAAATTATGAAAATATTTTTGCAATAAATACTGAAAAATTAGAGTATATTATGTAATAAATACTAATCTTATGTGATGGTGATTCTGCTTTATTTATAATTTTAAATGTTAAAGTGTGTTTGAATTTTATTTTATATAGCCTAAATTCTTAATTTCATGTTAAGAACGCTATAATAATGTATTTTATGAAAAAAAATAAATTTTATTTCATTAATATTAATATATATATATATATATATATATATATATATATATATATATATATATTTAAATATATGTTATATATTCAAATATTTATTTTATATTATATGTATCCTAGCGTGTCGTATCCTAATTTTTGGAAAAATCAAGCGTCGCATGTCGTGTCGAAACACGTATTACGTATCGAGTCCGCGTTTCATAGCTTTTCAACCTCCCAACCTTTCAAATACATTACTCTTGACTTTTTTTTATTTTATTTAACTTCTAACACTAAAAACCAAGTTTATTTTCAAACAGTCTTAGGGACTACAAATTTCAAACTAAAATGATACTAAAATTGTCAATTGTTACTACGTACACTGTTGACTAATTTAGAAAAGTTTACGAAGGATTAAATATTTGTTGTTGACAATATGGGTAGGCCATATACCCCCCAAAGCTCCATTATTAATGTTCCGACTAGAATTTGAACCCTACTTGATAGAACAACTAATCACTGGTTCCTAGTATATGAAAGTTAATGGGGAAAAACAAACTGTATAAGCACAAGTCATGGGGTAAGGCTTTTATGGTGGTTGATTAAGTATAGGAAAACTACATAAGTTCAAAATAGTTACCCAATTATGAGAAATATCTATTACGAAATGGAAGCATTACAATGGACTGCAACTGCAACATGGCAAAGTTATTATTCACAGGCCATAAAGAAGCGAAGGGACGTAAATATTATAATTCGTACAGCCATAAAGAAAAAAAATTGAGGGGAAAAGTACATAGGACGTGTTTATAATTATAATGAACGTGACCAGGCACTCCATCAGCAACGATTGTTTTTTGCTTACATGACTTCCGTACAAGATTCTGTGTTAATATGCTTGGACAGTGTAAAAAGGATTTCTAAGGGAGTGGCTTTAAGAAGAAAGATATGAGTGTAACGAAAGGGACTACCATTGCCATATATCAGTTTTCGGCTTTAAACAGACATTGAGTCATCAAACAGCGAAAAAATGTACAAGTTCTTTACACACTTTATCAGCATTAATGACGATATATTCGTTTTTCTAACTAGTGCTCTTAATTATATACAGTACAACAATCCTACTTCCTACCTTGCTGAATGAGTTTGCAACCAATATTTTGTTTTCTTTGTATTTGCATCCTTCAAACCTTTAACAAGACCATATTATTACCCATAAAATATAGTGTGCGAACTCAAATAATTAGATAAAATGTAGGGTACAAACTCAAAAATTCTCACAAAAGTCAATTCAAAGCAAAAAAACTGGAACAAAATAGCAAATTAAACAATTAAGGGAATAACTATAAGATAAAAATAGAAAGATACAAAAAAAAAATCTACTTTAGCGTTGCCACACAACCTCATCCTTGCCACCGCCTCTCTCTCTCTCTCACACACACAAAATTAATGGTGGGTTTTAGTCATTAAAAATGGTTTTGAAATCAATTTAAGGGGGCGGAATCGAGTTTTAATCGTTGATGGGGCGTTGCGTTGTCATCCAAATCGTGCCCCAACACCACTATCATCCCCAATATCACTGCACCACTACATCGTCCCCTTCCACCGCCAATAAAATCCAATCGACATCTAGGGAAGGAAAAATTCGCCGTTGGTTCGGGGCTCCACGGGGATATTTTACTAAAAGTAACGAATTAGAGTTAATAATAAATTGTTTCTTTATCCTTTTTCAAATTTCATGTTCATAATTTCATTCTATGTGCAACACACTCCACTCTCATGTCCTAGTTCTTCTTCCCCATTTCTTCTTCCACCCCGCCAGATCACCATCACCCCCACGATTTCATGTCATCTCATCACCTTCATCCCGCGACCGATCGTAGTTTGCAATTCATTGGTACCCCATTTTATTAGGTCTCTCTCTCTCTCTCTCTCTCTCTCTCTCTCTCTCTCTCTCTCTCTCTCTCTTTGTATATATTTATTAGTGTGATGCAATGAGTCTATAAATCTTCTCAGTTTGAGTTTCCAATTTTTTGGAGTTGAGTTTAATTTAAAGGATTTAGACTATTTTAAACTAACATAGTAGATCAGTTGGATTTGGATTAATTTGATGAGTTAGTGTAAAATGAAGATTAGTTGGATTACTTTGTATTCTCATTTGAATGGTTCAAAATTATTCCATTGGTGAGTTCGGTGGTGTAAATTTCATTGGTGAGTTCACTATTTTTAAATGTTTTTTTAAAATAAGTTCATAGAAGGGGTGAAGGTAGGCCTAAATTGACTTGGTGGGATATTATAAAAAAGACATGATACCACGTGGTTTAACCGAATATATTGGGCTGGATAGAATGGAATGAAAAAATAAGATTCATGTAGCCGACCCCAAATAATTGGGAAAAGACTTTGTTGAGTTGGTTCCCGCGGGGGCCAAATCCCCGCTCCAAAAAAACGAGGATGGGGATGGAGAATGACTTTTCCAACAAGAACGGGGATGGGGAGTGGATCCTAAGCCCCGTCCAATCCCGTTGAATGGGAAACCATTTTTCTATAAGGGAGTTGGGAAAGTGAAGTGAACATTTGGAAATAGAGTAAAATTTAAGGTAATTGTAAAGTTTTCAACCAAGAAAATATCTTCTAAACAAAACCAAAATTTAGGAAATACAAAAGGCTTATTTCTTTAGTAAGATTTTAATGACGCAGCAGTCATTAAATACTGAAAATGGCGTACATCCAATGACGAGTGCTATAAATATTTGTATGTCTCATATTTAAATGGATGTCTACTCATGTAAATAAGGGGTGACCCTCAACTATTGCCATACCTGTTAATAAGAAACTCTCTCAACCTGACCTATTTTCTCTCAACACTAATAGGGTTTCCCAATTTCCATTGGAAACAGTTTTTCGATTGGAAAAAATATATATTTGAATATATGTTTCGTATTTTTCAGTTTTGCACGATATTGTTTATTCAAAAAAAACAGCCCTGTTTATAACGAAAGAGACTCCAAATATTTTGTATGCTTACGTACACAGCCTTAATTCCAAAAGGTGAAAATATCCGGGCTTTGATTTATATACGCAATGTGTGATACATTCTCAACAATAAGCAATTTTATACCCTTTAGTCAAATTATCATTGGCCACTTAATATTTTGAGGACACTATATTGATCGTGTCTTATAAATTGTGCATTTCTTCTATCACAAATTGACCTCGACTTCTTTGAAGGATATTGCTGTAGCCCTAATGGCATTACTTATGATGAGAGATGCGGTAGATCTCATTATAGTTGTTGTTCTATTAGCAACAATATTGTTACTATAAACTTGACCACTTTTTTAAAATGCTTTGATAATGTTTTTATGGAACCGAAAGAAATTGTAAAAGTTATCCTTGAATCCATAGAATTAACCGATTAATTAGTTTAAAAAATGTTATATGAACATGGTATGAGTTACATCTTAATAATTATGGGAATACTAATAAAAAAAATAAAAATAATGTAAGCTGCAGTGTTTCAGCACGACCTAATCTGATGTTCCGAGATTGGTAAATATTTAAAAAATACTAAATTAAAAATTATATTTTAATGCAAATTTTCATCTATATCTTTGGAAATATTGGTTATACCCTAAAATAGTTTAAATTGATGCCTGTTTAAGACAACAAAAAAAAATCCAAGTTCGTTCAAAACAGTTAATTAACAAAATAAACAACACTGGACACATTTATTTCTATTACATTAAAAACGACCTCAATCAATCTTTAAATGTTAGGGTTGTTGGAATGTTATGCATCAACTTTTAGACATTGAACCCAACACCATAAGCATTAAATTTAATCTAGTCAAGCACAGAAGTTCAGCTCCCTATAACAGTTTCTTATGTAGCTGACAAATAACATAGAAACTTGGAAAGAGAAGAGGGAGAAGAGAAGAGAAAATATATCTACCTAAGACTGTTGTACAAGTGCCAAAATATCTATTGGATCCCTGGATTCAACAATTATTTGCTTCTCAAAAAAAAAGTATAGATCTGATTTTCGCACATATAGTAATCCTAGGCTAGGGGTGAAGAGCAATACCTCCGTACATGCATGGCACAAATTATTACAGCAACAAAAAGCCCAATAAAACAAATTCCAATGAACCAATTGCATACCAAGAGGGAACTTACTCATTTTTATTTCAATTTGAGATGCTCACTTTTCTTTGTGATATATCAACACAGTAATTTATTATTGAAACCAAGATAAACGGGCATTTATAATGGAAGTACATAACCAGTGTATAAGAAAGTAAATATAAAACAGATTTACAAACCCAAAATAAATTGAAATAAAACCCATACCTTGCACTTGCAAATTCAAAGAGCTTGCCGGTAGGGGAGAAGATTATCAAGGCAACCTCAGCATCACAAAGAACTGAAAGCTCAAAAGCTTTCTTTAGCAATCCATTTCTCCTCTTTGAAAAGGTAACTTGCCTGCTTGTGGCGTTCTCTATACGCCTCATCTGTGTCTTCCCTCTCACCATCTCTGTGTGTATACAAATATTTTCAAATCCCAAAATTCAAAGAAATAATACTCATAAACATAAACATGAAAACACACACATATATAATGTGTATGTGTGCTTGCAGACTATGATGAAGAAATAAATAAACAAAAGTAGCTTACGAAAATGGCAAAATCCAGATAAGGTTTTTGATGAGTGGGGGTTGAATAGAGGGCCTAAAAAGGGGAAGAAACAAATCTCAGGAGGGAGAAAGGGCAGTAAACCTAAAATGGCCTTTGTTTGCACAAGTGGTAGGTGTAGTGATTGATTGATTCTGAGTCTATGCGTTTAATAGGGTTTTATGTCATCAAAAGGGAAGGGAAAAAGAATATCAACCAAAGCACGGAGGGTAGACACTTTCCTTATTCATATACTAGTCTGTTTCTCGCTCTTTTTCCTTTTTCTCAACTTGTTCCTAGAAACCCCACAAAGAGAAAAAGATGGAAACAATATATTAATTTATTTCCAACTAAAACCTCATCCTTTGCTTGTTTTGGTAATCCCACAAAAACAACCCAAAAGAAATGAGATGGAAAAGGAAACCACAGCCAAAAGGAAAAGTGAGTGATGTAGAAAAAAGGGCAAGAATAAATTGGATACTTAAGTAAAACTAAATGTATACGTATATGTTTGGAGGTGTAAAAATGGGGCTACCCGTACGAGGTGACTAAGAGGTCAACATCTATAGTACAACTACGTACACATTAGGCCAATGGGAGAACGAAAACGCATAGGCTATGCTGATATAGAGTAACTTCACCTTTCTTTCTAGTGGGGGAACACACCACCTCAAGTGGACCCTTACTAGTACCAACTAGGGGTGGCCATAGGCCCGAGGCCCGCCAAGCCCGCCCAACCCGCCCAATAAAAAAATAGGGCTTGGGTAAGGTGAATAGGCCCGCAAAGCGGGCCTGGCAAAATTTTAGAGGCCCGATTTTTTTTCGGGCGGGCTTGGACATGAGTTCTTAAGCCCGACGAGGCCCGGCCCGGCCCGAGGCCCGAAAAATATATATATGATATTAATATATATATATATATATATATATGGGGGGGGGGAACTTTTGTAAATATAAAAACGTATACCAAGTCTTTTCATGTAGAGTGGGAAACTTTATATATCGACTTTGTAATATATGGAGTTTAAAACGGATTTTAAATTAAAAAATTGGTCTTTAAATAAAAAAATAGGTATTTTAATTTAAAAAAAATCTTTTAATTAATATAATATGGTCCGATCGGGCGGGCCTGGGTAAAGAGCTTTCAAATCTGGGCGGGCTTGGGATTACATAATAAGGCCCGATCTGGGCCCGAGCGGGCTTGGGATAGCCGTTAATTTTTCAAGCCCGGCCCGAGCCCGACCGGGCCTGCCCAGGCCCGGCCCACGGCCACCCCTAGTACCAACGGCCTCCTCTTTTTTTTTTTCTTTCTAAAATGGTTATTTTCCCCAAGAAGCTCATTTTGGGTTAACTTCATAAAAACAAAATAGAAAAATGAGTTACAGTAACTTCCTACGTTTGATGATTTTACATGTCATTTAGACAAAATTTGAGTTTGATAATATGATATTTGATTTAGATAGTGTTTTTATGAATAATTAAATGTTGCATCAAATTTATAAAAAAAACTATTGATTTCAATAATAAAAGGTGCACTTCAATATTTATTGTTTTCATAAAATGTGTATATAGTAGTTGATTTACATGAAATAAGTATCCACTTGTATGAAATTTATGTGATATCTAATTATTTAAAAAAATTGAGGCTAAGTCAAATGGCGTATTGTCAACTCGGAATTTTGTTAATATAACCATCATCTTATTGAGGGAAATGGTTAAAATTTCACATCTTTTTGAATAAACGAGAAATCAACCTTGAACCTTAATATTTTTGCACCACTAAAAGTTTTGTTAATAATATATTAAAAGTCAGGATGGCAAAATGCATTAAGTGTTTGTACTATATGTCAGATACATCCTAATGTACAAACACTTAATGTACATTGGGAGAGGTTTTGAGGGATATATTTGAAACTCACATCATTTTTAAAGAAAAAAAAAATTGGGCCAGAAAACAAATGTCGGGGCAAAAATTTGTCCACACTAGTCTCACTAGTTTTTTTTTGTTTTGTTTTGTTTTTTTTTGTCAAAGTGACTCAAAAAAATTAGTAAAATGAGCAAAACATGCTACAGTAGGAGAAAATAGATTAAATCTCATTTTGCTCAATGGGTTGAGGCTGGTCTTGCACCCATACAAATATCATAAATTGTCACCAAAGATTCTCACAAGATATGGCAAAGATCCCTCGAGTGGAAACATAACTTAAATATTTTTTTATTTGGGGGAATATAAAAAACGAGTTTCATTGTGTGGGTCAAATTTAAGGTACCTTCACAAATTAATACATTGAAAAAAATTTAGTTGTCACCAACTTTCTTATTTATCTAATACTCTCAACAATATACTCTATAACCCTAATTTCTGACTGTAATCTTCTATTATCTCCTAATTATTTTGTTGTTGTGCTATAACTTGAAGCACTAATTTATGAATTCATAAATTTTATGTTGGGTCACTAATTTGATTGTTTGTTATTGAAACTAAATATTTTTTGAATGTTAGAAGAATTAATTAATTGTATACAAATCATATAACTAGAAAATTATATTCTAGAAAGTCCAAAAAGCCATGACCCTAACATTGTTGGTAAATAGGGGTGGCAATGGATCGTATCGTGTTGGTTGTGTCATGCCTTATTAGGTTTGTATCATGTTTCAAGACCATATTAATGATTAGTGTCGTGTAAGTTCAATAAGTGGTCAAACTCAAACTTGATTCGTCAAGTTATCGTATTTAACTCCTTTGTCCACTAAGCATCTGAATTCTTTAAGGCTTCTCTTAAACTCATTTTAAATTGGTGTGTCATATTGTGTTATTGAATCATGTAACATTATATCAACACTAAGGCCGCGTTTGTTTGTCAGGAAAGGAAAGGAAAAGTGAAGAAAAATAACTTTTCTGCCCTTTTTGTTGAGTTTGGTTAGCAGGAAAGTTATGGAAAAATGATCATAAAATTTTCTTGCAGGAAAAACTTTCCCACAAAACACATCCTACCAAAGAGCTAGAATTTTACAGGAAAATTCAAGGCACTACAAGGAAGATAGCTTTTTGCGACGTATTAAATGCGTCGCCTTTCTTTTTAGTTCATCGCAAATGTCTTTTCACGACGCACTGCATTCGTCGTCATTTTCGTCGCAAAAAGTTGGTCGTTACAATTCTGTTACGATGAAGTGTAGCTGCGTCGCAAATGATATTTTGCAATGTGTCAAATCATTGTTATAAATATATTAAAATCGTCGCTAAATCATTTTCAATCACTTAATTTGGCATTTTTTGACAAATATATTCGTCGTTATTTGTAATTTATTCATCGCTAAAGATGGTTCTTTTGATGAGATAGCGATGAATATGATTCATCGCACAATATTTTTTACGATGAAGAGGATTCATCGCACAATACTGGCTTGTTACGACGAATTCATTCGTCGCTAATGATATTTTGCGATGTGGTAATTTATCGTTATAAATATATGAAAATCGTCGCTAAATCATTTCAATCACTTAATTTGGACTTTTTCGACAAATATATTCGTCGCTATTTATAATTTACTCATCGCTAAAGTTGGTTCTTTTGATGAGGTAGCGATGAATATGATTCATCGCACAATATTTTCTTTAAACGAAAACAAAAATGAAATTAAAACTATGATTATGTCAACGTGGAAGATTCTGTATATGTTAAAATTAATTTGATACATAAACGTAGTTAACGGATTTATCATAAAATAACAATAACAATCAATTCATCTCCATGCCAAATCATGTTAGTAGATGAGAGCATACTAAAAGAGAAAGAAAATATTCAACTCTAATTAAAGTAAAATCTTGGTCTACTTGATAACACAAAAGTAAACTAACAAAAACTAAAAGAGGTTATTTAAGGGAAAAAAATCATAATCTAAGAAGATCCATCCATTGGGCCAATATGAGCCTCCGCCCATGCCTGAAAAGCCATAAACTTCTGAATCATTGCACCCTGACTCTCCACAATGTCATTCAAACGAGATACTTCAAATTTTAAAGCCTCATTCTCCGCATAATTATTTTTCTTGTACCGTGATCCAAATGTATCGGGTCGGGGGCCAAAACCAAATCCTATAACATGCCCCGACCTCTTTCCCAAGACTTGCTCACAGACTTGTGCCTCTGTCATTTCTGGATTGCTATGGTGCAATTTGACCATTGTATTCTACAAAAGAAAAAACTTATTATAATGAAAGAATAAAGTAATAGTGGACTAATAAATTTACATTTGGTAAAACGATGTACACTTGCATTTGAAAGTTAAAATGTTTATCAGATTTTAATAAAGATGGATAAAAATCTCACAATATTATAAGTTTAGTAGACTTTTAGCAAGTTGATCCAAAACTAGAAAAATCGAAACTATAAACCTAATTGAACAATGCGTTGTATGTTTTTTTAGAAAAGTAATAATATATTAATGAATATTTTATCCAACATATATTTAATATAGTCAGTAACAAAGTCCAAAATTATAAATAAATAAAAAATCTCTCACACACATCTATCATAAGTCCCCTACAAACTCTAAACTGGAAGAATAAATTAACATATGCAAAGTACTGTATATATTATGGCAAGATGACAAAAGGAATTCGCAGTTAAAAATAGTATTGTTCAAATAAATTTTTTACCCACTTCCTCATCCTTTAAAGTCTTAATTTACCAAGAGTCAAAATATTTGTCATTTTAGGTATGTTTATAAGCAAATTCATTTTAGGTATCTTCTTATATATTTTCAAGGCTTAGGCTAAATATTAACAATATATAAATATAATAAGTAATAGTACCTAATGTTATAAAAAAAGGAAAAAAATAAGATGGTGCTAGAAATGTTCTATTGAAACTAAAGTCATAAATATATGAAATAATAAATAAATATACTTACATAGGCAGTTTTCAGCCTCTGTGTTGATCCACCCTCTGTCACTGTTGTAATGTGTGTCATGAAAAAGGTCAATACGCCCCTTTAGTGTCTCTTTTATCTAGCCATCATCCTGCAATAAAAAAATAAGCAAGAAAACCCATATAACAGTTATATAAAAAAAATATTATCCAAAAGTTAAAAATATTTTTCATTCATCAAACATGGTCCAAGGCCTTACAAAGGAAAAACAAATAAGTAAAATTACTTTTTTTAAATTATAGAAGATAATTTTGTAACCAAACTCTGTGGAATACAATAACATCACAACTAAAAATTATATTTTGGACCCACCACTGATCCAAAGTGTTTGGGTAATGAATTACGATATTACCTCCTCGTATGCATGTTGCACAAATGATTTTGATCCACCCCGATGATTAAATCGAACTTTTTTGCGACTTTCAACACATTTGCGTGAACGAGTTTGAAATAGTATAACATATGTCTTTTTAAGACACTTTTAATGGAATAAAAATGTAAACAAAACTAAATAAAATATATTTGTCATATACCATAAATTTTGGACTGCTCCAAAGTGTGCATAGAAACTCCCAATCTTCTTTTGACGAAACCTTTCGATGTGGGTGATCCCGCACCTCTTCTAAACTGAACTTCTTGAAATGCTTCTTAAGACGGTAGCGATGATCATTATATCGAGAGGACATTCTATTGAATACATATCTCGAAACAACCCGGTTTGACATGTCTATATCAAATTTTGTCTACAAAATTGGTATACACAAATATGTTAACATAGACACACAGCCTGAGATAAATGAAAAAAATGAAACCCATCCTAATTCACCGCACATAGATGAAATGAAGGTTTTTGACACTACAAAAATCTCAATATTATTCCCAATTGGGAAGTTCAACCCTTCAGTACATAAAACAACAATATTTGCATCATAACGGAAAATTGGGATAGTGGTGTCTATCTTAATTCATGGTTTGTTGCATTTGTTATAATGACAACTCAAAATTATCGTTACATGATGAGAATGCAAAACATGTTTAAGACTTGAAGAAGATAATTCATCAACTTCATCCAACGCTTCGTCATGACTATAACCATTGAGAAATGCCACTTTAAAATGTGGGTTTTAAAACTTGAATAATTAAGCTACTGTTTAAAATAAAACAAGATTAAACACCGACGGAACATACCAGCAGTCTACAAACTAATTCATCCCTCTCGTCATCAGTTATCTCATACTAATTGTCTGCCTATAGAGGTGCATAGTTCCGCACTACAACACCAATCTCAGCAACAAATGCCTTGCGATTAAACCCAGAGGGTCTGCCATGTGCAAAGTCCACACGAATCTTGGTCCTAGTTGCTGCAAGTATTTTTTCAGCAGCCAAATTTTGAGCAATTCCACGAACTCTCTTTGGGGCAGTGGTTACTGAAAAAAACACAATACATTACATACGCAAAACGATTGATATAATAAAAAAAGACGTGCACACAATAAAAATATTACGTAGCAATACCATTTTCATCAGTTGACGGTGCCCTAGAGTGATTGATTTCCCTAGAAATGCATCCTCTCGCTATACCAGGTGCCATGACAATTTACTGAAACAAAGTTCTAGCAAGTAATATTTTAACGCAATAATAAATATCAAAAATAATATTTTGTCCATTCTCCTCATAGAATGTAACTGTTAAAAGCAGAGCATAACAGTTAACTTAGAGTTGTTGTTCACCATGTGTGTATATTTCATCTCGTAAAGTGAATTCCAAATAAAACCATGAAAAAGTTATTCACATATGTGTGTATATATTTCATGAATTCAGCAAACCACATACGTAACTACCAATAAAATACTAACAAAGTAAAACAGAGATAGCAAAGCATATGAAAAATGGAAGCAAATGAAAGAGAGTACAATCAATTTTATTGTTTCAACTAACATCTAACTACGGGTCTTCTATCAATCACTGTCATCATCGATGCTCGCTTGACTTTCTTGACCATCACTGTAATATTCTTCTAACGTGGCATCTTCATCTACAATGTCATCATCAAATAAAATATCATCATTGTTAAACAAAGTAGATGTCATAACTATCTCATTAGCGCCATCATTTGGTCTAACCAATTGTACTACGTCGATATTTGCCTCTTGAACAGGACACTGAATATCAAAAGATCATCCTCTTGGTATGCATTGTCATTCTTACGATCTTCTCGATTAAATTTGGTTTCGATCCCGTGAAGGTACATTGAACAAAATGTTAATGATTCTTTAAAAATGTATGACTCTACGATGGAGCCTTCAGATCGAGCCTTATTGTTGACATTACCCTTTAACGTCCCTAGATTTCTATTAAAATAAAAGAATGTCAAATGGATAAAATGAAAGCAAGAATCACTCAAATTGGAAATATAAACTAATATAATTACAAAGTACCTCTCAAATGGAAACATCCATCGGGAATTCGCTGGTCCACCAAGAATAGCCTCACGTGGTAAATGCATTGCCAAATGGATCATAATATCAAAAAAAGTTGGAGGAAAGATCCTTTCGAGTTTACATAGTATAAGAACAATATTTTCTTCTAATTTATCTATGTCATTTGCAAGCAACGTCTTGGCACATAATTGTTGAAAGAAGTTGGATAACTCAACCAAGGTCGCACAAATATCTTTGGGCAAGTACCGACGTATTCCAACAGGAAGAAGTCGTTGCAACATAACATAACAAACAATCATGACTTTTCAATCCCGATATCTTCCCGTCCTTTATACTCACATTTCTTGATATATTGGCTGCATATCCATCGGGAAATTTAACAGATTTCAAAAATGTGCAAAACTTCTTTTTCTCATCCGGCGACATTGTATACGATGCACGCGGCTTCAACCATTTGTTACCATTCTCTTTCATGTGCAACTCCCTTCTTATATTCATGCCAGTTAGATCTAATCTAGCTTTATCTCTATCTTTATTTTTACCTTCAATACTCAACAATTTTCCAAGAACGCTATCATATATATTCTTTTCAATATGCATGACATCGAGATTATGTCGTAACTTCAACTTTGACCAGTACTCCAACTCAAAGAAAATACTTTTCTTTGTCCAATTTAATACCTCTGGGGTACGCTTTCTCTTCCTATCCTTATTGTTTGGATTTTTACCAGGCTTTAATAATTTCACCCGACTCAATTGCTCTAAGATGTCATCCCGGGAAAACTTCCTCGGCGCAAATCCCATTTCTTGCTTCCCATTATATAGTCTACTTTTTCGCCACGAATAATTTTGAGGCAAATATCATCGATGACCCATATAACATATCTTATTTCTTATATGCTATGACGACGTATCCTCGTTACATACTGGGCATGCTCTATATCCTTTTGTGCTCCAACTAGATAATGTACCGTATGCGGGGAAATCATTTATAGTCCACAATACAGATGCATGCAAACGAAAATAGGTTTTACTATACGCATACTCATCAATAAGAGGTCTTAAGTAGGCATCCATGTCTTTTCCGGGTGCGTTAGGGCCAGGAATCAACAATGTCATAATAAAAAGTGGTTCCTTCATACACTTCCATAATTGCATATTGTAGACGACAAGTATTACAGGCCACATGCTATATGAGTTGCTCATGTTTCCAAAGGGATTAAAACCGTCTGAGGCAAGACCCAACCTAACATTACGAGGGTCTTGTGCAAACCAAGGGTATTGTTGATCAAAATCTTTTCATGCCAAGGCGTCATCGAGATGCCTCAAGACACCCTCACTATTGACGCATTTCTCCTTGTGCCACCTCATGTCAACAGCGATATGTCTTGACATAAATAACCTCTGCAACCTCAGTTTTAGTGGAAAATAACGCAATATCTTATGAGGGACATTTTTCCCCTTCTTATCATTATATATGAATCTCGGATCATCGCATACTGGACATTTATCAGCATTTTGATGCTCCTTCCAGAATAATGCACAATCGTACTTGCATGCATCAATTTTTTCGCAACCTAATCCCAAATCCCGCAACCTTTTCTTCGCATTATAATGAGAGGTCGGAATACTTGCCTCGGGAAAAGCATCTTTTAACAATTGGACCAACATATCAAATGGTTTATTACTCCAACCATTAAGAACTTTCACATGCATCAACTTTACAAGGAATTGGAATGAAGTTAAATTCTTACGACCTGGATAGAGCTCTTCTTCAACGTCACCAAGTAAGTCGTTAAATCGCGAAGGATCCCTTTTTACATTGCTCGGTCCATGCTCATTTTCAGCTTGCTCTGGAAAGATATTTGGGTCAAATGCATCATTTAACATTCAAAACAAATCATCCTCTTCCTTTTCATTTTCCAAACTTTCTAATGCTTGTGCATCCAAATTACGACGAACTACAAAACTGTAGGAGATGCCACGTACCAACAAATGTTTTTCAATAGTAAGTAAATCATGAATATATATTTCCTGATAATCTCGACATGGACATCTGGAAGTATTATTTCCATCTAAGCTATTTTTTTTAGCCTCAATAAATGACTTAACATCATCCTTGTACTCTTTTGATAACCTATCGGGCAAGAACATCCAACTATTACTCATATTCAACTTCCTGTTTATATCAAACACAAATTTTCATTCACTAAATAAACAAGTATCATGACATGCTATTCATAGACTTTGAATAGAATCAATAAATCATGGAATTAAAAAACGTACTGATGAGAAACGTATTTTCTTTCTTCATATTAAAACATTCGATCCACCTAAGCAAAAGACATGTTAGTATGATACATACAAGATCGTTGAAATCATGATAATAATAAAATAATATAAATAAAACGCGGGCATTGTATTTGAAATCAACTACAAATAATTATTTTTAATCTTTATTCTTGACTCTTCATGAAGAGACATGTGATTATTGGCAAAGATGAACAATTTTTTTAACGTCTTTACATGAATCCTATCATTCATTGAGATTCTTGGAAATTTTTTTAATGCCCTAACAAATGCCAATATTTTAATATTTTTTAGATATTTTTTATTCAATATGAATTGCATTTTTTTATTATTCGTGTTAATTATAGTTTTTTTATTTTTTTAATTAGTTTATCAAATTTGAAGTCTAGGCATGCATTAATTTTTTTTACATGTACGACCATTTTTGTTAGTCATTTTTCTTAATAGTAAATGTTATATACATACAGTTATGTTATATATTTATATATATTAACTGTAACTTATATATTTATTATATATAACATATATAACACATATAACTATAACTATAACTATAACTATAACTATAACTATATATATATATATATATATATATATATATATATATATATATAACTGTAACCTATATATTTGTTATACATATTACTATTTGTTATATATATATATATATAACATAATTATAGAGAGCGGATCAAGTGAGGTCTCTCAAACTGAGGTTCATGAATGAGGTCCATTTTTTTAAAATAGTAAAGAAAATATTTTGGGGCTCATTTTTTTATGATTTTTAAACATTTCAGTAGGACCATTAAAAAATAACCAGTTAAAAATGATTTTTTTTACTATTTTAAAAAAACGATCATACTTTGTCAGTTTTAACAGCTTAAAAACTGACACAGTTTAATCGATTTTTTTAAAATAGAAAAAAAATGATTTTGAGCTGATTATTTTTTTATGTTCCTACTGAAATGTTTAAAAACCATAAAAAAAATCAACCCACAAATATTTTTTTTACTATTTTAAAAAAATTGACCTCATTCAGGGTTCTCAAACTCGGACCTCACTTGATCCTTTCCCCATAACTATGTATATTACTGTTACATACATTATAAATATATATTTGTTATATATGTTACTGTTACTTACACACACACACACACACACACACATATATATATATATATATATATATATATATTACTGTAATCAAGGGCGGAGCCAGGATCACCCGAAGGGGTGGGCTAACACGTAGCTAAAGTTTCATAGTAAACAAATTGATAAAAGAGAGAGGAAATCCACGACAAAACTTAGTGCATCATTCAAATTCATCCATAAAAAATAAATTATATAAAAATTATAGTTGACTAATCGTTAAAGATTCAAATTAAACAATTAAAGAAATCTACCAACACTGTGCTGGACGAGTCTTCGATTCAAATTCACCAATTACAAAATTTAAATCAATACTCAAACAAATGTCCTTTTAATGAAGAGAGACGTGCAATCAAGAAGTGTTAGATTTCAACCCGCAATTTAACAAATAATACAAATAAGAAGTGCTAATTAACTTAGTCAACAATAGATAGATTGATTAAAAATTAAATCTTGCAAATGAAATCATATTCATAAATGGGAAAAAAAACCTAAAAATTGGGTTTATAATTCTTGGTTTTATGTTAATATTATTTTTTATCAAAGTCGATGTAAATATACTAGCACATGAAAACAAATTGAAATATTAGGTTAGATAGAGTTGCCTTTTGTGAAGATGTGAGTCTCTAATGGGTAAAACTATATTATGTTAATTAAGAATTCCAATTAATGATCCTGAAGATGATTTATTTGGTTAAAAATAAAGTTTAACATTGCATTGCACAGATTCATCACACGAGATTCACATTTCACTCAAGTTTCCCAAACAAATTTACAATCCTTGCATGGGACGAAAACAAACAAAACACATTTAATTTGTAATAAAAATAACATCAAACTGTCAGTAAAAAATAAAATAAAATAGCAAAAAAAAGAGGAGACCAACATTAAACTATACAGTACGAAGGCAACACATGTAAATAAGCCCAAAAGATCTAACTACAGGGGTGGTTTAACAAGTTGAAATTTTTATTTTTTTTTCAACATAAGTCTCTTACACAATTTAGGTTTACAATATTTTTTTTCTTTTGAAATTTACCCAACAGGTACACTTTCACGGCTATGGAGTTTTTTGTTTTCCCATTCTTTTCAACAATGACCTCGACGCTTTCATTTGGAACATGGGTGGGCTACAGTTCACACTTTGGTTGGGCTAACTTCCTAGATGTTTTGAACTTCCTATTTGCTAATAGAATATATATAAAACATGGGAAATGCAAGGGGAAACGCCACAAGGGTAACAAGGTTATATATATATATATATATATATATATATATATGTGTGTGTGTGTGGGGGGGGGGGGGGGGGGGAAGATGAAATACCTGATGAGAAATCCGTTGAGAGAGATGGGGAAGCTACCGAGAGAAATGGAGAGAGGCGGGTGAGGATTGGAAGGGAAGGGAGGCGTGAGGAAGAAGGGAGTGAGGGGATTGAAAGAGGGGAGAGACGTGAGGGGAGTGGGTTAATTAGGATTAAAAACATAATTAATTTTTTAAAACTCAACTGGGTTTTTTGAGATGAAATAATTAATAATTTTAATTTTTTTTACGAGAAAAAGTCCAAGTCATCGTAGTAAGTCAAAATAAAATATGGGAAAGTAAGCGCCAATTTTTGGTACCAAATATTTTGCGATAAATTTACCATTTCCCCGCAATATGTATTGTTTTTGCGATTTATTTAATTCATCATAAATGATTAAATTCTTTGTCATAACTACTGCGACGAAGTTAATATTTTCTCGTAAAAACACATTTATAACGAGAAATAAAATACGTCGCAAAAACAATTAGTCGCTAAATGTCATTTTTCTTGTAGTGAGGAAAGTTGATATATTACCATGTAGATCATTATTACTATTATTTTTACTTTTATTATTATTATTACTATTATTATTGTTGTTGTTGTTGTTACAACTAGTGCAAATATTTACCAATAAATATTCACAATAATATTTAATATATGGATATTTTTAATAATTCAATGTTTAAAGTTTTTATTCATATTTACTAATGTTTGAGTTAAATGAATATTTATTATATAAATCATATTTTTTGATGATTGAAATAATAAATATGTAATACTTATATTTATTGTAAAATTATAACTACATATGTGTGTGTGTGTGTGTGTATATATATATATATATAATTTTTTATTTTTCATTTATAATTTTCTTGCAGTTTTCCTCATGTTAACCAAACGCACATAGGAAAATAATTTTTCTTTTCCTTTACTTCACTTCATGTTAACCAAACGCACACAGAAAAATAACTTTTCTGACAAACAAACGGATCCTAAGAGTAAAGTTCTCCCTACGCACTTGATGAAGAGAGGGGGAAATAATTGTCTATGATATGTGAGTTATATAATTCATGTTATGCTACGGGATTCATCATACCTTATTAAACACAAGAAAGGAATATACAAGATTTTGAAAAATAATAATTTCAAATTTTAATCAAAATTAGTAGTAGATGATCTACAAGTTTGGATCATTAAAAAACAATCATTAAGTGGTTGAAATGAAAGTTGGGTGTATATATGCATTTTAATCATTTCAATTTTTTTATCATCGTCTCATCTCATCCACTTCCCTATTCAATTTATTAATATATTTTTTATGTAGATGATCTAACAGATCATTTATACTAAGTTTTGTTACAAAAACCTAATTTTTTTTGTGTGTTTTTAATAATTAGTATAATATTTAGGGAAAATTATATTAGGGTTCAATTCTTAATGTTTATGATGAAATAGATCCTACAAAAAAAATTACATTAAATAAGTCCTATGTTTTAATTTATGATTTTTTTTGTTTACTAATATACCCCCTCTCCCTATATTCCTTTTAAATTTAAAGTTGTAAGCATTTTTTCCCTATTCATACTTTAAAGAACTCTAACTTTTGATATACAAATCCAAATTTTATAAAATTGATATTTTTAATAACTATTAATCGAGCCCTATGATACAAGATCCATATTTAATATATAATATTAACAAAATAAAAATAACGTGTTTACTTCTTTTTTATACATATAGTAAATATTAATTGTTTATGTAAAATTAGTACAATAAATGTATATTGTCCGTGAAAACATTCCAAATTTAAAACAGTTTGATTTTCTGGTGAACACTATAAATATGCATTGTGTTAATATTTTCTTAATTCAAAATCTATAGTCAACGTGGATATTATTTTATAGATATCGTTGCGCGAGTTTTAAATATATCAATTTTTGTGAAATACGGATTTCTCAATCAAAAGTTATATCATTTTGAAGTTTGAAAAAGTGAAAAAAGTTCTAGCCATCTCGAAGTTTTTTCACCCATCAATAATGAATAAGTTAGTTATGAAGGATATTTATGTAAAATAAAAAATCAAAATATAAGGAATACAACTTATTTAAATGTTAAAAAATGAATTGGACTTAAATAATGAAAAAATATTCACATGAGACTTATATGCAAAAGTCCCTAATTTTTAGGTCTGTTAAATAAAATATTTTGGAGAGTCTAAATGTATGTATATGTATGCACATCTGTACCAGATGATAAATAAAGAAAAATTAAATTATAGAATTAGTGTTTTGGTGACTTGATCTCTCATATATGAATAGGACCTATACCAAGCAAGTGGGATCCATTGTATTGATTGCTACGATTTTGTTACTACTTTTCTTCTTCTTTTCGTTTTGCCTTTTGGCATAATAATAACATGTTGTGTCCAATATGATGTTTTTCGTCAATCGTCGGGCGGGATGAAAGATAAATAATAACTATTTGAGACAAGTTGAAAGGAAGAATACAAAATCAAGACAAAAAATCGAGTCAGTGGTTGCAGGACCACTTACATACTTTAAGAGTTCTTTGATGGATTGTGGGAAAAAAAAGTTGGGAGTCGCTAATGGCACTCCCAAAATTCTCCACTTTATTTTTGCCTATAAATGTTATAATTATCCTTTAAAAAATCAATTTTTTCTATTGACTTTTTTTTTATAGCTCAACAAAATGTGAAATGTTCATACTTTATTAAAAGGACAAAAAAATAAAACTTGTTATGAGGTTTTAAATTCATAAATATAAAATTAATATTTAATCAAGAATGATCACTAATATTTAATTAAAAATGAAAAATAAAAAATAAAAATGCAAAATATTAATATTTTTTTTTTGTCGTTGTACGCCTGTGAAATATAAAGTTGAAAGTTAAATGTCCGGTACACATTGAGTGCTGCTACCACGCACATTGAGTCCTCGCCCGATACATAACACAAACACGATAAAAATAAAAATAGCGCAACATGCCACGCCACGAAATCCTATTTTTATCTAATAAAAGTGATATGGCACGATACGAAATATTATTTTTTTACCTAACACGAATACGATCCAACAAAAAGAGATACGTCACAAAGTATGCTATTTTTTTAAACCAAACACGAATACGACCAAAATAAAATTAACACGACATGGTGCGATACACCTCAAAATCTTATTTTACATAAAATGAACATGACCCATATAAAACTGACATGGCATGACATGAAATCTCATTTTTTTACCAAACACGAACATGTCCCCTTAAAATAATATTTCGTGTTGCGATACACTGACATGTCACTTGTAATAAATATAATATTTGGTGTCATGTCGTGTTATTTTAAAATGAAATTTTTAGTAAAAAAATATTTCTTGTGAAAAAGTGTCATTTCGTATTGCAATTATTTTATTTAACACGAGTGCAACCCAAAGAAATGCAACACGAAATGACACTTTTTCACAAGAAATATTTTTTTTTACTAAAGATTTTATGTTAAAATAACACGACATGACACCAAATATTATTTTCATTACAAGTCAATGTGCTAAGGGGGGAGGGGGAAAGCTCAATTTTATTATTTAATACAAGCCTTTAATTTGCACCTTTATATGAGGAACATAAAGTAATTGAACAGTTTTAATTTAAGAAATAGGTTGCAGCTTTAAGTAACTAAGTTAATTAGCAAGATTTATTTAGGAAATTCCGTTAAGTCAACAATGCTAATAATAAGGGAAATAAATCATAAAACTCTTGTATTATTACAACAACTGGCCCAAGACCCGAATAAAAGTTTATTTAAAGTGCGATTATTTTAAATGTCTGAATGACATTTTCTGAAAATGTCATGGTAGAACTCTAACAACGACTAGTACCCCCTAGAGTCTTATCAACGTCCGTGCTAACGTCCCTACCAGAAGTACCTGGCGGGTGGAGGTTTAAACATAAACAGCAAGGTTTCACTTAGTGGGGTGGGGAGTACTAGGCAATAAATTTTTTAATACGAAAATACAATAGATATAACGTTTATTTTAGCAATTCCGAAAACGTTATCATTTAACGAGTACAAATACAACTAACATGCAATGCAACCTGAGCTATATGCTCATACCCATACTTGTCCATTTTGCACCAACTTTTCACACAATTAGAGACCATGTAATTATCTTTATCCACTAGTCTCCATTTTACTATTTCCATTAGATTGTCTTTCTTACATTTCCTAAGCACAACCTTATTTATTTCCCTTTCCATCATTTCGTTATCAACATTATCTTTTTCTCAAAATTTATCAAATAATCGCGTACTTTAAGAGGCTCCACACCATCGGCTACGCTACCATATGTTCTGGCCAGTGATTTTGGATCTTTCACCTAGGGCTCCGAACCCTTCTTAGCTATTTCCGGTTGCATCTGAATCCATATTAATGTGTTTTAACATATTATCAAATGTCCACATTATTCCACCGTTCTTATCATTCTTACGGTTCACATTTATATTTCACACCGTTTTCATGCCACATCATTCATTTCATCCAATTTTCACAAAACCTATCGATAAGGTCAAATGAGGAAGTCCAACCACTAGGACCCTTTATTTTACCAAAATTACTATTTTACCGCTCATTTTGCCAAAACATTGTGAAAAATATATTTTCATCATTATAATTTATCGTTTCATATCCAAAACCATGTCTCACCATTTTACTTCAAGAAAATTCTACTTCTTCACATTTCTTTAACAAGAATTACATTTATTGTAATAAAGGCCATTTTTACCAAAATATCCATTTTAGCCTTATAATCATATGATGTATTAAACATCATTATTCCTCATTTTATCCACATTTTACTACATTTCAGAACTTAATTTATCAACTTTCATATTTCATCTTAAAGCTCGTTTTAAACTTCATTTATTATGTTTATATGTCCCCTACTAACATACTAAAAGATTCCACACGTGTGAGGATGGATTTCATCCTAGAAATTCTATAATATGAGTTCTAAACATGATATTAACATGAAATTATATTTTATGTTCATATTCATCAAATTTCAAGATTAAAATGATAATTGTTCTTCAAAATCAATTCAAGATTAGTTTTCTTTAAAACTTGCATTTTTCATAAGAAGACTGTAGATAAACATTCTAGAAAATAACTTTACAAGTTATCTACATTCTACCATTCATCTTAACATGTAGCTTATGTTTAAACTTGAAAACATAGTGAGGAAAATCCTACCTTGAGTTTGAAGAGGAAGAACAAAGTATAATGACTTAAAAGCTCCTAAAACTTCTTGAATTCCTCAAGAAAGATCCTAGCAGCTTCAAAAGCTCCAAAAAATACACTAACCCATCTTGAAAGCTCTAAGAACAATTCTTAAACCTAACTTCTTCCTTAGACAAGGGTTGAAATGAATCTTACAAGCTTGAAAATGGCTAGAATAAGCCTTGAAAAGGAGGTATAAGCCTTGAAAATGGGTGGAGGAAAGTTAGAAATGGAGGGAGGGACTTGAAAATGGAGAGACGTGGCTTAAAAATCTGATGGAGAAGTGTTGGAATGACCCCCCCCCCCCAACACAATCTCTCTCACTCATTTATGCACCAAAATCCCTTAGACTTTAACCCTAGGTCGACCAAAAACCTCTACCCCATTTGATATTCTCCATTGGGAGCTTGACAGCTCAGTCGATCCAAGGGTCCTCATCATGACAACACCTAAAATCTGCAAAAATCTTATTTTTCTACAGTCTCGTTCGAACGAGACTAAACCTCATTAGAACAAAATCACATCTCATTCGAACGAGGTTCTAACGAGAATCTAACAAGACTGATAAAGAGAACAGGTGTTTTTCATTCGATAGTCGTTTGAGCATCCATTCGAATGATGGAGATTTCTCATCAGAATGTCACAAAACTTTTCATATATAAATTTTTGGGACATTCATTCCCATTTTAATCGCACAAGGCCACACGAATAGTTTAAAATTGATCATTATCCATTATATTAAGTCTATGTCCAATAGGTATGTAAATTACAAAGAAAGGAGGTACAATCTCAGGCACGTTTGTCACGGGAAAGGTATGTGAATATAATTTCAAATAAACTTGGAATCATATAAAAATCATTTATAGTCTAGGAGATATTCATGTTTTTCTAACAGGTGTACAATCTGTCAATTGTAACGAATTTAACGCAAAGTTCATCTTCTCCAAGTACCAAAAATGGTCATTAAAAACCAATGCTAACTTTTAAAGCTTCTAAAGAGCCCAAATCTCATGTTCCTCTAAGATTTAAAAAACAATACTAACCTTAGGTAAATCAAACCACATCAAGGGATCAATTTTATTTCTCTTCAAACATACAAGTCTTTAATGTAGAGTTAATCAATTTTTAATTTGCCCATTTCATCACATGGTTTCATCTTCATCAATTCAACTCATAATCACCTTCAAAACTCATATTATAATATAAAAAAATGAATTATAAACAAATTATGTTTCTAAATATGGTATCGCAAGATATTTCTTGCCTTGATTGAAGAACACTTGATTTTTTTTATGTGCTTTGATGTCTTGTACCTCTTCCAAACTCTCTCATTTCTCTCTCAACTTCATCCCATCTTCTCTCTTGTGTTTTTGGGAGTATAGGGGTTCTTTCAAAAGGGAGAGGCATTATATAGTTAGGAAAATTTCTTATATTTACACTTTAATCCCGTAAAAATTAATGATTTATATTCTCTCCCCCTAAATGAGTCCAAAATACTACTCTTAATAGCCTAAGTTTATACCTGACCCTGGGGCCCAACTTATGATGATAAAAATGAACTTACGGGTATGCATAATACTCCAGAGCCCTTTCTAAATGGTATACCTTACAACTCGTGGCAATTCCACACAACATAAAATAGAACATCGCGATGATTATTTCACGTGCGACTACATATAGTTTATCACAGTAATTAATTAGTCTGATTAATTAAATATGGCATGTATCATAAACTCATAACCTAAAATTCAATTTAGTTATCATCTACATATGCATTACTTCTCAACATTGTTAATTAATTACACGGGTTAATTAACTATAACGTGTGCTTTAAATAATTCGTACAACATGTAAATTTAATCATCGTCTAAATATGTAATAACTTATTACCAATTCTTATCAAGTAATAATTTCTTCCAAATTATTAATTTGTTCTCACAATCATCTATCGTTTAAAATAATACCATAAACACGGGGCATTACAGTGTTCCCCCTAATAAAGGGATTTCATCCTCGAAATTTGCAAAAGTAAATTATCAAAAGGTAAAACGTATAATTACTATGTGTTTATACACTACTAGTCCATACCCATACCACCCTAAGGTCAAGAAACAAGGCTCACATAAACCTTATCATAGTGTGCCAAGCCCTGGGCTCCCATACACCCAATTCCACGTATACACATGCATAAGTGTCACAAGTATGACAAACGTGTATCACATATACATGTATAAAACTCAACCACATATACTAGGCATAACTATAAAGTGAAAGTATATACGAGAATAACTTAGTAACCATGAGTTAAGTTTTTATGAGATTTCTCCATCTATGTTACTTGTGGTGTGAACATTCCTCAATGCTCTCTACACTTCACTCCTTAGGCCTAATGGATCTAAACCTTAAAATATCTCTCCGCTCGACGCGTTATCTCCCACATGAGTAACATACATCATATTATACAAAACATCCTTGGGACCAAACATCTCTCAACTTCTGACCTTTACTAGGTTTTGTGCGTGGGACATCTCGCAAGAGAAATCCAAGCATGGCATCCTCCTAATACACTACGACCTAGCTCAGTCGATTATTGAGATTCGTTGGCCCAAGACTTAACACGAAATAATGTACTATCCACACAAATTAAAATCCGTCACAAGGTAAATCCCAACTATAACAATTCTAACAAAAGGCTCACCCCTTTTAAGAGTGATACCCCAAACACCCCAAGTTAATCGTTCCAATAATGCTCGTGAAGGGAAAAAAATACTGCAATTTTTTCAAACATTCTATAGGGGTATATTCTTCCCATATTTAAATTCAATAGAGTGCTTATCCTCTCTTAAACCTCTGAATATCTAACAATTCCAATGAGGGCCTACTATTTCTCGTCGTCTTGATAACGTCCCCATTTTTACATTATACGTGACCATATATAACTTCATGTAATCGAGGCCATCTCTAGCCACATTGTCTTCAAAAATACCTCAGTTGGTTACAATTCAAATGCGTCTCATCATGCGTCTCCTCCTATAATAAGAGAAAGCCCCCCATCAGATAACCAAGACACATATCCACCCTATGAAGTATGTAACCACTAGAATAACCCATTAAATATGTATTCCCATGTCAAAAATCAAAAATTAATTTATTACATTATCTTCGTGAATCCACAGTAGGGTATTGCCACCTCCCAAGAAAAATTAACAAAAGGCATAAAGCGTTCACGAAACCATTAATTACTGGGGCCCCTATCCATATCCATAATTAAGTAACACAACACAAGGGTCACTCGTGTGTCCAAAACTATCAATACATATATGGGGAATACACATATAACCCATTTATACACAATAAATCGCTCAGTCCCTTCTGTATGGGGTGGCATCTCTTGCTGCTAAAGATATATCCTAGTGAAAATCAACCATAATCTATGGTATTACACCATTAGACAATCCTCAATATAAACCAATAATGATTGACACAACATTATGCCTTAACAAGGTACATTACTACACAACGTATAAATATTATGAATCGTGCTCTTCATTATATCATAGGTAACTATGTTAACAGTCAACCTAAAATTTCCACATGCCATAAATACATGCTTTCGCAAACAACCGAAAAATATAGGTGTACTATAACCCTATATCTCCAAGCAACAACTGCACCCGTCAAACTATATATATCCCCAAAAATGTATATCATCAATTTATGCCTCAAACTGCATAACTGTTGGTGTAAACTCTCCTGCACACTACAAATGTCAAACTATAATAATCCAACCTAGATCATTCTCAATCTAGGCAACGTAAAATCCCACTATTCCACGAGTGGTAGAAAGTTAAAAATAAACGGTGACTTTAACAACTCAATTAAATCACATAGACTTCAATACCCACATTTTTGCACCCACTCTCAATAAGGTGCTTCTTCTTAAATTATGTGAAGCCTACGATCATCAACCAAGTGCAAGTAACACCAACAACTTAAATTCTCAACTGAACCATTCTTGGTCCATGTTTATAATGTTCAAAATCTACATGTGGACATCTATAACAACAAGGCCATACATTAAATTCCACAAATAAAAATCATAATTCACCTTAGGACTCTCTCTCACGTGCGCGACTGAAATCGTCTCCAAAGGAGTCATACGATATGGTGTGTTGGCACTAAGTCTCGTGATTGGAGATAAATCAATCAGTGAATCAATCTCTCTACTCAGTAATAATCCCAAAATTTCCTAAAATACATCCACAAATATCTTAATGATTGGAATTGAGTCCAATGATAATGTAACTATCTCCAACTCGTACTTTACAGCCATGCAAGGACCCTACTCTTTGGTCGAAAGTTCTCGCATTACCCTCACCCTTAATCTCATACGGGTTAACAATACAAACCACCCTTGTCATGAGATATAATGTCTAATAATAATTTAACTAATTAATTAATTTAACAGATACTTGAATGCTAATAAGTAATTTAAAAGATAAGTAATTAATTAGATCAATAATTTTGAGAATGCTAAAAAGTAAGTTATGAATGTAACTTGTTACTTAGGTGGTAAAAAGCTATAAATACTAACCCCCACAATGTCGTTAATTATTAAAGTACCCACGGTTCCAACCAGTACATTATATTAACATGGGGTTTAATTAATATTTATACAACTAGAGTTAAATATTAATTTATACAGTCATAATTTTAATCACACACGAAGGCATCAACCTTCGAGGACATGCTGGTGCCTCTTTCGGTAAGTCCGTAGGAATTTCTAACCTAATGAACTTAAATTATATCAATACATACAAATGAAAATGGGGCATCATTACGTAACTCAACTAATGGGTAGTTCTATACCAAACCCCATCGAGGGATCAGGTCGTCAACCTTTCTCATTATGATGTTTAGACTAGCTGAACGCAAGATATAAAACATAAGCCCTCCTAATCATCTGTGTAATTAATCAGGGTTAAAGTACATGGTCACCACTTCCAAAACAAATCCCACTGATAGATTCATCACGAGTACGGTATGTTCACATAAAAATTCAATACATATTTATATAATTATTGCATGTATTCATACTACTATAGAATATTATCCCCTCGCGCTTCTACCTAATTTAACGCAAGCCCAACACTGGATGTTAATAAATAGTACTAAGTTTTAAATCTCCAACCTACATAAATATTCCAAATATTAACCAAGTCTAATATCTTAATAAACTAAGTTAAACAACCTTAAATAAAATCCCAAACCCAAAATCACCTACCCAAAATTTTAGCAATTCTGTTATGAATTAAAACATTTACCCATACCAAACAGTAATGATTTAAGGGCTAGTATATGACAGAAATATAGATCAGTGAGTCTAGTTTATAACCTAACTTGAATTGCCTCAATCACATTTATGATTTAGTAAATATTCAAGTCTTATGAACAGGTGTACAATCTATCCAAAAAATAGCCTCGATTTTTTGGTCAAATTTGAAGCTAAGTATGTACTAATTGAAAACTAATTAGGTGTTCTACCAAACATGGTTGAAAATTTATTGAATATAGTTTCATATAAGTTTGGAATAACCTAAAAATCATTTATAATTTATGAGATATTTAAGATTTACTAACATGTTTATAATCCAAGTGATAAAAATGACCATTAACAATCCAACACCAACTTTTAAAGCTTTCAAATGACCCAAATCTCACCCTCCTCCAAGTTTAAGGTGTATAACAACAATACTAACATAAATCAACCTACTATAGATGAATCAGACCAGATCTAAGGATCAATTTCATTTCTCTTCAAATTTTTAAATCTTTAATATAGTGTTAATGAATTTCTAACTGACCCATTTCATCACATGGTTTTATATCCATCAATTTAATCCATAATCATCTTTCAAAACTCAAATTATAATATGAGAAACATGAATTATAAAAAAATTACATATTCAAATATGGTATTGTAAGAGATTTCTTCCCTTAATTGAGGAACACTTAATGCTTTGTGTGCTTTGATGTCTTGTACCTCTTCCAAACTCTCTCAATTTCATCCCCTCTTCTATCTTGTCTTTTTGGGAGGATTGAGCTTCTTCCAAAGGGAAGAGACATTATAGAGTTGGGAAAATTTCTTCTATTTACACTTTAATCCACCAGAAATTAATTATTGTTATTTTACCCCAAAATGAGTCCAAAATACTACTCAGAATAGCCTAAAATTTAACCCAAGGGTATACCTATCCCTCGGGTCAAGTTATGATGATAAAAATACACTTTCGGATCTCTGTAATACTTTAGAGCTTGATCCAATTGGTATTCCTTAAAACTCATGGTAATACCACACAACATAAAATAAAACATCTCAATAATTATTTCACGTGTAGCTGCAGATAGTTTAGGATAATTAGTTATTACTCTGATTAATTAAATATGACATGTGGCATAAACTCATAACCTAAAATGTAATGTAACCATCATCTACATATGCATTACTTCTCAACATAGTTATTTAATTACATGGGTTAATTAACTATAACATGTGCTTTAAATAATTCGCACAACATGTAAATATAATCATCATCTAAATATGCATTAACTTATTACAATGCTTGTCAAGTATCAATTTTTTCTAAATTATAAATTTATTCCGATAATTAACATTCATTTTAAATAATATCAAAGATATGGGGACGAAATGTCCAAGAAGAAGACGATGGGAAAAACTCCTCCAAATTTATGTGTAATGTAAGACCCCATATTTTTTATGCATTATTTAATTGTGAAAATTAATAATGTGTGCTTGATGTGACGTGTGATGCCACTATTAATATTTCATGTACAATGTGAAATTCATACACTAATTAAATATTAAAATTGACTTAGTATTCTGGGCGACTATGGAATGATCAAGGAATAAGTGTCGAGGGTTTTCTGATTTGGTATATCCCCTCGATATTAGGTTCCACTAATTGTGAAGTAGTTTATTATAATAATGAGTTATGAGGAATTAGTTACTAATTATATTTTAGTTAATTTGACTTGTATCGGCTTATAACTTAAGTCAATGAGATAATTAAGTTAATAGAATTTTTTATATTTTGTGATGAAGCTTGGGACGGGTCGAAAGTCTGTGTTTGACAATAGTGAATTTTATGTCTATTGGGTTAGTATATAGCTTGAGTAGAGTTTTGGTCCAGTTGGAGCGTTATTCGAGCTCATTGGGTTGAGGCCCATATGGCGCCTAAGGTTAATTTCATTGGAAGCCAACTTAAGAGGTCATTAGACCAAACCTAAAACACATTTGAGGATTGAGAGAAACCCTAGAGAGATAAGGAGAGTAGGCATGCGAGGGTTGAAGAGATTTGGGGGATTAATTCCTTAATCAATCCACATGCAAGTTTACTTCGGTTAGGAATTTAATTAAGTTTGTGTTATAGTAGTAGTACTAGTTGTAAACCCACGCAATGCGTGGACTAGACGATTGTGTATGCTTGGTTAAAATTATACATATTTTTTGAAAAAAAAATTACCATTTCAATGGCGAGGTAGCATACTCTTAAATTATAATAATTTTTTTTAATATACATACTTAGTTTCACATGTGGGCTGTTATTAGAAAATATAGGACACTTTTCATCGAATGATCTAAAAAACTATATCCAATAAGTAAAGTTTGCATTTTTCGTAATGAAAGTAAAATTTACATCTAGCTGAATTGAAAGGAAAATAAGCAATGAGATTTTGGATTGACCGCCAAGATATTACGCAAGTGTCAAGTAGCAAATATTTTTCGTGCAATGATCATGACACCAATAATGCACACAAATAATAGTCTAACCTTTAATAAGTTTGATGGTAAGTAATCTGAACTTGACTCAAACATTAAGTACAGGAGAGAGTGGATTCTTTTGTTTGCCATCCTAATGCCATCCAAAATTTCAATTGCTGCCTTTTTAATGCATACTTGATCATAAAGATCCCAAAAGAAAACTTATATATTCATTTTTTAAAGACGAGAGTTGGTATAAAAATCAAAGTGCCAAAATATATGACCATTAAAAATCAAAGTAAGCAAATAGTTTTCCCTTCGGACAGTTAGCAGAATGCTTCTAGGAGCCAAATAGTTTTGTTCCCACAAACATTATTAGCAAGAGAAAGAAAAAAGAGATTTTATCTAGAGTAAATAGAACAAAATGAAACTCAACTACATAAATAAAGTTAGTTTTTCTACAACTGCACATATCTCTAATGAGCATCACGTTTGATCATTTCCATGCACTGATTAAGAGATTCTTGCCTCAACAACCTCATATCCTCATTGAACTTGTTGATAAATGCTTCTACCCTTTAGTTTAACTCCTCCTGACTTGGCCATATTTCTTTTTTAGCTTTCCCAATCCCCCCAACACTGACCTACTTTAAGTTGATTTATTGTTGTTGTCACTATTTCCATGTTAAAAGTCCCAGATTTGGCTATATGTTATCGAGTAGAAAGGAAAATTTATAGTTTGGGAGGATTTTGTTTCATAGTGAATGAGGGGAGGGGAAGAGATGAAGAGTATAAGAGAGGACTCGTGGAAATTGAAAAAAGGAGTAGAGGAATGGACAAAAGGTGTATGGTTGGAGAGAAAGGGTTTCAAAATTTTGTTAGGATTTAAAGTTTTGTTTCCACTCGGACAACTTCAAACAAAAACATTATTTACTCTGTGTATTGCATTTTATATTAGTATATAGATTTCATTGGAATCTTATTCAATCCATTGAATCTTATATTAAGCAAATTATATCTTAGTTTTGTAATTATATTAACTACGTCATTAAGCTCTAATATTATGTTAATGAACTAGTTCATTTTTGATGAGAAATCCTTAAATCAATCCATAAATTTGTGTTAGATGAACTTGAAAACATTATATTTGTATTCTTATAGTTAATACCTATCAAAGACTTAATGTTAGTGGATTAATTGGTGAGAAATCGTTGGTTAATTAACACATTCCTCTTAAGAACATAAAACTAGGATTTTATTAATGAAATATGAGATTTGATCATTAAAATGAGTTATAATCATTTAAACCTTGTAGAAGTGGGTTATTAATAGTCATATGATTATTATATATGAACGAGACCATTTATTGTTAATGTTTAGAGTTCCTAGGTCGATTTGGGATGAGTTTGGCCGCCTATAGTGTGCGAGTGTAAAGTTACAACTTACAGGGGTGAATCGATTCGGTTCTTAGGCGAATCGATTTGGGGGTTGAGACTTAAAAACTGAAACGGCCATAACTTCTTCATTTGGAATTAGATTAATGCATGGTCAAAAGCCACACAAAGATAACTTGATGCTCTCTATATTGGTGTTGTGATGCCATCTAAATAATTGAGTATAAAATGATCCAATTTCCCTTAAAAATGAATCATATGTGAAAACGTTCTGAAACACATCCAAACCTCACGTCTTATATCCCGAAAACCTATAAAAGATCAATTAAACCTTACAAAATATGAGAATATGATTATGACACACCGAGTAGGGTGGTGGGTGATTTAGAATGTTATGGGAAGTATAAGTAGGGGTGATACCTACATTAGGGACCTTAGGTTTGGGGTTTAAAAATGTGAGACTGAGGATACCAAGAGATTCTTACATCGCATATAAACCTTGTGATAGTCTAGAAAACATGTATAACCCATCGACTAAAATATGGCTTGTTCTGAATGATCCTTATTATTATTATATTAGACTATACCTAGATCTTAAGATCCTTGGGATTTCAGACCAATTTGTATATGATCAATCTTAGTTGATGTGTGTATTAACTAATAAATATAAGAGACTTATATGTCACCTTGTTGAGTAGGGTTTTCACTTTTTTGTTTGACCCAGTTGCGTAATGTCGTAGTTGTTTACATCACTTATATGTAATCATACCAGGTTGGAGTGAGTGATCATGGGGGATGTACTAGGAGGGATTTTGATGGTGCACATACAACATTGACTGTGTGGTACCCCGATAATGAGATGGTTATTACATTGGTCCTTTTATCCTGATCCTATGACTGATGTACCCATGTCCGCGAGTGAGAACAATAGGGGATTTCTATCGTATAGCTTTGGATATTGAGGCAGTGAGATATGAAAGAAATGCATAGTGATTATACTTTGCTTAACTATACCCAGTATGAATGAGTGATCCCCAAAGGAAATAGGGACATGCCTTCGTATTTTTATTTATGGGCTTCAACGTAGCCCTATGATTTGATGTCAGTTGTGTAGAGTCATAGTTATTCTAGATTATGTGATTCTTTGTTGTGGTACTTGATATTGTGCTAGTAGTTTATGACTTATACTAAGTGATTTATAGTCATATGTTTATATTTCGGGAATATTTTAGTATTGATATACTAAAGATGGACATATTAAACTATGATAAGTGAACATTATAAAATATTACATTATAGATGGATATATTCTAAAAGATAACTTGAGACGGTTAAAATGAAAGAATGATGTTTAGTAAGATAATTACTATTAACGCATGAATCTATCGTAGAGTACAAGCATCTTAAGTTATGAATTAAGCTTAAAAATGTTAAAAAAAAGATATTAATGACGAAATTATATCACATTGGGTCATTTACCGGGTTGGGAATAGAACCACATATTTATTTAGGTTGTTTGGGTTATGTAACTTAAATAACTTAAAATATACTTAATATGGGAGGAAGATGCATTATTATTATGGCTAGAATTTAGTTGTATTCTTACTCATTGTAGACCTGTTGTTAAAGTTATTGTTGAATTTATTTTTCACATGTCTTAAGTTATTGTTATTGCCGTAGACTTGGGTTGTTCATTGGAGGATCATCTTCATAGACATTCTAAATATCATTCCTAGGATGTAGAAGTCGAAAAGTGTAGCTCAGTAACTTATTGTATTTATTTTATACTTCGGGCCATAAGATATATTCATTTCAATTTATCAAGAGTCAAAGATTGTATAGGATATAATTATTCCAATATTGGATGTCATATAGTTGAAATTTTATATTTCAAAGTTGGATTTAATTCTCATGCAAGTGATTAGTATCAGAGGTGCTGTATTTTGATTCAACAATTTGTTTATACCATATTTCATTTTCTTTACTTTGTTTGCTGAGAATGTTACAACATATTTTTTATTCTCGTGATTTTTGTAATAGACCCGATCAATCTCTTATTGTATTTTACAAGGTGTCACATTTAGTATCAGAGCATTCCAGGTTCTAGTGTCCCAGGGTCTTGAATGCATCCATCGCTTTCTGCGTTGCATTCTTTGACTACTGTAGAGCCTTAGTATTATGGAATTGTATTCTCTGCAATAACGTTCGCTTAGGGGGGGGGGGGGGGGCTCATGATATTGTTCTAGACAAATGATCCGAATAGAGTGTATCAAGAGGGTTCCTTGTTTGGATTTCCTTTGTGAGACGCCCTGCGCACAAGGTTAACTTTGCTCGAGAGTTAGGGACTATTGAGCGTAAGACCTATAGTATATGTGTTTAACATATGTTTTGAGTAGAATTATTTCCACTTACCATATGTAATAGCATGAGAACCATGTTCTCGAGACCTCGTTGGGGAAACCGTTTAGTAGTCAGTACGTGGGGGATTTAAACTATCTTTCTCTTCTGCAGATGAGAGATTAATATAGAAGAGAAGAAGGTATTCGTGTTATCAACAATTATACAAGAAGATATTTTGAGTAAAAAAAATATGTGAAGGATTCACTAGGTTTTATTGGGTAATCATTCTTCACCTCTTATGCTTAGGTGGTGGAAATTAACCTCCCACATTGCCAGGATTGTCATACATATTTGAAGTGTAGTTCCTACGATTGAGAAGTTTGGGGCCAGTCTAGGTCTGCAGTACTTGATATGGTTGTACCGATTTATAACTAATATTAAGTGATGTATAATCATATGTTTATAACTCGGGATTATTGTGGTATTAACATGTTAGAGATGTACATTCTGAGTTATGATAGGTTAACGTTACAAACTATTACACTGGAGATGGATATATTTTAAAAGATAACCTGAGATGATTAAAACAAGAGAATAATATTTAGTATGAGAATTACTATTAGTGCACAAATCTGTCGTAGAGTACGATCACCTTAAGTTATGAGTTATACTTAAAATTATTAAAAGAAAATATATATGAATTATGAAATTATATCACATTGGGTCATTTACGGGTTTGGGAGTAGAACCAAATGCTTAATTAGGTTGTTTGGGTTGGGTAACATAAATAACTTAAAATATACTTAATATGGGAGGAAAATGCTTTATTATTATTGCCCAAATTTAGTTATATTCTTACTCATTGCAGACTTTATGTTAACGTTATTGTTGAATCTGTTTTTCACTTATTGCATCTGTAGACTTGGATTGTTCATTAGAGCAGCATCTCTAGAGAAATTTTATATATCATTCATAGGATGTAGATATCGAGCAATGTAGCTCATTCTCTTATATTTGTTTTATACTTCAGCATAGGTAGATGCATTTATTTTAATTTATTCCGAGTCAGAGATTGTATATGATGTACTGGCTTCCTTATTGGATACCGTATAGTTGAGATTTTATATTCCAAAGTTGGATTGGTATAAGAGGTGTTGTATTTTGACTCATCAGTTTATTTATATTGTATTGTATTTTCTTTACTTTGTTTTATTTACTTCGTTATGCTCAGAATGTTATAAAATGTTTTCAATTCCCATGATTTTTATATTAGACTTGATCAATCCACCACCATCGATTTTATCAAACTAACATGTGGTCATACATCCTCAACCATCTTCGATTCAACTCCGCATTTAATGCTTGTGAAAGACATCCCCCATACTTTACGTCACAAACACTAAATACCCGATGCACTAGTTGTCTCCACGTTATAAACATTAAATGCCATGACATGCCTTTTGCCTAACCACTGTGTGTCAGGGGGCTGTTGTCACAGTGGTGGCCCACCAACTGTCTGACAACCCCACATACCACGGTGGTTTACTCAAGTGAAGATTTGACATTGTTTAGCTGGCTAGTGACATCACCTACAATAGATGTGACATTAAGTAGACGACTGTTTGGTTCACAACTCAACGCCCAATGGAATTCCAAGCTGCTCCACTCGAGGTTCCATAGTAAGGGTCCTTCGATGTTTTACCAGCTGTATCTAAGATGGTCAGGACAAGCCCCAATGGTGCCTCACTTCTCAATCCTCCAAACCAAGTCCCTCTAGAGTTACCACGACGAGGTCATTCGATAGAGCATGAAAGCTCTTCCAGGCCCTGCCAAGCCTGGTCTCTCGTGAGTACCGTTTGACCTCACACTAAAACTCATTATTATTCTCATTACATCATTACAACCGTTATATCTCATAGTTAATATAAACAAAGATACAATATGATTAAGTAACACAACAAGCTAAAGTATGAGCTGCCATGCTTGAGCTGCCTCGGTGCCTTAATCCCCAAGCACTGTTGCTAATGGGGCATTATCTCTAATCTCAAAATTACCTTGAAGCCCCATCTACAAAAGGTATATATATCTCGAAGATAGAATTTAAAAAAGGCATGGATCTGATCACCTCCATCGACTCAACTCACTGTGATCTTTTGGTTACGTACTCCATTGCACAAGTAACTCTGTTATCCTCTGACATGGTCAACTTAAGGATTTTTCTTCGGAGCGCCTTCAAAAAGAAGGGCTTAGACCAATTAGTCTTTTGTATTGTAGGCCTTGAGCCATCTTACAATTAAATGAATGTAATTACGTTTCCTTCATTCTCTTATTTGTATTTCTTTTTACCCGTGACATTCTCAGTATTAACCGCCCTGATTATTCCTTATCTAAAATATGTTGTTAGAAAGTAATTGATCTATTCTCATTGATTTCCAAATAGGATTAGGTTTAAGTGAAATTTTTCTCAACCCATAATAAATTTTGATGAGATTAAGTGAACTATCATTTCAACTCATAGATCATATTTACCAATATATCCTAAGTAAAATTAGTCGTGGTCTTGAGTCAAAGTTCACTTCTCAGGGCGGTCAACTTAATTCTAAGTAGCATCACCTAACCCTTAGGCAAACTTGTGGTTGTTCTAGGCCAACCAACTCAACTTGGGTTGTAACACTATATCATGTGGGTTTTATTCCAAATGTAGCCCCCGAGTTATTTATAAGTTGTACCACTCAATTCTTAAGTAGTTTTATGACTATTCTAGGCCGACCAACCCTCTTGGGTTATATTACCATTTTCAGGTTGGTTTTATTCCAAACGTAGGCTCTCAATTTATTCCTAAGTTATACCACTCAATTCTCAAGTGTGTTTTTGCCTGTTCTAGGCCAATCATCCCTCTTGGGTTGTACCACCATTTTCAAGTGGATTTTATGATAAGGGTTGTCCCTCAACTTATTTTTATATTGTAGCACTTAATTCTTAAGTGAGTTTATGCCTATTCTAGGTTGACAATCCTTCTTGGTCCATACCGCCATTTTCAGGTGGGTTTTATGTCAAAAGTAGACCCCCAACTTCTTTTTAAGTTGTACCAGTTAATTATTAAGTGGTTTTATACCGATTCTAGGCCAACCAGCTCTTTTGGGCCATACCACTATTTTTAGATGAGTTTTGCGCTTGAAGATTTATACCTGGTCCACAATTGTAAATAAACATTTCTATTAACATAAATGGTTTGAAACCTTTATAATAAATAAGAAACCATCTAACTGAAAAAGCTGTTTACTAGGTTTTTAACTAAAAGTTAAATGTTAAGTAAAATCCGAAAGATAAACTCGTTGAATGAAGCTCTTTTAAGAAATACTACACAATATGTGTAAAAACAAATTACTCTCTAGATGTTAGATTTGGTAGATCGATTACCTTAGGTTTTTAAAACTAAAATCTGTACTAATTCTTTGAATGTGAAACAAAACACATAAGTAGTAAAGAATATTCCAAGCAAGTTTGACACACTGTTTTTAACATGGTAAAATACCAATTTAGGAAAAACATCCACAGTGACCTCTACACCACAAAATAAAAATTCACTATAATTAAATAATAGATACAAGATTTCAGGAACTAAACATGCATTCAAGATCCTAAGATAAAGACAAGAAATATACCTACACGAGATTTCGTTTCCAAGGTATTTTTGATCTGGCTTTGATCTTCCCAGCAGTTTCCTTGCTTAGGTCTATGACACCCCACCTACTAAAATACCGGGTGGCTAGCCCGTGATCATAATAAAATGTTGGTCTCATATGGTTTATTCTTAGCATTACTGCCGAAAATATTTTTGAAGTTACTAACCACCTAGTAATTTAAGAAGATTGGTGTCAAATTTTATCTTTCATTAATTAATAACATGCAGAATAAATAATAATAAAACCATCCACACAACCTGGTAACTGAATCCAACAAAGATGAATAATATAAATAAAGAGGACCGAATCAACTATCGGTTCAACCTTAAAATACAACAGTAAACTGAAATAATAAACTGGATACACAAGGTTAATACGTAACTGAATACTAAATCTGAGGGAGACATGCCCAAATGAGTACTGAAGTAAAGATCCTACACTACGAATAAATGAACGTAGTGTCTAGCAAAGTCATGCAGCTTCCATATGAGATGCAGCTGCGCCTCCCAGGATAGAATCCTCAAACTGGACGTCCCTGTGTCTGAACACCTAAAAAGTTTTGAAAAAGATTTTCACATGAGTCAGCGGCCAAGTAATTTTTAAAAAAATATATTTAGCAAGCAGTTAAACTGCAATAATTAAATATGCATGCACACTCTTCATATTTAAGCTAGTGTCGCACTCTCTTGAGGTATAGCTCACCCCTCATCTAATGTGCACACCTAACGCTTGCCTTCTAACCTTCCTAGTTAAGCTACACCACATAACTAGCCAAATCACACATCTTTCTACCACACTAGTCTAACCCGAGTACCCTTACTTTGATTATTAAGTTATCTACTCATTAACTTATTAATCGGTTCAACTATATTAAATCATATAACGTCCACACTAGTTATGTAAGAAATCTCCTTTTTAAATCATGTAGCTTTCACACTAGTTATATAAGAAACCACTTTTAAATCATATAACTTTCACACTTATTATATAAGAAACACATTCACACTTATGCATTTAACCCATATATAATTACCTACTCATATTATATACGTACTAGTATACTACAAAATTCACACACACGTCGTGTAACATAACCATCCTTTCCCGAGTAATAACTGATCGGATTCTTTCTCTAAAATTCTATCATGTACTATGCATGATCATTCTAACCCGGCTACCTCAAGTCACAATAACTCACACTGAACTTGGGTAAAAATATTGCAAACGTAGTGGAGGCGGTCATATTTCCCCGAAATTGAGACCGAATCATACCCAAAACGTCTCCCTTAAAAAATAAATCATACAATAAAAATCATGGATGATATGACCTGGGGATTATACTCTCCCTTCTCCTGAAGACAGGGCATTCACACACTTGCGCAACCTCCTATGATGTCACTAGAGGGGTATGCTCTCACATAAATGTCATTTACACTGATATATATATATATATATATATATATATATATATATATATATATATATATATATATACTATCACACTAACCGTGTACATATATTTAATAAAACTTCGGCTAACCAGTGCCTAACCCCCGTAGCACTAGCCCAAAATACCGAAGTCTATATCCCGACTTGTAATTTTATCAATCACACAATAATTATTTTGTTATTTAAGTAGTGTCACCCAACTACAATACCCAGACTCACCCATTCGGTCTGTATCTTCACCCTTTAGAATTTGTTACACAAAATCCCACTATTAAGTTTAACACCCCTCATTAAATTTAATATTCGATAATTTATTATATATCTCTATAATAAATTTAAATTGGCTACCCCTTGCCTACTCCCGTCGCACTAGCCTAAAAAATCTCCGACTCAAATCTCCGACCCTTAATTAAATTGATTTCGCCTCAATTACTTTTATCCAAGTTGTGTCACTCAACCATAATGCCCAGACTCCCTAACTTGATCCTCACTTTAACCTTTTGAATTTACTTCACCATATTCTAGTTATTTAAATTGGCATTCTATCTAAAAAAAATACATCTTAAAACCCACCTCCCAAGGCCCTAAGAATTATCTCAATTTTTTTTCACACAATTAAATCCTTTATAAGAAAATCCCAAAAGGAAACCTAGGTAAAAGAAGCAACTGGTGCCAAAATCCTCACCATTGTTCGAACGAGACCAGTGGTCATTCGAACGACTTCCACTATCGTTAGAACAACTCCCATGGTCGTTCAAACGAACTTACTTCGTTTTCCCCTCCTTCTTCTTCCTCACGCTATCCGCCATTACTGAACCATAATACTTCCTGGTTTCTTATCAGATCACAAACAAAGTATTATAAATGTTTATTATTCATCTAAAATAGGTTATAATCACCCCTTTAACATTCAACCACACTAATTTATCTTATCATCCATTATTCCACGATTTGGGTTTCGTACGGTTTGTTAAATCCTCTTCCTAGATTCAATTATATAATCACCAAATCAACGATACTAACCTCTGTATTTCTAATCTAAACTTGATTCTAAAAGTTATTTATACCCGACCATTACTAATTTCAATTCAATCTACCCAATTTACTCAAATAATCAAAACCTATTTCATGTAATAGCCCATTCCCTAAACCGAATTTCTTTATCACACACACTATTATTTGAATCGAAATACTGCAATTAAATTGAAAGAAAATTTCACTACTTGACCGATTAGATTCGTAGGGCCTGATTTCCTTTGATGTAGATGAAGATTTGACGAAGAACGCAACCCTCTTCTTCATTTGGCTCCCGAACGCTCTCCCAATTTCTCCCTCTTTTTTCCTCTGTAAAACTGGGGTTTTCTTATTGATTTATGTCTACCACAAACTCCTGAATGTAGTTCTTTATATTACTAATCCAGAAATTAAGCCTATGGGCCAAGCCCAACTGACCCAAACACCCCGAAACTCAATTACTACCATTAGTTACTCTTGTTCGACTATCTAGACCTATTTGGAATCAACCGTAAACATATAATCATCATCCAATTTACTTTACTAAAATCTCCAACCTCGTCCTCAAATTACGACACATGTGAATTAGAAAATATAACCCGAATTAATAAATTCTTAATTCACTAATTTAATCAAATCCTCCAGATTAATTAAATTATGTATCACCTAATTAATTAAATTATTCTTCCTCAGAAATATGGAGTGTTACATAAAGTCGTTCGAACGACCACTAGTCTCGTTCGAATGACGGTGAGGATTTTGGCGCCTGTTCCTTCTTCTACCTAGGTTTCCTTTTGGGATTTTCTTTTAACGAATTTAATTATGTGAAAAAGAAAAAAAGGATATAACTCTTAGGGACTTGGAAGTTGGGTTTTGAGATGTATTTTATTTAAATATAATGCCAATCTAAATAACTGGAATTTGGTTGGGGGGGAGTCGAAAGAACTCTTCTGAAGAGCCATCCATAAGGATTCGGGGAAGAGAGAGAGTGTGATGGGTCAATGGAAGGAGATAACCCAAAGGTAAGTGTGTGGGATGGAGTGCAGTGGCACCCAGGATTATATTTCAAGTGAAATTTTGGCTCATAGGGTCGGTGTTGTGGTGATAGAATTCAGTCACCACAACCATGGAGAGATACCGTGGATAATGAGGAATTTGGGGTGCAGTTTGACCGCAAATCTTCTCATCCACTGTTTAAAGAGAGAGGTAAAGGAGATTTCAATACTTGTTTCAAAAGGTCCATACAGTGATCGATCATGAAGGAGATTTGACGTGTTTAGTGAACTTCGTACCCGGCGAGGTGGATACGTAGAATAAAAAAGGTCCGTGAGTTAATAATGGACTCATAAGTAAAATATACAAGCATGGATAGGGAAATCTGGCCAGAATGACTAGTACCGTTGTCATCAATGTCGTACGTTTACAATTTAATATCAACACTTCCATGAGAAGGGAGCTAAGAGAGGTGGATAATCTAACCGAAGGGCCAGACTGGATTTAACAGTGCTAGTGAGGCACCAAAGGAAGGGATACCCAGTAGAGAACTCATATTAATGATTGAGATCAATAGAATTCCTACCAGGTGTTGGTGAATCCAGTTAGAGCCGTTAAAACAACGAGTCCTATATGTCCAGGGAAGCCAAAGGGACAACAAGAGTAGCAATCTGGGTCGAGACTACTAGATCCATGAGAAGGACAACCCCGACATGGCCAGTGGGCTGGTGTCCTATGTGTAAAGAGTAGGAACACATGTTTGGATATTGTTCGGATCGAATTGGGGGACAAGGACGGGATACCCAGTGGGGGAAACAATTATCATACGTTTTTTGGTTTGGTTAGGAGGAGGGTGTTATATTAAGGAACTATTTGAACTGACAGTACTATTGGTAATTTAAAGTATGAGTTTTATTCCTGGGTGATTGGGGTCTGTTTCGTGTGACATGAGCGAGTCACAATAGTTTGTTAGTACTAGAGGCACATGTGAAACGGGGTTTAGTAGAGGTAGCGTTAATACTATTGTAGTTGTATATATGCACCTTTGAGTTAGCGGGGCTCTCTTTAGATCCATTTGCAGGGGAGAAGGTTTGGACATTGAGAGGATATATTTTATGAAGATATCTCATTTTGAGAGGTGATATTCGACGTATGATTTTATCTTGGGTATGGACTGTTAAGCGATAGTGGGCGGTTACAACAAGATTATCGTGTCTGTTGTTCCGGGACATGATGTATATTTTTGTGATGTGTCACTTGAAAGGGGGTTGAGCTTACAACGATAATTTATGAAGTAGACTTCAGAGAGTATGGTTGTCTAGTTACATTGGATCCCCATGCATGGGAACTTTTACTGATGTAATTCAGGGTATATCGAGTTCACCGTTGAGCGGAGAGTTTATAGATCATTATTGTTTACGTGCTTAGAACTTAGTGATAGTGAGAGCATTGTATCTCGTGATGCCTTGAGATGCATGGGCATAGAAGATTTGATTTCTATGTTGGGAGACATAATTTGTGATGCCTTAGTTATGTGATTTGGACCTACGGATTTTGATGATCGACATTGTTAGGGGATAGTGCATTGGGGAAAGTTCTTATAAGCTTCGTTTCGGGATGTTACACGCATGGACCTTAATAAGCAATGGGAGTGGAGAGACGTTGTTGTATGTTAGTGAATCGATTTTAAATGTTAATTATTTAACGGGTAGGGGAAACACTTTATGTTGAGTGCTATTACGATATATGGTCGGTGGATCCGGGGAGTGTTATGAAAGAAGCACTGAGAAAACTTATGTATCACAAGTTAATGTGTGGGGCAGTGTCGAGAAGAATTAAATTGCAAATTATGGGGTAATCGAGAATACCCATATGATATAGCCACGTTGAGAGTACGGAGTTAAGCATGAGATAAGTATGTTACGTACGAGACATTAATGATAATTATGCTGGGATATCAGGGCTATAGTATATAGTATGGTGAGAACTTGTGTTCAATATTCTAAGGGATTATTTACTTGTGCTAGTTATCACCTGAAGGAGGGTTTAGTCTATATATACGTGTATATATTTTATCGTGTGTTGCATAATAGACTTATAATAAAGTGTTTGTATCCTTATATTTAATCCCGGAGAGTGGGGACATTTACTGATGGTATTCAGGGTAGATTAGGTTTATTATCGAGCGGAGAGATATAACTTGTGATTCATTTGCGCTAAAAACTAGTGTTACTAAGAGTGCCGTATTGTATGATGTCTTTTATAACATGAGAGTGGATGAGTATACTTTTATGTCAGGAGACGGGGAGTTGGGAGTACGTGTTATGGACTGAGGGCCTAACGGATCTCAACAATTGGCAATGTTAGGTAGTCGTGTATCGGGGGGGGGGGGGGGTTCCTTGTTTGGATTTTGCTTTGCGAGACATCCCACGCATGAAATTTATCGCAGCGTTGAAAGTGGGGAGATGGCTAGTCATTAGGACATGGGTTTGGAACCTTGGTTATTATACATATATGTAGTTATAACTGTGAGTTGGAAGTTATATTATAATTTAAGGCTAATAGAGTCGGGTAACATTAGTGCGGATGAGCATGGGTACATAGTGTATGGGCGCTCTGGGTAATTAATTTAATTATAATATAATTTGCGATTAGAAGGGGCAGAGATATGTATAGCGATCTTAAGGGCATGTGAGTAGGGAAGTATTCGAGGCTTGGAATAATAGACTCATCTTAATTTTGGGGATGAAATTCCTTCGTAAACGAGGAAATATGTAACCCCCCGTATTTTTGAGAATATAAAATTTAATTAATTTGGTGATATAGGATTTAATTAATCTGGAGGATTTAATTAAATTAGTGAAGTAAGAATTTATTAATTTGGGTTATATTTTTTAATTCACATGTGTCGTAATTTGAGGATGAGGTTGGAGATTTTAGTAAAGTAAATCGGATGACGATTCTGAGTGCATGCTTGATTCCGAATAGGCCGAGATAGACGAAAAAGAGTACTCAGGGGTAGTAATTGTGTCTCGAGGCATTTTTAGGCATAACCGGGCTCACACGAGGGTGCTCGTGTCAGTTGGCCTTGGCCCATAGGCTTAATTTTGGGATTAGTAATATAAAACCTTCATTAGGGAGTTTGTGACAGACATAACTCAATTAGAAAATCCTAGTTTTTCAGAGGAGAAAAGATGGAGAAACTGGGAGAGCTTTTGGGAGCCCAAACAAGAAGAGGAATATGCTCTTCGTTAAATATTCATCAACATAAAAGGAAATCAGACCCTACGAATCTAATCAGGCAAGTAGTTAAACTTTCTTTCAATTTAATTGCAGTATTTCGATTCATATCATAGTGGGTGTGATAAAGAAATTCATTTTTGGGAATGGGCTATTATATGAAATGGGTTTTGATAATTTGAGTAGATTAGGTAGATTGAATATGGAATTGCTGATGGTCGGGTATAAATAGCTGTTGGAATGAGGTTTAGATTCAAAATATAGAGGTAGGATCGTTGATTTGATGATTATGTAGTTGAATATAGGAAGAGGATTTAATAAATCGTACGAAACCCAAATCATGGAATAATGGACGATAAGATAAATCAGTGGGGTTTGAATGTTAAAGGGATGATTATAACCTATTTTAGATGAATAATAAACATTGAGAATACTTTGTTTGTGATCCGATAAGAATCCAGGAAGTATTATGATTCAGTAATGGCGGACAGCGTGAGGAAGAAGAAGGAGGGGAAAACGAAGTAAGGTCGTTCGAACGACCATGGGAGTCGTTCTAACGCCAGTGGAAGTCGTTCGAACGACCACCTGTCTCGTTTGAACGACGGTGAGGATTTTGGTACAAGTTCCTTCTTCTACCTAGGTTTCCTTTTGGGATTTTCTCACAAAGTATTTAATTGTGTGAAAAAAGAAAAAAAAGGGGAGATAATTCTTATGGCCTTGGGAGGTGGGTTTTAAGATGTATTTTATTTAGATAGAATGCCAATCTAAATAACTGGAATTTGGTGAAGTAAGTTCAAAAGGTTAAAGTGCCGACTAAGTTAGGGAGTCCGGGCATTATGGTTGAGTGACAACACTTGGATAAAAGTAATTGAGGCGAAATTAATTTAATTAAGGGTCGTAGATTTGACTTGGATATTTTTTAGGCTAGTGCGACGGGAGTAGGCACGGGATAACGGGTTTAAATTTATTATAGAGATATATAATAAATTATCGAATATTAAATTTAATGACTGGTGTTAAACTTAATAGTGGAATTTTGTGTAACAAATTCTAAAGGGTGAAGATACAGACCGAATGAGTGAGCCTGGGTATTTTATTCGGGTGACACTGCTTAAATAACAAAATAATTATTGTGTGATTGATTAAATTACACGTCGGGATATAGACTTTGGTATTTTGGGCTAGTGCTATGGGGGTTAGTCATGGGTTAGCCGGACTTTTATTATATATATGTATAGGGTTAGTGTGATATATATATATATATATATATATATATATATATATATATATTGGGATGAATTATAGATATCAGTGTGAATGATATTTATGTGAACGCATACCCCTCTACTGCTATCATAGAAGGTTGCGCGATGTGGGTGAATCCCCTAGCTTGAGGATAAGGGTGAGTATAATCCCAGGTCATATCGTCCAGGATATCTATTGTGTGATTTATTTTCTAGGGGAGACGTTTTGGGTATGATTCGGTCTCACTCTTGGGGAAATATGACCCCCTCCACTACGTTTGCGATATTTTTACCCCAATTTGATGTGAGCTATTCCGACTTGAGGTAGCCGGTTTAGAGTGAGAATGCCTGGGAGATGATAGCATATTAGAGAAAGCATCCAGTGAGTTATTACTGGTGAATGAATGGTTAAATTACGCGACATGTGTGTGAATGTTGTAGAATAATAGTACGTATATAATATGAGTAGTTTATTATGTACGGGACAAATACATAAGTGTGAATGTATTTCTTATATAACTAGTGTGAAAGTTATATGATTTAAAAGTGGTTTATTATATAACTAGTGTGAAAGCTACATGATTTAAAATGGGGATTTCTTACATAATTAGTGTGGGCGTTATATGATTTAATATAGTTGAATTGATTTATAAGTTAATGAGTCGATAACTCAATAATCAAAGTAAGGATACTCGTGTTAGCGTATCGCGATAGAAAGAGGTGTGATACAACTAGTTAGGTGGGATAGATTAACTAGGAAGGTTAGAAGGCAAGCGTTAGGTGTTCACATTATATGAGGGGTGATCTATACCTCAAAAGAGTGGGACACTAGATTAAATATGAAGAGTGTGCATGCGCATTTAATTATTGTAATTTAACTTCTTGCTAAATATTTTCAAAATGTTTTACTTGGGTTCTCACCCGTGTCAAAATATTTTCAAAACCTTTTAATTGTCCAGCCACATGGATGTCCAGTTTGAGGATTTTATGCTGGGATGTGCAGCTGCAGCTCATGTGGAAGTTGCAAAACTTTGCTATAGACGCTTCGTTCATTTTTTCCCAGTGTCGGATCTTTACTTCAGTACTTATTTGGGCATGTCGCCTCAAATTTTGTATTCAGTTATGTATTGACCTTGTGTATCCAGTTTATTGTTTCAGTTTATTGTTGTATTTTATTGTTGAACCGATAGTTTATTTGGTCCTCTTTATTTATATTATTTATCTATGCTGGGTTCAGTTACCATGTTTTGTGGATGGTTTTATTATTATCTATTTTCGCATGTTGCTAATTAATGAAAGAAAAAATTTGCCACCATTTTACTTAAATTACTAGGTGGTAAGTAACTTTAAAAATGTTTACGACAGTGATGCTAAGAATGAGCCATGTGAGACCAACACTTTATTTTGATCACGGGCTGGCCACCCAATAAGGGAAGTTGTGTCCATAAAAAAAGGGTGGACGGGACAGGTTACCTAACTTCTCAAATCTTTCATCCGTTTTAGAAATACGTTTTAAAAATAGTTCTGGAGTTTTAGGATAAAAAATAATTTTGATAAACCCTCTTTGATACCACTTGAAAAAGCTATTTACTAGGTTTTTAACTAAAAGTTAAATGTTAAGTAAACCTCTAAAGATAAACTCATTGAATGAAACTCTTTTTAAAAATACTACACAATATGTGTAAAAAAAAATTATTCTTTGGATGTTAGATTTGATAGATAGATTACTGTTGATGTAAAAAATTAGATTATATCTAATTATTTAATCACAGATAAAATTAAATGAGACAAATAAATTTTAAAGTGGTTCAGCCTTATAAGAATGGCCTACGTCCACTGTTTTTATTATTGCTGATTATTTGGGAATTCTTGATTACATGTTTAGTCAAGAAATTCCCGATCCCCCTACAATGAGGATGATACAATGTATTTATAGCACTCAGGCTGTACATGTGAAAGGGTAATACATAGCTGTCCATTAGGCGTATACATCTGTATGATAATAATACACATTTAATGCGCAGTTAATCTATTGGTTATCCTGCTAGTAATGCTCTGTTCGAGGTGCATCTCGGACCGCCTAAGCTGCTTGGACCGCCTAAGTAGCTCGGTACTCATAAGTTGCTCGGTGTATTAAAGTTCCTCGGAGAACTCTTGCTGGTCGGAGCGTCTGAGTTGATCGGGGAAGTAGAGTTCCTCGTTGCAGTATGGTTCCTCGGAGAGCATCTATTACTCGGAGTATCTGAGTGGGTCAAGGTGTTGTTCGAAAGTGTTTGTTATTGCCATGCAGATTGCCACGTGTCTTCACTCAATTGAGCCATGTCAACAGACTAAATTTGGTATCAACAGAAGCCCCCAATGTTTCACAGTTCAAAATTTGAGGAGTGTGGAACATTCTTTCTCGAAATATGGCGATTTTGAATGGTGATCCTGAAATTTAGGAGTATTTTCTTTTGTATTTATTTCCCAGCTGGTGACCTGTTTTAATACCATTTTAAAGAAAAATGAAGCTATTAAAGCTTCAAGCTCCTCGTCTGGTATATAGGAAGCTTTGGTGGGCCTATCGCAGTCTTTGAAAGATTCTCGTCAGAAGTATGATGATGATAAGGCTGCTTGGGAGGAGAAACTTGGTTCCACCGAGCAGGAGAGAAACCAAGCTGTTGAAGTCTCCAAAGGTTTGGAGAAAAAAGTAAAAAACTTGGAAGAGAATAATAAAGAGCTCGATGAGAAGCTCAAAAATGCTAGGGAGCTTGAAAGTAAGCTAAAAAATGCTGAAGAAGAGTTGGGCCGACTTCGTAAAGTAGGTCGTCAAAAGGAAGAAATAGAGAATAAGCTGAAGGCTGCCGAGGATCTTCTTTCCGAGAAGCTTTCCTTGGAAAAAGCAAAAAGGAAATTGGCTGTAAAAAAGTCTTTCAGCACTGGCTGGGATAAGGGGTGGAATAAAGGTCTGGCTGCCATGATGTCGCAGGTGGAATATGGTAGCCACAAATACTTTACGGATGGATGGGTCGCTGCTCTACAAGAGATGAAGGTCGATGAAAATTCTGACCTGTTTCAGCGACACATCCCGGGCCCCCCTCCAACTCCTGAAGAAGAAGAAGAGGATGAAGCCGCCTCGGAGGAATCCTCCATGGTGATGGGAGATCAAATTCCTCATTGCCCAGCTATCCAGTCGACCAGCGAGTGACTTCAACCATCCATTGTTTCAAACGAGCAACTTCCAGCACTCCCCGAGCAACCATCTGTTCCATCCGAGCAACCTACCTCCTCATCCCAGCCTCCCGAGAAAGTTTTGGGAGACAAGGAAAAGTTGTAGAGTTGTTCGGATTTTTCTCTCTGTTTATTTTTCTTTATCAAATGTAACTCTGAATTTTGTACTTCTCCTTTATGATGTAATAGAATTTGAAGTTTCTCCTATTCATACTGTTGTTTCTCTTCTTCATGCTCTGTTTGAACTCTTATTGATTCTTACTTTCTCTTCCTTTACTAGTTTATGGCCAGGATGGAGTTATTATCTGCTCATGATACAAAATTGTTGAGGCAATGCAATGAGTACTTCAAAGCTGGTCATACAGATATGAGTGCAGCACAAATCGTTGATATCCTCGGTCAAGGTGCTTCAGAGAAAACTATTTTAGCCTACCAGTATTTGAAGTGCCTGCTTGACCATGCAGTGGCTAGCAATGTAGCATATTATGAAATGATTGAAGATCTCCAAGGAACTCTTGAGGAGCTTCAACAATAATATAAGGGATCTACAACCCTTTTGCACGAAGGATACGAGAATAAGTATCAGCAACTCAGTGCTGATAAGGGATACGATAAATTGTTTGCTGCTTACGATGTGAGGGAGAGAACTTTGAAGGGTGAGGTCGAAGAGCACAGATAGATAGCTGAGTTATTAGAGAAGAAAAATAATAACCTGCAAAAAGAGGTATCTCAGTTGAAGTCTGCAGCTTCCACCTCAAACGCTTTGGTCCCTGTGAACGATGAGGGATTCTCTTTCTTGGAGGTAAAAAATGCCAACCTGAGGGATGAATTAGAAACCTTGAAGAGAGCTGGCCCTTATACGTATACTCGGGGATGAGCAAGAGATCCTTGAGGACAAGCAAGAGCTGCTCGGATTACTGTCGAGGAACAGAGAACTCAATCTGCTCTGGAGAACCAGGCCTTCCAACTGATGGCAAAGAACCAGTCATTAGCTGAGATGTCTAAGAAGATCAGGAATCTGGACGAGCAGCTTTCTACACAGAAGTCTGCCTTGGAGAATAAAGAACTCTTTATAAAAAGTCATCACGAGCAGTTGGAAAGGTTGACTTATCAGTTCCACAAGCAACCCAGAGAATTTTGGATGGCTGGCTACAATGAGGCTCTTTACCATTTGGATGATAGGATCCAAAATGCGAATAATGAAGGTTACAAACAAGGGTGATTGAATGCCCTGGGTGTACTGCAACTGGAACAAGGTCACTACTTGTGGGATTATCATAATCCTGGGTTGCTCGACTTGCTAGTGCCACCCTTGAAACTCAACATGAGCTGGATCCCTGCCCGGGCAATCCCTCAGTGCTTGATTTCCAAATACCTTGGCGATTATAGTCTCCATTCCAATGCTAAAATATCTCACCCCGAGCACCTACTCGATCGACCATCTGTGATGAACATCAGGACACTTAAAGATCTTAATTTCATACACTCCCCTTATGCTTTAGACGATCCTCCTGCTGGCGAGGAACCTGTTTCAAAAGTAGAGGGGAAGAAACCAATAAAATAGGAATCTTGATGTAATAATTAATTTGTATTTCATTCTCAATGTATTCTGTTTTTGGATTTAATGAAAGACTTTTATTTTTGTTCGCAATCTTGATTGCCATTGCCTTGTGGTTGTAAAACACTTTATATACGTATATCTGTTAAAAAGATAACAACATTGTGTTATTTATCGATCAACTTAGAGTTGATTAAAACTTACTGTCGACTAGTTTGAATTTGTGGTAATAATTCGACAACTAACCAAACTTAATGATGTTTTGTTTCTCGACTATCTTGGTAGTAATTTAAAAATTTACGAGTATCAAAAATTTTTCTCGATCCCTTTTTCGTGCTTATAAAATATTTCCGACCAACCAAGGTCGGTAAATTTTCCTTCTCGACCAACTACAGTTAGTGGATTTTTTCTTACCGACCAACTTTGGCACTTTTTGGAATAGTTTTTCTTCCTAACCAACCTTAGTTGGCATTTTTAGGAATAATTTTTCTTCCTAACCAACCTTAGTTGGCATTTTTAGGAATAGTTTTACTTCCTAACCAACCTTAGTTGGCATTTTTAGGAATAGTTTTACTTCCTAACCAACCTTAGTTGGCATTTTTAGGAGTAGTTTTTCTTCCTAACCAACCTTAGTTGGCATTTTTGGGAATAGTTTTACTTCCTAACCAACCTTAGTTGGCATTTTTAGGAATAAATTACTTCCTAACCAACCTTGGTTGGCATTTTTAGGAATAGTTTTTCTTCCTAACCAACCTTAGTTGGCATTTTTAGGAATAGTTTTTCTTCCTTACGAACCATAGTTGGCATTTTTAGGAATAGTTTTACTTCCTAACCAACCTTAGTTGGCATTTTTAGGAATAGTTTTTCTTCCTAACCAACCTTAGTTGGCATTTAGGAATAGTTTTACTTCCTAACCAACCTTAGTTGGCATTTTTAGGAATAGTTTTACTTCCTAACCAACCTTGGTTGTCATTTTTAGGAATAGTTTTGAGTAGTCCGAGTTTTGTTGAGTAGTGTGTAGCACTAGTATTCCGCAAAAAATTCCAACAAAAGGAGAGAACTGGGCAGAACATTGTCACTTTATTCATACTAACGAAAATGTATTACATGAGAGTTTACATCACTGATAATACTTGCGCAAGTGTTCTGCATTCCATGCATTCTTAAACTCCTGCCCTTCTAAAGTTGCTATTCTGTAGGTTCCTGGTCGAACACCTTCTGTAACTCGGTAAGGCCCATGCCAATTTGCTTCCAATTTGTTGTGCTTTTGAATCACTTTCTTTAGCACATAGTATCCTTCTTTCAGGTCGCACTTCTTTACTCTCTTGTTGTAGAACAAAGCTGTTCGTTGTTGGTAAGCAGCATTCCTGATGGCTGCTTCTTCTCTAACTTCCTCGAGCATGTCTAAATCCAATCTTCTCATTAAGTCGCTGACAGGGGAATTGAAATTCAGTACTCTGTGTGTCGGGAGACCCAACTCGGCAAGTATAACGGCTTCACTTCCAAATGCCAACATATACGGAGATTCCCCTGTTACTGCTCGGGGAGTAGTTTGGTAAGCCCATAGTACTGATTATTACTCGTTGATCCAATTTGCTTTCGCGTCATTCAGTCTTTTCTTCAAGCTATTCAGTAGAGTTCTGTTTGTTACTTCAATTTTTCCATTGCTTTGGGAATGGCCTGGTGCCGAGTGAATCTTCAAGATATTTGACTGATGACAATAGGCAGCGAACTCCTCGTTATCAAATTGTGTTCCATGGTCGATAATGAATGCATGGGTAAGTCCATATATACAGATGATATTTTTATAAATAAATTGACACACCTTCTCGTATGTCATGTCGACAAGAGGCTCAGCTTCTACCCACTTGGTAAAATAATCCACTACGACGACGAGATATTTAAATCTTCCTCTGGTCGTTGGAAGTGGTCCCACCAAGTTAATTCCCCACATAGCAAATGGCCAAGAGGAAGTAATGGGTGTCAACAACGCTTGGGGGGTTCTTCGGATAGTGGAGAAGAGTTGACACTTGTTACATTTCTTGGCATAGGCTATACAATCAGCCCTCATCGTTGGCCAGTAGTATCCTTGCATCATAACCCTTTGCAAAAGCATTGGACATGCTACATGAGCTCCACAGTACCCTTCATGGATCTCTTCAATCAAGTCTTTCACCTCGGTGGGATGCACACATCTTTGCGAACCTACTATAATTCCTCGTCTGTACAGAATACCATTATTCAGTACATAACGAGCAGCTTTAAACTTTAGTTTTTTGGCTGCAAGTTTGTCAGCTGGTAATTCCCCCTCCTCAATATATGCCCTAATGGAATCCATCCAAGATGGTCCTAAATTAAGGGTAATAAAATTCATCGTCAAATCTTCATCTATACTCCGACCAGCTAAAACTTCAATTGGGATTGCTCTTCGTAGCTTAGTACGAGTAGCTGATGCTAATCGAGCTAAGGCGTCGGCCCTCGTATTCTCCATTCTTAGTATTCTGACCAGCTGAATAATAGCAAATTATGATACCAATTGCCTTGCCCTTGCATGATACCTGATCATTAATTCTCCTTTGGTTGCATATACTCCCATCATTTGATTTATGATCAATTACGAGTCACTGAAGACAATAACCTGCTCTGCCCCCATAGTTTTTACCAAACTAAGACCTGCAATCATGGCTTCATATTCAGCCTCATTATTCGTAGCTTTAAATTGGAAGCGTAGGGCATATTCCATGTCGACCTCGTCTGGACTATTAAGAACAATCCCTGCCCAACAGCCTGTTGTACAAGATGAGCCATCCACATATAAACTCCATATAGGTAACTCGTCTTCAAATTTATGATCTGACAGAGTTCCTCGGTGGAAAATTTGTTGCTTCCTTTCACCCTCTCCTAATATTTCTTGCTATTCGTCGATCATCACTTCTTGCCCTTTTACCAACCTAAGTTGGTCTGGGCTTGAGTTTGATGATCCTGTAACATCTACTTGCCCTTTTACCAACCTAAGTTGGTCTGGGCTTGGGTTTGATGATTCTGTAACATCCACAGGTTGATTGGTGAGCAGCTTTTGCTCCTCGGTGGTATCAGGATAGGTGAACTCTACTATAAAATCTGCTACTGCTTGCCCTTTAAGCGATGATCTGGGTTCATAAATTATGTCATATTCACCGAGCTCTATTGCCCAATACATCAATCTTCCATTTTTCTGGTTTATGAAGAGCTTGACTCAATGGCATATTGGTATATACGACTATAGTATGAGCCTAGAAGTATGGCCTCATTCTTCTACTTGCCTCGATCAATGCTAGTGCCAATTTTTCCAGCTTTGGATATCTGATCTCTGCTCCTCAGAATGCTTTGCTAGTGTAATAAATCAGTTTTTGCACTCCATTCTCCACTATTATTAATGCCGAGCTAACTGCATTCTCTGACACTTCCAGATACACGTACAATTTTTCTACCATCACTGGCCTGGACAATAGTGGAGGTGCTCCCAGATATTTTTTCAAGTCTTGAAAAGCCTTCTCACATTCATCATTCCACTCAAAAGTCTTTTGGAGCGTTTTGAAGTATGGGAGACATCTATCAGTTGCTCGCGATACAAATCTGTTGAGTGCTGCTACTCGTCCTGTAAGACTTTGCACTTCTTTCTTCATCGTTGGAGATCGCAACTCTAACAGAGCTTTGATCTTTTCAGGGTTTGCTTCAATGCCTCATTGATTGACAATGTACCCGAGAAACATGCCTTCTCGTACTCCAAATATACACTTCATCGGGTTCTGCTTCATTTGATATTTATCTAGTTGATCAAAGGTCTGGCCTAAGTCAACTAGATGATCAACAACTTTCTTTCTCTTTGTCAGTATATCATCAACATAGACTTCCATATTGCAACTGATTTGTTCTACAAACACCTTGTTCATCAGCCGCTGATATGTTGCACCTGCATTTTTCAAACCAAAAGGCATAACATTATAACAGTAAGTTCCCCTAGGGGTAATGAAAGAAGTAGTCTCCCTGTCTTCAGGTTTCATCTTAATCTGGTTGTATCCAGAATAAGCGTCCATGAAGCTCAACAACTCGTGTCCCGAGGTGGCATCTACTAATTGATCAATTCGGGGCAAGGGAAAGTGGTCCTTTGGGCATGCTTTGTTGAGGTCGGTGAAATCTACACACATCCTCCATTTGTTGTTCTTTTTCTTTACCATCACCATATTTGCTAATCAGTCTGGATATTTAACATCTTCAATAAAGCAAGCTTTCTGGAGCTTCTCGACCTCTTCTTGTATAGCTTGATTCTTCTCGGGACTGAATACTCTTCTTCTCTGCTTTACTGGCTTGATCTCCTTATTCACGTTGAGTTCGTGACATAAGAAATTTGGGTTTATTCCGAGCATATCCTCATGACTCCATGAAAAAGTTTGCTTTTTGCTTCTTAGGAAAGTTATCAATTTCTGTTTTTAGTGCGATCTCCAACGAAGAACCTATTTGAGTTATTCGTTCAGGGTGCTCGTCGTCCAAAATGATGTTTTTAGTAGCTTCCACCACCTGGCCTTTCACGGGTTGGGACTCATCTCTAGGATCCAATGTTTCAATTTCTGCACCTTCCTCCACTTGATAGGTAGTAGTCTTTTTCCTTGATTCCTCCAGTTCTTCTTGCTCGACAGATGAATAGTAACATTCTCGAGCTACTTTTTGATCACCCTTCACAACTCCTACTCCAAAATTTATTGGAAATTTTAGGCATTGATGTATCGTAGATGGCATTGCCTCGAACTTCTTCAATCCTACCCTTCCCATGATGATATTATAGGATGATTGAACATTTTTATCCATCACGAAGAAGCGTATTATTTCTGTTCAACAAGCAGGCCATATACCAATGAATATATCCAATTTGATCGTCCCAAGTGGAAAAACTTTCTCGCCAGAAAAACCGAGGAGGGGTCTATGATAAGGTTCCAGTTGAGATAGCTTTAGATTTAAACTGTCGAAGCATAAGTAGAACATGATGTCTGCTGAGCTACCATTGTCTACCAGTACTCTTGAAATCATTACTTCCTTCATCCTCATTTTGATCACCAATGGGTAATCATGAGGATATAGAACACCTGCGAGGTCATTCTTTGAGAAACCAATGACCAATTTCTCTTTGTTTACCTTTCTCGGGCGATCCTCCTCAGCTAGATTTATTCGTTGAATGTATGAGCAAGCTTGAGCCTCACAGAGGTAAGCTTTTCTCTTTGCAGTAAGGTCTCCTCCTCCTGCATCTCCACCTGTAATAACATTACAATCAAATGACCCAAAGCGTATTGAAAATACCTCACGTTCTGGCTGCCTTGGTCTCTTGGGAAGATCGGGGTTGTCTTCTGGATCAACTTTATGGTCTCTTTTCTTGTTCTCCTCTGCTCGACGAGGAGATTTAGACCTCTCTCTTGTTCAATCGCTGTTTCTTCTTTCATTTCTACGATCAACATACTTTGCCAATTTTCCTCGTCTAAGAAGTGTTTCAATCTCATTCGGAAGAGCTATGCAATTTTTGGTCATATGTCCATGATCTATGTGAAAATCGCAATATTTTGCCTTATTTCTCCTGTCAGGGTCTGCCTTCATTTTCTCTGGCCAGTTTAATTCCTCGTTGTTCTTGATTTCTTCTAGAACATGGTTGATGTCTATCTTTAAAGGAGTGTAATTATCAAATTTCTTCAATACCTCCCATGACGACCTTGTTTTTGATTATTTATCACCACCATTGTTCTTATGCTCTTTCTTCTTAACTTTATCACTGTTGATACCAAAATTAATATGCTGATATGGACGAATAATACGAAGACACGTGTCAATCTACATGTCACAACAGCAACGAGGAAGTTCATTTCCCCGACCAACTCATGTTCTCTCCGAGCAACGAGGATACACCGAGGAACTTTAGCACTCCGAGGTACTCCAGCGCTCCGAGGAACTCCTGAGCAAACTAAGGCGGTCCGAGCTGCATCTCGACCACAACATTAATTGTCAGATAATCAATAGTTCAACTATTCATTGAATGCTTATTATCTTGACACACACGCTACATTAAATGTATTACCCTTTCATATGTGTATCATTTAATGTAACACCCTTTCATGTACAGCCTAAGGGCTATAAATACCTTGTATCACCCTCATTCAAAGGGACTGGAATTTCTTGAGAGAACTTGTACTCGAGAATTCCCAAACACTTAGTAATAACATAACAGTGGACGTAGGCCATTCATATAAGGCTGAACCACTTTAAAAATCTTTGTCTCATTTTATTTATCTGTGATTGAATAATTAGAGCGATCTAATTTTTTACATCAACAGATTGGCGCCGTCTGTGGGAATCGACTTGTTATTATCGTTTTTCACCAAAAATCGTTCATCATCAATGGCGGATAATCTAAAATCTAGCAATCGAAACGCTGGAAATACTGGAAATCCTCCAAATCCCTCTGCACCTCCAGATATAGCCGGGATTATGACGAATCTGGCTCAAGGACAAACCGCCATGCAAGAAACAATGAGGCAACTCATACAAACCCTTCATGGCAGTGCACCTGCACGTTCAGGACAACAAAGTGGTCAGAGGCAAACTTATTTACTTTCTTCACGATCCAGGCGTACAGAGACGTATCGTAATGAGGAATCTGATGATTTCTCTTATCAACCTGGGCAAACTTCATCGATAAGGGCCACAAATACTGAGCAACGTATTATTCTCTCTCCAGAGAGGACCAGTGCCATAGAAAGACTGAGCAGGGTGTCTCCTTTCAGTCAATTAGGCACTAAGAGGAATAAGAGTCCACCTAAAGCCATGTCGAGGAGTTTTCAACAACCATCAGATCTAAGAGAGGGATCAACACAATCACGACCAGTTGCTCGTCAGGATAGATCTCAGGAGGCTACTTCAGAACAATCAATTGCTCGAACTAATAGGCCCGAGGAGGGAAATGATGCATGGAAAGGTTCCATTCAGCGGTTGGAGGATAGATTGGGAGAAATGGCTAAGGCGAAGAATCCCCTACCACGAACTTTTGTTCGAGGGACACCTTTTGTACATGCCATTGTGGATTTTCCTACACCGTCGAAATTTAAAGCGCCCGTGGTGACCCCCAAGTATGATGGAAAGACATATACTGTTCTTCACATAGAGCAATATCAGGCTGCTGTCGACATCTATGTTGTCCCCGACGAGATGAGATGCAGAGCATTCTCAGGAACTCTTACTGGATGTGCCCAGATATGGTACAACAATCTTCCTCGGGGTAAGATTTCAACTTTCTTTCAGTTGGCCGAGTTGTTCATTGGCAATTTCTGTTTTGGAGCAAAGCCAGTAAAACGAGTAGCACACTTGTTAAGTGTTAGACAAAAACCTAGTGAGAGTACTAGAGATTACATAACTCGTTTCAATAACGAGAAGCTAGAAGTCATAGATTATGAAGAAAAGACAGCAATCACTGCCTTGATGAGTGGGTTGTTGCCTAACAAGTTGTATTACACTTTGGCCAAAGATCCACCTACAACTATGTCAGAGTTGATGGCAAAAGCGGCCAAAATCATGAATGCCGAGGAGGCTATGGCTGCAAAGAAGAATATGGACACCAAAGAAACCAAAGTGGAAGATGATAAAGCGAAGAAGAAGAGTATCTAGCCCCGGGAAGAATCAAGCTATACAAGAGGAAATAAAGACCGAGCAAGAGAGAGATCTAGATCTCCTCGTCGGGCAGAAGAAAAACAATAAATAAAGAATGTGTGTTGATTTCACCGATATCAACAAGGTAGTGGATGCTACTTCGGGACACGAGCTGCACATGGATACTTACTCTGGCTACAACTAGATCAAAATGAAACCTGAAGATAGGGAACGACATACTAGCAGCTGATGAACAAGGTTTTTGCTGAACAAATCAGTTGCAGTATGGAAGTCTATGTCGACGATATGCTGACAAAAAGCAAGAAAGCTGCTGATCATCTAGTTGACTTAGATCAGACCTTTGATCAACTGGATAAATTATCAAATGAAACTCAACCCGACGAAGTGCACATTTGGAGTACGAGAAGGAATGTTCCTCGGGTACATCATCAACCAGCGAGACGTTGAAGCAAATCCAGACAAGATCAAATACCTTTTAGGGTTGCGATCTCCAACGACGAAGGAAGAGGTGCAGAGATCAGATACCCAAAGCTGGAAAAATTGGCATTGGCATTAATTAAGGCAAGTAGAAGAATGAGGCCATGTTTCCAGGCCCATACCATGAATACCGACATGCCATTAAGACAAGCTGTAGCAGAGTTTACTGATCTTAATATTCCCGAGAAACAAAAGTTGCTCGCTGATCAACCTGTGGATGTTACAGGATCAACAAATTATACTCCTTTGGTTAGGAGGCGTACACTTGCGTGATCAACTTTGGTTGGTAAAAGAGCTTGTGGACAAGATAGTTCGAAAGAACCTGATAGTTCGAGCGTGGTCAACTTCGGTTGGTAAAATAGCGAGAATAAATTATACTCCTTTGGTTAGGAGGCGTACACTTGCGTGATCAACTTCGGTTGGTAAAAGAGCTTGTGGACAAGATAGTTCGAAATAACCTGATAGTTCGAGCGTGATCAACTTCGGTTGGTAAAATAGCAAGAACAAATTATACTCCTTTGGTTAGGAGGCGTACACTCGCGTGATCAACTTCTGTTGGTAAAAGAGCTTGTGGACAAGATAGTTCGAAAGAACCTAACAGTTTGGACCCACGACCAACTTCGGTTGGTAATAGGGCGAGAACAAAATATACTCCTTTGGTTAGGAGGCAATAGTTCAAACCCACGACCAACTTTGGCTAGTAAAAGGGCAAGAACAACATTCTTATAACGCTAATCTTAGTTGGTTTGAAAACAAAATATGCTCTCAAATGCCAACTTATGTTGGTCGGGAGGTAATATTATTACAAAAGTTCCTCAAAGAACAAAATATTCCAAACTGAACCAAGTATGGTTGGTCGGGGATAAAAACCCACTAACTGTATTTGGTCAACGAGGAGAAAATATTTCAAATAGAACCAAGTATGGCTGGTCGGGGATAAAACCCACCAACTGTAGTTGGTCGACAAGCACAATTTAACAACCTTGGTTGATTGAAATTTTTTTAAACATTTTTATACTCATTACCTTATTAAGTGATTGAGCAACATTGATACTTATAACTTTTTTTTGGTCGATGAACCATACAATTTTGTTATGCAAGCACAAATATAAAGTGTTTGACAAATACAAGACAATAGCAATTAAGATTGCGAACAAAAATGAAAGCCTTTCATCAAAAACAAAATACATTGAGAATGAAAATGTATACTAACTATTACATTGAGATTCCTACTCTATTGGTTTCTTTCCATCTTCTTTTGAAACAGGTTCCTCGCCAGCAGGAGGATCATCCAAAGCATAAGGGGAGTTTATGAAATTAAGATCTTTCAGCATTCTGATGTTCATCACAGATGGTCTATCTGAGCAGCTCTTGCTCATCCTCGAGAAGCTCTTTCTCATCCCCGAGAAGCTCTTACTCGTCCACGAGGAGGAGGTTGCTCTTCAAGACTCATGATATTCTCAGACATCTCAGCCAAGGCCTGGTTCTTTGCCATTAGTTGGAAGGCTTGATTCTCCAAAGCAGATTGAGTTCTCTGTTCTTCGACAGTTACCCGAGCATCTCTTGCTCATCCCCGAGAACCTCTTGCTCGTTCCCAAGAAAAGGTAGAAGTCAAAGTCAGCATCTACAGCACTGAGATCTTTGCTACTACTGTCTCGACCAATAATGAAGAAGAAGTTGTATGAAAATGTTTCGAAGTCCACCACTAGTTTGGTATTAATCAGATTGAAGAGTTGGGCTCAAATCAACAAAGTATTCAGAGGATCATAAATTTAGCACTCAGTTGCTCGACACAGGAGGCAGTTGGTCGGCTAGCAAACCAATCAACATACTTGAAGATTATGACAAGCTACAAGCTGCATCATATGTCATCCAGGAGATAATGCACTTTATGTTGAACAAATCAAGAAGGTGGATCAAGAATTTCACGAGCACCGAGCAACACTGCAGAATAAATACTCCATCCTTTCAAGTAAACCATCAAGCATGAAGCATTGGGGGCTTCTGTTGATACCAAAATTAATATGCTGATATGGACGAATAATACGAAGACACATGTCAATCTACATGGCACAACAGCAACGAGGAAGTTCATTTCCCCGACCAACTCATGTTCTCTCCGAGCAACGAGGATACACCGAGGAACTTTAGCACTCCGAGGTACTCCAGCGCTCCGAGGAACTCCTGAGCAAACTAAGGCGATCCGAGCTGCATCTCGACCACAGCATTAATTGTCAGATAATCAACAGTTCAACTATTCATTAGATGCTTATTATCTTGACACACACGCTACATTAAATGTATTACCCTTTCATATGTGTATCATTTAATGTAACACCCTTTCATGTACAGCCTAAAGGCTATAAATACCTTGTATCACCCTCATTCAAAGGGACCGTAATTTCTTGAGAGAACTTGTACTCGAGAATTCCCAAACACTCAACAATAAAATAACAGTGGACGTAGGCCATTCATATAAGGCTGAACCACTTTAAAAATCTTTGTCTCATTTTATTTATCTGTGATTGAATAATTAGAGCGATCTAATTTTTTACATCAATAATCACCTTCCACCTTGGTTTCTTTGGCGTCCATATTCTTCTTCGCAGCCATAGCCTCCTCGGCATTCATGATCTTGGCCGTTTTTTCCATCAGTTCTGACATGGTTCTGGGTGGATCTTTGGCCAAAGTGTAGTACAACTTGTTGGGCAGCAGCCCACTCATCAAGGCGGTAATCGCTGTCTTTTCTTCATAATAAATGACTTCGAGTTTCTCGTTATTAAAATGAGTTATATTATCTCTGGTACTCTCACCAGCTTTTTATCTAACACTTAACAAATGCGCTACTCGTTTAACTGGCTTTGACTCAAAACAGAAATTTCCAATGAATAACTCGGCCAGCTGAACGAAAGTTGAGATCTTACCCCGAGAAAGATTATTGTACCATATTTGAGCATATCCGGTAAGAGTTCCTGAGAATGCTCTGCATCTCATCTGGAATAGCATAGATGTCGGCTACAGCTTGGTATTGTTCTACATGAAGAACATGGTCGGTATTTCCATCATATTTGGGAGTCACAACAGGTGCTTTGAACTTTGACGATGTGGGAAAATCCACAATGGCCTGGTTAAAGGGTGTCCCTTGAACAAAAGTTCATTGTAAGGGGTTCTTGGCCTTAGCTATTTCCCCTAGTCTGTCTTCCAGCCTTTGAATAGAGCCTTTCCACGCATCATTTCCTTGGGCCTGTTGGTTCGAGCAACTGATCGCGTTGAGGTGGCTTCCTGTGATTTATCTTGACGAGTAGCTGGCCGCGACTGGGCAGATCCTTCCCTTAAGTCTAATGATCGTCGAAAGCTCCTCGACGCAGCCTTAGGAGGACTTATGTTCCTCCTAGGACCTAATCGATCAAAAGTAGATACCCTGCTTAACCTTTCTAGCGCACTAATCCTTTCTGGAGAGAGAGTGATACGTTGTTCAGTATCTGTGGCTCGTACTGACGAAGTTCGTTCAGATTGATAAGAAAAATCTTCAAACTCCTCAGTACGATATGAATCAGTACGCCTAGTAGCGAAAAAAGTAAACGGGTATTTCTTTCAACACTTCGATGTCCTGAATGGGTCGGTACTCCGCCATGAAGGGTTTGTATGAGCTGTCGCATAGTTTCTTGCATGGCTGTCTGGCCCTGGGCCAGATTTGTCATTATTCCAGCCAGATCTGGAACGTTTAGCAGAGCAGATGGATTTGGAGGGCTTCCAGCATTTCGATTGCTGGGTTCTGGATTATCAGTCATTTGTAATGAATTATTTTTGATGAAAAATGATATTACCAGTTGTTTCCCACAGACGGTGCCAATCTGTTGATGTAAAAAATTAAATTATATCTAATTATTTAATTACAGATAAAATAAAGTGAGACAAAGAAATTTTAAAGTGGTTCAGCCTTATAAGAATGGCCTACGTCCACTGTTTCTATTATTGCTGATTGTTTGGGAATTCTTGATTACAAGTTTAGTCAAGAAATTCCCGGTCCCCCTACAATGAGGATGATACAATGTTTTATAGCCCTCAGGCTGTACATGTGAAAGGGTAATACATAGTTGTCCATTAGGCGTATACATATGTATGATAATAATAATCATTTAATGCGCAGTTAATCTGTTGGTTATCCTTCTATTAATGCTCTGTTCGAGGTGCAGCTCGGACCACCTAAGCTTCTCGGACCACCTAAGTAGCTCGGTACTCATAAGTTGCTCGGTGTATTAAAGTTCCTCGGAGAACTCTTGTTGGTCGGAGCGTCTGAGTTAATCAGGGAAGCAGAGTTCCTCGCTGCAGTATGGTTCCTCGGAGAGCATCTATTGCTCGGAGTATCTGAGTGGGTCAAGGTGTTGTTCGGAAGTGTTTGTTATTGCCACACAGATTGCCATGTGTCTTCACTCAATTGAGCCATGTCAGCAGACTAAATTTGTTATCGATAATTACCTTAGGTTTTTAGAACTAAAACCTATACTAATTCTTTGAATGTGGAACCAAACACATAATTAGTAAATAAAATTCCAAGAAAGTTTGACCCACTATTTTTTAATGCGGTAAAATCTCAAATCAGGGAAAACATCCATAGTGACCTCTACGCCACAAAATAAAAATCCACTATAATCAAACAATAGATACAAGATTATAGGCACTAAACATGCATTCAAGATCCTAAGCTAAAGACACGAAATATACCTACACGATATTTCCTCCACAAGGTATTTTTGATCTAGCTTCGACCTTCCTGGCAGTTTCCTTGCTTTGGTCCTTACTCCGTGTTCCTAGTGGCTCAATCAATATATAATATCTTAAATAAACCACACTTTGACTAGGTGTTCTTGTGAGAGTGTAGTGATTGTGATGTGAACTACATGAAAAATTCTTCTCACACCTCTCAAGAGATTTATACAAATAAATCCCAATGAATTACAATGAATCTATTTGATATGTAGAGAGTTCAAAGTTCTTTGAAAATCATATTTCTCTTTAAAGAAATATTTCAGATCTGAAAAATCTTTCTCAAAAATAGATCGAGTGTTTTAAAATACTTATTTATATACCAAATGATTTCACAAAGTGTGAAACTTAAATTTTCATGACAGAAATTTTAGATCTGAGATATATACAGTATTTGAAGTCATTTTTTTAAGAAACTTGAAACAGAGAGTGGATGTAAAAAATATAAGCGTACAGAACAAGACCTAACAGAAAAGAGGTAATAAAAACCCTAATATACTAAGTAATATCTATCTCTTAGTAAATATCACAATTTCTATAAATAAATGTAAGATTCACACTGAGACTAGGTTCCTAAGAGAGATTTAGATTGAAGATATTCTTCAAACTCAGCCAACCATCAAACCCTCACGAAAACCTAATTTTTCTAACTCTCAAGACTGTAGGTTTTCTGATATATTTGGAAGTACGAAGTTTATGTTTGGTTTTGGGAGAAAACCTAAGAATTTATATATTTCGAACACTCATTTTCTCTCTCTCTCTCATGCCCTTTATCTTTTCTATCTCTACTCTTTCTATTTTTTCTCTCTATTCTCCTTCCTCTCTTTTTTCCTCTCAAAATTACGACCAACCAAAAGTCCTCAAATGTCTCAACCTAAGGCTCTATTTATACCAGAGGTAGAAGGATCTAGACGTTCGAAGCAAATTGAGGGCTCATATTGTTTGGGCAATTGAAATTCTAAATCTAAGGGTTAATAAACCACCGCACAAACTAATATCTTAATTGGCTCTAAAGGATCTCACATGGATCATCTCTAAGACATGCAGATCGTTGATAACAATTAATCTAACGGCTTTAAATGATGCTCTTGTTTGAGAGAGTAAAGAAACACATAAAGAACCAGTAAGGGACAAACACATGGAATAATTTTGGCCGATGCAAAATGCATGTTTTGAGGTTTTTAAAAAAATCAACTTTCATCCCCAGATGTCTTTGCCGATTTTATAATCTACCCTAGGATATTTTTAAGGAATACAAATAATTCAATTTCAGCCCGTAATATTTTAAAACCCTAATTTTAAATGTTTGAAAATTCATTTTAAATTGTTTAAAAAAGGTTTTAAAATGATTTAAAATTTCCAAAAATATTTGAACACTTGTACACATACTCAAACCCATATAAGCATGATTTGTGTCATATAGTGTGGTTAGTGTAATAGTGTACTTCCCTTTTTGGTAGAAATGTTATTCTTGGACAGGATCACATGTTGATGAAGCTTTGTAAACCTTGGAGAAGATTGCTCAAAAATTTTAAAATATTTTGTCACCATATCCAAACTAGCTGGAACTCCTATATGGCACATACTCAAGTAAGTCAACAATATAGTGTGTTGTCACTAACGATAAAACTTCCTAAGGTTCATGTAATTTCATGACCTTAGTACTACTATGCCATGTAACTCTTCTAAATGATAAGATCCATTATTTCCATTTGATGCTATCCTATATGGGCCCTACCTGTTCGTCACTAGTTTTCCATCTAATGGTTTTATTACTACCGAAGAGCTTCATGAGAACCAATTAACAAACCTAGAATCCTGTAACTTTGACCCCCTTTTTGTGCTCCCTGAATAATTCTTATTGGTAAGTGGTCAAGTGTATAATAACCCGTTCTCTTTATTCTTCACTAGACCCGACTCATGAGCTATTCAGTCATCATTTTGACCATCTTCAAAGATCTTTATCCTTAGAGTTGGAAGCTCGATACCAAAAGGTATGACTACTTCATTTCGTATGCTAGAGAATATAGGGTTTCCCCAATCAGTCTCATTAGAACTACTTTGTAGTCTCAAAGTATTAAGGGGAGTTCATCCACCCATCTTCCCTTTACGTTTTCCAGACCACGCTTAATTCTTGACAAGAGCTTTTCATTAGTATATCGACCTAGACATTAAACCGTGGGAATATAACTGATGCATAGTGGATCCTGATCCCATATTTTGCAAAAAAATTTCTGAAGAAGTTATTGCCAAAATGCGCTCCATTATAGATGACTTGCTCTCTTAGAATCCTAAACCTTATGATAATGTTCTTACATATTTACCGCCTAGAATTTTCTTTTATGATGTGATTGAGTGGTTCTACCTCCACCCACTTTGTGAAGTAGTCGATAACAATTATCAGGTACTCACCATTCCTAGGGTATATAAGTAGAGTTTCCACGATGTCCATGCCCCATTTGAGCAAAGGTCTAAGGACTTACAAGAGGTTTCAGATCTTTGACCGACTACTTCATTATTAGGGAAAACTATTAGCATTTGGCACACTTACGAAAGAACTGAAGAGCATCCTTAGGCATTAAAGGCCACTAGTATCCTTAAGAGATCAATTAATAGGAAATTTATTTTCCACCTGAATGAGCTCTGTAACTGCCTTTGTGCATCTTGTTGAGGATTACTTCAACTTGGTCTGAATGGACACACTTAAGGAGAGAACCAATGAATGATCGCTGATAAAGTTTTCTATAAGAATTAAGGCATAACTTCGCTGATTGGATCTTTAACTTGTGATACTCTTTATTGTCTAATTGTAGATAATCATTATTTATAAAGGCAACGATTGGATCCATCCATGATGGCGCTAGCTGGATTTCATGACATTCGAAATTGGTGTTTGCTCATCAATACTGGGATGATCTATGTACTCTACTTCGATCATTCACTATAGGTTAGTCTTAATAGAAGACACTAGATGAGATTATGTATGCCCATAGCTGTTGTTGTTCCTTAGTATCTACTTCTCGAAGGAAAAACTAAATAGTTTAATAAGTTTACTTGCTTTGTACGGATAAGCGATCATGTTATGATATATGGATTCATACTCCTCATTGAGTTAATTTGTGATTAGGAAGGAGTCATAATATACTATTACATGATTGGCTCTTAGGTTGATTCCGTATTTCAAACCATAGATCATGGCTTCATATTCAGTCTCATTATTAGATCCTTTGAAGCTGATTCAAACTATCCAATGTCACCAGTGCTAGGACCATCTTCTCGATAGGTATTTTTATAGTTTTCGCCTCAAGGAAAGTATGAATAACATAGTAACTTGATAATTTCTCCTCGTTCTATAATCGTACCAATGTTGCATTTCCCTAATGCTATGAGACATTTAAGTATATGTAAAGATCTTATCCGGTGGTAGGATTTGACAGTAAGTAAATCCTCCATCCGTATTATTACGCTTTCTTTTTTAAGTCTTGAAAGAAAGGCCAACAATTATTTGAAGATAATGATATGAATCAATTGAGTGAGGCCAACATTTGATGAGGAGCAGAATGTCCTTAATGGACTTCAGCCTTCTGATATCCTGTAGAGCCTTGATCTGATCAGGATTTCCTTATATCCCCCTTTGTGTCACTAAGTATCCTAAAAACTTATCGGAGATCACTTGAAATACATATTTGGAGGCATTCAAATCAATCATATACAAACCGAGGATCAGGAAAGTCTTTATCAGGTACTTGATATGATTCGCTGCTTGAGTGTTCTTAAAAATCATGTTGTTGACGTAAACCTCCATGGTAACACCGATCAACCTCTTGAACATCTTGGTCATAGGGCATTAGGAAGATGCCACAATGTTTTTTCGAACGAAAGGCATCACTTTACAATAGTAATGACCTAAGGTTGTGATGAATAAGGTCTTATATTAATCAGAGGAAAATAATGGTTTTTGATGATGCCTTAAGTAAACACCTAAAAACCTCATACGCTAATGTCCGGTCGTTTAATCTACGGGCGGGTAATGGAAAATTATCCTTTAGCAATGTTTGTTGAGTGTGGTGAATTTCATGCACACCCTCCACTTTCGATCTTCTTTTTACCACGATGGTGTTGGAGATCTAATTCGAGAATTGGACTTTTCTGATACAGTCGACTTTGAGGAGGTTTTTGACTTCACTTTCCATAACTTTCACTTTTTTGGTGCTGATTTCTTACCTTTTATTTTATCGTTCGGACAGTTGGATCCAGGTGTAGCCAATGACAAGCAATATCTGGATCTATGCCTCGAAGATCATATGGTTTCCATGCAAAGATGTCGATTATAGTTCCGAGAAATTGAATGATATTATTTATTTCTTCCTTGGGTAACTCTGATCCGATCAAGAAGGCATTGTTTAATTGGGAGGAATCGAGAGGAAAGGTGATTAGTTTCTCCATCACTCGTTCGGTGGGGGATATCTAGTTTTCTAAACCCCTGGTTAAATTCCCGTTGGTTGATACTTAGGCTGGTCGTCCTCTAAATCGTCATCAATTTGACTTTTATTAGATTGATAGTACTTTGGCTTAATGGATGCTACGAAGCAACTATGGGTTGCTTCTTGTTCTTCCTTAAGCTCTAAAACTCCTTAGTCGCTGAGGAGCTTAAGCTTCTAATGGATGATGAAGTGATAACCATTATAATATGGAGCCATCCCCTGCCCATAATGGCATTGTAGGGTGACCCCGACTGGATGAGATCGAATTCTATTTCACGATTGATCGCCTAACTTTGATAGGAAATTTAATATTTCCTAGCATGGTCTCCATATTTTCGTTGAAACATATCAGTGGTACAATTTAAGTACCCAAATCGTAAATGATGTAACTGATCTTTAGCAGTAGGGTAAGGTGAAAAATCCCTAAAAAAATTGCAATGATTAGCCGATATCCTCTTCACTTCAAAATTCAGTATTCGTAGGGTTAAGATGAGAGTGTTCTTGTGTGTAACATTGACATTGACCATATCCTCATCCATAAGCATGACTACTCCATCAAGATTTACTTCTTTATGCTCTCTTTTGGTTAGGATAGGCTTAGACATCTCTACTTGAAAGCATCCTAGAGATAAGCTGTAATATTTATCATTTCTTCGAGCTTATTGCATATACACCGTGAAGGATCGGTATAGCTATGGATGACTATGACTATCCCTATTGGTGAAAGATCATCATCTTCCTTCTACACCCATTCACTATGGTCAAGGACCTGGTGTTAGTTGTATCAACATACTCCTTGAGATTACCAACTTGAACAAGCTCTTCTAAATTCTTCATGAACATCTTGTAGTTTTTAGCCAGATTGACGTGGTCTTGGTGATAGGTGAACTTGATATTGGAGCCCCTATTACTCATATTGCTTGCCATCTTATCCATTTTTTAAAGTATATTTTTTTTAAAATAATAAACTTAGGGATTTATAACTATCCCCACTACAAAAAGGCTAATAAAAAAACTAAAGAATAAATATGGGATTTTATAAACTAACCCCGTTACAAAATAAGTTACTTTAATCTTATTTTAGGATATCATTGTCTATCCATATTAAGAAGGAGCTTAATCATAGGATGCAGATCATTAAATGACCAAAAGGATAAGGATTGTTGATTTGAGTAATCCTTTGAAGCTAGGGGATCAGATACTCAATTGGTTTCTCTCCAAATATGCTTGATACTAAAATTTCAAGGGAAGAGAAGGTTTTGAATGATCTCTTTAATATGCCAAGGAGGTTTGGTCTTTTTTGAAATAATGTCCTCAATGATTTTTTAATCAGTTTCTATAATAATTTGATCCAAATTGATATGCTTAACTACATTAAGACCTTCCTCAAGAGCTTTTACCTCTACAAATAGAAGATAATTATTTCCCAAAGCCCTAACAAATCCTACAATGAATAAACCCTTATCATCTATAATTACTCCTCCTACTCCACTAGGGCCATGGTTACCTTTAGAAGATCCATCTATATTGAGTTTGAAGCATCCAAGGGGAGATTCAAACTAGACACATTTATATAGAATAAACTGTTTGGGTGTGATCTTTAAATTAAACCACTTGACTATGAACTTGTCATCTAAACAACACCTGTCATTGATAATTTTAAATTGATAAATATCTCTAACCAAGATAGTAATTGACCTGCTAATATTCTTAGGATGAATTTGAATGTTGTCAAAGAAGTTTGAATTCCTTTATTTCCAAATTTCCGAAACGATGTGAACTGTTGGTGGTCTCTTCTAGGCATCCTTTACCACCATGACAGAAGAAGAAAATAACATGAATAAAAATTAAGCTTCACCCCAATTTTATCACTGAAATGCAACAAAATCTCTTTTACTATCTTGCAATGAAGGAAAACATGTTCTATAAATTCTTCTTCTGCCTCACAACCTCTACATCTAGGAGCCAACTTGAATCTCAACTTTTGAATCTCGGAGTCTAGATGGATAATTTTTAAAGAATTTTCCAATTAATACCAAAAATATTTAATGGATAATATTTTTGCTAAATAAACTTCCAACTTAGAGAAGTTGGCCTAGATTTTCTGCAATAGTGGTGAACTAACTTGAATGAGAACTCCCCAGAAGGGGATAATCGCCAAAGCTGTTGGTCTTCATTAATAAATCTGTCAGCCAAGATTCTAATAGCAGCAATTTATTTCATAATAGGAGAGTCAGACATAAAAGTGGATAATTTAGAATACTTATTACTTATAAAAGAAGTCTAGAATCCCTGGTCAAATTGGAACTTCCAGTATAATTTCAAAGTTGAAGCAACTACCAATTCTTTAATATTTCTGACATTTATCCCTCCTTCTTCAAAAGCGAAACAAGCCTCTAACCAATTGGTCCAATGATGAGGCTTTTCTTTATTGCAACCTCCCCAGCAAAATTTACTTATAATTCCATTAATCCTCTCAATAAAAAATTTATGGGTATTTAGGAATGAAAAAGTATAGATGGGCATAGAAGATAGAACATGCCTAATGAGAGTACGTCTACCTCCTTCAAAGATCAATTTGGAAGACCAAACATTGAATTTTTCTCTTATCTTGTTTAGCAGCTTTGAGAAAAGAGTGGCTTTGCCTCTACCATTGCATAAATAGCATGCTAAATATTTCATAGGCAATGATTTAGAAATAAGACATGTATATTGAGCAACAACCTGCTTTTTAGCTATAGGAGTTTTAGGAGCCATATAGAATGAACTTTTTGAAGATTTTACTAACTAACCATATGTATCTTCAAAGGCTTTTATCATGTTGAATATGTCTTTTATATTAATATTTCCACCATTAAGGAAAACAATAACATCATTAGCAAACCCAAGATGGAAAACAAGTGACTTCTTTGAGGATGAGAAAAGGGGGTTGCCTTCTTAGAAATGAATAGCTTGTCTAATTTTTTTCTTAGAACCTCAACTGTAATGTGGAATAAGGCACGAGACAAAGGGTCTCCCTGCATAAGGCCCCTATTAGAATTAAAAAATCCTTTATTTTGGCCATTAATAATGATGGAATATCAATTATTAGAGATCAACCTCCAAACAAGATCTATGAAAATCTTATTAGAACCAAATCTTCTAAGGACTTCACAAAGATAAGGTCAATATACTCTGTCATAGGCTTTGTCCGTGTCTAATTTGATGATCACATTGGAGCCATGAGATTTTCTCCCAATAAAATGGACCATTTTTTGAGCTAAAAGGATATTGTCTTAGATAAATCTTCCTTTGACAAAGACACTTTGATTTTTATAAATGATATTATGTAGGATCTCTATCAACCTCTCACATAAAATATTTGAAATTATTTTATTTAAGAAATTGCATGGCTTATAGGCCTAAAACTATAACATTTTGTGGGATTTTTAACGTTAGGGATGAGAACAATAGAGGTACTGGTCCAACTTCTTGGAATATCAGAGCCAACAAAGAAATATTGAATAGCTAATATAAGATCATGCTTGATGATTTCCCAAAATTGAAGCTAGAATTTTCCACGAAGCTATCTGGACTAGGAGCACTAGTTGCTTTTAAACTTTGAATAGCTGAAATAATTTCAGATTCAATTGGATACTTGGTTAGATCATCATTCATCTCATCATATATGCTTCTAGTGATAACACTGATAATATCAGAATTTAGATCCTTATATTCAGCCTGCCAAGGTGATTTGAAATGATTAATAAAAATTCTCTCAACTTCTTCTTTAGATTCCTCCCATTGATCATTTACATCTTTGATTCTATTAATATCCAACCTTCTTTTGTTAGACTTTATAATAGAATGAAATAAATTAGTATCTAAATCCCCAAGTTGAAGCCATTTAACTCTACTTTTCTGATGCCAAAATCTTTCTTCTCTCCTCAAAGCAATATTGAGCTTTGACTTAACCTGAAATATTTCAGTTCTGGAGGTATCATTAGGATTAAGCTCAAATTGATTCTCTTTAATCAGGAGACAATCTTCCAGATCTTTCACCTGCTAAAAAACATTCTTGAAATGAGTCTTGTTCCACTCTTTAAGCCTAATCTTCAACCTTTCCAGTTTTAAGGCAAAGAGGGTCATTGGAGGGGCACTAAGGTTAGCTGCCAAAGAGTCTTCAATAATTAGTTTGATATTTGAATTTATACACCACATATGAAGGAAATTAAATGGCTTTGGGAAATTATCCCAAGATGTTTTGATGGACAAAAGCAATGGGCTATGATCAGAACAGTTCCTATTATGGTGTGTAATGCTAGAGGTAGGAAAATCTTGAAGCCAATGTTGACTAACAAGACCTTTATCCATCTATAAAAAAATAGTTCCTCTATATTTATTGTTAGTCCATGTAATTCTAGAGCTTGAGTATCCCAAGTTATGAAGAGAACATGCTGCCAACATGTCATTAAAATCTTTTAAGGCATTAAATTCTACTTGTTCACCACGCGATTTCTCATCTTCTGAGGACACTACATTGAAATCTCTTATAACTAACCAATATTATTGAGAGGAATTGAGGGTCAAATATTCAAGACTAGACTACAGGTGCCTTCTTTCAACTATAGAGCATTTGGCATATACAATCACTACAAACACTGATATCCAGCAAAGGAATGTCAATTTGCAAGCATACGAGTTGTTCTTCATCTTTAATAACTTTAACTTGAATATCATTATTCCATAGGAACCATATCTTGTTGTTATAATTAAACACACGATTGCAGATCTACCATTTCAGTTGATATTTGCCAATTAATGTTGAATTCATTTTAGGATCCACTAAAGCTATAGGTGGTAATTTGTAGGATTTAATCAATCTTTTCAAGATTCTATTAGTGGCCTTATTACCAACTCCTCTCACATTCCAACAAATGAAATTAATCATTTAAAGGTAGTAGAGGTATTTAGAGAGTTTCTCTTGCCAAAAGATCTTATAATCCTTTTAAAAGGAGGATCAAAAGGAGTGGGCTTTATCTTACGTGAAAGATTTGAAATGACTGACTTGGAAATATCTTTAATACTGATCTCTTTTTATTGAGCTTTGATTACTTGATTTGGGCTTTTTTCTTCATCTTTCATTTGACCTCCATCCATGTGGCAAAGTTTGTGAGTTCTTCCATCACAGGCACTACCTTCTCATCTGCTTCATTATCTGAGGATAATTCCTTATTAAAGGCTTGATGTTTGGTAAAATATGGTAGCTATATAGATTTTGGGGATAAATTGCAGTGATTAATGATACTCGTATCCTCATTTAAAAGATCACATAGCTTAATCTTATAATAGTGGTTCTGAATATTATTTCTTGTCTGCACATTCTTCAAAATAACCACTTCCCTATAATTGATGACTAAACGCTTGAGGGACTTCTTGGACTGCTTCAATAACTTCTTGACAATCTTAAATGACTACTTCTGTGCTATTTGGGGACTTATCTAAAGGTTGGACTATTTGATCTACTATCCTTAATTGTTGCCCATTCTTAACATTAGTTACTGGCTCAAATGAGGATTTCTTGGTAGCTTCTTCTTTTCTAGCATTTGTCTTAGTTGGCATATTATTGATTTGATTCTTAAAAATATATATTTTCTCGCTATGACCTTTTTCCATGTAATATTGGCAAAAAGAAGGCATATTCTCATACGAGATTGATTGTCAAAAACCTTTGGAACCACAATCGATCCAAATTTTCTTAGGCAGTTCCTCAAGGAGATTAAATTCTACACACACTCATGCAATAGTAGGTCTGGTTACTTATATAGTAGATGAATCTATCTTCAAAATCTTACTCACAAGTTGGCCTATGGAGTAAAGATAAGGCTTGGCATAAAAATGGATGAGCAGGTTTGGCAGATTAATCCAAATTGGGATAATTGGTCTCTCCTCATCAAGATGGAAATCAATAGTCAAGTTCAAAGTGCGCATAGGGTATTTGCTCATGTACCTCTGGTATCGAAGCCATAAACGTACATAATCTTCCTCACCATTGAGCCTGATTATTGTATGCTTTGAGTTTATAAGACCAATGGAAGAGGCTGCTTTTAAGGAAAATGAGAGAAATTTTTTGCGTATCATATCTATAGAGGGTCTTCCCTAAGAAAACTTACCCATGATGGAGTGTTTGAAAGGAGAATCCAAAGCTGCGATATCATCTTAAAAAAAAGGACTGTTGGATCTCCTTTATAAGTAGTAAGGGGTTTTAGGTCAGGTTCACGAGTGTTATTATTGGCTAACACACTTGAAAACGATTTAAACCAAGGGTTTGTGGGATCAGGAGGCTTAGGAGGGCTTGATGATGAAGGTTTAGGGCGATTTTCAGTCAGAGCAGCCAGGTAAACCCTAGGGAACCCTAGGTCGCCCTAGAGAGAGAAAAGAATTTTTCGCTGATAATACATGGAATTCTTAAAGTATAGATTATCTCTGATTTGTGGAATCAGCTTGTACATAATCTCTTTGAAGAAAGTTTCAACCTCACAGAAACAGTTTTCGTTGCTCTGCAGCTTAGAACGTCCTTTGGCAAAAACATTCTGTGACCTTTTCTTTAATAGATTAATCTAATTTCCTTCCTTAGATGACTTCTTTGAGTCTTTCTTCTTTGACTACTTAGAATTCTGGTAAGTTGAAACCTCTGCACTGATAATCTCTTCCTCTACCTTGTAATATTTTTCAATACATGCCATGAGGTTGTCTATTATTGATGATGGCTTCTTATTCAAGGATTGGTAGAGATCATCCGATCTAGAGATCCCAAACTTGAAGGATGATATAGATAGTTGTTGGTTGCAGTTATTGATCTGATTGAACATCTCCTAGTTACATTATCTATATGTTTTCTAGTGACTCTCACTTTTTTCCTTCTGAGAGTGATCAACGAGTCAACCTCCTTCACCTCCCTGCTGCTGGTCATAAAGTGAGATGTAAACCATTCGACTAGCTCTGTGAATAAAAAGTTAACCTGGGACAACTTTTCAAATAACTTAAGACTGATCTCCACTATAGGTGAGGGGAAAATTCAGTACATAAGGGTGTCACTGTGACTATATAGAGATATCACTTGACAGTAGTGCCTATTATGAAGAGAATGATATGCCTTTACTTTAAATGTAGTTATCTTTAGAATGGAAAAATTCTTCAAAGGCTCTGAGGTTTTCATATCCACGGTAAATAGTGAGGCTGAGCCATGGCCCAACTTTTTCCTAGCAAGATCCTTTGGAGTTCGCTCTAAAATCTCAAAGTTTGTCACTCCTACTCTTCTTCGATGGTATTTTGGGTTAAGTTAATATGCTGATGTGTGATGATTTTGTAGTCCAAATTGGTGCATGATTAAAAATTGATGAATTCTGAGTCGATGGGTGATTAATACATCGCATATTATAGTGAACCATGTAAGGTATCCTTGATATGAAAATTCTAATAGTTTGGTTAGACCAATTAATCCTTGGGAAACCAATCCTCTTCCTTCCATGTCGCTATCGATTACAAGAGTCGGGGTTATTCTATTCTGATTATCCAGTTAATTGACCCCTCAAACGGTTAATATCTTCATCACGATGATCCAAAATTTCTTTAGAATGACTAATCAGGTGTGCTGTTGCTCTCCCCACAGGTCGATCAATTAAGGGATTATGACATTGGAGATTAGGACCAGATCTTCTAGGCAAATCCCCTTTAGGGGACCTAGTACGATTTTTCTCCTTCCTAACAATTCATACCTCAGATTGGATACGACTTTGGTCATATAAACAATGAGACTAGTTAGTATTCATATTGCAGTAGTTATGATGTTTCACAATGGTGAGAATTCAGATTTCTCACACAGATGATGCCAAATTGTATGGGATATTAAATCTTTAATAAATGAAATATTCTAAATAATCCCTAATAATAAGAATGCAATAAATTAATGACATTGTATGTACATCGTTCGACATATCGTCCTACCTACTTCCATGAGAAAGGGAGGGAGAGTTGTTTATTTCTTGAAAGAACAAAGGACGATTGGAGTGATAGGGTTACTAGATGAGAATCCAATTCTTTGTGCGCAAGATACAAATCATTACCCGCCAAATAACTGAGGTCGCCCTTATCTATAAGCAAAGGTTCCTATAGTTCTAGACCTCTTTTATATTATCTTATCCATAATTAGTAGAGTTGTGATCTTACTAGATTTTAAGATTTATCCTCCTTGGTATTCACACCTAACTATATCCCTTGTGGCCTAGGATCCACATGTCAATTCATGTGGCATAATTGGCTACATTTCCCTTAAGTTAATAGTATATCTGAAATATAATTTGATTCTTACAACAAATAGATTTATTTCCAGCATATCTCAAACACTTTAACTATGGAGAATGAGCAAGACAAACATTACAACTCAAGGTTAATTATAATAATAGTACGTATGATAATTTTTTTGTTTGTCAAAAAATTACTCAAGGGATGAATTGTGTTGCTATATGACTTTTACTATTATCTGCATTTTTGGGTCCAATAGATACAGATAATATTAAGGTAGGGTTTAAAAAAATGTATACTGTGATCTTCGGGTGATTACTTTCAGTTTTGTGTTGGTTTTTTCATATTTTTAACAATGATATGTGCTGTTTTGACTAATCTTCCTTTTTCGGTGCTGATATTAAGAATTCATCAAGAAAGTCGACCATAATTGTCCCTTGATGCTTGTTTGTGTCTCATACTTGATGTCGAACTGCACCACCTCCAGCGGCCACTTTGTCATTCTTTTGGAAGGATCTACCTTCTTGATAATCTTCTTTTATGGATAATTCTTTGGGATGACTATCGTGTGTGCATCAAATTAGTTTCACAGTTTCCTAGACATTATCACTAGTGTTTGGACCATCTTCTCAGTAGGCATTTATCTAGTTTCTGCCTCAAGGAGAGTATGACTGACATAGTAGACCGGCATTTGCTTCCCATTCTACAGTCATACTAATGTGTTATGCTGGTTTCATGTTATGAGTATCTAAGTATACATAAATATCTTCTATGGTGGTAGGAGTTAACAGTAAGGTAGGGGATACGAAGTATTATCGAATTCATTCCAGTGCCCAATCATATTCTTCTGTCTAGATTGTTGGGCTTGCCTTCTTTAAGGCTTGAAAGAAAGGTAGGACAAATTTAATATGAATAGATTGAGTTCGGCCAACATTTGGGTGAGGACTTGAATGTCCTTGATGGTGGTCAGCCTTCTGATATCCTATAGAGCCTTGATCTGATCATAATTTTCTTATATTCCCTTCGTGTCATCAAGTATCCCAAAAACTTATCTAAAATCACTCAAAAGACAAACTTGGAGGCATTCAACTCCATCTTATACTCTCTTAGGAGCTTAAAAGTCTCTGTTGGGTCCTAGATATGATCGATCGCTTATTTGTTCTTAATAAGCATGTGGTCGATGTAAAACTCCAAGGTTGCACATATTTGCCTCCTAAACATCTTAGTCACAAAAAGTTGGTAAGTTTCCCTAATGTTCATCAAAATGAAGGGCATCACTTTATAGTAGCAAAGACCCAAGGTCACGATTAACACGGTCTTCTCTTGGTTCGGGATGAACTGCAGTACTTGATGATACCTGGAGTAAGCATCTTTGTAGCTTATAAGTTGATGTCTGACCATTGAATCCATAAGAGGGCAATGGAAATTTATCCTTTAGCAATACTTGTTGAGGTTGGTGAAATCCATGCACCCCCTCCACTTTTTTCTTTTATTTTTACAATGATGGTGTTGGAGATCCAATTCAGGAATTGGACTTATTTTTTTTCCATGATGGTATTGAAGTTGACTTACATGTCTCCTATTTGATCGATCGGATAGTGAGATCCATGTGTAGCAATGATAATAGATATATGGATCTATTCTTAGGTGATCATAAGGTTACCATGCGAATATGGAGACATTAGTTCTAAAAAAGTTAATGAGCTTCTTTGCTTCTTCCTTGTGTAACTTTGATCTGATAAAAAAGGTCTTGTTAAATTGGGATGAATCAAGAGTAATGATGATTAGTTCCTCTATCACTCACTCGATGGGAGCCAGTCTAGTTTCCTCGACCATTAGTTAAATTACCTTTGGTTACTACTTATTATGGTCTTCTTCCGAATCATCATCAATCTGATTTTTGTTGGATTGATACTATTTTGGCTTAATGGTTACTACAAAGCAACTTTGGGTTGTTGCCTGGTCACCCTTAATCTCTTTAACTCCTAGGTCACTAAGGAACTTAAGCTTCCAAGGGAGAGATGAAGGGTTAATCGTCATAGTATGTGCCATCCCCTACCCATAATGAGATGACATTGAATCTATCTCATGATTGATTGACCTAACTTTAACATGCAATTTGATTTTTCCCAGCTCAGTTTTCATATTTTTTTTGAAATCGATCACTGGTATAACTTTAGTATCCAAATCCTATTTATAACCACATTGAATAACCACATTGATCGACCAATATCCTCCTTATGTCGAAATTCACTATTTATAAGGTTAGAACGAGATCGTCCATTTACACCGATTAGGTCCTCATCCTATAAACATGATTACTCAGCTAAGATCAATGTCTTTAAAAATCCTTTTATAGTTAGAATGGTCTTAGACACCTCTAATTGGGAAGTCTCTTGGATATAAGCTGTAATATTTACCATTTATCTAAGCTTATTGCTTATACATTGTGAAGGATCGTTATAAACGTGGATGGCTGACCGTCCCTAACTGTGGAAGATTATCATCTTCCTTATACATTCATTCACTCTGGCCGAGGACCTGGTTTTAGTTGTATCGATATATTTCTTGATATTTCCAACTTAAATAGGATCTTTTAGATTCTTCTTGAACATCTTATAGTTTTCTTGTAGATAATTGTGGTCTTGGTGATAGGTGCACTTGAGATTGGATCCCCCTATCGCTCGAATCGCTGCCTATCTTACCCATCAAATAAAATATGGATTGTCTCTTATTTGTGGAATCAATTTGTAGATAGGCTATTTTAATAAAGTTTGCACCACATGGAAACTACTTTTGTTGGTCTGCGGATTAGAACGTCCCTTGGTAGTGTCATTTGATGACCCTTTCTTTAATAGAGTAAACTCATTTCCTCCCTTAGAGGACTTCTTTGGATCATTTTTCTATGACTCCTTAGAAATCTCATCAGCCGCAACATCTGCAGTGATGATCTCGTCCTCTACCTTGAAATATTTTTCCATACTTGCCATGAGGTCGTCCATAGTTGATGATGGCTTTTTGTGTAAGGATTGGTAGAGATCATCCGATCTAGAGAACTCGAACTTAAAGGATGAAATAGCTAGTTACTCGTTGTAGTTATTGATCTCATTGAACATATCCTAGTTACATTATGTATATTTTTTTTAGTGACTCTCCCTTTTTCCTTCGGAGAGCGATCAACAAGTCAACCTCCTTTATCGCCTTACTATTATTCATAAAGCGAGTCGTAAAATATTTTGCTAGCTCTCTGAATAAGAAAATTGAGCTCGGGGATAACTTTGTAAATAACTTGATACCAATCTCCCCTAGAGAAGATGGGAAAACTTGGCACATAAGTGTGTCATGGTGACTCTATAGAGACATTGTCTCCCGATAGTTCTTAATATGATGAGAATGATCTTCCTTTCCTTTATATGTAGTGATCTTTAGAATAGAAAAATTCTTCAACGGCTCCGAGGTTTCTATATCCACTGTAAATGATGAGATTCATCCATGCCTAAACTCTTTCTTATCAAGATCCTTCGGAGTTTGTGCTAAATTTAGGTCCATCTTTCCCTCAATTTCCTTCTTATTGAAATCCTAAAGTGTGTCATTCCCAACCTTTTTTGATAATATTTTGGGTCAAGCCGACCTGTTGCTGTGTGGAGACTTTGTAGATCGAATTGGTGCATGATTTTGACTTGGAGAATTGCAATTCGGTGGGTAATTAATACACCATGGATTAGAATGGACCACATGCGGGATCCTTGACTTAGAAACCCTAGTAATTCGATTGGACCTGTTAATCCTTGGCAAATGAATCCTACCCCTTCTACGTCATTATAGGTTATAAGAGTTGGAGTTATGACATTATAATTGTCCAGTTAATTGCCCCTTCAAATGGTTAGTCTCTTCATCATGATGATTTAACATTTCTTCACAAAGACTAACTACGTGTAACGTTGCCCTCCTCCCATGTCGACCAATGTAGAGAGTATGATATTGGCGACAAAGACCAAATTTTATAGGTGAATGCCTCTTTGAGGAAACCTAATATGATTTTACTTCCTCCTAAAAATTTGTACCTCAGTCTAGATACGACTTCTGGCATATGAACGATGAGACTAGTTAGTACTCATATTTTAGTAGCTATGATGTTTCATAATGGTGAGAATTCATATCTTTCCCATAGATGGTGCCAAATTATAGGGGATATCAAACCCACAATAAATGAAATATTCTGAATTAGCCCAAATAATATGAATGCAGTAAAATAAAGGACACTGTATGTACATAGTTCAACTTATCATCCTACCTATGTCCACAGGAAAGGGAACGAGAGTTGTTTAGTTCCTGGAAGAACAAAGAACGATTGGAGTGCTAGGGTTGCTAGCTGAGAGTCCAAATCATTGTGGGCAATATAAAAATCAATACCACCAAATAACTGAGGTTGCCCTTATCTATAAGTTCAAGGTTACTACATTTTTAGGTCTCTTTTATTTTAGACTATACATAAGTAGTATATTTGTATTATAATCAGTTTCCCATGATGTGTTGTGATCTTCCTAGATTTTAAGATAGACCCTCCTTAATATTCGGTCGACTACGTTCCTTGACCCCTAGGATCCATGTGGCAATCCATGTGGCATAATCATCTACATTTCCCTTCATTTGATGCTATATCTAAAACACAATTTGATTCTTACAACAAATAGATTTATTTCCATCCTTCTAAAATACTCTAATTATGGATAATGAGTAAGACCTATGTTACAATTCAAGGTTAAGTTTATTAATAGTGAAAGTGTGATACTATATTTGTTCATAAAAAAATGCGAGGGGGGTGATTTGAGGATTTATATAAATTGTACTATTATTTGCATTTTTGGGTCCAACATATAGGAGTAATTTTAAGGTTGGGTTTAAAGTTTTTCATTTTGTGACCTAGGGGTGATTACATTCAGTTTTGCATTTTTTTCATATTTTTAGTAATACTTTTTCTCATGAAATAAAAATGGCCGCAAAGCACCAATATGCACAACTTCGGGACCCTAACCTAAACTTACTCATAACAACTCAACCAAAAAGTACAAATGACCAAAACATATACCAATTAAAACATAAAATGGCGTAGTCAAAGATATTTGTAAAAGATTAATTGTATATAGTCATGAAAATAAAATATAAATATAAGGGAAAATCAATCTAAAATGTGGCTCAGCATGTCACACATGTGTTTTTGTATCTAAAGCATAACTTAAGAAACTTTACATTTTTGTTTCTTCTGAATGCAACCAATGCTTTTGTAACTGTGGAACTAAGGGCTCGTCAGATAGCATTGACTGGCAAAATTTTCCATGGCAAAATAGGGAATTATTTCAATTTGTCATATTTTTGGCATGTTTGATAGTCTTCTTTCGACATGAAATTTTTATCCAACTTACACTAAAGTACCACAAACCAATGCAATTTTTGAGGATTTTCCAAGGTAAAATATTCTTTGGGGGTGGGGTGGCCAACTTTCCAAGCTTTTTTCGCCTTGATAATTTTTTCCAACCCGCGCCATCAAATGGACCCTCAAACTTTAAGCTCCTAAAACACCTTGAAGACATAATTCTGCCTCAAAAATTCCAAAGGAATCCTCCTCATATTCTTAGGATTTACAATCCAGATTATAGTGGTGTTACAAAGTACTGGCATTTCACTATGTAATAGAAAAACCTACATAGTTCGCCCCCATTACTAGGAAGTGACAAAAAAATCAATTCAAATAGGTTAAGTGACACTTTCAATTACGAGTAGCCAAATGTTCTTGATTTTTTCAGTTACAAGATGCCAAAATATGTCATAATGGTCATCAGTTTTAGCATAAAGGCCACCGAGAAATTATACTGTAGAGAATTTATTTTTAGGCCATATAGTATTATATTTAATGTGTTTGGGGTAATAAACTTTTATATAGTAAATTATCCCTAAATGTTTTCTCTGACATAATTTATTTTTAATTTCCTAAAAAATATATAGCCTTTTATTAAACATTTTCACTAAATTATTGGACTTTACACACAAAACTTTTCATCTTTTGGTCATCGAATCTTTTGAACTCCGAACATCGAAGTTTAGGGCGTCTGGGCTCCAATTGAGATAGTGAAAATTTAAATTTCTAATATAAAAAAAAATTCCTCTTTTAATTTCCCAACTCTACTACAATTGGAGCACTATATGAAATCGTATATGCCCCACTAATATCCAATTGCTAGAATTGTGAAAGAAATTTATAACACCCAAGACTTAACCCTTAAAAAAATCTCAGGAAGTTAGTTTAGGCACAACAATATAGTCAGGTCCTATTACAAAGATTTAATATGTTGTGGACTTATGAAAGTGAGGATGCCTAGGAGACTTTTGAGTTGAGGTCTCAATAGCGGTTGTGGACTTTGTATTATATAAAAATACATCACATTGATTTGTGACATGGATTAAGAACCCACAAATTTCATATTTATCTTTGTCGAGACTAAATACACAATTCACGAGTGTAGAAAAATTACTAATCATTCTCAGCATGTCACACAAGTTTGAAATGGTAAGACATGTTACAAATTAAGCTGGAAAAAACAAAGATAAAATTAACTGATAGCGACGAACTCTACCAACTTATTTATTTAGCTTGGTCCTATACTACTTATCATTGCAATGTTATGGTACCCACGCTAGATGTTTCTGTCTTATCCCATTTACCCTTGTCATCACTTCTTTCCTTAAGATGGTGTGTCCATCCTATTGTTTCTATACTAGTGGGATGTTGTATCTAGTCTTAGCTTGGCATAACCTCCCAGTAAATTAATTATTCATTTTTTGTGGGATTAACCCTCATCAACATGGTAATTATTATCATCATGGTTCTTCATGCCTCTACTGGTCATACGAGTCCCTTAGATTTGGTGAATCTTTAAACTCTGACCTCTATTAACAATCATCAATGTTGTAATTTATGTGATCCTATTATACTATAATATCCCTTAAACAATGTCAAAATCGCACACACATTCCCAACCATGTTGTTCAAAATATTTATCTCATACTTCAATTGGTCGTTGAAGGGCGTATGTCTGAACTGGTGCCAACTAGAAAAACACGTGGTACATCACAGGAGAGGCATATGATGGGATAATAAGTTGAGGGAGGTCATGGATTTCAAAGGGATATATTTAAATCTTGAAGATCATGTTAACAAAATGGCAGACCATTGCCAATGGGACTCTACAACTTGATCAGGATGAACATAAAGCAACCTAGGTTGTAGGATGACTAGGTCTATAAAAAAGAGCGATCTGGTTCACATTAAACTAATTTGTAACATACACATGACAACCTAGACTCTCAGCTAACACCGAAAGTACTCCAGTTGTTACCATTCCTTTGAAGTTAAAAAACTAATCTCCCCTCCCTTTCCTTATGGATGTATGCCAATCTTACGACCAAACTACATACATTTTGTCTCATTATTATTTATGTAATCTAATATTTTTGGGCCAATATTATTCTAGATCTTGTTATAGGTTAATAACCCCTATAATTCGGCGTGGTCTATGGAAACTACTGTTAAAGCTAGTCATCCCAAGGTTCATCATGAGCGCAAATCAATCTCACCCACACTCACATGACAAGCAGTATTCAGTTTTAGATATACATGTAGGAAGGGACCACACTCCTATTAGGCTTCCTTCTCTCCCTCGACGTTCAAGGTCCAGAGGACGGTCACCCAGGATATCGGGGCCTATTTAGTAATATCGCATGCCTTCAATTGATTGACGAGAGGGAATGGTTATTTCCTATTTGAACAACATTTATGTGGAGAGGCCGGATGACCGTGAGTAGGAGATCGCCCGATTGAGGATGTTATTGGCTCAACAATCAGAACACCATAAATCAGATTCTCTTACCCATTATCGTTGGAGACGACCTTGTTCCCCTAAGAATCATTGGTTATATCAACTCGATAGGGATTCCTGTTCATGAAGCCCTCACACGGTGCATCACCACCAACTACGTAATCACTCTCCTGGGAGGAAATCCATTAAATGCATCCACATCAGTCCCATAAAATAGACTCAGCGCAAAAACGCATGCCTGCTTTCCCAAAGGCCCAACCGAACATGATAGGAAGCGATGATTTATGGGAGTTCATTCAAAAAGAGTTGAAAGTAAGATTACATCCTAATATGGAAAGGACTCCCGAATAATTAGATAGAAAGGCTTTAGGGCATAGAGCGAAATCCCCTTTTATTAAAAGGATAAAATATTTTAAGCCTCTAAGAAGTTTTCCATGACGAAGATGATGATACACGATGGGAAAAAAGACCCTTCTCACCACATAAGGCGTTATTGACAGACTATGTCTTTGTGGAGCCACCATGATGCCTTAATGTGCTAAGTTTTCCCCTCCACTTTGGGAAAATTTTCCCTAAAGTGGTTCAAAAAGCTAGCCCCTAAATATATCTTCTCCTTTGGAGATTTGTTCTAGAAGTTCACAACCCAGTTCATTACAAGAAATAAGGTTACTAAAGAGGTTTATTCTCTCATCTCTCTCAAGAAGAACAAGATAAAATCTCCTAAAAAGTATGCTCAGAGGTATTGGGAGATTTACAACGAGATCGATTACAGTAATGGCAAGCTGACAATCTCCTTGTTCAATTGGTCTGGAGCGATCGAACATTCTCTACCAATCACTTGCGATTAATCCGACCTCTATAATGGATGATCTCTTGTCCCTTATAGAGAAATATTCCATGGTGAAGAATGAACTCACTAACATGGAAGCTCTGCTCGATCAGATAAAGAAGGAGTCCAAGAAGGACCTGAAGAAGGGAAATCAATCATCTTCGTCCAAAGAAGGGACCCAAGAATGATGGCTCAAAGGGTCGTCCTAAATCTCAGGCCAGTGAGAATAGTTACAAAGCATGGCAGACCGTCTTCAAGAAGTCTATTTACAAGCTTATTGTATAAATTAAGGACAATCCCCTTTTTAAAAGGCCTCCCAAAATGAACAATGATCCAAATGACATGGACGCCAACCTCAGATGCACCTATCATCAAGATTATGGACACTTTATAGAGAATTAGTATATACTTAAGAAGAACCTAGAGGATATCACCCATGGGGGGCACATAAAAGAATATATTAGCATGACAATGCCAAAAATAATGAAAAAGATCAACACGATCTAGAAAGTTGATAAGGACTTACCACTAGTCGAATTGGTTACTATTATCCCCGATTATACTGATTCGACTCAGAACACTAGTAAGAAGCAAAGGAAAGTGTGAGAATTATAGATAACATCCAAGAGGAGTTCCAAGTGGATCTATTTAATCCCATTCTTGCTAAAAGGGAGAGAAAAGACTCGGATACGACCGCGCCATCATATTCACCGATGATGAACTGGTATGTATCAATTTTTCCCATAAAGATGCTTGGTTCTCACCCCGCGAATTACAAACTTTGACATAAGAAGAGTGTTGACAGACCAAGAAAGCTATTCAGAAATCACGTACCTGATAGTACTCTACAAGATCGGCTTTAGCATCAAGGATCTGGACACCAACATGGGACCATTAATTGGATTCAATGGAGATGTTGAGACTCCTATAGGAAAAATCAAGTTTTTGATCAAGACCGGTTCAATGAATAAAGAATTATAATTCCATGTGATCCAATCATAATCACCTTATAGTGCCATAGTGGGCAAAGGATGGCTTCGAGAGATAAGAGCTGCTGCCTCTTCCCTACACCAAAATCTTAAGCTCTTGACTGATCAGAGGTGGTAAAGATTAAAGGAGATCAAGAAGCAACATGAATTAGTTTGTCTCAGACATCAAAGAACAACAGAACTAGTCCAAAAAAAAGGTCACGATGATGAAGATTTATAGGATGAACAACCCATGTAGCAACCAAAGGGCGTTAGTACAGGAGTTGAAGAAATTCATTTGGCTCCTATTGAACAAGTATTAGAGTAAATCATTTATGTTCCTCTGTACGGATCACTATCGGAGAAGACTTTTCTCATTAAATCGGGGATATCTAAAGGTGAAGTGGAATAACTCTCTCACTTCCTTAGAACAAACATAAATGGCTTCGCGTGGCAGCCCTATGATCTCTAGGGAATAGACCCAGGGATTACTTGCCACCGATTACATGAAAATTCAAGTATCAAGTTGATCAAACAGAAACCTGGGAAGTTGGCCCTAAAGAAGGTGAAGGTTGCATAAGCTGAAGTTGATAACCTACTTCAGACCGACTCCATTAGGGAGGTTCAGTTCCCAAATTGGATCTCCAACAATGTTGTCTTTAGTAAAAAGAATGATAAGTGGAGGATTTGTGTGGAATTTACGATCTTAGCAGTCATTTCCCTAAAAATAGTTTCCCACTACCCTAGATAGATCAACTTGTGGATTCCATAACGGGGCATCAACACATGAGCTTAATGGATGCATACTCCAGCTACCACCAGATAACCGTGTTTGGCCCAGACCAAGGGAAGACGTTGTTCGTCATAAAGTTAGGAATTTATTATTACAAAGTAATGCCCTCTGATTTGAAGAACGTAGGGACAACCTATCAGAGACGTGTCACCAAGATGTTCAAAAAACTGGTCGGTTCAATGATGGAGGTTTACATTGATGATATGCTTGTCAAAAGCAAGTAATTGGCTAACCACATTAGAGATCACAAAAAGACTTTTCAAAATCTTTATAAATTACAGGATAAATCTCAATGCTTTCAGATGCATTTTTTGAGTTAACCCTGGTAAATTCCTCAGATATTTGGTAACTCAAAGAGGCATAGATGAAAATACAGATCATATCAAAGATCTATAGGACATCAAAAGGATGACAACCATCAGGGACATCCAGGTCATGATTGAAATGTTAACGGGCCTAAATATATTTATTTTAAGATCTTCAGATTAGTGTCGAACATTATTTAAGGCATTAAAGAAAGAAACCCACACTATTTAAACCAAAGAATGTAATCAAGGTTTGGAAGGATTTCGGTAGTACTTAGGAACTCCTCCTTTGCTGCTAATGCCCAAAGACGGAGAAGACCTATACCTATACTTGGTTGTCATAGAGCATGCAACCAGTGTTGTGCTGATCTGTTTACACAATGGAGAGCAAAGTCTGATCTATTACATGAGCCACCCCTCCTTGAAGTAGAAACCACATATATGACCATTAAAAAGATTATTCTAGCATTGGTAACCATCGCAAGGAAGCTGAGACACTACTTTGATGCTGATACTATAATCGTCTTCACAACCTAATCCTCTAAAAGAGCACTTAACATGGCTAATCTCTCAAATAAAATGAACAAGTGGTCCCTTGTACTTCCCAGTTCGACATCAAATATGAAGCCATAACAACAATCAAGGGTCAATTTTCACTTATTTTATAGCAGATTTTTCAGCATTACTAAGAGGAAATGATGAACAAGTATATCCCATTCTGGAGTCATTGGAGATCGATGAGGAAAAATAGTCTTGGAAGCTCAATGTGGATGGCATATCAAATAATAAGGGAACAGGAGTTATAATGGTTATTATAACACCCCAAGGTTGTCTTATTGGTCAAGACATCAGATTGGGATTTAAAGGTTCAAATAACAAGGCAGAGTATGAAGCCATGGTGAAGAGTCTTCGAAGGGCGATTAATTTAGGTTCTCATCGCATTGTTATCTATTGTGACTCTAAACTAATCGAAAACTAAACCAATGGGAAATATGATGCAAGGGACCCCATGATGATAGCTTATATGAACATGGTGAGGGGCCTCCTTCAATGATTTAAGTCGGCCTCAGTTGAGCAACTTATAAGGAATGACAACAACCATGTAAATGCTCTTGCCACTATGGATTTCACCATAAATTCTGACTAAAAAAGAACAATCGAAGTGGAGTATACAAACCGACCAAGCACTAAATTTGAAAAGAAGGATTTGGACATCCTCCAGGTGGAATAGGCTTTATCCTGGACGGACCCCATCATCTCCTACTTAAAAATCGACGAGTTACCCCCAGGTGACAAGGAAGCACACAAGCTAAAAATCAAGTTAGCGAGGTTTTGCCTCAATAACAATAAAAAACTATACTGGTGATAATTCATAGGCCCAATACTGAAGTGCATTCACCTAGATCAGGTGGAAGGAGTTTTGAGCGAGATGCACGAAAGCAGTTGTGGAGCACATATAAGAGGAAGATCACTTTTCTCTAGGGATATCTCTTAAGGATACCGGTGGCAATTCATGTAGAAGGATTCCATGAGGTTCACTAGAAAGTGCCTTAAATTTTAGTTATTTTCACCAATGATCAAACAACCTATATGAGATTCAAACTCCCTCACCAATCAATGGCCTTTTTCCCAATGGTGCATCGATATAGTGGGGCCACTACCTGTTGCACCCAAAAATAAAAGGTACCTGATAACAGCGACCGAATACTTTTAAAAGTAGGTTAAAGTTGAACTAGTCACCTACATAAGAAAACTCAATGCCAGGAGGTTTATTTAGAGGAATATCATCTTAAGGTTTGGGATCCCAAGAGCATTGGTCACAACCAATAAAACTTAGTTTGATAATAATTCTTTCCAAAATTTTTGCACTGAGTATAGATTCATGATCCACTATGCATGAGTAGTCTTCCCCTAATGCAATAAATATGTAAAGATAGCTAGCAAAGCCCTTTTGTTACGTAACAAGTGCTGATTAGAGAATGCTAAAGGCTAATGGGTGGATGATCTACCATTTGTTCTATGGGCATACAAAACAACCCCCAGGAAACAAACAAAGTAGATTTCATACTGCCTAGCTTGTGGTATTAAGGCAGTCATCTCTTTAGAGATCGGACTTCTAACACTTAAATCATATTAATTTGAGGACGAACATAACAACGATCTAATATCCCATGAGTTGGACCTGTCTTGGAAAATAAGGGAGCATGCTCTAATACATTTGGCTGTTTATCAACAAGAACTAACAAGACAACATGATAGGAAGGTCAAAGTTAGAGAATTCCTGGTCGGTGATCTAGTCCTCCAGAAGTTGCTACATATTGCGAAGAAGCCATTAGATTGGAAACTTGTGCCGAACTGGCAAATACTTTACCGAGTAACTTCAAAAGAAGGTGGTGGGACATACCATTTGGAAGAGTTAAACGGGAATATAGTTCCAAGGTCATGGAATGCCATGAACCTTAGAAAGTTTTATTATTATGTATCTAGTCAATTCTTTTTTGTTTTCTTATGCCTGGTTAATAAAATGATATGCAATTGACTATCTAAGTTGTTTAAAATCTCTGTTTGTTTTATCAGTCATTAAAAACTCACTTGAAAAGTGGTACGATCTGAACCAGATCGATCAAAACCCAATCTAAAATCGCGTGGGACAACTAAGGCAATAACTCATTGCTAGTAATAGGCACCAAAGATTTACTTAAAAAACATAATAACCTAAAATAAATCGGTCTAATAAAAGGAAGGAGCCATAACATTACAAACAATGTATTTAAAGAACAAAAGCTGACTAAGTAAGAAAGGAAGATAAAGAAGAGCTCTATCGGCCAGTCTCTTTGCTAGGTTGCATCACTGGGATTCCTCGCAGGGTTGCCTCACTAAGCTGCCTCGATGTCTTCAAGTTGCTTTCTTCTCTTAAGTCTCTTATGTTAATTGGGGAAGCTCTCTCTAATCCAGTGATTACCTTCAATCCCCCCTACATTTTCCCTTTCGTGTAGGGATTTTTTATGGTAACAAGAAATGTCTGCACGAAAAAAAAAACTTCTCAATCCGATGAACCTATTTAGTTATGAGTGAAAATCTCCCATCTTTGTATTTGATGCACTTCTTGCTATTATATATGCTAGGAAAAATTTAAATTTTCCTCGATGTACCTAAACCAAAACTCTGCAACCTCTTCGCAAATGGTGAGGGGCCATCGTAACTTTTTCCTATCGTTTACATCCCAGCCATTCTGACTTCTAACATGTTAAATTCTCCCTTGTCTGTGCTATTCCGTTCTGCCATGCAATGAACTTATTGAGTGGGTATTGTTCATTAGGAATGCCCCTAGTAGTAATAATTCTCCCTATCTTTTGGACTTGTAAAATTCCCCCAAAGTAACTGCTGAGCTTCAAAATTCTCCTCAGTTTTTCGTTCCTTTATTCTTCCTCGTTCGATCTTATTCAAAAAGTAAAATTCTCCCCGATGTACCTGAGTCAGAAGTAACTCCAATCGGACTTGTAGCGAGGGAACATTGTCAAATTTTTAAACTGTGTTGCGTTGGGCCTTTCCTCTAACGTTGAATTCTCCCCGATGCCTTTTCAACCCGTTTCATCTTAGTGTGGGTTTTCATCGTGGGAACTCTGCATCTAACAAAAAAATTGGTGCCAAAACTTAAATTCTCTTGAAAGTAATACACATTTTCCCAAATGTCACCTCATTAATAATATGAGCCTATCTTCTTAACTGACAAAGTGTGCCCCGACGTTCCACGTGTCCACTTATAATTATTTTGATGGCTTGGCACGTGCTTCTATGGAAAACTCAAATATCCACTTGATTTCCACTTGATTTCAAATGGCTAACTCTCAACACTTAGTCACATTTTCCTCTCCGTCTCTTTGCTTACCCTCATACTTACAGAGTTTTTAGAGAAAAAAAAGAAACAAACTGCCATTGTTATCCAAGCTTTCACCTGGTTCTTACCTTCCTTGTCTTCTCTGAAGAACCTATATCCTTGACTTACTTAAGTCTATACTATATAGGTGCTCGTCTAGTTTGAAAATTGTGATAAAATTTGAGACCCATTCCTAGTTACCAAAGGAACCTCAGGCTCAACTTGATGCCTCTATCAGATCTTATAAGGTAGCTCATCGACAACACTCACTAGGACTGCATACATACATCATATCATGATATAATTGGTTATGTGTGAGTTAATTCCCTTGAAATTTATTTTCTACCATTTTTGAGTTTTTTAAAATAATTTCTAAGATTTTATAATGATTTTTAGAAATTAATTTGGTTGTCTTAAGAACCCTTGGGGCTGATTTATAATTTATTTTTATGGCATAAATTCTGGTTGGGTAGAATCCAAAACCGATTGAGAATATTGTGGGTGCAGTTTGTATTTCTAAATCTTCAAAAACACGCATTTTTCATTACATCGCAGCCTTACACGTGTTTCCTTTATAACGGCTTGATGTGTGTTTTCTTATACATATATTCTCTAGACTCACTTTGCACTATTGAATCATTTTAATCAACAATCTGCATGTGTTTTCTTAGAATCCCCATGTTTGATTTTGAACAAATCAAATCTATTTTAAATGCGAGGGCTTGACATTCCTTAAATTGACTTCGAATCAATCCTGATCGTTTAGTTTCCCTCGATCTTCCTGAGCCTTCTTCTCGTAGTATAAAAAGATACATCATATTCAATTTTGTAAATTTTGGTCATTGTTAACTCTGAGAGAAAAAAGAGAGAAGAGAGAGAGAGATTTAAAGAGAGAGAGTTCGAAAAGTTTTTACAAACCCTAACTCAAACTTCAAACCAAATCCAAACCAGAAAATCTTTTTCTGAGTGTTGATAGTTCATGATTTGAGAATTTTTTCCTATAGTGTCTTATATCTTGTTGCCAACTTAATCACGTTGATTAAGTCGCTATTTCTTCATATAGAAATCTTAGATTTGATTACTGTGATACATATCACTTCGTTATTTGCTAGATTTGATTTTTTATTTCGAGAAATATATTCTTTGTTGGTTATTTTCAAAATAAATGCTAGTTTCAAACCCTAAACCAACAATATCCTTTCTGATTTCAGCTTACTCAATCTATCAGATTTAGATCTAGTTTTGAGATATTGATTGGGGATTTCACTTTCAATAGTAAATATTTTCAAATAAATAAAGTGTATAGGATCTTGGCTAGTTTGTATAGAAAGATTCCTTCTTGACCTACAGTTATTTGAAAGATCCAAAATCTGACTTATTTAACTAAGCAGATTTTAGAAACCCTTGCATCTAGAGAGATCTGTTTGTAATTTGATAACTCATATTATCTGTAATTAAGTGTGTGTGAGTTACATGCATGAGTTTAGAGCACTACACCACATACAGCTTCACATTCCTACACTAAAACGTGTTGGTGTTAAGATATTGGACTATTAGAGTCGACGTAAACCTAAAAGGAGTAAAGATAAGAAGCTGGGAGAACATCAACAACAATCAGAACCTTAGGACAAGTCAGAACACGCCAGAGGAGTTGGTACATTTCTGAACATATATTAGGTTTATTTGTGTGTCTTGATTGTTATGTAGCTTGTAATTTGTTACTCATTTTTAATGGACTTTTTACTTTTGTGGCGTAGAGGTCACCATGGTTGTTTTCCCAATTGGGTGGGGTTTTACCACGTTAAAATTGCTTGTGTACACTTTGTTTTACTCTTATCCCTTTCTTGAGGTTGTGTTGGTTTATTCTATTTAAGTTTTGTTTTTCAAAACTGGTAAACCTATAACTAAAATTACTCGTTCATAACTGTTTTACACATCTTGTGTTTTAAATTTGTTTTAAGAAAAGAGTTTCTTTAACAAACTATTCAGATCCATTCAGATAGTTTAATCTTGTATGAAACGACTTAAGTGGTAGTTTTTCAATTGGTATTAGAGCTTTGGTTTTCAAAAATTCTTTAGATCTTGTGTTTCTGAAATTATTTTCTCAAAGCGAATTATGGATGAGAAATTTGAGAGACTAGGTAACCTGTCCAGACCCCCTCTCTTTGATGGAACCAACTTCCCTAACTGGAAGGTAAGGATGGTGTCATTACTTTAGAGGATGATGTCTGGGAAGTTATTAAAAATGGTTACACTTTTCCTACTAAACCAGATGCTGAAGGAAGTAATGTGAGGATTATAAATTTACTAAGTGAATTCACTAAATAAGAGAAATAGGTTTCACTTAATAATAATAAAGGCAAAAATTCCATATTCATGTCTATCAACGAACACGAATTTAAGAGGATATCATTATGCTCTACCTCTAAAGAAGCATGGGACACCCTAGTGACTGCTCATAAGGGTGATACCATAGTTAAAGCTACTCAAACTCAAATGTTAATCCAGTAGTATAACTCCTTAATCATGACTGAGATTGTTTATGGTAGAAAGGAAATTGTATCTAAAATTTTGAGATCACTTACACAAAAAATTGATAATAAGAGATATGAAATTAAGGAGATTGATGATCAAAATCTCATACCTGAACTCCTCAATAGCAAATTGAGAACTATGAAAATGGAATTAGAATTTAAGAAACAATTAATCCAGTCCCAAAAGAGACAACCTACCTTCAATATTGTATTTTCATCTAAGTTGACCACACTTATCTTTAGAATACCTAATATTAACTTAGACTCTGATGAGGACCATAATTTAGATAATTTGGATAATCAGATTGCCTTTATGTCTAAACAGTTTAAGAAAATTGTGAGTTTTCGAAATAAAATAGCAAAAAGACGAGGGAAGTCTACTTATCCAAATCAATCTAATAACATGCCTCATGAGAAAATACATGACAAACTCCAGTCTCATAATCAAAAGAAACCTGACAATGACCTTAAGAATGTTGAATGCTATAGATGTGGAAATCTAGGACACATGGCTAGTGACTGTAGAGTTAACTTAGGCAAAATTTGAAAACATCATTTAAGCAAGACTTGGGATGACTTAAGTGATTTTGAAAATTGTGAACCTGAGTCATCTAACATTTTTTTACCCTTGCATGTAATTCTTTGCTAATATAATCTATAATGATGATGAGAAATCCGATAATACCATGACTGATAGTATGCCTACTAGTTTATCTGCTTTATTGCTTGAGAATGTTGATAAAAATTCAAATGCCGCATGTGTGAGTCAAATGGAATGTTATCTTATTGATTTCAATGGGTGTGTAAGAACTAAAAATGAACCGCTAGGGGACACTGCACAATGCACACTTAGCGACTCCGAAAATGATGACTTTCGTGACATTCACACACTGTACACAAAAACTTTCAAGAAAGCACTAGGCTTGAAAAAACTGTAAATGATCTTACCCAGAAGGTAGAAACCCTAAGTTTGATGATCAAACAAAATGCTCAAGATTATACTACCCAATGTTTAACTTATGAGAATGAAACCACATATTTTGAACAAAAACTGAAAGAGATGTCTAACTCTAATGAAATTCTGGAAAAGAATTACAAAGGAACGTTGTTTGAATTGGAACAAAAAAAAAAGAGAAAACATTCACAGTCTTCAAAAATTCGCAAAATTTGAAAACAATTATAAGTGTTTTGAAGATTGTGTAGCTGAAAGCAAAACCAATTCTGATGACATAATCGAAATAGTTTTTTTTCCAATTCCAAGACACAAACTAAAAACGTTAGAACCATAAAGTTTGTGTCTGGTGGCAAAAGACCTATTAAAACTTGTCCAGATCTTCAAGTTTTAAAAAATAATTTTGATAAAAATCAACCGAAGTTAGACATTGGTGAATCAAGCTACTCTAAGCATAATGTTGAACAAAAGACCAAATATGTCTGCCCTCCTATTAGATAATAAGATTCGACATTTCATCATGTGCCACCGAGGAATAAGACTAGAGCTCAAAACCTAGACAAACCGTTGAATAATATCTTTCTTAAGGTTATCAGTTCAACGTGCCTTCTTTACTACTCCTACTGTGATGCATATGGAAATTCTTTTGATGGTTTCTATTCCAAAGGTCCATGTAATCCTATCTATACCTCTCTTGTTTACCATAACTACAACTATTCTAGGAGAAGACGAAACAACCATGTCATTCCTAGACAACCAGACAAGAACTCTAACTATCGTAATAGAAGGAAAATGACTAATACTAAAAGAAAATCTACAAGAAGGAATCTTAGATTCTATTCTAGACCAATTTCTCCAACTGTTTATAACAACAATCAAATTGCGCAAAAATCTTTTAAAGAAAAGGCAGAAGCTCGTAAGTTTTATAAAAAACGAGCTAATAAGTGAAAATTAAAAACTAGAGCAATTTCGGTTAGAAAAGATGATCTATTACCCCAGTTAAAATGCAACATAGTGATCACTACTTTTAGAACCGAACATACTATAACAGGATGTTCCAACATATAACCAGGGATGATTCTAAACTCTCAAACAAAAGTAACTTCTCCAGAAAAAAGTCTTGTTTGGAGATGTGTATCAGCCCAGATCATTGGTAAAGGAACACTCCATAAAGAAGGATTGCCCATTCTTAAGAATCTTATCTTGGTAAAAGGACTTAAAGAAAATTTTCTAAGTATGTCATAGTTTTATGACTCCAACCATACTATCACTTTTTCAAAGAATAATTAAAAAATTTTAAATGAAAAAGGTGATTGCATTATTACAGGACTCCATACTCCAGATAACTATTACACAGTCAATTCAAGTGTAGAGGTTTGTAACATTGCCATATTGGATGACAATGAGATATGACATAATAGGTTGGGTCACATTAACTATGATAGTCTTGGAAAGTTATGCTCCCAAGAGATAGTTGGAGGTCTTCCCAAGATCAAACCAATTTCAAACATTGTCTGTGGTTCATGTCAAGAAGGAAAAATTGTCAAGTCTCCTCATAAGAAAGTTAAAGAAGTTCTATGCCCTAAACCACTAGAACTCATCCATATGGACCTAATGGGTCCTTCTCGTACTGTTAGTCTTTGTGGTAAAAATTACATCCTTGTTATGGTTGATAATTTTACTCGATTTACCTGGGTTGCCTTCCTAAAGCATAAATAAAAAATCTTTCAAAAGTTTTTGAAAATCCTAGTTCGTATGGAAAAATAAAAGGACACCTAAGTTGATCGAATTCGTAGTGATAGAGGAGAAGAATTCATAGATTCAAGTATTATTGAATATTATGAGTATAATGGTTACAAACATGAATTTAGTTCTCCTAAAACACCTAAACAAAATGGGATAGCTGAGCTTAAAAATCGCATTCTTCAAGAAATGGCCCATGTGCTGATTCATGCAAAACACATACCAAAATATTTTTGGGTAGAATCCATTCATACTGCCTGCCATATAATAAATCGCGTCTACTTAAGGAAGAATACCAAACAATCATCCTATGATATTTGGTATGGAAAGAAAACTAACCTAAAATACTTTAGAACCTTTGGTAGTACCTGTTATGTCTTTAAGGACAGAGAACATCTGTCTAAATTCGAAACCAGAGTTGATAAAGACATATTTTTAGGATATTCTCCAAACAGTAGAGCCTATCGTGTCTACAATCTTCATACCAAAACCATGATGGAATCCATTAATGTGGTTGTAAGTGACACTAATGTAGAAAGTAAGCCCAAAGAATAAATTATTGTGGATAAGTCCGAAAACATTTTAAATTATGACTCACCCAAAATAGTTGAATCTTTACTAACTGAGACCCCTGATGTACCTAACTAGGTTTCCAAACACCATCCTTTTGATAGTGTAGTTGGTAATCCTACTGAGCCTGTTCGAACAAGATCTCAACTTCATAACATTACTCATTTTCCATGTTTTGTGTCTCTTATTGAGCCCAAAAGTGTAAATGAAGCGTTTAATGACACATTGTGGATAAGTGCTATGCAGGAGGAACTTCTTAAATTTTTCATTCATGATGTTTGGTATCTTATACCCATGCCTAAAAATAAAAGGGTTATTAGCACACGTTGGATTTTAAAAAAAAGACTAATGTGTATGGGATGATTATTAGGAATAAAGCTAGATTAGTTGCCCAGGGATACTCTCAGATTGAAGGAATAGATTTTGAGGAAACCTTTGATCTTGTCACTCTCCTCGAATCTGTTCGCTTACTTTTTGCCATAGCATGTCATTTACATCTCACTCTATATCAACTGGATGTTAAGTCAGCCTTCATTAATGGAATTTTAACTGAGGAGACCTATGTAGAACAACCCAAAGGGTTTATTGACCCTCATCACCCAAATTATGTTTATCGTCTTAAAAAGCACTTTATGGGCTAAAACAAGCTCCTAGATCTTGGTATGAGCGTCTATCCACTTTTCTTTTAAATAATGGATTTAGGAGAGGAGGAAATAACCAAACCTTGTTTGTCAAAAATTTTGACAACAACATTACTATTGCTCAAGTGTATGTAGACGATATCATCTTTGGTTCCACTTCCCCTTTTAAAGTTAAAGCCTTCTCTCACATTATGCACAAAGAATTTCAGATGTCACTTGTGGGGGAGTTACAATTCTTCTTAGGACTCGAAGTTAAACAAAATTCAGAAGGATTATTTCTATCGCAATCTAAATATGCTTAAGAAATTGTAAGAAGTTTGGCCTAGAAACAGCCAAAGATGCTAGGACACCTATGAGTACCACTGTCAAACTTTCTAAAGATGAGAATGGTAAATCTATTTATACCACATTGTACCATTGTATGATAGGAAGTTTACTTTATCTTACTTTCTCCCATCTTGACATCATGTCCTCTGTCTGTATGTGTGCCCGATATCAAAATAATCCTAAAGAGAGTCACCTTTTGTGCATTAAAAAAGTTATCAAATACATCAAAGGCACTCTAAACTCGGGACTTTGGTGCACTAAAGACACATCTAATACTATAGTAGGTTACACCGATGCTGATTGGGCCGGGTGTATCGATGATAGTAAGAGTACTGCAGGAGCGTGTTACTACATCAGTAACAACTTTGTAGGATGGTGTAGCAGGAAACAAAACTGCACTTTCTTGTCTACTGCAGAATCCGAATATATTGCAGCAGGAAGCTGTTGCTCTCAATTACTTTGGCTGACACAAATGCTAAAAGATTATGGTATCACTCAAGATAAGTTACATCTATATTGAAATAATCACAGCGCGATTAATATTTCTAAAAATCCTGTTAAACACTCTCGTACTAAACATATTAAAATCAGATATCATTTATACACGAGTTAGTTGAATCTAAGGAGTTGGAAATTAATTATCTTCCTACTGAATTACAATCAGCTAATCTATTCACTAAACCCTTAGATAATGCGCATTTTGAATCTTTACGCAAGTCGATTGGCATGATTTTTATCGAATGATGTTATATATTTTATGACTATTTTTCTTTATCCTTTTTCCATTTGAGACAAAATGGGGGGAGAAATTTGAGTCTTCTTGGACATTTTTGTATATTCTCAACTAAAAAGGTTAATCTTAGTTATCTTACTTTCAACAATCAGTACCATCAGTTGAAACATAATTTTGTTAGGTTATTGATTTGTATCTAGTTGAGTTATGTAATTTTATCTTTCTAGGATTTTGGGTAGATTGAATTTTTTTAAAGAATAGGATTTTCTTATTTCTTTTGTATCCCTATGAATCCTCGTTGACTCAAAGGAGATTTTTTCTCATACTTCCAAAGGGGGATATTGAAGCACCCTATATCCTTAACTTACTTAAGTCTATACTATATAGGTGCTCATCTATTTTGGAAATTGTGACAAAATTTGAGTCCCATTCCTAGTTACTAAAGGAACCTCAGAATTATCTTGATGCCTCTATCAATTTTTAAAAGGTAGCTCACCAACAACACTCACTAGGACTGCATACATACATCATATCATGATATAATTGGTTGTGTGAGTTAATTCTCTTGAAATTGATTTTCTACTATTTTTTTGGACTTTTTAAAATAATTTCTAAGATTTTAAAATGATTTTTAGAAATTAATATGGTTGTCTTAAAAACCCTTGGGGCTGATTTATAATTTGTTTTTATGGCATAAATTTTGGTTGGGTAGAATTCGAAAGTGCTAGAGAATATTATGGGTGCAATTTGTATTTCTAAATCTTCAAAAACACGTATTTTTCATTATATTGCATCCTTACACGTGTTTTTTTATAACAGCCTGATGTTGTTTTCTTATACTCACATTCTCTAGACTCACTGTGCACCATTGGATCATTTTAATCAATGATCTTCATGTGTTTTCTTATGATCCCTGTGTTTGATTTTGAACTAATCAAATCTATTTTAAATGTGGTGGCTTGACAACCCTTAGATTGACTTCGAATCAATCCTGATCGTTTATTTTCCCTCGATCTTCCAGAGCCTTCTTCTCGTAGTATAAAAGTAGACTTCATCTTCAATTTTGTAAATTTTGGTCATTGTTACCTATGAGAGAAAAAAGAGAGAAGATAGAAGAGAGAGAGAGAGAGAGAGAGAGAGAGAGAGAGAGAGAGTTCGAAAAGTTTTTACAAACCCTCACTCAAACTTCAAACCAAATCCAGGGCAGATAATCTTTTTCTGAGAGTTTATAGTTCGATCTCATTGCCACCTTAATCATGTTGATTAATTCTCTATTTCTTCATATAGAAATCTGAGATTTGATTTCTGAGATACAGATCACTTAGTTATTTGTTAGATCTGATTTCTTGTTTCGAGAAATCTCTTCTTTGTAGGTTATTTTCAAAATAAATATTGTTTTCAAACCGTAAACCAACAATATCCTTTCTGATTTCAACTTACTCGATCTGTCAGATTTAGATATAGTTTTGAGGTATTGATTAGGGATTTCAGTTGCAGTAGTAAATATTTTCAAATAAAAAAATGCATAGGATTTGGGCTAGTTTGTATAGTAAGATTCCTTCCTGATCTGGAGTTATTTGAAAGGTCCAAAATCTGACTTATTTGACTAAGCTGATTTTATAAACCCTTGCATTTAGAGCAATATGTTTGTAATTTGATAACTTATATTGTCTGTAATTAAGTGTGTGTGAGTTACATTCATGAGTTTAGAGCACTACACCACATACACCTTCACACTACTACATTGGAATGTGTTGGTATTGAGATATTGGATTGTTGGAGTCGGCGTAAAGCTAAAAGGAGCAAAGATAAGAAGTTGGGAGAACATCAGTAACAATCAGAACCTTAGGACAAGTCAGAACACGCCAGAGGTTTTGGTACATTTCTGAACTGAGATTAGTTTTGTTTGTGTGTCTTGATTGTTATATAACTTGTAATCTGTTACTCGTTTTTAGTGGACTTTTTACTTTTGTGGCGTAGAGGTCACTGTGGATGTTTTCCCAATTGGGTGGGGTTTTACCACGTTAAAATTACTTGTGTACACTTCCTTTTACTCTCATCCCTTTCTTGAGGTTGTGTTCGTTTATTCTATTTAAGTTTTGTTTTTCAAAGCTGGTAAACCTATAACTAAAATTACTCGTTCATATCTGTTTTACACATCTTGTGTTTTAAATTTGTTTTAAGAAAAGTGCTTCTTCAACAAACTGTTCAGAGCCATTTAGATAGTTTAATCTTATATTAAACGACTTAAGTGGTAGTTTTTCATTCTTCGCCCCCATGGTTGCTTGTACTCCCCCGTTTTCAGCGCTTCCTTACTTCCTTATGAACCTAAGATTCTTTTATGGATACTTCAATCTCTCCAAATGCTCATGCCACTATTGTCCCACCTGCCACCACCGCTACTGGTGCTGCTGCTCCTTTGGATGCCGCCTCTTTGGTGGCAGTTCGCCAAGAATAACTACGTTTCTATCATTGTTCCCTCATTTTTGGCAAAGGCGATGATTTCTTAGACCTCTGCCAAACTTGCACTTTCAGTTCCATGCGTGACCCTTTACTTATGGATGATAAAGATGAAGACTCAGTCGAATGGGGTTTCTTCCCCCCCAGTGGGGACTCTATGTTTTCGTCTCGATCAAGGTGATTTCCCTGATTCCCATATTAATTTTGAGGGGCGGTCTGGAGGCTCTCTAGCTCACTTTGCTACTTGGAACACGAATAAGAAGAATTCTCACGCTGTAGCCCTTGCCAAAGTTGGGATTCATGGGGTTAATTGGTTTTGGAGAGTTCACTATTTCTAAACAGAATGCTTCCCTCTGAGTCTTGGCCTCTCGCTGGAACGTTACGACTCATACTTTCATAGCTTCATGGGGTGAGTTTACCATCACTTTGGGAGGATGTTTGTGAACTATTGGGGCTTGATACTACAGGTGATGTGCCTTAATCTGATGAGGCCCTAGATGCCGAAGAAGCTGCAAATCGCTTTGAGTTGGATCGAATATGCCAAAGCTGCACTGGGTCATCCAATATGGCCACTTTCACACCTCTTATCAACTACTTCTTTCGAGATCCTTTGAAAAAGGATGGTCCTTTTGCTGCTACTAAGGGCAAGGTACATCTTTAGAACTTCCATCTTCCATCTTTGTTATTCTTTACCGCTTCGTGCTACTTGGTAAACCGAATGACTAGCATAAGAGGGAATTTATCAACATATCTATCTGTTTGGCTAGAGGTATCAAGCTTCCTCTGGAGGCCACAACCTTAGGATCCCTCTACACTTGACTGGACTGGACCCATATGGACATGGAACGATCCCTTGGCCATTATAACCTAGCCAATTTTGCCAACACCATACTCCTAATGGGCTTCCTATATGCCAGTTTCCCTATAATATCAGCCAACACCATCCCTCCTCCCCGTGGGGAAACCATCCTTCTGAATCGATTATACCTTCACCATGTAAAGTAGAGCCGCAAGGAGATACTCCCTAGTATTGACAAACCTGACAGGTTTTTCACGAGGCCATGAGGTAAAGAAGTTTTTATCCAAACTTGGAATTTTTTTCAACAGGGAGCAAAGATGATCCAACCAACTACTGTGGACCTTATCGTTGAAGAACCTTCTTTGGCCGTGGTCCTTTTGCTTTCTCAAGGGTATTTAACCTCTTACACCGAGTGGGGATATACTTTGGAGAATTACAACCCCAATTGGTGCAACCATCAATTTAGTTTCGACCAAGGGGCCCCTCGCCCAGTTTTTCTGCTATCCCACCCTAAGGCCACCTTTACTGCGGTCTATTCCCTCTATACTTCTACTAATTCTTGGGGGTCATCTCATCACTAGATGGGTGAGTCACCATCCCCAGTATTACAAGAAAAGGGTATGTGACTTCTTTGTTTGCAACTAGGTACTAGCCGACGCAATTGGCCAAGATTGATGAGTTCATTTAAGGCCCTTTGGTATATCCCCCAGTTCTTTCTTTTCTTGCCTTGGAATTGGGGCTTACGGGTAATTTCGTTCTTAGGGTGGAATTCCCTTTGAGTAGGACTCTAAAGGATCTTTCGAGCGATCTGCCTACCTATTACCCGATGGTCCCCACTGCCATACCTAAGCCCAAAAAGGCTCCCACGCCTAAACAAACTACCCAAGGATGCTTCTAGCTAGGGGCCTTCAAAACCTCCCTCCTCGAAATCCAAAACGTTAAAAAGTTGGACTTCCTCAAACTCTAAGTCACAGCCTAAGTCCCAAGGTCCTTTAGACTTATTCCCAATTGCCTATGTTCCTCCTGCCATGCCTGCCTAACTAAGTGGGGAAATAAAAGCCAAGTGTTAGGCTGAACTGGAGAGGGCGCAACGGGAATTTCAAGAAGCCACCCCCTTCCTCCTGCTGTTGCTTTCCCTATAATTATCACAGATGTAACAGAGGGGGTATCAAAACGTAGGAAGAATTCTAGAGTTCCCTCTACTTTTGGTAACTCTGGCATTTGAAAGAAGACTATGGGTACAAAGGCCCAGAGGAAAAGGGCTTATGAGGTACAACCTACTATTGCTACTTCTGCTACTGAGGCCTCTCTCTCCATCTCCAGCTGAGGCTATCACTCTGGATGACATTCCTAACACTGAGCAGACTCAAACCGATAGGGATTCACTAGTTCTTTCTCCAACTGCTTCGCCAATAATCATATCATCCCATTCTTCCTCTGAGCAAGAGATATGTTTCTTTTTTTTATTTCCACACTTAGCCATTTTTAGTATGATGTGAAGTAGTGTATTTCCTAACACTTTGAAAATTTGTGTAGGAGATTAAAGAAGAAAGGCCAAGTCCTCCTGTGATCCCCTTCGTGGGAGGACGCTTCTGCAGCGTCTCAGCCGATGCATCTCCTCCCCATTCTCTGATGTACGGGCTCGCCTATTCTCTTCGTTCTGCCTCTATGCATGTGGACAAGGCTTCTAGGAGGGCTGCCACTTCTAGAGAGACCATTAGAGCTTCTTCGCAGCCAAAGGAATTTGTTCTGGCCTCTTCTGGGCCATTTTCCTTTTCGATGGTTCCTCTGGAAGTTGTTCTAGTTTCTTCTAGCCCTCTAGAGGTACTAACTTGATTATCACTCTCTTTTTCATCATTTAGCTTTTGTACTAAGTATTTTCTTTGACCTTCAGGTTGTAACTACCCCTAATATATCCACATCTCTTATTGGGATAACTGTGCAGTTTTCTCTGGTCAGGCCTGCCATTATGTTATCACCCTTTACCAATATCACTGAGCTAAGCTCCTTCCTTGATTTGTTGAATTTTTATTTCTATGTTGTATTGCTTGTCCCTAACGCCTTATTATTGTGTTTAGATTTCCCCAAATTTGAATCCGCCATCTTCGTTTGGGGCCCCTCGTGTTATGTAGACTACCGTTGGGTCCACTGCTGCCCCGGAAGCTCCTTCACACCCAGCAGGGCTAATACCCCTTGATAAAGAAAATGATTCCTTATGCTTCCTCCCCCATCCTTTCAATATTTCCATTTTCAGAAGTCGATACTTCAACAAGGTCCAAGGTTCCTCTGGTTGGGGTTCCTCAGAGGCTTAGGGGGAAACCAATTTTTTTGCTATGGTCTCTGTCATTGCAGCTGTCTCTCCAACTACCACTCTTGCCCCAACCATTCCTGAGGTATTTCACTATTTTCTCTCTCTTTTTTAGCATAAGTATTTCCATTATTCCTTTAAGGTGATTTTAACAATGAAAAACACTAATAAATTTTTTTTCAAACTCCACCTGAAATAGTGACTTAACAATGAAAAAAAAAACACTTATTAAAATTTTTCGTTAAACTCTACCTATAACGGTGAGTTAACAATGAAAACCACTTGTTAAGATTTTTTGTCAAACTCCACCTATAACGGTGACTTAACAATGAAACCACTTGTTCATATTTTTCATCAAACTCCACCTACAATGGTGAATTAACAATGAAAAATACTTGTTAAGATTTTTCGTCAAACTCCACCTATAACGGTGACTTAACAATGAAAATTACTTGTTAACATTTTCCTCAAACTCTACTTATAACGGTGACTTAACAAGGAAAACCACTTGTTAAGATTTTCATTAAACTCACTTTTTTCACATTGCTTTGATGGTTGTGAGGGTGCTTGACATCATCCTGGAATCGACTCAGCGTGTTCCATTGGCTGTTGAATCCATGCCTGAAGAGTAATTCCCCTATGAGGACTCAAACCATGACGATCGTGGTTCAACTACAATTCTGCCAGGGACAGCGAGTCAGGATGCGAGGTTCCTTCCCCTGACATGCCACCTCTCAACTTCTATCTCACGGTCCTTTGCCAATCTCCTCAAATTTCTGTGATGGATCGGTCTATCATTGAGGGTATTTCCCAACATCACCCTAAAACTTTTACTGTTGATTACGTGCCCTCCAACGTATTGGTGATGAGCCATAGGTTACAAGGTCTAGCAGTCATTATTGATGAGTTCATTAACACTCAAACGTCCAACATTAAGAGGGCACTCATCAATCGTCATCTTAGAAGTTTCAAGGAGATGGGATATGATGGCTTCTAACTGAGTTGGATGATTAGCTATCTGAAACTTCCAAAGTGCCATTAGTTGGAAAGCCAGAGGGAACTATATATGAAACAGTAGAGGGCGAACGGTATGAAAAGAAAAGGCTAGCAGAGTTGAACCATCTATTAGTGGAAATTAATGACAGAGTGAGGGCTGCCGAAGAAGCCTTAGCAAAGCCAAGCCGGAACGAGAAACCCTATTAATAAAAAAAGATTAAGTGAAGACCAGGCTTGAAGGCTGTGTTATTGCTCAGAGTTCATTCTTGGAAGCTTCTTCTAGTTTGCCTGGGGACTTCTTCTCCCATCTCGATCTGTGGTTTCTTCTAGGCTAGATGTCCATTATTTTGTATTAACAATCTTTTCTTTGCTTTCACCAGATGTAATTATTGGGCGGTGGTTTCCAATTTTGTAATCGTTACAAGTCATATTAATGAAAGAGATATAGTATTTTATCATCATATTCTATTCCGTTGCAATGCTTCTGTTTATTGCAAAGTTCAAATTCTTACAATTTATAAGCAAACTCTTTATTTTTAAATCTACTTATAAGCCAAATAATTCCCAACTAATTTCAACATAGCATTAACAAAAAATATATCTCTAACTGAGGTTACTCGTTTAAACATAGTAAACCTTCAACCACTTGTTATTAATCTTGAAGGGATTATCTTCTTCCATATTAGAGATTAAATAGTAACATGAGTCATGAGCCTCCTTTACAATGAAAGTCCACTCTCAATTCCTATAAAATTTAGGTAATGGGAGCCCCTGAATGTGCTTTACTACTACCTTCAAAACCAAACCCCCCTCCAAAAATTTTCTTGACCTCACCAAATTTTCATATGCTCTGGAAAGCTTCTTTGTGTACATTTAGAAGTGTTGTATCGCATTATCCCTATGCTTATCCAGTTATTCCAACTGTACATGTCTGTTCTGAGGGATCATGCTACTTCGCAAGGCATATCTTGGCGAAGGAACTTCCAGCTCTACTGATAGAACTTCTTTGACCCCAAACATGATTGAGAATGGGGTATACCCTGTAGGATTCCTCTTTGTCGTTCGATAGGCCCATAGGAATGCTGGAATCTTGTCGTACCATGATCCTGGGATGTCTTCCATCGTCTTAGCCAAGATGTTGACGAAGGTCTTGTTAGTTGCTTCAGCTTGACCATACCTCTTAGGATATGCCACCGTTGAGGTATGATAGACAATGAAGTATTTTTATGTAAGCATCTTTACTTCTTTGTTAACAAATGAGGTCCCGTTATCAAAGAGGATAACCTTTGGAATCCTAATCCTGCAAATAATGTACTCCTTAACGAAGTTATCCACTATACATGTGGTTTCTCTTTTGAGTGGTATCACATCAACCCACTTTATAAAACATTTTATTTCCACAAGTATCTGAATCTTTCCCCTCAAAGATGGGTGTATTGCCCCTACTAGGTCAAACGCCCAAGTTTGGAATGGGTGATGAGTCGCCAAAGAATGTAAGTACACCAAAGGAGAATGGATCATGTTTCCATGTAGTTGACACGACTTGCATTTTCATACAAACTCAGCAGAATCTTTCTCTATAGTTGGCCAATAATAACCCAAGGTTATTAGTTGGTCATATAGCTTTGCTCCTCCAATGTGAGCTGGATTATGAGCTTATTTAAAAACTTTCATTGCTTCTTCCTTTGTGATACATCTCAATGGTCTGTTGAACTACCCTTTCCGATAGAGCTGATCATCATGAAAATAAAACTATGGGGACCTTCGCCTGAGTCTTATCGCATCTGTTTTCTCTAAAGGCAACACTCCGCCTTTAATAAAATTGATGTAAGTCTGCCTCCAGTCTAGTTGAGTTTCAATGAAGTGGCATTCAGCTGCCTGAAATAAAAGTTGACATTTATCGCACCTTCGTTGTAACACCGCTTCATCCTTCTTCATCCTTAGGAAGAAGTAACCCTCCCTCTGAATTTTTCTGTATAGAGGGATATTAGATATGTCACAGTGTTGATCATGCGTCTTCTTTAATATTTGCTATGCTTCTTCCGAATTGAATTATCTTGGCAACCATCCTCCTATGTTCCCGAAGTAGAGGTTTTTGTGATTGGCAAAGTATTGCGCTAGCTCTTTCAGTTCCATCTTGCCTTTCCCAGATTTCAACTACTTACTGATCTTGCCCCTCTAGTTCAAATTATCTTCCATTGGTAAGATCTATTGCATAGATGATGGGGCTATTCTCCGTTATATCACCACAATAGTTGCATTAATTTTCATAGCCATCTTTTGAGAAATAGTAGCATAGGCATCAACATCCCTATTCATCATTCTGGCGCCTTCTTATTTTGAAATGGTGGAACTGGTTGATTAACCATTGGATGATCATTCAATAAGGCGCTAAGTTGAGGTACTTCAACGCGTATTCCCCGTTCACTTTTTGAACCATCAAGGTCGAATTACCTTCGATGCATAGTTAGTGGATGCCCCTTCGAAGGGCTTCTAACAACCCCAGTACCAACGCTTCTTACTCGGCTTCATTGTTAGAGGAAGCGAAATCTAACTTGTAGGAAAGGAAAAATTCTTCCTTCCTTTTAAAAAAGATAACCCCTGCCCCTCCTTTCTTTTCCACCGAAGACCTATCCAACTGTATTGTCTATTCTTCAAGGTTAGCATAAAAAAAATTGCGTGCAAGTCATCCCTTAGAATGCTCTTTTGGGGTGGCTTAAATACCCCAGATGGGAAAATTGCCAATAAATCCACATACGCTTGGCTCTTGATCGCACAAGGGACCACAAATTTTAAGTCATATTCTGAAAAGATGAGGAAGGACCTAGTTGATCTTCCAAAAAAAATAGTTCTTGCTAATAAATACTTATTTGGGTCACATCTTATCACTATGTGAATTGTGAAAGATAACATGTAATGTTTAATTTTTTGTACTACAAATACCAAGGCTAAATAATGTCTTTCTACACTAATGTACCTTGCCTCTGGTCCATGTATGATCCTACTCAGGTAGTATACTGGTCATTCTTACCCATTAACTTCTTATGCCAAGAGAGTTCTGATGGACCTAGTAGTAGATGTGAGGTAGAGTTACAACGATATCCCTGCCCTCAGAGGAATCATCATTTGTGGAGAAGTGAGAAACTACTTTAACTTGGTCAAATATTCTTGGTGAGATTCCTCCCATTTGAAATTTTTTCCCTTTCGCAACAGCTCCATTAGCGGGTGAGTTATTCAAGTTAATATTGGTACAAATATCCTAAGGTAGGAGACTTTACCATGGAAACTCTTGAGCTCCTTCTTCGTTCTTGGACATGGCATCTACAGAATCGCTCATTGATTATACTGGTCCATCTGCACTCCTTACCGATCTACCACAAAACCCATAAACTTTCCACTTGTGACTTCGAAAGTGTACTTCAGCGGGTTCATCTCCAGCTTGTATTTTCTGCACCGAATGAACACCTTTCTTAGATTGTCTAGATGGGACTCCTCCTTCTTCGACTTGATGAGCAAATCATCAATTTAAATTCCAAAAACTTATGAAAGAAGTCATGAAAGATGGCCATCATCGTCCGTTGATACGCTGCCCCAGCATTCTTTAACCCAAAAGGCATTACAGTGTACATAAAGTTGCCCAACGGGGTCATGAATGCCATTTTCTCCGCATCTGTTGGACCCATCTCGATCTGGTTGTATCCCACATACCCATCCATAAAATTATACACATCATGACCAGCAGTTGCATCGTTCAAGCTATCAATGGAGGGCAGGGAACTCATCCTTCAGGCGAACTCTGTTTAAATCTCTGAAGTTCACACAGATACTTATCTAATTCTTGTCCTTCTTCCCCAATGGGATGATTCTTGACAATCAAAGTGGATATTGTATCAGTTTTATGAACCCTTTTGCTAGAAATCGTTCCACCTCCTCTTTGATCTTTAAATCTAGTGCATGCTTGTAAGTTCTTATGCCTTTTTTCACTGGTATGGCTGAAGGCATAAAGTTATGTTTGTGGCAACTTACTTCTTCAGCTATCCCCTCTATTTATGTGCATTTCCATGAAAAAATGTCCCTGTATTCCCGAAGTAGCTTAACTAAGGCCCTTCCTTTCTCCTCGCTCGGGTATTTTAAAATAAAGATGGGCCTTGGGTCTTCACCTTCATCAGCTAAATTTAACTGTTCCAGTTCCTGCACATGTGGCTTCGAATGATCTGCCATGTAATATAGATCTTCTCCCACTTCTTCTACAAACTCTTGTATGTTAGAATTGTCAATGACCATACACTGACCTTGTTGGTCTTTTAAAAAACATTCATACACCGGGTTAGCCTCTTTGTCAGCCTCTAAAACAGCTCATTCGGCCTCCTGCTCACACCTTCAGAGGAGGTAAATCACTCTCCCATCCTCTGTAATTTTCTTCTTTTATTTCTTGCTTGCCGTTACAACTACCTTCCTCTTCCTTTAGCTCAAAACTTTTTCTAGTCTGTTTTTAGAAATCCTGCTCAACGTGCTCTGCCGTTGGACCTTGTGATCCATCCTGGGCCTTATTCTGTCTCTAAGATGTTTCGAGATATTTAGGATATTGGGACCAACATGGTGCACTTCCTCAGATGCTTACCTTATTCCCTCTCTTTCACTCTTCTGACCATTCATTGCTCCCATCCGTTCTTTAATAGATTTAACTCTTGCTCCCTCCATTCTTTTTGTCTAGAATCTAGAATCTTCTTCTAATTCAGTGTAGAAAGTTTCATCAACTAGGTGAGCTTCTTCAGTGGAAAAATGTTTCTTTATTGCACGTATGATAATCTTAGTCCCTTTCACGTTTTCCTTCGCACATTGGTGGTACGTCGAAGGGACTAATCTATGATTGTGCATCCACACCCTTCCTATCAGAAGGTGATACGAAGTAGAACTCTCAATCATATGGAATTTATTGTGCGAAGTAAGATTCCTCATCACAATCCCAACATTTATGTATCTAATTTACTTGGATTATTGGTTATCATAACCCGAAATTATTGGAGGCATTAATATCAACGTTGCCTCATGAATATTGGCTGCCTCGAAGGAACTTATTGGCATGATGTTTATCGAAGCTCCCCCATCCATCAAAGCTCTTGCAAAACTCACCCCATTAACACTGGCAGTTATGCACAAGGACCTATTATGGGGGAACCTCATAGCCCTGTCGGCATTGCTAAAGGTTACTTCGAATAAAAACTTCCTTACTAACCTGGCCATTGGTCCTCTCCACCTCAGCGATGGTATTGCGTTCTTTTGTGCAATATCCAAGATCGCTTATGTTATTTCTAACCGGATCTCCTTTGGTATCCTTACTTGGTCGAAGAACCATGAGAACTTTGGTGACCGTGAAATAACCTCGTATTCTACCCCTTGATCAATCTTCTCTCCTTCTAGGCTGCATACGTCTTCTATATCCCTGGTGCTAACTTTATCGTAAGCTATCACTACATTGTCCACTCCCCTGGTACAGTCTTCCAACACATCTTCAAATTCTTCTCGTTTAATATCCAGTTCCCTTGCTTCACATTCAACCTCCTCATTATAAGCAACTACAAGGTTGGCCCCATGTGTTGGCAGGGGGTTAGCGTTTACATTCTCTTAAGGGATTTACAGAGTCCCCATCTTCATGTGCTTTCTTATGTTCTTTTTGAGTGTGAAATAGGTTGCCGTTAGTTGACCCACTTTTCGATGGATCTGGAAATACTTGGTATCATCCCTTGTCTCAACATCTGGTTCAATGGTCGGAATGCCCTTAGGCTCATACACTATTCCACCCTAGACTATTGTGTTGTAACAACTGACAGCTTCTTCAACGGTGCGGGGCAGTGGGGGTAGATCCTTTCTATCTTTTCTAAACTTTATTTTGTTATCCTTATTTGGTTGCTTATCCCCTTCTCCTGCATCGGCATAACCCACTTGAAGGGGATGGCCACGTGTCGCAACGGGATGTATCGGCTGCCTAAACATCATAGGCATTGTGATGGGAATTGGCCGAATGACCAATGATATATTTCTTGCTACCTTTAGAAACTCCGTAAAAGTCCCCTCACGTGTCTCGTTATTGAGGTGGTAGATGCACTCTGGGAGCAAACCTCCGGATTAAAGCTAAAGCAGTTTGGACTCCTTAGCCACTTCTCTTACCCCAAGATATCTTTTGATGAACCTTCGAACATAAGACACCACTTCGTCCCCTAGTCGTTTCTTCTCCCTACTTAGATAGGTCAGTGCGAACTCGTATTCTACCAGAAAGAACTTCTGGACAAATAGCATATGCATTTCCTCCCATGTTGAGACACTTTTTGGTGCCAAGTGAGAGTACCAGGTATAATATTTATAGATTAAGGATTTAGAAAACTCCCTCAGCCTAAGCTTGTTGTTGTTGCAGTGAGCCCCCAAGTGTTCAATGAAGCGCTTGATATGCTCCTTCAGGTTCCCCCCTTTTCCTGTGTACTTGTCAAAGATGGGAGAAAATAGTCCTTTGGGTAAGGATCATTGTTGTATTCCTGAGGGTAAGGGGTACAAAAATTATCATACATCGATGCTACCTCCCTAGCTACTATGAGGAAGCTACTATCATCTTTAATATCTCCTTCCTCATTTCTTCCAAGGCATATGCTGGTGTTTTCTCAACCACTGGAGCAATAGGCTAAGGGAGCACATGTGGAATACCCGTTACATCTGGTGTACTTACCATGGGTGGTATTCCCACCTTTGGGATAAGTGTGGGTACTGTGTTCATGGGGACAACTCCCGTTGGAGCTGAGCTCGAGGGGCTATCGAGCCGCCATTGGTGTTATGAAGGAACTGGGGTCAAATCCACCCAAAATCATTGCAACAACGGGAGTCTACAAAAATTCAAAAAACTTTCCCTTGAGAAGGGCCATCTGCACTTGTCCCATCCCGGCACTAGTGGAAGCCTACGTCACCCCTGGGATGCCTATTACCGTTTTAACTGGGGGTACCTCCACCTGAGGAATCCCATCCCAAGTAGACTCAAGCTCCCTCGCAACTTGATCTTCATTACGTTGAATAACGTTAAAATCTATGGTATGACTAACATTATCTTGCGCCATACTTTTAGAAAAATGCCTCCACAGCAGAGTCGCTAAATGTAAGAGGGTAGTCCCCTTTTAGCATGGAAGTAAGGTAATACTAGTTGAGGTATAACCCTTATAGGTATGGTGATAAATGATAACCCAAGAGCTCTATAATAGATATAAGTGAACACACAATCTTATATATGATCAATGATATACCCGTTTATATCCTCAGCCTGGCTGATGATAACCTCCAAATGGACGACCCTACGAGGGGCCGACCCCTCCAACAGGCTCCATACGACCCCTCAGAGGGGCCGACCCTTCACCAGGCTCCAGATGACCCTATGAGGGACCGAACCCTCCAACAGGCTCCATACGACCCCTCAGAGGGGCCGACCCTTCACCAGGCTCCAGACGACCCTACGAGGGGCCGACCCTTCATCAGGTTCCAGACGACCTTATGAGGGGCCGACCCTTCACCAGGCTCCGAACGACCCTCCGAGGGTACGATAGTACGAGGCCAGAATTAGGCCAGACCCACTACCGGAAGAAGCTTTGCCCTCGGCCTCGGCTCATAGGCCGAGGGTGACATCATGACAGCGCGTGGTTTGGGAGACGCGTGGAACAGTGCGCGTGAGGCTCATATGGCAGGTGGAAGACCGTTATAACCAAATCACACCCTCACGTGAGGGAATATTATGTCATCATTTGGCATTTACAGGTGTCAACAGGGGATTGGCTAGATCATCATTCACATGCACCATGCATACTTGGGGGGTACACTACACCCCCCAAGACCTATATATACTTGTCACCTATAACCCTACAGGGGATCGATCCATTAACGGTAGCCCTAGCTAAAACTCTACTGGTACACACAGTAGAGAGAGAGAGAGGGTTATGTGCATTGTATCCAAGGCCATTAGTGCCCATACTTAGTGGATCACACACTCACAGTGGATGTAGGCCAAATTGGCTGAACCACTATACATCATTGTCTTAGTTCCTCTTATACTCATCCCCTTCTACATACTTATACATTTATACATCTCTATGGTTGCCATGGCCGCTACTGCTTGAGCTCACTATCACTTATCCGGTGGTGCTAAATCTTAACATCATCAGTTTGGCGCCGTCTATGGGAACGAGAAGACATCTCTTCCTTTGTACATCTTGACCTCACTGGGCACTCTGGTGGTGAACCAACACTCCCCCTAAGAGGAGGTGTTTCACCATTGAAAGAGACCCACTAAGGTTCCCAAGCTCACCAGTATTTTCTTCAGTTCAACTTTTCATAGCTCAAGCACATGGCACCTGAGATGCCACCACCACCACTTCTCCCGCCGGATGAGGGGGGAAGACCTAGTTCCAGTCATCCGCCGCCTCCGTCTGAGATGGCTGATGTGGCGGCAGCCCTAAAGTCTCTGGCAGTAAGCCAGTGGATGATGCAAGAGCAGTTCACAGCTCTAAGCCAGAACATACTAAGAGCACCAGGGGTTTCACCTGAGATGATTACTCCGGCAGCAGCTCCAGGGCAGCATGAGGCCAGGGGACCACCCCAGGCACCGCGCAAAGACCTGCCACCCCCCAGCGGCGTAGGGATGTTGCTGACCCCCGGCGTCTATGCCTGGGGAGGCAAGAAAACCCTTGCCCTGAGGATAGGTATGGAGATCTGGAGGGAGAGGAGGCTCCTATAGAGTGCTGGGAACCTTACGAGGTCTCTAACAATACTATACGACCCCTCCAGGACAGTAGGGGAAAGTGCGGGAGACCAAACCCTGATGATCGCCCAAGAGGCTCTGCTTTTGATCGCTTGAGCAAGGGGTCGGCCTTTGAGAGGATAGGCCAAGTAAATGACCTGCGGGAACAGTTGTCCAGGCCAAGAAGCGCCGCGAGATCCAGGAGGGAGGCAGCAGATGGCCGACCCCGAGGACGAGATGACGGCCAAAGGGATGTGAACAGCCAACACAGGCCTGCTGCAGCAGAACCCTCTGTCCACCTCGGAGAGGCAGCAGGGGATAACATCGGCCAGGCCGACCCTGTGAGGCCCTGGAATGTCTCAATCCAGCGGTTAAAGGATAAGATCGGTGATATATTGAAGAGCCGAGACCCTCTTCAGAGGGGATACACCATAGGCTCACCCTTCGTGGCAAAGATAGTCAACTTCCCCACGCCGTCAAAGTTCAAGCCACCTGTGGTCACCCCAAGGTATGACGGGAGCACCAACCCCGTCCACCACGTGGAGATGTATCAGTCGGCGGCAGATATATACTCTATCTCGGATGAGATGAGGTGTCGTGCCTTCTCTGGTACCTTGACAGGGGCTGCGCATGTCTGGTACACGTCTCTTCCAAAAAATTCCATTGAAAACTTTAAGCAGTTGGCAGACCTGTTCATCCATAATTTCTGCTTTGGGGTGAGGCTACAGAAGAAGACCACCCACCTGCTCTATGTTAAACAGGGGAAGAGTGAGAATCTGAGGGACTATATAGCCAGATTCAATAAGGAGAAGCTGGAGGTGGAAGACTATGAGGAGAGCATAGCCATGACAGCCCTGATTGGAGGACTCCAAAAGGGGAAGCTGTTATGGAAGCTCGCTGAAGACCCTCCGAGGACGATGGCCGAACTGTTGTCGAGAGCAGGAAAGGTGATGAACACCGAAGAAGCGATGGCTGCAAAATATGAAGACGAAAGAGGAGGTGCTAGTGGGAGTAAATACCCTAAGAAGAACAAATAAGGGAAGAAGAGGTCCACGGATGACAAGTTCGCTGGATACACCCCTCTGACGGTCAGCTGTGAACAGATCCTCAATGAGATAAAGAGTGACCGGTCCCTGAGATGGCCTGAGAAGCTGAGGGCAGCCCCCGACAAGAGGAATAAGAACCTGTGGTGTGAATATCACCAAGACAACGGCCACGTAACGGACAAGTGATTTGCTCTGAAAGACGAGATTGAGAAATGCTAAAGAAAGGGAAGCTCAGAAAGTACGTCGACAAAGGTGCCTTCAAGAGGGGCCGAGGGGACGACCCCAGAAAGAAGCGAGGCGATGCATGCAGAGAAGGTCCTCAAAAAAGAGGGGACGACCCTTCTGATGATGAGGACGACCCTGACCTCCCGTCGAGAGATGACCACGACCCTGTCAAGAGGCTTAATATGATCTCGCTCGGAGTGGGAATGATCTCCGGGGGTCTTCCAGGAGGAGGATCTGAGGTCACCAACAGGAAGGACCATGTGGCTGAGGACAAGGCAGTGGCGAAGACGGTACACGCGACCTCCCTGGAGGTCAAGTCAGAAAAAAGGAAAAAGGTTGATATGGACACACTGATAGTGGGATTTTCAAGAATGGACTTCAAAGGCCTCTTAGCCCCACATGATCACCCTCTCATCATCACTACCAGGGTGCACGGATGGGAGGTACCGAGGATCTTGGTAGATGGGGGTAGTTCTGCAGATGTGATGTTTTGGCCATGCTTCAAAGCCTTGGGTCTCAGCCGTGCTAGACTCATCCCCTACCATCATCCATTGATTGGGTTCAGTGGGGAAAAGGTTCATCCCCTTGGGGTATATAAGGCCGATGTGAGGATGGGGGACGAGTGACCGAGATGGCTCACCAAGAAGGTCAGTTTCTTTGTGATGGATGAGCAGGTGTTTTCGGCCTACAACATCAAACTGGGGCGTGTGGCCCTCAAGGGGTTTGAAGTCGTGCCATCTACGGTCCATCAGATGATCAAATTTCTAACCTCTTACGGGGTGGGGGAAGTTCAGGGAGACCAGACGACAGCGAGAGAATGTTACTACAACTCCGCTAAAGAAAGGGAGGCACACAAGAGGGTTACAACCACTTAAACTGTTGGCAAGTTGGCAAGTCTCTGAAGCCCAACATCAAGGAAGACCTCATTAAACTGTTGAGGAGAAGGCGAAGCGTTTTCGCCTGGAGTCATGTAGATATGCCAGGGATTGACCCTGAAATCATATGCCACAAGCTCAATGTGGTAGAGGGAGTGAAGCCGGTGAAGCAGAAGAGGGAAATTTACTCCAGAGAAAAATATGAGGTCATCAGGGACGAGGTCAAAAAATTACAAGACGCTGAATTTATCAGAGAGGTCATCTACCCTAAATGGTTATCCAATGCAGTCATTGTCCCAAAGGCCAACGGCAAGTGGAGAATGTGTGTGGACTTCACAAACCTCAACAAGCACTGTCCCAAAGACAACTTCCCTCTCCCCCGCATTGACCAGATGGTAGACGCTATCGCAGGCCATGAGCTCATGAGTTTTATGGATGCCTATTCAGGGTACAACCAGATCTTCATGAACCCTGAAGACTCGGAGAGGACCGCCTTCATCATTGACAAGGGGACATACTGTTACAGGGTCATGCCCTTTGGCCTAAAAAATGTGGGGGCAACATACCAGTGCCTCGTAAACAAAATGTTTGAAGACCAAATTGGGAAGTCTATGGAGGTCTATGTAGACGACATGATGACTAAGATTCTGAAGGCAGAGGATCATGTGGAAGACCTGGAGAGGACCTTTAATACGATGGACAAATATAAGATGAAGCTTAATCCGGCCAAATGTGTCTTCGGGGTCGGAGCAGGGAAGTTCTTGGGGTTCATTGTCAATCAAAGAGGCATCGAGGACAATCCTGAAAAGATAAAGGCCCTTGTTGAAATGAAGACCCCCAAGTCCATTAAAGACGTTCAGAGGCTCACAGGGAGAGTTGCTGCCTTGAACAGGTTCGTGTCTAGGGCCACAGACAAGTGCTTGCCATTCTTCAAGACCCTTAGGAAGGCCTTCGAATGGAGTGAAGAGTGTGATGAGGCTTTCAGGGACCTAAAGTCATACTTAGGGTCTCCCTTGCTGCTACCACGACCCGTGCAGGGTGAACGACTTTATGTGTACCTCGCCGTCTCAGAGTCGGCCATCAGTGTAGCCATTGTGAGAGACGAAGACGGGATACAGAAGCCTATGTATTTTAACAGCAAGGCACTCCAGGGGGCAGAGCAAAGATACCCGAGGATGGAGAAGTTGGCCTACGCCTTGATCCATGCCTCGAGGAAGATGAAGCCGTACTTCCAGTCCCATACAATGGCAATCCTCACCGACTCTCCTCTTAGGCAGGTCCTACACAAGCCAAAAAAATCACGTAGGTTGATGGCCTGGGCTATAGAGCTGGGGGAGTTTGACATTGTGTATCAGCCTAGGACGGCCATTAAGGGGCAGGAATTGGCAGACTTCGTGGCTGAGTTCACTTGGGAAGATGATGAGACCGAGGGTGAGACCCCCGGGAAGACGGATACAGAAGACAGACCCGCTGACACACCCGCAGATAGGGCTGAGACAAGCACTGCTAGAAGGAAAGCGACTGAAAATGAAGAGGGAAGATACATCTTTAGATAGGGGTCCCTCTCTGAGGGAAATTTTTCAGAGGGAAAGACTCTGTGGAACCTCTTCGTTGATGGGTTCTCCTGTGACAGCGGAAGTGGAGCTGTACTGTTACTATCAGCACCCGATGGCACAGACGTCGAGTACGCCCTGAGGTTCAACTTCAAAGCCTCCAACAACGACGCTGAATATGAGGCCTTAGTAGCAGGCCTCTCCTTGGCCAAGTCTCTTAGTGTCGGCCAGATTTTGGTCCATAGTGATTCAAGGCTAGTAGTGAATCAGATACTAGGAGCATACGAGGCTAAGGACGAGAGGATGGCTAGGTACCTTGAGAAGGTGAGGTCATTACTGAAGGGCTTCAGAGAAGTGAAATTAAGGAGGATACCTAGGCTCGACAATGGCCGTGCTGATGCCCTTGCTAGGTTGGCCTCGGCAACAAGAACAGACATCAGGAGGACGGTCCCAGTAGAAATTTTGCTTCGGCCAACTATTGAGGACTCTGAGGGAACACTTAGCAATTGCCTAAATGTTTCTCAAGAAGCTTCGTGGATGGACCCCCTGATCAGATACATTAAAGAAGGTGAGATGCCAGAAGCAAGGCAAGAAAGGAAAAAGCTGAGGTACAGGGCTGCAAAATTCACTGTCATCGGTGACACCTTGTACAAAAAGGGGTTTTTGCTCCCCCTACTTAGGTGTGTGCATCCCTCAGAAGTCCCTTCCATTTTGCAAGATGTGCATGAAGGGTCATGCTCGAGCCACATTGGGGGTAGATCCCTAGGGAAGAGGGTGATCACCCAAGGCTACTGGTGGCCGACCTTGGGGAAAGATGCCGCAGCATATGTAAAAAAGTGTGATAAATGCCAAAGATTTGCTACAATCCCTCATCAACCCCATCAGCCTCTTACCTCCGTTACATCTCCGTGGTCGTTTGTAGTGTGGGGGATTGACCTGGTAGGACCCTTATCGAGAGTTGTCAACAACTATCGGTTCCTCATTTTAGCGATTGACTACTTCTCAAAGTGGGTGGAGGCCGAAACGATGGCCACGATTACAGAGCAAAAGACCTTCCAGTTCATCTGGAAAAATGTGATATGCAGATATGGTCTACCCAACACCCCCATCTCGGATAACGGGACTCAGTTCAAGAATGCCTCTCTACAGAAGTACTGTGAGAGGGTAAGTATCAAACAATTATTCTCCACCCCAGGACGACCTCAGGCCAATGGGCAAACCGAAGTTACGAACAGGACAATCCTAGATGGAATCAAGAAGAGGCTTGAGGAGGCAAAAGGAATATGGGTCGAGGAGTTATATGCCGTACTATGGGCATACATGACGACAGTGAGGACCTCTACCGGAGAAACCCCATTCATACTAGCTTATGGCTCAGAAGCCGTCATCCCCACCTAAATTGAGTTTCCTACTCATAGGGTCCAAATGTACGACCCCCAGGGAAATGCAGAAGAGAGGAGACTCGACTTATACCTGATTGAGGAAAGGAGGGAGGACGCTAAGATAAGGCAGGCTTCCTACCAGCAGAGGACCGCAAGGTTTTACAATCAGAGGGTGAAACAGAGGCCTATCGCAGTGGGGGACTTGGTCCTCAAGAAGACTTGGCAAAAGCCCAACAAGCTCCATCCTAATTGGCATGACCCATATAGGGTCATCGATGAAGTTGTCCCTGGGACCTATAGACTAGAAAACCTAGAAGGGGAACCTTTTTCCAACCCCTGGAATGTAGATCATTTAAAGAAATACTATCAGTAGTGTTGAAAGGTCTTGAAAGACCATAATTGTAATGAGAGTTGCTCCAACAGAACACTTTGGAAAATTGATGAGAAATATCAGTGTTTCCCTCATCCTGTGGTTGTCTGTTCTAGTACGCATGGAAACATCTACAGAGAACCACCCTCGGCTATAATGAGGTCCAGTGGAGGGGACGACCCCACCACTGTCCTCAAGAAAGACAAGGGCAGACATTGTTAAAAACCATTAATTTGGTAAGTTGAACCCTCGGCTATAATGAGGGCCAGTGGAGGGGACGACCCCACCACTGGCCTCAAGAAAGATGAGGGTAGACTTTGTTAAAAACCATTAATTTGGTAAGTTGAACCCTCGGCTATAATGAGGGCCAGTGGAGGGGACGACCCCACCACTGTCCTCAAGAAAGATGAGGGTAGACTTTATTAAAAACCATTAATTTGGTAAGTTGAACCCTCGGCTATAATGAGGGCCAGTGGAGGGGACGACCCCACCACTATCCTCAAGAAAGACGAGGGTAGACTTTATTAAAAACCATTAATTTGGTAAGTTGAACCCTCGGCTATAATGAGGGCCAGCGGAGGGGACGACCCCACCACTGTCCTCAAGAAAGACGAGGGTAGACTTTGTTAAAAACCATTAATTTGGTAAGTTGAACCCTCGGCTATAATAAGGGCCAGTGGAGGGGACGACCCCACCACTTTCCTCAAGAAAGACGAGGGTAGACTTTGTTAAAAACCATTAATTTGGTAAGTTGATCCCTCGGCTATAATGAGGGCCAGCGGAGGGGACGACCCCACCATTGTCCTCAAGAAAGACGAGGGTAGACTTTGTTAAAATCATGTTTGGTAATTTAATCCCTCAGCTATAATGAGGGCCAGTGGAGGGGACGACCCCACCACTGTCCTCAAGAAAGATGAGGGTAGACATTGTTAAAAACCATTAATTTGGTAAGTTGAACCCTCGGCTATAATGAGGGCCAGTGGAGGGGACGACCCCACCACTGTCCTCAAGAAAGACGAGGGTAGACTTTGTTAAAATCATGTTTGGTAATTTAATCCCTCGGCTATAATGAGGGCCAGTGGAGGGGACGACCCCACCATTGTCCTCAAAAAAGACGAGGGAAAGGTTAGTGGCTAACAAAAAATAGCAAATCATGCAAGAAGCTGATATAGAAGACAGTAAAGGAGACGATATGATATTAATGAAAGTGAGATACAAGATATCCAAGTGTTTTACAAAAAAGAGTACAAAAATAATAGGTACATTATGAGGGTGTGGGCTACAGGCAACCACCGTAAGGGACAATGTCAGAGGGCAGAGCCTCAACATCCACCAAAGGGGTCTCTTCAACAACCATAACCGGCCGATCCTCAGACGTGCCGACCCCCTCAACCTGCACTTGGGATTCCACTTGGGACAGAGCCTCGGCGATCAGAGGGTCATCCAATCCGACTGCCTCAATTGAAGGGCGGACCGAGGAGACGACGTCGCCAAATCTGAGAACGACCCATCGACAGGCCGTCCTGATCCCCCTCTCCAGATATTCAAGTCCGAAGCCCTGAAACTCGTCAGAAACCTTGTAAGCCTCAACAGCATCGGCCTAGGATTTTCTGACAGCTTCTGTGAGATCAGTCTTGTGCTTGACCTCCATGTTGAGTAAAGCCTCATCCTTCTCCTTTATTAGCAAGTCCTTGGCCTGCTGGTCGACTTCATGCTGCCTCGTCAGCTCATCTAGGACCCTGGCATGCTCAGTCCTAGCACTCTCCAGTTCAGCCCTCGTAGTCTCGAGCTCTGTCTGCAAGTCAGCCTCATGCTGAATGGCCCTCTCAGCTTCATGAAACTTCTGTTGGTTTTCAGCCATCCACTTGGTGGCTGAGGTGAAGGCACAAACAGACTGCACAAAAAATAAACAGATGTCAAGAGGGGTCGAGGGAATAGTTAGTGAAAGAATGAAATTAAAGAGGTGGGTCAAGACCAATACCTGTGCAAGGGCATGCAGACCGTAGTCATACACTTTGGCTGGAGGCATCTTTGATAAGAAGTCGTAGTCAGTAGCCGAGGGTGCTGAAAACATTGAGGCCTTGGATGCCCTCAAGTTTGCAATGAGTGATGAGGGCTCGGCCCTCAGATGTGCCAGGTTTTGAGACCAGAAGGCCCCCATGCTGGATGAAGAGGCCATCCCCTTAGAGGCTTCGACCCTGGCCCTCATCCGAGAATCAGGCCGAGGGTCAACTGGGGACTCAGACTCCTTTCTTTTATTGATATCGGTGGTCGGCTCCACCACCGTCGGCCCGGCGGCCCTTGTCTTCCTCGGAGCCTGCTGAGGCTCCTTCTATTTCTTCTTGGCCAGTCCAGATAATAAGTTGGGAGCAGTCATTTCCCAAAGATAGTCTGACGTACCTGCAGGACGATCTGATAAAAGGACGACACGTTAGAAAAATGCAGATCTAAAGAGAAAACACTTCAAAAACAGGTGAAGAATGGAAAATGTTCAGTATAACTCACATAGTTCTGTCAGAGGGCCGACCCTCAGACCAGCTTCTTTGAGGAACTGAGGGGTCATCAGGTCTTCAAATTTTGCAAGTTCACCCTCTCTCCCTCGTCCTCTCAAGTAATGAATAATGTCCTTCTCCTCCAGGCTAAGTCCAGGGTCTGATCTGGCCTTCATGGAGGGGTTAGACCATTTCCTGGGGACCCGAGGACCATCGGCAACAGGCTCCCACTCCCCAGAGATAAAGAAAAAACTCTTTTTCCAATCATGGTTGGAAGTTTGTGCCACATGGAGGATTTTCTTCTCAGACCTCCTTTCCCCCAGGTGATAATAACCAGGCTGTTTGGACGAGGAGGTGATGTTGTAACAACCCAAAAATAGGTCAGTCGAGGTCTCGTCGGTGAAGGCATTCTTCCACAAGGAAATATAGCCCAGGATCGTCCTCCAAGAGTTGGGGGGAAGTTGAGAGGGAGCAACACCAAGGGAAGATAGGATATCTACGATGGAAGTATTCAAAGGGAATCTGACTCCAACTTTGAACATCTGTTCATAAACTGCAACCTCTCCCTCACCACAATAAAAAACCTTCTCATCCTCAGAGGGAACCCTCATAGTCATGTTGGGGGGCACCCCATAGGCATGCCTCCATATCAGGAGGTCACGATCCCTAACAGAGGAGATAAAGGACGAGGCATGGGAGGTATCAACTTTGTCATCCGTATCATCGTCCTCGTCCTTATTCCCATCATCTGCCGGAGGGCCCTGGGGGAAAGCCACTTGGAAGGCATGGGGAGAAAGGGTTGTTGTAGGGACTGCCTCAGAGGGGAACATGCCCTCGGCCTCTCGACCTGGGCTTAGGTCAGATGTCTCACGCCTACCGAAAGGTCCAGCGCCAGTTGGAGAGGATGCTCTCTCGTCCATCTCGCTTGAATGACACTCGACTGGACGATGGGATGACCCACAGGACTCAGACGGTTCAAACGGTTTTATGGTGGCAAGAGGAATGGGAAAGATGGGTCGTACCCAATTAGGGTCGGCCCCTCGTCTCCTCTCTTCCTCTTCCTCTACTCGTCTGATCTCTGCAAAAAGCTTTTCTCTCAAGGATGGGAATTCAGATGCTAAACTATAAAGCTTCCTAAGCATTAAAAGGGAAGACCCTACACTTGGAGGAATTTGAGGAACTTAACTACAAACAAGTTGTTAGTTGATCGAATTAGACTTTTGGATTGAAAAGGGAATTGATGATTTTCACTCAAGAACACTCAAGAACATCCAAGGAACAGTTGTCGGAGAAGACACCGGAAAAAGCTATGGGATAACCCAAAGAAAATGCAACCCCACAACCCTAAAAAGCAAATAGAAATGAAGGCAAAAGAGAGCGCTGGATGAAAGAGATTACCTGATGAAGAGAGCAAGAACGTTGCTAGGCTTGAAGGATTGAAGGCTACAGAAAATGGCGACGAAAACTGATAAAATTCTAGAGAGAGAAGGCTTGGGCGCGAAGAAGAAGAAGAAGGAGAGAGAGTTTGAAAATCTCTTAAATACCTTAGCTATGAGTGGGCCCATTGACCAAGGCAGGACACAGCCCACGAGGAAGGCATCATTAGGGTGCAAGGTCCCAAGCGCAGTGTGCAGCCGCCATGCCCTGGAAACTGGAACAGCAATCAGTATCTGCCCAGGTGTCACTCACCTAACTGATCATACATGCATCTCATTTAAAACACTATCCCTCGGCCATCTCAACAGCACCTATGGCTAAGGGCTGGGGGGTGATTGATATACCCGTTTATATCCTTGGCCTGGCTGATGATAACCTCCAAACGAACGACCCTACGAGGGGCCGACCCCTCCAACAGGCTCCATACGACCCCTCAGAGGGGTCTACCCTTCACCAGGGTCCAGACGACCCTACAAGGGGCCGACCCCTCCAACAGGCTCCATACGACCCCTCAGAGGGGCCGACCCTTCACCAGGCTCCAGACGACCCTACGAGGGGCCGACCCTTCATCAGGTTCCAAATGACCTTACGAGGGGCCGACCCTTCACCAGGCTCCGGACGACCCTCTGAGGCTACGACTGTACGAGGCCAGAATTAGGCCAGACCCACTACCGGAAGAAGCTTTGCCCTCGGCCTCGGCTCATAGGCCGAGGGTGACATCATGACAGCGCGTGGTTTGGGAGACGCGTGGAACAGTGCGCGTGAGGCTCATATGGCACGTGGAAGACCGTTATAACCAAATCACACCCTCACGTGAGGGAATATTATGTCATCATTTGGCATCTACAGGTGTCAACAGGGGATTGGCTAGATCATCATTTACATGCACCATGCATACTTGGGGGGTACACTACACCCCCCAAGACCTATATATACTTGTCACCTATAACCCTACAGTGGATCGATCCATTAACGGTAGCCCTAGCTAAAACTCTGCTGGTACACACAGTAGAGAGAGAGAAAGGGTTATGTGCATTGTATCCAAGGCCATTAGTGCCCATACTTAGTGGATCACACACTCATAGTGGATGTAGGCCAAATTGGCTGAACCACTATACATCATTGTCGTAGTTCCTCTTATACTCATCCCCTTCTACATACTTATACATTTATACATCTCTATGGCTGCCATGGCCGCTACTTCTTGAGCTCACTATCACTTATCCGGTGGTGCTAAATCTTAGCATCATCAATCAACACTCAGATTGAACTCACAATGCACTCGTGTATAACTCAAGTAATAATAAAGGAAACTCATAAGCGACTCATTCAAAGGGAGAGAGAAGTAAGCATCCTAGATACACCTTGGCAGGCAACCAACACACCAAAAACCTTTGAAATATCTCTAGTTAGATATTCAAAGCTTCGTAATAAATGATAATGGTGGGTGAGTAAAGACCTATGGTTTATAATAACTTCTCTCTGATCTATTATCTCTTTCTTTCCCTTTAACAATAATCTCTAGAAAGAAAACCCCCTTCTCAGAAGTGGTTGAGACAAATAAATAGCCCCCACACCATTCCCGAGATGCATCGGTCCTCTACAGTTGTGAAAGACACCCTCTCATTCTTTATGTCACGATCATTAAATGCATGACGGGTCAGTCAGTCCTACGTCATAAACATTAAATGCAAAGACATGCCTGTTGCCTAGCCATTGTACGTCAAGGCACTGTCACCATATAGGTGGCTCACCAACTATCCGACAACCCTAAATACCACGATCGTTTACTCAAGTATGGATTGGACAGTATATAGCTAGCTAACAACATCCCTAAAGTAGATATGACATTTGGTAGAGGGTTATTTAGTTCAAAACTCAATCTCCGATGGAACTCAATACCTATTCTACACAATCTTTCATGATGAAGACCTCTTGGTGTTTTACCAAGTGTATCTAAAGTGGTCAGGACAAGCCCGAGTGCTGCCTCACTTCTCAATCCTCCAAACCAAGTCCCTCCGAAGTTCCCACATTGAGGTAATTCGGTAGAGCATGAAAGCTCTTCCAGGCCCCTGTCAGGCCTGGTCTCTCGCGAGTACCGTTTGACCTCATATTGAGTATTACAATCGTCACAACATTACAAACAATGTATTTAGAGAACACAACTTGACTAAGTAAGAAAGGAAGATAAAGAAGAGCTCTCTCGACAGTCTTCTCGCTTGGCTACATCACTGGGATTCCTCACTAGGCTGCCTCACTGAGCTACCTCGTTGCCTTTATGCTGCTTCTTTCTCTTAAGTCTCTTATGTTAATTAGGGAATCTCTCTCTAATCTAGATATTACCTTCAAGCCCCCTACACATGTAATATAATAATGAAATAGCAACTTTATCTGTCTTGGTATCCACATCCTCATGTGTAAGTACAATCGATCTTATAGACTCTAGATCATATTCCATTATCACATGATGACCTCACTCTAATGTAATAAACTCTCTCCACTTACGTATCACACATTTCATCAATCATAGGTGAAACTTGAGCATACATGAAAATCATCAACTCAACAAACTAGTTGAATCAATCCATCCTACTGTAGCAACTTTAAGCGTTAGATTGTATAAATTATTGGCTTGGACAATGGTTCATTAAATCACACATAAGAGTTAATTTACCCCTTTTCACCATTATAATTCAATCATAACATACCTGGAACACGAAACCCTATTTGATTGCTTATAAAAATTTGAGCATTTCCCATTTAAAAATACTACTACACGTGGTATTCTGCCCATGATCATATCTAAAGTGTACTTATAATACAACTACGATGGCCCACTTAACTATGTATACAAAGTGTGGCAGAAATTACCATCCAAAAATTGGTACAACCTATGATCTTGATTTGAAAGATGATATGCCCTATTCTAATATATGGCAAAAGGTGCAAAATAAGAAAACCAACAATTTAAAAAAAGTTCTCACATTTAATTTAAACTTTGAACAATTATTCCAAATTAAAACATTGCACCAAATATAATTAAATTGTTGGGATAAACAGATTAACCAATTTTATCTTAACCTGATCATGAATCTAGGTGAGTGCAGGATAAAATAAGTAAATAAAAAAACACATCGATTTATGAGGAAAACCCACAGTGGGAAAAATCACGAACGACCCAGCCACATAAATTTATTATGTATGGAGTTACAAAGGACATGATAGTAGACTTATAACACAGACTCAACACCCTCACAATCCCTGATTCTCTTGATTCCTCAGCCTCCACACAGTGACATATAGGATTCCACCCATGTAGTGACCATGACATATGAGTCCACACACTCCTTAGTATCCACAAATAAGGCTCAATAACTGTTTACAGATTGGAACATGAAATCCACCGCTTCTTTATCACAACACCATGACATGAATACCATCATGTGTAAATAGTAAATACAGACTGCATCGTATGAAATGATTCTCAATAAGATGAAGTGAATAAACCTTGGTTCCCACAAACAAGATCTTAAATCATAATATGACGGAGCATGGATCTTTAAACAGGTAGGTGTAATCAAGGTTTGGGTTTTAAAAAACTTGATCACGACAGATCATATAAACTCGGAGAAGTGTTTTGTAAGAGTTTGGAACTCAAAGAATAGGTAAAAGCCTTAAAGAAAATTTCTTCTCCGTACTACTATTTTTATGTTGTTTTCCAAAATTGAGATAAGGATGAAATGCTTGAAGAAAATCTTACAATCTTGAAAAACTCATCTTCTTGATAGAAGGAGTTCAATCTCATTCGAACGATGCCCTGAATCTTGTTCGAACATACTTCTGATGACATTTCCAATGAGAAATAGAGAAAGTAAAAACCAGTTTAGTTAGAAATTCGTTGGAACTTGTTCTAATGAGGATCAAAGACTCGTTCAAATGACATTATTGATGTCTTTCTAATGACCTGGAAAAATGTCTCAAAAATGTTAAAATTCAGATTAAAACATTTTATAAAGAATTTTCATAAACCAAAACCTAAAACTAAAAAGTCTAAGGATCAAAATATTTTTGCATTTATACCTAAGAGATCCTCCGAACATGAAGACAAATACAAGGCATGGAACCTGACACGATGATGGATAAACACTCAAGACGTAACCTACGACATAAAGGTTTTGTCCAAAAACAAAATAAGTCAAAATGCATACAAATTAACTCTATAATAAATTTGTCCTTATAAATCTCCGCTTTGGATATTTTAGGAAAAAAAATAGAACAAAAACCTATGGGGCCATCAAGCTCATCTAAAATACTCAATCCCCAATTCTAAAAGGAAAAATTACAACTTGAAAGATTCACGTTGAGTGCATTTGATCTTGTGTAAATTTTTTCACATCGTTGCAAATGGCACACTAAAACACACCTTCAAATCATAGAGAATATATAACACTATAAATTCGCATATGAATATATCCTCCACCTTAGTCATTTGTCTTAAAATTTCTACCTAAGTTATGACATCTCCTCCTAAGGCAAAAATCACCCTCAAAACTTAAAGATTGAGATACCACTTCCCTCTCCCCCCTTCAAGAATAGACGAAGTTAAAGATGAAGAATAAATCATTTCTCCCCAATATAACCAAAAATTCCCCTTAAATTGAACATTGTAAGGCATAAAGGAAAAATAAGTATATCATGTAGTGGTGTAAAGTGTAACAAGCAACGAAAAACCCAGCTCGGCAACACAAGAAAAAATAATACAAACCACTTGAAACTAAAACTGAACATACGACATATATCGATTAAATGCGAATGCAAAGAATAAAAACAAAACGATACCATATATATAATTATGAAAAAGATATCAATGACACGCATACATATATACACACATATATATGTACAAACACAACAAACAAGACACAAGATACAATAAGTTTTCCACACTAGCACAATATCGATATGTCTAAAGAAAGGTGGTATGGAGTGAATGGGTATGAAATAAAAACACATATATTATAATCCAATCACCTAAAAGTGTCCAAGGAGTTCTATTTGACTGCATTAAATTTATCAAAACAATATTCAGCCTCATAGTGACAGATAAAGTGAACTTAAAATGGACAAATAAGCACTAATCACACTAACTTAAAAATATTGATGATTCTCAAATCAATACGATCAAACATGAATTAACTATGAATCATTATTCAAAACCATTGATCTTAAACTTATAACACCCTGAAAAGTTATAGATATATCATTTTTTCACTCTCATAATTTTGAAGATATCATTTTGTTGAAGAATTAATGCTAAAAACTGGCCTTGGCAATATTATATTTTTTTTCCTTTTAATTTTTAGGCTCTTGTCAATGGTGTCCTTTCATGCAAGGAAGATTTCTCCCTTCATAGCCCTTTCCCTTGCGAACTCATATTTTTAATAAAAGAGCAAACTCATGGGCAATGGTTCTTACATGCACATCTCCCCCTATAGTCATATAGATATGTATAATGACAAGACTGATGGGGGAACAACTCACTAAGATCATGTAATATATGAAGTTAAAATCCAAAAGAGCTGGTGCATCTGTGTGTGAATAGTGATTTCATTAAGAAAGTCAAAGTCAAACTACTCCATGCAAGCGTAATTAAGAACAATATTAACATTAAAAATCATAATCAAATGTCCTAGACATATGAAAATATGGAATAAAGTGGATTCAAACACACCGTTATGCCACACAAAATGTGTAAAACTAAACTACACATAAACTAAAAATCTTTTTGAATTTTTAAATAGTTTTTCAAAGACACCACTTGAAAACAAAACTCAAAACTCAAATAAAATATTTTCATATTTTTCAATAAGACCCAAAAGAAAAAATCAAAACATAAAAGATTCGAGCCACTTATAACTACAAAATGCATAGAATCATAAAGTAACATGCGACCACAATCAAACATTTGAGTTAGGATGAGAATTATCATGTGCAAAAATTCAAGAATCAACCAGTCGAACATGTAATGCCTTTAAAATTGATTTCCTAACCCAAATAAATGAATACTTAATGCCTCGAGTTTTGGGAACCATGGTGACATGGGATCTAGACTTCCTAGTACCTTTTCTAAGATCCTAACAAAACATCCTGAGGTAACCTTTCCTACCACAATACGAACATATGTAAATAAGAGGAATTTTACCCATCGGTTGAACATATCTAACGTCCTTAGCAGTGGTTGACACTCTAAAATAAACGTTGGTCTTGGCTTTAGCAGCAGAAGAATTCTAAATATCAAAACAAATACCATCACTACTTTTCTTTGTTTAGATCATCTTCAAACTTCAAAATTCTAGACTCAAGAAAAAACTTAAACTCTTCAACATTTAAGGACTCCTTCTTTATATTTTTAATAAATTCTTGAAGGTTATATAGTTCCCCCTTAATGCAAGAAAACTTATCCCTAAGAGTATTTCCATGTGCCTTCTTATCATCCATCAATTTATCATTATCCTTTAGGGCACATTATTTCACCCTAGAAACTTTAGAGTCCTTTGATTCTCTAAAACACGAACTCTAGCCTCACTTTCTTTCTTAGACATTTATAAATTTTGAAAATCTCATCTTAAGTCTTTGATTTTATCAAACAAAATGTCATACTGAGTTTGAATATTTTGCACAAAATCATTTTCACCTTTTAAGCAAAAATTCTCTTTTTTTAAAGAAATTTTGACCTTTTTGCAAGTTTTAAATTCAACTTAGATAATCTATCAACGTGGTTATATATCCCATTAAACTACTCTTGAATATCAAAATCGTCTTCATTGCTAAACACATCAAATAAACTATCACTATGATGACCCTTTGAGAGAAACAAACAAACTCTAGAGATATAGAGGTAATCAACCAAATAACATAAAATTGGGATCCACATGATATCTTAGTGTTCTTGCTTTGTTACCAATTTGAAGGAAAATATGTCCTATTAGGGTTCTAATATATGGCAAAGGGCGCAAAAAAAGCAAACCAATTATTTTTAAAATTTTCTCAAATTTAATTCGAAAATTAAATAGTTAATCCAAATTAAAACTTTACACTAATTTTAATTCAATTTTCATGATAAACAGATTAACCAATTCTATCTTAATCTAAATATGCATCTAGGTGAGTGCATAATAAAATAGGTAAATAAAACAACACGCCGACGCACGAGAAAAATCCTCAACGAAAAAAATCTCGAACAACCTAACCACGAAAATTCACTGGTGGGTCACGGATTAGTCATAGTCTGGTGCCTAAAGGGTCATTGATTAGTCACGGACTGGGAGCCATGGCCAATTTAATCACGGTTCTGAACCGTGATCGATCCCTTATTTGTGTCACACTTCGACGTGGTCATTTGATTGCTTACGGGTTTTAAAAGTGGGTCACGATTTTTTATCGTGGCCACCCGGTTTAGATTGTGACTAATTGACTGTGACAACCTGCCTTTTTTGTGTAGTGACTATGTATGGAAATACAAGGATATGACAATAGACTTACAATACATACTCGATGCCTTCGCAAGCCTTGGCGCTCTTCGTTCCTCAACCTTCACACAGTGACACGTACGAGTCAACCCACGTAGCAACCACAACATATGAGTTCACATACGCCTCGGTATACATCGATAAGGCTTAGATACCATCTACGAATTAGAACAAGGAATCCACTGCTTCTTGATCGCAACACCACAACATGGGGTCCATCGCGTGTAAACAGTTAATACGAAGTTCACCATTTGAAACAATTTTCAGAAAGATGAAGAGAATAAGTCTTGGTGCCCTCAAAAGATCTCAAAGCATGATATGATGAAGCTTGGATCTTTAAATACTTGGGTGTAAATAGGGTTCGAGTTTGAAAAAAACTTGATCATGATAGAAAATTGTTGTTTTGCACTTCTATTTATAAAAGGTTTTTCAAAATCGAGATAAGGATGAAAATCTTGAAAAAAATCTCAAAATCTTAAAAACTCACCATATCATTTGAATGAGTTCAATATCGTTCGAACGAAGCCTTGAATTTCGTTTAGACATACTTTTGACTAGATTTTTAATGAGAAAATCAAGAAGGGGAAAAACCATTCTCGTTGGAAGTTAGTTAAATACTGTACTAGTGAGGTTCGAAGACTGGTTCGAATGACAATGCTGATGTCATTCTAATGACCTGGAAAAATTTCTAAAAACACTTTAAAATCCAGGTTAAAACATTTTATAAAGCATTTTTATAAACCAACATCTAAAATTAAAAACTCCAACGATCAAAATATTTACGCATTCATACCTAAAAGATTCTCGGAACATGAAGACAAAAACAAGGCATGAAAATCGATACGATGACGAACATGATATCTTAGCCGCTACATCTTCAATCACACACATCATAGAATTGAAATGATAAGCATAGTCAAGAACTGACCTATAATACAAATGTTTTGTCCAAACATGGAATAAGGAAAAATACATACAAATTGACTCTATCAAAAAATTTTCCTTACATAATTCTCCAATAAACCTATTTCTAACGTAATCCTTCTTCACTCTACTTCTCTTCGAGTTCAACATCCTCCTAGATGAAAATGACTAGCATCAACACATGAGTCTTCATGATAATAAAGTAAACAATTTTATGATGGGCTATAGATGTATCAAAGAAATCTTAGAGTGAAATTTATAGGCTCACACAGACCCTAAGGCACTAGACCATGCTCTAATACCAACTTTGACACCACGTAAATTTCATATTTTGAGTGATCAATCATAAATACCCAATTTACAAGAGCCGTATAATTAATAATATTCTAAACGTGTGGAATAACATGAGAGTGAAAATTATTATGGATAAACTCAAGCCATTTAAAAATGCAACTAATTATAAACGTAATTATCCATATGCACATGATTTGAGATTAAATAAGAATGATTGACACAATTCTAATTTAATTTAATACTAAAAAATTATCCATTATAATTTAGAGAAAAAAGTATAATTTATTTATTGTAAAAAATGGTTATTTTTTCAATTTAAATAAATTAATTCAATTATATAAAATTTCTTAATTATATTAATTATTTAAAATCGTGGGGTATTATATTTGTGGACCAAAATCGATTATAGTTGTATAGAATTCTCTAGTTGTGGTCTCTTTCCCAAGTCGAAAGATAAATTATGAAAGAGTGTTAGACAAAATTATTCAAAAGTGAGTGTAAGTTGTAGTTTTTCTTTCTAAGTCTCTACCTTTGCATATTTTTCGTTGACATCGTCCCGAGTGTTTTTCCGTTAGTGCATTTTTTCTCATTTATTCGATGTTGTGTGATTTGTTCTTAATTTTTTCTCTTCTATAGATTCATTTTTTTAATTAGAAGATAAAAGTGGGTTGATTATAAACTTGGTAAAAAAAATTCACATAGAATCGATATATTTTATTTTCCCTTTAAGAATAACTTTGTATTTAATTTCATTTGGATAAGTACTTTTAGATCATACACTCTTTAATACAAAACCTTCTAGTTATGGGATGATTATATCTTCCTAAATTTCACCATTCAAGAAATACATTTTTACATCCATTTAACATATCTCTTAGTCATAGTGTGCAGCTGTAGCGAGAAAAATCCTAATAAACATAAGAAGGTTTAGTGACAAATTTTTTTTCTTGTAGTTTGTACCTTAACATTTATTATAACCGTTGTGCCTCTAGCTTTGTATTTTTTACCTTTCCATCCGCACGTATCTTCATTTTATAAACCAATTTGTAGCCAATAGGTATCACATCCTTATGAGGGTCTACCAAGGCCCATTATTGGTTAGAATATTGAGTCCATTTCAAATTCCATAGCTTCTTGCCATTTTATGGATGTATAAAATTTCCTTTTGTAGTTGCTCAATTCATTTTCTACTACAACTTATATCTTCGTTATGGCATAATCACATCTTCTGGTTCTCCTTGAGTTTACCTATGATGAGGTTCGTTTATGCTATTTCGTTGTGATGGGATATCAAGTGAGGGTTTTTCAAATATAAATGTATCGATTTCAGGATGACCTCATTATTTTTCTTAGAAAACTTCATCACTATGTCCACCATCCACATTGAATTCATCCTCCATGGATCCATAATTCCTAATGACAATTACTTTGTGCTCGCTTGAATAAAAAATAACAATAACCAATTGTTCTTTAGGATATCCGATAAACCTATACCTTTAAAGTCTTTTGCTTCCCAATTTTTTTCACGTAATTTCCTAGCATCTTCATTGCACCCCATGCTCTCAAGTTCTTAAGAGATCATTGTAAGAAACCTAGAAAAATTGAGTTGCTACCAACAATAAAATAAAACAAAAAAATATTTTCTTAAATATTTTCAAATGCCCAACGACTAAATAAAGTCATTCGGGGAAGCATAATAACACAAACTAAATAAATAAATATAATCATAAGTAGTATCTTATCGTGTATACTTATAAGTATTCCCATATTTAATCATAAGTATAATCACAAGTAGTATCTTATCTCATAAGTATAACCGTAAGTCGTAATCCCATATTTAATATAATCATAAGTAGTATCTCATCTTCTATACATATGCTTCCCGAGTTCCTTATATTTAAAATCTCTACTACCTGTCCCTCAATATGATTTGAACCTTTATTCTCTCTCTTATTATCCATTCACCCGTTATCAATGGTCCACACAAAAAATCAAACACAAAATATGATGGCACGATGGTTTCTATTCTCATCAAATAACTTGTTTATAATATTCCATATCCAACACGTGATGAGATTTCATGTTTTTTAATCCAATCTTATTAAATTAGATTTTGAGATAAATATATTCTTCTTCCATTTGTTAACTTAAACTTTTTTATTTAATTGTTAGAAAAAACTTTCAAGGACTGATTCCTTCATTAGTCAAGACTTAAAAAGATTATGTTTTAAATATATTTGTTGGTGTATAATTTTTTCCTTATTTTAAGTTCAAAAAACTTCTTGTGGGATTTTTGGGTCACCATAGACTTTAACTTACACTTTTTAACCTTAGGATACCTTCACACATCCTATTGCCTATTTTGTGATTGATATTTGTTGATTTTCCTTTAGAACAAGTTATCTTCAACTATAAAGAAGATTTTAGTTTGGCTTGGTTTTTAAGACACTAGTTGTGAATCAAAATTGATCATAGTTCTGTATCCCTCTATAGAGATTGTCACCTTCCCACGTCAAAAGATAAGGTGTGAAACAATGTTAGAGGAAGTTATGCAAAACAGAGTGTAAGTCATAATTTTTCAATGCAAGTCTCTACTGTGGTATCGTTATGATTGAAATCAATGAAAATATCTTTTTCCAGTAGTTGATTTTTTTCTTTATATATTCGGTGTTATGTGATTGTTTTGTATTTAATCTTAATAATCAGAATATTAATTGGGGTTGCTGAGAAGTTTGAAAAAAAACTCACATATACTTGATACATAATATTTTTACATATACTTTTTTCACATAAATATTTTTCGTTTTAAGAATAACTTGGTAAGTAATTTCATTTGGGAAACTACCCCAAGAGCATGTACTCTATAATAAAAAACCTTCTTGTTATGGGATGTATATATCTGCCTAAATGTGACCATTTATTTTTTTACATCTATTTGCATTATCTCATAGCCATAGTGTATAAATATAAAAAAAAATCTTAATGGACTTAAGAATGGATAGTGACAAAAAAGATTCCTCATAGTTAGTACTTTGACAATGATTGTAACCTTTTTCCACTAGTCTAGATATTATGTTTTCAAATTTCCATATGCACATATCTTCCTTTTATAAACCAATATTAAATTAATAAGGATTAATTATTTGTTGGAATAGATTTAAATACATTTCAAATTTCATGGATTCTTGCAATTTCTTTGTGTGGATATATAATATAGACTCTTTGTAATTTTTGAATTCCTTGTATCCTACTATATGAATCTTCTCTATGACATAGTTACATTTTCTAGTTCTTCTTTACTTTACCCATTATTATGAGGTTTATTTTGTATTATTTGGTTATGGTGGGATATCAAATGAGGGGTCTTCAAATTTAGATGTGACAATTTTGGTATGACCAACTTTTCTTCTAAGTAAAATTCATCACTACTTCCACTATCCATAATGAATTCATCCTCCAATAATCTATCGTTCCTATTGACAATTAATTCTGATAACTTGAATCACAAAAATTAATAACCAATGGTTCTTTAGGATTCTCAATAAGTCTACACTTTTTCTGTCCGTTCTTCCATTTTTCCTTTATGTAACTTCCTTGAATGATCATGAGAACACACTCTGTCTTGTAATTGAGAGATGTTTGTAAGATCCTGAGAAAACCCAAAGCAATATTAAAAATAAAATAAAATATCACCTAAGTTTAGAACATTTGACAAATATTTTCCAATGCCCAATGATTTGCCCTGAATGTACCCCCTCGGCTCAGGGATATCTACCTCGGCCTTGGGTATGGTTGATGATTGGAAGGGCCTTAGATCAATGACTAGTGGTCTCATCCCAAGCAAGGTCGGCAATGGCCGACGTTGTGAGAGGTATTCATGATCCGAGGGATAATTATTCATCAAGCCGTCCAGGGGATGACAACCTCGGCTGGGAGTATTCCGAGGTTACAAAAGATTTCCATCAAGGCCAACTTCTGCAGGGAATCAGCTGATGTTCTTAGCATATTCCAGCTCAACCTCGACCTAGGCCAACCTTATGGCATTGCCTGCCTAACCTCGGCCCCACATAGGCCGAGGTTTATATGACTAGCCTCGGGTTGGATATTAGCTTGGACTTGCTAACCTCATACCCTTCCAGGCCGAGATTGTGACCAGGCACAGATGGCCGAGCTCTTATACACATATGTTCGGATAAGGACACGTGTACACAAATCAGTTATAACCGAATCATTACCCTCACGCGAGGGAATATTGAGGTCATCATTATGTGCATGAGATCAATCAGGTGTCATTCTCATACTAGTTCGATCCTCATGCACATACTCATTGTATGCTTGGGGAGTACACTACACCCCCAGGCACTATATATGGAGGTCATCCTCTACCTTGAAAAGGGACCCAAAATTAGCACCCCTAGCTGAAACTCTGTTCAAATACACAGTAGAGAGAGAAAGCATGAGAAATTGTATCTATGGCCATTAGTGCCCTCATACATTATTACACATCATACACTTGCACAGTGGACGTAGGCCTGATTGGCTGAACCACTTATATTCCGGCGTAAATCCTCTTTTCCTCGCCTCCCTCTACTATGTGTGTATATAAGCTCATAAACAAACACCTTGAAGGGTGGTGATGTTTCTAGCATCATCATTTTGGCACCGTCTGTGGGAACGAGAAGCTGTCTCTTCCTCTTCTTCAGCTTAACCTCACCGGAGGCTCTGGTGGTGAACCAGGAACCACCCCTTGCGTGGAGCTACTTCACCATTGAAAGTGGTCCTTTAAGGTATTAAGCTCATCTGCTACTCAAACTCTTTAGTGTTAACATATGGCACCAGAATTACCACTGCCTCTTTCGCCGCCTGGTGCGGGAGGACCTAGTTCCAGCCAGGCACCGACTCAGTCCGAAATGGCGGAGGTAGCCACAACCTTGAGGTCTTTGGCTGTAACGCAACAAACTATGCAGGAGTAGTTTGCACAGCTCAGCCAAAATATGATGAGGCCACCTGGAGTTTCACCGGAAATGATCACTTCGGCGGCTGTTCAGCCTCATCTTGATGCCAGGGGACCACCCCAGGCACCAAGGAAGGACCAACCTACAACCCAGTGGAGGAGGGACATTGCTGACCCAAAGCGCTGGCGCCTGTAGAGGTAAGAAAACCCTTGCCCTGAGGACAAGCATGATGATTTGGAGGCGAAAGATGTTTCGGAAGATTATTGGGAGCCGTATGAGGTTTTGAACAATACAGTTCGCCCTATCCAATGAAGCCAAGGTTCTGGGGGTAGAAGAGGCGGAGAAGCCCAACAACGAGTATCCACTTTTGATCGACTGAGCAGAGGGTCAACCTTTGAAAGGTTAGGCCCAGTAAATGACCTAAGACAGAGGTTATCAAGGTCGAGAAGTGCAGTCGGCTCGCAAAGAAGAGATGGACAATGCCGGCCTCACCAAGGCCGACCTCATGTAAGAAAAGGTAGAGACTAGGAAAAGGTCAACAGCTGAGATTGTGCTGTGGCTGGGGAACCCTCAGTACACCCCTTAGAGGTGGCTGGGGATAACCTCGGCCAGGCCGAAGTTGAGAAACCTTGGAATGACTCTATTCAACGTCTTGAGGAAAAATAGGAGATCTCATTAAAAGCCGAGACCTATTGCAAAGAGGTTTCTCAGAGGGCTCCTCCTTTGTGGCCAGGATAGTGATCTTTCCAATCCCTACTAAATTCAAACCACCCGCGGTGTCTCCCAAGTATGACGGTAGCACCAACCCTGTACATCACATTGAGATGTATCAGTCAGCGATGGACATCTACTCAATACCTGATGAGATGAAGTGTCGGGCCTTATCCGGGACTTTGACAGGAGTAGCACATAGTTGGTTTACTTATCTTACGTAGAATTAAATTGATAACTTCATGGGCTTAGCTAAGCGATTCATTCATAACTTCTATTTTGGGGTAAAACCACAAAAGAAGACCACTCATATACTGTATGTCAAGCAAGGCAAAGACGAGAGCCTAAGAAACTACATCACCAGGTTCAATAAAGAAAAGCTTAAGGTTGAATATTACGAAGATAATATCGCCATGACCGCCCTCATAGGAGGTCTTCAGAAAGGGAAATTATTGTGGAATCTCGCGAAAGACCCTCCCAGGTCTATGGTAGAGCTATTGGCGACTGCGGGAAAAGTGATGAATGACGAAGAGGCAATGACCGCCAAGTATGAGGATGAGAACCACGGTAGTAGCGGGAAGTCCCAAAGAAAGAAGGATGGAAAGAAGAGGTCAGCCGATGACAAGTTCGCTCACTATACTCCTCTAACTGTGAGCTGCGAACATATCCTCAATGAGATCAAGAATGAAAGATCTCTAAGATGATCCGAGAAACTGAAGGCCCCTCCGCATAAGAGGAACAAGAACTTGTGGTGCGAGTTCCACCCAAACCATGGCCATGTTACAAACAGGTTCTTCGCCTTAAAGGATGAGATCGAAAAGATGTTAAAATCTGGAAAGTTGAGGAAGTATGTTGATGCCAAGGCTCCTAAAGGCGGAAGAGATGACCCTTAAAAGAGGAGAAACGACAGATGCTGTGACGATGCCCCATCTAGAAGAGGCAATGATTCAGAAGGTGATGATGAAGATGATCCGGACCTACCGTCGAAAGATGACAACATCCCGATAAAGAGGGTTGGCATGATCTCCTTTGGTGTTGACACCATATGCAAAGGACTTGCGGGGGGTGGCTCTAAAGTGGCTGACAGAAAAGCTCATGTGGCAGAGGCCAAGTTAGTAGCCAAGCTTGAAGTTATAAATCTAATGTCTTTTGATACACCACAGAAGAGAAAGAAGGTAGACATGGACACTCTTATAGTTGGGTTCTCCCGACTCAACTTCAAAGGTATCTTAGCCCCACATGATGACCCTTTGGTAGTAAAAACAAGAGTGCATGGATGCGAGGTACAGAGAATCTTCGTAGATGGGGGGAGTTCAACAGACATAATGGTTTAGCCCTGCTTCAAGGTCCTAGGTTTTAACAGAGCTAGGTTGGTACCCTATCATCATCCTTTAATGGGCTTCAGCGGTGAAAAGGTCCACCCATTGGGCACATACGAGATGGATGTACGGATGGGTTGAGTGGACAAAAAGGTTGACCCGAAAGATTAATTTTTTTGTTATGGACGAAAACGTCTTCTCGGCTTATAACCTCATCATAGGAAGAGTATCCCTTAAGAAGTTTGAGGTTGTGCCGTCAACAGTTCACCAGATGATAAAATTCCCGACCCCCTATGGGGTAGGGGAAGTGCAGGGTGACCAGACAATAGCACGAGAATGCTACTTCAACTCGGCTGAAGAGAGATAGGCCCATAAGAGAGAAACTACCACTTACAACATTGACACGCTTGACCCTAGAGATGAAACGAAGTTAAAGAAGGGAGAGGTCGCGGAAGAGGTAGAATCTATCATCCTCAATGAGGACGAATCGGAAAAAACCGTCCAGGTCGGCAAAGCCTTAAAAACTGAAATCAAGGAAGAGTTGATAAACTTTTTGAGGAAGAGGCAGAGTGTCTTCGCTTGGAGTCACACAGCCATGCCCGACATCAACCCTAAGGTTATGTGTCACAAGCTCAACGTGACTAAAGATGCCAGGCCTATTAAACAAAGATGAAGAGTTTATTATAGGGAGAAGTATGATGTTATCCGGGAAGAGGCTTAAAAATTAGAAGAGGCTGAATTTATTAGAGAAGTCATATATCCAGAGTGGATATCGAATGCAGTTATTGTGCCCAAAGCCAATGGGAAATGGAGAATGTGCGTTGATTTTACTGGCCTGAAATTTGCCCAAAGGACAGATATCCCTCACCTCGAATAGATCAGATGGTAGATGCAACTGCGGGGCATGAGCTCATGAGATTCATGGATGCGTATTCAGGTTACAATCAGATCTTCATGGATGCGGAAGACTCAGAAAAGACAACCTTCATTACCGACAAAGGGACGTACTGCTACAAGGTTATGCCCTTCGGTCTGAAAAATACGGGGGCAATGCACCAACGTCTTATGAATATGATGTTCGAAGACCATATAGGAAAGACCATGGAGGTGTATGTAGACGATATGCTGATGAAGAACTTAAAGGCCTGCACTCATGTGGCAGGCCTTGAAAAGTCCTTCAATACTATGGACCTATACAGGATGAAACTCAACCCGGCGAAGTGTGTCTTCTGGGTAGGAGTTGGGAAATTTCTTGGATTCATCATCAATCAAAGAGGACTAGAAGAGAACCTTGAGAAAATCAAGGCTTTGCTTGACATGAAGACACCAAAGTATCAAAGACGTTCAAATGCTCACTGGAAGAATGGCTGCACTCAATAGATTTGTTTCAAGAGCAACAGACAAGTGTCTTCCTTTCTTTAGGGTGATCAGAAAGGCATTTAAATGGGACGAAGAGTGTGAAGAGGCTTTTAACCAACTGAAGTCATACCTTAGGTCTCCCTTATTATTATCTCGGCCCATAATAGGGGAGAAATTATATGTTTATCTGGCAGTTTTGGAATCGGCTATAAGTGCAGCCATAGTACGGGAGGATGTTGGGATCCAAAGGCCTGTATACTTAAATAGTAAAGCCCTTCAAGGGTCTGAGAAAAATTATCCTCGTATAGAAAAGTTAGCCTATGCCCTGATACATGCTTCAAGGAAGATGAATCCCTACTTCCAAGCCCATTCCATGGTCGTCCTCACCGATTCCCCACTAAGACAGGTCCTCTATAAACCTGAGAAGTATGGAAGACTGATGACTTGGGCCATCGAGTTGGGGGAGTATGACCTCACTTATCAACCTAGGGTGACCATCAAAGGGCAGGCGCTCGCAGACTTCATCACTGAGTTCACATGGGAAGAGGCCGAGATGGAGAATGATCCAGAGACAATTGAGGAGCCTAACGACAACATCTTTCGAGAACCGGAAGAGGTTGCACCAAACATCTTCCGAGAACGGGAAGAGGTTATATCCAAGGGATTTGGAAATAGAATCACCGAGAACGAGGAAGATCGATACCTCTTCAAGCAAAGAATCAGGACATAAGGGGGCTTCTCATCAAATAAAGATATTTGGAACCTCTTTATTAACGGGTCTTCTTGTGACAGTGGAAGCGGTGCAGGGCTAATACTTTTAGCTCCAAATGGTACCAACATTAAATATGCTTTAAGGTTTAGCTTTAAGGCTTATAACAACAAGTCAAAATATGAGGCCATGATATTAGGTCTCTCATTGGCAAGGACTCTGGGTATAAAATGACTCCTACTTCATAGTAACTCAAGGTTAGTAGTTAACCAAGTATTGGGGGTCTATGAGGCCAAAGATGAAACAATGGCCAAGTACCTGAAGAGGGTGAGAATGATGTTAGATAATTTGAAGAGACAAAACTGAAGGGAGAACCTCGACAAAACAATAGCTATGCGGATCCATTGGCAAGGTTAGCTTCAGCAATGAAGACAGACATCAGAAGGATAGTTCCGATAGAGGTCTTACCAAAGGTGACCATTGAAGAATAAGAGGTTAGCAATCCTTGTCTAAACTTGAACCTAGGAGACTCATGGATGGACCCCCTCGTCAGATATATCAAAGAGGGAGATCTGCCGGAATCGAAACTAGAGAGGAGAAAACTAAGATACAGGGCTGCGAAATTCTCCATAGTAGGAGACGTCCTGTATGAGAAGGGGTTCCTATTGCCTCTCCTCAGATGTGTTCATCCCACAGAAGTTCCCCATGTCTTACAAGTGGTACATGAGGGATCTTACTCCAGTCAAATAGGAGGAAGACCCTTGGCTAAGAGAATTATTACACAGGGGTACTGGTGGCTAACCATGGCCAAGGATGCTGCAGCTTACGTAAAGAGGTGCGATAAATGTCAGAGATTTTCCTTTATTCCACACAAACCTCATCAGCCTATGACTTCAATCAGTGCCCCTTGGCCATTTACAGTATGGAGAATTGACTTGGTAGGGCCACTGCCAAGAGCCACCAATAATTACCGATTCCTGATAGTTGCCATTGATTACTTCTCAAAGTGGGTGGAGGCAGAGCCGATGATAAAGATCACAGAACAGTAGACCTTCCAATTTATTTGGAGGAACATCATATAAAGACATGGTCTCCCCAACACTCTCATCTCAAACAATGGAACCCAGTTCAAAAACTCTTCCTTAGGGAAGCATTGCGAAAGAGTTGGGATAAAGCAGTTTTTCTCTTCTCCTGGCCGACCTCAGGCAAACGGACAGACCGAAGTCACCAATAGAACAATCCTTGACAGAATCAAATAGAGGTTAGAATAGGCTAAAGGGAGATGTACTGAAGAGGTTTATGTTGTGTTGTGGGCCTACAAGACAACGGTAAGAACCCCAATAGGAGAAACCTTGTTCATGCTAGCACATGGCTCAAAGGCCGTTATACTAACAGAAGTGGGACTCCCTACTCATAGGGTTAAAACCTATGACCCTGATAAAAATGGGGAGAAGATAAGACTAGACCTAGACCTGATTGAAGAGAGAAGGGAAGAAGCAGAAGTCATACAAGCAACTTACCAGCAGGGAACAACAAAATTCTACAATCAGAGGGTGAAATCAAGACCCATTATCGTGGGAGACTTAGTACTGAAGAAGACGTTATAGAAAGCAAACAAACTCCACCCAAACTGGCACGGTCCCTACAAAGTGATCGAAGAGGTTGTACCCGGGACCTACAGGCTAGAAAACCTAGAGGGGGAACCTTATGCTAATCCCTGGAATGCTGATCATCTAAAGAAATATTACATATGATGTTGCAAGAAGTTTATGTAAATGTATCATCTTATGAAGATATTATTAATGAGAGTTTAGTTTCCATGACAATCATTGGTCCATTGCACTAAAGTGGTAGAATGTATGGGGATAACATCTTAGTGAGGACCTCAGGCCTTAACATCATTATTTAGTGACAAAATCTGAGGTCAGACATCATACTTAGATGACCTCAAACCCTTAACATCATTAATTTGGTGAAATTACTTATGGGGATAACATCTTAGTGAGGACCTCAGGCCTTAACATCATTATTTGGTGACAAGGTCTAAGGTCATACATCATAATTGGATGACCTCAGACCCTTAACATCATTAATTTGGTGAAATTACTTATGGGGATAACATCTTAGTGATAACCTGAGGCCTTAACATCATTATTTGGTGACAAGGTCTGAGGTCAGACATCATACTTGGATGACCTCAGACCCTTAACATCATTAATTTGGTGAAATTACTTATGGGGATAACATCTCAGTGATGACTTCATGCCCTAACATCATTATTTAGTGACAAGGTCTGAGGTCAGACATCATACTTGGATAACCTCAGACCCTTAGCATCATTAGTTTGGTGAAATTACTTATGGGGATAACATCTTAGTGAGGACCTCAACCCTTAACATCATTATTTGGTGACAAAGTCTGAGGTCAGCCATCATACTTGAATGACCTCAGACCCTTAACATCATTAATTTGGTGAAATTACTTATGGGGATAACATCTTAGTGATGACCTCAGGCCTTAACATCATTATTTGGTGATAATGTCTGAGGTCAGACATCATACTAGGTTGAGCTCAGACCCTTAACATCAATAACTTGGTGAAATTCTTTAAGGATAACACCTTAGTTAATGACCTCAGACCTTAGAACATCATAATATGGTGGCAAGGTTTGAGGTAAGACACCATTCATTGAATTTAACATTGCATGGCAAAGAGAAGCATTCATCAAAGCAAATCAACAAGTGAACAGGTAAAATCCCTCCTCAGGGGTTGAAGTTAAGTTACAAAGTGCAAGGATGAAAATTATGATGTTCATCAGAGGTTACAACAGATCAGAGCTACAAAAAATTTCCCAATCAAAAACTAAGTGTTTGCATCTTCACGGTTGACGGTCGTGTCTACTTTTCCTTAGCCGAGTGTGGCCACTTCCACCCCTTCATCTCGAGGACCAACATTCTCAGTCGTGGTGTCCCCTTATAGGGAAGTTTCAGAGGGTGCAACACCTCCCTCTTCTTCAACCTCCTGCAGGTCCTGAGCAAACTTGGGGTCGACATAACCCAGGCCGATGAAGTCATCAACTGAAAGGCTTACAGATTCCTTCTCTTTCATGGCAGCCCATTTTCCAGTTGCCTTGACCTCCCTCTCCAGGTATACAAAGCCGAAGCTGACAAACTCGTCAGAGACCTTGTACTCCTCTAAGATCTTCTCAGAGGCATCTTCCAAGGCAACCTTGACAGCAACGTCGACCTTATATTGAAGGGAGTCAGCCTAAGCCTTCATGGCAGTGTTATGGTCTTCCCTTTGCTTGTCCAAGTCCCTTTAAAACCCCTTGGCACTGGTCTCGGCCTTCTTTAGGGCGACCTTCAGATGCTTAACCTCGGCGTTCAGAGTGGCTTCAGTCTTCTCAGCCTCTTGGCCCTTCTCTATCAAGGGAAGCTTCCCCAAGGTCTAGTTGACGTAGTGATACATGGTGACAAGACCCTGTAGCACACATGCCAAGATGTCAGTCTAAGGTCAGATGTAGTTCAAATGATGAGGTTACACTTGTGAAACTCAGAAGCAAAAACTTAAAGGTCTTACCTGGATTGAACGGTGAAGAGAGAATTCAGCCAGCAGAGGCTTATCCATGGATCGGTAAAAACGCTTATCAGACTCGGTCAGGACACCACCGATAGCATCGAAGGCCTTCATACTTTGGCCAATGATGCTTTCACAAATCTTTAATTGCTCAAGACGAGCAATCAAGACATCCTTAAAAGAAATGGGAATGGCGTGATCCCCACCTTTCTTCTTCTGCCTCTGATCCTCAGGGGCAGGGTCGGCAACCTTCCTCTTCTTGGTGGCCTCAGCCCTCGAGGTAGATGGAGGGGTAGGAGCATTCAGACCCTCTTTTTTGACGAGCTTTGTCAGACTTGGTGCAGCCATCTCCCACAATTCGTCTGAAATTCCTTTGGGGCGCTCTGCAAAATAGAAGGGTCTGAGTTAGAGAATTAGATATACATATACTCAGAGGTATAACTTGTTGAAATAAAAAACTTACCAAGCTTTGTAAGAGGACTTCCCCCTAAACCAGTCTTAGAGAGGTAATAGGGGGTCATCAGGTGCTCTAATTTGACAAGCATACCATGCTCCCCCTGATCTTAAAGGTCTTTGACCTTCTGAAGATTTTGTTGGCTTAGCTCGGGGTCGGCCTTGGCAGCTATTGTAATTTTTCCCCATCTCAGGGGCATTCTTGACTCCAATGTGGAAGAGGGGGCGCATGGACCAAATTCCCATGGCCCCGAGGTAAAGAAATAACGTGGCTTCAAGTTATGGTTCAAGGTTTGGGTAATCTGAAGCATCTTCTTTTTTGGCTTCTGAGCTAAAAAATGATAATATCTCGGATGATTTCTGGTAGATGAAGGGACATAGCATCCTGTAAAGACTTGGACAGGAAGGTTTGAGTGATGAACAACCCTCCATAAGACAATGGATCCAATTATCACCCTCCAAGTATTGGATGACAACTGGGAAGGGGCCAAGTTGATATAGGACAATACAGACCTAATGATGGGATTGATGGGAAGATGAAATCCCAACTTGAATATCTTCTCGTATAAGAAGATCTCACCATCTCGGCCGTTATAAGCCCTCTTTTCCTTAAGAGGTCTCATGAGTTTTATAGAGGGGCTTATGGAATATTGGTATCTGAAAGATAGGAGGTCGATCTCACTAACTGAACTCTCAATCTTGTCCACCTCAGAGACATCAACATCACTCTCAGTATCATCATCATCTAGCTCAACGTCGCCCTGAGTAGACGATGGGGCATTACTTGGAAATCTCTGAGCAAACTCTGCCCCTGTGATAGCCGATAGGGGAATGGATTCAAGGATTGGCGGAACTTCCACACTCGGTCTAATAATTTCAACCTCTGAGGAAGAGGTTGATGTACTCAAACTTTTGTGAGATGAGGCTCGACTAGAAACCTCCGCTTGATCAGGGGCCTGATCTTGTCGAGTCGTGAAATCCATGGACTCTTGGAAAGAGTCTTCAGACATAGGGTCTGAGGTAGATGACTCATACTCAGACATTGGTGTAGGTTCAATAGAGGCCTCTGCTGCGTTAACTGGTTTGGATGGTTCAGGGTATATAACCTTCAGAGGCTGTGGGAAAATTGGCCTAAGGGGGAATGCCTCTGACCTACGAGCTTCCTCTTGGGCTCTTTCCACTTGTCTAATTTTTTTAAGGCCTTTTCCCTAAGAGAGGGTAATTCCTCTAAGAGTTCGTAGAGGGGTCTGAGCATACGAGGTAGACCTTAGACTTGTGACTATCCTAAGAAAACATGATTGGAAAATGTAATTAAGGATCAAACTATCGAAGTTTAAACAAAAACAACGAAGAACAGACTGCCGAAAAACCAATGAACTGGCCAAAAAAGCTCTTAAATCTCACTGGAAAATGCAAAAACAAGAATCAAAGCAAAAAAATGTGGAAAATAGGAAGAGATGATGACAAAGGATACCTGAATAAGAGTGATGAGAAGAAGGGAAAAAACTGCAAGAAATGTCCACCCAGGTGCACCTCGAATCAAAGCTCTTCTAGAGAGAGAAAGTTGCAGAAATGACTAAGTCTGAAGAAGGAGAGAAATGAGGAAGAAAGAGAAGAATTGGGGTTTAAACCCTTAAGTGGAGTGCAGGCTTCCCAAGGCCAATCATTGCCTTAGGAGCCCAACATACAACTAGCATAATTACCCTTGTTAGACACGTAAGCCACTTTAGTAATTGACAAGTGTTAAAAAAGGAATATCAGTATAAAGCAAAAGGACCTCGGAGTTGTAAACCCCATAGTAACCTACTCCCACATGTAACTAAAGGATGGGGGGTGATTGATATGCCCTGAATGTAACCCCTCGGCTCAGAGACCCCCTCGGATCAGGGATATTAACCTCGGCCTTGGGTATGGCTGAAGATTAGAAGGGCCTTAGATCAATGACCAACGGTCTCGTCCCAATCAAGGTCGGTAATGGCCAACGTTGTGAGAAGTCTTCATGATACGAGGGATAATTATTTATCAAGACGTCCAGGAAATGACAACCTCGACTGGGAGTAAGCCGAGGTTACAGAAGATTTCCATCAAGGCCAGCTTCGGCAGGGAATCAGTCGACGTTCCTAGCATGTTCCATCTCAACCTCGGCCTAGGCCAACCTTATGGCATTGCCTGCCTAACCTCGGACCCACATAGGCCTAGGTCTTTATGACTAGCCTCGGGTTGGATATCAGCTTGGCCTTGCCAACCTTGTACCCTTTCAGGCCGAGGTTGACTAGGCACAAATGGCCGAGCTCTTACACGCATATGTTCGGATAAGGACACATGTACACAAATCAGTTATAACCGAATCATTACCCTCATGTGAGGGAATATTGAGGTCATTATTATCTACATGAGATCAGCTAGGTGTTATTCTCATACTGGTTCGATCCTCATGCACATACTCATTGCATACTTGGGGGGTAAACTACACCCCGCATGAACTATATATGGAGGTCATCCTCTACCTTGAAAAGGGACCCAAAATTAGCACCCCTAGTTGAAACTTTGTTCAAATACCAAGTAGAGAGAGAAATCTTGAGAGATTGTATCTATGGCCATTAGTGCCCTCATACATTGATACACATCATACACTTGCACAGTGGACGTAGGCCTGATTGGCTGAACCACTTATATTCTGGCGTAAATCCTCTTTTCCTCACCTCCCTATACTATGTGTGTATATACCCTTATACTGCCATTGTTAACATTGAATTGAGCTCACAAACACCTTGAAGGGTGGTGCTGTTTCTAGCATCATCACTCAATGACTAAATAAAATCTTTGGGGAATCATAATAGAATAAACTAACTAAATAAAACATATTACTCTCATTAATCTCCAATTTTTTTTTACAATAAAAGTACATATGTCTTATAATAAAATTTTACAACATTTATTATAAAGTTTACATAAAATACACAGCTACTAAATCTCCCACACCGATAATCCAAAAGAGTCAACGTGCATGACAAAATAATACTAGTACTCACACAAGTCGTAAAATACATTAAACTATGAGGGGATTAGCGAAAAACTCAGTTAGTCTTATGAATTCTCTAATCATCCACACATACTCATACGTTAACAATACACAAAGTGTATGCATTTAATATCACAATACATAGAATCTGACTAGGTATACCTACGCTTTCCAAATTCCCTATATACAAAGTACCCATCAAACGTCCCTGAGTATGATATGAACTTTTGTTTGCTCGATTATTATCCATCCTAACATGATCTATGTTATATAAAAACTCAATCAAATAATATCTTGGCACAATGGATTTTATTCTCATTATCATCCATAATGTCTTAACAAGAAAATCATGACAATGGTTGACTTACGAGATAACAATAAAAAGGTAGCTTAAAAAGCAAACCCTATCCAAAGGTTGTTTATTTAAGGAATGAATATAATACACTGCTAATTTAATTATCAAGGTTATTATCTCAACATCATATTTATGTATTTTTAAATAATAATTTTTCCAAAATATCATGGTATAATTTCTACACTAATTCTATAACTCGCATGTAGCGTAAAATCAAGTACCATGTCCCGAAATTCAACAGGAGATACACGTAATCATATAACATAAATTAGAGGATATATATATAATAGTTATTAATATAAAATGCCTTATTAAATATACATAAACACATAAGGGCAAACTTATGTAGAACATTAAATTAATACGGGATGACAAGCCTACTTAAATTTGATAAAAGGCCTAACGTCGAATCAAAGCACCAAAATCCTTCAAAATATTGCGTTGTTAATATTTATAACCTTCTCCTTCAGGTAAAAAATCCTTTTACATCTCTCTAGAATTTTCCATCAAGTTTATCTTATTTTCTCTCCAAATTATCTAGAATTCTCTTACCAAAAGGTGCTCTCAAGACTAACCCTAACCCTAATTTATATATCAGTACGGGGAGTTGTTATTGGGGTTTTATTCTTAAAACTATGAAAATACATTTTATTTTAATTAGTGAAGTATTGTCTTATTCATTTTAAAAAGAGAATCATGTTTGTGAGAATGCTTTATATTTACTTTAAATACATTTTTAAATATGTATGTCGGTCAATGGAGCTTAGTAAAAATTTCGGTTAGTTAAGTTTGGCTTTATCATATGAGATCAAAATTTTGTTTCGAGCTCTATTGACAGGTTCAAAACATAGATAGGGACTTGACATCCTATCACAACAGTTACGATGTAATATTAGTAGTTTATCTTAAACTACGGGAACCTGTACGATGGTTCAAAAACTTGTATGATAGTTCAAAAGAGGATTTCGACCGTACATCCAGGAATGTATTAAAAAGGGCCACCCATGAAATTTGAATCAAAGGGTCGTCTTAATGTGGAGAATCACATTTTTTGTAATTATAAACTTTACAAATAATACCTCATTATATCCAGTGATTTAGGAGATAATTAATTATAATGCAATCATTATTATTTAGTGGAACTAATTATGATTAAAAAATAAAGGGAATAAATTATGGGATTTTAAAATGTTAATTTAGAAGCCAATTTAATTATTTATTTTGCGTTCCTAGTATAGTCTACATACCTAAGTAGTTAGGCCTAAATTCTCAAGAAACCCAGTTTGGCCCAAGCCCACCACTTAAACAGTTATATATATTTTTAAGTTAGGTCTTTAGGAAACATAATTCATTATTAGTGTTTGAGAGGGGTGAAAGGAAACACTATTCATATTTTTTTTGTAAATGGGACAAGAGAGATGATGATATCTCACTTAAAAGCAAGATTTCTCTTCTTTATAGGTGGCTAGAAAATATAAGCATTTTGGAGTGTTATCGTAAGATTTTAGAGGACCAAAATAAGGATGCTCCGAATGATCAGCAAATACCTTTTTCCCAAATGGATTGCAATAAGATCTGCAATGGTATTAGATTCAAAAACCTAGGTTTGTTCTTCAAACATAGGCTTGGATTTTCTTCTTTCTATTATTTGATTATTCGAAAGTACAAGGGATAAATTTTTTATTTCGCATTCATCGATTCCTAAAAATTAGTATCGGAGCCTTTGGTTTATATTGATCGTGCTTTGGAAGAATCCATGTTGTCCAACCTTGAAAACCCTAGTTTTGCTTTTTGTTGGACTGTACATCTTGGTGTATGGTATCATACTAACATGGTTTTACAGATGTTTTATCTTTGAATTCCATTCATTATGGTAATATATTATTTTGTATGAATGGATCCTACAGTGGTTTATCTGTAGTTATTTTCCACTCCAAGATTCGATATGGTTATAATAATCAGTTTTTGTAATTATTTAATTATCGATGTATTTGCAGGCGATTGTGAGGGGATGTAATGTTTATTTACATTTTGAGCTGAGAATTCAACTAAAGTGTGTTCTCTTAGGTGGTATAAATACAAGTCCAATATTTTTGTGTTTTTAATTTTTTAACAATTGAACCTTTAAACAAAACTAACCCAATTAAACTTAGAACCGATTTTAAACTTTTCTTGTGGAAAACTAATTTACCATATTTGATCTTTTTACCCTAAAGCATTCATCCATGGTGATAGAAGATAAAGTAAATAAATCAATCCATAAGACATCGATGTACGAGAAAAATCAAAAAGGGAAAAAACCTCAGACGACCCAACCAACAAATCACAATGATACAATTTTAAAAAGTATAGACAATAGAGTTACATAATGAATCGATCACCCAAAAGACTTGAAGCTCTTCTATCTTCAACCTCTCCTCCACAATGCAACGTAGGAATAAACCCACGCAAGCCGTCATGGCACACGAGTCCATGCATAACTCGGTATCCATCCATAAGGCTCAACAACCATCAAACACCACAAACGGCACGCACGGAGGCCACTGTATAAAATGAGTTATTTCTGGATGAAAGATACATAATTTGATGCCCCATATCAAGATCTCAAAGCGCATAAATTATGGAACTTGGATCTGTAAATGTATATAGTGAAACTTGGGGCTTGGAAATTTTTTAAATTGGTGTAAAATAATTTTTCATCAAAATTCCTTTAAAATTCAGAGTCCACAATGCCTTAAATACCGACTGAACATATTTCGAGGTGGCGTGTTGTTCGAACAAAAAATAAGATCGTTCGAACGAGAATCACATCTCATTTGAACGACATCCTAAGTTTGTTCGAACTAGAATGCAATCTTATTTGAATCAACTTCAAATGAGCTTCTATCGAGTTTGGTTCTTCTTGGCCGAGCATCCTCATTTATTGTTCATTTGATCCTCATTTAAACAAGAACACCATCTCATTCGAGCGAGACATAAACTCGTTCTAACGAAATTAAACTCATAAAATATCTTTCTTAAAAACTATTAAAAAACCGTTCCAAACATTTTTAAATAAAAAACTAACACCCTTAAAATATTTCAAGGACTCATAATTAATACGCATTCATACCTGTGAGATCCTTGACAAACGTGAAGAAAACTTTGGCACAATAAACATGACATGAAAAATCCAATCTTTAAAGCCTAGCCGCTACGTCTTGACTAAATAACGTCAAAGGCATATGGGATCAACAAGACAAAGTCTTTCCAATTACTCAAATGTTTTGTCCGGAATAATTCCATTTACATACAAATTGACTCGATTGGAAGTTTGTCCTTACAAATATCCCCCTTTGGCTATTCCGAGACAAAATCAAAATAAAAATCCTATGGGCCGTCAAGCTCTCTAAAATGACTCATTCCCAACCCCAAAAATAAAAAAAGAGTACAGACGATCGACAGACACACAAACATGATTAACTTTACTTTGCTTGAAAACTTTATAGAATTGATGTTAACCTGTAGTCCTGCACATTTAAACATACCTTCAAATCCAAAGAGAATATAACAAGTATAAATTCGTAAATGATAAACATCAAACAATGTCTAGAATAATCTCATTCCAAGTAAGACGTTTCCTCCTAAGATAAAGATACTAAACATGTAAAGGAAAGATACCATTTATCCCCTTTTTTGTTTAGGTATAGACAAAGCAAGATAACATAAACAATTACTCCCTCAAAATCAAATCTCCCCCTAAATGCGTGAACTTAAGATACTAAGATGAGAAAATTTGATACTAATTTTAAACATAGAGAGATAGGAAAAAAGCATGCAATAGTGTAAAGTGTAGCAAACACACTACATGGTAACTCAAGCACAAAAAATAATCCAAATGATTCAAGCATATGACCAGCATGGACTAAATGTAAATTGCGAAGACTCAAAACATGACACTATATATAATATACGAAAAATATACCAATGGTAATCGAGCACACATATATAGGTATAAATGACCATAAAATACATAATCTTTACACATTAGCATAGTATCAATGTGTCTAAACACGTGGGGTGTAATGAATGGGCGTGAACTAGATACAAATTAATTATGACCTGAACACTAAAATATGTTCAACAAGTTCTAATTGATCACAAAATGTTATCAAACTAAGAGTTAGCCTTAAGTGACAAGATAGAGTTAACTTAATCAACAAAGAAGCATAATGCACACAAGCCTAGAATATTGATGATTCTATAAATCAATAGCGTCATGACAAGATAGACATAACTAGGGTTCATTGTGAAACCCATTGATCTTCAACTTAACACCTTGAAAAGATAAACATATATCATATTTTATTTTCTCAGTTATTTTGAAGTAATTTAGGTTGAAAGATCAAACACACTAAACTATATTGGCCTTAGGCAATTTTTCTATTTTTATTTCCTAAAATCTTTTCATTTAGGCTCTTAAATACAGTGGCTTTCCTGTAAAGGAGATTTTCTCCTTTCGTAGACCTTTCCCGTGCAACCTCATATTTTTTCAACAACAATCAAAATCATTCATGGGCAATGGTTCTAACATACAAAAATTTCCCATAGTCACAAAACATGTAGGTCATAAAATTGATGGGATAACATCTCACAAAGCTCAAATATACACGTGAAGTTAACATTCAAAAAGCTCGTCAATGTGTGCGGAGGCATATACAAAGTCGAATCCATTAAGCCAATTAAGTTTGAAATAACTCCATGATAACATGGTAAAGAACAATCTAAGTATATATAATCATAACCAAATGTCCTATCCACATGGAAAGTACATAGTGAATTCGATTCAAACACACCAATATGCCACAACCAATTTTTAGAACTAAAATACATAAAACCATTTTTTTTTTAATTTTTCTAAATTTTTTCAAAAGAAGATACTAATTTTTTAACTTTGAAAACAAACTCTAACTTAAAAGATAAACAAAATCTTTTTGTATTTTTCATTATGACTCAATAAAATAAAAAATAAATTATAAAAGATACACATGTCATAACACTAGCAAACATATATGATGAAGCACAAACTAGAGTATGACAAACATACTAACACAATCAACCATTAGATATAGCAAGGGAAGTACCATGTGAAGGCAAACAAAAATCAGCAATTCTAATATGTAAAGCCGCCAAATTCGATTTCCTAACCCAAGTTAGGGTAACATGATGTTTAGGGGCTTTTGGAACCACTGTGACTCTATTATTAGTCTTCCTAGGATCGTTATTAAGATCATAATAAAAATGCCTAAGATAACCTTTCCTATCGCAATGAGTGAAAGTCTAAACATGGTGAGGGGTGTTACTTAAGGGTTGACCTTTCATAACGTTCCTAGTCAACTCTCTCAAACGTATGGTCTTGGATTTGGAAGTGGAAGCATTATGATCATTGAATCCAATTCCACACTTTTCATCTTTGATTTGGATGGTGCCTAACATTTTATCCAACTTTTTCGACCTAGACTCCAAATCAATTTGACCCTAATCGAATCTCTCAACTTTTCTTCAAGCTCAACTATCCTTGAATTGAGTAAACGCCTAGACTCCTCAAAATCTAGAAGCTCTTTTTTCATAGCCTCCATCAAACCAGGAAGATTATTTATCTCACCCTCAATGTATTCTAGCTTCCCTCTCACATTTCCTAATTTCCTCAATTAAAAAACATCATTATTTCCTATGGCACAACCTTTCAGATTAGATTAAAACTTCAAGTTAGCGTTCTTCACCTTCAAAGTTTTTGCATACAACTTATGGAAGGCAACTTGGATTTCACTCTCCTCCTCCTCTTCATCCTCACTTTCATCTCCACTCTCTCGACCATCACTCACTTGGGATCCAGAAACTATGGCCTCAAAAGTGTCATGTAAAAGAGTATCTTTATGAAAAGATTTATAATCAAATATCTCATGACTAGACATGAATGCGTGGTAAAGTTGCACTCAATGGGGGAATTATTTCCCTTTTTCAAATCACTATCATTAAGGGTGGCATCAAATGCTATCAGTTTCTTCCTCTCCTTCCTTAGTTTAGTGGGGCACTTCACTACCCTATCACCATAAACCGCACATCCATAACATCTCTTCAAATTATCCCTCTTAAAGTTCTCATTCCTATTCTTAGGGACATGATCGGCCTTGTTGTTATCAATTTTCTCAAACCTTTTTTCATCTTTCGATTGCTTTTGGAATTTGAGAAATTTCTTGAGTTTTTTCACCAACATGGCCACTTCTTCAAAATCCATGTCAGACTTATCATTCTAAATAACTGTTTCCTCCTTTTGGGACTTAAAAGCTATTCCCTTTTCATTCTTCCTTACATTCTTTGAGGTAAACATGTCAAGCTCATAAGTTTGTAAGTCACATATGAGATCTTCAAGTTTCTTAGAGTCAAGAGTACCCAAAGAATTCAAAATAGTCACCTTTGGATTAAATTTGTCGGGCAACGACCTCAAGATTTTTTTATCACTCAGTTTTTGGGTATCTTCTCCACCAAGTTAAACGATGAGTTAACTATGTCGAATAATCTAGTGTAGAACTCATCAAAGGTCTCACTCTCCAATATTTTGATCGTTTCAAATTGATTGGTGAGGTTTTGGAATTTGGAAGCCTTAGCAACACTAGTTCCTTAATGGGTGAGTTGGAGTATATCCTAAGCCTCTTTTGATGTCTCGCACATCATAATACAGTGGAATTCCTCTGGGATGACAAAACAAAATAGAGAATTTAAACCTCGAGAATTATACTGTGATAATTTATTCTCAGCCTTAGTTCATGACTCTTCTGGTTTTAAATGAGATGCCTCTCGATCTCTCGTGACTGGTGGTGACCACCCCTTAACTACAACTAACCATAACCGCTCAACTATTGCCTTAAGTTCGGATTTCATACTCATTTTCCAGTATGCATAGCATCAAACATAAGGGTTTTCAAACCATCAAAACCTACAAAATTCATGCCTAAAGACACGGGATCCAAAACACAAAAATTGAGTGTTTTATCCCTGATACAAATTTGAGAATTTCCCTACAGTGTGATCTAAATGATGGTCCGAACAAACACAATTCCAATATTTTTTTATTTTAAATTTTTTAATAATTGAACCTTTTAACAAAATTAACCCAATTAAACTTAACACTGATTTTAAACTTTTCTTATAGAAAACTAATTTACCAAATTTTATCTTTTTACACTAAAGCATGCATCCAAGGTGATAGCAGATAAAGTAACTAAATCAATCCATAAGAGGCTGATGTGCAAGGAAAATCACAAAGGAAAAAAACCTCGGACAACCCAGCCAACAAATGACTATGATACAATTTTACAAAGTATATATAGTAGACTTACACAACGACTCGATCCCCCACAAGCCTTAATGCTCTTATATCTTCAATTCCTCATTCATAGTGCAATATAGGAATTCAGCATGGTAAGCTGTCATAGAACACAAGTCCACACGTGCCTTGGCATCCATCGATAATGTGCAACAATCGTCAAACAGCACGCATGGAGTCCACTGCACGAAACGAGTTCTTTCCAAATAAAGGAAAAAAATTTGGTCTCCAATATCAAGATCTCAAAGAGTATAAATTATGGAACTTGGATCTTTAAACATATAGGGCGAAACTTGGGGATTAAAACTTTTTAAAACAGGTGTAAAATCATTTTTCGTCAAAAGTGCTTCAAAATTCTGAGTCCACAATGCCTTAAATAATGACTACACTTTTTTTGAGGCGGTGGATCATTCGAATGAAAACTAGGGTCATTCGAACGAGAATCGTATCTAGTTTGAATGACATCCTAAGTTTGTTCAAATGAGAATGCAATCTCATTTGAGCCTGCTTCAAATGAGCTTCTATCGGGTTTGGTTATGCTTGACAGAGCATCCTTGTTTGATGTTCATTTGATCCTTGTTCTGATGAGAACACTATGTCGTTTGAATGATACAAAAACTCGTTCTAGCGAAATTAAACTCAGAAAATATTTTTCCTGAACAAATATTAAAAAAACATTACAATCATATTTAAATAAAAAACTAGCCCCCTACAAATATTTCCAAGGACTCATAATTAATACACATTCATACCTATGAGATACTCGATAAATGTGTAGACAAACTTGGCAGGATAAACATGGAATGAAAAATCCAATCTTCGAAGCTTGGCTACTACGTCTTCATAAAAAAACGTCATAGTCTTATGGGATCAACAACACAAAGTCTATCCTATGACTCAAATATTTTATCCGAAATAATGCCAATTACATACAAATTGACTCGATTATAAATTTGTCCTTACATGAATCATGTATTTATGACGGTTTGGGTACTGGATAAAGTTTTGTGAAGTTTCAGATGAGTTATGGTCGTTATTTCATGCAAATCCCATAAGGAAGATGAAGTTATCAACACATAGGGACAAAAGGATCTGAATGCCCATCAGATCGATCTGGAGGAGGGTCGAATCAATCAACTACCTGGTCACATTCATTCGACGATGGCATTCAGTGGCACTGTTTGCATTTTTTGTTTTATTTTTATTTTTTTTACATGGTGGCTATTCCTCATCATTATTCCTAGACCAATTTGGATTGTTTCTTATATTAAAGGTCATCAATAACTTATGTTTGCATTGAATTCTACTTCGAGTTGGACTCTACATTGTGAAAAAGTCTTTTACAACAAGGATTTTTAGGTTTGAAGTGTTTTACTTAAAGGAGAAGTTTAATCCTTGATGAAAGGGGACATTTTGTCCTTTTATCTATTTCTACATTTATGTATTTATTTACAATGTCTCGTTATTATATTTTCAATGAATAATTTCATGTGTTAATTGATTGTATTATTAGGGATGCCTGATTTTGTGCACAACATGATTTATATATTTGAGACCGGCCTAGATCTTCAATTTTCTTAAAAAATTAGTGATAATTTATTCTTTTCTAAATTAAATTAAAACTTGGTAATTAATTTTTAGGAGTAAATTAAATTGAGATCTTCGGGTTTTATTTTAATTTTAAAATTTAAATTCTTATTTTTATATTAAAAAATTTAAAATGTAAGATCGATGTAATTAATTTATATACGTAAATTAGGAAATTACCAAGGATTTAATTCGGGCTTTTAGAATTGTATAAATTATTTTTCATAAACCCTCAATTTTTGAATAAACAAACAGGAGAGGAGTTTCAATATAAATCCCATAATCTCCATCGGTATTTTAAAATTATGATGCGATTCATTACTCGTCTTAGCTTGATCTCCCCCCTATTGAATGGTTCAAATTACAGTGTCATAGAAAATTTAAAATTCTTAAGTGATTGTTTATTAAAATTAAATTTGAATTAGTTCAATCCTCCCATAGAGGAAGTTCTACACGAGTGGGTTTAATTTTATTAAACGAACCGGTGGTGTATATTCAGATACAATTGTGATATCCTCCCCATCGAATTCACTATCAGTAGGTATGGGACAAAAAGTCGCCAACTATTCAATTATATTGGAAAAAAATTTTGAACTGTCCGGGGCATATAATTAAAAGACGAAAGTTTATATAGTTCAAGATGATGTGATTAAATACCCCATCTAGAAATCTCACTTCATAAGGGAATTAGGTTATTCGATGAGGTTTTACTTTTAAATGGCGGTGAGGGATTCGACTATAAAATTAAATCGAAGTTTTTCACATGTCTATTTTGAAATTAATTTTCTTTTCAAAATTTATGATTTTAGGGTTAAAAAAATAGGATCCTCATTCAACCCACTTGTTTCAATATTAAAGTACCACAAGTTAATTTTATTGAACTATATTGACTGGAAAAGGAACCTATCCATTGTCTTTTCTTCTAAGGACTTTAATTTTATTTTGATTAGGACTTACATTGCCAAGCCCATAGAACGGTCACTCAAAATGCACGTCCAAGCCTATCAAATGTGGCAAAAGGATCATCTTATGTCTCATTGCTATATACTGGACTCTATAAATAGTCTGTTGTAACACCAACATCAACACACGTCGATCGTTTATGACATGATTCAGAACCTCAAGGACATATTTAAGGATTATAATTATACCTCAAGGTTAGATGCTATGGCAAAGTTGGTCAATAATCGAGCATGTTCTTAAGATGATATCCATCTTGGGAGAACTGGAGGTGCTTGAATCTGAAATCGATGGGGGAAACTTAGGTCAATTTTGTGCTCCAATCACCACGGAGTCCTTTAATTTGGCTAAACTATTATATGAAATTTTTTTATCACTCTTTGGCACTACTACTTATGGAACTCCAGACTATGGGGAATATCAATACGAATAAAGATGTGATTCAGGTTGATGAGAAAGTCCCACCTTCATCTGACCCGAAAGGTTAGAATAATAATAAGGGAAAGTCACATGCACAACCTAATGTGGTCAAGACAAACTTTGAGGCTCAGGGGGTGGGTAAGAAGACAAAAGCCAACTATTCTTATAAAAATAGAAAGGAAATTGGAGGAAGTAATGTCCAGTCTTCTTAGCACGGAAGAATGGATTCAGTAGGAAATTTAACCTTAATAACCTTAACAATATACCAATATGTTTTTTGGTGCAATCTACTATTCCCTAGTGTGTAGATTTAGGAACCACTAATCCTGTTTGCGATTATTTGCAGGGGTTATAGGTAACTAGAGAGATTAGTGATCAAGATATGTTTCTAGTCTTGGGTGATCTTCACAAGCCAAAAGTAGTAGAAGTAAGAAATTTAATTTTAAATTTTGGTAAAGATAATAAGTTAATATTGGTATATTGTTTTTACGTTCCTAGCATTAAAATAAATTTGATTTTGGTTTCTAAGCTTGTGATGAATGGCTATTTAGTTTATTTGGTAAAGGTGTTTCTATTAAAATGGAAAATATCTTATTTGTCATGGTACATTTGAAAATGATCTTTTTATTATAAGACCTATCTTACCAGTATTTCATAATACTAAAATGAATAACTTAAATGGAAATATTGTAAATAGAAAGGAACCTTCTATGATGAACCAAATATATCTTTAACACTTAGTCTTAGGTCATATTAATCTAAAAACAATACAAAGACTTGTCTCAAATGGACAATTAACTTTGTAGGAAGTGGATGCGCTTCCAGTATGAAAATCCTTCTTAGAAACAAAGACGATGTTTACAACCAAGAGCTATAGAGATAAATATGTGTTGAAATTAGTTAATTCTAATTTTTGTGGGCCTATGACTATCCAGGGAAGAGGTGGTTATGATTATTTCATAAATTTCACTAATGATTACTCATGGTTTAGATATGTTTACCTTATGCACTGAAGCCTTGGGTAAGTTCAAATTGTACAAGGCTGAGGTGGAGCTTAGGCACGGTAAACTATTCCATTATTTATGATATGATTTTAGAGGGGTATACCTTTTGGGAAAGTTTAGGGAACACTTATTGGAAATTGGTATTACACCCAAATTGTCAGCACCTATCACTCCACATCAAAATGATGTGGAAGAAAGAAGGAATATGAATCTTTTGGCTATGTCTAGATCCATGAAGAGTTATTAGGATTCTTTTTGGGGTTATGTAGTAGTGGTGGAAAATTTTATACTGAACTTAGTTCCTTCAAAATCGGTCTAAAAAAATCCAACATAACTTTAGACTTAATGAAAACCTAGTCTAGCACATGTTCGGATCTGGGGTTCCTAGAACACATGCAAAACAAGGAGCCTGGTAAGTTGGAGTCAAGCATAAAACTTTGTATCTATATAGGTTACCTGAAAAGAACCAAAGGTGGTTTGTTTTATAATCCTAAGGATAAGAGGGTGTAGGTTAGGACTAATGCCCAATACTTAGAGGAATATTATATGATAAACAACTATCCCAAGAGTAAGATTATCTTACAAGAGCTAAGAGGACAAGGCCATCTAACTACTTCGGGACCACCTGTACAAGAAGAAATACAACCTGATATCGATAGTAAACTGCCTAAAGGTAGTGGGTGTATTACCGATAATAAGGATACATACGTCACTTATACTGGAACACAAGTGGAGCCACATCACAGTGGTAGAATTAGGCATTAGCCTAATAGGTTAGTGTCTATGGGTGAGTACTTTAATGAAGTCCCACGGGAACACGAACTGAATACTAAAAACAACGACGAGGCACTCTAAGACAAGAATGCCGAGCTTTGGATAAAGGATATGAATACAAAATGGATTTGATGTTTTCAAATCAAGTATAGGAACTTATAGACTTTATATATGGGATAAAACCTATTGTTTTCAAATGTATTCACAGGAAAAAAATAGGGTTAGACGAGAATGTGGAAACCTTCAAGGCACGACTATTTGCAAAAGGACATAGAAAGATTTAATCTATTATGAGGATACCTTCTTGCTGGTAGCCATGATAAAACTTATTCGAATTCTCTTATGCATTTCAGCTCATATTGATTTCAACATTTGGGAAATGGATAATAAGACTTCATTCTTGAATGTTTGTCTTAACGAGTGCATTTTTATAATACAACCCATGGAATTCTTGAAAAAAGGCCCAAGCAAGGTGTGCAAGATTAAGAGATCCATTTACAAACTGAATCAATCATCAAGGTCTTGGAACATCTTATGTGATTAGGTAATCAAATCTTTTCGTTCTAATAAATATTTGGATGAAACTTTTGTGTATAAGAAGCATAACGGAACCGTGATGGTATTTATAGTAGTTTACGTGGATGATATTATCCTAATAAAAAATGATGTGGCTATATTATCTAGTATAAGATTGTGGTTGTCTAGTCAGTTTGATATGAAGAACTTACGAGAGATCAGTCACATCTATGGGATCAAGCTTTTGCATGATTGAAAAAATAATACATTGGGCATATCCCAAGCTACTTATATCGATACTATGTGCACAATATTTAGCATGTAAGATTCCAAGAATGGGTTTCTCCCTTTCGGGAATGAAATTTCTTTAGCTAAGTATTAGTGTCCTAAGACACCTAATGAGATAGAGAGGATGTGGAACATACCTTATTTTTGTTCATTAGGCATCCTCATATATGCTACGGTGTATAATTGATCGGATATTTGCTATGTCATTGGCATAGTCAGAAGATTCCAATCTAACTCAGGTGAGGGACACTAGATTACTATTAAGCACATTATTAAGTATTTGAAAGGACTAGATATTATGTGATGGCTTATCAAGGAAATAGTCTTGTAGCCACTGGGTACACGAACTCGAAATTTCAGTTGGATACGAATTCGAAGTGATCGACCTCAGGATATGTGTTTATCCTAGGATGTGGAGCCATAAGTTAGAGGAGTATAAAAATATAATGTACTATTTATTTAACCATGGAAGCCGTATATGTTGCCACTTCAGAGGCAACAAAAGATGTTATTTAGCTCCAAAAATTCCTAAATAACTTGGGTGTGGTTCCTTTAGTGAAATTTTCTATTACACTTTATTGTGGTAATATCAATATGGTTGTGAATTCGAAAGAACTCTAGACACATAAGAGGGATAAGCACATTGAGAGAAAGTATCACCTAATTCGGGAGATCACATTGAGGGGAGACATCATCGTGACCAATACTGCATCTCAGGACATTCTAGAAGATCCTTTTACAAATTTCTTAGCAACTAAGATTTTTTACAACCATGCAGAGGGAAAAGGACTCAAGTGCATGGCCACAGGGCTTTAAGACAAAGTGGGAGATTATTGGGGTTTTACTCTCAAAACTATATAAATAAATTTTCTTTTAATTAAGAAAGAATTGTCTTATTCATTTTGAAATGAGAACCATGTTTGGGAGAATGCTTTATATTTGTCTTAAATATGTTATTTCATATGTATGTTGGTCAATGGAGCTTAGTAAAAACTCTGGTGCATTGAGTCCATCTTGATTATAGGATATCGTAATTCCAGTTCTAGAACTATTGATAGCTTCACAACTTAGATAGGGAGTTGATATCTCGTTGAAATGGTTGCGATGAAGTCCTAGTAGTTTATCTCAAACTACATGAATCTATGTGATGATTTGAGAACTTGTATGGTAGTTCAAAAGAGGATTGTGATCGTGATATCAAGGAATGTATTGAATATTGGATTCTAAAGGATATCTTGAGTCTAAGGGATGTCTTGATTAGATTAGGTAATGTCACAGTATTTGCAAAGGGTGAATATATTATTAATGCCTACAAATATGCGATTCAATTTTATATTGAATAAAATGATCCGCATATTAGGTGACCGCTTTGTGAGTAGATTTGAGAACATAATTCGGAGGAACCTACGTCCGGAGATAACTTGGATTCTGATACCCTCTTGATATACTTATAAGATTTGTTTCCAATAGTTAAACCTAATAATTGGATCATTTCATAATCCGTGGAGTAGAAAAATAGGTTAAGTCTGAGAATCAAGGAATTGATTAGATATTTGTTAAGTCAATTAATAAAAAATTGATTTGACCATGCAGGTATCAGAAACATAGTGTGGGTAATCATATTGTGCACCATTATCAACTTTGCAAATAAAACCTCATTATATTCGAGTAATTTCTGAAATAACTAAATTAGAGTGCAGTCATAATTATTATTTTTCCATTAATTATGATTAAATAAAGATAGCAAATAAATTATGGGATTTATAATTTTGAATTTGTGAGTGTTTATGAGAAATTCATTTTAATTATTTATCTTGGGTCCCTATTATAGTCCACATACCTAAGTAGTTAGGCCCAAATTCTTAAGAAACCCAGTTTGGCCCAAGTCCATCACTTAAATAGGTATATATTGATTCAAGTTGGGTATTTAAAGTGCATAATTCATTATTAGGGTTTGATAGGGGTGAGAGAAATTATGACTCACGATTTTGAGAAGGATTCCAGAGAGGTAGGACCACATCACACTCAAAAGAAAGAGTTTTATTCTTCAAAGGTTTCCCCACACCTTCCTAGTTTTGGGAGGATCATATAGTAGAAGATCCAAGAATTTGGGAGTGTTATAGCAAGATTTTAGAGGACCAAAAGAAGGCATACCTTAATCATCATCAAATACCTTTTCCCCCATCGGATTGCAACTGTATCCGCAAAGAAATTGTATTCAAAACCCAAGGTTTGTTCTTCAAACCTAGTTTTTGCTTATCTTCATTCTATTATTTTATTAATGAAAGATTCAAGGGCTGAAATTTTTATTCTGCATATATTGGTTCCTAACACTTATAAGATTCATATAAACCCTATTGTCATTATGACACTCCGCGTAATTAAACCTTGGGTGATCAAGCTTTAATTTAATTTAAAACAGGTTTCTTAAATGGTTCATTCTTAGCATCACTGTCGAAAACCTTTTTATTTCTAACCACCTAAGTGAAATTAAGTTAGTGCCAAATTTTTCTTTATTAAACATATACAACTCAAGCGGAACAATATAAATTAAGCAATACTAAAACCAACCATCATAAATAACTCAATAAAATAAAGTCTTGCCGAAAACTGCGGCTGAAATAAAACCAACTTAGAATCCGACACAATAGAATAACTGCAAATGTAACGAGTGGACAACATGTCCCAAAACTAGAGTGCTAAAAACTAAGATCCTACACTAGATCCGAAAGGGTAAAAGAAGCGTGTAGTCAATGCCCTGCAACACCCACCTATGCTACTGCTCCGAAATCCCTGGAATGAAGCCACGCTTGGTGTCTGTAATACCCCGTACTTTTGGCTATATTTATTTTTGGGATTAATTAATTAAATGCGTATTAATTGGAATTAATCCGGGTTAAAAATACTAATGAGATGCGAATTGGTATTTGATTAGGTACATATATGATTATATATGTATCTGGTATTATGAAATTTGTCGTGGGATTTACATACGGCATTTTAGAAATTTTGTTGAGACGCGTGGGACCGCCGCGTCACAGTATAATATTTTGATATTAAAAGTGAGTTTAAAATCTATAATCCGTATGGTCGTTTTGAGTGCGCCAACGCGTCCGGAAGGGTCGAGATAGTCAGAAAACACTAGCCGGGGGTATAGTTTGGGTCCCGGGGTATTTTTAGGCCATTCCGGCACCATAAAGGGTATTTTAGTAATTTGGTATTTTTGGGTAATTAAAAGTGACGAAAATTAAGAGTTGTAATCTGATAAGGATTTGACCCAACCAACCCTTATTAACCCAACAAGCTACGGAGGTTTATTAAATTAGGTTTTCATAAGTTTCCCCAAAGCAAACCCTAGCCACCATAGCCTTTTGGAGAAGAAAGCTTGGAGAAGGAGAGAGAGAGAGAGGAAACTCTGCAGAAACTTCATCAAACCAACACCAAATCCGGAATCAAACCAAGGCAAGTGACTTTATTTCCATTTAATTACCGAGAATGTCTTTTCCATGTTAGAAAATTCAGATTTATGGTCGTTCTTGATGAAATATGAAAACCCATGTAGTCTAGATAATAAAACTTGAGGATTTTGAGAAGGATTGCATGTAGAAGGATAGGTAAATGATTAATCTGATGTTAATACATGATTTGGGTGAAAGAAAAACGGATTTTATTTGATGAATTGAAGGTTCCAATTTTTAGGGTTCATGTTCATAAATGAATTGGGGAAAAGTTTAAGTAATTGTAAATTGATTGATGATTTGGGTGAGTAAATCCATACAAACGTGATAGGATGTGGTTATACTATGTTTAGAATTGTTTAGAGACTTTAAAACAATCGTTGGGATAAACTTTAGAAGTGATTTGAGGAGTAAAAATGGTGAAAAACGATTTTTGGGAAATTCTGGGCCGAAACTGGCCTCTCGTTAGAAGCAACCTCCAGGTCGTTCGAACGAACTCGTTCGAACGAGCTTCTAACGAGTTGACCAGTCGCTACTAACGAGTGGGGATTTCGTTCGATATCTCGTTCGAACGAGATATCGTTAGAAGGGTCAGTTCGTTCGAACGAACTGGGATCTCGTTCGAATAGCCTCGTTCGAACGAGACTTCTAACGACCTGACAGTCCAAACTCGTTCGAAGCCTCGTTCGAACGAGACTTCTAACGAGTTGACAGTTTGGTCCTTTTTGGACTGTTTTGACTTTTGGAGTCCCGGAGACTGGTTCAAGGGTAGAGTTGGCATTCCTTTGATGATATAGTGATTGACTTGGGACTTTTGGGTTATTGAGATGAATAAATCATACACTAGAGTTATATTCAATGAACCGTTTGGGTTGAGACGTGAGTGTCTACTACAATGTGAGGATAAATTATGGCCCGTATAATTATGAACCGGAATAAAATGAATTGTGATAATTATAATAAGTACGAAAATGCGATATGTACTACGATTAAAATACGATATTACTAAGATGTGTGTTTACTTAGTATTGGTATATGGATTGTGTGTATGACATACCTACCATACTTGCTATCACGGGAGGTTTCGTTCGCTTAGGACCCTCTAATCCTTGTGTGCCTACGGGGGGGATATAGACTGGTACCTTGATGAACATAGGTCATAGAAAGACTTATTGTGATATTAATAAGTCCGCTGACCATGGGAGCGTAGGTATGTGCGTGACCCATGTGATGGTGACTGTGTTCGCCTCCACTATTTGTGATTTGTGTTATCTGAACTATTCCTGAGAGATTCGGAATATGTGATCCTTATGTACGTGATGTACCGGGATGGATAGCAGAGTATGTGTGCACCATAGCTTAGATTGCGGGGTGCTTGTATCGTATATTTATGATGTGAATAATATACATTAAATTAATGGAAATCCTCATGTTAATGTTGTAAAAATATTACGGTATTGTTTCGAGATATATAATGAGTTAGCTGATAGTTATATCAATGGCATATTTAGTAATTGAGTTTACGTTAAACCTCTATTAAATTACGAGCGTTGTTATGTTAAATTAACCGAGTAAAATGGGTAGAACCTTTGGTTGTCTAGCTAGTTTACGTTGTCACTTAGCTAGTGGAAAGGGTAGTTATAGATGGGTACTTACGTTAGGAGTGCACAGTTAGACGAGAGGTGAGAATATCATGCGAGTGTACGTCCTAACATGTATTTTGCATTTAATGTTTTAAATGTTTTTAAAGCACTTGCAGGTTTTTTAAATATAACACATTCGGGCTCTGACCCGTTTGCTTTTCAAATCTTTTTCTTGTAAAACCATTTTAGGTGCCCAGCCACAAGGACACCAAGCATAGGTACTCATTCAGGTGACGAGCTGTAGCTGGTTGTGGAAGCTACAGGGATTTGCTCATAGACGCTTCTATCTTTTGGATTCCAGAGTCACGATCTATCTATCAGTTGTAGGGCATGTTGCCCATTCCTATTTAGAGCATCTTTTACATTTCAGTTTTCAGACTTTAGCATGTAGTATTTCAGTTTCAGTGATTTATTTCAGTATGGGATTGTAGTGAGGGGTTTCCTCCAGACTCTATTTATTTCTATTGTGATGGTTATTCATTTTACTTCAGTCTGGTGAATGGTGTTATTTATTTCTTCATTACTCTTGTTGCATGTTAATCAGACTTAAATTAAAATTTGGCAACTTGCTTTTTAAATACTAGGTGGTTAGTAAAAATAAAATGTTTTCGACAGTGATGCTATTAACTGAGCCAACTTGGCATTTTGAATTAATTTTATAAAGGAGTAGCTACCCGGTATTTAATTAGTCGGGGTGTCACAGGTGGTATCAGAGCATCAGGTTCTAGTGTCCTTTAGGATCTGTACGGCTATTATGTTTCCGCTACGTTTTCTTTGATATAGAGCCCTATATTTTAGGACTGTTGTACTCTTTTGTGTATGCTTCGTTCTTCAGCTATATTAAGTTTATAAACTGCGAACTTATAAACTTTGTTCTTATTTCAGATGCCTCCACGACGTGCACGACGAGTTCCCAGGGATGCTACGCCCGAACCACAGCCCGCTCCAGTTCAGGGCATGTTGAACGCCGCTGAGGTTGCTGCTATAGTAGCCCAAGCGGTAAATGCCGCGATTGCCGTGATTCAGCAGGCACCACCTCAGGCGCCGGTTGCCGTGCCAGTACAGGTTAATGCATTCCCGTCTGCTTGGGAGCGTGTACGTGACGCTTTTCAGAAAGCGCATCCGCCAGAGTTTGCAGGAAGCTCAGATGTAGTGGTCTCGAGCCAGTGGAGGAAGGACATACAGAGGAATTTGAGGATGCATGAGTGCACTGACGTTCAGAAACAGGTGCTAGCTACTTTCAAGCTAGTGGGATCTGCACTACAGTGGTGGGAGTCTATTACCACCGCGGAGGAGAGGGATACCCTCACGATTCAGGAGTTCTGGGTGCGGTTCGACCGCAAGTACTTTCCATCCGCAGTTCATACAGAGATGAGGAGGAAGCTGATGAGTTTGAAGCAGGAGGGCAAGACAGTGGCCGAATATGAGGCCGAGTTCACTAACCTGTTGAATATCGTTACAGACGAGATTCCAACAGAGAAGAAGAAGATAGAGAAATTCACTGATGGGTTGAATTGGAGGATCCGTCAGCATCTGCTAGGGAACCTATCGTTGGCCACGTATTCTGATGTGGTTAACGCTGCATTATTTCACTGCCAGGACCACCGTTTTCATATGGCCGAGGGCAAGCGGTCAGGGGAGTCTAGCCATCAGGGCAGGACTGGAGGACATGGTGCCAGCGGGGCACAGACCAATCAGGGGCAGAGACAGACTGAGCAGGGTACCCAGCAGGGGGACAATAAGAGGTTCCGATCAGGGAACTACAGGCAGGGACAGGGAGGTTTCCGCCAGGGCCATCAGGGTCCGAACGGCCATCAGGGCCAGCAGGGGCAGAATGGGCAGCAGTTCCATCAGGGCCAACAGGGCCAAGGGAGGAATGGTAACGGCCACCAGGGCCGGGGACAACAGGGGCAGAGGGGAGGGAACTTCCCATGGAAGTGCTTTACTTGTGGCAAGACTGGCCATAAGAAGCAGGATTGTCCTGATAGGGGCAGGGCCCCACAGCAGCAGCAACAGGGTGCTCGCCAGGAGACACAGAGACCTATGTTTCCCGCCGCTCTTCCTGCACCGCCACAGATGGCAGCTTTGCCACCCATTCCAGCAGTCCCAGATCAACAGGGGCAGCTACAGTATGGACGTGTCTACAACGTTCACCAGGCTGCAGTTCCACAGGCACCGCCCGCGATCGAGGGTACGTTTCCTATCCATGGCACTATGGGTCGGGTGTTATTTGATACGGGTGCTACACACTGTTTTATTGCTACACACTTCGCGAAAGCTTTAGGATTGTTAGTTACGACAGAGAGCACAGTGACGTGTGTCGACTCACCATTGGGGAGTGGGTCACTTATTTTCATTATATGCCGGGGAGTCGGGGTAGAGGTTGGTGGTTTGGTATTGCCTGCAGACATGTTAGTGTTAGACATGCATGTTCACGATGTGATCATCGGTATGGATTGGCTCGTAGCATATAGGGCCATGATTGATTGCTTCAACGGGAGCATTGTTTTTGCCATTCCGGGGCAAGAGATGTTTGTAGTGGCGATGCCTCGCCCAGAGGGAGGATCAACCGCTCATCTGTATTACATAGAGGAGGATACCTCTAAGGAGGTTGTTATTCCTTTAGATTCGATCCCGGTTGTCAGGGAGTATTCAGATGTGTTTCAGGAGATACCAGGCTTACCACCCAGTCGAGAGATAGACTTCATTATAGATTTGCTACCGGGTACGAGACCTATAGCACGTGTACCATACCGTATGGCTCCAGCTGAGATGCGAGAGTTACGGGATCAGATAGAGCAGCTGTTAGGGCAGGGCTTTATTCGCAGGAGTACCTCACCTTGGGGCGCTCCAGTTTTGTTTGTGAAGAAGAGGGATGGTTCACTGAGATTGTCCGTGGACTACCGAGAATTGAATAAGGTCACGATACGGAATAAGTATCCGTTGCCTCGAATCGATGACTTATTCGACCAGTTGAGAGGAGCTTCTTTCTTCTCGAAGATTGACTTGAGGTCAGGATACCATCAGTTGCGTATCAGGGAGGAGGATGTCTCGAAGACTGCGTTTTTATCGAGATATGGTTCTTACGAGTTTCGGGTTATGCCTTTCGGCTTGACCAACGCTCCAACAGTGTTTATGGACTTGATGAACAGAGTGTTCAGGGATTTCCTAGATCAGTTTGTCATTGTCTTCATTGATGACATTCTGGTTTACTCTCAGATAGAGGAGGAGCACGCCGAGCATTTGAGGCAGGTTTTGCAGACACTTCGTCAGAATGAGCTGTATGCAAAATATGAGAAGTGCGGGTTTTGTCTGAAGGAAGTACAGTTCTTGGGTCACATTATTTCCGACCAGGGAATATCTGTCGATCCGGGGAAGGTGTCAGCGGTGAGGGAGTGGGGACAGCCCACGACACCAACGAAGATTCGTAGTTTCTTGGGTTTAGCAGGATACTACAGGAGGTTCATTCGGGGTTTCTCGGAGATAGCAGGTCCTTTGACACATCTTACTCGTAAAGGTGTGCCATATATCTGGAGTGATGCTTGTCAGTTGGCATTCGATGAGTTGAAGGACAAATTGACCTCAGCACCTGTGTTAGCGTTGCCGAGACCGGGAGTTGAGTATTTTGTTTACACCGATGCGTCTTTGCAAGGACTTGGAGGTGTATTGCAGCAGGAGAGACAGGCCATAGCTTATGCTTCCCGTAAGCTTAAGCCTCATGAGAAGAATTACCCCACACATGATTTGGAGTTGGCAGCAGTAGTATTTGCCTTACGGATTTGGAGGCACTATCTTTTGGGGGAGAAGTTTCAGCTGTTCACGGACCACAAGTCACTACAGTATCTGTTCACGTAGAAGGAATTGAATATGCGGCAGCGTAGGTGGCTTGAATTTGTGAAAGACTACCAGTTCGACATCCAGTACCACCCGGGTAAGGCCAACGTGGTAGCAGACGCGTTAAGCCGTAGGCCAGCAGACGAGGTGGCAGAGGTGTGGAAGGCAAAGTGGAAGGAATTGGGACACCAGGATGCAGTGGCCCGATCTTTCATGTCTGTGATGACCGTTACACCGCAGATTATTACGAGGATTGTACGGGCACAGGCTAATGACTCGTTCTGTCAGGAGCAGATAGTTCGATTGCTAGCAGAGGGAGCTGAATCCTATACCGTTAGCTCAGACGGGGGATTACGCTTCAATGGGAGATTGGTAGTTCCGGAAGGAGAGGAATTGCGACAAGATGTTATGGCAGAGTCGCACGGCTCACGGTTCGCGGTACATCCCGGAGGGGACAAAATGTACCAAGACATGAGACGACAGTATTGGTGGAGCGGTATGAAGAGAGATATCGCTGAGTTTGTCTCGAAATGCGCCACTTGTCAGCTTATAAAAGTGGATCATCAGAGACCAGCAGGATTGCTACAACCGTTGGAGGTTCCGGTGTGGATGTGGGAGAGCATATCCATGGATTTCGTCACGGGGTTGCCTACGTCGCAGAGGGGTCACGACTCCGTTTGGGTAATTGTGGACAGGTTGTCCAAGGTCGCTCACTTCTTACCCGTAAGGACTGACTACACTACGGGACAGTATGCCCAGCTCTTCATCTCAGAGATTGTGAGACTTCACGGTGTGCCCCTGAATATCGTGTCTGACAGAGAAAAGATATTTGTTTCGAGGTTTTGGGAGAGTTTCTAGGAGGCCATGGGCACGGAATTGCGGTTGAGTACGGCTTATCATCCGCAGACCGATGGGCAGACAGAGCGCACCAATCAGATGTTGGAAGACATGCTACGCATGTGCATTATTGACTTCGGGGGTGGATGGGAGCAGTACCTCCCACTGGTGGAGTTTGCTTACAACAACTCCTATCAGTTCACGATTGGCATGGCTCCGTTTGAGGCATTGTACGGTAGACCTTGTCGTTCCCCAGCATGTTTGTTGGAGGTGGGGGACAACAAACTACTTGGGCCGGAAGTGATTCAGGATACTTCGGCAAGGATTGAGTTGATTCGGAGTCGCATTCGGGTAGCCCAAGACAGGCAGAAGAGTTATGCTGATGCGAAGAGGTTTTTCAGGGAGTTCCAAGTGGGGGACCAAGTTCTGCTCAGGGTATCTCCTATGAAGGGGATTATGCGTTTCGAGAAGAAGGGGAAGTTGGCACCGAGGTATGTGGGGCCGTTTCCTATTATTGAGCGGATCGGACCGGTTGCGTATAGACTCGGGTTACCGGAGCATTTGCATCGGATTCACGACGTGTTCCATATTTCCTCGCTGAGGAAATACCTTAGAGATAATTTGGCTCATTCTCACATTGCTGTGGAGGACATCGATCTCCAGCCGGATAGCTCTTATGAGGAGGGGCCGATTGCTATTTTGGACCGAAGCGAGAGGAAACTGCGGTCAAAGATAGTCCCGTTAGTTCGTGTTCAGTGGCGACATCACAATGTTGAGGAGTCCACATGGGAGCGCGAGGATGAGATGCGCGAACGTTATCTAGAGTTATTTTTTTAGCAGGTACTTTCTAGTTTCGAATTTCGGGGCGAAATTCAGTTATTAGGGGGGAAGTATGTAATACCCCGTACTTTTGGCTATATTTATTTTTGGGATTAATTAATTAAATGCGTATTAATTGGAATTTATCCGGGTTAAAAATACTAATGAGATGCGAATTGGTATTTGATTAGGTACATATATGATTATATATGTATTTGGTATTATGAAATTTGTCGTGGGATTTACATACGGCATTTTAGAAATTTTGTTGAGACGCGTGGGACCGCCGCGTCACGGTATAATATTTTGATATTAAAAGTGAGTTTAAAATCTATAATCCGTATGGTCGTTTTGAGTGCGCCAACGCGTCCGGAAGGGTCGAGATAGTCAGAAAACACTAGCCGGGGGTATAGTTTGGGTCCCGGGGTATTTTTAGGCCATTCCGGCACCATAAAGGGTATTTTAGTAATTTGGTATTTTTGGGTAATTAAAAGTGACGAAAATTAAGAGTTGTAATCTGATAAGGATTTGACCCAACCAACCCTTATTAACCCAACAAGCTACGGAGGTTTATTAAATTAGGTTTTCATAAGTTTCCCCAAAGCAAACCCTAGCCACCATAGCCTTTTGGAGAAGAAAGCTTGGAGAAGGAGAGAGAGAGAGAGGAAACTCTGCAGAAACTTCATCAAACCAACACCAAATCCGGAATCAAACCAAGGCAAGTGACTTTATTTCCATTTAATTACCGAGAATGTCTTTTCCATGTTAGAAAATTCAGATTTATGGTCGTTCTTGATGAAATATGAAAACCCATGTAGTCTAGATAATAAAACTTGAGGAATTTGAGAAGGATTGCATGTAGAAGGATAGGTAAATGATTAATCTGATGTTAATACATGATTTGGGTGAAAGAAAAACGGATTTTATTTGATGAATTGAAGGTTCCAATTTTTAGGGTTCATGTTCATAAATGAATTGGGGAAAAGTTTAAGTAATTGTAAATTGATTGATGATTTGGGTGAGTAAATCCATACAAACGTGATAGGATGTGGTTATACTATGTTTAGAATTGTTTAGAGACTTTAAAACAATCGTTGGGATAAACTTTAGAAGTGATTTGAGGAGTAAAAATGGTGAAAAACGATTTTTGGGAAATTCTGGGCCGAAACTGGCCTCTCGTTAGAAGCAACCTCCAGGTCGTTCGAACGAACTCGTTCGAACGAGCTTCTAACGAGTTGACCAGTCGCTACTAACGAGTGGGGATTTCGTTCGATATCTCGTTCAAACGAGATATCGTTAGAAGGGTCAGTTCGTTCGAACGAACTGGGATCTCGTTCGAATAGCCTCGTTCGAACGAGACTTCTAACGACCTGACAGTCCAAACTCGTTCGAAGCCTCGTTCGAACGAGACTTCTAACGAGTTGACAGTTTGGTCCTTTTTGGACTGTTTTGACTTTTGGAGTCCCGGAGACTGGTTCAAGGGTAGAGTTAGCATTCCTTTGATGATATAGTGATTGACTTGGGACTTTTGGGTTATTGAGATGAATAAATCATACACTAGAGTTATATTCAATGAACCGTTTGGGTTGAGACGTGAGTGTCTACTACGATGTGAGGATAAATTATGGCCCGTATAATTATGAACCGGAATAAAATAAATTGTGATAATTATAATTAGTACGAAAATGCGATATGTACTACGATTAAAATACGATATTACTAAGATGTGTGTTTACTTAGTATTGGTATATGGATTGTGTGTATGACATACCTACCATACTTGCTATCACGGGAGGTTTCGTTCGCTTAGGACCCTCTAATCCTTGTGTGCCTACGGGGGGGATATAGACTGGTACCTTGATGAACATAGGTCATAGAAAGACTTATTGTGATATTAATAAGTCCGCTGACCATGGGAGCGTAGGTATGTGCGTGACCCATGTGATGGTGACTGTGTTCGCCTCCACTATTTGTGATTTGTGTTATCTGAACTATTCCTGAGAGATTCGGAATATGTGATCCTTATGTACGTGATGTACCGGGATGGATAGCAGAGTATGTGTGCACCATAGCTTAGATTGCGGGGTGCTTGTATCGTATATTTATGATGTGAATAATATACATTAAATTAATGGAAATCCTCATGTTAATGTTGTAAAAATATTACGGTATTGTTTCGAGATATATAATGAGTTAGCTGATAGTTATATCAATGGCATATTTAGTAATTGAGTTTACGTTAAACCTCTATTAAATTACGAGCGTTGTTATGTTAAATTAACCGAGTAAAATGGGTAGAACCTTTGGTTGTCTAGCTAGTTTACGTTGTCACTTAGCTAGTGGAAAGGGTAGTTATAGATGGGTACTTACGTTAGGAGTGCACAGTTAGACGAGAGGTGAGAATATCATGCGAGTGTACGTCCTAACATGTATTTTGCATTTAATGTTTTAAATGTTTTTAAAGCACTTGCAGGTTTTTTAAATATAACACATTCGGGCTCTGACCCGTTTGCTTTTCAAATCTTTTTCTTGTAAAACCATTTTAGGTGCCCAGCCACAAGGACACCAAGCATAGGTACTCATTCAGGTGACGAGCTGTAGCTGGTTGTGGAAGCTACAGGGATTTGCTCATAGACGCTTCTATCTTTTCGATTCCAGAGTCACGATCTATCTATCAGTTGTAGGGCATGTTGCCCATTCCTATTTAGAGCATCTTTTACATTTCAGTTTTCAGACTTTAGCATGTAGTATTTCAGTTTCAGTGATTTATTTCAGTATGGGATTGTAGTGAGGGGTTTCCTCCAGACTCTATTTATTTCTATTGTGATGGTTATTCATTTTACTTCAGTCTGGTGAATGGTGTTATTTATTTCTTCATTACTCTTGTTGCATGTTAATCAGACTTAAATTAAAATTTGGCAACTTGCTTTTTAAATACTAGGTGGTTAGTAAAAATAAAATGTTTTCGACAGTGATGCTATTAACTGAGCCAACTTGGCATTTTGAATTAATTTTATAAAGGAGTAGCTACCCGGTATTTAATTAGTCGGGGTGTCACAGTGTCCCTGTGGCTGGACACCTAAAAGGTTTTAAAAATATTGTATAGCAAGTGTTAGTACACAATATTTAGCAAGTAATTTATCGCAACAAATATCGGTTATCGATTACACATGCTAGGATCATGCTCACTCTCTTGAGTTTCCTCACCTCTCGTCTATCGTGCACACCTAACGGTTACCTTAACCCCCACCTAGTTGTACTACCCCATCCAACTAGTCCTAGCATAACCTCCCCTTGCCATACTACTCTAACCCGAGTATAATTATTCAAGAATTATAAGTTATTTCACCAATTAACTCAATTAATTCCTTCTTAAATAATAGCATATAACTGTGACACAAGTTATATAAAGTAAGTACATCACACACTGTATTATTGACCGCATATAATATTTAATACCATTATATACGTACCTTTACTAAAGCATCCACACATATATCATACATATGTCCATCCTTCCGAGTATACCCTCAAGGGATGATTCCCTCTAAAGTGCCATCTCACTAGGTGTGCTCACATAACCTAGTTATCCAGGTTGCGATCGCTCACCAACCTGGCCCAAAACATAAACAAAGTGGAGGCGGTCATATTCCTTACCTGAAAGTGAGATAAGCCCCTCACCCATATACTAGACGCTATGATCTGGGGATATACTCACCCTACTCCTCAAGCTAGGGGATTCACCCACATCGCGCAACCTCCCTTGATAGCACTAGAGTATAATTAAATAAATATCTAATCACTGATATTTAATGGCACACACAATATATACACACATATATATACTATCACTATACCGTATATATATATATAAAATAAACCCCGGCTTCACCGTGTACTCATAACCCGAAACACTAGCCTGAAATTTCTCGAGTCTCTGGCCTGACTTAACTAAATAAATTTTCACACTTATTAAATTATCATTGTCTCGAGTCTGTGGTCTGACTCTAATTTATTTAATTCACACATTAATTAATATGATATTTTTCCCGCGTCTATAGCCCAACTCTAATATAAATACTTTACACATTAATTTATATAATAATTGACCGAGTCTATGATTCGACTCTAGTTTAATTAATTTACACATTAATTAATTTATTACCTTCCCGAGTCTACAGTCCGACTCTAATTTAATTAATTACACATTAATTAATTTAATACTTTCTCGAGTCTATGGTCCGACTCTAATTTAATTAATTACACATTAATTAATTTAATACTTTCCTGAGTCTACAGTCCGACTCTAATTTAATTAATCAACACATCAATTAATCTAATACTTGGTGTTGCCCAACCATTATACCCGGACTCGCTCACTTGGCCCGTAACTTAATATTTCTTGAGTCTATGTTCCGCCTCTAAATTAATTTACTCCCTCAAAGATTAGTTTAATACTTTAAAATCAAGTTCTCATACTTAATCAAATTTTAGGTAAATACTACCTACCTTCTCTACTAATCACACTCAAGTAGATTTTATATATATTCTAGCTGTCCACTTATGTTCCAGCCACTCTTACCCATATGTAGTTTATACAATTTTACTTATGCACTAATAGTTCTCACTACTATTATGTCTGAGTATATATTGAAAACAATAATTTGGTATACCCCACCTAATCTTACTCCTATCACACATAAGTAGGTTATTCAGACGGTATATCTTTCACACACACATATACCTAGTACAACATATCCTAGTATCGGTCCTATTTCACACATTAAAGACAAATGATTCGGAATGTCTCCTCGAACCTTTCTCGGAATGTCTCCTCGAGTAATGTTCAGAATGTCACCTCGAACATTTCTCGGAATGTCTCCTCGAGTAATGTTCGGAATGTCTCCTCAAACCTTGCTCGAAATGTCTCCTCGAGTAATGTTCAGAATGTATCCTCGAACCTGGCACGAAATGTCCCCTCGAATCTGGCTCGGAATATCTCATCGAGTATAGTCTGGATTGTCTAATCAAAATTACCAATCCTATTACAAGAAAACACACAATAGGAATTCACAACCCAAGTAATCCTATAAAATAATAGGTATTCACACAACCCAATTATTCATACTTGTACGTAATATATTTCTCTCTAATATTCACCGTACTTATTTGCTTTAGGAATTTATTTCACTTTCATATTAATTCGAGTATTCACACAACTCTAAGGGTACTAGTTACCCCTTGTTATATCAATTCAGTAGTTACCCTTGTTAACCCACAGACCTAACGAATTTAAGCTCGCTCACGCTTTTTCGTAATTATATTCTTATCATCTCGAATTAGAGTACGTCACAATCAAGCCTATGAATCTCCACTTTAACTCTCTCAAAAAATTAAAGTCCAACACTCAATCATAGACCTACTTCCATATCATTATTCCATCAATATATTTCATCAAGGTCCCAAACACTTCCCCGATAAAATTTTAGACATTTGAGGCTTAAAAAGAAAAATCTCAAATTTTCTGGCAGATTAAACACCCTGTAGTAAAATTTGATTTCTCCCTCTACAGAACTCCGATTGACCTGATTCCAAGTTCATTGGATAGATAAGAGAAATAAATTTCTAGGAATGTATGGTTCACACTCGAATTTGAAGTAAAATTCAAATTGCACACGTTTAAAATCACGTCAAAATTCTGGCAGATTACTATGTTGATAGAGCAAACACCTTGTAGTAAAATGTCGATTACTCCCTATATAGAATTCCGATTGATCTGATTCTAAGTTTATTGGATAGATAAGAGAAATACATTTCCAGGAATGTACGGTTAACAATCTAGTTCGAAGTACAACTAAAATGGCATACGTTTAAAGTTGTGTCAAAAATTCTGGCAGATTGACATCTTGTGTTCATCAATTAAACCCTAAGCCATTCAAGATTCATGTTCTTCATCCAATAACTCATAAATATTCCATGTTAATCATCAAATATATTCAAATTTCATTTTATCTTTACTTAGGGATTCATTCTATATGTAATCCTACCCAAACATGTGATCAATTCAAACATTTAATTCAAGGGTTTTCAATAAAATCAGGCAATTCTTAAAACTCCCTACACATGGGTATTTTAACTTGAATTTAATTTGCAATAAACACTTGCCTTATGTCCAGTAGGTCTGATTTCGTGATTGTGTTTGGTGATTGATGATCTGTGACAACCCACTCCAAATAATAACGGGTGGCCAGCCCTATACTACATAAACCAAGTATCTCAGATGGTACAGTCTCAACATCAACAACTAAACATTATAACATAAGGCTAACTACCCAAAATCATAAAGTGCGAATTGACAAAAATTTAAAACTTTTATTTTTAACAACAACAACAAAACCAATAATGCACACAACCAATAATATACATCTAACTATGATGTGAAATGTGTATGCTTCAATAATAAAAGAGTACAATACATTGTACAATAAAATCTCAACAATGAAATACCCGAATATGCTGTCGGGCAACAGACAATACAATAATCTGATAAATAAAATATGAAAGTGTTAATCTACAACACTTGATTACTAACTCAATACAATTGAATCCTAATCTAAATGTACAATAGATAGGAATCGACTAAAGCAAAGTGCCGCGACAGTTCGCTACTGCCACAGATCCACAAATCCTGAATGGAGGAATATCAAAGGCGTCCTTGCGGAGGAACACCTGAAGTAATACAATATATACATGGAGGAGGAAAATTTAAACGAGTCAGAACCCGAGTTTGAAAAACAGTTTATAGCAAGTGTATTAAAATGCATAATAATTATAAATGCATTATTACATGATTTAGTTGGAATCGAACACTCCATAATAATTCAACTCACCTCTCATTTAAAGCGCGCACTAAGCGTATGCACGTGTCTCCAAAAGGATGTCCGATTCTAATTAGGTCAGAGGATTCTAACTTAAACCCAAATAAAGTATTTAAGTGAAACCATGTAACCTATCTCCCAATTCTACATTTATTTCAAATATCTTTAAGTTAAATGCTTTAACTTTAATGTAATAATTATAGTTATCTTTATAATGTTCATTTGTTGAACATATAAAGTTACATGATCCAATCATGTCCACATCATCACAATACATCCAAAATCTCAATTACTAGAATTTATATTCTAGAGATGCCCATATAAGGCATGATACCATATGCATAATTATTATAGATGAGTTATTAGCATCAAGAGTTAAGGACTAAACTCCTCCCGATTCTCAACACGGTACTGCGTTTCGTGTGTGGGACGTCTCGCCGAAGCGAAATCCAAATAAGGAACCCCCCGTTACACTACTCCTGACCGTATCGATCCTCGGGGATCATTATGCCCTCAATGCAAGATGCATGTAACCCAAATGATTATTATCCAATTTTAATTAATGAATATTCCCAATTCTCAACAGTACACGGCATTTCATGCGTGGGATGTCTCGCCGAAGCAAAATCCAAACAAGGAACCCCCCCGTTACACTACTCCTGGCACTATCGATTGTCAGGATAGGTGATTTATATATATATAATTATGAGCATTAAGGACTAAACTTATCCCCGAGTTCCAACATTACACTGTGGTTCGTGCGTGGGACGTCTTGCCGAGGCGAAATCCAAACAAGGAACCCCCCCGATACACTAATCCTGGCAATGTAGGTCCTTGAGGTCCATTATGCCCTTGACACCCAAATACAAACACAAGCAATAATAACCATCCAACCGAGCTATAACTCTATCATCTTCCAGCAGCCTATATACGTAGCAAACTGGGGCCACCTGGTGGGGTTCAACGACACCCACCTCGTGATCTACTCATGCACACAACGTCCGGGAAGCGGTCATAGTTCCTAACTGATAAGTGAGAGCGACACATACCCACGACCTCTCACCCCCAAAATAAATAAATATATATATCATATATGTCATTTGCTGACCACAAAGGACGACTATGACCTGGGGAATATCCACATCCTGCTTTTTTTAGTCAGAATGCTCACCCTCTACGCACGAAACTTCCCAATGATAGCAAGGAGGGGGTATGCTTAACATGTATATACACCATCATATAAGGTATACATACATCCCACATAATAAAGAAATACCATTTTATAAGATATACCTGCAACAACATATTTATTATCATTATACGCTCTTAGGCGTAATTTGATCAACATCATTTGTTTAGTATATTTCTTCTCAAGATATACTAACGCTCCACCTCGCACATTAACCCCACTTGGTATATGCTATACTAATTCTCGCTTGAAGATCTCATGTCGCTTCTAGTATGAATTGTCTTTCAATTCTATTTAAGTTAAGGATATTTTATATCCTATTGCACCTCAATTAACATTTCTCATTGTATGAGATATCTCCCAAGTAATTCATCAATAAGGATATTTCTACATCAATATACACATCAAATAGCATTTATTATTTTCCATTCATAATAGGGTTCAATTCATTTTATAAACCATTAAAGTTATCCCATTTGGGATTTGGATCCTAAGATCCGGCATCTCTAAGTTATTCTCATTCTCATATCGTGAAATTTATTTTTTTCATCACCAAATAAAATCCCAAATAAAGTGGGCTTCCCCACTTAAAAATACCAAAATCTACAATTGGTATTCCCCAGAGACTAACCTCGATACTTCGAGGATTTTTCCCCAAATTAATATACTCTTCTGGATTCTCACTTCTCAACATTAATCACTAAAACTCTTCGACATTTACATTTAGTCTTTCAATTATCAAATAGCCTCATATATCATCTTTTAACTCTAAGGTCTATAATCCCCTTATATAATCACTTAATCCTTTATGATACTCTGATTATGGAAGTCCATTTACACAAACCCAAAGGGGAAGGGGATAACTTAAATTCTCAAGCTTGAACCCAAAATAGGGGACCGGTCGACCGGTGTCCAAACCGCGGTCGATCGCGTTTCTAAATTTTGCCTAATCTCGAAGACAGAATGCCCAATTTTGGAGGCGCGGTCGACCGGTGCTCTGTACGTGGTCGACCGGCCCTAATAGGTATTACGGCCAACTCCATTTTTATACAACTCCAACTTCTCAAAACCCCCCTAAAGTTCCATCCAACCACAAATCTTCAACCCAAACATATTCATAACATTAATATTCATTCTAGAATACTTATAAACTTATTTTTATCATCAAATCAAAGATCTACATACTAAATCTAAGATTATACCCAAAAGTTAGGTTTTGTTAAACTAAACCTAAAACCCAAAATATCAATCCATAAATCATGCAATAATTGGTACACAACAATTATTTAGCAAGTTTAATCACTTGCCTCGGGTTCGTAGGGTCTGAATCCGCCTTGAGATCGCGTGGAAACCAGAAATCTCCACTTTCTCTCCCTTTCTCCTGCTTTCTCTTCTTCTTCTTTCTTCTTCTCTCTTTCTTTCTAGGGTTTTCCTCTTTCTCTTAAGTGAGAAAGACTTCTCACGTGGCTTTTAAGCCTTATTCCACAAGACACACATCTTTAAATGATAATACACACTTTAAATGACTCGGTAACTTTAATTCGAGTCAAACGGTCCTAAATTATTTCGGAACCTAAATAGACCCCAAGTACAGTCATTTCGACTTTCTCGATCCTTCCGGACGCAATGGCACCCTCAGAATCGACATTCGACACTCTTTCTAATGACTCTAAATTTTGACCTCAATTGCCAATTTAATTATTTCTCCAATAAAATATTATTTATTTCTCCCAAAATAAAATAATTACTGTTCCGAAAGTCTTGGGTTGTTACACGATCTTTCTCCTTCAATCTTTCTTCCTAATGAGTTTGTGTTGAAAGTCTCTTTTGAATCCTTCCTACTTCTTCCTTTTTGCCTTGGAATTGTTTCTCGCTTCTCTCTAATGGCTATAGTGTGTTTTTATTCTCCCTAACCCTAGCCTCCAACTCTTATAACCTGACTTAGAGTTATAAAATTCGTGGGTCTCCTCACCCTAAAATGTAAAAAGGCCACAATTCCCTCGTATGGGCCCAGTTTAACCCAAAAATGCACCGAGACCCAATTGCTACCCACGTGAACTCTTTTCTGACTATCTCGACCCATTCGGACTCAACCGCGCACTCAGAATTATCATCCGAAATACTTTTTTGACATTTTCAAATTTTGACCTCAAAATGCGACACACATTTAATTCGGATAATTAAACTTAAAAGTCGCCAAAATAATAAATTCTATTTACTTAAATAAATTCTCCAAATCATAAATTTAAGTTTCTCCAGTTTAAATATTTTTATAACTCCCGAAATAATTAAATATTAAATACTCAAAATTACGGGGTGTTACAGTCATGAAGATTTATCTCCAACTCTTTCTCACCTCATTTCCCTTTTAGCCATTCATATTTCCTCATAACCCCTTAGTAAATGGGCTCAAAAATCCCCTATTGATCATTTAACAACTTTTATGTTTCCTACTTCCATTATTAGTTATTTTTAATCAAAATCAACTCAACAAATTCATCCAAATGTAATTCATATATTAATCTAGTGACCTCCCTTACTTAATCTTCCTCAATTTCATCATGAAAGCCATATAAGCTAATATACTGACCCTAATTAATTGCATGATAACTAACATATAATTCAAATTTATTTTTTCTTATTTTCTCTTTTAAAAGAACGTTTAATATTTCAACCCACTCTAGTATATCATTGCCAAGCATGTCACATACTAGCCAATTTGTAAACTAGTCAAATAAAATTTCAATAAATTGTACATAATCATTAACAAGTACATATAAACGCCGTAAATGAACCTAGATAATCACATAATGGAAACTGCAATAAACTAATAATCCAAAAGACTTAAGTAAGAATATAACCACATCTCCAATACCACTCCTCAACACCCTGAAAAAACCTAAGACACTATTACCAATAAATAAATATACAAATCAATTTTAAATATTACAAAACTAATTTTCGATGGATGATGGTTAAATAAAATCATTTACAAAAACATAATAACAAAGACTTTATAAATGAAATATTTTATTATCATTAATGTCCAAGTATTTTTTTCACTAAAAGTACATCTCTTTATAACAGAATTGTACAACATTTTTACAAAAAAATAGTTAAAAGTAAGAAGATACTAAATGTCCCCACACCCATAGTTTGAAAGAATAAACCAAATTGGGCAATCAAAGTGTGAGTAGGGTTGAGGTCATAATTTAGAAGAATTCACATCAGGGATATATCTTGGATTGTGATACCCCCTTGATAGACTTATATGTTTTTTTTTCGCAAGTAAAACTTGACCAATGGATACCATATAGAGTGGGTATAAAGCTTTGTATTGAATACCATATAGAGGAGATTCATATTGAGGTTGAATATATGTTTCTGGTGAATCTTATAAATAGAAACAGGAAACCCCCATGGAAGCTGAAAGGATTGGTGACTGAAATAAAAGAAGACTTGAAGCTCCTAAAATATTCTTTATCCCATTGTTACATAGAATCTAATATGGTGGTGGATTATTTAGCAAACTATGGAATTCATTCCAATTCGATTCAGATCTTTTTATCATATTTAGACCTCCCTCCTATTGTTAGGGGAGCTGTTAGGCTTGATAAGATGGGCTATCACTACATTAGATCCTCATTTGTATAATTTAGCTTGTTTTTGCTATGGTGTTGGGTTTATTATCCTATGTCTTTGTTTCCTAGTTCTCTTTCTCTTGTAAACCACTGTGGAGAGGTTGTTTCTCCTTGAATAATATATCTATTGGGGGTTATTTCTCTCTTCCATAAAAAAAATGGTCGGTGGATTATTTTATAATCTGGTTGACTTATATATAAGTTAAGTCTATGAATCCCAAAATTGATTAACTGTTAGTTAAAATCAATTAGAAGCAAATTGATTGGACTAAGAAGGTATCGGACACTTAACATGGGGAGTCATGTTATCAACCATAACCAACTTTGCAAATAATACCTCTTTATGCCAAGTGATTTAGAGATAATTAAATTGGAGTCATTTCACAATTAATTAGTGGAATCAATCGTGATTGAATAAAAATAATAATTACCATAATTGTAATGGGGACTTCCTAGTATTTATTGGAAAGCCAATTTAATTGTTTATCTTGGGTCCCTAGTAGAGTCCAATACGTAAGCAGTAGTGCCGGTACTCTCTACAAGCCCAATTTATTGAAGGCCCATGACTTATACCTATTTATATTAATGTAATAAAAGGTTTTAGGTTAATGGTACATTATAAAGGGTTAGAGACAGAGAAAAAAAATACTATTCACATTTTTGTGAAGGGGTGAGGAGAGAAGAAGTTTATTGTCTCATAAATCACCAGGATTTCATCTCCAAGGGTCCCACACACAAGGCTTAGTTATTATGGTTCATATACAAGAAGATTGAGATTTTCAGAATATTCTAGCAAGGTGTTTGGAGACCTCGGAAGGGCAAAAATATCTTTATCTTCTTCAACCTATTTCCCCTCATACGAATCACATCAAAATTTCATATGCTATTATTTCTTATAACCCTAGGTTTAATATTTAAACCTAATTCTTGTTTCCTTCAAATAGATGATTAGTAAAAGTTCTTATGGCTAAATTTTTTTGCATACAATGATCAATCATGTTTTTCTAAAAATTAGTATCTGAGCTATCAGTTTTAGATTGATCATGTTTTGGAAAGGTCCATGTTGTCCAATCTTGAAAACCCTAGTTTTTCCAATTTTTTTGTTTATGAATCTTTGTATATGGTATCGTAATAACATGGTTTTTTAGAGATTATATGTTTATATCCCTTCCATCATGGTCACATATGTTTGTTTTGTGTGATTGGATCCTATGGTCCTTTATTAGTTGTTATTTTTTGCTCCTAGATTCGATATGCTTCTAATAACCAGGTCTTTGTACTTTTATTGATGTATTTGGAGGAATTTATGAGGTGGTATAATTTTTATTTATATTTTTAATAATGTATTTACATAAGTTATGGACTTGGAAAATGTTTTGTGATGATCCAAGAAAGTTATGGTTGTTTTGCATGCAATTTACAAAGTAATGATAAAGTTCTGCTAAGGTAGGGGATTTATCCGATCAAAAAGGGGATCGATTCGATTCAAACCTAATCGATCCGATTATATAGGTATCGATCCAACCAAAATGGATCTATCCGATTACCAGGGGATCGATTGATTCTAGGTAGATTGTACAATTTGGTCCGTTTTGTTGTTATTCGCCAATTTGTGCAAAGGATCTTCGTCTCGACTATTTTATGATTAGAGTGGACTAATTTCAAAGGTTAGAATACGTGAAGAAATACAAGTTACAAATACGTTTGTCTATAGGAGGATTCTTAATCGAAAGGAAGTCTATTTCATGTGGGATTCTAGTTCTTAAAGAGTTCTACGTGAAGAACAACTATAGGCCATGATGGGATGATAATTTTATTTATGTTTAAATTGTTATTGTGTTTGATTATGATTCTTACATATCTAGCATGTTGATAATTTTCATGCGCTAATTAATTGATTAATTAGGATCCCACGTTTATTATCGATAACATGGATTAGTAATATGACCGATCTAGATTGCATTATTTTTTTTATGAAAAATTCATTCTATTTATTCTTTTAAAATTAAATTTAATAGGGTAATTATTTTTTAGGTATAAATTAAATTTTGATCTCCGATTTTATTTTAATTTAAAAATAGTTTTATTTTTAGAAATTTAAAATAATGATATCGGGTAATTTAATTTGTAAAACTAAATTAGAAATCACTAGGAATTTAATTTGGGAATTTAGAACTCGATGAACATTTTTCGTAATATTCTAAATATTAAAATATTATGTGGGAGAGGGTGTAAGGACAAATGTGCGGATATAGTCAATTTGTATGTATTTTGGCTTTATTCCTTATTTGGACAAAACTTTTTGAGTCATACGTTAGGAATTGAGTGTGTGTTTATCTTTCAAGTCTATGACATGATTTGTTGAAGATGTAGCGTCCATGTTAGAAGATCCACATCATCGTGCTGCATTTCATATTCATTTCCATCTTCACGTTCTGAGGATCTCTCAGGTATGGGTAAGGAAATATTTTGATCCTTGGAAATTTTATATATGGGTGTTAGGATTTTATAAATTTTGTTAAAATGTTTAAAAATAATTTTATCTTCTTTTAATATTTTTTAAAAGAAAATATTTTTTCATGAGGACGTTAGAACAACATTGGGTAGGTCTTTCGAACGAGTCTATGTACCTCGTTAGAAGTTATTCGAATGACACTTTGAATGAGAGTTTTTTACCCTTCGCTGGAATTTTATTGGATGTGTCATTAGAAAGATGTTCAAATGAGATGCATGGCTTCGTTTGAACGAGATGTACCTCATTCCAAAGAGATGGTGAATTTGTGTTAAAATAAAAAAAAAATCAAATTTCTTTTCATCCTTATCTTGATTTTGGAAAACGTCCTATACATAGGAATGTGGAGCAGCAGTTTTACAAAAGAGAAAAACTTATAATTTGAGTTCCCAAACTCTTTCAAAAAGATCGAAAAATACCTACTTTACATCCAAGTTGTTTAGTATCCAAGTGTTCATCATATTATTTGAAGATCCTATTTTGGGCACCAAGGTTTATTCACCAAATTGTTGTGAGAATCATTTTATATGGAGGACTCCATATTTTTTATTTACACACGATGGACTTCATGTTTATGGTGTTGCGATGAAGAAGTCATGGAATCTGTTGTTTGATCTGTAGAAGGTTACTGAAGTTTTTGGGTGGATACCGAGGAGTGTTTGGACTCGCACGATGTGGAAATTACATGGGTGGAGTCCTACATGTAAATATGGAGGATAGATTACAGATCGAAAACACATTAAGGCTTGCGAGAGCATCAACTTGTAATGTAAGTTATTTGTCGACTTATGTAATTTCATATCATAGTGAATTTACATGGCTGGGTCATTCAAGATTTTTCCCATTTGGGGTTTTCTAGTACATCTGGCATTTGTGTTTGATTTAATTAGTTTATTCTTCACTTACCTAGATGCATGCTTAGGTTAAGATAAAATTGGTTGATTTGTTTAACCATAACTTGTTTAAAATTGTTACAAAGTCTTACTTTGGGTTAAATTGTTTAAGTTTAATATTTAATTTGAAAAAATTAAAAAATGACTTTTTGTTTAGACCATTCCGTATATCCCCACACTTAATAAAATTTATCATAAGATCAGGAACACTATGTTGTCATGTAAATCCCTATTTAGTGCTATTTTATTGCGGTCCATTTCTCTCTCATGTTTGTTTGCTTCTCTCAATGGGTCATCATTGTGATAAGTTTTCTAAAGCTTTTATTGACAACGATGACATTAATATTCGATGGAGTTTAATGAGATTCATAATCGTTCTAAATAATAAAGCCATTTTAATTTTAAGTTTGAAAAAAGAGTTAAATTTCTCAAAAAAGAAAATTTGTGTTTTAAAGCTTAAATTAAATTTTTGCAAACTGTTCAAACTAAAAGAGATATCCTTCGTGAGAAGCTTATGGACGGGGATAGTGAATTTAAAAATTCAAAAGTGTCCAAGAAATAATTTCATGATATAGTCCGATTTTTAGAGAATGAATTAGATAATTCTAAAAGTTTTAAGACTAGGGTGAAAGATCGTGCCATTGTGGATAATGATAAATTGATAAATTTTTTGAAGGCATGTGATAAGGCCTTTAGGGATAACTTCACTTACATTTAGGGGGAACGAGAAAAGCTTATAGGTATTATTAAAATTTTAAGGAATCACTATCATTTGAGGATTCTAAATTTTTTCTTGAGCCTAGGGTTTTGATGCTAAAAGATGATCTAAGAGACTCAAGTAGTGAAGTTATTGTCTTTAATAATTCAAATACTTTCGCTATTAAAGACAAGACCAATGTTTATTTTAGAGCATCAACCTCTGCCAAAGATGTTAGATAAGGTCAACCTATAGGTCGTCTTCCTCGTGTTCATACTTGTTCTCATTGTGTTAGGAAAATTCACCTCCATATGTTTTGGTTTTATCTTAAAAAAGGTCATAGGAAGTTTAGATGTCGTGTCACCATGGTTCCCAAATCCCGAGGAATTAGGTATACATCTATTTAGGTTTGGAAATCAATTTTGGAGACATTGAATGCTAAACTTGTTGACTCTCTCACGTTATCACATGATTCTTCCCATGCTATATCTTATATTTGATTGCTTACATATTTTTCATATACTAGCTTTTGTACTTCAAGATATATGCTTGCTAGTTGTATGATGTTTATCCTTTTATATTTTCACTTTTCTTTTTTTTGGTCTTATAGAGAAAAATACAAAAACATTTTGTTTGTCTTTTGAGTTTATTTTCTTTTAGTGTCATAAAATGTTGAAAAACTCAAAAAATACATTTTTATGTGTAGTTTAGTTTTACACATTTTGTGTTGTATATCGATGTGTTTTAATCCACCAGTATATGTTATGTTTGTTTATCCATTTATTAGTTCACTTTATCTGTCACTATGAGGCTAAACCTTTATTTTGATAAAGTTAATGCAGTGAAATAGAACTCCTTGGAAATTTTTGAGTGATTGGGTCATTTTTTATTTGTTTCTAGTTCACGAACCTTCACTCCATCCCACATGTTTCGACACACCAATATTATGCTAGTGTGTAACGCTTATGTGTTTTGTCTCTTTTATGGTCATTTATACATGTGTGTGTGTGTATATATATATATATATATATATATATATATATATCTGTCTGTGTGTGTGTGTGTGTGTGTCATTGGTGTTTTTTTACATATTTATATATATGGTATCGTTTGTTTTTAGTCTTTGTGTTTGCATTTAATCCATGTTTGCCATGTTATTTATCTTTAAATAATTTTGGTATGCTATATGATCATATTCGTAACTCTTATTGCTGGTTTACATTGGTATATCATGCTTCATTATGTATTCAATTTGATATCATTTATTCATCAAAATTAGTATCGATTGATCATTGTTTGGATTATATGTACTTATGTTGTCATGTTGTGTTTTTTGAGCTTTACATCATTTCATGATATTATTCTTTCCTCTATATTTTGATTTAATATCACGTGTTCTCACTTTTTGGGGGAGAAATGGTTTAATACACATTCTTTTTTTTTGTCTATTCCTGAACAGGGGGGGGGGGGGGGGGGGGAGAAACTGTATCTTTCACTTTAGTTTTAAAAGGGTATATTTATCTTAGGGGGAGACGTCTTACTTAGGTGGGAGATCGTTAGACATAGGGGATATTTATTCTTATGAAGATTCTATATATTGTTATATTTCCTTTTCCTTTGAAGGTCTGTTAAGTGTTTAAGTTTGCAACATGATACAAAGTTTACAAGAGAGCAAAGCTACTCAATATTTCTGGGTTGATCAAGTTATACATTTTCCTTTTGGGATTAGGAATTGAGTTTTATATGAGCTCAATGGCCCATAGGAGTTTTTATTTTTGGTTTTGTCTTGAAATAGAGAAAGGGGGAGATTCGTAAGAAATAAACTTAATTTGTATGTATTTTGGTTTTATTCCGTGTTTGGAAAAAACTCTTTGAGTCATAATTTACAACTTGGGTGTTGAGGGATGCCACTTTGAAATTTAATAGAAATCATTCTCACTTTTAAATTGGCAAATAATTTTTCAACAATGATTGGAAGATTTCAAATATGAATTTAACTTTTTTGTCACTATTTTAGTCTTTAAGTTTTAATTGGAATCAGTTTAGGGATATAAAATGTAATTGGACATTGTTATAACTTAAGGGTATAATGAAATTATTTAACCCTCGAGTTGTGATGTGATTATCTCCTCGCATTAGCTTGTTTGCCCCCCTAACGGATGGTGTTAATCACGATATTTTAAATTATATGGTATTTTTTTAAAATTAGATGTTATATATATTCAAACCCCGAATGGGGAAATTTTATAAATACCTGTTTAATTTAAAAGAATTGACCGATGAGAACTTGTGTACACCGATTTTGGTTGAAGACGCTCAAGTATTGATCGTTTAAGATATTTTTTGGCTTAGATATAGTGGGGGAACCTTGATCCATTTCGTAATCTGGGAGTGAGCACCACGGAAGCCAATGGATGGTGTTAGTTGTTGAGAAGAGCTTTACTCTATTCTCTAAAGGGAAGAAAAAGGATAAGGCTAAGTCTCAGGCACACCGATTTAGGTTAAGAAAAGTGAAATACACCGAGATTTTTGGGATAATAATTTATTTATTTTGGGAGAAATAAATATTATTTTATTTGGAGAATAGTTAAATTGGCATTTGAGGTAAAAAAATTAAGATGTTAGAAAGTGATTCGAGTGACGATTCTGAGTGTGCCATTGTGTCCGTAAGGGTCGAGAAAGTCAAAATGACTGTACTTGGGGTCTAATTGGGTTCCGAAATATTTTAAGTTCGTTTGGCTCGAATTAAAGTTATCGAGTCATTTAAAGTGTGTATTATCATTTAAAGTTTTGTATTTTGGGTGACAAGGCTTAAAAGCCTATGGGAGATAGAAATCTCCTTAGAGAGAAAGAGAAAGAAAGAAAAAAATAGAGAGAGGAAGAAAAGAGAAGAGAAAGAGGGAAAAGTTGGGAGATTTCTAGCCATTACGCGATCTCGAGGAGGATTCAGACCCTACGAACTTGAGGCAAGTGATTAAACTTGCTAAATAATGGTTGTGTATCATTTATCTCATGATTTGTGGATTTAAGTTGTGAATTTTGGGTTGAATATGTAAAACCTAGATTTTTGGGTAAACCTTAGATTTGTTGTGTATATATGGATTTGAGGGTATAAAATTAGTTGGTTGAATTATATAATAAGTCTTGATGATAATAATATGTTTGGGTTAAAGAGAAATGGTTAGGAGATGATTATATTGATTTTTGGGGTTTTGGCTTTTGATGAAAAATAGCCATTTTCGTAGCTTCTGAGAAGCCGAATCGATTCGGCCCCTTATCGAATAGATTTGGAAAGTTGCAGGTGCCGAGGTATGAGTGACCGAATCGATTGGGACCCAACCCGAATCTATTCGGCCTGAGACAGAATCCCAGGTCTTTGGACCCGGATCGATTCACCTTGCAGGCCGAATCGATTCGCTAGGCCGAATTGATTTAGATTGGGCCCGAATCGATTCAAAAATAGGGCAATTTCGGGGATGTTTTTCTAGGGAGAATTTCATCCCGTTTCATCTGAGGTTATCGATTGGGAATATCTATAGGAGAAGTGTTTTTTGGATACTTTTAGGGAGTTTCCCTTATAAGAAATTATTAGAGTCATATTAATTTAGTTCGAGAGAATACCGATTGGAGAGTATTGTACCGACTAGTGGGGAAGCCCACTACCATCGAGATTTCTATTTGGAGATAATTATGGAATTATATGAAAGAGTGAGAATGCTCTTAATGATATTGGATTTTGGAATTTAATCCCAAATGGGATAACTTTAAAGGTTCATATGATTGACTGAACAACATTGTGGATTGAGAATAATAAATGCAGATTGATGTGCATACAGATGTAGGAAATATCCTTAACGCTAATTCACTTAGGAGATGTTTGATAAATGATAAATGTTGATCGAGGTGCATTAGGATATAGAGAACGTCCTTAACGTAAATAAAATTAAGTGATGATTCATACCAATAGAAGTGATGTGTGGATTTCAAGTGAGAAGTAGTATACTGTATGCTAAGTGGGGAAGATTGTGTGAGCGATTATTAACGAAGAGTATATCGAGAGTAAAATATACTAAATAATGAGATTATTTCACTTAAGCCTAAGAGCGTAATATGAGTATGTAAATAGTGTGATATCTATAACTTGTGTGATGGTATACAATTCAATGATGTGATGATGCATGTATATCTTGTGTGAATGATATATATATATATATATATATATATATATATATATATATATATATATATATATATATATATATAAGTGAAGCATACCTACTCCTTGCTATCATGGGAAGTTGCGTGATGAGGGTGAGCGCCCTGGCTTGAGTAGTAGGGTATGGATATTCCCCAGGTCATAGCGTCCATTTATTATTGTGTGATTTTTATTAGGGGTGAGACGTGGTGGGTATGTTTTGCCTCATTTCCAGGGAGGAACTATGACTGCTTCCCTTACGTTGTGTTATGGTTGTTTTGCCAAGGCAGTGTGAGATTTCGACCGTTGGTACCCATGATGATATACGAGTGATTCCCTGGTAGATGATAGCATTGAGAACCGACATCCTTGAGTTATAGCTCGTTGGGATGGTTATTATTATACTTGTGTGAATAGTATACAAATTCGATATGATTATGTGATATCATAATTGTCTCTAGAGTAAAGAGACATAAGAAGATTGCTTGAATCTCATTCCGGGAGATTTTAACCGGACTTAAATTGTGATTAATAAATTATGAGAAAATAAATAGTAATTAATTATGAGTATACATAATGCTTTGGTTATCAAGGGCATAATGGACCTCAACGACCAACATTGCCAAGGAGTAGTGTATCAGGGGGTTCCTTGTTTGGATTTCGCTTGCGAGACGTCCCACGCAGAAATGCAGTGTAGTGTTGGGAGTGAGGAGAAGTTAGTACTTAGTGCTCATATATCTATATTAGTATCTATCTCGACGATCGATAGTGCCAAGGAGTAGTGTATCGTGGGGGTTCCTTGTTTGGATTTCGCTTGCGAGACGTCCCACACACGAAACGCAGTGCACTGTTGAGAATTGGGAATAATAAATTAATTAATTGAGTAATGAGAATTTGGGTTACACGCGTCATGAATTGACGGCATAATGAATCTTGATAATCAATACTGCCAAGGAGTAGTGTATTGGGGTGGTTCCTTGTTTGGATTTCGCTTGCGAGATGTCCCACGCACGAAACGTAGTGCAGTATTAAGAATTGAGAGAAGTTTAGTCCTTAGCACTTAGATGCAAATAACTCATATATATATATATATATATATATATATTGATGTCATAACTAGAATATGAGAAATTCTAGTAAAAGAGAATGTTTAGGTATAATTTATATTTAGTAAGTTGGTGAATAATTAAGATGAGTAGCATTAGAAGTTGAGGGATATGATTTAGATGGAATTTATTTGAGTATGAATTTGGGAGTAAGTTAGATTAATTTGCCTAGATAGATTCGGGCACTTATTTGGAGATTATGCGCATACTTTTAGTTGCGCGATATAGTTGAGAGGTGAGTTTGATTTTATGGAGAGTGCGACTCCACCTTAATCATGTCATAATGCATTTATAATTATTATGCATTTTAATGCACTTGCTATAAAATGTTTTCACACCTCGGACTCTGACCCGTTTATATTTTCTCTTGCTGTGTATATATATATTGTACTATTTTTGGTGTTCCTCCGCAAGGACGCCATTGATGATATCCATTCAGTGTATTCGTGGAGTTGTGGCAGTAGCGGACTGTTGCGGCATTTTGTTATAGTTGATTCCTATATTGTTGTATCTAGATTAGGATTCAGTTGGTATATCGGGTTTATACCCAAGTGTGTAGCGTAACACTTTTATATTTTCTTTCTCAGATTATTGTATTGCCTATGACCCGACAGCATATTCGGGTATTTTATTTTGTACATTGTGTTGTACTCTTATGTTAATCTCTTTTATATCATTCTAGCGTGAGTACATCTCTTATTATATTTAGATATTTGTTGTTGGTTAGTTGTTGCATGGTTGTTTCATTTTGTAATAAAATGTTTTAAAATAATTTTTTTGACACCCTTTTTTGTGGTAATGGGTTGTCAGCCGTGTTTATTTTAGAATCGTCAGTTGATGCTGAGAATGATCCACTTGTGATTCCTAATTATTTTAGTATTGGGATGGCCACCCATTATTATATTGAGCAGGTTGTCACAAAAAGTTCATATTCCTTGATAGTAAGGAAATAGCCGAAATATATGTATTCTCACTACAAGTAGTTAGAAATTTTAAAGCTATGATGCCCATTTTTTCTTGATTTATAAGGAAAGGGTCATAGTAATGGTTTTTCTCTTAAAGTAAATGCATGGTTTCTAGTCCAATCTATGAAAACATGGTGTGTCGAATCGGGAACCACAAATCAGGACTACAACTCGTTACAAAGGTTCTAAGTAACTGGAAAATTACTTAAAAGTGTGATGTTCTTAACTATTAACAATTAAAATATGGCATAAATATGCAGTAGGATACGTTTTTTGATTATGGTGATGACATAAAGATAATATAGGAAAATTATTTAGTGTGCTTGATTTTAGAAAAGTTTGTTTCAGTTTTAAACTATTTTTGAACAAGTTTTCCATTATTTTTATAATTTTTTTTTATCAAAATAGGGATATCTTTAATCTGTTTTGGTATATTAGAAAATAATTTATATATTATAAGGCTTGTCTCACCAATACTACTAAATAGTGAAATAAATCATTTTAATGGTCATATCATTAAAGAGAAAGTTTCCTTCAAGAACCAAACACAATTTTGGAACTTACATATAGGTTATTTTATTCTACAAGGAACTTGAAGACTGGTTTAAAATGGGCAATTGAGTTCATTGGAAGTGGAGGCATTTCTAGTCTTGATTTATATTTAGAAAGTAAAATGACCTAGGTGACCTTCATGATCAAAAGCTAAAGAGCCCAAAATGTGCCGGAAATGGTTTGTTTCAATTAATGTGATTCTATGACTATCCATGAAGAGTTGGTTTTGAGTTCTTCATCAATTTTATGTTAATTACTCAGATTTTGGATATATTTTCCTTATGCACCATAAGTATGAATCCTTCTATTAGTTTAAAGTGTATAAGACTAAGGTCGACCATAGCTGAGGTAAACTAAACCAAGCTCTACAGTCTAATCGCGGGGGTGTTTATCTCTTTGGAGATTTAAGGAATCATTTATTAAAGGTAGGGATTATATCCTAGTTGTCTACACCGGGCATTCCACTTTAGAATTGTGTGGTGGATAGAAAGGAATAAGAATCTTTATATATGATAAGGTCTATTGTAACTCATTCAGGACTATAACATTCGAATTGGGATTTTATAAAAAAAAATGATAATATACATTCTAATCTAGTTTCTTCTTAATTAGTTTCTTCTTAATTAGTCTCTTCAACTCCCAATAAACATTGGAATATGCATAAGATCATTCTAAGGCATGCTCGGATCTAGGGGTACCCGACACTTATATTGTGGAATGAGCCAAGGAAGTTAAAATGAAGACAAAGGTATGCCTCTTTGTTGGTTTTCCCAAAATTATAAAGATAGTTTATATCAAATTCCCAATAACCACACGATCATTGATCGAATCAATGCATGGTTCTTGAAAAAGAATTATGTAATAAATGAGGTGTTAAAGTGGAAGATAGTATAACAAGATAACAAGAACATTATATTACCAATGTTGTAGACCACCCGTATAAGATTAAATACAACCCAATGTCAATAATAAACTGCCTAATAGTAGTGGGATCATTACCGATGATCATGATATACATGTCACTTATATTGGATAACAAGCAGTGGCGTATCATAGTGCGATCACGGGTAGAGATCCTCAAAGGTTAGTGTTTTGGGTGATCATTTGGATGAGATCCTAGGCAAGCACGAACTGGGTCCTATGAACTACAATGAAGCATTTTAAGACAATTATTTTTTTATTTAACTTATGACTATGGATACATAAAAGGAGATTTAATGAATTCGAATAATGTGTTGGGACTTGTAGACTTACTGATAGGATAAAACCCACAGGGTCAAGTGGATCTATGAGAAGTTGAAAGATAGATAGATAGACAGGAAGGTGCAAACCTTTAAGTCAAGGCTTGCAAAAGATCAAATAGGGAGGTGATAAGATTGTGACTATGGTTGTATTAGATTACACTAGATTAGTCCTTCTACAATTAGGAATGAAAATGCTAAGTAAATGGGTTGGGAGTTAGATGTATGGGTACATGGATTTAAAACTAAGTGGGAGATTACTGGGATTTTATTCTTAAAACCATATATGACGTTTACTTTTAAGTAAAGGTGTATGAGCTCATTTTGAAATAAGAATCATGGTTATGAAAATGACTTATATTTTTTGTTAAATATATTATATATAATTTCGGTCAATTTTACTTCGTAGGAACTCCAGTGAGTTGGGTTCAACTTGATCACAAGAGATCGAAATTCCATCTATAGTAGAATTGAACAATTCACAATATAGATAAGGAGTTGACATCCCAATGGTACAGTTACATGTAATTTCCTAGTAGTTATCTTAAACTATGGGAACCTGTTTGATGGTTCGATAACATGTGTGATAATTGAAAAGAGGATTGTGATAAGTATATCCATCAATGTATTGAACATGACCACCCATGATATTTAAGTCTTAGGATTGTCTTGATTAGACTTAGGTAATCTCATAATAATTGCAAAGGACGCATAGATTCTTAATCCTGAGAGTTATGAAGATTGAAATGGTTGCCTAATTATTTCTTTGATTTTTATGGGAAAGCTACACCAAGTAAGAAGTGTAGAACAATTACTTCATAAGGACCACCATTGTATAACCATTCATCAATTGATGTCACTTCCCAGATTGGGTAATCCATTTTTAATGGATCTGAATCTTTATAGATTGGGCAATGATTGTGTGAGTAGGTCTGAGATCATAATTCAGAAGAATCCGCATCAGGGGATATATCTTGGATTTTAATACCCCTTGATATACGTATATATTTTATTTCCATAAGTAAAACCCGATAGGTGGATTATTTTATAATCTAGTGGAGTATAAAATAAGTTAAGTGTGAGAATCAAAGAATTGATTAGATGTTAGTTAAAATAGATTAGAGAAGAATTGATTTGACTGTGCATGTATCAAACACTTAACATGGGGAATCACATTACATACCATAATCAACTTTTCAAATAAGACCTCTCTATTTTGAGTTATTTAAAGATAATTAAATTGTAGGGAGGTTGTGATTATTTAATGGAATTATTCATGATTAGATAAGAAAGAAAATAATTACGATAATTGAATTTGATATTTTCGATAATACAATACAATACCCAAGTAATTGGCCCTATACTTTCTAGAATCCCAATTTATTTAAGACCTTGACTTATACCTATTTATATTGGTGTAAGCTAGGGTTTTAAGTTAATGTTCTATTACAGAGGGTTAGAGAGAAATATGAAAATACTATTCATATTTTGTGTAGGGGTAAGGATAGATAAAGTGATTTCTATTATATTTCACTAAGTTATCATCTTCAAGAATCCCCAGACACAAGACATAGTTTGGGTGGATCATATACCAGAAGATTTGAGATGGTAAGAGCATTCTATATTTGTTTGTGGAGACCTTGGAAAGGGAGCAAGATCTTCCTATTCTTCGACAAATATCCCCTCATACAAATCACAACAAGATTCAATATGCTATTGTTTCTAGAAACTCTAGGTTTAATATTTAAACTTAGTTCTTTTTTTCTTTCTAATACATGATTTAGAAAAGTTCTTAGGGCTAATATTTTTTTCCAGATTTTAAATGTTAATTCCGATTTACCAATGCTCAATACTCTAAACCTAAAACTAATTATATATCAATTATCGGACATTAAAAACACTTATAAATCCTAAAAAAATGAAGACTTTGTTCCAACTCATTCTCACTTTATTTTATATTTTTATCCTTCACATTCTCTCATAAATACTCCCACTAAATAAGATCAAAACACTTATAATGATTACTTAACGAATCATATCTATCGTAATTTCATTTTTATTATTTGTAATCAATCCGCACTCATAAAATATATAAAATAACGTTTGTTTATCAATCAACTCACCCCCTTACTTAACCTCCCTCAATCTCACCATAAAAGTCATACTAGACAGTATACTAATCCTAATTAATTACCCAATAATCAATATATTATTAAAATTTAGAGTTCCTTATTTTATATTTAAAAAAGAACTATTAATATATAAACCCATTATTGTATATCACTACCATGACCAAAAGCTAATACAAAATGTGCACTCCCTCTGACATGTCACGTACTAGTTAATTTAAAAATTGGTCAAATAAAAATTTAATTAATTATAATTAATAAAAACAAGTCTACACACACACACACACACACACACACACATATATATATATATAGGGAGAGGTTCAAAAGTGAACCAAAAGAATGAACTTTTTAATGAACCTACTAAAACATTAAAAAATTGATCCTTAATTTCTTCTTATAATTGGTCCGCGCCTGTGGCAATGAATAATTTTTCAATCCCCCCGCTGGTGCGAACCAATTACAACAAAAAATTAATGATCAATTTTTAATTTTTTAGTAGGTTCATTAAAAAGTTCATTCTTTTGGTTCACTTTTGAACCTCTCCCATATATATATATATATATATATATATATATATATATATATATATATATATATATATATATCGCTTAATTTATTATATTAAAAAATATATAATTAATTCACCTAAATTTATGGTGTATTATAGCCTACCTCCCTTACAATTGAAATTTCATCCTCAAAATTTCGTACATCCTTAGTCTTATAAATGTCACAAAATGAATCCAGATAATCAACCAATGTAAAACTTAATAAAATAATAATTCAAAAGCCTCAAGTAATCATATAACTTAATTTACAATACAACCTTTTAACACCCTGAAAACAGTTGAGACGTTACTAACAACAAAATAAAAGCAAAAAATAATTTTAAAGATTTTAAACACATTTGTAATCTCCAAGTCATTTTTACAATAAAATTTCACCTCTTTATAATAAAATTGTACAATATTTTTACAAAAAAAATATTTAATGTACTGATATACTAAACGTCCCTGCACCAATAATTTAAAAGAATCAGGCCCAGTTTGGTTGCGCAAATTGTTTGATTATGTAAATTGGTTCATTTGTGAATTAGTGAATTGTAAATGAGTGAATTTGAAATGAGTTAAATCAAATTTTACACAATGTTTGGTAATTTGAAATTGATGTTAAGGTTTTATGAAAAAAAGATAAAACAAATCAAGAGAGAGAGGGGGAGGGAAAGAGAGAGGAGGAGGAGGGGGGGGGGGGGGGGGGGGGGGAGGGAGAGGGAAATGGGACATGAACTTTATGTGACTCCTATTTCAAAGGGATTCATTTCAATTTTTTTCTGAAATTATCCAATTTGAAATTTTGCACATGAGCTAAAATGGGGTAATTAATGAATCCTTTCATTAATGAAACCAAATATAATTAATGGGTTAATTTTTAAATGGATCAATTTATTAATGATTTAATTTACAATTTTGGGACAACCAAACGGGACCTCAAAGTCTACGATAAAATAAGGTGGGTTCTCCCACAAATCCTAAAACTAAATAAAATTAGAAGGGGGTGAGCAAAAAACTCAATAGGTCATATAAATTCTCCATGTGTCCACAGATACTCTTGGGTGCATAATATACAAAGTGTATGCATGTAACACTCATACTATATTCCCAAATGTAATATCACCACTCCTAGTATCTCACTATGTATACCTTTGATTTTTAAACTCTCCATATATAATTTTTCACCGCACAATCCTTAGTACAATGTCAACATTCATTTAATCTCCTATTATCCATCTTCCCGTGATAGATGGCATGCAAAACTAAGATGAATCACATAATCTCAAGGCATATTTTTTTATTCTCATCATCCTGCACAATGTCTTAACAACTCAATTATGACCATGGCCGCCTTACGAGACTAATAATATAAAATTATCCCGATAAAACACCCATCCATTGGTTTTTTAGCAAAGGGATGCCTAAAATCTACAAGTAATTTAACTAAAATCATAATTCTTTATTTTTAAAGAATCAAAATTTCACTATTCCTTACTATAATCTCTGCCAAAATTCTACCATCCACGTGTAGCATAAAATCAATTAACACGTATTCATAAATGATGCACGACATGCACATAATTATATAACAATTAATGAATATAAAATTAACATGATACATACATATACACATAAGGGTAATTATATGTAGAACACTATATTACCGTAGTAGAACAAACCTTCCTCAAATCGAAAAAAATTTCTAAAGTCAAATCAAAACAATAAAATCCTTGAAAATATTGAATTTTTAATAGTTATAATTGTCTTTTTCATGTAAAACTCCTTTTATCTCTCTCTAAAATTTTCTCTCAAGTTTCTCTTATTTTTTTTCCGCATTTTCTCTCTTATTCTCTCTCCAAATTCTCTACAATGCTCTCTGAAAGGTACTCTCACGATAATAACCTTGGCACTAATTGCATAACAGTAAGAAGGTTTATAAAATTCCTATAAATACTATAAAACATGAATACTATTATTCTACTTTTTCTCACTTTATTTTCCCTTTTAATTATTCATATTTTCTCAAAAATATTGCCACTAAATGGGCTCAAGACACATAATTATTATTTAAAAACTTATATATATATATATATTACCATTTTTCATTAATATAAACTCTTAAAATAGGTAAAAATCATTCAAATATCAACCCACTCATCTCCTTGACATAATCTCCCTTAGTCTCACCATAAAGCCATATTAAATAGCATACTAACCCTAGTTAATTACCCAAATAAAATTTATTTTTTCGTATTTCATATTTAAAAGAGAACTTTTGATATTTAAACCCATTCTAGTATATCATTACCATGCATAAAAATTAATATAAAATGTGCACACCCTTTAACATGTAACGTATTAGCTAATTTAAAAACTTGTAAAATAAAATTCAATACATTTTAATTAATGAAAACAATTCTATATATGTAACACAAAATTTATAAATTCAAATAATATATAATTAATTCACTTAAATTTAGGGTGTTTCTCCCTTACAATTGAATTTTTGTCCACAAATTTCACACATTATTCTTATGAACGTCACAAAATGAATCCAGATAATCACACAACGTAAAATCCAGCAAAAAAATAATTCAAAAGCCTAATTTAATTGTATAATGTAATCTACAATAAAACTTTTTTACACCTTGAAAAAAATCAAGACACTACTAACATTAAAATAAAAATACAAATCAAAAGATTTTAGACCTATTTTAATGACCATTGGCTAAATAAAATCATTTGCATAAGCATTATAACATAATTTGAATAAATAAAAATTTTATTCTCATTAATCTTCAATTCCATTTTATAATAAAAGTACACGTCTTTTTGTAATAAAATTGTATAAGAACTTTACAAAAATTTAGTTAAAGTATGGAGATACTAAATGTAATACCCTAAAACACGGTTAGGCCTATTAGTTACATGGTTAAGTATATGTTATGACTGATAAGGGTGATTATGGGTATTAAACATTTTAATTATCATGTTTAGACAATTAACACTCACGCGATATATATGTTGGTTGTATTAGATTCTAATTGAGCTTATAATTGGTGATAACATATTTAGAGCATATGATTTGTTATGTGGTTCAATATAATATAAAGTATGTTTTAGATGTATTGTTGTGTTTATAAAATTAAACCAGGGTGTTGGTGTGAATTTGACGAGCTTCAGTTGCGAAATGTTTATGTTTTAAAATTTTAGGCAGATTATTATATTCACATTTGAGCCCAGTTTAAGCATAGTAAAGTTATAACTTTGAAAAAAATATTAAATACAAAATTTGTACATATTTTAGTTATTTTTGAGTAGGCGTGAACGGGAGTTCAATCTCATTCAAGAATAGTATGTTAGAGGAAATTTACAAACAGGGGACGAATTTGCCATAAGTCGAAATGTTTTGATTGGACCTTTCTTCCATCCAATCATATACAACAACCATAAAAATGGCCACATGACCACGTTTTTCTTATTAAAGATTAGTTTTTTATCATTTTGTTCATTTCATAGTATAAGCTTTGGAATAAATAAGCCTGATGAGAGAGAAAAAAGGGTTCAAGTAAGGAATCCTTGGGCAAAATTATAATAAATCAAGGAATTCTTATAAGTTAATTATAGTTTTGTTAAAATTGGTCACATGAATGAGCTCTATCATTTGTATATTTTTATTTCTAATTTCAAAAAGATTTAAATGAGGCCCATTATTCCTTATTCCTAGAGAGAGAGAGAGGGAATAAAGGTTTAACACCATATATGGAAAATTGTTCTAGAATGGTAAAAAGTGAAACTTGAAAAACCTATACTTAATTCATCGTTTTGTAAATATTTTATTTTATGAGATTTATGTATGTGCTGTTTATATATGTTTACATATGTTAGGTCTTTGTTTCCATGAATTAAAATCCAAAGTAGAGCTTATGTATGATTAATTATGTTAGGTCATGCTTAAATGTTCAATTTCGGGTGTAGTTGTGTTCAAAGTGGCATAACTCATTTAATACTAACTGAAATCAAGTGATTCTAGTTGAAATATTAGGTAACATATATGAGTATAAAATACTCTAATATGAAAACGAAATACCTTCTGGTTTGTCTTGGGTGTTATTTTGATGTTAATTTTTTTTTTTTGCATAAACAACTAAAATATGTTGTAGTAAAATGGGGATAACTCCGTCTTGAAAATTCGTAATTTCATTCCGTAAATTATGTTAGAACCTTAATGCATAGGTTTTTACATAAATGTAAAGTACAATATCTAATTATTTTCCAGCTATTTAATATTAACCAACTAATGTGATGTGTTACTAGAGTTAATGTTATATTATGTATTCAAATACTAATGATATTGAATTGATAGGTTGGGAAGAGGCTAATACTACCATATCAAAAAGAAGATTCGGTACTAATATTATTACTTACTTTGATGTGAGTGACATTCCCTATAAAATGTAGATGCTTATACTTTTATATGGAAATTTATAGCTGAAATAATTATGTTAGGATGCTTGTGTAATGATGTGGTGTTTATTAGACAAATGCGTATGATTAAAAATGTTAAGTGAAGTTTTAAATGTAATGGATTGTGGTGGGTCATTATGGATGTGGCGGTCTCATTTTGATTAAAGAATCCAACATAAAGTTTGGTGTACTCGGGCCAAAATAAAGGGATGTGGTGGTCCCTACAAATCGTGGTTGGTTAATTGGACTGTGGTGGGTCTAGACTTGTGAGAGTGCATAATTCCACTTTGGATTATACGATTTAAATTTTTTATTGAAACTTGTTATAGGTGTGATGTGTGTGTAAAAGGTCATTCACTAAGATTTTATAGCTTACACTCCTATAATGTTTTGTTTCAGGTATGCCTATCGTTTGGAGTTCACTCTCAAGTTAGGAAATTAAAACGGGAGAGTGAAGGACATATAATATGGGCTGAGTAACAACAAGCTTTTTGTGAAAATGTTAAACTAAAAAAACATGATTATGTAAAGTAATTTCTTACTTGGTAAGTTACATGTAAATTCAATAATGTCAGTGTTTTGTTATTGTAAGTTATATGTAAAGGTAGTTATGTTTTCATATAAATATTCCTATAAAAAAAATCCTGTGTTATTTTCTGAGAGATCATAATTAAATTCTTATTGAAGGGAATTTATCAGTATTAAGAAGGATGATTTTAACTTAATAGTCTGGAAGGACAAAGATATATTGAAGTGGAGGAACTAGAGGTAAAATTAAAACCTATTGATGACGTGGAAAAATATTATGTGAAATGGCACAACAAGTGGAATAAGCGAGAGGTGGAGTACATGGTGGATAAATGGATAAATTACATGAGAGATTCATGAAGATAGATACTCCAGCAATTGCTAGGACTACCTATCCATTAGTGGCAGAAGAGTGGATTAGAATGATGGAAATAATATTCAAGGTGATGGATGTTCAAGATGATCAAAAGGTTTTATTGCTAACCTTCAAGTTAGAGGATGATGCAAAGTTATGGTGGGATTCTACAAAGAGGTTACTTACTTAATTGCGGGAGTGGTGCCATAAATTCCTCCACAAATTACTTCGAAAAGTTTGCGAATGTTTTCTTTGAAAAATATTTTCCAATACTTTATAGGAATGAGAAATAAGAAGAATTTATCATGATGAAATAGGGGAATCGAGTGGTGGAAGAATATGAAACTTTATTCATATCTTTATCTAGATTTTCACTTGATTTGGTGAGGACAGAAGAAAGTAAATATGATCGGTTTCAAACTTGATTCGATGTAGATATAAAAACCATTATTTCTAATATGAAGATTATGAATATATGGACTTAATGGATAGATCTATGGTATCAAAAAACTCAATGAAATAAATGCAAAGTGAACATCCAAAGAAATCTAGATATGATGGTACCAAATAACATGGATGGGATACAAGAATGTTAATTCATAATGTAGGACAAGGAAGGTCTAAAGGTCAAGAATTTAAAAATACTGAAAGTGCACATGGATGATTTCAAGATCGAGGTGGACGGACTGTGATGAGTTATTCAGAAAATGCATATCTGTTGGGACTAATGACTATTTTTTGTTTTAAAGGTGGTGGTGAAGGGCATGCGTCTTAGGGGTTTACCATAGCTAAGATGACACCTTTATGTTTCCATTGTCATCAACCAGGGCACATGCAAAAGAATTTCCCGTTAATAGGAGCTACAACATCAGTTAGAAGTGTAACGATAGAAGGTACGCATTCTACACAGAATGTACATATGGGATGTAGATGAGGTATATATCAAAGCCAAGTTCAAGGGCGAGTTTTTTCACTTACATAACAAGTTGCATAATCTACACTTAATGTAGTGATAAGTACACTTCCTATTTATGAGAAAGATGCTGTGTTGATGGATCTTGGATCTACAGATTCTTTTGTGTCCTTGCTTTATCAGTTGCATCTTAATAAACCATAATCATTATTATATTATTGGTTAGCTATTAGTACTCCAGTAGGGGTACTAATTTTTATTGATAGAGTGTGTAGGGACTTTATGGTACGAGTAGGTGAAAAGGAGATGTTGGTTGACTTATTACCTCTTGAAATGAGTGACTTTGATATAATACTGAGTATGGATTGGTTAGCCTTCTACCATTTATGTATAAATTGCTTTAGAAAGGTGGTAGTGTTTCAATTACCCACTGAACCTTAAATAAAATTTATGGGGGACAAAAATGTCACTCTAACATGTTTGATTTATGCTACAAATTCTTATGAATAGCTAAGGAAAGGATGTCAGGATTATCTCGCTCATGTAGTGGACACACGACAAGATGCTGAAAAACTATCAAATATACCAGTGGTTAATGAATTTGAAGATGTCTTTCCAGAGGAACTGTGATTGAGTCGTTGCTAGGGTCTGCACCAATATCTATTACCCCATATCGTATGCCACCTGTAGAATTAAAACAACCAAAGATATAGTTGAAAGATTTGTTAGATCGTGGTTTTATACGGCCTAGTGTACGACCTAATGTATCACCACGGGGAGCCCCAGTATTTTTTATGAATAAGAAAGATGGAACCAAGAGATTGTGCATTGATTATCATCAGTTGAACAAGGTGACGACCCGTAACAAATACCCATTACCCTACATTGATGAGTTATTTGATCAGTTGCAAGGAGTCACAGTATTTTCTAAGATCGATCTCAGATTCGGATATCATCAATTAAAAGTAAGATACCATGATATTTCTAAAACTAATTTTTATTCCATGTACAACCATTATGAATTTCTTGTCATGCCATTCGGTTTAACAAATACACAAGCCGTATTCATGGACTTGACGAACCCCGTATTTCACCCATATGTGAATTCTTTTGTTATTGTCTTCATTGAAGATATTTTAATATATTCTCATAGTAGAATGGAACTTGAACACCATTTTGATGCTATTTTATAGATCTTGTGAGAGAAGCAATTATATGCTAAACTTACTAAATGTGAATGTTGGCTAGATAGGGTAGTATTTTTGGGGCATGTTATTTCTGCTGATGGCATTTGTGTTGTTTTGAAGAAGGTGGAAGAAGTAATGAATTATGAAAGACCAACTACTGTAATAGAGGTACATAACTTTTTGGGATTGGCTGGATATTACGAGAGATTTATATTGGGGTTTCTTCTCTTACATTGCCATTGAATAAGTTTACCAGAAAGGAGAACATGTTAATGTGGAATGATGATTATGAGCAAAGCTTTGAAAATTTAAAGGGTAAGTTGACATCAGCTCCCGTATTGACGATTCTAACGAGTACCGAAGGTTTAATCATTTATAATGATACCTCGTATAAAGGACTTGGTTATGTATTAATGCAGTACATAAAGGTAATTGATTTTTCTTCTCGAAAATTAAAGCTACATTAACTCAACTACCATACACCTGATCTTGAGTCAGCTACAATAGTTTTTGCATTAAAGATTTGGATGCATTACCTATATGGTGTTAGTTTAAAATTTATACCGACCATCAAAGTTTAAGATACTTGTTTAAGGCAAAAGAGGTGGATGTAACTTAGAAAAGATTATGATTGCACAATATATCACCATCCGTGTAAGGTTAATATTATTGCAGATACTTTGAGTAAAAAATCTCTAATTAGAGTATCTTGTATTTATTATATTCAAGTTGACCTGCTGGGAGAGTTAGCTTTGATGGGGGGTTGAATTAACTTTAAATCATTTTAACGAAATAGTAGCACATTTAAATGTTAGATATATGTTGATAGACTGGATACAATAATAACAAGTAGGAGATACAAACTGGATAAAGTTAAAGATAATATGAAATAGGGTAAAGAAAATGAATTTTCTATTCGTGATGATGACATTGTTATATATGATAATCATTTGTGTTTATATAGTGTGCCTAATATACGGAGAACAATTTTAGAGGAAGCCCATTGTTCTTTATATGCAACGGATTCAGGTTACACGAAACTTTATAGAGATTTGAAACAATGTTATTGGTAGCTGGGAATGAAACATGACATTGCAAATTTTATTGTTAGATTTTTTGTTTGCCAACAAGTCAAGATAGAGCATCAGAAGCCTAGTGGTTGACTATAGTCCTCACCTATTCCTAAATGTAAATGTGAACATGTTGCTTAGATTCTACTTGGGTTGTCAATGATAGATTGACCATGTCTGCACATTTTCTTCATATTAAAACTACTTACTCTATGGATAGATATGCCAAAATATATGTGGATGACATAATTATATCCTAAGTTCACTTCTCACTTTTGGCCTAGTCAGCAAGCTTTGGGGACTAAGTTGAAATTTATTGTAACTTTTCATCCTCAGACTGATGGGCAATCAGAAAGAAAGATCTAGACACTCGAAGACATGTTTAGAATTTGTTTATTAGAGTTTAAGGGAAGTTGGGATGAACACTGGTCATTGATTGAATTTTCTTATGGTAACAATTATCATTCCTGTATTGAGATGGCTCCTTATGAAGCTTTGTATGGGAGAAAGTACAGAACTCCAGTATATGGACTGAAGTAGGGGAAAAAGTACTTGGGACAAAAATTGTGCATCAGACTACTGAGAAGATAAATGTTATTTATAATAACATGAAGGTGACACAACATAAATAGAAAAGATATACAGACAACCGAATGAAATAATTGAATTTTGAGGAAGGTGATCGAGTATTCCTACGTGTTTCACCTTGGAGAGGGGTTATGAGATTGTAAAAGAATGGGAAATTAAGTCCTAGGTACATTGGCCTTTTTGATATAGTGAAATGAGTTGGAGCTGAAGCTTATAAGTTGGCATTACCACCACAATCATCTCAGATACATGATGTTTTTCATGTATCGATGTTATGAAAGTATGTAATAGATCCTTCACATGTGTTCATTTCACAACTGATAGAGCTTCAAGATGACTTCACTTACGTCGAAGAACCAATTTTGATTTTAGATCAAATGGACAAGTGTTACATAATAAAAATATTCCTATAGTTAAGATAATGTGTACGAGTCACAATGTTGAGTATGCCATGTGGTAAGGTGAGGATAATATGAAGAAAAAATTTCCCCATCTATTTGGTAAGATTCTTATGTGTGAAATTTTGGGAACGAATATTTTTTAAGAGGGATAGAATTGTAATGTCCTAAAACATGATTAGTCATGTTAGTTACATGAATAAGTATAAGTTATGATTGATAAGGTTGATCATGTGTATTAAACATTTTAATTATCATGTTTAGATAATGCATACTCACGTTATATATAAGTTGGTTAGATTAGATTCTAATTGAACTTATGATCGGTGATAACGTGTTTAGAGCATATGATTAGTTATGTGGTTAAATACATTATAAAGTATGTTTTGGATACACTGTTGCGTATATAAAACTAAATCGTGTGTTGGTGTGAATTTAGTGAGCTTCAGTTGCCAAATGTTTAAGTTATAAATTTTTTGTCAGATTGTTATATTCACATTTGAGCCCAGTTTAAGCATAGTAAAGCTATGATTTTGAAAAAACATTACATATAAAATTTGTACATATTGAAGTTATATAAGAGTGAGTGTGAACTGGAGTTCGATTGGATACTGGACTAGTAAGTTAGAGGGGATTTACGAATAGTGGATGGATCTACCATAAGTCAAATTTTTTGACTGGACGTTTCTTCCATCAAATCATACACAACCACCTTAAACGTGGCCACGTTACCGCATTTTTCTTGTTATAGAAAATGTCTTTATCATCTTTTTCATTTCATAGTATAAGCTTTGGAAGAAATAAGCTTGAGGAGAGAGAAAAGAGGGTTTAAGGAGAGATTTCTTGGAAAAAATTATCATAAATCAAGGAGTTCTTATAAGGTAATTATAGTTTTCTTAAAATTGGTCACATGAATGAGCTCTAGGATTTGTATATTTTCATTTCTATTTTGGAAAAGATTTAAATAAGGCCCATTATTCCTAGAAAGAGAGAGAGATAGAAGAAAGGTTTAACACATAGATGATAAATTGTGCTAGAATGGTAAAAAGTGAAACTTGAAAAACCTATACTTGAATCATGATTTTGTAAATGTTTTATTTTATGAGATATGTGTATGTGATAGATAGATAGATAGATAGATAGATAGATAGATAGATAGATAGATAGAGAGAGGGAGACACACAGACACACACACACACATATTAGGTAGTTTGTTCCATAAACTAACCCCCAAAATAGAGATTATGTATGCTTAATTATGTTAGGTTATGCTTGAATGTTCTATTTTGAACCTAGTTGTGTTCAAAGTGACATAACTCATTGGATACTTACTGAAATAAAGTGATTACAATTGGAGATGTTAGATATCATATATGAGTATAACATACTCTAAGAGGAGAATAAAATACCTTATGGTTTGGCTTAGGTATTATTTTGAAATTGAAATTTCGTTGATATTATTCTGTAGAAGCAACTTAAAAATATGTCGTAGTAAAATGGGCATAACTCTCTCTAGAATATTCGTAATTTTATTTTGTCAATTCTGTTATAACCTTAATGTATAGGGTTTTACATATATGTAAAGCATAATATCTAATTATTTTCCAGTTATTTTATATTGACCAACTAATGTGATGTGTGACTAGAGTTAATGCTATTTTATGTATTCAAATACTAATGATGTTGAATTGATAAGTGGGAAAGAGGCTAATACTACTATATCAAAGAAGTAGATTTGGTACTAATCTTATTAGTTACTTTGAGGTGAGTGACATGCCCTATGAAATGTAGATGCTTATGATTCTATATGGAAATTTACGGCTTAAATACTTATCTTGGGATGCTTGTGTAATGACGTGGTGTTTATAAGACATACGATTAAGATTAAAAATATTAAGTGAAGTAATCTACTTTATGAATTGTGGTGGATCCTACGGGATGTGGTGGTCTTGTTTTAATTAAAGAATCCAACATAAGGTTTTGTGTACTCGGGCCAAAATAAAGGGATGTGTGGGTCCCTATAAATTGTGTTGGTCCCGAGCGAGGTGTTTGTGCCTCTTACGGAGTCGCTTTATGTATTCACCCTCTGACGACATGTTTTTAACCCTAATTTGATATATTTGACAAATTTTGGTCGTGGTCTCAAATTGAGAGTCCCATTACTATTCGATCGCTTTATACGGGTTACAATCGTCCCATGCGAGGTGTTCGTGCCATTTACGAGGCCATTTTTTGACATCTTTACTTTTTCACCCTTTGACGACATGTTTTTAATCCAAAGTCTAATAGTTTGCAAATTTTAGTCGTGCTCCCAAATAAGAAGACCCGTGACTATGCGGTGGTTCCTGCGGGTTACATTGGTCTCGAACGAGGTGTTTGAGCCTCTTATGGGTCCGTTTTGTGGCTGCTTAATGTTTTTCCCCTTTGACGACATGTTTTTAACCCTAAGTCGACAAATTTCACAAATATTGGTCGTGGTCTCAAATTGAGGGTCCTGTGACTACATAGTCGGTTCATGCGAGTTACAATGGTCCCGTTGAGATGTTCGTGCCTCTAACGAGGACGTTTTGTGGATGCTTTACGTTTTCACCCTTTGACGACATGTTTGTAATCCTAAATCTAATAGTTTGCAAATTTTGGTCATGCTCTCAAACCGAGGGTCCCGTGACTATGCGATCGGTTACTGCGGGTTACATTGCTCCCTTGCGAGGTGTTCGTGCCTCCTACGGGGACATTTTGTGGCTTCTTTATGTTTTCACCCTTTGATGGCATGTTTTTAAGCTTATGTTTAGATATTTTAAAAATTTAGGTCGTGCTCTTAAATCAGGGGTCACATTACTACACGGTGGGATCCTACGGGTAACATTGGTCCTGTAGGAGGTGTTCTTGCCTCTTACGGGGTTGTTTTGGGGATGTTTTATGCTTTCACCCTTTGATGGCATGTTTTTAAGCCTATGTCTATATATTTTTGAAATTTTCATCATTCTATTAAATCGCGGGTCCCGTAACCATGTGGTTAGTTCCTATGGATTACAGTGGTCCCTTGCGAAGTGTTCGTGCCTCTAACGTGGACGTTTTGTGGATTTTTTATGTTTCCACCCTTTAACGACATGTTTTTAAGCCTAAGTATAACAATTTGAAAATTTTGGTTGTGTCCTTAAACCAGGGGTCCCCTGATTACACGATCGGTTCCTGTGAGTTACACTGGTCCCACGCGATGGGTTCGTGCCTCTTACGGGGCCGTTTTGTGTCTGTTTTAAGTTTTCACCCTTTGACACCATGTTTTTATGCCTAAGTCTAACAGTTTAGAAATTTTGATCGTGTTATCAGACCAGCGGTCTCATGACTACGCGGTCAGTTCTTTTGAGTTACACTGGTCCCATGTAAGGTGTTTGTCCCTCTTACGGGGCCGTTTTGTGGCTTATTTATGTTTTCACCCTTGGAGGACTTGTTTTTAAGCCTAAGTCCAACAGTTTGCAATATTTGCTCATGTTTTGAAACTTAGGGTCCCGTGACCACGCGATCAGTTTTTGCGGCTTACATTGGTCCGGTGCGAGGTGTTCTTGCCTCTTATGGGATCGTTTTATTACTATGTTAAGTTTTCACCCTTTGACGACATGTTTTTAATCCTAAGTCTAATAATTTGTAAATTTTGGTCGTGTTCTAAAATTTGGGGTCCCGTGTCCACGAGGTCGGTTTCTACTAGTTACAATGGTCCCGTGCGAGGTGTTCGTGAATCTTACGTGTCCATTTTGTAGCTATTCTATGTTTTCAACCTTTAATGGCAAGTTTTTTTAGCCTAAGTCTAACAGTTTGCAAATTTTAGTCATGCTTTCAAACTGGGGGTCCCATGACCACGCGATCAGTTTTTGCGGGTTACATTAGTCCCGTGCGAGGTGTTCGTGCTTCTTACAGGGCTGTTTTGTGGCTATTTTATGTTTTTAACCTTTGACGACAAGTTTTTTTAGCCTAAGTCCAGCAGTTTTCAAAATTTGTTCATGCTCTCAAACTGGGGACACGTGACTATGCGACCGGTTCCTGCAGTTTACATTAGTCCTGTGCGAGGTATTCGTGACTCTTACGGGGATGCTTCGTGGATGGTTTATGTTCTCACCCTTTTTTGGCATATTTTTAACCTTAATTTGACATCGTTGACAAATTTTGATCGTGGTCTGAAATCGGGGGTCCGTGAATATGCAGTCAGTTCGTGGGATTTAAAATGCTCCCGTGCAAGGTGTTCATGCCACTTTTGGGGCCATTTTGTGACTGCTTTACATTTTCACCCTTTGACGATATGATTTTAGGCCCAAGTCTAGTAGTTTACCAATTTTGGTCGTGCTCTCAAACCGGGGGTCCGTAACTACGCGATCGGTTCCTGCGCGTTACATTGGTCCCATGCGAGGTGTTCGTGCCTCTTACGGGGCCATTTTGTGACCGCTTTACATTTTCACCCTTTGGCGACATGTTTTTAACTCTAAGTCTACATATTTTACAAATTTTGGTCATGCTCTCATATTATGGGTCCCATTATTACGTGATTTATTCCTGCAGGTTACATTGGTCCCGTGCGAGGTGTTCTTACCTCTTATGAGGTTGTTTTATGGCTAATTTATTTTTTCGCCTTTGACGACATGTTTATAACTCTAAGTATACATATTTTGCTAATTTTGGTCGTGCTCTTAAATTGGGGGTCCCGTAACTGTGCGATGGGTTCCTGCGAGTTACATCAGACTCGTGTGAGGTGTTCGTGCCCCTTACGAGGCTAATTTTTGGGGTTATTTTATGTTTTCAACCTTTGACAGTAATTTTAAGCCTAATTCTAAAAGTTTGCAAATTTTGTCATGTTCTTAAATCGGAGATCCCATGACTACGCGGTCAGTTCTAGTCAATTACATTGGTTTCGTGCGAGGTGTTTATGCCTCTTATAAGCCTGTTTTGTGGCCGATTTATGTATCACCCGTTGGCGGCATGTTTTTGATCCTAACTCTACTGTTTGAAAATTTTGGTCATGCTAAAAAACTGGGGTTCACATGACTACGTAGTCAGTTCCGGTGGGTTACATTTGTCCCGTGCGAGCTGTTCGTGCCTCTTTCGGGGCCATTTTATGGTTGCTTTATGTTTTCACCATCTTACTGTTTGTTTAAACCCTAATTCAACATATTTGACAAATTTTTGTCGTCATCTCAAATCGGGGGTCCTATGACTACACGGTCAGTTCTTGTGGGTTATAATGGTTCCGTGCGAGGTGTTCGTGCCACATACGGGGCTATTTTGTAACTGATTTATGTTTTCACCCTTTGACGACATGTTTTAAGATTAAGTCTAATAGTTTGCAAATTTTGGTCGTGCTCTCAAACTGGGGGTCCTGTGACTACACGATCAGTTCCTGCGTGTTACATTGGTCCAATGCGAGGTGTTCGTGCCTCTTACGGGGCCATTTTGTGGCTGCTTTATGTTCCCCCTTTTGGCGACAAGTTTTTAACCCTAAGTTGACATATTTGACAAATTTTTGTCATGGTCTCAAATCTCCGGTCCCGTGATCACACGGTTGGTTCCTGTGGGTTACAATGGTCCTCTGCGAGGTGTTCGTGCCATTTATGTGGTCATTTTGTGGCTGCTTTACGTTTTCACCCTTTGACGACATGTTTTAAAACCTAAGTCCAATAGTTTCTAAATTTTGGTCGTGCTCTCAAATCGGGGTCCCAGGATTATGTGGTCGGTTCCTCCGGGTTACATTGGTTCCATGCGAGGTGTTCGTACCTTTTAGGGGGCCATTTTGTGAATGCTTTATGTTTTCACCCTCTGACGTCATGTTTTTAACCCTAATTCAACATATCTGATAAATTTTGGTCATGGTCTCAAATCGGGGGTCCCGTAACTATGGGGTCGATTCTTTTCGGTTATAATGGTCCCATGCTAGGTGTGTGTCCCACTTACGGGGCCGTTTTGTGACTAGTTTATGCATTCACCCTTTGACGACAAGTTTTTAAGCCTAAGTCTATTAGTTCATAAATTTTGGTCGTGCTCTCAAACTGGCAGTCCCATGACTATGCGACCGATTCCTACGGGTTACATTGATCCCGTTCGAGGTATTCGTTCCTCTTACAGGGCCATTTTATGTTTGCTGTATGTTCTTCCCCTTTGACGACATGTTTTTAACTCTAAGTCGACATATTTGACAAATTTTGGTTGCGGTCTCAAATCGGGGGTCCTGTGACTACGCGGTCAGTTCATGCAGGTTACAATGGTCCTGTGCGAGGTGTTCGTGCTACTTATGGGGGCATTTTGTGGTGGCTTTACATTTTTATCCTTTGACGGCATGTTTGTAAGCCTAAGTATAATAGTTTGCCAATTTGTACTCTCAAATCGTGGGTCCCGTGACTATGCGGTCGGTTCCTACATGTTATATTGGTCCCGTGCGAGGTGTTCTTAAATTTTAGAGGGTCGTTTTGTGACTTCTTTATGTTTTCACCCTTTAACGGCATGTTTTTAAGCGTAAGTCGAGATATTTTGCAAATTTTGGTCATGCTCCTAAATCGGGGGTCCCGTTACTACGCGATTTGTTCCTATGGGTTACATTGGTGCTGTGGGAGGTGTTCGGACATCTAACGAGTCTATTTTGGGGAAGCTTTACGTTTTTACCCTTTGACGGCATGTTTTTAAGCTTAAGTCTATATATTTGGCAAATTTTGATCGTGCTCTTAAAGCGGGGGTCCCGTTACTACACGGTTTGTTGCTACTAGTTATATTGGTCTCGTGGGAGGTGTTCTTTCCTTTTATGGGTCCGTTTTGGGCTGTTTTACGTTTTCACCCGTTGATGGCATGTTTTTAAGCCCAAGTCTAGATATTTTTCAAATTTTGGTTGTGCTCTTAAACTGTGGATCCCGGGACTATGTGGTTAGTTCCTGCATGTTATATTGGTCCCATGCGATCTGTTCATACCTCTTACCTGGTCGTTTTGTGGATGTTTTACATTTTCACCTCTTAACGACATGTTTATCAGCCTAAGTCTAATTGTTTATTAATTTTGATCGTGTTCTCAAACCACGGGTCCCCTGACTAAGCGATTAATTCCTTTGAGTTACATTGATCCCGTGTGAGGTGTTCGTGCCTCTTACTGGGTCGTTTTGTGGTTGTTTTAAGTTGTCACCCTTTTACGACATATTTTGAAGCCTACGTCTAACAGTTTGCAAATTTTGGCCATGTGCTCAAACCAGGGATCCCATGACTACGCGATCAGTTTCTACGGGTTACATTGGTCCCGTGCGAGGTGTTCGTGCTTCTTATGGGGCCGCTTTGTGGCTATTTTACATTTTAACCTGTGATAATAAGGTTTTTTTAGCTTAAGTCTAATCGTTTGCAAACTTTGGTCATGCTTTTAAACTAGGGTTCCGTGACTATGCAGTCGGTTCCTGGAGGTTGCATTGGTCCCGTGCAAGGTGTTCGTGACTCTTACGGGGCTGCTTCGTGAATGGTTATTGTGATCACCCTTTGACGGCATGCTTTCAACCCTAATTTGATATCTTTGACAAATTTTGGTCGTGGTCTCAAATCGGGGGTCCTGTGAATACACAGTTAGTTCCTGCGAGTTACAATGCTCCCGTGCGAGGTGTTTGTTCCACTTATGGGGCTGTTTTGTGACTGTTTTACATTTTCACTCTCTGACGACATATTTTAAAGCCTAAGTCTAGTAGCTTACAAATTTTAGTCATGCTCTCAAACCAGGGGTTCCATGACTACACGATCGGTTCCTGCAGGTTACATTGGTCCCGTACAAGGTGTTTGTGACTCTTATAGGGCCGCTTCGTGGTTGGTTTATGTTATCACCCTTTGTCGGCATGTTTTTAACCCTAATTTGACATCGTTGACAAATTTTGGTCGTGGTCTCAAATCGGGTTTCCTGTGAATACGTAGTCAGTTCCTGTGAGTTACAATGCTCCCGTGCGAGGTGTTCGTGCCACTTATGGGGCCATTTTATGACTGCTTTACATTTTTACCATTTGATGACATGTTTTAAAGCCTAAGTCTAGTAGTTTGAAAATTTTGGTCGTGCTCTCAAATCGGGGGTCCTGTGACTACGCAGTCGGTTCCTGCGAGTTACATTGGTCCCATGTGAGGTGTTCGTGCCTCTTACGGGGCCATTTTGTGCCTGATTTATATTTTCACCCTTCGACGACATGTTTTTAACTCTAAGTCTACATATTTTACAAATTTTAGTCATGATCTCAAATCGAGGATCCCGTTACTATGCGATCGATTCCTGAGGGTTACATTGGTCCCTTGCGAAGTGTTCGTGCCTCTTACGTGGTCTTTTTGTGGATGTTTTACGTTTTCACCCTTTAACCACATGTTTTTAGGCCTAAGTCTAACAATTTGTAAATTTGGTTGTCTTCTAAAACTAGGGGACCCATGACCATACGGTCGGTTTTTACGGGTTACATTGGTCCGATGCGAGGTGTTCATGCCTCTTACGGGAACGTTTTGTTATTATGTTACGTTTTCACCCTTTGACGACATGTTTTAAATCCTAAGTGTGAAAATTTGAAAATTTTGGTCGTTGTTAAGAAACTGGGGGTCCCATGACCATGAGGTCAATTTTTCCTAGTTACATAGGTCCCGTGTAAGGTGATCGTACCTCTTATGGGGCCATTTTCTAACTATTTTTTATTTTCAACCTTTGACGGCTAGTTTTTCTTACAGTTTCCAAATTTTGGTCCTGCTCTCAAACTGGGGGTCACATGACCATGCATTCGGTTTCTACGGGTTACATTGGTCTTCTGCAAGGTGTTCGTTCCACTTACGAGGCCATTTGGTGGCTGCTTTACGTTTCCACCCTTTTACTACATGTTTGTAAGCCTCAGTCTAATAGTTTATAAATTTTGGTAATGCTCTCAAACTGGGGATGTTGTGACCACGCGGTCGATTTCTGTGGGTTACATTAGTCCCGTGCGAGGTGTTCGTACTTTTTATGGAGCCGTTTTGTGGCTATTCTACATTTTTAACCTTTGACGACAAGTTTTTTTTGCCTAAGTCTAACAGTTTGCAAAATTTAGTCATCCTCTCAAACTGGGGTCCCGTGACTATGCAGTTGGTTCTTGTAGGCTACATTAGTCTTGTGCGAGGTGTTTGTGATTCTTACGGGGACTCTTCGTGGCCGGTTTATGTTATCACCCCTTTTCAGCATGTTTTTAACCCTAATTTGACATCGTTGACAAATTTTGGTCGTGGTCTCAAATCGAGGGTCCTGTGAATACGCAGTCAGTTCCTGGGAGTTACAATGTTCCCGTGTGAGGTGTTCGTGCCGTTTATGGGGCCATTTTGTGACCACTTTATTTTTTCACCCTTTGACGGCATTTTTAAGCCTAAGTTTAGTAGTTTGCAAATTTTGGTCGTGCTCTCAAATCGGGGGTCCTGTGACTATGCGGTCTGTTCTTGCGAGTTACATTGGGCCTGTGTGAGGTGTTCGTGCCTCTCACGGGGCCATTTTGTGGTTGCTTTACATTTTAACGCTTTGACGATGCGTTTTTAACTCTAAGGCTACATACTTTACAAATTTTGGTCGTACTCTCAAATCAGGGGTCCCGTTACTACGCGATCGATTCCTGTGGGTTACATTGGTCCCATGTGAAGTGTTCGTGTCTGTTACTTGTCCGTTTTGTGGATGTTTTACATTTTCACCCTTTAAGCCTAAGTCTAACAATTTATAAATTTTGGTCGTGTCCTTAAACCAGGGATCCCCTGACTATGCGGTCAGTTCTTGCAAGTTACATTGGTCCCGTGTGAGGTGTTCGTGCCTCTTAGGTGGCCATTTTATGTCTATTTTATGTTTTCACCATCTGACGACATGTTTTCAGGCCTAAGTCTAACAGCTTTCAAATTTTGGTCGTGTTGTCAAACCAGGGGTCCCATGACTATGCGGTCAGTTCTTGTGGGTTACACTGGTCCCATGCAAGGTGTTCATCCCTCTTACGGGGACGTTTTGTGGCTTATTTACATTTTCACCCTTGGACGACATGTTTTTAAGTCTAAGTCATTTTGGTCCTGTTTTGAAACTAGGGGTCCTGTGACCACGCAGTCGGTTTTTGCGAGTTACATTGGTCCAGTGCGAGGTGTTTGTGCCTCTTACTGGACCATTTTGTTACTATGTTACCTTTTCACCCTTTGACGACATGTTTTAAATCCTAAGTCTGACAATTTGAAAATTCTGTTCGTGTTCTGAAATTGGGGGTCATGTGACCATGAGGTTATTTTTTGCTGGTTACATTGGTCCCGTGCGAGGTGATCGTGCCTCTTATGGGGCCGTTTTGTAGCTATTTTACATTTCCAACCATTGACGACAAGTTTTTCTTAGCCTAAGTTTTACAGTTTGCAAATTTTGGTCCTGCTTTCAAACTAGGGGTATCATGACCACGCGGTCAGTTTCTGCGAGTTACATTGGTCCTGTGCGAGGTGTTCGTGCCTCTTATGGGGCTGTTTTGTGGCTATTTTACGTTTTTAACCTTTGATGGCAAGTTTTATTTACCCTAAGGCTAAGAGTTTACAAATTATGGTAATGCTCTCAAACTGGGGTTTTTGGGACCACGTAATCGGTTTCTGCGGGTTACATTGGTCTCGTGCGATGTGTTCGTGCTTCGTACGGGACCGTTTTGTGGCTATTTTACGTTTTAACCTTTGGTGACAAGTTTTTTTGCCTTAGTCTAACAGTTTGCAAAATTTGGCCATGCTCTCAAACTGGATCCCGTGACTATGCGGTCAGTTACTGTAGGTTACATTAGTCCCGTACGAGGTGTTCGTGACTCTTATGGGGACACTTCGTTGTCAGTTTATGTTATCACCCATTATCAGCATGTTTTCAACCCTAATTTGGCATCGTTGACAAATTTTGGTCGTGGTCTCAAATAGGGGGTCCCATGAATATGCAGTGAGTTCCTGGGAGTTACAATGCTCCCATATGAGGTGTTCGTGCCACTTATGGGGCCATTTTGGTACAACATTACATTTTCACCCTTTGACTGCATGTTTTTAAACCTAAGTCTAGTAGTTTGCAAATTTTGGCCGTGCTCCCAAACTGGGGGTCCTGTGACTATGCGATCAGTTCCTGCAGGTTATATCGGTCCCATACGAGGTATCTGTGCCTCTTAAGGGACCATTTTCTGACTACTTTACATTTTCACCCTTTGACGACATGTTTTTAACTCTAAGTGTACATATTTTACAAATTTTGGTTGTGCTCTCAAACCGGGGGTCCCATTACTACGCGATCGATTTCTAAGGGTTACACTGATCTCATGCGAGGTGCTCGTGCCTCTTACGAGACCGTTTTATGGCTACTTTATGCTTTCTCCTTTTGACAACATGTTTATAACTCTAAGTCCACATACTATGCAAATTTTGGTCGTGCTCTTAAATTTGGGATCCCATCACTACGCGGTCGGTTCCCGGGGGTTACATTGGACATGTGCGAGGTGTTTGTGCCTCTTACGGGGCCGTTTTATGGTTATTTTGTGTTTTTAACCTTAAACAGTATTTTAAGCCTAATTCTAATGGTTTGAAAATTTTGTGAAGATCTCAAATCGGAGATCTCATGACTACGCGGTCAGTTATTACTGGTTACATTGGTGTCGTACAAGGTGTTCATGCCTTTAACAAGGCCGTTTTGTGGCTGATTTACATTTCACTCTTTGACGGAATGTTTTTCATCGTAAGCCTAACAATATACAAATTATGGTTATGCTCACAAAATGGGGGTCCCTTTACTACGCAGTCAGTTCCTGTGGGTTACATTGGTCCCGTGCGAGCTGTTCCTGGCTCTTACGGAGCCATTTTGTGTATGCTTTATGATTTCACCCTCTCACCGCTTGTTTTAAACCCTAATTCGACATATTTGACAAATTTTTGTTGTCATCTCAAATCGGGGGTCCTATGACTACACGATCAGTTCTTGTGGGTTATAATGGTCCCATGTGAGGTGTTCGTGGCACTTAAGGGGCTATTTTATGACTGCTTTATGTTTTCACCCTTTGACGACATGTTTTTGAGACTAAGTCAAATAGTTTGCAAATTATGGTCGTGCTCTCAAACCGAGGGTCCCGTGACTACGCGATCGGTTCCTGCAGGTTACATTGGTCCCGTGCGAGGTGTTCGTGCCTCTTACGGGGCCGTTTTGTGGCTACTTTATGTTCCCCCTCTTGACGACATATTTTTAACCCGAAGTCAACATAATTGAAAAATTTTGGTCATGGTCTCAAATCATGGGTCCTGTGACTACGCGGTTGGTTCCTGTGGGTTACAATGGTCTCGTCCGAGGTGTTCGTGCCACTTACAGTGTCATTTTCTAGTTGCTTTATATTTTTACCCTTTGACGGCATGTTTTAAAGCCTAAGTCTAATAGTTTATAAATTTTGGTCGTGCTCTCAAACCGGGGTCCGAAGACTGTGCGGTCGGTTCCTGCGGGTTACATTGGTTCCGTGTAAGGTGTTCTTGCCTCTTAGGGGACCATTTTGTGAATGCTTTAGGTTTTCACCCTCTGACGGTAATTTGATATATCTGACAAATTTTAGTCATGGTCTCAAATCGAGGGTCCCGTGACTATGCCATCGATTATTTTGGGTTACAATGGTCCTATGCTAGGTGTTCATCCCACTTACGGGACCATTTTGTGACTAGTTTATGTTTTCACCCTTTGACGACAAGTTTTTCAGTTTAAGTCTAATAGTTTGCAAATTTTGGTCGTGCTCTTAAACTGGCAGTTTCATGACTACGCGGTCGGTTATTACAGGTTACATTGCTCCCTTTCGAGGTATTCGTGCCTCTTACAGGGCCATTTTGTGGCTACTTTATGTTTTCCCCCTTTGACGACATGTTTTTAACTCTAAGTCGACATATTTGACAAATTTTGGTCATGGTCTCAAATCGGGGGTCCTGTGACTACGCGGTCAGTTCATGCAGGTTACAATGGTCCTGTGCGAGGTGTTCGTGCTACTTATGGGTTCGTTTTGTGACTGGTTTACATTTTCACCCTTTGACGACATATTTTTAACTCTAACTCTACATATTTTACAAATTTTGGTCGTGCTTTCAAATCGGGGGTCCTATGACTACATGGTCGATTCTTGCGGGTAACATTGGTCTCGTGCGAGGTGTTCGTGCCTCTTACAAGGTCGTTTTGTGGTTTCTTTATATTTTCACCCTTTGACGACATGTTTATAACTCTAAGTTTACATATTTTGTCAATTTTGATCGTGCTCTTATAATTGGGGTCCTGTAACTACGTTGTCGGTTCCTGTGAGTTACATTGGTCCCGTGCGAGGTGTTCATGCCTCTTATGGGGCCGTTTTATGGCTGCCTTATGTTTTCACCCTTTGATGACAAGTTTTTAGCTCTAAGTCTACATATTTTGCAAATTTTGGTCGTGCTCTCAAATCGAGGGTCCCTTGTCTAGGCGGTCGGTTTCTGTGGGTTACATTGGTTCCGTGCGAGGTGTCCGTGCCTCTTACGGGGCCATTTTTTGATTATTTTTTTCAACCTTTGATAGTATTTTTTAAGCCTAATTCTATTAGTTTGCAAATTTTGTCATGCTCTCAAATTAGGGATCCCATGACTACGCGGTCAGTTCTTATAGGTTACATTACACCCGTACGAGGTCTTCATGCCTCTTGTAAGGCAGTTTTGCGGATGATTTAGATTTCACCCTTTGACTGCATGTTTTTAATCTAAAGTCTAAAAGTTTGCAAATTTTGGTCACGCTCTCAAACTGGGGGTCTCATGACTACGCAGTCGGTTCGTGTGGGTTACATTGATCCCGTGCGAGGTGTCCGTGCCTCTTACGGGGTGGTTTTACAGCCACTTTATGTTTCCACCCTCCGACGGCTTGTTTGAAACCCTAATTTGACATATTTGACATTTTTTTATCGTGGTCTCAAATCGATGGTCCCGTGACTGCATGGTCGGTTCCTGCGGGTTATAATGGTCCCGTACGCGGTGTTTATGCCACTTATGGTGCTGTTTGGTGACTTCTTTACCTTTTCACCCTTTGACGACATGTTTTTAAGACTAAGTCTAATAGTTTGCCAATTTTGGCCATGCTCTTAAATCGAGGGCCCCATGACTACGTAGTCAGTTCATGTGAGTTAGATTGGTCTTGTGCAAGGTGTTCGTGCATCTTACGGGAACATTTTATTACTATGTTACGTTTTCACCCTTTGATGACATGTTTTTAAGCCTAAGTCTAAGCCTGAAAATTTGTAAATTTTGGTCGTGTTCTGAAACTGGGGGTTTCATGACCACGAGGTTGGTTTCTGCTGGTTACATTGGTCCCATGCGAGGTGTTCGTACCTCTTACGGGGCTGTTTCGTAACTCTTTTACGTTTTCAACCTTGGACGACAAGTTTTTTTTGCCTAAGTCTAACAGTTTGTAAATTTTGGTCATGCTCTAAAACTAGGGGTCCCATGACTCTGCGGTCGGTTTTTACGGGTTACATTGGTCCCATGCGAGGTGTTCGTGCCTCTTACGGGGCCGTTATGTGGCTATTTTATGTTTTAACCTTTGACGAAATATTTTTTAGCCTAAGTCTAACAGTTTACAATTTTTGGTCATGCTCTCAAACTAGGGATCTTGTGACCATGCGATCAATTTTTGAGGGTTATAGTGGTCCCGGGCGAGGTGTTCGTGCTTCTTACGGGGCAGTTTTGTGGCTGTTTTACGTTTTGAACCTTTGACGACAATTTTTTTAGCCTAAGTCTAACAGTTTATAAAATTTGGTCATGCTCTCAAACTAGGGTCCCGTGACTATACGGTCGGTTCCTGTAGGTTACATCGGTCCCGTGCGAGGTGTTTGTGCTTCTTATGAGGCCGTTTTTTGGGCGCATTATATTTTCACCCTCTGACGACATGTTTTAACCCTAATTTGACATATTTGACAAATTTTGGTTGTGCCTCAAATCGGGGACCTGTGACTACGCAGTTGGTTCCTGCGGGTTACAATTGTCCCGTGCGTAGTGTTCGTGCTACTTATGGGGCTGTTTTGTGACTGCTTTACATTTTCACCCTTTAACGGCATGTTTTTTGACCTAAGTCTAATAGTTTGCAAATTTTGGTCATTCTTTCAAATCAGGAGTCCCGTGAGAACGCGGTCAGTTCCTGCGGGTTACACTGGTCCTGTGCGAGGTGTTCATGCCTCTTACGGGGTTGTTTTGTGTATGTTTTATATTTACCCCCTTTGACAACATATTTTTATCCCTAAGTTAACATATTTCATAATTTTTGGTTGTGGTCTATAATCGAGGGTCCCGTGACTACGCGGTCGGTTCCCGCGTGTTACAATGGTCCCGTGCGAGGTGTTCCTACCACATATGGGGCCATTTTGTCGCTGATTTATGTTTTCACCCTTTGACGTCATGTTTGTAAGCCTAAGTCTAGTAGTTTGCAAATTTTGGTCGTGCTCTCAAACCAGGGGTCTCGTGACTCTGCGGTCGGTTCCTGCTAGTTCCACTGATCCCGTACGAGGTGTTCGTGCCTCTTACGAGGCCGCTTGTTGACTGTTTTTTTGTTTTCATCATCTGATGGAATTTTTTAACCCTAATTCGACATATTTGACAAATTTGGGTCATGGTCTCAAATCGGGGGTCTGATGACTACGTGGTCGGTTCCTGCGAGTTACAATGGTCCTGTGTGAGGTGTTCGTGCCAGTTATAGGTCCGTTTTGTGACTGCTTTACGTTTTCACCATATGACGACATGCCTTTATGCCTAAATCTAAAAGTTTGAAAATTTTGGTCATGCTCTCAAATTGGGGGTCCCATGACAACACGTCTGGTTCCTGTGGGTTACATTGGTCCCGTTCGAGGTGTTCATGCCTCTTACGTGGCCGTTTTATGGCTGCTTCATGTTTCCCCCCTTTGACGGCATGTTTTTAAGGCTAAGTCGAGGTCTCAAATCGGGGGTCCCGTGATTACGTGGTCGGTTCTGCGGGTTACAATTTTCCCGTTCGAGGTGTTCATGCCACTTACGGGACCATTTTGTGGCTGCTTGAAATTTTCACCCTTTGATGGCATGTTTGTAAGCCTAAGTCTAATAGTTATCAAATTTTGGTCATGCTCCCAAACCAGGGGTCCCATGACTATGCCGTCAGTTTGTGCAGGTAAAATTGGTCCCATGCATGGTGTTCGTGATTCTTTCGGGTCTGTTTTGTGGCTGCTTTATCTTTTCATCCTCCTCAGACGTGTTTTAACCCTAATTCGACATATTAGACAAATTTCGATCATGGTCTCAAATCGGGGGGTCCCGTGAGTACGCGGTTTGTTCCTGTGGGTTACAATGGTCCCGTACGAGGTGTTCGTGCCACTTGCGGGGCCGTTTTGTGACTGCTTTACGTTTTCACCCTGATAGAAAGGAAAAGCGTCTAATGTGTATATCGTTGTTGTTGTTCTATTTCCATCAAAATTCCCTTGAACCTACAAATAAACTCACAATATGCATAAGATAAGTAAGGGAGTCAATCCAAATCTAAGGATGAAATTGAAAATAAGTGAAGACATGTGTAAATTCATTTACATGTTATTATTTTTTTATTTTTTTATTATTTTTCTATTTTTTATTTTTCTATTTTTTATTGGATTTTTCAAGGTATTATTAATTAACTAACTATAGTAATTTTTAAAGTACTAACTAAGATGTAAAAGCTAATTGAAAAAAAGAGAGCTAAACAAAATTGTGCTAATAAGTAAACTAACTAATTGGACTCATGTGGGCTTCAAAATTCATCCCATGAATGCGAGATTTTTCATCATTAATCATCATCCAAACATAAAATAAACAATTAACAGCATGAGATGAGTAATTAGAGAAGAATTGATCAAACCCAACTTTCTCCTTGAATGGAAATAGGCTTCTTCAATTATATCAATAATCTCTCAATTATAATCACTCACAAATGTATTTATTGATTCTAAAATAAAAACTGCAAAATAAACAAGTAAAACCTAATTACAATATATACAATGGATGAATTCATAATGGACTCTTAAATAATAAGAGATATTTACTAAAAATGCTAATCCTCAAATTATAAAATTGTACACTAGAACTCATCCAAGGAAATAAATTCTACGTCATCACTTTATGTTCAGATATTTGCTAAAAATGCAAATACTCACCATAAAGGAATGGATTAGAATGTACTTCCAAGCGGATGAATTCAACCACATCACTCTATTTTAAGATAGTTGCTACAAATGAAAAAACTAACCATAAAGGGGTGGATTAAAATTTATCCAAGAGATAAATTTCACCACACACCTCTATATTGAGATATTTGCTAAATATGCAAATACTCTTTATTGAGGAGTGGAGAGAAATTTATCAGACAATGTTAAAAAACTAAAATGAAGATCCTTCTCAAATGACACCAATTATTCAATTTATACATGGCAAACATGGAGCTAGGCGTAAATTGGGTAAAGCAATTGTTCATGAGGGGTGAGATATGTGAGAGGGTTATCTTAAAGAAGGTTATTTTTAAAAATTGCACACGTGTGCATGTGTGTTGGGTGAGGTAAAAATCTGATTTGATATGGGGGTGATGAGATTGTGGGGTATTTGAGGGTATTTTGGAAAAAAGGGTAATGAGACTTTAAATACATGTGGAGTTACTAACAATGGCTTTGTTTATTTGCTGACTTGGTCTCGACTTTGGGTCTTTTTGCAGGAGATAAAAGTCGTGTATGGATTGGAGGTTGCGAGTTTATGGGGGAGTCGGGTTAAGGAAGTAGCAGATTCGAGTTCGTTTACGGGTGTGTGGTTGAGGTCGATTTGACCGGATATGGGTCTCGGGTAAGGGGTTACTGGGGATCGGATATCGGGTTTGATATGGGCATGGAAATGGGTCCTCGTGTTTGGACAACTCGGGTCATCATCGGGTTGTCGTTTTTGGTTTCGGGTTAGAGGGAGGTGGTTATTAAAGCAGATTTGGGACTTATGGTGGAGTGACTTTTGCGGTTATGGAGGGAGGTGAGAGGAGGAGAGAGAGAGGGGTTAATGGGTTTATGGTTGTTGGATTAATGGAGGTTAATGGGTGTGGTGAAATGAAATTTGGGTGTTGGTGGTGGTTTTGTTATGGAGTTTGGAGAGAGAATGTGGGTGAAGGTTGAAGATGAAGTGGGTGATACTGTGTGTATGTGAGGTGCATGGTATTAGGGTGTTGGTGAGGGTGTAGGATAGTAAGGGTGAAGGGTTTTTATGTGTGTGTGTGTGTGTTAATTTGTACCCTTACTAAAAAAATATAAAAAAATATTTACAACAAAAAATATAAAAATAAAATTGAAGGGTATAAATTAAATTTGTAAGCTATTTAATAAAAAAACTACACTAATAACATAAAAGAAATAAAAATAAAAACCAAAAATCTAATAAAGATAAAAACTAAATTCCCCCCAAAACTAATCCTTATAAAAATAAAATGAAATAAAGATTAAAACTAAATCTAAAAAATAAAATAAAATTACAATAAATAAAAAGAAATATAAAAAATGCAAATGAATTTTAAAAATTATATACAAAATCTTAAACAAAATCTAAAATAAATTCTAAAAATTAAAATAAACTCAAACGAAAATTCTAAAAAAAATAGTAAAAGTACAAACTCAACACACACAGGGTTCGATGTGGGTTCAGGCTAGGTCTGGATTAGGTTAGGGTTACGGGAGAGGTGATTTAGCTCTTTCTTGCTGTGAATTGCCTCGAAATAAATCTTTTGAAATCGCAACTGCAAGCAAGTCCGCACAATAGAAAATTACGCACATAAGATCCAATTTTGTCGAGTATTAGCTATTAAAAAACGTCTATTTGGGGCATAAAGTATACACTTTTGGGTGCTTATCACACCATTTGATAATATCTTTTTAAGCTTAAGTCTAAATATTTGCAAATTTTGGTCGGCCTCTCAAATCGGGTGTCCCGTAACTATGCAGTCGGTTATTGCAGGTTACATTGCTCCCGTGCGAGGTATTCGTGCCTCTTACGGGGCCGTTTTCTGACTTCTTTATGTTTTCACCCTCTAACGGCATGTTTTTAACCCTCATTCGATATATTTGACAAATTTTGGTCGTGGTCTCAAATTGGGGGTCCCGTGACTAAGCGGTTGGTTCTTGCGGGTTACAATGGTCCCGTGCGAGGTGTTCGTGCCACTTATGGGGCCTTTTTGTGACTACTTTACATTTTCACCCTTTGACGACATGTTTTTAAGCATAAGTCTAAGAGTTTGCAAATTTTGGTCGTTCTCTCAAACCTAAAGTCACGTGACTATGCGACCAATTCCTGCGGGTTACATTGGTCCCGTTCGAGGTGTTCGAGCCTCTTACGGGCCCGTGCTATATGTTCTCTCCCTTTGACGGAATATTTTTTACCTAAGCCAACATACTTGACAAATTTTGGTCACGGTATCAAATCGGGGGTCCCATGACAACACGGTCGGTTCCGGTGGGTTACAATGGTTTCGTGCGAGGTGTTCATGCCACTAACGGGGCTGTTTTGTGGATACTTTTTGTTTCACCCTTTGACGGCATGTTTGTAAGCCTAAGTCTAATTTTTTGCAAATTTTGGTCGTGCTCTAAAATCGGAGGTCGGTTCCTGTGGGTTACATTTGTCCAATTCGAGGTGTATGTGCCTCTTACTGGTCTGTTTTGCGGCTACTTTACATTTTCACCCTTTGACGACATGTTTTTAACCTTAAGTCTATACATTTTTCAAATTTTAGTCGTGCTCTTAAGCCGAGGGTTCCATTACTACGAGGTTTGTTCCTACGGGTTACATTGGACCCGTGGGAGGTGTTCGTGCCTCTTACGGGGCCTATTTTGGGCTTGTTTTACATTTTCACCCTTTGACGATATGTTTTTAAGCCTAAGTCTAGGTATTATACAAATTTTGGCTGTGATCTCAAATCAGGGGGCCCGCGACTATGCGGTTAGTTCCTGCAGGTTACATTGGTCATGTGCGAAGTGTTTGTGCCTCTTACATGGCCGTTTTATCCATGTTTTACATTTTCACCCTCTTACGTGACTACACCATCAGTTCCTGCGAGTTACATTGGTCCCATGCAAGGTGTTCGTGCAACTCACAGGACTATTTTCTAGATGTTTTATGTTTTCACCATTTGACGGTATGCTTTTAAGCCTAAGTCTAACAGTTTGTAAAATTTTGATCGTGTTGTCAAACTACGGGTCCTATGACTACGCGATCGGTTCTTGTGGGTTACATTGGTCCCGTGCGAGGTGTTCGGTCCTCTTACGAGGCTGTTTTGTGGCCATTTTATGTTTTCACCCTTTGACGACACGTTTTTAAACCTAAGTCTAACAGTTAGAAAATTTGGGTCAAGCTTTAAAATCGGGGGTCTTGTGAGTAGGTGGTTGGTTACTGCGAATTACATTGGTCCCATACGAGGTGTTCGTGCCTCTTACGTGGTCGTTTTGTGGTTATTTGACATTTTAACCATTTGACGACATGTATTTAAACCTAAGTCTAACAATTTGTAAATTTTGGTCATGTTCTGAAACTAGGGGTCCAGTGACTACGCGGTCGGTTCCTGCAGGTTACATAGGTCCCGTGCGAGGTGTTCGTGCCACTTACGAGGCCATTTTGTGACAACTTTATGTTTTTAACCTTCAATGACATGTTTTAAACCCTAAGTCTAATGGTTTGGAAATTGTGGTCGTGCTCTCAAATCGAGGGTCCCGTGCATGAACGGTTCCTATGGGTTACATTGGTCCCTTGCGAGGTGTTCGTGCCTCTTACAGGGCCATTTTCTAGCCGCTTTATGTTTTCACCCTTTGACGATATGTTTTTAACTCTAAGTCTACATATTTTACAAATTTTGGTCATGCTCTCAAATCGGGCATCCCGTGACTACACGATCGGTTCCTGTGGGTTACATTGGTCCCGCGTGGGGTATTCGTACCTCTTACACGACCGTTTTATGGCTGCTTCATGTTTTCACCCTTTGACGACATCTTTTCAACACTGAGTCTAAATATTTTGCAAATTTTTTTCTTGTTCTCAAATCCGGAGTCCCACGACTACGCGATCAGTTCCTGCGGGTTACATTGGTTCCATATGAGGTATCTGTGCCTCTTACGTGGCCATTTTGTGGTTGGTTTATATTTTCACCCTTTAACAACATTTTTTTTAACTCTAAGTCTACATATTTTGTGAATTTTGGTCGTGCTCTCAAATCGGGGGTCCCGTGACTGTTGTGTACAATGACCTGGTGCGTTGTGCCTCTTACAAGGCCATTTTATGATTATTTAATGTTTTCAACCTTTGACGGTATTTTTTAAGCCTAATTCTAATAGTTTGCAAATTTTTGTCGTGCTCTCAAATTGGGGATCCCATGACTACGCGGTCGGTTCTTACCGATTATATTGGTCCCATGAGAGGTGTTCATGCGTCTTACAAGGCCGTTTTGTGGTTGCTTTACGTTTTCACCATTTAACAGCATGCATCTTACAAGGTGTTCATGATTCTTACAGAGCCATTTTGTAACGGATTTATGTTTTCACCCTCTGAGGGCATGTCTTTAACCTTCATTCCATATTTTTGACAAATTTTGATCGTGGTATCAAATCGGGGGTCCCGTGACTACGCGGTCGATTCCTGCGGGTTACAATGGTCATGTGCGAGGTGTTCGTGCCACTTATGGGGCCATTTTGTGACTGCTTTACATTTTCACCCTTTGACGACATGTTTTTAAGCCTAAGTCTAATAGTTTTCAAATTTTGGTTGTTCTCTCAAACCGGAAGTCCCGTGACTACGCGACTAATTTCTACGAGTTACATTAGTACCGTTCGAGGTATTCGTGTCTCTTATAGGGACGTTTTGTGGATGCTTTATGTTTTCTCCCTTTGACGACATGTTTTTAACCCTAAGCTGAAATATTTGAAAAATGTTGATCGTAGTCTCAAATTGGGGGTCCTACGACTATGCGGTCACTTCCTGCGGGTTATAATGGTCCCGTGTGAGGTGTTCGTGCCACTTACGGGGCTGTTTTGTGGCTGCCTTATGTTTCACCCTTTGACTACAAGTTTGTAATCCTAAGTCTAATTATTTATAAAATTTGGTCCTACTCTCAAACAAGGGGTCAGTTCCTATGGGTTACATTGGTCCCATGCGAGGTGTAGGTGCCTCTTCTGTGTCCGTTTTGTGGCTACATTACATTTTCAGCCTTTGTCGACATGTTTTTAAGCTTCAGTCTAGATATTTTGCAAAGTTTGGTCGTGCTCTTAAACTGGGGGTCTCGTTACTACGTGGTTTGTTCCTACGGGTTACATTGGACCCGTGGGAGGTGTTCGTGCTTCTTACAGAGCCAATTTTGACTGTTTTACGTTTTTACTCTTTGACGACATGTTTTAAGCATAAGTATATGTCGATAAGGTGCGAAGGCCCCGAATTTAAAATTAAATTAGTTTTTACTTCACAAAGTAATAATTTCCTTTTTTAAATATGCTAAATCGTAAGATGATGGTTCAATTAAAACAAATTTTAATTTACTTCAAATTGAAATTAAACCAAGTGAAATATGATTAAAATACCCACATATTTTGATTTCACTTAAACATAATTAATTAACCCAAGTCCTATAAGTTTTCCTAAGTTATATTATCAATTAATCTAATTAGGCCAAACAAAATTTTAACACATTAAATTACTGACTTGAATTAATTACACATAAACATTACCCAATTAATTTTTGTAGCACCAAATTAAATTAGTAGTTATTAAACAAAAATTTATCTTGTTACCTAAGCATAAGTTCTAGGTGATATAGCAAGATAAAATTAAACAATGAATCACTGTGCCACGATGTACGAGGAAAAACCCACAACGAAAAAAAATATCAGACGAGCCTAGCCTCAAATCGACTATGTACGGAATTACAATTACAAGCAACATGACATACAACACTTGACTCGACTCCTTCAATCCACGACGCGTCTTCTTACAAATACCTCTTCTTAGCAAATAACCACGGATCTCCACCGCAGTCTCAAAATCCACCGATCAGACTTTATATGGTCACCGTCACCCGAACAAGGACCCTTTATCCAAGTGGGTAAATCAACGCAAACTTCTTATTCTTTGTGGGATGTAGAAGCAAACCCAAACGAACTCTTCAACGGTAGAGTAATACCCGGTGCCAAACACTCCATGCAATGATATATATATTGGAACTTGGAATAAACAAACTAATGGGTGTAACACAAGTGTTTAATCAATTTTTCTTTGAAAAATATACACTTAAACTTGAACTTTTTCTTAGGACACATGAGCTCTCAAAACACTCTCTAGGAGTTAGAATATTATGAAAAAGTTAATTAGAAAAAAGTCCATTTTCACACTTAAGAAGTTCTGTCAAAAGATAGCGCGAAAAGAAGTGGGAAAGTGGGTCAAAAACTGCTCAAAACTGCCAATTAACTGTTCCCACCAAATCTCATTCAAACGAGATTTTTCATTCTAATGAAGTCTCGTTCGAATGATCTTCTAACGAAGTTCCAGTGTGAACTCGTTAGAAATCTCATTGGATATCTCATTCGAACCACCATTCTCGTTCGAACGGTACTTCGAACTGCATTTCAGTGGCCAATTTGGGAACTTGTTCGCAAACTCGTTCGAACGACATTACTGTTCGAACGATAAACTCATTCGAACGACACTTCGAACGAACTTCCAGAAAGTTGAAAAAATTCTATTTGTAGCCCAGAAACTTTATATACTTTATATTAAAGTTTTAATAAACTATTTCTGAAATTAAGCAACAGTTTTAAATAAATGTACACCCAATATAAATTGTTCCAAACTCCAATATATATATATATATATATATATGCATTCATACCTTAGGAGCAATGGAACCAGTGTTGTTGACGTAGAAACGAGGCACATTAAACTCGACATTTGCTGAAGCTTTAATATCTTGGCTGCTACATCTTCAACAAACACATCATAGGCTTAAAGGATGATCATTAACTTTATCCTATGACTCAAACATTTTTATCCTGAAGTGAGCCAAAATTATAGAGGAATCATTTGTAATCTTATGTCCTTACAAATCTCCCCCTTTGGCTATTTTGGGACAAAAACTAAACAAAAATCCCAAAGGGCCATCAAGCTCTACTAGACTAATAAAAAGTCCCATCCAAAATAAAAGTACAATGCCTGACTCAAACAACCCAAAGGATCAAAATCTTTGCGAGTGTAAGTTGCCACTTAGATATAATTCCTGTACACTTAATCAAACGCATTAAACACATAGGGAATATCAAAATATTAAATACAATTAAATAATTACTCCCCCTAAATTAATTCGGGCCTTTATCAAACATGATCAACCTGAGAAGATAGCGCTCTCCCCTAAGTTAAATCTCCCAAACTAAGATACGATTACACTAGGATTAGATATCATTTCCCCCTATCATTCTATCCCTTTTGTTCAGGAATATACAAAGGATTAAGAATCAAAACATTAACTTATCTCCCCCAATTAAAGCATATACACACTTAAACTAAACAACAGATAAATAGAATGGGATAGCAAGCTAAATATAAAATTGTGCATAAAATGATTAAACATTAAAGCACGTGGGCAAAAAAATCATAACTAATCCATACAAATGAATACCAACTATTATGCGAAAAAAATGATACCAAATAGACAAATAAGATTCTAAGAATGTGATATCAAACAAACTACGCAACAAACAAGGTACCAATTATGAATTGAAGCATAAATGGACTAACTAAACATGGCAAAGACATAGACAAAATATCATATATATGTATACACAATAGATACAAGCTAAGAATAAGTATACACATATAGATATAAACACCAAAATGACACAAAATAAGATAAGCTTTTCACACTCGTACGACAAAAATGTGTCATGTGGAAATGGAAGGGTTGGGGTGTGAACTAGTAACAATTAAATTTAGACCCAATCACTTAAACATGTTCACGGAGTTCTCGATTGATTGCAAACTTCATCACATTTGAATATAACCTCATGTGACAATATAGATTGAACTCAATGAACAAACATACACAATTCATACAAGCCTATTATGTTGATGATTCTACAAACCATTAGAGTCATTGAAAGTACCACTAGGATAAACGGATATTGTTCAAACCGTTGATATACCATCCAATCTCCCTCAATAAGAATATATATTTTTGAATGAATATATGAATTAAACATAGGCCTTGGCAACTATTTTTCTTTTTAATGGCATAATTCTATTTTTAGGACTTTGGACCACGTATTTCTTTTAGGTCCAAACAAAACGGTGGCTTACTATTTGCAAAGGTTAATAAATCCTTTTCGAGCCCTTCCCCGTGCACATTTATATTTACCCTTTTTTTATATCTCACAAAAATCTCACGTGCAACGGATTTTGACATGCACTAGTCCTCCTATATCACAAATATGTAGATGACAAGATTGGTAGGAGAACACCTCACAAATCTCAAATATATATATGAAGTTAAAGTTTCAAATGAGCTCGTGCATGTATGAATAAAGGCATAAAAAAAAGAATCCATTAAATCAACACAAAATCTAACTACTCCATGTAAGCATGGTAAAGAACATAATAAGGATTGACAATCTAAACCAAAAGTTCTAGCCACTTGGGAGCGTAAAAGATGGGATTCTAACATAAATGTATACTACATAAAATGTGTCAAACTAAAATACACACAAAAAAATCTTTTTGAGTCTTTCAAATTTTTGACCAAAAATAAAAATATATACTCAAAAGACGCACAAAAATCATTTGCATTTTTCATTAAGCCTAAATTACTAAAAGGTGAAACACAAATGATAAACAAAAATATTTTTATATTTTTCATTGAAAGCAAACAAAAATAAAATTAAATATAATACAAAAGATAAACAAAAACCATTATTCTAGCAAGGGATTAAGCATGGAGCATAGACTAGAAAATGATTAAACAAGCATACATTTAGCATGGTGATATAGCATGAAGTACAAAAACTGAAGTATGGAAATAAAACTTAGACATTCAACCTTTAGATTTTGCAAGGGAAGAAGCATGTGAAAGTAAATGAGAATAAAAAACCCTATCTTGTAAAGCTACCAAGTCGGATCTCCTAACCCAAACTAGTGATGATTGACTATCTCAGGGTGTAGGAATCTTGACTACCTTGGTTTCCTTAAAGTGGGATTTTCAAGGACCTCGTTTAAGATCAAAACAAAATTTCCTAAGATGACCTTTTCGACCACAATGTGCACAAGTAAAAACACGTCAAAGATTAGGACCTAAGGATTGATCTCAAAAGGCTTTCCTGGGTGATTCTCTTAAAACATTAGTTTTGGTTTTATAAGTAGATTCATTACAAGTATCGAAGCCTAAACCACAAGTGTCATTTTTTATTTGGATCGTTCCTAATATTTTATCTAATTTTTTCGAACGACACTCCAAATAAAATTTGACTTTACTAGAGTCTTTTAATTTATTTTCTAATTCTAGGATGTTAGATTCTAATAAAACATTTATCTCTTCAAACTCGAGAAGATCCTTTTTCAAGGATTCCATTAAACCTCTAAGGCTATCTCTCTCTCCTTCTACACATTCAAGCTTCTCTCAAAGAGTCCTCTCACGTGTCCTAAGGTCTTCAACCAACATACTATCATCAACAACCTTGACACGCTCTCTTAAACTTGATTCTAACTTCAAATTAGCTCTTTTTAATTTTATAGATTCTTCGTAAAGTTCTTGAAAAGCATTTGAAGTTCACTCACATTAACCTCTTCTTTATTTTCACTCTTTCTTTCTTCTTCACTCTCATTACCATCAAAATCAAGGGAATCATAAACTATGACCTTGGAAGTATCATGTGTTGAAATCTCATCAATAGAGGAATGATCACTATCACTCACATGACTAGCCATAAAATCCACAAAGTTGGGCTTAGTAGGGGAATCGGGTCCCTCTTAAATATCACTATCACTAAGGGTTTCATTAAAAGAAAATGGTTTCCTACCCTCTCCCCTTAGTTTGGTGGGACATTCAAAAGCCCTATGGTCATACCCTTCACAACCAAAACACTTATCTGACTCGTCCCTATTTAAATTTTCTTTAGGAGTTTTAGGGATCCTTTCGGCTTTGTCAAGCTTAGAAGTTTCAAATTTCTTAAAATCATTTTTAAATTTATCTTTATTAAATTTAAGAAATTTTTGAAATTTCTGAGCAAACAAGGCCATATCTTCCGAGTCACTATCGCTCTCGCTCTCTACTACTTATTTTTCCTCTTTTCGGGCTTTTAAAGCATTGCCCTTTTCAATATTCTTTTCGATTTTAGAGGGAAACATGCCCAGTTCATAGGTTTGTAAATCACCTACAAGCCCTTCTAATTTCGTGGAGGCTAAAGTTGGAAAATAATTTAAAACGATCACTTTTGGAATAAATCTATCGGGCATGGACCTTAAAATTTTCTTTACTACTCGGTTATTGGGTAATTTCTCTCACAAGTTAAAAGATGAATTAACAATATCGGAAAGTCTATCATAAAATTCATCAAAAGTTTTTTTTTCGTTCATTTTGATGGTTACAAATTGAGTGGTGAGGTTTTGGAGTTTTGAAGATTTAACAACACTTGTACCTTCATGAGTGAGTTGTAAAATATTCCAAGCTTCTTTAGCGATTTCATATGTCATAATGTGACGGAATTCATCCGGTGTGACCGCGCTAAACAAGGCATTTAAACCACGGGAATTAAAATTTGAAAGTTTTAATTCATTTTCACTCCATCTATCGGCGAGTTTGGGAACACGCTCATTATTTACTAAATGTGTAGGTGGGGACCACCCGATAATGATAGATAACCAAACTCTTTTGTCGATAGATTTTAGTGCAGATTTCATTCGCGCTTTCCAATACGCGTAGTTAGAACCATCAAAAATAGGAAATTTTGAAAATGGGGAAAATTCCATTTTAGCCAAAAATATTTAAAGGATCTTAAAAACAATAATTTAGTGATCCCGCTCTGATACCGATTGTTGATAAGGTGTGGAGGTCCCGAATTTAAAATTAAATTACTTTTTACTTCACAAAGTAATAATTTCCTTTTTAAACATGAGGAGGCGTAAGATGATCGTTCAATTAAAACAAATTTTAATTTACTTCAAATTAAAATTAAACCAAGTGAAATATGATTAAAACACACATATATTTTGATTTCACTTAAAACATAATTAATTAACCCAAGTGTTGATGTAAAAAATTAGATCATATCTAATTATTCAATCACAGATGAATAAATGAGACAAAGAATTTTTAAAGTGGTTCAGCCTTATAAGAATGGTCTACGTCCACTATTATGGTATTGCTGATTGTATTGGAATTCTCGATTACAAGTTATCTCAAGAAATTCCGGTCCCCTTACAATGAGGATTGTACAATGTATTTATAGCCCTGGGGCTGTAATGTGAAAGGGTAATACATTAAATGATGTACATATGAAAGGGTTATACATTCAATGCTCCTTAAGCATATGCGTCTGAATGATAAGCATTTAATGAACAGTGAAACTATTGGTTATCCCGATATTAATGCTTTGTTCGAGGTGCAGCTCGGACCGCCTGAGTTGCTCGGATCGCCTAAGCTTCTCGGTGCTCAAGAGTTCCTCAGAGAGTTCTCGTTCCTCGGAGCGTGTGAGTTCCTCGAAAGTGTTTGTTGTTGCCACGTAGACTTCCACGTGTCTTCTCTTTATTGATCTATGTCAGCAGACTAAATTTGGTATCAACAGAAGCCCCCAATGTTTCATAGTTCGAATTTTGAGGAGTATGGAACATTCTTTCTCGGTATATGATAGCTTTAAATAGTTCTCCTGATTTGTAGGAGTGTTTCCCTTGTATTTATTTCTCTTTCCAAATTCGTAGAATTAGACTTTTTGAATTTTCACAACCGCCTCGATCTCTGCGTACTTTTTGTCGTTTTAGCCGCCGGTAGCGTAATCGTTTCTTCTCGCTTCGATTGCCGCGCCCTTTTTGTTTCCCTAGCCGCCGGTAGCGTAATTGTTTCTTTTTGTAATCATTACTTTACCATTTCCCAAGGCATGGTATTTAAACTTCACAGACACTCCCATCGTCTTCTACCTTCTCAAATTTGTATTTTAGAGTTTTCCATCGTCTCTTTATCTCTTGTGTATTCATCTCTTCCATCGTCCGTTGTCATCAGATCCACTCTTTTCCTGTAAGATTTTTTTCATTCTTCTTCATTTCTTTTATTCATAATGGTTTACCTTGTTGAATCTCTTGATAAGTTTAGCTCTGATTTTTCTATTCCCTCCTGGGTTGTTCTGGAAGAGCTTTTTGAGCCTTCTGATTATTTCCGCTTGGCTGAGGGACATTGGTTCCCTAGTCTTTTTATTGCTGAGTGTGGATTTTCTTTTCCACCCAATCCCTTATGTCTGGAATTTTTTCAATACTTTGACGTTGTTCCTGCAAGAATAGCCCCCAACACATGGAGAATAGTTAATGGGGTGCATAGGTTAAATCAAATCCATGGAACTCGTATAAGGATTCCAGAAATCATGTTTTGCTATAGATGGGCAGTTGGTGATAACACCTTTTATTTAAAAACTAGATTTTTGAATAGGGCCTTAGTAGTCAATCTACCGGATGCTAATAGAGATTATTTTGAGCACGGGGTTGTCATAAAAAATTGGCAACATGCTCCTTTATCTGGAGATGAGGTTTATCAGGGTCCTAGATGCCCTCCCTATGGCAATGGGATATGTTATTTTTATTTTATTTTATTTATTTTGAAATCATACTTCTTTTGTGTTTGATAAAATGTGCTACTGATATTTTAATTTTTATTTATTTGCAGTTGATAGCAAAAGAAAGTGTCCAAAGGAAGCAGACGTTAACATAAGACACTTGATACTTATCTGGAGTCTGCATCAGAGTGTTGCCGACGAGCACATTAGATAAGCCTCATATTTGCTGCTATATAAGAGCTATACAACTTCTTACTGCTCGTCCAGTAATAAGTGAATCAGAGCCAGTACCAGCTTCCACCAGTTCCTCGCCTGAATCTCACGTCCCTTTGAGTGAAAGAATGAAGAAGAGAAGACCTCCTACTCTCTTCGAAAAGCATGCCTCTGGTTCTGGAGAGGCAAAAAGAAGTAAAGTTGATGTCCCAGGGGAGGGGATAAAAAAGAATGATGCACCTTCCTCGACTGCTGTTGTGAAGGTTGCCGAGAAGCCCGTAGTGGCTCTGAGCAGGTCTGCTGCTCCTGGAGAGGTGATTGTAAAATCACCGACCAAGGGTTCTTCCTTGGATGAATCTGTTCATGTTACCCCGAGGAGGCTGAAGAAGAGATCCTCGGTCAATTTGCCTGACACCGTAACTCAGCCCCCAGTTACTGGAACTGGGGTTCCAACTTTTGTTCCCCCGAGCTCTGCCATTAGCTCGGTAAAGTCCTGGATCATTACCGAGGTCCAAGGTACGAAATAAAACCTTACTCGGGACATGGTCACTTCGTTACCTGCTCGCCACCTTGCTTCTGTAAGTCTTCTTACTTTGAACTTTTCATATTTCCTTTGTTATTTCTATTTCTGACTTGCTTCTTTTTACTTTCGCAGTTGATGAGTTGCTTTAATATAATTCTGAAGAAGGATGAAGCAATTAAAGATTCATGCTCCTCATCCAGTGTGGAGGGAGATCTGGAAGAAGCTATCAAGTCTTTAGACGATTCTCGCCAGACATATGCTACTGACAAGGCTATTTGGGAGAAGAAGCTTGCCTCCACCGAGCAGGAGAAAGCTCGAGCTGTTGATATCTCCAAGGAGTTGGAGAAGAGAATAAAGGAGTTAGAAGGGAAAAATAAAGAGCTCGACGCGAAGCTCAAGAATGCTGGAGAGCTAGAGAATAAGCTCAAGGTTGCTGAAGAGGAGTTATCTCAACTTCGGGAGATAAATCGGCAGAAGGAGGAGGTTGAGAGAAAACTGAAAGCTACTAATGACCTGCTATCCAAGAAGCTTTCCTCGGAGAAGATGAAGAGAAAGATGGCTGGAAGAAGTCCTTCAGCGCTAGCTGGGACAAGGGGTGGTACAAGGGATTGGCTGCCATGGTGTCACAAGTGGACTATGGAAGCCTCAAATACTTAGGGATGGATGGGTTGCTGCTCTTCTGGAGATGAAAGTGGTTGAAAATTCCGAGCTCTTTCAGCAACACATCCCTGGTCCCCCTCCAACTATTGAAGACTTAGAAGAGGACGAAGCTGCCTCTGAAGAGTCTTCTATGGTAATGGGAGATCATCCCTTAGCCATTCAGCCTGCTGTCGAGGAACTTCAGCAAATTATTACTTCCTTCGAGCAATTGCCAGTGCTTTCGAGCAACTATCCATTCCCTCCGAGCAACCTACTTCCTCGTCCCAGCCTCCCGAGAAGGTTTTAGGAGACAAGGAAAAGGTGTAGAGTTGTTCGGGTTTATCTTTACAATTTATTTTTCATTTATCAAATGTAACCCAGAACTTGTAACTCTGAAATATGATATAATAAAACTTGGACTTTTTACATACTGTTGTCTCTTCTTCATACTCTATCTTGATTCTTATTGATTGTTGCTTTTTCTTTCTCTGCTAGTTTCTGGACAGGATGGAATTACTATCTGCCCATGATACAAAGCTGCTGCTACAATGTAATGAATACTTTAAGGCTAGTGACACAGACCTGAGTGCAGCACAAGTTGTCGACATCCTCGGCCAAGATAATTCAGAACAGGCGATTGAAGCGTATCAATATCTGAAGTGTCTACTTGATCGAGCAGTGGCCAATAATGTGGCCTATTATAATATGATCGAGGATATCCAAGGCACCCTCGAGGACCTTCATCTACAATACAAAGAATCCACTGCCCTATTGCATGAGGGGTATGAGAAGAAGTACCAGCAACTCAATGCTGACAAGGGGTACGAGAAGCATTTTGTTGGCTACGAGGTGAGGGAGAGAACTCCGAGGGGCGAAGTCGAGGAATTCAGACAAATAACCGAGTTGCAGGAGCAAGAAAACAACAACCTGCAAAGGGAGTTGTCACAATTCAAGTCTGCAGCTTCCACTTCAAAAGCCTTAATCCCAGTGACTGATGAGGGATTTTTGTTCTTAGAAGTCGAGAACGCCAACTTGAGGGACGAGTTGGAAACCTTGAAGGGGTCTGGCCCATCTACATCTTCTCTTGGTCGAGCAAGAGCTCCTCGGGGATGAGCAAGAGCAGCTTGAAATCCTATCGAGGAACAGAGGACTCAGTCTGCCTTAGAAAACCAGGCCTTCCAATTAATGACGAAGAACCAGGCTTTGGCTGAAATGTCAAAGAAGATCACGGACCTGGAAGAGCAGCTCTCCACTCTGAAGTCTATCTTGGACAATAAAGAGATCTTCATAAAAAATCTCCATGAGCAGCTGGATATATTAACTTATCAATTCCACAAATAGCCCAGGGAGTTCTGGATGGCTGGATACAACGAAGCTCTCTTTCACTTGGACGATCGTATCCAGAATGCCAATAATGAGGGCTACAAGCAAGGCTAGTTGAATGCCTTAGGTGTGCTGCAACTCGAACAGGGTCATTACCTGTGGGACTATCATGATCCTGGGCTTCTCGACTTACCCGTACCACCATTCAAGCTGGACATGAGTTGGATCCCTGCTCGAGACATTCCTCGGAGCTTGATTTCTAAATATCTCGATGACTACAATCTCCATTCAATTGTTGAAGTATCTCGTCCCGAGCACCTTCTATATCGACCATCTATGATGAATATCTGGATGTTACAGGATCTCAACTTCATAAATTCTCCCCTGGATTTAAATGATCCACCTGCTGGTGAGGAACCTGTGTCAAAAGCAAAGGGGAAAAAACCAGTAGAGTAGGAATTTTTATGTAATAGTTAGTATACATTTCAATATCAATGTAACTTTCATTTCATAATCAATGTAATTTATTTTGGATTTAATGAAAGACTTTCATTTCTATTCACAATCTTAAGTACTATTGTTTTGTAAAACACTACATATTTGTGCATGTGTATCTGATAAAAAGATAACAATATTGTGTAGTTTGTCGATCAACTTATTGTCGAGTAGTTTGAACTTGTGGTAATCATTTGGCAAAAATAATATTTTGTTTCTCGACCAACTTAGTAATAATTAAAAAGTTACGAGTATCAAGAATGTTGCTCGATCACTTTAAATTTCACTTGTCAACCAACTACAGTTAGTGGGTTTTTATCCCCGACCAGCCATAGTTGGTAGATTTTTCTTTTAAATGTTTCCGACCAACCAAGGTCGGTAAATTTTCCTTGTCGACCAACTACAGTTGGTGGGTTTCTATCCCCGACCAGCCATAGTTAGTCTTTTTGAAATAATTTTACCTCCCGACCAACTCAAGTGGGCATTTTCGAGAATATATTTACTTCCTAACCGACATAAGTTGGCATTTTTAGGAATACTTTTATTTCACGAGAAACATATAGTTTTATTTCCCTTAGGAATACAAATTTTACTTCCCGGAGGAATACAAGTAGCTTTACTTCCCGGAGGAAGATTGGTAGCTTTACTTCATGGAGGAATATTGTTAGCTTTACTTCCCGGAGGAATATAGGTTTCTCGACCAAGCTTAGTTGGCATTTTTGAGAAATTTTTTTTATAGCCTGAGCTTTGCTGAGTAGTGTGTAGCACTAGTATTCCCTGAAAAATTTTCAATAAAAAGAAAGAATTCGGCAGAATATCTTCATTTTATTCATCACTGATAATATTTGCGCAGGTGCTCTGCGTTCCATGCATTCTTAAACTCCTCCCCTTCTAGAGTTGCTATTCGGTAAGTTCCTGGTCGAACAACTTCTGTAACTAGGTATGGTCCATGCCAGTTTGCCTCCAGCTTAATATGCTTTTGAATGACTTTCTTCAGCACATAATCTCCTTCTTTCAGGTCGCACTTCTTCACCCTTTTGTTGTATAACAAAGTTGTTCGCTGCTGGTAAGCAGCATTTTTAATGGCCGCTTCTTCTCTAACTTCCTCGAGCATGTCTAAATCCATTCTTCTCATTAAGTCGCTGATAGGGGAATTGAAATTCATAACCCTGTGTGTTGGGAGGCCCAACTCGGCAGGTATAACAACTTCACTTCCAAATGCCAGCATATATGGTGATTCTCTTGTTGTTACTCGGGGAGTAGTTAGGTAAGCCCAAAGTACTGATTGTAGCTCGTTGATCCAGTTTGCTTTCGTATCATCCAACCTTTTCTTTAAACCATTCAGCAGCGTTCTGTTTGTCACTTTAGTTTGTCCATTGCTTTGAGGATGGCCTGGTGCTGAGTGGAACTTCAAAATATTTGACTGATGACAATAGGCAGTGAACTCCTCGTTATCAAATTGTGTTCCATGGTCTGTGATGAAAGCATGAGGAAGACCATATCGACAAATGATATTCTTCCAAACAAATTGGTACACCTTCTCGTACATCATATCAATGAGTGGCTTATCTTCTACCCACTTAGTAAAATAATCCACTGCGACGACGAGGTATTTGAACCTTCCTCGGGTCGTTGGCAGTGGCAAAACCAAATCAATTCCCCACATGGCAAATGGCTAAGGGGAAGTTATGGGTGTCAACAATGCTTGTGGAGTTCTTCGGATGGAGGGAAAGCGTTGGCACTTGTCACATTTCTTGGCATTGGCTATACAATCAACCCTCATTGTAGGCCAGTAGTCTCCCTGCATCATCACCTTTTGCAAAAGCGTCCGACCTGCTACATGTGCTCCACAGGACCCTTCATGGATCTCTTCAATCAAATCTTTCACCTCGGAGGGATGTACACATCTCTGCAAACCTGCCATAATTCGTCGTCTATATAAAATACTGTTAGTTAATACGTACCGAGCAACTTTAAACTTCAATTTCTTGGCTGCGAGCTTGTCAATTGGTAATTCTCCCTCCTTAATATATGCCCTGATGGGATCCATCCAAGATGGTCCTAAATCAAGGGTGACGAAGTTCATCGCTAAATCTTCATCAATACTCCGACCAACCAAAACTTCAATTGGGATTGTTCTTCGTAGCTCGGTACGAGTAGCTGATGCTAATCAAGCTAAGGCATCTGTTCTTGCATTCTCCATTCTCGGTATTCTGACCAGCTGAATAGCAGCAAATTCTGATACCAACTCCATCACATTTGCATGGTATTTGATCCTTAATTCTCCTTTGGCTACATATATTCCCAACATTTGATTTATAATTAATTGAGAATCACTGAAGACAATTATTTGCCGCGCCTCCATAATTTTTGCCAAATTAAGACCTGCAATCATGGCCTCATACTCAGCCTCATTATTGGAAGCTTTGAATTGAAAACGCAGGGCGTATTCCATGTCGACCTCTTCCAGAGTGCTCAAAACTATCCTCGCGCCACATCCTGTAGTGCAAGATGAACCATCTACATACAACCTCCATATAAGTAACTCGCTTCAAATTTTTGATCAGTCAGAGTTCCTCGATGAAATATTTGTTGCTTCCTTTCATCCTCCCTGGATATTTCTTGCTCTTCATCGATCATCTCTCCTTGCTCTTTTACCAATTGGAATTGTTCTGAGCTCCAATTTGATGATCTTGTAACATCCAATTTCCCTTTTACCAATCGGAGTTGGTCTGAGCTTGTGTTTGTTGATCCTGTAACATCCACAGGTTGATCGGCGAGCAACTTTTGCTCCTCAGGGGTATCAGGATAGGTGAACTCTGCTATAAAATCTGCTACAGCCTACCCTTTTAGCGATGATCTGGGTTCATAGACTATATCATATTCACCGAGCTCTATTGCCCAATACATCAATCTCCCTGATTTTTCTGGTTTATAATGGGCTTGCCTCATGGCATATCAGTATATACGACTATAGTATGAGCCTGGAAGTATGGTATCATTCTCCTACTCGCCTCAATCAGCGCCAGTGCTAATTTTTCTAGCTTTGGATATCTGATCTCTGCTCCTCGGAAGGCCTTACTTGTGTAATAGATTGGTTTTTGCACTCCATTCTCCACTATGATCAACACCGATCTAATTGCATTCTCCGATACTTCTAGGTACAAGTATAATTTTTCTCCCATCACCGACCTGGACAACAGTGGAGGTGCTCCCAAGTATTTCTTCAAGTCTTGAAAAGCATTCTCACATTCATCATTCCACTCAAAAGTCTTTCGGAGTGTCTTGAAGAATGGGAGACATCGATCAGTTGCTCGTGATACAAATCTGTTGAGTGCTGCTACTCTTCCTGTAAGACTTTGCACCTCTTTCTTCGTCGTTGGAGATCGCAGCCCTAATAGAGCTTTGATCTTTTCAGGATTCACCTCAATGCCTCGTTGGTTGACAATGTATCCGAGAAACATGCCTTCTCGTACTCCAAATATGCACTTCGTCGGGTTCAGCTTCATTTGATATTTATCCAGTTGATCAAAAGTCTGACTTAAGTCAACTAGATGGTCGGCATCTTTCTTGCTTTTTGTCAGCATATCATCAACATAGACTTCCATATTGCAACTGATTTGTTCAGCAAAAACCTTATTCATCAGCCGCTGATATGTCGCACTTACATTTTTCAAACCAAAAGGCATAACATTATAACAAAAAGTTCCCCTAGGGGTAATGAAAGAAGTACTTTCCCTGTCTTCAGATTTCATTTTGATCTGATATTAACCAGAATAAGCATCTATGAAGCTCAGTAACTCGTGTCCCGAGGTAGCATCCACCAGCTGATCAATTCGGGGCAATTGAAAGTGATCCTTTGGGCATGCTTTGTTGAGGTCGGTGAAGTCCACACACATCCTCCATTTGTTGTTCTTCTTTTTTACCATCACCATATTTGCTAACCAGTCTGGATATTTAACATCTTCAATGAAACAAGCTTTCTAGAGCTTCTCGACTTCCTCCTGTATAGCCTGATTCTTCTCGGGGCTGAACACTCTTCTTCTATGCTTCACTGGATTGATATCCTTATTCACATTGAGCTCGTGACATAAGAAATTTGGGTGTATCCCTGGTATATCTTCATGACTCCAAGCAAAAGTTTGTTTTCTGCTTCTAAGGAAAGTTATCAATTCCTATTTCAATGAGGCTTCCAACGACGAACCTACTTGAGTAGTATGTTCAGGGTGCTCGTCGTCCAGAATGATGTTTTCATTAGCTTCCACCACTTGACCCTTCACGAGTTGTGACTCATCTCTAGGATCCAATGTTTCAATTTCTGCACCTTCATCCACTTGATAGGTAGTAGTCTTTTTCCTTGATTCTTCCATTTCTTCTTGCTCGGCGGATGAATAATAACATTCCCGAGCTACTTTCTGATCGCCTTTCACAACTCCTACTCCAAAATTTGTTAGAAATTTTAGGCACTGATGTATTATAGATGGTACAACCTCGAACTTCTTCAATCCTACTCTTCCCATGATGATATTGTATCATGATTGAACATTCTTATCCATCACGAAGAAACGTATTCTTTCTGTTCGACAAGAAGGCCACGTACCAATGAATATATCCAACTTGATCATCCCAAGTGGAAATACTTTCTCGCCAGCAAAACCGATGAGAGGTCTGTGATAAGGCTCCAGTTGAGATAGCTTTCGATTTAAACTATCGAAGCACGAGTAGAACATGATGTCTGCTGAGCTACCATTGTCTACCAGTACTCTTGAAATCATTACTTCCTTCATTCTCATCTTGATCACCAGTGGATCATCATGAGGATATAGAACACCTGCAAGGTCATTCTTTGAGAAACCAATGACCAATTTATCTTTATTCACCTTTCTCGGGCGATCCTCTTCAGCTAGATTTATTCACTGAATGTACGAGCAAGCTTGAGCTTCACCAAGGTAAGCTTTTCTCTCTGCAGTAAGATCTCATCCTCCTGCATCTCCACCTGTTATAACATTGCAGTCAAATGACCCAAAGCGTATTGAAAATACCTCTCGTTCTGGATGTCTTGGTCTCTTGGGAAGATCAGGGTCGTCTTCTGGATCAACTTCATGGTTTCTTTTCTTGTCCTCCTCTCCTCGACAAGGATATCTAGACCTCTCTCTTGCTCGGTCGTTGTTTCTTCTTTCATTTCCCCGATCAAAAAATTTTGACAGCTTTCCTCGTCGGATGAGTGATTCAATTTCATTTTGAAGAGCTATGCAATTCTTGGTCATATGGCCATGATCCTTATGGAAATCGCAATACTTCACCTTATTCCTACTTGTCAGGGTCTGCCTTCATTTTCTCTGGCCAGTTTAGTTCCTCGTTGTTCTTTATTTCCTCTAGAACATGGTTGATATCCTTCTTCAAAGGAGTATAGTTATCATATTTCTTCATCACGTCCCATACCAACCTATTTTTTAAATGTTTGTCATTACCATTATTCTTATGCTCTTTCTTCTTAGCTTTTTCACCTTACACCTTGGTTTCTTTGGCATCCATATTCTTCATCGCAGCCATAGCCTCCTCGGCATTCATAATCTTGGATGCTTTTCCCATTAGGTCTGACATGGTTCTAGGTGGATCTTTATCCAAAGTATAGTACAACTTGTTGGGCAGTAGTCCGCTCATCAAGGCAGTAATCGCTGTCTTCTCCTCGTAATCAATAACTTCAAGTTTCTCGTTATTAAAATGAGTTATATAATCTCTGGTACTTTCACCAGCCTTTTGTCTAACACTTAACAGATGTGCTACTCGTTTAACTGGTTTTGCCCCAAAATAGAAATTCCCAATGAATAACTCGGCCAGTTAAAGAAAGGTTGAGATCTTACCCCGAGGAATATTATTATACCATATTTGAGTAGATCCGGTAAGAGTTCCCGAGAATGCCCTGCATCTCATCTCGTCTGGGACAACATAGATGTCGGCTGCAGCTTGGTATTATTCTATATAAAGGACAGGGTCAGTCTTTCCATCATATTTAGGGGTCACAACAGGTGCTTTGAACTTTGATGGTGTTGGAAAATCTATAATTGACTGGATAAAAGGTGTTCCTCGAACAAAGGTTCGTTATAGAGGGTTCTTGGCCTTAGCCATTTCCCCTAATCTATCCTCCAGCCTCTAAATAAAGCCTTTCCATGCATCATTTCCTTCCTCGGGCCTGTTGGTTCGAGCAACTGATCGCGTGGATGTGGCTTCCTGAGATCTATCTTGACGAGCAGCTGGTCGCGACTGGGCATATCCTTCCCTTAAATCTGATGGTCATTGAAAACTCCTCGATACGACTTTAGTAGGACTTATAATCCTTCTAAGTCCTAATCAATCAAAAGGTGATACCCTGCTTGACCTCTCTAACGCACTAGTCCTTTCTAGAGAAAGAGTGATACGTTGTTCTGTATCTGTGGCTCGCACTAACGAAGTTCATCCAGGTTGATAAGAAAAATCTTCAGATTCCTCATTGCGATATGAATTGGTACGCCTAGTATGTGAGGATGGTGCACGGGTGTTTCTTTGAATACTCCGTAGTCCTGAATGGGTTGGTGCACCGCCATGAAGGGTTTGGATGAGTTGTTGCATTGTTTCTTGCATGAGGGTCTGACCCTGAGCCAGATTTGTCATTATTCCAGTCAGATCTGGAATATTTGGCAGAGCAGATGGATTTGGAGGGGTTCCAGCGTTTCGATTGTTGGACTCCGGAATGTTAGCCATTCATAATGGATTATTTTTGGTGAAAAACGATATTACCAGTCGATTCCCACAGATGGCGCCAATCTGTTGATGTAAAAAATTAGATCATATCTAATTATTGAATCACAGATAAATAAATGAGATAAAGAATTTTTAAAGTGGTTCAGCCTTATAAGAATGGCCTACATCCACTGTTATGGTATTGCTGATTCTATTGGAATTCTCGATTACAAGTTATCTCAAGAAATTCCGGTCCCCTTACAATGAGGATTGTACAATGTATTTATATCCCTGAGGCTGTAATGTGAAAGGGTAATACATTAAACGATGTACATATGAAAGGGTGATACATTCAATGCTCCTTAAGCATATGCGTCTGAATGATAAGCATTTAATGAACAGTGAAACTGTTGGTTATCCCGCTATTAATGCTTTGTTCGAGGTACAGCTCGGACCGCCTGAGTAGCTCGGATCGCCTAAGCTTCTCGGTGCTCAAGAGTTCCTCGGAGAGTTCTCGTTCCTCGGAGCGTGTGAGTTCCTAGAAAGTGTTTGTTGTTGCCACGTAGACTGCCACGTGTCTTCACTTTATTGATCCATGTCAGAGACTAAATTTAGTATCAACACCAAGTCTTAGAAATTTTCCTAAGTCATATTATCAATTAATCTAATTAGGCCAAACCAAATTTTAACACATTAAATTAATGACTTGAATTAATTACACATAAACATTACCCAATTAATTTATGTTGCACCAAATTAAATTAGTAGTGATTAAACCAAATTTGATCTTTTTACCTAAGCATGCATTCTAGGTGATATAGCAAGATAAAATTAAACAATGAATCACTACACCGCGATGTACGAGGACAAACCCACAACGAGAAAAAACCTCGGCCGACCCTAGCCTCAAATCCACTAAGTACGAAATTACAATTACAAGCAAGATGACTTACAGCACTTGACTCGACTCCTTCAATCCACGACGCGTCTTCTTGCAAATACCTCTGCTTAGCAAATAACCACGGATCTCCACCGCAGTCTCTGAATCCACCGATCAGACTTTATATGGTCACCGTCACCCGAACAAGGACCCTTTATCCAAGTGGGTAAATCAATGCAAACTTCTTATTCTTTGTGGGATGTAGAAGCAAACCCAAACGAACTCTTCAACGGTAGAGTAATACCCGGTGCCAAACACTCCATGCAATGAAATATATATTGGAACTTGGAATAAACAAACTAATGGGTGTAACACAAGTGTTTAATCAATTTTTCTTTGAAAAATATACACTTAAACTTGAACTTTTTCTTAGGAAAGATGAGCTCTCAAAACAATCTCTAGGAGTTAGAATATTATGAAAAAGTTAATTAGAAAAAGTGCATTTTCGCAGTTAAGAAGTTTTGTCAAAAGATAGTAGGAAAAGAAGTGGGAAAGTGGGTAAAAAACTGCTTAAAACTGCCAATTAACTGTTCCCGCCAAATCTCGTTCAAACGAGATTTTTCATTCGAATGCAGTCTCGTTCGGTTGATATTCTAACAAAGTTCCAGTGTGAACTCGTTAGAAATCTCGTTGGATATCTCATTCGAACCATTATCCTCGTTCAAACGATACTTCGAACGACATTCCAGTGGCCAATTTGGGAACTCATTGGCAAACTCGTTTGAATAACATTACTATTTGAACGACAAACTCCTTCGAACGACACTTCGAACGAACTTCCAGAAAGTTGAAAAAATTCTATTTTTAGCCTTGAAACTTTATATACTTTATATTAAAGTTTTAATACAATTTGTCTGAAATTAAACAACAGTTTTAAATAAACGTACACCCAATATAAATTGTTCCAAGCTCCTATATATATTAAAATGCATTCATACCTTAAGAGCAATGGAACCAATGGTGTTGACGTAGAAATGAGGCACATTAAACTCAACATTTGATGAATATTTAATATCTTAGATGATGTGTCTTCAACAAACACGTCATAGGCTTGAAGGATGATCAATAACTCTATCCTATGACTCAAACGTTTTTGTCCGGAATTGAGCCAAAACTACAGAGGACTCAATTGGAAACTTGTGTCCTTACAGTATAGATATTTTTCAAATTTTGGCCGTGATCTCTAATCGGGGGTCTCGTGACTACGCGATTAGTTCCAGCAGGTTACATTAGTCATGTGCGAAGTTTTGGTGCCTCTTATGTGTCACCGTTTCATAGATGTTTTACATTTTCACTCTTTTTATGGCATGTTTCTAAGCCTAAGTCTAACAATTTCAAAATTTTGGTCATGTTATCAAATGAGGGTCCCCGTGATTAAGTGGCCGGTTCCTGCGAGCTACATTGGTCCCTTGCGAGGTGTTCGTGATTCTTACGGCGCCGTTTTGTGGCTGTTTTAAGTTTTCACCATTTGATGTCATGTTTTTAAACCTAAGTCTAGGAGTTTGCAAAGTTTGATTGTGTTGTCAAACCAGGGGTCCCATGATTATGTAATCGATTCTTGCGGGTTACATTGGTCCCGTGCTAGGTGTTCGATCCTCTTACGAGGCCGTTTTGTGGCTATTTTATGTTTTCACCCTTTGACGACATGTTTTCAAGCCTAAGTCTAATAGCTTGCAAATTTTGGTCAAGCTTTCAAACCGGGGGTCTCATGACTAGGGGATCGATTACTAGGAGTTACTTTAGTCCCGCGCGAGGTATTCGTGCCTCTAACGGGGCCATTTAATGATAATTTCACATTTTCAACATTTGACAACATGTTTTTAAACCTAAGTCTAACAATTGGTAAATTTTGGTCGTGTAATGAAACTAGGGGTCCAGTGACTATGCGGTCGGTTCCTGCCGATTACATTAGTCCCTTGTGAGGTGTTCGTGCCACTTATGGGGCTTTTTGTGATTACTTTATGTTTTCAACCTTTGACCGCATGTTTTTAAGCCTAAGTTTAATTGTTTAGAAGTTGTGGTCGTGCTCTTAAATCGGGGGTCTCATGACTACGTGAATCATTCCTATGGGTTACATTGGTTCCTTACAAGGTGTTCGTGCCTCTTGCCGGGCCGTTTTATGACTGCTTTATGTTTTCACCCTTTGACGACATGTTTTTAACTTTAAGTGTATATATTTTATAAATTTTGGTCGTGCTCTCAAATCGGGTATCCCCTGACTACGCGATCAATTCCTGCAGGTTATATTGGTCCAGCGCGAGGTGTTCGTGCCTCCTACATGTCCGTTTTGCCGTTGCTTTATGTTTTCACCCTTTGACGACATCTTTTTAACTCTAAGTCTTCATATTTTGCAAATGTTGGTTGTGTTCTCAAATTCAGGGTCCAGTGACTACGCGGTCGATTCCTACGAGTTACATTGGTCCCGTGCGAGGTGTTCGTGCCTCTTACATGACCGTTTTGTGGCTACTTTATGTTTTCACCCTTTGACGAAATGTTTTTAACTCTAAGTATACATATTTTTAGAATTTTGGTCCTACTCTCAAATTGGGGGTCCCGTGACTACGCGGCCTGTTCCAACAGGTTACATTGGTCTAGTGTGAGGTGTTCGTGCCTCTTATGGGGCCGTTTTGAGGTTATTTAATGTTTTCATCCTTTGACGGTATTTTAAGCCTAATTCTAATAGTTTGCAAATTTTTGTCGTGCTCTCTAATTGGGCATCCCATGACTATGCGATCGGTTCTTACCGATTACATTGGTCCCGTGAGAGGTTTTCATGCATCTTATAAGTCCGTTTCGTGGTTGCTTTACGTTTTCACCCTTTGACGGCACGGTTTTAATCCTAAGTGTTAAATTATTGCAAATTTTGGTGATGATCTGAAAATGGGGGTTCCGTGACTACGCGATCGATTCATGTGGGTTACACTGGTCTCTTGTGAGGTGTTCGTGCCAATTATGAATCCGTTTTGTGTCCACTTTACGTTTTCACCCGTGATGACTTTTTTAACCCTAATTCGACATATTTGACAAATTTTGGTCGTTGTCTCAAATCGAGTGTCCCGTGACTACGCGGTCGGTTCTTGCGGGTGACAATGGTTTCGTGCGAGGTGTTCATGCCACTTATGAGGCCATTTTGTGCCTGCTTTACATTTTAGCCCTTTTAAGCCATATTTTTAGGCCTAAGTTTTATAGTTTTTAAATTTTGGTCGTGCTCTCAAATCGGGGGTCCCATGACTATGAGGTCGCTTCTTACGGGTTACATTGGTCCCGTACGAGGTGTTCATGCCACTTGCGAGGCCATTTGGTGGTGCTTTATGTTTCCATTCTTTGACTACATGTTTGTAAGCCAAAGTCTAATAGTTTACAAATTTTGGTCATACTCTCAAACCCGGGGGGGGGGGGGGGGGGGGCGTGATCACGCTGTCATTTCCTATTGGTTACATTGGTCCTGTGCGAGGTGTCCGTGCCTCTTATGGGGCCATTTTTTGGCTGATTTATGTTTTCATCCTTTAACGACTTGTTATTAACTCTAAGTCTACATATTTTGCAAATTTTGGTCGTGCTCTCATATTGGGGGTCCCATGACTACGGGGGTCAGCTCTTGTGGGTGACATTAGTCCTCTGCGAGGTGTTCGTGCCTCTTAGGTGACCAATCTGTGGCTTCTTTACGTTTTCACCCTTTGAAAGAATGTTTTTAAGCTTAAGTCTAGATATTTTGCAAATTTTGATCGTGCACTTAAAATGGGGGTCCTGTTACTACGCGGTTTGTTCCTACGGGTGACATTGTTCCTGTGGGAGGTCTTCGTGCCTCTTAAGGGGATGTTTTTGGGGACTTTTACATTTTCACCCTTTTAGGACATATTCTTAAGCCTAACTCTAAATATTTTTTGAATTTTGGTCTTTCTCTCAAACCGTGGGTACCGAGATAATGCGATCAATTCTTATATGTTACATTGGTCCCGTGCGAAGTGTTCGTGCCTCTAACGTAGCCATTTTGTGGATACTTTATGTTTTGACCCTTTGACGGCATGTTTTTAAGCCTAAAAGTCTAACAGTTTGAAAATATTGGTTATGTTTTCAAATTAGGGGTCTCATGACAACGCGATCAGTTTCTACAAGTTACATTGGTCCTCTGCGAGGTGTTCGGGCCTGTTACAAGGTTGTTTTTTCACCGTTTCAAGTTTTCACCCTTTGACGGCATGTTTTGAAGCCTAAGTCAAACAATTTAGAAATTTTAGTCATTTTCTCAGACCAGGGGTTCCATGACTCTGCGATTGATTCTTGCGGGTTACATTGGTCACATACGAGGTCTTCGTTCCTCTTTTGGGGCCGTTTTTGTTGTTGTTTTACATTTTCAGACTTTAACGACATGTTTTTAAGCCATAGTCTAACAGTTTGCAAATTGTGGTCATGCTCTCAAACTAGGGGTCTTATGACTATGCGGTTGGTTACTACGAGTTACATTTGTCTCGTGCGAGGTGTTCTTGCCTCTTATGGGGCTGTTTTGTGGTTATTTTACGTTTTCACCCTTTGACGACATGTTTTTAAGCTTAAGTTTAATAATTTGTAAATTTTGGTCATGTTCTGAAACTGGGGGTCTGTGACCACGCGGTCGGTTTATGCGGGTTACATTTGTTCGGTGCAAGGTGTTCTTGCCTTTTACGGGGCCGTTTTGTGACTATTTCACGTTTTCAACCTTTGACACCATGTTTTTTAGACTAATTCTAGCAGTTTGCAAATTTTTGTTGTGCTCTCAAACCAGGGATCCCGTGACTACATGATCGGTTCTTACCAGTTGCATTGGTCCCGTGGGAGGTGTTCATGCCTTTTACAAGGTCGTTTTGTGGATCCTATACGTTTTCACCCTTTGACGATATGTTTTTAAGCCTAAGTCTAACAATTTGCTAATTTTGGCCATGCTCTTAAACCGGGGATCCCATGACTATGCGGTCAGATCCAGTAGGTTACATTTTCCCGTGCTACGTGTTTGTACCTCTTACAGGGCCGTTTTATGGTTGTCTTACGTTTTCACCCTTTGACGACACGTTTTTAAGTCTAAGTCTAACATTTTGCAAATTTTTGTCAGGTTCTCAAACCAAGGGTCCCATAACTACATGATCAGTTCTTTTGGGTTACATTAGTCCCGTGGGAGTATTTGTGCCTCTTATTGGTCCTTTTTGTGGCTATTTTTCATTTTCACCCTTTGATGGCATGTTTTTAAGCCTAAGTCTAACAATTCATAAATTTTGATCATCTTCTTAAATCGGGGGTCCCACGACAAGGTGGTCGGTTCCTGAACATTGGTCTCGTGCGAGGTGTTTGTACCTCTTGCGAAGCCTATTAGTTGTTGTTCTATGTTTTCACCATTTGACGACATGTTTTTAAGCCTAAGTCTAATATTTTGGAAATTTTGGTCATGCTCTCAAACTGGGGGTCCCATGACTACGTGATCGGTTCTTGTGGGTTAGATTTGTCCCATGTGAGGTGTTCGTGTCTCTTACGGGGCCGTTTTCTTGCTATTTTATTTTTTCATCCTTTGACGGCATGTTTTTAAGACAAAGTCTAATAGTTTTCAAGTTTTTGTCGTGTTCTCAAATCGGGAGCCCATGACTATGTGGTCGGTTCCTGCTGGTAACATTGGTCTTGTGTGAGGTGTTCGTATCTCTTACGAGGAATTTTGTGGCTGCATTATGTTTTCACTTTTTGAAGGCACGTTTTTATGCCTAAGTATAACAGTTTGCAAATTTTGATCGTGCTCTTAAATCGGGGGTCCCGTGACTAAGAGGTTAATTCTCACGGGTTACATTGGTCCTAGGCAAGGAGTTCGTGCCTCTTATGGGGCCATCTTTTGGATATTTTATGTTTTCACCCTTTAACGACATATTTTAAGACTAAGTCTAACAATTTGCAAATTTTGGTCATGTTCTCAAAGCAAGGCTCCCGTGACCACGCAGTTGGTTTTTGCGGGTTACGTTGGTCCGATACAAGGTTCTCATGCCACTTACAGGGCCATTTTCTAGTTGTTTTACATTTTCAACCTTTGACGGCACATTTTTAGGCCAAGTCTAAATGTTTGTAAATTTTTGTCATGCCTTTACGGTCCGTTCCTATTGGTTACATTGGTTTCGTGACAGGTGCTCTTGCCTCTGACTAGGCCATTTTATGGCGGCTTTACGTTTTCACCCTTTGACGACATGTTTTGAAGCCTAAGTCTAACGGTTCGCAAATTTTTCTCTTGCTCTTAAATCGAGGGTCCCGTGACACGCGGTTGGTTCCAGCGGGTTACATTGGTTCCATACAAGGTGTCCGTGCCTTTTACGGGGCCATTTTTTGGTTGTTTTATGTTATCACCCCTTTGACGACATGTTTTTTAACTCTAAGTCTACATATTTTGAAAATTTTGGTCATGCTCTCAAATCGGGGGTCCCATGACTATGCGGTTGATTTCTATTGATTACATTGGTCCCGTGCGAGGTGTTCGCGCCTCTTACGGGGCCGTTTTGGGCCGATTTTATGTTTTCACTCTTTGACGGCATGTGTCTAAGCCAATGTTTAGATATTTATTAAATTTCCATCGTGCTCTCAAATTGGGGGTCCCCTGACTACGCGATCGGTTCCTGCGAGTTACATTGGTCTGTGTGAAGTGTTAGTGCTTCTTATGTCGCCATTTATGGATGTTTTACGTTTTCACCCTTTGACGACATGTTTTTAAGCCTAAGTTTAACTGTTTACAAATTTTGGTCGTGTTCTCAAACCAGGGGTCCGATGACTATGCGATCAGCTCTTGCGAGTTAAATTGGTCCAGTGCGAGGTGTTCGTTCCTCTTATGGGACTATTTTTTGGCTATTTTACGTTTTCATCCTTTGACGACTTGTTTTTAATCCTAAGCCTAAAAGTTTGAAAATTTTGGTCGTGCTCTTTAACCGGGGGTCTCATGACTATGCGGTCGACTCCTACGAGTTAAATTGGTCTGGTGCGAGGTGTTAATGCCTTTTACAGGGCCGTTTTGTGGCTATTTTAAGTTTTCACCCTTTGACGACATGTTTTTAAGCCTAAGTCTAACAATATGTAAATTTTGGGTGTATTCTGAAACTAGGGGTCCCATAATCATGTGGATGTCTTCTGCAAGATACATTGGTCCGGTGCAAGTTGTTTGTACGTCTAACGAGGCTATTTTTTTGCCTATTTTACGTTTCAAACTTTGACGACATGTTTTTTAGCCTAATCGTATCCGTTTGCAAATTTTTTTTGTGCTCCGAAACGGAGGATCCCGTGACTACGCGATCAATTCTTGCCAGTTACATTGGTCCCATGCGAGGTGTTCATGCCTCTTACAAGGCTGTTTTGTGTTTTCTTTATATTTTCACCCTTTGGCGGCATATGTTTACACCTAAGTCTCACAGTTTGTAAATTTTGGTCATGCTCTCAAATTAAGGCTCTTGTGACTCCCCGATCGGTTCTTGTGTGTTACATTGGTCCCATGGGAGGTATTTGAGACTCTTAAGGGGCTGTTTTGTGGTTGCTTTATGTTTTCATCCTTTGACGACAAGTTTTTAACCCTGATTTGACATATTTGACAAGTTTTGGTCGTGGACTCAAATATGGGGTCCCGTGATAATGCAGTCGGTTCTTACGGGTTAAAGTGGTCCCGTACGAGGTGTTCGTGCCACTTATGGGGCCGTTTTGTGGCTGGTTTACATTTTCACCATTTGACGACATGTTTTTATAACTAAGTCTAATAGTTTGCAAATTTTGGTCATGATCTCAAATGAGGGGTACCGTAACTATGTGGTCGGTTCCTGCGGGTTACATTGGTCCCGTGTGAGGTGTTTGTGCCTCTTACAGGGCCAGTTTGCGGTAATTTTATATTTTTAACCTTTGACGGCATTTTTTAATCCTAATTCTAATAGTTTGCAAATTTTTGTCATGCTCTCAAGTCATGGATCCCGTGACTACACGATCGGTTCTTATCGATTACATTGGTTCCGTGCGAGGTGTTCATGCCTCTTAGAAAGTCGTTTTGTAGTTTGCTTTACGTTTTCAACCTCTGACGGAATGTTTTTAAGGCTCAATCTAACAGTTTACAAATTTTGGTCATGCTCCGAAACTGGGGGGCCTCTGACTACGCGGTCAGTTCCTACGGGTTACATTGGTTTCGTGTGAGGTGTTCGTGCCTCTTACTCGGTCGGTTCCTGCAGGAGATACAAAATGGATAAAGTTAAAGATAATATGAAATGGGGTAAAGAAAATGAATTTTCTATTCGTGATGATGACATTGTTATGTATGATAATCATTTGTGTTTACATAGTGTGCCTAATTTATGGAGAACAATTTTAGAGGAAGCCCATTGTTATTTATATGCAACGCATTCAGGTTACACGAAACTTTATAGAGATTTGAAACAATGTTATTGGTAGCTGGGAATGAAACATGACATTCCAAATTTTATTGTTAGATTTCTTGTTTGCCAATAAGTCAAGATAGAGCATCAGAAGACTAGTGGTTTACTACAGTCCTCACCTATTCCTAAATGTAAATGGGAACATGTTGGTTAGATTCTACTTGGGTTGTCATTGATAGATTGACCATGTCTGCACATTTTCTTCCTATTAAAACTACTTACTCTATGTATAGATATGCCAAAATATATGTGGATGACATAATTATATTCTAAGTTTACTTCACACTTTTGGCCTAGTCAACAAGCTTTGGGGACTAAGTTGAAATTTATTGTAAAGCTATGATTATTAGAGTTTGTTTATTAGAGTTTAAGGGCAGTTGGGATGAACACTGGTCCCTGATTGAATTTTCTTATAGTAAAAATTGTCATTCTAGTATTGAGATGGCTCCTTATGAAGCTTTGTATGGGAGAAAGTGCAAAACTCCAGTATATGGACTGAAGTAGGGGAAAAAGTACTTGGGACAAAAATTGTGCATCAGACTACTGAAAAGATAAATGTTATTCATAATAACTTTAAGGTGGCACAACGTAAATAGAAAAGCTATGCAGACAACCGAATGAAATAATTGAATTTTGAGGAAGGTGATTGAGTATTCCTACGTGTTTCACCTTGGAGAGGGGTTATGAGATTATAAAAGAATGGAAAATTAAGGGCTAGGTACACTGGCCTTTATGAGATAGTGAAATGAGTTGGAGCTGTAGCTTATAAGTTGGCATTACCTCCACAATCATCTCAGATACATGATGTTTTTCATGTATCGATGTTAAATATGTACTAGATCCTTCACATGTGTTCATTTCACAACCGATAGAGCTTCAAGATGACTTCACTTACGTCGAAGAACCAATTTTGATTTTAGATCAAAAGGAAAAGTTTTACGTAATAAAACTATTCCAATAGTTAAGATAATGTGGACGGGTCACAATGTTGAATATGCCACGTGGTAAGGAGAGGATAGTATGAAGAAAAAATGTCCCCATCTATTTGGTAAGATTCTTATGTGTGAAATTTTGGGGACGAATATTTTTTAAGAGGGATAGAATTGTAATGTCCTAAAACATGATTAGTCATGTTAGTTACATGAATAAGTATAATTTATGATTGATAAGGTTGATCATGTGTATTAAACATTTTAATTATCATGTTTAGACAATGCATACTCACGTGATATATAAGTTGGTTAGATTAGATTCTAATTGAACTTATGATCGGTGATAACGTGTTTAGAGCATATGATTAGTTATGTGGTTAAATACATTATAAAGTATGTTTTGGATACACTGTTATGTATATAAAACTAAATCTTGTGTTGGTGTGAATTTAGTGAGCTTCAGTTGCCAAATGTTTAAGTTATAAAATTTTGGGCAGATTGTTATATTCACATTTGAGCCCAATTTAAGAATAGTAAAGCTATGATTTTGAAAAAACATTACATATAAAATTTGTACATATTGAAGTTATATAAGAGTGAGTGTGAACTGGAGTTCGATCGGATACTGGACTAGTAAGTTAAAGGGGATTTACGAATAGTGGATGTATCTATCATAAGTCAAATTTTTTGATTGGACGTTTCTTCCATCAAATCATACAAAACCACCTTAAACGTGGCCACGTTACCACATTTTTCTGGTTATAGAAAAGGTCTTTATCATCTTCTTAATTTCATAGTATAAGCTTTGGAAGAAATAAGCTTGAGGAGAGAGAAAAGAGGGTTTAAGGAGAGATTGCTTGGAATTTTTTTTATCATAAATCAAGGAGTTCTTATATGGTAATTATAGTTTTGTTAAAATTGGTCACACGAATGAGCTCTACGATTTGTATATTTTTATTTCTACTTTGGAAAAGATTTAAATAAGGCCCATTATGCCTAGAAAGAGAGAGATAGATAGAAGAAAGGTTTACACAAATATGAGAAATTGTGCTAGAATGCTAAAAAGTGAAACTTGAAAAACCTATACTTGAATCATGATTTTGTAAATGTTTTATTTTATGAGATATGTGTATGTGATATATATATATATATATATATATATATATAGTTAGTTAGTTAGAGAGAGAGAGAGAGAGATATTAGGTAGTTTTTTCCATGAACTAACCGCCAAAATAGAGATTATGTATGCTTAATTATTTTAGGTTATGCTTGAATGTTCTATTTTGAACGTAGTTGTGTTCAAAGTGACATAACTCATTGGATAGTTACTGAAATCAAGTGATTACAATTGGGATGTTAGATATCCTATATGAGTATAACATACTTTAAGACGAGAATAAAATACCTTCTGGTTTGGCTTAGGTATTGTTTTGAAGTTGAAATTTCGTTGATATTTTTTAGTAGAAGCAACATAAAAATACGTCATAGTAAAATGGGCATAATTCTCTCTAGAATATTCGTAATTTTATTTTGTCAATTCTGTTATAACCGTAAAGCATAGGGTTTTACATAAATGTAAAGCATAATATCTCATTATTTTCCAGTTATTTTATATTGACCAACTAATGTGATGTGTGACTAGAGTTAATGTTATTTTATGTATTCAAATACTAATGATGTTGAATTGATAGGTGGGAAATACGCTAATAGTACTATATCAAAGAAGTAGATTTGGTACTAATCTTATTAGTTACTTTGAGGTGAGTGACATGCCCTATGAAATGTAGATGCTTATGCTTTTATATGGAAATTTATGGCTAAAATACTTATGTTGGGATGCTTGTGTAACGACGTGGTGTTTATAAGACATATGATTAAGATTAAAAAATATTAAGTGAAGTAATCTACTTTTATGGATTGTGGTGGGTCCTATGGGATGTGGTGGTCTTGTTTAAATTAAAGAATCCAACATAAGGTTTTGTGAAAATAAAGAGATGTGTGGGTCCCTATTAATTGTGTTGGTCCCGAGCGAGGTGTTTGTGCCTCTTACAAGGTCGCTTTATGTATTCACCCTCTAACGACATGTTTTTAACCCTAATTTAATATATTTGACAAATTTTGGTCGTGGTCTCAAATTGAGAGTCTCGTTACTATGCGGTCGCTTTATACGGGTTACAATGGTCCCGTGTGAGGTGTTCGTGCCACTTACGAGGCCATTTTTGACTGCTTTACGTTTTCACCCTTTGACAGCATGTTTTTAATCCAAAGTCTAATAGTTTACAAATTTTAGTCGTGCTCCCAAACAAGGAGACCCGTGACTATGCGGTGGTTCCTGCGGGTTACATTGGTCTCGAGCGTGGTGTTCGAGCCTCTTACGGGTCCGTTTTGTGGATGCTTAATATTTTTCCCCTTTGACGATATGTTTTTAACCCTAAGTCGACAAATTTCACAAATTTTGGCCGTGGTCTAAAATTGGGGGTCCTGTGACTACACAGTCGGTTCATGCGAGCTACAATGGTCCCGTCGAGGTGTTCGTGCCACTAACGGGGCCGTTTTGTGGCTTCTTTACGTTTTCACCCTTTGACGGCATGTTTGTAAGCCTAAATCAAATAGTTTGTAAATTTTGGTTGTGCTCTCAAACCGAGGCTGCCGTGACTACGTGATCGGTTACATTGCTCCCTTGCGAGGTGTTCGTGCCTCTTACGAGGCCATTTTGTGGTTTCTTTACATTTTCACCCATTGATGGCATGTTTTTAAGCTTAAGTTTAGATATTTTGAAAATATAGGTCGTGCTCTTAAATCGGGGGTGCCATTACTACACGGTTGGATCCTACGGGTAACAATTGTCCAGTAGGAGGTGTTCTTGCCTCTTACGGGGCTGTTTTGGGGATGTTTTATGCTTTCACCCTTTGATGGCATGTTTTTAAGCCTATGTCTAGATATTTTTGAAATTTTCATCATTCTCTTAAACCGCGGGTCCCGTGACCATGTGGTTAGTTGCTATGGATGACAATGGTCCCTTGCGAAGTGTTTGTGCCTCTAACGTCTCCGTTTTGTGGATTTTTTACGTTTTCACCCTTTAACGACATGTTTTTAAGCCTAAGTATAACAATTTGCAAATTTTGGTCGTGTCCTTAAACTCGGGGTCCCCTGATTACACGGTCAATTCCTGCGAGTTACATTGGTCCCATGCGATGGGTTCGTGCCTCTTACGGGGTCGTTTTGTGTCTGTTTTAAGTTTTCACCCTTTGACATTATGTTTTTAAACCTAAGTCTAATAGTTTGGAAATTTTGATCGTGTTATTAACAGGGGTCCCATGACTACGCAGTCAGTTCTTGTGAGTTACAGTAGTCCCGTGTAAGGTGTTCGTCCCTCTTACGGGGCCGTTTTGTTGCTTATTTACGTTTTCACCCTTGGAGGACATGTTTTTAAGCCTAAGTCCAACAATTTGCAATATTTGGTCATGCTCTAAAACTTAGAGTCCCGTGACCACGCGGTCAGTTTCTGCGGGTTACATTGGTCCGGTGCGAGGTGTTCGTGTATCTTACGGGACCGTTTTATTTCTATGTTACATTTTCACCCTTTGACGACATGTTTTTGTGCCTAAGTCTAATAATATGTAAATTTTGGCCATGTTCTAAAATTGGGGGCCCCGTGACCATGAGGTCGGTTTCTACTAGTTACAATGGTCCCGTGCGAGGTGTTCGTGCATCTTAGGGGGGCATTTTGTAGCTATTCTACATTTTTAACCTTTAACGATAAGTTTTTTTTAGCCTAAGTCTAACATTTTGAAAATTTTGGTCATGCTCTCAAACTGGGGGTCCCATGACCATGCGATCAGTTTTTGCGAGTTACATTGGTCCCGTACGAGGTGTTTGTGCCTCTTACGGGGCTGTTTTGTTGCTATTTTATGTTTTTAACCTTTGACGACAAGTTTTTTTAGCCTAAGTCTAACAATTTGCAAAATTTGTCTATGCTCTCAATCTGGGGACCCGTGACTATACGAGCAATTCCTGCAGGTTACATTAGTCTTGTGCGAGGTATTCGTGACTCTTACGAGGACGCTTCATGGCTGGTTTATGTTATCACCCTTTGTCGGCATGTTTTTAACCTTAATTTGACATCGTTGACAAATTTTGGTCGTGGTCTAAAATCAAGGGTCCGTGAATACGTAGTCAGTTCATGGGACTTAGAATGCTCCCGTGCAAGGTGTTCATGCCACTTATGGGGCCATTTTTTGACTGCGTTAAATTTCCACCCTTTGACGATATGTTTTTAAGCCCAAGTCTAGTAGTTTATCAATTTTGGCCGTGCTCTCAAACCGGGGGTCCTGTGACTATACGACCAGTTCCTGCGGGTTACATTTGTCCCGTGCGAGGTGTTCGTGCCTCTTACAAGCCATTTTGTGACTGCTTTGTGTTTTCACCCTTTGATGACATATTTTACAAATTTTTGTCAAGCTCTCATATTGAGGGTCCTGTTACTACGCGATCGATTCTTGCGGGTTACATTGGTCCCGTGCGAGGTGTTCATACCTACTTACGAGGCTGTTTTATGGCTACTTTATGTTTTCTTCCTTTGATGACATATTTTGCAAATTTTTGTCGTGCTCTTAAATTAGGGGTCCCGTAACTACGTGGAGGGTTCCTGTGAGTTGCATCAGACTCGTGCGAGGTGTCCGTGCCTCTTACGAGGATGTTTTTTTGTGGTTATTTTATGTTTTCAACCTTTCACAGTATTTTTAAGCCTAATTCTAAAAGTTTGCAAATTTTGTCATGTTCTCAAATCAGAGATCCCATGACTACGCGGTCAGTTCTTGCCGATTACAATGGTCTCGTACGAGGTGTTTATGCCTCTTACAAGGCCGTTTTGTGGCTCATTTATGTTTCACCCTTTGGTGGCATGTTTTTCATCCTAACACTAATAGTTTGAAAATTTTGGTCATGCTCACAAACTGGGGGTCACATGACTATGCAGTCAGTTCCGGTGGGTTACATTGGTCTCGTGCAAGTTGTTCGTGCCTCTTACGGGGCCATTTTGTGGTTGCTTTATGTTTTCACCATCTCACGGCTTTTTTAAACCCTAATTCAACATATTTTACAAATTTTGGTCATCATCTCAAATCTTGGGTCCTGTGACTACACGGTCAGTTCCTGTGCGTTATAATGGTTCTGTGTGAGGTGTTCATGCCACATACGATGCTATTTTGTGACTGCTTTATGTTTTCACCCTTTGACGACATGTATTAAGACTAAGTCTAATAGTTTTCAAATTTTGGTCATGTTCTCAAATCGGGGGTCCTGTGACTACGCGGTTAGTTCCTGCGGGTTACATTGGTCCAGTGCGAGGTGTTCGTGCCTCTTACAGGGCCATTTTGTGGCTGCTTTATGTTCCCCCTTTTGACGACATATTTTTAACCCTAAGTTGACATATTTGACAAATTTTTGTCATGGTCTCAAATCTTCGATCCCATGACCACACGGTTGGTTCCTGTGGGTTACAATGGTCCTGTGCGAGGTGTTCGTGCCACTTATGGGGTCATTTTGTGGCTGTTTTACGTTCTCACCCTTTGACGACATGTTTTAAGGCCTAAGTGTAATAGTTTGTAAATTCGGCTCGTGCTCTCAAATTGGGGTCCCAGGACTATGCAGTCGGTTCCTGCGGGTTACATTAGTTCCATGCGAGGTGTTCGTGCCTTTTAGGGGGGCATTTTGTGAATGTTTTTTGTTTTTACCCTCTGACGTCATGTTTTTAACCCTAATTCAACATATCTGATAAATTTTGGTCATGGTCTCAAATCGGGGGTCCTGTGACTATGTGGTCGATTCTTTTGGGTTACAATGTTCCCATGCTAGGTGTGTGTCCCACTTACGGGGCCGTTTTGTGGCTAGTTTATGCTTTCACCCTTTGACGACAAGTTTTTAAGCCTAAGTCTAATAGTTCACAAATTTTGGTCATGCTCTCAAACTGGCAGTCCCATGACTACACGACCAATTTCTACGGGTTACATTGGTCCCATTCGAGGTGTTCGTGCCTCTTACAGGGCCATTTTATGTCTCCTTTATGTTTTTCCCCTTTGGCATCATGTTTTTAACTCTAAGTCGACATATTTGACAAATTTTGGTCGTGGTCTCAAATCGGGGGTCCTGTGACTACGCGGTCAGTTCATGTAGGTTACAATGGTCCTGTGCGAGGTGTTCGTGCTACTTATGGGTCCATTTTGTGGCTGCTTTACATTTTTATCATTTGACGACATGTTTGTAAGCATAATTCTAATAGTTTGCCAATTCGTACTCTCAAATCGTGGGTCTCGTGACTGTACGGTTGGTTCCTACATATTACATTGGTCCCGTATGAGGAGTTCTTGCCTTTTACATGGCCGTTTTGTTACTTCTTTACATTTTAAGCTTAAGTCAAGATATTTTGCAAATTTTGGTCGTGCTTCTAAACCGAGGGTCCCGTTACTATGCAATTTTTTCCTATGGATTACATTGGTGTCGTGGGAGGTGTCCATACCTCTAACGGGGTTATTTTGGGGAAGCTTTATGTTTTTACCCTTTGAGGACATGTTTTTAAGCTTAAGTCGATATATTTTGCAAATTTTGATCGTGCTCTTAAAGCGGGGGTCCCGTTACTACACGGATTGTTGCTACTAGTTATATTGGTCTCGTGGGAGGTGTTATTTCCTCTTATGGGGCCGTTTGGGGTTGTTTTACGTTTTCACCCATTGATGGCATGTTTTTAAGCCTAAGTCTAGATATTTTTCAAATTTTGGTCGTGCTCTCAAACTGTGGATCCCGTGACTATGTGGTTAATTCCCGCTGGTTGCATTGGTCCCATGCGATCTGTTCGTGCCTCTTGCCTGGTCATTTAGTGAATGTTTAACATTTTCACCTCTTAACAACATGTTTTCAAGCCTAAGTCTAATCGTTTATTAATTTTGATCGTGTTCTCAAACCACGGGTCCCCTGACTAAGTGATTACTTCCTTCGAGTTACATTGGTCCCGTGCGAGGTGTTCGTGCTTCTTACTGGGTCGTTTTGTGGCTGTTTTAAGTTGTCACCCTTTTACGACATATTTTGAAGCCTATGTCTAACAGTTTGCAAATTTTGGTCGTGTGCTCAAACCAGGAGTCCCATGACTATGCGGTCAGTTTCCACAGGTTACATTGGTCCCGTACGAGGTGTTCGTGCTTCTTATGGGGCCATTTTGTGGCTATTTTACGTTTTAACCTTTGACAATAAGTTTTTTTAGCTTAAGTCTAACAGTTTGCACAATTTGGTCATGCTTTTAAACTCGGGTTCTGTGACTATGCAGTCGGTTCCTGGAGGTTACATTGTTCCCGTGTAAGGTGTTCGTGACTCTTACGGGGCTGCTTCGTGAATGGTTATTGTGATCACCCTTTGACGGCATGCTTTCAACCCTAATTTGACATCTTTGACAAATTTTGGTCGTTGTCTCAAACCGTGGATCCCGTGAATACACAGTCAGTTCTTGCGAGTTACAATGCTCCCGTACGAGGTGTCCGTTCCACTTATGGGGTTGCTTTGTGACTACTTTACATTTTCACTCTTTGACGACATATTTTAAAGCCTAAGTCTAGTAGTTTGCAAATTTTAGTCGTGCTCTGAAATCGGGGGTTCCATGACTATGCGATCGGTTCCTGTAGGTTACATTGGTCCCGTACAAGGTGTTCGTGACTCTTACGGGGCCACTTCGTGGTTGGTTTATGTTATCAACCTTTGTCGGCATGTTTTCAACCCTAATTTGACACCGTTGATACATTTTGGTCGTGGTCTCAAATCGGGTTTCTCGTGAATACGCAGTCAGTTCCTGTGAGTTACAATGCTCCCGTGCGAGGTGTTCGTGCCACTTATGGGGCCATTTTGTGACTGCTTTACATTTTCACCATTTGACGACATGTTTTTAAGCCTAAGTCTAGTAGTTTGAAATTATTGGTCGTGCTCTCAAATCAGGGGTCCTATGACTACGCGGTTGATTCCTGCGAGTTACATTGGTCCCGTGTGAGGTGTTCGTGCCTCTTACGGGGCAATTTTGTGGCTGATTTATATTTTCACCCTTTAATGACATGTTTTTAACTCTAAGTCTACATATTTTACAAATTTTAGTCATGCTCTAATATCGGGGGTCCCATTACTATGCGATCGATTCCTGCGGGTTACATTGGTCCTGTACGAAGTGTCCTTGCCTCTTACATGACCGTTTTGTGGATGTTTTATGTTTCACCCTTTAACGATATGTTTTTACGCCGAAGTCTAACAATTTGCAAATTTTGGTCGCGTCCTTAAACCGGGGGTCCCCTGACTTTGCGTTCGGTTCCTACGAGTTACATTTGTCCCGTGTGAGGTGTTCTTGCCTCTTACGGGGCCATTTTGTGTCTGTTTTAAGCTTTCACCCTTTGAAGGCATGTTTTTAAGCCTAAGTCTAACAGTTTGCAAATTTTGGTCATGTTGTCAAACCAGGGGTCCCATGACTATGCAGTCAGTTCTTGCAGATTACATTGGTCCTGCGCAAGGTGTTCATCCCTCTTTTGGGGTCATTTTGTGGCTTATTACATTTTCACCCTTGGATGACATGTTTTTAAGCCTAAGTGTAACAGTTTGCAAATTTTCATTGTGTTCTGAAACTAGGGGTCCTGTGACCACACGGTCGGTTTTTACGGGTCACATTGGTCCGATGCTAGGTGTTCGTGCCTCTTACGGGACCGTTTTGTTACTATGTTACGTTTTCACCCTTTGACGACATGTGTTAAAGCCTAAGTCTGACAACTTGAAAATTTTGGCCGTGTTCTGAAACTGGGGGTCCCATGACCATGAGGTCAATTTCTCTTGCTTACATAGGTCCCGTGCGTGGTGTTCGTGCCACTTATGGGGCCATTTTATAACTATTTTACGTTTTCAACCATTGACGGCAAGTTTTTCTTATTGTTTGCAAATTTTGGTCCTGCTCTCAAACTATGGATCACATGACCATGCGGGCGGTTTCTGCGGGTTACATTTGTCCTCTGCGAGGTGTTCGTGCCACTTACGAGGCCATTTGGTGGCTGCTTTACGTTCCCACCCTTTTACTACATGTTTGTAAGCCTCAATCAAGCAATTTACAAATTTTGGTAATGCTCTAAAACTAGGGATGTTGTGACCAAGCGGTCGATTTCTGCGGGTTACATTGGTCCCTTGCGAGGTGTTCGTGCTTTTTATGGGGCCTTTTTATGGCCATTTTACGTTTTTTACCTTTGACGATAAGTTTTTTTTAGCCTAAGTCTAACAGTTTGCAAAATTTAGTCATGCTCTCAAATTGGGGTCCCGTGACTATGCGGTCGGTTCTTGTAGGTTACATTAGTCAGGTGCGAGGTGTTCATAACTCTTATGGGGATGCTTCGTGGTCGGTTTATGTTATCACCCTTTTTCGGCATGTTTTCAACCCTAATTTGACATCGTTGACAAATTTTAGTCGTGGTCTCAAATCGAGGGTCGTATGAATACGCAGTCAGTTCTTGGGGGTTACAATGTTCCAGTGCGAGGTGTTCGTGCCGCTTATGGGGCCATTTTATGACCGATTTATATTTTCACCCTTTGACGGCATTTTTTAAGCCAAAGTCTAATAGTTTGCAATTTTTGGTTTTGCTCTCAAATCAGGGGTCCTATGACTATGCGGTCGGTTCCTACGAGTTACATTGCTTCCGTGTGAGGAGTTCGTGCCTCTTACGAGGCCATTTTGTGGCTATTTTACATTTTAACCCTTTGACGGCATGTTTTTAACTCTAAGTCTACATATTTTACAAATTTTGGTCATACTCTCAAATCGGGGGTCCCATTACTACGCGATCGATTCCTGCGGGTTACATTGGTCCCCTGCGAAGTGTTCGTGCCTGTTACTTGGCCGTTTTGTGGATGTTTTACATTTTCACCCTTTAACAACATGTTTCTAAGCCTAAGTCTAACAATTTGCAAATTTTAGTCGTGTACTTAAACCAGGGATCCACTGACTATGCGATCGGTTCTTGCAAGTTACATTGGTCCCGTGCGAGCTGTTTGTGCCTGTTACGTGGTCGTTTTCTGTCTATTTTAAGTTTTCACCCTTTGACGGCATGCTTTTAGGCCTAAGTCTAACAATTTGCAAATTTTGGTCATTTTATCAAATCAGGGGTCCCATGACTATGTGGTCGGTTCTTGTGGGTTACACTGGTCCCGTGCAAGGTGTTCGCCCCTCTTACGGGGCCATTTTGTGGATTAGTTATATTTTCACCCTTGGACGACATGTTTTTAAGTCTAAGTCTAACAGTTTGCAAATTTTTCTCGTGTTTTGAAACTAAGGGTCCCGTGACCACGCAGTCGGTTTCAACAAGTTACATTGGTCCGGTGCGAGGTGTTTGTGCCTCTTACTGGACCGTTTTGTTACTATGTTACGTTTTCACCATTTGACGACATATTTTAAAGCCTAAGTGTGACAATTTGAAAATTCTATTCGTGTTCTGAAACTGGGGGTCCCGTGACCACGAGGTCGATTTCTGCTTGTTACATTGGTCCCGTGCGAGGTGTTCGTGCCTCTTATGGGGCCATTTTGTAGATATTTTATGTTTACAATCTTTAAGTTTTTATTAGCCTAAGTTTTACAATTTGCAAATTTTGGTCCTGATTTCAAACTAGGGGTCCCATGACAATGCGGTCAGTTTCTGCGAGTTACATTGGTCCTGTGCGAGGTGTTCGTGCCTCTTATGGGGCTGTTTTGTGGCTATTTTACGTTTTTAACCTTTGACGGCAAGTTTGTTACCCTAAGGGTAACATTTTTCAAATTTTGGTAATGCTCTCAAATTGGGGATCGTGGGACCACGCAGTCAGTTTCTACGGGTTACATTGGTCCCGTTCGAGGTGTTCGTGCTTCTTATGGGGCCATTTTGTGGCTATTTTATGTTTTAACCTTTGATGACAAGTTTTTTATCCTTAGTCTAACTATATGAAAATTTTGGCCATGCTCTTAAAATTAGGGTCCCGTGATTATGCTGTCGATTCCTATAGGTTACATTAGTCCCGTACGAGGTGTTCATGACTCTTATGGGGATGCTTTGTTGGCGGTTTATGTTATAACCCTTTGTCAGCATGTTTTCAACCATAATTTGGCATCGTTGACAAATTTTGGTCGTGGTCTCAAATCGGGGGTCCCATGAACACGCAGTGAGTTCCAGGGAGTTAAAATTATCCCGTGCGAGGTGTTCGTGCCACTTATGGGGCCATTTTGTTACTGCATTACATTTTCACCCTTTGACTGCATGTTTTTAAGCCTAAGTCTAGTATTTTTCAAATTTTGGTCGTGCCCCCAAATCGGGGGCCTTGTACTAGGTGGTCGGTTCTTGCGGGTTACATCGGTTCCGTACGAGGTGTTTGTGCCTCTTATGTGGCCATTTTGTGGCTGCTTTACGTTTTCACCCTTTGACAACATGTTTTGAACTCTAAGTGTACATATTTTACAAATTTTGGTTGTGCTATCAAATCGGGGGTCCTGTTACTACGCGATCGATTCCTAAGGGTTACATTGGTCCCGTGCGAGGTGCTCGTGCCTCTTACGAGACCGTTTTATGGCTGCTTTATATTTTCTCCTTTTGATAACATGTTTATAACTCTAAGTCTACATATTTTGCACATTATGGTCGTGCTCTTAAATTGGGGGTCCCATTACAACGCGGTCAGTTCCCGTGGGTAATATTGGACCCGTGCGAGTTGTTCGTGCCTCTTACGGGGCCGTTTTATGGTTATTTTGTGTTTTCAACCTTTGACAGTATTTTTAAGCCTAATTCTAATGGTTTTCAAATTTTTTCATGCTCTCAAATTGGAGATCTCATGACTACGCAGTCAGTTCTTAACGATTACATTGGTGTCGTACGAGGTGTTCATGCCTCTTAAAACGCTGTTTTGTGTCTGATTTACATTTCACCCTTTGGCGGAATGTTTTTCATCCTAAGTCTAACAATATACAAATTATGGTCATGCTCACAAACTGGGGGTCCCTTTACTACGCAGTCAATTCCTGTGGGATACATTGGTCCCATGCAAGCTGTTCGTGGCTCTTACGGGTCCATTTGGTGTCCGCTTTATGTTTTCACCCTCTGACGGCTTGTTTTAAACCGTAATTCGACATATTTGACAAATTTTTGTTGTCATCTCAAATAGGGGGTCCTGTAACTACACGATCAGTTCTTGTGGGTTATAATGGTCCCATGCGAGGTGTTCGTGACACTTACGGGGTATTTTATGACTGCTTTATGTTTTCACCCTTTGACGACATGTTTTTGAGACTAAGTCTAATAGTTTGCAAATTTTGGTTGTGCTCTCAAACCGAGGGTCCCATGACTACGCGGTCAGTTACTGCAGGTTACATTGGTCCCGTACGAGGTTTTCGTGCCTCTTACGGGGCCATTTTGTGGCTACTTTATGTTCCCCCTCTTGACGGCATGTTTTTAACCCAAAGTCAACATAATTGACAAATTTTGGTCGGGGTCTCAAATCATGGGTCCCGTGACTACGTGGTTGGTTCCTGCGGATTATAATGGTCTCGTCCGAGGTGTTTGTGCCACTTAAAGTGTCATTTTCTAGTTGCTTTATATTTTCACCTTTTGACGACATGTTTTTAATCCTAAGTTGACATATTTGACAAATTATTGCCATGGTCTCAAATCTCCGATCCCGTGACCACACCGTTGGTTCCTATGGGTTACAATAGTCCTGTGCGAGGTGTTTGTGCCACTTATAGGGTTATTTTGTGTCTGTTTTACGTTCTCACCCTTCGATGACATGTTTTAAGGCCTAAGTCTAATAGTTTGTAAATTTTGGTTGTGCTCTCAAATTGGGGTCCCAGGACTATGCAGCCGGTTCTTGTGGGTTACATTGGTTCCGTGCAAGGTGTTCGTGCCTCTTAGGGGGCCATTTTGTGAATGCTTTATGTTTTCACCCTCTGACGGTAATTAGACATATCTGAAAAAATTTAGTCGTGGTCTCAAATCGGGGGTCCCGTGACTATGCCGTTAATTATTTTGGGTTACAATGGTCCCGTGGTAGGTGTTCGTCCCACTTACGTGGCCATTTTATGTCTAGTTTATGTTGTCTAATAGTTTGCAAATTTCGTCGTGCTCTTAAACTAGCAGTTTCATGACTACGCGATCGGTTATTATGGGTTACATTGGTCCCGTTTGAGGTGTCCATGCCTCTTACAGGGCCATTTTGTGTCTCCTTTATGTTTTCCCCCTTTGACAGCATGTTTTTAACTCTAAGTCGACATATTTGATAAATTTTGGTCGTGGTCTCAAATCGGGGGTCCTGTGATTACGCGGTCGATTCCTGCAAGTTACAATGATCCTGTGCGAGGTGTTCGTGCCACTTATGGGGACATTTTGTGGCTACTTTACATTTTTATCCTTTGACGGCATGTTTGTAAGCTTAAGTCTAATAGTTTGCCAATTTTGGTCGTGGTCTCAAATCATGGGTCCCGTAACTATGCAGTCGGTTCCTACATGTTACATTGGTCCCGCGCGAGGTGTTCTTGTCACTTACCGGGCTGTTCTTTGACTTCTTTATGTTTTCAACCTTTGATGGCATGTTTTTAAGATTAGGTCGGGATATTTTGCAAATTTTGATCGTGGTTCTAAATCGGGGGTCCTGTTACTACGCGATTTGTTCCTATCGATTATATTGGTCCCGTGGGAGGTGTTCATGCCTCTTACGTGGATATTTTAGGTAAGCTTGACGTTTTCACCCTTTGATGGCATGCTTTTAAGCTTAAGTCTGGATATTTTGTAAATTTTGGTCGTGCTCTTAAAGCGGGGGTCCTGTTACTACACGGTTTGTTCTTATGGGTTATATTGGTCTCGTGGGAGGTGTCCGTGCCTCTTATGGGGTTGTTTTACGTTTTCACCCGTTGATGGCATGTTTTTAAGCCTAATCTACATATTTTTCAAATTTTGGTCGTGCTCTCAAACTGTGGATCAGGTGACCATGTGGTCAGTTCCTGCGGGTTACACTGGTCCCGTGCGATGTGTTCGTGCCTCTTACGTGGCCATTTTGTGCATTTTTTTTATTTTCACCCTTTAACGACATGTTTTTAAGACTAAGTCTAACCGTTTGTTAATTTTGATCGTGTTCTCAAACCATGGGTCCCCTGACTACGCGATAGATTCCTACAGGTTACATTGGTCCCATGCGAGGTGTTTGTGCCTCTTACTGAGCCGTTTTGTGGTTGTGCTAAGTTTTTACCCTTTACGACATATTTTGAAGCCTAAGTCTAACAGTTTGAAAATTTTGTCCGTGTGCTCAAACCAGGGGTCCCATGACTACACAATCCATTTTTATGGGTTACATTGGTCCCGTACGAGGTGTTCGTGATTCTTATGGGTCCGTTTTGTGGCTATTTTACATGTTTAATCTTTGACGGCAAGTTCTTTTAGCCTAAGTCTAACTGTTTGCAAAATTTGGTCATGCTCTCAAACTAGGGTCCCGTGACTATGCGGTCGGTTCCTGGAGGTTTCAGTGGTCCCGTGCGAGGTTCTTATGATTCTTATGGGGCCGCTTCATTGATGGTTTATGTTATCACCCTCTGACGACATGTTTTCAACCCTAATTTGACATCTTTGATAAATTTTGTTCGTGGTCTCAAATCGGTGGCCCCGTGAATGCGCAGTCGGTTCCCGCGAGTTACAATGCTCCCCTACGAGGTGTTCATGCCACTTATGGGGCCGTTTTGTGGATGGTTTACATTTTCACCCTTTGACAACATATTTTTAACTCTAAGTCTACATATTTTACAAATTTTGGTCGTGCTCTCAAATCGGGGGTTCTGTTACTACGTGGTCGATTCTTGTGGGTCACATTAGTCTCGTGCGAGGTGTCCGTACCTCTTACGAAGTCGTTTTGTGGTTGCTTTTATGTTTTTACCCTTTGACGACATGTTTATAACTTTCAGTTTACATATTTTACAAATTTTGGTCATGCTCTTATATTGGGGTTCCCGTAACTACGTTGTCATTTCCTGTGGATTACATTGCTAACGTGCGAGGTGTTCATGCCTCTTATGGGGCCGTTTTGTGGCTGCTTTATGTTTTTACCCTTTGACAGCAAGTTTTTAACTCTAACTCTAAGTCTACATTTTTTGAAAATTTTGGTCGTGCTCTTAAATCGGGGGTCCCGTGTCTAGGCGGTCGGTTTCTGTGGGTTACATTGGTTCCGTGCAAGGTGTCCGTGCCTCTTACGGGGCCATTTTTTATTATTTTATTTTTTCAACCTTTAACAGTATTTTTTAAGCCTAATTCTAATAGTTTGCAAATTTTGTCATGCTCTCAATTTGGGGATCCCATGACTACGCGGTCAGTTTTTATAGGTTACATTGGTCCTGTGCGAGGTGTTCATGCCTTTATAAGGCAGTTTTGTGGATGATTTAGATTTTACTCTTTGACTGCATGTTTTTAATCCAAAGTCTAATAGTTTGCAAATTTTGGTCACGCTCTCAAACTGGGGGTCTCATGACTATGCAGTCGATTCCTGTGGGTTACATTGATCCCGTGCGAGGTGTTTGTGCCTCTTACGAGGCCGTTTTTTGACCACTTTATGTTTCCACCCTCTGACGACTTGTTTGAAACCCTAATTTGACATATTTGACAATTTTTTATCGTGGTCCAAAATCGATGGTCCCGTGACTGCACGGTCGGTTCCTGTGGGTTATAATGGTCCTGTACGTGGTGTTCGTGCCACTTACGGTGCTGTTTTGTGACTTCTTTACCTTTTCACCCTTTGACGACATGTTTTTAAGACTAAGTCTAATAGTTTGCCAATTTTGGTCGTGCTCTTAAATCGAGGGCCCCATGACTACGCAGTCGGTTCATGTGAGTTACATTGGTCTCGTGCGAGGTGTTCGTGCATCTTACGGGAACATTTTGTTACTATGTAAAGTTTTCACCCTTTAAAGACATGTTTTTAAGCCTAAGTCTAAGTTTGACAATTTGTAAATTTTGGTTGTGTTCTGAAACTGGGTGTCTTGTGACCACGAGGTCAGTTTCTGCTAGTTACATTGGTCCCATGCGTGGTGTTCATGCCTCTTACGGGGCCGTTTTGTAACTCTTTTAAATTTTCAACCTTTGACGATAATTTTTTTTACCCTAAGTCTATTAATTTGTAAATTTTGGTCATGCTCTCAAACTGGGGGTCCCATGACCCTGCGATCGGTTTTTGCTGGTTACATTGGTCCCGTGCGAGGTGATCGTGCCTCTTACGGGGCCGTTATGTGGATATTTTATGTTTTTAACCTTTGACGGAAATTTTTTTTTAGCCTAAGTCTAATAGTTTACAATTTTTGGTCATGCTCTCAAACTGGGGATCTTGTGACCACCCGATCAATTTCTGCGGGTTACAGTGGTCCCGAGCGAGGTGTTCGTGCTTCTTACGGGGCAGTTTTGTGGAAATTTTACGTTTTGAACCATTGACGATAATTTTGTATAGCCTAAGTCTAACAGTTTATAAAATTTGGTCATGCTCTCAAACTAGGGTCCCGTGACTATACGATCGGTTCCTGCGGGTTACATTGGTCCCGTACGAGGTGTTCGTGCTTCTTATGAGGCCGTTTTGTGGGCGCATTATATTTCACCCTCTAACGGCATGTTTTAACCCTAATTTGACATATTTGACAAATTTTGGTTGTGCTTCAAATCGGGGGACCTGTGACTACGCAATCGGTTCCCGTGGGTTACAATTGTCCCGTGCGTAGTGTTCGTGCTACTTAAGGGGCTGTTTTGTGACTGCTTTACATTTTCACCCTTTAACAGCATATTTTTTGATATAAGTCTAATAGTTTGCAAATTTTGGCCGTTCTTTCAAATTGGGAGTCCCGTGAAAACGCGATCTGTTCCTGCGGTTTACACTGGTCCCGTGCGAGGTGTTCATACCTCTTACTGGGCCGTTTTGTGTATGCTTTATATTTACCCCCTTTGACGGCATATTTTTAGCCCTAAGTTAACATATTTGAATTTTTTTGGTCGTGGTCTACAGTCGAGGGTCCCATGACTACGCGATCGGTTCCTACATGTTATAATGGATCCGTGCGAGGTGTTCCTGCCACTTACGGGGCCATTTTGTCGCCGCTTTATGTTTTCACCCTTTGACATCATGTTTGTAAGACTAAGTCTAATAGTTTGTAAATTTTGGTCGTGCTCTCAAATCGGGGGTCTCGTGACTATACGGTCAGTTCCTGCAGGTTACACTGATCCCGTGCAAGGTGTTCATGCCTCTTACGAGGTCGTTTATTGACTGATTTTTGTTTTCATCCTCTAATGGAATTTTTTAACCCTAACTCGACATATTTGACAAATTTTGGTCGTGATCTCAAATAGGGGGTCCAATGACTACGCGGTCGGTTCCTGGGAGTTACAATGGTCCCGTGCGAGGTGTTTGTGTCACTTATAGGTCCGTTTTGTGACTTCTTTACATTTTGACCATTTGACGACATGTCTTTAAGCCTAAATCTAATAGTTTGAAAATTTTGGCCATGCTCTCAAATCGGGGGACCCATGACAACGTGTTCGGTTCTTGTGGGTTACATTGGTCCCGTTCGAGGTGTTCGTGCCTCTTACGAGGCCGTTTTGTGGTTGCTTTATGTTTTTCCCCTTTGACCACATGTTTTTAACACTAAGTCGACATATTTGACAAATTTTGGTCATGGTCTCAAATTGGGGGTCCTGTGACTACGTGATCGGTTCAGCCGGTTACAAGTTTCCTGTGCGAGGTGTTCATTCCACTTACGGGGCTGTAATGTGGCTGCTTGAAATTTTCACCCTTTGATGGAATGTTTGTAAGCCTAAGTCTAATAGTTATCAAATTTGGGTCATGCTCCCAAACCGGGGGTCTCGTGACTACGCGGTCAGTTCGTGCGGGTTAAATTGATCCGATGCGAGGTGTTAGTGATTCTTTCGGGTCTGTTTTGTGGCTGCTTTATCTTTTCATCCTCTGACGACGTATTTTTAAACCTAATTCGACATATTAGAATAATTTTGGTCATGGTCTCAAATCGAGGGTCCCGTGACTACGTGTTTGTTCCTGTGGGTAACAATGGTCCCGTACAAGGTGTTCGTGCCACTTACGGGACCGTTTTGTGAGTGCTTTACATTTTCACCCTAATAGAAGGGAAAAGGGTCTAATGTGTATATCGTTGATGTTGTTGTTGTTTTTCCATCGAAATTCACTTTAACCTACAAATAAACTCATACTATGCATAAGGTTAGTAATGGAGTTAATCCAAATCTAAGGATGAAATAGAAAATAAGTGAAGACATGTGTAAATTCATTTACATGTTATTATTTTTTATGATTTTTCTATTTTTTCTTTATCTATTTTTTATGGATTTTTCACGGGATTATTAATTAACTAACTATAGTAATTTTTAAAGTACTAACTAAGATGTAAAATTTAATTTTAAAAAAAAAGAGCAAAACAAAATTGTGCTAATAAGTAAACTAATTAATTGGACTCATGTGGGATTCAAAATTCATCCCATGAATGCGAGATTTTCCGTCATTAATCATCATCCAAAATAAAAATAAACAATTAACAGCATGAGATGAGTAATTAGAGAAGAATTGCTCAACCCCAAATTTCTCCTTGAATGGCAATAGACTTCTTCAATTATATCAACAATCTCTCAGTTATAATCACTCACAAATGTATTTATTGATTCTAAAATAAAAACTACAAAACAAACAAATAAAACCTAATTACAATATATACAATGGATGAATTCATAATGGACTCTTAAATAATAAGAGAGATTTGAGAAAATTGCTAATCCTGAAATTATAAAATTGTACACTAGAACTCATCCAAGGAAATAAATTCTACATCATCCCTTTATGTTGAGATATTTGCTAAAAATGCAAATATTTACCATAAAGGAATGTAGTAGAATTTACATCCAAAGCGGATGAATTCAACCACATCACTCTATTTTGAGATAGTTGCTAAAAATGAAAAAACTCACCATAGAGGGGTGGAGTAAAATTTATCCAATAGATAAATTTCACCACACACCTCTTTGTTGAGATATTTGCTAAAAATGCAAATACTCTTTATAGAGGAGTAGAGAGAAATTTATCAGACAATGTTAAAAAACTAAAATGAAGATCCTTCTCAAATGACACCAATTCTTCAATTTATACATGGCAAACATGGAGCAAGGGGAAAATTAGGTAAAGTGATTGTTCCTGAGGGGTGAGAGATGTGAGAGGGTTATCTTAAAGAAGGTTATTTTTAAAAATTTCACACGTGTGCATGTGTGTCGTGTGAGGTAAAAATCTGATTTAATATGGGGGTGATGAGATTGTGGGGGATTTGAGGGTATTTTGAGCTAAAGGGTAAAGAGACTTTAAAGATATGTGGAGTTACTGACATTGGCTTTGTTTATTTGCTGACTTGGTCTTGGCTTTGGATCTTTTTGCAGGAGATAAAAGTCGTGTATGGATTGGAGGTTGCGAGTTTATGGGGGATTTGGGTTAAGGAAGTAGCAGATTCAGGTTCGTTTATGGGTGTGTGGTTGAGGTCGATTTGACCGGATATGGGTCTCGGGTAAGGAGTTACTGGGGATCGAATCTCGGGTTAGAGATGGGTGTGGCAGTGGGTCCTCATGTTTGGACAACTCAGGTCGTCGTCGGGTTGTGGTTTTTGGTTTCGGGTTAGAGGGAGGTGGTTATTAACGTAAGTTTGGGACTTATGGTGGAGTGAGTTTTGTGGTTATAGAGGGATGTGAGAGGAGGAGAGAGAGAGGGGTTAATGGGTTTGTGGTTGTTGGATTAATGGAGGTTAATGGGTGTGGTGAAATGAAATCTGGTTGTTGGTCGTGGTTTTTTTTATGGAGTTTGGAGAGAGAGTGTGGGTGAAGGTTGAAGATGAAGTGGGTGATGTTGTGTGTATGTGAGGTGCATGGTATTAGGGTGTGGGTGTGGGTGTGGGTGAGGGTGTAGGATAGTAAGGGTGAGGGGTTTTTGTGTGTGTGTGTTAATTTGTACCCTTACTAAAAAAATATAAAAAAATATTTACAACAAAAAATATAAAAATAAAATTAAAGGCTATAAATTAAATTTCTAAGCTATTTAATAAAAAAACTACACTAATAACATAAAATAAATAAAAATAAAAACTAAATTCCCCCCAAAACTAATCCTAAGAAAAATAAATTGAAAGAAAGATTAAAACTGAAACTAAAACTAAAAAATAAAATAAAATTAAAGTAAATAAAAAGAAATATAAAAAATGCAAATGAATTTTGAAATTTATATACAAAATATTGAACAAAATCTAAAATAAATTCTGAAAATTAAAACAAACTCAAATAAAAATTCTAAAAAAATAGTAAAAGTACAAACTCAACACACATATGGTTCGATGTGGGTTCAGGCTAGGTCTGGACTAGGTTAGGGTTACGGGAGAGGTGAATTAGCTCTTTCTTGGTGCGAATTGCCTCGAAATAAAGCTTTTGAAACTGCAAGTGCAATTATGTCCGCACAATAGAAAATTATGGACATAAGACCCAATTTTATCGAGTATTAGCAATTAAAATACGTCTATTTGGGGTATAAAATATACACTTTTGGGTGCTTATCACTCCATTTTTAGAATTTTATTTGGGGTATAAAATAAGTCTAAATATTTGCAAATTTTGGCCGTCCTCTCAAATCAGGGGTCCCCTAACTATGCGGTCGATTATTGCAGGTAACATTGGTCCCGTGCGAGGTATTCATGCCTCTTACGGGGCCGTTTTTTGACTTCTTTATGTTTTGTCCCTCTGACAACATGTTTTTAACCCTCATTCGACATATTTGACAAATTTTGATCGTGGTCTCAAATTGGGGGTCCCGTGACTAAGCGGTCGGTTCTTGCGGGTTACATTGGTGCCGTGCGAGGTGTTCGTGCCACTTATGGGGCCGTTTTGTGACTGTTTTACATTTTCACCCTTTGACGACATGTTTTTAAGTCTAAGTATAATAGTTTGCAAATTTTGGTCGTTTTCTCAAATCTAAAGTCCCGTGACTACGCGGCCAAATCCTGTGGGCTACATTGGTCCCGTTCGAGGTGTTCGAGCCTTTTACGGGGCCTTGCTTGATGTTTTCTCCATTTGACGACATATTTTTTACCCTAAGCCGACATATTTTTTACCCTAAGCCAACATATTTAACAAATTTTGGTCATGGTCTCAAATCGGGCATCCCATGACAACGCGGTCGGTTCCTGTGGGTTACAATGGTTCCGTGCGAGGTGTTCATGCCACTTACGGGGATATTTTTGGGCTACTTTGTGTTTCACCCTTTGACGACATGTTTGTAAGCCTAAGTCTAATTGTTTGCAAATTTTGGTCATGCTCTAAAATCGGGGGTCGGTTCCTTTGGGTTACATTAGTCCCATACGAGGTGTACGTGCCTCTTATTGGTTTGTTTTGTGCCTAATTTACATTTTCACCGTTTGACGACATGTTTTTAACCTTAAGTCTAGATATTTTGCAAAATTTGGTCATGCTCTTAAATCGGGGGTCCCGTTACTACGAGGTTTGTTCCTACGGTTTACATTGGACCCGTGGGAGGTGTTCGTGCCTCTTACGGGGCCTGTTTTGGGGATGTTTTACATTTTCACCCTATGACGACATGTTTTTAAGCCTAAGTCTAGATATTATACAAATTTTGACCGTGATCTCAAACCGGGGGGCCCTTGACTACGCGGTTAGTTCCTATAGGTTACATTAGTCATGTGCGAAGTGTTTGTGCCTCTTACGGGGCCGTTTTATGAATGTTTTACATTTTCACCCTTTTACGGCATGCTTTTAAGCCGAAGTCTAACAATTTGCAAACTTTGGTTGTGTTCTTAAATGAGGTGCCCTGTGACTACGTGGTCGGTTCCTGCGAGTTACATTGGTCCCGTACAAGGTGTTCGTGCATTTCACAGGACTGTTTTGTGGCTATTTTAAATTTTCACCATTTGACGGTATGCTTTAAAGCCTAAGTCTAACAATTTGCAAATTTTGATCGTGTTGTCAAACCAGGGGTCCCAAGACTACGCGGTCGGTTCTTGAGGGTTACATTGGTCCCGTGCGAGGTGTTCATTCCTCTTATGAGGCCGTTTTGTGGCCATTTTGTGTTTTCACTCTTTGACGGCATGTTTTTAAACCTAAGTCTAATAGTTTGAAAATTTTGGTCAATCTTTAAAACCAGGGGTCTCGTGACTAGGCGATCAGTTACTGCGAATTACATTGGTCCCATACGAGGTGTTCGTGCCTCTTACGGGGCCGTTTTATGGTTTTTTTGACATTTTAACCATTTGATGACATGTTTTTAAACCTAAGTATAACAATTCTAAATTTTGGTCGTGTTCAGAAACTACGGGTCCAGTGACTACGTGGTCGATTCCTGCCAGTTACATTGGTCCCGTTCGAGGTGTTCGTGCCACTTGCAAGGCCATTTTGTGACTACTTTATGTTTTCAACCTTCAACGACATGTTTTTAACCCTAAGTCTAATGGTTTGGAAATTGTTGTCGTTCTCTCAAATCGAGGGTCATGTGCGCGGACGGTTCCTATGGGTTACATTGGTCCCTTGCGAGGTGTTCGTGCCTCTTACGGAGCCATTTTCTGGCTGTTTTATATTTTCACCGTTTGACGATATGTCTATTTTACAAATTTTGGTCGTGCTCTCAAATCGGGCATCCCGTGACTACACGATCGGTTCCTAGGGGTTACATTGGTCCCGCGTGTGGTGTTCGTACCTCTTACATGATCTTTTTATGGTTGCTTTATGTTTCCACCCTTTAACGACATCTTTTTAACTCTAAGTCTACATATTTTGTAAATTTTGGTCGTGTTCTCAAATCCGGATCCCCATGACTATGCGGTCGGTTCCCGTGGGTTACATTGGTTTCGTACGAGCTGTCCGTGCCTCTTACGTGGTCGTTTTGTTGCTGGTTTATGTTCTTACCCTTTTACAATATTTTTTTAACTCTAAGTCTACATATTTTGTGAATTTTAGTCGTGCTCTCAAATCGGGGGTCCCGTGACTGTTGTGTATAATGGTCCGGTGCGTTATGCCTCTTACAGGGCCGTTTTATGGTTATTTAATGTTTTCAACCTTTGACGGTATTTTTTAAGCCTAATTCTAATAGTTTGCAAATTTTTCTCCTGCTCTCAAATCGGGGATCCCATGACTACGCGGTCGGTTCTTACCGATTACATTGGTCCCGTGAGAGGTGTTCATGCGTCTTACAAGGCCGTTTTTTGGTTGCTTTATGTTTTCACCATTTAACGACAATCATCTTACAAGGTGTTCATGATTCTTATAGGGCCATTTTGTTACGAATTTATGTTTTAACCCTCCGAGGGCATGTTTTTAACCCTCATTCCATATTTTTGACAAATTTTGATCGTGGTCTCAAATCGGGGGTCCCGTGACTATGTCGTCGGTTCCTACGGGTTATAATGGTCTCGTGCAAGGTGTTTGTGCCACTTATGGGGCCATTTTGTGACTGCTTTATGTTTTCACCCTTTGACGGCATGTTTTTAAGCCTAAGTCTAATAGTCTTCAAATTTTGGTCGTTCTCTCAAATCGGAAGTCCTGTGACTACGCGGCTAATTTCTACAGGTTACATTAGTCCCGTTCGAGGTATTCGGGCCTCTTACAGGGACGTTTTGTGGCTTCTTTATGTTTTCTCCCTTTGATGACATGTTTTTAACCCTAAGCCGACATATTTGACAAATGTTGGTCGTAGTCTCAAATCGGGGGTCCTCTGACTATGCGGTTAGTTCCTGAGGGTTACAATGGTCCCGTGTGAGGTGTTCGTGCCACTTACGGGGCTGTTTTGTGGATGCCTTATATTTCACCCTTTGATGACAAGTTTGTAAGCCTAAGTCAAATTATTTGTAAACTTTGATCCTGCTCTCAAACTAGGGGTCGATTCTTAAGGGTTACATTGGTTCCATGCGACGTGTAGGTGCTTCTTACGTGTCCGTTTTGTGGCTACTTTACATTTTCAGACTTTGAAGACATGTTTTTAAGCATAAGTCTAGATATTTTGCAAATTTTTGTCATGCTATTAAACTGGGGGTCTCGTTACTACACGGTTTGTTCCGACGGGTTACATTGGACCCGTGGGAGGTGTTCGTGCCTCTTACAGGGCCAATTTGGACTGTTTTACATTTTCACCCTTTGACGACATGTTTTTAAGCCTAAGTATTTGTTGATAAGGTGCGGAGGCCTCGAATTTAAAATTAAATTACTTTTTACTTCACAAAGTAATAATTTCCTTTTTAATAAGATGATGGTTCAATTAAAACAATTTTTAATTTACTTCAAACTAAAATGAAACCGAGTGAAATATGAGTAGAACACAAACATATTTTGATTTCACTTAAACATAATTAATTAACCCAAGTCCTAGAAATTTTCTTAAGTCATATTATCAATTAATCTAATTAGGCCAAATCAAATTTTAACACATTACATTAATGACTTGAATTAATTACACATAAACATTACCCAATTAATTTATGTAGCACCAAATTAAATTAGTAGTGATTAAACCAAATTTTATCTTGTTACCTAAGCATGCATTCTAGGTGACATAGCAAGATAAATTAAACAATGAATCACTATGCCGCGATGTATGAGGAAAAACCCACATCGGAAAAAAACCTCGGACGACCCTAGCCTCAAATCCACTAAGCACGGAATTACCATTACAAGCAAGATGACTTACAACACTCGACTCGACTCCTTCAAGCCCCAACGCGTCTTCTTGCAAATACCTCTTCTTTGCGAATAACCATGGAGCTCCACCTCAGTCTCGGAATCTACCGATCGAACTTTATATGGTCACCGTCACCTGAACAAGGACCCTTTATCCAAGTGGGTAAATCAACGCAAACTTCTTCTTCTTTTTGGGATGTAGAAGCAAACCCAAATGAACTCTTCAACGGTAGAGTAATACCCGGTGCCAAATACTCTAAGCAATGATATATATATTGGAACTTGGAATAAACAAACTAATGGGTGTAACACAAGTGTTTAATCAAGTTTTCTTTAAAAAATATACACTTAAACTTAAACTTTTTCTTAGGAAAGATGAGATATCAAGACACTCTATAGGATTTAGAATATTATGAGAAAGTTAATTAGAAAATTTTCATTTCCGCACTTAAGAGGTTCTGTCAAAAGATAGTGCGAAAAGAAGTGGGAAAGTGGGTCAAAAACTGCTCAAAACTGCCAATTTACTGTTCCCGCCAGATCTCGTTTGAACGAGATTTTTCGTTCGAACGAAGTGTCGTTCGAATGATCTTCTAACGAAGTTCCAGTGTGAACTCATTAGAAATCTCGTTCGAACCATCATTCTCGTTCGAACGATACTTCGAACGACATCCCAGTGGCCAATTTGGGAACTCGTTGGCAAACTCGTTCGAACGACATTACTGTTCGAACGACAAGCTCGATAGAACGAACTTCCAGAAAGTTTAAAAAATTATATTTTCAGCCCAGAAACTTTATATACTTTATATTAAAGTTTTAATAAAATCTTTCTGAAATTAATCAACAGTTTTAAATATGCGTAGACCCAATATAAATTGTTCCAAGCTCCTATATATACTAAAATGAATTCATACCTTAGGAGCATTGGAACCAATGTTGTTGACGTAGAAACGAGTCACATTAAACTCGACATTTGATGAAGCTTTAATATCTTGGCCGCTATGTCTTCAACAAACACATCATAGGCTTGAAGGATGATCAATAACTCTATCCTATGACTCAAACGTTTTTGTCCGGAATTGAGCCAAAACTACAAAGGACTCAATTAGAAACTTGTGTCCTTACAAATCTCCCCCTTTGTCTATTCCGGGACAAAAACTAAACAAAAATCCTAAAGGTCCATCAAGCTGTACTGGACTAATAAGAAGTCCCACCCAAAATAAAAGTACAATGCTTGACTCAAACAACCTAAAGGATCAAAATCTTTTCCCGTGTAAGTTGCCACTTAGAATATAATTCCTGCACACTTAAGCAAACACATTAAACGCATAGGAAATATCAAAATATTAAATTCAATTAAAGAATTACTCCCCCTAAATTAATTATCCCCTTTATTAAACATGATCAATCTAAGAAGATAACGCTCTCCCCCTAAGTTAAATCTCCCAAACTAATATACGATTACAATAGGATTAGATACCATATCTCCCCCTATCATTCTCCCCCCTTTTGTTTAGGAATAGACAAAGGATTACGAATCAAAACATTAACTTATCTCCTCCAATTAAAGCATATACAACCTTAAAATAAACAAGGGATAAATAGAATGGGATAATAAGCTAAATATACAATTGTGCATAAAGTGATTAGACATTACGGCACATAGGCAACAAAATCACAACTAATCCATACAAATGAATACCAACTATGATTCGAAAACAAATGATACCAAATAGACAAATAAGATTTTAAGAATGTGATATCAAACAAACTACGCAACAAACAAGGTACCAATTATAAATTGAAGCATAAATGGACTAACTAAACATGGAAAAGACATAGACAAAATATCATATATATGTATACACAATAGATACAAGCTAAGCATAAGTATACACATATAGATATAAACACCAAAATGACATAAAATAAGATAAACTTTTCGCAGTCGTACGACAAAAATGTGTTATGGGGAAACGAAAGTGCTGGGGTGTGAACTAGTAATAATTAAATTTAGACCCAATCACTTAAACATGTTCACGGAGTTCTCAATTGATTGCAACTTCATCACATTTGAATATAACCTCATGTGACAATATAGATTGAACTCAATGAACAAACATATACAATGCATACAAGCCTAGCATATTGATGATTCTACAAACCAATAGAGTCAGTACATTGAAAGTACCACTAGGATAAATGGACATTGTGCAAACTGTTGATATACCATCCAATCTCCCTCAATAAGCATATATATTTTTGAATGAATATATCAATTAAACATAGGCCTTGGTAACTACTTTTCTTTTTAATGGCATAATTATGTTTTTAGGCCTTTGTACCACGTATTTCTTTTAGGTCCAAACAAAATGGTGGCTTACTATTCATAAAGGATAATAAATCCTTTCGGAGCCCTTTTCCGTGCACATTTATATTTACCATTTTTTATATCTCACACAAATCTCACGTGCAATGGATTTTGACATGCACAAGTCCTCCTAGATCACAAATATGTAGATGACAAGATTGGTAAGAGAACACCTCACAAAACTCAAATATACATATGAAGTTAAAGTTTCAAATGAGCTCCTGCATGTGTGAATAGAGGCATATAAAAATAGAATCCATTAAATCAACACAAAATCCAACTACTCCATGTAAGCATGGTAAAGAACATAATAAGGATTGATAATCTAAACCAAAAGTTCTATCCACAAGGGAGCGTAAAAGATGGTATTCTAACACAAATGTATGCCACATAAAGTGTGTCAAACTAAAATACAAAAAAAAAAAAAAATCTTTTTGAGTTTTTCAAAATTTTAACCAAAAATAAAAATATATACTCAAAAGACACACGAAAATCATTTGCATTTTTCATTAAGCCTAAATTAATAAAAGGTGAAACACAAATGATAAACAAAAATCTTTTTGTATTTTTCATTTAAAGCAAACAAAAATAAAATTAAATATAATACAAAAGATAAACAAAAATCATTATTCTAGCATTGGATTAAGCATGGATTATAGACTAGAAAATGATTAAACAAGCATACATTTAGTATGATGATATAGCATGAAGTACAAAAGCTAAAGTATGAAAATAAAACTGACACATTCAACCTTTAGATTTTGCAAAAGAGGAAGCATGTGAAAGTAAATGAGAATCAAAAACCCTATTTTGTAGAGCTACCAAGTTGGATCTTCTAACCCAAAATAGTGATGAGTTACTATCTCAGGGTGTAGGAATCTTGACTACCTTGGTTTCCTTACAGTGGGATTTTCTAGGACCTCATTTAAGATCAAAACAAAATTTCCTAAGATGACCTTTTCGACCAAAATGTGCACAAGTAAAAACACGTCGAAGATTGGTACCTAAGGATTGATCTCTAAAGGCTTTCCTAGGTGATTCTCTTAAAACATTAGTTTTGGTTTTATAATTAGATTGATTACAAGTATCGAAGCCTAAACCACAAGTGTCATTTTTTATTTGGATCGTTTCTAATATTTTATCTAATTTTTCCGAACGACACTCCAAATCAAATTTGACTTTACTAGAGTATTTTAATTTATTTTCTAATTCTAGGCTGTTAGACTCTAATAAAACATTTCTCTCTTCAAAATCGAGAAGCTCCTTTTTCAAGGATTCCATTAAACCTCTAAGGCTATCTCTCTCTCCTTTTTCATATTCAAGCTTCTCTCAAAGAATCCTCTCATGTGTCCTAAGGTCTTCTACCAACATACTATCATCAACAACCTTGACACACTCTCTTAAACTTGCTTCTAACTTTAAATTAGCTCTTTTTAATTTAATAGATTCTTCATAAAGTTCTTGAAAAGCATTTTGAAGTTCACTCACGTTAACCTCTTCTTCATTTTCACTCTCTCTTTCTTCTTCACTCTCACTACCATCAAAAGCAAGGGAATCATAAACTATGACCTTGGAAGTATCATGTGTTGAAATCTCATCAATAGAGGAATGCTCACTATCACTCACATGACTATCCATAAAACCAACAAAGTTGGGCTTATTAGGGGAATCGGGTCCCTCTTCAATATCACTATCACTATCACTAAGGGTTGCATTAAAATAAACTTGTTTCTTACCCTATCTCCTTAGTTTAGTGGGGCATTCAAAAGCCCTATGGTCATACCCTTCAAAACCAAAACACTTAACTGAATCGTCCCTGTTTAAATTTTCTTTAGGAGTTTTGGGGATCCTTTCGGCTTTGTCATGCTTAGAAGTTTCAAATTTCTTAAAATCATTTTTAAATTTATCTTTGTTAAATTTAAGAAATTTTCAAAATTTTCGAGCAAACAAGGCTATATCTTCCGAGTCACTATCACGCTCGCTCTCTACTACTTGTTTTTCCTATTTTCAGGCTTTTAAAGCAACACCCTTTTGAATTTTCTTTTCGGTTTTAGAGGGAAACATGTCCAGTTCATAGGTTTGTAAATCACCTACAAGCTCTTCTAATTTCGTAGAGGCTAAAGTTGGTAAAGAATTTAAAACAGTCACTTTTGGAATAAATCTATCGGGTAGGGACCTTAAAATTTTCTTTACTACTCGGTTGTCGGGAATTTTCTCTCCCGAGTTAAAAGATGAATTAACAGTATCAGAAAGTCTAGCATAAAATTCATCAAAAGATTCTTTTTCGTTCATTTTGATGGTTTCAAATTGAGTGGTGGGGTTTCGGAGTTTCGAAGCCTTAACAACACTTGTACCTTCATGAGTGAGTTATAAAATATCCCGAGCTTCTTTAGCGGTTTCAAACGTCATAATGCGACGAAATTCATCCTGTGTGACCGCGCTAAACAAGGCATTTAAACCACGAGAATTAAAATTTGAAAGTTTAAATTCATTTTCACTCCATCTATCGAGGGGTAACACGCTCATTATCTAATAAATGTGAAGGTGGGGACCACCCGTTAATGATAGATAACCAAACTCTTTTGTAGATAGATTTTAGTGCTAATTCGATTCGTGCTTTTCAATACGCGTAGTTAGAACCATCAAAAATAGGAAATTTTGAAAATGAGGAAAATTCCATTTTAGCCAAAAATATCTAAAGGATCTTAAACGCAATAATTTAGCGATCCTGCTCTGATACCACTTGTTGATAAGGTGCAGAGGCCCCAAATTTAAAATTAAATTACTTTTTACTTCACAAAGTAATAATTTCCTTTTTAAATATGCGAAAACGTAAGATGATGATTCAATTAAAACAAATTTTAATTTACATCAAATTAAAATTAAACCAAGTGAAATATGATTAAAACACACACATATTTTGATTTCACTTAGACATAATTAATTAACCCAAGTCCTAGAAATTTTCCTAAGTCATATTATCAATTAATCCAATTAGGCCAAACCAAATTTCAACATATTAAATTAATGACTTGAATTAATTACACATAAACATTACCCGATTAATTTACGTAGCACCAAATTAAATTAGTAGTGATTAAATCAAATTTTATCTTGTTACCTAAGCATGCGTTCTAGGTGATATAGCAAGATAAAATTAAACAATGAATCAATACGCCGCGATGTATGAGGGAAAACCCACAACGGAAAAAAACCTCGGACGACCCTAGCCTCAAATCCACTAAGTACGGAATTACAATTACAAGCAAGATGACTTACAACACTTGACTCCACTCTTTAAAGCCCTGACAAGTCTTCTTGCAAATACCTATGCTTAGCGAATAACCACGGAGCTCCATCGTGGTCTCGGAACCACCGATCGGACTTTATATGGTCACCGTTACCCGAACAAGGGCCCTTTATCCAAGTTGGTAAATCAATGCAAACTTCTTCTTATTTGTGGGATGTAGAAGAAAACCCAAACGAACTTTTCAACGGTAGAGTAATACCCAGTGCCAAACACTCCAAGCAATGATATATATATTGGAACTTGGAATAAACAAACTAATGGGTGTAACACAAGTGTTTAATCAATTTTCTTTGAAAAATATACACTTAAACTTGAACTTTTTCTTAGGAAAGATGAGCTCTCAAAACACTCTATAAGAGTTAGAATATTATGAAAAATTTAATTAGAAAATGTTCATTTCCGCACTTAAGAAGTTCTGTTAAAAGATGGTGGGAAAAGAAGTGGGAAAGTGGGTCAAAAACTGCTCAAAACTGCCAATTAACTCTTCTTGCCAAATATCGTTCAAACGAGATTTTTCATTCGAACGAAGTCACGTTCGAACGATCATCTAACGAAGTTCCAGTGTGAACTCATTAGAAATCTCATTGGATATCTCGTTCAAACCATCATTCTCGTTCGAATGATACTTCGAACGACATTCCAGTGGACAATTTGGGAACTCATGGGAAAACTCATTCGAACGACATTATTGTTCGAGCGACAAACTTGTTCGAACGACACTTCGAACGAACTTCCAGAAAGTTTTTTAAATAAACGTACACCAAATGTAAATTGTTCCAAGCTCCTATATATATTAAAATGCATTCATACCTTAGGAGCAATGGAACCAATGTTGTTGACGTAGAAACGAGTCACATTAAACTCGGCATTTGATGAGGCTTTAATATCTTGGCCACTACGTCTTCAATAAACACGTCATAGGCTTGAATGATGATCAATAACTCTATCCTATGACTCAAACATTTTTGTCCGAAATTGAGCCAAAACTACAAAGGACTCAATTGGAAACTTGTGCCCTTACAGTATATATATATTTTTCAAATTTTGATCGTGATCTCAAATCATGGGTCCCGTGACTACGCGGTTAGTTCCAACAGGTTATATTGGACCTGTGCGAAGTGTTTGTGCCTCTTATGTGGCACCCTTTCGTGGATGTTTTACATTTTCACTTTTTTACTACATATTTTTAAACCTAAGTCTAATAGTTTCCAAATTTTGGTCGTGTTCTCAAACGAGGGGCCCCGTGACTAAGTGGTCGATTTCTGCGAGTTACATTGGTCCCTTGTGAGGTGTTCATGATTCTTACGGGGCCGTTTTGTGGCTATTTTAAGTTTTCACCATTTGATGACATGCTTTTAAACCTAAGTCTAACAGTTTGCAAATTTTGATTGTGTTGTCAAACCAGGGGTCCCATGACTATGCGGTCGGTTGTTGCGGGTTACATTGGTCCCGTACGAGGTGTTCGATCCTCTTACGAAACCGTTTTGTGTCTATTTTATGTTTTTACCCTTTGACGACATGTTTTTAAACCTAAGTCTAATAATTTGCAAATTTTGGTCAAGCTTTCAAATCGGGGGTCTCATGACTAGGCGGTCGATTACTACGAGTTACATTGGTCCCGTGTGAGGTGTTCGTTCCTCTAACAGGGCCATTTGATGGTATTTTACATTTTCACCATTTGATGACATATTTTTAAACCTAAGTCTAACAATATGTAAATTTTTGTCGTGTTCTGAAACTAGGGGTCCAGTGACTACGCGGTCGGTTCCTGCCGAGTACATTAATCCCGTGTGAGGTGTTCATTCCACTTACGAGGCCTTTTTGTGATTACTTTATGTTTTCAACCTTTGACCGCATGTTTTTAAGCCTATGTCTAATTGTTTGGAAATTTTGGTCGTGCTCTTAAATCGGGGGTCTCGTGACTACGCAAATTGTTCCTACAAGTTACATTGGTTCCTTGCGAGGTGTTCGTGCCTCTTATGGGGCCGTTCAACGATTTCTTTATGTTTTCACCATTTGATGACATGTTTTTAACTCTAAGTTTACATATTTTACAAATTTTGGTCGTGCTCTCAAATCAGGTATCCCGTGACTACGTGATCGGTTCCTGCGGGTTATATTGGTCCAGCGCGAGGTGTTCGTGCCTCCTACATGGCCGTTTTGTGGTTTCTTTATGTTTTCACCCTTTGACGACATCTTTTTAACTTTAAGTCTTCATATTTTGCAAATTTTGGTTGTGTTCTCAAATTCGGGGTCCCATGACTACGCGGTCGGTTCCTGCAGGTTACATTGGTCCCGTGCAAGGTGTTCATGCCTCTTACGTGACCATTTTGTGGCTACTTTATGTTTTCACCCTTTGAGAACATGCTTTTAACTCTAATGCTATGTATTTTTAAAATTTTGGTCCTGCTCTCAAATTGGGGTGTCCCATGACTATGCGGCTGATTCCAGCAAGTTACATTGGTCTGGTGTGAGGTGTCCGTGCCTCTTATGGGGCCGTTTTGTGGTTATTTAATGTTTTTAATCTTTGAAGGTGTTTTTAAGCCTAATTCTAATAGTTTTCAATTTTTTTTTATGCTCTATAATCGGGGATCCCATGACAATGCAGTCGGTTCTTATCGATTACATTGGTCCCGTGAGAGGTTTTCATGCATCTTACAAGGCCGTTTCGTGGTTGCTTTACGTTTTCACCCTTAGATGACATGGTTTTAATCCTAAGTGTAAAATTATTGCAAATTTTGGTGATGATCTCAAACTGGGGGTCCCATGACTATGCGATCGGTTCCTGCGGGTTACACTGGTCTCGTGTGAGGTGTTCATGCTAATTATGGATCCATTTTGTGACCACTATACGTTTTCACCCTCTGATGACTTGTTTTTAACCCTAATTCGACATATTTGACAAATTTTGGTCGTTGTCTCAAATCGCGGGTCCCGTGACTACACGGTCAGATCCTGCGGGTGACAATGGTTTCGCGCGAGGTGTTCGTGCCACTTATGAAACCATTTTGTGACTGCTTTACATTTTATCCCTTTGACGGCATATTTTTAGTCTTAAGTTTTATAGTTTGCAAATTTCGGTTGTGCTTTCAAACCGGGGGTCCCGTGACTATGAGGTCGGTTCTTACGAGTTACATTGGTCCCGTGCGAGGTGTTCGTGCCACTTACGAGGCTATTTGGTGGCTGCTTTACGTTTACACCCTTTTGACTACATTTTTTAAGCCTAAGTCTAATAGTTTACAAATTTTGGTCATACTCTGAAACTGGGGGGCGTGATCACGCTATCGATTACTGTTGGTTATATTGGTCCCGTGCGAGGTGTCTATGCCTCTTATGGGGCCATTTTGTGGTTGATTTATGTTTTCATCCTTTAATGACTTGTTATTAACTCTAAGTCTACATATTTTGCAAATTTTGGTCATCCTCTCAAATTTGGGGTCCCGGGACTACGGGGTCGGTTCTTGTGGTTTACATTAGTCCTCTGTGAGGGGCTCGTGCCTCTTAAGTGGCCAATTTGTGGCTGCTTTATGTTTTCACCGTTTGAAGGAATGTTTTTAAGCTTAAGTCTATATATTTTGCAAATTTTGGTCGTGCTCTTAAAATGGGGGTCCTGTTACTACGTGGTTTGTTCCTACGGGTAACATTGGTCCCATGGGAGGTGTTTGTGCCTCTTACGGGGACGTTTTGGGGGGCTTTTACATTTTCACCCTTTCACGGCATATTCTTAAGCCTAAGTCTAAATATTTTTTGAATTATGGTCGTTCTCTCAAACCATGGGTCCCGGGACAACGCAATCAATTCTTACCTGTTACATTGGTCCCGTGCGAAGTGTTCACGCCTCTAACGTGACCATTTTGTGAATATTTTACATTTTGACCCTTTGAAGGCATGTTTTTAAGCCTAAGTCTAACAGTTTGCAAATTTTGGTTTTGTTCTCAAATTAGGGGTCTCATGACAACGCGACCAGTTCCTATAAGTTACATTGGTCCTGTGTGAGGTGTTCGTGCCTGTTACAAGGCTGGTTTTTCGCCGTTTCAAGTTTTCACCCTTTGACGACTTATTTTTAAGTCTAAGTCTAACAATTTACAAATTTCAATCATTTTCTCAGACCAGGGGTCCCATGACTCCGCGATAGATTCTTGCGGGTTACATTGGTCACGTGCGAGGTCTTCGTTCCTCGTCTGGGGCCATTTTTGTTATTGTTTTACATTTTCACCATTTGACGACATGTTTTTAAGCCCTAGTCTAACAGTTTGCAAATTATGGTCGTGCTCTCAAACTGGGGGTCTCATGACTATGCGACTGGTTACTACGAGTTACATTGGTCCTGTACGAGGTGTTCTTGCCTCATATGGGGCCGTTTTGTGGCTATTTTATATTTTCACCCTTTGACGACATGTTTTTAAGCTTAAGTTTAACAATTTGTAAATTTTGGTAATGTTTTGAAACTGGGGGTCCGTGACTATGCGGTCGGTTTCCGCGGGTTACATTTTTCCGGTGCGAGGTGTTCTTACCTTTTATGGGGTCGTTTTGTGACAATTTTACGTTTTAAACCTTTGACGCCATGCTGTTTAGACTAATTCTAACAGTTTGTAAATTTTTGTCGTGCTCTCAAACCAGGGATCCTGTGACTACGTGATCGATTCTTACCAGTTACATTGGTCCCGTGGGAGGTGTTCATGCCTTTTACAAGGCCGTTTTGTGGATCCTATACGTTTTCACCCTTTGACGACATGTTTTTAAGCCTAAGTCTAACAATTTGCAAATTTTGGCCATGATCTTAAACCGGGGATCCCATGACTACGTGGTCAGCTCCAGTAGGTTACATTTTCCCGTGCTAGGTGTTTATACCTCTTATAGGGCCTCTTTGTGGTTGATTTACGTTTTCACCCTTTGATGACACGTTTTTAAGTCCAAGTCTAACATTTTGCAAAGTTTTGTCAAGTTCTAAAACCAAGGGTCCCAATACTACATGATCAGTTCTTTTGGGTTACATTAGTCCCGTACGAGTATTCGTGCCTCTTATTGGCCCTTTTTGTGGCTATTTTTCATTTTCACCTTTTGATGGCATGTTTTTAAGCCTAAGTCTAATAATTTATAAATTTTGATCGTCTTCGTAAATCGAGGGTCCTATGATAAGGTGGTCAGTTCTTGCTGGGTACATTGGTCCCGTGCGAGGTGTTCGTACCTCTTGCGAAGCCTATTTGTTGCTATTTTATGTTTTCACCATTTACCGACATGTTTTTTTAGCCTAAGTCTAATATTTTGGAAATTTTGGTCATGCTCTCAAACTGGGAGTCCCATGACTATGCGATCGGTTCCTGTGGGTTACATTTGTCCCGTGTGAGGTGTTCATGTCTCTTAGGCGGCCGTTTTCTGGCTATTTTACTTTTCAACCTTTGACGACACCTTTTTAAGCCAAAGTCTAATAGTTTTCAAATTTTTATCATGTTCTCAAATCGGGATCCCGTGACTACATGGTCGGTTCCTGCTAGTAACATTGGTCCCGCACGAGGTGTTCGCATCTCTTATGGGAATTTTGTGGCTGCATTATGTTTTCACTTTTTGAAGGCACATTTTTAAGCCTAAGTATAACAGTTTGCAAATATTGGTCGTGCTCTTAAATCGGGGGTCCCGTGACTAAGCGATCGATTCTCACGGGTTACATTGGTCCTGGGCAAGGTTTTCGTGCCATTTTTTGGGTATTTTATGTTTTCACCCTTTAACGACACATTTTTAAACCAAAGTCTAACAATTTTCAAGTTTTGGTTATGTTCTCAAAGCAGGGCTCTTGTGACCACGCAATTGGTTTTTGCGAGTTACGTGGTCCGATACGAGGTGTTCATGCCTCTTACAGGGCCATTTTCTAATTGTTTTGCATTTTCAACCTTTGACGATACATTTTTAAGCCAAGTCTAAATGTTTGCAAATTTTTGTCATGCTCTAAAACTAGGGGTCCCATGACTATACGGTCAGTTCCTATCGGTTACATTGGTCTCGTGCCAAGTGTTCATGCCTCTGACACGTCCATTTTGTGGCTGCTTTACGTTTTCACCCTTTGACGATATGTTTTTAGTCCTAAGTCTAACAGTTCGCAAATTTTTCTCTTGCTCATAAATCGAGGGTCCCATACGAGGTGTTCGTGCCTCTTACGAGGCCATTTTGTGGTTGTTTTATGTTATCACCCCTTTGACGACATTTTTTTAACTAAAAGTCTACATATTTTACAAATTTTGGTCGTGCTCTCAAATCGGGGTTCCCGTGACTATGCAGTTGGTTTCTATGGATTACATTGGTGCCGTGCGAGGTGTTCGTGCGTCTTACGGGGCCGTTTTGTGGTGGTTTTACGTTTTCACTCTTTGACGGCATGTTTCTAAGATAATGTCTAGATATTTTTTAAATTTCCATCGTGCTCTCAAACTGGGGGTCCCCTGACTACGCGGTCGGTTCTTGCGAGTTACATTGGTCTCGTGTGAAGTGTTTGTACCTCTTACGTCACCGTTTGTGGATGTTTTACGTTTTCACCCTTTGACGACATGTTTTTAAGCGTAAGTTCAACTATTTGCAAATTTTGGTCATTTTCTCAAACCAGGGGTCCGATGACTACGCGATCTGCTCTTGCGAGTTAAATTGGTCCCGTGCGATGTGTTCGTTCCTCTTACGGGACTGTTTTTTGGCTATTTTATGTTTTCATCCTTTGACGACTTGTTTTTAATCCTAAGTCTAATAGTTTGCAATTTTTTGTCGTGCTCTTAAACCGGGAGTCTCGTGATTACACAGTCGGCTCCTAAGAGTTACATTAGTCCGGTGCGAGGTGTTAATGCCTCTTACAGGGCCGTTTTGTTGCTATTTTAAGTTTTCACCCTTTGACGACATGTTTTTAAGCCCAAGTCTAATAATTTGTAATTTTTGGGCGTGTTCTAAAACTGGGGGTCCCATAATCATGTGGCTGGTTTCTACGAGTTACATTGGTTCGGTGCAAGTTATTTGTACCTCTGACGAGGCTGTTTTATGCCTATTTTACGTTTCAACCTTTGATCGCATGTTTTTTAGCCTAATTGTAACCGTTTGCAAATTTTTATCCTACTCTGAAACCGAGGATCCCATGACTACGCGATCAGTTCTTACCGGTTATATTGGTCCCATGCGAGGTGTTCATGCCTCTTACAAGGACGTTTTGTGTCTTCTTTATAGTTTCACCCTTTAACGGCATATGTTTACACCTAAGTCTCACAATTTGCAAATTTTGGTCATGCTCTCAAATTGGGGCTCTTGTGACTCCTCGGTCGGTTTCTGCATGTTACATTGATCCCATGGGAGATATTCAAGACTCTTAAGGTGCTCTTTTGTGGGTGCTTTAGATTTTCATCCTTTGACAACTAGTTTTTAACCCTAATTTGACATATTTGACAAATTTTGGTCGTGGACTCAAATATGGGGTCCCGTGACAATGCGGTCGATTCCTGCGGGTTAAAGTGGTCCCGTACGAGGTGTTCGTGCCACTTATGGGGCCATTTTGTGGCTAGTTTATATTTTCACCATTTGACGACATGTTTTTATAGCTAAGTCTAATAGTTTGCAAATTTTGGTCATGATTTCAAACCAGGGGTATCGTAACTACGCGATCGGTTCATGTGAGTTACATTGGTCCCGTGTGAGGTGTTTGTACCTCTCACGGGGCCAGTTGGTGGTAATTTTATGTTTTTAACATTTGACGGCATTTTTTAATCCTAATTCTAATAGTTTGCAAATTTTTTTCATGCTCTCAAATCGTGGATCCCGTGACTACGCGATTGGTTCTTATCAGTTACATTGGTTCCGTGCGAGGTGTTCATGCCTCTTAGAAAGTCATTTTGTAGTTGCTTTACGTTTTCACCCTCTGACGAAATGTTTTTAAGGCTAAGTCTAACAGTTTACAAATTTTTGTCATGCTCCAAAAATGGGGGGCCCGTTACTACGCGGTCGGTTCCTGCGGGTTACATTGGTTTCGTGTGAGGTGTTCGTGCCTCTTACGGGGCCATTTTATGTCTGCTTTATTTTTTCACCCTTTGACGACATGTTTTTAACCCTACGTCGACATATTTGACAAAGTTTGGTCATGGTCTCAAATCAGGCAATCGGTCCTTGAGGGTTACAATGGTCCCGTACGAGGTGTTCATGCCACTTACGGGGCCATTTTGTGGGTGCTTTACATTTTCACCCAATGACATCATGTTTTTAAGCCTAAGTATAATAATTTGCAAATTTTGGTCGTGCTCTCAAACCCGGGGTCACATGATTATGCGATCAGTTCTTGCGAGTTACATTGGTCCCGTGCGAGGAGTTCGTGCCGATTACGAGGCCGTTTTGTAGTTATTTTATGTTTTCAACCTTTGACGACATATTTTTAAGCCTAATTCTAACAGTTTGCAAAAAAAATTCGTGGTCTCAAACGGGGGATCCCAAGACTATGCAGTCGGTTCCTACTGGTTACATTGGTCCCATGCAAGGTGTTCACTCCTCTCACAGAGCTATTTTGTGGTTGCTTTACGTTTTCACCCTTTGACGGCATGCTTTTAAGCCTAAGTCTTAGAGTTTGCAAATTTTGGTCATTCTCTTAAACTGGGGGTTCCGTGACTATGCGGTCGGTTCCTCTGAATTATATTGGTCATATACGAGGTGTTCGTGCCTCTTACAGGGCCATTTTGTGGCTTCTTTATGTTTTCACCCTCCGACGACATGTTTTTAACCCTAAGTCGAAATATTTGACAAATTTTGGTTGTGGTCTCAATTCAGGGGTCTTGTGAGTACGCGGTCAGTTACTGGGGGTTACAATGGTCCCGTGCGAGGTGTTCGTTCCACTTACGAGACTTTTTGTGTCCGTTTTACATTTTCACCCTGTGACGGGTGTTTTTAAGAATAAGTCTAATAGTTTGCAAATTTTTATCGTGCTCTCAAATTGAGGGTTTAGTGAATACGCGATCGGTTGTTGTGGGTTACATTGGTCCCGTGCAAGGTGTTCGCGCTTCTTACAGGGTTGCTTTGTGTTTTTTTTTGTTTTCACCCCTCTATGGCATGCTATTTAGCCCAAGTCAAACAGTTTGCAAATTATGTTTGTGTTCTCAAACCGGGTGTACCGTGACTATGTGGTCAGTTCCTGTGGGTTATATTGGTCCCGTGCGAGGTGTTTGTGCCTCTTACGGGGCTGTTTTGTGGATGTTTTAAGTTTTCACCCTTTGACGATATGTTTTTAACTCTAAGTCTAGATATTTTGCAAATTTTGGTCTTGTTCTCAAATCGGGGGTCCCGTGACGATGCCGTAGGTTCTCGCAGGTTTCACTGGTCCTATGCGAGGTGTTCGTGCCTTTTATGGGCCCGTTTTGTGGCTGCTTTACATTTTCACCCTTTGGCGCCATATTTTTATGCCTAAGTCTAGATATTTTGCAAATTTTGGTCGTGCTATTAAATTGGGGGTCCCGTTACTACGCGATTAGTCCTGCGAGTTATATTAGTCCTCTGGGCGGTGTTCGTGCCTCTTACAGGGCCATTTTGAGTCTGTTTTACATTTTCACTCTTTGACGGAATGTTTTTAAGCCTAAGTCTAGAAATTTTTCAAATTTTGTTCGTGCTCTTAAATCATGGGACTCGTGACTATGCAGTCAATTCATGCGGGTTACATTGGTCCCGTGTGATGTGTTCGTGCCTCTTACGTGGATATTTTATGGGTATTTTGCATTTTCACCCTTTGACGGCATGTTTTTAAGCCAAAGTCTAATAGTTTGCAAATTTTGGTCATTTTCTCAAACTAGGGATCCCATGCGAGGTGTCCATGCCTCTTACAGGGCCATTTTATTGATGTTTTGAGTTTTCATCCTTTGACGGCATATTTTTAAGCCTAAGTCTAATAGTTTGTAAATTTTGGTCATGTTCTCAATGCAGGAGTCCCATGACTATGCAGTCGGTTCTTAAGGGTTACATTGGTCCCTTACGAGGTGTTCGTGCCACTTAAGGGCCATTTTTTGGCTGCTTTACATTTTCACCCTGTGACGGCATGTTTTTTAGAATATGTTTAATAGTTTGCAAATTTTTGTCATGCTCTCAAATCAGGGGTCTCGTGGCTATGTGGTCTGTTCTTGTGGGGTATATTGGTCCCGTGCGAGGTGTTCGTGCTTCTTACAGAGTTATTTTGTGGGGTTTTAACATTTTCACCCCTCGAGGGCATGCTGTTTAGCCTAAGTCTAAAAATTTGCAAATTTTGTTTGTGTTCACAAATTGGGTGTATCGTGACTATGTGGTCAGTTCCTATGGGTTACATTGGTCCCGTGCAAGGTGTTTGTGCCTCTAACGGGGCCTTTTTGTGGATGTTTTACGTTTTTACCCTTTGACGGCATGTTTTTAACTCTAAGTCTAGATATTTTGCAAATTTGGTCATGTTTTCAAATCTTGGGTCCCGTGACTATGCGATTGGTTCCTCCGGGTTTCATGGTCTTCTGCGAGGTGTTTGTGCCTCTTATGGGGCCGTTTTGTGGCTTCTTTAAATTTTCACCCTTTGACGGCATGCTTTTAATCTTAAGTCTAGATATTTTGCAAATTTTTGTCGTGCTCTTAAACCGGGGGTTCTGTTACTACGCGACCAATCCCTGCGAGTTTCATTGGTCTTGTGGGCTGTGTTTGTGCTTGTTACGGGGCGATTTTGAGGTTGTTTTATGTTTTCACTCTTCGAAGGCATGTTTTGAAGTTTCAGTCTTGAAAAATTTCAAATTTTGGTCGTGCTCTCAAATCAGGGGCCCCGTGACTACGCGTTCAGTTCATGTGGGTAATATTGGTCCCGTGCGAAGTGTTCGTGCCTCTTACGTGGCTGTTTTGTGGATATTTTACATTTTCACCCTTTGACGGCATATTTTTAACCAAAAGTCTAATAGTTTGCAAATTTTGGTCGTGTTCTCAAACCAGGGGTCCCGTGACTATGTGGTCGATTCTTGGGAGTTATATCGATCCCGTACGACGTGTAAGTGCCTCATACAAGGCCATTTTATTATTGTTTTAAGTTTTCACCTTTTGACGACAAGTTTTATAAGCCTAAGTATAAGTGTTTGCAAATTTTGGTCATGTTCTCAAACCATGGGTCCCATGACTATGCGGTCGGTTCTTGCGGGTTACATGGGCCCCGAGCGAGGTGTTTGTACCTCTTACGGCGCCATTTTGTGGTTATTTTATGTTTTCCTTTGACGGTATGTTTTTAAGCCTAATTCTGACAGTTTGAAATTTTTTGTCATGCTCTCAAATCAAGGAACCCATGACTATGCGGTCGATTCCTGTCGGTTACATTGGTCCCATGCAAGGTGTCCATGCCTCTTACAAGGCTGTTTTGTGGCTGCTTTGCATTTTTACCCTTTAACGACTTGCTTTTAAACATAAGTCTCAGAGTTTGCTAATTTTGGTCGTGGTCTCAAACCTGGGGTCCTTTGACTGCTCGGTCGGTTACTGCAGGTTACATTGGTTCTGTGCGAGGTGTTCGTGCCTGTTATAGGGCTGTTCTATGTCTACTTTATATTTTCACCCTTTGATGACATGTTTTTAACCTATAGTCGACATATTTGATAAATTTTGGTCGTGGTCTCAATTTCGGGGTCCCGTGACTACCCGGTCGGTTCCTGCGGGTTATATTAGTCCCGTACGAGGTGTTCGTGCCACTTACGGGGCCGTTTTCTAGCTGCTTTAAATTTCCACCATCGGACTACATGTTTTTAAGCTTAAGTCTAATAGTTTACAAATTTTTAAGCTTATGTTTAATAGTTTACAGGGTTATTTTGTGGGTTTTTTACATTTTCACCCCTCGACGGCATGCTGTTGAGTCTAAGTCTAACAATTTTCAAATTTTGTTTATGTTCTCAAATTGGGTGTACCGTGACTATGCGATTAGCTTCGGCGGGTTACATTGGTCCCGTGCAAGGTGTTTGTGCTTCCTACGGGGCCATTTGTGGCTGTTATACGTTTTCACCATTTGATGACAAGTTTTTAACTCTAAGTCTAGATATTTTGCAAATTTTGGGCACATTACCGAATCGGGGGTCCCATGACTATGCAGTCATTTCCTACGGGTATCATTGGTCCTGTGTGAGGTGTTCGTGTATCTTATGGTGCCGTTTTGTGGATGCTTTATATTTTCAGCCTTTGACGACATGTTTTTGAGCTTAAGTCTAGATATTTTGCAAATTTTGGTCGTGCCCCTGTGAGTTATATTAGTCCTGTGGGCGGTGTTCGTGCTTCTTAAGGGGCCATTTTGGGGCTATTTTACTTTTTCACTCTTTGACGACATATTGTTAAGCCTAAGTCTAGATATTTTTCAAATTTTGGTCGTGCTCTCAAACCGGGGGTCCCGTGACTATGCGATCAGTTTCTGCATGTTACATTGGTCCCGTGCAAAGTATTCGTGCCTCTTATGTGGTCGTTTTGTGGATGTTTGATGTGTTCACCCTTTGACTACATGTTTTTATGCCTATGTCTAACAGTTTGCAAATTTTGGTCGTGTTCTCAAACCAGGGGTCCTATGACTATGCGGTCGGTTCTTGAGGGATATCTTAATCCCGTGCAAGGTGTTCGCGCCTCTTACAGGGCCATTTTATTGCTCTTTTTAAGTTTTCACCCTTTGACGACATGTTTTTAAGCCTAAGTCTAACCGTTTGCAAATTTTATTCGTGTTCTTAAACCAGGGCTCCCATGATTACGCAATCGGTTCTTGCGGGTTACATTGGTCCTGTGCAAGGTGTTCGTACCTCTTACATGGCCATTTTGTGGTTGTGTTACGCTTTCACTCTTTGACAACATGTTTTCAATCCTAAGTCTAATATTGTGAAAATTTTGGTCATGCTCTTAATTCGAGGGTCTCGTGACTACGCGGTTGGTTCGTACGAGTTAAAGTTGTCCCATGCGAGGTGTTCGTGCCACTTATGGGGCCGTTTGGTGGTTATTTTATGTTTTCACCCTTTGACGACATGTTGTTAAGCCTAAGTATAACAATTTGAAATTTTCGGCCGTGCTGTCAAACTGGAGGTCCTCTGACTACGCGGTCAGTTCCTGCGGGTTACATTGGTCCCGTGTGAGGTGTTCGTGCCTCTTATGGGGCCATTTTGTGGCTATTTTACTTTTTCAACCTTTGAAGACTCCTTCAAAATTCAAACTCGTTCGAACGACAATTTCAAACGTAATCCCAGAAAGTTCAAATTTCATTTTAAGCCCAAAAACTTTTTATTCAAAGTTCTAAAATAACCTTCTGAAAATAAAATTCATTTAAAAATAAAATTACACCCATAATAAAATTATTCCAAGTCTCCATATATATATAACAATACATTTATACCTTTTTGGAGACTATGGAATCAATTGTCATTGACGTAGAAACATGGCAGTTGAACCACGACACTTTGATATCTTCCCTTTTAGATGCAAGCCGCTACGTCTTCCCCTTTACATGTCATAGGCTTGGAGGACGCTCAAGAACTCTATCCTATGACGTGTTTTTGTTCAGAATTGAGCCAACACTACATTAAGACTCAATTGGAAATTTGTGTCCTTACATTGGTCTCGTGCGAGGTGTTCATACCTCTTACGGGAATATTTTGTGGTTGTTTTACGTTTTCATTCTTTGACGACATGATTTTAATCCTAAGTCTAATAGTGTCCACATTTTGGTCATGCTCTTAATTTGAGGGTATCGTGACTACGCAATTGGTTCCTTCGAGTTAAAGTGGTCCCGTACGAGGTGTTTGTGCTACTTACGGGGCCATTTGATGGATATTTTATGTTTTCACCATTTGAAGACATGTTTTTAAGCCTAAGTCTAACAATTTACAAATTCTGGTTGTGCTCTCAAACCGGGGGTCCCGTGACTACACGGTCAGTACCTGGGGGTTACATTGGTCCCGTACGAGGTGTTCGTGCCTCTTTTGGGGCCGTTTAGTGGCCATTTTATGTTTTTAACCTTTGTCAACATATTTTTAGCCTAATTCTAATAGTTTGTAAATTTTTATCATGCTCTGAAACAGGGGATCCCGTGACCATACAGTCGGTTCTTATAAGTAATATTGGTCCCGTGCGAGGTGTTCGTCCCTCTAATGGGGACGTTTTGTGGATGTTTTATGTTTTCACTCTTTGAGAACATGTTTTTAATCCTAAGTCTAATAGTGTGAAAATTTTGGTTGTGCTCTTAAACCGGGGGTCTCGTGACTACACGATTGGTTCCTACGACTTATATTAGTTCGCTGCGAGGTGTTTGTGCCTCTTATGAGGCCGTTTTATGGAATTTTATGTTTTCACCATTTGACGACATATTTTAAAGCCTAAGTCTAACAGTTTGAAAAGTTTGGTCGTGTTCTGAAACTGGGGGTCCTGTGACCACGCAGTCGGTTTCTGTGGGTTACATTGGTCCGATGAAAGTTTTCCATACCTCTTATGGGTCTGTTTTGGGGCTATTTTATGTTTTCAACCTTTGATTGCATATTTTTAGCCTAATTCTAACAGTTTGCAAATTTTTGTCTTGCTCTGAAATTGGGGATCCCGTGACCACGCCGTTGGTTCTGGCCGGTTACATTGGTCCCGTGCGAGGTGCTCATGCCTCTTAAAATGCCGGTTTTTATCTACTTTATGTTTTCCCCCTTTGACGGCATGTGTTTAAGCCTAAGCCTAATAGTTCGCAAATTTTGGTCATGTTCTCAAACTGGAGTTCATTCCTGCAGGTTACATGGGTCCCATGCGAGGTATTTGTGCATATTACGAGGCCGTTTTGTGGTTGCTCTATGTTTTCTTCCTTTGACGACAGCTTTTTATCCCTAATTCAACATATTTGAAAAATTTTGGCCATGGTCTCAAATCTGGGGTTGGTTCCTATGGGTTACGATGGTCCCGTGCGAGGTGTTCGTGCCACTTACGATGCAATTTTGTGACTACTTTACTTTTTCAACCCGTGACGACATGTTTTAAAGCCTAAGTCTTGTAGTTTGCAAATTTTTATCGTGCTCTTAAACTGAGGGTCCCGTGTCTGCGCGATCGGTTCCTGCAGGTTACATTGGTCTCGTGCGAGGTGTTCGTTCCTATAACGGGGCCGTTGTGGTCATTTTATATTTTCAACCTTTGATGGCATATTTTTAAGCCTAATTCTAAATGTTTTCAATTTTTTGTCGTGCTCTCAAACCAGGAATCACGTGACTATACGATCGGTTCTTGCTAGTTAAATTGGTCCCGTGCGAGGTGTCCATGCCTCTTAGAAGAACCTTTTGTGTCTACATTATATTTTCACCCTTTGATGACATGATTTTAAACCAAAGTCTAACCATTTGCAAAAAAAATTCATGCTTTGAAACTGGGGGCCCCTTAAGTATGCGTCCGATTCATGCGGGTTACAATAGTCCCATGGGAGGTGTTCGTTCCTCTGCTTTATGTTTTCACCCTTTTGACAACATGATTTTAAGCCTAAGTCGACATATTTGACAAATTTTAGTCACGCTCTCAAACTGGGGGTCCCATGACTACGCGTTCAGTTCCTTAAGGTTACAATGGTCCCGTGCGAGATGTTCGTGCCACTTATTGGGTCATTTTGTGGTTGCTTTACGTTTTCACCCTATGACGGCATTTTTTAAGCCTAATTCTTATACTTTGCAAATTTTGGTCATGATCTCAAGCGGGGGGTCCCGTGATAATGCGGTTGGTTCTTCTAGTTACATTGTCCTATACGAGGTGTTCGTCCCTCAAATGGGGTTATTTTGTGATTATTTTACGTTTTCATCATTTACGACATGTTTTTAAACATAAGTGTAGAAGTTTGAAAATTTTAGGGGGGGTTATATGACTACTCGGTCGGTTCCTACATGCTACATTGGTCCCGTGCGAGGTGTTCGTGCCTCTTATGGGGCTGCTTTGTGGTTGTTTTATGTCTTCACCCTTTGACGACATGTTTTTAAACCTATGTCTACCAGTTTACAAATTTTGGTTGTGCTCTCAAACTGTGGGTCTCGTGAATATGCGGTCGGTTCCTGCGTGTTACATTACTGTCATGCGAGGTGTTTGTACCTCTGACGGGGCCATTTTGTGGCTGCTTTACGTTTTCACCCTTTGACGACTTGTTTTAAGCCAAAGTCTAACAGCTTGAAAATTTTGGTCGTGCTCTCAAATTTAGGGTCCTGTGACTACGCGGTCAGTTCCTGCGGGTTACGTTGATCCCGTATGAGGTGTTTGTGCCACTTACGGGGCCATTTTGTGGGTGCTTTAAATTTTCACCATATGACGGCACGTTTTTAAGCCTAAGTCTAATAGTTTGCAAATTTTGGTCGTGCTATCAAATCGGGGATTTTGTGACTACGCCATCAGTTTCTACGAGTTACATTGCCCCGTGCGAGGTCTTCCTACCTCTCATGGGGCTGTTTAGTGGGTATTTTATGTTTTCAACCTTTGACGGCATGTTTTAAGCCTAATTCTAATAGTTTGTAAATTTTTGTAGTTGCCCCAAACTGGGGATCCCATGACTACTCGATCGAGTCCTACCGATTATATTGGTCCCATGCGAGGTATTCATGCCTCTTATAAGGCCGTTTTGTGGATGCTTTATGTTTTCACCCTTTGAAGACATGTTTTTAAGCCTAAGTCTAACAGTTTATAAATTTTGGTCATGCTCTCGAACTGGGGGTCCTGTGACTGCGCAATCGGTTCCTGCGGATTACATTGGTCATGTGCGAGGTGTTCGTGCCTCTTACGGGGATTTTTTGTGACTGCTTTATATTTTCACCCTTTGACGACATGTTTTTAACCCTAAGTCAACATATTTGACAAATTTTGGTCATGGTCTCAAATCGGGGGTCCCATGACTACGCAGTCGGTTCTTGTGGGTTACAATGTTTTCGTACGAGGTGTTCGTACCACTTAGAGGGCCATTTTGTGGCTGCTTTACTTTTTCACCTTTTGACGACATGTTTTTAAGCTTAAGTCTAATAGTGTAAAAATTTTGGTCGTGCTCTCAAACCAGGGGTCCTGTGACTACACGATCAGTTCATGCAATTTACATTGATCCCATGCGAGGTGTTTGTGCCTCTTACGGGGTCATTTTGTGGTTGGTTTACATTTTCACCCCTTGAGAGCTTGTTTTTAAGCTTAAGTCTAGATATTTTACAAATTTTGGTCAAGGTCTTAAATCGGGGATCCCGTTTCTATGAAGTTTGTTCCTTCGGGTTACATCGGTCCTGTGGGAGGTGTTGTGCTTCTTACAGGGCAATTTTGTAGCTATTTTATATTTTCACCCTTTGACGACATATTTTAAAGCCTAAGTCTAAATTTTTTTCAAACTTTGATTTTTATTTTATACCGAGGGTCCCGTGACTACGCGATCCATCCTGCGAGTTACATCGGTCCCGTGCGAGGTGTTCGTGCCTCTTACGGGGCCGTTTTGTGACCTCTTTAGGTTTTCACCCTTTTGACCGCATGTTTTTAGCCCTAAGTTGACGTATTTGACAAATTTTGGTCTTGCTCTCAAACCTGGGGTTCCATGACTACGTAGTCGGTTCCTACAGGTTACAATGGTCCCGTGTGAGGTGTTCGTGCCATTAATGAGGCCATTTTATTGGTTCATTACGTTTTCACCCTATGACGGCATGTTTTTAATCCTAAGTCTAGTAGTTTGAAAATTTTGGCCGTGCTCTCAAACGGGGGTTCCCGTGACTACACGATCGATTCTTCTAGGTTACATTATCATGTGCGAGCTGTTTGACCCTCTAACGGAGCTGTTTTTTGGTAGTTTTACGTTTTCACCCTTTGACGGCATGTTTTTAAACCTAAGCATAAAAGTTTTAATTTTTTGGTCGTACTCTCAAATCGGGGGTCACGTGACTATGCGGTCGGTTCTTGTCGGCTACATTGGTCCTCTGCGAGGTGATCGTGCCTCTAATAGAGCCCTTTTGTGACTGTTTTACATTTTTACCCTTTCACGGCATGTTTTTAAGCCTATGTCTAACAGTTTGCAAATTTGGGCGTGCTCTTAAACCGGGGGTCTCATGAATATGTGGTCAGTTCATGCAGGTTACATTAGTCTCATGCGAGGTGTTCTTATCTCTTACGGGGCTATTTTGTGACTACTTTTTATCATCACCCTTTGATGGCATGTTTTTATGCCTAAGTCTAACAGTTTGCAACTTTTGGTCGTGGTCTCAAATCAGGGGTTCGATGACTATGGGATCGATTCCTGTGGGTTACATTGGTCCCATGTGAGGTGTTCATGCCTTTTACGGGGAGGTTTTGTGGTTGCTTTGCGTTTTCATCCTTTGACGATATGTTCTTAGGCCTAAGTCTAATAGTTTGTAAATTTTGGTCATGCTCTCAAATCGATTGTTCTGTGACTATGCGGTTGGTTCCTCCGGGTTACATTGGTCTTGTGCGAGGTGTCCGTGCCTCTTATGGGGCCATTTTGTGGATGTTTTATACATTTTCACCCTTTGACGACATGTTTTTAAGCTTAAGTCTAACAGTTTGGAAGTTTTGATCGAGTTTTCAGACTGAGGGTCTTATGACGACGCGATCAGTTCCTAAGAGTTACAATGGTCCCGTATGAGGTGTGCGTTCTTCTTACAGGCCGTTTTGTGGTTGTTTTACATTTTCACCTTTGACGTCATGTTTTTAAGTTAAATTTTAACAAATTGTAAATTTTTGTCATGCTCTCAAACTGTGGGTCCCATGACTTTGCGATCGGTTCTTGTGGGTAACATTGATCCTGTACGAGGTGTTCATGCCTCTTACAGGGATCGTTTTGTGGCTTCTTTACGTTTTCATCCTTTGGTGAAATATTTTTAAGCCTAAGTCTAACAATGCGCAAATTTTGGTTGTGCGATAAAACCGAGCGTCCCGTGACTATGTGGTCGATTTTTGAGAGATACATTGGTCCCGTGTGAGGTGTTCGTGCCTCCTACGGGGCCTTTTAGTGGCTATTTCACATTTTCACCCTTTGGCGACAAGCTTTTAAGGCTAAGTCTAACAATTTGAAATTTTGGATCGTGTTCTCAAATCGGGGGTCCCGTGACTACGCGGTCGGTTCCTGCGAGTTACATGTGTTCCCTGCGAGGAGTTCATGCCTCTTATGGGGCCGTTTTCTGGCTATTTATGTTTTCACCCTTTGACCACATGTTTTTAATCCTAAGTCTAGATATTTGTTAATTTTGGTCGTGCTCTCAAATCGGGGCCCCCGTTAATATGCGATGAGTTCCTACAGGTTACATTAGTCCCGTGCGAGGTGTTCGTGTCTATTAAGGGGCCTTTTTGTGGCTGTTGTATGTTTTCACTCTTTTACAGCATGTTTTTAAGCCTAAGTCTAACCGTTTGCAAATTTTGGTTGTGTTATCTAATTGAGAGTCCCGTGACTACGTGGTCGGTTCCTACAGGCTACATTGATCCCATGCGAGGTGTTCGTGCCCCTTACTGGGCCGTTTTGTGGCTGTTGTATGTTTTCACCCTTTGACGACATGTTTTTTAAACTTAGTCTATCAGTTTGTCAATTTTGGTCGTGATCTCAAACTGGGGGTCCCGTGACTACATGGTTAGTTCTTGTGGGTTATATTGGTCCCGTACGAGGTGTTCGTGCCTCTTACGGGGCTATTTTAAGGTTATTTTACGTTTCCACCCTTTGACGACTTATTTTAAGCCTAAGCCTAATAGTTTTAAAATTATGGTCGTGCTCTCAAATCGATGGTCCCGTGAGTATGCAGTCGATTCTTTCAGGTTACATTAGTCTCATGCGAGGTGTTCGTGTCTCCTACGGGGCCATTTTTTGGATATTTTATATTTTCACCCTTTGACGGCATGTTTTTAAGCCTAAGTCTAATAGTTTGCAAATTTTGGTCATGTTCTCAAACTAGGATCCCATGACTACACGATCAGTTCCTGCAGATTACATTAGTCCCATGTGAGGTGTTCATGCTCCTCACGGGGCCATTTTGTGGCTTCTTTATGTTTTCATTCTTTGACGGCATGTTTTTAAGCCTAAGTCTAACAGTTTGCAAAATTTGGTCATTCTATCAAGACGGTCGTCCCGTGATTATGCAGTCAGTTCTTGCGGGTTACATTGGTCTTGTGCGAGGTTTTTGTGCCTCTTACGATTCCATTTTGTGGTTGTTTTACGTTTTCACCCTTTGATGACATGTTTTTAAGCCTAAGTGTAACAATTTGTAAATTTTGGTCGTGTTCTCAAACCAGGGGTCCCGTGACTACGCGATCAGTTCCTACGGGTTACATTGGTGCCATGCGAGGTGTTCGCGCCTCTTATGGGTTCATTTTGGGTCTCTTTTATGTTTTCACCCTTTGACGGCATGTTTTTAAGCCAAAGTCTAATAGTTTGAAAATTTTGGTCGTGCTCTCAAATCTGGGTCATGTGACTACGTAGTCGGTTCTTGCGGGTTACATTGGTCTCGTACGAGGTGTTTGTGCCTCTTACGAGGTCATTTCGTGTTTGTTTTACATTTTCACCCTTTGACGACATATTTTTAAGCCTAAGTCTAACACTTTGCAAAGTTTGGTCATGTCCAAAAAAACTAACAACTAATAATTATCCCGTACTCCTTCTAATAGATTATCCTACAATAAGATAATAATCAATAATTATCCAACAGCCAAACCAAACAAAACCAATAATTATCCCATACTCTTTCTATCGTCCAAAAGATTTAAAAGATAATGCATATCAGTTATATATATTAACTTCATTTTATGAAGAGTGCATCAACGAAACTCATCAATAATTGTATATGTACAGGAACGCGTTGAAATTGAGCTGGGACAATTTGATCCAATTCGAAACTCAAATCACTCAATTCTCAAACCGAGCGTCTTGTGAAAGTAACTAAACATTCGACTGAACATAACATATTATAGAAAGTTAACATACATAAATCATATTAAACATTCTTAAAAGTAACTAAACATTCATACATCAAAGTAAAACGCTAATACGGTGTCAATATCATAATAGGATACAAATAAGAATGACAAGGATAAAATAATATTTTGATACTCAATCTTCCTCTAAATCAACTAAAGGATCATTCATATCAGGGTTGTTATTAAGAGCTGGCTGGAACTATTTTGGAGCATTTAATGCATCCACTTGAGTAGTCATACCCTTTGGTGCATGCACAATAATAAACCAATTTCCATTGTTTATTCTTTTCAAGTAAAATACCTTCTTTACATTCTAAGATGCACAAATAAAAGGCTTGTCGACTATGTGATCTTTACTCTCCAGCTTTGATAAATCTACCATAATAAGTTTGGAGTCAGGATCAACTTTGCAAGCATTAGTAGTATACTCCACCTTTACCTAATCATAATATAATTCGATCTCTGTGAAATCTAAGTAATCAAGTTCTAGGATTTGGTGGATTATCCCATAGTATTTTAACACCGTATTCTTTGGATTTTTATCATTTTTGATAGCGATATAGGTGGTCAAGGAAGAAATTGATATTCCACTATTTTTGCATCGAAAGCTTTTCCTCATATGGATATGAAATGAAATCAAAACTGTTGGTGCGAAATTTCTTAACTTCTTTCGCACGAAAACTAGGGCCTTTTGGTTGGCATGCAAGCCTGGAAGAGACATCACCTCTTTTTAGAAGGTTCATTTATCAATGAATTTGGATTAGGGCATGTTTTTATCAAACCCGAATAAATAACCGCACTCATAAGATGTGAATTTACCTCTTTTGGTACCCATGCCCTAAAATCATATATTGTGCAATTTCTCCTTTGATTTTGGGCAATTTCATTCTCGTTATTCCTACAGGTAAATTATTGAGTTTATATCATAAAATATAAAATACATATAATCAAAGAAGAAGAATTCAATAGATACTCACTATCTCCTGTCTTCAACTTCATCTTGCGATTCGAAGACATAATGAGTTGCTTACTCCTATTGTATATTTATGAATTTCACCTCTTTAGGGTTCCCAAATGGTAATTCGTTCTCAAACTCTTCAGGTTCCTCAATCACTCCTCGTCCAGGAGGATTGAAGCTCCTCACCTCTTATTCTGGAATATATTCCCTAGTGTATAACAATGATTCCATAGTTATGTATACCATGTATTCTTTACGTAATCGTTGAAGGTTTTAATCAAGCGCTCAAAAGGATACATCCAGCGATACCTAATGCGACCACATAATAAAACCTCATCACAAAAATGCATAAGCAGGTACGAGTGCGATCCAATTGCAACCTTTCACACTCTTGTCGCCATTTATTATCACAGTGACTAATTTTTCCTGAGAAATATAAATGAGGGTGTGAATATGATTCCTACAAAAAATGGCTCCAATGAATCATTAACTAGTTAGGTTATTTTGATTTAGGTTTTGGATAATCACTACCCTTCTCTTCTCCCAGTGCAATTTTAATTCAGAAAATTTATAATTATATCCCGTGTTGGCAATTTTTAAACCTTCAAGGACAATTTACTATTCAGTCCACTTGTTATGCCACTAGCGTGGACTTCTACAAGAAGAGAATTAGTGGACCTAAGTGTTTAAAATTTGTTTTCGAGGGATTTAAGAGTATTTTTCTATTTAATTTGTTAGTTATTATGTATGAGGGCGTGAATACTATGCATGTTGGATCTCACCGATGTGAAATCCAAACAACAGCTCACCGTATAAGACGGAAAATTAAACCGTATGATTTGTTCCATGTTTATGTGGATAGATTGAAGATGGTTATGGTTACTTATTTCCATGATAAGATTTCAAAATGACAACACTCAGTATACACACAAAGTACATACAAATATTATGTTAAAAATTATCCCCCCAAAATAATAACATATCAAACCATTCACATATAAAATTCTAATAAATCAAATAGTTGTATATACCTATTTTTATATTTTTTAAAATAATTGTCCCTCACACACACACACACACACACAGTACATACACACGTAAATACACACACACACACACACACACACACACACACATACACACACTCGCGCAATATATACAATGTGTGTGCATTCCTACATTTGTATTTATTTTAATTTTTACCCAATAATTATATATACCTACTTTTCCATTTTTTTTACAAAAATGTATCTTACACACACAGTACACATAGTGAGTACACAATACACACTCACACACACACACATGGAGTATACACACATACATACATAATACACATACATACGCGTATACACACATACATACACACACTTGTACACACATACACACACATATACATAGAAATAAACATATATACACATATATACAAATGTACAAATACCCGAATACAAAAATTAGGGTTTAAGTGTTAACTTTGAGATTGAGATTGAAAAACTTGAGATTAAAATGTTAGTGTTTGGAAATCGTCGAAATCGCTGAAGAGAGGGAAAGTTGAAGGGTTTGGAATTTTTTGAGGGAAATATGAACACTGGTTTGGGTTTTTAGCATAAAGACACTAGTCACGACCCTGAGCCGTGACCACATGCCATGACCCTTTAAAATTTAACACGTCAGCTTGGAAATAAGAACATCGTCATGACCCAAACTCGTGACTCCTAAATTGTGATAGTCACGGCCCAAAGCCATGATGAGGCCAATGTGTATGTTGTTTGGTGGTCACGGACTTCGACTGTGACCATATTCGTGACCATCTTGGAGGGAACTTTGGCATGCATTTGGCTTGATAATGGTCACGCACATGTCACGGCTATGGTTTGTGGCCCATAGTGGTCACGAACTTTGACTGTGACCACATTCAAGAGGATCCATGATCACACTAGGTCATGGACTTTGTGACATCAAAGTTTGATGTGGTTAAGACTTTTGATCGTGACTAGCTGGTCATAGATCTGGGTCGTGAACCCCACGCCATGACCATGAGCTTGATTTTCTGTAATATATGTTCCATCAAGTAGATTATTATTGGGAATTTGGTCTTTACCACTTGCACTTAAGTGGTGTGAGTTGTACTTATACATTTCCAGTACATAAGGGACCATAAGAGAAAGCTAGAGAAAGTGGGATAAACTCTTGGGCCGAAGGCAAAGGCGAGTTTAAGAGGTGATAGACGTGGAATGTAGGGCCGTCACTACTAGGGTTAGTGGAGGGATTTTAGACCTAGAGATAAGAGATGCCAATAACAGTTGTAGGAACCCCCTCAAATAGGGAAGGGGAAACAACAACAGTAGCCATCGTAGTATCCATAGTACCGGAGATAACATGGGTCTCCCATAACCCTATTTGAGGGATTAGTTTTTTATGTGGGATGATTTAGATCGAGCGCTAAGACTTCGAGGTAGAAAAGATAGGGATAATAGGCCTTCAAACCTGACCAATAATAACATCTATTGTATCACCCCCAGCAGCTTCCAACAATGAGGCCACATTCAATAATGGCACTCCCCACACCCCTAATCACACACTAGTTGCCCCAACTTTAGTATGGTAAAGTGTACGAGATTTTGTAGCCCTAATAAGAGGGCTATGGGTAAATCAATGCGGTAGATGGTATGTTTTATGTTCATGGGACCTTACCTAAGGTTTTGTTTAACACCGATGCCACACACTCCTTTGTATCATATAGTTTTATGGATACTTCTAATTTGTTGCCTAAGACTTGAGATAGGTCTTTGTCGATAGCTACACCATTAGGTGTATCTACTAATATTTTGGAGTCGATATTGATGTGGAGGTAAAAATTTATTGATTACATTTTATAACTGACTTGTTAGTTTTATATACCCAATCTTATAATGTGATTTTGGGTATGGATTTCTTGGTTAGGTATGAGACTCGCACAGACTATAGGGATCGATCTATCCTTTTCATGATAACAGGTTAGGAGGTGTATATTACGGTTATGTGTAGGCCGAAAGGTGGTTCCATGATCCACTTGTCTTTTATTGATGAGGATATTATCATTCTTTTAGATTTGATATCGATTATTAGCTAATTTACCGATGTGTTTGAAGAGGTGCTAAGGTTTACGCTAGCATGAGAGATTGACTTTATGATTGACTTAGACCCTGGCACTAAGACTATTTCAATGGCACTATACAGGATGTGTATTTTGGAGATGAGTGAGTTAAGAGATCAAATTAAATAGTTATTGGATCAGGGATTTATTCGTCATAGCACATCATTTTACAGAGATCCAGTTCTCTTTGTGAAGAAGAGGGATGGTTCCCTACAGTTGTGTTTTAACCACTGCAATTTGAACATGTTAACGAGGAGGAAAAATTACACTTTGCCTATGGTTGATATTATTTCTACCAATTACTGGGTGCTTCGTTCTTCTCGAATTTAGTGTAAGGATAAATTTCTAAATAGAGTCAATTCGTATGATATGGCTTATTATGCTTTAAAATGATTTATCTTTTTTAATATTTTTATAAGAATTTTTGTGTGTGTGTGAGATGGTTAAAATGAATTGGTATGTCGCTCGAACGAGATACCCTATCTAGTTAGAACAGGGTTCCAAAGTACTTCAAATGAGACATGTTTTGGTTTTCTCTGGAATCTCATTGGAAGTTTCGTTAGAAGCCGGTTCAAACGAGATGAGTTACTTTGTTAAAACGAGATGTAACTCGTTCGAATGAGCACACATTTGTTTAAGATTTTGATATGTTATCCAAAGTATTTCATCATATCTATTTTTTGGAAAACCTCTTATAAATAGGAGTGGAGAGCCATAGTATTATTGGAGATTTTTATATTGGTTTTGAGTTCCCCTAAAAATCTCTCATTTTTTACCCAAACTCTAGTTTATGACCATTAAGTTTTAGATACAAGATTAATCTTATTATTCTTTGAAATCTAAGTTTTTTAGCACCATTAGTTTAGTTTCTGTTCATATTATTCAGAAACTATTTCGTATGGTGGAATCCATATTTATTGTTTACACATAGTGGACTTCTTATTATGGTACTGTGGTGTCATGGTGAAGAAGCGGTGGGCTCTATGTTCAAGATTCGTAGATAGTTCTTGAACTGTTTGGTAGATATTGAGGCATGTTTTAACTCACATATTATGGTAGTGGGCAAGGGTACTCTTGCATGGCACTAGGTTGAGGTTAAGGAATGAAGAACATCAAGTATTACAACGGAATCGAGTCTGTGTTATAAGTATTTTTTCGTGTCCTTTGTAATTCTATACTTAGTGAATTATGTCTCGATGGGGCAATTGAGGATTTTCCCATTTGGGTTTTCCTCGTACATCTCGCGTTGTGGTTTAATTTACTTATTTTATCCTGCACTCACCTAGATAATGTATGTTATAGGTTAAAATAAAATTAGTTAATATGTTTAATCACAACTTGTTTAAAATTGGTGAAACATTTCAATTCAGATAAATTCTATTTAAGTTGAATATTTTATTTTAAAAAATTAAAAATTGGCTTTTGTTTAGACCATTTCGTATATTAGCACTTTCAAATTGGTATCAGAGCGGGTACATTAAGTTATCATGTCGATCTGTGTTTTGTGTCATTTTGTCTCTGTTCCATTATTAAATTTTCACTCAATGGATCACCATAGTGATAAGTTATTCATTATTTTAAGTGGTGATAATAATTTTGATATTCGAGAGGAGCTTAATGAGATTTTTAGTCAGGCTGAAGAGTTAACTCGTTTGAATTTGAAATTTGCAAAAAGAATAAACTTTCTTAAAAATTAAAATTTGTGTCTTAAAACTGAAATTGAATTTTTGTGAACTTTTCAAACTAAATGAGATATCCTTCGTGAAAAGATCATGAACATGAACCGTGATTTAAAAAATTTAGAAGTTTCCAAAAGCGAGAGTGATGATAGAGTCCAGGATTTAAAGAATGAATCAAAGGACTCTAAGAAGTTTGAAATTAGGGTGAAAGAACGTGTGGGAGTTGATAATGATAATTTGATTAAATATTTGAGGGCACATGAAATGACTTTTAAGGATAAGTTTGCTTACATTGAGGGGGATCAAGATAACCTTCTAGAAATTATAGATAAATTAAAGAAGGAGTCCCTAACATTTCAAAAGTCTAAATCTTTGCTTGTGTCTAGAATTTTGAAGTTTGAAGATGATTTAAGAGACTCAAGTAGTGTTTTTATTGGCTTTGATATCCTAAAACTTCCACTATTAAATCTAAGGCCAAATTTTGTTTTAGATGGTCAATGTATACCAAGGATGTCAGACAAGGTCAACACATAGGTAACATTCCTCATGTTTACACATGTTCTCACCCTGGTCGGAAAGGGCACCTTAGGATGTTTTTGACAATGTTAGAAGAGATCCTAAGAAGTCTAGATCCCATGTCATCGTGGTTGCCAAATCTCAAGGCATTAGGTATTCTTCTATTTGGATTAGGAAATCATTTTTGGAGTCATTGCATGTTATACTTATTGACTCTCGCATGCTATCACATGATTCTTCCCATGATATATATTATGAGTGATTCTGATTGCATGTTTTCATACACTTGAATTTGCACTTCATGTTATCTTTTTATTGTCAGAGGTATGATGCTTATTGTTTGTATTTTGATTTTAATTTTTTTTTTCATATTGAGAAAAATTAAAAAATAATTGTTTGTTTTTTAAACCTTCTTTTCATTTAGTATCATAAAATGTTTAAAAACTCAAGAAAATTTTATATAATTGTTTTTTTATTTTACACATTTTATATGGAATATCGGTGTGTTTGAATCCACTTCATTCAATGTTTCCATGTGGTTAGGACATTTGATTATAATTTTTAATTCTTAGATTGTTCCTAATAATGATTGCATGGAGAAGTCTGGAAATGACTTTCTTAATGGATTCACTTTGCATATGCCTCCTCACACACATGCATGAGATATTTTGGATGTTAACTCCATATGTTACAAGATCTAAGTGATATGTTCTCCTAAAATAATGTCATATACATATATATATTTGAATGGGAGAGTTGTGCATGTTAGAACAATTGCCCATGCACTTGTTATTTAATTAAAAATATGAGTGCGCATGGGAAAGGGCTATGTTGGGATAAATCTTCCCCGCGTGAAAGACCACCATTGGTAAGAGCCTAAAAAATTAAGAGGCAAAAGAAAAGATAATATTTCCAAGCAAAATTGTTTTTCATTGGTTCTTTAATTAAATTAGTATCTTCCAAATGAATGTGAAAAAATGATATAAATAAATTTTAAGGGTGTTTTAAGTTGAAAATCAATGGGTTTGCACAACGAGTCCTAGTTAATTTGTCTTTGACGCAATTGATTTGAGAATCATAAAGAATTTCTAGGATTGTGTGCATTGTGCTTGTTTGTTCATTTATAAGTTCACTTTATCTATCACTATGAGACTAAATCTTTGTTTGATAAAGTTAATGCAATCAAATAAAACTCCTTGGGCATTTTTGAGTGATTGGGTCATAATTCATTTTTTTCTAGTTAATGCCCTTTCACTTCGTTTACCACATCTTTATTTAGACACATCGATACTATGTTGGTGTGTAAAGCTTATTTTGTTTGTGTCTTGTGTGTAGTGTTTATACCAATATATATATATATATATATATATATATATATATATATGTGTGTGTGTGTGTGTGTGTGTGTGATTAGTATATTATGTATATGCTATCATTTTTTGCTTAATGAATATTGTTTTGGAGAGTAAGATACGAAAGTTTATTTATATACAATGGATAGCACCTTCATAAAATAAAGCAAGGAAAGGTCCTTGACAATGCTGTCCCCTCTCTCCATATCTCTACTAGTTGATGGTTGCAGATAACACTATAATAATAACAAAGCCATCTAAAGACATTGTCCGTTTGAGGCTTCCAAACTTTATTTCATTCTTTCTTTGTTTCCCCTGGGTGAAGACAAGACTTTTGTATACTTCAGTCATGCTTTTAAGGAAAAAAAACCAGACGACGACTAGAACAACTGGGATTCAAAGAAGGATTAACGGATGTTCTACGGACTTACTTGGCTTGGTTTTATGTCTTTGCATTTGAATTTAATCCATGTTTTCCAATTTGGTTATCGTTGTTCGTTGCACTTTACACCATTGCATGATATACTTGTTTGTCCTATATGCTTACCTATGTTTTACATAGGGGAGATTTTATTATATTGGGGAGAAATGGATTTATTGTGCACCTTTATACTTTGTCTATTCAGGAACAAAAATGGGGAGAAATGGTATCTTAATCGTTGTAGTCCGGGGGATATATTTTCCTTACGACAAATTTCCTAACTTAGGTAAAGATTGTTGGGGGGGGGGGGGGGGGGGGGGTTATTTATGTGCAGATTTATATTGTTATATTTTGTTTACATTTGAATGTGTGTTAAAGTGAGAATACCTGCAACAATATGACAAAGTTTATAAGTGTGCAAAGCTACTCATATTTATGAATCAGTCAAGTTGTACTTTTTTCTTTTGTGATTGGGGATTGAGTCTTAAATGAGCTTGACATACAATAGGTGTTTTTATTTTTGTTTTTGTCCCAGAACAGACAAATAGGGAGACTTGTAAGGACAAATTTTCAAATATAATCAATTTGTATGATTTCTCTCATTGCGTAGTTGAAAAAAACTCTTCGAGTTATAGGTTAGTATGTGAGTGTGTTGACTTTTTAAGCCTATGACATGGTTTCTTGAAGGCATAACAGCCGAGCCAGAAGATCTACATCATCTTTACGTGTCTTGTGCTCATTTATGTCTTCATGATCGAAGGATATCTCAGGTATGAATGCCTAAATATTTTGATCCTTAGAGTTTTTATATTTTGGTGTTAGGTTTTTATAAAATTTGTTTTAAAATGACTTAAAAGGATTTTATCTCTTTTTAATATGTTTTAGAAGAATTTTTTTTTTCGTGAGGTTGTTGGAATGACTTGGTATGTCATTCGAATGAGATAACCTATCTCATTATAACATGGTTCCAAATAACTTCAAACGACACATGTATTGGGCTTCTCGAGAATCTTATTGGAAGTTTCATTAGAAGATGGTTCGAAAGAGATGAAGTACTTTGTTTGAACGAGATGTACCTCATCGAACGAGACGATGTATATTTCAAAATTTGAAGATATTTTTCAAAGTTTATCATCTTTATATTTGTTTAGAAATCCTCCCATAAATAGGAGTGCGGAGAAGCTATTTTATTAGAAATGTTTTAATTGGTTTTGAGTTCCCAAATTCTCCTTAAAAGATCTTTGTGTTTACCCAAACCCCATCTTACACCCAAACAATTTTAGATCTAAGTTTGTGGGAACTATTGTTTTAATTTCTTTTCAACTTGTTGAGAAATAACTTCGTGTAGTGGTATTCATATTTGTTGTTTACGCACAGTGGATTCCATGTTGTAGTGTTGCGCTGAAGATGTAGTGGACTCCTTATTCATGATTTGTAATTGTTGAGCTCTGTGGTGGAAACCTAGGCATGTGTGGAATCACATGTTCTGGTAGTGCATGAGAGGAATCTTGCATGAAACTAGGTGGAGGTTGAGGAATGAATAACGTCAATGCTTGTGAGGGCATCGAGTCTGTGTTGTAAGCCTTCTTTTGTATCCTTTGTAATTCCATATTTAGTGGATTTTTCATGGCTTGGGCGTCAGATATTTTGCCCATTTGGGTTTTCCTTGTATATGGGGCATTATGGTTTGATTTACTTTTTTTAACTTCACTCACCTATATGTATGTTCTAGGTTATGATGAATTTGGTTAACTTGCTTAATCATAACTTTTTTAAAACTGGTGCAATGTTTTACTTAGGGTAAATTTTGTTTAAGTTGTATATTTAATTTGAAAAAAATGAAAATCGATTTTCATTTAGAACATTCCATATATTGGGACTTTCAAATTGTATTCAAAGCGGTCACACTAAGTTAGCATATTGATCCATGTTTTGTATTGGTTTAGGATTGGTTATTCTCTCTCTCTCTCTCTCTCTCTCTCTCTCTCTCTCTCTCTCTCTCTCTCTCTCTATTTGTTTTTCTCTCGATGGATCACCATAGTGATAAGTTGTAAAATGCTTTTAGTGATGATAATGGTTTGGATATTCGAGAGGAGTTTAATGAGCTTCATAACTGAGATGAAATGTTAGCTAATTTGAATTTGAAGTTTGCAAAAAGTATAAATTTATTGAAAAATAAAATTTATGTTTTAGTACTGAAATTGAATTTTTGCAAATAGTTCAAACTCAAAGAGATATTCTTCGTGAGAAGCTCATGTACATGAACTATTATTTTAAAAATTTAGAAATGTCCAAGAAATAAAGTGATGATAGATTTCGGGATTTAAAGAATGAATTAATGGACTCTAAGAAGTTATAAACTTGGGTGAAATAACGTGTCAGAGTTGATAATGATAAGTTGATAAGAGATTTAAGGTCACGTTATAAGCCTCTTAGGGAAAATTTAGATTCTTGGCGGGGAGCGAGATAACCTCATAGGAATTATTAATAATTTGAACAAGGAGTCCCTAACGTTTGTAGAGTCTAAATATTTGCTTGAGTCTAGAATTTTAAACTTAGAAGATGATTTAAGAGACTTAAGTAGTGTTGGTACTGGCTTTGATAATCTGAATACTTTCGCAGCTAAATCCTAGACCAACGTATATTTTAGAGTGTTAAACTCTACCAAGGACATTAGACAAGGTCACCCCATAGGTAACATTCTTTGTGTTTACACATGTTAGCACCGTGGTAGGAAAGGTCACCTTATGGAATTTTATTACGATCTTAGAAGAGGTCCAAGGAAGTATAGATCACGTGTCACCCTGGTTCCTAAATCCCGAGGCATTAGGTATTCATCTATTTGGGTTATGAAATCATTTTTGGAGACATTAAATGTTAGACTTGTTAACTCTCACATGTTATCACATAATTCTTCCCATGACATATGTTATGAGTGATTGTGGTTACATGTTTTCATACACTAGAATTTACTCTTCATGTTATATGTTATTGCTAGTTATACGATGTTTATCTTTTGTATTTTGATTTTCCATTTTTTTGGTCATATTGAGAAAAATATAAAAATATTTTGTTTGTCTTTTGAGTTTGTTTTTCATTTGGTGTTATAAACGCTTAAAACTCAAAAAGATTTTATTTAAGTTTAGTTTTGTTTTACATATTTTATGTGTCTTAATTGGTGTGCTCGCATCCATTGCATTCCATGTTTACATGTGGCTAGGACATTTGATCATGATTTTCAATACTTAGATTGTACTTAATCATGATTGCATGGAGTAGTTTAAAATTACTTTCTTAATGGATTCACATTGCATATGCCTTCTGACACAAATGCTAGATCTCTTTTGGATTTTAACTTCATATATTACATGAGCTAAGTGAGATGTTCTACCATCAGTCTTTATTTTTTTAAGGAATAATCATTTATTGATAAGTATAGAAGAAAATGCCTCTTCTACGTGGCTAACATCCCTACCTTCAACAGAGACCAAGGAAAACATGAAGCATAAACTAAGTTCTTTATAATTTAGAACATTTACAAACTTAGCAGAGGCAAGAGAAGAAATTATAGCTAACTTGATTCCACAAATAGAAATACATATTCTCCAAGAATAACTAGACATTTTTTAAATTTGGCAGCCCCCATCTATCTCTGGTGATTAAACCTTTGAGTTGCTTTTGAGAATATTCAATGTTATTTGAGAAAATGTCTATCCCTTCTACACTACCTATTTTAGCTAAGAAATCAGCAACTTGGTTACCTTCCCTATAGATGTGAATTAGAGAGTGCTTTGTTTGTTTTAACATTTGCTGATTTTGGAGAATAGTCCAACTTATTTTCCAAGGACTAGAGGCCTTTCCTTGGAGAATATCAACCAAAGTTTTAGAATCACTTTCAATAATGATCTCATAGTCTTTAAGACCCATGAAGAAATCAAGGCCAATTTTAAGAGATTTAGCTTCTGCCTCCATTTTAGAAATAACTCCAAAAGATGATATACATTCTCATGTCATCTCTCCTGACTCATTTCTTAGGATGCCTCCACCACGTCCTTTTTATATACTCTCCATAGCACTTCCATAAATATTGAGCTTTAATATACCTGAAGGAGGGAACACCCATTTAACCTTCAATCTTGGATTTGGATTCTCATATGTATTCTTGTAAATGAGCATAGACTTCATATGATGTGCCTAATACAAAATATAAATAAAATTAGGAGTAATGGCTTCATACTTACATTTGTTCCTATGGATCCATAAATGCCAACACACTATATGTGGAATGATTCTATTTCTGTTTGAATCTGCTTTATGCCCATGAATCCACCACTGAAATAACTATCTTCTAATTATACCTTTAGCTCTCTGAATACTATGCTCTTGAGTAATAGAATCCCACACATGAGAAGTTATTTCTCCCTCATAAAAGATATGATCTATATATTCCTCATCTGACTTAGTACAGCAGTGGCATTTTGAGGGTCCTCGAATCCCAATTAACCAAATTGAATCATCTATAGCAAGAAAGTTATTATGCAACTTCCACAAAAAAACTGAGATCTTAGCTGGGATGTTTTGGTGCCATATAAATTTAGAGCTAAACTGGGAAAGATGCTTGGTCCTACATAACTCCCAAGCCGAGGACATTGAAAAAGAACCAGTACCATCAATCTCTGCATTATACATATCCCTTGAGTTTACTATTTTATTAAAAATGTGAGTGTGCCTGGGAAAGGCATATAAAAGGAGAAATCTTCCTTGTGAGAAAGGCCACCTTTGGCAAGAGCCTAAACAATTAAAAGGAAAAAGAAAAAAAATATTGACAAGGCCAAATTTTGTTTCCATTATTCTTCAACTAAATCGGTATCTTCAAAATGAGAGTGAAAAACTATATATATATATATATATATATATATATATATATATATATATATATATATATATAATAAGGAGTAGAATTGGGGGACTATTCTATAACTTGATAAGCTAAGTAGTGGTTGAGATTAAAACACCAATGCAAGAAATGGAGGGGTGAGATCAATTGCCTAATTTTCTCTCCTAGGGTCACTTCGCCAAACCTAGCCGTCATTCTCATCCTCTCTAAACCCTACGCTTCCCCTCACTCTCTCGATCTCACCAATCAACCTTCACCTCCAATCCTCCGTCGCTCCTCCTCCAATACACCGTCGCACCCCCTCATCCTCGCGGCACCCTTCTCCCCTAAACCCCATGCCTATGCCCCATCCTCCTCGCTCCTCGCTGTCGCATCTACTCCACGTTACTACCCTCACCACCAACTTCGTTTAAAAGGTAGTTTCCCTCACATCTAAATTTAGAGCTTTGTTCATTTCGATTTTGTTCAGTTTTTTTTATATATGTTTATATGTATGTGAACTAATTATTTTTGGGGTTTTGTTATTTAGTTTTCATTTGTAGGTGACATACTTGAACATATAAGATCTGTCCTCATATCTAAATTTAGGGCTTTGTTCATTTCGATTTCAGTTAAGGTTCATTTCGATTTCAGTTAAGATGTATTTTGATTTTGTTAGGGTTTTTTAGATATGTATATATGTGTGGGAACTAATTATTTTTGGGGTTTTGTTATTTAGTTTTCTTTTGCAGGTGACATACTTGAACACCCTAAATAGGTATACTCCATTAACCATAATTATTTTTTATTTAGTAGATCTGAAAATATGTATTTTTATGTTATTTTCGTAGATCTGAAACAGGTGACATATGGATCAATGTTATTTTTATGTTAATTTGGTACATCTTGAAACTAAGATTTCATGTGTTTTAGGAATGGTGCATCTTTATTTTTATAGTATGGCTATGATAATGATTGTTCTATTTTTTTTGGTGCAGATACTAACTGTTCTATTTTTTTTAACAAATCTGCTTTGTTTTTTAAACAATTCTGCTTCCGTTTCTTGATATTTAATTTAAACTCATATTATCATTAGTTGCTTAAAGTTTTGATTTGGAAGTGTTTTTTTTGTGTGATGTAAATCAGTTATTATTTTTAATTTGCTTTATTAGAAATGAGATTCAACTTATTTGGTGTTGGTACATTATTGGCATTGAAAAAAAATTCATTCCTTTTTTTTTAACAAATCTACTTCGTTTTTAAACAATTCTGCTTCCGTTTGTTGATATTTAATTTAACCTCATGTTATCATTAGTTGCTTAAAGTTTTGATTTGTAAGTGTCTTTTTTTGTGATGTAAATCACTTGTTATTTTTAATTTGCTTTATTAGAAATGGGATTCATTCTAAAGTTTTGTGTTTAATGGTTTATAAGAGTCTCAACATTTGACTCATATTCGGAGGAACCACCATTGGTAATTCTCTCTCCCACTTTATTCTTTTAAATAGTTTAATCTTTATAATTAGGGAATGTTTGTGAGGATTTATTCATAGCAGCCATACCGCATGTTTCTGGTGGCTTATTAGGAATTTGAAGTTATCCAAGCATATGAAAGCAGTTTTGTGTCTAATGGTTAATAAGAGTCTTATCCTTCGAGCCGTCGTCCGTGATGGCCAAATGCTCCTCCTTTTGGATGGTTAGATTTCACATCACATCAAGTGTGGTTTGATGTACTGGATTTGGCCAAATCAAGTGTCTTTGAGCCTTCGAATACTCCTCTTGGACATAAAAAAAATCGAGTACTCCTTGAGTGCTTCAAACAACACGTTAGCGATCCTTGTTATATATTTTAGAATGAGTTATATTCATTGTTTTAGAACGATTTCAATTCTTTGAGAAAACATTCATAATATGCTTTTCATGCTTTTATTTCTTTTACGCTCATGCTTCTTTCAGTCTTTGTTTTTGTGTTTTTTTAATTTTTTTTTATCATTTCATTTCCCCTAATTTCATCAGCATGCAACTTTGTCATTATTTAATCATTTGATTGTTGCATCTTGTTGTCTCATGTCCTCATTCTCTTGATCTAAAAGATTATCCCATGAAGTATGCATAACTGACACAAGTAAAATTTTTACATTATTGCTAACTTTAGAGGTCAAATTGTAATGAACTTAAGGCTGAGGATTCTGAAAGTCAGAACTATTGGAAATCACTACATTAGGAGTAATTTTAATATCAGTAACTTAATGATTCGTAGAATTGGTATCAATTACTTCCTCATTAGAGTCATTGATATCATTTGTGGCTTCCTTATTTGGCACTTCCTTATCAACTAAATTGTGTCGTTCATCTTCAATTAACAAATCATCTTTTTCTCCAGAAGTTCCTTTAGTAGGCCTATAGACAGTTTGCTTCTTGGGACCATTTGAATTGTCCAGAAGAACCTTCCATTTGAATTTTCCTCATAATTATAAAATCGATAATCCAATGTCCCAAAATTGTGCAGTTTGAATTTGAACCTTCCATAAGCAGGGCTTTGCCCTTACAGTTTTACTGTTGTGTAGATAATTATAAAACCAGTGTGATAGCAGCCCTTGTCTAGCACTACCATTGGTGTCAAAGTCTAAATTTGTGAAGATTTATGTTTAATTAGTATGAGATGACAATTTTCAGGCGTGATATCACGCTACTTATTTACCTTGAAATATGAAGTGATTGACCATTTATCTCATTCTTTACGGACTAACATTTTTGTTCAATTTTCATTCATTTTAATTTGGTTGATCAAGACCCCATTAAACGTGTAACTACTCATTTTCTCTGTCACATTCAGGACACTATTTGCATTCATGGATACAACAAACAAATTAGTCAGTGGCGTCATTTTTCAGCTGTACAACGGAGCTCATTGCGAGCTTACATTGTTTGTAAAGCATGCACTGTAAAGTGTACACTGTTTTTGCTCATTGTGAAGGAGGGGGCTCAAAAGGTGACACTGTATTTTGATTCGAAGTCAATTGTTACTACAAGAGAACCAAAGCCTATAGTAGGGAATGGAAAGAATGCCGGTTGATGACCCTAATAATTAAAAAGGTGGGACTTTAAAAGCTTAAGTGCAGTAACAACCCTTGACTCTCGACCAGTATGATAGCAGTGCTGCTTCAGTTGAGAGGTGATAGTTTTGGCCACTGCCTCAGTATCAACAATAGTCCCTGCTCCACAGAAATAAATTTTTAGTTCCATGTAATAAAGGATATTGGAAATTTATGCTTGGCGTTGTGTACATGTCATTGCAAAGGTATATAATTTTGTTCTCTCTTCAACACTAGCAATACAATTATTCATTCTCAATTGGTACTTTTGTTGAATTGTACTATTTTTACTGTAGGTCCTTACTTTAGTTATGATTTTTGTGATTTGCATGCTCAAACCCTCCATATTAAAACCACATTTCCATTATATTACTCATTTGTACTGTCTTTAATTTTCCACTTTCTTTGAATTGCATTTTTTTAACTTTCTAAAGTATCAATGCCAGCTTATAATGTGGAGTTTTGATATGAAAGTTCTTATGTTTTTCCTTCTTTGTGGAGTTTGATAAAAACATGTGACATTTGTTTTAGTTATGTGCTACCCTTTTTTCAGATGGCGACATGGCAACTATGATTTCTTCAAAAGATTATTTTAATTCCATGTTGTCCTATATTTAGTTTTTCCTTCATTGTGGAGTTTGATAAAAAAAAATGGGTTGGATTTAACAACTTGGTAACTGGGTGAGGACCCCTAAACTTTGTTTTTCTTATAAAAATTTTTGTTGGATTTAACAATTTTTTAGGTTCAAAATGTACACATGTTGATTTACATGTCTTAAATGGACGTCTGTGGTTGTATTCACAACTTGCATTTTGGCAGGGGTTCTTGAAAATATCCCAAACGAGACAAAAGAAGACACGCTTCTGTCCCGTTACCTTCCATGAAAACAATTTGCAGATCCCCTCCAAAATACCAAGCATATAAGAGACTTATTGGAAGGCCATATCCATAACTAGCCATCGTTGCCACATTAGTTGTTCCAACATTTGACAGCTCATCGAGAGGATTTTTTTTCAGTGCTCTAAAGATATGTAAAAAATTTAGGGTGACCTCTTCTTGGTATTCCACCCCTTCATCAGATACCTTAAAGGTAACATCCTATCATCCATATCCTTTGTATTTGTAGTGATTTAAGCATCCTATAAGCATAATATGCATATAAATGTTCTATAAGCATCATATGCATGTAAACATATGGAAAATAGAGGATTGTTCTAATGTTTTACATTTATTAATTTGCTCTCATGTAATATTAAACATAGGAATTTTTGGGACACTTTCTTCATTTACTAGTTTATTTTGTTTTTTCAGGTACTAATTTGATGTATCTCAAAATTGGTTTGGATGTTTGGTGTTTATGATATCTTATATGTGTCTACTCGTATGGTAGAGGAAAATGTTGCTGCCTCCATTCTTTTAAATCTACTATTGACACTTGGATATCAATTTCAAACTTAAACATATATTGTAGTGACTTTGGGTTTAGGATGATCTTCCCACCAGGTATATCAATAATAAATAGTACAATAAGTTTAGTTTAGAATTTTGATTATAATCATTTAACATTAATTGTTCACAATGGCCTTCAAATGAGCCAAGGCAAGAATATGTGGCTTTAGTTTGTAGGAAGTGCATTTCACCATCTATATTTGTGCATTTCTTTCATCTTTGGAATGATTGAAATCAATTATTGGTTTAGTTTGTTGGAAAAATCTTTCACTTGCCATCTCATAGGCTGAAATTGAGCATACCATAGGTTTGAAAAGTATCTAACCTGGATGTCGCATGTCCCATGTTACCACTATATAAGTTCCTTTGATATGGTTTTGTCACTATGTAGTTTTTTGGACATTAATAATTGTGTTCTTAACGGATTTATGACTTTAGAATTTGTTCAGTTTATATCCAATCTCCGTTTAATTTGCTCTAAATTATATTAAGGGCTCTTTTTATTATGTTTGTTCATGAGGAAACCAAAAAGGATTACTTTGATATGTCAGTGGTGGATAAATGGTAAAGGCAACTCTCAGTTTTCTTTAGTTTTGTTCAATGCTATATACTATTAAGTCCTCTTTACAATTTGGTACTATGCTCAGTTTTTCATATCTAAATTATGCTCAACTTTTCACCTCAGATAAGTGTATAATTAATTTTCGCAATGCCTAAGTCTTTATTCCTTTATGTAGTGCGGGTTGTCGTGTAGACACACCCTTTTAGAGACTATCAGTATTATATTTGCTCATTTTAATGCACATTCTATGTACATAATCTTATTTCTCAATTAAATTGCATTGCAGTTTTGAGTGAAGTGTAGACTTAGTTTCATTTCTCAAACTTGGTCAACCATGATGGTGCTAGCTATGTGTGCTGATTTTCGCTTTAATAGGTTGACATGCATGTAATGATGACGTGTGTGCAATAGGATACCAAAAGACATAATGTAGAGAGTCCCCAATCTCTGGAATGACATATGTTCAAGATCAATCTCTGGAACGACATATGTTCAAGGCCAATCTCTGGAACGACATATGTTCAAGGTCTCGATAGACAAACTTAGGTGCATGAAATGTATTGTTTTTTCTATTATTTACATGTGATATTTGTTGTTTTATGTTTTCACGTTATTTAGAATTTTGACATATTTTTTCTATATTGCTTGCCTATATAGTTATTCTCGGTCAAAATTCTCCAGAAGTTGTCACCTCGAAAAACTCTAAAGCTTTGAAGGACTGGCATACTGATTCAATGAGGATGACGAAGAAGAAAAAGAGTCGTCTAAATAACTCAAACCTAAGGTTTTATATATGTGATTTCTTATATGAAGTTTGATTCGTTGAAGTATTTTTTAGATGAAATTGAGATCATTGAATATTGTTGGATTGGGTGTTATCCCTTAAGAGGGTGGATAGTCAAGTAAACAAAGGAGACTATGTCCAATTTTTTTGAAATGAACACTTTTTTATTTGAGTCATAATGTGAATTCAGTTGATGAATATTATATATTTCATGTTATATGTGAATTTGTTTCATGAATTTAGACTATTTGAATGTTGTTGGACAAATTGTTATTTGTTAAGTAGGGCGGATAGTCTTATAAATAAAGGATATTATGGCCAATTTTTAAAAATTGTAGTTTGCTTTGACAGGGAAAGATATTTTTGTCAGTTTCAATTATGTACTTTCAAAATTTTTGTTGTTTCACGATTACATACTTCGGAAAAAAAATCGTGTATTCAGGCACGGGCATTCCACTAGTATATATATATATATATTGAAATCATCAATATTTTCTAGACTTTTGTAAATTGTGCTTGTTTGTCCATTTGTAAGATGTGGGTTCTTCAAATACAATCAGTATTTAACGATGCATTGCCCCTTATTATAATGATGATTAATGCACAAAGAACTACACAATAAAGGATAATTATATTGACTGCAACAAATAATCTTTAAAAGCGAAAGTATATATTTAATGAAGTTATTGCAACATAAATGCTCTTCGATTACAAGAAATTAAATGGGACCCCACAACCGACTCATTTGGTGGGATAAGGAATAAGCACTCAAGCACAATAAATATCAGTGTTTGGGGAAGAAAGAGATCAAAGGTAATAATCCATAAATGATGAACTCATAACCAACTCTCGTCTCTAGACAAAACTAGGCATTAACTCTGGAACTAATAAATATGATCAAAGATCCTTTTAAAGAATAAAAATGAAAGTATTTATATGAGGGCAAGGTCAATCGAGCGACCTTATCTATATTCAATGTTATGACCTCATTTAACGGTCAGAGTACTATGAAATTAATGCTAAATATATTGCATTAAATGCATGAGATATTATAATTTGGCGGGAACACTGTTTGTGCTATCAAGAGTTCCTTTTCATTGATTGAGATGTGAGAGGTTGATACAAAGGTTTATTTTGTGATTGTTGATGGGACATTCCCTTAAATGGGTCGGTGGTTCAAGATATAAACTCACACGAGTGATACTTTTCTTGAGTTCCTAAAATGTTAGGAACATGACATCATAAAAGATGGCATATAGTAGCCTCGGAGGTTAGTTGCTTAATCAGCCAAATGTGGTCTTTCAGATGATTGATGCTCGAGAAACCAGGAACTATCTATGAGAGACAAAAGAGACACATTTGAATGGCTATTTGAAGTGAGGTGCGTCGAAAGAAGTCCCTCAGCAGATGGAACCTCAAGAGGCTATTTATTGTGCTTATTGAATATAAGTTTTGCCTAAGTGTGCCAAAGAGGTTGATATTGCTTACCCAACGATACCTTGTTCCCAATACTCCAAGAGAAGTCCCTGCAAGGTTAACAAAATGAGGTTGTTCGATAGATCATGTGATCTCTTCCATGTCCTTCCAGACATGGTCCTTCGAAGGTACCAATCGACCTTTGAATCATTACAAAACAAATCTAAGTATTTCAATAATAAGAGTTAATACATGTACATCATAATTCCTATTACAAAATGTATTTTCCATATCTCTCGATTGAGTTTGATCTTTGTGGTAGGTTATTTGAAACAAGCAAACAAATAACTATGGAAACAACAATTATTTGTGTAAATTTATGTGAACGCATCTTTTGTCCGAGTGAGTTTTTCCTCAAGCGGCCTGGAAACTTGGTCATGAAGTTTTTTCTCAGAGATAAAAATGCTTTATGACAATTTTTTTATATTTATTGGGGAAATATAATGGGTTTTGAAATTTTCTCAAAAAATATTTTGTTTCCCCAAGGAAAGAGAATGATGGGGTGGTATATTAACTCCCCCAAGTTGAACAATCATCAATAAGGCATCGCATCACATTAAATGAACCTACAATCCTTCCCCACTACTTTACATGTGGTACGTTGGGTTCAGCTTGTGTATCCCACATGAGCTATCTAAACCTTCATGAGATTAAAAGACATTATTGCCATGACTGCAAAAGCACAACCACATGCACGTGAGCACTGCTCACACCATTTCAAACTCAACCTTTTGCCATTTATAAAAAGTTTTTTTTTTAAATTACCTTTACCATTTTCATTTGGAAAATATTATCTTTAGAGAGGGAAAGCAATCTCTGCCTGCATTTTTCTTCTTCAAATCATCATCATCATCATCATCATCATCATCATCATCTTCTTCTTCTTCTTCTTCTTCTTCTTCTTCTTCTTCTTCTTCTTCTTCTTCTTCTTCTTCTTCTTCTTCTTCTTAAGCACTGTTTCTATAATGGCTTTTATTAAGAAGACTCATTTTGTAAGGAGTGTTTCCCCCATAATCCACGTCCGTCAAACCTAGTGGGACAAATACCATTATTCTCCATACTTTGGGGAGGGTGATAACTTCTGGTTTATGGAGGATAGTTTTCCAAACTGTCTAACTACAAAGGAATCCCCACACATGCTTGTGGATTAAAATGACGTGGTTTAAGACTGAGCTTACATCACTGGGGCAAGCATAAAAAGGTTTAGAATCGAACGTGGAGATTTCTCTTCCTCTAGCATTGAGTTTGAGTCAGATAGAGGTTCTTGTGATGGCTTGGGTGCATGGACAAACTATATTCATAGAAAATATGTTTCCAGGCTATCCCAGGTGGGATTGTCATCCTCTATCTATTTTGCAACTTAACTCTTGCCAAGAATAACAACACTTTGATATTACTGGTATCTAGTTGGAGCCACTGTTCTCATGCCTTTGCAGCTGTTTGGGGAGAGTTTATTGTGACTTCAGAAAATGCGTGTGAGCTGCCAAGGGTTGATGCTACTTGAAATAAAACCTTCTTCGAAGAAGTTCTCTCGAAGGAATAGGAGGTTATGTGAAAGAGGTTGGAATGTGTCATCAAGAATGTATTGCGAACTTCAATAAGTGTACCTTCTTAGATATCATTCGTTCTTTCTATTTAATTGAAGACACTATATCAACTAAGGCAAGGGAAGAAGCATAAAATAACCCTAAAGGCAAGCAGGTTTCTAAGATATCTCTAACTGGAGAGGGGTATGAGAGTGACTTGGAACTTGCTGCTTATATATGGGTGGTCTTGGCAAGGAACTTTCTGCCTGGGAAGCCTTATGATTGCCCAAGAAAGTACTTAATTAACATGTCCGTTCGAATTTCTTTAGGCATAAAAATACCTTTGGATGACATCACCTTAGGCTCACTTTACACTTGGTTAGATCGAGTATAGGATGATTTGGCAAGGTCTATCGAAAGATTTGACATCTCGAACTATGTCAAGCACATGCTACTTACTGCCTTCCTATATGATAGGTTCCCAGTTATGCCCCAAGTTATATACGTCATGTTTCTCATGCTATAAAGGTTCCCCATACATATTCTTAGAAACACAAGAATATCTTTAATACCTTGATTGATGATGTCAAGGCCGTTCTCTTTAGTCATTATGTTGGTGTCCACAAGTTTTATACAAACAAGTTCTTTGGTTAGGCCTTTCGGATGGTGACTGAGATCGATGATGCTTATGCCCATAGCTTCCCCTCTTCAAACATTCTTCTAACCATCACCCATTACTACCTTCCTTTATATACTAAGTGGAAATCATACTTTTCCATGTATTCCCCTATCGTGTGGCCCCACAATTTGGGTACGACCAGGGGGTTACTTTATTTAGCTATAACACTTTAAAGAAGTCTGCTCAATTTCGTTTAGCTTATAAGAACTTTCTGATCAGCATTATGGCAACACCATCGGCTCCATACAAAGGCCAATGGGTGATTCCTTCAAAGAGGGCCCGAGTCTGATACCTACCTTAGTTTGTTTTGGTCAAACCATCTTGGAAGATTTCAAAAGGTCATTTTGTGCCAGCCTGTTTACCCAGCCGTCGAGATGTCCTTTGACTGATCTTGGGTTAAAAAGTTTTTTAATGAACCAATCCTAGTTTCCTCTGAGTATTGTTAATGACTCCATGTCTAATGAGTTTCCTCCACTAAAACCTATAGAGAAAGGTATATTAAAAAAGAAGAATAAAGGGGTTCCCACCTACCATATTATTGAGGAAACTGAAGATGCCCTTAGCACCTCCCAACCTACCATTGAACAGGAGACACCTCTTGGTATTTTGACTGGGGAAACTGTGTAGGAAAAAAAAAACACCCTCAGAAGAAAATAATACTACTGGTACCTCAAAGGCCTCCTTTCTAGGGGTAGGTGTTGACCCCAATTTAAAGAGCAAAGTTTCAGAGTGGTTTGATGACGTGATGAGAAAATATGATCAAGTTTATTGGCTGCTAGAGTTGTGATTGAAGAAAAGATGGTTGTTTGAGGTTTTTTCTTCACTCCCCCAACCAATATAAGTGGTAAAAAAAAGTCAAAATATGAAGTTAGGGCCATTCTCCCCACTATATAGGATATTGAAGAGGAAGATCTTGAGGATGATCCTTTAATGCATCAGTCGCGTACGTTGCGCATGATGTATTCCACTGAGAAACCTCCATCTCCTCCTTTGGACTAAACTATCTTGGATGACTTTATTGATGTAGAGGTATTATTTTCACTTAATTTACCTTTTATTACTATTTATCTCTTTCATTTACTTACGCTTTGTTTATGGTACATAGATTGATGAGTATTATAACACTCTTGATACTGAGTGAGATCAAGCACAATATGGACAAATAGGGGAGACATGTCCCCAATAAACGTAGTAAGGTTCCCCTTTACCCCATTCACCCTAAAAAGAACAACTCTCTACTGCCCTAGAACCAACTATTCCCCTATATATCGAGACCCCCAAAGCATCAGCAACCCAACGGTAATGATGGATTCCCCCATAATAGCGGGGGTGATCTTTATCAGAGTGGTTTAATTAGTAGTGTCTATGCACCTAACTCTTCTTTCTTGCGCAACTAGGCAACAGTTGCTCAAGCTAGGGAAAAAATTACTAAGGATGAAGTGAAGTAGCCTTTAACTGTTGAGCTTCTATAGTGAGTTTTATGGGTTAGTATGAAGTACCTTTACTTTTTATTATAAAATTTCACAACTTAATCCCCCTTCCTTGTGATTACAGGTTGTTCTTTTTGAGCAAGCTGATGTCAATATTTGTATGGCTCTGATAGTTATTCCTACCATGAACGAACAAATGTTGGCGAGCCTATTTAGGCCCTCTATTTTGGAGACTAGAGCAACAGTTGAAGCTTAGAGGGTTAAGGAGGTTTTCGAAGACCCCATCATTGAATCTGTTGTTGAATGGATAACCCCTGTTGCATCTCCTCATAGAAAGCTATATTTTCATCTTCTTTTACCCTTTTTTTCAAGCCAAGTGTTACTCCCACACTTTTTGAAAAAGTATTTGGGCCATTTTGTCAAAAAGAAATGGTAAATTCAAACTTACCCAGAGTACTTGATCGAGGAACCTTAAAGGTCCTTCAAGTAAATTAGTATTTTGAATAACCACAAATAAAAAGCATGCCCAAATTACTTGGTCGAGCAACCTCAAAGGACATTCAAATAAACTGGGACCTTTAACCACCATAGAGGCCAAGCGTGCCCAACTTAACTAGGTTGAAAAGTCTTAAAGGTCCTTCAAGTAAATTGAGACTTTAAGCGTGCCCAGAGTACTTGGTAGAGAAACCTTAAAAGGTTTTTTAAGGAAACTGGGACTTTAAGTATGCCCAGAGTACTTGTTCGAGCAACCTTAAAAGGTCCTTCAAGTAAACTGGGACTTTAAATGACCATAAAGTCCAAGCATGCCTGATTTACTTGCTCAAGCAAACTTAAAAAATCCTCCAACTAAATTAGGGATTTGAATAATTTAAGGACCAAACTTGTTATTTTCTGACTTTGATTGTTTTAATTGTCAGTCGTAACGAAGCGGCCTACCATCATAACTAAGCCTGCTTTTCTAGTTGAACAAGTCCCTCACGAGTATGTTCACAAGGAAGCAGTTGCTAGCTCTATTTCTCTTTACAACATTGTGGATCGATATGCTCTTCCCTCCAGTAGTCTAAATATTGAGGGCCCCTCTCGAGCTACCACACCTATTTTGTAAGAGGAAGATTAAACATCGAACATAGTGTTGTCTTCAGCAAACAACAAGGCTTTTAGTCTTCATCCTTCAATGGCTTATCCAATTAACTTAGTTAGGTAGACCATTTGTGATTTTCCTCATATTTTTACAACTCTTCATTACGAGTTGCTTAAAAGATTGCTTGATGGTCACCCTTCCACCTTTAACCCCCATTGTATCCAACCTGTTAGTGATGATGTCATGGTGGTTTCTCGACTTTACCACTAGGCTTACTGAAGTTCTGAGTATTCTGCTGAAATTACTTACTTCGTCCAAGATCAAATAGATGATGGGCAAGGTTAATGTGCTTGTGAATGATGGATTTTCTTTGACATGTGTTGATACCAAATTTAATCTACTAACGTGGACCAATCCTATGAAGACACGTGGCTATCTACATGGCAACTACAAACACTTCCGAGGAACCCACACGATCCGAGGAACAAGACTACAACAAGGAAGACTAGTTCCCTGAGGAACACTGCTTATCCGAGGAACTCATACGCTCCGAGGAACAAACCTCTCCGAGGAACTCTTGAATACCAAGAAGCTTAGGCGGTCCGAGCAACTCAGGCGGTGCGAGATGCATCTCGAACAAAGCATTAATAGCTGGATAACCAACAGTTCAAATGATTCATTAAATGCTTATCATTCAGACGCACACGCAAAGAGGGCATTAAATGTATTATCCTTTCATATGCATATCATTTAATGTATTACCCTTTCACATTCAGCCTCAGGGCTATAAATACATTGTACAACCCTCATTGTGAGGGGACCAGATCTAGAACAGAATTTTTTGTAATCGAGAATTCCCAAACACTCAGCAATAAAACAACAGTGGATGTAGGCCATTCTTATAAGGCTGAACCACTTTAAAATCTTTTATCTCATTTATTTATCTGTGATTGAATTATTAGAGTGATCTAATTTTTAACATCAACAGATTGGCGCCGTCTGTGGGAAACGACTGGTAAAATCGTTTTCTCATAAAAAACAATCCATTACCAATGGCTGATATTCCTGAATCCAGCAATCGAAACGCTGGAACCCCTCCAAATCCATCTGCTCCACCAATTGTTCCAGATCTGACTGGAATAATGGCAAATCTGGCTTAGGGCTAGACCGTCATACAAGAAACAATGTGACAACTTATCCAAACCCTCCATGGCGTTGCATCAGCCCATTCCGGACCACGGAGTATTCAAAGAAATACCCGTGCACCTTCTTCGCGTACTAGGCGTACTGATTCGTATCGCAATGATGAATCTGAAGATTTTTCTTATCAACCTGGACGAACTTCATCAGTACGAGCCATAGATACTAAACAACATGTCACCCTCTCCCCAGAAAGGACCAGCGCATTGGAAAGGAGGAACAAAAGTCTTCTTAATGCAGCATCGAGGAGCTTTCGACGACCATCAGATTTAAGGGAAGGATCTGCCCAGTCGCGACCAGCTGCTCGTCAAAATGGATCTTATGACCGACCAGCTGCTCGTCGAGATAAATCCCAGGAAGCCACTTCAACGCGATCAGTTTCTTGGACCGCCTATTGTCATCAATCAACTATTTTGAAGGTCCACTCAGCACCAAGCCATCCTCAAAGCAATGGAGAAACGGAAGTGACAAACAGAACGCTACTAAATGGTTTGAAGAAAAGATTAGATGATGCGAAAGCAAACTGGATCAACGAGTTACAATCAGTACTCTGGGCTTATCGAACTACTCCCCGAGTAGCCACTTGAGAATCACAATACATGATGGCGTTTGGAAGTGAAGCTGTCATACTTGCCGAGTTGGGTCTCCCAACACACAGGGTGCTAAATTTCAATTCCCCTGTCAGCGATTTAATGGGAAGGCTGGATTGAAACATGCTCGAGGAAGTTGGAGAAGAAGCATCCATTAGAAATGCTGCTTACCAGCAGCGAACAACTTTGTTCTACAACAAGAGGGTGAAGAAGTGCGACCTGAAAGAAGGAGACTATGTGGTGAAGAAAGTAATTCAAACGCATAACAAACTGGAGGCAAACTGGCATGGACCATACCGATTTACAGAAGTTGTTCGACCAGGAACTTATCGAATAGCCACTTTAGAAGGCGAGGAGTTTAAGAATGCATGGAACGCAGAGCATCTGCACAAGTATTATCAGTGATGTATATGTAATATAGTTCCATCAGTATGAATAAAATGAAGATATTCTGCCAAAGTCTCTCCTTTTATTGAAAATTTTTCGGGGAATACTAGTGCTACGCGCTACTCGGCAAAGCTCGGCAGACTACTCAACGAAATATTCCAAACTATACCAAGTATGGTTGGTCGGGGATAAAAACCCACTAACTGTAGTTGGTCGACGAGGAGAAATATTCCTAAAAATGCCAACCTGTTTGGCTAGGAAATGAAATATTCCAAACTGTACCAAGTATAGTTGGTCGGGGATAAAAACCCACTAACTGTAGTTGGTCGACGAGGAGAAATATTCCTAAAAATGCCAACCTGTTTGGCTAGGAAACGAAATATTCCAAACTGTACCAAGTATGGTTGATCGGGGATAAAAACCCACTAACTGTAGTTGGTCGACGAGGAGAAATATTCCTAAAAATGCCAACCTGTTTGGCTAGGAAACGAAATATTCCAAACTGTACCAAGTATGGTTGGTCGGGGATAAAAACCCACTAACTGTAGTTGGTCGACGAGGAGAAATATTCCTAAAAATGCCAACCTGTTTGGCTAGGAAACGAAATATTCCAAACTGTACCAAGTATGGTTGGTCGGGGATAAAAACCCACTAACTGTAGTTGGTCGACGAGGATAAATATTCCTAAAAATCCTAACCTGTTTGGCTAGGAAACAAAATATTCCAAACTGTACCAAGTATGGTTGGTCGGGGATAAAAACCCACTAACTGTAGTTGGTCGACGAGGAGAATTTATCGACCTTGGTTGGTCGGACACATTTTATGAAAAAGAGAAAAATTTACCAAATATGGTTAGTCGGGGATAAACTCTCACTAACCGTAGTTGGTCGACAAGCATAATTTAACAACCTTGATTGGTTGATACTCGTGAATTTATTATTAAGTGATCGAGCAATATTATTGAAACTTGGAACTTTTTTACTGAATTGGTCGACGAACATCACAACATTGTTATTTTTAACAGATATGCAATTGAGATTTGCAAACAAAAATGAAAGTCTTTCTTTGAATTCAAAATAAATTACACTGATAATGAAATTACAGTTACATTAACATGTATACTAACTGTTACATAAAAAATTCCTATTCTACTGGTCTCTTCCCCTCAGCTTTTGACAAAGGTTCCTCGCCAGCAGGCGGATCATTTAAAGACTGAGGAGAATTGATAAAGTTCAAATCCTTCAACATCCTGACATTCATCACAGAAGGTCGATCTAAAAAATGCTCGGGATGAGATACTTCGATTTGAGAATGTAAATTGTAGTCACCAAGATACTTTGAAATTAATCTCCGAGGAATGGCCCGAGCAGGGATCCACTCCATCTCCAAATTATATGGTGGCACAGGCAAGTCGAGCAACCCGGGATCATAGTAATCCCACATATAATGACCTTGTTCGAGCTTCAACACACCTAAGGCATTCAGCCAGCCTTGCTTGTAGCCCTCATTGTTGGCATTCTGGATACGATCATCCAAGTGGAATAATGCTTCATGGTATCCAGCCATCCAGAACTCCCTGGGCTGTTTGTGGAATTGATATGTTAGCCTTTCTATCTGGTCGTGGAGATTCTTGATGAAAGGCTCCTTATTCTCCAAGACTGACTTCTGCACAGAGAGCTGTTTTTCCAAGTCCCTAATTTTCTTTGAGATATTAGACAAAGCCTGGTTCTTCGCCATTAATTGGAAAGCTTGGTTCTCTAACGCAGACTGAGTTCTTTGTTCCTCGACAAGGACCCGAGCTGCTCTTCCTCGTCCCCGAGGAGCTCTTGCTCGACCACGAGAAGAAGTAGAAGTGCCAGAACTCTTCAAAGTCTCCAATTCATCCCTCAACTTGGCATTCTCAACCTCTAAGAATGAAAATCCCTCGTCAGTCACTGGGATTAGGGCTATTGAAGAAGAAGCTACAGACTTCAATTGTGATAGCTCTTTTTTCAAGTTGTTGTTCTCTTGCTCCAGCAACTTGGCAATCTGCCTGCACTCCTCGACCTCACCCTTCAAAGTTCTCTCCCTTACATCATACCCGATAAAAAGCTTCTCGTAGCCCTTGTCAGCAACGATCAGCTTGTACTTTTTCTCATAGCTTTCATGCAACAAGGCAGTGGATTCTTTATATTGAAGCTGAAGGTCTTCAAGGGTGCCTTGGAGATCCTCGATCATTTCGTAGTAAGCCACATTATTGGCCACCGCTCGATCAAGCAGACACTTCAGGTACTGATATGCTTCCACTGCCTGTTCTGAAGCATCCTGGCCAAGGATGTCGGCAACGTGTGCAGCACTCAAGTCTGTGTGACCAGCCTTAAAGTACTCATTGCACTGTTGTAGAAATTTTGTATCATGGGCAGATAGCAGATCCTTCCGGGCCAGAAACTAGCAGAGAAAGAAAAGCAATCATCAATAAGAAGAACAAGCAGAGTATGAATAGAAGATGAACAACAGTACGCAAGAAAATTCAAGTTTTATTAGATCATAAAATTCAGAATTACAAGTTCTGGATTACATTGACAAAAAAGGAAAAATATAAAGGTAAGCCCGAACAACACTACACCTTTTCCTTATCTCCCAAAACCTTCTCGGGAGGTTTGGAAGAGGAAGCAGGTTGCTCGGAGGGAGCTGTAGGTTGTTCGGAAAGCACCAGTTGTTGCTTGGAGGAAGAAATAACTTGCTCGACAGCAGACTGGATGGTTGGGGGATGATCTCCCATCACCATTGATGAATCCTCAGAGGTAGCTTCGTCCTCTTCTAATTCTTCTAGAGTAGGAGGGGGACCAGGGATATGTCGTTGGAAGAGCTAGGATGATTCGTCAACCTTTATTTCCTGAAGGGAAGCAACCCATCCATCCCTAAAATACTTTAGACTTCCATAGTCCACTTGAGATACCATGGCAGCACACCCCTTGTTCCACCCCTTGTCCCAGCCAGAGCTGAAGGACTTCTTCACAGCAGCTTTCCTCTTGGTCTTCTCTAAGGCAAGCTTCTCGGACAGCAGGTTCTCAGCAGCTTTCAATTTATTTTCTGCCTCCTCCTTCTGCCGACCTACTTCCTAAAGTTTGGCCAAATCCTCCTCGGCAACCATGAGTTTATTTTCCATCTCTCCAGCAGCTTTGAGCTTCTCTTCGAGCTCTTTATTTGCCTTCTCCAAGGCATTATTTTTCTTCTCCAACTCTTTGGAGGCTTCAACAGCTCGAGCTTTATCCTACTCAGTGGAGGCAAGCTTCTTCTCCCAGATAGCCTTATGAGTAGCATATGTCTGGTGAGAATATGCCAGAGATTTTTTAGCTTCCTCCAAAGCTCCCTCCACGCTGGACGAGGAGCATGAAGCTTTAATTTCCTCATCTTTCTTCAAGATTATGTTAAAGCAGCTCGTCAACTAAGAACAGAAACAGAAAGCAAGTTAGAAACATAAATGACAAAGGAAATATGAAAAATTGAAAGTAAAGAGACTTACTGAAGCAAGATGACGAGCAGCCAAAGAAGTAACCATATCCCGAGTAAGATTATCTTCATTACCTTGGACCTCGGTAATGGTCCGGGACTTCACTGAGCTCATGGCAGAGGTCGGAGGAACAAAAGTGGGAACTACAGTCCCAGCAGCTGGGGGCTGAGTAGTGGTGTTAGCCAAATTGACCGAGGAGCTTTTCTTCAACCTCCTCGGGGGAACAGGTACAGATTCAACCAAGGAAGAACCCTTAGTCGGTGATATCACAATCACCTGTCCAGGACAAGCAGACCTGCTTGGAGCCACTACAGGCTTCTCGGCGACTTTAGTAGGAGCAGCTGGAGGAGCTGCATTAGTCTTCTTTGTCCCCTCCCTTGGGACATCAATATTAATCCTTTTTACCTCCCCATAACCGGAGGCGGTTTTCTCAAACAGAGAAGGAGTTTTTCTTTTCTTCATCCTTTCTCTTAAAGGAATATGGGATTCAGGCGATGAGCTTATTGAAGCTGGAACTAGCTCTGGCTCACTGATCACAGGACGAGCAGTGAAGGAGGTGGTGTAGCTCTTGTACTGGAGAAGATACGAAGCCGACCTAATGTGCTCATCTGCAACACTTTGATGAAGACTCCAGATAAGTTTCAAATGCCTTATGTTAACATCTGCCTCTTTGGGGCACTTTCTCTTGCTATCAACTGCAAATAAATAAACACTATTATCAGTGGCACATTTTATCAAACACAAAAGAAGCATAATTTCAAAATAAAATGAAATAAAAATAACCTATCCCATTGCCATAAGGAGGGCATCTGGGACCCTGGTAGACCTCATCTCTAGTCAATGGAGGGTGTTGCCAATTTTTTATGACAACCCCATGTTCAAAATAATCCCTGTTGGCATCAGGGAGATTGACTACTAAGGCTCTATTTAAAAATTTAGTTTTTCAATAATAAATATTTTCATTGACTGCCCATCTATAGCAGAACATGATTTCTGGGATTCCTATATGCGTTCCATGCACTTGATTTAATCTATGCACCCCATTAACTATTCTCCATATGTTGGGGGATATTCGTGCAGGAACAACGTTGAAGTACTGACAGAATTCCAGACACAAGGAATTGGGTGGAAAAGAAAATCCACATTCAGCAAAAAAGAGGCTGGGGAACCAATGTCCCTCAGCCAAATTGAAATAATCAGAAGGCTTAGAAAGTTTTTCCAAGACAACCCAAAAGGGGATGGAGAAATCAGAACGGACTTTCTCAAGAGACTCAACAAGGTAAACCATGGTGAATAAAGAAATGAAGAAGAAGGAAGAAGATCTTACAGAAAAAAGACTGAGCTGTTGACAATGAGTGACGGAAGAGATGAATGCACAAGAGAGTAGAAGACAATGAAAACTCGAAGATAAAAATTTCAAAAGGTAGAAGACGATGGGAGTATCTGTGAAGTTTAAATACCTTGACTTGGGAAATGGTGAAGTAATGATTACAAAAAAAGGGATGATTACGTTATCGGCGGCTAAAAAGATGAAAATGGGCGCGGGAATCAAAGCGGGCAACAACGGATAAAAAGACGAAAAGTAATGCGGGAATCGAAGCACGCAGAAAAGTCCAAAAAAGCATGATTCTATGAATTTGGAAGGAGAAATAAATACAAGGGAAATGCTCCTAAAAATCAGGAAGACTATTTAAAGCTACCATATTTCGAGAAAGAATGTTCCATACTCCTCAAATTTCGAACTATGAAACATTGGGGGCTTCTGTTGATACCAAATTTAATCCACTGACGTGGACCAATCCTATGAAGACACGTGGCTATCTACATGGCAACTACAAACATTTTCGAGGAACCCACACGCTTCAAGGAACAAGACTACAACAAGGAAGACTAGTTCCCCGAGGAACTCATACGCACCGAGGAATAAACCTCTCCGAGGAACTCTTGAATACCAAGAAGCTTAGGCGGTTCGAGCTGCATCTCGAACAAAGCATTAATAGCTGGATAACCAACAGTTCAACTGATTCATTAAATGCTTATCATTCAGACGCACACGCAAAGAGGTCATTAAATGTATTACCCTTTCATATGCATATCATTTAATGTATTACCCTTTCACATTCAGCCTCAGGGCTATAAATACATTGTACAACCCTCATTGTGAGGGGACCGAATCTAGAACGGAATTTCTTGTAATCGAGAATTCCCAAACACTCAACAATAAAACAACAGTGGATGTAGGCCATTCTTATAATGCTGAACCACTTTAAAATCTTTTGTCTCATTTATTTATCTGTGATTGAATTATTAGAGTGATATAATTTTTTACATCAACAACATGGTTGATTGACGTGCTGAGATCCTTCAAGAAAGATGATCTACATTCTTTCTATGCCAGACTTCAAGCAAGTAATAGAATCCAAACTTCCATTACAGCAAAAATGTCTAGCCTTGGCCCCTCGCTCATTAAGGCGAATGAAAAGGTTATGGTTTCCCTAAAAAATAGCCCAAGCTAAGGCATAGTTGAAAAATTTACAATAAGAAATGGAGGGCCATGATAGGGATATGGATGATCTGACCAACGAGCAATCTTCTTTGGAGGCTATTCTACCAGATCATGATGTCACACCCCGTAAAATTCGACAAACGGGGTGGCCAGCCACCGCCACCGAACTATGTCGGGCATGAACTAAATAAATACCATTCTTAGCATGAGACAAATATGAAACATAAATAATCAGTCCATAAGATAAATAATTGAATAAATCTCAAATGATCATAAACAACTAAGCGATAAAAGATCCAACACATGCTAACTCCAAATAAATCCAATCTCTAAAAATGATTAAATAAAATCTGAATAATAAAGATCTGAATAATCCAACATAAATCCTCTAAACAACTTTTGAACCGAATGACCCAATAAAACTCCAATGAAGTCTCATAATTAAATACTACTGGAAAAGAAAGTCTAACTAAATTGTTCCATAAAATAAATAACTCCAATCGGACCTCCAAATGATAACTCCGATAAACATATGAAGCTTCTCTAATTCTAATCCTGAAAAAGATTAGTCAACGCATGGTTCAAAACCAAAGTCCCGAGCAAGAATACACACTAATCCCCTCAAATAGGATCCTTGAATCCAGATAGTAGCATTATATGCAATAAATATCATAATAGAATATTTTAAATTAAACGGGATAATTAAACGCGATAAATATAAATCACTAACTACCCGCAGAAATTCCCATTTATAAAGGCACACCAATATGATTTTAAATTCCCAAGTACCACGATGTTAATTTAATTAAATTAACCAACTTTATTGTTCTCACTTTTTTTTTATTAAAGTGTCACACTTCCCCTTGTCGATCGTCCTCTGACCCATTTAAACTGTCGGCCCCGACACATGATAAGGTTCCACACACGACACGACATAAATCATCCTCAGACCCGTTTAAACTGTCGGCCCCGACACATTACGTCGCCACAAATTTTAATACCCATTTTTTTCTTAGGCATTAATTCTCAATTTCTCAATTTATAATCACCCCATCCTTTTAATTGATATGAGATCCTCAAAATAACCCTTAGTCCCATAACTATCACTACACCAAATCTGCCCATTTGTCAAGGTCATTGACCTTGACAAATCCAACTTGTCAAGGTCAATGACCGTGACATTTCGAGGCGAGACAACGTTTTTTGTCACGGTCGTGTCACGGTCATTGACCTTGACACAAAACTCGTGTTTTATGTCACGGTCGTGTCGCGGTCAATGACCGTGACACGTTTGTCACGGTTTATAACCGTGACAAAGCCGTGACCCTTTTTTAAAAAAAATTCACGTCCATTTACAGTGACACGTTCGTGACAACAGTTGTCACGGACGTGTCACGGTCAATGACCGTGACAATTCTGGGCAGAATTTAAAAAAAATCTGCTGGGCAGTATGGCCACTACCACTGCCCAGCAGTATATTTGTACCTATTATAGCAACGTTGTACCTGTTCCAAACATCATATATCCGAACAAACTAAAGATAATGAAAATATATATTCAAATAAGAAACTATTTAAAAAGAAACAACATCACCATCATTTTATCTCAAATCTACAAACTATTTGCATGGAAAAGAGATTTTGTACCGCGACGCTTGGGAACACCTCCTTATCCTTCCCTTCTCGTCCGAATAGCCACATAAGTATAGAGCATATGTGGCCTACCCTTAGGGCCACTCCCTGTCCCCTGAATTGAAATAAAGTAAAATTAGTATCCACCCCTCAAATATAGATAAATATAAATCGTAATTGAAATCGAAATCAAAATTGACATATAAATGTAAATATAAATACATTACCTGTAGTGTCACTCAAACAGCTAACTTGAGCTCATATGGCACCTCCTTCCAACTAATGTACCCCGGACAATCGTGTCAATTATAATTCTCTTCATATCTAAACACTAAGAAATACCATAATCCTATGGAGTTATGCGTTGCAAATTCCTTCCAACCGTTGTGTAGCCAAAAATCAGCAGTTGAAGTTGTCAATTCCACCTTTCAATGGTCTCCCATGTTTTGCTAGAAGTTCCAAGTGGTGGGGTATGGAAAGTGGAATTGACAACTTCAACTGGTGATGTTTAGATACATAACGGTTGGGAGGAATTTGCAGAGCATCGCTCCATAGGATTATGGCATTTCTTAGTGTTCGGATAGACGAAGAGATTCAGTCTCCTCTCCACAAATAGGACACCCCACATAACTATGTACTAATCACCTATTAAAGGTAAGAAGCGTATATTCATGGATTAGTATAAACAAAACTTAGATGTAGTTGGAATATTTATGTATTAATCTCCTCTCCACACACGCACACTACACAAGAGTGAAAATGATAAAGTGAAGATCAAGTAAAAGCATTAAAAATGGATGTTTCGGTACAAATTGAAATATTTATTACAAATTGAAAAATTGTTTCAAATTCGGGTTATCATAAAAAATGGATTGATATTCGGTAGGAGTAGCCAAGTCATCCACACTACTATTTAGACGCCTTGGCGCATGTTGGACAATTGACCACGGCTCATTGTTGATATACTCCGAGTAAAACACTTGCTTAACCTTTTGAAATGCACAAACAAACGGCTCATCGCTCACGTGGTCGTTTCTCTTTAACTTGGACAAGTCAACCATGATCAAATTGGTGACAGGATCAACTTTACAAGCATTTTTATCCTCAACTCTTACCCATTCACAGTAAAATACAACCTCTTTGAAGCTTATATAATCCAATTCAAATATATTTTGGATTACACCATAGTAAGTCATTTCAGCTTCAACGAGATTTTTATCTTTTGCGCTCGCTCGAAATAAAGTAAGAGCCTTGTATGAAATTCCTGAGTTCTGTACATTTGTACTTTCCTCGGACACATTAGCGCCGAAAATGTAACCGTTCAATCGATACTTTTTGTACTCTTGTGCCACGAACAAGGGTCCAGTGGCTAGACGAGCAAGCCTTGATGTCGCATCACCCATCTTTAGGAGCTGAGAATATAGATAAATTAATTATATTAGTGGTAAAATTTTAGTGTAATGTAACGTTATATAATGACTGTTTTCATTATAATTACCTCTTGTGTCAACCATAGCCTAAATTCACTGTCTGATTGTACCATTGTTTTTCATCTTTTATTGTTCTCACAGGCTTCATATTTACTGCATATTACAAAATTAATCATGTATAAAATAATCTAAAATAATGTTAAACATTATAATATTCGAAACTTACTTTTTCCATTCTTCGACATCTTCATGTGTGTCAAATAGATAACGAGCTACTTTTTCATGTTGCAAACTCGTTAATTTCACTCGCTTTCCCATCACATTACCACCATCATCGAGGAATTCATCAGTGTCATCAACGCTGGTCGAGTCAGGCATATATTCCCGAGTATATATTGATGACTCCACAGTGATGTATTCCTCTGCAATTGATCCTGTAATATATCGCGTATTCTTGACGTAATCTTTAAAAATTTTCATCAATCTTTCAAACGGATACATCCACCGATATCTAACTGGACCACAAAGAAGTGCCTCGTCGCATAGGTGTACCAACAAGTGAACACTTATGTCAAAGAATGTTGGGGGAAAGTACTTCTCCAATACACAAATCGCTTCGTTCACAGCCAATTTTGTGGCCACTATGTGTTCTGGATTCACTACCTTCTCACACAAGAGGCAGAAGGTAATACTAATTTGCATAATAGCCCTACGCAAATCCTTGTGCTTGGAGAAATAGTGCTTAAACAATAGAGGAACCAATTGCATGATCACATGCCAATCATGGGACTTACACTTATGTAAATCATGAGTAACATAATTCACAATCCTTTGCAAGTTGGACGAAAAAGTAGATGGGCCCTTCAAATTATATATTGTGTCTAGAAGCACCTTCCTTTCCTCACTCGTCAAAGTAAACGCACCAGGGGGAATTATTGTCCTTCCCCTACTATCTTCTTTCAACCATAGTTGTGGTTTAAGTTTTAACGTTTTAAGGCCTTTTCATGCATTTTCTCCATCCTTCGAATGACTCCCCCCAAGGCAAGTACCCACAATATGTTCAGCGAAGTTCTTCTCTGCATGCATCACACCCAATACATGGCGCACCGGGCTTTTCTTCCAATAAGGCAAGTCAAATAAAATTGACCTCCGAGACCATGCCTTTCTTATCTCAGTTTCATTCCCAGTTGGGGTCTTCTTATGATTGACATTCTTAAATTTGGGTTTCTTACCTGGCATATTTGGGCCACATTCAGAAGATTTACTTTCAATTTATGAACCCGAAAGTTGTCTCGGCGGTAGCCTATGTTCAACTCCGCCCAATAAAAAATGGAACCTTTCTCAAATCTGAAACTATGAGCTGGGGGTAAAAACCTCCTGTGGAAATGGTATACATTTTTTAAGCTAGAGGATAGACGAAGAGATTCAGTCTCCTCTCTATAAATAGGACACCCCAAATAACCATGTACTACACATCCGGATAATGTCCCATAAGCTGGAAAATCATGAATTGCCCACATCAACATAGCTTTCAGCGTAAACTCTTCTTTTCTAAAAGAGTCAAATGATTGCACACCCTCTTCCCACAACTCATTTAATTCTTCTACCAAAGGAGCCAGGTAGATATCAATGTCTTCACTTGGTGCCTTTGGACCAGGTATCAATAAATCCATCATCGAAAATTCAGGTCTCATACACTATGAAGGAGGGAGGTTGAGTGGGGCTAGGATCACTGGCCATACACTCTGATTGGTGCTTAGATTTCTAAATGGATTGAAACCATCTGTTGATATAGCCAAATGAAAGTTGCGTTGTTCTCGAGAAAAATCGGGATACTCAAAATTCATCCTCCACCAGGCAGTAGAATCAATAGGATGACGCATGATATTACCCCCTACTTCTGCCCTAGCATGCCAAGTCATTGCCTCTGCAATCTATGGTACTATGAAAAATCGCTTTAATCTAGGCCCAACGGGAAAATATTTCAATACTTTTTGAGGCACTTTTGAGCTTGTGCCTTCCTTACTAGTAGATTGGACATATCTAGGTTCATCGCATACCGGACAACGATCGAGATTTTCATACTCCTTTCGGTATAGTATGCAGTCATACACACAAGCATGAATCGATTTGTACTTCATTCCCAAACCTTTCAAACTATTCTTCATAACAAGATAGCTATTTGGAAGTGTATTCACCTTGGGTAATAAGCCCTTCACCCATTTTAGAATTCCCGTCACGCTATTGCCAGAAAAACCGTACTGCGTCTTCAAACTGTGCAAACCAACCATGGCATGTAAAGTTGTTTGATCTTTCTCATAGCCAGAGTATAACGGTTGGGTCGCCTTAAATTTTAAACTTTGGTAGTCATCGTCAAGTTTTATCGTGTTATCATCACGAGCACTTGAATCTTCTACATCATCAGTAACCTCATTCTCCTCAGCTTCATAAACTCCGTACGCATCATCAACTAAATCCTCTAACATATTATGATCTACGTCGTCCCCTTCTACATCTATTCTACTTGTTGAAGGTTGTTGTGAAGGTTGGTCGGGGACAAAAGGAACTTTCAATTCACCGTGAAAACTCCAAAATCGATAACTATCTTGCATACCCGATCTTAACAAATGTAGTTCAACTGTTTTCCACTCAAACACCTTACCATTCTTACACCTAGCACACGAACACGGAAACTCTTCATCATTACGACATCTCTTTGCATATTTCACAAATTCGTTAGCACCTCTGCGAAACATATCCCCCATTCTATTAGTCTCACCCATCCACTCTTTGTATTTCGGATATCCCATCACAGCTACCACAACTAAACACCTATTAAAGATAAACAAAACTTAGATTTATAGTATGTTTTATTTAATTATACCATCATTTAATTATCCTATTAAAGGGTAAGTGGTCCTATCCCATTCAAGAATGCATTTTTCTAGTAATATACTTAACAGCTCATGCACATTGTTACGATTTGAAAAAAATTCGACAGCATATCCCCTTAGTTCTCCAAGTACACGACGTAGATTGGCAGGTGTGAGTGTTATTTCAATTGGTCAATTGAAATAACAGTCACACTTGTCAATCTAGTATGTACCCAGAGAACATTAAGATACGACTGCAGAACTTCCTCCAAAAGTAACAACTTAAGCCAATAAGAATATTATACAGAAATTATACAGTCTCAAACTGTCCAAACGGGACAATTCGAGAGATCTCATTACAGGGGTAATGACTCTCGAACGGGTCTAAGGGCTATTGAATGTGTACGCATAAGAACTAGAATGCTAGTATCTATGCGCACTATATTTAATTTCAGGTATGTTTCATATAATGGGTTAATTCAAATACAAAAATAAATTCATGGGTTAATTAAAATACAAAAATAAATTCATGGGTTAATTCAAATACAAAAATAAATTCACGGGTTGACCACATACACACACACACACACACTATCTAAGTTGTTCTATAGGAATAAAAACAACATTTTTAAAATATGAAGGGCTCACCAATTTGATCAAAATTTTCAACAACATAGACTAATTGATCTTTATTATAAGACAATTACTACAAATTTACGCGCATCGCCCGAATTCAAAAAGTAATTTAATGACTAAAGTAATACTTTTTTTAACTTTAGTTATTCACAACAAATCTTAAAAAATATTTTATTTTTCATGCTTTTTAAACTTCGGATGACAATTACTACAAATTTACATTTTTGGATATTATTTTTGGAAATTTATAGAAAATTACTTATTTATTTACATTTTTAACCCCCTACCCTCACCCTGCCCCCACCCTGCCCCACCCCCTACCCCACCCTGCCCCACCCCCCACACATGCACACACACGCACATATATACACACATACACACATATATATACACAGAAACATATATATAAATGGAAGAGAGAGAGAGAGAGAGAGAGAGAGAGAGAGAGAGAGAATTAAACCTGAAAGTAGAGAGAGAGAGAGAGAGGGAGGGAACGGCGCGGGAGGGAAAAAAGAAGGGGGAAAGGGTTTTTTGCTGTTAACATTGTCACGGTCGTGTCAAGGTCATTGACCGTGACAAGTCCGTGACTAGTAAATTTGTCACGGAGTTGTCACGGTCATTGACCGTGACAATTTATTGTCACGGTCGTGTTAAGGTCAATGACCGTGACAAAAAACGCGTGTTTTTTGTCACGCTCAATGACCTTGATAAGGGTGGCCGGCTGAAAGGTGACAATTTGTCCATTTTGGTGTAGTGTATGGGTCCCCAAGTTATTATTACGTCCTACCCTATTTATACGAATAATTTCTATCCTAAACTTCAACCTAGTATCATGCCCAGGCTAACGTAATGACGAAAAAGTACCAAAAATTAGCCCACCCCCAAGATGATAAAAACACGATAATCTTCCCTCACTAGTCCCAAACCTAGAAGAGGTAAATCATTAAAAGGCTTACCCACTAGTCCCATACCTAGAAGGCATCCTAAAGTAAGGGAGAGCAAAATTACCCAACAACCCGTCATCACAAAGGCGATATAATAATACCAAAAAGTGACACAATCATGCATAATTAATCAACGTATAATACTACGCATGATAGTTCAATTCAATTTAATCATAATTTAATTATCACCTCATCATAAACCTCTAATTAATCTCATTTAATTATTTAAATTAAATACATCACTATTTCATCTTTTAAAACATCAAACTTATAATTTCATTGTTTGAACACAAATTACATGAGTTACACGCCCCCATATCCATTTATTTTAAAACTAGGGTTTTTCTATATGCAACCTACCCCAATAAAATCCAAAATACTCATAAATCCTACCAGCAACCTCTCCAAAGGACACTGCATGCATCATAAGGGTTAGCAGCACTCTCGTACACCTGGGAATGGCAACCTCGGCCAGATGTAGGCCGAGTTCGCAAGAAGCCTTACTTCTACCAAGGTCAACATCATCAATATATCAGTTAATGCTCCAAGCACATGCTAGCTCAACCTCGGCCCAGGCCGACCCCTATCCACTATCTCGGCTGAACTTAAGCCGAGACCTTCATGGCTCATCTCGAATTGAACGAGTAACTAGACTTATCAACCTCAGCTTCTCCCAGGCCGAGGTCATGACCAAGCACGATAGCCGAGCACCTATTGACATGGATAAGGACACGTGGACACAAATCAGTTATAACAAATCATTCCCCTCATGTGGAGGGAATATTTCATCATCATTCTCAACATGTGACAGTGACAGATGCCTTCATCAGATTGGTTAGATCAACACACACATGCTCATTGCATGCATAAGGGGTATATTACACCCCCCCCCCCCCCCCGGTACTATATATAGAGCTCATCCTCTACCTTGCAAAGGATCCCAAAATTAGCAACCCTAGCTCAAACTCTGTCTAAACACACATTAGAGAGAGAAAGCTTGAGAGATTGTAACTATGGTCATTAGAGCCCTCATACAGTGATACATATCATACACTTGCATAGTGGATGTAGGCCTAATTGGCTGAACCACTTATATTCTGGTGTGAATCCTCTTCTCCTCATCTCCTTCTACTATATGTGTATGTACTCTTATGCTGCCATTGTTAACATTGAATTGAGCTCACAAACACCTTGAAGGGTGGTGCTGTTTCCAGCATCATCATTTTGGCACCGTTTGTGGGAACGAGAAGATATCTCTTCCTCTTCTTCAGCTTAACCTCACCGGAGACTCTGGTGGTGAACCAGGCATCATCCTTACCGTGGAGCTATTTCACCATTGAAAGAGGTCCTTTAAGGTATTAAGCTCACATGATACTTAAGATCTTCACTAAGCAACACATGGCACCAGAGTTACCGCCACCTCTTCCGCCACCCGGAGGTGGGAGGCCTAGTTCCAGTTAGGCAGCGCCCCAGTCCGAAATGGTGGAGGTAGCTGCAGCCTTAAGGTCTTTGGCTACAGCACAACAAGCTATGCAGGAGTAATTTGTACAGCTCAACCAAACTATGATGAGGCCACCTGGAGTCTCACCGGATATAATCACTCCGGCGGTTGTTCATCCTCATCCTGACGCCAGGGGACCACCCCAGGCACTGATGAAGGACCAGCCTGCACCCCAGCATAGAAGGGACATTGCTGACCCTAGGCGCTTACGCCTGGGGAGGCCAGAAAACCCTTGCCCAGAGGACAGGTAGCGGAAGAGGCCCCAGAATATTATTGGGAGACATATGAGGTTTCGAATAATATGGTTCATCCTCTTCAGTAGAGCTGAGGATGTGCTGGCCGAAGAGATGAAGAGGCCCAACAGTGAGGATTAGCTTTTGATCGACTGAGCAGAGGGTCAGCCTTTGAGAGGTTGGGTCCAATGAATGACCTAAGGCAGAGATTGTTGAGATCGAGGAGCGCAGCAGGCTCTCAGAGAGGAAATAGACAGGGTCGGCCAGACCAAGGCCGACACTGTGAAAGAAGGGGCAGGGACCAGGAAGAGGTCAACAGCCGACGTTGTGATATGGTAGGGGAACCCTCAGTCCACCCCTTGGAGGCTGCTGAGGACAACCTCGGACAAGCCGATGGTAGAAGACTGTGGAATGACTCTATCTAGTGCCTTGAGGAGAAGATAGGAGACCTCATCAAAAGTAGGGACCCATTACAAAGGGGTTACTCAGAGGGCTCTCCATTTATGGCTAGGATAGTGAGCTTCCTAACTCTCGCTAAATTCAAACCCCCCGTGGTGTCTCCCAAGTATGATGGCAGCACCAACCCTGTACATCACATCGAGATGTATCAGTCGGCAGCAAACATCTACTCGATACCCGATGAGATAAAGTGTAGGGCCTTCTCTGGGACCTTAACAGGAGCATCACATAGCTGGTTTACCTCTCTTCCGAAGAACTCGATTTAGAACTTCAAAGGCTTGGCTGAATGATTCATCCAGAACTTCTGCTTTGGGGTGAGACCTCAAAAGAAGACTACTCACATGCTGTATGTGAAGCAGGGCAAGGACGAAAGCCTAAGAGAGTACATAGCCAGGTTTTATAAAGAGAAGCTAGTGGTCGAAGATTATAAAGAGAATATAGCCATGACCGCCCTCATAGGAGGTCTGCAGAAAGGGAAGCTGTGGTGGAATCTCGCGAAAGACCCTCCTAGGTCTATGGCGGAGCTCCTGGAAACCACAGGAAAAGTCATGAATGCAGAAGAGGCAATGGCCACCAAGTATGAGGATGAGAACCGCGGTAGTAGCGGGAACTCCCAAAGAAAGAAAGATGGAAAGAAGAGGTCGGGTGATGAAAAGTTGGCCCACTATACTCCTGTGACTGTGAGCTGTGAGCACATCCTTAAAGAGATCAAAACTGACAGGACTCTGAGATGGACAGAGAAACTAAAAGCCCCACCACATAAGAGGAACAAAAACCTATGGTGCGAGTTCCACCAGGACCATGGCCACGTCACAGACAGATGCTTCGCCTTAAAGGATGAGATTGAAAAGATGTTAAAATCTGTAAAGTTGAGGAAGTATGTGGACGGTAAGGTTCCCAAAGGGGGAAGAGATGACCCTAAGAAAAAGAGAAATGACGGATGCCGTGACAATGCCCCATCCAGAAGAGATAATGATTCAGAAGGTGATGATGAAGGCGATCCGGATCTTCCGCCGAAAGTTGACAACACCCTGGTGAAGAGTATTGGTATGATCTCGTTTGGTGTTGACACCATATGCGGAGGATTTGTAGGAGGTGGCTCTGAAATAGCTGACAGGAAGGCTCACGTGGCGGAGGCCAAGTCAGTGGCCAAGCTGGAAGTTGTAAACCTAACATCTTGCGATACAGTGCAGAAGAGGAAGAAGGTAGACATGGACACCCTTGTAGTTGGGTTCTCCAGACTCGACTTCAAAGGTATCTTAGCCCCCCATGATGACCCTTTGGTAATAACAACAAGGGTGCATGGGTGGGAGGTGCAGAGGATCCTCGTAGACGGGGGGAGCTCGGCAGACGTGATGTTTTGGCCTTGCTTCAAGAGCCTAGGTCTTGGCAGATCAAGGTTGGTACCCTATCATCACCCCTTGATAGGCTTCAGTGGTGAAAAGGTCCACCCTTTGGGCATGTATGAGATGGAAGTACGGATGGGCGATGAGTGGCCTAAGAGGTTGACCAGGAAGATAAATATTTTTGTAATGGACGAGACCGTATTCTCGGCCTATAACCTCATCATAGGAAGAGTTGCCCTTAAAGAGTTTGAAGATGTGCCATCGAAGGTCCATTAGATGCTAAAATTCCCGACTCCTTATGGGGTAGGGTAAGTTCATGGTGACCAGACCATAGCCCGAGAATGTTACTTCAACTCGGCTAAAGAGAGAGAGGCCCATAAAAGGTCAACCACCACTTACAGCATTGATACACTTGACCCATGGGATGAGATAAAGTTAAAGAAGGGAGAGGCCGCGAAAGAGGTAGAATCCATCGTCCTCAATGAGGACGAGCGGTAAAAAACCATCCAGGTCGATAAAGCCCTAAAGAAAGAAATTAAGGAAGAGCTGATAAACTTCCTCAGGAGGAGGTAGAGTGTCTTCGCATGGAGTCACGCAGACATGCCCGGCATCGACCCTGAGGTTATGAGTCACAAGCTCAATGTGACCAAAGATGCCAGGCCTATCAAACACAGACGAAGAGTCTAGTCCAGGGAGAAGTACGACGTCATTAGAGAAGAGGTAAAAAAATTGGAAGAGGATGAGTTTGGAAGTCACATATCCGGAGTGGTTATCGAATGCAGTCATCGTGCCCAAGGCCAATGGGAAGTGGAGAATGTGTGTTGATTTCACTGACCTGAACAGGTCTTGTCCAAAAGACAGCTATCCCTTACCTCTAATAGATCAGATGGTGGATGCTACGACAGGACATGAGCTCATAAGCTTCATAGACGCGTATTCAGGCTACAACCAGATCTTCATGGATGCTGAAGGCTCAGAGAAGACAACCTTTATTACCGACAAAGGGAAGTAGTGCTACAAAGTGATGCCCTTCGGTCTGAAAAATGTAGGGGTAACATACCAACGTCTTATGAATAAGATGTTCGAAGAGAAAATAGGTAAGACTATGGAGGTGTATGTAGACGATATGCTAACAAAGAGCTTGAAAGCTTGCACTCATATAGCAGATCTCGAGAAGACCTTCGATATTATGGACTCATATAGGATGAAACTCAACCCCGCAAAGTGTGTCTTCAGAGTAGGAGCCGGGAAGTTCCTAGGATTTATCGTCAACCAGAGAGGGATTGAAGCAAACCCTGAGAAAATCAAGGCTTTGCTTGACATGAAGACACCGAGGAGTATCAAAGATGTCCAAAGACTCACGGGGAGAGTGACTTCACTTAACAGATTTGTTTCTAGGGCAACGAAAAAGTGTCTTCCATTCTTTAAATTGATTATAAAGGCCTTCCAGTGGGATGAAGAGTGCGAAAAAGCTTTCAACCAACTCAAGTCTTACTTGGCGTCTCCCTTATTGCCACTTAACAGATTTATTTCTAAGGCAACGGACAAGTGTCTTCCATTCTTTAAAGTTCTTAGAAAGTCCTTACAGTGGGATGAAGAGTGCAAAAAATCTTTCAACCAGCTCAAGTCTTACTTGGGGTCTCCCTTATTGCTATCTTGGCCTATAGCAGGAGAGAAATTGTACGTGTATCTGGCAGTCTCCGAATCAGCCGTCAGCGCAGCCATAATACGGGAAGACAAAGGGATCCAAAGGCCTGTGTATTTCAATAGTAAGGCCCTTCAGGGGTCTGAACAAAATTATCCTCGTATGTAAAATTTAGCTTACGCCCTGATACATGCTTCAAGGAAGATGAAGCTTTACATCCAAGCCCACTCCATGGTTGTCCTCACCGACTCCCCACTAAGACAGGTCCTACATAAACCTGAGAAGGCCGGGAGACTGATGACCTGGGCCATTGAGTTGGGGGAGTATGATCTTACCTACCAACCTAGGATAGCCATCAAAGGGCAAGCCCTCGTAGACTTTATTGCTGAGTTCACATGGGAAGAGGCTGAGGCAGAGAATGGCCTAGAGGGTGTTGAAAAGACAAACCGTGGTGTGTTCTGAAATCAGGAAGAGACGACACGAAACGTATTCCGAGATCAGGAAGAGGTCGCACCCAATAAGGTCAGGGGCAAAGTAGCGGAGAACGAGGAGGATTGATAACTCTTCAAGCAAGGAGTCATGTCAGAAGGGGTCTTCTCATCGAATACAGACATTTGGAGCCTCTTCGTTGATGGCTCTTCCTGCAACAGTGGAAGCGGTGCAGGGTTGATACTTTCTGCCCCCGATGGTTCTAACATCGAATACGCTTTGAGATTTAACTTTAAGGCCTCTAACAATGAAATAGAATATGAAGCCATGATAGTCGACCTCTCCTTGGAAAAGCTTCTGGGCGTAAAGCAACTCCTACTCCACATTGACTCAAGGTTAGTTATCAATCAAGTACTGGGAGTCTATGAGGCCAAAGATGAAAGGATGGCCAAGTATCTAAAAAGGGTGAGAACGATGTTAGAATATTTCGAAGAGGCAAAACTAAAAAGAGTGCCTCGACAAAGTAACATCCACGCAGACGCATTGGGGAGGTTGGCCTAGGCAACGAAGACAGACGTCAGAAGGACCGTTCCGATCGAGGTCTTAGGGAAGGCAACCATCGAAGGATAAGAGGTATGTAACCCATGTCATAATTTAAATCTAGGAGAATCATGGATGGCCCCCCTCGTCAGATATATCAGAGAGGGAGAGCTACCTGAATCCAAGCTAGAGAGGCGAAAATTAAGATATAAGGCTGCCAAATTCTCGATAGTAAGAGACTTCCTGTACAAGAAGGGATTTCTGTTGCCTCTCCTCAGATGTGTGCATCCCAAAGAAGTTCCCCGGGTCTTACAGGAAGTTCATGAGGGTCCTGGTCTAGTCATATAGGGGGAAGACCTTTGGCCAAGAGAATCATCACGCAGGGATACTGGTGGCCAACTTTGTCCAAAGACGCTGTAGCCTACGTGAGGAGGTGTGATAAATGTCAAAGATTTGCCACTATTCCTCACCAACCTCATCAACCTATAACGTCAATCACCTCTCCATGGCCATTTGTAGTATGAGGGATTGATTTAGTAGGACCCCTACCAAGAGCTGCCAATATTTATCGATTCTTGATAGTTTCCATCGACTACTTATCAAAGTGGGTGGAGCCAGAGCCGATGATAACGATCATAGAGTATAAGACCTTTCAATTTATTTGGAGGAACATCATATGCAGATACGGACTCCCAAACACTCTCATCTCAGACAATGGGACCCAGTTCAAGAACTCCTCTTTAGAAAACTACTGCCTAAGAGTTGGGATAAAGCTGTTCTTCTCATCTCTTGGCCGACCTCAGGCAAACAACCAGACCGAGGTCACGAACAGAATAATTCTTGATGGAATTAAGAAGAGGTTAGAATATACGAAGGGAAGATGGACTGAAGAGGTCTACGCTGTTCTATGGGCCTACAGAACCACAGCAAGGACACCGACAGGAGAAACCCCGTTCATGCTAGCACATGGCTCAGAGGCTGTCATACTAACGGAAGTAGGGCTCCCAACTCATAGGGTTTATACATATGACCCTGATAAAACTGGGGAAAAGAGGAGGCTAGACCTAGATCTGATTGAAGAGAGAAGAGAAGAGGCAGAGATCAAACAAGCATCTTACCAACAGAGAGCAACGAAATTCTACAATCAGAGGGCGAAGTTAAGACCCATCACAGTGGGAGACCTAGTGTTAAAAAATACCTTACATAAAGTAAACAAGCTCTACCCAAACTGGCATGATCTCTATAAAGTGACAGAAGAGGTTGTGTCTGGCACTTACAGGCTAGAAAACCTAGAAGGGGAACCTTTCGCTAACCTATGGAATGCTGATCACCTAAAGAAGTATTGCATATGATGTTGCAAAGAGTTTATGTAAATATACCATCTTATTATGAAGAGGTTATTAACAAAATATTAGTTCCCATGGCAGTTCTTGCTTCACTGTGCACTTATGTCAGAAATTTATGAGGATAACATCTTAGGTGATGACCTCAGACCCTTATAACATCACTCAGTGGTGACGAGGTCTGAGGTCAGACACCATAATGGGATGACCTCATACCCTTAACATCATTAATTTGGTGAGATTAATTGAGGATAACTGTAACACCCCGCCTAATAAGATACCGGGCGATCACTCCAATATTAAATTAAAACAGGAGTTTCATATGGATCATTCTTAGCATCACTGTCGAAAATCCATTTAATTACTAATATCCTATTAGGTGAGCGTTAAAAACTTTTACTTAACTACTCTTTTTACGATCAAATTAAAACATCCACAATTATATACGTAAATGAAACTGAAATAAATTAAAATAACCGAACACTCGGTTCAAATATACAACCATATCGAATGCTGTACTGAAAGAATAAATAAATGCAATTGAGCCATTGGCTCGAGTGTTTATACAATAACTCCTATCTAGAGTACAAGGAAAGAAACGTCTACCGATAACCTGCAAGCATCCACAGCTGCTGCAGCAGGCGTCTGACACGAAAGAGTTTCCATCCAGGCGTCCCTGTGTCTGGACACCTATATATATACAGTATAGAGAAAGAAAGGAGAGTAGACAAACGGGTCAGAGCCCGAATGTTTAGAAAATATTTTGCAAGTGCATAAATGCTTTATTTTTAGAAAAATAATTTTTTTTATCTCATATTTAAATTGGTATCGCACTCTCATGAGATACCCCTCACCTCTCCTCTAATAGTGCACACCTAGCGCATCCCTATAAACATCCTAGTCAAGCTACCCTGCTAAACTAGTCTAATACCCAACCACTATCTAACCTAGATAGTCAAACAGGTGTACTAAGGGCTAAACTTCACTCTAATCTCAACGCTATGCCATGTTCGTGCGTGGGGTGTCTCGCGAAGCGAAATCCAAACAAGGAACCCCCCCGATACACTACTATACGGCACGGTCGATCGTCGGGATTCATTAGACCCTCGGCACCCAATTTATACATATACATACATCTACAGTATACTTCCGGATAATATAAATATCTCCCGGACTGAGGATTACTTGATACATGAAGTATTTATAAATACTTATCCTTTTCATTTCAAAAACTTCCATTTCCCTTCTCATATCCAGGAAATGTATTTAAAAGCCAATTCATTATCATGAATTGCTTTAATAAATCATATACCTTTTGAAAGCCAATTTTATTAACATAAAAAGCTTTTCCTTTATCAAAATATCCCATTTCCCTTTTTATACTCAGGAAATGTATTCAAAGACATTTTCATTATCATAAAAATGCTTTGATCATAACATATGCTTCCACATCCCTTCTTCCATCCGGGAAGTGTTACCGAAGCCACTTTATATATAACCCATTTCCCTTTCTATATCCAGGAAATGTAATTAAAGCAAATCCATTATTATGAACTGCTTTAATAAACGCGTTCTAAGACCGCCCGTCCGGATTTCTCCACTGTGCGCGCCCTTAAATGGCTATCATCTTCCAGGGCCTCCAAGACAACTTGGGATCCTATATCGAAAGACGTCGGGAAGCGACCATGTGCCTGCGGGATAGTCAAGACCACACCCGGAATCTCCTAACCAGCGCAGAAAATATAACAACAAACGCTCACATGGCCTATAGGACTATATCCACCCTGCATCATTAGCCAGGGGGCTTCACCATACGAACGCAACTTCCCATATGATAGCGATTTAGAGAGGTGTGTAATCCATATTTTATTAATTATGAAAAAAACATTATTCTTTCCATTTTGAAAATATTCATTTATATATTTTCAAAATCATTTCCATCATCATATATATATATACCTAAAACACACAGTATATAGATATCCTATATATTCTTCCTAGAATATATATAAACGGCCTTAGTGGCCTATAGCATCTAGCGATGACTAAATATCCCAAAGATTCCCTCCAGGAATCGTAATCATGCATTCATAGTTGCATGATTCTAAATCCAAAGTATTTCTTACTTTAATAATCACTATATACTTTAATCCTATTCTAAGGATTTATTGGATATCTCCAATGATACTATTCTTCTCTAAGTGAAGTATATATATATATATATATATACCCCCAAATTATCCTAATTATCTCATAGGAAATACTTAATGATAATCGATATAATTATGCCTTCTATAAGCATAATTATATAGGCTTATATGCCTACGAGAATTATCCTCAGGATTTCTCTCACCCGAACAACCTTAAAGTTAATGGGTTAAGGGTTTCATTTCCTTAAACCCCAAGACTATACCTAGTCCAAATAATCGTTTAGAAGTCCCCAATTAAAGTTAGGAACCCTAATCCATCAATTTCTACAATTACTCTATTTTCCTCGAAAATATAGATTAAGGTTTATACACTTAAAACCCTAACTTTACCCTCCTCAATTATCTTAATTTATGGACCCTAAAGTCCTAAAAGGTCCCTTAGGTTATTACCTAATTATCCTCAAAGCAAGATGAAATGGAATCTATCCCTTCCAAATCACCCTAAAGAAATTGTCCCTTTTCAGCAGAGGTCGATCGATCGACCCATGGCCTTCGATCGATCGAAGGCTTCGATCGATCGATCCCCGAGGCTCGATCGATCGATCAAGTCGGGCAGCTTCTTCTCCGAGAAGCTGTTTCGGCCATGGAAGCTTCCCCCAAGCTTCCATCTCTCCACCCAACGGCCTACAACTTCTACCAACAACAAATACACTTATAATACGGGTCCTAAACATCCCAGGACCCGGAATCACCCAATATATTTGGTTAATTACTAAAATCTCCAATTTACCAATTTTAGGGGTTTATTCGTTTTATCTCCCGAAAACCCGTTTTATTCACGAATACCCAGCCCAAAATCATTAGGGTATGTTATACCAACAATGATATGAGATATTTATGCTCAAAAATAAATAAAGCAAGTAAACACTTGCCTCGTGGATACAATCCGACGTCCTCGAGCCGAATCCCGCGGAGGCCGGCCGAAATCTCCCCCTTTTTCTTCTTTTCTTCCCTCTCTCTCTCTTCCCTCTCTTCTTTCTTCTTTCTTTCCTCTCTTCCTCTATATATAGAGAGAAAAAAGGGTTTTAACCCTAAAAACCCAAAAATGACTCGTTTACCCAATTACGAGCCTATTTAACTCCAAAATTACCCGGAACTCAATTTCGACAATCGGACACTCTTTTCCGACTATCTCGGACATTCCGGAACTCGTGGTGCAGTCGAAATTTCCATCCGAGGTACTTGACCGAAAATCACTATTCTAATCCAAAATATTTAAATGCGGTGTTCTACTCAAAATCTCACCTCTTTTGTCGCTATACTCCGTGGCGACATATAAATAAAATATTTCGACCTATATGGTCCCAAAATAATTAATAACACCGTTCCAAAATCATTAAATCCTCGAGAATCCCAAAGATCACTATTCGAGAAATTCTCCAAATTCCCAAATTATACTTAATTATGGGATTTAATCGTCTCCAAAAGGGCGGGTTATTACAATAACATCTTAAGTGATGATCTCAGACCCTTATAACATCACTCGGTGGTGACGAGGTCTGAGGTCAGACACCATAATGGGATGGCCTCAGACCCTTAACATCATTAATTTAATGAGATTATTTGAGGATAACATCTTAGGTGATGACCTCAAATCCTTATAACATCACTCAGTGGTGACGAGGTGTGAGGTCATACACCATAATGGGATGACCTCAGACCCTTAACATCATTAATTTGGTGAGACTAATGGAGGATAACATCTTAGGTGATGACCTCTGACCCTTATAACATCAGTCAGTGGTGACGAGGTCTGAGGTCAGACACCATAATGGGATGACCTCAGACCCTTAACACCATTAATTTGGTGAGACTAATTATGAGGATAACACCTTAGGTGATGACCTTAGACCCTTATAACATCACTCAGTAGTGACGAGGTCTTAGGTCAGACACCATAATGGGATGACCTCAGACCCTTAACATCATTAATTTGGTGAGACTAATTGAGGATAACATATTAGGTGATGACCTCAGACCCTTATAACATCACTCAGTGGTGACGAGGTCTGAGGTCAGACACCATAATGGGATGACCTCAGACCCTTAACACCATTAATTTGGTGAGACTAATTATGAGGATAACACCTTAGGTGATGACCTCAGACCCTTATAACATCACTTAGTAGTGACGAGGTCTTAGGTCAGACACCATAATGGGATGACCTCAGACCCTTAACATCATTAATTTGGTGAAATTAATTGTTTGGATAATATCTTAGTTAAGGACCTCAGACCCTTATAACATCGTTAAGTTGTGAAAAGGTCTGAGGTCAGACTACTAATTTGGTTTAAGCAGACACCATTGCATAAGCTTCAGAGCCAAAATATCACATGACATACATTCAACAAAGTAAATGAAGAAAATGATACCCCTCAGAGATTACAAATATTCAGAAATTATAAATATTAAGGGAGTACAAATATCCAATGGTTATAGAGTAAAGCTTCATAAATTAAATCTAAGATCTAGAAGGTAGAATGCTAGTGTGTTCGGTCTGATCCTGTTGGATGACCTGGGCCACCTCAGTAATGTCTTCTCTATGGTCGACCCCTCCAATCTCAATGCCGTCCAATGTTGCCGTCTCTGCAGGCGCGACAACCTCCTCCTCAACCTCTTGAAGGGCACGGGCAAGCTGAGGGTTGGCAAAGACGAGACCTAAAAAATCATAGGCCTTCAAACTCCCAACATCCCTCTCCTTAACATCAGCCCACTTGATAGTGGCTTTGATACCTCTTTCAAGGTACTCAAAGCCGAAGCTCATAAACTTATCAGAGGTTTTGTACTCAGCTATTATCCCCTCAGAGGCATCATTGAGGGCTGCCTTCACAGCCGAGTTGACCTTCTGCTGCAGAACGTCGTCCTTGGCCTTCAAATCCATAACATGGTCCTTCTTAAGTTGAGATATCTCCTTCTAAAACCCCTTAACCTTCTTCTCAGACTCACCCAGCTCAGACTTCAGGCGATTAATTTCTGTGTTCAGAGTGCTTTGCACCTTCTCGGCTTCTTGACCCTTCTGGATGAGGGGAAACTTCCTCAGAGTCCAGTTGGAGAGGTGGTGCATAGCTGCCAAGCCCTGCAAATTTTATGATCATGAATAAGTTGGAGACCAGATCAGAGGTTACACATGGAAATTACAAGGAAATATGAGGTCATACCTGAATGGATCTATGGATGCCGAACTCAATCAGCAAAGGTGTATCCAGTGATTGGAGTAAACGCTTATCGGCCTCGATCATTATAGAGATGAAGGCATACAGGGCCTGCAGACTATGGATGATGATGCTGTCGGTAATCTTTAATTTCTCCAAACGAGCCGTCAGTACGTCTGTAGAAGAGATGGGGATGGCAGAATCTCCCCCCTTTTTCTTCTGCCTCTAATCCTCAGGGACATGTTCAGCAGGAGCCCTCTTCTTGGCGTCTTGAGGCTTCGAGGTTGAGGGTGTTGGAGGAGGAGCATTAAGACCTGCTTTCTTAGCAAGCTTCGTTAAACTCGGAGCTGCTATTTCCCAAAGGTCATCTGAGATATCCTTCGGGCGCTCTGCAAAATTGAAAGGTCTGAGTTAGAAGATCAGACATGAAAAAACTCAGAGGTTCAACTTGGAATAAAAAACACTCTTACCAAGCTCAGCAAGGGGACTTCCACCTAGACTTGTTTCAGAGAGGTAGTGGGGGGTCATTAAGTGTTCGAACTTAACGAGTAGACCATGTATCCCTTGATCTTGAAGGGCTTTCACCTTCTGAAGGCTTTGTAGGATTAGGCCAGGATCGGCCCTCGCAGACATTGTGACCTTACCCCATCTCAGGGGCATCCTCGGCTCTAGCAAGGATGAGGGAACACATGGACAAAATTCCCATGGCCCAAAAGTGAAAAAGTACCGAGGCTTCTAGCTGTGGTTGGAAGTCTGAGTTATTTGGAGAATCTTTTTCTCTGGCTTCCGAGCTATAAAATGATAGTAGCTCGAATGATTTTTGGCAGAGGAGGGAACATAACAACCAACAAAGACCTTAACTAGAAGGTATGAGTGGTGGACAGCCCTCCACAAGATTATGGCCCCTATTATGACCCTCCAGGTGTTAGGGGATAAATGGGAGGGGGGCAAATTGATGTAGGAAAGGATGGACCTATTAATGGGATGGATGGGCAAACGAAACCCTAACTTGAACATCTTCTCGTACAAGCAGATCTCACCATCTTGGCCATTATAGGCCCTCTCTTCCCTCAAAGGTCTCCTAAGCTTTATGGAGGGGCTGATGGAGTATAGATATCTGAAGCAAAGAAGGTCTACCTCAGTAACAGTACTCTCGATCTCGGCCGCCTCAGAGACGTCGATATCACTCTCAGTGTCATCATCGTTGTCATTATCTTGCTCAACGTCGACCGGAGCAGACGTTGATGGATAGCTCAGGAACCTCTGAGCGAATTCAGCCCCGGTGATGACCGACAGAGGAATGGCATCGATTATGGGTGGAATATCCACACTCGACTAGACAATCTCAACCTCTGAGGAAGAGGAATGAGGTGCTTAAACAATTATGGGATGAGGCCCGGCTAGAGACCTCGGCTTGATCAGGGGCCTGATCTTACCGAGTTGTGAAGTCCATGGCCTCCTGAAAGGAATCCATATACATAAGGTCTGAGGTGGAAGACTCAGACTCAAACATTGGTACTGGTTCGGCAGGGACCTATGTTTGGCTAAATGTCTCTAATGGATCAGGATATATCATCTTCAGGGGTAGTGTAAAGATGGGCCTCAGAGGGAATTCTTGTGACCTACGAGCCTCCTCCTGTGCTCTCTCTATTTGCCTAATTTTTTCTAAAGTCTTCTCTCTGAGAGAAGGAAACTCCTCAAGAAGTTGGTAGAGGGGTCTGAGCATCAGAGGCAGACACTACACATTAAAATGACAAACAAGAGTGTCTAAGGAAATAAAGAAATTTAAAGATCAAACCGTCCAAACTTAGCAAGAACAGTTCGCCTGAAACTATAGTGGTCTCACCGAAAAACTCAGAAATTCGCTGGAAAACACAGAAGTAAGGGAAAAAGAAGAGAAAATGAAGACAAATGAGAGGAAGAAGATACCTGAATATGAACCGATAAGGTAAAGCGAAGAAAATACGAGGAAATCACCACCAAGAACTTCTGAATCAAAATTGTGAAGAAGATACCCTTTAGTGAGAGAAACTTCTGAAGTGAAATCATGCTAGGAAAGAGAATTGAGGAAGGAGGGAAAAATGAGGGCTCAAACCCTTAAATATGTAGGCATGTTTCCCAAGTCCCATCATTGCCTTGGGAGCCCCAAAGGGCGGCTCACAACACATGCTTACCAAGAAAGCCACACTTCAGCATTGGACAAGTGTCAAATGAACACTAGCTCATAAGAAAAAGGCCTCAGAGGTTTAGAGATCCCATAGTCACTTGCTCTCACATGCAACTAAGGGCTGGGGGTGATTGATATGCCCCAAGTGTGACCTCGGCTTAGAGACACCAACCTCGACCGAGAATGTAGCCGTCGTTGGAAAAGTATTAGTCAGGCGACATCAGCCCTCGGCCATAGTAAGGTCGGCCCAGGTCGACACTACCAGTAACCTCTCCAAAGGACACTGTACGCATCATAAGGGTTAGCAGCACTCCCGTACACCTGGGAATAGCAACCTCGGCCAGATGTAGGCCGAGTTCGCAAGAAGCCTTACTTCTACCAAGGTTAACATCATCAAGATATCAGTTAATGCTCCAAGCACATGCCAGCTCAACCTCGGCCCAGGCCGACCCCTATCCATTGTCTCGGCTGAACTTAAGCCGAGACCTTCATGGCTCATCTCGAATTGAATGAGTACCTAGACTTATCAACCTCGGCTTCTCCTAGGCCGAGGTTATGACCAAGCACGATAGCTGAGCACCTATTGACATGGATAAGGACACGTGGACACAAAATTAGTTATAACAAATCACTCCCCTCACGTGGAGGGAATATTTCATCATCATTCTCTACATGTGACAGTGACATATGTCTTCATCAGATTGGCTAGATCAACACACACATGCTCATTGCATTCATAGGGGGTATATTACACCCCCGGTACTATATATAGATCTCATCCTCTACCTTCAAAAGGATCCCAAAATTAGCAACCCTAGCTGAAACTCTGTCTAAACACACAGTAGAGAGAGAAAGCTTAAGAGATTGTAACTATGGCCATTAGAGCCCTCATACAGTGATACATATCATACACTTGCACAGCGGATGTAGGCCTAATTGGCTGAACCACTTATATTTCGGTGTGAATCCTCTTCTCCTCACCTCCTTCTACTATATGTTTATGTACTCTTATGGTGCCATTGTTAACATTTAATTGAGCTCACAAACACCTTGAAGGGTGGTGTTGTTTCCAGCATCATCAGATATATTCTTTTATGTACCGAGAAACTACACCTGTTGTGGCCTTCTTAAGTGGTATGGCTTCTGCCCACTTAGTAAAGCACTCAGTGGAAACTAGGATTCATATTTTTCCTGGAGATGATGGGTTAATTGCCTCCATAAGATCAAATGCCCAAGTCTGAAAAAAAGGAGTGAAGTGAAAGAGCAAGTCTAAATGAACTTAGTTGAGTCCTTTTCCGTAGTTGTAAAAAATATGCCAAGGTCATGAGTGGATCCTAAAGATTTTCTCCCCCAATATGGCCTGGATTGTGAGATTGTTTTAAAACTTCCTCTATCTCCTTCAACTTAATGCATCTTATAGGTCTATTGTGATAAACCTTATGATAAAGATGGACATTTTCCCTGTAGTATCTTGAAATCCTCCTCTTGAGTCTCATGGCATCATCTTTGTTGACTGAAACTAACCCATCCACTAACATGTCAATATATGGTTGCCTCCAATCAGGTGGTTAGTCTACGAAGTTACACTCAACTTCCTGGTAATATAATTGACATTTATCACAACCTCTTTATACCTGCGGGGTATCTTACTTCATCATGGGCCAATGGTATCCTGCACTTTGAATTCACCGGTATAAATGGATTTCAGTGGTCTCGTATCTATCTTGATGGACTTCTTTTAGTCTCTTTTCAGCTACATCGGGATCATTACACCTTCACAACTAGCCCCTTATTTTTGTAGTACAAGTTGCCCATTGTGGCAAATTATTGCACCATTTCCACTAAGCTTAGTGGTCATTTGCCAGTGTTAAGTTGTTTCCTTATTTTTTCCCTCCAGTTATTGCTATCATCAGTGGGTAACATTTCAATTATGAAAGGTTGAGTTGCCCTCTTGGTAATTAGAATGATCGTTGAATCCCCCAAATGTCAACTTTCTAGGCAACAATGGCTAGGCATCTGCATGTCGGTTCATCATTTTGAGGTTCCTTTTGATTGTGACCTAATGAAATTACCTGAGAAACCTTTGAATGATCATTCGATAGGGTGTCAGGCTCATGTGTTTTTGGTCATATTCCCCATTAATTTGATTTATCACTAGTTTAGAATCATCTTTGATCGTAAGAACTTTGATGCCCAGTATCAAGTCCTCCAACAAGCCCAACACTAGGGCCTCTTAGTCAGCCTCATTATTAGAGAAACTGAAGTCCTATTTGAAGGACAATTGTACTTTCTCATCCCCTTTGATTAAGATAACCCATCCAGATCTTTTTCCTTCAGTCGACGAACTATCAAACTCCATATTCTACCATTGCAAACTAGCTTCCATGTAGTTGTCTTGGAGATCATCCCCTGGGATCTTTTCATGTGGTGGTTCGAATGTCCTAGATGGGAATATATCTAACAAGTATGCATAAGCTTGGCTCTTGATGTCCCGAGGGATAACATATTTAAGATCATACTCTGAAAGTATTAGAAACCATCTGGTTGCCCTGCCAATTAGTAAAATTTTAGCTAGAAAAAACACTATAAGGTCACATCTTGTTGTAACATGGATCGTGAAAGATAATATGTAGTGTCTATGTTCTTTAGCAACAAAAACAAGGGATAAATAGTGCCTCCCAATACTAGTATATCTATCCTCGGGCCCATGCATAATGCAACTTAAGAAATAAACAGGCTTTTCTATGCCATTTACCTCTTGAGGTAATAGTGCTCCGCTTGAACTCTATGTGGAAGTGAGGTATATTTTCAAAGTCATATCTGCGTTTGGAGGAATGATGGTATGTGGAGATGTTAGGATCTTCTTCAATTTGTCTAGGGATTCTTGATTTAGCTGCTCCCATGTAAACTTAGCCCCCTTTCGTAGCAGCTCCATTAGTGGGTGAGTGAGCTCAGCAAGCCCATGCATAAATCTTATCAAAAAGGAGACTTTTCCCAAGAATATCTTCAAATCTTTTGCTTAATTAGTCCATGGCATGTTGAGGATGACTTTTTTCTTATCTAGGTCCACCTGGACACCTTCCCTGTTCACCATAAACCTGAGGAACTTTCCATGTAACACCCATCCCCAATATTTTATTCTTTTTTGTGTAATTTTAACCATGAGAAATTATTAGGATTTTAATTATTAATATATGATCTTTTATCTCTACATCTAATTACTTTGAATGCCTTAATGTAAATTATTGGATAAATTGGAGAATTTTGGAAAGCTGGGTAACTCGAATGAACCCAAGGTCATTCCAACAAGATACTCATCTCGTTTGAATGAGTTGCAGTGGTTCAAATGAGAAAAGCCACCTCGTTTAATGAAGGCTTCTAACGAGGTTCGAATGAGATCCATCTGTGTAGAAGGCCTCCCTCTCGTTAGAAGGTCATTCGAAGGGAAGATTGAATGAAAAGTGATTCTTGTTCGAACGAGGTTAATCTCGTTCGAATTAATTTCTCGAAATTAAGTATGTCTTGTGTGCTATCACATTTTTTCCCTTGATTTTATGATGTGCCGTCTCCATGTGGCTTGATCAATCTGACAAAATTTTAAGGATTTTTAAATGTTATTTGTGGGGAAATGTTGGTTTATAAGAGGGAAAAGAGGGGAGGGCTTCTCCCATATATTTTAAGATTATCTCTCTCTCTCTCTCTCTAAGGTGACCATACACATTCTTCCACGCAAAACCCTTGTTCCTCTATTGTTAAGCCTTGCCTACCACTCTGACGCCATAAGTTACACCATATCTACACCCATTCCACCATTTTTATGCTTCCTTCAAAGAACAAGGTGGTGGAGCAAAGTTGTAGAGAAGGTGTTTGGAGGCCTTGAAGTTTGAAGTCTTGGTGATGAGGATTTTCAGGAGCTTTCAAGTCATCCATTTGCGATTTATCCTCTTCCAAAGCTAAGGTAGGGTTTTCCTCTTCCATGTTTTCAAGGTTTTCTATCTTTGGAACTTATGTAGGATGATTGCTAGATGGATTTTAATGCCTAAAATGTAGTTACAATGATGAAATATTTCGTCTTGAAAAAAAAACAAGTTTTCTATAAGACAAACCCTAAAATGGGTATTTTAATAAAAGCGACATTTTACCTTGAAATTTGGAAGAAGGTATGTGAACTTACGTAAACCCATGATTTATGTTGATTTAAATGCATATTTGAGGTATTTCTAGGTTAAAATCCTATCTTGAACATGTAAAAACATGTATTATGATAAATAATAGTGTTATAGACTTGATTAAACATGTTGATTTTGCAGAAATCGAGAATCTGTGTAGATACGCCAATTGTTATTATCGGCTTCCAATTGCAATGCGAAAAGCTTAAACTAATACTACACGCTTTATGGGAGAATAGCTTCCAGTTCGAATATCGAAAATCCATAAGGAATGTTTGCCATACTTTAATTGATTTATTACTTCTAATATAAAGGTGTAAAAGGTGATGAGGTTTAAAAGGGAAAAAAATAATTAAAACTGGAAAATAACGATTAAACATGATTAGGGTCACATACTCACCGTGGGATAAATAATGCGTAAACAGTATTTCTTTTCGAAAACATTTAACCGAGCATATTCAATTAATTATAAACATAAAACATGACGAAGATTAATTCAAAAATGAAAGATTAAACATTTAGTCGAAAATGGTCACACATGGATTAATTTCTCAATATCGATATAAACACTCATGTTGTGTAACAAAGAAAGTTATTTGCCTAATATTTCAACTTCAATACACGAGGTTTCAATTAAATGCATTTTGACCCAAAACCTAGATTTGAAAGCTCGAGACCCATTAATGGCGAAAACATGACCGCAGCCCTTGAATAAGCTACAAGACATAATTAAATCAAGAAATAAACCTAGACGATTTGTAATTTGTAGGTATTGTTTGTAATTAAGGGTGTGTGAGTGTATGCATGTGATTTAGGCATAACACTCACAACACAATCACCCACCATCACATAATAGTGTTGTTGGTTGGGAGATTCTGTCCATTTCAGTTGAGGTAAAAGTAAAGGAGCAAAGGAGGCAAGATAAAGAATAAAGAGGACAACATCAGAGCCTTAAAGAAGTCAGAAAATAACCAAGGAGTGTAGGTATATTTCTGGACTTAGAATAGGTCTGCTTTTTGTGTGTATCTCGTTGAATGCTTGTGACCTTTAAACTATTTTAGTGGATTTTTGTTTTGAGGTGTAGGGACATCCGTGGATGTTTCTCCAATCTGGGTGGGGTTTTACCTCGTAAAAAATCTTGACTCTTATGTGCGTTTCTTTATTTTTCCTAGCTACAATCTGCTACGATAGACTTAGGTTTTAAACTAAAAACCTATTTCCAAGAATCTTGAATAATTTGTTCTAACAAACTGTTTTTAACACACCTTGTGTATTATTAAATATTTTTACAAGAGTCACTTCAAAAAGTAATTCAGAACTCATTTAACCTTCTTAATAGAAGTTAAAATAACTTAGTGAGGGTTTTTCAGCTACATCGATAATAGATAGTTGAATAGGGTGATGGTAAAGAACAAGTACACTATGCCTCGCATAGATAATCTATTCAACCAGTTGTGTGGGGCGAGCAGGTTTTTAAAAATTGACCTTCGGTCTAGGTACCATCAATTGCATGTCAGACAGGATGATATTCCTAAGACTGCATTACAGATGCGGTATGGGCACTACGAGTTTCTAGTGATGCCCTTTGGACTGACTAATGCACCGCCAACATTCAAGGAATTGATGTAATGCATATATCATCCCTACCTAGACCGATTTATGTGTGTCTTTATGTATGACATACAAGTCTATTCAGACTCAGACGTAGACCATGAGGAGCATCTCTGCATGATGTTGCAATTACTCCGGGAGAATCAACTGTACGCTAAGTTCAGTAAGTACGAGTTCTAGATGGAGGAAGTCAGGTTCCTTGGCCTTGTGGTTTTGGGCCAGTGAATTTCTATTGATCCTTACAAAGTAGAGACCATCCTGGGGTGAAACAGAAATAAGGCAGTTGCTAAAGTACATAGCTTCTTAGGTTTGGCCTATTACTATCGAAAATTCATACAAGATTTCTCGAGAGTCTCCTTTCCCCTCACAATGTTAACCCAGAAGGATGTCCATTTAGAATGGCCACATGATTGAGAGTCCATTTTTCAGGAACTAAAGGTGAGGTTTATTGATAATGTGAAATTGTATTAGAACCGTAGCATGAGGAAAACGGTAAAAATATTATGGACATTGGATAAAATGTTAAAATAGATTAAAAATAAGGACTCGGATGACACTGGGATAATTATGGAGGGCCCGGAGCCCTGTGGTAAAAGCCTCAAAATAACTGGCCAGAGCATATGGTATCATAGTCGACGGTGTCGAGCCCGTTAAAGTATGCGGTAATGGGACGAATTCAAGAAATGATAGAGTAAAATGGAAATGGTAATAGTTGTACTTTGGAATGTATAAGTAAGACGACCTAATGAAATATGATAAATGATACTAAAGGATAAAATATGATTAATTATTCTCTAAACCCGATAAAGGGTGATGAGATGGTTAATTGTGAGTAGGAGATCATTGCTTGGGTGCACTGCATAGTAGTTGGATGAATACTAGCTAAATTGTCAAAATGTTATTGAAATTGATTATAATTCACAATATATATATATATATATATACTATTTTTATTAAAAATGTATATCTTAGTTTTACCCACCATGCTTAGCATTTGTTCACCCCTTATTTTTATGATAAAACCCCCATTCCCACTTAATGTAATTTGAGTAGGGATGCCGAAAAGGACGCTAGTAAGGCCTCCGAGGGCAACTCATTTCTAGTGGATCTGGTACCAATGGGCTTCAATGCATGGAGTAAGTCATGCATCAGTTACCCGAATCTCTTACGCAGTAGCAATGGGCAAACCACAGTGGAACTATAGAGAGGACACCTCATCTTATCTCCTCAAGGAATTCAGGAGATTGCACCCGCCGACTTTTAATGGGACAGCTGGCCTCGAAGTAGATGAGGGGTGGCTTGACGAAGTCACTAGGATGATGGAGATTTTAAATGTGCCAACAGAGCAAAAGGTCAAAATTACTACGTTCCAGCTAACGGAATAGGCGCAACGCTGATGGCGATCCTATTCTTCCAGGACCACAAAGACGAATGGAGAAGCTTTAAGGTGTCCTTGCTCGATAGATATTTTCTATAGGCGTTCAAAGATGTCGAAAAGGATGAGTTTTTTGTGTTTATTCAAGGGAAGACTTCAGTAAATGAGTATCTGGTAAAATTTGAAAGTTTGTGCAAGTATGTTGATGCCGTGGAGAAAGAAGAGGCAGAGAAAATGAGGATGTTGTAACACCCCGCCTAATTAAATACCAGGTGGCCAGTCCCATACCAAATTAAAACAGAATATACAGTTGGCTCATTCTTAGCATCACTGTCGAAAACATTTACAACTCACCCAATACTCAATTAAGCTGGTGTTAAAAACTTTCCAAATTTAAATTTCAGCAAAACCATTTTTAGTTTAAGAATAACACTACACATTTTTCTACAAAACTGGTAACACAAAAGAATTTAAATGCAATTGGAATAAACATTCCCAAATAATATAAATCCTTTACAATAATCCCAACAATGTTGAATGTATTAAAAAGTCCCGAATACAATAATATTTGACCTCGATAGAAAAGATAACTGAATCCTTTGGGCGACATGCCCTAGCTAAGAATACTGTGAATCAAAATATGGAAGGCATCTAGGCAAAACTCCATAAATCCATAATCTGTCATAATCCGCTGACGTTGGCGTCCCTGTTACTGGACACCTGATATAGAGATACAATTGAAGAGAAAATGTGCAAGGAAACGGGTCAGAGCCCGAATGTGTAGATTATTTTTAAAACAGCAAGTATTTAACAAGTGCAATAAAGCATTTATTATGTACGTGTTAGATCCAACTCTCACTTGCAATACTCACCTCTCAACTAGAGTGCACACTTAACGTTTCCTATTAACCTCCTAGTTAATGGTTCCTCTTTTCTAATCTCCATATTATAATTCCATTCCCATATCATAATCCCCGTATGTCCCATACCATACGTCACTTTATTATCCATTTATATTTCTCCTTTATGATTTAGTTTCTCATTAACATGAATCATTATTCATTAATCTGGATCATTTATCATTAACATGAGTTACGCTTTTTCAATTCTAAAAGCATAAACATTTATTAACTAAATTCCATTAACATATTTTATTCACCGTTATCTACAATTAACACTGTAGATAGATCTAACCACAATATATCCATTAAATCCTTTAATTCATTATATATATATATATATATATATATATATATATATATATATATTCATATATAATACGGCACCCCGAGTTACAGTTGTGGTGCAATGCATTACTCTGCTATCATGTCCCATCATCGCAGGTCGCCGAATAGGGGACTACAGGTTCGGTAAGATTCCACGAACCACAATCAACAACAAACAAATTGGAGGTGAACATAGTTTTCGTATCCATGGGTCACGCACATACCTACGTACCCACAGTCAGCGGACTTATCAACTCCCCGATAAGTCTTTCATTGACCTATGTTCTCGAGCGACAAATCAAAGATCCCATGGATTCATCAGGATATGACTGCCCTCACGCGCAAACCTCCCACCGATAGCAAGTAAGCTAGGTATGTCATACACATAAATCAATAATCAATCAAATAGGTATTATCATACCTATAATATAATATCAATAAGGTAATTATCACTACCCTAAGATATTTCCCATACATAGCATTATATCCCTTTTAAATCCCACGTATTAACATATTATATCTTTACTTCATAATTTAATTATCCTCACATCCTATAACCTCTCTCCACTCCCGACGTCGTTAAGGTTCATGCGTGGAGCGTCTCGCAAAGCGAAATCCAAACAAGGAACCCCTCCAATACACTACTACTTAACTTTGTCGATCGAGGAGGTCCGACAACTACAACTATGCGATCGGGATAACCTCATACCTCTTTCAACCCAAAAGTGTTTTAAACTCCCATCTCTATCCAGGAGTCATACCACTACGCTCTTGTACTACACTCAGTCCTTGCGTAATCAATAATGAGTTTAAACTCAGTCCTTGATGTTCAAATTGTAACCCTAAGGCTACCCTTACTCAATACACAAGATTCAAATAGGTTTTTCCTCAAAATATATTCAGTAAGAATTCACTAATATCCTACTGGTCCATAACATCATTTCTCCCGAATTACTACGAGTTTAGTTCTCCTTTTAATTAAGGTTAAAACCGATAGTTTCAAGTCCCTTATAAATACCTATTCTTCACTTAGGATTTAACCCTCTTGTAAACTTAAGGATACCCAGGTATTATATAAAATCACCCCTACTGGTCCTATCTTAAATCCTCATACATCACCATTCGTAAATTAACAAACGAATCTAGAAATCGAAATTCCATTCGATATAATTTCCATCATTTAAATCATTTGAATCTAAATCCAATTAATTCAAATCTTAACAAGGGTTTACTGATATTTCTAAGTCCCAAAATATTCAAATAATAATCACCAAAGATCCATAAAATTTTCGGGATAAGAATCAACATTTAAAAAGAATCAACTTTACTTAATCAGGGGAGGTGGATCGATCGAAGGTAGAGGTCGATCGATCGATCCCTCAGGTCCAGGCCTGATTTTCTACATTTTCTGCAACTACGGGTTTAACAACTTTTGATCATTTAAACCTTCATCTAAACATTCCAAATGACCTATAAACTTTACTACATGATATATCAACATATATGAACGATTTCCAATTCTCTAAACATCCTAGAATGATCAAAGGATTGGATTAAAAAGCATGTTTATCTCCTTATTCCCAGAAATTTATTAACATAACCTCTTCAAGAACACATCAATGGTTTCCATCATTTCTTCAACAGATTCATGACTAATTAGTGGATTATTAATATCCTAACACATGAGTTAAATTCCTATATCATTTCAGTTTTCCAGAAATCCATTTAATGATCCATTATCTCTTCCAAGCATGAATAATCTTCTTTTTTCATACTATTCTAACATGGACAATATACAAACTTAAATTGCTATTATTAAACACTTGCCTTTAGTGTAGGTCTGATCCTTTGGTGTAGTTTATCTCAGTTGGTTGTCCCTTCTCTGGCCAAACTCCGGTGGTGGCTGGTGGTAGTTGGTGGTGGTGAACCTTGGTTCTAGTTCTTCTCCTTCCCAAGTGACTTTTCCCTTCCCAAGCACTCTTACTCTCACTCTAAGAAGATGGATGCTCTTATTTGTGAAGAGGAGATGAATAACTCCCATTCACTTAATCTACCTATTCTTATAATGATCCCAAATCCGAAATCACTATTCATCCCCCCTAGAAAAATGACCAAAATGCCCTTTCGGGTTGTCTATTCATTCCCAAATGACCCGAGACTCAAAATTAACATCCAAATAGACTTTTCTGACTATTTCGAACCTTCCGGACGCAACTACGCAGTCGAAATGACTATTAGGTCGATAGAAAATAAATTTCCCTTTTTAATTTAATAAACTAGTCCCGACACGTCCCATACCGCGTCTGACTAAAAATATAAATTACCGAATTTATATCATAAGGTCATCTCAATGACATCACATTCATATATTACCTAAATATCTTTAAGTAATATTCAGAATCATCCATATTAATATCCACAGTCCGGATAAAACCCAAATGAATTAATTAATAATAAAAATCCAATTAATCCATTAATTTAAATATAACCCATTTTAAAAGTCATTTAAAATTACGGGGTATTACATACTTCCCCTCTTATAAAAGAATTTCGTCCCGAAATTCAGGAATATAAGTCATACAGGTAAGGTCAACTCCGAGTATAAATCTCACATCGCAAGAAATCCAAGATGTACCGCCCATACAGTACATTAACAAAATCCCTATCGATGTTATACGCCAAGCCTCACCATATAGTCGCAACTGAATCAAATTTAGACGATTCCTTATCTTCCCTATACCGTCCTCATGACAAACTTTGGGAAAAACTGAGCCTCACACAATGAACAATTAAATCCTGAAGTTCCAACTACTTACCGTTTACAATTATGAAAATTACTGCCATACAATCATCCAGGGCGCCCATACACCCTGTCGTACCACTTTCAATATTAAAAGTTTCGCAAAGGTTATAAACTCATATACTAAAGACCTAACTTATTTCGACTCCCAACGGTTATTAGTTTCGTGCGTGGGGTGTCTCGCAAGCGAAATCCAAACAAGGAACCACCCCGATACACTAATTCCTAAAGTAGTCGGTCATCGAAACTCCTAAGGTCCTTAGTCAATAATATATATAAAAAACAATTTGATTTAAAAAAAAATAATATCAGTTTAATCGATTTAAAAAAAAAAATTGGTTTTTATCGATTTCAAATAGGGTCTACGCATCTACTCTTTTATAGAAGACAAGATGCAGACATATGCTCTCATATACCACAAGTCAATGCACGCCGATAGTCAAATCACACTCGGACATGCTCAAGGTAAGTAATCCCATGATACAAATCAAACCCACGCGATAACATGTAATATAAAGGTGTCCCACACCCCTCAGTGAGTCTACGTAAATAACGATGCCATAGGCTAAGTTTAACAACCCTTTTGCCCTCACAATATCAATCACTACAAAAATCAATACGCCTCATACTTCCTTAGATAGGAAACATACCCTCATTTGCGGGTGATGGTTGTTGAATCCCAATATTATAACTTTGCTCCGATGAGTCAAGAAAAATTTTACCCCAAATTTTCGGTTCTAGTTAATCACACTCCACTATATACCCAAGCCTTTCAATATATTGCCTTCATTAGGGAACATACACAATTCACGTATTTCAAGAACTTCTACTGATGACTCTCCTCAATTTTTCCATAATAGGGGTGACCTCGACTACGGTCATCATACTCGAACATACATCATAGCCTCCTAAGTACGATCTCCGCTATTCGTACAATGGCCCTCATCTGCCATACGTAATTAATAAAAGATTCCCCAATAAATGTTGTCGCATTTTATAGTTCCACCCATCAGTGAACATTAGGACTCTCCTCTCCTCAGTAGGTACTTTAGCTGGTACCAAATTAGTTAATCTCGTAAACTCTTCCTCATATTCCTCCACAGTTTTCTCTTCCTATTTCAAATCAAGTTGCTTCCTCCTCATCTATGTATGGATGGCGGAAGGAAAATACTTCCCATCAAACCTTATCCAAAAGTCTTGGATAGTCATTGTGTCCCTCTCCTCCATAGTGGTCGTAGCTTCCCACCATTGTACAGCTGCCCCTACTAGCTTGAATGTGGCTAGTATCTGACGTTGAACCTCATTGCATTCTATCATTCTCAAGTGCCGTTGGATATCTTTCTTCCATTGGATAGAAATCACAACATCAGATCCTCCCTGAAACTCAGGTGGGTGTGCTTTCTGAAAGGCATCCCTCGCTCGTTCCCATGCAGTAGGAAACACCTGCCCTTACACGGGTGGCACAACCGGTGCCGGTACGGGAGCCTGTTGAACAGCAGCTACAGCAGCATTAACTGCCTGATCGACAATTGTAGCAACTTCGGCTGCAGTCATTGTTCCCTGAGCTGGGGCGGGCTGAGGTGCACGTCGATGAGGCATCTGAAATGAGAGAACACTATCAGTATTTGATATCTCAAAATAGCTGAAGATCGTAAGCGTAAATAGAAAAGCAATAATCCTACTCATAGGGCTCTACATCAAAGAACGCTAAGCTGAAGACACAATAAGCCGTACAGATCCTAAAGGACACTAGAACCTGATGCTCTGATACCACCTGTAACACCCCGCCTAATTAAATACCGGGTGGAAAGTCCCATACCAAATTAAAACAGAATATACAGTTGGCTCATTCTTAGCATCACTGTCGAAAACATTTACAACTCACCCAATACTCAATTAAGCTGGTGTTAAAAACTTTCCAAATTTAAATTTCAGCAAAACCATTTTTAGTTTAAGAATAACACTACACATTTTTCTACAAAACTGGTAACACAAAAAAATAACACAAAAGAATTTAAATGCAATTGGAATAAACATTCCCAAATAATATAAATCCTTTACAATAATCCCAACAATGTTGAATGTATTAAAAAGTCCCGAATACAATCATATTTGACCTCGATAGAAAAGATAACTGAATCCTTTGGGCGACATGCCCTAGCTAAGAATACTGTGAATCAAAAGATGGAAGGCGTCTAGGTAAAACTCCATAAATCCATAGCCTGTCATAATCCGCTAACGTTGGCGTCCCTGTTACTGGACACCTGATATAAAGATACAATAGAAGAGAAAATATGCAAGGAAACGGGTCAGAGCCCGAATGTGTAGATTATTTTTAAAACAGCAAGTATTTAACAAGTGCAATAAAGCATTTATTATGTACATGTTTGATCCAACTCTCACTTGCAATAATCACCTCTCAACTAGAGTGCACACTTAACGTTTCCTATTAACCTCCTAGTTAATGGTTCCTCTTTTCTAATCTCCATATTATAATTCCATTCCCATATCATAATCCCCGTATGTCCCATACCATACGTCACTTTATTATCCATTTACATTTCTCCTTTATGATTTAGTTTCTCATTAACATGAATCATTATTCATTAATCTGAATCATTTATCATTAACATGAGTTAAGCTTCTTCAATTCTAAAAGCATAAACATTTATGAACTAAATTCCATTAACATATTTTATTCACCGTTATCTACAATTAACACCGTAGATAGATCTAACCACAATATATCCATTAAATCCTTTAATTCATTATATATATTCATATATAATACGGCACCCCGAGTCACAGCTGTGGTGCAATGCATTACTCTGCTATCATGTCCCATCATCGCAGGTCGCCGAATAGGGGACTACAGGTTCGGTAAGATTCCACGAACCACAATCAACAACAAACAAATTGGAGGCGAACATAGTTCTCGTATTCATGGGTCACGCACATACCTACGTACCCACAGTCAGCGGACTTATCAACTCCCCGATAAGTCTTTCATTGACCTATGTTCTCGAGCGACAAATTAAAGATCCCATGGATTCATCAGGATATGACTGCCCTCACACGCAAACCTCCCACCGATAGCAAGTAAGCTAGGTATGTCATACACATAAATCAATAATCAATCAAATAGGTATTATCATACCTATAATATAATATCAATAAGGTAATTATCACTACCCTAAGATATTTCCCATACGTAGCATTATATCCCTTTTAAATCCCACGTATGAACATATTATATCTTTACTTCATAATTTAATTATCCTCGCATCCTATAACATCTCTCCACTCCCGACGTCGTTAAGGTTCATGCGCGGAGCGTCTCGCAAAGCGAAATCCAAACAAGGAACCCCTCCAATACACTACTACTTAACTTTGTCGATCGAGGAGGTCCGACAACTACAACTATGCGATCGGGATAACATCATACCTCTTTCAACCCAAATGTGTTTTAAACTCCCATCTCTATCCAGGAGTCATACCACTACGCTCTTGTACTACACTCAGTCCTTGCGTAATCAATAATGAGTTTAAACTCAGTCCTTGATGTTCAAATTGTAACCCTAAGGCTACCCTTACTCAATACACAAGATTCAAATAGGTTTTTCCTCAAAATATATTCAGTAAGAATTCACTAATATCCTACTGGTCCATAATATCATTTCTCCCGAATTACTACGAGTTTAGTTCTCCTTTTAATTAAGGTTAGAACCGATAGTTTCAAGTCCCTTATAAATACCTATTCTTTCACTTAGGATTTAACCCTCTTGTAAACTTAAGGATACCCATGTATTATATAAAATCACCCCTACTGGTCCTATATTAAATCCTCATACATCTCCATTCGGAAATTAACAAACGAATCTAGAAACCGAAATTCCATTCGATATAATTTTCATCATTTAAATCATTTGAATCTAAATCCAATTAATTCAAATCTTAATAAGGGTTTACTGATATTTCTAAGTCCCAAAATATTCAAATAATCACCAAAGATCCATAAAAGTTTCGGGATAAGAATCAACATTTAAAAAGAAACAACTTTACTTAATCAGGGGAGGTGGATCGATCGAAGGTAGAGGTCGATCGATCGATCCCTCAGGTCCAAGCCTGATTTTCTGCATTTTCTGCAACTACGGGTTTAACAACTTTTGATCATTTAAACCTTCATCTAAACATCCCAAATGACTTATAAACTTTACTACATGATATATCAACATATATGAACGATTTCCAATTCTCTAAACATCCTAGAATGATCAAAGGATTGGATTAAAAAGCATGTTTATCTCCTTATTCCCAGAAATTTATTAACATAACCTCTTCAAGAACACATCAATGGTTTCCATCATTTCTTCAACAGATTCATGACTAATTCGTGGATTATTAATATCCTAACACATGAGTTAAATTCCTATATCATTTCAGTTTTCCAGAAATCCATTTAATGATCCATTATCTCTTCCAAGCATGAATAATCTTCCCTTTTCATACTATTCTAACATGGAAAATATACAAACTTAAATTGCTATTATTAAACACTTGCCTTTAGTGTAGGTCTGATCCTTTGGTGTAGTTTATCTCTGTTGGTTGTCCCTTCTCCGGCCAAACTCCGGTGGTGGCTGGTGGTGGTGAACCTTGGTTCTAGTTCTTCTCCTTCCCAAGTGACTTTTCCCTTCCCAAGCACTCTTACTCTCACTCTAAGAAGATGGCTGCTCTTATTTGTGAAGAGGAGATGAATAACTCCCATTCACTTAATCTACATATTCTTATAATGATCCCAAATCCGAAATCACTATTCATCCCCCTAGAAAAATGACCAAAATTCCCTTTCAGGTTGTCTATTCATTCCCAAATGACCCGAGACTCAAAATTAACATCCAAATAGACTTTTCTGACTATTTCGAACCTTCCGGACGCAACTACGCAATCAAAATGACTATTAGGTCGATAGAAAATAAATTTCCCTTTTTAATTTAATAAACTAGTCCCGACACGTCCCATACCGCGTCTGACTAAAAATATAAATTATCGAATTTATATCATACGGTCATCTCAATGACATCACATTCATATATTACCTAAATATCTTTAAGTAATATTCAGAATCATCCATATTAATATCCACAGTCCGGATAAAATCCAAATGAATTAATTAATAATAAAAATCCAATTAATCCATTAATTTAAAATATAACCCATTTTAAAAGTCATTTAAAATTACGGGGTATTACAGATGTTTGTTAATGGCCTAAATTTGGGTATTTGGTGGATCATAGTAGGTTTAGATCTGCGCAATTTTAGAACTGTGGTGAATAAGGCCATATGGAGTTTGATGAGAAAGATAGTAAGGCTCTACAAGAGAAGATGAGGGAGCCCAGTGGGTCCCAGTCAGGTGGGAATAAGAATTTCTGAAGCGGGGCTTGAGAATTTTTTATGAAGCTTAACGCATCCATGGTGGTTGGATCTTCATCAGCCCACTGCACTAGCGACCAGAGTCTCATAGTCCCTAATGAGAGGATCAATTTTCTTACAGCTCCTTGGGTCATTTCTAGAGAATTTCCATTAGCGGACTTCAGGTAGTCAGTAGACGATAAATTTCGTGCCAAGTCGGAGTTCTAGTTATACAAGATCTACTCAGTAAAAGCATCAGTTTCCTTCGGGTTTTCATCAACCTGTGAGACACGGTATGGACAGTTCATGTCCAAACTAGGGACAGGGCAGCCGTGGGAAGGGTTAGGTTCCTAGTAGAAAGACTAGCAGGTTTGACCTTGGTCGAGTTTATGCCATATCACAATAGGTTGCACCTCCCAATGACGCTTTGATAATGGAAGGTATGATACTTTTCTACATCACATGGGTAAAGGCCTTTTTTTTATTTTGGTGCATCACATTCCTTCATATCAAGTTCCTTGGCTTTTAGTTTGGGGTTGGAGGGGCACTAGTTTCGTCCTCCTATCTTTATCGAGTTTCGAGTGGGTGGCAACTTAGTTCTTGATATGGTCTACCATTGAAGCTTGATCATAGCTAGAGATTTTTTTTTGGAGTATTATCTTATTCTCATGGACATGGATGGGTTTGAGGTGACCCTTGGTATGGTTTGGTTATCATGTTTTTAAGCTACCGTCGAGTGCTATCGACACAGTGTCCTGCTATCACTCCTAGATGGATCTCGCCATCGCCTTAGCAGTGAGTAGGGAATTGACTACCCTTGCAAGTTTTCTAAAATTCAAGAGCAAAAATGGTATTTTGGTTGGTTGATCAGCTTGGTGGCTTAGGTTGATCCAGATGATATTATTTTAGACTACACCGTAGTATGAGAGTTTCCAAATGTTTTTCGAACGATCTCCTTGGATTTTTGCCACGACAGGAGGTGGATTTTGCTATGGAGGTTCATCAAGGTGTCTCACCCATATTTATCCCACCTCATGACACCGATGAAATTTTAAGAGCTAAGGATCCAGTTATAGTAGCTAATTAACAAGGGCTTCATTCGGCCCAGTGTATCCCCGCGGGGAGCCCTTATTCTTTTTGCAAAGAAAAGGATAAATCGATGAGACTCTGCTGAAACACACTATATAGTTGACTCACTTGAGTATACACTATACAGGAGCTCAACTAGTTTGGAAAAGAAGATAAAATTAAGTTGAGTCACTCCTACTTCATTGCATCTTTAAGGAATTTCAAGAATGTCTACATCAGCAAAGATCAATGGTCTTCAGGTAGAAAACCAACACACAACACACTCTAGGATTGCACATTTGAATATTTCATTTTATATATGAGGTGTGATTGTTAATTTGGATTAACATTTAGTAGGAATTGTTTTAAACATTTAAAATCCATTTTTTAAAGAATTGAATTTAGGCTTTTTAAATGTTTTGGGATCATTTTTGTGGGAACCCATTGATTCTCACCCCACGAGAGTATTCGACCTAGCCCAATTGATCTAGAAGGCTGACCGACCCAAATCATGGATTTAATATACGTGTATGTGCTATTTAAATCGCCACAGGACCATGTCAATCCCCAATAATCTCGTGGAGATATTTAGGGGATTCGTGGTTCATCATGGACATCGTGGAGTTACTTTGACAACTAAAATTATACATCTATAAATGGTAACCGCTGGCCTGATGTATAGGGGCGTGTAACCAAGAATACTGAGAGATACTTAATAAAATAGTAGACCTCCCCGTGGACGTAGGCAAGTTGCTGAACCACCTACATAGTTGTGTTGTGTGCACGATTGTGTGCTTTCTTTCTTGATTGTGATTGTTCTTCATAAATTCTTTATTGTGATATTTTTGATACCACAAGTGGTGCCATCTGTGGGAAATGAGAACACTTACTAACTAAAAGCCTGCAATGTCTCACCACAACAGTAACCTCCCTCAATCCAGCGATGTATAGGAAGAACCTACCCCTCCTTGGATGGAGTATAAAATTTGCCAACCAAATCCCAGACTTTGCCAAGAAAGGCAGCATTCTGAAGAAAGCCATGGACCATCTAAGTCCACACAAATTTCTAGGTTAGATGATGCCTACGAGGCTAGACTTCAAGGGTAAGAAGAAGCCGCGTGTCGCGGGGAAGGAGAAAATGCTCGCCTACAAAAGCAACTAGAAAGAATGGAGTGATATCTCCATAGGAACACAAGGCGAAACCATGATCGGACTCTTATCCCTAAGCTGAGTAAATCTCATAGCTAAGGAAAGAGCCCCAGGCATGACCAAGAAAAATCTGAGAAAAATAGGTTAGACGATGGTCGATCAGAATGACTGCAGCAACTCGATGTCATTGGAGTCCTAATCGATAAAATGATGAAATTAAGACCTTAGTCCGAAGGGAGATTGATTAGTATATAGCTCACCGAGGAACTAGATCCACATGAGAGATAGCCAAAAAAGATCTTAACACTCAGATGAAGTCCCATTTTTCAAGGGCAATAGAATATGAGAACCCCCTAAGAATTTTGCAATCCCTATATTTAAGATTTATGATGGCAAAACTGATCCCATCGACCATGCTCAAGAGTACATGTAGACCATGACCTTGTGGAGACACAATGACGCATTAATGTGTCGCATCTTTCCTTCCAGTGTGTACCATATCATGCATACATGGTTCGAGAGGCTTCCACATAGGTCTATCAGGAACTTTAAAGCTCTATCTAGATTATTCACAACTCGCTTCATAACTAGCAGCTCCTACCCCAAGCGAATGGATTCAATGGTCATTATTAAGAAAAAGCCACAGAATAACCTCAGGGAGTACGTCAAGAGGTACCGGGAGGTTTTCAATAAGATTGATGACAGCTCGGAGCAAGTACCCATAACATCCTTAAAGAACGATCTAACGAGCACTTATCTATTTCACCAATCCCTAATTAAGAAGGACTCTAATTCCATCGATGACCTAATGGACCGTAATGGAAAATATGTCAAGTCGAAGATGTAATCCATCTTAATTCAGAGGAAAATGGCACACGAAGACAAAAAAAGGGACAGAGAAAAATGGGGGAAGGAATGGTTCCAAAAACGACAGCAAAAACAACCCCTCGAAAGAGTTCAACACAGTCTTTAAGGAACCGATATACAAAATTCTCATCAAGATCAAGGAAGAGCCATTTGTCAAATGGCTTTGGAAGATGGGAGGAGACCCAAAAAATGGAAAAACACATTGAGGTATTCATAACACAAAGAGGGCGATCACAGGACTGGACACTTCAAATCACTCAAGTCTTATCTCGAGGAATTGGCCCAGGGTGGCCATCTTAATGAGTTCATAGATTAGAAAAAAGATAAGGTCGTGATGAACGGAGAACATAAGACGGATAATGTCCTCGAGGAAGATATATGCCACGAGTTTTTAATAAATCTTGGGGTACCATACCTTAGGCAAGTACAAGGAAACACTGCTCGGATGGAAGTCAAAAGGCTTACTTCCATTATGCAAGCTTTTCAGATAGATCACGCCAAGACTCAGGTTGGGAAGAGTCGGCGACTAGAAGACATCGACTATAGAAAACACATCGTGTTTACCAAAGATAATTTAGTTGGGGTAAGAACACCACATCATGATGCATTGGTCATCACACTCAGGATAGCTATAAGGGGGTAGTTTAGATTAGATGGAGGCGTAACCCCTTTTTGAGTACTGTAATGACAAGTTAAACAACAATACTATTGATTAACTTCAGGACATGGAAGCACAATTTCGTGATGATAAACTCAGTTCGAACTGATAAATATCTCGTGTATAACTCAAAAGATAATAATGAACTTGGAAGTAACTCATTTGGAGGGAGAAAAAAGTAAGCACCCCAGATACACCTTGGCAGGCAGCCAAACACCCTAACCACCCTCAAGGATCTCTGTCAAGTATTAAAATCTTCATAATAAATGACAATGGTGGGTGAGTAAAAACTGTATTTCATAATAAATCTCTCTCTGATGTATATTCTCTCTAGTAATAACTTTCGAACTCTCAATAATGAACATCCTCTCCTCAGGGGTAATTGGGGTCCTTAAATAGCCCCCCACACCACTCCCGAGGCACCTCAGTCAGTAAAGACTATGAAAGATATCCCTCATACTTTATGTCATAGCATTAAATGACTGATGCACTAGTTAGCTTCACGTCATAGACATTAAATTCCAAGGCATGCCTTTTGCTTAACCACTATGTGTCAGGTGTCTGTCGTCACAGAGGTGGCTCACCAACTTATCTGACAACCCCAAATACCATGGTGGTTTACTCAAGTGCAGATTTGACATTGTCTAGCTAGACAGTGACATCACCTATAGTAGATGTGATATTTAAGTAGAGGGTTGTTTCGTTCATAACTCAATGCCCGATTGAACTCAAAGTTGCTCCGCCCGAGGTTCCACGACATGGGTCCTTCGGTGTTTTACCAGGTGTATCTAAGATGGTAAGGAAAATACCCAACGGTGCCTCACTTCTCAATCCTCCAAACTGAGTCCCTCCAAAGGTCCCACGGAGAGGTCATTGAATAGATCATGATGGCTCTTCGAGGCCTTGCCAAGCCTGGTCTCTCGCAAGTACCGTTCTACCTCACACACAATAATTATACTCATTAGATCTTTAGAATCGTTATAGCTCATAGTCAATATAAAAAAAAGATACAACAAGACTAAGTTAATCATCAGGACTAAAGGATGAGATCTTCGAATCAGTTTCTTCGCTGGAAGGCCCCTCTGGGCTGCCATGCTGAGTTACAATGCCGAGCTGACATAATCTTAAACACTATTATTAATGGGGGGATTATCTCTAATCTCAGGATTACTTTGAAGCCCCCTCTACATTTGCCCCTTCGTGAAGATATTTATTGTAGGAATAAGAAATGCCTGCATGAAAAACTTCTCAATCCGATGAACTTCCTCTGTGTGGAAAATTCTGGCATATTTTCCTTCGTTATAACCACTGCGTTAGCCCTTGTAGGAAAAAGTAACCCCCCCCCCCCCGATGTACCTGAGCCGAAGTGCTACGGCCTATTGGGGCTTTGGCGAAGGGACATCGCCACTTTTCCATTACATTGAGTTTTCATCGTTCTAGCTTGACTATTTGAAATTCTCTCGATATACCTGCTAACCTGCCCAAATACTCGTTTTGGCTTTGGGTAAGTGAAGCTATTTGTGAAGTATATTTATAGGCAGTGATTTTTGTTTTGTTAGGACTGCCCCTATCATTGTGACGTTGTAAAATTCTCCCTTGTAACGTTTAGCCATGTTAAAAAAGCAGAAATCCCCCCCGATGTAGCTGAGTCACAATTAAACAACCTTTGGACTTGTGGTGAGGGGACATCATAGCTTTTTTGAACCGTTGGGACAGTTTCTTCGTTGGGAGTTTATTGGATATGTCTGACAAAATTTCTGGCACCAAAACACAAACTTGCCTGGAAGGAAACCCTTTAGATTCCCCATGCGTCACTTCTCAACTAACGTGGTGCAATCTTTTCGACTGTCAGGGCACTTCTCGAAGTGCCACGTGTCCATTTAAAATGATTATAGGCATTGCATGTGTGGTGGTGGGAAACTCAACAGACGGGTTTAAAAGATCTCAAACGTTTATATTTCAAAACTCTTCTCTTTCCTTCGTCTTCTTTAAGCTTAAATCTACTCTAGAGAGAGAAACTTTGCCTGAACTCCATTTTTACTAAGCTTTCACCCGATTTTCTTCTTCCTTTCATCTTTTACGCCACCACCTGGGGTTGCGCTCCTCCCATTTTCATTCCTAGACCTTCTTTACCAAGTTGATTCTTTCATAGCCACTTACTATAGCTTCTTTAAGTGTCTCAAAGGCTACCGCCACTACTGTTAAGCCAGGCTCCTCCTCTACCACCCCTAGCGCCACTAGCTTCGATGCTGCTCGTCAAGAGCAACTAAACTTCTACCGTCGATCTCCCATCTTTGGAAAATGTGATGAGTTTTCTAATGCATTCAAGACCTACCATTTTCATCAAAGTACGACCCTTTACTACTGGGTGATGAAGAAGAAGATTCGTCAAAGTGGGTATTTCTTCCTCTAGAGGGGACTCTACGCTCCGATTGGACCATGGCGACTTTCCTTACTCCCAAATCGATTTTGAAGCACCTGGGGGGTCGCCAGCTCATTTCGCTGTCTGACATGCATATACGCAGAGCTCTCACGCTACAACTCTTGCCAAAGTTGGTCTTCACCAAGCCAGCTAGTTTGGGGAGTTCACTTTTTCTAAGAATAATTTTTCTCTCCAAGTGTTGGTTTCCAGATGGAATGTGACGACTCACACATTCTTCACTGCCTGGGTGGATTTCACCATTTAGTTGGAGGATGTTTGTGATATACTTGGGTTTGAGCCCATAGGTGAGTATACATATCATGATGAGGCCTTGGATGTCGATGAGATAGCTGACCGGGCTGAGCTAGATTGGATTTGCTACAGTTGCACTGGGTTTTCTAACAATGCTACTTTTACTCCTCTCATTATCTATTTTTTCGAAGCTCCTACTACGAAGGACGTCATTGCCATAAAGGGCCAAGGTAAAGGTACATCTTTAGAACTACCAGCCTATACTATTATGTTTTTTTCACGTTTCTTCTTGACTGGGAAACCCAATGACCAGCCCAGGAGGGACCTTATAAATATTCCTATTCGTTTGGCTAGGGATTTCAACCTTCCTCTGGCTGCCATTGCTTTGGGTTCCCTCTATACTTGGCTGGATCGAACCCACCTTGACATGGCACGGTCCCTCGGTCATTACAACTTGGCCAATTTTGCCAATACCGTTATCTTAATAGGTTTCCTCTATACCCATTTTCTTTCCATTACTGCTAAGTCTGTATCTTACTCTGTAGCGAAGGCATTAAACCCCCACGCCTCTTATGCTTTCATAAAAAATAGAGTGAAAAAGAGATAATGGTAGTTATTGATCATTTCGACTCCTTTGTTATGAGGCCATATGGAGAGTCCACCTTTGCCCACACTTAGGACTTTTTTCCTTCTACAGCTAGAACGGTCACTTTTGTCCCCGTTGTAGAAGATCCTTCACAGGTCGTGGTACTCTTGTTCACTCCTGGGTTTCTTTCTTCTTTTACTGAATAGGGATACACTTCTGAACCTTATAACCTCAATAGATGTAGCAGGAAGTTCAAGTTTGATTGGGGGGCTCCTCGACGTGTGTTTTAACTAAGAAATAAAAGGGCTACTTTTGCTAAGGCTTGCACCATCTACCTTACATCAGCAATACTTGGTGTGACATCTACCATCGATGGTCGAGTCACCCTTCCTGGTGCCACTAGGAAAGGGGACGTATCTACTTTTTATGCCACCAAGTTTCGTTTGAGGCAACTGGCCCTGATTCGCGAGTTCATACAAAGTCACCCCAGTATCCTCAGTCCTTTTTTTCTCTACCTTGGAGTTCGGTTTCAAAGGCAAATCCATTATTGGAGTTAAGTTCCCTTTGAGTAAAACTGTTAAAGATACTCCCATCTAGCTACCCCCTTATTGCTCAATGATCCCTACCTCCACACCCAAACCTAAGACCATTGCAACCCCCAAATAGCTTGCACCTACAATCGAAGCAGCCAATAGCGAAGGGCCTTCCGAGCCACCAGCCAAAATAGCTAGTAAGTCCAATAGTGGGACTTCCTCAAAATCTAAGTCTCAAACTCAGCCTCAAACCCCTTTGGAGGCATTCCCCATCGTCTCCGTTCCCCCTCCCATGTCTACAAAGGTAAGTGAAGAGCTGAGAAGGAGGGTTCAGGGTGAGGTGGAACGGATAAATGATGAGTTTCAACAATACCCTCCTTTTGTTGAATTCCTTACCATCCTGGTTGATCCAACGGAACCAGGGTCATAAAGGAAGAAACACCTCTCCCCAACTCCCTCTATTGATGCTTCCTCTCCTCCTTCGCTAGTGGTTATATCCTCCCATTATCCCTCTAAATTTGACGTATGCATGTGTGTTGTTGATTTTATTCGCATTTTTTCAAAGGCTGCATCTGTTTAACTCTTAACCACTTTGGTGCAGGAAGTTGAAGAAGAAAGACCCAACCCCCCTGTGGGCCCTTTCATGGGGGGACATTTTGGTTCTTCTCAGGCTGATGTGACTCCTCACCATTCCCTTATGATCGGGCTTACCTACTCCCTTCATTCGACCTCTCAACGTGAGAAGGATGATACTGTGTTGGGGGGGGGGGGGGAGTCCGTTGAGTCTATGGGAATCTCTTCTCAACTAGAGACAATTCCCCTAGCCCTTCTGAATTATCACCTCAGCACAATGTCCTTCTGCCCACCGTTCCATCTGCGGTAAGTGCCCCTGAGGTAACGTATTATCAATTACTTGTTAGGTCTCATGTCTTTTTTTCTCCTCCGTCCTTTTTCTGTTTGGCCTGCTAAACTTTGATATGTTGGGATGCCCTAGGTTGAAATGGCGTCTTTGTTAGCTAACATTCTTCTTCCCCCTATGCTGACGAGATCACTAGCTGCAGTTTCCATCTTTGGTGCCATAACTGAGGTAAGTAACACTTAGAGGTATTTCTCACTTCTTCTGTACTTATTCCTCATGTCTAACACTTAGATTCATGTTTACAACTTTACCCAAGTCTTGCCCCACCCTCTTCTCTTGGTGGTCTGCATGTTTTTAAGGCCAAGGTTGATGCTTATGCCCAGCGTGGTGGTTCTTCTGTACCCACCCATGTTGGGGCATCGTTTGGAGGTCCATCGTCTTCTCCTAGTGAAACTCCTATGTTGGGCTTGGTACCTTTTGTTGGCGACATAGCTTTACCGATCATTGAGGCTTCTTCAGTTGAGGGTGCCGTTGAGGCTTTTGAGGAAATAAGCTAGCCCCCAACTGTTCCTACTATTATGGTCTCCATGGTGACTCCAATTCTCTCCCCTACTACTGCTGAGGTACTCCGCTAGTTTCTCTGCATTTCTCAACCTTTCAAACTTCACCTATAATGGTGGCTTAACACTGAAGCACTTGTTAACATTCTTTGCAAGCTCCACCTATATCGATGACTTAATAACGAAAACACTTGTTAAGATTTTTCATAAACTCCACCTATATCGGTGACTTAACAATGAAAACACTTGTTAAGATTTTTCATAAACTCCACCTATATCGGTGACTTAACAATGAAAACAATTGTTAAGACTTTTCATAAATTACACCTATATTGGTGACTTGACAATGAATACACTTGTTAAGATTTTTTTTCTTTATCTCTTTATTTCTTCTACCTGTTCCCAGGTTTCACGGGAGAATTCTGCACCAGTTCTTTTGCCCATCGCTTCACCCCATCGGGAACCCATTATCTCAGAAGATTCTAGTCACAAAGATCAAGATTCCATAACTGGCGCTGCTGCTGAGAGTGAATCTGGTTATGAACTCCCTCTGCCCGACTGAGCTCCTTATGCCTTTTGCCTCATGGTCCTTCAATGTTCCCCTCAAATGCCTGCCAGCCATCGCTTGGTAGTTGATCAGCTTTTAAGCTACCATCCTAAGACTTTTACTGTGGATTTCCTGTGCAGCAACATCCCCGTGATGAGCTATAGGCTTCAAGGCATGGCGACCGTTGTTGCTGATATCAGCATCACTCCCACTTCAAACTTTACTAGGGCCCTCCTCAACTAATTCATGGGCTATCTGAGGGAGTTAAGTCGTGATGGATTCCATTTTGACTGGCTTATTAAGAACTTAAAAACTTTTGAAGAGTCAATGACTAGATAGTCAGAGGGAGCTTCTGTAAAAATATCAGGAAGATCAGCGGGTTGAGGAAGCTAAGTTGGCTGATCTAGTACCTCTTCTTGAAGCTGTTAATAAGGAGGTAGAACATGTCGAAGAGGCTCTGCGTTTGGTGAAGCATAAATGAGAGAAACTCCTCATTGCGCGTACACAAGCACAAACGAGATTGGAGGTTTCTGTAAATGCCCAACAGTCTAGCCTAGCAGCTTCTTCGGGCCTTCCTGGAGATTTTTTCTCTGCTCCAGATCTGTTCTTCCTCTTAGGTTAATGAATTGTTGTAAAAAATTTCCTTTTCTTCTTCTTATGTAACTCTTGGGTGATAGCTCCCAATTTTGTAATGCCCTAAAGCTTATGAATGAATGAAAAAGTTCTATGTTTTTCTATGTCCTTTCTTTGTGCTATAATTGTTTGCATATATTATGAAGTCCTACAATTCTTTCATTTCCACTCGGGTTACAATAAAAACTTGTATATTCATAACAACAGCTAAATATTAAGGTGGTCTAAACTCAATTTCTTACACATGATAGACTTTTAACCATTTATTGTTAATCTTGAATGGCTTATCTTCTTCCATCTTAGAAATTAAGCAATAACCTAAATCTTGAGATCTTTTTACAATGAAAGGTCCCTCCCAATTCGTTTCAAATTTAGGTAGGGGAAGCCTCTGGATGTGCTTTACTGCTTCTTTCAAATTGAGGTCTCCCTCCACGAACTTCCTTGGTCTTACCAAGTTGTCATATGCCTTGGAGAGTTGTTTTGTATACATTTAAAAGCGCTGCATCGCAAGATTTCTATGTTCATCCAATGCTTCCAACTGCACATGTCTATTCTGAGGGAGCATGCTACTTCGCAAAGCATATCGAGCAGAGGGAACTTCTAAATATGCTGAAAGAATCGCCTCAACTCCGTAAACAAGAGAGAACAGAGTATACCTGTGACCACCTGCCCAATTAAATATCGGGTGATCAGTCCTTTATAAAATTTAAAACAGAATGTTCGATTGGTTCATTCTAAGCATCACTATCGAAAACATAATAACTTATTTAATCACCTAATATAATTAAGCTAAGTGTCATAACATTTTTTTCCTTATTTATCTAAAACCATTTAATTACCAAACTAAGTAATTTAATATAAAACATCCACGCACAATTAATTAATGCAAATACTAAATCAGAATCGCATGTAGAAATAAATAAGACTGGATAAACCATCCCAGTTCAAAACACCAAACCAAAGCAATAGTACCCATCAATCCAAATGAAAGTAAATGCGAAATAGAGTAAACATAATCTCTGAAACTGTCTAAGGAAAGGGAGACACATGCCCTACTGAAAATGTCATAACGAATACGAATAAAATAATCGAAGCGTCTAAACAAAGTCCTGCAGCTCCCATAACAGCTACAGCATGCCACGCAAATCCGAAACTCTAAGCCTGACGTCCCTGCGGATGAGCACCTGATATAATACATATATAGCAAGAGAGAGAGAAGATGCAAGAAACGGGTCAGAGCCCGACGTGTAAAAATATTTGTTTAAGCAAGTATTTAAAATTTGCAGTAAAGTAAGTATCAAGTACATGTTAGTTCGAATCCTCTCTTGAGATTCTCACCCCTCTTCTATTGTGCACGCCTAACACGTATCTAAATTTTCTCCTTACCTATACCTCCCAATATAACTAGTCTGAATCCATCCTAATAGTATTTACCCTCACTATTAGTACACCCGTATCGCCCATACAATAAGTTAACCAATTAGCCTATATCGAAAAGCTAATTAATACATTTCCCGTTTCCATAATAAGTCAAATATTCGATTAGAATTTTCTTAACAAATTTTAATGTTCATATTCATTACTATACACACTAGATTGATTCACAATTCTCATACATATATGCATATAGTCACGTTTACCCTATATATATATGTAACATGATGTTGCACCCCCGGGCTATATCCCATTAGTGCACCTAATCAATTCTGTACCCCCGGGTTATCACCCTTTAGTACACTTATTTAAATAATCTTGTACCCCCGGGTTATCACCCATTAGTACACTTACAATACATTTTTGTACCCCCGGGTTATCACCCATTAGTACACTTATGATAATAATATTCTCACACCCCCGGGTCATCACCCATTAGTGCACTTATAATAATAATATTCTCACACCCCTGGGTTATCACCCATTAGTGTCTTTAATAGTAATAATACATAATAGACATACACACATCCTATTATAATAAATAGGTATTTCCCTTGCCTACATATGCTTCTCTTATGCATTTTGATTCCAACATTTCATAGTAGTTATTAGGTTGTCCTCCCTCTCGAAATCTCTACGGTATATTCTCCCCGTACCTAATTCATTAAAGTATTTAGCTTCTCACACTTCTTCAGAAATTCTGCCTTACTTAAGTTTATTATTAAAAATTATATTTCTCATTTCTGAACTAATAAACTCAACACTGGGCCATAAAAGAAATTATCAAAACTTCACTCTGTCGATCGAACGAGGTGGCAAGTCGTTTGAATGACTGCCACGTGTCGCTCGAACGACTTCGAGCGACTTCGCGCGAGAATTCGTTGTTCGACCCCTACCCAATTTTTTTAACGTTTTCCACCATTTTTAACCTTATATCTTCTCCTTCAACACCCCAAACTCCAAATAGACAGTTATACATCAGACCCCATCAATAACATATGAATTCTAACATCCTAAAATCATCAATTCATTACAAATCATTCATAAAACGTGAAATCCCCAATTTAAATTTATCAAAACCCTAGTTCTTCCAATACATGTTAAAGAAGCCAAATTTCCAGATTTGTTCTACATATAAATTCCTTAAAGCGTGATTTCCAGTCCTCAAACATTAAGGGTTTCGATCTGATAAATCACATAATTTATTTACACATTCAAATTCCTCAATTTCACCATTTTTATGACCTACAACATAATCCTAACAATCCTACACTAACATGAATCAAATTAATTCCGAAATACAACAAGTTATAAACACTTGCCTTGAGTGAGTAGTCTGATTTCCGGATGTTGTTGGTTTGGGTGTGTTCCCCTCGTCCCGATCTACATGGTGGTGGTCGTGGTGGTGCAAGGTGATGTCGATTTAGCCCTCTTCTCTTGGCATAAGCCTTCCCTCACACTTCCTATGGACGTTCTTGCCTTCTCCCACTTTCTAACCCTAATGCAATTGTTTTGGCTCATTAGTTAAGTCCTAATTTTCGTCCATTAATTAGTCCTGAAAATCCAATTTATCATAATGCCCTTTCGAGGTGCCGGTTAGGCCTAAAATTGCCCCGGGACCCAAACTATACACCCGAGTATACTATTTTGACTATTTCAACCCTTTCGGACTCAACAGTACACTCGAAATCATCATACGAGTTACTAAAAATAATCGATATATTTATTCCACCAATTTAGTCCCGACACGACTCACACACGTGTCTGACTTAATTCACTAAACTGTCGTATCACTATCTCTCGACAATTTATCAAAGTAGCTAGTTCCATATTTTTATGTATCCTACAATAATATTAAACTAATAAGTATTAACCCGTAGCTTGCTAGTTAATATTTATTTTTATTAGATTCTGATTAATTAACAATTTGATTCTTCACATTTAAATTTAATTAATCCCGTTGTAATAAATAATCCCATAATTATTTAAATCTTAAAAAATGTGGGGTATTACATACTTCCCCCCTAATAAAGGAATTTCGTCCTGAAATTGGGAAAAATAATAAGGCATACCTGGTATGAATAAATCTGGATATTTCTCACGCATATTCGCCTCATGCTCCCAAGTAGACTCCTCCACATTGTGATGCTGCCACTACACCCGGACAAGTGGAACTATCTTCGACCTTAGCGTCCTCTCACTATAATCTAGAATAGCTATCGGTCTCTCCTCATATGACCTATCTGGCTGAAGTTCAATCTCCCCAATTGCAATCTGAGTGTGTGCTAACTCATCTCGAAGGTATTGCCTCAGTGACGAAATGTGGAACACATCATGAATACGATGCAAGTGCTTCGGTAGTCCTAATTTGTATGCCACTGTTTCGAACCTCTCTATAATAGGGAATGGTCCCACATATCTCGAAGCCAACTTCCCTTTCTTCCCAAATCTCATTACCCCTTTTATCGGAGATACTCTCAACAAAACCTGGTCCCCCACTGCGAACTCACGGAAGAACCTTTTTGCATTGGCGTAGCTTTTCTGTCTGTCCTGGGCTACCCGTATGCGATTTTGAATCATTTCGATCCTGCTCGACGTATCCTGAATTACTTTTGGCCTGAGCAGCTTATTGTCTCCTACCTCTAGCCAACAAACTGGGGAACGACAAGGTCTGCCATACAATGCTTCGAACGGGGCCATGCCAATCGTAAACTGATAGGAGTTGTTATAAGCAAACTCTATCAGTGGAAGATACTGCTCCCAACCTCCCTCAAAATCAAGGATACACATGCGCAACATGTCTCGAGCATCTGATTAGTTCGTTCAATCTGCCCATCATTCTGCGGGTGATACGCTGTACTCAACCGCAACTCGGTACCCATAGTTTCCTGGAAGCTTTCCCAAAAATGAGATACAAATGTCTTGTCTCTATCTGACACGATGTTAAGAGGTACACCATACAGTCTCAATATCTCTGCAATAAATAACTGAGCATACTATCCCGCTGTGTACTCTGTCCTGACGGGCAAGAAATGGGCTACCTTCATCAACCGATCTACAATAACCCATATAGAATCTTGCCCCCTCTACGAAGTGGGCCATCCGATGATAAAATCCATAGAAATTCCCTCCCATTTCCAGGTAGGAATCTCCAATGGCTAGAGTAAACTTGGTGGTCTCTGATGGTCCACTTTCACTAGCTGACAAGTGGTCACTTGGATACGAACTCTGTGATATCCTTTTTCATCCCGCTCCACCAATACTGCCGCCTCATATCCTGGTACATTTTGTCCCCATCGGGATGTACCACAAATCAGGACCCATACGACTCCGTTATTAATGCATATCGAAGGTCCTCACCCTCTGGAACAATGAGCCTCCCATTGAAACGCAAACCACCCTTAGAACTTACTGAATAAGACTCGGCTCCCCCAGCCAAAAGCTTCCTAACCCGATCTTAACAGAACGAATCTACTGCCTGTGCCTGTACTATTTGCATAATGATCTGAGGTGTAATTATCATCGACGACATGAATGACCGGTCCACAGCATCTTGATGTCCCAATTCCTTCCATTTATCTTTCCACACCCCGGTCGTCTCATCGACCGGCCTGCGGCTTAATGCATCAGCAACCACATTAGACTTTACCGGGTGATAGTGTATTTCGAACTGGTAATCTTTTACAAACTCAAGCCACCGGCGTTGACGCATATTCAACTCCTTTTGCGTGAACAAGTATTATAGTGACTTGTGGTTTGTAAATAAGCGAAACTATTCTCCCAATAAGTAATGCCTCTAAATTCGAAGCAAAAACACAACTCCTTCCAGCTCTAAGTCGTGGGTGGGGTAATTCTTTTCGAGGCTTAAGCTTTCGAGAAGAAAAAGCTATGGACTTCTCCTCTTGCTGAAGTACTCCCCCAAGCCCCTGTAATAATGCGTCTGTATAGACCAGGTATTCTACTCCCGCTCTGGGAAGCGCTAGAACGGGTGCTGAAGTTAACTTGTCCTTCAGCTCATCAAATGCCAACTGACATGCATCGTCCCAAACAAACGGTACGCCCTTACGAGTCAAATTTGTCATAGGACCCGCAATCTTCAAGAATCCCCTAATAAACCGTCTATAGTATCCGGCTAATCCCAGAAAACTTTGCACGTCCGTCAGTGTCATGGGCTGTTCCCACTCCCTCACCGCTGACACCTTACTAGGGTCTACAGATACCCCTTTTTCTGATACAATGTGTCCCAAAAACTGTACCTACCGCTGCCAAAACTCACACTTCTCGTATTTGGCATACAACTCATGCTCTCGTAGGGTCTGTAAAACCATATGTAAATGCTCGGCATGTTCTTCTTCAGTGCGGGAATAAATCAGGATGTCATCTATCAAGACGATGATGAACTGATCTAGGAACTCTCTGAATACTCTGTTCATTAAGTCCATGAATATGGTTGGGGCATTGGTTAGACCAAATGGCATAACCCTAAATTCGTACGATCCATACCTCGTCAGAAAAGTAGTCTTGTCCACGTCCTACCCCTGATGCATAGTTGATGGTACCCGGATCTCAAATTTATCTTCGAGAAGTGGGCCGCTCCTCTCAGCTGATCAAATAAGTCATCGATTCGAGGCAACGAATACTTATTCCATATCGTGACTTTGTTAAGCTCTCGATAATCAATACAAAGCCATAGGGACCCATCCCTTTTCTTTACAAACAGATTTGGGGCACGCCAAGGTGAGGTACTTCTACGGATGAAGCCCTGTCCCAACAACTGTTCTATCTGATCTCGTAGGTCCCTCATCTCTACCGGATCCATACAGTAAGGTGTACGTGCTATCGAACGAGTTCCTGGTACTAAGTCTATCACAAACTCGATCTCCCTACTCGGAGGTAACCCCAATGTATCCTGAAATACATTAGTCAACTCGCAGACGATCAGAATCGAATCGAGTGGAACTACGACTGCAGAGGTCTCATCCTCTATATAAAATAAGTGGGTGGATGACCCTCCCTCCGAGCGAGGCATTGCCACTAAGAACATCTCATGGCCCGGAATGGCGAACACAATACTCCTACTGAAGCAATCAATCATGGCCCTATACTCGACTAACCAATCCATACAAATAATGGCATCGTACTCGAATATATCTAATACTAGCATATCAGCCGGTAAGATTAAACTGCCACTCTCTATGCCTACTCATCGGCATATAAAGAAAATCAATGACCCATTACCCAGTGGTGAGTCTACACAAGTAATTGTACTCTCTGCCGTTCTTAACAACCCAATGGCCTTTGCAAAGTTAGTGGCTATAAAAGAGTGTGATGCCCCCGTGTCAAATAAAATGCGACCTAAAGTGCCATGGATAGAAAACTTACCCTCCACTGCGGGTGGTGCCTGTGGAACTGCGGCCTGGTGTACGTTATAGACATGTCCATACTGCAACTGTCCCTGCTGCATCGGAACTGCGGGTAAAGCTAGAACTGGAGCCGTCACTGGTAGGGCGGCGGGAAATATGGGTCTCTGGGGCTCTTGTGAGCACCCTGCTATCGAGGAGCTCTGTCCCTATCCGGGCACTCCTGCTTCTTATGGCCAGTCTTGCCACAAGTATAACATTTCCTAATGAAGTTTCCTCCTCTCTGGCCCTGGTAGCCTCGGCTCGGTTGGCCGTTACCACCTCTACCTTGTCCCTGCTGGCCCTGTTGTCCTCCCTGCTGTTGACCCTGTTGCTGATTTTGGGGTAAGCCCTGTTGCTGGCCCTGCGGCTGGCCCTGGTGGCCCTGTCTCCAACCCCCATGACCATGCATGAACCCTCCAGAATGGAACCTCTTAGCAGACTCCCCCTGCTGGGAACCCTGCCTTTGACTCTGATCAACTGGTACTCCACTAGAATTTCCTCCCCCTGTCTTTCCCAACTGGTTGGGATCTCCCCCTCGCTTGCTTCCCTTAGCATGGAAGCGATTTTCCTGACAATGTAACAAGGCTGCATTCAGAACATCGGTATATGAGTGTAGGGAAAGGTTTCCCAATAAATACTGTTGTATCTTCCAAGTCAAGCCATCCATGAACATCTGAATGTGCTTCTCCTCAGTAGACACCTCCCATGGTACCATGTTTGTCAATCGCGTAAACTCTTCTTCGTATTCTGCAACGGTCTTTCCTTCCTGGGTGAGGTCTAAAAGTCTCCGTCTCATCTCAGTCTTGACGGCGGAAGGAAAATACTTGCGGTCAAACTGCACCCAAAAATCATTGATAGTCATCACATCTCGCTCCTCGGTAGTAGTAGTGGACTCCCACCACTGTAAGGCTGCCCCTCTCAGCTTGAAGGTAGCCAAAACCTGCCTCTGAACCTCTGTGCACTCATACATGCGAAGATGCCACTGTATGTCCTTCTTCCACTGACTCGCGGTAACCACATCTGAACTGCCCAAGAACTCTGGGGGACAAGCCCTCTGAAAGGACTCTCTAACTCTCTCCTATGAAGTGGGAAATGGATGCACTGGAACTGGTGCCACTGCCTGAACCTGAGGTGGGGCCTGCTGCACCACCGCTAAGGCTGCATTTACCGCTTGTGCAACGATCGCGGCAACTTCTGTTGCGTTCATTGTCCCCTGAGCCTGTATGGCTGGTTGTTCTGGATGGGTCTGTCGGTCTCTTGGTTCACGTCGAGGAGGCATCTGAGACGAGAAAGAATATTAGTAGTCCACAGTTATTTCAAAATCTCAAATATCTGAAGACGTAACCGCAAAATATAAGATCACAACTGTCCTAAAAATAGGGCTTTATATCAAAGGACGCAAAGCTAAAAACATAGTAAGCCGTACAGATCCTAATGGACACTAGAACCTGATGCTCTGATACCACCTGTGGCACCCCGCCCAATTAAATATCAGGTGATCAGTCCTTTATAAAATTTAAAACAGAATGTTCGGTTGGTTCATTCTCAGCATCACTGTCGAAAACATAATAACTTATTTAATCACCTAATATAATTAAGATAAGTGTCAAAACATTTTTTTCCTTATTTATTTAAAACCATTTAATTACCAAACCAAGTAATCTAATATAAAACATCCACTCACAATTAATTAATGCAACTACTAAATCAGAATCGCATGCTGAAATTAATAAGACTGGATAAACCATCCCAGTTCAAAACACCAAACCAAAGCAATAGTACCCATCAATCCAAATGAAAGTAAACGCGAAATAGAGTAAACATAATCTCTGAAACTGTCTAAGGAAGGGGCGACACATGCCCTACTGAAAATGTCATAACGAATAGGAATGAAATAATCGAAGCGTCTAAACAAAGTCCTGCAGCTCCCATAACAGCTACAGCATGCCACGCAAATCCGAAACTCTAAGCCTGACGTCCCTGCGGTTGAGCACCTGATATAATACATATATAGCAAGAGAGAGAGAAGATGCAAGAAACGAGTCAGAGCCCGATGTGCAAAAATATTTGTTTAAGCAAGTATTTAAAATTTGCAGTAAAGCAAGTATCAAGTACATGTTAGTTCGAACCCTCTCTTGAGATTCTCACCCCCTCTTCTATTGTGCACGCCTAACGCGTATCTAAATTTTCTCTTTAGCTATACCTCCTAATATAACTAGACTGAATCCATCCTAATAGTATTTACCCTCACTATTAGTACGCCCGTATCTCCCATATAATACATTAACCAATTAGCCTATATCGAAAAGCTAATTAATACATTTCCCGTTTCCATAATAAGTCAAATATTCGATTAGAATCTTCTTAACAAATTTGCATGTTCATATTCATTACTATACACACTAGATTGATTCACAATTCTCATACATATATGCATATATTCACGTTTACCCTATATATATATATATATATATATGTAACATGATGTTGCACCCCCAGGCTGTATCCCATTAGTGCACCTAATCAATTCTGTACCCCCGGGTTATCACCCTTTAGTACACTTATTTAAATAATCTTGTACCCCGAGTTATCACCCATTAGTACACTTACAATACATTTTTGTACCCCAGGTTATCTCCCATTAGTACACTTATAAAATAATATTCTCACACCCCCGGGTTATCACCCATTAGTGCACTTATAATAATAATATTCTCACACCCCCGGGTTATCACCCATTAGTGTCTTTAATAGTAATAATACATAATAGACATACACACATCCTATTATAATAAACAAGTATTTCCCTTACCTACATATGCTTCTCTTACGCATTTTGATTCCAACACTTCATAGTAGTTATTGGGTTGTCCTCCCTCTCGAAATCTCTATGGAATATTCTCCCCGTACCTAATTCATTAAAGTATTTAGCCTCTCATACTTCTTCAGAAATTATGCCTTTCTTAAGTTTATTATTAGAAATTATATTTCTCATTTCTGAACTAATAAACTCAACACTGGGCCCTAAAAGAAATTATCAAAACTTCACTTTGTCGCTCGAACGAGGTGGCAAGTCGTTTGAACGACTGCCACGTGTGGCTCGAACGGCTTCGCGCGAGATTGCAATATCGCTCGAACGACTTTGAGCGACTTCGTGCGAGAATTCGTTGTTCGTCCCCTACCAAGATTTTTCTACGTTTTCCACCATTTTTAACCTTATATCTTCTCCTTAAACAACCCAAACTCCAAATAGACAGTTATACATTGGACCCCTTCAATAACATATGAATTCTAACATCCTAAAATCATCAATTAATTACAAATCATTCATAAAACGTGAAATCCCCAATTTAAATTTATCAAAACCCTAGTTCTTCCAATACATGTTAAAGAAGCCAAATTTCCAGATTTGTTCTACATATAAATTCCTTAAAGCGTGATTTCCAGTCTACAAACATTAAGGGTTTTGATCTGATAAATCACATAATTTATTTACACATTCAAATTCCTCAATTTCACCATTTTTATGACCTACAACATAATCCTAACAATCCTACACTAACATGAATCACATTAATACCAAAATATAACAAGTTATAAACACTTGCCTTGATTGAGTAGTCTGATTTCCGGATGTTGTTGGTATGGGTGTGTTCCCCTCGTCCCGATCTATACGGTGGTGGTGGTGGTGGTGCAAGGTGATGTCGATTTAGCCCTCTTCTCTTGGAAAAAGCCTTCCCTCACACTTCCTATGGCCGTTCTTGCTTTCTCCCGATTTCTAACCCTAATGCAATTGTTTTGGCTCATTAGTTAAGTCCTAATTTTCGTCCATTAATTAGGCCTATAAATCCAATTTACCATAATGCCCTTTCGGGGTTCCAGTTAGGCCTAAAATTGCACCGGGACGGAAAATAAACACCCAAGTATACTATTTTGACTATTTCGACCCTTCCGAACTCAACGGTAAACTCAAAATCATCATACGAGTTACTAAAAATAATCGATATATTTATTTCACCAATTTAGTCCTGACACGACTCACACGTGCGTCTGACTTAATTCACTAAACTGTCGTATCACTATCTCTCGACAATTTATCACAGTACATAGTTCCATATTACATATCATACGATAATATTAAACTAATAAGTATTAACCCGTAGCATGCTAGTTAATATTTATTTTTATAGATTCTGATTAATTAACATTTTAATTCTTCACATTTAAATTTAATTAACCCCGTTGTAATAAATAATCCCATAATTATTTAAATCTTAAAAAATTTGGGGTATTACAATACCCTGTGTGCTTCCTTTTGGTTATTCGATAGGCCCATAACACAGTTGGTATCTTGTCATCCCATGATCTTGGAAAATCCTTCATCATTTTAGACAGAATATTAACCAAGGTCTTGTTAGTTGCCTCTGCTTGACCATTGCCCTTTGGGTATGCCACCGTTGAAGTATGATGAACAATGGAGTACTTGTGTGTGAACATCATTACCTCTGAAATGACAAAAGGGGTTTCGTTATCTGAGAGGATAACCTTTGGAATCCCAAAATGACAAATGATGTATTCTCTCATGAATTTTTTCACCACCCCCATTGTTGCTCTTCTTAGTGGTATCTCCTCGGCCCACTTTATAAAACACTCCGTTGCTACTAGTATTTCCCATCGAAGAAGGATGTAGTGCATCTACCAGGTCGAACGCCTAAGTGTGAAAATGATAAGGCATCGCCAGGGAGTGAAATTCCACCGATGGGGCATGGATCATATTTCCATAAAGTTTACAAGCCTTCCACCTTTCAACGAACTCAGCAGAGTCTTTCTCCATTATTATCCAATAATACCCTAACGTCATCAATTGGTCATACAACTTGCCCCTCCTACGTGAGTTAGATCATGCGCCTGTTTGAGGACTTCGACTACTTCTTCCTTCGTGATGCAACACAATGGCCTGTTAAAATATTCCCTTCGATAAAGATGCCCCTCCTAAACGTAGAACCTCGGGGCCTTTCGCTTAAGTCCCATCGCATCAATCTTCTCCATTTGTACAACTCCATCTTCAATGAAGTTAATATAAGGTTGCCTCTAGTCTAATTGAGTTCAACGAAATGATATTCAACTTTCTCAAAGAATAACTAGCACTTAGCGCACTTTCGTTGTAACTCTGATGCGTCCTGCTTCATTCTAGGACAGAAATAACCCTCCCTTTGAATTCTCTTGTAAAGAGGTATCTCAGTTGTTTCGCATTGCTCTTCATGTGTTTTCTCGACCTCCGCTCTTCTTCTTCTGGGTTAATGTATCTTGATAACCACCCCCCTGCATTTCTGAAGTAAATATTTCCCTGGTTTATAAAGTATTGGGATAGTTCCCTTAGCTCCATCGCTCTTTCTCCAGATTTTAGTTGCTTTTTGATCTCTCCCCTCTAGTTATTGTCCTCTTCCATCGACAGAATTAACTGTACCACCGAAGGAGCCTTTCTTCGTTGAATCATGACTGTAGTTGTATCGTTCCTCATGACCATTTTCTGGGTGATGGTGGCATAAGCGTCTAGATGGAGCTTCATCATTCGAGGGTGTCTCTTAATTTTGGTCCGATGGAACTGGCTGCGGAGCCTCTGAATGATTATTTGGTATGGTGCCAGGCTTAGGTGTTTCAATGCATATTCTCCGTTCACTTATTGAATCACTAAGTTCGAATCACCTTTGATACAAAGTGAACGAATCCCCCTTAGAAGGGCCTCCAGCAACCCCACCACTAATGCTTCATACTCTGTTTCATTATTGGAACAAGGAAAATCAAATTTGTAGGAAAGATAAATCTCCTTCATTCCTTTTGAAAGAATAACCCCTGCCCCTCAATTGCTTTCTACCGAAGATCCATCAAACTTCATTATCCATTCTTCGTCACTTACATCTAAGTAATTGGCCTATAAGTCGTCTCCTGGAATACTTTCTTTAGGTGGCTCAAACGTCCCATAGGGGAAGATTGCCAATAGGTCAGCGTGCGCCTGACTCTTGATCACGCAAGGGACCACACACTTCAAGTCATATTCTCAGAGGATGAGGAACCACCTAGATACCCTACCAATCAATATATTTCTTGCCAATAAATACTTAATAGGATCACATCTGGTTACAATATGGATTGTAAAAGATAGGATATAATGTCTAAGTTTTTGCGCTACAAAGACCAAGGCTAAATAATGTCTTTCCAAGATACTATATCTGACCTCTAGCCCATGTATGATTATCTTGAGGTAATAGATTGTCCATTCTTATTTGTCAATCTCTTGTGCCAACAAAGCTCAAACGGACCTCATGGTTGATGTGAGGTATAGCTGCAACGGTATTCCTGCCTTTGGGGGAACCATTGTCTGTGATGAAACGAGCACCTTTTTCAGTCCACTAATAGACTCCTGGTGAACCTCCTCCTATATGAATTTTGTGTTCATTTGCAAAAGCTGCATCAACGAGTGCATCATTTCGGCCTATCCAGGAATAAATCTCCTAAGGTTAGAAACTTTACCAAGCAAACTATTCAGTTTATTCGCCGTTCTTGGATTGGGAATCTCCAAGATCGTTCGTTGTTTATCTTGGTCCATCTGTACTCCCTGCCAATCAACCACAAAACCCAAAAACTTTCCACTAGTTACTCCAAAGACGCATTTTAGTGGGTTCATCTTCAGTTTATACTTTCTACACTAATCAAACACCTTCCTTAAGTCGCTTAGATGGGACTCCTCCTTCCTCGATTTGATGAAAAAGCATCCACATAAAATTTCACAAACTTGTGAAAGAAGTGATGGAAAATGGCCATCATTATTCTTTGATAAGTAACCCTAGCATTCTTGAGTCCAAACGGCATTACTTTGTACATGAAGTTACCCAATGGGGTTCTAAATTCTGTTTTCTTTGCATCCGTAGGGTCCATCTTGATCTGGTTGTACCCAACATACCCGTCCATAAAGTTGTACATCTCATGACCAGCCATTGCATTTACCAAGCTGTCGATGGAGGGAAGAGGGAACTCATCCGTGAGGCAAGCCCTATTCAAGTATCTGAAATCCACACAGATCCTTATTTTATTTTTATCTTTCTTTCCCACTAGGATAATACTAGATAGCCAAAGTTGGTATTGTATCAGTTTTATGAACCCTTCCATCAATAAGCATTGGACCTCTTCCTTGATCTTTATGTCTAGCTCAGGCTTGTACGTTCTGGTTGCTTATATCACTGTAATGGCTGAAGGCATCATGTTTAACTTGTGGCAGCTAAGTCCCTCATGCAGTCCTTCCATTTCTGTGTACTTCCATGTGAAAACGTCTACGAACTCCTAAATTAAATCAACCAAGGCCTCTAATTTCTCCTTACTGAGATCTTTCGAGATAAAAATAGGCCTTAGATCCTCCCTTTTTTCATCAGGTTCTACATCTCTAACTCTTGTGCCTGTAGCTTCGGTTGATCTGCCATGTAATCTGGTTCTTCGGCGACATCTTCCATGAACTCTTGTATATTGGAGTTATCTATCACCATACATTGCCCCCATTGATCCACTAGAAAACATTTATATATCAGGTCAGCCTCATTATCAGCTTCTTCGGCCACCCATTCATAACGTTATAAATGATACACCACCTTTACCTCTTCCGTAACAATTTTCTTGCACTGCCTACTGGTAGCTGCAACTCCCTTCCTCTTCTTTTTTTAGAAGCCTCAACAACTCTTCCTCCTAAAAATCTGCTCAGTACGCTTTGTCATTGGACTTCATGTTGCATTGGATCCACTTTAGGCCTCATCCTATCTTTATGCCATTTTGAAATGTTTTGGGGGCAAGGGACCACCTGATAGGCCTCTTAGACAATCATTCATTTGTTTCTCGCGACCTCTTTATCCTACTCATTCAAAGGCTCCATTATTTCTCTGATCGAGGGAACCCATGCTCCCTCCATTCTTCCCGTTAGGACCCAAACATCCTCCTCTAATTTTGTGTAATATACTGCATCTACCACGTGAGCTTGCTCGATAGCAAAGGGCCTTTTCGTAGCTATAATGGTCACCTTCGTTCCCTTGATATTCACCTTGACGTATTGGTGATACGTAGAAAGAACTAGCCATTGGTTGTGCATCCACACCCTTACTATCAACAGATGGTAGGAAGTTTCACTCTTTGTCACGTGGAATTTGATGTGGTAACTCATATTTCCCATCACAATCCCAACGTTCACATAACCAATGGACTTGGAAGACTGGTGGTCATAACCTGAAATGACCAATGGCATGGGGATTAACCTTTCGTCTAAAATATTAGCTACGTGCAAAAAGTTGGTTGACATGATATTGACGGAGGCTCCCCCATCTATAAGAGCCCTTGCAAAGCTAACCCCGTTAATGCCGGCAAGCACATATAATGGTCTATTATGGGGGAACCTTATGGCCCTATCTGCATCACTAAAAGTTATTTATGACAGAAACCTCTTTACTAATATGGCCATGGGTCCCTTCCATCTCAGTGAAGGGACCGCGTTCTTCCTTGTAATGTCATGGATTACCTTCATTATTTCCAATTGACTCTCATTTGGTATCCCAACCTGGTCGAAGAACCAGGTGAATTTTGGGGATTTCGTAACTGCATAGTATTCTATAACTTGGTATGTTTCCTCTCCTTCAACGCTATATACGTCCTCCACATCCTTAGCAATTTCTTCATCATAAACTAATACTATGTTAGCTATTCCCCCAGTGCAATCTTCCAAAGATTCTTTAAACTCCTCCTACTCCGTCATTAGTTCCCTTTTTTCTCTCTCTGCCTCCTCGTCGTAGGCCACCACCATATTGACCCCATGCGCTGGGAGTGGGTTATTGTTAATGTTATGTGGAGGGATTTGCAAAGTTCATGCCTTCACATACTTGTCGATGATTCTTCTTAGCGTGAAACAGATCTCTGTTGGATGTTGGATCTTTTGATGGATCTTGCAATATTTGGGATCCGCCCTTATTACAGTGTCGGGTTCCCTAACGAGAATTCCCTTTGGTTCGTACACCGTTCCTCCTTGTACCATTGCATTTTAATAGTTGACATCCTCTTCTACTGTACAAGGCAACATTGGTGGGTCTTCCCTACCTCTCCCGAACTTCTTTTTGTTATCCCTCTTTGCCACCTTGCCCCTATCTGTCTCTTCAGTGTATCCCACCCGTGGGGGCTGAGACCTCCCTCCCATGGGTTGTATCGGCATCCTGAACATCATGGGAACCCCCACTGGATTTGGTCACATAACCCATAAGATATTCCTTATTGCTTTTAGGAATGTGACAAAAGTCCCCTCACGCGTCTCATTAATAAGATGGCAGATGTACTTAGGAAGCAGTCTTTCTACACAGATCTGTAGCAGTTTGGATTCTTTGGCCTCCTCTTTTACATCGAGGAACCTTTTTTTGAATCTACGAACATATTCCATTACTTATTCCCATGGTCGTTGCTTTTCCCTCCCCAGTTGGGAAAATTAAACTCATCTTCCACCATAAAGAACTTCTGGATGAACAAAACGTGCATCTCCTCCCATATGGAAACATCTTGGGAGCTAAATGAGAATATCAAGTATACGCTTTATAGGTTAAGGATTTAGAAAATTCCCTCAACCTGAGTTTCTTGTTATTTCAATGTGCCCCAAGTGTTCAACAAAGCGTTTAATACGTTCCTTCGGGTTTCCACCCTTTCCTGTGTATTTTTTAAAAATAGGAGGAATATAATCTTATAGGTAGGGCTCATTGTTGTATTCCTAGGGGTAAAGCATCCGAAAGTCATCATATACCGAAGATACCTCGCCTATAGATTGCAAGGAGGCTTGCATGAATTTCATCATCACTTTATGCATCTCTTCCTGATCTCTTCCGTGGGTAATGTCGTTGAAACGCCTATCAGCGGGACCATAGGCTCAGTGCCGGTTGCAGCTGAAGAAATCATCACAATTGGAGACATTGATACTCCTAGTGTTCCCACTATTTTATTTACAATAGAGGGTATACTTGTTGGGACCATTCCCATTATGACTTCACTTGATAGGGCCGTTGGGGCTTCCCCTGGTGTCACGTAGGAGTTGGCTTCAAATCCACCGAACACCGTCAAAGCTACAGGAGTTTGCAAAAACTCATAAAATTTATTCATGAGGAGTTCCACTTGGGCTGGTCCCAACCCAGCGTTCATGGAAGCTTTTGTCACACCCGGAATGCCTGTCCTACTTGAACTGGAGGTACCTCTATTCGAGGAGCCCCATCCCTTGAAGCCTATAGCTCTCTCGCCGCCTGTTCTTCATTGTGTTGAATATCATCAAAGTTAAGCCTTTGATTAACGTTATCCTACACCATAATCCTTTATTAGAAGAATGCCTCCCCATCAGAGTCGCTAAATGTAAGAGGGTAGTTTAGATTAGATGCAGGCATAACCCCTTTTTGAGTACATTAATGACAATTTAAACAGCAACACTATTGATTAACTTCAGGACTCGCAAGCACAATTTAGTGAAGGTAAACTCGGTTTGAACTCACAAATCTCTCGTGTATATGTCAAAAGATAATAATGAACTTGGAAGTAACTCATTTGGAGGGAGAAAGAAGTAAGCACCCCAGATACACCTTTTCAGGCAGCCAACCACCCCAACCACCCTCAATGATCTCTGTCAAGTATTAAAAGCTTCGTAATAAATGACAATGGTGGGTGAGTAAAAGCTTTGGTTTGTAATAAATGTCTCTCTGATGTATATTCTCTCTAGTAATAACTTCTGAACTCTCAATAATGAACATTATCTCCTTAGGGATGGATGGGGTCCTTAAATAGCCCCCCACACCACTCCTGAGGCAACTCAGTCTATAAAGACTATGAAAGACATCCATCATACTTTATGTCATAATATTAAATGCCTGATGCACTAGTTAGCTTCACGTTATAGACATTAAATGCCAGGGCATGCCGTTTGCCTAACTATTGTGTGTTAGGTGGCTGTCGTCACAGAGGTGGCTCACCAACTTGTCTGACAGCCCCAAATACCATGGTGGTTTACTCAAGTGCATATTTGACATTATCTAGCTGGCTAGTGACATCACCTATAGTAGATGTGATATTTAAGTAGAGGGTTATTTGGTTCATAACTTAAAGCCCGATGGAACTCAAAGCTGCTCCACTCGAGGTTTCATGACATGGGTCCTTCAGTGTTTTACCAGGTGTATCTAAGATGGTAAGGATAAGACCCAACGGTGACTCACTTCTCAATCCTCTAAATCGAGTCCCTCCAAAGTTCCCACAGTGAGGTCGTTCAATAGAGCATGAAAGCTCTCCCAAGCCCTGTCAAGCTTTGTCTCTCGCGAGTACCATTCGATCTCACACACAATCATTATACTCATTACATCTTTACAATCATTATAGCTCATAGTCAATATAAACAAAAGAAACAACAAGACTAAGTTAATCAGCAGGAATAAAGTATGAGCTCTTTCGGTCAGTTTCTTCACAAGAAGGTCCCTCTGGGCTGCCACGCTGAGCTACCTTAATCCCAAACACTGTTGTTAATGGGGGGTTATCTCTAATCTAAGGATTACCTTCAAGCCCCCTCTACAATAGCTAACTGGAACATCGACAGGTTGCTCGTCGACCAAGGTAGCTCTTCCGATTTGATGTACCTAGAACTGATCCATAAATTGAAGTTAAATATCGCCGACCTAAAGAAGGTCACCGTTCTATTGGTCATATTTGCAGGAAAGATAACCACGTCATTAGTAATGATAGTCATTCCAGTCAGGGCAGGAAATATTTCAAAGATGATAGAGTTTCTTATGGTAGATATCGAGTCCCCCTATCACGCAATCCTAGGAAGGGGCTAGCTCCTTGCCATGAAGGTCATACCATCCTCATATCATCATAAACTCAAATTCATTAAAGATCATGCGGTAGTCAACATTCGTAGCGACTAGTCTATGGATTGAAAATGCTTCATTGCAAACATCCTCCCCAAATAAGAAAAGAAGAGAGACAAGAAGAAAGTCCATGAGGTATCCGAGGAGGGGGCATTGCCTTTTAAATATCAATTATGGTACGTTCGACCAGGGGTGGAAGAAATAAGGGTCCACCCCTCAAATACGGTCATTGAAGACTTGGAATAAGTTGCAGCTGAAGGTAACTCACCTGAAAGGAGAAATCTAATTGGTGCCTCCCTCATTGATTGAGAAAAGAAGGAGCTAACCACGTTCTTACAAAGCGATCTGGATATTTTCACTTGGGAACCGTACGAGCTTCCTGGGATAGATCTCAGTATTTCATGCCATCAACTGCACGTCGATCTAGGTTTTAAACCAGTCACTCATAAGGCTCGCTGAACAACCCCAGAAAGAGGAAAGACAGTGGAAAAAGTGGTTGGAAAATTACTGAATGCAAGTTCCATTCGGGAAGTTTAGTTCCCCAAATGGCTATCCAACCCAGTAGTAACAACAAGCAACGAGAATTAGAGGGTATGTATTAATTTTACTGACCTTAATAGGTCTTGTTCGAAAGACAGTTCCCCCCCCCCCCCCAAGATAGATGAACTAGTCGATGCCACATTTATGCATGAAAGGATGAGATTTCTAGACACTTACTCTGGATATCACCAGATCCCACTTTATCAGTCAGACCAATATAATACCTCCTTCATAACCCCTATTAGGTTATATTGTTACAAAGTCATGTCGTTCGGTATAAAAAATGCAGGAGCGACTTATCAGTGGTTGGTCACCAGGATGTTTAAGAAACTGATGGGAGAAATAATGAAAGTTTACATTGATGACATGATTGTCAGAATAAAACACAAGGGAGATAACCTCTCAGACCTAGGAGGAACCTTTGAGATCTTGAGGAAATACCAGATGAAATTTAACGCTAGCAAGTGTTCATTCGGTGTCCAGTCAGGAAAGTTCCTAGGATATCTGGTCAGCAAAAGAGGGATTGAAGCAAACCCTGATTAGATTGACGCCATCAGAAAATTCCATCCCTCTCAGACGATAAGAGATGTCCAGAAGCTTATCGTCATGCTCTCCATACTCCACCGCTTCATCTCCAAGTCTTCAGAGCGCTGTTGATTATTCTTCTAACTGTTAAATAAAGATAAGGTCCCAGTATGGAATGACGACTTCTCCAAAACCCTAGAATAACTTAAGTCTTACCTCATCAAGCCACCCTTGATGGTGATTCCAAGCGAAGTTAATCCCTTGTACCTTTACCTTGTCATATCATACCATTTCGTGAGCTCTACTTTGATATGCAAGAAGGAGGGAGGCCAACACCCGGTCTACTATGCAAGTAAGATGCTTCTTGATGTTGATCAATGTTTTTTCACCCTAGAGAAGCTCATATAATCCTTAGTGGTAGCCACGAGGAAGCTGAAGCAATACTTTAAGGCTTAATCTATTATCGTGATTGACTCACATCCCCTCAAATCTTTTCTAAGGAAATTCGACCTCTTCATCCAACTGTCAAAATAGTCAGTCAAGCTTGGAAGAATTGATATCCACTTTTAACTAAGAACAATAATTAAGTGTCAAGTTATAGATAATTTTATCGTTTAATTCACAGGAAACCAGCCTACTGCCCAATTAGAAAATGAACCGCCAATAGAAGAGGAAGAAAAATCCTTTGATTGGACCCTTTACTTTGACGGAGCCTCCAACTACAGGGGGCAGTAATAGGCATTGTATTGGTTACCACGGAAAATATTATGCTCGAATAGGGGATCAAGCTAGGATTTCAAGCCTCCAACAACGAAGCGGAATATGAATCATTGATCGTCAGCCTGCATAAAGCACCATTACTGGGTGGAAAATGCCCTTGAGTATTTGGTAATTCAAAGCCAGTGTCCAAGAAGATAAGTGGAGATATTAATGCCAAGGATGAGAGGATGGAAGCTTACCTTGCTATTGTAAGGGGACTTATGGCAGATTTTGATACAGTTGATGTTTAGTAATTCCCCTGGCGGCAGAATAGTCACGCCGACACCTTAGGAACTTTAATCTCTGCCATTGACCCTGATTTAAAGAGAATTATTCAAATAGAATTCCCCGCGCAACTGAGCATCAACCAGTAAGTCATAGCTAACGAGTCATACACATAGAAAGGGCACCTAGTTGGATGGATCCCATCGTGACCTATCTACGAAGCGACACTTTTCCAAGAGACAAGAGATCAACACACTAGATAAGAGTCAAGGCTACTCGCTTTCACTTATCTCCTGAGGGAAATCTCTATAAAAAGTCTTTTACTGGACCCTACCTCCAGTGCATTCACCCAGAAGATGTTGAGTAGGTTCTTAGTGAACTTTATGAACGCATTAGCAGGAGTCTTGGAGAAGGAAGATCATTGTCTTTGAGAGCAATCAAGGAAGTATACTGGTGGCCGTACATACAGAATGATGTAAGAATTTATGTTCGCAAGTGTGAAAAATGCCAGAAGCACTCCCCTGTGGTATACTAGCCTCCTAGCGACCTCAAGTCATTAACCAACCCATGGCCTTTTTCCCAGTGAGGCTTGGATATTTTAGGGCCGCCGTCTGTCGTATATGGGAATAGCAAGTACCTATTGGCCGCATTGACTACTTCACCAAATGGGTAGAGGAAGAACCGCTTGCGAACATTCGATACTCTGATATGACGAGGTTCATATGAAAAAATATCATCACTCGCTTTGGGATACCAAGAACGATTAATACTGACAATGGCACGAAGTTCAAAAGTGGCTTCTTTCAAGGCTTTTGCGATAAGCATGACATCAAACATCATTTTAGTTATGTGGAATATCCCTAAAGCAACCGGCAAGCTGAAGCTTTCAATAAGATAATGATTGATAAACTGAAAAAACGATTGGAAAGAGCCAAAGGGGCCTGGGTAAACGAACTACCCCATGTTTTATGGGCTTATCGCACAACTCCCGGGTGAGCAACTAGAGAAATCCCCTTCGCGCTCACCTATGGAATGGAGGCAGTCATCACATTGGAATTAGGACTCCCTACTATGAGAACCACCTTGGTCGATCAAGGCCTCAACGATGAAGAATTACTCACTAAACTTAACATAGCTAATGAGCAACGAGAACTGAAGCTAGTTAAGTTAGCATCCTACCTACAGCAACTGGCCAAACAATACAACCAAAAAATCAATCAGGGTAAATTTCTAATAGGGCATTACGTCCTGAGAAAAGTCATTGATAGTGCTATAAGACCATCAGACGACAAACTGGGAGAAAATTTGGAGGGACCTTTCTAGATAATAAGGGATGACCTACAGGGATCATATCACTTGGAAATGCTGGAGTTCAGGGAGATACCAAGGGCCTGGAATGCATCTAACCTTAAGAAATTCTACTTTTAGACTTCTATATCTTCTATTATTCAGCATCATTAGTTTAGGCGAATTTTCATTTACAAACTGATGTTGCCTTTTATTTATCATCTTAATCAATAAAGGTCGATTGGCCCACACATGTTGAACATCTTAGTTATTTAATGTCTCTTGATCGAACCTCAATACGCATATTTTCCAAGCAATATACTTCCTTCAAAGAGTAACAGAGATCCGGGATTACAACAAGTTGATCAACTAGCTCCAATCAAGGAACCTTACATGCTAAGAACAAATAAATCTCTTATGCACTACACCAAAACACGCCATTAGCAACACAATTTTACCATTACTAAATATATTAGTAACACAATTTTTCTATTAGAAAAAAGGCGTGGGGCACGAAGCTAGTAATGATAAAATTCTATTACTAATAGTAACGGAAAAAATTAGAATTAGTAACGATAAAATTCTGTTACTAACAATAACGAAAAAAATAGAATTAGTAATAATAGAATTAGTAATAATACAATTCTGTTACTAATAGTAACGGTAAAATTTAAAATTCGTAATAGTTAAATTTTGTTACTAATAGTAATGGTAAAATTCAAAATTAATAACGCCAAAGTTGTGTTACTAATAGAAACAAAAAATTCAGAATTAGTAACGGTAAAATTCTATTACTGATAGTAACAGAAAGATCAAAATTAGTAACGGTAAAATTATGCTATTCATAGTAATAGTAAAATTCATAATTAGTAACGGTAAAATATGTTACTAATCTCAGTACATATTTTAAAAAATATTTTGCAAGGGCCCTCCCATAATCCAAGGGCCCTCCCCAAATCGAGAACTATTGGCCAATTCCTTACCAATTACACCAGATTAATAGCAAACTCAGTGATTTCAAACCAGTTTAGACAAATTCGGAAACAAATAGAGATCAATCAAAGCAATTTTAGAGTGAAAAAAATACAGCAATAAAAAATGGGGCAAAATAAATAATGAACTAACTTCCACAGGGGATCGTGAAGAATGAAACTAATGTAAGACTGAAACAGGAGGAGGACTTGCCAAGACGTCTTGCGGTTGGGTAGGTCCCACTTTGAGGGGAGATGATGTGTCAAGTCCATCAGCAACGCGACCAAAGCAAACAAAGGAATCGCACGGTCGGGTTCTTGTTCCACCAACTGGTAATGCACAACGGACAAGAGTGTTCTTACTATAATCCAGTTGGAGGTGAGGGTTAGGGTCGGGTTCTTACTCTACCAACTGGTAATGGTTCCACGGGGAAACTCTTATGGGGTTTTCTTCCTTCTTCTCACCCAAGAGAAGAAGGGCTATTCCCTTACTATACCTAGAAGTTGACGAAGAGAAAAACCCTCCTCCTTCCACTGCCAATAACATCATTTACTGTATGAATTCACTCGGACTTACCTGAGGTGTATCTTAACAATATATTAGAATGGCAAGATGCAAGTTTTAATTTAGAAGCAATAGAAGTAATCTTCTCAAGTTTTTTGCCAAAGATGAAAATGGAGCTAACATAACAATTTGGTTCAAACAAGGCTGAGCACCACAAATATGAAGTTATACATATTAAAGTAAAAACTAAGTTGTATTTTTAATGTTCATGAAACCAAAATCCTTCCATTCCTATGGGATTTATATTTTCAAGGAACTCCAAAACTCCACCTAATTACATTCATTTTCGTACTACAGTCCGAGGATTAATAGATACCCATAAAAGCGAACAACTAATGCCTATTAAGATCAATAAGATACTTTGTTGAGTTCTACTCTTTTGCATCCAAAATCTCTTTTGGCTAGGTTCTTTGAAGGAATCGCTTTCGATATTCTTTGGAACATTGTGTATTGTAATTATCACCTGGTAGAAGTTGTACGACTCGCAACCAACAAAATATATAGTATTAAAAGGGTGCTTTACTCCTACATCCTTGAAGACAATATATTTCACTGAAAATGTTTTTTTCACTCTATTCTTTAGCTCCTGGATTGATATTTTACAAACCACGAGGATATTTTGAACTTGATATAGCTCTAAAAAGAAAGATTGTACCCGACATGTTAAGCACAACGAGCCTGTTCGCAGACGATCAAATTAGCAACTGAGCAGCCCAGTGAAGTTACCAGGTATAGTGCTAACCCAAGCCAATATGAACAAAGCTTTAGTCTCTTCGATTGCAGATAAAACAACTGCCACTACCGCCACTCGTCCTTCGAGCAATATAACTGAGATATGAAATGGAAATAAAAATAAATAAAGAATAGTAATTTTTTTAACATCATAGTACAAACAACTGATACTTTTCAGTTGCCCAGAAATTGTTGTCATGTTAGGGGGGATGTTTTAAGGATATTTAGGAGTCAAAATGGCTGTAAATAATGTCAAATGAGAAATAAGATAAAATTGTCTCTCGTCTCAATTTTATTTATTAAATCTTGCAATGAATTTATGTATTAGAGATCCAGCTTAATACCTATGGTCAATTCCAGTTTAATAAGTCCGTGAGAAGGATTTCTCAGCTTATAATGCCAAAGGTTTTACTTCATGTGAAAAGTTAAAGAAAATGAAATTGTTGAAGAAAAAACCTAAATTCAAGGATAAAGAAGAACTAGAACAAGAAGATATAGATGTTGTTCACTTGAGGAAATACATATAACCTGACTATTCACCCATCCTAATCACATTCGAAGTGTTGAGGTCTTCAATGAAACGATAATTTTCAACAGAATCAAAATTCGATCGATTTAAGGATGAATTTTTTTCAGGATCCATTTTAAAAAACAATTACTAAGGATTTAGAGAAGAAGAAATTAAGAAAGAGGAGGTAAAAGAAGAATAAGATGGTCAAATACGAAAAGTCATCGAATATAATTTATTTGAGAAAGAATAATCCTCCAAGAAAAATTTCTGGTATAATACCATATTACAATATGAAAGAAATCTAGAATGGTATTCATTCAAACTTAATAATTTATAGCAGCAGGAGTTGTACTTATATACAAAGTAAGAACATTGAAAATAATAGAAATCCTCTAATGATTCCAAACTTCTGATTAACTGATTGATATCTAATTAACTAATTAACTCTACTGACAACAATTTCTAACTAACTGATATGATAAATACAAAAATAAATTTGTATGATAACATATACGAAGGTTATGGTTGAGTGCATTAACAATGTAAAGAAAGTTCTCCTAGATTTTAGAGCCTAAGATTTCTACCTCCATCTAAAAAAAGATGCTTTATAGTGTCTCCCATTGCTTTTGGGGGGTTATATAATTTCTAGTAAGGGACTTTTGGCTGATGAGTTAAGAGTTTAGGCTACTTTCGAGTTTAGATCCATCAATACTGACCTTATGGGCTCTTCTGTTTCCAAATTCAAGTGGATTGATGTGACGCGAAAGATTTTCAACATATTGAGTCCCTTATTATCATGGCTGGTCCTCCCAGACTTAATACATAAATTCGTTTTCAAACATGGCACCCCACTCTGTTTCCAAACATGGACCCCCACCCTGCATTTCATGAAAAATAAAATATAATTTACTACTATAAGACCAAAAAAGAGGGACAAGCCTACGATGATTTAAGTGATTTCCTTTTGCAAGCATAACCATTGACACAGAGGGGTTTGTTATCCCAACTATATCTGTAAGGCCCTAAGATATGATTAGGAAGGTTAATTACATGATTAATTATAACTTAGGAGTTATAAGTTATAGATTGGTTATGTGTGTTAAACATGTTAATTATCATGTTTAGGGGATGCAATGCTTATGTGATATATGTGTTGTTTACATTAGGTGTTAATTGAGCTTATAATTGGGGATACCATGTTTAGAACATATGACTAGTTATGTGGTTAAATGAATCATAAATTATGTTTTTAATGCATGATTATGTTTATAAAAGTAAATAAGGGTGTTGATACGAAATTGGCAATGTTTGGTCGCCAATTGTGAAAGTTTTGAGATTTTCGGTAAATTGCTACTTTCCTGTTCGATGCCCAAATTAGGCGTATTAGTTTATGATTTTGGGAAAACATAAATTATGAAAGTTGTATATATATGAATTAATATTATAACACAACAAACGGTGGGTTAAACGGATGCTCGTACAAGAAGTTATAGTGAAAGTACGAAACAAGGGCAAATATGTCCATTCCTTAAGTGAAAATTGTCTTATTAGCACACCATGTGCTATTTTTTGATTGGTTAGAGGGTGGGTGATAGTTTGGCCGACTTAAACTTCATAAAACATCCCCTTTGTTCAGCAAATGCAGCCATGAACAAGGGTTTTGCCTAAAGAGAGAGAAAGAGAAGAAAGTTAAGGAATAAATCTTTGGAAAATTTCCATAAATCAAGGAATCCTCGTAAGGTAATTACATCTTAATTAAAGTTGGTCAAATGGATGAGTTATATACTTATCATGTTTTTTATTTTTGATTTGGATATATATTTTAATGATACCCTTATTGCTGAATTGTGTTGGAACAAGGATGGTTTAAGAACATAAGTTAGAACTGGAGCTAGGATCGTAAATGCATACTTTAAAGTCCTAAATTTACATCATCTTTTCGTAAAGCATTTTGATTTAGAAAATCCATGATTATGATGTATATTTCTGCTAAAACATGTTTTTTATATGTTTCCATGAATTATACTCAAGGTCAAGGTTATGTATGCTTAAAATTGTTAAGTTATGCCTTAATGTTGTATTTTGACCTAGTTATGCTAAAAATGGTATAAATCATGGAATACTTATTGGAATTGAGTGATTCAAGTTGGAGGGTAAAATGAACTCATACATGTATAACATATACGAAAATTGTGTAAAAATACCAAGGAATGAACCCTTGGTGATAGTTTGAAGTCGTGGTCTAAAATCTTCCCTAAAGGAGCAAAAACGCATACCAGGTGTTTGACGTTTTGCTCGACATAGAAAATGAGCCCTAAAAATTATGAAACATTAAATTTGTATTATTCAATGTGTTTACTGATATTGTGTGGAATATCATGGAAAGTTATGTTGTACAAAAATTATGAGAATTCCATGAAGTTGAAGTTGTGTTGTTGTTTTTCTTGAGAAATGATTTGGAAAAGGCTGTAATAAAATGGGCATAACTTTGTCTAGCAAATTCGTAATTAAATTATGTAAATTGTGTTAGAACCCTAATTAATTGGTTGTTATATAAATGTGAAGTGTCATATTTAGTTCCTCCTTAGTTATTTCTGATTGACCAAATGATGGGATGTATTACTGGGTTTGATGTTAATCGGTGTATTCAAATACTAACAACATTGACTTGTTAGGTGGGGAAGCAGCTAATACTACCATACAAAGGAAGTAGTTGGTTTTAATCTTAGCACTAAATCCAAGGTGAGTGACCTTCCTTATGAAATATAAATGCTTATAATTTCATATGGAAATGTGTAGTTAAACACATGTGTGAAAATGTTTATGGGAGTGATGTTGTATTTATGAAACATATGCATATGATTAAAAATGTTAAGCGATGTTATATAATGATATGGACTAGTGAGTCCTTTATCTAATGTTAAGGACTGTGGTGGGTCCTACGGGATGTGGTGGTCCTGTTAATCCAACTTAAAGGTTTGTGTACTCGGTCCTAATAAAGGGATGTAGTGGTCCCTAATAACTGTGTTGGTTAATTGGACTGTGGCGGGTCCAGGCTTGCGAGAGTTTCACAATCCTGTTGGGTTATAGCATTAGAACAAAATAAAAATGGTTATTCAAATTGGTTATACGCATGGTATGTGGTCATTCACTAAGCCTTTATAGCTTACACTCCTGTAATGTTTTGTTTCAGGTATGCTTATAATTTGGAGTTCACTGCCAAGTTAGGACCTTAAAACGGGGGAGTGACGGATAATGAGTATGGTTTGAATATCAAGATTCCTTTTGTGTAATTATTAAACTAAGGATCTTGGTTATGTAAAGTTATGTAGTACTTATAAGTTATAAGTAAAGGCAGTTATGTTTTCATCTACACATACCTTTGAAAAAAAAAAAATCTTATGCTATTTTCCTCAGAGATTTAAATTAAAGCATTGTTTAAGGAAATTTATCTCTAATTAAAAGGATGAGTTTAACTTAATTAATTCGGGGCGCGACAATATCATTTAATTTCTAAAATAAAATAACTAAATGTTTGAAAGGATTTGATTGATCAAGAACATAGTAGTACTAATGTGAATAGTCCACCTCACTAGTAGCATCCTAAATTTATACCCTCTTCCTATCTTATTCTAAATTGTAATACGATCTAAAATTAATGGACTGAAAAATTCACTTACAAAAATTTGAAATTGTTTGGGTTATATGGGTTCTCTAATAAATCCGATTTTAAAGACAAAGCCCAACTATGTAATTAGCGACAACGCCAGTGGGTCCCACCTTGATTGGTGAGTAATGTACCCGAAGCCAGACACCTATGGGGGGTCCCTACTCAATTCAGATTGCCAGCATGTACATGGTTTTAGGTAGCACTGGCAAAAAAATGGCTAAACTTCTTTGAGTGAGAATTATAAAAATAGAAATAAAAATCGGAACTCCATAACGAGAAAACCTAATGCTGGCTCATAATTACCCCAATTTCATGTACTTGTTATGGAGATAAGGACTCCTCCAAGTGAAATTCATCCATCTTTATCAGTCTCACTAAGCCAATCAATATGACATAGGCAAATAACAACACTTCCCCTATAAACAACAAATAACATTAATAATCCGAAAAGTAAAGGTAGTGCACGAAAGACTTAATTCAAATTGAAATATATGATGAGTGGCTTAAAAATAGGATAATAATTAGCAATTAGACATTCTGATCGACAAGGTTGAGATATGATATGGAAGTACCTGTGTGAACAAGGTTGAGATATGAGATGGAAGGAGTATTTGCATCCGAAGAAACATCCAACTTCATGATCGCCAGAGTGAATGCATCTCAATAAAAAAAGAGAAAAACCACCACTAGGTTTATAAGTGCATACTTACAACAGAAGCAGATGCTTCCTTGCTATCTCCATATAACAAGCCAATAAACACTCCATTCATTCACCAAATGCTTTAATAGGCCATACTAAAGTCCCTCCATAAAGAAACCAAATCAATGACATTTTTGATAGAAAGAAAAGAAAAATGAAAAATGATAACTCATAATTAAACATATGCTTACCTTTCCCTCCTCCTTTATTCGATCTTGGGATCGGAAATTCTCAAATAAATAATAGCATTGGCGGAGTTAAAAGGGGTTTTACAATAAAAAGGACACTGCAAATTAATTCCAAATCAAATATAGATAGTTCCAAACAAAATTCACAACAAACACATAATGAAAACTAAGTCCACATATAGATAGCTCAAACAAAGTTCAAAACATAAACTAAACATATTTAAGCCATTGACTGTTGTGTATTCCCATACCCTTCATATCCAATCGACCCTTTTCAGTATCATTTGTTTCATTATCATCAAGAATTGTGTTTGTTAAATTCTTTGCAACTTCTTTTCGATATGCATCACATCAAGGACATGTCGAACTTGATGAAATGGCCAGTATTCCAAAATAAAGAAAATAGATTTTTAATACCAAGCTTCTTTAACTTCAACATTAGCACTCCCATTAACATTATTAGACGTTCTCTTCTTCGCGGGAACTTTTGATACTTTTCTAGGTACATACTTTATATTTCCTAACTTCTCCACAAGTGCATCTCCATTTAGTCGAATCGAGGGACGCCCAATTTCTTGTGTCCTAAGTCCCAAACCTCTACCACTCCTAAAAGGATGATCGCTTTTAAGAAACATACAATAGTTTGTGTAAACTATGTTCATGCTGTGTTCTAGCCAAATGGATGGAGTGTCATCGCCACAAATAGGACATGATTTGTAACCATGTGTTACACACCCAAATAAGTTTCCATATGCAGGAAAATCATGAATTCCCCACATCAGCATAGCTCTCAATGTAAAAGGTTGCATTTTGTGAATGTCAATAGCTGGAACTCCTTCCCATAGTTGTTTCAACTCATCTACAAATGGTTGAAGAAAAACATCAATATCTTGACCCGGTGCCTTTGGCCCAGGAATCAACAAAGATAAAATTTGGAACTCACGCTTAAAGCACAAAGAAGGGCCCACATTATAAGGCGCGATCATGACAGGCCAGTAACTATAACAACTAGACTGAATACCATGGGGATTGAACCCATCTATCGCTATTGCAAGACAAACATTGCTCCCTTCCTCGGCAAAATTGAGCCATCTACTTTTTAGCATTCTCCGTTGGGATGAATCACAGGGATGTCACTGATAATCCCATGAACTTGTTGCCCGATGGTGCCATGTCATTTCATGTTCTATCCAAGGTATAGTGTACAATCTCACTGGCCTTGGAGTTAAATGGAAATGTATCAACACTTTCATCGGTTCTTTGCATATCCTTTTCCCTTTCTTTGAGGTCACTGCATATCTCAGTTCTCCACACTGAGGACATTCCTCCAAATTTTCATTCTTTTTCCACAAAGTTGTTCGTGCACTCCATAGCATGCATCAATTAAGTTTCGCAACCTTTCATTCTCATTGTTATCAACTTCATCATGTCCTTCACAATCAGTAGGTTCTATTATGGGACATGTTAGGTTCGATGACAGTGTTTCACCATTTAAAGCCCACTTAGTATATGTCATGTCCATACCATGAATTATCAAATGATCCTTGATATTTACCACAGTAAAACGCTTCTTATTTGGGCACTTAACATATGCACAAGGAAAGGTCGAGATTTGAGGGCCATTGTTTGCAATTGCAAAATTAAGAAAATATGCAACTCCATTTGTGTACACCTCACTTATTCTATTCCTCTCATTCATCCACTCTTTGTTCAATGTTTGTGACATTCTGCACTACCAAAAAATATGGTTTACACACAAGTTAAATGACAATATACAAAAAATATAATTATTGATACACGTAAGAAAAATCACAGTTAAAACATGTAATTTTTTAGAACAAACCTTAAATTTCAGGGGAGGGGGTGCAATTTCCTTAGTTATATACTTATGCAATTATGAGTTTGATAGAGGATATGCTTTAAAATCAAGCTATGTAGTATTTTTGGCATAGACAACTGAATACGCACACATTCATGTCATTGGAACCAATACTACCACCTTCAACTCAATATTTGCAAAATAATCATACCTATAACTCTCATGTAATTTTATCCGTGTATCAGCATGCCACGGTTATATTTCAATATAAGGTCTCCAAACAAGGAATTGGTACAAATTCCATAAAAGTAACATTAACAAAATAATCACTCTATATATGACCCAAATTAGTATGCAATTGTGCTAATTATAAACTCACCCAAATTTTAGAATAAGAATAAATTTATCACTTAGTATCAATATAACACATCATTAATATGTATAATTTATTGCATTTCAACTCAAGAGAGTTGAGATGGAATTATAAAAAAAATACAAATCAAAATTGCCACCATTAATTGAGTTGATATGTTTATACGCACATGCTCAAAGAAGTATATATATGTTTTCCTCCAAGAGGGATTTTAGTATTCAAGTTGAACAATCTAAAAAATCACCAAAGAATGAGAAATCAAATTGACATTTTATCAAACATCTTGCATGCAAGTTACAACTGTGAAAAGGTAAAATGATTAACAAGGTAAACTTAACCAACATTTGGATAGATACTTGTTAATATATTAAAGGGTCCTAACTAGATAAATGAAATTTAGTTAGTAAAATCAAAATGAAAAAACTAAATATAACAAATCTAAAATCAGTAGACGAATTCGACAAATTATAAGACCAAAAATCAGTATAGTCAATAACATTTTATGACTAAAAAAATATGAAACCATCTATTATAATAAAATGAAAAAATAAATCATAAACCCTCTCTTTTATGGTTAGATCTTTTGGTTCTCTTATTATGGTCCTAAAATTTCAAACAATATACAAACCTTAATTATTATGATAAAATACATTAATCTTGAGTGTTGGGGTAGGCGCTGAGAATGAGGTTCAGTGGGAAAGAGGATACCTCAACCCACACAACAAATCTAAGAACAGTGAATAAATCTAAGAACATCGAATAAATCTAAGAACATCGACCCAAGTGTGACGACGACGACGTACAAACAACAGTACTAGTATAAGGAGCTTGATCTGAGTAGCGAATGAATTTACCTTATGTGTTGGGACGAATGAACATCGATTTGAGCACCGAATGAACAAAGAGCTTTAATAATGAACAAGGAGTGACAAATGAGAACCCTATCTGATGAGTTGGGAGAAACCCTATGAGAACATGACAAATGAACGTTTGTTTTGGGTTTTGGGTGGAGATTTTTTGTTTTTTTAATTTTGAACTAAAATTAGTAATAGATATATTATATTACTAACACTATTTTACTGTGAGAAATAGTAATGGTAAGTTATGATTAGTAATAAAAAAAATAGTGTGTTACTAAAAGCTTGTTTTGGTGTAGTGATGGCTACAATAGTGTACTAGACTTATTCCAATAAAGGAAATCTAAAATATATGAAGCAAGGTTTACAATTAACCTTTCTCAGCTCCTTGTTGAAAAAAAATTAGCCTCTTGAGTTGCTTTTGCAACAATAAAACCCCTATAGGGGATCCTTAGGCAATAAAGCCAACCCATGGTTGGTCGCCAACTTAGGTTGGTTGAAAAATCCTCCTCGGGTGGTTGTCCCATTAACCACGTACATTCTCGCCATCACCCTACTTAGGACTAAGGAAGTGTGACAACTCAATCTAAAAGGTAAAGTGGACAGATTGATATGGCTAAGGCATATTGGACTGGGAGAATGTTGAAACACGAGATAACAAAAACTCAGCATTATTTAGTTGGTTAAAAAGCCCAAAATGATTGAAATTGTTTATACTAATTATTCATACTACATTTTGATCTATCAAGAATTGTTGGTCAAATAATGATGTCAAGAAATCAACAAATAAGGTTAACACATGTTTAGTCAGCACACGCTCAAAACATAAATAACCGGGTTCACCTTTTATTAAAAAACATATCATTAAATTTACATCAACAGACCAAGAAATACTTAAAGACCTATGATGGCCTGGGACGATGAGCAAGGTAGTCCATTACTCGAGATCTTTGAACATCATGATGATGAGGAACTAAGTATTCTTCAGTTACCTCTGGGCATGGCTCCAAAAGTTGTGCAGTAATAGCATCTATTGGGATCGAATGCTCATCCCTCAAAAAGGGATTCTGCCCACCAAATGGGTGAACAATCTAATACTTATACCACAGGATGGATTCCTTAGGAAGTTTCAATTCCTTAAGAGTGCTCAACCATCCCCTAGCAAAAGAAAGGTCTTCGGCCTCTTTCAGTCTTGTTAGGGCATCTGTCCAATCTTGGTCATAACCATCATCCCAGACCTACAAAGGATCCCTTAAAAATAAATGTCTTAATCAAGTGATATTCTTTTGGAGACCAGCATTAATCACATAAGCTCATCGAACGTCTCCTTTTTGATTATCAGTTTGAGCAACTATAGCCGATGATGAAGAGGATCCTCTCAGCACAAGAGGGGGGCCAGGTGGAGTGTTTTCCTTAAGATGAGTAATTTCTATTCTTAAAGAATCGTTCTCCTTCTATAATAAATCCCCCACCTAGTTAATTTCGGATGCATCTAGAAGCTTCTTCTTCAAGGCATCCATCTCCTCCTGTATAGAGGCACCAATTTTCTCCATTTCTTCAAGCACATCCTTAAGCTTAGAAACTACCTCCGATTGATCTTTATAATCCTAGTTTCTCGCCCTAAGGGATTTATAGATCTTTACAAAAGCTCAACGCGCTTGAGCGCTTATGTTCAGACTAAGAATCTGGCCTAGATGGGAGTTAACAGGAATAAAATCATCTAAATCAATGTGCTATAGACAACAAAATAAGTAAAAAATGCAACAAGAATTAGTAATGAAACAAAAAATTTCCTTTTCAATTAATCAAAAGGCACATGCCAGTATAAAGGAAGGGAAGAAGCAAAATACAACATATGAAAAAAAATAAGAGAAGAGCCTTAATTCCTAGTAGGACTTTAGGAGGCCTCAACCTGGTCAGATGTCGAGGACCCCTTCCCCTTGTCCGCAGATTATTCGACAGCGAGCTCACATCCACTAACACCTGAAGTAGCTCCTCTAGTCGGAACAATAATCCCCACTGGATTGTCCGATGCAGATCCTACAGTAGGAGTAATGTCCTCCATATCATTCTGAGGATCAGGTTGAGTAGATGGGGATACCTCGACATGATTAAATCCTGGATGATGTTGGGAGAATAGGCAAGAGTCAGCAGCAATCAAGGCTTGATCATATCCCTTTTTAAAGCATGCTCACTAGATAAATGCAATTTGTTGCTCGACATCGTCATACGTTGCCTCGCAACCTTCATTATACCTGCTCTTCAGGATAGTCGATGCTTCCCCCTCCAGCTTTTCTACCTTGGCGACCAACTCCTTATTTGCCTCAACCACTGCTAACTTGTTTACAATCATGACACTCTAGGCTTCTTGGAGGTCAGGCAACTCCTTAGCTGACTTTTCCCTTTCCTAGTCAAAGGTAACCTTTATATAGGCAAGCACCTTCTCGAAAGACTTTAGAGCTTCGTATTGCTCTGCATTTCTCCTCGACTGAGTAGCTCAATCACGGAGCAGCATATTATAGTCATAAACAAATTGAAAGACAAGAGAAACAAAAGTTAGCATGAGATATTTCAAGAAAATGAGGAGTAAAATAGTATAGTGGGAAAATATCTCACGAAAGCAATCCCTTGAGTAGATTTAAGGGCTAACTGGTCTAACCCCATATTCGTCAAACGCTCGCGGTCATCTAGGAGCACTACCTTCTCCAGCAATAAAGGAGCAAATGGGGGGTAGTAGCCACTAAGTCCCCATTGATAGTAACCACAGAAGGCACTATCAAGGACTTTGAGTCTTGTGCCCTTCTTCTTTACTCCTCTCTCTTTCTTTCTTTTTCTCTCTATCTCTATCTCCTTATCTTCTCCTCCTCTTCTCTATTCTATTTCTCCACCTCCTTCTCTTGAGCTACCACCTTGGAACCACTAATAGAGTCTTCAACTTTTTACTTCAGGAACTTCATCCTGTTAGATAATAGGTCATCATTATCTTCATCCTGAAATAAGTTCCTTCTCCTTGGAGGAGACATTTCTTTCTCGCTAGATCCTTCCACGCTTCTCTATCCATCACTACCTTCTTCACTTCCCTTCTTGTTGCTTTTTAATGAACCCTTTTTCTAACTACTCTCATCCGCATCCTCTAATTCAATGGGATCATAAGCACCACCAACATCTTCTTCTAGAATGTCCAGATGAGGAATTTTATCTACTGGATGAGCGATGAAGCAGGAAGTGGTGTTCTTATACTCCAACAAAAAATTAATTGATCGAGGATTGTCACCCTCAGCAACAGCTTCCCTTATGATCCAAGCTTTTAAAAGTTCAGTAGCTCGGATTTCGTGAAGAGCAGGTTCCTAGTTTTTAGCCTTTGTTGTAAATGACTGGGGGGAAGCATCAGAAGAAGAACATACAAGGATAAGAAAATAAATAATGGAAAAAGAGATGGTGATAACAACCCATGTACTCCTCCTAAAATTAGGGATATGAGTTCCTCTGTACCATACACCCTCTGATTGGGGAGGATACTGTCAATTTCTGGCAATGAAGCCTTCAGACCAACTATATTTATGGGAATCTGGTAGATTTATTACCAAGATCCTATCATGACTTCTTGCTTTTAAATACAAAAGACTCCCACTTGTGTGAGACAAAGTATAATAGTAGCAAATATCTAATAATCCTAAATTAGTACCATTAAGTTGATTTATCCTATGAAGGCCATTAACGATCTTCCACACATTTGGAGAACATTTGGCGAGGACAATGTCAAAGTATTTAAAAAAGTGTAAGAACTAAGGATTAAGGGGAAATGTTGAAACCCCTTAAGAAAAAAAAACACATGAATCCAGTGACCATTTTCTAGATCACGAGGGTTTTTAGGTACTCATGTACACTCTATGCCTACCCAGTCAGGAATATTATAACATTTTCTAAACTCGGTTAAAGACTTGTTATCAAACATCGCCATCAGAAAAACACTAAAATCGTAGCTACAGTAGAAGAATGATCCACATAAGATGAAAACTAGAAGAAAAGAAAATATGAAACTTACGAGATAGAAATGGAGCTTGGGAAAATGAGAAAGCCTTGACTTTGAATAATGAAAGCAAGAAATGAAAACACGATATGTGTAAGAACGATCAAAGATGATGAACTGATGGTTTATGTTTGCCTAACAACTAGTTTAAATTACTTCAATAATGATCTACACTTCTCGAGAAAGATTTATCACTTCAATTTCTTATAAAAAGATGAGTGTATCCCTCTTGTTTCAACAAATTACAAGCATACCACTGCAGATGGTGCTGCATCCTTGGACCCATTTAAAATCCATTTGCCCAAGTAATGGCCCAAAGATTTTAGGGGCAATTGCGGGAATTTATTTATTTTCCGCCCATGAGAGTAGCCGACCAAGCCAAACGGATTTAGAAGGTTGCCCGACCCAAATCGTGGAATTAAGATACATGTATATGCAATCTAAATCGCCCAAAGACCAAGTCAATCCCCCAAAATATCGTGGAGATATTCAAGGGATTCATGGTTCATCATGGACACTGTGGAGTTACTTTAATAACTAAAATTCGACATCTATAAATGGTAACCCTGGCCCGGGGCATAGGGGCATCTAACCAAGCATGTTGAGAGATATTTAATAAAATAGTATACATCCCCGTGGATGTAGGCAAGTTGTCGAACCACGTATATAGTTATGTTGTTTGTTCAATTGTATGATTTCTTGATTTATTGTGGTTGTTCTTCGTAAATTCTTTATTGTGATATATTTTGATACCATAATTTTTATATTTTAAATCTTCCTAAAAACTACCTTAGGTAGAATCCGAAAGCGCTAGAGACATTTGTGGGTGCAAATGATATTTTTAAAAGTCTTAAAACACGCATTTTTGAACCGTTGAGAACCATACACGTGTTGGCTTATTGATGGATGGATTTGTGTTTCTTTTGAGTCTTAGTTAAATGTGTCAATCTTCACCGTTGGATCAAATGTAATCTAAGGCATGCATGTAATCCTGATTGATCCCTTTGTCTTTAAAAATAATCAATCACGATATAAGCTTGTGTGGTGCATTATAACCCATAAGATTTAGAGTGTGAACAGTCAAACTAATCTCAGTCGTTGATTTTCCCCAGGCTTCTAGACCCTTCCATCACTAGTACAAATAAGTGCCTTCATCTTCACAAATTCAATCTTTGGAAAGCTTAGGGTTTGAGAAAAAAAAGAGGGACATAAGAGATAAGAAAAATAAAAAGAGAGAATATAGAAAACACAAACAAAACTATGCCAAATTTTCTTCAAAAAATATTTTTGAGAGTTTAGGATTTTCTAGTTTACTTTTTATATCCTCTTGGGTCTAAATATCTCACTAAATAACCTCACATGAACTAGATCTCATTTCTGATTTTCGAAACTTGAAGATCTATTTCAGTGATACTATCACTTAGATCGTAGTTTTTTTTAATTTCTTTATTAAGAAATCATTCTCTCATGTTGGATCTATTTTGTACCTATTTTTAAATCTGTTTATCCAATATATCTCTATTTTTTACAAACCTGAAATAAAGACTTCTACATTTTAGATCTAGTAAATTTTTCAGTTCAAAAACTTTTGTATATAAATAATTTCGAAGGAATATCCGTTCTAAAGATTCTAAAGATTTACAGATCTGAAAATTTTCTAAAAAATTAAGTCTAATTTCAGTTGTGTGAAAAAGATTTTTCATACTTAGACGATTTGTAATTTGTAGGTATTGTTCGTAATTAAGGGTGTGTGAGTTCATGCATGTGATTTAGGAACAACACTCACAAAAAAATCACCCACCATCACTTAATAGCGTTGTTGGTTGAGAGATTCTGGCCATTTAAGTGGACGTAAAGCTAAAGAAGCAAAGGAGGCAAGATAAAGAACGAAGAGGACAACATCAGAGCCTTAAAGAAGTCAGAAAATAACTGAGGAGTTTAGGTATATTTTTGGACTTAGAATAGGTATGCTTTTTATGTGTATCTTGTTGAATGCTTGTAACCTTTAAACAATTTTAGTGGATTTTTGTTTTGAGGTGTAGAGACCTCCGTGGATGTTTCTCAAATATGGGTGGGGTTTTACCACGTAAAAAGTCTTGACTCTTGTGTGTGTTTCTTTATTTTTAATAGCTACAATCTGCTACGATAGACTTATGTTTAAACTAAAAACCTATTTCAAAGAATTTTGAATAATTTGTTCAAACAAACTATTTTTAACACACCTTGTGTATTATTAAATATTTTTACAAGAACCTCTTTAAAAAGTAATTCGAACTCATTTAACCTTCTTAATAGAAGTTAAAATAACTTACTGAAGGTTTTTCATCTACATCGCTTATAGACAGTTGAATAGGGTGACAGTAAAGAACAAGTACCCTATTCCCTGCATAAATGATCTATTCGAAGAGTTGTGTGGGGCGAGCATGTTTTTAAAAATTGACCTTCGGTCCTGGTACCATCAGCTGCATGTTAAACACGAAGATATTCCCAAGACTTCATTCCGGATGCAGTATGGGCACTACGAGTTTCTAGTGATGCCCTTTGGACTGACCAATGCGCCTCTAATATTCAAGGAGTAGATGAACTGCATCTATCATCCCTACCTGGACCAATCTATGGTGGTCTTTATGTATGACATACTAGTCTATTCAGACTCAGGCGTAGACCATGAGGAGCATCTCCGCACGATGTTGCAATTACTATGGGAGAATCAGCTGTATGCTAAGTTCAGTAAGTGGGAGGTCAGGATGGAGGAAGTCAGGTTCCTTGGTCATGTGGTTTTGGGTGAGTGCATTTTTATTGATTCCTTCAAAGTAGAGGCCATACTAGGGTGGGATAGACAAATAAGAGTTGCTGAAGTACGTAGCTTCTTAGGTTTGTCCTGTTACTACTGAAGGTTCATACAAGATTTCTCGAGGGTCCCTTTTCCCCTCACAATGTTAACCTAGAAGGATGTACATTTAGAATGGTCACATGATTACGAGACGGATTTTCAGGAACTGAAGGTGAGGTTTATTGATAATGTGAAAATGTATTAAAACTGTAGCATAAGGAAAAACAATGAAAATGGTGGAATAATATGGACATTGGATAAAATGTTAAAACACGTTGAAAATAAGGACTCAGATGACATTGGGATAATTAAGGAGGGCCCAGACCCCTATGGTGAAAGCCCTAAAATCATTGGTCATAGCATATGGTAGCATATTCGACGGCGTTGAGCCCGTTAAAGTATGCGGTAATGGGACAATTTTGATAAATGATAAAGTAAAACGAAAATGGTAATAGTGGTTCTTTGGAATGTATAAGTAAGACGACCTAATGAAATACGATAAATGAGATTAAAGGATAAAATATGATTAATTAATCTCTAGACCCGATAAAGGGTGATTAAATGGTTAATTATGAGTATGAGCTCATTGCTTGGGTGCATTGCATTGTAGTTGCATGAATACTAGCTAAATTGTCAAAAAGTTTTCGAAATTGATTCAAATTCACAATATATATATATAGTATTTTTGTTGAAAACGTGTAGCTTAGTTTTACCCACCATGCTTAGCGTTTGCTCACCCCTATTTTTTATGATAAAAACCCCACCCCCACCCCAGGTACTTCGAGTAGGGACATCGAAAAGGGCATTAGTAAGGCCTCAGAGGGCAACTCATGTAGCTAGATGCTCTGTAATTTGTTTTGGACATTAGAAATTTGATATTTCAAACATTCGGCACTTAATGCTTTTATTTGGGCCTATGGCCATGGTTTGTAATAATATAGGGTGAATGTTGTTTATTTTCTATTTAATTAGCATTGTGGGACAAATTGGATTTCTATAAATAAACCTCTTAAATTTTCTAATTATTTAAAGTGACCACCCTTTATAAAATTAAAATCGATATAATTAACTCATAATTAAATAGCAAAGTAATGAATTTTCTTGAATAAAGTAAAATGGACTTTCTCCCTCCCTCTTTAACTCTTTGACTCGGGCGTATTGACCCAATAATGAGCCAAATATGGATCAGGGCGTTACATACCACTTTTCACCCCGAAGGCACACTTGAGAGGATTCATCTTCAATTTTTACTTCCTACATCTTGTGAACACCTTCCTCAAATTTGTCAAGTGAGAAGCCTCCTTCTTTGACTTTATCACCAGATCATCCACATTAAACTCCAAAATCTCATGGAAGAGATCATGGAATATGGCCATCATGGTCCTCTAGTAGTAGCACCTGAATTCTTTAATCCTAAAGGCATAACTATATAAATTAAGTCACCTAACGGGGTGAGAAAGGAAGCCTTCTCAGCATCCTCTGGGTCCATATTTATCTGATTGTAACCCACATAGCCATCCATATAGATGTAAATCTCATGTCATGTAGTTTCATCCATCATGTTTTTAATGGAAGTAAATGGTGGCTCGTCTTTTGTACAATCACTATTCAAGTCCCTAAAATCCACACAAATCTTGATTTGGTTTTTGTCTTTCTTCCCAACCGGAACAATGCTGGACAACCAAATAGGATGTTGTATTGGAACAATGAAACTTGTCGTGAGCAACATTTACAACTCCTCCTTTATTTTCAAACTTATCTCTAACCTTTACAACTCCTCCTTTATTTTCAAATTTATCTCTGAATTGTACGTTCAAGTGGCCAACTTGACTGGGATTACTGAGGGCATCACATTCAAATTGTTGGATCTCACCTCCTTGCCAACCCCTTTCATCTCTGTGTACTTCCGGGAAAAAACATCTTTGAACTCTCACAAAAACTTAATTAGGGATTACTTCGATGCTCCATCAAGGTCTTTCAAAATGAAGATTGAACTAGGGTCATCACCTTCCTCTGCCAGATCTATCTGCTCCAGCTCTTATACATGAGGCCTTGGGATATATTTCATGAACTTTGGCTCCTCTTCTACTTCCTCTATAAACTCTTTAATGTTAGAGTTATCAATCACCAAGAACTGACATTGGTTATCCACAAAAAACCATTCATAAATCAGGTTAGCCCTATCACCTAAGCTTTTGGCTACCCACTCATAATTTCCAACTTCTAAATAATATTACCATTAGGAAACACCATCCTCTTGAACTGCCTAGGGTTTTCCTCCCAGTGAGGTCTCTTTCAGAAATTTTCTTCTAACTCTCTCGCTGAGAATCTAATGAGCATATTGTATTGCTAAACCTGGTGCTCGATTAGGTCAATGCATGGCGTCATCCTCTAACATAGTTATCGAGACAAACTGGGATGCCTCACTGTTTCTCGATCCATCTCCTCCTATTTAAAACCACCCATTGAGTGACATGGAGAGCACACCCTTTCCCTTGTATTAGGAATTCTAGTGCCACCAGTAAGCATCGTAGCCTCCTTAACCAACTCAGTATAAAAATCTCTATCCACTAAGTGTGCATCCTTATGGGCGAATGACTTATTGGATTCACGAATAACCACTTATTTCCCCTTTATGTTTTCCTTGAACATTGGTGGTAAGTGGACGACACCAGCCCATGTTTATGCATCCACACTCTCCCTACCTATAACTGGTATAATGGCTCACATGCCATTATGTGGAACTTTATATGGGAAGTGATATTCCCCATAGTAATCCCCACACTAACATAAATGGTGAATTTGCAAAACTGGTTATCATACCCCGAGATCGACAAAGCATTTTGATGATCCTTGTCTCAGTAATATTACAAGCGTAGAAATATCCAATGGGCATAATGTTGATGTAAGATCCCCCATCCAGCAAAACTCGATTAAAACCGCACCCATTCACGCTTGTTGTCACATAAAACGACCTGTTGTGGGGGTACCAGATCGAGCGATCTGCCTCAGAGAAAGTGATATTTGAGAGGAACCTCTTTACCAGCTTGACCATGGGCCCTTTCCACCGCAAGCTTAATGCCATGTTCTTTTTGGTAATCTCCAAAATTGTCCGAGTCACCTCCAACCTGGAACTTTTTGGCATCTCCACTTGGTCAAAGAAACAGCTAAACTTCTATGAGAGAGTTGTTGCGGCATATTCCACCCATGGGTCAATATGAACTTACTCTAACTTATAACCCTCTTCCACTTCTCGGTAGGTTGACTCATCATTGGATATTGCTGTATTAGCAATGCCCAACAATCACACTTTTAACAGTTTGCTCAAGTCATCAATTGGGAAAGAGTTATTCTCCAACATTGGTTGATCCATCTCAAACATGTATTCTTCCAAAGACTCCTCATAATTTTCCTCGAGGAACCTCTTCTCCTTCAACATCTCTTCCACTTCCTCATCGTAAGTGTTGGCCATGTTTTCCCTATGTACTGGAAAAGGATTATTATTTACATTAGCTTCGGGAAATTGAATATCCCCTTTTTTGTTATGTATGTTGATCAGTTTTCTTAGCGAGAAACATCAGTTGGTCGGGTGGCCAATCTTGTTGTGAACCTAATAGAACTTTGGATTGTCCCTACCATCTCGTGTCACAGTCTCTATAATGGAATTAATGGGCCTGCACACTTTATCATGAACCGTGTGATCATAAATATTAAGAGATTGCTCCACCATGTAAGGTAGCTCAGGTGGGTCATCTTTGTTGTCAACTTCCTTTTGTTGTGTCTTTTTCCTTGTCCATTATTACCACCTCCTTCTCTCATATCCCCATCATCAGTGTAGGTCACTCGCGGGGGCATTACCCTCCCCGCATTAGTTAATGGTATCAACAGCAAACCTAGAAACGTTGGTGGTATTAAATTCTTTACCACTAAAGCAATGCTCCTGGCTGACATTAGGAATGCAACAAATGTCCAATAGACCCTTCGCGAAAATGTGCAAGATCTTTCTCTCTTGGGCTTCTTCTCTCACATCTAGAGATCACTTACAGAACCTCCTGATGTAAGCCACTACATATTCCTTAGGTTTCTGCTTCTCCTATGCCAATTGGTTGAACGTGGACTCATGTTCTTCTAGGAAGAACTTTCGAATGAACTTGACATGGAGTTCCTCCCAATAAGCTATACTACCTGGCATCAGGTTATAGTAGAATGTGTAAGCCTTTTCGATTGGATATTTCTGAACATCTTCCCACCTTAGCTTTTCATGTGATCCTTGGGTTTCCCCGTATCTATATACTTTTCAAAAGTAAGTGTCACATACACCACTAGATAAGGTTAGTTATTTTACTCCTCCAGGTATAAAGTACAAAAATCATCATATATTAAGGAAGCTTCTCCCCAGTTTTAGAGGCTCCTATCATCATAATTCTCTATTTATTTTGTCCATTCTAGCGGGAGGATGATTGCTTTATATGGGAACCACCACTGTTGGGAGTTCACTTTGTGGTGTGTCATGTGTTTCACTTCCTGTGCTGGAAAAAGGAGTTATGACTCGTGTAGTGGAAACATTACCGGTACTTATATAGGCAACTCCCCCTAAAACTAAAGGATAAGAGATTGATGATCCCGTTAGTGGAGAAACAACATTATTGGTAGCAGTCTGAGCAAATCTTCCTAAAATAAAAGGAGCCTATAACACCACAAGTGGCGTCATGAAGTAGATAGATGCCCCAGAGACTCCCAATACGGCCTAGGTGCGTGGATTCTTAATGAACTCAGCAAATAGGCTCATCAACCCTTCCATTTGCGTTGGCCTTATGCCTGCTGTCATGCCAGCAGCTAGTGGGGTAGCCTTCACCTGTACCATTCTAGTGGCCTCTGGTAAGATGGTGAGGTTCCCTTCTTCTTCACGCTATTGAGCATCAAAATCTATATTCCCTACCACATTATTGTTAGTCATCCTTCAAAAGAGAATACCTCCCCAATGGTGTCGCCAAACGTAAGATATGGGTTCTTTAAATATAATTAGTATTTAACGAGGCATAACCCCTTATCTGAATGATAATTAATACACAAAGAACAACATAATAAATAATAAATATATTGCCTGCAACAAACAATATTTTAACACAAAATTATATATTTAATGAATCTCTTGTAGCATAAATGTTCTTCGATTATAATAAATGAAATGGGATCCCACAACCAACTTATTTGGAGGGAGAATAAACAAGCACTCTAGCACAATAAAGGCAAGGTGGAAAACCAGAAGCATAACAAATACCAATGTTTGGGGAATAAAGAGATCAAATGGAATAATCCATAAATGATGAACTCACAAGCAACTCTCATGTCTAGAGAAAATTGGGCATTAACTCTGGGAATAATAAATCTGATCAGTGGTCCTTTTAAAGAAGGGAAATGAAAGTATTTATATAATGGAAAGGTCAATCGAGCGACCTTGATTGCATTATATGTTCTGACCTCATTTAATGCTGAGAATAATGTGCAATTAATGCTAAATATATTTTATTCAATTCAGAAGATATTCGATTTTGGCGGGAACACTATTTGTGCTATCAAGAGTTCATTTTCATTGATTGGAATGTGACAAGTTGACACAAATGTTTAATTTATGATGGCTGATGGGTCATTACCTTAAATGGGTTAGTGGTTCAAGATATAAACTCACTTGAGTGATACTTTTCTCAAGTTTCTAAAATGTTAAGAACATGACATCAGAAAAGGTGGCAAACTATACCCTAGGAGGTGAGTTATCTAATCAGCCAAATGTGGTCTTTCGGATGATGGTTATTAGAGCAACTTGGAATATGAAATACCAAAGAGACATCTTTGAACAACTATTGGAAGTGAGTTCCCTCGAGAGAGGTACTTAGCAGATGATATCTCGAGCGACCATTTATTGTTCTTATTGAACATAGGTTTTACCTAAGTGTGCCAAAGATATTGGTAGTTCTTACCCAAAGATACCTTATTCCCAATACACCACGCCATATCCCTACAAGGTTCGCAAAATGAGTTTGTTTGATAGAGCATGTGAGATCTCCTATGTCCTTCCAGACACAGTCCTTCCAAGGTAGCGATCAAGCTCAGAATCATGACGAAACAAATTTAAGTATTTCCATAATATGACATAATACATGTACATCATAATTCTTATTACGAAATGTGTTTTCCATATATCTCAATTGATCCTGATCTTTGTGGGAAGTTCTTTAAGAAACCATTATCCTTGCGAATAATCTTCTTTTGAATAATCTTCTTATTCTATAATTAATCATTTGTTTGTCTAAGATTTGTCTGTCGATCAATGTTGAGCTTGAACCTCCCATACACCATTTATGAGTTCACTTTATTTATCACAATGAGGTTAAATCTTTGTTTGATAAAGTTAATGCAGTCAAATATAACTCCTTGGACATTTTTGAATGATTAGGTCATAATTCGTTTCTTTCTAGTTCATGCCCTTTCACTCTATTTATCATGTATTTGTTCAGACACATCGATATTATGCTTGTGTGTTAAGATTATTATGTTTGGGTTTTGTTTGTGGCGTTTGTACCTATATATATATATATATATATATATATATATATATATATATATATATATAGTTAATATCAGTTTACCCGTCCTATTTACCCCAGGTAAAAATCATTTCGTCGATTTACCCCAGGTGAAAGTCAAAGTTACCCCAGGTTAATATCAGTTTACCCATTTACCCGTCCTATTTACCCCCGGTAAATGGAATTACCCCATTGAAATCTGCAGCTATAAATACCAAGCTCCTTCCAGTCATTAAGCAGGGTCCAATTCTCTGGAACTAAAACACTCTCTAAACTTTCTCTATTCTCAGTTTATATTCTGTATTAAACATTATGCTTTCAAGTTCATCCGGTTCAACCAACTGTATTAATCAGTAATTTTGTAAGTTTACTTTCAGTTATTTCAGTTATTGTAATTTATGTTCTTCATGTTCTTCAGCTTTCAGTATTAGTAATTTCTGTTTTTATTATATGCGCTGCTTCCCTTTTGGTATCAGAGCCACTCACTCACTAGGGAAGCAGCGCATATAATAAAAACAGAAATTACTAATACTGAAAGCTGAAGAACATGAAGAACATAAATTACAATAACTGAAATAACTGAAAGTAAACTTACAAAATTACTGATTAATACAGTTGGTTGAACCGGATGAACTTGAAAGCATAATGTTTAATACAGAATATAAACTGAGAATAGAGAAAGTTTAGAGAGTGTTTTAGTTCCAGAGAATTGGACTCTGCTTAATGACTGGAAGGAGCTTGGTATTTATAGCTGCAGATTTCAATGGGGTAATTCCATTTACCGGGGGTAAATAGGACGGGTAAATGGGTAAACTGATATTAACCTGGGGTAACTTTGACTTTCACCTGGGGTAAATCGACGAAATGATTTTTACCTGGGGTAAATAGGACGGGTAAACTGATATTAACTTGGGGTAACTTTGACTTTCACCTGGGGTAAATCGACGAAATGATTTTTACCTGGGGTAAATAGGACGAAATGATTTTTACCTGGGGTAAATAGGACGGGTAAACTTGTTCACAAAAATTTCCCATTTCGTATTTTGCTTTTAATTTTTCTTTATTAGCCTGTTTACTTATTTTCATATCTATACACATTTTTAATCCTTCTTTCTGGATTGTACTTATTATGTCTCCATATGTAAGATTGTTATAATCAATGTGTCCATTGGTGTTACTTAGGACTTCTCTTATTTTATGAGCAAATAAATTTGGTAAACCATTAATGAATTTTTCTTTCCAAAATGGTTCATTACTATCGTCTCTAAGCATTACTCGTGATGTGAAAACATCTTTGTACCATCTAAAATCACTTAAAGTTGGGCATCTAAGGTTACTTAGTTGATCATGAATCCTTGAGGTGATATTACTTGGTGTTCCTAAAAAATGTTTTATTATTGTGAAAACTAAAGTGTTAACTCCATCTGGAATTCCCATTCCAATGTTTTCATCAAAAATTGGGAGGCCATTATCATCTTGTTGGACAGCAGATTTAATTTGTTCCTTTGATTCTTCGGTAAGATGTTTATCCCACCAAGATTTTAATGTTCCTGTGAATCCCATGGTTAATAGCTCAACTATTTCTGTTTGGGGAATGTTTTGATTATTTAAGCAATTGTTGGCAACCATAGATATTCCGGGGTAAATAGGACGGGTAAACTGATATTAACCTTTAATTCAACTTCCAGAAGTCCTTACTCCTTTGTTTGTAAATTTGGTAGATCAGAACAGAAGTCATATTTACCCATTGATTTACTTTTGGAAGATCTACCAGCTCATTCAAGGTTATGAAGAAGTAAATTTACCCATTGATTTACTTTTGAACGATTTTGAATATCTTTGGCAAGTTCTTTAGCTTTTTATTAATTACACTAATCAAAGTTACCCTCGGTTTACCCCAGGTGAAAATCATTTCGTCGATTTACCCCAGGTGAAAGTCAAAGTTACCCCAGGTTAATATCAGTTTACCCGTCCTATTCACCCCAGGTGAAAATCATTTCATCGATTTACCCCAGGTGAAAGTCACAGGTTAATATCAGTTTACCCATTTACCCGTCCTATTTACCCCCGGTAAATGGAATTAGTCAAAGTTACCCCAGGTTAATATCAGTTTACCCGTCCTATTCACCCCAGGTGAAAATCATTTCGTCGATTTACCCCAGGTGAAAGTCACAGGTTAATATCAGTTTACCCATTTACCCGTCCTATTTACCCCCGGTAAATGGAATTAGTCAAAGTTACCCCAGGTTAATATCAGTTTACCCGTCCTATTTACCCCAGGTAAAAATCATTTCGTCGATTTACCCCAGGTGAAAGCCAAAGTTACCCCAAGTTAATATCAGTTTACCCGTCCTATTCACCCCAGGTGAAAATCATTTCGTCGATTTACCCCAGGTGAAAGTCAAAGTTACCCCAGGTTAATATCAGTTTACCCATTTACCCGTCCTATTTACCCCCGGTAAATGGAATTACCCCATTGCAATCTGCAGCTATAAATACCAAGCTCATTCCAGTCATTAATCAGAGTCCAATTCTCTGAAACTAAAACACTCTCTAAACTTTCTCTCTCTATTACATTCTCAGTTTATATTCTGTATTAAACATTATGCTTTCAAGTTCATCCGGTTCAACCAACTGTATTAATCAGTAATTTTGTAAGTTTACTTTCAGTTATTTCAGTTATTGTAATTTATGTTCTTCATATTCTTCAGCTTTCAGTATCAGTAATTTATGTTTTTATTATATGCGCTGCTTCCCTTTTGGTATCAGAATATAAACTGAGAAGATCTACCAAATGCCTACTTGTATTAATCCTATGTGTAGGAAATTGAATCCGTTTTTTCTTTGTTTTGTAATAGCTTCACTAGTTAATAATTGAATTCTATCATGTTCTTTATTCAAAGCATAAACATGTTCAACGGTTTTAACATTGTAATTGTAACTTATTTTAATAAAACTCAAAATTCTACAGACACTGAAGAAGCACTATTTAATGAAAGGGAAAGTAATTATCATTATTTGGCTTATAGACACACCGACTCAGATAACGACTCAATGGACTCAGTAACCAGGCACAATATTGATAATATGACGGAACCCTAAAAATAGATGCAATAAATCTGTCAGCTCTACCAAATGGAGTTTCCTTGCCAGCCAATCATTCCAGCTCAGGCAGTTCAAGTAACAAAGAAATCCAGTCAAAGTTCAAGTTCAAGTAACAAAGAAATCCAGTCAAAGTTCTATGGATACATCATTAGCCAAGTCAAAGAAATCCCAGCAGCTCAAAGATCTAGCGAAACAGCTCCTTCTTCAAGCTGAAGCCGAAGATGAAAATTATTGTTCTCCCACTTCTTCTAATGAATCAACAAACAGTCACCAAGTTAACACATCGGATCCATATTCAAGTTCTTTATTCCAAGATGCTCAAGACCCTTACAGTCTGTAATAAATTAAATCCGTTTACCCCCAGGTGAAATTATTTACCCCAGTCAAAGTTACCCTCGGTGAAATTATATTTACCCCAGTCAAAGTTACCCCCCGGTGAAATTATATTTACCCCAGGTGAAAATCATTAGTCAAAATTACCCGCAGTAATATCAGTTTACCCAAGGTGAAACAAGTTACCCCAAGTTAATATCAGTTTACCCGTCCTATTTACCCCAGGTAAAAATCATTTCGTCGATTTACCCCAGGTGAAAGTCAAAGTTACCCCAAGTTAATATCAGTTTACCCGTCCTATTTACCCCAGGTAAAAATCATTTCGTCCTATTTACCCCAGGTAAAAATCATTTCGTCGATTTACCCCAGGTGAAAGTCAAAGTTACCCCAAGTTAATATCAGTTTACCCGTCCTATTTACCCCAGGTAAAAATCATTTCGTCGATTTACCCCAGGTGAAAGTCAAAGTTACCCCAGGTTAATATCAGTTTACCCATTTACCCGTCCTATTTACCCCCGGTAAATGGAATTACCCCATTGAAATCTGCAGCTATAAATACCAAGCTCCTTCCAGTCATTAAGCAGAGTCCAATTCTCTGGAACTAAAACACTCTCTAAACTTTCTCTATTCTCAGTTTATATTCTGTATTAAACATTATGCTTTCAAGTTCATCCGGTTCAACCAACTGTATTAATCAGTAATTTTGTAAGTTTACTTTCAGTTATTTCAGTTATTGTAATTTATGTTCTTCATGTTCTTCAGCTTTCAGTATTAGTAATTTCTGCTTTGACTTTCACCTGGGGTAAATCGACGAAATGATTTTTACCTGGGGTAAATAGGACGGGTAAACTGATATTAACTTGGGGTAACTTTGACTTTCACCTGGGGTAAATCGACGAAATGATTTTTACCTGGGGTAAATAGGACGAAATGATTTTTACCTGGGGTAAATAGGACGGGTAAACTGATATTAACTTGGGGTAACTTTGACTTTCACCTGGGGTAAATCGACGAAATGATTTTTACCTGGGGTAAATAGGACGGGTAAACTGATATTAACTTGGGGTAACTTGTTTCACCTTGGGTAAACTGATATTACTGCGGGTAATTTTGACTAATGATTTTCACCTGGGGTAAATATAATTTCACCGGGGGGTAACTTTGACTGGGGTAAATATAATTTCACCGAGGGTAACTTTGACTGGGGTAAATAATTTCACCTGGGGGTAAACGGATTTAATTTATTACAGACTGTAAGGGTCTTGAGCATCTTGGAATAAAGAACTTGAATATGGATCCGATGTGTTAACTTGGTGACTGTTTGTTGATTCATTAGAAGAAGTGGGAGAACAATAATTTTCATCTTCGGCTTCAGCTTGAAGAAGGAGCTGTTTCGCTAGATCTTTGAGCTGCTGGGATTTCTTTGACTTGGCTAATGATGTATCCATAGAACTTTGACTGGATTTCTTTGTTACTTGAACTTGAACTTTGACTGGATTTCTTTGTTACTTGAACTGCCTGAGCTGGAATGATTGGCTGGCAAGGAAACTCCATTTGGTAGAGCTGACAGATTTATTGCATCTATTTTTAGGGTTCCGTCATATTATCAATATTGTGCCTGGTTACTGAGTCCATTGAGTCGTTATCTGAGTCGGTGTGTCTATAAGCCAAATAATGATAATTACTTTCCCTTTCATTAAATAGTGCTTCTTCAGTGTCTGTAGAATTTTGAGTTTTGTTAAAATAAGTTACATTTCTATTAAAAGGATGTTTTGCTATAAATATTCTTATGTTAAAATTTTCTTTAATCATATACCAAAAGAAATACCTTTAATTCTGTCTGATCTACCAAATTTACAAACAAAGTTTTCTCCTTACAGAATACCTTTAATTCAACTTCCAGAAGTCCGAAAAGGAGTAAGTTTACAAACAAAGTCTGAAAAGACTCTAGATAAAATAGAAAAAATGCTTAAAGATATCAAAGCAGAAGTCAAAGCAGAATCATCAAAAACTATTACAACTATTAACAAAAGTAATTATACAGACTCATCCCAAGAAACTACTACGGATGAAGATATCCAGACTATTGAAAACCAATTTACTAATGTTGAATTAAATAGAATAAAAACTTCTAAAGTAGCTCCTACCACCTTAACAAAAAATTGGTATACTAGACCAACACCCCCAGATATGCAGTATGAAGAAAGAAATGTTCACAATCAATTTTCAGTTTCTTCAGATAGACTTTATGAATGGAACATAGATGGATTATCTGAACAAGAAATTTTAAATAAGATGCAACACATATCTATGGTTACCAACAATTACTTAAACAATCAAAACATTCCCCAAACAGAAATAGTTGAGCTATTAACCATGGGATTCACAGGAACATTAAAATCTTGGTGGGATAAACATCTTACCGAAGAATCAAAGGAACAAATTAAATCTGCTATCCAACAAGATGATAATGGCCTCCCAATTTTTGATGAAAACATTGGAATGGGAATTCCAGATGGAGTTAACACTTTAGTTTTCACAATAATAAAACATTTTTTAGGAACACCAAGTAATATCACCTCAAGGATTCATGATCAACTAAGTAACCTTAGATGCCCAACTTTAAGTGATTTTAGATGGTACAAAGATGTTTTCACATCACGAGTAATGCTTAGAGACGATAGTAATGAATCATTTTGGAAAGAAAAATTCATTAATGGTTTACCAAATTTATTTGCTCATAAAATAAGAGAAGTCCTAAGTAACACCAATGGACACATTGATTATAACAATCTTACATATGGAGACATAATAAGTACAATCCAGAAAGAAGGATTAAAAATGTGTATAGATATGAAAATAAGTAAACAGGCTAATAAAGAAAAATTAAAAGCAAAATACGAAATGGGAAATTTTTGTGAACAATACGGCTTAAACCCTGTTGCACCATCAAGAAATAAAAAATACAAGTCATATCCAAAACGATATGAGAAACATAGAAAAAACTATTTCAAATATATATATATATATATATATATATGCCCATGTGTCACTGGTATATTATGTATATTTGTATACATGGTATTGTTTTGTTTTGAGACTTTGCATGTTCATTTAATCTATGTTTTTCATATTCTTTATATTTGAATCAAATTGGAATGCTATATGATCATATTTATATCTCTTGTCTCTTGTTTACATTGGTATCTCATGATTCCTTTTGTGTTCATGTTGGTATCCTTTTTGCATTAAATTGGTATTGATTGATCATTGTTTAGATTATTTTATTCTTGTGTTGCCGAGTTGGTCATCATTGTTTACTGCACTTTACACCATTGCATGATATACTTGATTTTCCTATATTCTTACCATGTTTCACATTTGGGGAGATTTGGTTACATTAGGAAGAAATGACTTTATTATGAAACTTTATACTTTGTCCAGAACTAAAATAAAATGAGGAGAAATGGTATCCCAATCTTTGTAGTCCAAGGGAGATTTTTGCCTTAGGGTGGGACGTCAAAACTTAGGTAGATATTTCTAAACAAAGGTTAAGGATTTATTCATATGCAAATTTGTATTATTATATTTTGTTCGCATTGAAAGGTGTGTTTAAGTGTGTAAGTTTGCAATGATATGTCAAAGTTTACAAGCCTGCAAAGATACTCAAGTTTATGAGTCAGCAAATTTGTACTTTTTTTCCTTTTGTGGTTGGAGATTAAGTCTTATATGTGCTTGATATCCCACATGATTTTTATTTTTAGTTTTGTCTCGGAATAGCCAAAGAGGGATATTTGTAAGGAAATTTTTTAAAATAGAGTAAATTTCTATGATTTGGCTTGTTTTGTGTTCGAACAAAACTCTTTGAGTCATAAATTAGGACTTGAGTGTATTGATATTTAATTCATGTGACATGGTTTCTTAAAGAAATAATGGACAAGTTCGAAGATCTATATCATTATGGCATGTCTCATGCGCATTTCCTTCTTTACATTCCAAGGATCTCTCAAGTATGAATGTGTAAATATTTTGATCCTTGGATTTTTTATATTTGGGTGTTAGGTTCTTAAAAATTTGGTTTTAAAATGCTTTAAAAGGACCTTATCTCTTTTTAATATTTTTTAAATGAAAAATATTTTTTTTTGAGGTCGTTATAATGACTTTGTATGTCATTTGAAGGAGATACACTGTCTCGTTAGGACATGCTCCAAAGAACTTCAAACGAGACATGTTTTGTCCTTCTCATGAATCTTGTTGGAAGTTTAATTATAATCTAGTTCGAACGAGATGTGATACTTCATTCCAACAAAATGTACCTCATTCGAACAAGCCGGTGTATTTTTCAATATATCGAGATTTTCTTCAAAGTTCTTCATTCTTATATCATTTTTGGAAAAACTCCTATAAATAGGAGTGTGGATAAATCATTTTTTGAGAGACTTATTCATTCTTTTATGTTTCAAACTCTTCTAAAATGCTCTCTATGTGTACCCAAACCTTAGTTTACACCCAAACAATTTTAGATCTATGATTCATCTTATTATTCTTTGAGATATAAGTTTATGGCACCATTGTTTTAGTTTTCTTCATATTGTTTAGAAATCATTTCATTCAATGGAATCCATATTTGTTGTTTACACACTCAGAATTTCGTGTTGTGGTGAAGAAGTGGTGGACCCCGTGTTCAATATCTGTAGATGATTTTCGAGCTCTTTGGTGGATACCTAGGCATTTGTGGACTTACACATTGTGGTGGTCTGTGAGTGGACTCTTGCGCGACACTATGTGGAGGTTGAGTGATGAAGAGCGTAAAGGCTTGAGAGGGCATCGAGTTTGTGTTGTAAGTCTTTTGTCACGTCTTTCGTAATTCCATACTTAGTGAATTTTTCATAGCTGGGTTGTCCGAGGTATTTTTTTTCCTTTGGGTTTTTCTCGTATATCTAGCGTTCTGGTTTGATTTACTTATTTTATCCTGCACTTACCTAGATGTGTGTTCCAGGTTAACATAAAATTGATTAATCTGTTTAATCACAACTTGTTTAAAATCGGTGCAACATTTTGAAGCACACTATATATATGACTCACTTGAGTCTAAAATATAAGAGCTTATCTAGTTTGGAAATAGATTCAAAATTTGTGTCATCCTTATTTTTACCCAAGCCTCCTTGCCTCTTCATGATCTTCAAATACAATCAAAGTTGTTTGATCAGGTATAAAACAAACACACAATCACTTTAGGATTTTATTTTCATTCCATATAGCATCTATGAGGGGGGGGGGGGTATTTAATTTGGCTTAAACTATTTTTCTACTATTTTTAATGATTTTTAGGAACTTTTTAAAATATCTTAAATCTTTTTTTAAGAAATTAAAATTAGGTTTTTAAATTTTTTTGGGCTTAATTGGAATTTTTGAAACTACCTAAAAACCTTGTTGGGTAGAATTCGAAAGCGCTAGAGAATGTTGGGGATGAAAATGGGATTTTTATAAAACTAAAAGCACGCGTGTGAGAGTCCATCACAATCCTACACGTGTTGCATATTTATGGACTGGATTTGTGTTTCTTTACTGTCACAACCTTGAAACTCAATCTTGATCGTTCGATCCTTTTTCATCAATGGTCTACATGTAATTGAGTTAATCCTTGTGACGCCTGAGTGGTCCAGTCACAGACATATTAAAAGCGGTGCGTTGTGAGCCACACGATTGAGAATTCGGAGGGTCAAGTTAATCGTGATCATTCATTTCAAACTCACATTCTAGATCCTTCCTCACTCACTATAAATAGAGCCTTTCCTCCCCTCATTTACAATGTTTGGCAGAAGTGAGTTCTGAGAGAAAAAAGAGAGAACAGAGAGAGAAAAGAAAATTAGAGAGAAAAAAATTCAAACCCTAACTAAACACCGTCCCATTTTTCTACAAGAAAATAAGTTTTGAGTGTGAGGGTTTTTGTTCGTTAGTGATTCAAACAACTTAGGTTTTTATATCTCTCCTAACACCTTTCACAAAAATCATAACTCATTTCTAATAAATAGAAACTTGTAGGTCTGATTTTCTAACTGAAAACAATCACGTAGTTAGGTTAATTTCTTTATTAAGAAATTCATGTCTCTCTTTGTTGGATCTATTTTAATATAAACATTTTTATAATTTTTTTGTGACTCCAACAAAACTCTTTTACAAAACTGAAAACTGTGTTTTCATATTTTCAGATCTTTGTTTTTTATTTTGAAAAGATTGTACCTAAATAAGATTTGAAGAATTTGGTTTTAAAGAGATTCTTAAAGAACTCAGATCTGAAACTTTATAAACCTCAAGATTCAAACACGATTTCAGTTTTTTGAAAAGCCTTACATATCATTCTTAGAATATTTGTCATTTGTAGAAAATTGTCTGTATAAATGTCTGTGTGTCTATGCATGCATGTGTTTAGGCACAACACCCACTAACACGATCACACTACTTCACTTTTGTTAGTTGAGAGATTCAAGTTGTTGAAACGTCGTAAAGACTAAAAGGAGCAAGAGGAGCCAAACACAGTAACGACAAGGATAACATCAAGAGCCTGAAGAAGTCAGATCAACTAGAGTGTGCTGGTATATTTCTTGACTTAGACTAGGTCTTTTTGTGTGTATAATTCGTTGCCCGCTTCTAACCTAAAACTTTATTTAGTGGATTTTTTTTTATTTTCTGCCGTAGAGGTCACCGTGTATGTTTCCCTTATTTTAGGATTTTACCACGTTAAAATTCTTGTGTACTATGCATGTTTCATAATTCTCTTATCCCTACTTCTACCGCAACTTTAAGTAAATTAGTTTTGGTTTTCAAAATTTATTCAATAATTTTTTATATAACTCGTTCATAAACTTTTTTGTAAACAACTCTTGAGTTGTTTTGTTTGTTTTCTAAAAAGAGTTTCTTCATAATAACATATCGGCCCCTTCTTAACAAATTTAGATTTTGTTAAACAAACTAGTAAGGGTTTTTCAATTGGTATCAGAGCAAGGATTTTCATTTTGACAATATCTTTTTATATCCTGTGTTTCTGAAACTATTTTTTGAAACAAACATGGACGAGAAATATGAGAGATTTGGGAATTTGTCCAGGCCTCCCCTCTTTGATGGGAATAAATTCCCTTACTGGAAAGTAAGGATGATAGCCCTTATACAAGGGAACTTGGGAGTTGAATCTTAGGATGCTATTGAAAATGGATATGTTCATCCTACTAAACTTGTAGCAGAAGGTAGTAATGAAAGAGTTAGGAAACTGCTCAGTGAGTTCACAAAAGAAGAAAAACTAGCCTCTTATAATAACAATAAAGGAGAGAATGCTATTTTTATATCGACTAATGAACATGAATTTAAGATAATATCTTGTTGTTCAACCTCTAAGGAAGCCTGGGACACGTTGATCACAGCCCATGAAGGTGACATACGTGTTAAGGCTGCCAAGACCCAAATGCTGATCCAATAGTACAACACCTTAATTATGGTAGACACTGAGACCTTTGATGATTACTATATCAAACTGACTGATGTCATTACTAAGTTGCATGCCAATGGTATCATATATGCAAAATAGAAGTTGTCTTTAAAATACTGCGATCCCTCCCACAGAAATTTGACAATAAAAGATATATTATTAAGGAAATGGAAGATCCAAATCTTACCCATGAACTCCTCAGTAGAAAATTAGGAAATGTGGAAATGGAATTGGAGTATAAGAAGACATAGTAGTCCCAATGTTGTCTTTTAATTTAAGATGACAACTCCTCAGGTTGTAGTGACCAACATTGACCTTGACTCAGATGAGGACTGTGATTTAGATGATTTGGATAATCAAATAGCCTTAATGTCTATACAGTTTAAGAAAACACTGATGTGTTATAAAAAATGTTGCTTCTAAATAAGGAAAGGCTCCATATCCAAATCAGTCTAATAATAGACCCCATGAGAGAAAGAGAGACAAACACAACAATGACTATAATGGTAGACCTGACAGAGACCATAAGAAAACTGAATGCTTTAGATGTGGGAAAATAGTTCACATTGCTATTAACTGTAGGGATAACCTGAATAACAAATTTAATAAGGCTAATTAATGCAAGACCTGGGATGATTATAGTGAATCAGATGATGATAAGTCCGAATCATCTAATATTTATGATCCCTGTTTATCATTTTTTTCAAGACACTCTATTCTGATGATGTACCTGCCAGTAGTGATTATGTTGATAATAATATGTTTAATAATGTCATGACTAGTGATACAATGTCTATTTTTAGTATCTGCTCATTGCCTAGAGAATGAAAATGATGTTAACGTTGATAGCAGTAGTTCAGATGCATTGTGAGTGAGTCAAAGGGATCGTCTCAAAGACGAATTGAACGGGTGTGTGAGTAATAAAACGATAGTGAACACATCACACACATCACTAAATAATTCACACACCACACTATACGAATTAGATAATGACAATCTGCCCAACGTTCACATATTATATACTAAGACACTTAGGAAAAGAACTAAGCTTGAGAAAATAATTAAGGACTGATCGAGGGTGAAAAGTGACACGTGTCAAGCACTGATCATTTTTTTCTGTTCACCGCCTCAATACAAAAACCTAAATTACGACTGCACTTGTGATACAAGTGTAGCAGTAAGTCGGATATCGAAATCCATAGAGACGAATTGCTAGAATATTATTTGGTTTAGTAATTCAGAAATAAAAGTGCAAAAGATAATTACAACAAAAAAGAAAAGATGCACAAAAGGGAAATATGAATCTAGGCGAGGGAAAATAAATCTAGATAAAGAAAGCGGTAAAAACTATATGTTGCGTCGAATATCCCTCACCCAAGTTGATTAGTATAAAATGGTTACATGGGTCGATGAGTTATTACGAATGCATGTCGTTTCTACTATTAATTAAATCAAGGGTTGCCACGCCCCTAAATTCGCCTAACAGCCTAATATGATTTTGGCATCAACAAATACCCCGAAAATTACACACGTAAGGTCGTAATCACGGAGCATACATGATATGCCCCGTTAAATATCCTAGGCATAATAACTAGGACAACGCACCTGAAATAGACCCGTAAATACCATCACCAAAGATAAGCAACATGTCAACCCGGAATGAGTTTAATTCGACACAAACTAGACTAAATTAGCTAGAAAGCATGATAAAAACGCGATAAATAAACGTGATAAATAAACGCAATAAAACTACACTAGAAAGAAAGTAAATAAAGCAAGTAAATCTAATTATGAAAGCGTGTAAATTAAACTACAACAATGGAAACAAAGGAAATACAACTAAATTAAATGGTAGGGGAGATGAATAGTCAACTTAGAAACCCAAAAGGGTGCCAAACCAAGAAGAAATGAAGAAGAACTCTCCAAACCCCCCAAACCCTAAGCTATTCTAACCTAAAATCGATTATCTCTACTGAAATATCTGATATTTATAACAAAAAACCTTTATATAGTAGGTGGAATAAAATTAGAAAAGAAAAGGGAAAAGAAAAGAAAAGGTAAAAATATCAGCAGAAAAGAGGGGATCAATCGATCGATCCCTTTGATCGATCGATCGATCAGTTATCAACCCACTTCTCCCCACGAAGAATGAAAATTTGGGGATCGATTGATTGATACCTTTCATCGATCGATCGATCAATCAGGTTTGCATCAATCTTCCTCCTGTTTTGGTTCACTTGGAATTCTCTTCCGCTAAAATCACCGTAACTTCTTCATTCGGACTCGAAATCATGCACCGTTCATGGCCATGTGAAGCTTGCGAGGAGGGATACATCTTCCTTGAGATGTTGGGCCAGGTGTTCAAGATGTGAAATGACTCAAATGCCCTTGAATGTGCGATTGCATACAAAAATCAGACGGAATGCGTCCGAACTTCACACTTAGCATCTAAATACCTATAAAAGGTCAATTAACCCCTGCAAAGTATATAAACATAGAAATTCAAGGTTTTATGGTTAACAAGCATAAATATAGGGAATAAGATACCCGATGGGGCTGAAATGCATAGGTTCGAGGGATGAAATACGCAATATTTGCGTATAATCACACCCCCTAACATACAAATTGCTAGTCCCTAGCAATGAAATAGGATACAACAAGAATTAAAATCAAAGAAAAAGTAGGATACAAGTACAAAATATGGTATAAAAGAATAAGGCCACTTTCTCGGGCGATTCGATTGCATTTAGCGTATGCAATAAGCCGTTAAACATCTAGGTTACCCTAGTGGACGAGTGTAGTCTCGTGAGGGTTTTCAGGGATGAAGCCCACAAACATCATATGGTTTCCTCAAAATAAGCCCAAACCAACATGCGATAAGCCCAACAATTGCGAACAAGATTTCATACACATTATTAGCACATTGAACAAATTCAAACAAAAGTCCGAAATCATTAACATTATAGAATGCACCTCATAGAATTGAAACCTTAAAATGTGGGAGGGGAGCGAGAACATGCGAAGTATGATTTGACAAAAACTTATATAAACTGGGTACTAAATAAAGTAAGCATATATTCAATTCTCACGGGCATTACACTCATCAAGTGAATTCACTCGAAATCGGGAGGTAATACACGAAACATGCGGGCATAAAGAGTAAATGTAAATGGAAACTAGGTCGTACACATGTCACAAATGAAGTAAGCTATATAAAAAATGAAAAATTGTAATCTCAATGAAAGATACCGCTAACTAAAGGAGGCGAAATCCATTTTCACAGATTATCAAAATTACTTAAACCTTTTAATTACATCTACTTAAGATCACATAGGACTTTAATAGGGTAATAATGTAGGCTAGGCTAAGGTACGAAATGAAAGGAAAGTATGTACGGGTTCAAAGTGTTCGGAAATGAAAACTCGGGATAATGGGAAGAATGCGGGTAATATAAAAAATTGGACAAACAACTTCCAAAAAAGCATTAGATAAATCATTTGGAGAGAAATCCAAGCTAATTGAACTATATACAAAGTTTACAACTTTCTCTTTCTTTTTCTTTTCTTCGTTTTCTCATGTTTTCTTTTTTCTTTTTCTTTTTACTTTCTTTTTTTCACTCTATTTTCACATATATTTTCTTTACTTTTCTCATTCTCACATGCCTAAATTGCAGCCGCCATCATTCAATCCCATGTAACATTCCCAAGAAAGGTAAGGAAGGTAATATGTATGGTGTATAACTCCAATTTAGAGTTGGTTATGGGATTTTGGGTTATGAAACGAAAGGCTATGTTTAGGCTCAACTGGGTTAACAAAGGGTAAACATATAAGGTGAGGTCAAGGTCATATGGGTGATATACAAGATGGCCTATAATCATTTCAAAACGTTTACGCAATTCTTGAGTCAAAATAAACTTTGAAAATCATGCTCAAGTAACACATTTCATATATGAACTCAATTAATGAACGTTCAATGAAAGAATAGAGAGATTATCAACGAATTCAACATTTTCAAAAAGGAAAGAATAGTGTATAACACTCACAAACGACGAAAGGTACAAAGCTTACTTGGTGTAAGTATATACAATGCAACAAAAGATTACCGAGTTATAAAAATCTTAAACTAAATCAATAGAACAATAAAAGTTCATGTGCTCATGGGATTAAAGTTTAATTCATGAAGTTATTCATAATATCAATGAGTGAGGACTAATGTCTAATAACTTCTAAAATCAAGAACATGCATCATTGGGTTGTCTATTGGATCGGGCAATTATTGAAATTTATCATCGAAAATAAAGGCAAAATGCCCAATAAAGGAGAAAAAGAAAGAAAATCTTTTTGAAATTTTTGAATTTTTCTAAGAAAAGAATACTAAGTAACTAACATGTGAGAAAAAACATGGACTAACTAAAGAAATGGATAGAATATCCCACACCCCCTAACTTAAAACCTAACATTGTCCTCAATGTGCATTAAGAACCAAGTTAAAGAGAGGAAAATAGCGATATTACCTAAAATTGGAGCGATCCCCATAAGAACAAGTCCAAAGAATCTACAAACCAAGTTAATACCGAGCATAGCAAAAATAAATAACAAAGAGTTAACTAATTACACTAGAGTAAATAAAAAAGGAAAAGACAAAAAGAATAAAGAGCTAACTATATACAACCTACTATTTAGGCTTCACACTAACTGTACACTAGAAGTCTAAATAGTTAAGGATCCACCGTGAAAACGATTTGACTTTGCAGGATAACCGGTGTACCCTCACTTAAAAGCATGCCTTTCAAAAAATATGAATTTCGTTTAAACAATGGAAGGCATGTGTAAGGCGGAAGAAATGAACCATCGTCAATTAAAGGTTTTGGAGGGACGATGGGGGATTTGGATTGAACGGGTGACAAAAATATGTGGGGACTAAGAAAAGCTAAATATCCTCCCAAGGATTTTGAAATCGGAATGGGAGGCAGCGCACACAAAGGAAAATATGCGATCGTGGAAGGCGGCTCCAGCAAGTACTCCTCATTGACGAAAAGGTTTAAAACTTTAAAGTTTGAAACCGAATCATCGGGTACTTGTGACGGTGTGATAACAGAAAATGAAAATGGGGAGGAAAGAAATTCAAACTCAAGAGATGAGTCTTCATCGCTTGAAGATTGAGTTTCGAAAGAAATAAGATCATTTTCAATGAAATGTTCTTTTTTGGGGGCCAAAGAAGAAATCATTTCATTGCAAATAGATATTACGTCATTTTCATCCTCACTTTAAATATCTATTACACAATGGGCCAAGTCGACAATGGTTTGTTCCAAAGTAGGCGCAAAGTCCTCATTTGGTTCAAAACATTCCTCGACTTCAAAACTCTCGGAAGAAAAATCGTCGTCGGATTCAAATAATAAATCCAATCCATGCTCCCACAAATGATTTTTTTCCCAATAAAGATTTTCAAGTTTCTCATTATCAAGCATACGCAAGCCGTCACCAAAAGTCATAGGCCGAGGTACGGATTCTTGAAAATGGGAACTTTGAAAATTATCATCGGACTTAAACTTAAACTCATTGTTATAGGAATTTTGAAAACTATTGCAATTTGTTTCAAAATTCCTATTATAAGGAATTTAAGGCCCAAAATCATTATCGTCATCATCAACATTCCAATAACCTAAGTTTTAACTTTCGTTATACTCGCCCAAAGTTATTTTTGAATTTGTAATTCTTTAGGACTCCAAGTATTGACCGAAAGTCAATGGATTACGGGCATTTTGAGAATTATAAGAATGATTACCAAAAGAATTGGAATAAGAAATGCTTACCCCAAAAATGGCTCGAAGTGGCGAATTACACAAAGTAGATGCGTGCGGGAAATTCAAGCATTTCTTGCCGCTCAAATGTAGAAGTCCTACAAAAATGTTAGGAAAGTAATACAAATAGAAAGAAAATACTACAAAATACTAAATCAAATAAATTCTAAAACAAACTCATCCCCGACAATGATGTCATTTTGATCGAGGGTGAAAAGCGACGAGCCTTAAGCGTCGATCGTTGTTTTCTTTTCACCATGTCAATACGAAACCTAAATTACGACTGCACTTGCGATACAAGTGTAGCGGCAGAGACAAGTTGCTAGAATTTATAAGAGTTAATATTCCAGAAATAAAAGTGCAAAAGATAATTACAACAAAAAGGAAAAGATGCACAAAAGGGAAATATTAATCTAGGCGAGGGAAAATAAAGCAAGATTAAGAAAGCGGTAAAAACTATAAATTGCATCAAATATCCTTCACCCGAGTTGATTAGTATAAAATGGTTATATGGGTCGATGAGTTATTACGAATGCATCTCGTTTCGACAGTTAATTAAGTCAAGGGTTGTAACGCCCCTAAATTCGCCTAACGGCCTAATATAATTTTGGTGTCATCAAATACCTCAGAAAATTATGCACGCAAGGTCGTAAGCACAGAGCATACATGATATGCTCCATCAAATCTCCTAGGCATAATAACTAGGACAATGCACCCGAAATAGAACTGTAAACACCATCACCAAAGCAAAGCAACATGCCAACCCGGAATGAGTTTAATCCGACACAACCTAGACTAAATTAGCTAGAAAACATGATAAAAATATGATTAATAAATGCAATAGAACTACAATGAAAAGTAAGTAAATCTAATTATGAAAGTATGTAAATTAAACTACAACAATGGAAATAAAGGAAATACAACTAAATTAAATGGTAGGGGAGATGAATAGTCAACTTCAAACCCAAAAGGGTGTCAAACCAAGAAGAAATGAAGAAAAACTCTCCAAACCCCCCAAACCTTATTCTAACCTAAAATCGATTATCTCTACAGAATATTTGATATTTACAACAAAAAACCCTTTATATAGTAAGTGGAATAAAATTAGAAAAGAAAAGGGAAAAGAAAAGAAAAGAGGAAAATATCAGTAGAAAATAGGGGATCGATCGATCGATCCCTTTGATCGATCGATCGATTGATCAGTTATCAGCCCACTTCTTACCACGAAGAATGAAAATTGGGGGATCGGTTGATCAATCAAGCAGCTCTGCATCAATCTTCCTCCTATTTTGGTTCACTTGGAATTCCCTTCCCCTAAAATCGTCGTAACTTCTTCATTCAGACTCGAAATCATGCATCGTTTGTGGCCACACGAAGCTTGTGAGGAGGGATAAATTTTTCATGCCCAAGCTGTGAAATGACTAAAATGACCATGAATGTGAGATTGCGTACGAAAATTAATCGGAATGCGTCTGAACTTCACAGTTGGCATTTAAATACCTATAAAAGCTCAATTAACCCCTACAAAGGATGTTAACATAGAAATCCGAGGTTATCTAGTTAACGAGCATAAATATAGGGAATAAGATACCCGAGGGGGCTAAAATGCGTAGGTTCGAGGGATAAAATATGCAATATTTGCGTATAATCAAGGACCTTATAGAAAAATTAAAAGCCCAAAGTCCGGTCGTGAAACAAAGTATTGAGGATTACACTAATCAATGTCTGGAGTATGAAAAAGGACTAAGTCTTTTGCTGATAAAATTAAAGACTCTTCAGAATTAAATGAAATTTTGGAAAATAAATGTAAGGCAACGTTGTTAGAATTGGAACAAGCAAAAGAAAATCCTTCAATAGTCTTTAAAAAGTTTTCCAAATTTGAAAATAACTCTAATTTCTTTGATGGTTTAATAGCATCAAGTAAAACCAATTCTGAGGACAGAAGTGGCATAGGGTTTTACCTTGACACTAAAGCACAATCCAAAAATTTTGAAACTATAAAGTTTGTGTCTGGTGGAAAAAGGCCGATTGAAATTTTTCCAGAATTTCAAATTTTCAAAAATAAGTTTGATAAAAAAATAGAAAGACCCAGATATTGCTTCAACCAGTAATACTCAAAACATTCTTGATCAAGACACTAAATATGTATGTCCTCCTATAAGGAAAAGTGATGACTCATTTCTACCCGTAGACCCTAGACGTAAGACTAAAGTTAAACACTTAGACAAACCTATTTTTGATGGTTTACAAAATGTTAAGAAACTAACGATTCATCTCTATTGTTCCTACTGTGATGTCTTTGGTCACTCTTTCGATAAATGCTTTCAAAAGCGTTTATACAAACCCATGTTTAGCTCTCTTATATACCAAAACTTCAACTATTCTATAAAGAGTAGAAATAACTATGTTCTCCCTAAACATCCCACTCGCAACTCTAACTATAGGAATAGAAAGGGGATATCTAACTCTAAAAGGAAGTCCAAGAGAAAGAACCCTCAATCTAAGTTTAAACCAAATGCTTATAAACTTTTGAAAACTAGAGCAATTTGGGTTAAAAAAGACGAGTTAATACCCCAGATGTGATGTAATATTATAATCAATGCTTTAAAACCTGAACATACTACCTCTAGTTGGTATTTAGCATCAAGTTGTTCTAAACACATGACCGGAGATGATACCAAACTTTCAGAAAAAACTAACTTCTTAAGAGGTAAAGTTATGTATGGGGATGGTGTATTGGCTCAGATCATTAGTAAAGGGACACTTCATGAAAAAGGGTTTCCTATTCTCGAAGATGTTCTCTTAGTAATGCAATACCCCGTATTTCAGAATATTTTATTTAATTAAATTGGAGAATTAAATGAGAAAATACAACTTAATTTAAATTACGTAAGAGGTGTAATTTAATGGGATTTATTAAAAATTGTAATTTTGGAATATCAATCGGGAGATAGTTACCGATTTATATTGCCTCATTACATTTACTTAGTGCGAGTGGTAAATAGTTACTTAACGCGTGTAGACCGTGTTGAGGTGAGAATGAGTAATATTTGTTAAGTGACTCAAATGATAATTTAGAGGTCACCGATGAGTCCGGAAGGGTCAAATTAGTCTAAATAGTATACCCGGGGGGTACTAGTTGAGTCCCGGGGTAATTTTGGACTAAACCGAGACCGTTCGGGGGCGTTTTGGTCTTTTAACAGGAGAGGGTATGGAGACCTACGAAATTGAGAGCTTTATATCAGCCGTATGATAGAGGGGTTAGGGTTAGAAAACTCATGAAAACACACCATAGCCATTAGAGATAAGAGAGAACCATTCTCAAGGCAAAAGGAAGAATTGGGAAGGATTCGAAGGAGATTTTCACTATCAACTTGTTGAGGAAGAAGGATTGAAGGATGAAGATCATCAATCATCAACAACAACCACGAAATCGGACCCTACTGATCATAAGGCAAGTTGTTTATTGCAAAAATTATAAAGTTATAATACCCATGTGTAGGGTTTTGAATAGTCCTGTTTAAATCAATATCTTGATAGGAGAATGATGATATTTATACATGTTGGGATAGGAATCGCATGTAGAATGATTTAACTTATGTAGAGAATTAATATTCAGATTAGACCTGATGATTTTTCGGAATAAAATCTGGATTTTGAATGAAAATATGGGAAGAACACCATAACTAGGGTTTCAAGAAATTCTGGGTTTAATTCACTATTTCTTTAAAGGAATTGGAGTTTTGAGGTATTTGACACGTTAGAAATTGTCCTAGTATATGTGAAATTATGTTAGGATCATTGGGTCAAAGTTTGGTGGACTATAATGGAGTTTGAAGGTTTGTTAATGGAGGAAAAATCTTAACGAAGAAGACAAACTGCGTCTGTCCCTGTTCGATCAATCGATCAATCTCGAACTATCGATCGATCGACTATGTCGATCGATCGAACCCAGCCGTCGATCGATCGACGCAAGCTGTTTCTCGAAATTTTTGTGTTTAATTCTTCGTTGATTTTTGGGAATGAATGAGTATCCTAGGATTTACATTATACTTATATGGGAGTGAGAATAAGACCAATAGGTATATTATTGAGGTCCGATAAGGCCATTGGGAGTAGGGCTTGGATTGCGGACCGAGGAGAATAATCCAATTTAGTAGAGTATCGGGGACTTCGGAAATTGAGTTACGGGGCGAAGTAAATTCAATTTAAGTAATAGACCAGTAGGGTAAGCAATAACTACTGAAATTATATGTAAGGGGTAACTAGGACCCTTAGAGTTATGTGAATACTCAAATAAATGCGATTAATGAGATAAATCGTAAAGCGAATATTGTACGGTAAATATATGAGATTAAAATATTACGTACATATATAATTAATTGGTCGTGCGTGTACCTACTGAATTATGTGATCTTTTAGGTCGAGAGATTTGTACCTAAATTAATTATGTTAGGGTCGATGAGACATTCCGAACTAACATAAAGTTATTATATGTTTGGGGTCGATGAGAAATGACGAACCAAACCTTGAACTGGTGTCGCGATGAAAGAGTCCTGAACCTGAATATGTGTATATATATATGTATTTTAAAATAGTTGCGGTCGATGGATAATTCCGAACCAACTCTCACTTGGGGGCGATGTATCATTCCGAACCAAGAATCATTTACGTGTGTATATAAATAATTGCGGTCGATGTATCATTCCGAACCAATTCTTACTTGGGGTCGATGAATCATTCCGAACCAAGAGTCCTTTACTTGTATAAAAAGGGCAAAATAGTAATGACTGATATTTAGTATATATTGTGTGTGAAATATATATACTTGATTATATTCTACTTCTGTGTATTAGTAGATTGATATATATTATGTATTTAAAGATACATACTGAATTGGTAAGTTAAGTAGTGAAACTTAATTACGAAATGCACCTTTAGATAGAGAAAATTGATTTAGTAATTCAAGTAGCGAAACTTAATTACACAAGTGGGAAGTCAACAATTGTGAGAATTGTAGTAATTTTAGTAGTGAAACTAAATGAGAAGTATTGAAAAATAACATAGATGAAATGTTACCTGAGAATTAATTAACATACGCGAGATGTTAGTGAAACGGTTGTACCGTATGGGAGGGAATGGAACTTAAGTATAGATAAGTTCAGATGATTACTTATTCCTAGATAGCTTGGAAGATATGGCTAGGTAGACTAAGTGTAGAACGTTAGGTGTGCACAAGAGATGAGCGGTGAGTAAACTCAAGAGAGTGTACGAGAACCTAACATGTGTAATCAATAACCGCATTTTATATTGTGATAAACGCTCTTTAAATATTTTCAAAATGTTTTGAGTACTAACTCTTGCTATAAAATATTTTCAAAACCTTTTAGGTGTCCAGCCACAGGGACGCCATGTATGATGATTCCATTCCAGGGACTCGGAGCTGTACCACAGTGGATGCTTACAGGATTTTGACTAGACGATATCTCTCATTCAGATCTAGTACAGGATCTCACACTATTCTATGTATGGACATGTTGTTCGGTATTAGTCTCAGATGTTAGTTTCAGACTAATGGTTATTCTATTGTTGTTTGGGATTTTTAGCCGATGGTTTATTCGGTAATACTTTTGTTCTGTTGTACTTTTACTTTGTTTATTGGGTTATAGTACATGATTATTTTTACTTTGTTCCGCATGGTTGTTTTATCTGTTTTAAGAAAGATAAAATTTGGCACCGGTCTAATTTTACTTAGGGTATTAGTAATTAAAAAGTTTTCGACAGTGATGCTAAGAATGAACCATTTGAGAAACCTATTTTAATTTAATAAAGGCCTGATCACCCGATGTTTAATTAGGCGGGATGTCACAGATGGTATCAGAGCATCAGGTTCTAGTGTCCATAGGATCTGTACAGCTTACGACATTTTCAGCGTATCGTTTGATTGATATAGAGCCCTATCTTAGGATTATTGTACTCCTCTACGTACGTAGTTTACGTCCTCCTGCTATTTAGTAGATGTAGTGTTATATATACGAGTTCGATTGGGCACGGTACGTCGAATATGGTGGTAGGACAAGCATTGGCGTTAGAAGGACTGCAGGAGGGAGGAGGTCGGCATAAAGCATGGGGTGTTCGAAGATGGTAATCATAGGAGAGATGATTGTTGTCGAGGTCACTCCTAGCGTGTAATGGAAGTAGATGCTGCAAGGGTTGTTGAGGCATAGCAGGCATTTTCCAAGTGTCGCTACGGCAAGGGGGAATGCTAATCTAGACCCGCCCAATGCAGTGATAGTGGGAGGGAGTCTGAAGAAATTTTTTATGAGAACGGGCTGTAATATGTGATAAAACGCCGACTGTGCATGGTAACCAATGGAAGTAGAATGTACAGAGGTTTTGGCATTTAGGGATAGAGTTGAAATACCCAGAAGTGAAAATTTGGGTAAAATTTTTGAGGCAACGTGGCGGGGATACCAGTCACCACATCCGGACCGAGGGTCCGTATACAAATAGAGGAACCTTACATATAGTTTAACCACAAAGTTCTCCGATGATGATTCAGAAGCGGAGGGAATGGGAATATCTAAACCCCTCACGTGAAAGCCTGGTAGAGGCCAATCGTGAGAGAGAAATTTATCCATTGAAGTTAACTTATACCGAGGAGATAGGTATAAGGGAAAAAGAGCCCTTGAGAGAATGGACTCTCGAGTTGTAATTTGAAATTTTTGGTAAAACTCTTCTTGAACGACTTATGTATATGAAGGCAGTATGGTACTTCTTACAAGGTTGGGGTAAATGATCCTAGGGGGCGAAGTTAAGAGAGTTTAAAGATTTAGTAAAAGAGTAAGACTGAATGTAATGGGATTGGTGCAAGCCATAAGTGGAAACCCACTAGAGGATTTAATGATTAGATTCTAAATCGGGACTATTAAGCCCCATAGTGCATTCCTCTTGGTCAGCAGAACTAAGGGAACCAGGATGATAGTGCTCAGAATTGAGGCTACCAAGTCCGAGAGGAGGGATACCCCAAACCGGTCAGTGTGGCCTGGAGTAAGGGGATTTTTGTAAAGATGTCTAGTGTGGTTTGTAGGGCCATGCGTTTTATTTTATCTTGAAGTTATTTGAGGAAATAATAACTCTGATAAGTTTTGCATTTCGGAGAGGACAAGCGTGTTATGTCCGGAAACCATCTGAACCATTAGAGCGATGGATCAGGAAGTATATGGGTTTTAGCCTCGAGTGAATGGGGTATGTGACGATACCTTACCTGAAAGAGGGTCGAGTTATCATTATTCATCAATAGGTGAGGGACTTCAGGGATTATGAACGTCTCATAGTAATTTATTCCGGTGTGTAGGAACCTAAATGATGTGAGTCAATGTATGTCATATGACTGCTCAGCGGAGAGATCGAGCTCGCTGTTGTAATTAGTGCTAAGGACTTAGTGATAGTATAAGCGCAGTGCCACTTGACTCCTTTAGAAATATTGGGGTATGGTTGCACATATTATCAAGGAATGAAATTTGAGTATCTTGACTATGTGTTGTTTCGACAATGATCAGTAAGAATCCATGGGGAGAAGTCCCTTGTTTAAGTTCGATTGCGGAAGGGAATACGACTGAATTTTTATGCACGACAGGAGAAGAGACATTGTTAGATGCTAGGGCATCAGTGGAGCCGGTAGTGTTGTGGAGAAACACTGAAAGGCTTACCTCACCACGAAGGGATAAGTGGGACTTTGTGGGCAAGGATTTGATTTTTGGTCTATAGAGTATTGAGAATACCCACAAGATTGTAGTCACGTCGTGTAGACTAGGCTGGAGTTGAAGAAAAGCATGTTATGGGTGCGAAATTCGCAATGTTTTTGCAAATGTGCACGGAGAAAAGGGTGTATGGGCGCCCTAGTCAATTGGATTCCTTAGACATCCGAGATAGAGGGATGCGGAAATTTTTTTTGTATGACGGTGGGGAAATTAGGAAACAAGTCGTATCAATGAAATGGGTTGAACATCATGGGAGATAGACGATGATCCAAGATTATATGTGCTGAGAGATCCAGCACACCCTATGGGATGAAAGTCAGTGGGAAACCGTTCAAAGGTTATCTCTTGATATGGGAGACCTAACTGTGGTGAAGAAGTAGCGCAAGGTGCTACTTGACTGAGTGTTGTGAGTGACTTATGTGTTACTAAAATGTTGATTCTTATAAGGTAACCAACCCCAAAAAGTGCGCCAATTGCGAAGAGTGCACGGATTGTAAAGTATAATAAACCCGGAGAGAAAGGGGAATAGAGTACCACTTGAGGAAAGATGACATAAGTGGGAAGCGATGTTGAGGAGAGACATAGTGAGATTGTATCCAGATACACCTGTAGTTAATAGAGAGAGATAGACTCGAAATGAGAAACCGTAATGTGGTAGTGAACCTACATTTCCAATGATGGAATGAGGAGACAGACTTATAAATTATTGATGGGTTGTGAACATCATAATTAAGCCAACATTTCGTTGGGGTAGCGAAATGGGGTGACCGAGATGGATTAGTATGTAGTTAAAAAGGGAGAGTGCACAGTGCCGCTCTACATGATTGTGAATCAGGATGAAATCCTAAAATTCCACCATGTGAGAGATGGTCAGGAAGGAATAGAGATAAAGTTTTATTTTGAGTACGTTGTGTTACCTACAACTCAATGTTAGTGAGAAAGAATGATGATACGCCCTTATGATAGTGGAATTTTGGAGAAGCCCACTGATCAATTCATAGGTTGAATGTATGCCTATAAGAGCATATTTATAGGTAGAGTGAGTGCTGTAATACCCCGTATTTTTATGCTATATTAATTTGGGGATTTATTGAATTTAATGTGAGTTAATTATTTAATAAAAATCCGGAAATTAATTATGTTATAATTATTAACGTGACGAGAGTTAGTAATTATGGGAAATTTGTTGAATATTACTAATGAGCAAAGTAATATATTATATTGGTTATATTGAATGTCATGAGTGAGTTAAATGACAATTTCGGAAATTTAAGACGGAACGTGCTCGTGTCGCATCGGGACTAAATTTTAATAAATAAAAAGTGAATATTTTATAAGTTGCCTGTATGGTCGTTTTGAGTGCGCCAACGCGTCCGGAAGGGTCGAAATAGTCAGAAAAGTGTACCCGGGGGGTGTAGTTTGGGTCTCGGGGCATTTTTAGGCCTAATTGGTACCCCGGGAGGGCGTTTTGGACATTTCACCTTTTTGGGTAATTAAACCCACGAAAATACCAAGGGTTATATCTGGATTGTCATCTAGGTTTAGAAACTCTAAACACAAGTGACGGACATAGGAGAGGGAAGAAGAAATCTCCAAGGCAATCCAAGGCCCCAAAAGTCATCCGTTTGCACCACAACCACCACCACCGCGTAGATCGCGCAACGGGCTACGCAACCACACCAAAAACATCTGCAAATCAGAACGTCGAAAATCCCAGGCAAGTGTTTATCTTGCTATTTTCGTTGGTGCAATCTCCATATTAGTTTAGGAATGATTAGGGATGAAATATGTGAAAGAAAACCCAATTTGTGATAGGAAAATCCATGTAGTATTGGTTGAGATGATGATTCTGGAAACCCTTGCCATGTAGAGGAAATTAACCACGAAATTTTGATGATTATAAGAAAGAAATTCTGGAGAAAGATTTGTTAGAAAACTGTTTAAGAAAATTCTAGGGTTCTTGATAATTAGATATAATTTTGGGTTGAAAATCCATGTTTAAATGATGAATATGTACATGCCTTACGTTAGAAACATCTGGTATATTGTTATAATGTTAGTAGCAGAATTCTTGGACGTTTGGGGTTGGAAAACATGTATTTGGATGAAGAAAATTGGTAGAACCCGTAACTGCAATTCTGCAGAAATCAAAACACCTGCTTGATCGATCGATCGAGCATAGAGCTTCGATCGATCGAAGGTTAAGAATATTCGGGTTAAAGTATTGCGGTAAGAAGAGGTGTGATGCAGATAGTTAGGTGGGGTAGCTTAACTAGGAAGGTTATCAAGCAAGATTTAGGTGTGAACAATAGATGAGAGGTGAGTTATGCATCAAGAGAGTGCGCCACTAGCTTAAATATGAAGAGTGTGCATGCATATTTAATTATTGCAATTTAATTGCTTGATAAATATTTTTAAAATATTTTACTTGGGCTTTAACTCGTGTCAAAATCTTTTTTAAAACCTTTTAGGTGTCCATCCATAGGTACACCCAGTTTGAGGATTCTATCCAGGGTTACGCAGCTATAGCTCATGTGGAAGTTGCAGGACTTTGCTCTAGACGCACCATTCATTTATTCCTAGTATAGGGACTTTACTTCAGTACTCCTTTGGCCATGTCACGCTCAGATTTAGTATTCAATTATTTATTTGTCCTTGTGTATCCAGATTATTACTGGATTTTATTGTTGAATCGATAGTTGATTCAATCATCTTTATTTAAATTACTCTTCTGTGTTGGATTCAGCTACCAGGATGTGTAGATGGTTTAATTATTATTTGCTTCCGCATGTTGTTAATTAATGAAAGATACAATTTGGCACCAGTCTATTTAAATTACTAGGTGGTTAGTAACTTTCAAAAAAATTCGACGGTGATGATAAGAATGAGCCATATGAGACCAACGTTTTATTTTGATCACGGGCTGGTCACCCGGTATTTTAGTAGGCGGGGTGCCACATGTAATACCCCGTACTTTTATTTATATTTATTTATGGATTAATTTAATTATATGTGAATTAATTGAGAATTAATCCGGATAAAATACTAGCGAGATGTGAGTTGGTATTTGATTATAATGTGTATATATGGCGATATATGAATATTGAAATTATTAAATGTCGTGAGATTAATATACGGCAATTTGGGAAATTTTGTTGAGACGCGTGTGACAGTCGCGTCAGGAAAATAATTCTTTAATTAAAAAGTGAATTTATTTCTATTAACCGTATGGTCGTTTTGAGTGCACCTACCCGGGGGTTTAGTTTGGGTCCCGGGGCATTTTTGGGCCATACCGGCAACTTAAAAGGGTATTTTGGTAATTTTGGAATTTTGGGAATTAAAACCTACGAAAATTAGAGTTTAATTATGATTATTAATTAAACCCACCAACCCATTATCAGCACTAAACTAAGTAGTGGGCTACGGGAGAAGTTTAGAATAGAAGTTAAGGGTCTAAAAATAAACCCCCACCTCCATTGTCATCATCCTTAGAGAAGAACTTGTAGAGAGAGAGAGAAAAGAGAATTCTGCAGAGAGAGAGAGAGAACAATTCAACCTTCAAGATTCAACATCAAAATCATAGAAAGATTAGAGGCAAGTGGTTTAATTACATTATTTGCAAAGAATGTTTCTTCCATGCGTAGGAAATTTATATAATTGTTTTGTTCTTGAAGAATGATAAAGACCCATTGAATTGGAATTAGAAAATTACATTTTTATGAGGAGATTGCATGTAAAATTGTGTTAGGGTGATTATTCTGATAGAAATACATCTTTTATATCACCAAAAACGGATTTAATTATGTCTATGGATGATTTTAATTTTCTAGGGTTCATGTTCATGGGATTTGGGGAGATTTGATAATTAAATGATGTTTAGAAAGATTTGGCCCTATATAAATGTTTAGTTATGATATATGAACGTTTAATGTGGATTAGAAACCTTAAAACACTGTTGGGTTAATGTGGGATGAGTTTTGAGAAGAGAAAATTGGTGAAAAACGTAATAGGAATTTTCTGGGCTCGAACTGTCACCTCGTTAGAAGACCTACCCAGGTCGTTCGAACGAGCTCGTTCGAACGAGCTTCTAACGAGTTGACAATTTTCCTTCTAACGAGAGGGATGTTCGTTCGATGCCTTTCGTTCGAACGAGATCTCGTTAGATGCCCACTTCGTTCGAACGAACTCTCGTTCGAACAGCCTCATTCGAACGAGACTTCTAATGAGTTGACAGTTTGGCCTTTTTGGCCTGATTTGACTTCTAGTGTTCCGTAACCTTGTTTAATTATAGAGATGACAATTCCTTGATGACAAATCGATATTGTTGGGACATTTGGGATATACTGAGGAGTAAAACATAGAAGTGTGGTTTGACCAAATGATACTTACGGGTTAGAACGTGAGTAACAAATTACGACGTGAGGATAATGGATGATGTGTATATATAAACCGGGGACACGTGTATTAGTATAAGAATGAGAAGTATACCACTAATAAAATATGTTAAGTACTAAGATGTGTGCATGCTTAGTATACGTATATGATTTTATGTGTATGACATACCTACCATACTTGCTATCACGGGAGGTTTACGTTCGCTTAGGCCATCTACTCCTTGTGTGCCCGGATTTAGATTGGTGCCTAGAGGACATAGTTCAAGATAATGACTTATTTATGAGTCAATAAGTCAGCTGACTATGGAGCGTAGGTATGTACGTGACCATAGATATGTTGAATTATGTTCGCCTCCATTTTTGTGTGTTGAGCTTATTCTAACAATTCCTGAGAGATTCGGAATTTGTAATCCTTATGTACGCGATGTACCGGGATGGATAGCAGAGTATGTGTGCACCGCAGCTTAGCCTCGGGGTGCTTGTATTGTATATTTATGATGTGAAAAATATACGGTTAAATGAAAAGAATTGTTATGTTTGAATGTGAGAAGCAATATAGTAACGCATTGAGAATATAAAAGGGGAGATAACCTTTGGTAAATTGTATTACTAATACTTTGATATTTGAGAATTTAAGTAAAGTTCTCTATTAAATTGATAGCGTTGGGACTTATAGTACGAATTGAGTAGAAAGGACAGTAATTGTTTTGGTCTAGTTAGATATGAGAAACACTTGTATGGGTACGGTACGTTAGGAGTGCACAAATAGCCGAGAGGTGAGTATTTCATGTGAGAGCACGTCCTAACATGTACTTTGCATTCATTGTTTTAATGTTATTAAAACACTTGCTGTTTTTAAAATACTCTCCACTTTCGGGCTCTGACCCGTTTGCTTTCAAATCTATTTTTGTAAAAACCTTTTTAGGTGCCCAGCCACAAGGACACCATGCATAGTATTTCCAGTCAGGTGACGAGCTGTAGCTGTTGTGGAAGTTACAGGGCCTTGCTAGTAGACGATTCATCTGCCTTGACTCTATATTCAGATTTCATCAGTTGTAGGGCATGTCGCCCATTTCTTTTAGAGACATTTCATTTATTTTAGTTACTCAGACTTTTGGGTTGTAATTAATTCAGGATGCAGACTTGTTTTACTTTCTTTCCATATTGGGATTGTTGTGAGGAGTATTTCCTCTAGACTCATTTTTACTTATTGATTTACTATAGTTGGACTTTATTGTGAATGGTTATGTTATCCTTTACATTTCACTTATTGCATGTTAATCAGAGTTAACTTAGAATTTGGCAACTCACTTTTAAAATACTAGGTGGTTAGTAACCATTAAAATGTTTTCGACAGTGATGCTATTAACTGAACCAACTTGGCATTTTGTATTAATTTAATAAAGGAGTAGCTACCCGATATTTAATTAGTCGGGGTGTCACATCACAGAAATTGGACTTAGAGCCTTTAGGAATTAAACTTCATGGTTCTTGTTGGGTTACACTTGATTCTTCCCATGCTATATCTAAAGGATTATTATATTACCATGTTTGTCATACGGTAATCTTTGCATCATGATTTATATCTCTTTGTATTATATTTATCATTTTATTTAGTCTTATGTGAAAAATACAAAATGAATCTGTTTTGAATTTTTTTTTTTGAAAATTAAAAAAAAAATGACTTTAAATATTTTTTATAAAAATACAAAAAGATGTTATTTTTGGGTCAAAAATATTTTTACAAAAACGCAAAAAGATTTTTGCCTCAAAAATATTTTTACAAAAACGCAAAAAGATTTTTGATTTATTTTTTATGTCTTGATTTTTCATGTTTGTTATGGCATATTGGTGTATTTGGACCCCCGCCATCTTATTATCCATGTGGCTAGGACATTTGATCATAATTGTTGTTGCGTTGAAAGATCTTAACCACTATCTTAATGGGGTTGTTTTGAAGTTGATATGCATTTGAATTCGACTTTGTATATATGTCATCCTTGCACACATGCACTCGTTTATTTGAATGTTTGATAGCTCATGCATATTTGAGTTTGGTGACACGTTTTTATCTAAATTTTTTCATCTATGAGTAAGTAGACTTAGGAAGAGGTGTGCATGTAAGAAATGTTTACTGTGAGGACTGATAATGCATAAACTGAAAAAATGATGAGTGTTCACTGGAAAGGGCAGTGAGTGAATAATAATCATGTCGTGGAAGCCAGCATTTAAAAGAGTCCAAGAAAAAATTAAGGCAATAAAAAGTGTCATATGACAAAATAGGGCCAATAGGATTTCTCTAAGTTGAGAAAAATAGAAATCTCAAAAAATCTTGGAATATATATATATATATATATATATATATTGTTGATGTAAAAAACTAGATCGCTCTAATTATTCAATCACAGATAAATAAATAAGACAAATATTTTTAAAGTGGTTCGGCTAGGAATAAAGCCTACGTCCACTGTTATGTTATTGCTGAGTGTTTGTGGAACTCTTGATTACAAGTTCTCTCAAGAAATTCCGGTCCCCTTGAATGAGGATGATACATGGTATTTATAGCCTTTAGGCTGTACATGAAAGGTCCAATACATTAAATGATATACATATGAAAGGGTAATACATTTAATGCAGCGTGTGCGTCAAGAATATAATGAATAGGTGAACAGTTGTCCGTCTGGTAATTAATGATACGGCCGAGATGCAGTTCGGACCGCCTTAGTTGCTTGCTGATCAAGAGTTCCTCGGAGTGCTTAGAGTATCTCGGGATGATAGAGTTCCTCGGTGTGATAGAGTTCCTCGGTGTGATAGAGTTTCTCGGTGTATTCTCGTTGCTCGGAAAGAAACACGGTTGGTCGGGAAATGATCTTCCTCGCTGCTATTGTGCCATGTAGATTCACACGTGTCTTCATATTATTCGTCCACATCAGCACATTAATTTTGGTATCAACAGAAGCCCCCAATGTTTCATATTTTGAACTTTGAAGAGTATGGAACATTCTTTCTCGGTATATGGCAATATTAAATGTACTTCCCGTGTTTCAGGAACATTGTATTCAAATTTCCTTCTTATTTCGCAGTTTCCGCCTTTTTGATAAGCGCTTTGATATTCGTGCAAATTTTGTCCTTTTAGCCGCCGGAAGTTTAGTAGTTTCTTTTTGGTAATCATTTCTTTCGCCGCTTCCCAATGCAAAGTATTTAAACTTCTTTGGTAACCATACCGTCGTCTACGTTTTTCATTCTCTGCATTCAAGCTTTCTATTCTCTTCTTCTCTTGTGCGTTCATCCTTGTTCCCGTTCGTTGTCAACACATCTCCTTTCTTTCTGTAAGATCTTCTTTCTTTCTTCTGTATCTCTTTTATTCAATATGGTTTATATCGTGGAGTCTGTTGAGAAATTCCGTTCTGATTTTTCCATTCCTTCGTGGGTAACTCTAGAGGTTCTTTCTAAGCCTTTAGATTACTTTCGATTGGCTGAGGGACATTGGTTCCCCAGTCTTTTTGTTGCTGAATGCGGTTTTTCCTTTCCACCAAACTCATTATGTCTTGAGTTTTGTCAATATTTTGATCTTGTTCCTGCAAAAATAGCCCCCAATTCATGGAGAATAATTAACGGGGTGCACAAATTAAATCTAACTCATGGGACTCGTATTGGGATCCCTGAAATTATGTTTTGTTATAAATGGGATGTTCTAGATAATATTTATTATTTAAAAACTAGGTATTTGAATAGGGCTCTTGTAGTTAATCTCCCTGACTCAGATAGGGATTATTTTGAGCATGGGTTGGTCATAAAAAATTGGCAACATGCGCCTTTATCTGGGAATGAAGTATACAACGGTCCCAGATGCCCCCCATACGGTAATGGGATAGGTTTATTTTTCATTTTATTTTACTTATGAAATTATGCTTTCATCATGTTTGACAAAATGTATGACTGATATCTCGACATGTATTTATTTGCAGTTGATAGCAAAAGAAAAACTCCAAAAGAGTCAGAAGTGAATATCAAGCATTTGAAACTTATCTGGAATTTGCATAAGACCATTGCTGACGAGCATATTAGATCTGCTTCATATTTACTACAGTATAAGAGTTACACAACCTCTTATACTGCTCGCCCTGTTGAACCAGCTTCAACACCAGAAAGTTCATCTTCAGATTCTCATATCCCCCTATCTCAGAGAATGGGCAAGAAAAGAGCTCCTCCTGCTCTATTTGGTGAAATTTCTTCTGCTGTTGGAGCCCAGAGAGGCAAAATTGATGTCCCAGAGGGGACTAAAAAAGTAGATGCCGATTCCTCCAAAGTTGCCAAGAAGCCCCCAATGGCCCCGAGCAAGAAAGATGCTCCCGCTGATGTAATTGCCATCTCTCCGACCAAGACTTCTTCCTTGGTTGATGCTGCTGACCGTCCTTTGAAGAGATTGAGGAAATCATCCTCAGTTAATCTTGCTGGAACTGCATCTTCTCTACCCGCTGGTGGTAGTAGTGTTTCAAAAATCATTCTTCCGAGTTCTTCAACGAGCTCAGTTATACCCGAGGTTCTCGGGGTTGATGAAAAAATTCCTAGGGATACACTGACATCCCTAGCTGCTCGCCATCTTTCTTTAGTAAATTTCTCATACCTTTGGTCTTTCTTTCTTTTTCTTGAATTCTTGTATTTGTGTTGACTTTATTGTTTTTCTTATCTTTCAGCTGGTGAACTGCTTCAATACCATTGTGAAGAAAGATCAAGTTATTAAAGCTTCCAGTTCCTTGTCCGATGTTGACGATGCTTTGTTGGGTTTAGCCCAATCTGTGAAGGAATCTCGCCAACAGTACATCGAGGAGAAAACTGTTTGGGAGAAAAAGCTGGCTGTGGCTGAGGCTGAGAAGATGAAGATGGCTGAAACCTCCAAGAATTTGGAGGAGAAAATTAAAGGTTTGGAGGTTAAACATCAGGAATCTGATGATAAATTGAAGAAGGCAGAAGAAGAATTATCTACTCTGCGAGATATCAAGGTTAAGAAGGAAGAATTGGAGGTGAAGCTCTCCTCGGAGAAGTCGAGGAGAAAAGTCGCCATCAAGAAACATTTCAGCGTTGGTTGGGAGAAAGGATGGGAGAGAGGGATAGCTGCAATGACGTCCCAAGTCCAATATGGGGAGTTGAAATACTTCCATGATGGTTGGGTAGCTTCTCTGCAAGAGCTAAAAGTCCAAGACGATTCTGAGCTATTCCAACGGCATCTCCCTGGTCCTCCTCCACCAATTGTGGAAGAAGAAGAAGATGAACCTGCTTCAGATGAGTCTTCCATGGCTATGGGCGATCAAGTTTCTGCCTCTCAACCCTCTGCCACCGAGGACGTTTCCTCCATGCCTCCTCCTCCCGAGAAGATTCCTACCGATCAAGCTGTTGTTACCACCGATCAACCGAGCTCCTCGTCCCAGCCTCCCGAGAAAGTCTTGGGAGACAAGGAAAAGGTGTGAAGTTGTTCGGTAGCATTTCTGTATTTCCTTGTAATCGAACAATGTAACTTTTTGATGATCTAATAAAATATATCTTTGCTTATCTCTGTTGTTGATAACTTATTTTTGTTGATTGTTGTCTTTTTCTTGTCATTAGTTTGTTGCTAGAATGGAATTGATCTCTTCTCATGATACCGAGCTGATGCAGCAATGTCATCAATACTATAAGGCTGGTCATACAGATCTTAGTACATCAGAAATTGCTGATATCCTTGGTTATGGTGCTTCAGAGCAGGCTATTGAAGCTTATCAGTACTTGAAAGCTTTACTCGACCGAGCAGTGGCCAACAATGTCGCTTACTATGAGTTGATTGAAGAGCTTCATGGTTCCTTAGAGGATCTTCAAAATCAACACAACGAATCAATGGCTTCGTTGCATAAGGATTATGAAAATAGATACCAGCAGATCTCTTCAGAAACAGGCCACAAGAAGATCATTGCTGGGTATGACGTTAGGGAGAGGACCCTAAAAGGTGAAGTTGAAGCCTGTAGACAAATTGCCGAGATCCTGGAACAAGAAAATAATAATTTACAGAAAAAATTAGCTCAATATGAATCTGCTGCTTCATCTTCTACTGCATTAATACCAGTTACTGATGAAGGCTTCTCGTTCTTAGAGGTCGAAAATGCCAAACTAAGGCAAGAGCTGGAGGACTTAAGAAGATCTGCCATTTCTAGAACTGCTCGGGGACGAGGAAAAGGTTCTCGGGGGCGAGGAAGAGTCCTCAGCCAAAGTGTTGAAGAGGCTCGCACTCAGTCTACTCTGGAAACTCAAGCATTCCAGTTGAAAGTAAAAGATCGTGCTCTGACTGAAATGTCCAATAAAAATCTGTCTCTGGAAGATCAGCTGGCATCAACGAAATCTGCCTTGCATAACAAGGATCTCTTTGCCAAAAGCCTTCATGAACAATTGGATAGATTAACCTTCCAATTCCATAAACAGCCAAGGGAATTCTGGATGGCAGGATATAATGAAGCTCTCGTTCATCTGGATGCTCGCATTGAACATGCTAACAATGAAGGTTACAAGCAAGGATGGTTAAATGCATTGGGTGTGTTAAAGTTGGAGCAAGGGCATTTTTTATGGGACTATCATGCTCCATCATTATTAGACTTGCCTGTACCACCTTTCAAATTGGATATGGCATGGATCCCAGCTCGTTCCATTCCTCGCAGTCTAATTTCAAAATACCTTGGTGATTATAGCCTTCATTCCCAGGTTGAATTATCTCGTCCTGAGCATCTTTTGGATACACCTTCTGTTATGAACGTCAGAATGCTCAGAGATGTTAATTTCATCAATTTTCCCCTTTGCCTAGAAGACCCTCCAACCGTAGTTGATCATGTTGGTGTACACTTTCTGGCTCCTTAAAGCTTTTGGCTCCTTAGAGCATTTTTTGGCTCCTTAGAGCATGTCCTCCTAACCAAAGGAGGTTGGCTACTTATAGCACTTTTGCTCCGTAGAGCTGTCCTCCTAACCAAAGGAGGTTGGCTCCTTAGAGCACTTTTGCTCCGTAGAGCTGTCCTTCTAACCAAAGGAGGTTGGCTACTTATAGCACTTTTGCTCCGTAGAGCTGTCCTCCTAACCAAAGGAGGTTGGCTCCTTAGAGCACTTTTGCTCCGTAGAGCTGTCCTCCTAACCAAAGGAGGTTGGCTCCTTAGAGCACTTTTGTTGTGTAGTGTATTACACTAGTATTCCCCGAAAAACTTTCAACCAGAAAGAAAATGGCGAAACACCTTCGTTTTATTCATAATGAAAGAAATGCTTTACATTTGACATCACTGATAATACTTGCGCAGGTGTTCAGCATTCCATGCGTTCTTAAATTCCTCTCCTTCTAGAGTTGCTATTCTGTAAGTTCCTGGTCGAACAACCTCTGTAACTCGGTAAGGTCCATGCCAGTTTGCTTCCAGTTTATTCTGCTTCTGAATGACCTTCTTTAGCACATAATCCCCCTCTTTTAAATCACATTTCTTTACCCTTTTGTTGTAAAACAGAGTTGTTCGTTGTTGATAAGCAGCATTCCTAATGGCTGCCTCTTCTCTGACTTCCTCGAGCATATCCAAATCCATCCTTCTCATCAGATCACTGATCGGAGAATTGAAATTTAACACCATATGTGTTGGTAGGCCCAACTCGGCAGGTATCACAGCCTCACTTCCAAATGCTAGCATATATGGTGATTCTCCTGTTGCTGCTCGGGGAGTTGTTCGGTAAGCCCACAAAACTGACTGTAGCTCATTAATCCAATTTGCTTTAGCGTCACTTAACCTCTTCTTCAGCCCATTTAGTAATGTTCTGTTCGTCACTTCAGTCTGTCCATTGCTTTGGGGATGGCCTGGTGCTGAATGAAACTTCAAGACGCTTGACTGATGACAATAGGCAGCAAATTCTTCATTATCAAATTGCATTCCATGGTCTGTGATGAAAGCGTGGGGGAGACCATACCGACAAATGATATTCTTCCATATGAACTGATACACCTTCTCGTACGTCATGTTAATTAGTGGTTCAGCTTCCACCCACTTAGTAAAATAGTCTACTGCCACGACGAGATACTTGAACCTTCCTCGGGTCGTCGGCAGTGGTCCAACCAGATCAATCCCCCACATGGCAAATGTCCAAGGTGATGTTATGGGTGTCAACAATGCCTGTGGAGTTCTTCGGATGGAGGAAAAACGTTGGCACTTGTCACACTTCTTAGCATAGGCTATACAATCAGCTCTCATCGTCGGCCAGTAGTATCCCTGTGTCATCACCCTTTGCAGAAGAGTCCGACCTGCTACATGAGCTCCACAAGATCCTTCATGGATTTCTTCAATCAATTCTTTGACTTCTGATGGATGCACACATCTCTGCAAACCTACCATAATTCCTCGTCTATACAAAACACCATTAGTTAACACATACCGAGCAACTTTATACTTCAATTTCTTGGCAGCTAGTTTGTCCTCCGGTAGCACTCCTTCTTCAATGTATGCTCTGATAGGATCCATCCAAGATGGTCCTAAATCAAGGGTAATAATCTTCACCGTCAGATCTTCTTCTATGCTCCGACTTTCTAGTACTTCAATTGGTATTGTTCTTCGCAGCTCGGTGCGCGTAGCTGACGCTAGTCGGGCCAATGCGTCTGCTCTAGCATTCTCCATTCTCGGTATCCTCACCAATTGAATAGCATCAAATTCTTTCAATAACTCCATCGCTTTTGCAAGGTACTTCACCATTAACTCTCCCTTCACTGCATATATTCCCATCATTTGATTCACAATTAATTGAGAATCACTGAAAACAATTATTTGACGTGCCTCCATAACTTTCGCCAAATGAAAACCTGCTATCATAGCCTCATATTCAGCCTCATTATTGGAAGCTTTGAATTGGAATCTCAAGGCATACTCCATGTCAATATCATCTGGAGAGTTTAAAACAATCCCTGCTCCACAACCAGCCGTGCAAGATGATCCATCTACATATAATCTCCATGTATGTAACTCGTCTTCAAATTTCTTATCTGTTAGAGTTCCTCGGTGAAATATCATCTGTTTTCTTTCATCATCCCCGTGTATCCTTCGTTCCTCGTCGGTCATTTGTTCGCGCCCCTCTACCAACCGGAGTTGGTCGGGGTTTGAATATGATGATTTTTCTACATCCACAAGTCCTTTTACCAACCTTGGTTGGTTTGGATCTGTGTCTGTTGATCCTGTATCGTCCACATGTAGGTCAACAAGCACCTTTTGCTCCTCGGGGGTATCAGGGTATGTTAACTCTGCTATAAAATCTGCCACGGCTTGCCCTTTCAACGATGATCTGGGTTCATACACAATATCATATTCACCGAGCTCTATTGCCCAGTACATCAATCTTCCTGATTTTTCTGGCTTGTGAAGGGCTTGTCTTAACGGCATGTCGGTATACACAATGATGGTATGGGCCTAGAAGTATGGCCTCATTCTTCTACTTGCTTCAATTAATGCCAGTGCCAATTTTTCCAGCTTTGGGTATCTGATTTCCGCACCTCGGAAGGCCTTGCTTGTGTAATAAATTGGCTTCTGGACTCCATTCTCCAATCTGATCAACGTCGAGCTAACTGCATTTTCTGATACTGCCAAATACAGGTACAGCTTCTCTCCAGTTATTGGCCTAGACAACAATGGTGGGGCTCCCAAATACTTCTTCAAATCTTGAAAGGCTTTCTCACATTCATCAGTCCACTCAAAACTTTTTCGCAGTGTTTTGAAGAATGGGAGGCATTTATCAGTTGCTCGGGATACAAATCTGTTGAGTGTTGCAACTCGTCCGGTAAGACTCTGCACTTCTTTCTTCGTCGTCGGGGATCGCAGCCCTAAAAGAGCCTTGATCTTTTCTGGATTTGCCTCAATACCTCGTTGGTTGACGATGTATCCGAGGAACATTCCTTCTCGTACTCCAAAGGTACATTTCGTCGGGTTAAGCTTCATCTGGTATTTATCCAGTTGATCAAAAGTTTGACTCAAGTCAACCAAATGATCTGCAGCTCTCTTGCTTTTGGTGAGCATGTCGTCGACATAGACCTCCATATTACGGCTGATTTGTTCGGTGAAAACCTTGTTCATCAACCGCTGATATGTTGCACCTGCATTTTTTAAACCAAAAGGCATAACATTATAACAATAAGTTCCCCTTGGGGTAATAAAAGAAGTACTTTCCCTGTCTTTAGGTTTCATTTTGATTTGGTTGTAGCCAGAATAAGCATCCATGAAGCTGAGTAGCTCGTGTCCCGAGGTAGCATCCACTAGTTGATCAATTCTGGGCAATGGAAAATGATCTTTTGGACATGCCTTGTTGAGATCAGTAAAATCAACACACATTCTCCATTTGTTGTTCTTCTTCTTTACCATCACCACATTCGCCAACCAATCTGGATATTTCACATCTTCAATGAATTGGGCTTTCTGGAGTTTCTCGATCTCCTCTTGTATGGCCTGGTTCTTCTCAGGACTAAACACTCTTCTTCTTTTCTTCACAGGCTTGATCTCCTTATTCACATTGAGTTCATGACATAAGAAGTTTGGATCTATTCCTGGCATGTCTTCATGACTCCAAGCAAAAGTATTCTTCCTGTTTCTCAAGAAAGTTATCAACTCCTGTTTTATTGAAAAATCCAACGACGATCCTATCTGAGTTATTCGTTCAGGATGCTCGTCGTCCAGGATAACAATTTCTGTAGATTCCACAACCTGCCCTTTTACGAGTTGAGATTCATCCCTAGGGTCAAGAGTTTCAATTTCTGTGCCTTCCTCCACTTGGTAAGTAGTAGTCTTTTTCTTTGATTCTTCAAGTTCCTCTTGCTCGACAGACGAATAATAGCATTCCCGAGCTACTTTTTGATCACCTTTCATAATTCCTACTCCAAAATTCGTTGGGAATTTCAAACACTGATGTACTGTAGATGGAACTGCTTCGAACTTCTTCAATCCAACTCTTCCCATGATGATGTTGTAGGCGGACTGCACATTCTTATCCATCACAAAAAAGCGTATTCTTTCTGTTCGACAAGCAGGCCAAGTTCCAATGAGTATATCCAACTTGATCGTCCCAAGTGGAAAAACTTTCTCGCCAGCAAAACCCAGAAGGGGTCTGTGATAAGGTTCTAATTGAGATAATTTTAAATTCAATCTATCAAAGCATGAATAGTACATGATGTCTGCCGAACTACCATTGTCTACTAACACCCTTGAAATGACCACATCCTTCATCCTCATTTTGATCACCAGAGGATCATCATGAGGGTAAAGAACACCTGCCAGGTCGTTTTTTGAAAAACCAATCACTAGCTTCTCTTTGTTTACCTTCCTCGGACGATCATCCTCGGCCAGGTTTATTCGCTGAATGTATGAACAAGCTTGAGCCTCTCCGAGGTAAGCTTTTCTTTCTGCAGTAAGGTCTCCTCCTCCTGCATCTCCTCCTGTAATAACATTACAATCAAATGACCCAAAACGTATGGAAAATACCTCTCGTTCAGGTTTCCTTGGCTTCTTGGGAAGATCGGGGTCATCATCTGGATCCTCTTCATGGTCCCTCCTCTTTTTCTCCTCTGCACGACGAGGAGATCTAGATCTCTCTCTAGTTCTATCATCATTCTTCCTCTCACTCCTGCGATCTACGTACTTTGATAATTTTCCTCTTCGGATGAGTGTTTCAATCTCGTTCTGAAGGGCTATACAATTTTTGGTCATATGGCCATGATCTTTGTGAAACTCGCAATATTTGGCCTTATTCCTCAGGTCGGGATCTGTCTTCAGTTTCTCTGGCCACTTGATTTCCTCGTTATTCCTGATTTCTTCCAAAACATGATTAATACCCACTTTCAATGGAGTATAATTATCATACTTCTTTAGGGCTTCCAACTTCATCCTGTTATTCTTGGAATGTTGATCACCACCATTACCTTTCTGATCTTTCTTCTTAGAATTGTCGACCTCCACTTTAACTTCTTTATCCATATTCTTCTTCGCAGCCATAGCCTCCTCGGCATTCATGATTTTGGCCGCCTTTGCCATCAACTCCGACATATTTTTAGGTGGATCTTTGGCCAAAGTGTAGTACAGCTTGTTAGGCAGCAAACCACTCATCAGAGCAGTGATTGTTGTCTTTTCTTCATAATCTATGACTTCCAACTTTTCGTTATTGAAACGAGTTATGTAATCTCTAGTACTTTCACCTGATTTTTGTCTAACACTTAGCAAGTGTGCTACTCGTTTTACCGGCTTTGCTCCAAAACAAAAATTGCCAATAAACAGCTCGGCTAACTGAACAAAAGTTGAAATCTTACCCCGAGGAAGATTATTGTACCATATCTGTGCAGATCCGGTAAGAGTTCCCGAGAATGCTCTACACCTCATCTCGTCGGGGACAGCGTAGATATCTGCAGCAGCTTGGTATTGTTCTATATGAAGTACGGGATCTGTCTTTCCATCGTACTTTGGAGTCACTACGGGTGCTTTGAATTTCGACGGTGTAGGGAAATCCACAATGGCTTGCACAAAAGGTGTTCCTTGAACAAAAGTTCTCTGTAAGGGGTTCCTCGCCTTAGCCATTTCTCCCAGTCTATCCTCCAACCGTTGAATGGAACCTTTCCATGCTTCATTCCCTTCCTCGGGCCGCTTAGTCCGAGCAACTGATTGCTCTGACGTAGCTTCCTGAGATTTATCTCGACGAGTGGTTGGTCGTGATTGCGCAGATCCTTCTCTCAAACCTGGTGGTGGTAGAAAACTTCTTGATGGAGCCCTAGGTGGACTCATGTTCCTCCTTGGTCCTAACCGACTGAAAGGAGACACTCTGCTTAACCTTTCCAAAGCACTAGTTCTCTCCGGAGAGAGAGTGATACGTTGATCTGTATCCGTAGCCCGTATCGATGAAGTTCGCCCAGGTTGATAAGAAGAATCATTAGACTCCTCATTGCGATATGACCCAGTACGTCTAGATTGCGATTGCCTATGATCACTCCTTTGCCCTGAATAGGTAGGTGCAGCGCCCTGAAGAGTTTGAATGAGTTGCCTCATAGATTCTTGCATGGCGGTTTGTCCTTGAGCCAGATTCGTCATAATTCCAGCCAGATCTGGGGATGCAGATGGATTTGGAAGATTTCCAGTATTTCCAACATTTCGATTACTGGATTCTGGATTATCTGCCATTGGTGATAAATGATTTTTATGAAAAACGATAATAACAGTCGTTTCCCACAGACGGCGCCAATCTGTTGATGTAAAAAACTAGATCGCTCTAATTATTCAATCACAGATAAATAAATAAGACAAATATTTTTAAAGTGGTTCGGCTAGGAATAAAGCCTACGTCCACTGTTATGTTATTGCTGAGTGTTTGTGGAATTCTTGATTACAAGTTCTCTCAAGAAATTCCGGTCCCCTTGAATGAGGATGATACATGGTATTTATAGCCTTTAGGCTGTACATGAAAGGTCCAATACATTAAATGATATACATATGAAAGGGTAATACATTTAATGCAGCGTGTGCGTCAAGAATATAATGAATAGTTGAACAGTTGTCCGTCTGGTAATTAATGATACGGCCGAGATGCAGTTCGGACCGCCTTAGTTGCTTGCTGATCAAGAGTTCCTCGGAGTGCTTAGAGTATCTCGGGATGATAGAGTTCCTCGGTGTGATAGAGTTCCTCGGTGTGATAGAGTTTCTCGGTGTATTCTCGTTGCTCGGAAAGAAACACGGTTGGTCGGGAAATGATCTTCCTCGCTGCTATTGTGCCATGTAGATTGACACGTGTCTTCATATTATTCGTCCACATCAGCACATTAATTTTGGTATCAACATATATATATATATATATATATATATATATATATATATATATATATATATATATATATTTGAGGGAGTTTAGTTGAATAAATTAAACGGGTTTGCACCACGAATCCTAGTGTTGAAAAATCGTACCATAATCCTATTGTTTGTAGAATCATCAAGATTCCAGATTTGTGTGCGTGTTGATAGTTTAGTTTATTTAGCTCAACATATTTTATTTGTCACATATGTCTAAAACTAAGTTTTATGACATTTAGCTATCAATTAGAGCTTCTTGAACATTTCGATGTGTTTATGTTGTGATTCACTTCTTATAGTTCACATCCATTCACTCCATATCCATGTTTGAGAACATTGATACCTATGTTGGCATGAAACTCACATTGTTTACTTATTTTATTTTTTCAGTTTTTAGTCTGTTTTGCTGTTGTTGGCGATTTCCAGTCTGTTTTTAAGGAAAAAATTTCACTGGGTAAATCTTTAATATTTTTTGGAACTGGAATTGAGAATTTTGTATGTCGTTTTAAGGACATCTGGACTTGGTTCAAGAGACAAGTCTATGTCACGATATGAATTGATCTCGTGAGCTTCAAACGCGATGGTGAAAAGTGTCAGGTATAAGTCCCGAGATGGTGGCGTTATGGGTTGCGAGAATGGGTGTTCGTGCGAGGGCCTATTGGTTTGGGATTTTTAAGGTCATTTGTTTCTTGGTTCAAATGACATGCAAAGTTGTCCAAAACGACGTGGCATTGTCGTTCAAGTGACCTGAGGGATTTTTTTAGATTTGTTCCAGTTTCGTATTTGTTACATCTATATGATTATTTTCTTCTGTTTTGGTACTTCGGGGTAGTTTTTATGCAGTATAGGTTAATGATGCATGATGGATTTTACTGCATTATTCGTTGAGTCATATCATTACTAATTTTGATGATATCTTTCATGTGACTTCTATTTACTAGCTATGATTTGGTACATAGTGATTACTTTTAGCTGGCGGTTTATGTTTATCTAGATATGCTTCATAGATTTTTCACGTCCTAGATATTTAATGGTTTGATTATCTTTTTCACTTATTGTCTATTCGAGACAAAAAGGGGGAGATATTTATGTGATGTAGGGGGAGAGTTTATTTGATGCGCACTTAGTTTTTGTCGCATTACAAATTGATATCATATGCTTTCATGCTTATATATTGGTATTAATTATTATGCACAATTTGATATCATGCTTCAAATGATGTTTTCATTTTGGTATTAAAATACTTTGCTCACATGTTTAACAAATGGTTTGTTTTTACATATTGGTATTTTTATATCATTTGTTCCTCCATACTTCACTGGGTATTTGTTTGTTTCATGTGTGTAAGTATTCTTCAGCGAGTCAGATTTCAAGACTATATCACATTCAGATATCTCATGCTTGCAGGACCAACATTTACTAATATTTTCCTGTAATTATTGATTTTGGATTTTATGGGATGGGATTTAAGTGTCATACATCTTGACGGCCTGACTTGGGCATTTCACTATTTGTGTTTTGTCCCAGAATAGTCAAAGGGGGAGATTTGTAAAGACAAAATTTCCAATTGAGTCCATTGTATGTATTTGACTTATTCCCGAAACAAAATAATATTTTTGAGTCAAAGATAGATTTTTGATTGTCATGATCCCACACAGCCTATGACACAATGTTTATTGAACACGTTGCAACCAAGCTTCAAAGATTTATTATGCTGAGATTAATTTGGTGCACGTTTCATGTCTTAATTGCATTCCGATCTCTGAAGTATGAATGCGTAATGTTTATGAGACTTAAAAAATGTTTTTAGGATGTTATTTTTATTTAAAAAATATTTAAAAATATTTTATCTTCATTTATTCTGAGATAATGATTGTTAGGGTAGTATTGAACCTTCCCTTGTGTTTAAAAGGATCAAACGACACTTGAAGTCGTTCGAGTGACATTTCAAGGTCGTTCAAATGAGATGAACATGTCCTTCGAGCAACATTTCCATTTCATTTTATTTGCATGTTGATCTCGTTCAAAATATGCACTGGCTTAAGTTTTTTTTATCTAAGGTGTGCTTAACTCATAATTCCGTAAGTGGAAGAACCAGAAAATAAGTTTACGTACAATACATTTTCTCCACAAGTTTTCTAAGGTTTTCAAAGTCTAAAACACATCCTTAGAATTTCACAGTCTGATTTTTCATATTCTTATGCTATATAGATCTTGGTTTACACCATTAGAGTTGTTCATCACTTTGAACGTTGGGTTTTGTGGTGAAAAGGCGAAGGAGTTCGTGTTCTACATCGTAGACATTGCCAAGTTCTATTGGTGGACACCGAGACATACGTGGATGCATGTGTTATGAATGAGCAAAGTAGAAGGACTTCTGTGTGGGCACTATGGAGAAGTGGTTGAAGAATCAGAGGATCGCCAATACTTTTGGGGGATCGAGTCATTGAGTAAGTCTATCGTCTGTACTTTGTAATACCATATCATAGTGATTGTCTGGCTTGGGCCATCCGAGGTTTTTTCCCTTAGTGGTTTCCTCATACATTCATCGTCGCCTTTGTGAACTTATATATTTTACTTGCTTTAATCACCTAGATGCATGTTTAGGATTAAACAAAATAAAATTGGGCTTAACTAAAATTGGTTCACCTACTTAGTGCGTATAAAATTTGGAAAAGAGTTTTTTCCAAAAGAAAGTTTTTTTACATCCTTAAAACACATTCAAAAGAAAAAAGGGCCTACAAAGGTTAAAATTAATCTGCTAAAATGTGTGTTTTTATTAATAAGAGAAAAGTTCTTAATTTATATAACCGACCGCCAGGGTGTTTAAATGGATTTTAAAAGAGAAAGTCCATACTGAACAAGCCTCCTCCCCATATGATGAGTAAACTTAATTTTTTTAGGAAAAGTGTTATACGTGAGGCAATTAATTCCAGCATTAGGTGAAGTTACTCATCCATTGACAAAGATCTTTTGAAGTAATGCCAAATTCAGCTGGATGGATGAGAACAAAGAAGTATTTGACAGAGTAAAAGTAATCTTGGGGTGACCCTCAACGATGATACCTCTAATTGATATCATTCCATTAATTCATTACCTAACATCCCCAAAAATACAAATTGGGGCATTGATTTATATAATCATCACAGTGATAGAATCATGCTACTCTATAGTTAAACATCACTATTTGGCACTAGTATTTGTGGCACAAATCTTAGGTATTACTTACTTACCTTCATGGCACATATCATTATAAATGATGACCTCATCATATTTATCCCCTAGAACAATCCTTATCTAAAGAGTTTCATGATAGTTTCTAATACTATGAGAGTATAATTTGATATGCATCATGACATGAGAAATCAAGAATGAGGGGTTTGTTGATTTGCTCACTCAATTCCCTCGTGGGATTTGTGAGCCAATAACCGAGAAAATGCCTAGTGATGACTTGCAGTCTAACCACCATTATCATTTTAAGTAAGAATGTCAAATGTAATTCGACATATCGTTTACAGCAAGAACTGGTAGAGTAAGATTTGTCCTCTCTTGAGACAAAGAAAACACTACCCTATCCTTAAATCTAAATTCCTTTGTCATAATAATGAGGTTCAATACATGACAATAACTTGGGGTTACTCGTACAGGAGAAAGGAATACATATGATATGAACCAAAGGACATTCATAACTTGTGCATGGATAACTTGTGTTAAAGCACCTCAACCTCATGCCTTACAAAATATATGTCAAGAAGTTATTGAGAAAATTTGCATCAGTGACACTAAAGAGGCATCATAGAACATCTAATAACCACCTAAATACTTATGAATTCATAACTGCTAAAATTTAGGTCAAAGGACAATACAATGATAACCATCTTCAAGAGAGAAGTTCTCATAACCGCCCTTAACTTGTTTATTACAGATGAAACAATTCTTCGGTAATAAAGAATCATGGTGTAACTTACACATACTAAAGAACCAATAGACATTTCTTATCTATAAGAGTTTCTACGAGTACATGAAGTCATATACCTCAGAAGTTAATAAGGGGTACTCGTTTGATGCGTGGGGAAGGGAAAACTACATAAATAATAAAATATATTTATGGCATATATTATGAGTAAATGGACATCCCTCCCTACAAAAATATCTAGAGTATGGCATTTTATTATTCCATAATAGGCAAGAAGTTAGTAGTATTCACACAAAAATGTTTGGAATGCCAAAATTTTACAATTGCCAAAGAATCTACCAATGATAAAAATGATACCAATGATAGCAGACATAAAAATATACCAGTGTTATCATACAACATGCCAATATGAATCGAAGATTAAGCATATGACAAAAATGGATTAAATTCAAATGCAAAGACTCAAAACAAAACATACCATACATATACAATCGAACATATACCAAGGAAATATAAATATATATATATATATATATATATATATATATATATATATATATATATATATATATATATATATATATATATATAGGAGAATGCTCGCCTACATTATATTTTATACATCATCCATATATCACATCTAGTTGTAGGGCCTAAAAAAATTTCTTTCCAAAATTTTTATTTTTCTCTTGAAATTAACATTCCATAAACCAATATTCAAAAAATTAGTTCAAAATATATTTTGTATCTATTATTAAAAAATCCACAAAAAATTGCTCAAAATACATTATATATAAGGGTCTGCGCCAACAGTTTTTTGTGAATTTTTAAAAAATTGCGACAAAATGTATTTTGACCTAATTTTTTTACTATGAGTTGATTAGAAGCTTAATTCAAGATAAAAATAAAAAAATCCAGAGAAAATGTTCATTAGGACTTAGAACTAGGTGTAATGTATGGTGTGATGTATACATCATGATGTATGTGAGCCTTCCTCTCTCTCAATATATGTGTGTGTGTGTGTGTGTGTGTGTGTGTGTGTGTTTGTGTGTGTATATATATATATATGTATAAACACCACAAATAAGATACAAAACACATATTCCACGTTATTACGGTATCGATGTGTTGAAACAAAAGTGGTACGGAGTGAAGTGGCATGAACTAAAAACGAGAGAAATATGAACAAATCACTTAAAAATCTCCAAAAACTTTTATTTGACCGCCGTAACTTGCCAAACTTCGATTTAGCCTCACGGTGAAAAATAAAGAACTCATAATGGACAGTTATACATAATGCACACTAGCCAAGAAATATATATATATATATATATATATATATATATATATATATATATATATATATATATATATATATATATATATATCATTTTCCTCTCTTTTCATTGAAGATACTAAATTTTAAAGCATTAATGCAAAATTTGACCTTGGAAATTTTTCTTTTATTTTGTCTCCATCTTGTTTTAGGCTCATGTCAGCGATGGCCTTTCAAGAAAAGAAGTTTTCTTCTTCCGTAGCCCTTTCCCATTGTGCACTCATATTTGTATTAAATAAGATTAAGCACACGTAATGGTTCTTACATGCAAAAATTGCCCGTAGTAAAAAATATTATGTATATGACAAGTTTGATAAGAGAACATCTCACCTTGATCATGTAACATATAAAGTTATAATCCAAAATAGCTCGTGCAAAGTTTGTGCGGAGTCATATGCAAAGTGAATCCATCAATTAAATTAAAGTCAAACAACTCCATTCAATCATCTTAAGAACAATCCTAGCATTGAAAGCCATAAGCAAATGTTCGGATGGGATTCAAACACTTCGATATGGCAAAAAAAAAAAATTTTAACCAAACTACACAAACAAAACAAAAATCTTTTCGAGTTTTTAAACATTTTTTCACAAAGGACTAAAACGACGCACAATTTTTTTCTCCATAAGACTATAAAAAATGGAAAATAAAAATACAAAAGATAAATATCATACAACTAGCAAAAACATATAACTTGAAGCTCCAAAGCCAGTGTATGAAAAACATGCAACCACAATCACTCATAAGATATACTATGCAAAGAATCATGTGATAGCATGCGAGAATGAACAATCCTGCATTTAAATGCCTCTAAATCAGATCTCCAAACCCACATAGGTGTAATGTGACAATCTAGGGTTTGAGTAAACTTGGTGACACTATTCTTAGACTTCTTAGGACCTTTTCTATGATCATAATATAATTGCCTAAGATGACCTTTCCTATCGCAATGTGTCCAAGTATAAACACGAGGAATGCTACCTTTAGGTCGACTTCTTTAAAACTCCCTAGCAACGGTTGACCCTCTCAAAATATTGGTCTTGGATTTAACAACAAAAGTATTTGTATCATCAAAGCCAATTTCAAAATAATCATATTTGACTTGGATGTTGTCTAACATCTTATCTAGCTTCTCCAACCCAGATTCCAAATCAAATTTGACGTGACTTGAGTCTCTCAACTTCTTCTCTAACTCTACAGTCCTAGACTCAAGTAAATGCTTAGACTCTTAAAACTCAAAGGACTTTTTCTTTAAAACTTCCATCAAACTACAAAGGTTATCTATCTCTCCATTGATATACCTGAGTTTCTCCCTAAGAGTCTTCTTACGTGCCCTCAAATCCTTATTTAATTTAACGTCATCATTACCTATGGAACATTTCTTCAAGTTAGCATTTGAATGGAAGTTGGCCTATTTAACTTCAATTAATCGGTGTACAACTCCAAAAAGTCCACTTGAAGCTCACTTTACTCCTCTTCTTTTTCTTCTTCCATTTCTTCATCGCTCCTCACTTGGGAATCACAATATCGAACCTTGGGACCGTTATGCAAATGATCCTTTTAAAAAATAGAACACTTTTTATCTGATCCCACATGACTAGATGTGAACGTGATGTAGTGACGTTAAACGAGGGAATCACATTCTTCCGACTCACTATCACTAAGGGTGGAATTGTATACCTTCGGTTTCTTACCATCCCTCCTTAGTCTAATGGGATACTCATGAGAATAATGACCAAAACATTGCAATTAAAAGTAGTTATCCCGATCATCCACATTCTTAGAACCATACCTTTTCTCTTTATAACGATCATCAAATTTCTTAGGTTTTTCCCAAAACTATTATTTTATATAAGCTTTAGAAACTTCTTTAATGTCCTAGAAAACCCAACTATCTCTTGAGCATCTACCTCACCGTCATTATCGAAATTCGACACATCATCCTTTTGGGATTTCAAGGCAACACCCTTTTCATTCTTGTCATCCCTTTCTTCAGAGGACCCGTGTTCATCTCATACATATAAAGATGGCCTACGAGTTCTTGGACTCCCATAGTGTCGACACAACCTAGGGAATCTAGGACCGTGACTTTGGCGTTGACTCTTTCAGGCAACGACTTTGAGATTTTTTGCATAACTTTAAGCTCAGGGATAGGCTCACCAAAGCCAAATGAAGAATTGACAATATTTGACAACCTGTCATAAAACTTAACAAAAGACGCATTCTCTAATATTTTAATTGTTTCAAACTTAGTCATTAAATTTTATAAATTGGAAACCCTAAGAGCATATGTACCCTTATGTGTGGATCGTAAAATATCCCAACAATCCTTTGCACTCTCACGAGGCGTAATTCTTCAATATTCTTCAACAATCATAATGTAAAAGATATAATTTACATCCTTGGAATTCGAAGTCGAGGCATTCTTTTCAGTCATTTTTTAAGAGTTGAACGCTTTTGGAGAACCACCTTCAATGGGGGGAGTACGTATATACTCAATTGAGTTCCAAAAGTAATCATAAACCAATTTTAAGAAAAATCACATATTCACCTTCCAATAGGGATATTTTGTCCCATCAAATAATGGAGGTCGTGTAACAGACCCTCTCGATTAAAATCAATCTAAACCCTAAATGTGCACAAAAACATGGATTAAACACAACAAACTAGTTTAACCTGCTCTTATAGCAATTTGAAAATGCTACTGCGCCCTATGGTTATACGGATTATCATAAATAAGCGCAAATTTTTACTTTTTCAAATTTTATACATGCACCAATTAAACCAAGTGTTCTGTAAAACAATTTACCAATTTTAGCCTTGACCTAAGCATGCATCTAGGTGAGAATAAGTGATAAATAACTTTTTGGGTATATCGTCGTTGTACTGTCGTTGTCTTCAAAATTCACTCTCAAAAATTCCTTGAGTACCTACAAAACTTGTCTAAAAATAACTCGTATTGCGGTAAGTATGGGTATCAATCCAACTTTTAAGGTGAAACAATTTATGTGAAAAGTTGCAGTCCAATTTTTTTATGAAAATATTTTTTATTTTTTATTTTTTAAACAATTTCGAGGGAAAAATTAACTAATGCTAAAATTACGAAATGACTAAATAATAAAAAAATATGCAACCGAGTGTGAAATATGTGATAAAGTCAAGAGATGGGATTACACTGCATTTTCAATTATTTTAGTTTCTCAATTTATTAATTTGAAATAGTTCGAGATAATATTAAATCGATAATCTAACTCTCGTTAAAATTATAAATTTAATAAAATCATTTTCAGAAAATTAATTTTAAAATGTCACACAATGAAAAATTAGGACTTATACTATTTTCAGAAAATTACCCGCTAGGATCAATTTAACGAAAAAATAGCAATCTTCAAATTTCAACACCGAATTAATATTCATATTTCGAAAAAACCTATCTCTAGTTCGATTCATAAATTCAAACATTAATTTGTTCAATTAATTTACTAACTCTCGTTACATAAATTATTTGGTGGCAGTTAAAAATTAATTTACCCAAAAATATACAATTAATGAAATTGATTAATCAAATTAATAGCATTCGCAGTGCATCCCACCCCTTGAATGGGGTGTTTAGTCAAACATTCTCATTTTAGAATAAACATCATTCAATAAAATAGCAAGAATGGAAAGAAAAGGGAAAGAAATTCAATACGCAAAATTTCTTTGTCGAACTTGTTCATGAAAGTGCGTCTCAATCTTTTCACAAATTCAGCATTTGATTACACCAAAAATAATAAAAACAAACCTACAAATGTATTCAAAACTAAACTATTTTTTTTTTGTATTTTTCTGATTTTTTTTCATGACTCTAAACTGTACATAATATACACCCTTTTTATCTCTCTTGCGTCTCCTTTTTCTGATATGAGAGTCCTATGTGTCCCCTCAAAAGTGAGCATATGCCTTTTTTTTAATAGTGGCTTTCATCTCTTTCTTTAAAGTCCCACAATTTGATTTTAGAGGAGATATTGGTTGGGTTTTATTTGGCTTGAATTTGGCTCCTTCTTTTGTGGGATATGGCAGGGTCAAAGGAGGGTTTTAAAAAATGGGATTGAGGAGAATTGGGTTTGGTTGGGAGATAGGCCGAGTTCGGGTTGGTCCGGGCGAGGTCGCGGGTATGGGTGATTGGCTTGCTGGAGATGGGCGAGAGGGATCTTGCGGGTTTCGGAGATCGACTGGTGGGTCAGGCCGCCGACACGAGTTTGTTTGGGGAAAATGACGGGTTTGACTGGGTTCCCGGTTTTAGGATTTCGGTTAGGGCTACTAACCGGAGTTCGTCAGCGGGTATGGTGGCTGGCCGACGGGTTGGTTTGGAAGGATTCTGGCCATGGGTTTAAGGGATTGAGGTTGCGAAGGTGGTAGTGAGTTTTCAGTGGGTTGATTATGGGGTCAGGAGCTGTTAGGTGCTGCTGGATCTGATAGAGGAGGGTTGTTTGAATTAGTAACAGGGGTAGGAAGGGTTTGGTGGGTATCCCAGCGGGTTGTGGGTGGACGAGGAGAGAGAGATGGGAGGTGTGTTAATGGTTGGTTGTTGAAATGGTGGGTTTTTGGTTATAGAGTAGGAGAGAGAGAGGTGTGTTGGTAGGGAAGATGAGGGGTGTGGGGTTAGGTGTGGTGAGTGTGTAGGAGACTTAAGGTGAGGTTGAAGATGTGGGCATGTTTGTGTGTGCGAGGGTATAAGTTAGTGTGTGAGTGAGTTGTGTGTGTTTAATTTGTACCCCTAAAATTAACACAACTTAAAAAATAAAACAAAAACTAAATAAAATAAAAAATTAAAATCTAATAAAGCTAAAAAAAAACTAACATCTCAAACTAAATAAAAATAAAAATAAAAAGAAATAAAATAAAACTCTATTAAACTAAAAAAATATAATCCTAATAAAATAAATATATAAAATGAAATCTAAAAAAAACTAAAAAATTAATCCTAATAAAAATAAAATTAACTAAAGATTAAAAAATAAAAACTAATAAAAATTAAAATCAAAATAAAGAAATAGAAAAATAGAAAATAAATCCTAAAAAATTCTAATTAAATCTAAAATAATTCTTAAAAATAAAACGACTCAAAATAAAAAAATCTAAAAAATGCTAAAAGTACAAACACAACACACACCGGGCTCGGGTGTAGGCTATGGGCTCGGTCTAAGATTAGGTTAGGGTTTGGGGACACGGTTCGGGAGATCGGAACACATCGGGCAGGCTCAATTATGTACTTTGACTTCACTATCTCTTTGAGTTCTTCGATGCTTTCTTTTAATCGCTATTGTGTCGCAATTAACTTGATTTAGCACTATTTGTACCGCAACTGCGTATTGACTTGAGAAATAAATAAATACAAACATAAGGTCAATTTTAATTAAAACGGTGGACTAAAATGCACATATTCGGGGTATAAATTATACACTTTTGGGTGCTTATCACACCACCACCAAACATAACATTGCTAGTCCTCAAGCAAGAATAGAGAGAGAACATAGATAAGTAACCAAAAGTGTGCCACTTTCATAGGCACTGGCGATTGCACTTAGCATATGCAACAAGCCGTTAAACCTATAGGTTGCCCTACATGACGAGTGGTGTCTCGTGAGGGCTTGCAGTGAATATACCAAAAAAATTCAGAAACTTATTTAAATGCAGTATCTGAGTAGATGATGAAATGCTATACAACCCAACTTCAATGATGTCAAGGAATACCGTATTCAACTATCAAAATGAGATATTAAATTACTTAATACCAAAAGTGTAATCCTTCCTAAAACTCAGCATGGTGTTAGTGTGAAACAATCTTAAGTATCATTAGAGTCATTCCTAGATTGCCTTTTCAAGAATCATGCTTTGACTTCAATTCTCACTAGATCTCTCTTTATGAATTGAACTCTTTGAGAATTGGGTAAGTGTATCTCTCTAGTGTGTGTGGAAGTGAGTAAATATAAGCAAGTTCATACATCTAACACACTTCATAGAAAATGACGGATACATGAAAGAAAATTGATCTCATGAACGAATGTTTAACCACTATGTCGAGAATGTCGAGTTATTCACCATATAGCCTTCTCATTTGCCTGAACACTGTACCAAGGGTGAAAATGTAGTTTATGAAATGTATGAGGGGATAATGAAGAAAATGAATGATAGGATTTTTTAGAAGAGTGTGGCTAAATAATGTCTTCATTTTTCAAATTTTAAATCGCATGCTTTCTTTTTCTTCGTTTCTATTTTTTTTTTTTGCTTTTTTTTTCTATATTTTTTTTCCTTTTTTTTTATTCCGATGCATTTTTCTTTTCATAACACAAATGAAGACAATTTACATGGAAAATTTCAAACACTCTTTTTCTTAAAACAAAGGCAATGATGGATGGTATCTGGGACATATATGGGTAAGGAAATGGGTGAACGATAATAGGTGGAGTGAAGGGTAAAAATGGTAAGTGTATGGCAAAATCGATTTAGTGCTCAGGACAAACTACAAGACACATGTTTCTTATAACTCGAAAGTGATGTCATTCTCAGTAGTTATGGCAAAATTGAAAAAATAATGAGACCATGCAACGACTAAGTGCGGTATCCAAAGACAGTTGAGTCAACTTGCGACTCGGAGATACGTAAAAACCCTCAAAAGGGTGAAAAGCTCAAATCTCACGGGTTTAAGTCGCCACTAGTGATCTTTTAAGGCTCTCTTGAGAATATTGTTACTCTTCAACAATCGATTGTAAAAGTGACACTGCAAATTGTCGAGTTTAATAATTCATAGTGCAAGTACGCTTTTAAGAGATATTATTTAATTTTACTTGTAAAAAGCGCAATTTTAGTGTTGAATACAGGTATTCCGAGATTTTTAAAAGAGGGATGATTGACAATTCATGCCATAAAATGTAAATTTAACTGCGCAAAATGTTTAAAATCACCTGTTTCTGAAAATTTTCAAAAGTGGTACGATTTTGATAAATTTCCCAGCCCCAAACAAAAGAGAACATCGTCCTCGATGTTTAAAACCATATATATAAATAAAAGCACAAGGGATGAAAGATATTACCATAATGAGCCGCTTATGAAAATGTACCGCACGATGGAGCATAGATGAAACCTGAAGAACATATGCGATACAAATACGCACAAGTCTATAAAGCAGGTGAAAATAATTGGTTGGTGTAAAACACCACCCCCAAACAGGGTAAGACTCATACTCAGAAACAATGAAAACGGGCTGCCTTCCGGTAGCATTAAGTTTAACGTTTTCAGCCAGACTGAACCAATCTCACCCTAAAGATAAGATCTATGAAAGTGATAGGCGGCAGAAAAATTGGGTGATGATAATCACCCCCAAACAAGACTGAAGCATCTGTCTTGTTGGATAAATGCGAAAATAGGTCAATGCACTTGTATAGCAAAGTGAATCACTCGATGCAAAGCATCGGTGGACCATGGGCGGGTGGGTAGGAGGGTACATGGACGAAGGGTAAGGGTGAGGATTTATAGGCACCGGTCACGGGCCTTATTGAGCGTAAATGTGAGGGCAACAAGGGCCCTATAAGAATGGTTCTCTAATTGGTGAGGAAGGCAGGAGGGTTTCACAATAATGATGGAGCGGGTCTCAGAGAAAGTGCACGACCGTTCTATATATGGACGGTGATAATGGTTGTGTTGTGACATGCCACGGAGATGTCAATGGAAAAAATCAACACCACAAGGAAGTGGTGTGCATAGAGTAACCAACTCGGTGTCACGAAAGATAAGAGTACCAAAAATACTCTTATAGATAGTGGTGTCGATGAAAAATGCACAAATGTGATCGTGGAGTACTAGGGTGGAGGGAGGAGGGAGGTGATGACCTAAATGTGTATATGTGAACAGGTGAGGTGCAATAACAAGGTCCAAACCAAGTGGTGGGGTAGAGGGGACAGTGGGTGGATCGGGTGGGACAATGGGTGGGGGAAGATGATCTAACTCACGAGTAGGTGAAACACACTCCTCATAAGGCTCAGAGTGATCCTCAAGGACACTCGTAGGAGGAGGTGGGGAAGTGAACGAGGGAGTGATCAACTTAGCCACCATTACGGCACCATCTGAGGTGGTGAAAGGGTCTAACGAGGCTTTAAGATCTGTGATAGATGAATCTACATCAATATTCGGCTCAAGGGGAGCTGAATATGATGGGGTAGGATCCATATCAAGAGAGGTGGGAACCATCTCTGATGCTATTTAGGAACATTGGTGAGCACTCGTAGCCGGAGCTAACCTAAAATATAGGGGCATGTCATAGACATATGCAATTGGGGCATAAGGTAAAAGCTCAGTCGTAATGAAGGATTCTATGTAAGGGTAAAGGCGAACCTCAATGTGGGGTTTGAGAGTATGGGGTGGTGTGGGATCAGTCTCACAATTAAGGGATAGGTCAACACAATTGTCAACTTGGGGCCCGGACCACGGGGTATTCTCAACTTCAAGATTCTCAGGATGATAGGATTGGTCACACTCAAAATCAGTGGCACAAGACAACACATAATCGTCCCACGCACGAGTAATAATGGGTTGACTTAGGAGGAAATCCATCTCGTTCGCACACTCAAATGCAGTAAACCTCTATTCAATCATTTGAATGGATTCATTTTTAGATTTAAGGGTGTGCGCAAACTTGTACAAGAGACGTTCGAGAGCAGATGTGAAAGGTGGTGGTGAAGTGTTGGTGGGTGGCGGTGGTGGTTGATGTGGACACAACTAACTATAGACACCGGGATATACAGGGTCAAGTGCAGCAGTCACGAGAGAAGCATCTCCGTGAGGGACAAAAGTTTGATCAGCATAAGGAACATATAAAGGGGACTGATAGGTATGAGGTGCACGAGGTGGTGATGAGAACTGTTGGAAACCGTAAGGATCCAAAACATGGCGTTGGGATTCAAATTGCATGGAAGGTGATCAGGCCTCCATGAATAGCTTGGGTACTCATACCCCTCGAGATTAGATATGTCGTGACAATACGTCGAAGGTGGCTCCAAAACAGTGTCATAAGGATACACATGTTCCAAGGTGGATTCAGATTGAGAGAATATAAATGGGCACTCATGGGACAAGTGATCAATAAGAAAGCAGTGTATTCATGACGAAGCATGAGATGGGTTGACACTCATCACCGAAGGCGGTGGAAGATGAGATGTGTGCGTGGACGACACATGAGTTTCAACAATGGGTGTTTGAGAGTTAAAACCATGAAGTAGTGTATGCAGGTTCGATTCGGGCTCAACATCAAACAAACTTCGAGAGAATGGGAAATGACCAAAGTACTCCTGTAAAGGATGTTCTTCGGCCATAACGAGAGGAATATTTTTGGTTTTTTAAATATTTTGCAAAAGAAAATGAAAATCTTTTTGTGGTTTTTGAAAATAAGAAAGGGAAAATATTTTTGGCCTTTAAAATATGGAAAAAGAAAATCTTTTTCGGATTTTGTGAAATATTTGGAAAAAAAAAGATTTTTTTTTTGGGGATTTTTCAAAAAATGGGAGAAAATGAACTCTTGATTTGGACGAACTAATTAAAACTGACTACCTAAAGAATGGAATTGGACACACATGAGTCAAGAAAAAATCCTAACGAGCACATAGCCAATTTTGATCTTCAAAATTAGTGACAGGGGTAGTCAAATTTTAATTAAGTTTGCGGGCGACGAAAATCACAGAATTTATCTTTGTGATCGCCTGTTGTAAAAATGTCTTCCTATGGGGCTAGCTAGTTGATTGATTTTAAATTTAATGACAACTAGGGTAGCACACAATGGATAAGCGAGTGAGTTGGGTGATGAAATCCCTTATCGTTTCAATGACCGGATCCAGGTCTTAGGAAAATTAATTCATCAAACCATTCAATTTAAGTGCGATGCAGAAATTAAAAGTACATAGGAGCAATTAATCACACAAAATATGAACTCGCTGACAGAAGAGTCGCTGGGGATAAAAAAATTTATACCTCCCACGATTTTTACACATGTGGGGTGAAGATCGAGTTGAGTTGACCGGAGGGAGATTTCGCCAATCTCAGTCATCCCCGAGAGTCCTACCGACCCAAAGTAGAGAGGCTTCAAAATCCTCGTCATTGGACGCCCTCTCTCTACCTTGTCTGGTTTACCTTTTCGCTTTTTAATTTGTATGAATAATTATTACAAATAATTGGTTTCAAAATGCACCAAAAAAATATAAAGCTTCAAAAATCCTATACATCCAGTCTAAGTAGGAGGGAGGAGGAATAATAATTACAACTAAAAAAATAAAAATTACAAGTCTTCAATTTGTCTCCACATCAAGAAAGGGGCAACGACGCCATTTGATAATAGCTTTTTACTTGTATGCTCGTTGTCTTCAAAAGCCACTCTCAAAAATCCCTTGAGTCCCTACAAAACTTGTCTAAAAATAACTCGTATTGCGGTAAGTACGGGTATCAATCCAACTTTCAAGGTGAAACAATTTATGTGAAAACTTGCGATCCAATTTTTTTATGAAAATATTTTTATTATTTTTTTTAAAACAATTTCAAGGGAAAAATTAACTAATGCTAAAATTATGAAATGACTAAATAATAAAAAAATATGCAACCGAGTGTGAAATATGTGAGAAAGTCAAGAGATGGGATTACACTAAATTTTCAATTATTTTAATTCCTCAATTTATTAATTTGAAATATTTCGAGATAATATTAAATCGATAATCTAACTCTCGTTAAAATTATAAATTCAATAAAATCTTTTTCAGAAAATTAATTTAAAAATATCACACAATGAAAAATTAGGACTTATACTATTTTCAGAAAATTACCCGATAGGATCAATTTAACGAAAACAATAACAATCTTCAAATTTCAACACCGAATTAATATTCAAATTTCGGAAAAACCTATCTCTAGTTCGATTCCTAAATTCAAAAATTAATTTGTTCAATTAATTTACTAACTCTCGTTACATAAATTATTTGGTGACAGTTAAAAATTAATTTACCTAGAAATATACAATTAATGAAATTGATTAATTAAATTAATATCATTCGCAGTGCATCCCACCCCTTGAATGGGGTGCTTATCCAAACACTCTCGTGTTAGAATAAGCATCATTCAATAATATAGCAAGAATGGAAAGGAATGAGAAAGAAATTCAATACGCAAAATTTCCTTGTCGAACTTATTCATGAAAGTGCGTCTCAATCTTCTCACAAATCCAACACTTGATTACACCAAAAAGAATAAAAACAGACCTACAAATGTATTCACAACTAAACTAAACTAATTTTTTTTGTATTTTTCTGAATTTTTTTGATGGCCCTAAACTGTACATAATATACACCCTTTTTATCTCTCTTGCGTCTCCTTTTTATGATATGAGAGTCTTCTGTGTCCCCTCGAAAGTGAGCAGATGCCCTTTTTTTATATTGGCTTTCATATCTTTTTTTAAAGTCCCGTGATTTGATTTTAGAGGAGATATTGGTGGGATTTTATTTGGCTTGAATTTGGCTCCTTCTTTTGTGGGATATGGCAGGGTCAAACGTGGGTTTTAAAAATGGGATTGAGGAGAATCGGGTTTGGTTGGGAGATGGGTCGAGTTCGGGTTGGTCCGGGCGAGGTCGCAAGTATGGGGGGTTGGTTGGATGGAGATGGGCGAGAGGGATCTTGCCAGTTTTAGAGCTCGGCTGGTGGGTCAAGCTGCGGCGCGAGTTTGTTTGGGGTAAATGACGGGTTTGACTATTTTTCGAGTTTTAGGATTTCGGGTTAGGGCTTCTAGCCGGAGTTCGTCGACGGGTATGATGGTTGGCCGGCGGGTTGGTTTGGAAGGATTCCGGCCATGGGTTTAAGGGATTGAGGTTGCGAAGTTGGTCGTGAGTTTTCAGCAGGATGGTTATGGCATCGGGAGTTGTTATGTGTTACTGGGTCTAATAAAGGAGGGTCGTCGGAATTGGTAACGGGGGTAGGAAGGGTTTGATGGGTATTCGAGCGGCTTACGGGTGGACGAGGAGAGAGAGATGGGAGGTGTGTTAATGGTTGGTTGTTGAAATGGTGGGTTTTTGTTTATGGAGCAGGAGAGAGAGAGGTGTGTTGGTAGGGAAGATGATGGGGTGTGGGGTTAGGTGTGGTGAGTGTGTAGGAGACTTAGGGTGAGGTTGAAGATGAGGGCATGTTTGTGTGTGTGAGGGTATAAGTTAGTGTGTGAGTGGATTGTGTGTGTTTAATTTGTACCCCCTAAAATTAACACAACCTAAAAAATAAAACTAAAACTAAATAACATAAAAAATCAACATCTAATAGAGCTAAAAAAACCAACATCTCAAACTAAAAATAAAAAGAAATAAAATAAAACTCTATTAAAAGAAAAAAATATAATCCTAATAAAATGAAACTAAAATAAATAAATAAATATATAAAATGAATTCTAAAAAAAAAATAAAAAAAAATTCCTAAAAATTAATCCTAATAAAAATAAAATTCAATAAAGATTCAAAATTAAAAACTAATAAAAATTAAAATCAAAATAAAGAAATAGAAAAATAGAAAATAAATCCTAGAAAATTCTTAATAAATCTAAAATAATTCCTAAAAATAAAATGACTCAAAATAAAAAATCTAGAAAATGCTAAAAGTACAAACTCAACACACATCGGGCTCGGGTGTAGGCTAAGGGCTTGGTCTAAGACTAGGTTAGGGTTTGGGGACACGGTTCGGGAGATCAAAACACATCGGGCATGCTTAATTATGGACTCTGATTTCACGAGCTCTTTGATTTCTTTGATGCCTGCTTTTAACCGCTATTGTGTCGCAATTAACTTGATTTAGCACTATTTGTACCGCAACTGCGTATTGACATGAGAAATAAATAAATACAAACATAAGGCCAATTTTAATTAAAACAAGGGACTAAAATGCACATATTCGGGGTATAAATTATACACTTTTGGGTGCTTATCAATAGCAAGAATAAAACAATAAATTGTAACACGACGATGTAGGAGGAAAATCCTTAGACGGACCATCCACACAAGTCCACTATGATATAGGCAGTTTTACAAGAAATACTTAGAATTACTCACAGACTTGACGCCTTCAGTCCTTTACATGCATCCTCTTTCCTTGTAGCCTTCTTTGCAGTCACCACTCGACGCCTTCTAATGGCCACACAATGCAGGATCTTCCAACATTTCAATATCCCATCGATCTTAAATATCACAGGACTGGCCTAGCCATCGCATAACACAAAACATAGTCTCCATAGCTAGAAGTGCTCATAATATGAAGAGCGAAACAATTATGGTGCAACACAAAGGAGATCTCAAACACGCATACGTATGTGGGATTCTTAGATCTCAAACTTGGGTGTTAACATGGCTCTGGAGTCTTTTGGATTTTGATAAGAAATAAAATTTTGCCCAAAAAATTCACACAAAAAGGTTTTTAGCACGCCTTTTTATAGAAAACACAATTTTTTAGGTAACGAAAATTTGTTCCAATGAAAATAGTAGGTTTATTTGAACGAAAACAAAAATATCATTTAAATGAAAGTTAAACTCATTCGAAAAATATACCAATTTCATTTCAAGGACTATCGAATGACCATCAAATGATATTTCACAGGAAAGTAGAAAAATCTCATTAGACGTCCGTTTGAAGATTATTTGAATGACATACCAGTTCTCGTTTGAATGCTCGTCCAAACAACCGGTTAAACTTCGTTTGAATGAATTTGAAAGTATATTTAAATGACTTAAACAAAAAATATGTTTTGTTTCTTTTTACAAAAAGGCTTTAAATGTTATTTTGAAAACATACCCAAAGGAATCTACGCATCAAACATAAATATGTATTCATACCTCATCGAGATCCCTCGAATGATGAAGAAAAAACTTGACACAAAATCTAATGTGCACTCGAAGCCATATAGCTTGGACTCTACAATCCTCAATCGCACTACATAGGATTGAAGGATAAACAATGAAAATTTTAAGCTATGACGTAAGGAAGTTTTGTCCAAACATGGAATTAAGCCTATGCATACAAATAGACTCGATTTGGAAATTTTTCCTTACATATTGAATTTCATAAAAAAGTCCAAAGATCCATATCAACAAAAAAAAATTCTAATCAAGAGAGTATTTGTGAGTAAAATGTGTATGAGTCTACATGTCCGTTTACATTGCTAATCGTGGTATATAAAGGATACATATAAAGGTGAGGATGTATGTTGAATGCTTTGCATTAAGCTTTGCTGGAATGACCTCAAGAATAAGACTCAAAGTATATTTGGTCAACGGAATAGGACAATCTAGTCCTACATGGACACATGAGTGAAATGCATACTCTTACAATCTCCCCCTTTGTCCATTCCGTGACAAAATATATAAAAATGATTATTACAAATATTATAGAAAATTCTCGCAACCTATGACATATAGACACACGCCGTACCAAAGGCAATGACATACCTATACTGCTAATACTCCTTTGTAGAAGAATTCCTATAAAGTCTTCCACATGCTAATTTCTCATTCAATCTAATACAAGATATAGATGTAGAAATATGATGGACGCTTAACAGAAAACATGTGATGAATAAGATGTGAAGGTGATTCATCATTCAAGGTATGTATTTAAGTTCTAGAAATGATAATATCATAATAATAGAGGCCATATTGAGATATGTACTACATTCCTTGGATATATACTCCATGTTGATTTAGTTTTTCATGAAAATTAAGATACGTTCGTAATTAGAACTCACCCTTAATAAAAAAATTCTCCTTTTTTTGTGATGGAAATGCCAAAGGTAAAGAAACATCAAATTAAACAAGTGCGCTAAGAATGATCATATAATAAGTTATTTCAATCCAAATTAAACAAAGATAGCATATGCAATTCAAGGAATCTAGTCCATATTTCACTAATAGACATAGCAGAATAACATAATCTAGCTAGACATGTAAACACCAATAAAACTCAAAGTTCATTAAAAGTGGAAAGAATGAAGCATGTGTGCAAGTTAACAAGTATAAAACATGGGTTAGCAACAAATAAATCAAATGAGTGAATAACAAGCGTAATTAATCCTTAGTGTGATAAATAAAAGTACATAAGCATATAATGAGAAAAGTATCGCAAAGAGATAATCATGATAAGCAAGTGATATGGATAAAAACGCATACTATATGTAAAATGACATAGAAATGTTAAAGATGTACCAATAATCAAGTAAAATACATCTCAACAAAAATATGTTCCTCAAAAGGTCATCAAGTTTGACATCACTACTCTCCATCAAAAGTCATCACTATAGTCTTAATCCTCCATATGTATCTTAAGGAATGTTTTCTTACCCTCTTGAGATGTTTGGAAGGTGATCATTTTACCTGCTTAGGATTTCTTCTCGCTTGTTGAAATGTGAACGTTCCTAGCAAGTATTAAATTCTGAATGAGTCACCCAAAGTAAAGAGTGGGTTGATTGCATCTTCTTTGACATGTGATGTTCTTTCTCATCAACCTATACATAGAATCCCCACGTTTGATAGTATTTCCTATAACAATGACATATAAGAACAAACATGATGAGTTTGGAATGGAATAATGATGTGAGTTATGAACAATGTTTATCGAAGACAAGACATATATGAGATAGTAGTAATCAGTAATACCCCCGAGGTAGTTCAACTTGAGGAAACTCAGTGAGTTCTCCAACGATAATATCAATCACAATCTCATCAATACTAGGAGTAGATGCTGCATTATATGGATAAATTGGGTTATGTATAGGAGAAAAATCATATATTTTTTGAAGAAAACTGGGAAATATAGTGATAGACAATCCACAAAATGTGGTGGTAAATCAACCCATGCCTAAGATGGCATTGCTATAAAACTCCATGATAAGGGTTGAAAACACCTCCTCTATGTCCACTCCTAGGTTGCCAATGTTCAACCACCCTCTTTCCTCAAAAGTTATAACACCCATTGGAAGATTGGTTCTAAGAAACTTCTAGTCAATTATGCATTCATAATATACAACACGGAGACGAAATTTCTCAAATTTAGCTTGTTCATTCGGGGATTAAAATCTAGGTGAAGATGGGTTTCTTTGGGCTAAAGAACTTACACATGTGTAAGATCTTTTAGATATACCTGATACGTTTCACATAGTCTCTGAAACGAGAAAAACAAAATAATCCAAGTAAAACCAAAGGAGAGGAGTAAAAATATCTCTAGTACATGGAACAACTAAGAGTATTTGACACCAAAAAAAATATACATGCAAATATGAGTTAGATACGTGAATCCAACTTACACATACTATATATATGTACACACACACAATGGCTCTCTTAGAGTCAAACAATAACTCTAAAGAGACAAGGGTCAAAAATATTCTTACACCAATAAAGAATGAGAAAAAAGATATAGATCTAAAAGAAAAATAGAATAATTTTAACAAAAAAGTTTTTCTAGAAGTGGAATAATCCACAAAGCTTCAAAACCGTCCAAAACTGGGGTAGGGTCAGTTTGTACTTAGAAGAGAGAGAGACACAGAGAGAGAGAGAGAGAGAGATTTTGGGAAAATGATGAGAAAAAGAAAGGTCAATCTCTTTTAAACTCGATATGTCGATGTAGCGAGATGCATCGCAAGTCGTGCACTTAACTAGAGCAATCGATTTGATCGCTGCTGTGAGAACCCTTCATTGGTCGCACAAATGACCAGAAAAATCCCAAAGGCTCAAATTGAGTATTCAACGCAAGGAACAAGTCATAAATAATACCAGGTGATCAGTCTCACATGATCCACTTTAAAAATGAATTAGACAAATAAAATTCGATATATTAGTGTTATGAATTGCCATATTCAATGTATAAATAGTTATTACACGTACTTTATTCTGGAATTCCTCTTGACTCAAACATTCAAAACTTGGGAATTCATTTAGCTTCTAAGTGCTAATTCTATCATAATCATATTGAAAATTTGGATCATGTTTTTCTCTAATATCCTAATATATCTCATGTGTGGGAGTTCTTTGTAAACTTATTTGGCTTCAAAATCAATCTTAATTCCATAAACTTCTTGTTTATATCTTGGTTTATTAAAAAATTACGTCAAAACTTCATGAAATATCTGACTATTGCAGTTCCCATCATTTTTTGTTGGGAATTTTGGAAAATCAGAAATAAATGTCTTTTTTATGGGGATACTTTCTCTAAATCTTCTATTATTCAATATGTTATCTCTCTTATTCAATCTCTGGATGAGCATGTTCATTTTAAAGATGACCAAAATAGTTTTGATTCATTTATTTGTCAAACTTTTCATATAAAGATTCTTAATCCATTCCCTCTTTCAAATGTATCAATTGGATAAAACCTCACATTTATAGAATCAAACTTAATGTTGATGGAGCTTTTAAAGGTAATACTAGAATGACTTCTTGTGGAGGTGTATTTAGAGATCACAAGGGTTTATTTATCGTTGATTCTTCTCATTACATTGGTCATAGTTTTAATATTATTATTGAGGTAGAAGATCTCAAGTATGGATTGAGATAAGCTTAAGAAATTAGAATTTCATCTATTATCATTGAATCTGACTCTTTGATTTTAGTAAATATCATCAAACATATATTTGGAAACCTCCACGATACATTCTTCATTGAATTTCTAAGATTGATTCAATGCTTAGTAAAATGGATTTCTTTATAGATAACTGTTTCCGATAAGCTAATGTGATTGCTGATGGTCTGGCTAATGTTGGGATTAATCTTTTGTAACATACTACTTTTTATTCATTTGATAGTCTTCCCCTTCTTAGTAAAGGGATTCTGAATATGGATAGACGGGGTTGTACCCATATTAGGCAGTCTTTATAATCTATGTGTAAAGGATTGTTTTATAAAATCCTTATTTTGCTTTCTCGTTCACTCTATTATAATGGGTTTATTATAAAATCTCATATTTATATCTTTCTTACTTGAGTTATAAGGCTCGACACTCAAATTCATCTAGGATTAGATATGAGATTGTCTGCCACTATAGGGTCCTTTTATCCATGTTATTTTAATAAAACTTGTGGGGGTACTATAAAGGCATAATTTCCATTGTCCGTAGTTTACATAGAATATATTGTATACCGATAAAACCGTCGAGGGAAGCTCAAGTTCATACTTTCATAACAACGGATCCGAATTTCAAAGATCTTCAACATTTGCGCGACATGAGGTACAATTTCATATAGAATGGGTTTAAGTTTCGTAATTGCTTTACATTAGTATTAGGATACTTTTTGAAACTATTTTAAAACAAAATGGGGCATTTTTTCCAAGTCAAAATTAACTTTTAAGACCTGTAGGCGAGCTTTTTAAAATAATATTTTCTCGCTCATGTCGTTCAAACGACAGTTTCTAATGACATGCAATGTCATTTAAAGAGTCGTTCGAAGGGTTATTTCTTGTTTGATTCAAATGAACCCGTACAATTTTTATTTTTTAAAGGTCATTAGTAATAACATGAGATGTCGTTAAAACGACGTGGACATATCGTTTGAATGACTCTTAATGACATGAGACGCCTCAAGAATTTTATTCAGCTGTAAATACATGTTTTGAAAACCTTTTTCGTTAAGACTTTTAATATACGAAAACTTCTTTTTGGCAGAACTTTAAGTCTTCAGTTTTTGAGTGAAAAACCTAGTTTTGATTCACCAAATCATCCCAATTCTTTTGTGATTCTTTTATGGAACCCAAATCACTTGTTGTTGTTGTTGTTGTTGTTGTTTTTTCTTGTGTAGTGCCATCTCTACTGCTGGATTGGTAGCTCTTTAGGGAGTTGTTTGTTGATGATTGCGATCAGTTGGGAAGACTTGAGGGTGTTCCTTATTGGAGACAGAGTTGCGGTTCATGTGGGTTCTTGCGGGAGTCCATTGTTGATTTAGGCCGCGGTCTTTGCGTGTTTTCTATGGTAGATTCATTGCGTATTTTTGTAAGTGTGTTATATGTTGCTATTTGCAAACATTTATAGATATAAAGGTTTTGCCCTCTCAGGGGATTTTTCCTGAAATTAGTGTATTCAGCAATTTGTGATTGTTTTTTATGGCATGATTAATTTATTCACCTAGATGTGTGTTTTAAGGTTTAGTTGATTTTGATCAAAGATTAACATCTAGTTAAATAAGTTTAAAGTTTGGAAATTTGCGAATTAAATTGATAATTGATATCACCGCCTTCTCAAATTGGTATCACAGCAGGTTACTCTAGTTTATCGAGTGCTTCTTTTTTCGCAAAATTTTATTGATATTGACTTTTTTAAATTTTGGTTTTGAAATTGTTTGCAATTTTTTCGATGGAGAACTTATATAATCGGTTGCCCGCCTTTGATGAGACAAATTATGCCTATGGGAAAGTTCACATGCAATATGTTTTAAAAGCAATTGATGATCGTGTCTGGACTGTTTAAGAAAGGGAGTGGACTCCTCCCACTGTCACCGTTAATAATGTCACCAATATCAAACTTGTGTCAGACTGAACTGAGGATGAGTTTAAATGGAGTACCTACAATTCTCGTGGCCTTAGCTCTATTTTTGGAGTCGTCACCCATAACGAGTTACATCGTATTATGACGTGCACCACATCTAATTAAGCATGTGACACAGGAGGGTACTAATAGACAGGGTTTGGCCGCGGTGTCTCATCACTGACGCCGATCGTTTGTTATATTCGGCTCACCAACTCTATACAAAAATCTAAACTATGACTACACTCTTTTAAGGGAGTATAGCGGCCAGTTCGGGTATCGAAAAAATCCACAGATACTATTGCTAGAATTTAAAAGGTTTAATATTCCTAAAATAAAAGTGTAAACGATATTTTTCTAACTAAAAATAAATAAAAGATAAACTAGGCATGAGTGTAGATAAACTAAATTAATAAAGAGAATAGAAACTATGGTATGCGACTAATAACCCTCAAATCGAGTTAACATGTATAAATGGTTACTTGGGACTACGAATTATTAAGATTGCATCTCGTTTCGACAATTAATTAAATTAAGAGTTGTCACACCCCTAAATTCACATAAAAGTCTATTATGATTTTGGCGTCAATAATTACCCCGAAAATTATGCACGAATGGTCGTAAAGACGGGGCATACATGATATACCCCGTTAAATTTCCTAGGAGTAATATCTAGGACAACACACTCGAAATAAATACGTAAACACCATCACCAAAGCGAAGCAACAAATCAACCCTACGTGAGTTCCATTAATCGCACCCTAATTAAACTAGCCGTTAAACATATTAAATCACATTAAATAAATTAACTAATTAATTAAAAACAACTAATTAAATTAACACTACAAATTAAACTAGAATTGAAATAAATAATAAAGAATGAAAAAAAGGGCACAAAGCTTAGCTAAAAGGAAGACAATAAATAATAAAGGAAACTTACATTAATGGTGCAAAATGATGAGAGGGGAAACACTCCCCAAAAATCCCCAAAGTTTCTCTAATCTAGGTTGCAAACTAAAAAAAATGGAAAATAATGAAGATCTTTACAAATAAACACCAAATGTTCCTTTTATACTAAGTTGGAATTAACAAAGAAAAGAAAAGAAATAAGCAAAGAAAAAGGGTAAGTCTCCTAAATTAAGAAAGAAAAGAAAAAGGAAAAATAAATAAAAAATAGAAAAGGGAAAGCTGGCACAAAAATATCGGACCATTAACAGAGTACCGGTCGATCGCGCGTGGTGGCCGGTCGACCGGCGGTGATGGAAAAATTTCCCACCATGCACGCAACTGCTATACAACCATGGCCACAAAGGGAAAAACCCACATCGCAACCCATGGCCATTTTTGGCACAACCCAAATCCAAATATGCACACAAACCACCAACCCAAAATCATGAGCTGCACTGCAATGGAACCCAAGTCAAAAGCAGCCCTAAACACCTCCCATTGCCAAAGACCCACCACACCTCCATTAATGGCCAAAACTAAAAAATGGGTATACCCCAAAACGCAAATCCGTGTCCCAAAACGATATACGTTCAAAATCCATGCTCAATTTCGGACGAAAGCTCTGAATTTTGAGCGAAATCAAAACCCGAGCCGAACCCGAGCCAAGAACCAAAATTTCCAGTTTCTTGCCAAACACGTTTTAGGGACATATATGGAATTATAGGATTTTTTATAAAAGAGAAGAAGGATATAAGGGGAATTAATAAAATTGTTATTTTTCGTTTAATTCTTTTTCGATTAAAGTTCCGTGCTTCCTTCGGTCAGTTTCCGATTCGAGCACCATTCATGGCCACGCTAAGCTTGACCCGAGGGCTACAACTTCCGTGAATCCTTCGGGCAAAAATCCCAAAGTGTAAAATTATAAAAATGCCCCTAAACATGCGAATCGTGACAAAACTTTATCGGAATGCGACGAAACTTCACACTAAGTATCGTAATATCTATAAATGCTCAATAATACCTCAAATAAAGTATTAGCACATAAAATGGAGGTTATCTGATTAACGACCATAATTATAGCAATTACGGTACCTGGGGGCCTAAAAATGCATAAATTAGCGGGTGAAAATGCAATATTTGTGACGTATCACACCCCCTAACTTAGACATTGCTAGTCCCTAGCAATGAAATTCAAAGAAAGAAGAACTAAAAGAAAATCGCAAAACAGGAGATATATACAAAAGCGATAAAAAAGATAAAAGACACTTTTGCGGGCGAGCGATTGTAATATGTGTGCAGCCTAGTTTCCTATATAGCGTTCTTCATTTGTGACGTGTGCACGACCTAGTTTCCACTTACATTTCTCGCATGTTCCGTGTGTTAACTCCCTGTTTCAAGTGAATTTACTTGATGAGTGTAATGCCCGTGAGGATTGAATATATGCTTTCTTTATTTAGTATCCAATGTATTTAAGTTTTTTCCAAATAACACTTAGCATGTGCTCAGTCCCCTCCCACATTTTAATGTTTCAATTCTACGAAGTTCATTCTATAATGTTAATAACACGGACTTTTATGCGAATTCATTCACTTTGCTAATAACATATTTAAAATCTTTTTCGCTATTGTTGGGTGTGTCGCACGTGATTGGCCATTTTGATTAAGGGTGAAAAGCAGCGCATGTCAAAACGTCGATCATTGTTTTCTATTCACCGCCTTAATACAAAAACCTAAACTATTGACTATACTCTTTTAAGGGAGTGTAGCGGCAAGTTCGGGTATCGAAAATCCACAGATACGAGTTGCTAGAATTTATAAGGTTTAATATTCCTAAAATAAAAGTGTAAAAGATATTTGGGAACAAAAATAAAGGATAACAAGAGGGAAAGATTATACTAGGCGAGTGTATTTAAACTAAATTAACAAAGCGAATAAAAACTATAAGATGCGACTAATATCCCTCAAATTGAGTTAACGCGTATAAATGGTTACATGGGACTGCGAATGGGACTGGGAATTATTAGGATTGCATCTCGTTTAGTCAATTAATTAAAGTAAGAGTTGTCACACCCCTAAATTTTCATAAAAGACTAATAATATTTTGGCGTCAACAAATACCCCAGAAATTACACACGCAAGGTCGTAAATACGGCGCATACATGATATACACCCTTAAATTTCCTAGGCATAAAAACTAGGACAACTCACTCGAAATAAATACGTAAATCTCCATCACCAAAGCGAAGCAACAAATCAACCCTACGTGAGTTCCATTAATCGCACCCTAATTAAACTAGCCGTTAAACATATTAAATGGCATTAAATAAATTAACTAATTAATTAAATAACAACTAATTAAATTAAAACTACAAATTAAACTAGACTTGAAATAATTAATAAAGCATGAAAAATAGGGCACAAAGCTTAACTAAAAGGAAGACAATAAATAATAAAGGAAACTTAAATCAATGGTGCAAAATGAGGAGAGGGGAAACACTCCACAAAAATTCCCAAAGCTTTTCTAATCTAGGTTACAAACTAAAAAAAAGGAAAATAATGAAGATCCTTACAAATAAACACAAAATGTTCCTTTTATAATAAGTTGGAATTAACAAAGAAAAGAAAAGAAATAAGAAAAGAAAAAGGGTAATAAGTCTCCTAAATTAAGAAAGAAAAGAAAAAGAAAAAATAAATAAAAAATAGAAAAAGGAAAGTTGGCAAAAAAATATCGAACCATTAACAGAGTACCAATCGACCACGCGTGTTGGCCGGTCGATCGGCGGTGCTGGAAAAATTTCCCACCATGCATCTGCTTTACAACCATTACCATAAAGGGCAAAACCCACATCGCAACCCATGGCCATTTTTGGTACAACCTGATTCTAAATATGCACACAAACCACCAACCCAAAATTGTGAGCTGGACTGCAACGGAACCCAAGTCAAAAGCATCCCTAAACCCCTCTCATTGCCAAAGACCCACCACACCTCCATTAATGGACAAAACTCAAAAATGAATATACCCGTAATATCTATAAATGATCAATAATACCTCAAATAAAGTATTAGCACATAAAACGAAGGTTGTTTGATTAACGAGCATAATTATAGCAATGACGGTACCCGAGGGAGCCTAAAAATGCCTAAATTAGTGGGTGGAAAATGAAATGTTTGTGACGTATCACACCCCCTAACTTAGACATTGCTAGTCCCTAGCAATGAAATTCAAAGCAAGAAGAACTAAAAGAAAATTACAAAACAGGAGATATATACAAAAGCGATAAAAAAGATAAAACCACTTTCGCGGGAGAGCGATTGCATTTAGCGTAGGCAATAAGCCGTTAAACCCCTAGGTTACCCTAGTGGACGAGTGTCATCTCATGAGGGTTTTTAGGGATGAAACCCATAAAAATCATATAGTTTCCTCCAATTATTGCCCAATCACATGTGAGACACCCAACAATAGTGAAAAAGATTTTAAACATGTTATTAGCAAAGTGAATGAATTCACACAAAAGTATGTATTATTAACATTATAAAATGAACTTCCAAGAATTGAAACATTAAAATGTGGGAGGGGAGTGAGCACATGCTAAGTGTGATTTGGCAAAAACTTAAATAAATCGGATACTAAATAAAGCAAGCATATATTCAATCCTCATGGGCATTACACTCATCAAGTGAATTCACTCGAAATAGGGAGTTAACGCACGGAACATGCGGCATAAAGAGTAAATATAAGTGGAAACTAAGCCGCGCACATGTCACAAATGAAGAATGCTATATAGGAAATTAAACATTGTAATCTCAATGAAAGATACCGCACATTAAAAGAGGCGAAATGCATTTTAACAGATTATCAAAACTATTATGACTTTAAAATTGAATGCACCCTAAGATCACATAGGACTTTATAGGGTTGTAATGCAGGTTTGGGGCTACGGTTATGAAAGGAAGGATATATGTATGTACGGATACAAAGTGTTCGGAGATGAGAACTCCGGATAATGAGAAAATGCAGGCAATTTCAAAAATTGGAAAATAACTTCCATAAAACGCATTGAATATAACAATCGGGAGAGTAAACAAAGCTTATTGAACACTAAATACACAATATATAACTTTCTCTTTCTTTTTTTTTCCTTTTTTTCCTCATTTTTTTCTGTTTTCTTTTGTTTTCTTTCTTTATCTTTTTCACTTTTTGTTTTCTTTACTTTTCACACTCTCACATGCCTAAATTGCAACCGCAACACAACAACATCATTCAATCCCAAGTAACATTACAAACAATTTTATGGGAGGTATATGTATGGTTTGAACTTCAATTTTGAGTTGGTTATGGGATTTTTGGTTAATGAAAAGAAAGCCTATATTAAGGCTCAAAGGGGTTGATGAGGGTAAACTTATAAGGTCAGGTTAAGGCTAATATGGGTGATATAACAAAGATTGCTAATGATCATTTCCTAAAGTTTACGCAATTCTCGAGTCAAAACTGAAAATGCGGGGGTGGTCCCTTTGCGTGTGTTTCAAATCAAACCAATTTTCTCCAAAAATTGTTCAACTTTTAATTAGCTCCAAACCAAGTTGTGAAACCCCAATTCTTACTTTAAACTAATTTTATCTTGATTAATCCTAAACATGCATCTAGTGATTAAAGAAAGTAAAATAAATTAAAGAATACTCACAACGCCAGATGTACGAGGAAAAAATCCTAAATGAGAAAAAAACCTCAGATGGCCCAAGCCAGACAATCACTATGAACAAAGGTTTTACAAAGATAGATTAGCCTTACTCAATGGCTTGATCTCCACGGGTATTAACGCTCCTTTTAATCTTCTACCATTCTTCAATAGTGCCCACGCAGAAATTCTGTCTTCCACGATACCTGTCCACAACACACGCGTACATGTATTTCTCGGTGTCCATCGAATGGCTTTGATAAGTCCACGATGTTGAACAAGAAGTCCTTTTATTTTCTTCACCGTAAAACCCTGATGTTCAATGGTAGAACAAACTCTCTTAGTGCAGCAATATCACATAAACATGTAATAATGATAATTCAGATCTTTGCAAACTCTAAGGATGTGTTTAAGCTTTTTAAACCTTAGAAAATATGTGCAAAACTCATACTGAAACGTAAACTGTTTTTCCAGAATGCACGCACATCAAACTTTGACGAAAACATGCTTTAAATAAGAATTAAATGCCGACTCGAAAATAGTGTCGCTCGAACAATATAGGCAAGTCATTCGCGCGACATAGCCATCTCGCTTGAACGAAGGACATATGTCATTCGAACGACAGTCCTGTCAGTTTGAATTTTTGACTTTATGTTTAAAACGTCTCTTCCAAAAGAGATCCAAATAAGTCAAACTCTATTTCGAGCTTATCAGAATAAAAATGTAATGTAAACATTTAAAACACTTTTAAAAACATTTTAAAATATTTTCCTTATAAAAATTACATCCTTATCTTTTATAAAAACAATTCCGAGCACCATTAATTATATGCATTCATACCTGTGTGATCTCGGAATGCAATTAACTTTAAAGACGAATAAACTTGCACCAATTAAACTTCGACATGATTAATTCTTTGAAGCTTTGCCGCAACGTCTTTAATTTCTTCAGTACGTCATAGACAAAGTGGGATCGTGACGAAATAAAATCTCCCTATGTCCTATTACAAACACAATTTCGTTCACAGAATTAAGTCAAAACAATACAGGGACTCAATTGGAAATTTATGTCCTTACAAATCTACCCTTTTGACTATTCCGAGACAAAACTAAACTAGTGAAATGCCTAAGCCAGACTGTCAAGCCGTATGACACCTAAATCCCATCCCATAAACCCAAAATAAAAAAAATACAAGACACTGACTAGTATATGTTGCACCGACAAGCATAAACTGTCTGAATGTGATGTAGAGTTGAAATCTCGAATCACTGAAGCATACCTACACACATGAAACAGACAAACAAATACCAAGTGAAGTATGGAGGAACAAATGAAAGCAATATATATCCAAATGATACCAAACGACAATAGATACCAATATGAATAAATTCTGAAAAATCATTTGTTAAACAATTGGGCAAAAAAATGATACCAAATTTAAACTACCAATTTGTAATACCAATTTGTAAAATATGAAATCAAAAACATGCTCAAATCTCCCCCTACATCACATACATCTCTCCCCCTTTTTGTCTCAAATAGACAATCCGGTGAAAAGATAAACCAAGCGACAAATATCTAGCATGAGAATATACGAATTTGAAAAAATTGAAATCGCTAGATAATCATGAAACAGCCAGCTAAATTTGATTAAGTAATAACAAATCAGTAGCTACTAAACCAATGAATCAAACAAAGGATATAGAAATCTAATCAGGTGTGATAAACGAACTATATGCAAAAAAAAAACAATTTTGAAACAATATAACTTGCATATAAACTAGTCAGTCCAGAAACACTTCCAGCAGTACCAAAAAATAGTATAATATAAACCAGTGGACTGCAAACCAATCAGAAGCACGAATTCAGGCTGTCGTTCGAATGAGCCAGGGATGTCGCTCAAACGAGATGAGGACGTCTCTCTAACGAGACTTCACGAGATATAGTAATGTCATTAGAATGAGATCTTGTGACATACCAAAATTTCACATTTTCCCAGAAATATCTTATATTTTTGCCCAGTGAAAAAATTTCTAGAAAAAAATCAGTGGAAGTGCTTGGCAGCAGCAAAACGGTGCTAAAATAGTAAGCTTTTAACACAAAACACAAAAAAGCATACAAACTAATAATGCGAGTTACATGCAAACATAGTATCGATGTGCTCAAACATGGACATGGAATGTATGAAGTGAAACTACAACAAATGAGCCACAATTCCAACACATCGAAAAGATCAAGAAGCTCTAATTGATAGCGATAAATCATCAAACTTTATCATAACCATATGACAATTAAAGTGTGAGCTTAATGAACGAAACATACTACATGCACAAAAATCCAGAATTTTGACGATTCTACAAACAATAGCGTCAAATTGCAATGTTTCAACATTAGGATTAGTTGTGCAAACCCGTTTAAATTTTATCCAACCAAAATCCCTCATAAACACATACTTTTTCAAGTTCTTTTGAGGTTTCTAGCATTCTCAACTTAGAGAAAATCTTATTGGCCCTTTTTCTTAGCATATTGCTTTTTTTTTGGGCTCTTTTAGATGGTGGCTTTCACGATGAGTAAATTTTGAACTCTCACAGCCCTTTCCTGTGAATCGCTCATCATTTTTTCAAATAGGTACCAATTCAAATCCTCACGGTAAACAATTCTCACATCCACACATCTCCTTAAGTCTACTTATGCATAGATGACAAGATTGAGATGAGAACGCCTCACGAAATTCAAATATGTAAGAGAAGTCAAACATCCATATAAACTCGTGCATGTGTGCAATGTTGGCATATATACAAAGTCGAATCAAAATGAATTTCGACTTCGAAACAACCCCATATAAACAATAGTTAAGATCATTCTAAGCATCGATAATAATGACCAAATGTCCTAACCAAATGGATGTGAAACGGGGGGGGGGGGGGGGGGGGGTCAAAGCACACCAATATGCCACATCAAACATGTAAACTCAAAAATAAAAACTGAAAATCTTTTTGGCTTTTAAAACATATTTTGACTCAAATAAAAGCAAAATCTTTTTGGTCTTTCAAAAGCTTTCTCAAAAACAAAATCTATTTGTATTTTTTCAATAGGACTCAAACAAGTGAAAAACTATAATACAAATTGATACACATGTCATTATACTAGCAATGAATATATCATGAAGCAAACTAGCATTTGACAAATAAGGTAACATTATCATCCTTTATATTTAGCATGGGAAGAATCAAGTGCACCCAAACGAGAATCATGAAGTTTTATTCCTAAAGCCACTAAATCCGATTTCCTAACCCAAGTAGGTGTAAAACGATGCATGGGGGTTTGGGGAACCAGGGCAACTTTATTCCTAAACTTCCTAGGAGCTTGTCTAAGGTTGTAACAATAATGCCTAACGTGACCTTTCCTACCACAAAACGTGCAAGTGTAGTGATGGTGGGAAAGATTACCTATATGTAGACCTTTTCTAACCTTCCTAGTGTTTCTCACATGTGCGGGGGGAATGGGAACAACTCTCTCATCAAAACCTATACCTCCCCTATCTCCCTTAATTTGGACGGTGCCTAGGATCTTATCTAACTTCTCCGACCTAGCCTCCAAATAAAACTTAACTCTAAATGAGTCCCTCAATCTCTCCTCCAACTCATGAATCCTAGACTCGAGCAAACGCCTAGACTCCTCAAACACTAAAATCTCATTTTTCAAAGAATCCATCAAACCATAGAGATTATCTCTCTCTTTCTTCACAAACTCTAGTTTCTCCCTAAACTTCTTCTCTCGTTCCCTAATATCCTCAATCAAACTATCATTATTTTCTATGGCACGCTCATTGAACTTAGCTTGCAATTTTGAGTTAGCCTTTTTCACCTTCACCGTTTCGGCATACAACTCATTAAACGAATTTTATAATTCTTTCACATCTATCTTCTCCTCGTCACTCTCTTCGCCCTCACTAACATGGGATACACTCAAAACCTCCACGGAAGTGTCATTCACATGAGAATCGTCGTCTCTCACCTGACATGCCATAAACGCAACAAAGTTACGGTCAATGGGGGAACTATCTCCTTCTTTCGAATCACTATCACTTAAGGTGGAACTATCAACAATGGGTTGCTTGCCCTCTTTCTTAAGTCCAGTGGGACACTCCTTAACTTTGTGACCGTACCCCTCACACCCAAAACACTTATCTGACTCATCTCTCTTAGGCTTCTCAAACTTATCCTTAGAGGTGGGATCTACTTTGTTGTTCTTGAATTTTTCAAATTTCTTGGCATTTTTCGATTGCTTTTGAAACTTAATAAATTTTTTAAATTTCTTTGCCAATAAAGAAACGTCCTCAAAATCGAAATCGGAATCCAAAACTTTAATTTCTTCCTTCTGGGTTTTCAAAGGAATACCCTTTTCTTTCTTAGGCAATTGCTTGGAGGTAATCATGTCGATTTCATAGGTTTGTAAGTCACCTATAATCTCTTCCAGTTTCGTCAACTCTAACTTTACCAAGGAGTTGGAAATGGTCACTTTCACATCAAACCTATTAGGCAACGACCTAAGGATTTTCTTACTGACACGGTTGTCGGGAATTTTTTCACCTAGGTTAAACGACGAGTTGACAATATTGGACAACCTAGCATAAAACTCATCAAAAGTCTCACTTTCTAACATCCTAATGGTCTCAAACTGTGTAGTGAGATTTTGAAGTTTTGATGACCTAACCATGCTAGTGCCCTCGTGAGTGAGTGCCAAAATATCCCAAGCCTCTTTTGATGTTTCACAATTCATAATTCTATTATATTATTCATGTGTGACATGTGAAAAAATAATGTGCAGACCCTTAGAATTATATTGTGAAAGTCTTTGTTCAGTTTCGATCCATGACTCAACAGGCTTTAAACTAGTGACCTCACCTACAATAGTGACAAGGGGTGTCCAACCTTTCTCAACTGCTAGCCACACATGCTCATCAATAGATTTTGATGCACATCTCATTCTCATCTTCCAATATGTGTAATTAGTGCCATAAAAAACTAGAGTTCGAGAAAATTTGTTATATCCAAAATTCATCTTTGAAAGGACACGGGATCACAAAACAAATCAAATATATTTTCTAGCTCTGATACCAATTTGAAAATGTAGGGGTGGTCCCTGTGCATGTGTTTCCAATCAAACCAATTTTCACCAAAAATTGTTCAACTTTTAATTAGCACCAAACCAAGTTGTGAAAAACCAATTCTTACTTTAAACCAATTTTATGTTGATTAATCCTAAACATTCATCTAGTGATTAAAGCAAGTAAAATAAAGTAAAGAATACTCATAACGCCTGATGTACGAGGAAAAAACCTAAAATGGGAAAACAACCTTGGACGGCCCAAGCTAGACAATCACTATGAACAAAGGTTTTACAAAGACATATTAGCCTTACTCAATGACTCGATCCCCACGGGTCTTGACGCTCCTTATGATCTTCTACCGTTATTCAGTAGTGCCCACATAAAAATTTCATTATCCACGATATTTGTCCACAACACACGCGTCCACGTATGTCTCGACGTCCACCAATTGGCTCTGATACATCTACGATATCGAACAAGAAGTCCTTCTCTTTTCTTCACCACAAAACCCTGATGTTCAATGGTAGAACAAACCTTCTTGGTGCAGCAAGATCACATAAACATGTAATAATGATAACTCGGATCTTTGGAAACTCTAAGGATGAATTTAAGCTTTTTAAACCTTAGAAAACATGTGTAAAACTCGTACTAGAACGTAAACTAGTTTTCTAGAATGCACACATCAAACTCTGACGAAAACACACTTTAAATAAGAATAAATGCCGCCTCAAAAATAGTGTCGCTCGAATGAGATAGGCAAGTCGTTCGCGCAATATAGCCATCGCGCTTGAACGATGGACATATGTCGTTCGAACGACAGTCCAATCAGTTTGACTTTTTGACTTTATGTTTAAAACGTCTCTTCCAAAAGAGATCCCAATAAGTCAAAATCTATTTCAAGCTTATCAGAATAAAAACGTAGTGTAAACATTTAAAACACTTTTAAAAACATTTTAAAATATTTTCCTTATAAAAATTACATCCTTATGTTTTATAAAAACAATTCCGAGCACCATTAATTATACGCATTCATACCTGTGTGATCTCGGAATGCAATTAACTTTAAAGACGAATAAAATTGCACCAATTAAACTTCGGCATGATTAATTCTTTGAAGCTTTGTCACAACGTCTTCAATTTCTTCAATACGTCGTAGACCAAGTGGGATCGTGACAAAATAAAATCTCCCTATGACATATTACAAACACAGTTTTATTCACGGATTTAAGTCAAAATAATACAGGGACTTAATTGGAAATTTATGTCCTTACAAACTTTGAAAATCATGCTCAAATAATACATTTCATATATGAACTCAATTAATGAACGATCAAATGAAAGACTAGAAAGATTACGAACGACTGTAACGTTTTCAAAGAGGAATGAATAGTGTATAACACTCACAAATGACAAAAAGTACAAATCTTACTCGGTGTAAGTATATACAATGCAACAAAAGATTATTGAGTTATAAAAATCTTAAACCAAATCAATAAAGTAAGAAAAATGCATGTGCTCATGGGATTAAAGTTTAATTCATGAAGTTATTCATATTATCAATAATTAGGACTAAAGTCTAATAACTTCTAAAATCGAGAACCTGCATCGTTGAGTTGTCTATTGGATTAGGCATTTATTAAAATTTATCATCGAAAATAAAGGCAAAATGACCAACAAAGGAGAAAAAAGAAAGAAAATATTATTGAAATTTTTCAAATTTTTCTAAGAAAGCTTACTTAGTAACTAACATGTAATCAAATCAAAGAAACTACCAATGAATGGATAGAATATCCCACACCCCTAACATAAAACCTGACATTTTCCTCAATGTAAATTAAGAACCAGTTAAAGAGCGAAAAGGAGCGATATTACCCATAATGGAGCGATCTTGGGAAAGTACAAGTCCAATGATTCTACAAAAAATGTTAGTAATAAGCATAACAAAAGCAAAGAACAAAAAGTTAAGTAATTACACTAGACTAAATTAAAAAGGAAAGAAAAGATAAAAAGAAAGAAAGAATAAAAAGCTAACTATATACAACCTACTATTTAGGCTTCACACTAACTATACACTAGAAGTATAAATAGTTGAGAGTCCACCACGAAAATGATTTGACTTTGAAAGGTCCATGGCAGACCCTCCCACTCATGCATGCCTCCTGGAAAATAATAATTCCCTTTCAACAATGGAAGGCATGTGTAAGGCGTAAGAAATGAACCATCCCCAATTAAAATTTTTGGCGGGAGGATGGGGGTTTTGGATAAGACGGGTGAAAAATACACATGGGGGCCAAGAAAAATTGAATTATCTCCCAAGTATTTTGAAATTGGAATGGGAGGGGGTGCACAAGGAGGCAAAGATGCCTTCATGGAAAGCAACTCGAGCAAGTACTCCTCGTCGGTGAATGGGTTAAACATTTTAAAGTTCAGCACCGATTCATCGGGTACTTGTGATGATGTTATAACGTAGAATGAAAAGGGGGAGGAAAGAAATTCAAACTCAAGATATGAGTTATCATTGCTCAAAGTTGGAATTTCAAAGGAGATAGGATTATTTTCAATGAAACTTTCTTCTTTCGGATCCAAAGATGAAATCATTCCATTGCAAATGTATACTACATCCATTTCATCCCCACTTTCATTCTCTATTATGCCATGGGCCAAGTGAAGGATGGTTTGTTCCAAACTAGGCGTATATTCCCCATTTGGTTCAAAACATTCCTCGACTTCAAAATTTTCGAAAGAAAAATCATCGTCAGATTCAAATAATATAAATCCATTTCACATTCCCACAAACAATTTTCTTGTCGATAACGGTCTTCATACCTCTCATTCTCCAGCATGAGCAAACCCTCACCGAAAGTCATAGGTCGGGGTGCGGATTCTTGGAAATGAGAAGTTTGAAAATTATTATCGGAACTATACTCAAACTCGTTATCATCATCCTCAAAATACACGCACTCCAAAGCTTGGCTTTTGTAATACTCGCCCAAAGTCATTTTTGAATTTTCAATTTTTTGGGACTCTAAGTATTGACCAAAAGTCATAGGGTTACGAGGATTTTAAGAATTATCATAATGATTACCGAAAGTATTGGAATAAGACATGGTTACCCCAAAGATGGCTCGAAGTGGCGAAATCCACAAAATAATGCGCGCGCGAAAAATTCAAGTGGTTCTTAGGACTCAAATGTAGAAGTCCTACAAAAATGTTAGGCAAAAAATACAAATAGAAAAAAATATTACGAAATACTAAATCAAATAAATTCTAAAACATCAAGTCCCCAGCAACGACGCCATTTGATAGACAGGGTTTTGTCGCGGTGTCGCATCACCGACGCCGGTCGTTTGTTATATTAGGCTCACCAACTCAAAACAAAAACCTAAACTATGACTACACTCTTTTAAGGGAGTATAGAGGCCAGTCCGGGTATCGAAAAAATCCACAAAGACTAGTGTTAGAATTTATAAGGTTTAATATTCCTAAAATAAAAGTATAAAAGATATTTTTCTAACTAAAAATAAATAAAAGATAAACTAGGCATGAGTGTAGATAAATTAAGTTAATAAAGAGAATAAAAACTATATGATGCGAGTAATATCCCTCAAATCGAGTTAACGCATATAAATGGTTACATGGGACTACGAATTATTAAGATTGCGTCTTGTTTCAAAAATTAATTAAATTAAGAGTTGTCACACCCCTAAATTCACATAAAAGTCTAATATGATTTTGGCGTCAACAAATACCCCAAAAATTATGCACGAAAGGTCGTAAAAATGGGGCATACGTGGTATACCCTGTTAAATTTCCTAGGCATAAATACTAGGACAACGCACTCGAAATAAATACGTAAATCTCCATCACCAAAGCGAAGCAACAAATCAACCCTACGTGAATTCCATTAATCGCACCCTAATTAAACTAGTCGTTAAACATATTAAATGACATAATAAATTAACTAATTAATTAAACAACAACTAATTAAATTAACACTACAAATTAAACTAGACTTGAAATAAATAATAAAGCATGAAAAATAGGGCACAAAGCTTAACTAAAAGGAAGACAATAGATAATAAAGGAAACTTACATTAATGGTGCAAAATGAGGAGAGGGGAAACACTCCACAAAATTCCCCAAAGTTTCTCTAATCTAGGTTACAAATAAAAAACGGAAAATAATGAAGATCCTTACGAATAAACACAAAATGTTCCTTTTATACTATGTTGGAATTAACAAAGAAAAGAAAAGAAATAAAAAAAGAAAAATAGTAAGTCTCCTAAATTAAGAAAGAAAAGAAAAAGAAAAAATAGATAAAAAAATAGAAAAAGGAAAACTGGCACATAAATATCGGACCATTAACAGAGTACCGGTCGACCGCGCGTGGTGGCCGATCGACCGCGTCAAGTGGGAAGGCATCACTGTCTTGGCATAAAGGGAAAAAACCAAAATCCGGTCGACTGAGAGTACCGGTCGACCGCGCGTGGTGGCCGGTCGACCGCGTCAAGTGGGAAGGCATCACTGTCTTGGCATAAAGGGAAAAAACCAAAATCCGGTCGACTGCGCGTGGTGGCCGGTAGACCCGTGGCGCTGGAAAAATTTCCCACCATGCACGCAGCTACTTGACAACTATGGCCACAAAGGGAAAAACCCACATCCCAACCCATGGCCATTTTTGGCACAACCTGAATCCAAATATGCACACAAACCACCAACCCAAAATCGTGAGTTGTACTGCAATGGAACCCAAGTCAAAAGCAACCGTAAATACCTCCCATTGATAAAGACCCACCACACCTCCATTAATGGACAAAACTCAAAAATGGGTATACCCTGAAACACAAATCCATGTCCCAAAACGATATACGTTCAAAATCCATGCTCAATTTTGGACGAAAGCTCTGAATTTTGAGCGAAACCAAAATCCGAGCCAAACCCGGGCCAAGAACCAAAATCGCCCACGGAGTTTCCTGCCAAACACGTTTTAGGGACATATATGGAATTATAGGATTTGTTATAAAAGAGAAGAAGGATAAAAGGGGAATTAATAAAATTGTCATGTTTCTTTTAATTCTTTTATGATTAAAATTCCGTGCTTCCTTAGTTTGGATTCTAATTTGAGCACCGTTCAGGGCACGATAAGCTTGGCCCCAGGGCTACAACTTTCATGAATACTTCGGGCAAAAATCCCAAAGTGTAAAATTACCAAAATGCCCCTAAACATGTGAATCGCAATGAAACTATATCGAAACACGAAGAAACTTCACACTAAGTAGAATAATGTCTATAAATGCTCAATAATTCCTTAAATAAAGTATTAGCATATAAAATGGACATTTTCTAATTAACGAGCATAATTATAGCAATTACAGTACCCGAAGGGGCCTAAAAATGCATAAATTAGCAGGTGAAAAATGCAATATTTGTGACGTATCAGGTACCAATGTAGTTAAGGTGTATAAGTTACAAAATTTGACCACCTAGTTTGAGACAATCACCATGTTAGAGTCCGAGTATTTTGACGAGTTTTATACTAGGTTATCAAACATTGTTAACACGAGTTTTAATTTGGGTCAGGAAATTGAGGAGATAAGGGTTGTTATAAAGATTTTAAGGTCACTCCCAATATGTTTTATTCCTAAGGTCACTGTTTTAAATTCTTTGTGGATATTAGATACACTTAGGATAGAAGAACTCGTAGGAGATCTTCAAACTTACGAGATCGACATATTTCCCAAAACTGTTAAGCCTAATGATAGAAGGATTGCACTTAAGACACAATCTAGAAAAGGTGAGGAAGTATCTAGGAAGAATGAAAAGAAGAAGAAAGAGAGAGTTTATGAGTCCGAGTCTGAGGAAGAATTTGATTTTAATGATGTGGCCATGTTTGCTTAAAAATTTAAAAAGTTTCTCAAATTTTTCAAAGAAAATTCTTTCAATAAAAAATGTTTGAGAAAAGTAAAAAGAAAGAAGAGGCCAAAGAGAGCGGTGAGAAAGAAAAGGAGGAAGAGGAGAAATGTTTTGAGTGTGAGTGAAAAGGGCATAAAGAATTTGAATTTTCCACTATGCTAAAGAGAAATTGCAAAAAATTTGTTATGCCAGCCACTCTTATCGATAGTGACGAAGAGGTGAATGATGTCAGGGATGAGTCACACATTGTATATGTGTTGCCTTTATGTCAAGTCACGTGAGCACACTTAGTTTGTCCCACGACGATGAGAAAACTTGTGTATGTGAGAGCCCGGATGATGATTTGAGTGTTTTAAGTGAGTGTGAGAGTGAGGGTGAAAGTGATCTCCAAAAGGCATTTAACGATTTATATGCGAAAACCTTGCAGATGAAGAAGTTGAATAAGGAGTTAGGTCTTAAGTTTTTATATTTGGAGAAAGAAATAGAAGTTTTGAGAGAATTTCAGGCGTTGACGAGTCAACTTGAGAAGGTGAAGTTCCTTTTAGTGAGTAGTTAATCATCGTAGGTCGGGAAAAGAGTGAACTTGAATCCCGTGTGTCCCAACTTGAGAGAGTTATCGAATGTGGATGAGAGGTCAATGTTATTATAGAGGATGCATCTAAGAAGGTAGGAAAGATGCTCCTCGGTCCCGCTTTGGGTAATGTTGAGATACTAGGAGTAGGAAATGATGGTGCGTACACTTCCCATGTTGCACCCTAGCCAGTTCCTGAGTTTTGATATATCTGAATGGGTCTCAACCTAACCTACCTAGGCATCCGTTACCCAATAGGAGAGCACGTCTTAGACATTTTAAGAGAGTCGTTCCTAGGCTCGTGTATGTCTGCACCCATTGCAAGAAGAAAGGAAACCTTAAGAAATTCTATTTTAAGTTAGGTAGTGTGTCACATAAGTTTTTGCCATATGTTCCCACACATTCAACCACACATGATACTTTACATGATCTTGCACATCACATGAGGGAGTTTATACATTTCGAGAGCAGGTTAAGTTTTTAGTCAAAACATCACATGAATGGATGGATTTTTTCATAGGATGTCCCCATCTTTGGAAAACTCCTCCGCACCTAATGGTTGAGGTTTAGACTTGTGTGCTAGCATAGGATGATTTTCATGATGATATTTTATGCCTATTGCTAGTGTGTACTACTTTCGTATTTTTTTTTTATTTTGATATATTTTTCTAAAAACCCAAAAAGAATTTTGTTTTTGAAAATTTTTGGAAAAATACAAAAAGATTTTCTATTTTTTTTAGAAAAAAATTGAAAAAGCCAAGCAGATATATTTTTATAATTTTTTTGGAAAAAGGAAAAAAAATAGTATTTTATTTTACACCGTTTATGGATGGACATTTAGGATGACCAAGTCACAACATCATTCCATATCCATGTGAATATTTAATGGTGTTTTGAGACGATACACCCTTTCATCCATGTGCTTTATAATGTTTGAAGTTATTAAGATGAGATTTGAGATTACTTTCTTCATGTTTGACTCATGATTTCCTTTAATGCACACTTGCAGGGATTTATGTAAATATTGTAGTTGTCTATCACATGTTGGTCGAAGTGTTTTCATCTCATTCATGTCTTTAAATTAATCCATAGGCGATAAAACTTGACAATGAAAGTAGTGCATGTAAGAACCATTGCCCACGAGAAATTTGTTTAATTTGAAAAAATGATGAGTGAACACGGGGAAGGGCTATGAAAGGTACACTCGTCCTTTGCGATTAAGTCACCGTTTAAATCGTACCTAACAAATGTGGCATTGTAAAAAGTACCAAGGTCCAAAGAGTTTAAAAAGAGCCAAAAAGTGTTGCATTAAAAATAGTAGCCAAGGCCAAATTAGTTTTGTTGAAATGATCATTCAAAAGAAAAGAATTGAATATATATATATGATAATTATCTTATATTTGAAGGAATTTGGTTGAAAATAAATCAACAGGTTTGCACGTCCTAACAAGGTCTTGAAAAGGCATTACAATGTTTTAGACGTTATTGGTGTGGAAATCATTTTAGACTTTGATTTTTATTAGATTGAGTTGATATCATTTGAATGTAATAATTTTTACCCTTAAGGATGATTGTGAAGATCATTCGTTAGGAGTATCCATATTTATCCTGCACATTTGTTATGTATGGTTGAGTTGATTTAGCTATTGAATATGTTCACACACTTTCATTCCGTTTCCACGATTTAGTTATCTTAGTGTAAATTCATGGTGTGTACTGTTTTTATAAATTTTCTTTGCCCAAAAAAATTTAAAAAATAAAAATATCTTGTGGATATTTTTGAGTTTATTCTTGCATGATCGAAGTTTATTTATTCATGATGATTTACTTGAATGTGACACTACGTGTTTATTTTTTTGTTTATTCTTTTCCTTGTCTATTTCGATCAAATAAAAAGGGGGAGAACAAATTATGAATTATGGGGGAGTGAAAGTTTACATTATGGGGGAGATCTGAGATTTATTTGATTTGATTTGCTTTGCTTTATGTTTATATCACATTTCAAACTTGATACGTCACGAAGGTATTTGCTTTGTTTATTGTGCGTAGGATTTTGATGATCATTTGAAAAGCACACAAAAGAAGCACAAAGAAAACAAGGAGATGTGATTTGAAGAAATTTCAAAGTTGAAGATTTTAGAAGAATTTGAACACTTGCATTTTTAGTACCTTTTAGCTTTTGGGTTGCATGGGAGGGTATTAGATTTGTATAGGATTTTTGTTTTGATATTTTGGATATTTTTAATTTGTACCGGCATAGACATAGGGTGAGATTTGTAAGGACATAATTTTCATTGTCCGTAGTTTACATAGAATATGTCGTATTTCGCTACAACTGTCGAGGGAAGCTCAAGTTCATACATTCATGAAGACAGATCCGAATTTTAAGGATCTTCAACGTTTCCACGACACGACGTAAAATTTCATACAAATTTTGTTTTAAGTTTTGTAATTGATTTACATTAGTATTGGAATAGTTTTTGAAACTGTTTTAAAATAAAATGATGCATTTTTTTCTAAGTCAAAATTAATTTTTAGAACCTATAGGCGAGCTTTTTAAAATAATATTTTCTCGCTCATGTAATTTAAATGACAAGGCAATATTGTTAAAATGACAGCTTATAATGATAAGCAATGTTGTTAAAGGGTCATTGGAAGGGTCGTTTCTTATTTTCTTCAAACAAACCCATACTGTTTTGATTTTCTAAAGGTCGTTAGTAACGACATGAGATGTCGTTCAAATAACATAGAGACGTTGTTCTAACGACATGCGCCGCCTCAAGAATTTTGTTCAGCTATAAATACATGTTTCGAAGACCTTTTTTATAAAGACTTTTGATACATGAAAATTTATTTTTAGCAGAACTTTAAGTCTTCAATTTTTGGGTGAAAACCCTAGTTTTGATTCACCAAATCATTCCAATTCTTTTGTGAATATTTTGTGGAACCCAAATCACTTCTTGTTGAAGTTTGTTCTTGTGGAGTGCCATATCTACTACTGGATTATTAGCTCTTGAGGGAGTTGCTTGATGACGATTGCGATCACTTGGGAAGACATAAGGGTGTTCCTTGCTGGAGATAGGTGCGGTTCGTGTGGGTTCTTGTGGGAGTCCATTGCTGATTTAGTCTATGGTCTATGTGAATTTGTTGCGGTAGGTTCATTGCATATTTCTTTAAGTGCATAGTACGTTGCGATTTGCAAACATTTATAGAAATAATGGTTTTGCCCTTTCGGGGGATTTTTCCTGAAATTAATGTATCCAGCAAATTGTGATTGTTTTTGATATCATGATTAATTTATTCACCTAGATGCATGTTTTAGGATTTAATTAATTTGGATCAAAGATTGAAATCTAGTTAAATAAGTTTAAAGTTGAGAAATTTGCAAATTAAATTGATAATCGATATCACTGCATTCTCAGGTACTATCCTTCTTCTATAAAAAAGGTTATTTCAAGTACTCTATAAGTAGAAAAAAACTATCTAGTGAATGATTCGTAGAATGTTTTCAAGTCAATCTAAAGGATCACATAAGAGATCACTTGTGTGAGGGAAAAAATATATAAATATGAGCATTTGTCCGATGAAATAAACTAAAATATCAAAAAAGATGTTTTACTAAGGAATTTCAACTTTAAATGATTTTTCTTATTAAAAACCTCTCATTTTTCTTGAAAAGTAAAATCTTCAACTAACCTTTTTATCTTCCTAATTAAGCAATTTTTTGTTTAAAACCTTGTTTCACATCCTTGATGTTTATTCAATTTTTTGGATGCATATATGATAGAGGCGGATGCCCCCAAATTTTAAACTCAAATTATGAGATGGTTCAATTATATACCAAATTTAATAATATGTTTTTAAAACTTTAACAATTAAATACTTCAAATTTTAATCTCTTCAAATTAAAATTAAACTTAACAAATATTTGAAATTTAAGCTTAAACAAAATTAATTCAAGTTCTAAGTTAGGCTAAAGAATCCGAACATGAATATAGCCAAATTAATTTATGACGACTTGAATTAATTACACCAAACTTACCAAAATTAAACTAGCACAAAATTAAACTAGAATTGTGATTTAAACCAAATTTTATCCTTTTAATTTAAGCATGCATCTAGGTGATTGTTGCAAGATAAATTAAATCAGAAACACACTACGTCGTGATGTACGAGGAAAACCCACAACGGGAAAAACCTTGGACGACCCTACCTACAAGTCCACTAAGTATGGATTTACAAATACAAGACAAAAGACTTACAACACTCGACTTGACTCCCTTCAAGCCCTGACGCTTCTTCTTGCATCCACCTCCGCCTAGTCGACAACTCCGGAGTCCACCGGAATCTTGAAATCCACCAATGGGGCACAACTTTCGTCAATCCCCACACGGTGCCTTTCACCGTATGAGAATACTGCAACAAAACAATCTCCTTTTCGGGTAGAACAGAATCCCAAACTATCTCGTTAATGGGTAGAAAGAACCCGGTGCCAAACAAAACCCAAGCAAAGATATATATATATATATATATATATATATATATATATATGGAACTTGGATAAAAAAAATGGGTATAAAATACTTGGTTTTGTTCTAAAGATTAAAACATTTTTGATAAAAACCAAGGAGATCATTTCTTAGAAGAATTTTCCTCTCAACTCCTTAGAAAGAATGGAAAGGTCCCTGTGAAAAAGTTCTTCCAGCACTTATTTTATCAGGAAAAAGTAGTGGGAAAAAAGTAGTGGGGAAATTGGAAGTTTCCAAAAAAATTGTCAAAAACTATGTCATTTCGTTCGTAGTTCATTCGAACGAGTTCATTTGAACAAGTTCATTCGTATGAAACTTCTAAAGAGTAAATGGCAAAATCTCGTTTGAAGTTCGTTCGAATGAGGTCCTTCGAACGACCTTTCTAACGAGATTTCAGTCCATGAATATAAATAATTTTTATACGAACGCGTGGCAACCAATTTCATATTTTTCTAATTTGTTTTAATTAGTTATGAGTTTTCTACAAAAAGGTGACCGAGAGCAAAATCTTTAGATAGTATGAATTCAAAATAAATTTAACAAAAATACTAACACCTACAAATATTTTCGAAGCTCCTATATATATAATAGTGCATTCATACCTTTGGAGACTTTGGAATCCAAATGTTGATGATGCAAAACTTGGCACGAAAATTGGTAAGGATGAAACTTTAAATTCTTGGCCGCTACGTCTTAAACTCTTCAAACGTCATAGGCTTGATAGGTACAAACATCTATCTTATGACTCAAAGAGATTTGTATGGAATTAAGCCAACACTACAAATTGACTCAATTGAAAATTTGTCCTTATAAATCTCCTCCTTGGCTATTCGGGGATGTAAGGACATAATTTTATAAATGTTCGTTATCAATTGAGTATGTCGTATACTGCTACAATCGTCGAAGAATTGTTTAAGATCATATGCATCAAGACGGATCCGAATATCAAGTTTTCTTCAACATTCAAGCCTCCGCAAGTTTAACTTATGTAAGGTTATGTTTTAAGTCGTTAATAATTCACTTAGAGTGTTGGGATATTTTTCATCCAAGATTTTCTAAGTGTTGGAGCGGAGTTTTTATGTTTTTCGTCAAAAATATTTTTCTAAGTGCTAAGGCAAATTTTCAAATATAAAAAATGAATTTATTTATGCGTTAGCTCGTTCGAGCGACAGTGGCTGTCGTTCAAGTGACATAGTCATGTCGAGCGAAGCTCGTCCGAGTGACGTGTGTCCTCGTTCGAGCAAGAGATCGATTTCGTTCGAGCGATGCACCGCCTTAGATTTTCTATAAAAAGGTTTTTCTAACTTCGTTTTTAATCAGAAGACCTGCGATTTTGAACAGAGACGAAACTACTATGGCATAATACTTTGTCTTATCACGTTTAGGGTTTTAATCCCTTTTGTTTTCAGTTCATAAGATCCCAATAGTTTATGTGAGTTATTTTGGAACCCAAGAACCCATCTTGTGTCAATTTTCTCTTATAGAGAGGATCTCTACTGCTGATCTAGGTGCTCTTGAGGGGAGTACTGGGTTGAAGACAACGACCTGTAATTGAGGATTACTTGATGGAGTTCCTTTGCTGAAGATTGGACTACGATTAGTGTTGCGGTGTGGAATCCATCGCTAACTATAGGCTGCATGTTTATGTAGGTTTGCTGAGGTAAACTTATTACATATTTCATTATGATTGTAAATTGCAATTTAATTCATAGTGAAATAAAAGGTTTTGTCCTTCGGGGATTTTTTCTCAAATCTGCGAGTTGGTTATTTATGTCTATTGGTTTGACACACACACAAACACACACATAGTTGTATGTTTAAGAGTTGTTTTAATTTGGTTTAAAAATTGACTCTAATTAAATAAATTTGTAATTAAGGATTTGAGAATTTATTAAATCGATATCACACTGACACACTCTTATAAAATGGTATCAGAGCATGTTACTCAAATTTATCGAGTATTCCTATTTTTCCACAAAATTTGTGTGATATTTATTTTCTTTGCAAAACCTAATTTTTTTAAAAAAATTCGCAATGTTTTTGAATGAAAACTTATATAATCGGCTGCCAATTTTGGATGGGTCTATTTATTCTTACTGGAAATCCCTCACGAAATCACATTTAAATGCAATCTATGAAAGAGTTTGGGTAATTTTTTAAAGATACTGGACTCCTCCCACTGTCATCGCGAATAATGTCACGAATTTAAAACATGTGTCAGACTGGACTGAGGATGAGTTTAGGTGGAGCACTTTTAATTCACGTGGGCTTAATGAAATTTTTGAGCACGTTACCCTCGACGAGTTTCAACGTATTATGACGTGCACCATGTCTAAATAAGTGTGGGATGTTTTACAACTCACCCACTAAGGCACTAACGTGGTCAAAGAGTCTAAAATTAAACTACTCATTTTGAAACAATTATCATGCTTGAGATTGAGTGTTTTGATTATTTTTATGCATGCTTGTCGGACATTGTCAACACTAGTTTCAATCTTGGTGAGACTATACCTGATACACGAGTGGTTAAAAATATTTTAAGATCACTGTCAAAACGTTTTATCCCTAAAGTGATTGTTTTGAATACCTTAGGTAATTTGAATCGTCTCAAATTAGAAGAGCTGGTAAGAGACCTCCAGACATATGAGATTGACATGTTTCCTGACACTGTCAAGCCATAGGATAGAAGGATGGCACTTAAAGCCCAGTCTAAGAAGAAAAATAAAGTGAATTTTTATGAGTCTGAGTCTAAGGATGAGTCTGACTTTGATATGGCCATGCTTACGAAATTTTTCAAAATTTTTCTCAAATTTTCAATAAAACGTTATTTGAGAAAAAGAAATACAAGGCCAAAGAAAGTGGTGAGAAAGGGAAAGAGGGTGAGGGAGATTTAGAAAAAGTAACTTCTTTTGAGTGTGAGGGAAAAGGGCATAAGTCATTTGAGTTCCCCACTGGACTTAGGAGAGAGGGTAAGAAAGTTGATATGCCAGTCACCCTTAGTGATAGTGAGGATGATGTGAAAGTTTCCAGGGTTGAGTCTTCACAAGGAAAGTTTGTTGCTTTTTATGCAAGTTATGTGAGGACACCCAGTTTTTCCCACGCCGATGATGATACTTGTGCACGTGAAACCCCCGAGGATGATTTGAGTGTTTTTAGTGATGGAGAGAGTGAGTGTGCTAGTGAGGGTCATAGTGAGCTCCAGATCGCATTTAGAGATTTGTATGCTGAGACTTTAAAGACTAAAAAATTGAAAAAAGGAGATAAGTCTTAGGTTGTGAGATTTGGAGATAGAGTTAGATCGTTTGAAGGAGTTTTAGGAAAAAGCGAGTCAACTCAAGAAGGTGATGGTTTCTTTGAGTGAACAGTTGATAGCTTTAGGTCAGGAAAATAGTGATTTGACCAATATGGTGTCTAGTCTAACGACACGTGTATCCCAACTTGAGAGTGATCTCAAATGTGCCCGGGCAGTCAAAATACCTTTAGAGAACTTATCTAAGAAGGTTGGAAAGATGGTTCTCAATCCCATTTTGGGTGGTGGTAAGAGTTTATGAATAAGTAATAACGATGCGTCCACTTCACATGTTGCACCCGAGTCGGTTCCTGCTTTGGTGTTTGATTCACATGGATCTCAACTCAACCCACCTAGGCATTCCATTCCTATTAGGAGGGCGCATAGGGGACATTTTGAAAGCGGTGTACCTAGGCCTATTTATGTTTACACACACTGCAAGAAGAGAGGACACCTTAGAGAGTTTTGTTTTAATTTGGGTCATGTGTCATATTTTGCTACTATATGTGTTCACACACACGCACCGACACCTGATGCTCCGGATGATTACACGAGAGAGTTTGTACATATAAGGGAGAAGGTAAAGTTTTTAGTCAAAACTTCACATTATTTGATGGAGATTTTTCATAGGATGTCACCACCTTTGAAATACTCCACCGCACTTAACCGTTGAGGTTTAGACTTATTTACTAGCATAGGTTGATTTGCATGATGATATTTTTTTCCTAATTGCTAGTATGTATTTTTTTGTAATAGATTTTTGCATTTGAAATTTTTTGAAAAATACAAAAAGATTTTATTTTGATAAAATTTTTGGAATAAGTCAAAAAGAGTTTTGTATTTTGTTTTTGCACCGTATATGAATGAAAATTTAGGATAACCGAATCATAATTTCAGTCCATATCCTGTGACGATTTGATAGTATTTTGATATGCGTCATCATTTAATTTTTGTGCTTTACAATGTTTGGAGTCATTGAGATGTGATTAGATGTTATTACCTACATATTTGACTCATAAATGTTCCTTTAATTCACACTTGCACGAATTTGTTTGATTATTGTACTTGTTTATCACATATTGGTCGGAGTGTTGGCATCTCAATTTTGTTTTTAAAACGAACCATATGCGATAAAACTTGACAATGGAAATAGTCATGTAAAAACCGTTTACCGTGATGAATTTAACTGCAACAAAATATGTTGAGTGAATCACGAGAAAGGGTTGCGAGAGTTCAAAATTAACTTGTCGTGAAAGACACCTTTTGAAGGAGCCCGAAAAAATTTAAAGGCAATAAAAAAATAAATATGCCAAAAAGGGGACACCTCAAAAGAAAAATATAATGATTATTATTTATAAGGAAGTTTGGATGAAAAGAAATGACAAACGGGTTTGCACGTCCTGACAGCGTCATGAAAAAGTGTTACATAGTTTTAGATGTTATTAGTGTGAGAATCATTCTTGACTCTGATGTGTTGATGATTTGAGTCGATGTCATTTAAATTTAACATTTTTTTTACACCTAAGAACGATTTTGAGATTCATTCGTTAGGAGTACATATATTCATCATGCACATATGTTATGTTTGATTGCGTTGATTTACCTATTGAGTATGTTCACACCCATTCATTCCGTTTCCATGATTTGGTTGTCTTAGTGAAAATTCATGGTGTGTGATTTTTGTAAAATTATTTGTGCATTTTTGTTTGAAAAATTGAAGAATCAGAAGTAGTTTTTGGTATGATTTTGAGTATCTCTTTGTGATCGTGACAACTCCATGCTTGATTTGTTTATTCATTTCCATGTCTATTTCGATCAAATAAAAAGGGGGAGAACGAATTATGGGGGATTTTTTGCATTGTGGGGGAGATTTGATTATTAATTGCATTATTCTTATATCATTTCATACTCGATGCATCACGAAGGTATTTTCTTTGTCTCATGTGTGTAGGTAACAATTAAAGATCATTATGTTGCACACCCTGATGAGAAAAGTGTAAAGATTTGAAGTTGCAGTTTTGGAGGAAAAATTTTGGTCTTGCATGTTTAGTACCTTTTCAGTTTTGGGTTCATGGGAGGGTATTAGATTTGTATAGGCATTATGTTTTGATAATTCGGATGTTTTTATTTTGTACTAGCATCGACATAGGGGGATATTTGTAAGGACATAATTTTATAAATGTTCGTTATCAATTCAGCATGTCATATACTGATGCAACCGTCGAAGAATTGTTCATGATCATATGAATTAAGACGGATCCGAATATCAAGTTTTCTTCGACATTCAAGCCTACTAAATTTAAATTTGGTAAGTTTGTGCTTTAATTCCTTAATGATTGACTTAGAGTGTTGGGATATTTTTCATAAAAGATTTTTTAAGTGTTAGAGCGGAGTTTTTAAGTTTTTCATCAAAAATATTTTTGTAATTGCTAAGGCGAATTTTTAGAAATAAAAAATGAATTTCTTTACGTGCTGGCTCGTTCGAGTGACAGTGGATGTCATTCAAGAAACATAGCCATGTTGCACAAAGCTCATTCGAGCGATGTGTGTCCTCGTTTGTTTGATTTTCTATAAAAAAGATTTTACCAACTTCGTTTTTATCAGAAGACCTATGATTTTGAACAGAGACGAAACTGCTTTAGCAGAATACTTTGTCTTCTCACTTTTAGGGTTTTAATCCATTTTGTTTTCAATTCACAAGGACCCAATAATTTATGTGAGTTGTTTAGTAACACAAGAGGACATATTGTGTCAATTTTCTCTTATAGAGAGGATCTCTACTACTGATATAGGTGCTCTTGAGGGGAGTACTGGGCTGAAGACGATTGTGTGTTATTGAGGATTACTTGAGGGAGTTCCTTTGTTGAAGATTGGATTGCGGTCCGTGTGGGTTCACTGTGTGGAATCCATTTGTGACTCTAGGCTATGTGTCTATGTTGGTTTGTTGAGATAAACTTATTGCAGATTTCATTGTGATTGTAAATTGAGATTTAATTCATAGTGAAATAAAAGATTTTTCCCTTTGAGAATTTTTCCTGAAATCTGCGAGTTGGTTATTTATGTTTATTGGTTTGACACACACACACACATACACACGTAGTTGCAAGTTTAGGAGCTTTTTTAATTTGGTTTAATAGTTGACTCTAATTAAATAAGTTTATAATTAGGAATTTGTGAATTTAGTTAAATCGATATCACACCGGCACACTCTTACATGGGATGAAACCAAACCAAAAATCCTATGGGCCGTCAAGCACGCCTAGACACAATCCCACCTAAAAATAAAATAATAAAAAATTAGTGCTTTACTCGACTCATAGACAATGCTTTGCCGCTTTAAGTAGTGACACTAAAGATGAAGTCTTACACACTTAAATAAACATCGAACGCATAGACAATATGAAAAGATTAAATGCAAAAAATAAATTTTCTCCCCCTTAATTAATTTTCCCCTTTATATAACATGATCTACCTAAGAAAGACATCTCCCCATAAGTTATATCTCCCCAAATTTCAAAGGATTAGATACCATTTCTCCCCTTTTTTATTCAGTAATAAACAAAGGTCAAGAATAAAATAACTTATTTATCCTCCAATTAAAGCAAATACCTAAACTAAACAAGGGATATTAATAAGGAAAAACAAGTTAAACATGCGATGGTGAAAACAGTGACAAGAACAATTACGTATAATGGCGACAATGAACGATAACTAATCCATACAATGATTAACAAATATCAACTATTGTTGATGTAAAAAATTAGATTTGACCTAATTATTTTAATCACAGATAAAAATGAATAAAGAAATAGTAGACAATAGATTTTTAAAGTGGTTCAGCCTTATAAGAATGGCCTACGTCCACTGTTCTTGTATTGCTGACTGTTTGCTTGGAATTCTCGAGGAATGGTTTTCTCGAGAAATTTAGGTCCCCTTCCCATGAGGAGGTTACAATGAATTTATAGACTTGAGGCTGTACAAATGAAAGGACAATGCACTGTTATCTAGTAGACATGTACATCTGTATGATAATAAATGAGCATTTAATGCGCCATCGTCTCCTTGATTATCCTGATTAGAATGCTATGTTGCTCAGACCGCCTAAGTAGCTCGACACGCTTGAGATGCTCGGGGACCTTGAGTTCCTCGTGGCTTCTTAGTTGCTCGGTGATCTTGAGTTGCTCGATAGAAGTATACATAATTTCCACGTTGGCAGACACGTGTCTGTAAGTGAGTGGTCCATGTCAGCAGACTAAATTTGGTATCAACAGAAGCCCCCAATGTTTCGTAGTTTGATGATGAAGAAAAGTAAGGAACATTCTGCTGCTTAGATTTTCGGTTTGTATGGATTTTAGGCAAACTTTCGTTGTATATAATTCCTTTTTTATGTGCATAGTATCAGGCTTTTAAAGTATTTTGAATTTCCATAACCGCTTTGATTTTTGTGCCCTTTTTCTTCTTTTTAGCCACCGAATACGCAAACGTCCACCTTGGTAATTATTGCTTTTCTCTATTCCCGAGATAAAGTATTTAAACGCGGCAGAAATCCTATCGTCTTTCACTTTTCAAATCTGTGTCTTCGAACTTTTCATTTCTTCTCTATCTTGTGCGTTCGTTTCTTCCATTGTTCTTTGTCAACTGGTTCAATCTTTTCCTGTAAGATTTTTTTCCTTCTCTTTTACTTATTTTGTTCATCATGGTTTACCATGTTGAATCTCTTGACAAATTTCATTCTGAATTTTCAATTCCTTCATGGGTCATATTGGAAGAACTTTCTGAACCTTCTGACTATTTTTCTTTGGCTGAGGGGCATTGGTTCCCAAGTCTCTTTGTGGCTGAATGTGGATTTTATTTTCCTTTAAATTCTTTATGTTTGGAGTTCTGTCAATATTTTGACGTTGTTCCTACAAAAATAGCGCCAAATACCTGGAGAATAGTTAATGGAGTTCATAGGTTGAACCAACTTTATGGAACCCATTTAGGGATTCCAGAGATTATGTATTGCTACAGATGGGTTGTCAGCGATAGTACTTTTTATTTAAAAACTAGGTTTTTAAATAGGGCGTTAGTTGTCAATCTTCCTGATGCCAAAAGGGATTATTTTGAACATGGAGTGGTAATGAAAAATTGGCAACACCCTCCATTAAATGGAGACGATGTATACCAAGGTCCTAGATGTCCTCCTTATGGTAGTGGGATAGGTTGTTTTTATTTTTTGAAATCTTGCTTTCTTTGTGTTCGATAAAATGTATCACTGACATTTAATTTTTGATTATTGAGCTAACAGCAAAGGAAAATCTCCCAAAGAAACTGACGTTAATTTAAAGCATTTGAAACTTATCTGGAGTTTACAGCAATCTGTTGCCGAGGAACATATTAGATCTGCCTCTTACTTATTGCAGTATAAGAGCTATACTTCATTTTTCACTGCTCGTCCTCGTTCATTGGCAGTTGATTTTGGCCAGGTACCAGCTTCTGAAATTGGTGTAGAGGGTTCTTCCTCTGAATCAAGTATCCCTATTAGTGATCTAATGAAAAAAAGAAAATTTCCTGATTTCTTTGATAAGTCTGCCTCTACTGCTGGAGAAGCAAATAAAGGTAAGCAAAATATTCCAGAAGAAGGGACAAGGAATATTGATGCACCCCTTACCGCTGCTGCTAAGAAAATTATTGAGAAGCCCCCAGTGGCCCCGAGCAAGGTTGTTGCTGTTTCTCCTCCAAGTGAGGTTATTGTTATTTCACCAACCAAGACAATATCTTTGGTTCAGAATGTTCCTGCTCTTATGAGGAAGTTAAATAAAAGTTCTTCTGAGAGACCTGTTGAACCTGTCTCTCAATCTTTAAATGTTGAAGGTGGTATTCCCACTTTTATTCCTCCGAGCTCTGCTATGGGCTCGGTGAAGTCTTGGATTATCCCAGAAGTCCAAGGTATTGAAGATACTCTTTCTCGTGATAGAGTCACTACCTTGGTTGCTCAACATATTGCCTCAATAAGTGTTATTAGTCTATTTTTTCACTTTTCATTCCTGTGTCCTTGTACTGACTCAAAATTATTTCCTTTTTTAGCTGGTAACGTGTTTCAACACTATTCTGAAGAAGGATGAAGCTATCAAGGCTTCAGTCTCCTCGGGAGGTGTAGAGGAGGCTTTTGTTGGTCTGACTCAATCCTTAAAAGAATCTCGTCAAAAGCACTAGGAGGATAAGGTTGCTTGAGAGAAACAACTTAAGTCTATTGAGTTGGATGGAGATCAAGTTGCGAATGCCTCCAAGGAATTGGAGAAAAATTTGAAAGAGTTTGATCAGAGCAATAAGGTCTTTGAGCAGAGCAACAAGGAGCTGACAATTAAGCTCAAATCGGCTGAAGAGGAAGTTGTTAAACTTTAGGATGTTGATCATCAGAAGGTGGAGGTGGAGAAGAAATTGAAGGTTGCCGAGGAACCCCTTAGGGAAAGGCCCTCCTCGGAGAAGGCAAAAAGAAAGAAAGCAGTCAAAAAATCCTTCAGCGCTGGTTAGGATAAAGGCTAGAATAAGTGTCTGGCTGCCATGTCCTCTCAAATCGAATACGCGAGTCTTAAATATTTTAGGGATGGATGGGTGGCATCCTTACAAGAGTTGAAAGTTGCTGAGGATTCTGAATTATTCCAGCAACACACTCATGGCCATGCTCCCTACTCCGGAGAAGAAGAGGATGAAGCTGCCTCAGATGAATCTTCCATGATGATTGGAGATCAGGCCCTTTCTATTCTAGCTGTTCAATCGTGCTTCGAGCAACCCGAACCAACCATTACTCCTGCCGAGCAGCTACTCTTGTCCACCGAGCAACCAGTATCTTCCTCAAAACCTCCTGAGGAAGTTATAGGAAATAAAGAGAAGGTGTAGAGTAGTTTGGATGTTTATTATGTCATTTTATTGAATATAACCCCGGCTTTTGTATTTTCCTTTATGATGAAATGAAAATTCGAACTTTTGGTTGTTTGTCTTGAATTTTTCTTCTACTTGCTCTGTCTGCATTCTTATTGATTCTTTCTTTCTCTTCTCTTTACTAGTTTATGGCTAGGATGGAGCTCTTGTCAGCTCATGACACCGAACTGATGGAAAAATGCAATGACTATTTCAAGGCTGGTCGTGCAGATCTGAATGATGCTCAAATCATTGATATCCTGGGTTCAGATGTTTCTGAACGAGTAGTTGAAGCTTACTAGTATCTGAAGTGTTTGCTCGATCATGCAGTAGCCAATAATGTGGCTTACTATGAGATGATTGAGAACCTCCAAGGAACTATCGATGAGCTCCAGTAGCAGTACAAACAGTCCTCCACACTCTTGCACCAGGGGTATGAGAAGAAATATCAACAACTGAGTGCTGATAGAGGGTATGATAAATTTATATCTGTTTATGAGAAGAGAGAAAGTGTTCTGAAGCTTGAAGTCGAGGAGCATAGGCATATCGCCAAATTGCTTGAACAGGAAAACATTGCCTTACAAGAAGAGAATAAACAACTGAAATCTGCTTTATCTTCCTCGGGAACCTTGGTTCCGATTAATGATGAAGGTTTCTCTTTCTTGGAGGTCAAAAATTCCAACTTAAGAGATGAGTTGGAAACTTTAAAAAGAACTGGACCCTCCACTTCTACTCATAGACGAGCAAGATCTTCTTCTAGGGGACGAGCAAGGGCTGGTCGGGTTTCTATTGAAGATGCAAGAACTCAAGCAACTTTGACAAATTAGGCAGTTCAATTGATGGCGAAGAATCAAGCTTTGGCGAAGATGTCTAAGAAGATTCTAAACCTTAGCGAGCAACTTTCTACATAAAGCTCTTCCTTGGAAAATATAGAACTTCTGGTGAAAAATCTTCATGAGAAACTGGAGAGGTTAACTTACCAATTCCATAAACAGCCTAGAGAGTTTTGGATGGCTGGTTACAATGAAGCACTCTGTCATCTTGATGCCCGTTTAGAACAGTCGAATAACAAAGGGTATAAAGAGGGCTGGTTGAATGATCTTTATGTTTTAAAATTGGAGAGAGGTCATTTCTTGTGGCATTACTATACTCCTGGAGTTCTTGATCTACCAGTCCCCCCTTTCAATCTTGACCTTAGTTGGATTCCATCCCGGGCCATTCCTCACGTTCTAATCTCCAAGTATCTTGATGATTATAGTCTTCATTCAAATTTTGAAATATCTCGCCCAGAACACCTGCTTGACCGTCCATCTATAATGAACGTCAGAATGCTGCAAGATCTGAATTTCATAAATTCCCCTTATAGTCTTGATGATCCTCCAGCTGGGGTAGACCCTGTGTCAAAGGCAGAGGGGAAGAAACCCATAGAGTAGAATTTGTTCAATTGATATCACATGCGATCTGTAATTTATATCATATGTAATTTGTTCTGGTTTTAATGAAGAAATTTTTAGTTTTCTTTGCAATTTCATTGTCATTGGTTTGGAAATATTTTATAGAATATCTCTTCTATTTACTGATGAACATGTATGTATATCTGTAGAAAGACAAAAATGTCTTGTTTGGTTTTTCAATTTCCGACCAATCGGGGTTGGTGGTAATTGAATGCCGACCAACTTGAGTTGGTGGTTATTGAATTGCTGATCAAACGAAGTTGGTCATGTTTGTTTCCCGACCAACGTGGGTTGGTTGTAATTTTCTTCCCGACCAACCGGAGTTGGTGGTAATTATATTGCCGATCAACCGGAGTTGGTCGTATTTGTTTACCGACCAACCGAAGTTGGTGGTAATTATATTGTCGATCAACCGGAGTTGGTCGTATTTTTTTCCCAACCAATCGGAGTTAGTGGTAATTATATTAACGATCAACCGGAGTTTGTCGTATTTGTTTCCTGACCAACTGGAGTTGGTGGTAATTATATTGCCGATCAACCGGAGTTAGTCGTATTTGTTTCCCGACCAACCGGAGTTAGTGGTAATTATATTGGCGATCAACCGGAGTTGGAAGAGATTGATTCTGAACTTGATGCATAGTGTGTAGCACTAATACTCCGAAAAATTTCAACAAAAAGAGTGAATTGGGTAAAACATTCAACACTTTATTCATACTGAAGAAAACTGCATTTACATAGGAATTCCAACTACTGATAATACTTGCGTAGATGCTCTGCATTCCATGCATTCTTAAATTCTTCTCCCTCTAAGGTTTCAATCATGTATGTCCCTGGTCGAACAACTTCTGTTACTCTGAAGGTTCCATGCCAGTTAGCTTCCAGTTTGTTGTGCTTTTGAATTACTTTCTTCAGCACATAGTCTCCTTCCTTCAACTCACACTTCTTTACCCTCTTGGTGTAAAATAGAGATGTTCGTTGTTGGTATGCAGCATTCCTGATCGCTGCTTCTTCTCTAACTTCTTCGAGCATATATAGATCTAATCGCCTTATCAAGTCACTGATAGGAGAATTGAAATTTAGCACTCTGTATGTGGGTAGACCCAACTCAGCAAGTATAACAGCTTCACTTCCAAATGCCAGCATGTATGGAGATTCTCCTGTTGCTACTCGCAGTGTAGTACGATAAGCCCACAACACAGAATGTGGCTCGTTAATCCAATTTGCCTTTGCATCATCCAATTGTTTTTTCAAACCATTCAACAGCGTTCTATTCGTCACCTCAGTTTTTCCATTGCTCTGGGGATGGCGTGGTGCAGAGTGGGTCTTCAATATGTTTGACTGATGACAATATGCAGCAAACTCCTCGTTGGCAAACTGAGTTCCATGGTCTGTAATGAATGCATGGAGAAGACCATATCTACAAATGATATTCTTCCAAATAAATTGATACACCTTGTCATACGTCATATCAATAAGAGGCTCAACTTCTACCCATTTAGTAAAATAATCCACAGCGACCACGAGGTATTTAAATCTTCCTCGGGTCGTTGGAAGTGGCCCGACCAAGTCTATTCCCCACATGGCGAATGACCAAGGAGACGTTATGAGTGTTAGAAATGATTGGGGAGTTCTTCGGATAGAGGAGAAACATTGACATTTATCACATTTCTTGGCATAAGCTACACAATCAACTCTCATCGTCGGCCAGTAATACCCTTGTGTTGTCATTCTTTGCAACAGTATCCGACCTGCTACATGGGCTCCATAAGACCCTTCATGGACCTTTTCAATCAAATTTTTCACCTCGGAGGGGTGGACACATCTTTGCAAACCAGCTATAATTCCTCGTCTATATAAAATTCCATTAGTCAATACATAATGAGCAACTTTAAACTTTAATTTCTTGGCTGCAAGTTTATCAGTTGGTAAAGCCCCCTCCTCAATATAGGCCCTGATGGGATCCATAAAAGATGGTCCTAAATCAAGGGTAATAAAGTTCATCATCAGATCTTTTTCAATGCTCCGACTAGCCAAGATTTCTATTAGGATTATTCTTCGTAGCTCGGTGCGTGTGGCTGAGGCTAACCGAGCTAAGGCATCTGCTCTTGCATTCTCCAATCTTGGTATTCTAATTAACTGCACTGCGTTAAATCTCGATACAATCTCCATTGCTTTCGCATGATATTGGATCATTAATTATCCTTTTGTTGCATACACTCCCAACATTTGATTTACAATCAACTGTGAGTCACTTAATACAACGACCTGCTCCTCTTTCATTGTTTTGGCTAGACTGAGACCCACGATCATAGCTTCAAAATCAGCCTCATTATTAGAAGCCTTAAATTGAAAACACAGAGCATACTCCACATCAATTTTATCAGGGCTGTTTAATATAACCTTGCTCCACTGCCTGTAGTGCAAGAAAAGCCATCTACATATAAATTCCACACAGGTATCTCATTGTCAAATTCTTGGTCAGACAGAGTTCCTCGGTGGAATATTTGATGCTTTCTTTTATCATCCTCCAATGCTTCTCGCTGCTCGTTGATGATCCTCTCTTGATCGTCTACCGACTTAAGTTGATCGGTGTTAAAATTTGATGATCCTGTAACATCCACAAGCTGGTCGGTATTCAACTTTTGCTCTTCGGAGGTGTGTGTATAGGTTAACTTTGCGATAAAATCTGCCATTGCTTTCCCTTTGAGTGACGACCTAGGCTCATAAATTATATCGTATTCACCCAATTCTACAACCCAATACATCAATCTTCCTGATTTATCTGGTTTGTGCAGAGCTTACCTTAACGGCATGTTTGTATACACAACTATAGTATGAGCTTGGAAGTATGGCCTCATCCTTCTACTTGCTTCCATCAACGCCAGTGCTAACTTTTCAAGCCTTGGATATCTGATCTCTGCTCCTCGGAAGGCCTTGCTAGTGTAATAGATAGGTTTTTGTACTCCATCTTCCACTCTTATCAACACCGAGCTCACTACGTTTTCCAAAACTGCCATACAAGTATAGTCTTTCTCCCATCACTAGTTTAGATAACAATGGAGGTGATCCTAGGTATTTCTTCAATTCTTGAAAGGCCTTCTCGCATTCATCATTCCACTCAAAAGTCTTTCGGAGTGTTTTGAAGAAAGGGAGGCATCTATCAGTTGCTCGTGACACAAACCTGTTAAGTGCTACAACTCGCCCCGTGAGGCTTTGTACTTCCCTCTTTGTGGTTGGAGATCGCAGTTCCAATAGGGCTTTGATCTTATCGGGGTTCTCCTCAATCCCTCGTTGGTTGACAGTATATCCGAGAAACATGCCTTCTCATACTCCGAATATGCATTTGGTGGGATTTGGCTTCATTTGATATTTTCTAGTTGATCAAAGGTCTGGCCTAAGTCAACTAGATGATCAACAACTTTCTTGCTCTTGGTTAGCATGTCGTCAACATAAACCTCCATGTTATGACTGATTTGCTCTGCAAACACCTTGTTCATCAATGGCTGATAGGTAGCACCTGCATTTTTAAGTCCAAAAGGCATAACATTATAACAATAAGTTCCCCTCGAGGTAATAAAAAATGTACTCTCCCTATCTTCAGGCTTCATTTTAATCTGGTTATAACCAGAATAAGCATCCATGAAACTTAATAGTTCGTGCCCCAAGGTAGCATCCACCAGTTGATCAATTCGGGGCAAAGGAAAATGATCCTTTGGGCATGCCTTGTTAAGGTCGGTAAAGTCTACACACATCCTCCACTTGTTATTTTTCTTATTTACCATCACCACATTTTCTAGCCAGTTAGGATATTTGACATCCTCAATGAAAGAGGATTTTTGTAGCTTCTCTACTTCCTCCTGTATAGCTTGATTTTCTCAGGGCTGAACACTCTTCTTCGCTGCTTTACTGGCTTGATTTCCTTGTTCACATTGAGTTCGTGACATAAGAAATTCGGATCTATTCCTGGCATGTCTTCATGACTCCACGTAAAAGTCTGCTTTCTTCGCCTTAGGAATGCTATCAATTCTTATTTTATTGATTCATCCAAGGATGCACCAATTTGAGTTGTTCGTTCTGGATGTTCGTCGTCCAGAATGACATTCTCAGTAGCCTCCATAACCTGCCATTTCACGAGTTAGGACTCGTCTCTAAGGTCTAATGTTTCAATCTTCACAACTTCTATTTGGTAGGTATTAGTTTTCTTTCTGGATATGCTCTTCCTGCTCGGCAGATGAATAGTAGCATTCTCGAGCTACTTTCTGGTCGCCTTTCACCACTCTTACTCCAAAATTGGTTGGGAATTTTAAACATTGATGTACAGTAGATGGTACTGCTTCCAATTTTTTTAGTCCTACCCTTCCCATGATGATGTTGTAAGCTGATTGGACATTTTATCCATTACGAAGAAGCGTATTCTTTCTGTTCGACAAGTAAGCCATGTACTAATAAGCATATCCAACTTGATCGTCCCAAGTGGAAAGACCTTTTCGCCAGTAAAACCAAGGAGGGGTCTATGATATGGCTCCAACTGGGATCACTTCAAATTAAAACTGTAAAATCATGGATAAAACATGATATCTGCCAAGCTACCATTATCCACCAGTACTCGTGAAATCGCCACTTCCTTCATTCTCATCTTAATCACCAATGGGTCATCATGAGGATATAGTACACCTGCCAGGTTATTTTTAGAGAAACCAATGACCAGTTTGTCCTTATTCACCTTCCTCAGGCGATCATCTTTAGTCAGATTTATTCGCTAAATGTACGAGCAAGCTTGAGCTTCGTTGAGGTAAGCTTTTCTCTCGGCAGTCATATCTTCGCCTCCTGCATCTCCACCTGTAATGACATTACATACAAATGATCCAAAATGTATAGAAAACACCTCATGTTATGGTTGTTTTGGTCTTTTAGGGAGACCGGGGTCGTCTTAGTCATCATCCGGGTCTTCTTCATGACTTCTCTTCTTATCTTCTTTTGCTCGACGAGGAGATCTAGACCTTTGCCTTGCTCGGTCGTTGATTTTTCCACCATTTCGATGATTAACATACTTGGCCAGCTTTCCTCGTCTGATGAGTGCTTCAATTTCATTCTGAAGAGCTATGTAATTTTTGGTCTTGTGACTATGGTATTTATGGAACTCGCAATATTTGGACTTATTCCTCTTGTCAGGATCTGCCTTCATTTTCTTTGGCCAGTTTAGCTCCTCGCTGTACTTGATCTCTTCCAGAATGTGGTTTATATCTACTATCAAAGGAGTATAATTTCCAAATTTCTTCAATTATTCTAATGCTTGCTTTGCTTTTGACTGCCTGTTACCACCATTGTTCTTCTGCTCCTTCTTCTCAGCCTTATCAACCTCAACCTTGGTCTCTTTGGTGTCCATATTCTTCTTCGCAGCCATATCTTCCTCAGCGTTCATAATCTTGGCTGCCTTTGCCATTAGTTCTGCCATGGTTCTAGGAGGATCTTTAGCTAGAGTGTAGTATAATTTATCTGGCAACAGTCCACTCATCAGAGCAGTAATTGATGTCTTCTTCTCATAATCAATTACCTCGAGCTTCTCATTATTGAAATGAGTAATATAATCCATGGTGCTCTCTCCGGCCTTTTGTCTAACACTTAGAAAGTGTGCTACTCGTTTGACTGGCTTTGCTCCAAAACAAAAATTTCCAATAAAGAGTTCTGCAAGCTGAAAGAAGGTCGCAATTTTCCCCCGAGGAAGGTTATTGTACCAAATCTGAGCAGATCCGGTAAGGTTTCCTGAAAATTCCCTGCATCACATCTCGTCTGGAATAGCATAGATATCAGCAGCTGCCTGGTATTATTCTATATGGAGAACATGATCAGTTTTTCCATCGTATTTTGGTGTTACTACCGGGGCTTTGAATTTTGACGGTGTGGGAAAGTCCACAATCTCTTGTATGAATGGTGTTCCTCGGACAAAAGTCCTTTGTAGAGGATTTTTGGTTTTAACCATTTACCCTAATCTATCCTCCAACCTTTGAATTGAGCCCTTCCATGCATCATTTCCTTCCTCGATCCTATTGGTTCGAGCAATAGATCGTGTTGAATTTGCCTCTTGGGATCTTTCATGACGAGCAGCTGGTCGTGATTTGGAAGAGCCTTCCTTTAAATCAGATGGTCGTTGAGAGTTCCTCGACATAGTCCTAGAGGAACTTCTATTCCTCCTAGGACCCAAACGATCAAAAGGAGAGACTCTACTCAATCTTTCAAGAGCACTTGTCCTTTCTGGAGATAGAGTGATGTTTTGTTGAGTGTCTGTAGCTCGCACCTAGGAAGTCCATCCAGGCTGATAAGAAGGATCATTAGATCTCTCAGTACGATATGAATCGGTGTGTCTAGACTTAGATTCCTGTGGGAATAATGTTCGCCTAGTTCGCGAAGAGAGTAAACGAGTATTTCTCTGAGCACTTCGTTGCCCTGATTGGGCTGGCACTCCGCCTTGAACGGTTTGTATGAGTTGACGCATGGTTTCTTGCATGGTCGTTTGCCCTTGGGCCAAATTAGCCATTATACCATCCAGATCTTGAACATTTGGAGGAGTAGATGGAGGATTTGGAGGGATCCCAGTGTTTCGATTGCTGGATTCAGGATGATCAGCCATCAGTGATGAATTATTTTGGTGAAAAACGATAATTACAATCATTTCCCACAGATGGCGCCAATCTGTTGATGTAAAAAATTAGATTTGACCTAATTATTTTAATCACAGATAAAAAAAAATAAAGAAATAATAGACAATAGATTTTTAAAGTGGTTCAGCCTTATAAGAATGGCCTACGTCCACTGTTTTTGTATTGCTGACTGTTTGCTTGGAATTCTCGAGGAATGGTTTTCTCAAGAAATTCCGGTCCCCTTCCCATGAGGAGGTTACAATGTATTTATAGCCTTGAGGCTGTACAAATGAAAGGACAATGCGCTGTTATCTAGTAGACATGTACATCTGTGTGATAATAAATGAGCATTTAATGTGTTGTCGTCTCCTTGATTATCCTGATTAGAATGCTATGTTGCTCGAACCGCCTAAGTAGCTCGACATGCTTGAGCTGCTATGGGCCCTTGAGTTCCTCGTGGCTTCTTAGTTCATCGGTGATCTTGAGTTCCTCGATAGAAGTTTACATAATTGCCACGTTGGCAGACACGTGTCTGTAAGTGAGTGGTCCATGTCAGCAGACTAAATTTGGTATCAACAACTATGATGCGATAGAAAAAAGATATCGTTTATTATGAACTAATATAAGTGTGTGATATCAAACAAAGGTTGCAGCAAAGATAGATACCAATTTTAAATTCAAAGCTTACATGAACTAGCTAGCAAGGCAAAGACTCAAAATAAACAAAATATCATATATATATATACATACACAAATATATTAAGGAAGCACAAGGACATATATATATATATATATATATATATATATATATATATATATATATATATATAAACACCACAAATGGCACAAAATAAAATGATCTTTCCACCCTCATATGGCATAAATATATCATACGGAAACGGAAGTGAATGGGTGTGAACTAGCCATAATTAAATTATGACCCAATCACTTAAACATGTTCAAGGAGTTCCATTTGATTGCAAAATTTATCAAACATATATAAAGCCTCATGTGATAAAATAGATTGAACTCAAAGAACAAAACAAGCACAATTTATACAAGCCTAGCATACTGATGATTTTACATACCAATAGAGTCATGACAAAATAACACAACTAGGATTCATTGTCATTGTGCAAATGCGTTGACATTTCCATCCAAAACTCCCTCAATGAATAATAATTATGTTATTTTCTAGTATTGTGAATGAACGTATCAACCTAAATAATATTGGCCTAGGCAATTTTTTTTTCACGCCATTCGATTTTTTAAGGCCTTTGGACCTTGGCTACTTTTTACAATGCCACCGTTTTTTGGTCCGATTTAAACGGTGGCATAATCGCAAAGCACATATGAGTACTTTCGTAGCCCTTCCCCGTTGCACTTTCATATATAATATTTTTAACACACAAAACGCACAAGCAACGGTTCTAACATGCACAAATCCTCTATAGTCACAAAACATGTAGATGACTAAATTGACAGGAGAACATCTCACTTAGCCCAAATATTCATGTGAAGTTAAAATTCAAATAGCTCGTGCAGATGTGCAAAAAAGGTATAAAATTAGAATTCTTTTAGCAATTCAAATTCAAACTACTCCATGTAACCATGATAAAGAACAATTTTAAGAATTAAAATTCACAACCAAAAGTTCTAGCCACATAGAAGCGGAAAATGAGAATTCAACACTAGTATATGCCACAAAAGTGTGTAAGACTCAAATATACACAGATAAAAAAATTATTTTTGAGTTTTCCAAGTTTTAACCGAAGAAAAAAATTCAGCCCAAAGGAAAACAATTTTTTTTTGTATTTTTCATTTAATATACAAAAAAAATTTAAAAACTAAAATACAAAAGATAAACAAGTCATAAATATAGCAATACATATATGATGAAGCAAAGACTAGAAAATGGCAAACAAACATACAACTAGCTAGAATATATCATAATACACATAAGCTTTTGTATGTAAACATGCAACTAATTACTCATAAGATATAACAAGTGAGGAGTCATGCGCATGTTAGAACCATAAAAAACTGGAAATTTTGAAAAAAGCATAATTCGTAAAAATTATGATCACGCAATAAATTAGCGTAACCCGCTCTAATACCACTTGATGTGGGCGGATGCCCCCAAATTTTAAACTCAAATTAAGATATGGTTCAATTATATACCAAATTTAATAATATCTTTCTAAACTTTAACAATTAAATACTTCAAATTTTAATTTCTTCAAATTAAAATTAAACTTAACAAATATTTCAAATTTAAGCTTAATCAAAATTAATCAAAGTTCTAAGTTAGACTAAGCAACCCAAACATGAATATATCCAAATTAATTTATGCCGACTTGAATGAATTACACCAAACTTACCCAAAATTAAACTAGCACCAAATTAAACTAGAGTTGTGATTTAAACTAAATTTTATCTTTTTAAACTTAAGCCTGCATCTAGGTGATTGTTGCAAGATAAATTAAATCACAAACACACTACGCCGTGATGTACGAGGAAAATCCATATTGGGAAAAACCTCGGATAGCCCTACCTACAAGTCCACTGAGTTTGGATTTACAAATACAAGACAAAAGACTTACAACACTCGACTTGAATCCCTTCATGCCCCGATACTTCTTTTTGCATCCACCTATGCCTAGTCGACAACTCCGGAGTCCACTGGAATCTTGGAATCCACCAATGGGGCATAGCTACCGTCAACCCACACATGGTGCCTTTCACCGTATGATAACGCTACAGCAAAACAATCTCCTTTTGGGGTAGAGAAGAAACCCAAACTATCTTCTTAATGGGTAGAAAGAACCTGGTGCCAAACAATCTCCAAGAATATATATATATATATATATATATATGGAACTTGGATCAAAACAAAATAATGGGTGTAAAATACTTGGTTTTGTTTAAAAGATTAAAACATTTTTAATAAAAACCAAGGAAACCTTTTCTTTGAAGAATTTTGCTCTCAACTGAGTAGAAAGAATGGAAAGGTCCTTGTGAAAAAGTTTTTCCCGTACTTATTTTATTAGGAAAAAGTAGTGGGGAAATTGGAATTTTTCAAAAACACTGTCAAAAACTGCGTCATTTAGTTCGAAGTTCGTTCGAACGAAACTTCTAACGAGAAAACAATAAAATCTCATTTGAAGTTAGTTCGAAGTTAGTTATAACGAGGTCATTCAAATGACATTTCAAACGAGATTTTAGTCCACAAATCTAGATAATGTTGATACGAATGCGTAGCTGCCAGTTTCGTATTTTTCTGATTATTTTTTAATTAGTTATGATTTTCTACAGAAAGGTGTCCGAGAACAAAATCTTCAGATATTATGAATTCAAAATAAATTTAACAAAAATACTAAAACCCAAAAAGATTTTCCAAGCTCCTATATATATAATCGTGCATTCATACCTTTGGAGACTTTGGAATCCAAATGTTGATGATGTAAAACTTGGCACGAAAATCGGCAAGGATGAAACTTTAAATTCTTGGCTGCTACATCTTCAACTCTTCAAACGTCATAATCTTGATAGGTACAAACATCTATCCTATGACTCAAAGAGTTTTGTACGGAATTAAGCCAACACTACAAATTGACTCAATTGGAAATTTGTCCTTACAATATAAATCTTTGAAACATCATATTTTTTAAATAAATTTTGGATGTGGTCGCTTTCACCCATTCATTACTGTGATGGAATACTATATTTAATTTTCAAAGGTACTATTGTTCAATCAAAGTTGTAGCCCTTACCACGTGATCTCTTATAATTTTGAAATGTATATCATTTTCAACTCCAACCATGAGGATACAAGTCTCACACATCCAAAGGTAAAAATAACACTCTTTTTCAATCCACAAAAATTTTAAAAATTCCATGAGAAAATATTTCGTTCTTTAGTTCATAAGATAATGCTAAAAATGTAGTGCGGTGCGAGTGAAATGAGTTATGAAATTTACTTAAGATAAATTTAGCTTTTGAATTCTAAATGTATAGTTCATAATCATAAACACAACCAAGATACAAGCATCGTGTGCAAAAAAGTCAAATAGATTGGTCTTAGAATTTTAGTAAGGTGACTTATAAGTACAGAATCATAAAAAGTATCTAAAAACAAACTATGCAAATAAAGCATAAAAAAAAGTAGAATGAGCCAAGGAACACGATAAATGTTCTAAGAAGTCCTAAGCTCATGGAGAAACCTCCTAACAGGCAGAAGTCAAGGGGATCAACAAGTGATCGAGTCTAGTTCCTAAATCTACAAAATATAAATGATCCTTCCTAATCCATATTTATTTAACATGAGGTGGATTGGGGGTAGGCCAGATCTTGGGCGTATTTGAAATTATTTTGCCCCTTTTCTTATGAACATGCCTAGGATGTTCATGTTCGTTTCTCAACTTGTTATTCCAAACAAATCTATAATTATTCCTATCATTATGAAAGTGCAAGGTTGGTTTAAGGAGATAAAAAAATTCACTCAAGTGTCTTTTCCTATTACAATGATCACATTTATAACCACGAGGATGGGATATTGTGACACCCCGCCTAATTAAATATCGGGTGATCAGTCCTTTATTAAATTTAAAATAGAATATCCAGTTGGTTCATTCTTAGCATCATTGTCAAACATATTTAATTACTAATCACCTATTAGTCAATTAAGTTGATGTCAAAATTTTAATATTAATTTAAACATGTAATATTCTAAAAGAATAACTAAACCACAATCAACATTTAAATATACAACATATAAATGATGAAATGACTAAATAAATAGAATAGGACTTGAATAAACCCATCCAGCCTAAAAATCCAATACAATAATCCATAAACTGAAAATTAGTCCAACAATGGATGAGACATGAATAATAAAGCCAATATCCCTAAGAATATCTAAACAAGGATGGGAGACATACCCTAACGGAAATGAGTGTCTCGTAAGAAAGATATAATAAACGTGGAGGCATCTACTATTGAGATCCTGTAACTTCCACGGCAGTTGCAGCACGTCAAATGAAAGGAACTCATATGCTTGGCGTCCCTGTGGCTGGGCACCTAAAATAGTTTTACAATTTTGTTTTGGAGAAAAATGGGTCAGAACCTATGTAAAACAGTTTAAAACAGTTTAGCAAGTTTTTAAAATGCATATATACTGGATGTTACGTACATGTTAGTCCATGTGCTCTCACTTGAGTATCCTCACCTCTTAACTAATGTGCACGCCTAACATATATTTCTAACCCGTCCTAGTTATGCTACCCGCTAACTAGTTCTAATCAGGTATATTTCTATATGAGTTAACTCGTTGTGTCACCCGTTTCGCCCATACAATAATTTATGGGATTCTTTATATCAAATAACCGATTATAAATTTCTCAATTTATAATTAAGTCCCTACGTACATGGGTTATTTTAAACATCGCCGTCTTTCCTTCTACTAAGCACCCACAGTAGAATAAGTTATCAGTATATATATTTTCATCACTATATATATATATATATATATATATATATATATATATATATATATTTATATGTGTGTGCGCGTGTGTGTGTGTATAATAATACTGTACCCTTAGGCTTAGACCTCCTGGTGCATGCATACTCTGCTATCAAGTCCCAGTATATCACACATTACTCGAAGGACTATAAGTTCCGAATCTCTCACAAACAATATCAATATAAATCATACATATTGGAGGTGAGCATAGTTCCAAGCCTATGGGATACGCACATACCTACGTACCCATATAACCATCAACACTATTATTCTCTTAGATATCCCGTACCAAGGTTCTATGTTCTAAGGTACAAGTCAATATCCCCCTAATGGGATCATCGTAATAAGACTGTCCCGACGCGGAAACCTCTAGTGATAGCAAGTAGCGTAGGTATGTCCATTACACATAAGAATTCATACATTAGGTATTCACACAACCTATGTAAATATATATTCGGTATAGGTAGGCACATAACCTATAACTCGTTCCATACGTAGTTCATATATCTCTCGTATTTTTCTACATATTATTAATTTATCATAATACTTCTCACCGTATAGATTCGTGTATTTCCCTTTATTCCTAAGGTTACCCAATGTCCCTTAAGTTAAATCAGTAGTTATCTCTCTCACATTGTGCTGGTTTAAATCCCCGTTTCTCCAGTTTATCAAGATACTATAAAATTCTCCGAATTAGGTGTTTATTTCATAATTATACCTAATTAATCTTAGACTGTAATACCCCCAATGTGTCTCAGTCTTATACCCAACATTGGCATACTTATATTTTAAATAAACTATCTTTATATCTAAAATTTAATTCACAAGTTAATTTGGTCGTTCCCCACGAGTTCTAGACATAATGGGAAAAATTTCTTGAATTCTGGGGAGCCGGATCGATTTGCCTAAGGGTTAATTGATTTGCCCTGAATCGATTTCGTCTTGGCCGAATCCATTTGAAATGGTTCAGGGGTCTTCTTCTCCAACACGCAAATTCATTTTCCATCTTTTCCTCAATCAAACTTTATATTTCTTTACCAAATTCATATCTAAGTTTACGAATCATTACATATACACATATGGACGATTTTTAATGTAACATCATCATCAAAACATCATAAAATTTACTCGAGAATTGATTTTTCTCATAATTTGTCAATAAACCCTAGGTTTGTTTTCTTCCATGTTCGTACACCAAAAATCTCAAATTAAATCCGTTTTTCCATTTATTTATGATTCAAACTTGTTTTCTAAACATGTTATAATTTAGTCTACATGCAAAAACCTGCCCAAATTATATCTTTTATTCTCCAAAACAAATCAAATCATGGAATAATCATATGAAATTTATCCTACACTAACATGGACATCACATACTACATATATTTAGCAAGATAGATACTTGCCTTAATTTTCAAGTCAGATTTCTAAAAAATTGGTTGTGGGATTTGTGTTCTTCTTCCTCCGATCTATGCTCCAGTTGTGTTGGGGGTGCAAAAGATGCAACAATGGTGGTTCTAGCCTTAGGGAGTGCCTCTCCTTCCTCCTCTAATGGCCTCTATATGTTTTTTGCATATTCAAAACCTAATAGCCTTAACCCAACGTTGATATACACTTAGCAACTTTCGTAGGTTTAATTCTCTCAAAATTTTCAAAGACTAAAATACCCCTCGAGGGTGCTGATTTGGCCTAAAAGTACCCCGGGACCCAAACTAAACCCCCGGGTAGACTTTTTCGACTATCTCGACCCTTCTGAACACAATGGTGCACTCAAAATGACCATTTGTATGACGTAAAAAAAATTACTTTCTATCTCATTAAATTTAGTCCCGACACGACTGACATGCGTGTCCCGACTTAATTATTGTAATTGTCGTATTTTTCACTCGTGATAATTTTAATAAATTTATAATCACATGTTACTTTATTCACTAAGTAATATTCAATATAATTCACATGAATAAATACTAACCCTTATCTCGCTAGTTAATATTTATTTTAATTGAGATTAATTATCAATTAATTTCCCATATTTGATTTTAATTAATCTCACATTTAAAAATCATTAAAAAAACGGGGTGTTACAGATCTATGAGAAGAAGTTTTGGGACCAACCTTATAAAAATGTTGAAACTTTTTCAACATAAAATAAAACCCTAGCGATGACCCTTTTTATGGAAATAGGAACAAGTGAAATTCCTTTTATGTTTCTTATGATTAAGCATATAATTTTTGTTATTAAACTTGGAGTGTTCAAAGCCTTTCTTCTTTTCAAAATGATTGACAACATTTGTCCCTTTACCCTAAAATGTTAAGGGTTCTTCTTCAATGTTTGTTGACTCATTTTGAAAAGAATCTTTCACAAAAACGTTTTTCCTTTCGAAAGTTGAAACATCAGAATTATTAATACCTAACCCTCTTTTATCATTTCCTTGTCGAGTTGGTATTAAAGTAATATATCCATGTTTATGTGATCTCGCCTCTAAATTTTCCTTTTCATTTTTGGTTGAGCTCAAATCATTTTGAAGAATTTTAATTTTCTTCTTCAAGGCAATTTTGGAATCTTCACACGAAAAAAGATCATTTTTATCTTTTTGAAGAGATAAAATAAAATATTTTCTCTCATCTTGAAATTTAGAAAAACTCTCATCCTCTTATTTTGAAATAATGCTCTTGTCTTTTGATTCATCCAGAAAGTCCAAAAGATACAGAAGTGGGACATCAATAACTCTATGCTTTTTTAAAGAGGATGGGTCCCTTAGTTTCTAAACCACATACAAAATTATTTTCATCATTTACAAGTGCTAGCTCAAGAAAAATATTGATTTTCCTATATTAAAGGGTTTTGATCCTCTCTAATAAATTATCCATTTTGAATGATCAACAGGGACGAGGAAAGATCTTCATTCTTCTTGACTATTTTTTCTTCATTAAGTCTTTTTAGCTTAGGATATAGAATCACATTGTTTTTCAATAGTCTTTTTCATTATATACAAAGCTTGTCATAAGAAGTATTGAGATCGTCTTATTCATTATCACTATCTCTATCAATACTACTAAAACAAATATCTTCAGTTCGAGAAATAGAGTGATTCAAAATCTCGAATGAGATTTCAAGTCCAGCAAAAACATGAAAATTAGGTGCACCAATTAAATCATGAATACTACCGCTCATGATAAGATCCATCTTTACACGCACTAGATCAACCTCAAGGTGATTAAACCTATAAAAGTGAGGTCTATCTTTGATACCAGTAGAGAGTGTGTGTGCTAAAAAATGAGATGGATGAAAGATACCTAATTAAAATCCCTTGTCAAATTGTGACAAGTTTTTCTATACAAGTTCAAGTTTGGATATCAAACACAAGCCCTAAGGTCTATATGAGAAATTGTTTAGTAAATAGATTATACAAAACTGTATCTTCAATATATAGGTGACTTAATCTAAGTGCATAAAGGTAAATAATATAGCATCGCACCAATGCGTACGAGGAAAAACCCCAACAGGAAAAAATCTTGGTCCAACAAAATGATTAATGTATTGTGGTAGAGTTTTATAATCAAAAGACAAAAACTTAAACCCTCTCAATGCTATGATTTAATAGACACTATTTCCCACCATATCATCTATAGAGAGCACCAACAACTAGAGAATGCTACACAACCTCCACCTATCTTGATTCGCAACCAATACCATCATGTCCTCGTGCCAAAATAATCTTCTCCAAAGTATAAGTAAATTTTTTGTCTTGAGTTTGGAGATAATTATATATTCCACTGCTTGGAAAAAAAGGTGAGAAGCCTCCTCAGAGTGTAATATCACTTTCTAGGTATGTGATGACCTAAGGTGAAAGTGTTTTCTAAAAATAATGTCTTAACTCACAAAATATATTTTTGAGATTTATGAAATCTAAAAATAAGTCAAGAACAAATTAGAAAGTGATTTGTTTAAGGATTTAAAATTATTTTAAAGAAACTAAGTTTACTTCAAAATAATTCTATATTTCAAAAGTATTTAAACTTAAAATATTTTAAGAATACATAGAAGAGAAAAATGAGACTTAAAACTTGGATGAACACAAGATTCAAAAAGAAGTTTATATAAAAAAATCTCTCCTTAAATGATTGTTGTGGCAAGAAGTATTTGGCAAAAATATATTGTCTATTTAGAAATCACAAAATCACACTTAGACTCTTGTATAAAGTGAAGTCCAACCCACTTACATATACTTTCCCAAGCTTACAAGAGAAGCTAAGAGGGTACAAGTGGGTAAATAGACTTGATTATGTGTAAAAGTGGAAAAGATATGGTCAAATCTTTAGTTTGCATGAGTATCAAGAAAGATGTGCACAATCTTAGTTCAAAAAGTAACTTTTAGCATTGTCAAAATGTGTCGACGCAAGGTTTTTGTAGCGAGTTATTTCGTCGATGTGGAAAACCTGAAGCAATCTAGGTAGTTCAGACTTTTTGAACGGACACATATCTTTGGCATTTTGTTATAGCGAACTTTTGGGTCGCTGTGGCGTAAATACCGTGAGGATATAAGGAAAGCCAAAAATAAAATGTCTTAAAAAAAGCATGTCCAGCGAGACATTATCGTTTCAGTGAGATAAAATCTCGCTGCGATGAAGGACTCTTGCAACAGACCTTAGGAGCCTTTATGAAATTTAATTCGTAAGATTTTCATATAATGTTTTATTACATTTCATAAATACGTCCAAACATCTATGTCAACATAAACATACAAAAAAAATCTAATAAAGAAAACATGTGTTAGTAAAATGTGTATGTGTCTACGTGTCCGTTTAACATCCTAATAGTGGTATAAAAATATACGTATGAAGTTAAGGATGTATGTTGAATGATTTGCATGACGCTTTGTGGGAATGACCTCAAGAACAAGACTCAAAGTATATTTGGCCAACAGAATAATACAATCTAGTCATATTTGGGAACATGAGTAAAATGCATACTTTTACAGATTCAAACCCAGTAGAAGATATAATCTCCTGTTATACTATCGTGTAGGTGGTATCATAAAACTAGATTTGTGTGAATACCCTTGATGTTTTTCTTGAAAATATAACCAATCTAACTCATTTTTGGGTTCCTAGCTTCATGATAAGTTTATGACATAACCTTGTTAAGCTTGAAACTACGAATGAGTTTGAAGGGTTATAATTTGAAGAAAAACTTCAAGGGTACTCACACAAAACTAAAACTAGATGTATGTGAGTATCCTTGAAGTTTTTCTTCCAAAAATAAATGGTCCAACTGATTTGTGGATCCTAGCTTCATTATAAGGTTATGACATAACCTCGTTAAGATTGAAACCACCAATAAATTCGACGAATTATGCTTTGAAGAAATACTTCAAGGGTACTCACACAAAATTGTAAGAGTAAGTTTCATAATTTCCATTTTATTTATATTAGGCTTCTCCCATTACACCCCACTACACATTCATGACTACTTCTATGTATTGAAAGAGAACAAGTTGATGATATTTGGAAGATTGAAGATCGTCGCTCAAAACATCATTCAGAAGAGTTATGAGGTGGTTTTGTAAAGACTTTAATCATCGAGGGGTTATCTTAAAAAGACCTTGCTTTAAAAAGTTTCCAGAATATTTTAAAATTAATTTTGAAAGAATTTTTGAAATTTTGCTAACTCGTTAGAATGAGATGGATGTGTCGTTCGAATGAGATTGCACATGTCTTTAGAATGAGTTCCACATTCGAACGAGATATGGAACGTCACCTTTTGGGTATGCTCTGGAATGTCTTTTGAAGTTTTATTGGAAATACGATCGAACAAGATGGGGTACTACGTTGGAATGAGGTACTAGGTCGTTCGAACGAGTACACAGTTTTTTTTCATTAAATCTTTCAAGTATCTAAAGCCTATCTCTTTACAACCACTTTCCTTATAAATAAAGATATGCGAGCAGACTATTGCCTAATACCTTCTAGGGTTCTTTTTGTGATCAAACTCTATTATTTTTTCATCCAAACCCCTTGGATATTTAAGGATCATTTTTCTAAATCAAGAAGAACACATTCAAGTTCAAAAATCATTATAGAGTTTTTCTCTACTACTGATTTGTGGAGTCGAGGCTCTACTACTGAAGAAGAAAGGAATTGAATATTCTGCAGGATGATTTGTGGATACTGAAGGATGAGATTCTTCTTATGGATGGTGCTGGATTGTGTAATATATGTTGAAGATCTTAAAACATGTGCATTATACTTAGTAGTGCTCTAAGTAGTCTGTAAGTCATTAAGTCTGTCAAACTCTTTAAGAGTGATAACATTTAGCTTTTACCTATAAGGGATTTTTCCTTAAAGTCTTCTTCTTGTTGTTTGGTTTGGAATTTGGCTTCAACTAATATTCCATGTTCACTTTATATTAAATAAAGATAAAATTTCAGTAAAAAGTGAATTTGTGTGTTTATCCTAATACACAAGTAATTCCGTATAATTCCCCACGCAGCTTTCTCAAATTGGTTTCAGAGTTGGTTATGAGTAGTTTTGTGTGATTTTTAAATTGGGATTATATAGATAATTTGTATAGTAGGATACTTATTTAAACAGTTCTAATTATACTTATTGGAAATCTAGAATGAGATCAGTATTAATAGCGATTGATGATTGTTTCTCGCTTGTTTTTTAAATACGGTGGACATCACCCACTATGACAAATAGCGATGTCATAAGTCCTAAAATTGTCACCACTTGGATAGAGGACGAACTAAAATGAAGTAATTTTAACTCACGGGGTTATAGTGAAATTTTTTAAGTCGTCACTTTGATGAGTTCCACCGTATCATGACTTGCACTACATCGAAGGAAGCATGGGATATCATATAACTCACTCATGAGGGTACTGACACCGTGAACACTTCCAAGCTTAAAAATCTCATCACACAATTTGAGACTATTACTATGATAGAGACTAAGTCATTTGATGAATTTTATCCACGATTGGTTAATATCGTTAACTCTAGTTTTAATTTGAGTGAGAGAATTGTTGAGACGAGAGTCGTGAAAAATATTTTAACATTACTTCCATCCCGATTTATTCCTACGATCAGTGTCCTTAATTCTTTGGTAATTTTAGATACTTTTAGGTTAGAGGAACTCGTAGAAGACCTTCAAACTTAAGAAATCAATATGTTTCCCAAAATGGTTAAGAAAAAGGAACTATAGATTGCTTTGAAAGCTCAGTCTAAAAGGAAAAAAAGAAAAGGTTTATGATTCTGAGTCGGAATTTGATTTTGAACTTGATGATTTTTCCTTATTTGCAAAAAACTTTGAAAAAATTCTCAAGTTTAATTAGGAAAATTCTTCGAAAGAAAACAAAAGTTTGTATAAAACAAAAATGGCAATGAGGTCAAGAATGTTTGTCAAATAGATGAGGTAAGATGTTATGAGTGCGAAGGGAAAGGACACAAAACCCATGAGTGTCACACTAGGATAAAGAGAAATGAAAAAGGTGAAGTTGTATACAAAGCCACTCTTAGAGATAGTGATGTCGAGTCGGTAGATTCTGGGGATGAATCACCGGATGAACCTTTTATTGCGCTCATGACCAGTCACGTTAGTACTTCGAGTTCGTCACATGTAAGTGAGGATATTTATAAATTTGACAGCCTTGACACTTTATCGAACCATTTTATAGAGAGTAAGAGTGATGCAGAGATTTTGTGTGAGGGAGAAAGTGGTCTTCCAAAAGCATACATCGAACTTTACCAAGAGTTTTTAAGAACCAAAAAGAAAAATAGAAGTTTGACTCTTAGGGTGATAGCATTGAGAGAGTGTGAGTTGTCACTAATCCAACTTGAGAAGTTGAAAGTCTCTTTGTGTGAGAAATTGATTGTGATTGGTAAGGAGAAGACCGATTTGACCAATATTGTGGCTAGTCTTACAATAGATATTTAAGCTTCAATGAAGACTCGTGATAAACTTGAAGCTCGTGTATTCGAACTCGAGAAAGATCTCTAACGTGCCCAAGAGGCAAAGGTCACTTTAGAGGACACATGTAAGAAGGTTGGAATATGTTCCTCCCTCCCACATTAGGTTTTAACAAGAAGCGATTAATAGGTTATGACGGTGCATCAACTTCCAATTTTTCACCCGAGCCGATTCTTGAGTTTGTGAGGGTCTTTATGGCCCTCATCCTAACCCAACTAGGAGATCGAACCCACCATGCAAAGAGAATAATAGTCATTTTTATTAAGTTATACCTAAGCCAGTTTACATTTGCTCCCATTACAAACAAAGTGGCCACCTTAAGGAGTTTTGTTTTAAGATTGATAGAGTTTCTTAGTTGTGTGTTCTCTAATATGTTCCCACACGAGTTCACATACATGTTCACACACACAGTGCCATATGTGTTCCGACTCATGCTCCCTCACATGATCATAGAGATTTTGAGAGTCTTTGAGAGAAAGTATACTTTTGGCCAAAGCTTGGCAAAGTTTGGTGGAGGATTTTAAAAGGATGATTATTTTGGTTGAGAACACCTCCCAAATAAATGATGGAGTTTGGACACTTTGTCTAGTATAGGGTGATTTTCATGCATATATCTTTTTTCTCTATTGTTAGATTGTATTTCTATTGTATTATATGTTTATACTTTTTTTATATATCTTGAAAATCCAAAAAAAAAAAAATAGTTTTTAAGAAAAGGTTTGAAAAACTCCAAAAATATTTTATTTTGATAATTTTTTTGAAAAAGACAAAATATTTTTCTATTTTCATTTTTCACAATATATGGATGTGCATTTAAGATGTTCAATTCACCCCTACATTCTATCCATTCATTTGACTTTTTCATGGTGTTCTGAGACATGGCTTTATTTTGTTAGTGTGCTTAATAATGTGTGGATTGCATTTAATTATTCATTGATGATTACTTTCTTCATGCTCGACTCTTTATCACCTTTATTGCACAAATGCATAGACTTTTTTAACATTGTACTTACTTGACATATCTCACATATGGTGTTCTGATCTCAATCGTGCATAATAACAAACCAAATTTAAATAGAGACAAATTGTTCTTGTAAGAATCATTACCCGAATTTCGTTTCCCGAAATATTTGTTATATGTTGAGTAATGGAAAGGGGCTGCGAAAGAGCAAATACTCTTTGTGTTCAAAGCCACCATTTTAAAAAATAGCCTAAAAGATTAACAGTACACCATAAGAGAAGTATCAAGGCCAATTTTATATTTCATTAATGCTACCTACATATGATCATTATGATATCTTCAAAACATTGAGAGTGAATTTTTATTTATATGGGATTTTGAGGGTGTTATAAAGTATAAGATTAATGGGTTTTCACAATGGACTCTCTTAAAAAGCATTAAATAGTTTCGCATTATTGATTTAAGCAGCATTTAAATTCATGGCATGTTGCATAAGTCGAGTCAATTTCACCTTGTTCAACATTTTTTACAGCTAAAGTTGAAATTGAGTTCTTTCTTTAGAAGTATCTCATCAACTTTGTGCCCCGTATGTTATGACATGTCATTAGACATGTCCAATTTCAACACCACATTAGCTATTGTTACCTTTATATCCAATAAATACACCATCTCTTGCCACAAAACACATTATCCCATATACTCCTACCCTTAATGAAACTAGTTTGAAAAGGAGAAATAATAAGAGGCAGAATTGGATCCAATCTAAGAGCCATAATTTTTTAAATGACTTTTAACTAAAATTACACAAAATAATTGTCCTGAAATATTTACAAGAAGTGGGATTTTTAATATTAGGAATTAAACAAATAGTATTAAATGATACAACTCTTGGGAAGATCTCTTCCCAAACAGAATTCTTGAATTTCATCAATTAAATCATCTATGATTATCTTCCAGCAGTTAATATAAAAAAAATACTATCAAAACTGTGGGTACCCAAAATTAAGACCATGGGTCTGGACGAGTAGCCCAATTCTGGCGGCCCAAAGTCCAGGTCCCCCACCTCTTATTCTGAATATGATCCGGTCTCTTCCCACGTTCCCATGAAGGGAGGTTATAGCGAGAGATGGAAGATGTGGGGGAATCCATCACCCCCACTTACCTAAATGTACATGTATATATATAAAACCCAAGGTCCGGGGCAAAGCGACAAGTTGTATTCTCTGTAACCACTCTTCGGAGTATATAGAAATAACATCGACCACACCACCGTGGACGTAGGCACATATTGGCTGAACCACGTACATCCTTTGTTGTGTGATTGTCATTTTACATTCATTATTCCTAATTGGTGATCGCTTTTTCCTTATCTATTTGTGTTGCATAATAATTGTCACCACAATTGGCGCCGTCTGTGGGAATCGTTCATCTTTCCCTAAGAAGACCCCACACCAAGAAAGGAGTTTAAGATCTCTGGCCACAGCAGCAATGCCCCCCAGGAAGGGGATATTCAAGAACCACCTGCTCCTCACAGGATTAGGTCTGAAGTTCGATGTTCAGATTAGAGGGCTCGCTTGGAAAGGCCAGCCTCAGAAGAAAGCCAGGGACCGGCGAGGTCCACACAGATATCCAGATTGATTGATGCGTACGAGGCAAGGCTCCATGAGCAGAGGGAGTCTTCTCGCAGATACGAAGCTGAGAATGCTCGCTTGAAAAGAAGACTGGAAAGACTGGAGAGGGAGCTTCATCCTGATAATAGGAGACGTCCATACCGTACTCCTAGCCCTCAGGCGAGCAAGTCTCGCAGCCAAGGAAGGAGCCCTAGGCGGGGATCTCAAAAGGTCGAAGGAGGCGAATCAGAAGATGACCTCCGTGAGAAGCTGCAAAGAGCTCGCCGCTATCAGAGCCCTGCTCGCAGCGACGAGAACAAACGAAATCTGGTCCGCAGAGAGATAAACCAACATCCTGCCCACCATGGTACCGGGTCGACCCGAGAACTCTCTAGGCGAGCTCTCAAAACCCAGATGAAGTCACCTTTCACGAGGGAAATTGAGGAAGAAGAAGACCCCAAGAAATTCACCATTCCAAGGTTCAAGATTTATGATGGTAAGACTGATCCCATTGATCACGTCAGGTAGTACTGATAGGCTATGACCCTCTGGAACCAACGGAACGCGCTAATGTGCCGAATTTTTCCTTCTAGCCTGCATGATGTAACGCAAAAGTGGTTCGAAAGGCTCCCCCACCAGTCAATCAGGAGTTTTAAATCCCTAGCCGAACTTTTTACGGCCCGATTCATTACCAGTAGCTACCATCCTAAAAGGATGGATGCTTTGCTGACAATGAAGAAAATGCCTCAAGAGACCCTCCGAGACTACGCAAAGAGGTACTGGGAGTTTTTCAATGAGATCGAAGATTGCGCAGAGGAAGTGGCAGTGGCCTCTTTCAAAATTGGGCTCCCCAGTTCCTCCCTTATATAACAGTCGCTGACAAAGAAGGAAGCTATGACTATTGACGAGCTGATGGCTCGCATCGAGAAGTACGCTAAGGTGGAAGATGTCACCCGCCCCAGTACAAGAGAAAGTGGTCAAGCTAAACTCACTACCAAGGGAAGTGACAAAGCTGAGAACCAGAAGAAAGGAGGAAAGAACGGGAGCAAAAATGGCTCCAAGAACGGAGGGAACCATGACCCGTCGAAAGCATTCTAGGCGGTTAACACCGTCTTCAAAGAACCAATTTACAAAATTCGCGCGAAGATCAAAGATGACCCATTCATCAAGTGGCCCACAAAGATGGGAGGAGATCCCTCGAAGAGTAATAATGCGCTAAGATGCGCTTTTCACAAAGAGGGAGGACATAAGACCGAGCACTGCAAAGCTCTTAAGTCTCACCTCAAGGAGTTGGCCCAGTCTGGGCATTTAAACGAGTTTGTGGAGAAGAAGGCAGAGAAAGTGGCTGCCAACAGAGAAGCGAGACCTGACAACGTGCTCAACGATGACGCTGGACATGAGTTCGCGGTAATTCACGGGGCATCTGATGCCAAGCAGATACAGGGAAATTCATCTTGAATGGAGATGAAGAAACTTACAGCTATAATGCAAGCCTTTCAAATCGATCTAGCAAAATCACAGTCAGGATAGCTCCGATAAGCAGATGACATCAATTATAACAAGCACATTATTTTCACAGATGAAGATTTGGTGGGAGTAAGGACCCCGCATCCCGATGCTCTGATCATTACCCTCAGGATAGCTAACTTTGACGTCGAAAAGTTGCTCGTCGACCAAGGGAGCTGGTCCGAAGTAATGTATCTTGACCTATTCAGAAAATTGAAGTTAAGCGTCACCGACCTAAAGGAGGCTACTGTACAATTAGTTGGCTTCGCTGGAAAAATAACTATTCCTTTGGGAAAGATCGTACTACCGGTACGGGCCAAAAACGTCTCCAAGATGATCGAGTTTTTGGTAGTTGACATCGACTTGCCATACCAGGCCATCCTCGGCAGGGCATGGCTCTATGCGATGAAGGCAGTTTCCTCGACCTACCATCAGAAACTCAAATATATAACCGAGCAAGGAGTAATGGAAATCCATGGTGATCAGGCAATGGTGAGAAGGTACTTCATAGCAGCCATCCGACCAAAGCCAGAGAAAAAGGCCGAACAGCCCAACGAAAAGGTTGAAGAAGGTCTGACACCTTCTAAATAGCAATTAAAGTATGGAAGACCTGGAGTAGAGGAGACCAGGCTCCTTCCCTCCGAGCGTGTCGAAAAGGACCTGGTAGAAGTTACAGCTGGAGATGGCAATAATAATAGAGTCTTCTTGATTGGAGCATCTCTCACCGATCAAGAACAGAAGGAACTGAAAACTCTGTTGAGACGCAACGTAGATGTTTTCGCATGGGAACCATACGAGCTGCTCGAAATTGATCCTAGTATGGTCTGTCATCAGCTGCACGTTGATCCCACCTTCAAGCCAATCACGTAGAAGGCATGATGAACTTCACCCGAGAAGGCTAAAGAGATCAAAAAAGAAGTTGAAAAAATGTTGGATGCAGGATCCATACGGGAAGTACAATTCCCCAAGTGGTTATCTAACCCCGTAGTAGTTTCGAAGAGTAATGGGAAGTGGAGAGTTTGCATCGACTTCACGGATCTCAACAAAGCATGTCATAAGGATAGTTTTCCCCTCCCAAAAATAGACCAACTAGTAGACGCCACTACAGCTCACGAGCGAATGAGTTTCCTGGACGCGTACTCAGGGTATCACCAGATCCCCTTGTATGCCCCAGACCAGGACAAAACGGCATTCATCACGGCAGTTGGGTTATATTACTACAAGGTCATGCCCTTTGGGCTCAAGAATGCAAGAGCAACCTATCAGCGGCTAGTCACCAAAATGTTCAAGACTCAGATGGGAGACACCATGGAGGTCTACATCGATGAAATGCTCGTTAAAAGTAAGAAGAAAGAAAATCACCTCTTAGACCTATCAAACACCTTCGAAATCCTCAGGAAGTACCGAATGAAACTTAATGCGAGCAAGTGTTCCTTCGGTGTCCAGTCGGGAAAATTTCTTGGGTACTTGGTCACTAAGAGAGGCATAGAGGCTAACCCAGACCAGATCGATGTAATCAATAGGGTGCAACCCCCTCGCACAATCCGGGACGTACAGAAGCTCACTGGTATGCTCGCTGCCCTAAATCGTTTCATTTCTAAATCCTCCGAGAAGTGTAAACCTTTTTTCCAGCTTCTAAGGGGGAACAAGACGGTAGAGTGGAGCCCAGATTGCTCACGAGCATTGGTCGAGCTCAAAGCCTACTTAAGCTCCCCACCACTACTCGTCATACCACAGCAGGCAGATTCTCTATACATATACCTCTCCGTTTCCAACCACACTGTCAGCTCTGCGTTAATATGTGAGGTTGGAGGAATCCAACACCCCGTTTATTACGCGAGTAAAACCCTACTGGACGCCGAGCAGAGGTACCTACAACTGGAGAAGCTCGCCTTTGCACTAGTAGTAGCCTCGAGGAAGCTGAAGCATTATTTCGAAGCCCACACTATTATCATCCTTACATTGCACCCCCTTAAAGCAATACTGAGGAAAGAGGATTTGTCGGGCAGACTGTCTAAATGGTCAGTCGAGCTCGGGTGATTTAACATCCAATTTCAACCAAGGACAGTTATCAAGGGTCAGATCCCTGCTATTTCATAGCCGAATTTGCGAGCAAGGAACCCTCTGACCAACCTCAACCAACAAGGAAAAAGGAAACCTGGAAACTTTTTTTTGATGGAGCCTCCAACTCAAAGGGGGCAGGGGTAGGCATTGTTCTCATTACTCCAGATAATGCAATCTTTGAACAAGGAATCAGGCTTGGATTTACAGCCTCCAACAACGAAGCAGAGTACGAAGCCCTAATAGCCGGCCTCCAAAAGGCGCATACTCTAGGAGCAAAACATTTATAGGTGTTCAGCGATTTCCAACTAGTCTCCAATCAGATAAGTGGAGATTACAATGTAAAGGATGAAAGAATGGCAGCCTACCTCGCCTTAGTGAAAAAACTAATGTTAAGGTTTGAAGAGATCAACGTCCATCAATTTCCCAGGGGGAAAAATAGTCATGCTGATGCTTTAGCAGCTCTGAGTTCGGCAGTTGACTCCAACCTAAAAAGAGTCATCCCCATCGATTTCCTCACTTGTTCGAGCATTAAACGCAATAGCAAGCCACCAAACGTGGAACAGGTACTCCACGTGGGATCAGCCCCCAGCTGGATGGACCCATTAAGGGACTATTTAAAGGATGGCATGCTCCCGGATGACAAGAAGACTGCCCACCAGATAAGAGTCAAAGATGCTCGCTTTAACTTATCCCCAGAAGGCAACTTGTATAAGAAATCCTTCTCCGGCCCCTACCTTAAATGCGTCCACCCCGGGTATGTCGAGCAAGTGCTACACGAGCTTCACGAAGGAATTTATGGAAGTCATATCGGAGGAAGGTCTCTAGCCTTTCGAGCAATGAAGGAAGGCTATTGGTGGCCATATATGCAAAGAGACTCTGTGGAGTATGTCCGCAAATGCCTGAAATACCAACTTCACAATCCTATGATCCACCAACCAACCAGTGATCTAAAATCCTTGACCAGCCCATGGCCATTCGCCCAATGGGGAATGGACATAGTGGGACCACTGCCTATCGCCACCGACAATCACAAATATCTGTTGGTTTTAACTGACTACTTCACCAAATGGATCGAGGTAGAACCCTTGGCGACCATCCGAGATGTTGATATGATAAGGTTCATATGGAGGAATATAATCACTCGTTTTGTCATTCCTCTAACCATCATCATCGATAATGGAACACAGTTCGAAAGCGGCTCCTTTCAGAATTATTGTAACGAACACGGTATCAGACACCACTTCACTTCGGTGGCCTACCCTTAGAGCAATGGCCAAGCTGAGGCTTCCAATAAAACTGTGATCGATGGATTAAATAAGAGATTGGAGCGAGCCAAAGGCGCCTGGGTAACTGAAATACCCCATATCCTATGGGCGTACCGAACCACTCCTTAGCGAGCAACAGGAGAAACCCCATTTTTGCTGACATATGGCATGTAGGCAATCATCCCACTAGAAGCAGGTTTGCCAACAATGAGGTCTGACCTTGTCGGTCAGGGCCATAATGATGAAGCATTGCTCGCTGAACTCGACATAGCTGATGAACGCATAGAGCTAGCCCTAGTGAAACTAGCAAGCTATCAGCAACAGCTCGCGAGGCATTACAGCAAAAGGGTTAACCCGAGAACATTCCGAGTTGGGGACTACGTTCTAAGGAAAGTCCTGGGCAACACAGTGAAACCATCAGACGGAAAGCTAGGCCCAAACTGGGAAGGACCCTTCAAGATAACAAGAGACGATCTGCAGGGTGCCTATCACTTGGAAACGATGGAAGGCAGAGAAATACCACGAGCATAGAACGCAGCTAATCTCAAGAGATTCTATTTTTAGATCTGACTTTTATTCTTTTGTTATGAAAATGGAAGTTCATTTTTATTATTATAAATGAATGTTATTTAATTGGTTACACTCTGATTAGTAACAGCTGCATTTATCGCACATCTTTTCCAAGTAACAGTCACATTGATCACTATACTTTAGCAAAGGAATATCCCTCCTCAGGTCATCGTCATGCAACACGAAGGACCTCTTAGCATTGCCCCTGGCAATATATGAAGCCCTACAGGGGATCCTTAGGCAATATGACCAAGTTTTATACTGGACATCAAACCTCCTTTGGTTGAATAAAATCCTGATCGGATGAAACATCCAACACCAGGTGTGTCCTTGCCAATTGCCCCACTTAGGCCTAAGGGAGTGTGACGACACAACCTAAAAGGTAAAGTGGTGTACAATGTTATCTCGGTATTATACTGGACTGGGAGGACACTTGCACGACAAAAAAAACTTAGAAGATTATAAAGCAGTGAGAATACGAAGAATATGATGCACACGTTTAGTCGACAAAATTGCCCAGAACACAAACTTTTCATTAATTCATCATATTTACAACAATGGTGATACATGTTTATTCGGCGAGCTCGCCAAAAGCATTTACATTACCAAAAATACAAAAAAACAACAACTGCCAAAATCTCAATGGGGGTGAGTCCTCTGAGAAAGATAATCAGCCACTTGAGCTCTTCGTCCGTCATCAGGAGCAGGAGCTAACTCTTCCTCAACCTCATTCGCATTCAACTCCAGTAATTGCCGAGGGATGGCATCGATGGGGATCCATTGACCATCCCTCCTAAAGGGGTTAGGCATCAGGATAGAGGGAGAAATCTCATGGCGATACCAAAGCATCGAGTTCCTCGGGACTTGCAGCTCCTTCAAAGTGCTCAGCCATCCCCTGACGAAGGAAAGCTCTTCCAACTCTGTCAACCTTATTGGAGCATCTGACCAGCCTTGGTCGTAGCCATCAGACCACACTTGTCGAGGACCTTTTTTGAACAAGTGTCGTAACCGAGTGACATCCCTCTAAAGCCCAGCAACGATCACATATGCTCGATGGACATCACCACAAAGCTCATCCATCTCCCTCTCGCGAAGCTCTTCTATTTCCCTATCTCAGCTCTTAGTGCTCCTGCCAGCTCGCACCGATGAAGAACCCCGCAGGACAAGAGGAATATCACTTCGACCAGCTCTGGCTCACGATGATGAGGAACCCTATAATGCTACTGGAGCAGTGCTCGGTGCATACTCCTTTAGTCATGACACCTCTCTCCTCAGAACCTCATTCTCTTGCTGAAGCATCTCGCCAACCTGGTTGATCTCGAAAGCATCGAGAAGCTTTGCTCTCAACGTATTCACTTCTTCTTGCACCGAGCCCCAACCTCTTCCTTCTCCTAGAGCCAGTCCTTCAGCTTGGCCACAAGTTCAGATTGTTCCTTATACTTCTGATTCCTAGAACGAAGGGATTTGCAAAGCCTAACGAAGGCCTGGCAAACCTCAAGACTCGCATTAGGACCAAGGGTCCTGCCTAGTTGAGAAGTAGCAGGAATGTAATCATCAACATCAATCGACTACAAATAGTGAAAAGACAAGGGAGAGAAGAAGACATATCAGTGCACAGAGAAATATAAGCCTTTTTTATTAATGAAGGTTGAAATTACATCGAACAGTAAAAAGAAAGTTTACAGAAAGAAATAACCAAAAATACAAAGCAGTCCTAGCAGATAACTAGTTAGCAACCTCTGGTGGCCCAGAGGTCGATGGCCCCTTCCCCTTATCAGCATCAGCAGGAGCACCGCCCTCGGTAGGGTTAATCTCTGTCGCCACACCAAAGGAAGCATCAGCAGGGGTCATCTGGGGGACAGGGTCATCACCTTTGATGGATGGGGCAGGGACTTCATCCACGGTTGGTTTTGGACCTGGGTCATGCTCGTCAAATAGGGGAGAATTGATGTCGATGCCAGTAACCAAAAGGTCCTTGTTCCATCCCTTCTTGAAGTTCAGACGACTAATATAGCCTATCTGAACTTTAGCATCCTCATACGCTGCAACCCAACCAGAATTGCATGAGTCCTCCTTGGCAGTGACAGCCTCAGACTCCTTCTTCTTCAGCTCTTCAGACAGCACCCTGTTGTCCTCAACAACTGCTAGTTTGCTCGAGCAAACCAGGTCATAGGCCTATCGCATCTCTTTCAAATCCTTGACTGCCGCATCCTTCTCCTTGCTGGCAGTAGCAAGAGCCAGGTCAGATGAAATCCGAGCAGCATCAACGACTTTAAAGCTAGCCTCGAGCTCTTTACCCTTCAGCTTTAGGGTTACATTTTCCTTCTCCAGCTCCCTATTTCTCTTCACCAGGCCATTGCGTGAACGATACAACATGGCAAAGTCAGTAACAAATTGCAGAAAAAAGAAGATATTAGAAGAGGGAAATGAGGGAATTCATAAAAACATGGGAGAGAAGGGAAAAACGTTACCAGAGCTAGCCTTTGACTAGCCTGAAGGGCCAATTGCTCAGACCCTACCGCCCTTTGGCGATCAGCTGGAAGGACAGCTGTCTTGAGCAAAACGGGGGCCAACTGAGGGGAAATTGCAATAGAAGCCCCCTCGGGCAGCGCAGACACCGGTACCAAGGCCTTCCCGGCCTTCATCCTCACTTCGGCCCTCCTCTTATCCTCCTCTTTCTCGTTCTCTTTCTTCTTCCTCTCCTCTACCCTCCTCTTCTCCTCCATCTTCTTCCCTTCTTCTCTCTCTCTCCCTCACCTGCTCCTCTTCCTTCCTCCTTCGCTCCTGTTCTTGAGCAGAGGATCGGGAACCAGTAGCCATAGCCCTAGAATTAGATTTTTGCTTCTTTGACCTCTGTGCAAGAAGCACGTGGTCCTCCTCATCATCATCCCTGATTAAGTTCTTCCTTGGAGGAACCATCTCCTCGCTCAAACTCCTAGAAGTGTTCGACGACCCTCGAGCTTCAGAAACCTCCCCACGATCAGAGGAGCTGCTACTATCAGAGCTACCTCCACCCAAATTACTTACCGCTCCTGGAAGGTCACTTTCAAAGATGCTCTCCTCCTCGTCCAAGTGAATAAGATCCGCACCAGTCTCTTCGGGAAAATCAAACTCTGGGATACTGTCCACGGGCCTTGCTATGAAGCTGGAGCCAACATTCTTGTACTCGAGCAAAAAGGCAGCAGACCTGGGATGCTCGCCATCACCCAAAGGCTCCTTGATATTCCAAGCCTTAATTAGTTCCGAGAGACGAACCTCATTGAGAGCAGGTTCTAAGTTCTTTGACCTCGCTGTGGAAGAAAAATCAAAGAAGAGTTAGAAAGATCGCAACTCAACAAAAGTCGAAACAACAGAGCAATGTCTACCTATGTATTCTTCCCCATAAAAGGGAACAGAGAACCTCTCAGACCTCGACCCTTCAAATTGGGGAGAAAACTGCCAATTTCTGGCAAGGAAACCGTCTTTCCAATAGTCCTTATGGGAATCAGGTAGATTTACTACCAATACCCTGTCAGGGATCCTAGCTTTGAGGTAGAGGACACCAGAGCTAGTTCGAGAGAAGGAATAGAAAAAATAGACCTCGACGAGCCCTAACCTAGTACCATACAACTGATTTATTCTATGTACGCCATTAACTATTTTTCACACATTGGGCGAGCATAGTGCAAGAACAATGTAAAAATAGCCAAAGAAATGCAAAAATAAGTCATTGGGAGGAAAAGTGAGTCCCCCCTAAGAAAGCAACAAGACATGGATCCAGTGGGCATCATCTATATCTCTAACGTTTCTAGGAGGGGAGGCACAGCACTCAATATCTACCCACTCAGGGATGTTGTAAAACTTCCTAAACTCAGAGACCGACCTATTCCCAATCTTCGCCATTTGAAAACCCTAGAAAACTACAAACTTAAAGATAAAGTACAGAGAAAAGGTACAGGAAACTTACAAGATAGAAGATCGTACATCCTTTGTTGTGTGATTGTCATTTTACATTCCTTGTTCCTACTTGGTGATCGATTTTTTCTTATCTATTTGTGTTGCATAATAATTGTCACCACAAAACCATTAGCTTTAGTAAAACTAGAACAAATCAAAGCTTTCATAGTAGCATATATCTCATCTTGCTTTGGGACTCAACTTAAAGAATTATTCATATCAGCAATAACTATCTGAAGAATTATTTGAAAAAAAGATCATGCCTGTCTAGTGTATCTCTTGCTTTTAATAGATCATCATAGTAGTTAACAAACACAGATTGCGGACCATCAATAATATCTACACAGTGGACTTCTTCATTCTTGATTTTATGGATCCACAAATGTCTCCTATTATAATTAACCACATCATGAAATAATTTATAATTATGATCCCCTTCTTGGATCCATTTTACTCTAGCTTTCTAGCTCTAATATTGTTCCTCAATGTATAAAGTTCTATTTAAACTTGCTTTAAAAATGGACATAAACTCCTTATTATGCATACAAGGATCATCAACAAATTGAACTTCAAGTTTCAGCAAAACATCCTCCATATTAGCAACATATTGAAATATATCATTGCATTCTTCTTTGTTCCACTTATGCAGCACATGTTTATGCCTTTTGAGCTTAAAATATAATATATTCAAACTATAACCTTTTGTAGTTTCTTCCCAATATATTTGAAAAATATTCATAAAGTCCCCATGGAAACTCAAAATATTTTAAAATTTAAATAACTTAACAATCTTCTCATGACTAGTTTGAATAGAAACCAAAAATGGATAGTGGTCAAAATAGTTTTTATTCAATGGTTTGATAGAAGTTTGGGGAATATTAGAAAACCAATGCTGATTAATAAGACCCATATATAATATTTACCAAATGAAATTAAGGTCCTTGTTATTAAACCAAGTGAATTTTTACCCTTCATAACAAACATTAATGAGACCAGCATTAGCAAAATAAGAACAAAATCTTGAACAACAACATTATAAATGGAATTACCTCCCACTTTCAAAACTATTAACGATAATATTGAAATAACCAATGACTAACAAAGGAAAGTCAGAGAACTGATCAACGTTTTGAATTATTTCATCCCACAAAATTAATCTATCACTATTAATGCATTTTTCATATATTAAATCCACACAAATATGTTACTGAAGCATAGGATGTTCTAAATGAAGGAGGACAAGTTGCTCACAATCTTTCAAAATTTTACAATCAATCCCAAATCTCCCAAACCACCAAATTTTAATGTTGAAGTTTGCTCCACACCCTTTATAGTTGTAACACCCCGTATTTTTAATGAGTTTTGAATATCGGATTAATTAAATTAAATATGGAAAATTAATTGATAATTAATCCGGATTAAAATAAATATTAACTAGCGAGATAAGGGTTGCTATTCATTGATGAGAATTATACTGAATATTACGGAGCGAATAAAGTAATATATAATTGTGAAAATGATTGAGAATTTAGGAAAATTATCACGAGTGAGAAATACGATAATTACGATAATTAAGTCGGAATGCGCGTATCAGTCGTGTCAGGACTAAATTAATGAAATAAAAAGTAATATATTTATAAGTCACCTAAATGGTCATATTTAGTGTGCCAACGTGTTTTAAAGGGTCGATATAGTCAAAAAAAAGTCTACCCGAGCGTGCAGTTTGGGTTTTGGGACAATTTTAGACCAAACTGGCATCCCGAGAGGGCATTTTGGTAATTTGTATTTTTTGGAGTATAATTAGTGATGAAAATTAAAGGAATAAAAGATTAGGTATGTGGGTTAGATTAATTCTATGAGTGTTAGACACAGAGAGGCCAAAAGGAGGAAGGACGAGGAGAGGTTTCTAAGGCCAGAACCACCACTAGTGCACCTATTAAACCACCAAGACAACCACCGCATAGATCGAAGAGCGAGGATCACAACCATACCAACTACATCAACGGATCAGAGCTTATTTCATGTGGCAAGTGTTTAATTCTTGCAAAACTATAGCAATTGTAAGGACATATTTTCATAGGTACGTTATCAATTTATTATGTCATATACCGCTACACCATGGAAGACTCCGTGAAGTTTACTTTGGTAAGGTTATGTTTTAAATACCTTAACTTTTCACTTAGAGCTTTTGGGATATTTTTACAAAATAGTTTTCTAAAAATTTTGCTCTTGGACACCTTTTCGTAGAAAAATCATAACTAATTCATAACAAATCAGAAAGATACGAAACTGGCAGCCACACGTTTGTATCGAAATTTTCTACAGGCTTGAGTGGAATCTCATTTGATAGGTCGTTCGAATGACATGCTTTTATCGTTCAAACGACATAGCATCTCGTTAGATCTCGTTCGAACGACATGCCTATCTCGTTCGAACGAGCTCTGTTTTCGAGGCGGCGTGTTTTTCTTATAAATATTCATTATTTGGTTCCATTTTTCCTAAGAAGTCACAGCGTTTTGACGAACAGAAATACTGGAAAGCAGAATCCTTTTTGGCTTCTTCCTTTAGGGTTTTAATCCCTTTTTGTTTTCAATTCACAAAACTCCCATATGCTTTAGTGAATTGTTTGGTGTTTAAGAACAACTTTGCTTTTGTTCAACCTCTGTGGAGAAGGGGTCTCCATCTTTGATCGGTGGATACCAAGTGTAGCCATTCTGTGTGTGGACGAGCCGAAGACGACGAACCGACGCCTAGAGGGTATTTCGCTGTCTCTCGTATCTTTGAGGATTTGCTGAAGGCACCGTGCATTACACACTTATGGGCGATTATCAGGTTGTATGTAAGTCAAAGTCTTGTGAATTTTTCAAAGTGTTTATAAAAGTTTTTTACCCGAAAGGGGTTTTTTCCTATATCGGTCGTCTTTATTTTTCGTGCATGGGGTGAATTTCTTATGATGTTTAGATGCATGTGTAGGGGCTGAATTTATTTGGTTTAAAAAATAGACTCTAATTAAATAAGTGTGCCAAATTAGATATTTGCAAATTTAATCAATTATCACACAGTAATGTTTTCACAAATTGGTATCAGAGCTTATTTAAGCGATCACCACTTTACAAATTGGTATCAGAGCTTATTTAAGCGATCACCACTTTACAAATTGGTATTAGAGTAGGTTACGCTAATTTATCGTGTATTCCTATTTTTCACAAAATTGTGTGATATTGATTTTTTTAAATCAAGTTTGTGAAAATTCGCAATTTTTCTCATGGAGCACTTATATAATCAGATGCCTATGTTTGATGGATCTAATTATGCCAACTAGAAAGATCGTGTGAAATCTATTTTAAAATCTATTAACGAGCGTGTTTGGTTGCTTTGTGAACATGGATGGAACCCCCCACGGTCACCGTTGATAATATCACCTCTTTAAAACCCGTGTGAGCCTGGACTGAAGATGATTATAAAATGTCTAATTTTAATTCCCGTGGTTTGAGTGCTATTTCTGGAGCTATCACTCCTGATGAGTTTCACCAAATTATGACGTGCACCACGTCTAAAGAGGCTTGGGATGTTTTCAAATTGACTCATGAGGGTACGAACGCGGTTAAAGAATCTAAGTTACAACTTTTGGCCACCCAATTTGAGACTATCACCATGTCTGAGTCTGAATGCTTTTATGATTTTTATGCACGTTTGTTAGACATTGTTAACACCAATTTTAATTTGGGTGAGGTGATTGATAACACCCGTGTCGTTAAAAAGATTTTGAGATCTCTTCCAAAACGTTTTATTCCTAAAGTCACTGTTTTGAATTTTTTGGGAAATTTGAAATCACTTAAGTTAGAAGAACTTGTAGGAGATCTTCAAACCTATGAGATTGACATGTTTCCCAAAACCATTAAGACTAAGGATAATGGTGTTGCTTCAAAGACTCATTTTAAGAAAAAGAAAGAAAATGTTTATGAGTCTGATGCTGAGGAAGATTTTGATATGGCCTTGTTTGCGAAATTTTTTAAAAAGTTTCTCAAAATGAATAAAGAAAATTCTTCCAACAAAAAGAGTCCTTTTGAGTCAAATAAAAAGAAAGTGGAGGCCAAAGATAGTGACAAGGAGGATGAGATCAGGTGTTTGGAGTGTGAGGGCAAAGGACACATAGCTAAAGAGAGTCCTACTAGGATAAGGAGAAAGGGCAAAGAGTCTGGTATGCCCTCCACTCTTAGTGATAGTGAGGGAGATGAGGGTGATGAGGGAGATGAGTCTGATAAAGGTTTAGCACATAGGATGGTTGTCGCTTTTTCTAGCGTGTGAGCACACCCACTTTGTCTCACGAGAGTGCACACGAGAGCGATGATAGTGATTTGTGTTCTTCGAGTGAGGGAGATAGCGAGAGTGAGAGAGGAGATGAAAGTGAGTTCCAAAAAGATTTTAGAGATTTGTACACTCAGACCTTGAAAACAAAGAAGTATAATCGAGATTTAGGTCACCGGGTTTTAGATTTGGAGAGAGAGAAGGAGGTTTTGAGAAAGGATAAGTGTGATTTGATCGACACGTTGTCTAGTCTGACGACACGTGTATACCAACTCGAGAGTGATCTCGAATGTGCCAGGGAGGTCAAAGTCATGTTTGAGGATGCACCTAAGAAGGTTGAAAAGGTGGTTCTTAAGGGGCAATGGTGAGAATTTAGGAATAAGTCATGATGGTGCTTCTTCTTCCCAATTAGCTCCCGAGCCGGTTCCCACTTTAGTGATAGATTCACACGAGTCTCACCCTCACCCACCTAGGCGTCCCATTCCTATTCGGAGAGTGCGTCCTAGAGTTTTTTAGAAAGGTGTTCCTAGGCCTATATATGTTTGTTCCCATTGCAAAAGGAGAGGATACCTTAGGGAATTTTTCTTTAAGTTGGATTATGTATCACATTTTTCTTCTACACGAGTTTTTGACACACATGCACCCACACATGGTACTTTACATGTTCCCAAAGACTACATGAGAGAGTTTGCACATTTAGGTGAGCAAGTTAAGTTTTAGTCAAAACTTCACAAAAATTGATGGAGGTTTTTCATAAGTTGTCACCACCTTTGGAAAACCCCTCCGCACCTAATGATTGAGGTTTGACTTGTTTACTAGCATAGGATGATTTTCATGATGTCATTATTTGCCTATTGCTAGTATGTATTATTTTTGTATAAATTTTTTATTAATTTTTGAAAAATACAAAAAGATTTTATTTTGATAAATTTTTTTGAAAAATCCAAAAAGATTTTTGTATTTTGTTTGCAACAAATATGGATGGACACTTAGGATGACCAAGTCACAACATCATTCCATTTTTCATGTGACTATTTGATAGTGTTTTGAGATAATAGGTTAATTCATCCTTGTGCTTTACAATGTTTGGAATCATTGAGATTTAATTTAGAGTTACTTCCTACATGTTTGACTCATGATTTCCGTTATTGCACATATGCACGGATTTGTTTAATTATCGTGCTTGTCTTATCACATGTTGGTTGGGTGTTTTCACTTCAACCCTGTCCTTAAAAAGAACCAAGCGCGATAAAATTTTGATAAGGAAATTGTGCATATAAGAACCGTTTTGTGAGTTTGTGTGCTTTGTTTGAAAACGGGGAAGGGACGCGAAAGGTTCATTTTGCCTTTGTGAATATTAAGCCACCGTTAAATTGGACCTAAAAAATGGAGGAATTTTATTATTCGGGGTCCAAAGAGTTTTAAAAGATCCCCGAAAAATTTAAAGGCAATAAAAAGAAATTCATGCCAATTATGGGCCATTTAGGTTTTTGCACCAATTCTCCAAAGTTTGAGAATTTAGATTACCTCTAATAGAAAACATATATGAGGGAGTTTGGTTGGAGAATTAAAATGGGTTTGCACGTCCTTAAAATTCTTGAAAATGCGCTAGTTTTGGACGTTATTGGGGTGGAAATCATTTTGACTTTGATTTGTTGATTTGCATAAGACGATGTCATCTAAATTTAACAATCTTTTCACCTAAGGAGGCTTTTGATGTTCATTTGTTAGGGGTACACATATGCATCGTGCACATATGATTGATTGAGTTTATTTACCTATCGAATGTGTTCATACCCATTCATTCCATTTCCATGACTTGGTTGTTTTAGTTTAAATCCATGGTGTGATTTTTAGTATCTTATTTTTGTATGAATTATTGAAAATTCAAAATAGTTTGTGAATGTTTGCTATACATTTTTTCATGACACTCCATGTTTTGTTTTTTTCTTCTTATCTGTCTATTTGGGGACATCATAAAAAGGGGGAGAAAGAATTATCAGTTATGCGGGAGTTTTTGCATTATGGGGGAGATTTGATTTATTAATGCTTTATTCTTATATCATTTCAAACTCGAAGCGTCATGAAGGTATTTTGCTTTATCTCATGTGTGTAGGTACAAAGACTGAATATTATGATATTGCACACCCTGATGAGAAAAGCTTTGAGATTTGATGAAGATTTTTGAAGAACAGTTTGAGATCTTGCAAATTTATTCATGGGAGGGTAGATTTGTATAGGTATTTTGGTGTTTGATAATTCGTATTTTTATGTATGTACCGACATAGACACAGGGGAGATTTGTAAGGACATATTTTCATAGGTCCGTTATCAATTTATTATGTCATATACCGCTACACCGTCGAAGAGCATTCAAGAGACATATACATCAAAGACGGATCCGAATTACTCAAGTTCTTCATCATTTAAGACTCCGTGAAGTTTACTTTGGTAAGGTTATGTTTTAAATACCTTAACTTTTCACTTTGAGCTTTTGGGATATTTTTACAAAATATTTTTCTAAAGATTTTGTTCTCGGACACCTTTTCGTAGAAAAATCATAAATAATTCATAAAAAATCAGAAAGATATGGAACTGGCAGCCACGCGTTCGTATCAAAATTTTCTACAGGGCCGTATGGAATCTCATTTGATAGGTCGTTCGAATGACCTGATTTTGTCATTCAAATGACATAGCATCTCGTTAGATCTCGTTCGAACGACATTTGTCCTTCGTTCGAGCGACATGCCTATCTCGTTTGAACGAGCTCTATTTTCGAGGCGGAGTGCTTTTCTTATAAATACTCATTATTTAGTTCCATTTTTCTTAAAAAGTCACAGCATTTTGACGAACATAAATACTGCGAAAGCAGAATCCTTTTTGGGTTCTTCCTTTAGGGTTTTAATCCCTTTTTATTTTCAATTCATAAAACTCCCATATGCTTTAATGAATTGTTTGGTGTTTAGGAACAACTTTGCTTTTGTTCAACCTATGTGGAGAAGGGGTCTCCATCTTTTATCGGTGGATACCGAGCGTAGCCATTCTGCGTGTGGACGAGCCGAAGACGACGAACCGACGCCTAGAGGGTATTTCGCTGTCTCTCGTATCTTTGAGGATTTGCTGAAGGCGTCGTGCATTACACACTTGTGGGAGATTATCAGGTTGCATGTAAGTCAAAGGTCTTGTGAATTTTTCAAAGTGTTTATAAAAGTTTTTTACCCGAAAGGGGTTTTTTCCTATATCGGTCGTCTTTATTTTTCATGCATGGGGTGAATTTCTTATGATGTTTAGATGCATGTGTAGGGGCTGAATTTATTTCGTTTAAAAAATAGGCTCTAATTAAATAAGTATGCCAAATTAGATATTTGCGAATTTAATCAATTATCACACAGAAATGTTTTCACAAATTGGTATCAGAGCTTATTTAAGCGATCACCACTTTACAGCAATAATCATGTTCATGTTAATATAGGTCTATAATAACCATGTATTACTCATAATCTTGATGAAATTGGAGGTTTAAGATGATCAATTACAATCTTAAATCGTAATATGTTAAACCCTCATGTAGGAAGATTAGAAGTCAAGAATTTAAGATGTATTGTGATGAACGAATCTGGGTTTATTATGTTCTTGAATGATAATGGGAAGAACTAGGGTTTAATTGATTTAAATTGGGGATTTCTAATTTAAGGATTGTTTATTAAGGATTAAATTATTCTAGGTTATTAGAAATCAAATATGCGTGTTGGAGTATCGATTAGAACTAATTAATTAGTGTTGGGACTGATCTGTAGGGGTTTTAGGTTTGAATATGGTAAAAAATAATGCTCCCAGAGGTAGGGGACGATGATGTGCAATTTCGAGTGAGATGGCATCTGGCGCAAAGAGGTCGTGCAAATGACCTGCTATCTTATTCAAACGAGCTGCAGTTTCGTTTAAATGGTGTGGTAGGATTTTTGGAAAATTCATTTTGGCTCTAATATGTGTAGCCTAGTTAATTTGAGTGAGATTTAATAATGTGGAATTTATTTCGGTATAGGGCAGAATTTTTAAAGTTATTTGGGAACAAAAATTTAAGGTGGTTGGAGCGGTGAGTTATCCTTGAGAATTATGAGAGAGATTATTCGTAATTAAATAAATATATGCTATCACGGGAAGTCTTAAAGAGAGGACAATCTTATCTTGATGAGCCTTTAGGGGGATATTATATTGGTACCTCTGATCATAGAACCTAGGAATGACTTATCTGTGAGTTGATAAGTTAACGCTCATATGGGTGTGTAGGCATGTGCATAGCCCATAGGCTTGGAACTATGTTCACCTCCAATATGTGTGACTTGTATCTTTATGTTTCGAGAGTTATTCCGAATTTATTGCCCTTATTCAGTAAGAGATGTACTATGACTCAATATTAGAGTATGCTCGCACCGTAGCTGTGTCTAGGGGTGATGTATAAGTATTTATTTATAGTAGTGTGATGGAAAAAAAATACTTATGATTTAATCTACCGTGCGAATATGTTTATGAGTATGTAAATGGAATCAAATCAATTATGTGAATTCTTAACCTTATTGTGGAATTTTACCGCGGATAGTAAATGCATACATTTTAATAATAATTACATGTTGGGAATACGGGTTATTGCTACGGGTGAGGATTAGAAGGTTTATGGTTACGAATTAATTAGGTGCGATAAAGATAATTAGGATGGATTAAAGGTACGTTAGGCGTGCACAATAGTTGAGAGGTGAGAATCTTAAGTGAGTGCTCGAAAAGCTAACATGCACATAATATTTTCTTTATTGCAATTTTTAAATACTTGCTAAATTATTTTAAAATGTTTTACACTCGGACTCTGACATGTCTTTTGCAAAATATCTTTTATCTCTTTGTATTTTATTTTAGGTGTCCAGCCACAAGGACGCCAAGTTTAGACTTTCGGACCATTTGACGTGCTGCAGCTATTGTGGGAGTTGCAGGTCCTCATATTTAGACGCTTTCACTTATATCATCTCAGTTCTATTATTTAGACCTTCCAGTTAGGGCAGGTGTTGCCAATTCTCATTTTTATATGTTTGAGAGACATTGTACACATTTCATTTACATATTCAGTATTCTGTCGGATTTAGTATTATTACATTTTGATGGTTTGGATTTTTATGTAATTGGGACGATTATTCCAGTTTCATTACTTTCAGTCAGATAGTGTTTTATTCATTATTCATTTGTTCGTGAAAATGTTGGATGTTTTTAATGATTTAAATTAAATAATTTTTACTAATGGGAAAATGTTTTGACACTAGCTTAATTAATTATTAGGTGGTTAATAAGAAAATTGTTTTTCGACAGTGATGCTAAGAAGGAACCAACCTGATACTTTATTTTAAATTTTATATAGGACTGTCCATACGGCATTTAATGGGGCGGGGTGTCACAGGTGGTATCAGAGCATCAGGTTCTAGAGTCTTATAGGATCTATGGAAGTTTTCACATTTCAGCGTAGCGTTCTTTGAGGTAGAGCCTTACTAAATGATTGTTGTATTCCTCTACGAATGCAGCTTACGTTCTCCTACGATTAAGCATAGTTTATACAACTCACATACGAGTTTGAATGGGTACGGTACACCACCAGTAAAGGGCCGTTAGAAGGACTGCGGGAGAAGAGGTACAGTAAGAGCTATGGAGTATTCGAAGAACAGTGATCGTGATAGGAGTCACTGAAATTATTATCTAAGAAAATGATAAAAAGGGACAACCATTCGGGAGGAATGACGTCCCAAACACTGTTGTAGATAATAGTAGTGAAAATTCAAACTTACCCAATATAGACAACTAAAAGGAGAGTCAGAGGAACTCCTTTGAAGAATCGTTTATTTGGATTTGAAGAAAAGATCAAGTGTGATGGGTCAATGGAAGAGGATAATCCAAAGGCAAAGATGTAGAGTGTAGTACAGTGACACTCATAATTAAATTTTGGGCAATTTTTTTTAGCTCATTGGAGCAGCATAGAGTGGTGATAGTCAGTCACCACTTATAAAATAGTATATATATAAATCGTAAGGACTTCCATTCACTGTGCATGAAGGAAGGTGAATGGAATTATGAACTTATCACAAGTAAATCAGTTAAAGACTGGCCATGAGAGATAAGTTAATTTATTTAACAAACTTCATAATCGAAGAAAGGGATATGGAGAATAATAAAAAGGGTCCCTAAGTTTAAAATGAACTTGTGGGTGAAACGCCCAAGCATGAAGGGGGGATACGACTAAGGTGACTAGGGTCGATGTCATTAATGCCATTAATTTACAAGAGTACATCAATGCTTCCAGGAGAATGAAGCTAAAAGGATCACACAATATAACCAAAGAGCGACACTTAATTTAACGGTACCAGTAAGGCTCCACAAGAGGTTATAACCAGTAAGGTACCCATGAAAATTCTTTAGATCATTTGAATTCTTACCAAATGACGGTAGATTCAGTCGGGGCTGTCAAGATGAGCAACAAGTTCCATAAGAATTTGGAACCAAAGGGACAATGGGAGTAGCAATCAGGGCTAAGACTGCTAGGTTCGAGAGAATGACACATCGGCATGGCTCGTGGGCCAGAAATGGAGAATGAACACATGATGGTGTCCTATAGGTGGTGAGTAGGACCACCGGTATTAAACTAAATCCATAGCAGGAAAGTGAGAGTAGTTGGACTGGGAAAGTAAAGAAAAAAAATGATGCCAGTGGGATATAATAGCAGCATGGGCGAGATTCCCAGCAAAAGAATCGAGTTAAGAGATTTAGGCCCAGGGATATCAACCTGAGGAATCATTAGGCTCAGGTAGGACCAACAAGGTCCTCAACAGTAATAATAACATCCTCATTCCTCAAAATCGTCATGACTGAGGAGATGGGGAGAGTGGCCAATAGGGCCAGTATCAGAAGCGAGAGAGTTTCTCTGGCAAGTTATTACGGTTATGGAGTGACAGTCCGTATAAAGAGGTTTTGCCCAAAGTCGTACATAGGTAAACGATAGGATGAGATCTTGGATATACAATCGTTACAGCTGAACAACGGGTCAGTTTCGACATGAGAGTTATGCCCAAGGACCCATTAACCATGCAAGGTAGACGAAAAATGTAGATAGAATACTTAACTTACCCTTACAAGTAAGTCATAATTCTTCAGGTGAAAGGGATGAGTCACAATAATTAACTAGTAACACTACAATTTGAGTTTGCATCGAATTAGTGGGCACGCTAGCGATAGTAGCCTTATTATGTATAAGACTACCATTGGGTAATGAGACTTTTGTGTCAACTGCAGGGTGGAGTAGGTGTGGACACTTCCTAATTTTATGGTGTTATAATAGTAGATCATGTTATTATTATAGTATGTAATGACTGATAGTAAATTATATGCTAAGACTATCGTACTCATTATTTCAGGGTAATATATTTTGGTTTGCGAGGCACCACCTGAAAGAGGGTTGAACCTGCATATATATTGTATCATATTATAGACTTCTGTGAGTATGTTGTCTTGTTATATTTGATCCCAATGAATAGGGACTTTTACTGATGAGATTCATAGTATATTGATTTATTATCAAGCGAAGGTATATAGCTCATTAAATTATTTAGCGTTGAGAACTTAATGATAATGATAGCACCATATAAAAGTAATCTTAGAGACATGAAAGTGGATGAGTAGACTTTTATGTTCACATATAGAAATTCAGGGGTACGTGTTGTGGACTAAGGACTTAACAGATCTCGACGACCATCAATGTTAGATAGTCGTGTATCAGGGAGGTCCTTGTTTGGATTTCTCTTGTGAGACATCCCACGCATGAAACTTAATGAATGTTGGGAGTTTGGAGATGTTTTGTTTGTAGTACATGGGTTTTATACCATAGTTATTACACATATATGTAGCTATAACCGTGAGATAATAGTTATATTATGAATTAAGGTCGGTAAAGTCGTATAATGTGTTAAAATGTCTAAATGTTATTAATAATTGACACCACGACCAAACCGATGGGATTACCTATCACTACACCAAAAACAGGAATCTGGCACGGTTTAAAACTGTGCCAGATCAAATCTGGCACGGTTTTGAACTGTGCCAAAATCAGGTGTTCCAAAATGGCAATTTTTTTCTGGCACGGCTCAAAAGTGTGCCAGATTTGGTCAAACAGGAACACTTCTGGCACACTTTTAAACCGTGCCAGAATTTGATATTTCTGGCACACTTTTGGTACAATTTTTAACTGTGCCAGATTTGGGCAAACAAGAACACTTCTGGCACACTTTTAAACCGTGCCAGAATTTGATATTTCTGGCACACTTTTGGCACAGTTAAAAACTGTGCCAGATTCAAAACAGTTCAAATTTTTTTGGCACAGTTCAAAATCGTGCCAAAATATGATACACTTTTGCCACGGTTTTGAACTGTGCCAAATTTTTTATAAAAAAAAATATTTGAAAGCACAAAATTCACAAATTAATAATATTGCACGTTGTTAATAAATTAATGTACATACAAACTTTAAAATATTACAAGTCTTTAATAGTTCACATGCCCAAAAAAATTGGGCAGAGTTTCCTCTATTTTTTGGACATTCCAAAACCTGTTAATACAAAACCTGCCTAATATAAAGCCCGCACGGCCACAAAATATAACAATTAACTTACAAAAGCCTGCACGGCCATAAAACTCAACAATAAAACAACAAAAGACCGCACGGCCATGACACAAAAAATTGGAATCATGAATAAATCCCTTGTTGTAAACCATTGAGTTCTTTGTGTGTTCCACGTGAATAAATGCCAACGATAAACTGTTATCCTGCAAAAAAAATAGGATACCAAAAAGATACGATATTAGTAACCCAATAATTTGCAAAAAAAATTTTACTCAAACTATAAAATTACATATATGAGTGGAAATTATCATCATACTCTCAAACCGGGAGACCCGAGACTACGCGATCAGTTCCTACAAGTTACATCGGTCCCGTGCGAGGTGTTCGTGCCTCCTACGAGGTCGTTGGGGGACTGGTTTGGGTTTTCACCCATTAACGACATGTTTTTAAGTCTAAGTGTGATTTTTACAAATTATCATCATACTCTCAAACCCGGAGACCCGGGACAATGCGGTCAGTTCCTACAAGTTACATTGGTCCCGTGCGAGGTGTTCGTGCCTCCTACGGGGTCATTTGGGGGGCTGGTTTGGGTTTTCACCCTTTAACGGCTTGTTTTTAAGTCTAAGTGTGATTTTTTGCAAATTATAGTCATACTCTCAAACCGAGAGACCCGAGACTACGCGGTCAGTTCCTACAAGTTACATTAGTCCCGTGCGAGGTGTTCGTGCCTCCTACAAGGTCGTTGGGGGGCTGGTTTGGGTTTTCACCCTTTAACGACATGTTTTTTAGTCTAAGTGTGATTTTTGCAAATTATCATCATACTCTCAAATCGGGAGACCCGAGACTACGCGGTTAGTTCCTACAAGTTATATTGGTCTTGTACGAGGGGTTCGTGCCTCCTACGGGGTCGTTTGGGGGGCTGGTTTGGGTTTTCACTCTTTAATGGCTTGTTTTTAAGTCTAAGTGTGATTTTTGCAAATTATCATCATACTCTCAAACCGGGAGACTCGGGACTATGCGGTCAGTTCCTACAAGTTACATTGAACCCGTGTGAGGTGTTCGTGCCTCCTACGGGGTCGTTTGGGGGGGCTGGTTTGGGTTTTCCCCCTTTAACGGCTTGTTTTTAAGTCTAAGTGTGATTTTTACAAATCATCGTCATACTCTCAAACCGGGAGACCCGGGACTACGCGTTCAGTTCCTACAAGTTACATTGGTCCCGTGCGAGGTATTCGTGCCTCCTACGGGGTCGATGGGGGTTGGTTTGGGTTTTCACCCTTTAACAGCTTGTTTTTAAGTCTAAGTGTGATTTTTGCAAATTATCATCATACTATGAAATTGGGAGACCCGGGACTACGCGGTCAGTTCCTACAAGTTACATTGGTCCCGTACGAGCTGTCCGTGCCCCCTACGGGGTCGTTAGGGGGCTGGTTTGGGTTTTCACTCTTTAACGCCATGTTTTAACTCTAAGTGTGATTTTTGCAAATTATCGTCATATTCTCAAATCGGGAGACCCGGGACTACGCGGTCTGTTCCTACAAGTTATATTGGTCCCGTGCGAGGTGTTCGTGCCTCCTACGGGGTCATTTGGGGGGCTGGTTTGGGTTTTCACCCTTTAACGGCTTGTTTTTAAGTCTAAGTGTGATTTTTTGCAAATTATAGTCATACTCTCAAACCGAGAGACCCGAGACTACGCGGTCAGTTCCTACAAGTTACATTAGTCCCGTGCGAGGTGTTCGTGCCTCCTACAAGGTCGTTGGGGGGCTGGTTTGGGTTTTCACCCTTTAACGACATGTTTTTTAGTCTAAGTGTGATTTTTGCAAATTATCATCATACTCTCAAATCGGGAGACCCGAGACTACGCGGTTAGTTCCTACAAGTTATATTGGTCTTGTACGAGGGGTTCGTGCCTCCTACGGGGTCGTTTGGGGGGCTGGTTTGGGTTTTCACTCTTTAATGGCTTGTTTTTAAGTCTAAGTGTGATTTTTGCAAATTATCATCATACTCTCAAACCGGGAGACTCGGGACTATGCGGTCAGTTCCTACAAGTTACATTGAACCCGTGTGAGGTGTTCGTGCCTCCTACGGGGTCGTTTGGGGGGCTGGTTTGGGTTTTCCCCCTTTAACGGCTTGTTTTTAAGTCTAAACGTGATTTTTGCAAATCATCGTCATACTCTCAAACCGGGAGACCCGGGACTACGCGTTCAGTTCCTACAAGTTACATTGGTCCCGTGCGAGGTATCCGTGCCTCCTACGGGGTCGATGGGGGTTGGTTTGGGTTTTCACCCTTTAACCGCTTATTTTTAAGTCTAAGTGTGATTTTTGCAAATTATCATCATACTATGAAATTGGGAGACCCGGGACTACGCGGTCAGTTCCTACAAGTTACATTGGTCCCGTACGAGCTGTCCGTGTCCCCTACGGGGTCGTTAGGGGGCTGGTTTGGGTTTTCACTCTTTAACGACATGTTTTAAGTCTAAGAGTGATTTTTGCAAATTATCGTCATACTCTCAAACCGAGAGACCCGAGACTACGCGATCAGTTCCTACAAGTTACATTGGTCCCGTGCGAGGTGTTCGTGCCTCCTACGGGGTGGTTTGGGGGCTAGTTTGGGTTTTCACCCTTTAATGACTTGTTTTGAAGTCTAAGTGTGATTTTTCCAAATTATCGTCATACTATCAAATCGGGAGACCCGGAACTACACGGTCAGTTCCTACAAGTTACATTGGTCCCGTGCGAGGTGTTTTTGCCTCCTACAGGGTCGTTGGGGGGTTGGTTTGGATTTTCACCCTTTAACGGCATGTTTTTAACTCTAAGTGTGATTTTTACAGATTATCGTCATACTCTCAAACCGAGAAACCCGAGACTACGCGGTCAGTTCCTACAAGTTACATTGGTCCCGTGCGAGCTGTTCGTGCCCTCTACGGGGTCGTTTGGGCGCTGATTTGGGTTTTCACTCTTTAACGGCATGTTTTTAAGTCTAAGGGTGATTTTTGCAAATTATCGTCATACTCTCAAACCGAGAAACCCGAGACTACGCGATCAGCTCCTACAAGCTACATTGGTCCCGTGGCAGGTGTTTGGGGCTCCTACGGGGTCGATGGTGGGCTGGTTTGGGTTTTCACCCTTTAACGGCTTGTTTTGAAGTCTAAGTGTGATTTTTCAAAATTATCTTCATACTATCAAACCGGGGGACCCAGGACTACACGGTCAGTTCCTACAAGTTACATTGGTCCCGTGCGAGGTGTTCGTGCCTCCTACGGGGTCGTTGGGGGGCTGGTTTGGATTTTCACCCTTTAACGGCATGTTTTTAACTCCAAGTGTCATTTTTGCAGATTATCGTCATACTCTCAAACCGAGAAACCCGAGACTACGCGATCAGTTCCTAAAAGTTACATTGTCCCGTGCGAGCTGTTCGTGCCCCCTACGGGGTCGTTTGGGGGCTGATTTGGGTTTTCACTCTTTAACAGCATGTTTTTAAGTCTAAGAGTGATTTTTGCAAATTATCGTCATACTCTCAAACCGAGAAACCCGAGACTACGCGGTCAGTTCCTACAAGCTACATTAGTCCCGTGGCAGGTGTTCGGGCCTCCTACGGGGTCGATGGTGGGCTGGTTTGGGTTTTCACCCTTTAACGGCTTGTTTTTAAGTCTAAGTGTGATTTTTTCAAATTATCATCATACACTCAAACCAGGAGACCCGAGACTACGCCGTCAGTTCCTACAAGTTACATTGGTCCCGTACGAGGTGTTTGTGCCTCCTACGGGATCGTTTTGGGGGCTGGTTTGGGTTTTCGGCCTTTAACGGCTTGTTTTTAAGTCTAAGTGTGATTTTTGCAAATCATCATCATACTCTCAAACCAGGAGACCCGGGACTACGCGATCAGGTCCTACAAGTTACATTGGTCCCGTGCGAGGTGTTTGTGCCTTCTACGGGGTCGTTTGGGGGGCTGGTTTGGGTTTTGACCATTTAAGGGAATGTTTTTAACTCTAAGAGCGATTTTTGCAGATTATCGATATATACTCTTAAACCAAGCAATCCGGGACTACGCGTTCAGTTCCTACAAGTTACAGTGGTCCCACTGCGAGGTGTTCGTGCCTCCTACGGGGTCGTTTGGGGGTTGGTTTGGGTTTTCACCCTTTAACGGTTTGTTTTTAACTCTAAGTGTGATTTTTGGAAATTATCATCATACACTCAAACCGTGAGACCCTGGACTACACGGTCAGTTATTACAAGTTACATTGGTCCCGTGCGAGGTATCCGTGCCTCCTATGGGGTCATTTGGGTGTTGGTTTGGGTTTTCATCCTTTAACGGCTTGTGTTTAAATCTAAGTGTGATTTTTGCAAACTATCATCATACTATCAAACCCGGAGACTCGGGACTACGCGGTCAGTTCCTACACGTTATATTGGTCCCATGCGAGGTGTTCGTGCCTCCTACGGGGTCGTTGGGGGCTGGTTTGGGTTTTCACCCTTTCATGGCATGTTTTTAACTCTAAGTTTGATTTTTGCAGATTATCGTCATACTCTCAAACCGAGAGACCTGGGACTACGCGGTCAGTTCCTACAAGTTACATTGGTCCCGTGCGAGGTGTTCGTGCCCCCTACGGGGTCGTTTGGGGGCTGGTTTGGATTTTCACCCTTTAACGGCATGTTTTTAACTCTAAGTGTGATTTTTGCAAATTATCGTCATACTCTCAAATCGGGAGACTCAGGACTACACGGTCAGTTCCTACAAGTTACATTGGTCCCGTGCGAGGTGTTCGAGCCTCCTACGGGGTCGATGGGGAGCTGGTTTGGGTTTTCACCCTTTAATAGCTCGTTTTTAAGTCTAAGTGTGATTTTTGCAAATTATTGTCATACTCTCAAACCGGGAGACCCGGGATTACGCGGTCAGTTCCTACAAGTTACATTGGTCTCGTGCGAGGTGTTTGTGCCTTCTACGGGGTCGTTGGGGGGCTGGTTTGGGTTTTGACCCTTTAAGGGCATGTTTTTAACTCTAAGTGTGATTTTTGCAGATTATCGATATATACTCTTAAACCAAGTGACCCGGGACTACGCGGTCAGTTCCTATAATTTACAGTTGTCCCGTGCGAGGTGTTCGTGCCTCCTACGGGGTCGTTTGGGGGCTGGTTTGGGTTTTCACCCTTTAACGGCATTTTTTAACTCTAAGTGTAATTTTTGCAAATTATCGTCATATTCTCAAACCGGGAGACCCGGGACTACGCGGTCTGTTCCTACAAGTTATATTGGTCCCGTGCGAGGTGTTCGTGCCTCCTACGGGGTCGTTTAGGGGCTGGTTTGGGTTTTCACCCTTTAACAGCTTATTTTTAAGTCTAAGTGTGATTTTTGCAAATTATTGTTATACTCTCAAACCGGGAGACCCGGGACTACGCGGTCAGTTCCTACAAGTTACATTGGTCTCGTGCGATGTGATTGTGCCTTCTACGGGGTCGTTTGGGGGGCTGGTTTGGGTTTTGATCCTTTAAGGGCATGTTTTTAACTCTAAGTGTGATTTTTGCAAACTATCATCATACTATCAAACCGGGAGACTCGGGACTACGCGATCAATTCCTACAAGTTAAATTGTTCCCGTGCGAGGTGTTCGTGCCTCCTACGGGGACGTTTGGGGGCTGGTTTGGGTTTTCACCCTTTAACGGCACGTTTTTAACTCTGAGTGTGATTTTTGCAAATTATCGTCATACTCTCAAACCGGGAGACTCAGGACTACACGGTCAGTTCCTACATGTTACATTGGTCCCGTGCGAGGTGTTCGAGCCTCCTACGGGGTCGATGGGGGGCTGGTTTGGGTTTTCACCCTTTAACAGCTTATTTTTAAGTCTAAGTGTGATTTTTGCAAATTATTGTCATACTCTCAAACCGGGAGACCCGGGACTACGCGGTCAGTTCCTACAAGTTACATTGGTCTCGTGCGAGGTGTTTGTGCCTTCTACGGGGTCGTTTGGGGGGCTGGTTTGGGTTTTGACCCTTTAAGGGCATGTTTTTAACTCTAAGTGTGATTTTTGCAAATTATCGATATATACTCTCAAACCAAGTGACCCGGGACTACGCGGTCAGTTCCTATAATTTACAGTTGTCCCGTGCGAGGTGTTCGTGCCTCCTACGGGGTCATTTAGGGGCTGGTTTGGGTTTTCACCCTTTAACGGCATTTTTTAACTCTAAGTGTGATTTTTGCAAATTATCGTCATATTCTCAAACCGGGAGACCCGGGACTACGCGGTCTGTTCCTACAAGTTATATTGGTCCCGTGCGATGTGTTCGTGCCTCCTACGGGGTCGTTTGGGGGCTGGTTTGGGTTTTCACCCTTTAACGGCTTGTTTTTAAGTCTAAGTGTGATTTTTGGAAATTATCGTCATACTCTCAAACCGTGAGTCCCGGGACTACACGGTCACTTCCTACAAGTTACATTGGTCCCGTGCGAGGTATTCGTGCCTCCTACGGGGTCGTTTTGGTGTTGGTTTGGGTTTTCATCCTTTAACAACTTATTTTTAAATCTAAGTGTGATTTTTGCAAACTATCGTCATACTATCAAACCGGGAGACTCGGGACTACGTGGTCAGTTCCTACAAGTTAAATTGGTCCCGTGCGAGGTGTTCGTGCCTCCTACGGGGTCGTTGGGGGGCTAATTTGGGTTTTCACCCTTTCACGACATGTTTTTAACTCCAAGTGTGATTTTTGCAGATTATCATCATACTCTCAAACCGAGAAACCCGGGACTACGCGATCAGTTCCTACAAGTTACATTGGTCCCGTGCGAGCTGTTCGTGCCCCCTACGGGGTCGTTTGGGGGCTGATTTGGGTTTTCACTCTTTAACAGCATGTTTTTAAGTCTAAGAGTGATTTTTACAAATTATCGTCATACTCTCAAACCGAGAAACCCGAGACTACGCGATCAGTTCCTACCAGCTACATTAGTCCTGTGGCAGGTGTTCGGGCCTCCTACGGGGTCGATGGTGGGCTGGTATGGGTTTTCACCCTTTAACGGCTTGTTTTTAAGTCTAAGTGTGATTTTTTCAAATTATCATCATACACTCAAACCAGGAGACCCGAGACTACGCCGTCAGTTTCTACAAGTTACATTGGTCCCGTACGAGGTGTTTGTGCCTCCTACGGGATCGTTTTGGGGGCTAGTTTGGGTTTTCGGCCTTTAACGGCTTGTTTTTAAGTCTAAGTGTGATTTTTGCAAATCATCATCATACTCTCAAACCCAGAGACCCGGGACTATGAGGTCAGTTCCTACAAGTTACATCGGTCTCGTGCGAGGTGTCCGTGCCTCCTACGGGATCGCTCGGGGGCTGGTATGGGTTTCCACCCTTTAACGGCATGTTTTTTACTCTAAGTATGATTTTTGCAGATTATCGTCATACTTTCAAACCGAGCAATCCGGGACAAGGCAGTCAGTTCCTACAAGTTACATTGGTCTCGTGCGAGGTGTTCGTGCCTCCTACGGGGTCGTTGGGGGGCTGGTTTGGGTTTTCACCCTTTAACGGCTTGTTTTTAAGTCTAAGTGTGATTTTTGTAAATGATTGTCATACTCTCAAACCAGGAGACCCGGGACTATGCGATCAGTTCCTACAAGTTACACTGGTCCCGTGCGAGGTGTTTGTGCCTTCTACGGGGTCGTTTGGGGGGCTGGTTTGGGTTTTGACCATTTAAGGGAATGTTTTTAACTCTAAGAGCGATTTTTGCAGATTATCGATATATACTCTTAAACCAAGCAACCCGGGACTACGCGTTCAGTTCCTACAAGTTACAGTGGTCCCGTGGGAGGTGTTCGTGCCTCCTACGGGGTCGTTTGGGGCCTGGTTTGGGTTTTCACCCTTTAACGGCTTGTTTTTAACTCTAAGTGTGATTTTTGGAAATTATCATCATACACTCAAACCGTGAGACCCTGGACTACACGGTCAGTTCCTACAAGTTACATTGGTCCCGTGCGAGGTATCCGTGCCTCCTATGGGGTCATTTGGGTGTTGGTTTGGGTTTTCGTCCTTTAACGGCTTGTGTTTAAATCTAAGTGTGATTTTTGCAAACTATCGTCATACTATCAAACTCGGAGACTCGGGACTACGCGGTCAGTTCCTACAAGTTATATTGGTCCCATGCGAGGTGTTCGTGCCTCCTACGGGGTCGTTCGGGGCTGGTTTGGGTTTTCACCCTTTCACGGCATGTTTTTAACTCTAAGTTTGATTTTTTCAGATTATCGTCATACTCTCAAACCGAGAGACCTGGGACTACGCGATCAGTTCCTACAAGTTACATTGGTCCCGTGCGAGGTGTTCGTGCCCCCTACGGGGTCGTTTGGGGGCTGGTTTGGGTTTTCACCCTTTAACGGCACGTTTTTAACTCTAAGTGTGATTTTTGCAAATTATCGTCATACTCTCAAACCGGGAGACTCAGGACTACACGGTCAGTTCCTACAAGTTACATTGGTCCCGTGCGAGATGTTCGAGCCTCCTACGGGGTCGATGGGGGGCTGGTTTGGGTTTTCACCCTTTAACAGCTTGTTTTTAAGTCTAAGTGTGATTTTTGCAAATTATTGTCATACTCTCAAACCGAGAGACCCGGGACTACGCGGTCAGTTCCTACAAGTTACATTGGTCTCGTGCGAGGTGTTTGTGCCTTCTACGGGGTCGTTTGGGGGGCTGTTTTGGGTTTTGACCCTTTAAGGGCATGTTTTTAACTCTAAGTGTGATTTTTGCAGATTATCGATATATACTCTTAAACCAAGTGACCCGGGACTACGCGGTCAATTCCTATAATTTACAGTTGTCCCGTGCGAGGTGTCCGTGCCTCCTACGGGGTCGTTTGGGGGCTGGTTTGGGTTTTCACCCTTTAACGGCATTTTTTTAACTCTAAGTGTGATTTTTGCAAATTATCGTCATATTCTCAAACCGAGAGACTCGGGACTACGCGGTCTGTTCCTACAAGTTATATTGGTCCCGTGCGAGGTGTTCGTGCCTCCTACGGGGTCGTTTGGGGGCTGGTTTGGGTTTTCACCCTTTAACGGCTTGTTTTTAAGTCTAAGTGTGATTTTTGGAAATTATCGTCATACTCTCAAACCGTGAGTCCCGGGACTACACGGTCAGTTCCTACAAGTTACATTGGTCCCGTGCGAGGTATTCGTACCTCCTACGGGGTCGTTTGGGTGTTGGTTTGGGTTTTCATCCTTTAACGGCTTATTTTTAAATCTAAGTGTGATTTTTGCAAACTATCATCATACTATCAAACCGGGAGACTCGGGACTACGCGATCAGTTCCTACAAGTTAAATTGGTCCCGTGCGAGGTGTTCGTGCCTCCTACGGGGTCGTTGGGGGGCTAGTTTGGGTTTTCACCCTTTCACGGCATGTTTTTAACTCTAAGTGTGATTTTTGCAGATTATCATCATACTCTCAAACCGAGAGACTCGTGACTACGCGGTCAGTTCCTACAAGTTACATTGGTCCCGTGCGAGGTGTTCGTGCCCCCTACGGGGTCGTTTGGGGGATGGTTTGGGTTTTCACCCTTTAACGGCATAATTTTAACTCTAAGTGTGATTTTTCTAGATTATCATCATAAGCTCAAACCAGGTGACCCGAGACTAAGCTGTCAGTTCCTACAAGTTACATTGATCCCGTGCGAGGTGTTCGTGCCTCCTATGGGATCGTTTGGGGGGCTAGATTGTGTTTTCACCCTTTAACGGCTTGTTTTTAAGTCTAAGTGTGATTTTTGGAAATTATCATCATACTCTCAACCCGTGAGACCCGGGACTACACGGTTAGTTCCTACAAGTTACATTGGTCCCGTGAGAGGTATTCGTGCCTCCTACGGGGTCGTTTGGGTGTTGGTTTGGGTTTTCATCCTTTAACGGCTTGTTTTTAAATCTAAGTGTGATTTTTGCAAATTATCGTCATACTATCAAACCGGGAGACTCGGGACTACGCGGTCAGTTCCTACAAGTTACATTGATCTCGTACGAGGTGTTCGTTCCTCCTACGGGGTCGTTCGGGGGCTGGTTTGGGTTTTCACCCTTTAACGGCATGTTTTTAACTCTAAGTGTGATTTTTGCAAATCATCGTCATACTCTCAAACCGGGAGACCCGGGACTACGCGGTCAGTTCCTACAAGTTACATTGGTCCCGTACGAGGTGTTCGTTCCTCCTACGGGCTCATTTGGGGGCTGGTTTGGGTTTTCACCCTTTAACGACATGTTTTTAACTCTAAGTGTGATTTTTGCAAATTATCGTCTTATTCACAAACCGGGAGACCCGGGACTACGCGGTGTGTTCCTACAAGTTACATTGGTCCCGTGCGAGGTATTTGTGCCTCCTACGGGGTCGTTTGGGTGTTGAGTTGGCTTTTCATCCTTTAACGGCTTGTTTTTAAATCTAAGTGTGATTTTTGCAAATTATCGTCATACTATCAAACCGGGAGACTCGGTACTATGAGGTCAGTTCCTACAAGTTATATTGGTCCCGTGCGAGGTATTCGTGCCTCCTACGGGGTCGTTTGGGGGCTGGTTTGGGTTTTCACCCTTTAACGGCTTGTTTTTAAGTCTAAGTGTGATTTTTGGAAATTATCGTCATACTCTCAAATCGTGAGACCCGGGACTACACGGGCAGTTCCTACAAGTTACATTGGTTCCGTGCGAGGTATTCGTGCCTCCTACAGGGTCGTTTGGGTGTTGGTTTGGGTTTTCATCCTTTAACGGCTTGTTTTTAAATCTAAGTGTGATTTTTGCAAATTATCGTCATACTATCAAACCGGGAGACTCGGGACTACGCGGTCAGTTCCTACAAGTTATATTGGTCCCATGCGAGGTGTTCGTGCCTCATACGGAGTCGTTGGGGGTTGGTTTGGGTTTTCACCCTTTCACGGCATGTTTTTAACTCTAAGTGTGATTTTTGCAGATTATCGTCATACTCTCAAACCGAGAGACCCGGGACTACGCAGTCAGTTTCTACAAGTTACATTGGTCCACTGTGAGGTGTTCGTGCCCCATACGGGGTCGTTTGGGGGATGGTTTGGGTTTTCATCCTTTGACGGCATGTTTTTAACTCTAAGTGTGATTTTTGCAAATTATCGTCATACTCTCAAACCGGGAGACTCGGGACTATGCGGTCAGTTCCTACGAGTTACATTGGTCCCGTGCAAGGTGTTCGTGCCTTCTACGGGATCGTTTGGGGGTTGGTTTGGGCTTTCACCCTTTAACGGCATATTTTTAAATCTAAGTGTGATTTTTCCAGATTATCGTCATACGCTCAAACCGAGTGACCCGGGACAAAGCGGTCAGTTCCTACAAGTTACATTGATCCCGTGCGAGGTGTTCGTGCCTCATACGGGGTCGTTTGGGGGGGCTAGTTTGGGTTTTCACCCTTTAACGGCTTATTTTTAAGTCTAAGTGTGATTTTTGGAAATTAATGCCATACTTTCAAACTGTGAGACCCGAGACTACACGGTCAGTTCCTACAAGTTATATTGGTCCCGTGCGAGGTATTCGTGCCTCCTACGGGGTCGTTTGGGGGGATAGATTGGGTTTTCACCCTTTAATGGCTTGTTTTTAAGTCTAAGTGTGATTTTTGGAAATTATCGTCATACTCTCAAACCGTGAGACCCGGGACTACACGGTCAGTTCCTACAAGTTACATTGGTCCCGTGCGAGGTATTCGTGCCTCCTACGGGGTCGTTTGGGTGTTGGTTTTGGTTTTCATACTTTAACGGCTTGTTTTTAAATCTAAGTGTGATTTTTGCAAATTATCGTCATACTATCAAACCGGGAGACTCGAGACTACGCGGTCAGTTCATACAAGTTATATTGGTCCCGTGCGAGGTGTTCGTGCCTCCTACGGGGTCGTTGGGGGCTGGTTTTGGTTTTCACCCTTTCACGGAATGTTTTTAACTCTAAGTGTGATTTTTGTAGATTATCATCATACTCTCAAACCGAGAGACCCGGGACTACGCGGTCAGTTCCTATAAGTTACATTGGTCCCGTGCGAGGTGTTCGTGCCCCCTACGGGGTCGTTTGGGGTCTAGTTTGGGTTTTCACCCTTTAACGGCATGTTTTTAACTCTAAGTATGATTGTTGTAAATTATCGTCATACTCTCAAACCGGGAGACTCGGGACTACGCGATCAGTTCCTACAGGTTACATTGGTCCCGTGCGATGTGTTCGTGCCTCCTACGGGGTTGTTTGTGGGTTCGTTTGGGTTTTCACCCTTTAACGGCATGTTTTTAACTCTAAGTGTGATTTTTGCAAATCATCGTCATACTCTCAAATCGGGAGACCCGGAACTACGCGGTCAGTTCCTACAAGTTACATTGATCTCGTACGAGGTGTTCGTTCCTCCTACGGGGTCGTTCGGGGGCTGGTTTGGGTTTTCACCCTTTAACGGCATGTTTTTAACTCTAAGTGTGATTTTTGCAAATTATCGTCATATTCTCAAACCGTGAGACCCGGGACTACGCGGTCTGTTCCTACAAGTTACATTGGTCCCGTACGACGTATTCGTGCCTCCTACGGGGTCGTTTGGGTGTTGGTTTGGGTTTTCATTTTTTAACGGCTTGTTTTTAAATCTAAGTGTGATTTTTGCAAATTATCATCATACTATCAAACCGGGAGACTCGGTACTACGCGGTCAGTTCCTACAAGTTATATTGGTCTCGTGCGAGGTGTTCGTGCCTCCTACGGGGTCGTTTGGGGGCTGGTTTTGGTTTTCACCCTTTAACGGGTTATTTTTAAGTCTAAGTGTGATTTTTGGAAATTATGGTCATACTCTCAAACTGTGAGACCTGGGACTACACGGTCAGTTCCTACAAGTTACATTGGTCCCGTACGAGGTGTTCGGGCCCCATACGGGGTCGTTTGGGGGCTGGTTTGGGTTTTCATCCTTTAACGGCATGTTTTTAAATCTAAGTGTGATTTTTGCAAATTATCATCATACTCTCAAACCGAGAGACTCGGGACTACGTGGTTAGTTCCTACAAGTTACATTGGTCCCGTGCAAGGTGTTTGTGCCTCCTACGGGATCGTTTGGGGGTTGGTTTGGGTTTTCACCCTTTAACGGCATATTTTTAACTCTAAGTGTGATTTTTCCATATTATCGTCATACGCTCAAACCGGGTGACCCGGGACAAAGCGGTCAGTTCCTACAAGTTACGTTGATCCCCTGCGAGGTATTCGTGCCTCCTACGGGGTCGTTTGGGGGGCTAGTTTGGGTTTTCACCCTTTAACGGCTTGTTTTTAAGTCTAAGTGTGATTTTTGGAAATTATCGTCATACTCTCAAACCGTGAGACCCGGGACTACACGGTCAGTTCCTACAAGTTATATTGGTCCCGTGCGAGGTATTTGTGCCTCCTACGGGATCGTTTGGGTGTTGGTTTGGGTTTTCATCCTTTAACGGCTTGTTTTTAAATCTAAGTGTGATTTTTGCAAATTATCGTCATACTATCAAACTGGGAGACTCGGGACTACGCGGTCAGTTCCTACACGTTATATTGGTCCCGTGCGAGGTGTTCGTGCCTCCTACGGGATCGTTGGGGGGCTGGTTTGGGTTTTCACCCTTTCACGGCATGTTTTTAACTCTAAGTGTGATTTTTACAGATTATCGTAATACTCTCAAACCGAGAGACCCGGGACTACGCGATTAGTTCCTACAAGTTACATTGGTCCCGTACGAGGTGTTCGTGCCCCTACGGGGTCGTTTGGGGTCTGGTCTGGGTTTTCACCCTGTAACGGCATGTTTTTAACTCTAAGTGTGATTTTTGCAAATTATCGTCATACTCTCAAACCGGGAGACTCGGGACTACGCGGTCAGTTCCTACAAGTTACATTGGTCCCGTGCGCGGTGTTCGTGCCTCTTACGGGGTTGTTTGGGTTTTCACCCTTTAACGGCATGTTTTTAACTCTAAGTGTGATTTTTGCAAATCATCGTCATACTCTCAAACCGGGAGACCCGGGACTACACGGTCTGTTCCTTCAAGTTAAATTGGTCCCGTACGAGGTGTTCGTTCCTCCTACGGGGTCGTTTGGGGGCTGGTTTGGGTTTTCACCCTTTAACAGCATTTTTTTAACTCTAAGTGTGATTTTTGCAAATTATCGTCATATTCTCAAACCGGGAGACCCGGGATTACGCGGTCTGTTCCAACAAGTTACATTGGTCCCGTGCAAGGTGTTAATGCCTCCTACAGGGTCGTTTGGGGGTTGGTTTGGGTTTTCACCCTTTAACGACATGTTTTTAACTCTAAGTGTGATTTTTGCAAATCATCGTCATACTCTCAAACCGGGAGACCCGGGACTACGCGGTCAGTTCCTACAAGTTACATTGGTCCCGTGCAAGGTGTTTGTGCCTCCTACGGGATTGTTTGGGGGTTGGTTTGGGTTTTCACCCTTTAACGGCATATTTTTAACTCTAGGTGTGATTTTTCCAAATTATTGTCATACTCTCAAACTGAGAGACCCGGGACTACGCGGTGTGTTCCTACAAGTTACATTGGTCCCGTGCGAGGTGTTCGTGCCTCCTATATCGTCATATATCGTCATATTCTGTAACGGCTTGTTCTTAATCAATTTAGAACGTTTATGGATTTTATAAAATTTTGACATAGTTTCATTTGTTTATTCGTTATATCCAACATGTTTTAACATTTAAAATAAACTCAACAGCAACAGCAAGTTCCAAAACCAAACCACCAACAAGTCCCTTCCACCAATTTAACTAAATAAACTCATAAAGTAAGCCATGAAGTGATTTTCAAACTTTAAAAGGAATGATCAGATATAGAATGAAAAAGATAAACTATAAATATTGAGTAGAAATAATTCATTGCATTTTAAAAGGTTAATGAATGGGTACTAAATAATAGTTACCTGTAGTAACTTGATTAAGATTGGATGGAACTGTCCTGAGTTGAACATTTGTAAAACAAAACCAAACAAATCACTGGCAGCCTATGCTGGCCTTTTGATCTCTAAACCTCCCCAATACCTGCATTCAATCCCCGCCCAGCACTGGATCAAACTTTTTAATATTATAGTACCCATATATGATTATACACACACGTGTGTGAAATTGATAACATGTCCCTTTTATGAGTATAATTAGGTATCATTATGTGCCATTAGGACACGCGTTATATTGTGCTTTATTATATGGATATGTATCGATATAAATTAACACATTTTTGCATATAGTGAATAATCTACCTTTGATTGTGCTTAAGATGTATTGAATTGATCTAGAGATCAAAGATTGTGATGGAAGATGATCATGGTTAATCTTTTTAATAAAGTAGTCTATGAAAGAACTTGGGATCTCCATTCAAGGTTCTCAAAACAAGTAGCTCCATTCTTTGTATAGTTTTGCCTTCAAATAAAAATTTGGGATCTCCTACCTACTCACAAAAATCCACATGCCCATTACATATAAGAACATATCAGAAAGGAAAATGGATCAATATATAATGAAATAAATAAATATTCACATTAATTTTTCTCTCACCTGTAAATCAACAATGGGAGGCACTTCAATCTCCTCCATTTTTGTTGCTAGCGAGAAACAGGCCACAGCTAATAATTGGACTATCCAAGCTTTACCCCTCTATGTGCACATGAACATTGTCACAAACATGAACATGCACAATTAGCATTTAAACACTTAAATATTAATATGACATTATTATGCCCTAAAATGCATTTTGTGCACATTGAACCATTTTTGTGCCAAAAAAAATGCATTTTGTTGCAAAGCAACAAACCCATTCAAAAAATTAATATGAGAAATACCTCAGAGGGGCGACAACAGCCTTGGAGGGAGTGTGCCCTGACTGGGCCTTTGAAAACACAATCACCTCACGTGCTTAGAAATCCCATCACCCCCATCAGATCTTGCCAAGAAAACACAATCACCTCCTATATCACCCACCTCAAGACTGCAAATGTTAGCTGCACATGGCTTTCTCTTTCCTAAATTGGACTATTGAAAAGTTATCTCCACATTCCAAAAATCAGTATATATTAGATTTAACTCCACCTCAGTCTATATATATATATATATATATATATATGATATAAATCAGTGTATATGATTTTATATTTATATATGAGTATATATCAGTATATATGATATAAATCAGTATATATGATTTTATATTTATATATTAGTCAGTATATATGATTTTATATTTATATATCAGTATATATGATATAAATCAGTGTATATGATTTTATATTTATATATGAGTATATATCAGTATATATGATATAAATCAGTATATATGATTTTATATTTATATATTAGTCAGTATATATGATTTTATATTTATATATCAGTATATAAATTAGTATATATATATATATATAAGGAAAGAAATTACGACACCGGATAAAATACCTCAAACCGAGAAAACACGAGGTCTCCGGAAGGGACACCACGACACCGGATAAACAAAAACCCAGAACCAGGGGAGCGGGGGAGGTGACCCGAGGAGGATAAACCGGGAAAATAGGTGCGACGGCAGGGGATAAACCCAAGGGGGGAGGTGACCCGATGAGGAATAGGGCCGACGTAGTAGGGGGTAGGGCTTGGGTTTTTGGTGGAGAGAGAGGGGAGAGCGGGGGGGAAGACGAAGGAGGAGAGAGAAAAGGGAAACTAAAATGTCCCAAAATTTTGAGGTATTTTATATTCTAGTAAAGTGTACTCAATTTTGGCACACTTTAAAACAGTGCCAAATTTTGGCACGATTTTAAAGTGTGCCAAATTTCTATTAAACCGTGCCAAAATCTGGCACAGTTTTAAACCGTGCCAGATTTTTAATATCAGGGTGTGCCAAAAGGCTGTTTTTGGTCTAGTGTATGTTATAATTAAGTAAAAAATGTAGGGTGGTCGAGTATGACCCTACTATGTAGCCATGCCAAGTATGTGAGGCATAGTTCGAGATAGAGGTATCACATTTAGTATCGGATTGCAGAAATTCATGGGGTATAGGGTGTATGGGCGCCCTAGTTAATCATGCCTTTGAAAACAATTACGGGGAGAAGAAGTGAAAACATAGGAATACACGTAGACGTATGAATAGAGTTGAGGTAGAACTAGAATGAGACAAAGGGTTAATGAAATTTCTTAAGTGAGTAAGGGAATCACTAGAGACCAAAGAGTAGTAGGATAAGGAATATCGTAGTGGTGAAAATTACGAAGAATGTACAATGTAAATTCTTGAGAATAATCAATAGTCACTCGGTACAGAGGAGTAATATGATGAGGACTACTCCATAACAAATTTAGAAGATCTTGAAGTCTATCACGAGTAGATGGGTATTATTTCAAATATCTCCCATAAGTTGATGGATCACCGGTTGAAATGGTAGTGTATAGACCGTCAGACTAAAGAGTACCATAAATGAAGGAAAACGGGGAATGGCGTAATATTTCAAAAATATTAAAGTGTTGGAAATGTATGTGTGAATAAAACTAATGATTATGTGGATTAACACATAGGGTAATGTTAGGAAAAAAAATCCAGTAAAGGAAATACTTTAGCCGTGCATAGAGAGGCTCATATTAGTGCAAAATGGAAATAAATTTTTAATGTATCGTGTAAGTACCAAGGGTAAATCATTAGATTAAATGATAGAATATATTCATAGGTGGTGCCTAAAGATAATTAGTCACTAGAATGGATCATTAAGGGAAGACCGTTCAACTGCAAGATGTCGTTAGACGAGATAAAGTAAGAATAACAAAATGATACTAAGAAAATGAAATTTAATGGGGTACCAGTTGATATTATGTCTGACCGTGACAAGGTTTCATGCCTAGAGTTTTGGGAAAGTTTCCAAGAGGCTCTGGGTGTCGAGTTACGGTTGAGTAGGCGTATCACTTGCAGATTGATGGGAAGACTGAGCAGACTAATCAGATATTAGAGGATATGTTGCGTATGTGTGTCCTTGAATTTAAGGCAAGTTGTAGCAGTACCTTCCACTAGTGGAGTTTGCATCTAATAACTCCTATCAGTTTACAATAGGCATGGACCCATTTGAGGCGTTGTATAGTAGACTTTTTCATTCTCCTGCGTGTTGGTTAATGGTGGGGGAAAACAAGTTAGTGGGGCCAGAGTTGATACAGGACACTATAGCCAGGATAGAGATGATTTGTGGTCGTATACGGGTAACTCGGGATAGAAAGAAAACCTACGCCAATGCCAAATGTTTCTTTCATGAATTTTTTATGGGGGATCAGGTTTTACTATGAGTATTTCCTATGAAGGGATAATGCAATTTGGAAAAAGGGGATTTTGGCACCAAGGTATGTGAGTCCATTTCTCACCATCGAGAGGATTGGAACAGTGGCATAGAAATTAGAATTACTTGAACACTTGCCTCGTATACATGATTTGTGCCATATTTCTTCGCTTAGATGGTAGCTCCGAGATGAGTTGACTCATACTCACATTGCACTGGAGCAGATTGATTAACGGCCTGGTAATCCATATGAGGAGAGATCGGTGGCTATCCTAGACAATAGCGAGAGGAGATTGAGGTTGAAGGTAGGTTCACTTGTGCGTGTTGGGAGCACCATAAAGTAAAGGAGTCTACTTGGGAGCACGAGGATGAATTGCGTGAGAAATATCCAAAGTTATTTTTACAAGGTATACTATTATTTTTCGAATTTTGGGACAAAATTCCATTGTAAGGGGGGAAGTATGTAACACCCTGTATTTTTACTGATTTCTAGATATTGGATTAATTACTTTAAATATGGTAAATTAATTGATAATTAATACGGATTAAAATAAATATTAGCTAGCGAGATAAGGGTTGGTATTTATTGATGATAATTATATTTAATATTACTGAGCGAATAAAGTAATATATGATTGAGAATTTAGGAAAATTATTACGAGTGAGAAATACGATAATTAAGTCGGGACGTGTGTGTCAGTCGTGTTAGGACTAAATTAATGGAATAAAAAGTAAAATATTTATAAGTCACCCAAATGGTCACTTCGAGTGTGCCAATGTGTCCGTAAGGGTCGATATAGTCAAAAAAGTCTACACGGGGGTGTAGTTTGGGTTCCGAGATAGTTTTAGACCAAATCGGCATCCCGAGAGGGGGTTTTGGTAATTTATATTTTTGGGGTATAATTAGTGACGAAAATTAAAGGAATAAAAGATCAAGTACATGGGTTAGATTAGGGCTATCAATGTTAGACACGGAGAGGCCAAAAAGAGGAAGGAGGAGGAGAGGTTTCCATGGCCAAAACCACCATCAGTGCATCTTTTACATCACCAAGACCACAACTGGGTTGATCGAAGAGAGAGGACTGCAACCATACCAAATACATTAATGGATCAGACCTTCTTTCATGAGGCAAAGTGTTTAATTCTTGCAAAACTATAGTAATAATCATGTTCATGTTAGTATAGGTGTATAATACCCATGTATTGTTCATAATTTTGATGAAACTGGAGGTTTAAGATGATTAATTACAATCTGAAATCGAAATATGTTAAATCCCCATGTAGGAAAATTAGAAGTCACAAATTTATGATGTATTGTGATGAACGAATATGGGTTTATTATATTCCAGAATGATAATGGGAAGAACTATGTTTTAATTGATTTCAATTGGGGATTTCGGATTTAAGGGTTGTTTATTAAGGATTAAATGGTTCTAGGTTATTAGAAAGTAAATGTGAATGTTAGAGTATTGATTAGAACTGATTAATTGGTGTTGGGACTCATCTGTAGAGGTTTTAGGTTTGAAAATGGTGTAAAATACTACTGCCAGAGGCAGGGGACGATACTGTGCAATCTCGTTCGAGCAAGATGGCATCTGGCGTGAAGAGTTCGTTCAAATGACCTGCTATCTCATTCAAACGAGCTGCAGTTTCGTTTGAATGACGTGGCAGGATTTTTGGAAAATTAGTTTTGGCTCCAATTTGTGTAGCATAGTTAATTTGAGTGAGATTTAATAATGTGGAATTTATTTCGGTATAGGGCAAAAAAAATTAAGTTATTTGGGAATAAAACTTTAAGGTGGTTGGAGCGGTGAGTTATCCTTGAGAATTATGAGAGAGAGTATTCATAATTAAATAAATATATCATAAGTAGTAATGAGAATAATACTACGTATGAACGAAAATATTTGTGTTGTGTGTATACTAATGATCTTAATGGGTTGTGTGAATACCTGTAGTACTATTTATTCCGTGTATACATACCTACCATACTTGCTATCACGGGATGTATTAAAGAGAGGACAATCTTATCTTGATGAGACTTCGGGGGGTTATTAGATTGGTACATCAGATCATAGAACCTAGGAATGACTTATCTGTGAGTTCATAAGCTAACGCTCATATGGGTGCGTAGGTATGTGCATAGCCCATAGGCTTGGAACTATGTTCACCTCCAATATGTGTGACTTGTATCTATATGTTTCGAGAGTTATTATGAATTTATTGTCCTTATTCAGTAAGAGATGTATTAGGACTCAATAGCAGAGTATGCCCGCACCGCAGCTAAGTCTAGGGGTGCTGTATTAGTATTTACTTATATTAGTGTGATGGAAAACAAATACTTATGGTTTAATCTACCGTGCGAATATGTATATGAGTATGTAAATGGAATCAAATCAATTATGTGAATTCCTAACCTTATTGTGGAATTTTACTAGAGATATTAAATGCATAAATTTTAATAATAATTACATGTGGGGAATACGGGTTATTGCTACGGGCGAGGATTAGAAGGTTTATGGTTACGACCTAATTAGGTGTAATAAAGATAATTAGGACGGATTAAAGGGACGTTAGGCATGTACAATAGTTGAGAGGTGAGAATCTCAAGTGAGTGCTCGAAAAGCTAACATACACACAATATTTTCTTTATTGTAATTTTTAAATACTTGCTAAATTGTTTTAAAATGTTTTACACTCGGGCTCTGACCCGTCTTTTGCAAAATCTATTTTCTCTCTTTGTATTTTATTTTAGGTGTCCGGCCACAGGGACGCCAAGTTTAGACTTTTGGACCATTGGATGTGCTACAGCTATTAAGGGAGTTCCAGGTCCTCATATTTAGACGCTTCCACTTCTATCATCTCAGTTCTATTATTTAGACCTTCTAGTTATGGCAGGTGTCTCCCATTCTCATTTTTGTATGTCAGAGAGATATTTTACACATTTCATTTACATATTCAGTATTCAGTCGGATTTAGTATATTACATTTTGATGGTTTGGATTTTTATGTAACTGGGACGATTATTCCAGTTTCATTACTTTCAGTCAGATAGTGTTTTATTCATTATTCAGTTATTCGTGAAAATGTTGGATGTTTTTAATGATTTAAATTAAATAATTTTTACTCATGGGGAAAAAATTTTGAGACTAGCTTAATTAATTATTAGGTGGTTAATAAGAAAATTGTTTTTCGATAGTGATGCTAAGAATGAACAAACTGGATACTCTATTTTAAATTTTATAAAGGATTGGCCACCCGGTATTTAATTGGGCAAGGTGTCACAATAGTGTAGCACTCTCCTTAAATACTTAATTTTTTCTTTATCCACCATAGGCTCCAGCAGAGCAATAAAAGGCTATTTATGATTCCTACAAATCTTTTTGAATATTCTTCGGGATGCTTTATTACCCATTCCTTTAGCATTACAGACTATTTTATTAATCATGAAAAATTAGAAAACGTAATGCAAGTGTTACTGTTTGATCTTAATCTTGTGACTCTCCTAAACATTGGGTCAAGAACTTTTATAGATTTAGTGATCTCGACTTTTTTCACAACAGTTTCCTTTATAAATAAATCAGGTTCTTTAGCTTTCTTCATAGCATCATGTTTTTTCCTCTTTCTCTTCTCCAAAGTACCTCTATGAAATGTATACTCCTTCCTTCCCATTATTCAGAATTAGGTAGAGACATTTGATCAAATATAAAAGAAGAATCTTTCTTTGGAAACTCCGTGGTCCTTGGATATAAATTGGAATTATCAATCACTTTTGTGTCATCCTCTTCAATATCAAATGATTTTATTTTATCAATGTACTCTAGGATTTTTCTTCAATTAATCATTTCATGTCGTAAAATAGGATCCCCTACTTCTTTGCTACCAGTCTCAGCTCATTTTTCAGCCTTTTCTTGGATCTCAAAACCTTTATCTTCCATCACTAGAATTCGTTTACTTACAATGTTGCATCTCCAAATTTTTTATAACTATCTTTCATAGCCAGATGATAGAAAATGGTAATAATTTAAAACCAGTACAATAATTTGGATATGTGATGGTGCATTTAGAAAGTTGTCATATATAAATTAGTAACATTATAAATACAACAACATATTAATATTGCATATGAGGTCTTAATACATATAAGAGGTTTTAAGTTACATATTTCCAACCAGCTACTAGTGAATATAATATGTCTAGAGAAGATACTTCAAATTTATATAAGGAAATGAGAAATATAATTAAGTAAGATGTTTGATCAAAATACATTGGACTATAGAGAAACGAACTTTAAAGAGACTCAATCCTGAATAAAAACCAGGAAAGGAAAATTGTGTAGCATCATAAGTAATAAAACCAATGAGAAAACACTTTCACACAAAATTCAACCTCAAGTATACTAATAGCAAATATTTATATATTATATATCAATTATTAAAATTGTGCTAATATACATAAGTATGGATAAAATATAATCACATGATTAATGATATAATTCATCATTTTCAATTTATTGAAGACATAAAGGCCTTTAAAATTTATTCGCAAGAACTAATAACAATTATTACAACAGGTACACTAGCAACTTCTAGTGTACGTTACCCTTAGGCCACAACACATACGACAACTTGCATACACATATACCCATACCCACTAGACAACTTCGGATGGTATAGACTATATTAATGAACTAACTATAGGATTATCTCAATCCCAAATAACTTAGGAGGAACCTCAAGTTCAACAACAACAATAATATGTGATGATATATCACAACTTCATTAATGGCCTCAGCCATCAGTATAGCCAACTTGAATATACCCATTCAACAACTTGAATAAGATTAAGCACATATGAATTTATCAAGAGAATAAATATAATTTTGAACAAAATTCACAATATAACATTAATTTACTCGACATAAGAAATCAATTAATATTTTGCACAATTATTTTGACGTGTTATAACTGATGGGCTTACTCTGATATTGTTTTGATATAAAATTTTGGTGTTAACATGGCAACATTTTTTCACATTAAAGTTTTATTCAAGAATCCATTCATCTGTTTTAGTTTGAAAGTTTCGACAACACATTAGGAGTGAACTTTAAGTAAAATAACATATAACAACATATGTTTTCATAATCCCTAATATATTACACCATAAGTATTTGCTTTTGCAATTTTCATAATACCAAAATTTATGCAATGGTATAAACCCATTTTTTTACGAGATAAGTTAACTTTATTAGTCTAGTTAAATACTCCATTTAAAAATTAGTAATGTGTCTAAAATAAAATTTTACTAATAACATCACATGAAATTATTTCACTTATTTTGGAACGGTCATTACATGCAACATAAATTATATAAACACGCATTACCATTAATAAATTTGGGATAACATTTTAACACTAACTTTAACATTTTATTAAAATTATTATATCTACCTAAATTGCTCCACATAAATTATATAAGGTTCTCATATGGGTTAATATATCACATAAAACATTTTAGACATAAACAATAAACCTATAAATTTTTAAAAATTCCGATATAACATGTTGTAAGAATTTTTAAAAGCAAAATTTAGATTTATATAATAAACTTCAAATTTTTATATATCACGCATTTTCTCTCCAAAAATTATGATTTTGGTATCCACAGAAAGCTTATTTAATGTTGTCTCCAGAAAAATATAAATAAGTTTAGAAGAAATGGTTTACATAGGGTCAAAATCAAAATACAATTCGTCATACTCCTAATTTAAAAAAAAAATTACACAATTCGGATGGGGCTAAAATTTTAATATGTTGTTTCTCATTATCTAAGAGTATTAAATTAATTATTTGGGAATTTTTAGAACTAGAATCTATGGATTTTTTATATTTTTTTCTCTAAGTAGCTATTAAAGCTTCAATGGAGCTTCCATGGCTACTCGTTATTAGAAATAGACTTGAAGAAGATGTATTTAAAGGAGAAGATAATTCTCACCTTGTAGAAGACGTATCTTGTTGAAAATTATAAGTTAAAGTCTTTCTCTATTTTTCTTTTGCCTTTTTTCTTCTCCTTCTTATATTCTCTCTCCCCTTTTCTTTTGTTTGTTAGAGTATATTATGACTTATTTTATTTGACTAATGAAAGAGGCTTAATCTTAATCAAAACCATGATCTTTATGGTTATTTTGCATAGGTTGTTTTAAATTGGGTTGGAAACTTATCCTAGAAGCTAGACACTGGTACTCATTTTTTCTATTTTCTTTTTCTATTTATTTATGTCTTTGTACAAATTTTCAATTATGACACTCAACATTGAACTAATTCAAAATGTTCCACCACTAATTATATATGTTTATTTAAAAAAAACATTAGTACAATTTTATTTATGTATTAACAATATCTAATTAAATTCAAGGTTTTACTAAATGTGTCATGTCACTAAATTATAATTGAAAATAATTTAATAATATAATACTATTTTGTAGTCGGGTCACTATATTCTACCACCTTTAAAAGGATTTCGTCCACGAAAGTTACGTACCTAGTTATTGAAGAGATGTGGATATCTCTCTTGCATTTCTTACTGAAATTCCTACGAAGCCTTCTTTCGTCGTGATGACTTCACTGCACTTTAACCAACGTGATCTCCTTCATCTATAGCTTCTTCGTCGTTCGATCAAGGATGCGAACTAGTTTCTCAATGTATGTGACATATTCATTTAGCTCGATATCATTGAAATTAATAGTGTGGGGCACACCATTCAAGTACTTTTTCAATATGGAGACGTAGAAAACATTATGTATCCTTAATAAATTAGGAGTTAGTGAGAATCAATATGCCACCATCTCAACTCTCTTTAACGTCTTGAGTGGTCCAATGAACCTCCGTCATAACATTCATCTCTTCTTTTCAAATCAAACTATCCCATGAGTTGGTGAAACCTTTAGCAACATTTAATCACTAACCTCAAATTTTTGGTCCGTTCTCCCACAATCTGCTGTGACAACCCGCCATCCGAAATAGGGGGTTGCCAGCCCGATACTCCAAAATAATGGAATCATTCTCAGCATCACAACAAAATAAGAAGTATACGGGATAACCACTCCGTATTTCAGAAAAATGGGTTGCCAAAAGTTTTGATTTTTAAAGTTAATTAAAGAAAATAACTTAACAACCCAATAAGAGAAAGTGGAAATCCAGATGAAATTATATTACATACGCATAAATGTACAGTAAGGGACCGAATATGCTGTCGGCCACAGACTCATACAATAAAATTAAACAAATTCATTAATTACATAATACATTACATTAATCAAGTACAAAAGCTTGGGCCTCTCGCCCGAGTAAAAAGACTCGATCTTAACTAGAGTGCAAGGGTGAAGGCGTCTAATTCAAAATGTCCCGTAATACTCGCAAAGCATCACGGCTCGCCAAAGACACCGGGATAGGAAATCAGATCAGGCATCCTTGCGGAGGAGTACCTGAGCGGAAACGTAATGCAAGCACAACAAGCAATATGAACGGGTCAGGGCCCGATTCCATATGACTACCAGATGAATAAAAAGTATGACAGTTATGACTGATAAATCATGATGAAAGAGAAATAAGAAGCTACCTACACAATTTAAAGCATAAGCCAAGCAGGAAAATAAAATGAATAACATTGATGTAAAACTTCATCATGCGCACCCATTTATTTCATATATCATTTCCTTAATAGGAAATATATATATAATCACAATCTTATGCTTTTTATGGAATTTTTATCTCAATTTTACTTTTTGTAAAAATTCTTTCCTTATCAGGAAAATAATCATTTTCAAATGCTCTTTGTGGCATATATATATGCTCTTTGTGGCACTTCAGTATGCTCTTTATGGCATATAATCCATCAAGTCCCACTTGATTATGAATAGTAATATTTATATACATATAACGATTCTAAGACCGTCCATCCGGGTTTCCCCACTGTGTGCGCCCCTAAATGACCATCATCTTCCAGGGCCTATCATAAGACAACCTGGGTACTTATAACGCAAAATGTTGGGAAGCGGCCATGTGCCTGCGAGGTAGTCAAGACCACACCCGGAATCTCCTACCCATCGCAGAAAATATATATCAACAAATGCTCACATGGCCTAGGACTATATCCACCCTACATTCCTTAGTCAGGGGGCTTCACCGCAATGCGCGAACTTCCCTTATGATGTCATTTAGAGAGGTGTGTTCAACCATTTTATTTACCATTTTCAAAATCAAGTAAATTATCATTTACCAAATTCATGATTAACTAAATTATATTTTACCATCATCATTACCATAACCATTTCATTTCCCTTTATACACGTATGTTTCGTTTTATTTGAAACCATACTTATTTCCATAATTATAAATAATTCCCCTTATTATCCGGAGCCATACGATAAATTATATCGTTACTACAACCTCAAAGGAGGAAATAAACTCTTAATTATCTCCAAACATTTTGGGGTATTACTTTAAAACCGCAATATTATCATACCTCAAAGGAATAAATAATCTTTCAGTTCATTCTCACAATATTCGTTTGCAGCGTTATTATGAACCATGAAGGTTAACATAGCTCAATTGAGCATCTAAAATCTCCCAACATTCTTTTGGGGTGATAATATAAACCATCAAAACCAATATAGCTCAATTGAACTTCTAAAGTCTCCCAAACATAACACTACATCTCCTAGTTTCATAACAATCAACTAGAAGAAAGATTGCCCTAGCACCAATAGGAATAACCCCGGAGCAGTCCCCATATGAACCATTTATAATTTAGGGTAGTTAACCAACTCATCTAGAACTATAGGACTCTAAGTTTACTTAATTCAAGAAGGTTACTAGGTCCTAAGCTTAAAGAAAAGGAAAAGAATTGAGTTAAAAAAAATAACTCAAAAATAGCATGAATCCGAATGGATTCGCCCAAACAGCGAATCGGTTCGGACACAAGACCTGGGATTCTGCAACTGCGGAATCGATTCGGCTTAGGACCGAATCGATTCGGTCCAAGCAGACTTGGAAACTGGCCCTTAGCGAATCGATTCTCCCTGAGAGCCGAATCAATTCGGCCTGGGGAAATTGCCAAGAATAGCTATGAAGGGTTATGAACCCTAATTTTCCCAAACCTCAAATCTCTTCCATTTTATACACAACCAACAATATTAATCTACCTAAAGATTATCCTACATGGTTTATAACCATTAAAACCCACAATATCATCATCAAAACCAAAATCTAGGTTTAAATACCAAAATCTCCATTTTTGATACCCAAATGCCAAAACATAAATATCACACAAATTATTCATCTTAAATCACATATTAGCAAGTAGAAAACTTGCCTTAGGGTTGATATCTCAGATTTGTTTGAGGAAGAAGCAAATCCCATATCATCCATCTTCAATCTATCTCTCAATCTCCTCTTTTCTCTTCCTCTTTCTTTCTCTCCTTTTCTCTCTAAGTTTAAGACATAAAATGAGGAAAATGAAATAAGGGGCAAGACTTAAAATCGTGGCTTAAGTCTAAAGTTTCCAACTTAAGAGGTTAATACCACATTAAAATGAATCCAAATATGCGTTTAAGTTAAAACCAAGTAAAAGTGCCCTAAACCCAAAAATACAATACGACACTTATTTTGACTGTCTCGGACATTCCGAGACCAACTACACCCTCTAAACTGACATCCGGAAAATTTTATAATATATTTCCAGTTCTGATTTCATTTAAACTATAATGTCATTTAAAATACATGACACTATAAAACAAGCAACGTGATGATATTTACTTTCACATACAGTAAATTTGCATCAATCTAGTAAATATTAACTTCTAACTCATTAAATTAATATTTACTCTGGTTCCAACATTTTATATAATTACCTTATACGGTAAATTAATATAAAATTAGCCTCCTAAAAGAGAGGGTTGCTACATCTGCATAGCTCTTTTATCTGCTATGTGCTGCAAGAAAACAATCCCTTATAATTATAACTTTTTGAGTAGTTTCACGGACTAAGTCAGGCCGAAGTAGTTCCCCATCTCCGACTTCTTCCCAAAAAATTGTTGATCCATTCAATCTTCAATATAAAGCTTCAAACGGAGCCATGTTGATACTAGAATGACCATTATTGTTATAGGCAAATTTGATTAATGGAAAATGAGTCTCCCACATGTTCTCAAAATCTAAAACACATGCCCGCACCATATCTTCTAAAATTTATTTTGCCCGTTCGGTTTGTCCATCTGATTGTGGCTGAAAAGTATTATTGAGATTCAATGATGTAAAAAATTCCTCTTGAAAACTCGCCCAAAAGTGAGAAGTTAAACATCGATCATGATCTAAAATGATGGAAATCGGTATCCCATGAAATCTCACTATTTCCTGAATGTATAACCTACTCATGCGGTCGGCGGTGTACGTAACACAATAACCAATGAAATGAGTTCACTTTGTTAAATGATCTATAATAACCCATATTGTGTCATGACCCTATCTCGATCTTGGAAGTCGAGTGATGAAGTCCATGGTCACGAGCTCCCACTTCCACTCTGGAATATGAAGTGGTTGTATAAGGCTTGCGATTTTTTTGTGTTACACCTTAACTTGTTGACATGTATAACACTTTGACACATATTCAGTAATACCATAATTCCTTCCTTCCCACTAATAGTGCCTCTTAAGTTCCTTATACATCTTCGCGCTACCGGGATGGATTTTATATCTTGAATCATGTTCCTCCTTCTGAACCTCTCTCTTTAGGTCATCTACATTGGGAAAATAATATCTCTATGAAATCTAAATCCTCCTTCACTTCCAACACTAAAACTAGTTGGATCCTGTGTTTCCATTTTTACAAATTTCAACTACAATTTCTTGTCTTGGCCTTATGATTGAAGGATTTTGATCAATGTTAGTTGAAGCATAAGGTTACAAAGATAAGCCTCAGTTCTATGTATCGCTGATTGAATGTCAAATTTTTCTTTATTTTCAATTATACGCCATTCTTCCACCCTTAGACGGGCGACAACACCATGCGTCTTACAATTCAAGGCATCAGCAACTACATTGGCCTTTCCTAGATGATAATGGAGGGTGAATTTATAGTCGTTTATATGTTTCATCCACCTTCGTTGCCTCATATTTAACTCCTTTTAGGAAAATAAGTACTTTATACTTTTTATGGTCAGAGAAAAGATCAAACTTTTCACCATACAAATAGTGTCGCCATAACTTTAGGGCAAAGATTATGGCTGAAATTTCCAAATCATGAGTGGTGTAGTTATGTTCATGTGTCTTGAGTTATTATGAAACATAATCAACTACATTTCTATCTTGCATCAAGACAGATTATAAACCTTGGTATGAGGCATCACTATATACACCAAATTCCATGACACTCTTTGGGATAGTAAGGACTGGTGCAGTCGTTAATTTTCTCTTTAGTGCCTAAAATACTCTCTAACAACCATCGTCCTAAATAAACTTTACATCCTTATGGGATAGAAATATGAGTGATTAAGCTATATGAGAAAATCCTTCAATAAATCTTTAGTAGTATCCTGCTAAACCAAGGAAGCTTAGGATGTCCATAGGTGTCTTTGGTTATCCCCACTTCAAGACTACATTAACCTGGGAAGGATCTATAAAAATACCGTCTTCCAACACCATATGACCGAGAAATTTTACTTTGGGTTACCAAAACTCACACTTTTCTAGCTTAGCATATAGATTTTGTAACATCTGAAGTGCAATGTAAAGATGTTGCTCGTGGTCCTCCCTTGATTTCGAGTAAATCAAAATGTCATCAATGAATACAAATAATTAATTGGTCTAGGTAGGGGAAAAATATTTAATTCATCATGTCCATAAAATTAGGCGAGGTATTTATTACTTTGTATGGCATAAATAAATATTCATAGTGTCCATATCATGTTCGAAACGCCATCTTTTAAATGTCCTCTTCCCTAACTAAGAGTTGATGGTACCCAGCTGCACCTTGAAGTTTTTCAACTAGGTCATCAATTCCTGCAACGAGTACTTATTTTTTATGGTGACTTTATTTAGTTGGCGGTAGTTGATATACAATCTAACGAATCCATCCTTCTTCGACCCGAATAAAATAGCGGCTCCCCAAGGCGATGCTCTTGGTCTGATAAAACCTTGGCTAAATAATTCTTCAAATTGCTTTTTTAGTTTTAACATTTCCTTTGGTGCCATGCGGTATGGTGCTAGAGACATCGGGAAAGTGTCGGGAATAAGGTTTATGCAAAAGTCAATATCCCTATGTAGTGGCAATCCAGTAATTTTCTGGAACACGTTAACAAAATCACATACTAATAGGATTTGCCTAATGGCTACTTCTTCATTTCCATACTTGATGTGGGCTAAAAAACCCTCGATCAAATCATCATATGGGAAATCAAGACAAAAAGTAAATGGTGCTTGGTCAGGTATGGAAAAGGTTACAATTTTCTCAAAGCAGTCTAATATGGCATAGTAGGTAGTGAAGCCAATTCATGCCAAGAATAACATCAAAATGTCCCATCACGAGTACTATCAATTCATCTGGAATTCCTCTACCCTTAGTTCTCATTAGACAGTCCTTATAAAATAGATCAAGGGTTAAAAAAAATTCAAAATGGGAACTGATTACTAAAGGTGTGTTTAAATGATTAGGCACTAATCCTAACATCTTTAAAAAAAGTTGATGAAATAAAAGAATGAGTAGCACCAATGTCAAACATAACCTTTGCACAACAACTAAATATAGATATATTACCTTCAAACCCATCTTGTTCTCCCACCACGGCTTATACCCTTGCTTGACCACCTTGTTGTGCTTGGTTATTTTTCCTGGTTTCTTACAATATTAAATATGATGACCCTTCTCTCCATAATTAAAACAAAGTCATCCCGGCACACGCATCTTGGTACAATCCCTCATTAGGTGTCATGTTCCTCCCTAATTATAGCACTTCTCCTTTGGATTATTTAGGATTCCTGAATGCGCAGAGAAAGTTGCCCTAACAGTCCTATTATTTGCCTCCTGCTTCTTTCATGCATGCTGGTTGTTCTTAAAACTCTGGTTTCCCCGTTGCATTGATTTTCCTTTATTCTTGGCCTCCATTTCTTTTTTGTACTCTAAATTTTCAACCTTAAGGTTTAAATATTCATTGATTATTTCCTCGTATGTCTTTAGCCTATTTCCGATCACCATTCATCGAATTGCTGGAGTTAATCCCCGTGCAAACTTATGGCCACGTGATTCTGTAATACTAATTGATTATAGTGAAAACCTTTCAAGGGCTTCAGACTTGTTTTGGTACTCAGCAACCGTCATTTATCCATGCTTTAATTTGATAAATTCCATTTCTCTGTGTCTATGAAGTACTTATCAAAATATTTCTCCTGAAACTTAGTCCAGGTCATAGTATTTGCTGTCTCAGTTCCCACTGTAGTCATCACCAACTTCTAATAATTCGTTGCCTATAGATAATTAAAGTACCACTAACTTCTATTTTTCAATTTCAGAACACTCCATAACTTCACAGATATCTTCGAGCTTTTGGATCCACCCTTCCACATGGATCGGTTCTATCATGCCTTCAAATTTTCCTGGTTCGAATTTGTTAAATTAATCTAAAAGTCTTGTTAGCATGTCATCGTCTACCACATGACTAGATCATTGGGAAATCATTTGTTCCATATGTTGAACAAATGCCCTTGAGAGAGTGTTTTGGTCTCCCATATTAGTTTCCTCTTCCATTATCTTAAATCGAAAGAAAGAAAGAGGTAAGGCGAATGTCTTTATATTTCCTTTATAACAACCCATTATAATTTTTATATCGTTGGTTATTAATTTTTTTTCCATAAATTAAATACACGACATAAAAGAAGGATCATGTAATGCTCGCTTATATCATATAAGAAGATGCACATAATTACAGGAGTTAGATTACAATCAGTTGCTCAATACAATTTGCAACCAAAAAGATACATGGGGAACCCTAGGTCGTATATATAAGTCCCTCTATATAAAATCAACAAAATTAGAATAACTAGACAAAATGTGAAAATTTTACACTAACCCCTCCAAAATACATACAAAAAGAGAACTACTATAATGCTAACCCTGACTCCCCTTGACTTCAACCCGAAGGACTAGTTGCATACTACTCTGTATGTATCGAACATGCATAATAGTCTTAAATGGTTGGATCTAAAGAATCATTCCAGTGGATTTGTACATCTGGCTACATCGACTCAGGTGGCTCAACATGAACAACTGGCTCTGGTGGTACACCAGGTGCCATAAGATCAATGACAAGAATGGATACATTAGGACCAACTGATGGAATTGAGTCAACTGGAGTGGGTACCGATACTAGGGTCCACATCTGACCACCCTCACCTATGATTATCTGTAGTGTGCCTTGGTATAGATCTAGGGTGCTGATAAGGGTAAGCATTGATAAATAAACCCTCATGAGCAACATGGCATGGTGATATACTAATGCATGTTGCATCTCAGGTGTATAATGCAACCAAGTGTTGCCTACATCAAGGGCATCTTAAAATACCCTCCACTCTACCTGCTACTCAATCAAGTCAAGGTAAGCCCCCATATCTCGAGGCTAAAGTCCAAGTGTTGCATATACTAGATTATCATCCCACAATCCCGTATCCATAATTCCATGCACGTATCCAGAACGAAGGATTAATCATGAAGACAATCTTACCTGATCTAAAACTAACTGGTTAGGCATAAATTCTTCGTAATTATCCCCATAATTTAGAGGATTTTATCACCTCGTATGATGTAAATTATATTGATTTATCTCATATACTTGCTACTGACATCTTCCATCAAGTGCATCGAGTTTTGGGTATTTCTTTTACATTTTGCAGGCATTTTATACAAGTGATGAAAAGAGAAAACTCAAACTCAACAGAGAAACAAGTGAAGGAAAGTCAAGGTCAAAATAGTAATTTTAAACTAGTAATTGGGACACGAAACCTGAAGGAAAGTTGAATATCTCGAGTCCACAAACATATATAAAGAAATATCATCCAAATTTGAGACTCGGGTGAAAATTTATGAGTGCTTGAAGTTGAGAATAAATCAACAAGAAAAAGGAAAAAAATAGACAGTGACCGAACCGAACCGACGGAATCTCTATCGGATCGATCCCAGACACTGGAATGCCATAACCGAACTGATGAATTAGAGCCCAAACCAGTCCCCTGTTCTATTTTATACCGGATCGGTTCGACGGACGGATTTTGTATTTTTATTTTCTCTTAAAAATAGTTTTGCATGGTGTAAACGCTTAAAATAACGTGATGTATTTATTTCTTTGTCATACTAGACATTATTGAAGCCAAGATCCCCAGGATTCATATTGTTCAACTTTTCTTCATCATTTTGGATTAAATTCAAGGCTTTCTTCATTCCAGGTAATATTTTCTTCGTTGCTTTCAATTGCTTCCACATTTTTTGTTGGTGATTCACTATTCTTGGTTAGAATTCTCCTTTCCATGTTTAATCGCACTTTTCACATAATTATGATTTCATGCAACATCGATTTCTTGATAAAATATAGTTACACAATTTCCAGCTAAATTACCAAGGGTTGGAATGCATGAACCCAACCCTAAACAGTTCGCATGGGAATAAAAATACGTTCTTGAAATAAATAAGTAATTGGAATGCGTCGGTTCGTTAGTACAAATATCGTAGGACTTTTAACCTCATTTGCCCAAGGTAACCGGAGTGTTTAAGAGTGCGATGCGCATATTAATAAATTGACTTTGTACGCTGTTTATATTCTTGATTATGTATGATGTGAGCTCGTACCCTCATATATGTAATGGTTGAGTTAAATAATGTATTCAATTAAATATTTAATTCGAGACTAGTTTTCATATCCGATGAACTCAGTAGGGGTTGGACGATTGTATTTCAAACTTATTTCTCATTTATATTCATTAGTTCGTAGTTAGTTAAGCCTTTCTTGATTATTTAATTTAGTTAAATTTTACTTGTTTACCTAGTAGTAATATTTACCCTCCTTTCAAAATCATCTTTTCTTATTCTTTTTGTTAGTCAAACCCTCAGGTTAGTCTTCTTTTCCCTATTTGTTGTCATTATTCTTCGTCTTAGTCCCTGAGATCGATACCTGGTTTACCGGCATATTACTTACGCGATCGGTTTACACTTGAACCATATTCACATGCACTAGAGACATTTTTAAGTCATGTCACTAACCCAATAAGAAAATCTAACAACTCTACGACAAACCTAGGCTCTGATACCAAGTCGGTCACACCCTAAATTATAGAAAATGGTAATATTTTAAAATCAATACTATAATTTGGATATGTGACGGTGCATTGAGAAAGTTGTCATATATAAATTAGTAACATCATAAATACAATAATATATTAATATTATATATGAGGTCTTAATACATAGGAGGTTTTAAGTTACATATTTTCAACCATCTAGTAGGGAATATAATATGTCTAGAGAAGGTACTTCAAATTTACATAAGGAAATAAAAAAAATTAAGCAAGATGTTCGGCCCAAAATATGCCAGACTATAGCGAAACGAACTTTAAAGAGACTCAATCCTACACAAAACCTGAAAGTAAAAGTGCGTAGCATCATGAGTAACGGAACCTAATGAGAATACACTTCTGCACAAAATTCAACCCCCAAGTATACCAATAGCAATGATTTATATTTTATATATCAATTATTAAAATTGCGCCAATAAACTTTAGCAGAGATAAAATATGATCACGTGATTGACGATATAATTCGTCATTTTCAATTTATTGAATACATAAAGGCCTTTAAAATTTATTAAGAAGACTAATAACAATTATTACGACAGGTACACTAGAAACATCTAGTGTGCGTTGCCCTTAGGACAAAGAACATACGCCAACTTGCATACGTCTATACCTATATCCACTAGACAACTTCGGGTGGTATAAACTATATTAGTTCACTAACTATAGGATTATGTGAATCCCAGCTAACTTAGGAGGAGCCTCAAGTTCAACAACAACAATAATAGGTGATGATATATCACAACTTAATAGCCAACTTGCATATACCAATTCAACAACTTGAAAAAGATTAAGCACATATCCATTTATCATGAGAATAAATAAAATTTGGGACAAAAATCACAATATAACATCAATTTACTCGACACAAGAAATCAACTAAAATTCTCCACAATTATTTTGACGTCTTATAACTGACGGGCTTACTCTGATATTGCTTTTACATAAAACTTTGGTGTTAACATGACAACAGATTTTCACATTAAAGTTTTATTTAAAAATCCACTCATTTGTTTTTAGTTTCAAACTTTCGACAACACATTGAGGGTAAACCTTAAATAAAATTACTCATAACAACATCCATTTTCATAATCCTCAAAATATAACATCGTAAGTGTTTGCTTGTACAATTTTCATGATACCGAAATTTATGCAATGGTATAAACCCAGATTTTTACGAGATAAGTTATCTTTATTATTCTACTCAAGTACTCCATTTAAAAATTAGTAATATGTATAGAACGAAGTTTTAATAATAACATCACATGAAATTATTCCACTTATTACATAATGCTCTTTACATGTAACATAGATTATATAAACACACATTACCATTAATAAATTGGGGACAACATTTTAACACTAACTTTAACATTTTATTATATTATTATACCTACTTAAATTGCTCCAAATAAACTATATAAGGTTCTCATATGAGTTAGTATATCATAAAAAAAATTTAGACATAAATAATTGTGAGTATAGAAAATATTACAATACAAAAATCCATGAAAACAATCACAAAGGCATAAAGTAAAGATCACAACACAAGAATGTATGTGGTTCGGCAACTTTCCTACGTCCATGGATAGGTTACCGTTCTTATTAAGTGTCTCTCAAAGTCTCAAGTTACAATCCCTTTGCCCCGGGTCAGGGTGTAAAATTTATAGATACGCCATGATAGAGTTTGAGTTGTTTAAGGAACTCAAAATAACACGTGGATATGCCAAGAGATACCTGAATATCTCATCCGAGATTCTTGGTATTTTAATTTGAAAATATTGGCAAGTGTCCTTATAAAACTAATATACTCGTGTGGAAATTGAGTCATGATTTGTGAGGGGCGAAGTGTAAATCCGTCTGGGCTGGTCGGCTACTTTCATGGACCACATCAAATGGGCTCCCAAAATTGCCCCTAAAATATTTGGGCTAGTAGTTATGGGCCAAAAGATTTTAATTGAGTCGAAATCCCAAGATCTAAAATAGTGTCCAAAATCGTCATGGCATACTTGTAATTGTAAGAGTTGAAGGAGTACGCTTGTACCAAAGGGAGATTGAAGCACCAAAATCTGTTTGGGTAAACGTGACCCATCATTACAGATTTTGGAGACCTGATTATGTGCACACTCAACCGTTAGTTCAGTGATCCTGGATGTTCTTGTGCATCCTTCATCTCTAAGCTTCTCTTCTCATTTTCTGCTTCAAAAGTCCGGTGTGACACCCCGCCTAATTAAACATTGGGTGATAAGGCCTTTATTAAATTAAAACATGTTTCTCATATTGTTCATTCTTAGCATCACTGAAATTAGTCCGATACCAAATTTTATCTTTCGTTAACACAATAAAATGTACCATGCAAAAAAAACTAAATGAAACATTCACAGTATACTAGAGTTCAATCAAACACAATATATATGAATGAAAGACTTGTTGATAAACCATCGGCTAAAAGTTCAAAAACACAATCCATAATACTTAAACGAACTGAATAACTGTAAATCGTCATCGAATAACATGTCCATATATGGAATATAAAATAAGATCCTACACTAGATCAGAAAGGTAGAATCATCTAATCAAGATCCCCTTAGCATCCAAAGTGCTACAACTCCGAGTCCCTGGAATGAAATCCTCAAGTATGGCATCCCTATGGCTAGACACCTAAAATGTTTTGAAAATATTTTATAGTAAGAGTTAGTACTCAAAACATTTTGAAAATATTTAGCAAGCATTTATGACAATAAAATTCAGTTATTGATTACACATGTTCGCGTACACTCTCTCTTGAGTTCTCCTCACCTCTCATCTATAGTGCACGCTTAACATTTTATACTTAACCCACCTAGCTATACTACCCAATCTAATTAGCTTAGAGTATTCAGCCGAACTTATCTACACATCTAAGTTCCCGTACCGCCCATACAGTACATAAATTTATTAACATCCTCATTCCTTAATTAACACAAAAGTAACATTCTTTATGTGCTATCTTTCCATATCTAGGATTAAGTCTCACCACTTAATTTTATCCTTTAGATATCGACTATCTTACAATAAATCTTGATAATTAAGTTTCGATACTCAACTTACTTTTAGATGTATACACGTCATCTAACTATCTACTATAATACACAAGAAGATTGTTTATACAGTATATATTTCACTCATAACATATACTATAAGGATCATTCGTCTAGATAATCATCGACCCCAATTATCTTATCATCGTTTAACCTCCATAATTAACTATCACTACTTAAATTACTATAGCCTATTCCGAGCCTATATTAAATTTTGTGATTAAGTTTCTCTCTACTTAATTTACAATTTAGATGTACATGTCTATATATATCATCTACAAGTCTACTATGGCACATAAGTAGAAAATCATAATGTATATATTTCACACACAATATACACTATAAGAACTTATTGGTCCGACAAATCATCGACCCTAATAATCCTACCATATACATTGGTCCGAAAATCCCTTGACCCCAATGTAAGGGTCATACTTATATATATTGGTCCAAAATTATCATCGATCCCAATATTATTCATTTTAGATTTGGTCCGGATAATCATCGACCCCAAATCGAGCTTTCATGTATTGGTCTGAAAAATCATCGACCCCAATACAAAAGTAAGCATACTTTAGGTATTCACACAACCTAACAATCAATATAATAGGTATTCACACAACCAAATTATCCATACTTGTACATAATAAATTTCTCTCTAATATTCACCATACTTGCTTGCTTTACAAATTTATTTCTCTTTCGTATTTATTTGAGTATTCGCTCTACTATTTATTGTTTCGGACTCATACTTCGATCACCAATAGTTATTTAGTATACTATAGGTATTCACACAACCTACATATTACTATGCATCAATAGGTGTTCACTCAAACCGATAATACGCATTAGTACATAATATATATATCTCACATATTTGTCGCACTATTTACCTTACGATTTATCTCACTATCGTATATATAGAAGTGTTCACATAACTCTAAGGGTCCTAGTTACCCCATGATAGATAAATTCAGTAGTTACCATCTTTCACCTACTGGTTTACAAGTTTAATTGATGCTTAATCTCTCACCGTACCTCAATTCTATATTTTCCCGACGTATCTCTCCCTTGGTTATCCTGATCGATCCATGCTTTAAGTACTACACTTAGTGACCTTAATAGATCCTGACTACACACCTAGTTGTCTTTATCAAGTCCCCACATAGGTATAAAATCATCCCCAAGGTTCCCCTCCATCAATGGTAATCCCAGGAAATTCAACCAAGAAAAGAATCCAAAAATCAACTTTGGTCGATTGATCGATAAAATGGGTCAATCGATCGACTAGTCGATCTATTGACTAATCTGGTCGATCTATCGACCCCTGGGTTAACAGCTTCATCCCAACTTTGTTTTTCACCATTGTTAACCCATCAAACTCTCATGAAACCTTCTAGAAATCTCTCCCAACATAACCAAACATCAAATATATGTATAGAGACTATTTCTAATATAAAAACATTATCAAATATTTAGAGAATCAACCCAAGAATCATCAAAATCTAAATATCATCTTCAACCTTAAGTTTTCATGTTCTTCATGTTTGATTATCACAAACTCTGATTTTAATCTGTAGAAACAATCATATCACTTATGATTTTTAATCCTCTGCAGATGTAGTAATAAACTACATGCAATCCTACCCAAATAAGTAATTAATTGATACTTTTCATCAAAGATTATTCAATAAAATCACTCAAATCATAAAATTCCTACACATGGGTATTATAACTTTAATTTTATTTGCAATAAACACTTGCCTTTGTTTGTTTGATCTGATCTCATGGTTCTTGGTTGAGGATTGATTGTTTTCCTTCTCCAATCTTCCATTCCAATTGCCTTGAGGTGCAAGATTCCTTTCCCATCTTCAAAACCCCTCTTTAAGCTTTGAAAATTGGTTCTCTCTTCCCTCTAATGGCCTCTCTAAGTTTTGTGACTTATGAACCCTAACCCCCAATTATAGTTACCAGATATAGGGTGCTAATTTTCGTAGGTACTTTAACCCTTATTTTTAAAATTATCAAATTACCCTCAATAGGTGCCGGTTTGGTCTAAAATTGACCCGGGACCCGAACTATCCCCTCAGGTATACTATTCCGACTATTTCAACCCATTCAGAATCATTCGTGACCTCAAAATCGTCATATAAGTCACTAAAAATATAATTTCTCTCTCGACCTCAATTCTTATCTACACACGACTCTCAGTTGAGATGAAATAAAATACACACATATCACTCAATATGTTGTATATAAAAAAATCCACCATTATTTACTATTCATGCACATAGTAAATCTCATAACATAATGTCAATCAGTCTCTATCTCTCGATTAATATTAAATAATCACTTTTATTATTAAATCACATTAAATTACGTCACATGTGTAATTTAACTAAAATGTATTTTTCCAATTAATTTCCAAATTAATTAAAGCATAAGTACATAAAAATAAGGGATATTACATACTTCCCCCCTTACAAAGGAATTTCTTCCTCGGAATTAGGACAAGGCCGGTACGAAAACTTAGGATCTTTAAAATCACGACAACCTCTAGTACCCAAATCCAAATGATAATAACATAAGGGTTACTCCACTATACACCCACTACTGGTGCCCACCTATCAAAAGGCTTAATCACTGTAGCCGCAAATTTTAACAAGCTTTCTCAATTCACTACATACTGATACGCTCTATCAGTCATATGATCTTAATACAGGCTCTATCATCTCCATACTGAGAAAAGTTCGCACCTCCCTATGCGCCAATTCCCCTTACTCACCACAAATCAAAACTACCTTCATAGGAGGAATCACGATAACTTCTGACCACTCATGTCAGTATTTAGAACTTCGGTTCACGGTGGTGTAACTCTTACGACATTCAAAAGTCACCCAAAATAGTTTGTGGTTCACTCCACTCTTAACAACGGACTCCAAATCAGGGTCAATCCAAAAATCGAGTTATCCCCTCACCTCTAATCAACTAGAGGGTGGACGACAAGGCTTTCCACGCCGAACCTCAAAAAGTTCCTCATGCCTGATAAACCGGTATAAGTTCTTACACACACTTTACCCACGGTAATTTATCCCCGTAATTACCCTATAAGGCACCACATGCACTACTAACATTAGCTAGCATAATAAACCACCTCTCGTCTAACCCTTGACCTATAAGTGCTACTATATGCCCAAAACAAAACTCCATCCCCATTGCTTCCTGATAATTCCCATCAGAGGTGGGATTGGAGGATCTCATCCTGATTCACAACAATATTGGGAGGCACCTTGCACCGGTGAAATCCTTATTTTCAAAGAGAGCATAACAATCACTTCATCTTAGCCAATCCATTCTATACGCTCGGAGGAATTATTGCTCTAGTCACGATGTTGTCAGTCCATCAATGCATTTTGAAGTCAACCTACCTATTCTGTCACTAGAACCGTAGGATTGTTATCAAATTCTGATTGATCATCTTGAGCCAACCTTTTTCCACCAAGGATCTTGACGACATCACTAGTCATCCCAATCGGTGTTCTCATTCACTCCCAGGTATTCTTACTTAGGTTCAAATCTAAACCTACGGATCCCTTTATCAAGTTCCCATAACCATTCTCCGGGTACGAAGTTCATAAAGCCAACCATCATCTGCCTACTTACAACACTGGCTGAATCAGAAGTTATACCACTATTTTCTACAATGATGTTTGGGAAATTACCATCCCCGAAAGATTACCCTGCTCTTTATCTAATCGAATAACATTATGATGATCTCTAACGCGAATACCCTTTCCTGGACACTCTAAGATTTATGTAGAGATCTTCCCTCCTATAGTCCTTCTAACACCCTTCGATGGCCGCCTTATAGAGTTTGATGTACCATACCCAATCGAACTCGTATATGAATCACATCAATTATACTTAATAATAGGAGAATGTAATCCATGTACATAGAGGAATACAATAATCCTATGATAGGGCTCTATATCAATCAAACGATACACTGAAAACATAGTAAGACGTACAAAACCTAAGGACACTAGAACCCGGCTCTGATACCATCTGTGATAGCCCATCTAATTAAACATCGGGTGATCATGCCTTTATTAAATTAAAATAGGTTTCTCATATGGTTCATTCTTAGCATCACTGTCGAAAACTTTTTAATTACCAACAACCTAACTGAAATTAGACCGGTGCTAAATTTTATCTTTCGTTAACACAATAAAATGTACCATGCGAAAGAAACTAAATAAAATATTCACAGTATACTAGAGTTCAATCCAACACAATATATATGAATGAAAGACTTGCCGATAATCCATCGACTAAAAGTTTAAAACCACTATCCATAATACTTAAAAGAACTGAATAACTGTAAATTGTTAACGGACAACATGTCCATACATGGAATATAAAATAAGATCCTGCACTAGATCAGAAAGGTAGAATCATCTAATGAAGATCCTGTCAGCATCCATAGTGCTACAGCTCCGAGTTCTTGGAATGAAATCCTAAAGTATGGAATCCCTGTGACTGGACACCTAAAAGGTTTTGAAAATATTTTTTACCAAGATTTAGTAGTCAAAACATTTTAAAACTATTTAGCACGAATTTATCACAATAAAATTCACTTATTGATTACACATGTTCGCGTACACTCTCTCTTGAGTTCTCCTCACCTCTCATCTATAGTGCATGTCTAACGTTCTATACTTAGCCCACCTAGCTATACTACCCAAGCTAATTAGACTAGAGTATTCAGCCGAACTTATCAACACGTTTAAGTTCTCGTACCTCCCATACAATACATAAACTTATTAACATCCCTCATTTCTTAATTAACACAATAGTAACACTATTCACCTGCTATCTTTCCATATCTATGATTAAGTCTCACCACTTAGTTTAATCCTTTAGGTATCCACTATCTAACATTAAATCTTTATAATTAAGTTTCTCTATTCAACTTACTTTTAGATGTATACATGTTATCTAACTATCTACTATCCCACACAAGAATATTATCTATACGGCATATATTTTACTCACAACATATACTATAAGGATCATTGGTCTGGATAATCGTCGACCCCAATTATCCTATCATCATTTAACCTCCATAATTAAGTTTCACTACTTAATTTACTATAGCCTATTCCCAGTCTATTTTAAATTTTGCGATTAAGTTGATCTCTACTTAATTTACCATTTAGATGTACATCTCTATATATATCATCTACAAGTCTACTATCACACATAAGTAGAAAATCATAAGGTATATATTTCACACACAATATATACTATAAGGATTTATTGGTCCGAAAAATCATCGACCCAAACAATCCTACCATTTACTTTGGTACAGAAATCCCTTAACCCCAATGTAAAGGTCATACGTATGTATATTGGTCCGGCATTATCATCGACCCCAATATTATTCATCTTCGATTTGGTTCGGATAATTATCGACGCCAAATCGAGCTTTCATGTATTGGTCCGAAAAATCATCGACCCCAATACAAAAGTAAGCATACTTTAGGTATTCATATAACCTAATAATTAATATAATAGGTATTCACACAACCAAATTATTCATACTTTTATGTTATATATTTCTCTCTAATATTCACTGTAGTTGTTTGCTTTACGAATTTATTTCACTTTCGTATTTATTCGAGTATTATCTCTACTCTTTATTGGCTCGGACTCATACTTCGATCACCAATATTTATTTAGTATACTATAGGTATTAATATAACCTATATATTACTATGCATCAATAGGTGTTCACTCAACCCGATAATACGCATTAGTACATAGTATATATCTCTCACATATTTGTCGTACTATTTACCTGACGATTTATCTCAGTATCGTATATATAGGAGTGTTCACGTAACTCTAAGTGTCCTAGTTACCCCATGATAGCTAAATTCAGTAGTTACCATCTTTCACCTACTGGTTTACAAGTGGAATTGATGTTTACTCTCTCTCCGTCGCTCAATTCTCAATTTTCCTGACCTATCTCTTCCTTGGTTATCCCGATCGATCCATGCTTTAATTCCTACACTCAATGACCTTAATAGATCCTAACTACACACCTAGTGGTCTTTATTAAGTCCCCACATAGGTATAAAATCATACCCAAGGTTCCCTTCCATCAATGGTATTCAACTGAGAAAAGAATCCAAAAATCAACTTTGGTTGATCGATCGACAAAATGGGTCGATCGATTGATTAGTCGATCTATTGACTAATCAGGTCGATCTATCGACCCCTGGGTTGACAACTTTGTCCCAACTTTGTTTTTCACCACTTTTAACCCACCAAACTCTCATGAAATCTTCTAGAAATATCTCCCAAAATAGCCAAACATCAAATGTATGTATAGAGACTATTTCTAATATAAAAACATTATCAAATATTTAGAGAATAAACCCAAGAATCATCAATATCTAAATATAATCTTCAACGTTAGGTTTTCATGTTCTTTATGTTTTATTATCACAAACTCAGATTTTAATCCGTAGAAACAATCATACCACTTCTGATTTTTAATCCTCTATAGATGTAATAATAAACTACATGCAATCCTACCCAAACATGTAATTAATTGATAATTTTCATCAAATATTTTTCAATAAAATCACTCAAATCATAAATTCCTACACATGGATATTATAACATTAATTTTATTTGCAATAAACATTTGCCTTTGTTTGTTTGATCTGATCTCATGGTTCTTAGTTGAGGATTAATTGTTTTCCTTCTTCGATCTTCCATTCCAATTTCCTTGAGGTGCAAGATTCCTTCCCCATCTTCAAAACCCCTCTTTAAGCTTTGAAAATTGGTTCTCTCTTCTCTCTAATGGCCTCTCTAAGTTTTGTGAGTTATGAACCATAACCCCCAATTCTAATTACCAGATATAGGGTGCTAATTTTCGTAGGTCCGTTAACCCTTATTTTTAAAATGACCAAATTACCCTCAATAGGTGTCGGTTTGGTCTAAAATTGACCCGAGACCTGAACTATAGCCCCGGGTATACTATTCCGACTATTTAGACCCATCCAGAATCATTAGTGACCTCAAAATCATCATATGAGTCACTAAAAATATAATTCCTATCTCGACCTCAATTCTTGTCTACGCGCGACTCTCGATTGAGATGAAATAAAATACACACATATCACTCCCTATGTTGTATATAAAAAATCCACCATTATTTATTATTCATGTACATAGTAAATCTCATAACATAATATTAATCAGTCTTTATCTCTTGATTAATATTTAATAATCACTTTTATTATTTAATCACATTAAATTACATCACATGTGTAATTTAAGTAAAACGTATTTTTCTAATTAATTAAATCATAAATATATTGAAATACGCGGTATTACATGAGGTCCTTATTCTTCTCTGCTTTCCCAAAGCTTCGCCATTACTTGTAAGTTCTAGTCTTTGTCTTTTTAGTTGTTCTTCTTTGAATTAGCTTGTTAGTGTATCTGGGGTTTCTATTTATTTTTTATGCAATCATGGTGACGTTAGATAATAAATTAGTAGATGAATTTAGGCTTCAGTATAATATTCCTGACTAGGTGATCATCGACGGTGCCCCTCTTCCTCATAATGTTCATGACATTGAAGGGGTCACTTAATTCACACCCTCTGGTAACTCAGGAGGGTTTTACATTCCCCCCAAATAAGTTGTTTATTATATTCTTTTATATTTTGATATTGTACCCACATAGTGTGCCCCCACTATATGGAAAATAGAAAATGGAGTCCTTAGAATAAATACCCTTTATGGAACAAAATTAAGTTTTGATGAGATATGATGCTGCTACATGTGGTCACAGACTAAGGAAGGTCTGTTGTATTTTGAAAACCAAAAAGGTTGAGTGAGTTCTGGTGGTAAATCTTTCGGATTATCATAAGGATTATTGGGAACATGGGTTCATTGCTAGGAATTGGCAACGCCCTCCTCCTTCTAAGGGCGAGAGACAACGAGGCCTGAAAATTTTTTATTGTGGAGAGACCGAAACAGGTCGCTTCTTCTTTTACTTTCATTCTTTCTTATTGAGTTCTTGTTCTTTTGCCCTTGTTCCTTTGACTGATAATTTTCTTCCCTTATTTTGTCATCTCGTGCCAAAAAATTAGGAACTTGATATTAGTGAGGTTAATACTGATGAACTTGTGAAGGCTTGGAGCATTAGAGAAGGTTGGTAGACGGTGAGCATCCAAGGTCGGAGGCCTTTCTATTGGAGTACAAGAATACATGCACTAGGGTCCCAACTTTAAAAGCTCCTGAGGTTGGACCCTCTGATCCCATAGTGAAAGAGGAGGAAGAAGAAAGTTATGAAGAGGATGAAGAGAGAAGAAGAAGAAGAAGAAGAAGAAGAAGAAGAAGAAGAAGAAGAAGAAGAAGAAGAAGAAGAAGAAGAAGAAGAAGAAGAAGAAGAAGAAGAAGAAGAAGAAGAAGAAGAAGAGGAGGAGGAGGAGGAGGGGGAGGAGGAGGAGGAGGAAGAAAAAAAAAGGAAGAAGACGAAGAAGATATGGACCCACTGTTGAAGAGGAGGAAACAGAATCTTACTGTCGATGATGAAGAAGATCAAACCATCCTATCTGACATGATAAAGTCTTCAAAGACATCTGGTTTTGGATCCCCCGGGGCTACTGGTTCTAGCCCGTCTGATAGGGGGAAAGACAAGAAGAAATAGGAGAAGAAAAAGATAGAAGGGAAATATATATATATATATATATATATATATATATATATATATATATATATATATATATATATATATATATATATAGAGAGAGAGAGAGAGAGAGAGAGAGAGAGAGAAGGAAGAGGAGAGATAGAGAGAAGAAAATAGGATGGAGGCCAAGAGAAGGTTGCCTCTAGTTATTGCTACTGATGGGGTTAGCATGGGAGATGCCCCCCACCTTGAACCTAAGTTATTGAATAGGGCAGTGCTCACTACTAACTACAAGCGCTCTTCAAGATTGAGGTCGCCCCAACTTGCCCTAAAGACTGCTCGAGGGATGGCCCTCGTAAGCCTTTATGCTTACACTTTTTTCTTTTTCTTTTGTTTTCTCTTTCCTCGAGCTAACTCTATGATTTTGTTTCTCTTCATGCAATTATTGTCTAATTATACAATTATTCTGGGCAATAATGTTGACAAGTCCAGCACCGAGCTTGGGAACAAGAGAATGGCAAGGTGTCCAATGCCTATGATGGGCTCAACGGGTCCTAGAAGAAGGTGGTTTCTAGGAAGGACAAACTCATTGAGGAGAATCAGAGATTATTAGCCAATATCGCCAAGCTAGAGGGTGATCTTACTTAGGAGAATGACGCCAGCTACCGCAAAGGCTTTAATAACGCCTATGATGATATAGAGGGGCAGCTCGCTTATGGCTGCAAAGTTGCTTTAAAAAAGGGTCGGGACTAAACCTTGAAGGCAACTGGAACTCTTTTTGAATCTGATCTCTTCAACCTCCACTCCCCTGACCTTGATCCATATGAAGAAGAAGGATAAGGTGAAGGTGGTCGGCCTACTTTCATAGAGATTTTCCCCGCTAAGGGTGAGGTTGAAGCTGGCCAAACCTCTGGAGCTGCTGACAAGGGGAAGGCCGTGGTGGAAGAACTGCAAGTGATAGGGTAAGACTTATACACTAGGAGTTTGATGTCCTTCCTTGTACAAGTTTTTCCTTTTTTGGTCTTTCTTTTAGCAAATTGTAATTTTCCCTTGGATCCTGTTGTAATGGTCTAGGCCATCCCCCCCCCCCCCCCCCCCTTTTTAAGTGAATGAAAAAATGTTCTTGTTTTGTATCCACTTGTGCCTTTGTTTGTACTTGTTGACTTTTACTCATTCTGATGACTGTAGACCATTGATCTAGATGAATATATCCATGTGAAATCCCCAGTGGGATAAATCCTTGTGTCAAATATCAATTTGAAGGTTCGCAAGGCCTTTGTGAAGATCTACAAATCCTTGAGGGCAAGAAATCAACAGTAAAAGGACCAATCTGAATTATTCGTTGAGTTAAAAGATAGTCTCCAAGAGATGGAAGAGGTTGGGGCTTCAGTCTAAGAGGAAGTAAATTATTTGAAGGTAACTACTGGACGCTAGTGAGGTGAATCAAGTAAGAAAGAAGATCCAAAAGGAGAACAACGATCTGAAAAAGAAGATCGCTCGACTAAAGGAGAGTGCCCCATTAGGGTCTTCTTTAGTGCTGCGAGGATCCTCTTTTTCATCCAAGGGGTAGTTTGAGATGAGACCCAAGCTTTGGAAAGATGGGTCGCTGAGATCAAAGGAGATGTTCGGTGGGCATACGTAATTACTCTCGAACTTCAAAGAGATGTGACAAGGCAGAAGCACTTATTTCGAAGGGGTCCTTGACAGGTTTGGGCAAATGGTTATGACCAAGGTTGGACTGATGCCCCAGTGAGGTTGAAGGAGTCAGAGGCCCTTAAATCTTCTAGGGGGTGGCTTAGTTATCTTAGGGAACTAAAAACACCTAAGGAGTCTGACCTATGGTATAAATATCATATTGATTGTCTGACTTATCACCACAATCCATTTTTATGGGATGATCGATGGATCCCATTACACGTTATTCCTGGTCAACTTTTGGAACATCACTTAGAAGAAGCAGAAGAAGAGCTTGTGCCTCACCCAGATGATGGTCAAAGAGCAAACATTGCAGACTACCTTTGTAAGGACATTTTTATCCAGCATTAATATGTATGTCATACGCCGTTACACCATTGAAGAAATTTAAAGATTGCTTCTACATCAACGGATCTGAATGTTAAAGAATTCAAGGAAGGAATAAAATTCTGGACAGCCAGACCGGTCCTCCTTTTTTAAAAAGGAACCGGTCCTCCCCGGACCGATCCTCCCATTTGAAAAAAGAACCGGTCCGCCCCCGGACCGATCCGCCCCCGGACCGATCCGCCCTCTACCTGAACCGATATGCCTTGCTCTTGAACCAGTAGACCCCGGATCGAATGCGAACCGAAGAGACCACTTTCAAAATGAAGCGGTCCGACCTCGGACCGATCCGCATCCTTACTAGACCGGTCCGCCTGGGATAAAATCGTTCAGATCGTGTTTCAGTTATTTTCGACCCAGTTTTTCTTTTATAAACCAGCTTCGGGGATTTGTTTTCTAAGACTTATATAAATGATTTTCAGAGTCCTAAAACTCTAAGTCTTCAACCTTTTGAGTCCCAAGACTCTTGTTTGATTCACACCACTTTGCAACTCAAGAACACATTTTTGTGTCTGTTCATACCCTTGTGGAGAAGTCCGACCTTCTTCTTCATTGCTGCCCTCCTGGAAAGGGAAACTTCCAGTCGCCGACTACAGATCCGACGCCTGCGGGTAATTCTGTGTCACTGTATTTTCATTGTAATCCCAAAAATTATATATTGCAATATTATAATGAAAATAAATGGTTTTTCCCCTTTGGGGGATTTTTCCTCAAATATATGTTTGAATGTTCTTGCATGTTTCGTCATCATGTTCAATCACATATAGCTGCATGTTTAGGACTTAACTGATAAAACTGAGTTTAATTAAGGCCGACCTTCTTCTTCATTGCTGCCCTCCTGGAAAGGGAAACTTCTAGCCACCGACTACAGATCCAACGCCTGCGGGTAATTCTATGTCACTGTATTTTCATTATAATCCGAGAAATTGTATATTGCAATATTATAATGAAAATAAATGATTTTGCCCTTTGGGGGATTTTTCCTCAAATATGTGTTTGAATGTTCTTGCATGTTTTGTCATCATGTTGAATCACATATAGCTGCATGTTTAGGACTTAACTGATAAAACTGAGTTTAATTAAAATAATATTTCTATTTGAACGCACGCGCACTCTTTCAACCTTGCTCGCCATCCTGGGTCGTCATAAATCTTTTATATGTTCTGGTTTTGATGTAAATGTAAATTTCCATTTAAGTTAATGAAAAAGTGTTGTTTACTATGTTTTGAGCCTGTGCCGACTAAACATTCATATTAGTTCACTGCGTGACACTTAATCAAACTCCTTTTTATTTCTAGTTTTTATCTTTTTAAACTTCTCAACTGACTAAATTGTACTAAAAGATAGTGTTGGTTATATGTTGTTTTGTGTTTAAACATTCTCCCAATCCAACATGTCTTAGTAGTGTCATTCCATCTACTTTAACTTTTAGGTTGTGTCGTGACACTTCCTTAGGCCTAAGTAGGATGAAATGCACCTGTAAGGACATTTATTCTACATTTATGTGTATATCATAAGTCGTTACATCGTTGAAGAAATTCAAGAATGCAGCATTTTTAAACGGATCCGAATATCAAAGAATGCAAGGAAGGAATCAAAATTCTGGACAGCCGGTCCGGTCCGCCTGTTTCAAAAATGAACCGGTCCGCCCTGGAGCGATCCGCCCCTGTTGGAAAAAGAACCGGTTCGCCCCCAGACCGATCCACTCTCTACTCGGACCGATCCGCTTTGCTTAGAATCCAGTAGACCCCGGATCAACTGCGAACTAAAGAGGCCCCTTTCAAAAACAAACCGGTCCGACCTCGGACCGATCTGCCTCATATCCGGACCGGTACGCCTGGGATAAACTCATCCAGATCGTGCAGAGATTTTTTAGACTGAAAGATTTCTATTTAAACCCACTTTGAGGATTTGTTTAGCAAGACTTTTCAAGACGATTTTCAGAGTCCATACACTCTAAGTCTTCATCTTTATGAGTTCACAAACTCATGTTTAATTCACACAACTTTTCCATATCTGTGTGAATCATTTTGCAACCCAAAAACAAACTTTTATTATTCATACCTTTGTGGGGAAGATCGTGCTTCTTTTTCACTACTGCCCTCCTGGAAAGGGAAACTTCCAGCTGCCGACTACAGATCCGACGCCTGTGGGTAATTCTGTGTCCCTGTATTTTCATTATAATCCGAGAAATTGTATGTTACAATATTATAATGAAAATAAATGGCTTTGCCCCTTTGGGGGACTTTTCCTCATTTGTGTGTGTTTGAATGTTCTTGCATGCTTTACATCTTATTCAATCACACCTAGATGCATGTTTAGGATTTAATTGGGTTAAACTGTGTTTAATTATATAATTCTTAATTTCAACGCAAGTGCAACTCTTTCAAATTGGTATCAGAGCAGGTTACGCTAATCTATCGCGTATTCCTAGTTTTCGCAAAAATTTTCTAAGATATCAATTTTCTAAAAAATTGATTTCTGAAAAAGAGCGTGTTCAATGGAGAAATCATATAATAAAATGTCAGTTATTGACGGAACTAACTATGCATATTGGAAAGCCCGCATGAGGTATGCTTTAAAGGCCATAGATGAACGTGTTTGGATTCTAGTTGAAAGAGGGTGGACACCTCCCTCCGTCACTATTGAAAATGTGACCAATTTAAAACCTGTCACTTCATGGGCTGAAGATGGATTTAAATGGTATTCTTTTAATTCTAAGGGTTTGAGTTCTATTTTTGGATCCATCACTCCTGATGAGTTTCGACGTATCATGACGTGCACCACGTCAAAAGAGGCATGGGATGTTTTGCAACTTACCCATGAAGGAACTAATGTTGTGAAAGAATCTAAATTGCAAAATTTAACAAATCAATTTGAGACCATCACCATGCTTGAAATGGAATGTTTTGATGATTTTTATGCTAGGCTATCTGATATGTTAATACTATCTTTAATCTTGGTGAACATATTCCTAATGCAAGAGTTGTGAAAAAGATTCTTAGATCATTGCCTAAGCGTTTTATCCCTAAAGCCACTGTGCTAAATTCTATGGGTAATTTAAATACGCTAAAATTGGAGGAACTTGTAGGAGACTTGCAAACATATGAAATAGACATGTTTCCTAAATCTGTGAAGTCTAAAGATAAGGGAATTGCACTTAATGCCCAAGAGAGAAAAAGTGAGGGTACGGCAAGAAAGAGAGTAGAGTCGTTTAGAAAGAAAGATAGTGAAACTTCTGATTCTGAGTGTGATTTTGACTTAGATGATTTGGCTCTATTTGCTAAAAACTTTAAGAAACTTCTCAAATTTAAGAAAAGTGGAAATTTTAAAGATAAGAAGAATTTTTATAAAAATAAGTTTGAAAAGAAAAATGAGAAAGATGTTAAAAACCCTCCTAAAAAAGACAGTGAGAGATGCTATGAGTGCAACGGTAGGGGACATAAAGTTTTTGAGTGTGCTACTCGTCTGAATAGAGAAAAGGGAAAAGCTATCCTTAATGCTACCCTTAATGACGATAGTGAGGTCGAGTCAGTGCACTCGGGAGATGAGTCACCGCATGAGTGTAACTTCACCGCATTCATGGCCAGTCATGTGAGTACTCCTAGTGCACCTCACGACGATGAGAATGCTACTTCACAGGGACACCTTGACAATGAGAGCAATGCAAGTGAGGGGGAGGATGACGCAAGTGAGAGCGAGAGTAATCTTCAACACACCTACACCGAGTTATATAATGAGTCATTTAAAACTAAAAAGCGTAACAAAGCATTAGTTCTTAGGATCACTGCGTTAGAAGAAGAGTTAGAAGAGACGAGAGAGAAAGTGTCCTCCACCTGCACCGCATTGAGAGAGAGAGAGTTTGCCTATGGTAAGTTAGAAAGTTTGTTTAGAGAGAAAGAAAGTTGTTTTGAGAAAGAGAGAGGGTACTTGACTAAATAAGTGGATAGTCTTATGAGTGAGATCCATTCCTCCGTGGAGACTCGAAAAAACTTGAATCCCTTGTTTCCCAGCTTACTCGTGATCATGAGAGAGAACGGGATGTCAAGGTACAAATTGAGGACAGATCTGGGAAGATGGGAAAGATGCTCCTCGGCCCCACTTTAGGTGTCGGTGATCGGCAGGGAATTGGTTATGATGGTGTCTCCTTGTCCCAAATTGCACTAGGACCAGTCCCTTAGTTTACTACTACTCCTTATGGTCATCGTCAAAAACCTCGAAGGAAAGTTAGACCAAGAAAAGCAAACCAAGGTCCGCCTAATACTGTGTTCTTTTGTACATATTGCAAAAGAAAAGGCCACCTTAGGGAGTTTTGCCATAGTTTGGGTCGGACACGACGTACTTCAGCTCCACCACGTCATACTAATGAGTTTTCCAGTCTAAGAGAGTGTGTTGAGTTTTTAACTGCCACATCACAGAGTTTGATGGAGAAATTTCGACGGATGTCTTTGCCGTTAGTAAATGCTTCTCACATTAGGACTAAAACCAAAGACAACAAGGGTAAGCAAAAGGTTACCACTTCTTGGGTGCCTAAGAAAGATAAGAAAGCCCTTTTTGTTCATGTTTCTCTCAAAGCACATAATACCTCACAGTGGTATTTTGATAGTGGGTGCTCCAGACACATGACAGGTGGTGTCTCATTTTTACCTACCTAGAGGAATATAAGGAAGGTAGAGTCACCTTTGGAGATGGGAGCAAGTCTAGCATTATAGGACGAGGTACTGTAGAGTTACCAGGATTTCCTAAGCTAGATAATGTTTTGTATGTTAAAGGTTTGAAAGCAAACCTTCTCAGCATTAGCCAGCTGTCTGACGCTGACTTTGTAGTAAAGTTTGACCGGGACGTGTGTAATGTCTACAATCAAGCCGGTAAACTTTTAGTGCAAGGGGTGAGGACCGAGGACAATTGTTACGGGACTGTGCCCACTTCCTCACTTGTCTACAACGGCACCACAATCACTCCTATGGATTTGTGGCACCAATGTCTAGGTCATGTGAACGTTAGAGATTTAACTCGTTTAGCTAAAAAGGACCTAGTACATGGCTTACCATCTCTTGGAAAGTCAACTTTCACCGTTTGTGGACCCTGTCAGTTGGGAAAGCAAATTAGGAGCCCACATAGGAAGTTTCATTCCATTACCACCTCCCGAGTACTTGAGCTGATTCACATGGATCTTATGGGTCCTACTCGTACTAAGAGTTTGGGTGGTAAGAAGTATATCCTCGTGATGGTAGACGATTTCTCCAGATACTCCATCGTAGGTTTTCTGAGAGAGAAATCCGATGCTGTAGAGTTTTTAATGACCAAGTGTCGTGTCCTGCAAAATCAACACGGAGTCACTATTAACAGGATACATAGTGACAATGGCACTGAATTTAAGGAAGCAAAGGTAGATTTTTATTGTGATAGCCTTGGGATCAAACATGAGTTTTCTGCTGTGAAGACTCCTCGGTAAAATGGGATTGTTGAGAGAAAGAATAGAACGATTCAGGAGATGGCTAGATCTATGCTTCTAGGTCGCAAAGTTTCTAGGAGATTTTGAGCAGAGGCAGTGTCTACTGCATGCCACACGGTGAATAGGGATTACCTGCGTCCACACACTCTTAAAACTCCTTATGAATTGTGGACTGGAAAGAAACTCAACCTTGCATATTTTCATGTTTTGGGGAGTAAATGCTACATCCTAAGGGATCGAGAGCAATTAGGGAAGTTTGACTCCCGGAGCGACGATGGAATATTGCTAGGATATTCATCGAATAGTAGAGCATACCGGGTTTTTAACCTGAAGAGCTCTAAGGTTATGGAATCAATAAACGTCACCGTGCAAGATGACGAACCTCCGACGGATATTGATTCTAACCTCCAGTGTGAGGATGAGGACTTTTCTAGGAGTGACCTACTTGTCCCTCACTCACACTCTGTGGACCCCACTCCTGTGCTAGGGGACACACCTGCTTGGCTTCACCAGAGTCATGACCCTTCTGCCATTGTTGGCGATCCCACTCTAGGGTTCAAGACTCGTGCTCAGCTAGAGAACGTTGTTAGACATCTTTGCTACACGTCCAAAGTTGAGCCCAAGAATCACAAAGAAGCACTCAAGGATGAACACTGGATATCTGCCATGCAGGATGAGTTACTTCAGTTTAAAAAGAACAATGTCTGGGAACTTGTCCCCCGACCTAGTGATACTAATGTGATCGGTACCCGGTGGGTTTTTAAGAATAAAATGGATGAAAATGGTACCATAATCAGAAACAAGGCTAGGTTGGTCGCCCAAGGCTACACACAGATAGAGTGTGTAGACTTTGGAGAGACATTTGCTCCTGTTGCGAGGCTTGAGTCCGTCCGCTTACTACTCCCCATCGTATGTCATCTTCGCTTTAAGTTATATCAGATGGATGTCAAGAGTGCCTTCCTGAATGGAATTCTATAGGAGGAGGTTTATGTGGAACAACCAAAAGGGTTTGAAGACCCTAAGCACCCTCAGCACATCTATTATCTGAGAAAAGCCTTATATGGTTTGAAGCAAGCACCTCATGCTTGGTACGAAAGGCTTACTTCGTATCTCTTAGCCCGTGGCTTCAAGAGAGGGGGAGTTGATATGACGTTATTCGTCAGGAGAGATGACGATGCTATTTTGGTTGCCCAGGTCTATGTGGACGACATAGTATTTGGATCCACATGCTCACCACTTTCAGGAGGAGATGAAAAGTGAGTTTGAGATGAGCATGGTAGGTGAGCTTACTTTCTTCCTCGGTCTCCAGTTTTGTCAGCTAGAGGATGGGATGTTCATCTCCCAATCCAAGTATGCTAGAGACCTTATGAAGAAATTTGGTTTAGACTCCACTAAGCATGCACGTACACCTATGAGTACTTCTATTAAGCATAGTAAGGATACTTCAGGTAAGGACGTAGAGCAAACCTTGTATCGGAGTATGATAGGTAGTCTTCTATACTTGACTGCTAGTCGTCCCGACATAGCCTTTAGTGTTGGAGTCTGTGAGCGATATCAGGCATCTCCAAAAGAGTCACACTTACTCTTTCTAAAACGTATTATCAAATAAGTGAGTGGGACTCTCTCATACGATATTTGATATTCCTTTGATACCGATGACCGTTTATCTGCCTATTCAGATGCCGATTGGGCCGGGGATGCAGATGGTTGTAGGAGAACTTTTGGTGGGTGTTTCTATTTTGGTTATGCCCTTGTCTCTTGGTTAATCAAGAACCAAAACTCCATTTCTTTGTCCACTACGGAGGCTGAGTACATGGCCGCCGGGAGTTGTTGCACGCAACTCTTGTGGATGAAGAAAATGTTGGAGGATTATGGGATTTCACAGGACACCATGATCATTTCCTGTGATAACACGAGCGCGATTCACATATCCCGTAATCCCGTCCAACATTCGCGCACAAAGCACATCAGGTTACGCGAGCACTTCCTACGTCAGATAGTTGAGGAGAAGGTCGTATCCCTGAGTTTCGTTCCTACCGATCGTCTGTTAGCCGATATTTTCATGAAACCTTTAGATGCCCTTAGATTTAAGAGTCTTTGGGGATTTGCACAGTTGATTGAGGGGTTGGTCCGTGTCTAGCATAGGATGCATTGTCTTTATCATATCATCCGATACCTATTGCTATCTTGTATCATTAGTTTGTTTTCATTTTTATTTTTACATTTCTTTTTAGAAAAATTTTAGAAAAGCTCAAAAAGATTTTATTTTGATAAAATTTTTGAAAAATCCAAAAATATTTTATTTTGATAAATTTTTTTAAAAATCCAAGAAGATTTTTATTTTTTTACACCTTTTATTGATGAGCATTTAAGATAGCCGAGTCACAATTTCATTCCATTTATCCATGTGACTGTTTGATAGAGATTTGAGATGCTACTTCATTTCATCCATGTGTTTTACATTTATTGGAGATGCGATTAGTGATATCTTCCTACAAGTTTGACTCCTATATCCTTTATTGCATACATGCACGACTATATTTGATTATTATACTTGTCTATCACATATTGGTTTGAGTGTTTCCATCTCAATTCTGTCTATACAATGAATAATATGCGATAAAACTTGACAAGATTGGAATGCATGTAAAAACCATCTTTGTGAGAATTAGTGTTTGCTTAAGAATGGGGAGGGGCTGCGAAGGGTAATTATCTATTCTTTGCGAAAAAGCCACCATTCAAAAGGACCTAAAAAAATGGAGGAATTTTATTATCCGAGGTCCAAAGAGGTTAAAAGAGCCCCGAAAAAATTTAAAGGCAATAAAAAGAAATATATGCCAAATATGGGCCAGTTAGGTTTCATCAACAATTCTCCAAAGTTTGAGAATTTAGAATACCTCTATTCAAAATATAAATCTGAGGAAGTTTGGTTGGAGAATTTAAACGGGTTTGCACTTCCTTGAAAGTCCTGAAAAAGCATGAAATCGTTTTGGACGTTATTGGCGTGGAAATCACTGTGAGCTTTGATTTGTTGATTTGATTAAGTCAACCTCTCTTATTACCATACTTTTACACCAAAGGAAGCATTTGAGTTCATTCGTTAGAAGTATCCGATATTCATCGTGTGCATCTGTTATGATTGTATGCATTGATTTTCCTATCGAATTTGATCACACCCATTCATTTACGCTATCATGGACTTTGTTGTTTTGTGTTCATTCATGGTGTGATTTTTGTTGGTTCTTGTTTGAATTTTTTTTTTGAAAAATTCAAAAATTAGTTGTTTATTCCTTGTGACACCCCGACTTTACTTGTTTGATTTCTTCTTCTCATTTGTCTATTTGGGGACATCATAAAAAGGGGGAGAAAGAATTATTATTTTGGGGGAGTTGGGAGTTTTGAGTTTTTGAGATTTGATAAAGTATGCTTTCATTATTTGATATCTATGTTTATCTCATTTTAAACTCGATACGTCACTTGGTATTTACTTTTTCTCATGTGTGTAGGTACTTCTTTGATGATCTCTTGTTTGCACACCCTGATGAGAAAAGCTTTAAGATTCCAGAAGAATTGAAGAGCACTCGATGAAGTCTTATTCATGTGTACCTTTTCAGTTTTGGGTGCATGGAAGGGTAGATTTGTATAGGCACTTTTATTCTTGATAATTCGGATGTTTTTATGGTTGTATCGGCATAGACATAGGGGGAGATTTGTAAGGACATTTTGTTCTACATTTATGTGCATGTCATAAGCCGTTACATCGTTGAAGAAATTAAAAAATGCAGCATCTTAAAATGGATCCGAATATCAAAGAATGCAAGGAAGGAATCAAAACTCTGGACAGCTGGACCGGTCCGCCTGTTTTAAAAATGAACCGGTCCGCCCCTGTTGGAAAAAGAACCGGTCTGCCCCCCGACCGATCCGCTCTTTACCCAGACCGATCCTCTTTGCTCAGAATCCAGTAGACCCCGGATCGACTGCGAACCGAAGAGGCCCCTTTCAAAAAAAATCGGTCCGACCTTGGACCGATCCGCCTCATATCGGTCAGGATCCAAATTAGAAGAATCTTGTGGTTCCCCTGCTATCGCATTCGAAAACTTCGATAGCCTCGGTGGCATGCATCGATCGTGCTCTTGCTCGGGTGGAACCCTAGCTTTCTCTTCAATTACTTTCGAGGACTCCAGTGACATGAGTGGATGGTTATAGCGAAGGAATTCATCAATTATTTCTTACCATTCTCTCTTTAGTAAGTAACTAAATGAGTCCAAGTGAGATTGAACTTCAACATTGAGGCTCTTATCCACCAAGCCCAAATTCTATTTCAAAATCCTCTAGACTCATATTGCCTTACTCTTTCTCTTGTCTAACGTTCACTTCTTCTCTCTCACTCCCCTCGAATCCTTTTATCCTGCTTTAGCCTACATGCTCGCTCCTCTCCCAATCGTGGTCACTACATATACCTCTCCTTCTTTTCTCTTATCATAAGACTTACCATTGTCACTTTGTGCTACGAAACCTAGCCCTAGTGGATCTCGCTTGTGAGACTTCTCCTTCTCGTGTGCTTCCTCTGTAAGATCCAGTTCTCACGAATCACTTCTATCACCCTCGTTCTTAATGTTATTAAAGATGTTAGTTATGAGGGTCATGTTCCCAAATATTAATTTCATTCGCCCACTCCAAGTATTGATGAGTGCGTTAGCCGTAGTTAAGAATGGGTGACCAAGGATGATGGGGACATGATTGCTCAGGAGAGTGGATGTCTCCTCATCCAAAATGACAAAATCTACCGAAAAATATAACGTTTCGATTTTGATGATTACATCCTCAATAATTCCTCGAGGCATCTTCATGGAGCGATCTGCAAGTTGGATGGTCATGGTTTTGGGCTTAAGGGCCCCTAAATCAAGTTTCTTATAGCTGGAATAGGGAAGAATGTTAAAACTTTCCCTTAAATGTATTAAAGCTCTTTATATTCGATTCTTCCCCATGATAAACAAGATGGTGGGTGAACCCGGATCTTTATATTTTAGTGGAATATCACTCAACAACACGGAGCTGACGTTCTGTGTTAGACACACGTTCTTCTTTACCTTTAGCCTTCGTTTCACCATGAGTAAGTCCTTAAGGAACTTAGCATACGCGAGAATTTGCTTTATGGTTTGGAGAAAAGTCAGGTTGATCTTAACTTGCTTAAGAACATCTAAGACATCGTCCTGGGAGGTCTCTTTGAATTGAGGGATCAACCTTTGAGGATATGGAGATGCAGTCGGAGGTTTCACCACCACTTCAAGCTCTCTTGTGTCATCATTACTACTCTTTTTCTTGGATACATCTTCGGACCCTTTTGTTCTGGTTGAAATATACTTTACATTTTGATTATCGCATGAAAGAGGTGAAAGTTCAACTACTCTCCACTACGCAGAGTGGTAATATCACTATAATGTTCAAGATGTGCCTGGGATGTAGAGAAAACACTTGATTGATCTGGGGGTGGTCTTTGACCTTGGGATGGGAACTTATTTTTCTCTTCAATACTTATCGTCGATTGCAACTTTAAGATGTTTGCATTTATGTCGGTGAACATGCGCTCATATCTAGCATTGGTTGCACTTTGGGAGTTTATGAATGGGTGTATCGTGTCCTCAAGAGTTCTCCGCGATGGGGTGATATATGGAGCTGGAGGAGGTGGTACTGGCCTGTGTCCTTGAATAGGTGGTGCTTGTTGAAAGTATGGAGGTCGAGGAGGGGCAACATGTGAATTAGGATTCAATGCAGCCTGTGGTTTCCCATAGCTAAAACCTGGGTGGTTTTTCCATGAAGAGTTATAAAAAATTTCGTACGGGGCACCAAAATTACCCTTGAATCCTCCTACACCACTTACCTGCTCATTAAGCATAATTTTGTAAGAGGGAATCATCGGACATTCCTATGTTTAATGTCCCGCTTCACAAATAGCACAGACCTTCTCAACGGGGATGTGGATTGGGCCAGTTGGTTCTCTTACGCACATAGCGAGTAACTCTCTCATACCTTTATCAATTTGATCGAGTCGATGGTTTGTCATGGTATATTTTTCGACATTGAACACACTAGATGCCGATGGTGTGGTGGTTGCTTGGCAAGTTCAATTTTGAGCGCGAGAGTCAGATGTATCTCATGCTTGAGTGGTGCAGTGACATATCTCAAGTGGAGTTCATCATCACTAGCATCTAATTCGACGAAAGGGCCATCACACATTATCTCAATAAGTTGTTTGGAGTTGATGTTCAGCCCATTATGGAAGAATGAAATGATTTGTGATTTATCAACTCCATGATGAGGGCATGAATTAACTAACTCAGTGAAACGTTCAAAACATCGATCAAACAGCTCATTTTCTAATTATCAGAAGGTTTGAATTTGAGACTTAATGGAGTTCATCCAATGTGGAAGGAAGAACTTCTTGAGAAACTTAGATTGTAACTCGTTCCACGATGTCATCGAATTAGGAGGTAAAGACCATAACTAGGTCTTAGCTTTATCCTTGAGATAAAATGGGAAAAGCTTGAGGCGGATCACATCTTTCATGCATACTTGATCGCTGAAAGTCTCGCACGCTTCTTCAAACTCCCGAATGTGGAGATAGGGATTTTTAGATTCCATTTCATGATATGTGGGAAGGATTTGGATCATTCCATTTCGAAAATAGAATTGCTTGGAATTATATGGGAGCAAAATGCAGCCCGGAGTGACTGATCGATCAGGATACAAGAATTCTCTCAAGGGTCTATAAGGTGCCTCTCCCTCACCCGCGCCTACGCTTCCGTGCTGTGACATGGATATCTCATTTAACGACTCGGTATCCTCACTCGATGCACTAGGAGTGTAACCTAAAATGTAATAAGATGGGTAGCTTGCTAATGAGTTTGGCGGTGTAGGAGCTGGAACCCAAAATTAAGGATGGTTAGGCTTGTATGAGCGATCTGGGTTATACTCGACAATCAGGTTTTCATGGATGCGCATAGGAGTGCTTTGAGGAGTTTGGTGTGGATTTTGCATTAACAGGCTTATGAGAAATGTTGTCTCTTTTTATTTTTTTTGGATTTTTATGATTTTTTTGTCAAAATTTTAGATTAACTCGATCTAACATACACTCCACCTAGATCCCCAGAAATGGCCCCAAAAACATGACGTGGCCACAAATGTGTACTTATATAGGCTCAAGTGCAAGCCTATCATGTTAATAATAAATCTGGTAAGTCGGGATCATCTCCATAGTGAAATAGGATGATGAAATCATGACTACGTTGGAAAGATTGAGAACCCTAACTTGACTCTAAAAACAAACGAAAAAGATGATTTGGTATGGTAAGTAACTACAACTAGAAGTAATGAGAAAATGTACCTAATAAGTTGAGAGATTACTACTAAAATGCTTTTTAAAATACTTAAGAAATTGGGATTTTACCTGAAAAGATTGCAAGTGGGAAAGATAGGTCAGGATAAAATCCTCCAACCCCAGTACATTTACTAATGTTAAAACCAAATCTTGAATTGAACCAATTGATAAAACTGAGTCTTTATTAATCTCAAGCATTATATATATGAGGTTCAAACCCGCATCATATATAATCAAAAGCAAGAACAAAGCTTGTAGCTACATGCACGTTGCACTCTGAAGCATCTTGATTACCTAGGGTAAGAGGGATTAAAAGATCTACAATGGTTGTGATTACCACACAACACGATCGAACCAATTATTTAATTCTAAAATTAATTTTACACATTTGTAAAAGACATCGGGTTGGATTCATGCATCCCAACCGTAAGAAAATTAGCTAGACATGATTAATTTAGAGAAAACCTGGTTTTTAAGAAATAGAACATTAAGTCTAAATAAAATAGATGAAAAGAGAATTGCAGAATCAAAACCAGCAATCAAACTAATGAGCAATTGAAAACTTAAAGGAAAGATGTTACTTGAATTGCAGAAATTCGATTCAAATCCTTACAGAAAAATCTTCTTATCGAAAAACTAGGGTTTTTTACTACAAAAACCCTCTACTCCTCATTAGCAACCTAAATAATCGAACTCCTATTTTTGTGTAACAACCTAGCATAACTAGATCCGAAATTTTTAAGAGATTCACCCACTTAAAACTCTGAGAAAAAGAAAAGAAAATTTGAGGAAATCCCAAACGGTCTGGATCCATCGGGCAAGACGGTCCGGATCCCCCTTTACTTCAAACAGTGAACCGTAGTCCGGATCCTTTTTGGATAAAATGTCCAGACCGCACCCCTTTTTCATTCAGAACTTTTTTGCCATGCGATTCGGATCTTTTTTGAATAAAAGGTCTAGATCGCCTGCCGTTTCCATACGGTCCGGATCCTTTTCCAGGGCGGTCTGGTCCATCTGCCAAATTCATGCAGGGATCGTTTCTGGATTTTTCTCCTCTTCAAATGCTCGTAACTTTTTTACCGTAGCTCGAATTAACGTGTCATTTCTTCCAATGTTCTTGTAATTAAAATATCTTCACCTCTCGAGTTAGCCTCACTTACGGACTAAGGTTGCAGAATTACGAAATTGCCCTTTGACTTTCCTTCTTTGATTTCTTTCTTTGCTTTTCCAATTTCTTTCTTCCTCAATGCATTAAATACCTGCAAAACTCATGAGAAATACACGAAACTAAATGTACTTGTTATAAGGAGTCAATAGCAAGGAAATGCGATAATTCAACTCATTTTGCATTACTCGAGATGATAAAAGTCCCTAAATTTAGGGGTTAAATTCGAAATAATTTGATCCTAATAAAACCTCCTCATCATAATCTTAACTACAAGATGAAGAATCACTAAGCAACATATTCTTAGAAGCTTTGATTGTATTCTTATTCACCACATCTTCATATTTCTTCACCATAATGGCAAGTTTCTTCCATTTTCCCTCAAAATCAAGGAATTGATTTCCTTTCAATCATGTGATGAGCATGCACCTAATGAGTTAACTTGCGAAGAAGAAGACTTATTTTTCAAACTTTTGAATGATTTAAATTTATTTTGCAAAAATTTAAATCTCTTATCATGTTCAATTTCAGAATTTTCAAAAATTATTATTTTTCATTCAATTTTTCAAGTTCAACAGTCAAATCACTTTTATCTTTATCAACAACCTTTAGTGTTTCTAAATCAAGTCTTAAAGAATAATTTAATTTTCCCATATCTAAATTTTGTTCTCTCAAGGCAAAGATATCTTCAAACAACTCACCCTTCTCTTTTTCAAACATTTTTAACTTTTGATTATCAAGTTGACTAGTCATTTAAAACTCTTTAAAATGTTGTTTTTCTTTTTCAAGGAGTTTGATTTGATTACCAAATGTGACATTCAACTTTTCATCGTGATAAGTTGAGCATTTAAATTGCTTTTGCTCAAGGATTTGACAATTTTGATTTCATTAAAATTAACATTAAAGGATTTTGATTTTGCGAGAGAATGAAAAGTTTCCTTGTTCTTCTTATCCATTTTGGATATTAAATGTTCTATCATTTCACTATTACTCATAAGCATATGATCCAAAGGTATGGCACAGAAAATACTAGAGAAATTAGGACAAGAAAAATCCATCATACTCATAAAAGATAGATTTTATCACAAGCAAACAAGATCTAAACAACAAGCACAACAAACACACAAAAAAATAAGGATCAACTCAAGCACGCTAATTCTATTCAAATGAGCACTTGGCTATGATACCAATTGAAAGAGTGTGTTATGTGCACTAAGTAAACATCAATAACAAAGATATAAAGGGTGAATAGGTTTGAACACAACTTATAACCAATTTTTAATTTCAAACGATTTTCCTTGCACATTCGAGTTATTCAACATAATTTTAACAATTTGATTACTCAATGAGAAGATTAGCACACACAATGGTGTAATTAGGTAGATCTAGAGAGAATAACTATAAATAAACACCTAACTCAAATTTTGAATGATTACACTAGATATGGATGTGATCATCATGCAGTGTGTGATCAAAGTCGGAAATTGAATGAATAGAATTTATGAACATTCCACAAGATATATTTATGAGGACCCCCCCCCCACCACCACCACCCATGGGTAAAAAATCTCAATGCACTCCAATTTCTATTTCTACATGAAATGAGTTTTATAAAAATTAAGAAGGTACCTTTTACACTTGCCCTCACGAGTAGTTACATATGAACTTAAAAAATTTCCCCTGTTATACCATATTTGTGAAGAACACCTCATGATTTGAAGACCTCGGCCCCTACCGAAGAGATGTCAGTACAAGAGCTCGACCTACCCATCAGCTCCATCATACTCTCTTCTTAGGTGGATGACGTCTTTGAACTTCGGTGGTTGGCCAATAACATCCACCTGGCTTATTAGATGATTAGCATGTGACAAATTTCCCATTTAATGGGTGCAACCCTAAATAACTCAGGGAGTGCTCCATTAATCCAAGATGCATCCATTTTTCCAATGCTAGCTGTAAGGACATAAATTTCCAATTGATTCCCTGTATTGTTTTGACTTAATTCCGTGAACAAAACTGTGTTTCTAATATGACACAGGGAGATTTTATGTTGTCACGATCCCACTTGGTCTATGACATATTGAAGAAATTGAAGACGTTGCGACAAAGCTTCAAAGAATTAATCATGCCGAAGTTTAATTGGTGCAAGTTTATTCGTCTTCAAGTTAATTGCATTCCCAGATCACATAGGTATGAATGCATATTGTTAATGAGACTCGAAATTGTTTTTATAAAAGATAAAGATGTAATTTAATAAGAAAAATATTTTAAAATGTTTTAAGAGTGTTTTAAATGTTTTACACTACGTTTTATTCTGACAAGCTCGAAATAGAGTTTGACTTAATTGGATATCTTTTGAAGAAACGTTTTAAAGAAAAAGTCAAACTGACACGCGCGTCGTTCAAACAACAACTCTGCTTGTTCGAGCGAGATAGCCATGTCGCGCGAATGACAGGCCAATCTCGTTCGAGTGACACAGTTTTCGAGGCGATGATGTTTTCCTATTTAAAGCATGGTTTTGACAGAATTTATGTAAAGTGCAATCTGGAAAAAAAAATTCAATCTAGTACGAGTTTTGCACTTGTTTTTCTAAGGTTTCAAAGCTTAAACACATCCTTAGAGTTTGCAAAGATCTGATTTATCATTATTATATGTTTATGTGATCTTTATGCACCAAGAAGGTTTGTTCTATACTTGAACATCTAAGTTTTGCGGTGAAGAAAAGAGAAGGACTTCTTGTTCGACATCGTATACGTATCAAAGCCATTCGGAGGACACCGAGACATATGTGGACGCGTGTGTTATGGAAAGGTATCATGGAAGAAGGACTTTCTGCGTGGGCATTGTGAGAGGAGTGGTTGAAAATTAGAAGAGCGTCAAGACCCGTAGGGATCGAGTCTTTGAGTGAGTCTTTTGTTTGTTCATTGTAATTCCACATTCATAGTGATTGTCTGGCTTGGGTCGTCCGAGGTTTTTTCTCGTCTTGGTTTTTTTCCCGTACATCCATCGTTGTGAGTATTTACTTTACTTTACTTGCTTTAATCACTAGATGCATGTTTAGGATTAATCAAGATCAAATTGGTTTAAAGTAAAAATTGTTTTTTCACAACTTGGTTTGGTGCTAATTAAAAGTTGGATAATTTTTTTTGGTGAAAATTGGTTTGATTTGAAACACACTCTCATAAGGACCACTCTTTCAAATTGGTATCATAGCTAGAAAACATAATTTATTTGTTTTGGGATCCCGTGTGTTTTTAATGATGAATTTTGGAAATAACGCACTTTTTCGAACTCCTATTTTTTATGGCACTAATTACACCTATTGGAAGTTGAGAATGAAAAGTGCATTAAAATATATTGATGAGCATGTGCGGCTAGTAGTTGAGAAAGGTTGGACATCCCTTATCACTATTTTAGGTGAGGTCACTAATTTAAAGCCTATCGAGTCATGGACCAAAACTGAACATAGACTTTCACAATATAATTCTATGGGTTTGCATGTTATTTATTCACATGTCACACCATAAGAATACAATAGAATTATGACTTGTGAAACATCAAAAGAGGCTTGGGATATTTTGACACTCACTCACGAGGGAACTAGCACGGTTAGGGCATCGAAACTTCAAAATCTTACTACACATTTTGAGACCATTAGGATGTTAGAGAGTGAGACTTTTGATGTGTTTTATGCTAGGTTGTCCAATCTTTTCAACTCGTCATTTAACCTAGGTGAGAAAATTCTTGACAACCGTGTCATTAAGAAAATCCTTAGGTCATTGCCTATTAGGTTTGATGCGAAAGTGACTATTTTAAATTCCTTCGGTAAGTTAGAGTTGAATAAACTAGAAGAGATTGTAGGTGACTTACAAACCTATGAAATCGATATGATTACCTCCAAGAAAGTGCCTAAGAAAAAAAAGGGTATTGGTTTGAAAACCCGAAAGGAGGAAATTAAAGTTTCGGATTCCGATTTCGATTTCGATTCCGATTTTGAGGATGTTGCTTTGTTGGCAATGAAAATTAAAAAATTTATTAAATTTCAAAAGCAATCGAAAGATGCCAAGAAGTTTGAAAAATTCAAGAACAACAAAGTTGATCCCACCTCTAAAGATAAGTTTGAGAAGCCTAAGAGAGATGATTCGGATAAGTGTTTTGGGTGTGAGGGGTATGGTCACAAAGTTAAGGAGTGTCCCACTAGACTTAAGAAAGAGGGCAAGCACCTCATTGTATATAGTTCCACCTTAAGTGATAGTGATACGAAAGAGGCAGAGAGTTTCCCCATTGATCGTAACTTTGTTGCATTTATGGCATGTCATGTGAGCGACGACGATACTCATATGAATGATACTTCCGAGGAGGTTTTGAGTGAATCCCATGTTAGTGAAGGAGAAGAGAGTGACTAAGAGGAGATAAATGTGAAAGAATTGCAAGTTGCATTTAATGAGTTGTATGCCGAGACGATTAAGGTGAAAAAGGCAAATGAAAAATTGCAAGCTAAGTTCAATGAGAGTGCCATTAAAATAGTGATAGTTCGATAGAGGATCTTAAGGCACGAGAGAAGAAGTTTAGGAAGAAACTAGAGTTTGTGGAGAAAGAGAGAGATAATCTTCGTGGTTTGATGAAGTCTTTGAAAAAGGAAACTTTAAAGTTTGAGGAGTCTATGCATTTTGCTCGCCTCTTGGATTCATGAGTTGGAGGAGAGATTGAGAGACTCGTCTAGAGTTAAGTTTTATTTGGAGGCTAGTTCCAAAAAATTAGATAAGATCTTAGGCACCATCCAAATTAAGGGAGATAGGGGAGGTATAGGTTTTGATGAGAGAGTTGTTCCCATTCCCCCCGCACGTGTGAGAAACATTAGGATGGTTAAAAAAGGTCCACATATAGATAATCATTCCTACCGTCCCTACACTTGCACGTTTTGTGGTAGGAAAGGTCACCTTAGGTGTTATTGTTACGAACTTAGACAAGCTCCTAGGAAGTTTAGAAATAAAGTTTCCCCGATTACCCAAACCCCCATGCGTCGTTTTACACCTACTTGGGTTAGGAAATTGGACTTAGTGGCTTTAGGAACAAAACTTCATGATTCTCGTTTGGGTGCACTTGATTCTTCCCATGCTAAATCTAAAGGATGATAGTGTTTCCATATTTGTCATACGATAGTTTGCTTCATGATATATTCATTGCTAGTATCGTGACATGTGTATCATTTTGTATTATAGTTTTCATTTGTTTGAGTCCTATTGAAAAATACAAAAAGATTTTTTTTTTTGAGAAAACTTTTGAAAAACCACAAAGATTTTGCCTTTATTGGAGTCAAAATATGTTTGAAAAGAAAAAAATATTTTTGTTTTTTGTTTTTGAGTTTACATGTTTGATGTGGCATATTGGTGTGATTGGACCCCCCCCCCCCCCCCCCATCGTTTCATTATCCATGTGGATAGGACATTTGGTCATTATTATCAATGATTAGAATGATCTTAACCATTGTTTATATGGGGTTGTTTTGAAGTATATGCATTTTGATTCGAATTTGTATATATGCCATCACTGCACACATTCATGAGTTTATATGGATTTTTGACTTCTCTTGCATATTTGAATTTGGTGCGGCGTTCTTATCTCAATATTGTCATCTATGCATAAGTAGACTTAAGGAGAAGTGTGCATGTAAGAATCATTTACCGTGAGGATTTGAATTAGTACCTAATTGAAAAAATGATGAGTGATTCACGGGAAAGTGTTGCGAGAGTTCAAAATTAACTCGTCGTGAAAGTCATTGTTTAAAAGAGCCCAAAAGAAAAAGAAATATGCTAAGAAAAAGGGGAATTAAGATTTTCTCCAAGTTCAGAATGCTAGAAACCTCAAAAGAACTTGAAAAAGTATGTTTATGAGGGAGTTTGGTTGGAGAAAATTTAAACGGGTTTGCACAACTAATCCTAATGTTGAAATATTGCAATTTGACGCAATTATTTGTAGAATCGTCAAAATTCTGGATTTGTGTGCATGTAGTATGTTTAGTTCATTAAGCTCACACTTTAATTGTCATATGGCTATGATAAATTTTGATGATTTATCGCTATCAATTAGAGCTTCTTGATCTTTTCGACGTGTTGGAATTGTGACTCATTTATTGTACTTTCACGACCATACATTCCATGTACATGTTTGAGCACATAATTACTATGTTTGCATGTAACTCGCATTGTTAGTTTTTGTGCATTTTTGCATTTTGTGTTAAAAGCTTACTATTTTAGCACTGTTTTGATGCTATCAGGCCCTTCCAGTGTGTTTTTTCTTGAAAACTTTTCACTGGGCAAAATTATATGATATTTCTGGGAAACTGGAAAAATTTGGCTTGTCGCGAGAAGTCGTTCGAGCGACATTACCATGTCACGAGAAGTCTCGTTCGAGCGACATCCTCATCTCGTTTGAGCGACGTCCCTGGCTCATTCGAACGACAGTCTGGGATTTTTGCTTCTTTTTTGTTTGCAGCACCCTGGTTACTGTGGTATATATTTTTAGTACTACTGGAAGCTTTCTGGATTAACTGATTTATATGCAGATTTTATTGTCTCATATTGGAATTTTTCATATGATCCGTTTATCACACCTGATTAGTTTGCTATATTCTTTGTGTGATTCCTGGTTTACTATCTACTGATTTCTCATCTATTGATCATATTTATCTGGTTGTTTCATGATTATCTAGCGATTTTTAATTCGTATATCTCCGTGCCAGATACTTGTTGATTGGTTTATCTTTTCACCGGATTGCCTATTCGAGATAAAAAGGGGAGAGATGTATGTGATGTAGGGGGAGATTTGTTGAGCATGTTTTTTATTACATATTTTACAAATTGGTATCATTTTGTTGCTCAATTGTTTAACAAATGATTTTTTAGAGTTTATTCATATTGGTATCTATTGTAAAATTTGTATCATTTGGATATATATATATATATATATATATATATATATTGGTTTAATTTGTTCCTCCATACTTCACTGGGTATTTATTTGTCCGTTTCATGTGTGTAGGTATGCTTCAAAGATTCGAGATTTCAAGTCTACATCACATTCAGATATCTCATGTGTGCAGGTATGCTTCAGAGATTCGAGATTTCAAGTCTACATCACATTCAGACCAGTTCATGCTTGCCGGTGTTTCTTATACTAGTTCGTGTCCTGTAATTTTTGACTTTGGGTTTATGGGATGGGATTTAGGCATCATATGGCTAGACGGCCAGTCTTAGGCATTTCATTGATTTAGTTTTGTCCCAGAATAGTCAAAGGGGCAGATTTGTAAGGACATGAATTTCTAATTGAGTCCCTATATTGTTTTGACTTAATTTCGTGAACAAAACTGTGTTTGTAATATGTCATAGGGAGATTTTATTTTGTCACGATCCCACTTGGTCTATGACGTATTGAAGAAATTGAAGACGTTGCGGCAAAGCTTCAAAGAATTAATCATGTTGAAGTTTAATTGGTGCAAGTTTAGTCTTCTTTAAGTTAATTGCATTCCGAGATCACACAAGTATGAATGCATATTGTTAATGAGGCTCGGAATTGTTTTTATAAAAGATAAGGATGTAATTTTATAAGAAAAAATATTTTAAAATGTTTTAAGAGTGTGTTAAATGTTTTACACTACGTTTTATTCTGATAAGCTCGAAATAGAGTTTGACTTAATTGGATCTCTTTTGAAGAAACGTTTTAAAGAAAAAGTCAAACTGAAACGCGCGTCGTTCAAACGACAACTCTACTCGTTCGAGCGAGATAGCCATGGCGCGCGAATGACAGGCCAATCTCGTTCGAGCGACACAGTTTTCGAGGCGGTGATGTTTTCCTATTTAAAGCGTGGTGTCGTCAGAATTTACGTAATGTGCAATCTGGAAAACAGTTTTCAATTCAGTACGAGTTTTGCACATGTTTTTCTAAGGTTTCAAATCTTAAACACATCTTTAGAGTTTGCAAAGATCCGAGTTATCATTACTATATGTTTATGTGATCTTGTTGCCCCAAGAAGGTTTGTTCTATACTTGAACATATGGGTTTTGCGGTAAAGAAAAGACAAGGACTTCTTGTTCGATATTGTAAACATATCAAAGCCATTCGGTGGACACCGAGAAATAAGTGGACGCGTGTGTTGTGGACAAGTATCGTGGAAGAAGGACTTTCTGCGTGGGCATTGTGAAAGGAGTGGTTGAAAATCAGAAAAGCATCAAGACCAGTGTGGATCGAGTCATTGAGTGAGTCTTTTGTCCGTTCGTTGTAATTCCACATTCATAGTGATTGTCTGGCTTGGGCGATCCGAGTTTTTTTCCCGTCTTATGTTTTTCCTCGTACATCCAGCGTTGTGAATATTCTTTACTTTACTTTACTTGCTTTATTCACTAGATGCATGTTTAGGATTAATCAAGATCAAATTGGTTTAAATTAAAAATTGGTTTTTCACAACTTGGCTTGGTGCTAATTAAAAGTTGGATAATTTTTTTTTGGTAAAAATTGGTTTGATTTGAAGAACACTCATGTAGGACCACTCTTTCACTGGCCAACACATCCTTTCCTTTTATAGGAATCATTATAAAAGGACAAATCACCTACAGGGATAGGATAAGCAACCATTAATTGTACACAACATCCTGCAAATACATACTCAAATATCCCTATAGTCTGAAACCTAGATGTTATAGACTTCTATAGTATAGATTTAAATACAAAAGTAATAAGACACCATGTGGATGTAGGCTCATTCTTAAAGGATGAACTACTAATATCTCAATTTTAATCCTCTTATCTTCGTCCCTTTCTCATATAAATTATATATTTTTATCTGCTATCTCTTATTAGTCTCTTTTAGCTAAGACATAATTTGAATCCATTTTTAGACGATAACACAATGGTGTCGTCGGTGGGAAACATCTAAAGCCTAGTTATTTCACCCAATTCCCAATTCATTTTTGCAAAAGATTTGGATTTTGTGACAAAATCCCCCAAATTCCATTACATACCCATTTTACTGATTTTACCAGTAATGTCGTTAGATTTCTTGCTTAGAATCCTCGATTTTCTATTTCACCACCAAGTTCAATGTAAATATCTGTCAAACATTCTCAATTCTATACTAAAATGGTCCAACACTATCAAAACCCAAAGAAATTCAACCACATTCTATTTTCCTGCATATACACTCTATTTTCTTGGCATCTTTACAGTAATGGCTGAACACCCAAAGAGTAGTAGGGAAAAGGAGTATGCACTACCCTCCACCCCTATTGGAATAGGTTACCTAGATGGATTCATGCATAGCTTGGTCAAAATCGAAGAGGCTATGAAAGAAAATATGAGACAGCTCACCCAAAGTGTATTGGCCTCACAAAGATGACTAGAATCACCTCTCGTCACTCAGAAAATGGAAAGAAATCTAGGTAAATAAAAAGAATCACCTCCACTTAACCCATACTGAGATACGAGGTAAGAGAGCACAGGAAAAGATTTAGAAAATCCCAAAAGATTAAATTTAGAATCAAAGACAAATAGATCTTCTCGTGCACGCGAAGACAATGATGATTAAACTACTCAGAGGAACATATAAGTGCCTTCGAAAGGCTCAACAAAGTGCCAGTCTTTGATAGGCTAGGAAGAAGAGAGGTGCAAGAACATCCTCACCCTGAACAAGGCACAAGACGAATAGAATGTAAGAGTATGGATCCTAGAAGAGGAAATAGTTCGAAAGGTAATGTCAGGGTCTCCAACCGATGTGAGCAGTTTAGTTTATGGGAAGCATACTTGACAGAGAGTCACAAATGACCTAATACAGTATCCGAGGAAGCTTAGCCATGGAAGGAATCTATCAAGAGAGTACAATATCACATGGGTGACCTCATAAAAACTAAAATTTCATTGCAGAGAAGTTTTGTTCAATGATCTCCGTTCACGACCTCTGTGATTAGTTATCCCACTCCTACAAAGTTCCTTCCACCTATGATTACTCCCAGGTATGAAGAAAAATCAGACCCCATTTTGCACGTGGAGTAATACCAAGCCACATATGACATATTCTCTATTGCTGATGAGATATGTTGCAGAGCTTTTTCAAGCACACTTACTGGCCCTGCTTAAATCTAGTACAATTGGTTACCTAGGGGAGAAGTTTGAGATTATAAATAGTTGGATGACCTTTTCGTAAAATAAAATTGTTCTAGAGAAAAACTTGGTAAAAAGGTGGCTCACTTGTTAAGCATCCCTCAACGTGAGTATGAAATGACAAGGGGGTACATTATCAGATTTAATGCTGAAAAATTGGAAGTAGTGGATAGTATGAAAAGGTGGCCATGACAGTGATCATGGGAAGGCTATTCTTAAGGAAACTCTTCTCGACACCAGCTAAGGAGGGGTTGAGCTCTTAACCAAAGTAGGGAAGATTATGAATGTAGAGTAAACCATGGTTGCAAAGGATTTCAGTTATAAAAAAATCAAAGAAAATAGCAGTTTAGTAAGGAATGAGAAACCCAAAGAGGGTCCCAAGGGGAAGGAGAAGAAGAGTCCATATCAAAAGTTAAATGAATATACTCCCTTAGTAGTGGGGTCACATTATATTCTCGATGAAATCTGAGGAAATGGTGAGATAAAGTGTTTGGAAAAGTAAAGAACTCTTGATGGAATAAGAGATAAGAGCATGTTTTGTAAATTTCACAAATATCACGGGCACAGAGCCAAGGATTGTTTACCTTTGAAAGATGATATTGAGACCCTTATCAAAAAAGGGAAACTAAACAAATACGTGGAGAAGAATGGTAGACCAACACAAGACTATGAAGATTGCAAAACTAGAACGAGATCAAGATCACCTCGTATTAGGAATCAAGACCAAAAAAGATCTTAGAATAATAAAGATGAGGAGGTTCCTCCAACCATGACCTAAGTAACCTTTAAAAGAATTGAATATGACCTCTCATAAATCCAACTTCATTGTAGGAGGATATGCTGGTGGAGGTGATGAACTAGTTGAAAGGAAAGCATACCTCAATGAGGCGATAGCTTGTTTCAACATCAAAGATCTCAACATGGCTACAATACTAAACACCCAACCTTGCAAGGTTGCTAAAGATAGGCTAATCATATAATTCTCCAAGGATGGCCTCTCCTCATGACGATACACTCGTAACCACTGATATACCCGTTTATATCCTAGGCTTAGATGAGGATTATCTCCACAACGGACGACCCTAAGAGGGGCCGACCCTTCACCAAACCCCAGCTGGCCTCCACCAGGCCCAGACGACCCTACGAGGGGCCGACCCTTCATCAGGCCCTAGCCGACCCTACGATGGGCCGACCCTCCACCAGGCTCCAGACGACCCTACGAGGGGCCGACCCTTCCCCAGGCTCCGGACGACCCTACGAGGGTACGACAGTACGAGGCCAGAATCAAGCCAGACTCACTACCGGAAGAAACTTTGCCCTCGGCCTCGTCTCATAGGCCGAGGGTGACATCATGACAGCGCGTGGTTCGGGACACGCGTGGAACAGTGCACGTCAGACTCATATGACACGTGGCAGACCGTTATAACCGAATCACACCCTCACGTGAGGGAATATTATATCATCATTTGGCATCTACAGGTGTCAACAGGGAATTGGTTAGATCATTATTCACATGCACCATGCTTACTTGGGGGGTACACTACACCCCCTAAGACCTATATATACTTGTCACCTACAACCCTATAGGGGATCGATCCATGAACAGTAGCCCTAGCTAAAACTCTGCTTGTACACACACAGTAGAGAGAGAGAGAGGGTTATGTGCATTGTATCCAAGGCCATTAGTGCCCATACTTAGTGGATCACACACTCACAGTGGATGTAGGCCAAATTGGCTGAACCACTATACATCATTGTCTAATTTCCTCTTATACTCATCCCCTTCTATACACTCATATATCTCTATGGCTGCCATGGCTGCTACTGCTTGAGCTCACTAACACTTATCTGGTGGTGCTAAATCTCAGCATCATCAGTTTGGCGTCGTCTGTGGGAACGAGAATACATCACTTCCTTTGTACAGCTTGACCTCACTGGGCACTCTGGTGGTGAACCAACACTCCCCCTGAGAGGAGGTGTTTCACCATTGAAAGAGACCCACTAAGGTTCCCAAGCTCACCAGTATTTTCTTCAGTTCAACTTTTCATAGCTCAAGCACATGTCACCTGAGATGCCACCGCCACCGCTTCCCCCGCCGGATGAGGGGGAAAGACCCAGTTCCAGTCAGCCGCCGCCTCAGTCTGAGATGGCTGATGTGGCAGCAGCCCTAAAGTCTCTGGCAGCAAGCCAGCGGATGATGCAGGAGCAGTTCACAGCTCTGAGCCAGAACATACTGAGACCACCAGGGGTCTCACCTGAGATGATTACTCCGGCAGCAGCCCCAGGACAGCATGAGGCCAGGGGGCCACCCCAGGCACCACGCAAAGACCTGCCACCCCCTCAGTGGCGTAGGGATGTTGCTGACCCCAGGCGTTTACGCCTGGGGAGGCAAGGAAACCCTTGCCCTGAAGACAGGTATGATGATCTGGAGGGGGAGGAGGCCCCAATAGAATGCTGGGAACCCTATGAGGTCTCCAACAATACTGTGCGACCCCTCCAGGACAGTAGAGGGAAGTGTGGGAGACCAAACCCTGATGATCGTCCAAGAGGCTCTGCTTTTGATCGCTTGAGCAGGGGGTCGGCCTTTGAGAGACTAGGCCCAGTAAATGACCTGTGAGAACAGTTATCCAGGCCAAGGAGTGCTGTAAGATCCAGGAGGGAGGCAGCCGATGGCCGACCCCGAGGACGAGATGATGGCCAAAGGGAAGTGAACAGCCGACACAGGCCTGCTGCAACAGAACCCTCCGACCACCTCGGAGAGGCGGCAGGGGATAACATCGGCCAGGCCGACCCTGCGAGGCCCTGGAATGACTCAATCCAGCGGTTAGAGGATAAGATTGGTGATATATTGAAGAGTCGAGACCCTCTTCAGAGGGGATACACCATAGGCTCACCCTTTGTGGCAAAGATAGTCAACTTCCCCACGCCGTCAAAGTTCAAGCCACCTATGGTCACCCCAAGGTATGATGGGAGCACCAACCCCGTCCACCACGTGGAGATGTATCAGTCGGCGGCAGACATATACTCTATCTCAGATGAGATGAGGTGTCGTGCATTCTCTGGTACCCTGACAGGGGCTGCGCATGTGTGGTACACGTCTCTTCCAAAAAATTCCATTGGAAACTTTAAGCAGTTGGCAGACCTGTTAATCCATAATTTCTGCTTTGGGGTGAGGCCACAGAAGAAGACCACCCACCTGCTCTATGTTAATCAGGGGAAGAGTGAAAGTCTGAGGGACTATATAGCCAGATTCAATAAGGAGAAGCTGGAGGTAGAAGACTATTAGGAGAGCAAAGCTATGACAGCCCTGATTGGAGGACTCCAAAAGGGGAAGCTGTTATGGAAGCTTGCTGAAGACCCTCCGAGGACGATGGCCGAGATGTTGTCAATAGCAGGAAAGGTGATGAACGTCGAAGAGGCGATGGCTGCAAAATATGAAGACGAAAGAGGAGGTGCTAGTGGGAGTAAATACCCCAAGAAGAACAAAGATGGGAAGAAGAGAACCATGGATGATAAGTTCGCGGGGTACACCCCTCTGACGGTCAGCTGTGAACAGATCCTCAATGAGATAAAGAGTGACCGGACGCTGAAGTGGCCTGAGAAGCTGAGGGCAGCCCCCGGCAAGAGGAATAAGAACCTGTGGTGCGAATTTCACCAAGACCACGGACACGTGACGGATAAATGCTTTGCTCTGAAAGACGAGATTGAGAAGATGCTGAAGGAAGGGAAGCCCAGAAAGTACGTCGACAAATCCGACTTCAAGAGGGGCCGAGAGGACGACCCCAGAAAAAAGCGAATTGATGCATGTAAAGAAGGTCCCCAAAAAAGAGGGGACGACCCCTCTGATGATGAGGACGACCCTGACCTCCCACCGAGAGACGACCACGGTCCTGTCAAGAGGCTCAATATGATCTCGCTCGGTGTAGGAATGATCTCCGGGGGATTAGCAGGAGGAGGGTCTGAGGTCGTTGACAGGAAGGCCCATGTTGCTGAGGCTAAGGCGGTGACGAAGTTGGTGCACTCAACCTCCCTAGAGGTCAAGTCAGAAAAAAGGAAGAAGGTTGACATGGACACTTTGATAGTGGGATTTTCAAGGATGGACTTCAAAGGCCTCTTGGCCCCGCATGATGACCCTCTCGTCATCACTACCAGGGTGCACGGGTGCGAAGTGCCGAGGATCCTGGTAGATGGGGGCTCATCCGCAGATGTGATGTTTTGGCCATGCTTCAAGGCCTTGGGCCTTAGTCGTACCAGACTTATCCCATACCATCATCCGTTGATTGGGTTTAGTGGGGAGAAGGTTCACCCCTGGGAATATATGAGGCTGATGTCAGGATGGGGGACGAATGGACGAGATGGCTCACCAAGAGGGTCAGTTTCTTTGTGCTGGATGAGCATGTGTTTTCGGCATACAACATCATACTGGGACGTGTGGCCCTCAAGGGGTTTGAAGCTGTGCCGTCCACAGTCCACCAGATGGTTAAGTTCCCTACCCCTTACCGGGTGGGGGAAGTTCAGGGAGACCAGACGACAGCGAGAGAGTGCTACTACAACTCCGCTGAAGAAAGGGAGGCACACAAGAGGGCTACAGCCACTTACAACATTGATACCCTGGACCCCAAGGACGAGAGGAGGTAGAACCCATCATCCTCGATGAGGATGACCCGGGAAAAACCGTCCAAGTTGGCAAGTCTCTGGAGCCCAGTATCAAGGAAGACCTCATCAAACTGTTGAGGAGAAGGCGAAGCGTCTTCGCGTGGATTCATGTAGATATGCCAGGGATCGACCCTGAAATCATGTGCCACAAACTCAATGTGGTAGAGGGAGTGAAGCCGATAAAGCAGAAGAGGAGGATTTATTCTAGAGAGAAGTACGAGGTCATCAGGGATGAGGTTAAAAAATTAGAAGACGCTGAATTTATCAGAGAGGTCATCTACCCTGAATGGATGTCCAATGCAGTCATTGTCCCAAAGGCCAACGGGAAGTGGCGGATGTGTGTGGACTTCACAGACCTCAACAAGCACTGCCCCAAAGATAGCTTCCCTCTCCCTCGCATTGACCAGATGGTAGACGCTACCGCAGGCCATGAGCTCATGAGTTTTATGGATGCCTACTCAGGGTATAACCAGATCTTCATGAACCCTGATGATTCGGAGAGGACTGCCTTCATCACTGATAAGGGGACATACTGCTATAGGGTCATGCCCTTTGGCCTAAAGAATGCAGGGGCAACGTACCAGCGCCTCGTAAACAGAATGTTTGAAGATCAAATTGGGAAGTCTATGGAGGTCTACGTAGATGACATGCTGACTAAGAGTCTGAAGGCAGAGAATCATGTGGCAGACCTGGAGAGGACCTTCGATACGATGGACAAATATCAGATGAAGCTTAACCCGGCCAAATGTGTCTTCGGGGTCGGAGCAGGGAAGTTCTTGGGGTTCATTGTCAATCAAAGAGGCATCGAGGCCAATCCTGAAGAGATAAAGGCCCTTATTGAGATGAAGACCCCCAAGTCCATTAAAGACGTTCAGAGGCTCACAGGGAGAGTGGCTGCCTTGAACAGATTTGTGTCAAGGGCCATAGACAGGTGTCTACCATTCTTCAAGATCCTCAGGAAGGCCTTTGAATGGAGTAAAGAGTGTGATGAGGCTTTCAAGGATCTAAAATCATACTTAGGGTCTCCCTTGCTGCTGTCACGGCCCGTGCAGGGTGAACGACTTTATGTGTACCTCGTCGTCTCAGAGTCTGCCATCAGCGCAGCCATTGTGAGAGACGAGGATGGAATACAAAAGCCTGTATATTTTAACAGCAAGGCACTCCAGGGGGCAGAGCAAAGATACCCGAGGATGGAAAAGTTGGCCTACGCCTTGATCCATGCCTCAAGGAAGATGAAACCATACTTCCAGTCCCATACTATGGTCATCCTTACTGACTCTCCTCTTAGGCAGGTCCTACACAAGCCTGAAAAATCAGGAAGACTAACGACCTGGGCTATAGAGCTAGGGGAGTTCGATATTGTGTATCAGCCCAAGACAACCATTAAGGGGCAAGCGCTGGCAGACTTCGTGGCTGAGTTTACTTGGGAGAGCGATGAAGCCGAGGGTGAGACCCCCGGGGAGACAGATATCCAACAAGACAGGATCATCGACACGCCTGCGGCCAGGGCTGAGGCAAGCACCGCTAAGGGGAATGCAACCGAAAACAAAGAGGGAAGATACATCTTTAGACAGGGGTCCCTCTCTGAGGGAAGTTTCTCAGAAGAAAAGACCATGTGGAGACTCTTCGTCGACGGGTCCTCTTGCGAAAGCGGGAGCGGAGCTGGACTGATAGTATCAACACCCGATGGCATAGACATCGAGTACGCCATGAGGTTCAATTTCAAAGCCTCCAACAATGAGGCTGAGTATGAGGCCTTAATAGCTGGCCTTTCCTTGGCGAAATCTCTTAGTATCGGCCAAATTTTGGTTCACAGTGATTCGAGGCTGGTGGTGAATCAGATACTAGGAACCTATGAGGCCAAGGATGAGAGGATGGCTAGGTACCTTGAGAAGGTGAGGTCATTGCTGAAGGACTTTAAAGAAGTGAAATTCAAGAGGATACCTAGGCTCGACAATGGCCGTGCTGACGCCCTTGCAAGGTTGGCCTCAGCTACTAGGACAGACATAAGGAGGACAGTCCCGGTAGAAATCTTGCTTCGACCAACTATTGAAGACGTCGAGGGAACACTTGGCATTTGCATGAATGTTTCTCAAGAACCGTCATGGATGGATCCTCTGATAAGATACATTAAAGAGGGAGAGATGCCAGAAGCAAGCCAAGAAAGGAAGAAGTTGAGATACAGGGCTGCAAAGTTCACTGTCATCGGAGACACGCTGTACAAAGAGGGGTTCCTACTCCCCTTACTTAGGTGTGTGCATCCCTCAGAAGTCCCTTCTATTCTGCAAGATGTGCATGAAGGGTCGTGCTCAAGCCACATTGGGGGTAGATCCTTAGCGAAGAGGGTGGTCACCCAGGGCTACTGGTGGCCGACCTTGGGGAAAGATGCCACAGCATATGTAAAGAAGTGTGACAAATTCCAGAGATTTGCCACCATCCCTCACCAGCCCCATCAGCCTCTCACCTCCATTACATCCCCTTGGCCGTTCGCAGTGTGGGGGATTGATTTGGTAGGACCCTTACCGAGAGCAGTCAATAATTATCGGTTCCTCATCGTAGCAATTGACTAGTTTTCAAAGTGGGTAGAGGCCGAACCGATGGTCACGATCACGGAGCAGAAGACCTTCCAGTTTATCTGGAAGAATGTGATATGCAGATATGGTCTACCCAACACCCTCATCTCGGATAACGGGACCTAGTTCAAGAATGCCTCTTTACAGAAGTACTGTGAGAGGGTAAGTATCAAACAATTTTTCTCCACCCCAGGCTGACCTCAGGCCAATGGGAAAACCGAAGTTACGAATAGGACAATCTTAGATGGGATTAAGAAGAGGCTTGAGGAGGCAAAAGGAAGATGGGTCGAGGAGTTATATGCAGTGTTGTGGGCATACAGGACGACAGTAAGGACCTCTACTCGGGAGACCCCCTTCATGTTAGCTTATGGATCAGAAGCAGTCATCCCCACCGAGGTCGAGTTTCCCACTCAGAGGGTCCAAATGTACGACCCCCAGGGAAATACGGAAGAGAGGAGACTTGACCTGGATTTGATTGAGGAAAGAAGGGAGGATGCTGAGATAAGGCAAGCTTCCTACCAGCAGAGGACCGCAAGGTTTTACAACCAGAGGGTGAAACAGAGGCCAATCGCAGTAGGAGACTTGGTTCTCAAAAAGACTTGGCAGAAGCCCAATAAACTTCATCCTAATTGGCACGGCCCCTATAGGGTCACCGATGAAGTTGTCCCTGGGACCTATAGATTAGAAAACCTAGAAGGGGAACCATTTTCCAACCCCTGGAACACAGATCATTTGAAGAAATACTACCAGTAGTGTTGTAAGGTCTTGATAGACCATAGTTGTAATAGGAGTTGCTCCAACAGAACACTCAGAAAATTAATGAGAAATATCAGTGCTTCCTTCATCCTGTTGTCAGTCCTAGCATGAATGGAAACATCTACAGAAATCCATTAATTTGGAAAGTTGATCCCTCGGCTATAATGGGGATCAGTGGAGGGGACGACCCCACCACTGTCCTCAAGAAAGACTAGGGAAGACTTTAAAAACCATTAAATTGGTTATTTGAACCCTCGGCTATAATGAGGACCAGTGGAGGGGACGACCCCACCACTGTTCTCAAGAAAGACGAGGGAAGACTTTAAAAAACCATTAAATTGGAAAGTTGATCCCTCGGCTATAATGGGGACCAGTGGAGGGGACGACCCCACCACTGTCCTCAAGAAAGACGATGGAAGACTTTAAAAACCATTAAATTGGTTATTTGACCCCTCGGCTATAATGAGGACCAGTGGAGGGGACGACCCCACCACTGTTCTCAAGAAAGACGAAGGAAGATTTTAAAAACCATTAAATTGGTTATTTGAACCCTCGGCTATAATGAGGACCAGTGGAGGGGACGACCCCACCACTGTTCTCAAGAAAGACGAGGGAAGACTTTAAAAACCATTAAATTGGTTATTTGAACCCTCGGCTATAATGAGGACCAGTGGAGGGGACGACCCCACCACTGTTCTCAAGAAAGACGAGGGAAGACTTTAAAAAACCATTAAATTGGAAAGTTGATCCCTCGGCTATAATGGGGACCAGTGGAGGGGACGACCCCACCACTGTCCTCAAGAAAGACGAGGGAAGACTTTAAAAACCATTAAATTGGTTATTTGAACCCTCGACTATAATGAGGACCAGTGGAGGGGACGACCCCACCACTGTTCTCAAGAAAGACGAGGGTAGACTTTATTTAAAAACCATTAATTTGGTTACTTGAACCCTCGGCTATAATGAGGCCACATGAGGGGAAGACCCCACAGTGGTCCTCAAGAAAGACGAGGGAGGGGTTAGTAGCAAATTAGCAAGGAACAAACCATAACAGAATTAAATATGGAAGACAGCAGTTATGGGAGACAGTTGTGAAAGGAAGAGACGATGGTATTAATATAAAGCATCAAGTGTTTTACAATACATAGAACAAAAACACAAAATGAGGGTATGGGCCACAGACGGCCACCCTAAGAGATGATATCAGAAGGCAGAGCCTCAACATCAATGGGAATTGTCTCCTCTGTTACCAGCACCGGATGATCTTCAGATGTACCGACCCCTTCGAGCTGGACTTGGGACTCCACCTGGTTGAGGGCCTCGGCAATTAGGGGATCGTCCAATTGAACACCCTCCAGTGAAGGGCGAACAGAGGAAACCACATCGCCAAATTTGAGGACGACCCATCGGCAGGCTGTCCTAATCCCCCTTTCAAGATATTCAAGGCCGAAGCCTTGAAATTCATCTTAAGTCTTGTATGCCTCCACAGCATCAGCCTCAGCTTTCTTGATGGCTGCTTCCAGATCAGTCTTATGCTGGGCCTCCAGGTTGATCAGAGCCTCGTCCTTGTCCTTGATCAACAAGTCCTTAGCCTGCAGATCGGCGTCATGTTGCTTCGTCAGCTCATCAAGGACTCTAGCGTGCTCAGTCCTTGTGCTCTCCAGCTCGGCCCTAGCAGTGTCCAACTCTGTCCATAGGTCAGCCTCTTGTTGAATGGCCCTCTCAGCTTCATGGAATTTCTGTTGGTTCTTAGCCATCCACTTGGTGGCTGAGGTGAGGGCACAGACGGACTGCAAGAAAAAATGAACAAATGTCAAGAGGGGCCGAGGGAACAGTTAATGAAAGAATGAAATTAAAGAAGGTCAAGACCAATACCTGAGCAAGGGAGTGCAGACCGAAGTCGTACACTTTAGCTGGAGGCATCTTTGCCAAGAACTCGAAGTCAGAGGCCAATGGTGCAGAGAACATCGAGGCCTTGGCCGCCCTCAAGTTGGCAATAAGGGATGAGGGGTCGGCCCTCAGATGAGACAGATTCTGAGACCAGAAGGCCCCCATGCTCGACGAAGAGGTCGTACCCTCAGAGGCTTCGACCCTTGCCCTCGTCCTTGGATCAGGCCGATGCTCAACAAGAGTCTCAGGATCCTTCCTCTTGTGGCTATCAGAGGTCGGCTCAACAACCATCGGCCCTGAGGCCCTTGTCTTCTTTGGAGCTTGCTGAGGCTCCTTCCCCTTTTTCTTCGACAAACCAGCAAGTAGGCTTGGAGCATTCATTTCCCAGAGGTAGTCTGGTGTACCTGCAGGACGATCTGATAAGACGACGACATGTCAGAAAAGCTCAGAGATAAAGAGAGAACACTTCAAAAATAAGTAAAGAAGGGAAAATGTTTAGTATAACTCACATAGTTCTGTCAGAGGGCCGACCCTCAGACCAGCTTCTTTAAGGAAGCGGGGGGTCATCAGATCTTCGAACTTTGGGATCTCACCCTCTCTCCCTCGTCCCCTCAGATACTCAACAATATCCCTTTCCTCCAGGCTAAGTCCGGGGTCTGACCTAGCTTTCATTGAGGGATTAGACCATTTGTTAGGGACCCTCGGACCGTCGGCAGAAGGGGACGCCTCGGTAGAGCTCCCCCATGACCCAGAAATGAAGAAGAACCTCTTTTTCCAATCATGATTGGAAGTTTGAGCCACGTGGAGCAGCTTCTTCTCAGACCTTCTCGCCCCCAGATGATAGTATCCGGGCTGTTTAGATGAAGAGGTGATATTGTAGCAGGCCAAGAACACGTCGGACGAGGGCTCATCAGTGAAAGAGTTTTTCCACAAAGAGATATACCCCAGAATCGTCCTCCAAGAGTTGGGTGGAAGTTGCGAGGGAGAGACGCCCAGAGCCGACAGAATATCTACAATGGCAGGGTGGAAGGGAAGTCTGACACCTACTTTGAACATTTTCTCGTAGACTGCAACCTCTCCCTCTTCACCCTCAAAAACCCTCTCAGCCTCAGAGGGCACCCTCATAGTTACCCCAGAGGGCACTCCGTAAATATGCCTCCATATCAGAAGGTCCCTATCCCTAACAGAGGAGATAAAAGACGAGGCATGGGAGGTATCAACCTCATCATCTGTATCGTCGTCCTCGTCCTCACCCCCTTCCCCCTCATCACCTGCAGGAGGACCCTGAGGAAAAGCCACTTGGAAGGCATTGGGGGAAAGAGTTGTCACAGGGACAGCCTCAGAGGGGATCGTACCCTCGGCCTCTCGGGGAGGGCTAAGATCAGACGTGTCCCTTCTACCAGACGTCCCGGCACCAGTTGGAGAGAAGGCTCTCTCGTCCATTTCGCTTGGTTTGGGAGTGTCGGCCGGACGAGATGACAACCCACAAGACTCAGAGGGTTCAGATGGCCTTATGGTGGCAAGAGGAATGGGAAAGATGGGTCGTACCCAATTAGGGTCGGCCCCTCATCTCCTCTCTTCCTCTTCCTCTATTCGTCTGATCTCGGCAAAGAGTTTTTCTCTCAAGGGTGGGAATTCAGACACTAGGTTGTAAAACCTCCTAAGCATTAAAGGGAAGACTCTACACTTGGAGAAATTACACTACACTTGACTAATTTAGCTACAAACAAGTGGGGAATTGACCAGGTTTGACTTTTGGATTGAACAAAGAACTTAAAGGTTTTCGTCAAGAACGATCCAAGAACCAGTTACCGGAGAAGACACCGGAAAAAGCTAAGGGGAACTCGAAGATGATGTAACCCTATGACCCTAAAAAACAATCAGAATTGAAGACAAAGGAAAGCTCTTAATGAAGGAGAATACCTGATAAAGAGGGAGAGTAACGCTGCTGAGACCTGACGAAATGAAGGCTGCAAGTGGCGAAGCTTACTGGTTCTAGAGAGAGAATAGACTTGGGCGCGAAGAAGAAGAAGATGAAGAGAGAGAATTTGAAAATCTCTTAAATACTTTGGTAATGAGTGGACCCATTTACCAAAGAAAGCTATAATTAGGGCACAAGGCCCCAAGCACACTGCACAGCCGCCCTGCCTTGGAAACTGGAACAGCAATGAGTATCTCCACAAGTGTCACTCACCTAACTGATCACACGTGTCTCGAATTCAGCAAATATCCCTCAGCCATCTCAATGACACCTATGGCTAAGGGCTGGGGGGTGATTGATATACCCGTTTATATCCTCGGCTTAGATGAGGATTACCTCCACAACGGACGACCCTAAGAGGGGTCGACCCTTCACCAGACCCCAGCTGGCCTCCACCAGGCCCAGACGACCCTACGAGGGGCCGACCCTTCACCAGGCCCTAGCCGACCCTACGATGGGCCGACCCTCCACCAGGCTCCAGACGACCCTACGAGAGGTCGACCCTTCCCCAGGCTCCGGACGACCCTACGAGGGTACGACAGTACGAGGCCAGAATCAAGCCAGACTCACTACCGGAAGAAACTTTGCCCTCGGCCTCGTCTCATAGGCCGAGGGTGACATCATGACAGCGCGTGGTTCGGGACACGCGTGGAACAGTGCGCGTCAGACTCATATGACACGTGGCAGACCGTTATAACCGAATCACACCCTCACGTGAGGGAATATTATGTCATCATTTGGCATCTACAGGTGTCAACAGGGAATTGATTAGATCATTATTCACATGCACCATGCTTACTTGGGGGGTACACTACACCCCCTAAGACCTATATATACTTGTCACCTACAACCCTATAGGGGATCGATCGATGAACAGTAGCCCTAGCTAAAACTCTGCTTGTACGCACACAGTAGAGAGAGAGAGAGAGGGTTATGTGCATTGTATCCAAGTCCATTAGTGCCCATACTTAGTGGATCACACACTCACAGTGGATGTAGGCCAAATTGGCTGAACCACTATACATCATTGTCTAATTTCCTCTTATACTCATCCCCTTCTATACACTCATATATCTCTATGGCTGCCATGGCTGCTACTGCTTGAGCTCACTAACACTTATCTGGTGGTGCTAAATCTCAGCATCATCAACCACCATGATGATACATGGTAGAAACATGAAAAGAATTTTGGTGTACAATGGGAGCTCGGTCAATGTGATGTTCTATGATATTTTTCAAAGATTCAAAACTATCTAACAGAAAAATAGAAGCATACCATCGTCCACTGATGAGTTTTTCAGGAGAAAAAATGTACCAATTGGTTACCATTGAGTTGGAAGTTGTAATAGAGACTTGACCAATCTGTAAAAAAGAGAAAATGAGACTCTTCATCCTTGAGAACAATATCTCATCGGCCTATGACATTATCTTCAAAAGAGTGGGCCTGAAGATATTCGAATCCCTAGCCTCTTTCGTTCACCACTGTCTCAAGTTCCCCACCAATTTTGGTGTGGGAATTATGAATGGAAACCAAATGAAAGCACGCGAGTGCTATTACACCTTCACCGATGAAGAGGAAAGGAAGAAGTTAATCCAAACCTATTAGATTGAGACATTAGATCATTGAGATAAAGATAGATTGATAATCGGAGAGGCCATTGAAGAAACGGAGCCAGTGATACTGGATGATGAGCAATTAGAGAGTGAAACCCATACCGTCTCATCCTTGGAAATAATCCTTAAGAAGCAGTTGGCAGAAATCCTATGATTTAGAAAAAAATGTATTTTCTTGGATTCATAAAGATATGCCTAGAATAGATCCTACCATTATCATCCATTAACTAAACATAATCAAATAAGCCAAGCTAGTCAAATAGAAACATTGGGTGTTCGCGGAAGAGAAAAATATGGAGATACAAGAGGAAGTAGACAAATTAAAGAAAACTAAGTTCATTGAGGATGTCATGTACCATAATTGTTGGAAAATGTGGTTATGGTACCAAAGGAGAATGATAAATGGAGAATTTTCATGGACTTCATGGATCTAAACAAAGCGTCTCCCAAGGATTATTATCCTTTACGACAAATAAACCAATTAGTGAATGTATTAGTCGGTTATGAGATGTTGAGCTTCATGGATACATAATCTAGTTATAACCAGATTAAGATGAAGCTAGAGGATAAGGAGAAGACATCTTCCATCATCAGCCAAGGTACTTTTTAGTATAAAGTTATGCCTTTCAAACTAAAAAAATGCAAGTGCTACTTACTAGAGGATGGTGAACGAAGTATTTGAAAAATAAATAAGGAAAACACAGAGGTTTACATAGATGATATGCTAACCAAAAGAATCAAGGAAGACGGCCACATAAAAGACCTTGGCTAGACATTCGACGAATTAGAAAAATACCAGATGAAGTTAAATCCATCCAAATGTGTATATGGAGTCAAGGCTGGAAAATTTATGGGCTTCATTGTGAACTAGATGGGCATAGAGGACAAACCTGACAAGATCTAGGAGTTCAACAAAATGCAACCTCCTAAAAATAAGAAGGGAATACAAAGCCTGATAGGCCAAGTAGTTACTCTAAACATATTTGTATCCAGAGCTATGACCCATTCTTAAAAGTCATCAAAAACTCTTTTGAATGGATAGAGAAATTCCAGAAGACTTTTCTTAAGCTAAAAAGATACCTAGGAAGAGCCCAATTATTGTCAAGACCAATCTAGGTGAAAAGTTGTACTTATATCTAGAAATATCAGAGTCAGCCGTCAGCTTGGCTCTGATAAAAGATGATGAAGAAGTTCAAAAGCTAGTGTACTACATGAGCAAAGCCTTGGTGACAGCAAAAATTAAAAATTCTAGAATAGATAAACTGGCCCTAGCATTGATAGTAGCATCTAGGAAACTAAAGAAGTACTTTCAAGCCCACTTTATAGTGGTCTACACTGATCTCCCCCTTTAGCAAACCATCCATAAACTAAAAAAAAATAGAGAGGTTGATGGCATGGGCCATAAAGCTGGGAGAATATGTGATTTCATATGAGCCAATAACTATGATCAAAGGCCAAGTTGTATTATTCCAGTTGAGCAGATTCAACTACCAATTGAACGATTTATTATAGTCCCAAATGAATAGGACCAAAGCCCAAAAGAACTCTTGACTAAAAATAATCATCCTCATTGTAACGAAAAGTTTACATCTAATTTGATTATAGATGGTTCTCTAGTGGAAGAGGATGTCAATAACGAGCTTTTGATGTGGAAGGTGTTCGTAGATGGATCATCATATATTAGAGGTAGTAGAGCAGGCGTGATAGACAACACATCCAATGCAGGTGACATACAATATGCCCTACGATTCAACTTTAAAGTATCAAATAATGAAGCAGAGTACAAAGATATAGATATATCAATTGGAGTTGAGCAGAAAAAAGCTCATAGTGAATCATAGCTGCTAGTAAACCAAATGTTAGAAGAATACGTAACAAGAGAGGGAAACATGATGAATTACCTTGAAAAGGTAAAAATTATTATTCCAAAACTAAAAGCACTCCAGATGGTCAAAATCCCCACAACTGAAAATACTAAGGCAAATGCATTAGCTCATCTAACCTCAACCACCAAAGCCAATCTAAAAAGAATCGTACCAGTAAAAATTCTAGTACAGAGGAGCATTAATGCCTAAGAAGTAAAATTTTTAAATCTAACCATAGGCCCATCTTGGATGGATCCAATAATCTGGTTCTTAGAATAAGGTATTCTTCCAGTCGATCAAAAAGAGGCAAAGTTGCTTTGTTATAAAGTTGTTAAATTTGTTATGGACAAAGGAGTTGTATAAAAGAGGTTTTATAATTCAATGATGATATGTGTTCATACTATGTAGGCACCAAATATGGTCAGAGAAATACACTAAGGTTCATTTAGAACTCAAGCAGTATGACGGATACTGGTAAAAAGGACAGCCATCTAGGGATATAACTAGCCAATAATGAGGAAAGACTACGAAGAATACAAACAGAAATCTAATAAGTTCTAGAAATTTGGGGTAATACACTAAAGACTAGGAGCTGAGCTAGCACATATCATATCATCTTGGCCTTTTGCTATCTGTGGTATGGATATAGTCGACATATTACTGAAGAGCAAGGCAAGATTCAAATATTTTATGGTAGTGGTGGATTACTTTACAAAATGGCTGGAAGCCAAACCACTTATTAATATGAGCTAAGCAAAATTCTTCTAGTTCATATAGAAGAATGTGATCAGCAAGTATGGTATCCCTTACGCTTTAATCGTTAACCATAAAACCCAATTTGATAATAATAATTTCCAAGAATATTATAACAAATACGAAATCATAAAGTTTCACTCATCACCAGCTCATCCATAGTGTAATGGACAGATAGAGGTCACAAATTGAATTCTAGTAGATGGCATAATAAGATGATTGAAGCATCTAATGGAAATTGGATAAACGAGCCACAAAGTGTGTTATGGGACTACAAAACAACACCATAATTAGAAACAGGAAAAATACCTTACATGTTGGCCTTTGGAAGTGAAGTTATGGTTCTAGTGGATACCAGCCTGTGAAGTCATTGCGTGCTAAATTTTGATTCTCCCATAAATGATTTTATGAGAAGGTTGGACTTAAATTTAATAGACAAATTCAGAGAGGCAGTCGTGCTCAAAGTAGAAGCATATCAGCCAAGTATGACTAAATTATATAACAAAAGAGTTAATCCAAGAACAATAAAAGAAGGAGATTAAGTCCTGAAGAAAGTTACACAAAAATCAAATAAACTGGAAGAAAATTAGTTTGGTCCTTATCGCATAGCTGAAGTGGTACGACAAGGCACATATTGTATTGAAAATTTAGAGGGGGAGACGATAAAAAGCCCATTGAATTCAGAACATCTCAAGAAGTATTATCATTAAAAGATCTTACAGTGGGAGATTATCAAAGTTGTACGAACAAAAACTCACTCTATGAATATATTTTCTACCTCTTTAGTTTTATTAATGTATACCTATTCAGAGTAATACAGATGAGGTCATCTTTGGCCAACCCAATTGATTGCATAAAAATATTATTTAAAAATACACGTATACAAAATGAATACAGATAAAGTCGGCTTCAGCCAACCCAATTGATCTGTTGCGTGTCTTTGATTGCACAAAAATATTATTTGGAAATGCACGACTTTGATTGCACCAAATGAATATAGATCATGTCAGCTTCAACCAACCCTATTAATCAATTGCACGTCTTTGACTACAAAAAAATAATATTTAGAAATGCATGTCTTTGACTGCACCAAATGAAGTTAGCTTCAGCCAACCCATTTATCTATTTCATGTCTTTGACTTCACCTCATTATTAGCAGAACTAGTTAGATAAATGCTAAGAAATACTACGACATTATATCATAAAATGAATGGTTAGAAGAATTTAAAAACATGCAACAATCACATCAACAGGAACACAATAAACAAAGATATATATGAAGGCATTTATATTAAACAAAAAATGCTTTCAATATTCTAAGATGACTTGATCAATACAATTATATTGAATAAAAAACTACACACGTAAAGTAAATGATTTAAGAAGTGTCAGTGTCCTTCGAAATAGTCTTGGTATTCTCAGCAGCAGTTGACTCCCCTTCAACCACCTTAAGGACTTGTAAATCGTCCTTAGAGGATGAATCTATTTCAACTCGGCAGGTGGCTTCTTCTTCTTTAACCATGGTTATTGCCTTGTCATCATCCCCTCACCCTAAGCCATGACGGTTTCAACAATGCCAGGGTAGTGCTTAGCTACCTTCTTCTTTAGCTAGCCACATCCTTTAAGGAAGGCTATGGTAGTGTCAATAACGAACTCTTCAAAATCTTTGAAGGATTTCATACCCTATTCACTAGCCAAGAATACCACACCAGAGCTACAGAAAGTTTTATCTTCATAGCCCATAGGAGATCATTAGTAGACTTAACATCTCCTTCTAGCTTACTAAGTACAATTATCTCGTCCCTCTCTTATAGCTTGTTATGCGCTTTTGTCAAATTATCCTTAAGAGATTTTATTTTGTTCTTAAGGTCTTCCTTGGTAGCCCTGCAATCATAACAAGCATTCCTAGAAGTTTTATCATTGATCCTCAGGATGGTAGTAGCCATATTACTTTGCAAAATGAAAAGTGAAACGAGTTAGCTATAAGTCAAAGAGCTCGGTCAGTCAGAGCATAATAAAGAGACAAGATAAATTAACTTATCGCGAAGGCCTTGTGAGAAGAAACGGCCTGCAACTCCCACATAAGCTGCAGCGCGTCCGGTCCAAAGAACCTAAGCATGACGCCCCTATGGCTAGGCACGTGTATTATATACATATATATACAAGAGAGAAAAAATAACAGGAAACGGGTCAGAGCTCGAGTGTAAAACAGTTTAAAATTAGTTTAGGAAGTATTTAAAATGCTTATCGGCTAGTGTAATAACCATGTTAGTATGTGACACTCTCTTGAGAATTTCTCACCTCTCATCTAGTGTGCACGCCTACAGTACTATTAATCCCATAAGTTTATTTTAACTTAACTTCTCCCATAAGGTTTCATTCCATCATCTACTATGGCTAATATAATTAATTTCTGAAAATCAAGCTTTCTCATATATCTTAGGTTATTTGAAATAACTCAGTGATGTCACAAAATTTCCAAACACTTATAACAAAATTGAAGTAATTATTCATTACTTAACTACTTTTTATACACAGTAGAAGGTTCTCATACTTAAGTGTGTGTGTGTGTGTGTGTGTGTGTGTGTGTCTATATATATATATATATATATATATATATATATATATTAACCACTGATATAATATATATATACATTCGGCACCGTGTATAAAATCTATGGTGCTAGCATACTCTGGTATCAAGTCCCCGTATTACACATATTAAAGGAAATACTAGTTCGGAATCACTCTCGAACTGTATTAACATAAAACACATACAAATGGAGGCGAAGCATAGTTCCAAGACACTAAGAGGTCAGTACATACCCTCACATCTCTTAGAACCATCTGACTATCAATCAGATAGCCTGTACCAAGGAATCCTATGTTCTAGGGTACGAGTTAATATCCCACCTAAAGGCCCAATAGAGATAAGACCGTCCCGGTGCGAAAATTCGAGTGATAGAAAGTAGCCCGAGTATGATTTTTATACAGATATATAATTTATGCAAAATCACACAGTCATATATATATATATATCCACATTTCTAAATTAGGTGCGCTCACGACCCATAATTATAATTATCCGCTCTTAGCACCTTTTTACTTGATTATCTCGTATAACAGATTTGTCACTTTTATTCTCATATATATAAGTTACTCCATACCTACTTCTCGTCTCTCGAAGTATTCAATATCCCTAAGTATAATTTCAGTAGGCACTCTCACTTACCTTCTAGTCTAACTTCCTTACAAGTCTCGACCTTTTATTAAACATACGCATGACTTCATATGTATGAATAACTCCTCGTTAATCCTTAATTTCATCTTACATTAAGTTCTCACTCAACGGAGTTTACCTATACCCTACTGGTTCTATTTATATCCCATTATGCTCTAACAATAATAATCAAGGGTTACTACGCATTTTAATCAGATTAAGCCAACATAAGGGGAATATGCAGTTTTCTAGGAGGGGTCGATCGATCGAGGAAATGGGGTCGATCGATTTTCTTGGGTCGATCGATCGATCAAGCAGTTATGACGAAAACTGCATTAACCCAGTTACGGGTTTGCCTCTCCAACCTCAGCCAAATCTCCATTATCATTCCAAAACTCCCAATAAACGTTACTAGAATTACTATATACCAGAACACATAATTTTCTATGTAAAATATGTCCCAAATCATCAATTACAACAATTTAATGGGTAAAATTTACCTGAACTTCAAGAACCCTAATTTTTCTTTTTCTTTCAATTCTTCCAATTCTTTTCCAGATTTCCTACATCTAAATCCATACAAATTCGTGGTTTATCCTCTACATGCGATTTAGATGTCCATAATATGATTACTTCTTCTACAACATGTGATTTTAAGTCTCTAAACTATACTTTCTTTCATGAAACAAGTTCTAAGCAACCCTAGACTAACATGATTGAGATATCAACTAAAAATAAAGTAAGATAGATACTTTCCTGGAAATTGAGTTTCTGATTTGTGGAAGAAAGTGGTATGGTTGATTTTAAATGTAAATTAAATAAAAATGGAAATGGCATGCTAAACAAGTGAAATATAAATTAAATAAAAATGGACTACCAATATTATGTAGGTTGTTTTATTGCATTTCACACCTACCACTCGGGTCAGACCGGGTTCACTATGGGTAACCCAAAAATCCAATTCGGGGCATTACGAGTTCGATTTCATCACTGTCCTCTCCTTCACATAAGCCATATTTTCATCCTCAAAACTTTCTTCATCATTGTCAGCAGGCTTGAAAGGCTTATAGGTATTGATGCTCAAATAATTAGTCATCCTACGAAACCTTTTTGGAGTATGTATATCTTCAAAAACATGGAATTCGAAGTACAAATCCTCCTTATGAGCTTCATCAATCTCTTGTCCAGCGAAAGGGCCCTTTTGGTAATCAGGTCGGGGGTTCAATCCTTTATAACACTAATCCCTCTCTCAAGATCATTTGGAAATAACTCCCAAACACTAGAAATATAAACTAATTTAGTTTTTCAGTTGTGGTTATTAGTTTGGGATACCTACACCATCTTCATGTTGGATTTTCTAGGGGAGAAGTACCAATAACCAGGGGTCATGTGGTTCTCTTTCAAGATAATACGAGCCTACATATGTCTCCACTAAAGCATATCTCTAATGATGGACCTATAAGAATTTGGGGGAAGCGGAGTGAGAGTCTGTCTAAATTCCTTTAAGATAGACCTTATCGATGGATGGAGAGGAGACAAACTCCGACCTAAAGGAACCAAAGAGGAAAATAAACCTCCCCACTCCTCTTTGTCAGGAATCAGGGATGGAACACAAGACCCTCAGGTTGGCCAAGTCTTCATATCTAATATCACTTCCACATAACTCGGCGTCGGAAGTGGTTGGGTCAAAAGAAGAGACAAGAACATCTCCCAAGTCCATCTCCTCTCTTGTTAGAGGAACTACTACTGGATATGTGGAAGGAGTTATTTTAGCCAATAAAGTTTTCTCTTCAGAGTTTAGCGTGATAGAAAGTGTTGTGTTTCTATTATATGCATAGTTCTTTCCCATAATTCTAATATTTGCATTATCAAGACTCTTTAAGGTATGAAACTCATAAGTAATGCATTCAACACTTAGGGGATGAAAATGTAGAAGAATCTAGTATGGGAACAAAGTTAAGGTTTTATAGATTGTCTTTTGGGTAGAAACCTTTCAAAGGAGGGGGAAATCAATCAAAAAAGGAACCGGGGTAAAGTTAGTGAAGGTAATGTTTCCAACTCCTAAATGATTCACTCATGAAGGGAACTCACCACTACACCAGAAAAACCCTAGAAATTCAATAGAAAAACCTACCGATCTAGAAAAATCCCAGGGAAAAGTAAACACTGCAACCAGAACAAAAAGAAAGATTTGTTTAATAAAAAAGAAGCAAGATTATGTGAAATTACCTGATAAATCTGAGAAGAAGACTGGTTCCAACGAAGGAAAGTGAAATAATTCCAAGAGGAAGATAGATTGTTGAGTATATCTCTCTCTCTCAAGAAGTTGGATCGCTTTGTTTTGAAATAAGGAAAGACAATTTTTTTGTCCTGCTTTTATACTTAAGGGGAACACGCGTGTTTTAAAACACTGTCACATTGCTAACATGTGATTTTCTTAAGTTAGCCATCCAATTTTAGCGAGAAACATATAAGGAGATTAGTTTGATTGGCTAAGCAGAATAAACCTCGATTTTTGGACCGATTGAATATTGATCCGGGATTGATTATGATAAACCTTAACTCATTCCTTTGTAGTCGCAAGAAAATTCTTGTGGCCATTTATTATACCCTATTTGTGAACAACACCTTATTGTTTTAAGACCTTGCTCCTGGTCGAAGAGATTTTAGTACAAGAGCTTGTCTTTATCCATGAGCTCGACTGCATTCCATGCTTAGGTGGTAAAAACAAGGTAGATTGATAGCTTTGAACTTTGGCAGCTGGACGATAACATCCACATGTCTTGTCAGATAGTTAGTATTTGACAAATCGTCCATTTGATGGGTGAAACACTAAATAACTCAAGGATTGCTCCATTAATCCAAGATATTCCCATTTGGCCCATGTTGGCCAACATATCCTTTCCTTCTACAAGAATCATTATAAAAGGATGGATCCGTTATAAGAATAGGGTAAGAAACCATTGATTTTATATAGAAACATGTAAGAATATACTCAAACATCCCTATTATCTTAAACCTAGATGTTATAGCCTTTTATAGTATAGATCTAAATACAAAAGTGACAAGACACCCAATAGATGTAGGCTCATTATTAAGGGTTGAACCATTATATCTCAGTATTAAACCTCTTATCCTTTTCCCCTTCTAATATACATTACATATATATTGTCTGTTATCTCTGGTTGGTCTTCTTTATCTAAGACATAATTTGAATCCTTTTTTAGATGATAACACCCCCATAGAGGAATAGAAATCCGCATTATGATCCACGAAGCAAATGAGAAAATCATGTCTTCTCCTTGGTATCATACTCAATTCCTCCAATGAATCAAAGGACCTCCAATTTTAGATCGCGAAGTTATTTATCATAAAATTCAAAGGTAGATAGATTTGAACTAAATAAGCTATATGAAATATGAACCAAAATATTCTCTTTCAAAAGCATAGCTCAAGTATAGAACTATTTTTTATCAAAATAGGAGGGAAAATGTGAAATTGGAAAGAGAAACAAAGGAGTAATGCAGTTAACCTCAAAAATTCTCTTCAAAATATATTTGAGTTATTAGGCTTTCACACACCAGAAAATGGGAGGGTAATGTGCCTTTAAATAAATTAAAAATTCCAAAATTTGACGTCATCGTGTACACAATTACATCTGGTCATGCGCACGAATTTTTCAGTGTGGACATTATGGCAAAACCATGTGCATTGACCTAAAGTGAGGTCATGCAAATGGGCCATGAGCATGGGCTTAAAAGAGAGATTTGCAAACAATTAAGCCAAAAACATTTTATCAAAAACGTTTTATATATGTCCTAACAAAGTTCAACATTAAACCATTTCCTAAAATCATTTTCTCAAAAGTTCAGAGATAGTTTAAAACATTTCAAACACTTGTTCCATCAATTTAATCATTCTCATGCACTTTTAAAAACGTTTTGTGCATGTGTGTGGGTTTTAGCCATAATCAATTCATAAACTATAAAAAAGATATAGTCTTCACTTCAATGTGCATGCATGGAAATGGAAGTCTTCAATGAATGGCGGTGCATGTTCTTCAATTTTTAAGATTTATCTTACCAAATGTAGATCGCACCTCGCTCATAACGAATCAATTTTGTGTGGCTAGATAGCCTCAATGTTTTGACACTGGAATAAAGCCAACTTATCTCCCCCTTGGCTAATCGGTGGCAAACAACCCAAAACCTAAAATGATATTACTACCCCTACAAGATGTACACTCCACTAGCCATATAGTGAATGCAGCAGAAGGTAATGTACAAAATCCAAAAGATATGGGTGGGAGTTAGAATCATCAATGCTAAGACTGAAACAACATGAAACAACAATAAACATCATGTAGGCAATAGCATGCATAAACAGAAACCCCCTGCTTGGGAATACTATGAAAAATCAATGTGATATAGATGATATATAAAGTATGTAAGCATGTGAAGTGTAAAACATCTAATATCAATAAGTAACACAAATAGTATAACTGCCCTTAATCAATATCTACCCCTAACATGGATATTTCTCCCTATTTTTGACAATTCCCCCTTTTCACACATGGGACATGGGAAATATTAGTCTACTTCTTAATCTTAAGGAATAATGTTTTATCGCCCCCATTTTGTCACGGAATAAAGACAACGAGAGGAAATATACCATATAAAAGAAATATAGCATGGTAGGTAAAATCACGATACAAATATAACTAATGAAGCAAGAGCTAGTTGAGCATGTGAAACACCATAGTTATAAAATGGAAATACACAATGAGGATATACAAGTGTATCATCATATGAAGCTAAAAATAGGGACTAGTAGATTAAAGATCTCTATTAATAAGCATAAAAGTGTGATATGTAATATAGAAACAATCTAAATAGAATGAGATCATATACAAAGCATGTATATATCATCATAAGCACAAGAATTAGATAACAAATAAGAATGAAGTTACCAATTAATAATTGACCAATGAAGGATGTAAATCCATAAGGATAACATCGTGTACCATAAGAACCAAGAAAAATTAATGACAGATAAATAGTAAAGGAACATCACCCATTCACACAAGCATCCAAATATTCATGCATCAAGTACCAAAGAATACGTTACGAATATACAATCGTCTTAGTACCAAATGGAAAGGTATAAAAAGGTCGCAATCAAGGGACAATCAATGGATGTGGAGATATGAAGAAAATAATTAATCCTCCTCAGTGATAAGAGAAAATGAATCAATGATAAAACACAAGAATCATGTGATATGTAAACCAACGATGCAATAAACAATATGCTAGAAACAATGAATAAGTTGCATGATAATAATTCCACAATCAGGCGATATCTTAATAAAAGAAATATAACTCCCCTAATACAAAAATTACTCCCCTAAAATAAATGCATGATAAAGAATTCAATTCAATGACATACTCCTCTTAAAGATATGTATGCAAGAAGAAACTCATGAAGAACATAACAAAGCATGGCATTTATGGCATGTGGAAGCTTATGAAATATTATAGGAGTAGGAGTATAATTGTCATAACAATATGTCAACATAGCATATGAGAACATGTGAGCAAGTGAATATGGATATAGATCAAGAAATCATATGATAGAGACATGTGAGCTATAACACCCTGTCCACCCGGGGAGAGTGATGGCGCGCTACTATCGATAAAACTAATTAAATCCACAATATAACAAGGTATAGAGCATCTAAATCCCAAACAACAAAAGAGAAACCACTAATCTTAAATCTCTTCAAATACAAATACAACCAAGTCCCTCGAATAAATACAGCAACTAAAATAAATCTCCAATGCTCTATACATCAAAATAAATAAATACAAGTCTTCTCTCTTGTATTAAAATCTTCTTAAAATAATCCTCGCTATAAATCATCCCAATTAAATCCAAAGCGCCCAAAATCTGCCCTAACCTCCCACTAAAAGAAAATATGGGGAAGTACATAATACGACATGAAAGATGCTCACCAAATATTAGCGGTGAATAAAACGTCACAATACGAGTACGAATATTCAAATCAAATGTGAATCTCATAAGAAATTATATCAATATAATTTCTCAACAACACATTAACCGGGTCACCAGGCCTCACCACTATACTGCGCCAATGCATTTTTAGCATATCTGGAAAAAGGAATATTGGCGGGTGCCCAACCTCCGTGCCATATTAAAATCTCATGACAACATGCTCAACACAAAAAATACCACATGAATCAAAAATTAGATTCTAAAAAATATTTCCAGATTTCCAATGAATTTAACAGTTCAAATATGAGTCAATAATCACAAAAAAGCAACGAGGATAATACTCGCGAGATTAAGGAGCATATTGTGTAAAACCCCATACCTCAAAATCATCACATGAATCATCACATAATTTTAGCCTCAAAATCTATTCACACCATCACGTTCTTCTCGCAAAAATAATCAAATATCGTTCTAGCCCAAACTCGAGAAAACATAAAATAAGCCTTTTAATTTAAGGTTGAAATCTTGAATAAGTTTGGGGCTATGGTTTGTATATGAAAGGGAGTAATTTTAAAGAGCTCTTCTGGTTGAAAAGTTTGAGAAAAAGTGATTTGAAGAGCCAAGCCATGAATTTGTTGATATATAAAGGATTAAGAGTTTGATTAAGAAAAGAGTTCTAATGAGATACAAACACTAAAAATTTTATTCCGGACGATCGGACCGTTGGAATTGGATGAAATTTTATAGAGAATTACCTGAAGACTAGAGTTCAGCTCGATCGGACCGTTCAATATTTTTAAATAGTTTTTTTGCTAGAGAGTTTTATGTTTTGAGGACTCTTCTATTTAATAAAAATTTAATTAAAACTCCATTTTAATTCCAATTCCGAAACCGTTTGAAATTCTCATCTTTATAAATAAAATCCAACATATTTGAGCAATAAAAATAATTCTATCAAAAACTTTATTTTCCTCTATATTTTGAAAATACCCCAAAATTACGCGGGTTGTTACACTTTCCCACTAACAATGGAATTTCGCCCTCGAAATTCGCCGAATACCTAACTCTCAAAAATCAGGCCAACAATCTCCAAAAATAATCTCATCACCAAAAAATAATTTCCTCACATCTAATCCAGATGCCTAACGCAAAACGATTCTCTAAAAATTTCTATCTCCAAATTCGCGCCACAAAAATGCAACAGACCCAAAACCCAAGACTCGAGGGTGGTCGTATACCTAAGCTCTGATACCACCTGTGACACCCCGCCTAATTAAATACCGGGTGATCAGTCCTATATTAAATTAAAATCAAGGTGAACGGTTGGTTCATTCTTAGCATCACTATCATAATTTAAAATTTCCAATTTAAACACCCTAAATAATTAAGCTAAGTGTCAAAAAACCATTTAAACCATTTATTTCCAATTTATTTAAATCCAGATATGAAAACCTTTAATAATTAATTGTTTAAGAAATCACACAAACATTAAGGTTGGTAATAAACACCCAAGAATTTAACCATTCAAATAAACTAATACCAAGTTTAAGAATTACAAATGCAACCATCCTGACAGTAATTAAAATCCCCATGAGTACAAAGTACTAAAGATAAATGAACACAATCTCTGACAATCCAACTGGATAAGGAAACGGACGACACATGCCCAAACAAATTAGAGCTGAAATAAGAGTGGAATCAACAACGAGGTCGTCTAAGTAATGGCCTACAACTCCCACATAAGCTGCAGCACGTCCAATTGAAAGAATCTAAGCATGATGCCCCTGTGGCTGGGCACCTGTAATATATACATATATATACAAGAGAGAAGAGATAATAGGAAACGGGTCAGAGCCCGATTATAAAACAGTTTAAAATTTAGTTTAGCAAGTATTTAAAATGCTTACCGGCTAATTCAACAACCATGATAGTATGTGACACTCTCTTGAGAATTCTCACATCTCATCTAGTGTGCACGTCTTTCGTACTACTAATCCTCATAAGTCTATCTCACTTATTTTCCATAAAGTTTTATCTCGAGAAATAACAGGGTGGTAGTATTTAGTTTAGAAAACAAATATCTTCAAGATTCCTTACGCTATTTAAAACAAATTAGTACCATTATGAAGTTCCCGAACATTTAAGAGAGTTGAAACATTTATTCATTACTTAATTACGTATACGCGCAGTAGAAAATTCCCATGTAAATATATGTATATATATTAGTCTCACATATAATATATATACTAACGGCAACCCACATAAAATTTATGGTGCTAGCGTACTCTGCTATCAAGTCCCCGTATCACTCATAGTAAGGGAAATACTAGTTCGGAATTACTCTCGAATTGTATTAACAAAAAGCACATACAAATGGAGGCAAAGCATAGTTTTTTATCCTAAGAGGTCAGCACATACCCTCACGTCTCTTAGGACCATCTGACTATCACTCAGATAGCCTGTAATCGAGGATACTATCTTCTAGGCAACAAGTCGTTATCCCCCATAAAGGTCCAATCGAGATAAGCTTGTCCCGACGCGAAAAACCCTGTGATAGCAAGTAGCTCAGGTACGATTTGTACACAAATATATAATATATGCACAATCACACAGTCATATAAATATAATATTCACATCATTTTAAATTAGGTGCGCCCACGACCCATAGTTATAGTTATCTTCTCTTAGCACATTTTACTCGATTCTCGCATAATTGACTCGTCACTTCTATTCTCATATATAAGTTACTCCTTACTTACTTCTCATCTCTCAAAGTATTCTATCACCTTAAGTATAATTTCAGCAGTTACTCTCATTTTCTTTCTATTCTAACTTCCTTACAAGTCTCGATCTTTTATTTATCGTACGCTCGATATCATATGTGCGAATAACTTCCTGTTAACCCTTTATTTCATCTTACATTAAATTCTCACTCAATATGGTTACCTAGACCCTACTGGTTCTATTCATATCTCATTATACTCTAACAATAATAATCAAGGGTTCCTATGCCTTTTAATCGGATTAAACCAAAATAAGGGGAATATGCAGTTTTCTAGGAGGGGTCGATCGATCGATCAATGTTCTTGGGTCGGTCAATCAATCAAGCAGTTATGGCGAAAACTGCATTAACTCAGTTACGGGTTTGCCTCTCCAACCTCAACCAAATCTCCATATATGATTCCCAACTCCCAACCAACATCATCACAAGTACTATATGCCTAAATAAATTGTTTTTAATGTAAAACATGTCCGAATTCATCAAGTATAACGATTAAATGGGTAAAATCTACATAAACTTCAAGAACCCTAATATTCTCTTTAACTTAATTCTTCTAATTCTTTTTTCCATATTTTCTACTCCTAACTCAAAGAAAATTCGTGGTATATGCTCTACATGTGAATTAGATTTCCAGAAATGTGATTATTACCTCTATAACATGCGAATTCTAGTCTCCAATATATGCTTTCATTCACGAAACTAGTTCTAATCAACCCTAGACTAACATAATTGAATCATCAACTAAAATAAAGCAAGATAGATACTTGCCTGGAAATATTTGTTTCTGATTTGTGGAAGAAATTGTTGTGGTTGTTCTCCTCGTCGCGTGATGTACAATTTGGCGGTGACGGCGGTACGAATGACGGAGTTTTTGGCCTATAACTCCTTGAAAGCTTCTACCCTTCGTCTCCAATGGCCATTCTTTGTTATTGATTATGTTAACCCTAGAATACAACCCATAAAATTTGATATAACCTTAGAAAATTCGTGGGTTTCCATGCCCAAAAATACAAAATGTCTAAAACGCCCTCCCGGGATGTTAATTAGGCCTAAAAATGACCCGAGACCCACACTAAACCCTCGATTACATTATTTTGACTATCTCGACCCTTTCGAACACATTGGCGCACTCGAAATGACCATATGGGTGACTTATAATTTATTCACTTCTAATAATAATGATTTAGTCCTGACACGACACAGGCGCGTCCTGACTTAGATTTCCATAATTGCCATTTTATTCACTCGTGACAATTTTAATAAAATAAATTTCATATATTATCTTACTCGTGCAGTAATATTCAATAAATATCCAATAATTACTAACTCACATCACTTTAGTAAATATATAAAAAAAAATTATTTCTAGATCAATATTAAATTAATAACTCAATTAATTTAATAAATTCCCTATTTTAAAATCCATAAAAATACGGGGTATTACATGAGCATGTAACATGTGATCATACATGTGAGATAAAGTATCAAGAACTACTCAACATAAATACACCAAGAAGTCACTAAAAATATATAATCGATAAGGTACAAGGTGCATCAAACATCAAACTAGCAAAATACTAGCATGATAAGTATAATATCAACTCACAAACTCAACTGAATTTCTAATAGATCCAATCGAAAGAATTATCATAGTCTCATCACTCACTCGAACTAATTAGAGAAAACAAGCTCAGAAAATGGTAGCTGGTTACAATCTTTGAGCATCCACAAAGCTCTAAAAACCAATCAAATACCAACTATAAAGTGCAATAGGCTCTAAGAAGAAGCAAGTGAAAAGGTCCAACATTCAGGACAGAAGGTTGAGCAAAATACAGAAATATACATAGGAATAAATGTACTAACATGGCAGAGAACTAGTTGAAATCAACCTAAAGTATCTAGAACAGAGTAGTGTGTGCATGAAAACATTTATAGTCGTTCGAACAGCAACCTTTTGAAAGCGTGGGCACAAAATAGGGCATAAAACACAAATAATTCCAAAAACTTCATAAATTTCTAACGAAGCCTACTGAATTCCAACACTCCTAACCTAAGTCACATGGATGCAAATGCATGAAAAATTATCTAATTTGATTTTAATAGAACCAATTTGGGATAATATGCAAGAAATAATATAAATCAACAACTCATACACACACACACACACACACACATACAAATGCAAACAAAAAGCATGTAAAGTGTGATTGTGACATGATCAATTGATTTTACTAAACATTTCTTTTAAATATTTATTAAATACATGGATTAAAAATACATATACTTGACATTCAATAACTTCAACATTAAAGGCATAAAATTCTTATCATATCAATATTTTGTAACATTGTAATATCAATCAAGGTATGATTCATGTGATAATAAGATATACAAAATCAACATGAATACATATAACTAAATCATGTAAGACATTAAAAATAATGCTTAAAAATAATCATTCCATCAATATCTTTTTTATCAAACATAGGAGTTTCAAGCCATTTACTCCTCCAAGCATATATTATTAAATTCCAACTAAGATAGAAAAATTCATTTTGAAATGATAAGACCGAACTTCTTTCTCATGCCGGTTCAAGATCTTGACGTATGGCTCTTTTTTAACATATTTTTCCTTTTGTCATTAATTTCCTTTCCACGCGCCTAGATGAGACCTACGCAAAAATATTTGTAATTCCAAAATAGGTGTAATCACTCTTAACGGTAGTCGTTATCAATGCTACCGATATAGATTCTTTTTCAACTCCTTCAGAGAAGGAAACATGCCAAATCTCACATATGGACCAATGAAACACAAATAATATCTCAAGGATTTAATTACTATCAAATTAAGCACTATAAGCAAGATCAACATGATAATATTCATAAGCAAAAAGAGATATGCATATGCAAGTAGTGCAAAATAAAGTACCATAGATTTCAATAAATTTGGCAATCATGATTTATCAAATTAATTTCAACCAAAAATTGAATCAATCAAGCATTAACATTAAATGGTTTAGAATTAACTCTTTAATCATCATTCAAGTTAAATAAATCATCAAATCATAATGAATTAAAGAATTAACCATATATATTTTAAAAAGGAATAAACATACATTTTTTGGCTTTTTGAATAATAATTGTGCAGGAATATTTACAAAATCATGTTTAGTTATAAACCATAGCATGGAAAGCAAATGAATGAAAAATGCATATATGCATGAAAATCTCACAAACACATAAAACACGATATCATTTGGAAATCACTCACTCGCAAAGATTTCTTTCCCGCACAAATCAAGAATGAACTAGGAATGAGAACTTACAAGAACCTAGTCATCCTGAGCAAACTACATACCTAGGTAGCAATGGGTGTTACATCCCCCATGTCAATGGGATACTCATACTTGACCTCTTTCAACTCAACCTTCTTTTGATTTCCATCCAAGTCAACCTTGAGTCTAGGTGCATTCCTACAAAATTCCCTATTGACTTTTTGAATCTATATCTCATTCCTCCTACGATTCTTATGCCTAGTCCTTAAAAATTGAGTTTGGTGTCTAGGTATATGTCTATGAAACTCTAGTCTAACCTTATCTCTCTCTTGTACTAGGAAATCCATCAAATTATCAAATTTTCCAAAAAGTTCACTAATAGGATCACTACGAGCAACTGGCCTCCTATTTTCCATGAACCTATTATTTCTCTCTCTTAAGCACTTATAAGATTGATTTATGTTCCCTTTCAAAAAGTACAATAAGGTATGTTTTTTCTCACAACATTCTTCCCATGAAATCTTCTCTCACTCATTCTCAAGTCTTCCTTCTCAAACCTTCTCTAATTCATTTTAACCTCTTTCTTCTTATGTTGAGATTTCAATCCAACGTTTACAAGTATTTTTCTTTCAAAACACAAATTAACAACATGATTCATTTTACCACAAAAATAGCATCCAACACCATTTTCCATAAACTCTAATTTGGAGTCAATCTCCTTCTTTTGTAGCATAGGAGTTTGTATCTTATCTTCCTTTTGAGCATTTAAACTTTCATCGTTCAATTTTATTTTTCCAAAGTTTTTCTTAAGCATTGAACCATTGAAACTGACCCCGTGAATGTTAGGTTTTTGTTGAGAATTATTCAACAAAATACTATCAAGTTTGGTTATTCCATCATAAACTTAATTTTCAAATCATTTGCATGCTCAAGTTCAAGTTTTAACTTTTCCATGCCAATTTTTAAAATTGAATTTTCAGCATGCCAATTTTTAAAATTGAATTTTCAAGATCAATCACTTATTTTTCTTTCAAAATATATGCATTTTGTGTTTTCAAATACACACATTGCTTTGTCAAAATCTCTAAACGTTTTTAAGCTCAAAACACTTTGATTGGACTTTTTAAGTTTTTTCTTCGTTCTCATCAAGTTCACTTGTAAAACTTTTATCTTATTCTAAAATTCAATGTTTGATTTCTTAAGCCCAGGAGATACTTGATAAATCATTAAATTATTTTAGAATTCTTCCTCATCATCATCACTAACATCTACATCATCATCAACAACCTCATCATCATCAATACCACTACAAGATGAAGAATCACTAAGCGACGTATTTCTATAAGCTTTGATTATTTTCTTATTCGCCACATCCTAATCTTTATTCACCATAAAAGAAAACTTTCTTCCATTTTCCCTCAAAATTAAGGAATAATTTTCCTTTGAATCATGTGATGAACAATCAATCAATGAGTTGACCTGAGGAGCAAAAGTCGACTTGTTTTTTAAACTTTTGAATGAATTAAATTCATTTTGCAAATACTCAAATCTCTTCTCAAGTTCTATTTTAGAATTTTCATATACAAGAAGTTTTTCATTCACTTTTTCAAGTTCAAGAGTCAAATCACTTTTCTCTTTATCACCAACCTGGAGTTTTTCTAAATCATGTATTAAAGAAATGTTTAATTTTCTCAAATCTGAATTTTGTCCTCACAGGGAAAATATATCTTCAAAAAGCTCACCTTTCTCTTTTATATAAAAAAAATTACTTTCGATTGTCAAGTTGACTAGCCATTTCAAACTCTTTAAAAGCTTCTTTTTCTTATTCAATGAGTTTGACTTGAATCGCCAATTTTATATTCAACTTTTTCATTTTGAGAAGTTGAGCATTTAACTCGCTTTTGCTCAAGGATTTGACATTTTCATTTTCATCACTTTCATCCAATTCAACATTAATAGATTTTGATTTTGTCGAAAAATGAGAAGTTTTCTTTTTCCTCTTTTCCATCTTGGATATCAAATGTTCTTTAATTTCACTATTACGCACAAGCATATGATCCAAAGGTATGGCACAATTAATACTAGCCAAATTAGGACAAGCAAAACCTAGATTTAGTCATAAGCAAACAAGATCTAAGCAACAAGCATAATAAACACAAAAAAGATAAGGATCAAATAAAGGAGGCTAATGCTATTCAAATGAGAACTTAGATCCGATACCAATTGAAAGAAAATGTTATGTGCACTAAATAAACGTCAACAGAAATCCTAGAGGGGGTGAATAGGTTTGAAGACAACTTATATCCTATTTTTAATTTCAAATGATTTTGCTTTCGCATTAGAGTTACTTAACACAAGTTTTACCAATGTGAGTATTCAATAACAAGACTAACACACATAATAATGTAATTAGGTAGATCTAGAGAGAAAAACTATAAATCAACACCTAACTTAAATTTTAGCTAATTACACTTGATCTAGATGTAAATATGTGCAGTTTGTGATCAAAGTGTGTAATTGAATGAGAAGTAATCACAAACATTCCACAAGACATATTTATGAGGGAAAAAACCCTACCTAAGGGTAAAAAAATCTCGATGCACTCCAATTTATATTCTTACTTCAAAAGAATTTTATACAAATCAAGAAAGTACCTCTCACTCATGCCCACATGAGTAGTTACCTATAAACTTCGAATTTTTACCCGTAAATGATTTGAAATTCGCTTCAAGCTCCACGAAACAAATGAGAAACTCTAATCTTCTCCTTGAAATAACACCATGCTATAATTATTCAATGAATTAAAACACCATTAATCTTAGACGCAGAGTACTTGATCATACAATATAAAAGTTAGATAAATTTGAACTGAATAAGATATGTGAAATTTGAATCAAAACACTCTTAATTCTTTCTCAAAAGCATAGATCAAGTATAGATATAAATTTTATCTAAATAAGAGGGAAAATTTTAATCTAGAATAGAAGAAAAGGAATGTCCTCTCAAGCTTGAAAAATGTCGCAAAATTTTATTTCAGTTATGAGGTTTTCACACACCAGGAAATGGGAGAGAAATGTGCCTTTAAATAGGATTTTTCCAAAATCTGACGTCATCATGCACATGGTTAGATCTAGCTTTGCACATGATTTTTTCCAGTGTGGACATCACGACAAAGCGTTGCGCACGAACCTAAAGTGAGTTCGTGAGAATGGGCTTAAAATAGAGTCGTGAGAACGATTAGGCCAAAAACATATTCTCAAAAGCATTTTATATAACCCCTATAAATTTCAACACTAAGACATTTCCTAAAATCATTTTCTCAAAAGTTATGAGATAGTTTTAAACATTTTAAACACTTGTTCCATCAATTTATTCATCCTCACACACTTCAAAAAAAAATGTGAATGTCTGTGTTTTATCCATAATAAATTCACAATCTATAAAAAGGATATAGTCTTCACTTCAATGTGAATACATAGGAATGGAAATCTTTCATGAGTAGCAGTGCATGGTCTTCAATCTTAAATCTTCATGGTTCATCAAACATAAACTAGATCGTGCCTCACTCATAACAAATCAAGTCATTGTGACTTGATAGACTCAATGTTTTGACACGGGAATATATCCAATTTATATAACAATACAAAATTCTAATATGCACCATCAAGGAGACGAGACTTTTGACAAGTTATACGTTGAGCTGAACGACATAGTTACCTTTTTCTTTGCTTTGGGAAAGACCGTTAAAGAGAACAATATTGTTGATAAAATCTTACAGTCACTCCCACCTATGTTTTGTGGAAAAGTTGATGCCATTGAAGAGGTTAGAGATTTTCTTTCTAAGCGAATGCATGTAGACGAATTGGTTGGCTCTCTCTAAACCTATTAGGCGAATTTGTCTTATTGCTAAGGAGTGCCTCCTGACGAGAAAAATATATCTTTCTAGACTAATAAGGCATCTCCTAATTTTAGTTCCCGTGATGTTAATGAGGATTATATGGCATTTCTCACTATGTTTTTGAAGAAGTGTAAATACGATTTTAGTCTACAGGCACACCCAAAAACTATCTTACTAGATTTGAGATTGGTCGTGGAAGTAGAGAAAAGAAAGATGAATCTCCAAAAACCATCATGGGTTTTATGTGTGGTGGTCGAGGTCACATATCAAAGAAATGTCCCTCATATTTGAGTCATAATGGTGGGAAAAATTCTTATCAATACACTTTTAGTGATGATGACTCGGCTCCAAAGTGACTCTCAAGAAAGCAACTATGCCACATTTATGGCAAGAGAGATATTTAATGAGTTGAATGATTTAAAGGATTTATATATTCCTCTTCTGCCTAGTGAGGAAATTATTTTTTTCATTCCTTACTTGATCACTATTGAGTAAGAAGAGGAAAATGAACTTCAAGTCGACTATGTTAGGCTTTATGAGGAACCCATGTACCTCGAAACGCATAATATGGAACTCTCCACCATGCTATCCAATATCGAGAACCAAATGGATATGGTGAGTAAGAGTAGTGTGAGGCAATTTGTAAATCCATATGTGGTGAGTATAGAACCTCATTTTGAGGGAAGTTCTATTGACTTTCTTCATATCAAGATTGAGTTCCTTAGGATGTCCTAACACACAATTAAAAACTCAAAATTAGCCTTAGATAATAAAATCTCTTTACTTGATATTGAGATACTATTCGCGACCACTTTTAAGATGAATATGGAGGTTACGTAATTGGATAAGATTAGTTTCATTGCCAAGTTGTCCACTTCGGATAGATGAGGAATCGGTTTTGATTGTGATGGTTTTATGTCTATCCAATCTCTCATAACATCCCAACCCATTTTCTATCTCCCATTGTTGAATCTTCAACTCATTCCATACCCGAATGAAGTAGGGGGGAGGTGATTTTCATGTGTTCCTTTTGCGACCAGGAAGAAAACTTGAAGGAGTTTTGCTTTAGACTTGGGAAGAAATAACTCAAGCACCCCATCGACCCACAACCATATAGGTGCAAGCATTTTCATAAGTTCGGACACCTTAACGAGATTTTTTCTTTGATTCCACCATGTCACACTTAGTTGATTTTGATATGGGAAGAAAGGTCGATAAGAAAGGTAAGAAGAAGGTGGAAACCTCTCAAGAAGTTTTATTGTAAAGGAAAGGGAAACGGAAAAATGTTTGATCCTCTCACACTTCCTAATTTAGTACATAGATCCAATTCTTTAAGAATTGATTCAAATAGGGTTCCAAAATAAACTGTTGATAAAGGAGAACTAGAATCCTTAAGAAACATGCCAAGGCCTGGTCCTTGTTTATGAAAAAATATGATTCTTGTGGTTTAGGTGTCTTAGAGTGTTTTGTTTACTCCTTTTGGATAGGCATCTTGATTTCTCTCTATCATTACTTTTACTCTTTAGATATGATTTTTGGTTTGTTCATACATTTATATTTTGGCCTTGTACAATATTGGTCTTCTATGCTTATTAGGTATTATTTTATCCCATGAGCTCGAATACAAATCTTCATGCTTAGTTATTGCACTAATGGTTTTATTTATATCTTTTAATACTCCTTGTTTAAAATTTTAGAGTTTGAAATGCCTAGGTAAATTGAGCTTATTATTTTAGAGTATTTGTCATAACTCGTGTACTTTACACTACAAAATAAACTTGAGCATTTCCATGCAAAATATAATTAGGGGATTTTGTAACACCCCGTATTTTTATGAATATTTACAACGGGATTAATTGGAATTAATCTAGATATTTAAAATTAGATTAATTGAATATTTATTAAGGTTAATATAATGGGATATTAAGGAGAGAATAAGTAATCTTCCCTTGTATGTTTAGTTGTTACTGAGAAATATGACACATGTGATAATTTAGTCTCGGCAAGCATATGACTCGTGTCTGGACTTAAATATGGGGTTTAAAATAAGAGTGAAATATAAGTAACCCATATGGTCATTTACAGTGTGTAGAAGTGTATATAGGGATTAAAACAGTTGGAAACTATACTCGAGTGTCGGTATAGGGTCCCCGATCACTTTTGGGCCAATCCGTCATTCCAAAAGTCATTTTTAGACCTTCAAACTTCTAGGATAATAAGAGATATGGGATTCATCACTTTATAATAGACTTTTGAGTTAGAGAAAAATGGTTATTGGAAGAAACAAAGAAGATGAAGTTGTAGGTGAGGCATATGAAGAGTCCCAAGAGGAATTTGAAGAGTTTTCAAAGGAGAACCACCATTAGCACCACTAATCGCTGTCGGAATCAAGAGAGGAACAGGGAAACACCTACACTATCATCTAAGCGTCTAATTCAGACCTTCATTTAGAGGCAAGTGCTTACTTTCTTTAATTATTAAGTTATAAAAATATGCATGTTAGAGTAAGATGCATTTTTTATGAAAACAGTGATTTTTGAAAGGATTACATTGAGATAACTCCATATGGTGATGTAGAAATCATGCTAGGGATGAATCATATATTTTAAATCACGAAATTGGAATTATAGCATGTATTTAATTGGAGATTAAATTTGAGTTTATAATTGAGTATGATGCTTGAAAAAATAGGATTGTTTTGATGGAAAGTTCATGGATATCATTAAGGGTTTATTCGAGAATGATATTAGAGATTATTAAACTTTATTCATGATATGAAAATTTGTAGAGAATGAATTTTATAAAAAGGAGAATTTTGGGTGTTCAAAGTGATGAACATGGATTATGGTTAATATTAGATTTGTATAGAAAGATGGTGAAAAACAAATGTTTGTTTGGTGAGTATAAGATAGAAATCTGCCAGAATTTTTTACGCGACTTCGAATATATGCCATTTTTAGTGTACTCTGAACTAGAGTGAGAGCCATACACTAATGGAAAGGCCAATGTCTTAGATTTCCATATATCTTTGAATCATCTCACGTGGATTTTAGTAGAGTGAGAAATTGCAATTTTACTATAGGGTGTTTAATCTGCAAGAAAATTTATGACCCAATTCGATTGCTCAGAAATTGGCAATTTTGTTATTTTAGGTGTAAAACTTTAAATAAATTATTAGAACCATAACTTGAATAGTTTGGTATTAAGGAAAAATAGTGGAATACCAGTAGTATATAAGAATGAATCTCGCGATATGTCATTTAAATGAAATCTGACCTGGTTCGAACGACAGGTCCAAAACTTTGAAAATTGTAATTTTTACACAGTTGTTTTGAGATAGGGAACTGTCATTTTATTATTGTAGCATACTGCAGAATTGCTAGGGAATATTCATAGAATAATACCTTAAATATTTGGAAAGGTGAATTAACCTTGGAAATTTCGAGATAGGGAATAACGAAAATAACTATATTATAAGTTGTAATGAGAGAATACTACGTATGGAAAATACATGTAAGGGTTGGGTGAATACCTTGAATTTTAATGGGATTTGGGAATGCCTATTATATGATTATTATTATTATTATTGTGTGTATAGCATACTTACACTGCTTGCTATCGGGAGGAGGTTTTCACGCAGTGGACAGTCTTATCCTGGGTGACCCAATGGGGGGATATTTGACTTGTACCTAGATTATATGAACTTGGTTACATGTTATCTGAGAAGTATGGTAGTTTCAATGGTTGAATGGGAGTGTAGGTATGTGTGTTGGGGATTATACTCGCCTCCAGTATTTGTGTTTTTAATTTACGGTTCATGATAGATTGAACCAGTTATCCTTTATGCAGTGATTGATGCACCGAGATATGATAGCAGAGTATGGATTATACCAAGTGGTCTTATCCTAAGGGTACAGGATTTATATATATGGATGTTTTGACTATGTGTATATATATATGTACTTGTGGATAAATTCTACTATGTGAAATTAGTAGATAAAGTAATGTCAATAAATAAATAAACTTTGGCGAGTAAAAGATTACCTATTAGAACAATGGGTATGGAATGTGGTTTTGGGAGCAAGTTATTTTATAGCATATTGTATGGGAGATACGGGTTACCCTTTTGAGATATATTTAGAAGTATAAGTCTATGACCTAGTTGGGAACATTGTTGACAACTAGGTTAGGATAGACATACTTTAGGCGTGCATAATAGTGGAGAGGTGAGAATCTCATGTGAGAGTTCAAAACTATCGTGCACATAATACTTGCATTATTGCAATTTTAAATACTTGCTAAAACAAATATTTTTACAACTCGGGCTCTGACCCGTTTCTTTCTATTCTCCTCTCTTTTGCTATATTTATATTATATATCAGGTGCCCAGCCACAGGGTTACCAGACTTAGACGCGTGGATCGTTTAACGAGCAGCAGCAATTGTGGGAGTTGCAGGTCCTTGTACTTAGACGCCTCTATCAGTTCCTTCGATTCTCTTCAGACACTTTATTTTGGCCATGTTTCACCCATTCTCAGTCATTTTATTAGAGATTGTACTCAGTTTATGTTAGTATTTTATTTTTTATTTACTTGAGGATTTTTATGACTAGTTGGTTTCAGACTTTCAACTGGAATGTTTTATCCAGTCTTATTTATTTTAGTAGTTGTTTCATGTCCAGTATTTAGTATATTCATGTGGAATGTAAATAGCATATGTCTTAAAGAATGGAATTTTTTTATGGATTATTTGAGTATAATTACAATTAATTGTTTTGACACTTAACTTAATTATTTATTAGGTGATAAATGAAGAAATTGTTTTTTGACAGTGATGCTAAGAATGAACCAACCGATCACTTCGATTTAATTTAATAAAGGACTGATCACCCAGTATTTAATTAGGCGGGGTGTCACAAGAACCACGCCTAGCACCACCAACCGCCACCAGAATCGAGAGAGGAGATGGGAAACACCTACACCGTCATCTAAATGTGAAATTCACAGCTTCATTTAGAGGCAAGTGTTTACTAGATTAAGATGCATTTTTTTATAAAAAACCATGATTTTTAAAAGGATTACATTGAGATAATTCTATGTGGTGATGTAGAAATCATTCTAGGGATGAATCACATATTTTAAATCACAAAATTTGGATTGTAGCTTGTATGTAATTGGAGATGAAATATAAGTTTATAATTGAGTATGATTATTGAAAAAAATAAGATTGTTTTGATGGAAAGTTCATGGATTTCATTATGGGTTTATTCGAGAATGATATTAGAGATTATTGAACTTTATTTAGGATATGAAAATTTGTATAGAATTAATTTATAAAAAAGGGAATTCTGGGGTTTCAAAGTGATGAAAATGGATTATGGTTAATATTAGATTTTTATAGAAAGATGATGAAAAACAAAGGTTTGTTTGGTGAGTATAATATAGAAATCTGCCAGAATTCTTTACACGACTTCGAACATATGCCATTTTTAGTGTACTCTGAACTAGAGTGAGAGCCATACACTAATGGAAAGGTTTATGTCTTAGATTTCCACATATCTTTGAATCATCTTATGTGGACTTTGGTAGAGTGAGAAATTGCAATTTTACTATAGGGTGTTTAATCTGCCAAAAAATTTATGACCCAATTCGATTGCTCAAAAATTGGCAATTTTGTTATTTTAGGTGTAAAACTTTAAATAAATTATTGGAACCATAACTTGAATAGTTTGGTATTATAGAGAAATAGTGGAATACCAGTAGTATATAATTGATAGGTAGGGGTTGTTGGTGAATCTAAATTATAGACTAGAACCTATTGGAAATTATTAAAGGTAATAGCGTACGGGAATCAAATGGGGATATGTAGAGAATTGAGATGAACCCAAGCTTTGAATTAGTAAAATAATGTGATACTAACTACAAAAATTATAAAAGCGATGATTATAACTCTTTGAATAGTGAGTGATATTCTTAATAAATAGGAATAAAGATAAAGAGTGAAATAGTAGTACGTTGAATCATTGAGATATATATGGGACGTACTATATGAATATGGATGGGCTGTGTGAATGCCTGTAATATATGATTCTTATGTGTATAAGTATACCTACATTGTATGATATCACGGGAGGTCACGCATAGTGGGCGATCCCACCTTGGAGATGCCAACAAGGTCTAGATGAGTTCCCCTAGGGCTGACCATTATTTGAGTGTACAATAATGTTATCGATCATTTGGGTATGTTAGGTATGTGCATAGCCCAAAGTCTTAGGACTATGTTCTCCTTCATTATGTGCTTATTGATTTATGGTTCGAGGTGCCATTCTGAACCGGTAGTCCTTATTGTTACATGAGGTGCATATGGACTCGATAGTAGAGTATGCCGCATCATGAGTTCTATCTCTGGGGATGCTGTATTAGTATAAATATAGATAGTGTGATACACACACACACACTAGGGTATGCCCATGCCTAAAGGCACGATTCTTATTGTAAAAAATGCACAGCGTTTATAAGACCATACGTCGTATTTTAATTCGCAACAGATAAATAATTTTTGAAATAACCTATGGTTCGGACCTATTAGCAAAGACAAACTATTTGGATCTAAACCGAAAACACCCACCTCAAAAATATTTTGAGATGTACAATGATAAGCATCATAGCAAAGACAGAAACTAACTTTGGTTCTAAAATGATTTATATCAAGTATGTTACAAAGATAGCTCAACCCATCAGAACATAAAAGACTCACTTGATTTTTAATAGACTAAAAGAGAGAAATTTCAAACCTAACCCCATATTGATTTCATACCATTATCGACCACCACAATGTTGCTAGTTAACATGAAACATCTGAATTGAACACAATAAAGATGACAAATAAGCTAACAAAAATAAAACCATTCAGTAGAATCATCTCGTTAATGGAGACGATCGGTCCTCTTGGTTGAGCATCATGGCAAACGATATTGGCGTGACCATTATGTCGGTCATCTAGCAACACCCCAAACCTTAGGCCAGCAGTTGCGCTTCACACGATACTTGTGATACGCATTCCCTGTCTTCAGCATAGGCTTCTTTGTTCTCATCATCTAGCAACCCCCCAAACCTTAGTCTAGCAAATGCGCTTCACACGGTAATTATGATACGCATTCCCAGTCTTCATCATAGGCTTCTCTGTTCTCCCTCCTCCAACCAACTGCCCAATCATGGCATAAACACGATTTCCAATTATACGCTTACCAGAAGAGGCAAGCACACGCATCAATGTCTCATGTACGGCCTATTTTCAATTAGAAACTTCTTAAAAATTCAACTAAAAATTGCATAGTATTTACCTATAATCCCATAAAATAAATTAAGCCAATAATTTCCACCTAGTATTTTGATTAAAATACCCCCACCCAAAGTGTTTGATTAACCAACATTATTAGCTTTGAAATCCATTTTCACTTTATTTCACACCCAATGGGTTGAAGCAAAAAATAATCAAAATTTTGAAGAAAAGGAAAAATGATGAACGTCATTAATAAAACTCAATAAAGAGATTCACCCAAAATAATGACCAATCTCGTCAAAAAAGTACCTGTAAACACACAATGTTCATCTGAGAGGGATTATCTAGGAGGAAACCTTATTGTTACTGCCTTTGCAGGCCTTTCTTTTGATCTTCCATTGAAATTGTTTAGATAAGATGGTATACATGGGCATGCATTTCCATATGTTGGGAGCATTAACAAATTAATCGAGAATGCATTCATAGGCTTGTCTTTCCAAAAATTTCATGATTCATTCCATAACTTTCGTAAAGAGGTTAACTACTGTTACATACTTAAACAATTTGAGCATGATCGGGGGAAGGCCAGTGTGAAGTTCAAATTTACTTCACCAATATAAAACCTATAGTTGTTTTTATCTTTATTCCAGCTTCCTCTAAGTGGGTGTTAAGCGCCTTGTTGCTTCGGTTTGAGAATTTGTTTACCCATCTTGTCTGAGCGTCTTTGTTACATTAGCTCTAAGGTTTTTGCGGCCTCATAATCTGACAGACTTCTTGATCTAGAAATACAAGTAAATACTCTCATTTCATAATCGTAATCACAACTAAGTTCTTTAGAGAATAATTAAAATTGTGGGAAATTGTTGAGTGTTTTCGTTTTATGATAGGCTTTTCTTTGCAATTTTAAGAAGAGAAGAATAAATGAATACCTTTTTCCTTGTTTTGCTTTAAAAGCCACAAAACCTTGATTCAATGTCATAGATTAGTAATAACATCTAATATAAACATATGCCCATGCCATCTACTTCTTTAGTTGGTGTTGCTAAATCTCACCAGCATCTCTGTACAGAAACTAATAAGCCAAGTTTCCATAGACAAAGCATAATTTCAAACAATAGATATAAGACAATGTCTACAATATAATAATATATGTAATGTGGTTCAAGTCAACAACTAACACCATTAGATTAAACAAAAAATAGTACCAAAATATAATAGTGTAGAAGAAAAGAAAAAAAATTTGAAAAAAAAATGAAGAATGGATATCAAAGCAATACTCAAAGCCTCGCTAATGAAATTTTAAAGATGAAATGAAAACCTCACCTAGAGATCTCCTTTTTTTTAGAACGCGCACTTTTGTACTGCAATAAAATTAGAAATCAATAAAATTTAGAAATTGGTAAGTAACAAAAAATAGTTCGGTATGTGTTTTGGATATTCTAACCTCCACTTAGGAACCTTTTGGCTGCTAGGAGGTACAACAAATGATGTCTTGAAAAAATAAAATCCCCAATACCTGCGATGTTTTGAACAAATAAAATCCAAACCCTAATCAAAATTGAAAACCAAATTGGTTCCTACAAAATAAAAACTCCTAAGAAATTCATAAACCCAAAACAAAAACATCTCCTCATTAAACTTAAACAACATCATAACTAAATTAAATGTCGGAATCACATTATTCAACGCCAAATGACTCTTCATGTGAAATTGCTTCATATGTGCAGGAATCTTTACTATAATAAGGCGTATTCTATAAAAAAAAATAGAAAAACACAACCTCAAGACAGCCCACATCTCGAGTTATTTAATACTTAATCCCAATACCCACATTTAACACATCAAAAGCATTCAACTTTAAGGTTACCTTGTTCCTCCAATGTAGAAATACAAATAACCCATGAGCATATATAGACTATTTATGTAACCTGCCAATCTTTTACTGACTTGACATTAGGCTCGACCTGACATCAAATTAGCCAATTCAAAACATCTGATCAAAAGCAATATAAAGAAATTGATCTAAAAAATTTGCAGAAATAGTCAAAAATACAATATACATGGTTTAGAGGATATATTAAATGCACAACCATAAGTGTCAAACTTTTACCTTGCTTTGAGAACGTTGTTTCAGTGGTTGTCTTGTAAGAGGATGTCCCATGTGTGTTTCAGATTGGCAGGTTTATTGAGTGAAATTATGTTTATGATATTCAAATAACCATTAAATTTAGGAGAGTGGGTAGTTTACTGAAAAAAAATACCTTCACATCAGGGATCTAGGCCTAATCACCCCAAAAGAAAATCCATTCCATATTCAAAAGCTACATTTATCTTAAATTATTCACCTAATGGCAGTAGACGTAGGCAAAGTCTTAAACATACATTTCATTTGAAGTGTGTTTGGCAAATATCTCGGGTAAAGTCAGTGATAGCATCAACCCAAGCATATATTGGATCGCCCTATAAAATAGAGAGGAATAAATTAATAATATGATGTAACTTGACAATTGGAACTCAAGAGAAAGCACAAAAAATAACTTAAGAACCATTATCAAATTTGGGTGATCCAAATCTATTTTGGGTGAGAAGTCATCACTTCGAGTTGAAAATCAAGTTTGAATCAAATACCCAAAATCTAATTTCGGTGAGAAGCCATCATGAAAATAAATTAATCTACTATCGAGATGAAAATCAAGTTTGAAAATCACTTCAAATTGTTTAGGTATAACAGAGATTTGAAACAATATTTACTTACACACTCGTGACTTTGTAAGTATGTTTATAAATTTTGTAATTTTTCTTCCCCTAGATTACTCGATGTATTTCTTAATTAACAATATATTAGATACCCCAATGCTCCAATTAGAAGCCAATGAAATAACCCCAATGCTCCGGTTCTACAAAGGTGGTGTTCGGAATCACTTCAACAAAAGAAGCCATATACATAAGAAACTCGTGTTATTGGGGAGCAACCACTACCACAGTGTTATGAATCATCAGCAAATAAAAAATTAACTCAATGTTATGAGAAGACTAACATAAGAATCATCAGAAATCAAAAAATAATTACTTAGTTTAAAACATTACCTCAGCGTGTGTGAGAGAAATATGACGCTAAAAGTATACACATATCGCATGTCCCAACCATCTCATGATGTTCTTATCTTCTGTAAGGTAAATGGAATCGAGTTCGTGGAGCCCAAGATTGGTTGAAACCGTCCTTTTGGGTGCATCCCAGTTATCATAACATATGACATTGTTTTACCATCAGGGTGTACATAGCAGAGAAGGGCGTTCCCAATTTGGACACCATTCTTACATCAATTCCACCATAAGTAATACTGAGAAAGCAGATATTGCTTTCCAACCCATTGATGAAGCAGGCAATGTCATTCCCACAACCTTCTTAAGCAGGAGACGCTTTCCATCAAATTCTGAATGGGATTGTTTGAAAACTGCCTCATGATAAGAGTATATATTTGAAGCCAGGTGAGAAGATCTTAAACTGGACTGCTGGTTGAGTGGATGACCTTAAACTGTGGTAGCAGATTATATAATGTGGAAAGTGACTGCGTAAAAATTGTTAATTCTCATCAGAAGTTTAAATCCTCAATTCACTCAAATGTGTTGCCTTTTTACATTACGAATGACACTGCTTCCTCTTTAAGAAGGGAATATGAGCCCCTCATTAATAGATTTGTCACTTCCATAGAGTATATCTATATAGAAACTTGCATTTACCAATATTGGGATCAAAATTAGCCCCTCATTAATAGATATACCATATGCATATTTGGCATCCAATTGTCCCGAAAGATAAAGCATAATAAATATTTGATATCTACATATGCAGGTTAAAAAAGTTTGATATAATATATGCACTTTGATATATCAAATCTGCATATGTAATTCAAATCGCAAAGTTATAATAGGGAGTGCATTATAATAGGGAGTGATGAATATGTTATATCATGTTTAACATATGCAGTTTGACATAATGGAGTTTGATATAACATAAAGTTTGATATAAAAAGTGCATTCAATTGGATTGAATTACATATGCATCACTTCCTTTTGTCACTTCATACCAATTATAAAAAACCAACTGTCACTTTATGACAAACACTTTCCTCACTTCATTTGCCAACTATAACACCATATCATCTTCATTACCAATGTCAAACATGTCATTTTCCAAAAAGAAAGATAGTCCTTGTTGTTCCCACATGTGCCATAAGCAGTCGCAATTTGCCTTGTCATATCCTTAATTGGGTCAGGCCCAAGTTAATACTTCGTTTGATGCTTTTTCTGGAGTAGAAATGAATACTATCACTCCGGTTATAGCAGGTTGCACACTATATCCTTCCTTATAGAAGTCCACTAAAGTCTTGTGATCATACTCATATTCTCTCTGCTCTAAATACTCCATACCTGATTTGTACCTTTTCGAGTCTCCTCAAATACAATAAGTAGCACCCCGGAAAATTTCTCTCCCATTCTATTTTAAAGTGCAAGTTCTCGCAGGGTGTTCAGGGTTACCTTTGTTTCAATGCATGCCAGATCAAAAACAGACCAATAATCCTTGATGTAGTCGATCACTTTCTCATCGTACTCAAATCTAGGGTTTGACACCAATGAAACATCATACACAAATCTTAAACAAAAAGATAAAACCTCACCATCATACACAAATCTCAAACTATTCATTACACAAAAATAAAAGGGTATATTTTGTTATCATTCGTTTTTTAACTTGACACAAATAATAGGAAAAAACAAAATATTAAATTCTCCAATACACAACTTGTCTTATTTAGTAAACCAATCCTAGCAAAATATTGTAGCTTTTTACATAATGAATATACATCTTCATGTAAACACTCTTTGGACAATTTTATAAGTGGAGATATAAAAGAGGTACTAATAATCAGTTGTAATTAGTCCCATGCACACTAAACCAAATTCAAAAATTCCTTCATAAAACTAAAACTAGGAAATTGTCACATACTTTATTAAAGACACAATCAACTTCATATTTTAACATTTAATAACAACAAAAAGTAAAAAAAAAGCATAAACTTTACCACATAATACACCTCATTCCTTATAAAAAAAATATCTTGTATTTTAGGTTGTTACATAATCACCTGAATACAAAGCCCAAACTTAATAAAAAAAAATGTTCACATTTATAACAACCACTGGTATTAAACCCATATGATAAAGTGTATGCATTCCCATATGTCTTCTAGTACTTACTGTAACAACTGAAATATAAATAGAATGTGAAAAGCATAAGACCAAACATGAAATTTATTCAGATTATAAAAAATAAAAATAAAAGTTGCAGCCAAAAATCTCAATGCAAAAAAAATTGTAATTAAAAAAATAGACTTTACCACTATTTTTCTTTACCCCTTGTGTCCTCTTAGGAGTAAGAACTCCTCAAAACCTGTAGAAAATTGCTACTAAGAGATAGTTTTATGTTAATACGTGTTAGTTTTTACTACCTTTAGTCAACAACTAAATAGAGAAAAAATTAATCACTAAACATGAAATTGCCTTATTTCAAACCTAAAAAGAAACCCATCAATGATACAATATTTTTTTTGTGAAGACATCTAAGATGATACCTTGAATGGTGGTGGAAGAGAGAGCATCAATAACAAAACCTGCAAAATTAATCAAATTTGAACCAAATTTCATCCTAAACTCTATAAACAAAATCTATTACTTTAAAAAAAATGGAGTCTGGATACTAAAATTAACATGGCTCTTAAACAACAAATCATTATTAAAACAACGCAAATAATAGAAGAATAAATGAACAAAAAAAATGCAGTTCGAAAGAGAGTTAAACATAGAACAAAACAAAACTATAAAAATGTAGGACCATTTAAAATGTTAGATATAAAAATAGAGTTAGAGATGAAAAAGACTATACCTTATGTCGATCTGCAAGAAAAAATCGGTTAGATCTAAAAAATCCGGTGATCAAAGGAGTGCGTTTGAGGAGAGGGACCCCAAAACTCCGGGGATCTAAAAAATGCAAGAAAAATCCGACGATCGAGGGTGAGGAGTGTGTTAAGAGCGATGAGGAGGGGGCAACAGGGAGGAGTAGGGGTGGCATAGTGGAGGAGGAGGAGGTGGATTGGAGAGAGGGAGAGAATGGGTTGATGTTTGAGGAAGGGTTTTTTGGGTCGATGATGAGAGAACGGGAGAGAAGTAGAGAATCCAAAGTTTTTGTGAGAAATGAGAGAGGTTGTGAACAAATTAATGAAGTAATTTTGACCAAAGTACCCCAATTTTGAATTGAAGTGAAAATTTAGTAAGTAAAAAAAGATGGGGAAATCAAATAATTGAGGGTAAAAGAGGTAGTGTTGGAAAAATTCATATTGATGACATCATAGTTCAATCTTATGACATACATAAGTTTTGTAACTTATTTTATATATATATTATATATACATATATATACACACACTTGTGATTGCTCTACTCTGTTATGTGTAGTAGATAATATAGATTGTAAATATTTAAATTGGAATTAAGTATGTGAAACTTAATAAATAATGTGGTGATTATAAATCTGGTAAAAAAAAAGTAATCTGTTTACGTATCATATGGGAGATACAGGTGGGAGAAATGATTAATAGGGATTAGTAGTGGAGTATGTGGGTTAGTTAGGCGGGTAGTTTAACTAGGATGAATATCAGGAGACGTTAGATTTGCATAATAGAATGAAAGGTGAGGACTCATGTTAGAGCACGTACATCTAACATGGATATTTATATTGCTCAAATTTATTGCATTTGAACACTTGCAAAATATTTTTAAAATGTTTTAGGGATTAACCAGTTGCAAATCTTTTTCAAAATACTTTAGGTGTCCAGCCATAGGGCCACCGGATTTAGCAGTTCATTCCAGGTTGACAAGTTGCAGTTACTGTGGAAGTTGTAAGACCTCGTGATTAGACGATTCCATTTCCTATTTATTCTTGAATAAGTTCTCACTTATTTTGTTCAAGCGTGTTTCACCTTGTTTAGTCAACAGTTATGCCTCAGTATTTTTCTTTGTATTTCGTACATTTTGTCTCAGTTTTTCTTTAGGGATATTGTACGGGTTTTGGTTATGAATTTTATTGAGATGATTTATCCAATTACTATTTAGTGACTGTTATTACTGTTATGAATGTGGTTGATGAATATTCAATTGTATTGTTGTTAATTTAAGATAAAAAAGGAAAAGGTTTTTATAATTGGCACCGGGCTTAATAGGTTATTGATAATTAATATGTTTTCGACAATGATGCTAAGGATGATCCATTTTTTTAACAAGTTTAATTATAATAATGGACTGATCACCCAGGGTTTTAATTAGCGGGGTGTCACGGATTTTTTCTAGTTCTATCAAAAATTAAAAGTTTTATGTGATCCGTTAATGAAAGGGTGTCATTGTTAATCCTTTGATTTAAGTTATTCTCAAATCATGAGTCGTGATGTGGTAAGGGTTTCCACTTTGAGTCATGAGAACTACCTTTGAAAAAATGGGAACAGTTACCTACCCTTTGTAATGAATGAGCGAAAGTTGCCATATGCAAAATTTTATTAAAAGCGATTTCTCAAAGATTTTTATCTATCCAAACTTGAGTAAAATAAAGGATATGAGACTTAAAAGGTTTTAATCATAATTCTCTATTTCAGGAATAAAAAGTGATAGTTGAATATTTTATTTATGTTGAAGAAAAATTAGGCTCTCTCTTTGTTGCATGAAGTTAAAAAAATTCAAAAGTGATCCCAAACATTAATCTTCATTCTTATATTTTATGGGTTACAGCTCATTTTATTCACTTTCTATCATGAGTTATGTCATTGAATCATTCTAACTTTTATATGGCTTTAATTTGACCTTAGGCCTTTGAATGCTAAACCATTCTTTATGTAAAGTATTTGGCATAACCAAAAACAATTGTATGATCTTTTGTAGCTTGTTTGGTCATTCAAATTGGTATTTTAGGAATTAAAATATACCTTCCCATAGCTAAGAAATCATATGTACATTACCCTATTTGTTTGGGACGTGTTTGCAAAAAAAAAAAATTGGTTGCTAGAAGCTAGCGCGACCTGTGTCGTCGGAGCTTCGCTGCAACGGTACAGCTGCAGCCTATGAGAGAATCTCTTATTGTAGTGACAACACCTGAGAGTGATAAAAATGATCAAATCGGGATGTTTTAGATCTTTTGCCCATTTATCTCTCAAAACCTTTTTCACCCTTAGAGAAACCTCTGGCCTCCCTCCCATTTTAGCATCTTGGAAGTCTTTTTAGGTTGTATTTACCTCATTTTAGTGGATTAATCGTAATCTTGGTAATTTTTTCATCCATAGAATTTCTGAGTTACTCTTCTTTATAGCTACGGGATGGTTATTATTATTTTGATAGATTTTGATAAAATGTTCTCTATCATTGATGAGTTTTTACTTATCTTGAGTTTAGATTGAATCTCTTGAGTAGATTTTATTGTGTACAGCTTTTGATTTACATTTTTGGGGTTTGTCTACTTATAATGTTAGTATCATATCCTTATTTTTCATTTTGCATATCTCTTAGTATTTATGTGATTGTTTTTTGGTGTGTGATTTTAGGCTCTATTATGGATCCTAAATCACTCTCACGCTCACGTGCCTCGACCTACACCAATCGGTCCAGATTTGATGAACTATTTGCTACAAATCTTGAGAATTGGGAGAGGTTGAGAGATTCGGAATCTTTTTTCATCCCTTATTATACAAGTTTTTGGGTGATTGGAACAACTGGATTGGTGTTTTCCCTCAAACGAGACCATGTTACCCCAACTTGGTGAGAGAATTTTATTCAAATCGTGTGGATGATAAGGATAACTTGAGCATTAGATTTCTTTCTGGAAAAGTAATGGGAATTGATACAAAGCTTTCTTCCCATGAGATAATAAACCACTTTGGTGTCCCTAGAGAAAATTAAACCGACCATCTTTACTAGTTGATTTTGAGTGAGTCTTGTAATCAGAATGTAATCACTTTTTTTTTACAACCACAATCGGGATTGAAATGGAAGGAATTTTTCCCATTAACTTCTTATTAAATACTTCTATATTATGAACATGGTTATGTTCTCTTGCAATTTTGCTTCATACCAACCGTACAATGTAACTTTTAAACGTGCACAAATGTTGTATGCCATTGTATCGGATGCATGTATGTGTTTGTGTGGTTTGATCTTGGAATGGATCATTGATCACACTAAGGATATTATGAAAGCTCACGCTTTTACCTACGAATATTTTATCGTGTGTTTTCATTTAAAGGTTGGAGTCCCTTTACCTCCCAATGTGGTTCAAGAAAATTCGTAATCTGCATTGGCTATTGACTCATATTATAAGTCGATTTCACAACCTGAGGACTCGAGTGGCATACCCACACCACCACATGTTATTCCTCCATACTTCCTCATTCTTCCCCTACATCATGAGCATCTTGTCCATTCCCTGTAACTAAAAATGCGTTAGATTCTACCCTCACTCAAATATTTACTCAACTGGGTTATAATTTTCTACCTTCTTTTATTTCGATGAACTCTTCTTTATACGATGACTTTTAGCACAATTTTGATACTCATGTACAAAATGTTAGGGACGCCTTGCATGACTCTAATAATGAGATTATTGATTTATGTGTTTTTGGGATATTTAAGAAGAAGAAGAAGAAGAAGAAGAAGAAGAAGAAGAAGAAGAAGAAGAAGAAGAAGAAGAAGAAGAAGAAGAAGAAGAAGAAGAAGAAGAAGAAGAAGAAGAAGTGATTTAATTTGTTTGTTTTGGGCTTAGTTTGGAGTTATTTGGATTTTGGTTTGTATTGATCATATTAATTATAATCCTTGTAAACTCTTAACTTTTTAAATGATTATCACCTTTTAGCGTTACTTATATCTTTAATTGATATATTTTTATCTTTCCATGTGTAGTTAACTTATTGTTATTAGGCATATTACTCTCATGATTACATCTTGACTAGACTAACATGTTAAACCCTCACTCATTATATTATTATTCTCTATTAGTTGGCTTGATTATTATGTTTTACTCTCATAAAATTCCATGAAACCGTGTTTCTAGTTTGTTCTTAGTTCTTTCCTTGGTCACTTTTTGTGATAAAAATGGGGGAAAGTTTGTAGATAGAGGGAATATAATTATTAAAGCATATTAGGCTGCTTAGAGTTATTTATTGCTATGCCATGTTTGTTTATAGGCATTGTATATTTGAGGGGGACTTATTTTTTATAGATATGATACTCACATGTTCAAAACGTTATATTCACATGTTCATATTTTTCATATTTTCTTGTCATATTTCTTCATATAGGTACCTTGATGAGTTTGTTAATGTGTGATAAGAAAGTACTGAACAAGATCTTCTTTTTTATCCACAAAGATGGTTAAGTCTCTTATAGTGATTATTGATTTGCAAGAAAAATAATTTTATATTTTATAATTTCCCTTAGCCAAGCGAGTCAAAAAATGGTAGATTTCCTTCATTTGCATATAATTTTTCTTTCTTATATTTTTTTCTCAGAGTTTAAAAAAGGGGATATTGTAAGAGTATAGTATTCTCAGTGTGCTCTATAGAATAGATTGTCTACATTACATGACCAAAACATGTTTGAGTCTTTGTCCAACGGGTCAGCGAAAAACTTCATTAACGAACCGAATCCATTCAATGTCGAACCTCAAGTACACCACTTAGGAAAAGTATAAGAATTAACGGGCTTAGATTATAATTAGAAAATATTTTTAATTAATCTTGATTTTGTAATTTTGTCAAATAGACATGCAAATATACTTTTAATATAGAAAAATAAATTTTTAAAGAATTGCATCTTTTTGTGTATTTTAAGATTGGTTTCTCATTTTGAAACAAACATACTTATAGTTTTCCTTAAAACATATTTTGAAAAATATTTTAAAGGCAAATTGGACAAATTTTCAGGACATTCGTGCGACCTGTCTCGGTGCAGCATCACCACAGCGATGATTTTTTTCACTATAGTTATAGCATCTCACTAGTTGTTTGTGTCCCTACGCAAAATGCCTGGACTTTGGCGCAACCTCGATCGCTTTTGTTTCGTCGCGGGGACGCAATGTCTCGCTGTAGTAACCTTAGAGTGAAACGCACCTGACACCGTCGAAAGTCACTTTCTTAAAGATCTTCTTTGTTAGTGTATCAAGTATAGCTTTTTGTGTGACTTAGAACTTGATGAAACTATGTGACACCTTAAGAATGTGACACCCAACATTTTGTCCTTTGAGTATTTCAAAATTAAAAGGCTATAAATGAAGTGTTATTTTCACTTCCAAACCATGAGTGAGAGCTTTGAAACAATACTTTTGTTGAAACATATTATATATTTAAAAGAATATTTTTTTACTAATCTTCTTTGATTTCTTTCAAGCCATTGTTTCTAATAAAGGTATATTTACTCACCTTGTGTTCAAAATCTAATCTTCATTAGCGAAAAAATATTTTCTCTTCCTTAGCTTAAAAAAACTCGTTGTGATATTTAAAGCACCACACCTTTGCAAACACCCCAATACACATATCTATATGAATCACTCAAAGATCCTAGGTGTAGAATTTTGGTTTCTTGAAGGTTTCGTTTAAGAACAAAAAGTTTCTTCAATTTTAAAGAAGAAAATTTTGGTAAAAGATTTAAAGGGATTGGTTACGGACCAAAGCCTACCGCGTTTGTGCAACATTCTCCAAGTGTTGTTGCTCTCTATGGAGAATAGGGTGGGAAATAACATATAGTCGGTTGTATCATAATGTGGTTATAAGTCTATTTCTTCTAGTTGTAAAACTCTACCATAGTGAATTTTTTGTTCTTATCGGCCCGAGGTATTTCCCATTAGTGGTTTTTTTCCCGTACATCTGGGCTTGTGCTTATTTTACTATTTCGGCATCTTTTAGAATGATTATATTAAATAAGAATATAAAACTTGAAGATTTAAACTTTAGTAAAATATTTTGCCACATATACTGTTGGATTGCTAAACCCTTATATAATATTAAATTAACAAACTTTTTTTTAATTAAGGGAATTAATTTTTATTTGGTTAGCTACTATCAAGAGGCACACCCTCAGCATATCCCACCAACTAGAAATTGGCTAACATCTGGCTCTGAATTTCACTTTACCAAGCGTAGGTGCCTCTCAATGTCATGCCTCCACTGTTGTGAAACTATCGGGTTTGTGGATACACCAAACTCCGATGGGTTCCCTTTTTCGAAGGCACTCTTGGCTCGCTCCCAGGAATATGTAATATGAGGGTAGGTAAAGCCTAGTGTGGCCACAGGAGGTGAAAGTGGTGGCTCCTCTTGATGCATGGTTGCCATAATCGCAACCATGGTCTATACGATAATGGTAGCCAAATTTGTCGGCGCTAAAGTTGTCACCTTACCCGACTGAGGTTACAACAGTTGTTGCTGCTGAGGCATGGCTTCCTCTGACTTGGCACTCGCGATCGATCGTTGGCGTTCTACTTGTCTCCTAGTGTTCACTATCTAAAAGATAAATAATAAAAGCATATTAGTAAATGTACAATAATAAGAGTAGTACAATTTAAGTAATAAGGCTCAAAAGTATCAAAGAACACTACGCGGAAAAAAGAGGGACACACTTAAGATCCCTAGGACACTAGAACCTGGAATGATTTGATACCAACTATGACACCACATAGACTATATAAATAGATCGATCAATTCCAAAGATAAATGATAGAGAAGTATAAACAATTGAATACCATTGTAAGAATGACTTAAATGAAATAACAAGCATAAATAAAACAACTGATACATGACCGTATGAATAATCCATCACAATCTCTAATACCACAAACTAACATTAATAAAATCCATTACAGGAAATTCAGTGACTCAAATAGTAAACCAACTACCACTAAAGTAATAACTACTATAATATCCGACTTGACTAAAAAGTAAATAAAAATAAAAGAATGAGCATGCACCCTATAAGATCAGCAACTAGGAAGGAATGAAAATGAGAATCAGGTTTGAGGATGCAATGGTATCCTATGACCTAAAAATACAGCTCAATAAATCTACAAAGAATAAGAATTTAACTAAATTTGGCTTGAATAATAACTAAACATTTTCCTATCATAGTCTAGTTATTTTTAAGTTATCCCAACCAAAATAACACTAAATATAGCATACGTATAATCCCAATCCCAACTGAATCCAATGCTTAATTATTATTATTCTCAGCTGAATATTATTGAAAGATTCTACAATATATGCCAATGTATACATCTCAAATATAGCATCAATAAGGAAAGACAGTCTCAAGTCTAATATCCATATAAGTATGGTCCCTGATAAATATGGGTAAATGGGTTACTCACGATACCGCACATAAGATATGAAGGCCTATCTGTATCACCTTTGGGGATCACTTGTGTATACAATGTATAGTTCTAGGTCATCCCTACCCTATAACCTCAAAGCCTCGGCAACGAAAAATCACTATGCATTCCCATCATAATGCAAGACCCCCATACCCAAGGTTATATGCTACAACTCCCTCATATATTCTCCCTTAGGATATGAGTACATTAGTCATAATATCGGGGAAAAAGGACCAAGGTAATCCTGTCTTTATCATTGCTTACCAGTGTGATCAAACGTCCTACCCACCCCATCAAAATCCCTCCCAGTACATCTCCCATGAGCACTCACACATGGTAAGCTTACAGATAAGATAAAAGTATAGCAATCCTAATCACACAAAGATTACCAAGCTATATTCCTGAATTCTTAAATAAATGAATTAATCCCACTAAATTAAAATTTTCAAAACAAAAGTGATCTAGAGTCGTTTTAATGAGATCCCTAACGAGTTATCAATACTCGTTCGAACGACATACAAGATTCGTTCAAATGAGAAACCCCATCTCATTATAACGAGTCCTAAACTCATTCGAACGAGAATCCACATCTCATTCTAATGAGATGCTAGCCTCATTCAAACGAGATGTACGCAGCCAAACCTCCAAAATCTGCTATTAACAACCCAAAAACCTATTCCAGAAGCCTCTAATAAGCACCAATCCCATCCTCTAAATATAATCTATATAATAACATTATTAAGCTATATTTATGAGTTTTACAAGATTATAACTTGTATTTGAGGATTAATTCTCGATTATGAGTTCTGAATACTAGTTTCATAGTTTCACACAATTACTCTCAGATTTAGTTCAAGTATCAAATTTAAATAGGGGCTTTTTATTGATTCATGAACATGATTTAATGTATAATAAATCTTATTTATAATCTATTCCAATTACATAGGATTCACCTCTAATATTTTTGACAATATTAATAAGTGGTTGGGGTTAATTTACAATTAAACTAATTTCAAAATTGATATTTTATTATCAAAAATCAGTTTATTAAAGTAAGTAAACTTTCCTGATGTAGTTTTAAGATTTCATTCTGTAATTATCATTATAACACAAGCTCTAAATTAAATACTTAAAGTAAGTAAACTTGCCTGATCCAAAATTGAAGGTTTCAAGTTTCCATTTCTCTAAGTCCTTTCAACTCTTGAGTGCCTCTGTCCTCTAAGCCTTATGGCTCCTCTCCAAAGCCTCTAGTGTGAATTAGGTCTAGTCTAAATACATCCTAATAGAGTTACCCATGAAATTCACCTTAGTCCCAAATGGGCTTCAATCCAATGAGCCCAAATACCACTCCAAATATCTCTAAACTATACCCAAGCCATGAACTAACCCAATATACTTAAAACTAACTATTTTAAGTCAAAATATCAAAAACGGAGCTTCTAACATCCCCAATGCCAACCCAAAATATGACATAATCCAAGTAATTAGTAATCTCAATAAACGAATATTTTATCTCCTACACGACATTATAATAAGCTACTTCACGATCGATGAGACCTAATACTAAGAGAATAATCCAAACTAGGAAACCCCTGAAACCTAATCCCTGACCATTCTGTAGTTGCCCATAATATGCATCCACTTCCAAAATTTTAATTAATGAATTACAGTGTATTAATTATATTTTCATAAATGAGTTATATAACACATATAAAAATATATAATATAAATAGTGACATCACATTTCACGATCAGCAAATAAAATAAATTTCACCGTTTAAATAATATATAGAAAATAGAGGGCATTACACCGAGCTTCAAATAGCGAGCTTTAAAATTCTGTATGGTTTTTTTGTCACGAATAGGATTCCTTCTAGCGGTGAACCTAATGTGTTTCTTGTCTTTTGTTTGGGATTCATCGATAACATGAATTGGGGTAGTTAGATTAACAGGGCTTTGGAGAGTTTGATGGCTCGGAGACTGTGTAAATGGAGTAGAATTAACTTACGGAAGAGTAGAATATTAAGAACCCTTAGGTGTATATAATTGAGATGTTGTATTAGGAGAGAATTGAGATGGAGTATGAGTGTCTTTATTTAGTTGTGTATCTTTATTCCTCTTCGACATTTTCTATAAAAAAAATAAACAAAATAGGCAAAGAATGTACGTTGATCAAGTTTAAAGTTCATAAATATATCTTACAATACATACTCAGTGTGTATGATTTCCATCCACATGGGATTGTTTTTCTTTTAATAAAGGAAAGCTTTAATTGGATAGGTGGGAAGAACATATCTATGATTGCCTTATAAATGTCAACAACAGGAACTCAAAACCCATTCTTCTTTAATTCTTTGACAAGATCGTATTTATTGTGCATATGTTTTGACACATCACAATCTAGGTGATTTCTCTGTTTACGAAATTCTATCCATAATGGATGAATATTGTTTCCTCTTTTTCAAACAGTATCACTAATGACAATGGACTGTCAGGATTATGAATGTGATATATATTCTCTATTGCTTTATCCCAGCATTCTAGCAAGGAAAATAGTATGGGATTAAACAAGTACACTTATGAAACATCAACTCTGCAATTTAAAAAAGAATTATATTGATCAATTTTTCTAATCAGGTAGTGATAAATAGGAGCCCCACTATATGGAGCATACTAGTAAAAGCGAATTTTGTGCGGACCAACTGTAATTTCTCAAATTTCCATTGAAAGTAATTATTATCCTGAATAATTTTTTTCTTGGGAACATATATAAAAGGAGGGGTGTGAACATGACTAGTATTTTATAATGTGAATGAGAAGATAAAAAAAAGTATAAAAGGTTTTTCATGTGGGTTCAATTAAGCTTAAAATTACTATAAGTTCACCAAGTAATTAATGCTTTTCAATTAAGCAATCAAACATATCAAGTCCAGTTTTATTTAATATCGTTAATCCTAGAATTATATGTGTCCACCTGATGACAAAGCCCTTCCACCAATTTGTGTTCACCCAAATATCAACCACTTAAGAAAGGGGTGAATACGTCCACAATAGCTACCCAAGAAGATATATACACTAATAAAAAAATAGTACACAAACTCTTAATTAAATGAAGGATCGTCCTTGAAGTAAAAATATCCTTCATCCGCACAATATCAACATTAACTAATTAATGTTTTTCAATTAATCAATCAAACAAAACAAGTCCAATTTTCATTCAATTTTAATTCAATTAATCCTTGAATTACTATGTGTCCACCAATGACAAAGCCCTTCCACCAATTGGTGATCATACAAACATTACCCTGTTAAGGAATGGGTGAACACTGCCCTAACAGTCAGCCAAGAAGTTATAAATATAAATAAGACTATTTCACATAAAAACGATAAGTATAATTATTTGAATAAAGAAATTATCTAGAATTATATGATCTTAGATAATTGTTCTCCAATTACATGTGCCCTGGAATGAGAAGAAAATTATTAACAAAAGTACAATTACAACAAGAAAAAAATGCTGACAAATAAGTAAATAACCCTAATTAGTCATATACAAATATATATATACCCTAATTACATATGTTTCATTTGAATATATATATACACATATGTATACGTGTGTGTGTGTGTGTTGTGCGTGCACCTGTACGTGTGTGTGTGTGTGTGTGTGTGTGTAAATGTACCTATATATACAAATGAACCAACCCCTCTTATGTGAGTCGTGTCGTATTAGAATGGGTTCGTATCAAATATTAAGTAAACATATAAATGGGTCGTCTCATACTAATTAAACATGTAGATAGGTCATGTGGTGGCAAGTAAACATGTAAATGGTTTGTGTCAAATATTAAGCAAACATGTAAATGGGTCATGTGGTGGAAAATCATGGATTACATCAGATTGGCCTGATAATACAATTTGATTACGTCTTATTTTGTGAACATTATGAATTTTTGAACTAATTAATTAACTAAGCATAAACAACCTAGACTTTTTCGAACTAGTATTAGATAGTTTTACTCTAATTTATTAAGTTTGTGACTTTGTTTAGGTGTGTTATTGTAATACCCCGTATTTTTTAGAACTTAAATAATTATGTGATTAATTATTATTATGGGATTAATTAAATTAATATGCGGGAATTAATTGGTGATTAATTCGAATTTTAAAATGAACATTAACTAGCGTGACAAGGATTAATACTTATTAATGATAATTATTGAATATTATTGAGTGAATAAGTAATAAGGAATTTTTGAATCTGATAAATTGTCAAGAGTGAAATATACGGCAGTTTAGTATATTAAGTCGGGACACGCGTGTGAGTCGTGTCGGGACTAATTGAATGGAATATAAAGGTAAATTATTTTTAAGTAACTTATATGGTAATTTCGAGTGCTCCGTTGAGTCCGGGAGGGTCGATAAAGTCATAAAACACTACCTGGGTATTTTATTTAGACTCCGGGAGATTTTAGGCCAAACCGGCACCCCGTAGGGGTAATTTTCTAATTTTAATTTTTGGATAAATTAAATGGACGAAAATTGGGAGTTTCTTATATCAGCCACGAGAGGTTCATTAGGGTTAAGATATACAAAAGTAAGGAATGGCCATAGAGTGTGTGAGGGAGAACAAATTCCAAAAAGGAAGGCCCAATTATCACCACCTTACACAACCACTGCCACAATCGTGTAGATCGGAACAAGAGGAGCACACCCATACCAACAACATCAAGAGATCAAACGGTTAATTCGAGGCAAGTGTTTATTACTTGATCCTGTTTAGTAAAAATTGTGTTTATGATAGAGTATATAAATTTCCCCCTATATTTGATAATAATTATGATGAAAAATAGAGGGATTTCTTGCATATTATTGGGTCTGAGATTATACGAGATTAAATTCCTTCATGTAGATAGGATATCATCCACGAATTTATAATAATTTCCATGAACAAATCTGGGTTATAGTAGCCCTTGAATTGAAATTGTAAGAACTAGGGTTTTAATGGTTTAATTTGGGGATTTAGTATTTAATTGATGTATTGTAAAGAATTAGTGATTCTAGGTTGTTAGAAACCATCTAAATATGTTAGAGCATCAATTGGGTTTGCTGTTTGGGTGTATGGGAATGAACACTAGAGGTTTTAGAGGTGTAATGCTGGAAAAATATTGTAATCTGGGCAAGAAGACGAAACAGTGCATCTCGCGCGATGTCACGCGTAGTCGTTCGAGCGAAATAGGGATGTCGCGCGAAGTCGCTCGAGCAACACGTGGCAGTCGTTCAAATGAAGTTGCCATCTGGTTCGAGCGACGAGGTAAATTCTGGGAATTTTCTTAGAGTCCGGTTTTGGAATTTTCAGTTTATTGGAGTGAGAGGAACTGCCAGTTAATAAATTTAAAACGAGATAGGTTTACGAGAAAGTGTGTGAGATTTATACTTTAAATATTTTGGGAAGAAGACTTACCTTAAACATTACGAGAGAGTTATGGTAATCTAATAATATTATACAATACGTAACAATGAGAATAAAATACGTATGGTAAGTATGCAACTAGGTTGGGAGAATACCTATAAATTTTAATAGGATGTGTGTATTCCTATTATTTGATATTTTTGTTAAAGTTCACTAATGGGCGATAATCCGGGGGTGCAAGGTTATGTTGTTTAATACACTAAAGGGTGATAACCCGGGGGTGTAAGGTTTTTATTTAGTTCACTAATGGGTGATAACCCGGGGGTGCAGTATCATTTTATTTATAGCACTAATGGGAATTCAAACCGGGGGTGCAGGACTGGAATATATATGTATAGGGATGTTACGACTATATATATATATATATATATATATATATATATATATGTGTGTGTGTGTGTGTGTGTGTGTGTGTGTGTGTGTGTGTGTGTGTGTATTTAAGATAAACTCTACTAAGAGAAACTATTAGTTATGGCAACAATGACATATGAAACAATCTTAATGAGATAAAGATTTAAATACTCTAAGAGTGAACATGAAAGGTAGTAAAATGTGATAGACTACTTATGAGGTGTTGTGTGGGCGATACGGGAATACTACTGTTGAATGTAGATAGTGTTACGATGACTTTGAACTAGTTAACTTTGGTAGAATTACTAGTATTAAGTATAAGATGCGATAGGAGTGCATAATAGAAGAGAGGTGAGAACTTCATGTGAGAGCACGAATCTAACATGCACACAATACTTGCTTTAAGGCAGTTTTAAATACTTGCTAAAACATATTTTTACACATCAGGCTCTGACCCGTATATTTCATCTCTTTTCTCTCTTGCTATATATATATGTATTATATCAGGTCCTCAGCTACAGGGACACCAGATTTAGAGACTTGGATTGCTTGGCGTTCTACAGCTGATGTGGAAGCTGTAAGTCTTTGCATTAGACGCTCCTATCATTTCTCTCAGTTCATCTAGACTTTTCATTTAGGGCATGTGCCTCCCATTCCTTAGACATTTTATCAGAGATTGTATTTAATTTACTTATATTCATTTTATTTGGATTTAGTTTTACAATGGATTTGTGGTTTAGAGTTTTGAACTAGAATGTTTTATCCAGTCGTATTTATTTCAGCATGTGATTTAGATTTATTATTTATTTTATTCAGTTGAATGGTGAATGGATTATATTTAAATTCTTGGACTTTATAAATATAATTTTTGTTATAATTTAAAAAGGGAAAGTATTTTGGCACTAGATTCATTTACATTAGGTGATTAATAAAGTTAATGTTTTCAACAGTGACGTTAAGAATGAACCAGCCGAACATTCTGTTTTAAAATTTTATAAAGGACCGATCACCCGATATTAAATTGGGCGGGGTGTCACAGGTGGTATCAGAGCATCAGGTTCTAGAGTCCTTTAGGATCTGTGCGACTTTTTGTGCTTTCAGCTTAGCGTCCTTTGATATAGAGCCTTATCTTTAGGACTGTTGTATTCTTATTTTTGCGATCACGTCTTCAGCTATTTGAGATTTAACGATAACTGTGGACTAATAAACTTCTTTCTTGTCTCAGATGCCTCCTCGATGTGCACCAAGGGACAGGAATGCCCATCCAGAGCCACAGCCAGCTCTAGCTCAGGGCATGGTGAAAGCTACCGAGGTTGCTGCCCTCATTACACAGGCAGTTAATGCAGCACTGGCAGTGGTACAGTAGGCACCACCATAGGAACCAATAGTGGTGCCAGCACCTGTTCCTATTTTCCCTACTACATGGGAGAGATTAAGGGATGCCTTTCAAAAGGCGCATCCTCCAGAGTTCTCAGGCAGTTCTGATGTAGTGATGGCGAGTTTATGGAAAAAGGATATACAGAGACACCATTATATTTACGAGTGCACTGAGTTTTAGAGGTAAGTTTTGGCTACCTTTAAGCTGACAGGGGCATCCTTATAGTGGTGGGAGTTTACTACTACTTCAGAGGAGCGGGATGTGATGCCGATTGCTAATTTTTGGGTGCAGTTCGACCGCAAGTATTTTCCTTCTACCATTAAGACTGAGATGAGGCAAAAACTTTTAGACCTCACCCAAGAAGGGAAGATAGTTGCAGAATATGAGGAGGAGTTCACGCAATTGACTAATATGGTACTCGACGAGGTGCCTACTGAGGCGAAACAAATCCATATATTCATGGATGGTTTAACTTGGAGGATACGACAACACCTTTTGGGTAACCTTTCCCTACATTCCTACATAGATTTCCTAAATGCAACATTATTGCATTGTTAGGACAACCGCTTCCATGCTAAGGGAAGCAAGCTGGGAGGAGAGCCCAGCCAGTTGGGCAAGACAAGGGGAGGTAGTGCTAGTGGAGCACCAACTGATCAGAGTCAGCGACAGAGTTCCCAGCAAGGGGATTCTGCTAATAGGTTTCATCCAGGGGGTTTCAGGCATGGTCACAGGGGCTTCAGACTAGGGAACCAGGTCCAATAGTAGGGAGGACAGTAGGGCCAAGGTAGGGGTGGTAATGGCCAACAGGGCCGAGGTTACTAGGGACAGAGGGAAGGAAATTTAGTTGGGAAATGTTATACTTGTGGCAAGACTATCCATTAGAAGCAGGATTGCCCCGATAGAGACAGGGTCCCTCAGCAGCAGGGTGCTCACCAGGAGCCCCAGAGACCCATCTTTATCGCCGCCCTACCAGCTCCAGCACCAGTTCTAGCCTTGCTCAAAGCTCTAGTGGAGCAGGGGAAACTTCAGTATGGACGGGTCTATAACCTCCATCAGGTCGCGATCCCACAGGCTCCACCCGCGATTGAGGGTATGTTTTCCATTCAGGGGACTATGGGGCGTACTTTATTTGATACAGGGGCCATACATTATTTTATTACCACGAGGTTTGCACGTGCTTTTGGATTATTAGATACAGTAGAGAGTATTGTTACATATGTAGATTCTCCTTTGGGTAGTGGCTCACTAATTTTCTTTAAATGTCGAGGGGTGGGTATAGAGATTGGGAGACTTACTTTACCTGTTGATATTCCTGTATTAGAGATGTCCGAGTATGATACGATTATCGGTATGGATTGTCTTGTTGCCTATAGGGCCATGATCGATTTTTTTATCAGGAGTATTATTTTTGCTATACCTGGTCAGGAGATGTTCCTGGTGGCGATGCCTCGTTCTGAGGGAGGATCTTCCATGCATTTGTATTATATAGAGGAAGATACCTTTAAGGAGGTGGTGATACCTCTTGATTCGATACCGGTGGTTCAAGAGTTCGTTGATGTGTTCCAGGATATTCCGGGATTACCACCTAGAAGAGAGATAAAATTTGTTATAAATTTGGCATCGGACACTCGGTCGATAGCCCGCGTACCTTACCGTATGGCTCCAGTGGAGTTGAGGGAGTTACGGGATCAGATAGAATAGCTATTGGGTTAAGGGTTTATTCGCAGGAGTACTTCACCTTGGGGTGCCCCAGTACTGTTAGTTAAAAATAGATATGGATCGTTATGGTTGTGTGTCGATTGTTGTGAGTTGAATAAAGTCACGATACGGAATAAATATCCGTTTCCCGAAACTGATGACTTGTTCGACCAGTTGAGAGGAGCTTCTTTATTCTCAAAGATTGAATTGAAGTCGAGATACCATCAGTTACGGATCAGGGAGCAGGATGTGTCGAAGAATGCCTTCTTTACGAGATATGGTTCCTACGAGTTTAGGGTTATGCCTTTTGGGCTAACCAATGCCCCAGCCATGTTTATGGACTTGATGATCAGGGTGTTTAGAGATTTCCTGGATCAGTTTGTCATTATTTTCATTGATGACATCATGATTTACTCTCAGATGGAAGAGGGTCATGCCGAACACTTGAGGTAGGTTTTGTAGACACTATGACAGCACGAGTTGTATGCAAAATATGAGAAATGTGGATTTTGGCTAAAGGCAGTTCAATTTTTAGGGCACATTATTTCAGATAGAGGGATATCTGTAGATCCCAAAAAAGTGTCAGTAGTGAGGGAGTGGGGACATCCCATGACGCCGACAGAGATAAGTAGTTTCTTGGGCTTAGCAGGATATTACAGGAGGTTTATTCGAGGATTCTCAAAGATAGCGTGTCCATTGACTCATTTGACTCGCAAAGGAGTGCCATTTATCTGGAATGATGCCTCTCAGTTGGCTTTTAATGTGCTGAAGGACAAGTTGACTTCAGCACCAGTGTTATCATCGCCCAGGCCGGCAGTGGAGTATCTAGTCTACACTAATGCATCCTTACTAGGACTTGGGGGTGTTCTTCAACATGAGGATCAGACTATAGCTTATAATTCCTGAAAGATTAAGCCTCATGAGAAGAACTACCCCACACACGACTTTAAGTTGGTAGCAGTCGTGTTCGCACTCAGGATTTTGAGACATTACTTATTGGGGGAACAGTTTTGCCTATTTATAGACCACAAGTCACTGCAGTACTTGTTCACGTAGAAGGGGTTGAAGATGCGTCAATGCAGGTGGCTAGAGTTTGTAAAAGATTATCAGTTTGAGATACACTATCACCCGGGAAAGACTAACGTAGTTGCAGATGTGTTGAGCCATAGGCTAATAGATGAGACGGTCGAGGTGTGGAAGGTGAAATGGAAAGATCTAGGGCACCAGGATCCTGTGTCCAGATCATTCATGTTAGTTATGACCGTCACATCGCAGATAGTGACAAGGGTGGTCCAGGCACAGGCGGTAGACAATTTTTTCTAGGAGAGGATTAAACAGCTCTTAGCCGGTGGAGCTGAGTCTTATTAAATAAGTTCCGAGGGAGGCTTGCGTTTTAATGAGAGACTCGTGGTTCTAGAGGGGAAGGACCTTTGACATGCTGTGATGATGGAGTCGTATGGGTCTAGATTTACGGTACATCCCGGTGGGGATAAGATGTACCAGGATATAAGGTGGAAGTACTGGTGGAGTGGGATGAAGAGGAATATCGCAGTGGTCATATCCAATTGTACCACTTGTCAGCTAGTAAAAGTTGACCATAAGAGACTACCAGGTTTACTTCAGTCGTTAGAGATCCCTATGTGGAAATGGGAGGGAATTTCCATAGACTTTATTACTAGGTTACCTACTTCGCAAAGGGAGCATGATTCTATATGGGTTATTGTGGACCGGTTGACAAAAGTATCCCATTTTCTGCCACTAAGGACAGACTATAAAGTGGGACAGTATGCTCAGATATTTATTACAGAGATAGTAAGACTGCATGGTGTGCCTCTTGATATCGTGTCAGATAGAGATAAGACATTTGTGTCTCATTTTTGGGAGAGTTTCCAGGAGGCTATGGATACCGCGTTGCGGTTGAATACGAAATATCATCCACAGATCGATGGGCAGACTGAACGTACTAATTAGATGCTTGAGGACATGTTGCGCATGTGTATACTTGACTTTGGGGAAAGCTGGGAGCAGTACCTTCCACTGGTGGAGTTTGCTTACAACAACTCCTATCAGTTCATGATTGGCATGGCCCCATTCGAGGCATTATATGGTAGACCTTGTCTTTCTCCAGCATGTTGGCTAGAGGTGGGAGACAACAAGTTACTTGGGCCTGAGGTAATTCAGGATACATCGATCAGGATCGCGATGATTCGAAATCGCATACGGGTAGCCCAGGACAGGCAGAAAACCTACACCGATGCTAAGACGTCCTTTAGAGATTTCACAGTGGGGGACCAAGTTTTGTTTAGAGTATCTCCTATGAAGGGGGTGCTGAGGTTCGGGAAAAGGGGTAAATTGGCTCTAAGATACGCAGGACCATTTCCTATTATCGAGAGGATCAGACCATTGGCTTAAAGATTTGGGTTACCGGAGCACTTACATCGTATTCATGATGTGTTTCACATATCGTCACTGAGGAGGTATCTTTGGGATGAGTTATCCCACACTCATATAGCGATAGAGGAGATCGATTGGTAGCCCGACAGTTCTTATGAGGAAAGGCCAGTGGCTATCCTAGATCACAGTGAGAGGAGACTGAGATCAAAGGTAATTCCACTTGTGCGGGTTCAGTAGCAGTATCACAATATGGAGGAGTCCACTTAGGAGCGAGAGGCGAATATGTGAGAGAAGTATCAAGATTTATTTATACAGCAATGCCTTACTTTTCGAATTTCGGGAAGAAATTTCGTTATTAAGGGGGAAGTATGTAACACCCCGAAATTTTTAGAACTTAAATAATTATGTGATTAATTATTATTGTGGGACTAATTAAATTAATATGCGGGAATTAATTGGTGATTAATCTGAATTTAAAAATAAATATTAACTAGCGTGACAAGGATTAATACTTATTAATGAGAATTATTGAATATTACCGAGTGAATAACTAATATGGAATTTTTGAATTTTATAAATTGTCGAGAGTGAAATATATGACAGTTTTGTATATTAAGTCGGGACACGCCTGTGAATCGTGTTAAGACTAATTGAATGGAATATAAAGGTAAATTATTTTTAAGTAACTTTTATAGTAATTTCGAGTGTGTCCTTGAGTCCGGGAGGGTCGCGATAGTCAGAAAACACTACTCGGGTATTTTATTTAGACTCCGGGAGATTTTAGGGCAAACCAACACCCCGTAGGGGTAATTTTGTAATTTTAATTTTTGGAGAAATTAAATGGATGAAAATTAGGTGTTTATTATATCAGACACAAGAGGTTCATTAGGGTTATAAGATATACAAAAGTAAGGAACGGCCACAGAGTGTGTGAGGGAGAACAAATTCCAGGAAGGAAGGCCCAATTAGCACCACCTTGCACAACAACCACCACCATCGTGTAGATCGGAACAAGAGGAACGCACCCATACCAAAAACATCAATAGTTCATACGGTTGATTCGAGGCAAGTGTTTATTACTTGCTCATTTTTAGCAAAAATTGTGTTTATGTTAGAGTAGATAAATTTCCCCATGTATTTGATGATAATTATGATGAAAAATAGAGTGATTTCTTGCATATTATTGGGTCTGAGATTATAAGAGATTAAATTCCTTCATGTAGATAGGATATCATCCACGAATTTATAAGAATTTCCATGAAGTCTGTGTTATAGTAGTTATTGAATTGAAATTGGAAGAACTAGGGTTCTAATGGTTTAATTTGGGGATTTAGTATTTAATTGATGAATTGAGAAGAATTAGTGATTCTAGGTTGTTAGAAATCATCTAAATATGTTGGAGCATGAATCGGGTTTGTTGTTTGGGTGTTTGGGAAAGAACAAAAGAGGTTTTAGAGGTGTTAATGGTGGAAAAATGAGGAAATCTGGGCAAGAAGACAAAACAGTGCATCTCGCACGATGTCGCGCGTAGTCGTTCGAGCGAGATAGGGATGTCGCGAGAAGTCGCTCGAGCGATACGTGGTAGTCATTCAAACGATGTTTCCATCTGGTTCGAGCGACGAGGTAAATTCTGGGAATTTTCTTAGGGGCCAGTTTTGGAATTTTCAGTTTATTAGAGTGAGAGGAACTGCCAGTTAATAAATTAAAAACAAGACAGGTTTACGAGGAAGTGTGTGAGATTTATACTTTAAATATTTTCGGGAAGAAGACTTACCTTGAAGATTACGAGAGAGTTATGGTAATCTAATAATATTATACAATACATAACAATGAGAATAAAATGTGTATGGTAAGTATGCAACTAGGTTGGGAGAATACCTATAAATTTTAATAGGATGTGTGTATGCCTATTATTTAATATTTTTGTTAAAGTGCACTAATGGGCGATAACCCAGGGGTGCAAGCTTATGTTGATTAATACACTAAAGGGTGATAACCCAAGGGTGAAAGGTTTTTATTTAGTGCACTAATGCGTGATAACCTGGGGGTGCAAGGATATTGTATTAAGTGCACTAATGGGTGATAACCCGGGGGTGCAGTATCATTTTATTTATAGCACTAATGGGAATTCAAACCGGGGGTCCAGGACTGGAATATATATGTATAGGGATGTTATGACTATATATATATATATATATATGTGTGTGTGTGTGTGTGTGTGTGTGTGTGTGTGTGTGTGTGTGTGTGTTTATGAGAAACTCTACTATGAGAAACTAGTAGTTATGGAAACAATGACATATGAAACAATCTTAATGAGATAAAGATTTAAATACTCTAAGAGTGAACATGAAAGGTAGTAAAATGTGATAGACTACTTATGAGGTGTTGAATGGGCAATACGGGAATATTACTGTTGAATGTAGACAGTGTTACGATGACTTTGAACTAATTAACTTGGGTAGAATTACTAGTACTAAATATAAGATGCGATAGGAGTGCACGATAGAAGAGAGGTGAGAACTTCATATGAGCGCACGAATCTAACATACACATAATACTTGCTTTAAGTCAGTTTTAAATACTTGCTAAAACATATTTTTACACATCGGGCTCTGAACCGTCTCTTGCATCTATTTTCTCTCTTGCTATATATATATATATATATATATATATATATATATATATATGTAGAATTACTAGTACTAAATAGAAGATGCGATAGGAGTGCACAATAGAAGAGAGGTGAGAACTTCATGTGAGCGCACGAATCTAACATACACATAATACTTGCTTTAAGGCAGTTTTAAATACTTGCTAAAACATATTTTTACACATCGGGCTCTGAACCGTCTCTTGCATCTATTTTCTCTCTTGCTATATATATATATATATATATATATATATATATATATATATGTGTGTGTGTGTGTGTGTGTGTGTGTGTGTGTATTATATAAGGTGCTCAGCCACAGGGACACCAGATTTAGAGACTTGGATTGCTTGGCGTGCTACGGCGGATGTGGAAGCTATAGGTCTTTGCATTAGACGCTCCTATCATTTCTCTCAGTTCATCTAGACTTTTCATTTAATGCATGTGTCGCCCATTCCTTACACATTTTATCAGAGATTGTATTTAATTTACTTCTATTCATTTTAGTTGGATTTAGTTTTACTATGGATCTGTGGTTTAGAGTTTTGAACTGGAATGTTTTATCCAGTGGTATTTATTTTAGTATGTGATTCAGATTTATTATTTGTTTTATTTAGTTGAATGGTGAATGGATTATATTTAAATTCTTGGACTTTATAAATATAATTTTGGTTATAATTTAAAAAGGGAAAGTATTTTGGCAGTAACTTAATTTATATTAGGTGATTAATAAAGTTAATATTTTCGATAATGATGCTAAGAATGAACCAACCAAACATTATGTTTTAAAATTTTATAAAGGATTGATCACGCGATATTAAATTGGGCGGGGTGTCACAGTTATATTCTTATTGATGGGTCGTGTTATGATTTCAAGAGTTGATTCTAACTATCAACGTAAACACCCCATTTTTCTACCCTTGTCATCCCAAAAAGGTCTTGATGAGAATACCATCTAGTAGGAGATTTATTCCTTAATCTTGGGCCCTAACTTGACTTCGTTACTTGATTTTTTCTCGTAAATGTTTGAGTTTACAAATTCACCAAACACAAGGTTCATTAATAAAAAAAATTATTTATTTAAAAAACCTTTACATGTCATATCCAAAAACCATACTAGTGCAATTTTTTCCATCAAACCCTATTTAAACAAATTGATTTATTTTTACATATATCTACATTGAAAACTAATTTTTTTTAAACTAAAAAATGCCAAAAATAAGGTTTATGTTGTTGAAATTAATTACTAGTATTTATCAAAAAATCATAGTAAAAAGGAATTTCACACCCATTTTTCACTAAATGATCGCATTCTAGTTTTCTCACATTTAAGGATTCAACACTAAGTTTCTCAAAAATCAAAATCCCAACTAATATACAAAATCAATGTAAATCCACTATTCAATATTTTTTCAAACTATATATATGTATATTTCTATATATATGAATACATACAAAAATATAAAAACACTTACATATGCAAACATATATATACATATACAATGCAAAGAGAGAGAGAGAGAGAGAGAGAGAGAGAGAGAGAGAGAGAGAGAGAGAGAGAGAGAGAGAGAGAGAGAGAGATTATATGGTAGTGGAGGTAGCCCTGATCATGGTTATGGAGGTAGTCCTAGACACTAGAGAGTGACATGGTGGAGTATTTCACACAAACAGAGAGAATGATGGAAAGGATGGAATAAATCCTAACTGGTTTATTTATACCCGAAAGGGGATCACAGTACTGGATTGTGACCATGGTCCTTGACCATTTTGAATTAAAATAACTTGTCATGATTAATGAAGATGGTCACATTCCATAACCGTGACCCCCTAGTTTAGTTAAGATAAATGGTTATGGTCCAGAACCATGACCCAACTGATGTGACCATTTTAAATGCCATAGATGGAGGCTACGATTCTAGTCCGTGACCATATTACACCCATTACCATCATGATCCTTAACTGATGGTCACGGTTTTGGACTGTGACCAGTAATATGACCACATTTTCTCCATTTTTCTCGTATAAAGGGTCACGGTATAGTAATGGTCCCCATACAAAACTATTGCTTATTAAATATCATCCATGGAAAGGGTCACAGTTGGAATCACGATCAATTCTCTATGGTTGCGATTTTGGACCATGACCACGTTGCCATGATCATTTTGGGCTTTTAGCGTAATGACGAACCCTTAAAGAGGCTCCACCCATCATCATTTCAAACTCTTCATATCTCAAGAGCTTGTATATAGACCTCCCGTAGGTGATAGAGGTCCTCACATTTACTTTTTTAACACATAATTTCTCACTGTGAAGTACATTTCATTAGCAAGTTTTATGGGGACATCAATGTCGAGTTTGAAAGGATACGAGCAATAGGGGTTCGAGATAGTAGTGTGATGGGATTTCATAAGGATTTTCCCCTATACGAACATGTGGATGGGATAGTAGTGATCGTAGAGGTTCTTTTTCAATAAATTATTCTACGAATAACATGTCCATAATCCATTATTAATTTCATCCGAAATATCGCCCAGTGATGGTTGCACACGTCCGTGATGTGGGTCGTTGGATCGTTGAACTCTTAGAATTTGGTTGTTGTAAGAGGGTACTTTAGATTATAAATGGAGGTGTAACCCCTTTTGAGTATGGTAATGATAAGTTAATTATCCCAATACTTTGGATTAGTGATAGAACATGCCAACACAAGCCTAATGAAGATGAAACTTGGTTTAAACTCACAAATCTCTCGTGTATAACTCAGCAAGTAGTAATGGAACTTTAGAAGTAACTCATCTAGAGGGAGAGAGAAAAAATCACCCTAGATACACCTTGGTAGGCAGGTAGAAACACACCAAAAACCCTCAAGAATCTCTGTCAAGTATTAAAATCTTTGTAATAAATAGCAATGGTGAGTGGGTGGAACTCTCTGGTTCGTAATAACTCTATCTAGCAATAACTCCTCAACTCTCAGAAAAGAACTCTCTTTTTTTGGAGGTGGTTGGGGTCCTTAAATAGCCCCCATGCCACCCCCGAGGCGACTCAGTCATTAATGCATGTGAAAGACATCCCTCATACTTTGCCACCAACATTAAATACCTGATGCCCTGGTTGTCCCTATGACATAAACATTAAATGCCAAGATATGCCTTTTGCCGAACCACTATGTGTCAGGGGCCTGTTGCCGCAGAGGTTGCTTACCGACTGCCTGACAACCCCAAATACCATGGTGTTTTACTCAAGTGCATGTTTGACATTGTTTAACTCGCTAGTGACATCACCTATAGTAGATGTGACATTAAGTAGAGGGGTGTTTGGTTCACAGCTAAACACCCGATGGAACTCGAGGCTATTATGCTCGAGGTTCCACGGTGAGGGTCCTTCGGTGTTTTACCAGGTGTATTTAAGACGGTTAGGACAAGCCCAAATGATTCCCCACTTCTCAATCCTCTAAATAAGTCCCTCTAAAGTTCCCACGGTGAGGTCGTTTGATAGAGCATGAAAGCTCTCCCAGGCCCTTCCAAGCCTGGTCTCTCGTAAGTACCGTTTGACCTCACACAAACTGATTATTACTCTTGTTACAACATTACAACCATTATAGCTTACAGTCAATATAAAAAGAAATACAATATGACTAATACAACAAGCTAAAGTATGAGTTGCCACGCCAAGCTGCCTCGCTGGGTTGCCACGTTTGAGCTGCCACTCTTGAGCTGCCTCGGTTGCTTAATCTCCGACACTATTGCCAATTAGGGAATTATCCCTAATCTCAGGATTACCTCCAAGCCCCCTCTACATTTGCCCCTTCGTGGAGGGATTTATTGTGGGAACAAGAAATTCCTGCACGAAAAACTTCTCAATCTGATGAACCTTCTCTACGTGAAAAAATTTTGTCCTGTTTTCCCTCATTTAGTGCCGAAGCGTTAGCGCCTTAAGAAAAAGAAAAAATTCTCCCCGATGTACCTGATCCGAAGTGCTGAAGTTTGTTGAAGCATGGGTTGAGGGACATAGACACTTTTTCCCTATGCAGAGCTTCACGCGTTATAACTTGAGGAACTGAAATTATCCTGAAAGCCCTGCCAATATTTTCGTTAGGACTGCCCGAATGTGTGTGACATTTGCAAAATTCTCCCTTGTAAAGTTCCATCATCTAAACAAAGTTTAAACTTGTGCCGAGGGGACATCGTAGCTTTTTGGAATCGTTGGGACATCTTCTTCGTTAGAAGTTTATTGGATATGCCCGACAAAAGCTTCTGGCGCCAAAACTCAAACTTGTTTAAGAAGGCAATGCTTTATGTTCCCTATGTGTCACTTCATTAATGACGTGGCGTTGTCTTTTCAACTTCCAAATTACTTCTTGAAGTGCCACATGTTCATTTGAAATGATTATAGGCGGTCGTGCACGTGCGATGGTGGGAAAATCTAAAAGCCAAACTCAGAAATTTCAAACGGCCATATCCAAACACTTAAACCCTTCTTTTCTCTTACTTTGACTTCATCTTCTTGAAGCTTCCATTTTATTTAGAGAGAGAAAATTTGTGAGAACTAAATTGTTTCTGAGTCATTACCTACTTTCTTCCCTTCTGATCTTCTATACCACCACCTGTGGTTGTGCTCCTCCATTCTCGTTCTCACACCTTTCTTGGTTGAAGCTTTTCTGTTATTTTATCAATATCTGCTATGGCGTCCTCAAGCAACCCCACCATATCTACCACCAATACTTCGCCTGTTGCCTCTACCATTGCCACCACCCTGGATGTTGCCCGCCAGGAACAACTGAGGTTTTACTGTTGATCACCTATTTTTGGACAAGGTGACGATTTTGCTGGTGCATGTAAGATGGTCCATTTTTCTTCTAAGTTTGACCCTCTATTGTTGGGTGATGAAGACGAAGCTTCTACTGAGTGGGGATTTCTTCCTCCCGAAGGGACTCTCCGATTTCGTTTGGAGCGAGGGGACTTCCCGTGGTCCCACATTGAGTTTGAAGCGCCTGGGGTTCTCCTGCTCAGTTTGTTGCGTGGAACTCCCACATACAGAGTTCCTATGCTGAAATGCTCATCGAGATTGGGCTGCAACGGGATAAGTGGTTTGGTGAGTTCACTCTCTCCAAGAATAATGTTGCCCTTCCTGTTCTGGTGTCTCGCTGGAACGTTACTACCCATGCATTCATCGTTGCGTGGGGTGAGTTCACCGTAACATTGGAAGACGTGTGTGAGCTCCTGGGACTTGAAGCAATAAGCCATGAGACTTATATTGATGAGACTCTAGATGCCCAGGAGGTTGCTAACCGTTTGGAGCTGGATCGAATATGCCGAAGCAGCACCGGTTCATCGAATAAGGCCACTTTTTCCCCACTTATTAATTAATTCTTCAAGGATTATGCTGAAGGTAGTTCTTCTGTCCCTGGTTAAGGTACATCGCAGGAACTTCCTTCCCATATCCTTATCATTCTTTCCCGTTTCCATTTATCGGGAAAATTCAACGATCAGCCCCGAAGGGACCTTATCAATATATCCCTTCGTTTGGCCTGGGGTACTAAGCTTCCCCTGGTTGTAATCGCCTTGGGATCTCTCTATACATGGCTCGATAGGACCCTCTTTGATATGGAACGATCTCTTGGTCATTATAACTTGGCAAAATTTTACCAACTGTGTCCTTCTGACGAGCTTCCTCTATGTTTGTTTCCCTGCCGTAACGGCCAAGATCAATCGCCCTCCTTCTGGGGAAACAATTCTGCCCCCACGCTCCTATCTTTATCATAGGAAACTGAGTCAAAAGGAATTTATTTCTATCATTGATCGTTTTGAGAACTTCTTGATGAGGCCCTACGAAGAGGATGTATTTGTTCACAACTGTGGCTTTTTTCAGCATGAAGCCAGGGTAGTGGAGGTAGGCATAGATATTGAAGATCCTTCGCTGGAAATGGTCGTTCTATTCTCCCCTTGGTATCTACCTTCTTCTACCATCGCCAATTTAGTTTTGATCAGGGGGCTCCTCGCCCAGTTTTTCAATCATCAAACCCTAAGGTTTCCTTTAGCGAGGCTTGCTCCCTGTTTTCTTCTACTGCTGCATGGGGAATAAGTTCTGCAATGGCTGGACGAGTCACCATTCCTAGAAATAAAAGGCAAGGGGACGTGTCCCCTCTGTTTGCTACCCGCTACTGGCCGAAGTAATTGGTTGATATTACAGAGTTCATCGAGGGGGATCCAGTGTATCCTCGAGTTCTTTCCTTTTCTGCATTGGAGTTGGGTTTAAAGGGCAACTCCGTTCTTGTGATTGAGTTCCCTCTTAGTAAAACTCCCAAGGTACATCCCACTGAGCTTCCTCCCCTTTGTTCCACGATCCCTACTGCCATGCCCAAACCCAAAAGCGTTGCAGCCTCTAAGAAAGATACCCCTTCCACCAAAGTTGCCACCGATGAACCTCCTTCCCAAAAGGCAAAGAGTGGGACTTCTTCCAAGTCCAAGTCCCAGACTAAACCCCGAGCTCCTAAGGAGTCATTCCCCATTGCCTCCGTTCCTCCTCCCATGCCTACAGAGATAGCTGAGGAGTTGAGAAGGAAAGTTCAAGCTGAGGTGGAACGCATAAATGCTGAGTTCCAACTGCGTGTTCCAGTTGTTCCTCCATCAGGAACCTTCCCCACAATCCTAGTTGATCCCACCGAGCCCGCGGCGAAGAGGAGAAAAAGTTCAAAGGTTCTTCGAGGTACTGGCACTGGTGCATCAGGAACAAGGAAGAAAACTTTGGGTACCACGTCCCAGAGGAGATAAACTCCTGAGGTGCACATGTCTCCTGCCCCCTCACCTGTCAGATCTGAGGTATGTATACTTGTTCTATTCTCATTTCCCATTTGCTTGAGGAAAAAATACATTTTTTTATAAATTCTTTTTTTTGGGTAAAGGTTCAAGAAGAAAGTGTCAATCCCCCTAGCCCTCCCATGAGCCCTTTCTTGGGGGGACATTTTGGTGTTTCTCCACCCGATGTGACTCCTCCTCATTCGCCCGTGATCGGGCTTACCTATTCCCACCGTTCATCCTCTCAACGTGCAAGGGATTCTGCTATGGGGGGTGATGTTGTTGACTCTGTAGGCGTCTCTTCGCAACCAGAGACAACTCTCCCCATCCCTTCTAATTTATCTCCTCCACTTGAGATCCTTCTGCCCATCGTTCTGGCTGAAGAAAAGGAGCCCGAGGTAAGATTTCCTCTATAATTTGTTTGGTATAACATCCTTTCACTCTCACCCCATTATTTATTATCGTGTTGAACCTTGAGATTTTGGGCACCTTAGGTTGAAGTGTCCTCATTGTTAGCCAACATTCTTCTTCCCACGGTGCTAACGAGACCCTTGATCACAATTCCCCTTTTCAGTACCATAACTGAGGTAAGTGACATTTAGAGGTACTTCTCCCTTTTTATGTGCTTATTCCTCTTTTTTAACACTGAGCTTCGTGTTGCAGCTTTCTCCCAATCTTACTCCACCTTCTCTTGATGGTCTGCATGCGTATAGGGTCAAGGTTAGTGCTCTTACCCCTCATGGTGGTTTTTCTGCACCTGCCCATGTTGGGGCCTTATTTGGGAGTCCATCGTCTTCTCCCAATGAATCGCCTGTGCGGGTTTTGGTACCCTATGTTGGTGGGGGAGCTTTGACCAACGTTGAGGCTTCTGCAACCAGGGGTCCCGTTAAGGCTTCTGATGTAATAAGCCCACCTCCAGCGGTTTCTACCCCCACGGCCTCCATAGTGATTCCCGTTCTAGATCCTACCATGATTGAGGTATTTTCGTCAACTCCCCCTATATGGTGACTTAACAACGAAAATGCTTGTTAAGGTTTTTCCATAAACTCCACCTTATAACGGTGACTTAACAACGAAAACGCTTATTATGATTTTTGATAAACACCACCTTATAACGGTAACTTAACAACAAAAATGCTTGTTAAGATTTTTCATAAACTCCACCTTAGAACGGTGACTTAACAACGAAAAAGCTTGTTAAGATTTTTCATAAACTCCACCTTATAACGGTGACTTAACAACGAAAACGCTTGTTAAGATTTTTCATAAACTCCACGTTATAATAGTGACTTAACAACGAAAATGCTTGTTAAGATTTTTCATAAACTCCACCTTATATTGGTGACTTAAAAATGAAAACACTTATTAAGATTTTTCATAAACTCCACCTTATAACGGTGACTTAACAATGAAAATTCTTGTTAAGATTTTCCATAAACTCCACCTATAACGGTGACTTAACAATGAAAACACTTGTTAAGATTTTCCATAAACTTATTACTTTTTGTCTTAGGTTGCACGAGAGACTTCTCCACCCGTTCTTTCGCCTGTTGGCTCACCTCATCGGGAAACTGTGGTCTCGAAAGATTCTAGCCATGCTGGCCAAGGTTCCACGACCAGTGCTGTAGCGGAGAGTGAATCCGGGTACAAGCTTCCCCTGCCTGATTTGGCTCCTCATGCATTCTGTCTGATGGTGCTTCAACATTCTCCCAAATGCCCGCCACCCATCGATTAGTGATCGATCAACTTGCGAACCATCATCCTGAAACCTTCACGGTGGATTTTTTACGTTCTAACATCTCTGTCATGAGTTATAGGCTACAAGGCATGGCTACCGTTGTTACATAAATTTCTAGCACTCCCACCATGACCGTTACCATACCCCTCCTTAACTAATTTCTTGGTTATTTTATAGAGTTGGGTCATGATGGTTTTCGTTTTAATTGGCTTATAACGTATTTAAAAACCTTGAAGAGACAACAACTGATCAGGCAGAGGGAATTATTGCAAAAACATCAGCAGGACCAACGGCCTGAGGAAGCTAGGTTGGCCAAACTAGCACCCCTTCTAGAAGCAGTTGATAAGGAGGTAGAGGATGCCGAAGAAGCCTTGCGTATAGTCAAGCTAAAACGAGAAAGACTCCTCATTGAACGTACACAAGTGCAAACGAGGTTGGAGGTTTCCATCAATGCCCAACAGTCTTGCATCACAGCTTCTTCGGGCCTTCCCGGAGATTTTTTCTCATCTTCAGATCTATGGTTCCTCTTAGGCTAATCATCTTTTGTATATATGTTCCTCTTGCTTATTTCAATGTAATTCTTGGGCAGTAGCTCCCAATTTTGTAATACTCCATCGTTTACGAATGAATGAGAAATGTATATTTTCCAATTCATCTCTGTGTTACGACTATTGTTGTATGTTATAAATTTCTACATTTATATAACTTTTTCATTCTGTTCAAGTCATAACTAAAACTTGCATATTCATAATAACAGTTATTTACAACCATGGTTCAAACTTAATTGTCTATACATGATAAACCTTCAGCCATTTATTATTTATCTTAAATGGCTTGTCTTCCTCCATCCTAGAAATTAAGCAATAGCCTGAGTCATGAGCTTCTTTTAAAACAAAAGGTCCTTCCCAATTGGCTGCAAACTTCAGTAGAGGAAGACCCCTGATGTGTTTCACCGCTGCTTTCAAAATGAGGTCTCCTTCCACGAACTTCCTGGGTCTTACCAAGTTATCATATGCCCTAGAGAGCTGTTTCGTATTCATTTGAAAGTGTTGCATCGCATTATCTCTGTGTTTGTCTAACGCTTCCAACTGCACGTGTCTATTCTGAGGGAGCATGCTTCTTCGTAAGGTGTATCGGGCAGAGGGAACTTCTAACTCCTATGGAAGGATTGCCTCCGCCCCATAAACAAGAGAGAACGGAGTGTACCCCATGGGTTTCCTCTTGGTTGTTCAATAGGCCCATAACACGGCTGGTATCTTATCATCCCACGATCCTGGGAAGTCCTCCATTACCTTGGCCAGGATATTAACCAACATTTTATTAGTCGCTTCGGCCTGACCGTTTCCTTTTGTGTATGCCACCATTGAAGTATGGTGAACAATGGAGTACTTGTCTGTGAGCATTGTTACTTCTGAATTGATGAAGGGTGTCCCGTTATTTGAGAGAATAACCTTTGGGATCCCAAAATGATAAATAATGTATTCACTAATGAAGTTTCTCACCACCCGAGTCGTTGCCCTTCTGAGTGGGCCCACTTTGTAGAGCACTTCATTGCAACTAGTATCCATATTTTCCTCCTCAAAAAAGGATGTATTTCCCCCACTAGGTCAAACGCCCAAGTGTGAAAAGGGTAAGGTGTTGCCAGAGAGTGTAAGTCCACCAATGGGGCATGGATCATGTTTCCATGTATTTGGCAAGCTTTACATTTTCGAACGAACTCAGCAGAGTCTTTCTCCATCGTTGGCCAATAATATCCCAACATCATCAACTGATCATATAACTTGGCACATCCTATGTGAGCTGGATCATGCGCCTGTTTGAGGACCTCAGCTGCTTCTTCCTTCATGATGCAACACAATGGCCTGTTAAAATATCCCCTTTGGTAGAGTTGTCCCTCCTGGATATAGAACCTTGGGGCCCTTCGCTTTAGTCCCATCTTATCAATTTTTTTTTGTTGGGAAACTCCATCTTGAATGAAGTCGATATAGGGCTGACTCCAGTCGGGTTGAGTTTTAATGAAATGACATTCAGCTGCTTCAAAAAATAGCTGACACTTATCGCACCTCCGTTGTATCTCCACCGTGTCCTGCTTCATTCTAGGCCAGAAATATCCCTCTCTTTGAATTCTCCTATAAAGAGGTACCTCAGTTGTTTCGTAGTGCTCCTCATATGTTTTCTTCAACCTTCGCTCCACTTCTTATGGGCCGACACATCTTGACAACCATCCCCTTGCATTTTTGAAGTAGAGATTTCCCTGGTTTGTAAAATATTGGGCCAACCCTCTTAGACCCATTACTCCTTTTCCAGACTTCAGTTGCTTCCTAATCTCTCCCCTCCAGTCCGCGTCCTCCTTCATCGGTAGAATTAATTGTACCACCGAAGGAGTTGTTCTCCATTGTATCGTGATGATAGTTGTATCGCTCCTCATGACCATTTTCTGGGCAATAGTTGCATACGCATCTGGATGGCGGTTCATCGTCCTGGGACTGGCTGAGGAGCCTCTAAATGATCGTTATGTATGGTGCCAGGTTCATATGTTTCAACGCATATTCTTCGTTTACTTGCTTGATCACCAAGCTCGAATCACCCTTAATGCAGAGTGAACGAATTCCCCTTCGAAGAGCCTCCAGCAACCCCAGTACTAATGCCTCGTACTCTGCTTCGTTATTGGAACAAGGGAAATCTAACTTGTAGGAAAGGAAAATCTCCTCCATTCCTTTTGAAAGAATAACCCCTGCCCCCCCTTCTTTTTCGTCGAAGATCCATCGAACTGCATCGTCCATTCCTCCTCAGTTGCATCCAGATGATTGGCATGTAAGACATCTCCCACAATGTCTTCTTTAGGTGGTTCAAACGTTCCTAATGGAAAAATTTCCAATAGATCGGCATACGCCTGGCTCTTGATCATGCGAGGGACCACACAGTTCAAGTCATATTCGGAGAGGATGAGGAACCACCTAGTTGCCCTGCCAATCAATATAGTTCTTGCCAACAAATACTTAATAGGATCGCATCTAGTTACAATATGAATTATAAAATACATCATATAATGCCTAAGTTTTTGTGCTACAAAGACTAAGGCCAAACAATGCCTTTCTAGGCTGCTATATCTAATCTCTGGCCCATGTATGTTTCTACTGAGGTAGTAAACTGGTCGTTCTTACCCGTCAATTTCTTATGCCAGAAAAGCTCCAACGGACCTCGTAGTAGATGTGAGATATAACTATAACGGTGTTCCCGCCCGTGGGGGAACCATGGTCTGTGGTGAGACTAGCAGCTTCTTCAGCCCAGCGAAAGACTTCTGGTGAACCTCCTCCCACCTGAACTTTGTGTTCCTTCGTAACAGATCCATCAAGGGGTGTGTTACCTCGGCCAATCCAGGCATAAATCTTCTGAGGTAGGATACTTTACCGAGGAAGCTCTTCAACTCCTTCGCTGTTCTAGGGCTTGGCATTTCTAAGATCCCCCGCTATTTGTCCTGGTCCATTTTCACCCCTTGTCGATCAACCACAAAGCCTAGGAACTTCCCACTTGTCACTCCGAAAACACACTTCAACGGGTTCATCCTCAACTTATACTTCCTACAACGAGAAAACACTTTCCTCAAATCGCTCAGGTGGGACCCCTCCTCCTTTGATTTGATGACCAAGTCATCCACATAGAATTCTACAAACTTGTATAAGAAGTCATGAAAAATGTCCATCATCGTTCTCTGGTAAGTCTCCCCAGCGTTCTTGAGACCGAATGGCATCACCCTGTACATGAAGTTACCCAACGGGGTTCTGAATGTTATTTTCTCTGCATCTGAGGGGTCTATCTTGATCTGATTATACCCCACATACCCATCCATGAAGCTATACATCTCATGACCAGTCATTGTGTCTATCAGGCTATCGATGGAGGGTAGAGGGAACTCGCCTTTAGGACAATCTCTATTCAAATCTCTGAAGTCCACACAGATCCTTATTTGGTTTTTATCCTTCTTTCTCACTGGGATAATACTAGATAGCCAGAGTGGGTGTTGTATCGGTACGATAAACCTCACCGTTAGAAGGTGCTGGACCTCTTCTTTAATCTCCAGATCCAGCTCAGGATTGTACATTCTTATTGCCTATTTTATTGAATGGCTGAAGGCATTATGTTCATCTTGTGGTAGCTCACCTCCTCATCCAACCCTTCCATCTCCGTGTATTTCCATGCGAAGATATCTATAAATTCTCTAATCAATTCGACCAAGGCCTCTCGTCTCTCCCTGCTGAGATCTTTTGAGATGAAGATGGGCCTTGGGTCTTCCCCCTCTTTCTCCAGGTTCAGCTGCTCCAAATCTTGTGCCTGGGGATTTGGTTGATCTGCCATATACTCTGGTTCCTCAGCAACTTCCTCTACAAATTCCTGTACACTGGAATTGTCTATCACTATACATTACCCCTGCTGATACACCAGAAAGCACTCATATATCGGGTCAACCTCATTATTATCTTCCTCGGCCGCCCGCTCACACCATTACAATCGATAAACCACCCTTCTTTCCTCGGTAATGACCTTCTTACCTTGTCTATTGGTAGAGGCGACTGCCTTCCTCTTCTTCTCCATAGAAGCCTCGGCCACCCTTCTTCCTGAGAACCGGCTTAATACGCTTTGTCATTGGACCTCATGCTCTATCGGATCCACTCTAGACCTCATCATGTCCCTGAGCTTCTTCGAGGTGCTTTGTGGTAGAGGGACCATCTGATGAGCCTCTTTGGCTATTACCTTCGTGCTGCTTGCAACCTCCTTACTTTGCCCATTCACGGGCCCCATTCTCTCTCTGATCGAGAGGATCCATGCACCCTCCATTCTCCTCGTTAAGACCCAGACTTCTTCCTCCAACTCCGTGTAGAATGCTTTGTCCACTAAGTGAGATTCCTTGACAGTGAAGGGCCTTTACGTTTCCCTAATGGTCACTTTCGTCCCCTTGATATTTTCCTTAGCACATTGGTGGTATGTAGAAGGAACTAACCCTTGGTTGTGCATCCACACCCTTCCTATTAGTAGATGATAGGAAGTTGCACTTTCTATTACATGGAACTTGATATGGGAACTCAAATTTCCCATCACAATCCCCACATTAACATACCCAATGGATTTGGAAGATTGATTATCATACCCCGAAATTACCAAAGGCATGGGGACCAACCTTTCTTCTGGAATATTGGCTGCGTGGAAGGAGTTAATTGGCATGATATTAATGGAAGATCCCCCATCCATGAGAGTCCTTGCGAAGCTAACTCCGTTAACACTAGCATTTACGTACAACGGCCTGTTGTGAGGGAACCTTACAGCCCTATCTACATCGCTGAAGGTTACTTCTGACAGGAACCTTTTTACCAACCTGGTCATGGGTCCCTTCCACCTCAGCTAAGGGACCGCGTTCTTTCTCAAAATATCAAGTATCGCCTGGTTATCTCTAACCTGATCTCCTTTGGAATCCCCACTTATTCGAAGAACCAAGTGAACTTCGGGGATTTTGAAACTGCCTAATATTCTAGGGTTGGGTCTACCTCTTCGCCTTTGCCACCATATACATCCTCCACATCCTTGGCGCTTGCTTCATCGTACGATATTGGCCATTCCCTTGGTGTAAATCTCCAAAGATTCATCATACTCATCCCTATCTCTTTTCTCTGCTTCTTCATCATAGGCCACCATGAGATTAGCCCCATGTACTGGTAGTGGGTTATTATTGGCATCCTACGGAAGGATTTGCAATGTCCCTGCCCTCACATATTTGTCAATAATTCTTCTTGGCGTGAAGCAACTCTCTGTCGGATGTTGGATCCTACGATGAACCTGGCAATACCTTGGATTCGCCTTTGCTGCCGCTCGGGATCTTCAATGGGGACATCTTTTGCTTATAGACCCCCCCTTGGACCATTGCATTGTAACAGCTAATAGCTTCTTCCACCATATAAGGAAATGGTGGTGGATCTTCCCTCTCTCTTCTGAACTTCCTCTTGTTGTCCTTCTTCGGTGCTTTTCCCCTATATTCCCCCTCGGTGTACCCTACCCGTGGGGGCTGAGACCTCCCCCCCCCCCCCCCCCCCCCCGCAGGTTGCATCGGATGCCTGAACATCATGGGTGCTACCACTAGATTGGGTCGCACCACCAAAGAGATGTTTCTCGCCACTTTCAAGAATGCCGCAAAAGTCCCCTCACACGTCTCGTTGATAAGATGGCAGATGTATTCAGGAAGCAGTCCCTCAGCACAAATCTGCAATAACTTGGACTCTTTGGCCTCCTCCCTTACATCGAGGGACCTTTCCCTGAACCTTCGAGCATAGGCCACCACTTCTTCCCCAGGTATTTGCTTCTCCCTACCAAGTTGGGTCAAGGTGAACTCATCTTCTGCCAGAAAGAACTTTTGGACAAACAATACATGCATTTCCTCCCACGTAGAAACACTGTTGGGAGTCAAATGGGAGTACCAGGTGTATGCCTTATCGGTTAGGGATTTGGAAAACTCCCACAACCTAAGCTTCTTATTATTGCAATGCTCTCCCAAGTGTTCAACAAAACGCTTAATGTGCTCCTTTGGGTTCCCACCTTTCCCTGTATACTTTTCAAAGATAAGGGGAATATAGTCCTTTGGGTAAGGCTCATCGTTGTACTCCTGAGGATAAGGTGTTCGAAAGTCATCATAAATCGAAGCCACCTCGCCACCAGATTGCGAGGAAGCTTACATAAACTTCAACATATCTTTCTGCATCTCTTTTCTCACTTCCTCCATGGGCGATGCTACTGGGGCAACCAGTAACGGGGCCACGGGCTAAGTGCCCATTGCAACTGAAATGAACATTATCGGGGGTGCCGTCAAAACTCCCGAGGTTCCCAGTGTTGGATTCACAACAGAGGGTACGCTTGTCGGGATTATTCCCGCAACACCTGCACCTTGTTGGGCCGTTGGAGCTACCCCTGGTGTTACGAAAGCATTAGCCTCCAACCCTCCTAGCATAGTTGAAGTTACTGGAGTTTGCAAAAACTCATGAAACTTGCTCATGAGGAGCGTGATCTGAGTGGGTCCCAACCCCGGTTGTGTCGTCCTTGGAACGCCTGACGTCGTCGGAACCGGAGGTACCTCTACTCTAGGAGCCCCATCCCTTAGGGCCTCTTTCTCTCTCGCGGTCTGTTCTTCATTATGTTGGATATCATCAAAGTTGAGTCTTCGAGTAGCATTATCATGCGCCATACTCCTTACTTAGAAGAATGCCTCCCCAGCGGAGTCGCCAAATGTAATAGGGTACTTTAGATTATAAATGGAGGCGTAACCCCTTTTGAGTATGGTAATGATAAGTTAATTAGGCCAGGACTTTGAATTAGTGATAGGACATGCCAACACAATCCTAATGAAGATGAAGCTTGGTTTAAACTCATAAATCTCTCGTGTATAACTCCGAAAGTAATAATGGAACTTTAGAAGTAACTCAGTTAAAGGGAGAGAGAAGTAAGCACCCTAGATACACCTTGGTAGGCAGGTAGAAACACACCAAACACCCTCAAGAATCTCTGTCAAGTATTAAAATATTCGTAATAAATAGCAATGGTGAGTGGGTGGAACTCTCTGGTTCGTAATAACTCCCTCTAGCAATAACTCCTCAACTCTCAAAAAAGAACTCTCTTTTCTTGGATGTGGTTGGGGTCCTTAAATAGCCCCCGTGCCACCCCCGAGGCGACTCAGTCATTAATGCATGTGAAAGACATCACTCATACTTTATGTCACCAACATTAAATACATGATTCCCTAGTTGTCCCTATTACATAAACATTAAATGCCAAGATATGCCTTTTGCCTAACCATTGTGTGTCAGGGGGCCGTTGCCGCAGAGGTTGCCTACCGACTACTAAACGGCCTCAAATACCACGGTGGTTTACTCAAGTGCATGTCTGACATTGTTTAACTGGATAGTGACATCACCTATAGTAGATGTGACATTAAGTAGAGGGATGTTTGGTTCACAGCTAAACACCCGATGGAACTCGAGGCTGTTTCGCTCGAGGTTCCATGGTGAGGGTCCTTCGGTGTTTTACCAGGTGTATCTAAGACGGTCAGGACAATCCCCAACGATGCCCCACTTCTCAATCCTCCAAATCAAGTCCCTATAAACTTCCTACGGTGAGGTCGTTCGATAGAGCATGAAAGCTCTTCCAAGCCCTGCCAAGCCTGGTCTCTCTCAAGTACCGTTTGACCTCACACAAACTAATTATTACTCTTGTTACAACATTACAACCGTTATTTCTTATAGTCTATATAAACAGAAATACAATATGACTAATACAGCAAGCTAAAGTATGAGTTGTCACGCCAAGCTGCCTCGCTGGGGTGCCACATTTGAGCTGCCACTCTTGAGCTGCCTCGATTGCTTAATCTCCTACACTATTTCCAATTAGGGAATTATCCCTAATCTCAGGATTACCTCCAAGCCCCCTCTATAGTTGTGATGAGAGATGATGTCAGGAGTTATTTAAAACTATATTCCAATAGCATTAGTGTGGAAGGAATTTTAGAAATTGTCATCAAATTTAGCATTTGCGTAGAGTTTTCTGACCAAATATGGAAACGTACTCCCAAGGCTTTAATCTCCCCCCTAATGAATCTTTTCAGAAAACAGTGACCTGCACTCCTATAATGGGCTGAATGAGACAATGACTTACAATCTTTTATTTTTTTCAAACCTCATAGTGCGCTCTGAGGTAATCACACAAGTCTTTCAAGAAGAATAATTCAAGTAGTTTAATTCAAAACAAAGGTAAAAGGCTTTAAGCTTTAATATGACTTATGATGAAAGTTAAAAAGTCAAATACCTCAATAGAACAATGATAAATGTGACGAAGATAAAAAACAGTTTAACTCTCTAGAGTAATCAAACTCAAAACAAATCTCTAAAAAATTTCCTCTTGTTCAAGTGTCTTTGCTCTAAAAAATATTTTATCAATAATTTTTCATTGGAGTTTTTGACAAATATTGATAATTATGAAGTCAATCCCACCATTTATCATAATCTCTTCCAAATGTGTAAGTCAAGATTACAGAAAGTGTAAAGATGACATCACAAGAGAGATCAAATCACTTATGTCTAGGGAAGATTCATTTGTCATGAAATTATTCACATCTTCCAAAAATATATTGCACAAATATCTTGTTCTCATGTGTAGGGCGTGGCTAGAAAAAATGATCTAAGGTGATGAGAAGGGATTTCTCGGTGTAGTGAATGACCAGTGAAGGAAGTCATAAGGGACTGAGTCAAATTTAGGAGAAAATCTCTGGTAGTATTACGACCAGCGAAGATATGTCTTCGCGTAAGCGAAGCTATACTTCATTGTAGTGAGGTATAAGGAAAGATACACAAATTACTAAATCTAGGAAATAAAAAAATTCATAAAAGCTTGAACCATTACACAATCATTTATGTGATATACTTATGCAAAAGAGACTTCAAAAAGTATGTTTTCTCTATAAGAATAGTATACTTGCATAAGTAAATCACCTAAACAAAAAATCAAAACCAACACACGCACACATAAGGATTTAATTTGAATGTAACTTAAGTGTTAAAAGGTCTTTAGAAAGTCTAAATACCTCATCTAAGTGGATACACCAATAGGTTATCATGTGGACGTCGGGTCGAGAAGTCAAAGCATGTTCAGAGAAAATTGTGTTATAGTTGTGCTATGACGGAACGACCTCAAGGACTAAGAAAAGATACAACATATATTTTGTACATGGAAGGTGACAATCAAATTATATGTGGGGCACATAAGTATACAAATACTCTTACAGTACTATTTATGAAAATACCAAGTTTGTGTGTGAGTAATCTATAGAAAGGAAGTTAATAGGATTGTTATATGGGGTAATGAACTACCAAGTTGGATGATGATGTATCCTTTGTATATGCATATATCCCAATCCTACATTCAGTTGGTCAACCGTCTCACGAGTGGGAAATAGAGGAGGGTTAATCCATTGTGTCCATTTTCCTATGTGATTATGTGGTGATGTGATTGCATACATCTTTATCCCCTTTCTTTATATGTGGATGTTCTAGAATTAATTAGAGTGGATCTTCCAATGAATCAACCTGACAAAGGCATGAGATAGGTCCCCGAAGGTTAAAGCCTTTATGCAGTATTTTATTATGTAGTTGATATGATAATTGATGTATAGTGCGGGTTTGGTTCTTCCTACTATTCTAACTATAATATTGTGGCCTATTGGTTATGAGGTATTATATGGATACTACATACGGTTTATTACTCTTATTGCATAGCTAGGTTTATGGATAATAATGTTAATGATAATCTATTGAGTCATAATCAAAATAATAATAATAATAATAATAATAATAATAATAAGGTTACTTTGGTGAAATGGCTCAAACTTAATGTGTATAACTGCTCAAAACATAATTTAGGTCTCTATGGTAGAGGGGGTATATTGAGGAATACTTAGGGAAAATTACTTTAAGGCTTTGTTTAGTTTTTTAGATAAGGTTCAAACATTCAAGCAGAAGCTAAATCTATTCTTGTTGGCATTAATGAGTGCATGGATATTTTAAAATATGATATCTATTAGGGTGAAAATCTGACACACACAACACAATAATGAATCATGTTAAGTGATATAAGTTAATGAAGAGTAATAGAGAACATACAGAAGGTGTACGTAATTTAGTCTTAGTGACTTACGTATAGGGGTAAGGGATAGGGGGAGTTTTATTATCTTTAGAGTTACAGTGGTTACATGCAAATCATCTTACTTAACCTTTCCCCATATGATACCTTAGCCTTATATTATCATTCTTATCATGTTGTTCCCTCTACTTCGAGAGTGGTTAACATTGTGGTATATGTGATCAGCTCTTTAGAATCGGCATGTTCCACATTCTCTATTCATTTGAGGAGTGGCACGCCATCATAGGGAATGTGGATCATATTTGAAGTTTACTGGGTCCCGTATATCGAATGCTCAATCGCCCTATAGAGGGTAAAGGGGAATTTAGTGGTTTCCTATATGAACAGTGTTAATATGGTTGGTCCAAAAATCTCCCTCACCAGTTGCCCGCATGGTCTTTATTTTGATGGAAATGGACAAAAGACTCTAGATCAATGCCGAAAGGGAATCTTATTAGTTGCGTTGTTTCTTCCATTGACAACATTTGGATTCCTCACTGATATGATTACACACTCAATGTTTGATCCTATTTGAAGTTAGGATTATGTTCTGATATGATTACCCTTAATACGTTTCACGTGTTTTCAATGTCATATGTCATTCAGATGTTGTGTCAAAATGATTACATGTCTGACAATGGACATGTTCCTAATGTGCACGTGGATACAAATACTTTTTCTATGTGACTTGTCCGCATGTGTGTTCAAGCAAGCGTAAAAGTCCATCAGGTTAAATCGAATCTAAACATTGAATTCAAAGAGTGTCTTTCCCTCTCAGTATAAAAGTATAAAAGACAAGAGCCATCATTTTCCTACCTTTCACACTTCTATATTCTCACAGCAAGAGTATTTCTTTCCCTTGTCTCCAACTCTTTCTTCTCCAAATTCCTCCTCCGGGTTGTGCATGTTAGAGTCTCCAAAGGCATTAATCTTCCACTAAGGAATATTTTTCAAGTCTATGATCACATCATGGTCATCATTTTAGATTCCTAGTACACCCCTCTTCTCCATTCTTTAAAATTTTCAAGTTTAGCATCACAGAGCCTGGACTTTATGTTTCGTTTTAATAGAATTAGATCATTTGTTTCCTTTTTTCTTGATAGAAATCCCCTTAAGTTAGAATTCATTTCCCCTGAGTCCCCTTTATATCAGTACATAACTTGGCTCCAATTTTTCGATCGCAATCTTAGACTGGATCACCTATAAAGACGCCAGCATTTGCAATGTTTCACAAATATGGTTGATATCGTAGATGCTTTTGGCCCATAATATAAATAATAGATAGTTTCCACGCTTAGGGCCTCTCCGTCTATAGTTGCTAGGTATGAATGACCAATTAAGGATAAAAAACCATTCAAGTTGTTGACCCTTTAAATCCTCCTCCTGCTAGTTCTAGTTGATAAGTAATAATACTCCTTTCCAGTAAACCTCTAGTCTGAATAATCGACTAATAGATGGATATAACATCCTTATCTCCCTAGAATCCTATCCATTCGCCCATCTGATGGGACAGTTTCGGCCACAAACCCTTAGTAAGGTGAAGTATGTTTTTTTTAACATTACTTCTCAGATGGACTTGGCATCCCTTCCCCAAAACCCGTTCATGATGTCCTTTCCTTGCTTAATATTACATAATCCTAACTCAAATCGAACACTTGGAGAATCTTAATCATTTCAATAGTGCACTTCCACAACCTGGTCGGAGCTAAAAACCCAATGACTATTGCCTAACTCTGATGGTGTATCACTCGTCATCTTCTAAAGGGGTAATATACTATTTCTTGTCAAAAGAGGAATGTAAGGTTCGTTGAATCACTCTCATCCTCCAACCACGACTGGAGGCATCACTTTATTATCATTCATGAGTAGGGGTGGGAACATAATGACCAAAATGATCTTATTGGTCATGTGTTCACCACCAATCTAGTCTAGAATAGACCAGACCTGCGTGAGTTCTACTTATATTATTTTTCTTTTTCTTTTGTTGAACTTTTTGTACTAACATTTTTTCCCTTGTTTGTAGAATTTTCTAAGGACCTAAAGAACATTTATAATGATAGACAAGAAAGAGTTCTGTAACCTTTGGATAATTCTCTCCCATCTAAAAAATTGTGTGATTATCTATTGAGGGAGATCGACTTCATAATAAGATGCAAGGAGGCTTAGAATTGAGACATCGCTCATCTTCAAGCACAGACCGAGGATGGTATCATCCTGCTTGCATTCTAACAGTCATATTTTTAAAAGTCATCAGGTACAACTAGTCACACTTTGAGTTTTCATCCAAAATTTTAGATTCGTCTATTAACCAATGATTTATCTTCAACTGGTGGTGATATGTCTCGAGATGCATTTCAAAAATATCTTCAGAGGGCTAACCAAGTGTCTAATGACCCCAACCCCCAACTCTAACTATCTAGCCTATCTTTCCACCTTCTTACCTAATTATCCCTGACCATAACCCTTGGATCCCTAAATCTTATACCGAGGAGGTCATTTAGACTAACCACCGAGTAGTGGATATTTAAGGGACTTTTTCCCTTAAACTCTTAGAAGACCAAACTCTAAAGAGGAAAGGTGTAAAAATACCTCCTAGTGAGGAAGCCATATTTATTTCTTACCGCCGAAGGGTGATTATAACTACAAAACCAATAGTTATTGAGAAGGATGTTGGGCTTGCTTGTCTACATTACCAATATGTATATGAGAATAACCAGGCCTTTAATATCTCCCTTCGAGATGGGGAGGTAGGGAGTTTGGAGGGAGGTTCGACTGGATGCGCAAAGGAACTCATTCTTTGGGCAATAAGGTAAAGTTTTGTTTGACTTTTCATTTTTACTCTTTCGATTGATGAGTTTTTACTACTTTTATCCTTTCACTTCTGGACCATTTCTGATTATGTGGTTCATCGGTGGAAAGAGCAGATGAATACATCATAAATCGTTCCTCAACTAAATATCGATTTGTCTTCTCAGAAGGATCTTCAAAAGATAATTGATTTATATATCAAGAATGCCAAATCTTATCTAGATACAAAAAATGAGGAGAAAGACACAACAGTCACTGAAAAGACCAAAACTGCAGATTATAACACTCGTCTTTAGAACAAGGTCTCTTGGCTAAAAAAAACAACCATCGGAAAATGAAAAAAAAATGGGTAGTTAAAGTTAAGAGGGCCTTGGTTCCTCTCATTTGGTTCAGGTATCTCAGATCCTTCCTGAACTCCTTGTACTTGGGGTTGTTGAGGTCCCAATCATTCCTAAATAGGTATAAGGAGCTTCAGAAAGGGGTGAAGGTCGATCATCCTAACTTGAACTTAAGCAACTATGATTTGATGGACTGCGAAATATCTAATGAGGATCCCATGCCAGCTTCATCCTTCTTAGACACAACTAGTTTTAAAAAATATCGAGGATTGATCACTGACACATGTATGTCGATTGATTTATCCATTACTGAAGACCTTACTCTCTTAATGCACAAAGAACTTGGTGATCTCCTGCCCCCTCCATCCTAAACACTTGTCTTTCCTATGAATAATTTTAAACATTTGGCTTTTTAATATTTTTGGTACAATATTTACAAAATCTGTGTGTTTTTCATATGTTTTGAATGGATGATTTATTTTCTATCAACGTTGTTTTGTATTCGGTTTGCATGAATGATTAACTGCTCACTAGATGTTTGGAGCAATCACGAATATAATAAGAACCCATATTAATAACTAGACTGAGATGTCCAGTGTCAACTGTTTGTTAGTAAGTTATAACCCAACACAGAACTAAGTTGAGGTTTTTAGTGTAAATTGGCCATCAGTAAGTCAACTTAAATAGTCAATAAATTGTTGGGGGATTACTAGACTGAGATGTTCGATGTCAATAGGCCAAGAGTAAGTTAAATTTTAAAGATTGACAAGGATGAGGTGTTGACTGTTAATCATTTATTATCTAGTCATAACTCTGAATGGCTACATGCCTGAGGTATTCGGTGTTAACTAACCATCACCTAGTCATAATTTTAAAGGGAGACATGGTTAAGGTGTTCGGTGTTAACCAACCATAAGCTAGTTATAACTTGATAAATCAATGAATTGCTAAACATTGATTGGACTGAGGTGTACAGTGTTAACCAACCCTCAGTAAGTCATAACTAATCATCAATTAATTAGCTTTATAATCAGAGGACTAATGAATGGAATAAGTTTATGTTATATATACACCCTTAAAGTTTTTCAATTGAATGATCGGGTTATCTATTCTTGACTTAAGGTGTTTGTCTTTATTACACATATGATGGACCACACTAGTTTGAAGGATTAGATCGATGGGGTTAACTAGATAGTTTGATGATCAGCCTAAATTGTTTCGAGACTATTATATATCTGGAAAAGGTGTTAAGGACCTTATCCTGTGCTTAGCAGTCTGTTACTTACGAGACCAGAATAACGTGTCAAGGATAAGCTCCAATTTTTATCCATCCTCCAACCATTTTGTTGGTGTTTACTATATAATTAAGCATTTATCGAACAATTCAGGTGGGCAAACTAGATGGACACAATCTTGAAAAGTAAACATGCACTTTATTAATCATTTTTGTTCTGAAGTTGTGTGTGGATGAACACTACTAATTAAGAAAATAAAAGTACATAGTTGAATATAAAGGTAAGTTAAATGGTGAATGATGTTCCTCTGTATGACCATTCATTAATAATAAATCTTCAAGTTCTCAACATTCCATGGTCGAAGGAGTGTTTGGCCTTCATGATCTTTCAATTCGTATGTCCCTCATCTGAAGACACGAGTGAAGACATAAGGGCATTCCCAATTTCCCACGTATTATACGTGGCTGGGGTTTTTTGGTCGACTACATTGACTTCCATAGAACTAGGTCACCTACTTTGAATGTTGAAAAATTGACCCATCGGTTATAATATCTAGCATTATTCAACTGCTTGACTATCATCCTTATTTTCGATTCCTCCCTTTTTCCTAAATGGCATAAGAACTTCCATTCATTTTTTAATCATTTTCTTCTCACTCGAACCTATATACCCAAAGGTTAAGTAACTCAATCACAATCAGTACAAGCGCATTTATACCATAGATCCAAGAAAATGATGTTTCCCTACTGACTTACCAAGTGGTTATTTAATATGCCCGTAGGACTTAAATAAGTCACTCCACCTATAGTCTATTTGAATTTTGCAATTTTGCCTTCAACCGATGTGGTATCAAGCGATTGGTGGCTTCCTCTTATTCGTTATATATCTTCAGTTAAGTTGATAGGTTTAATCAAGTGAGATTCATCTTCGAATTCATCTTTTGTAGTGAAAGCATTCACCCATGAGCTTTTATTGTGTAGAATATTATTATTAACATTAGGCTTTGGTTTAGTTAGTGCAGTAATATTTCCCTGGTTGATCAAATCTTGGACTGAAAACCATACAGCTCAATGCCATTATAAGTTGTTCGTCGTCATCTGAATATATCTGTAGTAAAATTCATTCACTAAGCCTTCTAGAAAGGGGTTGGGTAATGATCTAGGATCTTAGGGTTTTAAAATACCCTTGTTCATGAGGGCTTGATAAACTATAAATATGGGAGTGTATAGAAGATGTAATTTTCATTAGACTCTTTCAATGTATGAAGGTATAGATGCAAGCATCGGTACCTGAATAGCGTTGATAGTAGTTGTGCTTTTGGCTTATTGGTACTCCTATTTGTGTAAAGAGGAACATTTTATATGTATCCAGTCTTACTCTTACGTGTTTGGTTCATGAGATTGTCCTCCAATTAGGATCCTACAATAATTAAGGCTTTAAAGTGAGGTAAATACTGCGTTTTTAATTGATCTAGATATGACTTAATCAGATGCTTTTTTACAATAGCCACTTCCTCCTCTTTTGAACATTTGTTTTCCATCTGGGCACATATATTTCTCCAACGGGAAATGAAGGTGCCTAACTGCTCATCGATAGCCTACTTCATCACTTTTAGATCCTACTGATTAATTTCAAGCTCGTCGTTATGCTTATACGGTTTTATAAATTCCCAATAAATGTCACTCCAGGTTGTAGTCCTTTCATCATTTATGGACAAAAATAATTTGAGCGTTCCTACAGATAAGGTGTGCCCAAACATTTATGCATTGACTTCCTCTTAAGCCCCCTAGATATATCATCACTCGGACGTATAATCTGAGGTGAACTGTCAGTGGGACCATTCTAATGAAATTCTCAATCTTTGGCATCTTGAATTTATCGGGAAGCCTAGTATTGGGGTAAAGGGATAGGATTTATATTTCCTGTAAGACCATTGGTAGGTTATAGTTGCCAGAAATTTTGCTGGAGTGTTTTAAACTCCATTCTGAGGCGTCCCTCAACTACGTTGGCCATTATTGTGATCTCGGTAGTCATGGCAGGGAGGTTATTAGTAAATTGGACCATTACTAGTATGGGTACAAAGTTGCTAGGGTGTGGGTTTACTTTTTTCCCCTAGTATTTTCCAATTAGTTTTGAAAAGAGATATAATCCCGACCCATAGTTGACATTTCGCTCCATAGAGTGGTTAGGCTAGACAGAATGTCAGCTAGTGATATTCCTTCTTCATTCTGCATGTTGTCAAGACTACAAGATGTCAGAGTTCGAGAGATGAGGCTTTCATCCCTTATCCAAGATGATAACTAAAATTTTATAAAAATCGTGGGATTGGGATGTTTGCCCTAGTATTATCCTAAGAGTAGTAAGTATGAGTTTAAACAAGCATGGTTATTTTATTTGGGTAAGACTAGGTAATGATCCATTTCTTATGATACTCCGCACTTAGATGGCAACTCTGGTTCAGGACTTATGAAGAGTGAGTGGATTTTTCCAATCTTGGAGTCCCATCCTATTTTAAGAAACTTTGTTAGGGTTAGAGAATCTCTTGTCTTATTTATTTTGGTGTCCTAAAATTATACTACATGAGGTTATGCAAGGTTTTCCTCGACGCTAAAGGCTTCCTTATTTAGCAATGACTCCTCACGATATACCTCAAGGTGCGTGTAAGAGAGTCATTTTGATATACCCGAATGTATGTGAAACGAACCTCCTGGTATTCCTCATGGTAACAGTATATGGGAGAGCTGACTCAATATACTCAAGTCATGTATGTGATGTTTACCGAGAACATAATACTATATATACACCAAGGTTTCAAGTCCAAGAAGAGTGGAAATAGTCACTAAGGACCTGCATTGGTTGTACCTAAGTCCCATATCTAAGCTTCCCAAGGTAATGGGTTATGTAGTGATATGAAAATGTTATACGGTGAAGTAATGTGCATCTTTTCGAAAGTCTTTTATTTTTATCAATAGTCGATTTCACTTAGAATTATTACATATCTTAGTATAAATGTCACAAACAAGGTTTAAGGAGCGCTTAGGGTGTATCCTCATCCCAATGGGAGCATACAATACTAATGTTTTTATGCCTAGTTAGGTATCTAAAAAATAATAAGAACAAATAGCAAAAGCATTGAATATACATGAATATACAAGAATGACATGTTGAAATAAATACAGAATCTATATTAAATTGAGTTCAGTCCTCTTAAGAAATAGTCCCCATCGGAGTCGACACTGTGAGAACCCATGATTTTTCTTCGGTCTAGGTAAGGCATGATCATCACCTTATTCTATCTTTGAATGAAAATGGAGTTACCGGTATATTTTACCCAAAACAGATAAAAGAAAGGGGAAGGCCTCAATGGAGGCCTTATGATGGAATGTGATCTACGTGTTTAATTAAAGAGTCATCGGGTTACGTATTGGGAAGGTATTAGGAACATGATCTGCCCTTTCGGTCTTAAATTTAGATATAAATATTTACTTTAGCATGTCATGGTTTGAAAAGAAATGATAAAATGAAAATAATTAGTATGTAAATATATTTTGCAGTGTATTGTGGATGTGTGTAGTCAAAGGATAGATATGTACAAATTCGGGTTGGTTCACTCAGATGGAAGTCCAAGTGAGTCTATGCACTTGCACGAAGAAATTCAAAGTCCACATAGTTCATGAGGAAACACGAGGGACTTTACCTCTTATTGAGGCTCGATGCGAGAGATTTAGATTTTCTTTGATCTTTCAAGGTATTTTGGACTTAAACGAGATCGAATCTGAATATATAAATGATTTGTGTTCAAGAAATAACTTGGGAAATATTAATTCACTAATAAAATCACTTGACGATGAAAGAATGACCAAACTTCCAACTTAAGAACAAAATATAAGATAAAATCCCTGAATCTAGTTATCCTCTAATCTACATGAGAATATTTCAAGGTTTTGAAGTTTTTTATATTTAGTTTTTGGATGTTTTGTGAAAATAAGGATGAAAACGGATGGATATGTATAAGATCTGACTTGAGTTTTAGAGATTACGTTTCTCTAATACACTTGTGTATCCACTGTAGGCGAAATTAAAGTCAATGTAGTGCAAACATAACCTTTGGAGAAAAGTCTAGCCTAAATAAAGAGAAGAATGGAAAAAAGTATTTAAGGGTGGTATTGTAGCACAACACCAACCTTTTATATCAAGACTTTAAAATTAAAGGTTGAAAAGCAATGCACCTATAATGTTACACGTGCTCCTTTTCTTTTCGACAACATTTCAGCTTAAAACTAACCTTTTTTAAAAGTGGATCTAATGTTACTTAAGTTAAAGTAAATTTAGATGAAAAAATAAGAAAGAGACAAACAGGATTTCTTGGTTTCTTTTGGGTTTGAATGAAAAGGAAAAGGTTAAGGATTTGGGTTATAACTCTGGATCTAAGCTTGGAAGGGGTTGTGAAGGTAGAAGGAGAGAGTTTGGGGGATTTTATGGAGAGAAAACACTTATGGGAAGAAAGTTAGCATTTAAGAATGGAGTAAATACTTGCTGAAATGGTAGGTGAGGGACCCTTCTATACGTAAATTGCCTAGGGTATAGAACCAATAGATCCTTTTACTAGACTGATTGTCCATAGGTACTGTACATCTAGTACAGATCGCTCAAGCGCATTTTCACTTGGCCTCTGGGCTTATTCTATGCCATCTTGGATTTATTTGGGTGATTTATTTTTGGGCTTCTTTGACTTTTGGGCCGTTTAGTGAAGTATTTAGGGGGCTTTAATTTCATTTGGGACCTTGGGATGCCATGAGAAGTGGTGTCTTATTCATGGAGAAGAATGGGGTGTCTACACTAACCAACACCTTATGGTCCTAAGGTTTATAGAATAAACCACATTTAGTTACTTTAGTAACCCACGAACAAATATACTCATATACTGGATTACAAAATACTCGACTCCTTCCTCATCACATATACTAGGCAACTCTAGATTTAAAAATGTCCTAGACTAGGTTTTCCAACTCCATAATTCCTTGGGCATTATTGAGACCAACTTATAAGTAACTAATTTCAGTGAATAAAAATTCGTCTCTGATCCAAACCCTAAAAAGAGTTTGACAGATCCGAATAACTCATCATAGATCTAACAATGTCTAAAAGAGTTGTGTTCCTTCTTTTCACCGCACTATTTTTCTAGGAATGCCCATTGTAGATAGCTTGGATGTAATCCCCACCTCTGGGAAATGATTCTTAAAAACTACCGAGAGATACTCATCTCCATGGTCAAATCGTAGAGTTTTGATTAATCTACCATAGCTACGCTCCACCTCGATCCTGTACACTTAAAATTATCTAAGGCTTCTGATTTGTGATGCATAAGGTAAACATATCCAAATATCGAGTAATCATCAACAAAAATTATGAAGTACTATTGGCCACCTCTTGTCAAACTAGAATAGGGACACAAATCTGAATAACCCAATTCCAACACATCTTTATATCTATATCCATTTGTCGTGAAGGTCCTCTTGGTTAATTTACCTTCCAAACATGATTTAAAGACTAAAAGTTCTTCTACTTCAAAGTAATTTAATTGCCTTAATCCAGTCTTTGAATTCATTTTAGAATAATATGACCTAAGTGTAAATGCCAAAGATACGTTCGGTTCAACTTAGAAGGTTTCTTTCTCTTTACGTTATTTCCATTTAAGTTACTCATTTCAATACTTAGTAGTAATGGTGTGATGGGATTTATAACACAAAGATCATTTTTCAATGTGCTATAATAGATAAAATATTTTCCATTTTTTATTTAAAAAAACTTTATTAAAGCAAACCCAATATCCATTCATACCTAACTTAGAGACCGAAACTAAATTAGTTCTAATTGTCAAAAAATTAAAATAATCACCTAAAATTAAAATTTTGTCTACACCAAAATTGAAAACAAAATATCTAATTACCAAAACAGTTGCCTTGATGTGATCTCCCATTATTAGAAATCTTTCTCCATCAATGAGCTCCCTGGTTACTTGGAAACATACAAAGAATTGCAAACATGTTTTCGGCTCCCAAAATATACACACCATGTACTAGTAGATTGCACCACAAAACATGACTCAATGACTAAGGAAAATTACCATTCCCATTTTTCTTTGCAAAGTAAACTGAGAGTTTCTTCATCTAATGTCTTGAGTGCATGTAGATATAACACTTGCCTTCTAGTTGTTTACCTGCTACTTGAGGCTTAAACATAGTTTTAACTACCGCATGTTATACATGAGACTTTCCCTTATTCTTCTTCTTACCTTTCGGAACAGAAGAAATGGGCCTCTCTCAATGACCTGAATAACACCCTTTTGTTTGATAATATTAAGCATGGAGTTCTCTAAGTAGTTGTGATAAGGAGTAGTCAAATTTGTTTATAGAATAATTCTGGTGAAACTACTTAAAGGACTCCGAGAGTGATAGGAGCACAAAATCAATCTAGGTTTCCCCATCGATTTTCGATCTAAGGACCTCCTGTGCTCCTAATATGGACATCATTTTTATAACATGGTCCTAAATAGGAGTACCGTTAAGTATCTTTGTGTTAACTAGCATTTCCATAGCATCCATGCTTACGGCATGGTTTTGATCTTCAATATGTCCCTGAGGTTCAAAATTATATCGTAATGACATATTTTGATGTTGGTATTGCAACACATTGGTCATAGAGGCCAATATGTAGCAATGAATCATTTTGATCAGTTTTTTATCGCTTCTGATAATCCAATTCATCCCCTTTGAGTGCCCCCTGATCAGTCTTTACAAGACACGGTTCAGTTAAAAGAAACATACAATCCTTACCAGTTGAGACAGTGTCTAATTTTATTTTTGAGTCCATAAAGTTCAACCCAGTTAATTTGTTATCCTTTAAGATTAAAGCAAGTGGATTGAATGCTAAGACCATATTGAAATCTTAGAATAATCATTTGAAAATAATTTAATTTCAAATAAAATATGTGAGAATTAACTTCGATTAAATTTTAATTTGGCTTCCCTCTACTACCAATCACAACCAATCCCTTAGATTATCCTAGTTCCCTTATTAAGTGATATTTCATTATGGGAGTTTAAATGACCTCACCCTGAACTAGAGAGATCTTCATCTTTCAAATATGTTCTCCATATAGTCCAGGAATCCTCTATCCTAAATAATTGAATAATTGATGTCTTTTATTCCCATAGCAAAAGGTAGTGACTCTGATGGGGGGGACATCAATAGTTGCATTTGACTGTATACCATGGGTTTGTTTGTTGAAATTAAATTTGCTCAAGTAGAACTTCCCCAATGGGGGGCCGAACTCATTCAAATTTAATTTCAAAGAACTATCACTTAAGAATTTAAAAATGTCGTGATTAGTTCCTTCTGATGGGGAGGGAATTCAAAAATTAACACAAGAAATTAATAACATAACATTTTTAAAACATTGATGTAGATCGCGGGGTTTATGTTGATACCCCTCTCCCATTTAATATTCTAAACTTGAGGTTATTTTGAAAAACTATTCATTTAATTCTAAATGCTTGAATTAAATCCTTGATAATTCCCAATTCACTTGTACAAATTAATTTACCATATCACACTATTTTAATTTTCTAAAATTAAAACTACTTTTAATTAAAATAAAAATTGGAGATCATAATTTAATTTGTACTTAAAATTAATTACATGATTAAATTCAATTTAGAAAAGAATAAATAAAAACATATTTTAGAAGAAAATTGTAATCTATATCGGTCTCAAAGTTAAAATCATGTTATTCATAAAATTGGGTGTCCCTAATTAATTAGTTAAACAGCATACAAATCTATGACTCAATTAAATAAGAGATATAATAAAATACAATCACATTAAATTTCATATCAAGAAGGGGGAAATGTCCCTTTCTGATGATGTAGGAAATCACCACTTAGGCAGTTGATGAGGCATAGTAGAGCTCTGAGACTACTGGTAATGTTGGCTCTGACGAGGATTCCTCTCTTCCTCTTTCTGAGCTTGTGTCTCAAAACATGGGTTATGACTATATCAATGTAGAGGCTCCATGGGCTTTTATGAGTGCACTATGGTGCTCAGAGTTGCCTTCGAGATTTCGAGCGCACGAGCAAGAGGTGTTAGAGATGGTCCTAGAGCATAATTATGAGACTTTTGTATCTCAGAGTGTAATCAACACTGATAGCCTCGCGATCGTCGACTTGAGGGCCCTGGCCATCCACCTTCATGACTTCCTATCCATTTCTCTACTGATATGACTAGTATGAGAGCTACGATTTTTCTCTAGACACTTTATAATCTCCAATGCTTCCATCACTTCCAGCTGGACTAGCTTGACACTACAGTTTGTCATTTCCTTAGCGTCCATTTCAAGAAGATGATGAGGCTCCATACATTTAGGTAATCTCGAGTTCAACAGTATCAGTCTGAAGCTTCTCGGATCAGGGTTCAGATTCAGTTACTCCAGGCCAAGATGGCCAAGCTTGAGGTTGGTGACGCGGAGGATAAGGCTAGAATGTTTATACTAGAGGAACTTCTTTTTGAGGAGGCATGTCCTTCTTATGCCGACATATGCTCATGGAAGGACTTGTTTTTTATTTTGTCTATTGGGTAGTTAGTCTTGCTGTGTAGGACCCATTTTGTATTTTCTTTTTTTCATATGTAAATATATGTTGATTTATTAATGAAAAACCTTTGTTGGCTTCCATTATGTTGTTTATTCTTTGCTTCTACCTGTACTTTGATGTCTGATTACTATGACCTGCTCTAATTTTCTGTGAGCACTTGGTATATTTGAACTTCCCCGTATACTGTGGGGTACTTGCATAAATTTGGGCAAGTTATACTTTTTAGTGCAACCCCGTGTGACTGCAGGGTAATTTTTCTATGCACGTTCATTTTCCAGGCAATAACTAGGAGAGGGGGCTAGCATTTCTCCTCCCCTCAATACTTTGAGTATAATTTACAAATGTGAATAAAGAAAAAGATTACTATTTTCTTCAAAAATATGCCTCTGGTTTACGGGGTCCTTGTTCCTAGATTTCTTAAGAACCTTTATAGTCTTAACAAATATAAATTTTTAAGAGAGGGAGGTAGATCTCCTTCTACACATTTTCTAAGAACTGGTCAAGTAAAGCCCAAAATATTTTCTTGAGAACAGAGCTTAGAACTTGTTCTTTAGGCTATAAATCTATTGTAAGAAAATAATAAAAAATTGTCATATTTTTTCTTTAATATTACTAGGAGAACAATCGCGTGCTGGTCTAGTGGTGAGAAAATTTATCTATTATGTCTGTAGGGAATTTGCTCAATATACTTTTCTCTTAGGATGGATGTACCCACAAGTATAATGAGTAAAGATCCTTTTATCATGGACCTTTTTCTAGTCTAGTAGAGACTGATTCTGTTTTTTACGTTATTTTTTTTAGCAAAAAATGTGCTAGTGCATCTACCTCATACAGCAGGTAAGTAAACAAAACAAGAGTCATTATGAAATTATAAAAAATGAGCTTCCATTCATTTCTTTCATATTGTGTATTGTTTATAAGGCTTTGTTTCTCTATCGTCTTTACAAAAAAAACTTTTTTAGTTTTAGAACAGGTCGCTTAATCTTTTCAGAGGAAATGAATTTTAACAAAAAAATAGGCATAATATCTCTTCAGCCATTTGCAATTGATGGATCGAAGGTAGTCATTCTCCGGCTCCGATATCTGGCAGTACCCTGACTTGCCTACCCCCCTCACCACAAAAGTTCCCTCCCAATTGGGTTTGAACTTTGACACTGACATGTTGCGAAGATGATGAGTGGACGCATGAAGGACCAAGTCTCCCACTTGAAACTCCATGGACTTAACTAGGTTCTCATAAGCTATGGACAACTGTTGTGTGTAGACTTTAAAGTTCTATTTGGCCTTATCTATATGCTCATCTAGTGCCTCCAGTTTCACATGTCGCGGGTCAAGGATGAGTCTGTTGCTTAGAGCGACCCTAGCTGAGGGTATCGCCCATTCCACCAGTAGGACAACTTTGATCCCATACATAAGTAAGAATGGGGTAAACTCGGTCGATTTTCTCGTTGAAGTGCGGTAAGCCCATAGTACCGTGGGTAGCTTCTCATCCCATGCCCCTGGAATATCATCAAGCATCTTCTTTAGTATAATGATCAAAGTTTTATTTGTGACCTCTTCTTGGCCATTTTCCTTAGGGTAGGAGATAGTTGAGCTATTGTGAACGATCGTATACTTGTTAGTAAGGAGTGCCATCTCCTTGCATACAAATTGCTTCCCATTGTCTGTGAGGATCACCTTAGGTATACCAAACCTGCATATGATATACTCCTTTATAAACTGGATTACCACTTGGGCAGTTACTCTTCTTATAGGAATGGACTCTGAGCATTTGGTGTATAATTCTGTAGTAAAAATAATGAAAGCTTTGCCATGAAAGGCTGGGCAGATGTTTCCCACCAAATCAAATGCCCATGTGTGAAAGGGGTAAGGAGATGTTAATCTTTGCAAACTAACTGAGGGGGCATATACCATGTTGCCATACACTTGGCAAGCTTTGTATTTCTTCATATAACCAATGGATTCAGCTTCCATGGTTAGCAATAGTGCCCCAACGTCATCAATTGATCATAAAGTTTGGCACCTCCCATATGGGAGGGCTCATAAGCCTCCTTTAGCACTCTCTTTACATTCCATTTATCTATGCACTTCAATGCCATCTCATTACAGCCCTTCCTATAGAGTTCCCCTTTCAGTAGGTAGAAGTGGGCCACTCTCTTTTTTAGATAAATCTCATTTTCTCTCTCTTACAAAAACTCACCATCCTTTAAATATGATATGTAAGTTTTCCTCCAATACTTAAATGCTTCTATGAAGTTAGCTTTCGTTGGTTGGTCAAATTGGTTTTGGCACCTTAGGCAGCCCTACTGCAGACGAGCAACCTCCGTGCTCATGGTGGTCCAGTAGTATCCCCCCACTGCAACAGACAATAAAGATGGATATCAGTATCCCCTTAATTCTTCTTATGCATTATTATCAACCTCTCTTTAGCTTCTTCTTATCCTACAAACCTTGATAAGAAACATCCAGGGCTCTTATAATAAAGTGTTCCTTACAGCAGGTGCTAGTTAGACAGTTCTAACATCTTTATCTCACCTTCTCTGGTTTCTAATTTCTTCACCACTAGGTGCCTCTAGTCTTTGGATTCGTACTTGGAAACAAAGACATTTGAAATCCAGCTTGAAGGAGGGAGTGAACTTCTCCTTACCATTTGAGATGATAGTACCTGCACCCCATGTTACTTGTGCACAAGAACCATTAAATTTCATCTTCCACTCCTCTATCTCTTCCTCTAAACATTCATGGAAATTTTTTCCAAACAGTTCTTCATTGGGAGTCTCAAAATTATTGGTTGGGGAAGGAGGCTAATAGGTCAGTCACTGCCAGACTCTTGATGGCTTTTGGCACCACGCACTTCATATCGTATTTTGATAGAATTAAGAACCACATTGTTAATCACCCTACCATGATCGTTCATGCCAAGATAGACTTTATAGGGTCACATTTAGTGACAATGTGGACTATAAAGGCCAATGAGTAATGTCTTAACTTTTTAGCTATGAAGACCAAGGCAAGGTAGTGCCTCTCAATATTAATATATATAGATTATGTTCTTGAAATAACCCTTAACAAATAATACATCGGCCTTTCCAACCCCTCCTTCTCTTAAGCCAGCAGTGCTCTTATAGATCTCTCTGTTGAGGTGAGGTAGAGCAACAGTGATGCTCCGGCCTCCGGCAGTATCATCACAGACGGGGATGCTAATATTTCTTTGAATTTCTCAAAGGCCTTATAACTTCTCCACTTAGCTTTTTCTTTCATCAAGGAGGAAAATGGGTGGGTCACCTCCGCTAGCACTAGTATAAATCTTCTTAGATAGGACACCTTTTCATACGTAGTGAATCCAATAAACTTGGGCTACAATTATTAAGCCTTTGATAGGTGGGTACCACAAGCGGGGGTATAGTGGAGTGACCCTTATGTTATTACGATTCGAATTCAGGTACTAGAGAATGTCGATATGTTAAAGATCCTAAGTTTTAGTACTAGTCTTCTCCAAATTTTGAGGACGAAATTCCTTTGTAAGGGGGGGAGTATGTAACACCCCGAATTTCTATGTATTTTTATTTAATTAATTTGAGGAATTAATTGAGAAAAATACGTTTTAATTAAAATATGCAAGTGAAGTAATTTAAAATGATTAAATGCTAAATGTGTTTAATTGGATATTAATCGGGAGTTAAATACGGATTAATATTGCATGATAATATTTACTAAGTGCAAAAAGTAAATAATTGGTAATTATGGTGATACGGCATAGCGAGTGATATGCGAGTATTTTTACTTCATCTCATCGGGAGTCGTACATGTAAACTATTTTGTGGTGAGAAATGAGAAATATATTTTAAGTGACTTGAATGATAATTTAGAGGTCACAGGTGGTCTCGTATGGATCGAAATAGTGTACCCGGGGGTAAAATTTGAGTCCCGGATCAATTTTGGACTAAACCGACACTTATCGAGGGTGTTTCGATCATTTTTATAAAGTGGGTTAAATGACCTACGAAATTTAGAGAATTAGATATGATATTTGGAGATTGGGGATTAGGGTTCATAACACAAAAACTACTAGAGAGACCATTAGAGAGAAAGGAGTGTTAATTCTCAAAGCTTTAAGGAGAAATTCTAAACATGGTGAAGAGTTCTTGCACATCAAGACAAATTGTAAGGGAAGATTAGAGAAGAAACAATCAACCCTCAATAAAGAACCACAAAATTATATTTATAAATTCAAGGCAAGTGTTTATTGCAAATCAAATTCAAGTTATAATACCCATGTGTAGGGAGTTTTAGGAATTGGTTTATTCTATTGAAAAACCTTGAATTAAATGTATGAATTGATCACATGTTTGGGTAGGGTTGCATGTAGAATGAATCCCTGTGTAAAGATAAAATAAAAGTTAAATATAATGAAAGAAATCATTTTTACATCGGGATAGGGTTCATGCACCCCAACCCTTGAAAACTTAGTCGGGCATATTAAAACTAGAAGAAAACACGTTTTTAATGAAAGAAAGGATTTTTACTAACGAATGAAGAAGAAGAAGAATGAAAATACTCACTAAAAAATAACTACTGCAATAATGAAAGAAAAGATTAGAATAATATTACTTGAATTGCAAAACTGGAATCAAAACTAGGGTTCTTTGTTATTGTCTTCTCTAAACTAATTACAGTGATAATCTAACGAATTTGAAGCCACTCAATGTCTGGGAAGTGTTTAAAATATATACTCTACGAATTTCTAAGAGTTTCAACCATGCAAGACTCTAATTTTTCAAGTGAATAAGTTTGAATTTCCAATACCCAAACCGATCCTGTTAAGAGGGTTCGGTTCCATCTTTGACAGAAGTTTTTCCTTGAACCGGTTTGGTTCATTTATTTCATCTTCGGTTCGGTTCCATTTCTTCATGATTTACAGGAAGTTTACCCAGGGGAGGATCGGTTTGTTTTTCAAGACCTTCGGTTCGATTCTAGATTTTCATGCTTCACAGGAAGTTTTCCAGGATAGGATCGATTTGTTTTTTAATCCATTTAGTTCGGTTCCATCTCTAACAGAAACTTTCCCTCCTTGTACTTTTTTAAAGACTTGTAACTTTTGATCCGGAGCTCGGATTAGAATGCTGATTCTTCCTAAACATTTGTAGGTGAGAGGTCTTCGACTTTCCTTCTGAATCTTCCTTTCTTGTGCACTGAATACTTGTGAAATAGACAGGAAATACCCAAAACTCGACGTACTAATTAGAAAATGTCAATAGAAGTGATATAAGATAAATCTACTCGAATTACACTTTGCGGAGCAATAAAAGCCTCTAGATTAAGAGGATAAATGGGAAGAATTTATGCCTAATCATTGACCCCTACGATGAGATGTCTCTTCAGTATTAGAGGGCGCCTTCGTAATGTGAGTGGATTAGTGAGGTGTGATAAGTGTCGTTTTAGGGTCTTGAGAGAAGTGACGTTTTGGTATCCTCAAGTGGACACTTGTTAGCTTGGGAATGGCGTTCGGTGTGGGCCAAGAAGTTACGGTAGCATATGCCTTGGACAATTGTGACCTAATGGTGGTATATTGGGAAATGTTCTTAATCATCACAAGGTTCAAAAACCTTAAAACACTTCATTTTCTCTTTCTTCTTTTACCTTTACCGTCTGAGCTTCCATAGCCAACCAAAGCATAAGTTTTCTCCCTCCTTCACGCCTTTAGTTTCAGGCGACAATCCTTTCCTTTTCTTCGTTCTAAAATTCTTTTCTTATAAGGTAAACTTCTTTCCCTTTCTTTTCCCTTCATTTTCCCTATCTATTAGTAGATTTCTATTTTTATTTTTCTCCGATAAAACTTTGCATTTTTCAGCCACCATTTCTGGTGGCAATAGGGTGTATTTTATGGTTTTAGGCTAGTATTTAGGTTGCATTGGGTAGCGATGTTAGTGTTTTAGTGGGAAGGTCATTTGTCAAGCGTTGGTCAGCTTTTCTAGTGGGTTCTCCGATCTTCTTCTTCGGTAATATTCAAACCTATTCCAAACTGGTTCTTGGTTAAAAACATTTAAGTTTCCATTACTAGACCCTTAAGTCAACAAAAGTCAAATTTTATTTATATTTTTCATGTACCGTAGACTATAAGAGTTAGGAAAGCAGAACCCCCACCATGGAGAGCGTATACTTAGGGAGATTTGCAAGGCCAAGTCCAAGGCTAAGAGGAAAGCCAAAGATGAATCTAGATTTCCCATAAACCCAGTTACTCTATCTGTGGTTAGTTTACCTTTTCTCTTAACTTACCCAACTCCATCTGAATCTACAGTTGTCATTAGCATAAGTAATGACTTAATGTTAGTTATTTCTTATAGGGGCTCTCAGTCTTAGTTGATAATGCCAATCTAGCGAAAGCATCAGCTCAACTATTTTCCAACCTTGGAATTCTCTTTAATTTGACTTTAACCAGGTACTTGTCCATTTTCTCATCTTTAGCCTCATAGATCCCCAAAATCTGATTGACGACTAACTATGAATCATTGTGGGCTATCATCTGAACGACATTCAAAGCTTTGGCAAAGGAGATGCCTTCCAGAAGGGACTCATACTCTGACTCATTATTTAATGACTTAAAGTTGAATCTCAAAGCATATTAAATATTCATTGCATCCAAGGCCGATAGTATCATCCTACCACCACTGTTGCTTTTGTACGATGATCTATCTACATATAAGCTCTAGAGGAGGCCCATTCTGAGAAGGGACATTTACCCAAGATTCCATTTTCAAATAAAAAATCCTTTCATACAAGGTTGGCCTAAGCATTATCGGTCATTATTTCTATTGGGACAGCCATTGGTGTTACTACCTCTTCATCAATCTTATCATCATTCTCGGCCCAGGTAAACTCGGCCATGAAATTAGCCAATGACTTCCCCTTAGTCATACTTATCGATTGATGGATGATGTCAAACTCCTCTAGCTCCACTGACAAAGCCATTAACCTACCCTATTTCTCGAGTTTATGAATGATTTGCCTCAGTGGAGTGTCGGTGAGAACCACCATTGTATGTGCCTGGAAGTAAGCCTTAATCTTTCTCAAGGCATGGGTTAATGCATAATCTAACTTTTTCATCTTCTAGTAATTGAGATCATCCCCTTGAAAGGCTTCGCTATTGAAATATACTGGCTTCTAGACCCCTTCATCATCTTGAAAGATGGTCGCATTGATGGTCAATTTTGAAACAGCTAAGTACAAAAACAACTTTTTCCCCTGAATTGGCTAAGATAGTAGCATTGGAGATCCCAAATACACTTTTAATTCTTGAAAATATTTTTCACATTCTTCGTCTGAGGCGAAGGCTTTCCTCAGTATCTTAAAAAAGGGCAAACACTTGTCAGTCACCCAAGAGATAAAATGGTTAAGTGCCATAACTTATCCGATCAACCTCTGGACATCTTTTATTATTTTAGGTGCCTACATATCAATCAAAGCTTTAAACTTTACGGGGTTCACTTCTATCCCCTTATGATTCACAATAAATCCTAAAAACTTCCCGACATCGACCCCAAAAAATTCACTTGACCAGATTCAGCTTCATCTTATAAATATATATGTGGTGTCAAAGGTACGTTAAGGTCGGCCACATGAGTTTTGAACTTCAAGGTCTTCGTTAGCATATTATCTACATAGACTTCTATAGTATTCCTAATCTGATCTTCGAACATATTACTTACCAACCTGTGGTAGGTTACCCCTACGTTCTTTTTTAAGCCAAAAGGCATTACTTTATAGCAGTAGGTTCCTTTATTAGTAATAATGGAAGTTTTCTAGGTGTTGTCTTCATGCATGATCTTATTGTATCCAGAATACCCATCAATAAAACTTATAAGCTCATGCATGCCCTTGGCATCTACCATCTTATCAATCTGTGGTAGGGGGAAGCTATTTTTTGGGCAAGCTTTGTTCAAATTTGTGAAGTCTATAAATATTCTCAACTTTCCATTTTGTTTCGGCACGATGATGATATTGGAGTGCTTGTTAGGGTACTAGACCTCTCTAATGAAGTCTACGTCTGCAGATTCTTCACTTCACCTTGAATAATCTCATATCTATCTCTAACAAAGGTTCTTCGCCTTTGCTTAATCGTCTTCACATTTTCAATGACATACAGTTAATGGAAAATAATTTTAGGGTCAATGCCCGGCATATCTCCATGGCTCCTAGAAAAAATACTTTACCTTCTTCTCAATAGCTTCACCAACTCTTCATTCACTTTGGCTTTTTGGGATAAGACAATTTGGACAGTTTCTTTCAACTCGACCTCATTGAGGATAATGGATTTTACCCCCTCAACGGGTTCACCTTTTCTATGACTCCTCTCATCCCTTAGGTCAACAATATCAATGTTGTATGATGTGGTATTTCTTTTGTGATCTTTCCTTTCCTAGGCTGACGTAAAGTAGCACTCTCAAGCTTCCACTTGGTCACCCTGTACTTCCCCTACTCCATTAGGAGTCAGAAATTTCATCATCTGGTGAATGATGGAAGACACGGTCTCAATTTCCTTAAGATCCACTCTCCCCAAGATAATATTATAGGCCGAAAATACACGCTCGTCCATAGAAGCTCACTTTCTTGGTGAGGCACTTCGTCCAGCTACCCATACATACATCCATCACGTATATCCCTAGTGGGTGAACTTTCTCTCAGTTAAAACCAATCAACGGCTAATAATATGTGCGAGCCTCTTTTTACTCAGCTTCAAACCTTTAAAATAGTCCCAGAACATGATGTCGGTCGATATTCCCCCATCAACGAGAATGTGAGACATATCATAGCCTTAAAATCGCATGCTAATGACCAGGGAGTCACCCTGCGGAGCCAATATGCCTTTAAAATCCAATCTTTAAAGACTAATAACCGGAGTATCCATGTCTACCTTCTTCAACTTGCCTGGCTTTGACTTAGTCACTACAGAGTTTACTTCCATTCCCTACGATGCTACTTTTTCTTCAATAACGTGAGCCTTCTTATTAACAGGCTCAGTGCCTCTACCTACCAGGCCGTCACAGATCATTTTCACATCAAAATAGATCATACGCAGTTCTCCTTTTGCCTTTGGGATTTTCATTGGGAGGTCGGGGTCATCATCCCCATTGTCATCTGAATTATCCTTATTATTATTTGCCTAAACCTCCCTTCTCAGATTATCATCTCTCCCTCGGTTATATCTCTTCCTTCCATCATCTTTTCCTTTATTTTATCCACATACTTCTTGATTTTTCCCTGTTTCAGTAGCTTTTCAATCTAATCTTTTAAGATAAAGCATTTGTCGGTTGTGTGACTATGGTCTTGATGAAACTCATGCCACTTACTTTTATCCCTCTTGTGAGGAGGATATTTAAGCTTCTTCAGCCAATTAATTTCTATTTCATCTTTGGTCTTAATCAAAATAAATATCGACTCACAGTTAGCGGAGTGTCTCGGGTAAACTTATCGTCCTTTAACCTTTTTTTCCTTCTTTGTCCTTACTCTGACCTGATTTCCCATTGCCAGACTCTTTTGTGTCTCCACTCTTTTCCGCCATGACCTCCTATGCTTTCATGATTCTCCCATCCATGGACAAGAGTTCTATCATGGTCTTTGGAGGATCCTCAGAGACATTCCAAAAAAGTTTCCCTGGTTGTAGGCCACTACTGAGGGTTGTCATCGCAATGTTTTCATCATAATCTTCCACCTATAACTTTTCTTTGTTAAAGTGAGAGATATATTCCCTCAGAGGTTCATTCTTCCCCTGTTTGAAGTGCAAGAGATGAGTCACACTCTTTGGCGGCTTCATGCCAAAGCAAAAATTATGGATGAATTTATTTACCAACTAATTAAAACTATCTATAGATCCTCTCGACAGGTTGATGTACCATGCGTTGAAATTGTGATAGTGATTGAGAAGTCTTGGAATCTTGTCTCGTCAAGCGCTGAATAAATATCTGCTACCGACTGATACATCTCAATGTGGTGTACGGGTTTTGTGCTCCTGTCATACCTAGATGTTACACTAGGTGGTTTAAACTTAGCTGGGGTAGGGTAACTTACAATCCTAGGCACAAACGGTGACCCATCCATGTAACCTCGGCGACTTGGGTTTTGGCTTTTGATCAAGCTATCAAACTTGTCCTCTAACCTTTGAATGGATTTGTTCCATGGCTTTTCCTCCACCACCACATTATCATTACCCCTTTCTATCATGACTGCGATAAGAGCTAGCTCTTGCCCAATGGTCCTCTACCGTCTGTTGACCTATTTCTAGTCATATTTATCTTGGCCTTTCATCATCACGTCTTCCATTCCCTCTAGTTGCATCCACACTGCGAGAGCAAGAGTGCCTATCCCGCCTAATTTCATCTATGGGACTGAGATGATCAAAAGTTGATCCTCGACTCAATCTGTCAAAATTTGAGGGTATCTGTCAGATTCCACGAGTGTGTTGAAAGCTCTTTCCCTAGTAAGTTAGGATTGGTGTCCCTCTGGGATGGAAGGTGTCTCCAAAAATCTCATACGGCTCCCAATATTCCTCCTCATCACAAGCCTAGTCATCTTGCTAACCTAGATCTGCTTTTCAAGGTGGATACACCGCGGATCAGTGACATCCCTTCCCTTGCGGTGGTGGTGTGCCTCTTTAACTGGGGTTTGGGGTGGTCCCCCTGCCATTGCATTTACCACCTCTCTAGATCTCATAGTAATGATCTCCGCCATTTAGTAGCCAAGAACCTTTCCCAAAACACTTTGGATAAAGGCCATGAATTGTTGTTGTATCTGTTATTGGCTAGCAACCAACGATTTCAGTGATGCCACCACCTCAACCATTTTTTACTGGGGAAGTGGCAGACAAGAGCTTCCATCAGTGTTATAAATCGGATTAGAATCCATTTCAGATGAGATTTACTCAAAAGTGGAGAGAGAGAGAGAGAAGTTGAAGTAACAGAACACTAGGAATGAGCTGATTCAAGAAAATCCCAAACAACAACACCTAAGTTCTTTCAATGGACATTTAGGCCCAGCGATGGTGGATCTGGATCATAATTAAATACAAAGAGAAGTGTTCAAGAAAATAAGAAGGAAAAGAGAATCACTTCCCACAAATGGCGCCAGAAATGATGATGCAGGAAATCACCACTTCAAGTAATTAAGCAACTCAAGTTTCTAGATCTGTTAACAATGGCGAGATTAAGGTAGCAGTACAAGAAATATATGTAACTAAAAGAAGGGATGAGAGATAAAGGAAGATACAAGCATATAAGTGGTTCGATCTTGGCCTATGCCCACTGTGCAAACAAATGTTTATCTCACTATATACTATGGCTAAAAGGCCATTAATCAATGTTACAAATTTTCTCTCTCTAACCACTTCACCAAAAGGCTTATTTTGTAACGGATTTATTTTTTTATTTGTAATGAATTTTATCCATTAAAAATTTGTAATAGTTAAAAACCTTTACAAATCAAATATAACTGTTGGAATATATCATTAATCGTTGTAATGTATCATTAAAAAGAAGAAAAAACTTAAAAAAAACATAGAGGGTCGGGCGGAATTTATTACCCCCAATTCCTAAACCTTTAAACCTAAGCCTCTTCCCTAACCTCTTTCATCCACAACCTCTCTACCCATCGGTTGCTGCCAGCGATGGATGTTACTAAAAATGCTTACCCTCAGTCATGACCTTCTCTATCATCTTGTCTAGCTTCGATGGACCGTCTAGGTTACAGATGTCGTCAGCAGTGGATTAATGAGAAGCAAAGATGGGTGTTGTCGTCTCTGGATTCGATGGCTCCTATGGTATGGCTTGGACCGTCTTCCACCTCTCTCATGCTCTTGTAATTCTCTATTTATTTTATATATTCTAGTTACTTAGGGTTTAACCATATGATCTTTATTATGGTTGTTACTTGATTGCTCGGTCTCAATTATTGTGCATGGCCTTGTTATTTTTATACAGTTGGATTTCATTTTTAGTAGGGTTTTCAGGTTCTATAGGAAAATGATAACATGCTAGGGTACATGATTTGATTTTGGTTCTTACCAGTTATTATGTTAGGTTTTTAATTCCACTTTTTTTAAATGAATCTGGTCTCTTGTAGTGATTAAATCAATAAACTTTCGTTCTTTCGAGGATAATTATGTGCGGACAAAAACCTTAACTGAAGAGATATTTCATGTTTCATATTATATGTATATATCGATTTATGTATTTTGCTTTATGAGAATATTTTTAAAGCCCTCATTTTGCCTCTAAGGATGATTTCTAGAACTTTCGTTCTTTCGAGAATATCTATGAGGAATATTTATAGAGACTTGAACCAAGGGGAGTCTACTATGTTTTTATTACGTTTTATACGCCCATCAAAACTTTTACCACAAACTTCTGATTATTAATTAAAACTTTTAAAAATTTGTAGAAGAGAATTTTGTTTCTTATTAGATTATAAAGTTCATTTGAAAGATACTTGTGAAAAGGGAAAATATTTGGTCTAAAATCATGTCAGCTTTAAATAATTTCGTATAGGTTTGTTTGTTTAGCATGAAATTCTTTGTCTATTTTCCATTCTTATATGCAGTAATTGTATTGGTTAGACAGTAGACAACTTTTCTCACCACTTTATTTTTTTATTTATTATGTTTTGAATTTTAATCATTAGTTCAAAATTTGGTTGGACTCTTTAGTCTCGCATGCAATCCTACGTATCTATGACTTTTGACTCGCGTAAGGTTGAAAGATTACACAAAAATCCTGAATTTATATCTAAAGGTCAAATTAAACGAGCAATTATAGTGATTACAATGCAGTGGGTGTAAGATCTAAACTGATTGAACCATAACAAAAAACCTATGCCCACCCCCCGATCATGCTAATCAATTATGGTCAAGGGATAGTTGACCGGGAATTTTATTTGATCAGTAGAATTACTTATCTGTAAGAACTATTATTTGATTTCATTATGGATTTTGGTCACCCAATTGTATACTAGTTGACTCTATTTTTGTTAAACACAACATAAGACAATAGATTGATTTATCTTTGTGGGGTATGATTTGAAAATAGGACAAGAGATGGAGAACAATCACACCCTTAATCAAGTTTGGATATCTAACTTTAGGATTTTTACTTTGTTGAAATGTAGGCAAGCTTTTTCGACTCTTTTATCACTGCTTCTCTTGTCTTGTATAAAAAAAACTACCATTTCAATATATATTGATGAAATTGTTATGAGTTTTTTCAAATATACATCTATTTTTGTTGTTAGGCTAGAATTGAGATTTAGGTTTTATTGTTGGGACATTTACAGTTTAGGGTACACTTGTTTACAATATTTTGTGGTTGGAGTACGCTAGTTTTCATTATTGTTGGATGGGGTTTGATTTGGATGGAATCCGTTAACTTCCGTTTAAAAGTTTTCTCTCACTTGCCAAATCTCTTATTTGCCCCTGATGATACAAAAAGGCGCATGTGCCCCTCTATAAAATACATTTCTTTTATAAAAAAATATAAACCATACATTTATTTTACTTGCTTTTTGAAATAAAAATTGTTTTAAATAAAATTAATTATTTTAACTGTTTTAAATAAACTTTACATGCTATTTTAAATTGTTTTGAAATAAAACAGTTTTATTTAAACTGCTTTAATTAAAACTGTAATTTTTTGCAATTTTTTGAAATAAAAACTCTTTTAAAAATAATAATGATTGTAGCAAAAAAAAATATTACAATAAAATTGTTTATATGTTAAACCCTTTTTAAAAATAATAAAATAAAATAATTCCCAAAAAATTCCAATTTATGTGTTTAAAAAAATTTAGTATGTTTAAAAATGATTTTTAGTTAAAATAAAAAAATTATAAAATGATTTTAAAAAACTGTTTAAAAAGGATTTTTAGTTAAACATATGATTTTCAAGATGTTTAAAAATGTTTATGCGAAGAAAATCATTTTTAAAAAAAATATGATTTCCTGTTAAAAATGTTTATAAATGTTTAAACGAAGAAAATCATTTAAAAATATGATTGTCAGGAAAAAAAAATTCCTACGAAATAACACAAATATAAAAAAAATATTACACAGTGTTTTTTAATTAAAAACTATTAAAATACTATTTTAGAATTTTAAATGTTTTAAAATTATTTAAAAAAAATTAGAATATTTCCTAAAATATTTAAAAAAATAACAATTAAACAGTTAAAAAAATTATTTTCAGTATAAAAATTTGTTTCCCCAAATAAAAAATGTTAATAAAAACGTTTTTCAGCAAAAAATAAAAAATGGTTTCATTTAAAAAAAAGATATTTACCGAATAAAAAAAGTATATTGAAACCTCCAGTCATAATTTCCAACCAAACAAATAATTATCCAAACCTCCGGTCTAATTAAAAAAAATTGGGTATATTATTTTCATTTGTTTTTGCTGGAAATTTTTTATTTTGTAATTAGAAATCATTTTTTGGGTAGAAATCTTTTTTGGGGGGGAAATATATATTTTTTTTGGATGGAAATCAGTTTTTTAAGTGATTGGAAATCATTTTTTGAGTGGAAAATAATTTTTTGTTGTTGAAAATCATTTTAATTGGTGGAAAAATATTTTTTATGGGAAAATATATTTTTTTAACTAAAATCATTTTTATTTTTTACTCTTTTGGTGGAAAACATTTTTATTTTCAGGAAATATTTTTTTTTGGGTGGAAAATATTTTTTATTTGGTGAAAATAATTTTTAACCTTTTTTTTCTAAATATTAAAACATTATTATACATTTTTTTCTAAATATTCAAACCTTACAATTTATAAACAGTTTTTAACATTTTTTTAAACATTATTAAAAACATATTTTATAAATGAATATACTTTATAACATATTTTGTTGAAAATCATTTTAATTGGTTGAATATACTTTTTTAAACATTATTATAAAACTCATTTTTAAACATTATTATACAATACATTTTTTAGAAATGAGGTATAATGGTTTTAATTGAAATGGGGTTTAGGTTTAAAATAAGGGTATAAGAGTATTTAAATATAAGGGTATAATGGTAAATGACAATAGGATATGACAAAGTTAATGGCAGTTGATAGAAATCGTCAAAATAACACCCCATGTGACTAATATAGAACCAAACGTACCCCAAGAACAAAATATTATAAACAAACGTACCCCAAATAGTAAATGACCCTTTATTGTTTGGATTATGTAGTTCTTACAGGGTTGGGTAAGTGTGTTTTGATTCGAATTTTACATTTCTTTATTTTCGGTCCCATGGTTTGATAAAGGTGTAGGATAAATGTTTTATATTCATATTTCCTATCATTATATTTCTGGTCCAATCTTGTTCCTGTTTGGGCATTGTTCGTCACATTTCTGGTATGTAAAAGGTAGCTTCCAAGGATATCGATGATCCAATTGAGCTTTGTAATGTCTAGCTTACCACATTTCTGACTTATTTATGGGTCATGAATCCTGAATCGACTCAGTTTTTTAAGATTTGCTATGTAATGTCTAGCTTACCACAGCAGCAGCAGCAGGGTGCTCGACACGAGCCACAGAGGCCTATGTTTCCCGCCGCCCTCCCAGCGCCACAGATGGCAGCATTACCACCCATTCCAGCAGTCCCAGTTCAGCAGGGACAGCTCCAGTATGGGAGAGTGTATCAGCTCCAGCAGGTCGCAGCCCCACAGGATCCACCAGCCATTGAGGGTATGTTCTCTATTCAGGGGACTCTGGGGCGCATTTTATTTGACACGGGGGCTACACACTGTTTTATTGCTATGAGATTTGCACGCACCATTGGGTTATTAGACACCGCAGAGAGCACCGCTACTTGTGTAGACTCACCGTTGAGTAGGGGTTCCATGATTTCGCTTATGTGTAGAGGTGTGGGTATAGAGATCGAGAGGTTCACTTTACCCGCTAATATGTTAGTGTTAGAGATGACCGAGTATGATGCCATTATTGGTATGGATTGTATAGTTGCGTACCGAGCCATGATTGACTATTTTAGTAGGAGTATTATCTTTGCCGTTCCCGGGCAGGAGATATTTTTAGTGGCGATGCCTCGTCTTGAGGGAGGATCGTCCACTCATTTGTACTACATAGAGGAGGAGACCTCTAAGGAAGTGGTGATACCACTTGATTCGATTCCGATTGTTCGAGAGTTTGCCGATGTATTTCAGGATATACCTGGATTATCTCCGAGTAGAGAGATAGATTTTGTGATTGATTTGACGCCGGGCACTCGGCCTATTGCCCGCGCACCTTACCGTATGGCTCCAGTTGAGATGAGAGAGTTACGGGATCAGATTGAACAGTTGTTGGGTCAGGGGTTTATCCGGAGGAGTACTTCGCCGTGGGGTGCCCCTATGTTATTCGTTAAGAAGAGGGATGGATCGTTGAGGTTGTGTGTGGATTACCGGGAGTTTAATAAGGTCACGATACGGAATAAGTATCCGTTGCCCCGAATCGATGACTTATTCGACCAGTTGAGAGGAGCTTTTTTCTTCTCAAAGATTGATTTGCGATCGGGATACCATCAGTTGCGTATCAGGGAAGAGGACGTCTCGAAGACTGCTTTCTTAACGAGATATCGTTCCTATGAGTTTCGGGTTATGCCTTTCGGTTTGACCAACGCTCCAGCCGTGTTTATGGACTTGATGAATAGGGTGTTCAGAGAGTTCCTGGACCAGTTCGTCATTGTCTTCATTGATGACATTCTGGTTTACTCCCAAACAGAGGAGGAGCACGCCGAGCATTTGAGGCAAGTTTTGCAGACGCTACGTCAGAACGAGCTGTATGCAAAGTATGAGAAGTGCGGGTTTTGGCTGAAGGAGGTTCAATTTTTGGGGCATATTATTTCCGACCGGGGGATATCTGTTGATCCGGGGAAGGTATCCGTGGTGAGGGAGTGGGGACAGCCCACGACACCGACTGAGATCCGTAGTTTCTTGGGCTTAGCAAGATACTACAGGAGGTTTATTCGGGGTTTCTCAAAGATAGTGGGTCCTTTGACACATCTGACTCGTAAAGGTGTGCCGTTCATTTGGAGTGATGCCTGTCAGTTGGCATTCGATGAGTTGAAGGACAAGTTGACCTCAGCACCTGTGTTAGCATTGCTGCGACCGGGACTTGAGTATCTAGTTTACACCGATGCGTCCTTACAAGGACTTGGAGGTGTACTGCAGCAAGAGAATCAGGCCATAGCTTATGCTTCCCGTAAGCTTAAGCCTCACGAGAAGAATTACCCTACCCATGACTTGGAGTTAGCGGCAGTGGTATTTGCCCTTCGGATTTGGAGACATTATCTTTTGGGGGAGAAGTTTCGATTGTTCACGGACCACAAGTCCCTACAGTACCTGTTCACGCAGAAGGAGCTGAATATGCGGCAATGGAGGTGGCTTGAGTTTGTGAAGGACTATCAATTTGATATCCAATATCACCCGGGGAAGGCTAACGTGGTAGCAGACGCGTTGAGCCGTAGGCCAGTAGATGAGGTGGCAGGGGTGTGGAAGGCAAAATGGAAAGAGTTGGGACACCAGGATGCAGTGGCCCGATCGTTCATGTCTGTGATGACTGTTACAACGCAGATTGTCACGAGAGTGGTGAAAGCACAGGTAAATGACTCGTTCTGTCAGGAGCAGATAGTTAGATTACTAGTAGAGGGAGCCGAGTCTTATACCGTTAGCTCAGACGGGGGATTACGCTTCAATGGCAGACTGGTAGTTCCGGAAGGGGAGGAATTGCGACACAAGGTGATGGCAGAGTTGCACGGCTCATAGTTCGCGGTACATCCCGGTGGGGACAAAATGTACCAAGATATGAGACGTCGGTATTGGTGGAGCGGGATGAAGAGAGATATTGCTGTGTTTGTTTCTAAATGCGCCACTTGTCAGCTGGTAAAAGTGGATCATCAGAGACCGGAGGGACTTCTACAGCCATTAGAGCTCCCGATGTGGATGTGGGAGAGCATCTCCATGGACTTTATCACGGGGTTGCCTACGTCACAGAGAGGTCACGACTCCATTTGGGTAATTATGGACAGGTTGACCAAAGTCGCTCATTTTCTACCCGTAAGGACAGACTACACTACGGGACAGTATGCCCAGCTCTTTATAGCAGAAATAGTGAGACTTTACGGTGTGCCCCTAAATATCGTGTCTGACCGAGACAAGATATTTATTTCACGGTTTTGGGAGAGTTTTCAGGAGGCCATGGGCACGGAATTGCGGTTGAGTACGGCTTATCATCCGCAGACTGATGGGCAAACCGAGCGTATAAATCAGATGTTGGAGGACATGTTGCGAATGTGCATCATTGACTTCGGGGGTGTATGGGAGCAGTATCTTCCACTGGTGGAGTTTGCTTACAACAACTCCTACCAGTTCACCATTGGTATGGCTCCATTTGAGGTGTCGTACGGTAGACCTTGTCGTTCCCCAGCATGTTGGTTGGAGGTGGGGGACAACAAACTACTTGGGCCGGAAGTAATTCAGGATACTTCGGCGAGGATAGAATTGATACGGAATCGCATTCGGGTAGCTCAAGATCGGCAAAAGAGCTAGGCTGATGCGAAGAGGTTCTTCAGGGAGTTCCAAGTGGGGGACCAGGTTTTACTCAGAGTATATCCTATGAAGGGGATTATGCTATTTGGGAAGAAGGGGAAGTTGGCACCGAGATATGTGGGACCATTTCCTATCATCGACCGGATTGGGTCTGTTGAGTATAGACTTGGGTTACCGGAGCATTTGCACAGGATTCATGATGTGTTTCATATTTCCTCGCCAAGGAAATATCTTAGAGATGATTTGGCTCATTCTGACATTGCTTTGGAGAACATCGATCTCCATCCCGATAGCTCCTACGAGGAGGGGCCGATTGCTATTTTGGACCGAAGTGAGCGGAAACTGCGGTCAAAGATAGTTTCGTTAGTGCGTGTTCAGTGGCAACATCATAATGTCGAGGAGTCCACATGGGAGCGTGAGGATGAGATGCGCGAACGTTATCCAGAGTTATTTTTACCAGGTACTTTTTAGTTCCGAATTTCGGGACGAAATTCTATTATAAGGGGGGAAGTATGTAATACCCCGCATTTTTATCGATATTTATTTATGGGATTAATTAAATTAAATGTGAATTAATTGAGAATTAATCCGAATAAAATACTAACGAGATGTGAGATGGTATTTGATTATAATGTGTAAATATAGCAATATATGAATATTGGAAATATTGTATTAGTCGTAAGATTGATATACGGCAATTTGGGAAATTTTGTTGAGACGCGTGTGACAGTCGCGTCAGGAAAGTAATTATTTAATTAAAAAGTGAATTTTATTTTCATTAACCGTATGGTCATTTTGAGTGCGCCAACGTGTCCGGAAGGGTCGAAATAGTCAAAAAACACTAGCCGGGGGTTAAGTTTAGGTCCCGGGGCATTATTGGGCCATACCGGTAACTTAAAAGGGCATTTTGGTAATTTCGGAAATTTGGGAATTAAAACCCACGAAAATTAGAAATAAAATCTAACTTATTGTCTATCCACTAAACCCACTAACTACACTAAATGACTTAATGGGCTATGGGAGTTATTGGAAGAAATAGAAAGAAGTTCCTAAGGCAACCTCTAAACCTCCATTGTCATCATCCTTAGAGAAGAACTTGTAGAGAGAGAGAGAAAAGAGAATTCTGCAGAGAGAGAGAGAGAACAATTCAACCTTCAAGATTCAACATCAAATTCAGAGAAAGATTAGAGGCAAGTGATTTAATTACAATTGATTCAATGTTATGCTTTTCCATGTTTAGGGAAATTATCGAATTTATCTTGGAAGATTGATATAGACCCATGAATTTGAAGATTAAAACTATGAACTATGTTAGGTATTGCATGTAGAAATATTCTGGACGAAATAATGAATTCAAAATATAACCCTTGATGATCTAAAAACGGATTTAAGAAGAAGTTTATTAATGTTCTTGAAAGAAATAGAAAACTGGGATTCTTGATGAAGTTTTGATCCAAACAAAGCCCTTAGTTGATGAATTATTGGTTTTAGAATGTTAACAATGTTGTAGGATGGTTGTATGATGATATTATAACGTTATCTTAGAGTTTCATGCTTTATAATGGAGTTTTGGGACGTTTTGAGGACTGCAAAACGAAGCAGTCCGTAGCCTACCTGGTGCGATCGATCGATCGACATTCATCAGTCGATCGATCGACCACCATCGATCGATCGAAGGTCAAGGTCGATCGATCGACCTTCCCAGAAAGAGTAAAATTTTCCTAGTTAAATTTTAATGGTGTTAAACCTTAGAAATTATTATTGGAGACTTTATGGATATCCTTAGACTTAAGGAAGACCAGTAGGTATGGTTATAAAATTTGGACCTTAATTAGAATTCAAATTGAGGAATTATTCTAAAATCTAATGAAATACGATGAGTGAGATAATGTTAGAGTTAAAAGAGTAAATTTGAATAATTTGGTGAAATGAGGTTTGGGGCAGAAGTAAGGACCTTAAGCATAATGATGTTATATGTGGGAATAATAGGAAACTTAATAGTCCCTTTGAGATAGGTTTTAAGTACAAGAAACTATGACGTGAGATGTGTCGACAGTCTACATTTTATATTATCGGAAGACTTAAAATGTATATAAATTGGAATAATGGTATAAGGATGTAGAATGTACCTTTATTAATAATGAGACATCTAAGATGTGTGAATGCTTAGTATATGAATTTTGTGTATGACATACCTACCATACATGCTATCACGGGAGGTTTACGTTCACTTAGGGCCATCTAATCCTTGTGTGCCCGAATTTAGTTTGGTACCTAGAGGACATAGTTCAAGGGAATGACTTAATTGTGAATTATTAAGTCAGCTGACTACGGAGCGTAGGTATGTACGTGACCCATGGATATGTTGAATTATGTTCGCCTCCATTTTTGTGTGTTGTGCTTATTCTAACAATTCCTGAGAGATTCGGAATTTGTAATCCTTATGTACGTGATGTAACGGGATGGATAGCAGAGTATGTGTGCACCGCAGCTTAGCCTCGGGGTACTTATATTGTATATTTATGATGTGAATAATATACGGTTAAATGAAAAGGAATTATTATGTTTAATTATGAGAATAATTTATAGTAACTCCTTGAGAAGATAAATAAGGGGATAACCTCCTGTAAACGGAAATGCTAATAATTGAGAATCCGAGTTCAAGTAGAGCTATCTATTTAAGTGATAACATCGGGAATTCATATTGTGAATCGAGTAGTTGGGCTACAACTTATGACGGTCTAGTTAGAGATAGATAACACATGAATGGGTACAGGAACGTTAGGAGTGCACAGTTAGACGAGAGGTGAGTATTTCATGTGAGAGCACGTCCTAACATGTATTTCGCATTCATTGTTTTAACTGTTATTAAAGCACTTGATGTTTTTAAAATACTCTCCACTTTCGGGCTCTGACCCGTTTGCTTTCAAATCTATTTTTCTTGTAAAAACCTTTTAGGTGCCCAGCCACAAGGACACCATGCATAGTATTTCCATTCAGGTGACGAGCTGTAGCTGTTGTGGAAGTTACAGGGCTTTGACAGTAGACGCCTCTTTTTTAGTCTTGACTCCATATTCAGTTTCATCATTGTAGGGCATGTCGCCCATTTCTTTAGAGACATTTTATATTTCAGTTATTCAGACTTTGGTTTGTAATTAATTCAGGATGCAGACTTGTTTTATTTCTTTTCATATTGGGATTGTGGTGAGGAGTATTTCCTCTAGACTCATCTTTATTTGTTGATTCACTATAGTTGGACTTTATCGTGAATGGTTGTGTTACATTTCTATATTTCATTTATTGCATGTTAATCAGATTTAATTTAAAATTTGACAACTCACTTTTTAAATACTAGGTGGTTAGTAATTAGTAAAAATGTTTTCGACAGTGATGCTATTAACTGGACCAACTTGGCATTTTGTATTGATTTAATAAAGGAGTAGCTACCCGGTATTTAATTAGTCAGGGTGTCACAGCTCTCATGCACATGTTACTTCAAGTTGGTGATAGTATTGACTAATTTAGTTATATTTCATTGGATACGGTAATGCAGATTTTACCCAGGATATATAACTAAACGTGCTTCAAATGATTCGTGGAAGATTCGTTTATATCATTGTGACTAGTAATTCTACTTTTGATCTTGGAAGAGGTAAATACTATTGGTTGCATTTTTTTTCTCAATGCTATATTTAATTAGTTTTCAAAATAAACAGAAATTCTTCTTTATTAATTTCTTAAGGTTATATTATAACATTAATGGGTATATGCCAAAAGTGTCAGTTATAACCGTTGCAATTACCTTTTGTGACAAAAAATAATAACGGTCATCAATACATATGGATTCAGTAACGGCTCATAACCATTACAAATATGAATCAAATACGTGAAAATGCACAGATCTAACTACCAAAAGCATCAATAAAGTTTGGTGGTGATATTACAACCTTGAGTATACTATATAGATAAGGTATATTATGTATACATGTCATAAATTTGAATAGGGGCTTGAAGGATTGGGTTATTTTTTGGACTTTTTAGGGGAGGATGTTATTTACCTCCTTAGCCCTGTTGGATTCATAAGAAATGATTGTTGTCAAAAGTCAAATGCAACAGTTGAAAGAATACAGTTGTTTGAAGCACGTTTACTTAATGATTTACTTCAAAGGACCTTCTATTTCTTTAATTATTTACTTTGCAACAGTTGTTTGAAATCTAAGTCTAACAAAAGTAAAGTACAAATTTATCCCTTTATTTGGACCCTATTTTGGTCAACTCGACTTTTGTCAGGACAGGAACTTACTTTGCCATAACAATACGATATTAATAACGATAACTGAATTCCATCCCAGATCAAACTTCATACAAATTATTTGAAGATTCCATCATTGACATATGTATTGAGAGGGAAACATATTATTACACAAACAATGTCTAACATACACTGTACAATATTGAGTGTTTATGAGAGCTATTTTATCTTCTTTTTTTTGTATTTTGGTAGCAAATGTCTGAAAGACACCATAAGGTGAGAATTTGTCACTTTGTATTATCAATGTCGTGTGATAATCAATTAGACAGGTATTATATAACTTGTTGTTTAATCATCAACTCATGTTGCTTAGTCATTATAATTACTAAACTAATTGAGAATCTATATCAATCATTTAGAGCAATGTGATTTCCATATATATAGAGAAATAAGATGTTGAAAGCGACATCACATTACAGGATAAGAAAACTTGAGTTATTAAACCATTCATTATCCCTACTATTGTTTTGTCCTACACAGAATAAAATTAACAAAATTGTGAATAGAAGATTCAATAACAAAAGTAAAAACAAATATATTTAAGCGGAGCTAAGCTACTAATTTCTTAGACTTCTTTGCAGTGTCGGACCCAAGCCCGGATAAAGGAGGCGGGGACAGATTATAGATTATACTAGCATCATTTGCTAGCCCTTTATATTTCTCCAAATTTGATAGGTGAGTCTTTTCATTTGTTGGACTAGTCATATACATAACTTGAACTGTAGTTGAGGCATTTAGTTTAGAACACATATATCGCAAAAAGTAGGTTAAGTTGGAGTAATTGGACATTGGGGCAATTCCATATATTGGTTTCAAGAAAATATAGTTGTTAAGTTAATGTAATTTGATTTGACTTTGTTGTTAGTATGGTATTTTATAGTGATATAAACTTGATTATGCTGTGGACTTTATTATGTTATGGACTTTATGTTCGTTATGTTTTGCATTTTTTGATTACTTGAGTTGCTTTTTGCTATGCAGTATAACCTTTTTTAACTCCGCCAATGCAAATATTTACTTTGCATTGCCAAACTTGGATAAACATCGTTAATAACCTTTTCAGTAACATTGTCCATCAAATTAAAGTTGTCTTTGCTCTACTTGTTGATGCTCTCTACTTGATGATGTCTTTCTTTACCTTACTTATTATGATCTCTACAGTGTTAATGGTTGGGGATTGGGTTTGTTGAGGGAGTTTGCTTCATCATCAATTGTTGAACCTGACGTATTGCTACATACTACTGCTACTACTAATTCTGGTGGCGCTGTTTATCCCCCTTTTTTACGGCCGGTGAAATACATGTTACAATTTCCTACACATGGACCTAGTATAGCAAAAGCTAAACCTGATTCTATAGAAGCCAGAGCTGCTTTGGCAATATCATTAGTTAATCAAATAAAGTGCAATATATGCCTTGTTAACTTATGTTAATTAGTAGATTTTAATTAGAAAAAAAGTTGAGTTCGGATTATAAACATGGAGTTATATGTTATACTTTTTTGTTTCTAATAAAAAAATAAAAGACATGGAGTTTCTTAATCAATAATGAATTCTTTGTTTGAATTTCTATGTTGTTTGTAGTTGTATACCTGATATAATGCTAAACTTTTTGTTCCTATAATATGTTTTGGCTTCTCTGATTTGGTACTCTCTACTCTACTCTTATGTCGAATCCTTTACATTAAGACGGTTTAAATTAGCTATCATGATCCCAAATTTAGTGTATTTCAATTGTGAATTTGTTTTTTTTTTATGATTTGATCCAATTAACACCGCAGTTATTGATGATGATTCATCCGATTCTGAATTACACCACCACCACCAGGTAACAACTTCTGTTGTAGTATATTATTTATATTTTAGTCATTTGTTAGGGTTACCATTTTTCATTTATGTTTTTCGTATCCAATTATTTGTATATGTTTTTTTTATCTAGTCATTTGGTTTCTATTTTATTGTTTATGTTTTATGTTTTTTGTTTTTTTCCACATTGAAACCTAATCAAGTATACCTCTTTCTCCAATTTGAATTTTCCTTAGATTGTGCCATAAGAGTTTTCTTCTGTGCATTATTTGATTATGTTATTTTTTATTCGACATTTTAATGATCATATCCTAGTGTACTTATTGTCCTGTTTAAGTTTATAATTATCGTTAATGCAGTGAATATGGTCAATTGTTCTTGCAAGGTTTTACTTACTACCTAAGAATGAAGTGATGACAATAGCATAATTTACATTCTGTTTCTTTAGCATAAGAAAAAAATGTCCTACATAACTTAATATATGCATTTCTTGTAGCACTCATTCATACGAGCCTGAGTAAGGATGATTATTAGGATGCTTTGTGCCATAAACGTCAGTATAGAGGAATAAATAATACATGATATTTCCCTTTGTCTGTTTAGGATCCAGTGACCCAGCCTTACAAAGCTGAGATGCTTCAACCGCCATATTTCCAATGCCACAACCGTCGACGAGTTGCATGGAAGTAAATCACAAGCATTCTAAGAGGTAGTTTATTTTCCCGTCTCTTTCTGTGCCTCTGCTATGCAAATTGTAGATTACTTGAACCTGGAAAACTAGCTGTCATAGCTTGTGAGTGGACATGGGAACTCCTGTGTTTGTTCGAGTTTTTAAACTTTCTTAAAATAAATAAATAAAAACTCATTTCTTACTTGATTAAGGTAGAAATATTACTCTTAATGTTTGAAAAAAACCATTCTGAAGTTAGAACCAAATAAGAATAGTGTCTTAATTTGTTTTATGTGATAGAAGATGTCTCATTAAGTGTTTGCAAATTTCACTTTTTGGTAGCCAATAGTGTGAAAATTCTGAAGTTGGTTGGAGTACTTGAGCTTTAAAAAGGGTGGGAAATTTCCAAATCATAGTTCCTTTACCAGCTGTTTGTTCGCAATATTCTTTGCACCTTTTAAATGTAAAACAAACAACTCTATGTACATCTTGAGAAGGATATGAGAGAAAACATGGACATAGTCTCCTACATCCTCCCTTAAAACTACACTGCAGGACTTCAGGTCTAGGTTAAAAGACTTCTTTAAAAACTGAGATACTATTTCTCTCCTTATGGCCAAGTCAGTTTCTCCCTTCAGTAAAACAGATGGAAACTCCCAAAAACCAACAAGTAAACCTTCATCTGGTCTTTTTACAAGAATGAATCTACTGTGAGATTAACTATTTTCATCCATATCTTGGTCGTCCAATATCTCCACGACACTGACGGTAGTAAAATCATTCCCTTGTTTGTCGATGATAACCTTTGTTGGATAATCTGTAATAAGTGGTGATTCATTATGTCTTGAAAGTGATAGGGAAGGACATTGACCTGAGATAGGACACCTAAAATAGCTAGGGTTTGAAGGAGTGCATACCGCCGCACCAAGCTCTGTGAGAGCCTGTTTAAAATCTCCAGGCCTACAAGGATCAACTAATTTCCCTGTGAGTTTCCAAATGCTTACCAGATTGTATATAAATGTTCTGTAATCTTTTTTAAATGTTGTTACTCTATACTGGATAACTTTTCAGTACATCCATAGAAAAGCTCCATTCATGATTACAAAAACACTCATTTTTAATTTGAGAGTTTACTTGTTCTTATTTTCTTAACTATTTAATTGTAGAATATGGGACAATTGAGGGATTGTTTTGAGGCCAACCAGAGGCAATAGCCTAGAATTGAAGTTCAAAATTCTTTTAAGGAAGCGGTGAACTCTTAATCCGTTGACCTGAAATATTCCAAATATTGGAAATAAATTTTCTTGTTCTTCATCATATTTATTAGGTGATCAGGTGAGTAGTTTACTAAATTAATTTTGTTTGTTTGACATCATAGTTTTTTAGGTTATCAAATTGATCACTTTGCTCCTCAATCTAGGTCCCTGCTGATGGAATCTTAATAGCTGATCATTCTTTATCGATCAATGAATCTAACAAGACTGGTGAAAGTGAGGTTGTAAGAAAATTTAGATTGTATTATAAATAAAATTAGACTCTCTTGTTAGTTTGGTTTTCCCTCAAGGATAACATTGCTTTGTAGTTTGATGATTAGGCATAAATTCTTCCAAATTTATCCCTTTAATTTAGTTACTTTTAGCACCTCGAACAACGTAATCGATTGGATTTTACCTCGTAATCTTGCTACTGACTTATCCTAACGAGTACACCGAGTTTCTGGTATTTCGTATGAATTTTGCAGGTATTTAATGTCAATGAAGAAAGAAAGAAATCGGAAGAATCAAGAAAGAAAAGAAGGAAAAGTCAAAACGGAAAAAGTGTAATTTCTACCTGGAATTCGGATGAGGTACCTAAAGAGAAGTTGGAGATACCAAGCTTATGAGCTCATAGGAAGAAACGACACCTCAATCGAAATCCCTGTGTGAAAGATATGAGCAGTCAAAGTTGAGAAAATAAGTCAAAGAGGCAGACTGATCCGCAGTAGGACCGGACTGGTCCACAGTGTTATAATCCAGAGGACCCCGGATCGAAAGAAAACTAAAGAAGGAAGAAAATAAAAAGAACCGGTCTTCCCCAAACCAGTCCGCCAGAAAATAAAAGAACCGATCCGCTTCCCAGACAGACCGATCCGCCTAAGCCCCGGACCGATCCGGTTGTCGAGTTTTGATTTTTTATTTCTCTCTAATGGAGAGTCCTAGTGCAGCTAAAACTCTTGAAATTTTGTAGGGTATATATACTTGAGTTATTCTCGTTTTTAAAATGGAGAATTAATATAATTTTCCATTCCTTTCTATAAAACCCTAGTTTTGAAGTTAGAGTACAATTTTAATTCCAATGTTGAAGATTATTCAGAGTTCTGTGATTCCAAGTATTTTTTATTGCTGCTTTTACTGCTTTGGTAAGATTAGGAGTTAATTTCTTCAATCCAATTCCTTTCTACATCATTATACAAATTTTTCCTTAGTTTAATCATGGTTTTCTGCAAATTAAAAATTGGTTTCATTGGTTTCGGCATGCTAGGCTAGATTTTCTATGGTCGGGATACATGAACCCAACCTGATGTGATAGTTGCATATGTATAACATTAATCCTCTGAATTTAGTGATTTATTACGACCGTATTGTGTAGACACACGACAATTGTAGATCTTTGGATCTCGTTTGCTTCCGGGTAAACGGGATGCTTTAGAATGAAATTCAAGTGTAACTATCGTAATACCAATTTACTCGTCCTCTGATTAAGTATGGTGCGGGCTTGAACCTCATATACGTAATGCTTGGGAGTACTAAATTATGGGTCTATTTAATCATTTAAATTTACGATTAATATTATACATGCAATACACTAGGGTTGGGGGATTGTATACCCGTCCTGTTCCTTCATCATATAGTTTAAAGTTTTAAATCATTCTTCATCAGTATTTTAGGTAATTTAGTATAATTTAACTTTTCATAATTTCATAAATTGCATCTAGTGTAGTTATTCCACAAACCAAATCATTTTTTCTTTCCCTTTAGAGTCAGAGTTAAGATTTCCTTGTCTATCCAACGTCGTTACAATTTCATTGTCCTATTTCTCTGAGGATACGATCCCGACTTACCGGGTTTATTACTAATGCGACAGGCTTGCACTTGAGCCTAGAGAGAACGCACATTAGAGATACTTTCTGAGTCATGTCAAGTTTTTGGCGCCGTTGCCGGGGAAATTAGGTAGATTTAGGATTAGATCGAGTTAATCTAAAACTTTGACCAAAAATTTCCAAATATCCAAAAATATAAAAAAAATTCAAAAAGCACAAAAAGAATTCACCATCATCTCTCACAAGCTATTAATGAAAAATTATGAACTCACTCCCACACCCCATAATACTCCAACCAGTATGCACGAAAATCCAATAGTTGAGTATGATCCTGATAGCCCCCACACTCCTAACGCCCCACAGTTCTGGATTCCACCTCCCACACCGTCACACTCAATCTCTAATAACACTCTATTTTCTTTCTTAGGACACACGTCATAGCACACTCCGAGTACACCAAGTGAGGACACCGAGTCGCTAAGAGAGATTTAGGGAGAGGCAAGGAACAAGTTATAAGGGTGTATATTGACATCACGTAGCGCATTGAAATCGTTTCCTAAATTTGTGGTAGATCCGTGTGTGCCTCGCCTAAGCCACTGAAGAGAGTTCAACCTAAGAAAGAAAACCAAACTAGACTTAAACAAATCTATGTTTGCACTTTTTATAAAAAAAGAGGTCACCTTAGAGACTTTTGCTACAAGTTAGGAAGAACTCAACATACACATACTACCACGCATCACAATAGAGACTTTGCTAGTCTTAGAGAGCAAGTTAAGTTCCTAGTCGTGACTTCACAAAGCTCAATGGAAGAATTTTAACAGATGTCTATGCTATCTGAGAACGTTTATAATGCTACGACTAGAGCCAACAATGATAAGGGAAAACAAAAGGTTTCCTCCACTTATGTACCTAAGCCAGACGACAAAGCCCTTATTATTCACGTTGATCTAAAGGTTAAAAATACTTCACAATGGTATTTTAATAGAGGGTGCTCAAGGCACATGACCCGTAACATATTATTTTTTACCGACCTTAAGGATTACAAGGAAGGCAACGTCAACTTTAGATATAGGAGTAGGTCTAGTATTTTAGGATGTTGATGTAATGAGATGCCCAGATTTCCTAAACTAGATAATGTGTTGTATGTAAAAGGGTTAAAAGAAAACTTAATTAGCATAAACCAACTGTGCGACGCAAACTTTGCAAAAAAGTTTGAGGAGTCTGAATGTAACGTATATAATCAATCTAGTGAACTTTTACTACAAGAAGTGAGGACCAAAGATAATTGTTATGGGGTCATTCATAAGTCCTCCTTTGTGTGCAACAGTGCCACTATCTCCTCTATGGACCTTTGGCATCAAAGATTGGGTCATCTGAACTTTAGTGATCTTGAGAGATTAGTGAAAAAGAACCTAATTTGTGGCTTACCGTCACTTAGGAAACCAACTTCCTCAGTTTATAGACCTTGCCAGCAAGGAAAATAAATTTGAAGTCTCCATCAAAAGTTGAATACCATTACCACCACACGTATTTTGGAGTTGATGGACATGGATCTTATGGGTACTAATCGCTCGAAGAGTTTAGGTGGTAAGAGATACATTCTCGTGATGGTCGATGACTTTTTAAGATACTCTATTGTGGGTTTCTTAGGGAAAAGTTCAATGCGATTGAGTTCCTAACAACCAAGTATCGTGTCCTATAAAATTAATACGGTGTCACTATTAATCAAATGCATAGTGACAACGACACTGAATTTAAAGAAGCTAAAGTGGATAGCATTGTGATGGAGTGGGTATTAAACATGAGTTCTCAGCCATTCGTACTCCTAAAAAATGGGATTGTTGAGAGGAAAAACCGTACGATACAAGAGATGGATAGATCCATGCTTCTTGGGAGAAACGTGCTTTGACGTTTTGGGGAAGAAGCACTAAGTACTGCATGCCATATGATGAATAGGGTATATATTCGTCCCCACAGGCTACACAGGCCTTGAGAGTTGTGGATAAGGAAGAAGTCCAACCTGTCGTATTTCCTTATTTGGGGGATTACTTGCTACATCTTGAGAGATAGAGGGAACTTAGGATAGTTCGACTCCCGAAGCGAAAGTGGGATATTTTTAGGTTATTTATCGTCGAATAAGACTTATAGGGTATTTAACCTTGAGATCACGAAGGTTATAGAGTCGACAAACGTCATGATTAGAGATAATTAGTTGTCAGCATCTATTGACCCTAACCACAAGTGTGAGGATGATGCACCCCCTGATGATGATCCCATCCTTCCCCATACTACCCCGGTGGACCCCACTCTTTATTTAGAGGATCCACCCACTTGGGTTCAAAAGAGTCATCACCCTTTTGCTATACTTGGTGATCCCACACTAGGTGTCAAGACTCGTGCTCAACTTGAGAATGTGGTTAGCTACTTTTGCTACACCTTCTTAGTCGAACCCAAGAATGTGAAAGAATCACTCAAGGATGAGCATTGAACATCGCTATGCAAGATGAGTCACTTCAGTTTAGAAACAATGATGTATGAGAGTTAATCCCCCAACCTAATGAGACAAATGTGAAAGGTTCCAAGTGGATTTACAATAATAAGATGGGTAAGAATGGTACCATAATTCTCAATAAGTCTAGGATGGTTGCTCAAGGCTACACACAGATTAAGGGTATAGACTTTGATAAGACATTCTCTCCTATTCTAGGGTTGAGTCCATCCATTTACTACTCGTCATAGCATGTCATCTGCACTTCATGTTATATCAGATGAATGTCAAGAGTTCCTTCTTAAATGGCATTCTATAAGAGGAAGTTTACGTGCAACAACCAAAGGGGTTTGATGACCCAAAGCATCTGGGCACATCTTTTATCTTAAGAAGGCCCTATATGTTTGAAGTAAGCACCCCGGTTTAATACAAGAAGATAACTTCCTATCTCTTAGATTGTGGCTTCAAGAAAGGGGGAGTGGATATTAAGTTGTTTGTAAGGAGAGAAAGTGGTGTTATCTTGGTTGCCCAAGTCTATGTGGATGACATAGTATTTAAATCCACATGCTCTCGACATGCTTAAACTTTTGAGGAGGAGATGAAGAGATAGTTTGAGATGAGCATAATTGGTGAGCTTACGTTCTTCTTAGGTCTCCAAGTGCGTCAGATATAGGATGGAATATACATATCTCAATCCAAATATGATAGGGACCTAGTGAAGAAATTTGGTTTAGACTCCGCTAAGCACTCATGCACACCTATGAGTACATCAACTAAGCTTAGAAAAGACACTTTATGTAAGGATGTAGAGAAAACCCTTTATAGGAGCATGATAGGTAGCCTTCTCTACTTAACCGCTAGTTGTCTCGACATTTTCTTTAGTGTTGGAGTCTATGCGCAATACCAAGCATCCCCAAAAGAGTGAAACTTGCTTACATACCATCAAATATATGACTGGAACTCTTTACTATAGTTTTTGGTATTTCTTTGATACCGATGATCGTGTGTCTGCCTATTACGATGCCAATTGGGTCGGGGATGTTGATGGTTGTAAAAGCACCTCGGGTGGGTGTTTTCAATTTTGGAATGCTCTTGTCTCTTGGTTGAGAAAGAAGAAAAACTCCATATCTTTGTCCACGACGAATGCTGATTATATTGCCACCAGGAGTTATTGTATGCAACTCTTATGGATGAAGGAAATGTTGAAACGTTATGGGATTTCACAAGACACTATGACTATTTCTTATGATAATACGAGTGCAATCCATATATTTTGTAATTCGGTCCAATAATCTCGCACAAAGCACGTTAGGATACATGAGCATTTTATTCGTTATCTCGTTGAGGAGAAGGTCATGTCCTTGAGCTTTGTGATCACCAAACGTCAATTAGCCAATATTTTCACGAAACCTTTAGATGTACTTAGATTTTAGAATCTTAGGAAGTCTTTGGGTATTTGCTCCGTTAATTGAGTTCGGGTACTTTATCTAGTGCAGCATGTTTATCATGTTCATATCTCATATTCATATTGCTAGATTGTATTATCATTGTATTGATATGTTTTTCTTTTTGATATATTTTAAAAAATTCCAAAAATGTTTTTCTTTTTTATGAAAAAGTTTAAAAACTCAAAATGATTTTTGGTTTTAAGAAATAGTTTGAAATGAAAAAGAATTTTATTTTTTTCATTTTTTCACCATATATGGATGAACATTTAAGATATTCGGGTCACCCCTACATTCCATTCATTCACGTGACTTTTTCATAGTGCTTTGAGACATGACTTTGTTTCATTAGTGTGCTTAATAATATTTGGATAACATTTTGTTAATAATTGATGATTACTTTCTAAATGTTAGACTCTTTGTCACCGTTATTGCACACGTGTATGGGATTTTTTAACATTGTACTTACTTGTCATGTGTAAAATATAATGTTCTCGTATCAATCTTAATTATTAACGAACCAAATGTAAAAAGAGATAAGTTGTGCATGTAAGAACCATTGCCCGAATATCTTTTCTCATAAAATATTGTTTTATGTTAAACAATGGAAAGGGGCTATGAAAGAGAAAAATACATTTTACATTAAAAGCCACCATTTGCAAAAAGATTCTAAAAGGATTAACGCCACACAGAAATATAAGTGCCAAGTACATTTAGTTTATATTCATTGATGCTCCGCTACATATGAGCATTATGATTTTTTCAAAATATTTGAGAGTAAATTATTATATATAAGATATTTTTAGGGAGTTATAAAACAGAAGATCAATGGGTTTACACAATGAACTTTCTTGAAAACTATTAAATAGTTTGGCGTTATTGTTTTAAGAATCATTAAAATTCAATGTATATTGCAGAAGTTTAGTCAATTTCAAGTGAGTTCAACATCTTTATACCTAAGGTAGAAATTGAGTTCTTTCTTTAGAAGTATCTCATGACTTCGTGCACCTGTGTTTTGAATATTTATGTTGATTTGCTTATGGAAAATGGTCACACAATTACATTCCATTTTTATAGTTCAGATATTTTAGTGTTATTCCATGGTGACTATATATTTTTGTACCTATATGTACTTTTTATACTTTATACTTGAAAATTTTAAAAAACTTCCAAAATAATTGTTTGATAGGAGGAAAACGCATCATGTCTTTTGGATATTTATCGCATGTGCTTAATTATTTATCTTTATGATGGTATCTTGCTTCTTCATGTGATGCTTATTATTCATGTTTAGATAACACTACTTTTCTATTACAGATAAAAAGTGGGATAAAAAATTGAGGGGGCTTTATTTATCTTTTAAAACTCGTATGCATCACAGTATTTCTTTTCCCTCACGTGTATAGGTAATTCCCCCTTGATGATGATTTTATGGATAGCACAAGATGATGGCTTTTAGTTGAAGACTTATACAATATTTCATTTCCATTTCTTGATTTGGAAAGGCATTAGTTGCATTAGTCTTTAGGGGTTAATTTGGCTTCATTTGTGTTTTGTACCGAAATATCCAAAGGGGGAGATTTGTAAGAATAAGTTTTATAATGGCTCAATGTGTTTTTATTTGGCTCATACACTGCACCATCATGACTGCTTCTACGTATTCGAAGACAAAGTTAAAGACTTATAGAAGATTAAAGAATCATTTTTTTCAATAATATTTAGAAGAGTTATGGTTGTTTGGTAAAGCCTTTATTTTTTTAGGGGTTTACATCTTTTTAAGAGTTTGTCTTTGAAAATGCTTTTAAAGAAAATTTTGAAAATTTCAACGACTCGTTAGAACGAGTTGTTCTTGTTGTTCGAACGAGTTGCACTATGTCGTTAGAATAATATTTCAAACGATCGAACGAAATCTGGAACGATGCCTTTTGGTCAGTTTTGGAATGTCGTTTGAAGGCCCATTGAAACTCGTTCAAATGAGATAGGGTGTGTCATTAGAAAGAGGGTTCCCACGATCGAACAAGATATTTTACGTCAAGCACTGGAATGTTGTTCGAACTATCGTTGGAAGCCTGGTCGAACGAAAAAGGGTACGTCATTCAAACGAGGTACCTGGCCATTCGAACGAGTGCGTGAGATTTTGTTTTTTAATTAAATTTTATCCAAATTTATGATGTTTATCCTTTTACAACTAACTTCATTATAAATAGAGATGCGGGATTAGTCTTTATGAACTCTTTTTAATACTTTTCCACACCCTTTTAGAGTTCCTTTTGTGATCAAACTCTATCAATTTTCATCCAAACCCCTTGAAAATTTAAAGATCACTTTCTCAAATTGTAAGAACAGTTTTTCTAGGATTGTTCATAGCATAGCTTTAGGCTAGCTTGGTATATTCCATTACAAAACATCACGCACCGTCAAGACGAATCGAACTCAAGCATCCTCAAGTTTGAAAACTTCCTGACATCCCGACAAGGTATAAAGCTATTTAGAGTTTGAATTAATTTATGAAATTATATTTTTGGATGTTTATTTTTTATCAAAAATGAACTCGGCTTTTTATTTTAGAAAAAGAAAAATATGCTTTCTGAGTTTACTGTAGGCGGAGTTTTAAATATCGTGGCACTCTCATTAAAATGATATGTCAATGTCATTTGATAGGTCGTTTGATAGCTTGCATCTAATTTGGATCAAACAAAGCTTTCTATTATGATTTATATGAGGTAGTTAGAAGCCAGATGAAATTTCGTTCGAACGAGATTTATATCTCATTAGAACGACCTGTTCAACTCGTTCGAACGACTTGCCACCTTAAGTTTTGTATAAATACATGTTTCATGCTCAGAACATTTAAGACTTTTGCCAACTTCAGTTCTGCATAACTTTGGAAAAAGTTCTTAATGTTTTTTTGTGTTGAAAAACAATGTTTAATTTACAACAAAACATCCTTGAATATTGTTCTTATGAATTTGTTTAAACACTAAAAAGTTTAATATCTTTGCATACACCTTGTGGAGAGGATCTCCATGTCTGACTTATGATACCTGCAGGGATTCACTGCTGAAGATGAAGACTGAGGCTGATGGAGGACTGCAGTCTTGTGATTCTTGTGAGGATTATAGTTGTTCATTATAGATTTACGAAGATTAGTGCTTTATACTTATGGCGGTTATCAAGTAGTTTGTAAGTTGACTATCTAGCAAATTTCTAAGTGAATAAAGGTTTTTCTTTGGGAGGGGTTCTGAAACTTGGCCTTAGTTGATTGATTTGTTTGATTTATCTGTTTTATCACAATAGATGCATGCTTAAGGTAGAAATATAAAATTTGTTTAAATTGGCTTTCGCATTTACAATTGGTGTTGCAATATTTTTGTTTAGAATCACCCTGGGATTATTTCGTATTTTACCAATTGATATCAGAGCTTTTAGTTATTTTTACCCATTTACAAATCAAGAAGAATACTTTCATGTTCAAGAACCCTTGTAGAGTTCATCTCTACTACTGATTTGTGTAGCATATGCTATACTCCTAAAAAAGAAGGTTGATCGGTGGATACTGAAGGAAAACTGCTTCTTGTGGGTGGTGCTAGACTGTGTCGTTGTTATAGAAGACTTGAAGAATCGCGCATTATACTTAGAGATTTAAGTAGTCTATAAGTCTTATTGTGTTTATCAAATCTTGTACAGTGCTGAAATGGAGATTTTACCCGAAAGGGATTTTTTCTACTTCTTTATGTATTTGCGTACTTAGTTTGTTATATTTAATTTGGACTACATCACCGTATGCACACTATATTAATTCAAGATATAATCTGCTAAAATTTGAATTTATATATTTGGCCTGAAATATAAATCATTCCATAGAATTCCCGTTTTCTTAAAACACTTGTTCCATCAACTTTTATAATCCTCGCACATTTTTAAAAATATTTTGTGCATGTGTGTGTGTTTAGCCATAATCAATTCAAAACATACAAAAAAGGATACAGTCATCACACTTGAAATATGAATGCATGGCAATGGAAGTCTTCAATTAGTGGTGGTGCATGGTTTTCAATCTCTAATCTTTAAGATTCGTCTAACCTGATTTTAATCGTGCCTCACTCATAACGAATCAAGTCTATATGACTTGATAGACTCAATGATTTGACACGGGAGATAGACAATTTATATATAATAAAGTTGTTTACATTTTTAAAGTCTTATACATTTCCTAAGTGGTGTATTTGAGGTTTGGCGCGAGTGAATCCAGGATGAAGTCGATTATGATTTTGTAATACCCCACACTTTTATGGGAAATTAAATTTAATAATTAAGTGCAAATTGGGAATTTAAGAAATTATCGTGAATAGTAATTTTATAGTTTTCAAGGATTAAATGATTTTCGATGTGTATTATAATTACTCTTGAGATTAAGTGAATAAGTTGGAGTAGTTTATTATTTATCGCAGCTGAGTAAAGCGACACAGGATAATATTTTAATGGAAAAATCCGCATTAAGTTGTGTTGGGTTAAATTAGTGAATAGCGGTCAAGTACCTCGGATGGAAATTTTGATTACGCGATTGGTCTCGGAATGGCTGAGATAGTCAGAATAGAGTATCCGGGGGTATTGTTTGGACTCCGAGAATTTTTGGACCCGTAGGGACTCGTAATTGAGTAAACGAGTCATTTTTTGGTTTTAAAGGGATAAACCCTTATTTCTCTGTTTATAAGGCATAAGAGAGAAAGAGAAAGGTAAAGAAAGAAAGGAAAACGAGAGAGAAAAGAAAGAGGAGAGGAAAGGAAGAGATAAAAGAGGAGAAAATGAGAGATTTCGACCAAACTCCGTCGGATTCAACTCGAGGTCATCGGATTTCATCCTCCAGGCAAGTGTATACTTGTTTTATTTCATTTTGTGCATTTATTTCATATTATACTTGGTAAACTATATGATTTTGCGTTAGAACCCTTAAAATAAATTTGGAAAATTTTGAATATGAGTTTACATATTGATGTAATGTAAACTCTTAATGATTTCTAGTGTTAAATCCATGTAAATGGAGTGAAGAAATGAATTGAAATGGGTTAAAATGATAAGTTGAGTTTTTTATGGTTTTAGGGTTTAAATCTAAGAGAAATGGTTTAATACCCTAAATTAATTGATGTGTTAGTTGTAAAACATAGATTAGATGTTTATGGAGTTGTTGAATGAGATTAGAAACAACAAAAATAGAGAATAATGGAGGTTTGAATTTTTAGAGAAGAAGGTGAATAGTGACCAGCGTATTATCCAAATCGATTCGGCCAGGGAGAATTGATTCGGCTCTTGGTCAAAAAATAAAATTTGTACATCATTTCGATACGGTCGCGTGGGTGCCAACCGCGTATTTTTCAGATTTTTTGGATGTATAGTGATTTTTCTACGGAAAGCTGTCCGAGATCGAAATAGTTAGTCAGAAATTAAGGCTAGAACTATTTGGAGATAATTATTAGGGGTTCTCAAAGAGAGTGTTAGGACCTCTAAAGGACTTGAGGAGATATGAAAACTTTGGGTTCGTTGAAATAAATCCGAGTTATAATTTAAATGGAGATTGGATTGAGTTTGGGGGTTTGGGGATATATATAAAACCTAAGCAGATTTGGGGATTTTGGACCAGCCGAATCGATTCGGACAGGACGAATCGATTCGATAAGAGATAGTTTGAAAGTAGAACCATTTAGAATCGATTCAGGGGCCAGCGAATCGATTCGGACAGGCCGAATCGATTCGGTCCTGGCAAATTTTTGAGGTTTTCTCCTTTTAAGTTTAGGGAGACTTAAATTATGGTCTTGGAGATTATTATAGGAGATTCTAAATGGGATGATAGGACTCCTAGATGATGATTTGAGGATAAGTAAACCTCGGATTAATTTAGGTACGATCCGGGGTATGGATTTAATTAATGTTTTGGGACAATAGACATTCGAGAAAATCATACGGTAAGCGTGTATAGATATATTTATGCGGTTAGAATAAAAATGGATCGATTAAAATCGAGAAAACCCTAGAATTTGATTAGGATGGAATTGGGGGTTATTGGTCATCGTTATGTGAGATTGACGATTGTGACCATTTATATATTTGAGGAATGATGTCGATTATATATACGATGTGATTACAGTATATATATTATATGATACGGATATGTATATATATATATATATATATATATATGTGTGTGTGTGTGTGTGTGTGTGTGTGTGTGTGTGTGTGTGTGGATGGTATATATATGTGAAGCATACCCCCTCCAATGCTATCATGGGAAGTTGCGCGATGTGGGTGAGGCCCCTGGCTTGAGGAGCAGGGAGCGTATAGTCCCCAGGTCATAGCGTCCATTGTTATATTGTGTAATTTTTTTTATTAGGGATGAGATGTGTTGGGTATGTGTCGTCTCGTTTCCGAGACTATGACCGCTTTCCAGACGTTGTGATTTATGATCGCGATGTCGGTGATATTGAGTCCGACCGCTGGTCCCCATGATGGTATATGAGTGATGCCCTGGAAGATGATAGCGTTGAGAGACCGCATCCTCGAGTTACAGCTCGTTGGGATGGTTATTATACTGGTGTGTATAGTATATTGCGTGTGCATGAGAACAAGGTATTATATATCTCTATTAGAGTAAAGAGATAAAAATGAAAAAGGATTAATTCTCATTCCGGGAGACTATATCCGGACGTGTATAATGATATGCAAATAAAAGTGAGTATGATAATGTATATAATTTGATGACTATACCTATATACGATGCGTACTGAGGGTCTAATGGATCTCAACGAACAACACTGCCAAGTAGTAGTGTATCGGGGGGGTTCCTTGTTTGAATTTCACTTCGCGAGACACCCCACGCACGAATTCAGCGCAGTGTTGGAAATGGAGAGAAGTTTAGCCCTTAGTACCCGGTTTAATTAGGACCTGATGGTTTGGGGGTAACGGATTAGTTAGGCAGAGTAGCTTGACTAGGATGTTTAGAGGATATGCTAGGAGTGCACTATTAGAAGAGAGGTAAGGGGTATCTCATGGGAGTGCGATACCAATTTAAATATGAGATAAAATATATTTTTCTAAATAAATCATTTATGCACTTGCAAAATATTTTCACAACTCGGGCTCTGACCCGTTTCTATATTTTTTCCCTCTTGCTATATATTATATATATAGGTGTCCAGACACATGGACGCCTGGATGATAATTCCTTCGAGTCAGACGTGTGTTGCGGCAGCTGTGGATGCATGCAGGTTTTCTATAGACGCTTCTATCCTTGTAATCTAGATATGAGGTATTATATAAAAATTCGGGCTAATAATAGTGCTTTTATTTATTCTTTCACTGCCTTTTAGTGCGGCATTCGATTTGGTTGTATTATATTTGAACCGAGTGTTCGGTTATTTTAATCTCTTTCCGATTTCATTTATATAAACTGTGTGAATGTTTTATTTATATAGTTTGTTTAAAAATGATCAGTTAAATAAAATTTTGACGCCAGCGTAATAGGTTATTAGTAATTAATTTGGTTTTTGACAGTGATGCTAAGAATGAACCATATGCGACTCCTGTTTTAATTTGGTACAGGAGTGATCGCCCGATATTTTATTAGGCGAGGTGTCACAAATTTTCGGTGACCTCTTGGACGAAGACTCAAGCATGTTTTGGTAGGAGTTTAGTTCATTTATCCTATGGAGCATGTTGAGTGTACTATACTCTTACAGTTATTCTTCAAATAAAGCTTGATGGTGTGGGATAATAGTGGTACATTGATGGTTTTGATGAAAGTAATGTAAATGGAAAGGAATTTAGTGAGGGAGTGTAGTGAATAAAGGTCTCATATTTAGGGTTTCTGGTGGAATAAAGGTACAAGTGAGAGAGATTCTCAACGAGGAGCTCTATAGAGTAAAAGTGGTATAACATTGGGGTGTGTATAGAGTCAATGGTTGATAGGGATCCTTCCCTTCTACTTTGTTTTCCCTTCTACTGCGGGTCCTTTATGTCTCATCCGTGATTTTTACATGGATCATTATTAATGGTGGTGCTTCTGCTTAGACATAGGACAACAAGTAGAGACACTATCTTTATTAACTCTTCATGGAGCTCATTTTGGTTCTAATGTACCTATTATATTTTGGATATTGTGGCCACATCCCATTTAGAGAGACATAAATGTTTTAACTCATAATGTGGATAAGGTATTATAAAATTATATGTCTTTTTCACAAAGGGTGTTAGATGATATAGATAAAATCCATAGAACACGAAAATCACATGGTTGTGTGATATGGATAAGTTTGAGTAAATAAATAATAAGAGACAAATAAAACAAAATGAGATGTCATAATAATTTATGCGGTTCAACACAAGGATTGGGATTACGTATATGGGGAAACTTAGATCTCTTTACTCTTATTATTGTTAAGGTTTATAACCAAGGTAAAAATGTCATGCATGCTAATTATTACATGTATTATAGAAGATAAATATTATAAGAGAGAGAGAGAGAGAGTTTGAAGCTTCAAATACCACACTTTTTTCATAAATGAGATCTCGGGGTTGTATTTATGATAGCCAAAGTGTTCCATACTTAGTTGAGAATTTGACGAAAAAGCTCATCCAATGTGATGATTAAAAGATCCTTATTCGCGGTCTTTCGAGCACTAAAGGCATGGGTTGTGGTGTGTGTGTGTGTGTCTGTGTATCTGTATATATATAATAATGCTCTTGTGTGGACTAGACCGCATTTTAAGAATGCAGACCGGACATGTGTCACCTAATGATGCGCCTAGAAATTATAGGCACACTCTCTCTCTTTTCTGGGCTCACCGTCAGGTGACACATGTCTGGTCCGCATTTTTAAAATGTGGATTAGTCCGCACAAGCGCAGGACTGTATATATATAAGAAAATAAGTTTCTCTACTAATATACTAAAGTACTGGAGGCTGATAATTGAGAGAAACGTTTTTCCTTGTTGTTAAATCAATGTGTACCTTCCGTCACCTTGAAGATTTTATGATTTGTAACTCCACTTCGGAAAAGATTATGAGTCACAAGTGTTGGGCCTACATTTATAAGTAGGGTTGTAAACGGATATTCGAAAATCCGCATCCGTCCGATATCCGAATCCAAATTTGCGGATATTTATCCGAAAATATGGAAACGGATACGAATATGGATACTCTATAAAAATATCCGAGAAAACGGATACGAATACGGATAGTACTAGTATCCAACATGGATAATCTGTATCCGATGCGGAGTATCCATTTTATCGGATATCCGTTTTACCGGATATCCGTATCCGTCAAACATATGTTTAAAATATTACTAATAATATTAGTATTAGTATTACTAATAAATAAATATTAAAAAAAAACTTAATCGTTTATTCCCCAAAACAAAATAAACACATACTCCACTCAAAATAAAAACACCCTAAAGTTATTATTTTATTGGGTATATTATAAAATGTCATGTATTATTATTTTATTAGGTATATTATCATTGAGTTATACTAAAGTTACAATACACCCTATCACACAACGTACACCGACTAAAGAACATATACTCCACTAAAAAAAATAACTTTGTTTCATTTCTCTTTCGTACAAAACAAGAGAAAAGAAACTCTCATGTGGTTGTTCGTTAGTTTTCTTAATTATAAATAAATGTAAGAGAGAAACAGAAAAGAATGTAAGAGATAAACATAATAGAATGTAAGAAAGAAACAGAAAAGTAAAGAGATGGTTTTAATTGTGATGAGAACTAAAGTTAACAACATGTATATTATATACAAAATCAAAATGTATACTTATTAAAATAAAAATATCAGTATGTTTTGAAGACAAAAGGTCCATGAGGTTATCATTCTCTATAAATTTGATTAATCTAAAAGGTGCATATTTATTTCTACTCGCATGGAATGCGAAGGTTTTTTTTGGGGGGGATGGTTTTAAACTCATATGGTTGTAAATTATGGATGAATTTAAGCCATATTATCATTATGGAATGATATTATTATTATGGAATTCATAATTGTTGATATTAGGAGGCAGTAATTTTGTTATATATTTATTTGGATTGGATTGGATTTCATTGGATTGGATATTTTAATTGTTATTTTTTGCGATGGCTAAATAATGTAAACGGATACGAATATTATCCGAATCCGAGGTATCCGAGCGGATACGGATATGGATAGTTGTTTTAACTATCCAGGCGGATATGGATACGGATACGGATAATACATTCAAATAGCGGAAACGGATATGAAAAACATAGTATCCGATCCGTATCCGTCCGTTTATCACCCCTATTTATAAGCAAATGGGGATTTAGTAAGAAGACACGTGAGAAGCATGAGTGTGGAACTCATGCATTATTGTTTTCTTGGATAATATATCCTCTTTAAGTGAGTTAGCGTTAACCCAACAACCCATGTTCCCGAGTTGTCATTATAGATTTGGTTAGGTTGGTCTTGATCCAACCTATAGGTTTGAAGATCTAAGGAGGAAGTGGGGTTTACCCATGAAGCTAGTGAGTGTGTGACTCTTGGGATAGTCAAATGGAGGCTTCGTTTTACCAAATTTTCACTCCTCACATATAACAAGTACTTCAAGTATATGAAAACTCGGATTGTGACTTTGTAATTATAACTAAAGGCTTTCATGAAATCTCATTATGCATGGACTCTTTTAATCGATCCCTCTTAGTACCATGAATTGCATTCGCTTGCTTTTCTTTTCAACTTTTGTTCTTGTTCGGGAAAAAAAGACCACTCACTTGAAACAAAATATAATACTAAGTTGACTCTATAAATATGTAAAACAGTTAACCGGTCGTGACTTAGTTAAACAGATTAGTGCCTAATTGATAACTACATTTATTATGTAATCTATCTTTTTTTTTATGTTCCCAAAAGTCTCTTGTCTATTTTTGAAACATTTATTTATTTTGGAAAAGGTAGTGTCTATGGTTTTTTAATTTTTAATTTTTAATTTTTATTTTGAGTTTATGTTTTAGAATTTTAGGGTTTACTTTTGATTTTATTTATTTATGGTTTAGGATTTTAGGTTAGGATTTAGAGAAAAAGTGAGTGTTTTATATTGTTTTCGACATTTTAAAAAGAAAAAATATTGAACTATACATTAAGGATCAAATATTAAAAAGTCCCTCAAATATTTTTTTAATACACACTTAATCCAAACCTTTTATTTTGTACCAAAAAGTCTCTTATTCTCTTATCTTTAAAGGACTGCGCGCCAGCGATAAGGTAAAGCTTTTTTGACATGGTGAATAATTTTTTTGTGCAAAATAAAAAGGCTTGAACTATTTATATATTAAAAGAAGTTCAATAGACTATTTGACATATGTCCCTGTATAAAATATATCAAGGTTTTTTTATTAAAAAAAACATATCTACCATATTGGTATTTATGAACTTTATGAACAAATTTGTGGAGTACGGGACGGGATCCAACTTGGGGTATGGAGCCGTTATTTATTTTCTGTGGTTGTGGACAGCTTTTAATATGAGTGTTGTATATTCATTTGTGTGTGAAAGAATGAGAATGGGACCACTAGGCGTGGGATCTAATATCTAAATTAAATCCGAATTGATGGGTGCAAAATGGCAATCAACTTCCTTGATATATGCGTCATAACCTCAGCCTTTTCATGTTCCTCGTGTATGGGTTTCAAACAACCACCCAATCCTCATTAACTTCTGTTCCCTTGTTTAGGTCACACATATATATACACCAATGTTGAATCTACTAATTTATAATTTGATATGATACCAGTTAGTGGATGTGTGGGATTATTATCACCAAGGAATCTCGCATTCATTTGTAAAAATATGTATAAGTCCAGGGACGGAGTCAGGTGGGGGCTCAAGCCCCCATGTTTTAAAAAAAAAAAAATTTTTGTAGGTACAAATTGATTTTTTATAAAAAGTAGGGCAAAAACTGTAAATACCTTAAACCTTTAACTTAAAACCCTATTTGAAACAAAACACCCACTTTGATAAAAAACCACACCGTTTTCAGCCTTTCCCTTTTTCTTCCTAGTTTCATTCTCTTATTAATTGGTGTATTAATTGCATATTGATTGCTGAAATTTTGAGGTTTAATTTTAGGGCTGAAATTTTAGTGATGAATTTTAGGGATAAAGTTGCTTAATTTTATGGTTGAATTTTGGGGCTGAAATTTTTATGGTTGAATTTTGTGTTTTAACAGTTAATTCATGTTAATGTTTGTTAGAGCCTTCTTTAAAGTTGTTGCTAGTTTTTATTTTAAGGCTAATTTTAGGGGATAATTAAGGATATTGTTGGTTTAAATTTGGCGCCGAAATGTTCATTTAAAAATTTATTTCTCCTTTCATTAGATTAAATAAATTACGTTATTTTTGTCAAATACTCAAAAATAACCTCAAAAAATTCGGCTCGGGGGCTCCCCCCCCCCGAACCCCCAAAAATCACCGTTAAATTAGCCCCCATTAACAAGAATTCCTAGCTACGTCCCTATATAAGTCTATCATTATTTTTAGTATTATATACATATATAGAGATACATGTATGCCGAGTAATTACTAGAAAATACAACGTAATTTAGATTTTTTTACATATTGGGCAACATACAATTTTTTTTGTCAAAAAAATGTTGTGCTTTATTTTTTTACATTGGGTAAGTCGTTTACCAAAAAAGTAAACAAGAAAAATTGACTGAAAATATTTCCACCTAAATTCATTTCATGACAAAAAAAAACAATATTTGCAATACTAAATATTTATTTAAAGTTGATAAAAATATGATCTTAATTTTAAATTATTACATAAATGTGCTAGCTGTCACGAGCCTATAGTTTAAGAGACATTTTGTCGAATTTTTTAAGTCGTGGAGTGAATTGTAAACCGTTATAGTTCAGGAGATTTATTGTATTTTACCCATTATATCAGTGTGTGGCCCGTGTATTTTTTAAAAATTTAATGTGCTGTACATGCTAAAAAAAATAACAACTTATAATATCAGCACGAGAGGTAAAATATTTGTGTGGATTGTGCAATATTTCCACGAACTGTAAAAAATCACACTTTCAGTTCTAAGCCTCTTGATGACTTTATTGTATTGATTTTGAACTTCATTTAGATGTAATTTGAAGGAGCCAAAACATAATTTTTATTTCACAGAAGATATACATACATGTATAAAATGACCATCAATAAATGTAATATAATCTCTTTTTCCACCTCACGTCAATTTACCTTCAATATTCACTATGAATTAATTGAAGAATTTCTAATTTCTAATTTGCAAGGATTTTTTTAATTTTTACGTGACTACAAGAACTACAGTAATCTAACTTTTTATTACTTGATTTAGGAATTCACTCTAATTTTCTCATATTATTCACATGGCAAAATCTAGCATGACAAATAGGCACAAAAGCAGATAATAAATAAGCAAAAGTATATGTTTTATTTTAGATAAGAAACATTGATTTTAAGCATGTCATCACAAGCGTATCCCATCCTAACAAGCATCTCAGACTTTATAAATTACATATTGATCATCCCAAAATTGTGGCTAACACGAGCTTGTTAAGCAAAATTCCTTGCACTAAACTTTTCATAATTTCATGAGTGTCCCATATATTTTTCAACGTAACCTTCTTGTTGTAGGTGAACTGTAAGTCTATGTCCCCGATGCTTAGAATCTTCGTGGTGTGAGAGTCACCAAGGAGTACTTTCTTGTTCTTAGCACTTGAATAGTTCTTGAACAAGTCTTTATTGTTACATACGTCTTAAAGTGTCGGTATTTATCCGCCACCCTTCGTACATCACCATGAAGTGTACCTATGTAATCAGTGACTAAGGGTGGAAAATCATGTTATTGGGTTGGGTTCAGACCGATGAGACACAACACGAAATAATATGTAGTGATTCAAACATGACACAACACGATGCCATGTTAATTTTTCACAACTCAAACACGACTCACTTTTAACATGCCACGATATGATTGACATGATTTATAATTTCTATCTTATTAAACCCGATTAACACGACAGGACACGATTTATAACACATTTTTCTAATATATATGTTTTTAATTGCACAAAAAAATTATTACATCACAATTTAATTAAAGTAGCATAATTATAATTACATCACGATTTTGAGTTCATGACGGCGGAGGGGAAGGTAATCGTTGGATGTAGGCATCGGCAGTGACGAACGGGAGAAGTGGATCCGTTGAGGGTTGTGATGTGACGAGGAGGGCTAGAGGAGGGACGGACAAAGGAAGGGTGGAGGACGGACGAGGAAGATGGCAGAGGGAGGTGGGGTGAGGGAAGAGGGAGAGGAAGGTGAGGGTTTGTGAAATGTTCATTACTGCTAAGATATTAGCCGTAGGATAGAAAGTATTTTTTTGTTGTGTCATTCTGCAGTGCGATTTATATTTTTTTCACATGAATCCCTCTAGCGAGGACTAATACGATAAATTATTCAACTATATAAATGCAAGATATTTTCACAACCAACAGTTGAAAATAAAAGTAATATGTACAATTATCACACTATTTTTTCTTCAACTCTTTGTATATCTTATAATTGTGATACCAAATATTCATCATCTAACCATGTGAATGGTGGGTCATTGAATAACAAATTAATTATTTTACAGTTAAATTCATCAATGAAATTAGTAGTCAATTGTTCTGGAAGTTCCCCACTCGTAATCACTAAATTTCGCAGTGCGAAATTTCACACTGCAATTTTGCATTGTAATTTCACATTGCGTAATTTGAAATTTTACATTGCGCAATTTCACACTGCAATTTCACACTATAAGATTCGAAATTTTACATTGCGAAATTTTACAACCGTAAAATGCGCCAGGAGTTGCATTACAAAATTTCAAACTTCAAAATTAAATACCCTTCAGAATCTTTTTCGATAGATCTCGTCTAAACCTTTCCAAATATATAGATTTTATTCCAAACGGACTTATATTTTGAAAGATATTTAATTCTAAAGTTTGCACGAAAAAGACAAAATAAGGATCAGGGTCAAATTTGTCCCCAAAAATACAATTTATGCTGAGTAGGGAGTTCTCACAAAGAATGTTTTATGATTCGAAACTAAGGGTCCGTTTGATACACCATATTTGCCATTATAAATATGGCAAATCAAGGATTTGGCCACTATTTTGTGTGTTTAACTGCTCTTATATTCACCGTGGAATAAAATTCATGGATATTCATGCCTGCATGCAAATTTGTCATCATTTTTTCATTTTTGTTGACAAAATTTGCTTTGCTCAATAGCAAAGAAAAGTTTTCCAACAAATTTGTCATCTTTTTTAAAACTGATTTTTTTTATAAATAAATAAAAAAACTATTTTTTATTAAAAACTGTTTTTATTTTCTTAGAACTATTTTTTCGTTAAAACTGTTTTTTTTGTTAAAAATATATTTTTTATCGTCAAAATTATTTTCTTTTTGTTAAAACTATTTTTCTTAAAAAAAATTGTTATAACTGTTTTGTTTTTGTTAAAAAATATTTTTCTTAGAAAATTGTTTTTTCGTTATAAATAGTTTTTTTAGCTTTAATCCCAAATGCAAAGTTTTGTTGGGCTCCCACTCCTTGTGTTTTTTAAATTGTAGTAAGTTTCATAACCATTCAAAATCGTCTATAATCGTCCTTTTTTCTTTTCTCAAAGAATGACACTTGTCTCATAATTGTTACAATATAACCAACTAAAAAGCAAATACAGGGGAATGGGTAGAAATGAATTTTTAAGAATGGAACTAAATACTCGCGATCTGTTTTTGTTGTTATTAAAACTGTTTTTTTTTTTGTTAAAATTGTTTTGTTTTTGTTAAAAACTATTTTTCTTAAAAATCTTTTTTTGCATAAACTGTTTTTTTTTTTTTGTTAAAACTGTTGTTTTCCACTAAAAACTGTTGTATTTTTTATAAACTGTTTTTATTTAGTTAAAACTACTTTTTTTGTATATCAGTTTTTTTATATATATGATTTTTTTTATATTTGATTTTTTTCATATTAGGCCCTTCCATTAAGTTTCATGTCATATAAAATACTTTATATTCTTTATCCTAATTCTTAAAAAAAAAAATGCAATCAAACAATTCTATTTAAAAAAAAATTATAGGATTTACCCGAAAAAAATTGTCATTAAAAAAATTGTGAGGTAAGAGTATTTGACAGAAAAACATACAAAAATGAAAAGGTATCAACATGGCAGAGACTCGGGGATTTGGGTGGGGGGCAGGGTATCGCAACCATTGGGACACTACCTTACGCATAAAGCTAGTGGCGATAACATCTCTATTTGAAACTTGACAAATATATCACTTATATTTAAAAATATTTTTTAATTGATCTCATTAAGTTAAATTTTCTTTAATGTAGTAAATAAATATTCTCTCACACACACAAGTCTTGCATTTGTTTCTTATTTTTTTTTCTTATATTGCATACTTTAATTCATTTGGACAATTTACAAATAGGTCTCTTGGTATCAATTTTTAAACATTTAAGGACAATTTACAATTAGATCCACTTGTTACGCCACTAGCGTTGACTTCTACAAGAAGAGAACTAGTAGACCTAAGCGTTTAAAATTTGTTTGTAAGGGACCTAAGAGTACTTTTCCCAATTTATTTTGACCATTTCTATAACATATTTTCCTATATTTTATTGGGCAGTTTACAATTATGTCCCTCGCGAACAAATTTTAAACATTTAAGAACAATTTACTATTATATCCACTTGTTATCCCACTGGCATGAACTTTCACAAGAAGAAAATTAGTGAACCTAAGTGTTTAAAATTTGTCAAAATTCCATTAGTGTTTAAAATTTATTTGCAAATAACCTAAGAATACTTTTTCCTTTTTTTTTTTTTTTTATCATTATTGACAAATGTTCCTGCTACTTAATAAGTTATATAGTACTACAAAAGGAGAGAAATAGAACCTTGACATTTGTATATTCTACATATGACAAACTGTATAGATGATTTTTTTTTTAATGTAAACGTTATTTACTTGGCATTAATTCGATTATGCAATTAGGACTGGGAAACCATTCTCTACTTAATTTCATCATTTGCAAACGGTATTCTACACACACAGAATATTCACATGTATTCCCATATATAAAAGCAGATAACTTGATTTCGATATTTAGCTTTTGGCCCCCCATTTATCATGAGGTGTTTTATGTTGGATTACAAATATAACGCGTTGTCATTTTGCGTACTAATTCAGATTTGTACAGCTCGCGTGCCGTAGGCCTGGATATAACCCTAGTTTTTAATATGGCACATAGCATAAACTTAGCAAACCTTTACGCGTGTAACCCCCCGGACATAGAATACACAACACAAAACCAACTATACATTACTACAAATATGTTTGGTATTATTGATACAAAATAACTCACAACACGATACAGACACGAAATGACAAGACTCATTGTCACCATGTCACCTATCTCACCACATTCAGCAAAAAGTGAAGTTTCTTTTGAGTTAAAATTAAATTAGATGAACTCTTTCAACTCAATATTCTTGTAAAATAATTTATATTGGGCAACACCATGATGATCATATCACATTAGTATCCAAATGCTTTCCATCTTTAACCTTTCCAAATGCTCCACTTCACTCTAACCCCTCAATCAATTCACATAGGCTATAAATAATACATAAAAGATGACCTACATCAAACCACCTCTTCTGTCATTCTTCTATCACCAGCTTCAAACAAATCTCTTTGCCATAACCCGGTTGAGAAAATTGCTATCAGCAATGGATTTCTTCTCAAACAAGTAATGAAATCATCTTTACTGATCTTCCCATCACTATCAGTATCAAATAACTTGAACAGTTCATGGATCTGCAATTACCATGTTTCAAATGGTCTTTAGTAGCCAACAAATTGAAGTAAGGGTGAAATATTATTCACATGAGAGTGAAATATTCCTCAACTCGTCCAAGTTAGAAAATTATTCACATTCACCAAGTGAAAAATATTTTACCTCGAAACAAACAGTGCCTAATTGAGAGAAGTTTTTCTCCCTTGTGTCGAATGAGAGCAGATGGATTACGTGAAATGCTAAGTTTGGTCCTTGACTATAGAGGAAAAAATGCAGTCAAAGGAAAAAATTTACCATAGGGCCCATCTGATTCGGTGCACAATATTTTTCAACTAAAAGTGAAATGAAAATGATGAGAAATATTTTAACCTATAAGACTTAGATTGTGTATCGTTTTGTTTAAAATCACATTACTATAGCACGTATACTTATTAACAATTTTATACAACTAATTTTCACTCTGAATAGGTGATAATACTTCTCACCATGTAACTTTTTACCCAGGTGAAAAATATTTCACCCCGAACCCTACGGGACCTGAGTTACAAAATATTGTAGCATAATGTTTTCTTTCCCATGGGTTTTTCTTGGTGTTTTCCAAAATCCAACCATACCGCAAGGCATCTCATTACTCACCTCGTCATCGTTCAAGTTTGGAATCGCAAGTGTTAGAGAACCTCCCAACTGTTGCACGCCCAATTAAAAACCAGGATGTGGAGAGTTAAAAAGTCAATTTAAGCGGCAGGGAAATCTCATATGGAAAGAAAAAGAAAGGCGTACTTCTTGATGTGAAATATAATCATTTCCATGGACGTCACATTCAGTAAAGGCTAATTCACATGCTCGGAGGAAGGACGACTGCTTCAGCACATGAGCTGATCCAAGCAAAAACTGCACGCGATATATTCGAGTAATGAGATGAACTGTAGGTTGTGCCTCATATCAGCTATGCATATAATGAAACAAAATTGGCACCAAAGGATCTCAAACCCAGCCACCACCTATAATCAACCAAACAATTCCACTATTTATGAAGTGTGTATGTTTTTGTTTTTCTCCTTCCGTGATGTTTTTCTTTCGCCTTTTAGAAAAAGACAATGAAATTGGCAATTATTCTAGATTCCCAATATGCTTAAATTTATGACGAATGCAAAACAAGCAGGACACAACTGCCATTTTCAATTATACATTATAAATATAGCAATTCAAACAGGTCTGCCATTATATTATCTAGCGTACAATCCTTTAAACTATCGATCCAATAGCAAATACCCTTAGTGTCCATTTGATAGCAGGGGTGGAAAAATTTGTCATGGCAAAAAATGCTTGGAAAAGTTTGCCACCCCCACCCCTAAAGAAAATTTTGCCATGTCAAATTTTCAAAATGTTCATTGGTGTGTGGTACTTAAGTTGGCAAAAATTTGCAAGGCAAATCAAGAGTATCAAACATGCCAAAAAGATGGTAAAATCAAAATATTCCCTATTTTTCAATAAATGCTATCAAAAAGGCCCTTGAGTGTTGCAAACAAGCTAGACTATGAATAGTGACGAATACCTCATTGTGTCGCAAAAACGTGTTAAAAACCCTTTTTGGTGACATCGAGTGGAATTTGCATATAATGAGAATAGTTCAAAAAGTTTTTGTGAAATTTAATAGTCCAAGGAAATATTTGCAACTAGTGTGATAATAGGGTCCGCTTTTGCAATTTTTACTGTTATCTATTATATTTAAGGAAACAAGTAAGACCCATCTCCATCCGGGCTTGCTAAATTGGTCAAAATGCAAGCCTAAACCACTAAATGCATGCTACAACAGCCCAGCTAAAATATGTAAAACCTATTATATCCATAGTTACCAGGATCGCGGCTACACACACCCCTACGTACCGCAATCCCGGATCCCACAATCCAAAACATGGTGGGTTCGTGATCAGGATCTCTAAAAGTGGCAGCGTCCCCCCAACTTTTTAGCATTCAATATTAGCCATCAATAATCGTAGTAATATATACGTCATAAATATTATAAAAAGTATATAAAAATATAATAAATAGGAAAAAGTGTATCATATGATACAAGCCACTGGTCAAGCCTAAATATATTTATATATAATATATTATATATTTTCCTTATATACACTAATCAAAATAGAAGTCGTTCCTTGATGCGATGGCAAGTGCCCTCGTCCAAGCTACTGTTAGTCTCGGGTTCGAGACATGGGAGCAACCTCTCCATCTATGGGGGTAAGACCAGCCGACATCCGCCTCTCCCAAAACCTACAGTTAAGGGGGAGCCTTGTGCACAGGGTACGACCCTTTTTACACTAATAAAAATATATACTTTTTAAACGTATATGGTATTAATTATTAAATATGGTATATACATCATAATTATTATAAAGTACATAATATAAAGGGTTTATTTTACTTTAATACACTATTAATTCTCAGTTTTAAAAGTAAATACATTTTAATTTAAAAAATAGACTTCGCCCATAATCGTTAAAAATTTGTGAACTTTAACAGACACGTGGCCTTTTTAATTACAATAATTTAAAATTCCCCAAAATATAAAAAATAAATAAATAAATTTATGATAATTCAAAACCCACAAACAAAATCTGAAAATACCAAAAAGAAAAAAAGAATTGAAGCTTCTTCCCAATATAGCTTCATAGCTTCCCAAACGGCTTCATTCCCACCACCGTTAACCCTGCCGTCTCACCCTCCCCCACCCCCAAAACCCATCAGAATCGCAACCCACCCCACCCAACCCCCACACCATGTTGCCCACCACAACTAGGAAACCCCACCCGCACCATCTTCTCTCTCTCACACACACACATACACACAAACACAAACACAAATTCTTAGTCAGTTCGATTTTGATCCCAAGCACACAAATGCAACACATCTGCTATCTTTTTGCCTGAACACCCCACAGATCTCCCAAATCTAGGGTTTGGTTTGCTGGGTTCTTATGCAAGCATTCATTTTTCAACGATTTCAATCAGATTTGAGGGGTTTTTAACGAGTTTTAACGATTTTGGATTTGGGAGTCGTTTCGAATGTCGAAGGGTGTTGGGGAGGGAGAGAGAAGGGAATAGGTAGTGCGGATTAATGGTGGTGGTGTTCGACGGTTGTTTGGTGGTGGTGGTGTTCAGCCACGATGGTTTAAAATACGTCGGAGAGAGATTCATTTTTTTTAGATTTTTGTTAGGGGTTTATTTTGAATTATTTTAAATTATATTTAAAAAAATTATTTTTAATTTTTCTATAAATTTGTTAGAGTTGTAAAATTATTTCAATTAAAAATGTCACGTGTCATATGAAGTTTTAACATATTTTTTAATGATTTTGGGCAAAGTCTAATTTTTAAATTAAAATGTGTTTTTGTCTAAACTGAGAATTAGTAATGTATTAAAGAAAAAAATAATATAAAAAAACTAAATAATACAATTAAAATATATATTTCAATGGACAACCTATGCCTTATAGTATATTAATAAAAGACACGGTAGCTACATCACACGTGTTTATTCACCTGGCACTTCTAATGCTGCACGGCAAACAAAAATGCACGTCCCTGCTGGAGCAACCCTCCCCCAAAATTCACACTTATTTTTCGCCTAGGGAATTTTTCCAAAAAACGGTTGTAGATGGTCTAAGTTCCCCTAAAGAGAATCCGCATATATTAGGCACACTGCTTTTGATGCCAAACCCTATCGGGATGTTAGCAAGGTTCATTTCCTACAGCAGCAACCCCGAATACAAGAACACTGATGGACTATTTTCTAATTCTTACGCTTGTTCTAGCAATGTCCCTTGCACTCCCGCTTATAAACACAACAATTATAAACTTATTAACACAAATATCTATCAAATCAAGTAGTTTGACCATTTAAAGGTTATGCCCATAGATCATCATAACCATTAATCAAGTTCCCTAAACCTGAATCTCATCAATGAAGAGGCTGTGTTTTCAGAACTTGAAATGTTTGCCTTTTGAGGGCATGAGCGCTTATTGTACACATGCATACATGAATAAATAGGAAGTTCGTTTTGATTTACCTCAACTTATATTCCAATTTTGTGTTACACCCCCAACTTTTAGAAAATTCAGATAAACCCCCAGAAGTGTCTCTGAACCTCGCAAAATATCATCTTTGCTTCGAGGTTCACTTATGACACTTTGCGAGTTCAATCGATGTTTTTACAAGAACATCTCAATTTCTTATTAGAGTGAGGTGTAACGCAAAAATTGAAATAGAAACAAGAGTAGACAAAATGAGCCTACATAAAATTAATATCTAATTACCCAAAAATACCTGTTTGAACGTTATTCTACCATTCTTGTGCACGTCAATGAACCCAAATATCTGCAATAATTATATCCATGAACATGGGAAGATGAAAGTGATGACTAAGTTCACCAACAAAGGAACAAAGATAGTACACTAAACTCAATCCTAATACACTAGCAGATTTCACAAGCCATGATGGCATGATTTATTGAAAAATGATCAGCATCAAGAGTTCAACATCACACTTCCGTTTTACCACATGAGAAAAGTTTGTATTATGATAAGAAAATATTGAAGCATCTTTCAGAAAGTCACAGTTATATTGTCTATGTCCATGTAAGGGGGGGGGGGGGGGAGGAAATGAGCTTTCCATATTTTGCAAGAAACTCCCCTAAATTATTTTGGCAACCTTTTCTAAATAATAATGGAGTTTGTTGCACTCACGCCCCATATGGAGACTTTGAGCGACATAAAATCATGATTTTTAGCGCTAGATGGTTAGGTCTTGACGTCTTGCCAAAATGAATAGTCTAGAAAAGTTTTACAAATGCTCAGGATGGTTTCTTGAAAAACATGCATAGATCTGTTTTTTTTTAACCAAAAGAGTATTATATATCTATTCATATCCCTAGCCGAAAAAATGAATAATAAACTTTTGTCCGTCTGTACAAACTGTGGGCCATGAATATGAAATAAACGTATTGAAATTACAATCAGTAGTTACACAAAATTAAAAACTATTTTGATAGTCACCTTATCAGCAAGACTACAGGACTTCAATCTTAGAACCCTCAAGAAGCCGTTGATTTCAACATGCCCACTACGAAAAATGATAGCAATGCTTAGAATAATAGTTCTTCCACTTACACAAACATATCCGACTATTTATTCTGCACAATATACTATATATAAATAATCTCTCCATCCCATATTAATAGCCAGGTTTCTAAAAAGGAAAATGATAACATGTGCCCTAAGGGCACATGTTTTGAGCCTCGAAATAGTAAGTTTGACTGTATGAGAGCTATATGTGCCTGTTGATTGTATGTCTGAATCATGCCCTTACTATTTTTAGGTTCTTAGTGTGTGCTCTTTAGGGCACAAGTTATCAGGACACTTCTAAAAATAATATATAAAACTAGTTGAGATTACAAATATTCCCATCCGAACAATACTCATGAGAACAATGATCCAAGTGCATGTCTTGCATTCAAAGTATTTTATCATTTAACAATGGAATGTAAAATTGGAGGTATATATATCAGTATATAAATTGGAGGTATATATGTATATAAAAACTCAACCACATTCGATAAATGTTCCACCACATGCATTTCCTTAACAACCAAAACAGTCAAAAATATATTAAATTTGAGATCAATGTACTGCTACAGGCTTCATTAAGCAACTGTCATACCTGGAGTCCGGGTTCATGGAAAGAAATCTATCCAGAAAGTCCACAGCCTCCAAAGAGCTTATATGGAATGACTGAAAAACAAAAATATGTTCATTTATCCTTCCCTTAAGTTTAGCGAGTAATATAAGATATCACGAATAATAATCATGATATGAACTCAATTACATACAAAATCTTCTCAAAATAAAAATAAATATTACATACAATACAAGGAAAATGTTTTGGTATAAAGGAGGCTTAAAGTGAGGCTTGTGTAGCTCAAATGGTTATAATATTCAAACAATAACAATTTTGAATATTCATGGTAATTCGATTGAATATTTGCGCTTCTTCCTCCTATTTTTCAGATTAATTCGCGTTTGACCCCCACTTTTTGTACCACTTTTGAGTTACCCCAAAAAAATGTGTCACAAACATCGACAATATGTCACAGAGGACCCTCGAAAAGTATCTAAAATCCTGAGTGGGGGTGTAACTAAAAAATTATTTTGTTTTTTTGTCTTCGTATTTTTTTTTTCTGGGGGGGGGTGGGGGTGGGGGTGGGGGGGGTGTAGCTCAAAAGCGGTACTAAGTGACGTGTAGGAGAGGAAGCGACAAGGATAAACTACACAATAACATTTAGCATAGGAACTTTCTCGCACTAACTCTCATTAATTCCCAAAATAGTAGTAATGAAAACAATACAAGCGGTATCCCCTTTTATAGGTGCAATGGATAGTTCTAAGGGTAGTGATGTCACATGAGTGGAGCATTAGGCGTGACATTATTGGAAGGCACTAGAATAAAAATGACCAAAAATAAAGGAAAATATAGCAATAACCCTCGATGTTCATGCACATGCATCACTCTCCCTCATGAGAAGTCACCATATAATCCCTATACTTTCCGGATCGACGTGCTTAAGGGTGGCCTCTGATATATGTATCATCGACTTTCGAGCGGCCCTGCCACTGAAGGACGAAGCAGGTGTACTCCCAGATGGTGAAGCGACAAACTCGAAGCCAAGGAGGTCTTTGACGCAATCGATATCGGCACGAATGAGGTGGTTCTTTTCCCGGGGGCAAAGGAATTTAAGGACGTGCGAGCCTGGGAAGGGGTCAGAGAGGTATAATGCACGTGAAACTCGGACGGCAAGTCAATCTCATAGACAATACCCCACAGTATCTAACCACAGATAACGCTCAAAGTGGGGCATTCGGAGATTGTGGCCCTTACCCTGGCAGCGGGCCTTCTAGTGGAAAATCCTGCCTATGTCCCTGGCTAGCATATGAGCCCTTGAGAGTAGGCTTCCACGCGGTCCTTGCATGCGGCATGCATACACTACAGGCAAGAGCAAACATCCTCGTGGATAGCGGCCATACGGGTGGCAAACTCTATCGCAGAGGGACTGGTTAGGATTCTAGGCAAGAACTCAGCAAGGTCAACTAGCATGGACGGAGAGAACAAGCCAGTGGAATAGGCACAACATTGTTGAAGGTAAATTCGGCTACAGCAGTCACATCACAACTTTATTGAAGGTAAATTCGGCTTAAGCAATCACAAGGTCCCAACGCCGAAGGCTATGTGGCGAGGCATAGAGAAAGTCTCTAACACTCGATTTGACAACCAACGTCTAGCCAACAGATAGATTTTTTCTATGCCTCGCCAAAAGTGGCATGTGAATTGAACATATTGGTAGGAGGTGATACTACGAGGCACGTTACACGTCGTGTAATCGGACGATCTCCTCAATATATAGGATGGTCATGCACAGCATTGAAGATGACAAATACAAAGTCGTGATCGTAGAGACATCCTATCATGGTAAGTCGCGAATAGGCAAAGGGTAAAGGTCGGCATTAGATCTAGCACGTGTAATAGCGTCGGATGAAGAAGTTTATGTCACGCCTTATAATGGGTTGCAAAAACCTCTTTTGTAATGATGATAGGGTATGCGTGACACCGACGCGCCCGGCAAGGCAGCTGGCGTGGACCTCGACAATGATCTTCTCTGAGAGGGAGGAAGCCAGTATGTAAAGAGTTGTTTTCCAGAAGAGAAAACCATCCAAAAGCAAAAAGACCTACGAAACGTTACGCACCTAACCGTGGATGACAATTAGCGCATGACTACGGCGACTACGAGCATTCGACGTCTGGTTTCCTTCCCCTATTTGTACAAGAAACATAAGGTTTACCGTTAGAGTTAGCGCTCTACTTAGCATGTTTGTTGCTAATCAGCCTTTGACTATTCATATACCATGATTGTGATCCGACTTGATGACGAAATCCCGATACAGGAGCTAAGATTGCCAAAACTAAAGGGTCATGACGACAACATAAAAAAAATTGTTATACGAACATAAAACTGGAACCCATTGCGGCGTGTAACGTGCAATTGCACAAGTCACAAAGAAGCAGGTGCACAAGTCACAAAGACTCGACATTAGACTTTTGGCAGGTGCACACGTCACAAAGTCACAATAGATTTTTTTCTTGCACAAGTCACAATTGAACGAGGCTCAACTACTCAACATTAGACTTTTAGCAGGTGCACAAGTCACAAAGGAGCAGCGAGGGCTAAGATTAGATGGTTCGCCGAATTGCTCTTCGGAGCAAACTGAAAGCCAAAACTCATCATGGTAGTGAACCCCATTTATCATTGCCCAAAAAAGACTCCCTTTAAGCAAAATCAACTTGACACTAATTTAATGTGTAGGAGCAAAAGTAATTAAGGTAAACTACACAAAAACACTTGGTAAAAGAACTTCCTCTCTCTAATTCTCATTCATTCTATAAATATTAGTAGTGAGTACAACACAAGCCATAGCCCCTTTATAGCTTTAAGAAAAAGTTCTAGGATTGGTGATGTAGAAGTATCTTAACTAAAAATAAAGAAAAATACAAAAATAACCCTCAATGCTAATGCATCACAAGTGTAGGTTAAACTCAAAGTAACCATTTTTCAAAGACTACCCAAATAAACACAAGTACTTCAATTCATAAACAACGTTCGAAAAGAGGCCTGGTCAGATTGAAAACATTATAGTTACTCAAAGCCTCTACAAGGACACATTAGAAACGGCACAAAGGTCTTTAGACATAGATAAGTTCAAAATAAAGAACCCAAAAGACTAGAAAATATTAAGATAGAGAATTCAAGATAAGTAATGACAACTATACAAATATCTCATCTATGACTTCCCAACAACAAATCTCAAGCTCAAAGTAACACGGTCACACTATAAAAATAATATATACTAGTATCTACTTTACAATCATCCATGATGGAAGAAGACAGAAGGCCAAACTACAACTTTCAACTATCTACTTTACAATCATCCATGATGGAAGAAGACAGAAGGCCAAACTACAACTTTCAACATTAGAATTAAACTCTCTCTCTCTCTCTCTCTCTGTGACAAACTCATTGATTCTTGTCTGAAGCTTAACAGTTATTATATAGTTTTCGACATTAGAACTAAACTCTCTCCCCCCCCCCCCCCCCCCAATATATATATACGTACTCCTGTGCGGATTTAAGTATGCAGATTAGCTACCTTCCAAAAGGTCTTGGGATCACTTTGTCTTTTATGGACCACCTTCTCTTTCTAAGGTTTCTTGGAATAGAAATTTCTACCCCAATAATTTCTAGAGTCTATTTAAGCTTATTATAAAGTGTAATTAATCTGGAAGCCTAAGTATAGAAGGTTCAAGGCTATTTCTTAAGCTTTCTCCATCACTATCGTACTGTATTTCAGAATAGTGAGGGTTATTTATCCAACTATTTTCCACTGGGTGTCTAGAAATTTCAAGCGGTTTTGAAGGAAAATAATTAAATCTTAAACCCCTTATGTGGTATTGAGGTTTTATCTGTCTAGTCTCTTTATATAGTTGATTAAATATATGAATTATGTTGCTTCTATAAATTCGTCTAAATCACTGTCACCATAGGATGACAAAAATCTTCGATATGTTCTAGGAGCACCTGTCTCTACTTATTTAAGAATAGGACGAACTCCTCCTAATCTAATTAAGGTAGTTCTTGTTTCAGCTAACCTTTTGCTTCTAATATATTTTAATATGTCTATAGTATCTCTAAGTATTCTGGTATATTCTTGATACATTTCTGGTCTTGAAAGTTCTGCAAAATCTTCAGTTCTTAAGTATTGTTTAAAAAGATCATGGATCTCTAATCTAATTATTTCTATTCTAGGGACTCACGTATTAACCATTCAATAATCTGGTCTATATATTTGTGAGTACCTCCTGCATATTTTAAAGCAGTTTTTCTATAAGTAGTCTTTCTTTGAGGTCTGAGAGAGTCCACGCGTGGATTTCTCTTCTTAAGTCTGGATTTGTTTTATTAACAAATGCTAAAAAGTTTGCAGTAATTTGAAGGCTCATGCAAGTGCTTTTGAATTTTAATAATATATTTTGAAATAGCTAGAGGTTTGGTTTGAGTTTATACCTTCCTTCTGCTCTGCAATTACTTTATCTTCTTCCCTTTGCCTCTTCAATTTGTTACTATTCTTCTCCGATTTGTACCTCCTGCAACTCTCTGTGTGTCGCACCTCAATCGTTTATTGGCGTTGGACCCATTTCCTGCCTGTACATCACCACGGCTAACGCCCACATGGCTAATGGTTCACGGCAAATCGGCACCTGACGGCAGTTCAACAGAATAACATTTACGTGCTACACCAGAGATTCCATACAATAGTCCTCTATGAACAGAAAGTTGGAGATGTTTGGAGAATAATAACGTAACAAAAGCGATTTCTGGAAAAGAAAATACTTTTATTGCATAACACAAGTACATATCACTCTCACTAATTTGCATACTAATTTACACAAATTATTCTCTTACTACATCTCTCTCACTTCTTGCTAAGCTCTCTCTTTTTTTCGACGTCCTTCACAACATACAGACTCTCCCTTTTATAGCTCAAGGGATATTACAACTGTCAGGCAACAGGTTGTGGAAAGCAAAACCGGTGAAAGAAAAATAATTATTGAAGTCTATAATGATTTGCTTTACATTAAGCAAAATTGTCGTCTGTCTTTCAATAATTTCTTCTGTACCATACAGGTCGGGTTCATTTCTTCCCAAAAAGCCAACATGTCGTCTTGTGATAATTTGGACGAATCTTCTGCTTTTCAAAAAGTGGACTAATAATTCTGGGTCACAAGTTCTCCATCTTTAATAATTCTTCGAATAGAGAAGGGCCATTCTTTGTCCCGTCTGTGTCTTCCTTTGTCTTTTCTGCTTTGTCTTTTTTAGTGGAGCATTATTGCTACTGTAGTCTTCATCAATAAGGCCCACCACCGGTATGCTAGCTGGCAAAGCTACCCTCACCACTTCTTTAGATTCTCTTCTGAGGTTACCGCTGAATGGTTCATCAACTTGAATGATTAAGTCTACATTACGGTATACAGTATACCATCTTTCTTGGATTGTTAAAAGTTTCATAATCTCGATTGCTTCTATGGCTTGGGCAATCTGAAATTTGGACTTGTCTACAGATAAGTCTTTGGTATCATCTTCAGAAAGAATCTCAAAGTCTTCAAATGCAAAGGATGAAGATCTAACAAGTCTAAATCCGTCAACCCTTTTTCCCCTATAAGAATTTGAAGGAATCTGATAAATTCTAGCAAATAAGGGAAAAAATTCTTCCATCTTCTTGGCATACTCATGGACAGTTTTTCCAAGAGTAATAACCTTTTCTACAGTCTGTATATGGATGAATCCAATGAACCCATAGACGGCAAGAGTTATATGCGCCATTTCTGTTTCTCCATAAAGATAATTTTTTTGGAATTTCTTTAGAGAAGCCACTAATTATTAATGCATCTCCATTAATCTCAGATAATAGCATATTGAAATGCTCAATAATGCTATCACCTCACCCTCTTTCTGACAGTCTTCTGAAATTGGAAAATTATTATTACCAAATGGTATAACACTCTTAGTCTTAAAAAAAAATTCTTGATAATAGAAATTATCAACAGGTCCAGCGTTGGAGGTTTCTCCAAGAGTCTAACCATACGTCTGAGTCTGAAGTCTAGGAATAGCGGTACCACTGAGTTGGGCAACTGCAAGTCTTTGGTTTCTCATGAATCTAGCAGCAGCCACTAAATTCTGCTTGAATTCTACCCAGAGCTTATTCTTCACATTCCACCATATGGCATCTATAAGAGTATTTTCATCGTCTGAAAACTCTCGTCTATATTTTATTAAGACTGGATATCTTTGATCTGATTTATATTGGGGAAAATACATGTTCCCAATAAGTCTATTCTGGGCAACAATTTCATTTCTTGATTTTCCAGGAGAAACAAGAATGTCATCAAAGTTTTCCAGAATTGGTCTTTCCTGGATATGAGTTTGTTTTTGCGTTTAACCAACATTGGGTTTTACGCGTCTAAAGTAGTCTGCAACGTCTTCTTTGTTCAGTCTAGAGGAACTCATAGTGTCTAGATCTTCTGTTTGCATCATAAAATAAGAAATGATATTAGTATTAGCAAACATTGGTTCTCTAGATATGACGTTTGGTGCTTTTACTTCCCTTAATATGTATAACAGAGAAGTCATATCCATAAAGCAATTGTTGCCATCTAATTAGTCTATTAGTTCTTGATTTTGATAAGTCTAACTCTCTGAATTTTACTGCATAAGAAGAATTAGTAAGTATAAACAGTAAAATGCTTAGGTCTAAGAAAAAACATATATTTTTCTATATCCCGGACTATAGCTAAAACTTCTTTTTCATGGGCCGTATATCTTATTTCTGGATCAAAAAAAGTTCCAGAACTATATCTACAAAGTTTCGTCTTTTTGGTCTGATGGTCAATGGCAAAGTATACTGCTCCCCATTGTTTATCAAAGGCATCTGTTTCTACTATAACATGTCTTCAGCAATAGGCAATTCAAGTAAAGGAATATTCTTGACTGCTTCTTTGATCTGTCTTATAACTTCAAAATCATCTTTAGTCCATTTAAAAGGATTAGTCTTATCTGTTCGTTTTAATTTGGATGTTAAGCTTTGTCTTTTTGAAGCAAGGTTCTTAATAAAGTCTACAGCACAATTAAGCAATCTTAAAAATGATTGTAATTATTTTCAATATCTAAGTTGGTCTGGGAATTCAAGAATCTTCTTGATTATGTGTTTTGCTAAGGATAATTTTCCTTTATTAATTGCATTCCCACAGTCTATTTCACCCTGGAATAATTGCATTTTCTTCTCAGAAATAACAATTCCAAGTTTATTTAATTCTAAGATGATCTTTTTATGATGGTCTACATGTTCTACTTCAGTCTTGTTAGCTACAAGAATATCATTTATATAAACAAGACAAAATTCTTAAATAAGGTCTAAAAATATTATCCATTCTTCTTTGAAATACTTGAAGGGCAATCAATTCAAGTATCCAAATGGCATTACTAACCATTCATATTTCCTAGAGGCATACTAAAGGTCATCCCAAGTTATACTGTTTGGGTGCATCTTAATTTGCTAGAAGCCTGACTTGTAATCAAGCTTACTTGATATAATTTTATCTTCAATTAGATTGATTAAATTATTCTTGTCTGGTATCTTATAAGAATCGAATTCGCAATTCTTATTAAGGTGTCTATAATCTATGACCATGCGACTTTTTCCTATCTTTCGTTCAGACTCATTTTGAACGTAGAAGGCAAGGCTATTATGTCTACTTTTGCTTTCTCTAACAGTACATAGCTTAAGCATTTCATCTATGTCCCTTTTAAATTCTTCTCTATCCTCTTGTGAATATCCTTTCTTGTAAGTTCCACCATTAATAGTGGCATTTGGGTTAATAGGAAAAATTTCACAATAACTTTGGTCTTTGTCCCATTTAGCAATAGAATTTTCTCCTAAACTAGGCTTTGCTAATTTCCTAATCTTTTCTTTTTCTGCTTCTATATCCATTTTCTTTTGTTTGGATATAGCATGGACCTTTAATAAGACTTGTTGGGCTTGGTCTAAAATTTCTTATTGTATAAGCGCAATTTACTTATAACACTTTTGGTCAAGACACTTACTGTGACAACCCGGATATAATTATGATAAATTATATTTAAATCATGCTTATCTTATGTGATATGAATAATGTGTTAATAGTATATCTAATGTTAGATGACTATGTTTAGTCTAATCCTACTTTCATAAATCATGAAATGTCGAATTATTTACAAACACAAAATTTTTGTCATTTTCGATAGAATTTTTCCTGTTGGAGACTGGTTTTGACCCTTATAACGTAACAATTGACTCAAGGTGAAAACAATATAGTTGTAGATATATGAGTTAGATTTGTGACACAACAAACAGAGCATCAAACAGATGTCCGAGTAAGAAGTTAGCCCGAATTTACGAACAAGGGGCAAATTTGTCCATTCCCTTTAAGTGGTAAATTGTCTTTTAGTAAACCAAATGGTTTAATTTGATTGGTAGGCAAGGGAGGCAGCCTTGGGCGACTTAAAACTCTCCCTCTAACTTATTTCTTTAGCAAATTAAACCCTAGGTTCAGTTTGAAGAGTGTTTGGCTCGAGGAAAGAGAAAGTAGAAGTCAAGGAAGAAAAGATTACAAGAAAAGCTATGGAAAAATTCCAAGAAAATCCCTAAGGTGTTTCCAAGGTATAATTATGGGTTAATATTGTTTTAATCTTGGATTACACTTATTTCAAACTATAGAAATCATTAATTGTTTATTAAAATTCCATCCTCCTTTGTGAGAATAAGTATTTGTTCATATGTGAGATAAGTGGTGTATGTAGCCCGTATTGCTTGTTATTGAAATTCCTTGTATTCAAACTTGCATATATTTTTGTGTGCTTACTGGAATCGAGAAATTCCAATTGGATATGAAACTAGACTCATATATTCATATCATATCCCAAAATTAGAATTTAACTCCTTCTGGTTAGGCCTTAGTGATAGTTGCAAGTTGGTACATAGTTGTTGTTTGTATATTTCATATCGGTATGCCTTGAGTTTGGTCAAGCTTTTGACATAGCAAATGAAGTCAAAAGATTATGAAACTTTAATTCTGTACTATTCAGCATGTGTATTGAAAATGGGTGAAAAATCATGGAAAGTTATGATGTAAAAAAATTATGAAAATTCTTGGAAGTTGAAGGAACAATAGAGGAGCTTGTAGGGCAGATTTCTTGTATTGTAAAGAAATGGTCATAACTTGCTATAGAAAGCTTGAAAAACTACATCGTCACTTGTAATGGAAAGTATATTCAGATATGATTTCATATTGATAAGCTTGGACACCTGTGGTTGTATAATTTATGAATATAGGATGGTTAAGTATGTAAGACAATAATTTGAGGCCATACCGGATACCCCATGAAATAATGTTTTTATCTCCTCCTTCCAAAGGGTATTTAGAGTACATGTTTCATGTGTATATACATTGAGAAGTATACTTTCATGTTTACTTGGTTTTGGTTATAAATTCCTTATAAGGTATTTCCTACGGTTGAATGTTCATAACTTTATCAACATGTTTACCATTGTTTCGTCTTTACTCATGTTTCATGGAATGTGACTTGAGCGGAATTATATTATTGTGGTATGGTCATTGAAAGTTACATAATTAAATTAGGATAATACTTATGATTGAGATTAAGTACTGATTTAGTTGGATTGACAGGTGTAAGGTCTAATCAACCCAGTTCAACTCCACCCGAAGGAAACGTGAATACATAGTTGTCAACCAAGGTGCGTGTACTCACTGGAAAGAGATATTTTTATCATGTTACTGATATGATCAGAATATAATGAATATGAAATTGTTCATTTCGATTTACCGAAATGGGAGGTTACTCCTCGACCAGGAATGGGGGAGATTTGTCTATTAATGACAAGGGGTTACTCCTCGACCAGGAATGGGGGAGAATTGTCTATTACAGACATGATACGTGAATCATGATTCGAAAAGTTAGGTCATTCATTATGTATGAGTCGGATAAGTTAATACATAATTATATGGACATGATTTATTGCATTTAAATTTATGCAGTAGTATAGTAGTGATGCATTCACTGGGCTATTTTGCTTACGGTTCCTATGTTTATGTTTTTCAGGTAACGTGATGTCACAGCCAAATCTAGGAGGTCGGGTTGGGTTAGCCAAGAATGGGTGAAACGATGATTTTGCGTAAATGTAAATAATGTAATTAAGTTAACTTATCATTCAAGAAGTTTGTAAATGCATAACTACTTTAATGTTGTAAAAAGGGTTTTAGTTGTATGGATTTATGTGACACCCCGCCTAATAAAATACCGGGTAATCAGTCATATACCAAATTAAAACAGGAATCCCAGTTGGTTCATCCTTAGCATCACTGTCGAAAACCTTTTTAAAACTTACTAACCACCTAGTATTCCAGAAAGCTGGTGCCAAATTTTATCTTTTTAATTAAACCAAACAGTACATGAGGAAATAAAAATAAACCATTCACACAACTGAATTAAATCAACTGAACAAATAATAAAACGACATGCCGAATAAACCATCGGCCACCAATGTAAATAGTCCAATACAAACATCCAACACCTGAATAAATAAATCTGAAAACTGTACTGAAAAAGTAAACTGAAATTGATAGATAATTCCTACTCTAGGAAAGAATGAATGAGGCGTCTAATCCAAGCTCCTACTAGCATCCACACATGCCACGGCTCCGTATCCCTGGAATAGAATATCAATCCTGACGTCCCTGTGGCTGGACACCTAAAAGGTTTTAAAAATATTTATAGCAAGTGAATTAACTGCAGTAATTAAAATATTTGTTTTATAGCAAGGGTTAAAACCTAAAACATTTTGAAAATATTTAGCAAGTGAATTAACTGCAGTAATTAAAATATATGAATGCGCTTCATATTTAAGTTAGTGTCGCACTCTCTTGAGGATATACTCACCCCTCCACTAATGTGCACACCTAACGGTTACCTTAACCCAAACAAGTTGTACTACCCCGTCCAACTAGTCCTGGATTAATCTCCCCTTGCCATACTACTCTAACCCGAGTATAATAATTCATGGGTTATAATTTATCTCCCCAATTAACTTAATTAATTCCTTAATATCATATAACTGTGACACAAGTTATATATAACAAATACATCACATACCGTATTATGACTCGCATATAATATTTAACGCCATTATATACGTACTTTTACTAAAAACATCCACACATATATCATATGTATATCCATCCCTCCGAGTATACCCTCACCGGATGATTCCCTAAAGTGCTATATCACAAGGTGTGCTCAGATAACCTAGTTACCCAAGCTGAAATCGCTCACCAATCTGGCCCAAAATATAAACGTAGTGGAGGCGGTCATATTCCTTCCCTGAAAGTGAGATAAACCCCTCACCCATATACCGGACGGTATGACCTGGGGATATACTCACCCTACTCCTCAAGTTAGGGGATTCACCCACATCGCGTAACCTCCCTTGATAGCACTAGAGTATATAAATTAATTAAATATCTAGTCACTGATATTTAATAGCACACACAATATATACACAGATATATATATACTATCACCACACCGTATATATATAGTATAAACCCCGGCTTTACCGTGTACTCAAAAAAACCCGTAACACTAGCCTGAAATTTCCCGAGTCTCTGTCCCGACTCAACTTAATTAATTTTCTCACTTATTAATCTATCATCTTCCCGAGTTTATGGTCCGACTCTAATTTATTTAGTTCACACATCAATTAATATAATATTTCCCCCGAGTCTATGGTCTGACTCTAATATAAATACTTTACACATTAATCAATATAATACTTGCCCGAGTCTATGATTCGACTCTAATTTAATTAATTTACACATCAATCAATTTAATACTTGGTGTCGCCCAACCATTATACCCGGACTCGCTCACTTGGCCCGTACCATCGTTAATACCCGATTCTATATTTCGCCCCATATCTAATTAATTACACCTCAATTCCTTTAATAATGTAGTGCCACTCAACTACAATACCCGAATATTTTCCCTCGGTCCCAAAATCAATACTTACGAATTATTTCCCGAAATTTATTCATCTCATGGCATACAATTATCACCCTCCTAAACCCAATTATATCCCCTTATAATTGCTAAGGAATATATGCTACATATGCATTTATCACTCAATAAGAAGTAGGAGAAAAATCTAATTTAATTTCCCTTTATATATAAAACTGGCGGACCTGCCAAAATTCTGGGACCATCGATCGATCGATCGAACAGGTACCCTTCTTCTCCGACTTGTTGTTCAGCCATTGTTAACCCAACCAAGCTTTCTTATCTCAAATTACAGTCCCAAAACATCATATCCATCATCTTTTTTTACATTTATTACGAACTCTAATCATCATTTAAACCTTTTAGCATCCATGATTTTCACAAATCTTCACCCACTCAAGAACACAAATTTCCATGGTAAAACCCTAATTATCACTCACAAATCTGATCCCACACTTTCAGTAAATTCATATCTAACACTGGTGTTCTATTATGGTTCTAATGTCAATCAATATTGAATACTTCTATAACAACAATTGGACTGTCAAATCACTCAACCGATTAAATTTATAAAAACCCATTTTCATGCAATAACCCACCCAAAACGAATTTTGGTTTACACCTTCCATAATATGAATTGATTATCATCAATTTAAGAATCACAACAGTTAACCGCTTGCCTGAAATCGTTCGTAGAGTCTGATCCGTTGGTGTAGAGAATGGTTGATGAAGAATACCCAATTTGTCCCTCGATTTGCCTCCAAAAGATCCCCAATTTGCTTCTAGATTTGTTTCCTTTGTGTCTCTCTCAAACCCTAGATTTAGAATTGTTAACTGTCGTTTAACACTTCCCTAATTAGGTTTAAAAACTCTTAATCCCGTTTTTGGCCACATGGGCCTAATTAAAATGGCCCGAAGTACTCCGTGTGGGCCCGGCTATACCTAAAAATTCCCCGAGACCCGATTACTACCCTCGGGTACTCTTTTCTGACTATCTCGACTCTTCCGGACTCAACCGTGCACTCGAAATTGTCATATGAAATACTTTACAACATTCTCCAATTTTGACCTCAAAATGCGACACGAAATTTCGAACAATTAAACTTAAAGTTGTCAAATATAAATAATTCTTTCACTCAAATAATTTCTCCAAATTAAATTTAAGTTTCTCCAATTTAAATATTTTTATATCTCCCAAGATAATTAAATATTAAATCCTCAAATTTACAGGGTGTTACAATTTGCGTTGATGACTCTAAAATTAAAACTAGTGTTTATGGTTTGGTTAAATTAATTATGGTTTGGCTCACTTTGACTTTCAAACTTAATTATAAGTAACTGGGTTGGGGTGTGCCAGCTTTTGGTATCATAGCGTAGGTTTTGGAGGTTCTGGAGTTAGAAGAGACTAAGCCTTCTAGATTTGGCAGTGAATGTAAGAAATATATTTTGTTTGGTACTATACTAACAATTATGTTAGGAAATATATGTATATCTGCATGTTGTTATATCTTTGACTCATTTCAGATATAAAATAATGGAACGAGGGAATTTAAATGTGAGAATAGAAGATGAGGCTTCAAATATTCCAACAGAAGCGGAGGTTGAGCAACCCGTTCAAATAAATCAGGAACCCGAGCCAGAACAACCGAAAGATATGCAAAAAATGGCACGTGCTATGACCTTAATGGCAGAACAATAAGCTAGGTTTATGGCTAAGATGGAAGAACAACAGGCTCGGCAACTGGAGGCACAAGCATTGGCTAGGGCTGAGGAGGTAATACATCGGGAAGAAAGGAGTACTTCACACGAGAAATTTATTAAAATGAATCCACCCTCATTTGAAGGAGCAGTTGATCCAGCAAAGGCTGAAGTTTGGGTTACAGAGATTGAACTTACTTTCGGGGTAATGAGAATGGCTGGAAATCAACGAGTGACCTTGGCGATGTATATGCTAAAAGGAGAAGCTAAGTATTGGTGGGATGCCACAACATTTGTTGATCACTCCAGGAGGTGGGAATGTCATCTCATGGGATGCGTTTGTCAAAGCTTTGTATGATAAGTATTTTCCCCCAATGTATCAAAAACAGGAGAAAAAATATTTCATGTTGAATCAGGGAAGCATGACAGTTAGAGAATACGAAGCTAAACTTACAATCTTATCTCGATTTTCTTTGACGTTTATACAAAATGAGGAAGATATGTGCAACCGATTTCTCGATGGACTAGAGTTAATTACTAAATCAAGGTCGTCGACTTTAGAGACGGTTAACTATTCAGCCTTGGTGAACAAAGCCATGCTAGTAGAAAAGGACGTGTTGAAGCGAGAGGGAATCGAGAACGAGGCGTAAAGAGAAGTAGATTCGACCCGAATTATCAAAAAGGTAGTGATACAAAATATTCGAGACTTGGAGGGCAAAAATTTCAGCATGGTAGAGGTATGGGAAGTAGTTTGCAAAGAGGTGAAGCTAGTGGTGGAAGAGGTCCAGGAATTTCAGCACAAGGGAATCCAAATGCTTATTTCGTTTGTGGGACATCAGGTCATATAAAGAAAAATTGCCCAAAGTTACTAAATATAGAATGTTTTAACTGTCTCCAGAAGGGTCATCTGAAAAAGAATTGTCCTATGTTAGCAAGAACAGGTTCAGTTAGTAGTGGGGCCTCATAAAGGATCCTCTCCAGGCAATGCAACCAATGCAACCAGGGGAAGAGATACAGGACAAGCAAGTGGATCGAAGGTAGGAGGAAGAGTGTTTGCGATGACATTGCAAGATGCCCATGCTACACCAGAAGTTGTTACAGGTAAACTTTCTATTGCAAATAAAGATTTATATCCACTCATTGATCCTGGATCTACGCACTCATTCGTAGCATTATATATTGTTTCATATTTGGGTAGACCGTGTTCATTTCTCAATTGTGCCTTATATATTTCTACCCCAATGGAAAGTGTAATTCTGGTTGAGCATGTTTATAAAGACTGTGTCTTACGAATGGGTGAGCGAGATTTATATGCTGATTTGATACCGTAGGCCATTCGGGATTTTTGATATTATATTGAGGATGGATTGGTTATCATCGTATCATGCTTCCATTGATTGTTTTCGAAAAGAAGTTACATTTCATCTGCCTGGTGAACCCGAGTTCCAGTTTACAGGGGAAAAGAACGTTGTTCCTAATTGTCTTATATCAACAATTAAGAGCAAGAGATTGTTGAGTAAAGGTTATATAGGGTATTTAGCTTATGTGGTTGATACTAGTAAAGAGACTTAAAATTCAAGCTATACCAATGGTTAGAGAATTTTCTGATGTCTTCCCAGAAGAATTGCCAGGATTGTCGCCCGATAGGGAAGTAGAGTTTTCCATTGAACTAACCAATTTCCCTTGCTCTATGTAGAATGGCACCGACAGAGTTGAAAGAATTGAAAGTGCAATTACAAGATCTGATAAGCAGAGGTTTCATTCGGCATAGTGTTTCATCCTGGGGAGCCCGAGTGTTATTTGTGAAAAAGAAAGACGGGACAATGCGATTATGTATTGATTATCGACAATTGAATAAGGTGACCATTAGAAACAAGTACCCTCTACCTCGTATCAATGAGTTGTTTGATCAATTACAAGGGTCCACAGTATTTTCGAAGATTGATTTGAGATCGGGTTACCACCAATTGAAAGTAAAGGATAGTGATATTTCCAAGACAGCTTTTCGGACTCGATATGGGCACTATGAGTTTTTGGTAATGCCATTTGGATTAACTAATGCTCCAACAGTTTTTATGGATTTGATGAACCGGGTATTCCCCCCTTTCATTGATTCATTTGTGATTGTATTCATAGACGATGTGTTGATTTACTTGCGTAACATGGAAAAACATGAGAAACATTTGAGACTTGTATTGCAGATTTTGAGAGAAAAGAAATTATTTGCTAAATTCAGCAAGTGTGAGTTTTGGTTGAATGAAATTGTGTTTTTAGGGCATGTTGTCTCGGGAAATGGGATATATGTTGATCCAATGAAGGTGGAAGCAATCGTTGAATGGGAAAGTCCTAAGAATGTGATAGAAATTAGGAGTTTCCTAGGATTGGCAAGTTATTATCGCAGATTCATTAAGGGATTTTCAGCAATAGCGTTACCATTGACAAAGTTGACCCGTAAAGAAGTGAAGTTTGTGGGATGAAGAATGCGAAAGGAGTTTTAAAGCATTAAAGAAACGGTTGGTTTCAGCTCCTATACTTACTATTCCGTGTGGGAATGAGTCTTTTGTAATTTATACAGATGCTTCATTTCAGGGGTTAAAATGTGTTCTTATGCAGAATGGGAAGGTAATAGCATATGCTTCCAGACAATTAAAGACGCATGAACGAAACTACCCTACACACGATTTGGAGCTAAAAGCAATTGTTTTTGCTTTAAAGTTGTGGGATATTACTTGTATGGAGAAACTTGTGAGATATTTACGGATCATCAAAGTTTGAAATACTTGTTTATACAAAGAAAACTGAATTTGAGACAGAGGCATCATCATCCTGGGAAGGCCAATGTAGTAGCAGATGCTTTGGGTCGAAAATCATCAGCGATTCTTGGTTGCATACGGTGTGCCCGTGTTGGAAATATTCTTGACTTGGCATCGATGGGGATTGAATTAAAGTTTTCAAAAAGGGGAGGATTATTAGCACATGTCACAGTGAGACCTTTATTGGCCGAACGCATACGAAATTTACAGATCAATGATCCCTTCCTTGAGAGGAAGAAACAAGAAGTTCATGATGGAAAAGAGAGTGACTTTGAGATTAAGAATGATGAATCGTTGTGTTATAAAAATAGAATTTGTGTACCGAATGATCCATCCTTAAAGAAGGATATATTAGAAGAGGCACATAGTTCTATTTATTCTATGCATCCTGGAGGTACCAAAATGTATAGAGATTTGAAAGAGTATTACTGGTGGAATAATATGGAACGTGAAATTGCAGAATTTGTAGTTAAATGTTTAGTATGTCCGCAAGTGAAAGCGGAGCATCAGAAGCCGGCAGGATTATTGCAGTTGTAAGAGGGTACTTTAGATTATAGATGAAAGCGTAACCCCTTTTGAGTATGGTAATGATAGGTTTAATTAGCCCAAGACCTTGAATTAATGATAGCACATATAAACACAAACCCAATGAAGACGAACTCAGTTTAAACTCACAAGTCTCTCGTGTATAACCAGGAGATAGTAATGAACTTTTAGAAGTAACTTAGGTAGAGGGAGAGAGACGTAAGAACCCTCGATACACCTTAGTAGGCAGGTAGAAAAACACGCCCTCAAGCATCTCTGGCCAGTATTAAAAGTTTCGTAATAAGTAACAATGGTGGGTGGGTAAACCCTCTGGTTCGCAATAATTCTCTCTCTCTGATGTGTATCCCTAGTAAATCAATCCAGCGTTCTCAGAAAGATTACTAAAAGATCATCCCTTCCTCAGGGGTGGTTGGGGTCCTTAAATAGCCCCCCACACCATCCCCGAGGCAACTCAGTTAATAAAGACTATGAAAGACCTCCCTCAAACTTTATGTCACAACATTAAATGCCTGATGCACTAGTTGTCTCCATGTCACAAACATTAAATGCAAAGACATGCGTTTTGCCTAACCACTGTGTGTCAGGGGGCTGTTGTCGCAGAGGTGGCTCACCAACTGCCTGACAGCCCCAAATACCACGGTGGTTTACTCAAGTGCATGTCTGACATTGTTTAGCTGGCTAGTGACATCACCTACAGTAGATGTGACATTAAGTAGAGGTTTGTTTGGTTCGCAACTTAACGCCCGATAGAACTCCAAGCTGCTCCACCCGAGGTTCCACGGTCAGGGTCTTTCGGTGTTTTACCAGGTGTATCTAAGATGGTTGGGGGGAGTCCCAACAGTGCTTTACTTCTCAATCCTCCAAACCGAGTCCCTCTAAAGTTCCCACGGTGAGGTCATTCGATAGAGCATGAAAGCTCTCCCAGGCCCTGCCAAGCCTGGTCTCTCGCGAGTATCGTTTGACCTCACACAAACTCGTTATCATTCTCGTTACAACATTACAACCGTTATAGCTTACAGTCAACAAGCACAAAAATACAATATGACTAATACAACAAGCTATAGTATGAGTTGCCGCGCCAAGCGGTCTCGCTGAGTTGCCACGCTCGAGCTGTCTTGGTTGCTTAATCTCAAACACTATTGCCAATTAGGGAACTATCTCTAATCTCAGGATTACCGTCAAGCCCCTTCTACATTTGCCCCTTCGTGGAGAGATTTGTTGGAACAAGAAATGTCTGCACGAAACTTCTCAATCTGATGAACCCTCTCTGCGTGTACCTGAGCCGAAGCGTCATGACTGACTGGGGCTTGGGCAAAGGGGCATCGCCACTTTTTCCTCATGCTGAGCCTCAACCGTTCTAGCTTTATTATTTGAAATTCTCCCGAAAGGCCTACTATTCTTGTCAAATAATCGTTTGGACTCTTGGTAAGTGAAATTCTCCCCGATGTAACTGAGTCACAAATTAAACAACGTTTGGACTTGTGGGGAGGGGCCATTTTGAACCGTTAGGACATCTTTTTCGTTGGGAGTTATTGGATATGTCTGACACCAATTTGGCGCCAAAACATAAACTTGGTTAAGAAGGCAACCCCGTCTATTCCCCAGACGTCGCTTTGTATTCGACGTAATGTTGTCCTTTCAGCTGCCGAGGCCCTTCCCAATGTGCCACGTGTTCTTTTGAAATGATTAGATGTCGGCCTTGCACGTGCGCTCGTGGGAAACGTCAAGCGTCGAGTTTGAAACCCTTCAAACGTCTCTTTTTTATTTCAAAACTCTAATATATCTTCGTCTTCTTCATCTCCTTCAACACTCCCGCTTCTTTTTAGAGAGAAAACTTGCGCGAACTCCATTGTTGCCCTCTTTTTTGCTCAGCCTCCTCATTCTCTCATCTTTTGCACCACCACCTGCGGTTGTGCTCCTCTCTTCTTGTTCTTAGCCCTGTTCGCCCATCTGCGTCATTTTCTCATGGCTTCTTCCAGTATTTCCAAGGTTGCTGCCCCTACCCAGCCTGGTTCCCCACCTGCTGTTGTTGGCGCTGCCACCCCCCCTTAGCGGCGCTGCCCTGGTCGCTGCTCGTCAAGAACAACTACGATTCTATCGCCGTGCGCCCATTTTTGAAGAAGAAGCTGATAAGTTTTCTGAGGCGTGCAAGACTTGCCACTTCTCATCCAAGTTCGATCCATTACTGCTGGATGATGAAGAAGTGGATTCGTCGAACTGGGGCTATCTTCCACCCGAGGGGACTATGCGCTTCCGTCTGGATCGTGGTGACTTTCCCTATTCCCAGATCGACTTCGTAGCACCTGGGGGATCACCAGCCCATTTTACTGCATGGCACACACATATGCAGAGCTCCCACGCTGCTGCTCTTACGAAGGTTGGGCTGCATCGAGCCTACTGGTTTGGCGAGTTTACTCTCTCGAAGCACAACGCGGCACTTCAAGTGCTAGTCTCCCGATGGAACATCACAGCCCATACCTTCTTCGCTGCGTGGGGGGAGTTTACTGTTACGTTGGAGGATGTCTGCGAACTCCTTGGGTTCGAGCCCATGGGAGAATATACTTATCACGAAGAGCCTCTGGACTCCGAAGAGGCTGCTGATCGGGTTGAGCTGGATCGGATCTGCCGCAGTTGCACCGGCCCCTCAAACAAAGCTACCTTTGCCCCTCTTATCAATTAATTTTTCGAGGCTCCGACGCCGAAGGATGCTAGTGATGTAACGGGTCGTGGTCGAGGTACCTCCTTGGAACTACCGGCCTACATACTCGTACTACTTTCACGCTTCTTTCTTACTGGAAAGCCCAACGATCAGCCCAGGAGAGACCTGATAAACATCTCCGTTCGTTTGGCCAGAGGATTCAACCTACCTCTGGTCGCCATTGCCTTGGGGTCCCTCTACACTTGGTTGGATCGAACCCATATTGATATGGAACGGTCACTGGGACGCTATAATTTGGCCAATTTTGCCAACACCATCATCTTGACGGGCTTCCTCTATACCCGCTTTCCTGCCATTTCTGCGAAGTCAGTTTCTCTGCCTGTGAGCCAGGGTATCAAGCCCCCACGCCTCCTATGTTTCCACAAGAAGCAGAGCCGAAAGGAGATAATGGAGGTTTTTGACCATTCGGACTCCTTCATAATGAGGCCATACAGTGAGCCCACCTTCCCCCATACTTGGGACTTCTTTCCTACTGCAGCCACAACAGTTAGATTTAATCCGGTTGTAGAGGATCCCTCGCAAGCCGTAGTGCTTCTTTTTACCCCGGGGTTCCTCCCCTCTTACACTGAATGGGGATATGCTTCTGAGCCTTACAACCCTGATAGATGCAGTCGACAATTTGGGTTCGACCAGGGGGCTCCTCGACCCGTGTTCCAGAACAATCATTCCAAGGCCACCTTTGCCGAGGCATGTACCTTCTATACTGCCGCTGCGGTGCTTGGCGTGACATCCACCATTGATGGGCGTGTCGTCCTCCCGAGTGCCATGAGGAAAGGAGACGTATCCACATCCTTTGCCACGAAGTTCAATCTGGAGCAGTTGGCCATGATTCGTGAGTATATCCAGTCCCCTCCTTGCTATCCCCCAGTCCTTTCCTTTTCTTCCTCTGAGTTGGGTCTAAAGGGGAACTCCGTGCTCGGGGTTGAGTTTCCCTTGAGCAAGACTGTTAAGGAGTCTCCTCATGAACTACCTCCTCATTGCCCCATGGTCCCAACCGCCACTCCAAAACCCAAGGCCGCTGCGACCCTCAAACCGTTTGTTCCCACGGCCGAAGCTGCCACGGGAGAAGGGACTTCTGAGCCACCTGCCAAGAGGGCCAGGAATCCAAGTCTAAGAAAGCCAAGGTCCCGCCCCTTCTACAGCAGTCATTGCCTATTCCGGAATGGAAGTGGGAGCATATAAGGATGGATTTTGTTAGAGGATTACCACGATCATCAAAGGGGCATGATTCTATTTGGGTGATTGTAGACCGATTGACGAAGTCGGCCCATTTTCTTCTAGTTAAGACCACCAACATTGTTGACAAGTATGCACGTATGTACATTGATGAAATTATCCGTTTACATGGGGCACCAGTGTCAATTGTATCAGATAGAGATCCAACGTTCACTTCTAAGTTTTGGCCTCGTCTACAGAATCTCATGGGCACAAGTTTGAAGTTCAGCACTGCATTTCATCCACAAACCGATTCAAATATTATAAGACATGTTACGAGCTTGTGTATTTGACTTCAAAGGTAGTTAAGATGATCATTTGCCATTGATGGAATTCTCGTATAATAATAGTTATCAGTCCACCATTGGTATGGCTTCGTATGAAGCTTTATATGGGAGGAGATGTAAAATGCCTTTGTATTGGGATGAAGTAGGTGAAAGGAAAATTTTGGGTCCTGAATTGATAGATATGACAACAGAAAAGATTAAAATGATTCGGGAACGAATAAAGATAGCGCCAAGCAGGCAGAAATTTTATGTGCAGATAAAAGGAAGTATCCATTGGAATTTCAGAAGGGATATTTTGTATTCCTGGCGTCATGAGATTTGGGAAAAAGGGGAAACTAAGTCCAAGATACATTGGACCATATGAAGTGCTGGAAAGAATTGGGACCCGGGCATATAGATTAGCATTACCTCCAGATTTATCCCCTTTACATGATGTGTTTAACGTATTGATGCTTCGTAAGTATTTGGCGGATCCATCTCATCGGTTGAAAACTCAACCCATTGAACTAAAGGAAGACTTGTTATACATCGAGGAACCAATGGAAATTATTGATCGTAAGGAGCAAGTATTGAGAAATAAAGTTATTCGCTTAGTTAAAGTTATGTGGATGAGCTATGGAATTAAAGAAGCAACTTGGGAAAAGGAGGATAGCATGAAGAAAGAGTATCCCCATTTGTTTGGTAAGTGACCTTATATTAAATTTCGGGGACGAAATTTTCTAAGGGGGGGAGTTTTGACAGCCGGATATAATTATGATAAATTATATTTAAATCATGCTTATCTTATGTGATATGAATAATGTGTTATCAGTATATCTAATGTTAAGTGATTATGTTTAGTCTAATCCTACTTTCATAAATCATGAAATGTCGAATTATTTACAAACACAAAATTTTGTTATTTTCGGTAGAATTGTTCCTATTGGAGACTGGTTTTGATCCTTATAATGTAACAATCTACTCAAGGTGAAAACTATATAGTTGTAAATATATGAGTTAGGTTTGTGACACAACAAACTGAGCATCAAACGAATGTCCGAGTAAGAAGTTAGCCCGAATTTACGAACAAGGGGCAAATTTGTCCATTCCCTTTAAGTGGTGAATTGTCTTTTAGTAAACCAAATGGTTTAATTTGATTGGTTGGCAAAGGAGGCAACCTTGGCCGACTTAAAACTCTCCCTCTAACTTATTTCTTCAGCAAATTAAACCCTAGGTTCAATTTGAAGAGTGTTTGGCTTAAGAAAAGAGAAAGTAGAAGTTAAGGAAGAAAAGATTACAAGAAAAGCTAGGGAAAAATTCCAACAAAATCCCTATGGTGTTTCCAAGATATAATTATGGGTTAATATGGTTTTAATCTTGGATTACACTTATTTCAAAGTATAGAAATCATTAATTGCTTATTTCAAAGTATGTAGCCTGTATTGCTTGTTATAGAAATCCCTTGTATTCAAATTTGCATATATTTTTGTGTGCATATTGGAATTGAGAAATTCCAATTGGATATGAAACTAGACTCATATATTCATATCATATCCGAAAATTAGAATTTAATTCCTTGTGGTTAGGCCTTAGTGATGGTTTCAAGTTGGTACATGGTGGTTGTTTGTATATTTCATATCGGTATGCCTTGAGTTTGGTCAAGCTTCTGACATAGCAAATGAAGTCAAAGGATTATGAAACTTTAATTATGTACTATTCAGTATGTGTATTGAAAATGAGTGAAAAATCATGGAAAGTTATGACGTAGAAAAATTATGAAAATTCTTGGAAGTTGAAAGAACAATAGAGGAGCTTGTAGGGCAGATTTCTTGTATTGTAAAGAAATGGTCATAACTTGCTCTAGAAAGCTTGGAAAATTACATCGTCGCTTGTAATGGAAATTATATTCAGATATGATTTCATATTGATAAGCTTGGACACTTGTAGTTGTACAATTTATGAATATAGGATGGTTAAGTGTGTAAGACAATAATTTAAGGCCATACCGGATACCCCATGAAAGAAAGTTTTTATCTCCTCCTTCCAAAGGGTATTTAGAGTACATGTTTCATGTGTATATACATTGAGAAGTATACTTTCATGTTTACTTGGTTTTTGTTATAAATTCCTTATGAGGTATTTCCTACGGTTGAATGTTCATAACTTTATCAACATGTATACCATTGTTTCGTCTTTCTTTACTCACGTTTCATGGAATGTAACTTGAGTGGAATTATATTATTGTGGTATAGTCATTGAAAGTTACATAATTAAGTTAGGATAATACTTATGATTGAGATTCAGTACTGATTTAGTTGGATTAATAGGTGTAAGGTCTAATCAACCTAGTTCAACTCCACCCGAAGGAAACGTGAATACATAGTTGTCAACCAAGGTGAGTGTACTCACTGGAAAGAGATATTTGTATCATGTTATTGATATGATCAGAATATAATGAATATGAAATTGTTCATTTCGGTTTACCGAAATGGGAGATTACTACCCGACCCGGAATGGGGGAGATTTGTCTATTAATGACAAGGGGTTACTCCTCGACCAGGAATGGGGGAGAATTGTCTATTACAGACATGATTCGAAAAGTTAGGTCATTCATTATGATAGAGTCGGATAAGTTAATATATAATTATATGGACATGATTTATTGCATTTAAATTTATGCAGTGGTATAGTAGTGATGCATTCACTGGGCTATTTTGCTCTCGATTCATATGTTTATGTTTTTCAGGTAACGTGATGTCACTGCCAAATCTAGGAGGTCGAGTTGGGTTAGCCAAGAATGGGTGAAACGATGATTTTTTGTAAATGTAAATGATGTAATTAAGTTAACTTATCATTCAAGAAGTTTGTAAATGCATAACTACTTTAATGTTGTAAAAAGGTTTTTAGTTGTATGGATTTACGTTGATGATTCTGAAATTAAAACTCGTGTTTATGGTTTGGTTAAATTAACTATGGTTTGGCTCACTTTGACTTTCAAACTTAATTATAAGTAACTGGGTTGGGGTGTGTCACTTACATTCTTTTGTAAGAGTTTAATTATTTCTTGAGCTTCTTGTTGGATTGTAGGTTTAGGTCCACCATACTCAGCTGAAGAATTATGATGGATTACTGGTCTATAATGAGGTTTGACATGCATAAGATCAAAAGCAGTCTTATTATCAATTAGAGGGGTAATAATATTAAACTCCTCTTTATCACTAATTAAAATCTTATCATTATACCGAGTACAAGGATGATATTTACTAATAAAGTCTTGTCTTAAAATAATATTTTCTGTGAAACTGGGACGGGGATCCATAATCCAAAACTGATGATTTACAGTTTTGTTAGTCTGATTTCCTAATTTGAAGAGAATAGGAATAGTATGAAAGTATAAGGTGAATGGTTCTCCATTAGCCACGTTACCATGGATCACTTGATTAGAGTCTTGAAAATATTCTTCAGGGAAGGCAACCTTACAAATACTCTGAAAGCATCCTGTATTTATAAAAGCTGAAAGTCTTTTAGGATAATCTTTGTGTTATATGAATAATTCTACAAAACAAGCATTAGGTTTAGTAGAAATTCCTAAATTATTTTTTTCTAAAATAGATAGTCCTTTCTGAGGTTTATCTATGAAATCTAATGGTGTTAAGTCTTTTGTACTACTTTCTGAGTACTTATCTTCTTGATCATAGGAAATTCCCTTTTCTTTTAAGTTTCCACTTTCTTGTAATCTTTTTGCTATATTTTAATCAATGTCTTGATAATAGAGTTTAATATCTTGGTCTATTTGAGCATCATACTGAGTAGTATAGATTGCTCTAAATCTAGTTCTCCAACATCCTTTATGGTAGTGTAATTGGCAAATAACACAAACCATAAATAATTTTGTTTGTATAGTCTCAAAACATTCGACACAACTAAAGTCTTTCTTGCTACATTTCACTTCGAATGTGCAATAATGTTCTTCATCGTAGTAACATCTAGGAATATATGTTAGTAACTCACGATTACTAATTGTTCATCTTTTCTTTAAAAGGGGGCTTAATATACATTTATACCAAGCTTCTTCAAAATCTATATAATCTTCTTCAAGATTAATTTGCATCATATATAAGTTTAGAGTATCTTGGGAGTCAAATTAATCAGTATCACTATTATAGTCTTCTGAATCACTATCTGTGTATGCACTATATATACTGGTATTATCATCATTTTTTATGTCTAATATTTCTATAGCATATAATATATCTAATTCTTCTTCATCTGTGAAATCTAATATTGTATTAATAATCTTTATACTTTCTTTATCTTTCTTGTTAGGACAATCTTTAGCAAAATGTCCTTCTTTGCCGCAAGTCCAACATTCTTTGGTAGAAGTCTTAGATTAAGCTACTTCCTTTTCTTTTCTAAAGTTTGGAACCTTTGTATGTTTATTGATATTTTTCTTAAAATACCTTCTTTAGTTAAACCTATTTTTCTTAGCTCTAAATTTCCTTCCTCTAAAGGTAGTAGATGGTCTGAATTTATATTTCTTTGGAAATCCTAAGGCCTAGCTATTTATTTCCAATCTAGTTTGTTCTTTTTGAATTTCCTTTCTTTAAATTCATTACCACATTCCCATTGGATTGGAGCTATGTCTCTTTCGTCTTTAATTGGAAGAATCTATTTGGAAGTTTCTTCAATTAGCTTTCCTTGAGTTATGTCTCGTCTTTTAAATATGATAGTCTTTGGCAAAATTAATTCTTTCACCAAGGGAGTTATTCTCAACTCTAGCAACTCGTGGCAAATTCATGTATTCATTAATTAGGATTTGTCCAATTGCTGGTATTTTTCTAAGATATTCATCTTTTAAGGTCTCTCCTAATTCTTTAATTTGGTAATATAGTTGTTCATAATTATTATTATTATATTCGTTCATCTTATCTAGTTTGCAAATACTACGACGAGCTAGCTTAAGTTTTTGCTAAGTCTTGTTCATTTTCTTGAGCTAAATGTCCAGCTCCAACGAATTCTATAGTAAATAATAGAATATACTCTTCAATTGATCTTTCTTCTAGGTTTTCTTTCATTTTCTCAATCTTAGCTAGGGATTCTGCATCTGTAGGTTGTCTAAGGCTGTCTAAATAATTCTTAGCAATTCCTCTAATGGATTGCTCAACATATTGTTTACATGAACTTGCATTCCATTGTTCATTAGATGCAAAACACACATTCATTTGATTACGCCATTCATCTAAGGCTTTTTTTCTATATTAAACATAATCTAAATTAAGGTATATTCCGACTGGATTTATGGCTTGACTTGCCATGGTCTTAAATAACAGGAGTAAAACTCTCGTCACTAGTTGGAAAATCTTTTATATAATCAGGTTTGGTCTTTACCAAAGTATTTGAATAAATAGGAATATTTATTCCTATTGGTTTACTAAAGAGTCTAGAAGCATCGTTCAGCCTACTACTGGTTCCAATTTCCTGCTTAGCAGGGCCAACCTGCGTAGCAGGCATTAATCATTCTTCTCCTCCTTCTAGAAGTTCTTTGGTATTCTTAGATTCTTTTATTTTTAATATGCGATCTTGTGATATCATATTTAATCTATCCCTGTCTTAGAATCTAATAGAATGACTTCTATTAAGATGTTCTTTAAATGTTTTCATATCTAATTCTGAGAGTTCATGCCCAAAGTTTTGGATTCTAGCCTTTTCTCTAACTAAGTCTTTTTGTTCAAATGATCTTCTAGGTCTAATTATTGGAGCTTGTCTTAATAAGCTAGAACTAGCTTTACTACTATATTCTCCTTCTGAAGGGATCACTAAGTATGGCTTCCCCATATTTCTAAATCTAATTTCTGCAGTACGGAGACTTTTGCTAGTAGTCTTAGAAAGATCAAACTAGATGGTAACATTTCCAGTGACATTGTCTTGATTAATAAACAAGGGTTTATTTTGTATAATCTTAGTTTCTTGGAATTCTGGCAATTGCCAAAGAGTCTTAGCTTTTTCTCTCATAGATTCAGTATCCCTAATACTGTAAGCATGATTATAGTATGAATTATTGGTTCTAACCAGTATTTCTTAATTAAGTCTACCACTGGGAATTCCCGATTGCATTTTCTCATAAGGGAATTGGGAGAATTTCACATAGCTTTGGAATTCTATGTTAAGATTACCATCTGAGATAATATAGTCTTCATAGCCACAAGCATATAGGATTAACTCAAAATGTTTGGCTGTGTCTATGGTTATTGTAAATGCTGGAATGACATTAAAGTATCCAATATTATCTGATATTTCTAATTGGGCTATCCCAATAAGGCTTTTCTCAAAATCTTTCCATCTTTTATCTATTAAACAACATAATATGTTGATATTATTTTGAGGTCCAAGTAATCCTTGCATTCTTGCTTGAAAGAGTCTGGTTTTCTATTAGTTCCTCTTGATCTTAGCCATTCTGAGTCAAAAACATGAAGCTCCGTATATAACTTGTCTAACACATGATTTCTATAATGATAAGCCATGTTATAATTAGAAGTCTTAGGAGTGGCTCCTTCTTTAAACAAGTCTATATATCTAACTACTGGAAGTTGTCCATTATGTATGGAATCTTCTACAATTTTCCAATCAACTTTACCCCATTCTTTCCATTGAAGAGAGTTGGTGAAATTTCTTTCCTTCCACCATGTTCTTACACTGAAGGATGAGTCTTTAAGTCTTTGGATCATAAGATTATTATGTTCAATATTTGGAATGGGGCTAGCTATCTTACTAGTCTTATCTAATCCATCATTTATGATTCTTCTAGTAATGGTCTTTCTTTCCTTAGTTTCTATATAAGGAGATTCTCTAAATTTACAAGAGATTACCGGGTTTTGTTCAATTCTTTTTTCAACTCTTTCTAAAGAGTCTGAATAATCCTTTTGTCCATTTATCTAACTACGGATTTCTTCTTTAAAGAGCTTATTTTATCGTCTTGCATTTTTATCAATATCTTCATTATGCTTAGCAAGAGAGTTAATAATTTTTTTAATATCGTCTTTTACTTCATTATTTTTTTCTTTTTGTTGCACAGATTCCTGTGTCATTCTAGCTTCTATAGATTCTACAGATTTTTCTATTTTATCTAAACGTGTTAGAATAAAGGGGGAGTCTAATTTTGCTTGGAAAGGTTTATCATATATAAACCTAATTCCCTTCATAATTTCTTTATATTTTTCTTCTGCATGGGCTATATTATGTCTAAGTTCATTAACAATACTATCCATTTTGAATAGGTTATGGTTTTTCATATTGTTAAGATAATTGGCTAAATTATGTTGAAACTTAACAAAGTTTGTATCGAAGGTGGTAAACCCTTCTGTTTTAACCTTTAAATCTAATTGTAAGTCTTTAACAAAGTTACTATTGTAGTCTTGTGTGGACGCTATAAATGTTGAGATTAAATTTAATCTCTCAAATATAAGTCTTGATGCTTTAACAACATTAGCAATCTCATTTTCATTTATCTAGTAATTTTTTCTAGAATTCTTGGTTTCCAGGTACCTCATTCCAGTCTTACTTAAATTTCCATTAGGAAGATAATTGTCTAATCTTGGAATAAGTTCAGCTTGTTCTTTGATGAGTTTGACTAACTCACTTTCTTAATTTCTTGTCAAAATTTTAAGTTCTGGTATTTCCTAGTTAAGGACTTCTGTGTTATTAGTCTTAGTAATTATATCTTGTGATACTTGTACAAGGTCAATTGAGATTTGGCTGTCTATTTCTTGAATTTCTTTTGAGATATTTTTTATCTCTGTTTCTAGACATTTGAAGTCTCTAGATAATTGTCTTAAAATAAGGAGGGCGCTTATTTTGGTCTAGTATGCTATTGATAGCACTAGCAGTAACTTGCATGTTGTCTGCGTGTTTGGCTGGGATGCGTTCAATGCGTGAACAACTGTCTATGTGTCTTCTAGGTCTAAAATCAGTTTTAGAGATGGGTTGGTAGTCTGGATGGGTTCCAAAAATATCTTTGTAACTGGGTGGGATAAATTCCAAGGGCATTAAAATCTTTTACTAATGTCGGTCTGAAAGGAGCGTCTTGGCTCTGATACCAGATTGGAATTGGTCGAAATTCGATCGGGTTTCTCTTTCTAAAGCTCTGATACCAAATTAGGGTTCTACTTTCTTCTTATCCCTTTGGGGTCTAAAATATAAATCTATTATAATTAGTCTTGAAAAAGGATTTTACTATAAGACAAGAGGGGACCACTAATAGAAACAACAAATTTGACTTTGGGATCACGTTGGAAAAAGACAAATTCCGCACCGTGTGCGCACGGATCCGTCCATACCAGAGATTAATACTATATATATATATATATATATATATATATATATATATACACACACACACACACATGCACACAAAAATGCTCTTGTGCAGAGTTCCCCCTCAGGAGATATAGACACTATTTCTTCTCTCTATTCTCTCTCCTAATTTCCTAAAATCCCCCCGCCCCCGGCCCCCCTCTCTAACTCCCTTGTCCTAAATTGTAGAATTATGATCTAAATAAACCACCCACCACCAATTTGTAGGGGGGAAAAGAGCGATACAAGAGGAAAAAGGGACACTGTACCAAGATTAAAGAAAAACAAACTGGTCAGTATACCTCCTGGAAGTCCTCACATTATCATCATTATTCATTATATATATATATATAAGTGTTAGCAACCAGACACCTAGGAAGTGCAAACACTCCTAAGAAGGCAACTAGTCTGTGTCCAACGCGTGTCGGAGACCGCTACTCTCAAATACATGTCCGACGATTCTTTTCATGTGTATATAATCGATATATAAAATCCATCTGTGACACTTCCTTACATGTCTGACGCTTATTCATGTGTCCACTAAATGTACAGGTACATAAGTTAAATTTTTGGGCATCATCCTTCAAGGAATTTGCTACGGTTAGAATTTCTTGCTAAAATATTGAACTCAACTGCTGCAGCAGGATGACTTGCTAATTGTTGCTGCACAGGTTACTATTTTATCGCATTATATTTTTTCTCTTCATATCTGATCTCATGTAAGTAATCCCAATGGATTATTTTCTTCTCGTTTTTCCACACCACAATCTTATAATATTAGACATACTTGTCATAAAGAGATATTTTCTATATATACTTTTCTGCATATATATACACACACATATATAAATAATATGTTACATTGTTGTGACTCTGTGTCTCTCCATTTTAAGAATTTGCAGTATCGGAGTATCTGTGTCATGATGTACCCGTGTCTGAGTCCGTGCATCATAGCAGGGCCAACTCGATGTGTGTTTGATACATTTAATATTATTAAATATTATACTATATTACTGAATAATAATAATACATTACAGAGGTAAATCTGTAAAATACTTTGTTTACATATATACAAGTGTATATTGAGACATGGGAGCAGCCTCTCCATATATGGGGGTAAAGCCAGCCAACATCCGCCTCTCCCAGACCTATAGTTAAGCGGGAGCCTTGTGCACTGCGCACGACCTTTTAGGTAATGATATATATAATTAAAGTTAACTAAACTGTTGACCCTTCAAGTTTGGTGTAATTTTCACTTTGCCCCCTGATGTTTTGATTTGCTTGCATTGAACTTTAAGTTTTAAAATTGTTTCAATATCGTCCAAAATCAAATGGCTTCAGGGACCAAAATGTTTTGGGTCATGTTTGGATACGACACACGTGTCGTTTCGGCTCAAAAAACCCAAAAACACGAATTACATTTTTACCCCTGAAATTTCTGCTTGTCTCACTTTGGTCCCTCTGTCGATTTTTTTAACAGCAGTTTGATTTGGACAATTTTGAATCAATTTAAAAACTTTAGGGATCAATGCGAGCAAATTAAAACATCAGGGGGCAAAGTGAAAATTATCCCAAACTTGAAGGGTCAAAAGTGTAATGAACTCATATAATTTAATATGCAGTTGTATATATATTAGAAACAATAATATAGAAACACCTTCTGTAGGGAGGGCTATTCGCTAAAGTACCGATATGCCCTCATCACCGAATCACAACTATTATCGATCCACCCATAGCAACGAACAAATACAAACTCCAATGCACTAGCACACTAGATCAAACACTGAAAAATAGACTCGGGTATATATTTTCCTCTCTTTGTACCCCTTGATTCCACAAACTCCAAAGGGCTTGAATTAGGCAGAACACAAGAGACCCAGGACCCAATTGATAGGCATCACCTTGGGAATCTCAAGGGTATGTAGTTTGGAGGAAAGAAAATAGGGGATCGTTGGGCTCCCATAAGCCAACCACTATTTCACGAGATACACTCACAAGCAAAACCTATTGAAACACTACCACCATGTCGATACTTCAGCTAATATAACAATATACCTCTCCTAAGCAATCATTACTCCTCATAAACACAACCGACAACCTGCGGCCAACTCTGCCACCTTTTTGTCACATCATCCCCTTCTCAAATGCTTATCTGATAGCTTATCACTTCTCATTTCATTTAATGCACTGACTTGCATTTATGCACTAAATGCATGGCATTGTTCACTTCTTATTCACTAACCGAGATCAACGGCCATGATCAAAACCAATAAGCTTATAAATACAACTCTCAACCTCATTTATGGAGGACCTGGTTATTCTCTCAGACGACCATTAAAAGCATCCTAAAGAAGATTCTTTAAACAACCATTAAGGCCCACAATCTACCTACCACCTTGCCACTGAACCGAGACAACCTTCTACATACCCAAAATGTTGTGCTTAGCTTCCTAATCTCTATCTCATGAAAGAAGTGCATGTTCTCTCGCTCTCCATTGCATCAACTCTCGTGTTCCTCACAGCATTCTGGCGTACGTTTTTCAAAACAGATTACATCTTAACTCTTAAGGACTAACTTCCTTGAGAATTCGACATGGCAATCACTACCCTCCTACATCTTCAAAAGTAATAAAATTGGAAAGTATATATGCCACTAGATATAAGAAAATTGTAATGTATGGGAAAAGGAAACTAAAAGTGAGGCAGTTTGAGAGTCACGGGCTTTTTGATGAAAACATCGTTTTCTTAAGGGGGTATTATAGATATCTTGAGATAATACCAGAATTGTTTACAAACTTTTTGTCAGGCTTAATACATTATGATACATACATATTCCATTATTATTAACCATACATGACAATGCTGACATAGGAATATAGTTCTCGATTCTGCTAGATATAAAACAATGGTATGTTAGTAAATTGATGCGAACTCACCCTTTCCACCCTAGCCATTTCAACCATATATAATGACGGTTTTTCCTGCACAAAACATATCAATTGTTACGTATAACAGAATAAGTGGCAAATTATTAGACATGAGGTTCTACAATGGAAAGCATATACGTCTAATTAAACATGCCAGAACAAATCAAACACATGAACATCCTAAGCAAATTATAGTTAAAGTTGAACAATTTGACAACCATATCAGCAGACACAGCATAGTTTTGTCTCTAGTGCCGTTTATTTTGCCCTTTTATCGATACTTCTAGCCTTCTTGTATGCATCCTCTTAAAAAGTATCCACGATTCAATTCAATATTCGTTTCTTCTTGAGCTAAAGAAAAGGGAAGTATACAGAGCTCTCTCTCTCTCTCCCTCCCTCCCTCCCTCCCTCCCTCGAGCTCCTTAAAAAATTTCAAATATCACATGCTTGAATTTGGAAATAATATTCCATAAACAATATGATAGTTCATTAAAGTCAAAGACTTTATAAGATTTATCGAGAAGTCAGACTTTTTATCAATACTTCTAGCCTTCTTGTATGCAGCCTCTTTAAAAAGCCACATTTCAATTCAATATTTGATATTTCTTGAGCTAAAGGGAAGTATACAGAGGATCTCTCTCTCTATTTATCTATCTATCTACCTATCCTGCTCCTAAAAAAAATTCATATGTCACTTCTTGGAAGTTGGAATTAAAGTCAAGGATTTATAAAATCAAGAAGAACCATACGAAAACTGATCCTTGAAGCTTTGATAATTGCAAGGGCCTAAACTCTTCAAAGCTCATAAAAAAGGCAAGGTCCAGAAAACATCTCTCGAGGCTCCATCCTCAACACATGGATATAAATGTATTTGGTATGCCATGGACATGTCACATATGCCTTACATACCCACTATACCCTCACTTCAAATAATTGATGTTTTCTTCTTAATCTCTAATCTCTTACAAGTAATAACTCATTACTCACCAGAGAGAAAGAAACACATAAAATCCCTTTTACAATGCACATTGCAAAATACTTTCATTATACAAAGTTTATTTGATGAACTTATTTAACATAAAAAGATGATGATGTACACAATGGTAGACCATCAAATTTGAGCCAAAAGGAAGAAGAAATAAATTGAATTATTATTAATTGTTTTTAGTTATTTTAGGGGAATAAATATTAGGGGTATTAGGGATTTCTTCTAATTATAGTAGATATCTATTTAGGGTTAGTTAGGTCCTTTTCCGATTAGGTTAACATGGAGGCCAAGTCCATGGCTCCTTTGAATATCCTCATTGCAGCATCTCTTCTACTCACTAATTAGATGAATTGAAATTGAGAGTTCTTATCTTGATTGTTTTATATATTGTCCAAAGACTTCCGCTGCATGTGTTCACATCATATCTCCTCTTTAGTAGCTGTCCATGGCCAGGCGAGCCTCCCGACATGAAAATGTTAGGGCAATGACTAGGAGTATAGGCCCATAGGCATTATGTGCTAAAACAATATGCCCAATCAATTTTTAAGATGAGCCTGGGCTTTTCCTACTTTAGACAGACCCAAGATAAGTATATATAGTTTATATGTAAATATATGTGTATATATCCATATATTATATCTATATATATAAATGACAATAAAGCTTAAAAAAAGGTTCTAAACTCTTAGAGAAGCTTAATGTGATCCATCTGTGTATTTCTTTTCTCTTTGCCACGCCTTTTCTCTAATCCATTATGGTAAATCCTTCCCGTGGAAGCGTGATATACATCGTTGGTTCATCACTGTGTTAGTGCGATATGCCATCTACTACTGTTGTTCACTTAGTGCAGCTTAGTTTGTCTCTTCACGTGTCAGTTGGCCGCAACTTTTAGGTTAAATGGTGATTTAACACATTCAAGCTCCCTGCTTCAATGTTCACTTTTACAAGGAACCACACAATGGAAAGATTAGTGCATTGTGTATATGATGGAAATTAGGATTTATTTTTTGCATTTTTAATTTTGTTGTATTTTTCTTTTATTTAGTTGTAGTTTATTTTTGTTATTTTCTTAGTTGTATTATAGGGCTAGTAGGCGGAGGCTTATAGAAGGGGCACCTTAACAATTTATTATAAAAGGGGCATGCCTAGATCATGTGACATCACATGGGCCTAGGCCCACTTCCTTATTTAAGGTTACGAGTGCTCCAAACTAAATCCCTCCCTACTCCCCTATAAAAATCCCCTTATATCATTAATGCAGATCATTCTACGCTTCTTTTAATTGAGCGTTTACTCTCTCGCGTGCGTGTCTTTTTGTATTGCCATTGACGGTTCATTTTACGTCAATTCGTATCGGTGCGAGGACGCTCCACCCTTTTGTTGTTGTAAAAAAAATCATAAAAATCAATCTCTTAATGGCGTCGAGGAACCCACCAATATTGAGAGAAGAAACGTCCGATTAGAGGAAGCCATAGACAACCTAATGAAAAAGATGGACTACCTCCTTAGTCAAAGGACAACGCCACCAACCCACGCTTCCACCACCATCCCAACTGCTCCAACACCCTCATTCCCCCTTTTAGCACCTTTTGCTGCCCCACCAACTCAAAGCCCTAACCCCACCAAACCTACCTCTATTCAAAACCCAGAAAAAAAAAACGAAGAAAGAGGGCCTGAATCCAGCCCTAGAATTAGATTGAGGAAAAATAAAGTAAAGAAAAAAACAATCAAAAGAGGGGCAAAATCGTCCATCCCCGTCGCCGTTTCAGCTCCTGTTACCCTCCACGTACCCCGACGAGCCCCGGCGACATCGGATCTGGCCATTTATGGCCATGGGGGCTGGATCTAGGGTTTGGCAGCCCTAAACATGTGTTTGACCCTGGAGGAGGTTGTCTGAGGCTGGGCCGAGAGGGAACAGAAAGATCGGCAAGAAGAGATGACGAACAGACTGTGGGAAGAGAGAGAGGGTCTCACCGGAGGAAGGTGATCAGCGAGATCCCGACAAGAAAGGCAGCGACTGGTTTAGTCTTTTTCAAGGCATGTGCAGCTGCTAGGTTTCCAACTGGAACCGTAGCAATAATTGAAATAAGGAGTTGGGTTGGGTTGTTCTATGATTGGATCTGTTTGAGCCTTCTTACTTTAAAAAAAAAAAAAATTGGGTATAACCTACTAGTTCATTGGGTTAAAAGCTGTTGGATATCTTCCAATTTCTCATGGATGAAAAGTTTGATCAAAATTTTGATCCCTTCCTAACTTTGAGAAAATTATTTTTGGAACCCCAAAAGTTTTCCTTCTTTTCCTCTCCGACCTCGTATTTTGGTACTTTTCACTCCGCTCCAATTTTGAAAGTTTGAGGGCGAGCTTGATTTTCAAGTGAAGGAGAGTGATGGAAATTAGGATTTATTTTTACCATTTCATTGCGTTTTTAATTTTGTTATATTTTTTTTATTTAGTTGTCGTTTATTTTTGTTATTTTCTTAGTTGTATTATAGGGCTATCAGGTAGAGGCTTCTAGAAGGGGCACCTTAGGAATTTATTGTAAAAGGGGTGTGCCTAGGTCATGTGACATCATATGGGCCTAGGCCCACTTCCTTATTTATGGCTATGAGTGCTCCCTTCTAGATCTTTCCCTACTCCCCTGTAAATATCCCCTTGTGTGTTTAATGCAGATCATTGTATGCTTCTTTTAATTTAGTGTTTACTCGTGCGTGTTTTTCTGTATTGCCGTTGACGGTTCATTTTACGTCAATATGTAGTGGCTATATAGCGGCAAAGCAGTTGCCACTCCATATATAATGTGCTAATCATTCTATTGTTATTAGAATTTTACTTGGCCTCGAGTGTATGGTAGGAGTTCGTCCATTTGTACTCAACTCGATATTTCAGTAAACATTGCAGTATTTCCTTTTTCTTAGTATTTCTTTTTTCTTTCTAGCTTCTCTCTTGCTGAGAAAGCAGAAGGAAAAAGAAATAGCAACGAAGTAATACTTTTTACATTCGTTTTATGTTTTTACTAACTACCAAAGGCACAATGTTGTTGCGCCATATCTCAATCAGTTGTTAACTGGTAACCCTCTCCTTCGAATTTGTCCCCCCCCACTTCCAATGGGAAGATCGGTCATCATCTTCTCGTCCTCATCGACTTCAACAACGATTGTAAGTTTCTTAGCTCCACCCCTTCGTCGATCTCACCCCAAATTCGCGACCAGAGTTGTCGCCTATGTCTTCCTCTCCTCCATGGTGAAACCCCTTCGCACCACCATAACTGTTGAAGATGATAGGGCTTTCACTAAGGGTTGCTGGATTGAAGTCGAGCCTCGCCAGAGCATGTACGAAGGCTAGGTCGAAGTTAACGATGGCGGATGTGACGGGTGTGAGGTCCCATAGGCAGGTTGATTGTCACTTGATTTATTTTTCACCGGCGTATGCCAAGAAATTCATAAAATGAGTTGCTATGACTAGGTTCGCCGCCATCGTCCTCCTCCAAACCTTCATTTTCATCCGGCTCATCATCGTCCCCAAATTCATCACAGTCCTCGCCATATTCATCAAAACTCTCTTCAACGTCGCCTTCAGGGGTGGTGACTGTTGGAGCAAGCCCAGAGAGGAAAGACCCCGTCGAGAGAGCAATTGCAGAGAAGACAATAGAGGGATGTCAAGGGTTGTACAAAGCCGAATACCAATCATCGCCGTCGCTGGCAGCGGGGCCCAGGGATCTCCAAGGATGAGTAGTACGTTGATGGTGGTGTATATAGTGGAAAATGGTGGTTTGGGTATGCCATGGTGGTGGTCGCATTGGCTGTGACGATGGTATAAGCGGAAACAACGGGATCCCAACCCGATTCCAATCGTATGACTCGACTATCACATCAGGAGCGAGCATAGCATACCAATATGATATGAATGCAAAAGCGTAAATATAACAACCAATGTAACAATTTAATCAAACTTTCATTCTCATTTCTCTAAAACATGTTAATTGAATGAGACTGAAATGAAAGTATACAAGGATATTTGTAGGCCCTCGATACTCGAAAGGGCAAGTTAAAATATGATGGCATGAGTGACGACATGGATTTTGTGACCTAAAGCATAACATCGCCTATCCTAACTACCCTATTCTTGAATATTCTTAAGGAATATTCATTTATTCTCTTAAAAAGCACTAAAATAAAATACAAGAAATTTAAATTGCTCTTTGCAATCAGTCTCCACTCCACGAGGGTTCCACATCATCATGCACATTATATACATTGATTTGCCTACTTAGATTAGATTGAAGTGAATAGTTAAGTTTATGCTAATTGTTGATCTTTTGAAATAACATATATACGAATACGCTTAAGTGACCGCCTCGGCGCTAAGCAACCTTCCAACTCCCGTCTTCCACCTAACGTCTGTTAGAACATTACGAGCGCAAATGTGTAAGAGAGAATAGTCCTTTTATTTAAGAAAGGCGAACGTGAGTGTCTCTCACGAGTTGGAGAAATATCGTGAGAGATCGAGATGGTGAGGGACCACCATAGAAAGAAAGAATTGTGGAGTAGCGAGGATGAGGGGGAAATATAAGTGAAAGGTTAGGAATAGTATTAGCGTTGCTCACTTAATTGGCTCTCCACTTTAGATTTTCTAAAATGCCCATGTTTGCTCACTATATTGGCACTCCACATGTGAACCGATTTATGCAAACATAAAATACATTTTGAATTTTAGCTAAAAACAATTTAAATAATTTGAAAAACATATCAATTTTATAATAAAACAGTGTATATTAAATATATCCAACTCAGGTAAAATATATGCCATAATATATAGAGTATGGAAGTGAATACGAGTTTCGCTCCTTTTTTAATTACATAAAATATTTTGTTGGGGAGCTCCTTTTGTATTTCTTGTAGAATTATATAAAAACATATTAGGGAGATTTGGGGTTTGGACCCCATTAATTCTTTATAACTGAGATTATCCCCCGTAATTTTTATTTCTTTGGGTTGACCCCGAAGATGAATTTTGCCGATACAAAAAGTTTTCCGAAAATGTTTTTTTGCATTGCTAAAAGTTACTCTGATCAAAATCCCAAGAAGTGAAAATGTTGGAGGAGCAAAGTCTATATCAATGATTAATGGGGGGTGTCAAACCCTCAATAACCCAATATTTTAATAAAATTCTCGGCGCCCGCCTAGCACATTTTAGAACATTGATGTATATACGTGTACATCTCTGGTTTTTGGGTGGAAAATCAATTTAGAAATATCTATCAAAACAAGAACGATTAAATATCATAGATATTCTAGAAAAAAAAAAAAGGAAAGAAAAAAAATATCATAGATACGGACCTACTTGCAAGATAAAACTGCAGAAGGCATGAGAGACATACCTGTTTGTACTCCGAAGCCTTACAAAGAAGCATCAAATCCCCAAAGGAATGAGATGTCTGTACAACATTGAGGGAACTAGCAATAGCATGTCCAGTCTGCATATATATCACAGGCATAAATTTTTTTATTAAAACTAACGACTAACAGTTTGATATAGATAACCTATCTCAAACTGCAAGAATTTAGAAGGCAAACAAATTAAGCACAAGGGTGCTGCTTCTACCGTAATGACCTACATAATTTGGCACTGTAGGGCAATCATTCAAAACACAAAACTGTGGTGACAATATAAAGAGTTGTCCTCGAAACAAAATAAAATCGGAAAACAATTCAGTATAATTTGACAATAAAAATAGCGAAACTATAATGTACTTATATATTAAGAATCCTAAGAAGGTTGATAATAAGTCTGACCACATCTAACAATTACAAAGTACAAAAAACTATTATATTATCACAGTAGACTAACCCTCTGAGAAAGATGGACAGGATTTTCCTTCTTATTTTCAAGGGGTGAAACAACAGGGAGATATTCAACCTGCACAATTTCAGAAATTCTCGATGCAATTCAAAACAACAAATAAAAATGCGTTACAGAAGTTTAGGCCCATTCAGTATGTGTGCATATATATGTCTATATAGATGCTAATGAAGTATAGACATTTAATGTGAAGACTTAGATTCTAATATGATATTTGTATTTGATGTGGAGATGTAAAAATACTGCAGTGTGCTTTCTATGATTTACTAAGGTTTTGTAATATAACCCGTTTATTGTATTAGTATTTTGTTGAGGCACTTTTTACGTAGAAAAAAGGAGGGAAAACGTATTCAGCCCGTCTAGAATATAAAAGTAGAAAATGTGGTGATGATATTAAAAAAGAAGGTATCAACGATAAACTTAGTTCACAGTAGCAGAGGTAATATACTATTAAGGTCTCAGGGTTACTTGTGAATGGTGCAAAAAAGCTTAAACAAATAATATTATTAATGGTGGAATTGAAGTATTCTGTTCCATTTTAGCAAATTATAAATAAAAATTGTAGCCAATAAAATATATTTTCTAGTTTTACCCAGTTAAGCATATCATAAGATCAAGAAAAGTCCAATAGAATTTTTGTATTCTGTCTCACTTTAAAAAAATAAAAATAAAAATAAAAAATTACACGTACGGAAATTGTAACCGGAAACAACAAGAAAAAAAATGAATAACGTTCTGAAAATATGAAACCACACATAATTCTAAAAAGAACTTGGAGAGAGAGAGAGAGAGATTTAAATTACAGCATACCTCCATGAAATTGTGAAACTGTGTGAACATTCTAAACATGAGCTTCGCCAAAGAAATATGTCCCCTGAAAAAAAAATTGCAAAGCAAAGGTTGGTGAGATGCTGCAAAAGACGAAACCAGAAGAATATAGCTGAAGAGAAGAATAGGTACCAGGATTGGTCAAAGTGGACATGGGGATAGCGAACGACGACTGGTTGGATTGCATAACCAGGGATAAAGGCACCAAGTTGGAATGAAATTAGGACTCTTCCATTGGTTGTGGTTCCCTCGGGAAATAAAAGCACTCGAGGATACCTACTGCAACCTGCCTTTCTCTGTATTCATATCCTTGAAAGCACATTTCTGTATCAAATTGCTTATATATTCATAGAACATAAGATTTTGATCAAACAAAACGAAAGATTTTATCTAAAAAAATGTAAACTGCATGGGAAAAAAAATAAACTGGGTAACTTTTGTAAGAAACTCTTTAAATTGTTTTTAACGGGAAAATTCCCTTGAACTATGCATTTTGTTGAGAAAAGGAAAAATATGTTGCTATAAAATCCCCAGGGGGTATTTGCAACATAATTTAAAGTTCAGGGGGAGTTTTTGTATTAAAAATAGTTTGAGGAGTTTTATGTAAAACGTGGATGGCTAATATGTCCACCATTCATAATTCATAACATTTGTTCAACTAGAAATAATATTAATTTTTTTTTCTTTTCTTATAGTTGGGGTATGTTTGATTACAAAGTTGGAAAATGATTGAAAATTAGTCATTTTATGAGAAGTAAGAAAATGAATGGAAAAGGATTAAAATGGTTTGGCCATACTTTTGGAGTTTTCATAGAAATCAATCCTTTGGGGGTGGTTAAGATAGAGTTTCCATGGAAAATGATAAAACTATGGAGAACCTTTCATATTTATAACTATTGTTTACCTAGAATGTATTTGAAAATAAGCACCACAAAAGTAAAAAATGAACTAAAACGAATATTTTCCATGGAAAAAAAAAATCATCGCCAATCAAATGGGCTCTCAGTTCTGGGCACAAGTTACACAACAATAGAAATAACTAGAAGATAATTTAGCATATGTCAAACGCATGCTAATTGCTGAAATACAGAAAACAATACAGAGTCTAAGTAGGCTATCATTTGCTTTTCTCAATAAAAGAACCTAAAGTTCGAAACAGACTAAACAAAAACTTTATAGATAAAATTATAATCACAGTCCAGATATAATTTCCCCAACGTAAAAACAACATAATCAGTGAGCATTCAGTTCATCAATCCAAATAAATTCATTATAAAGATTGAGGCGACAGATAAAGATACTACTGCTTGAAGTAAAGGTATTGGTAAAATAAGGCCCGTTTCCATGTCATCAGAGAAAGAGAAGGAGAGGGACGCGGTCAACAAAGGTGTTCAAGTGAAATCATCATGACTCAAAACACAGCTTATCTCCATTTAAACTTAACGAGCACAGCAACTACATGAGACATATGAGATATCCCTGTTATCATAGTCATTAGACCCCCACCCCCCACACCCACACGCCCACCCCCAACACACACACACTCAGCTACGCCCAATTGCAAGAGGTATTTCAAAATGTTGCATTGTCAACAGGGGAAAAGCCAAAAAAAAATTGCAATGTTCAGTAGACTTGACCCCATCCCCATCCCGGGGGGAGGGGGGAGTATTCCTGATTATGAAACTCTCGATATTACATCATCCGTAGGGGAGTAAATGAAAACAACTAAAGAAAAAGTATTTTCAAATAAACCCACAATAAATTTTGAATGACAAAAAACAATTCACAGAGTTTTGTACTCCTGCACATGGACTTCATTTCTACAGAAGTGTCCATGGAACAAGATGTTAAATCACCATGCAATAGGAGTCAATAAGTAAATTGAGAATGGTGTGCTTAAATACTACAGATGTTATAAGAGAACTTTGACAAATAATAAGTGCATCATTAAATTATGAAATGTGTCATTGTGAGCGTGAGCATGTCAGAGGATAGTTGGATTTAGCCTTAGGTTATAGTTTATGTGTCTCATCACAATTTTATTTATAAAACCCTCACGTCGCTTGCCAATTAACTCTTGCTTTTGTTTTTGGAATGATAAATTTGTTGGTCTTCATTTCTTCGATTCTATAATCTATTATTATCATGAAGAGAGGGTTTCCCCACTTCCAATGAGCACCGCTTCTTGCTTAAATACACAGATGAAATTATGATGTTTTCTACTAACATGCATATTAACAATAAGAATATAACGAATGATAAAACAGGAAGATTAACCGCAATATACCAAAAAAACATACAATTGAACTAAACTTCAGAAATTAGTTTTAGCATGTCAAATGTTTTGAAGTTCAACCCATAACATATATTTTAAATATAGAAAACTGAAACTAGACATGAAATGCACAAAGGGAAAGGATGGGAGCTATTGATCTCCCTTTTTCCAGTCATAGCACCAGGACTCCTCCTTCAATTATCTAATAGTAACAAACAACACCAAATACATGGAAGTATGTGGCAACAAATACTTATTGTATTCATTAAAACTAGTTGGGAAGGGAATAAAAGCTTTCTACCTTTATTTCACTAACAGCAAGCTTCCTTGATGATGGTGAGAACCTATTAACATATATCACCTAAAGACACAAATGAGAGAATACAAATGCAAGAATACTAAATCTTAAAATTAGCAGTAGTAAACACAAGAAGAAAGAATTTAGCCATATACATGAGCATTAAATAAAAAATACTATTTTATGGGTATAAGGTTACCTGCATAGCTCTGATTATTGTTCCGACAAAGGGCATGGAGTCATGAGACTCTGATGCAACAATGGTAGGAAATAATTCATAGAAAAAGAATATAGGATCGATGTATGATACATGATTAGATACAATTATAGGAGCAGTCTCCCTCGGAGCAGGTCTACCTCTTCGTTTTATCCATTGGTAGCTGTAACATCAAGGGGAAAAAAAAAGTCTTACTCGTATCAAACTGCACGAAAACCTAGCTGAACTATTGACAATTAGTTTTTTAATGAATATGTAATAATTACAAAATGTGGAAGGAGGGCGCCAGAATGACACATGCCCACATCAAGAAGACTAAAATTGTATGCTAGTAGTCCACCTATCACAATCCTCCTTTCAATTTAGGACCCGATGTATATAAAACTGTCCAAGCATAAGATACAAAATTATTGAAACATTGTGAGAAATGGCTCCACACAGTAAGCATTAAAATGCTGAAGCCCGGGTATTATATCCTTAGAAATATTCATGATACTGAACATCAAAGCTTGGCCAACAAACTATCTTCCTACAGGTAGTGTTTGATTCAAGTTTTGTGCTTGCATTCAGTGGCGGAGCTACGGTGCAGAGGGGTGAGGCAGGGCAAGTGCCCCACCAAGGAATTTGAAAAAAAAAAAAATTATAAAACTTTAGGCTGAATCTGTAATAGTTAAAAAATATGAGGTGAGGGTAAAAAAATGTAAAAGGTAAAACATTTTAAACCACTAATTCTCAGCACAAATCTCACCCACCCATTCGTGTCTCCCTCCCATTTTAAACATCCATCTCTACAAAACCAAAGCAACTTACAAAACTCTCTGACTCTCTACCAAACCAAGACAAAAAAATCTCTCACTCTCTCATCTCACCGCCGGCTCACACTCTCGGGCTCACCGCCGGACTCTCTCTCATTCACTCATATATTGCCTTAGGTAAATATTTTCTTATTGTTGTTTTGTTTAAGGGTTTAAATTTAATATAATTAGTTGTTTTTAGTTTATGATTAATTTTTTTTGCTGTTTAAAGTTTGATTTACTTCGATGTTGTTATTGTTTTGTTTAGGGTTTATTTAATATGATTTGTTTGTTTTTTAGGGATTTGCAAGTTACGGTGGAGGATTGCTACCTTGGGGTATTTTTTTTAATTCAACTTGCAATTTGTATAACCGAAAACCTCGATGTTCAAAAGTAACCTATATCAAAAAAGAGATTGGTTTGGGTTGTGTTACTTGTTACTAGTTTTATTTTGGTGTTGTTACTTGTTTTATTTTACTTGGATTATTTGGATTCATTTTTTTGTTGTTTAGATTAGGTTTTGAGATAATTAAGGGTTTGAATTAAATTTGTTGCTGTTTAGTTTAGGGGTTTGATTAACATACTACGTACATTTGTGCTATTGTATCCGAGATTGTTTTTTTGAGTTATAATTCTCGAGAAGTGCAAATTATTAATTGAATATTTGTAAAAAATCAAAAATTAACCCTACAAAATTCGGCTCAGGGCTCCCGCCCCCCGAACACCCAAAAGTGGTCGATGATTTGTACATAGCGATGCCCCGCCCATAAATTTTTGTGGCTCCGCCACTGCTTGCATTCCAATTTTATATACTAGGTATTTGCACCCCATTGTTAATAATATCGGACACAAATACAAAGAATTGCTTAGAAATTATTGAGCTTGCAACAGAATATTTGTTGTGGTGTCAGACTAAATAGATCTTAATGCCATGCGGCAATGAAGACACAGATATTATACAAAGTGGGTGCAAACACATATTACAGGTCAAAAGGTCAAAACTTCCCTTTTTCTCATAGCTAAAATGCAGAAACTCTCATAAAATCTTTGTACATATTTATTGTTATATTAAAAAATTCCTTCTTTCTACAATACAAACAATCATATACTAGTGCATAGGTTGCAACACGCCAAGTATTACAAATAAGGAAAATTTGCAAATACCCCTCTCTGTTACTAAAAAGTAAAAACGTTCTTGTGATAATTTATGAAGTTTCTTGCACTTTACTCAAGGATATATATATATATATCACTATTCTAAAAAACCCGCCTAGGCTTAAGGCTTGGGAGAAACGCCCCGCCTTAAGCTTTTAACGCCTTATGCTTGGTAAAACCCCTAAGGCGTACTTTTTCTTACAAACAACAATGCTTTAGTAAAACGATATCGCCTTTAAAAGATTTTTTTTACAAACCGACCATTATCTCATCCAAAATAATCAAATAGTATTTCAATTTGCAAATATTCAGACATTTTTATGATATGTACAATTTTAGTATTTTAATAGTCTTGTTATGGTTAAAAAATATTAAAATATATTAAAGAGCCCTAAACGCCTTTTCACGTCTTTTTACGCCTAAGGCCCGCCTAGGCTTCTAAGGCTTAAGGCATGGCTTCCACGCCTCGATCACGCCCCGCGTTTTTTAGAAACTTGATATATATTGTAAAATACCCTCATAGAATTTTTCAACATCAAACCAATGAATTCAATCATGACCACTCTCCCTTAGAATACAGAAGTCCTCAATAGCAAAGATGAAGAAATATTAAATTATACCATAATGTGCCCAAATGGTAAACAATGTTGGTTAGGAAATTTCCACGCAAGTCTAATGGTAATTGCCTTTTCTTATTAATGAAAAGCTAACACTGAGGGGTGGAAGTGAGGGAGGACCCATACAAAAGATACCGAAAAAAAAACGACATCTGCAACAAAACTCTACTACACCACCATGGTGGGATCAAAGCCAACCCTATCTGCATATACAAAAACTGTCGAAAAAATAAGGCATGCACAAAACTATAAATAGACCCCAGGTAACCAACCAAAGAATGCTAGTAAGCAGACAAGCAAGGAAGAAAAATTGGCACAGGACGAGAAACGAGACATAGTTTAGCTCATGATCACATAAAAATCAAATGAGAATTGACAACTTTGGAGGCCATTTGAAGCCAGGGGAAAAACAAGAGTCTCATTCTCTTCATCCTTCTCCCTGCCCTACATCTGTATTTCCAGATAAATTGAAACGTAACTACTCAATCACAAGCATTACTCCCAACAACTCTCATCTTTTACCTTTAAACTGAGAAATGAAATTTTGCATGGCAACATATCATGAGAGAACAAACCAATGATAACCCTCAAATGATTGGATCCTTGAAGTGTGTAGAGAAGAGGAACGCCCTATTCCAATGCCCAAACAGAATAACCTATGCTGAAATTATACCACGGCCTATTGTCTGATCTAGTGATTGGCAAAATTATCAGCTCATGATGTCTACAATGGAAGATCCCCCTTGGGGATTTTATAATTATCAAGTAGGATACCTTCTTATTCTAGGGATATTATTACCATAGGATTTAATTCCATATCATCTTTTTAATTATTAATATAATTCTGGTAGTCATGGTGAGCAAGTCTTGCCAAGGCTATAAATAAAGACATTGACCTCCCATATACTGACTTGATGAATACGAATTTTTATACTTTGATAGAGAGATTAAGATCTTTTCTACATTGCGACAAGTCCATACATCACATTTTCTTTGTTTTAAGAGGATAATTTGGGAAAGCTAAGAAGTGACAAAATTTTGGGAGCAATTTTTGTAGTGGAAATGTTAAAAAAGTTTGTCACTGCTGCTAAATTTAATAAACAAGCTAATGAGCATGAAGTAAGATAGAAATGGAGATGATAGCGCACATATGATATGATGAAGATGATTGCTCTTGATAACCCTATAGCATAGTCTTTTCTGGTATATTAGGCCCTTAAATTTGCTTCTCGGGTAGCTTGTACCCTCGGCATATCTTTCTGGGCGCACGCGTAAAGGCTTGATTAGTTCCACAAATCTCACGCACTGACCGTAGTTAACATCTTCTCGTTGTTCTGAAGATCAGCTTAAATCCTAAGGGTCTCTCACAGAACTACAAGAAGCTTAAGTTTGACAAAATCGTACAAAAGGAGCAGAATAAAAATCATGTCTGCAGGACTTTAGCTACCATCAATAAGGGTGTAAAGAGTATTTTTTTTTTTTTCTGCAATAAGAAGGGCCATCTAAAGGCAAATTGTAGCGAGTATAAATTCTGGCTTAAGAAAAGGAAAAATCAACCAAGGGATCGTGAGACAGAGAAAGGCAAACAAAGGATGAAGGATACATATACTGATGACAAATGGAGTCATAGTAGAAGTGAAATTCATGAGAAATGTGAAGCTTGTTTTGGAAGGTTTTTGTTTTGCTTTGGAGGATACTGTTCATGTTCCGACTAGAAGGATAAACTTAATTTCAATATCAATAACTCAATAAGTAAGGATTTTATTTAATTTTGGCAATGGTGTTTTCCAACTATTTTATGAATCTCAGGTCGTTGGAAATGGTTTTTTGTGTGATGGTTTGTGTGGATTTTTTTTACATTCTTCTAATGAATTTCATCACATTGAAAATGTGACGACAAAATGAAAAGACCGTTGGTAAATGACTCGTCTTCAACGTTATGGCACAAAAGACCGTTGGTAAATAACTCGTTCCTTTCACCCGAATGTAAAAATATTTTCATTTCGTTATGGCATATTATCAACGTTATGGCACAAATGACTCGTCCTCATTTGGTGCTAATTTAAATCGCGGTCAATCTTTATGTTTTATAGTTTTATAGTTTACCAAATGAGCTTTTCAAAAATTGTCAAACATAAAAAATAAAAAAAAGAATTGTGTAAATTTTTATCAAAGTTGGATCGGGGCTGCCAAACTGTGAAGGAAGAGTCCGGAGCACTGTTAATGAGTTTTTTTTTTTTGGTTTTCAAGATCGGGGCTGTTAAAAGTGATTGAGGAAGGGTTTTGTTAAGTTGGGGTTGTCAAACTATAATAAGGAAGGTTTTTTTTAGATCGGCGCTGTCAAAAGTTAATAAGGAAGTGCCTGCATTTTTTTTAACCGTTGTACTTACCAAAATCACGCTGTTTTGGTAAGCCAGAGGGTTTAAAAAAAAAAACATGCATCGCGTGGCTATAGCGCAGGTTGAGCACTTTTGCGCCCAATAGCGCACGCAATAGGAGCATCCCAATTAGCAGACCCATTTGCGTTGCCTTTTTCCGTCGCAAAAGGCAATAGCGAGCTATTTAAAACACTGCAATTGGGTAAGCCATCACATCACAAAATTCTTCTTGGTACCAACAAAAGTCATCTGGGTGTTACTATTCAGCGCAAGGGTTTTTCTATTTTTCAACCAGATTCACTTTGTTCCTTCACCAGTTGAGTACATACGACTCCACCAGGATAACCCTGAGTAGATCGGAGGCCTGGAAACCCTAACATAGAGTTCGCGAAGGTCGCGACCTGCTATACATCCATAATCGTTGGTTTTGTTACCATGTATCCAACATTTTTTATGATGATTTGGTGATGTGTGCATTGCTGGTTGTATTTTGGTGATTGTTTGGGTTTTTTTTGGTACCTAAACTACTCCGAAAAGTTTGTCACATCTGTTTTCTACCATTTCAGTCACTTCCTGAGATATTATGGGTGATTCTAGTAGTGGAAAAGATGTTTTTTCATCAGCTCAACATACAACATACCCATGCTCAACGAGGTTACGAGTGTTCTCTTGAATGAGCAGAATTTCGCTTCCTGGTCTCGTTCCTTTCACCTCTAAGTTGGGAGGAGAGGCAAATTTACTTGACTATTGAGAACGAGAAGCCACCGGCGGGAAATGATCCCAAATTGTTTAATGGGATATGGAGCGATGCATTATCTTGAGTTAGATGTTCAATTATATAGAGGAGCGTATCTACTTCATGTTTATGTTCTGAGTCAGGCTGTGAAACGGCCACAACCAAATGTATGCAAGCAAATGCACATAATGACAACCGCATCTTTGGGCTTTATGAGGAGATTGCCCGAGCTTCACAAGATGCACTGAATCCCTCAGTTTAAGATTATTTTGGATATCTTCAATCCCGAGGGGAGGAGTTAACCTAGTATGAGCTCCTCCAACGGCAATATCGCTATTAGTGAAGTTATTAAATCACCTTATGGGTTTACAATCTGAGTACGATTCCCTCAAAACTCAAATTCTAAACACATCTCCTATCTCTCCTCTACGAGAGGCGTTTTCTATTATTGATGGTGAGGAACGCCACCTCCATCTTACTCGGCCACCGTTTGTGCATGTGTCTATGCCTGCTTTCTCAATTGATCAAATGGCATTTGCGACGAGCTCGGAATCTCATTCTGGTGATGGGAAGATTATCTACCACTATTGTGTTTCAAACTCCACCCACAGTTGAAGCAGAAGTTTGCTAGGACTTGGTCTTCTGGTTCCTCTCGTATGCTGATACTACTCGTCCTTCAGCGACTCCTTCGGTGACTCTCTTCCGCCCACATCAATTGATTTGAACCAGTTGCAGTCTCACATGACGGATGAGTCATCCCTGTTTTCTCACCCGTTACACGTTATCCATAGCAAGCATGGTTCAAAGTATCAGCCGAGTTGACTCGGTATCGGCCGAGTCAACTCGGAATCGGAGGGCACCGATCCGATACCGAGAGACGTTTCAAAAAAAACACTGAATCGGCCGAGACAGCTGCCATATCGCCCGAGATAACCGATTCCGAGACGCCTCGCCGCGATATTGGCCGAGACAGCCGCGATATCGGCCGAGACAACCGATTCAAACGATATTGTCATATTTTGTTTTATTTTTTGATAGAACTTTTATCTTTTACCATATTTCTTCGTTGTTGAAAATATATTGTAACATTTACAAAATGGTATTACTTTTTCAAAAGTATTAACATTAATTTTTTAAAACATAAAACTCTTTTTTTTAAATGACTCTACTAAAAAAAATATATAAATCTTTTAAAAAGTAGTACTCTTTTTTTTTAAAAAAATGACTACTAAAACTCTTTTTTCAAAGAAATGTTATTTTTTTACAAAAAATATTCAAATCTTTTACAAAAAATATATAATGTACATTTATGTTTGTAAAAAATGTACATTTCTGTACAAATATTATTTTGTACGTTTTTTGTAAAAATGTAAAAAAATGTACATTTTTGTTAAAAAAAATGTACATATTTGTAAAAAAATATATATTTGTACATATTTGTAAAAAAAAGTGTACATATTTGTAAAAAAATATATATTTTTGTTAAAAAAAATGTACATTTTTGTAAAAATGTCCTTTTGTACGTTTTTGTAAAAATGTACATTATTGAAAATTTTTGTAAAAAATGTTCTTTTGTACGTTTTTATAAAAATGTAAAAAACAATATACATATTTGTTAAAAAAATGTACATTTTTGTAAAAATGTTCTTTTGTACGTTTTTGTAAAAATGTAAAAAAATGTACATTGTTGTTAAAAAATGTACATTTTTGTAACAATGTTCTTTTGTACGTTTTGTAAAAATGTAAAAAAATATACATTGTTGTTAAAACAAAATGTATATTTTTGTTTTTCAATATTATTATTGGTTTACTATGCAATATTGAATCTGACAACTCTACCGCGCTTCAGTATAACCAATTCTACAATGCAATGCATATTGAATGATGGGTTTGAATGTATCTCATTGGTCCACATTGTTAATCTTATTTTTTTAAAATTTTCTATATTTTTTCCGAAATTTTTTGCGCTCTCTAAATAGCGTATCTTTGCGTATCGCCCGATACCGCGACCGATATCGCGACCGAGTTGAAAATCGGGTGTCCGATACCGGGACCGATACCGAGACTTTGAACCATGGTTGTTACTCATCGGTCCGATGCAAGGCAGGGAACGAGATGGGATGGACGGTTTATGAGTATTTTTCTTTTTACTTGTTAGTCCTATTGGAATAAATATGGGATAAGTGTCATCATGGTTCAAAGTATCGGCCGAGTTGACTCGGTATCGGCCGAGTAAACTCGGAATCGGAGGGCACCGATCTGATACCGAGAGACGTTTCAAAAAAAACACTGAATCGGTCGAGACAGCCGCGATATCGCCCGAGATAACCGATTCCTCCGAGACGCCTCGCCGCGATATCGGCCGAGACAACCGATTCAAACGATATTGTCATATTTTGTTTTATTTTTTGATAGAACTTTTATCTTTTACCATATTTCTTCGTTGTTGAAAATATATTGTAACATTTACAAAATCGTATTACTTTTTCAAAAGTATTAACATTAATTTTTTAAAACATAAAACTCTTTTTTTAAATGACTCTACTAAAAAAAATATATAAATCTTTTAAAAAGTAGTACTCTTTTTTTTTTTTAAAATGACTACTAAACTCTTTTTTCAAAGAAATGTTATTTTTTTCCAAAAAATATTCAAATCTTTTACAAAAAATATATAATGTACATTTATGTTTGTAAAAAATGTACATTTCTGTACAAATATTATTTTGTACGTTTTTTGTAAAAATGTAAAAAAAATGTACATTTTTGTTAAAAAAAATGTACATATTTGTAAAAAAATATATATTTTTGTTAAAAAAAATGTACATTTTTGTAAAAATGTCCTTTTGTACGTTTTTGTAAAAATGTACCTTATTGGAAATTTTTGTAAAAAATGTTCTTTTGTACGTTTTTATAAAAATGTAAAAAACAATATACATATTTGTTAAAAAAATGTACATGTTTGTAAAAATGTTCTTTTGTACGTTTTTGTAAAAATGTAAAAAAATGTACATTGTTGTTAAAAAATGTACATTTTTGTAACAATGTTCTTTTGTACGTTTTTGTAAAAATGTAAAAAAATATACATTGTTGTTAAAACAAAATGTATATTTTTGTTTTTCAATATTATTATTGGTTTACTATGCAATATTGAATCTGACAACTCTACCGCGCTTCAGTATAACCAATTCTACAATGCAATGTATTGAATGATGGGTTTGAATGTATCTCATTGGTCCACATTGTTAATCTTATTTTTTTAAAATTTTCTATATTTTTTCCGAAATTTTTTGCGCTCTCTAAATAGCGTATCTTTGCGTATCGCCCGATACCGCGACCGATACCGCGACCGAGTTGAAAATCGGGTGTCCGATACCGGGACCGATACCGAGACTTTGAACCATGATAGCAAGGGTGACGTGCGATTGTCTCCTGATATTACTCTTTCCTCAATTTTGCATATTCCCAATTTTTCTTTTAATCTTTTATGTGTTAGCCAACTTGCCAAACATCTTAATTGTGTCGTTGTATTCTTACCAACCCACTGTTACTTGCAAAACCTGAGTTCGAGGAGGATTTTTAGCAAGGGTATGAGCATAATGAGTTGTACCCAATGTTTTTAACTGCGGTCGCGCAAGGTGTCCTGTTTTGGCTCCGGACTCTCATCGCGTATCGCGCAAGCAATTCATGCATTCCAGTTTTTTAATTAGAAAAACATATAAAAATATAAATAAATAAATAAATAAGTTCAAACAATCAATCCAAATAAAAAGCACTACATCATTTCAAATAAAGTCATAAGACCATAAAATACACCATTCCAAACCAAATAAAGACACAAACATTGGACCACATCGTTCCAAACACAGCCACATAACATAAATAAATCAATACATAATTTCAACACATAAGTTCCAAAAATAAATTAACAAAAAATGAAATCAAAAGTAGTCTTGAATAAATTTTGTAAGTGCATCCACTCAAAGGTATTATTAAGTTAATCCACCAAAATGGGACAAATATTTGTACGCATCTACCTTGTGGATGCACCATTTTAATGGATTAACTTATTAACTATTTTTTTATGGAGGTACTTACAAAATCCGCGGATGGATCCAAGATTACCCTAAACTAAAATTTATAAAAAAAAATAGCATTTTAAACCGACAATTATTAAAAAAATAACATTTTAAACTGAAAATTATTAAACAAATAACATTTTAAACTGACCTGAAAAATAAACAACATTATAAGCTAAAAATTAAACAATAAGTAACATTTTAATCTAAAATTTGTAAAATAAGTAAAAGTTTAAACTTATAATTATAATATAATTAAATTTTAAACATAAATTTTTAAAACAAGTAGCATTTTAAACTGGCAATTATAAAAATAAAATAAAATAACATTTCAAACTGAGATTTAAAAAATAAGTAACATTTAATACTGGAAATTATAAAATAAAAAACATTTTTTACTGAAAATGTAAAATGAGTAAACGTTTAAGTAAACTGAGAGTTTGGAACAGTGAATATCAGATAAAAGTAACATTTTCAACTAAACTTTTTAAAATAAGCAAATAACATCACTGAAACCTTCGTAAATAAGTAAAATGAGGGTTTGGAACAAAGCCCGCCTAAGCAAAGTCGGCAAGTGAAATAGCTGAAATCCCTCAAACGAAACTCCGACGACTTTGATTTCCAATAATAGTTGATCGGCAACTTTGATTTGCAACCACAGTACCTCCGACTTCTAAAGTTTCTTTGGGTTACAGGTTTATAAAATGCACAATTTTGTTTCCCTTTTATTTTAACAAAACGACATTGCTTTTTTCCAAAGCTCAATTAGCATACCAATTGCGCACGATTACGTGCCACGTATAGCCCAAAGCGCATGCTATTTAGAAGTCTCGCAAAAAAATGTGCGCAACATAGCATTTTTACTGCGCAAAACGCAATAGCGCATTATTACGTTTGCAATAGCGCGCAATTTAAAACATTGGTTGTACCACTTTGGGGATCCACCACCGCATTCTTCCACATCCAGTCTCGGTGCTTCTATACTACCTAGTTTCATTTCATATGGTTTTTCTCTTAGTACCTTACATTTGTAGCACACCTATTTAGGGCATGTAAACTTTCAATACTTATGTTTGTAATTCCCTTTCCTTCTTAATGCATGTAAAAAAGGTTACACCTAGTGCACAAGGCTCCCGCTTAACTGCTGGGTATAGGAGAGACAGATATCAGCTGGCCTTACCCCCATATATGGCGAGGTTGCTCCCATGTCTCAAATCCGAGAGCAATCGTACCTTGGGCAATGGCACTTGCCATCGCACCAAAGTACAATGGCAAGTAAAGACAAAAAATACAACAAAAAATAAAAAATTCTTGTGTGAAGCTTGTGAGCTTTCTAAACATACTCAAACTAATTATATTCTCATATTAATCATGCCCTAGTATGTTTGATTTGGTTCATTCTGATGTGTGAGGCCATTATGGGTCACTGCTTTTTCTGGTCAATGCTATTACGTGACATTCAAAGATGATTATACTAGATGTACTTGGGTACATCTCCTTATAAGAAAATTTGAGGTACTCCCTTTGTCCAAATTCTATAAATGATTAAAAACTCAATTTAAAATTGTGGTTTGTAATCTCCTATCTTCAACCCAATACCACTTTGTTTCACATCCCTCCTCGTATCTTTGGGTGTAATTGCTTCACTCATAACAGTAGCCCTTCTAGGCACAGACTCGATGTAAAGCTATTCGGTGTAATTTTGTTGGCTACTCCTCGATATCTAAGGGGTATCGATGCTATGGCTCTGTATCCAAACACATGTATCGCTCTCTTGATGTCACTTTTCATGAGGTTGTCCCGATTTATGGGGGTGTGGCTCCTACACCGGCTCCTATCTCGAAATCTGAGGATGAGGTGTCATTATTTATCCGTCCTCTTTCTTTATTTGTTGAGGCTCCTTTACCCATGCCATCGGAAATCCCTTTGTAGGTGTATTCCCGTCGTCCTCGGTCGCCTCCACCAGCTCCTTCTCCGGACTCACGTAGTCCTCTCTCTTCTTTACATCCTCCTAATTTTGATTTTCTTTCTCGTTACCCTTCTCGTATTCGACGCCCCCTTCACGATATGGTTTTGCTAGTGATACTAGTTGTCTTATTTCCCAATTTCAGGTCTATATCGAGCTTTTCTGGGCCAACTTGACTCCATCTCCATTTAGGCTCTTTAAAATCCTAAGTGGGTGGAAGAGATGAGAGTGAAAATTGATGCTTTAGACTGAAGCGATACATGGGAGCTTGTTTCTCTACCTCCCGCGGAGAATACCGTTGGATGCAAATGGGACCAATTACATCTATGGAGGAAACCATTGTACCGTTTCATGTCGGGCAGAAAACCATTTGATGTAAATGATGCATTATTTCAAGTCCATTTGCATCCAATCGGTGGATGTAAATGGGCCAAACATAAATGGTTTTCTCCGTGTAAATGATGCAAAGCTAAGACAACATAACTAAGACCCAAAAGTTGGAGGGCCCAATATTCTTGCATCGTTGAAAGTTTTGATATTTTGGTTAGTGGGAGGTTTTGCACTTGTATAAAACATTTTCTCAAATTATCAATGCATGTTCTTAAAAGGGCACATAATGAATAAGTGAAAACTTAAGATATTTATGTTTATCTTGAACAAATTGGCTTGTTCTTAAAAGATATATGTAAAGGTTTCTTGCAATCTTAAGGCATCATGAGAACATAACGGGTCGGAGTATAAAGTATTTAAGGTTTCGTGCATAAATTTTGGTGAAAAATTGGTTCTGCACAAATAGTTTTTAGCATGAAACATATAGTGGGGCCAATAGTGAAAATAGTATAATCATAGATCACATTTAGTTTGATATTTTCCAAACCACATTAGTTGGCAATCCATGTAGGTAAAGGTATCGAAATTTATAATTACGGAGTGATCATGCGTTGTTTAATGATGTTTGGTTCCCATGGTTCAATGTATATAATATTATTGGACCATTATAAGGTACTTTCAACTAGGTTATACATTTATATGATTCTGGGATACGTTTTTCACTTTTATTAAATATTAATGGTTGGGGGCTAAGGATACAGGCAACCCATGGGACTTGTTCCCTCAAACGTGGCAAGGGACTCGAAACAGAGGTCGAAGGGGCGATAGCTTATCAGCTATGATAAGCATGAAAGGTAGAATCCTGAACAAATAGAATATGTGATTTGCTTATAAATAGTGCCTCTGTAGATGGGATGTAACAAACCTCTTTCAAATTGCACTCTCATTTCCTTTCTCCTCAATTAATAAGAACAACTCCCTCCCCATGGACTAGGCATTTTGCCGAAGCACGTACATCCAGTGTTCATAATTTTTATGTGGCTTATGTATATTTCTCTTGCGCTTATTGGTTTGTGAGATCGTTACACCTGGTAGTACATTTTACCATGTACAATGGCCACCTCCCGGTCATAATTCAAATTAAATTTTTAAAACGAACAATCAATATCGCTCCAGTGAGAGAATGTTATAATTTTATTTTGTTGGACTTATTTTGATTGATTTTAAGTTTCTAAAACCCGGTTAACAATATAGCCCAATTAAGTGCAGTTATCCCCAAATATGATTAGTGATTATTTACAGTTTTAGGTTCTATGGCAACACCTTAATTAATTAACAAATGTGGTGGTATATTGTGTGGCCCAAGGGGTGGCAATTCGGGTTTGTCATGTCATTTTCAGGTCGTGATTATTTTGATTTTATTATAAGTTTTAGGTACTCTTAAATCCATACAAGCTAATCGTGTCATGTTCGAGTTATTACCATAAACGGGTCATCGTGTCAAAAATTACCAGCCCTAGGCCCAAAGAATCATACGACATAAACTCTTCCTACGAAATAATCATGACACACAATATTTACGTAGTTCAATTTTGGGAATACAACCTACACAAGTATGAATCACAGTCACTAGTAGAATGTGAAGTTAACTTGTCCAAAGCATATTAGCTTACCCAAAAGAGAAGAGGATGCAACGGGTACAAATCCGGGTAACCCACATGAGCCTACACCTCCACTTAGGCATTGGGTTATTCTTATCTCTCCAACCATGTAAAGCAATCTTGGTACCCACATACCCAACCATCAAGCACAACCCAAACAACACAACCCGAACCAACGCGATTGGTAAACATAACCCAATTTTCACCCACTCGTAAACCCCTTCTATTTTAGGAGTCCGGTTCCGAAACGGGTCAACAGTGGTAATCGGGTGGTCCTCGGAAAAGCCGCGGGACCCGAGAAACTCAAATGGGTTATCAGTGTGTATATGGTTTTGTTGATCATCGACGGTGAGGATGAGTTGGGGCTCAGAGAGAAAGGGAGTGGTGAGACTGTGGTCCGCCATTGTTAAGGTAAGCTAAAGTGAGCAGTCGGTAGTAAAGGGCAGAAAGTGGGGGGGATTTTGGGACACGTTTTATTATTTAATTTGGGAAAATATAGATTGGATGAATGGATGACGATGGAGATTTATTGAATGAGCATTCACGGGTGGATATTGGGCCGGTTTAGAAATGGATTTGATCGAAGTTGGACGGGTTCGAATCGGATTGACTCATAGTTTGGGGTCGGATTTGATTTATCCATTTTTTTCACTCTCAACTCAACTAAGTCTTTATCCAATTATTTGGGATCCCGCTACATTAGTGGTGACAAAATGTGACTCAAATAATAAAACAACTCATATTGGCGCAATCATCAAAATATGAGGTCCATATTTTGTAAGGACACGATTCTCCGATTGACTCTTAATGCAGTTTTGGTTCCATTCCGGATAAAAATGTTTAAGTCATAGGATAAGTTTTAAATTGTATTCATTCAAGCCTATGACGGGTTAGTTGAAGACGTAGTGGCCAAGTTCATAAAGCTTCATCAAATGTCGTGTTTGTAGTGCCTCGTTTTCTACGTCAACATGGTTTCATTGCTCCGAAGGTATGAATGCAGTATATATTTATATACGAGCTTGAAACAAGTTTTATTGGGTGTAATTTATAATTTTTATAAACTAATTTTAACTACTTTGTTTTACTCAGAAAAAAAAAATTAGAACTTTCCATCAAAGTTTTGGGCTAAATATTTCATTTTTCTGACACGTCGTTCGATCCACACTGGAATCTCGTTCGAACAAGACTGTCAGGTCGTTCGAACGAGATGCCAGGTCATTCGAATGAGATTTCTGACGATTTCCTTTTTTTATTCTGGAACCTTGTTAGTAAAGTCGTTCGAACGAGTTTTGGAGGAAAAAAAATTTGGGCTGTTTTTTACGGTTTTCCCACTTTTCCCACTATCTTTTGTCAGATTTAATAAGGTGCGGGAACCAACTTTTTCTATCTAACTTTTTCATAACTTCGTATCTCCTAGAGAAAGTTTTAGAGAGCTTTAATTTACAAAGAAAAAGTTCATGTTTGAGTGTTTATTTTTCAAGAAAAATCTTTAAAACACTTGGGTTACACCCATTTGTTTAGTTTATCCAAGTTCCTATATATATATATACATTGTTTGGAATTTTGGCACCGGTTTCTATCTCTACCATTGGAAGAGTGTTTGGGTTTACTTCTAAATCCCTCAAATAAGAAGAAGTTTGTTTTGGCTGCGGCATTCTCACATGGTGAAAGGCACTATGTATGGTTGACGGTTGCTTCCTAGTTCCTCATTGGTGGATTCCAAGGTTCCGGTGGAGTCCGAGATTGTCGGATAAGCAAAGGTCAGTACAAGAAGGAGCATCGGGGCTTGAAGGGAGTCGAGTCGAGTGTTGTAAGTCGTTTCGCTTGTACTTGTAAAATACCATACTTAGTGGACTTAAGGCTAGGGTCGTCCGAAATTTTTTCCGTTGTGGGTTTTTTCTCGTACATCGCGGCGTAGTGGTTTCTTTGTTTATTTTATCTTTTGGAAATTCACCTAGAACGCATGCTTAGGTCAAAAGATAAAATTTGGTTTAAATCACTACTTACTTAATTTGGTGCTAAATTAATTTGGGTAATGTTTATGTTAATTTAATTCAAGTCTTCACTTAATTTGATTAAATTGGTTTAAGTGAAATATCTATGTGTCATTTAATTTAATTTCACTTTGGTTTAATTTTAATTTGAAAGAAATTAAAATTTGGTGTTTGTATTGAACCATCCCGCTTCCGCATCTTTAAAAGGAAAATGAAAATTGACTTTTTATTTTAAGATTTTAAAATTAAGGGCCTCGTGTTCCAACAAGTGGTATCGGAGCCAAAACGATAAATTACTTCGTTAAGATCCTTTAATTATTTTTTGGATAAAATGGAATTTTCTCCATTTTCAAAATTTCCTATTTTCGATGGTTCCTATTATGCGTATTGAAAAGCGCGAATAAAATCGGCACTAAAATCTATCAACGAGAGAGTTTGGATGTCTGTTGTTAATGGGTGGTCCCCACCTACTCATTTAGTAGATAATGAACGTGTTTCCAAACCCGCCGATAGATGGAGTGAGAATAAATTTAAACTTTCGAATTTTAATTCCCGTTGTTTAAATGCCTTGTTTAGCGCGGTCACACCGAATGAATTCCGTCGTATTATGATGTGTGAAACCGCTAAAGAAGCTTGAGATTTTTTACAACTCATGAATGAAGGTACTAGTATCGTAAAAGCTTCGAAACTCCAAAACCTCACCACTCAATTTGAAACCATCAAAATAAATGAAAAAGAAACTTTTGATGAATTTTATGCTAGACTTTCCGATATTGTTAATTCATCTTTTAATTTGGGAGAGAAAATACCCGACAACCGAGTAGTAAATAAAATTTTAAGGTCCCTACCCGATAGATTTATTCCAAAAATGACCGTTTTAAATTTTTTACCAACTTTAGCCTCTACGAAATTAGAAGAGCTCGTAGGTGATTTACAAATCTATGAACTGGACATGTTTTCCTCTAAAACTGAAAAGAAAATAAAAAAGGGCGTTGCTTTAAAAGCCCTAAAAGAGGAAAAACAAGTAGTAGAGTGTGAAAGTGATAGTGACTCGGAAGATATGGCCTTGTTTGCTAGGAAATTTAAAAAATTTCTTAAATTTAACAAAGGTAAATTTAAAAATAATTTTAAGAAATTTGAAAATTCTAAGCATGACAAAGCCGAGAAGATCCCCAAAACTATTAATGAAAATTTAAATAGGGACGAGTCAAATAAGTGTTTTGGTTGTGAAGGGTATGGTCATAGGGCTTTTGAGTGCCCCACTAAACTAAGGAGAGAGGGTAAGCAACCTATTTCATAAAACGCAACCCTTAGTGATAGTGATAAGAAAGAGGGACCCGATTCCACCACTAAACCCAACTTTGTGGCTTTTATGGCTAGTCATGTGAGCACCGATAATGAATCTTCTCATGAAGATATACAAACACATGACACTTCCGTGGTCAAAGTTTATGATTCCCTTATTTTTATGGTAATGAGAGTGGAGAAGAAAGATAGAATGAAAATGAAGAAGAGGTTAACATAAGTGAACTTCAAAATGCTTTTCAAGAATTATATGATGAATCTATTAAATTAAAAAGAGTTAATTTGAAGTTAGAAGCTAGTTTAAGAGAACGGGTCAAGGTCGTTGATGATAGGGTGTTGGTTGAAGACCTTAGGACACGAGAGAGAGCTCTTCTAGAGAAGCTTGAATATATAGAAAGCGAGAGAGATAGCCTTAGGGGGTTAATGGAATCCTTGAAAAAGGAGCTTCTTGCATTTGAAGAGCGAAATGTTTTATTAGAGTCTAACATTTTAGAATTAGAAAATAAATTAAAAGACTCTAGTAACATCAAATTTGATTTGGAGTGTCGTTCGGAGAAATTAGATAAAATCTTAGGAACAGTCCAAATTAAAAATGACACTTGTGGTTTAGGCTTCAATACTTGTAATGAATCTACTCATAAAGCCAAAACCAATATTTTAGGAGAATCGCCTAGGAAATCCTTTAGAGATCAATCCTTAGGTACCAATTTTCGACGTGTTTTTACTTGTGCCCATTGTGGTCTTAAAGGTTATCTTAAGAAATTTTGTTTTGATCTTAAGAAATTTTCTAGAAAATCCCAACGTAAGGCAACCAAGGTAGTCAAGATTCTTACCCCCCGAGATAGTCATTCATCATTAGTTTGGATTAGGAGATCCGACTTGGTGGCTTTACAAGATAGGGTATTTGATTCTCATTTACTTTCACATGCTTCCTCCCTTGCAAAATCTAAATGTTGAATGTGTTAGTTTTATTTGCATACTTTAGCTTTTGTAATACATGCTATATTATCATGCTAAATGTATGTTTATTTAGTCATTTTATAGTCTATGCTCCATGATTAATCACATACTAGAATAATGATTTTTATTTATCTTTTGTATTATATTTCTTTCATTTTAGTTTGCATCAAATGAAAAATACAAAAATATTTTTGTGTATCATTTGTGTTTTACCCTTTTCGTAATTTATGCATAATAAAAAATACAAATGATTTTTGTGTATCTTTTGAGTAAATATTTCTATTTTTGGTTAAAAATTTAAAAAACTCAAAAAGATTTTTTTTTTTGTGTATTTTAGTTTGACACACTTTATGTGGCATATACTTGTGTTTGAATCTCATATTTTACGCTCCCATGTGGCTAGAACTTTTGGTTAAGATTGTCAATCCTTAAAATGTTCTTTACCATGCTTATATGGAGTAGTTGGATTCTGTGTTGATTTAAATGAATTCTATTTTTATATGCCTCTATTCACACATGCACGAGCTCATTTGAAATTTTAACTTCATATGTACATTTGAGCTTTGTGAGGTGTTCTCCTACCAATCTTTCCATCTACATATTTGTGACCTAGGAGGACTAGTGCATATCAACATCCGTTGCACGTGAGATTTGTGAGAATAAAAAATATTATATATAAATGTGCACGGGGAAGGGATCCGAAAGGATTTATTATCCTTTGCGAGTAATAAGTCACCGTTTGTTTGGTCCTAAAAGAAATACGTGGTCCAAAGGCCTAAAAATAGAATTATGGCATTAAAAAGAAAAATAATTGCCAAGGCCTATTTTTGTTTGATATATTCATTCAAATATATATGCTTATTGAGGGAGATTGGATGGTATATCAACGGTTTGCACAATGTCCGTTTATCCTAGTTGTACTTTCAATGTCATGATTCTATTGGTTTGTAGAATCATCAAAAGTCCAGGCTTGTATGCATTGTGTATGTTTGTTCATTGAGTTCAATTTATATTGTCACTTGAGGTTATATTCAAATGTGACGAAGTTTGCAATCAATTGAGAACTCTGTGAACATGTTTTAAGTGATTGGGTCTAAATTTAATTGTTACTAGTTCACACCCCCAACACTTTCGTTTCCATATGACACATTTTTGCCATACGAGTGTGAAAAGCTTATCTTATTTTGTGTCATTTGTGTGTTTATATCTATCTATATATGCGTGTGCATATTTGGTATATATAGAGTATGTATATATATGATATTTTATTTGGTCTTTGCCTTAATTTCTAGTTCATCTATGCTTTAATTCATAATTGGTGTTGATGTAAAAAACTAGATTGCTCTAATTATTTAATCACAGATAAATAAATAAGACAAATATTTTTAAAGTGGTTCGGCTATGAATAAAACATACGTCCACTGTTATGTTATTGCTGAGTGTTTGTGGAATTCTTGATTACAAGTTCTCTCAAGAAATTCCGGTCCCCCTGAATTGAGGATGATACAAGGTATTTATAGCCTTTAGGCTGTACATGAAAGGTCCAATACATTAAATGATATACATATGAAAGGGTAATACATTTAATGCAGCGTGTGCGTCAAGAATATAATGAATAGTTGAACAGTTGTCCGTCTGGTAATTAATGATACGGCCGAGATGCAGTTCGGACCGCCTTAGTTGCTTGTTGATCAAGAGTTCCTCGGAGTGCTTAGAGTATCTCGGGATGATAGAGTTCCTCGGTATGATAGAGTTCCTCGGTATGATAGAGTTCCTCGGTGTGATAGAGTTTCTCGGTGTATTCTCGTTGCTCGGAAAGAAGCACGGTTGGTCGGGAAATGATCTTCCTCGCTGCTATTGTGCCATGTAGATTGACACGTGTCTTCATCTTCTTCGTCCACATCAGCACATTAATTTTGGTATCAACAAAAGCCCCCAATGTTTCATATTTTGAACTTTGAAGAGTATGGAACATTCTTTCTCGGTATATGGCAATATTAAATGTACTTCCCGGGTTTCAGGAACATTGTATTCAAATTTCCTTCTTATTTCGCAGTTTCCGCCTTTTTGATAAGCGCTTTGATATTCGTGAAAATTTTGTCCTTTTAGCCGCCGGAAGTTTAGTAGTTTCTTTTTGGTAATCATTTCTTTCGCCGCTTCCCAATGCAAATTATTTAAACTTCTTTGGTAACCATACTATCGTCTACGTTTTTTATTCTCTGCATTCAAGCTTTCTCTTCTCTTCTTCTCTTGTGCGTTCATCTTTGTTTCCGTTCGTTGTCAACACATCTCCTTTCTTTCTGTAAGATCTTCTTTCTTTCTTCTGTATCTCTTTTATTCAATATGGTTTATATTGTGGAGTCTGTTGAGAAATTCCGTTCTGATTTTTCCATTCCTTCGTGGGTAACTCTAGAGGTTCTTTCTGAGCCTTTAGATTACTTTCGATTGGCTGAGGGACATTGGTTCCCCAGTCTTTTTGTTGCTGAATGCGGTTTTTCCTTTCCACCAAACCCGTTATGTCTTGAGTTTTGTCAATATTTTGACCTTGTTCCTGCAAAAATAGCCCCCAATTCATGGAGAATAATTAACGGGGTGCACAAATTAAATCTAACTCATGGGACTCGTATTGGGATCCCTGAAATTATGTTTTGTTATAAATGGGCTGTTCTAGATAATATTTATTATTTAAAAACTACGTATTTGAATAGGGCTCTTGTAGTTAATCTCCCTGACTCAAATAGGGATTATTTTGAGCATGGGTTGGTCATAAAAAATTGGCAACATGCGCCTTTATCTGGGAATGAAGTATACAACGGTCCCAGATGCCCCCCATACGGCAATGGGATAGGTTTATTTTTCATTTTATTTTACTTATGAAATTATGCTTTCATCATGTTTGACAAAATGTATGACTGATATCTCGACATGTATTTATTCGCAGTTGATAGCAAAAGAAAAACTCCAAAAGAGTCAGAAGTGAATATCAAGCATTTGAAACTTATCTGGAATTTGCACAAGACCATTGCTGACGAGCATATTAGATCTGCTTCATATTTACTACAGTATAAGAGTTACACAACCTCTTATACTGCTCGTCCTGTTGAACCAGCTTCAACACCAGAAAGTTCATCTTCAGATTCTCATATCCCCCTATCTCAGAGAATGGGCAAGAAAAGAGCTCCTCCTGCTCTATTTGGTGAAATTTCTTCTGCTGTTGGAGCCCAGAAAGGCAAAATTGATGTCCCAGAGGGGACTAAAAAAGTAGATGCTGGTTCCTCCAAAGTTGCCGAGAAGCCCCCAGTGGCCCCGAGCAAGAAAGATGCTCCTGCTGATGTAATTGCCATCTCTCCGACCAAGACTTCTTCCTTGGTTGATGCTGCTGACCGTCCTTTGAAGAGATTGAGGAAATCATCCTCAGTTAATCTTGCTGGAACTGCATCTTCTCTACCCGCTGGTGGTAGTAGTGTCTCAAAAATCATTCTTCCGAGTTCTTCAACGAGCTCAGTTATACCCGAGGTTCTCGGGGTTGATGAAAAAATTCCTAGGGATACACTGACATCCCTAGCTGCTCGCCATCTTTCTTCAGTAAATTTCTCATACCTTTGGTCTTTCTTTCTTTTTCTTGAATTCTTGTATTTGTGTTGACTCTATTGTTTTTCTTATCTTTCAGCTGGTGAACTGCTTCAATACCATCGTGAAGAAAGATCAAGTTATTAAAGCTTCCACTTCCTCGTCCGATGTTGACGATGCTTTGTTGGGTTTAACCCAATCTGTGAAGGAATCTCGCCAACAGTACATCGAGGAGAAAACTGTTTGGGAGAAAAAGCTGGCTGTGGCTGAGGCTGAGAAGATGAGGATGGCTGAAGCCTCCAAGAATTTGGAGGAGAAAGTTAAAGTTTTGGAGGTTAAGCATCAGGAATCTGATGATAAATTGAAGAAGGCGGAAGAAGAATTATCTACTCTGCGAGATATCAAGGTTAAGAAAGAGGAATTGGAGGTGAAGCTCTCCTCGGAGAAGTCGAGGAGAAAAGTTGCAATCAAGAAACATTTCAGCGTTGGTTGGGAGAAAGGATGGGAGAGAGGGATAGCTGCAATGACGTCCCAAGTCCAATATGGGGAGTTGAAATACTTCCATGATGGTTGGGTAGCTGCTCTACAAGAGCTAAAAGTCCAAGACGATTCTGAGCTATTCCAACGGCATCTCCCTGGTCCTCCTCCACCAATTGTGGAAGAAGAAGAAGATGAACCTGCTTCAGATGAGTCTTCCATGGCTATGGGCGATCAAGTTTCTGCCTCTCAACCCTCTGCCACCGAGGACGTTTCCTCCATGCCTCCTCCTCCCGAGAAGATTCCTACCGATCAAGCTGTAGTTACCACCGAGCAACCGAGCTCCTCGTCCCAGCCTCCCGAGAAAGTCTTGGGAGACAAGGAAAAGGTGTGAAGTTGTTCGGTAGCATTTATGTATTTCCTTGTAATCGAACAATGTAACTTTTTGATGATCTAATAAAATATATCTTTGCTTATCTCTGTTGTTGATAACTTGTTTTTGTTGATTGTTGTCTTTTTCTTGTCATTAGTTTGTTGCTAGAATGGACTTGATCTCTTCTCATGATACCGAGCTGATGCAGCAATGTCATCAATACTATAAGGCTGGTCATACAGATCTTAGTACATCGGAAATTGCTGATATCCTTGGTCATGGTGCTTCAGAGAAGGCTATTGAAGCTTATCAGTACTTGAAAGCTTTACTCGACCGAGCAGTGGCCAACAATGTCGCTTACTATGAGTTGATTGAAGAGCTTCATGGTTCCTTAGAGGATCTTCAAAATCAACACAACGAATCAATGGCTTCGTTGCATAAGGATTATGAAAATAGATACCAGCAGCTCTCTTCAGAAATAGGCCACAAGAAGATCATTGCTGGGTATGACGTTAGGGAGAGGACCCTAAAAGGTGAAGTTGAAGCCTGTAGACAAATTGCCGAGATCCTGGAACAAGAAAATAATAATTTGCAGAAAAAATTAGCTCAATATGAATCTGCTGCTTCATCTTCTACTGCATTAATACCAGTTACTGATGAAGGCTTCTCGTTCTTAGAGGTCGAAAATGCCAAACTGAGGCAAGAGCTGGAGGACTTAAGAAGATCTGCCATTTCTGGAACTGCTCGGGGACGAGGAAGAGGTTCTCGGGGGCGAGGAAGAGTCGGCCAAAATGTTGAAGAGGCTCGCACTCAGTCTACTCTGGAAACTCAAGCATTCCAGTTGAAAGTAAAAGACCGTGCTCTGACTGAAATGTCCAATAAAAATCTGTCTCTGGAAGATCAGCTGGCATCAACGAAATCTGCCTTGCATAACAAGGATATCTTTGCCAAAAGCCTTCATGAACAATTGGATAGATTAACCTTCCAATTCCATAAACAGCCAAGGGAATTCTGGATGGCAGGATATAATGAAGCTCTCGTTCATCTGGACGCTCGCATTGAACATGCTAATAATGAAGGTTACAAGCAAGGATGGTTAAATGCATTGGGTGTGTTAAAGTTGGAGCAAGGGCATTTTTTATGGGACTATCATGCTCCATCATTATTAGATATGCCTGTACCACCTTTCAAATTGGATATGGCATGGATCCCAGCTCGTTCCATTCCTCGCAGCCTAATTTCAAAATACCTTGGTGATTATAGCCTTCATTCCCAGGTTGAATTATCTCGTCCTGAGCATCTTTTGGATACACCTTCTGTTATGAACGTCAGAATGCTCAGAGATGTTAATTTCATCAATTCTCCCCTTTGCCTAGAAGACCCTCCTGCCGGCGAGGAACCTGTCTCTAAAGCACAGGGCAAAAAACCAATAGAATAGTAATATTCATGTAACAATTTAGTACCTTCTTGTAATTTGTAATTTATTCTAGATTAATGAAAATATTTTCATTTTCCGTTTGCCAATTTTGTTAGTCTTGTGTTTATCAAGCACATTTATATTTGTACATATGTATTTATGTATCTGTTAAAAAGATAACAATATTATTGTTCAATAAGCAACTTAATAAAAAGTTACAAGTATTAGCAATGTTTCTCGATCACTTAATAATAAAGTAATGAGTAAAAATGTTCAAACTGTTTCCAACCAACCAAGGTGGGTGAATAATGTTTGTCGACCAATTACAGCTGATGGGTTTTTTTATCCCCGACCAGCTATACTTGGTTTAATTATAAAATTGCGTCCGACCAACTAAGATCAATAAGTTGTCCTCGCCGACCAACTACAGTTATTGGGTTTTTATCCCCGACCAACTATACTTGGTGTATTTTTTGAACATTTTGTTCTTCAAAGAACTCATTGTAATAATATTACCTCCCGACCAACATAAGTTGTAATATGAGAGTATATTTTTATCTTACCAACCGTAGTTGATCATGCTGGTGTACACTTTCTGGCTCCTTAAAGCTTTTGGCTCCTTAGAGCATTTTTTGGCTCCTTAGAGCATGTCCTCCTAACCAAAGGAGGTTGGCTACTTATAGCACTTTTGCTCCGTAGAGCTGTCCTCCTAACCAAAGGAGGTTGGCTCCTTAGAGCACTTTTGCTCCGTAGAGCTGTCCTCCTAACCAAAGGAGGTTGGCTACTTATAGCACTTTTGCTCCGTAGAGCTGTCCTCCAAAGGAGGTTGGCTCCTTAGAGCACTTTTGTTGTGTAGTGTATTACACTAGTATTCCCCGAAAAATTTTCAACCAGAAAGAACATGGCGAAACATCCTCGTTTTATTCATAATGAAAGAAATGCTTTACATTTGACATCACTGATAATACTTGCGCAGGTGTTCAGCATTCCATGCGTTCTTAAATTCCTCTCCTTCTAGAGTTGCTATTCTGTAAGTTCCTGGTCGAACAACCTCTGTAACTCGGTAAGGTCCATGCCAGTTTGCTTCCAGTTTATTCTGCTTCTGAATGACCTTCTTTAGCACATAATCCCCCTCATTTAAATCACATTTCTTTACCCTTTTATTGTAAAACAGAGTTGTTCGTTGTTGATAAGCAGCATTCCTAATGGCTGCCTCTTCTCTGACTTCCTCGAGCATATCCAAATCCATCCTTCTCATCAAATCACTGATCGGAGAATTGAAATTTAACACCCTGTGTGTTGGTAGGCCCAACTCGACAGGTATTACAGCCTCACTTCCAAATGCTAGCATATATGGTGATTCACCTGTTGCTGCTCGGGGAGTTGTTCGGTAAGCCCACAAAACTGATTGTAGCTCATTAATCCAATTTGCTTTAGCCTCACTTAACCTCTTCTTCAACCCATTTAGTAATGTTCTGTTCGTTACTTCAGTCTGTCCATTGCTTTGGGGATGGCCTGGTGCTGAATGAAACTTCAAGACGTTTGACTGATGACAATAGGCAGCAAATTCTTCATTATCAAATTGCGTTCCATGGTCTGTGATGAAAGCGTGGGGGAGACCATATCGACAAATGATATTCTTCCATATGAACTGATACACCTTCTCATACGTCATATCAATTAGTGGTTCAGCTTCCACCCACTTAGTAAAATAATCTACTGCCACGACGAGATACTTGAACCTTCCTCGGGTCGTCGGCAGTGGTCCAACCAGATCAATCCCCCACATGGCAAATGGCCAAGGTGATGTTATGGGTGTCAACAATGCCTGTGGAGTTCTTCGGATGGAAGAAAAACGTTGGCACTTGTCACACTTCTTAGCATAGGCTATACAATCAGCTCTCATCGTCGGCCAGTAGTATCCCTGTGTCATCACCCTTTGCAGAAGAGTCCGACCTGCTACATGAGCTCCACAAGATCCTTCATGGATTTCTTCAATCAATTCTTTGACTTCTGATGGATGCACACATCTCTGCAAACCTGCCATAATTCCTCGTCTATACAAAACACCATTAGTTAACACATACCGAGCAACTTTATACTTCAATTTCTTGGCAGCTAGTTTGTCCTCCGGTAGTATTCCTTCTTCAATGTATGCTCTGATAGGATCCATCCAAGATGGTCCTAAATCAAGGGTAATAATCTTCACCGTCAGATCTTCTTCTATGCTCCGACTTTCAAGTACTTCAATTGGTATTGTTCTTCGCAGCTCGGTGCGCGTAGCTGACGCTAGTCGGGCCAATGCGTCTGCTCTAGCATTCTCCAATCTCGGTATCCTCATCAATTGAATAGCATCAAATTCTTTCAATAACTCCATCACTTTTGCATGGTACTTCACCATTAACTCTCCCTTCACTGCATATATTCCCATCATTTGATTCACAATTAATTGAGAATCACTGAAAACAATTACTTAACGTGCCTCTATAACTTTCGCCAAATGAAAACCTGCTATCATACCCTCATATTCAGCCTCATTATTCGAAGCTTTGAATTGGAATCTCAAGGCATACTCCATGTCAATATCATCTGGAGAGTTTAAAATAATCCCTACTCCACAACCAGCCGTGCAAGATGATCCATCTACATATAATCTCCATGTATGTAACTCGTCTTCAAATTTCTTATCTGTTAGAGTTCCTCGGTGAAATATCATCTGTTTTCTTTCATCATCCCCGGGTATCCTTCGTTCCTCGTCGGTCATTTGTTCGCGCCCCTCTACCAACCGGAGTTGGTCGGGGTTTGAATATGATGATTTTTCTACATCCACAAGTCCTTTTACCAACCTTGGTTGGTTTGGATTTGTGTCTGTTGATCCTGTATCGTCCACAGGTAGGTCAGCAAGCACCTTTTGCTCCTCGGGGGTATCAGGGTATGTGAACTCTGCTATAAAATCTGCCACGGCTTGCCCTTTCAACGATGATCTGGGTTCATACACAATATCATATTCACCGAGCTCTATTGCCCAGTACATCAATCTTCCTGATTTTTCTGGCTTGTGAAGGGCTTGTCTTAACGGCATGTCGGTATACACAATGATGGTATGGGCTTGGAAGTATGGTCTCATTCTTCTACTTGCTTCAATTAATGCCAGTGCCAATTTTTCCAGCTTTGGGTATCTGATTTCCGCACCTCGGAAGGCCTTGCTTGTGTAATAAATTGGCTTCTGGACTCCATTCTCCAATCTGATCAACGCCGAGCTAACTGCATTTTCTGATACTGCCAAATACAAGTACAGCTTCTCTCCAGTTATTGGCCTAGACAACAATGGTGGGGCTCCCAAATACTTCTTCAAATCTTGAAAGGCTTTCTCACATTCATCAGTCCACTCAAAACTTTTTCGTAGTGTTTTGAAGAATGGGAGGCATTTATCAGTTGCTCGGGATACAAATCTGTTGAGTGCTGCAACTCGTCCGGTAAGACTTTGCACTTCTTTCTTCGTCGTCGGGGATCGCAGCCCTAAAAGAGCCTTGATCTTTTCTGGATTTGCCTCAATACCTCGTTGGTTGACGATGTATCCGAGGAACATTCCTTCTCGTACTCCAAAGGTACATTTCGTCGGGTTAAGCTTCATCTGGTATTTATCCAGTTGATCAAAAGTTTGACTCAAGTCAACCAAATGATCTGCAGCTCTTTTGCTTTTGGTGAGCATGTCGTCGACATAGACCTCCATATTACGGCTGATTTGTTCGGTGAAAACCTTGTTCATCAACCGCTGATATGTTGCACCTGCATTTTTTAAACCAAAAGGCATAACATTATAACAATAAGTTCCCCTTGGGGTAATAAAAGAAGTACTTTCCCTGTCTTCAGGTTTCATTTTGATTTGGTTGTAGCCAGAATAAGCATCCATGAAGCTGAGTAGCTCGTGTCCCGAGGTAGCATCCACTAGTTGATCAATTCTGGGCAATGGAAAATGATCTTTTGGACATGCCTTGTTGAGATCAGTAAAATCAACACACATTCTCCATTTGTTGTTCTTCTTCTTTACCATCACCACATTCGCCAACCAATCTGGATATTTCACATCTTCAATGAATTGGGCTTTCTGGAGTTTCTCGACCTCCTCTTGTATGGCCTGGTTCTTCTCGGGACTAAACACTCTTCTTCTTTGCTTCACAGGCTTGATCTCCTTATTCACATTGAGTTCATGACATAAGAAGTTTGGATCTATTCCTGGCATGTCTTCATGACTCCAAGCAAAAGTATTCTTCCTGCTTCTCAAGAAAGTTATCAACTCCTGTTTTATTGAAAAATCCAACGATGATCCTATCTGAGTTATTCGTTCAGGATGCTCATCGTCCAGGATAACAATTTCTGTAGATTCTACAGCCTGCCCTTTTATGAGTTGAGATTCATCCCTAGGGTCAAGAGTTTCAATTTCTGTGCCTTCCTTCACTTGGTAAGTAGTAGTCTTTTTCTTTGATTCTTCAAGTTCCTCTTGCTCGGCAGACGAATAATAGCATTCCCGAGCTACTTTTTGATCACCTTTCATAATTCCTACTCCAAAATTCGTTGGGAATTTCAAACACTGATGTACTGTAGATGGAACTGCTTCAAACTTCTTCAATCCAACTCTTCCCATGATGATGTTGTAGGCGGACTGCACATTCTTATCCATCACAAAAAAGCGTATTCTTTCTGTTCGACAAGCATGCCAAGTTCCAATGAGTATATCCAACTTGATCGTCCCAAGTGGAAAAACTTTCTCGCCAGCAAAACCCAGAAGGGGTCTGTGATAAGGTTCTAACTGAGATAATTTTAAATTCAAGCTATCAAAGCATGAATAGTACATGATGTCTGCCGAACTACCATTGTCTACTAACACCCTTGAAATGACCACATCCTTCATCCTCATTTTGATCACCAGAGGATCATCATGAGGGTAAAGAACACCTGCCAGGTCGTTTTTTGAAAAACCAATCACTAGCTTCTCTTTGTTTACCTTCCTCGGACGATCATCCTCGGCCAGGTTTATTCGCTGAATGTATGAACAAGCTTGAGCCTCTCCGAGGTAAGCTTTTCTTTCTGCAGTAAGGTCTCCTCCTCCTGCATCTCCTCCTGTAATAACATTACAATCAAATGACCCAAAACGTATGGAAAATACCTCTCGTTCAGGTTTCCTTGGCTTCTTGGGAAGATCGGGGTCATCATCTGGATCCTCTTCATGGTCTCTCCTCTTTTTCTCCTCTGCACGACGAGGAGATTTAGATCTCTCTCTAATTCTATCATCATTCTTCCTCCCACTCCTGCGATCTACATACTTTGATAATTTTCCTCTTCGGATGAGTGTTTCAATCTCGTTCTGAAGGGCTATACAATTTTTGGTCATATGGCCATGATCTTTGTGAAACTCGCAATATTTGGCCTTATTCCTCAGGTCGGGATCTGTCTTCAGTTTCTCTGGCCACTTGATTTCCTCGTTATTCCTGATTTCTTCCAAAACATGATTAATACCCAATTTCAATGGAGTATAATTATCATACTTCTTTAGGGCTTCCAACTTCATCCTGTTATTCTTGGATGTTTGTCACCACCATTACCTTTCTGATCTTTCTTTTTAGAATTGTCGACCTCCACTTTAACTTCTTTATCCATATTCTTCTTCGCAGCCATAGCCTCCTCGGCATTCATGATTTTGGCCGCCTTTGCCATCAACTCCGACATATTTTTAGGTGGATCTTTGGCCAAAGTGTAGTACAGCTTGTTAGGCAGCAATCCACTCATCAGAGCAGTGATTGCTGTCTTTTCTTCATAATCTATGACTTCCAACTTTTCGTTATTGAAACGAGTTATGTAATCTCTAGTACTTTCACCTGATTTTTGTCTAACACTTAGCAAGTGTGCTACTCGTTTTACCGGCTTTGCTCCAAAACAAAAATTGCCAATAAACAGCTCGGCTAACTGAACAAAAGTTGAAATCTTATCCCGAGGAAGATTATTGTACCATATCTGTGCAGATCCGGTAAGAGTTCCCGAGAATGCTCTACACCTCATCTCGTCGGGGACAGCGTAGATATCTGCAGCAGCTTGGTATTGTTCTATATGAAGTACGGGATCTGTCTTTCCATCGTACTTGGGAGTTACTACGGGTGCTTTGAATTTCGACGGTGTAGGGAAATCCACAATGGCTTGCACAAAAGGTGTTCCTTGAACAAAAGTTCTCTGTAAGGGGTTCCTCGCCTTAGCCATTTCTCCCAGTCTATCCTCCAACCGTTGAATGGAACCTTTCCATGCTTCATTCCCTTCCTCGGGCCGCTTAGTCCGAGCAACTGATTGCTCTGACGTAGCTTCCTGAGATTTATCTCGACGAGTGGTTGGTCGTGATTGCGCAGATCCTTCTCTCAAACCTGGTGGTGGTCGAAAACTTCTTGATGGAGCCCTAGGTGGACTCATGTTCCTCCTTGGTCCTAATCGACTGAAAGGAGACACTCTGCTTAACCTTTCCAAAGCACTAGTTCTCTCCGGAGAGAGAGTGATACGTTGATCTGTATCCGTAGCCCGTATCGATGAAGTTCGCCCAGGTTGATAAGAAGAATCATTAGACTCCTCATTGCGATATGACCCAGTACGTCTAGATTGCGATTGCCTATGATCACTCCTTTGCCCTGAATAGGTAGGTGCAGCGCCCTGAAGAGTTTGAATGAGTTGCCTCATAGATTCTTGCATGGCGGTTTGTCCTTGAGCCAGATTCGTCATAATTCCAGCTAGATCTGGGGATGCAGATGGATTTGGAAGATTTCCAGTATTTCCAACATTTCGATTACTGGATTCTGGATTATCTGCCATTGGTGACAAATGATTTTTATGAAAAACGATAATAACAGTCGTTTCCCACAGACGGCGCCAATCTGTTGATGTAAAAAACTAGATTGCTCTAATTATTTAATCACAGATAAATAAATAAGACAAATATTTTTAAAGTGGTTCGGCTAGGAATAAAGCCTACGTCCACTGTTATGTTATTGCTGAGTGTTTGTGGAATTCTTGATTACAAGTTCTCTCAAGAAATTCCGGTCCCCCTGAATTGAGGATGATACAAGGTATTTATAGCCTTTAGGTTGTACATGAAAGGTCCAATACATTAAATGATATACATATGAAAGGGTAATACATTTAATGCAGCGTGTGCGTCAAGAATATAATGAATAGTTGAACAGTTGTCCGTCTGGTAATTAATGATACGGCCGAGATGCAGTTCGGACCGCCTTAGTTGCTTGTTGATCAAGAGTTCCTCGGAGTGCTTAGAGTATCTCGGGATGATAGAGTTCCTCGGTATGATAGAGTTCCTCGGTGTGATAGAGTTTCTCGGTGTATTCTCGTTGCTCGGAAAGAAGCACGGTTGGTCGGGAAATGATCTTCCTCGCTGCTATTGTGCCATGTAGATTGACACGTGTCTTCATCTTCTTCGTCCACATCAGCACATTAATTTTGGTATCAACAATTGGTATCTATCTTGTTGCATTATTTGTTGATATCACATGCTTAATACTTTATGTATCATATTGGTATCATTTTCTTGCATCCTAGTTGGTATCCGTTATTATTTGTTGGATTAGTTATGATTTTGTTGCCCATGTGCTTTAATGTTCTCATCACTTTATGCACATTTGCATGTTTAGCTTGTTATCTCATTCTATTTATCCCTTGTTTAGTTTAAGGGGTGTATATTCTTTAATTAGGGAAGATAAGTTACCTTTTTAATTCTTTATCCTTTGTCTATTACTAAACAAAAAGGGGGAGAATGATAGGGGGAGAAATGGTATCTAATCCTATTGTAATCTTATCTAAGTTTAGGAGATTTAACTTAGGGGGAGAGCGATATCTTCTTAGGTTGATCATTGTTGATAAAGGGGGGGGGGGGGGGAGAGAATTAATTTAGAGGGAATAATCATTTAATTGCATTTAATATTTTGATATTCTCTATGCGTTTAATGTGTTTGATTAAGTGTGCAGGAATTCTTCTATATATGACAACTTTCTTCATCGGCAAAGATAGTGATCCTTGGGTCTTGAGTCAAGTTTGGGTGGGATGTTTGAGTCTAGTAGAGCTTGACATCCCTTTACGATTTTTGTTTCGTTTTTATCCCGGAATAGCCAAAGGGGGAGATTTGTAAGGACATAATTCTCCGATTGAGTCTTAATGTAGTTTTGGCTCAATTCCGGACAAAAACGTTTAAGTCATTGGATAGTTTTAAATTGTATTCATTCAAGCCTATGACGGGTTAGTTGAAGACGTAGTGGCGAAGTTCATAAAGCTTCATCAAATGTCGTGTTTGTAGTGCCTCATTTTCTACGTCATCAACATGGTTCCATTGCTCCTAAGGTATGAATGCATTATATATTTATATATGAGCTTGGAACAAGTTTTATTGGGTGTAATTTATCATTTTTATAAATTAATTTTAACGACTTTGTTTTACTCAGAAAAATATTTTTTTAGAACTTTCCATAAATGTTTTTGGCTTAAAACTTAATATTTCATTTTTCTGACACGTCGTTCGATCCACACTGGAATCTCGTTCGAACGAGATTGCCAGGTCGTTCGAACGAACGAACATCTCGTTCGAACGATATTTCTGAAGATTTTCCTTTTTTCATTCTGGAACCTCGTTAGTAAATCCGTTCGAACGAAAAGTCGTTCGAACGCGTTTTGGCGGGAAAAGTTTTGGGGCAGTTTTTGATGATTTTCCCACTTCTTTTCCCCACTATCTTTTGCCAGATTTGATAAGGTGCGGGAACTAACTTTTTCTATCTAACTTTTTCATAACTTCTCATCTCCTGGAGAGAGTTTTAGAGAGCTTCAATTTACAAAGAAAAAGTTCATGTTTGAGTGTTTATTTTTCAAGAAAAATCTTTAAAACACTTGTGTTACACCCATTTGTTTAGTTTATCCAAGTTCCTATATATATATGTACATTCCTTGGAATTTTGGCACCGGTTTCTATCTCTACCATTGAAAGAGTATTTGGGTTTACTTCTAAATCCCTTAAAGAAGAAGAAGTTTGTTTTGGCTGCGGCACTCTCACGTAGTGAAAGGCACTATATGTGGTTGACGGTTGCTTCCTAGTTCCTCATTGGTGGATTCCAAGGTTCCGTTGGAGTCCGGGATTGTCGGCTAAGCGGAGGTCAGTACAATAAGGAGCATTGGGGCTTGAAGGGAGTCGAGTTGAGTGTTGTAAGTCTTTTTGCTTGTACTTGTAAAATACCATACTTAGTGGACTTAAGGATAGGGTCGTCCGAGGTTTTTTTCCGTTGTGGGTTTTTCCTCGTACATCGCGGCGTAGTGGTTTCTTTGTTTATTTTATCTTTTGCAAAATGACCTAGAATGCATGCTTAGGTAAAAACATAAAATTTGGTTTAAATCACTACTTTACTTAATTTGGTGCTGTAATACCCCGTATTTTTATGATATTTATTTATGGGATTAATTGAATTAAATGTGTTTTAATTGAGAATTAATCCGGATAAAAATACTAGCGAGATGCGAGTTGGTATTTGATTTTAATGAGTATATATGGCTATATATGAATATGGAAATTATGAAATTTGTCGAGAGATTGAAATACGGCAATTTGGAATTTTGTTGAGACGCGTGTGACAGTCGCGTCAGGAATACTATTATTTAATTAAAAAGTGAATTTTAATTATATTAACCATAGGGTCGTTTGGAGTGCGCCAACGCGTCCGGAAGGGTCGAAATAGTCAGAAAACACTAGTCGGGGGTTTAGTTTGGGTCCCTGGGCATTTTTAGGTCATGCCGGCAACGTATAAGGGTAGTTTGGTAATTTTGGATTTTTGAGAATTAAAACCCACGAAAATTAGGAATTAATATCTGATTTGGACTTTACCCACTAAACCCACTAACAATATTAAATGACTTAATGGGCTACGGGAGTTATTGGAATTAGTTCCAAAAGTTTCCTAAGGCAAACCCTAGCCTCCATTGTCACCTTGGAGAAAAAGACTTGTATAGAGAGAGAGAGGAGAATTCTGCAAAGAGAGAGAGAACAACTCATCAATTCGCCATCAAAATCAGAGAAATACATAAGGCAAGTGGTTTAATTTACATTATGTTGCAGTGAATGTCTCTTCCATGCTTAGACAATTCTAAAATTTCATTTGTTTGGGAGATTGATGAAAACCCATAAAATTGGAGTTATAAATTTAATTTTGGATATAGGTTTGCATGTAGAAATGTTATTGGATGATTGAACTAAAAGAATTACTACTTTTTGTGTCACAAAAACGGATTTTATTAGACTCATTGATGATCTAAAATTTCTAGGGTTCATGTTCTTGAGATTTGGGGAAAAATGTAGAGTTTTGATATTTGGATGATGTTTAGGATGAATTAACCCCACAAAACACGTTAGTATATGACCTAAGTGTGTTTAGGAATGATTAGAAACCTTGAACAATTGTTGGATTGATGTTTAGATGAGATTAGAGGTGAAGAAAAGATGGAAAAAACGAGAATAGGAAAATCTGGGCTCGAAACTGGCCTCTCGTTAGAAGACCTGCCCAGGTCGTTCGAACGAGCTTCTAACGAGTTGACAGTTTGCCTTTTAACGAGAGGGTTGTTCATTCGATGTCTTTCGTTCGAACGAGATCTCGTTAGATGCCCAGTTCGTTCGAACGAACTCTCGTTCGAACCAGCCTCGTTCGAACGAGACTTCTAACGAGAGGACAGTTTGGCCTTTTTGGCCTGATTTGATTTCGAGTGTTCCGTAACCTTATTAAATGGTAGACTTGACATTTCCTTGATGACTAATTGATATAGTTGGGTTATTTGGGATATAATGAGGAGTAAAACATAGAAGTGTGATTTGAATTGAATGGATATTGTGGAATAGGACGCGAGTGACTATTACGATGCGAGAATTATTGACGGCTTAAATAATTGAATTAATCGGGAACTTATGAATTGTGTAACATTATAAGTCGGTACGAGAATGAGAAGTGTACCACAAATAAATTACGGTGATTACTAAGATGTGTGTTTACTTAGTATATGTATATGATTTTATGTGTATGACATACCTACCATACTTGCTATCACGGGAGGTTTACATTCGCTTAGGACCCTCTAATCCTTGTGTTGCCAGGATTTAGATTGGTACCTCGAGAACATAGGTCAGAGAAGGACTTATTGGGATGTTAATAAGTCTGCTGATCGTGGGAGCGTAGGTATGTGCGTGACCCATGTGATGTGACTGTGTTCGCCTCTATTGTTTATGATTTCCTATTATCTGAGAACGATTCCTGAGAGATTCGGAATGCGTGATCCTTATGTACGTGATGTACTGGGATGGATAGCAGAGTATGTGTGCACCGCAGCTTAGCCTCGGGTGCTTGGATTGTATATTTATGGCGTGGCTAATATACACTTAAATTAATGAGAACTTTCATGTTGGTATTGTGAGTATAAATACGGAAACGCTTTGAGTAAATATAAAGGGATAACCTGAAATGAATTGTATTGCTTAATTGAGAATCCGAGTGTATATAAAGCCTCTATTTAATTGATAACATTAGAATGTATAATGGGAACGGAGTAGAAAGGTTAGAACTCATGTCAGTTTAGTTAGATGTAATTATCACTTAGATGGGTGCTATACGTTAGGGGTGCACAATTAGACGAGAGGTGAGTATTTCATGTGAGTGCACGTCCTAACATGTATTTTGCATTCGCTGTTTTAATGTTATTAAAGCACTTGCTGTTTTAAAATACTTTCCACTTTCGGGCTATGACCCGTTTGCTTTCAAATCTATTTTTGTAAAAACCATTTTAGGTGCCCAGCCACAAGGACACCATGCTTAGGATTCTCATTCAGGTGACGAGCTGTAGCTGTTGTGGAAGTTACAGGACTTTTCTAGTAGACGCTTCATCTATCTTGACTCTATATTCAGCTTTTATCAGTTGTAGGGCATGTCGCCCATTTCTATTAGAAACATTTATTATTTCAGATTTTCAGACTTTTGGCATGTAATTAATTCAGGGTACATTGTTTTACTTGTTTCAGTTGTGGGATTGTTGTGAGGAGTTTTTCCTCCGACCTTATTATTATTTTGTTGGTTATTCTATTGCTTCGTTATGGTGAATAGTTGTTATTCTTTCATTATCCTTTTACTGTATGTTAATCAGATTTAATCTAAAATTTGGCAACTTACTTTTTAAATACTTGGTGGTTAGTAATCATTAAAATGTTTTCGATAGTGATGCTATTAACTGAACCAACTTGGCATTTTGTATTAATTTTATAAAGGAGTAGCTACCCGGTATTTAATTAGTCGGGGTGTCACAGGTGCTAAATTAATTTGGGTAATGTTTATGTTAATTTAATTCAAGTCTTCACTTAATTTGATTAAATTGGTTTAAGTGAAATATCCATGTGTCGTTTAATTTGATTTCACTTTGGTTTAATTTTAACTTGAAAGAAATTAAAATTTGGTGTTTGTATTGAACCATCTCGCTTTCGCATCTTTAAAAGGAAATTGAAAATTGACTTTTTGTTTTAATATTTTAAAATTGGGGGCCTCGTGTTCCAACATATTTAAAAGATATGAGTTAAATATGGAGCCCATATTTCAAAGCTATGAGTTAAATATAGAGACCATATTTACAAGCTAGGAATCAAATATAATACTCATTTTTAAAAGTTGTGAGTAAAATATGAGTTTTTTTTACATATACCTCGAATTGTAATACTTACTTTAGTAGAAAAACAATGGGTTGGCCCAACCCATATTTGGTCCGCCCATATGTGGTCCGACCCACATTTAACCCAGTCCATATTTGGTCCAACCCACATTTAGCCCAACCCATATTTGATCCGTCCAAATTAGGTCCAACCCATATTTTTGCTAGTGCTACGCTACATGAATCTTATTTTTTCATTATATTCTGTCCAGTGCAATATTTTCGGTTAAACCACATGATATCATGTCATTTTTTTATAATATCCCACGAAGGCAATTTAGGCCGAGTTATACCCCTTGTGTTAAGAACATCCATTGGTCTACGCTTGATGTGTTCAAACCATCTAAGTCGATTTTCTCTCAATTTATTTTCTATAAGAGCTACTTTTACCTTTTCACAAATTTGTTCATTTCTAATTTTATCCTTTCGAGTTTTACCACAAATCCATCTTAGCATTCGCATCTCCGCCACACTCATTTTCTGCACATTTTATTTCTTGTTTGCCCAACACTCTGTCACAAATAACATAGCGGGTCTAATGGCCGTCCTATAAAAAAACTCTTTTAACTTTAAAGGTATACATTTGTCACACAATACGCCGGTAGCACTTATCCACTTGACCCAGCCTACTATAATCCTATGAGTAACATCATCACTAATATCTCCATCTTTTTAGATAATCGATAATAAATAACAAAAATGATCATTTCTAGGTACTCCTATTTCACTGCATCTCCATTTATTCTCTTATTACTACTAAAATTGCACTAAACATATTTTGTTTTAGTTCTGCTTATTAAAAAACCTCTCATTTCTAGAGTCTTCCTCCACAATTCTAACCTAGCATTAATTACTGTCTTAATCTCATTCACTAAAATAATATCATTTGCAAACAGCATACACCATGGCACCTCATCTTGTATTTCTCCAGTCAACTCATTCATAACAAGAACAAAAAGATAAGGACTTAATGTTGAACCTTGGTGTAGACCTACAGTAATTAAAAATTCACTACTTTCTCCGGCTTCCTATTTTCATATTTTTTAGAGCAATCATAACCTCTGTTGTCCTAATTTTGCGAAAAAATATATTTTCTCGAGTATCTCTAAGTTCATCTATATCTAATTGTAAGATGTGGATTCTTGGAATAAAATTAATATCAAATGAGTCTTAACCCCTTATTAAGATCGGGATTAATACTCCGTACAATATTAAAAAATGACAATAAACATAGATGAACAAGAAGCAAAGGGATTCAATATTCAGACTTATATTAAATGATATATCTGCACCATAAATACACAACAGGTATAATAAATAAATAGGACCAGTAGGTAATTTGGTCGGAGAGAGAAATAGCAAGCACTCTAGGTATAATAAAGGCAATGGAGGAACTTCAAGTTCAGTTAATGCTCGATGATATGGGTATTAAATGGGTGTGGAAATAATGTCTTCACATGAGCTTTCGTGTATGAAGGAAGTTGGGCAGCAGTTCTAGGTTCATAATGCCTCTCATTTGTAAACTATTTAGTTGGTCTATTTATACGAAGGCAAGGTTACTCGATTACCCTTGATTGTGTTTACTGTGATTGACCGCCTTTAATGCATAAGTACCCCCTCATTATTGTAGGATATATTGCATTAAATACATAGGATCTCATAATTTGGTTGGAAACTACTTTACCAGTTGGAAGCATGGTGGACATTAATGAGGACGTGACATGGAAGTTTAGGGGTTTATCTTAGAACGTCTAAGGGGTTAAATTTGGTAGACTAGGCCTTCCATCCTAAGGATAAACCCACTTGAGTGCTGTAATTTCGAGTCCTTAAATGCTAGACGTTATGACGTCAGAAAGTGGGTGAACAGTGACCCGACCAGGTGTGTGGTTGCATCAGTCAAACGAGATGGAGTTTGGTTTGAGGTTGCTCGGCTGATAGGTAGCTCGAGTATTTAGTCTTCTGTTCGTTGATTAAGAACTATCTTTAACCCAAGGTTGCAAGATTGAGGTACCTCGAGGAGGTTCCCTCGAATGAGTAGAAGTTATTGTAGCTCAGATGTAATTAGCTCGAGCAACCACATATACTAAATAAAGTTTTTCCCTTAGTGTGCTAAGAGGATTGGTAATTATATTCCCAACATTGCCTTTCTCATAATTCTCCGAACCATGTCCCTGCGAGGTTCCCAAGAGGAGGTTGTTCGATAGAGCATGTTAGCTCTCCCATGCCCTGCCAAACATGGTCCCTCGTGGGTACCAAACAACCTCGCTCAACATATAACATAAGATAATGTACATGGTACAACTCTTTCTATTTCAACTATCGTCATTCGAGTGACCTTGATCTACGGGTTGGGTCCTTTGAGCCACGTTCGTGGAAAATTTTCAAGATTGATCCTTCGAGTCACGTCTGTAGAGAATCTTAGAGGTAGATCCTTCGAGCCATGTCTGTGGAGGATCTTCGAGAGAACTTTCTCGGGTGATCTTTATCTTCCTTCTTTGTCTTCCAAGCATCGAATTAACTACGTTAATCACTCTTTGGTGGGGACTCCATTTAATAACCTCTCGAAGTAGTTTTTTCATCTTTTCATAATCTCATCATCTTTGACTAGGACTCTCGAATCATCACTTTTAATACACTTAACATTATTAAAATCTTTTATTTTCTTGCTCCTAAGTTTAACAAGCTTATAAATACGTTTTCCCCTTATTGTCTTCCTAATTTTGTATAAAGATTATCGTACTCTTTTAACTTAGCATCTCTTACCACTTTCTTAACTTCCTTTTTAGCCCAGTCATATTTCTCATAATTTTCTTCATTTCTATTTGGTTGTCATATTTTAAATCACTCCTTTTTATTTTTACTATATTTTGTACTTTTTCATTCCACCACTAAGTTTCTTTAGATTGACCCCTTGCCTTTTGATTCTCCAAGAATTTCTTTTGATATTCTTCTAATGCATGTGACCATGTTATTCCACATTATGTTAGTCACTTCTTCAGTATTCCATGATGTTTCATTTAGTACCTTATCTTTAAATAGTTTTAATTTCTTTCTTTTTAAGTTTCACTACCTAGTTCGTGGGTTAATCTTCTCTTTTTGCACTCGTGGTTGATTTTTAATATTTATATCCAACATCATTGTCCTATGTTGTGAGGTTAAGCTCTCTCTCTAGATAACCATAAAAAGAAGGGACAAAAGTTTTAAAATTGTAGATAATTACCGTCATTCTTCAGCATGCGCGCGCGAGAGAGAAAGAGTTCATAGCAGGTAGAGAGGGAGAAGAAATTAAGAGTTGTTGATGAAAATTATCACAGGAGGCTCTCATCCACCGTTAATGATCCACGAGTGTACCAACCCAAAATGGGACATTAAAACCATTTTAACCCACTTATTTTAAGTGGTTAACCATCCTCTGTACATCGTGTGGATAATGGATGGTTTTCAGGTTAGTTATCCATATTGTCGGTGTTCCCCTTAACTATATCACCTTTTGGTAGCCAACAAATAATTCTTACCATTTATTGTCTTAAAAAAGGCACTTAAACATACTTCATTACACATATCTCTCACATTTAAATTATTGTACAAAACTATAATATTTTGTAATTTTGTTGTTGACCATTTTAAATTTTGACTTATGGCGCTCGTCGTTATCCTTGACGACGAAGTTATAATTATTCGTTGTTGATATAGCGAAATCTTATTTCGATGTAATACTTTTTATTTTTAAATTAACTAAATTGTTATTTAATTAGGGAATAATAAAAAATTATGTTGGAAAAGTAATTGAAAAATTAGTTATTATATAGTCAGGGGTTAATTATAAATGGAATTGTAAATTATGAAGGAAATTTGGATTTAAGTTTAAACTAGCATGCAACTCGCCCGATGCACGAGCGTAATATAAAATTGATAAAAAAATATAGGTAAGAAATTAAAAATAAATCAGATAAAGATCCAACTATGTGTACATATATAAAGAGAACACGCGGATCTAAAGGTTGACAAAATATTGATTACAAAAATTAAATGGGTCTCCTACTAAAAAAGAAACAATCCATCATTTAAGTTATACATACTTAAAATTAATCTCACCACAAAGTGCAAAATAAAGTAATTAGGAGGTTTGTACATTTTACAACAATCAAGGAAAATCAAGCACAATGTGAAATGGAAAAAAAAAATACCCACATGATTTTAGACGAAAATCTGAACTGGGACAGCTTCAGCAAAAAATTCCATTTGAAACAATCCAAATGCAGTTAGTACAAATGTGATAGAAATTGATATTATTAATTAATGAGGTAAAATACCAATTTGAATACTTTATTAACCATGGTAACAACAGGAGTTGTCCCCTGTTGTGTGGAGTTATTTGTGAAAAATTATGTTGATACGTCATTTTCTCATTGCATTACAAGTGGATGTCTAAGATCGCCATAAAAAATCCAATCCTAATCAATTTATTTTTTTGATCGAAATGAAGAGTGAAAAAAGCGCTTACCATTGGAATCAACTTTCAGTTGCCTTGAATCTCTCTGATCATATTTCTTTCCTTGAGAGCCTTCGCAATTTATTTCGGTACATTATGTAGTTTTTACTCAAAAGGCATAAGTTCTATAGCTTGCAAAAAAAAAACACAAATCGCATCCTTATGTATGTGGAAGGTGGAATGTAGAGAGATGAATGCATTAAGACTGAATGAATTGGGTAGTTTGAGGGATTGTAGAGGAACCGAAAAGAGGAGGTAAATAAGGTAATCCAAAAGGTAATAAATTAAAGATTCGTGTGGTCAAATAAATCAGGTCTATTCAAATTCTGGGATAGAGTAAAATAATTAAAACATTTATAAAAGTGTACCCGTGTCGTCGTGTGGATGTGACAAGTGTCGACACTGAGTTCCGCTATCAATTTTAGTTGTATACTATAATTTGGATTTTATTTCAAATGGGACCTTACATTAAGTAATTCGACTTTACCAATATGTTGTGAAACTAGTTAAATAGTAGGCTAGGGTTAGGATAAATTCCTAGAGGTTTACTAGGGTTCTTAGGGAGGCTTTGAAGTCAAGTGGGTAATTTTAGATGCTTACAAAATATGGATAATAGTCGTGAGTGGGTTGGATTAACTTGGGTGTATTTAAAATAAAATTTAATTAAAAATTAAAGAGGGAATGCAAAGTAATATTTGGTTGGGTCACTATAGTTGGACAATCACTATAGTCGGCGTATTTGACTTCTATGGTGGGTTGCCTAGATCAATGTAAGAGACTTTCTTAACCATTGTAGCGAGAAATGCAGATATAGCGGGGCTTTCCTCCAATGTAGCGAGTTGTACAGTGGGAGATTTTATCTAAAGCCTATTTAAATTACTCTTTACATGGATTTTACACTTTTATTCATTAATTTCAACCCAAAAAAATCTAAAACACTTTTGAAAAAGTAGGGGCATGTCTTAATCTAGTTAATTAATAAATAAAAAATGTGCCCTTAAAACAAGCCATAATGAGATTTCATTTGAAGATGAAGTCGTTGCGACAAAACTCATTCAATTGATACCAAATTTTTATTTTACCAAAAAAAATATAAACTATAACGCCCCAAGAGCTGCTACTAAAAATAAAATAAAATAAAATACGAACTAATTTAAACCTTTTTCACACATTTTAAAATAAGTTAACAATGCTCAACGGCTAAATAAAACATTTGTACGAGCATAAAGTGAATAAATAATACTATTTATTCTCATTAATCTCAAATATAGCCTTTACTATTATTTTTGCAATAATAATATAAAATGTTTTACCATAATTAAAATTAAAGTACATAATCATGTAATTGTCCTTGCATCCTAATAATCTGAAATATATCGCAACATCAAAATAAAACGTTGCTCGAACCAAAACCTTAAATGCATATAAACTGCAGGGGTGTGAGCGAAAACTCGGTATGCTTGTATAAATGCTCCATGTGAACTACATCTACTCTTGCGTGAAAATATATATAAATACATGCATATGCGTTCTCAACTAAAATCCCGAGGTAAACATTAGTAATCCTAGAATCTCACCACGTATCACTACACTTCTAAAACCCTGTATCAAAATCCCCGTCGCACTTCCCTCAGTACGGTATGGACTTTCATTCACTCTCTTATTAATTATACTATAAACAATCCAATGTCCCCCAATATAAAAAATCTCAAAATACAACCACAAGACACAATAGGCGTGACACCCCACCTAATTAAATATAGGGCGATCAGTCCTTTATTAAAGTAAAAGAGATTTCTCATCTGGTTCATTCTTAACATCACCGTCGAAAACTTTTTAAAACTTAGTAACCACCTAGTATTCAAAAAGCTGATGCCAAATTTTAATCTTTTTATACAACAATAATAACATGCGGAACAATATAAATTAAACCATTCACACAATCATTGAGTCTAAATCAATACCGAATAGATAAATAAAAGACTGGCCAAATAAACCATCGGCTAAAAAATCCCTATAAAAAGTAATGCGTCGTGTGCGATACTAATTCAAATAAACTCACAAATTTCAATTACAAACTTATTTAATTAGAGTCAATTTTAAACCAAATAAAATCAGATCTTAAACAAGAAACTATGTGTATGTGTGTGTCAAACCAATAAACACAAATAACCAAATCGCAGATTTGAGGAAAAATCTCCGAAGGGCAAAACCTTTTATTTCACTGTAATTAAATCGCAATTTACACTTATAATGAAATCTGTAATAAGTTTACATCAGTAAACCTACATAGACGAGCAGTATAGAGTCAACAATGGATTCCACGCAGCGAACCCACATGAATCGCAGTCCGATCCTCAATAAATATCCACACGCAGCATACCTCAATGACCTCAGTCTTCAGATGTTGAGACGCACTCCACAAAGATTGAACAATAACAAAGTATGTTCTTGGGTTCCAAAACAATTCACCTAAACATTTAGTTTTTTGCGAATTGAAAAACAAAGGGCTTAAAGCCCTAAAAGAAGAAGCCAAAAGTGTTATGCCGGATTGCACTGTTTGTAGAATGAAAAATGAAAAGACTTCTTGACGAAATATGCCTCGTTTAACGTGTATTTATATAAACCTTAAGGCGGCAGGTCGCTCGAACGAAATCGGATATCGTCCGAATGGTGACACGCGTCAATCGAACGAGCTTCAGGCGAGATGGCATGTCGTTTGAACGACGTAGGCTGTCACTCGAAGGAAACTTTAAAAAAATATTTTTCTTTTTCTTTTCCCAAAACATGGAACACTTTAAAAATTCGAAAATTAATTTTGACAAAAAACTTAAAAACTCCGGTCCAACACTTAGAAAACTTTTGATGAAAAATATCCTAATATTCTAAGTAAAATGCTAAGGAATAAAAATATAACTTTTACCAAATTCATCTCACGGAGACTTGATTGTCAAAGAAACTTGATATCCGGATTCGTCTTGTTGCATACGTGTTCTTGAACATTCTCCGACAGTTGTAGCGGTATACGACATACTAATTGATAACAGACATTTATAAAATCATGTCCTTACAAATCTCCCCCTATGTCTATGCCGGTATAAAATAAAAATATTTTAGTTATTAAAACATAAATGCCTATACAAATCTAATACCCCCATGAACCCAAAAATAAAAAGGTACTAAACATGTAAGTCTCAAAACTTTTCTCCAAAGTCTTTAACATCAAATCTTCAAACCTTCAATCTTTTCTCATCAGGGTGTGTAACATATGATCTTCCGTTATTGTACCTATACACATGAGACAAAGAAAATACCTGTGACGCATCAAGTTTGAAATGATATAATTATACACCAATCATCATAATTAAATCTCCCCCATAATGCAAAACTCCATAATTCGTTATTCCCCTTTTTATTTGACCAAAATAGTCATGGAAACGAATAAACAAATCAATCATGGAGTTGGCATGATAAACGACAATCAAACATATTTCACAAACTATTTTTGATTTTTCAAATTTTCATACAAAAACGAAAATCACACCATGAATTTACACTAAGACAACCAAATCATGGAAACGGAATGAATGGGTGTGAACATATTCAATAGGCAAATCAACGCAATCAAACATAACATATGTGCATGATGTATACGTGTACTCCTATAGAATGAATCTCAATCGTCCTTAGGTGTTTAAAGTGTTGAATTTAAATGACACCGATTCAATCCATCAGCACATCAAAGTCAAAAGTGATTCCCACACCAATAACGTCTAAAACTATGAATGCTTTTTCAAGATGCTATCAGGACGTGCAAACCCGTTTTTTATTTTTTTCCATCCAAACTCCCTCATAAATAATAATCATTATATTTTCCTTTTTGAGGTGGCCCATTTTTGACATATTTATCTTTTTATTGCCTTTAAATTTTCCGGGCTCTTTTAAAACGGTGGCTTTCACGACGAGTTAATTTTATACTCTCGCAACCCTTTCCCATGATTCACCCATCATATTTTATTGCAATTAACTTCCTCACGGTAAATGGTTTTTACATGAACTACTTCCATTGTCAAGTTTTATCGCATATGGTTCGTTTTAAAGACAGAATTAAGAGGACAACAATCCGATCAATATTATGTGATAAAAAAGTACAAATAGTCAAAAAAATTCGTGCAAGTGTGCATTAAAGGAACTTGTGAGTAAAATATGTAGGTAGTAACAATTAATCACATCTCAATGACTCCAAACATTGTAAAGAACAAAAATGAAATGTTGATGCATATAAAAAAAATATCAAATCATCACATGGATATGGAATGAAATTGTGACTCAGTCATCCTAAATATCCATTCATAAACGGTGCAAAACAGAGTACAAAAATCTTTTTTATTTTTTTTAAAATTTTTCAAAAACAAAAAATAAAAATCTAATACAAAAAAAATACACACTAGCAATAGATAAAAAATATCATCATGCAAATCAACCTATGCTAGCAAGCAAGTCTAAACCTCAACCGTTATGTCCAGTGGAGTTTTCCAAAGGTGGTGACATCCTATAAAAAACTCCATCAAATCATATGAAGTCTTGACTAAAAATTTTACATGCTCCTTAATATGTGCAAACTTTCTTGTGTAATTTTTTGGAGCGTCAGGTGTGGGTGCGTGTGTGTGAACACGTGTAGTAGCAAAACGAGACACATGACCCAACTTAAAATAAAATTCCCTGAGGTGTCTTCTCTTCTTGCAGCATGTGCAAACATAAACAAGCCTAGGTACACCTTTTCTAAAATATCTCCTACACGCTCTCCTAACATATATGAAACGCCTAGGTGGGTTGGGTTAAGAGTTATGTGAATCAAACACTAAAGCGGGAACCGACTCTAGTGTAACAATTGAAGTGGATACACCATCATGAACTATTCCTAAACTCTCACCAATACCCAAAATGGGATTGATAACCATCTTTACTTCCTTCTTAGATGTGTTATCTAAAGGTACTTTGACCTCCCGGGAAGGTTCAAGATCACTCTCGAGTTGGGATACACGTGTCATCAGACTAGACACCATGTCGGTCAAGTCACACTTTTCCCTCCTTAAAACTTCTTTCTCTCTCTCAAAATCTAAAACCCGATGAACTAAATCCTTATTATATTTCTTTATTTTTAATTTCTAGGTGTAGAAATCCCTAAAAAAATTTTGGAGCTCACTTTCCTCTCCACTCTCAAACTCGTTCTCACCCCCACTAGAAACACTCGACTCACCGTCGTCGCTCTCATGTACACAGTCATCGTGGGACAAAATGGGTGTGCTCACACGACTTGAAAAAGCTAAAAACTTTCCTTGTGAGTTGTCATCCCCGGTATCACTCACCTCTTCCTCATTATCACTGAGGGTGACTGGTATGGCAATTTTCTTCCCCTCTCTCCTAAGTCTTGTGGGACACTCAAACGACTTATGCCCTCTTCCCTCACACTCAAAACATTTCACTCTTTCTAAATCTTCCTCACCCTCTTTCTCTTTTCTCACCACTTTCTTTGGCCTTATCTTTCTTTTTCTCAAAAAACTTTTAATTGGAAGAATTTTATTTCGAAAACTTGAGAAACTTTTTGAAATTCTTTACAAGCAAGGCCATATCAAAATCAGACTCGTCCTCGGACTCGAACTCACAAAATCTCACTTTCTTTCTTATCACTCCTGGACACTTCCTTTCCCTTCCTAGACCGGGGGCTTTAAGTGATATCCCTCCATCCTTAGGTTTGAAAGTGTCGGAGAATATGTCAATTTTGTACGTTTGTAGGTCTCCTACCAACTCTTCTAATTTCAAACGACTCAAATTTCCTAAGGTATTCAAAACAGTTACTTTCGGGATAAAACGTTTTGGCAGCGATCTTAAAATCTTTTTAGCCACTCGTGCATTAGGTATGGGCTCACCAAGATTAAAAATAGTGTTGACAATATCAGACAAACGTGCATAAAACTCGTCAAAACACTCAGTTTCTACCATGGTGACCGTCTCAAATTGAGTGGTCAAATTTTGAATTTTAGACTCTTTGACCGCGTTAGTTCCCTCTTGGGTGAGTTGTAAAACATCTCATGCTTCTTTAGACATGGTGCATGTCACAATACGCCAGAACTCGTCAGGGGTGACCTGTCAAGAAATTGCACTAAGCCCACGTGAATTAAAAGTGCTCTACTTAAACTCATCCTCAGTCCAGTCTGACACAGATTTTAAATTCGTGACATTATTTACGGTGACAGTGGGAGGAGTCCAGCCTCTTTAACAAATTAACCAAGCTCTCTCATAGATTGCTTTTAAATGAGATCTCATGCGAGCTTTCCAGTAAGCATAATTAGCTCGCCAAAAATTGGCAACCGATTATATAAGTTTTCACTTGTGACAATTTTTTAAAAATATGATTTAAAAAAAAATCAATATCACACAATTCTGTGAAAAAATAGGAATACACGATAAATTAGCGTAACCTGCTCTGATACCAATTTGTAAAAAGTAATGCACCATGTGCGATACTGATTCAAATAAACTCTAAAATTCCAATTACAAACTTATTTAATTAGAGTCAATTTTAAACCAAATAAAATCAGCCCTTAAACAAGCAACTACGTGTGTGAGCGTGTCAAACCAATAAACACAAATAACCAACTCGCAAATTTCAAGAAAAATCTCCGAAGGGCAAAACATTTTATTTCATTGTAATTAAATCACAATTTACACTTACAATGAAATTTGTAATAAGTTTACCTCAACAAACCTACATAGACGCACAGTCTAGAGTCAACAATGGATTCCACGTAGCGAACCCACATGAACCGCACTCCAATCCTCAACAAAGATCCACTCGCAGCGAACGTCAATGACCTCGGTCTTCAGATGTAGAGATGCACTCCACAAAGGTTGAACAATAGCAAAGTATGTTCTTGGGTTCCAAAACAATTCACCTAAACATTGAGTTTTTGTGAATTGAAAAATAAAGGGTTTAAAGCCCTAAAAGAAGAAGCCAAAAGTGTTATGTCGAATTGCATTGTTTGCAGAATGAAAAACGAAAAGACTTCTTGATGAAATTCGCCTCGTTTAACGTGTATTTATATAAACCTTAAGGCGACAGGTCGCTCGAACGAAATCAGATATCGCTCGAATGGTGACACGTGTCCCTCGAACGAGCCTTTTAAAAAATATTTTCCTTTTACTTTTCCCATAAAATGCAGTGCTTTAAAACTTCAAAAATTAATTTTGACAAAAAAGATAAAAACTCCGCTCCAACACTTAGAAATTTTTTGATGAAAAATATCCCAATATTCTAAGTAAAATGCTAAGGAATAAAAACACAATTTTTACCAAATATATCTCGCGAAGGCTGGATTGTTGAAGAAACTTGATATTCGGATCCATCTTATTGCATATGTGTTCTTGAACATTCTTCGACGGTTGTATCGGTATACGGCATACTAATTGATTACGGACATTTATAAAATCATGTCCTTACAATCCCAAATCCAAAATAATAATCCAACATAAATAATAAACTGAGTATATAGTCTGACTGAAATAAAATAGCCGGGAAAACATGCTCAAATGAAATAACTGAGTTGCATCCTATTGTAGGAATGAAATGACTGAAGCTACTAAGTCCAAATCATGCAACATCCACACCTGCTGCAGCCACGCATCCCTGGAACAGATCATCAAGTTTGGCGTCCCTGTGGTTGGACACCTAAAGGGTTTTGAAAATATTTTTATAAGTATGGGTCAGATCCCAAATCCATTTAAAAATATTTTGCAAGTGAATTAAAATGCGACAATTAAAATGCATGAATGCTCTTCATATTTAAGTTAGTGTTGCACTCACTCGAGATACTACTCACCCCTCATCTAAAGTGCAAACCTAACGCTTCTTTCTAACCCTCCTAGTTACACTACCCCGTTTAACTAGCCTTGTCCCGAAGCTCCTTGACACTTTACTCTCCCCTGAGTAAATTGGTACTTTTACTTCATAAGTTATTTATCACATTAACTTAATTAATCCTGTTTAAATGCACTATATAACAGTCTCACTTGTTATATACAAGAAATACATTTTTACTTTATGTAACTTTCCTGTATAAAATATCTACTTTGTTATATTCATATATACTCAATATAGTTGCACTTCATGTATTTTAGTCGTATATAAATCTACACCCTATATACGTGTCATCATAGTACAACATTTATGCACATATCGTAAAAATTACCATCCTCCCAAGTAGACACTCACCGGATGTTCTCTAAAATGCTATCATCTCAGGTATACTCGTTCACCGGACACCTCGACTCGGTTAGCTCCTCGAATCAATGAAACAAAAATAAACATAGTGAAGGAGACCATAGTTCCTTCACCGGAAGTGAAACCGAATCATACCCCAAAGCGGTTCACCCTTGAAAATAAATCACACAATAAAATCCTGGACGACGATGACCTGGGGATTATACTCACCTTGCATTCACTAGCCAGGGGATTCACCCACATCGTGCAACCTCTATGATAGCACTAGAGAGGTATATATTCCTGTAAATATTATTCACGCCAATATTTATAAAGCATGCAAATATATATATATATATATATATATATATATATATATATATATATATATATACACACACACACACTACATAATCACCATACATATATATTTAATTAAACCTGGCTAATCCATGCACAAATTCCGTAGCACTAGCCACAAATACCCGAGTCAATTTTTTTCTCTAAATTAATTAGTTTGCACTTTAATTAAATATGATTAACATAGTGTCACTCAATTAAAATACCCGAACACTTTCCCTTGACCCGTAATCTGCTCCTTAGAATTTATCGTCCCAATTTCCAAAATACTAGGTTTCACTCTTTTATCCCCATATAATTTATTTTGCTAAACCTCCCATTTAAACACCTAAACACAAAAGAATATAAGGCCCTTACTGGAACTCACTGTTTTATCCCCCAAAACTCTCCGACCCAACAGGAAATAAGCCAGATGGCAGGTGGATTCTGCACATCGTTCGAACGAGTCACCCTGTCGTTCGAACGACAGGTGAGGTCGCTCGAATGAGGCCCAAGGTCGTTCGAACGATGCCTGTGTTTTCTCTCCCTTCTTCCTTCTTCTTCTCGTTCATCCGCCCTTGATGAACTTTCAATGTTCAAGACCCATAACTCTTCCTACTGTAAACCTTGGAGGCTAAAACGATTTCCATAGTTTTAAATCCAAATCCCTATTTGACTACCAACCCAAGATTGATAAATATTAATAAACGTTCTCCTTTACAATTTTCAAATCTCTCACCAAAGATTTTAGAAGTTCTAAATACACAAAGTTTATACCCCAATTTGATTTCCCCGATCATAAATAGACGGAGATAAATTTTCTGGATTTTACTCACAAATATAAATTCCCTAACAAAATTCTGAGATATCCATCTTTCCTCAAAATTTACACGTAATGTTCCATAAATTGAAAACCCAATTCACACATCAACCCAACCTAAAAATAACTGGTTTTAACACACCCAATATGATATGAATCGATTATGATAGATTCATAAATTAACCACTTGCCTGGATATAATTTGTAGTGTCCGATTCCTTTGATTAAAGATGATAGATTTGTCTCCCAAAAGCTCCCAAAGTTAACCCTATTTTCTTCTCTACAAAACTAGATTTTCTTTTTGAGTTGTGTCTATCATAATTACTCTAATTTGGGTTTTATGATATTTTTTATTAGAGTTGTGTTCACCCCAAACTCTCAATCTTAGGTTTTAATGTGCTAATCCCGAAGGCCAAGTTAAAATGGCCCAAACACCCCCGTGTGAGCCCGATTATGCCTAAAAATGCCTCGAGGACAAATTTGCACCCCCGGGTACTATTTTCTTACTATTTCGACCTCTCCGGAATCAATCGTGCACTCAGAATTGTCATCCAAATAACTTTATAACATTCTCTAATTTCTACCTCAAAATGCGACACTCGCAAAATCTAAAAATGCTCTGAATTGATTAAACTTCAATTCACCAAATTAAATAAATCCTCAAATTTAAATAATTTCTCCAAATCATAAATTTAAATTTCTCTAAATTAAAATATTTTCTATTTCTCCCAAAAATAATTAAATTCAATGTCCTCAAAATTACGGAGTGTTACAATAGTGTACGTCCCTCATCGTCATACCATAATGGCTTAATAACCCATAACGAAACAACTTAACAATCTGAGGGTTCATGACCTAGTTATTCAGGCAAAAGACAAACTCGTAGTCCGAAATCACACCTCGTCCATTGGGTGGTTTAGCTATGGGATGCCTACGCATCATGTTGTCAAATTATAAATTATTGCAAGTGCACGGGATATTATAGAAAAAATATTGTAAGTATTAGCTTGTCAATTTTAATATTTAAAATAATTGCAACTGTTCAACTAAACTAAATGGGATAGAGAATAAAGACAATAATTATGAACTAAACTAAATTAAAGCAAATGCCTAAATGCGAGAGCAACACACGAGAATTGTAAACAATTTGGATTCGGAATCTATTTATCACGTAACTAATATTGCACATTAACTTAATGTTGTCATTCTCTTTTTATAACTTAAATTAAATAGACTCTCGTCGTGTTTAATTCGAAAAATATAACGTTATATGTTTGAAATACTTTTAACGTCTATAATAAACGACTACACTCTATATTCCCTTAGAAAATACAACTTTCAAAGTTCACAAATGCATTTAAGTATGGACTATCAAAACAATCATAGTGCAAGTATAATCTATGAAAAAATACTATTTTTTAAATCTCAAAACTTTATTTGACAAAATAATTTTTAAGGTTTTAAAATGTACTCTCGTGTTGGTTTAAAATGAATATCGAATTTTTTATAACAAAACGAGTAGGGAATAAACAACAGTTAAATTAATGTGATAATATTAACTAGCTATGATAAAGTTCACCTCAATCCTAATAGAATAATTAAGCTACCATAATGAAAGACAAAAAAAAAAAAATTGCAAGAATAAGTAGAAATTTTTATTAATAAATCAAATTTACAAAGAATTGTCTCACAATAATAGAGAAAATTAGGTGTAAGATGGCGCGATGAGCTGCGTAACTAAAATTTCAAACAATAATTCAATTTTTCTAATTCTAATGGTGCTTTAACACATGAAATAGGTCATTAAAATGAATATATATTATTTTAATTAAAACAACATAAAGATAACTACTAATTATGTTTATTTATATTCACCAAAGGAAAAAACATTTCTTATATTTTATTCCATACACTTCTTCTAATTTTTCATCTTTGTAACTTACAAAATCCTTTACTACAAACCACCAAGATTTTTGCGTACATAACTAAAAGATATTGATTTATAATGAAGAAATTTCTCAATTTTATAAAACTATAAGAATAGAGACAGACATCAATTGGTGATACATAGTAGAACAAAGTTTGCAATTATAAAAAAAATACCCGAACCTCAAAAACAATTAAAAATTTATGTTTAAATCCTTATCTAGAATCACTGATTCTAAAATTTTTTATACCTAACAAACCAAAATTAAAAGAGGAAAGTCATATGTTTATTATTACAAATTAAGCACCCATCTTCTCTCGCCTAACTAAACCCCCCAACCCGGCAACCCATCATCACTCCGACCATTACTCCATCTCTGGCAGCCATGGCTAACCCCTCCAGCCCCTGTACAATCTCAACCCACCTGCTCCACAGGCTTATACCTTCAGACCAAAAATCTGACCACTAAACCCAAACCCATTTAAACCCGATTCCATTCCACACCCTACTTGTCACGCCTCACCTAAAAAAAGACCATCAACTTACCTATGCTCCATCCAGAAACCATAAAGTCCGGCGATCACCCTCAATCGCGAAATTCAAATCCATCTAGTATCCACTTCAAATAGGTCAACAAATAAAAGAAACGGTATAGCTAATACAATAAGTTATCAGAGGCGTGACAAATGAAAATTACCACAAGAGATGGAGATCTTGTGCACTTAGCAAAAGAAACAGTAGGTACTAGTGATGTGTTATTAAAGATACTTCTAGTATTAGCTTTGCTCGATAGAGAGGAAATAGGAGCAGGAGCACCAAACAGGAAGCCGTGTTCATCATTATCTTGTTCATCGTCATCACCATAATCATAATCTTAAATCCGTTATAAAAATTAGTATATATCATAATCAAATATATCTCAAACAAATTAGTTAACACATGTTGATAGACAAATCATATCCGGTTATTTTTTGAAGTTTCCCTCGTTTGATATTATCAAGTTTTATTAATTTGAGAAAATATTTATTCATTGTGTTATTAAAGAATGAACAAAGAGATCTGAAACAGAGTTCAAGATTTCAGGTAATGCGATTACTTCAAAGACATCTTATTTTATGTTTTTTTTTCTGTAAATCAAAATGAACTTCCTTTTTTTGTTTAAACTTATTTTACTGACCTACCGTAGATGATTGTGCTCCTGAAATCCATGAACGCGAGGCCTACGCAATTTCTATATTATATGTTTTTTTAATAAAAGTTCTTGAATATCGTTATTATAATATTAATCGTTTTAGTTAAGTTTTTGCAAATGCCACAAAACTGAGGTCTTGCAAAGTCACTCTAATTAAAATTAGAAAGAAGTGAATCATTTCCTTTTTATTTTATCTAGTTAAATGCAATTATATTGCAAAAGTCAACTGAAGTTCTTTTTAGCTTAGAATCACTGCATACAAATTATAGCTTAAAGAGAATCAATATCGGAACATTATCAAAGACAACACCTGGTAAGATGTAAATATGACTATCCTCAATATATAGGCTCTTCCGCTTCTTCTCATCACCCTATCTTCCAAAATATCGTTCCTTTCTTACTTCATTATCCTTAATATGTGCAGCATGAATTTCATTACCATTGTACAATTGGCCTCCACTATACATATACATGAGTATACAATTAATCAGAAATTAAGCACATATAATGCGTGTTCCATGTAAGTTATTTGTGATTACGAGTTTAGAGAGATTGACTTTATAGGTGATTGAGAGATGTTGAAAAAAAAGGTATATTATTTTTGCTTAAATGGGAGAAAGTAAGGCCACTCTCGATATTTCATGTGCATTTACGAAAGAGTAAATCTTCCTCTCCATTATTTTATATTATATATGCGCTAAATATTCGTATATACTGTTTTATCATGCCTTTTCAATTCAACATCGATAAATACTTCAAACCTAAACCTTAAAAGAACAAAACGTTCACCAAATAATCATCTCATATTGGCATTTTCACAAATAAAAATTCTTTCAAAACAGAACAAACCCTAAAAAGTTAGGAAAAAATAATACAAATAAACTTCTTACCTTTGTTGATTCAATGGATTAAAATAATAACAGAGATATCCTAATCTCGATCTCCAATACCTGATATTGAATGTTTAGCAGAATTATTTGAAGGATAAAAAAAGAGGAGAAATGAAGAAAAAATAGACCGGGATGGGTGCAGATGAGAGAGAAAGAGAGAGCCCATAATCAAATAATATCCGATAGTAAAGATAGGATCGGTTGATCTTAATTTTTATTCAAAAACAACATTCAAAAACTCAAAATAAAATACAGATCACCTTGTTTATAAAATAAATTCAGATCATAAAAAGAAATCTCAAATCCAAAAATAAAGCACAGATCCAGAAACGACAACAACAACAACAACAACAACAACAACAACAACAATAACAAATGGATCTAAACAAAATGAATAGCATGTCCATAAAATAATATATAGTAGCGGATCCAAAAGACGTGTTACTATATCAATCTAATCTAAAACGACAGATATATCACAGGTCGGCTTAATAAAAATGCAAACACAAGAATAGATCAAAACGCAAGAATACCAGATCTAAATGAAATACTTCTGATCTTGAATAAGGATCGACGCACATTTAAAATATATGAGAGAGATAAAAAATTAAGATAAATGAGTTACCCCCCGCCTAATTAAACATCGGGTGATCAGACCTTTATTAGATTAAAATAGGTTTCTCAAATGGTTTATTCTTAGCATCACTCTCGAAAACCCTTTAATTACTAACCACCTAAGTGAAATTAGACCGGTGCCAAATTTTATCTTTCATAAACACAATAAAATGTACCATGCGAAAAGCTAAATAAAACATTCACAGTATACTAGATTTCAATCCAACACAATACATATGAATGAAAGACTTGCCGATAAACCATCGACTAAAAGTTCAAAACCACAATCAACAATTCTCAAAAGAACTCGATAACTATAAACCGTCAACGGACGACATGTTCAAACAAGGAATACAAAATAAGATCCTACACTAGATCATAAAGGTAGAATCGTCTAATCAAGATCCTGTTAGCATCCACAGTGCTACAGCTCCGAGTCCCTCGAATGAAATCCTCAAGTCTGACGTCCCTGTGTTTGGACACCTAAAAGGTTTTGAAAATATTTTATAGCAAGAGTTAATACTCAAAACATTTTGAAAATATTTAGCAAGCATTTATCATAATAAAATTCAGTTATTAATTACACATGGTCGTGTACACTATCTCATGAGTTCTCCTCACCCCTCATTTATAGTGCACGCTTCGCGTTCTATACTTAGCCCACCAAGATATACTACCCAAGCTAATTATGCTAGAGTATTCAGCTGAAATTATCTACACGTCTAAGTTCTCATACCGCCCATACATTAAATAAATTTATTAACATCCCTCATTTATTAATTAATACAGTAGTAACATTCTTCACATGTTATCTTTCCATAACTATGATTAAGTCTCACCACTTAATTTTATCCTTTAGATATCCACTATCTAACATTAAATCTTTAAAATTAAGTTTCTCTACTCAAATTACTTTTAAATGTCTACACGTCATCTAACTATCTACTATCCCACACAAGCAGATTATTTATACGGTATATATTTCACTCACAACATATACTATAAGGATCATTGGTCCGGATAATCATCGACCTCAATTATCCTATCATCGTTTAACCTCCATAATCTAGTTTCACTACTTAATTACTATAGCCTATTCCCAGTCTATTTTAAATTTCGTGATTAAGTTTCTCTCTACTTAATTTACCATTTAGATGTACATCCCTATATATATCATCTACAAGTCTACTATCGAGCATAAGTATAAAATCATTAGGTCTATATTTCACACACAATATATACCAAAAGGATTTATTGGTCCGACAAATCATCGACCCCAATAATCCTACCATTTACATTGGTCCGAAAATCCATCGACCCCAATGTAAAGGTCATACGTATGTATATTGGTCCGACATTATCATCGACCCCAATATTATTCATATTCGATTTGGTCCGGATAATCATCGATCCCAAATCGAGCTTTCATGTATTGGTCCAGAAAATCATCGACCCCAATACAGGAGTAAGCATACTTTGGGTATTCACCTAACCTAATAATCAATATAATAGGTATTCACATAACCAAAGTATTCATACTTGTACGTAATATATTTCTCTCTAATATTTACCATACTTGTTTGCTTTACAAATTTATTTCACTTTCGTATTAATTCGAGTATTCACACAACTCTAAGGGTCCTTGTTACCCCCTTGTTATATCAATTCAGTAGTTACCCTTGTTAACCTACTGACTCAACAAATTTAAGTTCGATCATGCTTTTTCGTAATTATATTCTTATCATCTCGAATTAAAATACGTCACAATCAAGCCTGTGAATCTCCACTTTAATTCTCTCACAAAATTAAAGTACAACACTCAATCATAGACCTACTTCCATATCATTATTCCAGAAATATATTTCACCAAGGTCCTAAACACTTCCCCGATAAAATTTTAGGCATTTGAGTCTTAAAAAGAAAGATCTTACATTTTCTCGCAGCCGAAACGAATCATAAATTTTCTGACAGATTAAACACCCTCTAGTAAAATTTTGATTTCTCCCTCTACAGAACTACGATTGACCTGATTCCAAGTTCATTGGAAAGCTAGAGATAGAACTTTCCATGCATCTATGATTCACACTCTAATTCTAAGTACAACTCAAATCGTACACGTTTAAAGTCACGTTTAAAATTCAGGGAGATTACTATGCTGGCAGATCAAATACCCTATAGTAACATGTCGATTACTCCCTCTACAGAACTTTGGTTGGCCTGATTCTAAGTTCATTGGATATCTTAGAGATATAACTTTCCAGAAATGTATGGTTCACACTCTAATTCAATGTACAATTCAAATGACATACGTTTAAAGTTATGTCAAAAATTCTGGGAGATTGACATCTTGTGTTTATCAATTAAACCCTAAGTCATTCAAGATTCATGTTCTTCAACCAAGAACTCATAAAGATTATATTTTAATCCTCAAATATATCTAAATTTCATTTCATCTTTACTTAGGGATTCATTCTACATGCAATCCTACCCAAATATATGATCAATTCATACATTTAATTCAAGGTTTTTCAATAAAATCAACCAATTCTTAAAACTCCCTACACATGGGTATTATAAATTATTTTTTTTTGTAATAAACACTTGCCTCATAGTTTGTAGAGTCTGATTTTATGTTGTTGATGGTGTATTGATGTTCTTCTCCCTCCATCCTTCTTCCTTGGATGATTTGGGTGCAAGATTCAAGTCCAATTCTTTAAGAATCCCTTCTTAAGCTTTGAAATTGGTTTCCCCCTTCTCTCTAATGGCCTCTCTATGTTTTGTGAGTTATTAACCCTAACCCCCAATTCTAATTACCAGATATAGGGTGCTAATTTTCGTAGGTCTTTTAACCCTTATTTTTAAAATGATCAAATTACCTTCAAAAGGTGTCAGTTTGGCCCAAAATTGACCCGGGACCCAAACTATACCCCCGGGTACACTATTCCAACTATTTCGACCCATTCGAAATCATACGTGACCTATAAATTATATTCCGAGTCACTTAAAATATATTTCTGATTTCTCACCTCAAAATGGTCTACACGCGACTCCCGGTGATATAAAATAACATACGCACATATCACTCGCTATGCCGTATATAAAAAATCCACCATTATTTACTATTCACGCATATAGTAAATCTTATAACTAAATATTAATCAGTCTCTATCTCTCGATTAATATTTAGTAATCACTTTTATTATTTAACCATATTAAATTACATCACACATATAATTTAACTAAAACGTATCTATCCAATTAATTTTTCGAATTAATTAAATCATAAATACGTAGAAATGCGGGGTATTACATACTTACCCCCTTACAAAGGAATTTACTCCCCGACATCAGGACAATGCCGGTACTACTACTTAGTATTTTTAAAATCACAAAGTAGAAAGTTCCCCAAGTATGCTTATATATATATAGTCTCATCATTCTTATATATTTACACTAATCCTGCACCCTTATGTTAAGAGCACTTGGCGCAAAGCATTTATTATTAATACCATATCTACTAGTTTCACAGAGTAGAAATATTCACAAATCCATATATATATATATATATATATATATATATATATATATATAGTCACATCATCCCTATACATATATCTATTAATCTTGCACCCCCGGACTAAGACCCATTAGCGCACCTAATCATAATAATCCTGCACCCCCCGGGTTAACACCCATTAGCGCACTTAATCAATAATGTTCTTGCACCCCCGATTTATCACCCATTAGCGCACCTAACAATAACATCCTTGTACCCCCGGGTAATCACCCATTAGTACACTTAACAATAATATCCATATACCCCCGGGTTATCACCCATTAGTACACTTAACAATAATATCCTTGTACCCCCGGGTTATCGTCCATTAGTACACTTAACAATAATATCCGTGTACCCCAGGGTTATCACCCATTAGTACACTTAACAATAATATCCTTATACCCCTGGGTTATCACTCATTAGTACACTTAACAATAGAGTTCCTGCACCCCCCGAGTTATCACTCATTAGTGCGCTTAATAATAAGATTCTTACACCCCCAGGTTATCACCCATTAGTGATCTTAATAATAATATCACACAATAGGCATACACACATTCTATTAAGATTCATAGGCATATTCCCAACCTAATCATACACTTCTCATACATATTTTATTCTCATCGCTACCTATAGTATAAATATTCAGATTACTATCTCTCTCGTAATCTCAAAGGTACATTCTCTATACCGAATAATTAAAGTATTAATTCTCATATACTCTTTCGGAATTCGGTACTACATACACCCCTTCTTTCCTTGGAGTATGTTAACATTATAGTCATGCGCAAGCCACTCTTCAACACTCGTTTGAGTAAGACTCCGCTATACTTTCTCACAATAATTTGGTATCCTTTTTATCAAGAGGTATCTTTTTATTGGATTTCCACAACCTTTCAACTCATCTCGGGTGTGCTAGCTCTCGTTGCACATATATGCTTGAATTATCGTCTTTCTCACACGACATTCAATCCGTCATACCATTTTAACCTTGTTTATAGCTTCCCCTCAGGCATATATTCTACACATTCATTTCCACGTCCTTCTATATCAGACATCTTTGGAACTAACTAACCAGGGTGACCATACGCCTTACCATTTATGCATATCTGCACAACCATAATATAATCCATGTATATCATCTGTGCCCATAAAAACATGGGTATTGATAATATGCAAATATTGCGTATTTCATTCGTCGAACCTACGCATTTTAGCCCCCTCGGGTGCCTTAATCCCTATATTTAAGTCCGTTAACCAGAAAATCTCAGTTTATATTATTAACATGCTATATGACATATAATTGGGCTTTTGTGGGTATCTAGATACTAAGTATGGAGTTCGGACGCATTCCGCTCAAGTTTCGTACGCATTCGCACGTTCAAGGGCAATTCGGTCAATTCAAAGTTTGGGCACTTGGACCAACATCTTCACGGAAGTTGTATCCCTCCTCGCAAGTTTCGCTTGGCCACGAACGGTGCGCGATTCGGATTCCTAACGAAGAAGTTACGACACTTTTGGCGGAAGAGAAAAGTATTGAAACCAAAAGAGAGGAGAAGAGAAGAAAAAAAAAGAATGCAGTATGCTTCCTTGATTCCGCCCTGGTTGATCAATTGATAGACCAAAAGGATCGATCGATCGACCAAAGGGGTCGATCGGTCGTTCCCCTGTTTTCTGCAAATATTTTCCTTTTCTTTTCTTTTATTCTAACTTACTATATAACCCAATTTTGTTGTAATATCAGAGATACTTAGTTTTAGAAGACATTTTAGGTTAGGGTTTGGTTTTGAGAGCCCATTTTCTTTTCTTCTTGGGGTGACATCCATTTGGTTTTGTAAGATTAAACTATTCGCTATCATCTCCATTAATATAGTTTTGTTCTTCATTTTCCTTGCTTTGTAAATTAGTTTCCATGCTTTGTAGTTAGTTTAATTGTTTTATTTCTTGATTTCTTAGTTTAATTAGTTGTAATTTAGTTTAATTCATGTATTGCCCTTAGATAAATAGGGTCGGGATTTCGTTCCGCCATTAACGGGTTCCGAGCTCCGAAAATTAGGTTTTGTGCAAAATTGCGTTTAATTGAACCCGCGCATATTAAAGTCGGATTATTATGCGTTTAACTTTCTTTATCATGCAACGTTAGTGTTTATAGCGATAATTCGAATTTAATCCGCATGTGGTCAATTTTCTGTTAAATGTTTATTCTCGTAACTTTGGCTTAAATTCTTTATTATGTGAAGTTTATGATTAATTGATAATGCTCGATTAAATTGCTTTCGAGCCGGAATCTTGATTAGTAGTTTTTTCGTGCCGTATGGTTGGATGATATCCCGATCCTCGCTTTACTTTTGTGTAGACTTAACTTCTCTTTTTCCTTTTATTTACATTCACACATCACCCTTTTGCACTTTTATTCCTGAATTAATAATCCGTTACAATCTATCGAACGTTCTTTGTGGATTCGATACCCGACTTACCGCTATACTCACCCGTTGAGTGTAGTCGTAACTTAGGTCTTTGTATAGTTCAGGTGAGCTGAATATAACACGACCGACGTGGAGGTGACTCTCGCGTCGCGATAATACTTGGGCCTATCAAAATGACGCCGTTGTCGGGGAGTGTTTTGTTATAGATTGTAATTGTCTTATTAGTTCGTAGTATTCTTTCTTTTGTATTTGTATTCTTTCTTTTAACCTTTTTTGGAGGACTTCTACATTTGAGAGCCAAGAACCGCTTGAATTTTTTTGTGCGCGCATCATCTATGTGGAAATAGCCATTTCGAGCCATCTTTGGGGTAAGCATGTATCATTTCGGTAATCATTATGATAATTATCAAAATCCCCGTACTCCTATGACTTTTGGTTAATACTTAGAGTCCCAAAAAATTGCAACATCTAAAATGACTTTGGGCGAGTATTACAAAAGTCAAGCTTTGGAGTGCGTATATTTTGAGGATGATGATAATGATTTTGGGCCTTTACCTTCTTATAATAGGAGTTTTGAAACGAATTGCAAAAGTTTTCAAAACTCCTATAATAACGAGTTTAACTTTTTTGTCGATAATGATTTTCAAACTCTTCATTATCAAGCATCCGCACCTTGGCCTATGACTTTCGGCGAGGGTTTGCTTATGCTTGAGAACGAGAGGTATGAAGAACGTTATCGGGAAGAACATCGTTGTTGGGAGCAAGACTTGGATTTATTATTCGAATTCGATGATGATTTCTCTTCCAAGACTTTTGAAGTTGTGGAATGCTTTGAATCAAATGAGGATTTTATGCCTACTTTGGAATAAACCATTCGTCACTTGGCCTATCTTGTAATTGAGAATGAAAGCGAGGATGAAATGGATGTAGTATCTATTTGCAATGAGATGACTTTTTCTTTGGATCCCAAAGAAGAAAGTTTCATTGAAAATGATCCTATCTCCTTTGAAATTCCAACTTTGAGCAATGATAACTCATCTCTTGAGTTTGAATTTTTTTCCTCCCTATTTTCATTCTCCGTTATCACACCGTCACAAGTACCCAATGAATCGGTATCGAACTTTAAAACATTCAACCCTTTCACCGACGAGGAGTACTTGCTCGATTTGCTTTCCACGAAGGCATCTTTGCCCTCGTGTGCGCCACCTCCCATTCCGCTTGCTAAATCTTTGGGAGGAAATTCAGTTTTTTTGGGTCCACTTGTGTATTTGTCACCCATCCTATCCAAATCCCCCATCGTACCTCCCAAATTTTTAATTGGGGATGGTTCACCTTTTCCACCATCCACATGCCTTTCGTCGTTTGAACGGAATTCCTATTTTCCGAGAGGCATGCATGAGAGGGAAGGTCCACCATTGATCTTCCAAAGTCAAAATGTTGCTTGGGTGGACTCTCAAAAATTTGAACTTCTAGTGTATAGTTAGTTAGGAGTCTAAATGGTAGGTTGTACATAGTTAGTTTTTTTTTTCTTTCTTTCTTTTTATTTTAGTCTAATGTAATTAGTTAAATTTTTGTTATTTGTTTTTGCTATGCTTCTTACTAACTTGTTTTGTAGAATCATAGGACTCACACTTTCCGGAGATCGCTCCATTTTGGGTAATATCGCTCTTTTCCTTTTTTAACTTGGTTCTTAATTAACATTGACGACAATGTCAGGTTTTAAGTTAGGGGGTGTGGGATATTCTATCAATTCATTGGTAGTGTTCATGTTTTTGCTCACATGTTAGTTAATAAGGATGCTTTTCTTAGAAAAATTGAAAATTTCAAAAAGATTTTCTTTATTTTTTCTCCTTTTTGGGGCATTTTTCCTTTGTTTCCGATGATAAATTTTAATAATTTCCCGGTCCAATAGACAACCCAATGATGCATGTTCTCGATTTTTGAAGTTATTAGACTTTAGTCTTAATTATTGATATTATGAATAACTTCAGGAATTAAATTTTAATCCCATGAGGACATGCACTTTTATCTTTTTATTGATTTGGTTTAGGATTTTTATAACTTGGTAATCTTTTGTTGCATTGTATATACTTACACCGAGTAAGCTTTATACCTTTCGCCATTTGTGAGTATATACACTATTCTTTCCTCTTTGAAAACGTTACGTTCGTTGGTAATCTCTTTATTCTTTCATTGACCGTTCATTAATTGAGTTCATACTTGAAATCTGGTATTTGAGCATGATTTTCATATATTGTTTTGACTCGAGGATTGCATAAACTTTATGAAATGATCATAGGCCATCTTTGTTTATCACCATATGACCTTGACCTCACCTTTTATATGTTCCCTAGTCAAACCACTTGAGCCTAAATACTAGCCTTTCGTTTCATCACCCAAAATCCACTAACCAACTTCAAATTGGAGTTTTATACCATACATATTACCTTACATACCTTTGTTTGGATTGTTTACTTGGGATTGAATGATATTATTGTTTTGTGGTTGCAATTTGAGCATGAAAAGAGTGAGAAAAGAAGAAAGTGTAGTGAAAAAGAGAAGAAAAAGAGAAAGCAAAAAGCAAAAGAAAACAAAAAGAAAAATAAGAAAAAAAAGAAAAGAAAAGAAAGAGAAAGTTGTAAATGTTGTATAGTGTTTAATAAGGTTTTATTACTCTCCCCGATGATATATCTAATCCTTGTTTGGAACTCGTTTTTCAGTTTTGATATTGCCTGCATTTTCCCATTATCCCGAGTTTTCATCCCCGAACCCTTTGAATCCGTATATACATTCCTTCATTTCATACCCTAGCCTAGCCTACATTATAACCATATACAAGTCCTATGTGATCTTAGGTTGATGTAATTCAAAAGTTTAAATAGCTTTGATAATCTATGAAAATGCATTTAGCCTCTTTTAGTGTGCGGTATCGTTTCATTGAGATTATAATTTTTCAGTTTATATATAGCGTTCTTCATTTGTGACATGTGTGCGGCCTAGTTTTCATTTACATTTACTCTTTAGCCCGCATGTTTCGTGCGTTACCTCCCTGTTTCGAGTGAATTCGCTTGATGAGTGTAATGCCTGTGAGGATTAAATGTATGCCTGCATTAATTTAGTATCCGATTTATTTAAGTTTTTGCCAAATCATATCTTTCATGCGCTCACTCCCCTCCCACATTTTAAAGTTTCAATTCGTTGAGGTGCATTCGATAATGTTAATAACTACGGAATTTTCACGTGAATTCGTTTGCTATGCTAATAACATGTTGAAATCTTATTCGTATTGTTGAGTTTTTCGCTTGTGATTGGGCATCTTTTGAGGAAACTTTATGATGTTTGTGGGTATTGAAAGGCCCCCCGGAAATTAAAATGACAAGTAAAATATAATTTCCTTTAAATCAATGAATGCGGAAGCGTTGAATACAAATGATGGTTCCACAAAACAACAAGGCCGGGTTTTAATATCTTAAGAAACAAATTAAAACAACATAATTCAAGTCCTAGAATTTGCCTAAGTCATCATTAACAATTATTCAAAGTTAGGCGAAACCATATTAATGCAAGTGACTTGAATAAACCAAATTTAATCCAATATTAAATTAAAGTCCCAATTTAAATTAGTGTGAATATAAAACCAAATTTTATCTTGAAATTATCCTAAGCATGCGTTCTAAATATTGTGCAAGATAAAATAAACAAGGTCACACTACACCGCGATATACGAGGAAAAACCCACTAACGGGAAAAAACCTCGGGACGGCCCTAGCCTCAAATCCACTAAAAACGGTATTACAAAATACAAGACAAAAGACTTACTTCCTAAACTCGAACCCTCTCAAGCCGTGGTGCTCCTTCTTGTATCAACCTCCAATTAGCGGATAACCAACGGACCTCCACCGTGGTCTCGGAATACACCGATAGGACTTTAAACGGTCACCGTCACCCGAACATGGAGCCTTTCTCCAAACGGGTAGAATCTCAACAAAGGTCTTCTTTGTGATGGGGTGTAGAAGCAAACCCAAAACGTCTCTTGAATTCAGTAGAGAAAACCGGTGCCAAAAACTCCAAGTAAGGATATGTATATATAGAACTTGGAATAAACAACATTGGGTGTAAACTAGAGTGTGTATGAATTTTCCATTAAAGATTAACACTCAAAAACATGAACATTTTCCCTAATTAAATTTGCTCTCAAACTCTCTCTAAGAGTTGGATATGGAATGGAAAAGTTAGGAAAAGTTATCTTGGAAAATGTGTTTCCCGCACATAATATTGCATGAAAAAAGTTGGTTGAAAACCAAGTGGAAGAGTGGGGAAAAACTGCAAAAAAACTGCCAAATAACTGTTCCCGCTGGAAGTTCGTTCGAACGAACGTGATTCTCGTTCGAACGAGACTTCTAACGAGTGACCAGCCTGGGCTCGTTAGAGGTTCGTTAGATACCTCGTTAGAACGAGCATTCGTTCGAACGACATAACGAACGACATATCGAACGACTGTCCAGTTAGGGTCGTTGGCAAAACTAGTTCGAATGAACCTGGTTCGAACGACAAAACTCGTTCGAACGAAATCTGGTTCGAACGAAAAAACTCGTTCGAACGACATTTCTAACGAACGAACAGAAAGATTGAAAAATTCGATTTTGGCCCAGAAACTTTTATAAACTTTTATATACTTATTTTTTAAGTTTCTAATTGATTCTTTCTGAAAAATAAAATCCAGTTTTAATTCACCTAACACCCAATAAATTGTTCCAAGCTCCTATATACATATAAATACATTCATACCTTGGGAGCATGGAACCTAAGTTGATGACCTACAAACGAGGCACATAAACTACGACATGTTGATGATGCTTTATACTCTTTGCCGCTACGTCTTCAACAAACTCTTCATAGGTCTTGAATATTACAATTAAATAAAATCCTATGAATAAATGTTTTTGTCCGGAATTGAGCCAAAACTATAAGAGGACTCAATTGGAAATTTGTGTCCTTACAGGTATCATCCCTGAAAACCCTCACGAGATGACACTCGTCCACTAGGGTAACCTAAGGGTTTAACAGCTTATTGCATATGCAAAATGCAATCGAATCGCCAACGAAAGTGGCCTTATGCGTTTATAGCATATTTTTGTACTTATCTTGCTTTTGGTTTACTTATTGTTCTTGTTGCATCCTATTTCATTGCTAGGGACTAGCAATGTGTAAGTTAGGGGGTGTGATAATACGCAAATATTGCGTATTTCATCCGTCGAACCTACGCATTTTAGCCCCCTCGGGTGCCTTAATCTCTATATTTAAGACCGTTAACCAGACAACCTCGGTTTATATTGTTAATATGCTATATGAGGTATAATTTGGTTTGCTTAGGTTTTAAGGTACTAAGTATGGAGTTCGGACGCATTCCGCTCAAGTTTCGTACACATTCGCACGTTCAAGGGCAATTCGGTCAATTCACAGTTTAGGCGCCTGGTCCAACATCTTCACGGAAGTTGTATCCCTCCTCGCAAGCTTTGCGTGGCAGTGAACGGTGCGCGATTGGGATTCCTAACGAAGAAGTTACGACACTTTTGGCGGAAGAGAAAAGCATTGAAACCAAAAGAGGGGAGAAGAGAAGAAAAAAAAGAATGCAGTATGCTGCCTTAATTCTGCCCTGCTTGATCTATTGAACGATCAAAAAGATTGATCGATCGATCCTTTAGAATCTTGCCACGATTTCATCCATTGATCGACCGTCCAAAGGGGTCGATCGATCGATCCCCTATTTTCTGCAAATATTTTCCTTTTCTTTTCTTTTATTCCAACTTACTATATAATCCAATTTTGTTGTAATATCAGAGATACTTAGTTTTAGAAGACATTTTAGGTTAGGGTTTGGTTTTGAGAGCTCATCTTCTTTTCTTCTTGGGGTGACATCCATTTGGTTTTGTAAGATTGAACTATTCACTATCATCTCTATTGATATAGTTTTGTTCTTCATTTTCCTTGCTTTGTAAATTAGTTTCCATGCTTTGTAGTTAGTTTAATTTCTTTATTTATTGCTTTCCTAGTTTAATTAGTTGCAATTTAGTTTAAATAATGTATTGCCCTTAGATAAATAGGGTCGGGATTTCATTCCGCCATTAATGGGTTCCGAGCTACGAAAATTAGTTTTTGTGCAAAATTGCGTTTAATTGAACCCGCGCGTATTAAAGTCGGATTATTATGCGTTTAACTTTCTTTGTCATGCAACGTTAATGTTTATAGCGATAATCCAAATTTAATTCGCATGTGACCAATTTTCGGTTAAATGTTTATTCTCGCAACTTTGGCTTAAATTCCTTATTGTGTGAAGTTTAGGATTAATTGATAATGCTCGATTAAATTTCTTTCGAGCCGGAATCTTGATTAGTAGTTGTTTCGTGCCGTATGGTTGGATGATATCCCAATCGTTGCTTTACTTTTGTGTAGACTTAACTTCTCTTTTTCCTTTTATTTACATTCACACATCACCCTTTTATACTTTTATTTGTGAATTAATAGTCTGTTACGATCTATCGAACGTTATCTGTGGATTCGATACCCGACTTACCGTTATACTCACCCATTGAGTGCAGTCGTAACTTAGGTCTCTGTATAGTTCTGGTGAGCCGAATATAACACGACCGATGCATAGTTGACTCTCGCGTCGCGGCAAAACCCGGGTCTATCAGGTATTCTCAATCACTCCACTAATCATAATATAATTTTCCTCGACATCGTCTCATCGTTCAACCTGTGGTGAGAGGAAACTTTTCAATGCTTTTTCAAGGCACTAAAGGCTTCACATGCCTTATTTTCATAATATCTCTCAGTTCGATGTGTTCTCTCCACACGTAAAATGAGTAACAACTACAATGTTAGCCCTTACCCTAGCATCTAACACATCTCTTAACTCCCGCGTCTCTAAAGGAGTGATATAACAATGCGCTCTTTCTATCACTAAGTACTGAGCGCTAAGCAAAATAACGAGCTCAATCTCTCCTCTCGGTTGTAACCCAGTGTACCCTGAATCATATAAATCTAGTCCCTATACACCGGGATTAACTGTAGCGAGACCTCTATGCTCTCCAAAGTCCCCGACAAAATGTATCATAAGTGTGAGCTCAACCCTCTTTCAGGTGAGGAATCGCCAAATGGCACATCCTGCCCTTGAATAATGAACACGATAGCCTTGCACTAACGGCCCACTATCGCTCTAACCATTACTGACCAGTTTATATCTAGGAGAATATCATACTCGTATAATACATCACTAAAACGAGTAGTTCTAATATATTCCTCACTAAGTGCATACCCTCTCCCCTACGGATTAATTTAATGATAACTCCGGTACAGAACAGTATAATAAGTACACATAATAATGCATCGATATATCCACTAAACTTGTCTCACATGTGAATCTAGCGTTAATCAAAATATCATGACTCGCTCGGTTACACAAAATATACCTCATTCGCCCGAGGATACAACCCATATTTCTACTTTGCTAATCTCCCTGGCTACTCAAATGGTTCTTGAACATAACATGCTTGTCCGAACCGAACCCAAAAACTATCTTAATCATTGCCCTTCTTGGCACCATACTCATGTCCCTTTACTCACTTTGGGCAAAATTAATACGTGTGGTCTCACTCTCCACATAAAATATCTCCCGATAAAATCCCCTATATTTGTTGCCACGCTCAACCCCCGTTGTTCCTTTAGCTCCACGGGCCCATGGAACACACTACTGGCCTTACCAGCCCTGACTGAATTCACCATCACTCGGTTAGAATTCAATTATCTGCATCATTTAAATGGGTCCCCCACATGGATCTCTCCCTGTGGTGTTTCACTAGCACCTTTACTTCCAGTCTTACACCCTGACTAATTTATCAAATTCTTTTAGATACCTTCACTTAGAAGCATCAACTGCTCAAACACAATAGAGGAGACCTTGACCACGGTCATTGTCCCCGAAATATATTTTACAACACCAACTGAACCCCGCCTCCTGCAGTTCTCCCACCGGCCCTCATCGGTCGTCCTTCGTTGTTCGACATACGAATCACACACGAAGGTGTATAAAATGTACTACAATTATACACAATAATAGGAGGATGAAATCTCATAATATGAATCAACAATCCTTAGCATATGGCTCTATATCAATCAAACAGTACTCTTTAAACGCAGTAAGCCGTACAGATCCTATTGACACTAAAACCTGATGCTCTGATACCATCTGTGACACCTCGTTTAATTAAACATCGGGTGATCAGACCTTTATTAGATTAAAATAGGTTTCTCAAATGGTTTATTCTTAGCATCACTCTCGAAAACCCTTTAATTACTAACCACCTAAGTGAAATTAGACCGGTGCCAAATTTTATCTTTCGTAAACACAATAAAATGTACCATGCGAAAAGCTAAATAAAACATTCACAGTATACTAGATTTTAATCCAACACAATACATATGAATGAAAGACTTGTCGATAAACCATCGACTAAAAGTTCAAAACCACAATCAACAATTCTCAAAAGAACTCAATAACTATAAACCGTCAACGGACGACATGTTCAAACAAGGAATACAAAATAAGATCCTACACTAGATCATAAAGGTAGAATCGTCTAATCAAGATCCTGTTAGCATCCACAGTGCTACAGCTCCGAGTCCCTCAAATGAAATCCTCAAGTCTGACGTCCCTGTGTTTGGACACCTAAAAGGTTTTGAAAATATTTTATAGCAAGAGTTAATACTCAAAACATTTTGAAAATATTTAGCAAGCATTTATCATAATAAAATTCAGTTATTAATTACACATGGTCGTGTACACTATCTCTTGAGTTCTCCTCACCCCTCATCTATAGTGAACGCTTCGCGTTCTATACTTAGCCCACCAAGATATACAACCCAAGCTAATTATGCTAGAGTATTCAACTGAAATTATCTACACGTCTAAGTTCTCATACCGCCCATACATTAAATAAATTTATTAACATCCCTCATTTATTAATTAATACAGTAGTAACATTCTTCACATGCTATCTTTCCATAACTATGACTAAGTCTCACCACTTAATTTTATACTTTAAATATCCACTGTCTAACATTAAATCTTTAAAATTAAGTTTCTCAACTCAACTTACTTTTAGATGTCTACACGTCATCTAACTATCTACTATCCCACACAAGTAGATTATATATACGGTATATATTTCACTCACAACATATACTATAAGGATCATTGATCCGGATAATCATCGACCTCAATTATCCTATCATCGTTTAACCTCCATAATTAGGTTTCACTACTTAAAAACTATAGCCTATTCCCAGTCTATTTTAAATCTCGTGATTAAGTTTCTCTCTACTTAATTTACCGTTTATACGTACATCTCTATAAATATCATCTACAAGTCTACTATCGCACATAAGTATAAAATCACAAGGTCTATATTTCACACACAATATATACTAAAAGGATTTACTGGTCCAACAAATCATCGACCCCAATAATCCTACCATTTACATTGGTCCGAAAATCCCTCGCCCCCAATGTAAAGGTCATACGTATATATGAAACACCCTAAATCTTTGACTTACTTAAGTCTACATTATTTAGGCGTTTCAACTAATTTGGATATTGTGCCAAAACATATTTTTAGTGCGTGCCTTCTCCTTGGTACATCTTACAACGTTACTTGACGACTCAACATGCTTCGACTCTACTCAACGACATATTCGAGTAAAGGTATTCACGTGTGATGCACATTAGGCACACATGCATATTTATTGATCTATGATTTTTAATTGTGTGTCTTATTAATTTTGAGCCTAAACAGTTTTTCTAAAATGAAAATATATTTTTTTCTGAAAATAATTTTTTAGTAAAATTGGTGTAATTTTGATTTAAAATAAATTTCTTAGTTTTAAAATCATTTTCGGAATTTGTTGATAAAAATAATTTTTCATTTTGAAAAATATTTTTCGAAACTCAAAATTAAATGTTAAATAATTTTTTTAACATATGTGTTTGTTAAGATATGTGTGGTGCTTAACTTTCGGCTATTACCTTCTAGTGTACATTTTATACACCTACTTGGTTAGTTTAGACCGTATTGAAGAAGATTAGACCTGCTAGAATTTGTCCTTGTGTGACCTACTAGATTTGACCCTTTAGGTTCTCTTAAAGTTAAGACTTTCGGCCATACCTTTATAGTTGCTATACCATTTTTTTAGTCCTTTGTTTTGGCCGTAAAAGAGAAAGAAATGGGTGGCTTGTCCTTACCTGTTTCCGTCACTTTTAAAGTGACTTGACAAGTCATAGGAAATGACTTTTAAAGAGACCTTAGGAGCTCACTTCATTGTGTATTGGTATATGCTCATAACTGCCCGATCTTACCTGCTAGTCCCTTTAGGCTGTTTTTCGTCCTATTACCTTGGGACTTTAGGCTACAACGATTGGACCTTTTACAACTTTCGGCCATACTCATTTAATGAGTACAATACACTATTTCGTCCTTAGAAAGTTTTAGGTTTATTTTTTTAAACCTTAGTTTCGTCCATAGGTAACTGAGTTGACGTGACCTTAATGTCACAGGTTTATGTTTTTTAAAACCTTTGTATCACTTTAGAAAATTCCGGTATAAGAGTTTGGTTAGTTCCTTTTTAAACTACAGAATTTTTAATATGATCGTGTGGTTTGGTTTCAACCGATTAGTCGGTGCATATTAATTAGATTAAACCATTGGAGCTTATAGGTTTTACTATTGTCTTGTCATAGCTTTAAGCACCAACCATTACCTCTAGTATAACTTTCGACTATACCACTATACACATTAGTTGTTGGTTCTTGTTTATTATTTTTAAACATTGGGAGCCTTAGTCACTTCTTAGTACCTGTGACCGAATAGGACTTTGCCAGGTGTACTATATCTGTTACACTCTTTTAACTGTCAGTTACACATTAGAACCCATTGGTGTATGTGACACCCCGCCTAATTAAATACCGGGCGATCACTCCTTTATTAAATTAAAATCAAGGTGAACAGTTGGTTCATTCTTAGCATCACTGTCGTAAAAATAAACTTTTTCAAAATTAACACCCTAATTAATTAAGCTAAGTGTCAAAACCATTTTTTTTAACCTTTCTAACCAAATTGTATTTTTAAAGAAAAACTTATTTATTTAATTATTAACCACATTTTCAATAAGTAAGAATCATACAACAATTATCCTGGAACATAATCCAATTACTTTAAACATTCAGCATCCAAAATCCCAACATTTAAAACTAAATGTAAAACATACATGCTGAATAAATCCCAAAGCAACAGTACTAGAAATAACTGAAATATAAATTTCCCAACAAAACAGATAAATAGTGGAAAAGGCGACACATGCCCCAGTAACTGAGAATCATAGGAATGGAATCAAGTAAATGAAATCGCCTAAGCAAGTGGCCTGCAACTCCCACCTAAGCTGCAGCACGTTCCTTCCAAGGGATCCTAAGCAAGATGCCCCTATGGCTAGGCACCTGTAGTACATACATATATATACAAGAGAGAGAGAGAGAGAAAAACGGGTCAGAGCCCGATAGTGTATATGGTTTAAAAATTGTTTAGCAAGTATTTAAATTGATATAGGCCAATGCAACAACATATTAGTGCGACACTCTCTTGAGAAATTCTCATCTCTCTTCTAATGTGCACACCTATCGCACTAACCTTCCCAGTGGTCTATCTCATCATATATCACGCTATCCTTTCCCAATGGTTTAACTTATCTTAGGTTATTCGTAGGATTCAAAATTTAACGATTCAATTGTTTGAAAAGAATATTTCAATTAGTAACCAAAGTTCTCATTTTAACTTTATTAATCAATAAAGTTTTCCAGTGTCATATTATACTTTCTCAAAACAAGTATTTACAATTTGAGTCATCAACCACGTCCTACATATCAAATCACAGTAGGCAGTTCCATATTTCAGAATTTCATATATATATTAACTACTCGTAAAAATATATATATCATAACAGCACCCCAAATAAAAACTATGGTGCGGGCATACTCTACTATCCAAACCCCATATCACTCATATTAAGGGGAATACAAATTCGGAATCACTCTCGAATTGTATTAACACATACTCAAACAATATTGAGGCGGAGCATAGATTCCAAGTCTCTAAGAGGATGGCATATGTTTGCGTCTCTTAGGACCGTCTGAACTATCACTGCGATAGCCTGTACCAAGGATATCTATACACAAACAAGATGAGGCGAAGCTTAGATTCCAAGTCTCTAAGAGGATGGCACATGCCTGCGTCTCTTAGGACCGTCTGAACTATTACATCGATAGCCTGTACCAAGGATATCTATCTTATAGGGTACAAGTCAATATCCCCCATAAAGGTCCCATCGAGATAACACTGTCCCAACGCGGAAACCTCATGGATAGCAAGTAGCGTGGGCATGATTTTCACACATAGATAGTATATGCATACACAATCATATAATTATACTAATATTACCATATCAATAATGGGTATATTCTCAAATCCCATAGTTACGACTTTTATTTATCATTATTTAGTTATCACGTATAACCGTTCACATCTTACTTTAATTTGAGGAACCTTTCCACTTACTACATAACGCTCATGGATTCTATCCTCCCAAGTATAAAATTCAGTAGGTATACACATTTGTCCCAAAGTAACTCTCTTACGTGTCCCTCTCTTTAAATCATCAATTCACCGACCCTTATGTAATTATCCCAAAATACAATCTTTGCTCGACATCAAGGGTCCCAAAATCTATTCACACGTCTTACTGGTCTTCCCTATCTCCCAAAACATTTTATTAAGGATGCCCAATAATTATCTCACAATAAATTGAATTTAACTCATTTAAAAGGAAAATAGGAGTTTGTCAGGAGGGGTCGATCGATCGAGGTCTGGGGCTCGATCGATCGAAGCTCTGGGCTCGATCGATCGATCAAGCAAATCTGCGAAATCTGCAGAATTGCAGTTACGGGTTTCATCTTCTAACTTACACCAAATCCATATTTTACAATCCCAAACGTTTCAAAATTTGTACTACTAACATCCTAACATGATATCATACATTTCCTACGTAAAGCATGTCAATTTATGTCACTAAACATGGATTAATCATGCCATAATTCATTTAAATATTCAAGAACCCAAGAAATCTCTAAATCATGGTTCCAATCCGTTTTTCCAGAAATTTCTTCTTATAAACATCATAATTTCATGGGTAAATTCCTCTACATGGCAAGGGTTTCCAGAATTATCATTTAAACCATAACTACATGCGATTCCTATCTCAAATCTTAGGTTTTCTTCCATAAAACTCACCATAATCATTCCTACACTAATATGAAAGATGAATCAACGAAATAAGCAAGATAAACACTTGCCTGGGATTTTTGGTGTTCTGATTTGTAGATGATTTTGGTGTGGTTGCGTAGCCCATCGCGCGATCTACGCGTTGGTGGTGGTGGCAGTGCAAACGGATGGATTTTGGGCCTTGAATTTGCCTTGAGAGCTCTCTCCTTGCTCTCCTATGGCCGTTCTTGTGTTTGTGATTTCTAACCCTAGCTGACTAACCTAAATGGCTGATATAGATTACTGATTTTCGTGGGTTTAATTACCCATAAATGTGAAATGTCCAAAATGCCCTCCCGAGGTACCACTTAGGCCTAAAAACACCCCGAGACCCAAACTTAACCCCCGGGTACACTTTTCTGACTATCTCGACCCTTCCGGATGCGTTGGCGCACTCACAATGACCATACGAACGACTTATAAAATATTCACTTTTATTTATCAAAGTTTAGTCCCGACGCGACATGGGCGCGTCCCGACTCAAATTTCTAAAATTGTCATTTTATTCACTCGTGACATTCAATATAACCAATATTACATATTACTTTGCTCATTAGTAATATTCAACAATTTTCCGATAATTACTAACTCTCGTCACGTTAATAATTATAACATAATTAATTTCCGGATTTTTATAAAATAATTAACTCACATTAAATTTAATAAATCCCCAAATTAATATAGCATAAAAATATGGGGTATTACAGTATTAAGAAAGTTTGTTTGGAGACTGTGCCACCTGTCCAAATTATATCCGTTGGAAAGTTTGTTGCAACCAAAACCCTATACTGCCTTGTTTATTTCTTTAGTGGTTTTAGGTTCTTGAATCTTTTATAACCGACTGAGTTAGTGGCATCAGTTTAAGTTGTTAAGTTGTTAAAATCTGTTTTAACTTGAATTAATTGAACCTTTGATTAATAACTTTTAATCTGAACCCTTGATTTTAAAAGTTTGTAGAATAATGTTTTCTCACCTATATAAACCTCTTTGAAGAGTTTATTGGAGTTAGATTTTTTGAGAGCTATTCAGATTATATTTTCTAGAGTGAGAAACACAAGAGGGTTTAATATTTTTAGAGAAAAATATAGAGAATTAGAGAGATATCTAAGAGAGAAGAAAGTATTATTTTACACACATTGTGTTCATTCTACTTCATCTTTATTCTGTTTTTGTTTTTAAATTCTCAATGATCTTACACATCATCTCATAACTTTAGAGATTAAAATATTGTGTTATTGTAGAGAGAATTTATGTGCTTTCATGCTGAAATAGTTTTTTACAAAAACTAGAATTCCTTAGATTTTTAGATCCGAATTTTATTGAATATTTTTATGATCTAAATATTCTGATTTTGTGTTAGACGCTATATGTTGTTTAAATCAGAATTTCTCCGGATTTTGCATGTTTATTGAAAATCTTTTTTAAAGATCTGTTTTCTCATATTTGTGAAATAATTTGAAAAACACTTTCCTCATAAAATTGAATGTTATATTTTTGAGAGATTGAGAACACATTTTAAATGATTGAATAATCTTGTTGCGTGTTCATGATTAGTGTTGTATGTATTTCTTATAAAGAATGTTTTAAGATTTTTAATTGAAAATTTATTTTGTAAGTTTTTATAGAAAACTTAAGTGCTTGATTACAAATATATTTTTGTTAAGTTTTTGAAGAAAACTTATATGCTTGTGTTAAGAATTAAGTTCTGGCTTTGTTTCATTTAGAACATATTCACTTGCACGTTTTGCACAACTAGTATTTTGTTGAGAGATCGGTTTTTGACTGAGTTGGAATTTGCTAAACAAGAATAACGAGGTTACGAAGTTGAGAGAACAACTACAACAATCAAAACTGCAGAGAAGTTAAAATGATACCAGAGGGTACATTCCTAAACTTGTATAGGTCTGTTTGTGTGTTTAGTTTGTTATATAGCTTGTAACCGATAATTCTTTTTAGTGAAATTTTTGTTTTACTCCGTAGAGGGAGTCGTGGATGTTTTCCCGAGTATGGGTTTTTACCACATTAAAAAATCATACTTGTTATCTTCTTATCCTCATCTTATTCTTTGTATGATTTAGAATTAAAATTGTTACATGATTTAATTATTTGAATTGGAATAATTCTTCATATGAGATATATTGGATTGTAATGTAATAAATCAGATTGTTATTAATTTGACTTTTAATTAAATCAGATTTAATTGATTTTAATTTTCGCATGTATTAAAATCTGATTAGTTAGATAATAAAGTTTTTCTTGATTTGATTAGATATATGTTATTAGAAAAACTTGCATGAAATCAGAGTATGTTTATGTGTGCGTATGGAGATTGTTTCATGGGCGCATCTCAAGAAATGTTTCTTTCCTTCATCCGGGAGGGGAATTTTTTTTCAATTGGTATCAGAGCGGGTCGCTCCGAAATAGATTAACCGTCTGGAGTGTTGATCCTTATTTCTTGATCATATGATTTCATGTTACAAATCTGATTACTTTCTATATCCGCATATGATGATTTTTTATATGTATGACCTCATGATAGACAACATTTATTTAATCTTCTCTAATTGTTCTCATTCTATTTCTTGAATTTCAAGAACCCCTATATGGTTTGTATGCTTAGCATAATATTTTTTATAACCATAGCATTGTTGTGGGGGAGAGACCTTATTTGTTGATTACTCTAGAATATGCTGAACATGTTTAAATTATGTCTAATATGTCATTTACCCTTGTTTTTTTTATTTAAGAGTCCTTGAAGACTAGATGAATGTGCTTTATTCATTTTCTACCATATTTACATATTTTCTTGTCATAATCATGGTAATTATATGTCCTCTGAGATTTTAGGGTAAGGATGTTTGTCAATGCAAAAAACACCTCTTAAAATCATGTCAATGTAGGATTGGCACTTGATTAGAATCGTTAATATGTTTATTATGGTAGTTATCATTTTTTAATCTTCCTCATATTATCATTCTTTTATCCTTTGTCTATTTGAAACAAAATGGGGGGGGGGGGGGGGGGGGAAGAGTACATCATTTTATTAGTCTTGATTCTTGAATTATATTCATGATATCTGTTTTTAAAATGATTTATCAATTTCTATGATATCTTACACTTGTTCTTGTGAGTTTGATTTTAATGTTTTAATGCAGGAAATCACAAGAAGGTATTAGGGTAAAAATTGATGTATAGTTGAGTATTGTAATTTTTACTTTCTAGGATTTTTTGTGGATTGGGTAGAATAGTAATTGTTGTATAGCACTTAGGTTATTTTATTTTTTCCTAAGAGTATCATAGTGTACTCGAAGGGTTTTGTCATAAGGGGGAGATTGAAACACCCTAAATCTTTGTCTTACTTATGTCTACATTATTTGGGCGTTTCAACTAATTTGGATATTGTGCCAAAACATATTTTTAGTGCGCGCCTTCTCCTTGGTACATCTTACAACGTTACTTGACGACTCAACATGCTTCGACTCTACTCAACGACATATTCGAGTAAAGGTATTCACGTGTGATGCACATTAGGCACACATGCATATTTATTGATCTATGATTTTTAATTGTGTGTCTTATTAATTGTGAGACTAAACAGTTTTTCTAAAATGAAAATATATTTTTTTCTGAAAATAATTTTTTAGTAAAATTGGTGTAATTTTGATTTAAAATAAATTTCTTAGTTTTAAAATCATTTTCGAAATTTGTTGATAAAAATAATTTTTCATTTTGAAAAATATTTTTCGAAACTCAAAATTAAATGTTAAATAATTTTTTTAACATATGTGTTTGTTAAGATATGTGTGGTGCTTAAGTTTCGGCTATTACCTTCTAGTGTACATTTTATACACATACTTGGTTAGTTTAGACCGTATTGAAGAAGATTAGACCTGCTAGAATTTGTCCTTGTGTGACCTACTAGATTTGACCCTTTAGGTTCTCTTAAAGTTAAGACTTTCGGCCATACCTTTATAGTTGCTATACCATTTTTTTAGTCCTTTGTTTTGGCCGTAAAAGAGAAAGAAATGGGTGGCTTGTCCTTACCTGTTTACGTCACTTTTAAAATGACTTGACAAGTCATAGGAAATGAATTTTAAAGAGACCTTAGGAGCTCACTTCATTATGTACTGGTATATGCTCATAACTGCCCGATCTTACCTGCTAGTCCCTTTAGGCTGTTTTCGTCCTATTACCTTGGGACTTTAGGCTAAAACGATTGGACCTTTTACAACTTTCGGCCATACTCATTTAATGAGTACAGTACACTATTTCGTCCTTAGAAAGTTTTAGGTTTATTTTTTTAAACCTTAGTTTCGTCCATAGGTAACTGAGTTGACGTGACCTTAATGTCATAGGTTTATGTTTTTTAAAACCTTTGTGTCACTTTAGAAAATTACGGTATAAGAGTTTGGTTAGTTCCTTTTTAAACTACAGAATTTTTAATATGATCGTGTGGTTTGGTTTCAACCGATTAGATGGTGCATATTAATTAGATTAAACCATTGGAGATTATAGGTTTTACTCTTGTCCTGTCATAGCTTTAAGCACCAGCCATTACCTCTAGTATAACTTTCGACTATACCACTGAACACATTAGTTGTTGGTTCATGTTTATTATTTTTATACAAATGGAGCCTTAGTCACGTCTTAGTACCTGTGACCGAATAGGACTTTGCCAGGTGTATTATATCTGTTACACTCTTTTAACTGTCAGTTATACATTAGATCCCATTGGTGTATTAAGAAAGTTTGTTTGGAGACTGTGCCAGCTGTCCAGATTATATCCGTTGGAAAGTTTGTTGCAACTAAAACCCTATACTGCCTTGTTTATTTCTTTAGTGGTTTTAGGTTCTTGAATCTTTTATAACCGACTGAGTTAGTGGCATCAGTTTAAGTTGTTAAGTTGTTAAAATCTGTTTTAACTTGAATTAATTGAACCTTTGATTAATAACTTTTAATATGAACCCTTGATTTTAAAAGTTTGTAGAATAATATTTTCTCACCTATATAAACCTCTTTGAAGAGTTTATTGGAGTTAGATTTTTTGAGATCTATTCCGATTATATTTTCTAGAGTGAGAAACACAAGAGGGTTTAATATTTTTAGAGAAAAATATAGAGAATTAGAGAGATATCTAAGAGAGAAGAAAGTATTATTTTACATACATTGTGTTCATTCTACTTCATCTTTATTCTATTTTTGTTTTTAAATTCTCAATGATCTTACACATCATCTCATAACTTTAGAGATTAAAATATTGTGTTATTGTAGAGAGAATTTATGTGCTTTCATGCTGAAATAGTTTTTTACAAAAACTAGAATTCCTTAGATTTTTAGATCCGAATTTTATTGAATATTTTTATGATCTAAATATTCTGATTTTGTGTTAGATGCTATATGTTGTTTAAATCAGAATTTCTCCGGATCTTGCATGTTTATTGAAAATCTTTTTTAAAGATCTGTTTTCTCATATTTGTGAAATAATTTGAAAAACACGTTCCTCATAAAATTGAATGTTATATTTTTGAGAGATTGAGAACACATTTTAAATGATTGAATAATCTTGTTGTGTGTTCATGATAAGTGTTGTATGTATTTCTTATAAAGAATGTTTATAAGATTTTTAATTGAAAATTTATTTTGTAAGTATTTATAGAAAACTTATGTGCTTGATTACAAATATATTTTTGTTAAGTTTTTGAAGAAAACAATTATATGCTTGTGTTAAGAATTAAGTTCTTGCTTTCTTTCATTTAGAACATATTCACTTGCACATTTTGCACAACTAGTATTTTGTTGAGAGATCGGTTTTTGACTGAGTTGGAATTTGCTAAACAAGAATAACGGAGTTACGAAGTTGAGAGAACAACTACAACAATCAAAACTGCAGAGAAGTTAAAATGATACCAGAGGGTACATTCCTAAACTTGTATAGGTCTGTTTGTGTGTTTAGTTTGTTATATAGCTTGTAACCGATAATTCTTTTTAGTGAAATTTTTGTTTTACTCCGTAGAGGGAGTCGTGGATGTTTTCCCGAGTTTGGGTTTTTACCACGTTAAAAAATCATACTTGTTATCTTCTTATCCTCATCTTATTCTTTGTATGATTTAATATTAAAATTGTTACATGATTTAATTATTTGAATTGGAATAATTATTCATATGAGATATATTGGATTGTAATGTAATAAATCAGATTGTTATTAATTTGACTTTTAGTTAAATCAGATTTAATTGATTTTAATTTCCGCATGTCTTAAAATCTGATTAGTTAGATAATAAAGTTTTTCTTGATTTGATTAGATATATGTTATTAGAAAAACTTGCATGAAATCAGAGTATGTTTATGTGTGCGTATGGAGATTGTTTCATGGGCGCATCTCAAGAAATGTTTCTTTCCTTCATCCGGGAGGGTAAATTTTTTTCAATACATATTGGTCCGGCATTATCATCGATCCTAAAATTATTCATCATCGATTTGGTCCGGATGATCATCGACCCCAAATTGAGCTTTCATGTAATGGTCCAGAAAATCATCGACCCTAATACAAGAGTAAGCATACTTTAGGTATTCACCCAACCTAATAATGAATATAATAGGTATTTACACAAAGAAATTATTCATACTTGTACGTAATATATTTCTCTATAATATTTATCATACTTGTTTGCTTTACAAATTTATTTCACTTTCATATTAATTTGAGTATTCACACAACTCTAAGGGTCCTAGTCACCCCTTGTTATATCAATTTAGTAATTACCCTTATTAACCTACTGACTCAACAAATTTAAGTTCGCTCATGCTTTTTCGTAATTATATTCTTATCATCTCGAATTAGAATACGTCACAATCAAGCCTATGAATCTCCGCTTTAATTCTCTCACAAAATTAATGTACAACACTTAATCATAGACCTACTTACATATCATTATTCCAGAAATATAATTCATCAAGATCCTAAACACTTCCCCGATAAATTTATAGGCATTTGAGTCTTAAAAAGAAAGATCTTACATTTTCTCGCAGTCGAAACGAATCATAAATTTTCTGGTAGATTAAAACCCTCTAATAAAATTTCGATTTCTCCCTCTACAGAACTACGATTGACCTGATTCCAAGTTCATTTGAAAGATAAGAGATAGAACTTTCCATGCATCTATGATTCACACTCTAATTCTAAGTACAACTCAAATCGTACACGTTTAAAGTCATGTTAAAATTCTGGCAGATTACTATGCTGGCAGATCAATCACCCTATAGTAACATGTCGATTACTCCATCTACAGAACTCCGATTGACCTGATTACAAGTTCATTGGATATCTAAGAGATATACCTTTCCATACATATTTGGTTCACACTATAATTTGATGTACAATTCAAATGGCATACGTTTAAAGTTATGTCAAAAATTCTGGCAGATTAACATCTTATTTTTATCAATTAAACCCTAAGTCATTCAAGATTCATGTTCTTCTACCAATAACTCATAAAGATTCTATATTAATTATCAAATATATTCAAACTTCATTTCATCTTTACTTAGGGATTCATTCTACATGCAATCCTACCCAAACATATGATCAATTCATACATTTAATTCAAGGTTTTTCAATAAAAGCAACCAATTCTTAAAACTCCCTACACATGGGTATTATAGCTTGAATTTGATTTGAAATAAAAACTTGCCTCATAGTTTGTAGGGTCTGATTTTATGTTGTTCATGGTGGATTGATGTTATTCTCCCTCCATCCTTCTTCCTTGGATGATTTGGGTGCAAGATTCAAGTCCAATTTTTTAAGAATCCCTTCTTAAGCTTTGGAATTGGTTTCCCCCTTCTCTCTAATGGCCTCTCTAAGTTTTGTGAGTTACTAACCCTAACCCCAAATTATAATTACTAGATATAGGGTGCTAATTTTCATAGGTCTTTTAACCCTTATTTTTAAAATGACCACATTACCCTCAAAAGGTGCCGGTTTGGTCCAAAATTGACCGAGGATCCAAACTATACCCCCGGGTACACTATTCCGACTATATTGACCCATAAGAAATCATTCGTGACCTCTAAATTATATTTCAAGTCACTGAAAATATATTTCTCATTTCTCACCTCAAAATGGTCTAGACGCGAATCCCGGTCAGATAAAATAAAATACGCACATATCACTCGTTATGCTGTATATAAAAAATCCACCATTATTTACTATTCACGCATATAATAACTCTCATAACTAAATATTAATCAGTCTCTATCTCTCCATTAATATTTAATAATCACTTTTATTATTTAACCAAATTAAAGTACGTCACACATGTAATTTAACTAAAATGTATGTATCCAATTAATTTTTTGAATTAATTACATCATAAATACGTAGAAATACGGGGTATTACAATAAAGTGAAGTACTGACTTGTCCCAAATTAAGTTGATCTTGGGCAGTAATTGAATAAATCCTTAAGAACCATATAAGTTGGACCAAAGTCACCATAAAAATATCAGATTTGAATACATGTAACATATCTTTTAAAACAAACACATATACAATAATTGAATAAAAAGCAATTGAAATTGAATATAATTACCAAGTAGCGTAAAACTCGACGACAATGTAGTTATGTTTGCTAAAAGTTTCAGAGAAGGTAGAGCGATCCAAAGTGAGAACAAACTTCACTGCCTCCCCGCTTTCAGAAGTGGAGATCCCACTCAAGAACAAAATCACAAACACACTGATCCAATCCCTACATGCCATTGCAAAAATATATATATTTTAGTGTGAGAAGGAGAAAACTAAGAGATATTAAAATGGAAAAATAAATGAGATATGAAGAAAGAGAGAGCCCACAATTGAAGAAATGAGAAAGAAGAAATACAAGATTATTTAACAAATGGGTAACGTGAGTAGGAGAGGATATATTCATTCAATGAAAAGAGAGATGGAGAGGTCATCCTGAGTGAGAGAGAGGCTCTTGAATATCCCTAGAGAAAAAGGCTCTTAAAAAATTGGTGGTGCCACGTGGACACCTTAGATAAGAAAAAGTCTTTAACCCTTGTTTAGCATTTTAGAGTATATAAAGATATTCCCAAAAATTACAAAGTTTCGACCTAACAAAAAGTGATCCAAAAAATTATCTATGAATTCGTAAGCCCAAAGGGTGAGGTATTTGGCTTGGGGTGAAACTCTATTTAATTGGCATATGTAGAAATTAAGGAAGGCATTTCCAAAGAAAGTTACCAAATGGTTCACTCCCCAGAAGTATGAGAAGCCTGCCAGTGCTACAGTCTCAACCATCAATAACATTTCCCAACTTGCTACCTCTTAGGCACCGGAAAGTCTCCCTAATCCTGTCAAGAAAGAATACACCGAGCTCCATGCTCCCCTGTCCAAAGTCTATCAGGCCTAGTTAAGCTGAAATCTCATCAAACCCTTGGATCCCTGTCCATTACCAAATCCACTCCCTGAAAGCTTCAAGCCCGATGCCCGTTGTGATTTCCACCAATCTGAAGGTCATACCATTGACCAATGCTTCCACCTTAGAAATGTGGTCCAAGGCCTAATTAATTGGGGTATTTGTGCCCCACTGGCTAATTCTAAACCCAATACCACTCACAACCTATTTTTAGTACATACAAATCCCATATTTCTAGAAAGTGACCCAGAATTTAACCCATCTACTCAAATTATGCCCAATAAAGCACCCATCATTCCTACAGTCTCATCTAAATCACTCAAGGATTGCCTATAATTTCTCCTACAACCTACATGCTTCATTAATCAAGCTTCATCACTCCTTATGAGGGCATGTATCGCCATCGCACCCGATATGAGGGGGGAGGTAAGGATTTATCGGCTGTATTACACCACTTTTCGATTTTGGTTTGAAATTGCCCGTCAAGGTGCCATTGATTGTCAAAAGTTCAGCGAATCGTTCATGGAAGCCCGAAAGTGGGCTTGAGAATTAGATGAATAAGTACTTATTGAAGAAATCAGTATAGATGATATGGTACAGACCATGGCCGATATATTTCAATAGATAAGTGAAATCTTCAGCATCTCTGTGTTGTTCACCGCTTTGAAGCTTCGGGGACGGTAGTTCCTTTCACTCCTATATTTCCCCGCTGAGTGGGAAGATTTACATGAGGAAGTCATTGAGGTTGTCGAGTGTGTTAATTACTATTAGAAAGAGGACATAGTCTCCACAGGATGAGGGGATAATTTTGGTAGCTCAGATGATAAACCAAGTGTGGAAGAAGTATGTCCAGTAGTCAGCCTATGTGTAATGATATCCTTCGAAGATCTGTTGGGGGAAATGAATAAGGTGTCCATTCAACCCGACGTAGATAAAGCCATGAGATTCTTATACTTATCCACCGCAGTGAACCATATAACCCGATCAGGGAATTACTATAAAGATTTGATTACTCGTGTAGTCAAAATAGACAAGGGAAAGGGAGTGGCCAAAGAACTTTTGATGCCAGAAATGACCATTGAAGATAGCAAAGTCCTTGATCAACTTAAGAAGACCTAAGCCAATATCACCCTATGGGGACTTTAATGCCCTCTCAGTTGCCCTAGAATGCATTGATAAAACTCCTTACACCCATAGTCCCTCATTCCACAACTCCCCCAAAAGCCATAAATATGGTTGGGTCCCTAACCTCTTCTTGACTCCTCTCATTTTCTGAAGAGGAGACACCAAAGTTTTGTCCTGATCATAATTATTCTCTCAACATCTTCGTCGAAGTCTTGGGAAAGACAGTCCTACTATCACTTGTCCACGACGGATCTGCTCTCAATGTTTGTCTAGTTAGAACCTTTAACTATGTAGGATTGAAAGTCAGTGATCTCACTCCTACATCTGCCATCGTGCATGCTTATGATAATACCCATCGAGAAGTAATAGGGTTCATAAAACTCACACTAGGGGCTGGTCCTATTAATCTATTCACCGAATTTCAAGTCATTGACATACCTGCATGCTTTAATCTGTTCCTTAGCCGTCCATGGCTCCACTACATCCGAGGGTTATCTTCTTCTCTTCATCAGAAGCTGAAGTTCTTTTGCTAAAGGTCAGGTCATCACTATTTTTGGATATAACGATAGCAAAGACAATGCCAACACTAGCAGTCCAGTATTGGAAATTCAGTATGGGATGAATGGCATGCTCTTCTCTGGTTTCAGAATTGATCTGCTCCTCTTAGAGGAGAGGATAACTTCAAAGACTGAATCTGTCCAGAACACATACTTCATGGAAATTTTAATGTGATTCAGATGTTCAAGAACATGCACTTTATGCCCAGAATGGGTTTAAGGCGATGCTAGCAAGGGATCCTTGATCCTATAGTCCTGAAGGAGACCTGTCCCCTGTGTGGCCTGGGTTACCAACTTTTACCGGATGAACTCAAAGCATTCCGTCGACCAAGACAAAAAAGAAGCTTGGAAGATAAAAAAACTATTTTAGGAGACTCTTTGAAGGAAAGAGTTATCAAGGAGGGTGAATACTACCCCTTCTATGGATTTTCTGAACCATGGTATGACCACATTGACAAAAAGAGAAAACTGGGGTTGTAAAATTTCTTTTAAGACAGTAACTCTTGGGCCGAAGACTACAAACACGAAGTGTAATATCTCACGAAGAAAGTCATGACAATTATCGAGGACTCTGAGGTAAGTGACTTTGAAGACTCATTCGACTTGCAAACACTGGGGATGAGTTTATGTATCATCCGTTCAGATGCTGCGTCATCGAGCCCGTACGCTTAGATCACAACTGCTGACATACCTCTCCTCAACCTAAATGCCATACATGTTCAACCTGCTCAGACTCAACCTAATCATGTTGTTTACCCTATCCAAGTCTCTTCACCTATCATTATTTTTCCTTTCCCTGATTTAATATAACTATGACCTCTTTTGACGAGGTTCTCAATTTATTTTTCCCAAAAATGAAATAAACGAGGATTTTGAGTATATTTTCATACCTTACATTAATTGTCTTGATTATAATAAAACGTTTAATGATGATGATTTTGCAAATGAAAAGTTCTTAACTGATCTTAATAAGGAGAATAACACACAACATAACCACATTCAAATTAATAATGATGAGACTGTTGTTATTAATCTCGATTCTAGTAACCAATAGTGCGAGATTAGGATAGTGTCCACCCTTAACAAGTATGAGCGTGTATAATTTGAAGAATTACTGAAGAAATTTGTGGATGTCTTCGCATGGTCCTATGATGATATGCCCAACATTGACCCAGAAATAGCTCGTCATAAGATCCTAACATTTTCAGAATGCAAGCCAGTCAAACAGAAGCTAAGGAAACTCCATACCGTATGGTCGCTCAAAGTCAAAGAGGAAGTGGTCGAACAGTTGAACGTGGATTTCATTCGCATAATTGAACACCCAATATGGCTCGCCAATATCGCCCCCGTTTTAAAATCGTGAGGACAAGTCTGTATGTGCGTCGACTACCGAAAATTGAATAAGAATCCTCAAAGGGCGATTACCCACTACCCACCATCGACATGATCGTGGGCAACACAACTATCCACACCCTTAAATAATGTATCGATGGATTCGTCGGATATAACTAGATCAAGATACACCTTGACCACCAGGAGAAAACCACCTTCATCACCCCATGGGGAACCTTTTGTTATACTGTCATATCATTCGAACTCAAGAATGCTGGGGATACCTACCAAAGGGCTGCCATAACCATCATGCATGACCTTATTCACAAGGAGGTCAAAGTATATGTTGAAGACATGATCATTAAGTCTAAGACTAGGGAAGGTAATATTCCTGCCCTCCAAAAATTCTTCGAGCGACTGTGACAAAATTCTAGATGCGACTAAATTCGCAGAAGTGTGTTTTCGACGTCACAAAAGGAAAACTCTTGGGATTCATGGTCAGTGTAAAATGAATCAAAGCAGATCCATGCCAAGCTGAAAGCCATACTTGAGATGCTACTACCACGAATGAAGAAGGAAGTCCGAGGATTCCTAGGTAAACTATAATACATTAGTCGGTTCATCAGCCAACTGATTTCTAACTACGAACCCATTTTTAAACTTCTCCGAAAGGATTCAACTAAGGTTTGGAATGAGGCCTGCCAAGAAGCCTTTGACTGAATCAAGTGATACCTCACCCGAACTCCAATACCTATGCCTCCGCAGCCAGGTCTCCCCCTCCTCTTGTATTTGACTGTAATAAACGCCGCAACAAGGGCTTTGCTAGCCCAATATATTAAAGAATCCTGCAAAGAAGGGGATATATATTACGCTAGTCGAAAATTTATTGGCTATGAAGTCAACTACACTACTTTGGATAAAGCGTGTGTCGCCTTAGTCTGGGATATGTAGAAGTTACGATAATACATGCTTAATTTTCCCTTCAGACTAATATCCTCAATAAATCCCATCGAATACCTTCTAGAAAGGCTCGTCTATCCAGTCGAATGGCTCGTTAGTTGATGTTGCTAGCCAAATTAAATATTGTGTCCGTCATGCAGAAAGCTATGAACGGGAGAGCCATCTCTGACTACCTTACTGATTTCCCTTATAGAAGGAGTCGATGTTTGGGTCTTTGAATTCCTAGATGAAGATATTCTATACACCTCTTAAATGGACCTTAGATAATACATGTTCTTTGATGGAGTCGCTAACAAGAAAGGATACGATATTGGGATACTCCTGATCGCCCTGGATGACTTTCACATTCCTATTGCCATAAAATTAGACTTCCCTTGCACTAACAACATAACTGAGTATAAGGCATGCAGTGTAGGCCTCAAAAGTGCCCTCAAGAAAGGAATCCGGCACCTAGACATCTATAGAGACTCCGCCTTTATCGTCGAACAAATCCTCAGGAAATGAAAAGTCAAAGATGAGAAACTCCTACCCTTCCATGATCACCTAAAAGAGCTAGCCTCCCGATTTAAAGACTTCACCTTTCACTACCTTCCTCGTGCAAAGAATTGCCTAAACGACACCCTTGCTACCTTGGCCTTTATGGTCAACATGCCTGAGGGAATACCCATAGCCCATTTCCTGGTTAAAAAATAAGTTATGTCCACCTGCTACTACCGTATTGTCACTGAGGAAGATTCCAATATAGCCAGGTTATAGTACTATGACATTTGGTGCCTCCTCAAATATGGTAGGTATCCTCAAGAATCGTGTGACTATTCATAAACTATCTGCTCAGTATATCATCTGTGGTAAAGAACTTTTCAATAGAAACTTCGATGAAACCCATTTGCACTACATAGCAGGGGCAGGGGTCGGTGCTGAAGAAATGAGGCAAAAAATACATAGTGGGGAATGCGATCCCCATATGAACGGTCATATGCTTGCTAAAAATATCATATGTCAAAAGGTACTGTTGGATAACCATTGTTCAAGATCACACTACCTATGTTCGAAGATGCCTCAAATGTCAGCAGTTTTCCAATCTCCAACACTTGCCTCCTCGAGAACTATATAATATGACATTTTCCTAGCCCTTATCCACATGGGGCATTAACATCATAAGGAAGGTTACTCCCAAATCTTAAAATAATCATGTTTTCGTCCTGGTCGCCATTGATTACTTCACCAAATGGGTCGAAGTCGAGTCATACACAGTGTCGAATGCCAAGAAAGTGGTCAAATTTATCAAAAAACATCATTTATTGATATAGAGTTCCCTATGAGTTAGTATCAGATAATAGATTCCACTTTGAAGTCGAGGTCACAGAATTAGTCGACGAGTATGGGATTTAGAGACACAAATCTTCTCCGTACCGAATCTAAACCAATGGTGTTATCGAAGCTGCCAATAAATAACTCTAAACCATCTTCAGCAAGATGATCGAGAGTTATAGAGATTGGGCCGACCAAATCCCATACACCCTCTGGGGCTACCGTACTTCAATCAGAACGCCTATTGGGGCTACCCCTTATGCTCTAGTGTATGGCATGGAAGCAGTCCTACCCATAGAACTAGAAATACCTTCCCTACACGTCACGCTCGAGAGCAAAGTTAGCGAAGAAGACTGGCATCAGAGCCGCTTTGACAAACTTTCACTCCCTGATGAGAAGAGACTTAAGGCACTATATCATATAAAAGGGTATCATCATCGGATAGTGCGATCATTCAACCGAAAAGTCAAAGACCATGGTGCTCAAGAAGGAGAAATTTCCCTCACTAAGATCATAGAACCTGTGTGGGACCCCATAGGGAAATTCAAACCAAATTGGAGTGGCCCCTATATTGTAAAGAAAATTCTTTCAGGCGGCATCTCTATGCTCACAGACCTCGGCGGAGAAGAGATGGCGCATTCAGTAAACTTGGATCGTCTTAAGAAATTTTACCCTTAGCCTGAAATCTTAACGCGCTAAGACTCATTTAACCCCCCTTCTATTCTAAAAAAAATCTTCATTTCCCTAACCCAGAACTACGTGAGACCTGATCCTTTTAAAAATATATATTTTTTCAAAATGAAACTTATGAATTTTTTTAAAACCCCCAGAGGTATGTAGGCAGCCCATACGCCATATATGGGCACGGTATCCTTCTTTTTCATAAAATGCTATTCTTTTCTAACTTTCGAGAATGGCGGTCCATCTTACATTTACATGAACAAAAGGATTGTGTATGCCTTAGTGATTGGTATAGATAATTGAAATGCAAAACTCATCAAAAAAATATGATCAAATTGATTTTTATTTCTAATAAAGGAATACATCACTATTACATGAAGTATCAACGAGGGGAGCTAAACAGACCACCCCTAAAAACACAATAAACAAACCTACCTAATCCTTGCCATCTTCATCAAAATTATCCCTAACCCCATAGAAAAACACCAAAATCACCCAAAATACAAAATACCCCAACTTCACAAAATATTACTCCAGCTTCATAGACATTGTCCTCAACTGATAGACGACCCCGCTTCGTCATCATTTCTAGCCCCCAGAGGTCCCTAAGTCTCCCACTTCTGGTTAACACTCTGTCTGCGCTCCATGGAGCGATATTCCCTGATAAGTTTGGACAAAACCACAACACCTTCCTCCATGGTGTCGAAGGCGATGAGCCACCTTTTCTCAGTCTCTTTCTCCATAATCTTCTCCACTATCCTCTTCCATAACCACTTCAAGTAGTCTCTGGACACATGACAGACCCTTTTTATAGATTGTGATGGAGGGGTAGATGGTTGGAGGCACTACCACAAAGAACCCAACATCATCCGTAATGATTCAGTCAGGTCCTCTACCAGTAAGAAGTTTGTTATGCGAGGAGGCACAATTTGTTCTCATCCAACTTAGTGCAGAAGTCACCATGAGAAATGAAAGGAAGTTTAGTGAATGCCAACCAACCGCACATACTGGTACTCTCCTAGCTGCAAAACAGGTTATAAGTCTCCCCACCATGGCATCGACCAAAAAAGACACTGGGCTCCGTGCTCCACAAACCTGTTGACCTAGTTCTCTACCAATGGGCCAAAACTAAAGAAAGGTTAGACAAGGAAATTTGGCACACCCACCAAGGGATACTAAGGATTGTTTGCTAGATGAAACCTCTCTGTAAGACACATGAACAACATCACCGGGATCCCCCTCAAAAAATTGAAACAACCCTCTCTTCATGCATCAAAATCATTCAGGGTCTCCGCCAGCACCACTGTCGCATGATTATTACGGTAAGCCTCACATTAAGGCCCAAAATAACATCTCCGACAAAGCCAACATCATTAAAGCCCCTTAAGTGCACTAAATATATGACTGCCTAAAGAGAAATAATCCCTCCATCAACCAACGGTCGAGCCGCCGAAGGATAAATACGAAGAAACACCGCCATAAATGGCTGAGGAGTAAGGAAAAAATTTGGCATAGCCGCCACAACATTGGGGCTAACCCCCAATATTGCTGAGAATTCCTTATAGTTAGGACAGACCTTGTCTGGGCCAATACGAAAAACATGGTCCTCAAGGTACCAGAATTGTATCGTTGTTGCTAGAAAGTTCCAGTCTATAGTTTGATTATGCCACAAAAAAAATCGTTGCAAGTTGAAAGTATCATAGTCAATATTGTAAAGGCACATGGCCTCCAGACTTTCAAGATAAGAGGAGAATTCTTCATACATTGTAAGGGCCATTTGGGGAATAGTAAATGAGAAGCAAGAAAAAAAATATGGGTGTTGGTAAAAAAAAACCATACCCATCCTTTTATACCCAAAATCCTTAGCAAAAAATAAAATTTCGAAAATCCGTTTAATTTTCATCCCTACATAAGTACATTGGTATGCAATAAAGTGCAATAAAATCCTATTGGTTATTTGACTTGGCTCTTATGCCTATAGGCAGGACAAGGGGTATGTCGCTCGGCACCCCCCTTATTTTAGAAAATTCCATCTTTCCTTCTATACGCAAAGATTTATTTTACAAAAATCCTTACTTTGAAAAAACTTCCCCAAGTCATTCCTTTTAAAATTACTCCTTTTCTCTATTTATTTAATTAATATTTCCCCCCCAAAAATCATTTTCCTTCTCAAAATAAATTTTTACTCAAAAAAGATCTTTTCCTTTTTTATTCAAAACTTAAAAAAATTATTACTTTAAAAAGAAATATTAAACCCCGTATTAATTACTTTTACTGTCCTTTTTTAAAATAAATAAATTGTTTTATCTCTATCTTTGTATAAAATAAAACAATCTCAGTGGTGAACACGCTTTCCCTGGCGACGAGCAGTGGATCCTCCACTCCTAGACGCAGAACCCTCATCTGAGGTGGCAGGTGACACAAAGCAGGAAGGAGACGACTTCTTGATATGCTGAAACACGGAGGACTTCTAATCCTTTGATATCCTGCAGCTAATTGGTCGAAACCCAAACATACTGCAAGAAAAAAGATCAACAGACAAGATAAATCAGTGGGTAAAGAGAAAAAAAAAATCAATGGAAACAGAAAAGAGAAAAAGAAAGAATATACCTCCGACCAGAGGGCCCTGTCAACCCAGACACTGATGCATGAGGATGGTGCGGCACACTCAGTGACTCCCTGCTACTCAGTCAAAAATTCTAAGATGGGGGAGCAACCTCAATAATCGAAGCTTCTTATGCCGTCGTCGCCACTATCGATGTACCACCACCCGTGTTGTGGGTGGACCACACCGGTACACTAGTACACCTACCCGAAGCCATGGTGGGTGGATGCATGTTCTCCACATCATAGATACACGAGGGCAACAACCAACTCATTACGAAGTTAAAGTAATCATAGCTCGTCACCATATACGTGTAGTGTGTATAGGGCTCGCCTATCATTGCTGCCACCCTGGAATCATCTGACATCTCCTCACCCACCTCATATACATAGGGGAGCCGATGGTGGGATCGCCACCTCTTCCTCCATGACCTGCCTCACCACCCTATCTCCCAGGTACCAGACGTACCCGAACTCACACGCAATCAACTGTCGCATCTGCGCATGCATGCCGGTAACCCTCGTATCCTACGGAATCATCCCCAGGGGTAGAAGGTCACCTGCAATCCCCAACTGAGAATCAATATCTACTAAAGAAATAAAATATGCCTGGAGGAACTCAGAAAGGACATAAGGTAACCTGGTTGCTCATCGGGGCATTCAAGACTCGCCGTACGTCCGTTAAAGATAAGGGCTGATTCGACCTCCGGTTGGACTTCCTCTACTGGAACATTCGACAGAAGTCTCCTAAATTCTCATCCTTCAGGGCCATCAACCCCGTGTTATGCCCAATCACCTCATAGAACCACACTTGGAAAAGATAGGAATCAATAAAAAGAACAAAAGAATAATGTAAGGAAATGCCTAAAAAGAAAAATTAACCCAAAGTTACCTCCAGAAGATTCTTGGCCCCCATAAAGGTTTACCGGAAGCACCAATTGAAAGCATACAAAGAAGAATAAAGGGATGCCAAAGTCAGGCTCCCCAAATCATACAGTTGGACGTTAGAAATCCTCTTCAAATACGACAAGAACCAAAGATAGATGACGTCGTCGCTCGTCACCACCAAGAAACCACCAAGCAAAAGAAAAATAAAATACGATACATCTGTCTCACCTGATGACTGTTGTTCACATCCATCCTCCTCCTAAAAAGCATCTCCCTTAAAATAAAAATCTGGATAGAATCCACCGACATGATTCTACCCACGTTTCTCAGAGCCTCCTGCATCGCCTCTAGTGTCACCCTCAAAGTACGGTCCACCACTACCTGGAACCCCTTGAAATCTAGCCCCAACTACTGATAGACGTTAATGGGAGTAAAAATCATCTCCTCAAATCCAACATGGAATGTGTGGGTAGTGTCCCACTAGCTCTCCCCAAGAGGACATAACATCGTAGTGGAACGCGATGTCTCATTCAAAGCCTGCAATAATAAGCCAAACTTGACGTATGATACCATTTGGCACACAACAGTAGGGAGATTCTCCTAAACCTCCGTCAGCCCAGTAGTCCCCCAGGACCGAATACTTGAAAAAGTTATGTCAGTCTGCAAGGAAACATAAGATAAACCCTTCATTAGCATAAAGGGAACAAAGAGAAAAATAAATTTGAGGACCAAAAGTCACCATACTTATATAGCCACTAGGGTTATTCACCCTAGATGAACTATGATATGAGGGCTAGCATAATAAGGTACGATCATCGACAACAGGCTCAAACAAATCGAAAGCATCCTCATTACCCAATGAAAGGGGTAACCTAGATCGCCACTCCAGGATGGCCCAGTCATCAACAAACAACCACTCGTTATTGTACACCTCATTAGAAGAGCCATCCATTTGAAGCATTGATGCAGAAAGGACTTAAGAACAGTTTATAGAAAGGGAAAATAGAAGATTCAAACACTTAAAGGTGAGAAAAAGGGGGAGGTATCGCCCCCTTTTTATAGAAAGTTAAAGGCCCTACCGATCAGCAACCCCCTGCCCATACCGATTGGCATCCGCCTTTTCCTCTTCCCAAGTAAGTCTAGGAGTCCGTGCCCTTTCCAATTAGCACCCCTCAAGCCTGCCTATCGACAGTCCCATAAGATTATACAAAAAATGCCAGAAAAAATTTAAAAATTTCCTGAAAAAATCCCAAAAATCTCTGAAAAATCTGGAACATTATTTTCCCTAAAGATAATCATTTTGGGAGAACTAACACCCTTAAAAAATCTTAAAATCTCTAGCTGGATTAATATTACACTCTTACTCCTGACAAACTCCATAATAGAATCAATGATGTGCTCATATCCAAGTCCACTACAATCCCCCAACCAGAACCCTAAAACTAAACATCCCCCAGTGGAGTTTCGAGACAACACAATCCTCAACGGCACCACAAGTGAACCTACACCCCCAATATAATTTCCCCAAGAAATATATCCCCCATGTCTATAATTTAAGGTTCTCAGACTTGATCCTGACCCGTAGAATTGGTCGTCACAACTATAGGTCCTCAGAATTGACCTCGACCCTTATAATTGGTCGTCATAACTTTAGGTCCTCAGAATTGACCTTGACCCTCAGAATTGGTCGTCACAACTTAAAGTCCTCAGAATTGATCTTGGCCCACAGAATTGGTCATCATAACTTAAGGTCCTCATAATTGGTCATCCCAAATTAAGGTCCTCAAAATTGATCTCAACCCTCAGAATTGGTCATCACAACTCTAGGTTCTCAGAACTGACCTCGACCTTCAAAATTGGTCATCATAACTTAAGGTCCTCAAAATTAATCAAAATTTATCATCATAACTTAAGGTCCTCATAATTGACCTTGACCCTTAGAATTGGTCGTCGCAACTTAAGTTCCTCATAATTGACCTCAGGCCTTAGAGTTGGTCATCACAACTTTAGGTCCTCAGAATTGACCTTGACCCTCAGAATTGGTCCTCAGAATTGACCTCGACCCACAGAATTGGTTGTCACAACTTTAGGTCATCATAATTGACCTCGACCCATATAATTGGTCATCTCCAGTATGACTTTAGGCCCTCATAATTAACCTTGAGCCGTTGAATTGGTTATCATCATCTCCATAGGACCTCAAAATTGACCTCGTCCCGCTGAATCGGTCATCTTCGTCTCCGTATGTCCTCAGAATTGAACCCAACCCACCAAATAGGTCACCCTAGCCCCTTTGAACCAATTTAAACACATCCTCGACCCACTAAATTGGTTAACCTCATCTCCTTAGGTCCTCAGAATTGACATTGGCCCGTTGAATCGGTCATCCTTGTCTCCTTAGGTCCCGATAATTGGCGTCGACCCATTAAATCGATCATCCTCAGAGAACACACTATATGGTTGACTTACTTGAGTTTGTACCATATAGGAGTTCCAACTAGTTTGGATATGGTGACAAAGTAGGTTTGATTTTTCTTGAGCAATCTTCTCCATGGTTTGAAAAGCTTCAATAACATTGATCCTGTCAAAGACATCATCTCTACCAAAAAGGAAAATAAAATATTGCATTGAACAAACTATAGGACACAAATCATGCATAATTGAGTGCGAGTGTGTGTACATGTGTTTAAATATTTTTAGGAATTTTTTAAATATTTTAAAAACATTTAAAATGATTTTTTAAACATTTAAAATAATGGTTTTAAAATGTTGTGGGCTAAAATGAAAATGCTTTTATTCCAATAAAACTTCTCTGGGTAAAATATCAAACCGACGGAGACATTTGGGGTTGAAACTTATATTATTTAAACATCTAAAAACACGCATTTATTAACCATCTATATTATACCACGTGTTGCAGTCCTCCTGGTCCCTTTTGTGTTTCTTCTCTCTCACAGTTTAACGTCTCATTTATAGCCGTTAGATCAAACCTTATCAAGGTTCTGCATGTAATCTTTATTGATCCCTGTGACGCTGGATCTAACCAATAAAAGCAAGCAGTTGTGTGCTCCTTTATAAGCCATTAGATAAGAAGTCAAAGAGTCAATTTAATCTCAACCGTTCAAACTCTTTGAACGTCTAGATGATTCCTTGAGTAGTATAAAAAAATGCCTTAGGGTCGCTATTTGAGATCTTTTGGAGAGTTCGTCATTCATGAGAGAAAAAGAGAGAGCAGAGAGTGTAGACAGAGAATAGAGAAAGGTTAGAGAGAGAAAGAGAAAACCAGCGCCTGAGATATCCAAGTTATACGTTTTCTCCCAAAACACAAAACTAAACACTGTCCCTGTTATATCTAAACTAAAAAACCTCGGATTGAGAATTAGATCTCTAGTTTTTTCTTGAGAGTTTGGGTGTTTTACAAGTCTAAAGAAACCCTTCATACTTAACCTTTCCTAGGAACCCTGTCTCACTATAAATCTTATTTTTCTTCATAGAAATAGTAAGAGTTACTAAAAGATACATTTCATGTAGTATTTTAGGTGCTCTCTTGCCTTTTCTTGTTGGATCTGGTTCTATTATTGTATATTCTTTTATATCCACTCTCATTTTCAAGTTTCTTGAAAAAGAGACTTCAAATACAATCTATATTTTAGATATTGTGTTTCGAAAAACTCAGTTTCACAGTTTGTGAAATTAGTTGGTATATAAATAAGTGTTTTGAAACATTTCGTCTATTTTTTAGAAAGATTATTTTCAGATCTGAAATATTTCTTTTGAAAAGAAGTTTGATTTTAAAAGAAATCTGAATATCTGCATTTCATATAAGTCTCTGTAATTCATTAGGATTTATTTTTATAAATATATTGAGAGACGTGAGTAGAATTTTTGCATGTGTTTCACTTCATAACCATTACACTCTCACACGAACACCTAGTCAAAGTGTGGTTCATTTGAGAGATTTCGTGTTGACTGAGTCCATTAAAGCAATGAGCAAGGATTAACGCAAAGAAACATCCAGGGAGATCAAAGTCAGAACATAATTACCGTGGAAGAGAAAGCTCAGTAGGTATATTGATATTCTTAACTTAGGATATTGTGTGCTTGTTTGTGTACTTGTAATCTTATATATTTTGTTTGATTATGGTGGCGTAGAGTTCACCGTGGATGTTTTCCATAATTTGGGATTTTATCACGTTAAAAATTATCGTGTCAATCTTACTTTGATTGTTCTTACTGCTTATATGGTGTGTCTTCTCATTAAAGAATTATTATAGTTTTTTATTTTAAAAACTTAAGGTAATCTATCTACTAAATCTAACATCCAAGTCTAACATGTTTTTACACATCTTGTGTAGTGATTTAAAAAGGAGTTTCACCCAACGAGTTTGTTTTTCGGAGTTTACTCAAAATTTAACTTTTAGTTAAAGACTTAGTGAACGATTTTCATCCTCGTTTACTTAGGTCCTCATAATTGACATCGACCCACTGAATTGGCCGTCCTCGTCTCATTAGGTCCTTAGAATTGGCCTCGACCCTACAAATCGATGACCCTCATTCCATTCCATTCCAAAGAGATCCCCTTGATGGACGAGCTTAGAATAGTGAAGGTCGTCGAATGATAGACACCACGTCGAAGTTGGGGATGAGGATTTTAGGTCAATTATGTGGCCAATTCAGAGTTATTCCTTTCTTAAAAGGTCCATTTCTCACATTCCATTTCATCATTTTCGTACTTTATTTATTAAATTCCTCCCACCTCCTTGTACCACCTTCATCCAGTTACAAGATCAGTGTATCTACACTCACGATCAAATTCAGGTATTCATAAGGAAGTCTAATTCTCCATTATTTTCTCTAAATTCTCTTATTTTAGTATTAGTTGTTCATTTCTACTTTAGTACTTTATTTCATTACATCAAATATATCAATCTCAAACCCTTATTATTTGTGATTATTGTACATACTCTATTTTCATTAAAAAAAAAAAGAAAAATAGGGTTTATCTATAAATTCCAAAAGAGGGATTCTCACCACACATTCTCACTTTTAAAGCACAATCATCTCTACACACACTCATAAGATAAATCCCTCGTTTGGATTTATGGATTGAGCCCCACCTTATGTTGTATTCTAACTACATGGACTATAATCCCCCTTGGGCTACGTAGGTTTCTTGGGTAAATCCCGAGACTCGAGTCCTCCCTTATGCGCGTTTATAATATTGTTTTCATATATATACATACATACACACACACACACACTTAATGAATGCCATATTTTTGCATGTTTGTGTTTCGTCCGGTATACACATTCGTTCTTCCATAACGACTTGTGATTCTGAAAACACTCATATTATATTTTGAATTATTATTTTCGAGAACACTCCTAAGGATGAATTCACTTCGTCCTTTTCCATGACGCGAATTGAATGATTCCATTTTTCATTTATAATATGCACATAATCACACACTTCATGGAGTCTAACATGAGAAGATTAACACATGCCCATGAGAGACCGAAAGGGCAGGATGGGTGCCTAATACCTTTCCATCCCGTAACTTAGTCCCTGGACCTTCTAACTACTTGATTTTGCAATTATTAGTATTTCCCTTGATGCTGTTCTCTCGATGATATAACATTTCTTTTGCCTATTTTGTGCAAAATAAGCTGGCGACTCTATCTCTACACATTATCCGACATTAATGATGGTCGAGCGCCCCGATAAAAGGGTGCAATCCCACGCGCACTCCAAAGGGAAGCCCATAAAAAAGAAAGGAAAATGGGGAAGCCCCCCGGGATAGCCATAATATGTCACGTATTTAATCTAATCCCGTTATCCTAACAACACGACATGAAAATAACATCACATGATCATGAGTACAACAATGATGATATTTACATACAAGTATAAAATATAAAGATGCAACACATCTCATATAATATATGTATACAAACAAGGGTGAACATGTGTATCATACAGAATAACCATCGGATAATGAACATACCTCAATACGCAATGTAATCCAATAAATCTGTAAGAAATTTCAGTCTTGGGAACTATTAGGAATGTATTCATAAGATATTAATGCAAGCTCTAAAAATTAAGATACTAGCATTTACGCATTCCTAATTCAATTATCTAGAACCTAGAGTTGTCATGGAAGTAAGATTCACAACCATAATCCATGGGCACTTATTTTTATTATTTTGAATGTGTTTTGCCCATTAACAAGTCCCCAAATTAAGTTTCCACCAAAATTAGCGAACTAAACCATAATAAAAATTTCACTACATAAATTAAAAATAATACACTTTCAACTTGCCAACCAAATTTCCTCAAAGGTCACAATTACCCTCTAAGATTTTCAACCCTAATCCAACCTTAGACCCAAACAAGTCCAACTCTAAACTTAGGCACAAAAACGAACTTATCCAATTTAATAATTCTCTTAATCCAATAATGTCCTGATAAATCAATCAATTAACTAAATATATTAATTCATAATATAATTCAAATAATAAAACTAAACCAATATACCTTAAGTCCAATTTAAAATCCAAATAAATATGAATTTAACTCATATATATATATATATATTTTAAATAAGGAGTACTATAATCTTTGATTAGTCACGAATATTACATATAATACCTTTCTTTATTTTATGCATTATAACTTTCTTATTCCCATTTTCTCTATATTTATGCTCTTATACTCGATAACCTCTATTTTCAATGTATATATCTTGTAAAAGGTTTATTTGAGCTTTTATATGTGAATTGGATGCATTTCGGGATGATTATAAGAGTTCCCGAAAAGTCCATCATAAGACATAGCTTTGAGAGATTTTTTATACTTTTATGCGTCATATTTTTTGCTGTGGGATTCCATGGTTACACAGTTTATTGAGTTAGCTTCGTGTGGCCACCAACGACATGTCATTTTGTTTTAGAATGATCGAGACTTAACCGTTTTTAAAAACACTTTCATTCTTCGAGGAAAAGTGGGAATTCATCCCAAATGAGCTGATAGATTGGCTATTGGTAAGTTTCAAGTTGAATGAGACATTAGTGTTGAACTTAGATGACCTGATCGATCACCTCTCAGTCGATCTATCGGCTCTTGTGGAATTTGATATTTTGGATCTTTCTTTTTTCTTTATTTTTCTTATAAAAATTCAATTTACTATAAATAGCAAGTTGGTTTTTTTAAATTAGAAATAACTGATATTTTTAGAAAACAGAGACAAGCATAAGAAAGCCTGCTTTTGTTTCCTGAGATTTAAATACCATTTTTCACTTTTTTCCTTAATTTACTCCATTGTATGTACTTTGTATGTATTAAATATATTTGATATTTATTAAAATATTTGGTTTTGAAATGTTGTGTTTTTTGGATTGTTGTCTTTTAGTTACATTTACCTTACATTTTGATTGCATCCTTAATATGTGCAACTAGTTTCATTGGTTTGGGAGCATAAACCCAGCATGAATGCTTGTAATTAAGTGTTAGGTTTAAAGTTTGAATCAAATCATTGGGTGTATGTGTTGATATTGGAAAATCTTGATGTATTAACTTACCTTATCACGTAAGGGTAGTAAATCAGGTTTTGCTTCCACAATAATGGATTTGACCAATAGCTTATTGAAGTGTTCATTTCGTATTATTAGGTTTAACATTTCATGCTTGATTGTTGGCATCAATAAATTATTCTCAATTGATTGTGATTTGATCCTAGAAACCAAATCTTTTGTGATAATCCAAGGTGGGGGAAATGCTCGTAGACCTCTTTTAATCTTAATTTTATCAACTCACTAGTTAAAACTCGCTTAACTTCATTCATCTCTAGTTAATTGTTCTTCATAGTTTCGTTCAAGTTAGTTCTTTAACTCACTCTCCTTAAACAAATCACATTTTCTTAATTTTACTCGTTCTTCTTAACAGTTTTTGAAATAAATATTAACTTTACACTATGGAATTTGACTCCGGACTTACTGAATTTTTATTACCGTCGTGATTATCATGCACTTGAGCTATACAATATTTTAAGTGTGTCATGTTTTTGGCGCCGTTGTGGGGGATTTGTTAGTAAAGTTAATATTGTTTTAGTTATTTGTTGATTGAAACACTTGCATTTAATCTTTTGAGCTAGTGTTGTTTAAAGGTTTAGATACTTTGCTCTAATAGCACTGGAGTTGTTCAATGAGCAAAAACTTGAATCTAGCATTTGACAGTAACTTTTTTAACGTGAACCTTGCCTCATCCTATATGGCGACCACCGCCTTTGTCCGACCATCCATTTACTCTCAATACATCGGCTTCACAATCATTTCTACCGACTCAATTGCCTTACTCAACTACATCGCCCCCGGTGCAATCATCACATTCCATTCCAAATTCAACATAATTTGAACCTACAATGGACAACATTTGTGGTACATCATGTGATGTCACCACCACATAGTGAACATTTGATGCCTCTTTCCACCTGAAGTCGGCCACAATTCCCGGATGCATCACGACTCCTTTCAATGTCGGGAATTTCCATTTTAGGATTGGCATTATTAGCCATTTCCCTTCCCTATATGGAATGGAAAATGAGCTCCTGTATAGGCACATAAGCAATTTTTATGATGTATGCAACACCTTTTTAATCAAAATTTCTCCCCCGAGGTCGTACGACTTAATCGTTTATCCTTATCGATAAAGAATAAAGCTAAAGATTGGCTCATAACTCTCCTGCCCAATTGTATCAGGTTTTGGCAATAACCACAAGATCTCATCATGAAAGAGTTTTTCCTAACTCATAAGACCAATTCCATCATGAAGAAAATTCAAAATTTTACTCAATTTGAGCATGAGTAGGAACGTTTCAAATCATTGACTTGATCTTGTACCCACCACAGTTCCGACCAACTGAGGTTGATTTCAATATTTCAACGTGGTGGTGGTGGTGGTGGTGGTAGTGGTTGTGATTCCTGAGGATAAGCAAATATTGCGTATTTCATCCTCCAAACGGACGCATTTTATCCCCCTCAGGTATCTTATTCCCTATATTTATGCTCGTTAACCAGACAACCTCAGATTTCTACGTTAACATGTTTTACAAGGGTTAATTGTGCTTTTATAGGTATTTGGATGCTAAGTATGAAGTTCGAACGCATTTCACTCGATTTTCGTACACGATCGCACGCTCAAGGGAATTTTAGTCTTTTCACAGCTTAGGCACCTAGCCCAACATCTCATGAAAGTTGTAGTCCTCCTCGCTAGCTTCGAGTGGCGACAAACAGTGCACGATTCCGAGTTCGTATGATGAAGTTACGACGATTTCAACGGAGGGAAAACATTGAAACCAAAAGAGGAGGAGAAGAGGAAGGAAAGGCAATGCAGTGTGCTGCATGAATCTGCCCTGCTTGATCGATCGATCGATCCTCATCGACAGTGGATATTTTGTTCATGGTCGATCGATCGACCAAAGGGGTCGATCAATCGATGCCCTGTTTTCTGCAGATATTTTGGCCTTTAATTTCTTTGAGAGTGCAGCTACAGCGGAAATATTGCGACTTCTCAAATAAAAAACCAATTTTAATTAATCCCAAATTTTAGTTAAAACCCTAAGACATGCATCTAGATGATTTATCAAATAAAATATAGCATGCAAGATAAAAATAAACAATTTCAGGAAAAATCCCCCAAAGGGGCAAAACCTTTTATTTCACTATAATTTGTAAGAGAACGGCTTACAATCAGATTACAATGAAATACAGTTTGACTAAGAATTTCCCTCAGGTATCGGATTCTGTAGTCGGCGGCTGGAAATATCCCTTTCCAGGAGGGCAGCAATGAATCCACACGCAGTGAACCCACATGAACCTCAGTCCAATCAACAAAGGAAGAACCGCAGCACTCCTCAATGACACGCAGCCATGAAACTTTGTAGAGACTCCCTCAGCAATGACACGCATCCCTCGGTTGCAAAGATCTCCCCACAAAGATGAACAGTAGCAAAGCTTGTGTTCTAGGGTTCCAAAAGATTCACAAAAGTAATTGGGATTTTTGTGTGAATCAAAAAGATGTTTTGCACATCAAAAAGGTGAAGACTTAGAGTATTTAGGACTCTGAAAATTGTCTTGAAAAGTCTTAGAAAACCACTTCCCGTAGTGGGTTTTAAATATGAAAACTTTGAGCCTAAAAAATCTCTAACAGATCTGGCCGAATTTATCCCAAGCGGATCGGTTCGATTTGACCGGATCGGTTCTTTTATTAAGAGGCGGATCGGTCCGGATGAGGTCGGATCGGTTTGGTTATTTCTGCTTCATCGGTTTACATTCGATCCGGGGTCTACTGGACCTTGAGCCAGCGGATCGGTCCGGGTATAGGGCGGACCGGTCCGGTTTTCCTAGAAAAATAAAAAACTTTAAAAAGCCTCATTTTGCTTGAAAAAACTTACTTCTTATTTTTATAAAAAACATTTTATAAAAATTTCCCAATACTAAATATGAACTTTAAGGAACGTAAAAACAAAATTTTACCAAGTTCATTCTCGCAGAGGCTATGATGTTGAAGATGCTTTGATATTCGGATCCGTTGATGTATATGCGATCTTGAGTTTCTTCAACGGTGTAACGGCGTACGACATATACATTGATAATGGACAAAAATGTCCTTACATTCTTTTCTCTTTTCTTTTCTATTTTAGTTCCCACTTACTATAAATAGCTTTTTTTGATGTAATAAATAGATAGATACGATTTTAGGAAGAACAGCTTAGGGTTTGAGGGTTTTGGAGAGTTCTTCTTCAATTGTTCTTGGTTTGACACCCCATTTGGGTTGAATGTCGCACTATTCATCATCCTCTTCCTTAATATAGTTTGTATTTCATTATTTCTTGCCTTTTAGTGTAATTTATATGCTTTCTAATTTAGGTTTACTTGCTTGATTTCATTGCTTTCTAGTGTAGATTTACCGCTTTTCATTTATCGCGTTTTTAACATGCTTTCTAGGTAATTTGAATTAGGTTGTGTTTGAATGGAACTTACTCGGGTTAACGCATTGCATTGCTTGGTGATAGTGTTTACGGGTGTATTTCAGGTGCGTTGTCCTAGTTATTATGTCTAGGAGATTTGACGGGGCATATCATGTATGTCCCGTGCTTACGACCTTTCGCGCATAATTTTTAGGATATTTGTTGACGCCAAAATCTTATTAGGCTTTTATGCGGATTTAAGGCGTGACAACCCTTGATTTAATTAACTATTGAAACGAGACGCATTTGTAATAACTCGTCGACCCATGTATCCATTTTATACAAATTAACCCGGGTGAGGGATATTCAACGCAACTTATAGTTTTACTCGCTTTCATAATCTAGTTTCATTTCCCTTTCCTAGATTAATTATTTCCTTTTATGCATATTTTCTTTTAGTTTGTAATTCATGTTTTACACTTTTATTTCGGAGCACTAAATCATATAAATTTTAGCAACTCGTCCCTGTCGATTTTCGATACCCAACTTACCGCTGTGCTTGCCTCGCAAGTGTAGTATTAACTTAGGTTTGTTTTTATAGTCGCGGCGAGACAAAAAACAATGACTGTGGACCTACACGCGCACACTTCTCGCGCGCTATCAATTACTCTGAACAAAAACATGGTCGAAACCATGTGCGAAGGTAGTTGACTTACCTTAAGCGGGGAAGAAGTCGAAGCTCACTTGGAGTTGTTGCCACTACCTCATAAGGGTGGGATACAACAAGTCCTTATGAGTGGGCTACCAAATCAAGCACCACCCCTCAAGGGAAAAATCAAGATTTGTTCCACTTTAAGGTGGAATACGATAATGTGCGTACTAAGTATGACCAACTTTGTCGTAAACTCTATGCTATGTAAATCTCCCTAGAATCCACCCAAAAGGTTTCTTTTATTGTGGAACATATATTGTTTTATTTATGAATTGATTAGTAACCTAACCAAAGAGTGACCCAAACTCCTTGGTATTAAAGCCTAATTGCTCAAGCAAGGTAACGACGTGGGGGATTAAAAACAATATTATTCATACAATCCTTATGGTGATGCCAACAATACCCCTTAAAATCCTAATTGAAGGACGAGTCACCCTCTCCCTAGGTGTAAGAATGACTAAGATCAAAATTAAGGTTTTTATGGGGCGACTAATCCACCACCTAACCATCCACCTCCATAATACTAACCTCAACCGCAACATCAATATCAACTCCCACCCCAATATCAACTTTATCATCCTCAAGCGGGACCTTCACATGCGTCATATGTTCCTCCTTATGAAATTCCCAATGAGGAACAATTTTCTTCCACCCAAAAGGTTAATCAAATGGAGAAAACCATTTCCCAAATGGATCATATTGTTCAAGATATTCAAACTTATCTTGCTTAATAGAAGCAAAATTGTCAAGGGGTTGTGAGACCACTTTTACTAACGCAACCTGAACCTAATCCCAAGAGTTAGATGATCATTGTCAGTTTTAGTCTGAATGCTCTACAAACCGAACATTCTATAACTACCCTTTGGAGTGGGTATAAAGTTGATAACCACGTTGTTAACACCTTGTATTTTTAAAGTATTTTAAATTACACGTGTGCACGTAATTTTAATTTAATCGAGAAATAAAGCGACTTAAATAAATATTAATTAGCGAATTAACGGATTAATATTTATGTGTACTTATATTTACTTGTGTGATAAGTTATTGAAAACATGCTAAATTATATTACGTCGTAAGTGAGTTAAAGCGACGGGCTTAATGATATCTCATTCGTGACATGTGGATGGAGTCGTGTCAGGCATTAGATGGAAATTAATGTTAGATAACTCGGATGGTAATTTTGAGTGATTATTTGGAATGGGTCCAAAATAGTCCGAAATAGGTACCTTGAGGGTTACAATTGGGTTCTGGGGCTTTTAGGCTAATCGGGAGTCGCGAAAGGGTTTTTAAGTCATTTTACAAATGAGGGATGACTCAATTTAGAGATTTGGAGTGTTTAGGTTTATATTAGGTAAGGTGGATAGAAGGGGAACCTATCCATCCACCCCAGATGATAAAGTTTTAAGAGAAGATTGAAAAGAGAAAAAGAAAGGGGAGAAAAATGAAGAGAAAAGGATCCGGGGAGGAGATCAAGTGTCTTAGGGTTGAAGATCATTGCCAAGAGAAGAACTAAAGAAGACAATCTTAGAAATTCATAACTCTCAAGGTAAGTATTTAACTTCCTTTAAGGTTATTATGTAGTTTCAAATATTCATGCTAATTGGTGTAGGAAAATACAATTTTTTGGATGGGAGAACCATGCAACATTGGGTTTTGAAATAAGAAATTATTAGAAGATGAATATAATTATGATAATATGATGAATCTAATGTGATTAGAATGAAAAAGATAAGTTTTTGATGGATGTAGGAAATAAAAGCTTGAATCTTGAATCTTGAATTAGGGTTTTAATCATGCATGTATATTGATATAAATTCGTCTCTATTTTGAATTAGATATTGTTTGGGATGAATTATACATAGAAACCTATTGGATTATGTTTGGGAATGGATTCGTATTCATATTGGGGGATTTTATGAAGGTTAGAACTAGTATGGGTAAAGGGAAAGGACAAAATCCAGTCTAAAGTTCATTTTAGGAACCCAACAAATTGAATCGATTCGTCGGGGGGGGGGGGGGGGGAGCGAATCAGTCTGCTCACTGAATTGGTTCGCTCCAGCCAATGAACTGTTTCAGTGTGTTTGGATGGCCTCCTCTGCCTGTTGTTGTTCTTTACAGACCGTTTAAGGATCATAATGTGTTATGGGGTCCGGGCAATGGAGTTAGACTTCCAGGAATTCAGAGGGAAGGTCAGGAAGTAACTTAGGCTAACCGGGGATGGATTTTGGGTAAGAAATTTGTGTATAGTAGGGTAAACATGCACGGGTGACAACTGTGAAATCGGATTAGGATTTCAGGAAGGATTTGGCTAAGTGCTTAGGTAGATTAGTATGATGACAAGAAATGTGAAGTTGGAGAGTTATGTATAAGTAAGTGAATGCTTGGCTTAAATTGAGAAGTCGGGATAGACTTTGGGATTGGTAGGCTAGGGCTACGAGAGACATTGCGTACGCTAATCGACTTTACACACACACATATATATATATAGTGTGTGTGTGTGTGTAGAGGGGGATCCAAGCCCAAAGAGGGTTAACAAGATTAGCACGGTACAAATGAAAGACCAAAACTGGTTGCTCGCAAAATACATGGTTGCTCGAGGGACTCCCCACAAATACCCAACTTGTTAGAGGAATATATAAAACCGCACTTTGTAATAGGGATAATAATATTTTTATATTAAGTTTTCACTTGTAAATACCAAGTTAATCTTATAACGTTTATGAGGTTGATCGGTACCCTCGAGGGACCATGTCTGGCAGGGCATGGGAGGGCTCACATGCTCTATTGAACAACCTCATCTTGGGTGTCCCACAAGGATTTGGTTGGGAGGACTGAAAGAAAGGCAACATTTGAAATACCAACCCCTTTAGAGTACTTAGGCAAAATCTTTGGTTTATATAAACACACACTCGAGATACCATTAATAAAGGAAACACCCTCAAGGCACCCAACAAAAATAGCAACCCCCTCAAGGGACCTCAGTCCAAACAACAACCCAAAACTTAATCTCTATCCATTACCTAAACTTCATAGGTTTCTTGAGCAAGTCGTCAGTCGAGCAATCTTCTCCCAGAATAACAAACCTTTCCAGGTGATGTGATAACACTCCTTTTTGTAAGTTATTGTTTACCAACTTATTGACTTCACAATGTATGACATTTAAAAACTCCATAAACTATCACTCAAGTGAAAATATCCCTAGAATGGTAAGTTCGTAACTGGCACATCATGTCCTAATTAATGCTACCACAACTCTGAGAGCCCAAACAACATTCTCGCCAATATATCATTTAATGCCATATCTTTGGCATTTATTGGAGGGCACTGTTGGCATTAAATAGTGTCAAGTGACCTTCCTCCCATACAAATACTCCAAAGTTCTATTATTAAGGAGGACATTTTTCTAATCTAGAATTGCTGTAAGAAATACTACCAGGCACGAGAGTTTACTATGAGAACGTTTATTGTGTGACCACCCTCATTTATTCCCTTGACACCATTATTGAGCACTTACTTGTGTTTAAGATTACTACCTTGACTTTATTGCACTAAATGTGCTTATTCCTTCTCCCTCCAATCAAGTCAACCATGGGATCCCTTCTATTTGTTACATTCTCATAGCATTTATTTTGTAAGAACACATTTAATACATGAGTTTGGATATTGAACGTGTTGACCTCTCACTTGCATTTATTGTCACTAGTAGTTGTTCTTCAACACTAATCTTTATCTTAATAAGGGGTTTTGCCTCACTTGATACTAACCATATCTCAAGAATCCACATCTTACAGTGTGATTGACTTTATGTGAACATACCTACCTTGTTATGCTATCGTTGGAGTTTGTGCGTAGTGGGCGATCCACCCTGGCGTTGACCAACAAGTGTTGGGTCATTTTTCTACGGTCATAGTACTGTTGCACGACCACTATCCGCATGTGAGGATTAGTGAATTTTGAGTCCGGTTGGGGTAATGCGGTATGGTTATGACCCACGAATGTATGTTTATGACCTCCTCCCGGATATATTTGCGATTTGGGATCAACAGTGAGATTTCGTCCCGGTGGCCCAGGGGTGGTATGTGATGTACCTGGAGCCTGATAGCATACTAGGGATGCATTAGAGAGGTTAGCTCGGGGATGCTATGTATATATGTATAAAAGAGTATTATATGTATAAGTTTACTTAAATGAATCTGTGAACAACAATTATAACTAGTGTGTAGTTACATTGCTTATATAAAGGTATGAATATACTTGAGAAATACTACGTCATAGCTTATGTGATTGCTACGTGATAAAAAAGTAAAGTAATATATAAATAGCGCAATTGGGCTAGAGGTTTGGCGGATGGGAGTATGTTAAGAATGGCTAGACTGGTTAGGCGGGGTAGCATAACTAGGTAATTAAAATGAATATGTTAGGTGTGCACTGTAGATGAGGGGTGAGGATAATCTTATGTGAGTGCGAAACCAGATGAACATGAATAATTCTTGCTGCATATTTATCAAGGTTCTAATAAATGCAGGGCGTGACAGAGGCGTGGAGGCCAAGCCGTAAGCCTGAAAAGCTTAGGCGGGCCTTAGGTGTGAAAAGGCCTTTAGGCCTTTTTTAATATATTTTAATATTTTTTAACTATGACAAGGCTATTAAAAAAAATAGTAAAATGGTACATACCTTAAAAATATGTTTGAATATTTGTAAATTAAAATACTATTTTTTAAAATATTAGAAAAACTCACATTTTTTAACGCCTTACTTAAAAAAACTTGCTCTTTTCACGCCTTACCCCCCCAAAATGCACATTTTTTATGCCCTACCCCCCAAAACGTTGACCATTCCTTAATCCACGCCTAGTGCCAAAATTTTTGTATTTAAAAAGCCCCGCGCCTAGGCTCATTTTTTAGAACACTGATATTTATTAATGCATTTAAATACTTGCAATTGTTTTTAAAATGTTTTGGGCGCTTACCGTATAAAAAATATTTCTAAACCTTTTATATGCTCAGCCACAGGGACACTAGTGTTATCATTTCATTCCAGTAAGACGATGATGAGAAGCTGTGGATGCATGCAAGATTTTCTCAGATGCCTTTTTCCATTCTATCTAGTTAGGATGATACTCCAGTATTTCTTTTGGACATGTCGCCCACAGTTGGATAACTTTATTATCGGACTTTGTATGTAGTATATCATTTAGCATTTGGATTAGTATACTTGGGATTTATCGAGAGTGTATTCTGTTATTTATTTATTTATGCTTTCAATTTTCATTATGTTCTATGGTTGTGGATGTTTATATCATGTAGTTGAATGGTTTACTGAAGCATGTTAATAAGTTTAATTTTTTTTACACCGGGCTTAATAGGTTATTAGTTTAACTAATTGATTTTTGACAATGATGCTAAGAATGAGACCAGATATGATTCCCGTTTAGTTTAATAATGGTCTGATCAACCGGTATTAGAATAGGCGGGGTATCACATATGGTATGAGAGCATCAGGTTCTAGTGTCCTTAAGATCTGTGCTACTTCATTACGTATTTGGTGTTTCAATTTCTTTGATGTAGAGCCCTATGCTTAGGACTGTTATGTAGATCCCTATCTCATACAAATTTAGTTTGGGTTTAGATGCCAAACAATAGGAGAGGATGACCAGCTCGAGCCGCAAGGATGACCATCGGAGGAGAGGCTCAGCCGGAGCCGCATGCCACTCAGGGGCCGATTACCTCAATAAAGGTTACCACAATTATTGCACAGGCGGTTAATGCCGCGCTAATTGCCATAGCATATCATTTTCACCAAGCATAACCACAACAGCCAACGACACCAGTTCAGGCTCACTCAATGCCATTTGTTTGGGAAAGAGTTAGAGAGGCCTTCTGGAAGGGCTATTTGCCATAGTTCCAAGGGGGCGCGGATGTAGTTGCAGCTAGCCATCAAAAGAAAGACATCCAGAGGAATTGGCATATAATAGAGTGAAACGATAATAGAAAGGAGGTACTATCTATGTTCAAGCTAGTCGAGCAACTTTGCAGTGATAGGAATCGGTTACCATAGTAGAGGTGAGGGATTAAAATACATGGGTGCAATTTGATCGCAAGTTCTTTTCGTCGATAGTTCAGACGAAGATGAGGAGGAGGTTTCTAGATATTTCACAAGAGGGGCGGACTGTGGCCGAATATGAGGAGGACTTCATACGCCTGGGGAATTTTGTGCAAGGTGAGGTGAACACCGAGGAGAAGAGGGTCCTTAAGTTTACTAATGGACTCGCTTGTAGGACTCTCCAGAATTTGTAGTGAAATCCTATATTGAAGGCTTATGATGATGTTGTCAATGTTTCCCTTTTATACTGTTAAGACCAATGCTTCCATCAGAAGGGAGCGAAGAGGGATGAATAGTCTAGCAAGCAGGGCAAGACCAGAGTAAACGGTGCTAGCGGAGCACCACAACAACAGGGTAGGCAGCATGAGCGAGATTATTAGCAGAGGGACTCGGCTAATAGATCTAAGTTGGGTAACGGTAGTTACAGGCAAGGCCAAGAGAACTAAACTGGAGGCCAACAAGGCCATGGATAACGGGACTAATAGGGCCAGAGACAAGGGAAGCCTCGTCAAGGTCAGAAGGGCCAGAGGCACGCATATTTCATAGGGAGGTGTTTCGTATATGGGGATCAGGGCCACATGCGGAGTGCATGTTTGAGTAGGGTTAGGGGTCAGGAGTAGGGTGCCCAGTAGCAGCTTCCCGCCCCACCAGCAGTTCCAGCATTATCACCTCCATAAGGGCAAGGGCAATTTTGGGCGTGTGTATCATGTTCGTGGACCAGTTGAACAACCAACTCCATTAGCAAATGAGGGTAAGTTTTCTATCTATGGACACATAGGGCAAGTTTTGTGTGACATGAGTGCGTCACATTCTTTTATTAGCACTAGATTCACGCATGGGGTGGGTTTAGTGGATATATCATCCATTATTATTATGAGTGTATATTTGCCGTTGGGTAGCGGGGCTCTCTTTTGTTCCAACTACAGGGGAGCGGGTTTGGACATTGGGAGGTTATTTTTAGTGGATATTCTCATTTTGGAGAGATATGAGTGCGATGCTATCATGGGTATGGACTGGTTAGTGACGTGTAGAGTGATGGTGGACTGTTATAGTATGGCTGTCGTGTTCGCTATTCTAGGGTAGGATGCATTTTTTTCATGATGTCTCGTCATGAGTGAGGGTTGGACCGACATTTATATTATATTGGGGAGAAGACTTGAGAGAATATAGTTATCTCGTTATATTCGATCCCTTCATATGGGGACTTTACTTATGTGATTTAGATAATACCGGGGTTATCCCGAGCCAAGAGATTGAGTTCATTAATAATTTAGCGCTGGGGACTTAGTGATAGTGTGAGCGTCGTATTGTATGACTCCTTTAAAGATATGGGAGTTGAGTATTAGACTTAGAACTTTGGGGGGCAGGATTTTTGAGTGTCCCGATAATATGTATTGGGCCTACGGATCTCGATAACCGACTCAGCTAAGTAGTAGTGTATCGAGGGGAGGGGGTCCTTGTTTGGATTTTGCTTATGAGACGTCGGAAGTTGGGAGACATTTTGGATTCTAGGGTATTTTTTAAGTCCGTTAGTTATTACACACATGCAGATAACGCTTATAGCAGAGAGATAATATATGATTTAAGGCCAGTGGCGCTAGGTAGTGTTGTATAGAAAGAACTGGGGAGAGATGTTTTAGCCACTAGTCGATAAGTGGGGCAATCTCAAGAAGAACTGAGTCGCGATTAGTAGGGTAATCGATTATAACTTTACTAAATGGTCATGCAGACCATGCGAGGTCGATTTTGATGTATATAGGTTGCATCTGTGTTATTTGTGCATATATGCATGGGGTATAGGGTGTATAGCACCCACTGTTCTAAAAAACCCGCCTAGGCTTGAGGCTTGGGAGAAACGCCCCGCCTTAAGATTTTGACGCCTTATGCTTGGTAAAATCCTTAAGGCGTACTTTTTCTCTAAAAACAACAATGCTTTAGTGAAACGATATCGCCTTTTAAAGATTTTTTTGCAAATCGGAGCATTATCTCATCCAAAATAATCAAATAGTATTTTTATTTGCAAATATTCAGACATATTTTTATGATATGTACAATTTTAGTATTTTAATAGCCTTGTTATGGTTAAAAAATATTAAAATATATTAAAAAGACCTAAACGCCTTTTCACGCCCTTTTACGCCAAGGCCCGCCTAGGCTTCTAAGGCTTAAGGCTTGGCCTCCACGCCTCGATCACGCCCCGCGTTTTTTAGAACCTTGCACCTTAGAAAATTCGATATTCAGTATCATTGGAGAAAAGGTAACATGGAAGTAAATGAGTTGAGCCGTATGCCTATGGGGCAATTAGTAGCAGATTTAGAATAGTGATGTGGACTAAACTTCATTAAGAGGAGGAGATAGTCCTAACATTTATAGTAGGGATAACCATCACACTCCAGATGGGTTAGGGGTCTGTGAAAACACATACAAGGGATCCTTCTAGCTAAGGGAGGGTCCAATAGTTTTGGAATGTAGAGTGAAGTCGTACTCAGTCATCTTTGAGAGGGGACTGTGCATCAATAGGAGTTTGAATGTCCCAAACAAAGAGGACCTATGGAGCACAGAGTTATGGAGTAGATGTATGGATCACGATTTTTGGTGTACTCTAGGAGGTGGATAAAGATGTGCCATATAATATTGTACATAATACACGTGGGTCGATGTGGAGAGAGACATAGCAAATTTTGTCTCCATATGCACCACTCGTAAGATGGAGAAGGTTGATATAAGGCGATCAACCAGAGTTTTGCAACAATTGGATATACCAGTGAGAGAATGGGAGTGTATACCAATGGAGTTCATTTTAGGTTATCAACCTCATTCTTCAGGTTTATTGGGATCGAATGATCGAGGTGGAGCAGTTCTTACTAGTTCGGGGAATTACATGATAGAGTAGTGTTCTCAACGTGTCATTGTATAAAGATAGTGAGACGTCACGAGGTGCCACCCAACATTGCTTTGGATCAAGATAAGATCTTTGTGTCCTACTTCTGGTAGAGTTTTTAGGAGGCGATTGGGACGAAGTTGTGTTTGAGAAAGACGTATCACTTGTAAACCGATGGGTAGAAGGGAAGTGTGACTAAGATGTAACAATCCGAATCGGAGTTCTAGGTTACCCGTGAGTCAACCCGATACGAATCGAGCGTTATGTGTGAAGTGCAAGTGAAACAACCTAAATAATGTTGCTAGTCGAGTTTTATTTTATTTCACATTTCACTTATTATTATGCGATTCCAATTTTAAGATAAACGACGTGAGGGACACATGGGGAGCACCTGATGTCCAAGTAAATAGATCCACTAACGTAAAACATGAGTAAATATACTTACCTGCACAGTGCTCTCAAAATACGGAGCCACTCCCAACCTGCTATACCAAAGTGGGTTATGTGCCTATGACCAGTGGGATTTATACAAATAGTATAAAAACGAACTGCAGAAATGAATACTCACATGCTACGACCCATGCATGAGAGAATATATATATATATACGTATACCTTTAAAATACACATGCCAATGCTTTAATCATTTTATTTTTGAAACCTTATTTACCAGATTAATTTACCTTAATCTTATCAAAGGCTTTCTCCATTCACACCTAGTATTCTCACTTTACTTAACATACCCGGTTCAACACTTGAAACCGTTACATTCAACTTAGCAACACTATTCCTTTACCGAAATTTCTCCTCTTATTTATTTAAATATCATTTAGCATTTTTTTTAAAATCACCATTTCAATACACGCATTCATCGTATTAGAAAATACCTGTTTAATCCTTGAAAATTTTCTTTACAACACACTCTTGTGTTAAATATATATTTCACCATTTAGATTGCTTAACCACCCAGTTATCCATCTTAATTATCCTTTTTCCTTATCTCATTGACATTAATAGGTTTACGCATTAACTTGTCCTCTTAGCCTTTACCAGCACATTTATTTCATTTATTGAAGTTAGGTTGTATTTACATATTTATCGTACAACCTATTTTATTACTTGTATTCCATATTTTATTTTACTTTTTCTCGGAATCTTCCCATACCGCATACTTGCACAGGCTTTACACTGACGACTATGCGCACCATATGCTCTGGCCAGTGATTTAGGGCTTTTCACCCAAGGACTCCGGGACCTTCTTGCTTATTCCCGGTTGCATCCGAGTCCTTATTAACGTGTTTAACATTATGATTTTAAACATATCCACATTATTTCATTCCCTTACCTTTACCCGCTGAAGCCAAACCCAGATTTAACCGTCCGTTTTTCCATTAACACTTGGAAAAATCACTTCTTATCTTCCACTACACCAAAATGCTCATTTAGTAACACACTATTTTTAGTATTACTAACAATACTTTACCATTACTATTTCTTACAATATAATACCGTTAGTAATCTTAAATAAGTGTTACTAATATTAGTTGAATATTTTAAAAGTAATTGTTTTTCTGAAAAACAGGTTAAAATTTTTCTCCAAGGACGACTCTCTCCAAAACTTCCCCAAACCCAAAGCTCTTCAAACCGCGAAGCAAAATCACGACTTAGGGTTCCAAAATTTCGCACGTTCAAATCTTTGAAGCTTCAAATCTCGACTCAAATCTTCATACCTTCAAAGCTTCATACCTTCATATCGTGACCCAAATCGCGACCTAGGGTTCTTCGAAGCTCACCAAATCGCTGACATCCTTGTGATTTGGGAGAACTAGGTACGTTTCTCTCTCTCTCTCTCTCTCTCTCTATATATATATATATATATATATATATATATATATATATATATATACATACATACATACATACATATATATATATATATATCGTGGTATTTTTTCTGGTGGTTATGTGTTGTGGTTGTGTTGGTGATTAAGATTAGGACAAGATACTCTTTGAACTTTCAATTAGGCATTTGTTACTTTGTTGTTTTCATTAGCAGTGCCTATGCGCCAATATATGACAAATATTATTTTTGGCAAGAAAGTAACAAATGTATTTTTGTTATTGTTGTTGGGTACATACTTTTTGTATTTTTTGGTTCAAGTTTTTGATTATTTTGTATTAAATCCAAAGCTTAGAATGTTTTTTATATACTGATTTATAACATTACTAGACTTGGTATTTAATACCCTGTTATACTATTAAAACACATAATTGTATACACTGATCTATACACTGATTTATACTATTAAAACACATAATTTTATATAACTAAGGAAATTGCACCCCTCCCCTGAACTTTAAGGTTTGTTATAACATAATTACATGTTGTAATTATGATTTTTCTTATGTGTATCAATAATTCTATTTTTTTTATATAATCATATAACTTGTGTGTAAACCATATTTTTTTGGTAGTGCAGAATGTCACAAACATTGAACAAAGAGTGTATGAATGAGAGGAATAGAATAAGTGAGGTGTACACAAATGGAGTTGCGTCTTTTATTAATTTTGCAATTGCAAATAATGGCCATAAATTCTCGACCTTTCCTTGTCCATGTGTTAAGTGCCGAAATAAGAAGCGTTTTACTGCGGTAGATATCAAGGGTCATTTAATAATGCACGGTATAGACAGGACATATACTAAGTGGATTTTACATGGTGAAACACTATCATCGAACCTAACATGTCCCGTAGTAGATACTATTCATTATGAAGGACATGATGAAGTTGATAACAATGAGAATGAAAGGTTGCGAAACTTAGTTGACGCATGCTACGGAGTGCACGAACAACATTGTGTAGAACCCGATCAGGAAGGATTCTCTGAAAAATCGTATGTCGATAATGAGAAGTATGATCAATATAATAAATTAGCGATGGAGGAATTGTACCCTTCATGTGAGGGTTCTGAGACTACTCTCTCTACAATTGTTGAATTGCATAATTTGAAAAAGCAGTTTGGTTGGTCGGGAAATAGTGTGACCTCTCTCTTGTCGATTTTAAAGAGGTGGCTTCCAAAAGGAAACACATTACCAGAAAAATATCCGCACATGAAGAGAATGATGAAAGACCTAGGTATGAAAGCAAATTACATTCATGCTTGCGTTAACAACTGTATTTTATATTGGAAAGAGAATGAAGATTTGGAGGAATGTCCTTAGTGTGGAGAACCGAGATATGCAGTGACCTCAAAGAAAGGGAAGAGGATATGCAAAGAACCGATGAAAGTGTTGAGACATTTCCCTTTAATTCCAAGGCTAGTGAGATTGTACACTATACCTTGGATAGCGCATGAAATGACATGGCACCATCGGGCAACAAGTTCATGGGATTATCAACGACATCCTTGTGATTCATCCCAATGGAGAATGCTAAAAAGTAGATGGCCCGATTTCATCGAGGAAGGGCGAAATGTTTGGCTTGCAATAGCAACAGATGGGTTTAATCTCCATGGTATTCAGTCTAGTAGTTATAGTTGCTGGCCTGTCATGATCGCGCCTTATAATGTGGGGCCTTCTTTATGCTTGAAGCGTGAGTTCCAAATTTTATCTTTGCTGATTTCTGGGCCAAAGGCACCGGGTCAAGACATTGATGTTTTTCTTCAACCATTAGTAGATGAGTTGAAACAACTATGGGAAGGAGTTCCAACTATTGACATGCACAAAATGCAACCTTTTATGTTGAGAGCTATGTTGATGTGGGGGATTCATGATTTTTCCGCATATGGAAACTTATCTGGGTGTGTAACACATGTTTACAAAGCATGTCCTATTTGTGGCGATGACACTCCATCCATTTGGCTAGAACATAGCATGAAGATAGTTTACACAAACTATCGTATGTTTCTTAAACGTGATCATCCTTTTAGGAGTGGTAGAGGTTTGGGACTTAGGACACAAGAAGTTGGATGTCCCCCGATTCGACTAAACGGAGATGCACTTGTGGAGAAGTTAAGAAATATAAAGTATGTACCTGGAAAAGTCTCAAAAGTTCCCGCTAAGAAGAGAAAGTCTAATAATGTTAATGGGAGTGATAATGTTGAAGTTAAATAAGCTTGGTATAAAAAATCTATTTTCTTTGATTTGGAATATTGGCCATATCATTAAGTTCGACATGTCCTTGATGTGATCCACATCGAAAAGAATATTGCAGAGCATTTGATAAACACAATTCTTGATGATAATAAAACAAAGGATACTAAAAAGGGTCGATTGGATATGAAGTGTATGGGCATACACAGCGGTCAATGGCTTCAAGTTTATGGACGCACCGGAAAAACGATAAAACCAACAACACCATTTATCTTGGATAAAGAAGAAAAAAAACAATTATGCCAAATTTTGAGGGACTTAAAGCTTCCTACCAGTTTTTCCTCTAACTTGAGAAATATAGTAAGTCTTAGTCCCCCATCTTTTCACTCCTTAAAGTTGCATGATTATCATGTCATAATTGAACATCTGCTACCTGTGTTGCTCCAACATGCCTTTCCGAAACATCGAGATTTAAGAAGAGCAATCCAACAATTAAGTTTGTTCTTTAACATGTTGTTCTCTAAGGTCCTAATTCGGCAAGATATCCAAAGAGCCAAATACATGGTTATTGAAGCATTGTGTGTGTTGGAAAAATATTTTCCACCTACGTTTTTTGATATTAGCATTCACCTCACAGTGCATCTAGGAGATGAAGCCCTGGTTTGTGGACCCACCGACGCTCATTGGATGTATCCGTTCGAAAGGTGATTTTTTTACCTTTTAATATAGTAAAATATACCCCATTTAAGTTAATAATGCTTGCTATTAATTTTTATTACCTAATACAAATAGGACGATGAAAGATTTCAAAGATATACCCAGCAATAAGCGGTATGTTGAAGGTTCAATTGCAGAATCCTACGTTGTTGCTGAATCTGTTAGATATTGCATGGAGTACATGCCAAATCCATCTGATGGAAATCATAAACTCTCCCGTGAGGCCTTTTTAGAGGAAGGTGGAGAGTTCTCTGATGAAGGGCCTTTGCTTGATGATAAGACTATAACATTGGGACTCGTACAGTTTCAACAAATACGTCGATGGGTATTATTTCGACTAAATGTTGATGGATTTCAAGAGTACTATAGGTTTGAGTTCTTTTGTTTGTTTATAGTTAAGAATTAATTATCATTTTGAGTTATAATTACTTATATCAAACTACATATTGCAGTGAATATGAAGCATCACTAAAATCCGTGTCTCGTCCTAAAGGGAAGGGGATTGAAATGACAGAAGTGGAGAAACAAACTTCTTTTATCCCTTGGTTATCCGAGAAGGTGATTATATAAATACTAATATTTTTATTAATCTTTCCATTAAGTATGATGATAATTGAAACATTGTAGTAATTATGATTTGTTTTCATCAAACAGTTGCTGAAATCAGGAGAGACGAAGACAAATGAAACATTATGGCGGTTAGTTCAAGGGCCGCAATTCAAGGCTAAAACATATAAAAAGTATCGTGTAAATGGTTTCGTATTCTCTCCTAAGTATCACGACGATACTGTTGTCACACAGGATAACGACGTTTGCTTGAAGGCATGGACATAATTTCGAGCTAAAAAAAGTGATAAGAATCTCACATATACTTGGACTATGTGGTATGGAGTTATCAAACAAATTATTGAGCTGGACTATACCTTGTTTAAGGAGGTGGTATTTTATTGTGATTGGGTGAGAGTGGAGGATAAGACTAATGGTTGTAAGCTTTGTCCGGACTCCAACTTAGTGATGGTAAATTTTGATAAGTTTAAGAGCGTTGATAATGAGTATGATGAGCCTGCCATTCTCGCATCCGAGGCTTGTCAAGTATTCTATTCGAAAGATCTTAAAAATCCCAATTGGTGGGTTTTTATACAGTCACCTAAGAGATTGACGAGTCAAGTGGACGACTTAGAGACACCAACAATCTTCCAATCTATTCTTGAAGACCAACCGCACTTGGAAAGTTTGCTCAAGCAATACGACTCGATTTAGTTATTTTAATATTTTCTTTTGGATATTATAACCGTTGAAAGCTGTTTTGTTTTACCAACATGACTACATTTTGTTTTACCCCGTTGCTAGTATATAAATTTATTGGTGGTATGTTAACCGTTGAAAGTAGCGTCTTGTAATTTTAATGATATCATCTTGTGATTTCTATATATATCTCTATCAATATGCTAATGTTGTATTAATATGATAATTCAATTCATATTATTTTATAACAGTTATTTCTATTGTTGGCATTTATTTTTTGTTTGGCAGCACTATATTGGGCATCATGGCTTCAAGTGCAAGTGGTGGTTCGAAACAACAAACGTCATCAACACCGCAACAAATATCATCCACTCCGCATCAAGAAAATAAAAAGAAGCAAGAAGAAATGGATAAAAAGGCTAAACAATTACAATATGTGACCCAAGATGGTAAAATGAGAGTCACCATTCAAGTGGATGGGAGTGTAGTCGGTCCATGGAGCGGGAGATAAAGCACTCGTGTTGGTGATCTTGTTAGATCTTATATTTCGATTAGTTACGAAGATTGGAGAGTTGTGCCAAACAATTACAAAGATTATCTTTGGAATGCTTTAATGGTAGGATTTGAGTTAGATGTTGAACCGGAGGTGGCTCGCCCGCTGATGGAGAAACGGTTTGCACAGAAGTTTAGGACACACAAAAGTAATATGAGATATTTTTTGCCTACCGAAGACAATCCTGGAGTCCTACCGGAAGGTGTTGATCCCAACATATGGATATTATTTTGTGAGAACGAAAGGAAAGCAAAAAAGAAGTCACAAAGCATTCAAAATGCCAAGAATCGAACCAATTTAGAATATTCCCATACACTTGGGCGTCGCACCTATGCTGCTTTGCAATATGAAATGGTATATATCATAATATTTTTCAAATATCAACACTAATTATGTGTATAACATGTGATATTTAAATTGAAGGTTCAATCGAACCCAGAAGAAGAATTAACGCGAGTAGACACATGGCTTGCGGGACACGAGGACAAAACGGGGAATGCCTTAAACAGTGCTAAGCTTTACTATGTGCGTATTTACATGAAAAATAATAATATTTTTAGTATTATTTATTGCGTTTATTAATGAAATTTTCTCATTTGGTAGGATAAAGTAAAGGATGCGATGGAGAAAAGAAAGAGAGAGAGTGGAGAGGGTAGTAGCAAGAGCTAATGCATAGAGAATGATGAGTTGATAGAGGTTTTTGTGAAGGAGAAAAAGGGAGGAGTTCGTGGAGTTTGTCCCCTAATTTCGAAGAAGCAGTTGATACATTTAGGGGTGGCAAATGCCAAACTTAAACAAAGAAAGAAGGCAAATGATGATGTGGATGCATTGAAGGAAGATATCATCTCTTCCGTCATTAGAAGATTTGAGGAAAATAACACACAAATTTTGGTATATATGTATTTTATATAATTTCATTTATTAAAAAGACTTATTTAGATATAACAGATATTAACTTACTATTGTTTGATCCATTTTTTCATAGGATGTTATAGAACGTTTGGTTGATGCCTTCAATGCTCAAAATGGAAAGGGTCCACCAAACACACCGATAAGTGATCATGCATCCAATACAAGTCTACAACATAGGCATCTTTGTCAAAATTTGGATAATATTTTTGCATCCGCTTCTCGTCCTGTTTGCGTGACCACACCTTCTCTTACCAATAATCCCAAAGTAATCTTGCTTGATAGGTATAATAAAGAACTGGCAAAGGGGTATGTCGTGACAGATGCAACACATGATATATGTCATGGTAAGCGAGTTGGAGTCGGGGAGAGGAAAGTATATGTGGAGGAAGTGATGAAGCCGGATGCTAGGTTGTTTGATGCTCCTCAAGGTGACCAATATACTTTTGCTGACCTAGTCTTGGAAGGATATTTGATTTGGCTGGATTGTTGGCTTAAATATGTTTAGTTTATGTTATGAACTTTGTTTGAGCTATCTATATGTGGACTTAGTTTGCATTATGCGTTTGTTATGAACTTTGTTTGAGTAATATATATTTGGACTTAATTTGCAATATGTGTCGTTGTGAACTTTGTTTGGATCTATCTATATTTGATTTGGAATTAATTTGGACTGGCTTTTTTTTATTGTAAAACCCCTTTTAACTCCGCCAATGCTAATATTTATTTGAGCATTGCCGGTCCAAAGCCCGGATAAAGGAGGAGGGAAAGGTCATTGATTTGGTTTCTTTATTCTCATTCTTCATTTTGTTCTCATTCTTCATTTTGCTTTTCTTTCTATCACAAATGTCATTCATTTTGCTTTTCTTTATGCAAGGACTCAGAAATCAAATGAGCAGCAAATGATGTGGTATACTCGTCTCTTCCCGCTCACCTTGTCCATTGTCTATTTCAACCACTGTGTAATTTTCTTATTTCTTGTCCCCCGGGGTGGTTCATCCCCAGTAAAATTTAAGTTCTAGTGATGTTAGTTCTATATGTGACTTGGTATTTGATGTTAGCTCTTTGATGCGCATGTTCCAATGATGAATGAAGCTCATGGCGTCAACACCCTCACCTTGATGAAACATTTACAAGGTAAGCAGGAGAGACTGAGATGGTGTAATACCCCGTATTTTTATGCTATATTAATTTGGGGATTTATTAAATTTAATGTGAATGATTTATTTAATAAAAATTCGGAAATTAATTATGTTATAATTATTAACGTGACGAGAGTTAGTAATTATGGGAAACTTAAACTTGTTGAATATTACTAATGAGCAAAGTAATATATTATATTGATTATATTGAAGGTCATGAGTGAATTTAATGACTATTTCGGAAATTTAAGTCGGAACGTGCTCGTGTCACGTCGGGACTAATTTTGTTAAATAAAAAGTGAATATTTTATAAGTTTCCCGTATGGTCATTTTGAGTGCGCCAACGCGTCCGGTAGGGTCGAGATAGTCAGAAAAGTGTACCCGGGGGTGTAGTTTGGGTCTCGGGGCATTTTTAGGCCTAATTAGTACCCCGGGAGGGCATTTTAGTCATTTTACATAATTGGGTAATTAAACCCACGAATTTCAGCAACCTATATCAGCCAACTAGGTTAGTCTTTTAGGGTTAGAATATCCAGAAATCAATTGACGGCCATTGGATAAGAGAGGAGAGAGCACCAAGGCAATTCAAGGCCAAAAAGTCACCGGTTTGCACCGCCGCCACCACCACCGCGTAGATCGCGAGACGAGGAACGTAGCCATACCAAAATCATCCGTGAATCAGAATACCAAAAATCCTAGGCAAGTGTTTAACTTGAGTATTTTCGTTAATGCAATCTTCATATTGGTTTAGGATTGATTAGAGATGAGAAATATGGAAAAACACCCAATTTAGGTTAGGAAGATGCATGTGGAAATGATTTATATGAAATTCTGGAATCCTTACCATGTAGAGGAATATAACCCACGAAATTTTGATGATCTTAAGAAAGAAATTATGGAGAAAGATTTGTTAGAAAACTGTTTAAGAAAATTCTAGGGTTCTTGATAATTGGATATAATTTTAGGTTGAAAATCTGTGTTTAAATGATGAATATGTACATGCCTTATGTTAGAATCATCTGGTATATTGTTATAATGTTAGTAGTAGAATTCTGGGATGATTGGAACTTGAAAATATGGTTTTGGTGTAATTTTGGTGATGAAACCCGTAACTGCATTCTGCAGAATTTTTCGCTGACCTGCTTGATCGATCGATCGAGCCTAGAGCTTCGATCGATCGAAGGTTCGATTGATCGAGCCCCAAGCTTCGATCGATCGACCCCTCCTGGTAGACTCCTAATTCCCTCTTTAAATGAGTAAAATTCAAATTATCGTGATATAATTCTTGGGCATTCTTGATAAAATGATTTGGGAGACATTGAGGACCAGTAGGACATATGAATAAATGTTGAGAACGTTATTATAAGAAGAGAATCTTGTTTTTGGGATAATTATATATTGAACAATGAAACTACGTATTTCAAGTGAGAGAATGCAACGAATAGCTACAATAGTAAATAGAGGTATACCTACTGAATTTTCCTACTTGGAAGGATAGAGTCAACGAATGTCGCGTATTAAGTGAGAAAACCCTTCGAGTTAAGGTTAGAGACGAAACCTTATACGTAATTCTATAAATGTGAAATTAAGGATAAATGTATAATTATGGGTGACGAGAAGAACCTATATTAATATGGTAAAGTGGTATAATTATATGATTGTGTGTACATATATTATATGCATGAGAAAAACATACCGCGCTACTTGCTATCCTTGAGGTTACCGTGCTGGGACAGTCTTATCTCGATGGGACCTTTATGGGGGATATTGACTTGTACCCTAGAAGATAGATATCCTTGGTACATGCTATCGAATCGATAGTTCAGACGGTCCTAAGAGACGCGAGTATGTGCCATCCTCTTAGAGACTTGGAATCTATGCTTCGCCTCGATATTGTTTGTGTATATGTTAATACAGTTCGAGAGTGATTCCGAACTTGTATTCCCTTTGATATGAGTGGTATGGGGTTTGGATAGTAGAAGTATGCACGCACCATAGTTTTATTCGGGGTGCTGTTATTTATATATATTATACTAGTAGTATATATATATATATATATATATATATATATATATATGAGATTTGGAAACTTGAAACTGCCTACTGTGTTTTGATAAGTAGGACATGGTTGATGACACATATAGTAAGTACTTGTTTTGTGAGAGTATAATATGACACTGGCAAACTTTATATATGAATAAAAGCTAAAACAAGAGTTGTGCTACTAATTGGAAGTATTCTTTTTAAACAAAAATATTGTTCGGTTTGAAATCTTATGAGTAAGTTTAAGATACGAAATTATTGGGAAAGTTAGTATGATAAAATGATGAGTAAAATTGTTGGGAAGGTTAGTGCGATAGGTGTGCACATTAGAAGAGAGGTGAATATTTCTTAAGAGAGGGACGTACTAATATGTTGTTGCATTAGCCTGTATCAATTTAAATACTTGCTAAACGTATTTTAAATCAAACACACTTTCGGGCTCTGACCCGTTTCTTTTTCTCTCTCTCTCTTGTATATATATGTATATTTTTCAGGTGCCCAGCCACAGGGGCGTCTTGCTTAGGATCCCTTGAGAGGAATGTGCTGCAGCTTAGGTGGGAGTTGCAGGTCACTTGCGTAGACGGCTTCCTTTATTGACTCCACTTCTAGCATTCTCATTTATTGGGCATGTGTCGCCCTTTCCATTACTTCATTGTTGTTGGGACATTTATATTTCAATTATTTCCAGTATTGTTCCATGGGATTTATTCAGTTTGGATTTGTGACTTTAATTTTCATATGTTGACATTCGATTGACGAATGTATTATATTATCTGGTTTATTGTGGTGTGATTCTTAATGGTAGAAATGTTGTTTTTAAATAAATAAATCTTTTTCTTTAATTAAAATTTGGAAATTATGTATAAATGGTTTTGACACTTAGCTTAATTATTTAGGGTGTTAAATTGGAAAATGTATTTTTATCGACAGTGATGCTGAGAATGAACCAACTGTTTACCTTGATTTAATTTAATAAAGGAGTGATCGCCCGGTATTTAATTAGGCGGGGTGTCACAGATGGTTCTCGATTCATTAATAACTTTTTATTTGGTTTGGGTGCAAGATTATGCTTAGATATGGTGAATGCATATATAAAGATTGCAATTTTTCTTGTTTTGTATAGTTCTAGGTATTTTCATTATCAATGACTGAAATGGGAACTATAATGAGCCTCGGTGCATGGGATTTGTGCGAATTTGTAGTTTTATGGAGAAATATCATGTCCCTACCATGTTGAAGATGAATTACTTTCAGTGGATAATTTGAGATGCATGTCATAAGTAATGAGAGTGATACAAATCACTGTTTCTGTTATGCTTTTTATGACCATACGTTTGGTTATGCATGTCTCTAATTGTAGTTCGCAATTACCTATGTGCTTAATCACTAATTATATTACAAAAGAAGGAAGGAAACCTGAAATGATTTAGTGTCAATTGTTATAATGTTGAATTACAATGGAAGTGACGGGAGAATGATTATTTTCTAAATGTGAAACCATAAATTAGACAAATGGGACCTTTTCTTTATTGTGAGAAAAGATTCCATTTGTAAAAATATACAGCCAGTTATACATATACGCCTTATTTACCATTTTCCTATTCTGTACTTGGTGAATCTCCTTAAAATATCTATATCTCTTAAAAAATTATTTGATGAGATTCCATGATGAACATTGTACCAGGAAACTGATTCGATGTTATGTTATGCGGGGCGAAGTTGTGGAGCAAGGGAAGAAGGGTTGTTCAGAAGCATTGCCATATTAAACTCAATGTTTTTCCATGACTATCATATGAGCAGCCTACTATCATAAGGCTCATAATAGTACATGTTGGTTTTTGTCTTTATTCGCTAATAATTTCTCTAACTGGCATGTTATTATAGCTATGGTTGTGAATAAGTGATATGCATTTCGCAAATCACTACACCAAAATGCACTTCTGGTGCTTTCCACTGATATTTGTATAGAAGAACAGAGGACATCGATAATTGTCTTGAGGAGACTCATATGAGATGCCTGTAATAATTAACTAGAGATAAACATATACGATTAACATAAATAATGTGACCTGCATCCTCTCTGGGAGGTCAATCTGTCTTATTTGGTCACGCTTCTCAGTCAAATACTAGTATTAATTTTCAAGTTTCTTCTCCCTCTGGGAAGTACTTCTCAACAAGAATGGAAGGCTCATATTCATTTTCGAGTTTCTTCTCCCTTCCAGAATCATCAGACATGCCACTCCTAGAGAAACTTCTTTTGTGAATTTCAAGCAATTCGTCAACATCACCAAATATGTCTTGAGCTTCAGCCAGTGCAGCCACTGAAACTCCTAAGACCTGATTCACAGTCTTTTTCTTCCTAGATTTGAATTTGCTGTTTGATTTGGCAACCTAGATTTGATTAAGGTAAATTTTCTGTAGATTTTCATTTTATTTTCTCATGAATTTTAATTTGAAATCGTTTTACATCATACTTATTATTTATATCAATATAATTTGTTTGAGAAGAGAGAAATAAGGCTTTCGATTATTAATGTTTTCAAACTTTGTTTCAAAGTAAAACTCTCTCAAAGATCTAAACATTTTTTAGTATATTTAGTTTTGGATCTTGTTTAACTGTTTACAGAACTAATCTAGATTTTAAATGGTTTTCAATTTAAATGTTTCTTTTTAGTATAGAAATTAACTGCATGTTCTTGTTTTCTTGAATTACATTTCCTCTGCAACAATTTTAGGGTATGATGAACAATGGTGTTAATTTCTTATCTCAAATACATTTCCTCCCCATGAAAGCTTCCTATGACACATTTTACATAATCTTGGGTTGTTTCTTGAAATTTATCTTTCTTGATTTTTCAAGAAAGGTCATTTTAGTTTTTTTTTAACTTGGACACCAACAAGTCCCTTCCCCTAATTTAATACAACTTAGTATACCCTAAATTTAGAAACCTGTTATGTGAAACAACTTTTCTCAAATAGGGTATTCAGTTATTTTATGATAATTGTTGTGGTTTAAGGAGAATGTGATGAGTGATATGTATGTGTATATAATTTGATATTTCACTCTAGAATGATTTCTCAAATTGTTATAGCTACTGTGATTACATTAAATTATTTTTTTGGAATTCCAGTCTAGGACGTTATTAGTGTTCTGTGATTTTTTCATTTGTTACGAGTCTTCATCAACTTAGATGAGATTTACTGTATAAATTGGTTTCACATAGGGTATAGTTTAGTTCTATGTTACCAATTAATATGGACAACTTTTTTGTCAGGTGAAAGTGGAGATAATTTTAGAAAAGAAGGTCCTCGATGAAAATTTCGAAAGCTAAGAAGAGTTACAATCACAGACTCTATTGTACAAGAATTTGTGGCTTGAGGCAGAAGCACAATTGTGCTACACCAGTTATAGAGATCGGTTTGATCGTGTAAAGACGGAGATGGGGAAATTCTGAGCATACGTGTCATGACCCACATTACATGTGATTGTGATCAACTTGGGAAAAATGGCCAAAAATATTATGAAAAATTGACTGTGGATCTTTCTAATGAAGATAGCCATATTACATTTCAATAGTGTATCATTGTCACATCATCAGAAAAAATGTCCAGGTGTTGTCGCTATCAAAAAATTGTTTAAACCAAAAAATGAAATTCGTATGTATTAATTGGGCTTCTTGATGCAGGTGTTCTGCTTCTCCTTAGATCGAGGGAAGATTCCATGTCATTGTGGACAGTGATGTTTCTAAAGTTGGGTGGAGTTGGTTTGCTATAAAATTTGTTTTATATCCATATATTCTTCCTTCCATAATTTGTATGCAATTTGGTATAGAGGAGTCAATCTCAAGAGTTAAGCAAGTATGCTCAGAATTATTACTTTTATTTCAAGCTGTTGAGAGCACATTATTGGCTTACATGTCTGCTCAGGTAAGTTATGAGGTTGAAAATAAAGTCATTTAATATTTTCAGTTATCTAATTTTGTTTTTTAGTATTCTCTATATAATTCTTTTATAGGGAAGGAGCATGATGTATTATATTTTGGGTTCAAGTCAGGTATGAAGAGTGTTGTACCAAGATTATTATGGTGAGTTTTAAGAGTGGACTACTTGAAATGGTACCCAAGCCAATGCTTGTTGTTCTGTTTCTCTATCGTCTGACCACTCAGGTGTGTTGTAGTCCTTTATTTAGATTATTATTAGATTTAATTGTTTAATGCGGTGCTAATTTAAGCACAGTGTTATTCATGTTCAGGGAAGCTGGTACTGCATGGCCTCAAGGCAGTCCAGCATTATGGGCTCCACTGCTCATATCATCCGCGATTGAGTTTCCATTTTTCTATGTGTAGCCATTGTCGCTTTGGGCCCCATTCAGTTTGGCTTCACCTTAAATTATTAGAATGGTTATTGTGACTACCACCCCCAAACTTTGTGTTGAGCTCATAATTCATACAACGAACGGATAGAGGTCAAATATCAAATAAACCCTTATTAGAAAGATAATTTAGCATAATTACCCTATTTCAGAAGAGTGAGGGAATACAAAGTGGTGATCTAGTTTGTGGTACGGGTAAACTTGCATCATTTGGGGGAATTTCTGGCCAGTAAGCGAGCCGATGCTCCACAGGAAGCTCTTTAAATTCTCGACATTATGTTGAGAGAACTCTCATAAAAGAGGTAATCTCTTGAACGAATTTAAATTGTTAGAGTAATAATGTTGCTAATTAATTAACTGTTTGTCGAGTTCTTATTTGTCTTTATGCATTTTGAAAGGAACTGCCCCGTTGGGAGATCCTTCTTTTCTCCGAATATTCGAAAACCCCAAAGGTTTGGTGAAGGATTGAAGTCGTGGTGTGGATTCTATCAAAGTATAAGGCCAACCCAGATGGGGTTGTCCCTTAATATTGGTAAAAAGACCTTATAAATAACGATATTAAATTAGAGTTAGCAGTATTACTATTTTTTACCCCTCAATTTTTTGTTACGTATTTTCTATTTTACAGATATGGCTTCAGCTGCATTTATTGAGGCCCTCCCTGTTTTAGAGTTTGTTGCTCAGCTTCTTGGCAAAGACGTGTTGTCAAGGCCGTTATCCGATTGTGTAATGGTATACATTCCCAGGTGATCAGTATTTGAGACCGTGCATCTCCTACTATATATTCTACCGAATATGATGTCTAACAATCTAACGTCCAAACAGACAATCTCTTGGAGAGACTGCAATATGGTCCAAAACTTAAAGACACAACTATGTCGGACGAGGAAGCCAATTAGCAGGTTTTCTTTGATGATGTTCTTGGTCCCGGTTGTCATTTTATGCCTTGGTGTGTAGGAAGCCAATCAACAGGTTTTCTTTCATTACGTGTGCAACAACTTGATATTCAATGTGAAACAAAGACCAAGGTTCGTAACATACTAATTTGGCAACATTTCTCTCTTTTTCTTCGTATCCCCTGTTTTATTTGAAAAGGTCTTTACAATTACGTGGAATTTTGAAGATGACTATATGTCTAGAAACTGTACAATAACCATATAGTAGGGTTGATCTATGGTTTTGTTGTATTATACATCAATCTTAAATGTTGAAACAAAACGTAATCGTTTATAATATGAAATAGGGAATACATATATTATTATATGCTTTTATATTTCCACAGATTTCTTCATTGTATAGGATTTTGAAAATCTTGAGCAAAAGATGTGTTTGTCCAAATAACCTCCTCTGATACTATTGTAAATTAATTAGGAAAGCACAACAAGATACGATGCCTTTATTTTTGTGTGCTATGTATGAGATAATGAGGTTATTATTAAAATTTTGTAATGAAAGAATGACCTGGAATGCAGTTAAAATGGAAAACTTTGCGCACTCAATGTAGATGTAAACTAGCATTAGAGTGTTGTGCAATTTTTTAACAATGTTTATGCAATTAATTTTACCGATGGATAATTTTTGTACTAAATTAATTTTGTATGATTAAACGTTGATATTATAACTAATATGATAATTTTATTTTATTTGACAGAATGTCATTTTTGGATCCTCAACAAGTTTCCAGCGTTGCAGGTTAAGGCATTTGATGGCGATGATGATAGAACGAAGATTGATAATAAACAACAACACACTTCTTTTTTATATTTCATTTGATTGGTTATAATATAAAAATATTTCATTTGGGGATGATTGTGTTAGGATGTTATATTGGATGCTTTTATTAAAATAATGTAACTTTCGGGACGATTGTATTATGATGTTTCATTTGTTTGGTTTAAGTTTCTTTTGTAAATAAAGAGTGGAGGCATATAAATGTAAATGTTGAATATAATGCCCTTGTTTTTGTGGACTATTTTTGTGTATGTTCTTAGGATTTAAATAGTGTGATAAGAATAATTGAATTTGTTTAAATTCAGGATATTGGATCTTAAATAGTATTTTTTTAAAATATGTATTAATATTAGTAACAGAATTTTACCGTTACTAATTCTACATTTTACTGTTATTATTAGTAACAAAACTCTACTGTTACTAATTCTGAATTTACCATTACTATTAGTAACAGAATTTTCCGTTACTAATTTTGAATTTTACCGTTACTATTAGTAACAGAATTTTCCGTTCCTAATTCTGAATTTTACCGTTACTATTAGTAACATAATTTTCCGTTGCTAATTCTGAATTTTATCGTTACTATTAGTAACATAATTTCCGTTACTAATTCTGAATTTTACCGTTACTATTAGTAACAGAAATTTCTGTTACAAATTCTGAATTTTACTGTTACTATTAGTAACAGAATTTTCCGTTACTAGCTTCGTGCCCCACGCCTTTTTTCTAACGGAAAAATTGTGTTACTAATATTTTTAGTAACGGTAAAATTGTGTTACTAATGGCGTGTTTTGGTGTAGTGTTCTTTAAGTCTCTTATTCACACACATGTGATTTATGCTAAAATCATTCACGCTTTAGGACTTAGTTCATTTTCACACATACTAGTGTAAGGACATTATTTGACATTTTTATTCAATAAAAATGTTTCACTTTAAGTAAATTACCAATTTACCCCTTATTTGCCCAAACTTGCAATTTAGTCATTGAACAAGTGTTATTTTTTCAAAATAGTTATCAAGTTTCCAACTTAACATTTAAAACACTTTAGCCATTTAACACTTGTTTAATATCACGCTTTGCCCAACTTTCAAACTTGGCACTTTAACACTTCGAATATGTAAAATAACACCTTTACATAATATACTTCCATTTTTCACTCATTCTTTTAAGACAAAGATCTTTATTTGATTTATTAGATGTTTAGACTCAACACAACTTTCTTTAAACTTGCTCATATATTTATTATCAAAATACTACAAGTTTATACGTATGAGAAAGTGGACTTTAATTACCAAAATCCCATCGAGTGGATTAAGCATACATTCGTTCTAGAATTTATACCATATTGCAACAACATGCATTTTTCTTTTATTCTAAACAATAATAATAATTCCTTACATTTTTATTCCATAAAAATGTCCATTACTTTCTTTTTACTAAAAATACACTAAAATGATATTTCTTGCATTTTTATTCCATAAAAATATTTATTATTTATTTTTCTTTAGAAATACATCAAAATAACATTTCTTACATTTTTATTTCATAAAAATGTTTATTATTTTTTTTACTAAAAAATATGCTAAAATAACATTTCCTACATTTTTATTCAGTAAAAATATTTATTATTTTCTTTTACTAGAAAATATACTAAATTAATATCATCACACATTTTTATTTCATAAAAATGTCTATTTTCAGATTTATTAGGAAAATACGCAACAATAATATTTTATACCATTTTTACTTCATAAAAATGTTTCTTTATTATGTTCTGAAATTTATTCTATTACCAAGACTTATTTTATTTTATCCTTTGATGCCATTTCGTACAAGGCTAATATGATTAATAATTAACATTAGACTGCAAGCCAATAAACTACACTCATATGTTTAACCTAATATATGTGAACATGCTTAAATATACTTAACATTAAACTTAAACCCAAGTAAGTATTTCCTACCTCAAATGATTTATAGTGATGTTGATGTCGAAGATGTCTGACTCCCCCACCTTCAAAGGTTGCCATAAGGGAGTCACAATAGCTCCACCAAATAGTCCTACATTAAAACTCCATTAAACCCTCTTCAAGTGCCTCAAATAAATAACTCTTTACAGAACCTCCAATAAACATCATCTTATATATTTCATGGCTTACGCTTTTAGATGGGGAAATATCTATCTTTGGTTGTGAGTTTGTTTACTACACTATAAAGAAAATCGGTTAGTTCACGGTTGCAGAATGGGAGAAAAGCGTTAAAAGAGAGTTGAGAGAAGAAAATGGCGATTTGTGTAGCTCACTACCCTCACATCCCTCTATTATAATCCACTCGAACTAATTGGACACCATAAATAGGAACCTTATCCTTATAATAGTTACCATATCAAGCATGGAGTTCTTAGCAATCGATAACAAACCGATCAGAGTTGATCCAAGGTTGGAACAGTGACAACGCTTACAGTAGAAACATAGCTGATCTGATCGGACGGTCGTTCGAGCAATGGGCTCCTGGTTCGAGCGACGATATATGTCGCTCAAACGACAAGAAGGTCAATTGAGTGACCAGTCTGGATGGTCGAACCTGCTCTTGCGTCATTTGTAGCTATAATTCTCTTTTTCTTTTAAGTTTTCTTTCTTATTTATTTTATAAGTGAGACCCAACAACCTTCTAATTTCCTAATAAAGGCATGACATACACAGCTCAAGGGTCACCCCGAAAATAGCACACCATAACTGAGTACGTCCGTATGAAGTATTCTCCACTTGGCTTAACTCGTTTGCTTTTAAATACAAAACTTTCATTTATCACCTTTGCCCTTGATAGTTTCCAACTTTTAATAACGGCACACACAATTTATTTTCTTTGAAATTTCCATAATCCTTATAACAAATTTACTAATTCCCCTATTTTCAAAAATTCCCTTTTGTAATTTAATGTCTTACCCTCAATTCCCTACAATCATAATTTGTACCTCCTCATATGAAATATATATACAATATAATTAATTTATCAGGGTGAGGTACTACATAAGATGTTGGAGGATCGACAGAGGATGTGTATTCTGGACTTTAAGGGTAGTTGGAAGTAGTATATTCCACCGGTAGAGTTTGCCTATAATAACTTCTGCCAGTTCAAAATAGACATGGTGCCTTTTGATGCATTGTATGGCTGACCTTGCCATTCGCCCACTTGTTGGTTATAAGTGGGGGACAACAAGCTTCTTAGATCGGAGATGATCTAGGACACTTCTACAAAGATCAAGAAAATTTGAGATTGTATACGAATAGTTCAGGATAAGCAGAAGAGTTATGCGGATGTAGATCGAAGACACTTGGAGTTTGAGGTGGATGAACAGGTGTTATTATGTGTGTCTCGAATGAAGGGAGTTGTGAGGTTTGGGAATAAGGGAAAGTTGGCAATGATATATGGGGCCTTTCTCGATTATTGAGAGGATTGGGCCAGTTGCATATAGGCTTGCCCTGCCAGAGCATTTATAGAGGATTCACGACGTGTTTCATGTGTCGTTACTGAAGAAGTACCAAAGGAATAACATGGATTAATCGCATATCCCGTTAGAGGAGATTAATTTACAACCAAACACATCGTAGGAGGATAGACCTATTGCCATCCTAGATCATAGCGAGCGTAAGCTTCGATTGAAGGTGGTACCGTTAGTTCGTGTTTGGCGGGGCATCATAATGCCGATGAGTCAACTTGGGAGTGTGAGGATAACATTAAAAAAGTATCCAAAGATATTTGTGTTAGGTACGTCCGAATTTCGGGGAAAAAATTCCGTTGTTAGGGGGGAAGTATGTAACCCCCCGTATTTTTAAAGCATTTTAAATTACACATGTCTACGTAATTTTAATTGAATCGAGAAATAAAGTGACTTAAATAAATATTAATGAAAGAATTAGAAGATTAATATTTATGTGTAATTATATTTACTTGTGTGATAAGTGAATGAAAACACGCTAAATTATATTACGTCGTAAATGAGTTAAAGCGACGGGTTTAACGGTATCACATTCGAACATGCAGATGGAGTCGTGTTGGTCATGAGATGGAAATTAATGTTAGACAACTCTAATGGTAATTTTGAGTGCGCTAATGGCCTGAAATGGGTCGAAATAGTTCGAAATAGGTATCCGGGCATTATAATTGGGTTTTGGGGGCTTTTTAGGCTAAACATGAGTCGTGAAAGGGTACTCAGGTCATTTTACATATGAGGTGTTGATACCAAAATTAATATGCTGATATAGACGAATCATAAAAAGACACGTGTCGATCTACGTGGCACAATAGCAACGAGGAAGTCGATTTCCCCGACCAAGTCATACTCACTCCGAGTAGCAAGTGTACCCCGAGGAACTCCAACACTACGAGGAACTCCTGAACGACGAGCATCCAAGGCGGTCCGAGATGCATCTCGGCCACATCATTGATTTCCAGATAATCAACAGTTCAACTATTCGTTAAATGCTTATCATACAGACGTATACTCTTAAAGGGCATTAATTGTTTACCCTTTCACATGTACAGCCTAAGGGCTATAAATACATTGTATCACCCTCATTTTAAGGGACCGAATTTTCTTGATAGAATTACATATCGAGAATTCCAAAACACTTGGCAATAACAGAAACAGTGGATGTAGGCCATTCATATAAGGCTGAACCACTTTAAAATTCTTTGTCTCATTTACATTTATCTGTGATTAAATAATTAGAAGCAATCTAATTTTTTACATCAACAGATTGGCCCCGTCTGTGGGAAACGACTGTTGTTATCGTTTTTCACCAAAAATCATTCATCATCAATGGCAGATAATCCGGAATCCAGCAATCGAAACGCTGGAAATGTTAGAAATCTTCCACATCCCTCTGCACCTCTAGATCTGGCAGGAATTATGACGAATCTGGCCCAAGGACAAACCGCCATGCAAGAAACAATGCGACAACTCATACAAACCCTTCATGGCGGTGCACCTGCACATTCGGGACAGCGAAGTGGTCAGAGACAAACCTATTTACTTTCTTTACGATCCATGCGTACTGAGTCATATCGTAATGAGGAATCTGATGATTTCTCTTATCAACCTGGGCGAACTTCGTCAATACGGGCTACAAATACTGATCAACGTATCACTCTCTCTCCAGAGAGACCCAGTGCCTTGGAAAGACTGAGCAGGGTGTCTCCTTTCAGTCGATTAGGACCTAGGAGGAATAGGAGTCCACCTAAGACCACGTCGAGGAGTTTCCGACAACCATCAGATCTAAGAGAAGGATCATCACAATCACGACCAGTTGCTCGTCAAGATAGATCTCAGGAGGCCACTTCAGAACAATTAATTGCTCGAACTAATAGGCCCGAGGAAGGAAAGGATGCGTGGAAAGGGTCCATTCAGCGGTTGGAGGATAGATTGGGAGAAATGGCTAAGGCAAAGAATCCCCTATAACGAACTTTTGTTCAAGGGACACCTTTTGTCCAGGCCATTGAGGATTTTCCTACACCGTCAAAGTTTAAAGCCCATGTGGTGACTCCCAAATACGATGGAAAGACAGATCTTGTTATTCACATAGAGCAATATCAAGCTGCTGCCGACATCTATGTTGTCCCCGACGAGATGAGATGCAGAGCATTCTCAGGAACTCTTACTGGATCTGTCCAGATATGGTACAACAATCTTCCTCGGGGTAAGATTTCAACTTTCTTTTAACTGGCCGAGTTGTTCATCGATAATTTCTATTTTGGAGCAAAGCCAGTAAAACGAGTAGCACACTTGTTAAGTGTTAGACAAAAATTTGGTGAGAGTACTAGAGATTACATAACTCGTTTCAATAACGAGAAGCTGGAAGTCATAGATTATGAAGAAAAGACAGTAATCACGGCCTTAATGAGTAGGTTATTGCCTAACAAGTTGTATTACACTTTGGCGAAAGATCCACCTACAACTATGTCAGAGTTGATGGAAAAAGCGACCAAAATCATGAATGCCGAGGAGGCTATGGCCGCGAAAAAGAATATGGATAAAGAAACCAAGGTGGAAGTCGACAAATCTAAGAAGAAAGAGCATAAGGGCAATGGCGGTGACAAGCATTCCAAAATTAATAAGTCGTCATGGGAAGTCCTGAAGAAATTCGATAATTATACTCCTTTGAAAATGGGTATTAATCATACTTCGAAGAAATCAAGAATAACGAGGAAGTAAGGTGGCCAAAGAAACTGAGGTCGGACCCTGACAAAAGAAATAGAGATAAATATTGCGAGTTTCATAAGGATCATGGTCATATGACTAAAAATTGCATAGCCCTCCAGAACGAGATAGAAACGCTCATTAGACGGGGAAAGTTGTCAAAGTATGTTGATCGTAGAAGTGAAAGAGGAAATGAAGACCGAGCAAGAGAGAGATCTAGATCTCCTCGTCGGGCAGAAGAAAACAGGAAAAGAGATCATGAAGATGATACAGAGGATGACCACGATCTTCCCAAAAGTCCAAGGCAACCAAAACGCGAGGTATTTTCAATACGTTTTGGAACATTTGATTGTAATGTTATTACAGGCGGAGATGCATGAGGAGGAGATCTTACTGCAGAAAGAAAAGCTTACCTCGGTGAGGCTCAGGCTTGCTCATACATTCAGCGGATAAATTTGACTGAGGAAGATCGCCCGAGGAAGGTAAACAAAGAGAAGCTAGTCATTGGTTTTTCAAAAAACGACCTTGCAGGTGTTCTTTACCCTCACGACGACCCTTTGGTGATCAAAATGAGGATGAAAGAAGTAATGATTTCAAGGGTTCTGGTAGATAATGGTAGTTCGGCAGACATCATGTTCTACTCATGCTTTGACAGTTTAAATTTAAAATTATCTCAATTGGACCCTTATCACAGACCTCTCCTGGGTTTTGCTGGTGAGAAGGTTTTTCCACTTGGGACGATCAAGTTGGATATATTAATTGGAACTTGGCCTGCTTGTCGAACAGAAAGAATACGCTTCTTTGTGATGGATAAGAATGTGCAATCAGCTTACAACATCATCATGGAAAGAGTTGGTTTGAAGAAATTCTAAGAAGTTCCCTCTACAGTACATCATTGCTTAAAATTCCTAACAAATTTTGGAGTAGGAGTTGTGAAAGGTGATCAAAAAGTAGCTCGGGAATGCTATTATTCATCTGCCGAGCAAGAGGAGCTTGAAGAGTCAAGGAAAAAGACTACTACCTACCAGGTGGATGAAGGTACATAAATTGAAACACTGGATCCTAGAGATGAATCCCAACTTGTAAAAGGACAGGTGGTGGAATCTACAGAAACTGTTATTCTGGACGATGAACACCCTGAACGAATAACTCAATAGGTTCGTCGTTGGATGCTTCAATAAAACAGGAGTTGATAACTTTCTTGAGAAACAGAAAGAAAACTTTTGCATGGAGTCATGAAGACATGCCAGGAATAGATCCAAACTTCTTATGTCATGAGCTCAATGTGAATAAGAAGATCAAGCCTGTGAAACAGAGAAGAAGAGTATTTAGTCTCGAGACGAATCAAGCCATACAAGAGGAGGTCGAGAAGCTCCAGAAAGCCCAATTCATTGAAGATGTGAAATATCCAGACCGGTTAGCAAATGTGGTGATGGTAAAGAAGAAAAATAATAAATGGAGAATGTGTGTTATTTCACCGATATCAACAAGGCATGCCCAAAGGATCACTTTCCATTGCCCAGGATTGATCAACTAGTGGATGCTACCTCGGGACACGAGCTGCTCAGCGTCATGGATGCTTACTCTGGTTACAATCAGATCAAAATGAAACCTGAGGACAGGGAAAGTACTTCTTTTATTACCCCTAGGGGAACTTATTGTTATAATGTTATGCCTTTTGGTTTGAAAAATGCAGGAGCGACATACCAGCGGCTGATGAACAAGATTTTTGCCGAACAAATCAGTTGCAATATGAAAGTCTATGTCGATGATATGCTGACAAAGAGCAAGAAAGCTGCTGATCATCTAGTTGACTTAGGTCAGACCTTTGATCAACTGGATAAATACCAAATGAAGCTCAACCCGACGAAGTGCACATTTGGAGTACGAGAAGGAATGTTCCTCGGGTACATCGTCAACCAGCGAGGCATTGAGGCGAATCCAGAAAAGATCAAAGCTCTTTTAGGGTTGCGATCTCCAACGAAGAAGAAAGAGGTGCAGAGTCTTACAGGACGAGTTGCAGCGCTCAACAGATTTGTATCCCGAGCAACTGATAGATGCCTCCCATTCTTCAAAACACTTCGAAAAACTTTCGAGTGGAATGATGAATGTGAAAAAGCCTTTCAAGACTTGAAGAAATATTTGGGAGCACTTCCACTGTTGTCCAGACCAATAATGGGAGAAAAGTTGTACTTGTATCTGGCAGTATCAGAGAATGCAGTCAGCTCGGCATTGATCAGAATGGAGAATGGAGTTCAGAAGCCAATTTATTACACAAGTAAGGCTTTCCGAGGTGCAGAGATCAGGTATTTAAAGCTGGAAAAATTGGTATTGGCATTAATTGAGGCAAGTAGAAGAATGAGGCCATATTTCCACGCCCATACCATCGTCGTGTATACCGACATGCCCTTGAGACAAGCCCTTCATAAGCCAGAAAAATCAGGGAGATTGATGTACTGGGCAATAGAGCTCGGTGAATATGATATTGTGTATGAACCCAGATCATCACTAAAAGGGCAGGCTGTAGCAGACTTTATAGCAGAGTTTACATATCCTGATACCCCCGAGGAATAAAAGTTGCTCGCTGATCAGCCTGTGGATGTTAAAGAATTAACAGACATAAGCTCAGACCAACTCCGGTTGGTAAAAGGGCGAGTGGATGTTAAATAATTAACAGACATAAGCTCAGACCAACTCCGGTTGGCAAAAGGGCTTGTGGATGTAGAAGGATCATCAAATTCGAACTCAGACCAACTCCGGTTGGTAAAAGGGCGAGACGAGATGGTTGACGAAGAGCGAGAAACACCACGGGAGGATGAAAGGAAACAGCAAATATTTCACCGAGGAACTTTGTCAGATAAGAAATTTGAAGACGAGTTACTTACATGGATATTATATGTAGATGGTTCATCTTGCACAACATGTTATGGGGCAGGGATTGTTTTGAACACCCCAGACGAGATTGACATGGAATATGCCTTGCGATTCCAATTCAAAGCCTCCAATAATGAGGCTGAGTATGAGGACATGATAGCAGGTCTTAATTTAGCAAAGATTATGGAAGCGCAACAAGTGATGGTATTCAGTGATTCTCAATTAATTGTGAATCAGATGATGGGAATATATGCAGTTAAAGGAGAATTAATGGTCAAGTATCATGCAAAGGTGATGGAGTTGTTGGCAGAATTTGATGCCATTCAGTTGATCAGAATACCAAGAATGGAGAATGCACGAGCAGACGCATTGGCCCGACTAGCATCAGCTACTCGTACCGAGCTGCGAAGAACGATACTAATTGAAGTATTAGAAAGTCGGAGCATAGATGAAGACCTGACAATGAATATTATTACCCTTGATTTAGGACCATCTTGGATGGATCCTATCAGGGCATATATTGAGGAGGGAAAATTACCGGAGGATAAGCTCGCTGCCAAGAAATTGAAGTTTAAAGCTGCTCGGTATGTACTAACTAATGGTGTTTTGTATATACGAGAAATTATGGCAGGTTTGCAAAAATGTGTACATCCCTCCGAGGTGAGAGAATTGATTGAAGAGATCCATGAAGGGTCCTGTGGAGCCCATGTAGCAGGTCGGACACTTTTTCAAAGGGTGATGACGCAGGGATACTACTGTCCAACGATGAGGGCTGATTGTATAGCCTATGCTAAGAGATGTGATAAATGCCAACGTTTTTCCTCCATACGACGAACTCCACAAGCATTGTTGACACCCATAACTTCCCTTTGGCCATTTTCTATGTGGGGAATTGATTTGGTTGGACCACTGCCGACGATCCGAGGAAGATTCAAGTACCTCGTCGTCGCAGTGGATTATTTTACTAAGTGGGTAGAAGCTGAGCCACTTATTGATATGACATACGAGAAGGTGTACCAATTCGTTTGGAAGAACATCATCTGCCGATATGGTCTCCCTCATGCCTTCATCACAGACCATGGAACATAATTTGATAACGAGGAGTTTACCGCCTATTGTTATCAGTCAAACATTTTGAAGGTTCATTTAGCACCAGGCCATCCTCAAAGCAATGGACAGACTGAAGTGACGAACAGAACATTACTAAATGGTTTGAAGAAGAGGCTAAGTGAGGCTAAAGATAATTGGATTAATGAGCTACAGTCAGTATTGTGGGCTTACCGAACAACTCCTCGAGAAGCAACTGGAGAATCACCATATATGCTGGCATTTGGAAGTGAGGCCGTAATACCTGCTGAGTTGGGTCTTCCAACACACAGAGTGCTGAATTTCAATTCCCCAGTCAGTGACTTAATGAGGAGATTAGATTTGGACATGCTCGAGGAGGTTAGAAAAGAGGCAGCCATTAGGAATGCTGCTTACCAACAACGAACAACTCTGTTCTACAACAAGAGGGTGAAGAAATGTGACTTAAAAGAAGGAGATTAAGTGCTAAAGAAGGTCATTCAGAAGCACAATAAGTTGGAAGCAAACTGGCATGGACCTTACCGAGTTACAGAAGTTGTTCGACCAGGAACTTACCGAATAGCGACTCTAGAAGGAGAGGAATTTAAGAATGCATGGAATGCTGAACTCCTACGCAAGTATTATCAGTGATGTAAAATGTAAAGCAGTTCCATCAATATGAATAAAATGATGATATTTTGCCATCTTCTCTCCTTTTATTGAAAGCTTTTTGGGGAATACTAGTGTTACACACTACAAACTATGATAGTTCGAGCTCAGACCAACTCCGGTTGGTAAAAGAGCAAGGACACGATAGTTCAAGCTCAGACCAATTCCGGTTGGTAAAAGGGCGAGAACAAACATACTCCTTTGGTTAGGAGGCGTACACTAGCTCAGATCAACTCCGGTTGTAAAAAGGGCGAGTGGACATGATAGTTCGAACTCAGATCAACTCCGGTTGGTAAAAGAGCGAGAACACGATATTCCTAAAAATACCAATTCCGCTTGGTTAAGAAACCATACTCCTTTAGTTAGGAGGCTGACACTGGCTCAGACCAATTTTGGTAAAAGGGAAAGTGAACATGATAGTTCGAACTCAGACCAACTCCGGTTGGTAAAAGAGCGAGAACAACATTCCTAAAAATGTCAACATGTTTGGCTAGGAAACAAGATATGCTCTCAAATGCCAACTTATGTTGGTCGGGAGGTAAGATTATTATAGAAAATACAAAAGTTCCTTGAAGAACAAAATATTCCAAACTGAACCAAGTATGGTTGGTCGGGGATAAAACCCACTAACTGTAGTTGGTCGACGAGGAGAAAGTATTCCAAATAGTACCAAGTATAGCTGGCCGGGGATAAAAAACCCACTAACTGTAGTTGGTCGACAAGCACAATTAAACAACCTTGGTTGGTTGGAAAAATTTTCAACATTTTTATACTCATTACTTCATTATTAAGTGATCGAGCAACATTACTAATACTTGTAATTTTTTATTATTAAGTTGGTCGATGAACCACACAATATTGTTATGAAAGCACAAATATAAAGTGTTTGACAAATACAAGACAATAACAATACAAATTTGCGAACGAAAATGAAACTCTTTCATTAAATTCAAAATGAATTACACAAATTTATTACATTGATATTAAATTGTGTAAAATTATTACATCATAATTTCCTATTCTACTGGTCTTTTCCCTTATGCTTTTGAAATAGGCTCCTCGCCAGCAGGAGGGTCTTCCAGGCAAAGGGGAGAATTAATGAAGTTAGGATCTCGAAGCATTCTGACGTTCATTATTGAAGGTGTGTCCAGAAGATGCTCGGGACGAGATACCTCGATCTGAGAATGAAGATTGTAGTTACCGAGGTATTTTGCAATTAAGCTCCAAGGAATGGCACGAGCTGGGATCCATTCCATGCCCAAATTATATGGTGGCACAGGCAGGTCAAGAACCCCAGGATCATAATAGTCCCACAGGTAGTGTCCTTGTTCGAGCTTCAGCACGCCCAAGGCATTCAGCCAACCTTGCTTGTAGCCCTCGTTATTGGCATTCTGGATACGATCATCTAAATGGAATAATGCTTCGTTGTATCCAACCATCCAGAACTCCCTGGGCTGTTTGTGAAATTGAAATGTTAACCTTTCAAGCTTCTCGTGAAGACTCTGGATGAAAAGTTCATTAGTCTCCAACACTGATTTATTTGAAGAGAGTTGTTTTTCCAGTTCTCTAACTTTCTTGGACAGTTCAGACAAAGCTTGTTTCTTAGCCATTAATTGGAATGCTTGGTTTTCCAATGCTGATTGAGTACGAGCTTCTTCAAGAGTACGACGAAGACCTCTTAGTCGTCCCCGAGCAGGTTGAGTACTTTGTTCCTCATCAACATTTTGAGCAACTCTTCCTCGTCCATGAGAACCTCTTCCTCGTCCTCGAATAGCAGTAGAAGGTCCAGCTCTTCTCAAAGCCTCTAACTCTTCTCGCAACTTAGCATTTTCCACTTCTAAAAAGGAGAATCCTTCATCGATGATCGGTACCAAGGCAGTAGAAGATGAAGCTGCAGACTTATACTGTGCTAACTCTTTCTGTAAATTGTTATTCTCTTGCTCCAGCAGCTCTGTAATTTGTCTACATGCTTCAATTTCACCCTTTAGAGTTCTCTCCCTGATATCGTACCCAGCAAGGAGTTTTTCGTGGCCCTTCTCGGCAGAAAGTTACTGATATCTCTTCTCATACTCCTCATGCAACAGGGCAGTTGATTCTTTATATTGCTGCTGAAGTTCATCGAGAGTACCTTACAAGTCTTCAATCATTTCGTAATAAGCCACATTATTGGCTACAGCTCTGTCAAGTAAGCCTTTCAGGTACTGATAAGCTTCGACTGCTTGCTCTGAAGCATCATGACCAAGGATGTCTGCAACTTCTGATGCACTCAATTCTGTATGACCAGCCTTATAATATTCATGACATTGCTTCATCAGCTTTGTATCATTAGCAAATAGCATATCCATCCTGTCCAGAAACTAGCAGAGAAAGAAAAAGTAATCATCAAAAAGAAGATCAAGACAGAGTACAGATAGAAAAGAGACAATCATATGGAAGAAAAGAGCTCAAATTTTATTAGATCATAGTACAAAGTTACAAAGATCTTGGTTACACTTGAAAAAGAAGAGAAATAGGAAGAGAATACCGAACAACTTCACACCTTTTCCTTGTCTCCCAAGACTTTCTCGGGAGGCTGGGACGAGGAGCTCGGTTGATCGGTTGGAACAATGAGTTGGTCAGCTGAAGCTGGAACTTGTTCAGGAGGAGCAGACAGAGATGAAAGCTCCTCGTCGGCAGGCTGAGTAAGGATTGGATCACCCACTGCCATTGAAGATTCTTCGGAGGCAGCTTCGTCCTCCTCTTCATCTTCAATAACTGGGGGAGGACCAGAGAGGTGCTGTTGAAATAGCTCTGAATCCTCATTAACCTTCAATTCTTGCAGGGCAACCACCCAACCATCTCGAAAGTATTTCAAACTCCCATACTACACCTGAGTCATCATTGCAGCTACCCCCTGTCCCATCCTTTGTCCCAACTTGTGCGGAAAGATTTTTTCACCACCACTTTTCTTTTCATTTTCTCCGAGGAGAGCTTCTCGGATAGAAGATCCTCGGTGGCCTTCAACTTAGCTTCCACCTCTTCCTTCTGGCGGTTCACTTCTCGCAGAAGGGACAATTCTTCTTCTGCCATTTTCATCTTGGCTTCAAGATCCCCAAAGCTCTTGAGCTTCTCGTCATACTTCTTCTTCTCTCCCTCCAAATCTTTCACTTTATTTTCCAGCTGCACCTTTTCTGCCTCAACTGCAGCCAACTTCTTCTCCCATTCAGCCCTATCCTCGTCATACTTTTGACGGGAATCCTTCAAAGATTTGGTTAACCCCAACAAAGCATCCTCTACTCCAGACGAGGAACTAGAAGCCTTGATTGCTTCATCTTTCTTCACAATGGTGTTAAAACAACTCACCAGCTGAAAAAAGAAGATAATGATAAGTCATCACAGAGATACATGTATTGATGGAAAGAAAGAAAATTCAGAATAAGAGAAACTTACTGAAGCAATGTGACGAGTAGCTAGGGATGTAAGCATATCCCTAGACATATTCTCCTCAATTCCTTGGACCTCAGGAATAATCCAAGTCTTTACCGAGCTCATCGCAGAGCTCGGGCGAATAATAGTTGGGACACCAGCTCCACTAACTTGCAGCTGGGGAGTGGTTTCAACCAAATTGACCAAGGAGGATTTCTTCAGTCTCCTCGGTGGCATTTCAACAGTCTCAACCAAAGAAGAGCTTTTGGTTGGAGAGATGGTAACTACTTCCACAGGTGCATTTTTCTTGCTCGAAGCCACTGGGGGCTTCTCGACAACCTTCTGAGGAGCAACAGAAGGGGCAACATCTAATTTCTTTGTCCCCTTTGGGACATCAGTCTTGTTTCTTTTCCCATCTCCAGCAGAGGTAGTCTCCTAAAAGAGAGTAGGAACTCTTCTTTTGTCCATTTTCTGACTTAGAGGAATGTGAGATTATGGAGAAGAGTCCTCAGGAACTGACACTGGATCACTAGTGCTGACCACAGGACGAGCAGTAAAAGATGTTGTATAACTCCTATACTGCAACAAATATGAAGCAGAACTGATGTGCTCGTCTGCAACTTTCTTATGCAAACTGCAAATAAATACATAGTGAAATATCAGTCATACATTTTGTCAAACATAATGAAATCGTAATTTCAAAAATAAAATAAGATGAAAATAACCTATCCCATTGCCATATGGGGGGCCTCTGGGACCTTGATATACTTCATCTCCAATCAAAGGGGCAGGTTGCCAGTTTTTGACAACTACCCCATGTTCAAAATAATCCCTATTGGCATCAGGGAGGTTGACTACTAAGGCTCTATTCAAAAATCTGGTTTTTAAATAAAAAATATTGTCTAGAACAGCCCATCTATAACAATACATAATCTCAGGAATTCCTATGCGGGTTCCATGAGTTTGATTTAACTTATACACCCCATTAACTATTCTCCAGGTGTTGGGGGCTATTTTTGCAGGGACAACATCGAAATAGTGACAGAACTCTAAACACAAAGGGTTTGGTGGAAAAGAAAATCCACATTCAGCAATAAAGAGGTTGGGGAACCAGTGTCCCTCAGCCAAACGAAAATAATCTAAAGGCTCAGAAAGATTCTCCAGAGTTACCCAAGATGGAATAGAGAAATCAAAACGGAATTTCTCAAGAGATTCAATAACATAAACCATGGCGAATAAAAGAAATGAAGAAGAAGGAAGAAGATCTTACAGGAAAAAGGGAGATCTGTTGAAAACGAACGAAGAAAAGGACGAACGCACAAGAGAGAGAAAGACTATGGAAAACTCGAAAGTAGAAATTGGAAAAGGTAGAAGATGATGGGATTGCCTATGAAGCTTAAATACTTTTCCTTGGGAAACGGTGAAAGAAATGATTACAAAAAGAAATTATTACGCTACCGGTGGCTAAAAGGACAAAAAGTGCGCGAAGATCGAAGCGCTTATAAAAATTCAAAAAGGCGGATTTTGCGAATTTGGAAGACATTCGAACACGGAGAAAATGCTCCTAAAAACCAGGAAGGTCATTTAATATTGCCATATACCGAGAAAGAATGTTCCATACTCTTCAAATTTTGAAATATGAAACATTGGGGGCTTCTGTTGATACCAAAATTAATATGCTGATATAGACGAATCATAAAAAGACACGTGTCGATCTACGTGGCACAATAACAACAAGGAAGTCGATTTCCCCGACCAAGTCATACTCACTCTGAGCAGCAAGTGTACCCCGAGGAACTCCAACACTCCGAGGAACTCCAACACTCCGACAAACTCCTGAACGACGAGCATCCAAGGCGGTCCGAGCTGCATCTCGGCCACATCATTGATTGCCAAATAATCAACAGTTCAACTATTCATTGAATGCTTATCATACAGACATATACTCTTAAAGGGCATTAATTGTTTACCCTTTCACATGTACAGCCTAAGGGCTATAAATACATTGTATCACCCTCATTCTAAGGGACCGAATTTTCTTGATAGAATTACATATCGAGAATTCCAAAACACTTGGCAATAATAGAAACAGTGGACGTAGGCCATTCTTATAAGGTTGTACCACTTTAAAATTCTTTGTCTCATTTACATTTATCTGTGATTAAATAATTAGAAGCAATCTAATTTTTTACATCAACATGAGGGCTGACTCAATTTCGGGATTTGGAGTGTTTAGATTTATATTTAGGTAAGGTGGATAGAAGGGGAAACTATCCATCCTCCCAAGAGGCTAGGGTTTCAAGAGAAGATAGAAACAAAAAGAAGAAACGAAGAGAAGTGAAGAGAAAAAGATTCGGGGAAGAGATCAAGTGTCTCCAGGTTGAAGATCATTGCCAACAGAGGAACTAAAGAAAAAAATCCCAGAAATTCATCACTCTCAAGGTAAATATTTAACTTGTTTTAATGTTATTATTCACTTTAAAATATTCTTGCTAATTGGTGTAGGAAAATACAATTTTTAGGATGGGAGAACCATGCAAAATTGGATTTTAAAATAATAAATTATTAGAAAATAAATCTAATTATGATAATATGATGAGTCTGATCTGATTAGAATGAAAAAGATAAGTTTTAATGAATTTAAGAAATAAAAGCTTGAATCTTGAATTAGGGTCTTAACCATGCAAGGATCTTGATATAAATTCATTGATCTCATGAATTATATGTTGTTCGGGATGAATTATAAGTAGAAACCTGTTGAATTATATTTGGGAATGGATTAGTTTTCATAGCTAGGGATTTCATGAAGGTTAAAACTAGTATGGGTGAAGGTAAAGGGCAAAATGCATTCTAAAGTTTGTTTAAGTAGCCCAACAAATCGAAATGGTTTGCTAAGGGAAGCGAATTGGTTTGCTCACCGAAATGGTTCGGTCCAACCAGTGAACTGGTTCGATTTTTCTTACTAGACTCCTCTGCCTTTTGTTGTTTTTAATGGACTATTTAAGGATTGACTTGGATTATGGGGTTCGGGGAATGGAGTTAGACTTCTGGGAATTCAGAGGGAAAGTTAGGAAGTACCTTAGGCTAACTGGGGATGAATTCCAGGTACAAAATTTCGTGTATAATAGGGTAAACGTATTCCGGTGACAATTGTGAAATCGAGTTAGGATTTCTGGAGGTATTAGGCCAAGTGCTTAGGTAGAATAGTATGTTGGTCAGAAATGTGAAGTTAGCAAGTTAAGCATAAGTAAGTGAATACATGGCTAAAATCGAGAAGTTGGGATAGATGATTAGTCACTAATATTGTATATTAGCGTCCGTTACTTATGCATGCACGTACAATTGTGACCATTATTCCCCATATTTAAAGTTCTTATACTTTATAACCTTTGTTCTCATTATATATATTATGTGCAAGGTTTATTTGAGTTTTTGTAGGTATTGGAATGCTAAACAGTGCAAGTGTGCGATTTCGGGAAAGTTATGGCGCATTACGCAACTTCGGGGGCAATTTAGTTATTTTTGCGTTCAAGCTTAGTGCCCGAACTCTTCACAAAAGTTGTATCTCTTCGAGTTCGCTTCGCTTAGCCATCAATGACGCGTCAATCCAGTTCCTAACGAATGAGTTATGGTCATTTTTCTCCGAGGTCCCTTTGGGGTACTTTAAGAATTGATTGCAGTTTATAGAGTGTTTTAGAATAGATAAATAGATTAGGTTTTAGCCCCGCGTGATGCGTGGGGGCTATGGATATATTGTTTATAGTTTTAATAAAATTCTTATTATGACGTCCAGTCATGCAATACTATATGATTGAACTTAATAACATTAATTATAGAAATTATATATTTCAGAAAAATCAGACAGTTGGCTATTTGTAGTATTAAAAAGAGAATAAAATCGTAATCATAAAACAAATTATTTTTTATTGGGTTAGCTTATCCCATGCACTAGAAAGTAGTAGATGTTTAGGAATAAGAATGAGGTCTGTCACTTAAGAGGACATATAAGGTTTAGACAATGATATTGAAAAGACCAATGTGTGATGTGTTTTGAGTATTCAAAAATTGTAATTTAGATATATAATCATAACTTAGGCTTGTAAATAAAATGCGTGATCGACATGTGTGTTTATTGGAATCATTATATAAAAATATTTCAATGAAATAATGAATGTATGCAACAAAACCAATAAGTTGAAGTATGCTAGTCTCCTTAGTGTATAATAAAAAAGACTGAAAGCTTTTAAACACTGTCATAACTCATAAGAAAAGAAATATAATAATTTGTTATGCCTTGATGATACCGGTTTTCTTGTCCAATTCATACTTAAACTTTACTTCCTTCTGTTTATTGGTACATTTATAGGAGAATGAAGAAAGGAAAATGCAATGTAGAGAAATTTGATGAAAGAGTATTTATTTTCTTATTGTTGAGTATATTGATTTGTAGATCTTGCTCTCCGTTGTGACTTGGAACATTTCTTCTTTTAGTTGTGGCATTGCTGAGATTAGTCTGTACCGTACTTTCCATTTGAATTTTCATGATAAATCTATGATCATTAACGTAATGATCTAGGTTTTCACAATGAGATTACGTAGTAGGAATAATCTAATATTCAAAATTTTGCTGAAAATTCACTCCATTTTTTCTCACTAACACTAGATCAAACATGATATTAGAGATATCCATATCAATGAGAACTCTATCAGAATAACCAAAAGATATGTGGTACCCATGATGTGACACCCCGCCCAATTAAATATAGGGTGATCAGTCCTTTACCAAATTTTAAAACATGATATACGGTCGGTTCATTCTTAGCATCACTGTCGAAAATAATATGATCTACATTAATAAGCTATAATATAATTGATCTAAGTATCAAAATATTTTCCTTTTTTAATAAAACCATCTAACCATAACATTCCACCAGTAAATTATAAACCATTTGAAGAGTGTGTGCTCGCGTTCAAATGATCAAGTTATATATAAAACCCTTTTAACACAAACAAACCCTAAACATGCAGCAGTATGTGATTGAATAAATTGATAATCTACGCAAGAACATTCAAACACATGCAATTAAGGAAAAATCCCCCTCAGGGGCAAAACCATTTATTTTCACTATAATTTGTAAGAAAACGGCTTACAATCGGATTACAATGAAAATACAAGTTGACTAAGAATTACCCTCGGGTATCGGATTCTGTAGTCGCGGCTGGAATTATCCCTTTCCAGTAGGGCTGTAATGAAGAAGAAGAACGGTCTCCTCCACAAGGGTTGAACAAACCAAAGTTGTGTTCTTGGGTTGCAAAAGGATTCACAAAGGATTGACAAGGATGTGTGAATCAAAACATGAGTCTTGGGACTCAAAAATATGAAGACTAGGTGTATTTGGACTCTCAAATTCGTCTCCTAAAGTCTTGCAAAACAACTCTCCCAAAGTTGGTATTTATAGGGAAATACATAAAGAGACCCTCGATCTTAAAATGCTGAAATTCTAACTAGCGTACAGGTACACCGACCCGGTTCGGGTACCCCTGCGAACCGATTTGGGTCTAGGTTCGGGAAAGTGTGCTGGAAAAAGGCTTTAAACACTTAGAAAAATTTCCAGACTTTTCAATGAACATATCTCCATTTTCAACGGGCCATAAGTTGTTCACCGTAGCTCGGATTGAGGTGCCGTTTCTTCCAGTATCTTTGTTGCGGCAAGCTCTTCAACTTTCCAGTTAACCGGTCCTCCGGACAATGGCTGTAAAATTACCAATTTGCCCTTGAACATCCCTATCATGTCTTGTTTCACTGATTTGACTTCTCTTGCGTTCCACTTGCATTACGAGCCTACAATCAAGGAACATGAAGTCATTGATGCAGATGAGGGCCATATTAGTGGAGATAATGCATGCTTGATTCCCGGAATTCGGATAGAGTCCGTCATGTGAGATCGTGAGGTGACGTGCCAAATGTAGCGGCGTACGACATAAATAAATGAAACATTTCGGACATGAGAAAAATGTCCTTACAAATCTCCCCCTATGTCTATGCCGGTACATACATAAAAAATCCGAATTATCAAATATGAAATTTCCTATACAAATCTACCCTCCCATGAACCCAAAACTGGAAAAGGTATAAATGAATAGTCTTCATCGTTTGTTCTTCAATTCTTCAGGAATCTCAAAACTTTTCTCATCAGGGTGTGCAACATATAGATTTGCAATCTTCATACCTACACACATGAGACAAAGAAAATACCACGTGACATATTGAGTTTGAAATGAGATAACATGGATATCAATATATGATAAAAACATAAGCAACATCTCAAAAGCTCCCCCAAAATTCAAACTCCCCCATAATATGATAATTCTTTCTCCCCCTTTTTATGATGTCCCCAAATAGACAAATTAGAGAAATAAATCAAATAAGCAAGTGCGGGGTGTCACGAGGATAAAAGCACACCACGAATAAACAGAAAGCAACCAAGTCGATGATATCGTAAATGACGTGGTGTGATCAAATTCGATAGGAAAATCAATGCATACAAACATGACATATGTGCACGATGAATATTGGATATTCCTAGCGAATGAACTCAAATGCTTCCTTTGGTGTAAAAGAGTGACATTATAAGATATTGACTCAATCAAATCAACAAATCAAAGCTCAAAATGATTTTCACACCAATAACGTCCAAAATGATTTTATGCTTTTTCAGGACTTTCAAGGAAGTGCAAACCCGTTTAAAGATTCTCCAACCAAACTCCCTCAGATATAATTTTGAATAGAGGCATTATAAATTCTCAAACTTTTGAGAATTGATGGTGAAACCTAAGTGGCCCATATTTAGCATGAATTGCTTTTTATTGCCTGTAAATTTTTTCGGGCTCTTTTAACCTCTTTGGACCTCGGATATTAAAATTCCTCCATTTTTAGGTCATTTTTAACGGTGGCTTTTGCGCAAAGGATAGATGATTACCTTTCGCAGCCCCTCCCCGTTATACAAAAACACACAGTCTCACCAAAACGGTTTTTACATGCATTCCAATCTTGTCAAGTTTTATCGCATATTGTACATTGTATAGACAGGATTGAGATGAAAACACGCAAGCCAACATGAGATAGATAAGTGCAATAATCAAATATAGCCGTGCATGTGTGCAATAAAGGATATAGGAGTCAAACATGTAGGAAGATATCACTAATTACATCTCAAAGACTCCAACCAATGTAAAGCATATGGATGAAATGATGTAGCCTCTGAAATCTCTATCAAACAGTCACATGGATATATGAAATGAAGTTGTGACTTGGCTAACTTAAATGCTCATCCATAAAAGGTGCAAAAAAATAGAAAAATCTTTTTGGCCTTTTTCAAAAAATATTATCAAAATAAAATCTTTTTGTGCTTTTTCTCAAAATTTTTCTTAAAGGAAAATCTTTTTATATTTTTCAAAAGAAATATAAAAAGCAACAAGGATAAAACAAAGCTGTACAACTAAGCAATGGTACATATAAAACAAACTAGCAATAGGAAGCATATGATATGAACATGAAGGAGCATCCTATTCTAGACATAGACCAACCCTTCAGTCAACTATGCAAATCCTTAAAGATTTCCTAAGACTCTCAAATCTAAGGGCATCTAAAGGTTTCGTGAAAATATCAACTAACTGATGGTCGGTGGGAACAAAACTCAGGGATACGACTTTCTCTTCAACTAACTGACGTATAAAGTGCTCACGTATCCTGATGTGTTTTGTGCGCGAATGCTGAACTGGATTGCGGGATATGTGAATCGCGCTCGTGTTATCACAGGAAATGGTCATGGTGTCCTGTGATATCCCATAATCCTCCAGCATTTGCTTCATCCACAAGAGTTGTGTGCAACAACTCCCGGCGGCTATGTACTCAGCCTCCGCAGTGGACAAAGAGATGGAATTTTGCTTCTTGCTTAGCCAGGAGACAAGAGCAGAACCAAAATAGAAACACCCACCAGAAGTGCTCCTACATCCATCTACATCCCCAGCCCAATCGGCATCCGAATAGGCGGATAGACGGTCATCGGTACCAAAGGAATACCAAATCCCGTATGAGAGAGTCCCACTTACGTATTTAATAATACGTTTTAGAGCAAGTAAATGTGACTCTTTTGGGGATGCCTGATATCGCGCACAGACTCCAACACTAAAGGCGATGTCGAGATGACTGGCAGTCAAGTAGAGAAGACTACCTATCATACTCCGATATAAGGTTTGCTCTACGTCCTTGCCTGAAGTGTCCTTACTAAGCTTGGTAGTGGTACTCATAGGTGTACGGGCATGCTTAGCGGAGTCTAAACCAAATTTCTTCACTAGGTCTCTAGCATACTTGGATTGGGAGATGAACATCCCATCCTCTAGCTGACGAACCTGGAGACCAAGGAAGAATGTAAGCTCACCAACCATGCTCATTTCAAACTCACTTTTCATCTCCTCCTCAAAGTGATGAGCATGCTGGGAGCATGTGGATCCAAAGACTATGTCGTCCACATAGACCTGGGCAACCAAAATAGCACCTTCATCTCTCCTGACAAACAACGTCATATCTACTCCCCCTCTCTTGAAGCCACGAGCTAAGAGATAGGAAGTAAGCCTCTCGTACCAAGCACGGGGTGCTTGCTTCAAACCATACAAGGCTTTCCTTAGATAGTAGACGTGCTCAGGGTGCTGAGGGTCTTCAAACCCTTTTGGTTGTTCTACATAAACCTCCTCCTGTAGAATGCCATTCAAAAAGGTACTCTTGACATCCATCTGATACACCTTGAAGCGCAGATGACATGCGATGGCGAGCAGAAGACGGACGGACTCAAGCCTCACAACAGGAGCAAATGTCTCCCCAAAGTCTACACCCTCTATCTGTGTGTAGCCTTGAGCGACCAACCTAGCCTTATTTCTGATTATGGTACCATATTCATCCATTTTGTTCTTGAAAATCCACCGGGTACCTATCACATTAGTCTCACTAGGTTGGGGGACTAATTCCCAGACATTATTCTTTTTAAACTGAAGCAACTCATCCTGTATAGCAGATATCCAGTGTTCATCCTTGAGAGCTTCTTTATGGTTCTTGGGCTCGACTTTGGACGTGTAGCAAATATGGCTAACAACGTTCTCTAGTTGAGCACGAGTCTTGACCCCTAGAGTGGGATCACCAATAATGGCAGAAGGGTCATGACTCTTGCGAACCCAAGAAGGTGTGTCCCTTAACACAGGAGTAGGATCCACAGAGTGTGAGAGAGGAACAGGTAAATCACTGTCAGAACAATCCTCATCCTCACACTTAAGGTTAGGATCAATAACCGTTAAAGGTTCGTCATCTTGCACGATAACGTTTATTGATTCCATAACCCTAGAGCTCTTCAGGTTAAATACCCGGTATGCTTTACTATTCGATGAATATCCTAGAAATATTCCCTCGTCGCTCCGGGAGTCGAACTTTTCTAATTGCTCTCTATCCCGTAGGATGTAGCATTTACTCCCAAAAACACAGAAATACGCCAGGTTGGGCTTCTTGCCGGTCCACAACTCATAAGGTGTCTGTAGTGTGTGTGGACGCAAATAAACCCTATTCACCGTGTGGCATGCAGTAGACACTGCCTCTGCCCAAAATCTCCTAGAAACTTTACGACCTAGAAGCATAGATCTAGCCATCTCTTGGATCGTTCTATTCTTTCTCTCAACAATCCCATTTTGCTGAGGAGTTCTCACAGCAGAAAACTCATGTTTGATCCCAAGGCTACCACAGTACAAATCCACCTTTGCTTCCTTAAATTCAGTGCCGTTGTCACTACGTATTCTGTTAATAGTGACACCGTGTTGATTTTGTAGGACACGGCACTTAGTCGTTAAGAAATCTACAGCATCGGATTTCTCTCTCAGAAAACCTACAATGGAGTACCTGGAGAAATCATCTACCATCACGAGGATGTACCTCTTACCACCTAGACTCTCAGTACGAGTGGGACCCATAAGATCCATGTGAATCAACTCCAGAACATGAGAGGTGGTAATGGACTGCAACTTCCTATGAGGACTACGAATTTGTTTTCCCAACTGACAGGGTCCACAAACGGTTGAAGTTGACTTTCCAAGAGATGGTAAGCCACGTACTAGGTCCTTTTTAGATAAACGATTAAGATCTCTAACGTTCACGTGACCTAGACGTTGGTGCCACAGATCCATAGTAGTGATCGTGGCGCTGTTGCAGACAAGTGAGGATGTGGGCTCAGTCCCATAACAATTATCCTCGGTCCTCACCCCTTGCATCAATAGTTTACTGGTTTGATTGTAGACTTTACACGCATCCCGGTCAAACTCTACTGCAAGGTCAGTGTCGCACAGCTGGCTAATGCTGAGAAGGTTTGCTTTCAAACCTTTGACGTACAAATCATTTTCTAGCTTAGGAAAACCAGGTAACTCGATAGTACCTCGTCCTATAATGCTATACTTACTCCCATCTCCAAAGGTGACTCTGCCATCTTGATAGTCCTCAAGAGTAGTAAAAAATGAGGCATCACCTGTCATGTGTCTGGAGCACCCACTATCAAAATACCACTGAGAGGTATTATGTGCTTTGAGAGAAACATGAACAACAAAAGACTTTTTATCTTTCTTAGGTACCCAAGTCGAGATGACCTTTTGTTTGCCTTTGTTGTTGTTGATTTTAGCTGGAATGTGAGAAGCATTCACTAACGGCAAAGACATCCGTCGGAATTCATCCATTAAACTTTGAGTCGTGGCAGCTAAGAACTCAACTCGCTCTCTCAGACTAGAAAACTCATCAGTATGACGTGGTGGAGCAGTAGTACGTCGTGTCCGACCCATGCTATAGCAAGTTTCCCTAAGGTGTCCTTTTCTTTTGCAATAAGTACAAAAGAGCACAGTCAAAGGCGGACCTTGGTTTGCTTTTCTTGGTCGAACTCTCCTTCGAGGTTTTTAACGGTGACCATAAGGAGTTGTAGTAAACTCAGGAACTGGTCCAGGTGCAATTTGGGACGTGGAGGCACCATCATATCCAATTCCTTGACGATCACCAAAACCTAAAGCGGGCCGATGAGCATCTTTCCCATCTTCCCAGATCTGTCCTCGATTTGTACCTTGACTTCCCGTGCTTTCTCAAGATCATGAGTCAGCTGGGCAACAAGGGCTTCAAGTTTCTTTCGAGTCTCCACGGAGGAATGGAGCTGACTCGTAAGACTAGCCACTTGCTTAATCAAGTCCCCTCTTTCTTTTTCTAAAACACTCTCTCTCTCTCTCTCTCTCTCTCGAAACAAGTTCTCATTCTCGACACATGTAGAATCTCTTTCTCTCAGGGTGGTGCAAGTGGAGAACTATCTTTCTCTTTCTTTCTTTAAATCTTCCTCTAAGCAGGTGATCTTAAGAACTAACGCTTTGTTACGCTTTTTAGTTTTAAATGACTCAGAATATAACTCAGCGTAGGCGCGTTGTATATCACTCTCGCTCTCACTTGTGTCATCCTCCCCCTCACTCACATCGCTCTCACTGTCGAGGTGTCCCTGTGAAGCATCATCCTCAACGTCGTGAGGAGAACTAGGAGTGCTCACTTGGCTGGCCATGAATGCGGTGAAGTTACACTCATGCGGTGACTCATCTCCAGAATCCACCGTCTCGACCTCACTGTCGTCACTAAGGGTAGCATTAAGAACAACTTTCCCTTTCTCTCTATTCAGACGATTGGCACACTCAAAATCTCTATGACCCCTACCATCACACTCAAAACACCTCTCACTTTCTTTCAGAGGAGGATTTTTGGAAACTTTTTCATTTTTCTTTTCAAACTTATTTTTCTCAAATTTCTTTTTATCTTTAAAATTGCCATTTTTCTTAAATTTGAGAATCCTCTTGAAATTTTTTGCGAAAAGAGCCAAATCATCTAAGTCAAAATCGCACTCAGAATCTGACGTGTCAGTCTCTCTCTTTCTAGATGACTCTACCATCTTTCTAGCTGACCCCTCACTCCTTCTCTCTTGGGCTTTAAGAGCAATTCCCTTATCTTTAGATTTAGCATTTTTAGGGAACATATCAATTTCATAAGTTTGCAAATCTCCTATAAGTTCTTCCAATTTTAGCGTATTTAAATTACCCATAGAATTTAGCACAGTGACTTTAGGGATAAAACGCTTAGGCAAAGAACGAAGAATCTTTTTAACAACTCTAGCATTCGGAATATGTTCACCAAGATTAAAACTAGTATTCACAATGTCAGAAAGTCTAGCATAAAATTCATCAAAGCATTCAGAATCATGCATGGTGATTGTTTCAAATTAAGTTGTCAAGTTTTGCAACTTAGACTCTTTCACAGCATTAGTTCCTTCATGGGTGAGTTGTAAAACATCCCATGCCTCTTTTGACGTGGTACACGTCATTATGTGTTTGAACTCATCAGGTGTGACAGACCCATAAATAGCACTTAGACCCTTAGAATTAAAAGATGACTATTTAATTTCTTCATCAGTCCAAGAAATGTCAGGTTTCAAGTTGGTCACATTATCAACAGTCACGGTGGGAGGAGTCCACCCTCGTTCAACCAAAATCCAGACACGTTCATCAATGGCTTTTAAAGCCGACCTCATACGGGCTTTCCAATAAGCATAATTTATCCCGACAAAAACAGGCATTTTATAATATGACTTCTCCATTTGAACATGCACTTTTTCAAAAATCAATTTTTTCAGAAAATTGATATCTTAGAAAAATTTTGCGGAAATAAGGAATACGCGATAGATTAGCGTAACCTGCTCTGATACCAATTTGAAGAGTGTGTGCTCGCGTTCAAATGATCAAGTTATATATAAAACCCTTTTAACACAAACAAACCCTAAACATGCAGCAGTATGTGATTGAATAAATTGATAATCTACGCAAGAACATTCAAACACATGCAATTAAGGAAAAATCCCCCTCAGGGGCAAAACCATTTATTTTCACTATAATTTGTAAGAAAACGGCTTACAATCGGATTACAATGAAAATACAAGTTGACTAAGAATTACCCTCGGGTATTGGATTCTGTAGTTGCAGCTGGAATTATCCCTTTCCAGTAGGGCTGCAATGAAGAAGAAGAACGGTCTCCTCCACAAGGGTTGAACAAACCAAAGTTGTGTTCTTGGGTTGCAAAAGGATTCACAAAGGATTGACAAGGATGTGTGAATCAAAACATGAGTCTTGGGACTCAAAAATATGAAGACTAGGTGTATTTGGACTCTCAAATTCGTCTCCTAAAGTCTTGCAAAACAACTCTCCCGAAGTTGGTATTTATAGGGAAATACATGAAGAGACCCACGATCTTAAAATGCTAAAATTCTATCCAGCGTACAGGTACACCGAGCCGGTTCGGGTACCCCTGCGAACCGGTTCACCCCCCGAACCGGTTTGGGTCTGGGTTCGGGAAAGTGTGCTGGAAAAAGGCTTTAAACACTTAGAAAAATTTCCAGACTTTTTAATGAACATATCTCCATTTTCAACGGGCCATAACTTGTTCACCGTAGCTCGGATTGAGGTGCTGTTTCTTCCAGTATCTTTGTTGCGGCAAGCTCTTCAACTTTCCAATTGACCGGTCCTCCGGACAGTCGCTATAAAATTACCAATTTGCCCTTGAACATCCCTATCATGCCTTGTTTCACTGATTTGACTTCTCTTGCGTTCCACTTGCATTACGAGCCTATAATCAAGGAACGTGAAGTCATTGATGCATATGAGGGACATATTAGTGGAGATAATGCATGCTTGATTCCCGAAATTCGGATAGAGGCCGTCATGTGAGATCGTGAGGTGACGTGCCAAATGTAGCGGCGTACGACATAAATAAATGAAACATTTTGGACATGAGAAAAATGTCCTTACACCATTCACCATACATAGGAATAATAAGTACTGAACAATAATTTAATACTAAAACTAAATAAGACTGGGTAAAGCCTCCTAGTTCAAAACTCCAAACCATAAAAGAAAATAAATACAATATCTCTGATAAAATACTAGAAGCGGGCGACACATGCCGTGAGTAGGAAGTCTAAGAGAAACTGAATGAAAAGAATAGATCGCGTCTACTGCAAGGACCTACAACTTCCACAATAGCTGCAACACGACTAGCTATCGAATCTCCAATTCTGGTACCCCTACGGCTGAGCACCTGGAATAATATATATATATATAGCAAAAGAGAGAAAAGATGCAATAAACGGGTCAGGGCCCGAGGTTTAAAAATGATTTAGCAAGTATTTAAAATTTGTTCTTAAAATAAGTCTTATACGCATGTTAGTTATCGAATTCTCACATGAGCTTCTCACCTCTCATCTATAGTGCACGCCAAACGTACATCTAAAGTTTTCCCTTAGTTATACCACCCAATCTAAATAGTCTGAAGTCATACGAATGGTACCTATACTCCCCAGTAGTATACCCGTATCGCCCATACAATACGCTTTCAAATTATCCTACGTCGAACAACTAATTAATATATGTTCTCATTTTCGTAATAAATCAATTATACTCTTAGGATTTATTTTAATTATCATCATTTTCATCTCTACTAACTATACACACTAGAATGATCCTCAAGTTTACGTATATATACATATAGTCACATCTTCCATATATATATATATATATATATATATATATATTCTACTACTACGCCCCCGGGCGAAGACCTATTAGCGCAACTAACCATAATAATACTGCACCCTCGGATTATCATCCATTAGTACTCCTATAACAATAGTTTTGTACCCCCGGGTTGTCACCCATTAGTACACTTATAATAATATTCCTGTACCCCCGATTTATCACCCATTAGTACACTTAACAATGGAATCCCAGCACCCCCGAGTTATCACTCATTAGTGCTCCTAAAAGTAATATTCTTGCACTCCCGGGTTATCACCTATTAGTGCTCTTAATAATTATATCACATAATAGGAATACATATATTCTATTAAAATTTATAGGTATTTCTCCGACCTACATATATATTTCTCATAAGCATATTTAACCTCAACATTACGTATAATATAAATATTTAGATTACTATATCCTTCTTAATCTCCAAGGTACATTCTCTCCATACCGAAATAATTAAAGTATTAAGTTTCACATACTTTTTCCGAAATTCTGTTTTGTTTTAGTTTACTATCCGTTATTTTCCCTCGCTTCAAGAAACCCGGTAAACCCAAAACTGGACTATAAGAAAATTCCCAGGTTCTCCAAGGTTCTGTAACAGTACTGGAAATCTGCAGAAATGGAACTGAATCCCCCAGAAATGGACCCGAATCCCCCAGAAATTGGAACCGAATCCCTTAGAAATGGAACCGGTTCCGTCAGGGCAGATCTCTTTTGCAATAGTTACGTTTTCACCAGATGGAACCGAATCCCCCCATAAATGGAACCGAATCCGTTACGTCAGACCTGCCTGTAATAGTTACGTTTTCACCATTTTTGAACCTAAAAGCCTCTAGGGTTCATCACCCAACACCTCATCATCAATACCCATCAACACATAGCAGATTATAAGTCATTCCTAACATTCTAGGATCCTTAATTCGTCAGTAATCATCATAACTACATAAAACTCCCAAATTAATTCACATGAACCCTAGTTTCCAAAAATTCAATTAAAGAACCTAATCAACCCAGATTCATTCATCAATATATTATTCAATTTCATAGTTTATCCTCTACATACATGAAGGAATATCAACAACTAATTAACCCAACCTTTAATCATCATTTAACCTCAAATTTTCACCCAATTAACATGTAAATCATGGTAAATTTCACCTATTCTAACACGAGTATGATTATTGCTAAAAGAAAGCAAGTAATAAACACTTGCCTTAAATAGAAGGTCTGAATTCTTTGGTGATGTTGGTATAGGCGCGTTCCTCTCTTCTCGATCTACGCATTGGTAGTCACGGTTGTGCAAGGTGATGCCAATTGAGCCTTCTCTCTTGGAAATTGGTTCTCCCTCACACTCTCTGTGGCCGTTCTTGATTTTTGTGCAACTTAAACCTAATGGAACTCCCGTAGCTAATAAAATTAATGTCTAATTTTCGTCCATTTAATTTTTTCCAAAAGCCCAAATTACAAAACCACCCCTACGGGGTGTCGATTTGGCCTAAAACCTCCCGGAGTCCAAATAAAATACACGGGTAGAGTTTTCTGACTATCCCGACCCTCCCGGACTCAGTGGCACACTCAAAATCACCATACGAGTCACATAAAAATAATTTATCTTTATATTCCATTCAATTAGTCCCGACACGACTCACGTGCGTGTTATACTTAAATTACCAAACTGTCGTATTATTCACTCTCGATAATTTACCAAAGTGTATAGTTCCATATTACATATCACACGGTAATCTTAACTCAATAAGTATTAACCCTTGGCACGCTAGTTAATATTTATTTTTAAATTCGAATTAATTTAACAATTAAATTGTCACATTTTAATTCAATTAATCCCATGATAATAATTATTACAATAATTATTTAAATCATCAAAATATGGGGTATTACACATGACCACAATCAGTGGTTTTATTCTGCTGAGAGGGCAATGACACTTGTGTTATTGTTGTTTTTGGTCAAATCAGGCACACAATATAATGCCATCAAATGGAAGCTTAAAAAATTAAAAGATCATAATTACCGTATATGTCGTACCCAACCCAATACCCATATAAATCTCCTAGTTTTTGTTAGGCAAATAAATTGAATTCTATTATCCATATTTGTAACAATTGATTGCAAATCTGAATATTGTATAGATACTTGATTGAATGCTTAAAATGGAAATTAAAATTATTGGGTACCAAACATAATTATTTGAAAAAGTTAAAAGAAACAAAGGGACACAATGATATTCATGTAAATTAATTTGAGATGATAACTTACTGGGGTTAACAAAGCTTAAGGGTTTGATAAATAAAAGGGTTATGTGTGAAGCTTACGCTTATGTATATCAAATGCCTGCTACTGAAGTAGATCTCTCAGAATGAGGAGAGATATGTGGCTAACAATGAAAACTATCACATATATACTGCAAGCATGGTATATGAAGTGACCAAACATAATGGATGTTTAAACTTCAGCTGCCAATAATGGGAAATGATACGAAAAGGATGTTTAAACTTAAGCCGGCAATAAAGGCTCAAATACTACAATGACACATGGCAAAATTTGTGGAGGAGACACCATTTTAAATATTAAATATTAGATAAGTGAATTAAATTCATGAACCGATGCAATTTGATTTGTGAGCCAAAATAACTAAGGACATTTTGATGAGTTCATCTAGAATTATTATTTCAAAAAATACCTTGGCACATGTTAAAATGTTTTTAAAAAGGGTGTGTTTATTGACACTCCATATAATTTTTTAAACGCTCCAAAAATTTACACAATTAATCTATTACCCTTACAATCCACAATGACTCCTTTTCTTTCATCAAAACACACGGTCATCATATTGGCACAAAAATGGCCATCTTACTACATTGTCAAACAACTCAAAGCTTTGGCACAAAAACTGTCAACTTACTAAAGTGTCAATATTTGTTGTTAACAACTCAAAGCTTTACATTATATATTAACAACTAAAATCCACAAAAACTTTCAACAACTATTACATTATATATTGGCACAAATATTTGACAACCATACGAGGTTTACAAAAACAAATTCATAAACATTGGCCTTCTAAAATACTAATAAACTGTCCAATAAATTGTCCCCAAATCTGTCCAAAAACCATTCAAATATTTTCCACGAAATTTCAAAAATATTGTCCACTAAGCATAGAAAAATCTATCCACAAAGTAGTCCCAAATCTGTCCAAACATGTCCAAAAAAATCAGTCCAAAATCTGTCCGAAGGTTCCAAAATGCAGTCCAAATTCTGAAAAAAAAAAAAAAAACTGTCACAAAATGCAATTATTTTCATAAACTTTCTTGATTTTTTAAAATGAAATAACAATATACACGATAAGAAAACTTACTTGATTTTCATCAAAAGTAATTCAAATCAATTATTTCCTCCAAGTGCATATTCGTAACCTTGTTTATGCAAGTGCGGCTATTGTGTCCCACATTTTGACAAACTCCACATTTTCTACCATTTTCAACAATCTCAAATGCTGAGGGATCACGATTTGTAGAACTAATTACCTTTCTTTTTTTTGAACTACACCGATGCCCTTTATGAGGTTGGATAATAGGTTTAATAACGGACAGGAATGGAGAATCAAGTAGTTTAACAATTTGTTTTTGGCTATCTTCCCTTTGAGCAAGCAACATTTGTAAGTACTTTGCACGAAATTCCCCAAGAAGACCTTCAATTTTATACTTTTGGCTAATCAACACCCTCTCAAAACTACTAGATGATTGTATATCAATACTCCATTGTAAATGTATATCACAAAGTCGTAAAACGTTGGGGTTATTTCTCATCATGTGTGCACATAGCATACCCATTATCTTTGTGAAATGCCCCTTGAAAAATTTTCTCCCTCCCAAGGGATGAGGGAAGAAACATTTCTTGAGATGCGCCCATGAAACAATCTCCATACGCACACATAAACATACTCTGATTTCATACAAGTTTTTCTAATAACATATATCTAATCAAATCAAGAAAAACTTTATTATCTAACTAATCAGATTTTAATATATGCGGAAATTAAAATCAATTAAATCTGATTTAATTAAAAGTCAAATTAATAACAATCTGATTTATTACGTTACAATCCGATATATCACATATGAAGAATTATTCCAATTCAAGTAATTAAATTCATGTAACAGTTTTAATTCTAAATCATACAAAGAATAAGATGAGGATAAGAAGATAACAAGTATGCTTTTTTTAACGTGGTAAAAACCCAAACTAGGGAAAACATCCACGACTCCCTCTACGGAGTAAAACAAAAATTTCACTAAAAAGAATTATCGGTTACAAGCTATATAACAAACTAAACACACAAATCAGACCTATAAAAGTTTAGGAATGTACCCTCTGGTATCCTTCTAACTTCTCTGCAGTTCTGATTGTTGTAGTTGTTCTCTCAACTTCGTAACTCCGTTCTTCTTATTTAGCAAATTCCAACTCAGTCAAAAACTGATCTCTCAACAACATACTAGTTGTGCAAAACGTGTAAGTGAATATGTTCTAAATGCAACAATGAAAGAACTTAATTCTTAACACAAGCAAATAAGTTTTCTTCAAAAACTTAACAAAAATATATTTGTAATCAAGCAATTAAGTTTTCTATAAAAACTTAAGAAAGATTCATTTTCAATTAAGACCAATTAAGTTTTCTACAAAAACTTACAAAATAGATTTTCAATTAAAAATCTTATAAACATTCTTTATAAGAAATACATACAACACTTATCATGAACACACAACAAGATTATTCAATCATTTAAGAAATATGTGTTCTCAGTCTCTCAAAAATTTATTTTCAATTTTATGAGGAAAGTGTTTTTCAAATTATTTCACAAATATGAGAAAACAGATCTTTTAAAAAGATTTTCGATAAACATGCAAGATCCGGAGAAATTCTGATTTAAACAACATATAGCATCTAACACAAAATCAGAATATTTAGATCATAAAAATATTGAATAAAATTCTAAGGAATTCTAGTTTTTGTAAAAAAAATATTTCAGCATGAAAGCACTTAAATTTTCTCTACAATAACACAATATATCAATCTCTAAAGTTATGAGATGATGTGTAAGATCATTGAGAATCCAAAACAAAAACAGAATAAAGATGAAGTAGAATGAACACAATGTGTGAAAATAATACTTTCTTCTCTATTAGATATCTCTCTAATTCTCTATATTTTTCTCTAAAAATATTAAACCCTCTTGTGTTTCTCACTCTAGATAATATGACTGAAAAAGTCTCTCAAAAAAATCTAACTCCAATAAACTCTGAAATGAAGTTTATATAGGTGAGAAAACAATATTCTAGAAACTTTTAAAACAAGGGTTCAGATTAAAAGTTATTAATCAAAGGTTCAGATTAATTCAAGTTAAAACTAATTAACAAATTAACAACTTAAACAGATGCCACAAACTCAGTCGGTTATAAAAGATTTAAGAACCTAAAACCACTAAAGAAACAAACAAGGCAGTATAGGGTTTTAGTTATAACAAACTCTCCAACGGATCTAATTGTGACAGGTGGCAACTCTCCAAACAAACTCTCCTAATAACCAACGGTTAAAACAGGTAGTAGTAGGAAATAGGATATCCCTTTAACACGCCAACAACTAAGTGACATAGCAGGTGTCTAAATCGCATGCATGGGTCAAGTCCAGGTCATCTCCAAAAAGGGGATTTCGGCCAAAAGCTATACTCGGTCAAAATAAGTTCCTGATAAAATCATGTACTGTACTCATTAAATGAGTATGGCCGAAAGTTTAACACTCTAGCAGGTAGTCAACTCATAAAAGGACCTGGTACAAATTTGTAAAGTTAATGCTAATTATCTTACAAGTCCATTCGGTAAAAACTAATGGTCCTCAATATAATAGGACGAAACAGATCTATTCGACATAGATGGTCAAAGCGGGTAGCGTCCTTTTGGGACAAAAGGACGAAATCTAGGTACCATAGCAGGTCTAATAAATAAACGTAAGTTCAAATCTATGTTGGCAACTATGGCCGAAAGTTGAGAACCTATAAAGCCATTAAACTCATGTATAATAAATTGAATACCCGGCCAAATATTCTGAATCTCGGTTTAAGGAACTAAATACCAAGCAGGTCTTATACGGCCAAATCAAAGAACAGTCGTCAGATTTGGGTCAAATCGGTAAGGCCAGGAGTATGGCCGAAACTCACAGCTAGTGGGTATTACACTAGCAGGTAATAGGTACAAATTCGGTCAGGACCATTGGGCAAACCTTAAGAGTATTCTAATAACAGTACACCTAAGGTTGTGTAAGGTCAAATCTATAAAAGCTATAGGCACAATCCTATATCTCTAAGACTAAGGTTTGTACTAGCCGAAAATTGTTTAACATGTAATCTGAGTTTCAAAAAAATATTTTTCATAATGAAAAATTATTTTTATCAACAAGTTTCGAAAATGATTTCAAAACTAAGAGATTTATGGTAAATCAAAATTACACCAGTTTTTACTTAAAAATTATTTTCAGTAAAAATAATATAATTTCTTTTTAGAAAAAATGTTTAGGCTCACAATTAATTAGTCACACAATCATAGATCAAGAAATATGCATGTGTGCTTAATGTGTCAAGTGCAAATGTGCAATATACGTGAATACCTTTACTCGGATATGTCGTTGAGTAGAGTCGATGCATGCTAAGTCGTCAAGTAACGTTATAAGATGTACCAAGGAGAAGGCGCACACAAAAAATATGTTTTGGCACAATATCCAAATGAGTTGAAACGCCTAAATAATGTAGACTTAAGTAAGTCAAAGATTTAGGGTGTTTCATACATGTACCCCCGAGTGAGTCAGATTTTGATAATTCATATTGCTTGAAAATCTCCCGAATTGCAAACCCAAAAATATTAGTAACAAGTTCCTTGAAAAGCGACCCATCGAATTTATACGAAACCCGAATTTTTTCACTAGCAAGTTGTGTGCCTATTTCTTTGTACTGATTTTCAATTCCAAGACAAATATTTTATTTCACCTCACGTAAATTTACAATGGAAACATGAAGATATTTCTCGATTATTGCATGCGCACCTTCCACCCTTGACGTTACACGATTCCCAAAGTGTGCATAATTTCCTGTCCATGCATATACAAATTTCTCTTTGAAAGGTAGCCAAGTTTTTTTTATGTAACAAAGAACACATTATTTTTCTCTATGTTGAACTTCAAGAATATGCCAAACTTCATCATAATGAAATAAATCGGGGGATTCTATCAATTTAGTCCAACTTAACAAGAATGCATCCCAATCTTCTTCTTTATCAAATTCTTTTTTACACTTAGCAAGAATATTTTTCTCAATGTGCCATAAACACAAAAGATGTCCGGTCCTTGGAAAAATAGCTTCAATTGCATTTACCAAATCTAACTCCTTATTCGTCACAATTGCTAAAGGATGTTTATCAAGATCAAAAATATTGTGAAACCTTTGCAACACCCACACATAATCTTCTCTTCCTCTTTTTTCATGAAGGCAAAACAAGAGGAAAATGAAGTATTAAAACTTGTAACTTCAACTATATGCAATAATGGCATTTTGTACTTATTTGTCTTATATGTACAATCCATCACAAAAATATTTCCACAACTTTTGGTTAATGCAATGGACTTGGGATGTGCAAAAAACATATGAGTCAAATGACCATCTTTATCACACTTCATGTCAAAAATAAAATCATCTTGGGAAAGTTCCTCAAATAATGCTTGAGGAACGGTACGATCCGATATAATTTCTTTAATGATCTTTGCCTTCGCATTATAAATCGTCTTTGAAATCGCTTGAATATTTGGATTATTTTGTCGAAGTGCTGAAAGTATTTGAGGAGCAGGTACACCAGCCAACGTCATCTCTTTGATTTTAAAAAATTCTTCCTCGGAAAAACGTCGACAAGTTGGGTGTGCCGACATATCCTTCGAAGGCTCGTGATTGTGGGACGCATTTTTTATTTCCACTTCCCAAGTTCTATCTCTTTTCTTTTTTTCCCAAATCTAAAATGGACAATTTATACGTCGTGACGCGGTTGCCCTTTTTCGTTGATCCATCGAAACACTAGTGCCACGATATTTTCCACCTCTGTCACAACCAATAATAACATAACAATCGTTTTTTGATTTTTTAATTGTAGCAGCATATCCCTGAATTAACGCCACATTACGAATACTATCGAGGAGTTCTTCTCAGTTTGAAAATTTATCAATGGCCAAATACATTCTTTTTTGAGATTCAATATTATCAACATCACCTGTTATTTTTTTTCAGTGTTAAAAATGATATGCATAGAAAAATATTATATTAAAATTAAAATGTGAAAAATAATGATTTTTTTTAAGCTCGTGAAGTTTCTTCCATACCCAATACAATCTCCAACAAGTTTACTAGTTGATAGCACAAACAAACCTATGTAATGAAATAGCTAATTCTAACATAAATCTTTCAATGTTTCTGTTTTTGTATGTAATATTAATTATTTAATAACCAACATCTACATAATGAAATATATATTGTAAGAAAAATTACTTGATGTATTGGAGCTGAAATGGTAATTTTTTAAAATGTCTTCAATGTTATTTGTGCTTGTGAAATGAATTATTTTATCCAACTCAAGCAATTGTGCATGAGTTAGGATTGACATTTCTCCTCAATCTACACTTTCTTCTTCTTCTTCTTCTTCTTCTTCTTCTTCTTATTTGTAAATGAATGATGAATGAATTTTTATGGGTATTTTGGATTTAGGAAAAAGGTAAAATGAAAATGGGGTATGAAGAGTGGAGCTCTCTCTCTTGAAATGGTGAACGGCTCTTTGAAGTGGTGAATAGGTGAACAGAGGAAATGGGGCTAAATGTTTATATTGGGGCAAAAGGTATATTTGTCATCTATTAAAGATTTGAAGTGTTTTCAGAAATTTTGGAGCGACTGTAATCGTACCCTTTAAAAAAAGTATTAATTGTAATTGTAGCCATGATGATTGGGGTGATTTGCAATGTCAGATCAAGTATTTAATTTTTGCAACGTTAACACGTTTTATTTTTCAAGCAAAGTGAGTACGTTAAAGCACTTGATGATGACAAATAATTTGATGCCGTGTATAATTTATTAATTTAGTCAAAACATTAAATACCAAGTAATTAAATAAAAAAATAGAAAAAAATCCCTACCTCATTGGGAACCAGGTTGATGCACTTGAAATGGATGTTTTGCAGGTCAAAATTAACCAACCGAGGAAGGTGAACGGATCAGTTAAGTGTGGCCATGAGTTTGTAACCTTGGTCTACCAGCTTCCTTAGATCCTCCTTTTCAGTATTATTGCGGGAATTCAACCTTCCAAAGAATAAACAATTCTTCTCAAGAACCTTTCAGTTTTTGTCTTTTCTGCTATGCCCAACGCAAATAAAGTTGAGCTCACTTGCATTGAAATTTAAGTAAGGTTTCCTGATATAATGTGCTCTTTGTTTATAAGCCACTTAAACTGTGATAATGATCTCCCACGACTGGTCGGATTTGAGTTTGTTGCAAATGCAGGACTCGGATTCTCATACTGATTTTTCAAACTTGTATAATAATCAAGTTTTTTTCTATGACCAATACGTGAGTTACATATTAATTCAAATCAATAATCTAAAACTGTGATCATTTAGTTTTTTTTTTCTTTTCTTAGGGATCCCCCACACGTTTAGTTTCATTTTGTGTTTTCAAGAATTTGAAATTGACTTAAAAAAACATCGTAATTTATATCAAGAGATTGAAATAATAGGAATGCAGTTTCTTTTTAATTTTCATATGTTTTATGTAATTTTACTAATCTAAAATATTATAATGGTGCAAAACTCAAACCAAATTGTATCTTTATTTTTACTAGCAATGACTACCTTTGTGTCTATTTTTATCGTTATGTTTGAATCCATACCAAATTAAATGTCATGTTTGCAGAAAGAAAAAAAATATAGTACTATGTGGTATTAGAAAGTTACCCAAGAATACAATAATCCAAATGCATGTTTTTCATTCAAAATTATTTCTTTTTAAGAGGATAAATTAAGTTTGAAAAACATTTTTTTTCTTGTAATGGCTGACATTCGAACAACGAGAATTAATTTGGGCCAGAGGTAATATATTTTACTCAATTTTTTTTAGATAAGAGGGATATGACCCTGTAAGTATATTATAAAAATAAATTGGAGAAAAAGCCTCTCCAAGGTGGCGTGAACAAGAGTAAATATAATCACGTCCCAATCGATAGTTGAGCCTGAAATATCGATGGTAGGGAAGCTCGAAGATTGGGGTATAACCCCATTACAAAAGAGAATATTTTACTTAATTAACAGCCTCAAAAACTCAAATTTGATCCATAGTTGACATGTCAAGAGAACTTAGATGTAGTAAAATAAGAAAAACATATGAGTGATTTGGTCCATAAGGAAAATAATATTCAGTTTACTTATCCAATTACTATAGATGAACATGGTGATTCGATTCAGCTTGTTAGGTATAACCACACCAGTCATTGAACAAAAAACTTGGAATGATGGCACAATGTCAAAAAACTTGGAATGAATATTTGCTCATACTGACACCTAATTTTGTTTTTGCTACAGAAAATATGAGCAATATCAAGTAGGTAATGCTCAAATTGGAAAAATGCACACAATAAGAGAGACTTTCTGTATGTATACTTAAAAGCAGTGTTTTTAGTAGAACAGTTCGGGGGCCTAATTGCTAAACTCATAATTACTCCCTCCATGCCCAAATTGATAGTTGTTTGAAAGTCATATATTTTAATTTTTAAGTTTATCTTTTAAAAACTATTGATACTTTGAATGTAAGACACGTACTTGATTTTGGATCATTGTTTCACCATAGGTATTGTTAGAAAGGAAGACATTGTAATGCCACCTAATTTTACTAGAAACATACCTAATAATTTGGACCCAAGGAGTATTATGTAATATATGGTTACATAATACATAGTATATCTGGGAGGGAATGCACCAATTAAACCAATAATTTTGTGAGAATTGAATTTACAATTCAACAGTTCTTATCCAACAAAAATCAAAAGGCACCTATGATGAGGACTTTCTCTATCAAGATGGAATATAAAACAAATTTTTTTGTTATCTTTCTTTTACGGTTTCGCGAAGGAAGCACTCAACAAATTAGAACTGAGAAGCTAAGTTAAAGTGTCTTGTTGTTTTTTGGTTTCTGTTCAAGACATAGCAGTTGCTTATTCTAACACTCTCGTGGTTTTTCTTCTATTTATAGAGAAGACTAGAATACAAACGTAGATAGCCCTGTACAAAAAAAATATTGTGTGCTTTTAGTCCTTTAAACAATGTTGAAGAACAAATATGCCCATTTAAGTCCATTCTATTCTCTCATTCTCTTTTTTACTTTGATAGGCCTCGCAGCTGTAAATGGGGACGTCGAAAAGGTGTTAGTAGTCATAAACTTCTGTTCAATTTATACATACATGTATAATTCTAGTTTGTAACATGTGATGAGATGGTAAATAAGGTGTGATTACATAAATGTAGGATTTTTACATTGCTTTCATGAGAGATCATCCAGTTAATGAAGAATTTCGGCTTCGCCAGAACCACATTGATGTCCTATCAGCCTTGAAGGGAAGGTTGGTTGGTTGAACTCTCTCTCTCTCCTTCTACAAATATGTTACATGTAATTTTTGTTCGAGTAGGAATGGTAAGTCTTTTTCTGGTACATAATAAATGTTTTGGAAAGTTAATCTCTTAAAATTGGGGAAATATTTGTCGTTAAATGTTATCTTCCGCTTAACAGTTTTAAGGGGATTTTGGAGAAAGGTCCTCATAGTTACAAAATGTATAAAAATAGGACACTCCATATAATTTTATAAATTTAGTCCCTGTACTAAAAACACCATGAAAAATGGTGCCGCTGACGCGGACCAAAGAAATGAATTCCTAACTCTAAAGAAACCACACAAATAAATGCTATTGTACCACAGGGACTAGATTTATAAACTTGAAAAGCATTGTCCTAAAAATTCAAATATAGGAAGAAACATGATCTTTACCTTAATTCTCTATCGTTTTTAAATCAAAGAAAATAAATTAGGAAAACGAAATGTAATCAAACGCCACACAAGGAACTAGTAACGAGGGATATAGTAGACTCATTTTTAATTACGTGATTAAACTACTCAAACAAAAAAATTAAACAACATCTCAAATGTGAAGAGACTGCGTAAACAACAGAAGGTACTATATGTACGAAGATATGAAGTTGTGTAGTGCTAGAGTTGGGACATTTAATCCAAAAACGATGAAGGTCAAAAGCTTCATAAACAAGAAAATATGACCTTTTGGTTGTTAAATCTACGTTATGTAGAATATTGAATGTCAAGCTCATAATACCCATAATAAAGAACGGTCAAAGGAAGATAGCCCTATACATATAAGAAATAACAACAGCTTTATCTTTTTATAAATAATTTTGAAAAGATATATAAGACTGTTTCATTGTTCAATGCTTGAAAGAAAGGTTTCTTGACATAATGTGTTCATATTGAAACAGTGATCTTGATGCTAGAGAGTCCCTTGTTTATAGCTATACCAAGAGCTTCAATGCATTTGCTGCAAAGCTATCCGAAGATGAAGCTGACAAATTATCACGTATGTATATTTCTTCACACACACACACACACACACACACGCCCGCGGAGACATCATATATGATACATAGATAATATATAAAATAATGTTCTTGTGTGGACTCTCCCGCATTTTAATATTACCGGCTGAACATGTGTCGCGTGACACTGAATCTAAAATTTATTACCTAAATTATAGGCACTTTATCTTCCATGTCCGATCCGCACTGTTAAAATGCGATTAAAATGCAAATTGATTCGCATAAGAACCATATTGATAATATACGTATGTGTGTATATATATATATATAATCTATCAACTAGTGATTTCTTTATGCGGCATTTAAATTTAGACCCTAGGATAAGTTCTCAACTAACATTTATTCCCAAGACAGTGACATTAGTTCAAACCAATGATTTTAACATACTAAGCCACGTAGTTTCCAGTAGCCATGACAACTCCACATTATCACTTGTGATGACATATCAATGCTACGGTTATCATTTTTTGGCGACTATTTTTGCTGATGTTGCCCCCTGGGCCTCCACTAAGTTTTAAAAATTAATTTTTATTATTCTTGAAATTTATGATATTTTCAATAAAAATTATATATGCAAATCTGCCCCCCTCAAAAATTATTATATATACATTGGCCCCAGAGATCGGCCACTGTTTCCTTTCACATTATAACTAATATTGATGTGACAAGTAGTATTGTTATTCATTGCCACGTCGGCTATTGGTGGTTGTGCGGTATGGAAATAGTGCCTATTTGTGTCATCAATTCCGTCTTTGATAATAAAGATTTTTTTTTTAATTGATATCTAATTATATCATTGCAAAGACATCTATACGTTTGATTTATTTATTTCAAAAAAATAACTCAGAATATGTAAGAAGGACTGCACGTTAATTATGAAAAATAGGGTTTAAAATTAAGTAGAGTTATCCATTAGGGAGTGATAGACTACACAATGGTTTCCCTTTAATTTTATGTATTTGCTTTTTTTTTTTATTTGAAATATCTAGGTATGAATGGAGTACTCAATGTTTTTCGAAATCGGCGTCACGAGCTACATACCACGAAATCATGGGACTTTGTTGGATTGCCACAAACAGCTAGAAGAAAATTGAAAACGGAGAGGGACGTTATTGTGGGTCTACTTGATACAGGTTAAAGAAATTTATTCAAATTTAATGTTTTTATGTGCATAATTATCCTATTGGGGGGGATTAGAATTTACATAATGCAATTTGTCAAGTCGTTTAATATGAAGGTGTAGTGCAATCTGATCTATAATTCATAATTTATCTATAAGGAGACTTTAAAGAGATACTTTAATTTTTGAAGTATTAATTACGCGAGAAAAAAATGTTGTTTCTGGCATTGCAGGGATCACGCCTCAGTCGGAGAGCTTCAAGGATGATGGACTCGGCAAACCACCTAAGAAGTGGAAAGGCAGTTGTCATCACTATGCTAATTTTTCAGGATGCAACAAGTATTTTTGTGCCCATATTTTTTCCAATACCGTTTTCATTTGTTCTCCACTATAGAATGACGAACTCATATACAAAATTCTATGATTTTTTTTCTATTATTTCTATGTTTCATGGTGTCAAATTAAATTACAAAGAGCGCGTGGGTTGTCCCAATGGTTGGACACCCACCCGACCTTGAAATCCTCCAATGTTCGAGGCTCAGAGGTAGCGTGGCTGCACCACATCCTCATTGTAATAGTTACAATAGACTAGGCTAGAGTAGGTATTTCCGTGTCCAAAAGCAAAAAATAGATTACAAAAATAAGAAACTAAAAGGTCACAAAAGGAATTTGGTTATAAAACATGGTGGGTTCTAAAGACACACTTTAAGAATATGAAAATATTAACAAAACTGTCAAAATGGGCACCTTAACTTGCTAGAATTATCTTACATGATTGAGTATTCGAAACTTTACTAGGATTAGTTGGTATTTTAGGATTCATTTATTTATCAAATTATGAGGATGAGATCCAAATGTTTACATATTTTGAGACGGTTGTCATGTTGGATGACCTACGATTAATTACAAGTAAGCCATAATTTGATTGATAGAATATATTAATTACCTGATTGTACATTTCTGTAAAATGTACAAACTAATCTTAGTGTTCTTCATTAGTTTTGCAATTGCATGAAACTTAAATATTTTGCAATTTTCACACATTTGATTTGTTCTTTTTTTTAGAAAATGTCAAAAATCCTATACTACCATACCTTTCCAAAAAAAAAAAAACATCCATAAAGATTACCCACATTGATCCAGAAAGTAGGATCAATTTTAAAATCTGAATCTTCTACAACTGGTCCTTGCTAAATGCTAAAGACACGTGAAGAAGACTGTACAATTTTCCAAACTGATCTTATCAATTTTTGAAGTTGAATTTTCCTGGTAAAAATATGTTGTAGAAGGGTAATTTTGATATTAATTTTTTTACCCCAAACTAAAAGCAGCCAAAAAGGTAAATACTACTGAAAATGATAAATAGACTAAAAATAGAAAAAACAAACAGAACTAGGGGTGGAGCATAGTATTATGGGTCATAGAACTGTTATTCTGTTAGGACTGTTTCATGGCTTATCCACATACTTGTCCTTCAGGTGATTGTCATGCTTTGGCATCCCACAAATTTTCTATCCCCATCCTATATCTGAAAATTTCCCCCCCTTAGTCCAATAGTTTTACTCATCTAGATTGAGGACATATAGAAGGGTAAGCAAGGATGGGGTTAAAAAATAAATCCTAGACCACTGAATGGAATATTGAAACTTTGAAAGGGAAGAAATGTATGGTGGAGGGGAAGTAAAAAAGGGGTTTTCTCAGTGTGGTTGTAGTATGAAGAGTTGGTAGGCGGATGAGGGACTGACTTTCTGCGAAAAAGCATTTTGAGTATGCGAGCCCCACCTAAGGTAGCTTTTTTTGCTTGGACATCAGTGAGACAGGCGATCATGACGATAGATGGTCTAATGAAGAGAGGTAGACATCTAGATAGTAGGTGTTGGATGTTGAAAAATGCTAAGGAAACAACCAATTATTAGTTATTGCACTGTTGGGTCATAAGGAGTTTATGGGAGGTCATTTATTCTATTTTTAGGGTGAATTGGGTGTGTGCCCAGTCATTGAGAGAGGAGATGGAAGCTTGGTGTGAAAAATGGCTCCTTTATGTATCTTTTGGACGATTTGGATTGAGAGGAACACGAGGTGCTTTGAGGGAGAGGAGATTCATAACAAGACTTCGATACAATTTTTTGAGCTCCTTGCTCGTGTGGTTCAATGATGAATCATATTCTACGCTCCAGTGCTTGTTAGATTTTTTGGGTGAGTGGGAGATGGAGAACTATTTTTTGGGTCTTGTTGTATACTTTTGTGTAGGGGGATGGTTAGGAGGGTTTTGGTCTCCCTATCCCCATTTTTTTAAATTTTCGATCTCTTGATGGACCTTTGTATATCTCCTACGAATTTTCGTCCCCTTAGGTGATGTCATTAATATACTTTGCTTATTTATAAAAAAAAATGGGGGAAGAAATGCAGTAATTGCAAGTCTTAAAATTTATTTCCTTTGTTGAATTACAGTCATAGAAGATCCTGAATGAGAGATCTATAGTTTTTGAGCATATTAAGTTTAGATGCAGAATAACCCTTGAACCAACGAATTGGTTGTGGATACTAGATATGCTCTTAAAAATAACCCACTAAATGAAGAACCATAGTTACTTTATGTGTCATTAATTGTCCTCCTCCTCTCAATAATAATTTTTAGCATAACTTTGGGAAATATTTCAAATAATTGCAATAACTCGAGATTTATTTTTTCGCCAAAATTAACAATTCAAAAAAGTATCTGCATCTTTCGCAATTGTGTAAAAGGAATATCTACTATTTACCCTTACAACTACTACTGTTTCTCTGGTTAGAGTTTGTGCACTTTTCAAGAAGAGTAATGCTTTGCACACCGGTGGCTAGTACCGGATAAGATTTTCATGACTTCTATTATCGCGTGGGTGCCCCCATGGTACAAGCCATGCAAAGCTTGTCCAGTACTTACCTGATACTAACTACTGCTTCTTTCAAGTAACCAAAATGGTAATTTCACATATAAATTTATGTAATGCATATAAAAAGCTTGAATAATCAGAAATGATTGATCCTTTCACAACAATACGTCGATCTTGATCTTTTGAACGCCCATCCCTATATTTCTTGTTATTTTTGCATGAAGAATTTAAAATATGCATGTTTTAACTTGTAGTCTCTTTTCTTTTTCACTTTGTCCAAACTCATTTATGATCATAAAGCAAGATCATAGGAGCCAAATACTACAAGCTGGACAAAAATCCAGACCCAAATGACATATTATCACCAGTAGACGTCCAAGGCCACGGAACACACACTTCGTCTACAGTGGCTGGAATCTTAGTTCCCAACGCAAGCCTCTTTGAGCTTGCCAAAGGGACTGCCCGTGGGGCGGTCCCATCTGCTAGGATTGCAGTATACAAGGTATGTTGGGCAAGCTTCGGCTGTATGGACATAGACATTTTAGCTGCGTTTGATGATGCGATTAGCGACGGTGTTGATATTATTTCTATATCAATTGGGGGCGTTAATGGGAGATATACTGAGGACTCAATAGCCATTGGGTCATTTAGAGCCATGAGGAAGGGCATCATCACGGTGGCTTCGGCAGGAAATGATGGGCCCACTTTGGGCACCTTGTCCAATCATGCACCATGGATGTTTACGGTTGCTGCTAGTGGCCTTGATAGGCAGTTTCGGAGCAATGTTATTTTGGGCAATGGACGGACTGTTTCTGTAAGTATATCTGATATTTAGGCAATTATTAATTTTGTACATCATTAATCTGCGTAATTAGATATGAGTAGATGAATAAGCAAGCAAATTTAACTTGATACAAATTGATCGATATTTTTTTAGCGATAAATATCTAATCATTTAAGACGTAAAGTGTCTATCTTTTTTAAAGGTTCAAAACTCTAATTGTAATAGTTAGTGTGACCAAGTCATGAACCACTCATGATAACATGTGGAATGTAATTAAGGAAGGATAAAGCATGTCGTGCCAAAAATTTGATTAATTCACAACTGTTGCTTCTTTCTTTGCCAATTATGACTTCTAACTATCTGTGCATATTTTGTCACAAAAGATAGATTCTTTATTGGTCGCATAAAAAAATCAAATTCATATATTGAGGCACATTAGTGAGGGAAAATAGGTAGCCAGAAACTACAGCGTAAACCTTTAGGTCCAGTTTGGTTGCGCAAATTGTTTGATTATGTAAATTGGTTCATTGTGAATTATTGAATTGTAAATGAGTGAATTTGAAATGAGTTAAATCCAATTTTACACAATGTTTAGTAATTTAAAATTGATGTTAAGGTTCTATGAAAAAATGATAAAAACAAATCAAGAGAGAGAAGGGGAGGGAAAGAGAGGAAGAGGAGGAGGGGGAGAGGAAGAGGGAGATGGGACATGCACTTTATGTGACTCCTATTTCAAATGGATTCATTTCAACTTTTTTGTGAAATGATCCAATTTCAGATTTTGTACATGGGCTAAAATGGAGCAATTAATGAATCATTTCATTAATGAAACCAAACACTATTAATGGATCAATTTGTAAATGAATCAATTTATTAATGATCCAATTTACAATTTTGGGACAACCAAACGGGGCATTAGTGATTGCTGTGATCAAATTTAGCAATGAAAGACTAACTCTTGGTATCAAAAGTATTCCTTTGCAACAAGTTTCTTTCATTGCCAAAAATAACATTTCCTTTCGAAAAATCCCCATCTTTGGTGGGATTGCGATGACTTGATGACGACAAGTCGCTGGTAAGTTATGTATTGGTAACATTTTTTACGATGAAGTGAGTTTGCAAAAATGACTAGTACATTCTGCAATAAAAAACTAAAGGAAGTTACTAATATAAAGTCTCACGTCGATAAAGTAAAATTCTATATAATATCTTTGAGGCCTTTTCATCCATTAAAATTCATGTTAAATGCTTGTCGCAGATATTATATTTATCAGGGGTGGGGAATGGAACCCTCAACCTCATATGTGAAGATATTAAATCATGGCCACACAATATATATGATCTATAAGGCTTTTTAGTTTTTTTTTTTTACTTAGGTAGTGCATTGAATTAACTATTGGTATGTATATGCGTGTGCTATGCAGGGAATTGGGGTGAATACGTTTGATCCAAAGCAAAAATTTTACCCTCTGGCCAGTGGGAGGGATGTAGCCAAGAACTCTGAGAGCAAGGACAGTGCAGGGTATACCACTTTTTCATTAGCTATACGATAAGGACTAGTTAATAGTTAAATTCTATCCACACAAATACCAGCACATGTATTTTATGCTAACTTTCTTTACAAAGCTAAGGTTTAAGCATATTGGCCAACAACTTATATCATATTAACACTCCTTAGGTGGGGCTCATTCTCACACTTGGACTAATAACGAAATTTAAATAAGAAACTAGAAATAGATAAATCGATGGAGATAAAGGCTACAAGATTTGAACCTCCAACCCATTTTTTAGGAAGTCCACTTTCCAAGTCTTGTTACCTCCATCTTTTATGTCTTTCTACTTTCGAGTTTTTGTTTATAATTTGAAAAATCGAAATAAGGTCCATGTGAGAAGTGGTAGGTTGACATTACATTTTAAAGGCTTAAATCATAAGATGAGAGGAGGATTCAAATTTGTAAATAATGAGAAATTGCATAAAGGAGTGAATATTGTTGGGGCTTTTAGATCTAAATCTCATTAAAAAAATCTTATTGTAAATAAAGAGATGTCATATTTTTTGCACCTTAGTTCTTGAGATAATTTACCAATCCTGAACGGGGACTAAACACTGAAGTTGTGAAAAACATGGTGGAGACACTTAAGTTGCCAAACCACAAATTTTGTAAGTTAGTTGACAAAATCATAAATGAGCTTTAGAAGTAACTATCAATGTTTCATACTATATCTCAACCCTAATAATTTCAGGTTTTGTATTGAAGACTCAATTGACCCTAAAAAGGTGAAAGGAAAACTTGTTCACTGCAAGCTATCTAGGTGGGGTGCTGATTCAGTGATCAAAGGTATGGGAGGGATTGGGGCAATCGTTGAAAGTGAGATGTTCCTTGATACTGCCCAGATTTTCATGGCACCAGGAACTGTGGTCAACTCCTCCGTTGGAGCAACCATCAGTAACTATATAACCACAACAACGTAATTTTCTACTTTCACCACTTTCAATATTTATAAACAAGGCAATTGAGCATATTGGTTCTATTACCTGTTCTCATAAAACACTCTTGAAATGTTGTGATTGAAAATATGAAGATCACCATCAGGAGTGATATACAAGTCCCAAGAGTTAAATATCTCCGCTCCAACTATTGCTTCATTTTCATCTCGAGGTCCCAATCCTGGCTCAAGACACCTTCTCAAGGTACATATTTCTACATACACTTGAACACAAAATGATGTAATATATACGTGTGTATATAGTGCACCCTTACTAAAAGCACATTTTATTTTCCTAGGGAAATTGCATGTCTAACCAAAAAATAACTATATTTCTTGAAAATTCCCATCCAGTGACCTATACAAAATCTAACCACAATATAGTCGAATTTTTGATGTCTCTAAGACACAAATATTTGATTTCTTGGAGACATCAATTTTTTTTTACTTTACTTTATGCATAATTGCATGACTTACACATAAAAACTAACAAAAGTGAGCAATATCAAATTAAAAATAAAGATGGACAAATGTCGATGGACTTTTTGTCAAATGACCGTTGTATGCATGAAATGAAAAGGTTTTGACTCATAATCCCTAAAACACGAGTGATGCTTAATAACCATTAAGGTACGTCCTTTGGTTATGTTGAGAATATATAACAAATTGCTCAAACCATTTTTTTTCTAGTTGATTGGAGTTACAAAAATTGCCCTGACACTTAGTGGTGGCCTTAGTTTTAAAAGTATTAACTTCTTACAATTGAATATCCTATTCTTAGCATAACAAAGTGAAGCTCTTTTAAAAGTCAACTTTTCGACTAACATTCATTTCAACAGTCAAAAGTAAACCTTACTTCTATTTCATGAAATTTGGTTCATTAGTGTCAAAGTGATATATAAATTTAGGACAATTCAAATGAAAAAGTACGATTATTAAAGCTCTCACAAACCTAGCTTTGGACTCCCCTCTGCACCATTATATTTATGATTTTTTTGAGTTGAAAAATTATAATTAAATGCATTAATATTTGGTAAGTTATGACCTATGTAAATGTATTTTAAAGCAGTAATTGAAATGTACTTTAAAGTGTATATTTTATAAATATATTTTTTTTTCAGATTAGGAATTTTTAACAACCGGTCCATTTTACAAAGTGTTAGTCAAATAGGTCACATGATTTTTTTTTTGTTCAAACACGGTTCGTGAAAAATATTTTTGTTCAAATAAATCATATTAGAAAACAGCTAGTGAATATTTAGTAATAAATCTTGTTTGAGAAAATTTATTATAATAGAAACAAGGAAAAATGTCAATACTAACAAAATTTCGACTGAGCATTTGGGCCGCATGCAAATACAGGCATTCATCATTGAGAAGCCGTGCCAGAAGGATTGGGCTCTGCAGTTACTGCATGGTGGAGTCCACTTTGGAACACTTGATCTTGTATTAAGATACATAGAGATTATGAGTTTATGATTCTAATGCAAGATCAATGGCTCCAAAATAAAATGCGAATGAGCCATATTTACGTTGGAAATGCTATACTTCATGAATGGAATTTTTAGTAAAGCAAAAATATAATTAAGACTTCAGTCAATTGAAAATGTTTACCAGGAATTTTTTACTAATATAATGGAACTTGGATCAGCCTGATATTACAGCACCAGGCATTGACATATTGGCATCATTTACCCCTTTGAGATCATTGACCGGGTTGAAGGGAGACACTCAGTACTCCAAATTCACCCTCATGTCTGGGACTTCCATGGCATGTCCCCATGTTGCTGGAGTTGCTGCCTATGTTAAATCCTTCCACCCAACTTGGTCTCCAGCCGCAATCAAATCTGCCATCATGACTTCTGGTATTATATTTTGTAGTTATAAGCGGACTTTCATTTGGAACTCAATGGGTGCAGCTTGCAGACGTATCGCACCTGAATTGGTCTGTGTCTAGACCGACACAAATGGGGTCCAATCACGAACCAATACGAATGCGACACATCAGCGAGTCACACCCATTGAGCCCCAAATAAGAGTCGGCCTAGAATTATTGATTTTTTTCACCAATAACTCATCTTGTTTTATTTTAGGAAAATGATAGGGCGACCTACTTTTTTGGCTCAATTTTGAAATACATTAATATGTCATCACCATTTTGGGTTATGCTTTGAACTCAAGTGGCCCACACACACCACTCAATGTCGTGACAACACACTTTGTGTCTCAAAATTGTGACAAAAAATTGGGTCTCCCTAGCTTTGCTCTTTATATTATTTATTAATTTTTTACAAGGAACAAATAAATAGTTATTTTATTTTTATTTTGAAAAAATTGTTGTTTTGGCATTGCAAGGATCACTCCCATTTAATATTTGTTTCCACAATTGAAGTTATGATGAACATATTTTAGCTATAAGCAGGGCTGGTTATGGTACAATTTTTTATTGCACCATACCATTTTGGACCGAAAAAATGTCAGTTGTTAATTGTTTTTAATTACTGTAAACCGAACATACTGAAATTTTTTGTGGTTGCTTTTGGTTTAACCATTTTAAAAACCGATTTACCGAAACTATCAATTTTAAAATACCAAAACATGAAATACCAAAATTATTGTAATATCATAGCAAATATATTGCGATGTAATATACCTAACTTAATAGTCATGTAATTTTTCTTTGAATATATGATAATCAAAAGAAAAAAATATATCTAAAGAAACAACAAAAAAACAACAAGTTTCCACTTATATGAGAGATAAATCCTTAAGCAAATCATATTATTATAACCGTTATAATATGATATTAAGAATGATTACACAACAAAATATATGAATTAATGCCTTAGGAGCAAGCTGGGAGTATTCTGCTCCTAGTGCTTTTCTAGTGCTTTGGCAAAGTCCCACATCGGTTGGATATGGGTATTACCTTTCTATCAGATCTTATAAATAGCATTGAGTGCCCATCCAATTAATCCGTTGGCTAATCTTTAAATAGTGAGCTAGCTATGAGTTCAAAGTTTTTATGTGCATTGTTATTTTAATAAAAAAACTTTGACTAAATATAAAATGATGTTAAGCCTAGTTCTTTTATTGTTTATTTAATTTTCATTGGAAAATTATGCTATTTTAGTTATTTCAAAATTTTTGGAATTTACCAGAAAAATCGGTTTTACCATTTGTATCGATCGGTTCAGTTTTGATTTAGGTCCAATTGTACCGGACGGTAAAGTCTGTAATTTTGGTTGAGTAAATTAAGACTCGTTTTGATTTTGGTATACCCTTATTAATGACCAAACCGATCAACTTCAACATAATAGATTTAATATTTTCGATGAGTTTTGTTTGATGGATTAAATAAAGGCTTCCCCAGTAATCCTATTTTACAAGCATTGTGTGCAATATACATTTTAATAAAGATCCATATGTAATTCTACATCAACTCATTTTTAGCGATTCAGTAACATAGTAAAACTGATTTGGTTGGTATTTGGATTCTACTGATTACAGTATCAAGCACCAACCCTTACAATTTTAACACGTCAGTGAGTTACAAATAATTAGTTGGCATCATGATTGAGCCAAAATTATTGTAAACGTATACATAGAAGGGGAAATGAGTCAAAAGAAATCTTGACACCATGGATGATATATATGACCCAAAAGTATCCGAAATGGAGTACTAAGTCTGGATGTTAGAATAAACTTATCTCAAGATGATCGATTTTTACTAACAAACTTATCCCATATTAAATATCTAGTATAAATTCTAGACTCAGAAAAACTCCATATAATGTTACTGCATAAACTTATGTGTTAGTATTTGATGGGGCATCATAGACTAATCCCCCTACCCCCATAAGTAGTTGAACCTTATTTTATTAAATACCTACATGCACTAAGGTTTTATAAATTATCTATGAATTGTATTGCTCACTTTATTCATGCTTTTTATGTTGATGTAAAATCTTTATGAAAGCAAAACCTATGAGTTCAAGGATGCAGCATGATGCTGAATTTGCCTATGGTGCTGGCCAAGTCAACCCATCAAGAGCACTAAGCCCTGGCCTTATCTATGACATGGACCAAATATCTTACATTCAGTTCCTCTGCCACGAGGGCTACAATGGGTCCAAATTCGGCCCTTTAATGGGGTCCGATCCAATTAATTGCTCCACATTGATCCCTTCCCTTGGAGTAGATGCCATAAATTATCCCATGATGCATCTTAGCTTGAAGAACAATAAGGATACCACAACAGGCGTGTTTTATAGGACTGTCACTAATGTGGGCCCACCCATGTCGATCTATAATTCCACGATTAGGGCACCAAAAGGAGTGGAGATTGTTGTGAGTCCGTCGAGTCTCGTGTTCTCTCATGCATTAGAGAAGAAGAGCTTTAAGGTTGTGGTGAAATCTAAAAACTTGAAGAGTACAAAGATTTTGGTCTCGGGTTCACTCATATGGAGAAGCTCTAGGCATTTTGTGAGGACTCCAATTATTGTTTCTAGTCCAACAGATGATGCTTAACTATTTTTTAAATAGATATAAGAGAATAAAGGAAAAGTGTATAAAAAGGGAAGGTGATGTGTATGGTTGTGATTGCTTAAATACTTATTTATTACTACATCATTGTGTATATAGGAAGTTACTTAATTTATAAGATTGATGTTTTATCTTGCCCTTCTATTCCCTCCTCCTTATTACAACTCTTAGTTTTTTTATGCCTCCTAAATTAAGTTCAATTTAGAAATTACGAACATAATTTCACGATATTTAAGTCCGTGGACAGTTTACCGTGATAAGAAAATAAAACACTTCAACATGCAGTGGCGGTGTGATTCAGATATTGAAAAATAAAGTTATATCTCACACTATGAGGGCCCACTACACCTACCTCGAACCCGGAGTTAGTAAATATTAGATGATGAGTAATTTCAGAAAGGTATATAATACCAACCCTTAAATTGGCTCGTTAACAAGATGTGCTGGATTATTTTTGCCAAATATACCATTCAACATTAAGTGTTAGGAATGCTCAAAGTCCAATAATATTATAATATACAAAAGATTATAGTGAAAGTTTAATGATATGACCTAAGTGTAACCTCGGCCTAGAGACACCAACCTCGGTCGAGATCATGGCCGACGTTGGCGAGTCTTGGGCACGCGATATCAGACCTCGGCCATAGCAAGGTCGACAGGGGCCGACACTACCATGAGCCCCTCCAAGGGACGTCACAAGGATCGGCAGCATTCTCGTATACCTTGGAATGGCAACCTCGGCCAGATGTAGGCCGAGCTCGCAGGAGGCCACCAGCTACCTCATCAAGCTACCAGTTCAACCTCCTCTCAGGCCGACCTTGTCCTTCGTCTCGGCCAGGTTTAGGCCGAGACCTCATGGAATACTCAGACTGAACAGGTATCAAGACTCACCAACCTCGGCCTCACCAAGGCCGAGGTCATACACCAGACGCGATAGCCGAGCACCTACTGACATTTAGATAAGGACACGTGGACACAAGTCAGTTATAACAAGATTATTCCCCACACGTGGGGAGAATATTGCATCATCATTCTTTACATGTGACAATGATAGATGACACTCCCATATTGGTGAGGTAACCACACACATGCTCATTGCATGCATGGAGGGTACATTACACCCCCTAGGTACTATATATAGAGGTCATCCTCTACCTTGCAAAAGGATCCCAGATATACAACCCTGGCTGAAACTCTGTCTAGATACACAGTAGAGAGAGAAAGCTTGAGAGATTGTATCCATGGCCATTAGTGCCTTATTGCAGTAAGGTTATTCACACACACAGTGGACGTAGGCCAATTTAGGCTGAACCACTTATATCCTGGTGTACTCTCCCCTTCTCCTCATCTCATTCTCTTGCCATTTACATAACTATGCTGCCATTGCTGTTCATAGATTGAGCTTGAAAACACCTTATCTGGTGGTGCTAATTCCAGCATCATCATTTTGGCGCCGTCTGTGGGAACGAGAAGCTGTCTCTTCCTCTTTTTCTGATTAACCTCACCGGAGACTCTGGTGGTGAACCAAACCTCCCCCTAGCGCGGAGCTATTTCACCATTAAAAGAGGTCCTGTAAGGTACTAAGCTCATCTGCTACTCAAGCTCTATAGTGTTAACATATGGCACCAGACTTACCATCGCCTCTTCCGCCGCCCGGGGGCGGGGGGCCTAGTTCCAGTCAGGCGCCTCCCCAGTCCGAAATGGCGGAGGTAGCTGCAACCTTGAGATCTTTAGCTACAACACAAGCAGCCATGCAAGAGCAATTTGCACGGCTAAGCCAAACTATGATGAGGCCACCTGGAGTCTCACCGGACATGATCACTCCGGCGGCAATTCAGCCTCTTCCTGATGCCAGTGGACCACCCCAGGCACCAATGAAGGACCAGCCTGCACCCTCGCGGAGAAGGGACGTTGCTGATTGTAGGCGCTTGAGCCTGGGGAGGCAGGGAAACCCTTGCCCAGAGGACATGTATGATGATCTAGAGGCGGAAGAAGCCCCGGAAGACTGCTGGGAGCCCAATGAGGCGTCAAATAACACTGTACGACCTCTTAGGCAAAGTCAAGGTTGTGTCGACCGAAGAGGTGAAGAGGCCCAACAAAGAGGGTCAGCCTTTGATAGGTTGAGCAGAGGGTCGGCCTTCGAGAGACTGGGCCCGATAAATGACCTAAGACAGAGACTGTCGAGATCAAGGAGCGCAGCAGGCTCTCAGAGAGGGAACAGGCAGGGTCGGCCAGACCAAGGCCGACACGGTGAAAGAAGAGGCAGGGAACAGGAAGTGGTCAACAGCCAACGTGTCTTGACAGGGGAACCCTCGGTCCATCCTAGGGAGATGGCAGGGGATAACCTCGGCCAAGTCGATGGCCGAAGACCATGGAATGATTCTATCCAACGCCTTGAGGAGAAGACAGGAGACCTCATTAAAAGCAGGGACCCATTGCAAAGGGGTTACTTAGAGGGATCCCCATTTGTGGCTAGGATAGTGGGGTTCCCAACCCCAGCTAAGTTCAAGCCTCCTACGATGTCTCCCAAGTATGATGGCAGCACTAACCCTGTGCATCATATCGAGATGTATCAATCGGCAGCAGACATTTACTTGATACCCGATGAGATGAAGTGTAGAGCCTTCTCTGGGACCTTAACAGGGGCTGCACACAGTTGGTTCACCTCCCTTCCGAAGAACTCAATTGAGAACTTCAAAGGCTTGGATGAGCGATTCATCCACAACTTCTGCTTTGGGGTGAGGCCTCAAAAGAAGACTACCCACCTGCTGTATGTCAAGCAGGCCAAGGGTGAGAGCCTAAGAGACTACATAACAAGATTCAACAAAGAAAAGTTGGAGGTCGAAGATTATGAAGAGAACATAGCCATGACCGCCCTTATAGGAGGTCTCCAGAAGGGGAAGCTATTTTGGAAACTAGTGGAAGAGCCCCCTAGGTCTATGGCAGAGCTGCTGGCAACTGGAGGGAAAGTAATGAATGCGGAAGAGGCAATGGCCGCCAAGTTTGAGGATGAGAACCGCGGTGGCAGTGGAAATCCCCAAGGCAAGAAAGATGGGAAGAAGAGATCGGGTGATGACAAGTTCGCTCACTATACTCCTCTGACTGTGAGCTGTGAGCACATCCTCAATGAGATTAAGAGTGACAGGGCTCTGAGATGGCCAGAGAAGCTGAAGGCCCCACCACATAAGAGGAACAAAAACCTATGGTGTGAGTTCCACCAAGATCATGGTCACGTCACAGATATATGCTTCTCTTTGAAGGATGGGATTGAGAAGATGTTAAAATCTGGGAAATTGAGAAAATATGTAGACGGTAAGGCTCCTAAGAGTGGAAGAGATGACCATAAGAAAAGGAGGGATGACAGATGCCGTGACAATATCCCGTCCCGAAGAGACGATGATTCAGAAGGTGATAATGAAGATGATCCGGATCTCCCACCAAAGGATGACAACACCCCGGTGAAGAGGGTTGGTATGATCTCTTTCGGTGTTGGCACAATATGCGGAGGATTTGCAGGTGGTGGATCTGAAGTAGCTGATAGGAAGGCTCATGTAGCCGAGGCCAAATAAGTGGCCAAGCTTGAAGTTATGAATCTAACGTCTTTCGATACAGTACATAAAAGGAAGAACGTAGACATGAACACCCTCGTAGTTGGGTTCTCCAGGCTCGACTTTAGAGGTATCTTAGCCCCCCAAGATGACCCTTTGGTCATAACAACAAGGGTGCACGGGTATGAGGTGCAGAGGATCCTCGTGGATGGGGGGAGCTCGGCAGATGTGATGTTTTGGCCTTGCTTCAAGAGCTTAGGCCTTAGTAGAGCAAGACTGGTCCCCTATCACCACCCCCTGATAGACTTCAGTGGTGAAAAGGTTCACCCCTTGGGCATGTATGAGATGGACGTACGGATGGGTGACGAATGGCCTAAGAGGTTGACCAGGAGGATTAATTTATTCGTGATGGACGAGAGTGTCTTCTCGGCCTATAACCTCATCATAGGAAGGGTGGCCCTTAGGGAGTTCGAGGCTGTGCCGTCAACGGTCCATCAGATGCTAAAATTCCCGACTCCTTATGGAGTAGGGGAAGTGCAAGGTGACCAAACCACAACGCGAGAATGTTACTTCAACTCGGACGAAGAGAGAGAAGCCCATAAGAGGGCCACCACCACTTATAGCATTGATACTCTTGATCCAAGAGATGAAACAAAATTGAAGAAGGGAGAGGCCGCGGAAGAGGTAGAATCCATCGTCCTCGATGAGGACAAGCCGAAAAAAACCATCCAGGTCGGCAAAGCCCTTAATCCGGAAATCAAGGAAGAGCTGATAAACTTCCTCAGGAAGAGGCAGAGTGTCTTTTCATGGAGTCACGCAGACATGCCTGGCATCAATCCTGAAGTGATGAATCACAAGCTCAACGTAGCCAAAGATGCCAGGCCTATCAAACAGAGACGAAGAGTCTACTCCAGGGAAAAATACAACGTCATCCGTGAAGAGGTGAAAAAGTTAGAAGAGGCTGAGTTTATAAGAGAAGTTACCTATCCGGAGTGGCTATCGAATGCGGTCATCGTACCCAAGGCCAATGGGAAGTGGAGAATGTGTGTGGATTGCACTGACCTAATAGATCTTGCCCAAAAGACAGCTACCCCTTACCCCGAATAGATCAGATGGTGGATGCTACAGCAGGACATGAGCTCATGAGATTCATGGATGCGTATTCAGGCTATAACCAAATCTTCATGGATGCCGAAGACTCAGAGAAGACAACTTTCATTTTCGACAAAGGGACGTACTGCTACAAAGTGATGCCCTTCGGTCTGAAAAATGCAGGGGAAACATACCAACGTCTTGTCAATAAGATGTTCGAGGAGAAAATAAGGAAGACCATGGAAGTGTATGTAGATGATATGCTGACAAAAAGTTTGAAAGCTTGCACTTATGTAGCAGACCTTGAGAAGACCTTCGATGTGATGGACTCATACAAGATGAAACTCAACCCAGCGAAATGTGTCTTCGGAGTAGGAGCCGGGAAGTTCCCGGGATTCATCGTCAACCAGAGAGGGATCGAAGCGAACCCTAAAAAAATTAAGGCGTTACTTGACATGAAGACTCCTAGGAGTATCAAAGATGTCCAAAGACTCAGGGGGAGAGTGGCTGCGCTTAACAGATTCGTCTCTAGGGCGATGGACAAGTGTCTTCCATTCTTTAAAGTTCTAAGAAAGGCCTTCCAATGGGACGAAGAGTGTGAAAAAGCCTTCAACCAACTCAAGTCCTACTTAGGGTCTCCCTTATTGCTGTCTCGGCCCATCGCAGGAGAAAGGTTGTTTGTATATCTGGCAGTCTCTGAATCAGCTATTAACGCGACCATCATACGGGAAGAGGATGGGATCCAAAGGCCTGTATACTTCAACAGTAAGGCCCTTCAAGGGTCTGAGCAAAATTATCCCCGTATGGAAAAGTTGGCTTATGCCCTAATACATGCCTCAAGAAAAATGAAGCCTTACTTCCAAGCTCACTCCATGGTAGTCCTCACTGACTCCCCACTAAGGCAGGTCCTGCATAAACCTGAGAAGTCTGGGAGATTGATGACCTAGGCCATCGAATTAGGAGAATATGATCTTACCTACCAGCCTAGGACAACCATCAAAGGGCAGGCCCTCGCGAACTTTGTTGCAGAATTCACCTGGGAAGAGGCCGAGACGGAGAAAGGCTTAGAGGACGTCGAAGAGACAAACCGTAGTGTCTTTCGAAATTCGAAAGAGACGGCACCAAACGTCTTTCGAGGTCGGGAAGAGGTCATCTCAGGCAAAACTCGAGGCGGAATAGAAGAGAACGAAGAGGATCGATACCTCTTCAAGCAAGGAGTTATGACAGAAGGGGTCTTCTCATCAGATACAGACGTTTGGAGCCTCTTCGTTGATGGCTCTTCCTGTGATAGTGGAAGCGGTGCGGGGCTAATACTCTCGGCTCCAGATGGTGCCAACATTGAATACGCCTTGAGATTCAACTTTCAGGCCTCAAATAACGAGTCCGAATATGAAGCCATGATACCAGGCCTCTTATTGGCAAAGACTCTTCGCGTAAGACGTCTCCTGCTCCACATCGACTCAAGGTTAGTTGTAAATCAAGTGCTGGGAGCCTATGAGGCCAAGAATGAGAGGATGGCGAAGTACCTGGAGAGAGTTAGAAAGATGTTGGAATATTTTGAAGAGGCAAAACTGAAGAGAGTGCCTCGACAAAGTAACAGCCACATAGATGCATTGGCAAGGTTGGCCTCAGCAACAAAGACAGAGGTTAGAAGGACCGTTCCGATCGAGGTCTTAGGAAAGGCAACCATCGAGGAAGAAGAGGTATGTAACCCTTGTCACAATTTGAACCTAGGAGACTCATGGATCGACCCGCTCATCAGATACATAAGAAAGGGAGAGCTGCTTGAGTCCAAAGTAGAAAGGAGAAGATTGAGATATAGAGCTGCCAAGTTCTCGATGATAGGAGACGTCTTGTACAAAAAGGGATTTCTATTGCCTCTCCTTAGGTGCGTGCATCCCACGGAAGTCTCCAGGGTCTTACAGGAAGTCCATGAGGGTTCTTGCTCTAGCCACATAGGGGGAAGGACCTTAGCCAAAAGGATCATCACTCAGGGATACTGGTGGCCTACCTTGTCCAAGGACGCTACGGACTACGTGAAGAGGTGCGACAAATGTCAAAGGTTCGCCACTATCCCTCATCAACCCCATCAGCCTATGACGTCAATCTCTTCTCCGTGGCCATTTGCGGTATGGGGAATTGACTTAGTAGGACCCTTGCCAAGAGCTGTCAACAACTATAGATTCTTGATAGTTGCCATTGACTACTTCTCAAAGTGGGTGGAGGCAGAGCCGATGATAAAAATCACAGAGCAGAATACCTTCCAGTTCATTTGGAGGAATATCATATACAGATATGGCCTCCCAAACACTCTCATCTCGAATAATGGGACCCAGTTCAAGAACTCCTCCTTAGAAAAGTACTGCCTAAGAGTAGGGATTAAGCAGTTCTTCCCATCTCCTGGTCGACCTCAGGCAAATGGTCAGACCGAGGTCTCAAACAGAACTATCTTGGACGAAATCAAGAAGAGGTTAGAAGATGCGAAGGGAAGATGGACTGAAGAGGTCTACGCTGTGTTATGGGCCTACAGAACCACGACAAGGACACCAATAGGAGAAACCCCGTTCATGCTGGCACATAGATCAGAGGCCGTCATACCAACGGAAGTAGGACTCCCAACTCATCGGATTCAGACCTACGACCCTGACAATAATGGAGAAGAGAGGAGGCTAGACCTGGATCTTATCGAAGAAAGAAGAGAGGACGTAGAGGTTAGACAAGCAGCCTACCAGCAGAGGGCAGCGAAATTCTACAACCAGAGGGTGAAGTCAAGACCCATTGCAATAGGAGACCTAGTGCTGAAGAAGACCCTACAGAAAGCAAATAAGCTTCACCCAAACTGGCATGGCCCCTACAAAGTAACAGAAGAGGTTGTGCCAGGCACTTACAGGCTAGAAAACCTATAAGGAGAACCTTTCACTAACCCATGGAATGCTGACTGATGATGCTAAGATTTAGCACCACCAGGTAAATGTTAGTGAGCTCAAACAGTAGCAGCCATGGCAGCCATAGAGGTGTATGAGTGTATAAGTATGTAGAAGGGGATGAGTATAAGAGGAAATTAGACAATGATGTATAGTGGTTCAGCCAATTTGGCCTACATCCACTGTGAGTGTGTGATCCACTAAGTATGGGCACTAATGGCCTTGGATACAATGCACATAACCCTCTCTCTCTCTCTCTACTGTGTGTGAACAAGTAGAGTTTTAGCTAGGGCTCCTGTTCATGGATCGATCCCCTGTAGGGTTGGGGGTGACAAGTATATATAGGTCTTGGGGGGTGTAGTGTACCCCCCAGGTAAGCATGGTGCATGTGAATAATGATCTAGCCAATCCCCTGTTGACACCTGTAGATGCCAAATGATGACATGATATTCCCTCACGTGAGGGGGTGATTCAGTTGTAACGGTCTTCCACGTGTCATATGAGCCTCACGCGCACTGTTCCACGCGTCTCCCAAACCATGCGCTGTCATGATATCACCCTCGGCCTATGAGCCGAGGCCGAGGGCAAAGTTTCTTCCGGTAGTGAGTCTGGCTTGATTCTGTCCTCGTACTGTCGTATCCTCGTAGGGTCGGCCGGAACCTGGTGAGGGGTCGGCCCCTCGCAGGGTCGTCTGGAGCCTGGTGAAGGGTCGGCCCCTCGCAGGGTCGTCTGGAGCCTGGTGAAGGGTCGGCCCCTCGTAGGGTCGTCTGGGTCTGGTGAAGGCCAGTTGGGGCCTGGTGAAGGGTCGGCCCCTCTTAGGGTCGTCCGTTGTGGAGGCGACCCTCCTAGAATATAAACGGGTATATCAATCACCCCCCAGCCCTTAGCCATAGGTGCCGTTGAGATGGCTAAGGGATAGTGTTTTAAATGAGATGCTGGTATGATCAGTTAGGTGAGTGACACCTGGTTAGGTACTCATTGTTGTTCCAGTTTCCAAGGCATGACGGCTGCACACTGCGCTTGGGTCCTTGCACCCTAATGATGCCTTCCTCGTGGGCCGTGTCCTGCCTTGGTCAATGGGCCCACTCATTGCTAAGGTATTTAAGGTATTTTCAAACCCTCTCTCTTCCTTCTTCTTCTTCGCGCCTAAGCATTCTCTCTCTCTAGAATTTTCAGCCTACATCGCCATTTGCAGCCTTCGATTCTTCCAGGCCTAGCAGCGTTCTTGTTCTCTCCTCCTCAGGTAACCTCTTTCATCCAGTGCTCTCTTTTTCTTTCATTTTCGTTCATTTTTTAGGCTCGTAGGCAGCCATTTTCCTTAAGTTGTGCCATAACCTTTTCCGGTGTATTTTCCGGTGTCTTCTCCGGTAACTGGCTCTTGGATGTTCTTGAGTGTTCTTGAGTGAAAACCTTTGAGTTCTTTGTTTAATCCAAAAGTCAAATCTGGTCCACTCCCCACTTGTTTGTATCTAAATTACCCAAGTCTAGTATAATTTCTTTAAGTGTTGGGTCTTCCCCTTAATGCTTAGGAGGCTTTACAACCTGGTGTCTGAATTCCCGTCCCTGAGAGAGAAACTATTTATCGAGATCAGACGAATAGAGGAAGAGGAAGAGGGGAGACGAGGGACCGACCCTAATTGGGTACGACCCATTTTTCCCATTCCTCTTGCCACCATTAGACCATCTGAATCCTCTGAGTCTTGTGGGTCGTCGTCTCGTCCGGCCGAGACACCCAACCTAAGTGAGATGGACGAGAGAACCTCCTCTCCAACTGGTGCTGGAACTTCTGGTAGAAGGGACTCTCCTGACCTTAGCCCTCCCCGAGAGGCCGAGGGTACGATCCCCTCTGAGGCTGTCCCTGTGACAACCCTATCCCCCAACGCCTTCCAAGTAGCATTTCCTCAGGGTCCTCCTGCAGGTGATGAGGGGGATGAGGACGATGATACAGATGATGAGGTTGATACCTCCCATGCCTCGTCTTTTATCTCCTCTGTCAGGGATAGGGATCTTCTGATATGGAGGCATATTTACGGAGTGCCACCTGGGGTGACTATGAGGGTTCCCTCCGAGGACGAGAGGGTCTTTGAGGGTGAAGAGGGAGAAGTTGCAGTCTACGAGCAAATGTTCAAAGTAGGTGTCAGACTTCCCTTTCACCCTGCCATTATAGATATTCTGTCGGCTCTGGGCGTCTCCCCCTCGCAACTTCCACCCAATTCTTGGAGGACGATTCTAGGGTACATCTCTCTGTGGAAAAACGCTTTCACTGACGAGCCCTCGTCCGACGTGTTCTTGGCCTGCTACAATATCACCTCTTCATCTAAACAGCCCGGATACTATCATCTGGGAGCGAGAAGGTCTGAGAAGAAGCTGCTCCACGTGGCTCAAACTTCCAATCATGATTGGAAAAAAAGGTTCTTCTTCATATCTGGGGCATGGGAGAGCTCCACCGAGGCGTCCCCTTCTGTCGATGCTCCGAGGGTTCCTAACAGATGGTCTAACCCTTCCATGAAAGCTGGGTCAGACCCCGGACTTAGCTTGGAGGAGAGGGATATTGTTGAGTATCTGAGGGGACGAGGGAGAGAGGGTGAGATCCCAAAGTTCGAAGATTTGATGACCCCACGCTTCCTTAAAGAAGCTGGTCTGAGGGTCGGCCCTCTGACAGAACTATGTGAGTTATACTGAACATTTTCCCATCTTTACTTATTTTTGAAGTGTTCTCTCTTTATCTCTGAACTTTTCTGATTCATCGCATCCTTTTCAGGTCGTCCTGCAGGCGTGTCAGATTATCTCTGGGATATGACTGCTCCAAGCCTTCTTGCTGGTCTGTCAAAGAAGAAGGGGAAGGAGCCTCAGCAAGCTCCTAAGAAGACAAGGGCCTCAGGGCCGACAGTTATTGAGCCGACAGCTGTTAGTCACAAAAGGAAGGAGCCTGAGGCTCCTGTCGAGCCTCGTCCTGACCCTAAGACGAGGGCCAGGGCCGAGGCCTCTGAAGGAGCAACCTCTTCACCAAGCATGGGGGCCTTCTGGTCTCAAAATCTGTCCCATCTGAGGGCCGACCCCTCATCTCTTATCGCCAACCTGAGGGCAGCAAAGGCCTCTATGTTCTCTGCACCATCGACCTCCGACTTCGAGTTCTTGGCGCAGATGCCTCCGGCCAAAGTGTATGACTACGGTCTGCACTCCCTTGCTCAGGTATTGGTCCTGACCTTTAATTTCATTGTGTTCCCTCGGCTCCCCTTGACGCATCTTCATTTTTCTTGCAGTCTGTCTGTGCCTTCACCTCTGCCACCAAGTGGATGGCTGAGAACCAACAGAAATTCCATGAAGCTGAGAGGGCCATTCAACAAGAGGCTGACCTACGGACAGAGTTGGACACTGCTAGGGCCGAGCTGGAGAGCACAAGGACTGAGCATGCTAGAGTCCTTGATGAGCTGACGAGGCAGCATGATGCCGATATGCAGGCCAAGGACTTGTTGCTCAAAGACAAGGACTTGTTGATCAAGGACAAGGATGAGGCTCTGATCAACCTGGAGGCCCGTCATAAGACTGATCTGGAGGCAGCCATCAAGAAAGCTGAGACTGACGCTGTGGAGGCATACAAGATTTCAGACGAATTTCAGGGCTTCGGCCTTGAATATCTTGAAAGGGGGATTAGGACGGCCTGTCGGTGGGTAGTCCTCAGATTTGGCGATGTCGTCTCCTCTGTTCGCCCATCATTGGAGGGTGTTCAACTGGACGACCCCCTAATTACCGAGGCCCTCAATCAGGTGGAGGCCCAAGCCCAGATCGAGGGGGTTGGCACATCTGAAGATGATCCGGTGCTGGTAACTGAGGAGACCATTCCCATTGATGTTGAGGCTCTGCCCTCTGATGTCGTCCCCTAGGGTGGCTGCCTGTAGCCCATACCCTTGTTTTTGTATTTTTGTTCTGTATATTGTAAAACACTTGATGCTTTATATTAATACCATCGTCTCTTCCTTTCACAACTGTCTCCCATATTTAATTCTGTTATGGTTTGTTCCTTGCAAATTTGCTTCTTCGTTGATGATGATGATACTAACCCTTCACTCGTCTTTTTGAGGACCAATGTGGGGTCGTCCCCTCATCAGGCCTCATTATAGCCGAGGGTTCAAATGATCAAATTAATGATTTTTAAATAAAGTCTACCCTCGTCTTTCTTGAGAACAGTGGTGGGGTCGTCCCCTCCACTGGTCCTCATTATAGCCGAGGGTTCTGATAACCAATTTAATGGTTTTTAAAGTCTTCCCTCGTCTTTCTTGAGGACAGTGGTGGGGTCGTCCCCTCCACTGGTTCCCATTATAGCCGAGGGATCAACTTTCCAATTTAATGATTTTTAAAGTCTTCCCTCGTCTTTCTTGAGGACAGTGGTGGGGTCGTCCCCTCCACTGGTCCCCATTATAGCCGAGGGATCAACTTTCCAATTTAATGGATTTTGAAGTCTTCCCTCGTCTTTCTTGAGGACTGTGGTGGGGTCGTCCCCTCCACTGGTCCCCATTATAGCCGAGGGATCAACTTTCCAATTTAATGGATTTTGAAGTCTTCCCTCGTCTTTCTTGAGGACTGTGGTGGGGTCGTCCCCTCCACTGATCCCCATTATAGCCGAGGGATCAACTTACCAAATTAATGATATATATGAAATCTTCCCTCGTCTTTCTTGAGGACTGTGGTGGGGTCGTCCCCTCCACTGATCCTCATTATAGCCGAGGGATCAACTTCTTTGCATGTATACTAGAACTGATAACCACTGGATGAGGGAAACACTGATACTTCTCATTAATCTTCAATGTGTTCTGTCGAAACAATGCTTATTACAACTATGGCTTATCAAGACCTTACAACACTACTGGTAGTATTTTTTCAAATGATCTGCATTCCAGGGGTTTGAGAAAGGTTCCCCCTCCAGGTTCTCTAGCCTGTAGGTCCCCGGGACAACTTCATCGATGACCCTATATGGGCCATGCCAATTAGGATGGAGCTTGTTGGGTTTCTGCCAAGTCTTTTTAAGAACCAAGTCTCCCACTGCGATAGGCCTCTGTTTCACCCTTTGGTTGTAAAACTTTGCGGTCCTCTGCTGGTAGGAAGCTTGCCTTATCTCAGCATCCTCCCTTCTTTCCTCAATCAGGTCTAGGTCAAGTCTTCTCTCTTCCATATTCCCCTGGGGGTCATACATTTGGACCCTATGAGTAGGAAACTCCACTTCGGTGGGGATGACTGCTTCTGATCCATAAGCTAACATGAATGGGGTCTCCCCGGTAGGGGTCCTTACTGTCGTCCTGTATGCCCACAACACTACATATAACTCCTCGACCCATCTTCCTTTTGCCTCCTCAAGCCTCTTCTTAATCCCATCTAGGATTGTCCTGTTCGTAACTTCGGTTTGCCCATTGGCCTGAGGTCGGCCTGGGGTGGAGAAAAATTGTTTGATACTTACCCTCTCACAGTACTTCTGTAAAGAGGCATTCTTGAACTGGGTCCCGTTATCCGAGATGAGGGTGTTGGGTAGACCATATCTGCATATCACATTCTTCCAGATGAACTGGAAGGTCTTCTGCTCCGTGATCATGACCATCGGCTCGGCCTCTACCCACTTTGAAAAGTAGTCAATTGCTACGATGAGGAACCGATAGTTATTGACTGCTCTCGGTAAGGGTCCTATCAGATCAATCCCCCATATTGCGAACGGCCATGGGGATGCAATGGAGGTGAGAGGCTGGTGAGGTTGATGAGGGATAGTAGCAAATCTTTGGCATTTATCACACTTTTTAACATATGCGGCAGCATCTTTCCCCAAGGTCGGCCACCAGTAGCCTTGGGTGATCACCCTCTTTGCCAAGGATCTACCCCCAATATGGCTTGAACACGACCCTTCATGCACGTCTTGCAAAATGGAAGGGACCTCTGAGGGATGCACACACCTAAGTAAGGGGAGCAGAAACCCCTTTTTGTACAGCGTGTCTCCGATGACAGCGAACTTTGCAGCCCTGTATCTCAGCTTCTTCCTCTCTTGGCTCGCTTCTGGCATCTCTCCCCCTTTAATGTATCTGATCAGAGGGTCCATCCATGAAGGTTCTTGAGAAACATTCATGCAAATGCCAAGTGTTCCCTCGTCGTCTTCGATAGTTGGTCGAAGCAAAATTTCTACCGGGACTGTCCTCCTTATGTCTGTCCTAGTAGCTGAGGCCAACCTTGCAAGGGCGTCAGCACGGCCATTGTCGAGCCTAGGTATCCTCTTGAATTTCACTTCTTTGAAGTTTTTCAGCAATGACCTCACCTTATCAAGATACCTAGCCATCCTCTCGTCTTTGGCCTCATAGGCTCCTAGTATCTGATTCACCACCAGCCTTGAATCACTGTGAACCAAAATTTGGCTGACACTAAGGGATTTGGCTAAGGTGAGGCCAGCTATCAAGGCCTCATACTCAGCCTCATTGTTGGAGGCTTTGAAATTGAACCTCAGGGCGTATTCGACGTCTGTGCCATCGGGTGCTGATAGTATCAGTCCAGCACCACTTCCGCTATCACAGGAGGACCCGTCAACGAAGAGGCTCCACGGAGTCTTTCCTTCTGAAAAATTTCCCTCAGAGAGGGACCCCTGTCTAAAGATGTATCTTCCCTCTTCGTGTTCAGTCACTTTCCTTCTAGCGGTGCTCGTCTCAGCCATTTCTGCGGGTGTGTCTGCGGGTCTGTCTTCTGTATCTGCCTTCCCAAGGGTCTCACCCTCGGCCTCATCTTCTTCCCATGTGAACTCAGCCACGAAGTCTGCCAAGGCTTGCCCCTTAATGGCTGTCTTAGGCTGATACACAATGTCAAATTCCCCCAACTCTATAGCCCAGGTCATTAGCCTTCCTGATTTTTCAGGCTTGTGTAGGACCTGCCTAAGAGGAGAGTCAGTAAGGATGACCATAGTATGGGACTGGAAGTATGGTTTCATCTTCCTTGAGGCATGGATCAAGGCATAGGCCAACTTCTCCATCCTCGGGTATCTCTGCTCTGCCCCCTGGAGTGCCTTGCTGTTGAAATATACGGGCTTCTGTATCCCATCTTCGTCTCTTACGATTGCTGCACTGACAGCGGATTCTGAGACAGCAAGGTACACGTACAGTCGTTCACCCTGCACGGGTCGTGACAGCAGCAAGGGAGACCCTAAGTATGATTTCAGCTGCTTGAAAGCCTCATCACACTCTTCGCTCCATTCAAAAGCTTTCCTGAGGATCTTGAAGAATGGTAGACACCTGTCTGTAGCCCTTGACACAAATCTGTTCAAGGCAGCCACTCTCCCTGTGAGCCTCTGAACGTCTTTAATGGACTTGGGGGTCTTTATCTCAATAAGGGCCTTTATCTTTTCAGGATTGGCCTCGATGCCTCTTTGATTGACAATGAACCCCAAGAACTTCCCCGCTCCGACCCCGAAGACACACTTGGCCGGATTGAGCTTCATTTTGTATTTGTCCATTGTATTAAAGGTCCTTTCCAGGTCTGCCACATGATCCTCTGCCTTCAGGCTCTTGGTCAGCATGTCATCTACGTAAACCTCCATAGACTTCCCAATTTGGTCTTCGAACATTTTGTTTACGAGGCGCTGGTACGTTGCCCCCGCATTTTTTAGGCCAAAGGGCATGACCCTGTAACAGTATGTCCCCTTGTCAGTGATGAAGGCGGTCATCTCTGAGTCCTCGGGGTTCATGAAAATCTGGTTATACCCTGAGTAGGCATCCATGAAACTCATGAGCTCATGGCCTGCGGTAGCGTCTACCATCTGGTCGATGCGGGGGAGAGGGAAGCTGTCTTTGGGACAATGCTTGTTGAGGTCTGTGAAGTCCACGCACATTCTCCACTTGCCGTTGGCCTTTGGGACGATGACTGCATTGGACAGCCACTCAGGGTAGATGACCTCTCTGATAAATTCAGCGTCTTCTAATTTTTTAACCTCATCCCTGATGACCTCATACTTTTCTCTAGAGTAAATCCTCCTCTTCTGCTTTACCGGCTTCACTCCCTCTACCACATTGAGTTTGTGGCACATGATTTCAGGGTCGATCCCTGGCATATCTACATGACTCCACGCGAAGACGCTTCGCCTTCTCCTCAACAGTTTGATGAGGTCTTCCTTGATACTGGGCTTCAGAGATTTGCCAACTTGGACGGTTTTTCCCGGGTCATCCTCATCGAGGATGATGGGTTCTACCTCCTCAGCGGCCTCTCCTTTTTTGAGCTTCGTCTCGTCCCTGGGGTCTAGGGTATCAATGTTGTAAGTGGCTGTAGCCCTCTTGTGTGCCTCTCTTTCTTCAGCGGAGTTGTAGTAGCACTCTCTCGCTGTCGTCTGGTCTCCCTGAACTCCCCCCACCCCATAAGGGGTAGGGAACTTAACCATCTGGTGGACCGTGGACGGCACAGCTTCAAACCCCTTGAGAGCCACACGTCCCAGTATGATGTTGTATGCCGAAAACACATGCTCATCCAGCACAAAGAAACTGACCCTCTTGGTGAGCCATCTCGGCCACTCGTCCCCCATCCTGACATCAGCTTCATATATTCCTAGAGGGTGAACCTTCTCCCCACTGAACCCAATCAATGGATGATGGTATGGGACAAGTCTGGCACGACTGAGGCCCAGGGCCTTGAAGCATGGCCAAAACATCACATCTGCGGATGAGCCCCCATCCACCAGGATCCTCGGCACTTCGCACCTGTGCACCCTGGTGGTGATGACGAGAGGGTCATCATGCGGGGCCAATAGGCCCTTGAAGTCCATTCTTGAAAATCCCACAATCAAAGTGTCCATATCAACCTTCTTCCTTTTTTCTGACTTGACCTCTACGGAGGTTGAGTGCACCGTCTTCGTCACTGCCTTAGCCTCAGCGACATGGGCCTTCCTGTCGGCGACCTCAGACCCTCCTCCTGCAAGTCCCCCGGAGATCATTCCCACCCCGAGCGAGATCATATTGAGCCTCTTGACAGGGCCTTGGTCGTCTCTCGGCGGGAGGTCAGGGTCATCCTCATCATCAGAGGGGTCGTCCCCTCTTTTTTGAGGACCTTCTCTGCAGGCATCGACTCGCTTCTTTCTGGGGTCGTCCCCTCGGCCCCTCTTGAAGTCGGCTTTGTCGACGTACTTTCTGAGCTTCCCTTCCTTCAGCATCTTCTCAATCTCATCTTTCAGAGCAAAGCATTTGTCTGTTACGTGGCCGTGGTCTTGGTGAAATTCACACCACAGGTTCCTATTTCTCTTGCCGGGGGCTGCCCTCAGCTTCTCAGGCCACTTCAGTGTCCGGTCACTCTTTATCTCATTGAGGATCTGTTCACAGCTGACCGTCAGAGGGGTGTACCCCGCGAACTTATCATCCATGGTCCTCTTCTTCCCCTCTTTGTTCTTCTTGGGGTATTTATTCCCACTTGCACCTCCTTTTTCGTCTTTATGTTTTGCGGCCATCGCCTCTTCGGCGTTCATCACCTTCCCTGCTGTTGACAACAGCTCAGCCATCGTCCTCGGAGGGTCTTCGGCAAGCTTCCATAATAGCTTCCCCTTCTGGAGCCCTCCAATCAGGGCTGTCATAGCTATGCTCTCCTCATAGTCTTCCACCTCCAGCTTCTCTTTATTGAATCTGGCTATGTAGTCTCTCAGAGTCTCGTTCTTTCCCTGCTTAACATAGAGCAGGTGTGTGGTCTTCTTCTGTGGCCTCACCCCAAAGCAGAAATTATGGATGAACAAGTCTGCCAACTGCTTAAAGTTTCCAATAGAATTTTTTGGAAGAGACGTGTACCACACATGCGCAGCCCCTGTCAAGGTACCAGAGAAGGCACGACACCTCATCTCATCTGAGATAGAGTATATGTCTGCCGCCGACTGATACATTTCCACGTGGTGGACAGGGTTGGTGCTCCCATCGTATCTTGGGGTGACCACGGGAGGCTTGAACTTCGATGGCGTGGGGAAGTTGACTATCTTTGCCACAAAGGGTGAGCCCATGGTGTATCCCCTCTGAAGAGGGTCCCGGCTCTTCAGTATGTCGCCAATCTTATCCTCTAACCTCTGGATTGAGTCATTCCAGGGCCTCACAGGGTCGGCCTGGCCGATGTTATCCCCTGCTGCCTCTCGGAGGTGGATGGAGGGCTCCGCTACGGCAGGCCTGTGTCGGCTATTTACTTCCCTTTGGCCGTCATCCCGTCTTTGGGGTCGGCCTTCTGCTTCTTTCCTAGATCTCGCTGCGCTTCTTGACTTGGACAACTTGTCTCGTAGGTCATTCACTGGGCCCAGCCTCTCGAAGGCCGACCCCCTGCTCAGGCGGTCAAAAGCAGAGCCTCTTGGGCGATCATCAGGGTTTGGTCTCCCGCACTTTCCTCTACTGTCCTGGAGGGGTCGTACTGTATTGTTGGAGACCTCATATGGCTCCCAGCATTCTACTGGAGCCTCTTCTTCCTCCAGATCATCATACCTGTCCTCGGGGCAAGGGTTTCCTTGCCTCCCCAGGCGTAAACGCCGGGGGTCAGCAACATCCCTACGCCGCTGAGGGGGTGGCAGGTCTTTATGTGGTGCCTGGGGTGGTCCCCTGGCCTCATGATGTCCTGGAGCTGCTGCCGGAGTAATCATCTCAGGTGAGACCCCTGGTGGTCTCAGTATATTCTGACTTAGAGCTGTAAACTGCTCCTGCATCATCCGCTGGCTGGCTGCCAGAGACTTTAGGGCTGCTGCCACATCAGCCATCTCAGACTGAGGTGGTGGCTGACTGGAACTGGGTCTTCCCCCATCATCCGGCGGGGGAAGTGGTGGCGATGGCATCTCAGGTGCCATGTGCTTGAGCTATGAAGAGCTGAACTGAAGAAAATACTGGTTAGCTTGGGAACCTTAGTGGGTCTCTTTCAATGGTGAAACACCTCCTCTCAGGGGGAGTGTTGGTTCACCACCAGAGTGCCCAGTGAGGTCAAGCTGTACAAAGGAAGAGATGTCTTCTCGTTCCCACAGACGGCGCCAAACTGATGATGCTAAGATTTAGCACCACCAGGTAAATGTTAGTGAGCTCAAACAGTAGCAGCCATGGCAGCCATAGAGGTGTATGAGTGTATAAGTATGTAGAAGGGGATGAGTATAAGAGGAAATTAGACAATGATGTATAGTGGTTCAGCCAATTTGGCCTACATCCACTGTGAGTGTGTGATCCACTAAGTATGGGCACTAATGGCCTTGGATACAATGCACATAACCCTCTCTCTCTCTCTCTACTGTGTGTGAACAAGCAGAGTTTTAGCTAGGGCTCCTGTTCATGGATCGATCCCCTGTAGGGTTGGGGGTGACAAGTATATATAGGTCTTGGGGGGTGTAGTGTACCCCCCAGGTAAGCATGGTGCATGTGAATAATGATCTAGCCAATCCCCTGTTGACACCTGTAGATGCCAAATGATGACATGATATTCCCTCCCGTGAGGGGGTGATTCGGTTGTAACGGTCTTCCACGTGTCATATGAGCCTCACGCGCACTGTTCCACGCGTCTCCCAAACCACGCGCTGTCATGATATCACCCTCGGCCTATGAGCCGAGGCCGAGGGCAAAGTTTCTTCCGGTAGTGAGTGGCTTGATTCTGTCCTCGTACTGTCGTATCCTCGTAGGGTCGGCCGGAACCTGGTGAGGGGTCGGCCCCTCGCAGGGTCGTCTGGAGCCTGGTGAAGGGTCGGCCCCTCGCAGGGTCGTCTGGAGCCTGGTGAAGGGTCGGCCCCTCGTAGGGTCGTCTGGGTCTGGTGAAGGCCAGTTGGGGCCTGGTGAAGGGTCGGCCCCTCTTAGGGTCGTCCGTTGTGGAGGCGACCCTCCTAGAATATAAACGGGTATATCACTGACCACCTAAAGAGATATTACATATGATGTTGCATAGAGTTTTATGTAAATGTACCATCTTATTGTGAAGAGGTTATTAATAAAGATCAGTTCCCATGACAGTTCTTGCTTCATTCTTAGATCAGTTCCCATGACGAGGTCTGAGCTCAGACACCATAATGAGATGACCTCAGACCCTTAACATCATTAATTTGGTGAAAACTTATTATGGGGGTAACATCTTAGGTGATGACCTCAGACCCTCATAACACCATTCAGTGGTGACGAGGTCTGAGGTCAGACACCATAATGAGATGACCTCAGACCCTTAACATCATTAATTTGGTGAAGACCCTTAACATCATTAATTTAGTGAAGACTTATTATGGGGGTAACATCTTAGGTGATGACCTTAGACCCTCATAACACCATTCAGTGGTGACGAGGTCTGAGGTCAAACACCATAATGAGATGACCTCAGACCCTTAACATCATTAATTTGGTGAAGACCCTTAACATCATTTATTTGGTGAAGACTTATTATGGGGGTAACTGATACGACGCAAATATTGCGTATTTCACCCGTTAACCTACGCCTTATTAGCCCCCTTGGGTATCTTAATCCCTATACTTATGCTCGTTAACCAGACAACCTCGGATTTCTATGTTAACATGTTTTGCAGGGGTTAATTGAGATTTTGTAGGTATTTGGATGCTTAGTATGAAGTTCGGACGCTTTTCGAAAAATGTTTCGTCGACTTTTGCATCTTCGGGGGCATTTTAGTAATTCCAGCATTTGGGTTTGAATCCCGAGCTCTTCACGGAAGTTGAAGCCCTTTGATTTCTCTTCGCGTGGCCGCTGACGGTGCATGATTCCGAGTTGTATCGATGGAGTTATGGCATTTTTAGGATGGTTTTGACATGAAAAGTTCACTCAAGGTCACATTCAAGGGCATTTTAGTCATTTCATATTTTGGTTTTTTAGCCTAATGTCTTCTTGGATGTTGTAGTCCTCTGAGTATCTTCGCGTAGCCTCCGACCGTGCCTCATTCCGAGCTATAACGAAGAAATGGCGGCATTTTCCGTAAAACAGGACAAAGCTGCAGATTCAGACCTGTTGCTTGCGAATCGATTCGGCCAAAACCGAATCGATTCGGCTTGGACCAGTAGCCAAATATCGTGGGGCCAAATCGATTCGGCTCCAGGCCAAATCGATTCGGCTATGCTGATATTTTGCAATTTCCCTTTTTATTTACAATTTTGCCATGGGATATTATATATTTAACCCTTATCTCTTCATTTTGAAGGGGGGAGCTTAGATAACTTCATTTTTGCTAGATTTAGGGCTTTTATAATTGGGAGCTAAACCCTATCCCTCTTGCTTTGGATGGTTGTACTCTTTGTTTTGTAAGTTGTACCTTAACCTTTTCTTCCTTAATATAGTTGTTTTCCTTGCTTTCTTTCCATTTTCCATGCCTAGATAAGTTTATTTATTGTTATTTATTGCTTTTATAGTGTAATATTAGTGTAAATTAGTTTATTTCCATGATTTTTCCGTAGATAAATAGGGTCGGGATTGTGTTCCGCCATTTACGGGTTTAGAACCTCGAAAGTTAGGTTTTCGTGTGAAATTGCATTTAATTGAAACCGCGTGTATTAAAGTTGGATTATTATGCGTTTAACTTTATTTGTCACGCAACTTTAGTGTTTATAGCGATAATCCGAATTTAATCCGCGTGCGACCATTTTCAGTTAAATGTTTAATCTCGCAACTTTGGATTAAATTCCTTATTGCGTGATGTTTATGCTTAATTGAAAATGATCGATTAAATGTTTTCGAACCGAAATTCTAATTAGTAGTTGTTTAGCCCGTGAATGTGTGTATGCGATCCCGATCCTCGCTTTCCTTTAATTTATCGTTAACTTATTCTTTTCTTTTGTCACCATAACCACCTATCATCTTTTACACTTTTATTCCTGAAGTAATTAAACAATTAACATCTAAAATTCAATTACTCCCTGTGGATTCTCGATACCCGACTTACCGCTTTACTTGCTTGTCAAGTGTAGCTGTAGTTTAGGTTCTTTGTATCGCCGCGGCGAAACACACGACGATTGTGTCCTCACACGAACACACTTTTTCCGCCCGATCACAAAATGGCGCCGTTGCCGGGGAGTATGTTTTAGATAGTAATTGTTTTATGATTTCGTAGTATTTTTCCTTTTGTATTTGTATTCTTTGTTTTAACCTTTTTGCAGGATTTGCATACTTTGAGCGCTAAGAAACTTTGATTCGAGGTTGCTCACTTTCTTGCTCGGATTCTCCATCTTTCAACAACGAGGTAATCATGTCCTATTATTATAGTTATTACGGTTATTCTAATGATTCATACTTTGGGGATAGTTTTCAAGTTTTCCATTTTCAAGATTTTCTTGAAAATGAAAGACTTGAAAACATTTATCGCAATGAAAATCGTTATTGGGAGCTTGAGTTGGATTCATTATTCGAATCCAATGACGATTTTCATTTCATTACTTTCGAAGACGAGTTTCAACCAAATGAGGAGTCCGAAGCTTTTGAGCCGAGGAAGCCTACTTTGGAAGAAACTTTTCTTCTTTTCCTCCAAAGTGAGAATAACGTTATTAGTGATGAATTGGGATTTGAAGCACTTTGCGATGAGGTCGATTCTTTTGTGCAAAACAATGAGGAGGTGGAAACTAGTGTTTCACCTCAATTTTTCAAAGAATTTCTCATCGAATGTGATTCCCTCTCCCCCGAAATTCAATCTCCTTCCGATGATATGTTGACGGAGATTGAATTTATTTTATTACCATATACGTTTTCCGTGATCGAACCATTAGAATTATCGGTTGATTCCTATGAGTCGGTAGAAACTTTTAAAATTTCTACACTTTTTGCCGATGAGGATTCTTTACCGGACTTGTTTTCGATGGACGTTATCCCGACGTGTTCACCGTCTCCCATTCCATTTGAAAAATCTTTGGGAGATGAGTCGATTTTTCTTGGACCTCAAGTGTACCTTTCCCCCTTATTATCCAAATCCCCCATCGTTCGCCCAAAATTTCAAATTGGCAATGGTTCACTTTTTTCACCACCCACATGCCTTCCGTTGTTCAAACGGAATTCCTATTTTCCGGGAGGCATGTTCGCTTTGGAGGGTCCACCGTTGATCTTTCAAAGTCAAATACCTTTTTGGGTGAACCCTCAACTATTTAGACTTCTAGTATATAGTTAGTGTGAAGCCTAAATAGTAGGTTGTAAATAGTTAGCTTTTTAATTTTCTTTCTTTCCTTTTTTTTTTCTTTCCTTTTTAATTTAGTCTAGTGTAATTAGTTAACTTTTTGTTATTTGTTTTTGCTATGCTCGGTACTAACTTGTTTTGTAGATTCCTTTGGACTCGCGCTTATGGAGATCGCTCTAATTTTGGGTAATATCGTTATTTTCCTCTCTTTGTGTTGTGTTCTTAATGCGCATTGAGGACAATGCAACATTTAAGTTAGGGGGTGTAGGATATTCTATCCATTTCATGTGTAGTCCATGGATTTTCTCACATTTAGTTACTAAGTATGCCTTTTTGTGAAAAATTTGAAAAATTTCAAAAATATTTTCTTTCTTTTTTCTCCGTTGTTGGGCATTTTGCCTTGTTTCCAGTGATAAATTTCAATAATTGCCCGATTCAATAGACAACTCAATGATGCATGTTCTCGATTTTAGAAGTTATTAGACTTTAGTCCTCAAATCATTGATATTGTGAATAACTTCATGAGTTAAACTTTATCCCATGAGCATATGCACTTTCCTTGTTATATTGATTTGGTTTAAGATTTTTATAACTCGGTAATCTTTTGTTGCATTGTATATACTTACACCGAGTAAGCTTTGTACCTTTCTTCGTTTGTGAGTGTTATACACTATTCTTTTCTCATTGAAAACGTTGAATTCGTTGGTAATCTCACTATTCTTTCATTGATCGTTCATTAATTGAGTCCATACTTGAAATGTGTTACTTGAGCATGATTTTCATATATTGTTTTGACTCGAGAATTGCGTAAACTTTGTGAAATGATCATAGGCAATCTTTGTTATATCACCCATATTATCCTTGACCTCACCATATATGTTTCCCTAGTCAACCCCTTTGAGCCTAAATACTAGCCTTTCGTTTCATTACCCAAAATCCCATAACCAACTCCAAATTGGAGTTTTAAGCCATACATACACCTTGCATACCTTTGTTTGGAATGTTACTTGGGATTGAATGTTGTTGTTGTATGTAGGTTGCAATTTAAGCATATGAGAGTTTGAAAAGTAAAGAAAGAGTAGTGAAAAAGAGAAGAAAAAGAGAAAGCAAAAAGCAAAAGAAAACAAAAGAGAAAATGAGAAAAAGAAGAAAAGGAAAAGAAAGAGAAAGTTGTAAATGTTGTGTATATAGTTCAATAAGCTTTGATTACTCTCCAAATGATACATTTAATGCTTGTTTTGGAACTTGTTTTCCAATTTTTGATATTGCCCGCATTTTTCCATTATCCCGAGTTTTCGTCCCGAACACTTTGAATCCGTACATACATTCCTTCATTTCGCACCCTAGCCTATCCTACATTACAACCCTATTACAAGTCCTATGTGATCTTAGGTTGATGTAATTCAAAAGTTTAAATAGTTTTGATAATCTGTGAAAATGCATTTCGCCTCTTTTAGTGTGCGGTATCCTTTCATTGAGATTACAATTTTTCATTTTTTATATAGCGTTCTTCTTGTGTGACATGTGTGCGGCCTAGTTTCCATTTACATTTACTCTTTATGCCCGCATGTTCTGTGTGTTACCTCCTATTCCGAGTGATTTCATTTGTTGAGCTTAATGCCCGTGAGGATTGAATATATGCTTGCTTTAATGTTTATTCGGTTTATTTAAGTTTTTCGCCAAATCATACTTTGCATGTGCTCTCTCCCCTCCCACATTTTAAGGTTTCAATTCTATGAGGTGCATTCAACTTGTTAATAACAACGGACTTTAGCTAGAATTCATTCAATATGCTAATAACATGTTTGAAATCTTTTTCGTTATTGTTGAATTTGTCGCATGTTGGGTTGGGCATATTTTGAGGAAACCATGTGATGTTTGTGGGTATCATCCCTGAAAACCCTCACGAGACGACGCTCGTCCCCTAGGGCCACCTAGGGTTTTAACGGCTTATTGCATATGCTAAATGCAATCGTTCGCCCGCGAAAGTGGCCTTATCTTTTTATTACTTTTTCATCCCATTTTGTACTTGTATCCTACTTTTGGTCTGCTTGTAGTTCTTGTAGTTTCTTATTTCTTTGTTAGGGACTAGCAATGTGTAAGTTAGGGGGTGTGATACGACGCAAATATTGCGTATTTCACCCGTTAACCTACGCCTTATTAGCCCCCTTGGGTATCTTAATCCCTATACTTATGCTCGTTAACCAGACAACCTCGGATTTCTATGTTAACATGTTTTGCAGGGGTTAATTGAGATTTTGTAGGTATTTGGATGCTTAGTATGAAGTTCGGACGCTTTTCGAAAAATGTTTCGTCGACTTTTGCATCTTCGGGGGCATTTTAGTAATTCCAGCATTTGGGTTTGAATCCCGAGCTCTTCACGGAAGTTGAAGCCCTTTGATTTCTCTTCGCGTGGCCGCTGACGGTGCATGATTCCGAGTTGTATCGATGGAGTTATGGCATTTTTAGGATGGTTTTGACATGAAAAGTTCACTCAAGGTCACATTCAAGGGCATTTTAGTCATTTCATATTTTGGTTTTTTAGCCTAATGTCTTCTTGGATGTTGTAGTCCTCTGAGTATCTTCGCGTAGCCTCCGACCGTGCCTCATTCCGAGCTATAACGAAGAAATGGCGGCATTTTCCGTAAAACAGGACAAAGCTGCAGATTCAAACCTGTTGCTTGCGAATCGATTCGGCCAAAACCGAATCGATTCGGCTTGGACCAGTAGCCAAATATCGTGGGGCCAAATCGATTCGGCTCCAGGCCAAATCGATTCGGCTATGCTGATATTTGGCAATTTCCCTTTTTATTTACAATTTTGCCATGGGATATTATATATTTAACCCTTATCTCTTCATTTTGAAGGGGGGAGCTTAGATAACTTCATTTTTGCTAGATTTAGGGCTTTTATAATTGGGAGCTAAACCCTATCCCTCTTGCTTTGGATGGTTGTACTCTTTGTTTTGTAAGTTGTACCTTAACCTTTTCTTCCTTAATATAGTTGTTTTCCTTGCTTTCTTTCCATTTTCCATGCCTAGATAAGTTTATTTATTGTTATTTATTGCTTTTATAGTGTAATATTAGTGTAAATTAGTTTATTTCCATGATTTTTCCGTAGATAAATAGGGTCGGGATTGTGTTCCGCCATTTACGGGTTTAGAACCTCGAAAGTTAGGTTTTCGTGTGAAATTGCATTTAATTGAAACCGCGTGTATTAAAGTTGGATTATTATGCGTTTAACTTTATTTGTCACGCAACTTTAGTGTTTATAGCGATAATCCGAATTTAATCCGCGTGCGACCATTTTCAGTTAAATGTTTAATCTCGCAACTTTGGATTAAATTCCTTATTGCGTGATGTTTATGCTTAATTGAAAATGATCGATTAAATGTTTTCGAACCGAAATTCTAATTAGTAGTTGTTTAGCCCGTGAATGTGTGTATGCGATCCCGATCCTCGCTTTCCTTTAATTTATCGTTAACTTATTCTTTTCTTTTGTCACCATAACCACCTATCATCTTTTACACTTTTATTCCTGAAGTAATTAAACAATTAACATCTAAAATTCAATTACTCCCTGTGGATTCTCGATACCCGACTTACCGCTTTACTTGCTTGTCAAGTGTAGCTGTAGTTTAGGTTCTTTGTATCGCCGCGGCGAAACACACGACGATTGTGTCCTCACACGAACACACTTTTTTCGCCCGATCACAAAATGCAACCGGAGAGAACTTGAGTATGCATGCCTTAGTTTATATATGGATTTTGAAAGTTTTGCCAAATCTAAATTACCACATGTGTCCGCTTATTTCGCATTCCCATGGTTTCGATTTTTAGTTGAAGTTATTTGTTTAATGCCGATAATTGCCGTCTTTTGTGTGAGCTTCGTTCACTTTGTTGATAAATTGTGTTTCTTTGATATTTGTTGAGCTACGCATTGGATTTTGCAGTATCATAGTATGATTTGATTTGATGTTTGTGGGTGTCATCCCTGGAAACCCTCACGAGACCTCACTCGTCCCCTAGGGCCACCTAGGGGTTTAACGGCTTATTGCATACGCTAAATGCAATCGTTCGCCTACGAAAGTGGCATTTTTCCTTCGTTGTACATATTTCTTATATTTTGGTTGCGGTGTTGGACCTTGTTTCTTCATACTTCATTGCTCGGGACTAGCAATGTATAAGTTAGGGGGTGTGATTCGTCACTTTTATTGTATTTTATTCCCCGTTAATTTGTACATTCTAGCATTCCCGTGCATGTATTTCCCGGTTCTTATACTCATTTATTGACTAACCCCTAAATTCATCATATATACTTTGTCTGTGTCTTTATTTAGCTTTTATAGGTCTCGGGAATGCATTTTGGGAAGTTTGGTTTTGATCCGGAAAGTTCCGTTGACACTTGCACAGTCGGGGGCATTTTAGTAATTTCAGCACTCGGGCTTTGTTCCCGATTTCTTCACGGAAGTTGTAGACCTTCTTCTCCTCTTCGCGTGGCCTCCGACGGTGCGTGAATCCGATCTCGAACGCAAAAGTTACGGAAGTTTCGGTGAAGCATGGAACAATTAATGCCTATATAGGCAACTCTTCTTTTTGCAGAAGGCCCGAATCGATTCGCCATTACCACCGAATCGATTCGGTCACTTGCAGGGGCTTTTCTCTACACTTACGAATCGATTCGGATTCACCACCGAATCGATTCGGCCCTGCATTTTCAGCTTTCTCCTTATTACTAGTTTGCCATTTTGGTGGATTTTTGGGGATTTATCCCTTGTTTTTCCTCTTTTGTAGGGAGATTACTTTGGTTGGATATTTAGTAAGATAGAAAAACACTCTCTTCTCTCTCCTAGGTCAAGCTCATTTATGGCTTTCACCAACTTGTAAGGCTTTGATTGCTTGTTGAATAGTTGTGATTAATGCAAGATAAGTTCAATTACTCCATCTCTTCTTGTTCCACTAGCTTTAAATTGCATTGAATTCTATCCTTTGTATTGATTTGAGTTTTAACTAGATAACTAATTCAAGTATGTTGTTAACTAGCATGTGTAGTTTAGTTTTAATTATGAGTAGCTAGACTTGTGATTGGGGATCAATATCCCACCTTGGATGCTTGAACTTAATATCTAGGGTTTGGTTTTTAATTGTTCTAATGGAACTTCATGTGTTGGTTTTGGAGTATCATAGTTTCTTAACTTCCCTTGTCATGCAAGGGCTAGTGTTTGAAGCTTTACTACAAACTCAACCCATCTAGCAATAATTAATTAAACCCTAATCCTCCATTGTTGAGTTCATTCTCTACATGGTTGATGTTCGGACTTAATTAGTTATGCTCGATTAGAATTAATTTAATCAAGCCCTATAATCCCCTTCCTTGTGAATCCGAGGTGGGAGAATGATCCTCAATCCCCTTAATTTCTTGAACTCAAGCTTACCTTAGTTCTTTTCATTAGTTCCGTAATTTGTTGTTAATCATCTGTTCATTAATAGCATGTTAGTTTAGAGGTTACATCTCAATCACCTTTCCAAATCACAAATCATCTTTTACACTTTAACATTTTGTGACGTTTAGAGAATCTCGTTTCCCCAATTTAGTTCTCTTAGGAGCGTTCAATCCCTGTGGATCACGATTCCGTACTTACCGGATTCTACTTGTTGCGATTAGATTTGCACTTGAATCACAAGCCATATTTCGGGCGCACCAAGTTTTTGGCGCCGTTGCCGGGGAGTATGTTTTAGATAGTAATTGTTTTATGATTTCGTAGTATTTTTCCTTTTGTATTTGTATTCTTTGTTTTAACCTTTTTGCAGGATTTGCATACTTTGAGCGCTAAGAAACTTTGATTCGAGGTTGCTCACTTTCTTGCTCGGATTCTCCATCTTTCAACAACGAGGTAATCATGTCCTATTATTATAGTTATTACGGTTATTCTAATGATTCATACTTTGGGGATAGTTTTCAAGTTTTCCATTTTCAAGATTTTCTTGAAAATGAAAGACTTGAAAACATTTATCGCAATGAAAATCGTTATTGGGAGCTTGAGTTGGATTCATTATTCGAATCCAATGACGAATTTCATTTCATTACTTTCGAAGACGAGTTTCAACCAAATGAGGAGTCCGAAGCTTTTGAGCCGAGTAAGCCTACTTTGGAAGAAACTTTTCTTCTTTTCCTCCAAAGTGAGAATAACGTTATTAGTGATGAATTGGGATTTGAAGCACTTTGCGATGAGGTCGATTCTTTTGTGCAAAACAATCACTACACCAAAACTGGCGATTGGTCACGGCCAAAATCCCTGACCAAACCTGTGGGTCGCGGACTTGGGCCGTGACCATTTCGGGCGTGACCATTTTCGTGGGTCGCGGCCCAAGTCCGTGACCAAAAAATGGTCACGACCGAGAGGGGTCACGGCAGATGGTCGCGGACTTAGGCCGTGACCCATGCCGTGATGGGTCGCGGCTCTAATCCGTGACCCATAACCGTGACAAATTGGTCGCGGCCAAAGTCCGCGACCCATGTGCGTGACAAAAAAAAATTAAAGAAATTGGTCGCGGCCCTTGTCCATGACCCACAACCGTGACAAATTGGTCGCGGCCAAAGTCCGCGACCCATGTGCGTGACAAAAAAAAATTAAAAAAATTGGTCACGGTCCTTGTCCATGACCCACGACCGTGACAAATTGGTCGCGGACTTTGGCCGCGACCCATGTGTGTGACAAAAAAAAATTAAAAAAAATTGGTCGCGGCCCTAGTCCGCGACCCATTACCGTGACAAAAAATAAAAAAAATGGTCGCGGACTTTGGCCGCGACCATTTTTAAGCGCGACAAAAAAAAGTAAAAATGGTCATGGACAAAGTCCATGACCATATTTATCTGTAATTTAAAAAAAATGTATTTTTTTTTGCCCAATCCTAAAATTGGGGTTCCTGTGAGTGCATCATCGGTTGCTACGAGGTGTTACAAATATTTATTATAGGCAAAACAATAAAAAAAAATCACAAATTGCGAATTGAGAATGTTGTTAATAAACAAATATATATACAAACATAAAAATATTACACGTCTTAATAATTCACAGACCAAAAAAAAATTGGGCAGAGTTTCCTCTATTTTCTTGACATTCCAAAACCTGTAAATGAAAAACCTGCTTATTATAAAGCCCGCACGGCTATAAAATTCAACAATCAAATTATAAAAGCCCGCACGGCCATAAAACTAAACAATAAAAGCCTGCACGGCTATAACACATAAAAAACATTATCCTGAATGTCAACAACATATAAATAATCATCATGTTGTAAAACATTGCCTCCTTCATTTGATCCACGCGCAAAAATCCTACAAATGATAGGATACAAAAAATAAAAGTATCAGTAACCAAGTAATTTTACAAAAAAATTAATTAAGCTGAAAAATTGCATATATGAGTTAAAATTATCAGTAACCAAGTAGAAATATAAAAATTAAGTGTGGAAATAAGCAAATTATCATCGTACTCTCAAACCGGGACACCCGCGGCTGCGGGGTCAGTTCCTACGAGTTACGTTGGTCCCGTGGGAGGTGTTGGTGCCACCCACGGGGCCGTTCGGGGGCTGTTTCGAGTTCTCACCCTCTAACGCCATGTTTTTAAGCCTAAGTGTGGAAATAAGCAAATTACCGTCGTACTCTCAAACCGGGACACCCGCGGCTGCGGCGTCCGTTCCCACGAGTTACGTTGGTCCCGTGGGAGGTGTTAGTGCCACCCACGGGGCCGTTCGGGGGCTGTTTCGAGTTTTCACCATCTAACGCCATGTTAAGCCTAAGTGTAGAAATAAGCAAATTACCGTCGTACTCTCAAACCGGGAAACCCGCGGCTGCGGGGTCAGTTCCTACGAGTTACGTTGGTCCCGTGGGAGGTGTTGGTGCCACCCACGGGGCCGTTCGGGGGCTGTTTCGAGTTCTCACCCTCTAACGCCATGTTTTTAAGCCTAAGTGTGGAAATAAGCAAATTACCGTCGTACTCTCAAACCGGGACACCCGCGGCTGCGGGGTCCGTTCCCACGAGTTACGTTGGTCCCGTGGGAGGTGTTAGTGCCACCCACGGGGCCGTTCGGGAGCTGTTTCGAGTTTTCACCCTCTAACGCCATGTTAAGCCTAAGTGTAGAAATAAGCAAATTACCGTCGTACTCTCAAACCGGGACACCCGCGGCTGCGGGGTCAGTTCCTACGAGTTACGTTGGTCCCGTGGGAGGTGTTGGTGCCACCCACGGGGCCGTTCGGGGGTTGTTTCGAGTTCTCACCCTCTAACGCCATGTTTTTAAGCCTAAGTGTGGAAATAAGCAAATTACCGTCGTACTCTCAAACCGGGACACCCGCGGCTGCGGGGTCCGTTCCCACGAGTTACGTTGGTCCCGTGGGAGGTGTTAGTGCCACCCACGGGGCCGTTCGGGGGCTGTTTCGAGGTCTCACCCTCTAACGCCATGTTTTTAAGCCTAAGTGTGGAAATAAGCAAATTACCGTCGTACTCTCAAACCGGGACACCCGCGGCTGCGGGGTCCGTTCCCACGAGTTACGTTGGTCCCGTGGGAGGTGTTGGTGCCACCCACGGGGCCGTTCGGGGGCTGTTTCGAGTTCTCACCCTCTAACGCCATGTTTTTAAGCCTAAGTGTGGAAATAAGCAAATTACCGTCGTACTCTCAAACCGGGACACCCGCGGCTGCGGGGTCCGTTCCCACGAGTTACGTTGGTCCCGTGGGAGGTGTTAGTGCCACCCACGGGGCCGTTCGGGGGCTGTTTCGAGTTTTCACCCTCTAACGCCATGTTAAGCCTAAGTGTAGAAATAAGCAAATTACCGTCGTACTCTCAAACCGGGACACCCGCGGCTGCGGGGTCAATTCCTACGAGTTACGTTGGTCCCGTGGGAGGTGTTGGTGCCACCCACGGGGCCGTTCGGGGGCTGTTTCGAGTTCTCACCCTCTAACGCCATGTTTTTAAGCCTAAGTGTGGAAATAAGCAAATTACCGTCGTACTCTCAAATCGGGACACCCGCGGCTGCGGGGTCCGTTCCCACGAGTTACGTTGGTCCCGTGGGAGGTGTTGGTGCCACCCACGGGGCCGTTCGGGGGCTGTTTCGCGTTCTCACCCTCTAACGCCATGTTTTTAAGCCTAAGTGTGGAAATAAGCAAATTATCATCGTACTCTCAAACCGGGACACCCGCGGCTGCGGGGTCAGTTCCTACGAGTTACGTTGGTCCCGTGGGAGGTGTTGGTGCCACCCACGGGGCCGTTCGGGGGCTGTTTCGAGTTCTCACCCTCTAACCCCATGTTTTTAAGCCTAAGTGTGGAAATAAGCAAATTACCGTCGTACTCTCAAACCGGGACACCCGCGGCTGCGGCGTCCGTTCCCACGAGTTACGTTGGTCCCGTGGGAGGTGTTAGTGCCACCCACGGGGCCGTTCGGGGGCTGTTTCGAGTTTTCACCCTCTAACGCCATGTTAAGCTTAAGTGTAGAAATAAGCAAATTACCGTCGTACTCTCAAACCGGGACACCCGCGGCTGCGGGGTCAGTTCCTACGAGTTACGTTGGTCCCGTGGGAGGTGTTGGTGCCACCCACGGGGCCGTTCGGGGGCTGTTTCGAGTTCTCACCCTCTAACGCCATGTTTTTAAGCCTAAGTGTGGAAATAAGCAAATTACCGTCGTACTCTCAAACCGGGACACCCGCGGCTGCGGGGTCCGTTCCCACGAGTTACGTTGGTCCCGTGGGAGGTGTTGGTGCCACCCACGGGGCCGTTCGGGGGCTGTTTCGAGTTCTCACCCTCTAACGCCATGTTTTTAAGCCTAAGTGTGGAAATAAGCAAATTACCGTCGTACTCTCAAACCGGGACACCCGCGGCTGCGGGGTCCGTTCCCACGAGTTACGTTGGTCCCGTGGGAGGTGTTAGTGCCACCCACGGGGCCGTTCGGGGGTTGTTTCGAGTTTTCACCCTCTAACGCCATGTTAAGCCTAAGTGTAGAAATAAGCAAATTACCGTCGTACTCTCAAACCGGGACACCCGCGGCTGCGGGGTCAGTTCCTACGAGTTACGTTGGTCCCGTGGGAGGTGTTGGTGCCACCCACGGGGCCGTTCGGGGACTGTTTCGAGTTCTCACCCTCTAACGCCATGTTTTTAAGCCTAAGTGTGGAAATAAGCAAATTACCGTCGTACTCTCAAACCGGGACACCCGCGGCTGCGGGGTCCGTTCCCACGAGTTACGTTGGTCCCGTGGGAGGTGTTAGTGCCACCCACGGGGCCGTTCGGGGGCTGTTTCGAGGTCTCACCCTCTAACGCCATGTTTTTAAGCCTAAGTGTGGAAATAAGCAAATTACCGTCGTACTCTCAAACCGGGACACCCGCGGCTGCGGGGTCCGTTCCTACGAGTTACGTTGGTCCCGTGGGAGGTGTTGGTGCCACCCACGGGGCCGTTCGGGGGCTGTTTCGAGTTCTCACCCTCTAACGCCATGTTTTTAAGCCTAAGTGTGGAAATAAGCAAATTACCGTCGTACTCTCAAACCGGGACACCCGCGGCTGCGGGGTCCGTTCCCACGAGTTACGTTGGTCCCGTGGGAGGTGTTAGTGCCACCCACGGGGCCGTTCGGGGGCTGTTTCGAGGTCTCACCCTCTAACGCCATGTTTTTAAGCCTAAGTGTGGAAATAAGCAAATTACCGTCGTACTCTCAAACCGGGACACCCGCGGCTGCGGGGTCCGTTCCCACGAGTTACGTTGGTCCCGTGGGAGGTGTTGGTGCCACCCACGGGGCCGTTCGGGGGCTGTTTCGAGTTCTCACCCTCTAACGCCATGTTTTTAAGCCTAAGTGTGGAAATAAGCAAATTACCATCGTACTCTCAAACCGGGACACCCGCGGCTGCGGGGTCCGTTCCCACGAGTTACGTTGGTCCCGTGGGAGGTGTTAGTGCCACCCACGGGGCCGTTCGGGGGCTGTTTCGAGTTTTCACCCTCTAACGCCATGTTAAGCCTAAGTGTAGAAATAAGCAAATTACCGTCGTACTCTCAAACCGGGACACCCGCGGCTGCGGGGTCAGTTCCTACGAGTTACGTTGGTCCCGTGGGAGGTGTTGGTGCCACCCACGGGGCCGTTCGGGGGCTGTTTCGAGTTCTCACCCTCTAACGCCATGTTTTTAAGCCTAAGTGTGGAAATAAGCAAATTACCGTCGTACTCTCAAACCGGGACACCCGCGGCTGCGGGGTCCGTTCCCACGAGTTACGTTGGTCCCGTGGGAGGTGTTAGTGCCACCCACGGGGCCGTTCGGGGGCTGTTTCGAGGTCTCACCCTCTAACGCCATGTTTTTAAGCCTAAGTGTGGAAATAAGCAAATTACCGTCGTACTCTCAAACCGGGACACCCGCGGCTGCGGGGTCCGTTCCCACGAGTTACGTTGGTCCCGTGGGAGGTGTTGGTGCCACCCACGGGGCCGTTCGGGGGCTGTTTCGAGTTCTCACCCTCTAACGCCATGTTTTTAAGCCTAAGTGTGGAAATAAGCAAATTACCGTCGTACTCTCAAACCGGGACACCCGCGGCTGCGGGGTCAGTTCCTACGAGTTACGTTGGTCCCGTGGGAGGTGTTGGTGCCACCCACGGGGCCGTTCGGGGGCTGTTTCGAGTTCTCACCCTCTAACCCCATGTTTTTAAGCCTAAGTGTGGAAATAAGCAAATTACCGTCGTACTCTCAAACCGGGACACCCGCGGCTGCGGGGTCCGTTCCCACGAGTTACGTTGGTCCCGTGGGAGGTGTTGGTGCCACCCACGGGGCCGTTCGGGGGCTGTTTCGAGTTTTCACCCTCTAACGCCATGTTAAGCCTAAGTGTAGAAATAAGCAAATTACCGTCGTACTCTCAAACCGGGACACCCGCGGCTGCGGGGTCAGTTCCTACGAGTTACGTTGGTCCCGTGGGAGGTGTTGGTGCCACCCACGGGGCCGTTCGGGGGCTGTTTCGAGTTCTCACCCTCTAACGCCATGTTTTTAAGCCTAAGTGTGGAAATAAGCAAATTACCGTCGTACTCTCAAACCGGGACACCCGCGGCTGCGGGGTCCGTTCCCACGAGTTACGTTGGTCCCGTGGGAGGTGTTGGTGCCACCCACGGGGCCGTTCGGGGGCTGTTTCGAGTTCTCACCCTCTAACGCCATGTTTTTAAGCCTAAGTGTGGAAATAAGCAAATTACCGTCGTACTCTCAAACCGGGACACCCGCGGCTGCGGGGTCCGTTCCCACGAGTTACGTTGGTCCCGTGGGAGGTGTTAGTGCCACCCACGGGGCCGTTCGGGGGCTGTTTCGAGTTTTCACCCTCTAACGCCATGTTAAGCCTAAGTGTAGAAATAAGCAAATTACCGTCGTACTCTCAAACCGGGACACCCGCGGCTGCGGGGTCAGTTCCTACGAGTTACGTTGGTCCCGTGGGAGGTGTTGGTGCCACCCACGGGGCCGTTCGGGGGCTGTTTCGAGTTCTCACCCTCTAACGCCATGTTTTTAAGCCTAAGTGTGGAAATAAGCAAATTACCGTCGTACTCTCAAACCGGGACACCCGCGGCTGCGGGGTCCGTTCTCACGAGTTACGTTGGTCCCGTGGGAGGTGTTGGTGCCACCCACGGGGCCGTTCGGGGGCTGTTTCGAGGTCTCACCCTCTAACGCCATGTTTTTAAGCCTAAGTGTGGAAATAAGCAAATTACCGTCGTACTCTCAAACCGGGACACCCGCGGCTGCGGGGTCCGTTCCCACGAGTTACGTTGGTCCCGTGGGAGGTGTTAGTGCCACCCACGGGGCCGTTCGGGGGCTGTTTCGAGGTCTCACCCTCTAACGCCATGTTTTTAAGCCTAAGTGTGGAAATAAGCAAATTACCGTCGTACTCTCAAACCGGGACACCCGCGGCTGCGGGGTCCGTTCCCACGAGTTACGTTGGTCCCGTGGGAGGTGTTAGTGCCACCCACGGGGCCGTTCGGGGGCTGTTTCGAGTTTTCACCCTCTAACGCCATGTTAAGCCTAAGTGTAGAAATAAGCAAATTACCGTCGTACTCTCAAACCGGGACACCCGCGGCTGCGGGGTCAGTTCCTACGAGTTACGTTGGTCCCGTGGGAGGTGTTGGTGCCACCCACGGGGCCGTTCGGGGGCTGTTTCGAGTTCTCACCCTCTAACGCCATGTTTTTAAGCCTAAGTGTGGAAATAAGCAAATTACCGTCGTACTCTCAAACCGGGACACCCGCGGCTGCGGGGTCCGTTCCCACGAGTTACGTTGGTCCCGTGGGAGGTGTTAGTGCCACCCACGGGGCCGTTCGGGGGCTGTTTCGAGGTCTCACCCTCTAACGCCATGTTTTTAAGCCTAAGTGTGGAAATAAGCAAATTACCGTCGTACTCTCAAACCGGGACACCCGCGGCTGCGGGGTCCGTTCCCACGAGTTACGTTGGTCCCGTGGGAGGTGTTAGTGCCACCCACGGGGCCGTTCGGGGGCTGTTTCGAGTTTTCACCCTCTAACGCCATGTTAAGCCTAAGTGTAGAAATAAGCAAATTACCGTCGTACTCTCAAACCTGGACACCCGCGGCTGCGGGGTCAGTTCCTACGAGTTACGTTGGTCCCGTGGGAGGTGTTGGTGCCACCCACGGGGCCGTTCGGGGGCTGTTTCGAGTTCTCACCCTCTAACGCCATGTTTTTAAGCCTAAGTGTGGAAATAAGCAAATTACCGTCGTACTCTCAAACCGGGACACCCGCGGCTGCGGGGTCCGTTCCCACGAGTTACGTTGGTCCCGTGGGAGGTGTTGGTGCCACCCACGGGGCCGTTCGGGGGCTGTTTCGAGGTCTCACCCTCTAACGCCATGTTTTTAAGCCTAAGTGTGGAAATAAGCAAATTACCGTCGTACTCTCAAACCGGGACACCCGCGGCTGCGGGGTCCGTTCCCACGAGTTACGTTGGTCCCGTGGGAGGTGTTAGTGCCACCCACGGGGCCGTTCGGGGGCTGTTTCGAGTTTTCACCCTCTAACGCCATGTTAAGCCTAAGTGTAGAAATAAGCAAATTACCGTCGTACTCTCAAACCGGGACACCCGCGGCTGCGGGGTCAGTTCCTACGAGTTACGTTGGTCCCGTGGGAGGTGTTGGTGCCACCCACGGGGCCGTTCGGTTGCTGTTTCGAGTTCTCACCCTCTAACGCCATGTTTTTAAGCCTAAGTGTGGAAATAAGCAAATTACCGTCGTACTCTCAAACCGGGACACCCGCGGCTGCGGGGTCCGTTCCCACGAGTTACGTTGGTCCCGTGGGAGGTTTTAGTGCCACCCACGGGGCCGTTCGGGGGCTGTTTCGAGGTCTCACCCTCTAACGCCATGTTTTTAAGCCTAAGTGTGGAAATAAGCAAATTACCGTCGTACTCTCAAACCGGGACACCCGCGGCTGCGGGGTCCGTTCCCACGAGTTACGTTGGTCCCGTGGGAGGTGTTGGTGCCACCCACGGGGCCGTTCGGGGGCTGTTTCGAGTTCTCACCCTCTAACGCCATGTTTTTAAGCCTAAGTGTGGAAATAAGCAAATTACCGTCGTACTCTCAAACCGGGACACCCGCGGCTGCGGGGTCCGTTCCCACGAGTTACGTTGGTCCCGTGGGAGGTGTTGGTGCCACCCACGGGGCCGTTCGGGGGTTGTTTCGAGTTCTCACCCTCTAACGCCATGTTTTTAAGCCTAAGTGTGGAAATAAGCAAATTACCGTCGTACTCTCAAACCGGGACACCCGCGGCTGCGGGGTCCGTTCCCACGAGTTACGTTGGTCCCGTGGGAGGTGTTGGTGCCACCCACGGGGCCGTTCGGGGGCTGTTTCGCGTTCTCACCCTCTAACGCCATGTTTTTAAGCCTAAGTGTGGAAATAAGCAAATTATCATCGTACTCTCAAACCGGGACACCCGCGGCTGCGGGGTCAGTTCCTACGAGTTACGTTGGTCCCGTGGGAGGTGTTGGTGCCACCCACGGGGCCGTTCGGGGGCTGTTTCGAGTTCTCACCCTCTAACCCCATGTTTTTAAGCCTAAGTGTGGAAATAAGCAAATTACCGTCGTACTCTCAAACCGGGACACCCGCGGCTGCGGGGTCCGTTCCCACGAGTTACGTTGGTCCCGTGGGAGGTGTTAGTGCCACCCACGGGGCCGTTCGGGGGCTGTTTCGAGTTTTCACCCTCTAACGCCATGTTAAGCCTAAGTGTAGAAATAAGCAAATTACCGTCGTACTCTCAAACCGGGACACCCGCGGCTGCGGGGTCAGTTCCTACGAGTTACGTTGGTCCCGTGGGAGGTGTTGGTGCCACCCACGGGGCCGTTCGGGGGCTGTTTCGAGTTCTCACCCTCTAACGCCATGTTTTTAAGCCTAAGTGTGGAAATAAGCAAATTACCGTCCTACTCTCAAACCGGGACACCCGCGGCTGCGGGGTCCGTTCCCACGAGTTACGTTGGTCCCGTGGGAGGTTTTAGTGCCACCCACGGGGCCGTTCGGGGGCTGTTTCGAGGTCTCACCCTCTAACGCCATGTTTTTAAGCCTAAGTGTGGAAATAAGCAAATTACCGTCGTACTCTCAAACCGGGACACCCGCGGCTGCGGGGTCCGTTCCCACGAGTTACGTTGGTCCCGTGGGAGGTGTTGGTGCCACCCACGGGGCCGTTCGGGGGCTGTTTCGAGTTCTCACCCTCTAACGCCATGTTTTTAAGCCTAAGTGTGGAAATAAGCAAATTACCGTCGTACTCTCAAACCGGGACACCCGCGGCTGCGGGGTCCGTTCCCACGAGTTACGTTGGTCCCGTGGGAGGTGTTGGTGCCACCCACGGGGCCGTTCGGGGGTTGTTTCGAGTTCTCACCCTCTAACGCCATGTTTTTAAGCCTAAGTGTGGAAATAAGCAAATTACCGTCGTACTCTCAAACCGGGACACCCGCGGCTGCGGGGTCCGTTCCCACGAGTTACGTTGGTCCCGTGGGAGGTGTTGGTGCCACCCACGGGGCCGTTCGGGGGCTGTTTCGCGTTCTCACCCTCTAACGCCATGTTTTTAAGCCTAAGTGTGGAAATAAGCAAATTATCATCGTACTCTCAAACCGGGACACCCGCGCCTGCGGGGTCAGTTCCTACGAGTTACGTTGGTCCCGTGGGAGGTGTTGGTGCCACCCACGGGGCCGTTCGGGGGCTGTTTCGAGTTCTCACCCTCTAACCCCATGTTTTTAAGCCTAAGTGTGGAAATAAGCAAATTACCGTCGTACTCTCAAACCGGGACACCCGCGGCTGCGGCATCCGTTCCCACGAGTTACGTTAGTCCCGTGGGAGGTGTTAGTGCCACCCACGGGGCCGTTCGGGGGCTGTTTCGAGTTTTCACCCTCTAACGCCATGTTAAGCCTAAGTGTAGAAATAAGCAAATTACCGTCGTACTCTCAAACCGGGACACCCGCGGCTGCGGGGTCAGTTCCTACGAGTTACGTTGGTCCCGTGGGAGGTGTTGGTGCCACCCACGGGGCCGTTCGGGGGCTGTTTCGAGTTCTCACCCTCTAACGCCATGTTTTTAAGCCTAAGTGTGGAAATAAGCAAATTACCGTCCTACTCTCAAACCGGGAGACCCGCGGCTGCGGGGTCAGTTCCCACGAGTTACGTTGGTCCCGTGGGAGGTGTTGGTGCCACCCATGGGGCCGTTCGGGGGCTGTATCGACTTCTCACCCTCTAACGCCATGTTTTCAAGCCTAAGTGTGGAAATAAGCAAATTACCGTCGTACTCTCAAACCGGGAGACCCGCGGCTGCGGGGTCAGTTCCTACGAGTTACGTTGGTCCCGTGGGAGGTGTTGGTGCCACCCACGGGGCCGTTCGGGGGCTGTTTCGAGTTCTCACCCTCTAACGCCATGTTTTCAAGCCTAAGTGTGGAAATAAGCAAATTACCGTCCTACTCTCAAACCGGGAGACCCGCGGCTGCGGGGTCAGTTCCTACGAGTTACGTTGGTCCCGTGGGTGGTGTTGGTGCCACCCACGGGGCCGTTCGGGGGCTGTTTCGAGTTCTCACCCTCTAACGCCATGTTTTTAAGCCTAAGTGTGGAAAAAAGCAAATTACCGCCGTACTCTCAAACCGGGAGACCCGCGGCTGCGGGGTCAGTTCCTACGAGTTACTTTGGTCCCGTGCGAGGGGTTCGTGACTCTTACGGGACCGTTTAAAGGCTGTTTTACGTTTTCACCCTTTGATGGCATGTTTTTAGGCTTAAGTCTATTTTTTATCAAATTTCCGTCATACACTCAAACCGGGAGCCCCATGACTACGCGGTTCATTCCTATGAGTGACATTGGTCCCGTGCGAGGTGTTCGTGACTCTTACGGGACCGTTTTGTGTTTGTTTTACGTTTTCACCCTTTGATGGCATGTTTTTATGCTTTAAGTCTAATTTTTTTTCAAATTTACGTCGTACACTCCAACTGGGAGCCTCATGACTATGCGGTCGGTTCCTACGAGTTACATTGGTCCCGTGCGAGGTGTTTGTGACTCTTACCGGACCGTTTTAAGGCTATTTTACATTTTCACCCTTCGATGGCATTTTTTATGCTTAAGTTCATTTTTTTGCAAATTTACGCCGTACACTCACCCGGGAGCCCCGTCCCTACGCGGTCGGTTCCTACGAGTCACATTGGTCCCGTGCGAGGTGTTCGTGATTCTTACCAGACCATTTTTTGATTTTTTTACGTTTTCACCCTTCGATGGCATGTTTTTATGCTTAAGTCTAATTTTTTGCAAATTTACGTCATACACTCAAATCGCGACTCCCGTGACTACGCGGTCTGTTCCTATGAGTCGCATTGATCCCGTGCGAGGTGTTCGTGACTCTTACGGGACCGTTTGGTCTTTGTTTTAGGTTTTCATCCTTCGATGGCATGTTTTTATAATTAAGTCTAACTTTTTGCAAATTTACGTCGTACACTCAAACCGGGAGCCCCGTGACTACGCGGTCGGTTCCTATGAGTTGCATTGGTCCCGTGCGAGGTGTTCATGACTCTTACGGGACCGTTTTGTGTTTGTTTTACGTTTTCACCCTTCGATGGCATGTTTTTATGCTTATCGTCGTATTATGAAATCGGGAGTCTAAAATATTTTCAACATATTATCCAACAATCAAACCAATAATTATCCCGTACTCCTTCTAATTATCACATATTCCTTCAAACATACTATCCAACAACAAGCCAACAACCAATAATTATCCCGTACTCCTTCTATCATCTAAAAGATTTAATAAATAATGCATATCAATTATATAACTACTTTAGTTAAAGTAAAGAGTACCTGGCGTGTAATGAAGAACTGGTATGTAATGAAGAAGTGGTATCTAATTGGTATGTAATAATGTATGTGAGCATTCAATTTCTATAAAATTGGATAAACAAATAAAAAATATCATAAAGTTTACCATGATATGTGTAGGTAGTAGCGTTGCACCTCTATCCGGATGCTCACTTACTGTGAAATACCAAATCTGAAAAAATATTTACACTCCGTTAAAATAATGGGTTAATTTAAACACGCCGTTAATTTCAGGGACAATATGCCGTTAAAATATGAGGGTCACCCAAAGTCGATTAATATTAACATCCGAAAATCTAAATATGTGATATAAATTGGCTTACCCAAAGTTTTTTTTACTAATATTAACAACCTAATAGGTTGTAAGACTAAAGTTTCAAAAACATTATCTCACACTATTTATACTTTTACATTAAATTATCTATATATACTATATATATAGATAAAAAATATTATCCCAAATTCAAATCATATAAATTATCTATATATACTATAAATACTGTGTATAAATTGTAAAGACATGTAAACTATATATACATATATTAATGGAATCTACATAAATTAATGGAGAAAAAGAATAAAATTTACTTGGGAGAGAGCTGGGGTTGGGGCGGAGCTGGGGCTGGGGCTGGGGCTGGGCTGGAGCTAGGGCGGAGCTAGGGCTGGAGCTAGGGTTGCTGCTGCTAGTAGGTTGAAGCTGAGGAATACTCCAACTGATTGACGAGAGAGAATCGCTAGGTCATCAACATCTGACGAGAGAGAGAGAAAAGCGGGCAAATGAAAAAAAGAAATAGCGCGCCTCTTTATTTTTTAGGAATGACCTGGTCACGGCTTTAGGCCGTGACCCACCATCGCAACACACCACACCCTTAGAGCTCTGCCTGCGACCTGATTGATGAATAATGGTCACGGCCTACAGCCGTGACCCCCTTGCGCGACCTACAGCAGCTACCAAATGAGGTATGGTCACGGCCCATAGCCGTGACCCATACCAAGACATGGTCGCGGCCCAAAGCCGTGACCCTCGATCTGTGATGCGCGGCCATTGTCATCCAACCTATAGTGCTTGAATAAGGTATGGTCACGGCCCATAGCCGTGACCCACGCCCAGAAATGGTCACGGCCCTAAGCCGTGACCCTCAATGTGTGTACTCACTTCTTCCTCATGCCATGGGTCACGGACTTGGGCCGTGACCCATCCGCGACCAAGCTTGGAGGGAATTTTGGCGCGAGTTTGGCGCCAAGATGGTCACGACCTGGTCACGGCCCAAGTCCGTGACCACTTCCAAAGCATCGATAATTTAGTGTGGTAATTAATATGGTCACGCCAAATATGGAGTGGGTCACGGCCCAAGTCCGCGACCAGCTGGTCGCGGACTTGGGCCGTGACCCACTGGGCGTGACCATTCGCAGGATTTGGTGTAGTGAATGAGGAGGTGGAAACTAGTGTTTCACCTCAATTTTTCAAAGAATTTCTCATCGAATGTGATTCCCTCTCCCCCGAAATTCAATCTCCTTCCGATGATATGTTGACGGAGATTGAATTTATTTCATTACCATATACGTTTTCCGTGATCGAACCATTAGAATTACCGGTTGATTCCTATGAGTCGGTAGAAACTTTTAAAATTTCTACACTTTTTGCCGATGAGGATTCTTTACCGGACTTGTTTTCGATGGACGTTATCCCGACGTGTTCACCGTCTCCCATTCCATTTGAAAAATCTTTGGGAGATGAGTCGATTTTTCTTGGACCTCAAGTGTACCTTTCCCCCTTATTATCCAAATCCCCCATCGTTCGCCCAAAATTTCAAATTGGCAATGGTTCACTTTTTTCACCACCCACATGCCTTCCGTTGTTCAAACGGAATTCCTATTTTCCGGGAGGCATGTTCGCTTTGGAGGGTCCACCGTTGATCTTTCAAAGTCAAATACCTTTTTGGGTGAACCCTCAACTATTTAGACTTCTAGTATATAGTTAGTGTGAAGCCTAAATAGTAGGTTGTAAATAGTTAGCTTTTTAATTTTCTTTCTTTCCTTTTTTTTTTCTTTCCTTTTTAATTTAGTCTAGTGTAATTAGTTAACTTTTTGTTATTTGTTTTTGCTATGCTCGGTACTAACTTGGTTTGTAGATTCCTTTGGACTCGCGCTTATGGAGATCGCTCTAATTTTGGGTAATATCGTTATTTTCCTCTCTTTGTGTTGTGTTCTTAATGCGCATTGAGGACAATGCAACATTTAAGTTAGGGGGTGTAGAATATTCTATCCATTTCATGTGTAGTCCATGGATTTGCTCACACTTTTTGCTCACATGTAGTATAGTGGTAAGTATTCCCGCCTGTCACGCGGGTGACCCGGGTTCGATCCCCGGCAACGGCGCCATTTTGTGATCGGGCGGAAAAAGTGTGTTCGTGTGAGGACACAATCGTCGTGTGTTTCGCCGCGGCGATACAAAGAACCTAAACTACAGCTACACTTGACAAGCAAGTAAAGCGGTAAGTCGGGTATCGAGAATCCACAGGGAGTAATTGAATTTTAGATGTTAATTGTTTAATTACTTCAGGAATAAAAGTGTAAAAGATGATAGGTGGTTATGGTGACAAAAGAAAAGAATAAGTTAACGATAAATTAAAGGAAAGCGAGGATCGGGATCGCATACACACATTCACGGGCTAAACAACTACTAATTAGAATTTCGGTTCGAAAACATTTAATCGATCATTTTCAATTAAGCATAAACATCACGCAATAAGGAATTTAATCCAAAGTTGCGAGATTAAACATTTAACTGAAAATGGTCGCACGCGGATTAAATTCGGATTATCGCTATAAACACTAAAGTTGCGTGACAAATAAAGTTAAACGCATAATAATCCAACTTTAATACACGCGGTTTCAATTAAATGCAATTTCACACGAAAACCTAACTTTCGAGGTTCTAAACCCGTAAATGGCGGAACACAATCCCGACCCTATTTATCTACGGAAAAATCATGGAAATAAACTAATTTACACTAATATTACACTATAAAAGCAATAAATAACAATAAATAAACTTATCTAGGCATGGAAAATGGAAAGAAAGCAAGGAAAACAACTATATTAAGGAAGAAAAGGTTAAGGTACAACTTACAAAACAAAGAGTACAACCATCCAAAGCAAGAGGGATAGGGTTTAGCTCCCAATTATAAAAGCCCTAAATCTAGCAAAAATGAAGTTATCTAAGCTCCCCCCTTCAAAATGAAGAGATAAGGGTTAAATATATAATATCCCATGGCAAAATTGTAAATAAAAAGGGAAATTGCAAAATATCAGCATAGCCGAATCGATTTGGCCTGGAGCCGAATCGATTTGGCCCCACGATATTTGGCTACTGGTCCAAGCCGAATCGATTCGGTTTTGGCCGAATCGATTCGCAAGCAACAGGTCTGAATCTGCAGCTTTGTCCTGTTTTACGGAAAATGCCGCCATTTCTTCGTTATAGCTCGGAATGAGGCACGGTCGGAGGCTACGCGAAGATACTCAGAGGACTACAACATCCAAGAAGACATTAGGCTAAAAAACCAAAATATGAAATGACTAAAATGCCCTTGAATGTGACCTTGAGTGAACTTTTCATGTCAAAACCATCCTAAAAATGCCATAACTCCATCGATACAACTCGGAATCATGCACCGTCAGCGGCCACGCGAAGAGAAATCAAAGGGCTTCAACTTCCGTGAAGAGCTCGGGATTCAAACCCAAATGCTGGAATTACTAAAATGCCCCCGAAGATGCAAAAGTCGACGAAACATTTTTCGAAAAGCGTCCGAACTTCATACTAAGCATCCAAATACCTACAAAATCTCAATTAACCCCTGCAAAACATGTTAACATAGAAATCCGAGGTTGTCTGGTTAACGAGCATAAGTATAGGGATTAAGATACCCAAGGGGGCTAATAAGGCGTAGGTTAACGGGTGAAATACGCAATATTTGCGTCGTATCAGTAACATCTTAGGTGATGACCTCAGACCCTCATAACACCATTCAGTGGTGACGAGGTCTGAGGTCAGACACCATAATGAGATGACCTCAAACCCTTAACATCATTAATTTGGTGAATACTTATTATGGGGGTAACATCTTAGGTGATGACCTCAGACCCTCATAACACCATTCAGTGGTGACGAGGTCTGAGGTCAGACACCATAATGAGATGACCTCAGACCCTTAATATCATTAATTTGGTGAAAACTTATTATGGGGGTAACATCTTAGGTGATGACCTCAGACCCTCATAGCACCATTCAGTGGTGACGAGGTCTGAGGTCAGACACTATAATGAGATGACCTCAGACCCTTAACATCATTAATTTGGTGAAGACCCTTAACATCATTAAATTGGTGAAAACTTATTATGGGGGTAACATCTTAGGTGATGACCTCAGACCCTCATAACACCATTCAGTGGTGACGAGGTCTGAGGTCAGACACCATAATGAGATGACCTCAGACCCTTAACATCATTAATTTGGTGAAGACTTATTATGGGGGTAACATCTTAGATGATGACCTCAGACCGTCATAACACCATTCAGTGGTGACGAGGTCTGAGCTCAGACACCATAATTAGATGACCTCAGACCCTTAACATCATTAATTTGGTGAAGACCCTTAACATCATTAATTTGGTGAATACCCTTAACATCATTAATTTGGTGAAAACTTATTATGGGGGTAACATCTTAGGTGATGACCTCAGACCCTCATAACACCATTCATTGGTGACGAGGTCTGAGGTCAGACACTATAAATGAGATGACCTCAGACCCTTAACATCATTAATTTGGTGAGATTAATTACGAGGATAACCTTTTAGGTAATGACCTCAGACCTTCATAACACCATTCATTGGTGAGAAGGTCTGAGCTCAGGACCATTGGTTGAGTTTAAACAAGACCATTGCAAATTTATTTTTAGCAAACACCATAACAATGGAACTAAGAATGAAAGACATCACATGACATTCAATAAAAAGTAAGTGAATATGGTCCTCATCAGAGATTGGTATACATTCAGAAATAATAAGATGTTCAATGATTACATACAAGTTCCACAATACAGTCAAGTTATAAGCAGTGATCAAAATATCCTAATCTGAGAGGGGAACGTTGACATCCTCGGCTTGATTAGTTACCTCGACCGCATCATCGCAAAGGTCTGTCCCTTCCAACCTCGGTGACCTCTAATGTAGCAGTCTCGGCAGGAGCAACAGCCTCTTCCTCAACCTCTTGGAGATCTTGGGCAAATTGAGCATCAGCAAAGTCGAGACCAACGAAATCAGAGGCCTTCAAAGTGCCGGCCTCTCTCTCCCTGACGTCTGCCCATTTAATAGTGGCTTTGATACCTTTTTCAAGGTATTCAAAGCCGAAGCCCATGAACTCGTCAGAGGCCTTGTAGTCAGCAATTATCTTTTCAGAGGAGTCCTCAAGGGCGGCCTTAACAGCTGAGTTGACCTTTTGCTGCAGAACGTCGTCCTTAGCCTTTAGTGCAGCAACATGATCCTTGCCGAGCTGGGAGATGTCCTTCTCTAACCCCTTCACCTTCTCCTCAGAGTCCTTCAGCTCAGACTTGAGGTGCTCGATCTCTGCGCTCAGAGTACTCTGGACTTTCTCTGCCTCTTGCCCCTTTTGGATGAGAGGCAACTTCCCCAGAGTCCAGTTTGATAATGGTGCATAGTGATCAAGCCCTGCATATTTAGTGATTATGAGTAAACTGAAGAAGAATCAGAGGTTACACTTAGAAGAATTTCTGAAGAAGGATCAAATCATACCTAAACGGCTCTGTGAAGGCCGAACTCAACCAGCAATGGGGTGTCAAGGGACCTGAAGAAGCGTTTGTCAGCCTCGGTCATTACAGAGCCGATGGCATCTAGGGCCTGCATACTGTGGCCGACTACACTGTCGGTTAACTTCAGCTGATTCAGACGAGCCGACAGGGCGTCAGCTGAAGAGATAGGGATGGCAGGTTCAACAACCTTCTTCTTCGACCTCTGATCCTCAGGGGCATGATCTTCGGGGGCCCTCTCCTTTTTTGCTGGGGGCTTAGAGGCAGAGGGAGATGGGGGAGGAGCATTAAGACCTACTTTCTTGGCAAGTCTTGTCAAGCTTGGTGCAGCCATCTCCCAAAGCTCGTCTGGAATGTCCTTTGGTCGCTCTGCAAAAAATTAGTAGACCTGAGTTAGATAATCAGATATGAATAAACTCAGAGGTTAAACTTGCAAAACAAAAATTCTTACCAAGCTCGGCAAGGGGACTTCCACCCAGACCTGTCCCAGAGAGGAAGTGGGGAGTCATCAAGTGTTCGAACCTGACAAATAGACCATGTACCCCCTGATCTTGAAGGGCTTTCACCTTCTGGAGGTTCTGTAGACTTAGGTTAGGGTCGGCCCTGGCAGACATGGTGACCTTACCCCATCTCAGGGGCATCCTCTGCTCCAGATTGGATGAGGGAACACATGGGCCAAACTCCCATGTCCCTGAAGCAAAGAAGTACCGAGGCTTCCAGTTATGGTTGGAAGTCTAGGTCACCTGAAGCAATTTCTTCTCAGGCCTCCGAGCTACAAAATGGTAGTAGCTCGGATGATTTTTGGCCGAGGAAGGAACGTAACAACCTACAAAGACTTGAACTGGAAGGTCTGAGTGGTGGACAGCCTTCCATAACACTATGGCCCTATTAGGATTCTCCAGGCATCAGGAGAGAGTTGGGAGGGGGCCAAATTAATATAAGAAATGATGGACTTGATAATGGGGTGAATGGGCAGACGGAACCCCAACTTGAACATTTGCTCGTACAAGCAGACCTCACCGTCTCGGCCATGATAAGCCCTCTCTTCCCTCAGAGGTCTCCTAAGTTTTATTAAGGGGCTGATAGAATACAGATATCTGAAGCAGAGAAGGTCTACCTCAGTAATTGTACTCTCGATCTCGGCCGCCTCAGAGACATCGACATCGCTCTCAACCTCATCATCATCCAACTCAACGTCGACCGGAGCAGATGTTGATGGGTAACTCGGAAACCTCAGAGCAAACTCTGCCCCGGTGACGACCGATATAGGGATGGCGTCAATTGGTGGTGGAATGGCCACACTCGGTTCAAGAATCTCAACCTCTGAGGAAGACCCTGAGGTGCTTGAGTGGTTATGGGATGAGGCTCGGCTGGAGACCTCAGCTTGATCAGGGGTCTGATCAGGCCTAGGTGTGAAGTCCATGGCCTCTTGAAAGGAATCCACAGACATGGGGTCTGAGGTAGACGATTCAGACTCAGACATAGGTATGGGATCAGTAGGAACCTCTGTCTGATAGAAGTTCTCCGGGGGGTCAGGATATATCACCTTCAGGGGTGGTGGAAAAATGGGTCTAATGGGAAACTCTTGCGATCTACGAGCCTCCTCCTGTGCTCTTTCTATTTGCCTAATCTTTTCTAAAGTCTTCTCTCTAAGAGAGGGGAACTCCTCAAGAAGCTGATATAAGGGTCTGAGCATCAGAGGACGACAATACATTTAGGGATTTTCCTAAACTCCAAAAATTACAAACAAGGTTGGCTGATAAATCAAAGGAATCTAAAGATCAAACTACTTAAACTTGGCAAGAATAGCTCGCCTGAAATTATGGTGGTGTCGCCGGAAATCTAAGAAACTCGCCGAAAATACGAAAATAAGGGTGCTTGCAGGAAAAATGAAGGAAAAAGTATGCTAGACCTTACCTGAGGATGAAATGGTAAGGAAGAGAGGAGAAGACGCGGGAAATCACCACCAAAAGCTTTGAATCAAGATCTTTCTAGAGAGAGAAAAGCTACAGGAATGAGAGCGGCTGAAATGAAAGAAATGAAGAAGAAAGAAGGAAAGAAGGGTTCAAAACCCTTATATACTCAGGCACAACTCCCAAGGCCCATCATTGCCTTGGGAGCCCCAAAGGGCGGCTGACAACACACGCCTACCAAGCAAGCATGTTCCAGCATTGGACAAGTGTCAAACAAGTATTGGCTTGTAACAGACAGGCCTTGGAGGTGTAGTAATCCCCTAGTCACTTGCTCTCACATATGACTAAGGGCTGGGGGGTGATTGATATTCCCTAAGTGTAACCTCGGCCTAGAGACACCAACCTCGGTCGAGATCATGGCCGACGTTGGACGAGTCTTGGGCACGCGATATCAGACCTCGACCATAGCAAGGTCGACATGGGCCACACTACCATGAGCCCCTCCAAGGGACATCACAAGGATCGGAAGCATTCTCGTATACCTTGGAATGGCAACCTCGGCCAGATGTAGGCCGAGCTCACAGGAGGCCACCAGCTACCTGATCAAGCTACCAGTTCAACCTCCTCTCAGGCCGACCTTGTCCTTCGTCTCGGCCAGGTTTAGGCCGAGACCTCATGGAATACTCGGACTGAACAGGTATCAAGACTCACCAACCTCGGCCTCACCAAGGCCGAGGTCATACACCAGACGCGATAGCCGAGCACCTACTGACATTTAGATAAGGACACGTGGACACAAGTCAGTTATAACAAGATTATTCCCCACACGTGGGGAGAATATTGCATCATCATTCTTTACATGTGACAATAATAGATGGCACTCCCATATTGGTGAGGTAACCACACACATGCTCATTGCATGCATGGAGGGTACATTACACCCCCTAGGTACTATATATAGAGGTCATCCTCTACCTTGCAAAAGGATCCCAGATATACAACCCCGGCTGAAACTCTGTCTAGATACACAGTAGAGAGAGAAAGCTTGAGAGATTGTATCCATGACCATTAGTGCCTTATTGCAGTAAGGTTATTCACACACACAGTGGACGTAGGCCAATTTAGGCTGAACCACTTATATCCTGGTGTACTCTCCCCTTCTCCTCATCTCATTCTCTTGCCATTTACATAACTATGATGCTATTGATGTTCATAGATTGAGCTTGAAAACACCTTATCTGGTGGTGCTAATTCCAGCATCATCATTTAACCAAAATAAGTTAAATCTATATATCTACATATATACGAGACTTTAAAATATGTTTTCTTAGTTTAAAAAAATCACTAACCTACCTTTTGAGAGAAACATAGTTTATCTTTTCTTATCAAATTCATGGAAATGATATTCTTATGGTAAGGACATTTACACCAAATTTCATTAACGGGTTAATTACACTTTGTACCCCACTCTTACAAATCTATCACCTTACCTTAACTCTCATTTTTTTTACTAAGAGACATAGACTTTATAAAATGCCTCAGTTTGATCCAAAACTAGAATGGTGTTAATTTGTTTGGCATAGTTTTAGTGAAGTGAATATTATGTGACAATTTTTTTGTCAAGATACAATGAAAATGGTAATTAAGTAAATATTCATCTGAATATTAAGTGTAAAATAGTTAATATATGAACCCTTAATCATTTCCTTTGAATGGTAGAATTCAAATATGATGGATTAAATTCAAAGCCACAACCATAAGATGAACGAGTTCAATCAGTAGGAATGATTATGTATTATCGTTCCCATAGACGGCGACATTCAATGATGATGATATAATATATAATGAAGCTAATATAACAAAAATGATGATGAATAGTAGATCAACCATAAACAACATGAAAATCAAACGATGAACATGACTAGTAATCATAAAGACAACATAAGAGAATATGATCAAACACAGAGATATATGTGGGTTAGCTTGTTAGCTTACATCCACATAAAGGGGATAAATGTTTCACTATAATTTAGTGTAAACCCACCATGGTTATAGCGTTTACATTCAATAAAACAATCTATATGTGTGTGTGTGTATTTTACATAATAAAAGATATAAAGATATCTTTTATATAAAGCCGAGTATCTTTTACTTATAATATTTATACTTGACCTGAGGTAGAAAGTGATTCACAACAGTCATTAGTAGTCGATGGTACACTAACCTTGTGGTTAGACGATAGCAAACAATAGGCCATGTTAGTAACTAACTTGAGGTTGGAATGACAAATGTCTAATTATTTAGAAGTAGAGGCCTACGATGTATGGGGATATATTATCAATCAACTAGGAGTCTTGGGGGTGATATTATTACTATAGGAATAAGTTCACGCTCTTTTTAAAAGAATATTATGTAACCAAATGTTTTAAACCAAAAGGATTTTGTATGATGACAACACAATTGAGATAAGATCATAACTTCACTATCCTCTCTCTAAATATACTTGAGATTAAAACAATCACTCAACACATTATGAGATATGTTACCAATAACATATCATCAAAATAACCATACAACCATACCCATGTAAAATAATGAAGCCTTTCAACCAAGACAATGAAGACCATAACCAAGACAATGAAGTTTAGAAGCTATTCAAAATTGACTTAATGTTTACATTAATCCCTAACAAAGTTCATCTCTCAAACCTCAAGTCGTGTTCAAACGTCAGCAAGTCAAATAACTAAGATCAGTACTATATCCCATAACCTATGGTGATAAAACTCATGCAAGCATCACATTATAAACCCACAATTGATAATTCAAACAAGTAAAAGAATCCTCAAAAGTCCTCATGATTATTACTTTATTTTGTTGTACTTTAGAAACCATTATACAAAATTAAGGTAACAAGTTTTATATTGTATATTCTCAAAATCTACACACCTAAACCCACCTTAGAGCTCCGTAAACCTTTTCTAAAGCATTGCCCTAAACCCAACACCCTTTTTCCTAAAACCTGGGAGGTTTAGTTGACTAAACCTTAGTTTTAGTCGACTAAAAGTAGTTTTAGCTCGCCAAACTTCTTGAAAACCAACTAAACCTTTGAGATATCCAACTAAATCCAACCAAAAGGAGTTTTAGTCGACTAAAAGTTTCAAATTTTCTAGATTGATTTTTGTAAAACTTTTCAATCTTTTATCCAAATACCCTAACCTTTATAACTCTTTTACCAACCTTTTTAACAATGTTTGGATGCCTCTTAACACTATAAATACCAGATCCCACTTCCATTTCAAAACACATAAGCATACAACAATATCTTCTTAAGTAAAGTTATATTTCCTAGCTTGTGTTAATATCCCAAAGTTCCTTAGAGAGAAAATCCAAATCCCAAAATCTATTTGAGAGTTTTATTCCTAAAAGACTACACCAAAACTATGACATCCTGTCTATTTCAATCATGGGTGATTAGTCCTTTACTAAAATAGGAGACTCATCTGGTTCATTCTTAGTATCATTATCGGTAACATTTTAAATTACTAACCACCTATTAATTAAATAAGCTAGTACCAAATTTTATCTTTCATTAACATAAAACAATATTAGCCAAAACACAGTAATCCCAAACACAACAATCAATATAAATGAAACAATGATGTAACATGTAAAGCGGATATAAATAGATAAAATCCTCAAATAAACCATTGGGCAAAAATCCAACACATCAAATCCATCTGACTAAAATTCTAAAGTACATATTTTAGAATGAAAAAGGGGCAACAACTAATACGAAAATAAAGAACCTAATCTAGAATGCAATAAGTGAAGTAACTACTCAACAACCTGTAAGCCTCCACATCAGTTGCAAATTCATGTCCCTGAAAATAATAATCACCCATGGTGTCCCTCTGAATGGACACCTAAAAGTGTTTGGAAAATAGATTTGATGCGAGTCAGAGCCCAAAATTTTTAAAAATATTTGCAAGTAATTACGATGCAATAAATAAATATGAAATAAAACTTTTCATATTTAATCCGGTGTCGCACTCCCATGAGATACTCCTCACCTCTCAACTATAGTGCACACCTAGTAAATACATCTTAACTCGCTTAGTTACACTACCCCGCCTAACTAGTCCTGTTGAAAATCTTACTAATATACCACTGTACCCCGAGTATAGTTTAACATCCACTTCTTAGCTATTTCTCTCATTAGCTTAATTAACCATTTCATCATTTATCATTCTCGTAACGTTATCCCAGTTGTTTATAGCATTCACTCTTGAAGTACTAAACTCGTATATAATTACCACACTAATATACACACACACACACACACGTAAAGTTATACTACAAACCACACACATATGTTGCGTATAATCGTCATCCTCCGAGTAATAACTCATTGGATACCATCCCCCGAGTACTAACTCAGTAGATGCCTTCCCCCGAGTACTAACTCATTGGATGCCTTTCTCTACAATGCTATCATCATCTGGGGCATACTCACTTCATCCCAGTTACTAGCGGTCGGACTCTCACACTAACTCGATAAAATTACAAACGTATTGGAGGCAGCCATAGTCCTTCGATAGTAAGTCCCAACCATACCCTAATCGTCTCACTTCGAATAACCATCACACAAGGTATAAACACGGTGCTATGACATGGGGTCGATACTTCTCCTGCTATTTTTCGCCAGGGAAGATCACACATATCACACAACCTCCTCTGATAGCACTAGAGGGGTATGTTTTACATAAATATCATACACACAAATATTATTCATATTCCTATATATACGGTCTCTATACCCGTATATATATATTCAAAAAATTCGGCTAATTCGTGCCTACCAACCGAAGCACTAGCCCACTTATCTTGAGTCTATTCCCCAATTTTTAATTTATTTTAGATCTCCTCAATTAAATAAGTAAAGTAGCATCACCCTGCTAAACTTCCGCCACCTAATCATAATTAATTTTATTAAGTGGCTTCACTTCTCTAAGACACTCGGACTGACCCAAGCAGCATGTACATCAAATATTTACAAATTCATCCCCATTAATTCATTATTTAAAATTACTCATCAATTATTTCTCGCATTATCGCTAATCCAACTTTAATTACCCACTCATCTCTGGGTAATTTTAAATATTTTTAAATCACCAAAATAATTATTTCTTATTCTTATGATTTTATTAATTTTATTTGAGCCCTTGAAAAATCACCCATTAATCAAACAATCAATCTTAGAACTGTCATAAAACCAAACTGGTTGGCTAGCAATCCGAACCGATTTGGCTAGACCTACAAACCGGTTCGCTACCCCTATTTAGCGAACCCTCTTATCCAATTTTGACCCAAACCCCTTTAATAACATACCGAACCTCCATTAAAACGTATATAACCTAAGGGAATGGATCCTATATGGTTCTAATAGTAAACAATTATCCAAATATCAACGATTTATCTAATGTTATCAATTAAATTCATGAATTGGGTTTATAAAAAGAATATTCCATCTAAACCCTAGATTTTGTTTCAAAATCCCCAATTAAGCATATTCAATCTTTAACTTTCTGATATGATTCTGATTCCAGCAATGTTAATGGTTACCATATCATCAATTAATCATCAAACCTACATATGATATCCATTTCACCAAAAATCCCATTTATATGTCAAAACCCTTCCCAAAAATGGTTTTGTTCTACACTTACCATGATATGAACATGAATCACCTCAATTTAATTTAAATCAAGTTAATTATTTGCCTTGGAATGATTGTAGGGTCTGATCTCTCTTGTGTGTGATGATTTGATGCTAGAATCCCTTAAGTTTTCCTTCCAAACTAGCCCATCTAGCCTTCTCGTCTTTTCCTTATCTCTTTTAGGGTTTATAACTAATGGTAGGGCTGCCTCACACAACTAATATTTATATTTTAACCAATTATTCCAGAAATTAGGATATTAGGCTATTTTAAAATGACTTAAATACCCCTACATGAGTTCAAGGTAGTCTAAAAAGCCCCCGGAATCGAAATACTACCCCGGGTTCTTAATTCTACCTCTCTCAGCCCATTCGGAACCAACTGTGAACTCGAAATCTCCATTCGAGTCACTTTACATAAATTTCCTATCTCAACCTTACAATAATCTATTCACATGCTCCGATTGAGATACTGTAAAAAATCCCATCGTTCTCACTCACTACGATATACTAACAATTCACCGTATTTCATTTACTATAAACACACTAAGTAAATTTACTACATAAATATTAATCTTGATCTCACCCAATTAATATTTATTAAATACGCAATATTTCATTTTAATTAAATTACTTCACACGTGAAATTTTAAAAAAAATACCAGAAATAATTAAATCCATAATTATTGAAAAATACGGGGTGTTACATACTTCCCCATTTGCAAAGGAATTTCTTCCTCGAAATTCAAATATGCTCGGTACTAAAAGCTTCATATCCTTACATCCAATGCATTTGAAGTTATTCAAAATTAACTCGTAATAATATTTTGGTGTTTCCACTATACATAAGCCAGTAGTACCATTTTGATTGAAGGTCTACTCACTATAACCTAAGATTAGCAACAAGTCCTTTTAAACTCTTACATACCGATATACATTCCGTTAAGCTTAAGGTCTTTTTTATATAATGAGACACAAAAACTATCGTGAATCCTCTAACAACACTCAAAAGATGAGCCTACACTCCACTGGCTTTATCATCTCAATGTTGGAAAGGCCCGACTTTCATAAATGCCAATTTTTCTATGTTGCCAAAGTATGTAACTCCCTTTATGGGAGACACCCACAACAACCCCTGACAACTCATGTCAAACTTCAGAACTTTGGTTTATGGCGGCATATTCTCACTACGTTACTGAACTATTCGAAATTGGCATAGATTAACTCAATCCTTGCCGACGGACCATGAATCATTTCGGGTCCGAGGAGCTTGTTATTCCTCACCTCTAACCAACGAAAGGGTTTATGACAAGATTTTTGTATGAAGCTTCAGAAGGCAACACACAAATAATAAACTGCTATGAGTTATCACATGTAACTCTATCAATGGTAATTAATACTCCCAATTACCCAAAAATCCAGAATACACATTTCTCACATTCTCCAATCATCTTAGTCACCTCCCGTTTACCCATCGATCTAGAGGTAACATGCATTTATCAAAATGAAACTTCATCCGTATCACCTCCTTGTGCTTGTTCACAATAATATTGGGTGCCACCTTGTTCACAATTAGAGGTGGAACTCAAGGATCTCATCCTGATTCACAATAATATTAGGTGCCACCTTGTGCTTGTTCATTTCTTTATCTCCAATGAAATGTTGACATACCGCCCGATAGTATAACTAAGCCCAAATGAATAAAATTTATTCCATTTTGGTCAATCCATTAGATAAAACTGAAGGAAATCTTGACCACTCCACGACTTTGATAACCCAAGAATGAACTTTATCAGTCTGCGTATTCATTCTATCACTGGAATTACCAATCCATTACAAAATTCTGGTTGATCATCTCGGACCAACCTTTTCTATCTACGAGCGGTGCACCTGGAGACAACTTCACTATGTCTTACTTAACACCGATCCACATTCTCAATATTTCACATTACGTAGCACATCTTACTCCCCTTTTCTGGGGTATACCAAAACTATGGCCTGTGCGTTTGCTCCAAAAGTGCACACTTCCTGGGCTCTTTTTCGTTTGATAGAAATCAACATCCTATCTATATGCAAGCCACTCAAGGCATTCGACTGAGTAAGACTCCATTCTACTTCCCCAAAATAATTGGATCCTCTATTGTTAAGGGATATCTTTTACATGTGTCTCCACATTCTTTCAACCCACCTTGGTCGTGATAGTTCTCCTAGATTTACACATAGTTGGACTATTTCATTTTCTCAGACGAAGTTCACTCCATCATATCTTTCCAATTATGTTTCTTAACTTCCCCACAGGCATACATGCAACACATTTATAGCTATGTTCCCTTATCTCCGACGATATTAAAAGTCAAACTAAACAGGGTTCCCACACACCCTATATCCCATATACATCTGCACAAACATCACTAACATCACATACTTGTCTTAAGTTCGGCCCCACAGTCTCGGCGTGGCTAGACAATAAGGTTGTAATCAATTTTTCTACTAATTATGACTTATTTCTCCTCAAGACTGCCCCACCTATGAACTTATGGTGCAAAAGTTACCCAGTGCTTCCTATATAACACTTCCGGCTCCACTGACCTTATATATTATAAGAGCTCTCAGCTCAAAATGTTTTCTCTACATGGTCAATGGTTAAAATTCAAAATTTATGTCCTAGCATCCAACAATGTCTCCCCACTCTCGAAATTTATTACGGTTCATGTGTATAACTCCCAACAAACGAAAGTCAAATAAGGAATTCCCCCAATGCACTATCACCTAGAATTATCGATCATCGAGTTCTATAGGCCCAAAGCATATAATAAAAAAACTCAAAATCATGTCCCCCGTCATATCAGTCTAATCATAAACTCCCACATCTCTAAAGGAGTCATATAACACTACGCTCGCACTATCACTAAGTCCCCAACACTAAATCAATAACGTGCTAAATCTCTCTGCTCGATAGAAAACCTGATATACCCTGAATCACATTAGTAAAGTCCCTACACATTGTGATCATATATAACGAGATAACTATACTCTCTAAAATCTCCTCCCTAATAAAATATAGATGCGAGCTAGAACCTCTTCCAGGTGAGACATCGCAAAACCACACATCCTGCTCTAGAGCAGCAAAGACGATAGCCTTGTTATAAAATCCCACCATCGCTCAAACCATCGCTAACCAATCCATACCTAGGATGACATCATAGTCATATATAATATCTTTATAAAGAGTATATCCACTAAAACATATCCTCTCAGTGGCCACACCCATATCCCATGCAGATGGAACCAAAGAGAGCCCCTCTACCCAATGGTAAATATATGTACTCAATAGTAACACTAACGATACACCCATTAATCCCGTCTCACGTGCAAATCTAGTGCTAACAAAATACTGCGACTCTCCCGTATCACACAAAACTTAACCCATTTACCTGAGGATAAAACTCATATTTTCACTCACCAATAGAATTAGCGGTTCAAGTAGTTCATGGACATAACACTCTTGTCCAAACCGAACCAAAAACTTCTATAACTGTTGCTCCTGTTGGGTATCCCTCTCCTATCTCCTAACTTGCTGCGGACGAGATCAACACATGTGTCCCTACTCTCCACACATAAAACAACTCTCTGTGTCATCCCCTATCTTTGTCCCCACTGGACATGTTGTGGTGATCCTTCTCTCGAACATGGTAGCCTTAGCTCTGATTGCTACTCCCGTTGTTCCTTTATGACTACCAGCCCTATAGAACACAATGCTGACCCTGACTGAATCCACCATCACTTGGTAGGAATTCCATTGATCTGAACTATTCAAATGGGTCCTCTGCTGGGTGTTCTTCCTGTGGTGCCTTAATAGCACCGTTAAATCCAGTCCCGCCCTTCTGGCTAGATTCTCTAACTCTCTTGGCTCCCTTTACATGGAAGCATTGATATAAAGATTGTAAAAGTACGAAATTAACGCCATATGCATAAGTCATCCAAGCTTAATTTCTCATGAGTGTTGGTGACTTCTACTCACGAGTCCATCATCATACTTAAGAACTATTTTCTCCTCCCTACTTACCTCATTGGGTGCAAAGTTGGCTTAAATAAGTAAATTCTTTATCACAATCGGCCTACGTTTGTCCCTCATGTGATAAGTCCAGAAACTTCCTTCGCATTTTTATTTAAATAGCAGATGAAAGGACTTACGGTCAAATCGCACCCAAAATTTCTCGATTAGTATCTTATCTATTTACTTATATGTGGTGAGTGAATCCCACCACGACAATGCTGCTCACTGCACTCCACTATATGTAATTTCTTTTGGATGTTCTCTGCACTTTCTCCGAACTCTTGGGGATAGCCCTTTTGAAAGTTCCCTCTGACTCTCTCCCTTCCCGACTGCACTGGGTGAGTTTGAATTTTTGCCACTGTCTACTACGGTGTTACTTGGGGAAACTACTACACCCTAGAAGTTATCCCAACATTAACTGCTTGAACAATAATCATGGTGAATTCTATCGCATTCACCGTCTCTAGAATACTCTATGGATTCAGTTGAGACTCTCCTCCTATAGTCCTACTAACAGCCCTCGCTGGTCGTCCTATATTTTTCAGTATACGAAGCCCAACCAAACTCGTAAATGATTCGAATAAACTATACTCAATAGTAGGAGAATTTAAGTCGTAATATGAATCTACAATCCTAAGTATAAGGCTCTATATCAAAGAAAAGCAACGTTGAAAACGTAGTAAGTCTGCACAGATCCTAAGGACTCTAGAACCTGATGCTATGATATCATCTGTGACACCCCGCCTATTTTAATTACGGGTGATTAGTCCTTTACTAAATAAAACAGGAGACTCACCTGGTTCATTCTTAGCATCACTGTTGAAAACATTTTAAATTACTAACCACCTATTGATTAAATAACCCGATGCCAAATTTTATCTTTCATTAACATACAATAATATTAACTATTCCAAACACAACAATCAATATAAATGAAACCACGATGTAAAATGTAAAGTAAAGATAAATATATGAAATCCCCGAATAAACCGTTGAGTAAAAATCCAACATATCCAATCCATCTAACTAAAATTCTAAAATACATAAGTTTAAATGAATAGGGAAAACACACCCAACCAATACCGAAATAGAGAACCTAGTGTAGAATGCAATAAGTGAAGCGGATACTCAACGACTTGTAAGCCTACACATTGATTACATCTTCGTGACCCTGTAAAGAATTGTAATTCATGGAGTCCTCATGGATGAACACCTAAAAGTTTTTGGAAAATAGATTTGATGAGTGTCAAAGCCCAAAACTTTTTAAAAATATTTATAAGTATTAAGATGCAGTGAATAAATATGCAGTAAAACTTTTCATATTTAATCCGGTGTCGTACTCCCATGAGATACCCCTCACCTCTCAACTATAGTGCACACCTAGGGCATACATCTTAACCCAACTAGTTACACTATCCCCACCTAACTAGTCCTATTGGTAATCTCACTAATACACCACTGTACCCTGAGTACTGTTTATCATTCACTTCTTAGCTATTTCTCTCATTAGCTTAATTAATCATTTCATAATTTATCATTCTCTTAACTTTATCTTAGTTATTTATAGCATTCACTCTTAAAGTACTAAACCCCTATATAATTATCACACTAATATATATATGTAAAGTTATACTATAAAAAACATACAGATGTCGAATATAATCGTTATCCCTTAAGTAATAACTCATTAGATACCATCCCCCAAGAAAAAACTCATTAGATGCCTTCCCACGAGTATTAACTCATTGGATGCCTTTCTCTACAATGCTATCATCATCTGGGGCATACTCACTTCATCCCATTTACTAGCGATCAGACTCTCACACCAACTCGGTAAAATTACAAACGTATTGGAGGCAATTATAGTCCTTCGATGGTGAGTCCCATCCATACCTTAATCATCTCTTTTCGAATAACCGTCACACAAGGTATGAACATGGTTCTATGACCTGGGGTCGATACTTAGCCTACTATGTTTCACCAGGGAAGATCACCCACATTATGCAACCTCCGTTGATCACACTAGAGGGGTATATTTTACATAAATATCACACACAAATATTATTCATATTCATATATATATACTTTCTCTATACTCGTATATCTATATTCATAAAATATGGCTAATCCGTGCCTACCGGCCGAAGCATTAGCCCACTTATCCAAAGTCTATTCCCCGACTCTTAATTTATTTTAATTCTCCTCAATTAAATAAGTAAAGTAGCTTCACCTTGCTAAACTGCCCAGACTTACCCAACTGGTCCATCGTATATCATAATTAGGTTTATTAAGTAGCTTCATCCCGTTAAAACACTCAGACTTACGCAACTAACCCGTACATAAAATATTTTCTAATTCATCCACTACAAAAAAGTAGTTTTTGAGACTGTGGCCTACCAGTCCCAAAAGATGGTTTATCCATCTCAGATACTTTTTGGGACGCTATTTGGGACGACTAGGGGGTCTTTTTGATAAGGGGATTATAAATAATTTTTATGATGCCATAGCCATCTAAAAAGAGTTTTTTGAGATTGAAATAGATCCGTCTCAAAAGCTCATCATTTTATATGTCCCTTTTGAGACTGCAAGAGAGATGTCCCAAAAGAGTCCTTTTGAGACAGGAATTAATATGTCTTAAAAGGTTACTATTTTAGAAGATCTTATTGAGACGACAACATAGCCGTCTTTAATCTATTTTTGGAACAGTTTTAACCATCACAAAAGAGATGAAGGGGTCTTGAAATTTTTGCACCAATACATTGTGGATAATAAAATCTATTGCTAAAGTTTAATATAAAATTGAATTACATTTGAGTTAACACAACACAACGAATAATCATAAAATGTAATACATAATATGATTTTCAACCAACACAACAAATCATTTTCATTCAACAATATTTAGAGTTCTTACAAGCATCTCCAAATATTCATCAATTTTTTTTATAACACTAAGTTCATATATTCGACTTGACAACAAAAATACATTAATTTCTTAGACTCCAAAACACGAAATTCTTATATCAAAGTCATCCTACAATCTTAAAGCATACGACCTCCAAAATCACTGATTCACATTGCATGTCCTATAAAAATTATCACCCACAAAAAAAATTAGTGTCAATTATGATAAAATTAATGTTCCACTCATCAACAATATAATGTAAAATGAATCGATATAGTATATTCACATCACAAACAATATAAATATCTAATTACCATTGTTTTATTTAAATCGACAGAGTTTTCTTTGTTTATTCATGAAAACAACATGTAGCCAACTTGTTTTCAAAAATAAAATTGATTCTAAGAATACTATATACCAACCATCATGTAAACATTTGATTACCTGCTGATTACGCGACGTTGTAAAAACATTTGATTTGTGACCCTCTCAACCACAAATGAAACAACGAATATATGACTCCTCCTCCACACCATAACCTTCAAGAAATAGCAAGACGAGACACATTAAAATCCGAATGTAAACGAGGAATAATTTCATAAACACAAAATAATTATAAAAGAAAATGAGACGAGCAAGACGAAAGCTTAAATAAAAATATGAATAAATTTGAGATTTAACTAATAAAACTTATAATTGTAACTGATAAAAATAAAATGAATAAGAACGAGGGAAAACCCTTTAGACTACGAGTTTAACACAACGGAAAAGCAAAGATAAAAGCTACTATTAAACCACCCAAAACGGGATACAACCAAAGCCTTAGTCCACAAGCTAAACCATACTAGAAATAAACTACTAAAACAGAAAGAAAACTGTAAAGACACAAATTTTCAATTGAGTCCTTTGTGGTTTTGGCTCAATTACGGACAAAAACGTTTGAGTTATAGGATAGAGTAATTGACCATCCTTCAAGTCTATGACGTGTTTGTTGAAGACGTAGCGACCAAATTTAAAGCTTCATCAAAATGCCGAGTTTAATGTGCCTCGTTTCTACGTCAACAACATTGGTTCCATTGCTCCTAAGGTATGAATTCATTTTAATATATATATATATAGGAGCTTGGAACATTTTTCATTGGGTGTAAGTTTTGTTTAAACTGTTGTTTATTTTCATAAAGATTCTATTAAAACTTTAAAATAAAGTATATAAAGTTTTTGGGCTAAAACTAAAATTTTCAACTTTTTGGAAGTTCGTTCGAATTGTCGTTCGAACGAGTTTTTCGTTCGAATAATAATGTCGTTCGAACGAGTTTTTCGTTCGAATAATAATGTCGTTCGAACGAGTTTTTCATTCGAACAATAATGTTGTTCGACCGAGTTTGCCAACGAGTTCCCACATTGTCCACTGGAATGTCATTCGAAGTATCGTTCGAACGAACATGATGTTCGAACGAGATTTCCAACGAGATTTATAACGAGTTCACAATGAAACTTCATTAGAAGGCTCGTTCGAATGAGACTTCGTTCGATCGAAAATCTCGTTCGAACGAGTTTTGGCGGGAACAGTTTATTTGGTAGTTTTGAGCAGTTTTTTTCCACTTTTCCACTTCTTTTTCCACTAACTTTTTGGGCAGACTTAATATGTGCGGGAACCAACTTTTTCTAATCAACCTTTTCACATCTTTCCATCTCTAAGAGAGAGTTTGAGAGCTTCAACTTTCCAATAAAAAGTTTATGTTTAGAGTGTCTAATTTTTCAAGAAAAAATCTTTTAACACTCTAGTTTACACCCATTGATTAGTACTCCAAGCTTCCTTTATATATATACTTTGCTTGGAGTTTTGGCACCAGTTTTTCTCTACCACATTGAAGAGAAGTTTGGGTTTGCTTCTACATCTCACAAAGAAGAAGTTTGTTTTGCTGTGGCATTCTCACATGGTGAAAGGCACCATGTGTGGTTGACAGTGTACCTATTGTCTCATTGGTGGATTCCAAGATTCCGGTGGAGCTCCAGGGTTGTCGACTAGGCGGAGGTGTTTACAAGAAGACCCGTTAAGGCTTGAAAGGGGTCGAGTCGAGGAAGTAAGTCATCTGTCTTCTAATTGTAAAACCATACTTAGTGGACTTAAGTCTAGGGCCGTCCGAGATTTTTTTCCATTGTGGGTTTTTCCTCGTACATCGCGGCGTAGTGATTCATTGTTTAATTTTATTTTGCTATATCACCTAGAACGCATGCTTAGGTAAAAAGATAAAATTGGTTTAAAATCACTACTAAATTAATTTGGTGCTAATTTGAATTTGGATAATGTTTAAGTTAATTTAATTCAAGTAATTTAATTTAATTTGATAAAATTGTTTGGCCTAATTTGGTAAAATTAAAAAAATATGACTTAGGAAAATTTCTGGGACTTGGGTTAATTAATTGTGTTTAAGTGAAATCAAATTGTGTGTGTGTTCCATCATATTTCACTTTGTTCAATTTTTATTTGCGAAGAAATTAAAATTTGTTGTTCAATTGAACCATAAACGCTTCCGCATCTATTAAAAGGAAATTACTCTTTTTGAAGAAAAAAGAATTTTAAAATTGGGGGCCCACGTCCTTTACAAATTGGTATCAGAGCCGGAGTGCTAATTTATCACGCCAAAGATCCGTCTTTCGACTTTTATAATTTTTGTGCTCCTTGTATTTTTAGGTGGTTCATTTTTTTTTACTCGCTCTCAATTTTTTGTATCTCTCGATGAGACGCCTTAATGATAATGAAGTTTTTGCTATTTGAGAGGAATTTAATGAGCTTAATAAGTGTAATGAAAAATTAAGAGAATTAAATTTGAGATTTGCAAAAAGAATTAAATTTCTTGAAAATGAGAATTCTTGTTTTAAAACTAAAGTTGAGTTTTTGTAAATCTCCCTAACTCAAAAAGATATTTTTCGTGAAAAGCTCATGGACATAAATCACAATTTTAATATTTTAGAAAAGTCCAAGAAAGAGAGTGATTGTTGAGAAAAGACACTTAGGGACAAGTTTGCTCACATTGAGGGGGAGCGTGATAACCATCTAGGTGTTATAGAAAATTTAAAGAAGGAGTTTCCTAAATTTGAGGAGTCTAATTTATTACTTGAGTCCAAAATTTTTAAAATGAAAAATGATTTACAAGACTCGAGTAGTTGTGATAATGGCTCTAGCTCATCTTGTTCAAATATTTCCATTACTAACGCTAAGACCATTGTTTATTTTAGAGGATCGACTTTATCCAAGGAATTTAGAAAAGGTCACACCCTGGGTATCATTCCTCGTGTTTTCACATGCTTGCATTGTGGTAGGAAAGGTCACCTTAGGTCATTTTATTTTGATCTTAAAATTAGTCCTAGGAAGTCTATGTCTAGCATTTCATTAGTTCCCAAATCCCATCATTTTAAATATACATCTATATGGGTTAGAAAATATTTTTTAGACGCACTAGATATTAGATTTGTTGATTCTCATTTGCTTTCACATCACTTGCTAAATCTAAAGGTTTAATGTGTTAGTTGTTTGCATACTCTAGATTTTTGTGCTTCATATTATATATCATTGCTAGGTGTATGCATGCTTAGTCATTTTCTAATCTATGCTCCATGCTTAATCACATACTAGAATAATGATTTTTATTTGTCTTTTGTATTATACTTCTTTCATTTTAGTTTGCATTAAATGAAAAATACAAAAATATGTTTGTTTATCATTTGTGTTTTATCTCTTGGTAATTTAAACTTAATGAAAAATTCAAATGATTTTTGTTTATCTTTTGAGTATATATTTTTATTTTTTTGGTTAAAAATTTCAAAAACTCAAAAAGATTTTATTTTGTGTGTATTTTGGTTTTACACACATTTTGTGGCATATGTTTGTGTTTGAATCCTCATTTCGCTTCCATGTGACTAGAACTTTTGGTTAGAATTTTAATCCTTAAAATGTTCTTTATCATGCTTACCTTGAGTAGCTTAAGTTTGACTTGCTTAATGGATTCACTTTTATATGCCTTTACACACATGCACGAGCTTTTTGAACCTTAACGTCACATGTTATATTTGAGCTTTGTGAGGTGTTCTCCTACCAATCTTGTCATCTACATATTTGTGACCTAGGAGGACTAGTGCATGTCAAAATTCGTTGCACGTGAGATTTGTGTGATATAAAAAATTAATATATATATATAATTGTGCACGGGGAAGGGCTCCGAAAGGATTTATTATCCTTTGCGAAAAGTAAGCCACCGTTTTTTTGGATCAAAAAGAAATACGTGGTCCAAAGGCCTAAAAGAAAATATAGCATTAAAAAGAAAAATATTTGCCAAGGCCTATGTTTAATTGATATATTCATTCAAAAGAATAATATATATGCTTATTGAGGGAGTTTGGATGGTATATCAATGGTTTGCACAATGTCCATTTATCCTAGTTGCGCTTTCAATGTCATGACTCTATTGGTTTGTAGAATCGTCAACATGCTAGGCTTGTATGCATTGTGTTTGTTTATTCATTAGTTCTTTTTATCCTGTCACATAAAGGCTAAATTCTAGTTGATAAAGTTTTGAAATCAAATGCGAACTACGTGAACACGTTTAAGTGATTGAATTTTAATTCATTGGTATCTTGTTCACACCCCAACACTTACGTTTCCATATGACACATTTATGCTATAAGAGTGTGGAAAATCTTATGTTATTTAGTTTTGTTTTTTTTGGTGTTTATATCTATATGTGTGTACTTATGCTTAGCTTGTATCTACTGTGTATACATATATATGATATCTTGTTCATGTCTTTGCCATGTTTAGTTAGTCCATTTATGCTTCAATTCATAATTGGTACCTTGTTTGTTGCGTAGTTTATTTGATATCACATGCTTAGAATCTTATTTGTCTATTTGGCATCATTTGTTTTCGCATCATAGTTGGTATTCATTTGTATGAATTAGTTATGATTTTTTTCCCTATGTGCTTTCATGTTCTCATCACATTATGCACTATTACATGTTTAGCTTGTTATCCCATTATATTTATCCCTTGTTTAGTTTAAGGGTAAAATGCTTTATTTGGGGGGGAGATAAGTTAATTTTTGATTCTTAAGCCTTTGTCTATTCCTGAACAAAAAGGGGGAGAATGCTAGGGGGAGAAATGGTATCTAATCCTATTGTAATCGTATCTTAGTTTGGGGGAGATTTCACTTAGGGGGAGAGCGCTATCTTCTTAGGTTGATCATAGTTGATAAAGGGGATAATTAACTTAGAGGGAGTAGTTATATTTAATTGCATTTAATATTTTGATATTCCCTATGCGTTTAATGTGTTTGCTTAAGTGTGCAGGAATTATATTCTAAGTGGAAACTTTCACCGGCAAAGATTTTGATCCTTTGGGTTATTTGAGTCAAGCATTGTATTTTTATTTTGGGTGGGATATTTTGTTAAGTCTAGAGCTTGATGGCCCTTTAGGATTTTTGTTGGTTTTTGTCTCGAAATAGCCAAAGGGGGAGATTTGTAAGGACACAAATTTCCCATTGAGTCCTTTATAGTTTTGGCTCAATTCCGGACAAAAACGTTTGAGTCATAGGATAGAGTAATTAACCATTCTTCAAGCCTATGACGTGTTTGTTGAAGACATATCGGCCGAGTTTAAAGCTTCATCAAAATTTCGAGTTTAATGTGCCTCGTTTCTACATCAACAACACTGGTTCCATTGCTCCTAAGGTATAAATGCATTTTAATATATATATAGGAGCTTGGAACATTTTTTAGTGGGTGTAAGTTTTGTTTAAACTGTTGTTTATGTTCGGAAAGATTCTATTAAAACTTTAAAATAAAGTATATAAAGTTTCTGGGCTAAAATAAAATTTTCAACTTTCTGGAAGTTCATTCGAATTGTCATTTTTACCAATGAGTTCCCACATGAGTTCGAATGAGTTTGCCAATGAGTTCCCACATTGGCCACTGGAATGTCGTTCGAAGTATCGTTCGAATGAGATTTCCAACGAGATTTCTAACGAGTTCACGCTGGAACTTCGTTAGAAGGCTTGTTCGAACGAAAATCTCGTTTGAACGAGTTTTGGCGGGAGCAGTTTATTTGGCAGTTTTGAGCAGTTTTTTCCCACTTCTTTTCTCACTAACTTTTTGGGCAGACTTAATATGTGCGGGAACTAACTTTTTCTAATCAACTTTTTCACATCTTTCCATATCCAAGAGAGAGTTTGAGAGCTTCAACTTTCCAAGAAAAAGTTCTTGTTTTGAGTGTCTAAATTTTAAAGAAAAAAAATCTTTTAACACTCTAGTTTACACTCATTGTTTAGTATACCTAGCTTCCTTTATATATATACTTTTCTTGGAGTTTTGGCACCGGTTTTTCTCTACCACATTGAAGAGAAGTTTGCGTTTACTTCTACATCCCACAAAGAAGAAGTTTGTTTTGCTGTGGCATTCTTACGTGGTGAAATGCACCATGTGTGGTTGATAGTGTACCTATTGTCTCATTGGTGGATTCCAAGATTCCGGTGGAGCTCCGGAGTTGTCGACTAGGTAGAGGTGTTTACAAGAAGACGGATCAAGGCTTGAAAGGAGTTGAGTCGAGGAAGTAAGTCATCTGTTTTGTAATTGTAAAACCATACTTAGTGGACTTAAGGCTAGGGTCGTCCGAGATTTTTTTTCGTTGTGGGTTTTTCCTCGTACATCGCGGCGTAGTGATTCATTGTTTAATTTTATCTTGCTATATCACCTAGAACGCATGCTTAGGTAAACAGATAAAATTGGTTTAAAATCACTACTAAATTAATTTGGTGCGAATTTGAATTTGTGTAATGTTTAAGTTAATTTAATTCAAGTCATTTAATTTAATTTGATAAAATTATTTGGCCTAATTTGATAAAATTGAAAAATATGACTTAGGCAAATTTCTAGGACTTGGGTTAATTAATTGTGTTTAAGTGAAATCAAATTGTGTGTGTGTTCCATCATATTTCACTTTGTTTAATTTTAATTTGCAAAGAAATTAAAATTTGTTGTTCAATTGAACCATAAACGCTTTCGCATCTATTAAAAGGAAATTACTCTTTTTGAAGTAAAGAAGATTTTAGAATTTGGTGGGCCTATTGTTCCAACAAAAACCCAGTGCGAGTACACGCATAACCACCAACTAATGAAATTCTCATTGTGACATTTTGAAGAAAAGGATTTAGTTTGAAAAGATTCAATTAATTTATCCTTCAGTGAAAATTAAATGCCTACTCATATAAAACAATTATACAATATATAATGCAAGTAAAATCAACAGTTTTAATGACACGAATGAGTTGTTATAAACACAACTTCTCAAGTTATCACTTAGTCTCGGAACAAGGCAATACTTCCACCCTCCAGCACAAAACATATTAGTACAAAGCATTTTATATATTATTGTTTGGTACTTCAAGCAGAAAAGTCATGAACATGAAAAATGTTTGAACCACAGTAAATAAGCCTCTTAATTTTTACAGGATTTTTCAAATTCCTTATAATAGTCAAAAGTTCAATTAATCCCTATTAATTAATTCTGTCCAATAGGATCAACCCACGAAAAGTATATTTTTTAAGGCATGTATAGTCTTTATTTTGAAATACTTAATACTAGTAAGTTCTTTTTGAGTCAAGAGGTTAACTCCCCTGTACTCATTGCAATCATTAATGTTGCCAAAATATTAAGACAACAATTTTGGTTCAACATGACATTATAATCAACAACTCAAATGACCGAGCCAATAAAATTAGACAACAATTTTGAAAAACAGTATTGGTTAAACATTATTACATAAATGAATAATTATAATATCCATTCAATTTTATAACGGATGTGGTGAGTTGATGGCATTAGGTAAGGATTCGAGGCACAAGGCCCTTCATTTTTATCCCCATGAAAGAACTTGGTTTCGATACTTTTCAAGTAATGCCGTTAATATTTTCTCGAGTAATATCTACAGTAACTCGGACTCTCTTCACGATCTATTATTTTCTCTCATATGAACTTTTGGATTTCAGTGCTGGGAGACAATGCCACGAATGGATACTTTGGGAAACACATCCGTAACAAACTATCAACACGATCTTTCGATACCAAAGATGATTTAGTGATTTCTAGATTAAGAGCATTGTACAGGGGAAGCTGGATTTCTCTCAATTCTTCATATATAACCACATTCTTATCAATTCATACCACTACTTTCAAACCTTTAGATTGATCAAACTTTCTGAGAAATTTGTGTATTTCATCCAAAACAAATTGGTAATTTTCGCCTCTCCATATGGATTCAAAATTAAGTTTCGCTTGATTCAGACTTAGTATATACATGGAAGAAAAGGACATTCTATTACCTGTACACTCAAATGTAACTAGATTTGGAGCATCTATATCAGCATCCTCTAAATTCTTCCGTCGTATTAATGTTAGCCTCTTGAGTCTTCTACTGAAAACTGTAATCCTCTTCAGAATGTTACATTCCTTCAGTACCAACTTCTCAAGGCTAGGAAACTTAGAAATATAATCTTAAAATAACTCATCTGTCATGTAAGCATCCTTTAACGTAAAAAATTTCAGATTATTACAACCTGCCAAGTTTATTTTGCATTAGCCATTAGATTTCTTCTCATGGAACAAAAATCTCAAAAGATTTGGTAATTTGATTTCGACCGACGTGAGGTCATGGTACTCGTAACTCAACCCAATTAAGTTTAAGAAGAGTTAAAATGTGTAGAACATCCGAGACATCACAGTATATGAGTCTCATATCCTCAATCATAGGGCAGCTATAGATGAAGCTTTGGATTAAATCAACGTCTACACGAGTATTCTTTACAGATAGCATTTTTAAGTTAAATAATTTATGTCTCTATAATTATCCAATTGGCATCCATATAACTTCAATGAGTTAATTGTATTTGACAAGAGGATGGTCTGCAACAAAGGGTAAAGTCCATTGTTCTTCACGTCCACATGGATTTCAAGCTCTTTAATACTTTTTTCTATGACCACTCTTATCCAATCACCCATTTCATACTCCAATTTGATATCAAGTCAAGAGATACATAGCCTGGGTTTTCGTGTATGCAGCATCGGCTCAAGTCTATCTAGTAATGATTTGTTAACAAAATATTCGAACGTCTCTTCCTGTTTGCCTCTTTGTGATTCAAATCTCTTTTGATCAAAATCAAAATCAAAATTGAGGAATGAATACTAATAAATGAGAGACCACTTTCGTTATCTCCTTATTTTCATTGTATCATCATTTGTTTTCTTTAGTTTTATACAAATTACTAAAGCAAATGTCATTACCCTAACAACTGATACCTTTAATGATAAGGTGAATGAGAAAGCACTGCATGGTTTATGAAGTTTTGTGTTCCTTGGGGTAGGCACTACAAAACTTGGGTTCATTATAGGAGGATATGGGGAAAGCAATGGAAGGAGAGGATCAGATATAGATTGGACATGTGGGCTATTGTACGGATAAATCAGTTTGTTCTAAAGTGGACATCCATTCATATACTATATTTAAGCTCTTCTATAACGGATAAGAAGTTACAAAACGTCAAGGGCCTAGGAATGTCGAGTCACTCAAGACATTTGTTTTGGAAGAAATAGAAAGGGCTGCAGAAAAGGCTCAACTCGGTGATGATGATAAAGAATTGTGATTACCTCTCACGTATTTGGTGGGGAAATAAACATCATGTATCCAAGGATTTCTCTTCCCTCTCTCATTTTTAATCACCTCTCATGTATTTGGTTAGTGTTTGAGTTAAGAACAAGGTGTTTAGCTTGCCTGGTGAAAACTCCAGGGAGTAATTTATCCTCTTAATTTTTATCTTTTTAGACATTTATAAGTTTAGGCCAAACATAAAAATGAGCAAGGGTTAATAGGTTCCTATACATGTTTAGTAAATATCATCTTTGTGTAAAATTACATGACATGTACGCGTCTAAATTTTCGAAGCATTAAAGTTCTAATGTTCTGATCGATAAAATGAGTGGAAAAATTACCTTCCTGCATAGAGAAACCCCCCCAAGGATGAAAATGAAGACACACATGCCAATGCATACACCCCACAAAAGTTACTTTTTTCATTTTTTAGTGAAGAAACAAGAAAAAGAGAACACAAAGAAGTTGACAGTAGAACCACTAATGCAGTAAATCTAACTAGTACCTGAAAACTAACCTATAAAGAACATCTTGGATAAGATGATCATAACCGGAATAGGCTTCAACCATATAACCAACCACAAATTTTTTTGAGATAAATTGAAAGAAAAATACTTAAGCATTCAATGCAATATTAACATATATAATAGTTTTTTTTAAATCATAAACTAAAAACAAAAAAATGACAAATCAGAATTGAAGTAGATCAGTAGTTCATCTATAAGCAAAGAAGACTAAACTCGGAACAAACAATTCTTAAGTTGTAGACTTTCTCATTACGAATTCTAGATATAATCAACGATATCAAACTAAAAATCGAGACAAACTTCTATCAGTAGCATCATTCCATAAAATCCAAGTTACTCATAAAATAAGCTTACTAAATCGCCTATATATATATATATATATATATATATATATATATATATACTGTAGCGTAGCCTATGAACTGATCTAGTCGAAGGATGTCAATTCACAAGTTTAGTACGACTCAGAAATTTAGTGTTTTTACTATTGATGTTAATTCACTCAAGTAGATTTGGACTTCCATGGCAACTCGTAAAGTTGATATGATGTCTCTCAAATTTATTCGTATCATTTACTTAATCCAGCAAATTGAAATTTTAATTATTAACCACAGTGAAAACTCACAAAGTTTCAATGCCAAATCTCAAATTTACTATGACAACTCGTAAGTTGCCATTGTTTTTAACTTTAGTCAGATGAATAGAAGCGTCTACCAAATTATTATCAAATTAGTCCTCAGAGGTGATAACTCACTTGAACAAGATCTTGTACTAACATTTTTCGTAGTGTCGCAGACACTGAATAAATCTGTTACCAATAAAGGAAAATGGTAGTTATCTGACATGTTTATTTCATATAACAACAAACAAATATGAATATATTAACAAAAGGATCAGTCTAAGCAACTACTTTCAAGATGGAATACTCAAAATTATGTGTACTTCTAATGATAAATCAACTTCAACAAATTTCCAGTTCATCTAGTGACACAATATAATTTCGCTTCATCTATATTATAAAAGTTTAAGAAAATGTATAATTGGAAAATTTTGGTGGAAGGAGAACCGAAAAGATATGAATTGAGTACCCTTTAAAATTTACTAGATAAAAGGATGATAAAATTCTCTAGTGAAAGGATTATATTATATCAATTTATTAGTAGACACGTCACCTCAAACAGGATGGAGTGTTAATGGAGAGGGAGGGATAAATCTCGAGCTCCTAGATTAGGAGACCAAGATTTATTAGGTGGCACATGTTACAAAACAAGTTGGAGCCTCTGTCTTTAAGTTAAGATATTATATTAGATCAGATGACCTAGTTTTATGAGGTGACAAGTGTCACAAAACAGTCTGGAGTCTCTGTTTTTAAGTAGATACTTTTTATTTGATTGGTTAATGCATTAAAAGCTTGAGACAAACTTTGTGAATAAGTTATAAGCCTAAAATTATTGTTAGTGTTGTATCTTAAACAATATTCAGAATTAATAAGGGTAAAATAAGTCTATGGAGTTTATTTTGTCATTACCGATAAAGAACCATTCCATTATATCCAGTAAACGTGAATAACTATACGAGGCGAAAGGAGGGGACTTAAGGTTTTATTACTAATAATGATGATAAGTTAATTTCGCTGAAGTAACAATGTGTTTTTAGAGGGAGATATCTAGTTGTATATTTTTGGATTAAATGCCTTATTATCAATTGTATGTACTTAAACTTGATATATAACACTATGATAGTTTTTTTTGAATTTCATATATCAATGCAGAAATAGTGTTTGACACCTAGGATCAAATGTTGACTAACCGACATGAGATTATTTATCAAATATTGGTTGAACGATGTTTAGGATCAAATGTCAGCTGAACGATGCGAGATTCTTTATCAGATGTCAGCTGACCGATGAAAGGCGTTGGTCAACCAACAATGGTTTTTAATAGGCCTAAACATAATTCATTGGTTTGAGCACTACCAAGCATAACCAAGAACAATGAAGTAACCTACTTAGACCCAAAATCGCTGGAACATTTGAACTTTCCTAATCCATATGATTACACCAATCTAATCAAAATCATTACTCTCAATCTATTACCAAGCGCAAGAAATAACCAAAAAGAAGAAGAAGAATAATTCTGTTGTGGTTGTTGTTTCTTAGGCAAGAATGTGGGACACATACATACTGAAAATATAATGCATAAGATAGCATCAAGTTTTCAAATTTAAATAAATAGACAACATGAATAATAATGTCTTCACATTGTTCCAATCTTTGACATGAAAAAATTCAAAAATAAAAGGTAGCTAATTTAGGATTATATTCCCCTCAAGCATTACTCTTTTATCACTCTCTGATTACTCTTTGATTTAATCTTTAATTACTCTTTGAAATATACTATATCCAATCCAATATGCATATGGTTAATTCCAGGATAACCCGTTAATGAAGTAAGCCAATTAAGAATGCAAAAGGCAGGACGTAGTTGATAGTGGTTCATAATGGCGCTTTCCTAAGGGACCTCCTAGAGGCAGTGATGGATGACCTCCTCAGTAGAAGGACCATCATCAAGGACGGTAAAAAAATAGCGTTAGGGACGAGTGGTATCTGAAGCATGAAGGCAATAAGATCAGTAGTAACAATCACAGAAATGTCGTAAACTGAGGTCTGAAGTCTTGTTGACGTGCGAAGGGAGCCAAAATGAAACTCACGGACAATGTGTGGGTAGACAAATTTCATATGCATCAAACAAATTCTCCCAGCCTCTCCCAGCTATCCAATAAGAAACATAGTAGGAACTAAACTCCGAGATCCTAAAAACTCTCTCTAACAACAACTCTAATACGGAGTCCGAGTAAGCAGTAGTGCTCGTACTGAACACGAGTGGCCCACCTTATATTATAGTATGGAGGTTTATTGGCCCGAGCCAGCTGAGCTTGTGTCGAGGCCGACTGCTCCTCAATATGGCTTGAAAGAGAACCTCATCGTCTAAGAGGCATCGTGAATTTTGTGTAAGACGAAAAGTGGTGTATGAGAAAAGTGAGTGAAACAGGTGTAACCCAACACAGCTAAGAATCCTATCTCCGTACAATATCCAACTGAACCACGACGAACACCAACCACAACCAACATAGACAAAATTGGAATAATCCCAATAATCCTCAATATGAATAAAATATACACGATAAACACGAGTATGTGTATCTTAAAAATCCAAAAAGAGTCCAATAAAGATTTTTCAAAAATTCTCTTTTTGTATTTTTAAAATACACATAAGGGAAACATAAAAACAAACAAGACACAAAAATATCTCCAACAAAATGGTTTGAAATTTTGTGAAATAAACCCCACAAATAACCTACGATGCATATCAAAAAAATACTTTGTGAGTTTATCCCAAAAAGAATCAAATGACCAACTAAAACATGAGCTAAAAAGAACAAAACCAGATAAAAAAATTGATTTTTGATCCAACAAGAGAAAGTTAGTGAATTATACAGTAGAGGGATACAAAATTTAATAACCGTTTAGATTCAAAAATACCTAATGTGGAATCACAAATCATTATGAAAACCGTTAAAAAAATACCAAAAATGTATAAAAAAATACATGAGATGAGGAGAACCTGCTAGGGGATGGACGACAAGATAACAATGATCCCATCTTCGAACCAGCAACAATGGAAGACAAAATTCTTGGAGAGAGAGAGAGAGAGAGAGAGAGAGAGAGAGAGAGATTACGAAATGAGGAAGTCGGTCGAAATTGGGGATAAAAAACCTAGGATCGATTTTTTAAGTCGTTCGAACGACCAACCTTATCATTTGAACAACAAATGAATAGTTATTTCTAACGACTTACCAAGTCGTTACTAATGATCCAAAACATAAACAGGTCGCGCGAAGAGACTTTCTAACGACCCTAAAAATGACCATATCTGACTTGGAAGACATCTTGTTACTACAGTTATTTCATGTAGTCTTTGAACGACATGAATATGTCATTTGAACGACCCTCAAAACTCGTTTGAACGACTTCACAAAACATCACATTCCTCCTCTAAAAACTTATAGGATTTTCCCAGTGAAAATTTTTCATCGAAACAGTAATTACGAATGCAAATTAGTAGCAAAATAGACTCAAAATCGAAAAAAATAAAATAAACATAAATATGATTTACATGCTAACACAGTATCGCTGTGCTCAAACATGGTTATGGAGTGTATGTACGTGAACTACAACGAATGAATCATTATTCCAACACATCGAAATGGTCAAGGAGTTCTAATTGATATCTAAATTTCACCAAACTTAGTTTTAGCCATATGTGACAATTAATAAATTGAACTCAATGAACTAAACGAACGTCATGCATACAAATTCAGAAATTTGACGATTCTTCAAACAATAATGTCATGATACGATTTTTCAACATTGGGATTCGCGGTGCAAACTCGTTATTTTTTTCCATCTAAACGCCCTCATTTATTCATATTTTCTTTTTTAGCTCTTTTGAGTTTTCTACTTTTCTCACCTTAGAGAAATCCTGCTGTCCCCATTTTGGCATATGTTTATTTTTATTGCCTTAATTTTTTTTCGGGCTCTTTTAAACGGTGACTTTCACGATGAGTTTATAATGCTCTCGCACCCTTTTCAATGAACACTCATCTCAATTTAAGCAAAATCTATCCTCATGGCAACAGTTCTTACATGCACACCTCCTACTTAGTCTAATTACTCATAGATGAAAAAATTCAGAGGAAAATGTCTCACCAAACTCAAATGTACATGAAAAGTCAACCATTCATGTAAGCTCGTGCATGCGTATAATGATGGTATATATACAAAATCGAATCAAAATGCAAAATAACTTTGAAACATCCCCATTTAGAAATGGTTAAGATCATTCTATGTATCAATAATCATGACCAAATGTCCTAGTCATATGGATAAATGAAATGAAGGGTGTCCTAGCACACCAATATGCCACATCAAACATGTAAACTCACGACTCAAAAACTGAAAATCTTTTTGTATTTTTTCAAAAATATATGAAACCAAAAATCCTTTTGTATTTTTCAAAAATTTTATCAAAACAAAATCTTTTTGTATTTTTCAGTAAGACTCAAGTAAATGAAAAATATAATATAAAGAGATATACACGTCATAACCCTAGAAAAGATATATCGACATAACTAGAGTACGACAGACTAATGAACATGCTTATTGTAAGATGTAACATGAGGAGAACCACGAGCAATGACACGCGTATCACCGAACCTAATACCTAGAGACTCTAAATCCGATTTTCTAACCTAAGTAGGTGTGAAGTGACGAGTGGGGGTTTTGGGAACCAGAACAACTTTATTCTTAGTCTTTTTTGGAGTGTTCATTAGATCATAACAAAACCGTCTAAGATGACCTCTACTACCACAATTAGTGCAAATGTAGATACTGCGGGGAGCATTTCCTACATGACGGTTATACCTAACGTTCCTAGGTGATTCTCTGCTAATGTTCCTAGTTGGATTCTCACACGCATGGTTTTGGCTTTGGGAATGGGTGCAACATGATCATCGAAGCCAATACTATACCTATCATTTTTGATTTGGATGGAGACTAAGATCTTATCTAACTTTTCGGGCCTAGCTTCTAAATCAAACTTAACCTTACTCGAATCTCTCAAATTCTCTTCAAGATCACCATTCCTCTACTCAAGTAAATGACTAGACTCCTCAAAATCAAGAAGCTCCTTTTTCATAGCCCCTATTAAACCTCGAAAACTATCTCTCTCACTCTCGACATATTCTAGCTTCTCCCAAAGATTCTTTTCACGTGCCCTAAGATCTTCAATTAATGCATCGTTATTATTATTATCATCTATGGCACGTTCTTTAAACTTAGTTTATAGTTTCAAATTATCCTTCTTTACCCTCAAAATTCTGCATATAACTCACGGATGGCAACTTGTAACTCACTCTCGTCAAAACTTTTACCCTCACCGCCCTCACTTTATTGGGCTTCACTAATTATGACTACGGAAGAATCATGCGTAGAAATATCTTTATGAGAAGATTTGTCATCATCACTCATATGATTAGCCACGAACGTGAAAAAGTCTCTCTTACTAGCATAAAAGTTTTCCTCTTCCGGATCACTCTCATTGAGGGTAGAAACACGATTTATCATTTTATTAACATATTTCCTTAGTTTAGTGGGACACTCATCTAAATTATTACCAAACCCTTCATAACCAAGACACCTTTCAGAATCATCCTTTTTGACAAAAGTCTTAAGTGCAGACTTCATACGTGCTTTCCAATTAGACTCTTCAGACAAATGTGTTCTAAAATCATCAAACCCTACGAACGGCATACCTAAAGATAGTGGGTCTCACACACAATAAAATAGTGTATCTAGATTTGATACCAATATGAGAATGCCCTTTAGCAGTTATCTTTAGGTGAATGCAAAAAATTCAAATTTTCCAAATTTTATGTCTCAAACTTATCTTGTGAAAAACTAATTTTGATTTACCAATTTTATCTTGCTAATCCTATAGCATACATCTAAGTGATTAAACAGATAAAGTGAATGAATCAATCACAAGAGACGCTGATGTGCGAAGAAACCACTAAGGGAAAAAACCTCGGACGGCTAGGCCAGACAATCACTATGATTTACAAAAAGATAATTTAGTCTTACTCAACTACTAGATCACCCACAAGAATTGACGCCTCTTATTCTCTTAAATCTCTCATCCATGGTGTCCACGTAGAAATCCTTCCATGATACTCTTCCACACAACATGACTCCACCTGTACCTTGGTATCCACTTATGTAGCCTCAACCATCACCGAATCGAAACACGAACTTCGCCACTTTGTCTTCGTACACAATACATTCGGAATCAATCGCATGAAAGTAATATGATCAACTTAATGAAGAACACAATTCTGGTAAACACATTCAAGATCATAAGCTTTGGATTTGTGAGATTTGAAATTGAATCAACACCGGATGATGGAAAACCTTGAGAATGTTTTTGCTAACTGTTGCAGATTTTTTTTCAATGGTTCTCTCTATGTATTTCTGATTAGAAGAAGTCTTTTTATTATAACCAAACACAAAATTCGAGGCGATGGGTCGTTCAAGCGACATCACCATGTCGTTTGAATGTTGTTTGAACGACATAAGATGTCGTTTGAACGACATAAGATGTCGTTTGAACGACAACTAAAACTAGTTATATTTTTAAAAACAATTCCTTGAAATGTCTAAAAATATTTTCACTCAGAAATAATAAAAATATGTTTTCACAAAATATATTTTAAATTCCCAATATTTAAAACATTTAAAAACATTTTTAAATAATCCATCTTTTAAACAAGATTCTAAATCACATAAATTACTAAGCATCTATTCCTGAATGACCTAGAACAATATGAATGTGAAGAATGAAACATAGCAAGATATCATCTTCAAAGTTTTAACTGCATATTCTTCAACTTGGAACTTTGTAGGCTTTGTGGGATCACAACTTAATATCTATCCTAGACTCAAACTATTTTGTTTGGAATTAAGCCAATTACAAATAATTGACTCTATTGGAAATTAATTCTAAAGTCGTAAACACTCTTGTATGCTCACTTTCTATAAATTAATATAATAGAGTCTCTTATTGTACATCCACTAAACATATGTGGGACACTCTTGAAATCACACAAGAAGGCACATCAATTGTTAGAGAAGATAAAATTTGCATACTCATACATAGTTATGAATTATTTTAAATGAAATAAGAAGAATCTAATACTCAAATGTATGATCGATATTATAAAAAGACTTCATAGTTTTGGTGGAATATTTTCTATAAGTAAAAAAGCTAAAAATCTCCTCAGGTCCATGATAAAGAAGTGGGATTTGAAGAAGATAGTTCTCCATATCAAATTCAAGTGGGAGAAGTATCTTTAGAAGAACTTATTGGATCTCTTATCACATATGAAATGGAGATAAAGGAGAGAGAAGAAAGACACAAAAATGATCAAACGAAAAGTTTTGCTCTCGTTGAAAATTAAGAAAAAGGATATTATTCTCCAAATGAAATGATGGATTTATTTACGATAAAATTTCGAATCTTTCTCATATATCAACGAAAAGATAGTCATAGAAAATCAAACTGCAATAGACAAGCCTCTGATGAACATCAATTCAAAGAAAACCCAATTGTTTAGGATGTAATGAATACGACCACTTTATTACAGATTGCCCAAAAAGAAGAATCGATAGAAGAAAGGAAAAAATAGAGCGTCATGAATCACATGGAAACAAAACCATGAAAGCATCACGGATTAACTCAGATGGTTCCCACTCGAGTCGTGAATTAAAAGGATCCGATGAAGCAAACCTATGTATTGTGGGACTAGATGATGTGGTACATTCTTATGATTATCAATATTCTCATTATAAGTCTGGAAATCTTTTTAAAACTCTTCGTGAAGATTACACAACCTTTTAAAGCAAATTTAAAAAATTCGAAAAAGAACATTTTGAATTATTTCTCAAATGTATGATGAATTTTAAAGATATTGACATAATGAAAAGAGAAAATAAACTTCTTCAAAGAAAACTCACACACATTGATCATGAAAAGGACCATAAGATACCTCTTCTTTAAAACGAAACAAAGAAACTAAAAAAGCGAGTGAAGTTTCGAAAGGCTTGTACAAACAATTCAAGGTTGAATCTACCATTTGAAAAAAATATTTTCTTTCAAAAACAAAACGAGTTTTAAGCACGCGCATCATAAAAGGATAAGATATAAACCACACCACTCTCACCATAATATATTATCCCCTCCCTTGGAAACTCAAATTTCCTTTTTAATAAAATATCCTCTTAGGATCATAGTAGTTTATCAACACATGCTAGCCTCTATGAACCCAACATTTCAAGGGTACTGAAAATAAATAATTTCTTTTGAAATCTACGGTGAAGAAAATCCATATTGCTTCTCTAAAACCTAAAACTACAAGAAGAATCCCAATCATTAAATATACTTTTAAAGTAATCATCACCCCAAAGAAAGACTAAAGAATCTTTCTTTATCACATTCATTAAATCACTTTTAATCTCCTATTATATAACTACTCCGCCATGCCTAAAAATCGACTTCAAAGAACATGGATCATTACCCACAAGACCCTACTTTTGAATCCAACAAATCACCCCCCAAAGTAAAAGTTTTGATACTTCTAGTTGATTAAAATAGAGATCTAGTCGGCTAAGCCTGACTGAGTTAAAGCTATTTTTCAAAACCTTAATCAACAAATATGGAACTAGGAGGCCCTAGCAAAACCATTACTTAAACCCCATAACTTAACCCAAAAAAGATCACTTGCTTCCCAACTCAAACCGTGAAGTCCATTTTAATATGGATTTCAGTCAATGCCTCATCGAACAAGGTAGAATCCACCCCGTTATTTTCCAATGAAATGAGCCACCTCACATTCATAAGATGTTCCTCATCCAAGGATGGCTAAGATTATTGGAAACATTAAAAACTATCTTTTCGTACCTCACCCGAGTTTTCTACATTAACTTCTTCATCGAAAATGATGTTTTTAACTCCTCTATTTACTTACGATCGATTCTTATATCCCAATAACTTCTTAAGGGTCTCTTAAAAACTTCCCAATGAAGGGCTAACTCTTTATGCCACTCATAGATGAATCAATGATCCCAACTTCGAACCTAAAGGGGCCATGAACTTCTTAGCCAATGAACATGTTGGGGACTCTCCGCGTTTTTAATTATATAAGTCACGCCTCTCTTCCACTTCCCAGATCATCCAAAACATTATTGGGAAATGCATCATTCCCCGATCAGGGCAACACTCTGCTATCTTAAAAAAATGAGGTCTTCCTAAATTGGTGCATCCAAAAGGGAATTAACCTTAATCTCTCCTACCTCCTCATCATATATATGGGAACTACCCAAAAAATAAGTGGTAATTACCCTCCTTTTAGTAAGAATATAACAAGAATAATGCATGCTTTAAACATACCAATAATTTCTCTCGGGCCACTACCAAGCCCTTGTAAACAACGAAGAAAATCTTGAGGTAAACCCCCTTAAAAATCAAGATAAAAACATCCTTTTCGATGTTTAAATCTAAATCGGTACCTCCAACCCCATTGACATCAATCTCCATAACCTCTTTCTCATAAAAGACCATCTATAGTCTTATGTTCAAATTGTATCCCCTAAACTCCACTCAAACCAAGTACAACTTGCCAACTCTAATGAAGACCTCACACACTAATTCCATCCACATGCAAATCTTTAAGAGAACCTTTGGAACAACTCAATCCATTGTTACTCATGGATGTCACGACACCCCGTATCATTTCCAACCCCTATTAATCAAATATTACAAAACAATGGTATTTTTTATTTTCACATGGAAAATATTGTCCCTCCTCAAAGCCCTATGGTTGATACTCCTCAAGCCGGTCCATCTGAAGAATTCAACCCTATTGATGAATATAAACCCATTATTTCTCCCTCGAAGCATTACCAACTATCTATACTTCTCATAATTTTATGAAGTTTGTATTTGTATTATCCCTTAATGAATTAAAGTATGTGATGTTTATGTTTTGACTCATAATATTTCTCCATGTCTTATTTAAATCAATCCATGAAAAAATGACTCAAATTTACTTTATAACCAAAACGTAATGAAACAAAAGCCCTCAAAACTAATAAGATTCCATCTTTACACCACACATAATATGTCTCACACTAAGTACACATTCACCTACATAACTCAACTTTAAACTTTCTTAAAATATATACACACATACCACATTTTAGGAATTCTTTAAAATTTTAAGACAACGTCGGAGAAACATTATTTTAAACCTATGTAGTTGTTTTCCTCTACATGTACTGAACTACTTTTTGCAGTCAATGATTAAGAAAGGAAAGGAGTATACGGGTCATGTGATATCAAGAAAGATTCTCTCACCATGAATCAATAAAAATACACTTTTCAAAAGAACCCCCACCCATTTCGATAATGACGGAAGAAATATGTGAAAAAGACATGATACAACAAAGGGGGAGAAAAATATTTTTTCTTAAATCCAAGTCTCACACCAAGGGGGGACTTTCAACCATTTTCTTAAATAATATAAAATGTTTTGTCATAAAAAATGGGGAGATTGTGAAATCAAATATTTTAAACCCAAAGGATTTTGTATGATGACAACACAACTAATATAAGATCATAACTGTAGTATCTTCTATTTAAATGTACTTGAAATTAAAAATGCACTCAATACATTGTGAGATATGTTACTAGGAACACATAATCCAAGCAATTATATCCATGCAAAACATTGAAGCCTTTCAATCAATACTATAACTAAGACAAAGAAGTTCACAAGATATTCAAAGTTAACTTCGTGCTTGCACCAGGCCCTAGGAAAAATCATCTCTCAAATATCAAGTGGTTTTCAAATAGAAACTAGTCAAATAAAAAAGCTCAATACCACATCCCATAGCCTATGGTGATCAAACTCATGCAAGCACCACAAACCCACAATTAATCACTAAAGTAAGTAAAAGAATCCTCAAAAGTCCAGATGATTATTACTTTATTTTGTTATTCTTTAGTAACCATTATAAAAAAGTAAAGTATCATGTTTTATCTTGTATATTTTCAAAACCTATACACCCAAACCCACCCTAGAGCTCCCGAAACCTTTCTTAAAGCTTGACCTTGAACCCAACACCCTTTTTTTAAAACCTGGGGTGTTTAGTCAATTAAACCTTAGTTTTAGTCTACTAAAAGTAATTTTAGCTAGCTAAAAGTTTTAACAACCAACTAAACCTTTGATACATCGAACTCAACCCAACTAGACAGAGTTTTAGTTGATTAACTTGACTTTAAATCGACTAAAAGTGCTAGATTTTTTAGATTAATTTTGGTAAAACTTTCCAATCTATTATCTTAATACCCTAACCCTTACTAACTCTTTTACCAATGTTTAGCTACTTCCTAACACTATAAATAAAGTTTCCCACTTCCATTGAAAAACACACAATCATACAACGACATCTCCTTGAGTAAAGTTCCATCTTCCTATCTTTTGTTAAATATTCCAAAGTCCTTTAGAGAGAAAATTCAAATCCTAAAACCCATTTGGGAGTTTTACTCCCCCAAACTCCATTAAAGATCTAGTTTCGAGAAAACCCACTTGAATAAAAAACTTCCATTCCAATCCCTCTTTAGCAAAATTAAAAACCCAATACCCACTTGTGCGTTAGCTATACGCAAAAACCCATTTGAGCATCATACTTGTGATACTTGTTTGTTTACTTTTTAGAGAGAAAGTAAAACCACTTCGTTATTTTTAGTAAAGCTACTTGGCTTTATATTTTGGTTACGAATCTTATTATTATGACTTATGGTTAACTTTATTGTTTCTTTTCGTCCGGTAGTGTCATTGTTGCGGGTAGTCAAGGCGGTTAAAGTCCTTGGGGTATTACGTGGGTACCACTTGGGTAAGGAGAAGTTTAATGTCTTGTTGGTTGTAGTCTTCAAGGTGGTGTTACTTGTGAGGTTTTGATTCCAACGTAAGTGAACCAGAGATAGTGAAGTTCTTGAGTATTTAGTTTTACACATTTGTATGGAATATTGATGTGTTTAAATCCAATTAATTCTATGTTTTTCATGTGACTAGGACATTTATTTATGATTGCTAATACTTAGATTTTTCTTAATCATGCTTCCATGGAGTTGTTTTGAATTTCATTTGCTTTATGGATTTAACTTTGTATATGCCTCCACACACATACACGAGCTTTTTGAACATTAACTTCATATGTTATATTTGAGCTATGTGAGATATTCTCCCATCAATCTTGTCATATACATATTTTGTGACTATAGGGTAATTTTGTATGTAAGAACCATTTCTCGTGAGATTGTTTGATTTATATTGAAAAATATGAGGGTACACGGGAAAAGACTAAGAAATGAGCAAATCTCCTTTGCGAAAAAGCCACTGTTGTCCAGAATCTAATGAAAAGATTAGAGAAAATATAAAATAAAAAACTGCCACAACCAACTTAGGTCACTTCTAACTCTTTAGGTCACCCTAAAATACCCAATAGAGGCCTCGAATAGCTGAATTGGTAGCTTACGCTCTTTAAGTCCTCAAAAAAGCTGAGGGGATCTATAAACACCCATTCTTGTACTATTCAATCACCTCCTTAGGTCCATAACACCATCCCTTTCACCCTCCGACCCTAGGTCCTACTCCAAACCTTGACCCAAAGGTCACCAGGAGATTTCGAGCTTCATTTGACTTCATTTAACTCTCAAAATTGAGACTATATTAATGAACTTTCATAGGTTTTATGAATACCCTTTCCAACGTTCCATATCATGCACGAATTGGCCTTACTATTCACGCGTACTTGCCTTTTTACTCCAAACTATAATCGGGAGGCTACTGGGTGATTTCGATCCCCGTTTGACCTTATTTAACTCTCAGACCTGGGGTTCTCATTCACTTTCATAGGTCTCTAAATGACATTTCCAACAGTCTCGACCATGCGTGATTCGGACTTACGGTTTGAATTTTATGCCCATGTTTTTGAAAAAGTCTATTTTGGACTACTTATAGGCACCCCTTATCGTCCGCCTATCGGCAGAGTGGTACTTTACTTAGTCCACAAGATAGGAGGTATGATGATAGGAAGGCTTAGGCCTATGCCAATCGACATACCCCTTAACACCAAAACTTTCCTATTTAAGGAGGTCATGACCTCATTTTCAAGGATCCCTTCTCGAAATTTGGAGATCTCCTACTTCAAAATTAATGCGCCATCTTCCAAAAATATTTCCAGACATTCTCTCCACATTTCATTACATCACCCCACATTTTCCATCCATTTCACCACCACTCTACCACCACTTCATCACTGTAATACCCCGTATTTTTTAGGATATATAAATTAATTAAGTTAGTGATTTGAAATTTATTTAAATTGGAGAAATTATTGAAATAGGAGATTTATAAATTTCATATATATTTGGGAATTTAAAAATTTAAATTAATTCGAACTATTTCAATTTTTTCACATGTGTCTCATTTTGAGGTTGAAATGGAAAAATTTTATAAAGTGTCTCAGATGACAATTCTGAGTGCACGGTTGACTCCAAAAGGGCTGAGATAGTCGAAAAAGAGTACTCGAGGGTAATAATCGTGTCTCGAGATATTTTTAGACATGACCGAGCCCATACGGGGGCATTTAAGTCATTTTTAATTAGCCAATAGGCTTAATTACGGGATTGAGGAATTTTAACCTAGGTTTAAGTTTGTTGGCCAACCATGATTCATTCCAAAACACAAAGGGCTGAGAGAGGAGAGAAAGAAGAAGAAGAGGGAAAGAAGGATGACAGAGCAATCCGGACCAGAATTTCGACCTGGGATCGTCGGATTTAATCCACCAAGGCAAGTGTTTTCTTGCTTTAATTTGTGTTATATTTAATGATGTAAATAGTTGTAATTATGCCAATTAATTCTGGAAATTTGAAAGTAGGAATTCGAATTGAAATTTTTGGGTTTATGGTGAAGAAGATGAAGAGTAACCATTAATGGGGGATTTTTAATTTTGTGAGTTGGGATAATAGTGAGATTATGACTTAATTTGAGAAGTGAATAACATGATTAAATCTTGGTTTTTTAATCTCCATTAGTGATATTGTTGGAAGAAATTATTAATGAGGAAGTTTGGGTGGATTTAGGATGAATCTTGGGAGATTTTGGGGGGTAAAAGATTTGGGAATAATCGCAGGTTTTGGAGCTTTAATGGCGATTCTGTTCGCTTGCCTTGTAGAAAATCGCATCTTCTACATTTTGTTATCTCACGCGCGTACTCTAAAACTGCTCCAAAATACCTCAAAACAACAATTTATTAATCTGGGCAGAATGTGGGGTAAGTTTTTAGGAAAGTTTTTTTTAAAATCTTCTTTGAGGTGAATCTTTATAATGCCCTAACTTTTGCATACGGACTGGGATTAGCGTGCCGTTCACGGATATGAGTAGATAGCGAAGCGTATAACGCTGTCCTGGGAATGTTTTTAATTTGACACAAAAATTGAAAGGTCTAAAATACCTTAGAAGACGGAACGAGTTATTTAATTTTTAGCATAACTTTGAATGAGCATGGCTTTATCATACGAATTCGGATTTACGTGCCATTTTCGGCCACGCATAGCTAACGGAGAGTGATGATGCTTAGATTCAGCACCACCAGATAAGTGATGATTTTCTCAAACAGTAGTAACCATGGCAGCCAAAGAGACGTATATGTATAAGTGTGTAGAAGGAGGTGAGTATAAGAGGAATAAGACAATGATGTATAGTGGTTCAGCCTATTAGGCCTACATCCACTGTGAGTGTATGATCTACTAAGTACGGGCACTAATGGCCTTGGATACAATGCACATAAGCTCCCTTTTTCTCTATACTGTGTGTACAAGCAGAGTTTTAGCTAGGGTTACAATTCTCGATCCTTTTGTAGGGTTGTAGGTGACAAGTATATATAGGTCTTGGGGGGTGTAGTGTACCCCCCAAGTATGCGTGGTGCATGTGAATGAGGATCTAACCAATCTCCTGTTGACACCTATAGATGCCAAATGATGACATAATATTCCCTCACGTGAGGGGGTGATATTGTTATAACCGTCTTCCACGTGCCATGTGAGCCTCACGCGCACTGTTCCACGCGTCTCCCAAACCATGCGTTGTGATGATGTCACCCTCGACCTATGATACGAGACCGAGGGCAAAGTTCCTTCTGGTAGTGAGTCTGGCCTAATTTAGGCCTCGTACTGTGGTACCCTCGGAGGGTCATCTGAGCCTGATGAAGGGTCAGCCCCTTGGAGGGTCGTTTGAGCCTGATGAAGGGTCAGCCCCTTGAAGGTTCGTCTGGACCATGATGAGGGGTCGGCCCCTCGAAGGGTCGTCTGGGTTTGATGAAGGGTCGGCGCCTTAAAGGGTCGTCTGGACCATGATGAGGGGTCAGATATACTAGAAGGACGACCTGAAAGGAGGACTATACGTCAGAAAAATGCAAAGGCAAAGATGAAACACTTGAAAAAAAGTAAAGAATGGGCAAAAAATAATATAACTCACATAGCTCTGTTAGGGGGACGAACCTCAGGCCAGCTTCCTTGAGGAACTTAGGGGTAATCAAATCTTCAAACTTTGCAATTTCACCCCCTTTCCCTCGTTCCCTCAGATATTCAACTATATCTTTCTCATCCAGACTCAGTCCGGGATCTGACCTGGACTTCATCGAGGGATTAGACCATCTTCTGGGAACCCTCGGACCATCGTCCAAATGTTGCGCCTCGACGGAAAATTCCCACTCTCCAGAAATGAAGAAAAATCTCTTCTTCCAGTCGTGATTGGAGGTTTGTGCCACGTGGAGAAGTTTTTTATCAGACCTCCTCGCCCCCAGGTGATAGTACCCAGGCTGTTTGGATGAGGAAGTGATTTTATAGCAAGACAAGAATACGTCGGAGGAAGGCTCGTCACTAAAGGCATTTTTCCATAGGGAGATGTAGCCAAGGATTCTCCTCCGGGAATTGGGAGGAAGCTGAGAGGGGGCAACACCGAGGGATGACAAGATATCTACGATGATAGGATGTAGAGGGAGTCTGACACCGACCTTAAACATTTATTCGTATATCGCAATCTCTCCCTCTTCACCCTCAAAGACCCTCTCAGACTCAGAGGGAACCCTCATGGATATGTTGGGGGGACACCATATGCATGCCTCCACAGAAGGAGGTCACGATCCCTGACCGAGGAAATATAGGACGAGGCATGAGATGTGTTAACTGGGTTAACATCTGAGTCCTCACAATCCTCAGTCCCCTCTCCCTCGGCCTCATCACCTGTTGGAGGCCCCTGAGGAAAAGCTATCTGGAAAGCATGTGGGGATAGAGTTGTCATAGGGACAGCCTCGGAAGTAACCATACCCTCGGCCTATCAGCCTGGGCTTAGATCAGACGTCCCTCTTCTCCCAGAAGGTCCAGCGCCAGTTGGCGATGACGCTCTCGCATCCATCTCTCCTGAATAGCTCTCGGCTGGACGATAGGACGACCCACAAGACTCAGATGGTCTAATTACGGCTAGAGGAATGAGGAAGATGGGTCGTACCCAATTAGGGTTGGCCCCTCATATTCTCTCCTCCTCTTACTCTATTCGTCTGATCTCAATAAATAATTTCTCTCTCAGGGAAGGGAATTCTTCAGCTAAACTATGAAGCCTCCTAAGCATTAAGGGGAAGACCCTGCACTTAGAAGGATTTGGCTTTGCAAACTACAAACAATCTCACAGTTGACCAGGTTGGACTTTTAGATCAAAACCAAAGAAATTAAAGGTTTTGATCAAGAACACTCAAGAACCAGTTGTCGAAGAAGATGCCGAAAAAATTATGAAACAACCTAAGGGAAATCCGACCTTACGACCCTAAAGTAAGAAAGCAAACAAAAATGAAGATAAAGAGGGCACTAGGGCAAAGGAGTTACCTCTGAAGAAATAGCAGAACTGCCAAACTCGAAACGTCAAAGTTGCAAAAATGGCTAGAAAGCTGGAAGCTAGAGAGAGAGAGTTCAGGCGCGAAGAAGAATAAGAAGAAAGAGAAACTTCAAAAAATTGTTTAAGTACCTTGCCAATGAGTGGGCCCACTCACCAATGCAGAGCACAACCCATGAGGAGGGCATCATTAGGGCCCAAAGTCCCAAGCAGTATGCAGCCACCACGCCTGGAAAATTAGAATGACAATGAATAAAAACTTAATAGGTGGCATATCATCTTCACAGGTGTCATGCATCTAACTGGCCATACACTCGTCTCAAAAGCAACACTATCCCTCAGCTATCTTAACATCATCTATGGCTAAGGGCTGGGGGGTGATTGATATACCCATATATACCCTCGGCTAGGCCGAGGGCGCCCTCCACTAAGGTGCACCCAAGATGGTCTCCTGACCCATCAAGGGGCCGACCCCTCATCATGGTCCAGACGACCCTTCAAGGCACCGACCCTTCATCAGGCCCAGATGACTCTTCGAGGGGCCGACCCCTCATCATGGTCCAGACGACCCTTCAAGGGGCCAACCCTTCATCAGGCTCAGACGACCTTTCAAGGGGCCGACCCCTCATTATGGTCCAGACGACCCTTCAAGGGGCCGACCCTTCATCAGGCTCAGACGACCCTTCGAGGGTACGACATTACAAGGCCTAAATTAGGCCAGACTCACTACCAGAAGGAACTTTGCCCTCAGCCTCGTTTCATAGGCCGAGGGTGACATCATCATAGCGCGTGGTTTGAGAGACGCGTGGAACAGTGCGCGTGAGGCTCACATGGCACGTGGAAGACCGTTATAACAATATCACCCCCTCACATGAGGGAATATTATGTCATCATTTGGTATCTACAGGTTTCAATAGGAGATTGGTTAGATCCTCATTCACATGAACCATGCATACTTGGGGGGTACACTACACCCATATATACTTGTCACCTACAACCCTACAAAAGGATCGAGAATTGTAACCCTAGATAAAACTCTGCTTTTACACACAGTAGAGAGAAAAAGGGAGCTTATGTGCATTGTATCCAAGGCCATTAGTGCCCATACTTAGTAGATCACACACTCACAGTGATGTAGGCCTAATAGGCTGAACCACTATACATCATTGTCTTATTCCTCTTATACTCACCTCCTTCTACACACTTATACATATACGTCTCTATGGATGCCATGGTTACTACTATTTGAGCTCATCATCACTTATCTGGTAGTGCTGAATCTAAGCATCATCAGAGAGTAGTAAGCTGCCATATAGAAATTTTTTATTTAGGAATAAGGTGTGAAATGTCTAAATTGCCCTTGGAGTTTTATTTAGTCATAAGGTGTGAAATGTCTAAATTTTTATTGGGGACCTTTGTGAGATTAGTATGAAATTAATAGGGTATATGTGAGGTGGAATATACCATCCTATGAATTATAATAAATAGCGGGGTGTAGCTATTTTGGTATTAGAACGTATCTAGTACGAACGAACTCGATAATAATTGGGATATATATATATATATATATGTGTGTGTGTGTGTGTGTGTGTGTGTGTGTGTGTGTGAATTATATATAAATATTGGAATACATAATCTAATAGAAAAATGATGATAGGTTGTGTGAATACCTAAAATAATGAAAAATTGTGTAATTACCTGAGGTTTTAATAGGGTGTGTGGATACCTACTTGATTGTTCTATTATGTGTATGACATACCTACGTTGCTTTCTATCGAGTTGAGGTTGTGTGTTGTGGACAATCATGCCTTGAGGATCCTTCGGGTTGGATATTGAATTGTACCACTAGAGCATATAACCTAGGTACCGACTATTTGTGAGAACGATAATGATGATGGTCGTAAAGGTGCATAGTTATGTACATAGCCCATCGACTTGGAACTATGTTCGCCTCCAATATGTGTGATTTGTTTGTTGGTTCGCTAGAAATTGAACCTATAGTCCTTTATGCAATGAGTGATGCAATGGGACATGATAACAGAGTATGCATACACCGCAGCTTTGTCTCGGGGTGCAGTATTATATATTTATATAAGATAGTGTGCTTATATATATACATGTACTTGTGATGATATCTACTGTGTGAATTAAGTAGACAAGAATAATAATAACATCTAAAATGAATAGTAGTCCTTCATGCAGTGAGTAATGAACCGGGACATGATATCAGAGTATACATTGTGCCAAGAGGCCTTAAGCTATATATATATATATATATATATACATATATATATACGGATTGATTATATATATACACTGGTAAACAATTCTACTGTGTGTAATTAGTAGAGGTGAATGTCATGATAAGTAAAATAATCTGAGTGAGAAAAGGATTAACTATACAAATGATGAACGTACTTGACTTTTCGGTTAAAATATTTTGATATCGTATCGTATGGGTGATGCGGGTATTGTAGAGTGAACGTATGTAGTAATAACACTGGGTTGAACTAATGTCATATTGAGTATATGTGTGGGTGTGTGTGTATATATATATATATATATATAGTATGGAACTAAGCATTGATAGTATTGAGGTAATATTTTAAAATATTCGTAAAGCTGAGAATTTACATACGTGATTGTAATTATAACAATACGCTTAACTTGCGACGGGAGGATTAGTGGGCTAGTTATGTAGATGTTATGGACTAGTTGGATAGAGAAACGACTAGGCGGAATAAATGAATGCGATAGGTGTGCACTATAGAATAGAGGTGAGATTGTCCTCAAGAGAGTGTGAACGTAAAAGAAATTATGAACATTATATACTTCGCATTTCATTTATTGCAATAAAATGCTTGCTAAACATTTTTATATATCGGGCTCTGACCCGTTTCTTGTACTTCTTCTCTCTTGTGAATGTATATGTATATTAACACGTGTTCATCCAGAAGGATGCCATAGTTGACTTATCAATTCCAAGCTTACACAGCTGCAACATTATGGATGGTTATAGGACTTGATTTAGACGTATCATTTCTTTATTCCTAGAGTACGATTCTTATCTCAGTTGTAGATTCATTCAGGGCATGTTTCCCCTTTTACTTTTAGACTCAGTATTTGGTTTATGTATTCATTTGTTGGATTATTATATTGGGATGTTGATTTGATTGTTTAATCGGCGGGTCATTTATTCCTTTAGTACTGTTTTAGACTCATGGTTTGGATGTATGGTTTATTTGTTATTTAGCATGCATATTTAATTTTTTAATAAGAGGATAAAATTTGACATCAGTCTTTTTGAATACAAGGTGGCTAGTAAAGTTTTAAAAAGTTTTTGGCAGTAATGCTAAGAATGAACCCCTGAGATTCCTATTTTAAATTTGATATAGGATTGATCACCCGATCTTTATTTGGGCGGGGCGTCACAATCACCATAAAAAACTAGCCTACATAACTACAAAAACTAGGAGCAAAGCTTCATAAAAGGTATAGGTCTATCCATTTCTACCTCATTTAACTAGTGTCAGTTATCGTACTTTATCACTCTTATCATATCTTTTTCTTTAATCTTCCTTTCCCACCCTTAATAATCTTTATTATTACTTATATACACAAAGTTATAGTTTCATAAATAACAAAAAACAAACAAAAAAAGTATTTGATCCTTAAACCCCAAATTAGAACTTTCCTTCTAATTTTACTACATTTACATCACTTGTGCATGTTTTTCAGTAAACCAAAATAAGGAAATTCTAGTTTTGATTTCATGGGTTATATCCCACCCTTATGGGTTTTCTAACTATGTGGACTTTGATGTCATTTCTAGTAATGTAAGCATCTCGAGTTTTCCTCAGGAATCAAATCCTTTTTTCTTATTTTTTCACTTTATTCATTCTCACTTTTATTAGTATCATATGTACATATATACCAAGGTTCTTAAAAACACGAGGCGTGATCGAGGCGAGGAGGCCAAGCCTTAAGCCTTAGAAGCCTAGGCGGGCCTTAGGCGTAAAAAGGCGTGAAAAGGCATTTAGGCCTTCTTAATATATTTTAATATTTTTTTAACCATAACAAGGCTATTAAAATACTAAAATTATACATATCATAAAAATATGTTTGAATATATGCAAATTAAAATACTATTTGATTATTTTGGATGAGATAATGGTCCGGTTAGTAAAAAAATTCTTTAAAAGGTGATATCGTTTCACTAAAGCATTGCTATTTTTAGAAAAAAAGTGTGCCTTAAGGTTTTACCAAGAATAAGGCATAAAAAACTTAAGGCGGGGCGTGTCTCCCAAGCCTTAAGCCTATGCGAGTTTTTTAGAACAGTGATATATATACTAGTTTATATGTTCTTAGTAACCCCGTCAGAATTGAATATCCACTTCTTCATAGTGAATCATGATCTGGTGTGTTGCTCACAATATATTATACTTTCACATTTTTATTCTCTTTCATTTTCGCAATCCCGTCAGACATGCATATCCATTTCCTCATAGTGGATTATGATCCGGTGCATTGCATATAGAGTAGCCCTTTCCTTTTATTATATTTTTAACGGACGGGCGTATTCCATTCTTTGCGTTGGATTGTGATCCGATGTGTTGCTCATAATTCAAGTACCTTTTAGAGTATTGTCTTTCTTTTTATCTATAATCCTCATAATGATTCATCCCCATATTTTCCATGACGTGGGCATGACAATTTTTTTTGTTACCTATTTCACTCCGCACACATTATACACACAAATTACATTTTAGAGAAAAAGAAGAAGAGTATTGTCATATCCTATGAGAGACTGCAAGGGGGAAATGGGTGGCTAACACCTTCCCATTTCATAACTTAGTCCCCAAACCCGTGATCTAATTGTTTTGTATGCATTAGTTTGTCTTGTGATGTCATTTTTTCAAGGAGGGCTATATCTTTTGCTTATTATGAGGAAAATAGTCTAGTGGCTCTTTCTTTATATTCTAACCCCTCAACGATGGTTGATTTTCTCTTCCTTTACCCCATTCTCCATGAGCTAGCAACTTTTTCCTTCGGGGTGAACCCAAATTGGATTCCCCCAACCCATTATTTAATCCTGAGATGGCCACAAGTATATTTTCATCACGTGTTTGACAATTTATCCAATAAGGTTAATTAAAAAGATTTTTCAATTATGAAAACGATTAACTAAGGGGAGAATCTGTATCAGCTAAGTCTTATACCTTTCCTTTATAGTGAACTTGATCTTTGGCATGAATGATCCAGGTTGAAGTTTATGAAGCTTTCTGGGGACCTCTAGGATAAATAATTAAATGTTTGGGCAAGGAATTTAGACAATTTAATCCTCTAGGGAAATTTGTGTACACTGGTACTCTTACACTCCCATATTTTGTCATGAAGTTGGAAAAGGAAAAGCCGATTTAATACAAAAATATCATCATTGGGGATGATGATACCTTATTTTACACTTGGTATTTAAAAGGATCTAAGCCCCATAGACTACCCTTAGGCATTAACAAAGGTCTTATGGCTGACCTCTGACCTCATACTGATTGTTAATTGATCCCCAATACCTCTATTTCTCTGAAAGATACTCCATAATACTATACCAAAACTCAATCAGTACTTCTCCTTCCCAGTATAGATAGTCATTCCAACATGTCTCCTTAGTCGGGGTCAGAGACCATAAGACCAGAGTTTTTTCATGTCTGACACCCAGAGCAAACCACAGTCTAAATATAAATGATCTCTCAAGGCTACTTAGCCCTCATCACTAAGGTATACCACCCCAAATATCTAGAGAGCAATTTGAGATCACACTATGGAAGCTTCTGAGCTCCTAAGCCTTTAGCAAGTCTTTTGTACCCAGCCTGGTAGGGCAGGTAGAAATTATAGTTTTGTTCCACCTATCGCCATTGGTAAATCCCACTTGCATTGAAGGTTCCCATCAGCATTTAATTCATTCAACAACTAGCTTATACCACCTGCATAATCTTTGTCTAACACTCCGCCCCTTATTGACACCGTCAAACCTAAGAGGTATCATAACCATGTTGTGACAGTAAACTCATTCTCTCTCCTAGAGTTTGCATATAAAAGGAAGGTTGGTGAACGATTTAAAAGAAACTAATCTCGAGCATTCTAAGAGGTTAATACATTCAGAATATCAGGCAATCAGACAACTTCAATTTATAGCATCGACTAGTGATTACCCTTTATTTTAGACTCTCGTAACTCACTGTTGAGAGCATACACATGTAACATGGATATTTTCCAGTTATCTTATACTTTTTATATCTTGTTTATCACTAAACCAATACTTAGGAACCCTTAGAAAAGTTTATCAGTGACTTCCTCCTCTGGATTATTGACAAATGTCGCAATACCTCAAACTCTCTTGATTAAAGCTTAAGAGGTCTCCTAGAATGTAATAACCCTTTTATAATCTAATAAATAGTAGAACACTATTGACAGTGGACGTAGGACCTTATACTGATGTCTGAACCACTTTAAATCATTATTTTACACTTTGACACTTCTCTCCTCTTATATGTACGAGGTCCAGAGGGGAACACCTATGATTCTGAAGTCACATATGATTTCTACACTCATCAGTTTGGCATAATTTATCGAAAACACAAGTTCTATTCCTTTTAAATGCACATCCTAATCTCTTCAAGATTCCTACTGACGCTATTTTAGCCTGTTCTTTTAAAGAAAAGGAGGCACGACAAAAGGTGATTCAAGAAAAGTTGGATATCATTCTCAACCGATTACTTATCCCCTAATGGTAAAGGAACCAATTGCCCCAAAATATAACGTCACTTGGGAAATCATTGAGCCCCAATTGGAAGGAGATAATGGTATAGTGGGGGCGCCTAAAGCCTCCTAATGATCAACAATCCACATTCCTGTAAAGGGCAAGTTGTCAATTACTAGAGATCAATCTCAAGGTGGTTTCAAGGTGTCTAGGCCCCGAGATAATAAGATAAAAAAGATGCAAGACCGGTTGGTGAATTTCCTCAATTAGTATAAGATGAATACTCTTAATACCATAGAGTTGTCCTTCCGAAAGACCCTCTCTCCATTCTCCAATGATGTTCAACACTATGCTCTTCCCCTAAAGTGGAAGATTAATACCATGAACCCTTTGATGGATCTAAGGATCCCATTAATTATTAAGAGACCTAAATATTACTCATGATCCTTCAGGATCCCCCAGATGAGGTCATGTGCGTAGATTTTCTCACTACCCTTAGGGGAACTTCTAATAATTGGTTTGAAAAGCTCAAGCCATTGACCATAACGAGCTTCACTAAACTGGAAAGATCCTTTGTCATCCATTTTATTAGGGCACATAAGATGAAGAATCATGGCACCTCCCTCATCCATTTCAGACAGAAGGTCAAAGAATCTCTCAGAGACTTTTCCAAGAGGCTCAACCTGGATGCTCTACAATCAACGATCTGAATGATGCCATTTATGTGGCCTATTTTATCTCAGGCCTCACTTTAGAAGATTTATTGAGGTCATTTAGTAAGAAGCCTCAAAGGTTCAGGACTGAGTTGCTCAAAATATTACCATCCCATCAAGGCATGCCATAATTTATCCCCAATGAGGGAAAATGAAAGATGTCTTCTCCTATCTTAGGGAGACATCAGAAGAATATGGGGTCAAAAATATGAAGGGAAAAAGTAAAAAGAATCATTTTATTTCCTGTGCTGTCTTAATATAAGTATTATCTAAGAATTATAAGGATTTCAGACTTTGCTTTAGAAACTAAGGTCTAAGTATCCAGAAAAGACTAAAGGAATCATTAAGGTCTTGACCTTTGATGCCATTCAAATCGACTAAGGTCTAAGAACCCATAAAAGTCATCGTTAAGCATTGTGCAACACTTGGCTAAGGTCCATGCATCCTCAGGCTAATAGTCAACCTTCTAAGGACAAAAAAATGACTAAATGAATCATTAAGGTTTTCACCCTTAATTCCATTCAAGCTGACTAAGGTTTAAAGACCCATAATAACCAGCCTTGAAGATTGCTATTTACTTGGCTGAGGTTAACGCATCTTTGGGACAATAGTAAACGGTCTATGGACCTAAAAAGGACTAAAGTAATTATTAAGGTTTTCACCATTGATTCCATTAAATCTTACTAAGATCTAAAGACCCGCAATAGTCATCCATGAGCACTACTCAACACTTAGATAAGTTCCACGCATCCTCAGGCTAATAGACGACGGTCCAAGGATCCAAAAAAGACTAAAGGAATCATCAAGATCTTCACCTTTGACCCCATTCAAACTGACCATGGTCGAAGGATCCACCAAATTTAGATGCTCTCTATGAACTTAAAAAATGTTTTCAATAAGTATGAAGTCGTATAAAAAAAGTCCTTAAAAGGAACATTTATTTGACCATTGATTTCAAAAAATTTAAATGTCAGGCAAATTTTTTTTACTATAAATATGAGATTTGTACAAAACTTCCATTTTTGTAAAAATCTTATAGGGGATAAGTGTCCAAATTCAAAAAAATTATCCGAAAAACCCTAAAGTGCAAAGACGAAAGTTATGAGATCTTATAACCCTTTGTGGGACTTCAGGTTTCAAGATTTTTAACTCCAAAGGTCTTAGGACCCTTATGAGGACATCAAATTTCAAAATTTCTAAATTCAGAGGTCTTATTACCCGTAGACGAATTTAAGATTTCAATTTTACTTAAGTTTAGAGTTCTTATGACTATTAGAAGGTTTTGATATTTCAAAATTTATAAGTCCGGAGGTCTTAAAACCCCTGTAAGGACGTCACATTTTAAAATATCTAAATTTGGAGTCTTATGACCCTTAAAAGGATTTTAGATTTCAAATATACCTAAGTTCAAAGGTCTTATGACCCTTTATGGGAGTTCATATTTCAAAATTTCTAAGTCTGGAGGTCATAAGTACGTCAGATTTTAAATTTTCTAAATCCCCATGACTTATGACCCTTAAAAGCATTTGACATTTCGAATTTACCTAAGTTTGGAGGTCTTGTGACCCTTTATGGGACTTAAAGTTTCAATATTATGAAGTGTGGAGGTCTTAGGGCCCATATAAAGACGTCAGATTTCAAAATTTCAAAATTCAGAGGTCTTATAAGCCTTAGAAGGATTTCACATTTCAAAATTTCTATAGCCAGAGGTTTTATGACAATTAGATGGATTTGAAATTCCAAATTTACCTAAGTTCAAAGGTCTTATGACCCTTTGTGGGACCTCAGATGCTCGTCTAAATGTTAGAGTCTTTGACTCATGTCCCGACCCATAGTTTAAAGATGCTTGGCAACAGGGGTAGATGCCAACTTTTGGGCCTCAGCAGTCCTGTTCAAATTCCTCTTGAGAGGTATTAACAATCTCTTAAAAAGAGAAATAAACTGTAATACTCACAATAGAGGTCAACCCAAGTACAAAAGCAAGGGTAAACCTTAACTTGCATAAAAAGATAAGTGTTACCCCTTACAACCTTTGCAGAAGAAATAAGTGGCTATTAATGATTCCTTATTTCATACTTGGTATATAAATGTCTCTAATCCTTTTTGTAAACATTAGTTACTTTAGTACCCCTTTACATTATATCCCTTGTACATATGTCTCTCGTTCATGGCAATATAGTTGTGTACCCAATAAGGTCGAATCATACTGGAGATATTTTGTACTCGTTACTTTTATTAAACATTAAAATCTCAATACATTTTTCCTAAAACATTTATTCTTCTCCATTCCAACCTTAACCAGTTATTATTATAGAGAGAGAAGTATGTGAAATTCTATATGTTCAAACTTTTCGAGTAATAAAAGTTCAATTTTTCAATCATATTTCATCCTTTATTTATTATGCTATGGCCCCTATATTTTTCATAATTTCTTTTATTTCTACCACTACTATGCTAATAGGAACCATATCAGTTGATATATTCGTCATTGGTGTATTTAAGAGTGGACCCACCGTTGTCACCATCACTTCCACCATTAATACTACTATTACTACTACTGTTGTTAGTTCTTATGTCATTACTGGTGTTTCAACACAAGGGTAAATGACTATCGATGAGGTATCTACTGCCATTACCAAGAACTAAAAATGTTTGGTAAAATAATGGTTGTGAAGGCATTTCTCAATTTACTGATATACCCATTTCTTTTTTAAATAAGATAACTCTATGGGTTCTCTTGAGGACTTTGTCTCCAAGACTGCTAAAATCATTGTCAAGAATCCCATTATAGGGTTCCCCCGTAGCAAAATACGTTCTCAATGACCCTATGGTAATTCTTGATAGAGCCATTAGATTTTCTATAGATAAGGGTTATTTTACTTACTCTAACATTAACTTTGAAGTCTGTAGTGTAAATCCTGAAGAATTTTCCTTATGGGTAATCCACGTTGTGTTTATTCTTGTTTAATCGCATGTTCTAGAGTGAGTTGGTCTAACAAGAGTTATTATTAGTTTTAAGCACAATAAAATTTATAAGAATGCCAATGATTTTTAGGATTTGGTTCATCGTTGAAGTATTGACATGCAAACTTTCATCACTGGTTAGGGAGATTTAACCATAATATTGGGGGATATTTGTGAATTTACTGACATGCATATCATAGGCACTCAAACATTTAGCGATGACTTTCAATACTTTGAGGAAGATAAAATATTCCATAGTGTGACGGAGGCTATGTCCAAGTGTGTTCACTATACTTAAATCATTCAAACGGGGACTTCCAAACCGTCCTTTACTAAATGAAAAAGATATTGGTTTGGAGATTTCGAGCAATTGTCTAAAGTATAATCTCGAACAAAAATGCCCAAGTTTGTTAGTGGTACTAACTTGAATTTCTTGTGTCATTTGGATGCGTTCTTTCTACCTTTATTTTCTTGTTTATTACTTTTGGGAAGACCCAATGACTCCCCTCACAATATTTTCATTCGTTTGGCTATTAAAATATCTCGAGGGAGGTGTATTACCCTATTTCTTTAGCTCTTAGGACATTGTATACTTTTCTCGATCACACCCACATAGATATGGAACGATGAAGTGGAAGGTACTATTTGGTGAACTTTTATAAACATTTATTTTGGTAGGGTTTCTCATTGATCTTTTTCCCAATTGGGCTTCTAAGGTTGACTCTAATACTTTTTATGCCTCTTGTATTGCACGATGGAACAAGAAGATAATGAAGACTTCTTTCCTTGTTGTCTTAGATGATATTAACGAGTTTTGTTATGTTCTTATGTGAGAAGATGAGGATGTATCTTTTTCTCAATGCTTCTTTCCTATAATCTAATAAACTTATTCTCCCTCGGTTACTATCAAGGGAGTCACCGGTTGTCCTCTCAATTCTACTATGAACCTTGCCTTCTCTATCTGATCAAGGTGAAGGAATCGAGTAATACCACATAGAGTGGGTGGATCGACAATTTAGTTATGACGTTGGTTCCATACTTAATCATTTTCATGCCTCATGGAACTTTGATATGCCTTACATGTATTCTTGTGCCAATTACATTATGTAATAAGTTATTAAAATATTCCCTCAACTTTAAGTCTTTCCTATCACGAATCAAGATAGCCTGTGAATAGTGAGTGTTGGATAGTTTACTCATTGAAATGTTAAGTTATGGATATCTAGTGTTTTCTTCCCACTTTTCCTCTATAAAACCTATGTGGATAAAATTACTATTCCGAATAAGTTATTAGGAAAAATACATAAAAAGACATATGGTATCCAAGTCAAGTTAAAAGACCAAATTTAAGATCTCTTACCCCCATCTTTGTGAATCCCTTGAGGGGGGATATGGATAGTCTGAAACATCTTGCACCCCAGGAAAATAAAGATAATTTCAAAGATAAAATAAAGCATGCCCATTATAATTTGGAAAACTTTATTATTTCTCAAAGGATAGGGAATTGGTGGGAACCACAAACATTGTCCCCAAGACTAACACAAGCAATTATGAAGAAAAAGAAGGTCGTCAATCCCACTGAAGAGACTTATCTCCAAATCAAAGTTCAGAGATTGATATTATAAATATAAAATGAACTTATAATGATATTATCGAGCAAGGTATGATTCTTTTGATCCCCAGATCTATCAACCTATAGCAGACACCATTTTCCCTATTTCTCATAAGGTATTCATACCATCTCTTTATCTATTTCTCAAGATAACAAACTTGTGATTGTGAATACACACCCAACCACTTATTCTTAAAAAAAAACTTGTTGATTATAGAATCATCCATTCTTATGATTATCACAGTTCTTCTTCGGATGAGCTAAAAGTTAACATAAATGGTGAGGAATTTAGTAAGGATGCATACTGTTTACACCATATTATCACTATCCAGTGCGGATTTTACACGTGGAATTACAAACTGATAATCATAGACTAAGTGTAATGCAAAAGGCATCTTAAACGTTTTTCACTTGTCAACGCTTTGGAAATGGGTTTAATCACTAAGTGACGATTATTAGGATTGTTGAACCATGAATATGGTAACACCTAGAAAACAGTTAGAAGGCTAAAATAACCATGATGAGGCCGGCTGAGATATGACCATGGTCAACAAGGGGTGGAAATTTATGACATGACTCGTTAACCCGACACGGAATCATCACACTTTAAGTGTGTTTGGGTATAGCCTTAACGGATTCAGGTCATAAATGGGTGGACCTCCCAGACCCGTTAAGAAAATGAATCAGGTTCATCTATATTTGCAAAACCCGTCTATGACCCTCCAGACCCGTTTTTTAAACGAATTAATAACGGGTCGTGTTACCCATATAAACCCGTTAGACCCGCCTAACCTTTTAGAGGGAGGGATATTTTTATATTTTTAGGGTAAAAAGGGACTCCAAACTGTAAGGAATAAATTTTCAATTGAATCATAATGTTATTTTGACTTATTCTCGAAAACAAACACGTTTGAGTCATATGTAGATATTTATTATCTGATCACTACGAGACTATGACTTATCAAAGATTTAGTGAGGACATTGCGGCAAATATACAAAGAATTAATCATGCCAAAGTTTCATTGGTGCAATTTCTCGTCTTCAAGGTTTATTTTTATTCCAAGATCACATAGGTATGAATGCATAATGTAAATGAAACTTGAAATTTCATTTTATAAAAGTAAGGATTTTTTTAAAAGAAAATGTTTTTTAAAATGTTTTCAAAATGTTTAAATGTTTACACATCAAATAAAGGACAGATTTCAGTTGGATTAGAGTTGGTTTTAAATAAAACTCTTTTATTAAAGATGGAACAGTTTGGAACTCTATCTGACGATGTCGTTCAAATGATATTAGACGTCATTCGAACGACATGGCATCTCGCTCGAACGAGATTTCCACCTACTTAAAATATCTATTTAAGTCGGGCCCCAGTCCTTTTATCGATGTGCGTGCATAACGAATTCACTTTTCTAATAGTACATTTTTCTGCATGTGTTTTCTAAGGTTTCAAAGACTTAAACTGTGACAACCCGAATATAATTATGATAAATTATATTTAAATCATGCTTATCTTATGTGATATGAATAATGTGATATTAGTATATCTAATGTTAAGTGATTATGTTTATTATAATCCTACTTTCATAAATCATGAAAGGTCGAACTATTTACAGACACAAATTTTAGTTGTTTTCGGTAGAAATGTTCCCGTTAGAGACTAGTTTTGACCTTTATAACATTATAAATGACTTGAGGTGAAAACTAGATAGTTGAAGACATGTGAGTTAGGGTTGTAACACAACAAACGGATCATCAAATGGATGCCCGAGTGAAGAGTTATACCGAAATTACGAACAAGGGGCAATTTGGTCAATTCCCTTTAAGTGGTAAATTGTCTTTTATTAAACCAAATGGTTTAATTTGATTGGTTGGCTTGGGAGGCAGCCTTGGCCGACCTTATAACCTTGAAATATACTTATCCTTCAGCCAAAATCATCCATGAAAGGGTTTTGAGCTTAAGGAAAGAGAAGGTAGAAGTTTAGGAAGAAAAGTGAGGAGAAAAAGTGTAGAAAAATCCGTGGAAATTACGTAAAAAGCCCTGAAGGTAATCCTAATTGAAATTCTTGTTATTTATCTTATATTACTGATTTATATGATATAAATCATCATAGGTTTACGAAAGTTTCAGCCCTTTATATGTATGTATGGTTAGATGTAAGTTTATGTTAAGTTGAATGTAGAAACCCTTAAAATTGCTTTGTATTGAAACCCCTTGTATTCAAACTTGCATATATCTTTGTGTGATTACTGGAATTGAGAAATTACAATTGGATATGAAATTAGACTCATATATTCATATCATATCTGAAATTTAGAATTTATATCCTTGTGGTTAGGCCGTAATGATGATTTCAATGTGGTACATGGTTTCTGTTTTTATACTTCATTTTGGTATGCCCTGAGTTTAGTCAAGCTTTTGAGATAGCAAATGAAGTCAAACAATTATGAAATTTTAATTCTGTACGATTCAGTATGTCTAATGAAAATGGGTTGAAAATCATGGAAAGTTATGCTGGAGAAAAATTATGAAAATTCTTGGAAGTTGAAGGAACAATAGAGGAGCTTATAGGGCAGATTTCTTGTGTTGTAGAGAAATGTTCATAACTTGCCCTAGGAAGCTTGAAAAATTACACCGTCACTTGTACTGGATAGTATATTCATATATGTTTTCATATTGATGAGGTTGGACCCCTGTATTTGTACAATTTAGGAATATAGGATTGTTAAGTATGTAAGACCATAATTTCAGGCCATACTGGGTACCCCTTGAATGAATGTTTGTATTTTGTCCTTACAAAGGGTAATTTGAGTACATGTTTCATGTGTATATACATTGAGGAGTATAATTTCATGTTTACTTGACTTTGGTTATAAATTACTCATAAGGTATTTCCTACAGTTGAATGTCCGTAACTTTATCAACATGTACATCATTGTTTGCCTTTACCTATATTTTATGGAATGTGACTTAATTGGAATTATATTGTTGATGTATAGTCATGGAAAGTTACATAATTATGTTTGGATAATATTTGTGATTGAGGTTGAGAACTGATCTAGTTGGATTGACAGGTGTAAGGTCTAATCAACCCAGTTCAGCTCCACCAGAAGGAAACTTGAATACGTAGTTGCCAACCGAGGTGAGTGTACTCACTGGAATGATGTATTTGTATACTGTTACGAATGTGATCATAATGTTATGAATATAAAATTGTTCATTTCGGTTTACCGAAATGAGGGGTTACTCCTCGACCAGGAATGGGGGAGATTTGTCTATTAATGACAAGGGGTTACTCCTCGACCAGGAATGGGGGAGAATTGTCTATTTAGACAGGATATGTGAATCATGATTTGGAAAAGTTGGTCATTCATTATGAATGAGCCGAATAAGTAAATACATAAGTATATGGACATGATTTATTGCATTTAAATTCATGCAGTAGTTTAGTAGTGATGCATTCACTGGGCTATTTTTGCTCATGGTTCCTATGTTCACATTTTTCAGGTAATGCGATGTCACTGCCAAATCTAGGAAGTCGGTCTGGGTTAGCAAGAAACGGGAGAAACAAAGATTTTGTTTTAATGTAAATGATGTAATTAAGTTAAATTATCATTCAGGAAAGTTTGTATAAATATGACTAGTGTACTGTTGTAAAAAGGTTTTCAGTTATATGGATTTACAATGATGACTCTCAAATCAAAACTCGTGTTTATGGTTTGGTTAGATTAATTATGGTTTGACTCACTTTGACTTTCAGACTTAATTATAAGTAATTGGGTTGGGGTGTGTCAGCTTTTGGTATCAGAGCCTAGGTTTTAGAGGTTCTGGAGTGAGAAGAGTCTAGATTTGGCAGTGAATGTTAGAAATACATTTTATTTGATACTAACGATTATGTTAGGAAAGATATGTATATCTGCATGTTGTTATATCTTTGATTCATTACAGATATAAGAGAATGGAACGAGGGAATGTGAATGTGGGAATAGATGATGAGGCTTCAAATATTCCAGCAGAAGCGGAGGTTGAGCAACCTGTTCAGATAAATGTTGAACCCGAGCCAGAACAACTGACAGATATGCAAAAAATGGCACGTGCTATGACTCTAATGGCAGAGCAACAAGCTAGATTTATGGCTCATGTGGAAGAACAACAGACCAGGCAAATGGAGGCACAAGCCTTGGCTAGGGCTGAGGAGGTGATACACCGGGAAGAAAGAAGTACTTCACATGAGAAATTTATTAAGATGAACCCACCCTCATTTGAAGGAGCAGTTGATCCAGCAGAGGCAGAAGTATGGGTAAAAGAAATTGAACTCATCTTTGGGGTAATGAAGATGCCTGAAAATCAACAGGTAACCTTGGCGACGTATATGTTGAAAGGAGAAGCTAAGTACTGGTGGGATGCCACGAAACATTTGTTGATTACTCCAGGAGGCGGGAATGTGATCTCATGGGATGCTTTTGTTAAAGCCTTATATGACAAGTATTTTCCTCCGATGTATCAAAAACAAAAGGAGAAAGAATATTTCCTATTGAATCAGGGGAGTATGACAGTCAGGGAATATGAAGCCAAACTTACAGCCTTATCTCGTTTTGCTTCAAGGTTTATCCGGAATGAGGAAGATATGTGTAGCCGATTTCTCGATGGACTAGAGTTAGTTATTAAATCAAGGCTATCGGCTTTAGAGACTGTTAATTATTCAGCCTTGGTGAATAAAGCCATGTTAGTAGAAAGGGACGTGAATGAAGCAAGAGGGAATCGAGAACGAGGTGTAAAGAGAAGCAGGTTCGATCCAAGTTATCAAAAGGGTAGTGATACAGAATATTCGAGACTTGGAGGGCAGAAATTCCAACAGGGTAGAGGTGGAAGTAGTTTGCAACGGGGTGAGGCTAGTGGTGGAAGAGCTTCAGGAGTTTCAGCACAAAGAGATCCTAATGTTTGTTTCTTTTGTGGGTCATCGGGTCATATAAAAAGAAATTGCCCAAAGTTACAGAGTATAGAATGTTTCAACTGTCATCAGAAGGGCCATCTGAGAAAGAATTGCCCTATGCTATCAAGAGCAGTTTCAGTCAGTAGTGTGGGGCCTCATAAAGGATCCTCTCCAGGAAGTGCCACCAGGGGAAGAGGTACAGGACAAGCAACTGGATCGAGGGCAGGAGGAAAAGTGTTTGCGATGACGTTGCAAGATGCTCATGCTACACCTGAAGTGGTTACAGGTAAACTTTCTATTGCAAATAAAGATTTATATGCACTCATTGATCCTGGATCTACGCATTCATTTGTGGCATCAGATATTGTTTCATATTTGGGTAGACCATGTTCATTTCTCAATTGTGCCTTATATATTTCTACCCCAATGGAAAGTGTAATTCTAGTTGAGCATGTTTATAAAGACTGTGTCTTACGAATGGGTGAGCGAGATTTCTATGTTGATTTGATACCGTTGGCCATTCGAGATTTTGATATTATATTGGGGATGGATTGGTTATCATCATACCATGCTTCCATTGATTGTTTTCGCAAAGAAGTTACATTTCATTTGCCTGGTGAACCCGAGTTCCAATTTATAGGAGAAAGGAATGTTGTCCCTAATTGTCTTATCTCAGCAATAAAGAGCAGAAAGTTATTGAGTAAGGGTTGTACAGGGTATTTAGCGTATGTGGTTGATGTTAGTAAGGAAGCACTTAAAGTTGAAGATATACCAGTGGTTAGAGAATTTTCTGATGTCTTCCCAGAAGAATTGCCAGGATTGCCACCCGATAGGGAAGTAGAGTTTTCTATTGAATTAGTTCCAGGTACTGGTCCAATTTCTCTTGCTCCATATAGAATGGCACCAGCGGAGTTGAAAGAATTAAAAGTGCAATTACAAGATCTGATAAGTAGAGGTTTCATTCGGCCTAGTGTTTCACCATGGGGAGCACCCGTGTTATTTGTGAAAAAGAAAGATGGAACAATGCGATTATGTATTGATTATCGGCAATTGAATAAGGTGACCATTAGAAACAAGTACCCTCTACCTCGTATCGATGATTTGTTTGACCAATTACAGGGGGCCACTATATTTTCGAAGATTGATTTGAGATCGGGTTACCACCAACTGAAAGTGAAGGATTGTGATATTTCCAAAACTGCTTTTCGGACTCGATATGGGCACTATGAGTTTTTGGTAATGCCTTTTGGATTAACCAATGCTCCAGCAGTTTTTATGGATTTGATGAATCGGGTATTCCACCCTTTCATTGATTCATTTGTGATTGTATTCATAGACGATGTGTTGGTTTACTCGCGTAGCATGGAGAAACATGAGAAGCATTTGAGACTTGTATTGCAGATTTTGAGAGAGAAGAAATTATTTGCTAAATTCAGTAAGTGTGAGTTTTGGTTGAAGGAAATTGTGTTTTTGGGCCACGTGGTCTCGGAAAATGGGATTTATGTTGATCCAAAGAAAGTGGAAGCAATTGTTGAATGGGAAAGTCCTAAGAATGTGACAGAAATTAGGAGTTTCCTAGGATTGGCAGGTTACTATCGTAGATTCATTAAGGGATTTTCAGCAATAGCATTACCACTGACAAAGTTGACTCGTAAAGAAGTGAAGTTTGTATGGGATGAAGAATGTGAGAGGAGTTTTAAAGAATTAAAGAATCGGTTGGTTTCAGCCCCTATACTTACTATTCCATGTGGGAATGAGTCTTTTGTGATCTATACAGACGCTTCATTTCAGGGGTTAGGATGTGTTCTTATGCAGAATGGGAAGGTAATCGCATATGCTTCCAGACAATTAAAGACGCATGAACGAAACTACCCTACACACGATCTGGAGCTAGCAGCCATTGTTTTTGCTTTAAAGTTGTGGAGACATTACTTGTATGGAGAAACTTGTGAGATATTTACAGATCATCAAAGTTTGAAATACTTGTTTACACAGAAAGAATTGAATTTGAGACAGAGGCGTTGGATAGAGTTGATTAAAGACTATGACTGTACCATTCATCATCATCCTGGGAAGGCCAATGTGGTAGCAGATGCTTTGAGTCGGAAATCATCAGGGATTCTTGGTTGTATACGGTGTGCACGTGTTGGAAATATTCTTGACTTAGCATTAATGGGGATTGAATTGAAGTTTTCAAAAAGCGGAGGATTATTAGCACATGTCACAGTGAGACCTTTGTTGGCCGAACACATACGAAATTTGCAGACCAGTGATCCATTCCTTGAGAAGAAGAAACAAGATGTCCTGGATGGTAAAGAGAGTGACTTTGAAATTAAGAATGATGAATCGTTGTGTTATAAAAATAGGATTTGTGTACCGAATGATCCACCCTTAAAGAGGGATATATTAGAAGAGGCACATAGTTCTATTTACTCTATGCATCCGGGAGGTACCAAAATGTACAGAGACTTGAAGGAGTATTACTGGTGGAACAATATGAAACGTGAGATTGCAGAGTTCGTAGCTAAATGTTTAGTATGCCAGCAAGTGAAAGCAGAGCATCAGAAGCCGGCAGGATTATTGCAGTCGTTGCCTATTCCGGAATGGAAGTGGGAGCATATAACGATGGACTTTCTTATAGGATTACCCCGGTCACCAAAGGGTCATGATTCTATTTGGGTGATTGTAGATCGATTGACGAAGTCAGCCCATTTTCTTCCAGTTAAGACCACTTACACTGTTGACAAGTATGCACGTATGTACGTTGATGAGATTATCCGTTTACATGGGGCACCGGTGTCAATAGTATCAGATAGAGATCCAACGTTCACTTCTAAGTTTTGGCCTCGTCTCCAGAATGCCATGGGCACAAGTTTGAAGTTCAGCACTGCGTTTCATCCACAAACTGATGGGCAATCAGAAAGGACGATTCAAATATTAGAAGACATGTTACGGGCCTGTGTATTTGACTTCAAAGGTAGTTGGGATGATCATTTGCCATTGATGGAATTCTCGTATAATAATAGTTATCAGTCGACTATTGGTATGGCTCCTTATGAAGCTTTATATGGGAGGAGATGTAGAACGCCTTTGTGTTGGGATGAAGTGGGTGAAAGGAAAATTTTGGGTCCCGAATTGATAGATATGACAACTGAAAAGATCAAAATGATTCGGGAACGGATAAAGATAGCGCAAAGCAGGCAAAAATTTTATGCAGATAAGAGGAAGCATCCATTGGAATTTCAGAAGGGAGATTTTGTATTCCTACGTATTTCACCATGGAAAGGCGTTATGAGATTTGGGAAAAAGGGGAAACTAAGTCCAAGATACATTGGACCATATGAGGTGTTGGAAAGAATTGGGAACCTCGCATATAGATTAGCATTACCTTCAGATTTATCCCGTTTGCATGATGTGTTTCACGTATCAATGCTTCGTAAGTATTTGGCAGATCCATCTCATCAGTTGAAAACTCAACCAATTGAACTGAAGGAAGACTTGTCGTACATCGAGGAACCATTGGAAATTATTGATCGTAAGGAGCAGGTGTTGAGGAATAAAGTTATTCACTTAGTTAAAGTTATGTGGATGAGCCATGGAGTTAAAGAAGCAACTTGGGAAACGGAGGACAGCATGAGGAAACAGTATCCCCATTTGTTTGGTAAGTGACCTTTATATTAAATTTCGGGGACGAAATTTTCTAAGGGGGGGAGGTTGTGACAACCCGAATATAATTATGATAAATTATATTTAAATCATGCTTATCTTATGTGATATGAATAATGTGATATTAGTATATCTAATGTTAAGTGATTATGTTTATTATAATCCTACTTTCATAAATCATGAAAGGTCGAACTATTTACAGACACAAATTTTAGTTGTTTTCGGTAGAAATGTTCCCGTTAGAGACTAGTTTTGACCTTTATAACATTATAAATGACTTGAGGTGAAAACTAGATAGTTGAAGACATGTGAGTTAGGGTTGTAACACAACAAACGGATCATCAAATGGATGCCCGAGTGAAGAGTTATACCGAAATTACGAACAAGGGGCAATTTGGTCAATTCCCTTTAAGTGGTAAATTGTCTTTTATTAAACCAAATGGTTTAATTTGATTGGTTGGCTTGGGAGGCAGCCTTGGCCGACCTTATAACCTTGAAATATACTTATCCTTCAGCCAAAATCATCCATGAAAGGGTTTTGAGCTTAAGGAAAGAGAAGGTAGAAGTTTAGGAAGAAAAGTGAGGAGAAAAAGTGTAGAAAAATCCGTGGAAATTACGTAAAAAGCCCTGAAGGTAATCCTAATTGAAATTCTTGTTATTTATCTTATATTACTGATTTATATGATATAAATCATCATAGGTTTACGAAAGTTTCAGCCCTTTATATGTATGTATGGTTAGATGTAAGTTTATGTTAAGTTGAATGTAGAAACCCTTAAAATTGCTTTGTATTGAAACCCCTTGTATTCAAACTTGCATATATCTTTGTGTGATTACTGGAATTGAGAAATTACAATTGGATATGAAATTAGACTCATATATTCATATCATATCTGAAATTTAGAATTTATATCCTTGTGGTTAGGCCGTAATGATGATTTCAATGTGGTACATGGTTTCTGTTTTTATACTTCATTTTGGTATGCCCTGAGTTTAGTCAAGCTTTTGAGATAGCAAATGAAGTCAAACAATTATGAAATTTTAATTCTGTACGATTCAGTATGTCTAATGAAAATGGGTTGAAAATCATGGAAAGTTATGCTGGAGAAAAATTATGAAAATTCTTGGAAGTTGAAGGAACAATAGAGGAGCTTATAGGGCAGATTTCTTGTGTTGTAGAGAAATGTTCATAACTTGCCCTAGGAAGCTTGAAAAATTACACCGTCACTTGTACTGGATAGTATATTCATATATGTTTTCATATTGATGAGGTTGGACCCCTGTATTTGTACAATTTAGGAATATAGGATTGTTAAGTATGTAAGACCATAATTTCAGGCCATACTGGGTACCCCTTGAATGAATGTTTGTATTTTGTCCTTACAAAGGGTAATTTGAGTACATGTTTCATGTGTATATACATTGAGGAGTATAATTTCATGTTTACTTGACTTTGGTTATAAATTACTCATAAGGTATTTCCTACAGTTGAATGTCCGTAACTTTATCAACATGTACATCATTGTTTGCCTTTACCTATATTTTATGGAATGTGACTTAATTGGAATTATATTGTTGATGTATAGTCATGGAAAGTTACATAATTATGTTTGGATAATATTTGTGATTGAGGTTGAGAACTGATCTAGTTGGATTGACAGGTGTAAGGTCTAATCAACCCAGTTCAGCTCCACCAGAAGGAAACTTGAATACGTAGTTGCCAACCGAGGTGAGTGTACTCACTGGAATGATGTATTTGTATACTGTTACGAATGTGATCATAATGTTATGAATATAAAATTGTTCATTTCGGTTTACCGAAATGAGGGGTTACTCCTCGACCAGGAATGGGGGAGATTTGTCTATTAATGACAAGGGGTTACTCCTCGACCAGGAATGGGGGAGAATTGTCTATTTAGACAGGATATGTGAATCATGATTTGGAAAAGTTGGTCATTCATTATGAATGAGCCGAATAAGTAAATACATAAGTATATGGACATGATTTATTGCATTTAAATTCATGCAGTAGTTTAGTAGTGATGCATTCACTGGGCTATTTTTGCTCATGGTTCCTATGTTCACATTTTTCAGGTAATGCGATGTCACTGCCAAATCTAGGAAGTCGGTCTGGGTTAGCAAGAAACGGGAGAAACAAAGATTTTGTTTTAATGTAAATGATGTAATTAAGTTAAATTATCATTCAGGAAAGTTTGTATAAATATGACTAGTGTACTGTTGTAAAAAGGTTTTCAGTTATATGGATTTACAATGATGACTCTCAAATCAAAACTCGTGTTTATGGTTTGGTTAGATTAATTATGGTTTGACTCACTTTGACTTTCAGACTTAATTATAAGTAATTGGGTTGGGGTGTGTCATAAACACATCCTTAGAGTTTACAAAGATCCGAGTTATCATTACCATATGTTTATGTGATCTTTGTTGCACCAAGTTGGGTTTTGTTCAATACTTGAACATTTCTGGTTTTGCGGTGGAGAAGCGAAGAACGTTACTTTCGTGTTCAACATCGTAGACGACATAAGGTCGTATCACTGGATACCAAGACAATCATGGAAGCGCATTTTATGGATGAGCATCGTAAAAGAAGGTTACTTTCTGCGTGGGCACTGTGAAGATTGGTAGAAGATCAGAGGAGAATCAAGTCTTGTGGGGATCGAGTCATTGTATAAGACTACCTACTGACTTTGTAATTCCATTGTCATAGTGATTGTCTGGCCTGGGCTGTCCGAGGTTTTTTCCCAATTGGGTTTTTCTTTGTACATCGGCGTTGTGATTATTGCTTTACTTTATTTTACTTGCTTTAATCACTAGTTGCATGCATGGGGTTAAATAAGATAAAATTTGGTTAAGTTAGTTGGTTTCACAACTTTGTTTGATAAAATTGAAAAAGAGTTTTTCAAGAAGAGAAAGTTGGCTTGCATTCATCCTTAACTTAATTCCGCGCAAGAAAAAGGATTTGTCGAAAGATATATTTTGGAGACCTACAAATTGGTATCAGTGCTAGAAATATATTTTTATTGTGTTTGATACCTATTTTCTTGTAAGGTTGAATTTTTGAAATTATGATAGTTTTCGCACTCCTATTTTTAATGGCACAAATTATGCTTATTGGAAAATACGAATGAAAAATGCTTTAAAATCCATTGATGAGCATGTCTTGTTAGCTGCTGAAAAAGGTTGGTCACCACCTATCACACGAGAGGGTGAGGTCACTAGTTTAAAATTCGTTGAGTCATGGGATGAGATTGAACATAGGCTTGCACAGTATAACTCTAAAGGTCTGTACGTTATTTCTTCACATGTCACACCTGAAGAGTATAATCGTATCATGACATTTGAAACTTCGAAAGAAGGTTGGGATATACTGGCACTCACTCACTCACGAGGGCACGGGCACGGTTAGGGCGTCTAAGTTGTAAAATCTCACTACACAGTTTGAGACGATTAAGATATTAGAGAATGAGACGTTTGATGAGTTTTACATTAGGTTGTCCATTATTGTTAACGCAATGTTTAACCTAGGTGAGAAGATTACCAATAATCGAGTGATTAAGAAAATTTTGAGATCGTTTCCGATTAGGTTTGATGCGAAAGTGATCTTATGAATTCCCTTGGTATGCTTAACTCGTCGAAACGGGAAGATATCGTAGGTGACCTGCAAACCTATGAACTCGCTATGTTTACCTCCAAGAAAGTGCCAAAGAAAGAAAAGGGCATTTCTTTTAAAGCCCTGAAGGAGGAAACTAAAGTTTCAAATGACGACTCCGATTTCGACTTTGAGGATGTCGTCTTGTTGGCAAGAAAGTTTAAAAAGTTTCATCAAATTCATAAGCAATCGAAAGATGCCAAAAAGTTTGAGAAAGGGAGACTCCACACCTAAGGATAAGAGTGAGAAACCTAAGAGATATGAGTCTGATAGGTGTTTTGGGTGTGAAGGGTATGGTCACAAAGTAACTGAGTGTCCCACTAGACTTAAGAAAGAGGGCAAGAAATCGATGGTATATAACGCCACCTTAAGTGATAGTGAACCGGAAGATGGAGAGGATTCCCCCATTGAGCATAACTTTGTTGAATTTATGGCATGTCATGTGAGCGACGGAGATATATCTTCCCCCGAGGATACTCATGTACATGACACTTCCGAGGTTGTTGAGGGTGCTTCCCGAGAGGATGAGGAGATCGATGTAGGAGTGTTGCAAGTTGCATTTAGAGATTTATTTGAGGATACGGTGAAGATAAAAATAGCTAACTCAAAATTGTAAGCTAAGTTGAAAGAGCGTGCCATAGAAAATAATGATGCATTACTTGAGGATCTTAGGGCACGGGAGAAGAAGCTTAGGGAGAAGCTAGAGTAGATCGAGAAAGAGAGATACACCCTTAGAGGTTTGATGGAGGTTTTGAAAAAGGAGATACCAGAGTTTGAGGAGTCTATGCATCTACTTGAGTCTAGGATTAAGGAGTTAAAGGAGAGTTTGAGAGACTCGTATAGAGTTAAGTTTGACTTGGAGGCTAGAAGTGATAAGCTAGATTGGATGCTAGGCACCGTCCATATTAAGAAAGATAGGGGTGGTATTGGATTTGATGATCGTGTTGTTCCCATTCCCCCTGCACGTGTAAGAGAGCCATATAGGAAAGTTAGAAAAGGTCCACATATAGGTCACTTTCCATACCATCGCTACACTTGCACGTGTTTTGGTAGGAAAGGTCACCTTAGAAAGTTTTGCTCTGACCTTAAGAATGCTCCTCGACAGTTTAGGAAGTTTAGAAATAAAGTTGCCCCGATTCCCCCCACACTCATGCATCGTTACACACCTACTTGGGTTAGGAAGTCAGATTTGGTAGCTTTAGGAATAAAACTTCATGGTTCTCACTTGGTTGCACTTCATTCTTCTCATGCTAAATCTAAAGGTTGAATGTGTTACCATGTTTATCATTTTGTATTATATTTTTCATTTATTGCATCTTATTTGAAAAATACAAAAAGATTTTATTTTTGATAAATTTTTTGAAAAATATAAAAAGATTTTTGGTTTTGAAATTTTTATGAGAAAAACACAAAAAGATTTTGCTTTTATTTGAGTCAAAATATTTTTAAAAAGCCAAAAATATTTTCGGTTTTGTTTTGTGTCATAAGTTAACATGTTGGGTGTGGAATATTTGTGTGTTTGGACCCATTTCCTTCCATTATCCACGTGGCTAGGACATTGGGTCATTATTATCGATGCTTAGAATGATCTTAATCATTGTTGTTATAGGGTTGTTTAGAAGTTTATATACATTTTGATTCAACTTTGTATATATGCCATCTTTGCACACATGCATGAGTTTATATGGATGTTTGACTACTCTTGCATATTTGAGTTTGGTGAGACTTTCTTGTCTCAATTTTGTCATCAATGCGTAAGTAGACTAAAGGAGGAGGTGTGCATGTAATAACCGTTTATCCATGAGCATTTTTTTAAAATATGATGAGTGTACGGGAAAAGGGTTGCGAGAGTGTAAAATTGACTCGTCGTGAAAGCCACCGTTTGAAAGAGCCCGGAAAAATCATAAGGCAATAAAAATAATCATATGCCAAAAATGGGCCAAACTAGTTTAGTTCATTCAAAAGAAAATATGATATATTTGAGTGATTTTGGATGGATTAATAATTTAAACGGGTTTGCACAAAGAATCCTTATGTTGAAAAATTATGTCATGACGCTATTATTTGTAGAATCGTCAAAATTACGGATTCGTGTGTATGATGTTTGTTTAGTTCATTAAACTCACACTTTTTCACATATGGCTATAATAAAGTTTGATGATAGATTTCTATTGATTAGAGCTTCTTGATCGTTTCGATGTGTTAGAATCGTGATTCATTTATTTTAGTTCATGCACATACATTCCATGTTCATGTTTAGGCACATCGATACTATGTTGGCAAGTCACTCATATTTGTTTGTTTTGAGTTTTTTTTTCTTAGTTTAGCTTATGTTTTTCTTCTGTTTCGCAGTTTTGATCCCCTTCCAGTTTGAATTTTTCTAATACTTTCCACTGGGCAACACTGTTTGATATTTTTGAGATTCTGTGTAATTTTCAGTATGTCGTTCAAATGACATATTGTTTCGTTCAAGAGATATCTTAGTTCGTTCTAATGACATCCATGGCTCGTTCGAATGACAACTATTTGACCCATTCAAATTTTTCTGGTTGTCTTGTTTCAGTACCCTACTACATATTGATTCATATTTTGGTTAGGGGTGTTCAAAAAACCGACTAGACCGATGGACCGAACCGAGTCGAGCCGAATCGACCCTTTTTTTGGTCTTTTTTCTTAATCGGTCCGGTCTCAGTTTATTTTTTTGGTGGACCGACCTAATCGGTTCGGTCCACAGTTTACAGTTTCAAAAACCCTGGTAGGACCGACCCGGACCGAATCTGTATAAAATAATATTTTTACATATATATGTATATATAACATAAATAAATAGTAAAAGTATATATTTTAATATTTGACTAGTTTAAATTATAGTTTAATCCAATAGTAGGTTTATTTTTTAATTGCAGATTTTGATAGTTTTTAATTTTTAATGTTTGAAAAAATTAGACTCGGGTATATTTTTATTATTATAAATGATGTAATTCGTTAATGTGAGGACTGACTGATTATACCGGACCGACCCTATAAAAAACCGAACCGACTAGGGTCGATTAACCGACATTATCGGTCCTGTCTCGGTCCATTTTTTTAGAGGACCGACCAAGTCGATCCGGTCCAAAAAAAAACTCAAAACCGAACCGGACCGGACCGCGAACACCCCTAATTTTGGTATTGGATTTCTATTTATGCAGTTTACTTTGAATTGATGACATATTTTGACTGCATTTGATTTGTTTATCACACCTGCTTAGTTTGATATTCTTTAATGTGATTCATTATTTTCTAGCTACTGATTTCACATTGCTTGATCATTATTAGATGGTTGCTTCATGTTTATATAGCCTATTATGAGTTTATCCAAATTGGCATCTCTTTATTATTTTTACATATTGGTATCTAGTCACATGCTAGATTTGTTTATCTTTTCACCGGATTGTCTATTTGAGATAAAAAAAAAGGGGGGGGAGAGATGTCTGTAATGTAGGGGGAGTTTTGTGAGTTTGTGTGATATACTGATTTATTTGTTCATTTACACATATTGGTATCTTGTTTACTCACATAACAAATGATTTTTCATATTGTTTTATATCATTTGTTCCTAAATAGTTCACTTGGTATGTGTCTATTTCATGTGTGTAGGTATGCTAAAAGATATTCGAGATTTCAAGTATATATCACATTCAGACATTTAGAGACAATTTCATGATTACCGGTCCATTGTTGAAGAATCTTATCCTATACTGATGATGTAATTTTATTTTGGGTTTATGGGGTGGGATTTAGGTGTCATACGGCTTGACGACCCGACTTAGGCATTTCACTATTGGTTTTGTCCTCGAATAGCCAAAGGGGGAGATTTGCAAGGACTAAATTTCCAATTGAGTCCTAATGTTGTTTTGACTTATTCTCAAAACAAAACACGTTTGAGTTATAGGTGGATTTTTATTGTCCAATCACTACGAGACTGTGACTTATCAAATATTTATTAAAGATGTTGCGGCAAAGCTTCAAAGAGTTAATCATGCCAAAGTTTAATTGGTGCAATTTCTTGTCTTCAAGGTTTATTTGCATTCCATGATCAGACACGTATTAATGCATAATGTCAATGAAACTCGGAATTTCATTTTATAAAAATAAGGATGTTTTTTTTAAAAGAAAATGTTCTTAAAAATATTTTCAAAATGTTTAAATGTTTACACATCAGATAACGGACGGATTTTAGTTGGATTAGAGTTGGTTTTAAATAAAACTCTTTTATTAAAGATGGAACAGTTTGGAACTCTATCTGACGACGTCGTTTAAACGACATTAGATGTCGTTCAAATGATGTGGCATCTCGCTCGAATGAGATTTCCACCGACTTAAAATATCTATTTAAGTTAGGCCCCAGTCCTTTTCTCGGTGTGCGTGCAAAATGAATTCACTTTTCAAACAGTATGTTTTTCTGCATATGTTTTCTAAGGTTTCAAAGAGTTAAACACATCCTTAGAGTTTACAAAGATCCGAGTTATCATTACCATATATTTATGTGATCTTTGTGTCACCAAGTTGGGCTTTGTTCAACACTTGAACATTATTGGCTTTGCCGTGGAGAAGCGAAGAAGGTTACTTTCGTGTTCAACATCGTAGACGACACAAGGTCGTATCGGTGGATATCGAGACACTTATGGAAGCGCGTGTTATGGATGAGCATCGTAGAAGAAGGTTACTTTCTGCGTGAGCACTGTGAAGATTGGTCGAAGATTAGAGGAGCATTAAGTCTCGTGTGGATCGAGTCGTTGTATAAGACTGCCTTCTGACTTTGTAATTCCATTGTCATAGTGATTATCTGGCCTAGGCCGTCCGAGGTTTTTTCTCGATTAGGTTTTTCCTCGTATATTAGCGTTGTGAGTATTGCTTTACTTTATTTTAGTTGCTTTAATCACTAGTTGAATGCTTAGGGTTAAACAAGATAAAATTTGGTTAAGTTAGTTGGTTTCACAACTTGGTTTGATAAAATTGAAAACGAGTTTTTCAAGAAGAGAAAGTTGGTTTGCATTCATCCTTAACTTAATTTCGCTCAAGCAAAAGGATTTTTTGAAAGTTATATTTTGGGGACCTACACAAACAAAGCCCTACTTCACTCTTAACATTTCATTTCTCAATCTCACTCACACCCACCGAGCGGCTACACCCCTCTTCATCAACACCAAACCATTTTCATAATCCCTAACAGTTGCTATCTACAGTCTTCATCACAACTAACCGCCAACTGGTAACCAAACCCGCTCGATACCTGAACACCGATAGCTACTGCCATTTTTTTTTATCACTTCTCCAAAAGGTTTCATCTGGCTCCGAAAGGTTTTTTCATCTTCATTTTTCTCCTATTTTTTCATCTTCGTTTTTCTCCTCTTTGTTAACTAGAGGTGGATACACAGTTACACTTCAACATTTGGGCCTCATTTAAGTGTTGGCCTTCCAAAGTTATGTTCATATGATTAATATCATTTTGCCAAATGTGTTAAATGTGATTACTAAATTTTGACAGTGATGCCCTCTTTTGTTAAATGTGATTACTAAATTTTTGTATGTTCATAAACTAATAAATTATGTGCATTTTATTCATAGATTACTAAGTTTTCTTTATTGTTTACTGTATTATTGTATTTTTGTATAATTGATGAAAGTATGGTTGAATCAGATGAAACAAATGATGATACAACTCAATCGGGGTCGTCGGGCAAACGCTCAAACACAATTTTTGTGGGTAATTAAGAGAAGGTAGTGAATGTTATCCATAATGAAATTGAAGTAATTTTATCCTTTTTAACTTGTTTATTATATTAACTATTTGTATTCATTTAAATTTGATAGGATGAGTTGATCTGGAGGAGCTATATGATATGGAGGATCTGAGGATAGAATGAGTGGATATGGAGAAGATAAAGTTGTAGCAAATTTCAATAGACTTGTCCTAGTCTTTCTTTTTATGTTGAATGGTTGTTGCTATTTTCATTTTGAAAAACTATATATTTGTATTTTGTTTTTGGATTTTGGAGAATAGTTGTGTTGCATTCTACTTGTTGGAGATGACTGTGAACAATTTGGGGTATTAATTTTGATTGGTTTTATTTACTCTTTGTTTAGGCTATTGTTATTTAATTGGATGATATCATTGAATTAATTTTCATCAATTTAGAATAAAATGAACACTTGAACTTAACATTGAATTTTTGGAATGAGTTAACGAGTGAAACAAGTGAAACAGGTTAACGAATGAAATGGGTTAACGAGTGAAACGAATGAAACGAGTTAGTGAGCAAAAACAAGTCGTGTCGGGTCTAACGGGTCAACATGATTCATTTAGCTAAAGGGTGAAATTGGGTCGTGTCGTGTCACTAGATAAGTAAACGAACCATGTATGAATTCAATTTTTCCACCCGTTTAGTAAACGAATCGTGTGTGGGTGAAACTATTTACCACACGATTCGTTTATCACCCGACACGAACCCGACTCGACACGACCCGTTGCCACCCTTATAGTCCACCTCAGGCATTATGGTCGGCCTTGTTATTCCAGACAACACATGTGCAATTATGTGTCCACTACTAATGAATATGACGCCATCAACAAACTTTAACACTTGTAACAAATGAACATTCTTTTGAACATGTTTGCACATGCTAAATTTACATTTATTCACCCACTACCTTATAAAGTAGGAATTTGTTTATTCTATAGAGACAAAGCCTCTGACATATTCTAGTACATCAGCTATATCAATCCATTAATAAATACTCTCATGTTGAAATTTAAGGAGGCATGGAGTAATCCAGAAGAGTCCAAGCAATCAACCAACTAACGGATTGATAAACACAAAGATATTCTTACATTATAACTATCTGGACATAGAGACTGAGAGATTGTATTCTTCTAGTGCTACTGCTAAAAGATAACCTACGGATGTAAGATCATTATTGAGGGCTGAACCACATAACTCTGTGTGTAATTCCTCTTATTATCACCGTCGTCTTTATACATCTACATTTTTTTGTTTATTTGTTTGTTATCTTAGATTGGATCTCAATCATCTAAAATAAAATCATGAAACAAATTTTAGATGATAACTTAATGGCACCGTCTGTGGGAAATGACTAATGCCTAGTTGTTTCTCATCTGATTATGAATTTCTAATTATGAAAATTCTAGAAGTTACGTAAAACATCCCCAAATTTAATTGATAATCACCTTGCTGAATAAATAAGAAAATTTACTTGATTTCTTGCCTTAAATCCTAAATTTATAGTTCTGTCGTCTAATTTTGTGTAAATCGTACCTAGATACACCGATTTCTAGCCTAAAACAGTTGCCCCTTTTTCAATTTTGTAAATATCCAGTCATACTCTATTTTTCTGTTGTCATATTTTATTTTTCTCAGAATTTTATAAAAATGGTTGAACACCAAGAAAGTAGTAGGAAGAAAGAAGCTGCACCACCCTCCACCCATATTGGAATAGGGGATCTAGAAAAAAATTTGCACGTCTTGATTAAGAGCTAATAAGCCATTCAAGAAAATATGTGACAGCTCACCCAAAGTGTCCTGGCCGCAAGGAGCCGATCAGTTCATCTAGAACCAGTTCTAATAATCCCATATGTGGAAAAAAAATAAACATAGGGAATCACCTCATTTCCCCTATAGATATATGAGGCAAGATAACTGAGTTAAAGCGGTCGAAAAACCTAAGAAGCTAAATATGGGGTCTGATACGAGCAAATATGCTCGGTTAAGTGGGTCAAAACATGAAGAATCCTCCTACTAACTAGGTAAAACCCTAACAATGAGGTAAATTGGGTGTGATGATGACCAAATACATTCATCTGAACACGCAAGTGCCTTCAAGAGGCTTAACAAAGTACCAGTCTTTGATAGATTGGGAAGAAGAGGGGCGCGAGCACATTTGCACCCTGAAGGAAGTACAAGGCGAGAATATTATAGGAGAAAAAGAGACAATGTCTTAAGATATAAAGTAAGAACATTAGCCAAGTCCGAACAAGGTGGTTGAAAAAAGAGAGATCGACTAAAAATCATGAACGAGCTAATAAAGGTACACAAATAGTTAAAGCCCAAACATGGAAGGATTTAATCCAAAGGATAGAAAATTACCTGAGCAACTTAATCAAAACCAAAAACCCACTCCAAAGAGGGTTTGTGCAGGGATATCCATTTGCAAATTTTGTGATTAGCTATCATACACCTATAAAATTCAATCCACTCATTATCACTTCTATGTATGAAGGAAAGTCAGATCCAAAATTGCATATCGAGCCATACCAGACTGCATGCGACCTATTCTCAGTAGCTAGTGAGATGCGGTGTAGAGCTTTTTCCAGCACCCTCATAGGACTCACTCAGATATGGTATAATGGGTTACTAAAAGGAAAGATCTCCAAGTTTAAAATCTCTTTATTAATAATTTTTATTTCAAAGCAAAACCTGGTAAGAGGGTAGCTCACTTGTTAAGCGTCCGACAACGCGAGGATGAGACAACGAGAGAGTATATTACCATGTTCAATACTGAAAAATTAGAAGTGGTAGACTATAATGAGACAGTTTCCATTACAATAATTATCCGTGGGTTGTTTCCTGGAAATTTGTACTGGGCTTTGGCCAAGGAGCCTCCAAACCACATGGCCGAGATTTTAGCCAAAGAAGGAAATATCATGAATGCATAATAAATCATGGTTGTAAAAAGAATTCAGCTACAACAAACTTGAATAATGTATTAACTTAAAAAGAGAAGGAAAACCCCAAGAGGCCCCCTAACCAAGGAACGACATGAGGCCATACCAAAAGTTTGACAAATATATTCCCTTGACAGCGAGAGTACACAACATCCTTGAAGAGATATAAGGAAATAGTGAATTAAAATGGTGGAAAAAACTAAGAACCCATGTTGGAAGAAGAGATAAGAACAAATTTTGCAAATTCCACAAAGATTACGGGAATGAGACTAAAGATTTCTTGGCCCTGAAAGACGAAATTGAAGCCCTCATCAAACGAGGGAAGCTAAATAAATATATGGAGAAAAATGGCAGAACACCAACTCGTGATGATTGGAAGCCAATGAGAAGATCAAGATCACCTCGCACGAGAAATAAAGACAAAAAAAAATCTTACTAGAACAATGGTAAGGAGGATCTAGACCTCCCTGCAAAGCCCAATAACCTATAGAATAACTGAATATTATTTCTCTATCGTGTAGTTGCATAGCAAGAGGGGATGCTAGTGAAGGTGATGGACCAACTAAAAGAAAGGCATGTATCAACAAATCAAGCGGTTGTGTGACAACAGAGACATCAAAATGGCAACAGTAGCAGACATCCAACCTCATAACGTCACCAATGATTGACTTATAATAGGATTTTCTGGAGACAACCTCTCATGGTTGTTATATTCTCATGATGACCCACTGGAAACAACCATGATGATTCATGATAGGAATATGAAAAGAATTCTGGTAGACAATGGGAGCTCGACATATGTATTATTCTATGATTATTTCAAGAGGCTGAAATTGTTCTACAGAAATTGAAAGCATACCATCTTCTTATGACCGATATCTCATGTGAAAAAAGTATACCCACTAGGTATAAATGAGGTGGAAGTTATAATTAGAACTTAGTTGACCTACAAAACTGAGATGGTGAGATTCTCCTTCCCTGACAAGAATATCTCATCGACCTATTGTATTATTTTTGGAAGAGTGGGTCAAAAGAAATTTGAGACTATAGCCTCAACTGTTCATCAATGTCTAAAGTTCCCCAACAATTTTGGTGTGGTAGTGGTGAAAGGAAACCAGCTAGAAGGATGTGAATGCTACTACACTTCGTCGATGAGGAAGAAAGAGAAAAATTATCTCAAAATGATCAGAATAAGATGTTAGATCTTGAAAAGAAAATAAGTTAATAACTAGAGAAGCAATTGACCAAACAGAACCAGTAATCCTAAACGATAAGCATCCTGAAAGGAAAGTCCAGATTGACTCGTCCATGGATACCGTCCTATAGAATCAACTGTCTAACTTCCTATGAGCTTGAAAAAATGCTTTTCATTAGACCCATGAATATATGCATGGAATTGATCCAGACATTATCAGTTATGAGCTCAATAAAGTCAAGAACCTAGACCAATAAAGTAAAAAAATCGAATATTCTCGATGGGGAAGAACATGGAAATATAAGAATAAGTATCCAAACTAAAGAAAATCGACTTCATTAAAGATGTGATGTATCCCAACTAGATAGAAAATGTGGTAATGGTACTGAAAAAAAATGATAAACGGAGTGTGTGTGTGGATTTCACATATTTGAATAAGGCATGTCCCAAGGATTATTATTCCTTGCCTCAAATTAATCAATTGGTGGATTGAGTGGCTAGGAATGAACTACTGAGCTTCATGGATGCATATTTTGGTTATGATCAAATTAAGATGAAGCCAAAAGATAATAACTCATTCATCATCACTCAAGGTACATTTTGTTATAATGTCATACCATTCAGACTAAAAAATAAAGGTGCCACCTATTGAAGTTTTGAGAATAAGATATTTGAGAAGCAAATAGGAAAGATTACAAAAGTTTATATGGATGAAATGATGACCAAGAGAATAATAGAAGAGGACTATACTAAAGATCTCGACCTGACATTCGACAAGCTAGACAAATATCAGATAAAGCTAAATCCATCCAAGTGTGTGTTCAGACTGAAGTCTAGAAAATTTTTGGGTTTTATTGTTAACCAAAGGGTCATAGAATCTAACCTTGATAAGATCCAGGCATTAATAAATACGTAGCCTTCCAAGAACAAGAAATAAATCCAAATCCTAACAGGGTGGGTGGCAACTTTGAACAGATTTATATCTAGAGCCACAAATAAGTGCCTCCCATTCTTCAAAGTTGTAAGAACAAGAATTTATAATTGCTCATAGTTTAGATATTTTGGCGTATCTCATTAAAAATCGAACACTACATCCTCATATGCTTCCATGTTCGTTGACGACATGACATTGACTGATCATCGTTTTTAAAATTTAAGCCATTGGAATCTTCGGGAACACGATATGGTGGTATATGGATTTGAGATTTTAATTTTTATCAGTCAAATATATTATGGGATGATATTTTTTTTACTCGAGGCATTTTTAATAAAATAAATTTTCATTTTTTTTGTTTACTGGTTCATTAGAATGCGATTGACATCTCATTTTAATAAGACCTTATTCTCATTCGAACGAGGTTATAATTTCATTAGAACAAAGTGCTTAAGTCATGAGAACGAAATTTTAATGAGCTTATTATGCGTGGTCCCTGTTTGATAGAACTAACCTCATTGGAAGTATGTCGGAAGCTTGTTCGAACAAAATAGGCCATTCGTTCGAATGAGATTGGAGCTCATTAGAACGAAATTATGGTTTTCATTCGGATGAAGTCCCATTCTCGTTTGAAAGAGTTTTCTTCCTTGAAAAACATGCATTTCTATAAAAGAAAAGGTTTCTTTTGGACTAATTTATAAAACTCTTTTGGCAAAAATCAATTCCTATACATTTTCCAAAAGTTTTCTTTTTTTTATTTCTTTGAAATAAAATTTTGTTTTCCAAATCACTCATCCCTCGAATGATTTGTTGAGTTTGTCAAACCCACTTTCCATACACTGCAAACCCTTGTAGATATTACTCTACTGCTAACTTTTGCAGTTGCAACTCTACCGCTGAAGAAGAAAGGATTCTGCATCTTGCGGCTAATTAATGGATACTGAGGGAAGAGATGCTTCTTGTGGGTGGTGATGGACTGCATCACATTTTACAGTAGACTTGAAGAATAACATCGTGTTATACTCAGTGGTTCTATAAGTAGTTTGTTAGTAGTCTTATGTCTGTCAATTCTGATACAATGCTAAATATAGGTTTTGCCCGAAAGGGATTTTTCCTCAATTCCTCTTCTGCCCGATTTAGTTTGAGTTGGCATATCTTAATGGGACTTTATCTTGCATGCACACCTATTTCTAATCAAGATAAAATTTCGTTAAAAATTGGATCTTTATGTGTGTAACATAAGATACAAGTGAATCAATATAGCCTACGCTTTCTCAAATTGTTATCCTCCATTCCTGATTTAGAGGATCCACCGTCTTAGTTCTAAAAAGTCATGACCTTTTTGCTATACTTGGTGATCGAACACTAGGGGTCAAGACTCACGCTTAACTTGAGAATGTGATTAGTTACTTTTTCTACACTTCCTTAGTAGAGCCCAAGATTGTGAAAGAAGCACTCAAGGATGAGCACTGGTTATCTACTATGCAAGATGATTTGCTTCAGTTTTGCAGAAAAGATGTCTAGGAATTAGTCCCCCGATCTAGAGAGATTAATGTGATTGGTACCAAGTGTATTTATAAGAATAAGATGGATGAGAATGGTACCATAGCTCACAATAAGGCTATGTTAATCGTTCAAGGCTACATATAGATTGAGGGTATAAACTTTGATGAGATATTCTCTCTTATCTCTAGGCTTGAGTCCGTACTACTCTTCATAATATGTCATCTACGGTTCAAGTTATACCAACTTGATGTCAAGAGTTCCTTCCTTAATGGCATTCTAAAGGAGGAAGTGTACGTGGAATAACCAAAGGGGTTTTAAGACCCAAAGCACTTAGGACACATATTTTATCTTAAGAAGGCCTTGTATGGTTTGAAGAAAGCACCCCGTTCTTAGTACGGGAGGCTCACTTCTTATCTCTTAACCTGTGGCTTCAAGAGGGGGGAGTGAATATGATGTTGTTTGTGAGGAGAGAGAATGGTGATATATTAGTTTCCCAAATGTGGACGACATAGTATTTGTATCCATGTGTTCCCAAGATGCTCACACACTTGAGGAGGAGATGAAGAGTGAGTTTGATATGAGCATGGTTAGTGAGCTTACGTTCTTCTTAGGTATCCAAGTGCATCACCTTGAGGATGGGATGTTCACATCTCTATCCAAATATTCAAGGGACCTAGTGAAGAATTTTTCTTTAGACTCCACTAAGAACTCACACACCCCTATGAGTACCTTGATTAAGCTTTGCAAAGACACTTTAGGCAAGGACATAGAGAAAACCCTCTATAGGAGCATGATAGGTAGTTTTCTTTACTTGATTGCTAGTTGTTCCATTATTGCATTTAGTGTTGAAGTTTGTGCGTGTTACCAAGCATCCTCGAAAGAGTCTCACTTGCTCGCACTTAAACGTATCATCAAATATGTGAGTGTCACTCTTTCCTATGGTATTTGGTATTCCTTTGATACCGATGACCGTTTGTTCATTTGTTCGGATGCCGACTGGGCCAGGGATGTTGAAGGTTATAGGAGCAGCTCAAGTTGGTGTTTCTACTTTGGTAGTGCTCTTGTCTCTTAGTTGGGTAAGAATCAAAACTCTATGTCTTTGTCCACGATGGAGGCCGAGTATATAGACACCGATAGTTGTTGCACGCAATTATTATATATGAATCAAATGTTGGAAGATTATGGGATTTTCCAAGGCATAATTACTTTTTTGTGCGATAATGCGAGTACAATTCATATATCGCGAAATTCGATTCCACATTCCCGTACGAAGCACATTAGGATACATGTGCATTTTATTTGTCATCTAGTTGAGAAGAAGGTCGTGTCCTCGAGCTTAGTGAGCACCGAACATCAATTAGGCAGTATTTTCACAAAATCTTTAGATGCACTTAGATTGGAGAATCATAAGAAGTCTTTGGGTATTTGTTCTGTTGATTGAGTTTGGGTACTTTATCTCGTGTAGATTATCATGTTCATATCATTTATACCTATTGGTAGATTATATTTCTATTTATTTATGTATTTTCACTTTGGAAAAATCTTGAAAAATCCAGAAAGTTTTTTATTTTTTAAGAAAAGGTTTGAAAAATTCTAAAAAGATTTTATTTTTGATAAAATTTTGGAAAAAGATATAAAGATTTTTCTATTTTCAATTTTCACCATATATGGATGTGCATTTAAGATGTTCGAATAACCCATACACTCCATCCATTCATGTGACTTTTCATGTTGTTTTGAAATGTCGCTTCGCTTCTTTAATGTGTTTAATAATTTGTGGATAGCATTTCGTTGTTCATTAATAATTAATTTCTTCATGCTAGACTTTCTATCACCTTTATTGAACACATGAATAGACTTTTTGAACATTGCACTTACTTATCACATGTCGAATATGGTGTTCTCATCTTAATAGTGTTTAGTAACGAACCAAATATACTAGAGATAAGTTGTGCTTGTAAGAACCATCGTCCGGATTTTGTTTCCTGCAAAATTTGTTATATGTTAAACAATGGAAAGAGGCTCCAAAAGAGCAAATTTTCTTTGCGTTAGAGCCGACATCTGTAAAAAAGGCCTAAAAGACTAGCGGCACACAAAGACAGAACTGCCAAGGTCAATTTTATTTCGTTGATGTTTTGCTACACATGAGCATTATGATATCTTCAAAAATTTGAGAGTGACTTCTTCCATATGTGAGATTTTGAGGGTGTTATAAAGTAAAAGATCAATGGGTTTTCACAACGGATTCTATTGAAAATCATTAAATAGTTTGGCATTAAATATTTGAGAAGCATTTAAATTTATGTCATATTTCATAAGTCAAGTAAATTTCATCTTGTTCAACTCTCTTACACCTAAGGTTGAAATTTAGTTCTTTCGTTAGAAGTATCTCATTTACTTTATGTACCTATGTTAAGAATGCCTATATTAATTTGCCCATTAAAAATGTTCACACAATTACATTCCACTTTCATGATTCGATTATTTTAGTGTTATTCCATGGTGTGATGTATCTGTACCTTTATACATATACTTTTCATTTTTTGGGAAAATTAAAAAATTTCAAAAGGCATACCAACTTCGGGTTCCTTTTTTTGCTATACTTCTTCAAAATTTCACCGCATGTGATTATCTTTGTGAAGTTATCTCTTTTGGATTCGTGTGGAGCTTATTTTTCATGCTTACTTTCTTACCTTTTGTCTATTACGGACAAAAAGGGGTAGAACGAAAGAAGTATTTTGCAAAATATTGTTTCTTTCATTCATGTATTGGATTTCACCAAAGGAAATACGATATTTTTTTATTTCATGTGTGTAGGTCTTTTTCGCTTTGATGAAGATCTCATGACTACACAAGATGAAAATTTTCAGTTGAAGACAAAGTCTCTTATGTCATTTAAATTCGGGTTTAGCTGGGAATTAGTAGAACATTGTCTTAGGCGTTTATTGTAATTTGGTTTTTATTTTTATTTTTGTACCAGAATAGCCAAAGGGGGAGATTCATAAGAGAAAGAATTTATAATTGCTCATAGTTTGGACATTTTGGCGCATCCCATTACAAACCAAAAATATCACCTACATATTCTTTCACGTTCATTGAAGAAATATTAGTGACCAAGCATCGTTTTCAAAATTCAAGCCGTTGGAATCATCACGAACACAAAATGGAGGTATATGGATTTGAGGTTTTGATTATCAGTCAAATATATTCTAGGACGATATTTTTTAACTAGAGGCATTTTTATAAAAATAATTTTTGAAATATATTTATTTTGTTTTTTGGTTCGAATGAGGTTGTAATTTCGTTGAAACGAAGTGCTAAAGTCGTTAGAATGAACTTCTAACGAGATTCTAATGTGTGGTCTCTATTTTATAGAAAAGTCTCATTGGAAGTATGTTCAAAGCTCGTTCAAACGAGATAGGCCTTTCGTTCGAACGAGACTAGGCCTTTTTTAGAACGACGCTATGGTTTTCATCTGAACAAAGTCCATTTTTTTTTCGAACGAGTTCACCTCCTCAAAAAACATGTTTTTAATAAAAAGGATTCTTTTGGACTGTTTTACACAACTCTTTTAGCGAAAATCAATTCCTATACCTGTTCCAAAAACCTTTATTTTTTGTTTCTTTGAAATAACATTTTCTTTTCCAAACCCATTTTCCATACACTAACCCAAACACCTGTAGAGGTCATTTTACGATAGACTTTTATGGAGTTGCGCCTCTACTCCTGAAGAAGAAAGGATTCCACATCTTGAGTCTAATCGATGGATACCGAGGGAAGAGTTACTTCCTATGGGTGGTGCTGGACTGCATCACATTCTGTAGAAGACATGAATAGAAACATCGCGTTATACTTAGTGGATCTCTAAGTAGTTTGTAAGTCGTCTTGTGTCTTTTAATTCTGATACAATGCTGAATATAAGTTTTTCCCGTTAATTCTTCTTCTTCTTAGTTTGGTTTAATTTGGCATATCTTATTTGGACTTTATCATGCATGCACACCTAATTTTAATCAAGATAAAATTTTGTTAAAGATTGGATATTTGTGTGTGTAACCTAAGATACAAGTGAATCTATATAGCCCACAGTTTCTCAAAAGTTATTAAAAACTCTTTTGAATGGACGAAGAAAGGTCAAGTAGCTTTTCTAAAGATGAAAAGACACCTAGGATCAACCCTATTGTTCTCCAGGCCAATCTTAGGGGAAACTATACATGTATTTGGTAGTGTCGGAGTCAGAAGTTTGCTCGGATCTAATCAGATGTCATGAATAAGTTCATAAATTAGTGTACTACACGAGCAAAGCCTTTGTTGGTCAAAAAATAAGATATTCCAGAATGGAGAAATTGGCTCTAGCTTTGACCATGGCATCCTGGAAGATGAAGAAGTGTTTCCATGCCCACTCTATAGTGGTCTACACTGATCTCCCACTTTAGAAAACTATCCACAAACCTTAAAAGTCTGGGAGATTGATGGCATAGGTGATAGAGTTAGGAGAATATGAAATAAAATATGCGCTAAGGACTGCAATTAAAGGCCAAGTCGTAGAAGATTTCATTGCAAAATTCAGCTATGAGGAGAAAATACCAGCTGATGCCGTAACTGTTTCTCCATTCGAGCAGATTCAAATACCAGTCGAGCAACCTACTGTAGTTCCAACCGAGCGAATCCAAAGCTCAATGAATTCCTCATAAAAAAAATAAGACTAGATGCAGGGAAGAATTTCCTCCAAGACTGCTTAAATACAGTTCTTTAGTATAAGTAGATTTTAAGCATGAGTTACTAGTATGGAAGATATTCGTAGATAGATCATCATGTGCAAGCAGTAACGAAGCTGATTTGATAGTCAACACACCTGATGGAGCTAACGTAGAATATGATCTCGATTTCAAATGTGAAGCATCCAATAATGAAGCTGAATATATGGCTTTAATTTTGTGATTGGAGTTTGTTGCATCACTTGGAGCCGAGAAGATAATGGTTCACAGTGACTCGCAGTTAGTGGTAAACTAAGTATTGGGAGAGTATGAAGTAAGAGAATGTAACATGCTAAAATATCTTACAATGGTGCAATTATTGGTGCCAAATCTAACTGCACTCCAAATGATTAGAATCCCTAGAATTGGATATACCAGAGCAGACACGTCAGCTCATTTGTCATCAACCACCAAGGTCGATCTGAGGAGAACTATGCCTGTAGAAATGCTATTGCAAAGGAGCATTGATGTACAAGCAATCGAGTTTTTTGAGATGACCAAGGGCCTACCCTGGATGGATCCAATTATAAGATACTTAGAAAAAAGGCATTTTGCCATCAAATTAGAAATAGGCGAGAAGACTCCCTTATAAAGTAGTTAAGTTCATTATGGATAAAGGAGTGCTATAAAAAAGATGTTTTATAGTCTCAACAATGAGATGTATTCATCTCATAGAAGTGACAAACCTAGTCAAAGAAAAAAATGAAGTATCATGTGGTTCTTATGCAATATGTCGAACACTGGTAAAGAGAATAGTCATCCAAGGATATTATTGGCCAACAATAAGGAAAGACTGTGAAAAATACACGCAGAAGCGAGGCAAATTCTAGATATTTGGAATGATACACAAAAGACCAAGAACCAAGCTAGTTCCAATCACATCGCCGTGCCCTTTTGCCATTTATGGTCTGAATCTGGTCGACCCATTGCCAAAGACCAAAGGAAAGTTCAGGTATTTGGTGGTAGTAGTGGATTAATTTAAAAAATTAGCGGAGGCCGACCCGATCATAGAGATAATCTATGCTAAGGTCTTCCAATTTCTATGGAAAAATGTGATATACAGATATGGAATCCCACATCCCTTCATTATCGACCATGGTACTTAATTTGACAATGACGAGTTTCAAAACTCTTGTGATAAGGCAAAAATATAAAAAATGCAACCATCACCAGCTCATCCATAATGCAACAGCCAGACAGAGGTCATAAACTGAGCTTTGCTAGATGGAATGAAGGAAAGGATGGAGTCAGCCAAGGAAAATTAGATAAATAAACTACAAAGTATGTTATGGGCCTACAGGACAACACTTCTAAAAGAAAAAGGAGGAACATCCTACATATTGGGCTTTGGCAGTGAAGCCATGGTTCCAATTGAGGTTAGCCTCCCAAGACATAGGGTCCTCAACTTTGATTTCCCTAAGAGTGATATTGTAAGAAGATTGGAACTGTACCTGATATATGAAGTCAGGGAGGTAACAGTGCTCAGGGTAGCAGCCTATCAATAATGCACCACTTAATTATATAATAAAAGAGTTAAGCCCAATACACTCAAGGAAAGGGACTACATCTTGAAGAAGGTCATCCAAAAGCCCATTAAGTTGGAAGAAAAATAACATGGTCCCAACTGCGTGGCTGAAGTCATACGAGCTAGTATTTATCGGATTGAAACTCTAGAGGGGAGCTGTTAAAAAACACTTGGAACTCTAAGCACCTCAAGACATATTATCATTAAAGAAGTCTATTCATTATTAAAGAAGACATGTTGTAGGAAGTTACAATTTTTTTGCAAACATAAGTAATTATATGAAAATACTCGTTACATTAATTATAATGTTATGATTATCAAATTCTTGTTAGCATTCATTTAAAGTTCGTTCAAAGATATGGGCAAGAGGCTTCAACCAAAGACATCTCAATGTACAAACAAATGCACGCCTTTGACTACTAAAAAATTATGGGTCAGGTCGGCTCAAGTAAACCTAATTGACCAAAATCACATCTTTGACTTGTAATACCCCGTAATTTTATCGATTTTTATTTAATGGATTAATTGAATTAAATGAGAATTAATTTGGAAATTAATCCGAAATTTAATACTAGCGAGATGTGAGTTGGTATTTTAGTATGATGTTAAATTTAAATATTACTGAGTATATATGGTAATATATGAGTATTGAATATATTAAAATTGTCGCGAGACAGAAATATGACAGTTTGGGAAATTAAGCCGGGATGCGCGTGTCAGTTGTGTAAAAAAATGAAGTTTATTAGATTGAAAAGTAAATTATATTTTTATCAATTGAATGGTCATTTTGAGTGCGCCAACGAGTCCGGAAGGGTCGAAATAGTCAGAAAACACTAGCTGGGGGTTTAGTTTGGGTCCAGGGGCATTTTTAGGCCAAACCGGCAACCCAGAAAGGTATTTCGGTAATTTTAAAAATTTAGGAATTAAAACCCACGAATTTTAGAGTTTAATTATATATTATTAGAGAGGCCACTAAGTCCATTACCAACAAAAGATAAGAGAGTGGGCTACGGGAGTTTTGAGAGAAGTTGGAGAGAGGTTACAAGAGAGCCAAACTAAAGCCATCACCCATCACCACCATTCTGGAAGGATTTGTGACAGGAAAGAGGAGATAATCAGCCTATAATCACCGATAACAAATCTTAAGAACAAACCTAAGGCAAGTGATTTGATGTTATTAAGTTCAATTAATATTTCCTCCATGCTTAGTATAGAAACTGTATATGTCTTGAAAGTTTTGATGAAAAAACCAATGGGATTATTGTGAAACTCATGATTTTGGATAGGGATTGCATGTAGAATGATTATGGACAAATTCAATACCCAAAAATGTAACTTTTGATGATTTGAAAATGGATTAATAAGGAGTCCTTGTAGTCAATTTAATTATGGATTCATGTTCATAGGGTTTGGGGAAAATTTTGGGGATTTATGATAATTGCATGTTAATTAGGAGGATTTGACCCCAAAAATATGTTAAGGAGCGACCTAGGAGGGCTTAGAGTATTTTAAAAACATTAAAACTTAATTGGTATGATCTTAGGATGGATTTAGAGAAGAGGAATTGGAGAAAAAACGAAGTTGGGAAATTTTTGGGCGTTCTCTGCCATCTCGTTAGAAGACCAACCCAGGCCGTTCGAAGGAGCTTCTAATGAGATTCCAGTACCCCTTCTAACGAGTTTATAGTTCGTTCGAACGACACTCGTTTGAACGACCTCGTTCGAACGAGATTTCAGTGACTTCTAACTAGTTCACAGAATGGTCTTTTTAGGCCCGATTTTAGTTTTGAACTTTCCGTAGGCTTATCTAATTGAGTGTTATACTTCCCTTATGATTAGTGGGTATAGTTGTGAGATTGGAGTACGTTGAGGGTCTAAACTTAGAATTTCATAATAGACCGGGTGACTTCTATGGGTTAGGTTGTAAGTACTTGAAATTGCGACGTGAGAAGAGTTGACAATCTATATTGTATATTATTTGAGGACGTGTAAGTGTACAGCAATTAATAACGATATAGGAATGAAAAATATACCTCTATTAATATTATAAGATATCTAAGATGTGTGAATGCTTAGTATATGTGTTTATCTGTGTATAACATACCTATCATACTTGCTATCACGGGAGGTCGGCGTTCGATCAGGGCCATCTAATCTTTATGTGCCTACGGGGGGGTGGGGGGGATTTAGATTGGTACCTTGAGGACATAGGTCAGAGAATGACTTATTGGTGAGTTAATAAGTCTGTTGATCATGGGAGCGTAGGTATGTGCGTGACCCATGAGATGTGAACTATGTTCGCCTCCATTATGTGTGATTGTTACCTTTTGAAACGGTTCTTGAGAGATTCGGAATACGTGGTCCTCATATACGTGATGTACCGGGATTCGATAGCAGAGTATGTGTGCACCGCAGCTTAGCCTAGGGGTGCCCTTATTGTATATTTATGATGAGATTAATATACTGGAAATTGAAATGGACTTTTATTAAAGTATGATTGGGAATTATTGTGACAGTTTTAGTAGAGTTAAAGATGGAAAATTCTCAATAATTCTTATAACAAATTTTGAGTATTAAAAGTAAGACTCTCAGTTTATATTAAGATGTCAGGAATTGAACTTTGAATTGTGAAGTAAAGTCAGGTTACGAATTGGACTAGTTAGATAGTAAAATAACTAGAACGGGAACGGGTGCGATAGGCGTGCACAATTAGTTGAGAGGTGAGAAATTCCTGTGAGTGCACGCACTATCATGTATTTTATATTCACTGTTTAATGATATTAAACACTTGATATATTTTAAACTGCTTTAACAATCGGGCTCTGACCTGTTTTCTTCCAAACCTATTTTCTTGTATAAATCTTTTAGGTGCCCAGCCACAAGGACACCAAGCTTAGGAGTTCCATTCCAGTGACGTGCTGTAGCTGTTGTGGAAGTTATAGGACCTCGATATATAGATGTCTCCACTTTCTACTTTGATTCCAGTTCGGACTTATTTATCTGTAGGGCATGTCGCCCCTTTTTTCTTAGAGACGGCTTACTTATTTAGTTTTATTTCAGTTTTGGATATAATTAATTAGTGATTCAGACTTTGTATTTGGTTTTATTTAGTATTCGGATTGTTTAGAGGAGTATTCCTCCAGATTCATTGTTATTCCATTGTTATTCTATTGTGGCTGTGTTGTGGTTGTGGTATTAGTATTTCATAATTTAAATGGATTGTATGTTAATCGGACTTAATTAAAATTGACAACTCACTTTTTAAATATTATGTGGCTAGAAATTGTTAAAATGTTTTTTTTTCGACGTGATGCTATGAATTGAACCAACTTGACATTTTGTATTAATTAGAATAAAGGAGTAGCTACCCAGTATTTAATTAGTCGGGGTGTCACATGACTACACCAAAATGGTAGGTCAGGTTGGCTCAAGATAGCCTAATTGACCAAAAGCACGTCCTTGAATGCACAAAAATGATAGGTCGGGTCGACTGCTCAAGCTAACCCAATTGACCAAAAGCACATTCTTGACTTCTCAAAAATGACAGGTCAAGTCATCTCAAGCCAACCCAATTGACCAAAAGCACGTCGTTGACTGAAATGATAGGTCAGGTAGGATCAAGAAAACCCAATTGCTTAATGCATGTCTTTGATTTCAAAAAATGTTTGGAAAAGGATATAACGATAAGATATAACCTCATACCTTTCCTAACTGGACAACTGAAATAGTTTATCGTTAGGGTACTAGTAAGCCTAAGCTGTGACGATAGGATTCAACAACACAGTAAAAAAGGATAAAAAATATTGGCAAAAACTAAAATAAAACTTTGATGCATACATACAAATATCATGAACAATGTGATCTCTCGCTGATAATTAAACATAAAGAGTTAAAACATGGATCATACATAATTTTTTTGAATGTTTACAAAGTTAAACAAGAAAAAACCGAGTTCAAGTAAAGCATAAAACTCAAGCCTCATAAACACTGCCAGTATCAGCCTCATCCATATAAAGGAGTAACATGGAGAGCACCAATGATGGTGATCTGGTTAATTACAACCTCAGGCTGGTCCTTAATAGATTTGCCTTTCAAAATATCCACCCCAATCATCTCCCGCTCAATGGCCAAGGATTTAGCCTTATCATTGTTCCCATCCCAAGCTTAGAGGATCACAACAATGTCGGGGTAATGTTTAATGACCCTTTTATTCACCTCATCATATCCTTCCATGAATATGGTCACCAGGTCGTTGTTATGCTCAATAGAGTCTTTGTGCTTCCTAACACCATCTTCTTCATTATTGGCAATGACCTCATTGGCATTTTCGAGAGCTTCAGTGGCCACCTTGAGGGAATAATTAGCTTTTTAAAGATCCTCAGACCCTTTCGTGTTCACCTCATTCGAACACTTGATCTTTACAACATTGGTTTTAATCTTTTTCGTTAACTTATTATTTTCTGTCACAGCCTGGATTAAAGCTTAAACATTTACTATGAGATAATCATCTTTCTCTTTAAGCTCAATGTATACCTTCTCATAGTCGGACTTGGCAGCCTTCAATTCTTTCGACATTGTCTCATGGTGCTCAAGAATCTCAGAATGGACTTTTTCTCTCCGTCTTAATCATTTTGGAATGATATTAGTTTCTTTCTCAAAATGGTGCACCCATTGTACCCTGAAAAAAGATATAGATATTGGCACATTGCGAAAAAAATACTTTCATATAGCTAAGAAAATACAACTCTGACTAAGAATTTACCAAAAGGCTTCGGTATTGAACCATATTCCACAACTCATCAGTTTTAAAATCCCTGAGAGACTTAAAATCAGGGGCATACCTATGGTAGTCAACCACATCAACAACATTATCTGTGTGAAAAAATAGAATTCTTGTCATTTTTAGTTGTTCTAAGGTGATTGGGTAATGAGGGTCAAAAGTTAATGGGTCCACTTCACCATAAGGAATGGATGATCCCATCCCTTGAACCAAGAACCGAGCAGGAGCCCAATAATCTAGACCCTTTCCCCACGGGTTTTGGTCTTTTGGTGTTTATGACTAGGTTCAGGTTCAGGACCATCCATAGGCCTCTTATTACAGGATGGTGACCTATTATAAAAAAAAACTACTTTCCTTTACCCTTTGCATACGCAACAATGACAACATTGACATCGGCTTACCTCTTGACATTATGCTCATCGTTTGTTAGGGCCTCGGTACTGGCCTTCTTCTCAACATCATCTTTCTTCTTGGCTCTAGCATTGTCATTAACCCTCTTGTTCTTGGCCTCAGCATCAAGTTTTCTTTTTTGAGCAATCTACTTAGCGGCATGATCAAGTACGGGAGGGGTCATGCCGGACTATGGCTCAACATGAAAGGTTGATGAACTAAGAGTGGAAGCTATAACAAAACATATAGTTTAGAAAAGATAAAATGTCAAACTAAAGATGAGCTAATAAAGATAAGCCTTAAACCTTCTTTAACCTCCTGATCGGCTAGTACTTCCTTCTTAGTTGGGCCATCTTTCTCCGCCCGACCTCTTTGTTCAGCAGAAACATTTCCCTTATCCCACAAGTTTATCTGATTGTCTCTAAGGGTAAAACCTTCAAGAGGAGTATAGTATCCAATATGTATAATTTTATCACCGAGAAAATATTCTCAAACTCAATTGGGTGGGGCGAGTAATTGTTCAGCACAAGTTGTTTCAAAACTTCTAGTAATTTGGGAGCTCTCTTCTCTTTAGAAAGGCCGAGCAAAATCAAAGTTTTAGCACATTATAAGTTAAAATAAAATTATAAACCACAATAGAAAGATGTATACCAATACGATTTATCCCACACTAGTCCCGAGGAACAATACAAAATTGCTTCTTCTTGGAAGAGTAAAACTCCCAATCACCCTTAATGTACACGAGCTGATTCTTCCAGTTGTGATTGCTCATTTCAACAACTTTCACCATCCTTAGGTCTCACTTTAGGGGGAAAAAATAAAAATACCCACTGTCATTGGCATTGTATTTCATGGCATACATGAATATAAAAATGCCCCTAGTCAGGTCATAGCCAGTATGGGCTTGCCAAAAAACCATTGACCCCAAGATGGACCTATAAGCATTGGGTGGGAGCTGGGTTGGAGCCACCCCACAACCCCTCGAAATAGACCTAATGATCCGGTCAAAGGGTAACCGAAATCCTTCTTTCAATGCCTAAACCGGGAAGTGTATCTCAACGGCATTGGGTCGGTCATAAACTCTCTCGTCAAAGTCCAAAGTGCCAAGGAAATTATAATGGGGATATTGTACCTAACCCTCAACTCCTCCAACTTATCCTCAGTGATATCATAACCATGATTATGAGCATCAATAGAGGTTGGATCCTGAGAATCAGAGCTTCCCAAAGTAATCTCTTTAGAGAGAGGTACAACCACTAGAGTTTTAGAAGCTATAGGATATTCAGGCACAGTCCTCTTCGGAGAAGCGTCTAAGTCAATAATAGATATATCGAACATCATATATACAAGTTTTTCCTCAACGGATGTTGAGCCATTTCGACAATGTCTACGGTTTTTAGGAACTCATGAGAACTAAGCTCTCCAGTTGGAGGCTATGGTGTAAAACTTACAGAGGAGGGTACTATAGTAGTGTACTTAGGGTGGCGAAGTTCGTCCTCAGGGAGAACAACCTGGAATGGTTTGGGGAACCTCCTAGCAATGGTGTCGTGGAAAGTTTGATTTAATTCCATGAAACACTCCAACCAACTCTGAATGTGAGGTTCGTAACTGATCAAAGAATGGACCTGGGAGGAAAAATGGAGCCAATTTGGGGGACAAAGCAGATTTTAGGATGGAAACCTAGAAAGACCTAGAAATGGGAAACCCTAGTCAAATCAATTTATTGTACACCTAAAGATGCACGATTCTCGAATAGAACACCAACAGCAAGCTAATCCAGCAACAAATGAGTAAAAGAAAATGGAATCATGTGGAAATTCTTAGGAAACCTTAAGACGTAGATAGAAGAAACAGACGACACACATGTAACCCCTAAGAGGTTGAAGACAACCCAGATAGTGCTCAAGCTCTGTCAATAGATGACTTAAAATGGAAAAACTCTCCGGGGAAGATTTTTTTTTCAAACAAAAATCTAGTCACACATGGTAGGTAATAAAAAGGTTTAGCCGAAGACAAAAAGGTTTGAAGGAAAAGAAGTTTTTTCTCTCTCTAAAAGAAATCGTGTGTGGGAAAGTGAAGTTAGAAATATTAAAATGGTTTGAAATTGGGTTTTATACTTTTTAGGTGGTGATCATTACCCCTATTAAAAGTTGTACATGATAGCATGCCTGGGAAAGTGGACTGGCGCAGCGCAAACTGACACGCACTACCACATGCACGCGTGCCATAATTGCACTAAACGTAATCCTTAGTGTCTGACATGTGATAATTTCATTTACAAATGAAAAAATGTCATACGCCATTGTGCTCGGCATGCACCGAGGAGGTTCAAAGATGACTATAATTGTTAAGGTAGACAACGTTCCATTAATTTACACTTTACTTACTCAACCTGCTCAGTTCATACTCAGGACTTGTTGAACTATGAATATGGTATGACCTAGAAACTAGTTGGAAGGGTAAAACTGAACTTATTATCAACTAGATGTATCATGTTTTTCACTCTCAAATTTTGAAGATACCAATTTGATTGAATAATCAATCAAGCAAAAATTTATCCTTGTCAATATTTTCTTTTCTTTTTCCTCTTAATTTTTAGTCACTTACCAATGCTAGCCTTTCACGCAAGGAATAGTTCTCCCTTCTTAGCCCTTTCTCGTGCACACTCATATTTTCAATAAAAGAACAATCTCACGGGCAATGGTTCTTACATGTACAAATCCCCCAATCAAATATATATGTATATAATAATATTATCAGGAGAACATCTCACTTATCTCTTGTAGAAGTTAAAATCCAAAATAACTCGTGCATGTGTATGCGGAGGCATATGCAAAGTGAATCCATTAGGCAAGTCATTTTCAAACTCTACCATGTAAGCATGGTTAAGAACAATCTAAGCATTGAAAATCATAACACCACATGAAACATGGAATGAAGTGGATTCAAACACACCAATATGACACACAAAATGTGTAAAACTAAACTACACATAAACCAAAAATCTTTTTGAGTTCTTAAACATTTTATGACACCAAAAAGAAAAAATCTCAAAAAATAAACAATTTTTTTTGTATTTTCTCAATAAGACCCTGTAAAAGAAAAATTAAGATAAAAAATACTCAATCCATATATAACTAGCAAACACATATAACATAAAGTATAAAAACTAGTGTATTTAGACATGCAAACACAATAAACTATTAGATGTAGCATGCGAAGTATTATGTGCAAGCATACGAGAATCAATAAGTTTAATATTTAGCACTTCCAAAATAGATTTCCTAACCCAAATAGATGAATACCTAACGTTTCAAGTTTTAGGAAATATGGTGAAAATACATCTAGACTTCATAGGACCTTTTCTAAGATCAAAGCAAAACATCCTAAGGTGACATTTCCTACCACAATGTGAACATGTGTAAACCCGAGGAGTGTTACGTGTGGGTTACCCTTGTCTAATGTCTTTGGAAGCTGTTGACACTCTAAAACAAACGTTGGTCTTGGCTTTAGCGGTGAAATCATTCAGATTATCAAAGGAAGTACCAGCACAACTTGAGTCTCTTAAAACTTCTTCTAACTTTAAAATTATAGACTCAAGCAAAAACGTAAACTCATCGAACATTAGTGAGTCCTTATTCATATTTTTAATACCCCTTAAAAGGTTATCTCGCTCCTACCCAATGCAAAAGAACTTATCCCTAAGAGTCTTCTCATGTGGCCTCAAATTTTTCGTCGATTTATCATTATCCTCAATGGTACATTCATTTAGCCTAGCCTCAAATATCTTAGAGTCCTCTAATTATTTCTCTAAAACATGGACTCTATCCTCACTTTCTATCCTGTACACTTATAAATTTTTAAAATCACGATTCATGTCCATGAGCTTCTCATGAAGGATATATCTTTGATTTTTAATAGTTCGCAAAAATTCAATTTCAGCTTTAAAACACAAATTTCCTTTTTCAATAAATTTAACTCTTTTTGCGAACCTTAAATTCAAATGAGTTAATTTTTAGCACGATAATGAAGCTCATTAAACTCATCTCGAATATTAAAGTATTCGTTATCTCTAAACACATCGGATAACTTATCACTATCATGACCCATCGAGAGAAACAAACAAACTCTAGAGAGAGAGAGACCCAAATAAACCTCAGAAGTGAAAAAAGATGGATCTACGTGATAATTTAGTACTATCGCTCTGATATAAATTCTAAAAGTGCTATAGGCCCACAGGGTTCCAATATGACAAAGGGTGCAAAAGAGACAAACCAACTACTTTTAAAATTATCAATTTTAAATTCAATTAAACAAGTTACCCAAATTAAACTTATCACCAATTTCAAATAATTTCTGATTAAATAGATTAATCAATTTTATCTTAACCTAAACATGCATCTAGGTTAGTGCAGGATAAAATAAGTAAATCGATCATAATGCTCGATGTACGAGGAAAATCCAAATGGAAAAAATCTCAGATGGCCCATCCACGCAAATTCACTATGATAAGGAATTATAAAAGTCGACATATGACTTACACAATGACTCAACGCCCTCGCAATCCTTGACGCATCTTTGATCTTCAATATCTCCTCTACAAGATAATGCAGGAGTCCACCCATGTAACTGCCACAATGTGTGAGTCCACACACACCTCAGTATCCACCGAATAACTTAACAACTATCACACAAGAAGTCCAAATATGTCAACATATAGGCGTATAAGGAGTCCACCACAATGAAATAATTCTCATAGAGATGTGGAGAATAAACCTTAGTGCCCACTAACTTGATCTCAAAGCATAATAAGATGAAACTTGTATGTAAAATTTAGTAAGCTAAGGATTGGGTAACCACGAAGAGATTTTTGGGATAGCTTGGGAACTCAGAAGAAATAAAAGTCTCTAATAAAAATGAAGCTCCACACTCCTATTTATAGGCAATTTTAAAAAAATTAGTTAAGGATGAAAAGAAAATTGGAAAAACTTGAATTCTTAAAAAATTCGCAAGCTCATTGGTATGACTTTGAACCTCGTTCGAACGAAGTATAACATCTCGTTCTAGCACCTATCCAATGAGATATCCAACGATATTCTAGTGAAGACCAAAGTTGGTTAGTTCAAAATTCTTTGGAATATTTTCTAATGGGGTACATGATCTCATTCAAACTATGTACCCAATTTCGTTTTAATAAAGTCACGTAAAAATATTTTTCTCCTAAAATTTTTTAAAAGAGATAAAATCATTTAAAATCATTTTAATTTTTTTTATAAAATCCTAACACCCATTTATAAAATATCCATGGATCAAAATATGTACTCATCAATACCTGAGAGGTCCTCAGAATATGAAGACAGAAATGAGCACAAAACACGGCATGATGATGTAGATCTTCTAACTAGGCCTCTACGTCTTCAAGACACCACGTCATAGGATTGAAGGTCAACACATTCAAGTCATAACCTATGAGTCAAATAGTTTTATCCAAACATAGAATAAGCCAAAACATATAAAATGACTCTATTCAAAAATTTATCCTTACGTGGGGTGATTCTAGAGTGCCTAAGTAAAGATAGGGGCTTAACATCCACTACAGAAGTCCATGGGCGTATTTTTGGGAAACATCAAGTTGGTCCACGTATGAGGTGGATATTAAGAAGGCATGGCTATTATTGTCTTACCATCTTAAAATACTGCATTAATTTTTCAAAAGGAAGTCAAAAGTGCCAATAACGTGGTCCTCTAAAAAATGTGCAAGAAATTGACCTGCAACATGTAATGAAACCTTGACCATTCATAGGGTGGGAAATTGATGCCATAGGTAAAATCTATCCTCAATCTTCCAAGTTGCACATATTTGTACTTGTGACAAGTTGGTGGAGGCAAAAGCTTTAAAATCAGTTACCCAAAATGAGTTGGTGGATTTTTGTAAGATATTGTATATATATTTGGGATCTTAGAAACCATAACCTCGAACAATAAAATTATTTTTTAGTCAAATGTGGTGTTAGAATTCACTTCAAGGTTAGGAATAACTTTGACAAATGCAGCAACTTATCATGTTCAATAAAATGTTCACGCAGAGACTATAAATAAAGTAATAAAAAAACATTTGAATAAAATTATTGATAAAAATCCAAGAGATAAGCACAATTTGTTGCCAAAATTATTATGGGCTTATAGGACTTCTAAATGATCAAGTATAAGGCTAACTCCATATGTCTTAACCTATGGGCATGATGTTGTCCTACTAGTAGAAATCATTTTGAACTCATTAAAAAGAGTAGCCCAAAATTAATTCACAATAGAAGGCCGTGAAAAATCTATATTCGTGGAGTTAGAAAATATATATGAAGATAGGGTCAGAGCCTTAAATAATATATGGGAACAAAAGACGAAAATAGCTGACAATTATAATTAAAAATAAAAACAAGACCTTTAATGTGGATGGATTGGATTGAAAAACCACTTTCCCTCTAGCATAAAAAAATCCATCGTATGGAAAGTGGTCTCCAAAATGCGAAGGGCCATTCTAAATATATAAAGAACTCAATGGTGGGTCGTACCATTTGAGAAACATTATAGGACACATTCACATGAGAAAAACAAATTCCTGGTTCTTAAAATAATATTACCCAACTATTTGGAAGGCAAGACAATAAGAACAAAAGGCATAGTTCTATGTACATCAAGAATTATATGTTGTTGAAGTGTCTAAGTACAAAGGATGCAAAACTAATCCATAAATTCTAGTACATAGCTCTCTTAGTTTTTATTTGAACCTCTCGCTCTTCGAAAAAGGCAACATTACTGGTATACACCTGCACATCTCCTACCAATTGATTATGTCTTAGTTTAAAATAATCTTCCTCCATGATCGTAAAGTCTATTTTAGTATTAAATCTAGCCAAATTCTTCTCTAATTCTTTATTCTCAATTAAAATGATAGTTTTTTTTTCTGAATAACTTTAAGATCTTGCAGACTTGTAGCTGCTTCAGCCTCTTAGTTTGAGAAATGGGCTTAGTCTATAAACAAGTAATTTTCCTCACCTTCCACTTGGGTCATCATGCATATGAGGTATGAAAGTGATAAGATTATTGTATTTAAGCTTATCCAACCACTTTCTTCCAAGACTTCAAGCTGGGAAATGTATGGGTATGTTATTTTTAACCCAGTGAGAAAAGAAAAGTTATCAAGAGCCTTAAATGGTATCCTATCAGAGTTTTGAAATAGTTGCAAATCTTGAGAGGCTCACGATTGCCAATTAGGAAGGTTTTGTTGATCTTAGAGAAGATGTTGTAGTTATTATTCCACACTAATGGAAGAAATCTTCAAGGATCGAAGAGGGAATTGGGACATAATTTTTTGAAGTTACACTTGAAAAGTAGTGACTTCACATAGTGTCATCAAATCAGTAAGGTCCATAGTTGGAGGATAAACCTAAGATTGTGAGGATCTAACCTTAAAGGAAAATTCATTGGTTCCGGAGTATCCCCAAGAGCTAGAAAATGCCAGGTGACTTTAGCATATTATCATCAAGATTGGAACCTTGATTGGGCTTTTCTTCCGTAAGAGCTAAAATACCAGTAACCTCATATTAAGATATGGGATTGGAAGCAGGATAGTCAACATTTATTAGGCTTGATTCACTTCAGGAACTGGGTTCGAAGTGGGAATAAATGTTTGAGAAGGAGCATCAATTAGCTCATTTTCTCAGAAGTTAAAAGAGGAGTAATAGGATATGCAACTTGTAAAGGTTTCTCCACATTGGCTGAGCTATTATCTAAGTTTATAATAAGAGAAAAATAGTTCGAAGTTAGGATTATGGGGTAATAATAACAAAGTATAAATCTTGCTTTGAAAGGAAAACACATTGGTGTACCTGCCAATTAGACCTTATGAATAGGTCTTCGACTATTGTTTTCACATGTTTCCTCTTTGGAATGTTAAACATGGCTGATATAGGAGTTTCAATAGGTTCAGGGTAGATGAAGAAGTACTAACTAGAACATCATAGTAGGATTTGTCCATTCCAGTATTAACAAGAGGAGAAACCTCTTCCTTCTCTTCTTTTTCCCTAAAATCCTCTATTTCCTCAGGAGATAATTTCCTCTTGCGAGAAAAAACATAAGCAACACATAATGGAGCTATAAAAACATAAAGTGGATAAGAAAAGGCCATAATAGATAAAGACAAAATTATAAGAGGTGATGAAAGTCTTACCAGGAGAGGAGGGCATCGAAGGCTCCATGGCAGCATGTAATGGATTTTAATTAACACTATCACGGTTTGACCACAAACCAACAAAAGCCTCAACCACTTTAATATAAAAATAATCATCAATTATGCTAAATGTGCTTCGAACCTCATGATAACTACTAATCCCAACCATTATAGTTGTTTGCAGAATTTGAAAAGACCTTAAAATAAATGTGGATTGGCAAGACTCCTCTCAGGGACTAGAATAGATTGATAAAAGATAAATCACCTGGAAAATTGAACAAATAAGTAAATTTCCCCAAAATATTTGGAATTGTGGGATTGGGAGGTGATGAGCCACAATACAAGTCCCTAGAAATCAAGAGGCTTCCCCAATAAGAACCCATTTCTTCATAAGAGTAAGACTTTCTCAAAATTGAAGCAAGCTAGTAGGGAGCTTCAGTATGTGCCAACATATGATGTAAAAGAATCCTTGGTCTGTCAGGATTTAGACCTCTGAACATTTTAATAAAATTTTCGAAGCTCTTATTTCCTGGTTTAGAACAACAAAAGGCATGGAAATGGCTAAAATCATCACTACCTTTGACATGCCAAATCTCTAAAAAAAATAGGCATGCTGTCACATTTAAAGGACCCATATGGACCCACCTTGATTGACATTAAAAGTGAATCTCAGAACAACTTCTATATAGAGTACCCAAAAGGTAAAGAACAAGATCCACGACTTAACTTTAACAACCCGCATATATTTTTATTGGAGGTGATTATTCCCCGATACCAAGATATTCAAGTTTTTAAAATTAAATACCATGCTTAGCATGTACTAAAAATATGAGACATTTAAAACTATTTTCCATAAGAGATAATTTGAAATAGTCCAACAAATTAAAACATCCATGATAATAAAATCCATTTCCATGCTAAAGTCCAATAAATTTCCATTAGAATAAAATAGTCAACTACAATTAAATCTCTCTAACTGAAAAAAGTAAACAATTGTGAAGTCGAGTGACCTACCAAATCCCAAATCAACCGTCTCATAACTAAATGATCGGAAAGGAAAACTAAAATCACGTGACACAAGAAATATCTAGCTGAAAATACCACTTAATCTCTAATAAAAAAATGGTTACACAAAATCCTAACCTGAACTTTTAATCAATGTAATGGGTTCGAGCCAACCACATGAATACCAGCTACTCTTCCCAAATAGGATTCGTGTTTTGAGTGATAGGCATCATGAGAGATAAATATTACAATAGAGTATTTTAAATTAAGAATAAATAATAAGATGCGAGTGAAGTAAAACGATAACAACTACCCCCATAAATTAAGCCACCCCACACTTGAAGTCCAATTATGTTTATTTCAACATCAATGCGACTCCACTATAGCCAGACAACCTTTCTATTTATCCTTCACATATTCGAGTGCCCTTAACATCTCAACACATCACACACATACACACACCCATTATAATATCCAGACAACCTAATTTTAGTTAGCCCTGCACAAATGCACAACACATCATTATAGTCAGATGACCCAAATTTAGTTAGCCCTGCACATATTAGTGACACTAACACACAAAACATCACTATAGCTAGATGAATGAATTTTAGTTAGCATGTCAATCCATTTTAATATTCGTTTACTTTCTTAGGAATTAATTATCTATTCTGTATCATGTTTTCATTATTTCCAACTAGCCCCACCCCTAATTCCGGCATTACAACTAAAAGTGTCCATAGTTCCATACTTAAAGATCATCAAACCATAAGTATCATCTAGTTTATCATCTAGGAAGAATACATTACCAAAATCACAACCTCGTATCGCATCTAAGCTAACGAAATAGTGTAACGACATACTACCCAACCCCACCCAGGAAAATACCCAACTGTACAAGTGCACACTCACTAGTCCTATACCTAGAAAGTGTCAACAATAATAAAGTCTACCTACTAGCCCCAAACCTAGCAAGCCACCTATAAAACAAGGGTGAAAGTACTATTACTCCCAAAATCCCAATGTTTTTGTGGTGTCAAATTATTACCACGAACAATCTCTATATAACTCATATTTTTCGTTTAATGTTATAATCCTCCAATTAATCATAAAAATCCAAATCCAATCAAATTAAATCAATTTAATAATATAGTAATAAAGTTCTACGAAATAGCTACACAGGTTTTCTAATTCTGTAATTGCAATACGAGTGATATTTTATAAATTCAACATATAAATCAATTCAAATATGGGTAATCATAACGCTTTACGAAAAATAAATTCATTATACAACACACACATAGATATCATAGTTTTACGAGTCAAAACATTATATGAATTATATATTTTAAATTTTAATAAGTGTTTCGTACAAATAATCTACATAACATGATACAACTAATCTAAGAATGCAATTTTTCAACTCTTAAATTAATTTTCAAATTTAATAAAATAGGTCCATAATTAGGTTCTCACTTTTCTTAAATAAAGTTGCTAATTATTTTACGTAAACATATATAATTAAGGTTTAGGCGATATTTAAATCAAACAACACTTAAGGAGAACAATAGTAATATTCTTTCTTGAAAATATGTCACTTGAAATTTATGAATACACGGTTGCGTTTGTATTGCAAAAATAACAAATTCCCGTTCTTGGTTGATCTTGAAAAAACTTGATTTGAGCATTCAAAAATTGGGTTGAATCTTTGTTTTAATGGAAGTTTAGGTTTTGTAGAAGAAGGAGAGGAAAACTTGGAATGCTACTACCTTTTGGGTTGAGTTAAAAGTGTTGAAAACGTCCTAAACCTCAAATCTTTTAAAAGATTAAAATAAAAGGGTCCAAGTTCTACACAAACATATACAAGCCAAACAACTTGCATTGATTATCGTAAACCAGATCGATCCTGGCATCCAATCAGATCGATTCGATTGACCTGGGTTCGGTTCCTTCCCCCCAAAATTGTTATTTTCCCCAAAATCATTTAAATAAAAAATAATTCTTTATTCTTCAAATCCAATTACGATAATATAATTAATTCCAAATCATCAAATAAATTCTTATTTCCAAATTTTAAATTAATTTATGGTCTTCCAAATTATGGGGTATTACATTTACCTTTCACAAGAATGTCAACTAAGAAAGAATACCCCAATATAAATCTTTGACATTTAACATAGAAAATTTGCTTCAACAACTAAAGCAAAACAAAACAATAATATTACCCCTCATGCACACTTTTTAAGTTTTCATATGTTTGTTCATAAAACAGAGTAAGACGGGAGAATGTTTTGACCCTAATCTCAGAGGAATTTCAATCGGCGGCATATGGTGCAAGGACATTTTTTGTCATTGTCCGCTAAAATCTTGGACTTATCTTTAATGTTCTAGATTACATAAGATATGGCGTATCCCATTGCATTGGCATGCCTACATGATCATCCACAATGTCCACAATTTGAATAGTTAGAAACATGCATATCATCATGTGCTACTCTTCTTCAACGTGCATCACGTTCATCTTTAACTATTCTCCCCAAATCCATGTTCCTCATGGTATATTCTTTATTTGGAGTTCTTATTTTTTCAAAAAATAGTTCTGGGAGAATTTTATTATATTTTATTGGTTTTATTTTATTAAAAACGAGACTGGATTTTAAATAAAAATAATTTTCCCCTTCAGTAGTTAGAACGATATGGCCCTGTCGTTCGAACGACCTACCTATGTCATTTGATGGATTACATCTAATATGATTCAAATGAAAGCATAGTGTTTTAGTTTTTAGAATTCATCTAATGGGTCGTTAGATGGTTGTTTCTATCGAGGTTAACATCTCATTTGAATAACCACTTGATCTCATTCTAATGATTTAATGCCGTCTCGATTTTTGTGTTTGCTTATAAAAACTGCTTCCTGTAGGTATTTCGCAAGACTTTTAAAACTTAACTTTCTACAGAGCTACTGCAAAAAAAGTTTTCTTTTAAAAAGCCAAAAACCTCTTTTGGTTCACACATCCTCCTATTTAATATTTTGTGAATCACTTTGAAACACTCATAAACACATATTCCATTCTTAGAGTTGCTCTTGTGGAGAAGGTGTCTCCACTGTTAGACTTGTAGTTCTCGTGGAAGCTATTACTAAGGAAAATGAAGCGTCGCCTGAGGGATTTTCATCTTAAATGTTGATTATATTTCTCTATGTACATGTAAGTTACAATTTGCATATAATAGTGAAATAAGAAAAGGTTTTGCCCTGGGGGAGTTTTCCTGAGATTCGTCTTCTTGTTTGTTTGGTTGGATGTTTCTTGATTTACTGCTTTCAATCCCGTAGTTGCTTGAACTAGGGTTTAACATAAATTAAAATATGGGTTAAGTGGACATTTAATTAAATAAGTTTGAAGCTATTGAATCATAGCGCACTCTCAAATTGGTATTAGAGCTTGTTGCACAAATTTAATGTGTGATCCTTTATTTGCAATTGTTTTTCTGAGATATCAATTGTTTTAAAAATTGATTTTCAAAAATTGCAAACTTTCTGATGGAGGACTTATATAATAGGATGCCAATTTTTTATGGCACAAATTGTGCATATTGGAAAGCCCGTATGAGATCCACATTAAAGGCTATTGATGAAAGAGTTTGACTTGTATGTGAAAGAGGGTGGACTCCACCCACTGTCACTGTGAATGATGTCATGAATCCCAAACTCATTTTTTATTGGACTGATGATGAGTTAAAGTGGAGTACCTACAACTCCCATAGACTTAGTGCTATCTTTGGAGCTGTCACTCCTGACGAGTTCCATCGCATCATGATGTGCACTACGTCTAAGGAGGCATGGGATACCCTCTAGTTGACATATGAGGGTACCAACACTATTAAGGCATCTAAGCTTCTAATTTTGACCACCCAGTTTAAGACTATCACTATGTTAGAGTCTGAGAGTTTTACACAGTTTTATTCTAGGTTATTGGACATTGTTAACACGAGTTTCAATTTGGGTGAGAAAATTTATGATTCGAGAATTGTGAAAAAGATTTTGAGGTCACTCCCATCCAGATTAATTCCTAAGGTCACCGTGCTTAACTCTTTAGGGGTCTTATACACTTTTAGGTTAGAAAGACTCCTAAAAGACCATCAAACTTATGAGATCGACATGTTTCCCAAAACCATTAAGCCTATATTTAGAGGAATAAATTTGAAGACTCACTTTAAGAAAATAAAAAAAGAGAAAGTGTGTGATTCTGAATCTGAGGGTGAGGTCGATTTCGATGACTTGGCCTTGTTTGCGAATTTTTTAAAAAAGTTTCTCAAAATTTCCAAGAATAATTCTTCCAATAAAAAGATTTTTGAGAAAAATAAAAAGAAAGATGTGGTCGAGGATAAAGGTTAGAAACAAGAAGATATAAGATGTTTTGAGTGAGAGGGCAAAGGGAACTTGAGTGTCCCACTATGATAAAGAGAAATGGGAAAGAAATTTCTAATAAAGCCACTCTTAACGATAGTGGCATCGAGTTGGATGATTCAGAGGAGAATTGTAATACCTCATAATTTTAAATAATTTTAAAATGGAAATAATTGGGTGTAAGAAGGAGTAATTGTTAGATAAATTTAAATTAATCCCGATTTAAATATTATCCACGAATAAAGTAATATGTGAATAATGTGAATATTACTTAGTTAATTAAAAGTAATATATGATTATGACTATACAAGTGATTATAATCTAATACAATTATTGTGAGAGATGAATACGACAATTTTGGGATGCTCGTATGAGTCGTGTAGGGATTAAAATTAGAGAAATTTAAAAGTAAATATTTATATGTCATCCAAATGGTCATTTTGATTGTGCCAAAGTGTCTGGAAGGGTTTATATAATCCAAAAAGTCTACTTGGGTGTTTGATTTGGGTCTTGGGATACTTTAAAACCGAATAGACACCCCTGAGGGGTATTTTAGTCATTTTATATAGGTGGTGACAGTAACCACGAAATTACATGATCATTTATAAGTCTAAGGTTGTTTAGGATGCATGTTCATTCCACCAAAAACATCAGAGTGAGAGACTTTGAGGAGAGTAAGAGTTTCTCTGGAAAGGGAAGAGCCACCTCTAGGAAACCAAGGGACAAGGCCATCCACCACCACCAACACCGTCAAAATTTGGCTGAAAAAGAGGAGAACCACTAGCAACTATTATCATCAAAGGTTCAGACCTACATACAATTCAAGCATGTATCATGTTCATACTAGGATAGTTGTAGAATCCCATATTTTTACATGATTTAAGGATAAACTATGGTGTTTTAAAGTCTATCCTTTGGAATAAAAAATAAGTAGAATTAATCTCGAATGATCATATAGTAATAACCCCAAAATAGGAATCATTTGATGAAGAGAATTTGGGCTTTATAGTTTATTTTGGCTGAATATGATAATATTGTAGTTTTCTGGAAATATTGAGAAATGATATTTTAATCCAATCTTCTTGAGGATTTAAGATTGTTTAATTATTGGAAATCGTTTATATATGTTGTCATATCATATAGAACGAATTACAAGGATTTTGGGACTTTAAAACATATGATTTGACGATTTGAAATGATTAAACCCGTAGGCAAGTTTATGTAGAACCGCCCATACCTGATGGATCGATTGATTGGCTTAAGAATGTCGATCGATCGATCGATCGACCCTAAGTCATTGCATTATTTGTTCACTCAGAGAGAGTTGAGTATGCGACAGCGCAGGTGGCTTGAATTCATAAAGGACAATCAATTTGAGATACATTATCACCCAGGGAAGGCTAACGTGGTAGCAGACGCGTTGAGTCGCAAGCCTGAGGGTGAACTAGTCGTAGTATGGAAGGCTAAATGGAAGGAACTCGGCCATCAAGATGCCATTGCTCGATTATTTAAGTCAGTTATGACCGTTACTCCTCAGATTGTGACGAGGGTACTACAGTCTCAGGCTGCGAATCCATTCTATCAGGAAAAGATTCGACAACCTTTGGGTGAGGGAGCAGAGTCTTACTCGGTGAGTTTCAAGGGAGGTTTACGCTTTAATGGTAGACTGATTGTCCCATAGGTGGATGAATTGCGGCACGACGTAATGTCAGAATTGCACGAATTTTGATTTATGGTACATCCCAATGGGGATAGGATGTACCAAGATATACGGCGACAGTATTGGTGGAGTGGGATGAAGAGAGTCATGTTTGAGTTCTTCTTTAAATGTGCTACCTGTCAGTTAGTTAAGGTGGATCACTAGAAGCCAACCGGGTTATTTCATCTTCTTGAGATTCCAATGTGGAAATGGGAGATCATTTCCATAGATTTTATCATTAGGTTACCTACTACTCAGAGGGGTCACGATTATATCTAGGTGATTGTGGATCATTTGACTAAGGTAGCTGATTTCTTATCGGTTCGGACTGATTTTACGACAGGGCAGTATGCATAACTCTTTATAGCCAAAATAGGGGTACTGTTTTATATTATGTCCGATCGGGACAAGATCTTTATCTACAGATTTTGGGAGATTTTCATGAGGCCATGGGCACCGAGGTATGATTAAGTACGGCCTATCACCCGCAGACGGATGGGCAAATTTAGCGTACTAACCTGAAGTTAGAGGATATGTTACGCATGTGCATTCTAGATTTTGGAGGGAGTTGGGAGCAGTATCTTCCTCTGGTGGAATTCGCGTATAATAATTCCTACTAGTTTACCATTGGTATGGCCCCATTTGAGGCATTATAAGGTAGACCTTTCCGTTCTCCACCATGTTGGGTAGAGGTGGGGGACAACAAATTACTGGGACCAGAAGTGATTCCAAACACATCTTCCAGGATAGAAATGATCAGGAGCCATATTTGAGTAGCCCAGGATAGATAGAAAAGCTACGCCGATACCAATAGGTCCTTTAGGGACTTTAATGTGGGGGACTAAGTATTATTATGTGTATCTCCTATGAAGGGCATCATCAGATTCTAAAAGAAAGGGAAATTGGCTCCAAGATATGTAGGACCATTTCTTATTATTAAGAGGGTTGGACCAGTAGCGTACCGACTTAAGCTGCCAGAGCACTTACATTGGATACATAATGTGTTCCATATTTCGTTGCTGAGGCGGTATCTCCGAGATGAGTTGACTCATACTTCTATTACATTGGAAGAAGTTGATTTGCATCCAGATAGTTCTTACGAGGAGCGACCAGTGGCAATTTTAGATCGTAGTGAGAATCGTCTGAGATCTAAAGTAGTTCCACTTGTGCGTGTTCAGTGGGCACACTATAATGTGGAGGAGTACACTTGGGAGCGCGAGGATGATATGCGCGACATATACCCGAAGTTATTTTTACGAGGTAAGTTTTTTCTAAATTTCGGGACGAAATTCCGTTATTAGGGGGAAGTATGTAATACCTCGTAATTTTAAATAATTTTAAAATGGAAACAATTAGGCGTAATTAGGATTAATTGTTAGATAAATTTAAATTAATCCTCATTTAAATAATATTCGCGAATAAAGTAATATGTGAATAATGTGCAAAGTACTTAGTGAATTAAAAGTAATATATGATTATGACTTTACATATGATTATAATCTAATACAATTGTCGTGAGAGATGAATACAATAATTTTAGGATGCGTGTGTGAGTCGTGTCAAGATTAAAATTAGAGAAATTTAAAAGTAAAATACTTATATGTCATCCAAATGGTCCTTTTGACTGAGCCAAAGTATCCGTAAGGGTTTATATAGTCAAAAAAGTCTACTTGGGTGTTTTATTTGGGTATCGGGATACTTTGGAACCGAATAGACACCCCGGAGGGGTATTTTAGTCATTTTATATGGGAGGTGAACAATAACCACGAAAACACATGATTATTTATAAGTCTAAGGTTATTTAGGATGAGTAAGAGACTTTGAGGAGAGTAAGAGTTTCTCTGGAAAGGGAAGAGCCACCTCTAGGAAACCAAGGAACAAGGCCATCCACCACCTCCAACACCACTAAAATTTGGCTAGAAAAGAGGATAACCAGCATTAACTATCATCATCAAAGGTTCAGACCTACATATTAGAGGCAAGTGAATTAATCTTTACAATTCTAGCATGTATTATGTTCATATTAGGATAGTTGTAGACTCCTGCAATTTTACATGATTTAAGGATAAACTATGGTGTTTTGAAGTCTATCCTTTGGAATAAGAAATATGTAGAATTAATATGGAATGATCATATAGTAATAACCCCGAAATAGGAATCATTGGATGAACAGAATCTGGGCTTTATAGTTTGTTTTGGAGGAATATGATAATATTGTAGTTTTATGGAAATGTTAGGAAATGATATTTTAATCCAATCTTCTTGAGGATTTAAGATTGTTAAATAACTGGAAATCATTTATATATGTTGTCATATCATATAAAACGAATTACAAGGAGTTTGGGACTTTAAAACATATGATTTGGCGATTGGAATTGATTAAACCCGTAGGCAAGTTTATACATAATCGCCCATACCTGATGGATCGATCGGCTCAAGAATGTTGATCGATCGATCGACCCTTCCCTTTGATCGATCGACTCCTCCTGGAATTTGAGAAATTATTTCTTTATAAGGTTTGATAAAATTTTGTCTTATATAATTCTTTTGTGGTGACTAATTGAATATTTTGGGACTTAAGCGAGGTCAATTGGGTGATAGGTAGAACCCAACAAAATATTAATATGTGGGATAAATCTTAGTGAATGGGAATAATGGGTTAAAATCGAATTACTGAGTACCGAAGAATAAACCCAATTGAAATAATTAAATTTGTAGATTATGATGACATGGACCAGTTGGGTGAAGACTTGTACCTATCGAAATTATAAGAGAAATAATTAATACCTTTTGAGTGTGGAGAAAAGCTCATATTAGAAGTAAATTCATAATCTGGAAATACGTAGGATATTTGAGATATAAATATACTACATTATTATGGGTTGGGCATATACCCTATTAATATACATATTGTGGGACAAATGGTTATATTATATTTTTGATTATGTGTATAACATACCTACACTACTTGCTATCACGGTGGAGGTTTCACGTTGTGCACGATCTTATCTCGATTGGACCCATTTGAGGGGATTTAGATTCGTACACTGAGCATAGGAACTTGGTACGTTCTATCATGATGAATGATAGTTTCGACGGTTGAATGGGAGCGTATTTATTTGCGTGACCCATTTAACTAGGGAATATGCTCGCCTCCAATATTTGTGTTATACGATTTATGGTTTGGGAGAGACATCGAACCAAATGTCCATTATGAAGTGATTGACGCACTAGGACGTGATAGCTGGGTATGCATGCACCACAACTGTGTTTGAGAGGTACCGTATATGTATATATATACACACACACACCATTATATGATCTATTGTGTGAATTAGTAGATAAAAAGGAATATTAAAATTTAGATTAAATTACGTAAGAGAATACCTAATTTTAAAGGTTTAGTTCATCTTGAAGAGAAATGAATATATTTATTTAATCTAAATGTGGCGGCAAAAATACGAGAAAAGAAAACAAGAGAGGGTAACAATTTAAGAACCTTAATTGGGAAGTTAATAATGTACGTTAGGCGTGCATACTAGATGAGAGGTGAGATTCTCAAGTGAGAGCCGAAAAACTAATAGGAATATAACACTGGCTTAATTTGTAAATATTAGGCACTTGTTGTTTTTAAATTTTTTGCACTCGGGCTCTAACTCGTTTACTTGCATATTTCCTTTTCTACTAAATCTATATTACCAGGTGACCAACATCAGGGATGCCTGGCTTAGAGGATGGATACTTGACGTGTTCTGGAGATGCCGCTTTGAATTTGACGTATTCAGTCCATTGATTCTTATATTCTTAGTTCTTGGTTCATTTAGGGCATGTCGCCAAAGATTCTGTTATCCTATTTCAATTCTGAATATTGTATTGTTTTATATTAATATTCTTAGTATTAGTTTGGATAGTATGGTGATATTACATTAAACTGGAATGTTTATTTCAATAAGATTATATTCATGTTTTTAATTCAGCGATGGTGTGATATTGTATTCTTGTACTGTGTTGTGGAAGGACTTAATATATTAAATAAAAATAAAAGGTCTTGACACTTAGCTTAGTTAAGTATTAGGTGAGTTAGTAAGAGAAATTATCTTTCGACAGTGATACTAAGAATGAACCAACTGGATATTCTGATTTAATTTAATAAAGAACTGATCACCCGGTATTTAATTAGGCGGGGTGTTATAGGTGGTTTCAAATCATCAGGTTCTAGTGTCCTTAGGATCTGTATGGCGTATTATGCTTTCTGCTTAGTTTACTTTGATATAGAGACCTATCATTTGGATTGTTGTATTCATATTTGCGCATTTATGACTTCAGCTATTGTGGTGATAATTGAATACTAATAAATATTTGTCCCTCGTTTCAGATGCCTCCTCGACGTGCACGATGAGCCCCAAAAGAGGCATAGCCAGCCCCACAGCCCGCTCGATCCCAGGGTACTATAAATGAAACAGAGGTTGTTGCTATTAATGCTCGAGCTGTTAATGCTGCCTTAGCGGTTGTCCAGCAGGCACCTCTACCGGCACAAGTAGTGCCACCAGTACTCGTGCCAACTTTTCCCACTGTGTTGGAGCGTGTCAGGGATGCCTTCCAAAAGTCTCATCCACCAGAATTTAAAGGGGGTTCCGATGTTGTGATTGCTAGCCAATGGAAGAAGGAGATCCAGCGACATCTGCGTATGTTCGAATGCACGAAGTTTTAAAAGCCTATTTTAGTGATATTTAAGTTGGTTGGAGTAGCTCTTCAGCGGTAGGAGTCCACTACTACAGCTGAGGAGAGGGATACGATGATGATTCAGGAATTCTGGGTGTGGTTTGACCGCAAATATTTTTCTTCTGTTATTCTGATCGAAATGAGGAGGAAACTTTTGGATCTCACCCAGGGGGAAAAATCTATTGCAACATATGAAGAGGAATTTACTGTACTGACTAATTTGTTGCCAGCTGAGGTACCTACTGAAGAGAAGAAGATCCAAATGTTCAGAGACAGACTTACATGGAGGATACGCTAGCATATATTGGGCAATCCTTCTATACGGACGTACGTCGATGTATTGAATGCGGCTTTACTTTGTTTCCAGGACCACCATCTTCATAAGGGAAGTAAGTGGGGGTTTGAGTCCTATCAGCAAGGCCTAACTGGGGGAAATAATGGTAGTGGATCATCTTTAGCCCAGGGGCAACAGAAACAGCATGATCAGAACTCACAGCAGGGGGATTACGCTAAACGACTTAGATCGGGAGGTTTTCATTTTGGACAAGGAGGTAATAGGAAGGGACATCAAGGGCAGTAGGGCCAACAACACTTTCACTAGGGTGAACAAGGCCAAGGGAGAGGTGAAAATGGTCAGCAGGGCCGAGGTCAACAAGGTAATAGGGGACGATTTATCGATAGATGTTTCACTTGTGGCAAGATGGGTTACCGGAGTCAATATTGTCCGAATAAGGGCAAGGTACCCCAGCAGCAGGGTGCGTATCAGGAGACATAGAGGCCTATATTTCTAACTGCCCTTCCAGCACCGGCATAGGTACCAGCCTTACCTCCTCCCGTCGCCCCACCATAGTCGGGGAAGTTACAATATAGGGATGTGTACAATGTCTAGCAGGCAGCAGTTTAGTAGCCACCGCCCGCCATTGAGGGTATGTTCTCTATTTATGGGGCTATGGGACGTATTTTTTTTATGCTGAGACTTCACATTCATTCATATCCACTAGATTTGCACGGCCATAGGATTGTTTTACACGGACAGCAGTATGATTACTTGTGTAGACTCACCAATGGGTAGTGGGAGGCCTATTTTCTTTATATGCCAGGGTGTAAGTATAGAGATTGGGAGTCTATTTTTACCAGCTGATATGCTTGTGTTAGAAATGTTCACATATGTTGCTATCATTGGGATGGATTCGCTTGTTTCTTATAGATCCATGATTGACTACTTTGTTATGAGTATTATATTTTCTATCCCAGGTCAGGACATGTTTGTAGTGGAAATGCCTAGCCCCGAGGGAGGATCGTCCACCCATTTATATTACATAGAGGAGGAGACCTCTACGGGAGTTATAATTCCCCTTGATTCGATTCCTGTTGTTATGGAATTTATAGATGTGTTTCAAGACATACCAGGGTTATTTCCGAGTAGGGAGATTAAGTTTGTAATTGACTTGACGTCGAGCACTCGACCGATAGCCCGTGCCCCTTATCGTATGGCTCTGAAAGAGATGAGGGAGTTGACATATCATATTAAGCAGCTGCTAGGAAAAGGGATTCATTCGTCCAATTACCTCCCCTTGGGGTGCCCCGATCCTATTTGTGAAGAAGAAGGATGGATCCCTACGTTTGTGCGTGGATTATTGAGAACTTAATAAAGTCATGATTTGGAATAAATATCCATTACCTCACATTGATGACTTATTTTATCAGCTAGCAGGAGTTGCATACTTCTCAAAGATAGACTTAAGGTCCGGATATCACCAGTTACAGATCAGGGAGTAGTATGTATCGAAGACTGCTTTTCTGACACGATATGGATCTTATAAATTCCTGGTTATGCCATTTGGGTTGACTAATGCATAAGCAGTATTTATGGACTTAATGAAAGGGGTATTCAAAGAGTTCCTGGACCATTTTGTCATTATTTTTATTGATGATATCCTGGTTTACCCTTGTACCAAGGAAGAGCATGCTGAGCACTTGCAAAGGGTCCTGCAGACACTAAGGGAGCATCATTTGTATGCCAAGTTTGAGAAGTGTAGATTTTGGATACGAGGGGTGCAGTTTTGGGGATATATAGTGTCAGAAATGGGTATTGTCATGGATCCTAGCAAGGTCTCAGCGGTGAGGGAATGGGGACAACCCACTACACCGACTGAAGTCCACAGTTTCTTGGGACTAGTTAGTTACTACAGGTGGTTCATCAGGGGATTTTTAAAGATTATTGGTTCAATGACCAACTTCACTCGTAAAGGGGCACCATTTGTTTGGGATGATGCATGACAGTAAGTGTTTGATGAATTTAAGGGTAATCTAACTTCATCACCCATCCTAGCACTGCCCAGGCCAGGAGTGGAGTACCTAGTATACACTGACGCATCATTACATGGACTTGGTGGGGTGTTACATCAAGAAGAACAAGCTATAAGTTATGTCTCTAGGAATTTTAAGCCTCATGAGAGGAACTACCCTACCCACGAATTGAAGGTGAACTAGCCGCAGTATGGAAGGCTAAATGGAAGGAACTGGGATATCAAGATGCCATTGCTCGGTCATTTATGTCAGTTATGACCGTTACTCCTCAGATTGTGACGAGGGTACTATAAGCTCAGGCTGCGGATCCATTCTATCAGGAAAAGATTCGATAACTTTTGGCTGAGGGAGCAGAGTCTTACTCAGTGAGTTTCGAGGGAGGTTTACACTTTAATTGTAGACTGATTGTCCCAGAGGGGGATGAATTGCAGCACGCCGTAATATCAGAATCGCACGGATCCCGATTTACGATACATCCCGATGGGGATAAGATGTACCAAGATATGCGGTGACAGTATGGGTAGAGTGGGATGAAGAGAGACATTTCTGAGTTCATCTCGAAATGTGCTACCTGTCAGTTAGTTAAGATGGATCACCAGAAGCCAACCGGGTTGCTTCGGCCGCTTGAGATTTTAATGTGGAAATGGGAGAGTATTTCCATGGATTTTATCACGGGGTTACCTACTACTCAAAGGGGTCATGATTCTATCTGTATCATTGTGGATTGTTTGACTAAGGTAGATTATTTCTTATCGGTTCGGACTGATTTTACGATAGGGCAGTATGCACAACTCTTTATAGCCGAAATAGGGGTACTGTTTAATATTGTGTTCGATCAGGACAAGATCTTTATCTCCAGATTTTGGGAGAGTTTTCATGAGGCCATGGGTACAAAGGTATGATTAAGTATGACCTATCACCCGTAGATGGATGGGAAAGCCGAGCATACTAACCAGATGTTGGAGGATATGTTACGCATGTGCATTTTGGATTTTAGAGGGAGTTGGGAGTAGTACCTTCCTCTGGTGGAATTCGCGTATAATAATTCCTACCAGTTTACCATTGGTATGGCTCCAATTGAGGCGTTATATGGTAGACCTTGTCGTTCTCCTGCGTGTTGGTTAGAGGTGGGGGACAACAAATTACTGGGACCAGAAGTTATTCAGGACACGTCTGCCAGGATAGAGATGATTAGGAGTCGTATTCGGGTAGCCCAAGACAGACAGAAAAGCTACGTCGATACCAATAGGCCCTTCAGGGAGTTTAATGTGGGGGACCAAGTAGTATTACATGTATCTCCTATGAATGGCATCATGAGATTAGAAAGAAAAAAAAAATTGGCTCTAAGATATGTAGGACCATTTCCTATTATTGAGAGAGTTGGACCAGTAGCGTACCGACTTGGGCTACCAGAGCACTTGTATATGATACGTGATGTGTTCCATGTTTCGTTATTGAGGCGGTATCTCCGAGATGAGTTCACTCATACTTATAGTGCATTGGAAGAAGTTGATTTGCAGCCAGATAGTTCTTATGAGGAGCGACCAGTGGCAATTTTAGATCGTAGTAAGAAACGTCTGAGATCTAAAGTAGTTCCACTTGTGCGTGTTCAGTGGGCACACTATAATGTGGAGGAGTATACTTGGGAGCGCGAGGATGATATGCGCGACAGATATTCGGAGTTATTTTTGCCAGTTATGCTTTTTCTGAATTTCGGGATGAAATTTCGTTATTAGGAGGAAGTATGTAATACCCCGTAATTTTAAATAATTTAAAATGCAAATAATTGGGCGTAATTAGGATTAATTGTTAGATAAATTTAAATTAATCCTGATTTAAATAATTTTCGCGAATAAAGTAATGTGTTAATAATGTGAATATTACTTAGTGAATTAAAAGTAATTTATTATTATGACTTTACATATGATTATAATCTAATACAATTGTCGCGAGAGATGAATACAATAATTTTAGGACGTGCGTGTCAGTCGTGTCAAGATTAAAATTAGAGAAGTTTAAAAGTAAAATACGTATATGTCATCCAAATGGTCATTTTGACTGCGTCAAAGTGTTCGAAAGGGTTTATATAGTCAAAAAGTCTACTTGGGTGTTTGATTTGGGTCTCAAGACACTTTGGAACCAAATAGACACCCCGGAGGGGTATTTTAGTCATTTTATATGGGAGGTGAACAGTAACCATGAAAATACATGATTCTTTATAAGTCTAAGGTTGTTTAGGATGCATGTTCATTGCACCAAAAACATTAGAGTAAGAGTTTCTCTGGAAAGGGAAGAGCCACCTCTAGGAAACCAAGGGACAAGGCCATCCACAACCACCAACCCCGTCGAAATTTGGCTAGAAAAGAGGAGAACCACCGGTAACTATCATCATCAAAGGTTCAGACCTACATATTAGAGGCAAGTGGATTAATCTTTATAATTCTAGCATTTATTATGTTCATATTAGGATAGTTATAGAATCCTGCATTTTTACATGATTTAAGGATAAACTATGGTGTTTTAAAGTCTACCCTTTAGAATAAGAAATATGTAGAATTAATCTGGAATGATCATATAGTAATAACCCCGAATTAGGAATCATTTGATGAAGAGAATCTAGGCTTTATAGTTTGTTTTGGATGAATATGATAATATTGTAGTTTTTTGGAAATGTTAGGAAATGATATTTTAACCCAATCTTCTTGAGGATTTAAGATTGTTTAATTATTAAAAATTGTTTATATAGGTTTTCATGTCATATAGAACGAATTACAAGGAGTTTGAGACTTTAAAACATATGATTTAATGATTGGAAATTATTAAAACCGTAGGCAAGTTTATGAAGAACCACCCATACCTGATGGATCGATCGATCGACTCAAGAGCGTCGATCAATCGATCGACCCTTACCTTCGATCGATCGACTCCTTTTGGAATTTGAGAAATTATTTCTTTGTAAGGTTTGATAAAATTTTGTCCCCTATAATTCTTTTGTGGTGACTAATTGAATATTTTGGGACTTAAGGGTGGTCAGTAGGGTGATAGGTAGAACTCAAAAAAATATTAATATGTGGGATAAATCCTAGTGAATGGGAATAATGGGTTAAAATCGAATTAGTGAGTACCAAAGAATATACCCAATTGAAATAATTAAATTTGCAGATTGTAATGACATGGATTAGTAGGGTGAAGACTTGTACCTACTGAAATTATAAGAGAAATAATTAATACCTTTTCAGTGTGGAGAAAAACTCATATTAAAAATAAAGTCATAATTTGGAAATACATAGGATATTTGAGATATAAATATACTACATAAGAGAATTATTATGGGTTGGGTGTATACCCAATGGATATACATATTGTGAGACAAATGGCTATATTATATTTTTGATTATGTGTATAACATACCTACACTACTTGCTATCACGGTGGAGGTTTCGCGTTGTGCACGATCTTATCTCGATTGGACCCATTTGGGGGGATTTAGATTCGTACACTGAGCATAGGAACTCGGTACGTTCTATCATGATGAATGATAGTTTTAACGTTTGAATGAGAGCATAGTTATGTGCGTGACCCATTTAACTAGGGAATATGCTTGCCTCCAATAATTGTGTAATGCGATTTATGGTTCGGGAGAGACGTTGAACCAATTGTCCATTATGCAGTGATTGATGCACTAGGACATGTTAGTAGAGTGTGCATGCACCGCAACTGTGTCTAAGAGGTTCCATATTACTATATATAATAATGTGATATATATATATATATATATATATATATATATATGTGTGTGTGTGTGTGTGTGTGTGTGTGTGTGTGTGTGTGTGTGTGATCTACCGTGTGAATTAGTAGATAAAAAGGAATGTTAAAATTTAGTTTAAATTAGGTAAGATAATACTTAATTTTAAAGGTGTAGTTTATCTTGAAGAGAAATGAATATATTTTTTTAATCTAAATATGGCGGGGGAAATACGGGAAAAGAAGAAGAGAGAGGGTAACAATTCATGAAACTTAATTAGGAAGTTGATAAGGTACGTTAGGCATGCACACTAGATGAGAGGTGAGATTCTCAAGTGAGAGCCAAAAAACTAATAGGAATATAATACTAGCTTAATTTGTAAATATTAAGCACTTGATGTTTTTAAAAATTTTACACTCGGCCTCTAACCCGTTACTTGAATATTTCCTTCTCTACTATATCTATATTACCTGGTGCCCAGCATCAGGGACGTTCAACTTAAAGGATGGATACTTGACGTGTTCTGGAGATGCAGCTTTGGATTTGACGTACTCAGTCCATTGATTCTTATATTCTTAGTTCTTAGTCATTTAGGGCATGTCGCCCAAGATTCTGTTATCCTATTTCAGTTCTGAATATTGTATTGGTTTTATATTAATACTCTTAGTATTATTATGGATGGTATGGTGATATTACATTGAATTGGAACGTTTATTTCAGTAAGATTACATTTATGGTTTTAATTCAGTGATGGTGTGATATTTTATTCTTGTACTATGTCGTGGAAGGACTTAATAAATCAAATAAAAATGAAAGGTTTTGACACTTAGATTAATTCAGTATTAGGTGAGTTAATAAGAGAAATTATTTTTCGACAGTGATGCTAAGAATGGAGTAACTGGATATTCTGATTTAATTTAATAAAGGACTGATCACTCGGTATTTAATTAGGCGGCGTGTTACAAGAATCACCACATGAAAAGTGTGTTACTTTCATTGCTAGTCACGTGAGCACATTCAGTTTGTCCAATGACTATGAGGAAACTTTTAAATGTTAGAGCCTCAATGATGTTTCGAACCATTCGAGTGAGTGTGAGGATGAGCATGCAAGTGAGGGAGAAGGGTATCTCCAAAAAGCTTTGTGTGATTTGCATACCGAGACTTTGAAGACGAAAAAGATGAATAAGGAGTTGTCTCTTAAGGTGTTAGATTTGGAGAGAGAGGGAGAGAGATAAAAGTTCTGAGGGTGTGTGAGGCGTCGGCGAGTTAACTCGAGAAAGTGAGAGTTTCTTTGTGTGAGAAATTGATCGTCTTAGGTAAAAAAAAGAGTGAATTGACCAACATCGTGGCTTGTCTTACTGAAGATCTTCAATCTTCATTGCAGACTTTTGAGAAACTTGAAGCCCGTGTATCCCAACTCAAGAGAGATCTTAAATATGCCCGTGAGGTCAAGTTCACTTTAGAGGACACATCTAAGAAAGTTGGAAAGACACTCTTCAGTCCAACTTTGGGTAATGTTGAGAGAGCATGAATAAGTTATGACGGTGCGTCCACTTCCCATATTGCACCCGAGTTGATTCCTGAGTTTGTGATAGATCTGTATGGCTCTCAACTAACCCACATAGGCATCCGTTCCCCCATAGGAGAGCGCATCTTAGACATTTTGAGGGAGGTGTTCCTAAGCCCATTTATGTTTGTTCCCATTGCAGGAAAAGAGGACACCTTAAGAAATTTTGCTTTAAGTTGGATAGTGTGTCTCATAGGTATCTTCCACGACAAGCTACTATATGTGTTCAAACAAGCACTCCCACACATGTTGTCTCATATCACATGAGATATATTGAGCATTTTCGAGAGCAAGTTGAGTATTTGGTCAAAACTTCATATGATTAATAGATGTATTTCATAGGATGTCACCTCATTTGGAGAACATCTCCTGACCTAGTGATTGAGGTTTAGACTTGTTTGCTAGCATAGGATGTGTTTCATGCTTATATCATTCATGACTATGGCTAGTATGTACTATCATTGTATTTATCTTTTCCATATTGATATATTTTTTGAAAAATCAAAAAATAGATTTGTTTTTCTTGAAAATTTTTGGAAAAATATAAAAGAATTTCTATTTTTTAGAAAATGTGAAAAAGCCAAAAAGATTTTATTTTTGATAAAATTTTTGAAAAACACAAAAGGATTTTTGTATTTATTTTTACACCATTTATCGATGGACATTTAGGATGACCAAGTCATAGTATCATTCCATTATCCATGTGAATTTTTTATAGTGTTTTGAGATGCAACATCATTTCATCTATCTGCTTTATAACGTTTGGAGTCATGTGATTAGATATTACTTTCTATATGTTTGACTCATTGTTTCCTTTAATGCACCCATGCATGGATTTATTTGAACATCGTACTTATCTGTCACATATTTTTCAAAGTGTTTTCATCTCAATCATATCTTTAAAATGAACCAAATGCAATAGAACGAGACAATGAAAGTAGTACACATAAGAACAATTGCCCGGATTGAAAAGATTGAAATTTATATCTTCGATAAATGTGTTAATTTAAAAGCAGTGCCTCGGGCTGTGAAAGTAAAAGATATTTGTGCTAATAGCCACCATTTGTAAAAGAAAAGATCCAAAAAGATAAAAATCACTCAAAAGAAAAAATATAAAGTGCTAGGCCAAATTCATAAGAACATTGACGCTTCGTTACATATGGCCATTGATTTCTTCAAAATAAAAGAGTTGAGTGAAATATCTATATATGAGTTTTGAGGGAGTTTAGTCGAAGATCAATGGATTTGCAAGTCCTAAAAAAGTCTCGTAAAAGCATTTCATAGTTTTGGACATTATTGGTGTGAAAATCATTTGACTTTTATATGTTGATTAGATTAAGTCGATATCATATGAATTTAACATTTTTAAACCTAAAGAAGATTTTAAGTCCATTCGTTAAGAGTATCCCAAATTCATCGTGCGCATATATTATGCTTGTTTGAGTTGATTTTTACATCGAATTAGTTCACACCCATTCATTTTGTTTCCATGATTTGGTTATCTTAGTATTAATTCATGGTGTGTTGTTTTTGTAGAAATTTTTTCTCTTGAAAAATATTTAAAAATTCAAAAATAGTTTGTGGGGCCTTTTGAGATTATCCTTGCATTAGCTTGTTTAATATATGTTTGTGATGATTTGCTATGATTGTTGTGGCACTCCGGTTTATTTTAGTTTTTTGTTTCTTGACCTTGTCTATTTGGGACATCATAAAAAAGGGGAGAACGAATTATGGGAGAGTGGGAAAGTTTGATAATTTGATGATTTTCTTTTTCTCATTTATACTAATCATTTATGCATATCATTTTATTTCAAACTTTTGCGCGTCACGGGTATGTGTTTCATGTCTCATATGTGTAGGTTCATTTAAAGATCATATTCATGATACACTCGATGGAGACAAAGAAATTAGGAAATTTGAAGATTTTGACGATTTCAATATTTCAAGACTTATGTATTTTGATATCATTCCATTTGAGGGTTTGGGGAGGTTACTAGAATATTGTATGTCTTAGGAGTTTTTCTGGGGGGTTGTATAATTTGGAGTTTTTATGTATGTACCAGTAAAAACATAGGGGGAGATCTGTAAGGACATTTTTTATCATTGTCTGCTAAAATCTAGGACTTGTCTTTAGCATTCTAAATTACATAAGATATGACGTATCCCGTTACATTGGCACATCTACACAATCATCCATGACGTCCACAATCCAAATTTTTGGCAACGTGCATCATCATCATGCACCACTCATCTTCAACGTGCATCACATTCATCTTCAACCATTCACCATAACTCCACGTTCCTTATGGTATATTCTTTATTTAATGTTCTTAGTTTTTTGAAAATATTTTTAGGAGAATTTTATTTGATTTTACTTGGTTTTATTTTATAAAATACGAGGCTGGATTTTAAATAAAAATAATTTCCACCTTCAGTCATTAGAGCGACATGACCTTGTCGTTCATACGACCTGCCTATGTCATTTAATGGCTTATATCTAACTTGGTTCAAACGAAGGCATAGTGTTTTAGTTTTTAGAAGTCGTTTGATGGGCCTTTAGATGGTTGCTTCTAGAGAGATGAAGATCTCATTTGAACGGCCTCTTGATCTCATTCTAAAGACTTTTTCCACATCAATTTTTGTGTTTGTCTATAAAGACCTGCTTCTTGTAGGTATTTCGCAACATTTTTAAAACCTAACTTTCTGCAAAGTTGCTGCACAAAAAGTCTTCTTTTAAAAGGCCAAAAACCTATTTTGATTCACACATCCTCCCATTTAATATTTTGTGAATCACTTTGAAACCCTCATAAACACATATTCCATTATTGGAGTTGCTCTTGTGGAGTATGTGTCTCCACTGCTGGACTTGTAGTTCTCGTGGGAACTATTGTTGAGGAAGACGAAGTTTCACCTGCGATATTTTTGTCTTAAATGTTGTCTGTATATATCTATGTACATATAAGTTGTTATTTATAGATAATAGTGAAATAAGAAAAGGTTTTTCCCTGCGGGGATTTTTCTTGAAATTCGTCTTCTTGTTTGGTTGGTTGCATAGTCCTTGATTTACTGCTTTCAATCATGTAGTTGATTGAATTACGGTTTAATAAGAATCAAAATATGGGTTAAGTGGACATTTAATTAAATAAGTTTGAATCCATTGAACTGTATCTCACTCTCATATCCGGATGAACATTTTCCCCAATATACTTGAAGTCAATTAGCAGACATATGTCAAGCATAGTGGGGCTGGACATACTAAAATTAAACTCAGAGTAATTAAATGCTAAATTACGAAATTGAATGGTGTTGTAGCTGACGAATGGATCATATTCAATATTCGTAAAGCTGAGTTTAACGGCATCATAGATGTCAACCACCTTTATGTCTCTTGCCTTGTCTATAAGCATCAGGTGTACCCTTTTTCAACCGTGTGGTATTATCCAATCTTTTAGGACAATACTAAACCTAAAGGAGGAAGGTACTTTAAGATAAGTAGGATCTTGAATGATAAATGTCTAATCCCTAAACCTCGAATAGAACACTGTGAGTGGCAATGGGATCTCCTATTTGAAAAAAGGGCCAACAAAGTGGCGAGTATCTCCATAAGGGGCTTTGGAAGGGAAAGAAATATTCCCAATGACAATATAGAGTTGTTGGTCATAAAATTGTTAATAATAACAACAAAATGGGAGTAAACATCAGGGCTTACGGAGCTAGATCCCATTAATGATGAAAACTTAAAGAGAAAGAAAAATAAACTTGAGAGCTAATAGTTTGATTGAAGAGAGAAAGTAAACGATAAAAAAGAAGAAGAAACAAAGAAACGAGCTTAAATATCTTATTGGTGTCGTTTGAAATGGAAAAGAATGTTAAGCGAATGCTGAAACGTATCACTGAGAATGTTCCTTCCAAAAAGGGAAATCATGAGGAAGTGGGAGAGAAAAGGTACCTTTAGTGCCTCCATTAATCAAAATTCCCTCATGATTATATTTGCGGGTCATTAATAACCTAAGGAATAAAAATTAAAGATTGGGAGCCCCAAGACAGCTAAATACATTGATTGAATGTAATGGCAAAAAGTTGCTCATTTTCAATAAATTAACAAAAGTTTATCATTTGGACACATTCACATAGGGAATGTGATTTGGTGTGACCGTTGCCAATAATAAAACATGCATGAAGAATTTATTAAAATTAAAATATTTTTAGGTCAAAAAGTACAAAAATGGTTAAAAGTATTTAAAACATACCAAATTTAGTTAAAGAATAAAATGTTCATCAAGTGGCTAAAATAAAAGTTATACCATATAGTGATAGATTTGGTTAAATAGAGAAATCAAATATCAAACAAATAAGAAAATACATATAATATTCACAACACATTGGCTTCATTATAAGCCTTTAATTGTTATTTAAAACAAGAATATTCTTTTCCATTGATAATTTAAAGTGTGGTGATTACAAAAACATAAAATAAACATAACATCACTCATTTGTGAGTGAGTGGTTGTAAGGAAGTAACTAAATGGTGGAAAGTAGTTCACAAATAGTTTAGATGTTTTTCCAACAAATCCAGATAGGTCTAGATTGGGACAACTCCAGAAATAATGGCTCATGAGATTGGAAGTTCAACACGACTTCCTAGGATTTCCTTTTTAACTCTTTGGACTTAAGAAGAATAACATTTGATGAAAGGACCTCTAAACTTAGTCTCATTGGATGTTCTTGGCCATCCAGACAGACCTTTTCCAAAAAATTCCATTCCTTCAAAATCCCATTAGAAAAAGAATAGAGGTCATCCCAAATTTTAACTCGATCTCTATAGTCCTCTAGATCAGCATCAAGTTGGGTAATCCTTCTATTAAATGAAGGATATGATTGAAGTAAAGATACAATATGGTCTTTGGGTACTCAATGAAATTTTCCAAAATGTTCAAGGACTGCGCATGCCACACAAAACTATTCTTGGCTTGGCCTTTTAGCAATACATAGAAAGAAAGGTGAGAAAAAAACATGAAGGACTTCCAAGGCTTTGTCAACATCACTGGTAGGAGAAGGATAGTACAAAAACCACCTTTAACATATTGTTCCAAATTATAAAAGGGATTCCCCATTATATGGGTAAATCATAAGGTCATTGAGGAGATCAACAAACATAATGGTCTCAGTGAGCAAGGCTTTAAATGTACTTAAGTTAAAGCTATCTTCGGATAAGATGAAAAAATTATAAATATCATTGAAAATAAGATGGTATGAAGGCTATCAATAGTGTGGGAGAAAGAATTAATTATGTCATACCTAGGAACCTCATAAGTTACGCAATGCCAAGCAACCAAAATGTTCATGTATTTATTACAATCGGTTCAAAAAGAATAAAAAGGTTTGATTAACCTTAACGAAACATAAGTACTCCTAAGATCATGAGTGAACGAGGGATATGCCACCTATGGAAAGTATTCAAGGGTAAAATGGTGGCATAAAGGGGGTGGGTTGATTAATTCTCAGATTATCAAGGGGTGGAGATGGAAGGCAATCATAATGAACCAAATAGTAGGATGACGACTCTTATCAACAGGTCCTTGGGAGTTAGGTGTAATACCCCGTACTTTTGTCTATATTTATTTTTGGGATTAATTAATTAAATGCGTATTAATTGGAAATTAATCCGGGTTAAAATACTAACGAGATGCGAGTTGGTATTTGATTATATGCATACATATTTTTATATGAATTTGGAATTATGAAATTTGTCGTGAGATTTATATACGGCATTTTAGAAATTTTGTTGAGACGCGTGGGACCGCCGCGTCACGGTGTAATATTTTGATTATAAAAGTGAATTTAAAATCTATAAACTGTATGGTCGTTTTGAGTGCGCCAACGCGTCCGGAAGGGTCGATATAGTCAGAAAACACTAGCCGGGGGTGTAGTTTGGGTCCCGGGGTATTTTTAGGCCATACCGGCAACTTAAAGGGTATTTTGGTAATTTTACATTTTGAGGAATTAAAAGTGACGAAAATTAGGAGTCTTAATCTGATTGATTATTGACCCACTAAACCCACTATCCAACCCACTTTAACCCTTTAAGCTACGGAGGTTATCAATTAGGTTTCCAAGTTCCCCAAAACAAACCCTAGCCACCTTAAGCCACCATTGAAGAAGGAGCTTGGAAGAGAGGAAATTCTGCAGAAAAACTCCATCAAACCTACACCAAAATCAGAAATCGAACCAAGGAAAGTGACTTTATTCCATTTAATTTCAGAGAATGTCTTTTCCATGTTAGAAATTGAAGAATATCAATTGTTCTTGAAAGATAATGAAAACCCATGTTAATTGAACTTAGAACTTGAAATCTTGAGGAGGATTTACATGTAGAATGATAGGTAGATGTTCCTACTGATGATATTTATGATTGGGTGAAATTTAAATCGGATTTTATTGGGTTAATTCATGATTCAAAAGTTAGGGTTCATGTTCTTGAAATAATTGGGGAAAAAGTGCAGAGATTTATATTTTGATTGATGTTAAAGAGATTTAATCCTTGAAAACATGTTAGGAGATGACTTGAATATGTTTAGGATGAATTAGAGACCCTAAAACGTTGTTGGGATGAACTTTGGAAGAGATTAGAAGTGATAAAAATGGATGAAAACGAATTGGGGAAAAATCTGGGCCGAAACTGGTCAGTCGTTAGAAGCAATCCCCAGGTCGTTCGAACGAGCTCGTTCGAACGAGCTTCTAACGAGTTGACCAGTCGCTGCTAACGAGAAGGGATTTTGTTCGATATCTCGTTCGAACGAGATATCGTTAGAAGGTACAGTTCGTTCGAACGAACTGGAATCTCGTTCGAACAGCCTCGTTCGAACGAGACTTCTAACGAGTTAACAGAGGAATCTCGTTCGAACAGTCTCATTCGAACGAGACTTCTAACGAGTTGACAGTTTGGTCCTTTTTGGACTGTTTTGATTTTTGGAGTCCCGTAAACTGGTTCGAGGGTAGAGTTAACATTCCTTGATGATGTAAGGATAGATTTGGGACTTTTGGGTTATTATGAGGAGTAAATTTATATACGAGTGTAAGGACATTTTTTCTCATGTCCAACATGTTACATTTGTGTATGTCGTACGCCGCTACATTTGGCACGTCACCTCACGATCTCACATGACGGCCTCTATCCGAATTCCGGGAATCAAGCATTCAACATCTCCATTAATATTTCCCACATCTGCCTCAACGACTTCACGGTCCAAGATTTTAGGGACTTAATGCAAGTGGTACGCAAGGGAAGTCAAAACAGTGAAAAAAAGGCACTATAGGAGAGTTCAAGGGAATTTTCGTAATTTTACATCCATAGTTCGGAGGTTTGGTCAACTAGAAAGTTGAAGAGCTCGCCGCAACGAAGATACTGGAAAAAATGGCACCTCAATCCGAGCTACGGTAAAGGAGTTATGGCCTTTTGAAGATAGAGAAAATTCCTTAAAGAATGCTGTTTTTTTTGTACGCTGGATAGAATTTTAGAGTTTTAAAAACATGGGACTCTTCATATTTTTTCCTATAAATACCAACTTCGGGGGAGTTGTTTTGCAAGACTTTAGAAGACGTTTTTGAGAGTCCAAATACATCTAGTCTTCATATTTTTTGAGTCCCAAGACTCATGTTTTGATTCACACATCCTTGCCAAATATTTGTGAATCCGTTTGCAACCCAAGAACACAACTTTGGTTTGTTCAACCCTTGTGAAGGAGACCGTTCTTCTTCTTCATTGCAGCCCTACTGGAAAGGGATAATTCCAGCCGCGACTAAATAATCCGATACCCGAGGGTAATTCTTAGTCAACTTGTATTTTCATTGTAATCCGATTGTAAGCCGTTCTCTTACAAATTATAGTGAAAATAAATGGTTTTGCCCCTTTGGGGGATTTTACCTTAATTGCATGTGTTTGAATGTTCTTACGTAGATTATCAATTTATTCAATCACATACTGCTGCATGTTTAGGGTCTAAAGGGTTTTATATATAATTTGATCATTTGAACGCGAGCACACACGTTCTTCAAATTTCAGATTAATTAAAATTGGTTTTTATTTGAGAAGTCGTAATATTTCCGCCGTTGCTGCTCTCTCAAATTGGTATCAGAGCGGGTTACGCTAATTTACCGTGTGATCCTGATTTTTCGAGGATTTACTTTCTGATACAATTTGTCTACTCACGTTTACAAGACAAATTGGTATCAGAGCCTGTTACACTAAGTTATTGTGTTTTGATTCTGATTTTGCACAAAAATGGATTTTGATGGTTTTGATGATCTTCGATGTCAAATTTTTGAAAAATTTTGGAAAATTCACACAAACTCTTGTTTTAAATCTTCTGTTGAAAACGAATCTGAGAGGTGTCCTTGTTGTGAGGGTGTTGGTCACACATTACATGAGTGTACCACAAATTTAAAGAAGAAATTGAATAAATCGATTTCTCATGTTTCTACCCTTAGTGATTGTGTTTCGAAAGAAGAAGTTTTTTATGCTTCTAGGCGAGAGTTTCCCATCCGTGTGATTAGTGATGATAGTGAAAGTGATGGGAGTGTGGATGAAAGTGAGGAGGAAAGTGTAGATGAGCATGACTTGCAAACTGCTTTCAATGAACTTTATGCTGAAACTTTGAAAACAAAGAAAGAAAATTTGAAATTGAAAGCTCAATTTAAAGAGTGTGCCATAAAAAATAATGATTTTTTAATTAAAAAACTTAGGGCACATGAGAAAATTTTGAAAGAGAAGCTTGAGTACGTCGAGGGTGAGAGAGATAGTCTTAGAGGGTTGATGGAGACTATGAAAAAGGAGCTTTTAGAGTTTGAGGATTCTAAACTAGTACTTGAATCTAGGATACGTGAACTTGAGGTGAAATTGAAAGATTCAAGTAAAGTGAAATTTGATTTGGAGTCTAGGTCTGAAAAACTTGATAAGATTTAAGGCACAGTCGAGATCAAGACGGATAGGGGTGGGATTGGTCTTGAAAAATATGTTGCACCCATTCCCACACGTGTGAGAGAACCTCCTAGGATCATTAGGAGAGACCCACCTAGGTAAATTCGGAGAGAGCAACCGATAAATTTGAGGAGAGGGCCACCTTTAGGGAACACAAATCGCCCGATTTACTCTTGCACACATTGTGGTAGGCAAGGTCATCTTAGGCACTTTTGTTATAAGCTTTTAAATGGACCTAAGAAGGTTAATGAAAGAATAAATTCTATTCCCAAAACCCCCACACTTCGTTACACATCAATTTGGGTTAGAAAATCGGATTTATAGGCTTATGGTTTATTTGTCCACGATTCCCGTTTGCTTGCACGTAATTCACCCCATGTGAAATCTTTTGGTTGATTGTGATTGCATGTTTGTCATACACTAGTTGTGGTTTCATGATGTATTTTTACTAGTGTGATGACTTGTACCTTTTGTATATATTTTTTTTGAAAATTTTTGAAAAATACAAAAAGATTTAGTTTGTTAAAATATTGAGAAAATCCAAAAAGATTTTTGAATTTTGTTTGCACCTTTTATGGATGAACACTTAGGATGACCGAGTCACAACATCATTCCATTATTTTCATGTGACTATTTGATAGTGTTTTGAGACAATATGTCAATTTTATCCATGTGCTTTATAATGTTTGGAGTCATTAAGATGTAATTAATTGTTACTTCCTACATGTTTGACTCATGTTTCCTTTATTGCACACATGCACGGATTTATTTGATTATTGTGCTTGTCTTATCACATGTTGGTTGGGTGTTTTAACTTCAATCCTGTCCTTAAAACGAACCAAGCGCGATGATTTTTTTTGATAAGGAAATTGTGCATATAAGAACCGTTTTGTGAGTTTGTGTGCTTTATTTAAAAACGGGGAGGGGCTGCGAAAGGTAATTATCTATCCTTTGCGCAAAAGCCACCGTTAAATTGGACCTAAAAAATGGAGGTATTTTATTATCCGGGGTCTAAAGAGGTTTAAAAGAGCCCGAAAAAATTGAAAGGCAATAAAAAGAAATTCATGCCAATTATGGGCCATATAGGTTTTTGCACCAATTCTCCAAAGTTTGAGAATTTAGATTACCTCTAAAAGAAAATATATATGAGGGAGTTTGGTTGGAGAATTTAAAACGGGTTTGCACGTCCTTGAAATACTTGAAAATGGGCGACATAGTTTTGGACGTTATTGGTGTGGAAATCACTTTCACTTTGATTTGTTGATTTGCATAAGATGATGTCATCTAAATTCAACAAATTTTTTACACCTAAGGATACTTTTGATGCTCATTCGTTAGGGGTACACATATGCATCATGCACATATGATTGATTGAGTTGATTTACCTATCGAATGTGTTCACACCCATACATTCCGTTCCCATGACTTGGTTGGTTGAGTCTAAATCCATGGTGTGATTTTGGTATCATGTTTTACATTTTTTTTCAAAATGGTATCTATTTTTTGGATAAAAAATTGAAAAAAATCAAAAATAGTTTGCGAAGATTTTTTTTTAGCATCTCCTTGCAAGAGCACGTTTGTCATTTGATTGATGCCTTGATTTGTATACCGTGACGCCCCGATTTTGCTTGCTTGTCTGATTCATTCTTCTTATTTGTCTATTAGGGGACATCATAAAAAGGGGGAGAAAGAATTATCATTTTATGGGGGAGTTTGAATTTTGGGGGAGTTTTGAGATTTGACGTATGCTTATCATATATTGGTATCTATGTTTATCTCATTTCAAACTCGATACGTCACTTGGTATTTTTCTTTATCTCATGTGTGTAGGTACTACATTGATGATCTCTGAATTGCACACCCTGATGAGAAAAGATTTGAGATTCCTGAAGATTTGAAGATCAAACGATGAAGACTATTCATTTGTACCTTTTCCAGTTTTGGGTTCATGGCAGGGTAGATTTGTATAGGCAATTTCATATTTGATAATTCGGATTTTTTATGTATGTACCGGCATAGACATAGGGGGAGATTTGTAAGGACATTTTTTCTCATGTCCAACATGTTACATTTGTGTATGTCGTACGCCGCTACATTTGGCACGTCACCTCACGATCTCACATGACGGCCTCTATCCGAATTCCGGGAATCAAGCATTCAACATCTCCATTAATATGTCCCACATCTGCCTCAATGACTTCACGGTCCAAGATTTTAGGGACTTAATGCAAGTGGTACGCAAGGGAAGTCAAAACAGTGAAAAAAAGGCACTATAGGAGAGTTCAAGGGAATTTTCGTAATTTTACATCCATAGTTCGGAGGTTTGGTCAACTAGAAAGTTGAAGAGCTCGCCGCAGCGAAGATACTGGAAAAAACGGCACCTCAATCGGAGCTACGGTGAAGGAGTTATGGCCTTTTGAAGATAGAGAAAATTCCTTAAAGAATGCTGTTTTTTTGTACGCTGGATAGAATTTTAGAGTTTTAAAAACATGGGACTCTTCATATTTTTTCCTATAAATACCAACTTCGGGGGAGTTGTTTTGCAAGACTTTAGAAGACGTTTTTGAGAGTCCAAATACATCTAGTCTTCATATTTTTTGAGTCCCAAGACTCATGTTTTGATTCACACATCCTTGCCAAATATTTGTTAATCCGTTTGCAACCCAAGAACACAACTTTGGTTTGTTCAACCCTTGTGGAGGAGACCGTTCTTCTTCTTCATTGCAGCCCTACTGGAAAGGGATAATTCCAGCCGCGACTACAGAATCCGATACCCGAGGGTAATTCTTAGTCAACTTGTATTTTCATTGTAATCCGATTGTAAGCCGTTCTCTTACAAATTATAGTGAAAATAAATGGTTTTTCCCCTTTGGGGGATTTCCTTAATTGCATGTGTTTGAATGTTCTTACGTAGATTATCAATTTATTCAATCACATACTGCTGCATGTTTAGGGTCTAAAGGGTTTTATATATAATTTGATCATTTGAACGCGAGCACACACGTTCTTCAAATTTCAGATTAATTAAAATTGGTTTTTATTTGAGAAGTCATAATATTTCCGCTGTTGCTGCTCTCTCAACGAGAGATTTAATTCAATGAACCGTTTGGGTTGAGACGTGAGTGTCTACTACGACGTGAGAATAAATTATGGCGCGTATGATGATGAACCGGAATAATATAAGTGTAGATATTATAAGTTAGTACGAGAAAGCGATATGTACTACGATTAAACTACGGGATTACTAAGACGTGTGTTTACTTAGTACTGGTATATGATTTGTGTGTATGACATACCTACCATACTTGCTATCACGGGAGGTTTGCGTTCGCTTAGGGCCCTCTAATCCTTGTGTTGCCCGGATTTAGACTGGTTACCTTGATGAACATAGGTCATAGAAAGACTTATTGGGATATTAATAAGTCCGTTGATCGTAGGAGCGTAGGTATGTGCGTGACCTATGTGATGTGACTGTGTTCGCCTCCACTATTTGTGATTTATGTTATCTGAACTATTCCTGAGAGATTCGGAATATGTGATCCTTATGTACGTGATGTACCGGGATGGATAGCAGAGTATGTGTGCACCGCAGCTTAGTTCTCGGGGTGCTTATATTGTATATTTATGAGGTGAATAATATACACTTAATTAATGAGAACCTTCATGTTATTGTTGTGAATATAATTACAATATTGTTTCGAGAAATATAGCGAGTTAACTGATAGTGATATATATATTGCATTTGAGCATCTGAGTTTACGTTAAACCCCTACGTAATTACGAGCGTTATAATGTTAATAGAACCGAGTAATATGGGTAGGACCTATGATAGTCTAGCTAGAGATGATGTCACTTAGCTAGTGGTTTGCGTCATTATAGATGGGTACTTACGTTAGGAGTGCACAGTTAGACGAGAGGTGAGAATATCATGTGAGTGCACGTCCTAACATGTACTTTGCATTTAATGTTTTAAATGTTTTTAAAGCACTTGCAGGTTTTTAAAATATAACTCCACATTCGGGCTCTGACCCGTTTGCTTTTCAAACCTTTTTCTTGTAAAACCATTTTAGGTGCCCAGCCACAGGGACACCAAGCATAGGATTCTCATTCAGGTGACGAGCTGTAGCTGTTTGTGGAAGCTACAGGGATTTTCTTGTAGACGCTTCTATCTTTTGGATTCCAGAGTCACTATCTATCAGTTGTAGGGCATGTTGCCCATTTCTATTAGAGACATCTTTTACATTACAGTTTTCAGACTTTGATTTGTATTGTTTTAGTATTCAGTTTAGTTGTTTCAGTTGTGGGTTTGTAGTGAGGAGTTTTCCTCCAGATTTATTTACATTATGTGATGGTTATTCGTTTTACTTCAGTATGGTGAATGGTGTTACTTATTTCTTCATTACACTTGTTGCATGTTAATCAGACTTTAATTAAAATTTGGCACTTACTTTTTAAATACTAGGTGGTTAGTAAAATTAAAATGTTTTCGACAGTGATGCTATTAACTGAGCCAACTTGGCATTTTGAATTAATTTAATAATGGAGTAGCTACCCGGTATTTAATTAGTCGGGGTGTCACATTAGGCTCAGTTGCTTCAGCCATAGCCATTAGTTTCTCACAAACCTTAATACTTTTAACTCCATACATTGACTCTACACTATGAGATGGAGATATATTAACTACGATCAAGGAAGTAATTTCCTCACAAGAGTGAGGACCATGAAAAATGCGGTCGACCCAATCGTCAAAAAGCCTGGAATGATACGACCTAGAAAATTGGTGATAGGCTCAAGTGGAACTTTTAAAGATATATCCATTACATAAAATCCATCAAAAATAGGTGGAGGAGGGATAACGGGGTCCGGAATAGGAGCTCTCTCAGTTAGGATAGCCACACTCTATGTACCCTAATATCCAACACCATCCCAATCTTCATCGTTAGACTAGTTAGCAGCAGCAGCGACAATGACCCAAGGATTTTTTCTATCTTGTGTGGAGATCAAGGAGGAACAAAAATCGTTAATGCTCTTGGGGATATCATCGTTGTTATCATGAGAAGACATCGTCAAATGCAAAGAAGATGGAATAAGAAGAGATAAGAAGCTCAGGTGGAGAAACTGATGAATGGAAATGAATATTTTCTCAGAGCTAAAAGATGATAACTTATACAGTATTTACTCAGAATAATGATGACTAAATGTGGAGTGATGGCGTGTGAGAATTAATAATCTACTAATTGTTATTGTTCTCAAAAATTAATTAGTGTGGGGGTATGTTTACATCATATTATCACTTCTAATTAGGATTACAACGTATAATTACAAATCGGTAATCACATTCTAAGTGTAATGTGCTAGTTTAATGCAAAAGGTAGCTCAAACTTTTGGCACTTGCCAAATATTTGGGCATAGGTTTAAGCATTAAGTGACGAATATTAGGTTATTTAATCACCAAGGAGGGAAAATATAATTGGTTAACCGCCCAATAGTTACAAAGTGGTTGTATGGTAAGGAAGTCTATAAATAAGCAACCATAGGACAAAGGAAAAGAGGATTCCCTCAATAAAAAAACTACATTTACTAGTTTTATCTTTTTTTCCTTTTATTCCCTTTTTTCATTTATTTACATCTTTTCTTTCATTCGAAGTAGTTTCTAAGGTTGATTGTAAATCTGTTTACATTTTACAAAAATTTCCCTTACCTTTACATTTAATTTGTTTTACTTTCATTAGTATAATCTTGTTTTACATTCCGTAATGTAGTTGTTCCTTCCATTATTCTTTACTTTCAAAGCTTTACTTTAATTTCAGTTCATGTAATTTACATTTTCTTCTTTAGTTCTAGTTATTTATAATTATTTAGAACTCACGGTAATGTCTTCCCTAAGGGAAGCATGCATATTCTTAATTGAAGTATCGAGCGGTACATAACCATTTAATTATCACAAAACCAAGATAATCAATTGGTTTGTAAGACCACAACCATGTTTGAGACGCTTGCAATTGACCAAAATACATAAACCAATCCAATGACCCAAACACATAATTTTTCACACTATCTAATGAGAAGACCCAATTGAGCTTAGACACAACTCTTCTAGATATCAACGAGGAAGTGATGGTTCACTCGTTTGGGACTTCTAGTCCCACAAGTAGTCTTTTGCCTTATTTTCAAGTTCCATCCTCGAGTGCGGTAAGTGATTATTCATTTCACTATTATTATCTTTCTCAACTCTCATGGTAAAAGAGTTCTAAATTATTTCTTTCTTTTCTACGGAAGATACCAAATCCTTCTCAGTTACTAGTAATTCAAGGGGTCTAAACTACCCATTTGTTTATCACCTCCCATATTCCAGTCGTTTGCATTACATTCTAGAAATAAAGGAATTCAATTTATTTCACTTCCCTAAGTCCTTATCGATAGGTAAACTTTCAGTTGGGCTACTAAGTCATTCATTACATTTCATGACTAATAAATTTATTTAAATTTAATTTCTCAATGCACTATTGTATTTGGTTGTCTATACTAAAAGTCATGGTTCATTAGTGAATTTTAGTATGTTTGTTTAATGAGAATTTTCACAACTAATGTTTGCGTCATATTATTTATATATTTATGCATATGTGGATTTTATTCTTCATAGTTAATGATTTGGTGTGTAGATTTTGGCTTACACATGGAAGACCAGATCATCGGCTATTATAGAATATAAGTATGGTTCACAATCTTATATGGAGATGGACACACCATCGGTAGGATTGTAGCATAATATTTTAGTAGGTTTATCTTGATTACAAAAATCTTATAATTTTGACTTATTATTCTAGTAGACTTTTTATGTATCGAATGGGACCAATTTGAGATTATTGTCTTTATACTGACTATAAGATAATGCACATCTCATGGTTATTATGAGTACTTACTCTCTTAATCCGTACATAATTGATGGACACATGCATCAATTGTTCATTAAATTGACATGTTCAGTGAGATTCATTTATGGATTAATAAGCTTAGTAGATTGGGTAATGGTGATTAGTGTATGGTGAAAGTTAATTATGAATGGAATCCACCTCTCGGTATAGATAATGATGATACCCTCTTGATGTAGATTATAAGTTTTAATTATGTCAAACTCCATCGGTGAATTTAATTATTTGATATATCAAATGACTTAAGCGAATGGTCTCAAGGAATTTATAAGAAGTCGATTAAATATAATTTTCAGTAACTTAATTAAATCAACGGGTATCTGTAATATTAACGTGGGGAGATTATTAAGAATTTAATAACGAGGAGCTCAGAATTATAATTTTGAGATATTAGACTAGAGTGCAATTATTATTCTTTAGTGGAATGGATAATAATTTACATAATTATGAAATTAATTATAGAGATTAATTAGGATTCCTATATATATTGAGAGTTAGTCTCTTATTTTTCCAGGGGTTCCTCGTGCTAGCTTATATAAGAAAACCCTTATCTCCTAATACGTGTGGGATCAATACAGATTAGAAAATACCTAATAAGGAGTAGTACGATCGTGCTCCTTGTTGACTAAATACCAATGGCATGTATTGGCTTAAAGAAATAACATGAAAGATCTCAAGTTCTCTTTCAAAGCTCTCATCCTCTAAATCAATTTTCAACAATTGGAGAGTCAAAAAATTATAAAATTGGAACCATAGGTTCCTAATACACAGAGGAAGAGGCACGAGAAATTTCAAATGATTTAGAGATTGTTTGATCCACATGCCTCATGTATCTTTACAAAATAATGATTCATGAAGTAGATCTAATAGCATAAATTAGATATAGAATCGAATCAAGAACGGATCAAGAAGGTTGATTAAATATTCAAGAAAGTGTTAAAATATATACAAACCCTGATACAATACTTTGGAATTCATGTATATGAAGGTTTGGAATGAAATTAATTCAAGAACACACAATTTCATCTGCCTAAATAAATTCGTGACACAACACAATGTCTACTTGTCGGAGCCATAACTTGAGAACCTTTGATCGGATGGGGCTAAATAATTTTCTAAGAGTTTTAAAACTGATAGGTATAAAAACTCTTAAAATATCTCATTTTGACACTATCAAGATTTTTGAAAAAAATTATTTCAATTTCAGGACTGTCACACCGTCAGATTTACGATACGGATCAGTGTAACATGAAGTAGATCAAATCTCTATGGTTCAAACTAGAAGAAACTGCAATGGCATGAGATCTTGAATATCCTCTGTAGATCAACTATAATCATTTTTTTAATTAAAATTCAATTATCATATAAATCAAATGATCCAATATTCTTTAATTCCTTTGGCAAATGATATTAGAGTAGGATTTTGATTTACATGATAATTGAAAAAATCCCTGTTTCTCATCAAAATCAATTTATTCGTTTTAGTTTTAATCTTAAATGAATTTTAGATCTAGTATTTGACTTCGTTTTTCAAAGATTCGTAAGTTTTGTCCCTCTATTATGGTTCGATTGATATTTATTAATTTTATATGATTGTATCGAATGCTAGTATATGTGTTGTTATTTTTTTGTCTTTGATTGGGTTATAATAATTAATTTTTAGTTTTAAAATAAATTTGTCGAAAAACAAATTTTGTCAAAAAAAAATTGGACAGTTTTGGTAGACTATTATTGTGTCAAAACGGACCATGGGAGTTTGAGTTAGTGATTACGGTATCAAACAGAGGTGTTACAACACACTTCATAGGCATACTAGGCACCCCCATGATATGGCACGGTGGTGCGATTATGTGATAAAATTATTTTGTGGGACCAAACTGTCACCTATTAATTTTATTTGGTATATTCTTTGCTTAGATGATAAAATTAAAGGAATTGGAATGCATAATGTGATTATGGAAGTAGGTTCTCCAAAGAGAAAATGTAAGGACATGTTTTATAAATATTTGTCTAGAATCTAGAAATTTCTGTGTTGTCCTATATCATAGTTAGTATGTTGTATACCATTACATTTTGGCACGTCTGCACACGTTCAACCTTGACGTCCATCATCCGAATCCTTAGCATCATGCATCATTAACACTAACTCCATTATGCTAAAAGTTAAAATTTTTAATTGGAGTTATTAATGTTCACGTATTTATTTGGGATATTTGTTATACAAAATTTATCAAAATGAAACATTTTTATAAGTAAAAACTAATTTTATAAGGCCGGTAGGTGAGATTTTACAAAATAATACTTTTCGCTCATGTAGGCCCCTTTTTCTATGTGAAAAGTGTTTTTAAGGATGAAAAAATAATTTTCTTTTTATGAAAACCCTTTTTCCAATTTTTAATACGCACCATGTTGTGAACCAATTTTATCTTAACCAATTTTTTATCTTGATTAGTCCTAAATATGAATCTAGTGATTAAAGAAAATAAATTAAAGAAAAGAATGCTCACAACGTCGGATGCACGAGGAAACCACTAAGGCAAAAAACCTCGGACGACCCAAGCCAGACAATCACTATGATGTGGAATTATAAGGAACAGACACAAGTCTTACTCAATGACTCGATCCCTACGAAACTTGACGCTCTTCTGATCTTCAACCACTCCTACATAGTGCCCTCGCAGAAAGTCCTTCTTCCACGATGCTCGTCCATAGCACACGCATCCACATACGTCTCGGTATCCACCGATATGGCTTGTAACGTTTACGATGTTGAACACGGATTTTTCGATTCTTCACCGCAAAATTCACCAAAGTTCTATGTAGAACAAACTCCGAATGGTGCTAACAAAGATCACTATAGCATATAATAATGAAAGCTTAGATCTTTGAACCTCTAAGGATGTTTTGGAGTTAGAAAAATTTATGCAGAAAACGTATTGGTTTGTAAACTGTTTTTCATACTGCACGCTTACGAAATTCTGAAGAAACCATTCCTTAAATAATTTTCTTGAGGCGGCGGCTCGCTCGAACGATATTGTTATATCGTTCGAACGACATAGTGATCTCGCTTAAACGACTGCTTATGTCATTTGAGTGACAGGGAGAAATAGAGTTTGCATAAAATACAACTTTAAACATCATTGTAAGAATAAAACGAAGTGTAAACATTTTTAAACACTTTAAAACCATTTTAAATTAAATTTCGAGTTAAAATTACGCAATCATACCTGAGTGATCTCAGAATGCAATTTGATTTGAAGTCAAAATTTTCACCATAAACTGGCTTGATAAATCTTTGAAGCATTGCCATGTCTTCAATAAACTTCAATACGTCATAGTCTGTGTGGGATCATGACAATAAAATTTTACCTATGACTCAAATGTGTTTTGTTCTGGGAATAAGTCAAATAAATATACAACGGACTCAGTTGGAAATTTTATCCTTAAAAATCTCCCCCTTTGACTATTCCAGGACAAAACCAACAGTGAAATGCCTAAGTCATGCCGTTAAGCCGTATGACGCCTAAATCTCATCCCATAAACCAAAAATAAAAAATTGCAGGACAAAATCCCATCCCAAAAACCCAAAGTAAAAAATTATAGGACAAGACTAGTATATGATGGTCCGACAAGCATGAAACGTCTGAATGTGAAGTAGACTTTAAATCTCGAATCTCTTTAAACTTACCTACACACATGAAACAGACAAATACCCAGTGAAGTATGGAGGAACAAATGATATAAAACATGTGAGCAAAAATATGGATACCAATTTGTAAACGACAAAATTAGGATACCAATTTGCGCAAACTCATTAAGATAACAATAAATTAGCATGAATACATATGATATCAATGTGTAATTCAAAAAAAATTATGTGCTCAACAAACAAAATCTCCCCCTACATCACATATATCTCTCCCCATTTTTGTCTCGAATAGATAACCCGGTGAAAAGATAAACATATCTAGCATGAGATAATTAATGAAATGTATATCTATAAACTTGAAGCAACCAGCTAATAATGATCCAAAGATGTCAAATCCTTAGCTAGAAAATAATAATCACACAACATGAATCAACAATCTAATCAGGTGTGACTAAATGAACACAATGCAGTAATAGATGTAACCAATGAGAATATTCATATAACAAACAGTTCAGAAGCAACCCATCAGTACCAAAAAGTATACTAATATGAACCAGGGTACTAAAACAGAAGGAAACAGTAGAAAAATCCCTCAGTAGGTTGCACGAACCATACAGCCATGCCGCTCAAACGACAGAGGCTTCTCGTGATATGACTTCGCACGACAGCAAGTTCTCAAAAAACCCAATTCCAGCTCTTGAAAACATGCAGCTTCGTCCATCGAAAAAATTTCGTGAAAAAACTAACTGGATGTCACCGTAAACTACAAAACAGTAGCGAAACACATAAAACAATGTGAGTTACATGCTAACATAGTATCGATGTGCTGAAACATGAATTTAGAATGTATGGGCGTGAACTACAACAAATGAATCACAATTCCAACACATCAAAACGATCAAGAATCTAATTGATAGCCCAAAAATATTTGCCTATGGGTGGTTTCAAAATAATTTTCAATCTTTTAAACAATTTGAGTCCAAAGCATATAAAACTCAGATTTAAACCAATTTTAGTGTAATACCCCGTATTTTTATGCTATATTTAATTTGTGGATTTATTAAAATTTAATGTGATGATTTATTTAATAAAAATCCGGAAATTAATTATGTTATAATTATTAACGTGACTAGAGTTAGTAATTATAAGAAACTTGTTGAATATTACTAATGAGCATAGTAATATATTATATTGGTTATATTGAATGTCATAAGTAAATTAAATGACTATTTCGAAAATTTAAGTCGGGACGTGCCCGTGTCACGTCAGGACTAATTATGTTAATTAAAAAGGGAATAATTTATAAGTTGTCCGTATGGTCGTTTTGAGTGCGCCAACGCGTCCGGAAGGGTCGAGATAGTCAGAAAAGTGTACCCGGGGGTTTAGTTCGGGCCTCGGGGTGTTTTTAGGCTTAATTAGTGACCCGGGAGGGCATTTTGGTCATTTTACAAAACAGGGTAATTAAACCCACGAATTTCAGCCATCCTTAGCAGCCATTTAAGTCAGCCTTTTAGGGTTAGAACATTGAGAACCCTAGAACGGCCATTGGAGAAGAGAGGAGAGAGCTCTCAAGGTGATTCAAGGCCCAAAACACCACCGATTGCACCGCCGTCACCACCAACGCGTAGATCGCGAGGAGGAGAACGCAACCACACCAATATCAGCAGGAAACCAGACCTCTGAAATCCCAGGCAAGTGTTTAACTTGCGTATTTTTGTTGGTGCAATAATCATATTAGTGTAGGAATGATTAGGAGTATAATTAAAGGAAGAAAACCCCAATTTTTTATAGGGATTTGCATGTAGAAATCGTTATAACCATATTTTGGAAATAATATGTGAAGTAGATGATCAACCCACGAATTTGTGATGTTATGTTAGAAGGAAATTCTGGAGAAAACTGTTTAGAACAAAAGTTAAGAAAACTTAGGGTTCTTGATGATTAGATGAGATTTTAGGTTGTTTAATCATGTTTAATGATGGTTATATGCATGCTTAACGTTAGAAACATCTGGAAATATATTACCATGATTGTAGTATAAGTTTTGGGAAGATTAGTGTTGAAAATTATGGATTTGAATGAAGAATATTAGTCAAACCCGTAACTGCACTTCTGCAGAAATCGAAATACCTGTTTGATCGATCGATCGAACCTAGAGCGTCGATCGATCGAAGTTTCGATCGATCGAGCCCCAGACGTCGATCGATCGACCCCTCCTGGCAAACTCTTTTTCCCCTTGTTTAATTAGTTGAATTAATTTACCGTGGAATATTTCTTGGGCATTATAAATAAAATGTTTTGGGATATAGAAGAGACCAGTAGGACATATGATTAAGTGTTGAGAACTTTATTATGAAAAAAAAAATAATTGGGTCTAAGGGATAATTAATTAAGGAACGACGAACTGCATATTTCAAGTTAGAGATTACAACGAATACCTACGATAGTGAATAGACGTCTACCTACTGAATTTGTTACTTGGATGGATGAAATCCACGAGTGTCACGTAATTAGTGAGAAAACCCTCCGAGTTAAGGTTAGAGACGAAACCTTATACGAAATCTTAAAAATGTAAAATTAAGGATAAATGTTGTAATTATGGGTAAGGAGAGTGACCTATATTAACATGATAAAATTGGTATATTTATATGATTGTGTGTACATATATTATATACATGTGAAAAACGTACCCTCGCTACTTGCTATCCCTGAGGTTACCGCGCCGGGACGATCTTATCCTGTGTTGCTTTATGGGGGATATTGATTCGTACCCTAGAAGTTAAAGATCCTAGGTACGGGCTATCAGATTGATAGTCGGACGGTCCTAAGAGACGTGTGGGTATGTACTGACCTCTTGGACTTGGAATCTATGCTTCGCCTCAACGTTGTTTTGTATATGTTAATACAGTTCGAGAGTGATTCCGAACTTGTATTTCCCTTTTGTGTGAGCGATACGGGGATTGGATAGCAGAGTATGCCCGCACCATAGTTTAGTTGGGGTGCTGTTATATATATATATATATTATACAAGTAGTTAATATATATATGAGGTTATAAACTTTAAACTGCCTACTGTGATTTGATAAGTAGAACATGGTTGTTGACTCAAATTATTAAATACTTGTTTTGTGAAAGTATGAGAAGACACTGGGAAACTTTATAATTTAATGAAGCTAAAACGAGAGGAGTGCTACATATTGAAAGTAACCTTTTTTAAACATTGTCATCGTTCGGTTTTGAAAACTTAGGAATAAGTTAAGATAAGCTAAATTATTTGGGAAGGTTAGTACGATAGGCGTGCACATTAGCAGAGAGGTGAGAATTTCTCAAGAGAGTGTCGAACTAATATGATTTGCATTGGCCTGTATCAATTTAAATACTTGCTTAACGTATTTTAAAATCAAACACACTTTCGGGCCCTGACCCGTTTCTTTTTCTCTCTCTCTCTCTCTTGTGTATATATATGTATATTTTCAGGTGCCCAGCCACAGGGGCGTCTTGCTTAGGATATTTTGAGAAGAACGAGCTGCAATTTAGGTGGGAGTTGCAGGTCACTTGAGTAGACGGCTTCTGTTATTGACTCCACTCCTACTACTCTCATTTATTGGGCACGTGTCGCCCTTTTCATCATTTCATTTATTGTTGGGATTTTTATATTTCAGTTATTCCAGTATTGTTTTACGGGATTTATTCAGGATGGTTTATGATGTTTAGTTTTATTATGTTGACATTCGATTGACGAATGTATGGTTTTATTTTAGTTCATCATGGTGTGATTCCATATTGTAGAAACGTGTTTGGTATAAGTAAATCTTTTTCTTTAATTAAAATTTGGAAGTTTGGATGAAAAATGTTTTTGACACTTAGCTTAATTATTTAGGGTGTTAAATTGGAAAAATTATTTTTATCGACAGTGATGCTGAGAATGAACCAACTGTTTACCTTGATTTAATTTCATAAAGGAGTGATCGCCCGGTATTTAATTAGGCGGGGTGTCACAGGTGGTATCAGAGCATCAGGTTCTAGAGTCCTTTAGGATCTGTGCGGCCTATTATATTTCAGCGTCGCTTTCTTTGATATAGAGCCCTACTACTAGGAATGTTGTGTCTATCTCTATACTTTGGAATTTCGTACTTCTGCGATTTGGTTATTTGAATGATGAACTCATCCAAATTTACTTAAATTTTCAGATGGATCGTCAAGAAGAACTAGCTAAGACGGTTAAGGGAGTCATTGAGCAAGATCGACTCACACCTCAGGTATCCCCAGGGAGAGTATCAACCGCCGAGTTAGCAGGTATCGTGGCACAAGCAGTTACCACTACAGTTCTACAATACCAAGAACGCAGCCTACAACTTAAAGGAGGCAAAAGACCTAGAGAGGTTAACCTAGTACATGTGACTGACGTTGGGAACTGTGCGAAGGCACCGAATCTGCGACAACAAAACAATCAAGATAGAGTCAGTTCCAGTAGTAACGAGATTTATGTACAGAGACAAAAGTGTCAGGGACAACGAAGTCAGGTTCAGAATGAAATCACCAAGAGGTGTTTCGGTTGTGGAATGGAGGACCACAAACGTAAATCTTGTCTGAATCAAACTGGGGATAAACTGCAACCTGACCGGCAAAGAATTTCGAAACTCTGCTATAAATGTGTACAACCGGGTCACAAGTGGATGGATTGTCCTCGCCCTGACATAGTTTTTCCGCAGATTTCCCCTCAAGGCCAGCAAGACCAGGGAAAAAGAGAGGCTAGTCAATACCGTAAGGAAGGAAAGCAGTTTCGGGGGAGGTGTTTCCAATGTGGCAGGAATGGCCATAGGCGTCAAAATTGTCCAGAGAAGAATAGGGCCCCACGGCAGGAATGTGCTGACAATGTACCTCAGAAGCCAACTCCGCCACCTCTTCCAACAGCCTCAGTTCAGCAGAGAAAGCTACAGGGCGAACGTGTTTATAATTTTCCACAGGCAGCAACCCCGCAGGCGCCACCCGCGGTTGAGGGTATGTTTTTCTATCCATGTTACCATGAGTCGAGATTTGTTTGTTACGAGTGCAACGCACTATTTTATAAGCCAATTTTTTTTTCTCGAAAGCCTTAGGGTTGTTAGCCACGGCAGTGAGCTCAGTGACGTGTGTAGACTCACCATCTTGGGGGTGGGTCTTTTATTTTCTTTATATGCCGTGAGTGGGGGTAGAGATTGGTAGCTTAGTATTACCTGTATATATGTTAGTCTTAGACATACATTAGCTTGATGTTATATTCAGTATAGATTGGCTCACCGCTTATAGAGCCATGATTATCTAATTCGGTGGAGCATTATTTTTGCCATTTCGGGGTAAGAGATGTTTGTAGTGGCGATGCCTCGCCCAGAGGAAGGTTCGATCGCTCATTTATATTTCATTGAGGAGGATACCTCTAAGGAGGTTGTGATTCCTTTGGATTCGATCCCAGTTGTCAGGGAGTATTCCGATGTGTTTCAGGATATACCAGGCCTACCGCCTAGTCGTGAGATAGACTTCGTTATAGATTTATTGCCAGATACGAGACCTATAGCACGCGCACCGTACCGTATGGATCCGGCAGAGATGCGAGAGCTACGAGATCAGATTGAGCAGCTATTAGGACAGGGCTTCATTCGTAGGAGTACCTCACCTTGGGGCGCTCCAGTCTTATTTGTAAAGAAGAGAGATGGTTCACTGAGATTGTGCGTGGACTACCGGGAGTTGAACAAGGTCACGATACGGAATAAGTATCCGTTGCCTCGAATCGATGATCTGTTCGACCAGTTGAGGGGAGCAACTTTCTTTTCGAAGATAGATCTTAGGTCGGGGTACCATCAGTTACGAATTAGAGAGAAGGATGTTTCAAAGACTACCTTCTTATCGAGGTATGGGTCCTATGAATTCAGAGTGATGCCGTTTGGACTCACAAATGCCCCAGCCGTTTTCATGGACTTGATGAACCGAGTATTCAGAGAGTTCTTGGATCAGTTCGTCATCGTCTTCATAGATGATATTTTGATATATTCACACTTCGAGGAGGAGCATGCCGAACGCTTGAGGCAGGTTCTTCAGACTCTACGAGAGCATCAGTTGTATGCTAAGTACGAGAAGTGTGGATTCTGGTTGCGAGAGGTACAATTCTTGGGCCATGTTGTTCTGAGCAAGGGATAGCAGTTGACCCGAGCAAAGTGTCAGTGGTGAGGGAGTGGGGGCAGCCCACGACACCGACGGAAGTGCGTAGTTTCTTGGGGTTAGCCGGATACTACATGAGGTTCATTCGGGGATTCTCCAAAATAGCGGGTCCATTGACGAATCTGACTCACAAGGGGGTACCATATGTCTGGGATGACGCTTGTCAGTTGGCTTTCGACGAGCTGAAGGACAAGCTTACTTCGGCACCAGTCCTTGCTTTACCGAAGCCGGGTGTAGAGTACCTGGTTTACACAGATGCGTCCTTACGAGGACTTGGGGGAGTACTTCAGCAGGAGGAGAAGGCTATAGCTTTTGCTTCCCGCAAGCATAAGCCACATGAGAAGAATTACCCCACCCAAGACCTGGAGTTAGCTGCGGTCGTCTTTGCATTGAGAATTTGGAGGCACTATTTATTGGGCGAGAAATTCAGTTTGTTCACAAACCATAAGTCACTGCAGTACCTGTTCACTCAGCGAGAGCTGAATATGCGTCAGCACAGATGATTAGAGTTTGTGAAAGACTACCAGTTTGATATACAGTATCATCCGGGGAAGGCCAACGTAGTTGCTGATGCGTTGAGCCGTAGACCGGTTGACGATGTAGCGGACATCTGGAAAGCAAAGTGGAAGGAGCTGGGTCACCAGGACGCAGTAGCCCGTTCTTTCATATCCGTGATGTCAGTCACACCCGAGACTGTTACGAGGGTGATACAGGCACAGACCACAGACTCGTTTTGTCAGGAGCAGATTGTACGACTTCTAGCCGAGGGTGCTGAGTCCTATTCTGTTAGTTCGGATGGAGGGTTGCGGTTTATTGGGAGATTAGTGGTTCCAGAAGGAGCGGAGTTACGTCATAAAGTGATGACTCATTCTCACGGGTCCCTATTTGCAGTACATTCGGGAGGCGATAAGATGTACCAGGACATGAGACGACAGTACTGGTGGAGTGGTATGAAGAAGGACATCGCTGAATTTGTGTCCAAGTGTTCTACTTGCCAGCTAGTGAAGGTGGACCACCAGAAACCATCAGGATTACTTCAGCCATTGGAAGTACCCGCGTGGAAGTGGGAAAGTATTTCCATGGATTTCATTACCGGGTTGCCTACATCATAGCGGGGCCACGATTCTATCTGGGTGATTATAGACCGTTTGACCAAGGTGGCTCAGTTTCTGCCAGTGAGGACAGATTATACCACGGGTCAGTATGCCCAGTTGTTCATCGCTGAGATTGTCAGATTGCATGGGGTGCCCCTAAATATTGTGTCAGATAGAGACAAGATTTTTATGTCACGTTTCTGGGAAAGCTTTCAGGAGGCTATGGGTACAGAGTTGAGACTGAGTTCAGCTTACCACCCACAGACAGATGGACAGACAGAGCATACTAATCAGATGTTGGAAGATATGCTACGCATGTGTGTTCTCGATTTCGGAGGAGGTTGGGAGCCACACCTTCCACTGGTAGAGTTTGCATATAATAACTCCTATCAGTTTACGATTGGCATGGCTCCATTTGAGGCTTTGTATGGCAGGCCTTGTCGTTCTCCAACATGTTGGCTCGAGGTGGGGGACAACAAGTTATTAGGGCCAGAAGTGATTCAGGAGACCTCCGCGAGGATTGAGATAATCAGGAGTCGTATTCGGGTAGCCCCAGACAGGCAAAAGAGCTACGCCAATGCAAAACGGTTCTTCCGGGAGTTTAATGTGGGAGATCAAGTGTTGTTGCGTGTATCTCCTATGAAAGGAGTGATGAGGTTCGGGAAGAAGGGGAAGTTGGCTCCGAGGTACGTAGGACCATTTCCCATAATCGAGAGGATTGGGCCGGTAGCATACAGGTTGGGATTGCCAGAACATTTACATCGCATCCACGATGTATTCCACATCTCGTCGCTGAGACGATATCTTCGGGATGATATGGCCTATACGCACATTGCGATTGATGAGATTGACTTACAGTCGGATAGCTCTTACGAAGAGAGACCAGTGGCTATTCTAGACTATAGTGAGAGGAGATTGAGGTCGAAAGTAGTTCCACTTGTGCGAGTCCAGTGGGAGCATCATAATGTGGAGGAATCCACTTGGGAGCGTGAGGCAGATATGCGCGAGAGATATCCAGAGTTGTTTTTACCAGGTATGCCTTACGAATTTCGGGACGAAATTCGGTTATTAGGGGGGAAGTAAGTAATACCCCGTATTTTTATGCTATATTTAATTTGTGGATTTATTAAAATTTAATGTGATGATTTATTTAATAAAAATCCGGAAATTAATTATGTTATAATTATTAACGTGACTATAGTTAGTAATTATAAGAAACTTGTTGAATATTACTAGTGAGCATAGTAATATATTATATTGGTTATATTGAATGTCATAAGTAAATTAAATGACTATTTCGGAAATTTAAGTCGGGACGTGCCCGTGTCACGTCAGGACTAATTATGTTAATTAAAAAGAGAATATTTTATAAGTTGTCTGTACGGTCGTTTTGAGCGCGCCAACGCGTCCGGAAGGGTCGAGATAGTCAGAAAAGTGTACCCGGGGGTTTAGTTCGGGCCTCGGGGTGTTTTTAGGCTTAATTAGTGACCCGGGAGGGCATTTTGGTCATTTTACAAAATAGGGTAATTAAACCCACGAATTTCAGCCATCCTTAGCAGCCATTTAAGTCAGCCTTTTAGGGTTAGAACATTGAGAACCCTAGAACGGACATTGGAGAAGAGAGGAGAGAGCTCTCAAGGTGATTCAAGGCCCAAAACACCACCGATTGCACCGCCGTCACCACCAACGCGTAGATCGCGAGGAGGAGAACGCAACCACACCAATATCAGCAGGAAACCAGACCTCTGAAATCCCAGGCAAGTGTTTAACTTGCGTATTTTCGTTGGTGCAATAATCATATTAGTGTAGGAATGATTAGGAGTATAATTAAAGGAAGAAAACCCCAATTTTTGATAGGGATTTGCATGTAGAAATCGTTATAACCATATTTTGGAAATAATATGTGAAGTAGATGATCAACCCACGAATTTGTGATGTTATGTTAGAAGGAAATTCTGGAGAAAACTGTTTAGAACAAAAGTTAAGAAAACTTAGGGTTTTTGATGATTAGATGAGATTTTAGGTTGTTTAATCATGTTTAATGATGGTTATATGCATGCTTAACGTTAGAAACATCTGGAAATATATTACCATGATTGTAGTATAAGTTTTGGGAAGATTAGTGTTGGAAATTATGGATTTGAATGAAGAATATTAGTCAAACCCGTAACTGCACTTCTGCAGAAATCGAAATACCTGTTTGATCGATCGATCGAACCTAGAGCGTCGATCGATCAAAGTTTCGATCGATCGAGCCCCAGACGTCGATCGATCGACCCCTCCTGGCAAACTCTTTTTCCCCTTGTTTAATTAGTTGAATTAATTTACCGTGGAATATTTCTTGGGCATTATAAATAAAATGTTTTGGGATATAGAAGAGACCAGTAGGACATATGATTAAGTGTTGAGAACTTTATTATGAAAAAAAAAATAATTGGGTCTAAGGGATAATTAATTAAGGAACGACGAACTGCATATTTCAAGTGAGAGATTACAACGAATACCTACGATAGTGAATAGACGTCTACCTACTGAATTTGTTACTTGGATGGATGAAATCCACGAGTGTCACGTAATTAGTGAGAAAACCCTCCGAGTTAAGGTTAGAGACGAAACCTTATACGAAATCTTAAAAATGTAAAATTAAGGATAAATGTTGTAATTATGGGTAAGGAGAGTGACCTATATTAACATGATAAAATTGGTATATTTATATGATTGTGTGTACATATATTATATACATGTGAAAAACGTACCCTCGCTACTTGCTATCCCTGAGGTTACCGCGCCGGGACGATCTTATCCTGTGTTGCTTTATGGGGGATATTGATTCGTACCCTAGAAGTTAAAGATCCTAGGTACGGGCTATCAGATTGATAGTCGGACGGTCCTAAGAGACGTGTGGGTATGTACTGACCTCTTGGACTTGGAATCTATGCTTCGCCTCAACGTTGTTTTGTATATGTTAATACAGTTCGAGAGTGATTCCGAACTTGTATTTCCCTTTTGTGTGAGCGATACGGGGATTGGATAGCAGAGTATGCCCGCACCATAGTTTAGTTGGGGTGCTGTTATATATATATATATTATACGAGTAGTTAATATATATATGAGGTTATAAACTTTAAACTGCCTACTGTGATTTGATAAGTAGAACATGGTTGTTGACTCAAATTATTAAATTCTTGTTTTGTGAAAGTATGAGAAGACACTGGGAAACTTTATAATTTAATGAAGCTAAAACGAGAGGAGTGCTACATATTGAAAGTAACCTTTTTTAAACATTGTCATCGTTCGGTTTTGAAAACTTAGGAATAAGTTAAGATAAGCTAAATTATTTGGGAAGGTTAGTACGATAGGCGTGCACATTAGAAGAGAGGTGAGAATTTCTCAAGAGAGTGTCGAACTAATATGATTTGCATTGGCCTGTATCAATTTAAATACTTGCTTAACGTATTTTAAAATCAAACACACTTTCGGGCCCTGACCCATTTCTTTTTCTCTCTCTCTCTCTTGTGTATATATATGTATATTTTCAGGTGCCCAGCCACAGGGGCGTCTTGCTTAGGATCCTTTGAGAAGAACGAGCTGCAGCTTAGGTGGGAGTTGCAGGTCACTTGAGTAGACGGCTTCTGTTATTGACTCCATTCCTACTACTCTCATTTATTGGGCACGTGTCGCCCTTTTCATCATTTCATTTATTGTTGGGATTTTTATATTTCAGTTATTCCAGTATTGTTTTACGGGATTTATTCAGGATGGTTTATGATGTTTAGTTTTATTATGTTGACATTCGATTGACGAATGTATGGTTTTATTTTAGTTCATCGTGGTGTGATTCCATATTGTAGAAACGTGTTTGGTATAAGTAAATCTTTTTCTTTAATTAAAATTTGGAAGTTTGTATGAAAAATGTTTTTGACACTTAGCTTAATTATTTAGGGTGTTAAATTGGAAAAATTATTTTTATCGACAGTGATGCTTAGAATGAACCAACTGTTTACCTTGATTTAATTTCATAAAGGAGTGATCGCCCAGTATTTAATTAGGCGGGGTGTCACATTTAGTTCATCCCTAAAATATGCAACTACGTGTCAAAAAAAATCAAGTAAACATGCAACACAAAATTTAGGAAAACTCCCCCACAGGGGGCAAAACCTTTTATATTTCTAGAACTTTGAAATAATTTACAAGACCTTTGACTTACAAACCACTCGATAATCGCCCACAAGTGTAATGCACGGTGCCTCAGCAAATCTTTAAATTACCGATCTAGAAATCAGCAGTAGTTTACGCACAGCAACACCACAAGGACACACCGCCCTGACACATAGTTTTCAGCAAGGAATCGACACGCAAAAAATCCTCCTTGACACGCAGTCATAAACTTCATAGAGTCTCCCTCCACAATAGCACGTAGCTTTTCGATTATAGAGACCTTCTCTCAAAGGATGAACAATAGCAAAGTATGTTCTTTGGGTTCCAAAACAATTCACATAAAGATATTGGGATTTGTGAATTGAAAAAGAAAAGGGATTAAACCTTAAAGGAAGAAGACAAAAAGATTCTGCAAATCGCAGTTTTTCTGTCATGTAAAACGCTGGGACTTCTTCACAAAATACGCCTCGTTTAACGTGCTTATATTAAAATTTTAAGTCGGTGCGTCGTTCGAACGAGATCCTATTTCATTCGAACGAGATCTGATGTCGTTCGAACGAGCTATCAAACGATATTTTAGGCCATGTTTGTAGATAATTTCGATACGAACGCGTGGCCGCTAGTTTCGTATTTCTCTATTTTTTTTAATTAGTTATGATTTTTCTACGGAAAGGAGTCCGAGAACAAAATCTTTCGATAGAATGAATTCAAAAAAAAATTTAATAAAAAAATTTAAAGCTCCACTCCAACTCTTAGAAAACATTTTATGAAAACTAATCCCAATACTCTAAGTGCATTATTAAGGTAATCTAAAACATAACCTTACCAAAGTTAACCTTACGGAGATTGTTTGTTGAAGAACCTTGATTATTCAGATCTGTCTTGATGTGAATGTGATCTCGAACTTCTTCGATGTTGTAGCGGTATACGACATATAAATTGATAACGGACAAAAATTTTCTTACAAATCTTCCCCTATGCCTATGTCGGTACATAATAAAAAAACATCCGAATTATCAATCAAAATATGACCTAGACAAATCTACCCTCCCATGAACCCAAAACTGAAAAGGTAGACGACAAGTCTTCAAACTTTTTCAATCTTCAACAAACTTTAAACATTCTTTGTCATCGTCGGGGTGTGCAATCCAAAAATCTTCAATTGTACCTACATACATGAGACAAAGCAAAAACCTCGTGACGTATCGAGTTTGAAAGATATAAACATAAAACATGTAAGCATAATGAAATCTCCCCCATACTTAAACTCCCCCATAATATCATAATTTGTTCTCCCCCTTTTTATTTGTTCGAAATAGACAAGGAAAAGAATATATCACATAATGCAAATCGAGGAGTCAGGATAAACAAGGCAAACAAATATGACAAACGTGCTTAATGCAAGATATGCTCAAAAAACTTCACAAACTATTTTTGATTTTTCAATTTTTTTATACAAAAGTGTTACAAAAACATACCATGAATTCATACTAAGATAACCAAACCGTGGAAACAGTATGACTGGGTGTGAACAGATTCGATAGGAAATAAAACTCAATCATGTCATATGTGCACGATGCATATGGTGTATTCCTAATGAATGAACATAAAAAATAGTCTTTAAAATGTTGGATTTAGAATACATCATCTTAATCATATCAACAAATCAAAGTCAACATGATTTTCACACCAATAACGTCCAAAACGATTTCGTGCTTTTTCAAGACTTTTTAAGGACGTGCAAAGCCGTTTTTAATTCTCCAACCAAACTCCCTCATATATATTTTCTTTTTGAGGTGATCTAAATTCTCAAACATTGGATAATTGGTAAATAAACCTAATGGCCCCTTTTTGGTGTAAATTTCTTTTTATTGCCATTAAATCTTTTTGGGCTCTTTTAAACCTTTTTGGACCCCGGATAATTAAAATACCTCAATTTTTTAGGTCCAATTAAACGATGGCTTAATCTCAAAGGATAGATGAGTACCTTTCGTAACCCTTCACCGTTTTTAAAATTCACAAAAACTCACAGCAGACGGTTTAAAACATGCACACCTTTTATTATCTTGTTTAATCACATTTGCTTCGTTTTAATAGACAGAATTGAGATGAAAATATGTAACCAACATGTGATTCGACAAGAACAAACGTCAAACAAATTCGTGCTCGTGTGCATCAAAGAAAATAATGAGTCAATCATGTAGGTAATAACACTTAATTACATCTTAATGACTTCAAACACTATAAAGCACATGAATGACATGACTTATTGTCTTAAAATACTATCAAATAGTCACATGGATAAATGAAATGAAATTGTGATTCGGTTATCCTAAATGTGCATTCATATATGGTGCAAAACAAACTACAAAAATATTTTTGTCTTTTTCAAAAAAATTCAAAAAAATATATAATACAAAATGTACACGCGTCATAAAACTAGTATGGATATATCATGAAGTATAACTAGCATATGACAAAAGAAACTGATACAATCATTTATAAGATATAGCAAGAGAAGAATTATGTGCAAGTTTCAAAATCTAAAAAAAAAATCAACAAAACTACTCAAATCCATCGAGAACAAAAATAAACCACTCAAGATGCAGGCAAACAAGATCAAACACAATAAATTAGCGTAACCCTCTCTGATACCACTTGATAGCCCAAAAATATTTGCCTATGGGTGGTTTCAAAAAAAAATTCAATCTTTTAAACAATTTGAGTCCAAAGCATATAAAATCTCAAATTTAAACCAATTTTAGTTCATCCCTAAAATATGCAACTACGTGTCAAAACAAATCAAGTAAGCATGGGACAAAAAATTCAGGAAAAATCCCCCCACATGGGTAAAACCTTTTATATTTCTAGAACTTTGAAATAATTTACAAGACCTTTTACTTACAGACCATTTGATAATCGCCCACAAGTGTAACGCACGGTGCCTTCAGCAAATCTTCAAAGTACCGGTCTAGAAATCAGCAGTGGTTTACGCGCAGCAACACCACAAGGATGTTCAGCTCTGACACGTAGTTTTTAGCAAAGAATCAACACGCGGAAGATCCTCAATAACACGTAAACTTCATAGAGTCTCCCTCCACAATAGCCCGAAACTTTTCGATTGTAGAGATTTTCTCACAAATAATGAACAATATCAAAGTATGTTCTTTGGGTTCCAAAACAATTCACATAAAGATACTAGGATTTGTGAATTGAGAAAGAAAAAGGGATTGAACCCTAAAGGAAGAGGCAAAAAGGATTCTACAAATTGCAGTCCTATAAAACGCTGGGACTTCTTCATGAAATACGCCTCGTTTAACGCGCTTATCTAGAAAATCTAAGTCTACGCATCGTTCGAACGAGATCCCATTTCGTTCGAACGAGATCTGATGTTGTTCGAACAAGATATCAAACGAGATTTCAGGCTATGTTTGTAGATAATTTTGATACGAAAGCGTGGCCGCTAGTTTCATGTTTTTTATTTTTTTTAATTGGTTTTGATTTTTCTACGGAAAGGAGTCCGAGAACAAAATCTTTACATATAATGAATTCAAAAAAAATTAATAAAAACATTTAAAGCTCCTCTCCAACACTTAGAAAACATTTTATGAAAAATAATCCCAATACTCTAAGTGAAATATTAAGGTACTCTAAAACATAACTGTAGACACCCCATTTCGTTACCCCTAACTCTCCTTAGGATCCTAGTACCTCCCTTGTCATGTCCCGAGTACTGACCTAGAAGCCATCGGGCACTCCCCGACTCAGTTTGACCAAAAAGTCAAACTCTTCATCTCGACTGAGACTAAATGAATCTTCGAAGGGAACTGAATACCATTTCCAACGGTTCGTCCCGTACGCGATTCTGACATACCATGCGGACGAACGATCTGTTTGCGTTCAAAACTTGACCTAGAGGTCACCGGGGGCTCCCGGGCTCTGTTTGACCTAAGTCAACTCTTCAGCTCAACAGAGGCTGAATGAATTTTTGAAGGGAACTGAATACCCTTTCCAACGGTCCGTCCCGTGCGCGATTCTGACTTACCATGCGGACAAACGATCCGTTTGACTCTGAGAGGTCACCGAATGCTTCCAGGGCCCGATTGACCAAAGTCAACTCTCCAAACGGGTTCAAACACTTTGGAATGTCGAAGTAAATCTCCTAACATTTCCAACGATCTACCCCGTGCGCGATTCGGACTTACCATGCGGACGAACGATCCGTTTGCGTCCGAACGATTCCCCGTCCAACGGACTGGCAAATGCTTCCGAGCCATATTTGACCCAAAGTTAACTCCTGAACCCGAGAGAGGTCTAAAGGACTATCAAAGGTCTCTAAATTACCTTTCCAACGGTATGCCCCGTGCACGATTTTGACCAACGATTTGCCCTCGGCAGCCAATTTTTTGAAAAATCCGAAACGCACTGCCAAATGGCAGGTTCCAGGCCCTGCCTATCGGCAAGTGTCGATAGGCAGGAACAGGTATATGCCGATCGGAAGTTACCTGGTCCTATAAAAGTAGGCCTTCACCCCATTTGCAGGGGGGAGCCAGATCTGATAAAATTCACTCTCAACGAATCCCAGAAACCTCTCTCGAAGGCAACGTGATTTTCACCCCTAAATCCCTTTTTTACTTCCACTTTTCATCATCCTTTTCATCGAACTTGGTGAATTAGTCACTCTACATCATCATCCAAGTGCAAGGGCTGCTCTCCAACACTCAAGATCAAGCTCAAGATCTTCAAGAAGGTCCAACTTTCTCAAACTCTCTCTTAAATCCTCTTAAATTCTCAATAACTTGTTTTCATTACTTAGCACTCTTATTATCTCATCCCACGCATCCTAATATACTTTTTATTTAGTATTATTGCACATCTCTTATTTTCATATAAATAAAAACCCAAAAAACAAGAAAAAGAGGGTTTACTCATAAATTCCAAATAGGGATTCTCATACTTTTTCTCACACTTTTCTCACAACTAAAACACTTTTTCTACATACATACACACATTTATAAATAAGAGATCCCCCATTTGGATTTATGGGATAAACCCCACCCCTCATTTTGCATGCAAACTACATGGACTTTGATGCCTTTATAGGCTACGTAGGCGTCTCGGGATAAAACCCGAGACTCGAGTCCTCTCTCTCACCTTTTCTTTTACTTCCTATTTTCTCTAAACCTAATCTTCTTATATTCTATATACTTTCCCTTAGTGACGTATTGCTCCATATGCGTTATCGTTCCATTATAACGATCAACGTAGGGGTAATCGCGTAAATCTTATTTTTCTAATATTATTCTTATATCTTCCTACGGATGACTCGCTTTATCTTTTCCATGATACAAGTCGAGGATTCCTACCTCCATTATATATATACACATGCACACATATCACGGGGGGAAATATAAGGGAAAATAGCAAATATCCATGAGAGACTGAAAGGGCGGAATGGGTGCCTAACACCTTCCCATTTCATAACTAAGCCTCCGAACCCTTCTCGAATCATTTAGGTTTCGCACGCACCAGTATGTCTTTGGATGCCATCCTTCGGGGTCGCTTCCCCTTTTTCTTTTGTCTGTTTTGTGTAAAATAGACTAGCGACTCTGAATCTCGCTACATTTTTACACCACATCTCAAACGACGTCGGCCGAAGCACTCCCGAGAGGGACGTGCGAGACCCGAAGGATCTTTCCTCCACGCGCCCGCCTGCATGGCGAGGATCGGGGATGGCCATAGTGGCGACTCTGCTGGGGAAATTTATTTGTTTGGGGGCTTGACTCTATTTGCATGGATGCTATATTTGTTTATGTTTCCCCCCATATCTGCGTGTTCCCCTTTTTCCATGCGTATCCCATGCTTATGCTTATGTTCACACACTTGTAGAAAATTCTCCATGTACACTTAACACCACGTAAACCTAGGATCACATATATCCTCATGTTGCACGCATCACCTATCCATACTTGGTGTACCTGGGGTACTTGTAGTTTGCTCCCTGTTTGGCATAATCAAGAAAGGCATTCTCATCATAAGATACTAATAAGAGAATTATATATGATTCACACGACATCACCAAAGAGCATTGCTATTGACCAAATTTTACCTAGTAGCTGGAGGGTCACTTCGTGATGGGCGCTGGTCCTGCAGGTCGCAGTTAGCCTAAGCGATATGACTCTCACCTTCCATTGGCCAAGTACCTTCGACGTATATAGAACGGTTCCCCCGCATCGTACTGCTTGACCGAAGTCATGACGGGAGGTATATTGCAAGGAATTCGTTCACGTACGTCGAGTATATCGAATTCGCTCTCACACGTAACGTCCCCACGAGGTATATGGTGAGGCAATTCACGTACACTCAGGTATATCAAATGGCTTGTCCACACGTACCGATTGCCCGCAAGAGCAAGATGTATATCGTGGAAGTCTTGCTAAAGGGGGGAACGCATGCCGATTCACCCAACCAACTACATACCCGGATATAGGTGTCAAACCTAGGACACGCACTTTAGATCGCAGGTTTTAACCCGAAACTCTGCCGAAATTTCGAGTCGATCTGCCGCCCAATTTTCTGGCATTTTGAAAACGGGACCCTGTCCGTGAGCCTGGTTACAAGTCCAAATAGTAGCTTTGCATATATTAAAAACCCCACTTTTCCAAGATCGGGTCTTGTCCAGCATTACATTTAGGAGAATTAAATATAAGTGAGAACATAATAATCATAATAATCATGCTGAGTTCCGTCTCCCAAAAGCTTTTTCCCCCTTCTTTGTCAAAAATCCAAAAACATTTTTCCCTAAATCCAAAAACATTTCTCCCTTCTTTATTAAAAATCCAAAAATAGTTCTTCCTTTTTTTTCTCAAAAATAAATCTCATCCTACGCCTTCTCAGGTCGATTGCAAGCCCTAGGCCTGGATCCCTATTGGCTTCAGTCTTCAGTCAAATCACCCCATAGTTTTATCCGTTCCTCTACTACTTCTTCCGAGTTCAGAATCCATCCACTTTCCATGGAGAATACAGATCAAGCACCAGTCATACAGTCGGATCTGACGATAGTCCTTGCTCAGCTCGTGTCCAAGATTGACAACCTCCAAACTGAGGTTCGAGAAATGCAAAGAAATCAGATTCCAATTCCTTAAGAGCTCGAGGCCCTATTCCCTCGTGCTATGGGTCCAACCGAGCCTATCTGGGTTCCGAAAGAATATCAGCATGCCCCACGTGCCTCTCTTGCCAATGGGTCGCTGCCTGCCCAGCTCCCAATGCCCAATATTGCCTAACCTATGGCTAACTTACCTGTGGTCGCTGATCCAAGGGAGAAGGAGCTGAATAAAGTCAAAGAGGATCTCGAGATGATCACCAAGAAGTTTGACCAAGTCAGGATCTCTGGAAATTACATGGACTACACCTACATGTCTCCTTATCCTAAAGCGAGGTTACCCGAGAAGTTTAAGATGCTGAATATCGAGAAGTTCGGAGGGAGTGGACCCCCAATTGCTCATCTTCGTAGTTATCATCATTCCATGACTCTACTAGGGGCTTCTGAAGAAGTGATGGCTCAATTGTTTCAGCAAACTTTGAAGGATAGTGCCATCCGATTGTTTTTATCTCTTGAGGAATCCAGAATCCGTAGCTGGGAGGATGTAGCCCGAGAATTCATGTTGCAATATAAATACAACGAAGAGCTTGAGGTCACCCGTCGTGATTTAGAGCTGCTCAAACAGAATCCTGGGGAATCAGTCAGTAACTTCATAACTCAGTGGAGGGAGCAAGCAGCTACCATAACTAATCGGCCATTTGAGGAAGAACAGATCAACATAGTGAAGAAGAGCTTCTTGCCCCATGTTCGAGCAACGATGGGAGGACAATACTATCCCCACTTCCGAGCTCTCAGAGAGGAAGGAGTAGAAATCGAGGAAAGCCTCATTAAAACAGAGGTTGAACCAAAAAAGGTGTCCGTACAGTTCACCCCTAGAAAGTATGACAAGCCTGCCAATGCTACAGTCTCAACCATCAACAACATCTCTCAACCAACTACATCATAGGCATCAGAAAGCCGCCCTGCCCCCATCCGAAGGGAATACACTGAGCTCCATGCTCCCCTCTACAAATTTTACCAATCCCTATTAAGCCGAAACCTCATCAAACCCTTGGATCCATGTACGTTGCCAAATCCACTCCCAAGAAATTTCAAGACCAATGCTCATTGCGCCTTTCACCAAACTACCGATCATACCACCGACCAATGCTTTCACCTTCGGAACATAATCTAAGATCTCATTGACCAGGGTATCATCGCCCCACCAGCCAATCATAAGCCAAACACTACTACCAACCCACTCCCAAATCATGACAATGCCATCTTCTCAGAAGAAAACCCGAATTTCGATCCCTTAATTCAAATCACACCCATATACTCTCCTAAACCTCTTCAAACTTGCCCATATTTCCTCCTACACCCATTCTAGCCTTGCTGATGAGGCACTGTCACTCCTTACCAGAGCATGCATCTATGTCCGTACCCGTTCTGAAAATGGAAGTATGGAATTGTTAGAGGTGTTAAACCAACTCCTAGAATTAGGGCTGAAATTGCCCTCACAAATGGTCATCGATTGCCAGAAGTTCAGAACACTGTTCTTGGAAGCAGGAAAATGGGCCCGAGATTTAGATAAGTGGGTGGTAGTAACCGACAAAGTCAGCTTAGATGATGTTGTCCAGATTATGGCAGAATTATTCAAGCAAACCAACAGCATTTACAGTATCACCGGGTTACTTGACACTTTGAAGCTACAAGGGCGTCTTGTCCCTTCAATCACACATATCCCCACAGAATGGGAGAACTTGTATGAAGAAGCCGTTGAAGTTGTGGAATGCATCGACTTTACATGGAAAGACAAAATTGTTACCACCGGATCGGGGGAAGAATTCAAAGATTTGAATGAAAAACAAGATTCAGGAAGAACTGGCCCAGTAGCCGACAGATGTGGGATGATATCATTTGAAAAACTCCTCGAAGAAATAAATAGGGTGTCATAACAACCTGAGATTGACAAGGAAACGGGATTCATGTTCTTTCCTTCTTCAGTAAATCACATGACCAGATCAGGGAGACATTACCACGTTCCAAACTCACTACCAGCAAATGACAAGGGGAAGGGCGTTGAAAACCTTCCTATGCGAGAGATGACCATCGAGGAGAGAAAGATCCTCGATCAATTGAAGAAAACCCAAGCTAACATCACTCTATGGGGACTTTTCATGTCTTCACAGCTACACAGAAATGATTTAATCAAATTTCTCACTGGACCCATAGTTCCTCCATCTACCACACCAGAAGAAGCGGTAAATCTGGTCGGATCCTTGACCTCTACTCGAATGCTATCATTTTCTGAATAAGAAATCCCCAGAATTGGGCCGAATCACAATCATGCACTCAATATCTCCATAGAAGTTATGGGGAAGGTCGTGCCACTCTCCCTTGTCGATAACGGATCCGCCTTGAATGTTTGCCCTCTGAGAACCTTCAAGTGTTTAGGCCTGAAAGAAAGCGACCTCGCTCCAACCTTCATCGCTGTAGGTGCCTACGATAACACCCGTCGTGAGGTGATGGGATCCATAAAACTTGTAATAAGGGTTGGCCCTACAAACCCTGTCATCGAATTCCAAGTCATAGACATCCCAGCTTGTTTCAACCTGTTGCTCGGACAACACTGGCTCCACAGTATCAACGGTGTGTCTTCCTCACTCCATCAGAAATTGAAGTTCTTCGCCGATGGGCGAGTCATCACCATTTTGGGCGATGAAGGAAATATCGAGGGCACAAGCACCAGCAGTCCAATCCTTGAGATACAACACGAGTCAAATGATATGCTCCTATCAGGATTTCGAGTTGAGCCACTCTTACTCCCTGTAGGGGACGATTTCAAAGAAAGGGTTTGTCTAAAATATGACCCTCATGGAAATGTCAATGTGATTCAGATGTTCAGAAACATGCGCTTCATGCCCGTACTGGGACTAGGTCAAAGGCAGCAAGGGATACTTAAGCACTTCGAACTGAAGAAATCTTTTCCTCCTTGCGTCTTGGGGTATCAACCATCGAGACAAGAGCTCAAAATGATCCGCCAGTCTCGACCAAAAAGAAGATTAGACTGCATCCGAACTATCTCAGGAGACTTCTTAAATGGACGATTCATCAAAGAAGGCGAGGACTTCCCCTTTTGTGATTTTCTAGAAACATGGTATGACCATACAGACAAGAAGATGAAGCCTAGAATGGAGATCTTTTTTCAAGACAGCTACCCATGGGCCAAAAGTTTCCAACACCGCGTGCAACAGCTCATCAAAGATACCGAAGAGACTGAGGAAAGTGATTCCGAAGATTCCTTCAACTTAGAGATACTGGGACTGGCACTCTGCATGGTTCATTCAGGCACTACATCAATGGACCCATCCCGTCTGATTAAAGCTGCTGATACACCTCTCCTCAACTGGCATGCGGCACCAGTTCTACCTCTTGAAATCCTCCCTAACCCCAATGTTTACCTTATTTCTTCTCCTCCTATCTATCCTTTGTTCAAATGTAATCGAGACCTCTTTTGATGAGGTTCTCAATGTTGTCTTTCCTATCAATGAAATAAACGAAGATTTTTAGTATCTTGTTGTGCCTTACATTAATTGTTTAGATTCTAATCGAACTTTTGATGATGATGATTTTGTAAATGAATAATTCTTAACTAATCTAAATAAGGTTAATAATAAACAACATAACCGCGTTCAAGTTAATGAAGAAGAGACTGTTGTTATTAATCTCGGTTCTAGTAGCCAACTGAGCGAGATTAGGATAGGGGCCATCCTTGACGAGCATGAGCGTGCACAACTCGAATAATTGCTAAAGGAGTTCGTAGATATCTTCGAATGGTCCTAGGATGATATGCCTGGCATTGATACTAAAATAGCTCAGCACGAGATCCCCACTCTCCCAGATTACAAGCCAGTTAAATAAAAATTGAGAAAACTCCGAACCGAATGGTCGCTCAAGGTCAAATAAGAAATGGTCAAACGGTTGAACGTGGGTTTCATTCGGGTGATCGAATATCCCACATGGCTAGCCAACATTGTACCTGTGCCAAAATCAGGAGGGAAGGTTCGCATGTGTGTGGATTACCGAGATTTAAACAAAGCTTATCCGAAGGATGATTATCCGCTACCCAATATCGACATGATCGTGGACAACACAACCAGTCATGCTCTCAAGTCATTCGTCGACGGGTTTGCCGGATACAACCAAATCAAGATGCACCCCGACCACCAAGAAAAAACCGCATTCATCACCCCATGGGGAACCTTTTGCTACACCGTTATGCCATTCGATCTCAAGAATGCTGGGGCTACCTACGAAAGGGATACCACAACCATCTTTCACGATCTGATTCACAATGAGGTCGAGGTTTATGTGGATGATATGATTATCAAGTCCAAAACTAGAGAAGGTCATGTTCCCGCTCTCCGAAAGTTCTGTGAACGACTGCGACGGTATCAGATGCGACTTAATCCACAGAAATGTTTCTTCGGCGTTACAAAGGGAAAACTCTTGGGATTCATGGTCAGGGAAAAGGGGATAGAAGCAGATCCTGCAAAGCTGAAGGCCATACTTGAGATGCCCCACCCCGAATAGAGAAAAAAGTCCGAGGTTTTCTTGGGAAATTTCAATACATCAGCCGGTTCATCAGCCAGCTAACCTCCATCTGTGAATCGATCTTTAAGCTCCTCAGAAAGGATTCAACCAAGGTTTGGAATGAGGCCTGCCAAGAAGCTTTTGATCGAATCAAAAAATACCTGACCCAACCTCCAGTGCTCATGCCACCACAGTCTGGTCTCCCTTTGCTCCTATACCTAACCATAACCGACACTGCAGCTGGGGCTTTGCTAGCCCAATACCTTAAGGACTCCCATAAAGAAAGAGCCATCCATTACGCCAGTCGCAAATTGGTCGGGTATGAGGTCAACTACGTTGCCTTGGAGAAGGCATGTGTCGCACTTGTCTGGGTCACCCAAAAGTTGCGACACTACATGCTCGCTTTCCCCATCAAACTTGTATCCCGATTAGACCCCATCAAATACCTTCTTGAGAAACCCTCCTTATCGAGTCGAATGGCCCGATGGTTGATGATCCTAACCGAGTTCGATATCGTGTACGTCACACAGAAAGCTGTTAAAGGAAGAGCCATCTCTGACTACCTCGCCAATTACCCCATAGACGAAGAAGATGTCCAGATCTCTGAATTCCCAGATGAAAATATCCTCTGCACCACTCAAGACCGCCTTCGATGGAAAATGTTCTTTGACGGCGCTACCAACAAAAAGGGATATGGCATTGGGATACTTCCGATCCCCCCAGATGACTCCCACACTCCCATCACCATTAAATTGGATTTCCCTTGCACCAATAACATGACGGAATATGAGGCATGCACAGTGGGCCTAAAATTTGTTCTCAAGAAAGGTATTCAATACCTTGATGTCTACGGGGATTCTGTCCTTATCATCGGTCAAGTGCTTAGAAAATGGAAATTCAAGGATGAAAAACTCCAACCTTTTCATGCCCAATTAGAAGAGCTAGCCTCCCAATTCCGAGATATCACCTTCCATTACCTACCCCGAGCAAAGAATACCTAACCAATGCTCTCGCTACCTTGGCCTCCATGGTCAAAATGTCCGAGGGAATAACAATGACCCCCTTCCTAGTTCAAAAGCAAGACAAACCGACCCATTGCTACCATATTGAGCTTGTCTCCACCGAAGATCCCGAACTAGCCGATTGCTGGTACTATAATATCTGGTGCCTCCTCAAATATGGTAGATATCCCGAGGGTTCCAACAAGAAAGATCGAACGACTCTTCGAAGACTGGTCACCCAATACATCATCAGTCATAAAGCCCTACTCAAGAGGAACTTTGATGGAACTCATCTACACTGCATCGCATGGGCCAAGATTGAGAAGATAATGCAGAAAATCCACAGCGGGGAATGCGGACCCCACATGAATGGTCACATGCTCGCCAAGAAGATCATCCGACAGGGCTACTACTAGACCACCATGACCCAGTATTGCACCACCTATGTCTGGAGATGCCTCAAATGCCAATAATTATCCAATCTTCAACACTTGCCTCCTCGAGAATTATATAACATGACCTCTCCCTGGCCGTTCTCCACCTGGAGTGTCGAAATCATAGGGAAGGTTACACCAAAGGCTTCAAACGGACATGAGTTCATCGTAGATGCCATCGATTACTTCACTAAATGGGTCGAAGCTGAGTCATACGCAGTACTGAACGCCAAGAAGTGGCCAAGTTCCTCAAGAAAAATATCATCTACCGATATGGGGTCCCGCACGAGTTAGTGTCAGATAACGGGTTGCATTTTGAAGCAGAAGTCACAGAAGTATACGGGATTCAGAGACACAAATCTTCTCCCTACCGACCTCAGACCAATGGTGTAGTGGAAGCCGCCAACAAAAACCTCAAAGCTATCATCAGCAAGATGACCGCAAGTTGTAGGGATTGGGCCGACCAGATCCTGTACGCCTTATGGGGCTATCGAACCTCAATCTGAACCACTACTGGGGATACCCCTTACTCCTTGGTCTACGGCATGGAAGCAGTCCTACCTATGGAGCTGGAAATACCCTCGTTACGCGTCATGCTCGAAAGCAAAGTTAGGAAAGAAGACTGGTGCCAAAGCCGTCTTGATGAGCTAGACCTCTTAGATGAAAGAAGATTAAAAGCTCTTTACCACATACAGGGGTACCATCGCCGAATAGCGCGGTCATTCAATAAGAGAGTTAAGGATCACCGTGTCCGAGAGGGAGACTTAGCCCTCAAGGAGATAATAGAACCCATCTGGGACCCCAGAGGGAAATTCAAGCCCAATTGGAGCGGCCCCTACATTGTGAAGAAAATCTTATCCGGAAGTGCTGCCATGCTCACTGACCTAGATGGGGAAGAGATGGCTCGTCCAGTCAATCTCGACCGTCTCAAGAAATTCTACCCCTAGTCCGAAATCTCGGCGCTCTACAACTCTTCTCATCTACCTTCTATTAAAAAAAACTCTTCATTTTCCTCTACCCAAAAATACGTGGGCCTAATCCTATGCAAAAAACTTTTTCAAATGGATAAAAAACTTTTTTCAAAAACCCCAGAGGTACGTAGGCAGCCCATGCACCTCACATGAGTGCGTCCCTTTATTTTCCACAAAATACTATTCTTTTCTTAACTCCGAGAACGGCGGTTCATTCTAAAAATACTTGAACAAAAGGATTATGTATGCCTTAGCGATCAGTATAGATAATTCAAAATACAAAATTCATCGAAAGGCACCTAGATGATCAGAAACTTGTTTATTCCATTAATAAGAAATTACAGTACGGATTACATAAGAAAAAGGAGACGATAACTCCCTTCCCCTTATTACCATAAAAAGCCAAATAAAATCCCCACATCTATTACACAAATAAACTCTCCAAGAGTCCTACCCACAGCTACCAGAGGAGTCTGCACCCTCATCATCTACATCCGGAGGTCCCCAAGTTTTCCCTGGCTGAATAGAGTGACATAAACATTCCATGGATCTATGAGCCTTAACCATACTCGAAAAGACCGCAACACCCCCTTCCATGGTGTTAGATAAAACAAACCATCTTTGTCCAGTCTCCACTGCTAATATCTTGCTGACTACTTTCCTCTACAGCCACTTCATATAATCTTTGGGGACATGTCAAACCTTCCCGAAAGACTGACAGGGATGGATCGACGGACGCCGATTTTCCCACGGAGACCCAAGCAACAGACGCAGGCGCTCAGTCAAATCTTCTATCGGAAAGAAATTTGAGGTCCGAGGGGGAACGACCTGTGCCCGGCCAAATTGGCATAGAAACCACCAAGGGAAATAAAAGGAGGTCTGTCTAAGACCAACCAGCCTCACATATGAATACTCTCCTAGCTCTAGAACAGGCTGTAACTGTCCCCACCAATGCACTGACCAATACAACCCACGAGCACCATGCTCCACAAGCCAATGCTCCCAGTTCTCAATAGACAGGCCAACGCTGATGAAGTAGCGTGAAAAGAAGTTGGGTACGACCGATAAGGGATACTCTGGAGGAGTCTCCAAGTGAAATCTTTCAGACAACCATATGAGCAGCATCACAGGGCTACCCCTCAAAAAGTCAGAACGGCCTTCTCTCCAGGCATCCAGGCCATTTAGGGTCTCCGTCAGTGTTGATGTAAAAAATTATATTATCTCTAATTGTTTAATCACGGATAAAAAATAAATAAGACAAGATATTTTAGAGTGGTTCAGCCTTGAACGAATGGCCTACGTCCACTTTTTTTCTTATTATTGACTGTTTGGGAATTCTCGAAGTAGGGTTTTCCTCAAGAAATTCCGATCCCCCACAATGAGGATGATACAATGTGTTTATAGCCATCAGACTATACATGTGAATAGGTAATACATAGTTGTTCAATGAGCGTATACATCCGTATAATAATAATCAACATTTAATGCGCATTTAATTCCTCTTAGTTGTCTGATAATAAATGCTCTGATCGAGGTGCAACTCGGACCGCCTAAGCTGCTCGGACTGCCTAAGTATCTCGATATCCATGAGTTGCTCAGTGAAGTAAAGTTCCTCGGTGAGCACCTACTGCTCGGAGTATTTGAATTGATCGGGGAAATTGAGTTCCTCAAAGTCAAGGTATTGTTTAGAAATGTTTGTTAGTGCCACGTAGATTGACACGTGTCTCCACTTAACTGCGCCATGTCAGTAGACCAAATTTGGTATCAACAGAAGCCCCCATTGTTTCACAGTTCGAGACTAAGTGTGGAACATTCTTCTCGAAATATGGCGGGATTAAATGGTCATCCTGAATTTTAGGAACATTTTCTTTGCATTTATTTTTTCTTTTCGAATTCATAGAATCGGACTTTTCGAATTTTTCTAATTGCTTCGTTCTCCGCGCCCTTTTTGTCCTTTTAGCCGCCGGTAGCGTAAACGTCTCCCTTTATAATCATTATTTTTACATTTTCCCAAGGTAAGGTATTTAAGCGTTGTAGAAAATCATATCGTCTTTTACTTTTTCAAATCTGTATCTTTGAGTTTTCCATTTTCTCTTTCTCTTGTGCATTCATCCCTTTCATCGTTCGTTGTCAACAGATCCATCCTTTTTCTGTAAGATCTTCTTCCTTCTATTTTATTTCCTTTATTCGCCATGGTTTACCTTGTTGAGTAACTTGATAAGTTTCGTTCTGATTTCTCTATTCCTTCATGGGTTATTTTGGAGGAACTTTCTGAGCCTTCAGATTATTTTTGTTTGGCTGAGGGACATTGGTTCTCCAGTCTCTTTGTTGCTGAATGTGGCTTTTCTTTTCCCCCAAACCCTTTGTGTCTGTAATTCTGTCAATATTTTGACGTGGTTCCTGCAAAAATAGCCCCCAATACATGGAGAATAGTTAATGGAGTTCATAGATTAAATCAGATTCATGGAACTCGTATAGGAATTCCAGAAATGATGTTTTACTATAGATGGGCTGTCGGCGATAGTACTTTTTACTTGAAAACTAGGTTTTTAAATAGAGCTTTAGTGGTCAATCTCCCAGATGCTAATAGGGATTATTTCGAGCATGGTGTTGTTATAAAAAATTGGCAACATGCTCCACTAACTGGAAATGATGTGTATGAGGGTCCCGATGCCCTCCCTATGGCAATGGGATAGGTTGTTTTTATTTTACTTTATTTTTGAAATTATGCTTTCTTTGTGTTTGATAAAATGTGTCACTGATATTTTAATTTTCATTTATTTGCAGTTGACAGCAAAAGAAGGTCTCCAAAAGAGACAGAAGTTAATTTAAAACATCTGAAACTTATCTAGGGTTTGTATCAGACTGTTGCCGACGAGCATATCAGATTAGCTTCATATTTGCTACAGTTTAAGAGTTACACCTCGTCTTTTACTGCTCGTCCGGTGATAAGCGACATAGAACCAATACCAGCTTCTGCAAGTTCTTCACCTGAGTCACATATTCCTCTGAGTGAAAGGATGAAGACAAGAAGAGCTCCTTCCCTCTTCGAGAAATCTTCCTCTATTGCAGGAGGGGCAAAGAAAAGCAAGCATGATGTCCCAGAAGAAGGGACAAGAAAAATTGATGCACCTCCTCCGGCTGCTCCTGTGAAGGTTGCCGAGAATCCTCCAGTGGCTCCGAGCAAGGTCGCAGCTCAAAGCGAGGTTATAGTTATATCCCCGACTAAGACTACATCCTTGGTCGAGACCGTTGATGCTCCTCTGAGGAGGCTCAAGAAAATCTCCTCGATCAATTTGGCTGAATCCATCTCTCAGCCCCCGACTATTAGAAGTGGTGTTCCCACTTTTGTTGCCCCGAGCTCTGCCATGAGCTCGGTGAAGTCTTGGATCATTCCCGAGATCCAAGGTATTGAAGAAAATCTTTATCGGGATATGGTTACCACTTTGGATGCTCGTCATATTGCTTCTGTAAGTATTATTGTCCAAAACTTTCATTTTTCCCTTGTTATATTTGTGCACTGACTTGCTATTATTTTCTTTTCCTAGTTGGTAACCTGTTTTAATACAATTTTGAAGAAGGATGAAGCTATTAAAGCTTCAAGCTCCTCGTCAGGTGTAGAGGAAGCTTTGGTGGGTTTGACGCAGTCTCTAAAGGATTCTCGTTAGAAGTATGATGATGATGATAAAGTTACTTGGGAGAAGAAGCTTTATTCCATCGAACAGGAGAAGGATCAAGTTGTTGAGGTCTCCAAAGGGTTGGAGAAGAAAATAAAAGACTTGGAGGAGAAGAATAAAGAGCTCGAGGGGAAGCTCCAAAATGTTGGAGAGCTCGAAAGTAAGCTCAAGTCTGCTGAGGAAGAATTAAATAAGCTTCGTGAAGTAAGTAGTCAGAAGGAGGAAGTAGAGAATAAATTGAAAGCTACCGAGGAACTTCTATCCGAGAAGATTTCCTCGGAGAAGGTGAAAAGAAAGTTAGATGTGAAAAAGTCCTTCAGTGTTGGCTGGGACAAATGATGGAATAAGGGTCTGGATGCCATGATGTCGCAGGTGGAATATGGTAGACTTAAGTACTTTAGGGATGGCTGGGTCGCTGCTCAGAAAAAGCTGAATGTTCATGAAAAATCCGACCTGTTTCAGCAACACATCCCTGGCCCCCCTCCAACTCCTGAAGGAGGAAGAAGCTGCCTCTGAGGAATCCTCCATGGTGATGGGAGATAAAATTTCTCATCCCACAGTTGTCCAGTCTTCCTGCGAGTAACTCCAACCATCCATTATTTCAAACGAGCAGCTTCCAGCACCCCCCGAGCAACCATCTGTGCCATCCGAGCAACCTACTTCCTCGTCCCAGCCTCCCGAGAAAGTTTTGGGAGACAATGAGAAGGTGTAGAGTTGTTCGGATTTTTTTATCTGTTTATTTTTGTCAATTGTAATTCTAAATTATGTACCTCTCTTTTATGATATAATAAAATTTGAAGTTTTGCCTATTCATACTGTTGTTTCTCTTCCTCTTGCTCCTTATTGATTCTTGCTCTTTCTTCTTTTTACTAGTTTATGGCCAGGATGGAATTGTTATCTGCTAATGATACAAAATTATTGAGGCAATGCAATGATTACTTCAGAGCTGGTCATACAGATATAACTGAAGCTCAAATCGTTGATATCCTTGGTCAAGATGCTTCAGAGCAGGCAGTTGAAGCCTACCAGTATTTAAAGTGTCTGCTCGACCGGGCAGTGGCTAATAATGTAGCATATTATGACATGATTGAAGACCTCCAAAGAACTCTCAAGGAGCTTCAACAACAATACAAGGAATCTTCAGCCCTCTTGCACCAAGGATATGAGAAGAAGTATCAGAAACTTAATGCTGATAAGGGATACGATAAATTATTTGTTGCTTATGAAGTAAGGGAGAGAACTTTTAAAACCGAGGTCGAGGAGCACAGGCAGATAGCCAAGTTGCTGGAGCAGGAAAATAATAACTTGCGAGGAGAAGTATCCCAGCTGAAATCTGTTGCCTCTACCTCAAACGCTTTGGTCCCTGTAAACGACGAGGGATTCTCCTTCTTGGAGGTCAAAAATGCCAATCTGAGGGATGAATTAGAAACCTTGAAGAGGATTGGGCCTTCTACCTCTACTCGGGGACGAGCAAGAGCTTCTCGGGGACGAGCGAGAGCTGCTCGGATTACTATCGAGGAATAAAGAACTCAATCTGATCTCGAGAACAAAGCCTTCCAATTGATGGCAAAGAACCAGGCATTGGAGGAGATGTCTAAGAAAATCATGAATCTGGACGAGCAGATCTCTGCTCAAAAGTCTGCTTTGGAGAATAAAACAAATTTGGTGAAGAATCTCCACGAGTAGTTAGAAAGATTAACCTACCAGTTCCACAAACAGCCTAGGGAGTTCTGGATGGCTGGTTACAATGAAGCCCTCTACCATTTAGATGATCGGCTCCAGAATGCAAATAATGTGGGTTATAAACAAGGAAATTTAAATGCTTTGGGTGTGCTGAAATTGGAACAAGGTCATTATTTGTGGGATTACCAAAATCCTGGGTTGCTCGACCTACCAGTGCCTCCTTTCAAGCTTGATATGAGTTGGATTCCTGCTCGGGCCATTCCACAATGCCTAATTTCAAAGTATCTCGGTGACTACAATCTTCACTCCAACTTTGAGATATCTCTCCCCCGAGCACCTCCTTGATCGGCCATCAGTTATGAACATCAGAATGCTTAAAGATTTGAATTTCATTAACTCCCCTTATGCCTTAGATGATCCTCCTGCTGGTGAAGAACTTGTTTCAAAGGCAGAGGGGAAGAAACCAATAGAATAGGAATCTTAATGTAATAATTAATATGTATTTCATTCTCGATGTATTTTGCTCTAGATTTAATGAAAGACTTTTATTTTTCTTTGCAATCTTGATTGCCATTGTCTTGTAGATATTTTGTAAAACACTTTACATATGTGTGTGTATATCTGTTAAAAAGATAACAACATTGTGTTATTACAACATTGTGTTATTTGCCGATCAACTAAAGTTGGTTAAAACTTATTGTCGACTATCCTGAATTTGTGGTAATCATTTGACGACTAACCAAAATTGATGATATTTTGTTTCTCAACCATCTTGGTGGTAATTTAAAATGTTACGAGTATCAAAAATTTTGCTTAATCACTTTTTAATTCTAAGCCATTAGCTGACTTTTATCACATACTCATGCTTTGTTTAATAAAAATGTTCCCGACCAACTGTAGTTGACAGCTTCTTATTCCCGACCAACCTGAGTTGGTGGATTTTTAGAAATATTTTTCCTTCCCAACCAACCTTAGTTGGTATTTTTGGGAAATATTTTTTATTCCCGACCAACCGGAGTTGGTGAATTTTCTTCCCAACCAACCGGAGTTGGCACTTTTGGGAAATATTTTTTATTCCCGACCAACCGGAGTTGGTGTATTTTCTTCCCAACCAACTGGAGTTGGCACTTTTAGGAAATATTTTTTATTCCCGACCAACCGGAGTTGGTGGATTTTCTTCCCAACCAACCGGAGTTGGCACTTTTGGGAAATCTTTTTTATTCCCGACCAACTGGAGTTGGTGGATTTTGCTGAGTAGTGTGTAACACTAGTATTCCGCGAAAAAATTTCAATAAAAGGAGAGAATTGGGTAGAATATTCACATTTTATTCATACTGATGAAACAGCATTACATGAGAGTTTACATTACTGATAATATTTGCGCAGGTGTTCTGCATTCCATGCATTCTTAAACTCCTCCCCCTCTAAAGTTTATATTCCGTAGGTTCCTGGTCGAACAACTTCTGTAACTCGATAAGGTCCATGCCAGTTCGCTTCCAGTTTGTTGTGGTTTTGAATCACTTTCTTTAGCACATAGTCTCCTTCTTTCAGGTCGCACTTCTTCACTCTCTTATTGTAGAACAAAGTTGTTCGTTGCTGGTAAGCAGCATTCCTGATAGCTGCTTCTTCTATAACTTCTTCGAGCATGTACGAATCTAACCTTCTCATTAAATCGCTGACAGGGGAATTGAAATTCAGTACTCTGTGTGTTGGAAGACCCAACTCAGCAAGTATAACAGCTTCACTTCCAAATGCCAGCATATATGGAGATTTTCCAGTTGCTGCTCGGGGGGTAGTCGATAAGCCCATAGTAATGAATGTAGCTCATTGATCCAGTTTGCTTTCGTGTCATTCAGTCTTTTCTTCAAGCCATTTAGCAGTGTTCTGTTTATCACCTCAGTTTGTCCATTACTTTGGGTATGGCCTGGTGCCGAGTGGATTTTCAAGATATTTGACTGATGACAATAGGCAGCGAACTCCTCGTTGTCAAATTGTGTTCCATGGTCGGTGATGAATGCGTGGGGAAGACCATATCTACAAATGATGTTTTTACAAATAAATTGGTACACCTTTTCGTATGTCATGTCGACAAGAGTCTCGGCTTCCACCCACTTAGTAAAATAATACACTGCGACGACGAGATATTTAAATCTTCCTCTAGTAATTGGAAGTGGCCCGACCAAGTCAATTCCCCGCATGGAAAATGGCCAAGGGGAAGTAATGTGTGTCAACAATGCTTGGGGAGTTCTTCGGATGGAGGAAAAGCGTTGACACTTGTCACATTTCTTGGCATAGGCTATACAATCAGCCCTCATCGTTGGCCAGTAGTATCCTTGCGTCATCATTCTTTGCAAAAGCGTTCGACCTGCTATATGGGCTCCACAGGACCCTTCATGGACCTCTTCAATCAAGTTTTTCACCTCGGAGGGATGCACACATCTTTGTAAACCTGCTATAATTCCTCGTCTGTATAGAATACCATTAGTCAATACATAACGAGCAGCTTTAAACTTTAATTTCTTAACTGCGAGTTTGTCAGTTGGTAATTCTCCCTCCTCAATATATGCCCTGATGGGATCCATCCAAGATGGACCTAAATCAAGGGTAATAAAATTCGTCATCAGATCTTCATCTATGCTCCGACCAGCTAGAACTTCAATTGGGATTGTTCTTCGTAGCTCGGTACGAGTAACCGATGTTAATCGAGCTAAAGCGTCTGCTCTTGCATTCTCCATTCTTGGTATTCTGACCAGTTGAACAGTAACAAATTTCGATACCAATTCCATTGCCTTTGCATGGTACTTAATCATCAACTCTCCTTTTGCTGTATATACACCAAGCATTTGGTTTACAATCAACTGTGAGTCACTGCATATGATTACCTGCTCTGCCTTCATGATTTTTGCCAGACTAAGACCTACAATCATCGCTTCATATTCGGCCTCATTATTAGAAGCTTGAAATTGAAAGCGCAGAGCATATTCTATATCGATCTCGTCTGGACTTTTCAATACAATCCCAGCTCCACTACCCGAGGTGCATGATGAGCCATCCACATATAGGTTCCATACAGGTATTTCGTCCTCAAACTTCTTATTGGACAAAGTTTCTCGATGGAATATTTATTGCTCATTTATCTCCATTTCCAACACACTTCGCTGCTCGTCGACCTTCTCCTCTTGCTCTCCGACCAACTTAAGTTGATCGGGGTTTAAATTTGATGATCCTGTAACATCCACAGGTTGGTCAGTGTTCAGCTTTTGCTCCTCGGGGGTATCAGGATAAGTGAACTTCGCTATAAAATCTGCTACTGCTTGCCCTTTCAGTGACGATCTAGGCTCATAAATTATATCATATTCACCGAGTTATATTGCCCAATACATCAATCTCCCTGATTTTTTAGGTTTATGAAGAGCTTGCCTCAACGGCATATCGGTATATACGACTATGGTATGAGCCTGGAAATATAGCTTCATTCTTCTACTCGCTTCGATCAGCGTCAGTGCCAACTTTTCCAGCTTTGGATATCTGATCTCTGCTCCTCGGAAGGCCTTACTAGTGTAATAAATTAGTTTTTGTACTCCATCCTCTACTCTTATTAATGCCGAGCTAACTGCATTTTTCGAAACTGCCAGATACAAGTACAACCTTTCTCCCATCACTGGTCTGGACAACAGTGGAGGTGCTCCTAAATATTTCTTTAATTATTGAAAAGCTTTTTCGCATTCTTCATTCCATTCAAAAGTCTTTCGGAGCGTTTTGAAGAATGGGAGGCATCTATCAGTTGCTCGCGATACAAACCTGTTAAGTGCTGCTACTCGCCCTGTAAGACTTTTCACTTTTTTCTTCGTAGTTGGAGATCGCAGCCCTAAAAGAGCTTTGATCTTTTCAGGGTTTACTTCAATGCCTCGTTTATTGGCAATGTACCCGAGAAACATGCCTTCCCGTACTCCAAATATGCACTTGGTCGGGTTCAATTTCATTTGATATTTATCCAATTGAGCAAAGGTCTAGCCTAAGTCAACTAGATGGTCAGCAGTTTTCTTGCTCTTTGTCAGTATATCATCAACATAGACTTCCATATTGCGATTGATTTGTTCTGCAAACACCTTGTTCATCAGCCGCTGATATGTCGCACTTGCATTTTTCAGACCAAAAGGCATAACATTATAACAATAAGTTCCCCTATAAGTAATGAAAGAGGTACTTTCCCTGTCTTCAGGTTTCATTTTAATCTGGTTGTAACCAAAATAAGCATCCATGAAGCTCAACAGCTCGTGTCCCGAGGTAGCATCCACTAGTTGATCGATTCGGGGCAAGGGAAAATGGTCCTTTGGACATGCCTTGTTGAGGTCGGTGAAGTCTACACACATCCTCCATTTTTTGTTCTTCTTTTTCACCATTACTATATTTGCTAACCAGTCTGGATATTTAACATCTTCAATAAAGTAAGATTTTTGGAGCTTCTCGACCTCCTCCTGTATAGCTTGGTCCTTCTCGGGGCTGAACACTCTTCTTCTTTGCTTCACTGGCTTGATTTCCTTATTCACATTGAGCTCGTGACATAAGAAGTTTGGTTCTATTCCAGGAATATCTTCATGACTCCAAGCAAAAGTTTGTTTTCTACTTTTTAAGAAAACTATTAACTCCTGTTTTAATGAGGCATCTAACGACGAACCTATCTGAGTTGTTCGTTCAGGGTGCTCGTCGTCCAGAATGATGTTTTCAGTAGCTTCAACCACCTGACCTTTCACGAGTTGCGACTCGTCTCTAGGATCCAATGTTTCAATTTTTGCACCCTCATCCACCTGATAGGAAGTAGTCTTTTTCCTAGATTCCTCTAGTTCCTCCTGTTCGGCAGATGAATAGTAGCATTCCCGAGCTACTTTTTGATCACCCTTCACAACTCCTACTCCAAAATTAGTTGAAAATTTTAGGCATTGATGTACCGTAGATGGTATTGCTTCAAACTTCTTCAATCCTACCCTTCCCATGATGATATTGTAGGCTGATTGAACATTCTTATTCATCACGAAGAAGCGTACTCTTTCTGTTCGACAAGTAGGCCATGTACCAATGAACATATCCAACTTGATCGTCCCAAGTGGAAAAACTTTCTCACTAGCAAAACCGAGGAGGGGACTATGATAAGGCTCCAACTGAGACAGCTTTAGATTTAAGCTGTCGAAGCACGAGTACAACATAATATCAGCCGAGCTACCATTATCAACCAGTAATCTCGAGATCATCACTTCCTTCATTCTCATTTTGATCACCAATGGGTCATCATGAGGATACAGTACACCTGCAAGGTTATTTTTTGAGAAATCGATGACCAATTTTTCTTTGTTGACTTTCCTCGGGCGATCATCTTCAACCAAGTTTATTCGTTGAATATATGAACAGGCTTGAGCCTCATTGAGGTAAGCTTTTCTTTCTGCAGTAAGGTCTTCACCTCCTGCATCTCCACCTATAATAATATTGCAATCAAATGACCCAAAACGTATTGAAAATACTTCACGTTCTGGCTGCCTTGGTCTTTTGGAAAGATCAGGGTCGTCTTTTGGATCACCTTCATGGTCTCTTTTCTTGTTCTCCTCTGCTCGACGAGGAGATCTAGATCTCTCTCTTGCTCGGTCGTTATTTCTTCTTTTATTTCAGCGATCAACATACTTTGCCAGTTTTCCTCGTCTAATGAGTGCCTCGATCTCATTCTGAAGAGCTATATAATTTTTGGTCATGTGGCCAAGATCATTGTGGAACTCATAATATTTGGCCTTATCCCTCTTGTCAGGGTCTGACTTCATTTTCTCTGGCCAGTTTAACTCCTCGCTGTTCTTGATTTCTTCTAGAACATGGTTGATGTCTACCTTCAAAGGAGTATAATTTTCAAATTTTTTTAATAGCTCCCATGATGGATTTGTTTTTGAGTGCTTGTCACCACCATTGTTCTTATGCTCTTTCTTTTTGGCCTTATCACCCTCCACCTTAGTTTCTTTGGTAACCATATTCTTCTTTGCAGCCATAGCCTCCTCGGCATTCATGATCTTGGCCGCTTTTGCCATCAATTCTGACATGGTTCTGGGTGAATCTTTAGCCAAAGTGTAGTATAACTTGTTGGGAAACAGTCCACTCATCAGAGCAGTAATCGCTGTCTTTTCCTCGTAATCAATAACTTCGAGTTTCTCGTTATTGAAGCGAGTTATATAATCCCTAGTGCTCTCCCCTGCCTTTTTTCTAACACTTAACAAGTGTGCTACTCGTTTATCAGGTTTTGCTCCAAAACAGAAGTTTCCAATGAAGAGCTCGGCCTCTTGAAAGAAAGTGGAAATCTTACCCTGAGGAAGATTATTGTACCATATTTAAGCAGATCCTGTAAGAGTTCCCGAGAATGCCCTGCATCTCATCTCATCTGGCACAGCATAGATGTCGGCAGCAGCTTGGTATTGCTCTATATGAAGGACATGATCGGTTTTTCCATCATATTTAGGAGTCAAAACAGGTGCTTTGAACTTTGATAGTGTGGGAAAATCCACAATTGTTTGGACAAAAGGTGTCATTTGGACAAAAGTTCTTTGAAGAGGATTCTTGGCCTTGACCATTTCCCCTAATCTATCCTCCAACCTCTGAATAAAGCCTTTTCACACATCATTTCCTTCCTCGGGCCTATTGGTTCGAGAAATGGATCGTGTTGAACTGGCTTCCTGGGATCTACCTTGTCGAGCAGCTGGTTGTGATTGGGCAGAACCCTCTCTTAAATCAAATGGTCATCGAAAGTTTCTCGACACAGCCTTAGGAGGACTTTTATTCTTCCTATGGCCCAATCGATCAAAAGGAGAGACCCTACTCAATCTTTCCAGTGCACTGGTCCTTTCCGGAGAGAGAGTGGTGTGTTGTTCAGTATCTGTGGCTCGTACTGATGAAGTTCGACCCGGTTGATAAGAAAAATCTTCAGATTTATTAGTGCGATATGAATCGCTTTGCCTAATACGTGAAGAAAGTAAATGAGTATTTCTTTGACCACTTCATTGTCCTGAATAGGTTGATGCTCCACCTTGGATTATTTGCATGAGTTGTCGCATTGTTTCCTGCATGGTTGTCTGGCCTTGAGCCAAACTGGCCATGATTCCTGCCAGATCTTGGATATTTGGAGGAGCGGATGGATTTGGGGGGTTTCCAGCGTTTCAATTGCTGGATTCAGGATTATCAGCCATTGGTGATGAATTGTTTTTGGTGAAAAACGAAAATTACAGTCATTTTCCACAGACGGCGCCAATCTGTTGATGTAAAAATTAGATCATCTATAATTGTTTAATCACAGATAAAAAATAAATAAGACAAGAGATTTTAGAGTGGTTCAGCCTTGAATGAATGGCCTACGTCCACTTTTTTTCTTATTATTGATCGTTTGGAAATTATCGAAGTAGGGTTTTCCTCAAGAAATTTCGGTCCCCCACAATGAAGATGATACAATGTATTTATAGCCATCAAACTGTGCATGTGAATAGGTAATACATAGCTGTTCAATGAGCGTATACATCCGTATAATAATAATCAATATTTAATGCGCATTTAATCCTCTTAATTGTCTGATAATAAATTCTCTGATCGAGGTGCATCTCGGACTGCCTAAGTATCTCGGTATCCATGAGTTGCTCAGTGCAGTAAAGTTCCTCGGTGAGCACCTACTGCTCGGATTATTTGAATTGATCAGGGAAATTGAGTTCCTCGAAGTCAAGGTATTGTTCAGAAATGTTTGTTAGTGCCACGTAGATTGACACGTGTCTCCACTTAACTGCGCCATGTCAGCAGACCAAATTTGATATCAACAGCCAGTATCACCGCCGCAGGATTGCGACGATATGACATCCATGAAGTAAGGGCTGCAAGTTGTGGGTCCACTTGCACCTCCCCAGTCACCAGCAGCAATTTGGAAACCAGACCCATAACAACGGCTCCAACATAGCCAGCATCACCTACATCCCGCAAATGCACGGACTGCAGCATCGCCGGGAGGGAGATCATTCCTCCAACAACCAATGATCTAGCCGCCGAAGGCAAAATATGAAGAAGCCCGGCCAACAAATCCTTGGGAGAGCGGGAGAATTCGATCAAAGCCGCAGTAACACTGGGATTTACACCCAACATGGCAGAAAATTCCTCGTAGGTAGGACAAACTTCTTTCAACCCAAAGCGAAATACATGGTCTTCGGGGTACCAGAATTGTACCGCTGCCGTCAGCACGTTCCACTCAAAAGGCCGATTGCGCCATAAGGAGACTAGACGCATGTTGAAAGCATCATAGTTGACATTATAATAGCACATTGCTTCCAAAGTTTCGAGGTAGTTGACAAACTCAATGCTATCAAGGAGAGTCATCTTGCAAGGCTAAGAGATAGTCGGCAAGTAAGTAAAAATGCAAAGGTGTGATGAAAACACTCCACCCTTACCCCTTTTTTATACTTGAAAACCCTCACAAGAGACATAATCCCTACAGAAATCAGAAGGAATCCTACCCCACAAGGTACCAAAGGCTGAAGAGGGTACCATTCCAAGCTTTGAATTGATGGGAATGGACTGAACTGCCGATAGGCAGGTCAGGGTGCTTGTCGATCGGCAACCCCCCATTTTTAGAAATTTCCCTCTTTTCCTCTTTTGTCAAATCAGAAAACTCAATAAAAATAAATTGACATTCTCAACAGAATTTCAAAATCCCTTTTTCTCCTTATAAAATTTCCCTCAAAAAATTCCAAAAATATTCCTTTTTACGGTCTCAGCAGCAAAATAAAAAGCGCATGCGCATGCATTCATCATTAAATAAAAGATAATAAAAAAACTCCATTGCATTGCATCAATTTGTGTTATGTGTTACATCAATTTTGCAGGAAATAAAAAGAAAAAGCAAAAACAACGGGACTCAGCCCGAACCCATATTCTCTCTCTCAAGAGCTTCCACCCCTGCGACGTGCTCTCTTCCCCCTATGGCGCGATGATGCGCCACCACTACCCGAGTCCGAGTCCTCTCTGGATGAAGCAGACGACACCAAACAAGAAGGAACAAGAACCGCGTCCCGAATATGTGCAGTCGCCGAAGATATCCAGTCTCTGATGTCCCTTAGCCAAGTGGTCGACACCCGGACTTGCTGCAAGAAAAGGTGAAATCAGTATCAAAGCAGAAATGACCAAAATAGAAAAGAAAGAAAAAGAGGAACAAAAAAGTATACCGCAGGTCGAAGGACCTCCTCTGTAAAACCTAACTCCTCCGGATCCATCGCATGAGGACGGTGCAACATAGGCATCATCCCTCCATCAGCCCGCCGAATGTTGTACGAAGGGGTATGCAACCGCACAAAAGGAACCTCTGAAGTCGTCGCCGCCGCAGATGTCGACGGACCACCGCCGCTGTGGGAAGATCCCACCGCCCAACTCGAACCCGCCGGAGGGAAAGGCAATGCATCATATATGTTGGGCGCCATCAACCAGCTCGTCACAAAGTCCATATAATCATACGGCGCAGCCGTATCGGTGTACAACAAGTAGGACTCGCCAATCATCGCCACAATCCTCTCATCCTCCGACAGCAGTCGCTCCTGCCTCATAGACGTAGGAGGCTGCGCAGGTGGCACCACCACCTCCTCCTCGGCAATCTAACGAACCACCCTCTCCCCGAGATACCAGGAATGGACGAACTCATGCGCCAGCAAACGCCTTATCCGCGCGTTCACCCCAGTCGCCCCCGCATCCTGAATGGCTGTCTCCAAGGGATAAAAGGTCACCTGAAAATCTCCAAGAGAGCATAAATCAATACAAGATCAGAACAAGCAAAAACCAAGATTGAAATGGAAAGAGTCTTACCCTACCACTGGTCAGGTCATTCAAGACCTGATGCACCGCCTCCAGGGAGAGAGATCCCTTCGACTGCCGATTAGCCTTACGCCATCGATACAATCGACAGAAGTCTCGAACAGTGTCGTCCTTCAAAGCAATCAGCGGGGTGTTACACCAAATCACCTCGTAGAACCATGTCTGAATTCACAAACAAAAAGAGACGCATGAAAGGAGAATGCTAATGCATGAAAAGAAAAAGAGATGCATGAAAAGAAATGCGCAAACTGAAGAATAACTCAAGAAGGCAAGTGGCCCCAATAAAAGTCTGTCAACAGCACCAGCTGAATGCATCTAGAGAAGAGCAAAGGGTCGCCAAGGTCAAAATCCCCCAATCATAGAAAGGGATGTTCGAAAACATCCTCAGGTACGAAAAGAACTACAAATGAATGACGTCATCGCTCGACGGCACCATAAAACCTCCCAATACCAACAGAATAAATAACCGGGTCATCTGCCTCACTTGCAGCCCGTCCTCTACATCAATCATCCTGCTCACCAGAACATCCTTCAGCAGGGACAGCCGGATAGAATTCCTAGAAACTATCCTCCCCACATCACCAAGTGTGGCACGCAATGCCTCCGATCACACTCGTAAAGAGCGATCCACCTCTATCTGCTCTCCATCACAATCTAGCCCCAGCAACTGTTGCACGTCTATGGGAGTCACAGTCATCTCCCCAAAACCGAAATGGAAGGTGTGGGTAGTATTCCACCACCTCTCTCCCAAAGCGCACAAGACCGCTGTCGAACGAGGCGTCTCATCCAGCACCGATGCCAACCTCCCAAAACCCGCTGATAATACCATCCAACACACCACAGGTGGGAGATGCTCCCAGACATCCCTAAGCCCCATTGTCCCACGGGCACGCATGTTCTTCAAAGAAATATCAGACTGGCAAAAAGAAAAGTCTCATCAAAAGTCAAGAAAGAAAAATCACCAAAAAGAGAAGAATGCCAAAGGTCGGGTTACTTACATAACCACCGGGACTCACTCTCAAAGAAAGATGACGCGAGGGATCCCGCAGCAAGGTCCGTTCATCCGCAACAGGCTCAAACGCATCAAAGGAGTTCTCACTCCCCAAAGCAAGAGGCGCCCTAGCCCTCCACTCCATGTTCGCCCAGTCATCAACGGTCAACCACTCCCGGTGGACTGCAGTGCTCACAAAAGCGGCCATTTCTTAAAGATCGAAATGCTAGAATGATTTGTAGAAGAATCACAGAGAGAGAGAAATCAAAGAAGTTGTGAAAAAAATGAGGGGATTCGCCCCCTTTATATAGGATGCCAAGCGCCATGCCGATCGGTACTGACCCCTTGCCTTCCCGAGGTAGCCCAAAAGTCCGTGACACTGTCGAATGGCACCCTTCATACTATGACGACCGGCACCCCCCCTTAAATTTCGTACAGAAATTCCCAGAAAATACCAGAAAGCCTAAAAAAATCCCCGAAAAATTCCTAAAAATCCCAGAAAGGATTTAAAGCCCTTTCACCACGAAAACTTCGCATTCCCTTGAGCGGAACCCCTCTTTCCCAGCAAAATCCTCAAAAACCAAGTGAAAACTCCTCCCGACAAAGCTCCGGGGGGTCTCTAATGATCACCTGATCACTTCCCCAGCGGAATTCTCCTACAGCACCCAAAATAGGTTGTACCCCCCCCCCTCCCCCCGCAAGGTCTCCTAATGAAACAAAAGCTTCCCCAGCTATCAGCTCCCCAGCTCAAATCAAAATCACAAAAGCACTTTCCCTAGCAAAATCAAAATCCAATCTTCATCCACTTTTTAGGTCAAAATTGACCTCGGTCTTGGATAATCACCTGAGTTGGGTCAGAATTGACCCCAGTCCTCGGTCGTCACCACTCTTTAGGTCAGACTTGACCTCGGTCTTGGATCGTCACCTGAGTTGGGTCAGAATTGACCCCGGTCCTCGGTCGTCACCACTCTTTAGGTCAGAATTGACCTCGGTCTTGGATCGTCACCTGAGTTGGGTCAGAATTGACCCCGGTCCTCGGTCGTCACCACTCTTTAGGTTAGAATTGACCCCGATCTTGGATCGTCACCTGAGTTGGGTCAAAATTGACCCCGGTCCTTGGTCGTCACCACTCTCTAGGTCAGAATTGACCTTAGTCTAGGATCGTCACCTGAGTTGGGTCAGAATTGACCCCGGTCCTCGGTCGTCACCACTTTTTAGGTCAGAATTGACCTCGGTCTTGGATCGTCACCTGAGTTGGGTCAGAATTGACCCCGGTCCTCGGTCGTCACCACTCTTAGGTCAGAATTGACCTCGGTCTTGGATCGTCACCTGAGTTGGGTCAAAATTGACCCCGGTCCTCGGTCGTCACCACTCTTAGGTTAGAATTGACCTCGATCTTGGATCTTCACCTGAGTTGGGTCAGAATTGACCCCAGTCCCCGGTCGTCACCACTCGTTGGGTCAGAACTGACTCCGGTCCTCGATCATCACCACTCTTAGGTCAGAATTGACCTCGATCTTGGATCGTCACCTGAGTTGGGTCAGAATTGACCCCGGTCCTCGGTCTTCACCACTCTTAGGTCAGAATTGACCTCGATCTTGGATCATCACCTGAGTTGGGTCAGAATTGATCCCGGTTCTCGATCGTCACCACTCTTTGGGTCAGAATTGACCCCGATCCTCGATCGTCACCACTCTTAGGTCAAAATTGACCTCGATTATTAGACCTTTACCCTAAGCCCGCAGATTCGACTTTGACCCAAAGAATTGATCATCCCCAGCACACTCCTTAGGTCCTCAGAATCGGCCTCGATCCTCTGAATCGGTCATACTCCCTCAAAAGCATCAAGTGGTGTCTATTCAACGGTCATCATTTGTTCCAAACTCACACGTCGAGGGGATCTGTAGACATCCCATTCCGTTACCCCCAACTCTCCATAGGTCCTTAGTACCTCCCTTCATCATTACAAACCCAGGTCATGTCCCGAGTACTGACCTAGAAGCCATCGGGCACTCCACGACTGAGTTTGACCAAAAAGTTAAACTCTTCATCTCGGCTGAGACTGAATGAATCTTCGAAGGGCACTGAATACCCTTTCCAACGGTCCATCCCGTACGCGATTCCGACTTACCATGCGGACGAACGATCCGTTTGCGTCCAAAACTTGACCTAGAGGCCATTGGGAGCTCCCGGGCTCTGCTTCAACTGAGTCAACTCTTCAGCTCAACCAAGGTTGAATGAATCTTTGAAGGGCACTGAATACCCTTTCCAACGGTCCATCCCGTGCGCGATTCCGACTTACCATGTGGACGAACGATCCGTTTGACTCTGAGAGGTCACCGAATGCTTCCAGGGCCTGATTGACCAAAGTCAACTCTCCAAACGGGGTCAAACTCTTTGGAATGTCGAAGTACATCTCCTAACCTTTCCAACGGTCTTCCATGTGCGAGAGTCGAACTTACCATGCGGACGAACGATCCGTTTGCGTTCGAATGATTCCCCGTCCAATGGACTGACAAATGCTTCCGAGCCATATTTGACCCAAAGTCAACTACCGAACCCGGGAGCGATCCAAAGGACTTTCAAAGGTCTATGAATTAACTTTCCAACGGTATTCCCCGTGCACAATTCTTACCAACGATTTTCCCTCGATAGACAATTTTCTGAAAAAGCCTGAAACGCACTGCCAAATGGCAAGTTCCAGACCCTGCCTATCGGCGGGTGTCGATAGGCAGGAAGAGGTATATGCCGATTGGAAGTTACCTGGGCCTATAAAAGGAGGCCTTCACCCCATTGGCAGGGGGAGACAGATATGATAAAATTCACTCTCAACGAATCCCAGAAACCTCTCTCGAAGGCAACGTGATTTCAACCCCTAAATCCCTTTTTTTACTTCAACTTTTCATCAAACTTGGTGAATTAGTCACTCTCCATCATCATCCAAGTGCAAGGGCTGCTCTCCAACACTCAAGATCAAGCTCAAGATCTTCAAGAAGGTCCAACTTTCTCAAACTCTCTCTTAAATCCTCTTAAATTCTCAATAACTTGTTTTCATTAGTTAGCACTCTTATTATCTCATCCCACACATCCTAATATACTTTTTATTTAATATTATTGCACATCTCTTATATTCATATAAATAAAAACCCAAAAAATAAGAAAAAGTACTCATAAATTCTAAATAGGGATTCTCATACTTTTTCTCACACTTTTCTCACAACTAAAACACTTTTTCTACACACATTTATTAATAAGAGATCCCCCATTTGGATTTATGGGATAAACCCCACCCCTCATTTTGCATGCAAACTACATGGACTTTGATGCCTTTATAGGCTACGTAGGCGTCTCGGGGTAAAACTCGAGACTCGAGTCCTCTCTCTCACCATTTTTTTTACTTCCTATTTTCTCTAAACCTAATCTTCTTATATTCTATATACTTGCCCTTAGTGACATATTGCTCCATATGCGTTATCGTTCCATTATAACGATCAACGTAGGGGTAATCGCGTAAATCTTATTTTTTTTTAATATTATTCTTATATCTTCCTACGGATGACTCGCTTTATCTTTTCAATGATACAAGTCGAGGATTCCTACCTCCATTATATATATACACATGCACACATATCACGGGGGGAAATATAAGGGAAAATAGCAAATATCCATGAGAGACCGAAAGGGCGGAATGGGTGCTAACACCTTCCCATTTCGTAACTAAGCCTCCGAACCCTTCTAGAATCATTTTGGTTTCGCACGCACCAGTATGTCTTTGGACGCCATCCTTCGGGGTGGCTTCCCCTTTTTCTTTTGTCTGTTTTGAGTAAAATAGACTGGAGACTCTGACTCTCTGTACATTTTTACACCACATCTCAAACGACGTCGGCCGAAGCGCTCCAGAGAGGGACGCACGGGACCCGAAGGATCCTTCCTCCACGCGCCCGCCCGCGTGGTGAGGATCGGGGATGGCCACAATAACCTTACCAAAGTTAAACTTACAGAAAATTTTTGTTGAAGAACCTTGATTATTCGGATCTGTGTTGATATGAATGTGATCTAAACTTCTTCGACGGTGTAGAGGTATACGACATATAAATTGATAACGGATAAAAATGTCCTTACAAAAATGTCCTTACGTTAGGATTCGTGGTGCAAACCCGTTTGAATTTTCTCCAACCAAACTCCCTCGTATATATATATATATATATATATATATATATATATATTTGTTTTTTATTTATTAAGTACTTTTGAGGTTTCTATCATTCTCAACTTAGAGAAAATCCTATTAGCCCTATTTTTGGCATTTATTTCTTTTTATTGCTTTGATTTTCTTTTGGGCTCTTCTAAACGGTGGCTTTCACGACGAGTCAATTTTTCACTCCCGCAGCCCTTTTCCATGAAAACTCATCATTTTTTCAGTATTCAATCCTAATGGTAAACGGTTCTTACATGCAAACCTCCTCCTTAAGTCTACTTACACATAAATGAAAATATTGAGATAGGAACGCCTCACCAAACTCAAATATGCATGACATGACAAACATTCATATAAACTCGTGCATGTGTGCAAAGATGGCATATATACAAAGTCAAATTAAAATGCATATCAACTTCGAAACAATCCCATAATACAATGGTTAATATCATTCTAAGCATTGATAATTAGGACCAAATGTCCTAGCCACATGGATAATGGAAGGTAGGGGGTCCAAGCACACCAATATGCCATATCAATCATGTAAACTCACGACAAACAAATAGACCGAAAATCTTTTTGTGTTTTTCTAAAAATATTTAAAACAAAAAATCCTTTTGTGTTTTTTGAAAAAAAAAATTATCAAAAACATAATCTTTTTGTATTTTTTCAAATAAGACTCAATAAATGAGAAAAATAATACAAAAGATACACATGTCATAACACTATCAAGATATAAATCATGATGTAAAGACTAGCATATGACAAACATGGCAACACAATCATCCTTTAGATTTAACATGGGAAGATTCAAGTGCAACCAAATGAGAACTATGAAGTTTAAGTCCTAAAGCCTCTAGGTCCAATTTCCTATTCCAAGTAGATGTAAAATTATGCATGGGGGTTTTGGGAACCGACATGACTTTATTCTTAAACTTCCTAGCAACATAACTAAGGTCATAGCAAAAACTTTTAAGGTGACGGGAATCATTACCAAAATATCGACCTCTCCTCACGTTCCTAGTGGGCTCTCTCACACAATTGGTATTATCTTTGGGAATGGGAACAACTCTATCATCGTAGCCTATACCAGACCTATCACTTTTGACTTGGACGGTGCCTAACATCCTATCCAACTTCTTCGACCTAGATTCTAAGTCAAACTTCACCTTACTCGAGTCTTTTAACTTCTTTTCTAACTCACAAATCCTAGACTCAAGCACACGCCTGGACTCCTCAAACTCTAGAACTCCTTTTTCAATGACTCCATCAAGCCACGAAGGCTATCTCTCTCTTTCTCCACATATTCTAGTTTCTCCCTAATCATCCTTTCCCATGCCCTAAGATCCTCAATCAAAAAATCATTATTTTCTACGGCACGCTCATTCAATCTAGCTTGCAATTTAGAGTATGCCTTTTCACTTTTACCTCCTCGGCATACAATTAATTAAAGGCAACTTGCAACTCTCTCACATCAACCTCCTCTTCCTCACTCACTTAGGATTCAACGGCCTCAAAAGTGTCATGCACATGAGAATCTTCATGGGAAGATTTATCGTCGTCGCTCACATGACATGCCAAGAAAGAAACAAATTTTCCCTCATTAGGGGAACTCTATCCCTCTTCCAAATCACTATCACTTAAGGAGGCACTATAAGCTATCGATTTCTTGCCCTCTTTCTTAAGTCTAGTGGGACACTCAGCAACCTTATGACCATACTCCTCACACCCAAAACACCTATTCGACTCAACCCTATTAAATTTTTCATTCTTATCCTTAGGGGTGGACTCAACCTTGTTGTTCTTGAATTTCTCAAAACTTTTTGGCATATTTCGATGGCTTTTGAAATTTAAGAAACATTTTGAACTTCTTTGCCAACAAGGCGACATCCTCAAAATCAGAATCGGAATCGTCATCCGAAACTTTAGTCTCCTTCTTTAGAGCTTTCAAAGCACTGCCCTTTTCTTTCTTTGGCACTTTCTTGGAGGTCAACATATCGAGTTCATAGGTTTGTAGGTCACCTACAATCTCTTCAAGTTTCGTCGATTCAAGCATACATAAGGAGTTTAAAACGGTTACTTTTGCATCAAACCTACTCTGCAAAGATCTCAAAATTTTCTTTATCACACGGTTATTGAGAATCTTTTCTCCTAAGTTAAACGAGGAGTTGACAATATTAGACAACGTAGCGAAAAAATCATCAAACGACTCACTCTCTAACATTCTAATCGTCTCAAACTGTGTAGTGAGGTTTTGTAGCTTAGACGCCCTAACCATGCTAGTGCCCTCGTGAGTAAGTGCAAGTGTATCCCAAGACTCTTTTGAAGTTTTTCAAGTCATGACTCTGTTATACTCTTCCAGTATAACATGTGAGGAAATTACATGTAGACCTTTAGAGTTGTAAAGTGCAAGTCTATGTTCGGCTTCGGTCCATGACTCAACGGGTTTCAAACTAATGACCTCACCTTCTCATGTGACTAGTGGTGACCAACCCTTTTCACCGCTAACTACACACGCTCATCAATAGATTTTAAAGCACTTCTCATTCGCATTTTCCAGTAAGCATAATTTGTGCCATCAAAAATAGGAGCACGAAAACTTTCAAAACCACCAAAATTCATCCTAAAAACACACAATATCAACACAATAAAAATATGTTTCTAGTTCTGATACCAATTTGAAGGCCCCTTTTTCTATGCGAAAAGTGTTTTTAAAGATGACAAAATAATTTCTTTTCAGGAAAAACCTTTTTTCCAATTTTTAATATGCACCAAGTTGTGAACCAATTTTATCTTAATCAAATTTTATCTTGATTAATCATAAACATGCATTTAGTGATTAAAGAAAATAAAGTAAAGAAAAGAATGCTCACAACACCAAATGTACGAGGAAACCACTAAGGGAAAAAACCCCGGACGGCCCAATCCAGAAAATCACTATGATATGGAACTACAAGGAAAAGACACAAGTCTTACTCAACGACTCGATCCCCATGAAACTTGACGCTCTTCTGATCTTCAACCACTCCTCCACAGTTCCCACGCAGAAATTCCTTCTTCCACGATGCTCATCCATAGCACGCATCCACGTATGTCTCGGTGTCCACCAATATGGCTTGTAACATTTACGATGTTAAACACGGCTCTTTTGCTTCTTTACCATAAAACCTAGCAAAGTTCTATGTAGAACAAACTCTGAATGGTGCCAACAAAGATAACTATAGCATATAATAATGAAAGCTCTAATCTTTAAAACTCTAAGGATATTTTGGACTTAAAAAACTTTGTGCAGAAAACGTACTTGTTTGTAAACTATTTTTCAGACTGCACGCCTACGAAATTCTAAAGAAACCACGCATTAAATAATTTTCTTGAGGTGGCGGCTAGCTCGAACAACTGTAGATGTCGCTCAAACGAGATGGCTATGTCATTTGAACGATATAGTGATCTCGCTTGAACGACTGTTTCTATCGTTCGATGTCGTTTGAGAGACAAAACGAAATAAAGTTTGTGTAAAATACAACTCTAAACATCTTTATCAGAATAAAATGAAGTGTAAACGTTTTCAAACACTTTAATAACATTTTAAAAACAATTCTTTAATAAAATAAGAACCTTAAACATTTTTAAATAAATTTTGAGTCCCATTAAAATTACGCATTCATACCTGAATAATCTCGAAATGCAATTTGATTTGAAGACGAAATTTTCACCATAAACTGGCATGATAAATCTTTGAAGCTTTTCCACAATGTCTTCAATAAACTTCAATATGTCATAGTCTGTGTGGGATCGCGATAATAAAAATCTACTTAAGACTCAAACGTGTTTTGTTCCGGGAATAAGTCAAATAAACATAAAACGGACTTAATTGGAAATTTTGTCACTACCACTCATGTTGTTCAAACGACATAGCAATGTCGTTCAAATGACATTGATAATTCGTTCAAATGACAACTTCTAATGACATGCAATGTCGTTTGAGGTCATTTCTTATTTGCATCAAACGAACCCGTACAGTTTTGTGTTTTCACAGGTTGTTTTTAAGGTCGTTAGTAACGACATCTAATCTCATTCAAATGACATGCAAATGACATGCAAATGTCATTTGAACGACATGCGTCGCCTCAAATTTTTATTCAGCTTATAAATACCTGTTACGAAGTTAGGTTTTACAAGTCTTTCAAAACTCCTCCTCTGCATATCTGATGCACTTTCAGGCTTCATCTTTTAGGCTTTTAAATCCTCCAAAGTCCTAAATCATTTATGTGAATCATTCTTAAGCCCTATTATTAATATTACTCATTCGTGAGTAAAACTTGTGGAGAAGAAGGTTGTCTCCATTGCTAACCATTGGAAATCTTGTGGGATCTCTTTCTATAGACTTCGAACCGACACCTAACGGTTTTTATCGTCACAAACACTGTATTTATACTATGTAATTGTAAGTCTAAGATTTATACTTAATAGAGAAATATAAAGGTTTTACACTTGCTTGGGATTTTCCTCAAATTTTTCTGGTGGTTGTTTTGATTTGCATGCTAGATAATTCATATTACTGTCAATCACAATTAGATGCACATTTTAGGGTTTTAATTAAAACTGGACATAAAATTGAAATTTAATTAAATAAGTTTGAACTTTAAATGCAAGTTCACTCTCAAAAAAGCTATTCCAATGGTAATTGGGATGCTGAAGAATTCTTTTAAAATGGTAGAGGGAAGCAACTTTAAATTGAATTCAAAGCAAATTGCTTGTCTTAATATGTTCTTTATTATGAGATTATCTAGTTTTAAATGGTAACTCCAATATCCACTTGCTTCATACTCAATGTTATACACCTTCAGTGAATAATTAAAAGTATAAATTTAAATCGGACATAGTGTTGACGGTAGAGAAATACATATGCGTATTTTCTCAGTGTTATCCTAAATAGTCACTGTTGATGTAAAAAATTAGATTATATCTAATTATTTAATCACAGATAAAATAAAATGAGACAAAGAGATATTAAAGTGGATCAGCCTTGTAAGAATGGCCTACGTCCACTGTTTCTATTATTGCTGAGTGTTTGGGAATTCTTGATTACAAGTTTAGTCAAGAAATTCTCAATCACCTTCCAATGAGGATGATACAATGTATTTATAGCCCTCGGGATGTACATGTGAAAGGGTAATACATAGTTGTCCCTTAGGCGTATACATCTGTATGATAATAATAAGCATTTAATGCGCAGTTAATCTGTTGGTTATCCTACTATTAATGCTCTGTTCGAGGTGCAGCTCGGACCGCCTAAGTAGCTCGGTACTCATAAGTTGCTCGATATATTAAAGTTCCTCGGAGAACTCTTGTTGGTCGGAGCGTCTGAGTTGATCGGGGAAGTAGAGTTCCTCGTTGCAGTATGGTTTCTCGGAGAGCATCTATTGCTCGGAGCATCTGAGTGGGTCAAAGTGTTGTTCGAAATTGTTTGTTATTGTCACGCAGATTGCCACGTGTCTTCACTCAATTGAGCCATGTCAGCAGACTAAATTTGGTATCAACAGAAGCCCCCAATGTTTCATAGTTCGAAATTTGAGGAGTGTGGAACATTCTTTCTCGAAATATGGAGGTTTTAAATGGTCATCGTGAAATTTAGGAGTATTTTCTTTTGTATCTATTTCTCCTTCCAAATTCTTAGAATCGGACTTTTTTGAATTTTTATAACCGCTTCGATTCCCGCGCCTCTTTTTAGCCGCTTGGTAACGTAACCGTCTCTTTTTGTAATCATTATCTTTACCCATTCCCAAGACAGGGTATTTAACGTTGCAGAAAATCCCCTCGTCTTCTACTTTTTCAAATTCAACTTTTTGAGTTTTCCATTATCTCTCTCTCTCCTATGCGTTCATCTCTTTCATCATTCGTTGTCAACAAACTCATCCTTTTTCCTGTAAGATCTTCTTCTTTCTCTTTGATTTCCTTTACTCATCATGGTTTATCCTATAGAGTCGCTTGATAAGTTTCGTTCTGATTTCTCTATTCCTTCATGGGTTATTTTGGAGGAACTTTCTGAGCCTTCAAATTATTTTCGTTTGGCTGAGGGACATTGGTTCCCCAGTCTCTTTGTCGCTGAATGTGGATTTTCTTTTCCCCCAAACCCTTTATGTCTGGAATTCTGTCTATTTTGACGTGGTTCCTGCAAGAATAGCCCCCAATACGTGGAGAATAGTTAACGGAGTTCATAGATTAAATCAAATTCATGGAACTCGTATAGGAATTCCAGAAATTATGTTCTGTTATAGATGGGCTATTGGTGACAATACTTTTTATTTAAAAACTAGGTTTTTAAATAGGGCTTTAGTGGTCAATCTCCCAGATGCCAATAGGGACTACTTCGAGCACGGGGTTGTTATGAAAAATTGGCAACACCCTCCACTGACTGGAAATGATGTGTACCAGGGTCCTAGATGTCCTCCCTATGGCAATGGGATAGGCTGTTTTTATTTTATTTTTGAAATTATGCTTCCTTTGTGTTTGATAAAATGTGTAACCGATATTTTAATTTTCATTTATTTGTAGTTGACAGCAAAATAAAGTCTCTAAAAGAGACAGAAGTTAATTTAACACATCTAAAACTTATCTGGAGTTTGCATCAGACTGTTGCTGACGAGCATATCAGGTCAGCTTCATATTTGTTGCAGTATAAGAGTTACACCTCATCTTTTACTGCTCGTCCCGTGATAAGTGAGGTAGAACCAGTACCTGCTTTTGCAAGTTCTTCACCTGAGTCTCATATCCCTCTGAGTGAAAGAATGAAGAAAAGAAGAGCTCCTGCCATCTTCGAGAAATCTGCCTCTGTTGCTGGAGAAGCAAAGAGAAGTAAACATGATGTTCTAGAAGAGGGGACAAAGAAGATTGATGCACCCCCTACGGCTACTACTATGAAGGTTGTCGAGAAGCCCCCAGTGGCTCCGAGCAAGGTCGCTGTTCCAAGCGAGGTGATTGTTATCTCTCCGACTAAGACTACATCGTTAGTCGAGACCATTCCTGTTCCCCCGAGGAAGCTGAAGAAGAGATCCTCGGTCAATTTGGCTGAATCCATCTCTCAGCCCCCGATTACTGGAAGTGGTGTTCCCACTTTTGTTGCCCCGAGCTCTGCCATGAGCTCAGTGAAGTCTTGGATCATTCCCGAGATCCAAGGTATGGAAGAAAATCTTTATCGGGACATGGTTACCTCATTAGATGCTCGTCATATATCTTTTGTAAGTATTATTGTCCTCAACTTTCATTTTTCCCTTATTACATATGTGTACTGACTTCATATCATTTTCTTTTCCCAGTTGGTGACCTGTTTTAATACCATTTTAAAGAAAGATGAAGCTATTAAAGCTTCAAGCTCCTCGTCTGGTGTAGAGGAAGCTTTGGTGGGCCTGACGCAGTCTTTGAAAGATTCTCGTCGGAAGTATGATGATGATAAGGCTGTTTGGGAGGAGAAACTTGGTTCCACCGAGCAGGAGAGAAACCAAGCTGTTGAAGTCTCCAAAGGTTTGGAGAAAAAAGTAAAAATCTTGGAAGATAAGAATAAAGAGCTCGATGAAAAGATCAAAAATGCTAAGGAGTTTGAAAGTAAGCTCAAAAATGCTAAAGAAGAGTTGGGCCGACTTCGTGAAGTAGGTCGTCAAAAGGAAGAAATAGAGAATAAGCTGAAGGCTGCCGAGGATCTTCTTTCCGAAAAGATTTCCTTGGAAAAAGCGAAAAGGAAGTTGGCTGTAAAAAAGTCTTTCAACACTGGCTGGGATAAGGGGTGGAATAAAGGTCTGGCTGCCATGATGTCGCAGGTGAAATTTGGTAGCCACAAATACTTTAGGGATGGCTGGGTCGTTGTTCTGCAAGAGATGAAGGTCGATGAAAATTCTGACCTGTTTCAGCAACACATCCCGGGCCCCCCTCCAACTCCTGAAGAAGAAGAAGAAGCGGACGAAGCCGCCTCTGAGGAATCCTCCATGGTGATGGGAGATCAAATTCCTCATTCCCCAGCTATCCAGTCGACCAGCGAGCAACTTCAACGATTCGTTGTTTCAAACGAGCAACTTCCAGCACTCCCCGAGCAACCATCTGTTCCATCCGAGCAACCTACCTCCTCGTCCCAGCCTCCCGAGATAGTTTTGGGAGACAAGGAAAAGGTGTAGAGTTGTTCGGACTTTATCAAATGTAACTCTGAATTTTGTACTTCTCCTTTATGATGTAATAAAATTTGAAGTTTCGCCTATTCATACTGTTGTTTCTCTTCTTCATGCTCTGTTTGAACTCTTATTGATTCTTGCTTTCTCTTCCTTTACTAGTTTATGGCCATGATGGAGTTATTGTCTGCTCATGATAAAAAATTGTTGAGGCAATGCAATGAGTACTTCAAAGTTGGTCATACAGATATGAGTGCAGCACAAATCGTTGACATCCTCGGTCAAGGTGCTTCAGAGCAAGCAACTCTAGCCTACCAGTATTTGAAGTGCCTGCTTGAACGTGCAGTGGCTAACAATGTAGCATATAATGAAATGATTGAAGATCTCCAAGGAACTCTTGAAGAGCTTCAACAATAATATAAGGAATCTACAACCCTTTTGCACGAAGGATACGAGAAGAAGTATCAGCAACTTAGTGCTGATAAGGGATACGATAAACTGTTTGCTGCTTACAATGTGAGGGAGAGAACTTTGAAGGGTGAGGTCGAAGAGCACAGACAGATAGCTGAGTTGTTAGAGCAGGAAAATAATAACCTGCAAAGAGAGGTGTCTCAGTTGAAGTCTGCAGCTTCCACCTCAAACGCTTTGGTCCCTGTGAACGACAAGGGATTATCTTTCTTGGAGGTCGAAAACGCCAACCTGAGGGATGAATTAGAAACCTTGAAGAGAGCTGGCCCTTCTACATATACTCGGGGACGAGCAAGAGCTCCTCGGGGACGAGCAAGAGCTGCTCGGATTACTGTCGAGGAACAGAGAACTCAATCTGCTCTGGAGAACCAGGCCTTCCAACTGATGACAAAGAACCAGGCATTGGCTGACATGTCTAAGAAGATCAGGAATCTGGACGAGCAGCTTTCTGCACAGAAGTCTGCCTTGGAGAATAAATAACTCTTTATAAAAAGTCTTCACGAGCAGTTGGAAAGGTTGACTTATCAGTTCCACAAGCAGCCCAAAGAATTTTGGATGGTTGGCTACAATGAGGCTCTTTACCATTTGGATGATCGGATCCAAAATACGAATAATGAAGGTTACAAACAAGGGTGGTTGAATGCCCTGGGTGTACTGCAACTGGAACAAAGTCACTACTTGTGGGATTATCATAATCCTGGGTTGCTCGACTTGCCAGTGCCACCCTTCAAACTCGACATGAGCTGGATCCCTGCTCGGGCAATCCCTCAGTGTTTGATTTCCAAATACCTCGGGGATTATAGTCTCCATTCCAATGCTGAAATATCTCGCCCCGAGCACCTACTCGATCGACCATCTGTGATGAACATCAGGATGCATAAAGATCTTAATTTCATAAACTCCCCTTATGCTTTAAACGATCCTCCTGCTGGCGAGGAACCTGTTTCAAAAGCAGAGGGGAAGAAACCAATAGAATAGGAATCTCGATGTAATAATTAATTTGTATTTCATTCTCAATGTATTCTGTTTTTGGATTTAATGAAAGACTTTTATTTTTGCTCGCAATCTTGATTGCCATTGCCTTGTGGTTGTAAAACACTTTATATATGTATATCTGTTAAAAAGATAACAACATTGTGTTATTTGTCGATCAACTTAGAGTTGATTAAAACTTATTGTCGACCAGTTTGAATTTGTGGTAATCATTTGACAACTTAACCAAACTTAATAATGTTTTGTTTCTCGACTAACTTGGTAGTAATTTAAAAAGTTACGAGTATCAAAAATTTTGCTCGATCACTTTCTCGTACTCATAAATGTTTCCGACCAACCAAGGTCGGTAAATTTTCCTTCTCGACCAACTACAGTTAGTGGATTTTTTCTTACCGACCAACTTTGGCACTTTTTGGAATAGTTTCTCTTCCTAACCAACCTTAGTTGGCATTTTTAGGAATAGTTTTACTTCCTAACCAACCTTAGTTGGCATTTTTAGGAATAGTTTTACTTCCTAACCAACCTTAGTTCTCATTTTTAGGAATAGTTTTACTTTCTAACCAACCTTAGTTGGCATTTTTAGGAATAGTTTTTCTTCCTAACCAACCTTAGTTCGCATTTTTAGGAATAGTTTTACTTCCTAACCAACCTTAGTTGGCATTTTTAGGAATAGCTTTTCTTCCTAACCAACCTTAGTTGGCATTTTTAGGAATAGTTTTTCTTCCTAACCAACCTTAGTTGGCATTTTTAGGAATAGTTTTGAGTAGTCTGAGTTTTGCTGAGTAGTGTGTAGCACTAGTATTCCGCAAAAAAATTCCAACAAAAGGAGAGAATTGGGCAGAACATTGTCACTTTATTCATACTAACGAAAATGTATTACATGAGAGTTTACATCACTGATAATACTTGCGCAAGTGTTCTGCATTCCATGCATTCTTAAACTCCTGCCCTTCTAAAGTTGTTATTTTATAGGTTCTTGGTCGAACAACTTCTATAACTCGGTAAGGTCTATGCCAGTTTGCTTCCAATTTGTTGTGCTTTTGAATCACTTTCTTTAGCACATAGTCTCCTTCTTTCAGGTCGCACTTCTTTACTCTCTTATTGTAGAACAAAGTTGTTCGTTGTTGGTAAGCAGCATTCCTGATGGATGCTTCTTCTCTAACTTCCTCGAGCATGTCTAAATCCAATCTTCTCATTAAGTCGCTGACAGGGGAATTGAAATTCAGTACTCTATGTGTCGGGAGACCCAACTCGGCAGGTATAACGGCTTCACTTCCAAATGCCAGCATATACGGAGATTCCCCTATTGCTGCTCGAGGAGTAGTTCGGTAAGCCCATAGTACTGATTGTAGCTCGTTGATCCAATTTGCTTTCGCGTCATTCAGTCTTTTCTTCAAGCCATTCAGTAGCGTTCTGTTTGTTACTTCAATTTGTCCATTGCTTTGGGGATGGCCTGGTGCCGAGTGGATCTTCAAGATATTTGACTGATGACAATAGGCAGCGAACTCCTCGTTGTCAAATTGTGTTCCATAGTTGGTAATGAATGCATGGGGAAGACCATATCTGCAGATGATATTTTTCCAAATAAATTGATACACCTTCTCGTACGTCATGTCGACAAGAGGCTCAGCTTCTACCCACTTAGTAAAATAATCCACTGCGATGACGAGATATTTAAATCTTCCTCTGGTCATTGGAAGTGGTCCGACCAAGTCAATTCCCCACATAACAAATGGCCAAGGGGAAGTAATGGGTGTCAACAACGCTTGGGGAGTTCTTCGGATAGTGGAAAAGCGTTGACACTTGTCACATTTCTTGGCATAGGCTATACAATCTGCCCTCATCGTTGGCCAGTAGTATCCTTGCGTCATAACCCTTTGCAAAAGCATCCGACCTGTTACATGGGCTCCACAGGACCCTTCATGGATCTCTTCAATCAATTCTTTCACCTCGGTGGGATGCACACATCTTTGCAAACCTGCTATAATTCCTCGTCTGTATAGAATACCATTATTCAGTACATAACGTGCAGCTTTAAACTTTAGTTTTTTGGCTACAAGCTTGTCAGTTGGTAATTCCCCCTCCTCAATATATGCCCTGATGGAATCCATCCAAGATGGTCCTAAATTAAGGGAAATAAAATTCATCGTCAAATCTTCATTTATACTCCGACCAGCTAAAACTTCAATTGGGATTGTTCTTCGTAGCTCGGTACGAGTAGCTGATGCTAATCGAGCTAAGGTGTCGGCCCTCGCATTCTCCATTCTTAGTATTCTGACCAGCTGAATAGCAGCAAATTCTGATACCAATTCCTTTGCCTTTGCATGATACCTGATCATTAATTCTCCTTTGGCTGCATATACTCTCATCATTTGATTTATGATCAATTGTGAGTCACTGAAGACAATAACCTGCTCTACCCCCATGGTTTTTGCCAAACTAAGACCTGTAATCATGGCTTCATATTCAGCCTCATTATTCGTAGCTTTGAATTGGAAGCGTAGGGTATATTCCATATTGACCTCGTCTGGACTATTAAGAACAATCCCTGCCCCACAGCCTGTTGTGCAAGATGAGCCATCCACATATAAACTCCATATAGGTAACTCGTCTTCAAATTTCTGATCTGACAGAGTTCCTTGATGGAAAATTTGTTGCTTCCTTTCACCCTCTCCAAATATTTCTTGTTATTCGTCGATCATCACTTCTTGCCCTTTTACCAACCTAAGTTGGTCTGGGCTTGAGTTTGATGATTCTGTAACATCTACTTGCCCTTTTACTAACCTAAGTTGGTCTGGGCTTGGGTTTGATGATTCTGTAACATCCACAGGTTGATCGGTGAGCAGCTTTTTCTCCTCGGTGGTATTAGGATAGGTGAACTCTGCTATAAAATCTGCTACTGCTTGCCCTTTAAGCGATGATCTGGGTTTATAAATTATGTCATATTCACCGAGCTCTATTGCCCAATACATCAATCTTCCTGATTTTTCTGGTTTATGAAGAGCTTGCCTCAATGGCATATCGGTATATACGACTATAGTATGAGCCTGGAAGTATGGCTTCATTCTTCTACTTGCCTCGATCAATGCTAGTGATAATTTTTCCAGCTTTGGATATCTGATCTCTGCTCCTCGGAAGGCTTTGCTAGTGTAATAAATCGGTTTTTGCACTCCATTCTCCACTCTTATTAGTGCCGAGCTAACTGCATTCTCTGACACTGCCAGATACAAGTACAATTTTTCTCCCATCACTGACCTGGACAATAGTGGAGGTGCTCCCAAATATTTCTTCAAGTCTTGAAAAGCCTTCTCACATTCATAATTCCACTCAAAAGTCTTTCGGAGCGTTTTGAAGAATGGGAGACATCTATCAGTTGCTCGCGATACAAATCTGTTGAGTGTTGCTACACGTCCTGTAAGACTTTGCACTTCTTTCTTCGTCGTTGGAGATCGCAGCTCTAACAGAGCTTTGATCTTTTCAGGGTTTGCTTCAATGCCTCGTTGATTGACAATGTACCCGAGAAACATGCCTTCTCGTACTCCAAATACGCACTTCGTCGGGTTCAGCTTCATTTGATATTTATCTAGTTGATCAAAGGTCTGGCCTAAGTCAACTAGATGATCAGCAGCTTTCTTGCTCTTTATCAGCATATCATCAATATAGACTTCCATATTGCAACTGATTTGTTCTGCAAACACCTTATTCATCAGCCGCTGATATGTTGCACCTGCATTTTTCAAACCAAAAGGCATAACATTATAACAGTAAGTTCCCCTAGGGGTAATGAAAGAAGTACTCTCCCTATCTTCAGGTTTCATCTTAATCTGGTTGTATCCAGAATAAGCGTCCATGAAGCTCAACAGCTCGTGTCCCGAGGTAGCATCTACTAATTGATCAATTCGGGGCAAGGGAAAATGGTCCTTTGGGCATGCTTTGTTGAGGTCGGTGAAATCTACACACATCCTCCATTTGTTGTTCTTTTTCTTTACCATCACCACATTTGCTAACCAGTCTGGATATTTAACATCTTCAATAAAGCAAGCTTTCTGGAGCTTCTCGACTTCTTCCTGTATAGCTTGATTCTTCTCAGGACTGAATACTCTTCTTCTCTGCTTTACTGGCTTGATCTCCTTATTCACGTTGAGTTTGTGACATAAGAAATTTGGGTTTATTCCGGGCATATCCTCATGACTCCATGCAAAAGTTTGCTTTCTGCTTCTTAGGAAAGTTATCAATTTCTGTTTTAGTGAGGCTTCCAACGACGAACCTATTTGAGTTGTTCGTTCAGGGTGCTCGTCATCCAGAATGATGTTTTCAGTAACTTCCACCACCTGGCCTTTCACGAGTTGGGACTCATCTCTAGGATCCAATGTTTCAATTTCTGCACCTTCCTCCACTTGATAGGTAGTAGCCTTTTTCCTTGATTCCTCCAGTTCTTCTTGCTCGGCAGATGAATAGTAACATTCCCGAGCTACTTTTTGATCACCCTTCATAACTCCTACTCCAAAATTTGTTGGAAATTTTAGGCATTGATGTACTATAGATGGCACTGCCTCAAACTTCTTCAATCCTACCCTTCCCATGATGATATTGTAGGTTGATTGAACATTTTTATCCATCACGAAGAAGTGTATTCTTTCTGTTCGACAAGCAGGCCATGTACCAATGAATATATCCAATTTGATCGTCCCAAGTGGAAAAACTTTCTCGCCAGCGAAACCGATGAGGGGTCTATGATAAGGCTCTAGTTGAGATAGCTTTAGATTTAAACTGTCGAAGCACGAGTAGAACATGATGTCTGCCGAGCTACAATTGTCTACCAGTACTCTTGAAATCATTACTTCGTACATCCTCATTTTGATTACCAGTGGGTCATCATGAGGATATAGAATACCTGTGAGGTCGTTCTTTGAGAAATCAATGACCAATTTCTCTTTGTTTACCTTTCTCGGGCGATCCTCCTCGGCTAGATTTATTCGTTGAATGTATGAGCAAGATTGGGCCTCACAAAGGTAAGCTTTTCTCTCTGCAGTAAGGTCTCCTCCTACTACATCTCCACCTGTAATAACATTACAATCAAATTACCCAAAGCGTATTGAAAATACCTCACGTTCTGGTTGCGTTGGTCTCTTGGGAAGATCGGGGTCGTCTTCTGGATCAACTTCATGGTCTCTTTTCTTGTTCTCCTCTGCTCGACGAGGAGATCTAGACCTCTCTCTTGCTCGGTCGCTGTTTCTTCTTTCATTTTTACGATCAACATACTTTGCCAATTTTCCTCGTCTATTAAGTGTTTCAATCTCATTCTGAAGAGCTATACAATTTTTTGTCATATGGCCATGATCTTTGTGAAAATCGCAATATTTTGCCTTATTCATCCTGTCAGGGTTTGCCTTCATTTTCTCTGGCCAGTTCAATTCCTCGTTGTTCTTGATTTCTTCTAGAACATGGTTGATGTCTATCTTCAAAGGAGTGTAATTATCAAATTTCTTCAATACCTCCCATGACGACCTTGTTTTTTATGGTTTGTCACCACCATTGTTCTTATGCTCTTTCTTCTTAACTTTATCACCTTCCACCTTGGTTTCTTTGGCGTCCATATTCTTCTTCGCAGCCATAGCCTCCTCGGCATTCATGATCTTGGCCGCTTTTGCCATCAGTTCTGACATGGTTCTGGGTGGATCTTTTTTCAAAGTGTAGTACAACTTGTTGGGCAGCAACCCACTCATCAAGGCGGTAATCGCTGTCTTTTCTTCATAATCAATGACTTCGAGTTTCTCGTTATTAAAACGAGTTATATAATCTCTGGTACTCTCACCAACTTTCTGTCTAACACTTAACAAATGCGCTACTCGTTTAACTGGCTTTGCCCCAAAACAGAAATTTCCAATGAATAACTCGGCCAGTTGAACGAAAGTTGAAATCTTACCCCGAGGAAGATTATTGTACCATATTTGAGCAGATCCGATAAGAGTTCCTGAGAATGCTCTGCATCTCATCTCATCTGGAACAACATAGATGTCGGCTGCAGCTTGATATTGTTCTACATGAAGAACAGAGTCGGCCTTTCCATCATATTTGGGAGTCACAACAGGTGCTTTGAACTTTGACGGTGTGGGAAAATCCACAATGGCCTAGTCAAAGGGTGTCCCTTGAACAAAAGTTCGTTGTAGGGGGTTCTTGGCCTTAGCTATTTTCCCTAGTCTGTCTTCCAGCCTCTGAATGGAGCCTTTCCACGCATCATTTCCTTCCTCGGGCCTGTTGGTTCGAGCAACTGATCACGTTGAGGTGGCTTCCTGTGACTTATCTTGACGAGCAGCTTGTCGCGACTGGGCAGATCCTTCCCTTAAGTCTAATGATTGTCGAAAGCTCCTCGACGCAGCCTTAGGAGGACTTTTGTTCCTCCTAGGACCTAATCGATCAAAAGGAGATACCCTGCTTAACCTTTCTAGCGCATTAGTCCTTTCTAGAGAGAGAGTGAAATGTTGTTCAGTATATGTGGCTCGTACTGACGAAGTTCGTCCAGGTTGATAAGAAAAATCTTCAGACTCCTCAGTACGATATGAATCAGTACGCCTAGTACGCGAAGAAAGTAAACGGGTATTTCTTTGATCACTTCGATGTCTTGAATGGGTCGGTACTCCGCCATGAAGGGTTTGTATGAGTTGTCGCATAGTTTCTTGCATGGTCGTCTGGCCCTGGGCCAGATTTGTCATTATTCCATCCAGATGTGAAACATTTGGCGGAGCAGATAGATTTGGAGGGCTTCCATCGTTTCGATTGTTGGGTTCTGGATTATCAGCCATTTGTAATGAATTATTTTTTATGAAAAACGATATTACCAGTCGTTTCTCACAGACGGCGTCAATCTGTTGATGTAAAAAATTAGATTATATCTAATTATTTAATCACAGATAAAATAAAATGAGACAAAGAGATTTTAAAGTGGTTCAGCCTTGTAAGAATGGCCTACGTCCACTGTTTCTATTATTGCTGAGTGTTTGGGAATTCTTGATTACAAGTTTAGTCAAGAAATTCTCGATCCCCTTCCAATAAGGATGATATAATGTATTTATAGCCCTCAAGCTGTACATGTGAAAGGGTAATACCTAGCTGTCCATTAGGCGTATACATCTGTATGATAATAATAAGCATTTAATGCGCAGTTAATCTGTTGGTTATCCTGCTATTAATGCTCTGTTCGAGGTGCAGCTCGGACCGCCTAAGCTGCTCGGACCGCCTAAGTAGCTCGGTACTCATAAGTTGCTCCGTGTATTAAAGTTTCTCGTAGAACTCTTGTTGGTCGGAGCGTCTGAGTTGATCGGGGAAGTAGAGTTCCTCGTTGCAGTATGGTTTCTCGGAGAGCATCTATTGCTCGGAGCATCTGAGTGGGTCAAGGTGTTGTTCGAAAGTGTTTGTTATTGCCACGCAGATTGCCACGTGTCTTCACTCAATTGAGCCATGTCAGCAGACTAAATTTGGTATCAACAGTCACATTTTAAGATTTTTGTAAGGAAATATTGAATATAAGTGGACAAGATTAATGATATGAAACAATATGACTTGTTCATTAAGTCGAATATATTATGACATCAGAATTGATCGATGTCCACTACCTATGATATGATGATTATCTCACATCTAATGTTTGATAATCAGGATCATATAGTTAGGCAGCTTGCCATAAATGACTTCAAAAGAATATTAGTATGATTGATCTAGTTATAAGATTATGTTTTGATGACGATTTCTCATCTGAAGGAACTAGAAATCAAAGGAAGTGAAATTAACAAGGAAACCCACGTCGATATCCTCCCCAATAATAGGTTTTATCAGGATATCATGTAAGTAATCAAGTTACTAAAATAACTTCACTTCTTAGTCGAAAGGTGGATAGAAGCTAAAGCCAAATCAGAAATTATTAAGTCAGAAAGTCAGAATTCAGGTAGTGGCTAGATTTTAAAGATAGTTAATGAATTGTATAATCGCAAATGAATTCACTAAGAGCAGCTAGAACACTTGCAGGAGTTAATAAGATTATGTTCTTCAAAAAGAACAAGGAAGATAAAATTCATTTGTAAAACGTTGAACAATATTTCATGACTTTTTCTATGATAACCAGGATTGTAGATACATGAGCCATTAGCCATTGGTTCTAGGAAACCTTGATAGGTGAATTTATCTACTACTCGGAATTTATAATTGCAGTACGAGACATAAGTCTCAGTTTTGATAATTAGAGACTAATTTTAAATGATTTCTTATAAGTATGTAAAAATATAAGGAACTTTGGTTCGGCTTCTACTCTTTTTATGGAAGGATGTTTATTTTATTTTAATAGCATATATGTTAATAATGGAAATAAATAATAAATATCCATCTTTGGTACTAAAGCAGATATTCATTACAAAATAAATCTCCTATTGAGTACACTGTAGTTTTTGAATAATATTCATGATTTATCATTAAAAAGAAAAGATTCTTCTCTATAAACCATAATATATCTATAGCACCAAATAGTCAGGTCATTTTATCTAAATGGATTCTGTACTTGTAGAAGATGGGTTCTTACATTCATTGGAAGTGCAGGCTTTCTAGTTAACGAATATGGTTTAGATGAAAAATAACCATGAGGTATTATTACTATAGGAATATTAGAAAGAGTTTTTTATGATTGATGTAATTCTATATCTGCCTATTCTAGAATTTAAGAATTACTCATCTATAACTCAAATTATATCCATGAAGAAAATTGCACAAGTTACTAAAAGTAACGGTGTGTCAAAAAGAAAAGAATTAAGTTTTTTTCACATGTGATAAAGTTCATGATCAATTAATCATAAGATATAAATACACGTATGTCAAGATTGTTTTTCAAGTTAGTTTTATTTACTCCTATTAAAGATAGTGTATTCCTTTCAAACTCAATTTTGGTACTTTCTATAATGGGTAGCGCAACAATTGTGTTGGGAGAAAACTCGACAAGTTGGAAGAAGGATAAATGTTTATATCTATATTCTAGACCACATTCCCAAAAGAATTGTTCGGAGCCAATGAAGGTCTAATAGTCTTATGTGAACTTCTTTCATATCACCAATATAAGTGGGAACATCACAAAGAAATGAGTATGACATTCTACTACCTTATCATAATGGCAGGATTATCAATTCTCATAATGGTAAAAATCATATAAACACATCACGATTTGTACACCTATAAAGGGGTAACTTTATCTTAGTAGGACTGTTTCTTATTCTTAGGATTGTCACCCTACTATAATAAAGTATCTCTTAACAAGGATACATAACATTTTTAGAACAATTATGATATCTGGTACTTTATAGATTCAACAAGATGGGCTCAAACCCATCTGTTTCAAATGAATATAGTAAGAGGGGTAATCAAATTCATGATTTCAATAAGTAGTTAGATGTGCCCAGCGTGTACAAAATGAGTGATACAATTGTCGTGGCGGTGTTTCTAAATACTAGATGTATGGATATATTCATCCTCGCACAGGATGCAGGGATATGTCATACACTTAGAGTGTAGAAGTCCAAGAATTTAAATATGAAAACATTAGAAAATTTTGTTACATTTTTGGAATCAAATTATAATTTGATCAATAAAAAGAATGTACTTTGACTTATCTAAGTTATCATATTAATATTATTCTTTTGAGACTTTATTATGCAATATTCCAAGAAAGACTTCTGCTATTTCATATTTGGAATTTGTATAACTCTATAATTAAACATTGGTTTTGGTAGAATATATATTCAAGTACCTATAAAAGATGAATGGATATATATTTGGTTGCCAAATAAAAAGGTAACTAACTTGTAGCTTACCAACTCATGTATTCAATCAGATTTAAGATTTTAGAAAGTGTATAGCATGCCTTATATAAGAAATTATATATAAAGGTTTTTTAATGATTGTATACATTGGTTGACAATCGGTAAGCCTCTTACTTTATGTGTGAGGTATGCTTGTTAGATGCATGATTCCATGTCTTTGACAATAAGTGGGATATTGTTGGGGTTCTATACTAAAAGTCATGGTTCATTAGTAAATTTTAGTATGTCCATTTAATGAGAATCTTCACAAGTAATGTTCTCATCATATTATTTATATAGTTATGCATAGGTATATTTTATTCTACTTAGTATATGATTTGTTATGTAGAGTTCAACTTACATGCAAAAGATCAGATCATCGGTTCTTCTAAAATATAAGTACGGTTCACAATCCTAGATGGAGATGAACACACTGTCGTTAGGACTGTATCATAATATTTTAGTAGGTCTATCTTGATTATGGGAAAAAATATGGTTTCGACTTATTATGCTAGTATAGTTTGTGTATTGAAAGGGATAAATTTCAGATAATTATCTTTATACCGTCTATATAAGATAATGCACATCTCATGATTATAATGAGTGCTTAAGCTCTTAATCTGGACATAATTCTTGGACACGTGCATTAATTGTTCATTACTTCAACCTATTGAGTGATATTCATTTATGGATTAATAAGTTTGGTAGATTACGTAATGGTGATTAGTGTATGGTGAAAGTTAATTATGAATGGAATCCACGCCTCGGTATAGGGTTTGATAATACCCTCTTGACGATGGATTTAATCATTTGACATATCAAATAAGTTAAGCGGACGGTCTCAATGAATTTATAAGAAGTTGATTAAATATAATTGTCAGTAATTTAATTTAATCGACGAGTATTTGTTATCTTAACGTGGGGAGATTATTAAGCATTTTATAATGAGGAGCTCAGAATTATAACTTTGAGATGGTAGACTAAGTGCAATTATTATTCTTTAGTGGAATGGATAATAATTTATAAAACTATGAATTAATTATAGAGTTTAATTAGGATTCCTAATTGTATTGGAAGTTAGTCTATTATTTCTCCCAGGGGTCACCGTCCTAGCCTATATAAGTAACCCCTTGTATCCTAATAAGTGTGGAATCAATATAGATCAGAAAAATACCTAAAAAGGAGTGGTAGGATCACCCACATTGGTGACCAAACACCAATGACATGTATTGGGATAAAGGAATAACACGAAAGATCTCGAGGTCTCTTTCAAATCTCTCATCTAATAAAATCAATTCCGAACAATTGAAGAGTCCAAAAATTATGGAATTGGAACCACCGGTTCCTGATACATAGAGGAAGAGGCAAGAGAAATTTTGAATCATTCGGATATCGTTTGATCTTCCTACTGAATGCATCTTTACAAAACACTAATTCAGAACGTAGATCTAAGAACACATATTAGATCTAGAATCGAATCAAGAACATGTTAAGATGGTTGATTAAATATTCGAGAAAGTGTTATAATATACATAAATGTTGATATAATACTTTGGAATTTATGGATATGAAGCTTTGGGGATGAAATAAATTCAAGAACATATGATTTTATCTGCCCATACAAATATACGATACGCCATGGCGTCTGCTTCTCAGAGCCATAACTTAAGGACCATAGATCGAATGGGGCCGAAATTTTTCTACGGGTTCCAAAAATCAAAATTTATTAGAACTCCAAAAATATAAATTTATTAGAACTCCAAAAATATCTCATTTTGACATCGGTAAGATTTTTGAAAAAATATTATTTTGATTTTAGGGATGCCACACTGTTAGATTTACGATACGGATCAATGTAACACGAAAGAGAACAAATCTCTACGATTCAAGCTTGAATGAACTGCAAAGGTATGAGATCTTGAATATCCTCTGTAGATCCAACCTAATTATTTTTTCATCTAAAACCATTTGTCCTATAAATTAAATGATCCAATATTTTTTAAATCCTCCAGTAGATTCTACAATAAATTCTTAGAGTGTTTCATTTTAGGTAAATTTTGTTTGTTACTACCTTTTTTATTCTCATTTAATAATAGCTTATATCCATTTTCATTGCAACTTTGGTACTTTGAATTTTTAGATGCTTCTTTTGCCTATGCTTACTTGTGTTGGAGGAGCATTATGGCACCGTTTGAGGAGCATTATGGGAGACCTTGTCCTTCGCCCACTTGCTGGTTAGAAGTGGGGGACAACAAGTTGATGGGATCAGAGATGATACAGGTGCCAAATCGAGCTAATTCGAGAACGTATTCGAATAGCTCAGGACAGGAAGAAGAGTTATACCGATGCAAACTGGGGACACATTGAGTTAGAGGTTGGCGATCAGGTGTTGGTACGGGTGTCTCCCATGAAGGGGATCAAGAAGTTTGGCAAGAAAGGGAAACTAGATCTGAGGTATGTGGAACCCTCCCTTATTATTGAGTGAGTGGAACAAATAGCATATAGGTTGAGTTTACGAGAGCATTTATAGTTGATACACGACGTGTTCCACGTGGCATCACTGAAGAAGTATCGGAGGAGCGAGAGAGCTTTTTGGCATGTCCCACTCGACGAGATCGATTTATAGCCAGACGTATCATATGAGGAGAGATCCGTGGCTATTCTGAATCGTAGTGAGCGTAAGTTGCGGTCTAAGGTGGCACCATTAGTCAGATTTCAGTGGGAACACCACAATGTTGACGAGTTGACATGGGAGCGGGAGGATGACATGCGAGAGCAGTATCCAGAGTTTCTCGTTGCAAGTATAACCTAATTTCGGGGACGAAATTCCTTTGTAAGGGGGGAAGTAAGTAACAACCCATATTTTTTAGCATTAAATATTTAATTAATTCGACTAAATTTAAATTACAAGTGTGTCGTAATTTAACTGAATTAATTCTTATGTGTGTATTTAAATATTAATTGGGAGGGATTATGATTAATATAAATAGAAAACAATTTACTAAGTGTGTAATAAATAATACATGACTATTATTATGCGTCGTAGCGAGTTAAACGACAAGATTTTATTGTATCTCAACCAGGAGTCATGTATAGACTATAATAAGGCCGAGATGGATACTTTTAGCAAATTAACTCGGATGATGATTTTGAGTACACGGTTGAATCCGGATGAGTCGAGATAGTCAGAATAGAGTATCCGGTGTTAGTAATTGGGTCTCGAAATATTTTTAGGCATAACTGGGCCAACACGTGGGTGTCCGGGTCATTTTGACTGGGCCCATAAGCCTAATTTCGGGTTTATAGTTACTTAACCTAAATCTAAAAGGGTTGAATGACAGTTAATCATATTCTAACCCTAAGAACTTAAGAGGAGAAAAGAGAGGAATTGGGGGAGCTTTGGGGAGCCAAATCAAGAGGAACTGGGTGTGTTCTTCATCAATTCATCTTCTACCTCGAAGGAATCAGACCTTGTGAATCTAATCAGCAAAGTGGTTAACTTGCTTTCAATCTAATTTACAGAATTTCGGTTCATATCGAAGTGGGTGTAAACAAAAATTCATTTTTGGGTGGGTTATCGTTTGAAAATGGGTTTTTATGATTTGAATGCAAATTAGTAGATTAAAAATGAAATTGGTGATGAGATATCATGTAGCACTGCTAAAATTGAATTCCTATTCGAAATCCATAATTAGATGTGTTGATTTGGTGATTGTGAAATCGAATTTAAGAAGGGGATTGGATAAATGGGAGAAAAACCCGATTCGTGAATTATCGGATGAATGTGAGAATCACTAATGTTAAATGATGATTTTGATTATTAGCAATGGTTGAGAACATATATTAATCGTTAGTTAAGTTTTGGTTGAGAATCAAATTAAACCAGCAAGCTTTAAAAGTTAATAATGGTGGAATTCGTAACAGAGTAGGGGGAGGAAGAAGACCTGTTGTGGCGAATCTATTCGGTTCCTAAGCCGAATCAATTCAAATAAGCGAATCGATTCGGAATAAGGCCGAATCGATTCGGCTACCCAGAGAGTGGGCATTCATTTAAATAGGATAAATACAAATATTGATAACACTGTGTCTATCTTTTATGAAGTGCAAATTTTCATTTTAAACTTATTAACTAATAAAATCATTACTTTCATTAATGTTTGTGTTTCTTCTGAATAAACACCTTTTATATTCTCTATTTATTTCATTACTCATGAGTCATCGTTTATTTCATTTTTTTTATTATTCAAAAATAGTCCTTTTCAAGTTTTCCAATTCTTCCATACCCAAAGCCCACTTTAAGGGATGCCCAAATTGACAATCCACTCCTCCCCCACACACACTGTAACACCCCGCCTAATTAAATACCGAGTGGCCAGTCCCATACCAAATTAAAACAGAATATACAGTTGGCTTATTCTTAGCATCACTGTCGAAAACATTTATAACTCACCCAATACCCAATTAAGCTGGTGTTAAAACAATCCAAATTTTAATTCCAACAAAAACCATTTTTAGTTTACAAATAACACTACACATATTATTCTACAACACTAATAACTGAACAGATAACACAAACGAATTTAAATGAAATTGGTATAAACATTCCCAAATAATTAACCAATACAGTAATCCCAACAATAATAAATATATTCAAATGACATGAGTACAAAACTATTTGACTCCGATAGAAAAGAGATAATTGAGTTCCTTTGGGCGACAAGCCCTAACTATAAGAATACTGTGAATTAAATGAAGATAGGCGTTTAAGCAATACTCCATAGCTCCATAGCTCGTCATAATTCCATAAGGTTGGCATCCCTACTGCTGCACACCTGATATAGAAGGTACAATAGAAAAGAAAATATGCAAGGAAACGGGTCAGAGCCCGATGTGAAAATGATTTTAAAAACAACAAGTATTTAACAAGTGCAATAAAGCATTTATTATGTACATGCTAGTATCCAACTCTCACTTGCTATTCTCACCTCTCATCTAAAGTGCACGCTTAACGTTTCTTATTAACCTCCTACTTAATGGTTCCTCTTCACAAATTTCCATCCTATGATTTCCATCCCATATCATAACCCCGTATATCCCATACCATACGTCACATAATCATTCCATTTACATTTCCCATTAACATGAATCGTTTCTCATTAATATGAATTAAGCTCTTCAAATCTATAAGAATAACTATTCATTAACTTAGTTCAATTCTTTTTCTCAATTCATCGTTATCTACAATTATCACACAGTAGATTGATCAAACCACTATATACACATACATTGATTCATTATATATATATATATAAATATATAATACGGCACCCCGAGTCACAACTGCGGTGCAATGCATTACTCTGCTATCATGTCCCGATATCGCTGGTCGCCGAATAGGGGACTAAAGATTCGGTAAGGATTCCTCGAACCACAAACAACAACACATAAATTGGAGGCGAACATAGTTATCGTATCCATGGGTCACGCACATACCTACGTTCCCACAGTCAGCGGACTTATCAACTCCCCGCTAAGTCTTTCATAGACCTATGTTCTTTAGCGACAAATCAAAGATCTCATGGATTCATCAGGATATGACTGCCCTCACGCGCAAACCTCCCACCGATAGCAAGTAAGCTAGGTATGTCATACACATAAATTATCAATCAATCAAATAGGCATTATCATACCTATAATATAATATCAACAAGGTACTCACACTACCCTTAGAGTATTTCCATACGTATCATTATATCTCTTTCAATCATACGTATAAAATATTATGACTTTACTTCTCAATTTAATTGTCCCCGAGCCTCGCTCATTACTCAAGGTTCAAATAGGTTTTTCCTCAACATATTTATTCAGTAAGAAATCACTAATATCCTACTGGTCCATATCATCAGAACTCCCAAATTACTGCGAATTAAACTCCCCTTTAATTAGGGTTATAACCGACAGTTTCAAATATCTTATAAACACATCTTCTATCAACTAGGATTGAATACCATCATCACATGGCTCATAGTCTATAGTGTTTCATTCACACGATATGACTTATCAACAAAACCAACATCCTTGCATCCTATAACATCTCTCCACTCCCGACGTCGTTAAGGTTCATGCGCGGAGCGTCTCGCAAAGTGAAATCAAAACAAGGAACCCCTCCAATACACTACTACTTAACTTTGTCGGTCGTCGAGGTTCGTCAACTTCAAATGCGCAACCAGGATAACCCCGTCCCCTCTTTCAACCAAATATGGTATGAACTCCCATCTCTATCCAAGAGCCATGCCACTAAGCGCTTGTACTACACTCAGTCCTTGCGCAATTAATAATGAGCTTTAACTCAGTCCTTGATGTTCAAATTGTAACCCTAAGGGTACCCAGGTGTTATATTAAATCTCCTCTAGTGGACCTATCCTTAATCCTCATGCATACCAATTAGAATCCAACAAATGAATCTATCAACCGAAACTTCTTCCAATTTAATTAACATAATTCTAATCAATTAAATCCCAATCAAATCAATTCAAATCTTATCTAGGGCTTACTGATATTCTCTAAGTCCCATAATATCCAATTAATAATCACTAAAGATCTACAAAAGGTTTGGGATAAGAACCAACATTAAAAAGAAACAACTTCAAGGATTCTGGGGAGGTTGATCGATCGAAGGCAGGGGGTCGATCGATCGATCGCCCAGATAACAGCCTAGTTTTCTGCATTTCTTCTACTACGGGTTTCATCACTTTTGATCATCCAAAACTTCATATTAACTACCCAAATTCCTTATAAACCTTACTATATGATATAGCAACATATGTGAATGAATTCTAATGCTCTAAACATCCTAGAATCATCAAGAGTTTGAATTAAAAGCATATGTTTAACCTCTTTTTCCATAAAATTATATACATGATATCTTCAAGAACACACCATTGATTCTCAGCGTTTCTTCAACATATTTATGATTACTTCGTGGATTACTATCTACCTACAGCATGAGTTTGATTCCTATAAACTTCCATTTTTTTAGAAATCCATTAACAACTCTTCATTATCTTCAAAACATGAAAAATATCATCTTTTTATAACTATTCTAACATGGACAATATACAAACTTAGATTGCAATTATCAAACACTTGCCTCTAATGAAGATATGATCCTTTGGCGTTCTATAACACAGGTGGTTCTCCCTTTTCTGGCCAACTTCCGGTGGTGGTTGGTGGTGGTGACTTTTGGTTCTTAGTTCTTCTCCTTCCTAGGTAAGCTTTCTTCTCCCAAGCAACCTTTCACTCTCTCTAAGAAGATGACCTTTCAACTTTGTGTAGAAGAGATGAATGAACCCACATTCAACTAATCTCCAAATACTTATAATAAGACAAAATCTGAAATCACTAATCATCCCCCTTGTAAAAATAACTAAAATGCCCTTTTGAGTTGTCTTTTCATTTCCAAATGACCCGAGACCCAAATCCAACATCCAAATAGACTTTTCTGACTATTTCAACCCTTCCGGACGCAACGACGCAGTCGAAATGACTATAAGGTCGATACAAAAATAAGTTTCTTTTTTTAATTTAACAAATTAGTCCCGACACGTCCCATACCGCGTCTGAGTAAAAATTCAAATTACTGAATTAATATCACATAGCCATATCAATAACATCACATTCATATATTACCTAAATATCTTTAAGTAATATTCAGAATCATACAATTTAATATCCATAATTCGGATAAAACCCAAATGAATTAATTTATAATAAAATCCAATTAATCCATTAATTGAAAATATAACCCATTTTAAAAATCATTAAAATCACGGGGTATTACATACTTTCCCTCTTATAACAGAATTTCGTCCCGAAATTTGGAAAGATAAATCATACTAGTAAGGTCAACTCCGAGTATAAATCTCACATCGCAAGTAATCTATGTCGTATCGCCCATACAGTACATTAACGAAAATCCCCATTGATGTTATACGCCAAGCCTCACCACATAGTTCCAACTGAATCAAATTTAAACTATACCCAATCTTCCCTACACCATCCTCGTGACAAAGTTTGGGAAAAAAATGATCCTCACTTACTAAACAAATAAATCCTGAAGTCACAACTACTTGCAGTTTCACAATTATGAAAAATACTACAATCCAACCATCCAGGGCGCCCATACACCCTATCGTACAACCTTCATTATAATATTTATCGCAAAGGTTATAAACTCATATCCTAAAGACCTAACTTATTTCGACTCCCAACGGTTATTAGTTTCATGCGTGGGGTGTCTCGCAAGCGAAATCCAAACAAGGACCCCCCCGATACACTACTACCTCAAGTAGTCGGTCATCGAAACTCCTCAGGTCCTTAGTTAATAGTTTATAACCTCTCTACATGTTTTATCGATTGCAAATAAAAGTCTACTCATCTACTTTCTTATTAAAAACACGATGCTGGCTATAGTAGTAGTACATATACTCTCATATTCCACAAGTCAATCCATGCCGATAGTCACATCATGTTCGGACATGCCCAAAGTAAGTAATTTCGTGATAAAATCAGACCCACGTGATGACATGTAAAATATAGGTGTCCCACAACCCCTCGGTGAGTCTACGTAGGCTAAGCTTAATAACTCTTTTTGCCCATACAATATAAATCGCTACTAAAATCAGTATACGCCTCATAATTCCTTAGATAAATAACATACCCTCATTCGCGGGTGGTGATTGTTGAATCTCATTATTATAACTTTGCTCCAATGAGTCAAGAAAAATTTTACCCCAAATTTTCAGTTCTAGTTAACCGCACTCTACTATATGCCCAAGCCTTTGAATATATTGCCTTCGTTGGGTAACACTCCCAATTCCCGCATTTCTAGAACTTCTACTAATGACTCTCCTCAATTTTCCATGATAAGGGTGACCTCGACTACGGTCGTCATACTCGAACATACTTCATACCCTCCTAAGTACGATCTTCGTTATCCGTCCAATGACCCTCATCAACCATACTTCTTATACGAACACGTCCGAACGCAAATAGGATTCACTAATATATACGGAATCTTACCAAAGAAATCAACAATCCTAAACATAGGCTCTACATCAAAGAACGCTAAGCTGAAAACACAGTAAGTCGAACAGACCCCAAAGGACACTAGAACCTGATGCTCTGATACCACCTGTAACACCCCGCCTAATTAAATATCGGGTGGCCAGTCCCATACCAAATTAAAACAGAATATACAGTTGGCTCATTCTTAGCATCATTGTCGAAAATATTTACAACTCACTCAATATCCAATTAAGCTGGTGTTAAAACAATCCAAATTTTAATTCCAACAAAAACCATTTTTAGTTTACAAATAACACTACACATATTATTTTATAACACTAATAACTGAACAGATAACACAAACGAATTTATATGAAATTGGAATAAACATTCCCAAATAATTAACCAATACAGTAATCCCAATAATAATAAATATATTAAAATGACACGAGTACAAAACTATTTGACTCCGATAGAAAAGAGATAATTGAGTTCCTTTGGGCGACATGCCCTAACTATAAGAATACTGTGAATTAAATGAAGATAGGCGTCTAAGCAATACACCATAGCTCCATAGCTCGTCATAATTCCATAAGGTTGCCATCCCTACTGCTGGACACCTGATATAGAAGGTACAATAGAAAAGTAAATATGCAAGGAAACGGGTCAGAGCCCGATGTGAAAATGATTTTGAAAACAAGTATTTAACAAGTGCAATAAAGCATTTATTATGTACATGTTAGTATCCAACTCTCACTTGCTATTCTCACCTCTCATCTAAAGTGCACGCTTAACGTTTCCTATTAACCTCCTAGTTAATGGTTCCTCTTCACAAATTTCCATCCTATGATTTCCATCCCATATCACTACCCCGTATATCCCATACCATACGTCACATAATCATTCCATTTACATTTCCATTAACATGAATCGTTTCTCATGAATATGAATTAAGCTCTTCAAATCTATAAGAATAACTATTCATTAACTTAGTTCCATTCTTTTTCCCAATTCACCGTTATCTACAATTATCACACAGTAGATTGATCAAACCACTATATACACATACATTGATTCATTATATATATATATACATATATAATACGGCACCCCGAGTCACAGCTGTGGTGCAATGCATTACTCTGCTATCATGTCCCGATATCGCTGGTCGCTGAATAGGGGACTAAAGATTCTGTAAGGATTCCTCGAACCACAAACAACAACACATAAATTGGAGGCGAACATAGTTCTCGTATCCATGGGTCACGCACATACCTACGTTCCCACAGTCAGCGGACTTATCAACTCCCCGATAAATCTTTCATAGACCTATGTTCTTGAGCGATAAATCAAAGATCCAATGGATTCATCAGGATATGACTGCCCTCACGCGCAAACCTCCCACCAATAGCAAGTAAGCTAGGTATGTCATACACATAAATTATCAATCAATCAAATAGGCATTATCATACCTATAATATAATATCAACCAGGTATTCACACTACCCTTAGAGTATTCCCATACGTATCATTATATCTCTTTCAGTCCTACGTATAAAATATTATGACTTTACTTCTCAATTTAATTATCCCCGAGCCTCACTCATTACTCAAGGTTCAAATAGGTTTTTCCTCAATATATTTATTCAGTGAGAAATCACTAATATCCTACTGATCCATATCATCATAACTCCCGAATTACTGCGAATTAAACTCCCCTTTAATTAGGGTTATAACCGACAGTTTCAAATATCTTATAAACACATCTTCTATCAACTAGGATTGAATACCATCATCACATGGCTCATAGTCTATAGTGTTTCATTCACACGATATGACTTATCAACAAAACCAACATCCTTGCATCCTATAACATCTCTCCAATCCCGACGTCGTTAAGGTTCATGCGCGGAGCGTCTCGCAAAGTGAAATCAAAACAAGGAACCCCTCCAATACACTACTACTTAACTTTGTCGGTCGTCGAGGTCTGTCAACTTCAAATACGCAACCAGGATAACCTCATCCCCTCTTTCAACCAAATATGGTATGAACTCCCATCTCTATCCAAGAGCCATGCTACTAAGCGCTTGTACTACACTCAGTCCTTGCGCAATTAATAATGAGCTTTAACTCAGTCCTTGATGTTCAAATTGTAACCCTAAGGGTACCCAGGTGTTATATTAAATCTCCTCTAGTGGACATATCCTTAATCCTCATGCATACCAATTAGAATCCAACAAATGAATCTATCAACCGAAATTTCTTCCAATTTAATTAACATAATTCTAATCAATTAAATCCCAATCAAATCAATTCAAATCTTATCTAGGGCTTACTGATATTCTCTAAGTCCCATAATATCTAATTAATAATCACCAAAGATCTACAAAAGGTTTGGGATAAGAACCAACATTAAAAAGAAACAACTTCAAGGATTCTGGGGAGGTCGATCGATCGAAGGCAGGGGGTCGATCGATCGATCCCCCAGATAACAGCCTAGTTTTCTGCATTTCTTCTACTACGGGTTTAATCACTTTGATCATCCAAAACTTCATACTAACTACCCAAATTCCTTATAAACCTTACTACATGATAGAGCAACATATGTGAATGAATTCTAATGCTCTAAACATCCTAGAATCATCAAGAGTTTGAATTAAAAGCATATGTTTAACCTCTTTTTCCAGAAAATTATATACATGATATCTTTAAGAACACACCATTGATTCTCAGCAATTCTTCAACATATTTATGATTATTTCGTGGATTACTATCTACATACAGCATGAGTTTGATTCCTATAAACTTCCATTTTTTTAGAAATCCATTAACAACTCTTCATTATCTTCCAAACATGAAAAATATCATCTTTTTATAACTATTCTAACATGGACAATATACAAACTTAGATTGCAATTATCAAACACTTGCCTCTAATGAAGATCTGATCCTTTGGCGTTGTATAACACAGGTGGTTCTCCCTTTTCTGGCCAACTTCCGGTGGTGGTTGGTGGTGGTGACTTTTGGTTCTTAGTTCTTCTCCTTCCCAAGTAAGCTTTCTTCTCCCAAGCAACCTTTCACTCTCTCTAAGAAGATGACCTTTCAACTTTGTATAGAAGAGATGAATGAACCCACGTTCAACTAATCTCCAAATACTTATAATAAGACAAAACCCGAAAGCACTATTCATCCCCCTTGTAAAAATAACCAAAATGCCCTTTTGAGTTGTCTTTTCATTTTCAAATGACCCGAGACCCAAATCCAACATCCAAATAAACTTTTCTAACTATTTCAACCCTTTTGGACGCAACAACGCAGTCGAAATGACTATAAGGTCGATATAAAAATAAGTTTTCTTTTTTAATTTAACAAATTAGTCCCGACACGTCCCATACCGCGTCTGACTAAAAATTCAAATTACTGAATTAATATCACACAGCCATATCAATAACATCACATTCATATATTACCTAAATATCTTTAAGTAATATTCAGAATCATACATTTTAATATCCACAATTCGGATAAAACCCAAATGAATTAATTTATAATAAAATCCAATTAATCCATTAATTTAAAATATAACCCATTTTAAAAATCATTAAAATCACGGGGTATTACACACACACCCGCACATACAAACAAAAAAAAACTAAAAAAAAAGGTCTACAATAACAAACCCCTTAAAATGTCCACAATTACTGATGTTAATGACGCTCGACATTTGTCGACCAGCAGAACGCATACGTCCCTCCACGATGTATCAGTCAGCCAACACCAACATAACGATGCATGTTAGTGCATGCCACTGAGGAGACGCCCAACCGATGTCAGCCGGCTGGCTCCCAAACGATGCCATGGGTGGGCTAGCCGAACAGCATGTTGATCATTCGACGCCCAAAATACTTTGATCTATAAACACTCTTTATTATCTCTATTTATATATAAATATTCGAAGTCGAAGAAGTTAATGATGAGTACCCAAGTAGTAAACACTTCAAAGGAAATGTAGCTCAGCAGCTTCTAAATTGTGTTGGATTTAAATTATAACTTTTACATTACTTCTCAACATTTAGATCTAGCTTTTAGTAAGTTAGATTTATATTTAAATACCTTCCACCAATGAGAAACTTTTAATGTCTGATCTCCATATATGGTAGGCCTTCTGAGAATAATTATGTACAATGGAATGCCTTCGAACCTCAAACTCTTGTGAGATTGGAAATTATGGGTTGTTCCTCCATTATTTTGCTTTTGAACAGTATGGAAGTGAAGCAATACAAAGACACTTAACTGAATGAAATCTTACTGTAAAACCTCACTACTATAGAATCTTAACCAAATTGTTTTCTCTATAAATGTCCATGAAATGAATTTATAATTCACACCCATTTTAAGGGTGTAGGGCAGCAAATGCATTATGATATATGATGCAAACTTCGTGCTAATAACACCTATAGATTTGCATATTGACAAATAAGTACAGAGTGTTCTTTAATTAAACTGTAACTATTATATTCAAAACTTACTCTTTGTTTCTCTAATTTTCCTTTTTGGCCAATTTTCTCTTTCCATTAAATAAGTTTATCATGTATTTAAACAAGTCATATGGGCATGCATATTTAACAGACTCATGCAAATTTGTAACACAGTCGTTTTAATTTGTTTTTTACACAATGTGTCCCCTAGTAAATTACATAATTTTCAAATTACAAAGGTAATTTTGCAAAACTATACATCCCTATATAATGTTTGTTGTTCCTTATTTCAAATCTAATTTTTCGAAGGTAATAAATTCAATTATTAACACTAAAATATCTTTTCTTTCCCTTTTATCACAAACAACCCCGCAACCACCAACATACACCACACAATCCTATAGTGGTGGCATCAATAGAAATTGAACTAGTCGGTGGCTGAAAAAAATCAATAGAAAGTGAACGGAGGATATAATTGGGAATTTGACAAGATTTTAGGGGATGAGTAGTTTTCTGATTTTATTTTTCATCTTTTATTTTCTCTTCTTTTACCTCATTTATTCTCTAACTGTAAGGTCATTAGTTTGTTATGATGTCAGTAATTTGTTATGTGCCAGCTGGGAATGAGAACATTCTAGCCATGTCAGTAGGAGAGAGGAGCAAGGAATATTGTATTTAAATTGATGTACTGACCATAATCAGATATTTGAAAAATCCCCTTTATTTCTCTAACGAAATTGGCTCTTTTCTTTGTGTAGAATTGAGAGGAGCAGGTGACCAGTAGTGTAGATCAATAAAATTGGTATTAGATCAGTAGATCTGGACCAGCATTTTTCTCAATTAATGGCTGACAACATCAAACTAGGCTTGTCAACGGGTCGGAGCCGAGTCGGGTTTAAGGAGATCCAGATCCATTTAATCGGGTTCGGGTCTTCATCGGGTCTACAATATTGGGTCCAGATCCGGATCCGACGGGTGTTCGAGTCTTCGGGTTCCGGTCTACCCAGATATATACATTTATTTTATATTTATTTTTATTTTATCCCCTTTCTTTATTTTTTAATCTCAGATTAAAATATTTTGTAATGTAATATAGTATATGATTACTATAAATAAAACATATATTACTTATATTTATTAACATAAATATATGTTTTTATATATAATACTTGTTATATTGATAAGATATATATATATATAATGTGCTAACAGGTCGGGTCTTCGGGTACGGGTCTTGTATAAGATCCAAAACCTACCCGTGTAATAAAGGGATCTTCGGGGTCTTCGGGTTTTGGATCCAAAAAAATATGCTCAGACCCTATTATACGAATTGGGTCCGGGTCCAGACCCGACCCATTGACAAGCCTACATCAGACTAAAGACAGTAAAAGGAGCTTCGAGAATACATGAAGCCAAGCTCCATGAGCTTAGCGATCAACTCCAACAGTTGTTCTAGACTCTCATTCCAAAATTCAGGATTCAAAAGACTTCCATGGATCAATTTCAAGCACATAATTTGAAGGGAAAATAGAAGCCATTTTGATGGAAATCTCATGATATTTTCCTTTTATTTTTATTTTCTACTCTTTTATTTTAGGTCTTTTATTCCTTTAATTGGTCTCCAAGCATGTTTGGAGTAATTAGGTATATTTTATTAATAGTTGTCATTTTTAATCATTTTAATAATTATTTGGCTAGCAAGTAATTCACCCCATATACATACGCTTGTTCTCCTCATTTGGAGATAGCTTCCATCTTAAATATAAGAAATTATTTGTTTCTCTCTAGAAATTATATTGGGTTTTTTTTTTTTTTGCCATAGACGTGTAGTTTACGTCAAATTGGTATCAGAACGAGGTATCGTTCCCCCGATTAGTGTATGGGTGTGTAGATAATCAAAATCGTACACTACTTTTTCAATGGCTCCAAAGAAACCCAAACTACAACAAGAGGAGATCCAAGAATTAAGGAAAAGCAATCAAGAATTGAAGGCACATAATGGATGACCTAGAACAACAATTTGACAAAATTTGATTCTCCCTTCCGCCTCCCCACCACAAAACAACACCCACCACCACGAAGGAGCCACCAGGATCCACCCCAGATAGGCCCAGAAAAGAGGTTATCACCGAAAAGTTGACGCAAAACGACGGACAACCGACCCCACCTGGAAATTTCAAAACCCGAAACCTCCATCCTGCCGGTGACTGCGACGCCGAAGTCCTCGACCAATCAAAAACACTCTTAATCCTCGAAAAACCCGAGAATTGCTCGCAATCAGCCTGATACAGATCGAAATTCGCACCGCCTCCATGGAGATCCCAAAATTCCCCTGCTCCATCGAAAGGGCTGAACCCCTCGGCCATTTCAACACTTTTGGGTTCCTTAAAAATCTAATAGGGCAACGCCTTGGGCGATCCGTGCCCGGTAGAGGATCATAACTCTTTAACAAATCCCTAACACCAGGCCTATTAGGAAAACACAAATCCACCAGTCTCCCGGCAAATTCCAAACCTTTCGGCGAAAACCAAAACTCCGAGGCCTTCAGAAAGGTCCAAGCGCCCGATCTTCTAGGAAAGAATGCCAAAGCCCTCGACTGTTAGTCAAAACTGACCCGACCAGAATTTCTGAGTTTTTCGGCCTTCCCAGGGATACATCCCAACCCACACCACTCGGAGCCCAAACCGAAATTTCCTATCCCCACAGCCGTTCACCAGATCACGGCCCCCGTCCAACCACTCGCACGGTCCATTCCATTAGACCATCGTGTACAACCGTGTGATTTTGGTGGGTATGTTGATATTTTTGGTTCCTAACAACTTAATTCACATTTACACCCTCACCCACCACTATATGTACCACCGTCCTCCCACCGGGGATACCCACCACAATGTCTTGGAGTGGATCCCCCCCCCCCTCTACCAATGCTCCTCGCTTCGTACCACTACGTGACCGCCAGTGGTTTTATTGTGGAGAGCGTGACTATTTGATTGGCACGTGTTCCCATTATCATCGCGGTCCCACAGCACCTCACGTGGCCCAGCATGTTCATCCACCACCTGCTCAGATGCCGCCATTACCTGCTGATTATGTCGAACACGTGTCGAGTGATGTGATGGGCATTGATACTCATCAGGATCGAGACCCTATATCTATGGCGCTTCAGTTACTCTCTCGGAGTCTCCATGGGAATATATGCATCGATGTTCCTATGTTCGACGGGCAATTCTCCCCGGATGATATAATTGATTGGTTGCTTTCTATGGAAATGACTTTTTATTACAAGCAGGTTCAAGGCTGCTCTTGTGTTCTCCTTGCAACCACCAAATTTCAGGAATTCGCCCGAGTTTGGTGGAACAATCTTTGCTATCACAAGACAACTGCAGGACTTCCTCATATCCAGGCATGGTTTGAGCTAAAGGTCGCTCTTCAGGCTTCATTTATACCACTGATATATGAGCGTGAACTTTTTGCTCGTATCCAGCCCCTCCGACAGGAGACATCTATGGTGGTGGAGTATACGGAGCAATTCCTGCTCCTTTGCACTAGGGTTCGCCTCCCCGAGACTGAGGATTAGCGGTTCAGCCGCTATATTTTAGCACTTCAACCATATATTCAGTGTGATCTCGAATTGAGAGAGATACCGGCCTTTCTGAAGGCAGTAGAGTATGCTACCAAGGTTAAGGCCACTCATGCCGCACCAGCAGCTCCTCCAGCCTCCCGAGCTCCACTTCCCTAAGTTCCTGCTTTAGCTCCTCCTCCAGTGTCGGCGTCAGCCTCTTCTACCACTACTCCAGCCACCACTACCTCCGCAACGCCACATTCTGGTGCTTCAATTGTGGCAACGTTGAACACCAAGCTTCAGAGTGCTCTCTCCGTCGTGCCCTTTTAGCGATGGAGCATCCAACGGAGTATCTAGATTAGTTCGAGGAGCTTCCTCGACATGCATTGATTACTATTTTTTAGGGTGACTTGGTGGGCCTTCCTCTTTGAGTTCATGGACGAACTCTTTTTTAGGGGGGAGAATGATGGGAATCCTATGTTTTTCTCCTTTTATTTCTATTTTCTATTCTTTTATTTTAGTTCTTTTATCCCTTTAATTGGTCTCCAAGCATGTTGAGGACCCGTAAGAGAGTAGTCTAGATTTGGGGAAGCACCGCATCTAGCGTAATTTTGACTTGAGCAATATTATTGCGCCTAAGTATCCGTCTCTTCGCGGAATCAAAGTCTGCGTAGTTCGCGGGTCCATACGATACGCCGAAAAACTCAGTTCGAACATTTTTCGATTTGACGGAGTATCTTGGGGGTTGCCCCCATTCTTCTTGAATAAACATGTCTCCACAGTTTATATTGTGGTTTGTTGTTAAATATGTGAACAATAAACTTGCCAGATGTACTAGACCGAGCAACCCCTCGGTGCTTATCTAAATATAGTTGATCTTTTGGAATCATAAGATCAAAACTTGTCGAGAGTGCTTGGTGGAGCAATCATCGGTGCTTTAACTAAACGGGGATTTTGAGCAACCATAAAGGCCAAGTGCACCCAAATTACTTGGTCAAGCAACCTTATTGGTCCTTCAACTAACTTGGAGCTTTAAACTGCCATATTGCGCAAGCGTGCCCAATTTACTTAGTTAAGCAACCTTAAAAGGTACTTTAAGTACACTAGAACTTTAAGCGTGCCCAATGTACTTAGTCGAGTAACCATAAAGGTCCTATAAGTAAATTGGGACTTTAAGCGTGCCCAGAAAGCAGGGACTTTATGCGCGTCCACAAAACTGGGACTTTTGTGATCTTTAGGTCAAGGTTTCTCATAACTATAATGCACCATTTTGAGCGACTTACCACGATGTCGATAAGGTTATTAAAACTTTAATGCACCACTTTGGGAGACTTACCACGATGCCGGTAAGGTTTTTTCAGAATTTTATTGCACCGCTTTAGGCGACTTACCACGATATCGGTAAAGTTTATCAAAATTTTAATGCACCACTTTGATTGACTTCCCACGATATCGGTAAGGTCTATCAAAACTATAATGCACCGCTTTGGGCGACATACTACGATATCTGTAAGGTTTATCAAAACTATTTTATCCAACTATTTTATCCATTCTCTAGATTTTGCCGGCAATTGTTTGCCCCCTATTATTTTGCTAGTAGTAATGTCATATGGTTGGTGCCACATTTGAACAGACTGGTGGCTACACCGAACAACTCTATTACTTCTTTTGGAGATGCTTCATCAATGATGGCCATTCTGGGATCAAATCTAAGCATGCGTGTCACCTGAATTCATGTTTAACTACAAATGGTACCTCATACAGTACTCCCCCCCCCCCCCCCCCCCCCCTCCTTTTCTTTATTATATTTTTTATCTCAAGATAAAGAAAAGTAAAAAAAAACTCATACATCAGTTACAACACCACATAAAAGCTTTAAATACATTTCACGGGGTGATATCCCAAATTTATAAATCTCTTGAGCATTTGGCTTTGACGTCTGTAAGGCCTGTCGTAATTGCTCAGGCTTGATTTGATCATATGCGTTTAATATCTACAAGGATCAAAAATCATCTTTAATTCTGGCGCAAAACCATTAGTAACTTGTGAGACATATGTATTATAATGTCATATGTAATCATGTGGGGTATATCTTGCCCCATTTATTATATTTTGTGTTGATAGAATAAAATCAACTCAAAGTTGTGGCTCCTTAAACGAGGAATCATAAAATATATTCTTCTGTGCAGTTCATGATGCCAACTTGATACAATATTCGGTTCATGCTTTTGTTTTTCAATCTCATTTATAGAAAAAAATAATAAAGTGCAGACATATTATGTGATGAGCTATTAATGCCATGCCCCCATTATTTTATTAAAGTCGAGCTAACTCAGAAATTTTGGGGTCTATTAAATCATATATAAAATAATACAGTCAGTTTACATGCTGAGTCACCTTGAGGTAAATAATAAATATCAAATTTGAATTTTCATGTAGTTAATATCACAATGTGAATAAATTATATTTCAAAATAAGTTGAACTCAAGGTTTCGAGGAATGTTATTTCGAACAACAATGACTGAGGTTGCGCAGAAGGCTGCTTCGAACAACCATGGCTGAGGTTGCGCGGAAGGCTGCTCCGAGCAAGGTTTCACAGAAGGTTGCTCCGAGCAACCATGATTAAGGTTGTGCGGAAGGCTATTAGTGAGGTTACGCGGTCGACGCAAAAGATTCTCCGAGCGATCATAACTAAGGTTGCGTGGAAGATGCATCGAGCAATCATGACTGAGTAAATTGCTAAAACTTGAGCAAAAAATATTATTTCGTCATAGTCATCTTAAAAATATCATTTTGATAAGGTCATTCGAAAGATGTCATTTTCGCATAGTCGCCCAAAAAAATATTATTTTGACAAGGTTGCTCGAATACATGCACGTACTAATTTGAGTTCAATCTTTAAACGGTCTCGCCTGAGACAACACAAAAAAATAATTATGTGATTTTTAAAGGGTGGACAAATTTTCTATAAATTTATGCCCGAACCACTTGAATTCGTACCAAGATATATATATATATATATATATATATATATATATATATATATATATATATATATATATATATATATATATATATATATATAAGCCTTAAAAAGTATTTTTCAAAGTGTGCAAATAAAATATACATAAGTCAATAGAGCACGAGAACCATAAAATATTTTTATAATTGTCAAACTGTTTGAATGATTATATAATTAACATTTTATTGAAAACAATTTAATTATGGTTCATTGCCACTCTAGCCCACAAGTGCCTTAAAAGGAGATACCTCCGAACAACCATAAAATTTCTTTGTACTTTTTTTTTAAAACAAAAATAACATTGCTTCTATCTTGGAATCTCGAATCCCAAAAACCCGATTTCAAAAACGTCCTCATAAGACAAATTTAAAACTCAGTTTTAAGAGCATCCACCTCTTGAGAGGTATATTTACCCAATGAAAAGGCCATCTAGCTTTTGTCAGTTATGAGATTCCACAATGGTGAAATAAGTTAAATTGGTATCCAAAGTTCCTACGAACAAGAGTTGTTCGTAGGAAAAAGGATAATATTTGTTACGAGCAACATTTGTTCGTAGGAACTTTTTACGAATTAATGTTATTCATAAGAACCTAAATATATAATAAAAATGATTATTTATATTTCCTACAAACTTCATTTGTTCTTAGGAATTCTCACGAACAAATGAAGTTCGTAAGAACCCTTTACAAATTCAGTACCCGTTCAGCAAATTTAGAGAATCCTTACCAATTCATCTACAAAATTTGTTAACTTTAACCTACCATTACAGCTATACAAATTCGCAAAACAACAAATTGTCTTGGATAATAGTATCACCACTACGGATGCTCTAAGAACCTCATATTTAAGCAAGCTCGCACGCAATGCTCTCCAAGTTCTAAACCTGAGCTGATTCGGTTGTGACTAAGTATGTCGGTGGGAGATGGGTCGTAAAAACGGAGGTTCACCGGAATCTCATGCTAGATTCATTATCTGTAAAACACCCAAAGATTTAGAGCAACCCGATGGTTCCTCGATTTAGTGATGGAGGTCAGCTGGTTTTTTGACTCTATTTGTTCTAGCTTTTATCTCTTTGTTGGATTTTCCCCTTGTCTTAAGTTATGGGTTTTGTTTTATGGTTTTGACCAGGCCTGAGCAGGTGGTTCATCGAACGGAATCACTGGTTCATTGGAGCGAGGTCCCTTGGGTTATGGTTGCTCGGATGAGATGTTTCAGTTTCACCGGTAAGTTGTTCGGAAGTGTGGGTTTGACCAATTTGTTAAGTCTTTGATCGTTTTTCCACCCCCAAGGCCTATTTAGCCCTTTCGTCGGAGGGAATCTTGTTCACCAGCAAGCTACTTCATTTTTTGAACAGGTTATTCAGTGGTTGTCGGTGTGGGAATCTTTCAGCCGGATTTTATGATGCCAGAAAAAGGGTTTTTAGGCACAAAGATCAGACGTATTTGTATGGTGATGTACTCTACCGTAATTAAGGGATTGTTAATACTTTTGTATTGTCCAATTTGTGAGAGAGGAATTGCAGGTGTATAATTTTAGTTTTATGATCATGGCGAAGCAAATACAAGGCCAAAACAAATTGAGTGCATAGTACAATCACTAGGGGAGGGGTTGTCAGTGGTAATGTGTACAATTTTCCTAAATGCTTAAGTTACTCCATTGTACGATCAAAGATAATAAAAAAATAATAAAAAAATGCATATATGTTGTATTTTAAAAGAGTACTTCTATTGTAACATAATTTTTTACTGAGTTTTTTACCGAAATTACACGTGACAGCGTGTTATTGGTCTGTTCTTTGATCCCGCTTGCGTGGATCCCACAAAAGAACCAATAGAAACCCTCCACCTCATTCGGTAATTCCACTTTCGGTCAAAAATTCAGTCCCAATATCATTTTCGATTTTAAAGTTACTAACACTAGTTTGACATTATTGTCATGTCAATTATGTACTGAACAGTAATTCTTGTCATATGAACACATGGGCTTTGTCCTTTATTAAATAAATGTATAAGTATATATTATTTAATAGGGAATTTTAGGAAAAGGTTCAATCCAACCCAAAAGTGTTACAATTTTATAAATTTAAGCCTTGTACTAAAAAGACCATGAAAAATTACCAATATACCATTTGACAACTCATACAAAGAAAAAATCAAAATTTTAAAAGTCTATGACTTCAAATTTACAAATCCAAAATTTATATACTTGAAATCTACTCGTCGAGATCTATCCAACAATACCCATATTCGATATTTTTTGACAAAAAAATCGAAACAAATAAATTTACTATTTCACTTTTCTAGCGAAAATTCCATTTTTCCGGCGAAAACCCTTTTTCTCCAGCGCTGGGAATGGTGCCGCTGGCGCGGACCAAAATAATGAAAGAAATAGACAAAGAGAGAGAAAAAAACAATCTGACGAAGATTATGTGGGGGGGTGGAGGTGGGATTATGTGTTTATTTTTAGAATGAGTTTTAAATTAGTATGAGTAAGGTATAAAAATAAATATCTATTTAACTAAAACAAATAAACTTACCTGTTTTGTGTACTCCTAACTCTAAAGGGACCACATAAATGTTATTGAACCACAAGGACTATATTTATAAACCTAAAAAACAATGTCCAATAAATTCAAATATATGATGGAACATAACCTTGAGCTTAATTCTCTATATTTAATATTGCCAAGCTTCTGTACATATAACAATTGCCAAATACTAAGCGTAATATACATATATTTGATGCCTATTAATGAGAAATCATTTTATTAACCACCATAGTTGTCAATAATCATCTATAATATTTATGAATAAATGTAGGCATTATTTCAAATGAGGTGTAGTCACTACAATCAGTTTATGGAAATTGATGTTGAAGTCATGCTTCAACCAAGCCTTGAAACAATCAGTACATAATATTTTTTTAGTCAAAGTTTAGTAATATCCATCACGCCATCTCATGTAATAACAAGATATTGGATAATGCAATATACATTGAAATGGGATGTCTTTGACACCTTCTCCACCTTTGTCGAGTTCTCCGTGTGTGCACAAGGAATTACGCAATTAAAAATGCGAATACCTCTCCAGCAAAGTCGCCAAATGTAAAAGAGTAGAAAGCACCGCATCTAGCGTATTTTTTACTTGAGCAACATTGTTGCGCCTACGTATCCGTCTCTTCGCGGAATCAAAGTCTGCATAGTTCATGGATCCGTACGATACGCCGAAAACTCGATTTTGGTGGTTTTGTAGCGCGAGGGGTGTTGAATCGAACTAACCGCCTCTAAACTTGAATATATCATATAAAAATCGTAATAGAACTCGAGCATATGTTTATCACTATGAAACTTGTGATGAAACTGTTAGGAATTTATAGGGAAGAAAAGTAAGAGACTCTCCCCTAAAACTTGCCCCCAAAATCATCATCATTTTAAACGAGGAACCCTCTTCTTTTCTTATAGCCAAAATATCCTGAGTGGACTTGCCACATGTTATCTTTTCTATGGGAGCATGTGTCAAATATTTATGGTGCCACTTGTCATCTTTTCTATGGGAACATGTGTCAAATATTTATGGTGCCACTTGTCATAATACATGTGGTGGTATCTCAAATAGTTCATTTAAATAATTACTTGAGCATTGTCTAGTTTGATCCGTCAAACTCGGGGTATACGCAATATATTAGTCACGCGTAATAATATTGGAGTCAATGTAGTGCCCGAATATCTAGTAAAGCTTGATAAATCATTTAACCTTATTTTATCAAATCTGTGGGGTTCATATATTTAAGCCCATCCTACAAGACTAATTAGGTATATTTTTGTTAATAATTGTCCTTAATAGTCATTATGTAATTACTTAGCAAGCAAGTAATTCCCCCCATATAAATACTCTTGTACTCATTTGGAGATAGCTTCCATCTCGAATATAAGAACCATTAATTCTTATAAATACTCTTGTACTCCTCTCTCTATGACCCAAGCCATTTTCTTAGCTAAAATGCAATAAACAACCTTTAATTCCTTTACAAAAAAAATAAAAAAATAAAAAAAACTTCCAAACCTCGAATCACCTATTCCTCAAACCACCACTCAGAACTCAACCTCTAATATGGCCATGGTACTAAAACCCACAAAATCTTGCCTCAAAAAAACCTACCCATTCACAAACTAACCTATGCTGAAATGAGAGCTAGAAGATAGAAAGGATTGTGTTACAATTGTGATGAACCCTTCAAGCCTGGTCATAAATGCCCATAAATACACGACCCAACAACTCTACATGCTAACCCTAAAGGAAGATAACGAAGCTCCAAATGAAGATGAACTGGTACCCCATGATGAAGAGATGGATCCAGGCCAAACGGAAGTAGAAATTTCATTAAATGCCTTAGCTGGGAGAGTCACGCAAAGCACTATTAAGCTACGAGGGTTACTGAAGAAAAGACCCTTGAATATCTTAGTTGATACCAGAATAGTTTCTTGGATCCATGTGCCACTAGAGAAGGGGGTTGAACCCTAGAAGCCACCAACCCCCTACTGGTTACTGTAGCAAATGGTAGTCAGCTAGTTCTTCAAAATGCCTTAATTTTGTTTGGGAAATGCAGGCCACCAACTCACGACTGATATTAGAATCCTCACCCTCGGGGGTGTGAAATGGTCTTAGGGGTGGACTGGATGAGGGCATTTAGCCCTATTTTGTTTGATTTCAAGAAAATGAGACTCACCTTCACAAAAGGGGGAAGAAAAATTACTCTTTTAAGGGTGGCAAAGAAGAGGCTACGATCAACCTCATCTCTGGGAGCTCCTTCCAGAAACTGATTAAAAAGGAAAAACAAGGGCTAGTAGCTCACCTATGCTTTGTAACAGCCAATGTGAATGAACAGACAAATTCTCCTCCACTTACGGATTCTCTTTTACAATGAATTTCAAGAGTCTTCATCCCATGAGAACCAAAGATCATCATATTAACCTTATACCCAATGTTGAACCCCCAAACTTGAGGCCCTACCGAGTTCCTTATGCTCAAAAGTCAGTGATTGAAATTCAAAATGCCTATTTCCCAAATTCCTCAAGAAGGTGCTGTATTCACTCAAGATCACCCAATTGCCTATTTCCCAAATTCCTCAGCTATTCCACTTATGAGAAGGAGCTACTTGCCATTGTATTAGCAATCACTAAGGGTCCGTTTGGTTCAAAAGTGTGTAAATTTTTCCACGGCAAATTTTTCCATGGTGTGGCAAACCTTTCCATGACAAATCCTATAATTTTTCAGATAGCATTGTTTGATAACTTTAACTTTTCAGGTGGCAAAAGTTTGATAAATTGCAAAAGTGGCAAATGTAAACGAACTAATATATAAAAAAAATGATTTTTAACAAAGAGAACAATTTTTAACATAAAATAGTTATTAAAAATATAGTTTCTTATAAATAATTTTATCAAAAAAATAACTGATAACGAAAAAAAAAACTGTTTTTAAAAAAATAGTTTTTAACAGTAAAAACAGTTTATAAAAGGAAAAAAAAAAATTCAAGAAAAAGCAGTTTGAAACAAAAAAAACATTTTTCGAAAATACTTTTAAAAAAGCGGTTTTTAACAACCAAAAAAAACAGTTTTGACAAAAATAAAACATTTTTTAACCTAAAAAAAAAAATTTAACGAAAAACAGTTTTTCACAAAATAATAAATATAAATAAAAATAGTGAAAAAAAAATTAAATACTGTTTTAAAACAAAAAACAAAAAAAAACAGTTTCTATCCAAAAGTGAAACAATTGTAGTGGGGAAGAAAAAACAAGTTTTAACAATTAAAAAAAAAATTGACAAAAACAAAACAGTTTTTTGACGAAAAACAGTCATTTAGCAGCTCAAGTGTTCGTAGACCATATATTCATAAGCTTTATGGGCTGCCCCTGTCAATTGTAACTGATAGAGGCTCAATTTCCTTGAGTTCTTTCTGGAAAGAACTTTTTAAAAAATTGGGTACCGAGCTCAACATGAACACCTCATATCACCCTCAATCGGATGGGCAAACTGAGAGGGTAAATGCTTATCTTGAAACCTATTTACAATGCATTAAGTGGATTTCCCTTGAAGAATGGTGGTTCAACACCAACTCCCACACTAGCCTCAAAATGACCCCCTTCCAAGCCTTATATGGCTATGTAACCTCCCCCCCCCCCCCCCCCCCCCCCCCCCCACACCACCACCACAACTAGCCCATAGCTGCAGTTGAAGATTATCACGAGCAAAACAATGTTATGCTTCAAGTACTGAGAGAAGGCCTACTGTCAGCTCAGCAAAGACTAAACACTTTGCAAATAAAAAGAGAACTAATCACAGTTTAAAGTAGGGGATTAAGTCTGAGATGTCAACCTTACCGACAGACGTCCATTGAAATAAGAAGAAACCTGAAGTTATCTGCCAAATATTAAGGACCATATGAAGTCATTGCCAAGGTGGGGTCAGTGGCTTAAAAATTCAGGTTGCCTCTTGGATCAAAAATTCATCCAGTGTTCCACGTGTCCCAGCTTAAAAAGAGGATCGGAACCAACATTCAACCGCATTCCCAACTGCCTCTCATCGACAAGGAGGGTCACATGTTAATGGAGCCAGAGAAAATCGTAGATTGCAGGATGATTAAGAAAAACAACAGTGTTGTCGCCCAAGTCCTAATACAGTGGAAAAATTCAGTGCCCGAGGATGGATGCTACATGGGAGGTTTACAACTTCATAATCGACCTATTCCCTTCATTCAATCCTTGTGGTCAAGGATTTTTAAAACAGGGTGGCAATATCATGAGCTAGTCAGTGGCTGAAAAACAATCAATAGAAACTGAACAGAGGGTAGAATTGGGAATTTGATAAGATTTTAGTGGGTTGAGTAGTTTTCTGATTTTATTTATTATCTTTTATTTTCTCTTCTTTTACTTCATTTATTCTCTAGCTGTAAGGTCGCTAGTTTGTTATGATGTCAGTAATTTGTTATGGGCCAGCTGGGAATGAGAACATTCTAGCCATGTCAGTAGGACAGAGAAGCAGGGAATCTTGCATTTAAATGGATGTACTGACCATAATGAGATATATGAAAAATCCCCTTTATTTCTCTAAAGAAATTGGCTCCTTTCTTCATGTAGAATTGAAAGGAGCAGGTGTAGAACCCTACTCCAATAGTGTAGATCACTACAGTGGTGGTGGCCGTGGCAGTGACGGTGGTAAGATTGTGGTGGTGGAGATCAAATGGTGGTAGTAGGGTCATGGTCGTGATGGTACACGGCGGTGAATTGGTTATCAAATCAAAGGTAAATTTTCATTTTAAAAGAATAATATTATAAAACATTCTAATTGTATCTTTCAAATTTTCTGGAAAAATGGAAATTAAAATATGAATCATTTCTCTGAATAGAGAAAACTTATTTTTGAACGTTTATTGTTTTCCACGGGAAAAAGTTTCCGAAAATAGACGTATTTTCCCACAACTAAACAGGGCCCAAGTCGTTTCATTCCTTTTAAGACCCCACTTTCCTATATCATTTAACATGCAATAAAACGAATGAATTTCGCACTATTCCAAGAACATTTCAATGAGAACATATTTCACCCAATTTACTACAACCAAACAGGGCCTAAAAGCCTAAAATTCATGTTCTCAATGTTTTTTCTCTTTTCCCACAGTGCAATGTTGCCCAACTATAAGCAACATTTCTCTAACAAGTTTGATATTAAACCAGCCACAATATTGATACTAGACACTATCTGCACAAAGATCATTTAGGCAGTTTACTTCAAGCAGGGGAATACCTTCAAGTGACATTTACAAGCTTTGCACGCCTAGTTTTTTGATCCACCTCTACTCGAAGACCAAGCCCAGTGATTTCAGGCACATCGACAGATCCTTGAAGCTCCAATTCACTCACTACGCGTTGATTTTCGAGATTCCCTTCCAGAAGATTTCTCACCGACCAAATTCCCCACTCCCTCAAGAAAAGATTCTCTTCGTCAGTAACACATTGTTGCAACATTAGTACAATCCCATTCTTCTGTCTAACTGCATCTTGAACATACTTCCTCCGGTACGCACAATTCCCAATAACTCCAACAACATCTCTACGAAACCCTTTGTAAGGACAGAGATTGCCCGAATGAGAAATTGTTCCCTCGTTCTCACTTTGTTTCATTGTTTTCTTAATTATTGCTGGAGGCTCAAGCTCAGAAAGAATATTCAGAAGCAAATCAATAACACCAACATATTCCTCTTCCTTAAATCCTTTTAGACCATCAAAGGCACAAATATCTCTTAAAATGGTGAGAGAATATCCAAGAACATCAATATCAGTTGAGCCAGTTGGAAGACCTAATTCTGCTCTTGAGACAGAATTAAGAACCCCAACAGAACTTTTCAGTATTTTAAGAACACACAAAGAAAAATCCTTGGAAACAGTAATATCTCCGAGTTGTTCTTTCAAGATCTCAGATAGGATACTCAATAAAAATGCTTGTTCTGGAGCAAAAAGATCAACCCTAGACTTGATATCGTCACCATTTCCAGAAGCAGCAATTGGAGATAGTGTAGCGAACAAGGGTGCAAAGTGAGATTCTTCAAGGCAAATTTTTGAAAGAAGTAATTGCAACCAATTTTCTCCGAAACCATCTGGTAGGAAAAATAAATAAATAATTGAATACATAAAACGATTATGCACAACTATTGACATTTTATTCAAGCTCGATTGCAAGGAAACCCAATCTATCACTAAACTATTAATTTTGCAAAATACTCCTTGAACAATTTTTAGTTTATTTCTGCAATTTCCCTCATGTCGCTAAAATTTAGTGAGACTTTTTCAGAGTTTAGGAGGTTATTTGCAGCACTAAGGGGTAACTGAAATTGGAGCAATGGTTAAGGGGTTTATTGCATTTATTGTTTATTCAATTGAAAAGAACAAAATTTTGAGAAAACAGGCACGAGTTTAAGCAACGAGAAATTTACCAGCTGATGCAGTTCGTATAATTTCTGTCATAACTGTCAACCCTTGATCTGAACATAAGTCGGCAATTAATCCATCCTTTCCTTCACAACAGGTAAAAATAACCATACACAAGGGATCAAAGATCTCCTTTCTCCGGACTTTTGCGATCTTGAGAAATTCAAATGGAAAAAATTGATGCCAAATGACATGCTGATGCTCTTCTCCAGCCAACGATACATTTCCCAGAACTTGCAAACCCATTTGTACATTCCCTTGATCTGAATCAGAAGCACTCCTGACAGAACTAATGATAGTGGAAACAATCCCTACTCCATTTTGTTCAATAAACTTGTTCTGATTACTAATTTCTCCTGCACATAGGTTTCTTATGAGCTTCAGGGACAGTAAAACAATGTGATGACGAGAAGGGTAGGAGACGGATTGACAGAGCTGAAGAACTATAGTGAGGACATTCTTGGAAGCAAGATCTGAGCGACCATCTGTCGCTCTAGCAATTTTTATAAGATGTTCTAGGGCTTCATCTAGGGTAGATGAATTTGAGGCAATAAATAATGGCCGTAAGATATCTTTTGGTATTGAGATTTCTGACAACATCTCATCATTCATATTTACCTGAGAAAAACAACAGATCAAATAAACAGATAGAATACTATGGCACCAAAGGTTGCATAGAAAAGATATTATGAAACAAAGTTATTTGCCTATTCAATTGATTTAATATAATCAACTTTACTGACTCAATTGGCTTTATAATTGTAATATGCATGTCAAAGGCATATAATAGACTGGAGTAGCCTTTCATCAAAGTTCCCATGCTTGCCTTTGGTTTCTCTGATCAGTGGTGTTCCTTAAAATGGCTCGTGCTTTAAGAGTTCCTAGTACTCTATTCTCGTGTTTAGGGGGGCTATATGGATAATTTAATCATAATTAGAGAGGTGAGACAGGTTGATTCCTTTATTATCACAACATGATTTTTCCGGAAACTTGAGCAGATGATTTCTGCAGGGTAGATATAACCTTCGAGAGCCTCTCACATTAATAATTCCATTGGGAATTTGCTATGTGCTGTTGATAAGTTTGTTTTCATCCAAAAGATCTCTAATGAATCTTAGTCATCTGTTATCCTTATATCCTACTGCTTCAGGCCAAGTAGTGAATAATGCCAAGCGTTAATTTCTCATAGGTAAAACCATTAGTGCTACTAGACATCAGTTGAATTTTTGAGGAGCTGTTGTTTTGTCTCTATTCACTATAACTTGAAGTCTCAAGCTGGTGTCTTTAGAAGTTCAATTGTTGTGTCAGCAATTTGGTTCCTCTTTCAAAGGTTCAGCTGCTGGAGGGGGTCTAATGGGTAAAATCAAATTGTTATGGACGAACATTGAAGGCTCATTTGATAGCGTAAATTGTTAAATTATATGAATTAGTCAATTTGAAATTAATACATTGTGGATGTATTCATTTGGAATTGAGGTAAATCCAGTTTGTGTAGTGGAGATGTAAAAAGGTCGTACACAATGCACAAAGCTCCCACTCAACTGCGGGGTCGGGGAACGGTGAACGTCTGCTGGCCTTACCCCCATGCAGTGTTCTAAAAGGCGCACCAGGGGCGGCTTGGTGCGTGGATTTTTAGAATCGCCCCCCCCCCCCCCCCCCCCCCCCCCGCATAAGGCATAGGTGTGGCAAAAGGCAAGGTCAATGCGGGAGTAAAGCCCGGTCAACGGTCCACGCTCGCCTAGGCGCAGTAAGGCGTGAAAAGGCGCCTCTTTTCTTTTTTAAGTTGTAGTCGTTTTTTTCTTATCAAAAGCCTTAACAAAACAAACACACACACACACACCAACCAACCAAATTGGTATAGTATTGATTCTACTTCATTATGTTTCTGCTTATAGTTTTTTCATATTCTACTACATGATGTTTCTACTTATGTTTTCTTTTTCTTTTTCTTATTCTGTAATAGATTTTTTTCGTCCTCCTTATATTTTGTTTCCTTATTCAATTAGAGGGATGATGTTTCCGCTTATTTTTTTGGTTTTGCTCATGTTTTGTTTCTTCTTCTTTAATATTTGAAATATATTGTTTACTAACTTATATTATATTATATTTGAAATACATTATATTGAAATATAACATATTATATTTTATTGCAATTACATTATATTTGTATATATTTTTACTAACTTTTATGGAAATATATTGCTTACTAAATTATATTATATTATATTTTATTATATTTGATTATATTATGGAGCATGGATATGGGAAAAAGGATTACCGGATATATTTTCAAATTTCAAGGTATGTATTATTCTACTGTTTTACTAGCTTTAGTATAATTAAAACATATTAAAAAAAAGGAAACACGTCTTTTTACGCCTAAGCGCGTCTAAGCTCCTAAAGTTTGAGGCTTGACCTCCATGCCTCGCGCCTTTTAGAACCTTGCCCTCACGTTTTATATGGAGAGGCTACTCCAATGTCTCGAACTCGAGACCAACGGTAGCTTGGGGAGGACAATCTTAATATATATATATATATATATATATATGTACATAGCCAGGGTCTAATGCGGACGCAACTTGCAGATTTAACTTACATGACAACTCATGCACATTGTCCCAATTTGAGGAAAATTCTCCAGCATATCCCCATAGTTCTAAAAGTACATGACATAGATTCGCAAGTATGAGTGTTATTTCAATTTATCAATTGAAATAACACTTAACATCGCATCGTCTAGTCTGTACCTAGAGAACATTAAGATACGACTACAAAACTTCCTCCAAAAGTAACACGTTTAAGCCACTAAGAATATTATTATACAAAAACTATGCAGTTCCAAACTGTCCAAACAGGACAATTCGAGAGATCTCATTACAGGGGTAATGACTCTCGAATGGATCTAAGGGCTATTGAATGCTTACGCATAAGAACTACAAGGCTAGCATCTATGCTCACTATATGTAATTTAAAGTATGTTTCATTTAGTTATGTCTTATCATAATTCGAGAGATTTCTTTTAATTATGTAATTTAAAGTATGTTTCATTTAATTTAAAATACGCATAAGAACTAAAACTTATACCAATTTATACCAGTATCAATACCAACTCAAATTCAATTTCAATTTATGTCAATTTGTACCAATTCAAATTCAAATTCAATTTAGAGAAACGGGTCATATAGAATTACAATGTATACATATTAAAAAGGTTATTAACCAAACTAAGAATCAACATGTATCCCGTACTCCTTATATTGTCTACGTGACTAAAAAATTTAACAATAACAAATTCTCAAGTAAGGGTTTTTATTGTGTTCTTGCACAAAGAGGAACCCGTAATTATTTTGCAAGGGTGTGTTACATCATAAGGAGGTCCATCAGTATATTTCAAATGTCCCCAGTCATTTATAATATTATTACATGGCATAAATAAGGTTCGCGTGATAAATATTAAAACCCCACACACATTAATTCACCCCCCAACACACACTACCGCCCACACCTACGCACCTCCCCTATAACAATCCGCGTAATTTTTGGAATATTTTCAAAATATATAGGAAAAATAAAGTTTTTGATAAAATTATTTTTTCTTGCTCAAATATGTTGGATTTTATTTTTAAAGGCGAGAATTTCAAACGGTTTCGAAAACGGAGTTAAAACGGATTTTAAAATGATTTTTATATAATTTGTCCCTTATAAATTTTTTAAAGAGACCTGCCAAAATACCTGGGCGATCGATCGATCGACGCCAAGGGGTCGATCAATCGATCCCCTCAGGTTTCGTGCGCAGCAAGTTTTGTTAAGTGTTTTGGTTTGGTTCCAACTCTCGTATTTTTACCTTATAAAAAGGGACCGTGGGTTATTATTTTGGAACAAACTTTTGGCACAAAAATACCCAGAAAACTTATTTGCTTTTCCTCTCCTTTTTATATACACAAACCCCCTTTAATTTATGCTTTCAACCTTAGGTTTTGAGGTGTTCTTGGGGTTGTTTTGGTGTTTGTTCTTGGAGATGTTTTGATGATTATTGGGAGATGATTTTGATGGCTTATTCTGATTTCTGGGCAAATTTATCGTTGGTTTCTCATCGTGATTTGAGGTATGTGTTTTACACAATATGCTCCTTAATCTCGCGAGTGTTATTCCCGTTGTTTTCTTGTGATTATTGACTCATATTTGAATTGCTAAATTCAATTGGAATCTGAAAAATATTTGTTGGAATCTGATTTTGATTCATGTGGTATTATTATTGTGTTGGGCATATCGTCATGAGATTTTAATATGGCACTGAAGTTGGGCACCCACTAAGATTCCTGTTTCTGCTACTTGATAAAGTATGGCGCGGTATGGTGAGGCCTGGTGACTCCGGTTAATGTGTTGTTGAGAAATTATATTGATAAAATGATATTGAGATTCACATTTGATTTGAATATTCGTACTCGTATTGTTACGTTTTATTCACTACTAATATTTGTTGAACATCTTTCCTGTCGTATTGTGTACTTCCCCATATTTTCTTTAGTTACCAGGTTAGCGTGGATTGGGACGCTATGGACCAATTGGGATGATTTTTAGTGTGGATTATTTGGAAAGAATTTTTAATAAAAGATGAGAAGACTTGTATTTATTTTTTATGTATAGTGCCTTAGAGATTTATTTTTATTTCTAGATAGATAGTTATATTATTTTGAGATATTATTGGTTGTATTTAATTTGGAGAAATTGAGATTAGTGGATTCTCTTTTATTTTGTGGGTTTGTTTTAGATGCTTTATACCTTGTTGATTGATGGATTTAGTTAATTTTATTGATAGTAGCGCTCCGCTCACTCTCTCCGGGCGGGCGGGATGTTACAGAATAGTATCAGAGCTTAGGTATACAGTCACCCTCGGGTCTTGGATTTTGGGTCTGTTGCGTTTTTGTGGAGCGTGATTAGGGATAGTTTAGACAATCGTTTCGTGTTAGGCATCTAGATTAGATGTGAGGTATTGGAATTTTTGGTGACAGATTATTTTTGGAGATAGTTGTAGTGGCCTGATTTTTTAGAGTTAGGCTTTCGACGAATTTCGAGGGCGAAATTCCATTGTTAGTGAGGAAGTGTAACAACCCGCGTAATTTTTGGAATATTTTCAAAATATAGAGGAAAAATAAAGTTTTTGATAAAATTATTTTTTCTTGCTCAAATATGTTGGATTTTATTTCTAAAGTCGAAAATTTCAAACTGTTTCGAAAATGGAGTTAAAACGGATTTTAAAATGATTTTTATATAATTTGTCCCTTATAAAAATTTTAAGGCGACCTGCCAAAATACCTGGGCGTCGATCGATCGATCCCCTCAAGTTTCGTGCGCAGCAGGTTTGGTTAAGTGTTTTAATTTGGTTCCAACTCTTATATTTTTACCTTAAAAAAGGGATCGTGGGTGATTATTTCGGAAGACTTTTGGCAAAAAAATACCCAGAAAACTTTTTTGCTTTTCCTCTCTTTTTTATATACACAAACCCCCTTTAATTTATGTTTTCAACCTTAGGTTTGGAGGTGTTCTTGGGGCTGTTTTGGTGTTTGTTCTTAGAGATGTTTTGATTATTATTGGGAGTTGATTTTGATGGCTTATTCTGATTTCTAGGCAGATTTATCGTTGGTTTCTCATCGTGGTTTGAGGTATGAAGTTTTACACAATATGCTCCTTAATCTCGGGAGTGTTATTCCCGTTGTTTTCTTGTGATTATTGACTCATATTTGAATTGCTAAATTCAATTGGAATCTGAAAAATATTTGTTGGAGTCTGATTTTGATTCATGTGGTATTATTATTATTATGTTGGGCATATTGTCATGAGATTTTAATATGGCACTGATGTTGGGCACCCGCCAAGATTCCTGTTCCGGCTACTTGATAAAGTATGGCACAGTATGGTGAGGCCGGTGACTCCGGTTAATTTGTTGTTGAGGAATTATATTGATACAATGCTATTGAGATTCGCATTTGATTTGAATATTCGTACTCGTATACGTTTTATTCACCGCTAATATTTGTTGAGCATCTTTCCTGTTGTATTGTGTACTTCCCCATATTTCTTTAGTTGGCAGGTTAGCGTGGATTGGAACGCTATGGACCAATTGGGATGATTTTTAGCGTGGATTATTTGGGAAGAATTTTTAATACAAGATGAGAAGACTTGTATTTATTTTTAATGTATAGAGCATTGGAAATTTATTTTTATTTCGAGATAGATAGTTGTATTATTTCGAGAGATTATTGGTTGTATTTAATTTGGAGAAATTTAGATTAGTGGATTCTCTTTTATTTTATGGGTTTGTTTTAGATGCTCTATACCTTGTTGATTGATGGATTTGGTTAGTTTTATCGATAGTAGCGCTCCGCTCGCTCTCTCCGGGCGGGCGGGGTGTTACATCCCCCACCCCACCCCTACCCTCACCCCCCCCCCACGCTACCCCCGCTGCCCCTACACTTACTCCCCACTGCGGCCCCTGTCCCCCCACCCCCCAACCTACACACACACACACACCCTACCCCCTGCCACCCACACCTACACACACGCAGACCCACCTACACCCCTCCCACACCTACACACACAATCCTACACATAGACATATATACACATATACAAAGGAGAGAGAGAGAGAGAGAGAGAGAGAGAGAGAGAGGGAGAAAATTGGTGGGAGTAAAAAACGGTGGGAAAAAAAAGGCGATAGGGTTTTTAGTACACAAAGTTGTCACAGACCGGTCAAGGTCATTGACCGTGATAAAAAACGCGTATTTTTTTTTTGTCACGGTCAATGACCGTGACAAAGCTGTTCGGCTCAAATGTGATAATTTAGGTGTTGCTTGTTTTTGCCTCTTAAGTCTGAATATGAACCATTCATACTTAAGAGGTACCAAAAAGTGTTTGTTTTCTTAAGTGATTAAGAGGCTAACGGTTATATTTGGCTCTTAATGATTAAGAGGAAGAGTTACGTCTGAAGTCTGAATCTGAAGTCTGAATCAGTCTAAATACATTCATTCAGAGGTATATTCAGACATTAAAACAAACATATTTTTCAGATTCAGATTTCAGACTTCAGATTCAGTCTTCAGATTTCAGATTCAGACTTCAGATTCAGATATAAAAACAAACGCAACCTTAGTATAGTGAAAACTCCAAATACCTATAACGCACGAAAATATACTCAATAACACAAAATACATAACAAGGGATGATTACCTATTTAGATCCTAAAATTGGAGAGTATACTTGTCTTGATCTGCAAAATTAAAACACAAAAAATAATTAGATTCCAAAACATAAACATAAACCTAAACATAAACAAATCTTAAATTAAAAAGTCCTAACTTACAAAACCCGAAATTACAAAGCCCTAAATCTGTACGCAAACTCTAAACATGAACACAAATCGCGCCATAAGAAATGAACAACAAAACTCTCACACAAAAAAAAAAAAACTCTCGTACCATAAGAAATGTATACACATTGCAAAAAATAGCCAAAAAAACTTATATTTTGACCGATGGAGAAAATGAAAACATTTAAAAAATCATATAGTATAGAGATTCGATTGATGTCGAAACCTCTTCTCGTAATAGGACTCAACCCTATGCAATCCCCTTTTTGGAGGCCAAAAGAATTTCGGTTGTGGTGGGGCGGGTAAGAGGAGACCAGGTTTGGGGAGTTGATGGTGATAGAGAGAGAACCGTATGACCAATTAATAAAAGAGATGGAGAGAAACATATTGAAATGGGTAGGGAATGTTTACCTTCGTAAATGAAAAAAAATAGACAAATAGACGGAGAGGGAAGAAGAAAAAAATAATAGCTGTTGGAAGAGAAATGGAATGAAAACGAGGAGAAGAAAAAGAAATGTAAATATGATGAGTGCCATGTGGAGAATCTCAGACTCAATTAATAAAAAAAACGTACGTATATATGAACATGATGAGAAAATAGTTTAATTAAAAAACACATTTTAATTACAAAATAGTTTATTTTATATGATAACATTTTTTTAATAAAATAAATGTTTTTTTTATAAACACAAATTTTTTAAAAATCATTTTTATAATGTTTTTATCTATAGAAAGCGTTTTTAAAATACAGTTTCTATATAAAAATTAACATTTTTTAGAACATTTTCTATTTAGAAATATTTTTGTTTACAATAATATTTTTTAAAAACAGTTTCTATATGTTTTGAAAAAATAATTTTTCAAAAATAAATAATGTACTTGTAAAAACTGTTTTGTTAAATATTTCATACACGTACATTCAATTTTTTTTTGAAAACAATATATTTTTCAGAAAACAATGGACTGACTGAACAATTTTTGAACCCAACTATCTAATACAAAAGTCAGTGGACCACAACTAATATGAAACTAATTAATTGATGGACAGTTTAAAAAAAGGGGTCATTCACATCTACATCCTATTAGATTTTCTTTTAGACATTCTAGCCCCACCATGTTATTCCCTTACATATAATTCCTACTCCTAATTTTCTGGAATTTTTTTTCACAATTTTACCCTTTTAAAACCAATTATCCGTAACTTCCTCGAGCAAGTTACATAAGTGGTTGAACTTTTTTTTTTAATCTTCAAATTATCATAACTTTTGACTCACAAATTCATTTTTCGCAAAATTACTATTTTTGAAATCTGCTCAACGAGATCTATCAAACAAGATCCATGAAGGCTATAAAATTCCAAAGAAAAAAATTTACACAAACAATAAACTTTACTGTATGTACTAGAATATGAAATAGTTTTATATATGTGACATTTTCACAAACAGAGAGTAACATTTGCTGTGGTAATATTACATAGTGTATATATATATATATATATATATATATATATATATATATATATATATATAGAGGCAGGCTCCTGTGCACACTAAGTTTGCACACTAAGTTTGCACATTACCTTTTATATATAGTAAAAAAAATATTTTTGAGGTGATTTTTTTTGTGTGATATTTAAACATTTCAACGAACCCATATAAAAAAAATCAACTCAAAAAAACTTTTTTTGCTATTTTTAAAAAATCGGTCAAACTTTCGCAGTTTTTAAGCCGTTTAAAAACTGCGAAAGTTTGACCGATTTTTTAAAAATAGCAAAAAAAGTTTTTTTGAGCTAATTTTTCATATGTGAGTCCGTTGAAATGTTAAAATATCACATAAAAAAATTGGTGTGCGCCAGCACTAAGTTTGCACACTTTTAAAAGGTAATGTGCAAACTTAGTGTGCAAACTTAGTGTGCACAGGAGCCTGCCTCTATATATATATATAAAGGGTGGATCGAAACCCTCTTTTTTCAAAATTACCTTACATTTAAAGGTTTGCGCTAGCGGTATCCAATCCTTACCACCATTGTTGGATCTTCAACGACCTTCGTCAGAGCATCGATTTGGGGTGGGTAAGGGTGGCATTTGGTGCCGGTGGCGCGGACTTTTGAAAATAAGAGACTTTTGAATAAATGGGTTTTGGATCCACCGGAGTATCATGGGTGCCGCTGGCGCGGATCTTTGAAAATAAGATTGGATAAATGGAATCGGGATCCTCTAGAGCACCGGTTTGGGGTGAGTAGAGGTGGCATTAGGTGCCGGTGGTGCAGAACTTTAAAAATAGGAGTATATTGGATATATATATATAATGTGATAACACAGTAAATGCTATTGTTTGTAAAAACGTAAATGAAATAGTTTTATATTTGTGACATTTTCACAAACAATAACACTTACTATGTTAATATATTTAGGAAATAGTTTTATATATAAAATATTTTCTATATATATATATATATATATATATATATATAATAAGGAGCAGAATAGTGACACTATTCCATAAGTTGATAACATAATCAGGGGTTGGGATTAAGCCACCAAGGCACGAAATGAAGGGTGAGATAAACATTTACACATTAATACTATGTATCTCCCTACACCTTATTTTATACTCTAACTGTAATTACAATTTTATCCCATAAAATTTACTTTCCCCCCTATTTTACTCCTTAATTTTTTACTTTTATTCAAATATGAGGGTTACTTTCGTAACACAACAAAAAAGAAAAAGGTTACATGATTTCATTGACTACTTTTCAACGAATCTCGATTTTATCCTATTTCTGCAGGAGCTCAAGGACGAATGTCAACTGAGCGGCGAAGCCAACTGAGCTCAAGGATGAGAATTTAGGTCATTCTTCGCTTCTTCTTCGTTCTCTCATCGATAACCCAAAACAAACCCCACCTCATTGTCTCCAGGTACATGGTTTGAAGTGGTTTTGATTTTAATTATTTTCATTCTGTTGTAAGTAGCGAGGTTTCGATTTTGGGTTTGAAGTGGTTTCGATCTGAAAATATGACTTGATTTTGTTATTTTCTTATGCAGGGTTTTCTCGATATATGGGATTTTTATTGTTTTCGTATATATTTTTGCAAATCCTCTGTATTAGGGCTTTTGGAATGGGGTTTTCACGTGGTTAATGGTATTTGAACTAATGTTCTTCCTATGACATAATTTAATCGCGTGAGGTAACCTCACAAAAGATTTTTTTGGGGTTTGTTGTGTATCATAGTGTTTATTTCAATTTGTGCTCGTCCAGTGTAAAAAGAGAAACTTAAGTTTTGTAAAAATCAACTGAAGGAAATTTGATCAAGTGGGTTTTTATGAAGAAAACTGATTTTGGGGTTTTAACTTTTGGGGTTTTACGACATATGTTTTTTTGTTACAGGTCTATTGTTTTGGGCTTACAAATATAAAGGAATCAGGTAAATGGGTACAAACAAAACGTCATTTTAGTTTATGTTGAGCCTATGTTCAGGTACCAATTTCTATTGATTATTTTCTATGGTGAGCCTATGTTCAGGTACCAATTTCGAACACAGCATTCTTGAAACCTGAAAAAGGAGGAACGTAAGAGTTTTTTTACAGCACTATAGTAGAGTCTGATGAAGAATCAGAGAGTGATATTAAGAAGTTACAAGTGAGCTCAGAGGAGGAAGAAGATGGTCTGAGTGTAACATACAGAAACTTATTGTGGTGAGACATCGTTCCCTCTCTCTGTTGGTGATATATAGTGACTTTGAGGTAATTTTTTTCATGTGTTGAATATCAAGTGTTTGGAAAAATTCTCAACTCATTCCATTTGTAAACTTTTTAGCAACCTTTTGAATATTAAGTGTTTTTAGCAACCTTTATTTTGATATATCAACGGTGGTGGGATGGTAAATTCAGGGGGAAATTGTATTTAAATTTGATCTTTGTTGATTGATGGTAGATCCAAACCACACTCTCTTCTCTCTGTGTTTATGTTGACAGTACTCAAGTCTCATTTTCTGTTGCAGTTCATTATCCAAATTGGAGTTATTACTTCGGATGGAAAAAATTCCCTGAATCTTACAAAAGTGGGATGGTTTATGACAGTACCCAAGGCTCATTTTTCGTTTTTATATTATGTCATTGATGAAAGTGTCATGTGAAAGGTCATCATTTGAGATTATATTTGCGTAAATAGTGTCAATTACGTTATTGATCTTATATATGCGAGTGTTTGATGTTTAGTCTGTTGTGTTTGTGCAGGGCCATTATTAAGTTCTAGGATGTCCAAAGAAGTATTCCAGAATCCCAATATTTTATTGATCTTATATATGCGAGTGTGTTGAATTAGGTTTGGGTCCATGCTAATATCCATAGGATGGCATGAATATGCCCGATTCCCGCTGAGCTCTTTCTTCACGTGGATCAGCTTACAATGTTGAGGAAGGTTGGCTCGGATTGTGGGGTGGCTTCTTGGAAGTAAGTGACTAAATATATATTTTGTGTGAAGGTTCTTGGATTTGAGTGTTGTGAAGTTGTGTTTTTCAATATTGTATTGAAGTTTGTTATTGTTTTTTGCTAGCACTTTTGCAATTCTTTGCAACCATAGAAAGTATTTGCGAGTTTAATTATTTTTATGAATGATATTATTAACTTAGTCATCCATTTTTATATTTATTTTTTGTTGATTAAATTATTAACACACCTTTGATATTCAAGTACACTTATTAGGTATCATATTTAAGTTGCAAATTAGTTTGTATTTGGTATCGTATTTAATTTTCTATTTGCTCACATCATGAGACTATTGGGTTTACTTCAGATATAGATGCTTTAATATCAAAGATAGATTGGAAAATCCACATTTATGTTTTGCCATTAAACTATAATTATATCATATTGAGTTAGAACTTGAATTTATATAATACTTATGTGATTTTATTATTTCCAGCATTTGCAATAAAGATCAATAAGTAGCTCATGTAAAATTTTCAATTAGTTGATTGGCGAAACCAACAAAGTAATAAAAAATTGCACAATAATGGTGTTTGAATTGACATCAACATTGTTGATGAATTTTTAAGGTAAGAAACAACATTTAAGTTATCAAGAATGTAATGGACACATACTTTTTGGACTTTCATTATCACATACTAAGAAATTAAAGGTTGATATTTCGCAATAGGTGGTATATATGTTATATTGGGTTTGTAGTTGTGTTGTCCCGTGGTTTTATTGTATTACAATACTAGCATTTTGTTGTCCCGTGATTTTATTGTGTTACAATATTAGCATGGTGATCAAATTGTAGTTTTCTCATATTTCTCTCAACTTCTGAAGGTAAGGCCTATTGTAAATTTCGAGTTATGTGGTATTTTTTTCATTTATTTTTACAGAGGTATTGTTTTCTTTTTTCTTTTGACAGAGTATTATTTTTTTCATTCTTAAGTTCGGGTTGAGGTTTTATAGTGTATATGTTTTGTCATTTTTAAGTGTTTTACATACACATATGAGATTTTAGGCTTTATATTTTTTTAGTATTTATAACCATCAAATGATAATTTGTTGTCTTTACCGCACTATTATTTACTTGATATTTTTTTTCTTCTGAATTCTACTTAATTTGTTTGGTGTCTTAATGATTGATGAATTGATTTACTAATTTTTATTTAGATCTATTAATTACATCCTCTGCTTTCATTACTTAATTTGTTTGGGTTTAATTTAAATCGAAAGAGAAGATAATAAACAAGTTTTACTATTTCATTATTTCTGGCAGCTGGGTTGTGTGCACATGGTTTTTGTATGTGTATGTGATAGATAATGGTTAACTGTGTACAAATTATAAATACAAATATATATGTCCATCTTATTAAAAATCATCCCATAATATTATTTTTTTTAACATTCCACGTTGAATTAAAATATAACCAACAACAAAATATAACCAACTCAGTCAAGTTGTGGCTTCTTTGATATAAATAAAAAAATGTTACTCAACTGATTCAATGGATTAAAATATTTTTTAGTTACAAATATGCAACGAGTACTAATTTTTTGCCGACTGTATTGTTTTTTTTGTTACAAATATTTGATGTTATTTTTTGGGTAGTGTTTCGAGTAAACATGTAAAGATAAATTATCTGTCTTATTTTGTATTGTGTTTCTTTCTTGCTACATGCAATATCGTTGGGTTTCTAAATTGATTTTTCACTATAACTTTTAGTTTGCTTGTATATGGAGGCACTAAAAATTATGTTATTGAGTTAAATATGAGATAACACTATATTTTTGTATTTTTTTATTATTAAATACAAAATAAGGGTATTTTTGAAAAATTAGAGACAAATTAATCATATCCGGAGCATTTCAAACACATGATTGTATTATTATATTCTATCCCTTCTTCTTATACGGAACTATTCTAAACGTAGTATTGGAATAAGTCTTATTCGGCCCATCTTTATACGGCGCATCAAATAAGTCCTTATTGTGAATAATACGACAATTCGTGAATGGGTCGAATTTAAATGAACTAATTTACAATTTTGAAGAGAATCAAGCTGGCCTTAAATCTTTATGCTGTAATACCCCGTACTTTTGGCTATATTTATTTTGAGGATTAATTAATTAAATGCGTATTAATTGGAAATTAATCCGGGTTATAAATACTAATGTGATGCGAGTTGGTATTTGATTATGTGCATATATGATTATATATGAACTTGGTATTATAAAATTTGTCGTGGGATTTATATACGGCATTTTAGAAATTTTGTTGAGAAGCGTGGGACCGCCGCGTCACGGTATAATATTTGGATGATAAAAGTGAAATTTAAAATCTATAATCCATATGGTCATTTTGAGTGCGCCAACGCGTCCGGAAGGGTCGAGATAGTAAGAAACCACTAGTCGGGGGTATAGTTTGGGTCTCGGGGTATTTTTAGGCCATACCGGCAACTTAAAGGGTATTTTGGTAATTTTACATTTTTAGGAATTAAAAGTGACGAAAATTAGAGATGTAAATCTGATGTGGATTAAACCCATTAAGCCCATTAACCAACCCATATTAACCTAGAAGGCTACGTAGGTTGTCATTTAGGTTTTCTAAGTTTCCCCAAATCAAACCCTAGCCACCTTAAGCCACCATTAGAGAGGAAGCTTGGAGAGAAGAAATTCTGCAGAAATTCTTCATCAAATCAACACCAAATCCGGAATCAAACCAAGGCAAGTGATTTAAATTACATTCCTTATGCAGTGAATGCTTTTTCCATGTTAGAAACATTGTTAATCAATCTTATATAAGAGTTAAAAGAAAACCCATGAAATTGGAAGATTGTTGTTTAATTTTGGGATAGGTTTGCATGTAGAAACATTGTTTGAAGATTTAATTCAGATATTTCATATCTATGTGATGTATAAACGGATTAAAATCTGGGAAATTTTGAAGAGAAGAACCTAGGGTTTATGTTCTTGAAGAAAATTGGGAATTTATGTAGAAATTTGTGATTTAATGATGTTTAGAAGGTATTAAACCCCTTTAATGATGTTAGTATAGCACCTTGGCATGTTTGAGGATGATTAGAGAACTCAATATATTGTTGGAACGAATTTTAGAAGAGGTTTGAGGAGTAAAAATGGATGGAAAACGAATTGGGAAAATTCTGGGCCGAAACTGGTCAGTCGTTAGAAGCAGCCCCAGGTCGTTCGAATGAACTCGTTCGAACGAGCTTCTAACGAGTTGACCAGTCGTTACTAACGAGTAGGGATTTCGTTCGATATCTCGTTCGAACGAGATATCGTTAGAAGGGACAGTTCGTTCGAACGAACTGGGATCTCGTTCGAACATCCTCGTTCGAACGAGACTTCTAACGAGATGACAGTCCAAACTCGTTCGAACACTCGTTCGAACGAGACTTCTAACGAGCTGGCAGTTTGGGCCATTTTGGACTGTTTTGACTTTTGGAGTTCCGTAAACTGATTCGAGGATATAGATATCATTCCGTAGATGTAGTAATGATAGGATTGGGACATTTGGGTATTTATGAGGAGAAATTTACATACGAGAGTTGTATTACATGGACGGTTTGGGTCAAGACGTGAGTGTCCACTACGACGTGAGAATTAATTATGGCACGTATGATTATAAACCGGCATAGCATATATAGTGATAATTACGAGTTAGTACGAGAATGAGAATAGTACTACGATTAAAATATGGTATTACAAAGATGTGTGTTTACTTAGAATTGGTATATGGATTGTGTGTATGACATACCTACCATACTTGCTATCACGGGAGGTTTGCGTTCGCTTAGTACCCTCTAATCCTTGTGTGCCTACGGGGGGGATATAGACTGGTACCTCGATGAACATAGGTCATAGAAAGACTTATTGTGATATTAATAAGTCCGCTGATCATGGGAGCGTATGTATGTGCGTGACCCATGTGATGGTGACTGTGTTCGCCTCCATTATTTATGATGTTGTTATCGGTAAACTATTCCTGAGAGATTCGGAATATGTAATCCTTATGTACGTGATGTACCGGGATGGATAGCAGAGTATGTGTGCACCACAGCTTAGTTCGCGGGGTGCTTGTATTGTATATTTATGATATGAATAATATACATTAAATTAATGGGAATCCTCATGTTAATGTTGTAAAAATATTACGGTATTGTTTCGAGATATATAATGAGTTAACTGATAGTTATATCAATGGCATATTTAGTAACTGAGTTTACGTTAAACCTCTATTTAATTACGAGCGTTGTTATGCTAAATGGAACCAAGTAATATGGGTAGAACATTTGGCAGTCTAGCTAGTTATGTTGTCAGTTAGCTAGTAGTATGGGTCGTTATAGATGGGTACTTACGTTAGGAGTGCACAGTTAGACGAGAGGTGAGGATATCATGCGAGTGTACGTCCTAACATGTACTTTGCATTTAATGTTTTAAATGTTTTTAAAGCACTTGCAGGTTTTTAAAATATAACTCCACATTCGGGCTCTGACCCGTTTGCTTTTCAAATCTCTTTTTCTTTGTAAAACCATTTTAGGTGCCCAGCCACAAGGACACCAAGCATAGGATACTCATTCAGGTGACGAGCTGTAGCTGCTTGTGGAAGCTACAGGGATTTGCATGTAGACGCTTCTATCTTTTGGATTCCAGAGTCACCATCTATCAGTTGTAGGGCATGTTGCCCATTTCTTTAGAGACATCTTTTACATTTCAGTTTTCAGACTTTAGCATGTATTGTTTCAGTTTATTTATTTCAGTTGTGGGATTGTAGTGAGGAGTTTTTCCTCCAGACTTTATTTATTGTTATGTGATGGTTATTCATTTTACTTTAGTATGGGGAATGGTGTTGTTTATTTCTTCATTACAATTGTTGCATGTTAATCAGACTTAAATTAAAATTTGGCAACTTGCTTTTTAAATACTAGGTGGTTAGTAATATTAAAATGTTTTCGACAGTGATGCTATTAACTGAGCCAACTTGGCATTTTGAATTAATTTAATAAAGGAGTAGCTACCCGGTATTTAATTAGTCGGGGTGTCACAGGTGGTATCAGAGCATCAGGTTCTAGTGTCCTTTAGGATCTGTACGGCTATTATGTTTCCGCTACGTTTCTTTGATATAGAGCCCTATATTTTAGGACTGTTGTACTCTTTTTGTGTATGCTTCGTTCTTCAGCTATTTTAAGTTTATAAACAGCGAACTTATAAACTTTGTTCTTATTTCAGATGCCTCCACGACGTGCACGACGAGTTCCCAGGAATGCAACGACCGAACCCCAGCCCGCTCCAGTTCAGGGCATGATGAACGCCGCTGAGGTTGCTGCTATAGTAGCCCAAGCGGTAAATGCCGCGATTGCCGTGATTCAGCAGGCACCGCCTCAGGCGCCGGTTGTCGCGCCAGCACAGGTTAATGCATTCCCGTCTGCTTGGGAACGTGTACGAGACGCTTTTCAGAAAGCGCATCCGCCAGAGTTTGCAGGTAGCTCAGATGTGGTAGTCTCGAGCCAATGGAGGAAGGACATACAGAGGCATTTGAGGATGCATGAGTGCACAGATGTTCAGAAGCAGGTGCTAGCTACTTTCAAGCTAGTTGGATCTGCACTACAGTGGTGGGAGTCTATTACCACCGCAGAGGAGAGGGATACCCTCACGATTCAGGAGTTCTGGGTGCGGTTCGACCGCAAGTACTTTCCGTCCGCAGTTCATACAGAGATGAGGAGGAAGCTGATGAGTTTGAAGCAAGAGGGCAAGACAGTGGCCGAGTATGAGGCCGAGTTCACTAACCTGTTGAATATCGTTCCAGACGAGATTCCAACAGAGAAGAAGAAGATAGAGAAGTTCACCGACGGGTTGAATTGGAGGATCCGTCAGCATCTGCTAGGGAACCTATCGTTGTCCACTTATTCTGATGTGGTTAACGCAGCATTATTGCACTGCCAGGACCACCGTTTTCATATGGCCGAGGGCAAGCGGTCGGGGGAGTCTAGCCATCGGGGCAGGACTGGAGGACATGGTGCCAGCGGGGCACAATCTGGTCAGGGGCAGAGACAGAATGAGCAGGGTACCCAGCAGGGGGATAATAAGAGGTTCCGGTCAGGGAACTACAGGCAGGGACAGGGAGGTTTCCGTCAGGGCCATCAGGGTCCAAACGACCATCGGGGCCAACAGGGGCAGAATGGGCAGCAGTTTCATCAGGGCCAGCAGGGCCAAGGGAGGAACGGTAACGGCCACCAGGGCCGGGGACAGCAGGGGCAGAGGGGAGGGAACTTCCCAGGGAAGTGCTTTACTTGTGGCAAGACTGGCCATAAGAAGCAGGATTGTCCTGATAGGGGCAGGGCCCCACAGCAGCAGCAGCAGGGTGCTCGCCAGGAGCCACAGAGACCTATGTTCCCGCCGCTCTTCCCGCACCGCCACAGATGGCAGCACTGCCACCCATTCCAGCAGTCCCAGTTCAGCAGGGGCAGCTACAGTATGGACGTGTCTACAACGTCCACCAGGCTGCAGTTCCACAGGCACCGCCCGCGATCGAGGGTACGTTTCCTATCCATGACACTATGGGTCGGGTGTTATTTGATACGGGTGCTACACACTGTTTTATAGCTACACACTTCGCGAAAGCTTTAGGATTGTTAGCTACGGCAGAGAGCACAGTGACGTGTGTCGACTCACCATTAGGGAGTGGGTCACTTATTTTCTTTATATGCCGGGGAGTGGGGGTAGAGATTGGTGGTTTGGTATTGCCTGCAGACATGTTAGTGTTAGATATGCATGTTCACGATGTGATCATCGGTATGGATTGGCTCGTAGCATATAGGGCCATGATTGATTGCTTCAGCGGGAGCATTGTTTTTGCCATGTCGGGGCAAGAGATGTTTATAGTGGCGATGCCTCGCCCAGAGGGAGGATCGACCGCTCATCTGTATTACATAGAGGAGGATACCTCTAAGGAGGTTGTGATTCCTTTGGATTCGATCCCGGTCGTCAGGGAGTATTCAGATGTGTTTCAGGAGATACCAGGCTTACCACCCAGTCGAGAGATAGACTTCGTTATAGATTTGCTACCGGGTACGAGACCTATAGCACGTGCACCGTACCGTATGGCTCCGACTGAGATGCGAGAGCTACGGGATCAGATAGAGCAGCTGTTAGGGCAGGGCTTTATTCGCAGGAGTACCTCACCTTGGGGCGCTCCAGTTTTGTTTGTGAAGAAGAGGGATGGTTCACTGAGATTGTGCGTGGACTACCGAGAGTTGAATAAGGTCACGATACGGAATAAGTATCCGTTGCCTCGAATCGATGACTTATTCGACCAGTTGAGAGGAGCTTCTTTCTTCTCGAAGATTGACTTGAGGTCAGGATACCATCAGTTGCGTATCAGGGAGGAGGATGTCTCGAAGACCGCATTCTTGTCGAGATATGGTTCTTACGAGTTTCGGGTTATACCTTTCGGCTTGACCAACGCTCCAGCAGTGTTTATGGACTTGATGAACAGAGTGTTCAGGGATTTCCTAGACCAGTTTGTCATTGTCTTCATTGATGATATTCTGGTTTACTCTCAGACAGAGGAGGAGCACGTCGAGCATTTGAGGCAGGTTTTGCAGACACTTCGTCAGAACGAGCTGTATGCAAAATATGAGAAGTGCGGGTTTTGGCTGAAGGAAGTCCAGTTCTTGGGTCACATTATTTCCGACCAGGGAATATCTGTCGATCCGGGGAAGGTGTCAGCGGTGAGGGAGTGGGGACAGCCCACGACACCAACGGAGATTCGTAGTTTCTTGGGTTTAGCAGGATACTACAGGAGGTTTATTCGGGGTTTCTCAGAGATAGCAGGTCCTTTGACACATCTTACTCGTAAGGGTGTGCTGTTCATTTGGAGTGATGCCTGTCAGTTGGCATTCGATGAATTAAAGGACAAGTTGACCTCAGCACCTGTATTAGCATTGCCGAGACCAGGAGTTGAGTATTTGGTTTACACCGATGCGTTTTTGCAAGGACTGGGAGGTGTATTGCAGCAGGAGAGACAGGCCATAGCTTATGCTTCCCGTAAGCTAAAGCCTCATGAGAAGAATTACCCCACACATGATTTGGAGTTGGCAGCAGTGGTATTTGCCCTACGGATTTGGAGGCACTATCTTTTGGGGGAGAAGTTTCAACTGTTCACGGACCACAAGTCACTACAGTATCTGTTCACGCAGAAGGAATTGAATATGCGGCAGCGTAGGTGGCTCGAATTTATGAAGGACTACCAGTTCGACATCCAGTACCACCCGGGTAAGGCTAACGTGGTAGCAGACGCGTTGAGCCGCAGACCAGCAGATGAGGTGGCAGAGGTGTGGAAAGCTAAGTGGAAGGAATTGGGACACCAGGATGCAGTGGCCCGATCTTTCATGTTTGTGATGACCGTTCCACCGCAGATTGTCACGAAAGTAGTACGGGCACAGGCTAATGACTCGTTCTGTCAGGAGCAGATAGTTCGATTACTTGCAGAGGGAGCCGAGTCCTATACCGTTAGCTCAAACGGGGGATTACGCTTCAATGGGAGATTGGTAGTTCCGGAAGGGGAAGAATTGCGGCACGATGTGATGATAGAGTCGCACGGCTCACGGTTCGCGGTACATCCCGAAGGGGACAAAATGTACCAAGACATGAGACGACAGTATTGGTGGAGCGGTATGAAGAGAGATATCGCTGAGTTTGTCTCGAAATGCGCCACTTGTCAGCTCGTAAAAGTGGATCATCAGAGACCGGTAGGATTGCTACAGCCATTGGAGGTCCCGGTGTGGATGTGGGAAAGCATATCCATGGACTTTATCACGGGGTTGCCTACGTCGCAGAGGCGTCACGACTCCGTTTGGGTAATTGTGGACAGGTTGTCCAAGGTCGCTCACTTCTTACCCGTAAGGACTGACTACACTACGGGACAGTATGCCCAGCTCTTCATTTCAGAGATTGTGAGACTTCACGGTGTGCCCCTAAATATCGTGTCTGACAGAGAAAAGATATTTATTTCGAGGTTTTGGGAGAGTTTCCAGGAGGCCATGGGCACGGAATTGCGGTTGAGTACGGCTTATCATCCGCAGATCGATGGGCAGACAGAGCGCACCAATCAGATGTTGGAGGACATGCTACGCATGTGCATTATTGACTTCGGGGGTGGATGGGAGCAGTACCTTCCACTGGTGGAGTTTGCTTACAACAACTCCTATCAGTTCACGATTGGCATGGCTCCGTTTGAGGCATTGTACGGTAGGCCTCGTCATTCCCCAGCATGTTGGTTAGAGGTGGGAGACAACAAACTACTTGGGCTGGAAGTGATTCAGGATACTTCGGCAAGGATTGAGTTGATTCGGAGTCGCATTCGGGTAGCTTAAGACAGGCAGAAGAGTTATGCTGATGCGAAGAGGTTTTTCAGGGAGTTCCAAGTGGGGGACCAGGTTTTGCTCAGGGTTTCTCCGATGAAGGGGATTATGCGATTCGGGAAGAAGGGGAAGTTGGCACCGAGGTATGTGGGGCCGTTTCCTATTATTGAGCGGATCGGACCGGTTGCGTATAGACTTGGACTACCGGAGCACTTGCATCGGATCCACGACGTGTTCCATATTTCCTCGCTGAGGAAATACCTTAGAGATGATTTGGCCCATTCTCACATTGCTGTGGAGGACATCGATCTCCAGCCGGATAGCTCCTACGAGGAGGGGCCAATTGCTATTTTGGATCGAAGCGAGAGGAAACTGCGGTCAAAGATAGTCCCGTTAGTGCGTGTACAGTGGCGACATCACAATGTCGAGGAGTCCACATGGGAGCGCGAGGATGAGATGCGCGAACGTTATCCAGAGCTATTTTTAGCAGGTACTTTCTAGTTTCAAATTTCGGGACGAAATTCAGTTATTAGGGGGGTAGTATGTAATACCCCGTACTTTTGGCTATATTTATTTTGAGGATTAATTAATTAAATGCGTATTAATTGGAAATTAATCCGGGTTATAAATACTAATGTGATGCGAGTTGGTATTTGATTATGTGCATATATGATTATATATAAACTTGGTATTATAAAATTTGTCGTGGGATTTATATACGGCATTTTAGAAATTTTGTTGAGAAGCGTGGGACCGCCGCGTCACGGTATAATATTTGGATGATAAAAGTGAAATTTAAAATCTATAATCCATATGGTCGTTTTGAGTGCGCCAACGCGTCCGGAAGGGTCGAGATAGTCAGAAACCACTAGTCGGGGGTATAGTTTGGGTCCCGGGGTATTTTTAGGCCATACCGGCAACTTAAAGGGTATTTTGGTAATTTTACATTTTTAGGATTTAAAAGTGACGAAAATTAGAGATGTAAATCTGATGTGGATTAAACCCATTAAGCCCATTAACCAACCCATATTAACCTAGAAGGCTACGTAGGTTGTCATTTAGGTTTTCTAAGTTTCCCCAAATCAAACCCTAGCCACCTTAAGCCACCATTAGAGAGGAAGCTTGGAGAGAAGAAATTCTGCAGAAATTCTTCATCAAATCAACACCAAATCCGGAATCAAACCAAGGCAAGTGATTTAAATTACATTCCTTATGCAGTGAATGCTTTTTCCATGTTAGAAACATTGTTAATCAATCTTATATAAGAGTTAAAAGAAAACCCATGAAATTGGAAGATTGTTGTTTAATTTTGGGATAGGTTTGCATGTAGAAACATTGTTTGAAGATTTAATTCAGATATTTCATATCTATGTGATGTATAAACGGATTAAAATCTGGGAAATTTTGAAGAGAAGAACCTAGGGTTGATGTTCTTGAAGAAAATTGGGAATTTATGTAGAAATTTGTGATTTAATGATGTTTAGAAGGTATTAAACCCCTTTAATGATGTTAGTATAGCACCTTGGCATGTTTGAGGATGATTAGAGAACTCAATATATTGTTGGAACGAATTTTAGAAGAGGTTTGAGGAGTAAAAATGGATGGAAAACGAATTGGGAAAATTCTGGGCCGAAACTGGTCAGTCGTTAGAAGCAGCCCCAGGTCGTTCGAACGAGCTTCTAACGAGTTGACCAGTCGTTACTAACGAGTAGGGATTTCGTTCGATATCTCGTTCGAACGAGATATCGTTAGAAGGGACAGTTCGTTCGAACGAACTGGGATCTCGTTCGAACGAGACTTCTAACGAGATGACAGTCCAAACTCGTTCGAACACTCGTTCGAACGAGACTTCTAACGAGCTGGCAGTTTGGGCCATTTTGGACTGTTTTGACTTTTGGAGTTCCGTAAACTGATTCGAGGATATAGATATCATTCCGTAGATGTAGTAATGATAGGATTGGGACATTTGGGTATTTATGAGGAGAAATTTACATACGAGAGTTGTATTACATGGACGATTTGGGTCGAGACGTGAGTGTCCACTACGACGTGATAATTAATTATGGCACGTATGATTATAAACCGGTATAGCATATATAGTGATAATTACGAGTTAGTACGAGAATGAGAATAGTACTACGATTAAAATATGGTATTACTAAGATGTGTGTTTACTTAGTATTGGTATATGGATTGTGTGTATGATATACCTACCATACTTGCTATCACGGGAGGTTTGCGTTCGCTTAGGACCCTCTAATCCTTGTGTGCCTACGGGGGGGATATAGACTGTTACCTCGATGAACATAGGTCATAGAAAGACTTATTGTGATATTAATAAGTCCGCTGATCATGGGAGCGTAGGTATGTGCGTGACCCATGTGATGGTGACTGTGTTCGCCTCCATTATTTGTGATGTTGTTATCGGTAAACTATTCCTGAGAGATTCGGAATATGTAATCCTTATGTACGTGATGTACCGGGATGGATAGCAGAGTATGTGTACACCACAGCTTAGTTCGCGGGGTGCTTGTATTGTATATTTATGATATGAATAATATACATTAAATTAATGGGAATCCTCATGTTAATGTTGTACAAATATTACGGTATTGTTTCGAGATATATAATGAGTTAACTGATAGTTATATCAATGGCATATTTAGTAACTGAGTTTACGTTAAACCTCTATTTAATTACGAGCGTTGTTATGCTAAATGGAACCGAGTAATATGGGTAGAACCTTTGGCAGTCTAGCTAGTTATGTTGTCAGTTAGCTAGTAGTATGGGTCGTTATAGATGGGTACTTACGTTAGGAGTGCACAGTTAGACGAGAGGTGAGGATATCATGCGAGTGTACGTTCTAACATGTACTTTGCATTTAATGTTTTAAATGTTTTTAAAGCACTTGCAGGTTTTTAAAATATAACTCCACATTCGGGCTCTGACCCGTTTGCTTTTCAAATCTCTTTTTCTTTGTAAAACCATTTTAGGTGCCCAGCCACAAGGACACCAAGCATAGGATACTCATTCAGGTGACGAGCTGTAGCTGCTTATGGAAGCTACAGGGATTTGCATGTAGACGCTTCTATCTTTTGGATTCCAGAGTCACCATCTATCAGTTGTAGGGCATGTTGCCCATTTCTTTAAAGACATCTTTTACATTTCAGTTTTCAGACTTTAGCATGTATTGTTTCAGTTTATTTATTTCAGTTGTGGGATTGTAGTGAGGAGTTTTTCCTCCAGACTTTATTTACTGTTATGTGATGGTTATTCATTTTACTTCAGTATGGGGAATGGTGTTGTTTATTTCTTCATTACAATTGTTACATGTTAATCAGACTTAAATTAAAATTTGGCAACTTGCTTTTTAAATACTAGGTGGTTAGTAATATTAAAATGTTTTCGACAGTGATGCTATTAACTGAGCCAACTTGGCATTTTGAATTAATTTAATAAAGGAGTAGCTACCCGGTATTTAATTAGTCGGGGTGTCACATATGCTTGAACTTGGAATACTAAACCCATTTGCTTTCCCGTATTAATTATAAATATGTTTAACATCATCCGATGTTTAAACTTGATCACTTTTATGTTGCAGTTATTGTAGACAACATTAGAACCATTGGATTGGAATTCGACTCAAGACACATTGTTCCCCTACAACATTTCCTAAATGTTAGTCCACATTATGCCAACTCCCCAATTCAAACTCCACATAGTTTCCCTCCGCTTCCCAACATAATCATCCTCAAAATCCATGGTATCCAATATTTACACATCAAATTAGCAATCCATTTAGGGTTCTTTTGACTTTATCCCCTATTGACAATATTAAGTACTGTATATATATAAGCCCCAAAGCATAGTCAATAGACAGAGAAGAGAAGAGAATAAATTTATTTAAAAAGAAAAATTAATGAATCATAACACCTAATTTTAGTAGAAAGCGAAAAAAGTAAGGTTTTTTACCTTATTTTAGAGAGAGGGGAACTGTGAGAGAGTTGTTTGATGTTTGAAAGTTGAGATTGGTTCTGTTGTTGGGTTTTTAGAAAGGTTTGAAGGTTAAATGGGTTAATAAGATTTGGGAGTGTACAGAATATAGGGGTTATGCTAGATTTGGGTAGATATTTGGGACCACAAGCCATATCAATTCCTTCATTTTGCTAGAAATTGTCTCGGGTTAGTTTTGAGGAAAAAAAACCTCGTCTTTCTTGTTTAACCAATACTGAGAGAGAAATCAATATAAATAACAAAATCTTTTTTAGTATATAACTATGTGAATATACATTAACTTTTTTTTATTAAAAAAAACTGTACATTTTTTTCTTTAAAATGCATTGTTTTAAAAGAAAACACACAGATTCAAAAATACACTGTTTTAAAAGAAAATACTGAACATGTGTGTGTTTTAAGTGTATTTTTTTTCAACATTTTTTTTTATAAAAAAAAATGTAAGTGTATGAACATGATGAGAAAATTGCTTAATTTAAAAACACATTTTTATAACAAAATAATTTTTTTTCATAAAATAACATTTTTATAAAAATAAATAAATGTTTTTTTTATATAAAAACAAGTTTTTTTTTAAACTAGTTTTATAACGTTTTTATATAGAGAAAGTGTTTATAAAATATAGTTTCTATATAAAAATATAATATTTTTTAAAACATTTTCTATTTATGATCGAGGAGGTGACTTGGGTGTCGTGTAAATTACCCTATAACACATGAAATTAAACAACTTCCACATGATATGTTAACATAATACGAATGCGACACTAGTTATTTTTTTAGATAATTATATTTAAGTCTCATTTGTCGGGTCAACATTCATATAAGTCATATTGACTTTTCAACAATCATATCGGTCATATTCCAACTTTTTAGGGAATTTTTTCACAATTTACCTTTTTATAACTAATCATCCGTAACTTCCTTTAGGAAGTTACATAAGTGGTTGGATTTTTTTTTAATCTTTAAATGATCATAACTTTTGATTCACAAATCTGTTTTTCGCAAAATTACTATTTTTGAAATCTGCTTGACGAGATCTATCAAATAAGATTCATGAAGGCTATAAAATCCCAAAGAAAAAATTTACACAAACAGTAAACTTTACTATATACACTAGAATATGAAATAGTTTTATATATGTGACATTTTTACAAACAGACAATATACCACCATTGTTGGAGCTTCAACGACCTTCGTTAGAGATCTGATTTGGGGTGGGTAAGGGTGGCATGTGATGCCGTTGGCGCGGACCTTTGAAAATAAGAGACTTTTGAATAAATGGGTTTTGGATCGACCGGAGTGTCATGGGGTGCCGCTGGCGCGGACTGTTGAAAATAAGATTGGATAAATGGGATCTGGATCCTCTTGAGCGCCGGTTTGGGGTGAGTAGGGGTGGCATTAGGTATCGGTGGCGCAGAGCTTTAAAAATAGGAGCATATCGTGTGTGTGTATATATATATATATAATGTGATAACACATTAAATGTTGTTGTTTGTAAAAACGTCATATATATTAAACTTTATTGTATACACCAGAAAATGAAATAGTTTTATATCTGTGACATTTTCACAAACAATAACACTTACTATGTTAATATATTTAGGAAATAGTTTTATATATACAATATATATACACACACACACACACACATATATACACGGTAGATGCAAACCTCTTTTTTTTCAAAATTACCATATTTTTAAAGGTTTACGCTAGCGACATTCAATCCCCACCACTACCCATCCCCATTGTCGGCGCTTCAACGATTTTCATCAAAGCTATGATTTGGGTGGGTAGTAGTGGCATAGGGTGTCGCTGGCGCGAACCTCTGAAATTAAGAGAATATTAGATAAATGGGTTTGGATCCATCGGAGCTCTGATTTGGGGTGAGTAGGGGTGGCATTGGGTTAGGTTTATATCTATAACATTTTCACAAACGGTAACATTTACTGTGTTATAACACAGTATATATATATATATACGGTGGATCCAAACCTCTTTTTTCTGAAATTTTTTTTTTATCGGCTCGCGCTAGCGGTATTGAATCCCGACCACCACCAACCCCAATTGTCAGAGCTCCAACAACCTTCATCAGATTTTTGATTTGGGGTGACATGGAGTGCCGCTGGCGAGGATCTTAGGAAATAAGAGAATATTGGATAAATAGGTTTTGGATCCACCGGAGCTCCAGTTTGGGGTGAGTAGGGGTAGCATTGAGTTAGGTTTATATCTGTAATATTTTCACAAATAATAAATGTTACTGTTTGTGAAAATGTTACATCGGCATCCCATGCCACCTCAAATCAGAGCTCTGATGAAAGTTGTTGGAGCTCCGACAAAGGGTGTGGGTGGTGGTGGGGATTGGATGCCGCTGGTACGGACGGTTAAAAATAAGATAATATCAAAAAAAAAAAGTTTCGATATATATATATATATATATATATATATATATATATATATATATATATATATATATATATATATATATATATATATATATATATATATATATATATATATATATATGAATACAGTAAATGTTAATATTTGTGAAAATGTTATAGATATAAACCTAATCCAATGCCACCCCTACTTATCCCAAATCGGAGCTCCAGTGGATCCAAAGCCCATTCATCTAATATTCTCTTAATTTCAGAGGTCCGTGCCAGCGGCACCCTATGTCACTACTACCCACCCAAATCATAGCTCTGATGAAAGTTGTTGAAGTTCCGACAATGGGGGTGGGTAGTGGTGGGGATTGAATGTCGCTAGCGTAAATCTTTAAAAATATGGTAATTTTGAAAAAAAAGAGGTTTGCGCCACCGGCACCAAATGCCACCCTTACCCACCCCAAATCGATGCTCTGACGAAGGTCGTTGAAGATCCAACAATGGTGGTAAGGATTGGATACCGCTAGCGCAAACCTTTAAATATAAGGTAATTTTGAAAAAAGAGGGTTTTGATCCACCCTTTATATATATATATATATATATATATATATATATATATATATATATATATATATACACTATGTAATATTACCACAGCAAATGTTACTGTCTGTTTGTGAAAATGTCACATATATAAAACTATTTCATATTCTAGTGCATACAGTAAAGTTTATTGTTTGTGTAAATTTTTTTCTTTGGAATTTTATAGCCTTCATTGATCTTGTTTGATAGATCTCGTCGAGTAGATTTCAAAAATAGTAATTTTGCGAAAAATGAATTTGTGAGTCAAAAGTTATGATCATTTGAAGATTAAAAAAAAAAGTTCAACCACTTATGTAACTTGCTCGAGGAAGTTACGGATAATTGGTTTTAAAAGGGTAAAATTGTGAAAAAAAGTTCCAGAAAATTAGGAGTAGGAATTATATGTAAGGGAATAACATGGTGGGACTAGAATGTCTAAAAGAAAATCTAATAGGATGTAGATGTGAATGCCCCCTTTTTTTAAACTGTTCATCAATTAATTAGTTTCATATTAGTTGTGGTCCACTGACTTTTGTATTAGATAGTTGAGTTCAAAAATTGTTCAGTCAGTCCATTGTTTTCTGAAAAATATATTGTTTTAAAAAAAAAATTGAATGTACGTGTATGAAATATTTAAGAAAACAGTTTTTACAAGTACATTATTTATTTTTGAAAAAATATTTTTTCAAAACATATAGAAACTGTTTTTAAAAAATATTATTGTAAACAAAAATATTTCTAAATAGAAAGTGTTCTAAAAAATGTTAATTTTTATATAGAAACTGTATTTTAAAAACGCTTTCTATAGATAAAAACATTATAAAAATGATTTTTAAAAAATTTGTGTTTATAAAAAAAACATTTATTTTATTAAAAAAATGTTATCATATAAAATAAACTATTTTGTAATTAAAATGTGTTTTTTAATTAAACTATTTTCTCATCATGTTCATATATACGTACGTTTTTTTTATTAATTGAGTCTGAGATTGTCCACATGGCACTCATCATATTTACATTTCTTTTTCTTCTCCTCGTTTTCATTCCATTTCTCTTCCCACCGCTATTATTTTTTTCTTCTTCCCTCTCCGTCTATTTGTCTCTTTTTTTTCATTTACAAAGGTAAACATTCCCTACCCATTTCAATATGTTTCTCTCCATCTCTTTTATTAATTGGTCATACGGTTCTCTCTCTATCACCATCAACTCCCCAAACCTGGTCTCCTCTTACCCGCCCCACCACAATCGAAATTCTTTTGGCCTCCAAAAAGGGGATTGCATAGGGTTGAGTCCTATTACGAGAAGAGGTTTCGACATCAATCGAATCTCTATACTATATGATTTTTAAAATGTTTTGATTTTCTCCATCGGTCAAAATATAAGTTTTTTTGGCTTTTGTTTGCAATGTGTATACATTTCATATGGTGCGAGAGTTTTTTTTTTTGTGTGAGAGTTTTGTTGTTCATTTCTTATGGTGCGATTTGTGTTCATGTTTAGAGTTTGTGTACAGATTTAGGGCTTTGTAATTTCGGGTTTTGTAAGTTAGGACTTTTTAATTTAAGATTTGTTTATGTTTAGGTTTATGTTTATGTTTTGGAATCTAATTATTTTTTGTGTTTTAATTTTGCAGATCAAGACAAGTATACTCTCCAATTTTAGGATCTAAATAGGTAATCATCCCTTGTTATGTATTTTGTGTTATTGAGTATATTTTCGTGCGTTATAGGTATTTGGAGTTTTCACTATACTAAATTATCACCTTTGAGCCGAACAGCTTTGTCACGGTCATTGACCGTGACAAAAAAAAAATACGCGTTTTTTATCACGGTCAATGACCTTGACCGGTCTGTGACAACTTTGTTTACTAAAAACCCTATCGCCTTTTTTTCCCACCGTTTTTTACTCCCACCAATTTTCTCTCTCTCTCTCTCTCTCTCTCTCTCTCTCTCCTTTGTATATCTGTATATATGTCTATGTGTAGGTGTGGGAGGGGTGTAGGTGGGTCTGCGTGTGTGTAGGTGTGGGGGGCAGGGGGTAGGGTGTGTGTGTGTGTGTGTAGGGTTGGGGGACAGGGGCCGCAGTGAGGAGTAAGGGTAGGGGCAACGGGGGTAGCGTGGGGGGGGGGGGGGTGAGGGTAGCGGTGGGGTGGGGGATGTAACACCTCGCCCGCCCGGAGATAGCGAGCGAAGCGCTACTATCGATAAAACTAACCAAATCCATCAATCAACAAGGTATAAAGCATCTAAAACAAGCCCATAAAATAAAAGAGAATCCACTAATCTAAATTTCTCCAAATTAAATACAACCAATAATCTCTCGAAATAATACAACTATCTATCTCGAAATAAAAATAAATCTCCAATGCTCTATACATAAAAAATAAATACAAGTTTTCTCATCTTGTATTAAAAATTCTTCCCAAATAATCCACGCTAAAAATCATCCCAATTGGTCCGTAGCGTTCCAATTCACGCTAACCTGCCAACTAAAGAAAATATGGGGAAGTACACAATAAAACAGGAAAGATGCTCAACAAATATTAGCGGTGAATAAAACGTATACGAGTACGAATATTCAAATCAAATGCGAATCTCAATAGCATTGTATCAGTATAATTCCTCAACAAAAATTAACCGGAGTCACCGGGCCTCACCATACCGTGCCATACTTTACCAAGTAGCCGGAACAGGAATCTTGGCGGGTGCCCAACATCAGTGCCATATTAAAATCTCATGACAATATGCCCAACACAATAATAATAATACCACATGAATCAAAATCAGACTCCAACAAATATTTTTCAGATTCCGATTGAGTTTAGCAATTCAAATATGAGTCAATAATCACAAGAAAATGACGGGAATAACACTCCCGAGATTAAGGAGCATATTGTGTAAAACTTCATACCTCAAACCACGATGAGAAACCAACGATAAATTGCCCAGAAATCAGAATAAGCCATCAAAATCATCTCCCATTAATAATGAAAACATCTCTAAGAACAAACACCAAAACATCCCCAAGAAAACCTCAAAACCTAAGGTTGAAAACATAAATTAAAGGGGGTTTGTGTATATAAAAAAGAGAGGAAAAGCAAAAAAGTTTTTGGGCATTTTTTTGCCAAAAGTCTCTTCCAAAATAATCACCCACGATCCCTTTTTTAAGGTAAAAATATAAGAGTTGGAACCAAATTAAAACACTTAACCAAACCTGTTGCGCACGAAACTTGAGGGGATCGATCGATCGACGCCCTGGCGTCGATCGATCGATCGCCCTGGCGTCGATCGATCGATCGCCCAGGTATTTTGGCAGGTCGCCTTAAAAATTTTATAAGGGACAAATTATATAAAAATCATTTTAAAATCCGTTTTAACTCCATTTTCAAAACAGTTTGAAATTCTCGCCTTTAGAAATAAAATCCAACATATTTGAGCAAGAAAAAAATAATTTTATCAAAAACTTTATTTTTCCACTATATTTTGAAAATATTCCAAAAATTACACGGGTTGTTACACTTCCTCACCAACAATGGAATTTCTCCCTCGAAATTCGTCGAACGCCTAACTCTAAAAAATCAGGCCACTACAACTATCTCCAAAAATAATCTGTCACCAAAAATTCCAATACCTCACATCTAATCTAGATGCCTAACACGAAACAATTATCTAAACTTTATATCCCTAATCACGCTCCACGAAAACGCAACATACCCAAAATTCAAGACCCGAGGGTGGCCGTAAACATAAGCTCTGATACTATTCTGTAACATCCCTCCCGCCCGGAGAGAGTGAGCGGAGCACTACTATCAATAAAATTAACTAAATCAATCAATCAACAAGGTATAAACATCTATAACACACACACAAAATAAAAGAGAATCCACTAATCTCAATTTCTCCCAATTAAATACAACCAATAATATCTCAAAATAATATAACTATCTATCTAGAAATAAAAATAAATCTCTAATGCTCTATACATAAAAAATAAATACAAGTCTTCTCATATTTTATTAAAAATTCTTCCCAAATAATCCACGCTAAAAGTCATCCCAATTGGTCCATAGCGTCCCAATCCACGCTAATCTGCCAACTAAAGAAAATATGGGGAAGTACACAATACGACAGGAAAGATGTTCAACAAATATTAGTAGTGAATAAAACGTAACAATACGAGTACGAATATTCAAATCAAATGTGAATCTCAATAGCATTTTATCAATATAATTTCTCAACAACACATTAATCGGAGTCACCAGGCCTCACCATACCGCGTCATACTTTATCAAGTAGCCGAAACAGGAATCTTGGTGGGTGCCCAATATCAGTGCCATATTAGAATCTCATGACAATATGCCCAGCACAATAATAATACCACATGAATCAAAATCAGATTCCAACAAATATTTTTCAGATTCCAATTGAATTTAGCAATTCAAATATGAGTCAATAATCACAAGAAAACAACGGGAATAACACTCGCGAGATTAAGGAGCATATTGTGTAAAACACATACCTCAAATCACGATGAGAAACCAACGATAAATCTGCCCAGAAATCAGAATAAGCCATCAAAATCATCTCCCAATAATCATCAAAACATCTCCAAGAACAAACACCAAAACAACCCCAAGAACACCTCAAAACCTAAGGTTGAAAGCATAAATTAAAGGGGGTTTGTGTATATAAAAAGGAGAGGAAAAGCAAATAAGTTTTCTGGGTATTTTTGTGCCAAAAGTTTGTTCCAAAATAATAACCCACGGTCCCTTTTTATAAGGTAAAAATACGAGAGTTGGAACCAAACCAAAACACTTAACAAAACTTGCTGCGCACGAAACCTGAGGGGATCGATTGATCGACCCCCTGGTGTCGATCGATCGATCGCCCAGGTATTTTGGCAGGTCTCTTTAAAAAATTTATAAGGGACAAATTATATAAAAATCATTTTAAAATCCGTTTTAACTCCGTTTTCGAAACCGTTTGAAATTCTCGCCTTTAAAAATAAAATCCAACATATTTGAGCAAGAAAAAATAATTTTATCAAAAACTTTATTTTTCCTATATATTTTGAAAATATTCCAAAAATTATGCGGATTGTTATAGGGGACGGGGGGTAGGGGGTGCGTAGGTGTGGGCGGTAGTGTGTGTTGGGGGGTGAATTAATGTGTGTGGAGTTTTAATATTTATCACACGAACCTTATTTATGCCATGTAATAATATTATAAATGACTGGGGACATTTGAAATATACTGATGGACCTCCTTATGATGTAACACACCCTTGCAAAATAATTACGGGTTCCTCTTTGTGCAAGAACACAATATAAACCCTTACTTGAGAATTTGTTATTGTTAAATTTTTTAGTCACGTAGATAATATAAGGAGTACGGGATACATGTTGATTCTTAGTTTGGTTAATAACCTTTTTAATATGTATACATTGTAATTCTATATGACCCATTTCTCTAAATTGAATTTGAATTTGAATTGGTACAAATTGACATAAATTGAAATTGAATTTGAGTTGGTATTGATACTGGTATAAATTGGTATAAGTTTTAGTTCTTATGCGTATTTTAAATTAAATGAAACATACTTTAAATTACATAATTAAAAGAAATCTCTCGAATTATGATAAGACATAACTAAATGAAACATACTTTAAATTACATATAGTGGGCATAGATGCTAGCCTTGTAGTTCTTATGCGTACGCATTCAATAGCCCTTAGATCCATTCGAGAGTCATTACCCCTGTAATGAGATCTCTCGAATTGTCCTGTTTGGACAGTTTGGAACTGCATAGTTTTTGTATAATAATATTCTTAGTGGCTTATACGTGTTACTTTTGGAGGAAGTTTTGTAGTCGTATCTTAATGTTCTCTAGGTACAGACTAGACGATGCGATGTTAAGTGTTATTTCAATTGATAAATTGAAATAACACTCATACTTGCGAATCTATGTCATGTACTTGGAGAACTATGGGGATATGCTGGAGAATTTTCCTCAAATTGGAACAATGTGCATGAGTTGTTAAGTATATTACAGAAATATGCAGTCTTGAATGGGTTTGGACCACTTACCCTTTAGAGGAGATGAGGGAAATAGGAATTAATATTATAAATATAATTTTAATTTCAATTTCAAATTAAAATTGAACTTGAACTTTAATTTGAATTTGAATGCACAAATAAATTTATACATAGAAGCTAGCCTTCTAGTTCTTATGCGTACGCATTCAATAGGTGATTGTTTATACTAATGGGAACTAAATATTCACACTTTTGTTTATGCTAATCCACGAATATACGCTTCTTACCCGTAATAGGTGATTGTTTATAGTAGCTGTGATGGGATATCCTAAATACAAAGAGTGGATGGGTGAGACAAATAGATTTGGGGATGTGTTTCGCAGATGTGCTAATGAATTTATGAAATATATACGCAAAGAGATGTCATAATGATGTAGAGTTTTCGTGTCCATGTGCTAGGTGTGAGAATGGTAAGGTGTTTGAGTGGAAAACAACTGAACTGCGTTTGTTAAGATGGAGCATGCAAGATAGTTATCGAATTTGGATTTTTTACGGAGAATCAAAAGTTCCTTTTATCCCCGAGCAACCTTCACAATAACCTTCAACAAGTAGGATAAATGTACAAGGGGAGGATGACAATGTAGATCATAATATGTTAGAGGGTTTAGTTGATGACGTGTATGGAGTTCATGAAGTGGAAGAGAATGAGATTACTGGCGATGTACAAGGTTTAGGTGCTCATGAAGATATCGGGATAAACCTTGACGATGACTACCAAAGTTTAAAATTAAAGGCGACTCAGCCGTTATACTCTGGCTGCTAGAAATATCAAACAACTTTACATGCCATGGTTGGTTTGCATAGTTTGAAGACCCAATATAGTTTGTCTGACAATAGCGTGACAGGAATTTTGAATTAGGTGAAGGGCTTGCTACCCAAGCAGAATACACTTCCAAATAGCTATCCTACTATGAAAAACATTTTGAAAGGTTTGGGAATGAAGTATAAATCAATTCATGCTTGTGTGTATGATTGCATATTATACCGAAAGGAGTATGAAAATCTCGATCGGTGTCCGATATGCGATGAACCTAGATATGTCCAATCTATTGGCAAAGAAGGCACAAGTTCAAAAGTCCCTCAAAAAGTGTTGAAATATTTTTTCGTTGGGCCTAAATTAAAGCGATTTTTCACAGTACCATGGATAGCAAAGGCAATGACTTGGCATGTTAGGGCAGAAGTAAGGAATAATCTCATGCGTTATCCTATTGATTCTACTGCTTGGAAGAGATTGAGTTTTGAGTATCCCATTTTTTCTCGAGAACAATGTAACATTCATTTGGCAATATTAATAGATGTTTTCAATCCATTTGGAAATCTAACCAATCATAGTGTATAGCCAGTGATCCTAGCCCCACTCAACCTCCCTCCTTTAAAGTGTATGAGACCTGACTGATTTTTATTCATTTGTACTTGATCATTTTAATGATTGTAATAACCAAGTATATATGTTAATTAGGATTTTAATCAATTTAAGCATTAATTCAAAGTCCATGACCTGGGAGTGTGGGTAGTGTGCGTGTGTGTAAATTGAATTTGGTATTGGTATAAATTGATATTGGTATTGGTATGTTTTGTTATTATCGAATTTGAGCATTAATTCAAAGTCCATATACATGTTTGTACTAATAATAATAATTTTTGCAGAAAATGACTTCATCCGGGTGCGGTAGTGGAGGCAACTAGGGATCTTTGACCAATAGACCCCCAAAATGGGACACATTGTGGTCCGTCGTCGAGAATAAGACGACATTATCGGCTAGAGCGCTAAGGCGATCGTTGGCCGGGGGTACACTGATTGGAGGGTCGTGCCTATTGACGGGAACAATTCGACCTGTCCTCACATCTTCGCGACTCCATGTTTGAACAATTGAGGGATTAATATAAGACAAGGAAGAAGAATATGCGGGTAGGGTACTTTGGGAAGACTCGAGAGTCCATTCTGAGAGTACGTGACAGCGTCCCTCCGAAGGAACTGATCTCATTAGCACAGTGGCAAAAGTTTGTTGACAATGAGATCGATGAGTAGCAATTGGCATCTCGCCAATCGGATAGGGACAATCGGGCAAAAAAGTTAGACACTACTCTGGGCGGACGTCTTACGCCGAGGTGGAGCACATGATGGTAAGTTTTTATTTTTCTTTAATTTTAGTTTTATGCTATTCTAATTTAGCATTACTTTGTGTTACTTGCTAATTCTGTATTATTTTATTTCAAGATACGAGGAGTGGCCCTGGGGGGTAGGCCACATAGGCTCGATGCCTATTGTGGAAATTTGGACGAAAAAGGGTAAGGACAAGGAGGTGGCCCTGAGCGTCGCAGCCACCATTGTAAGTTATAAATGTTTAACTTTTTTAATTACGTTATAATTTTTTTATTTACTTAATTAACTAATTATGTACTTTTTTTCTTTTCAGGCAAATCTTAAGGAAGTGCATGAGCCGCAGTCTGATGCCGGCAAAGCATCTTTGACTACGAACGCACTCAGCCAAGTGTTTGGAACGGATCGCAAGGGGAGGATTAAGGGGTGAGCTAGTGGGTAGGGAACTCGAGGATCATCGGAATAGAGATGATCAACACCGGGTTGGCACATAAGGTGGACACCCATGACGATAAGCTATCAAGGTTGGAGCCGACGTTACTAGATATGTACTCCTTCATGAAGCATTAGTTGGGCAAGGGCAAGGAAATGGAGAAGGAAGTAGAGGTAGATGAGGACGAGGAAGATGATGTCACTGCTTCATCGTCGATATGCACGGAGTCAGCGTTATATGATGATCCATTTCCCCTCGTGACCCCCGTCGAGCGGCCTATGTCAACAATCGATTGGCCGAGCGTGTTTCTACTCGACGTACATTGTGGGGAGCTGATAGCGAGGGGGTTGAGGGACCAGGGCATGCTGGTTCATGGACATCCCCTCCAAGATTTGAGGCAAGAGTGTGCATCATGCATATGGTGGACGAAAGGGAGAACTCACATTCGTAGTTACGCGAATAATGCGGCGTTTAGCATATTAAGGGGTATCTCAATTCATATATCGTGTGGCCTTCCTTCCTCCTCTGACATACTCAAAACCCTTCTTCATGACATTATTTCTATCTTTTTTATTTGGATATTGGATTGTATTCGTATTTTTTTTATTTTGGTACATGTTAGTTTGGATATGGATATTTGCATTTCTATTTTATTTGGATATGGATTATATATGCCATGATTTGGTACATTATTTCTATTTTATTTGGATATATACTGTTTGGACAGGTATAATTTTACTATAATAGGTACAATTATACTGCTGGGCAGTGGCAGTGACCATACTGCCCAACAGCTTTTTTAAAATTCTACCCAGAATTGTCACCATCAAAAATCATGACAAGAACTTGACAAATAAACTTATCACGGACTTGTCACGGTCTTTGACCATGATAATTTTTTTGGTTTTATCACGGGCTTATCGCAGCCTTTGACCGTGACAGGACCGTGACTAGCCTAATGAACTTGTCACGGTCTTCGACCGTGATGAGTCCGTGATAAAGAAGTTGTCACCATAGACTTGTCACGGTCAAAGACCTTGACAAGTTAGACTTGTCATGGTTAAAGACCGTGACAAGTCAACTGTTTTGGTGTAGTGTTTGGACATTGTTACCTTTTAGGTTTTTTACTTTGTTGTTTGATGTATTCAATGTTATGATTTGGTTATTATGTATCCTTTGCAACACGCATGCCATATGTTTGATAAAAATCTTCATGATTTTCTTAAAAAGCTTCGGGATATTCAGTTTAAATTTGAATGATAAAAATCTTTTATTTTGCTTTATATTTTTTACGCATGAATACACCAATTATTTGTATTTAATGTTAGTTTTAGTTTGTATTTGATTGATGATTCAATTCGAATCTTATATGAGTTTTATCTACGCGCATGAATACACCATATGTTGCTACCAACTAATAAAGGTTATGGGGATCACGTTGTGTTCAAGAAAAAATGTGGAAGTACAATTATATTTTTTGTTTTATTCTTTGCAAAATAAGATCAAGTCTTCATTGACCTTTATTTTCTTGATTTTTTTTTATCATTGAAACTGAGGTGAAAAGAGACTGCCAAAATTTCAAACTCTTCCCATTGATTTCACCCTCTAAGATAAGGAGAATGATATGATTCTTTTCTTCTCTTTTGGTAAACTGACTCTCCCAGACGAATTATGCATATTGAGTTTATGTGCTAATGCAACTATTATAATTATGTGGCTCGTCTTTGTATTACTTTTTTAATATCGATTAATGGATTTGTTTGGCATATTGTGTTGATTAGTTAATTTTAATGGGTATCGATTAGCAAAACTTTTGGTCTAAAGTCCAAAATTTTGGAGGTTAGATTTTGATTTTTTTAAGCTTTGAGTTTAGATTGTAGGTGTTGTTTGAGCTTTGGTAAATCTACAACTAATAATTCTAAAATTCATTATTTTTGCTTTTATGGTTTCTAAGTTTAAGATGTGATAAATGATACAGGCATTTGGAAATTGGATTTAGAACAATAATCTAAAATTGATATTTTTTATGGTGTTGGTATGTGCCAAGAGAAATACTATTTTTGTTAGAAGAAAACTCCATCTACAACCTGCATATATCACCATATAGCAAAATAAGATGCGAAAATTATTAACAAGGGAAAAAAGTGAAATGATGTGTATATAATAATACTCCATGGCATTGCAAAAGATGACCAAAAAAAGAAGACTACATGTAACCCTCTCTAAATTCATAAAAGATCATATCAAGCCTTGTGCTGCTCTAGAGGAAGAACAATATCTTGCATCAATTTTTGGAAGTTTAAACACACTCTACAATAGCTCATACGGTGTATCTATTCTTCGCATTTCCACCCATCTTTAATTTATCTTCAATAAAAAGATAAAGCTTATGCTTTCACTGTAATTAAGGAATTCCTCCCACTGTTTTTCCAATGCTGACCTGAGCGAATTCATTTGCAACATTCTTCGTTCACAGATATTTTTATCTTAGGTCTAGTATTCACAACTACTTCACAGATTTCATCTCCATGATCAAACTGTTCTCCAATAATAGCTGGCAACATATAAAGCCAAGAAACATCAGATTTGGGCTTAGAAAAGTTCACAGTCCACTTTCCTCCATTAATGCAAATAGGATCCTCCCACTTTGGTGTAATTTTATGTTTGAAACATTAAAAATATGCTTTCATAGGCAATTTTCTTGGGTGGTGTATGATTCGTATCGAATATTGCATATTTTCGCCCGTTATCTTTATGCATTCTAGCACTTTTACGGTCCTAAATGCCTATAATTATGCTCATTAACCATACAACCATGGATTTGGATATATACATGCTTTTCAGGGGTTATTTGTGCTTTTGTAGGTATTGGAACGCTAAAAGTGAGGTTCGGTTGCATTTCAGAGAAGTTCCGTCATCGAATGATACTTCAAGGGCAATTTAGTCTTTTTAAACTCACTATTTTTTATGGAATGAAGTTAGCAATATGTATATCATCAAATTATCTTTTCATAGCCACTGACCGTGCGTCATTCTGACTCCGTATGTGGAAGTTATGCCCATTTTCGGAAGGTTTTGGTATTTTCTTCTACTTCAAGGGCATTTTGGTAATTTCATACTGCATAATTTGGAGGGTTTCAAAACAGAATCATGTAGATAATTGAATTAGCTTCGCGTCGGTTCCGACCACGCCTCATTTCGATTCCGTATGAGGGAGTTATGGCCGTTTCCGTGCAACGGGTCAAAATTGGTTCGGAGGGAAAAGTGGGTTGTCTCCAGCCCAAGGCAAATTCCAAAAGTGCGGTCGACCGGTCCCAAAACAGAGGTCGACCGGTCCCATCAGATATGGACGAAAATTAACTTATTTTGGGTTTTTTGGCTTGTTTTGTTTGGGGTTTATTTTGGGGTATAAATAGATTGTTAGGGGCATTTCTTTGGAGATATATTTCATTTTTAGGTTAGTTTTTGGGGATTCTTTGTGGAGCTTCCCTCTCCTCCCTTCTTCTTTGGGTTTATACCCATTTGTATGTAAGTTACTATTCATTCATCCTCTTCCTTTAATTAATGCTTTATTTCTTTGTTTAAGCTTTGTTCTCTTGATTTATTGCTTTGATTTATTAGTTGTTGGTAGTTTAATTCTTGTTTTATTTGATAATTAGTTGTTTTAACTTAGTTTCATTTATTTGTGTTTTTAATTATGTGTAGTGGCTAATTTAGTCTAGGTTGTGTCGGATTGAACTCATTCCGGGTTGACATGTTGCTTTGCTTTGGTGATGGTGTTTACGGGTCTATTTCGGGTGCGTTGTCCTAGTTATTACGCCTAGGGGATTTGACAGGGCATATCATGTATGTTCCGTGCTTACGACCTTACGTGCGTAATTTTCGGGGTATTTATTGACACCAAAATCGTACTAGGCTTTTATGCAAATTTAGGGGTGTGACAACTCTTGATTTACTTAACTGTCGAAATGAGACGCAACCTTAATAACTCGTCGACCCATGTAAACATTTTATACTAATTAACTCGGGTGAGGGACATTCGATGCAACCTATAGTTTTTATTCTCTTTATTAATTTAGTTTGATTTCCCTCGCCTAGATTAATCTTTCCCTTTCATGCATCTTTTCTTTTAGTTTGTAATTCACCTTTTACACTTTTATTTCGGAATATTAAACCTTATAAATTCTAATAACTTGTCCCTGTGGATTCTCGATACTCGACTTACCGCTCTACTTGCCCCGCAAGTGTAGTTGTAACTTAGGTTTTTGTATTGAGTTGGCGAAACGAAAACAACGATTAGTGTCTTTACACGTGCTACTTTTCACCCTCAATCAAAATGGCACCGTTTGCCGGGGACTAGTTTGTTTTCAACTTTATTTGATTTAGTATTTCATAGTATTTTCTTTCTATTTGTATTATTTGCTAATATTTTGCAGGACTTCCACATTTGAGCACTTAGAAACGCTCGAATCTTTCCCGCGCACACTTACTTTGTGGAATCTGCCACTTCGAGCCATTTTTGGGGTAAACATGTCTTATTCCAATTCTTTCGGTAATCCTTGTTATAATTCTCAAAATTCTAGCAAACCTAGAACTTTCGATGAATACTTAGAATCCAAAAAATTTGCAAATTCAAATATTACTTTGGGCGAGTATAACGAAAGTCAAAACATAGGTTATTGGAATTTTGATGATGATGAAAATGATTTTGGGCCTTTACCTCCTTATAATAGGAATTTTGAAACGAATTGCAATAGTTTTCAAAATTCCTATAATAATGAGTTTTTGTTTAAGTCCGATGGAAATTTTCAAAGTTCCCATTCTAATGAATCCACACCTCGACCTATGACATTCGGTGAGGGTTGTATGAAAATGAGAAAATGGAAAATCGCTATTGGGAAAAAAATCGTTCGTGGGAACATGAGTTGGATTTATTATTTGAGTCCGATGACAATTTTTCTTCCGAGACTTTCGAAGTCAAGGAATGTTTTGAACCAAATGTGGCACTTGTGCCTACTTTGGAACAATCCATTCTAGACTTTACCCATTGCGTAATAGATATTGAAAGTGAGGATGAAAATGACGTAATATCTATTTGCAATGAAATGATTTCTTCTTTGGCCCCCAAAGAAGAACATTTCATTGAAAATGATATTATTTCCTTTGAAATTCCAACTTCATGCGATGATGATTCATCTCATGAGTTTGAATTTCTTTCATCCCCATTTTCATTCTCTATTATCACACCGTCACAAGTACTCGATGATTCGGTTTCAAACTTCAATGTTTTAAATCCTATCGCCGATGAGGAGTACTTGCTCGAGTCGCCCTCCACAATCGCATCTTTGCCTTTATGTGCGCCGCCTCCCATTCCAACTTTAAAATCATTGGGAGGATATTCAGCTTTTCTCGGTCCCCACTTGTTCTTGTCACCCGTGCAATCCAAACCCTCCATCGTCCCACCAAAAGTTTTAATTGGCGATGGTTCCTTTCTTCCGCCTTACACATGCCTTTCGTTGTTCAAACGGAATTCATATTTTTCGGAAGGCATGCTTGTCTGTGAGGGTACACCGATTATCCTACAAAGTCACATTGTTCTTATGGTGGACCCTCAACTATTTAGACTTCTAGTGTATAGTTAGTGTGAAGTCTAAATAGTAGGTTGTATATAGTTAGCTTTTTATTCTTTCTTTCTTTTTAATTTAGTTTAGTGTAATTAGTTAACTTTTTATTATTTATTTTTGCTATGCTCGGTACTAACTTGTTTTGTAGATTCTTTGGACTTGTTCTTATGGGGATCACTCCAATTTTGGGTAATATCGCTCTTTTGCTCTCTTTGACTTGGTTGTTAATTTACATTGAGGACAATGTCAAGTTTTAAGTTAGGGGGTGTGGGATATTCTATCCATTTCATTATTTAGTCCATATTTTTGCTCACATGTTAGTTACTTTGTATGCTCTTCTTAGAAAAATTAAAAATTTCAAAAAGATTTTCTTTCTTTTTTCTCCTTTATTGGGCATTTTGCCCTTGTTTTCGATGATAAATTTTAATAATTGCCCGATCCAATAGACATCCCAATGATGCATGTTCTCGATTTTAGAAGTTATTAGACTTTAGTCTCAATTATTGATATTATGAATAACTTCATGAATTAAACTTTAATCCCATGAGTACATGCACTTTTATGGTTCTATTGATTTGGTTTAAGATTTTTATAAGTCGGTAATCTTTTGTTGCATTGTATATACTTACACCGAGTAAGCTTTGTACCTTTCGTCGTTTGTGAGTGTATACACTATTCTTTTCTCATTGAAAACGTTGAATTCGTTGGTAATCTCACTATTCTTTCATTTGACCATTCATTAATTGAGTTCATACTTGAAATGTGTTACTTGAGCATGATTTTCATATATTGTTTTGATTCGAGAATTGCGTAAACTTTGTGAAATGATCATAGGACATCTTTATTATATCACCCATATTAGCCTTGACCTCACCCTTATATGTTTACCCTCGTTAACCCCTTTGAGCCTAAATATAGCCTTTCGTTTCATAACCCCATTCCCATAACCAACTCTACATTTGAGTTTTAAACCATACATACACTTTCCATACCTTTATTTGGAATGTTACTTGGGATTGAATGCTGTTGTTATGATGTCGGTTGCAATTTAGGCATATGAGAGTTTGATACGTAAAGAAAAGAAAGTAGTGAAAAAAGTGAAATAAAAGAGAAAGAAAAAAGCAAAAGAAAACAAAAGAAAACATAAGAAGAAAAAGAAAGAAAAGAAAGAGAAAGTTGTAAATGTTGTATAGTGTTTAATAATCTTTGATTACTCTCCCCGATGATATATCTAATGCCTTTTTGGAACTTGTTTTCCAATTTTGATATTGCCCGCATTTTCCCATTATCCCGAGTTTTCATCCCGAACACTTTGAATCCGTACATACATTCCCTCATTTCGTACTCTAAGCCTAGCCTACATTATAACCCTATACAATTCCTATGTGATCTTAGGTTGATGTAATTTAAAAGTCATAATAGTTGTGATAATCTGTTAAAATGCATTTTGCCTCTTTTAGTGTGTGGTATCCTTTCATTGAGATTACATTTTTCAGTTTATATATAGCGTTCTTCTTTTGTGACATGTGCGCGGCCTAGTTTCCATTTACAATTACTCTTTAGCCCGCAGGTTCCATGTGTTACCTCCCTGTTTCGAGTGAATTCACTTGATGAGCGTAATGCCCGTGAGGATTGAATATATGTTTGCTTTAATGTTTATCCGATTTATATAAGTTTTTTCCAAATCACACTTTGCATGTGCTCGCTCCCCTCCCACATGTGCATTCTATAATGTTAATGATTCAGACTTTTGTGTGAATTCATTCACTTTGCTAATAATGCATATGAAATCTTTTTCGCTTTTGTTGGGCTTGTAGCATGTTGGTTTGGGCATATTTTGAGGAAACCATATGATGTTTGTGGGTATCATCCCTGAAAACCCTCACGAGACGACACTCGTCCACTAGGGTAACCTAAGGGTTTAAAAGCTTATTGCATATGCTAAATGCAATCGTGTTCCCTACGAAAGTGGCAATTATATTTCGATGCATATATGCGTTTTGTATTTCCTTCTGTGGACTAGTTTTGTTTCTTTCATCACTAGGGACTAGCAATGTTTAAGTTAGGGATGTGATTCGTATCGAATATTGCATATTTCTGCCCGTTATCTTTATGCATTCTAGCACTTTTACGGTCCTAAATGCCTATAATTATGCTCATTAATCAGACAACCTTGGATTTTGATATATACATGCTTTGCAGGGGTTATTTGTGCTTTTGTAGGTATTGGAACGCTAAAAGTGAGGTTCGGTTGCATTTCAGAGAAGTTCCGTCATTGAATGCTACTTCAAGGGCAATTTAGTCTTTTTAAACTCACTATTTTTTATGGAATGAAGTTACCAACATGTAGATCAACAAATTATCTTTCCTTGGCCACTGACCGTGCGTCATTCTGACTCCGTATGTGGAAGTTATGCCCATTTTCGGAAGGTTTCGGTATTTTCTTCTACTTCAAGGGCATTTTGGTAATTTCATACTATATAATTTGGAGGGTTTCAAAACAGAATCATGTAGAGAATTGAATTAGCTTCGCGTCGGTTCCGACCACGCCTCATTTTGATTCCGTATGAGGGAGTTATGGTCGTTTCCGTGCAACGCGTCAAAATTGGTTCGGAGGGAAAAGTGGGTTGTCTCCAGCCCAAGGCAAATTCCAAAAGTGCGGTCGACCGGTCCCAAAACAGAGGTCGACCGGTCCCATCAGATATGGACGAAAATTAACTTATTTTGGGTTTTTTGGCTTGGTTTGTTTGGGGTTTATTTTGGGGTATAAATAGAGTGTTAGGGGCATTTATTTGGAGATATATTTCATTTTTAGGTTAGTTTTTGGAGATTCTTTGTGGAGCTTCCCTCTCCTCTCTTCTTCTTTGGGTTTATACCCATTTGTATGTAAGTTACTATTCATTCATCCTCTTCCTTTAATTAATGCTTTATTTCTTTGTTTAAGCTTTGTTCTCTTGATTTATTGCTTTGATTTATTAGTTGTTGGTAGTTTAATTCTTGTTTTATTTGATAATTAGTTGTTTTAACTTAGTTTCATTTATTTGTGCTTTTAATTATGTCTAATGGCTAATTTAGTCTAGGTTGTGTCGGATTGAACTCATTCCGGGTTGACATGTTGCTTTGCTTTGGTGATGGTGTTTGCGGGTCTATTTCGGGTGCGTTGTCCTAGTTATTACGCCTAGGGGATTTGACAGGGCATATCATGTATGTTCCGTGCTTACGACCTTGCGTGCGTAATTTTTGGGGTATTTGTTGACACCAAAATCATATTAGGCTTTTATGCAAATTTAGGGGTGTGACAACTCTTGATTTACTTAACTGTCGAAACGAGATGCAACCTTAAAAACTCGTCGACCCATGTAACCATTTTATACTAATTAACTCGGGTGAGGGATATTCGACGCAACCTATAGTTTTTATTCTCTTTATTAATTTAGTTTAATTTTCCTCGCCTAGATTAATCTTTCCCTTTCATGCATCTTTTCTTTTAGTTTGTAATTCACCTTTTACACTTTTATTTCGGAATATTAAACCTTATAAATTCTAACAACTTGTCCATGTGGATTCTCGATACCCGACTTACCGCTCTACTTGCCCCGCAAGTGTAGTTGTAACTTAGGTTTTTGTATTGAGTTGGCGAAACGAAAACAACGATTAGTGTCTTTACACGCGCTACTTTTCACCCTCAATCAGTGTACATTATTGTAAAGCCCCCAGAAAGTTTTGACGTTAGAAAAAGTGTACATGGACCTCAAAGAACTACTCAGTGACCTTGGCTTTGGTGGCTAGGCTATCGAACCAAAAATTCCACGAGTGTTCAAACGGGTATTTTTGTTTGGTTGAGATAATGTCAATGTCTATATATAACTTGGAACTATTTATTTTAAGGTATGTTAATTAAGACCAATCACAAGTGAAAGTTATATAGTCCTTATTTTGTGATTTTTTTCTTCATAAAATGTCTAATTGAAATTTTTGGCTATAAAATGTCTAACTGGGAATTTTGGATTAATATATTTCTTAGTTGTGTGGAATGTACGAATTTAGTTTGGTCAAAATTTTGGCTATATGGTTAGTGTTTAAATCTTGCACTTTTATGGCTTTTAAGTTCATAAAGATTAGTACTCTCGCTACGTCCACCTGGGGTGGTGTTTATTTACTTATGTCCTGAATCTAATATCATGGTATATAGTTGCTTTAGATCTTCTCCTATGGAATTTGTGACTCTAAATGAATATTAAGCTCACTTTAGCCTGTTCATATGTAACATGTGTTTATTTAAATTTGAGAATTTTGATGTTTTGGGCCGGATTGAAGATCGAATTCCAGATTTGGTGCTGTAGAAATTAAATATTCTTATTGAATATTGTTTATGAAATGGAAATGGAATGGCTAGGTAACATAAAAATGAAAATAAGGATTATGAATGTTTTTTAGATTTTATATACCAATCCATTTTGCTTTATCCCTAACATAGGAGATTGAAACATAATGATTCATTCTTATTTTGGGTTGTCCCGTGATTAGGCATAAATTCTTAAGATTTATCCCCATTATTTAGAGGCTTTTATTATCCCATGCGATGTAATTTGAGTTGATTTATCTCATATCCTTACCACTGACATATTCTATCTAGTGCATCGAGTTTTGTGTATTTCTCTTACATTTTGCAGGTATATTATACAAGTGAAGAAAAGAGAAAACTCAAAATCAAGAAAAGAAGGAAAATCAAAGGCAAAAGAGTAATTTTACATCCGAATTCCAGACGCAGAACCTAAAAAGAAGTTGAAGATCTTGAATCCACAAGAGCGTAGGAAAAACGACATCCAAATCCAAGTCCCGATTGAAAAGTTATGAAGCTTCAAAGTTGAGAAGAAATCAAAGAGAGAAGGAAGGAAAAAAAATCTAGAGAACCGAACCCATGGAAAATCAAGAGAACCGGTTCCCCTCGCTGGGAAAGGCAAACCGAACCTATGATTAAGACTCACAACATGTTCGGCACACTGTAATAAGCGAACTGCTTCGCCCAGCAAAGAAGATAAAAATAGAACCGGTTCGGCGGGACGAAATCCACATTTTTTATTCTTTAAAGTTAGAGTTGTGCATGGTGCAAACACTTGATAAAACATGAGAGTTATATTCTATTGTAATACCAGACATTGGAGAGTTAGTTTTTAAATGGTTTTGAGGGCTTTTTGAAGGCAAGAACCCTAAGATTAACATTCTTCAACAATTATTCATCTTTTGGCATAAAATTCAAGGGTTTTCATCAATACGATTATAGTTCTTCATTGCTTTCAATTTCTCTCATCTTTTTGGTTTGTGAATCATTTATTTCTTAGTTAGAAGTCTCTTTTACACGTTTAATTACATTTTTAGCATAATAATGATTTTATGCAACGTAGATTTCATGTGAGTACAGATTTGGGGGGGTACCTCGTCGAGCTTGTGTTAGACTTGAGCAACGATGTTGCGCCTACGTATCCGTCTCGTTTGCGAAATTAAAGTCTGCATAGTTCATGGGTCTATACGAGACATCGAAAAACTTGATTTTGGTGGCGTTGATGTTTTTGATGCGTGGGGGGGTGCCAAATCTTGCTATCTGCCTCTCAAACGCCCAGTTTTAGTAGTTTTGGTGCATGGGGGGTGCCAAATATAGCTATCTACCTCTCAAATGGCCGTATGCCGTAATGAAACTATGAACATATGCTCATCACTATCGAACCTGTGACAAGCTCAAAAGGTGCGTGGAGGAGAAGAGTTAGGTTTCCTCTCCTTATTTTGCCACCAAGACCTTCATCTGTCAAATGAGGGGGGGGGGACCCTCCTTATATAGAAAAAGTGCCTCAAGTGGGCTTTGACACATGTCATGTAATCTGTGGAACCAAGTGTCCAATATTTATGGAGTCACTTTGTCACAATATATGTGGTGTCATATTAAATGAACAAATTAAATTACTACTAGAGTATTGTCTAGTGTAATTTATCAAATGCGGAGTATACACAATATATTAAATCGCACGTAATAATATCTCAGTCCGTGTATGGCCTGGATTGTAGTGAAACTTAATAAATTGTCAATTAATGTTTGATCAGATCTGTGGGGTTAGTTTATTAGAGTGTTGATGGTTAATTTATTTAACCCCACTCTACCTTTGCCCCCTCGTAGACATAGTTAGTGTGTTGATGCTTCAACTGAGACATATCAACTATGTGTATGAAATAAATCGTTTAGCCTGTTTGACTAGAAAATCATCACATAACCATGTTTGATCTGTTTATCATGCATGTATATGCATATATCATCTGTAAGTAGCTTTGAGGGCTATCTTTGCTGCCTCTGCTTTTCATTTTAGAGGAGTATTTTGGGGGTTGCCCCCATTCCTCTCGGATGAGCATGTCTCCATAATTTTATTGTGATTTTAAATATTTGGAACAACAAACTTTCCAGATGTACTGGCCCGAGAAACCAATTGGTGGTTATCTAGGTATAGTGGATCTTTTGTAATCATAAGATCAAAATTTGTCAAGAGTACTGGGTCAAGCAACCATTAGTGCTTTGAGTGAACTTGGTTATTTGAACCAACATATTTTATAAGTGTGCCCAACTTTATTTGTTCAAGCAACCATAAAGGTCCTTTTAGGACTTTAAGCGTGCCTAAAAATTAGGGTCTTTAAGCTTGCCTAGTAATATAGGACTTTAGTCTCCCGTAAATCAGTCTTATGCCTAGTAATGCAGGGCTTTAAGTCTCCCTTAAGAGGGTCATGCGTGCCTAGTAGTATAGGACTTTGGTGCCTAGTAATATAGGAATTTGAATCTCCCATGAGAGAGGGTCAGGCGCACTAAGTTATATTGGACTTTAAATCTACCATAACCGAGGGTGGAGGCGGGCCAAGTCATAGTGGTCTTAAAACAACAATATCTCCAATAACCGAGAGTCAGACTGGCTAAGTCATATTGGTCTTAAAAATAAAATCTCTCATAAGTGAGAGTCAGGCGGGTCAAGTCATATTGCTCTTAAAATCTCTCATAATCGAGGGTCAAGCGGGCCTAGTAATGTAGGACTTTATGAGAACTGTAATTCACCGCTTTGGGCGACGTACCACAATACTTGCAAGGTTTGTGAGGATTATAATGCACCTCGGTGGGCGACTTACCACAATATTGGTAAGGTTTGAGAAAACTATAACGCACCTCTATGGGTGACTTACCATAATATTGGTAAGGTTAGAGAAAACTATAATCCACCTCTGTGGGTGACTTACCACGACACTGGTAAGGTTTGAGAAAACTATAATACACCTCTGTGGGTGACTTACCACGATATTGGTAAGGTTTGTGAGAAATATAATGCACCTATGTGGGTGACTTACCATAATATTGGTAAGGTTTATTTTAATACCATGTATTTTTACACATATTTACTTTATTATGAAATTATGAAAAATGGGGATTAATTAATTTAAAGGGAGAAAATTTAATTTGTAATTAATCTTATTTAATGGTAATAATCATTAGCGTGATGAGAGTTAGTAGTTATCGAAATATTATTATGGCCGGGATGAGATATACGACAGTCATGATGAAATTATTTAGGACGCGCGTATGAGTCGCGTCACCAGTATGTATTTGGGGGGTAAAAAGATAAATTATTTTTCATAACTCGAATGACTATTTTGAGTGCGCCAGAGTGTCCGGAAGGGTCAAAATAGTCAGAAAACATTACTCGGGTATTTTATTTGGAGTTCGGGGCATTTTAGCCCAAAACGACATCCCGAAAGGGATATTTTGGTCTTTTGGGATATTTGGATAATTAAATGGGTGAAAATTGGGTTTAATTAAAAATATTAAGGGTTATTGCTCTGTCAGTTTCAACTTACGTGAGAAAGAGAGAAAAAGAGAGAGCGAGCCAAGGAAGAATAACACTCCATTGGAGCCCTAAGCCAAGAACTCGAGCTTTCACATTAAAAATTACATCGGCACGTAGATCGTGTCAAGAGGATCGTTCCCATACCAATTTCAGTCCAAGAATCAGAAGTTCATTCCAAGGCAAGTGTTTATCTTGCTAGTTTATTTCTCATATATTGTTCTTGTTAAACTCTTTTAATGATTTAGACATCATATGATGGAAATTGGGTTTCATTAGGTCTAATCGCAGAAGAACATTATATTTTGGTGATGGGTTGCATGTAGAGGATTTACCCCATTTGTAGACTATTAAATCTGGAGTTTTTATGTACAAATCAGGAATTGAATTTAAGGATTTCGAATAACTAAAGTGTTGGGTTCATTTTATGAGGATTCTTAGAGATTTTAGAAATTATTTCTTTCCCTTTTGAAAACTTAAAGATTTGAATACTAAATTGTGTTGGAAATTGCCCCATAATGATTAGGGTTAGTTTAGAAACATTTAAACTGATGTTGGACGAAATTTGGATTGAGTTTGAGGTTTGGAATGTTGAGAAATATCAAAATTTGGAAGAACTGGGTCTGTCCAAAATTCTCGTTGAAAGACCTACCCAGGTCATTCGAACGACCTTGTTTGAACGAACCTTCTAACGAGATTTCTAACGACCTTTCTAATGAGTTGATGAGTTCGTTCAAAGTGAGAAATTCGTTCAAACGAACTCGTTCAAACGACCTCGTTCGAACAAGAATCCTGGAAATTTCTAACGAGATTCCAGAATGAGTTTTTAGGTTCCATTTGAGTTAAAAACCATCCTAGGGTTATCCAAGTGAGTGTATTAACCTACGTGAGTAGCGAGTGGCTTAAATTCCAAAGTGTTAGGGAATTAAGGGTGTAATGGTCCTCAGGGTATTATATTTGTGTGAAAACCTAGGAGAGAATGTAAGTCCTAGATAGGGTATATATATATACGAATATCGTGGAGAGTAATGGCGCTAATATTAGTTAGGAATTATAGTATATGGGGTTATGTGATTACCTATTAATGTATTTAACTTGTGTGCATGCTTATTACTTGGAATATCATGTGTATGACGTACCTAGCTAGTGGCTATTAATCGGGGGTTAACGCGTTGTGGACGACCATATCTTGTGTGCCTTCGGGGGATTTCGAGTCGTACCACTAGAGCATGGAACCTAGGTATGGCTTATCTGTGAGAACGATAGTGTTGACGGTCGTATGGGTGCGTAGCCCATCGTCTTGGGAATATGTTCACCTTCAATATGTGTATATGTTTTATTGGCTCTTGAGAGATTGAGCCTGTTGTCCTTTATGCGTGAGCATTGCAATGGGACTATATAGCCGAGTATCCCTAGAACCAGGGGTTTCTTAACTATGGGTGTTGTATAGATATATTTGTATGTATACATAGTGAAATTTTATATATGTATACTGAGCTCCTATTCTGTATTTCTTATTGGCTACTTTATTAAAGTATATACTTATTGGGTCACCAGTTGGAATAAAGAATACTACGAGAATGAGTTATAACATCCGTAAACTTAATCCTAAATAATAGTAATATATTGATTTTGGGTTATTTAGATATTGTATCTGGCATAGTGATTATCCTACATATAGTCAGGTAGAGTGACGAGACTAGTATGGGTAGTTAGACTCGCTAGGTCTGCACATTAGATGAGAGGTGAGCATCTCAAGTTAGTACACTAAGTTAACATGGATAATATATGTGCTAATTAAATCAATTTAAGCACTTGCTGTATTTAAACTGTATCTACTCGGGCTCTGACCCGTTTTTTTGCAAATCTCTTTTTTTTTCTATTATTTTAGGTGCTCAGCCACAGGGACACCAGACTTAGAAGATTTCATTCATTTGCCTAGGTGTGGCTGCTGTGAAAGTTATAGGATATTGCTAGTAGACATTTCTGAGTCTATTTCTCCTTATCCACCAGTCATTTCATTTCAGTTGGACATATGGTCCCTCTTATTTTACATTCTGAGATTTAAAGTTGTTTTTATTCATTCATTAGACTTTGATGTCATGTTATTGGATTATTGTATCAGATTTGGACTGGATGTGTTTACTCCAGTTCTTTATTTTACTTCAGTTAGTTCTTACTTTATACTATTATGATGTATGGTGATGTTTAGATATTACCCTTTAATGATGATGGTTAATAACAAGATAAAAATTTTGTCACCAACCTTTTTAAATATTAGGCGGTTAGTTTTTATTAAATGAAAATTTGAGTTTTCGACAGTGATGCATTATCTGAACCAACTTGATATTATAAAATTAATTAATTAAGGACTGATCACCCGGTAATTAATTAGGCGCGGTGTCACAGGTGGTATCAGAGCATCAGGTTCTAGTGTCCTTAGGATCTGTGCGGCTTGTTATGTTTCTGCGTAGCGTCCTTTGATATAAAGCTCTATATTTTAGGATTGTTGTACTCTTTATACATTTTACGTTCTTCGGCTACTTTGAAGGAATGCACAGAGAGTTCATAGGGATGCCCAACCCGAGCTTCAGCCTGCACCAGCTCAGGGTATGATGATTGCCACTGAAGTTGCCACCATTATAGCTCAGGCGGTAAATGCGGCATTGGCAGTTATGCAACAGGCACCACCTCAGGCACCGATGGTGGCTCCAGTTCAGGCCTAGGCCTTCTCATATGCTTGGGAACATGTTAAGTATGCCTTCCAAAAGGCGCATCCTTCGGAGTTTATAGGGAGTTCTGATGTGGTGGTAGCAAGCCAATGGAAAAAGGATATCTAGAGGCACTTGAGGATGCATGAGTGCACCGAGGTGCAAAGTCAGATACTGGCCACGTTCAAGTTAGTGGGAGCAGCATTGCAGTGGTGGGAGTCTATTACTACCGCTGAGGTGAGAGACACACTCACTATTCGAGACTTTTGGGTGCGATTCGATCGCAAATATTTTCCCCCGGTCGTCCAGACATAAATGAGATGAAAATTGGTGAACTTGAAATAGGAGGGAAAGATCGTGGTAGAATATGAGGCAGAGTTTATCAACCTTCAGAACATTGTACCGAATGAGATCCCAACTGATAAAAAGAAGATTCGACATTTTATGGATGGGTTGACATGGAGGATCCGCCAGCATTTGATAGAAAATCTCTCTTTGGCCACCTACTTAGACGTAGTTAATGAATCACTACTCCAATGCCAGGACCACCGTTTTCATCTGACCGAGGTTAAGAAAGTAGGAGAGTCCAACCAGCAGGGAAATAGAGGAAGAAATGGTGCCAGTGGGTCAAGGCAGTTCAGGGTTAACATAGACACAGTGACCAGGGTTCCTAGCAGGGGGATCCTAAGAGGTTCAGGTCAGGAAGTTTTAGACATAGGCAGGGAGGCTTCTAATATGGCCAGCAGGGCCAGCACAGCCATCAGGGCCAGCAGTAGGTTCAGCAGGGCCAAAATGGCCAAGGGAGGGGTGATAACGGCCATCAGGGTCGGGGACAACAGGGACAGAGGGTAGGACCCTTCCTAGGAAGATGTTTCACTTGTGGCAACAATGGCCACAAACGTCAGGACTGTCCTCAGAAGGATATAGGCCAACAACAGCAGCAGCAGGGTGCTCGTCAGGAGCCCTAGAGATCGTTATTTCTTGCAGCTCTCCCAGCACCTCCACAGATGCCAGCACTACCATCCATTCCAGCCTCCCCAGTTCAGCAAGGTCATCTTCAGTACGGACAAGTCCACTATCTTTTCCAGGCCGCAGTCACATAGGACCCACTCGCGATTGAGGGTATGTTTTCTATTCAGAGGATTTTGGGGCTCATTTTATTTGACATGGGGGCCACACACTATTTTATTGCCATAGGGGTTACACGTATGACGAGATTATTTGATACAACAAAGAGTATGGTCACTTGTTTGGATTCATCGTTGAGTAGAGGTTTCGTTATTTCTTTTATTTGTCGGGGTATGGGTATAGAGATTGGGAGGTTTATCTTACCCGTTGACATGCTCATATTTGATATGTTCGAGTATGACGCAATTATAGGTATGGATTGGCTTTTCAGGTATAGGGCCATGATTGATTATTTTAGTAGGAGTATACTTTTTTCCATACCCGGCCAGGAGATGTTCCTGGTGGATATGCCTCACTCTGAGGGAGGATCGTCCACTCATTTATACTATATAGAGGAGGAGACCTCTACGGAGGTGGTGGTACCACTTTGACTCGATTCCTGTTGTTCGAGAATTTGTCGATGTGTTTCAGGAGATTCTAGGGTTACCACCGAGTAGAGAGATAGACTTCGTCATTGATTTAGCATTGGGAACTCGATCGATAGCCTGCACACCTTACCGTATGGCTCCAGCAGAGATGAGGGAGTTATGTGACCAGATTGAGCAGTTGTTGGGGTAGGGGTTCATCCGTAGGAGTACTTCACCGTGGGGTGCCCCCGTACTATTCGTTAAGAAGAGGGATGGATCATTGAGGTTATGTGTTGATTACCGGGAGTTGAATAAAGTCACGATACGAAACAAATATCCATTTCCTCGAATTGATGACTTATTTAACCAGTTGAGAGGAGCGGCCTTCTTCTCAAAGATTGACTTGATATCGGGATACCCTCAGTTGCGTATCAGGGAGCAGGATGTGTCAAAGACTGCCTTATTGACGAGATGTGGTTCCTATGAATTCAGGGTTATTCCTTTCGGGATAACCAACGCCCCAGCTGTGTTTATGGACTTGATGAACAGGGTGTTCAGAGAGTTCTTGGACCAGTTCGTCATCGTCTTTATAGATGACATTCTAGTTTATTCGCAGACTAAGGAAGAGCATACCGAGCACTTAAGGGAGGTTTTGCAGACATTGTATCAGCATGAGTTGTATGAAAAATACGAGAAATGTTGGTTTTGGCTGTAGGAGGTTCAGTTTTTGTCACATATCATCTTTGAATGAGGGATATCGGTGGATCTGGGGAAGGTGTCAACGGTGAGGGAGTGGGGATAACCCACGAAACCGACTGAGATATGTAGTTTCTTGGGCTTAGCTGGATACTACAATAGGTTCATTCGAGGGTTTTCGAAGATAGCGGGTCCGTTGACACACCTGACTCGCAAAGGGATGTCATTTATCTGGAGTGACACCTTCCAGTTAGCCTTTGATGAGTTGAAAGACAAGTTAACCTCAGCACCAGTGTTAGTATTACCCAGGCAAGGAGTGAAGTATTTAGTCTACACTAATGCATCCTTATTAGGACTAGGAGGTGTACTTCAGTAGGAGGATCAGGCTATAGCTTATGATTCCCGTAAGCTTAAGCCTCACGAGAAGAATTACCCCACCCACGATTTAGAGTTGGCGGCGGTGGTGTTTGCACTTCAAATTTGGAGACATTACCTCCTGGGGTAGAAATTTCGCTTGTTCACAGATCACAAGTCATTACAGTATCTCTTCACACAGAAGGAGCTGAATATGCGTCAGCACCGGTGGCTTGAGTTTGTGAAGGATTATCATTTTAATATCCAATACCACCCAGAAAAAGGCTAACGTGATAGCAGATGCGTTGAGCCGTAAGCCGGTAAGGGAGGTGGTTGAAGTGTGGAAAGCAAAATGGAAGGAGTTAGGGCACCATGATGCGGTGGCTCGATCGTTTATGTCTATGATGATGGTTACGCCCTAGATTATTACGAGAGTAGTACAGGATCAGGCAGTTGATCATTTCTGCCAAAGTCAGATAGTGCAGCTTCTAGCAGAGGGGGCCGAGTCTTATACCGTGGGTTCAGACGGGGATCTACGTTTCAATAGAAGATTGGTTGTTCTTGAGGGAGAAGACTTACGACATGAGGTGATGACAGAGTCGCATGGTTCACAATTTACAGTACAGCCTGGTGGGGATAAGATGTACCAGGTTATACGTAGACAGTACTGGTGGAGCGGGATAAAGAATGATATTGTCGAGTTCGTCTCGAAATGTGCCACTTGTCAGTTGGTAAAGGTGGACCATCAGAGACTAACGGGACTTCTACAGCCATTATAAGTTCCTATGTGGAAATAGAAGAGCATTTCCATGGACTTCATCACGGGATTACCTACATCGCAGAGGGGTCACGATTTGATATGGGTGATAGTGGATCAGCTGACCAAAGTAGCCCACATTCTGCCAGTCAGGATAGATTACACCACGGGACAGTACACCCAGATATTCATAGCAGAGATAGTGAGACTCCACGGAGTGCCTCTCAATATCGTATCTGGCAGAGATAAGGTGTTTGTGTCTCAATTTGGGGAGAGTTTTTAGGAGGCGGCGGGTACAGAGTTGCGACTGAGAACAACCTATCACCCGCAGACAGATGGTCAAATGGAGCGAACCAATCAGATGTTAGAGTACATGTTGCGTATGTGCATCATTAATTTTGGCAGAGTCTGGGAGCAATACCTCCCGCTGGTGGAGTTTGACTATAATAACTCCTACCAGTTTACTATCGGTATGGCTCCACTCGAGGCACTATACGTCCGACCTTGTCGTTTCCCAACAAGTTGGTTAGAGGTAAGGGACAATAAGCTACTTGGTCCGGAGGTGATTCAGGATACTTCGGCAAAGATAGAGTTGATACGGAGCTATATTCGGGTTGCTCAGGATCGACAGAAAAGCTACGTTGACGCCAAACGATATTTTTTAGAGTTCAACATTGCGGATCAGGTGTTACTTCGTGTGTCTTCTATGAAGGGAGTTATGCATTTTAGGAAGAAGGGAAAGTTGGCGCCTAGGTATGTAGGGCTATTCCCTATTATCGAGAGGATTGGTCCAGTTGCTTATAGACTTAGGTTACCGGAGTGCCTGCATAGGGTCCATGACATATTCCATATCTCTTCGCTATGAAGATTTCTTCGAGATGATTTTGCCCATACTCACATTGCGTTGGAGGAGATCGACTTACGTCCTGATAGCTCCTACGAGGAAGGGCCAGTTGCTATCCTAGACCGTAGCGAGAGGAAGTTAAGGTCGAAGATAGTACCACTATTTCGTGTTCAGTGGCGGCACATGTTGAGGAATCAACCTAGGAGCGCGAGGATGACATGCGTGAACATTTCCAAAGTTATTCTTTCCAGGTATATTTCCATTTTCGAATTCTAAGACGAAATTCTGTTATTAGGGGGGGAGTATGTAATACCCCGTATTTTTACGCATATTTATTTTATTATGAAATTATGGAAAATGGAGATTAATTAATTTAAAGGGAGAAAATTTAATTTATAGTTAATTCGATTTAATGGTAATAATTACTAGCGTGATGAGAGTTAGTAGTTATCGAAATAATACTATGGCCGGGATGAGATACACGACAGTCATGATATAATTATTTGGGACGCGCGTATGAGTCGCGTCACCGGTATGTATTTGGGGGTTGAAAAGATAAATTATTTTTCATAACTCGAATGACTATTTTGAGTGCGCCGGAGTGTCCGGAAGGGTCGAAATAGTCAGAAAACACTACTCGGGTATTTTATTTGGAGTTCGGGGCATTTTAGCCCAAAACGACATCCCGAGAGGGGTATTTTGGTCTTTTGGGATTTTTAGATAATTAAATGGACGAAAATTGGGTTTAATTAAAAATATTAAGGGTTAGTGGTCTATCAGTTTCAACTTACGTGAGAAAGAGGGAAAAAGAGAGAGAAAACCAAGGAAGAAGAAGACTCTATTGGAGCCCTAAGCCAATAACTGGAGCTTTCACACTAAAAATTACACTAGTGCGTAGATCTTGTCAAGAGGATCGTTCCCATACCAATTTCAGTCCAAGAATCAGAAGTTCATTCTGAGGCAAGTGTTTATCTTGCTAGTTTATTTATCATATATTGTTCTTGTTAAATTCTATTAATGATTTAGACATCATATGATGGAACTTGGATTTCATTAGGTTTAATCGTAGAAGAACATTAGATTTTGGTGATGGGTTGCATGTAGAGGATTTACCCCATTTGTAGACTATTAAATCTGGAGTTTTTATGTACAAATCACGAATTGAATTTAAGGATTTCGAATAACTAAAGTGTTGGGTTCATTATATGAGGATTCTTAGAGATTTTCAAAATTATTGCTTTCCCTTTTGAAAACATAAAGATTTGAATACCAAATTATGTTAGAAATTGCCCCATAATGATTAGGGTTAGTTTAGAGACATTTAAACTGATGTTGGATGAAATTTGAATTGAGTTTGAGGTTTGGAATGTTGAGAAAAATTAAAATTGGGAAGAAGTGGGTCTGTCCGAAATTCTCGTTGAAAGACCTGCGCAGGTCATTCAAACGACCTCGTTCGAATGAACCTTCTAACGGGATTTCTAACGACCTTTTGCTGTGTTCGTTCGAAGTGGGAAATTCGTTCGAACGACCTCGTTCGAACAAGAATCCTAAAAATTTCTAACGAGATTCCAGAATGAGTTTTTAGGGTCCATTCGAGTTAAAAACCATCCTAGGGTTATCCAAGCGAGTATATTAACCCGAGAGTAACGGGTAGCTTAAATTCCAAAATGTTAGGGAATTAAGGGTGTAATGGTCCTCGGGGTATTAAATTTGTGTGAAAACCTAGGAGAGAATGTAAGTCCTAGAGAGGCTATATATATACGAATATCGCGGAGAGTAATGGCGCTAATATTAGTTACGAATTATAGTATATGGGGTTATGTGATTACCAATTAATGTATATAAGTTGCGCGCATGCTTATTACTTGGAATATCATGTGTATGACGTACCTAACTAGTGGCTATAGATCGGGGGTTAACGCGTTGTGGACGACCATATCTTGTGTGCCTTCGGGGGATTTCGAGTCGTACCACTAGAGCATGGAACCTAGGTATGGCTTATCTATGAGAACGTTAGTGTTGACGGTCATATGGGTCCGTAGCCCATCGGCGTGGGACTATGTTCGCCTCCAATATGTGTATATATTTTATTGGTTCTGGAGAGATTGAGCACGTTGTCCTTTATGTGTGAGCGTTGTAATGGGACTATATAACCGAGTATGCTTAGCACCAGGGGTTTCTTAACCATGTGTGTTGTATATATATATTTGTATGTATACATAGTGATAGTTTATATATGTATACTGAGCTCCTATTATATGATTCTTGTTGGCCACTTTATTAAAGTATATACTTATTGGGTCACCAGTTGGGAATAATGAATACTATGAGAATGAGTTATAACATCCTTAAACATATTCCTAAATAATAGTAATATATTGATTTCGCGTTATTTAGATATTGTATCCGGAATAGTGATTATCCTACATATAGTCAGGTAGAGTGACGAGACTAGTATGGGTAGTTAGACTCGTTAGGTGTGCACATTAGATGAGAGGTGAGCATCTCAAGTGAGTACGCTAAGTTAACATGGATATATATATGTGCTAATTAAATAAATTTAAGCACTTGTGGTATTTAAATTGTTTTCTACTTGGGCTCTGACCCGTTTTTTTGCAAATCTCTTTTCTTTTTCTATTATTTTAGGTGCTCAGCCACAGGGACACCAGACTTAGAAGATTCCATTCATTTGCCGAGCTGTAGCTGCTGTGGAAGCTATAAGATATTGCTAGTAGACATTTCTGAGTCTATTTATCCTTATCCACCAGTCATTTCATTTCAATTGGACATGTGGTTCCTCCTATTTTACATTATGAGATTTAAAGTAGTTTTTATTCTATCATTAGACTTTGATGTCATGTTATTGGATTATTGTATGGGATTTGGACTGGATGTGTTTACTCCAGTTCTTTATTTTACTTCAGTTAGTTCTTACCTTATACTATTATGATGTATGGTATTACCCTTTAATGATGATGGTTAATAATAAGATAAAATATTGACCCCAACCTTTTTAAATATTAGGTGGTTAGTTTTTATTAAGTGAAAATTTGAGTTTTCGACAGTGATGCATTATCTCATCTAACTTGATATTTTGAAATTAATTAATTAAGGACGGATCACCCAGTAATTAATTAGGCGGAGTGTCACATATGAGAGCTATAATGCCCCTTTGTTGGCGACTTACCATGATATTAGTAAGGTTTGTGAAAACTCTATTGCACCTCTGTGGGCTTCAGTTTTTTGCGATCAATATGCTTTCCCCATGTCACTTTGCTGGAAATAATGTCATATAGTCAGTGTTGTATATGAGCTATCTGGCGGCTATGCTGAATAACTCTGATATTTCTTTTGGGGATGCTTCATCAATGGTGTCCATTCGGGGATCGAATCCGAGCATGCTTGTCACCTGTCTTTATGTCTAACTACAAGCGGTACATCATATAATACTTTTCCCCCTCTTTACTTTACTTTGTTTTTTTTTATCTCAAGATAAAGTAAAGTAAACAAAAATATAGCTACTAGTTACAACACTATCTAAGAGTTGAAAGAATTTAAATACATTTCACGGGGTATTTGCCCCCAATTAAAATAAAACCTCTTGAGCGTTTGACTTTGACATCTGTAAGGCCCAATGTAATTGCTCAAGCTCGATTTGATCATGTGCATTCAATATCCGTAAGGATAAGAAATTGACTCGTATTCTGGCATAAAAATAATTAGTAACTTGTGAGGCATATTATAATGCCATAAATAATCATATGGGGTATATATATTTCCCCCTTTATTTTATTTTATGTCAATAGAATAAAATAAACTCGGAAACATGTTTTGAGAAATCGTAAACATATTATTCTGTGCAATTTTATTATGCGAATTTGATATTCTACAATATGCAATTGATAGAGTGTAGATATATCATGCGGGCAGCTAATTATCTTATGCCCACACTATTTTATCAAAGCTGAGAAAACTTAGAAGTTTTGGGATCTATTTAATTCATATGCAGAATAATTTAGTCAATAAGCATGTTGAGTCACCTCAAGGTAAATAATAAATATCAGACTTGAATTTTCATGTAATTAACATCACAATGTGAATAAATCATAGTTTAATATAAATCGAATACAAGGTAGCGCGAAAAGTTATTCCGGGGGACCATGGATGAGGTTACTCAGGAGGTTGCTCCAAGCAACCATGAATGATGCAGCTCGAGTCACTTAGGAGGAGGTAGATCGAGTCACTAGGACGAGGCAACTCGAGTCACTAGGGCGAAGCTTCTCGAGGAACTAGGACGAGGATGTTCGAGGTACTAGGACGAGGCTGCTCGAGGCAATATGATTGAAGCTGCTCGAGGCACTATAATTGAGGCTGCTCGAGGTACCAAGGATGAGGTTGTTCAAGGTACCTGCTCGAGGTACCATGACTTGAGCAAGTTACTAAGTTTTTAAATGGTCTCTCGTGAGATAACATAAAATATTCACAATTTCAAGGGGTATATGATTTTTTCAGAAAAAAATGTTTTTCTACTCGAGCAACTTAAATTTGTGCGAGGCTACAAATATTTTTAAAATTTGAAGAGTATTTTTTCCATGCTGTGTAAATAAAACATGCACAAATTAAATATCATAACCTCCTAAATTAAATGAAAATAGGTGATATTCTTTATTCGCCCTCTTTTTCGACATCACATATCAATAATATTTAGCATACGCTACTTGTCAAACTGTTCAAATGACATGACATAAATATTTAAAAAGAATGTAGTGTGGCTCATTGCCACTATATTCGCCCTTTTAGAAGAGGTACCTCGAATGTATCTCAGCATGTTTATTAATTTTAAATAAAGGCAAGGTCCATTATCTTGGAACTCGAGTCCCCAAATAGTTTGTATATTGCCTAAAATTTTTTATTGCAGCTCACGAAGTTACTAGGGAAGTGGTGCGTCGAGGCAAAACACAGGTCCAAGGCCTTCTTTACCCCGTGGATGCTTAAATCTTGGTGTATCATAGCTGATCATTTTGCCGAGCGAGGTCCCTCCAAATGTTGCTCGGGGGTCAAATTACTTGGAGGTCGAGCCTCCTCGGACGTAACTGTTCGGTGTGCAAATTTGGAGATAGATGTTCGAAGGTTCAAACAGGTTATTCGAGCTTCCCAAAGTAGTTCAAAGGTAAGGGTTTGTTCGAGTTTACCAAGAAGCTCGCATATAGCTGTTCGGATTTTGGTTTATAGGTTTGATTTCTATAAACAATCGTGGAGACCCATTTCAAATCTTGAGACTTTAATTTATCCTAGGGGTGGAAATTTAGAAACAACAGGAAAAAAGACATGAAATTAACTCGAAATTGACACGATATATCGTGTTCGTGTTGTGTTTTTTCTACGCAAAGTCATGTCGTGTCGTGTTCGTATTTGAATTATGAGTCATGTTGTATCGTGTTATTGTGTTTTTTAGGCGTGATATATAAGAAATTCTGGTATTCGTGTCATGTCATGTTGTTTTTTTATTTTGGGGTCGTGTTCGTGTCAACTAAAAAAATACGAATTCGTTTTCATGCCCGAAAAAACCTTATCGTGTCAGCTCAAAACACGACCCGCTGACCCGAATTTTCACCCCTAATTTATCCACGGCTGATTTAGTTTCTTTGAGTTTTGTTACCAAAAGTTGAGTTGGTTTTCGTATAAATCACCGTGGGTCTAATTTCCAACTTTAGAGGATGCACGAACACGTTGTACAGTTCGGGTGTGCTATGGCTTGGTTTTGAATATGAGTTTACTCTAATTTATTAACGTTGGGCATAATCTTGCGTTTACATGCAAGGAAGATACACTAGTGCCGACCTCGGTTTAAACGGTGATTTTGATTTTTAATCAAAAGTTGGTGGTAGAAAAGGGTGTGGCTTCCCTTATCGATGTTGACTGGTACTAGAATATGTGCAATACTTGGGACATTTTGTGTGGCTCAAAGTCATTTGTATTAGAGCTTTCATGTATATAGTGGACAATAGTTGGAATCCCCTTTTCTTTATATTTTACTTTCAAATATGAAAGGCAACTATAGTGCCTAGTCTATAATATGATAAAAGCCCATATTGTCAGAGAGCTTTCGGCTCTGATAGAGTGTAGTCAGATTAGTATTACTGACACGCGCAAACTATTTAAAAATCTGCACCATTTTTTTTCATGGACTACACACAAACAGACAATATCTTTATTTATGTGGCCAAAATTATGGCTAGCAAAAACTTTTAACCAAACTAACGCTGAAAAATAATAATAATAATTTTTCAGCAGAATCATTCATGTTTTTTTTTTCATCTGAGTATTTCAAAAACTCTGGTTGAAGATACAAGCTAACAAATTTTATGTGCATTCTAGCAAATATGATTTGTGGTATTCATCATAAAAATTATATACATAATATTTCAATAAAGCAAACGATAGAATAAAAAGCAATAATACTTATCTTTGTTGAAGAAAAATGCTCTACCTCCACCGATTTCTCCATGTGTGCACATAAGGTGTTACGCAATCGAAATCACGAGGAGTTGACAAATGAAAGATGTGAGTGCAGATTTGGGGAAGCACCACGTCAAGCGTGTTTTAGACTTGAGCAACGTTGTTGCGCCTACGTATCGATCTCGTTTGCGGAATCAAAGTCTGCGTAGTTAGTGGGTCCGTACGATATGCTAAAAAACACGATATTGGTGGTGTTGGTGTTTTTGGTGCGTGGGGGTGCCAAATTCGGCTATCTGCCTCTCAAACGCCCAGTTTTGTTAGTTTTGGTGTGTGGGGGTGCCAAATGTGGCTATCCCCCTCTTAAACACCCATATGTCGTAATGAAACTACGAACATCCGCTCGTCATTATCGAACCCGTGATGGAGCTCAAAAGGTGCGTGGGGGAGTAGAGTTAGGTTTCCTCTCCTTACTTTGCCACCAAGACCATCATCCCTCAAATGAGGGGGGGGGGGGGGGGGGAGGGGGGAGTGGGGGGGACCCTCCTTATATAGCAAAAGTGCCTCAAGTGGGCTTTAACACATGTCATGTAATCTGTGGAACCAAGTGTCCAATATTTATGGTGTCACTTTGTCACAATATATGTGGTGGCATATTAAATGAATAAATTAAATTACTACTAGAGTATTGTCTAGTGTAATTTATCAAATGCGGAGTATACACAATATATTAAATCGCACGTAATAATATCTCAGTCCGTGTATGACCTGGATTGTAGTGAAACTTGATAAATCATCAATTAATATTTGATCAGATCTGTGGGATTAGTTTATTAAAGTGTTGATGGTTAATTTATTTAACCCCACTCTATAGTGAATAATTTATTTCTTAGTTAGAAGTCTCTTTTACATGTTTAATTACACTTTTAGCATAAGAATGATTTCATGCAGCGTAGATTTCATGTTTAGTCATATTTACACCATGTCCGGCTAAGTTTTTAGCGGGTTAGGGTACATGAACCCAACCTAAGTAACGTATATGGATTTAAAAGTGAATAAAAAGTAATCCCTCATTCAAAGGTTTGAACTTTATCAAGATAAAGATTGTAGGCCTTTTAATTCCGTTTACCCTAGGTAACCGGAATGTTTAAGGGTGCAATTGACGTTTTGATTACTTCTCATCCTCATCAAATACAATTTTTGATTTGATATTGTGCAACATTTAGTCCTTATATTTCGAATGCTTAGAGAGTATTTGATGTCTCATTGAATGAATAATTATCTTTTTGAAGTTTTTATGTTCTATGTAAACGTCGACGGTTCGGGGGAGTGTACCCTAACTCCATTTTGTCTCATATATTAAAAGTTTAATTTAGTTCTTCTTGCATATGTAGTTTAGTTATTGCTTTAATTCAAATTGCATTAGTTGATAGGTAAAGTCACAAAATCATCATTTTTTCTTCCTTTTTTGAGTCATTCGTAAGGTTAAATATCTTTCCTATTTTTTGTCACGATTATTCATCTTAGTCCCTGTGTTTGATACCCATTTTTACCGGATTTATACTTGAGCGATCGGCTCACACTTGAGTCGATAGGAGCACGCACAAGAAACACTTTTAAAGTCGTGTCATCCCGAAATAGCCAAAAGGGGATATTTGTAAAGACAAATTTTGTCAAGTGTGTTATATTTATAATGTATATTGAATTTTTTTAATATTTTCTTTATTTCGTTTATATAAAACGATTTGAGTCATAGGTCAGGTTATCTCAGTTTGTACCTTAAAGCTTATGCGATGAAGACTCGAAGCGGTCTGAGTAAAGTGGCATCAATTTCATGCTGAATGTTTCATCTTCAACATTTGGATCTCGATAAAGGTATAAAACTTAATTATGTTGATACCAGGGTTTCGTGTTTTAGGTGTTTAAGTATTATTGAGGCATTTTTTCGAAAAAGGTTTTTTTAGAATAGATTTTCTATTTTTAAAGGTGTTCAAGCGAACTGAGTTCTCATTCTAACAAGATGAGAGCATATTCATTTGACCTTTTGTTTCTCGTTCAAACGAGTATTTGCCTTCGTTTGAACGAGGTTTTAACGAGCATCGAATGAGAGCATTTTGTCTAATCAGATTCATTATTGTTAGTAGGTCGTTTAGAGCTGGTTCTAATGAGTTTAGGTGTCGCATTCAAACTACATCCCATTTTCATTCGAGCGAGTTGCCTCGTTTCCCGCACCGCTATCCTTTCACGTTTTTTAATATAAAATCGGGAACGAAAGTTTATTTTTTTAGCAAGGGTTTCGAAAACAACTTTCATAGAGAAAATCCAAAGCCTCTTTTAACTAGTTTACACCCTTGGTTATGAGATTTATCTTTTGACATAATAGTCCACCAAGTTCAGTTCACTCTTCATATGTTCGAGTACTTTTGGCATGGTGGATTTCGTGTGGCTGCGGTGACAGTTCTAGTCAGAGATCGGTGGACATTGAGATGTAGGAGGACTGTGTTGTGAAACCATTGGTGGACTCCTGCGGTTGCTGTGAAGAAAGTTCAAGTAGTGATGACTTCATCAGGCATGAAGGGAGTCGATTCAGTGAGTAAGATTGTTTGTCACTCTTGTATAAAATCATAGTGGACTTTGTGTATGTTAAGCCGTTTGAGGTTTTTCCCGTTGTGGGTTTTCCTCATACATTGCGCCGTTGTGTGATTGGTTATTTTATTCTTGCATGATCACCTTAATGTATGCTTATGTAAGACAAAATTGGACTAAAGTTTACACAATATTTGTTTAATTCATGTTTAGTTTAAAATTAGGGTAATTGTTCACTTGTTTAATTAATCACATTAAAATTTGGCATTTTATAATCCCTACGTACATAACTAGTTGCTAGCGCATTTTTAGTTCTTAATGTGCATAATCGATGAAGGTTAAGAACTATTTACAAGGATTGAGAGGACTTTTTGTTAATTCACACTACTTATCATCAACGTAGTAATATGATAGGAAATTAAGTCATTTTAAACCAATCATATTAAATTAATGACTCATAAAAATGTGATACGAGATCCAAATAAAGTTAAGATTGTAATATCACATTAAATTAATATTCTTATATTGGGCGTACAATAAGTGGATAATTATGAAATTATCTTTATTTCCAATGGTGTATGTTTAATTTCTTTAAATTATACATTTTAAAACTAACTTGATTTTCTTCCATGTAACTTTTAAATAAATTCATTTATGTTTATGTGATTCGTTTAAAATAACTCACTTACTTACCAAAAGAAAGAAAGATGTTAATAATTAGGTGGTGTGAAACAAAGTCTAAGGATGTGTTAGATTGACATGGAATTTTTTTTCATGAAAATAGTTGTTTTGACTCATATTTTACCTTCGTGGTATTTTTATTGTGAATACTTCATGTAAGAATAACACTCATTCACATAATAAGTACTGCATCTCAAACATCATTTTTAGTGGAAAATATTTCTTGTTCACTTACTAAAGAATCGGTTTTCATTAAAAATAGAAAAAATAAGACCAAAAACTCATATGTTTTTTCACTTATTTTTCAACTTCTCATCCAAATGAACTATTTTTCATGCATTTTTCATGTTTGCAATCAAATGCACTCTAAGTGAGTTACAAATCAAAATTCAAGTACTAAGGCTAATTTTTTATATTTTTCAATAACAAAGAACCAAAAGTTTTCTCATCATAATCCACAAGATTACTTCAAAATGCCATTTGAGAATACGAGATACATGTTTAACATATCATCATAATCGACAAAATTACTTCAAAATAACACCATTTGAGAATACGAGATACGTGAACATGTATGAAGACTCATGGGATTTAGATCTAGCTTCTCTACTGTGATTCAACAGTCCTCCGAGATCAATGGCTGCAAAGTGTATTGCAAGGTGCATTAAGTTTCCATTAGAAATATATTAAAGAATTAATAATTAACTCCAAAAAATTAGAGTCATATAGTCGATTCCATATAATTAAAAAAAAATGTTTTATTGAGTTAAATAATTAATTCCAAAAAAATGGATTATATATGCAAGTGACTTACCGCTTGAGGATTAACATACATTTTTCCCTTGAAATCATGTAGTGTTAATTTACCTTTACGGTTTAATTTCAATTTTTTCAATGCAATGGACAACTCGCAAAGTTGAAGTGTTTGAGCCATATGGGGTTTTAATGTTTTATTTATTTATAAGCTTGTATAGAAAAAATTAAGCTCCTCTTTTGACTCTGTCCTCTGCCTCTAGAAAAAGGGTTGTTCAACGGGTGATTTAGTTGACAATTCTTCTTACCTATCTATAGAGGCCGCCATTGTTTACAAAATAAGAGTATTCAACCCCTCCCGCGGTTTGAACTTCCAATCCAAATTCTTTTCTCCCCGTGTCTTGGTATTCCAATCCATTAAAATCTCTCCTCTCAATTCTCCCTCATAATTCATAAACTTTTTGGTTCTTGGAACTTGATATCCTCCATTCCAAATTTCTAATATCCAAACACAAAAATGAACGACTTACTTTCCAGCTCACAACAATCCCCTCCTACAAACAACATAGAGATGACCAACGTAGGAAACCTCGAAAAGTTCTTCCAAGACACCGAGATCATCAAAACCGAACTTAACGAACTGCAAACCCTCCACTCTCAACTCCAATCATCCCACGAGCAAAGCAAAACACTTCACAACGCCAAATCCATCAAAGACCTCCGCTCTCAAATGGATAAAGATGTTACTTTATCCCTCAAGAAAGCCAAACTCATCAAATCCCACCTAGAATCCCTCGATCGGTCCAACGCGGCCACCCTCAAACTCCCCGGGTGCGGCCCCGGTAGCTCGTCCGACCGCACCCGTACCTCGGTCGTAAACTCCCTCCGCAAAAAACTTCAAAACTCTATGAACTCATTCAGCCATCTTCGCGAAAGGATTGCGACCGAGTATCGGGACACAATCGAGCGAAGATATATTATGGTGACGGGTGAGAAAGCGGATGAGTCCACAATGGACTTGTTAATAGAGACGGGGGAGAGTGAGACTTTCATGCAAAAGGCAATAAGGGAGCAAGGGAGGGGGCAGGTGATGGACACGGTTTTGGAAATTCAAGAAAGGCACGAAGGGGTGAAGGAGATTGAGAAAAATTTAAGGGAGCTTCATCAGGTTTTTATGGACATGGCTGTGTTGGTTGAGAGTCAAGGTGAGCAGTTGGATGATATAGAGAGCCAGGTGGGGAGGGCTAGCTCGTTTGTTAGGGGTGGGGCTCAGCAGCTGGCGGTGGCTAGGAAGCACCAGAAGAATACCCGGAAGTGGACTTGTTTTGGGATCATTTTGTTGCTTATCATCATCCTTATTATTCTCTTAACCGTAAGGCCATGGCAGTAGTTGGGTTGACTTGTTCACCCCATGAAATATATTGTAATCACCATTTTGCGTTTGACGATTGTTTGTTGTACGAGTTGGCTTCTGGATTTTTCCTGTTGGACTATTTTTTGGTGCGGATGTTTTTTTAAGGGATGGATGTGAGAATCTTTCCAACACATGTATTATATTAATTGATTTGTCTATAGAATTAGGGAAGAGCTATTCCCAGATTCTCTCTTTCTTTCCCCAAACTCTTTGCATAATAAAGAATCATTGAGCCTTAGGTTTATAAAATTTAAATGTTGAATTTTTCATCTCCAATTAAAATAAATACATTTGATAAAAAGAAATAAAAAATTATATTTTTAATAAAACGTAAAATTTATTTTCTTAAAAAACTGTTTTCTTAAAAAAAATATTATTTTTTTTGTTTACAAATTTTATTTTTAGTTAAACTATTTTTTTTTGTAAAAATAATATTTTTACTATTTAAAAAAAATATGTTTCACGCCAGCGGTATGTATAGGCAGTCCGGCCGCCTATACATACCACCATTTTTTCTAATATGTTTGTCCACGCCACCGGTGTGTGTAGGTGGTCGGACTGCCTATACATACCGCTGGTGCGGACCATTTTTTTAAATAGTAAAAAGATTATTTTTAAAAATGTAAAATAAACAGTTTTAACTAAAAAAAATAAATAACGAAACAACTTTTTTTAAATAAATAAAAGAAATATTTTTTTAAATAAATAAAATAAACAGTTTTAACTAAAAATAGATAAGATTTTACGTTTTATAAACTTTTTTTTTATATAAAAACTATTTTTTTATTGAAAATATACTTTTTTATTTTTTATTAAATTTATTTGTTTTAGTTGAAGGTGAAAAAATTGGACATATAAATTTTATAAACCTAAGGACACAATTATCATGTACTATCCAAAGAGTATGTGGGAAGACATAGATGGTGTGTGAATAGTTATTCCCTAGAATTATTGCCTATCCATGTTCTCAATTTCCAATTCGACTTCCATCCAAGTCCCTTGTTTCATTGATAGTCATTTTATGATAAAAAGGCCATATATGCCCCCTGTATAAAACATTGTGAGTGACATTTGAAATATATCATGGCAAAGCCACGGTTACAATTACCACGATGATGTTACATACGTTACAAGTAGTTATTTTTAGTCACGGCGATTTGTTATAATGTGATGTACATACAACATACAATTCGCGATGGTACTAACATGTGACACAATGTAGTTACAATTTATAGCGACGACTATAAGTAGAAGTCAAAATAAGTTTTAGTTTCAATTATTGTATATCTATATTATACCTCTAATGTATAAATGCAAATCAATATCTCAATTCTCTCTCCTCAAGTGTCTTTAACCGACCTTACCAAACGAACAATTGTAAACGTCAAATTTTGGCATCCAAGATACCCATCCACATGGAACTTTCCACTTCTCTGTTGGCCTTTCACCTCCTACATTAAAGCGATCATATGTCTCTTCTGATTTCTGATAATAATTCTATATTCATTTCCTCTCCCCACTTCCATGTATCCTCAAACAACCCAACAGGGTATGCCTCTAATGCCTCCTGCAGTGCCAAAACAGCATGGCTCTCAAAATGGAAATCAACCTTAAAGTCCTGAGCAATCTCACGAACAAGCCTCTAGAATGGGAGTTTCCTGAGGAGAAGTTATGTACTCTTCTGGTACTTGCGTAACAGTGATGGATATTTTAATATTATGACGAGGAGGGTATGGATAGGATTCTAGTCTTGGAGAACTATAACAAGGAAGGTACATATAGTTTAATATTATGACGATATATTTTCTCTTATATAAACACAATATTGATATATGCTTAGTATGGTGTCTAAACAAGAGTCTTTGTTTGAAAGTGCATTGTTAAACGATATCCAAGCACGAAGACATGGCGACGCTCTCGGTTTTTGGGCTCGTATGGACACAAATCAAAGAAATCTAAAGATAAAAGATTTTTAGTCATTTTGTAATGCTTTAAATGTTGGAAATTGAAAGTAAGGCTCATCTTCTCCTAGAAGTGTCCATTACGTTTTTTAGTTTGTCATATTCCGTGAAAACTAGGGTTTACCTATTATTTTAATTTTTTAATTTTTTGACTTTAGTACCTTACTGATTTGCATACTTAGATACTACCTTTTTTTTAATTTATATACATTTATTTGAGACTTTGGTATCATTTTCATTGTTGAATAATTAAAGTTTTGCCACGAAAAATAAAATTCATGACAAAAATGTACGGTTTTCCAATTTGGACGTTAAACCTAATTTTGTTGTTTATTTTCTATCTCTTAATTGATTGAAGGTTTGCTTTTTCTGAGGCTCTTAAAATGATGTATGACGTCAAGCATAATTTGAGTAAACTCGTCCAATGCCCGTTGTTGATACCAAAAATCACCCTCTTACGTGTCCCAATCATAAATAAGCATGTGTTATCTAATATGGCACCACTCATAGTCAGTAAGTCATAAATCCCTGACCAAGTCCAGGAATGCCGACCAACAATCTGAATGCCGACCAACAACAGGAAGACCGACCAACATGGTTAGCAAAGTGCCAACAGTCACACACACTATGAAAAATATGTACTGATGTAAATGCCTAATTTATAAAGGCATTCCATCCTTTAACATTCCGACTTTTGATCCCCCTAGAGGGCTATAAATACATTGTAATCCCTACAGCAAAGGGGACCCGAATAAAATCCAACAGGCAATACAAGACAGTGGACGTAGGCTTTTCCTTTCAGTCGAACCACTTTAAAAATCTTACTTGTATCTTTTATTTACTTATTAATATGCGAGGGCTATAAACACATTATAATACATACAACAAAGGGGACCGAAATACGATCCAATAGGCAATACAAGACGGTGGACATAGGCTTTTTCTTTAAGTCGAACCACTTTAAAAATCTTACTTGTATCTTTTATTTACTTATTTATTTGTGATCAAATAATCAGATATATTATAGTTTTTTGCATCAACAGATTGGCGTCATCTGTGAGAATGTGTTTCTAAATGTTTTTATTCATTCATTTATCAAGCATGACTGATATTTGTGAGTCAATTACCAAGAATGATGTCATCCCGCATGTTCCTTCTGCTCCACCATCTACGAATGATTTGACTAGAATCTTGACTAGTCTCTCCAGAGGACAAGAGGCTATGCAAGATACCATGAGGCAGTTAGTGCAAACCTTGCAAGCCATGTCACCCTCCTTATTTGCTCGTGGAAATATGCCACCACTGCCTCCAAGAAGCAGTAAACATAGCCAATCCAGGACTACTAGAGATACTTCTTATCCCATAGGTGTAAGTTCTTCGCTTAGAATATCGGAGCCTTATGATGATTAATATTTTACTTCTGAAAGATTGAGTGCCTTAGAAAGGCTAAGTTGAGCATCCCCCCTTGATCATTTGGGACTTAGGGGAAATAGAAATATTCCCAAGGAATTATCGAGAAACACTCAATGACCAACCGATCAACGTGAAGGCTCAACCCAATCTAAATTAGATGCCCAATAAATTGGTCGTGCCGAGCAGCATTCACAAGAGGAGAGTTCAGCACAAATAGTTGGTCGAAATAAAAAGTTGCAACACACAGATCTGACGTTGGTAACAATGCTTAAAAGGGTTTTATCTAGCGATTGGAAGATAGACTGGGAGAAATGGCTAACGCAAACAACCCTTTGCAGAGAAGCTTTGTGAAAGGATCTCCTTTCGTACAAGCTATTATGGATTTTTCCACACCTTCAAAGTTTAAAGCTCCAGTAGTTATTCCTAAATATGATGGGAAAACTAATCCCGTCCTTCGTATAAAGCAGTATCAGATAGTAACTAACATCTACGCCTTCCCCGACGAAATGAGATGCAGGGCATTTTTAGGGACAATTATAGGACCTGCTCAGATCTAGTATAACAGTCTTCCTCGAGGGGAAATTTCTAGTTTCAATCAGCTTGTCGAGCTATTCATTGGTAACTTATGTTTTGGAGCTAAACCAGTGAAACGAGTAACTCATTTTCTCAGTGTAAGGCAAAAGGTGGCAGAAAGTACCCGAGATTACATCACTCCTTTCAACAATGAGAAATTAAAAGTCTTTGATTATGAGGAAAAATCAGCCATCACTGCCCTCATAAGTAGGTTTCTCCTCGAGAAGCTCTACTACACATTTGCTAAAGATCCTCCGAAGATGATGACAGAGTTGATGGCAAAGGCAGACATAATCATGAACACCGAGGAAGCCATGGCATCCAAGTAAAACTCAAAAGTGAAGGCTGAAAGTAAAACTGATAAAAAGGAACACAAAGATTCTAAGGAGCACAGGGAATTAAAGAAAAAAAGGAATATGGATCGTCTCAAAAGGTACAATAATTATACTCCCTTAATAATGGGCATCCACAATGTTTTGGAGGAGATAAAGCACAATAAGGATATACGTTAGCCTGAAAAGATAAGAACACCTTCTGCTAAAAGGGACATGTCCAAATACTGTGAATTTCACAGGGATCACTGACATATGACAGATCGTTGCGTCGCTCTTCAGAATGAAATTGAAGCTCTCATTTGAAGAGGAAAGATAAAAAGGTTTGTTGATCGACAGAATAATGGTGGAGTTCGGTAAAGGTCAAAGTCTCCATGCAAGCCTAGAGACGAGTAAAAGTGAGCTCATGAAGATGATTAAGAGGATGATCCTGACCTACCCATGAAGCTTAGATTACCAGAACACAAGGTATTCATGCTCAGTTTTGTATCTTTTTATTATTAAATAATTACAGGTGGAGATGCAGGAGGAGGGGATCATACTGCTGAAAAGAAAGCTTACCTCAATGAGGCTGAAGCTTGTTCCTATATCTAGAGGATTAACCTAGCTAAAGAAGATCGACCAAGGAAGGTTAACAAAGACAAGATGGTGATTATTTTTTCTAAAAATGACCTCTCAGGGGTGCTATACCCCTATGATGATCCTTTAGTAATTAAAGTTAGAACGGAAGATATAATTATTTCCAGAGTGTTGGTTGATAATGGAAGCTTGGCGGATATCATGTTTTACCCATGCTTTGATGGTTTGGACTTGAATCTCATCCAATTGGAACCTTATCGCAGGCCTCTAATATATTTTTCTGGCAAAAAGGTATTTCCTCTGGCGATAATCAAATTGGAAGTGTCGATAGGTACATGGCCAACAATTCGAAAAAAGAAGATATGTTTCTTTGTAATGGACAAAAATCTTCATTATACCTATAATATGATTATAGGTAGAGTAGGATTGAAGAAATTTGAAGTTGTACCGTCTATAGTCCATCAGTGTTTGAAGTTCTCGACCAACTTTAGGGTAGGCATGGTAAAAAGTGACCAGAAAGTAGCTCGGTAATGCTACTACTCATTTGTCGAGAAAGAAAATTTGGAAGAAATAAAGAGAAAGACCACCACTTACCAAGTGGACACCTTTGAACCTAATGGAGAATTTGAGGTTGAAACCTTAGATCCAAGAGACGAAATAGAACTAGTGAAAGGCCAAATAGTGGAAGCAATGGAGAGCATTGTGTTAGATGATGATAAGCCAGAGATGACTATTCAAATATGAACAACACTGGATCCTGTTCTTAAGCAGGAGCTGGTGACTTTCCTAAGGTACAGAAAGTAGATGTTTGCATGGAGTCATGAAGACTTGCCTGGGATTGATCTTAACTTTTTCTGCCACAAGCTCAATGTTACCAAAGACGCCAAGCCTGTGAAGCAAAGGTGTAGGGTGTTCAACCCTGAGAAGAACCAAGCCATTCAGGAGAAAGTTGAGAAACTTCAAAAAACTTCATTCATTGATACCCAAACTGGTTGTCCAACATCGTTATGGTCAAGAAAAAAAATAACAAGTGGAAAATGTGTGTGGATTTCACGGATTTAAATAAGGCTTGCCTAAAAGACTATTTTTCTTGATCAACTTGTTAATGCTACATCGGGATATGAGTTTTTAAGTTTCATGGATGCTTACTCTGGTTATAACCAGATTAAAATGAAGCCTGATGATAGGGAACGCACTTCTTTTATTACTCCCCGAGGAACTTATTGTTATAATATTATGCCATTTGGTTTGAAAAATGCAAGTGCTACTTATAATAGATTAATGAATAAAGTCTTTGAGGAGAAAATAGGCAAGAATACGGAAGTATATATAGATGACATGATGACCAAAAGCAAAAAAAAGCGTCTAATCACATTGTCGACCTCAGCCAGACTTTTAACCAATTGGAGAAGCACCAGATGAAACTGAATTCGATCAAGTGCGTATTTGGTGTACATGAAGGAATGTTCCTCGGGCACATAGTAAACCTGAGGGGAATTAAAGCAAATTTAGACAAAATTAAGGCATTGATTGGAATGCAGCCCCCTACTTACAAAAAGGATGTACAAAGGCTAATTGGCAAGTAGCAGCCTTGAACAGATTTGTGTCCCGGGCTACTGACAGGTGCTTGCATTCTTTAAAGTGCTTAGAAAGAGCTTTGAATAGAACGACGAATGTGAAAAGGCTTTTTTGGAGTTGAAAAAGTATTTGGGGTCACCCCCACTGCTCTCCTGACCAATTTGGGAGAAAAGTTGTATTTGTACTTAGCTGTCTCCGAGTCAGTTGTAAGTTTCGCTTTGATCCAAGAAGAAAATGGAGTTCAAAATCCAGTTTACTACATGAGCAATGCCTTTCGAGGAGTAGAAATCAGATATTCACGCCTAGAGAAGTTAACGTTGGCATTAATTGAGGCATCCAAACTGATAAAGCCTTATTTTCAAGCCCATATAATCGTGGTGTACATTTATATGCCTCTTAAGCAAGCCTTGCACAAACCAGAGAAGTTTGGGAGATTTATGTATTGGGCAGTAAAATTGGGGGAGTATGATATTGTGTATGAACCAAGGTATTCCCTAAAAGGCCAGGCTGTGGTAGATTTCATTACCAAATTCACTTATCCAGAGGTTCTCGAGTAACAGGAAATTCAGGCAGAGCAAGGCCTAGGAAGGGATAGTCCAACTAGGGTCATCACCGAGAAGCCCACAATAGAGGGAGGACCAGGAGAAATCATTACCGACCTACCAGAATCTTCCACCAGAACACAAGAGATGTCCAGAAAGTATGAGGAAACGAGGAGCAAAACATTCTATTATGGTATTTTAACATACCAAGTGTTTGATAATAATCTCCCCATATGGAACTTTTATATTGATGGATCATCTTGCACAACCAGAAGTGGAGCATGTATAATACTCAACACTACTGATGGGATAGATATTGAATATGCATTACAATTCCAGTTTCAAGCCTCAAATAATAAAGTAGAGTATGGAAATCTCATTGTGGGCCTAAGTGTGGCATATTCGATGAACGCCGAGTAAGTTATGGCACATGGTGATTCTCAATTAGTAGTGAATCAAATACTGAGTTTATACGGAGCTAAGGGAGAGCTAATGACGAGATACTTATCGAAAGCATTAGAAGTTATAAAAAAGTTATCAGTTGTTCGGATGAGTAGAATTCCAAGAATGAAGAACGCCCGAGTTGATGCACTTGCTGGGTTGGCATCAACATCTAGAATTGAACTCTGAAGAACTATTCCCATTGAAATTCTAATTAACAGGAGTATTGATGAAGACTTAATGTTTAATTTCATCACAGTGGATATGGGGCCATCTTGGATGGATCCCATCAGAGCTTATATTGAAGAAGGAGTTCTGTCAGCAGACCAAATCGAGGCAAAAAATTTAAAGTATAAAGTAGTAAAATATGTGCTGAAACAAAGGGGTACTTAATAGGAGAGGCTTGACAACCAACCTACAACGCTGTGTTCACCCAATAGAGGTTCAAGACTTGATGGAGGAAGTCCATGAAGGGTCTTGTGGAGCTCATATAGCGAGCAAATCATTATTAAAGCGGATTAATACACAGGGATATTACTGGCCAACTATGAAAGCAGATTGCGTGGCGTTTGCGGGGAAATGTGACAAGTGCCAAAGGTATTCCAACCTTCGTAGAACTCCACAAGATTTTATGAATCCAATCACTTCACCTTGGCCATTTGCTATATGGGGGATAGATTTGGCCGGGCCACTATCGACCACTGAGGAACATTTAAATACTTGGTCGTAGCTGTGGACTACTTCACCAAATGGGTCGAAACAAAATTGTTGATAGATATGCCTTATGAGAAAGTCTATCAGTTCATCTGGAAAAATATTATTTATACATATGGTCTGCCTTATGCTTTCATTACAAACCATGGGACTCAGTTTGATAACGAGGAGTTTGTTGCCTATTGCGCCCAGTCAAACATTCAAAAGCTTTATTCTGCTATAGGCCATCCTCAAAGCAATGGCCAAAATGAAGTAACAAATAAGACTCTTCTCAATGGACTAAATAAAAGACTTGATGATGAAAAGGGGAACTAGATTAATGAATTATACTCCTTTCTATGGGTATACCGAATAACTCTAAGGACTGCTACAGGAAAATTCCCATACATACTGACATTTGGAATTGAAGCAGTGATATTAGCTAAATTAGGCCTGCCCACTCATAGAGTGTTAAGCTTTAATTTTCCTATTAGTGATTTGATGCGAAGATTAGATTTACATTTGCTGGAGGAATTACGTGAAGATGCAGCCTTGAGAAATTCTGCTTATCAGCAGAGGACAACACATTTTTATAACAAACGGATGAAGCCAACCAACTATAAAGAAGGAGGTTATGTTCTCAAGAAGGTAATCCTAAATAATAACAAACTCGAAGCCAATTGGTATGGGCCATACCATATTTCAGCAGTTGTCCGACCAGGTACCTAGAGAATTGAAACTTTGGAAGGGGAAGAGTTCAAAAATCCTTGGCATATTGAACATGTTAGAAAGTACTACCAGTAATGTAATGTAATGAAATAAATTGTAATCATGACATTTTCATATCAATAAAATGTTGATTTCCTCAATTTTTAATTTTTTAGGGAGTATTAGTGTTATGCACTACATACTTGACTTGATGCATTTTCTTCAAAAGTTATTTTACTTGGTCAAAAAAACTTTCAAAAGTTATTCGAAAAGACCAGTCCTTCGAAACAATAATTGCATAGTTGTTGGTCCTTCGAAACAACAACCACATAGTTGGTCGGAGCTCAGAACAACACCCACATAGTTGATTGATTGTTACTGTTCAAAAGTTAGTCGACATAAACAGAAGTTGATCGGCAACAAATAAAAGCCTAAGTAAGACATGACCTCCAGTCCTCAAGAAACTTGGTCAATGTAGTTAAGTGTAAAATAATAGATTTTATCCAACTTGGAAAAATAAAGGAAGAACGTTGTGAAGATTTCTAAAAAGGAATGTAGACACATATTCTACATACACCTGATAACCACTGGTAACTAATGCAAAACTTAAAAATTTAGGCGTATTAGTAGAACCTATGGAAATACATGGGTAACTAGTATCAAGCTTGGATTTTAATCTAAGTATACTGGTAGAACCTATGATTATAATCTCATTAGTAATTGGTACTAAACTTGGGTAAAATCCCAAGTCTATCAATAGAACTAATAAAACAAAGAAGCCATTCACATCCAAAGATTGACAAGATAAGTTAATCAAATATTTCATTCATTTAATTGAGCATTACATGATATCACTTATAAATGAATTACATGAACAAAACTACTCTAAGGGATGCTTCCCCTCTGCTTTAGAAGATCTCAACGCTGGTTCCATGCCCGCTGGAGGGTTATCTAATGAGTAAGGGGAGTTGATAAAATTAATGTCTTGAAATATCCTTCTATTACTATTGCTCGGGGTCTCTTGTATATGAGGATGACGAATTATATCTAACTCATCATGGAGGCCATAATCCCCTAAGTATTTTGAAATCAAGCATTGGGGAATAGTGTTGACAAGTATCCAACTAAAGTCCAGTTTGAAAGGTGGATCTTGACAATCCATCAAACCGGGATCATACGAGTTCCAAATATTACTATTCTGCTCCACCTTTATAAATGTCAAGCAGTTGGCCCAGCCCCACTTGTAACCTTTACGTTGGGCTTGCTTAAATCATTCATCAACATGACCAAAGGCCTCATTATATCCCTCCATCCAGAATTCCCTCAGCTGTTTATGAAATTGGAAAGTCAATCTCTCAACCAGATGATGCAATTTCTTCAATACTCCATCGTTAGCTTGCAATTAGGAAGGCTGAGTGAAAAATTACTCGGCTTGAGTCTGGAGTTTCTTAGACATATCAGTAATGGCCAAATTCTTTGCTTTCAATTGTGCAGCCTGGTTAACAAGTGTTTGATGGGTCCTAACCTCATTTATAGTAGCTCGGCCATGTATAACTTTTGCTCGGGAGGAAGAATCAGTCTTAGTTTTCTTCAGTGCTTCCAATTCTTCCCTTAGTTTGGCATTTTCAGTCTCTAAGAATGAAACCCCATCAGCAGTAGCAACAACAGTAGTAGAAGAAGCCTTTAATGAGTTCAATTCATCACTCAAACTGTTATTATCCTCTTCCAACAGCTTGGAGATGGCCCTAGCCCCTTATATTTCACGATTAAGCAGAAATTCCTTCCTCCTGAAGAAATATGCATGATTTTTTAACTTATACTCAAAACCCTAACCTTCACTCAGAGCTTTGTACTTCTATTCGTAGTAGGCATGTAAAAGAGCTTTAGTATCCTTGTGATCTTCTTGAAGCTCTTCTATCATTTCAAAATATGCAACAATATTGGCTACTACCTGATCAAGAAGACACTTTAAGTATAGGTAAGGTTATTTATCCTGATCTGAGACATCAACCCCGAGAAAGTTGGATAGGTCTTCCTCGAATAAAGTCATATGACCAGACTTGAAGAGATCATTACATTTTTTGAGTAGCTCGGAGTCAGTGGAGGAGAATTGATCCAGTTTAGCCATGAACTATAAAGAGTAAGAAAAATCTCCAATCAATAATAAAATATATAATTTAAAACAGAGGAAGATAAGTGCGAAGAAATATTCGTTTTCATTTATGAAAATCAGATTACAAGTAAATTAACATGAAGAGAAAGTAAAAATAAAGATAAAAATAAAAGTTGCTTGCCAAGCAAGTCTACACCTTCTTTCTATCAGAAGTGGCCTCAGCTTGGGAAGGAGCAGAGATAGGTGGAGTGACTTGCTCTGAAGAAAGGGGAGTGAAGACCCAACTGCTGTTGCTTATTGTTGATCGACAGAGTCCAAGACAATAGTAAAATCCTCTGATCCTCCATAATCCTTCATGTCCTCATCCAAGTTAGGAGGAGAACCAGGATCATGCCTAAGGAACAACTCAGAGTCCTGGGGTGTGCCAACCTCCGTAGTGTTGCCGACCAACCATCCTTGAAACATTTATTCTTTACAAATTCAATATGCGCATATACAACGCTGATAGTATTATCCCAGCCTCTATTGAACGTAGAATCCTTAGCCTTCAATCTCATGGCCTTCTCAGTAGCCAGACTTTTTTGTAGGTCGGTAACCTGCCCCCAAGCAACTGCAACCTCATTCCCAGCAGTCTTTATTTTGGTGTCCCATTTCTTCTACTCGTTTGTCAGTGTTTGTTGGGACTCTAGTTAGGATTTCTTCAGGCATTTAAATGTTTCTTCCATTTCATTTGAAGAAGAACGAAGGACATCAACCTTCTCCAACATCTAATTGAAATCAATCAGAAACTGCAAGAAGGAATGAGAGAAAGTCAGTACAAGAATTATCAAGCATATGAATAAAAGAAAAGAAATAGCAACTCTCACCAAAGTAAGGGTTTGCATATCCCTTGCAGAGATTTTAGAGCGGGGAATTATAGAAGCAGCACCCCTATGGTTATTAATTTCCTAGCCAAACCAGGGCCAATAGCCACTAGAGAGCCAATATCAGACAAATCGACCAAGTCTCATTGGTCAGCACCAGAAGTAGTTCCTTCAACCAGCTTAGGAGGAAGACCCTTCTTCTAGTGCTTGCGGTGGGCTTTATCATTTTTCTTGGTCGGGGGATTCTTCCTAGTCTCATCCTTATTGCTGACCCCGCCAGTAGTAGATTTTGTGGAGCCAACAGTGATAATATATCCCATAATGTTAGGGAACTTTCTCTTCATCATGGCAGTGGTAAGAGGTAAATCTGAGTCAAGTGAAAATGAGGGGCCTATAGCATCTTCACCACTGCTAGATACAGTGGTAGAAAAAGTGGATATTGGGTCTTGATGAAGCTCAATCACCAAAGAGGGAGCAATAAAAGTTGGGCGAGCAACAAAGGAAGTAATGGAGTTTTTATACTCCAATATATATGATGTTGACCTAATGTGTTCCTCTTCAATTTTTTGGTGAATACCCCAAAGAAATTTCAGCTCGATAAGTCTAATGTCACTCTCCTTGAGACACTTTCTCTTCTGATCAACAACAATCAAGAGAAAACAAATACAGTTAGTATTGTAACCAATGAAATTATCCAGGAAAGCTATACAATAGTGAAGCAATCTATCCCATGGCCATATTGAGGGCATCTGGGCCCCTGGTATACTGCATCCCCTGTCATGGGTGCATATTGCCAATTCTTGGCAATCACTCCCTGATCAAAATAGTCTCTGTTGGAGTTTGGGAAATTAACTACTAAAGCCCTATTTACAGCCCTAATTTTTAAATAGTAAGTGCTATCACTGGTGACCCATTTATAGCAAAATATAATTTTTGGGATGACTATATGGGTCCCATGGAGCTGATTCAATCTATAAACCCCATTTAAAACTCTCCAAGTGTTAGGCTCTAGCAGATATAACGTCAAGATATTGACAAAACTCAAGACAAAAGGGGTTTGGGAGAAAAGTAAACCCACATTTAGCAACGAAACGAGAAGGGAACCAATGGCCCTCAGATAAAGAAAAAAGATCTACATGAGGATTAGGGAGCTCCGAATCTACCCACGAAGGAATATTCCATTCGTTCCTAATTTTTTTTAGAGAAACTACTGAATAAACCATGATTGAGGATGAAGAAAAGGAGAAAGATAAAGGATTATTACAAAGACTTAAGGATTTGACATGAATTGAAGGACAAAAAGAATGATCACACGAAAAGCTCGAGAGATAGCAGCAAAAACCAGAAAGTTTGAGGTAGAAGACAATTGGGATTTTACCGCCTTTATAGGTTGCCTCGAAAACCGACAAAAGTAATGATTAAAGGAAAACGACGACTAAAATTTTGGCGGTTAAGCTAAAAAAGACGTATTTACCCCAAAAATGATTCGTTAAAATTTCGGGTAATTACAAAAATGCCATCTGTGTTATACGTTATCAGCCAAGTTGATAATTTTATAAGTGTGGGAAGTCAGCAATCGGCCAAGTATCAGAAAGGTTGCCTAAGCAACTGTTAGAACTAAATATTTCATACGTTCGTAAAAGCATCGTTGGGGGCTTCTGGTGATACCAAAAAACACCCTCTTACGTGGACCAATCAGAAATAAGCGTGTATTATCTAATATGGCACCAGTCATAGTCAGTAAGGCATAAATCCCAGACCAAGTTTAAGAATGCTGACCAACAATCTGAATGCAGACCAACAGCAGGTAGACCGACCAACATGGTTAATAAAGTGCCAACAATCATATACACTGTGAACAATATGTACTAATGTAAATGCCTAATTTAAAAAGGCATTCCATCCTTTAACATTCTGACTCTTGATCACCCTAGAGGGTTATAAATACATTGTAATCCCTACAGCAAAGGGGATCAAAATATAATCCAATATGCAATACAAGATAGTGGACGTAGGTTTTTTCTTTCAGCCGAACCACTTTAAAAATCTTACTTGTCTATTTTATTTACTAATTTATCTGTGATCAAATAATTAGATCTATTCTAGTTTTTTGCATCAACACTCGTGGATGGTGATATATGGTATGTTATGATTATTTCACGAAGAGCAACAGTTCCTGGTCTGTATCTGTGAGGCTTCTTTATCCCACAAGTTTTTTTTGGGTGAAATGTGAATTTAATTAGAAGATTAAAAGCCCCAAGAGAATACAACCAAGGCTCATAGGCCAACTGACGCGACCGCAAATGTGTCTAGTGTGCGTGCTATGTAGGCTTAAGTGCAAGCCTGATGCTCATGTAATATCCCAATAAGTCGGGTATCGATCCTCAGGGAAAAAGGGCTAATGAATTCGTGACGACGTTGGAAAGATGAAGAAATTCCAGCTCTAACTCTAAAAGAAACGAAAAGATGATTTGGGGAATGAAACAACTACAAGTAGATGTAAATTTTAGAGTAACAACTATTGAAACTAAGAATTAACAATATGCAACTATCTTAATTAAATGAAATGCTAATGATAAATGGATTAATGATTTAACTATGAGATGAGAACAAGAGGTTGGGTTACAATCCCCCACACCCTAGCAGTTCACTTCATAGGATACTAGATTCGGAAGTAAGATTTTAAATGAACTCGGTCTTTATTAATCCTAAGCATTCCATATATGAGGGATCGTAGCCCGCACCATATGAAATTAAAGGCAAGAATGAAGCGGTGTCGCATTAACCGATACACGCGTCGCACTCTTAAGCATCTCGGTTACCTAGGGCAAAGAGATCAAAAGTCCTACGACGGTTACAATAGTTACGCAACATGATTCATCTAAGATTTTATTTCAAAAGTCTATTTCTCATTATGGTGAATTACATTGGGTGGGGTTCATGCCTCCCAACCCTTAGAAAATTAGCTAGACATGATTAACTTAGAGAAAAACATGGTTTTTAAGAAATAAAACATTAATTCTAAAGAAATAGATGAAAAGAGAAATTCAGAATCAAAATCAACAATCTAACTAATGAGCAATTGAAAACTTAAAAGAAAGATGTTACTTGAATTGCAGAAATTAGATTCAAATCCTTACAGCCAAATCTTCTTACGGAAAAACTAGGGTTTTGTACTACAAAAACCCTCTACTCCTAATTAGAAACCTAAAAAAATCGAACCCCTATTATTATTATTATTATTATTATTATTATTATTATTATTATTATTATTATTATTATTATTATTATTATTATTATTATTATTATTATTATTATTATTATTATTATTATTATTATTATTATTATTATTATTATTATTATTATTATTATTATTATTATTATTATGTAACAAACGAGCATAAATAGCTCCGAAATTTTCAATAGATTCACCCGATTAAAACTCTGAGAAAAAGAAAAGAAAATTCGAGAAAATCCAATGCGGTCCGGACCCCCCCCCCCCCCTCTTATTTCAAACATCGGACCTTAGGTAAGGGCGGTCCGGATCCTTTTTGGAAAAAAGGTCCGGATCGCACCCCTTTTTTATTCAGAACTTTTTAGCCATGTGGTCCAAATCCTTTTTGGAAAAAAGATCCGGATCGCCTGCCTTTTTCATACAGAACTCGCTTTGTACCGAGTTCGTATCCTTTTTCAGGGCGGTCCGGACCAAATGCCAAATTCATGCAGGGATCTTTTCTGGACTTCTCTCAACTTCAAATGCTCGTAACTTTTTCACCGTAGCTCAGATTAATGTGCTATTTCTTCCAATGTTCTTATAATTGAAATATATTCAACTCTCCAGTTGGCCTCGCTTCCGGACTAAGGCTGTAGAATTACAAAATTTTCCCTAGACTTTCCTTCTTTGATTTCTTTTTTCGCTTTTCCAATTTCTTTCTTCCTCAATGCTTTAAATACCTGCAAAACTCATGTGAAATACACGAAACTAGATGTACTTGTGAGAAGGAGTCATTATCAAGGAAATGCGATAATTCAACTCATTTTGCGTAACTCTAGATGATAAAAGTTCCTAAACTGTGGGGATAAATTCGGAAGAATTTGAGCCTAATCAAACCTCCTTAACTTAGAACTTTGCGCGTCCCGAGCAATGTAAAAGAATTTAACTATGGATCAAGTCTAAAAACTTTCGCTTTATGTGGATAGAATACCACTTTCGCGGGTAAGCGATTGCATTTAGCATATGTAACAAGCCTTTAAACCCCTAGGTCACCCTAGTGGGACGAGTTGTGTCTCGTGATGGTTTTCAGTGAATATACCCACAAAACTTGGCTCAAAGAAAATTCAAAATACTCAAAAATGGTATAATTTAAAGTTTTCCAGAAAATAGTCATCATCAATTCATGTTCAAGAGTCTCAAATCATAGTGCATGTGTGCGAAGTCAGAAATTTAACCACAGATTTTTACCGATTGACCATTACGTTACTTTTTCGATAATTCGTTTTGATTCAAATGCTCACAGAATACTCTCACAAACGAATCTCTCGGAACTGTGGTTATATTCTCTCGGTGTGCGTGATATAAAGAGTAAATGCAATGGAACACGAATTCATGCACACAAGATAGAAAAGACGGAAATTTATGGTGAATGGATCTCATCATCGGATTATATTTATAAGGAAATGGAAACATCGCCTCTAATTCACACATTTAATCTCTTTTGTTATCTTTTGTGTCTTAACTCTCCACGCAGTAACCAATTTTTTAATTTGAAATCGGTTAGAACTTTATCGGGTTATGAGGAGTAAAGGGAAATGATTTGGGACATTTGGAATGGGAAAAAATTCTTAAAATGCCCATTGGTTCTTTTTCGGGGCATTTTCTCATTTTCTCTTCTTTTTTTCTATTTTTCACACTTTTCTTTTTCTTGTTATTTTTACTGAGCATTTTCTATTTTTCTTGTCCCTTTTTATCACACGATTGGGACTAAATTTCTAGATTTCAAATCTTCCCAATTTCAGGTCGTTTGGGTGCTTCGAGTTGTCAAACGAAAAAGAGAAATAAATTATTCGACTCAAATTGGGTTGCAAAAAGGGTATTTTTTAATGACTTTTTTTGGCTAATATTTATGAGTGACAAACGAGGGGCCTACTTCATTGCCCAAATTATTAATTTCGTTACCATATACATCTCAAGGTGGATTAAATTTGGAGATTTATTAAGTGCATTTTTCGAGACAACATCTCACACGTTTCCATAACCGATCAAAATAAGGGTATTGAGATTACATGACTTCCTTTAAACGCTGAATGGAACGTTGAGTTAACCCTTAACTCGGATTGATTTTAAAAAAACTCAAAAAAATGATAAAAAATGATAGGCTCGAATCTCACCGGGTTGGTTAATCTCCACACTTATTCGTAAAGTCGTCAATTTTCTTTTAATTTCCATCTTTGGTCAATTTCGGATTTGTGTAATTTATTTTTACAATTTGAGACTTTAAATCGAATTTTAATGACACTTTTGGAAAATTTAAATTCCAGTTTTTTTGTTTATTTTGAAGAAAAATATTTTTGGCTTTTCAGAAATTTTTAATTTTTTTTTGGCAATTTTGAAAATTTCTAATTTTTTTGGCATTTTGAAAATTTATGAAGTTTTAGAAATACACACTCGTCACGCCCCCTAACTTAGACTTTTGCATTGTCCCCAATCAAAAAGACTAAAATCTAAATAAGGCAAAATAAGAAGTGCGATAAATAAGACAAACAAATGGATAAAATGCGAATTTTTATATATGCTAAACTGTGGTACACAAACAACAAGGAAACAACAACATTCATAATCAAACCACATGAAGAAAACAACAACCAACACAAACAACTACAAAAATCTTCACTGGGGTGGGGGTTGGAGCTTTCAGTCGCGCTTGGGTCGTAAGGATCATTAAAGTAGCTCGGAGGGGGTCCACCAAAATTAAGTTGATACATATGAGCTTGAATACGATGCATCATGCTCTTATCCCATTGGTAAGCGCGTTGGTTGGCTGCCTATTCCCTTGTGTATTGCACGGGGAACCCGTCAAATTTTGTTTCAAGGGTTGCGATGCGTGCATCAATGTCATTGTCGGGAAGCTCGAAATCAAAATCCTCCTCATCCTCGTCAGGACCTTCCTCCTGCTCACCCATTTCCACGTTGGCGTCCTCCTCCTTGCTACTTTACTCATCAGATTCCTCTTCTTCTCGGGCTCACAAAACTGATCTTTGGTGCTCACTCTTGGCCCGGGTGGCCTGCCTAAAAGGGGTTGGGAGGCGAAGAGACCCAGCATGTGGAACAATGTGGTAATCGGCAAGAAAAGAGGTAACGAACCTCGCATATGGGAGAGGAGCAGCGCCTTTTTCATCTAGCGCCACAAAGATAATGTTGCAGTATATGATGTGGGCCAGATTGATGGAGGAGGAGCGTTCGAAAAGGTGGTAAACGAGGGTGGCCTGCCGGGGTCGCATACCAGAATATTTTGAGTTTTACAATATATTTTCACACGCGATTTGAAACATGAGACTCATTTTCTTGCTCATCCGTCCGACCTTAAAAATGCCCGTACCCCAAACTTCACCGGGTGCTAGACGTTGGATGCACACGGATTTATTGATGGGTGGAAGATCATCGGGTAGATGAAATTGGTTTGATTTGGGACATCTTTCTCGGCTAGCTTCTCAACAAGCAGCTGTATGGAAAATGGGATGCATTGGCCACGCACCCGTGCTTCAGCGACAAACTCGCTGGTAAGAACGAGGATTCTATAAAACTCACGGACCTCGACCGCCCAAATAGCGTTGTGGGGATCATGAAGATAGCGGTTCCAACCCTTTTGGGTAAAAAGAGTGGTGACACAATTGGGTAGCTCGGCCCAATTTATGGCTCGTTTAATATGGATGTTGCGTGTTTTCCCAAAGAACTCCTCGCACCACCTAGCCTCTTGATCAGAACGGTAGTTATCGGGATTTTTACCGATGATATCGATGGAGTTGTACTTGTGGGGGCAGTCTTGGTCAGCCATGGAGGGAGATAGTGAGTGGGTTTAAGGAAGAGAATGGATTAGAAGAATTTGTGTGGGAGAGATGGGGGGAGTAAAGGGTGTATTTATAGGTGGGTATTAGGTGGGAAAGGGTGGATTTGGAGGGAAAAGGGATGGAGAAAATGGGATGAATTTTGGGAGGGAAATGGTGGAGAAAAACAAAGTGGAGGGAGATGAAGGGATTTGGGAAGGAGGGTTGCACCTAGGTAAGTGTCGAAGAAAACCAGAGGCGGTTAGGATCGGGTTCCCAGGGGCGATCCGGATCGTCGTTTCCTTTTTTATTTTCATTTCTTCAAAGTCAATTCGGACCGAGTTCCCAGGGGCTGTATGGACCGCCTATGAATTTTTGACAAAACTCCTCTAATCTTGATATCTGACCCTCTCTTGTACTCTCAAGGCTCTTCCACCTTGATAACAACTCTACCATGAACCTATTATCGCTCAATCCTCACTTCGAACTCCGGAGCTGATCACAATGCATGATTCCTACCTGCTTAATGTGGTCCACACCTATTTATTTAACCTACTTCACCTATCATAACCGACACATAGCTATTATACACAAGAATCACCCCATATGCGTCGGGGGTGCAACGACCTCTCAATTTCAGCTCACTTTACCCCATAAATGGGTTCGACAACCAAATGGCATCGACATCCTCTACGCACGCCTCTAGATATGGCTTTAGGCATTGACCATTGACTTTGAATGTATTTCCCCCCGTTGGATCTTCCAATTACACTGCTCCGTGGGGGAATATGCTCTTCATAACAAATGGACCAGTCCACCGAGACCGTAACTTACCTGAAAATAGATGAATTCGAGAGTTATAGAGGAGCACTTTTTTCTCGAGAAGAAACTCCTTGTGTCGTATAATCTTGTGTGTACGAGTTTCATCCTTTCTTTCGATATATTAGTGTTTTCATACGCGTCATTGCATATCTCATCTAACTCATTTAATTGAAGCTTGCGAGCTTCACCGGCTTTATCCATGTTATAATTTACCCTCTTAATGGCCCAATATGCTTTGTGTTCTAGCTCTACGGGAAGATGGAAAGGTTTTCCATACACAAAGTGGAATGGGGTCATTTCGAGCGGTTTTTTGTATGCGGTACGGTAGGCCCATAGCGAATCATTCAATCGAAGGGACCAATCTTTTCGGTTGGGATCGAAGGCCTTCTCTAGGATGTTCTTGATTTCTCGATATGCTAACTCGGCCTTCCCATTCGTTTATGGGTGATAGGCCGTTCCAACCTTATGAACGACACCATACTTCTTCATAAGCTTCTGGAATGGCCTGTTGCAAAAATGCGTGCCATTATCACTAATTATCGCTTTCAGAGCACCGATGAGAGAAAGTATATATTCATGTAAGAAATGTATCACCACTTTATTATCATTTGTCTTGGTAGCTATTGCTTCCAACCATTTAGAAATGTAGTCTACCGCAACAAGGATGTATAGATATCTAAAAGACGGGGGAAAAGGGCCTATGAAGTTAAAATACCAGCAGTCAAAGATCTCAACAATGAGTATCGAGGATAATGACATCATGTCTCGTCGGGTAATCGCCCCCATCCGTTGGCATATATCACATGATTTGTAGCAATTGCTCACATCCTGGAACATAGTGGGCCAGTAGAAACTGCTTTGAAGAATTTTAGCGGCTGTCTTTTTCGTCGAAAAATGGCCTCCACATGCCTCTGAATGACAGAATTGGATGACTTTGGGTATTTCGTCATCCGATACGCACCGTTGGATGATTTGGTCAGCGCAATATTTAAAAAGGAATGGATCGTCATAGAAAAACTTGCGTGACCAAGTAATAAATCTCTTCTTATCTTGTGGTGTCCACTCGGGAAGGACGACTCCCGTGACAAGGTAGTTGACTATATCCACAAACCAGGACAAAGAAGAGGCGACAAAGAGTTGCTCATTCATGAAATACTCATCTATGGGTATAGGATCACTAGGTACGTCGGACGAAAGTCGTGATAAGTGATCGGCTACGATGTTTCTACTCCTTTTTTTGTCTCTAATGGAGAGATTAAACTCTTATAGGAGTAGGATCCACCTTATGAGGTGCGACTTTGAGTCTTTCTTTGCAAGGAGATATTTTAAAGCCACGTGGGCAATGAAACAGGTGATGGGGGAACCAATGAGATAGGACCAAAATTTATCTAGAGCAAAGACTACCTCTAGCAATTCCTTCTCCGCGGTGGAGTAGTTGAGTTGTGGTCCGGTAAGAGTCAGACTAGCATAGTAGATGACATGAGCCTTTTTGTCTTTCCTTTGGCCCAAAATAGCTCCTATCGCAAAATCGCTAGCATCACACATGAGCTCGAATGGTAAGGACCATTCCGGGGCTTACATGATGGGAGCGAAAACAATCAAGCTCTTCAATTTTTCAAAATCACTTTGGCATGCTTCATTCCGCTCGAATGGGGTGTCCTTCATAATAAGGTTGCTTAAGGGTCTAGAAATGTCACTAAAGTTCTTAATGAACCGTTTATAGAACCCCGCATGGCCCAAAAAAGAGCGCACATCTTTTAGCGATTTTGGTGGGGGTAGGCAAGCTATGACATCGATTTTTTCTCTATCCACATCGATCCATTTGGATGACAATATGTTTCCAAGAACTATGCCCTTAGTTACCATAAAATGGCATTTCTTCCAATTCAGTACTAAGTTCTTCTCCACACATCGGGCTAGTACTTTCTCAAGATTGGCTACACATAGATCGAAAGAGGTGCCAAAAATGCTAAAGTCGTCCATGGAAACCTCCACCCTCTCTCAATCATGTCACTGCATAAGCTCAATATGCACCTTTGAAAGGTCGCTGGTGCATTACACAAGCCGAATGACATACGTTTTTAAGCAAACGTACCAAAGGGGTAAGTGAAAGTTGTCTTTTCCTGATCAAGTACGTCTACCTCAATCTGGTTATATCCGATATAACCATCTAGGAAGCAGTAATAGGGGTGGCCCACTACTCTTTCAAGCATTTGATCGATAAATGGCAAGGAAAAATGGTCTTTCCTAGTTCCTGCATTCAGTTTTCGGTAATCAATGCAAATGCGCCACCCAATAGTGGTACGTTGGGGAATTAGCTCTCCCTTGGCATTTTCAATCACTGTTATGCCCAACTTCTTCGGGACGACTTGAATGGGGCTCACCCACTTGCTATCCGAGATTGGGTAGATAATCCCGACATCTAACAATTTGATGATTTCAGCCCTCCCCACCTCTTTCATAGTGGGGTTTAGCCTTCTTTGCATTTCTCTTGAGGGCTTCATATCCTCCTCGAGGTCAATCTTGTGAGTGCAAATTAGAGGGTTCATACCCTTTAGATCAACTATATACCAATGAAAAGCACCTTGCTTCTTCCTTAAGATCTTTAATAACTTACTCTCCTGCTATTCATTTAAGCTAAAGGAGACAACAACAGGAAATGTCTCACCCTCTCCTAGGAAAGCATATTTAATGTTAGAGGGTAGTTTCTTCAACTCTAGAGTCGGGAATGTGTCCCTAGAGGGCACCACGCGTGCCTCCCTCGGTGATAACTCTTTGAATCAAGAAACCCAACTTACGTCTACTACGTCCTCGTCCGACGCTTTCTCATTAAGTAGCTCACGCAACTCCTTAACCTCTCTCTCAAACTCAGTATAAGTTCCCTTGCTCTCATGAATTGGCACTAATCAAGCTTCTAAGGCTTCTCCATAGAAATTTTCCTCAATGTGATCTTCTACGATCTCATAAATTAAGCTCACCGCGTGAAGATCATCTTCTTCCCCTGCCTGTTGGGCTATGTTGAAGATGTTAGTCTCTAATGTCATGTTCCCAAAGGTGAGTTGCATTTACCCATTTCGAGTATTAATTAGTGTGTTAGCCATAGCTAAGAATAGGTGCCCAAGAATGATGGGGACATGGTTACTCGAGGCGAAGGAGGGCTCTGTGTCCCAAATGACAAAATCTATTGGGAAGTAGAAAGTTTCCACCTGGACTATCACATCCTCGACTATGCCTCTCGGTATCTTTACGGTTCGATCCACCAATTGGAGATTTATCCCTGTGGGATTAAGGTCGCCCAGATCAAGTTGCCTATAAATTAAATAGGGGAGGATATTAATGCTTGCCCCCAAGTCGAGTAAGGCCTTTTCAATTTTATTCTCTCCAATGGTGTAGGAAATGGTGGGTGCACCGCGATCTTTAAATTTAGGTGGGAGATCGTTAAGAAGAATTGAGCTCACGTTCTGTGCTAGAAACACATTTTTATTTACCTTCATCCTTCTCTTGAGTGTCAATAAGTCTTTTATGACTTTTGCATCAGATGGAATTTGCTTTATTGCATCGAGGAAAGGTAAGTTTAATTTCATGTTTGTAAGCACTTCATCACGGGGGTCCATTTGTGGGGAGGAACCAATCTTTGAGGGAATGGCGCGGCGGAGGGTGGTTTGACAACTACCGTGGGTTCACTAGTTTCTTCTTTGTCAATATCATTCAAGGGGATATCTTCGGCCTCTTTCGTGCCAGGCGAAGTCTCCTTGTCTTTTGTGCATTATGTAGGGGAGGTGATAAATTAACAACTATCCCACTACGAAGAGTGGGCTTGACAATGCTCCTGATGTTATCTAGAGGTGTAGCTAACACTAGGTTGACCTTGGGTAGGTCTTTGGCCCTGGGAAGGAAACTTGCCCTTCTCTTGGATACTCAACGAGGATTACAACATGGAGATGATCGCATTTATGTCAGCGAGCATGCAATCATATCTAGGATTGATTGCACTCTGGGAGTTGATAAACTAGTTTATTATATCCTCGAGGTTCCTCTGCGGTGGAATAATATATGGAGCTGGAGGAGGGGGTGCTTGATGAAATTAAGGAGGGGTGGAGGTGGGATAACGTGTGAATGTGGGTTCATCGCAGCTTGTGGTTGTCCGTAGTTAAAACTAGGGTGGTTTATCCACGAAGGGTTGTACGAGTTCCCATGTGGGGTGTTAAAATTTCCCTTGAACCCTCCTATAGCATCCACCTGCTCGGTGTGCATGGCTTTATAGGCAGAAATCGTCGAGCATGCCTTTATGGAATGACCCGCCTCACAGATAGCACACACCTTTTCTTTCGCAACACGATTGGATCCGAAGATATTTCTCTACCGGCTATCAAGTAAATCTTTCATATCTCTCTAAAACTGATTGAATCGATGGTTTATTAAGGTATTACTATACCATTGGTATAGACCGAATGAAGTTGGAGCGATAGATGCTTGCATAAGCCGGACTTGGGTATTAGGATCAAATGTGTCCCAGGCTTGAGTAGTCTCTGCAACATACTTAAGATGTGTCTCAGCATCACTAGTGTCTAATTCCCAGAATGGTCGTTCACATATAGTTTTCACAAGTTGTTTGGAAGTCATTGTCAACCCATTATGGAAGAAAGAGATCAAGTGGTGTTTTTCAAATCCATGATGGGGACATGCGCTTACCAACTCTTGAAATTGTTCCCAACACTTGTCAAAAGGCTCATTATCTTGTTGTCGAAAAGCTTAGGTTTTAGTCTTGACAGAGTTGGTCTTGTGCGGTGGGTAGAATTTTGAAAGAAATTTGGATTCAATATCCCTCCAGGAAATAATGGAGTTCAGGGGTAGAGACCATAGCCAGGTCTTAGCTTTATCCTTTAAGGAAAAAGGGAAAATCTTTAGGCGAACAACATCCTGCGTGCAAGCTTGGTCACCAAATGTCTCGCACGCCATGGAAAGTAAAAAGAATCTGTATCATCCGATTGTGGAAGGGGAATTTTTCGGCATTATACGAAAGTAAAATGCAACCAAGGGTGATAATTCGTTCAGGTAAGAGTAAGTTTTTCATGGGACAATAGGGTGGATTTCCCTCTCGAGTGTCGAAACTAGAGGCGTCAGACATCTCTCTCTCTTCAAATGACTCGGAATCCTCACTCGGTGTCCTAGATGTGTGGCTCAAGGATTGAATTAAAGTGTGACTAGCAATAGAGTGCTCAGGAGTAGGAAGTGGAACCTAAAACTGTGGAACGCGAGGCGTGTGGGGGATGTCAGAATTATACTTAACAATTGGATTTTCGTAAATTCTGGTTGGAATATTTTGAGGAGTTTGAGTATGTTCAGGATTTTGCATTAAAGTCTTTTGAGAGATGACTTTTTTTGAATTTTTATTTTTTATTTTTATTTATTTTGGGTCTAAGCTTTAGATTGACTCGATCTAACCTAAGTCTACCTAATTCCCCGACAACGACGCCAAAAACTTGGCGTGACCGCAAATGTGTCTAGTGTGCATGCTATGTAGGCTCAAGTGAAAGCCAGTCACTCAAGTAATATCCCAATAAGTTGGGTATCGATTCTCAAGGAAAAAGGACGAACGAATTCGTGACGACGCTAGAAAGATGAAAAAATCCTAGTTTTGACTCTAAAAGAAACGAAAAGATGATTTGGGGGATGAAACAACTATGACTAGATGAAAATTTTAGAGTAACAACTAATGAAACTAAGAACTAACAATATGAAATTATGCTAATTAAACGAAATGCTGATGATAAATGGATTAACGATTTAACTATGAGATGAGAACAAGTGGTTGGGTTCCAATCCCCCACACCCTAGTAGTTCACTTCATAGGATACTAGATTCGAAAGTAAGATTTTAAATGAACCCGGTCTTTATTAATCCTAAGCATTCCATATATGAGGGATCGTAGCCCACACCATATGAAATTTAAGGCAAGAATAAAGCTATGTCGCATTAACCGATATGCGCATCGCACTCTTAAGCATCCTGGCTACCTAGGGCAAACGAGATCAAAAGTCCTACGACAGTTGCAATAGTTACGCAACAAGATTCATCTAAGATTTTAATTCAAAAGTCTATTTCCCATTATGGTGAATTATATCGGGTGGGGTTCATGCATCCCAACCCTTAGAAAATTAGCTAGACATGATTAACTTAGAGAAAAACATGGTTTTTAAGAAATAGAACATTAATCCTAAAGAAAATGGATGAAAAGAGAAATTCATAATAAAAACCAATAATCTAAGTAATGAGTAATTGAAAACTTAAAGGAAATATGTTACTTGAATTGCAGAAATTATATTCAAATCCTTACAGCCAAATCTTCTCATGGAAAAACTAGGGGTTTTGATAACAAAAAGCCTCTACTCCTAATTAGAAACCTAAAAAAATCTCACCCCTAATATTATCTAACAAACTAGCATAAATAGCTCCGAAATTTTCAAGAGATTCACCCGCTTAAAACTCTAAGAAAAAGAAAAGAAAATTGGAGAAAATCTAATGCGGTATGGACCCATCGGGCAAGGCGCTCCGAATCCTTTTTGGAAAAAAGGTCCGGATCGCACCCCTTTTTTATTCAAAACTTTTTAGCCATTCGGTCCGGATCCTTTTTGGAAAAAAGGTCCGGATTGCCTGCCTTTTTCATATAGAACTCACTTAGTACCCGGTCCAGATCCTTTTTCAGGGCGATCCGGACCGCCAAATTCATGCAGGGATCTTTTCTAGACTTCTCTCAACTTTAAATGCTCGTAACTTTTTCACCGTAACTCGAATTAACGTGTCGTTTCTTCCAATGTTCTTGTAATTTAAATATCTTCAACTCTCCAGTTGGCCTCACTTCTAGACTAAGGTTGCAGAATTACAAAATTACCCCTATACTTTCCTTCTTTGATTTCTTTCTTCGCTTTTCTAATTACTTTCTTCCTCAATGCTTTAAATACCTGCAAAACTCATGAGAAATACACGAAACTAGATGTATTTGCTAGAAGGAGTCAGTAGCAAGGAAATGCGATAATTCAACTCATTTTGCATTAATCGAGATGAAAAAAGTCCCTAAATTACGGGGTTAAATTTGGAAGAATTTGAGCCTAATCACCAACCCCAAAAAATGGCAAAAAATCTGCCCAAAGGCACACAGGCCCAAGGAAAAAAAACAACTCGACTAAAAGTATCATGGATTCTCATAAGGCAAAAAGCCCAAAAAAATCTGACCAACAAAAGGGACTTAAAAACCTATACAAGCAGGCACATAACTAGAATCACTACCCTTAAGTTGTTGGGGTAGATTTGCGAGCAACCTTAGTAGCAAGCTGCTTTCTTGGGGACTTGCCTCCGGTAGACTTGCGAGAAGTTTTCTTGGTACGAGCCACCTGAAAACGTTATTTATCGGCCAACGGAGAGAAAAAAAGACAGAGAGAAAAGAGATTGGGTTTGATTTGAGGGAAATGATCGTCATCACTAGCATGCTTTCTCTTTCCAACATTTTGGCTGCAAATGAAATTTTATATAGTATTTCTATGTTAGGTACCTTTTTATACTCTAATCAACATAATATATTAGATATATTGCATGTTCTCTTTATGTTATTTGTTTCATTTTGCTTTATAAATTTTTGTTGTTTTATTTAATGTTGACAGATTTTCATCTAAATAAGAACAAATACCAAATTTTAAAAGAGGATATGGGTTTGCATTGTATTTTGATATTTGTATGTTTTTAGTAGATTTGGTGATAATGTGTAGAGGTGTTTTTCTATTTTATTTATTTATTATTAACTTTGGATCATTTCTTTGATAAATTGTGTTTTGTTTTCTTATTTATTATTAATTTTATAAATTACTTCATATATTCAAGGTATCCAAAAGCAAGAATTTTTTTATTTGTTTAGCTATATACATTTGGTGTCTTTAAGCTGTGAATGAAGGTTTTGAATACATACTGAATGTTTGATAATATTTTTCAAATTTAATATGAATGTATTCCCTTTTTTAGCTTTCGAATTTTAATAAGCCTTTTTATCTTTAGTGTTTAACTTCCGTATATATTAATTTTATGATACAATGTCCATGGACTCTATAAGAATGTATTTTATGTAACATAGTTTATAAAATGTGTGATTAATTTAAGTTATATTTCTTATTAAAAATAATATGATTAATTTGATTCATGATTTTCACACTCAATTAAGTTTAACAAAGCACAAAAATATGACAAATGCGACTAACAACGAGTCATAGTTTTAATACGAACATGACATGATATGACTTTGAGTCAAATTCCACCACAAACACTTTTATCATGTCATTTTTTTCATGTTTCTCCATCACTTACTTTCAAGAAGCATAAATATGTGTATGCTTAGATATGTTAGTGAAAATCTGCCATGGTTAGATGTGTTAGTTTAAATGTGTTAGTGTAAATTGGTGGGTTGTAAATATGAGTTAGTTTTGTAAATCAGTGTTGGTTAAATTTGTTCGTTAATTTTTTTTTGCAATTATTAATAATGAAGACAATTTGTCTTTGTGGATTTTTTTTTTATAAAAAATTTCGTTTTTTTCCTGTTTTATTTGGTAAGTTTGGAATGTTTATTGCTAAAACATGTTTTTTCTACTTTTTACTTTCAAGAAATATTTTATTATTGCTGGAAATTATTTTTTATTTGCTGAAAACCATTTTTTATATGGTGGAAATAATTTAATATTTCTAAACATCTTTTTTTTTATGGAAATAATTTTTTTTTGTTGGAAATATATTTTTATTTCTGAAACTTTTTTGTTATTGTTGGAAATCATATTTTATTTGCTTGAAATAAATTATTATTGCTAGAAATTACTTTTTATTTGTTGGAAATTATTTTTTATATGCTAAAAATAATTTATATTGTTGAAATCATTTTTTATTGCTGGAAATATTTTTCATTTGTCGAAGATAAATTTTTATTTCTAAAACTTTTATTATTATTATTATTACTGGAAACCATATTTTATTTGCTTGAAACTATTTTCTGAATTATTTTTTCTAAAATTTTGCAGATTTTAAATATTTTTTTGGTATTTTTCAGAACTATTAAATATGTATTCATATATTCTATTTTTCTTTAAAAAAAATCCTATTTTTATATTATTACGGTAATTTTCAGAATTTAATTGTTTACGAATTTCCATATTTTTAAAATGTGTTTTTTATATTTCAATGTATTTTTCAGAAATTATTTTAAATATATTTTCTTAATTATTTTTTTTAGAATTTTGTAGATTTTAAATACTTTTTTTGGTATTTTTTAGAATTTTTAGATATATATTCGTATTTTCCAAATGTTTTAAAAAAGTTGCAAATTTTTTCCAAGGTTTTTTGATATTTAAAAATATTTTTTACTATTTTCTTAATTTTTGAATGTTTTGGCTGCTATTTTAAGACGTTTTCAAAAAAAATTATGCTAGGACAAAAATGCACTTACTTTAAGTCACGTGCCCGCACATGTCTAACTTTCCCCCAAAAAATTAACGGAGTTGCATGACATGTGGTTAAATGTAGCCGTTTTCAAAGTTATAAGTATATTTTGTTTATAAGAAATATGCAACTCATATACATATCTTACTCTTTATGTAGTTGACTATGAAATTAAGATAAATTTTAATTCTTCCTATATTTCTATGATTTTGATTTAGTGAATTAAGAGAGAGAAAAATACTTTCATATATGTGTTTTTTCATAAAAAAATGGTTATCTTTTTTTTTTCTTATGAACTTTGAGAACCTATGATTTCTTATTCTTTTAAATCATTTTCCTCCATCCATAAAAAAATCATATGTTTTTACTTAGTTTTTATATTTTTTGCTCATGAGTATATTCATTTTTTGAATAATCTTTACTATATATTTATTACCATAAAGTTAAATAGGCCTTTAAAAAATTTATAAAACGCACGTGAATCGCACGGGGTACCTGCTAGTTTACAATAAAATAAGTGTCATGCTAGAAACACAAGTACATAAAAATTCAACGTATTTCACCTTTATACACATTAAGTTGCACGGTTGTAGTCATTGTATGGTTTCGAAGACAATCTGGAGACGAAATCTAATCCTTTATTCAAGTGTTAAAAACGCCATATTTTTTACTAATTAATATCAAGCACATTTATTATGGTCTTATTTGGTTGCACAAATTGTTTGATTATGTATATTGGTTCATTGTGAATTAATGAATTGTAAATGAGTGGATTTGAAATGAGCTTAAATCCAATTTTATACAATGTTTGGTAATTTGAAATTGATGTCAAGGTTATATGAGAATAAAAGATAAAAACAAATTAAGCGAAAGGGGTGGGGGAGGGGGAGGGAGAGGGGGAGGGAAGCATGCACTTTATGTGATTTCTATTTCAAATGGGATGTAATTCATATTTTTTGTGAAAAGATCTAATTTCATATTTTATACATGAGCAAAAATTGAGAAATTAATGAATCATTTCATTAATGAAACCAAACATAATTAATGGATCAATTTGTAAATGGACCAATTTATAAATAGATCATTTACAATTTTGGGACAATCAAACGAGGCCTATGTAGTTACATTTTTATAAAAGTAACTATATGTAATTCCTATTTCAAATGGGATGTATTTCATGTTTTTTGGGAAATGATCTAATTTCAGATTTTATACATAAGCTAAAATATAGCAATTACTGAATCATTTCATTAATGAAACCAAAGACAATTAATTGATCAATTTGTAAATGGACCAATTTATAAATAGATCAATTTACAATTTTGGAACAATCAAATGTGGCATATGTAGTTACATTTTTATAAAAGTACCTAAAAGAAGAGGTTTCTAATATTTTAAAAAAAATAAAAAAAATATATAGAAATAAGGAAAAATAAATAAAAAGTATGAAATGGCAAAAAAAAAAAGGAAAAGATATTAAAAAATACAGAATATTGTTTAAAATCATTTGAAATTAGGAAAATTACAAAAAAAATAATAAAAATTCTGTAAATTACCAAAAAAACTTCAAAAAATCCAGAAACAATATAAAAAACATTTAACATAAATAAATTTCCAATAATAACAAAAATTCCAATAAAAATAGATTTTCAATAAGAAAAGAAGAGATTTCTAATAAAAAAATCAATTTTCCAATAGAAAAAGCATACATGTTAAAAATTAAATTAATTAATAAATTAGAAAATCGATGAAATATCAAAAAGTAAAAAAAATGATATAAAAACTTGAGAAATAACAAATTTTAATGAATAAAAGAAGAAGGTAAAAAAAATAACATTTAAAAATGCATACCAGATAAATTTAATTTCCTTTAACATGTGGTATGCATACCACATGAGAAAAAGGTAAAAATTAAAATATGTAAAAACCTACAACAATAAAAACCTCCTCCGGCCAAACGAAACCTCCTACTGGCCAATACAAAAAGCAAAATCTCTAAGATTTCAGTTTAACAATGGTACGGGCAGAGATTTTACTTTAGCACATCCCCCCATCCCCCACCCCCACAATCCCTTGATTAAAACACCCCACCCCCAACCCTAGTATCGATTGAAACTCACCCCAACCTACAGCCCTATTTCCAGCCCCACCTCTGATTGACACCCCCAACCCCGATTCAACCCAGATCTATTTTTTTAGGTATGTGTGTGTTCGTGTGTGTGTGTGTGTGTGTGTGTGTGTGAGAGAGAGAGAGAGAGAGAGAGAGAGAGAGAGAGAGAGATAAAGAGAGAGAGAGAGAGAGAGAGAGGGAGAGAGAGATAGAGAGAGAGAGGAAGAAGAGAATGAAGAGATAGGGAGAGGGAGGATAGAGTGAGAAAGAGGGGAGTTTAGTATTTTTGAAAAATGGGTAAAACACCCGAAATGTCCTTTTAAAAAGTTAAAAGTGTTATTACGTGTCATTTTCTATCAAAAACATAATGGTGTTCGCGTTAGGGGATAGTTGTAACCGTTTTTGAAGTTCAAGTGGTTAAGTATGGAAATTGAAAGTTCGGGTGGTGAAGTGATATGAGATAAAGTTCATGGGGTCCAATTATAATTAACCCAATATATTAGTATATATATATATATATATATATATATATATATATATATATATATATATATAGAGAGAGAGAGAGAGAGAGAGAGAGAGAGAGAGAGAGAGAGAGGAAGGCGTCCTTACATCATCCTCTATACATCATACCTAGTTCTACGCCCTAAGAAATATTTTTCTCCATATTTTTATTTTTCTCTTGAAATTAACCTTTCAATCAACATATGTTCAAAAAATTATGCCAAAATACATTTTCTAGCTATTTTTTAAAAATTTCACAAAATTCTGCTCGCGCAAACCCCTATAAATAAGGTAATTTCAGCATTTTTTGTTGGAATTTTAAAAATTAGCCAAAAATTGTATTTTGTTCTAATTTTTTGAACATGTGTTGGAATTTCAAGAGGAAAAAAAAAGTTTTTTAGGGCCTAGAACTGGTGTGATGTATGGGTGATGTAAGAAGGATGATGTATAGAAGCCTTGCTCTCTCTCTCTCTCTCTCTCTCTCTATATATATATATATATATATATATATATATATATATATATATATATATATATCCATGGCAAAAACAACCTTTGTAGTTTAAAAATGGATCAACTAATGACCTCAAACTCCAAATGACTCAAAAAATAATTCACCATCCTTTTGTTCTGCTTGTGTTGACCCACCTTGTCTCTAGTTTGATATATTATTCACAATCTAATTGTTGATACCAAAATTAATATGCTGATATGGACGAATAATACGAAGACACGTGTCAATCTACGTGGCATAATAGCAAGGAGGAAGTTCGTTTCTCCGACCAACTCATGTTCTCTCCGAGCAACGAGGATACACCGAGGAACTTTAGCACTCCGAGGTACTCTAGCGCTCCGAGGAACTCCTGAGCAACGAGCAACTAAGGCGGTCCGAGCTGCATCTCGGCCGTAGCATTAATTGACAGATAATCAACAGTTCAACTATTCATTGAATGTTTATCATCTTGACGAACACGCTGCATTAAATGTATTACCCTTTCATATGTATATCAGTGAATGTATCAACCCTTTCATGTACAGCCTAAGGGCTATAAATACCTTGTATCACCCTCATTCAAGGGGGGGGGGGGGAATTTCTGGAGAGAACTTTGACTCGAGAATTCCCAAACACTCAGCAATAACATAACAGTGGACGTAGGCCATTCTTACAAGGCTGAACCACTTTAAAAATCTTTGTCTCATTTATTTATCTGTGATTAAATTATTAGAGCGATCTAATTTTTTACATCAACAGATTGGCGCCGTCTGTGGGAACGATTGTTACTATCGTTTTTCACTAAAAATCGTTCATCATCATCAATGGCGGATAATCCATAATCTAGCAATCGAAATGCTGGAAATACTGGGAATCCTCCGAATCCCTCTGTACCTCCAGATCTAGCCGAAATTATGACGAATCCGGCTCAAGGACAAACCGCCATGCAAGACACAATAAGGCAACTCATACAAACCCTTCATGGCAATGCACCTGCACGTTCAGGACAGCAAAGCGGTCAGAGGCAAACTTATTTACTTTCTTCACGATCCAGGAGTACTGAGTCATATCGTAATGAGGAGTCTGATGATTTCTCTTATCAACCTGGGCGAACTTCGTCAATAAGGGCTACAGATACTGATCAACGTATCACCCTCTCTCTAGAAAGACCCAATGCCTTAGAAAGACTAAGTAGGGTGTCTCCTTTCAGTCGATTAGGCCCTAGGAGGAATAGGAGTCCACCTAAGACCATGTCGAGGAGTTTTCGATAACCATCAGATCTAAGAGAAGGATCAGCACAATCACGACCAGTTGCTCGTCAAGATAAATCTCAGGAGGCTACTTCAGAACGATCTATTGCTCGAACTAACAAGCCCGATGAAGGAAATGATGCGTGGAAAGGTTCTATTCAGCGGTTGGAGGATAGATTGGGAGAAATGGCTAAGGCAAATAACCCCCTACAATGAACTTTTGTTCGAGGAACACCCTTTGTACAGGCCATTGTGAATTTTCCTACACCGTCAAAGTTCAAAGCACCTGTAGTGACCCCCAAATATGATGGAAAGACAGATCCTGTTCTTCACATAGAACAATATCAAGCTGCTGCCGACATCTATGTCGTCCCCGACGAGATGAGGTGCAGAGCATTCTCAGGAACTCTTACTGGAGCCGCCCAGATATGGTACAACAATCTTCCTCGGGGTAAGATTTCAACTTTCTTTCAGTTGGCCGAGTTGTTTATTGGCAATTTCTGTTTTGGAGCAAAGCTAGTAAAACGAGTAGCACACTTGTTAAGTGTTAGACAAAAATCTGGTGAGAGTACTAGAGATTACATAACTCGTTTCAATAACGAGAAGCTGGAAGTCATAGATTACGAAGAAAAGACAGCAATCACCGCCTTGATGAGTGGGTTGTTGCCTAATAAATTGTATTACACCTTGGCAAAAGATCCACCTAAAACTATGTCAGAGTTGATGGCAAAAGCGGCCAAAGTCATGAATGTCGAGGAAGCTATGGCTGCAAAGAAGAATATGGATAAAGACACCAAGGTGGACGTCGACAAGTCTAAAAATAAAGAGCATAAGAGCAATGGCGGTGATAAACGTTCCAGAAATAATAAATCATCATGGGAAGTCCTGAAGAAATACGACAATTATACTCCTTTGAAAATGGGTATTCATCATGTCTTGGAATAAATCAAGAACAACGAAGAGGTAAAATGGCCAAAGAAACTGAGGTCAGACCCTGATTCGAGGAGTAAGGATAAATATTGCGAGTTTCATAAAGATCATGGTCACATGACCAAAAATTGCATAGCTCTTCAGAACGAGATTGAAACACTCATCCGAAGAGGAAAGCTAGCAAAGTATGTTGATCGGGAGGTGAAAGAAAAAATAACGACCGAGCTAGAGAGAGGTCTAGATCTCCTCGTCGAGCAGAGGAGAAAAAGAAGAGAAATCATGAAGATGATCCAGATGATGACCCTGACCTTCCCAAGAAACCAAGACAACCAGAACGAGAGGTATTTTCTACACGTTTTGGGTCATTTGATTGTAATGTCATTACAGGAGGAAATGCAGGAGGAGGAGACCTTACTGCAGAAAGAAAAGATTACCTCGGAGAGGCTCAAGATTGTTCATATATTCAGTGAATAAATCTGGCCGAAGACGATCGTCCGAGGAAGGTAAACAAAGAGAAGCTGGTCATTGGCTTTTCAAAAAATGACCTAGCAGGTGTTCTTTAGCCTCACGACGATCCTCTAGTGATCAAAATGAGGATGAAGGAAGTAGTGATTTCAAGGGTGTTGGTAGACAATGGAAGTTCGGCAGACATCATATACTATTCATGCTTTGACAGCTTGAATCTGAAATTATCTCAATTGGAACCGTATCATAGACCCCTCCTGGGTTTTGCTGGCGAGAAAGTTTTTCCACTTGGGACGATCAAGTTGGATATATTCATTGGAACTTGGCCTGCTTGTCGAACAGAAAGAATACGCTTCTTTGTGATGGATAAGCATGTGCAATTAGCCTACAACATCATCATGGGAAGAGTTGGTTTGAAGAAGTTTGAAGTAGTTCCATCTACAGTGCATCAATGCTTAAAATTCCCAACAAACTTTGGGGTAGGAGTTGTGAAAGGTGATCAAAAAGTAGCTCGGGAATGCTATTATTCATCTGCCGAACAAGAGGAGCTTGAGGAATCAAGGAAAAAGACTACTACCTACCAGGTGGAAGAAGATACAGAAATTGAAACTCTCGATCCCAGAGATGAATCCCAACTTGTAAAAGGACAGGTGGTGGAATCTACAAAAAATGTTATTCTGGACGACAAGCACCCTGAACGAGTAACCCACATAGGTTCATCATTGGATGCTTCAATAAAACAGGAGTTGATAACTTTCTTGAGAAATAGGAAGAAAACTTTTGCATGGAGTCATGAAGACATGCCAGGAATAGATCCAAACTTCCTATGTCATGAGCTCAATGTGAATAAGGAGATCAAGCCTGTAAAGCAGAGAAGAAGGGTATTTAGCCCCGAGAAGAATCAAGCTATTCAAGAGGAGATCGACAAGCTCCAGAAGGCTCAATTCATTGAAGATGTGAAGTATCCGGACTGGTTGGCAAATGTGGTGATGGTAAAGAAGAAAAACAATAAATGGAGAATGTGTGTTGATTTCACTGATCTCAAGAAGGCCTGCCCAAAAGATCATTTCCCATTGCCCAGAATTGACCAGCTAGTTGATGCTATATCGGGGCACGAGCTGCTCAGCTTCATGGACGCTTACTCTGGCTACAACCAGATCAAGATGAAACCCAAAGACAAGGAAAGTAATTCTTTTATTACCCCTAGGGGTACTTATTGTTATAATGTTATGCCTTTTGGTTTGAAAAATACAGGAGGACATACCAGCGGCTGATGAACAGGGTTTTTGCCGAACAAATCAGTTGCAATATGGAAGTCTATGTCGATGATATGCTGACAAAAAGAAAGAAAGCTGCTGATCATCTAGTTGATTTAAGTCAGACTTTTGATCAACTGGATAAATACCAGATGAAGCTCAACCCGACGAAGTGCACATTTGGAGTACGAGAAGGAATGTTTCTCGGGTACATCGTCAACCAAAGAGGCATTGAGGCAAATCCAGAAAAGATCAAAGCTCTTTTAGGGTTGCGATCTCCAACAACAAAGAAAGAAGTGCAGAGTCTTACAGGACGAGTTGCAGCGCTCAACAGATTTGTATCTCGAGCAACAGATAGATGCTTACCATTCTTCAAAACACTTCGAAAAACTTTCGAGTGGAATGATGAATGTGAAAAAGCCTTTCAAGATTTGAAGAAATATCTGGGAACACCTCCACTATTGTCAAGGCCAATAACGGGAGAAAAGTTGCACTTATACCTGGCAGTATCAGAGCATGCAGTCAGCTCGGCATTGATCAGAGTGGAGAATGGAGTCCAGAAACAAATTTATTACACAAGTAAAGCTTTCTGAGGTGCAGAAATCAGGTACCCAAAGCTGGAAAAGTTGGCATTGGCATTAATTGAAGCAAGTAGAAGAATGAGGCCATATTTCCAGGCCCATACCATCGTCGTTTATACTGACATGCCATTGAGACAAGCCCTTCATAAGCCAGAAAAGTCAGGGAGACTGATGTACTGGGCAATTGAGCTCGGTGAATATGATATTGTGTATGAACCCCGATCATCATTGAAAGGGCAAGCTGTAGCAGATTTTATAGCGGAGTTTACATATCCTGATACCCCCGAGGAACAAAAATCGCTCACTGACCAACCCGTGGATGTTACAGGATCAACAGACATAAGTCCAGACCAACTCGGGTTGGTAAAAGGGCTTGTGGATGTAGAAAAATCATCAAATTCAAACCCAGACCAACTCCGATTGGTAAAAGGGCGAGAAGAAATGGTCGGCGAGGAGCAAAAATTAACAGGGGAGGATGGAAGAGAACAGCAGATATTTCACCGAGGAACTCTATTGGATAAGAAATTTGAAGACGAATTACCTACATGGAGATTGTATGTAGATGGGTCATCTTGCACAGCAGGTTGTGGAGCAGGGATTATTTTAAAAACCCCAGACAAGATCGACATAGAATATGCCTTGCGATTTCAATTCAAAACATCCAATAATGAGGCTGAGTATGAAGCCATGATAGCAGGTCTTAATTTAGCAAAGATTATGGAAGCACAATAAGTAATAGTATTCAGTGATTCTCAATTAATTGTGAATCAGATGATGGGAACATATGCGGTTAAAGGAGAATTAATGGTCAAGTATCATGCAAAGGTGATGGAATTGCTGGCAGAATTTGACGCCATTCAGTTGATCAGAATACCCAGAATAGAAAATGCACAAGCAGACGCACTGGCCCGACTAACATCAGCTACTCGTACCGAGCTGCGAAGAACGATACCAATTGAAGTACTGGAAAGTTGGAGCATAGATGAAGACATGACGATGAATGTTGTTAGGACCATCTTGGATGGATCCCATCAGGGCATACATTGAAGAGGGAGAATTATCGGAGGACAAACTCACTGCGAAGAAATTGAAATTTAAAGCTGCTCGGTATGTACTAACTAATGGCGTTTTGTATATACGAGGAATTATAGTAGGTTTGTAGAGATGTGTACATCCCTCCGAGGTAAAAGAATTGATTGAAGAGATCCATGAAGGGTCATGTGGAGCCCATGTAGCAGGACGGACACTTTTGCAGAGGGTGATGACTCAAGGATACTACTGGCCGACGATGAGGGCTGATTGTATAGCCTATGCTAAGAAATGTGATAAATGTCAACGTTTTTCCTCCATCCGATGAACTCCACAAGAATTGTTGACACCCATAACTTCCCCTTGGCCATTTACCATGTGGGGAATTGATTTGGTTGGACCATTGCCGACCACCCGAGGAAGATTCAAGTACCTCGTCGTCGCAGTAGATTATTTTACTAAGTGGGTAGAAGCTGAACCCCTTATCGATATGACGTACGAGAAGGTATACCAGTTTGTTTGGAAGAATATCATCTGTAGATATGGTCTCCCTCATGCCTTCATCACAGACCATGGAACACAATTCGATAACGGGGAGTTTGCTGCCTATTGTCAACAATCAAACATCCTAAAGACCCATTCAGCACCAGGTCATCCTCAAAGCAATGGGCAGACTGAGGTGACAAACAGAACACTACTAAATGGTTTGAAGAAGAGGCAAGGTGAAGCTAAAGCTAATTGGATTAACGAGTTACAGTCAGTCTTATGGGCTTACCGAACAACTCCTTGAGTAGCAACGGGAGAATCCCCATATATATTAGCGTTTGGAAGTGAGGCAGTAATACCTGCCGAGTTGGGTCTTCTGACACACAGAGTACTGAATTTCAATTCCCCAGTCAGTGACTTGATGAGAAGATTAGATTTGGACATGCTCGAGGAGGTTAGAGAAGAAGCAACCATTAGGAATGCTGCTTACCAACAACGCACAGCTCTGTTCTACAATAAGAAGGTGAAGAAATGCGACTTAAAAGAAGGGGATTATGTGCTAAAGAAGGTCATTCAGAAGCACAATAAGCTTGAAGCCAACTGGCATGGACCTTACCGAGTTACAGAGGTTGTTCGACCAGGAACTTATAGAATAGCAACTCTAGAAGGAGAGGAATTTAAGAATGCTTGGAATGCTGAACACCTACGCAAGTATTATCAGTAATGTAAAATGTAAAGCAATTCCTTCATTCCATCCTCTTCCTTTTATTACAAGTTTTTTGGGGAATACTAGTGTGATACACTACACTGATAGTTCGAGCGTGATCAACTTCGGTTGGTAAAATAGCGAGAACAAATTATACTCCTTTGGTTAGGAGGCGTACACTTGCATGATCAACTTTGGTTGGTAAAAGAGCTTGTGGACAAGATAGTTCAAAAGAACCTGATAGTTCGAGTGTGATCAACTTCGGTTGGTAAAATAGCGAGAACAAATTATACTCCTTTGGTTAGGAGGCGTACACTTGCGTGATCAACTTCGGTTGGTAAAAGAGATTGTGGACAAGATAGTTCGAAAGAACCTGATAGTTCGAGCGTGATCAACTTCGATTGGTAAAATAACGAGAACAAATTATACTCCTTTGGTTAGGAGGCGTACACTTGCGTGATCAACTTCGGTTGGTAAAAGAGCTTGTGGACAAGATAGTTCGAAAGAACCTGATAGTTCGAGCGTGATCAACTTCGGTTGGTAAAATAGCGAGAACAAATTATACTCCTTTGGTTAGGAGGCGTACAATTGCATGATCAACTTCGGTTGGTAAAAGAGATTGTGGACAAGATAGTTCGAAAGAACCTAATATTTCATACCCACAACCAACTTTGGATGGTAAAAGGGAAAGAACAACATTCTTAAAAATGCCAATTTTGGCTGGTTAAGAAATAAAATATGCCAACAAGTTGGTCGGAAGGTAAAACCATTCCAGAAAATACAAAATATTCCAAACTGAGCCAAGTATAGTTGGTCGGGATAAAAACCCACTAATTATAGTTGGTCAATGAGGAGAACTTATTGACGAGGAGGGTCCATCAACCTGGTTGGTTGGACACATTTTATGAAAACTCTCGCTAATTATACTTGGTCGACGAGTACAATTTTACAACCTTAGTTGGTTGGAAAATTTTTATGCATTTTTATACTCATTACTTTATTATTAAGTGATCGAACAACATTTTTGATACTTGTAACTGTTTATTACTAAGTTGGTTGATGAACATCACAAAATTGTTATCTTTTTAATAGATACATATGCACAGATGTAAAAGTGTTAGACAAGTACAAAAGAATAGCAATACAAATTTGCAAACAGAAAATGAAAGTCTTTCATTAAAATTCAAAATAAATTACAAGTTACATATGTGTGCTAACTATTACATTTTGTTTTTTCCCCTCAGCCTTCGATACAGGTTCCTCGCCAGCAGGAGGATCATTTAATGTTTGGGGAGAATTGATAAAATTCAAGTCCCTCAACATTCTGACATTCATTACTGAAGGAGTATCCAAGAGATTCTCGGGACGAGATAATTCAATCTGAGAATGAAGACTATAGTCACCAAGATATTTTGAAATTAAGCTCCGAGGAATAGCACGAGCTGGGATCCATTCCATGTCCAGTTTATAAGGCGGTACAGGCAAGTCTAGTAGCCCAGGATCATGATAATCCCATAAATAATGGCCCTGCTCTAGCTTTAACACACCCAGTGCGTTCAACCATCCCTGTTTATAACCTTCATTATTGGCATTTTCAAGGCGAGCATCCAAGTGACAAAGGGCTTCATTGTAGCCTGCCATCCAAAACTCACGAGGTTGTTTGTGGAATTGGAAAGTTATTCTCTCTAATTGCTCGTGAAGGCTCCTGGCAAAAACATCTTTATTATTTAAAGCAGACTTCTTCGTAGTAAGTTGATCTTCCAAAGATAGGTTTTTCTTGGACATTTCAGACAAAGCACGATCTTTTGCATTCAATTGGAACGCTTGAGTTTCCAAAGTAGACTGAGTGCGAGCTTCTTCAATATTACGGCTGAGAACTCTTGATCAACTCCGAGCAGGTGGAGAACTTTGCTCCTCGACAACATTTTGAATTGCTCTTCCTCGCCCACGAGAACCTCTTCCTCGCCCCCGAGCAGTAGTAGAGATACCAGACCTTCTCAGAGTATCCAATTCTTGCCTTAATTTGGCATTCTCAACCTCTAAGAATGAGAACCCTTCATCGGTGACCGGTACCAAGGCAGCGGAGGATGAAGCTGCAGATTCATATTGTGCCAACTTTTTTTGCAAATTGTTGTTCTCTTATTCCAGCAGCTCGACGATCTGTCTACAGGCCTCAACTTCACCTTTTAGGGTTCTCTCCCTGACATCGTATCTAGCAATGATCTTTTTGTGGCCTGTCTCTGAAGAAAGCTGTTGATACCTATTCTCATACTCCTTGTGCAACGAGGCAGTTGTTTCATTGTGCTGATTTTGAAGATCTTCTAGGGAATAATGAAGCTCCTCGATCAAGTCATAGTAGGTCACGTTGTTGGCCACAGCTCGGTCAAGTAAATCCTTCAGGTACTGATAAGCCTCAATTGCTTGTTCTGAAGCATCATGGCCAAGGATGTCAGAAATTTCTGATACACTCAAATTTGTATGACTAGCCTTATAATATTCATGGCATTGCTGCATCAGCTTTGTATCATGTGCAGATATCAGTTCCATTCTAGCCACAAACTAATAAAGAAGAGAAGGCAAGAGTTAATAAATAAAAACAGACAGAGCATCAACAATGAAGAGGAATGAAAGATGTGATTTTATTACATCATCAACAAGATTACATCGTTTGGAATACATAGGATAAGTAAGAGAAGAACAGAAAAATAGTACCGAACAACTTCACACCTTTTCCTTGTCTCCCAAGACTTTCTCGGGAGGCTGGGACGAGGAGCTTGGTTGCTCGATAGGAACAATGGTCTGATTATTAGAAGCTGGGATTTGTTCTGGAGGAGCAGGCAATGACGAAATCTCCTCGGTGGCTGTCTGGTTGGATGGTGGAACAAGGACTTGATCACCCACTATCATTGAAGATTCTTCAGATGCAGCTTCATCTGAAGACTCATCTTCAATAACTGGAGGAGGACCAGGGAGATGTTGTTGAAATAGCTCTGAGTCCTCACTCACCTTCAACTCCTGCAGTGCTGCAACCCAACCATCATGAAAATATTTCAGACTTCCATATTTCACCTGGGTCGTCATAGCTGCCACCCCCCTGTCCCATCCTTTGTCCCAACTAGTTTATAGGACGTCTTCACAGCTATTTTTCTCTTTATTTTTTCCGAGGATAGCTTCTCGGACATAAGATTCTCGGTGGCTTTCAATTCGGTCTCCACCTCCTCCTTCTGGCGATTTACTTCTCGCAGGAGGGTCAGCTCTTCTTCAGCCGATTTTAATTTATTCTCAAGCTCCCCAAAGCCTGAAAGTTTCTCGGCATAATCTTTATTTTCTCTCTCCAAGTCCTTCACCTTATTACCCAGTTGTACCTTCTCTACATCAGACGCAGCCAATTTCTTCTCCCATTCAGTTTTATCATCGTCATACTTCTGACGTGACTCACTCACAGATTTAATAGCTTTCTCCAGTGATCCCTCCACAGTGGACGAGGAGCAAGAAGCTTTGATTGCTTCATCCTTTTTAAGGATTAAGTTGAAACAGCTCGTCAACTGCAATCAAAAGAGGAAAATGAAATCAGAAACAAACATAGGAAACAACCAAGGAAAATATAAAAAGCTCGGAGTAGAGATACTTACTGAAGCCAAATGACGAACAGCCAGAGAAGTAACCACATCCCGAGTAAGGTCTTCTTCAGTACCTTGCACCTTGGGGATGGGTGAAAATTTTGCCAAACTCATCGTAGAGCTCGGAGGAACAATAATTGGAACACCATCTCCACCAACTGGGAATGAGGGAATGGCTCTAGAAATACTGATCGAGGAGGATTTCCTCAATCTCCTCGGTGCCTTTTCAGCAACCTCAACCAAAGAGGAACTTTTGGTTGGTGAGATAGTGATTACCTCAACAGGTGCATCCTTCTGCACAGGAGCCACTGGGGGCTTCTCGGCAACCTTCTGAACAGCAACAGAAGGAGCATCATCAATTTTCTTTGTCCCCTTTGGGACATTAACCTTGGTTTTCTTCCCATCGCCAGCAGAGGAACTCTCCTCGAAGAGAGTAGGAACTCTTCTCTTGCCCGTTTTCTGGCTCAAAGGAATATGAGATTTCGGATCAGAGTCTTCAGGAATTTGCACTGGATCACTGGAGCTGACCACAGGGCGAGCGGTAAAAGATGACGTATAGCTTCTGTACTGCAATAAGTATGAGGCAGACCTGATGTGCTCGTCTGCAATTTTCTGATGCAAGCTCCAAATATGTTTCAATTGCCTTATATTAACTTCTGATTCTTTAGGAGTTTTTCTCTTGCTATTAACTGCAAACGAAAACAATTTGAAATGTCAATCATGCATTTATTCAAACATGATGAAGTCACAATTTCGAGAATAAAATAAAATGAGAATAACCTATCCCATTGCCATATGGGGGGCATTTGGGACCTTCATACACCCCGTCACCGACTAAAGGAGCATGTTGCCAATTTTTGAAAACTAACCCATGTTCAAAATAATCCCTGTTGGCATCAGGGAGGTTGACTACTAAAGCTCTATTCAAAAATCTGGTTTTTAAATAATAAACGTTATCTAAAACAGCCCATCTATAGCAATACATAATCTAAGGAATTCCTATACGAGTTCCATGAGTTTGATTTAATTTATGCACCCCATTAACTATTCTCTATGTATTGGGGGCTACTTTTGCAGGAACAACATCGAAATGTTGGCAGAATTCTAAGCATAAAGAGTTGGGTGGAAAAGAAAATCCACACTCAGCAATAAAGAGGCTGGGGAACCAATGTCCCTCAGCCAAACGAAAATAATCAAAGGGCTCAGGAAGATTCTCCATAGTTACCCAAGACGGAATGGAATAATCAGAACGGAATTTTTCAATAGATTCAATAATGTAAACCATGATGAATAAAAGAAGAAGGAAGAAGTGCTTACAGGGAAAAAGGAGATCTGTTGACAAACAAACGAAGAAAAAGATGGACGCACAGGAGAGAGAAAGCTATAGAAAACTCGAAAGCAGAAATTGAAAAGGTAGGAGACGATGGGATTGTCTCTGAAGCTTAAATACCTTGCCTTGGGAAATGACGAAAGAAATGATTACAAAAATAAATTGTTACGCTACTGGCGGCTAAAAGGACAAAAAGGGCACGAAGACCGAAGCGCCGATAAAAATGCAAAATGGCGGATTCTGCGAATTTGGAAATTCAAATATGAAGAAAAGGCTCCTAAAACCCAGGAAAGTCATTTAATATCGCCATATACCGAGAAAGAATGTTCCATGCTCCTCAAAGTTCGAAATATGAAACATTGGGGGTTTCTGTTGATACCAAAATTTATATGCTGATATGGACGAATAATACGAAGACACGTGTCAATCTACGTGGCATAATAGCAACGAGGAAGTTCGTTTCCCCGACCAACTCTTGTTCTCTCCGAGCAACGAGGATACACCGAGGAACTTTAGCACTCCGAGGTACTCTAGCGCTCCGAGGAACTCCTGAGCAACGAGCAACTAAGACGGTCCGAGCTGCATCTCGGCCGTAGCATTAATTGCCAGATAATCAACAGTTCAACTATTCATTGAATGTTTATCATCTTGACGCACACGCTGCATTAAATGTATTATCCTTTCATATGTATATCATTGAATGTATCAACCCTTTCATGTACAGCCTAAGGGCTATAAATACCTTGTATCACCCTCATTCAAGGGGGGGGGGGGGAATTTCTGGAGAGAACTTTGACTCGAGAATTCCCAAACACTCAGCAATAACATAACAGTGGACGTAGGCCATTCTTACAAGGCTGAACCACTTTAAAAATCTTTGTCTCATTTATTTATCTGTGATTAAATTATTAGAGCGATCTAATTTTTTACATCAACACTAATAAAATTTGCTATTATCGTAATTATTCTTAAAAACCTTCTCAATTTTTTTGATAGATTTTAGAATTTTTGGTCCTCAAGAAAATACATGAATATTTATGTGATACCCCGCTAATTAAATACCGGGTGATCAATCATTTATTAAATTTAAAAGAGAATATCTAATTGGTTCAGTCTTAGCATCACTGTCGAAAAATATTTTTTTATTAACTACTAACCACCTAGTAGTTAAAAAATCCGGTGCCAAATTTTATCTTTTAAATTAACATACAACTAAATAAATAATTAGCTAAACATTCACCATCTAATAAACAACATCATAACAAGAAAATGTCATAAAGAAATAACTGTGTTTGGAATAAATATTTCCAGTCTAAATCCCAAATAGAATAGTCTGAAATGAAATAAAACCCAACAACTGAAATGTAAATAAATGTCTGCAATCTCTATCTCTGGATACATCTGGATAATGATGGGCAACATTCCCGACTGAAGTAAATAACTCGAAAAAAATCAAAGATACGTGTGGAAGCGTCTAGTACCGAGGTCTTGTAACTTTCACAGTAGCTACAACACATCAACTGATAAGAACTCCTATGCTTGGCGTCCCTGTGGGTGGGCACCTAAAAGGTTTTTACAAAAATAAAATAGATTTGGAAGAAAACGGGTCAAAACCTGAGTTTAAAATATTTTAAAATCAGCAAGTGTTTAAAATGCATTAAACAGTAAATATTATATACATGTTAGTTCCATGTGCCCTCACTTGAGATTCTCACCTCTCAACTAATGTGCACGCCTAACGTAAGCTCCTAAGCCATCCTTATTACGCTATCCCACTTGTCTAATTTAAATCGAGTATCTTACTATAATGCCTAAGTCATTATGCCCACTCGTATTACTCGAATAATACAACTTGCATTCTCAATATTAATTAAATCAAATTCAAGTATCTCATTACTCATTCAAGTTTCCACATTCTTGATTAATATAAGATGGCGTAATCTTTCTCATCTACTAAAGATCACAGTAGAATAATCACAAGTGTAAATTTATAAATCATTATCATATATATCTACTAATAAGACACCCCCAAAGGCTAAACCTGTAGTGCGCACATATTCTGCTAACAAATCCTGGTACATCATGTACATAAGGATTACGAGTTCCGAATCACTCTGAAACCGTATCAATACAAATCACACATATTGAAGGCAAACATAGTTCCCAGCCCTATGGGATACGCACATACCTATGCACCCACATGACTGCAAACTTATCAACTGACCGATAAGTCTTTCACAGACCTACATTCTGAGGCACCAATCTAAAATCCCCCCGAAGGCTCATCAAGATAAGAATGCTCCCTTTCTAAGACCTCATGTGATAGCAAGTATGGTAGGTATTTCATACATACAATCAATCAATCATACATTAGGTATTCACACAACCTTAGTACATAAATATCTATCTTTAATATATGTGTACGCACATCCTATAACATATGTTTTATACGTAGTATATCTATCTTACTGATATCCTATGTGTTAATGAAATACAAACTGCTCTCTTCGTAAGCTCCCGAACAATTCTCGCCTCTCGAAGTGTCTCCTTAATTTTTTAACATAATATCAGTAAGTAACTCACTTATATCCTACTGATCTAAGTCATCATATTCCCTTGAATTTTCAGGATTATAATTAGTCTCCGATTTAGGTATTTCTCTTGATTAAACCTAATTAAGTTTAGCCCTTAATTCGTTCTCATGGAACTAAACCCAAATTACAACCTAGGACTACTGGTATTCTTAAATTTCCCTTAATATGTTTAAAATTAAACTCCACGATTAAATCAGAAACATCTCCCAAAAATTCTAAACAAAAAGAGAAAGGAAACAAATCATGAGCAACCGAATCGATTCGGCCTGGTCCGAATCGATTCGCACGTACACGTATTAAAAATCTGCATGTGTTCTTACGAGTTTCTCCCATTTTCAACCTCAAATACTCAATTTAATCATCCCAAACTCCTAATCAATCTTACTTAAAGTTGTACTAACATAATTACACGAGTTCTAACGTATAAGAATCCTAAAATCATCACGGGGCATCGATTTCTTGGATTAATTCATGAATATTTCTTAAGAACCCTAGTTCCTCAAATTGTATTTAAGAGCACCACAATTCTCAGATTTAATCCTTGATTTCTAACACTTAGTTTATAATTTTGTTTTTCCAATGATTCCAGAAATTCATCTACATGCAAAACCTACCCATACTCATGATTCAATTCTCTAAATTTATGAAATATTAATTATTAATGATTATTTCTTTCAATCTAAACTACCATGGATAATATATGCACTGAGTCTTTGCAAGATAAAACACTTGCCTTTAATGGAAGTTCTGATTCATTGAAGAAGATGGTATGGGGACGATGCCCTCTTTTCGATCTACATAACGGTGGTCTTGGTTGTGCAATTGGTGTAGGAATGGTGGGCCTAGCGTTGGGGGGTGGTTCTCCTTCCTCCTCTAATGGATTCTGTGAATGTGGTAACTGCTAACCCTAGAAGACACAACTCCTCATCTGATATAACTCTCTAAAATCCATGGGTTTAATTCCCTAAAAAATGCGAATAACTAAATTACCCCTCCGGGTTGTCGGTATGGCCTAAAAGTGCCCCGGGCCCCAAACTAAATCCCTAGGTAGACTTTTATGACTATTTTGACCCTTCTGAACACTTTTTCGCACTCGAAATGACCATCTGGATGACTTAAAAATAAATTACCTTCTTATTCTATAAAATTGTGTCTCGACACGACTGACACACGTGTCCCGACTTAATTATTGAAATTGTCGTATATTTCATTCATGACAATTTTAATAAATTCATAATCACATATTACTTTATTCACTCAGTTATATTCAATATGATTTGCACCATTAAATACTAACCGTCGTCTCGCTATTTAATATTCATTTAAATCCAGATTAATTTTAAGTAAATTTCCCATATTTAATTCAATTAATCCCTTAAATAAAAATCAATAAAATTACGGGGTATTACAATTTCTAACTTACATAAACTTTCTTATTCATTCCCTAGTTCAGGGTTTACCTTTTTTAATGTCTCATAATTTTCTATTTGCTACACGCCATTGATTCGCAACTCGTAAGAGGTACTATGCAATGTTATGGTTTCTTTTGAATCGATGCATATTCTGAAAACAAGAATGACTAGGTGTCAAGGAGTTGTAGCATTAAAAGTGCAAATGAGTCAAGTATATGATCGGGTAGATAGGGAATATCTCAAACATGTTATGAAAGCATTAGGATTCCACACTATTTGGATAAATTGGATCATGAAATGCATTTCCAATGTTTAATATTCAGTGCCAGTAAATAGAACTCGCGTGTGTAATGTGATTCCATCTTGGGGCTAGCGAAAAGGGGACCCTCTTTGACCCCCTATATTTTTGTCTTATGTACTGAAGGTATAATCTCCTTAACTAAAAACGCTCCTTGGAAGACCGTAAAATTATTGTGACAATTTAGAGATTATAATTAAAAATCACATCAGAGAGTTTTGTAAAGAATTAAAAAAATCAAAATCATATTTTATTTTAGTCTACTACTCAAAATTAAATGATTGTCTCATACAATTATTATAAGTATAAAGTACATGTTATAGAATCTAAATATTTGTTGTACAATAAAAATATATAATATTACCTCAATTGTTTGAAAAACGACGGTGAATGATTCTTGAGTTGAGTTGCAGATTAGGTCGCTCTCTTTAAGACGTTTTGCGGCTCTACCTTCTTTGTGTAGGAAGTATATAGGCACGTCGTCCCAGGATAAAATATGCCTAGAATCTTCTCTATCTCATTTAACTATGCACCGCAGATATATGTCATACTAATATCCATTCCAAATTAATTGCTCAATATCACATTGTCAGTTTGGGGGGAACAAACTGTTCGATAAAGAAAAAATCTTTTGCTGAGAAGAAATATTGTGCTTAGAGAGAGAGAGAGATTTTGTATTCTGTTTTTGTTGTTCCTCTTCCTCAATTTTCTACACTCGTCGAAAGTCTTATTTTATAAAAAGCACTGAACGGCTGTTGGGAGAGGAATTTAAGGGGAGCCATTGAAAAGATTTCCACTTTCGACAATAAATAAATCATCCACTTTCGGCAGTCAAAAAAATTTAAATTCATTTTTGTTTTCCTTTTTTTTTTTTTTTTTTGAGAATGTAATTTCTTAATTATATGCTCTGATACCAAATGTTAAAATGTAGTTTCCCTGAAAATACCAATTTCTAATTTCAAAAAGGATGGTGATAAGAAGCTTTTTTGCGTATATATTGTTGTCGTGCAAAAGCCACTCTCAAAATTCTCTTGAGTACCTACAAAACGTGTCTAAAAATTACTCGTATTGCGGTAAGTACAGGTATCAATCCAACTTTCAAGGTGAAACAATTAATGTAAAAACGTGCAATTCCAAATTTTTTTTATTAAAATATTTTTTTATTTTTTTTATTTTTAAAAACAATTTCAAGGGAAATATTAACTAACAAATGCTAAAAATTATAAAATGACTAAATCATGAAAAAATGTGCAACCGAGTGTGAAAAATGTGAGAAGGTCAAGAGATGAAATTACACTGCATTTTCAATTATTTTAATTTCTCAATTTATTAATTTGAAATATTTCGAGATAATATTAAATCGATAATCTAACTCTCGTTAAAATTATATATTTAATAAAATCTTTTTCAGAAAATTAATTTAAAAATGTCACACGATGAAAAATCAGGACTACACTATTTTCATAAAATTACCCGCTAGGATCAATTTAAAGAAAACAATATCGATCTTCAAATTTGAACATCGAATTAATATTTAATTATCGGAAAAACCTATCTCTAGTTCGATTCCAACATTAAAACATTAATTCGTTCAATTAATTTACTAACTCTCGTTACATAAATTAATTGGTGCATAAAAATTTATTTTAAAACTAAACTATTATTTTTGGAATTTTTTTATGAGCCTAAACAGTACATAATATACACTCTCTTTTTCTCTCTCTACGTATCCCTTTTTTCGTCTCCTTTTATGGTGTGAGAGACTCGTCTTCATAAATGAGCTTCTTTCTCCTTTTTAATAACCCATGATTTTGTTTGTCGGAGATTTGGTGGGATTTATTTATTTTTCATTTATTTCTCTTAAGACTTCGGATCAACTCCGATTTTTTTAGGATTGGTTGAGGGTATGTTGGTCGAGATGGATGGAGCTGGGCAAGGAATTGGGGTCGCACAGGGTCTCAAATATGGGCCTGCATCGTGGTCGGGTTTGGCAGTGGTTCTGATCTGGGTTTCGGGTACAGAGGGGACACGGGTTGTGGATCGAGATGGATAGATAGATAGAGAGAGAGAGACTAAAAAATTAAATTCGTAAAAATTAATCCTAATAAAAATAAAATAAAATAAAGATTAAAAATTAAAAACGAATAAAAATTAAAAACAAAATAAAGAAATAGAAAAATAGAAAATAAATCCTAGAAATTTCAAAATAAATCTAAAATAAGTCCTAGAAATAAAATGACTCAAAATAATAAAGGTACAAACTCAACACACACGGGGCTAGGGGAATGGTCTGGACTTGGTGTAGGCTTAGGTTTAGGTTACGGAACTGTTTCGGGGCATTAGATCCCATCGGGGCAAGCCCAGAATGGACTTCTTACTTCACGGTCTCTTTAATTTCTTCGATGCATGCTTTTGACCGCTATTGAGTCGCAATTGACTTGATTTAGCATTATTGGATGTTGCAACTGTCGTTTGACCTGGCAAATAATAAAATACGAACATAAGTCCATTTTTATTAAAAACGAGCGACTAAAATGCATCTATTCAGGGTATAAAATAGACACTTTTGGGTGCTTATCAAATGGATCACAAAATATTCCAAAATTTTAATTTCTTTCAAAAATTAAAATTCAATTAAACAACTATTTAAATATCTCTTTTAAAGCAAAACAAACACAACTTTAATTCAAGTTCAAATTTATACAAACATAAAATTAGGCAAATTACTTGAATTAAATAAACTAAAAATTACCCAATCAAATTAGCACCAATTTACAATTGTTGTAATTAAACCAATTTTAATCTTGTTAAGCCTAAGCATGCATCTACGTGATATTTTGCAAGAAAAAAATAAACAAAACCACAACGTCGTGATGTATAAGGAAAACCCACAACAGGAAAAACCTCGGACGACCCAACCATAAGTCCATTAAGTACGAATTTAATACAAGGACACGACATGAAGACTTACTCAATGACCCGACGCTCTCGCAAGCCTTGACGCTCTTCGTTCCTTTCACCTCTGCCTAGTGACAACATAGGAGTCCACCTACGTCTCGGAATTTGCCGATGGGGCAAAGGAACTGTCAACCACACGGAGTCCACCGCATGTAAAATCGCGCCCACAAAATTCTCCGCAAGAAACTATCTCTTTCGGGTAGAGAATGAAACTCGATGCCAAACCAACAATCTTAAATCATATGTTATGTTGAAACTTGGATCATGTAAACTATATGGGTGTAAACTTATTTTTGAGTTGAAATTAAGTCATTTTGATTCACAAAAACAGAAGGACATATTGGATAAAATATTTCTCTCTTAAAAGATGAAAATGGTCTGCTAAAAGTCCTTTCAAAATTGGTTACTCACGTAATAATAAAATAGGTGGAAAAAAGTAATGGGAAGTTAATTAAAAAACTGTTGAAAAACTGCCGAAACTGCCTTGTCGTTCGAACGACAAATCGAATGAGAAGGCAGTGGCTCCAATAATTAAAGTTCGTTCGAATGAAAAATCAAACAACAAATCAAACAAGATATCAGTGTAGCCTCGTTAGATACCTTATTCGAACGACGTGGGAATCTCGTTCGAACGAGGTCGCTTAAACGACTTTTCAGAAAGCTTATTTTTTTTAAAAAGATAGAAAGGTCATTTTAAAATATGTTGACACGATAAAGGACACCCAATAAAAATATCCAAGGCTCAGTATGACATATGCATTCATACCTTAGAGATCCTTGGGCTATTGATGACGAACACAAGGCATGAAACATGGCATATGATGTGATATTCTTCGATTTGGTTGCTATGTCTTCAACATTAATGTTATAGGCTTGAAACGTCACAAATAACTTCTATACTATGACTCAAAGAGTTTTGTTCGAAATTAAGCCAACACATACAAATAGACTCAATTGGAAATTTGTCCTTACAAATCTCCCCCTTTGGCTATTTCGAGACAAAACCAAAGTTAAAAATCTATGGGCCATCAAACTCATCTAAAACACACAATGCCAACCCCAAAATAAAAAATACAGACACCTTCACCGACACATATGTTGAGAAGCTTTGCATGAAAAAAAACTTTGTCGCATGGATGAAAACCTGCACACTTAAACATATTATTGAACGCATATGGAATATAACAATATTAATCTTACCCCTTTGTCTAACATTATCTACCTAAGAAAGACGTCTCCCCCTAAGTTAGATCTTCCTAATTTAAAAGGTTTAGATACCATTTCTTCCCCTTTTTGTTCAAGAATAGACAAAGATTAAGATGCATAAAATCACCCATATCTCCCCGATTAATTCAATTCTGCCCCTAGATGAAATAAGGGATAAACATAAAGGAAAAACAAGTGCCATGGTGTATAATGATGCAATGGTGTATAATGATACAAGAGCCAACAAAGAAGCAACTAATTTACACTAAGAGTAATAGATTCCAGCTAAGATGCGATGCAAAATGATGCCAACTAAAATGTACTAAGATAAGTATGGGATATCAATGAAAAGTCGCAACAAGATAAATACCTATTAGAATCGAAAGCATATAAGGACTAGATGACAAAGCAAAAACTCAAAACAAACGATACCATATATATACATATACATGCATATATCAATGAAGCACAATCACATATATATAGGCACGAACACCACACAAGACACTAAAAATAATAAGCTTTCCACACTCATATGGCATAAATGTATCTAAATAAACATGTGGTGAACAGAGTGAGGGGCTGTGACCCAGTCACTTAAACATGTTCACAAATTCTATTTGATTGCAAAACTTTATCAACTAAGATTTAACCTCACGTGACAAGATAAAATGAACTCAGATAACAAACAATCATAATCCACACAAGTCTAGAATTTTGATGATTAAAAATCAATAGCGTCTGACAAAATAGCGTAACTAGGATTCATTGTCATTTAGCAAACCCGTTGATATTTTCATCCAATCTCGCTCGTAAATAATAATTCTTTTGAATGAATATATCAAACTAAACTATGTTGGCTTTGGCTACTTTTTTCAATGCAACACTTTTTAGGCTCTTTTTCAATGGTGGCTTTTCACGCAAAGTTAACTTAACTTTCGTAGCCCAATTCCATTGTTAAACAAAACTTTATTGAATAAATGTTTATCTATTTTTCTCAATCCGGGCAACGGTTCTTAGATGCACAAATTCTCCATAGTCACAAATCATGTAGATGACAGAATTGATGGGAGAACATCTCACAAAACTCAAATGTACATGTGAAGTTAACGTTCAAAAGAGTTCGTGCATATGTGTGGGGAGGCATATATATAGAGAATCCATTAAGAAAATCAAATTCAAACTACTCTGTGCAAGCATGATAAATAACATTTTAAGCATTGAAATTCAGAATCAAAAGTTCTGGCCACATGGAAGCGGGGAAAGATATAGGATTCAAACACAAGGATATGCCACATATAATGTGTAAAACTAAAATATACAAAAAAATATTTTTGCATTTTTTAAATTTTAACAAACAAAGACAACTCAAAGGACAAACAAAATCATTTTGTATTTTTCAATAGGACCCAATAAATAAAAAAATACAAAAGATACACATATCATAAGTCTAGCAAAAAGTATATGATAAGGCATAGACTAGAATATGACTGTTGATAACAAAATTAATCTGCTAACATGGACCAATCGTATGAAGACACATGGCTATCTACATGGCAACAAAAAACACTTTCGAGGAAGCCACTCGCTCCGAGGAACAAGACTACAACCAGGAAGAATAGTTCCCCAAGGAACTCACAAGCTCCGAGGAACAATGCCTCTCCGAGGAACTCTTAAATACCGAGAAGCTTAGACGGTTCGAGCAACTCATGGCGGTTTGAGCTGCACCTCGAAGCAGGATACCAACAGTTTAACTGCTCATTAAATGCTTATCATTTGGACGTGCACGCAAAGAGGGCATTAAATGTATTACCCTTTCATATGTATATCATTTACTGTATTACCTTTTCATATTATAGCCTCAGGGCTATAAATACATTGTACAATCCTCATTGTAAAAGGACTCCCAGACCAGAATTTCTTGAGATAACTTGTAATCGAGAATTCCCAAACACTCAGCAATAAAGCAACAGTGGACGTAGGCCATTCTTATAAGACTGAACCACTTTAAAATTCTTTGTCTCATTTATTTATCTGTGATTGAATTATTAGAGTGATCTAATTTTTTACATCAACTGATTGGCGCCGTCTGTGGGAAATGACTGATAATATCGTTTTTCATAAAAAATAATCCATTACCAATGGCGGATATTCCTGAATCCAGTAATCGAAACGCTGGAACCCCTCCAAATCCATCTGCTCCACCAATTATTCCAGATCTAACTGGAATAATGGCAAATCCGGCTTAGGGCCAGACCGTCATGCAAGAAACAATGCGACAACTCATCCAAACCCTCCATAGCGATGCATTAGCCCATTCCGGACCACGAAGCATTCAAAGAAATACCCGTGCGCCTTCTTCGCGTACTAAGCGTACTAACTCACATCGCAATGAGGAATCTGATGATTTCTCTTATCAACCTGGGCGAACTTTGTTGGTACGAGCCATGGATACTGAACAACATGTCACCCTCTCCCTAGAAAGGACCAGCGCATTGGAAAGATTAAGTAGGGTTTCTCCTTTCGACCTATTAGGCCCTAGGAGGAACAAAAGTCCTCTTAATGCAGCGTCGAGGAACTTTCGACGACCATCAGATTTAAGGGAAGGATCTACCCAGTCACGACCAGTTGCTCGTCAAGATAGATCCTATGACCGACCAGCTGCTCATCAAGATAAATCCCAGGAAGCCACTTCAACGCGGTTAGTTGCTCGAACCAATAGGCCCAAGGAAGGGAATGATGCATGGAAAGGATCTATTCAGAGGCTAGAGGATAGATTAGGGGAAATGGCTAAGGCTAGGAACCCTCTACAACGAATCTTTGTTTGAGGAACGCCTTTTGTCCAGGACATTATTGATTTTCCAACACCATCAAAGTTCAAAGCACCTCTTGTGACTCCCAAGTATGATGGAAAGACTGGCCCTGTCCTTCATATAGAATAATATCAAGCTGCAGCCGACATCTATGCTGTCCCAGATGAGATGAGATGCAGAGCATTCTCGGGAACACTTACCGAATCTGCTCAAATATGGTATAATAGTCTTCCTCGGGGTAAGATTTCAACTTTTCTTCAACTGGCCGAGCTATTCATTGGGAATTTCTTCTTTGGAGCAAAGCCAGTTAAACGAGTAGCACATTTGTTAAGTGTTAGACAAAAAGCTGGTGAGAGTACCAGAGATTATATAACTCGTTTTAATAACGAGAAACTCGAAGTTATTGATTATGAGGAGAAGACAGCAATTACCGCTTTGATGAGTGGACTACTGCCAAACAAGTTGTACTACACTTTGGCTAAAGATCCACCTCGAACCATGTCGGACCTGATGGGAAAAGCGTCCAAGATTATGAATGCCGAGGAGTCTATGTCTGCGAAGAAGAATATGGACACCAAAGAAACCAAGGTGGAAGGTGATAAAGCTAAGAAGAAAGAACATAAGAACAATGGTGGTGACAAACAATCAAAAAATAGGTCGTCATGGGAGGTCTTGAGGAAATTTGATAATTACACACCTTTGAAGGTAAATATCAACCACGTCCTGGAGGAAATCAAGAACAGCGAGGAGTTAAACTGGCCAAAGAAAATGAAGGGAGACCCTAACACGAGGAATAGGGAAAAATATTGCGAATTCCACAAGGATCATGGCCATATGACCAAAAATTGCATAGCTCTTCAGAATGAAATTGAAACACTCATCCGACGAGGAAAACTAGCAAAGTATGTTGATCGGGGAGGCGAAAGAAGAAACAACGACCGAACTAGAGAGAGGTCTAGATCTCCTCGTCGAGCAGAGGAGAACAAGAAGAGAAACCATAAAGTTGATCCAGAGGATGACCCCGATCTTCCCAAGAAACCCATGTAACCAGAACGAGAGGTATTTTCAATATGCTTTGGGTCATTTGATTGTAATGTTATTACAGGAGGAGATGCAGGAGGAGGAGATCTTACTGCAGAAAGAAAAGCTTACCTCGGTGAGGCTCAAGCTTGCTCGTACATTCAGCGGATAAATCTAGCTGAGGAATATCGCCCAAGAAAGGTGAACAAGGAGAAATTGGTTATCGGTTTTTCAAAAAATGACCTTGCAGGTGTTTTATATCCTCATGATGACCCCCTGGTAATCACAATGAGAATGAAGGAAGTCATGATTTCAAGAGTACTGGTCGACAATGGTAGCTCGGCAGACATCATGTTCTACTCGTGCTTCGATAGTTTAAATCTAAAGCTATCTCAACTGGAGCCTTACCACAGACCCCTCATTGGTTTTGCTGGCGAGAAAGTATTTCCACTTGGTACGATCAAGTTGGATATATTCATTGGTACGCGGCCTGCTTATCGGACAAAAAGAATACATTTCTTGGTGATGCATAAGAATGTCCAATCATCGTACAATATCATCATGGGAAGAGTAGGATTGAAGAAGTTCGAGGCTGTACCATCTACAGTGCATCAGTGCCTAAAATTTCCAACAAACTTTGGAGTAGGACTTGTGAAAGGTGATCAGAAAGTAGCTCGGGAATGCTGTTATTCATCCGCCGAGCAAGAAGAACTGGAAGAATCAAAGAAAAAGACTACTACCTATCAAGTAGATGAAGGTGCAGAAATTGAAACATTGGATCCTCGAGATGAGTCGAAACTCGTGAAGGGTCAAGTGGTGTAAGCTACTGAAAACATCATTCTGGACGACGAGCACCCTGAGCGAACTACTCAAATAGGTTCATCGTTGGAAGCCTCATTAAAACAGGAATTGATAACTTTCCTTAGAAGTAGAAGACAAACTTTTGCGTGGAGGCATGAAGATATGCCTAGGATAGACCCAAACTTCTTATATCACGAGCTCAATGTGAATAAGGAGATCAAGCCTGTGAAACAGAGAAGAAGAGTATTCAGTCCCGAGAAGAATCAAGCTATACAGGAGGAAGTCGAGAAGCTCCAAAAAGCTTGTTTCATTGAAGATGTTAAATATCCAGATTTATTCGCTAGTGTGGTGATGGTAAAGAAGAAAAACAACAAGTGGAGGATGTGTGTAGACTTCACCGACCTCAACAAAGAATGCCCAAAGGATCACTTTCCATTGCCCCGAATCGATCAACTGGTGGATGCTACCTCGGGACACGAGTTGCTGAGCTTCATTGATGCTTATTCTGGCTACAATCAAATTAAAATGAAACCTAAAGACAGGGAGAGTACTTCTTTCATTACCCCTAGGGGAACTTATTGTTATAATGTTATGCCTTTTGGTTTAAAAAATGCAGGTGCAACATATCAGAGGCTGATGAATAAGGTTTTTACTGAACAAATAAGTGACAATATGGAAGTCTATGTTGACGATATGCTGACAAAAAGCAAGAAAGCTGCCGATTATCTAGTTGACTTAAGTCAGACTTTCGATCAACTAGATAAATATCAAATGAAGCTGAACCTGACGAAGTGCATCTTTGGAGTACGAGAAGGAATGTTTCTCGGATACATTGTCAATCAACGAGGCATTAAAGCAAATCCTGAAAAGATCAAAGCTCTATTAGGGTTGCGATCTCCAACGACGAAGAAGGAAGTACAGAGTCTCACAGGACGAGTAGCAACACTCAATAGATTTATGTCACGAGCAACTGATAGATGTCTCCCATTCTTCAAGACACTCAGAAAGACTTTTGAGTGCAATGACGAATGCGAGAAGGCTTTTCAAGATTTGAAGAGATACTTGGGAACACCTCCACTGTTGTCCAGGCCAGTAATGGGAGAAAAATTGTGCTTGTACCTTGTAGTGTTCGAGAATGTAGTTAGCTCGGCGTTGATCAAAATGGAGAATGGAGTACAAAAGCCAATTTACTACACAAGTAAGGCGTTTCGAGGAGCAGAGATCAGATATCCAAGGCTGGAAAAATTGGCACTGGCACTGATTGAGGCGAGTAGGAGAATAAGGCCATATTTCCAGGCTCATACCATAGTAGTATATACTGATATGCCATTGAGGCAAGCCTTGCATAAGCCAGAAAAATCAGGAAGATTGATGTACTGGGCAATAGAGCTCGGTGAATATGATATAGTCTATGAACCCAGATTATCGTTTAAAGGGCAGGCTGTAGCAGATTTTATAGCGGAGTTCACCTATCCTGATAGTTCTGAGGAACAAAAGTTACTCGCTGATCAACCTGTGGATGTTACAGGATCAACAAACACTAGCTCAGACCAACTTCGGTTGGTAAAAGGGCAAGTGGATGTTACAAGATCATTGACTTCGGGCTCAGACCAACTCCGGTTGGTAAAAGGGCAAGAAGAAATGATCGACGAAGAGGAAGAAAAATCCGAGGAGAAAAGGAAGAAATGAATATTTCACCGAGGAACTCTAACTGATCAGAAATTTGAAGACGAGTTACCTATATGGAGATTATATGTAGATGGCTCATCTTGCACTGCAGGATGTGGCGCGGGGATAGTTTTGAGCACTCTGGATGAGGTCGATATGGAATACGCCTTGCATTTACAATTCAAAGCTTCCCACAATGAGGCTGAGTATGAGGCCATGATTGCAGGACTTAGTTTGGCAAAAATTATGGAGGCACAACAGGTCATTATTTTCAGTGATTCTCAATTGATCATAAACCAAATGATGGGAGTATATGCAGTTAGAGGAGAATTAATGATCATATATCATGCAAAGGCAAAGGAGCTGGTGTCAGAATTTACCACTATTCAGGTGGTCAGAATACCAAGAATGGAGAATGCGAGAGCAGACGCCCTAGCTCGACTAGCATCAGCTACTCGCACCGAGCTATGACGAACAATACCAATTGAAGTGTTAGCTGGTCAGAGCGTAGATGAAGATCTGACGATGAACTTTATTACCCTTGATTTAGGACCATCTTGGATGGATTCCATCAGGGCTTATATCAAGGAGGGAGAATTGCTAATTGACAAGCTCGCTGCTAAAAAATTAAAGTTTAAAGCTGCTCGGTACGTATTAACTAATGGTGTTTTATATAGACGAGGAATTATGGCAGGTTTACAGAGATGTGTACACCCCTCCGAGGTGAAAGAATTAATTGAAGAGATCCACGAAGGGTTTTGTGGAGCACATATTGCAGGTCGAACACTTTTACAAAGGGTGATGACGCAAGGATACTATTGACCGACGATGAGGGCTGATTGCATAGCCTACGCCAAGAAGTGTGATAAGTGCCAGCGCTTTTCCTCCATCCGAAGAACTCCAAAAGCATTGTTGACACCCATAACCTCCCCTTGGCCATTTTCCATATGGGGAATTGACTTGGTTGGGCCACTGCCAACGACCTGAGGAAGGTTCAAGTACCTCGTCGTCATAGTGGATTATTTTACTAAATGGGTAGAAGCTGAGCCACTCATCGATATGACGTACGAGAAGGTATACCAATTTGTTTGGAAGAACATCATTTGTCGATATGGTCTACCTCATGCCTTCATCACAGACCATGGAACACAATTTGATAACGAGGAGTTTGCCGCCTATTGTCATCAGTCAAACATTTTGAAGGTCCACTCAGCACCAGGCCATCCTCAAAGAAATGGACAAACTGAGGTGACAAACAGAACGCTGCTAAATGGCTTGAAGAAAAGACTGGATGATGCAAAAGAAAATTGGATCAGCGAACTACAATCAGTACTTTGGGCTTACCGAACTACTCCCCGAGTAGCAACAGGAGAATCACCATATATGCTGGCATTTGGAAGTGAAGCTGTTATACCTGCCGAGTTGGGCCTCCCAACACACAGGGCACTGAATTTCAATTCCCCTGTCAGCGACTTAATGAGAAGGCTGGATTTAAACATGCTCGAGGAAGTCAGAGAAGAAGCAACCATCAGAAATGCTGCATACCAACAGCGAACAACTCTATTCTACAATAAGAGGGTGAAGAAGTGCGATTTGAAAGAAGGAGACTATGTGCTGAAGAAAGTAATCCAAAAGCACAACAAACTGGAGGCAAACTGGCATGGACCATACCGAGTTACAGAAGTTGTTCGACCAGGAACTTATCGAATAGCAACTCTAGAGAGGGCGGAGTTCAAGAATGCATGGAACGCAGAGCACCTACGCAAGTATTATCAGTGATGTATATGTAACACAGTTCCATCCATATGAATAAAATGAAGATATTCTGCTAAAGTCTCTCCTTTTATTGAGATTTTTTCGGGAATACTAGTGCTACACACTACTCAGCAAAACTCGACAAAGATCAGACTGCTCAGCAGCAAAATATTCCTAAAAATGCCAACCTGTTTGGCTAGGAAACGAAATATTCCTAAAAATGCCAACCTGTTTGGCTAGGAAACGAAATATTCCCAAAAATGCCAACCTGTTTGGCTAGGAAACGAAATATTCCTAAAAATTCCAACCTGTTTGGATAGGAAGCGAAATATTCCTAAAAATGCCAACCTGTTTGGCTAGGAAACGAAATATTCCTAAAAATGCCAACCTGTTTGGCTAGGAAATAAAATATTCTCGCAAATGCCAACTTATGTTGGTCGGGAGGTAAGATTATTTCAGAAAGTACAAAAGTTTCTAACTATGGCTGGTCGGGGATAAAAACCCACCAACTGTAGTTGGTCGACAAAGAAAATTTACCGACCTTGGTTGGTCGAAAACATTTAAGATAAAAGTCTACTAACTATGGCCGGTCGGAGATAAAAACCCACCATCTGTAGTTAATCGACAAGCAAAATTTACCGATCTTGGTTGGTCGAAAACATTTTATGGGTAAAATTATTTCAAAAAGACTAACTATAGCTGGTCGGGGATAAAAACCCACTACCTGTAGTTGGTCGACATGGAGAATCTAACAACCTTGGTTGGTTGGAAACATTTTAAACAACATTTTTATACTCATTATTTTATTATTAAGTGATCGAGCAACAATATTGATACTTATAATTTTTTAATTGTTAATGAGTTGGTCGACAAACAACACAATATTGTTATCTTTTTAACAGATATGCATAAATATAAAGCGTTTGATAATTACAAGACAATAGCAATCAAGATTTGCAAACAAAAATGAAAGTCTTTATTGAATTCAAAATAAATTATATTACAGTTACATTGACATGTATAGTAACTATTACATCAAAAATTCCTATTCTACTGGTTTCTTCCCCTCTGCTTTTGACACAGGTTCCTCGCTAGCAGGCGGATCATTTAAAGACACAGGAGAATTGATGAAGTTGAGATCCTTCAACATCCTGACATTCATCACGGATGGGCGATCTAAAAGATGCTCGGGATGAGATACATCGATTTGAGAATGTAAATTGTAGTCACCGAGATACTTTGAAATTAAGCTCCGAGGAATGGCCCGAGCAGGGATCCAATCCGTGTCCAAATTGTATGGTGGCATAGGCAAGTCGAGCAACCCGGGATCATGGTAGTCCCACAGATAATGACCTTGTTCGAGCTTTAGCACACCTAAGGCATTCAGCCAGCCTTGCTTGTAGCCCTCATTATTGGCATTCTGGATACGATCATCCAAGTGGAATAATGCTTCGTTGTATCCAGCCATCCAGAACTCCCTGGGCTATTTGTGGAATTAATATGTTAGCCTTTCTAGCTGCTCGTGGAGATTCTTGATAAAAAGATCCTCATTCTCCAAGACTGACTTCTGCGCAGAGAGCTATTTTTCTCGGTCCCTAATCTTCTTTGACATATCGGACAATGCCTGGTTCTTCGTCATTAGTTGGAAAGCCTGGTTCTCTAAGGAAGACTGAGTCCTCTGTTCTTCGACAAGAACCCGAGCTGCTCTTGCTCATCCCCGAGGAGCTCTTGCTTGACCACGAGAAGATGAAGAGGTGCCAGAGCTCCTCAAAGTCTCCAACTCTTCCCTCAACTTGGCATTCTCAACCTCTAAGAACGAAAATCGCTCATCGGTCACTGGGATCAAGGCACTAGAAGTGGAAGCTGCAGACTTCAATTGTGACAGCTCCTTCTGCAGGTTGTTATTTTCCTTTTCCAGCAACTCATCAATCTGTCTGCATTCTTCGACTTCACCTCTCAAGGTTCTCTCCCTTACATCGTACCCAACAAAGAGCTTCTCGTAGCCCTTGTCGGCAATGATCTGCTGGTACTTCTTCTCGTACCCCTCATGCAACAAAGCAGTGGATTCTTTGTATTGGAGCTGAAGGTCCTCGAGGGTGCTTTGAAGATCCTCGATCATTTCGTAATAGGAAACATTGTTGGCTACATCCCTATCAAGAATACACTTTAGATATTGATATGCTTCCACTGCCTGTTCTGAAGCGTCATGACCAAGTATGTCGACAACTTGTGCAGCACTCAGGTCTGTGTGACCAGCCTTAAAGTACTCGTTACATTGTCGCAGTAACTTTATTTCATGGGCAGTGAGCAGTTCCATCCTAGCCATAAACTAACGGAGAAAGAAGAGCAATCATCAATAAGAAGAATAAGAAGAGTATGAATGAAAGATAGACAACAGTATGCAAAAAAGGTCAAATTTTATTAAATCATAATTCAGAGTTACATCTTCTGAGTTAAATTTGATAAAGAGAATCAAAATAAAGAGAAATCGGAACAACACTAAACCTTTTCCTTATCTCCCAAAACCTTCTTGGGAGGCTGGGATGAAGAGGTAGGTTACTCGGAGGGAAGAGATAGTTGCTCGAGTAGAGTAGGCAGTTGCTCGGAGGAAGAAATGATGTGATAATTTTCCTCGGTAGCAGGCTGGATGGTTAGGGCACGATCTCCCATCACCATCGAAGACTCTTCAGAGGTAGCTTCGTCCTCTTATAATTATTCTGGAGTTGGGGGGGACCAGGGATATGTCTCTGGAAGAGCTCGGAAGACTCGTCGACCTTTATTTCCTGAAGGGCAGTAACCCATCCGTCCCTAAAGTATTTGAGGCTGCCATAGTCTACTTGTGACACCATGGCAGCCAACCCCTTGTTCCACCCCTTGTCCCAGCCAGAGCTGAAGGACTTCTTCACAACAACTTTCCTCTTCAGCTTCTTCGAGGAAAGTTTCTCAGACAGCAGGTTCTCAGCAGCCTTCAATTTATTTTTTGCTTCCTCCTTTTGCCGACCTACTTCTTGAAGCTGGCCCAACCTTTCCTCAGCAACCCTGAGCTTATCTTCAAGCTCTCCAGCAGTTTTGAGCTTCTCTGCGAGCTCTTTATTTGCATTCTCCAAGGCATTCTTTTTCTTCTCCAACTCTTTGGAGGCTTCAACAGCTCGAGCTTTATCCTGCTCGGTGGAGGCAAGCTTCTTCTCCCAAACAGCTTTGTCATCAACATATTTTTGGCGAGAATCTGCCAGAGACTTGGTAGCTTCTTCCAGAGCTCCCTCCACACTGGACGAGGAGCAAGAATCCTTAATCTCTTCATCCTTCTTCAGGATTATATTGAAGCAGCTCGTCAACTATGAACAGAAAAAGAAAGCAAGTTAGAAACAGAAATGACAAAGGAAATATGAAAAATTCAAAGTAAAGAGACTTACAGAAGCAATATGACGAGCATCTAGTGAGGTGACCATGTCCCGAGTAAGGTTCTCTTCAGTACCTTGTACCTCGGGAATGATCTAGGACTTTACCGAGCTCATGGCAGAGCTCGGGGGAACGAAAGTTGGAACCCCAATTTCAGTAACTGGGGGTTGAGCAATGGTATCAGCCAAATGGACCGAGGGGCTCTTCTTCAGCCTCCTCGGGGGAACAGGTACCGATTCAACCAAGAAAGAACCCTTGGTCGGTGATATCACAATCACCTCTCCAGGAGCAGCAAACCTGCTCAAAGCCACTGCGGGCTTCTCGACAACTTTAACAGGAGCAGCGGGAGGAGCTGCATCAATCTTCTTTGTCCCCTCCTTTGGGACATCAATCCTACTCCTTTTTACCTCCCCAGAACCGGAGGCAGTCTTCTCAAACAGGGCAGGAGGTCTTCTCTTCTTCATCCTTTCACTTAAAGGAATATGGGATTCAGGTGATGAGCTTGTGGAAGCAGGAACTGGCTCTGATTCACTTATCGCTGGACGAGCAGTGAAGGAAGTGGTGTAGCTCTTGTACTGGAGCAGATACGAGGCCGACCTAATGTGCTCGTCGGCAACACTCTGATGCAGACTCCAGATAAGTTTCAGATGTCTTACATTAACATCTACTTCCTTTGGGCACTTTCTTTTGTTATCAACTGCAAATAAATAAACATTGTTATCAGTGGCACATTTTATTAAACACAAAAGAAACATGATTTCAAAATAAAATAAAATAAAAATAACCTATCCCGTTGCCATAAGGAGGGCATCTGGGACCTTGGTAAACCTCATCTCCAGCTAATGGAGGGTGTTGCCAATTTTTTATGACAACCCCATGTTCAAAATAATCCCTATTGGCATCAGGGAGATTGACTACTAAGGCTCTATTTAAAAATCTAGTTTTTAAATAAAAAATATTATCATTAACTGCCCATCTATAGCAGTACATGATTTCTAGAATTCCTATGTGAGTTTTATGGACTTGATTTAATTTATGCGCCCCATTAACTATTCTCCATGTGTTGGGGGCTATTCTCGCAGGAACGACGTCAAAATAATGACAGAATTCCAGACACAAGGGATTTGGTGGAAAAGAAAATCCACACTCAGAAATAAAAAGGCTGGGGAACCAATGTCCCTCAGCCAAATTGAAATAATCATAAGGCTCAGAAAGCTCTTCCAAGACAACCCAAGAGGGAATGGAAAAATCAGAGCGAAACTTTTCAAGAGACTCAGTAGAGTAAACCATGATGATGAATAAAAGAAATGAAGAAGAAAGAAGAAGATCTTATAAAAAAAGAGTAGAGTTGTTGACAACGAACGACGAAAAAGATGAACGCACAAGAGAGTAGGAAGAGATGACGTAAAACTCAAAGATAAAAATTTGAAAGGTAGAAGACGATGGGAGCGTCTGTAAAGTTTGAATACCTTGCCTTGGGAAATGGTGAAGTAATGATTACAAAAAAGGATGATTACGTTACCGGCGGCTAAAAAGATGAAAAGTAGCGCGGGAATCAAAGCGGACAACAGCGGCTAAAAAGAGGAAAAGTGGCACGGGAATCGAAGCGGACAACAGCGGATAAGAAGACGAAAAGTAACGCGGGAATCGAAGCACGCAAAAAAGTCAAAAAAAGAATGATTCTACGAATTGGGAAGGAGAAATAAATACAAGGGAAATGCTCCTAAAAATCAGGAAGACTATTTAAAGCTACCATATTCCGAGAAAGAATGTTCCATACTCCTCAAATTTCGAACTATGAAACATTGGGGGCTTCTGTTGATACCAAAATTAATCTGCTGACATGGACCAATCATATGAAGACACGTGGCTATCTACATGGAAATAAAAAATACTTCGGAGGAACCCACTCGCTCCGAGGAACAAGACTACAACCAGGAAGACTAGTTCCCCGAGGAACTCACAAGCTCCGAGGAACAATGCCTCTCCGAGGAACTCTTAAATACCGAGAAGCTTAGGCGGTCCAAGTAACTCATGGCGGTCCGAGCTGCACCTCGAAGCAGGATACCAACAGTTTAACTTCTCATTAAATGCTTATCATTTGGACGCGCACGCAAAGAGGGCATTAAATGTATTACCCTTTCATATGTATATCATTTAATGTATTACCCTTTCACATTACAGCCTCAGGTCTATAAATACATTGTACAATCCTCATTGTAAAAGGACTCCCAGACCGGAATTTCTTGACATAACTTGTAATCGAGAATTCCCAAACACTCAGCAATAAAGCAATAGTGGACGTAGGCCATTCTTATAAGGCTGAACCACTTTAAAATTCTTTGTCTCATTTATTTATCTGTGATTGAATTATTAGAGTGATCTAATTTTTTACATCAACAATGACAGACAAACATACAACTAGCAAGAGTATATCATGAAGCACAAATAGTGTATACAAATAAATCTGACACAATCAATCTTTATATTTAGCATGGGGAGTATCATGTGCAAGTAAATGAGAATCATAAAGTCTATCGTGTAAAGCCTCCAAATCGGATCTCCTAACCCACATAGGTGCAAAAAGATGCTCTCAAGTTTTGGTAACCTTGGTGACTCTGCCCTTGGATTTCCTAGGACCGTTTCTAAGATTAAAACAAAACCTCCTAAGGTGACCCTTCCTACCACAATATGTGCAAGTAAAAACACGATGAGAACTATTACCTAAGGGTTGACCTTTTCTAGCATTCCAAGACGATTCTCTTAAAATCATGGTTTCGACTTTATTAGCGGAAGCATTTTAAGTATCGAAGCCAATACCACATTTGCCATCTTTGATTTGTATGGTGCCTAAGATTTTATCCAACTTCTCCAACCTACATTCCAAATCAAATTTGACCCAACTCGAGTCTCTCAATCTCTCTTCAAGTTCCACTATCCTAGACTCAAGTACACTTCTAGACTCTTCAAACTCAACTTTTCTCTTCAAGTTCCACTAACCAAAAGTTTTCTGAACCTAAAAGTTTCTGAAGATTTACTCTCAATTTCTGAACCTAAAAGTTTCCTCGAAGGTAGCCTTTGTTCAACCCACCTGGTAAAAAATTGGAACCCCTCTCAAATCTATAACTATGATCGGGGGTAAAACCTCCTATGGGAATGGTATATAATTTTTTCACTAGCCTTGAGATGTTGAGATTCAGTTTCCTCTCCACGAATGGGACACCCTAAATAACCATATACTACACGGCCAGATAATATCCTAAAAGCTAGAAAATCATGAATTGCTTAAATCAACTTAGCTTTCATCATAAATTCTTATTTTTTACAAGCGTTATAAGCTTTCACACCCTCTACACACAACTCATTTATTTCTTCTACCAAATGCGCCAAATTGACACCGATGTCTTCACTTAGTTCCTTTGGCCCAAGTATCAACAAAGATAACATCAAAATTTTAGGTCTCATACACTCTAATGGAGGGATGTTGATTCGTGCTAGGATCACGGTCTATACACACTAATTTGTGCTTAGATTTTCAAATGGATTGAAACCAGTTATTGTATTGCCAAATGTTATGATGTTCCTGAGCAAAATCAGGATAATCATAATTTATCCCCTTCCAAACTGTAGAATCAATAAGATGACATATGAGATTATCCCATAATTCTACCCTAGCATGCCAAGTCATGGCCTCCGCTATCCATGGTACTGTGAAAATAACTTCAATCTAAGCCTAACGGGAAAATATTTTAATACTTTTTAGGCACTTTTGAGACCGTGCCTTCCTTTCTGGTAGATTACACATATCTAAGTTCCTCGCATACCAGACATTGATCAAGATTTTCATACTCCTTTCGGTATAATATGCACTCATACCTACAAGCATGAATTGATTTATAATTCATTCCCAAACCTTTTAAACTATTTTTCATACTAGGATAGCTATTTGAAAGCGTATACTGCCTGGATAACACCTTCACCCAATTCAAAATTCTTGTCATGTCATTACCAAAAACCATAGTAGGTCTTCAAACTATACAAACCAACCATAGCGTGAAAAGTTGTTTGATCTTTGCCATAGTCAGGGTACAACTATTAGGTCACCTTAAAATTTCAAACTTTGATAGTCATCATTAAGGTTTATCCCAATATCTTCATAAGCATCAGAACCTTCTACATTGTCAGTGATCTCATTTTCTTCCACTTCATAAACTCTATCAATATCATCAACTAAATACTCTAACATATTATGATCTACATCATCCTCCTGGTCTTATACATCTATCCTACTTGATGATTGTTATGAAGGTTGCTCGGGAACAAAGGGAACATGCATTTACCTATTAAAAACCCAATAGCGATAACTATCTTGCATACCGTATCTAAGCAGATGTAGTTCAACTGTTTTCCACTCAAACACCTTACCATTCCTATAATGTGCACATAAACACGGTAACTCTTCATCATTAAGACATCTCTTTAGGAATTTTACAAACTCATTAGTAACTCTATGATACTCATCCTCTAGTCTATTTGTCTCACCCATTCACTCTTTGTATAGAGGATATCCCATCACATCTACTATGAACAATCACATATTCTGGGTAAAAAGCATATATTCATGGATTGATATCAATAGAATTGTTAAAAATCTAGTAACCCATGTTAGATACTACAATACCTAATGCATTTTAACAAAAAATGAGTTGAGTTAGTGCGTTTGAATATGTTCGTTTTTAATATTTCAAATTTTGATTTAAGTAGTGCATTTGAACCAAAAAAAAAACTAGTGCTTGAGATTTGAATCCACCTAGACAACATATTAACTAAATAACATATAACTAAACTATTTGAATCTTCCCTAAAAACCTTAAAAATCTCTTGAAGAATCTGCCTTATACTTATCACACAAACTAGTGCATGACATTGTGCTAAATTCTCACCCAAATGTTTGCTAATTTGGGATCAGCAGATTGTGTTGTAGATTGGCATTTAATCACAATTTTCCTATCGCTAATTTGGGGTCACCAGATTGTGCTACTTATTAAACTATTGTGGAAAATAATTTGTTTATTGATTTAGAGATCAATTATTGGTAGCTATAACATAATTCACGGTCAAATATATTTAGAATCTTGTACATATTGCAACATGATCTCTAGATTGGCCCATTAATTAACATGATAAAATAATAATAGTATCATATCCTATTAATTATTTTAAAATAATAAGAAATAAAAAGATAAAAAGTTGAAGTAACTTTGGAATGAATATGAATCAACCCCACATTAACAAAAATATAATTGATATAATTTTTTTGATTAAGTCTTAGAATTTTAGGTGATACACTTAAATCAATTGTATCACTTAAAAACCATGGAGAAATTCATTCAATATTCAAAACCCAATGTTCAACATATGATACAAAGAACCCATGAAACTCAAAATCCAATATTCAGCATACATCATTATGTCAATAAAACCCTTACCAAATTGAATTAATTAAAAAATCTATGTATGTATGTATGTATGTATGTTGTATGTACATATGTATGTATGTGTTACCTTGTTTGAAATAGTGAAGAACTGGAATCTTATTTGAGGAGAGAGAAAGCTGGTGGTGGTGGCACGAGGCAGAGAAGAGAGAGAACGCATCGGTGGTACAACGGTGCGAGGTGTGAGGCAGTGATGGCTATGCGAGGTCCAAGGTGAAGTGGTGGTGGTGCGAGGTGTAGAGAGGCAGAGAAGCTGAGAGAGAGAGAATGTCGACTAAGAGTGATAGAGAGAGAGAATAAATTTGATGGTGGTTAAGTATTTTTTAGACAACGACTAAGAGAAGTAAGGTTTTTATATCTAGTTTGTTATCACAATCTTTGACCCTAACATGACCATGACAACAAATAACTATTGTCATTGTCTATGACCCTGACATAACTGTGATAACACTCTTGACAGTCGTGTCACGGTCAAAGACCATGACAAGAGCTTCGTATTTTTTTTGTCAAGGTTTTTTACCATGACAACTCCTTACAGGTCAAAGCTTACAAAAACCCTTTTTTGGTGTAGTGTATATCTAAAAAGTACCCGGAACCCAATCACAACATCGATTACCTATTCTGAATATTTTGACCATTTACGAATTGCCGGCGCACTCGAAAAGGTCATCCGAGTAACCCAACTATAAATATGCTAACATCTCAATAGTCGAGCTCGACACGTGCGTACCGTACGTGTCACCCACCGATGTAAGACTTTATCGACATATAATAATAATTCGTCGCTTTCACTTATACGCAATATATAATAACTCACATATCTATTTACTTATTACACACAAGTAAATAATAATAATAATTATTATTATTATTAATAATAATAATAATATTATTAATCCCTTATCTTGCTTATTAATATTTACCAAAAAATCTATTTAATTTATCCCGATTAAATTAATAATATTAAGTACACAGAAATGAAATAATTATAACAGTGCTGGTAGTACATTCTCCCCTTAATAACAGAATTTCATTCCCCAAATTCGAATTTACCTGCCATGAAGAGCTTTGCGTACTTTTTTCGCATGTCATCCTCACTCTCTCACATCAACTCGACAACATTGTGGTGTCCCCACTGCACACTCACTAACGGTACCACCTTTGACCGAAGCTTCCACTCGCAACAACTCAAAATGGCAACATGTCTCTAATCATAAGAAATATCCGACTGCAAGTCAATCTCCTCAAGCAGTATATGCACGTAAGCCAATTCATCCCCGGGATACCTCCTCAACGACGACACATGGAACACTTCATGAATCCGCTGTAAATTTGGCAAGGTGAGCCCATATGCAACCGGGCCTACCCTCTTGATGATGGGAAAAGGCCCCACATACCTAGGCGCCAACTTCTTCTTCTTACTGAACCGCATCACTCCCTTCACCCACGTTAAACTCCAAAAATCATCGGCTAGCATCGGCACAACTTTTCAACTGTCCTAAGCTACTCGAATGTGAACCTTGATCAACTCAATCTTTGCTGATGTCTCCTGAATCAAATCTATCCAGAGAATATTATTGTCCCACACTTCTAACTAATAAGAGGGCGAACGACAAGGTCTCCCATACAAAGCCTCGAACAATGCCATGCCTATAGTGAACTGGTACAAGTTGTTTTGTGTAAACTCAACCAAAAGCAAATAATGCTCCCAGCTACCCTTGAAGTCCGGAATACACATCCTGAGCATATCCTCCAACATTTAATTTACCTTTTCCGTCTGTGGGTGATACGCCATGCTCAAACTTAACTCCATCCCCATTTCCTCCTAAAAGTTCTACCAAAAGTGGGACATAAATTATTATCCCGATCTAAAAAAATATTGAACGGTATCTCGTGCAATCTCACTATCTCTGCTATTAATAGCTGCACATACTGCCCTCACTACACCAAATTCTATGAATAGTCATAGCAGAGGGTCACGAATTTAGCTCGTGACTAAATGGTAACGGATAAAATCCCTGACCATGTCCAAAATAGGCAGACCAGTTCCATGACCAAGTGTGATCATGGAAGTACTTGGAGCTGGTCACAGCATTGAGCATAGACCATATGGGTCATGGCCCTCATCCCTGACCATGGCGTAACCATCATGGCGCCAAATTCGTGCCAAAATTCCCCCTAAAGTGGTCACGGACCTAGACCGTGAATGTATCCATTACTGATGCCAAAAATCCATCCAATAGGGTCACGACTATGGGCCGTGGCCAGTTCAAAATGGTCTCGTATTTGGGTCACGGACCCAGGCCATGACCACAATTATTTTAATGCTTTGGTCACGGCTAATGACATATAAAAAATATGGTCACACATAGGGTCACGACCCAAAGGCATAACCAGTGTCTTTATATTTAAAACCATAAATATTTTTTCATAGTCACCCTAAATTTCCCTCTCTCTCAATCTCAAACCCTAAGCGATTTTCGACTTCCCTCTCTCTCAATCTCAAGTTTTTAGCTCCTCTCTCTCTCTCTCTCTCTCTCTCTCTCTCTCTCAATATCAAAGGTAATTCTCAAACCCTAAGTTGGGTATTTATGTGTTTGTATATATGTGTGTATTTGTGCATTTATGTGTGTATATGTGTGTATAATCTGTGTATGCATGTGTGTTTACTGTCTATGTGTGTATATACTGTATGTATTTATGTGTGTATTGTGTTATGTTTTGTGTGTGAAGTGTGTATGTGAATATATGATAATACCCACAAATGTTTCTTCAAAAAAATATCCATGTACTGGTTCAAATTATAAGGTGATTCTTGGCTTCAAATTTTGTGGTTAAATTTGAGGGTTCAATTTTTGTTGTAAAATTTTAGACTAACGTATTCTGATTTTTTTGTTGTTAGTAATTAATGTGTGTTAACATTATTATTGAATATATGAGGAATTTTAAGATATAAAGTAATAAACCCTCGAATCCCTGATGTTCATTACGAACTCAACCCCCACTCATTAGGATTCCTGACTCTGTCCCTAATCTTCATGTATATTTATTTTAACACACACACATATATATATGTTTGTTTTATTTATTTTTCCCTAGTTAAAATTAAAATCCTAATCTTCATGCATATGTTTATATTTATTTTATTTTAACCTTGGTTAAAATCGAAACCCTAATCTTCATGTATATGTCTATGTATTTATTTTAACCCTAATTAAAATTGAAACCCTATCTTCATGTAAACGTTTAATGAGAAATGACCCTACTTTGGTGAAATACTGTGATTATGGGTGTTGATACCAAATTTAGTCTGCTAACATGGCCCAATTGAGTGAAGACACATGGCAATCTGCGTGGTAATAACAAACACTTCCGAGCAACACCTTGACCCACTCAGATACTCCGAGCAGTAGATACCATCCGAGGAGCCATACTGTGACGAGGAACTCTGCTTCCCCCATTAACTCAGACGCTTCGACCAACAAGAGTTCCCCGAGGAACTTTAATACATCGAGAAACTTATGAGTACCCAGCTACTTAGGCGGTCCGAGCAGCTTAGGCGGTCCGAGCTGCACCTCCAACAGAGCATTAATTGCAGGATAACCAACAGATTAACTGCGCATTAAATGTTCATTATTATCGTACAGATGTATACGCCTAATGAACGGCTATGTATAACCCTTTCACATGAACAACCTGAGGGCTATAAATACATTGTATCATCCTCATTGTAAGGGGACCCGAATTTCTTGATAAAACTTGTAATCCAGAATTCCCAAACAGTCAGCAATAACAGAAATAGTGGACGTAGACCATTCTTATAAGGCTGAACCACGTTAAAATTTCTTTGTCTCACTTTATTTTATCTGTGATTAAATAATTAGATATAATCTAATATTTTATATCGACAGATTGGCGCCATCTATGGGAAACGACTGGTAATATCATTTTTCATCAAAAACAATTCATTACAAATGGCTGATAATCCAGAACCCAGCAATCGAAACGCTGGAAGCCCTCCAAATCAATCTGCTTCGCCGAACGTTCCAGATCTGGCTGGAATAATGACAAATCTGGCCCAGGGCCAGACAGCCATGCAAGAAACTATGCGACAACTCATACAAACCCTTCATGGCGGAGTATCTATCCATTCAGGACATCGAAGTGTTCAAAGAAATACCCATTTACTTTCTTCGCGTACTAGGCGTACCGATTCATATCGTACTGAGGAGTCTGAAGATTTTTTATTCAACCTGGACGAACTTCGTCAGTACGAGCCACAGATACTGAACAACGTATCACTCTCTATCCAGAAAGGACTAGTGCGCTAGAAAGATTAAGCAGGGTATCTCCTTTTGATCGATTAGGTCCTAGGAGGAACAAAAGTCCTCCTAAGGCTGCGTCGAAGAGCTTTCGACGACCATCAGACTTAAGGGAAGGATCTGCCCAATCGCAACCAGCTGCTCGTCAAGATAGATCCCAGGAAGCCACATCAACGCGATCAGTTGCTCAAACCAATAGGCCCGAGGAAGGAAACGATGCATGGAAAGGCTCTATTCAAAGGCTAGAAGACAAACTAGGAGAAATAGCTAAGTCCAAGAACCCTCTACAACGAACTTTTGTTCAAGGGACACCCTTTGTCCATGCCATTGTGGATTTTCCCACACCGTCAAAGTTCAAAGCACCTGTTGTGACTCCCAAATATGATGGAAAGACCGACCCTCTTCTTCATATAGAACAATACCAATCTGCAGCCGACATCTATGTTGTTCCAGATGAGATGAGATGCAGAGCATTCTCAGGAACTCTTACCGGATCTGCTCAAATATGGTATAATAATCTTCCTCGGGGAAAGATCTTAACTTTCTTTCAACTGGCCGAGTTATTCATTGGGAATTTTTATTTTGGGGCAAAGCCAGTTAAACGAGTAGCGCATTTGTTAAGTGTTAGATAAAAATCTGGTGAGAGTACCAGAGATTATATAACTCGTTTTAATAACGAGAAGCTCGAAGTCATTGATTATGAGGAAAAGATAGCGATTACCGCCTTGATGAGTTGACTACTTCCCAACAAGTTGTACTACACTTTGGCCAAAGATCCACTTAGAACCATGTCAGAATTGATGGGAAAAGCGACCAAGATTATGAATGCCGAGGAGGCTATGGCTGCGAAGAAGAATATGGATGCCAAAGAAACCAAAGTGGAAAGTGATAAAGCTAAGAAGAAAGAGCATAGGAATAATGGTAGTGACAAACACTCAAAAACAAGGTCGTCATGGGAAATATTGAAGAAATTTGATAATTATAATCCTTTGAAGAAAGACATCAACCATGTTCTGGAAGAAATCAAGAACAACGAGGAATTAAACTGGCCAGAGAAAAAGAAGGCAGACCTTGACAGGAGGAACAAGGCAAAATATTGCGAGTTTCACAAAGATCATGGCCATATGACCAAAAATTGCGTAGCTCTTCAGAATGAGATTGAAACACTCATCAGACGAGGAAAACTGGCAAAGGATGTTGATCATAGAAATGAAAGAAAAAATAGCAACCGAACAAGAGCGAGGTCTAGATCTCCTCGTCGAGCAGAGGGGAACAAGAAAAGAGACCATAAAGTTGATCCAGAAGACGACCCCGATCTTCCCAAGAGACCAAGGCAGCCAGAACGTGAGGTATTTTTGATACGCTTTGGGTCATTTGATTGTAATGTTATTACAGGTGGAGATGCAGGAGGAGGAGACCTTACTGCAGAGAGAAAAGCTTACCTCTGTGAGGTTCAAGCTTGCTCATAATTCAATGAATAAATCTAGCTAAGGAGGATCGCCCTAGAAAGGTAAACAAAGAGAAATTGGTCATTAGTTTCTCAAAGAACGACCTCGCAGGTGTTCTATATCCTCATGATGACCCATTGGTGATCAAAATGAGGATGAAGGAAGTGATGATTTCAAGAGTATTGGTAGATAATGGTAGCTCGGCATACATCATGTTCTACTCGTGCTTCGACAGTTTAAATCTAAAACCATCTCAACTGGAGCCTTATCACAGACCCCTCCTGGGTTTTTCTGGTGAGAAAGTTTTTCCACTTGGGACGATCAAGTTGGATATATTCATTGGTACATGGACTGCTTGTCGAACATAAAGAATACGTTTCTTCGTGATGGATAAGAATGTTCAATCAGCATACAATATCATCATGGGAAGAGTAGGATTGAAGAAGTTGGAGGCTGTACCATCTATGGTACATCAATGCCTAAAATTTCTAACAAATTTTGGAGTAGGAGTTATGAAAGGTGATCAGAAAGTAGCTCGGAAATGATATTATTCATCCGCCGAGCAAGAGGAACTGGAGGAATCAAGGAAAAAGACTACTACCTATCAAGTGGATGAAGGTACTGAAATTGAAACATTCAATCCTAGAGATGAGTCGCAACTCGTGAAGGGTCAAGTGGTGGAAGCTACTGAAAACATCATTCTGGACAACGAGCACCCTGAACAACTACTTAAGTAGGTTCGTCGTTGGAAGCCTCACTAAAGCAGAAATTGATAACTTTCTTAAGAAGCAGAAAGCAAACTTTTTCGTGGAGTCATACGGATATGCTCGAGATAGACCCAAATTTCTTATGTCACGAGATCAATGTGAATAAGGAGATCAAGTCTGTGAAACAGAGAAGAAGAGTATTCAGTCCCGAGAAGAATCAAGCTATACAAGAGGAGGTCGAGAAGCTCCAGAAAGCTTACTTTATTAAAGATGTTAAATATTCTGACTGGTAAGCAAATGTGGTAATGGTGAAAAAGAAGAACAACAAATGGAGGATGTGTGTAGACTTCACTGACCTCAACAAAGCATGCCCAAAGGATCACTTTTTGCTTCCCCGAATTGATCAACTAGTGGATGCTACCTCGGGACACGAGCTGCTGAGCTTCATGGATTTTTATTCTGGTTACAATCAGATTAAAATGAAACCTGAAGACAGGGAGAGTACTTCTTTCATTACCCCTAGGGGAACTTATTGTTATAATGTTATGCCTTTTGGTTTGAAAAATGCAGGTACAACATATCAGTGGCTGATGAACAAAGTGTTTGCTAAACAAATCAGTTGCAATATGGAAGTCTATGTTGACGATATGCTGACAAAGAGCAAGAAAGATGTTGATCATCTAGTTGACTTAGGCCAGACCTTTAATCAACTAGATAAATATCAAATGAAGTTGAACCCGATGAAGTGCATATTTGGAGTACGAGAAGGCATGTTTCTCGGGTACATTGTCAATCAGCGAGGCATTGAAGCTAACCCTGAAAAGATCAAAGCTCTGTTAGGGCTGCGATCCCCAACGACGAAGAAAGAAGTGCAAAGTCTTACAAGACGAGTAGCAGCACTCAACAGATTTGTATCGCGAGCAACTGATAGATGTCTCCCATTATTCAAAACACTCCGAAAGACTTTTGAGTGGAATGATGAATGTGAGAAGGCTTTTCAAGACTTGAAGAAATATCTGGGAGCACCTCCACTATTGTCCAGGCCAGTGATGAGAGAAAAATTGTACTTGTATCTGGATGTGTCAGAGAATGCAGTTAGCTCGGCACTAATAAGAGTGGAGAATGGAGTGCAAAAACCGATTTATTACACTAGCAAAGCCTTTCGAGGAGCAGAGATCAGATATCCAAAGCTGGAAAAATTGGCACTGGCGCTGATCGAAGCGAGTAGAAGAATGAGGCCATACTTCCAGGCTCATACTATAGTCATATATATCGATATGCCATTGAGGCAAGCTCTTCATAAACCAGAAAAATTAGGAAGATTGATGTATTGGGAAATACAGCTCGATGAATATGACATACTTTATAAGCCCAGATCATCGCTTAATGGGCAAGCACTAGCAGATTTTATAGCAGAGTTCACCTATCCTGATACCATCGAGGAGCAAAAGCTGCTCACCGATCAATATGTGGATGTTACAGAATCACCAAAATCAAGCCCAGACCAGCTTAGGTTGGTAAAAGGGAAAGAAGTGATGATCGACGAACAGTAAGAAATATTAGGAGAGGGTGAAAGGAAGCAAAAAATTTTCCACTGAGGAACTCTATCAGATCAGAAATTTGAAGACGAGTTACCTATATGGAGTTTATATGTGGATGGCTCATCTTACGAACAGGCTGTGGCGCAGGGAGTGTTCTTAATAGTCCAGACGAGGTCGACATGGAATATGCTCTACGTTTCCAATTCAAAGATACGATTAATGAAGCTGAATATGAAGCCATGATTGCAGGTCTTAGATTGGTAAAAACCATGGGGGCAGAACAGGTTATTGTCTTCAGTGACTCGCAATTGATCATAAATCAAATGATGGGAGTATATGCAGACAAAGGAGAATTAATGATCAGGTATCATGCAAAAGCAAGGGAATTGGTATCAGAATTTGCTGCTAGTCAGCTGGTCAGAATACCAAGAATGGAGAATGCAAGGGCCGACGCCTTAGCTCGATTAGCATCAGCTACTCGTACCGAGCTACGAAGAGCAATCCCAATTGAAGTTTTAGCTGGTCGGAGTATAGATGAAGATTTGACGATGAATTTTATTACCCTTAATTTAGGAACATCTTGGATGGATTCCATTAGGGCATATATTGAGGAGGGGAAATTACCAACTGACAAACTTGCATCCATAAAACTAAAGTTTAAAGCTGCTCGTTATTTACTGAATAATGGTATTCTGTACAGATGAAGAATTATAGCAGGTTTGCAAAGATGTGTGCATCCCACCGAGGTGAAGGACTTGATTGGAGAGATCCATGAAGGGTCCTGTGGAGCCCATGTAGCAGGTCGGACGCTTTTGCAAAGAGTTATGATGCAAAGATACTACTGGCCAACGATGAGGGCTGATTGTATAGCCTACGCCAAGAAATGTGACAAGTGTCAGCGTTTCTCCTCCATCCGAAGAACTCCCCAAGCGTTGTTGACACCTATTACTTCCCCTTGGCCATTTTCCATGTGGGGAATTGAATTGGTCAGACCACTTCCAACAACCAGAGGAAGATTTAAATATCTCGTCGTCGCAGTGGATTATTTTACTAAGTGGGTAGAAGCTGAGCCTCTTATCGACATGACGTACGAGAAGGTGAATCAATTTATTTGGAAAAATGTTATTTGTAGATATGGTATTCCCCATGCATTCATTACCGACCATGGAACATAATTTGACAACGAGGTGTTCGCTGCCTATTGTCATCAGTCAAATATCTTGAAGATACACTCGGCACCCGGCCATCCCCAAAGCAATGGACAAACTGAAGTAACAAACAAAACACTACTGAATGGCTTGAAGAAAAGACTGAATGACACGAAAGTAAATTGGATCAATGAGCTACAATCAATACTATGGGCTTACCGAACTACTCCCCGAGCAGTAACAGGGGAATCTCCATATATGCTGGCATTTGGAAGTGAAGCCGTTATACCTACCGAGTTGGGTCTTCCGACACACAGAGTACTGAATTTCAATTCCCATATTAGCGATTTTATGAGAAGATTGGATTTAGACATGCTCGAGGAAGTTAGAGAAGAAACAGCCATCAGGAATGCTGCTTACCAACAACGAACATCTTTGTTCTACAACAAGAGGGTAAAGAAGTGCTACGTGAAAGAAGGAGACTATGTGCTAAAGAAAGTGATTCAAAAGCACAACAAATTGGAAGCAAACTGGCATGGACCTTACCGAGTTACAGAAGTTGTTTGACCAGGAACCTACAGAATAGCAACTTTAGAAGGGCAGGAGTTTAAGAATGCATGGAATGCAGAACACTTGCACAAGTATTATCAGTGATGTAAACTCTCATGTAATACATTTTCGTCAGTATGAATAAAGTAACAATGTTCTGCCCAGTTCTCTCTTTTTCTTGGAATTTTTTTACGGAATACTAGTGCTACACACTACTCAGCAAAACTCAGACTACTCTGAAATCTATTCCCGAAAACGCCAACTAAGGTTGGTCGGGAAGTAAATCTATTCCTAAAAATGCCAACTAAGGTTGGTTAGGAAGTAAATCTATTCCCGAAAATGCCAACTAAGGTTGGTCGGGAAGTAAATCTATTCCTAAAAATGCCAACTCAGGTTGGTTAGGAAGTAAATCTATTCCTAAAAATGCCAACTCAGGTTGGTTAGGAAGTAAATCTATTCCCTAAAATGCCAACTAAGGTTGGTCGGGAAGTAAATCTATTCCCGAAAACGCCAACTAAGGTTGGTCGGGAAGTAAATCTATTCCTAAAAATGCCAACTAAGGTTGGTTAGGAAGTAAATCTATTCCCGAAAATGCCAACTAAGGTTGGTCGGGAAGTAAATCTATTCCCGAAAATGCCAACTAAGGTTGGTCGGGAAGTAAATCTATTCCCAAAAACGCCAACTAAGGTTGGTCAGGAAGTAAATCTATTCCTAAAAATGCCAACTAAGGTTGGTTAGGAAGTAAATCTATTCCTAAAAATGCCAACTAAGGTTGGTTAGGAAGAAAAACTATTCTAAAAAGTGCCAAAGTTGGTCGGTAAGAAAAATCCACTAACTATGGTTGATCGGTAATAAAAACCCACTAACTGTAGTTGGTTGAGAAGGAAAATTTACCGACCTTGGTTGGTCGGAAACATTTTATAAGTACGAGAAAGTGATCGAGCAAAATTTTTTATACTCGTGACTTTTTAAATTACTACCAAGTTGGTTGGGAAACAAAACATCATTAAGTTTGGTTAGTTGACAAATGATTACCACAAATTCAAGATAGTCGATAATAAGTTTTAACAAACTCCAGTTGATCGACAAATAACACAATGTTGTTATCTTTTTAACAGATATACATGCACATATGTAAAGTGTTTTATAATTACAAGACAATGGCAGTCAAGATTTGCAAATAAAATTATTTCTTTAAATGTAAAACAAAATACATCAAGAATGAAATACAAATTTATTACATCAAGATTCCTATTCTATTGGTTTCTTCCCCTCTCCTTTTGAAACAGGTTCCTCGCCAGCAGGTGGATCATTCAAAGTATAAGGGGAATTTATGAAGTTAAGATCTTTAAGCATCCTGATGTTCATCACAGATGGTCGATCGAGTAGGTGCTCGGGACGAGATATCTCAACATTGGAATGGAGATTGTAATCGCCAAGGTATTTGGAAATAAAACACCGAGGGATGGCCTGAGCAGGGATCCAACTCATGTCAAGCTTGAATGGTGGCACTGGTAGGTCGAGCAACCCAGGATTATGGTAATCCCACAGGTAATGACCCTGTTCCAGTTGCATTACACCTAAGGCATTCAACCATCCCTGTTTGTAACCCTCATTATTTGAATTTTGGATACGATCATTCAAATGGTAGAGATCCTCATTGTAGCCAGCCATCCAGAATTCTCTGGGCTGCTTGTGGAATTGATATGTCAATCTTTCCAGTTGCTCTTGGAGAATTTTTATAAAGAGTTCTTTATTCTCCAAGGTAGACTTCTGTACAGAAAGCTGCTCGTCCACATTCCTTATCTTCTTAGACATCTCAGCCAATGCCTGGTTCTTTTCCATCAGTTGGAAGGCCTGGTTCTCCAGAGCAGATTGAGTTCTCTGTTCATCGACAGTAATCCGAGGAGCTCTTGATCATCCCCGAGTAGATGTAGAAGGGCCAGTTCTCTTCAAGGTTTCTAATTCATCCCTCAGGTTGGCATTTTCGACCTCCAAAAAAGAGAATCCCTCGTCGTTCACAGGGACCAAAGCGTTTGAGGTGGAAGCTGCAGACTTCAACTGAGACACCTCTCTTTGCAGGTCATTATTTTCCTTCTCTAATAACTCAGCTATCTGTCTGTGCTCTTCGACCTCAGCCTTCAAAGTTCTCTTCCTCACATCGTAAGCAGCAAATAATTTGTCGTATCCCTTATCGGCAATGAGTTACTGATACTTCTTCTCATATCCTTCGTGCAAAAGGGCTGCAGATTCCTTATGTTGTTGCTGAAGTTCTTCAAGAGTGCCCTAGAGATCTTTAATCATATCATTGTATGCTACGTTGTTAGCCACTGCACGGTCGTGCAGGCACTTCAAATACTGATAGGCTTCAATTGCTTGCTCTGAAGCACCTTGACCGAGGATGTCAATGATTTGAGCTGCACTCATGTCTGAATGACCAACTTTGAAATACTCATTGCATTGCCTTAACAATTTTGCATCGTGAGCAGATAATAAGTCCATCCTAGCCAGAAACTAGTAAAGGAAGAAAAAGCAAGAATCAATAAGAGTACAAACAGAGCATGGAAAAAAGAATCAACAGTATGCATAAGCAAAAGTTCAAATTTTATTACATCATAAAGGAGAAGTACAAAGTTCAGAGTTACATTTGACAAAGAAAAAATAAAATAGAGAGAAATCCGAACAACTCTACACCTTTTCCTTATCTCCCAAAACTTTCTCGAGAGGCTGGGACGAGGAGGTAGGTTGCTCGGATGAAGTAACGGGTAGTTGAAGTTCCTCGCCAGTGGGCTGGATAGCTGGGGGATGAGAAATTTGGTCTCTCATCACCATGGAAGATTCCTCAGAGGCAGCTTCGTCCTCTTCTTCTTATTTAGGAGTTGGAGGGGGCCCGGGATGTGTCGCTGAAATAGTTCAGAATTTTCATCAACTTTCATCTCTTGCAAAGCAGCGACCCATCCATCTCTAAAGTATTTGAGGCTGCCATTTTTCACTTGCGACATCATGGCAACCAAACCTTTATTCCACCCTTTATCCCAGCCGGCGCTGAAGGATTTTTTGACAGCCAATTTCCTTTTTGTCTTCTCCGAGGTTAGCTTCTCGGAAAGAAGATCATCAGCAGCCTTCAATTTATTCTCAACTTCCTCCTTCTGAAGACTTACTTCCCGAAGTTGATCCAACTCCTCCTCAACAGTCTTTAGCTTATTTTCAAGCTCCCCAGCATTTTTGAGCTTCCCTTCGAGCTCTTTATTCTTCTCCTCCAAATCATTTATTTTTTCTCCAACCCCTTGGAGACCTCAATAACTTGAGCCTTCTCCTCCTCGGTCGAAGTGAGCCTCTTCTCCCAAATCACCTTGTCATCAGCATACTTCTGACGAGAATCCTTCAGGGATTGCGTCAGACCCACCAAGGCTTCCTCTACACCTGATGAGGAGCTTGAAGCTTTAATAACTTCATCTTTATTCAGAATTGTATTAAAACAGGTCACCAACTGGGAAAATAAAAACAAGTCAGTGCACAGATACAAAAAGGAAAGAATGAAAATTTAAGACTATAGGACTTACAGAAGCAATATGACGAGCTGCTAATGTGGTAATCATATCCCGAGAAAGGTTTTCTTCAATACCTTGGATCTCGAGAATGATCCAAGTCTTCACCGAGTTCATAGCAGAGCTCGGGGCAACAAAAGTGGGAACACCACTAGTCGGGGGCTGAGAGATGGGTTCAGCCAAATTGATAGAGGAGATTTTCTTCAGCCTCCTCAGAGGAGCATCAACGTTCTCGACTAACGATGTAGTCTTAGTCGGAGAAATGACAATCACCTTGCTTGGAGCAGCAGCCTTGCTCGGGGCCACTAGGGGATTCTCGACAACCTTCACAGGAGCAGCCGAAGGAGGTGCATCAATTTTCTTTGTCCCCTCTCCTGGGACATCAAGCTTACTTTTCTTTGCCTCTCCAGCACCAGAGGCAGATTTCTCAAAAAGGGTAGGAGGTCTTATTTTCTTCATCCTTTCACTCAAGGGAATATGTAACTCAGGTGAAGAACTTGTAGAGGCTGGTATTGGTTCTGCGTCGCTTATCACCGGACGAGCAGTAAAAGAGGAGGTGTAACTCTTGTACTGCAGCAAATATGAAGCTGACCTAATATGCTCGTCGGCAACAGTCTGATGCAAACTCCAGATAAGTTTTAAATGCCTTATGTTAGCGTCTGTCTCTTTTGGAGATTTTCTTTTGCTGTCAACTGCAAATAAATCAAAATTAAAATATAAGTGACACATTTTATCAAACACAAAAGAAGCATAATTTTGAAAATAAAATAAAAATAACCTATCCCATTGCCATATGGAGGACATCTGGGACCCTGGTAAACATCAACTCTAGTTAATGGAGGGTGTTGCCAATTTTTCATAACAACCCCGTGCTCAAAGTAGTCCCTATTGGCATCTGGGAGATTGACCACTAAAGCTCTATTTAACAACCTAGTTTTTAAATAAAAAGTATTATCACCCACAACCCATCTATAACAAAACATAATCTCAGGAATTTCTATAGGAGTTCCATGAATTTGATTTAATCTATAAACTCCATTAACTATTCTCCATGTATTGGGGGCTATTCTTGCAGGAACCACATCAAAGTATTGGCAGAATTCCAGACATAAAGGGTTTGGGGGAAAAGAAAAGCCACATTCAGCGACAAAGAGACTGGGGAACCAATGTCCCTCAGCCAAATGAAAATAGTCTGAAGGCTCATAAAGCTCTTCCAAAATAACCCATGAGGGAATAGAGAAATCAGAGAGAAACTTATCAATCGATTCTACAGGATAAACCATGATGAAAGAAGGAAATCAAAGAGAAAGAAGAAAATCTTACACAAAAGGGATGAGTCTGTTGACAAAAAATGATGAAAGAGATGAACGCACAGGAGAGAGAAACAATGGCAAACTCAAAGAGACAAATCTTGAAAAAGTAGAAGACGAGGGGATTTTCTGCAATGCTTAAATACCATGTCTTGGGAATGGGTAAAGATAATGATTACAAAAAGAGACGGTTACGTTATCGGTGGCTAAAAAAATAAAAAGGGTGCGGGAATCGAAGCGGTTATGAAAATTCAAAAAGTCCGATTCTACGAATTTGGAAGAAGAAATAGATACAAAAGAAAATACTCCTAAATTTCAGGATGACCATTTAAAACCGTCATATTTCGAGAAAGAATATTCCAAACTCCTCAAATTTTGAACTGTGAAACATTGGGGGCTTCTGTTGATACCAAGTTTAGTCTGATGACATGGCCCAATTGAGTGAAGACACGTGGCAATCTGCGTGGAAATAACAAACACTTCCGAGCAACACCTTGACCCACTCAGATACTCTGAGCAGTAGATACCATCCGAGGAGCCATACTGCGATGAGGAACTCTGCTTCCCCGATCAACTCAGACGCTCCGACCAATAAGAGTTCCCCGAGGAACTTTAATACACCGAGCAACTTATGAGTACCGAGCTACTTAGGAGGTCCGAGCAGCTTAGCCGGTCCGAGCTGCACCTCTAACAGAGCATTAATTACAGGATAACCAACAGATTAACTACGCATTAAATGTTCATTATTATCATACAGATGTATACGCCTAATGAACGGCTATGTACTACCCTTTCACATGAACAGCCTGAGGGCTATAAATACATTGTATCCTCCTCATTGTAAGGGGACCGAAATTTCTTGATAAAACTTGTAATCGAGAATTCCCAAACAGTCAGCAATAACAGAAACACTGGACGTAGGCCAATCTTATAAGGCTGAACCACTTTAAAATTTCTTTGTCTCACTTTATTTTATCTGTGATTAAATAATTAGATATAACTTTAAAATCTCTTTGTCTCACTTTACTTTATCTGTGATTAAATAATTGGATAAAATCTAATTTTTTACATCAACAATGGGTATGTGTTTTGTCACGTAGATGATATAAGGAGTATGGAATAATGATTGATTGTTGGTTTGGTTGTTGGATAGTATGTTGAATTTCATGGATTGATAATACACATATACTTTTTAACTATAAAATAATAAACCCTAACATAATGTGTCTTAACACTTACCATGGGTTGTTGTTTGATTTCACGTCGGTGACATCAAACATGTAATGGGTTAAGAGAAGGGTATTGATGAATCAAAACCTTAATCAAGCTAATATACCCTATACCTTATACGTTAACATTCAAAGTTATTAATTAATTAAAGCCTTTATTTGTAGGACTCACATTCACGCCCTCATATATTTTTCTTAGGAAAAATGAGGCACAGTGATAATCAATGGCAATAAGAGTACGAGAGGTTTCAATTGGACCGCACATATACCTATTTTATTATTGCACGCTATATAGAGGGTAATCCTATTTATAGGTATGGTAGTAAGAAGATCGAACAATTTAGCTACCATACAAATCATGGAGTTAATCTCCAACAAGAGTACCTGTTCGATCGTATTCCATTTTTCCTACCAGAAATCTGGGATGACGATATAGAGGATATATTCCACATACATAATCTTGATATAGCCCTAATTTTGCTTACGTTGTTAGAGATGGAAAAAAAATTCACCCTTTATGGATACAACTGCGTAGAGAGAGCATTGACATAGACTGCGATGTCTCACGCCATATGCATGTAAAATTGAATCTTGCCAACAAGTTAAAAAAGATAGGATTCCGAGTTCATATCACAGATATCTATTCATTAATCGTATATATTCTTCCTCATAGTTGGCCACGTGCAAAAATCCATAAGTTTTTATAAACTAAACCGAATGGATGGAGATCAGGCACATCAAATATATTCTAAAGTCTTACTATGAAAAGTTACACACACACACACACGTATACATATATATAAAAACTTGATTAGTTAGTTATAATTTCTTATTATTATAATTATTTAGTCGTTTATGGCTTTTCATTTTTGTAGATAATTTTGGGAGGCAACGACCAAAATGTACCAAGTGACGAGGTGACACCCCCATGAGGATCCTCATCTCGTGCACTTACAACCAGAATTATCATCACCAATCGCTGAGAAATTCACAACTCCACCTCTGGTTCATTCCCCTACTCCACGTATGACTCCAATTAAGAGTAGGCAACAAACCCCTATTATTCCAACACCCCATTCTGTGCTCCCGATACCTCCCGCTCAAATGAAAAGAATCCCATTGGGTTCTCCCTTATCGGGAATAACCCCACGGGTGATAAAATGACCTGCTAAACTTTAAATCCCAGTGTTTGTCATTAGGGAAAATGAACATGGGAGTCGGGGAGCAAACAATTGGAACTTTATTGATCAAGCCATGAAAGATGACATCTACGATCAACTTTGCATGTGGTTTACATTTCTCAGTCAAAGCATAAGGTTCTTTCTCGGGTTAGTGAACAATTAAGGACATACTGGAGAAACCTTCGATAGAGATATTTCCCGAAGGATGAATCGAGCTATGATATTTTGGCTTTGACATACAGGGTGCCTCGCAATGTTAAAATGCAGGTGGAGCAGTGGAATAATTTTTTGGAGAATGAGTCAAAGGATAAGAAACTTGTCCAGAGGGAGACGAATAAATCAAACAGGGCAAAAAAACTGATTTCTACAGGCTGGGCTCCAAATCTTATGCAGATTTGAAAAATGAATGGTTTAGTATAGGGGTGTGCACGAACCCGAATAGACCGAATGAATTGAAAAAACCAAACCGGACCGGACCCACTTTTGCGTTTTTTTTTTAATTCGATCTTAATTCCGTCTTAGAATGTAAAGGACCGCAATATTCGATCCGATTTCGATCTTGGATCATAAAATTCGGGTTTGGACCGGACCGAACCGCTTTTATTAATATATATATATATAGGCTCAAGTGAGGTCCTTAAATGAGGTCCTTATGTGAGGTCCATAATAAGACAAAAGTAAGACCTTTAGTAATATTCTACTTTAGACCCTAATACATTTAGATAACGATTTTGCATTTTAAGCTTTAAGACTTTAGAAATAAGAAACCCGCTGAATTCCGACCAAACCCCTATTCTGGTATCAGAGCCATAAGATGTTCCTTTTAGCCATACGGTAAAAAGACTTTAATGTACTTGGGATTTATCCCTCGCATTTACCAAGATATTTTTGGAACCAACCCAAACTACCAACCTATACCCATAACTGATTTAGACTTAGAAGGTTGTTTAACCACACACATAGACGGTTGTTCACATATCGAACATATCCCAGCCAAACACGCAGACAGTAGACAAGTTACTGCTAGTGCTATTAATAGCATAATAGACCAAAATAAGTGTATATTGCTTATATTAAGACAATTAATAAAAAACACTCATACCTTAGAAACAGAGATAAAAAATATCTCTAAAAGATTATTAGACATAGATAATCAAATCCCAATAGACTTAGTCCATGTTTTACAAGAAATAAATATTAAGACTAATCATATAGAAGTCCTTAACAAAGACATTTTAGAAATTAAAACCTTAATTAAAAATCAAGATAGCGAGTTAATTAAACTTACTAAAGAACAAGCTAAGCTTATCCCTAGACTAGATAGTTATCTTCCTAATGGAGATAGTTAAATCAAATTGGAATGAGGTACCTAGAGACCTCTCCATTCAGACTTTATCAGAATTTTATCAAAGAATTTTAGAAAAAATAAATGATGATAGATTTTATTATAAGATAAATGAAAATGAGATTGCCAACGCGGCTAAAGCAAATAGACTTATATTAGAAAGATTGAATTTAATTTCTACATCCATAGAAGCTACCCAAGATTATAATAGTACTTTTGCATTTAGACTTAAAGGCTAAGACAGAAGGATTAACCACCTTATACACAGACTTTGTTAAATTCCAACAAAATTTAGCAAATTACCTTAATAATAGGGAGATCCATAACCTATCCAAAATGGATAGTATTATTAATGAACTTAGACTAGACATGGCCCAAGTAGAAGAAAAATACAAAGAAATTATAAACGGAATTAAGGCCGTATATAATAAACCATCCCAAGCAGAAATAGACTCGCCTTTTATTCTAACACGGTTAGATAAAATTGAAAAGACTGTAGAAGCCATAGAAATTAGATCTATGCAGCAACAAGAAAAAGATAATGAAGTAAAAGATTATATTACTAACATTGGTAAAACCATTGTTAATTCTCTAGCTAGACATAGTGAAGAAACTTCTGAGAAGACTAGAAAAGAGAATAAGAATTTTAAAGAAGAAATCCTTAACCAGATAAAAAGACAAAAAGATTATTCAGATTTCTTAGAAAGAATTGAAAAAATACTTGAACAAAAACAGGTTGCCACCTGTAAATTTAGAGAAACCCCTCCCATAGAAACTAGAGAAAAGAATACCATAGGTAGAGGAGTCATAAATGACGGATTAGATAAGACTAGCAAGATAGTTAGCTCTATCCCAAATATTGGACAGAGTAATCATATGCTCCAAAGACTTAAGGATTCATCCTCCAATGTTAGGACATGGTGGAAGGAGAGAAATTTCACCAATCCTCTCCAATGGAAAGAGTGGGGTGAAGTTGACTGGAAGATTGTTGAAGATTCCATCCAAGATGGACAACTTCTAGCCGTTAGATACATAGACTTGTTTAAAGAAGGTGCCACTCCTAAGACTCCCAATTATAACATGACTTACCATTGTAGGAATCATGTGTTAGACAAATCCTATACTGCGCTTCAAGTATTTGACTCAGAATGGCTTAGATCTAGAGGAACTGATAGGAAGTTCCAATTTCTAACCTTTGGACTCTTTCAAACAAGAATCCAAGGATTACATAGACCTCAGAATAATATTAACATATTATGCTGTTTAGTAGACAAAATATGGAAAGATTTTGAGAAAAGCCTTATTGGGATAGCCCAATTAGAAATTTCAGACAACATAGGATACTTTAATGTCATTCCGACATTTACAGTAATTGTAGACACAGCCAAACATTTTAAGTTAATCTTATATGCTAGTGGCTATGAAGACTATATTATCCCAGACGCTAATATAAATATAGAATTCCAAAGCTATGTGAAGTTCTCCCAATTTCCTTATGAAGGAATGCAGCCAGGAATTTCTAGCGGTAGACTTAATGAAGAAATTTTAGTTAGAACCAATGTTTCAGACTATAATCATACTTACAGTATTAGGAATACTGGACCTATGAAAGAAAAGGCTAAGACCCTCTGGAAATTGCCAGAATTTCAATAAATTAAGACTATACAAGATAAACCATTGTTTATTAATCAAGACGACGTCACTGGAAATGTTACCATCCAGTTTGGTCCTCCTAAGATTGTCAATAAGAATATCCAGACCGAAGAAATTAGATTTAGGAATATGAGAGAAGCCATAATAAATGATCCTTCAGAAGGAGAATGTAGTAGTAAGACTAATGCTAGTTTACTAAGACAAGCCCCGATAATTAAACCTAGAAGATCATTTGAACAAAAAGACTTAGTTAAAGGAAAAGCTAGGATCCAAAACTTTGGACATGAACCCTCAGAGTTGGATATGAAGACATTTAAAGATAACCTTAAGAAAAGTCATTCTGTTAGATTTCAAGAAAGTGAAAGATTTAATATGATAGCCTAAGACCGCATATTAAAATTAAAAGAATCTAAGAATACTAAAGAACTTCTTAGAAACTTAAGACTAATAGAATAAGGAGAATAAAGATTAATGTCGGCTACACAAGTAGAGCCTAGTAAACAAGAGATAGGAAATAGTAGTAAGCTAGAAGATGCTCCTAGACTTTTTAGTAAGCCAATAGGAATAAATATTCCAATTTACTCAAGCATCGTAGTAAAGACAAAACCTGATTATATAAAAGACTTTCCAACTAGTGATAAGAGTTTCACTCCCGTTAAGACTATGGCAAGTCAAGCCATAAATCCAGTAGATATATACCTTAACTTAGACAATGTTCAAGATAGGAAGAAAGCCTTAGATGAATGGCATAATCAGATGAACATGTGTTTCGCATCTAATGAACAATGGGATGCAAGTTCATGTAAACAGTACGCTAAGAAATCCATTAGAGGTATTGCAAAAGATTACTTAGATAGTTTAAGAAAGGCTACAGATGAAGACTCCTTAGCTAAGGTTGAGAAGATGAAAGAAAATGTAGAAGAAAGATCAATTGAAGAATATATTCACTTGTTCACATCAGAATTCATTGGAGCTGGACATCTAGCTCAAATCAATGAACAAGACCTAGCAAAAACTAAGCTAGCCCTCCTTAGCATTTGCAAATTAGATAAGATAAATGAATATAGCAATAATTACAAGCAGCTATATTACCAAATTAAAGAATTTAGAGAGACCTTAAAAGATGAATACTTTAGAAAGATACCAGCCATAGGACAAATCCTAATTAATGAATATAAAAATTGGCCAGGTGTAGCTGGAGTTAAGAATAACTCCCTTGGTGAAAGAATCAATTTTGCCAAAGACTATATCATATCTAAAAGACGTGATATAACTCAAGAAAAGTTAATAGAAGAAACTTTCAAGCAAATCACTCCGATCAAAGACGAAAGAGACATTGCTCCAATCCAATGGGGACGTGAAAGTGAATCTAAGAAATTCAAAAAGAATGTAGAATGGAAACATAGGAAGTTTAAGACTAAACCTTTAGGATTTTCAAAGAAGTATAAATTTAGACAAATTACTACCTTTAGGGAAAAGAATCCTAAGACTAAGAAAAATAGATTTCACCAACGAAGATACTTTAAGAAGAATACTAGTAAGTATAAGAAGGTTCCTAATTATAGGAAAGAAAAAGACGTAGCTCAATCTAAGACTGCTACTAAAGAATGTTAGACTTGCGGCAAAGAAGGACACTTTGCTAAAGACTGCACTAATAAGAAAGATAAAGAAGATATTAAAATTATTAATACAATATTAGACTATGCAGATCAAGAAGAATTAGATATCCTATACACTATAAAAATATCAGACATAGAAGATGATGATAATACTAGTATCTATAGTGCATATACAGACAGTGATTTAGAAGACTATAGTGATATTGATGAGTATGAAGACTCTCAGGATACCCTAGACTTATATATGATGCAGACTGATCAAGGCGATCTAAATGATGAATATATAGACTTTGAAGACGCTTGGTATAAGTGTATATTAAGCCCCTTTTTAAAGAAAGATGGACAGTTAGTAATCCTGAATTACTAACCTATATACCTAGATGTTATTTTGATGAAAGACATTATTGTACATTTGAAACGAAATGTAGCAAAAAAGACTTTAGATGCGTAGAATGCTTAAAAGTTATACAGACAGAGTTATTTATGGTTTGTATTATTTGTCAATTACACTACCATGAAGACTGTTGGAGAACTAGATTTAGAGCAATTTATACTAGCCAGTATGACGCTCAAATAAACTTAGATATTAAAACATATTATCAAGACATTGATAAAAATATAGCCAAAAGATTGCAAGAAAATGAAGACTTCAAAGGAAAGAAAATTTCCTATGATTTAGAAGAATACCATTCTGATAGTAGTTCAGAAGACCAAATACCCTTAGATTTTATAGATAAACCTCAAAAAGGAATATCTATTTTAGAAAAGAACAATTTAGGAATTTCTACTAAACCACATGTTTGTTTTGTAGAAATATTTGTCAACATAAAGATTATCTTAAAAGACTTTCAGCTTTTATAGATACAGGGTGCTCTCAGAGTATTTGCAAGGCTAATGCCGTTCCTGAAGACTATTTTCTAGAAAGTACTCAAGAAATCTATGGTAAAGTGGCTAATGGAGATCCATTTACCTTATAATTCTAGACTATTCCTATTTATTTTAAAGTAGGAAATCAGACCAACAAAACCGTTAATCATCGATTTTGGATAATGGATCCTCGTCCTAGTTTCACAGGAAACATTATTTTAGGACAGGACTTTATTAGTAAATATTATCCTTATACTCAGTATAACAATAAGATATTAATTAGCGATCAAGAGGAATTTAATATTAAAGCCCCTCTAATAGATCATAAGACTGCCTTTGACCTTATGCAGGTCAAGCCTAATTACAAACCTATAAAACATCAGAGTTCTTCAACTGAGCATGGTGGACCTAGACCTAAAACCCAACAAGAAGCCCTAGAAATTACTAAACCCTTACAAAAAGAGTGTAAGTGTCCAGACCAAAAGTGTTATAAGCAAATAGCACTTATACAACAAGACATTTTATATCAAGCCCAGCAGACCTTATTACAGATTCAAGCCATATCCAAACAGAAGAAAATGGATATAGAAGTAGAAAAGGAAAAAATTAGGCAACTAGCTGAGCCTACTTTAGGAGAAAATCCCATCGCTAAGTGGGATAAAAACCAGAGTTATTGTGAAATCATCCCTATTAACCCAGACACCACTATTAATGGTGGAACCTATAAGAAAGGATACTCACAAGAAGATAGGGAAGAATTCAAGAAAGACATAGATGAAATGATTAAGTTAGGCATTATTAGAGAAAGTAAAAGTAGACATAATAGCTTAGACTTCTATGTTCAAAATGAATCTGAACGAAAAAGAGGAAAAAGACGTATTGTTATAGAGTATAGACAATTAAATAAGAATTGTGAATTTGATTCTTATAAGATACCAGACAAGAATAATTTGATCAATTTAATTGAAGATAGAATTATATTCAGTAAGTTTGATTGCAAATCAGGCTTCTGGAAAATAAAGATTCATCCAGACAGTATTACTTGGACAACCTTTAGTGTGCCCCAAGGAAAATACGAATGGCTAGTAATGCCATTTTGATACTTGAATGCTCCTCAAGTTTTCTAAAGAAGAATGGATAATATATTTAGACCTTATTCAGAATTTTGTCTTGTTTATATAGATGATATTCTTGTAGCCAGTAAGACCGAGATAGAGCATGTAGACCATCTTAAAAAGATTATTTTAGAATTAGACAAACATGGTATTGTTATTTCCAAAAGGAAAATGTAGTTATTTCAGACTGAAATAGACTTTGTGGGAATGCATATTAATAAAAGAAAATTATCCTTAGAAGAACACATAACTAAAAAGATTCTTGAGTTTCCAGATCAACTCAAAGATAGAAAACAATTACAATCATTTTTAGGATTGTTTAATTGTGCTGCAGACTTTATTAAAGACCTTGCTTCAAAAAGACAAAGCTTAACATCCAAATTAAAAGGAACAGACAAAACCAATCCCTTTTATTGGACTAAAGATGATTTTGAAGTCATAAGACAAATTAAAGATGCAGTCAAGAATATTCCTTTACTTGAACTGCTTAATGTAGAAGACCAGTTTATATTAGAAACAGATGCCTCTGATAAATAATGGGGAGCAGTATACTTTGCCATTGATCATCAGACAAAAAAGAAGAAACTTTGTAGACATAGTTCCGGAACCTTTACAGATCCAGAAACTAGATACACTGCCCATGAAAAAGAAATTTTAGCCATAGTAAGGGTAGTAGAAAAATATATGTCGTTTCTTAGACCTAAACATTTTACTGTTTATACTGACTCTTCTTATGCAGTAAAATTTAGAGACTTAGATTTGTCCAAATCAAGAACCAATAGACTAATTAGATGGCAACAATTGCTTAATGGTTATGACTTCTCTGTTATATGTATTAAGGGAAGTAAAAATACCATTCCAGACATTATATCAAGAGAGCCAATGTTTGCTAACACTAATATGATTTCATGTTTTATGTTGCAAACAGAAGACCTAGAAGACATGAGTTCCTCTGGAACAAATATACTAAACAAGGAAGACGTTGCAGACTATCTTAGACGCATAAGACCAAATGCTGGTATAACGCAAAGACTGACTCATATTCAAGACTCTCAAGAAAGACCAATCCTAGAGAACTTTGATGATATCTTAGCTCCTCCTGGAAAATCTAGACAAGAGATTATTTCTCAAAATAGACTCATTGGGAAAATGTATTTTCCTCAATATAAACCTGAACAAAGATATCCAGACTTGATCAAATTCAGACGAGAATTTTTGAAAGATGAAAATACTCTCATAGACGCTATATGGTGGAACGTCAAGAATAGACGTTGGATCGAGTTCAAACAAAATTTGGTAGCTATTGCCAGATTCATGAGAACTCAAAGACTCGCAGCTACCCAACTCAGTGGTACTGTTGTGCCTAGACCTCGGATTCAGACTTATGCTCAGACTCTTGGAGAATCCTCCAAAACTAGACCTACTGATTTCTGTTATTAGAAAAAAACATTTAAGATTAAGATTGTTATATCATTTGGTCATAATAATCTTCCATTAACTGAAGACTTTAAAAAAGAATCTAATAACATTATTGATCATTTTAATATGTTATTATCATAATTAAATGGAGATGCCTTAATAATTAAAGGTTTCTTCAAAGACGTTCCAAAAATATATCTTTTTGGAAAATCAGAAATGGCTCATATAACTCTTGCAGACTACGGGTTCATTGGACTCGTTCAGATAAAAGACATTGAAGACTCTGTTCTTCTTGGAAAAATAGTCCATGAATATATTAAGAAGGTTGAAGACTTCCTTCATCTATTTTCTAGAATCTATCAGATTGCTCTAAGTTCCTGTAAAGGAATGAGAGTTGAAGGATTTAGACTTGTTAGATTTTCCAGTTACATATTTGAAGACGTTGAGATTTTATCAGAAGACGAGACTAAAGAATTAATCGTTGATAAGTCCAAGATCCAGATTGCTCAAGCCATGGAGACCATAGAAGTTATGGAGTTATTGACAGGAAAAGACAGGTGGTACACTGCCTACCACAAATAAGACCTGATAATCCAAGCTGATGATCCATTCAATGGAAGGCTCAAGAAAGAATCCAAAGAAATGGTAGAGATAGATTTGCTAGCTAGCCTTAGAACTGTAGGTCCCATTGATGAATTTTTCAACAATGCCCTACCAAACCAAGACAAGGAAGAAGAAGACACATATGAGACAAAGATGGGTCCCTCGTTAGTAGAGGAGCTATTAAAGACTGAAGATGCTCTGCACTAGTCCCCTGCATTATTGCAAGAAGATAAGAAGACTCCATGATACGGCTCAGACCTGCCCCATATGGACCACCAAACTGATAAAGACTTTGTTTGATGCTCTTGCATTATTACAAAATGATGAGACTCATGATGAAGACTTGGCACGCTCCATCAACTGGCCTTTCTTTTGAAAAAAAAAGGTTCCCAGATTATCAAAAGACATTAAAATCTTGTAGACCCGGCTGATAAGATTCTGAAGACAATGTTGCTTTAATAATTATATGCTATCAACCGGATTGCTTTTAGTAGTCGGTTACCAGTCATTTTGTAGTACCCTTGATCTATAAAAGGGAGCGTCCATTTGTGTTTTAGATATCAGGAGTTAGAGAGTGAGAGATTGCTAGACTTCCAGTGTTAGAGACAGAATATTCTTATAAAGACTAATATGTATATGAGTGAGTAAACCTCTCATAGTTAGGGGAGAGGGAAGAGTTGTAACTACTTATGCTATGCAACAAAAGTGTTTTCTTTTCCAAAAATCTCTTATGTTAAGTTGTTATTTTTTTCCAAATTGTCTCTAACTTTCTGTTCATAGAGGACTATTGTGTGGAACCTCTGGTGTAGCACACAAGGTGTTTTACTGGTGAACCGCCGTCAGGTGCCGATTTGCTGTGAGCCGTTAGCCAGGTGGGCGTTAGGCGTGAAGGCGTACAGGCAGGAAACGGGTCAACCGCCAAAATAGTGGATTGAGGTGTGATACATAAAGAGAGAGTTGTAGGTGGCCGAGATCAGAGAAGAATAGTATCAAGGCTGAAGAGACAAAGGGAAGAAGATAAAGATATTGCAGACCAGAAGGAAGGTATAACTCGAACCAAACCCTTAACTATTTTTACATATTATTCTTTTAAAAAGAATCTTATATAAGCTTATAAATCACTAGAGACTTTTTAGAATTTGTTAATCAAACAAGTTTAGACTTAACTAGAGAAATTCAAGACTGGACTCCTACAGACACTAAAGATAAAGAACTAATAGAATATGCTTTAGTATACGCAGGTGGTACTTTTAAATATATACCCCAGATCATTGAGTGGTTAGGAAGAGAAGTACCTAGAATTAAAATAATTAGAACCGGGATCCGAGATCTCTTTAGACAAAAATTAAGAAATGAATATTTTGCAGAAGAATTATCAAGACCTGAAAAATATCATGAATACACTAGGATACTTGAAGACAGCATAGACGTATTAAAATTTGTTAGACGTAAAAGGTTAGCTGAAACAAAGGCTACTTTAATTAGAGCCAGAGGAATCCGTCCTCTCCTTAAAAACGTAGAGACAGCTGCCCCTAGAACATACCGTAGATTTTTGTCATCTTATGGTGATAATAATTTAGACGAATTTATAGATAACGATATAATTGATATTATTAATCAAATATATAAAGAAACTACACAGATAAACCCACGATACCATATAAGGTATTTAAGACTAGAATATTTTCCATTAAAACCTCTTCCAAATTCTAGACTTCCTAAAGAAATTATTTATATAGATAATCCTCGCTATTCAGAACTTCAATACGATAGTGACGGAAGAAGCCTGAGAAGTAGCAGTAGCAGCAGCCCTGAAACTTCTACAATTAGACTTCCAGATTAATTAAGTTTTAAAATAAGCTTAAAAGACTTTAGAAATCATTGGGGTAGAAAATTCTATTTCCTAAAACTTTAGAAAAAGACGAAAATATATAAAGACAAAGGTGGTCCCTAGGTAAGTTTTGGACTGTAGCTCGTCCGCATACTTGGTTCGCACTAGATCCACTCTCTCTCTCTCTCTCTCTCTCTATATATATATATATATATATATATATATATATATATATATATATATATATATATATATATATATATATATATATATTTATATATATTAACTCACGCTGGGCTGCCAAGCATAAACATAATCCAATACCCATAATCGTAAGTTCATAACCCATTAAAAGACAATCTAACCTAAGTTACATTATTATTTTCTCTTCTCTCTCTCTACAAACTAACTACAGCAGCATCGGTGGCTCTCCCTTCTTCCCTCATCTCGTGTCTCACTCTCCTCCGGCATAACCGGTTTGTGATAGTTCCAACCTCATCTCGTCTCACTCTCCTCCACTGCATAATCAAGTATATTTGTTTCTGATTTTTAGATCTATTATTCCAAATGCTTGTGTATGTTTGTTGATTTTAGATCTGTTGATATTTTTGTTTGTTATGTGTATAAATAGGTTTTTAGATCTACTGATTTAAGATATATGTATAACAAGTCTATAATGCAAGGTTTTCGGATTTAATTTTTGGCTTGGGAGTTTTAATTTTGGGTCTTCCGGGTTAGTTTATTATTGTGAGATTAAGGTTTTTTCTACATTAACCATTCATTCTATTGGGTTATCCGGCCATGAGTAAGATACTAGTCCTTACACATTCTGAGCTAAGATTTTCATGGCTATTGATTCACAAAAATAAATATATACAAATTAAATTAATTTATTGTCAAAATCTTGAATTCATTCCTGATGTATAGACTTATTAAATTTGATGCTTACTGATGATGATATCTTCTTGTAAATATATATACTGACACCATGTAAAAGCATCTAAGAACATAAAGTCTATATTTAATTTATTTCCTTCTATTCGCCATTTGATTTGCTTTTTTCACTCCTTTTTTTGCTGGTGTATAATCAATAACATAAAGTGTATATCTGCTTGTATATATAAAGTCTGCTTTAACCATTCATTCTAATAGTTGTTTGCGGGTTTTGTATTAAAGACTAACTAATGTGCTTTTTTTTTTTTTGAAGAAAAATGATGTTTTTAAATAAATAAAAAATTGTGCTTTTTGTTTGGGTATGGACCGAATAGGACCGATATAGAACACGATCCGCTTGAAAACAGAATAGGATCGGGATCGATTATTCCGATCCGGTCTCGGTTCATAATTTTATAGGACCGATTAATGCGGTCCGGTCCCAAAAATACCTTAAAACCGGATCGGACCGGACCGCGAACACCCCTAGTTGAGTAGGACAAATGATGGTCCAGATGCTGGTAAACAACCAAATATGGCCAACTTATATGTTCATGCTCAACGCGGTAAAGATAATAAATTCCTTTCACTTGACTAAGACTCTGGAATCAATAGAGGCCATTAGTAGTCAGTCAAGTTTGAGCCATTTTGATGACTTGGATAATGATGCCCTGACCCATACCTTTGGAAAGGATAAAAGGGGGAGGACAAGAGGTATTGGATCACATATGCCAAAAATAAAATTACAACACATCGTACCTCTCCTGGATGAAATTTCTTCGGTCAGGAGTCGTATATCATCCTAAGAGGAACAACAGTCCAGGATCGATGGCGATGCCTAGGAGATTAAAAATAACCTGAAACTCTTGATGAATTAAATTTGGAAACTCGTGACGCTTTTCACTGAAGGCTATTATCCCCCATTTCCTTCTTAAGGTTTCTCTTACCCTCCTCCTCCTCCTCCTCCTCAAGGTTTCCCCTTTCCTCCCTTTATTAGTTTTCCATCCAAAATGCCGCCTCCTTCAATATTCCCCTCCTATATGGAACCTCCTTCAATATTTCCCTCCTCAATGCCGCCTCCTATAACATTCCCCTTCCTGGTGCCTCTGCCTGTCATAGGTCTAGGATCATCGTAACCACTCACAGTGACTACGACGAATAATTATATTTCAAGGACCTTGGCAATAGTAGGATTATTGGCATGTGCACACTCATCTCCATAGTTGTCAAAACTAAAGTACATGATCTCGCTTTGTAGAAGGGTAAGGCTCAAATAATTGTTGATGAAATATACAATGGATGCGAAGATGTACTTGTGAACATTGACAGTGGGGAAGGGAGAGAATTGAGGCATTGTGCAAATTCTTTTACCACTTGGCCAGTTTATCTATTGGTCAAGTTCTTTTAATATATTTTTTTCTTTTAATAATATCACTTGAATGCAACATGACATTTCTGTAATCATATTAATTTCCTGAATGCAACATTATATTTGTTTTAATTTATCAATACAGGGCTAAAATTTGAAGATTATTAAATGAATTTCTCATAATTCAAAGAGTGGATGGGGGAGATTAACCGAATAATAAATAATTATGTAAAGGGTGTTCAAGAATTTGTTGAATATATTTACAAAAATTTTAAAAGTGACAAGATTCCATGTTCGTGCACCCATTATATGAACGAAAAAATACAAATCATTAGAAGACGTTGAGTTGCATTTAATAAAGTGGGGAATTTTTCAAGACTATAAAATATAGACATACTATGGCGATTAAAATATACCTTATGTTCCGTAAGTATTGTCGGTACCCGATCATGCGACGGAACCCTAACGAGTGGAAGTGGTACATAATTCACCAACACATCGTCCATTGACCGACTTAATTGATGATGCTTACGGAATCCACAACCATCAAAACCACCAACCTATAGATATGAATAATGCGTATTATGACCAAGTAAATGAACAATTTGATTCTGAACTACCAGGAGATCGGGAATACATACCGTTGAAAGCCGATGTTATTAAATCGTTGTATAAATATTGCGATGAAGATCACTCGGTATTATCTGCAGTGATTGGTGTGTATAATCTGAAGAGTCAATTTAGTTTGTTTGGCAACAGCGTAACCGAAATTCTTAACTGGATTAAAGAAATTCTCCCAAAAGAGAACACGTCACTAGACAATTATCCTACCATGAGGAAAATCTTGAAGGGTTCTTTTTTTAAAATACAAATTTATTCATTCATGGAAGTATGATTGCATACTGTACCGCAATGAGCATGAAGAGAAGGATGAGTATCCTGTATGCAGTGAGGCTAGATATGTGGCTTGTGAGAATGGAAAGGACAAAGACGTAAAATATCGCAAGTGCTCGCAAGTCCCATAAAATCTTTTGAAGTATTTTCCACTTGGGCTAAGGTTAAAATGGTTTTTCACTGTACTGTGGATAACGGAGGCCATGACATGGCACACTCAATGTGAGGTGGGTGGGAATTTGATGCGATATTCTATTGATTCACTCATCTGGTAAATTTCAAATGCACGACACCATGAATTTGCAAAGGAACTATGCAATGTCCGTCTTGTAATCTCAAATGATGGGTTTAACCCTTTTGGTAATTTAAGTACTAATCAGAGTTATTGGCCAATTCTCATGGCGCCTTTAAGTCTCCCTCTGACACTGTGCATGAGAAAGGAGTTTCACATTGTTATCTTTGTTGATACCCTGGCTGAAGGCTCCCAACGATGATATTAATATATTCTTATCCCCATTAATCGAAGAACTTAAAAAATTATGGGATAAAGTCGTGACGGCATTTAACTCTCATAAGGGTGAAGAATTCACACTTAAAGCGATCCATGAACTTCTTTCTTATGGGACCATGTTCGGTGGTAATGTTCATGGTTATTATGGATATCCCATATGTGGGGAGGAAACTGATTCTAGTTGGCTGTATCATAGTGGTAAAATGAGTTATACAGGTCATCGTAGAATTCTGTCGACCAGTCACCCTTTAAGCAACGATAAGCCTAATTTTTTGCCTTTTGGTCACAAGCGCAAGATGCCACCTGCTCGGCTTTCTAGTCAATAGATCGAGGAGAAGGTGACAATTGAAACTCAGGGGAATAAGTACGTCATCAAACACCCTCATTTTGTAAACTTAAAGCGTAAAGATAGGAAGGATTAAAAAATCCCCAGTAAAGCGAAGCCACGATCTAGAAGATCAATATTTTTTTACTTGTCATATTAGAAAGATCATTGTGTAAGGTATGTAATTTATGTGACGCACACAGACAAGAATATTATAGCACATCTAATAGGAACATGTCTGGGTGGATCACATTCAAAAGATGGAGAGCGTGACCGTTGCAATCTACAAGATATGAAAATAAAGAAGAAACTGTGGTTAAAAAAAATTCTAAAATAGGAAGAATTTCTACCCCCCGAACTGCTTTCAGTTTGACTACTAGTGAGAAGAAGGTCCTCTTAGACACATTTTTCAACTTTAAGACTCCAACTGCTTATTTTGGTAATTAACGTAGGATAGTAAGTTACTAAGAAAATGACTTAAAATAGTGCAAGTCTCACGACTGGCACGTAATCATACAATTAATTCCTCTGCTAGTACAATATTTCTTTTCTGAATACAAAGATCTATGTCAAGCAATTATGCAAATCAGTTTCTGTTTTACCTTTTGTAAGAATAATTTTTCTAACATTGTTCATAGAATAGCCTTAGGCTAGTTTGGTGTATCCCGTTACAAATCGTCACGCACCGTCAAGGCGAACCTAACTCGAGTATCTCCAACTTTGAAGACTTCTCGACATCCTGTAAAGGTATAAAACAATTTAGAGTTTAAATTAATTTATAGAATTAATATTTGGGATGTTTTATTTTTTATCAAAAACAAACAGGAACTTTTTATTTTGAATGGAAAAATATTTTTGTATTTAACTCTCATTCAAACGAAATTGACATCTCTTCTCATTAGAAGGTCGTTCTTTATGTTTTTTAGACGAGGTTCAAACGATGGGTTACTGGTTTGGGTTTTTAATCTCATTAGAAGCGAACCTTGAGTCGTTTGAACGACAACAACATATCGTTAGAATGACCCTCCATTCTCGTTCGAATGATGCGTCGACTTTAAGTTTGAATAGATATATGTTTTATGATCAGAACGTTTAAGACTTTTGTCAGATTCGTTTCTGTATAAATTTTGTGAAAGTTCTTCATGTTTTAGTATTCTAAAACATTATTTAATTCACAACACATATGCTTGAATATTATTCTTGTGAATTTATTTAAACCCTAGAAAGTTTCGTATACTTTCATACACCTTTGTGGAGAAGGCATCTCTTGTGATACTTGAAGGAACTCACTGCTAAAGACTGAGGCTGATGGAGGACTGCGGTCCATTATGGTTCTTGTGGGAATCATTATTCATTGAAGACTGCGGTCTTTATGATTTCTTGAGGGAATTCATTGCAGATTCTTTTATAGAATTTGTAAGTCGCGATTTGTAAATTTTAAAAAGTGAATAAAAGGTTTTGCCCTGCAGGGATTTTTCCTGAAACTTGCCCTTAGTTGAATGCTTGATTTTATTTATCTGTTGTATCAGATAGTTGTTTAAGATAAAACGATAAAATTGGTTTAAACTAAAATTAGAATTTTTCCTTTGTAACCTTCCTTGTCGTGCACGTTTTCTTCCACGTCTTTAAATTGATATAAGAGCAATCACCATTTCGTTCCAACAATTGGTATCTAAGCTTCCCTATATTTTCAAATTGGTATTAGAGCACTCACCATTTCGTTACAATAATTGGTATCAGAGCTTCCTTGCATTTTTAACCCTACTTTGTGCAAGAGTGGTAAACAAAAGGCACATTAAAGCTACGAAATCAACTTTAGCCGAGGCAGTTTGTGTATTAGATAAATATTTTCCTCCATCGTTCTTCGATATCGGTATCCACCTTGTGCATTTATGAGATGAAGCTTTATTATGTGGTCCCGTTAGGTATAGCTGGATGTATCCTTTGGAACGTTTGAGGAAAACCTTCAAAGATTATGTAGAGAATACACGGTATATTGGAGGGCCAATTGCTAAAGAATACATAACTATGGAATCATCACTATACACTTGGAAAGATATGCTAGCACAAGAGGTGAGGAGGTTCAATCCTCATGGAGAACGAGTGATCGATGAACCTAATGATTTTGAGGATGAGTTGCCTTTTGGAAACCCTAAAGAGGTGAAACTAAAAAATCTACAATACCAGCAAGCAGCTCGATATATCTTCGAATTGCAAGATGAAGTCGAAGATTGGAGAGAGCGAGTATCTACTGAATTGTTCTTCTTTAATTATATGTATTTTATATTTTATGATATAAAGTCTATAGTTTACCCGTAAGAAGTACGAGAACCAAATTACCTAAAATCACAGGAGAAATTGCACGACAACTGATTTTAGGGCATGGGTATCAAAAGAAATAATGTTCACCTCGTATGTGTGCAGTTATATATTCATGTGTGGTAAAAACACGCCTTAATATAAATTCATTAATAAATATAGCTTCTAAAAAGAGGTGATGTCTCTTCAAGGCTTGCATGCCTAGGAAAAAGTCATAATTTTTGTGCAAAAGAGTTTAAGAAATCTTCTACCAACGGTTTTGATTTCATTTCATTAACATATGAGGAAAATCTTTTGATGTAAAACAGTGGAATTTCAATTTCTTTCTTGACTACCTGTATAGCTAGCATAAGCGATAAAAACCCAAAAGATACGGTGCTAACTTATTATGTGATAGTCCAAAAAATCCTATAACTTGATTACTTAGATTTAATAGAAATCGCATTCTATTGTGATTGGGTGAAGGTGGAGGATACTACGAATGCCTACAAAGTTGAACCTGACTCTAAAATTATTATGGTAGATTTATCAAAGTTGAATAGTAAAGATCGCATAGTCGACGAGCCTTTTAATTGTGCCTTTCAGAATGTAAAAAAGGTATTATACTCGAAGTGCATAAACAATGGAAATTGGTCTATTGTTGTGCATGCAACAAAGGGTATGACTACTCAAGTAGACGTGTTAAAGGCCCCAAAAGAGTTCCAGTCAGCTCTTGATGACAATCCTAATTAGAAGGATCTTTTAGTTGAATTAGAGAAAAATTTAGTATCAAAACATTATTTAATCACTGTCAATCTTATTTGTATCCTATTATGATATTGACAGTATATTAGCAATTTACTTTAATGTATGAATGTTTAGTTTGATGTATGAATGTTTAGTTTAATTTATGAATGTTTAATATAATTTATGAATATTTAGTTGTGACATTTAAAAACTTTGCTTACGTAATGCATTTCAAAAAATTTACCCTATTCATATGCATAAATAGCTTTAGGACACTTTATGTTTGAGCAATACCAAAAGTTAACTTACATGATTCCAAATCAATATTTTTACATACTAATGATGGAGATTGCCTAATCGTATTTAAGGAATAATTTTTATTTTCATGCCTCCAAATATTGATTTGGAGTCATTAAGTTAACTTTCGATAATATGTTATGTTCAATGGAATTTTGGGTGGCACGAACACCTTTCACGAGACGCTTGGTTTAAGAATAGAGTCTCCTGAATTTGTGATTGGACCAAATTGACCAAGGTCAATTTCCACATGTTCATGTACATATACATTTGTTGATCAGTTTCATTGATATAATCTTCATAAAATGAAGATAAATTAACGTCTCACATGGGGCCAAAATCAACATTACTAATTTTCTCAAAAATTGGAAATTCTAAATTGGTGATGAGGTTTGTCTGTTCTTAAAATTATCCTTGATCAAACTCAAGGAGATCAGTGCATAGGTGATCTCAATTTTCAGAAATTGCCCATCCACTGATTTACTTGAGTTTGTTCAAGGATAATTTTTAGAAACAAACAAACTACTAACTTAGAGTTTCCAAATTTTGAGAATATCAGTAATGTTGATTTTTGTCTTATGTAGGACGTTAATTTTAGCTTTATTTTACGGAGATTATATCTAAGAGACTAATCAGCAAATGTACATGTACAAGAATACGCTGGGGGCTCCAGGATCAATTTGGTCCAATCACGCATTCAGAAAACTCTATTTAGTAGCCTTCTTGAATCGCAAGAACCTGGTATTCTTTACTTTAACTTACATATTTATATAATTGATATGCATCATATTTTAAATATTTTAGATGTTAGAAGGAGTACAGGATAATTATTAGTTTGGTTTGGTTTGGCTGTTAGGTAATTATTGGTTGTTGGTTTGTCATTGGATAGTATGTTAGAAGGAGTATGTGATAATAAGGAGCACGTGATAATTATTGATTTGGTTGTTGGATAATATGTTGGATAATTATTGGTTATCGTAGCACAAAGGTGCAGTCGCGGGAATCTCAGTTTGAGAATAGGACTCAGATTTGAGAGTAAGGACACTTACAGCACTGTCGGTAGTACGAACACCTCATGCACGTCCAACATAACACATAGCAACTGGTCGCGCAGTCACGGAACTCCCTATTTGAGAATAGGGCCCGAATTTGAGAGTAGGAACACTTTGTCTTGAAAACGTGCCACAAGAGGGAGAACGCCACTACCCCCCCCCCCCCCCCCCCAAGGCACCGAGGGAGACATGATCACCTCGTGCACATCCAACATAACACGTGGCAACCTACTACGTAGTCGTGGCACTCCCAATTTGAAAATAGGACCCGAATTTGAGAGTAGTAACACTTAGGCTTGAAAACGTGTCGCGAGGGGGCGGAAGCCACCAATCCCCCACTCACCCAAATGGTACCGCGGGTGGCACGGACAACTCGTACGCATCCAATATAACACGTAGCAATCGTCTGCATAGTCGCGATAATCCCGATTTGATAATAGGACCCGAATTTGAGAGTGGGAACACTTGGACTTTAAAACGTGCCGCGAGGGGGAGGATGCCACCAACCCCCCACCCCCCCACCCACCCACCAAAGGCACCACAGGCAGCACGAAAACCACGTTCACATCCAACGTAACACGTTGCAACTAGCTGCACAGTCACATGACTCCTAGTTTTTGAAAATAGGATCCAAATTTAAGAGTAGGAACACTTAGGCTTGAAAATTTGTCATGAGGGGACAGATGCCATCAACCTCCCCCCCCCCCTAAACGGCATCGTGTGTGGAACGAACACCTCGTACGCAACCAAGTAACACATAGCAACTGTCCGCGCAGTCGCGGGACTCCGAATTTGAGAATAGGATCCAAATTTGAGAGTAGGAACACTTAGGCTTGAAAACGTGACGCGAGAAGGCAGACCCCCTCGGCCCCAACGGCCCGACGGGAGGTATAAACACCTCATGAGCATCCAATGTAATACATAGCAACGAATAAGACCTGAATTTGATAGTAGGAGCACTTAGGATTCAAAACGTGTCGCGAGTGAGCGGACGTCACCCCCACCCCAAAAAAAAAATAGCACCGCGGGCGGCTCAAACACCTCATGCGTATCCAGAGTAACACGTAGCAATCGGTCGCCCATTACAGGACTCTCGGTTTGAGAATAGGAACCAAATTTGGGAGCACTTAGGTTTGATAACGTGCTGTGAGGGGCGGACGCCACCAATTCCCCCCCCCCCCCCCCCCAACCCCCAAAAAAATGGCACCGCAGGAAAAACGAACACCTTGTGCCCGTCCAACACAACACATAACAATCGGTCGAATAGTCGTGGGACTTCCTGTTTGAAAATAGGAACCGAATTTATTAGTAGGAACACTTAGGATTGAAAACGTGCTGCAAAGGGGCGAACGCCACCAATCCCCCCTACGACATTGTAGATGGTACGAACACCCTGTGCCCATCCAACGTAAAACTTAGGCTTGAAAACGTGCTGCGAGGGGGAGGACGCTCCCCCTCTAAAAAAATGCACTTCGGGAGACATGAACACCTCGTGTGCTTCCAGCGTAACACGTAGCAATCGGCCGCGCAGTCGCAGGACTCTCGGTTTGAGACTAGGATCCGAATTTGAGAGTAGAAACACTTAGGCTTGAAAACATGTCGTGAGGGGGAGGACACCACCATACGGTACCACAAATGGAATGAACACCTTATGCACGTTCAACGTAACATGTAGCAACCGGTCGCGTAGTCGCGGAACTCCCAGTTTGGGAATGGGACACGAATTTGAAAACATATACACTTAGGCTTGAAAATTAAAAACGTGTCGTGAGGGGGCGGATACCCCCAAACGGCACCGCCAGCGGCATGAACACCTCATGCATGTCCAGCCTAATACATAGCAATCTGTCACGGGACTCCCGAATTGAGAATAGGATCCAAACAACCCATATTTTTTTCCAGTTAAATATGGTCGCGGCTCGATCAGTGACCATATTTTATTTTTTCGTGATATATATTGTCTCAGTTAGAGGTCGTGACCACACTGCAATGGGTATATTGGTTGGTAATGGATATGGGCCATGACCACCATCGTGAGGGAGAAAAATATAGTCACGGCTTTAGGCTATGACCACTATCGTGAGGTGCAAAAGCAGTCACATCTTTGGGTCATGGACACAATCATGAGGGTTAAGATGCAGCCACAGCTATGGGCTGTGACCAACCTACCATATAGTCACACTGGGATCAGGAATTTGGTCCATGACAAACTTGTCACGGCCCCTATCCGCGATTTTTTTCCCTGATGCAGTGGTCCGTGACCATTACTCTTGGTTAGGGACTTGGTCCGTGACCAGTAATTTTGGTCATGCTAGATTTGGTCACGTCCCTGGTCTGCGACCCATGGTCCTGGTCATGGCCCAAGATCGCGACATTTTGCCTATTTGGGTGTAGTTCCCATCATGTAATCCACCTGAACTCGCAAGAAATGGGCTACCTTGGTCAATCGATCCACAATCACTCAAATGGAGTCATGACCCCGCTGAGATGTTGGTAACACTATGGTGAAGTCCATCTAAATGCTCTCCCATTTCCATACCGAAATCTCCAACGGCTGTAAAACCCTGGTCGGTCTCTGATGATTAACCTTCACCATCTGTCAAGTGGTGCACCTGGAGACAAACTCTGCTATGTTGCACTTTATACCAGCCCACCAATATTATGGTACATATTATTCCCTCCGAGATGCACCAAAAATCGTGACCCATGCGCCTCCTCCATAAGTGTGCACCATAGGTCCTCGTACAAATCGATATATTTTATGGACAACGCGTACGATACATACGTATCAGCCCGATTAATGATATGTTAGCATATTTGTAGTTGGGTGACTTGAATCACCTTTTTGAGTGCAACGTGATCCGAGAAGGGTCGAATAGTCCAAAATAGGTACCTGGGTGTTATGATTGAGTTATGAGAACTTTTTAGACATAGCAGGACCTGTATAAGGGTAGGGTGATCATTTTACACCTAGGGTTAGAAAAAAATGTGGTTAGGGTAAATTATTGAGGTATTTAATTGTAGAGAATGTGGATGGTAGCCTACCTTTGATATTTTGCACAACTAAACTTGAGAGAGAGTTCAAGATAAGGGAAAAGAGTAAGAAATGATTGGAAAAGAGGAGTGGAGGCTATCTTTGGATTCAACCCATCACCAATGTACATAACTTCAGATTAAATCCTTGAAGGTAAGTAGTACTTAGTTTAAATTTCCATTGTATGCAGTCAATCACTTTTGTATTTACACTACACCAAAAACAGTAATCTGGCACGGTTTAAAATTATGCCAGATCAAATCAGACACTTTTTTTAACTGTACTGGAATCAGTTGTTCCAAAATGGCCATTTTTTCTGGCATGGTTCAAAAGTGTGTTAGATTTGACCAAACAGGAACACTTTTGTCACACTTTTAAATTGTGCCAGAATTTGATATTTCTAGCACACTTTTGACACAGTTCAAAACCGTGCCAAAATTTGATACACTTTTATCACGGTTTTGAACTGTGCCAAAATTTTGGTTAAAAGAAAAAAAATTATTATTTGAAAGATTCAAAATATTGCCAAAATAACTATTTTTTATGTGCCAAAATTTTGGATAAAAGAAAAAAAATCAGAAAAATCATCAAATTCCAAAGCTGGTATGAAAAATATTTATCTTTTGAAAAAAAATAAGAAAATTCACAAATTGCTAATCTCGCATGTTATTGATAAACTAGTGTACATAAAAACTTCAAAATATTACAAGTCTTAATAGTTCAAAGACCAAAAAAATTGGGCAGAGTTTCCTCTATTTTCTGGACATTCTAGAATCTGCTAATATAAAACCTACGTAGTATAAAGTCCACACGTCCATAAAATATAACAATAAAATTATAAAAGTCTGCATGGCCATAAAAGTTAACAATAAAATTATAAAATCCCACACGGCCATAGCATATAAAAAATAGAATCCTAAACAATAAGGACACTAAATAAACAACCTCCTGTTTGTAAGCTATTGACTTCTTCGTGTGTTTCACGTGGATAAAATCTAACGATAAAATGATATCCTGCAAAAAAATAAGATACAAAAAAGAGATGATATTAGTAACCAAGTAATTTAAAAAAAATCGTATTTAAAATGAAAAATTGCATATACGAGTTATAATTATCGTCATATTTTTAAATCGGGAGTCCCGTGACCACGCGATCAGTTCCTACGAGTACCATTGGTCCCGTGCGAGGTGTTCGTACCTCTCACGGGGCAGTTTCGGGTTTTAAATTTTCGCCCTCTAACGGCATATTTCTAAGCCTAAGTCTAGATATTTTCTAATTATCATCATATTCTCAAACTGAGAGTCTCGTGATCACACAGTTAGTTCCTACGAGTTACATTGGTCCTGTGCGAGGTGTCCGTGACTCTCACGATGTCGTTTGGGTGCTGTTTTGATTTTTCGTCCTCTAACAACATGTTTTTAAGCCTAACCCCAGATTTTTTTAAATTATCATCATATTATAAAACTGGGAGTCCCATGACCATGCGATCAGTTCCTACATGTTACATTGGTCCCTTGCGAGGTGTTCGTGCTTATCACGGGGCCGTTTGAAGGTTGTTTCGTGTTTTTGCATTCTAACGGCATGTTTTTAAGCTTAAGTCTAGATATTTTCAAATTATCACCATATTCTGAAACCTGAAATCTCGTCACTACACGGTTAGTACCTACGAGTTACATTGGTCCCGTGCGAGATATTCACGCCTCTTATGTGGTTGTTTGGAGACCGATTTGGGTTTTCACCCTATAACGACATGTTTTTAAGCCTAATCTACATGTTTTCAAATTATTGTAATATTCTCAAATTGATATCCCCATGACTACGCGATCAGTTCGTACGAGTTACACTGGTCCCATGCGAGGTGGGCCTATTACGGGTCCATTTGGGGGCTAGTTTGGGGTTTCACCCTCTAACTGTGTTTTTAAGCCTAATCTAGATATTTTCAAACTATCATCATATTCTCAAACCGAGAGTCCCGCGACTACATGATCAGTTCCTACAAATTACATTGGTCCCGTACGAGGTGTTCATGCCTCTCACGACGCCGTTTGGAGGCTGTTTTAATTTTTCGCCGTCTAACGACATGATTTTTAGCCTAAGTCTAGATATTTTCAAAATATCATCATATTCTCAAATTGGGAGTCCCGTGATCACGCGGTCAGTTCTTACGAGTTACATAGATCCGGTGCGAGGTGTTCATGCTTGTAATGATGCCGTTTGGGGGTTATTTTGCATTTTTGCCATGTTTTTAAGCCTAAGTCGAGATATTTTTAAATTATCGTCATATTCTCAAACCAGGAGTCCTGTGACAATGCGATCAATTCCTATGAGTTACATTGGTCCCGTGCGAGGTGTTTGTGCTTCTCACGGGGCCGTTTGGAAGCTATTTTTCATTTTCGCCCTCTAACGACATATTTTTAAGCCTAAGTTTAGATATTTTCAAATTATCGTCATATTCTCAAATCATGAATACGGTTAGTTCCTACGAGTTATATTAGTCCCGTGCGAGACATCCATGCCTTTTACCTAGCCATTTGGGGGCTGGTTTGGGTTTTCACCTTTTAACGATATGTTTTTAAGCCTAATCTATATATTTTCAAATTATTGTCATATTCTTAAATGGAGAGTCCCATGACTACGCGATCAATTCATACGAGTTACAATGGTTCCGTGTAAGGTGTTAATGCCTCTTACCGGTCCTTTTGGGGGCTAGTATAGGGTTTCACCCTCTAACTATGTATTTTTAAGCCTAATCTAGATATTTTCAAACTATCATCATATCCTTAAACCAAGAGTCCCATGACAACGCGGTCAGTTCCTATAAGTTATATTGGTCCCGTGCGAGGTGTTAGTGCCTCTCACGGGGTTGTTTTAAATTTTTGCCCTCTAACGAGATGTTTTTAAGCCTAAGCCTATAGAATTTAAAATTATCATCATATTCTTAAATCGGGAGTCCCGTGATCACGTGATTAGTTCCTATGAGTTACGTTGGTCCCGTACGAGGTGTTCGTGCCACTCACGATGCCTTTTGGGTGTTGTTTTGATTTTCCCCCTCTAACGACATGTTTTCAAGCCTAAGTCTAGATATTTTCGAATTATAATCATATTCTCAAGCCGAACCACATGATCAGTTATTACGAGTTAAATTGGTTCCGTGCAAGGAGTTCGTACTTCTTACGGGGCCGTTCGGGGGATTTTTTCATTTTTGCCCGCTAACGGCATGTTTTTAAGCCTAAATTTAAATATTTTCAAATTATCGTCATATTGTCAAACTGGGAATCTTATGACTATGCGGTGAGTTCCTATGAGTTACATTGGTTCAGTACGAGATATACATGCCTCTTACATGGCCGTTTGGGGGCTGGTTTGGGCTTTCACTCTTTAACGGCATATTTTTAAGCCTAATCTATATATTTTCAAATTATCGTCGTATTCTCAAATAGAGATCCCCATGACTACCCGATCAATTCGTACGAGTTACATTGGTCCCGTGCGACGTGTTAATGCCTCTTACGGGTCCATTCGGGGGCTACTTTGAGGTTTCACCCTCTAATTGTATATTTTTAAGCCTAATCTAGATATTTTCAAACTATTATCATATTCTCAAACCAAGAGTCCCGTGACTATGTGGTTAGTTCCTACGAGTTACATTGGTCCCGTGCGAGGTGTTCGTGCCTCTCACGATGTCGTTTTGGGGTTGTTTCAATTTTTCTCCCTCTAACGACATGATTTTAAGCCTACGTCTAGATATTTTCAAATTATCATCATATTCTCAACTTGGGAGTACCGTGACCATGCGATCAATTCCTACTAGTTACATTGGTTCCTTAAGAGATGTTAGTGCCTCCTACGGGGCCGTTTGGGGATTGTTTTGGGTTTTCACCCTTTAATGGCATATTTTAAGCTAAAGTGTGTGGGAATTATAAATATGCAAGCCATTTTCAAGATGTGGGAATTATAAATATGCAATCCATTTTCATGGGTTGATTATTTTCAACTAATCAAACAAAATTATTCGAACACATACATTGAATGCTGCTTGGAGGACTTTCTTATCAAAACCAAGAAATAAGTCTGAAAATGCTCGCGTGTGGCCCAGTTGATGGTTCCTGAAGTAGTATTAAATATCCAAGTCCAATATGTATTCATAGTTATGTACATTAACATAAATAGCAACATTTTATTACAAATGGAGAAAAGGGAGAGATGGACAGAGTAATTTGTGGGAGTATAGTTATGAGTACATGAAAGTAACGACCTAATATTAGCCTTCCTTTGATATACCTTGAGATTTAAACCCCAACATAATCTCAATATAGGATCAAACATGAGCGATTATAACATCAATTAACAAGTGGTACATATATGTAAAAGGAATTAATGTTATATGATTAATATTGAGATATTAACTCATATGTAATCTATTCAACAATACAAGAACATCTCGCCTACCCCCATGAACATTTCAAAAGTACCTCGGCAGCCTCTGTAGTGGAAGAAATGCACTGGTAATAGTAATGGCGAAGGGCATTTGGTACTCATGCAAATGAGTTCTACAAACATCAAGGTTTTATTTGGGTACCTGCAGAAAACGTGAAGAGAAGTTACAATGATGCATAAAATATTTAGTAGCATATCATGAGTCAAATTGACATGGTATCCCATTATTAAAACTTGCTACAGCTTCTAAATCACAACTGAATTAGCTAGGCCAGCCTGCTCTATCGTCTAGTCCAGATCAGCAAACTATTTTATAGGAAAGCCTATTGTCTGCAGTTGATAAGATCATGGCCCACTAGGCCAAGAAGCATCAATGAATCTGTAAATATCTCTAATGGTGCGGTGGTGGTTGAATCGAGACCAATTAAGGTGAAGGAGGTTGATCAGCAACTCAAAGAACATATAGAAAGTAATTCAAGAATGCTCCCGCAAGAAAAGAAGGTCTTCAATAATTGCTTAACAAAACTCAAGTGTGTTTAAGTAAAATAGAATAAAAAGCCTGATCAGGTCCTAATATTTTTCCTTTATTGTGTTAAAGGTGTAGGATATTCTCCACTCAATTATGACTTGCAAATATGGTCAATATCGTTCACTTTAACTACAGCTAAACTATATAAAATGACCGCATTGTATATAAAATAGGCACAACGGGAACAATAAAATAAGACAAGGGGATGATCAATTGATATAAAACATAACATATTAAAGAATCTAGATTTTATTGTATGTGATGACTCGTTTCAACCTATTATGAAAGTTATTGCACTCGCCAATTTGTTGAGAAATTAAATAAAATGATAAACTTCAGTAAACTTGCCATTGACTAAGGAAGACCAGGTTCACCACATAAAGCTTCGGGCTCAAATGATCTCACGTACTCATCGTTCTAAACTCTGAATACAGATCTGCCATAGGCCTCTTCAGATATGTCGGTATTGAGGAGGAAAACGATACACATTAATAAGGAAATTCTGAGATCAACCAAAGTATTCTTTAATCAGCCAAGCACCAAAAAGAATCACTGAGAAGTTTGACTTTAAACCCTTTATTGTGGTGAATATGATCAAAATCTTCACAAATGTTCATAAATTTCCCTGCTCAAAATCGGTTGTATATTAGGAGATAACATGTGAAAAGGCAATGTATAAAATTAGTTGAATATTACCTATTTTTAACAATCCCATCGTCTGCGCCCTACTTGCACATGAAAAGGAGAGGTAGATAATTTGCCCAAAATAAACATATGCATATTGAAAAAATAAAATTTGGAGCTAAATGCAACATGTCAGACTTAAACCCAAGACAATTTTACCTCTCGAAGCCAAACTCGAACCACGTATATCCCTTGCCTAAACTGTGTTGAATCCCATATCCATGAGGTTGCCATCATGTATATCCCCCGCCTAACTGTGTAGTAACTGGTATACCTTAACCAAAAATTACAAAACATGGTGTGAAGAATGGGCTTAAATAAAAGTTATATTAAATTTGTACAGTGTAAACAATGGCATGAAGTTATACTACTAAAAGAAAGAAAGTAAGAATAAAAATAAAAGTTTCCATATGCAAAAAATTCAGCAATTCAACAATTTAGCTCCATCAATAATGTAAATTGTAACTTTTTATGGTCATGGACACGCATATATGCATTTATGGTCCAAGAAACTTAATTGATATATGGACAAATACTTATTCATGAAAGTCGACTATTATCATCAATGTGCAGATATATGCATTTATAATTTCCAAGCACGCATATATGCATTTTTAATTTATGGGGATAACTATTTCCAAACATGGAAATTAAAAATGAATTTGGCATATTGAGCTGAAATACAAGCAGGCCTATTGCCATCGCTCTTTATAAAAGAAAATGAAAGAGATGTTAGCCCTTCTCAAAATCGATATACATCATAATAAATAGTACCATTAGCAAAGATACCCTCAGATTCCACGTTTACACCCTCAAAGAATTATGTGGTCCAACTGTTATTAACAATAAACACCAGGGCTATCCATAGCCTTGTTGACCCATTGTGCCATCGCTTCCTTAAATTGTCCATTGCAATCCCGAACAATAACATTCCCAATACACATGTTTGCATTATGAAAAAAATTCCATATAAAGGCACCTATTATTTGGGGGAAGCCATTTATTCCAAATATGCTTGTGCCAAGTGCGAAATTATCATCAATGTGCAGAGACCCCTTCAATTTAGTCTAGAAAATATCACCAAGATACATATTAAGGAATAAAAACAAAATAAACAACAAATTGATTATCTTAAGAAAATTGAATATGTACAGTATCTTATGTACAATCTTGAATTCATCATCAAGATTGTGAATGTATAGACTTAGGTTAAAAAAAATTATAGGTGCCTAAGAAAGAGCTGACCGAAGGGAGATAGAGAGGACCGAAGAGAGTTGTGCGTGGAGAGTGAGAGAGCTGATCGGAGAGAGAGCAGGAGCAGACCGAATAGAGTTATGCGTAGAGAGTTAGAGAGAAGACCGAAGAGAGAGAAGGAGCAGACCAGAAAGAGTGAGAGCTTAGCAAGAGGTTGTAATGAGAAAGGGATGTGTGTGTGGGGGGGGGGGGGGGGGGGAGATTGAGCGGGATACACACTATAGTGAAATTTTTTAGGGTATTTTATAATTTAGTTAAGTGTACTCAATTTTGGCACAATTTAAAATAGTGCAAAATTTTGGCATTGTTTTAAAGTGTCCCAGATTATCATTAAACCGTGCGAGAATTTGGCACAGTTTTAAACTGTCCAAGATTTTTAATATCTGGGTGTGCCAAATTACTATTTTTAGTGTAGTGTTAATTGATATAAAAATTGAGGATTTAAAAATGAAAGGTTAAAACTTTGAAGGAGATATAGGTTGAAATTAATCTCTGATTTGAATTGATCATTATTTAGTGTTGAACATATAAGAAATTCAAAATTTAATCTGGGTTTACCATAATGAACTAGCCTCCTCACTAGTTGAAGCTAGCGCTATCATCTCTGACTCCAACGTAGATTGTGTTAAAATAGTCTGTTTCTTAGACTTCCACCAGACTGCACAACCAAACAAAACTAAAAATATATCCATTAGTGTCCTTAGATTCAGCCAATAGGGTATTCTAATCAGCATCACTTAATCCTTCAAGGACAGCGAGAAACTTTTGAAAGATGTTCATATTCCTTTTTAGGTACTGCATAACCTTCTCGATAGCATGCTAATGCTCCATAGTAGGTTTGATGGTAAATCTACATATTAATCCTACAACATAAGTGATAAGCACCCAAAAGTGTCTATTTTATACTCCGAATAGATGCATTTTAGTCACTCGTTTTTAATAAAAATGGCATTATGTTCGTATTTGTTTATTTCTCAGGTCAATACGCAGTTGCGGTACAAATATTCCTAAATTAGTATAATTGCAACAAAATAGCGGTCAAAAGCATGCATTGAAGAAATCAAAGAGACCGCGAAGTCAGAAGTCCCATTGAGCTTACCCAGAAGAGTTTCGATGTTCTAAACCCTGTCCCGGAACCAAACTTAAGCCTACACCGAGTCCAGACCATTTTTCGAGCCCTACGTGTGTTGAGTTTGTACTTTTATTAATTTTTTAGATTTTTAGTTTGAGTCGTTTTTATTTTTAGGATTTATTTTAGATTTATTTAGAATTTTCTAGGATTTAGTTTCTAGTTTTCTATTTCTTTAATTTTGTTTTAATTTTTATCAGTGTTTAATTTTTAATCTTTATTTATTTTATTTTATTAGGTTTAGTTATTAGCAATTTATTTTTTTACATTTTCTTTAGTTTTATTTTCGAATTTTAGGTTTTAGTTTTAATAGATTTTTATTTTAATTTCTTTTTAGTTTCATTTTTTAGTTTGAATCTTTTAGATTATAAATTTTTAGTTTTTTTTATAGTGGATTTTTATTTTTTTTATTGTCTTTTATATTTTAAGTTGTAAATATTTTTTTATTATTTTCACAATCTTTTAAAGGTCCAAATGGCACACACACACACTAACATTCCTACGCCTCTCCCACACACAAACACTCTCCCTCACCCTCACCTTACAAACATAAACCCTCATACACACTAAAAACCTTCTTCTTATTCTTCTTCTTCCTCCACCATTCTCTCTCCTCTCTCCAACTCATAAAAGTGATTTGAAAAAAACTCCACCATGGCAACAAACTTACCTCACCTTTAACCCATTCCAAATCCATTTCCAAACCAACTCCGGCCTCAACCCACACCCGTAACCCGAAACTGGAGCAAACCCCAAAACCTTCTAACCCCGATCATCACCCCTCTACAAACTCGGCTACTACGAAACCCCATACCCTTGCTTCATGACAATCCCAAATCGACCTATAAACCATATCCAACCAAACTTATCTCGCCGACGACAACCAAAAACCCACCTCCAGCTACCATAACCTTAAATCTCCATAACCTAAGTCAACTCGACTCGCTTCTTCTTTCAAACCCGAACTCCATACAAGTATCCATACCGGACCTGCTCAACCCCTGTCGACCCATTTTCGACCCAGGTTCAATTTCGACCAACACCAGCACGCAAACCAGTTGATCCGTAAACTCGTAACCACGATTCACCTTATACCCTAGTTTCTACCCCTTACCCCGACCTACTCAACTCCCATATTCGAGAACTAACCCACCTCACCTGCTCCGATCCAACCCGAATCCACACCTGTCCCAACTCGCGAACCAGTAGCAAACTCACGAACCCGCGGACCTCCACCTGCCATTATCTCCTTCAAAATAGGAACCTAAAACCCATTTTCAATTTAAGCCAAAGGCCAATCTTCAAATCCAATCCCACAAAAATATCTTCTCAACAAGCAATTACGTGGGTTATAAAAGAAGGGAATCTCACACAAAGATAAGAATCTCATATCAGACGAGAGACACCGAAAATAGATAGACAATGTGTATATTATGTATATAGTAGGTACATAAAAAATACAAAAAAAATTAGTTTAGCATTAGAATAATTTTTAGATTTAGTTTTTATTATTTTTATATAATCAAGTGTTGGATTTGTGAAAATATTGGGACACACGTGCATGAACGCGATTCAAGGAATCAATTCAAAGGGAGATGATATGCCCAAAGTGCACCCTCTTACTCAGCGTAACTAACCTCGGCCAGTCTCACAGCTGAGGTGACAGAAGCTTATGACAACCATCAGCAATGTCGTTTCTCATATGAGAAACCGAATAGGTTCGGTGTGTGATAATTGATTTAAATTAAATTAAATTAAATTCGCAAGATTCCAAGTAACCCTTATTTAATTCGAGTCTATTTAGAAACAACCCATAAACAAACAACTACGTGTGTGTGTGTCAAACCATAAATAAAGCATGCGACACAAAGTTAAGGAAAAATCCCCGCAAGGAAAAACCTTTTATTTCACTATAATAAGTAAATCGCAACTTACACAGATTACAATGAAATACAGTGACACACGAATACCCGCAAGTGTCGGTCGGTGTCGGCAGCAATGAATCCACACGCAACGAACCCACATGAACCTCAGTCCAATCAACAAAGGATGAACCGCAGCACTCCTCAATGACACGCAACCATAAAACTTTGTAGAGACTCTCTCAGCAATGACACGCAGCCCTCGGTTGCAAAGATCTCTCCACAAAGGTTTGAACAAACACAAGGTTGTGTTCTTAGGTTACCAAAAAAGATTCACAGAGGTTTGGAAATTGTGTGAATCAAAACATGAGTCTTGGGACTCAAAAAATATGAAGACTAGAGTAATTAGGACTCTCAAAAACGTCTTCCAAAGTCTTGCAAAACAGCTCCCCCGAAGTTGGCTTAAATAGGAAAACAAATGAAGAGTTCCACCAATTTAAAACACTGAAATTCTATCCAGCGAATAGGGACCCCGAACCGGTTCGGGTACCCTGCAAACCGGTTCGCCCCCCGAACCGGTTCGGGCTGGGTTCGGGGAAACTCTCTGGGAATAGGGGCTAAACACTTAGAAAAATTCCCAGTATTTTCAATGTAAATATATCCATTTTCAACGGGCCATAACTTGTTCACCGTAGCTCGGATTGAGGTGTCGTTTCTTCCAGTATCTTTGTTACGGCAATCTCTTCAACTTTACAGTTGACCGGTCCTCCGAACGGTGGCTATAAAATTACCAAATTGCCCTTGAAATTCCCTATCAAGCCTTGTTGCACTGTTTTGACTTCTCTTGCGTACCACTTGCATAAAGTCCCTAAAATCATGGAATGTGAAGTCATTGAGGCAAATGAGGGACACATGATGGAGATAATAAAAGCTTGATTCCTGGAATTTGGATTGATGCCGTCGAGTGAGATCTTGAGGTGACGTGACAAATGTAGCGACGTACAACATACACAAATGTAACATGTTGGACATGAAAAAAATGTCCTTACAAATTTCCCCATATGTCTAAGCCGCTACATACATAAAAAATACGAATTATCAAATACGAAATTGCCTATACAAATCTACCCTCCCATGAACCCACAACTGGAAAAGGTACAAATGAATACTCTCCATCATTTATTCTTCAAATCTTCAAAACTTCAAATCTTCAATCTTCAAAATCTCAAATCTTTTCTCATCAGGGTGTGCAATTCAGTGATCATCAATGTAGTACCTACACACATGAGATAAAAAAAAAATACCAAGTGACGTATCAAGTTTGAAATGAGATAAACATAGATACTAATTTATACAAAAAGCATAAGTTAAATCTCAAAAACTCCCCCAAAATTCAAACTCCCCCATAAAATGATAATTCTTTCTCCCCCTTTTTATTATGTCTCCAAATAGACAAATAAGAAGAATGAATCAAACAAGCAAAATCGAGGTGTCACGGTATTCAAAACAAAGCATCAAATAATATGGCAAACGTGCTCTTGCAAGGAGATGCTCAAACAAACCTTCACAAACTATTTTTGAATTTTTCAAATTTTTCGAACAAAAATAAGATACCAATTTTAAAAAAATATGATACAAAAATCACACCATGGATTTAGACTCAAACAACCAAGTCATGGAAATGGAATGAATGGGTGTGAACACATTCGATAGGTAAATCAACTCAATCAATCATATATGCACGATGCATACGTGTACTCCTAACGAATGAACATCAAAGGTATCCTTAGGTGTAAAATTTATTGAATTTAGATGACATCGTCTTATGCAAATCAACAAATCAAAGTCAAATGATTTCCACACTAATACTGTCCAAAACTATATAGCGCATTTTCAAGAATTTCAAGGACGTGCAAACCCGTTTTAATTCTCCAACCAAACTCCCTCATATATATATTCTTTTAGAGGTAATCTAAATTCTCAAACTTTGGAGAATTGGTGCAAAAACCTAAATGGCCTCTTTTTGGCATGAATATCTTTTTATTGCCTTTCAATTTTTTTCGGGCTCTTTTAACCTCTTTGGACCCCGGATAATAAAATTCCTCCATTTTTTAGGTCCAATTTAACGGTTGCTTAGTATTCGCAAAGGCAAAATGAACCTTTCGCAGCCCTTCCCCGTTTTTAAACAAAGCACACAAATTCGCAAAACGGTTCTTATATGCACAATTTCCTTATTAAATTTTATCGCGCTTGGTTCGTTTTAAGGACAGGATTGAAGTGAAAACACCCAACCAACATGTGATAAGACAAGCACAATAATCAAACAAATTCGTGCATGTGTGCAATAAAGGAAACATGAGTCAAACATGTAGGAAGAAACACTCAATTACATCTTAATGACTCCAAACATTATAAAGCACAAGGATGAATTGACCTATTGTCTCAAAACACAATCAAATAGTCACATGTAAAAAAATGAAATGATGTTGTGACTCGGTCATCCAAAGTGTTCATCCATAAACGGTGCAAACAAAAAACAAAAATCTTTTTGGATTGTTCTAAAAATTTTATCAAAATAAAATCTTTTTGTATTTTTAAAAAATTTTAAACAAAATATACAAAAATGATACATACTAGCAATAGGCAAACAACGTCATCATGAAAATCACCCTATGCTAGTAAACAAGTCAAACCTCAATCATTAGGTGCGGAGGGGTTTTCCAAAGGTGGTGACATCTTATGAAAAACCTCCATCAATTCTTGTGAAGATTTGACTAAAAACTTAACTTGCTCACCTAAATGTGCAAACTCTCTCATGTAGTCTCCGGGAGCATGTAAAGTATCATGTGTGGGTGCATGTGTGCCAGAAACACGTGTAGAGGCAAAATGTGACACATAACCCAACTTAAAGCAAAATTCCCTAAGGTGTCCTCTCCTCTTGCAATGAGAGTAAACATAAATAGGCCTATGAGCACCTCTCTCAAAAACTCTAGGACGCACTCTCCTAATGGGAATGGGACGCCTAGGTGGGTTAGGGTGAGACACATGTGAAACTGTCACTAAAGTGGGAACCGGCTCGGGTGCTAATTGGGAAGAAGAATCACCGTCATGACTTATTCCTAACTTCTCACCTTTACCCTGAATAACTACCTTTTCAACCTTCTTAGGTGCGTTCTCAAACTTGACTTTGACCACCCTGGCATGTTTGAGATCACTCTCGAGTTGGGATACACGTGGCATCAGACTAGACAACCTGCTGGTCAAATCACACTTCTCCTTTCTCAAAACCTCCTTCTCTTTCTCCAAATCTAAAACCCGAAGACCTAAATCCCTATTATACTTCTTTTTATTTTCAAGGTCTCGGTGTACAAATCTCTAAAAGCTTTTTGGAGATCACTTTCACTCTCACTTTCTCCCTCACTTGAAGCGCTCAAACCATCACTATCACATTCGTGTGCACTATTGTGGGACAAGGAGGGTGTGCTCACACGACTAGAAAAAGCTACAAACTTCTCACCACTAGTCTCATCACCCTCAGCTTCACTACTATCACTAAGTGTGGCGGGCATAGCTACTTTCTTTCCTTTCTTTCTAAGCCACGTAGGACACTCAAACGACTTATGTCCCTTACCCCCACATTCAAAACAAGTGACGTTCTCAAAATCTTCCTCACACTCCTTATCGGATTTATTCTCTTTTTCCCTCTCACCACTTTCTTTGACCTTTCCTTTCTTTTTATTTTTTTCAAAAAAATTCTTTTTATTGGAAGAATTATTTTTGTTCATGTTGAGAAATTTTTTAAAATTTTTCGCAAACAAGGCCATGTCATTAAAATCAAAATCTCCCTCAGAATCGGACTCACAAACTTTTTCTTTCTTTTTCTTAAAATGAGTCTTTAAAGCAATGCCATTATCCTTAGCCTTAATGGTTTTGGGAAACATGTCAATCTCATAGGTTTGAAGATCTCCTACAAATTCTTCCAACTTAAGTGATTTCAAATTTCCCAAAGATTTCAAAACAGTGACTTTAGGAATAAAGCGTTTTGGGAGAGATCTCAAAATCTTTTACCAATTTGAGAAACCGAATAGTTTCGGTGTGTGATAATTGATTTAAATTAAATTAAATTAAATTCGCAAGATTCCAAGTAACCCTTATTTAATTCGAGTCTATTTAGAAACAACCCATAAACAAACAACTACGTGTGTGTGTGTGTCAAACCATAAATAAAGCATGCGACACAAAGTTAAGGAAAAATCCACGCAGGGCAAAAAACCTTTTATTTCACTATAATAAGTAAATCGCAACTTACACAGATTACAATGAAATACAGTGACACACGAATACCCGCAGGTGTCGGTCGGTGTCGGCAACAATGAATCCACACGCAGCGAACCCACATGAACCTCAGTCCAATCAACAAAGGAAGAACCGTAGCACTCCTCAATGACACGCATCCATAAAACTTTGTAGAGACTCCCTCAGCAATGACACGCAGCCCTCGGTTGCAAAGATCTCTCCACAAAGGTTTGAACAAACACAAGGTTGTGTTCTTGGGTTACCAAAAAAGATTCACAGAGGTTTGGCAATTGTGTGAATCAAAACATGAGTCTTGGGACTCAAAAAATATGAAGACTAGAGTAATTGGGACTCTAAAAAATGACTTCCAAAGTCTTGCAAAATAGCTCCCCCGAAGTTGGCTTAAATAGGAAAACAAATGAAGAGTTCCACCAATTTAAAACACTGAAATTCTATCCAGCGTACAGGGACCTCGAACCGGTTCTGGTACCCTGCGAACCGGTTCGCCCCCCGAACCGGTTCGGGCTGGGTTCGGGGAAACTCGCTGGGAACAGGGGCTAAACACTTAGAAAAATTCCCAGTATTTTCAATGTAAATATCTCCATTTTCAACGGGTCATAACTTGTTCACCGTAGCTCGGATTGAGGTGTCGTTTCTTCCAGTATCTTTGTTGCGGCAAGCTCTTCAACTTTCCAGTTGACCGGTCCTCCGGACGATGGCTGTAAAATTACCAAATTGCCCTTGAACTTCCCTATCAAGCCTTGTTGCACTATTTTGACTTCTCTTGCGTACCACTTGCATAAAGTCCCTAAAATCATGGAACGTGAAGTCGTTGAGGCAGATGAGGGACACATGATGGAGATAATAAAAGCTTGATTCCTGGAATTTGGATTGATGCCGTCGAGTGAGATCTTGAGGTGACGTGCCAAATGTAGCGACGTACGACATACACAAATGTAACATGTTGGACATGAAAAAAATGTCCTTACATCATAAGGTCGGCCCCTCATACATCAACCTCGGCTGGCCATTAGCCGAGGCCAACAGAGTCTCAGGGGCTCAAGAAACTGCAAACATCATCATCTGCCTCGGTCGACGTCACAGTCGAGTCTCATGGGCTCAGTCATCTGCCAACGTCATCATTACAACTACCTCATACCTAACCTTGGCCAGCCCTCCAGGCCGAGGTCATCATGGATATTGACCTCGGATAAAGCAATAGTCGGACTTCACCAACCTCGTACTCATCCAGGATGAGGTTGCTACCAATCAAAAATAGGGCCGAGCATTTACAAGCACATGTATGGTTTGGAACACGTGGACAAATCTGTTATAACCGAATCATCCCCTCTACGTGAGGGAATATTGAGGTCATCATTATTTACTTAGGATCATCCAGGTGTCATTCTTATACTAGTTAGATCTTTATGTACATTCTCATTTCATGCTTGGGGGGTACATTATACCCCCAAGCACTATATATAGATATCACCCTCTACCTTGTAAAGGGATCCATAATTGCAACCCTAGCTAAAACTCTATTAGTTTATACAGTAGAGAGAGAAAGCTTGAGAGATTGTATTTATGGTTGTTAGTGCCTTCATCTAGTGATATTACACACACACTCATAGTAGACATAGGCTAGATTGGCTGAACCACTTGCATACAAGTGTTCATCCTCTTCTCCTCACCTCCTTCTATTATATAGATACACTCTTATGCTGCCATTGTTATTTCTAGCTTGAGCTTGCCAACACCTCATTTGGTGGTGGTGTTTACAGCATCATCATTTTGGCGTCGTCTGTGGTAATTATAAGATTCATCTCTTCCCTTTTTGCTGCTTTACCTCATCGGAGACTCTGGTCGTGAACCAGGCCTCACTCTACGTGTGAAGCTGTATCACCATTGAAAGAGGTCCTTTAAGGTATTAAGCTCTCTAATATTTTCATTGCAAGCTCTCTAGCCTTACCATATGGCACCGGAGTTACCACCATCTCCTCCACCATTTGGCATTAGAGGACACAGTTCCAGTCAGGCACCACCCCCGTCCAAGATGGTTGAGGTGGAAGTACCCTTGAAGTCCTTGGCTGCAACCCAGCAAGTGATGCAAGAGTAATTTGCCCAGTTAAGCCAAAATATAATGAGACCATTTGGGGTCTCACCAGAGATGATTATTCCAGCAGTTATTCAACCTCATCCTAAATCCAGGGGACCACCCCAGGCACCGCGAAAAGACCATCCTACTCCTCAACGGAGGAGGGATATTGCTAACCCTAGGCGTTTATGTCTGGGGAGGCAAGTAAACCCTTGTCCTGAGGATAGGTATGACTACATTGAGGCAGAAGATGCTCCGAAAGACTATGGGGAGCCATATGAGGTTTCAAATAATACTGTATGTCCTATAAACCAGAGTCGAGGTCAGTGTGAAAGATGAGATGGGGATTGTTGATGTAAAAAATTAGATCACTCTAATAATTCAATCACAGATAAATAAATGAGATAAAGAATTTTAAAGTGGTTTAGCCTTATAAGAATGGCCTACGTCCACTGTTTTGGTATTGTTGTTTGTATAGGAATTCTCGATTACAAGTTATCTCAAGAAATTTCGGTCTAGGGGTCCTTTTACAATGAGTATTGTACAATGTATTTATAGCCTTGAGGCTGTAATGTGAAAGGGTAATACATTAAATGATATGCATATGAAAGGGTAATACATTTAATGCCCTCTTTGCGTGCGCGTCCAAATGATAAGCATTTAATGAATCAGTTGAACTGTTGGTTATCCAGTTATTAATGTTTTGTTCAAGATGCAGCTCAGATCGCCTGAGTTGCTTAGACCGCCTAAGCTTCTTGGTATTCAAGAGTTCCTCGGAGCGTATGAGTTCCTTGGAGCATGTGAGTTCCTCGGGTAAGCAGTTTTGCTCCTCGGAGCGTGGGAGTTCCTCGGAAGTGTTTGTAGTTTCCATGTAGATAGTCACGTGTCTTCATATGATCGGTCCACATCAGCAGATTAAATTTGGTATCAACAGAAGCCCCCAATGTTTCATAGTTCAAAATTTGAGGAGTATGGAACATTCTTTCTCGGAATATGATAGCTTTAAATAGTCTTCCTAATTTTTAGGAGCATTTCCCTTGTATTTATTTCTCCTTCCAAGTTCGTGGAATCATGCTTTTTTGGACTTTTCTGCGCACTTCGATTCCCGCGTTACTTTTCATCTTTTTAGCCGCTGTTGCCTGCTTTGATTCTCGCGCCAATATTTAATGCCCTTTTAGCCGCCGATAACATAATCATTCTTTTTTGTAATCATTACTTCGCCAGTTCCCAAGGTAAGGTATTTAAACTTCACAGACACTCCCATCGTAATCTACCTTTTCAAATTTTCATCTTCGAGTTTTTCATTGTCTTCTACTCTCTTGTGTATTCATCTCTTCCATCGTCCGTAGTCAGCAGATCCGTTCATTTCCTGTAAGATCTTCTTCCTTCATCTTTATTTCTTTATTCACCATGGTTTATCCTGTTGAGTCTCTTGAGAAATTTCGTTCTGATTTTTCCATTCCCTCTTGAGTCGTCTTGGAAGAGCTTTCTGAGCCTTCTAATTATTTCAATTTGGCTGAGGGACATTGGTTCCCCAGTCTCTTTTTTGCTGAGTGTGGATTTTCTTTTCCACCAAATCCTCTGTGTCTGGAATTCTATCAGTACTTTGATGTTGTTCCTGCACGAATAGCCCCCAACACATGGAGAACAGTTAATGGGGTGCATAAATTAAATCAAGTGCATGGAACTCGTATAGGAATTCCAGAAATCATGTACTGCTATAGATGGGCAGTTAATGATAATATTTATTATTTAAAAACTAGGTTTATAAATAGAGCCTTAGTAGTCAATCTCCCTGATGCCAATAGGGATTATTTTGAACACGGGGTTGTCGTAAAAAATTGGCAACACCCTCCATTAACCGAAGATGAGGTTTACCAGGGTCCCAGATGCCCTCCTTATGGCAATGGGATAGGTTATTTTTATTTTATTTTATTTATTTTGAAATCATGTTTGTTTTGTGTTTGATAAAATGTGTCACTGATAACAATGTTTGTTTATTTGCAGTTGATAGCAAGAGAAAGTGCCCAAAAGAAATAGATATCAATATAAGGCATTTGGGACTTATCTGGGGTCTGCATCAAAGGGTTGCCGACGAGCACATTAGGTCGGCTTCGTATCTGCTCCAGTACAAGAGGTACACAACCTCCTTCACTGCTCGTCCAGTGATCAATGAAACAGAGCCAGTACCAGCCTCTACAAGTTCTTCGCCTGAATCTCATATTCCATTGAGCGAAAGGATGAAGAAAAGAAGAACTCCTGCTCTATTCTGGGGAGGTAAAAAGGATTAAGATTGATGTCCCAAGGGAGGGGACAAATAAGACTGATGTCGCTCCTCCAGCTGCTCCTGCTAAAGTCTCCGAGAAGCCCGTAGTGGCTCCGAGCAGGTCTGCTGCTCCTAGAGAGGTGATTGTGATATCACCGACCAAGGATTCATCCTTGGTTGATTCTGTAACTGTTCCCCCGAGGAGGTTGAAGAAAAACTCCTCGGTTTATTTAGCTGTCACCACTACTCAGCCCCCAGCTGCTGGGACTGGAGTTCCCAATTTTGTTCCCCCGAGCTTTGACATGAGCTCGGTAAAGTCCTCGACCATTCCCGAGGTTCAAGGTACTGAAGAAAACCTTACTCGGGATATGGTTACCTCACTAGCTGCTCGTCACCTTGTTTCTGTAAGTATCTTTACTTAGAATTATTTCATATTCCCTTTGTCATTTTTGTTTCTAACTTGCTTTCTTTTTCAGTTCACAGTTGACGAGTTGCTTCAACATAATCCTGAAGAAGGACGAAGCGATTAAGGATTCTTGCTCCTCGTCCAGTGTGGAGGGAGCTCTGGAAGAAGCTACCAAGTCCCTGGTAGATTCTTGCCAGAAATATGCTGATAATAAAGCTATCTGGGAGAAAAATCTTGCCTCCTCCGAGCAGGAAAAAGCTCGAGTTGCTGATGCCTCTAAGGAGTTGGAGAAGAAAAAGACTGCCTTGGAAAAGGTAAATGAAGAGCTTGAAGAGAAGCTCAGAGCTGAAGGGGAGCTTGAGAATAAGCTCAAAGTTGCTGAGGAGAGGTTCGACCAGCTCCAGGAAGTAGGTCGACAGAAGGAGGAGGTTGAGATCAAACTGAAGAATGCGGAGAACCTTCTATCCGAGATGCTTTCCTCAGAGAAGCTGAAGAGGAAAGTTGATGTGAAAAAGTCCTTCAGCTCTGGCTGGGATAAGGGGTGGAGCAAGGGGGTGCTGCCATGGTATCTCAAGTGAACTATGGCAGTCTAAAGTACTTTAGGGATGGATGGGTCGCTGCCCTTCAGGAAATGAAGGTCGACGAATCATCCGAGCTCTTCCAGCGACATATCCCTGGTCCCCCTCCTACTCCATAAGAATTAGAAAAGGACAAAGCTACCTCTGAGGAGTCTTCAATGGTGATGGGAGATCATCCCCCAGCCATCCAGTCTGCTGTCGAGCAAGTCGTTTCTTCCTCTGAGCAACAGCTAGTGCTTTCCGAATAGCCCGCAGTTCCCTCCGAGCAACCTGCTTCCTCTTCCCAACCTTCCGAGAAGTTTTTGGGAGATAAGGAAAAGGTGTAATGTTGTTCGGGTTTACCTTTCTATTTTTCTTTTTTGTTAAATGTAGCCCAAAATTTGTAACTCCAAATTTCATGATCTAATAAAACTTGAGTTCTTTTTGCATACTGTTGTCTATTTTCTGTTCATACTCTGCTTATTCTTCTTATTGATGATTGCTTTTCTTTTTCTGCTAGTTTCTGGCCAGGATGGATCTGCTATCTGCCCATGATACAAAGTTGCTGCAACAGTTCAATGAGTACTTTAAGGCTGGTCACACAGACTTGAGTGCTGCACAAGTTGCCGACATCCTTGGCCAGGATGCTTCGAAACAGGCAGTGGAAGCATATCAGTACCTGAAATGTCTGCTTGATCGAGCGGTGGCCAATAATGTGGCTCACTACGAAATGATCGAGGACCTCCAAGGCACCCTTAAATACCTTCAACTTCAATATAAATAATCCATTGCCTTGTTGCATGAGAGTTATGAGAAAAAGTACAAGCTGATCGTCGCTGACAAGGGCTACGAGAAGCTTTTTGCTGGTTATGATGTAAGGGAGAAAACCCCGAGGGGCGAGGTCGAGGAATGCAGACAGATTACCGAGCTGCTGGAAAAGGAAAACAACAACTTACAGAAAGAGCTATCACAGTTGAAGTCTGTAGCCTCTTGTTCAACAACCCTAATCCCAGTGACTGACGAGTGATTTTCATTCCTAGAAGTGGAGAATGCCAAGTTGAGGGAAGAATTGGATACCTTGAGGAGGTCGGGCCCTTCCACGTCTCCTCGGGAACGAGGAAGAGCTCCTCGGGGACTAGGAAGAGCATCTCGGGTCCTTGTCGAGGAACAGAGAACTCAGTCTACGTTAGAGAACCAAGCCTTCCAACTAATGGTGAAGAACCAGGCGTTGTCTGATATGTCAAAAAAGGTTAGGGACCTGGAAAAATAGCTCTCTGCGCAGAATTCAGTCTTGAAGAGTAAGGAGATTTTCATCAAGAGTCTCCACGAGCAGCTAGAGAGGTTAACATATCAATTCCACAAACAGCCCAGGGAGTTCTGGATGGCTGGATATAATGAAGCACTATTCCACCTGGACGATCGTATCCAGAATGCCAATAATGAGGGCTACAAACAAGGCTGGCTGAATGCCTTAGGTGTGCTGAAGCTCGAACAAGGACACTATCTGTGGGACTACCATGATCCCGGGTTGCTCGACTTGCCTGTGCCACCGTACAATTTGAACATGGAATGGATCCCATCTCGTTCCATTCTTCGGAGCTTAATTTCAAAATACCTCGGTGACTACAGTCTACATTCTCAAATTGAGGTATCTCGTCCCGAGCATCTTCTAGATCGACCTTCTGTGATGAACGTCGGGATGCTGAAGGATTTAAACTTTATCAATTCTCCTCAGTCTTTAAATGATCCGCCTGCTGGCGAGGAACCTGTATCGAAAGCTGAGGGGAAAAAACCAATAGAATAGGAATTTTTAATGTAACAGTTAGTATACATATCAATGTAACTTGTAATTTATTTCGAATTTAATGAAAGACTTTCATTATTGCTTGCAAATCTTAATTGCTATTGTCTTGTAAATATCAAACACTTTATATTTATGCATATCTATTAAAAAGATAATAATAGTGTTGTTCATCTACCAACTTAGTAAAAAAGTTACAAGTATCAGTAATGTTGATCGATGAGTACAAAAATGTTTAAAATTTTTCCAACCAACCAAGGTTGTTAAATTGTGCTCGTCGACCAATTATAGTTAGTGAGAGTTTATCCCCGACTAACCATACTTGGTAAATTTTGGAATATTTTCTCCTCGTCGACCAACTAAGTTGGTACAGTTTGGAATATTTTCTCCTCATCGACCAACTACGTTGGTACAGTTTGGAATATTTTCTCCTCGTCGACCAACTATGTTGGTACAGTTTGGAATATTTTCTCCTCGTCGACAACTACGTTGGTACAGTTTGGAATATTTTCTCCTCGTCGACCAACTATGTTGGTACAGTTTGGAATATTTTCTCCTCGTCGACCAACTAAGTTGGTACAGTTTGGAATATTTTCTCCTCATCGACCAACTATGTTGGTACAGTTTGGAATATTTTCTCCTCGTCGACCAACTATGTTGGTACAGTTTGGAATATTTTCTTGAGTAATCTGCCGAGCTGTGCTGAGTAGTGCGTAGTACTAGTATTCCCCGAAAATTTTTCAATAAACAGAGACTTGCATAATATTTTTATTTTATTCATACTGATGGAACTGTGTTACATATACATCAGTGATAATACTTACGCAGATGCTCTGCGTTCCATGCATTCTTAAACTCCTCGCCTTCTAAAGTGTGTATTCGATAAGTTCCTGGTCGAACAACTTCTGTTACTCGGTATGGTCCATGCCAGTTTGCCTCCAGTTTGTTATGCTTTTGAATTACTTTATTTAGCACATAGTCTCCTTCTTTCAGGTCGCACTTCCTCACCCTCTTGTTATAGAACAAAGCTGTTCGCTGCTGGTAAGCAGCATTTCTAATGGCTGCTTCTTCTCTAACTTCGTCGAGCATGTTTAAATCCAGTCTTCTCATTAAGTCGCTGACAGGGGAATTGAAATTTAGTACCCTATGTGTTGGGAGGCCCAACTCGGCAGGTATGACAGCTTCACTTCCAAACGCCAGCATGTATGGTGATTCTCCAGTTGCTACTCGGGGAGTAGTTCGGTAAGCCCAAAGTACTGATTGTAGCTCGTTGATCCAGTTTGATTTTGCATCGTCCGATCATTTTTTCAAACCGTTCAGCAGCGTTTTGTTTTTCACTTCAGTTTGTCCATTGCTTTGAGGATAACCTGGTGCTGAATGAACCTTCAAAATGTTTGACTGATGATAATAGGTGGAAAACTCCTCGTTATCAAATTGTGTCCCAGTGTCTGTGACGAAGGCATGAGGGAGACTATATCGACAAATGATGTTCTTCCAAACAAATTGGTACACCTTCTCGTACGTCATATCAATGAGTGGCTCAGCTTCTACCCACTTAGTAAAATAATCCACTGCGACGACGAGGTGATTGAACCTTCCTCGGGTCGTTGGCAGTGGTCCAACCAAATCAATTCCCCACATGGAAAATGGCCAAGGGGAAGTTATGGGTGTCAACAATGCTTGTGGAGTTCTTCGGATGGAGGAGAAACGCTGGCACTTGTCACATTTCTTGGCATAAGTTATATAATCAGCCCTCTTCGTCGGCCAGTAGTATCCCTATGTCATCACCCTTTGCAAAAGCGTCCGACCTCCTACATGTGCTCCACAAGACCCTTCGTGGATCTCTTTAATTAATTCTTTCATCTCGGAGGGATGTACACATCTCTGTAAACCTGCCATTATTCCTCGTCGATATAAAACACCATTAGTTAGTACATACCGAGCAGCTTCAAACTTCAGTTTCTTGGCTGCGAGCTTGTCAATTAGCAATTCTCCCTCCTCGATATATGCCCTGATGGAATCTATCCAAGATGGACCTAAATCAAGGGTGATAAAGTTTATCGTCATATCTTCATTTATACTCCGACCAGCCAACACTTCAATTGGGATTGTTTGTCGTAGCTCGGTGCGAGTAACTGAAGCTAGTCGAGCTAGGGCGTCTGCTCTGGCATTCTCCATTCTTGGTATTCTGACCAGCTGAATAGCGGCAAATTCTGACATAAGCTCCTTTGCCTTTTCATGATATCTGATCATTAATTATCCTCTAACTGTATACACTCCCATCATTTGGTTTACAATCAGTTGAGAGTCACTGAAAATCATAACTTGATGCGCCTCTATAACTTTTGCCAAATTAAGCCCTACAATCATGGCCTCATATTCAGCCTCATTGTTGGAAGCTTTGAATTGGAAACGCAAAGCGTATTCCATGTCGACCTCGTCTGGAGTGCTCAAAACTGTCCCCGTGCCACATCCTGTATTGCAAGATGAGCCATCTACATATAGCCTCCATATAGGTAACTCGTCTTCAAATTTATTATCAGTCATAGTTCCTCGGTGAAATATTTTTTGCTTCTTTTCATCCTCCCCTGATTTTTCTCGCTCCTCGTCGATCATTTTTTCTTGCCCTTTTACCAATCGGAGTTGGTCTGAGCTCAAATTTAATGATCTTGTAACATCCACTTGCCCTTTTACCAACCGGAGTTGGTCTGAGCTAGTGTTTGTCGATCCTGTAACATCCACAGGTTGATCAGCAAGCAACTTTTGCTCCTCGTTCGGAGTCCTCCCAAATATCTTTGCATCACATCCTGTAACATCCACATGCCCTTTTACCAATCAGAATTGGTCTGGGCTTGTGTTTGTTGATCCTGTAACATCCACAGGTTGATCAGCGAGCAACTTTTGCTCCTCGGGGGTATCAGGATAGGTGAACTCCGCTATAAAATCTGCTACAGCTTGCCCTTTAAGCGATGATCTGGTTCCATAGACTATATCATATTCACCGAGTTCTATTGCCTAGTACATCAATCTTCCTGCTTTTTCTGGCTTATGCAGGGCTTGCCTCAATGTCATATCAGTATATACTACTATGGTATGAGCCTGGAAATATGGCCTCATTCTCCTACTCGCCTCAATCAGCGCCAGTGCTAATTTCTCCAGTAATGGATATCTGATTTCTGCTCCTCGAAAGGCCTTACTTGTGTAGTAAATTGGTTTTTGTACTCCATTCTCCACTCTAATCAACGCCGAGCTAACTGCATTTTCGGACACTGCAAGGTACAAGCATAATTTTTCTCCCATTACTGGCCTGGACAACAGTGGAGGTTCTCCGAAGTATTTCTTCAAGTCTTGAAAAGCCTTCTCGCATTCATCATTCCACTCAAAAGTCTTTCTGAGTGTCTTGAAGAATGGGAGACATCTATCAGTTGCTTGTGATACAAATTTGTTGAGTGCCGCTACTCGTCCTGTGAGACTCTGTACTTCCTTCTTCGTTGTTGGAGATCGCAGCCCTAATAGAGCTTTGATCTTTTCAGGATTTGATTTAATGCCTCGTTGATTGACAATGTACCCGAGAAACATGCCTTCTCGTACTCCAAAGATGCACTTCATCGGGTTCAGCTTCATTTGATATTTATCTAGTTGAACAAAAGTCTGGCTTAAGTCAACTAGATGATCGACAGCTTTCTTGCTTTTTGTCAGCATATCGTCAACATAGACTTCCATGTTGTCACTGATTTGTTCATCAAAGACCTTGTTCATCAGCCTCTGATATGTCTCTCCTTCATTTTTCAAACCAAAAGGCATAACATTATAACAATAAGTTCCCCTAGGGGTAATAAAAGAAATACTTTCCACGTCTTCAGGTTTCATTTTAATTTGATTGTAACCAGACTAAGCATCCATGAAGCGTAGCAACTCGTGTCCCGAGGTAGCATCCACCAGTTGGTCAATTCGGGGAAGTGGAAAGTGATCATTTGGGCATGCTTTGTTGAGGTCGGTGAAGTTTACACACATCCTCCACTTGTTATTCTTCTTCTTTACCATCACCACATTAGCTAACCAATCTGGATATTTAACATCTTCAATGAAACAAGATTTCTGGAGCCTCTCGACTTCCTCCTGTATAGCTTGATTCTTCTCGGGACTGAATACTCTTCTTCTCTGCTTCACAGGCTTGATTTCCTTATTCACATTGAGCTCGTGACATAAGAAGTTTGGGTCTATCCCAAGCATATCTTCATGACTCCACGCAAAAGTTTGTCTTCTGCTTCTAAGGAAAGTTATCAATTCCTGTTTAAATGAGGCCTCCAACGATGAACCTATTTGAGTAGTTCGCTCAGGGTGCTCGTCGTCTAGAATGATATTTTTAGTAGCTTCCACCACTTGACACTTTACGAGTTGTGACTCATCTCGGGGATCCAATGTTTCAATTTCTGCACCTTCATCCACTTGATAGGTAGTGGTCTTTTTCTTTGATTCTTCCAGTTCTTCTTGCTCGGCGGATGAATAATAGCATTCCCGAGCTACTTTCTGATCACCTTTCACAACTCCTACTCTAAAGTTTGTTGGAAATTTCAGGCACTAATGCACTGTAGATGGTACAGCCTCGAACTTCTTCAATCCTACTCTTCCCATGATGATATTATACGATGATTGGACATTCTTATCCATCACGAAGAAACGTATTCTTTCTGTCTGACAAGTAGTCCACGTACCAATGAATATATCCAACTTGATCGTCCCAAGTGGAAATACTTTCTCGCCAGCAAAACCGATAAGGGGTCTGTGGTAAGGCTCCAGTTGAGATAGCTTTAGATTCAAACTATCGAAACACGAGTAGAACATGATGTCTGCCGAGCTACCATTGTCGACCAACACTCTTGAAATCATTACATCCTTCATTCTCATCTTGATCACGAGTGGATCATCATGAGGATATAAAAATCCTGCAAGATCATTTTTCGAGAAACCGATGACCAATTTTTCCTTGTTCACCTTTCTCGGGCAATCTTCCTCAGCTAGATTTATTCGCTGAATGTACGAGCAAGCTTGAGCCTCACCGAGGTAAGCTTTTCTTTCTGCAGTAAGGTCTCCTCCTCCTGTATCTCCTCCTGTAATAACATTACAATCAAATGACCCAAAACGTATTGAAAATACCTCTCGTTCTGGATGTCTTGGTTTCTTGGGGAGATCGGGGTCATCATCTGGATCAACTTCATGGTTTCTCTTCTTGTTCTCCTCTGCTCGACGAGGAGATCTAGATCTCTCTCTAGTTCGGTCGGTGTTTCTTCTTTCGCCTCCCCGATCAACATACTTCAATAGCTTTCCTCGTCGGATGAGTGTTTCAATCTCATTCTGAAGAGCTATGCAATTTTTAGTCATATGGCCATGATCCTTATGGAACTCGCAATATTTCTCCCTATTCCTCGTGTCAGGGTCTGACTTCATTTTCTTTGGCCAGTTTAACTCCTCGTTGTTCTTAATTTCTTCCAGGACGTGGTTGATATTCGCCTTTAAAGGTGTGTAATTATCAAATTTCTTCAAGACCTCCCATGACGACCTACTTTTGGAATGTTTGTCACCACCATTGTTCTTATGCTCTTTCTTCTTAGCTTTATCACCTTCCACCTTGGTTTCTTTGGCGTCCATATTCTTCTTTGCAGACATAGCCACCTCGGCATTCATAATCTTGGACGCTTTTCCCATCAGGTCCGACATGGTTCGAGGTGGATCTTTGGCCAAAGTGTAGTACAACTTGTTTGGCAGTAGTCCACTCATCAAAGCAGTAATCGCTATCTTCTCCTCATAATCAATGACTTCGAGCTTCTCGTTATTATAACGAGTTATATAGTCTCTAATACTCTCACCAGATTTTTGTCTAACACTTAACAGATGTGCTACTCGTTTAACTGGCCTTGCTCTGAAGCAGAAATTCCCAATGAATAACTCGGCCAGATGAAGAAAAGTTGAAATCTTACCCCGAGGAAGATTATTATACCATATCTGAGCAGATCCGGTAAGAGTTCCCGAGAATGCCCTGCATCTCATCTCATCTGGGACAGCATAGATGTCGGCAGCAGCTTGATATTGTTCTATATGAAGGACAGGGTCAGTCTTCCCGTCATACTTGGGAGTCACAACAGGTGCTTTGAACTTCGATGGTGTTGGAAAATCAATAATGTCCTGGACAAAAGGTGTTTCCCGAACAAAGGTTCGTTGTAAAGGGTTCTTAGCCTTAGCCATTTCCCCCAATCTATCCTCCAGCCTTTGGATAGATCCTTTCCATGCATCTTTCCCTTCCTCGGGCCTATTGGTTCGAGTAACTGATCGCGTTGAAGTGGCTTCCTGGGATTTATCTCGACGAGCAGCTGGTCGGTCATCGGATCCATCTTGACGAGCATCTGGTCGCGACTGGGCAGATCCTTCCCTTAAATCTGAATGTCGTCGAAAGCTTCTCGACGCTACATTAAGAGGACTTTTTTTCCTCCTAGGCCTAATCGATCAAAAGGAGAGGCCCTACTTAATCTTTCCAATGCACTGGTCCTTTCTGGGGAGAGGGTGACACGTTGTTCAGTATCTGTGGCTCGCACTGATGAAGTTCGTCCAGGTTGATAAGAAAAATCTTCTGATTACTCATTGCGATATGAATTGGTATGCCTAGTACGCACAGAAGGCGAACGGATATTTCTTTGAATGCTTCGTGATCCGAAATGGGCTGGCGCACCGCCATGGAGGGTTTGGTTGAGTTGTCGCATCGTTTCTTGCATGACGGTCTGGCCCTGAGCCAGAATCGCCATCATTCCATTCAGATCTGGAATAATTGGTGGAGCAGATGGATTTGGAGGGGTTCCAGTGTTTCGATTGCTAGATTCAGGTATATCAGCCATTGGTAATGGATTATTTTTTATGAGAAAACGATTTTACCAGTCAATTCCCACAGACGGCGCCAATCTGTTGATGTAAAAAATTAGATCACTCTAATAATTCAATCACAGATAAATAAATGAGACAAATAATTTAAAGGTGGTTCTGCCTTATAAGAATGGCCTACGGCCACTGTTTTGGTATTGCTGTTTGTATAGGAATTCTCGATTACAAGTTATCTCAAGAAATTTTGGTCTAGGGATCCTTTTACAATGAGGATTGTACAATGTATTTATAGCCTTGAGGCTGTAATGTGAAAGGGTAATACATTAAATGATATGCATATGAAAGGGTAATACATTTAATGCCCTCTTTGCGTGCGCATCCAAATGATAAGCATTTAATGAATCAGTTGAACTGTTGGTTATCCAGCTATTAATGCGTTATTTGAGATGCAGCTCGGACTGCCTAAGCTTCTTGGTATTCAAGAGTTCCTCGGAGAGGTTTGTTCCTCGGAGCGTATGAGTTCCTCGGAGCGTGTGAGTTCCTCGGGTAAGCATTTTTGCTCCTCGGAGCGTGGGAGTTCCTCGGAAGTGTTTGTAGTTGCCATGTAGATAGTCACGTGTCTTCATATGATCGGTCCACATCAGCAGATTAAATTTGGTATCAACAGGGATACACAACAAAGAAGGTCTGCTTTTGATCGCTTAAGTAGAGGGTCGGCCTTTGAAAGGCTCGATCCTGTTAATGATATGAGGCACAGGTTATCCAGGCTAATAAGTGTAGCTAGCTCACAAAGGGAAGGTGGTGAACATAGACCTCGTCATGGTCGACCCCAATATGGTCGAGACTGTGGCCAGGAGGTCAACATCCGATGTTGTGCCACAATTGGGGAACCCTCGGTCCATCCCTTAGAGGTGGTTGGGGATAACCTTGGCCAGGACAACGTTGCTAAACCATAGAATGACTCCATTCAATGGCTGAAAGAGAAGATAGGGAAACTCATAAAAAGTCAAGACCCACTACAAAGGGGATTCTTAGAGGGTTCCCCATTTGTGGTAAGGATTGTCAACTTTCTAACCCCTGCCAAATTTAAACCACCGATGGTGTCTCCGAAGTACGATGGTAGTACCAACCCAGTGCATCACATTGAGATGTATCAGTCTGCAGCAGACATTTATTCAATCCTTGATGAGATGAGGTGCCGAGCTTTATCAAGGACTTTAACAGGAGCTGCACATATTTGGTTCACTTCTCTGCCTAAAAATTTCGTGGAGAACTTTAAGGGTTTGGCCGAGCGGTTTATACACAACTTCTATTTTGGGGTAAGGCCTTAGAAAAAGATAACCCATCTGCTCTATGTAAATCAAGGCAAGAATGAAAGCCTCAGAGACTACATTGAAAGATTCAATAAGGAAAAATTGGAGGTTGAAGATTACGAAGAGAATATAGCTATGACAGCCCTCATTAGAGGACTTCAGAAGGGAAAGATACTTTGTAAGTTTGTTGAAGACCCTCCTAAGTCTATGGATGAGCTATTAGCAATGGCTGGTAGGGTTATGAATGCTGAAGAAGCAATGGCTGCAAAATATGAGGATGAGAATGGAAGTAGCAGTGGGAAATTTTAGAGGAAGAAAGATGGAAAGAAGAGGGCTGCAGATGGCAAGTTTACACACTACAATCCTCTAACTGTGAGCTGCAAACACATCCTCAATGAAATAAAGAATTACAGGTCCCTAACATGGTCGAAGAAGTTGAAGGCTCCTCTACATAATAGGAATAAAAACCTATGGTGCGAGTTCCACCAAGATCACGACCATCTGACCGACAAGTGTTTCACCTTAAAGGATGAGATTGAGAAGATGTTGAAATCTAGAAAGCTCAGGAATTATATGGATGGTTGAGCTTCTAAGGGAGGAAGAGATGACCCTAAAAAAAAAGAGAAATGACAGGTATCGGGAAGATGCCTTTGCTAGAAGAGCTGAGAACTCAGATGATGATGACGATGACCCTGACCTCCCACCAAAAGACAATAATTCCCCAGTAAAAAGGGTCGGTATATGTCTTTCAATGTGAACACCATATGTGGAGGACTGGCAGTAGGTGTCTCAGAGGTAGCAGATCGCAAGGCTCATATGGCAGAGGCTAAGGAAGTAACTAAAGCCGAGGTAGTAAACTTGGCATCTACGGAGGTTAAACATGAGAAGAGAAAGAAGATAGATATGGATACCCTTATACTTGGCTTCTCATGAATTGATTTTAAAGGTATCTTAGCCCCTCACGATGACCCATTGGTAATCACCACAAGGGTGTATGGGTGTGAAGTTTAAAGAATCCTCATTGATGGTGGTAGCTGTACAGATGTTATGTTCTGGCCCTACTTTAAGAGCCTAGGCCTCAGCAGATCTAGGCTTGTCCCTTATCATCATCCCTTGATCGTCTTCAGTGGTGAAAAGGTTCATCCATTAGGCATGTATGAGATGGATGCGAGAATGAAAGATGAATGGCCTAAGAGGTTAACCAAAAAAATCATTTTTTTTGTGATGGATGAAAACGTCTTCTCAACTTACAACCTCATCATAGGACGAGTATCTCTCAAGGAATTTGAGGTCGTGCCTTCAACGGTCCACCAAATGCAAAGGTTCCTAACTCCGTATGGGGTAGGGGAAGTGCAAGGTGACCAAGCATCCGTACGAGAATGCTACTTCAACTTTGCGAAAGAGGGAGAGGCTCATAAGAGGGCAACAACCACATACAACATCGATACACTTTATCCTAGAGATGAAACAAAGCTCAAGAAGGGAGAGGTCGCAAAAGAGGTAAAATCCATCATCTTCAATAAGGACAAACCGGAAAAAACTGTCCAAGTCAGCAGAGCCCTAAGACCTGAGATCAAGGAAGAGCTAGTGAAACTCTTAAGGAAGAGAAAAAGTGTCTTTACCTGGAGCCATGCCGATATGCCAGGTTTTTACCCTGAGATTATGTGTTATAAAGTCAATGTTACAGAAGACGCTAAACCCATCAAGCATAGAATAAGATTATACTCAAGAAAGAAGTATCATGTCATCAGAGAAGAGGTTAGAAATCTTGAAGAGGCTAAGTTCATCAGAAAGGTCATATACCCTGAGTGGTTATCTAATGTTGTCATTGTGCCAAAAGCAAATGGGAAATGGAGGATGTGCATAGACTTCACTAATTTGAACAAGTCTTGCCCAAAAGACAGTTTCCTCCTGCCTCGTATGGATCAGATGGTGGATGCCACAGAAGGACATGAGCTCATGAGCTTTATGGATGCATATTTTGGGTATAATTAGATCTTCATAAATGCGAAAGACTCAGAGAAGACAGTATTCATCACAAATAAGGGGATCTATTTCTATAAGGTCATGCCCTTTGGGCTGAAGAATACAGGGGCTACTTACAAGAACCTTATAAATAAAATATTCGAGGATCAGATAGGCAAGTCCATGGAAGTGTATGTGGATGACATGCTGACGAAGAGTCTAAAGGTCGACACTCATGTGGTTGACCTTGAAAGAACTTTTGACACCATGGACAAGTATAGAATAAAGCTCAACCCGACCAAATGTGTCTTCGGAGTAGGAGCAAGAAAGTTTTGGGGCTTTATTTTCAACCAAATTGGTATAGAGGCTAACCCTGAGAAGATCAAGGCCTTACTAGAAATAAAGACACCCAAAACTATCAAAGACATTCAGAGGCTAATCGAAAGAGTTGTTTCACTTAACAGGTTAATCTCAAGAGCTAAAGACAAGTGTCTTCCTTTTTTCAAAGTGCTTAGAAAGGCCTTTGAAGGGGATGAGGAATGCGACAAAGCTTTTAAGGAGCTCAAGTCCTACCTTGGATCCCCACTACTACTATCACGACCCATTCTGGGGGAGAAGTTATATGTATATCTAGTTATTTTTGAGTCAACCATTAGTGCTGCAATAGTAAGAGAAGATGATGGAGTGCAGAGACTAGTATACTTCTATAGTAAAGCTCTTCAAGTATTTGAACAAAAGTACCCTATGATGGAAAAATTAGCATATGCTTTGATACATGCTTTTAGGAAAATGAAGCCATACTTCCAAGCCCACTATATGGTCATCCTAACTGACTCCCCACTCAAATAGGTCCTCCATAATCCCGAGAAGTCAGGCAGGCTGATGACCTGGGCCATTGAGTTGGGGGAGTATGACATTGTTTATCAACCCAGGGTTACTATCAAGGGGCAGACACTCGCAGACTTTGTAGCAGAGTTGACCTGGGAAGATGTTGAGATTGAAGATATTCGAAAGGCTGCAGATGAACCAGACAGAAATGTCTTCCAAGATCCGAAGGAGGTTGAGTCAAGAAAAGCCAGAAAAAGAATGGTTGAGAATGAGGAAGATAGGTACCTCTTCAGGCAAGGGACCCTATCAGAGGGAAACTTCTCTTCAGATGAAGCTATTTGGAATCTCTTTGTTGATGGGTTATCCTGTGAAAGAGGAACTGGAGTGGGGTTGATATTGTCAGCACCAGATGGTACCGATATTGAATATGCGTTGAGGTTCAACTTCAAAGCTTCTAAAAACGAGTCAGAGTATGATTCATTAATAACAGGTCTCTCCTTGGCAAAAGACCTTAGTGTTGGCCAACTCCCAGTCCTCAGTGACTCAAGGTTAGTTGTCAACCAAATCCTGGGAGTGTATGAGGCCAAAGATGAAAGGATGGACAAATACCTGAAGAGGGTGAGAATGATGCTATAAAGCTTCAAGGAAGTGAAGATGATGGGGATACCTCAGCTAGACAATAGTCGAGCCGATGCACTAGCAATGTTGGCCTCAGTAATAAGGACGGACATAAGAAGAGCAGTCCCCATTGAAATTCTTCTCAAATCGACCATCAAAGAAGAAGAGGTTGCCATAACTTACCTCAACTTTAATATGGGAGCCTCGTGGATGGACCCTCTTGTCAGATACATAAAAGAGGGAGAACTACCAGAGTTAAAGTCAGAAACAAGAAATCTGAGGTTTAGAGCTGCCAATTTCTCAATTATGGGAGATGTCTTGTATAAGAAGGGTTTCCTACTCCCTCTCCTCAGATGTGTCCTCCCTTCAAAGAATTCGCACATCTTGCACGATGTTCGTGAGGGATCTTGCTCCAGTCACATAGGAGGAAGGCCTTTATCTAAGAGGATAATCACTCAGGGGTATTGGTGGCGACCTTGGCCAAAGATACAACTACATATGTGAAGAAGTGTGATAAGTTTCAGAGGCTCTCCACCATCCCTCATCAACCTCATCAACTTATGACGTCAATCAGCTCACCCTGGCCATTTTCAAAATGGGGCATTGATTTGGTAGGACCCATTCCAAGAGCTATAAATAATTATCGATTCTTGATCGTGGAAATTTATTATTTCTCCAAATAGGTAGAGGTTGAGCCAATGATCACAATCACTGAGAAAAAGACCTTCCAAATCATCTGGAAGAACATCTTATGCAGGTATGGTCTTCCAAACACCCTAATCTCAGATAATGGAACCCAGTTTAAGAACGTTTCCTTAGAGAAATACTACGAAAGAGTAGGGATCAAGCAGTTCTTTTCTTCTCCTGGCCGACCCCAGGCAAATGGTCAGACAAAGGTCAAAAATTGAACAATCCTTGATGGGATAAAAAAGATATTAGAAGAGGCCAAAGGGAGATGGACAAAGGAGGTATATTTCGTGTCATGGGCCTACAGGACAATAGCGAGGACACCAATGAGAGAGACTCCATTTATGTTAGCCCACGGTTCAGAAGTTGTCATCCCTACAAAGGTAGGACTTCCCACTCATAGAGTTCAGACCTATGACCCTCAGAGGAATGGGTAATAGAGAAGACTTGATCTTGATTTGATCTAGGAAAGAAGAGAGGATGCAGAGATAAGATAGGCAGCATACCGACAGAGAATCGCGAGATTCTACAATCAAAGAGTGAAATCAAGGCCTATAGCTGTGGGAGACCTAGTCCTAAAGAAGACATTGTAAAAGGAAAATAAGCTCCATCCAAATTGGCATAGTCCTTACGCCAGCTAGAAAATCTTGAAGGAGAAACTTTTTCTAACCCTTGGAATGCCGATCACTTGAAGAAATATTACATATAATGATGCAGTTGGTTTTATCCTTTTGTAATACATGTACCGATTTAAACAGAAGATGTTAATGAAAAGCTAGCAATGTCTGTGCCAATACTTTATTGCATTATGTTTTAACATAATTAATTTGGTGAAATATGAGGTGAAACATCATAATTTGGTGACCTCAAACCTTTTTAACATCATTAGTTTGGTGAAATATGAGGTGAAACATCATAATTTGGTGACCTCAGACCCTTTTAATGTCATTAATTTGGTGAAATATGAGGTGAAACATTATAATTTGGTGACCTCATACCCTTTTAACATCATTAATTTGGTGAAGTATGAGGTGAAACGTCATAATTTGGTGACCTCGGACCTTTCTAACATCATTCATTTGGTGATAATTTATGAGGTGAAACATCATAATATGGTGACCTCAGACCTTTTTAAAATCATTAATTTGGTGATAATTTATGAGGTGAAACATCATAATATGGTGACCTCAGACCTTAAACATCATTAGTTTGGTGGTAATATATGAGGTGAAACATCATATTATGGTGACCTTAGACCTTGAACATCATTAGTTTGGTGATAATTTATGAGGTGAAACATCATAATATGGTGACCTCAGACCTTGAACATCATTAGTTTAGTGAAATTTATGAGGTAAACACCATTATATGGTGACATCAGACCTTAAACATCATTAGTTTGGTGATAATTTATGAGGGCAAACGTCATTATATATTAACCTCGGATCTTAAACATAATTAGTTTGGTGAAAATTATGAGGTAAATATCATAATTTTGGGACCTCTGATCTTAAGCATCATTAGTTTGGTGGAAATTATGAGGTAAACATCATAAGAGGGTAACCTCGGACCTTAAACAATATTCAAGAGGTAAGATAATCATATCATCGAATGAAGCAATAGAATCTGAAGAAGATGGGATTAATGATTATTATTAAATAACATTCAGGAGTTAGAAATCAGATATACCAAGATGCCATCAGAATTCACAAAAGATAAGAGGTATAGATAAGAAAGGAAATTAAAAATTACAACTTTTAAAGCTTCATAAGAAAAAGCCCTAAGTCTCTGTAGCTGCAGTCGTATTGTCATGGACGATGTTTGTCACCTCAGCTCCATCATCTTGAGGATTAGCATCTTCAGTCTCAGTGACTTCTAAGGGAGAAGTCTCAGCTAGAGCATCATCGGCTTCCTCGACTTCCTGCAAGGCCTGAGCAAATCGGGGATCACCAAAGTCAAGACCCTCAAAGTCTGAGGTAATCAGACTCCCTCACTCTTTCTCCTTAGAGGCTGCCCATTTGCCAATTGCTTTTATACCTCTTTCAAGGTATTCAAAACTAAAACTGATAAATTCATCAGAGACCTTATAGTCTTCAATGATCTTCTCTGCAGCATCATCTAAAGCAGCCTTGACTGCAGCATCCACCTTAGTCTAAAGGGAATCATCTTTTGCTTTCAAAGCTATGTTGTGGTCCTTTTTGAGCTTGGCCATGTCCCTGTCCCTCTGTTGGACAACCCCTTTCAGTTTGTCAACCTCCTTCAGCTCTTCCTTCAGCCTTTTAACCTTTGCATTCAAAGAAGCTTGGACTTTCTCAGCTTCGTGAACCTTCTCTATGAGAGGCATCATCTTTAGGGTCCAATTAATAAAACGATGCATGGTCAAGATACCCTGTAGTAGAAGGTCAGATGTATAAGCATATGAGCTATAATTTATAAAATAGCTGAGGTTACACTTGAGGAGAGCAAATGAACAGAAACCAATACTTGAATTGATCTATGGAGAGTAAACTCGGTCAGCAACGTGACATCCAAGGAGCGTAAGAAATGCTTATCCTCTTCAGTCATTACTGCGCCGATAGTATCAGCAGCCTTCAGGCTGTGGCCAATGAAGATATCACTGATATTCAACTGAGCAAGATGAGCAGCCAGGGCATCGTCTGTGGAGATGGGAATGGCACGATCCCCTTTCTGAGTCTTGCCCAGCCTCTTATGCACCGGGTCAGCTGTGGTCTTCCTCTTCTTAGTAACATCGGCCTGGGATGTGCTGACATTCTTCTGAGTGGTAGTAGGGGGTACATTTTTTCCACTCCTCTTTTGCATAAACTTCACAAGGCCTAGAGCATACATTTCCCAAAGGTCGTCTGAAATGCCTTCAGGGTGCTCTGCAAAAATAAGTATTTGAGTTAGTAAGTCAGAAATATAAAAAGTAAGAGGTATAACTTATAAAAAAATTAAGACTTACGAAGCTCTCCCAAAGGACCACCCCCAAGCCTATCTGAGAGAGGTAATAGGGGGTCATCAGATGTTCTTACTTCATAAGAAGACCCTGCTTGCCGTGATTGCGAAGATTCTCAACTTTTTGGTAATTATCCTGACTAAATCCAAGGTCGGCTTTAGCAGCAAGGGAGACCTTCCCCCATCTTAGAGGTGTCCTTCGAACCGACCTGCCAGAGGCCTCATTTAGACTAAATTCCCATGCCCCAAAAATAAAGAAATACCGAGGTTTCTAGTTATGGTTTGAAGTTTGGGTAACCAACAACATTTTCTTCTCTGATTTCCTAGCTAAGAAGTGGTAATAGCTAGGGTGGTTTTTAGCAGAGGAGGACACATAACATCCAGTGAAAACCCTAACTAGAAGGTCTGAGTGGTGGGCATCCCTCCAAAGAACGATGGCCCCAATCATAACTCTCTAGGCATTCGGGGATAGTTGGGAAGGGACAAGATTTATATGGGTGAGTATAGCTCTGATGGAAGGGTGGATAGGAAGACGAAAGACTAATTTGAACATCTGCTCATAAACGCAGATCTCTCCATCTCGACCATCAAAGGCCTTCTCATCCCTTAGAGGCTTCCTAAGGATGATGGAGGCGTTTATGGAATAGAGGTGCCTAAAATAATGAAGATCGTACTCAGTGATGGTACTCTCAATCTCGACCACCTCAGACATATCAATATCACTATCCTCACTATCATCACCATCCCCAGTAACATCAGCCTGGACAGGTGCAGGAACACCATCAGGAAACCTCTGAGCAAATTCAGCCCCAGTGGCAATCGATAAAGGAATGACATCAATGATGGGGGGAATGGACACACTTGGCCCTATGATTTCAACATTCGAAGACCTATGTGAGGTACTAGTGCCATGGTGAGATGAGGCACGACTCGAAACCTCGGCTTCCTCAAGAAACTCAACCTACCTAGGAGCATAATACATAACCTTTTGAAAAGAGTCTACATACATGGGGTCTAAGGAGGATGACTCAAACTCAGACATCGGTTTTGGGTCCACAGGAACCTCAGCAGGCTCGGCTGGCTCAGGGTAGATAACCTTCAGAGGTGGAGGAAAGATGGGTCTGAGAGGAAAGACCTCATCCCTATAAGTTTCCTCTTGGGCTATCTCTATTTGCTTAATTTTCTCAAAGGTCTTCTCAGGAAGAGATGGGAACTATTCTATGAGTTGGTACAAAGGTCTGAGCATAAGTGAGACGACACTACACTTGGACCTAAAACCACAAACATGCAAACAACTTGTTCAATCTAAACTAAGGATCAAAAAGGGAAGTTAGAAAGTTTCAAATAAAGAACCTCAAGACACTCAAGAGTAAGGTCACCGGAGAAGGTGACCGGAGGTTCACCGGAAACCTAAAAGAGGGTTGTTTCTGGCTGAAACAACCTCTGAACTACCTACAATTGACCCTAAGACACTCAACCACTACTATCCTGGCCTTACAACCACCAACACTGGTGGAAACCCTTGCCGAAAAATGGAAAGCTTTGCCAAAAATGCAAAAATGAAAAATAAGGGCTAAAAATGGAAAAGAAAGGTGGAAATGGTACCCGACTAGTTGCAAAATAGAGGAAAAGAGGTTTAGAAGCAAAGGAGACCTTTAAATGGCAGCCAACAACGGAGGTCTTAAGGAGGTTGCAATTGCAGAGAAAGCTAAGGCGGGAAGAATGAAAGAGAAAAAGGGGTTCAAACAAAATTTTATGATGAGACGCGAGTTTCGATGGCCCATCATGGCCCTAGGGAACCTAAAGGATAAATCATAATCGTCATTCCTTGATAAGAATGCTACTCACTTCAGTAAGTGACATGTGGCAAGGAAATATTGGCACCTAGAGAAATCCAGCCCCGACCTTAATTGCATACACCTCAGTCATCTAATTATATAGAAGACTAAGGGCTAGGGGTGATTGATATGCCCAAAGTGCACCCTCTTACTCAGAGTAACTAACATCGTCCAGTCTCACAGCCGAGGAGATAGAAGCTTATGACAACCATCAGCAAGGTCGTTTCTCATAAGGTCGTCCCCTCATACATCAACCTTGGTTGTCCATCAGCCGAGGCCAGAAGAGTCCCAGGGGCTCAAGTAACTGCCAACATCATCGTCTACCTCGACAGACGTCATAGCAGAGTCTCATGGGCTCAATCATCTTCCAATGTCATCATCGACCCTAGCCGACGTTACAACTACCTCATACCTAACCTCAGACAACCCTCCTGGCCGAGGTCATCATGGATATTGACCTCGGACAAAACAATAGTCGAACTTCACCAACCTCGTACTCGTCTAGGCCGAGGTTGCTACCAATTAAAGACAGGGTTGAGCATTTATAATCACATGTATGGTTTGGAACACGTGGACAAATCTGTTATAACTCAATCATCCCCCCCCCCCCCATGAGAGAATGTTGAGGTCATCATTATTTACTTAGGATCAGCCAGGTGTGATTCTTATACTGGTTCGATCCTCATGCACATGCTCATTGCATGCTTTGGGGGTACATTACACCTCCCTAGCACTATATATAGAGGTCATCCTCTACCTTTTCAAGGGATCCATAATTGTAACACGAGCTAAAACTCTGTTAGTTTATACAGCAGAGAGAGAAAGCTTTAGATATTGTATCTATGGTCGTTAGTGCCTTAATCTAGTGATATTACACACACACTCACAGTGGACGTAGGCCAAATTGGCTGAACCACTTACATATAAGTGTTCATCCTCTTCTCCTCACCTACTTCTATTATATCTATACATTCTTATGTTTCCATTGTTATTACTAGCTTGAGCTTGCCAACACCTCATCTGGTGGTGCTGGAGACTTTTATGTATTGTATTTCTTGCTCTACTCTTTAATTTGTTGTTCCATGCTTGTAACTATGATTAATTATTTCATTATGCTTAACTAGTCACCCTGTTCAAGGGGTGGGATGCACTGTGTAGGATATTAATTCAATTAATTGATTTCATTAATGCTATATTTCTAGGAAAATTAATTTTTGAATGTCACCAATTAATTTATGTAACAAGAGTTAGTAAATTAATTGTACAAATTAATGTTTGAGTTTAGGGATCGAACAATAGATAGGTTTTTTCGACATTTGAATATTAACTATGTGTTGAAATTTGATAATTCATACTGTTTTTGTTAAATTGATGCTAGCGGGTAATTTTGTTGAACACAATATAGTTCTTAATTTTTCATCGTGCGACATTTTTAAATTAGTTTTTTTAAAAAGATATTATTAAATTTATAATTGTAACGAGAGTTAATTATCGATTTAATATTATCTCGAAATATTTCAAATTGATAAATTGAGAAATTAAAATAATAGATAATGCGGGGTAATCCCATCTCTTGACATTCTAAAATTTTTGCACACTCGATTGCACATTATTTTTCGTTATTTAGTCATTTCATAATTTTTAACATTTATTATTTAATTCACCCTTGAAATTGTTTTTAATATATATATATATATTTTTTAATTGGAATTGCAAGTTTTCACGTCAATTGTTTCACCTTGGAAGTTGGATTGATACCCGTACTTACCATAATACGAATTGTTTTAAACAAGTTTTGTAGGTATTCAAGGGAATTTTGAGATTGGCTTTTGAAGACAACGGCCATACACAAAAAGCTACTTATCAAATGGCGTCATTGCCACTTTCTTGACGTGGAGACAAGTTGAAGAGTTCTAATTTTTTTTTAGCTGTAGTTATTCTTCTTCTCCCTCCTTAAATTGGTTGTATAGTATTATTGAGGCATTGTCATTATTTGTGGTGCATTTTGACACCATATTATTTTTGTAATATTTATTCATCAGAAAACAAAAAGCGAAAAGGGAAACCGAACAAGGTAGAGAGAGGGCGTCCAAAGGCAAGGATTTTGTATGCCTCTCTACTTTGGGTCAGTAGGACTCCTGGGGACGACTGAGATAGGCGAGATCTCTCCCTGGTCGACTCAGCGCGATCTTCACCCCACGTGTGTAAAACCCGTGGGAGGTACATTTCTTTATCCCGAGTGAATCACGTGCAAGCGAGTTCAATTTTTGTGTGATTACTTGCCCCTGTGTGCTTTTAATTTCTGCATCGCACTTTAATTGAATGGTTTGATAAATTAATTTACCTAAGACCTAGACCCAATCATTGAAATGAGAAGGGAATTCATCACCCGACTCAGTCGCTTATCCATTGTGTGTTATCCTAGCTATCATTAAATTTAAAATCAATCAACTAGATAGCCCAGTAGGAACACATTTTTGCAATAGGCGGTCACAAAGATAAATTTCGTGATTTTTATCTCCACGGACTTAATTACAATTTGACTACCCCTTTCACTAATTTTGTAGATAATAATTGGCTACATGCTCGTTAGGATTTTTTCTTTACTCGTATGTGTCCAATTCAATTCTTTCGGTAGTCGGTTTTAGTTAGTTCGTCCAATCAAGAGTCCATTTTCTCCCCTTCTCCGAAAAATCCCAACAATATTTTTTTTTAAATATCTTCAAAAATCCCAAAAAGATTTTCTTTCTTTTTTTTCCATATTCCAAATGCCAAAAAGATTTTCCTTTTCTTATTTTCAAAAATCACAAAAACATTTTCTTTTCTTTTGAAAAATATTTAAAAATCCAAAAATATTCCTCTTGTCATGGCCGAAGAACGTCCTTTACGGGAATACTTTGGTCATTTCCCATTCTCTCGAAGCGTGTTTGATGTTGAGACCGAATCGAACCTCCATTCATTAATTCATGGCTTTAACTCTCAAATGCCCACCGTTGATACTCATGTATCGTCCACGCCCACTTCTCCTTTTCCACCGCCTCCAGTGATGAGTGTCAACCCATCCCATACTTCCCCGTGGACATACTGCTTTCTTATCGATCACTTGTCCCATGAGTGTTCATTTATTTTCTCTCCACCTTAACCCCCCATGGAACATTTGTATCCCTATGACACTATTTTGGACCCACTCTCGGTATATTGTCACGACTTATCTAATGTCGAGGGGTATGAGTGCCCAATCTATCCATGGAGGCCTGATTACCCTTACATGCAATATGAATCCTAACACCATGTTGTGGATCCTTGCGGTTTCCAACAGTCGTCATCGCCACCTCGTGCACCTCATACCTATCATACCCCTTACTACGCTCCTCATGCTGATCAACCTTTTGTCTCTCATGGAGATATTTCTCCCATGTATGACCAACTTGACCCCATTCACCACACTTCATATGAGTATTCTCCACATCCTAGTGTTTCTAGCTAGTTGTGTCCACATCTACTACTACCTTGCACATCCGTTCTCGCGAGCCTCTTGTAAAAGTTCACGCACACTCCTCACTCTCAAAATGAATCCCTTCAAAGGGTTGAACAACGATTAAATTATTTTGAGTGTGCGAACGAGTCGGACTTCATCCCAATTCAACCCATTATTGCCCCCACGTGGGACGATGATGTGTCATCGTGTACCACTAATTTTGAGTGTGAACAACCCTATCATCTTGAGAATCTTGAAGTTGAGACCACCCCGTGGTCCGGGCCCCAAGTTGATAATTGTGTTGACCTATCCACTGACTATGAGACTGATCCCACTACGCCCCATCCTCTCGAACCCATCATTGAGGTTCGCCTTTCCCCTTCCATCGAATCCTTAATTATGCCTGAGCCTACACCTTTTAATCCTTTCTTATGTGTTCTCGAGGAACAAATTCCTTACAGGTTAGCTCCGACTGCCGGTGCTTCCCATTGTCCTGAGATTGATTCCGAGCTGGTTCCTATCTCTCTGGATATGGATCCTGTCCCACCATTCTTGGCTCCCGTTGAGTCATATATTAATTTTGATTCTTCTATCTCGAATTTGGATGCCTTGTTCGCTTTTTCCACCACTTCCAATGGTGACTTTGAGGTGGATAAGTTGCTCACTCCCTCGTTCACTTTCACACCTCCTCCTTTCCGTACACTTAAGGATCAATCCGAGCCTCATGAGGAGTGTGTCTCTCCCACTCTTGAGTTAGATCATCTTCCCCCAAACTTTATCCCATCCGACCCTAATCTTATCCATACCACTCCACCACTTGGTTTGGACCTTGTTATTGCACCTCACCTGTTCACATCTACGCATTTAGGTCCTCACTTACACCCACCCTCCACCCTAGTTCTCCATGATCCAATTTGTGCACTTTTCATCGACCCCACCATCCGTGTGAGTATTTATGCTCCTCTTCCCATACGTGACACCGAGCTTGTTACTCTCTGCACACCGCTTCCTTATGGTGTTGATTTTTTCCAGCTACAGCTCCCTAGCGTGTCATGACGCGATAATTATCATCGTCCATTTACAGAATGGTTGTGCGCTTTTTATGAGGCCCACACCATCATTATTGTCAAAACATTTTTCCTTCATGTCCAATTAGAGCATCATGCTTATAGGGCCCTTGTTGCCCTCATCTTTCGGCTCAATAAGGCCCGTGATCGATGCTTATTCTCCCCTGCCTTTATCATCCTTACCCTGATACCCACCCACCCATGGTCCACCGATGCTTTGCATCGTGCGACGCACTTTGCCATACAAGTGCATTGGCCCGTTTTCGCCCACTACAGAAAAATGATCAAATTGACACCTTCAACTGGCCAGCATTGCCACGGCCATTGACCGTGACAAAAAAACACGCATTTTTTATCACGATCATTGACCGTGACAAGACTGTGACAAGTACAGTGGTACGGACTTGTCACTGTCATTGACCGTGACAAACCTATAATGTTATCACAGTCAATGACCGTGACATGTCCGTGACAATTCTGTCAGTAAAAAAAACTTCCCTCTTCTTTTTTCCTACCGATTTCTATTCCCTCCATTTCTCTCTCTCTCTCTCTCTCTCTCTCTATAATTTTGGTACGTTTTCTCTCTCTATTTCTCTTCCATTTATGTATATGTGTGTGTATATATGCATATGTGTATATATGTGTGTGTAAATGTGTGTGTGTGTGTGTATCGTGTATATATGCTTGTGGGGGGAGGGGGCAGGGCTTGGGTGAGGGGAGGGGGGCACTTTGTGTGTGTGTGTATGTGTGTGCGTGTGTGTGTATATATGTGTGTGTGTGTACGTGTGTGGTGGGTAGTGGAAGTGGGGGGAGGGGGCAGGGCTGGGGGTGGGGGGAGGGTAGGGGGGTTATGTGTGTGTATATGTACGTGTATGTGTTTTTTTAATTAAATTTTTATTGGTTTATTAGATATTGCCCCTCATATTATCGTGCCTCTTGTAAAAGAATTGATTGATTAAATATTGATTAGTTGTTAATTTTTTAGTAAATTAATAATTAGTGCCCCTTTCATATGCAAGTAGGATTGTCGCTCATTGTAAATTAGTAAATTAATAATCGTATACTTTAATTGTTAGTTTAATTGATGAAAATAATTAATTGAGTAGATGAATTAAAATGAGTACGGGATACACATTTGTTGTTGCCATTGCGGTTGAATTATAGTGAATCGATGTTCGGTTGGTTAATTTTAAAAGTGGCATAATCACTGGATTATTGTCCATATGGGGGTGGGATTTTTCAACTTTTTTTAAAAATTAATTTGTATCACGAACAATATGTATATAGTATGATAATTAAATGAAACATACTTGAAATTACATATAGTGTGCATAGATACTAGCCTTCTAGTTCTTATGTGTACGCATTCAATAGCCCTTAGACCCGTTCGAGAGTCATTACCCCTATAATGAGATCTCTCGAATTGTCCCGTTTGGACAGTTTGGGACTGTATAATTTCTATACAATAATATTCTTAGTGGATTAAAGTTGTTACTTTTGGAGGAAGTTCTGCAGTCGTATCCTAATGTTCTCTGGGTACATACTAGATTGACAAGTGTGACAGTTATTTCAATTAATCAATTGAAATAATACTCACACTTGTCAATCTACATCGTGTACTTGGAGAACTACGGGGATATGCTGCCAAATTTTTATCAAATCGTAACAATGTGCATGAGTTGTTAAGTATATTACAGAAATATGCAGTCTTAAATGGGATAGGACCACTCACCCTTTAGAGGAGATGGAGGAAATAGGAATTTCTATTATAAATTGAATTTGAATTTGAATTTAAAATTTAAAAATCGAATATAAATAAGACATAATTAAATGAAACATACTATAAATCTAAGTTTTGTTTATACTAATCCATGTATATACGGTTCTTAGCTTTAATAGGTGATTAGTTATGGTAGTTGTGATGAGATATCTGAAATACAAAGAGTGGATGGGTGAGACAAATAGAATGGGGGATGTGTTTCGCAGAGGTGCTAATGAATTTTTGAAGTACTTTCCCCCAGAATTCTTTGACATAAGTGTTCACTTGTTGGTACACCTATGCGGCGAGGCACTTCTTTGTGATCCAGTTAGATATCGGTGGATGTATCTGTTTGAAAGATTGATGAAAGTTTTTAAAGATTACGTCAAGAATACGCGATACATTGTAGGATCAATTGCAGAGGAATACATCACCCTGGAGTCATCAATATATACTCGAAAATATATGTCTGACTCGACCAGCGTTGATGACACTGATGAGTTCGTCGATGATGGTGGTCGAAAAACGAGTGAAATTAACGAGTTTGTAACATGAAAAAGTAGCTCGTTATCTATTTGACACACATGAAGATGTCGAAGAATAGAAAATGTAAGTCTAAATTATTTTAAGTTTTTCATTATTTTAGAATATTTTAGATTATTTTATACATGATTAATTTTCTAATATGCAGAAAATATGAGGCCTGTGAGAACAATAAAAGACGAAAAACAATGGTACAATCAGATAGCGAATTTAGGTTGTGGTTGTCACAAGAGGTAATTATAATGAAAATGGCCATTATATAACTTTACATTACACTCAAACTTTACAACTGATCTAATTAATTTATCTATATTCTCAGCTCTTAAAGACGGGTGATGCAACATCAAGGTTGCTCGTCTAGCCACTGAACACTTGTTCATGACACAAGAGTACAAAAAGTATCGATTGAACGGTTACGTATTGGGCGCAAAAGTGTACGAGGAAATTACAAATGTACAGAACTCGTACATTTCATACAAGGCTCTTACTTTCTTTCGAGCGAGCGCAAAAGATAAAAACCTCGTTGAAGCTGAAATGACTTACTATGGTGTAATTCGAAATATATTTGAATTGGATTATATAAGCTTCAAAGAGGTTGTATTTTACTGTGACTGGGTAAGAGTTGAGTATAAAAATTCTTCTAAAGTTGATCATGGCACCAATTTGATCATGGCTGACTTGTCCAAGTTGAAGAGAAACAACTACGTGAGCGATGAGCCATTTGTTTATGCATTTTAAAAGGTCAACCGAGTGTTTTACTCAGAGTATATCAACAAAGAGGCGTGGTCAACTGTCCTACATGCGCCAAAGCATCTAAATAGTAGTGTGGATGACTTGGCTGCTCCTACCGAATATCAATCCATTTTTTATGATAACCCAAATTTGAAATAATTTTTCAATTTGTAATAAATATTCCAATTTGTACTTATCAATCCGTTTTTAATGCTTTTAATTGATTTGCACTTTATCATTTTCACTCTTGTGTAGTTTGCGTGTGTGTGGGTAGTAGGGGTGGGGTTGGGGATGTTCCGAATTTTTAGTAGTTATACATATTATGAGTTAGATGTTGTTGTTTTGAAATTCAGAATTGAGGTGTTAAATAGTAATAATTCATTTGGATTTGTAGTAATTGTACATATTTTCATGTCTTCTTCTAATTCATTTTGATTTGTACTAATAACAACATTTTTTTACAGAAAATTTTTCCTTCAGGTATTAAGGCGAGGATGATGATGCTGATTATGATGATGTCGTCTGGGCTCCATGGTAGCGGAGGCGACGAGGGCTCCTCGGCCCCTAGGCTCCCCAAATATGGAAAATTGGGGATGGCCATCGAGAACAAGACGGGGCTATTAGCGATATCCCTCGAGCTAGTAAAGATGATCATCGGCCCGGGGTACACTAGTTGGAGGGAGACGCCAAATGAGCTCAAGTTAGCTATTTGGGCGGCACTACAGGTCATGTATTTATATTTATATTTATATGAATATGAATATTTCAATTTCAATTTCAATTTCAATTTCAATTTCAATTTCAATTTCAATTTCATTTTCATTTTATATTTATATTTATTCGCAACTAACATTGTATTTATTGGACACGAATAATTCATCATGGATCCAAAACTACACAATTTCGTCTTGGAGCAATTGAGGGAGGAACACAAGACGTGGAAGAAAAATATGCGGATCCATTACTTTGGGAAGACCTGAGATTCCATTATTCGAATGCGTGACTCCGCCCCGTCGAAGGAGCTGATCTCATTGGCATAATGGTAAAAGTTCATTGACAATGAGATCGGAGAGCGACAATTGGCATCTCTCCAATTGGGGAGGGAAAATCGGGCAAAAAAATGGATGTGCACTACTCCGGTTGGACGTCTTATGCCGAGGTGGAGCATAGGATGATGGTAAGATTTAATTTTTCTATAATTACATAAATATATTATTTTGCATTATTTTACTTTGTAGGGTCGATACTAATTTTGCATTATTTTATTTCAGGGGACGGGGAGTGGCCCTAGGGGTAGGCCACATAGGCTCGATACTTATATGGTTATTCAGACGAACAAGGGGAAGGATAAGGAGGTGTCCCTGAGCATCGCTTCCACGATTGTAAGTAATCTGACAGTTTACTTTTTTTTTAATTATGTTATAATTTTTTTATTTACTTATTCAACTAATCATGTGCTTTTTGTCATTTCAAGCAAAGGTCAAAACATCTTTGTCCACAGACGCACTCAGCCAAGTGCTTGGCGCTAATCGCAAAGGGAGGACAGGGGGGTGAGCTCGCGGGTGTACAAATCTAGGATCATCGGATTGGAGACGAGCGACACCAGGTTGGCTCGAACGGTGGACTTGCATGACGCGAAGTTGTCCCATTTGGAGGCAACGGTATAAGATATGTTCTCATTCATAAAGCCTTAGTTGGGCGGAAATCGTAAAGTTAAAGGTAAGGAGAAGGTGGTGGTGTAGGAGGAGGTGCAGGAGGATGAGGATGTGGACCTTGTTGCTTTATCGCCGACACGTGCGGACTCTAATGATCCAGTCCCGTATTTGGCTCCCTTCGATCGACTGATGTCGACACTTGATTGGTCGAGCTTATTTACACAGGACATATTTGATGGCCAGCGGATAGGGCGAGGGTTGAGGGACCCTTATACCGTCTAGGGTATGCCAGTTCATGGACGTTTGCTTCAAGACATCGAGGCCAAGGTGCTCGTCACGCATGTGATACTCGGGAAGGAGAACTCCCCATTGTGGTTGCGTGAACAATGCGGCAAGACGCACATTGTTGGGTGTATTAATTCGTATATCGTGTGGCCTATTCCCCTCCTCAGACCTACCCCAGACATGTAGTGACATTATTTGAATTGAATTATTTTAAGTTGTTACATTTGAATTATATTTGGATTATATTGTGATGCATATTGTTTTGAATGTATATTTGCATTATCTCTATTTTATTTGAATATATGATGTTTGAGCAGGTACAACATTGCTATAACAGGTACAAATATACTGTTGTGCCCGACATATTTTTTTCAATTCTGCCCAGAATTGTCACGGTCAATGTCCGTGATAAAGTATAATTGTCACGGACTTGTCAGGGTCATTGATCATGATAATCTTTTAAAGATTGCCATGGGTTTGTCACGGTCTAAGACCGTGATAAATATTTTCAAGGTCTAATGAACTTGTCACAGTCATTGACTGTGACAAATCCGTGATAACATAAGTTATCACCCCCAGAATTGTCACGGTCATTGACCTGGACAAGTTGGACATGTCACGGTCAATGACCGTGACAATTTTGACAAATTTGGTGTAATGGCCTTTATCTAACAAGACTGACTCTTCAGTCTTATTTAGGGGTGATTATCATCACCTAATTTTTCTGCTGCCCCGCACTTTCATTGATCCTATCTTTAGGGTGAGAATGGTTCAGTCTGGCTGAAGACGATAAACTTAGCGCTACTGAGATGCAGCCCGTTGTTTCTTAATTCTGCGTATAAGTCTTATCTTACTTGGGGGTGGTGTTTCACACCATCCAATGATTTTCACATGCTTTATAGACTTGTCCATATTTTTATGTCGCATCTGTCCTTCAGGTTTTATATATTCTCCCTAATGCGGTACAATTTCATTAGCGGTTCATTATGGTAATATCTTTCCTCCCTTGTGCTTTTTGTTTTTTTATATGGCTTTGAACATTGAGGACGATGTTCTCTTTTGTCTGGGGGTGGGAAATTTATCAAAATCGTTCCTCTTTTAAAAAAATTGCAGAAACTAGTGATTTTAAACTTTTTGTGCAGTTAAAAATTAATTTTTTATTACATGAATTGTCTATCATCCCTCTTTTAGAAATCTCGAAATACCTGTGTTTGACCCAACAACTTACGCTTTTAACCTTAAATTAATTAATACATCTTAAAGCGTATTTGCACTATGAATTCCTAAACTCGGCAATTTTACACCATCACTTTTTTAATCAAAAATTGAAGAGTAACTATATTCTCAAGAGAGCCTTAAAAGATCACTAATGGAGACTTAAACCCGTGAGATTTGAGCTATTCACCTTTTTGAGGGTTTTTACGTATCTTTGAGTCACAAGTTGACTCAATTGTCTTTGGGTACTATACTTAGTCATTGCATGATCTCATTATGTTTTCAAATTTGGCATAATTAATCACTGAGAATGATATCACCTTCGAGTTATAAGAAACATGTGTCTTGTAGTTTGTCCCGAGCACTAAATCGAATTTACCATACACTTACCATTTTTCCTTAGCACATTATTATTTACCCATTTTCCATGGTTCCCTTATCCATGTATGTCCCAGACACCATCCATATATCATTCCCCATTACTACCATAATTTTTTATAAAAAAAGTGTTTGAAATTTTTAATGTAAACTATTTTCATTTTCGTTATGAAAAGAAAAATGCATCGCAATAAAAAAGAGAAAGACAAGAAAAAAAGGAAAAAAATAGAAAAGAAGAAAAAGAAAGCTTGCGATCATAAATTCAAAAGATGAAGACATTAATCAGTCAAGGTTTGTTTCACTCTTCTCAAAAATCCTATCATTCATCTTCTTCATTTCATTATCCCCTCATACCTTTCACAAACCATGTTTTCACCTTTGGTAAAGTGTTCAGTCAAACGAGAAGATTATATGGTGAATAACTCGACATTCTCGACATACTGATTAGTATTCCTTCATGAGATCAAAATTTGTTTCATGTATCCGTCATTTTCTATAAAGTGTGTGAGACGTTTGAACTTTCTTACATTTACTCACCTTCTCACACATTAGAGAGATACACTTACCCAAATTCTCAGAGAGTTCAATTCAGAGAGATATATCCAGTGAGAATCGAAGTTAAATCGTTGATCTGATAGAGGCGATCTAAGAATGAATCTAATGATACTTAAGATTGTTTACTCTAACACGTGCTGATTTTTAGGAAGGATTACGCTTTTGGTATTAAGTAACTTCATATCTTATAGTTAAATACGGTGTTCCTTGACGTCCTTTTTAGTTGGGTTTTATAGTGTTTCATCGTCGAAATAAGAAACTGCATTTTAATAAATTTTGAATTTTGTGGGTATATTCACTGCAAACCTTCATGAGACACCACTCGTCCTGTAGGGCAACCTATAGGTATAACGGCTTGTTGCACATGCTAAGTGCAATCGTCAGTGCCTGCAAAAGTGGCACACTTTTGGTTACTTATCTTTGTTTTCTCTCTATTTTTTCTCGAAGACTAGCAATGTTCTGTTTGGGGGTGGTGTGATAAGCACCCAAAAGTGTCTATTTTATACCCTGAATAGATGCATTTTAGTCACTCGTTTTTAATAAAAATGGCCTTATGTTTGTATTTATTTATTTCTCAGGTCAATACACAGTTGCGGTCCAAATAATGCTAAATCAGTATAATTGCATCACATTAGTGGTTAAAAGCATGCATCGAAGAAATCAAAGAGACCGCAAAGTCAAAAATCCCATTGAGCTTGCCCAGAAGAGTTCCGATGTTCTGAACCCTATCCCCGAACCAAATCTAAGCCTACACCGAGCCCAGACCATTTCTCGAGCCATGTGTGTGTTGAGTTTGTACTTTTATTAGTTTTTTAGATTTTCAGTTTGAGTCATTTTTATTTTTAGGATTTATTTCAGATTTATTTAGAATTTTCTAAGATTTATTTTTTATTTTTATATTTCTTTAATTATATTTTAATTTTTATTTAATTTTTAATCTTTATTTTATTTTATTAGGTTTTGTTTTTAGGAATTTATTTTTTTTAGATTTTATTTAGTTTTATTTTAGGATTTTAGGTTTTAGTTTTAATAGATTTTTATTTTAATTTCTTTTTAATTTTATTTTTTAGTTTGAGTCTTTTAGATTATAAATTTTTAGTTTTTTTAGTGGATTTTTATTAGTTTTATTGTCTTTTATATTTTAAGATGTAAATATTTTTTTTTATTATTTTCACATTCTTTTAAAGGTCCAAATGACACACACACATGCCCTAACATTCCTACACCTCTCCCACACATAAACACTCTCCCTCACCCTCACCTTACAAACATACACCCTCATACACACTAAAAGTCTTCTTCATCTTCTTCCTCCACTATTCTCTCTCCTCTCTCCAACTCATAAAAGTGATTTTAAAAAAAACTCCAACATGGCAACAAACTTACCTCACTTTTAACCCATTCCAAATCCATTTCCAAACCAACTCCGGCCTCAACCCGCACCCGTAACCCGAAACCGGAGCAAACCCCAAAACCTTCTATCCCCGATCATCACCCCTCTACAAACCCGGCTACTACGAAACCCCATACCCTTGCTACTGGACAATCCCAAATCGACCCATAAATCATATCCAACCAAACTTATCTCGCCGACGACAACCAAAAACCCACCTCCAGCTACCATCACCTTAAATCTCCATAACCCAAGTCAACTCACCCGCTTCTTCTTTTAAACCCGGATTCCATAAAAGTATCCATACCGGACCTATTCAACCCCTGTCGACCCATTTTCGACCCAGGTTCGATTTCGACCAACACCAGAACGCAAACCAGTTGATCCGTAAACTCATAACCACGAATCACCTTATACCTGAGTTTCAAACCCTTACCCCGACCTGCTCAACTCCCATATTCAAAAACCAGCCCACCTCACCTGCTCCGATCCAACCTGAATCCACACCTGTCCTAACCCGCGAACCAGTAGTAAACTCACGAACCCGCGGACCTCCACCTGCCATTATCTCCTTTAAAATAGGAACCCAAAACCCATTTTCAATTTAAGCCAAAATCCAATCTTCAAATCCAATCCCACAAAAATCTCTTCTCAACAAAGCAATTACGTGGGTTATAAAAGAAGGGCAGCTCACACAAAGATAAGAATATCATATCAGACGAGAGACACAGAAAATAGAGAGACAGTGTGTATATTATGTACATAGTAGGTACATAAAAAAATTCCAAAAAGATACAAAAAAATTAGTTTAGCATTAGAATAATTTTTAGGTTTAGTTTTATTTTTTTTATATAATTGTAGAAGGGTGTTATCAACAGAAATAAGCAAACGAAATAAAAAATACTTTCTCTTATTAATGACACCCGAGAGGTACCCGCGAGGGACACCAAGATGCCCAAAAGCCATTGTGAAGTATCAGCGCTACCTCAGGCGTCAGCACCACTTCAAGCGTCAGCGCCACTTCGAGTGTTGGCGCCACGATAAGGGTCGGCGCCAATTCAAGCGTCGGCGCCACTTCAAGCGTCGGCGCCGCGACAAGGGTCGGCGTCGCCTCACATGTCAGCGCCAATTCAAGCATCAGCGCTACCTCAGGCGTCAGCGCCACTTCAAGCGTCAGCGCCACTTCGAGTGTCGGCGCCACGACAAGGGTCGGCGCCAATTCGAGCGTCGACGCCACTTCGAGCATCAGCACCGCGACAAGGGTCGGCGCCGCCTCACATGTCAGCGTCGATTCAAGCATCAGTGCTACCTCAGGCGTCAGCGCCACTTCAAGCGTCAGCGCCACTTCGAGCGTCAGCGCCATGATAAGGGTCGGCGCCAATTCGAGCGTCGGCGCCACGACAAAGGTCGACGCCGCCTCACATATCAGCGCCGATTCAAGCATCAGCGCTACCTCAGGCGTCAGCGCCACTTCGAGCGTCGACGCCACTCCGAGTGTCGACGCCACGACAAGGGTCGGTGCCAATTCGAGCATCGGCGCCACGACAAAGGTCGGCGCCGCCTCACATGTCAGCGCCAATTCAAGCATCAGCGCTACCTCAGGCGTCAGCGTCATTCCAAGCGTCGGCGCCACTTCAAGCTTCGGCGCCACTCCGAGTGTCGGCGCCACGACAAGGGTCGGCTCCAATTCGAGCGTCGGCGCCACTTCGAGCGTCGGCGCCACGACAAGGGTCGGCGCCGCCTCACATATCAGCGTCGATTCAAGCATCAGCGCTACACCAGGCGTCAGCGCCACTTCAAGCGTCAGCGCCACTTCGAGCGTTGGCGCTATGATAAAGGTCGGCGCCACCTAGAGCGTCGGCTCCACGACAAAGGTCGGCGCCGCCTCACATGTCAGCGCCGATTCAAGCAATAGCTCCACTTCGAGCGTCGGCGCCACTTCAAGCATCGGCGCCGCGACAAGGGTCGACGCCGCCTCACATGTCAGCGCCGATGCAAGGGTCCGCGCCGCCGCAAAGGTCGGCACCGTTTCAAGAGTCAGCGCCACTACAAGGGTCACTGCAGAAATGTTATTCGAGAAGTGCTGCTACAGGAGTTTTCATCATGAAACAGCAGTCTCTAAATGAACAACAACACTAACACTTTACTTTCTTGTACAGGTAGCCTAGTCGAGCAAGCAGGGCTCGAACAGGTGCGTTAGGACCTCCTGGGAGTTTTGGCTTGGCGGGTGAGGGACAAGGTATGTTGAGCAAGCTCAACCACTTAGCACTATAGGATTGAGAGAATACTAGTAGGAAGACCCAGAAGTCACTCGAGATTACGCACACTGCACACTTGGTCACAAGTGAAGGGAGCAGCCAAAGAGCTGGCTACTCACAATAAAAATAAACTCTTTACAAGAAATTGACTTTTCCAGAAGAGGGGGTCCTCGAGGTCCCTCTCAAGAAAAATAACACTTTTAGAGGGGAAGAGGCCTTAAGGTCTCCTCTCTCAAAGATTTGCAAAATTGCACCACAAGTTACCGTTTCAAAAGATAACTACCAAAACCTGCTATTTTGTCTCCATTAGGGGACATATGTGCTTTTTGAGTTTTGGTCGGCGCCAGGTGGCGCCTGCGGAGGGGACAGGCAGGCTATCTACAGGTAGGGACAAATGGTACACTTCAAACATTGTTCCCCACAAACTCTCTCAATTTTGGCGCCCAAAATCTCCTGTTCACCCCTAACGCCCATGTATAAATAGACCTCTGGGCAAGGTCAAAAGATATATAGAAAATTGCACTGTTACTCTGCTAAAATATCACCAGACCTACCTAGTATTCTCTCCCTGCTCATTCTCTTAGTTCTGAGTGCCTTGTTCCTTCACTCCCCACTGACAGCCATCACTCTCAGGTGTTTCCCTTGAGAAAATTGCTATTTTTGCTATGAAAGTTCATCTTCTTACAGGGAGTGAGTTGAAGCTTGAGTTCCATTGTTACCAGAAGGAGAAGTTTTCTTCATAAGTTGCACCAGGAGACCTTGAAGACTTGCAGACAGCGTCCATTGGAGTGGGTCACGCCTCACCCTTTCCAGTTATTCATAGACCCCAGTCTCACTACCCTCCTACATTTGGCGACTCTGCTGGGGAGGTATTTTCATTTCCATGGACAAAGAAGGTTTCAATGTCTCTAAGCAGTTGGTTTTTGAGGACATTTCATCCGGTAATGGAGCTCACAGTGACCAGACTACTCAGGAAGAAGTGGTGGTGATCGGAGCCAAGGCGCCAGCGCCTCAGGGAGGTCAGACCAGTTCGCCTGTAGCGGCTCCAATGGAAGGTATGAACCTTATGGCAATGTTTTTTGACTTTTTAAAGCAAAAAAACGTGAATCTATCAAACCTGGGTCAAGGTTGTGTGACACCTCCTGCTGCCCCTTCCGGAGGGGTAGCCACTCCTATTACGATTCTGGCAGAGACGGTTCCGTCTCGGAAGGCGGCGCCGGAGCAGGTCCTGGCACCAACAGGTTTTCCAGTTCCTAAAAGCACATGTTTGGAGGAATCACCCTCTAAGGCTGTTACTATGGAAGAAGTGAGGAAGCTCCTTTCCTCCACTCAAAGAGAGGGTTCCCACCTATACGAGGAGTTACAAGACCCCTATCCACAGGAAGTAAGTGAGAAGCCATACCCTGAGGGGTATATTCCACCAAAATTTATCAAGTTTGGCGGTAAGGGGGAGAACCCTAGAGAGCACGTGAAGAGGTTCGTCGAGTACCTGGGAGTACACGCTGGAGACAAGAACCTGAGATTGAGGGAGTTCTCTAAAACTCTCACTGGGAAAGCTTATACATGGTATTCCCGCTTGGCGCCTAACAGCGTCCCTACTTGGGAAGAGATGCACAGGCAGTTCCTTCAGAAGTTTTTTGTAGCGGAGGATGAATTTACACTGAGGCACCTGGCGCAAGAGGTCCAGAAGCCAGGAGAAGAGTTGATTCACTACATCAAGCGATTTCGCGAGAGGGCCTTAGATGTTCAGGAGGACGTGGCGGAGGCCAGGTTGCTGCAGATATGTGTGGAAGGACTCCTGGAAGAGTACAAGCTGCATTTTATCAACGAAACTAGAGATGGAACTTTTAGAGAATTCACCAGGGCCGCCAGCAACATAGCTATGATAATCAAACCGAGAGCCCCGGGTTGGAGGACACAAGTTCCACTGACTCCCGGGAGGTTTCAAGTTCCAAGGAGGCAAGCGGTTAACTATGTGGACGGGAGTAACAAAGGGAAGAAGGGAGGCTCTGGGGCCAAGACCGACAGTCCCGACAACAAGAGAAAATTCGGGGAAGACGCCCCGCCGCCACTGCCGTGCAGCGTAGCGGAGGCCATGGATTGTTACCGCACCTTGGTGCGAGAAGGCGTAGCAGGACCTCCCCACCTAAAAGGAGAGACCCCCACTGCAGCTGACAAGGCCAATCCAAAGTACTGCGAATTTCACCAACGAGTGCAGCACTCTACCAAGGATTGTTACTACTTGAGAAGGATTATTGGTGAGCAGATGGCCAGCGGTACCTTGCAGATACCCCCTGTGGACGTTAACGAGAACCCACTTCCTACGCATCACTTTGGAACCGCTAACATGGTAGTGGCCTACGACGAAGAAGCTACGAGAAGTCTTATGAAGCGGGAGAGTGGCGAGCAGTTATGCGAGGAGTTAGAGAATTTGTTGCTGAGCAGACTTCAGCTAGAAAGAAAGCAAGAGGAGTGGTTCTTCACTCCAGAGCATGAAAGCGGGAGTGGGGAAGTTGAGGAAGTCGCTCTCTCGGAAGGCGAGGTAGACGTCATCCTCGCTCTAGACGAGGGAGGGACCTCTGAAGCGTAGTATGTTTGCAGTGCCCAAACGTACGAGGTAGACTTAGATTCCGAATGTGAGGCCATAGCGAGGAGCCCCAAGTTCAAGTGGTTTTTCGACCAGATAGGGGTGAAGTATGACACGAGGGTGTCCATCACGAGGAAAGTCTTGGAGGCGGTGCAGCAGCAGGGAGACCCTTCGCTAAATTGGCAGGGGCCAATCGAAAGGATGATTAAGAAGTATACCTCTGAAGTGGTGTTTTCAGAAGCAGACAGGGTGGTGCCCTACTACCACAACCGCCCGTTGTACGTCACAGCCATAATTAATGGAGTCTCATTTCCTAGAGCGTTGATGGATGGAGCAGCATCCATTAACATCATGCCCATCAGTACATTATATGAAACGGGAATCGACCAGGAGAAGGTGGTTCCGGTACCGCTAGTAACTTCCGGATTCGACAACGCCGGAATGCAGTCAATTGGGTACGTGAATGTGGGAATTAAGTTGGGAAATTTCACCTCCCACATCAAATTTCATGTTATTAACGCTGACACCAGCTACTAATTACTCATTGGAAGGGTATGGATGCACACTCATGGCGTAGTGCCTTCCACCTACCATCAGTGTGCGAAGGCAAATATTAGAGGTACAAAGATAGTAATCAAGGCCACGCAGAGACCCTTCGCCAATGAGGAGTCCCACCTAGTAGATGCGGACTTTTACACCGAGTTGGATGAGGAAAGAAAGGTCTCTACAAGAAAGCTAGCAGGAATCAAGGTAGCTGAGGGAAGGGTCACGCAGAAAAAATCCGTTCATGATCGTCTAGGGGAAAGGATAATTCCCCACATAGAAAAAGGAAAGAGGAAGGTAGAGGAGGTAGCTAGACCTCCTCGAACTTGAAAGAAAGTGGTTTAGCCCAATGGAAAAGTCATCTACCGTTTATAACGGTCTGCGCGGGAGATGTTCTGGGACGAGAGCATCGACCCGGCGCTCGAGTGTTTTATTGTTGATGAATCCCATATTGTTGAGCATGTTGAAGAACCAGAAGAGGCGCCGGAGTGCATGCAAGACGGACCCAGAGAGCAGCTGCAGGAGTTAGAGGAAATCAAGTTGGGGTCAGAAGAGGGCGAGAGTAGACCCATTCTAATTTCCAAGTGCCTAGAACCGAAGCAGAAGGAAGAGCTCATTGAGCTACTTAAGGAGTTCACTGATGTATTTTCTTGGAAGTACACGGAGATGCCAGGAATAGACGCAGAAGTGAGCTCTCATAGATTGAACATCCTTCCCAACGTCCTTCCGGTAAGGCAAGCCACACGCACATATAAAGCATACCTTGATTTAAAAATAAAGGCTGAGGTGGAGAAGTTGTTAGCGGCAGGGTTCATCAAGCCTATTCAGCACCCCATATGGTTGTCCAGCATAGTGCCAGTGGCAAAGAAAGACAAGACCCAAATCAGAATCTGTGTAGACTTTCGCGACTTGAACAGGGCGTGTCCTAAGGATGAATTCCCACTACCCAGCATAGACAGCTTAGTGGATTCCATCGCGAGACATGAGATGTATAGCTTCATGGACGGGTATGTTGGATATAACCAGATTAAAATGGACCCCGCCGACGCAGAGAAGACTGCCTTCCGCACACCGTTAGGGAACTTTCACTATATAGTCATGCCCTTCGGATTGAAGAACGCTGGAGCCACATACCAGCGGACCATGATGGAAATTTTTCATGACTTATTTCATGATATACTAGAATTCTATGTGGATGATTTGGTGGTGAAGTTTAGGAAAGAAAACAAGCACATTCAGGATCTCAGGAGAGTATTCGAGAGGTGTCGTCGGTATAAGATGAGAATAAACCCCTCAAAGTGTGCCTTTGGGGTTACTGCAGGGAAATTCTTAAGTTTTGTGGTAAATAGACAAGGAGTGCAAGTGGATGCAGAGAAGATGAAAGCCATTGTGATGATGCCACCGCCCAAGAGTCAGAGACAACTTAAGAGCTTCCTGGGAAAGGTATCCTACCTGAGGAGGTTTATACCTGCGTTGGCAGAAATAACTCATCTGTTCGCACCTCTACTAAAAGACAAAGCCAAGTGGGTTTGGGGAGAGAGGAAAGAGAGTGCGTTCAAGAAGATTAAAGAAATCCTAGCTTCTCCGTCCACGATGATTTCCCCCGAAGCCGGAGTGCCGCTGCTGCTCTACCTCACTTCTACAGAGAGGTCGATAGGGGCCCTCTTGGCGCAAGATAAGGAAGGAATAGAAAGGCCGGTCTACTACCTATCAAGAGTAATATCCAGGATAGAATCGAGATACACCAGCGTTGAGAGGCACTGCCTGGCACTGGTATTTATAGCCCAGAAGTTGAGACACTACCTTCTAGCCTTCACCATTCACATAATCACCAAGTGTGATCCCATCAAGTACCTCCTCGCACGGACTATACTCGTGGGACGAGCAGCAAGGTGGTTTTTGATCTTGTCAGAATATGATCTAAAGTGCGTAGTGCCTAAAGCCATTAAGAGCCAGGCGGTAGCAGATCTGCTGGCCCACTTACCGAGTGGGGTTTTCAAACCGCCTAGTGAAGAGCTACCTGGAGAAAGTTTCCAAGCATGCATGGTGGAGGAGGTGAAGAAGTGGTTTATGGAGTTTGATGGTTCCAGTGCTCAAGGAACAGGTGGGGCCGGCGTCATACTGTCAGACGGGAAGGATAAGATTACCCTCTCTTTCAAGTTATATTTTAAATGCTCAAATAATGAAGCTGAGTATGAAGCCCTCATTCTAGGGATGTTGGAAGCACTCAGAAGAGGGATCAGGGTACTGTGTATACGAGGAGACTCCAATCTGGTAGTAAGGCAGGTCAATGGAGAGTTTTCCCTTAAACATGCCAACTTAGCACCGTACAGGCACATCATCCAACGACTGCTAGGACAGTTCTTGGAAGTAACTGTGGAGAGGCAGGCGCGAACGATGAATAGGCACCCTGACGCGCTCGCCACTATAGCACAAAAGTTGAACATGGAGAAGTCAGAAGAAACCATCACAGTGAGGCAGATAACGGTGCCTACTACCGTAAAGCCCTTATTCCCAAGTGACGAGCGGAAAGATTGGAGGCGTCTGGTGGAGAGGCAACTTGAAACCAGGGAAGGGACAATGCAAATATTGGAGTTAGCCAACTATCATGTGCTACAGGGAACTCTCTATTTCAAGAGTCCCAGAGGGTTTCTGGCACGGTGCGTAGGGGAGTAAGAAGCCAAGGTGAGGTTAATAGAAATGCACCAAAGGCACTGTGGAGATACGGATATCCCCCTTTACAGAAGACTGCAGCGAAGCGGGTATTTTTGGCCCTCCATGAGCGTAGAAGCGGCCCACTTGCAACAAAGTTATTTAAAGTGCCAAGCTAATTTTGACCAGCCGACGGAGGCTAACGTCGTGGAAGCCTTCGAAGATTGGAGACAGCCGTACCTAGCATATCTAAAAGATGGGGAGCTGCCCGCCGAGAGAGCGGATGAAATTTACCTTAGAAAAAGGGTAGCACATTTCTACTTGGTCAAAGGAGAGTTGTATAGGAAAGGGTACAATGAGAAGGCGCTAAGGTGCATAGCCAAAGAGGAAGTGGAAAGGGTGCTGAAAGAAGCTCATGAGCCCTACCACATGGGAGGCGCCAAGCTGTATGATCAACTGATGACGTTGGGATACTACTGGCCGACCATGGAGGCTGACTCCATTGGATATGTGAAAAAGTGTAGAGCATGCCAGTGCATAGAAACATGGTGCACGCTCCCTCCGTCAGTCTACAAAGCTTGGCAACCCCCTATCCCTTCCACACATGGGCGTTCGACCTGGTGGGTAAGATCGCCCCAGCATCTCACGGCAAGGCTTTTATCATTGTGGCTACAGAATTGTATACCAAATGGGCAGAGTCCATTCCTTTAAGGAGAGTCACTGCCCAAGTGGTAACCCAGTTTATAAAGGAGTATATCATATGTAGGTTTGGTATACCCAAAGTGATCCTAACGGATAATGGGAAGAAATTTGTATGCAAAGAGATGGCCCTCCTCACGGACAAGTATAAGATTGTGCATAATAGCTCAACCATATCCTACCCTAAGGGCAATGTCCAAGCGGAAGCTACTAATAAGACCCTGATAAATATTTTAAAAAAAATGCTAGAAGACATGCCGGGAGCATGGGATGAGAAGTTGTCTATGGTGTTATGAGCCTACCGTACTTCGAAAAGAAAGCCAAAGGGGCTCACTCCCTTCTCTCTAGTATATGGGACCGAAGCTGTCCTACCACTGGAACTGGCGGTACCTTCAGCCAGAATTTCTCTTAGCAATGGGCTCATCCCAGACCCAAGGCATGTGAAACTGGAGGCGCTGGATGAGCACAGGGACAAGGCGAGAGAGAATTTCAAAGTCTACACTCAGCAACTGTCCAGGGCCTACGAAAATTTGGTTAAGCCTAGGGAATTCCAGGTGGGAGATCTAGTCCTGCGAGCATCAACCCACCATCTCCGTAGCATGTCGGCGTCAAAATTCAAACCTAACTGGGAAGGCCCTTTTGTTGTCAGAGGAGTGGGGAAGTCGGGCTACTGCCAGATATCAGAACCAGAGAGTGATTGCCTCCAGTCCATCAACTGCAAGTGGCTGAAGAGGTACTATGCTTAGTAACAACTAATAAGTTTTGTTTGTGTTTTGCATGTCTGCAATGGATGTCAAGGATTACTTCTATACCAGAAAAGTTTTTTTTTGTAATTTTTTTTTTTGAAGCAATACTACACTGTAAACAGCAGACAAAGGTAAAAGAAATGAAATAGCAACACTTTTGATCATTTTGACGTTTACTTTGCTTGCTCATTTATACATACATATACGCTCCCTATTAAGTTAGAAGAGAGTAAAAAAAAAGATCGGGAACTTTGCTCACTACACTTGGGAGGTAAGTCCATCCTAAGAGAAAGTATACTGAGCAAAGTCCCCCCCCCCAGACATAAATTAATACAGTTTTATAATAAAATCAAGCTTCCGGAAAAGGGCGGGGGTCACCCTCCTCTCCAACCCAGCCTCTACGACTATAAGCAGTAATATGTAGGAATACCCCCACAGACAGGAGGGGCAACCCAAGAAAGTCACATGCCAACACCTCACAGCTACAAGAGGTGAATTTTCAAAAAATGTGTACAATATGATAATACATAACTTTTCATATCAATGCAAATACCCCGCAGTATATGGGGTAGCCACCAGTAGACTAAAGGCTCACAGAAATTAGAGCAAGTCATGTAAAATAAACACCCACAGCATAAAGGGAGAACAAAAGAAAAACAAAGTGCAGAAGAAACAAAGTGTCTCATACAGGAATGATAAGTGATGTACACATAGAATTCTGAGCACTACAAAGCAAGAGGTAGCCTATCGGCTAGAAACCACAAAAAATAAATCATCGCGCGCGATGGCGCCAGCATATGATGGACCAGCCTCCCGTAGAAACTCTTCCTCCAACCTGACGAATTTAGCATCATCCTCCTGAACGCCAGACTCGAGTCTGGCAAGCTTCACCTGTAGTAGGGCGATCTGATTCCAGATCCTCGTAGCCTCAGCGTGTCGTTGCTCAACCCTGGACTGCCGGGAAGTGTGAAACCTCACTATCTTTCGGAAAGGAACACTTAGAAAGGGGTGAACCCCTGCGTCAAGCCAATCCAAACGAAAATGATAGAACTGCTGTAAGTCGCGGAGAGCATCCAAGAATAGCAAGATAGAAGAGCTAGTCAGCTTAGCAGGGGAGGTAGCCAAGAACTCATGAACATGGCTGGCAAGATCCCTCAGGTTGAAGGCCGTAAGACTGTCAACCTGGAGTATACTCTGAGAAGTAAACGTCTCGGGATGGTGCTCCAAGATGAGATCCAAAAGCTGACGCTCATGTACCCTGAAGCGGCCTGGTAACTCCTCATGCCATAGCCTACTAGAAATAGTCGCAGCGTCCTCGGGTTCATCATCGCCCTCGGAGTGGCGAGACCCCGCCTCAGAAGGAAGAAAAGAAGACTCCCCACCAGAATCAGCATCACCGACTAAAGGAGTGAACTCAGAACTGTGATCTCCCTCCACAGTTGCCCCACTACCAGACTCCACAGTCACCGGAGTACTATCATGCACCTGGAAACGATGAGACAATGGTGAAATGGGAATGCTTGCACAGTATACGCAAGAAGAAAAAAGGGGAATAGTAAAAAGAGGGGGTATGCCAGTCTAATACCTCTCTCACAGCTGCCCCGCTGCCAGACTCCACAGTCACCGGAGTACTCTCATGCACCTGGAAACAATGAGACAAGGGTAAAATGAGAATGCTTGCACAGTATATGCAAGAAGAAAATAGGGGAATAGTAAAAGGAGGAGGTATGCCAGTCTAATACCTCTCTCGCAGTTGCCCCACTTCCAGACTCCACAGTCACCGGAGTACTCTCATGCACCTGGAAACAATGAGACAAGGGTTAAATGGGAATGCTTGCACAGTATACGCAAGAAGAAAAAATGGGAATAGTAAAAAGAGGGGGTATGCCAGTCTAATACCTCTCTCACAACTGCCCCACTGCCAGACTCCACAGTCATCGGAGTACTCTCATGCACCTGGAAACAATGAGACAAGGGTAAAATGAGAATGCTTGCACAGTATATGCAAGAAGAAAATAGGGGAATAGTAAAAGGAGGAGGTATGCCAGTCTAATACCTCTCTCGCAGCAGCCCCACTTCCAGACTCCATAGTCATCGGAGTACTCTCATGCACCTGGAAACAATGAGACAAGGGTGAAATGAGAATGCTTGCACAGTGTAGAAGGGTGTTATCAACAGAAAGAAGCAAACGAAATAAAAATAATTTCTCTTATTAATGACACCCGAGAGGTACCCGCGAGGGACACCAAGAAGCCCAAAAGCCATTGTGAAGTATCAGCGCTACCTCAAGCGTCAGCGCCACTTCAAGCGTTAGTGCCACTTCGAGTATCGGCGCCACGACAAGGGTCGGCTCCAATTCGAGCGTCGGCGCCAATTCGAGCGTCGGCGCCGCCTCACATGTCAGCATCGATTTAAGCATCAGCGCTACCTCAGGCGTCAGCGCCACTTCAAGTGTCAGCGCCACTTCGAGTGTCGGCGCCACGACAAGGGTCGGCGCCAATTCAAGCGTCGGCGCCAATTCGAGCGTCGGCGCCGCGACAAGGGTCGGCGCCGCCTCACATGTCAGCGCCGATTCAAGCATCAGCGCTACCTCAGGCGTCAGCGCCACTTCAAAGGTCAGTGCCACTTCGAGCGTCGGCTCCACGATAAAGGTCAGCGCCGCTTCGAGCATCGGGGCCACGACAAAGGTCGGCGTCGCCTCACATATCAGCACCGATTCAAGCATCAGCGCTACATCAGGCGTCAGCGCCACTTCGAGCGTCGGCGCCACGACAAGGGTCGGCACCAATTCGAGCGTCGGTACCACTTCGAGCTTCGGCGCCACGACAAAGGTCGGCGCCGCCTCACATGTCAGCGCCGATTCAAGCATCTGCGCTACACCAGGCGTCAGCGCCATTCCAAGCGTCAGCGCCACTTCGAGCGTCGGCGCCACTCCGAGTGTCGGCGCCAATTCGAGCGTCGGCGCCGCGACAAGGATCGGCGCCGCCTCACATATCGCGCCGATTTAAGCATTAGCGCTACCCCAGGCGTCAGCGCCACTTCAAGCATCAGCGCCACTTCGAGCATTGGCGCCACGATAAAGGTCGGCGCCACTTCGAGCATCGGCGCCATGACAAAGGTCGGCGCCGCCTCACATGTCAGCGCCGATTCAAGCAATAGCGCCACTTTAAGCATCGGCGCCGCGACAAGGGTCGGCGCCGCCTCACATGTCAGCGTCGATGCAAGGGTCCGCGCCGCCGCAAAGGTCGGCGTCGTTTCAAGAGTCAGCGCCACTGCAAGGATCACTGCAGAAATGTTATTCTAGAAGTGCTGCTATAGGAGTTTTCATCATGAAACAGCAGTCTCTAAATGAACAACAGCACTAACACTTAACTTTCTTGTACAGGTAGCCTAGTCGAGCAAGCAGGGCTCGAACAGGCGCGTTGGGACCTCCTGGGAGTTTTGGCTTGGCGGATGAGGGACAAGGTATGTTGAGCAAGCTCAACCACTTAGCACTATAGGATTGAGAGAATACTAGTAGGAAGACCCAGAAGTCACTCGAGACTACGCACACTACACACTTGGTCACAAGTGAAAGGAGCGGCCAAAGAGCTGGCTACTCATAATAAAAATAAACTCTTTACAAGAAAATGACTTTTCCAGAAGAGGGGGTCCTCGAGGTCCCTCTCAAGAAAAATAACACTTTTAGAGGGGAGGAGGCCTTAAGGTATCCTCTCTCAAAGATTTGCAAAATTTCACCACAAGTTACCGTTTCAAAAGATAACTACCAAAATCTGCTATTTTGTCTCCATTAGGGGACATATGTGCTTTTTGAGTTTTGGTCGGCGCCAGGTGGCGCCTGCGGAGGGGACAGGCAGGCTGCCTACAGGTAGGGACAAATGGTACACTTCAGACATTGTTCCCCACCAACTCTCTCAATTTTGTCACCCAAAATCGCCAGCTCACCCCTAACGTCCATGTATAAATAGACCTCTGGGCAAGGTGAAAAGATATATAGAAAATTGCACTGTTACTCTGCTAAAATATCACCAGACCTACCTAATATTCTCTCCCTGCTCATTCTCTTAGTGTTGAGTGCCTTGTTCCTTCACTCCCCACTGACAGCCATCACTCTCAGGTGTTTCCCTTGAGAAAATTGATATTTTTGCTGTGAAAGTTCATCTTCTTGCAGGGAGTGAGTTGAAGCTTGAGTTCCATTGTTACCAGAAGGAGAAGTTTTCTTCAGAAGTTGCACCATGAGACCTTGAAGACTTGAAGACAGCGTCCATTGGAGTGGGTCACGCCTCACCCTTTCCAGTTATTCATAGACCCCAGTCTCACTACCCTCCTACACATAGTATACGCAGGAAGGAGGAAAGTAGATACCCTTATACACGGCACCTGAATAACACCCTCCGTAACGGTCATAGAAGGAGGAGCAGGGGCTCCCGTAGGGGCAACAACACTGATCAATGCTCCAGAAGGGGTTGCCTCGGCGACCAATGCTTCCGAAGAAGCTAACTCAACCTCAGGCACCTCCGGAAGAACAATCTCAGCGACAGAGGCCGCGAGAAGTAGGTGAGGCTGCGAGGGACAAGAAAGGGCGACAGGTAACAAATCAGTCATTCCATGAACGATAAATACCTCAATTAAAAAGAGGGTGAGGGAAGCTCCTCAAAAGGGCACCGTAGAAATAGCTACCTGAAGAGGCACAACAACAGGACAAACCAGCCCATGTATAGGGGCTACTGAAACGGCAGTGGCAGGAGCCGCACTCGAGACAGCGCCAAGGGATAACTGCGACAAAGTGAAAGAGGGATACGATAAGTACAGGCTGGACAGATAAGAAAATAGAACTAAGAAAATAAAAGAATACCTGAACCCCATCCAAGGGGGAAGCGCGAAAAAAGACGGTCGGCGCAGTAGGGGCCGTACTGATAGCCTGCAAAGAATGAAAATACGTTGTTTATTGCATGTTCGAGGAAAAGGAGATCCCATTGCTTCAACAGAAAGGACTGACCTGAAGTGTGGGCTCACTGGTTGAGGCCACGGTAAATATTGGGCCACGAGAAATTGCCTGAACCAAAGGTCTACCGTCCATAGATACACGGACCCTGGGGATAGAAATTCTCCCCGAATAGGATAAACCCGGGAAGATAACGCCAGCTAAGGGAGGAACCCCTCCCTGAAAATAAAGCCCAAGAGCCATTAGGACTCTTGTTAAGAGGAAACAAATATTCAAAGGTAAAGAAAAAAAATATATATACGTACCTCAGATGAAGAGGAGCCCAGGGGCTCAACTGCAGAAGTGCCCACCGCCGAGACAAAAGAAGATGGTGTGGCGACGCCCGAAGACACAACTCTCTACGCATGATAAATGGGTAAATAAAAGGAAGAAGTAAAAAAAGAAAATGGCGCAATGAAAGTTTTGAAAAAAGCAAAGCATACCTGAAGAGAAGGGGAAGCCACAGGGGTGGTCCTGGTGACAGTAAAGTGCACGGACGAAAGCTGCGAGGAAATGACAGTGTACGCAAACAAAAGGCAGTTAGAAGACGAATAAATTACAACGGATGTTAAATGAATTAAGGAGACAGCAAACCTCTCTAAACATGCCTCGGGAGGAAATGAGCATGGAGTTCCTCTCCCGCTGAAAGGGCGTCGGTCGTAGTGGGGGAAGAGGAGAACTGCTTGCCTCTACAGAAGTGGCCTGCACAAATATAACAGTATAAATTGAATGAAAATATATATATATATAATGAGGGGAAGAAAGAAAATCATATGCAAAAAATATATAGACAAGTAAAGGGAGAACGCTTACAGTAACAGGGCGCGTAGTCTGGCTATAAGGAAGATGGGTGGGGCTAACCCCCCCAGGAGAACGGGAGGCCTCATCATCGCTAGAAAACTCTCTGGAGACTGGTAACAAAGCATAAGTGCCAGTAGTGCTTTCGCTATGGAAACCCAGGCCGCCCATATCACCCGAAGAAGAACTATGGTCGTCATAGGAAGGGGTGCTTCCATAATCAACTAGTTCCTCTTCCAATGAAGGGGAGGGGGATGAAAGAACTCCGTGAAGACTGGTTCCACTAAGTAAAGGATGTTGTGATATAGTACCTTCTGCAATAGGAATAGACGCGACCCGCGTCTCCTGGGAAGTAAGGCTCGGTGAGGAGTAACCTTTCCCTGTCACTACTTGGGAAGTCCCCCTGCACCAAGGTTTCCAGTATTGGACTCTTGATCCACCGTAGAGGAAGCAGCTATGCCAGCGCCATCTCCTTTCTTTTTCTTCGCAGCCCGGGTCCTCACAGGAGAAGAAGGAGGAGAAGCGGTAGTAGCAGGAACAAAATTGGAGAGATCGGCGTCAGGGTGTTTCCTTTTGCTAGTAGTAGAGGTGCCCGCCTTCCCTTTGCTTTTTGGTTGGCTTTTAGACTTCACAGGGGGAAGCTCGATCGACGGGGGCGGAAGTGACTCGTCAATGAGAGGTTTCACTAAAATAGGGATGGCCTGCTCCAAGGGTGACGTAGAGGTGGTGCTGAGAAATCAAGGATCTTTCTGCGTCCGCTTGACCAAAAACTGAGCTCTGGTATATTTAATGGGGTTAGTCTCATGAGGAGGGCCAACTACACATTCTCGAATAAGACGAACCTGCTGCTGCCAAAGAAGGAACCAGGGTGAAGTGAATGAAGGGTGATAATCGCTGGGAGGCACATAGAGACCACCCAAACCACTGACTCTGTGGAATAACCCCTGAAGAGTAAAGCTAGCACACGCCTCGGAGAATGCCTCAGAATGACTGCCGTAGGTAGGAAGAGGAGGAGTGTGAACGCCCTGATCATAACCAAATTGTCGTCTTTCCCTCTCCAAATGATAAGATTCAGCACGGGGACCTAACTCGGTCCAAGAAGGAAGGTGACACGGTAAGAGCATCGTCACCACATTAATATGAGGACACGTGGAAACTGACCCCACTACTGAAGGGCAATAGAAGGTCCCGCCGTCGCCAGGGAAAGAAAGCCAGCTGAAAGTACCCCCAGGGTGCCTGGTGTAAGGCCGAAACTGAAACTCCTTGATATCATCAATCAACATTCCCAGAGACTGCTTAGGAGTTTTCTTATGTCACCGAAGAAGTCTCGCAGCGTCGCTATGACAAGCGTGAGCCCCTGAAGTAAAGTGGGGGAAATGCTCAAACAAAAAGTCCATCAAGAGAGGGGAGTTGACATGATTAGCAACATCATACCGACCGCAGGACCTCTCCACATCTATGTGTGCTCGGTCTATCGAGGTGTAAAGAGAACCCAAGGTCAGGGCAGCCATGGATACCGGTCTACCGCGAGACAATCGTACAGCCAATCTAAAAAGAAGTTCGCGAGGACAGTCTTCAGGCTTAACTGGAAGAAGGAACCGAGTCAGGAACGTAACGAGGAAAGCGGCTAAATGTGTAGGAGAGTGAAGCTTAGGACCATCCTGGGATCTGGGGGCTGCACAAGAAGTCTTGCCCTTTTGCAACTGCTCAAAGTCTCTGAACTAGTATCTTTGCCATTTGGCAAAGGAATGCTTGGAATGACCCGTTATATTTATGGCCACATACCTCGAGCACTCTCCGAGAGCTGATCGTAACTCCCCCACCAGCTCCTGCTCTAGGGAGTCCTCGCAGTCATCGGAAAAGACTTGCTGCCCAAAGAAAGGAAGGGCGTACAACTCACATATATCTTCTAGGGTAACGGTAAATTCCCCCCAGCCTGTGACAAAGGTGTGAGACTCCATACTCCACCGAAACAATAAGAGATTGAGCGAAGAATCGTGTTTAAATATGGTGCAGGACTTCAGGCTGCTAACGGCGGTGAAGAGTCCCACCTCCCTAAGAATAGCCACATAATCGGGAACGCTCAGAACATAATCGACCCAACTGGCCCACTCCTCTGTGGGTCCACCTGGGTTTTTAACTTCAACGTTGGAATAAGGGAAGTCACCACGGTTAACTCGGACTCGGAGAATGGAATTCGGAGAAATAGTAGGAAGATCAACAGACTCAGTTAACCCCGCATGAGAATGTTCGCGAACAGCACCCGAAAATTTTTCTCCAAAATCAGAAAGTGAAATCATGAAACTGTCAGCAGGACCAAAAAAAGGAGCTCGACGATAAATACCAAAGTCTCGCCCTTGACGAATGCGCATATAATCCTTCCATGCCTGAGAAGAAGTTGGCGTAGCTAATGAACCACCAAGAGCCATGGGCCCAAGAAAAGAACTCATCCTAGAAGGTACTCCGAGCGAAGGACCCTGGGGGTCCCCTCTCGTAAAAAAAGAGGTGGAGGCAGAAATCCCATCATAATCATAGGAAGAGCCCCTAGGCAGTGGCATGCTCTCCGTAACACCAATAGTCATCGAGACAACCTGGGTCACGGAACCCCTGAGGTGACAAAATGTCGAGACACCCCCTTCCACGAACGAGAGACCCGTAGACGCGAGGCCAAGTCGCAAGACCTCCGACCGCTGACGAGAGGTCACCGTGCTGCCATAAGTGGAAACCCCCATTTCATAAAGGGTGAAAGTCATCGAGATACCTGAGGTCGATATGCTTGCGTCGGCACTAATACCTGCCGAGACACCCCCTTGCATGGGTGAGATACCCATATGCACCAGACCATGCGTCGAGATCCCCCTCCCAACGCAACTGATTTGCTCGTCGGAGCCTAAGTCAACAGGCGCGAGACCCGCGGACGAGAGGACTGTCCGCCCCGGGCCCTCGTCATCAAAACTGCACGAGATACCCTTATTCAAATATAAAGGATAAAATTCGTGAACCGAGGCATCTCCCTCAACGCTACCGATTTGCTTAGCGGAGCCCAAGCCAACAGGCGAGAGACCCGTGGACGAGAGAACCGTCCGCCTCAGGCCCTCGTTGACAACGCTGGGCGAGATACCCTTATCCAAATATAAGGGATAAATTTCGTGAACCGAGGTATCTCCCTCAACGCTACCGATTTGCTTATCGGAGCCCAAGCCAACAGGCGAGAGACCCATGGACGAGAGAACCGTCCGCCCCGGGCCCTCGTTGACAACGCTGCTCGAGATACCCCTTTCTACGGAAGAAACTTTTTCAACAACCGTCTCAACAAAAAAACCTAACCCCACGCCCGAGACACCTCCCGCCATCAGTGGAGCCTCGGGCGAGATGTCCCTTCCTACTGAAGAACCCAAACTAATATCCGCATACGCCAAGTGCAAGGGCGAGGAACCCACGAGGGTTCTCGACCCAAAATCCGAAGAGGCGAGTACCGAGGACAAGACGTCGACGCCGCTGGTCGGGCGGAACGAGGGATCGTCGACGATTGGTGTTTCGGCCATAGAATCGTTAGAAACGATTGATGAAGAGGGTATAGAGCTTAGAATATTGGGGGTTTTAGAGTTGCTTACATTTGGAGAGACCTTCTTTGGTTTGGAATCCATGGATGAGAGGGTATGATAGTTGGGAAGGTTAGAGCAAAAAAATAAGGAGATGGGTGGCTATGGTGTCTTAAAAACCCCTTTCCTCACTTTCTCTCACTACAAACCCAAAGATGTTTATGTTTTTTATTGAAGAAGATGAAGGACCCCAAGATAAGGGGCTTATGTTTTTTGCACCAAAATGGGAAAACGTGCAGTAAGGCAAAAAGGCGATGACCTTTTTTTCCCAAATGATGAGATGACAGTTCCCACACTGACGCGTGGGTTCTCAAAAAAAATTTTAAAATCTCGGATAAAAGAACACAGAAGTTAATGATCCTAGGATCCCATAAAAACAAAAAAAAATATATATATATATATATATAATTGTTGAAACCAAATTTATAGCGTACAAAGTTTTTTAAGTCTACCCAACCAAAAAATCTTTGCACGAGGGGCTAATGTAGAAGGGTGTTATCAACAGAAAGAAGCAAACAAAATAAAAAATACTTTCTCTTATTAATGACACCCGAGAGGTACCCGCGAGGGACACCAAGAAGCCCAAAAGCCATTGTGAAGTATTAGCGCTACCTCAGGCGTCAGCGCCACTTCAAGCGTCAGCGCCACTTCGAGTGTCAGCCCCACGACAAGGGTCGGCGCCACTTCGAGCGTCAGCGCAACGACAAGGGTCGGCGCCGCCTCACATGTCAGCGCCGATTCAAACATCAGCGCTACCTCAGGCGTCAGTGCCACTTCAAGCGTCAGCGCCACTTCGAGTGTCGGCGCCACGATAAGGGTCGGCGCCAATTCGAGCGTTGGCGCTACTTCGATCGTTGGCGCAGCGACAAGGGTCGGCGCCGCCTCACATGTCAGCGCCGATTCAAGCATCAGCGCTACCTCAGGCGTCAGCGCCACTTCGAGCGTCGGCGCCACGACAAAGGTCCGCGCCGCCTCACATATCAGCGCCGATTCAAGCATCAGCGCTACCTCAGGCGTCAGCGCCACTTCAAGCATCAGTGCCACTTCGAGCGTCGGCGCCACTCCGAGTGTCGGCGCCACGATAAGGGTCGGCGCCAATTTGAGCGTCGGCGCCACGACAAAGGTCGACGCCGCCTCACATGTCAGCGCCGATTCAAGCATCAGCGCTACCTCAGGCGTCAGCGCCATTCCAAGCGTCAGTGCCACTTCGAGCGTCGGCGCCATTCCGAGTGTCGGCGCTATGACAAGGGTCGGCGCCAATTCGAGCGTCGGCGCCACTTCGAGCATCGGCGCAGCGACAAGGGTCGGTGCCGCCTCACATATCAGCGCCGATTCAAGTATCAGCGCTACCCCAGGCGTCAGCGCCACTTCAAGCGTCAGTGCCACTTCGAGCGTTGGCGCCATGACAAAGGTCGGCGCCTCGGCGCCACGACAAAGGTCGGCGCCGATTCAAGCAATAGCGCCACTTCGAGCGTCGACGCCACTTCGAGCGTCGGCGCCGCCTCACATGTCAGCGCCGATGCAAGGGTTCGCATCGCCGCAAAGGTCGGCGCCGTTTCAAGAGTCAGCGCCACTGCAAGGGTCACTGCAGAAATTTTATTCGAGAAGTGCTGCTACAGGAGTTTTCATCATGAAATAGCAGTCTCTAAATGAACAACAGCACTAACACTTTACTTTCTTGTACAGGTAGCCTAGTCGAGCAAGCAGGGCTCGAACAGGCGCGTTGGGACCTCCTGGGAGTTTTGGCTTGGCGGATGAGGGACAAGGTATGTTGAGCAAGCTCAACCACTTAGCACTATAGGATTGAGAGAATACTAGTAGGAAGACCCAGAAGTCACTCGAGACTACGTACACTGCACACTTGGTCACAAGTGAAGGGAGCAGCCAAAGAGCTAGATACTCACCATAAAAATAAACTCTTTACAAGAAAATGACTTTTCCAAAAGAGGGGTTCCTCGAGGTCCCTCTCAAGAAAAATAACACTTTTAGAGGGGGGGAGGCCTTAAGGTCTCCTCTCTCACAGATTTGCAAAATTGCACCACAAGTTACCGTTTCAAAAGATAACTACCAAAATCTGCTATTTTGTCTCCATTAGGGGACATATGTGCTTTTTGAGTTTTGGTCGGCGCCAGGTGGCGCCTGCGGAGGGGACAAGCAGGATGCCTACAGGTAGGGACAAATGGTACACTTCAGACATTGTTCCCCACCAACTCTCTCAATTTTGGCACCCAAAATCGCCAGCTCACCCCTAACGCCCATGTATAAATAGACCTCTGGGCAAGGTCAAAAGATATATAGAAAATTGCACTGTTACTCTGCTAAAATATCACCAGACCTACCTAGTATTCTCTCCCTGCTCATTCTCTTAGTGCTGAGTGCCTTGTTCCTTCACTCCCCACTGACAGCCATTACTCTCAGGTGTTTCCCTTGAGAAAATTGCTATTTTTGCTGTGAAAGTTCATCTTCTAACAGGGAGTGAGTTGAAGCTTGAGTTCCATTGTTACCATAAGGAGAAGTTTTCTTCAGAATTTGCACCAGGAGACCTTGAAGACTTGCAGACAGTGTCCATTGGAGTGGGTCACGCCTCACCCTTTCCAGTTATTCATAGACCCCAGTCTCACTACCCTCCTACTATAATCATGTGCTGGATTTCTGAAAACATTGGGACACATGTGCCTGAACGCGATTCAAGGAATGAATTCAAAGGAAGACTTTTGTGTATTGTATTTCTTGCTCTACTCTTTAATTTGTTGTTCCATGTTTGTGACTGTGATTAATTATTTCATTTTGCTTGAGTAGTCATCCTGTTCAAGGGGTGGGATGCACTGCGTAGGATATTAATTCAATTAATTGATTTCATTAATGCTATATTTCTAGGAAAATTAATTTTTGAATATCACCAATTAATCTATGTAACGAGAGTGAGTAAATTAATTGTACAAATTATGAGAGAGTATGCGCTTGCATTCAAATGAGAAAATTATATATTAAACACCTTTTAACTCAAACAAACCCTAAACATGCAACTAGGTGTGATTTAATTAAGAAGTAGATCATGAAGATTAATCAAACACACACAATTGAGGAAAAATCCCCTAAGGGGCAAAAACCATTTATTTTCATTATAATATTGTAACTGTACAATTTCGGATTACAATGAAAATACAAGTGACTAAGAATTACCCTCAGGTGTCGGATTTTGTAGTCGGCGGCTGGAGTTATCCCTTTCCAGTAGGGCTGCAATGAAGAAGAATAAGAACGGTCTTCTCCACAATGGTATAAACAGCAAAAGTGCGTTCCTGGGTTACAAAGTGATTCACAAGTGTTTGGAAATTTGTGTGAATCAAAAACCAAGAGTCTTGGTACTCAATAGGTGAAGACTTAGAGTTTTTGTACTCTGAAAATCGTTTATGGAAGTCTTAGAAAACCACTTCCCGTAGTGGGTTTATAAAGGAAACATTTAGCTTAGAAAATCTGACCACGATCTGTTGAAGATTATCCCAGGCGGACCGGTCCGGGTCTGAGGCGGATCGGTCCGAGGGGGGCGGATCGGTTCGTTTTTTATTTGGCATTTTCGGTCCTCTATCGATTCGGGGTATACTGGCTTTCAACAAGCGGACCGGTCCGGGTCTGAGGCGAATTGGTTCTTTTTCCAGGGCGGACCGGTCCGGGTTTGTCAGACTTTGATTCCTCTTCTTCTTTTGATATTCGGATCCGTTGTTAACTGTATGGTTCTTAAATTTCTTCAACTGTGTAACGGCATATGACATATCCAATAAATGATGGACAAATTGTCCTTACGAATCTCCCCCTATGTCTATGCCGGTACAAACATAAAAACATCCGAATTATCAAGTATAAAATTTCCTATACAAATCTACCCTTCCATGAACCCAAAACTGAAAAGGTACAATTGAATAAGACTTCATCGTTTGTTATTCAACTCTTCAGGAATCTTCAACGCTTTTCTCATCAGGGTGTGCAATCCAATGTTAATACATGTAGTACCTACACACATTAGAAAAAGCAAAATACCAAGTGACGTATCGAGTTTGAAATGAGATAAACAGATATGCCAATATGCTAATTGGTGATAAATAACTCAACACTACAAAACTCACTACCCCTTCATATGATCATTCTTTCTCCCCCTTTTTATGATGTCCCCAAATAGACAAATGAGAGAAATAATGCAAACAAGCAATGATGGGGTTTCACAAGTAAATACACAACTATTTTTTGAATTTTTCAATTTTTTTTTAAACAAAATCACACCATGAATGAACAAAAAGCAACCAAGTCGATGATAGCGTTTATAAATGGGTGTGAACATAATTCGATAGGAAGATCAATGCATACAAACATGACATATGTGCACGATGAATATTGGATATTCCTAGCGAATGAACTCAAATGCTTCCTTTGGTGTAAAAGAATGACAATATAAGATATTGACTCAATCAAATCAATAAATCAAAGCTCAAATTGATTTTCACACCAATAACGTCCAAAAAATTTTATGCTTTTTCAGGACTTTCAAGGAAGTGCAAACCCGTTTATATTCTCCAACCAAACTCCCTCAGATATAATTTTGAATAGAGGCTTTCTAAATTCTCAAACTTTGGAGAATTGATGGTGAAACCTAAGTGACCCATATTTGGCATGAATTGCTTGTTATTGCCTTTAAATTTTTCGGGATCTTTTAACCTCTTTGGACCTCGGATATTAAAATTCCTCCATTTTTTAGGTCCTTTTTAACGATGGCTTTTGCGCAAAGGATAGATGATTACCTTTCGCAGCCCCTCCCCGTTATACAAAAACACACAGTCTCACCAAAACGGTTTTTACATGCATTCCAATCTTGTCAAGTTTTATAGCATATTGTACATTGTATAGACAAGATTGAGATGGAAACACTCAAGCCAATATGAGATAGACAAGTGCAATAATCAAATATAGCCGTGCATGTGAGCAATAAAGGATATAGGAGTCAAACATGTAGGAAGATATCACTAATTACATCTCAAAGACTCCAAACAATGTAAAGCACATGGATGAAATGATGTAGCCTCTCAAATCTCTATCAAACAGTCACATGGATATATGGAATGAAGTTGTGACTTGGCTATCTTAAATGCCCATCCATAATAAGGAGCAAAAACAGAAATCTTTTTGGATTTTTCAAAAATTTTATCAAAATAAAATCTTTTTGTGCTTTTCTTAAAAATTTTCTTAAAGGAAAATCTTTTTGTATATTTCAAAAGAAATATAAAAAGCAAAAAGAATAAATAAATAGTTGTACAACTAAGCAATGGTACATATAAAACAGACTAGCAATAGGAAGCATATGATATGAACATGAAGAAGCATCCTATTCTAGACATAGACCAACCCCTCAGTCAACTGTGCAGATCCCCAAAGACTTCCTAAGACTCTCAAATCTAAGGGTATCTAAGGGTTTCATGAAAATGTCGGCTAACTGACGGTCGGTGGGAACAAAACTCAGGGATACGACTTTCTCCTCAACTAGCTGTCGTATAAAGTGCTCACGTATCCTGAGGTACTTGGTGCGCGAATTCTGGACTGGATTGCGGGATATGTGTATCGCGCTAGTGTTGTCACATGAAATGGTCATGGTGTCTTGTGAAATCACATAATCCTCCAGCATTTGCTTCATCCACAAGAGTTGCGTGCAACAATTCCTGGTGGCTATGTACTCAGCCTCCGCAGTGGACAAAGAGATGGAATTTTGCTTCTTGCTCAGCCAGGAGACAAGAGCATAACCAAAATAGAAACACCCGCCAGAAGTGCTCCAACAACCATCTACATCCCCGGCCCAATCGGCATCCGAATAGGCGGACAAACGGTCATCGGTATCAAAGGAATACCAAATACCGTATGAGAGAGTCCCACTCACGTATTCAATAATACGTTTTAGAGCAAGTAAATGTGACTCTTTCGGGGATGCCTGATATCGCGCACAGACTCCAACACTAAAGGCTATATCGGGACGACTGGCAGTCAAGTAGAGAAGAATACCTATCATACTCCGATACAAGGTTTTCTCTATGTCCTTGCCTGAAATGTCCTTACTAAGCTTGGTAGTGGTACTCATAGGTGTACATGCATGCTTAGCGGAGTCTAAACCAAGTTTCTTCACTAGGTCTCTAGCATACTTGGATTGGGAGATGAACATCCCATCCTCTAGCTGACGAACCTGGAGACCAAGGAAGAAAGTAAGCTCACCAACTATGCTCATCTCAAACTCACTTTTCATCTCCTCTTCAAAGTGATGAGCATGCTGAGAGCATGTGGATCCAAAGACTATGTCATCCACATAGACCCGGGCAACCAAAATAGCACCGTCATCTCTCCTGACGAACAACGTCATATCTACTCCCCCTCTCTTGAAGCCACAAGCTAAGAGATAGGAAGTAAGCCTCTCGTACCAAGCACGGGGTGCTTGCTTTAAATCATACAAGGCTTTCCTCAGATAGTAGACGTGCTCCGGGTGCTGTGGGTCTTCAAATCCTTTTGGTTGTTCCACGTAAATCTCCTCATGTAGAATGCCATTCAAAAGGAACTCTTTGCATCCATCTGATATAACTTGAAGCGCAGATGACATGCGATGGCGAGCAGAAGATGGACGAACTCAAGCCTCGCAACAGGAGCAAATGACTCCCCAAAGTCTACACCCTCTATCTGTGTGTAGCCTTAAGCGACCAACCTAGCCTTATTTCTGATTATGGTACCATTTTCATCCATTTTGTTCTTGAAAATCCACCGAGTACCTATCACATTAGTCTCACTAGGCCGGGGGACAAGTTCCCAAACATTATTCTTTTTAAACTGAAGCAACTCATCCTACATAGCTGATATCCAATGTTCATCCTTGAGTTCTTCTTTATGGTTCTTGGGCTCGACTTTGGACATGTAGCAAAGATGGCTAACAACGTTCTCTAGCTGAGCACGAGTCTTGACCCCTAAAGTGGGATCGCCAACAATGGCAGACGGGTCATGACTCTTGCGAACCCAAGCAGGTGTGTCCCCTAGCACAGGAGTAGGGTTCATAGAGTGTGAGAGAGGGAAAAGTAAATCACTGTCAGAAAAGTCCTCATCCTCACACTGAAGGTTAGGATCAATAACCGTCGGAGGTTCGCCATCTTGCACGGTGACGTTTATTGATTCCATAACCTTAGAGCTCTTCAGGTTAAAAACCCAGTATGCTCTACTAGTCGATGAATATCCTAGCAATATTCCCTCATCGCTCCGGGAGTCAAACTTTCCTAATTACTCTCTATCCCGTAGGATGTAGCATTTACTCCCAAAGACACAGAAATATGCAAGGTTGGGCTTCTTGCCAGTCCACAACTCATAAGGAGTCTGAAGTGTGTGCGGACGCAAATAAACCCTATTCACTGTGTGGCATGCAGTAGACACTGCCTCTGCCCAAAATCTCCTAGAAACTTTACGACCTAGAAGCATAGATTTAGCCATATCTTGGATCGTTCTATTCTTTCTCTCAACAATCCCATTTTGCTGAGGAGTTCTCACAGCAGAAAACTCATGTTTGATCCCGAGGCTATCACAGTAAATATCTACCCTTGCTTCTGTGAATTCAGTGCCATTGTCACTACGCATCCTGTTAATAGTGACACCGTGTTGATTTTGCAGGACACGGCACTTGGTCGTTAAAAATTCTACAGCATCGGATTTCTCTCTCAGAAAACCTACAATGGAGTACCTGGAGAAATCATCTGCCATCACGAGGATGTACCTCTTACCACCTAGACTCTTAGTACGAGTGGGACCCATAAGATTCATGTGAATCAACTCAAGAACACGAGAGGTGGTAATGTAATGCAACTTCCTATGGGGACTACGAATTTATTTTCCCATCTGACAGGATCCACAAACAATCGAAGTTGTCTTTCCAAGAGATGGTAAGCCACGTACTAGGTCCTTTTTAGCTAAGCGGTTGAGATCTCTAACGTTCACGTGACCTAGACGATGGTGCCACTGATCCATAGGAGTGATCGTGGAGCTGTTGCAGACAAGTGAGAACGTGGGCTCAGTCCCATAGCAATTATCCTCGGCCCTCACCCCTTGCATCAAAAGTTTACCAGCTTGATTGTAGACTTTGCATGGGTCCCGGTCAAACTTTACTGCAAAGTCAGTGTCGCACAGCTGGATAATGCTGAGTAGGTTTGCTTTCAAACCTTTGACGTACAAAACATTTTTTAGCTTAGGGAATCCAGGTAACTCGACAGTACCACGTCCTATAATGCTAGACTTGTTCCCATCTCCAAAGGTGACTCTGCCATCCTGATAATCCTCAAGAGTCATAAAAAATGAGACATCACCTGTCATATGTCTGGAGCACCCACTATCAAAATACCACTGTGAGGTATTGTGTGCTTTGAAAGCAACATGAACAACGAAGGGCTTTTTATCTTTCTTAGGTACCCAAGCAGAGATGACCTATTGTTTTCCTTTGTTGTTATTGGTTTTAGCTGTAATGTGAGAAGCATTCACTAACGGCAAAGACATCCGTCAGAATTTTTCCATTAAACTCTGGGACGTGGCAGCTAAGAACTCAACTTGCTCTCTCAGACTAGAAAACTCATTAGTATGACGTGGTGGAGCAGTAGTACGTCGTGTCCGACCCATGCTATAGCAAAACTCCCTAAGGTGGCCTTTTCTTTTGCAATAAGTACAAAAGAACACAGTCAAAGGCGGACCTTGGTTTGCCTTTCTTGGTCGAACTCTCATTCGAGGTTTTTGACGATGGCCATAAGGATTCATAGTAAACTCCGGAACTGGTTCAAGTACAATTTGTGAGGTGGAGGCACCATCATAACCAATTCCCTGTCGATCACCAAAACCTAAAGCGGGGCCGAGGAACATCTTTCCCGTCTTCCCAGATATGTCCTCGATTTTTACCTTGACTTCCCGTGCTTTCTCAAGATCATGAGTCAGCTGGGCACAAGGGCTTCAAGTTTCTTTCGAGTCTCCACGGAGGAACGGAGCTGACTCGTAAGACTACCCACTTATTTAGTCAAGTCCCCTCTATCTTTCTCAAAAACACTCTCTCTCTCTCTAAACAAACTCTCTTTCTCGACACAGGCATATTCTCTCTCTCTCAGGGTGGTGAAGGTGGAGGACTCTCTCTCTCTCGCCTTTCTTAAATCTTCCTCTAAGCCACTGATCTTAAGAACTAGCACTTTGTTACGTTTTTAGTTTTAAATGACTCAGAATATAACTCAGCACAGGCGCATTGAATATCACTCTCGCTCTCACTTGAGTCATCCTCCCCCTCACTCACATCGTTCTCACTGTCGAGGTGTCCCTGTGAAGCATCATCCTCATCGTTGTGAAGAGAACTAGGAGTGCTCACTTGACTGGCCATGAATGCGGTGATGTTACACTCATGCGGTGACTCATCTCCTGAATCCACCGTCTCGACCTCATTGTCGTCGCTAAGAGTAGCATTAAGGACAGCTTTCCCTTTCTCTCCATTCAGATGAATGGCACACTCGAAAGCTCTATGACCCCTACCATCGCACTCAAAGGATCTCTCACTTTCTTTCTGAGGAGGATTTTTGGAATCTTTTTCATTTTTCTTTTCAAACTTATTTTTCTCAAATTTCTTTTTATCTTTAAAATTGCCATTTTTCTTAAATTTGAGAATCCTCTTGAAATTTTTTGCGAAAAGAGCCAAATCATCTAAGTCAAAATCACACTCAGAATCTGACATGTCAGTCTCTCTCTTTCTAGATGACTCTTACCTCTTTCTAGTCGACCCCTCACTATTTTTCTCTTTTTCATTAAGTGCAATTTCCTTATCTTTAGACCTAGCAGTTTTAGGGAACATATCAATTTCATAAGTTTGCAAATCTCCTACAAGTTCTTCCAATTTTAGCGTATTTAAATTGCCCATAGAATTTAGCACAGTGACTTTAGGGATAAAACGCTTAGGCAAAGAACGAAGACTCTTTTTGACAACTCTAGCATTAGGAATATGTTCACCAAGATTAAATCTAGTATTAACAATGTCAGAAAGTCTAGCATAGAAATCATCAAAACATTCATTCTCATGCATGGTGATGGTTTCAAAGACACAGAAATATGCAAAGTTGGGCTTCTTGCCAGTCCACAACTCATAAGGAGTCTGAAGTGTGTGCGGACGCAAATAAACCCTATGCGCCGTGTGGCATGCAGTATACACTGCCTCTGCCCAAAATCTCCTAGAAACTTTACGACCTAGAAGCATAGATTTAGCCATATCTTGGATTGTTCTATTCTTTCTCTTAACAATCCCATTTTGCTGAGGAGTTCTCACAGCAGAAAACTCATGTTTGATCCCGAGGCTATCACAGTAAATATATACCTTTGCTTCTGTGAATTCAGTGCCATTGTCACTACGCATCCTGTTAATAGTGACACCGTGTTGATTTTGCAGGACACGGCACTTGGTCGTTAAAAATTCTACAGCATCGGATTTCTCTCTCAAAAAACCTACAATGGAGTACCTGGAGAAATCATCTTCCATCATGAGGATGTACCTCTTACCACCTAGACTCTCAGTACGAGTGGGACCCATAAGATCCATGTGAATCAACTCAAGAACACGAGAGGTGGTAATGGAATGCAACTTCCTATGGGGACTACGAATTTATTTTCCCATCTAACAGGGTCCACAAAGGGTCGAAGTTGTCTTTCCAAGAGATGGTAAACCACGTACTAGGTCCTTTTTAGCTAAGCGGTTGAGATCACTAACGTTCACGTGACCTAGACGTTGGTGCCACAGATCCATAGGAGTGATCGTGGCGCTGTTGCAGACAAGTGAGGACGTGGGCTCAGTCCTATAGAAATTATCCTCGGTCCTCACCCCTTGCATAAAAAGTTTACCGGCTTGATTGTAGACTTTACACGCGTCCCGATCAAACTTTACTGCAAAGTCAGTGTCGCACAGCTGGCTAATGCTGAGTAGGTTTGCTTTCAAACCTTTGACGTACAAAACATTTTCTAGCTTAGGGAATCCAGGTAACTCGACAGTACCACGTCCTATAATGCTAGACTTGTTCCCATCTCCAAAGGTGACTCTGTCATCCTGATAATCCTCAAGAGTCGTAAAAAATGAGGCATCACCTGTCATATGTCTGGAGCACCCACTATCAAAATACCACTGTGAGGTATTGTGTGCTTTTAAATCAACATGAACAACGAAGGCCTTCTTAGGTACCCAAGCAGAGATGACCTTTTGTTTTCCTTTGTTGTTGTTGGTTTTAGCTGGAATGTGAGAAGCATTCACTAACGGCAAAGACATCCGTTAGAATTTTTCCATTAATGAGAGAGCAGCTACAGCGGAAATATTGTGACTTCTCAAATAAAAACCAATTTTAATTAAACCCAAATTTTAGTTAAACCCTAAGACACGCATCTAGATGATTTATCAAATAAAATATAGCATGCAGGATAAAACAAATAAATTTCAGGAAACATCTCGCGTTCAAATGATCAAATTATATATAAAACTCTTTTAACACAAACAAACCCTAAACATGCAGCAGTATGTGACTGAATAAATTGATAATCTACGCAAGAACATTCAAACACATGCAATGAAGGAAAAAATCCCCCACAGGGGCAAAACCATTTATTTTCACTATACTTTGTAAGAAAACGGCTTACAATCGGATTACAATGAAAATACAAGATGACTAAGAATTACCCTCGGGTATCGGATTCTGTAGTCGCGGTTGGAATTATCCCTTTCCAGTAGAGCTGCAATGAAGAAGAAGAACGGTCTCCTCCACAAGGGTTGAACAAACCAAAGTTGTGTTCTTGGGTTGCAAAAGGATTCACAAAAATTTGGCAAGGATGTGTGAATCAAAACATGAGTCTTGGGACTCAAAAATATGAAGACTAGATGTATTTGGACTCTCAAAAACGTCTTCTAAAGTCTTGCAAAACAACTCTCCCGAAGTTGGTATTTATAGGGAAATACATGAAGAGACCCACGATCTTAAAATGTTGAAATTCTATCCAGCGTACAGGAACCCCGAACCGGTTCGGGTACCCATGCGAACCGGTTCGCCCCCCCGAACCAGTTTGGGTCTGGGTTCGGGAAAGTGTGCTGGGAAAGGTGCTTAAACACTTAGAAAAATTCCCAGAATTTTCAATGAACATATCTCCATTTTCAACGGGCCATAACTTGTTCACCATAGCTCGAATTGAGGTGCCGTTTCTTCCAGTATCTTTGTTGCGGCAAGCTCTTCAACTTTCCAATTGACCGGTCCTCCGGAAGGTGGCTGTAAAATTACCAATTTTCCCTTGAACATCCCTATAATGCCTTGTTTCACTGATTTGACTTCTCTTGCGTTCCACTTGCATTACGAGCCTACAATCAAGGAACGTGAAGTCGTTGATGCAGATGCGGGACATATTAGTGGAGATAATCCATGCTTGATTCTCGGAATTATGATAGAGGCCGTCATGTGAGATCGTGAGGTGACGTGCCAAATGTAGCGGCGTATGACATACACAAATGAAACATGTTGGACATGAGAAAAATGTCGTTACAAATCTCCCCCTATGTCTATGCCGGTACATACATAAAATAATCCGAATTATCAAATATGAAATTGCCTATACAAATCTACCCTCCCATGAACCCAAAACTGGAAAAGGTACAAATGAATAGTCTTCATCGTTTGTTCTTCAAATCTTCAGGAATCTCAAATATTTTCTCATCGGGATGTGCAACATATAGATCTTCAATCATCATACCTACACACATGAGACAAAGCAAATACCACGTGACATATCAAGTTTGAAATGAGATAACATGGATATCAATATATGATAAAAACATAAGCAACATCTCAAAAACTCTCCCAAAATTCAAACTCCCCCATAATATGATAATTCTTTCTCCCCCTTTTTATGATGTCCCCAAATAGACAGATGAGAAGAATGAATCAAATAAGCAAAATCGGGGTGTCACGGTATACAAAACAGTGCATCAAATAATATGGTAATCGTGCTCTTGCAAGGAGATGCTCAAACAAATATTCTCAAACTATTTTTGAATTTTTCAAATTTTTCATACAAAAATAAGATACCAATATGAACAAATATGAAACAAAAATCACACCATGGATTTAGACTCAAACAACCAAGTCATGGAAATGGAATGAATGGGTGTGAACACATTCGATAGGTAAATCAACTCAATCAATCATATGTGCGCGATGCATACGTGTACTCCTAACGAATGAACATCAAAGGTATCCTTAAGTGTAAACGTTTGTTGAATTTAGATGACATCGTTTTATGCAAATCAACACATCAAAGTCAAAGTGATTTCCACACCAATAACGTCCAAAACTATGTAGCGCATTTTCAAGCAATTCAAGGACGTGCAAACCCGTTTTAAATTCTCCAACCAAACACGCTCACGTATATATTCTTTTAGAGGTAATCTAAATTCTCAAACTTTGGAGAATTGGTGCAAAAACCTAAATGGCCCCTTTTTGGCAAGAATATTTTTTTATTGCCTTTCAATTTTTTCGGGGCTCTTTTAACCTCTTTGGACCTCGGATAATAAAATTCCTCCATTTTTTAGTTCCAATTTAACGGTGTCTTAGTATTCGCAAAGGCTAAAGAACCTTTCGTAGCCCTTCCCCGTTTTTCAAACAAAGCACACAAACTCACAACACGGTTTTTATATGCACAATTTCCTTATAAAAAATTAATCCGCTTGGTTTGTTTTAAAGACAAGATTGAGATGAAAACACCCAACCAACATGTGATAAGACAAGCACAATAATCAAACAAATCCGTGCATGTGTGCAATAAAGGAAACATGAGTCAAATATGTAAGAAGTAACACTTAATTACATCTTAATGACTCCAAACATTATAAAACACAAGGATGAATTGACCTATTATCTCAAAACACTATCAAATAGTCACATGAAAAAAAATGGAATGATGTTGTGACTTGGTCATCCAAAGTGTTCATCCATAAACGGTGCAATACAAAAATCTTTTTGGATTTTCTCAAAATTTTATCAAAATAAAATCTTTTTGTATTTTTCAAAAAAAATCAAAAACAAGAATTTATACAAAAAGTACAAGTCATCACACTAGTAAAAATATATCATGAAACCATAACTAGTGTATGACAAACATGCAACCAAAATCAACCAAAAGTTTTCACATGGGGTGAATCACGTGCAAGCAAATGGGAATCGTGGACAAATAAACCATAAGCCTCTAAATCCGATTTTCTAACCCAAATTGATGTGTAACAAAGTGTGGGGGTTTTGGGAATCGAATTTATTCTTTCATTAACCTTCCTAGGTCCATTTAAAAGCTTGTAACAAAATATCCTAAGATGACCTTGCCTACCGCAATGTGTGCAAGTGTAAATCGGGCGGTGTGTGTTACCTAAAGGTGGCCCTCTCCTCAAATTTATCGGTTGCTCTTTCCTAATTTGCCTAGGTGGGTCTCTCCTAATGATCCTAGAAGGTTCTCTCACAATGTTCTTAAGAGGTGCTTTCCTAACAACTTTAGGTGCCTCTTTCTTAACAAACCTAGGAGGCTCTCTCACACGTGTGGGAATGAGTGCAACATATTTTTCAAGACCAATCCCACCCCTATCCGTTTTGATCTTGACTGTGCCTAAAATCTTATCAAGTTTTTCAGACCTATACTCCAAATCAAATTTCACTTTACTTGAATCTTTCAATTTCACCTCAAGTTCACCTATCCTAGATTCAAGTACTCGTTTAGAATCCTCAAACTCTTAAAGCTCCTTTTTCATAGTCTCCATCAACCCTCTAAGACTATCTCTCTCACCCTCGACGTACTCAAGCTTCTCTTTCAAAATTTTCACATGAGCCCTAAGTTCTTCAACTAAAAAATCATTATTTTTTATGGCACACTCTTTCAACTGAGCTTTCAATTTCAAATTTTCTTTCATTGTTTTCAAAGTTTCAGCATAAAGTTCATTGAAAGCAGTTTGCAAGTCATGCTCATCTACACTTTCCTCCTCACTTTCATCCACACTCCCATCACCTTCACTATCATCACTAATCACATGGATGGGAAACTCTCGCCTAGAAGCATAAAACACTTCTTCTTCCGAATCACAATCACTAAGGGTAGAAACATGAGAAATCGGTTTATTCAATTTCTTCTTTAAATTTGTCGTACACTCATGTAACGTGTGACCAACACCCTCACAGCAAGGACACTTCTCAGATTCGTTTTCAACAGAAGATTTAAAGCAAGAGTTCGTGTGAATTTTCCAATTAATTTTTTCAAAAATTTGACATCGAAGATCATCAAAACCATCAAAAGCCATTTTTGTGCAAAATCAAAATCAAATCACAATAACTTAGTGCAACAGGCTCTGATACCAATTTGACGACGTGAGAGGTCAAATATAATAAAAAAATCCTTTAAAAATTAGGAACACGCAATAAATTAGCGTAACCTGCTCTGATACCAATTTGAGAGAGCAGCTACAGCGGAAATATTGTGACTTCTCAAATAAAAACCAATTTTAATTAAACCCAAATTTTAGTTAAACCCTAAGACATGCATCTAGATGATTTATTAAATAAAATATAGCATGCAGGATAAAACAAATAAATTTCAGGAAACATCTCGCGTTCAAATGATCAAATTATATATAAAACCCTTTTAACACAAACAAACCCTAAACATGCAGTAGTATGTGATTGAATAAATTGATAATCTACGCAAAAACATTCAAACACATGCAATTAAGGAAAAAATCCCCCACAGGGGCAAAACCATTTATTTTCACTATAATTTGTAAGAAAACGGCTTACAATTGAATTACAATGAAAATACAAGATGACAAAGAATTACCCTCGGAAATCGGATTCTGTAGTCGCGGCTGGAATTATCCCTTTCCAGTAGAGCTGCAATGAAGAAGAAGAATGGTCTCCTCCACAAGGGTTGAACAAACCAAAGTTGTGTTCTTGGGTTGCAAAAGGATTCACAAATATTTGGCAAGGATGTGTGAATCAAAACATGAGTATTGGGACTCAAAAATATGAAGACTAGATGTATTTGGACTCTCAAAAACGTCTTCTAAAGTCTTGCAAAGCAACTCTCCCGAAGTTGGTATTTATAGGGAAATACATGAAGAGACCCACGATCTTAAAATGCTGAAATTCTATCCAGCGTACAGGTACCCCGAACCGGTTCGGGTCCCGAACCGGTTTGGGTCTGGGTTCGGGAAAGTGTGCTGGGAAAGGTGCTTAAACACTTAGAAAAATTCCCAGAATTTTCAATGAACATATCTCCATTTTCAACGGGCCATAACTTGTTCACCGTAGCTCGGATTGAGGTACCGTTTCTTCCAGTATCTTTGTTGCGGCAAGCTCTTCAACTTTCCAGTTGACCGGTCCTCCGGACGGTGGCTGTAAAATTACCAATTTGCCCTTGAACATCCATATCATGCCTTATTTCACTGATTTGACTTCTCTTGCGTTCCACTTGCATTACGAGCCTACAATCAAGGAACGTGAAGTCGTTGATGCAGATGCGGGATATATTAGTGGAGATAATGCATGCTTGATTCTCGGAATTCGGATAGAGTCCGTCATGTGAGATCGTGAGGTGACGTGCCAAATGTAGCGGCGTACGACATACACAAATGAAACATGTTGGACATGAGAAAAATGTCCTTACAATTAAACTCTGGGACGTGGCAGCTAAGAACTCAACTCTCTCTCTCTCAGACTAGAAAACTCATCAGTATGACGTGGTGGAGCAGTAGTACGTCGTGTCGACCCATGCTATAGCAAAACTCCCTAAGGTGGCCTTTTCTTTTGCAATAGGTACAAAAGAATACAATCAAAGGCGGACCTTGGTTTGCCTTTCTTGGTCGAACTCTCATTCGAGGTTTTTGACGATGGCCATAAGGATTCGTAGTAAACTCAGGAACTGGTCCAAGTGCAATTTGGGAGGTGGAGGCACCATTATAACCAATTCCCTGTCGATCACCAAAACCTAAAGCGGAGCCGAGGAACATCTTTCCCATCTTCCCAGATATGTCCTCGATTTTTACCTTGACTTCCCATGCTTTCTCAAGATCATGATTCAGCTGGGCAACAAGGGCTTCAAGTTTCTTTCGAGTCTCCACGGAGGAATGGAGATGACTCGTAAGACTAGCCACTTGTTTAGTCAAGTCCCCTCTCTCTTTCTCAAAAACACTCTCTCTCTCTCTAAACAAACTCTCTTTCTTGACACAAGCATATTCTCTCTCTCTCAGGGCGGTGAAGGTGGAGGACTCTCTCTCTCTCGCCTTTTTTAAATCTTCCTCTAAGCCGCTGATCTTAAGAACTAGCGCTTTGTTACATTTTTTAGTTTTAAATGACTCAGAATATAACTCAGCATAGGCGCGTTGAATATCACTCTCGCTCTCACTTGAGTCATCCTCCCCCTCACTCACATCGTTCTCACTGTCAAGGTGTCCCTGTGAAGCATCATCCTCATCGTTGTGAAGTGAACTAGGAGTGCTCACTTGACTGGACATGAATGCGGTGAAGTTACACTCATGCGGTGACTCATCTCCTGAATCCACCATCTCGACCTCACTGTCGTCGCTAAGAGTAGCATTAAGGACAGCTTTCCCTTTCTCTCTATTTAGACGAGTGGCACACTCAAAAGCTCTATGACCCCTACCATCGCACTCAAAGCATCTCTCACTTTCTTTCTGAGGAGGATTTTTGGAATCTTTTTCATTTTTCTTTTCAAACTTATTTTTCTCAAATTTCTTTTTATCTTTAAAATTGCCATTTTTCTTAAATTTTAGAATCCTCTTGAAATTTTTTGCAAAAAGAGCCAAATCATCTAAGTCAAAATCACACTCAAAATCTGACGTGTCAGTCTCTCTCTTTCTAGGTGACTCTTCCCTCTTTCTAGCCGACCCCTCACTCTTTTTCTCTTTGGCATTAAGTTCAATTCCCTTATCTTTAGACCTAGCAGTTTTAGGGAACATATCAATTTCATAAGTTTGCAAATCTCCTACAAGTTCTTCCAATTTTAGCGTATTTAAATTGCCCATATAATTTAGCACAGTGACTTTTGGGATAAAATGCTTAGGCAAAGAACGAAGAATCTTTTTGATAACTCTAGCATTAGGAATATGTTCACCAAGATTAAACCTAGTATTAACAATGTTAGAAAGTCTAGCATAGAAATCATCAAAACATTCAGTCTCATACATGGTGATGGTTTCAAATTGAGTTGTCAAATTTTGTAATTTAGACTCTTTCATAGCATTTGTTCCTTCACGGGTGAGTTGTAAAACATCTCATGCCTCCTTTGATGTGTTGCACGTCATTATACGTCGGAACTCATCGGGAGTGATGGAACCGGAAATAGCACTCAAACCTTTAGAGTTAAAAGAAGACCATCTAAATTCATCTTCAGTCCAAGAGGTGATAGGTTTTAAATTAGTCACGTTTTCCACAGTGACGGAGGGAGGTGTCCACCCTCTTTCAACTAAAATCCAAACCCTTTCATCTATGGCTTTTAAAGCCGACCTCATTCGGGCTTTCCAATAAGCATAATTTGTCCCGTCAAAAATAGGTAATTTATTATATGATTTCTCCATTTGAACACGCACTTTTCAAAAATCATTTTTTTCAGAAAAATGATATCTTAGAAAAGATTTTGCGAAAAATAGGAATACGCGATAGATTAGCGTAACCTGCTCTGATACCAATTTGAGAGAGTATGCACTTGCATTCAAATTAGAAAATTATATATTAAACACCTTTTAACTCAAACAAACCCTAAACATACAACTAGGTGTGATTTAATCAAGAAGTAGATCATGAAGATTAATCAAACACACACAATTGAGGAAAAATCTCCCTAAGGGGCAATTCCATTTATTTTCATTATATTATTGTAACTGTGCAATTTCGGATTACAATGAAAATACAAGTGACTAAGAATTACCCTCAGGTGTCGGATTCTGTAGTCGGCGGCTGGAGTTATCCCTTTCCAGTAGGGCTGCAATGAAGAAGAAGAACGGTCTTCTCCATAAGGGTATGAACAGCAAAAGTGCGTTCCTGGTTTGCAAAGTGATTCACAAGTGTTTGGAAATTTGTGTGAATCAAAAACCTAGAGTCTTGGTACTCAATAGGTGAAGACTTAGAGTTTTTGTACTCTGAAAATCGTGTATGGAAGTTTTAGAAAACCACTTCCCGTAGTGGGTTTATAAAGGGAACGTTTAGCATAGAAAATCTGACCATGATCTGCTGAAGATTATCCCTAGCGGACCGGTCCGGGTCTGAGGCGGATCGGTCCGAGGGGGGAGGATCGGTTCATTTTTTATTTGGCATTTTCGGTCCTCTATCGATCCGGGTATACTGGCTTTCAACAAGCAGACCGGTCCGGGTCTGAGGCAGATCGGTTCGCAGGCGGATCAATTCTTTTTCCAGGGAGGACCGGTCCGGGTTTGTCAAACTTTGATTCCTCTTCTTCTTTTGATATTCGGATCCGTTGTTAACTGTATGGTTCTTAAATTTCTTCAACTGTGTAACGGCATATGACATATCCAATAAATGATGGACAAATTGTCCTTACGAATCTCCCCCTATGTCTATGCCGGTACAAACATAAAAACATCTGAATTATCAAGTATAAAATTTCCTATACAAATCTACCCTTCCATGAACCCAAAACTGAAAAGGTACAATTGAATGAGACTTCATCGTTTGTTCTTCAACCCTTCAGGAATCTTCAACGCTTTTCTCATCAGGGTGTGCAATCCAATGTTAATCCATGTAGTGCCTACACACATTAGAAAAAGCAAAATACCAAGTGACGTATCGAGTTTGAAATGAGATAAACAGATATGCCAATATGCTAATTGGTGATAAATAACTCAACACTACAAAACTCACTCATCCTTAATGTGATCATTCTTTCTCCCCATTTTTATGATGTCCCCAAATAGACAAATGAGAGAAATAATGCAAACAAGCAATGATGGAGTTTCACAAGTAAATACACAACTATTTTTCAAATTTTTCAATTTTTTTTAAACAAAATCACACCATGAATGAACACAAAGCAACCAAGTCGATGATAGCGTTTATGAATGGGTGTGAACATAATTCGATAGGAAGATCAATGCATACAAACATAACATATGTGCAAGATGAATATTGGATATTCCTAGCGAATGAAATCAAATGCTTCCTTTGGTGTAAAAAAATGACAATATAAGATATTAACTCAATCAAATCAACAAATCAAAGCTCAAAGTAATTTTCACACCAATAACGTCCAAAAAATTTTATGCTTTTTCAGGACTTTCAAGGAAGTGCAAACTCGTTTATATTCTCCAACCAAACTCCCTCAGATATAATTTTGAATAGAGGCTTTCTAAATTCTCAAACTTTGGAGAATTGATGGTGAAACCTAAGTGGCCCATATTTGGCATGAATTGCTTGTTATTGCCTTTAAATTTTTCGGGCTCTTTTAACCTCTTTGGACCTCGGATATTAAAATTCCTCCATTTTTTAGGTCCTTTTTAACGATGGCTTTTGCGCAAAGGATAGATGATTACCTTTCGCAGCCCCTCCCCGTTATACAAAAACACACAGTCTCACCAAAACGGTTTTTACATGCATTCCAATCTTGTCAAGTTTTATAGCATATTGTACATTGTATAGACAAGATTGAGATGGAAACACTCAAGCCAATATGAGATAGACAAGTGCAATAATCAAATATAGCCGTGCATGTGTGCAATAAAGGATATAGGAGTCAAACATGTAGGAAGATATCACTAATTACAGCTCAAAGACTCCAAACAATGTAAAGCACATGGATGAAATGATGTAGCCTCTCAAATCTCTATCAAATAGTCACATGGATATATGGAATGAAGTTGCGACTTGGCTATCTTAAATGCCCATCCATAATAAGGAGCAAAAACATAAATCTTTTTGGATTTTTCAAAAATTTTATCAAAATAAAATCTTTTTGTGCTTTTCTTAAAATTTTTCTTAAAGGAAAATCTTTTTGTATTTTTCAAAAGAAATATAAAAAGCAAAAAGAATAAATAAATAGTTGTACAACTAAGCAATGGTACATATAAAACAGACTATCAATAAGAAGCATATGATATGAACATGAAGAAGCATCCTATTCTAGACATAGACCAACCCCTCACTATTTTTCTCTTTTACATTAAGTGCAATTTCCTTATCTTTAGACCTAGCAGTTTTAGGGAACATATCAATTTCATAAGTTTGCAAATCTCCTACAAGTTCTTCCAATTTTAGCGTATTTAAATTGCCCATAGAATTTAGCACAGTGACTTTAGGGATAAAACGCTTAGGCAAAGAACGAAGAATCTTTTTGACAACTCTAGCATTAGGAATATGTTCACCAAGATTAAATCTAGTATTAACAATGTCAGAAAGTCTAGCATAGAAATCATCAAAACATTATGTCTCATGCATGGTGATGGTTTCAAATTGAGTTGTCAAATTTTGTAATTTAGACTCTTTCACAGCATTTGTTCCTTCATGGGTGAGTTGTAAAACATCCCATGCCTCCTTTGATGTGGTGCACGTCATGATACGTCAGAACTCATCGGGAGTGATCGAACCGAAAATAGCACTCAAACCTTTAGAGTTAAAAGAAGACCATCTAAATTCATCTTCAGTCCAAGAGGTGACAGGTTTTAAATTAGTCACGTTTTCCACAGTGACAGAAGGAGGTGTCCACCCTCTTTCAACTAAAATCCAAACCCTTTCATTTATGGCTTTTAAAGCCGACCTCATTCGGGCTTTCCAATAAGCATAATTTGTCCCGTCAAAAACCGGTAATTTATTATATGATTTCTCCATTTGAACACGCACTTTTCAAAAATCATTTTTTTCAGAAAAATGATATCTTAGAAAAGATTTTGCGAAAAATAGGAATACGCGATAGATTAGCGTAACCTGATCTGATACCAATTTGAGAGAGTATGCGCTTGCATTCAAATGAGAAAATTATATATTAAACACCTTTTAACTCAAACAAACCCTAAACATGCAACTAGGTGTGATTTAATCAAGAAGTAGATCATGAAGATTAATCAAACACACACAATTGACAAAAAAAAACCTAAGGGGCAAAACCATTTATTTTCATTATAATATTGTAACTGTACAATTTCGGATTACAATGAAAATACAAGTGACTAAGAATTACCCTCAGGTGTCGGACTCTGTAGTCGGCGGCTGGAGTTATCCCTTTCCAATAGGGCTGTAATGAAGAAGAAGAACGGTCTTCTACACAATGGTATGAACAGCAAAAGTGCGTTCCTGGGTTGCAAAGTGATTCACAAGTGTTTGGAAATTTGTGTGAATCGAAAACCTTGAGTCTTGGTACTCAATAGGTGAAGACTTAGAGTTTTTTTACTCTAAAAATCGTGTATGGAAGTCTTAGAAAACCACTTCCCGTAGTGTCTTTATAAAGGAAACGTTTAGCCTATAAAATCTGACCACGATCTGCTGAAGATTACCCCAGGAGGACCGGTTCGGGTCTGAGGCGGATCGGTCCGAGGGGGGCGGATCGGTTCGTTTTTTATTTGGCATTTTTGGTTCTCTATCAATCCGGGGTATACTGGCTTTCAACAAGCGGACCGGTCCGGGTCTGAGGCGGATCGGTTCTTTTTCCAGGGCGGACTGGTTTGGGTTTGTCAGACTTTGATTCCTCTTCTTCTTTTGATATTCGGATCCGTTGTTGACTGTTTGATTCTTGAATTTCTTCAACTGTGTAACGGCATATGACATATCCAATAAATGATGGACAAATTGTCCTTACAAATTAATGTTTGAATTTAGGAATCGAACTAGAGATAGGTTTTTCTGACATTTGAATATTAATTATATGTTGAAATTTGAGAATTCATATTGTTTTTGTTAAATAGATCCTAGCGGGTAATTTTGTTGAACATAGTATAGTTCTTAATTTTTCATCATGTGATATTTTTAAATTAGTTTTTCTAAAAAAATATTATTAAATTTATAATTGAAACGAGAGTTAGATTATCGATTTAATATTATCTCAAAATATTTCAAATTAATATATTGAGAAATTAAAATAATTGATAATGTGGTGTAATCCCATCTCTTGACATTCTCACATTTTTCACATTCGATTGCACATTATTTTTCGTTATTTAGTCATTTAATAATTTTTAGCATTTATTATTTAATTCTCCTTTTAAATTGTTATATATATATATATATATATATATATATATATATATATATGAGAGAGAGAGAGAGAGACAAGCTCATCTACATCATGCACTATACATCACACCGTACATCACACCTAATTTTAGGCCATAGAAATCTTTTTTTTCAAATTTTATATTTTTTCCTTGAAATTAACCTTCCAATCAACCCATATGCAAAAAATTATGTCCAAATACATTTTGTAGCTATTTTTAAAAAAATTCACAAAAAACTATTGGCGTGGACCCTTGTAAATCAGGTAATTTTAACAGTTTTTTGTGAATTTTTTAAAAATAGTTACAAAATATATTTTGACCTAATTTTTTGCATATAGGTTGATTAGAAGGTTAATTTCAAGGAAAAAAATATAAAATTTGAAAGAAAAAAAATTTAGGCCCTATAATTAAGTGTGATGCATGAATGATGTATAGAGCATGATGTAGGTGAGCCTTCTCCTATATATATATATATATATATATAATAAAAATATTTTAATTGGAATTGCAAGTTTTCGCGTCAATTGTTTCATCTTAAAAGTTGGATTGATACCCGTACTTACCGCAATACGAGTTATTTTAAACAAGTTTTGTAGGTATTCAAGGGAATTTTGAGATTGACTTTTGAAGACAATGACCATACACAAAAAGCTATGTATCAATAAGTTATGTGAGGTCTAGTGCAATCAATAGCATAATGTAAGCTACCTATGATGCTCACATACTCAGTTTATCTAATACTATCACTAGTATTATTAAACAACTTTACACTAGGATCAAATGGATTACTAGCAGGTTTATAGTTAAAATAATTATATTTCTTTAGAATTTTATCAATGTAATGAGATTGGTCTAAAGAAAGTCCATTTTTTCAGATCTGGTAATTTTAATTTTCAAATTACACTTGCTTCACCCAAATCATTTATATCAAAGTTGGCACACAACAAATATTTAACATTATCTATGGCTTGGATATCAAATCCAAATATTATCATGTTATCCACATAAAGACATATGATAGTGAAAATGTTATTATCATATTTATAATAAATTCATTTCCCCCTTTCATTAATTTTAAACCCATTTGAGATGATTAAGCTATCAAATTTATCATGCCAATGTTTGGGGTCATGTTTTAGTCTATAAAGAGATTAATCCAATCTACACACTTTATTTGCTTGATCTGAAATAATAAAACCTGCAGGTTGGTCCATGTAAATCTTTTCTTTCAATTCATCATTCAAAAACAAATTCCTTACATCCATTTAGTGTACAACAAGATTATGCATCGAAGTTAAAGAAAATAGCATACATATAGATGTAATTTTTGTTACACGTGAAAATGTATCAAAAAAGTCCACATTTTCACGTTATCTAAAATCTTTAGCCATAAGATGGGCTTATATTTTTCAACAGAACCATCGGATTTTAATTTCTTTTTAAGGATCCATTTATAACCAATTGTTTTACACCCAGGTGGAAGATCTAATAAATGCCAAGTCTTATTACCGTCTAAAGATTACATTTCATCATTAATATCTTCATGCCATAAATCGGCATCTAAATAAGTCAGGGTTACTTTAAGGGTATTAACGTCCTCCTCTAAAGTATAAGCATAAAAGTGGGGACCAAAATCTTTTTCAACGCGAGAGATTTTACTTTTTCTTGGCTCAAAAACAAATTCATTGGGTTCTGAATTTTAGGAATATACATGTTAATGGATGTCGAGCCCCCACTATTCCTCAATTTAAAAGAAAATTTATCTTCATTTAAAATCAACATCATTTGATTCAATAATTATTTTATTTTTTAAATCATAAAATCAGTATGTTTTGCTATTAACCGCGTATCTAATAAAAAAATATTTATATGATTCACTTGATAATTTAGATCTTTTGGGATCGGGAATATGCACATAAGTTAAGCATCCACATATTCTAAAATATGACACTTTAGGTTTAATGTTTTTCCAAATTTTATACGGGGAAATTTTTTAATGAGCATTTGGAATTCTATTAAGTGTGTGACATACAGTTAATATAATTTCTCTCCGATAAAATAAGGCATCTCCTGAACTAATAAAATAGCAACTATTGATTAAGCATATGTTATATTTTTTTTCTTTGAGCTTTATCATTCATTTCAGGAGAGTAAGGGGTGTTTTTTCATGAATAATACCATGAGCTTTATAAAATTCAATAAAACGTCTAGAATCAAATTTGGGGCCTCTATCACTACGCAACCTTTTAATTTTCTGATTAAATTGATTTTTAATTTTATTTAAGAAAATCTTAAACATGTCAAACTCTTCACTTTTATTTTTCATAAATATACAAATGAATAATTGTAACATTCATAATAAAAGTGATAAAATAACGTTTGTCATTTCTAGTCATAACTCTTTTAATTTCACACATATCGAAATGAATTAAGTCAAATGGTTCAGATTCTTTAATAATAGATTTATCTGGGGTCTTTGTTATTTTTGCTAGACTACACCATTCACATTTTTCGAAGTCATTTAGTGATAAGTATGGGATTAATCTTAACTTACTCATATTTTTAACAAGTGGTTTATTAATATGACAAAGTCTAGCATGACACACATTAAAAGAACACACAATATAAGAAGAAGAAATTTTTTTTATTAACATCAACGTTCAAATTAAACATCCCATCAGTGGCATAGCCTTTGCCTACAAAAATCCCATTTTTAGTCAAAGTAAATAAATATGACCCAATAGTTTGAGTGAAACTAGTCTTATTGAGAAGATAGCCCAAAATCAAATTCTTTCTCATCCCATGGGTATGCAAAATATTTTTCAGAACAACAGTCTTCCCAGAGGGAAACTTTAATTCTCCCCTTCCAATACCAGCAACCTTAGTAGAGTGGAATCACCCAATAACATTTTCTTGTCTTCAGCCACACAATAAGTTTTAAATATATCACGATCATAGTATACAAAGTAGGAAGCACCAGTGTCTACACACCACCCTTCGGCCCCACTCACAATATTAACTTCAGAAATCATAGCACATAATTCCTCTTTGGATAGGTTAGCCTAAGGAGCGGGACGAAGCCTAATCCGGCATTTCTGAGCCATATGTCCACGCTTGTTACAATTAAAATCGGCAAACTTCTCATTGTTACCAGCCTGACCATTTTCAGAAGGGTTGTTCTTATTATAATTTTGATTCATATTATTATTTGGATAGTTGCGATAATTGTTCTAATTATGATTTTTCATATTCATCCTATTCAGTTTCAGTAAAACTGGAGTACGGTTCTTATAGTAATTCTTGTTGTTAGCCACAACAAGAATTCCATCTTTATAGTCATGTTTTCGGGCTTTTTCCTCAATCCTCAAATGAGTGATTATGTAATAACCCATCCTAATTAGCCTTTTAGTCCCGTGAATAGATGAAAATTCCCAATAAACCTTGGACTTTAACCAAAATGCCCTTTAAAGAAATATTAGGATAAGTTACACTTTCCTATATCAATTGAGCCCCAACTTTCACTCAAAGTTTAATCAGATGACTCATATTTTGAAGGAATATAAACCAATCCATTAGGTTTGAATAAATTGTACATAAGCCCCTAAACTTTCATAAAATGACTTAAAAGCCTTAAAACCTATAAAAAAAACTATCTAAGGACCCAAACTAAAACCTAAATATAGTTACTCTGTCCCCTGATAACATGGCATCAGTTGGACTGCCAACATAGGTTGTACCATGTGGGGTACCCATGGTACTCATTATCATACACATAAGCCTTAATGAAACTTGTGCCATTTCATCCCCATCTTCACCTCCAAAACCACTAATCAACTCCCCCCCCCCCCCCGAATCCTATAACTACCCTCCTTCGCCTCAGTAAAAACTCATCCCCGCTGAGAGTTTTTCCAAGGTAAAAAATTGAGAATTTTTGTAATTTATTATTTTATGCTTAAATGTTTGATTCTTCAATTTGGTTATGTTTCTACACGTATATATAATGAATTTATCTGTTTACATGTCATAGTTAACGTGTGTATGCATTGAAATAGCTCAAAAAGCAAAAACAATCCATTAAAGCTTGAGCTTCAATGGCGGATTCTGATTCCTTGACTTTGAACCAGTTTCAAAGTGAGGTAAGTTGAGCTTAGATTCTCAGGAACCCAGGTGCAAGGTTTAATTGGTCCAATAACATGTTGTAATGCCTCAAATCGAAGCATGAAGTTTTCGAGCCTGGAATTTTCAAAAAGCAAATTCAAGAGGTTTACTCGACCATAATCCCTCAAACTAGGATTATTTTGCTAGATTTTTAACATTAAACAAAACCATTATAATGCCAGAACAAGAATCATAGGTTTCAGTAACTTATGTTTAGTCAAATTTTTAATATTTTAAAGAAACTCAATAGCTCAATTCAGTCCACCAAAATTATTGAAACCAATATGGTTGGATTCCTTTTCAAAAATTATGCAATTTTCATTCAGGAACCAACTCAAATGGATTCCTAAAACATCTAAAATTTAAGGTCAAAGTTTCAAAATCCTAAGTCAAACGGTCGAAGGTTGAAGATGAGTGGGTTACGCGTGCACGAGTGAGAATCAAACCAGACACGTGAAATATTTGACTGAGCGCGTTAGGGCGAGTCTCCGATCAGAAAAAGCTGATTTTTTTTCCAAAAATTTTATTTTTTGATTCGGAACAAAATGATATATTACATCACCCTGTTTGGATCCTAGGAAAGCATTTTCTCGAGAAAACCAATTTTAAAGTTTAAAATTAAGTTTTAATTTTACACATAACACCTTGACCAGTTTTCAAGTAATTCAAAACACCTTAAAACTTTTTCTACAAATTCTTTAGTTCAAATAAGGCTATTTTCTCTCTTTTCACTAAATCCAAATTCAACTAAAAATAAAGAGGAAAATTATTCTAAGAACTTTTAAAAATTATACATTATACCCTTTAAGTTAATTTTTACACTAGACTTCTAACATGTTAGTATCCTACTACATCATATAACCATTCTTTTAGACCTATATGACCTACTTACACTCTCCATGATTTCAGACTATCCAGTCAATCCCAGTGAATTAGACGCACAAACCCAGAATTCGAAAATTAAAAGTAGGTGATTTTAACTTTAGTATTAAATAAATTGAGCTTATGTCTTTCACAATTACTGATTGTTATATCACTGTGTGATAATGTTGAACTCTTATTTCAAATACGAACTCATTTGTGATGTTTATGTTTATTCCATATATTGATTCTCTCGATATTTCAGTTATCCCTAATACTGATAAACTGTTAGAGCTTACAACTTCAGTAAAAGCCACTGAACTCTTTTTTTTGTACCCTTAATTATGGTATAGCCCTGAAATCTATTACCCTAATTACATATTACCATATAATTTATGATCATGAAACCCCTAGTAGCATAACTTATGATTCAGGGATTAGACCCTGGTATACCATGGTTATTCTAATTGGCCTCTAGGACTTAAATGTTGAGTGCCTAATTTTTATTCACTACATACATATGAGTGATACTCTAGCTAAGTGTGCCAAGCGTTTACTATGATTATTATTTTTCAACATTTTTGGGATTGCTTGTCCAAGTATATATTATGCTTTGGACCATATTGTAATAGTATGTCTACGCAATTGAAGCCCCTATAATCGATAATCTATGGGTTATCTTGTTATAGTATGAACCCTTATCTTGATAACTTGATACATAACTTATCCAGTTATACCCCACCATATTATTAATTTACATATCATTAAACGCCAGTATACCCCTTATAGTTCTATGATATTTCAGTTTGCCTCCAGATTTTCTGATATTAAAATTAAATCCAATTACTCTCTAATATACATTCTCTTCTATACCTTGTATAGAAATAAAAATTATCTGCTTGGCATGTATGCTTAATTGTTTTCCTTCCAGATGGACGACGACGACGACGACGACGACGAAGAAGAAGAAGAAGAAGAAGAAGAAGAAGAAGAAGAAGAAGAAGAAGAAGAAGAAGAAGAAGAGATACCTATCACACGTTTGGACTTTTACTCTATATTACCTCAAAAAATCTTTTCGATTACGTACATATTAGTGCTAGCAGACAAGGATGGTATTCCCCGTTGGAATATTTATACCACAACTTTTCAGATCTTATAATTCCCGAATATTTTCTACCAGTTTTACCTTATATATGGCATGTACAAATAAGCATGTCTTTCCATTTATTTCAGACTCAACTATGTAATAAGATGCTAGGCATCTTCCTAATAAAAAAATTTAATTTTTTCTACCTTTAATTTATTTTTTATATTTTTTATACTCTTTACTTCCTACTAAAAACATAGAATTCGCGAAAACGGTAGATTAAACTTTCAAGTGAAAACTCTTTTGATTTATGCCCCAAAGTCCAACTGGGAGGAAATTTGTCAATTATTACTACAACCTGAAATTGCTCATCTAATTCCATTCCTTCATAAATAATTTTGTGTGCAATTTTTTGCAAATCGTAAGTCTTAGCAACAATAGATTTGCCATCCATCATTTAAAATTTCAGATAACGGCTGACTGCATATTTTTTAGTTCCTGCCTCCTCGGTATCATATTATTTCTATGAACCTTTATAAATATCTTTTAAAGTTTTACAAGAGGTATAATAATCATAAATTTTATCACTTAATCCATTCAAAATATAATTTTTGCACAAAAAAATATTTTCGTCCCAAGTTTTTACGGCCTTAATTTCATTTGCAGTAGGAGTGTAAATTCAGATAGTTTGTCAAATTGAACAGATGATGTTAATTTCTTAGTAGTTAAATAAAATCACATTTATGTCTCTACCATTTGAAATGCATCCCTTCAAATTTGAATGGTTTGTTCAAAACAGTGGATGTATTATATCTTTTGGTATGCACAACAGATTATTAGAACACCTTAAAATTATTAGTGCATAATTAAAAATTAAGGAACAAAACTACCCAATTGATGAAGATAAATCTAATATCATAATTATAGAAAATAATCTCCTTAGGTTGAGTCGTGGACTAGGTCGCTCTCTTTAAGGTGTTTCGCGATTCTACCCCATATGTACGCCAGTTCTGCAATTGTCTGGTCACCCCTAGGATACAAAAAACAGAAATCTAATACTCCTCTATCTCTGATAACTATGTACGATAGGTATCTGGTATATTGACTCCAATTCAAAAATGTACTACTCGGTATCAGACTCATAAAATTTTAGTAAGAAAATTTTGCAAAAGGAAAAAAAATTCTCAGAGAGAATTTTTTCTATCAAGTGGAAAAATAATTTTTTAAAGAGGGAGAGCTATTTTCCTTTTTTTTCTTTTTGTTGTGTATCCTGAGGTATTGTTGCCCATTATGTTTCACACCCAACTTTCCCTCTTTTATATAAACCTTTATAGTTCTTTTTCCAGATGCAAGCACATGATTTGTTTTTTCCCCCTTTTAGTCTTGTTTCCCCACATGTTATGACTGAAAAAGAGAGAATAATTTTATTCAAAAGCTTACAAACCATATGAATGAAAAAAGAGAATAAATTTATCCAAAGTTTACAACCCATATGCAAGATCTAATAATAAGTGAAAGTGGGATGGGGTTCAGATCTATTTCCTCTTTTAACCAAGCTTTGTTAGCCAAATAAGCATGGTGGCCAAGGCAATCCCCTCACTCATTAGCAAGGTGTTTAAAGGGAGATATTTCTAGAATAAATTATGCATGTTACTTTGGGACAAAACTCATCTTTTACTTGGAGAAGTATTTTGTTAGGTATGGAGTTGTTAAAGCAAGGGTGCAGATGGAGGGTGGGGAATGGATCCGAGATCTCGATTTATGAAGATTCATGGATTTCGAGGAATTTTTCTATCAAAGTGATATCTCCAAAAGTACTTCCTCCCACCTCTATAGTTACAGATCTACTTTTGGATTGGGTTGGGAGTGGAACTCTCAAATAATTAAAGAGAATTTTATTAATTGGGAGATCAAAGATATCTTATAAATTCCTTTGGGAAATAATCTTCATCTTGATGTCTCTGTTTGGGACTATGACTCCTTCAGAAGATATTGAGTAAAGAATGGGTATAAAGTGGTGTTGAAGCAGAACACCCTCCCGTCCTCATCATTAATAATGGACTTTCCTCATGGTGGAAGATATTGTGGAAGATTAAACTACCACATAAACTGTTATTTTTTATGGAGGGTTTCTCGAAATTGCATTCCCACTCAACTTAATTTAGTTCTTCGTAAAATTCCAATTTCTCTTTACTGTCCTTTTTGCAAGGAGGGGGTTGAATTAGTTGATCATGCTATTTCGTGGTGTGATTGGACCGGAGAATTTTGGTTGGCTAGTTCAATTGGTAATATTTATTCCCAATATATTTACTTAAATTTTTTGCTTTCTTTGCAATCGGTAGTTGCATCATAAAAATAATCACTTTTGTCGCTAATGATTATTATTGCGTGGCTACTATGGTTTGAGAAGAATAAAGGGGTAAATGGAGAGGTGTGAATTCCACCTCAAGTGGTGATTATGGGATCAGAAGCTTTTCTTCATTCATACTTATTGTAGTTGGTGGTGTTCTTAAAAAATAAGTAATGGAGACAAGGGATGGGACAAATTTTTTGAAAAAGTTTTCTTATAAAAAACTAATCTCACTTTATAGCTAGTGTAAGAAATTAGTTTTTTTCTCCCAGAATACACTTTGGATGTCTGCCCTTTTACTCAAACTGAGCAATCCAATATCTCCATTAATTTTCCACTTTGTCAACCCTATCTCCTCCCTCATCTAGGAAAATATAAGGGCTTGAACTTGGAAAAGGTATGCAAGAAAGAGTTACAAAAGACTTTTAAGAAGAAAAAACAAATGAAAAATCCATCTTTGAGGTGTACATTTTATCCGAAAAATTTCATACAGCTCTCTCACAAAAAATTCTTTCAACATCCACAAATATTTTTTAGCAAAAAATATTTCTTCCTCCCATTATAATTCTATTATATTGAGCAATAAATTTGAAAATGGGTGTTGGTATACCATATAATTACCGTGCATAATTATATGAGAACGAGGAAATTCTGGACTTATTTTATCATGGAGACGACGTGACTGTATACTATATGCACGGAGAGGGTAGAGTCGTGAAACGGCTTAAAGAGAGTGACCTAGTCCAAAACTCAACTCAATAATCATCTACTATATATTTTATAAACATTTGAGGAAGTATTGTTTATTTTTATTGTGCAGTAAATATTTGGATTCTAAAGCATATGGTTCATATTTACGATATTCGTATGAGATGACAACTTATTTTGAGTAATAGACCAAAGTAAAATATGATTTTGATTTTTCAAATTCTCCATAAAACTCTCTAGCGTGATTTTTAATTACAATATATAAATTGTACCAACAATTTCTAAGATGTTGATATACCATGGAGACTGAAAAATAAATCTTATGGTCTTATATAATTATTTTTCTGCTGCCTAAAAATAAAAAAAAAAAAGGCCAACAAAGTTTCTGTCCCAAAAAATTATAATTTTGACCTTCATCTGAAATTTATGTTATGAAATTTATTGGAATATCATCTCACTTTTTTGATGAAATGTAGACTGAAATTTTGTCAATTTTGGCATGCATATAATATGATGAGATTATGAATAATGGGCTTTGAAATTCTTAAAGATGAGTTGTATATCTTTTATTATGATTTTACAAATTTGACGCAAAGTGCTGAAATTTTTGGGCAGCTTGTAGTAAAACAAGTTTATCTTAACGTATACTTAATTTTTTCGAGTGATTATAATTTTGTATAAAACTAGACTCATAAAAGATGAATTCTGGAAAAAAATTGAAAATTTCAGTAAGCGATTTAATCGTGGTGAAATTTCAAACTTGAAGTTTTTGAATTAAATGTTTTGGACATTAATATTTTTTTTGCAAATTTGAACCACGTTATTATTGCAAAGAGACTCTAAATCTTCTGTATATTTTAGCAGTTTTAAATTGTAAGATTATGATGTTATAAGAATATTTTTGGATTAGAAACTAAAGATGAATTTTATAGAAATTGTATAAGGTAGTATGTATTTTTTACAATTATTTGTACAACTTATGAAAATTACGTATAATATTTTTCACCTCATATAAATTATATAATCATGATGAGTAGAGATCTCATACGTCGGACTTCATATTGAGTAAACAGAATCCATTTGTCGAAATGATAATAATTGATGGATTTTATCAAAATTGAGTTTGGTGCAAATATAATCTTTATTTTGGTAAAGATAATCTAGTTGAATGATTTGAAATAGAGTTTTAAACTCTAATACAAAATGTTATCTTATATATTGTGAAGAATAATATATGAAAAATCATATATTTTATTTCTTTTAAAAAATATATTGTGTAATCTATATGTGGCTTTGAGACCCCCAAAGGACTGGACTTATAACTAGAATGAATGAACATGCATTTTTTGAATCAGGTATACTTAAAAGCATGAAGCATGTATTAATTATAGGAATTAGATTTATTATAGTTTACAACTAAAATTGGCAGCGGAACATGTTGACGACATTTGTTGTGTTTTCAAAGCGCCATGTGGACAGATATAATTAAATTTTTATTATTTAACAAATGAAGTTTACCCTTTTAACCCTTTCATTTTCCCATTTACCCGGCACTAGATTTTCTATTTCTCCTCTTAATTGAGGACCAAATTCACGAGACCTTTATGACAAATACTTGACTCTATCTCTTCACATTCCTTATTCCATTCATTGATATTTTTCACACTAAGATTCTCATAACAACCAAATCCTCTCACCACACACCACCATCAAGCCTACTCATCCAAAATCACCTCTTGAAATCTTTTCATAAAAACTCCAATCAGTTCTCTCAAACCAATGCATCACCCACCTAAAAATCTATTTACACCACCAAATAGTTACCAAGATCACCTCCAATTCAATATAAATCAAACCCTTAAATTCAACCAAACCCAAGAATCCCTCAGATTTAATCAAACCAAAAAACAAAGACCCGCAATGGCATATTCAACCATCGTTTAATTCAAGACTTCTGATTCAAACTGAGATGGGTTTGATTAAAAAATTGAGACGAAAATCTCTCTATCTATCTATCTATCTATCTATATATATATATATATATATATATATATATATATATATATATATGTGTGTGTGTGTGTGTGTGTGTGTGTGTGTGTGTGTGTGTGTGTGTGTGGATTTTTTCCATTATCGAATTTTTCTAAATTTTTCAGGAATTTTTTGCATACCGGTAGAAAATATAAAGAGTTCTAGAAAATTCGGAAAAAATGGGTTTGATAAAGAATTCAAAAAATGGGTTTAATTAAAAACTCAACTCGACTCAAATCCCTCCCCCCCCCCCCCCCCCCCCCCCCAAACACACACACACACTCTATTTTGTTTATTTTTTGCCATTTTCTGACTTTTTTGGCACAATGCAAAATATCCCAGAAAATTCAAGGAAAAAAAATCGAAAGCGGTAAAAAAAAAGAACATAGTATATTGTTGTTGCAATATGTTGAGATTTTTCTTTACTTAGTTGCTTTTTTCATTTGATAAGATTAAATATTAATTTTTTTGATGAAACTGATGCTAAGATTTTATGCTTGCTATAAATATTTATTTTTGAAATTTTGCTGAAATTATTTTGTTGAAATTTTGAGATACGCGCATGCATACACACACACACACACACATATATATATATATAAAAGAATGGCTAAATGAGAAAGATAAATGGAGACCCAATTGTGTTTTTTGGGGAGCCATGAGAGAGAGAGACATAGATAGCTCAAGTGTTGAAAGATGAATGGTTGTCTGCAGAAAGACTATTTTGTCATAATAAAAAAAATTGGAGTGTCTTAGTATTAATGTGGAGCGCGAATATCACTATCCCACACACCCATATGCTTATTTTTTTAGTGTTGGCTTGAATTTGTGTATTAATTATGTATGTTAATTTTTTTATAGTTTTACAGATTGTGACACATATGAGAACGTATGTGCTTGCGTTCAAATGAGCAAATTATATATTAAACCCTTTTAACCCAAACAAACCCTAAACATGCAACAGTATGTGATTGAATAAGATGATAATCTAAGCAAGAACATTCAAACACAAGCAATTGAGGAAAAATCCCCCAAAGAGGAAAAACCATTTATTTTCATTATAATATTGTAGGCTATACAATTTCGGATTACAGTGAAAATACAAGTGACTAAGAATTACCCTCAGGTATCGGATTCTGTAGTCACGGCTGGAACTATCCCTTTCCAGTAGGGCAGGCGGCTGGAACTATCCCTTTCCAGTAGGGCTACAATGGAGAAGAGAACGGCTTCTCCACAAGGGTGTGAACAGCAAGAATGCGTTCTTGGGTTGCAAAGTGATTCACAAAGGATTGGCAATTTGTGTGAATCAAATACCTAGAGTCTAGTTGCTCAATAGGTGAAGACTTAGGGCTTTCTGTACTCTGAAAATCGTGTGTTTAAGTCTTAGAAAACCACTTCCCATAGTGGGATTAAATAAGAAGTCTCGGGCCTAAAAAATCTGAACACGATCTGTTGAAGTTTATCCCAGGCGGACCGGTCTAGGTCTGAGGTGGATCGGTCCGATTGACCGGATCGGTTCTTTTATTCTGGGTCGGATCGGTCCGTTTCTGATCGGATCGGTTCGCTTCCAGGGTTCATCGGTTCGCTTGCGGTCCGGGGTATACTGGCCTTCTGACAAACTAGCGGATCGATCCGGGTCTTTAGGCGGACCGGTCCGGTTAGCCGAATCGGTTCTTTTATTTCAGCGGATCGGTCCGGCTGTCAGACAATGATTCCTGTTCTTCTTTTGATATTCGGATCCGTTGAATCTTGAATCTTGAATTTCTTCAACGGTGTAACGGCGTGCGACATAATACATTGAAAATGGACAAAAATGTCCTTACAAATCTCCCCCTATGTCTATGCCGGTACATACATAAAAACAAACATCCGAATTATCAAAACAACTAAAAATGCCTATACAAATCTACCCTTCCATGAACCCAAAACTGGAAAGATACAATTGAATAAGACTATAGCGTTTGGTCTTCAATTCTTCAGGAATCTTAACACTGTTCTCATCAGGGTGTGCAATCCAATGATAATCCATGTAGTACCTACACACATGAGACAAAGCAAAATACCAAGTGACATATCGAGTTTGAAATGAGATAAACATATATACCAATTTATGAGCAAACTCAAACTTTCAAATCTCCCCCATAATAAGATAATTCATTCTCCCCCTTTTTATGATGTCCCCATAATAGACAAATGAGAGAAATAAATCCAATAAGCAAGTGCGGGGTGTCACTAGGATAAAATCACACCATGAATGAACACAAAGCAACCAAGTCGATGATAGCGTAAATGAAGTGGTGTGATTAAATTCGATAGGAAAATCAATGCATACAAACATGACATATGTGCACGATGAATATTGGATATTCCTAGCGAATGAACTCAAATGCTTCCTTTGGTGTAAAATAATGGCAATATAAGATATTGACTCAATCAAATCAACAAATCAAAGCTCAAAGTGATTTTCACACCAATAACGTCCAAAATGATTTTATGCTTTTTCAGGACTTTCAAGGAAGTGCAAACCCGTTTAAAGATTCTCCAACCAAACTCCCTCAGATATAATTTTGAATAGAGGCATTCTAAATTCTCAAACTTTGGAGAATTGATGGTGAAACCTAAGTGGCCCATATTTGGCATGAATTGCTTTTTATTGCCTTTAAATTTTTCGGGCTCTTTTAACCTCTTTGGAGCTCGGATATTAAAATTCCTCCATTTTTTTAGGTCCTTTTTAACGGTGGATTTTTCACAAAGGATAGATCATTACCATTCGCAGCCCCTCCCCGTTATACAAAAACACACAGTCTCACCAAAAACGATTTTTACATGCATTCTAATCTTGTCAAGTTTTATTGCATATTGTACATTGTATAGAAAGAATTGAGACGGAAACACTCAAGCCAACATGTGATACGACAAGTGCAGTAATAAAATATAGCCGTGCATGTGTGCAATAAAGGATAAAGGAGTCAAACATGTAGGAAGATATCATTAATTACATCTCAAAGACTCCAACCAATGTAAAGCACATAAATGAAATGATGTAGCCTCTGAAATATCTATCAAACAGTCACATGGATAAATGAAATGAAGTTGTGACTTGGCTACTTTAAATGCTCATCCATAAAAGAAGCATAAAAATAAAAATCTTTTTGTGCTTTTCTAAAAAAATTTCTTAAATGAAAATCTTTTTGTATTTTTCAAAGGAAATATAAACAGCAAAAAGAATAAATAAAAGTTGTACAACTAAGCAATGGTACATATAAAACAGACTAGCAATAGGAAGCGTATGATATGAACATGAGAAAACATCCTATTCGAGACATAGACCAACCTCTCAGTCAACTGTGCAAATTCCCAAAGACTTCCTAAGATTCTCAAATCTAAGGGCATCTAAAGGTTTTGTGAAAATGTCTGCTAACTGACGGTCGGTAGTAACAAAACTCAGGGATACAGTGTTCTCCTCAACTAACTGACGAATAAAGTGCTCACGTATCCTGATGTGTTTTGTGCGCGAATGCTGGACGGGATTATGGGATATGTGTATCACGCTCGTGTTATCACAAGAAATGATCATGGTGTCTTGTGAAATCCCATAATCCTCCAACATTTGCTTCATCCACAAGAGTTGTGTGCAACAACTCCCGACGGCTATGTACTCAGCCTCCGCAGTGGACAAAGAGATGGAATTTTGCTTCTTGCTCAGCCAGGAGACAAGAGCAGAACCAAAATAGAAACACCCACCAGAAGTGCTACTACAACCATCTACATCCCGAGCCCAATCGGCATCCGAATAGGCGGACAAACGGTCATCGGTATCAAAGGAATACCAAATACCGTATGATAGAGTCCCACTCATGCATTTAATAATACGTTTTAGATCAAGTAAATGTGACTCTTTTGGGGATGCTTAATATCGCGCACAGACTCCAACACTAAAGGTGATGTCGGGACGACTACAGTCAAGTAGAGAAGACTACCTATCATACTCCGATATAAGTTTTGCTCTACGTCCTTGCCTGAAGTTTCTTTAGTAAGCTTGGTAGTGGTACTCATAGGTGTACGTGCATGCTTAGCGGAGTCTATACCAAATTTCTTGACTATGTCTCTAGCATACTTGGATTGGGAGATGAACATCCCATCCTCTAGCTGACGAACCTGGAGACCAAGAAAGAATGTAAGCTCACCAACCATGCTCATCTCAAACTCACTTTTCATTTCCTCCTCAAAGTGATGAGCATACTGGGAGCATGTGGATCCAAAGACTATGTCGTCCACATAGACCTGGGCAACCAAAATAGCACCGTCATCTCTCCTGACGAACAATGTCATATCTACTCCCCCTCTCTTGAAGCCACGAGCTAAGAGATAGGAAGTAAGCCTCTCGTACCAAGCACGGGGTGCTTACTTCAAACCATACAAGGCTTTTCTAAGATAGTATACGTGCTCTGGGTGCTGAGGGTCTTCAAACCCTTTTGGTTGTTCCACATAAACCTCCTCCTGTAGAATGCCATTCAGAAAGGCACTCTTGACATCCATCTGGTATAACTTGAAGCGCAGATGACATGCGATGGCGAGCAGAAGACGGACGGACTCAAGCCTCGCAACAGGAGCAAATGTCTCCCCAAAGTCTACACCCTCTATCTGTGTGTAGCCTTGAGCGACCAACCTAGCCTTATTTCTGATTATGGTACCATTTTCATCCATTTTGTTCTTGAAAATCCACCGAGTACCTATCACATTAGTCTCACTAGGCCGGGGGACAAGTTCCCAGACATTATTCTTTTTAAACTGAAGCAACTCATCCTGCATAGCTGATATCCAATGTTCATCCTTGAGTTCTTCTTTATGGTTCTTGGGCTCGACTTTGGACGTGTAGCAAAGATGGCTAACAACGTTCTCTAGCTGAGCACTAGTCTTGACCCCTAAAGTGGGATCGCCAACAATGGCAGACGGGTCATGACTCTTGCGAACCCAAGCAGGTGTGTCCCCTAACACAGGAGTAGGGTCCACAGAGTGTGAGAGAGGAATAGGTAAATCACTGTCAGAACAATCCTCATCCTCACACTGAAGGTTACAATCAATAACCGTCGAAGGTTCGTCATCTTGCACGGTGACGTTTATTGATTCCATAACCTTAGAGCTCTTCAGGTTAAAAACCCGGTATGCTCTGCTAGTCGATGAATATCCTAGAAATATTCCCTCGTCACTCCGGGAGTCGAACTTTCCTAATTGCTCTCTATCCCGTAGGATGTAGCATTTACTCCCAAAAACACGGAAATATGCCAGGTTGGGCTTCTTGCCAGTCCACAACTCATAAGGAGTCTGAAGTGTGTGTGGACGCAAATACACCCTATTCACCGTGTGGCATGTAGTAGACACTGCCTCTGCCCAAAATCTCCTAGAAATTTTACGACCTAGAAGCATAGATCTATCCATCTCTTGGATCGTTCTATTCTTTCTCTCAACAATCCGATTTTGCTGAGGAGTTCTCACAGAAGAAAACTCATGTTTGATCCCGAGGCTATCACAGTAAAGGCCTACCTTTGCTTCTGTGAATTCAGTGCCATTGTCACTACGCATCCTGTTAATAGTGACACCGTGTTAATTTTGCAGGACACGGCACTTGGTCGTTAAAAATTATACATCATCGGATTTCTCTCTCAGAAAACCTACAATGGAGTACCTGGAGAAATCATCAACCATCACGAGGATGTACCTCTTACCACCTAGACTCTCAGTACGAGTGGGACCCATAAGATCCATGTGAATCAATTCAAGAACACAAGAGGTGGTAATGGAATGTAACTTCCTATGAGGACTACGAATTTATTTTCCCAACTGACAGGGTCCACAAACGGTTGAAGTTGACTTTTCAAGAGATGGTAAGCCACGTACTAGGTCCTTTTTAGCTAAACGATTAAGATCTCTAACGTTCACGTCACCTAGACGTTGGTGCCGGAGATCCATAGGAGTGATCGTGGCGCTGTTGCAGACAAGTGAGGATGTGGGCTCAGCCCCATAGCAATTATCCTCGGTCCTCACCCCTTGCACTAATAGTTTATCGGCTTGATTAAATACTTTACAAGTATCCCGATCAAACTTTACTGCAAAGTCAGTGTCGCACAGCTGGCTAATGCTGAGAAGGTTTGCTTTAAAACCCATGACGTACAAAACCTCTTCTAGCTTAGGAAATCCAGGTAACTCGACAGTACCTCGTCCTACAATGCTAGACTTGCTCCCATCTCCAAAGGTGACTCTGCCATCCTGATAGTCCCCAAGAGTCGTAAAAAATGAGGCATCACCTGTCATGTGTCTGGAGCACCCACTATCAAAATACCACTGTGAGGTATTATGTGCTTTGAGAGCAACATGAACAACAAAGGCCTTTTTATCTTTCTTAGGCACCCATGCAGAGATGACCTTTTGTTTGCCTTTGTTGTTGTTGGTTTTAGCTGGAATGTGAGAAGCATTCACTAACGGCAAAGACATCCGTCGGAATTCTTCCATTAAACTCTGGGACGTGGCAGCTAAGAACTCAACTCGCTCTCTCAGACTAGAAAACTCATCAGTATGACATGGTGGAGCAATAGTACGTCGTGTCCGACCCATGCTATATCAAGACTCCCTAAGGTGGCCTTTTCTTTGGCAATAAGTACAAAAGAGTACAGTCAAAGGCGGACCTTGGTTTGCCTTTCTTGGTTGAACTCTCCTTCGAGGTTTTTGACGATGGCCATAGGGATTCGTAGTAAACTCAGGAACTGGTCCAGGTGCAATTTGGGATGTGGAGGAACCATCATAACCAATTCCTTGCCGATCACCAAAACCTAACGCGGGGCCGAGGAGCATCTTTCCCATCTTCCCAGATTTGTCCTCGATTTGAACCTTGACTTCCCGTGATTTCTCAAGATCATGAGTCAGCTGGGCAACAAGGACTTCAAGTTTCTTTCGAGTCTCCACGGAGGAATGGAGCTCACTCGTAAGACTAGCCACTTATTTAGTCAACTCCCCTCTTTCTTTCTCAGAAACACTCTCTCTCCCTCTAAACACACTCTCTTTCTCGTCACAGGCAGATTCTCTCTCTCTCAGGGCGGTGAAGGTGGAGGACTCTCTTTCTCTCGCCTTTCTTAAATCTTCCTCTAGGGCGGTGATCTTAAGAACTAGCGCTTTGTTACATTTTTTAGTTTTAAATGACTCAGAATATAACTCAGCGTAGGCGCGTTGAATATCACTCTCACTTGAGTCATCCTCCCCCTCGCTCACATCAATCTCACTATCGAGGTGTCCCTGTGAAGCATCATCTTCATCGTCGTGAAGAGAACTAGGAGTGCTCACTTGACTGGCCATGAATGCGGTGAAGTTACACTCATGCGGTGACTCATCTCCTGAATCCACTGTCTCGACCTCACTGTCGTCACTAAGGGTAGCATTAAGGACAGCTTTCCCTTTCTCTCTATTCAGACGATTGGCACACTCAAAGGCTCTACGACCCCTACCATCTCACTCAAAGCATCTCTCACTTTCTTTCTTAGGATGATTTTTGGAGTCTTTTTCATTTTTTTTTTTCAAACTTATTTTTCTCAAATTTCTTTTTATCTTTAAAATTGCCATTTTTTTAAATTTGAGAATCCTCTTGAATTTTTTTGCAAAAAGAGCTAAATCATCTAGGTCAAAATCACACTCAGAATCTGACGTGTCATTCTCTTTCTTTCTAGACGACTCTACCCTTTTTCTAACTGACCCCTCACTCCTTCTCTCTTGGGCTTTAAGTGCAATTCCCTTATCTTTAGATTTAGCAGTTTTAGGGAACATATCAATTTCATAAGTTTGCAAATCTCCTACAAGTTCTTCCAATTTTAGCGTATTTAAATTACCCATGGAATTTAGCACAGTGACTTTAGGGATAAAACGCTTATGCAAAGAATGAAGAATCTTTTTAACAACTCTAGCGTTAGGAATATGTTCACCAAGATTAAAGCTAGTATTCACAATGTCAGAAAGTCTAGCATAAAATTCATCAAAGCATTCAGATTCATGCATGGTGATGGTTTCAAATTGAGTTTTTAAATTTTGCAACTTAGATTCTTTCACAGCATTAGTTCCTTCATGGGTGAGTTGTAAAACATCCCATGCCTCTTTTGACGTGGTGCACGTCATTATGCGTTTGAACTCATCAGGTGTGACAGACCCAGAAATAGCACTTAGACCCTTAGAATTAAAAGATGACCATTTAAATTCTTCATCAGTCCAAGAAGTGACAGGTTTCAAGTTAATTACATTATCAACAGTCACGGAGGGAGGAGTCCACCCTCTTTCTACTAAAATCCAGACACATTCATCAATGGCTTTTAAAGCCGACCTCATTCGGGCTTTCCAATAAGCATAATTTGTCCCGTCGAAAACAGGCATTTTATTATATAACTTCTCCATTTGAACACGCACTTTTTCAAAAATCAATTTTTTCAGAAAATTGATATCTTAGAAAAATTTTGCGGAAAATAGGAATACGCGATAGATTAGCGTAACCTGCTCTGATACCAATTTGAGAACGTATGTGCTTGCGTTCAAATGAGCAAATTATATATTAAACCCTTTTAAGCCAAACAAACCCTAAACATGCAACAGTATGTGATTGAATAAGATGATAATCTAAGCAAGAACATTCAAACACAAGCAATTGAGGAAAAATCCCCCAAAGGGGAAAAACCATTTATTTTCATTATAATATTGTAGGCTATACAATTTCGGATTACAATGAAAATACAAGTGACTAAGAATTACCCTCAGGTATCGGATTCTGTAGTGGCGGCTGGAACTATCCCTTTCCAGTAGGGTTGTAATGGAGAAGAGAACGGCTTCTCCACAAGGGTGTGAACAGCAAAAATGCGTTCCTGGGTTGCAAAGTGATTCACAAAGGATTGGCAATTTGTGTGAATCAAATACCTAGAGTCTAGTTACTCAATAGGTTAAGACTTAGGGCTTTCTATACTCTGAAAATCGTGTGTTTAAGTCTTAGAAATCCACTTCCCGTAGTGGGATTAAATAAGAAGTCTCGGGCCTAAAAAATCTGAGCACGATCTGTTGAAGTTTATCCCAGGCGGACCGGTCCAGGTCTGAGGTGGATCGGTCCGATTGACCGGATCGGTTCTTTTATTCTGGGCCGGATCGGTCCGTTGATGATCGGATCGGTTCGCTTCCAGGCTTCATCAGTTCGCTTGCGGTCCGGGGTATACTGGCCTTCTGACAAACTAGCGGATCGGTCGGGTCTTTAGGCGGACCGATCCGGTTAGCCGGATCGGTTCTTTTATTTCAGCGGATCGGTCCGGCTGTCAGACTATGATTCCTCTTCTTCTTTTGATATTCGGATCCGTTGAATCTTGAATCTTGAATTTCTTCAACTCTGTAACGGCGTGCGACATAATACATTGAAAATGGACAAAAATGTCCTTACAACATATAAGGGGTAAACCCTCCCAAGCTCTTTTTTGTTATTGTTCTCAGATGTTTACTATGTATTGTACTTTATTTGAGCATAATGATTGTGTTTCAAGTACAGAAATGGATTTAGCAGGTATTTCTATAAAGTTCGGCATCAGGTATTTTTTTCCCATTACTATTACCTATTGTCACTTTTATATTATTTTATCTTTACAATTAAATATTATCATTTTCTTATTCGTTTCATTAATCTGTTTTGTGTTTCACAACCATAGAGACAAACTCCACCAGCATACCATATACCTAATGTACATATCAAATAGATTTCGTGATGTTCCTTTTCTTAATTTTGAGTTTTTCCTCCATTTTTTATTTTTCATGCATTTGTTACTATTCTTGGACCACAATTTAATTTGAGTTAGTAATTTCGTTGACTATTCTACAATATATGGTTTTCATATGTAGAGTAGTTTATGAAAATTGAGTTGTGATGATTGGAAGTGAATATGAATTCACTTATAGTTTTGCTCCCATCTTCAATTGGGTATTTGATATATCATGGTGCATATGTAATGCTAAATATTTTTTATATCTATTTTGATATCTTTACCAATGGCAATATAAAATACGATTTTCAGTTGTTAATTCTCCTTTATAAACTTATAGTATATCATTTTTTGGACAAAATCAACAACAAAGATGATTCTTGATTACTCTTCACTAATATAGATGGATTGTTTCGTCTAAAATCACAACAAAGACAATGCCCATCCAGTGAAAATTTTAAAACTTATTATAAAAGAAATTTTTCAAAATGCTCGTGCATCGCACGGGTTGCATGCTAGTTCTTACTTAATGCGGAAATGAAACACTATGATTTTAAATTCGGATTTTATGAATTAAAAATATAGTGGGGGCACATTATATGTTGCTTCTCAATACTATACCTCGAGAATAGTGGAGGTACTCAAGCATGTATCACTCAATTATAATTGAACATATTTTAATAGAATCTAAAACTTTGGTGTTCAATGAACTCTTAATTTTTAATATATGTGACTTAAAAATTGTTATGCTATTAAAAAGGATTTAAAAAATCCTTAGAGAAGTCATGTCATACATGCCTGATCAAATTTCCTGGAATGAACTAAATATTAGTTTATAATTGACTTATTTTATAACTTTAAGATAATAAGGAGTGCACACCTCCCTGGCGAGAATAATGAGACTATTATCATTCATGAATATAAACTTTGATTTATCGATAGTAAGATAACCCATTTATACATGATGTGTATTAAATTGTTCTCACGAAAATGAAGTAGCTTCATTTAATTTGATGTGATATCCCGACTAATTAAATACTAGGTAGCTACTTCTTTATGAAATTAATACAGAATATCAAGTTGGTTCAGTCGTAGCATCACTGTCAAAAACATTTAATTTATTACTAGACACCTAATATTTAAAAAGAGAGATGCCAAATTTTATTAATTAAATTAACATAAACCAAGTAATTAAATCAACAGCCATCAATCGCATAAACAATCTCATGTAGATAACCAACGAAATGAAATAAACTGAGTCTGGAGTAAACACTCCAATAATAATATTACCAGAGTAAATAAAATCTCGATACAAGAGTTTGAATAATCCGAAATCTGAAATAATGAAAGTCTTCATCTATAATTTCTAGATAAGAATTGGTCACCATGCCCTAACTGATATGAATGGACCTGGAGGAATCAAGAATAAATGTGGAGGAATCTAATACCAAGATCCTGTAACTTCCACAGCAGCTAAAACATGTCATCAGAATGGAACTCCTATGCTTGGTGTTCATGTGGCTAGGCACCTAAAATATTTTTTCAAAATAAAAATAGATTTGGAGGAAAACGGGTCAGAGCCCGAGGTGAAAATATTTTAAAACTGCAAGTGTTTAAATCACAATATTAAACAACACATATTTTAAACATGTTAGTCACGTGCCCTCACTTGAGATCCTCACCTCTCAAATAATGTGCACACCTAACGTATACCCTTAACCCATCCTAGTTATGCTGCTAACTAACTAGTCTGTACCACTCCTGCTTTCGCACTCTAAGATAGGGTATCTACTCGTAACACCCAAACAAGTCATATTCATAATCCATATTCACTTTCATTAAATTACGTATCTCAAGTGTTAATTAAAGTCTCACATTCTTTGCTCATTCAAATATCTTAGTTATTCACATCTACTAAGCAACAGTGAACTAGTCACACATATATATATATATATATATATATCACTCTCAGTACATATATACATATAAGGCACCCCTAGGCTAAGCTGTGGTGCACGCATACTCTGCTATCAAATCCATATACATCACGTACATAAGGATCACGTGTTCCAAATCACTCAGGAACTGTACCAATGCAAATCACACATATTGGAGGCGAACATAGTTCACATACCCATGGGTCATGCACATACCTACGCTCCCATGGTCAGCTGACTTATCAACTCACAAATAAGTCATTCACGGTCCTATGTCCTTAAGGTACCAATCTAAATGCCCCCCCCCCCCCCCCCCGAAGGCACACAAGATAAGATGGTCCTTTTCCTTAAAACTGACCTCCCGTGATAGTAAGTATGGTAGATATGTCATACACATAAGAAATTCATACACTAGGCATTCACACAACCTAAATAATCATATTTTAATATAGGTATTCACACATTCCATATAGTAAGTCTCGTACGTAGCAAGTTTATCCCGAACATCATACGTAATATATATTTAACTTGATAACTCTCTCGTCATATCAATTTGAGTACTAAACCTATCCCAAAAGGTTACTAGGTCTCCTATTAGTTTCTAATGTTATCTCAGTAACTTAAAGTCCCTCTATTACTGTTCTTATCATTATATCAACATTCATTCCCATTATAGTTTCAATTCGAACGATTTCTAACCGTACATCACTCGGTATTCCCCCGTAAGCAATAGCATTCAATTCCATAAGGTAAACCATTTTTTCGGGAATCAACTAAGACCCTACTAACCTTAACTAAGTCCCACAATATCAATTTAATCATCCTAAGATTCATCATCAGCCTTGGGATTTTCATTAAACCTTAAGGGAAAATAATTTCCAAAAATCAAGATAGGTCGATCGATCGATCGATCAAGAACGTATTCGACCAGAATTTCTTAACAGTTACGGGATTCTCCATTTTTACACCTCCAAATCATATTACAACGTCCGAAACTCCCCATATGAGTATAATAATTATGAACCAACATTACTATACCAGTCTTAACGTTCAAGATTTATCAAAACATCACGGATTATTAATTTCTTGGATTAGAAGTCATTAAAATATTATAACCCTAGTTTTTCCTCATCTCATCAAAAATCATTAAAAATCCCAATTTAGTTTCGTGATTTCCTAACTCTTAGTTTATAATTCATTCCCTTAAATATTCCAGAAGGTCCACTACATGCAAACCTACCCAAGTTCATGATTTATTCTCCAATTTCACATTATCACAATTATTCATAATTTGTCTCCAAATCTAATTTATCATGTAGAACATATGCCATAAATATTTGCAAAATAAATCACTTGCCTGGAAAAATAAAGATTTTGATCCGTTGGTGATGTTAATGGTTGGTTCTCCTTCTCTTTCCGGTCACAAATCCGGCGATGGTGGTGGTTGTTTTGCCTTGAAAACCCTTGGAATTCTCCTTAAACCCTTTTATTTCTTCTCACGTTACTCTCTCTTACGTTTAACAAATAATGACCCTAATAACCATAAGTGTTGGCTGATAAACATCTCCTAATTTTCGTGGGTCACTATTCACCAAAAATAGGAAGTACTAAAATACCCTCATGGGTTGCCGGTTAGGCCTAAAAATATCCCAGGACCCAAACTAAACCACCGGCACTATTTTCTGACTATCTCGACCCTTCTGGACATGTTGGAGAATTCAAAATGATCACACGGATGACATAAAAATAAAATACTTTTAAATCCATTAAATTTGGTCCTCACACGACTGACACGCGCGTCCCAACTTAATTATCGAAACTGCCGTATTTTCAACTCACGATAATTTTAATAAATTCAATAATCACATATTAGGATAATCACTCATTAAAATTCAACATTATCATCATATTTAAATACTAACTCCCGTCTCGCTAGTTTTTTAAATCCGAATTAATTTCCAATTAATTATCCCAAATTAATTTAATTAATCCCACAATTAAAAGTAATTTCATTTAATTAATTTCACCTAGAGAAGTGGGCAAAGCAACTTTCTTGACCTCTCTCTTGAGTATAGTGGGACACTCAAATTTCTTGTGCCCTATACCATCGCACTCAAAACATCTTATCTTCTCACGATCTTTCTTTCTCTTTCTCTCTTTTCCATTCTCACAAACACTCTCTCTCTCTCCAAACAATCTTAACTCTTTCTCTAGGGCAGTGATCCTAAGAACTAAAGCATTGTTTCTCTTCTTGTTTTCAAAAGACTCGGAATATAGTTCAGTGTAGGCGTGTTGAAGATCACACTCGCTCTCACATGCCTCATCATCCTCCCCCTCACACTCTTCTCACTCACTGTCGAGGTGTCCCTGTGGATCAGCATCCTCATCGTCGTGAGGTTCATTAGAAGTACTCACATGACTAGCCATGAACGCGGTGAAGTTACGCTCATGCGGTGACTCATCTCCCGAGTCCACCGGCTCGACATCACTGTCGTCACTAAGGGTAGCATTCAGGACAGCTTTTCCCTTTTCTCTATTAAGACGAGTGGCACACTCAAAGGCTCTATGACCCCTACCTTCGCATTCAAAGCATCTCTCATTGTCTTTCATGGGAGGATTTTTAAAATCTTTTTCATTTTTCTTTTCAAAATTATTTTTCTCAAAATTCCTTTTATCACTGAAATTTCCATTTTTCTTGAATTTGAGAATTCTTTTGAAATTTTTTGCAAACAAGGCCAAGTTATCTATGTCAAGATCGCACTCAGAAACAGACTCCTACAAGTTCTTTCAACTTAAGAGTTTTCAAATTTCCCAAAGAGTTCAAAACAGTGACTTTAGGAATAAAGCGTTTTGGGAGAGATCTCAAAATCTTTTTAACGACACGCGTGTTATCAATCACCTCACCCAAATTAAAACATGTGTTAACAATGTCCGACAAACGTGCATAAAAATCATCAAAGCATTCGGACTCAGACATGGTGATAGTCTCAAATTGGGTGGCCAAGTTTTGTAATTTTGACTCTTTAACCGCGTTCGTACCCTCATGAGTCAATTTCAAAATATCCCAAGCCTCTTTAGACGTGGTGCACGTCATAATTCGGCGAAACTCATCAGGAGACACAGCTCCAGAAATAGTACTCAGACCACAGGAATTAAAATTGGACAATTTATAATCATCTTCAGTCCAGGCTGACACGGGTTTTAAAGTGGTGATGTTATTAACAGTGACCGTGGGAGGAGTCCAACCATTTTTACAAAGCAACCAAACACGCTCGTCAATAGATTTTAAAATCGATTTCATACGAGCTTTCCAGTAGGCATAATTAGACCCGTCAAAAATAGGCATCTGATTATAATATGACTTCTCCATTTGAACACGCTCTTTTCAATCAATTTATTTCAAAAATTGATATCTTTAGAAAAAATTTGCGGAAGTAAGGAATACGCAATAGAATGGCGTAACCTGCTCTGATACCAATTTGAAAGAGTTGGCGCTTGCGTTCAATTAAGAAATAATATAATAAATACCATTTTTAACCCAAATTAACCCTAAGCATGCAACTAGGTGTGATTGAAACAATATGAAATCATGCACAAGATATTCAACACACAAAGTTAAGGAAAAATCCCCCACAGGGGCAAAACCATTTGTATATCACTATAATTTGTAAAATACGGTTTACAATCGGATTACAATGAAATACAGGTTGACTAAGAATTACCCTCAGGTATCGGATTCTGTAGTCGTGGCTGGAAGAAACCCTTTTCAGTAGGAGTGGCGGCTGGAACTATCCCTGTCCAGTAGGGCTGCAATGAAGAGGAAGAAGCGGTCCACTTCACAAAGGGTTGAACAACAATAGTGTTCTAGGGTTACCAAAATTGACTCACAAATATATGGAATTTGTGTGAATCAAGGGTATGAATCAATGGACTCAAATACCATGAAGGCTTAAGAGTTATGGAACTCAGAAAATCGTGTATAAGTCTTAAGAAAACCAACTCCCCGATCGTGGTATAAATAAGAATTCATTTTCCCTAAAAATCTGCACACGATCTGTTCGTGGTTATCCAGGGTGGACCGGTCCGGGCCTTAGGCGGATCGGTCCAATGGCGGACCGGTTCTTTTAATTTGAGGCTGATTCGGTTCACAATCGGTCCGGGGCTCACTGGTCTTAAACGAGCAAGGCGGATCGGTCCGGGTCTCAGCGGATCGGTCCGCTGGCAGATCGGTTCTTTTAAATTCCAGGCGGATCGGTCCGAGGCTAGGCAGATCGGTTCTTTTTATTTTGGGGCGGACCGGTCCGGTATTCTGGATTTCTGAATTCTTCTTTCTTGATTCGATATTCGGATTCCGTTGATGACGATATGAACTTGAATTTCTTCAACGGTGTTACGGCTAATGACATATATACCTATGTTGGACAAAAATATCCTACAAATCTCCCCCTATGTCTATGCCGGAGCAGACATAAAAAATCCGAATTATCTATAATCACAATGCCTATACAAATCTACCCTTCCATGAACCCAAAAACTGAAAGTGGTACAAATGAATAAGGTTGCATCGTTTGTTCTTCAAATCTTCAGAAATCTCAACGCTTTTCTCATCAGGGTGTGCAATATGGGATTATCAAAAGATGTACCTACACACATGAGACAAAGCAAATACCAAGTGTCGTATCAAGTTTGAAATGAGATAAACATAAGCATATAAATCAATTAGCATATAAATCAATTTAAGATGATATACTCGGAATTTCAAAAACTCCCCCATAATTAGATAATTCATTCTCCCCCTTTTTATGATGTCCCCAAATAGACAAATGAGAGAAATAAATCAAGCAAAGCAAGTACCGGGGTGACACAAGGCATAAGATCACACCATGAATGAACATAAAGCAACCAAGTCGGTGATAGCGTAAAAGAAGAGGTGTGATCAAAACTCAATAGGAAAATCAACGCATACAACCATGACATATGTGCACGATGAATATTGGATATTCCTAACGAATGAACTCAAATGCTTCCTTTGGTGTAAACGATTGGAAATATAAGCCATTGACTATATCAAATCTACAAATCAAAACTCAAAGTGATTTCTACACCAATAACGTCCAAAATGATTTTCATGCTTTTTCAGGACTTTCAAGGAAGTGCAAACCCGTTTTTCAATCTCCAACCAAACTCCCTCAGATTTATATTTTGAAGAGAGGTATACTAAATTCTCAAACTTTGGAGAATTGATGGTGAAACCTAAATGACCCATAATTGGCATGAATTTCTTTTTATTGCCTTTCAATTTTTTCGGGGCTCTTTTAACCTCTTAGGACCTCGGATATTACAATTCCTCCATTTTTTAGGTCCTTTTTAACGGTGGCTTTTGCGCAAAGGATAAAAATCAACTTTCGCAGCCCCTCCCCGTTATGCAAATTATCACACAGTCTCACCAAAACGGTTTTAACATGCAATCCAGTCTTGCCAAGTTTTATCGCATTTTATACATTGTATAGACAGGATTGAGATGGAAACACTCAAGCCAACATGAGATTGACAAGTGCAACAGTCAAATATAGCCGTGCAAGTGTGCAATAAAGGATATAGGAGTCAAGCATGTAGGAAATATCACTAAGTACATCTCAAGGACTCCAATCAATGTTAAGCACATGGATGAAATGATGTAGCCTTTCAAATCTCTAACAAACAGTCACATGGATATATGGAATGAAGTTGTGACTTGGCTATCTTAAATGATCATCCATAAAAGGCAAATCTCTTTTTGGTCTTTTTCAAAAAATTTATCAAAATAAAATCTTTTTGTGCTTTTCTCAAAATTTTTCTTAAAGGAAAATATTTTTGTATTTTTTTTTTAAAGAAAATGAAAAACTAACTAATGATACATGCTAGCAATAGGTTTAAAAAATGACATGATAAACAACCTATGCTAGCAATCAAGACTAGATCTCAACCGGGAGTAATGGTGGAGTTTTCTAAAGATGGTGACATCTTTTGAACCAACTCCACTAGATCATGTGTAGTCTTGATCAAAAACTTCACTTGCTCGCGAATATGTGCAAACTCTCTATCAAAATGAGAAGGCAAAGTATCATGAGTGGGTGTATGTGCATGAATATGTGAAGTGGCATGGTATGGCACAAAACCCAACTTAGAACAAAATTCCCTAAGATGTCCTCGCTTCTTGCAGTAGGAGCAAACATAAACCGGTCTAGAAAGCAATTTATCAATAATTTTGGGATGAACATTCCTAGACGGACACCCATGGGACTCACTCACAATGGTGGATATAGGCTCGGGTGAATTCTCTAATGTGACTTGAACTTCCCGTGCTTGTTTGAGGTCATCCTCAAGATGGGATACACGTGTCGTCAGACTAGACACCGTGTTGGTCAAGTCACCTTTTTCCCTTTTAAGCTCATCATTCTCTCTCTTCAACTCACCAATCCGAAGACCTAGGATCCTATTAGACCTTTTTGTTTCCATGGTCTCAATAAACAACTTTCTAAAGGCTTTTTGGATCAAACTATCATCACCATTATCACCATCACTATCACTTAGAGAAGTGGGCAAAGCAACTTTCTTGACCTCTCTCTTGAGTCTAGTGGGACACTCAAATTTCTTGTGCCCTATACCATCGCACTCAAAACATCTTATCTTCTCACGATCTTTCTTTCTCTTTCTCTCTTTTCCATTCTCACAAACACTCTCTCTCTCTCCAAACAATCTTAACTCTTTCTCTAGGGCAGTGATCCTAAGAACTAAAGCATTGTTTATCTTCTTGGTTTCAAAAGACTCGGAATATAGTTCAGTGTAGGCGTGTTGAAGATCACACTCGCTCTCACATGCCTCATCATCCTCCCCCTCACACTCTTCGCACTCACTGTCGAGGTGTCCCTGTGAATCAGCATCCTCATCGTCGTGAGGTGCACTAGAAGTACTCACATGACTAGCCATGAACGCGGTGAAGTTACGCTCATGCGGTGACTCATCTCCCGAGTCCACCGGCTCGACATCACTGTCGTCACTAAGGGTAGCATTCAGGACAGCTTTTCCCTTTTCTCTATTAAGACGAGTGGCACACTCAAAGGCTCTATGACCCCTACCTTCGCATTCAAAGCATCTCTCATTGTCTTTCATGGGAGGATTTTTAAAATCTTTTTCATTTTTCTTTTCAAAATTATTTTTCTCAAAATTCCTTTTATCAATGAAATTTCCATTTTTCTTGAATTTGAGAATTCTTTTGAAATTTTTTGCAAACAAGGCCAAGTTATCTATGCCAAGATCACACTCAGAAACAGACTCCAAAACTTTTTCTTTATTTTTCTTAAAAAGAGTCTTTAAAGCAATGCCATTTTCCTTAGCCTTAATGGTTTTGGGAAACATGTCAATCTCATAGGTTTGAAGATCTCCTACAAGTTCTTCCAACTTAAGAGTTTTCAAATTTCCCAAAGAGTTCAAAACAGTGACTTTAGGAATAAAGCGTTTTGGGAGAGATCTCAAAATCTTTTTAACGACACGCGTGTTATCAATCACCTCACCCAAATTAAAACATGTGTTAACAATGTCCGACAAACGTGCATAAAAATCATCAAAGCATTCGGACTCAGACATGGTGATAGTCTCAAATTGGGTGGCCAAGTTTTGTAATTTTGACTCTTTAACCGCGTTCGTACCCTCATGAGTCAATTTCAAAACATCCCAAGCCTCTTTAGATGTGGTGCACGTCATAATTCGGCGAAACTCATCAGGAGACACAGCTCCAGAAATAGCACTCAGACCACGGGAATTAAAATTGGACAATTTATAATCATCTTCAGTCCAGGCTGACACGGGTTTTAAAGTGGTGATGTTATTAACAGTGACCGTGGGAGGAGTCCAACCATTTTCACAAAGCAACCAAACACGCTCGTCAATAGATTTTAAAATCGATTTCATACGAGCTTTCCAGTAGGCATAATTAGACCCGTCAAAAATAGGCATCTGATTATAATATGACTTCTCCATTTGAACACGCTCTTTTCAATCAATTTATTTCAAAAATTGATATCTTTAGAAAAATTTTGCGAAAGTAAGGAATACGCAATAGAATGGCGTAACCTGCTCTGATACCAATTTGAAAGAGTTGGCGCTTGCGTTCAATTAAGAAATAATATAATAAATACCATTTTTAACCCAAATTAACCCTAAGCATGCAACTAGGTGTGATTGAAACAATATGAAATCATGCACAAGATATTCAACACACAAAGTTAAGGAAAAATCCCCCACAGGGGCAAAACCATTTGTATATCACTATAATTTATAAAATACGGTTTACAATCGGATTACAATGAAATACAGGTTGACTAAGAATTACCCTCAGGTATCGGATTCTGTAGTCGCGGTTGGAAGAAACCCTTTCCAGTAGGAGTGGCGGCTGGAACTATCCCTGTCCAGTAGGGCTGCAATGAAGAGGAAGAAGCGGTCCACTTCACAAAGGGTTGAACAACAATGGTGTTCTAGGGTTACCAAAATTGACTCACAAATATATGGAATTTGTGTGAATCAAGGGTATGAATCAATGGACTCAAATACCATGAAGACTTAAGAGTTATGGAACTCAGAAAATCGTGTATAAGTCTTAAGAAAACCAACTCCCCGATCGTGGTATAAATAAGAATTCATTTGCCCTAAAAATCTGCACACGATTTGTTCGTGGTTATCCAGGGCGGACCGGTCCGGGCCTTAGGCGGATCGGTCCGATGGCGGACCGGTTCTTTTAATTTGAGGCTGATTCGGTTCGTAATCGGTCCGGGGCTCACTGGTCTTAAACGAGCAAGGCGGATCGGTCCGGGTCTCAGTGGATCGGTCCGCTGGCAGATCGGTTCTTTTAAATTCCAGGCGGATCGGTCCGAGGCTAGGCGGACCGATTCTTTTTATTTTGGGGCGGACCGGTCCGGTATTCTGGATTTCTGAATTCTTCTTTCTTGATTCGATATTCGGATTCCGTTGATGACGATATGAACTTGAATTTCTTCAACGGTGTTACGGCTAATGACATATATACCTATGTTGGACAAAAATGTCCTTACAGTATTTTTAGCATCCAAATTGGGGATTGTTATAGTCAATGGTGTTTTTAAAAAATACGTAATGAAGGCATGGGTGGGACAAATATTTTGAATTTTTTTAAAAAAAAATAATTAAAAGAGAAAACAAATATGACTTTCACAACTAGTGTAAGAAATTGATTTTTTTGCTCCCAAAATGCACTGTGGACGATGCCCTTATACTCCCACTAACCAACCCAGTGTCTAAATTAATTGTCCACTTTGTTTACCCAATAATTCTCCCTCATCCAGAAAAATATAGAAAGTTCTTGAACTTGGAAAAGGCATGCAAGAGAGAGTCAAAAAAGACTTGTAAAAAAATACAGATGAAAAATCCACTTTTAGGGTGTACATTTTATCCAAAAATTTTCATACAAGTCTCTCACAAAAAAGTCTTTCAACATCCACAAATATTTTTTAACAGAAAATGTTTTCCCCCTCGGTTACAATTCTGTGATATTGAGCAATGAATTCGGGATTGGATGTCAGTATACCATATAACTATCGTCCATAATATGAGACAAAGGAGATCGTGGGCTAGTTTTATCCTAGGGATGACGTAAATGCATACTACCTGTATATAGAAGGTAAAAAGCCGTGAAATGTATTAAAGAGAGCGACCTAATCTGAGACTCAACTCAATAATCGTCTAGTACAGATTTTATAAACAATTGAAGTAATATTATTTATTTTTATTGCGTAGTAAATATTTGGATTCCAAAGCATGTGATTTATATTTGCAATATTTGTATGAGTTAACAACTTATTTTGAGTATTAGACTAAAATAAAATATGATTTTGATTTTTTGAATTCTTCATAAAACTCTCTTATGTGATTTTTAATTATAATATATAAATTTTAACAACAATAATCACAGCCTTTCTTATGGTGGTAATGGATTGTCTATTTGTAATTGAAGATGAAGGAAGCCGATGGATTTAAACCTCAAACTTAATACTAATGTTGCGATTGATATTGAGAAGAGATGTGTTGGGTTAAGGGAAGTGATGAGAGACTCTCAGGGCAAAATGGTTCTTGCGATATTATTGAAAATCCATCATGTGATTAATGTTGAAGTAGTTGAAACTAAAGTCATCGCTGAAGGGCTGGAATTGACAGCGGATAGAGGTATTTTTGTGCAAGCAATGGATAGCAATGTGATGGGGGTTATCAAGCAGATTAATGACTCGACTAGTCCTTTATCTGAAGTGAAGACGGTTATTCACTGCTGGAAGCTAGGAATTTCCGCTCTTCATTTTTAGATTTTCCCATCAAGAGTGCAATGAACTGGCCCACTCTCTAGCAAAATAGGCCTTGTCTAATGGTCTTGTTGTTTGGTCTGAGTTGTTTCCTTCTTGGTCAATTAGAGTTGTGTCACGGGATATTTGTTAGACTGTTTCTCTATTGTGTTGTATGGTTTCCTATTAAAAAAACGCTTTATTATGTTAATAATATAATGCTATTATGCAAAGTCAAAATATTAATTTAAAATTTACACGGTGTGCAGGGTTCTTATAAGGATTTATTATATATGGGTCCCATATTAACAAAGTTTCTTTAATTAAGTTCTATTGACTTTTCAACCATTAAATAGGTCATATTCCTAACTTTTTTGGATCTTTTTTCACAATTATACCTTTTTAAAATCAACCATCCGTAACTTCATTTCGGAAGTTACATAAGTAATTGAACTTTTTTTCATTTTATTTTTAATTTTCAAATGACCGTAACTTTTGATTGACAAATCCGTTTTTCATAAAATTACTATTTTTGAAATCTTCTCACCGAGATCTATCAAACAAGATCCACAAACATATAAAATTTTAAAGAAAAAAAATTACATAGACAGTAAACTTTACTGTATGCACCGGAAAATGAAATAGTTTTATATCTATGACATTTTCACAAACAGTGGTATTTATTATGTTAATATTACACAGACAGTAAAATTTACTGTGTTCTCACGAAAATTTTACCCATATATTTATCAAACAAAATCCACGAAGTAAATAATAATTCAATAAAAAAATTATACAAACGGTAATATTTATTGTGTACACCTTTAAAATAGAATTAATTAATGGTTGAATAGTCAACAGGACATCATTAAAAAAAATCTCAAAATAGGAATTACATATAATAATACATATTAACTAGGTTGTCACATTTTTTATTATTATTAAACAATAATACAAACAATTTGGTTAAAGAAATGGATCAAATAATATATAAACCCATATATATATATACGATCGGGATCTCCGACGGGTATATAACGGGTCTAAATGACGGGTTTCGCTACCGTCCAAAAAGTCTGGGACCGCTTATACCTTTTGTCCCGTTCTAAGGTTTTTAGAATATAAATTTATACCCCAATGATTTTTAAAGTCTTTTTAAGCTTATTTTAAAGCCTAATTAATCTGGAAGTCTAAGTGTAGAAGTTTCAGGGCCACTTCTACTTCTCAAGCTTCTTCCGTCACTATCGTATTGGGATTCTGAATAGCAAGGATTGTCGATATAAATAGTTTCTTCAGGGAGTCTAGAAATTGCAAGCGGTTTTGATGGAAAATATTCTAGTCTTAAATACCTTATACGGTATTGTGGGTTTATCAGTCTAGTTTCTTTATGTATTTGATTAACAATATCAATTATATCGTTATTTATAAATTCGTCTAAATTATTATCACCATAAGATGATAAAAATCTACGATATGTTCTAGGGGCAGTTGTTTTTACGTTTTTAAGTAGAGGATGGATTCCTCCGGGTCTAATTAAAATAGCATTGGTTTCAGCTAGCCTTTTTCGTCTAATAAATTTTAATACGTCTATACTATCTTCAAGTATTCTTGTGTATTCTAGATATTTTTCAGGTCTTGACAGTTCTTCTGCAAAATCGTCGGTTCTTAATTTTTATCTAAAAAGATCACGGATCCCTGTTCTAATTATTTCTATTCTAGGTACTTCACGTGTTAACCACTCAATAACTTGGTCTATATATTTGAAAGTACCACCTGCGTATGTTAAAGTAGATTCTATAAGTTTTTTATCTTTAGGGTCTGTAAGAGTCCAATTTTGAATTTCTCTATTTAAGTCAAAACTTGTTTGATTAACAAATTCTAAAAGTCTGCAGTAATTTGTAGGCTCATACAAAATTCTTTTAAAACAATAATATGTAAAAATAGTTAAGGGTTTGCTTCGAGTTATACCTTCTTCTTGGTCTGTAATATCTTTATCTTCCTTCCTTCTTCTCTTCAGCCTTGCTACTATTTTTCTTCAGTCTCGGCCTCCTACAACTCCCTCTTTATGTGTCGCACCTCAATCCATTATTTTGGCAATGAACTCGTTTCCTACCTGTACGCCTTCACGCCTAACGCCCACCTGGCTAACGGCACATGTCTAATCGGCACCTGACGGCGATTCACCAGTATAACACCATGAAAGCTAAACCAGAGGTTCCACACAATAGTCCTCTATGAACAGAAAGTTGGAGACAATTTGGAAAATAATAATAACTCAACATAAGAGATTTCTGGAAAAGAAAAATACTTTTATTGCATTGCATAAGTAAATACAACTCTCCCCTCTCCCCTAACTATGAGAGGTTTACTCACTCATGTACCTATTACTACAAGCTTACACACTCTTTCTAGCTTCTAAACTTCGATCTCTAACAACTGATGCTCTATAACACAACCTTCACGTCCCTATTATAGCACAGGGGAGCATACATATGACTTACTACCGGAGGCAAAAGGCTAACCAGTTAAAGAAGAAAAATAAATATTTAAAGTCTATAGCCTTATCTCTTCATAAACTAATTCGTCTTCTTTTAGCAGGTCTATGTCTGAATGGGACCGTCTGATGGTCATGGCCCATAAGTCTATCGTCTTGTGATAATGCAAGAGAATCAAACATCCAATATCTTCGTCTTTTTATTAGTCTGGTGGCACATGTGGGGCAGGAATCTTTTCGCTTTATAGAAAGCAGAGTCTAGGCAAATGAGTCTTTCGTATTTAATAATTCATCCACTACTGAGGGGCCCTTCTTTGTCGTGTATGTGTCTTCTTCTGCCCTGTCCTGGCCTGGAGGGCATTATTGAAAAATTATTCAATGAGGCCCACAATTCTAAGACCAAATGGCAAAGTTATCTCTACCAATTCTTTGGCTTCTTTCTTGAGCATTCCATTATATGTCTCATCGGCTTGGATTATTAGGTCTTATTTGTGGTAGGCAGTGTACCATCTGTCTTCGCATGTTAACAATTTCATGATTTCTATTGTCTCCATGGCTTGAGCAATTTGGAGCTTCGACTTATCAACAATTAAATCTTTAGTCTCGTCTTCTGATAGAATCTCAACATTTCAAATATATAATTGGAAAATCTAACAAGTTTAAATCCTTCAACTCTCATTCCTCTATAGGAACTTGGAGCAATATGATAGATTCTGAAAAATAGAGGAAGAAAGTCTTCTACCTTCTTAACATACTCATGGACTATTTTTCCAAGAGCAACAGATTCTTCTATAGTCTCAATTTGGATGAGTCCAATTAACCCATAGTCTGCTAAGGTTATCTGGGCAATCTCTGCTTTCCCAGAAAGATAAATCTTTGGAACGTCTTTGAAGAAAGCTTTCATCATTAAGGCATCTCCATTAGTCTCAGATAATAATATATTGAAATGTTCAATAATTCTATTATATTCTTTCTTATAGTCTTCTGATAATAGAAGATTATTATGACCAAACGGTATAACAATCTTAGTCTTAAAAGTCTTTTTTTGATAACAAAAATTATCAGTGGGTCTAGCTTTGGAGGATTCTCCAAGAGTCTGAGCATAGGCTTGAGTCTGTGGTCTAGGCATAGCAGTACCACTGAGTTGGGTAACTGCAAGTCTTTGAGTCCTCATGAATCTGGCATTGGCTACCAAATTTTGTTTGAACTATATCCATAGTCTATTCTTCACATTCCACCATATGGCGTCTATAAGATTATTTTCGTCATCTGAAAATTCTCATCTAAATTTGATCAAGTCTGAGTATCTTTGATCGGGTCTATATTGGGGAAAATAAATTTTTCCAATGAGTCTATTTTGAGCAATAATCTCTTGTCTAGATTTTTCTAGAGGAACAAAGATATTATCAAAGTTCTCTAGGATTGGTCTTTCTTGAGAGTCTTGAATATGTCTGTCTTTGTGTTGCACCAGCATTTGGTCTTACGCATCTAAGATAGTCTGCAACGTCTTCTTGGTTCAGTCTATTTGTTCCATAGGAACTCATGTTGTCTAGGTCTTTTGTTTGCAAATAAAACATATAATTATATTAGAGTTAGCAAACATTGGTTCTCTTGATATGATGTCGGAATGGTATTTTTACTTTCCTTAATATGTATAACAGAGAAGTCATAACCATTAAGCAATTGTTGCCATCTAATAAGTCTATTAGTCCTTGATTTCGACAAGTCTAAGTCTCTGAATTTTACTTCATAAGAAGAGTCGGTATAAACAGTAAAATATTTAGGTCTAAGAAAAAGCATTTATTTTTCTATTACCCTTACTATAGCTAAAACTTCTTTTTTATGGGCGGGGTATCTTGTTTCTGGGTCTGTAAAGGTTCCAGAACTATATATACAAAGTTTCTTTTTTTTTGTCTGATGATCAATAGCAAAGTATATTGCTCCCCATTCTTTATCAGAGGCATCAGTTTCTACTATAAACTGGTCTTCTGCATTAGGCAGTTCAAGTAAAGAAATATTCTTGACTGCACCTTTAATCTGTCTTATAACTTCAAAATCATCTTTAGTCCAATAAAAAGGATTAGTTTGGTCTGTTCCTTTTAATTTGGCAGTTAAGCTTTGTCTTTTTGAGGCAAGGTCTTTAATAAAGTCTGCAGCACAATTAAGCAATCCTAAAAATGATTGTAATTGTTTTCTATCTTTAAGTTGGCCTAGAAACTCAAGAATCTTTTTGGTTATGTGTTCTGCCAAGGATAATTTTCCTTTATTAATATGCATTCCCACAAAGTCTATCTCAGTCTGAAATAATTGTATTTTCCTTTCAAAAATAACAATACCATGCTTGTCTAATTCTAAAATAATCTTTTTAAGATGGTCTACATGCTCTATCTCAGTCTTACTGGCTACAAGAATATTATCTATATAAACAGAACAAAATTCTGAATGAGGTCTAAATATATTACCCATTCTTCTTTGGAATACTTAAGGAGCGTTCAAGTATCTAAATGTCATTACTAGCCATTCATATTTTTCTTGGGGCACACTAAAGGCTCTCCAAGTAATTCTGTCTGGATGCACCCTAATTTCCCAGAAGCCTGATTTGCAATCAAACTTACTGAATATAATTTTATCTTCAATTAAATTAATCAAATTATTTTTATCTGGTATCTTATAAGAATCAAATTCACAATTCTTATTTAATTGTCTATAATCTATAACAATGCATCTTTTTCCTCTTTTACGTTCAGACTCATTTTGAACATAGAAGGCAAGGCAATTATGTCTACTTTTACTTTCTCTAATAATGTCTAACTTAAGCATTTCATCTATGTCTTTTTTGAATTCTTCTCTGTCTTCTTGTGAATATCCTTTCTTATAGGTTCCACCATTAATAGTGGCATCGGGGTTAATAAGGATAATTTCATAATAGCTTTGGTCTTTATCCCATTTTACAATGGGATTTCTCCTAAGGTAGGCTCTACTAATTGCCTAATCTTTTAATTTTCTACTTCTATATCCATTTTCTTCCATTTGGATATAGCTTGAACCTATAATAAGGTATGTTGGGCCTGATCTAAAATGTCCTGTTGTATAAGCGTTATTTGCTTATAACACTTTTGGTTTGGACACTTACATTCTTTTTGTAAGGGTTTTGTAATATCTAGGGATTCTTGTTGGTTTGTAGGTCTAGGTCCACCATGCTCAACTGAAGAATTCTGATATTTTATGGGTCTATAATTGGGTTTGACCTGCATAAGGTCAAAGGAAGTCTTGTGATCTATTAGAGGAGCTTTAATATTAAATTCCTAGCTATCACTAATTAAGATCTTATCATTATACTGCGTATTAGGATGATATTTACTAATAAAGTTTTGTCCTAAAATAATGTTTCTTGTGAAACTAGGACGGGGATCCATTATCCAAAACCGATGATTAACGGTTTTGTTGGTCTGATTTTCTAATTTAAAATAAATAGGAATAGTCTGAAAATATAAAGTAAATGGGTCTCCGTTAGCCACTTTACCATAAATTTCTTGAGTAATTTCTAAAATATAGTCTTCAGGGAAGGCATTAGCCTTGCAAATACTCTGAGCGCATCATGTATCTATAAAAGTTGAAAGTCTTTTAGGATAGTCTTTGTGTTGAACAAATAATTTTACAAAACAAGCATGTGGTTTAGTAGAAATTCCTAAATTTTTCTTTTCTAAAATAGATATTCCTTTCCGTGATTTATCAATAAAATCTAAGGGTAATTGGTCTTCTGAAATACTATCAGAATGGTATTCTTCTAAATCATAAGAAATTCCCTTTCTTTTAAAGTCTTCATTTTCTTGCAATCTTTTGGCTATATTTCTATCAATGTCTTGATAATATATTTTAATATCTAAGTCTATTTGAGCGTCATACTGGCTAGTATAAATTGCTCTAAATTTAGTTCTCCAACAGTCTTCATGGTAGTGTAATTGACAAATAACATAAACCATAAATAATTCTGTTAGTATAATCTCAAAGCATTCTAGGAATCTAAAGTCTTTCTTGCTACACTTCATTTCGAATGTGTAATAATGTCTTTCATCAAAGTAGTATCAAGGTATATAGGTTAGTAACTCAGGATTACTAACTGTCAATCTTTTCTTTAAAAATGGGCTTAATATGCACTTATACCAAGCTTCTTCAAAGTCTATATATTCATTATCTAAATCATCTTGATCAGTTTGCATCATATACAAGTCTAAAGTATCCTGAGAGTCTTCGTACTCATCAGTATCACTATTATAGTCTTCCGAGTCATTATCTGTATATGCACTATAGATACTAGTATTGTCATCATCTTCAATGTCTGATATTTCTATAGCATATAGGACATCTAACTCTTCTTGATCTGCATAGTCTAATATTGTATTAATAATCTTAATACTTTCTTTATCTTTCTTATTAGGGAAGTCTTTAGCGATGTGTCCTTCTTTGCCGCAAGTCCAATATTCTTTGGTGGCAGTCTCAGCTTCAGCTACATCTTTTTCTTTCCTATAATTAGGAACTTTCTTATACTTACTAGTATTCTTCTTAAAATATCTTCTTTGGTTAAATCTATTTTTCTTAGTCTTAGAATTCTTTTCTCTAAAGGTTGTATATGGTCTAAATCTATATTTATTTGGAAATCCTAAAGGTTTAGTCTTAAACTTCCTATGTTTCCATTCTAATTTCTTTTTTAATTTCTTACATTCACTTCCACATCCCCATTGGATTGGAGCATGTCTCTTTCGTCTTTAATTGGAGGGATATGTTTGAAAGTTTCTTCTATCAACTTTCCATGAGTTATATCACGTATCTTAGATATGATATAGTCTTTGGCGAAATTGATTCTTTCACCAAGGGAGTTGTTCTTAACTCCAGCTACTCCTGGCCAATTCATATATTCGTTAATTAGGATTTGTCCTATTGCAAGTATCTTTCTAAAGTACTCATCTTTTAAGGTCTCTCCAAATTCTTTAATTTGGTAATATAGCTGCTCATAATTATTGCTATATTCATTTATCTTATCTAATTTATAAATGCTAAAGAGGGCTAATTTAGTTTTTGCTAGGTCTTGTTCATTGATTTGAGCTAGATGTCCAGCTCCGATGAATTTTGATGTAAACAATTAAATATATTCTTCAATTGATCTTTCTTCTAAGTTTTCTTTCATCTTCTCAATCTTAGCTAAGGAATCTTCATTTGTAGCCTTTCTTAAACTATCTAAGTAATCTTTTTCAATACCTCTAATGGATTGCTCATCATACTGCTTACATGAACTTGCATCCCATTGTTCATCTGATTACGCCATTCATCTAAGGCCTTCTTCCTATCTTGAACATTGTATAAGTTAAGGTATATACCTGCTGGATTTATGGTTTGGCTTGCCATAGTCTTAACAGGAGTGAAACTCTTGTCACTAGTTGGAAAGTCATTTATATAATCAGGTTTAGTCTTTACTACAGTGCTTGAGTATATAGGAATATTTATTCCTATTGGTTTACTAAAAAGTCTAGGAGCATATTCTAGCTTACTACTACTTCCTATCTCTTATTTATTAGGTTCTACTTGTGTAGTAGGCATTAGTCGTTGTTCTCCTTCTTCTATTAGTCTTAGGTTTCTAAGAAGTTACTTAGTGTTCTTAGATTCTTTTAATTTTAATATACGCTCTTGAGTTATCATATTATATCTTTCTCTTTCTTGAAATCTAACAGAATGACTTTTCTTATGATAATGTTGACTTTGGGACCATATATATATATAATTAGGATCCATAACGGACTCATTTAACGTACCTCTCAACGGACTTTTGTCCTTTTCCCAAAAAATGGTCCACGTATGGTCCCAAAGTCAACATAATCATACTCCCTTATAGTCCCCTCTTATCTTATAAAAAACGCTTTATAGACCATGCCTTTAAAAGAATTATAATTTAGACCCAAAATTGGTATCAGACCTTAAGAGCTTTAGAATCTCACCAAATTCCAACCAAAACCCAATTGTGGTATCAGAGCCATAAGACGCTCCTTTTAGACTTATAGCAAAAAGACCTTAATTCCCTTGGAATTTATTCCTCGTATTTACCAAGATATTTTTGGAATCAACCCAAACTACCATCCCATACCCATAACTGATTTAGACCCAGTAGGTTGTTTAACCTCTCACGTAGACCGTTGTTCACATACAGAACACATTCCAGCCAAACACGCAGATAGTAGACAAGTTACTGCTAGTGCTATTAATAGCATAATAGACCAAAATAAGTGTATACTCCTTGTATTAAGACAATTAATAATAGACACTCAAACCCTAGAAACAGAGATCAAAAATATCTCTAAAAGATTACTAGAAATAGATAACCAAATCCCAAAATACCTTGTACATGTTGTACAAGAAATAAATATTAAGACTAATCATATAGAAGTCCTTAACAAAGACATCTTAGAAATTAAAACCTTAACTAAAAATCAAAACAGTGAGTTAATTAAACTTACTAAATAACAAGCTAAGCTTATCCCTAGATTAGATAGTTATATTCCTAATGGAGATACACTACACCAAATCTGCCCATTTGTCAAGGTCATTGACCTTGACAAATTCACCTTGTCAAGGTCAATGACCGCGACATTTCGAGGCGAGACAACTTTTTTTGTCACGGTCGTGTCAAGGTCAATGACCGTGACACGTTTGTCACGGTTATAAACCGTGACATAACCGTGACCCCAATTGTCACGATCATTGACCGTGACACGTCCGTGACAACTTTTGTCGCGGACTTGTCACGGTCAATGACCGTGACAATTCTTGGCAGAATTTAAAAAAAAATCTGCTGGGCAGTATGGCCACCGCCACTGCCCAGCAGTATATTTGTACCTGTTATAGCAACGTTGTACCTGTTCCAAACATCATATATCCAACACAAACTAAAGATAATGCAAATATATATTCATGACGATATAATCCAAATATTCAAAGTAAAAACAATATACATGACGATATAATCCAAATTTAATTAAAATGGACAAACTTAAAAATAATGTTACTACATGTCTTGGATAAAACTGAGAAGGTGAGTAGGCCACACGACATACGAATTGACGCACCCACTAATATACGTCGTGCCGCATTGTTCGCGCAACCACAATAGGGAGTTCTCCTTCCCGGGTATGACATGCGTGACGAGCACCCTGGACTCCATCTCTTAAAGCACACGTCCATGGACTATTCCACCCTCGACGATATTCGGGTCCCTCAACCCCCGCCCAATCCGCTGGCCATCAAATACGTCCAATATGAACACGCTAGGCCAACCAATTGTCGACAATGGTATGTTGGAGGGCGTCAAATAGGGAAGTGGATCGTCGAAGTACGAACGTGTTGGTGATGAAGCAGCGAGGTCCTCATCCTCGTCATCCTGCGCCTCGTCCTCCCGCACCTCCTCCTCCACCGCCTTCTCCTTCCCTTTCCCTTTCCCTTTACGGTCTCCACCCAACGTATTCTTCATGAATGCGTACATATCTTGGACCGTCGCCTCCAAACGGGACAGCTTCGCGTCGTGTGAATCCACCGTTCGAGACAACCCGATGTCGCTCGTCTCCAATCCGATGATCCTAGATTTGGCCACCCGAGAGATCACTCCCCTTGTCCTCCCTTTGCGATCAGAGCCAAGCACTTGGCTGAGTGCGTCTGTGGACAAAGATGCCTTGTCGGCATCAAACTGCGACTTATGCACTTCCTTAAGCTTTGCCTGAAACGACAAAAAGCACATGATTAGTAAAATAAGTAAACTAAAAAATTATAACGTAATTAACAATAATTAAACTGTCGGATTACTTACAATCGTGGCCGCGACGCTCGGGGACACCTCCTTGTCCTTCCCCTTCTTCGTCCGAAGAGCCACATAAGTATTGAGCCTATGTGGCTTACCCCCTGGCCCACTCCCTACCCCCTGAAATAAAATAGAGTAAAGTAAAATTAGTATCGGCCCCGTAAAGTAAAATAATATCCAATAATATATTTCTGTAGTTATAGATAAATTAAATCTTACATGCATCCTATGCTCCACCTCAGCGTAAGAGGTCCGGCCGGAGTAGTGCACGTCCGTCTTTTTAGCCCGATTTTCCCTCCCCGATTGGCGAGATGCCAATTGTCGATCCTCGATCTCATTGGCAATGAACTTTTGCCATTGTGCCAATGAGATCGGCTCCTTAGGCGGGACGGATCCGCGCCATTGTAAAATGGACTCTCGTGTTTTTCCAAAGTACCGTGTCCGCATATTTTTCTTCCACGTCTTGTGTTGCTCCCTCAACTGCTCCAAGATGGAATCGCGTAGCTTTGGATCCAAGTTGAATTGTTCCTGTCCAACAAATACAATGTTAGTTGCGAATAAATATAAATATAAATATAAATTGAAATATTCATATAAATATTACCTGTAGTTCCGCCCAAACAGCTAACTTAAGCTCATACGGCACCTCCTTCCAACTCATAAACCCCGGGCCGATGACCGTCTTTAGCAGCTCGAGGGATCTCGCTAAAAGCTCCGACTTGTTTTCGACGGTAATCCCAAATTTTTCATATTTGGGGAGCCTAGCGGCGGAGGAGCCCTCGTCGCCTCCGCTACCACCGAACCCAGACGACATCATCATAAACAGCATCATCATCTTCGCCTTAACATCTGAAGGAGACATTTTTGATGTAAAAAAAATGTTATTAGTACAGATAAAAAAAATGTTAATAGTACACATTTCATTTTACCTAATTGAATTAATTGAATTAATAGTACAGATAAAAAAATGTTCCATCTATATTATAACATATGTGTAAGTTCCGTCAATACCATTTCGTTTCAATTTTGTAATATTATGTTTTTTCCAAATATTTAAAGAGTTATTAAATGGGTGCCCCACCCCCACCCCCACCCACCTCCACACACACACGCACACCTACGCACCTACGCACACACACACACACACACACACACCCCACCTCCACCCCTACATATATGTTAGTTGATGCCATTATATTTTTACCCTAATTAGATTCTAAGGTTATCTCAATTTATATTTTAAGTTTGTATCCATTTGTGATGTTCAAGTAGTTTGAAATGTTGGAATTATATACTATTACTTTGACCGTTAGTTTGTGCACCAACTAAATTTAACATCACACACACACACACACCCCACCCCACCCCACCCCCTGCCCCCCTCCACCACCCCCTCCCCCACCACACACCACCACCACACACACACACACCCCACCCCCTACAAGTCTAAGGATGTTCTTGATTAAAAATGGGAAATCTCATATCGTTTGCAAAAAGTTCATAGATTCTTAAACCCTAGGGTTATGGATATCAAATTTCTTTCACAATTATTTCTTCGATTGCGATGGGTGAAGTTCAATTATATGTTAGAACAATAGATCCTCGCAAGTTGGTCAATCATTGTGTGAATAGGTATGAGATCATAATTTGGATTGTGATACCCCTTGATAGACTTATATGTTTTGTTTACCCGACCGATGAACTATTTTATAATCCTATAGAATTAAGTTTTAGAATCAAGGAATTGATCAGATATTCATTAAAATCGGTTAGTAGAAAATTTATTTAACCAAGAGGGTATCGAAAACATAACGTGGGGAATCATAATATACCGTAATCAACTTTAATAATAAGAACACATTCTTTCGAGTGATTTATAAATAATTAAATTTGAGTGCAATCATGATTATTTAGTGGAATGAATCGTGATTAAATAAATAAAGGATATAAATTAGACGGTTATAAATTGGGATTTCCTAGTATTTACTTTGAATCCAGTTTATTTATTTATCTTTGGTCCCTAGTATAGTCATTGCCCAAGTAGTAGGAGCGAAACTCTATAAAACCCTCCCCCACCACACACACCACACACACACACACACCTCACCCCACCCCACCCCCTGCCCCCCTCCACCACCCCCTCCCCCACCACACACACACACACACCCCACCCCACCCCCTGCCACCCTCCACCACCCTCTTCCCCCAAAACACACCACCACACACACACACACCACCGCACCCCACCCCACCCCCTGCCCCCCTCCACCACCCCCTCCACCACCACACACACACACACACACACCACCCCCTACCCCCCTCCACCACCCCCTCCCCCACCCTGCCCCACCCCGTCCCATCCCCCACACACGCACACACATACACACACATATATATATATACACATACACACATAAATATACACACAAATATATATATAAATGGAAGAGAGAGAGAGAGAGAATTAAACCTGAAATGGAGAGAGAGAGAGAGAGCAGCGTCGCAGCGTCGAGAGAGAGAGAGAGAGGGAGGGAACGGTGGGAGGGAACGGTGGGAGGGAAAAAAGAAGGGGGAAAGGGTTTTTGCTGGAAAAGTTGTCACGGTCGTGTCAAGGTCATTGACCGTGACAATTAAATTTATCACGGACTTGTCACGGTCGTGTCAAGGTCAATGACCGTGACATAAAACGCGTGTTTTTTTGTCACGGTCAATGACCTTGACAAGGCTGACCGGCTGAAAGGTGACAATTTGCCCATTTTGGTGTAGTGATAGTTAGATCAGATTGGAATGAGGTATCAAGAGACCTCTCCATTCATACCTTATCAGACTTTTATCAAAGAATTTTAGAAAAGATAAACGATGATAGATTTTATTATAAGATAAATGAAAACGAGATTGCTAACGCTGCTAAAGCAACTAGACTTATATTAGAAAGATTAAATTTAATATCTACATCCATAACAGCTACCCAAGACTACAACAGCAGCTTTGTTAAAGACTTGCATTTAGATTTAAAGGCTAAGACATAAGGATTAACCACTATCTACACAGACTTTGTTAAATTCCAACAAAATCTAGCAAATTATCTTAATAATATGGAAAGTCATAACCTATCCAAGATGGATAGTATTATTAATGAACTTAGAATAGACATGGCCAAAGTAGAAGAAAAATGCGAAGAAATTATAAATGGAATTAAAGTTGTATATAATAAGCCTTCCCAAGCAGAAATAGACTCACATTTTATTCTAACTCATTTAGATAAAATACAAAGGACTGTAGAATCTAGAAGATAGATTTGTGCAGCAACAAGAAAAAGACAATGAAATAAAAGACTATATTACAAATCTCTAGTTAATTCTCTTGCTAGACATAGTGAAGAAATTTCTGAGAAGACAAGAAAAGAGAATAAGAATTTTAAAGAAGAAATCTTTAGTCAAATAAAAAGACAAAAAGATTATTTAGACTTTTTAGAAAAAATTGAAAAAAGACTTGAACAAAAATATGTAACAACCTGTAAATTTAGGGTAACCCCTCCTATAGAAACTAGATAAAGGAATACCATAGGTAGACGAGTCATAAATGACGGATTAGATAAGACTAGTAAGATAGTTAGCTCTATCCCAAATATTGGACAGAGCAATCATATGCTCCAAAGACTTAAGGATTCATCCTACAATCTTAGGATATAGTGGAAAGAAAGAAATTTCACCAATCCTCTCCAATGGAAAGAATAGGGTGAAGTTTACTTGAAGATTGTTGAAGACTCCATTCATAATGGACAACTTCCAGCCGTTAGATACATAGACTTGTTTAAAGAAGGTGTCACTCCTAAGACTCCTAATTATAACATGACTTACCATTGTAGGAATCATGTGTTAGACAAATCCTATACTGACCTCCAAGTATTTGACTCGTAATGGCTTAGATCTAGAGGAACTAATAGGAAGTTTCAATTCATAACCTTTGGACTCTTTCAAGTAAGAATCCAGGGATTACATGGACCTCAGAATAATATCAACATATTGCGTTGTTTAGTAGATAAAAGATGGAAAGATTTTGAGAAAATCCTTATTGGGATAGCCCAATTAGAAATATCAGACAACATATGATACTTTAATGTCATTCCGACATTTACAGTAACCATAGACACAGCCAAACATTTTAAGTTGATCTTATATGCTAGTGGCTATGAAGACTATATTATCCCAAACGCTAATATAAATATAAAATTCCAAAACTATGTGAAGTTCTCCCAATTTCCTTACAAAGGAATGCAATCGGGAATTCCTAGCGGTAGATTTAATGAAGAAATATTAGTTAGAACCAATGTGTCAGACTATAATCATACTTATAGTATTAGAAATACTGGACCTGTGATAAAAAAAGTTAAGACCCTTTGGCAATTACCAGAATTTTAAGAAACTAAGACCGTACAAAATAAACCTCTATTTATTAATCAAGACGGCGTCACATGAAATGTTACTATCCAGTTTGGTCCCCCTAAGATCGTTAATAAGAATATTCAGACCGAAAAAATTAGATTTAGAAATATGGGAAAAGCCATAATCAATAATCCTTCAGAAGGATAATGTAGTAATAAGACTAGTGCTAGTTTACTAAGACAAGCCCCGATAATGAGACCTAGAAGATCATTTTAACAAAAAGACTTAATTAAAGAAAAAGATAGGATCCAAAACTTTGGACAAGAACCTTCAGAATTGGACATAAAGACATTTAAATATCACCTTAAGAAAAGTCATTCTGTTAGATTTCAAGAAAGAGAAAGATTTAATATGATAACTCAAGAGCGTATATTAAAATTAAAAGAATCTAAGAACACTAAGGAACTTCTTAGAAACCTGAGACTAATAGAAGAAGAAGAAGAAGAAGAAGAAGAAGAAGAAGAAGAAGAAGAAGAAGAAGAAGAAGAAGAAGAAGAACAAAGACTAATGCCAGCTACACAAGTAGAACCTAATAAATAAGAGATAGGAAGTAGTAGTATGCTAGAAGATGCTCCTAGAATTTTTAGTAAACCAATAGGAATAAATATTCCGATATACTCAAGCACTGTAGTAAAGACTAAACCTGATTATATAAAAGGCTTTCCATCTAGTGACAAGAGTTTCAATCCTGTTAAGACTATGGCAAGCCAAGCCATAAATCCAGTAGGTATATACCTTAACTTAGACAATTTTCAAGATAGGAAGAAGGCCTTAGATGAATGGCGTAATCAGATGAACATATGTTTTGCATCAAATAAACAATGGGATGCAAGTTCATGTAAGCAGTACGCTGAACAATCCATTAGAGGTATTGCAAAAGATTACATAGATAGTTTAAGAAAGGCTACAGATGAAGAATCCTTAGCTAAGATTGAGAATATGAAAGAAAACTTAGAAGAAAGATCAATTGAAGAATATATTAAATTGTTTACATCAAAATTCATCGGAGCTGGACATCTAGCTCAAATCAATGAACAAGACCTAGCAAAAACTAAATTAGCCCTCCTTAGCATTTACAAATTAGATAAGATAAATGAATATCGCAATAATTATGAGCAGCTATATTACCAAATTAAAGAATTTGGAGAGACCTTAAAAGATGAATACATTATAAACATACCTGCAATAGGACAAATCATAATTGACGAATATAGGAATTGGCGAGGAGTAGCTGGAGTTAAGAACAACTCCCTTGGTGAAAGAATCAATTTCGCCAAAGACTATATCATATCTAATAGACGTGATATAACTCATAGAAAGTTGATAGAAGAAACTTTTAAAAAGATCCCTCCAATTAAAGACGAAAGAGACATTGCTCCAATCCAATGGGGATGTGGAAGTGAATCTAATAAATTTAAAAAGAAATTAGAATGGAAACATAGGAAGTTTAAGACTAGACCTTTAGGATTTTCAAAGAAATGTAGATTTAGACCATCTACTACCTTTAGAGAAAAGAACTCTAAGACTAAGAAAAATAGATTTAACCAAAGAAGATATTTTAAGAAGAATACTAGTAAGTATAAGAAAGTTCCTAATTATAGGAAAGAAAAAGATGTAGCTCAAGCTGAGACTGCCACCAAAGAATGTTGGACTTACGGCAAAGAAGGACACTTCGCTAAAGACTGCCCTAATAAGAAAGATAAAGAAAGCATTAAGATTATTAATATAATATTAGACTATGCAAACCAAGAAGAGTTAGTTATCATATATGCTATTGAAATATCAGACATTGAAGATGATAACAATACAAGTATCTATAGTGCATATACAGATAGTGACTCGAAAGACTATAATAGTGATACTGATGAGTACGAAGACTCTCAGGATACTTTAGACTTGTAAATGATGCAAACTAATCAAGAAGATTTAGATAATGAATATATAGACTTTGAAGAAGCTTGGTATAAGTGCATATTAAGCCCATTTTTTAAGAAAAGATGTACAGTTAGTAATCCTGAGTTACTAACCTATATACCTAGATGCTACTTTGATGAAAGACATTATTGCACATTCGAAATGAAGTGTAGCAAGAAAGACTTTAGATGCGTAGAATGCTTTGAGATTATACGAACAGAATTATTTATGATTTGTGTTATTTGTCAATTACACTACCATGATGACTGTTGGAGAATTAGATTAGAGCAATTTATGCTAGCCAGTATGACGCTCAAATAGACTTAGATATTAAAAAATATTATCAAGACATTGATAGAAATATAGCCAAAAGATTGCAAGAAAATGAAGACTTCAAAGGAAAGGGAATTTCCTATGATTTAGAAGAATACCATTCTGATAGTAGTTCAGAAGACCAAATACCCTTAGATTTTATAGATAAACCACAGAAAGGAATATCTATTTTAGAAAAGAACAATTTAGGAATTTTTACTAAACCACATGATTGTTTTGTAGAATTATCTGTTCAATACAAAGACTATCCTAAAAGACTTTCAGCTTTTATAGATACAGGATGCTCTCAGAGTATTTGCAACGCTAATGACTTCCCTGAAGACTATTTTTTAGAAAGTACTCAAGAAATCTATGGTAAAGTGGCTAATGGAGACCCATTTACTTTATATTTCCAAACTATTCCTATTTATTTAAATTCAGGAAATCAGACTAATAAAACCGTTAATCATCGATTTTGGATAATGGATCCTTGTCCTAGTTTCACAAGAAACATTATTTTAGGACAAGACTTTATTAGTAAATATCATCCTTATACGCAGTATAATGATAAGATCTTAATTAGTGATAACGAGGAATTTAATATTAAAGCTCCTCTAATAGATCACAAGGCTGCCTTTGACCTTATGTAGGTCAAACCCAATTATAGACCCATAAAACATCAGAGTTCTTCAGCTGAGCATGGTGGGCCTAGACCTACAAACCAACAAGAAGCCCTAAATATTACAAAACCCTTATAAAAGAATGTAAGTGTCCAGACGAAAAGTGTTATAAGCAAATAGCGCTTATACAGCAAGACATTTTAGATCAGGCCCAACATACCTTATTATAGGTTCAAACTATATCCAAACAGAAGAAAATGGATATAGAAGTAGAAAAGTAAAAGATTAGGCAATTAGCAGAGCTACCTTAGGAGAAAATCCCATTGCAAAGTGGGATAAAGACCAAAGCTATTGTGAAATTATCCTTATTAACCCAGATGCCACTATTAATGGTGGAACCTATAAGAAAGGATATTCACAAGAAGACAGAGAATAATTCAAAAAAGACATAGATGAAATGCTTAAGTTAGGCATTATTAGAGAAAGTAAAAGTAGATATAATAGCCTTACCTTCTATGTTCAAAATGAGTCTGAACGTAAAAGAGGAAAAAGACGCATGGTTATAGATTATAAACAATTAAATAAGAATTGTGAATTTGATTCTTATAAGATACCAGATAAGAATAATTTGATTAATTTAATTGAAGATAGAATTATATTCAGTAAGTTTGATTGCAAATCAGGTTTCTGGCAAATTAAGATGCATCTAGACAGTATTACTTGGATAGCCTTTAGTGTGCCCCAAGAAAAATACGAATGGCTAGTAATACCATTTGGATACTTGAACGATCCTCAAGTATTCCAAAGAAGAATGGTTAATATATTTAGACCTTATTCAGAATTTTGTCTTGTTTATATAGATGATATTCTTATAGCCAGTAAGACTCAGATAGAGCATATAGACCATCTTAAAAAGATTATTTTATAATTAAACAAGCATGGTATTGTTATTTCTGAAAGGAAAATGCAATTATATCAGACTGAGAGAGACTTTGTGGGAATGCACATTAATAAAGGAAAATTATCCTTGGCAGAACACATAACCAAAAAGATTCTTGAGTTTCCAGACCAACTTGCAGATAGAAAATAATTACAATCATTTTTAGGATTGCTTAATTGTGCTGCAGACTTTATTAAAGACCTTGCCTCAAAAAGACAAAGCTTCACGGTCAAATTAAAAGGAACAGACAAAATTAATCATTTTTATTGGACTAAAGATGATTTTAAAGTTATAATACAGATTAAAGATGCAGTCAAGAATATTCCTTTACTTGAACTGCCTAATGCAGAAGACCAGTTTATAGTAGAAACAGATGCCTCTGATAAACAATGGGGAGCAATATACTTTGACATTGATCATCAGACAAAAAAGAAGAAACTTTGTAGATATAGTTCTGGAACCTTTACAGACCCAGAAACAAGATACACTGCCCATGAAAAAGAAGTTTTAGCTATAGTAAGGGCAATAGAAAAATATATGCTTTTTCTTAGACATAAACATTTTACTATTTATACCGACTCTTCTTATGCAGTAAAATTCAGAGACTTAGACTTGTCCAAATCAATTACTAACAGACTTATTAGATGGCAACAATTACTTAATGGTTATGACTTCTCTGTTATACACATTAAGGGAAGTAAAAATACCATTCCAGACATCATATCGAGAGAACCAATGTTTGCTAACTCTAATATAATTTCATGTTTTATGTTGCAAACAAAAAACCTAGACAACATGAGTTCCTCTGGAACAAATAGACTGAACAGAGAAGACGTTGCAGACTAACTTAGATGCATAAGACCAAATGCTGGTGCAGTGCAAAGACAGACTCATATTCAAGACTCTCAAGAAAGACCAATCCTAGAGAACTTTTATGATATCTTGGTTCCTCCAAGAAAATATAGACAAAAGATTATTGCTCAAAATATACTCATTGAGAAAATGTATTTTCCCCAATATAGACCCGATCAAAGATACCCAGACTTGATCAAATTTAGATGAGAATTTTCAGATGACGAAAATAATCTTATAGACGCCATATGGTGGAATGTGAAGAATAGACTATGGATATAGTTCAAACAAAATTTGGTAGCTAATGCCAGATTCATGAGGACTCAAAGACTTGCAGTTACCCAACTCAGTGGTACTGCTATGCCTAGACCATAGACTCAAACCTATGCTCAGACTCTTGGAGAATCCTCCAAAGCTAGACCCACTGATAATTTTTGTTATCAGAAAAAGACTTTTAAGACTAAGATTGTTATACCGTTTGGTCATAATAATCTTCTATTATCAGAAGACTATAAGAAAGAATATAATAGCATTATTGAACATTTCAATATATTATTATATGAGACTAATGGAGATTCCTTAATGATGAAAGGTTTCTTCAAAGACGTTCCAAAGATTTATCTTTCTGGAAAAGCAGAGATTGCCCAGATAACCTTAGCAGACTATGGGTTCATTGGACTCATCCAAATTGAGACTATTAAAGACTTTGTTGCTCTTGGAAAAATAGTCCATGAGTATGTTAAGAAGGTAGAAGACTTTCTTCCTCTATTTTTCAGAATCTATCAGATTGCTCCAAGTTCCTGTACAGGAATGAGAGTTAAAGGATTTAGACTTGTTAGATTTTCCAATTATATATTTGAAGATGTTGAGATTCTATCAGAAGACGAGACTAAAGATTTAATTGTTGATCAGTCCAAGCTCCAAATTGCTCAAGCCATGGAGACAATAGAAATCTTGAAATTATTAGCATGCGAAGACAGATGGTACACTGCCTACCGCAAAGAAGACCTAATAATCCAAGCCGATGAGATATTCAATGGAAGGCTAAAGAAAGAAGCCAATGAATTGGTAGAGATAGCTTTGCCAGCTAGACTTAGAATTGTGGGCCTCATTGACGAATTTTTCAATAATGCCCTCCCAGGCCAGGACAAGGAAGGAGAAGACACATACACGACAAAGAAGGGCCCCTCAATAGTGAATGAATTATTAAAGACGAAAGACTCATTTGCCTAGACTCTGCTTTCTATAAAGCAAAAATATTCATGCCCCACACGAGCCACCAGACTAATAAAAAACAAAGACATTGGCTGTTTGATTCTCTTGCATTATCACAAGACGACAGACTTATGGGCCATGACCATCAGACGGTCCCATTCAGACATAGACCTACCAAAAGAAGATGAATTACTTTATGAAGAGATAAGGCTATAGACTTTAAATATTTATTTTTCTTCTTTAACCGGTTAGCTTTTTGCCTCCGGTAGTAAGTCATATGTATGTTCCCTTGTGCTATAAAAGGGACGTGAAGGTTGTGTTGTAGAGAATCAGTTGTTAGAGATCGAAGTTTAGAAGCTAGAAAGAGTGTGTAAGCTTGTAGTGATATGTACATGAGTGAGTAATCCTCTCATGGTTAGGGGAGAGTTGTATTTACTTATGCAATGCAATAAAAGTATTTTTCTTTTCCAGAAATCTCTTATGTTGAGTTGTTATTATTTTCCAAATTGTCTCCAACTTTCTGTTCATAGAGGACTATTGTGTGGAACCTCTGGTGTAGCACATAAGGTGTTAAACTGGTGAGCCGCTGTCAGGTGCCGATTAGCCGTGAGCCGTTATCCAGGTGGGCGTTAGGCGTGAAGGCGTACAAGCAGGAAACGGGTTCAATGACAAAATAGTGGATTGAGGTGCGACACATAAAGAGGGAGTTGTAGGAGGCCGAGATCGAAGAAAAATAGTAGCAAGGCTGAAGAGAAGAAGGAAGGAAGATAAAGATATTATAGACCAGGAAGAAGGTATAACTCGAACCAAACCCTTAACTATTTTACATATTATTATTTTAAAAGAATTTTGTATGAGCCTACAAATTACTGCTGACTTTTTAAAATTTGTTAATCAAACAAGTTTAGACTTAACTAGATAAATTCAAGCTTGAACTCTTACAGACCCTAAAGATATAAAAAAAAACTTATAGAATCTGCTTTAACATACGCAGGTGGTACTTTCAAATATATAGACCAGGTTATTGAGTGGTTAGCACGTGAAGTACCTAGAATAGAAATAATTAGAACAGGGATCCGTGATCTCTTTAGACAAAAATTAAGAACCGACGATTTTGTAGAAGAACTGTCAAGACCTGAAAAATATCTAGAATACACTAGAATACTTGAAGATAGTATAGACGTATTAAAGTTTATTAGACGAAAAAGGCTAGCAGAAACCAAAGCTATTTTAATTAAAGCCGGAGGAATCCATCCTCTACTTAAAAACGTAGAAACAGCTGCCCCTAGAACATATCGTAGATTTTTGTCATCTTATGGTGATAATAATTTAGACGAATTTATAGATAACGATATAATTGATATTGTTAATCAAATATATAAAGAAATTAGACTGATAAACCCACAATACCGTATAAGTTATTTAAGACTATAATATTTTTCATCAAAACCGCTTGCAATTTCTAGACTCCCTGAAGAAACTATTTATATAGGCAATCCTCGCTATTCAGAATTTCAATACGATAGTGACGGAAGAAGCTTGAGAAGTAGCAGTAGCCCTCCAACTTCTACACTTAGACTTCCAGATTAATTAGGCTTTAAAATAAGCTTAAAAAGACTTTAAAAATCATTGGGGTATAAATTTCTATTCTAAAAATCTTAGAACGTGACAAAAGGTATAAGCGGTCCCAGACTTTTTGGACGGTAGCGAAACCCGTCATTTAGACCCGTTATATAGACCCGTCAGAGATCCCGACCGTATATATATATATATATATATAAAATAAAGGAGCATGGTTTTTGATAAAATATCTCCACTTTTATGCATGACATTTCATGCATGATATTTTCTCCCTTTCATGCCCATGCATGAAATGTCATGCTAAAGTGTGTTTTTTTTTAATAGAAAAGGGTCTTTTTTTGTTTTTTTAGAAGGGAATTAATTTTAAATAATTTAATTTACATTTTTTTATTATTTATATTTTTTTAATTTATATTTTGAAATTATTTTTTTATTTTTTTTATTTTTATTTTTTCTTTAATTTTTTTTATCATGAGGGCAAATTTATCTTCGTACCCTCGGCATAGGCATGCAAGAGAGAGAGAGAGGTAAATATATGTATGCCTGTTACTTATTATACTGTGCGTGTTTTGTATATATGGAAATAATCGATATTTAAAAAAATATTCTTAGTGAGAAAGAGAATACCTATGAGAATAACGGTTGTGTAGTTGAATATCTATCTTTAAAGATAAGGTAATACGAGATACGGGTGATGGGTAAATGCATGAAATTATTGGTGTGATATATATATATATATATATATATATATATATATATATTGAAAAAAAGACACTTATTTTTAGTTCAACTCATTTAATCGCTCAAACACACATTTATCTAATATTCTATTTTTTTAAAGGTCCGCGCCAATGACAATCCACCCCAAATCGAAAAATGAAATAGTTTTATATATGGGACATTTTCTCAAATTCTTGTGAAAATGTAACATTTTCTTGTGAACACAGTAAACTTTACTGTATGCACCAGAAAATGAAATAATATATATATATATATATATATATATATATATATATATATATATATATATATATATATATATATATATATATATATATATATAGACACTTATTTTTAGTTCAACCCATTTAATCGCACAAACACCCATTTATCTAATATTCTATTTTTTAAAGGTTCGCGCCAACGACAATCCACCCCAAACCGAAAAATAAAGTAGTTTTATATATTGGACATTTTCTCAAATTCTTGTGAAAATGTAACATTTTCTTGTGAACACAGTAAACTTTACTGTATGCACCAGAAAATGAAATAGTTTTATATATGTGACATTTTCACATACAGTAACATTTACTGTGCTTAAATAGTTTTATATCTGCGACATTTTCACAAACAGTAACATTTACTGTGTTGATATTACACAGACAGTAAAATTTACTGTGTTGGTCAATTAATGTATAAACATATATATATATATATATATATATATATATATATATATATATATATATATATATATATATATATAGAGAGAGAGAGAGAGAGAGAGAGAGGCGGGTTCATGTGCACATTAAGTTTGCTGGCCAATTTTATTAAAATAGTAAAAAAAAAAAATTGAGCGGATTTTTTTTGTGTGATATTTAAACATTTCAAGGGACCCATATAAAAAAAATCAACTCAAAAAAACTTTTTTTGCTATTTTTAAAAAACCGGTCAAACTTTCACAGCTTTTAAAGTGCTTAAAAGCAGCGAAAGATTGACCCATTTTTTAAAAATAGCAAAAAAAGCTTTTTTGTGGTGATTGTTTTTATATGGGTCCCTTGAAATGATTAAATATCACACAAAAAAAATCAATTCAAAAATATTTTTTTTACTATTTTAATAAAATGATGTGCACACTTTGTGCAAAGAGAGAGAGAGAGATTGTAAAAACGACACCTATTTTTAGTTTAACCCATTTAATCGCTCAAACACTCAATTATTCAATATTCTCTTATTTTTTAAGATCCGCGTCAGTGGCACCCCTACTCACCCCAAACGGAAGCTCAAGTGGATTCAAACTCCTTTTTTTTCGATATTCTCATATTTTTAAAGGTTCGCCCTATCGTCACCCAATCCTCACCAATAGCCACCCCCATTGTCGGAGCTTTAACGACCTTCGGCAAAGCTCCGGTTTGGAGTGGGTAGGGGTGGCATGGGTGCCGCTAGCGCGGACCTTTAAAAATAAGAGAATATTGGATTAATGGGGGTTGATCCACCGGAGCTCCGATTTGGGGTGACTAAGGGTGGTATTGGGTGCCGCTGATGCAGGGCTTTAAAAATAAGAGAATATTTGATAAATTGGTGTTTGAGCGACTAAATGGGCTAAACTAAAAAGATGTCTTTTTTTCAATATATATATATGGGTTTATAAATTATTTAACCCATTTATTTAACCAATTTGTTTGTATCATTGTTTAATAATAACAACAAATGTAACAACCCAGTTAATATGTATTATTATATGTAATTCTTATTTTGAGATTTTTTTTAATTAAGTCCCGTTGACTATTCAACCATTAATTAATTCTATTTTAAAGGTGTACACAGTAAATATTAATGTCTGTGTAATTTTTTTTCATTAAAATATTATGTACTCCGTGAATCTTGTTTGATAAATATATGGATAAAATTTTCTTGAGAACATAGTAAATTTTATTGTCTGTGTAATATTAACACAGTAAATGTTACTGTTTATGAAAATGTCACAGATATAAAACTATTTCATTTTCTGGTGCATACAATAAAGTTTACTGTTTGTGTAATTTTTTTTTTTGAAATTTTATATGCTTCGTTGATCTTGTTAGATATATCTCGACGAAGAGATTTCAAAAATAATAATTTTGTAAAAAACGAATTTATCAATCAAAAGTTATGATCATTTGAAAACTAAAAATAGAACCTCAAAAAAAAATTAACTTATGTAACTTTACGGATGGTTGGTTTAAAAATGATAAAATTGTCAAAAAAAAAAGTCCCAAAAAATAAGGAATATGACTTATTTAATGGTTGAAAAGTGAATATGACTTGGGAAAACTTGGTTCATATGAGTCCTATATATAATAATCCATTTTTATAATTCTTTTAAGGGATTAAATTCCATTTCTTAATATATGATAATAATGATGTTTGACACGAACTCCAAAAGAATGATTAATTACATTTTGATCCCTATAATTTTTCTCCCTTTTCACTTCACCACCCGTACTGTTATTTTATAGACTTAACCCCTCAACTTATAAAGATGCATGAGGGCTAAATCTAAAGAACAAAAGTACAAGTAGTGAAGTGAAAATATGTGCAAAGTTAAAGGCATCAAAAGTGTAATTAACCCAAAAATTAAGTTTACTAATTTGTATTCAATGATTTATGTAATAGCCCAATTTTTGAATTACACCCACTTAAATATAAGACACGTAACCAATTAAACTGTTAGTAAGTATTTCCTGTGTATAATTTTTGTTGACCGAATTAAAATCATAAAAAATATCAAGCCATACCAACCTTCTGTCCGTCCACAGAAGACATTTTCGATTTGTAAATGCATAGATACAAACAACTCCAGGCGCCACATCAAAATATAGAAAGTGAGAATGTCAATACAATTGCTGTGTGATGTATTTAGCAAGTAAAACGTGTATATTTAATTAAGGGAAAATGTTAACATATGCACTTAAGGCACATGTTTTAAACCTCAAAATAGCAAGTATAAAAACTCGACATGAGTATCTGTGTCCTACTAATTATATGTCGAAACTGTCCCTATTAGTTTTGGGTACTAAGGTCGTGCCTTTTTTCACACCACACAAACTACTTGGTCGTCTATTATTTTGCACAATATTAGAAGAAATGTGCGTGAAAACCACAACATCTGGAGCTGCTTTTTTGTTTTTGCACAATTTCATAATTTATGAAGAAGCCACTATCTGGCTTCTTGCACTGAAAGATAAAATGCAGTAACTATAACAAAGTATCTTGACTTTAAATTCATTTAATCATAGTCACTAACTCACCAACACAATCTGATGCAGCTTTTCTTGATATTTATATTTAAAGCTCAAGTCAAGAGGGATGATAACACAAAAAATGGACATTTATTTTCCCTACAACAAGGGGGAATATTTCACGAAATTACGGGGGGTAGGGGGCGCTTGGATGATGTGACGTCCATCTCACGAACCGGACATGTAGGTGTACCGTGTCTGAGCACCAATCACAAGCTCGATAAGTTTTGCTACATATTCAGAGAAGAGATGTCAGGGAAGCTTTTTTTCCTTTTTTTTTATCCTCTTGCTATTATAAAAACAAGTTTATGAGAAAAATTATGCTGAATATATAATGCTAAACAAACCTGCAAGCAACCCAATAATAGGAACTGGTTCTAATAATTTTCCTGTGCTTTCGAGTCTTCTCCTGAAATATTTGACAATCATTAAGCAGCAGAAGATTTACGTAGATAAACAGAAGCACCTTCCAACACAAGCCCTTTATAGTGAAAGGCCAAAGAAGATAGGAGTAAATGAAAAGAAAGAAATTATAGTTGTGCCCCATATGATCCAACCCACCCGCCCCCAAAAACAATTAAAAAAAAATCTTTTCTTTTTTGAAATCCCAACATATAGACAGTGCCGGCTCCACCCCTAGGCAGATGAGGTGGCTGCCTAGGGCCTCAAAATATGGAGGGCCCCTATTAAATACACATGTATATAGTGTGTGTGTGTATATATAATAAATGAAATGCACTGGTTAGTACTATTTTCTAGACAAGTATAACAATTTTTTTAAACTTTTTGTCTAAACTCTCCCACTTCTCAACCTACCGACTACATTCTTTACGTCTCTCTCTCTCTAATTAATTAATTAAAATAACTAACATATTTCATGGTCTCCCTCTTCCTTCCTTTCCCTCCCCATTTCTTAATTTTACACGACTCCAACTAAAAAAGTTTGTTCCCACTAAAAAAAATTGCCCAGCTGGACATATAATATCTAATAACTCCAACTCTCAAAACTTCTCTCCACAAGGTTTGCTTGTTTAATTACAATGGTCATTATGTTTTGTATTAGTTTATACTTTTCTGAATTTCTGAATTTCTGAATTTTTTTAATTACTTTATTGTAACTCTTAACCTTATAAAAATATTGTAAAAACTATTGTAGCAAATCTTGAATATAAAAACATAATTCATAATTTTGCTTGCCAAAAAGCAAGAAAAATAAATTTTAGTTAAGAATTTTATTAAAAAAAATTATATAGAAGGCCCCATATTAAGTCCTCGCCTAGAGCCCCTAGTTTCCTTGAGCCGGCCCTGCATATAGACTGCACAAGATAGGAACTGGCTAGAAATATATGAATGATTACCGGGTATATTTGGTAAAGAATGGGTCTTGCATGAGGTAAAATGCCCATAGCAGCTTCCGCCTATTTAGCTGTATCAGAACAATATGATAAAAAATCAAACTTGGCATTAAAGTTGATCAACCATGGCATTACTAACATACACTTGTCATCAAAATCAGTGGATAGCCAAATTCATGCCGAAGCTGATAAACACTCAAATATGTACATAGACCCAATAAAATAAAATAAAATAAACTTTCCTTCTCTTTCCTACGAGAAGTTGAAACATAGATGAGAATAAAGTACTCATAGAAGGACAGATGATCCCTCAAAGGCCATGTTCCAATTTATATGGAGAGAGCATTCACGACAAATGTGTCAAGGGTGCGTACATTTGTCTTAATTCGACATGTAATCTTTTTCTCATTTTCTATGCAAACATTACTTACCTACCTCCCAAAAAATTTGGGTTTTAGAAAAAACCATAAAAGTAAAAGAACAGCTCACCAAGACACTCATTTTTTCACTCCCTTTCCAACTTTTCAAAAAAAATGTACTATTTTCAATCTTTTTTACAACTTTGTAATCATACACACCCTAAATGCTTAACGTAATAGCATAATCTATCCTATTATGAAGGTTAAAATGATTCGTACTTTGCTCTCTCATAAAAGATGGATAAAAATTATATGCTGGAAAAATCAAAGAACTCTAACCTCATGCTTCTCAGGGTTGGAAAGATGAAACCATTTGTCTTTCCCACTACTCTGCGACGATGTAACATACGAAAGAATGCTCATTCCCGTGAGATCCACAGCCAACGACATAGACCATGGAAACCATGAACGAACTCCGTACTTTCTTATCAATAAAACATAAATGAGAGGTCTTATTATGAACATCACCTCCCCCGTCATAAATAACCCCCCCGGAAGACCCTTCTCTGACAAGATACTGGAAAGGGTAGGTCTCTCAACCACAACAGCTGCAAGACATTAATCAAAGTTCAGCAAAAAATGTCCCATTGATAGAAAGGACAATTGTCTTGTTAAGGGCACACTTTAAAACACGAAAATAGAAAGGTCAAGGGTGATGTATGATGTTAGTGTCTTAGTCAAGTGTTTGTACGTGCCACATTAAGAGTCCACTGTGAAAATCAATGAAAAATACTCTAACATGGACTCTTACTTTGGGACACACAGATTATTAAATTGAGTAAATCGCAAGAATACCCCTAAACTACTTTAATTGCCCCTGCCCACCCAACCCAACCCCGCCGGGGGGAAATATACATTTTGTTGCAAAGATCCCATATGTTGCTAATGTAATATCATATATATATATATATATATATATATATATATATATATATATATAATTAGGATCTAGAATGGACTCATTTAACGGACCTATCAACGGACTTTTGTCCTTTTCCCAACAAATGGTCCCCGTATGGTCCCCACTTATCTTATAAAAACCCCTTTAAAGACTACACCTTTAAAAGAATTATAATTCAAGACCCAATATTAGTATCAGACTTTTAAGTAATTAAAATACCACCAAATTCCGACCAAACACCAATTCTGGTATCAGAGCCATAAGACGTTCCTTTTAGACATACGATTAAAAGACTTTAATGCCCTTAGGATTTATCCCTCGCATTTACCAAGATATTTTTGGAACCAACCCAGACTACCAACCTATACCCATAACTGATTTAGACTCAGAAGGTTGTTTAACCACACACATAGACGGTTGTTCACACATTGAACATATCCCAGCCAAACACGCTGACAGTAGACAAGTCACTGCTAGTGCTATTAATAGCATAATAGACCAAAATAAGTGTATACTGCTTATATTAAGACAATTAATAAAAGACACTCATACCTTAGAAACTGAGATTAAAAATATCTCTAAAAGATTATTAGACATAGATAATCAAATCCCAATAGACTTAGTACACGTGTTACAAGATATAAATATTAAGACTAATCAGATAGAAGTCCTTAACAAAGACATTTCAGAAATTAAGACTTTAATTAAAAATCAAGACAGTGAGTTAATTAAACTTACTAAAGAACAAGCTAAGCTTATCCCTAGACTTGATAGTTATCTTCCTAATGGAGATAGTTAGATCAGACTGGAATGAGGTATCAAAAGACCTCTCCATTCAGACCTTATCCGAATTCTATCAAAGAATTTTAGAAAAGATAAACGATGATAGATTTTATTACAAGATAAATGAAAATGAGATTGCCAACGCAGCTAAGGCAACTAGACTTATACTTGAAAGATTAAATTTAATTTCCACATCTATAGCAGCTACCCAAGACTATAATAGTAGCTTTGTTAAAGACTTGCATTTAGACTTAAAGGCTAAAACAGAAGGATTAACTACCTTCTACACAGACTTTGTTAAATTCCAACAGAATTTAGCAAATTACCTTAATAATATGGAAAGACATAATCTATCCAAAATGGATAGCATTATTAATGAACTTAGACTAGACATGGCCCAAGTAGAAGAAAAATACGGTGAAATTATAAACGGAATTAAGGCCGTATATAATAAACCTTCCCAAGCAGAAATAGACTCTCCTTTTATTCTAACTAGGTTGGATAAAATTGAAAAGACTGTAGAAACCATAGAAGTTAGAACTATGCAACAACTAGAAAAAGATAATGAAGTAAAAGACTATATCACTAACGTTGGTAAAACCATTGTTAATTCTCTAGCTAGACATAGTGAAGAAACTTTTGAAAAGACTAGAAAAGAAAATAAGAATTTTAAAGAAGAAATCCTTAATCAGATAAAAAGACAAAAAGATTATTCAGACTTCTTAGAAAGAATTGAAAAAAGACTTGAACAAAAACAGGTAACCCCCTGTAAGTTTAAAGAATCTCCTCCCATAGAAACTAGAGAAAGGAATACAATAGGTAGACGTGTCATAAATGATGGATTAGATAAGACTAGTAAGATAGTTAGCTCTATCCCAAATATTGGACAGAGTAACCATATGCTCCAAAGACTTAAAGACTCGTCCTCCAATGTTAGGACATGGTGGAAAGAAAGGAATTTCACCAATCCCCTCCAATGGAAAGAGTGGGGTGAAGTTGATTGGAAGATTGTTGAAGACTCCATTCATAATGGACAACTTCCAGCCGTTAGATATATAGACTTGTTTAAAGAAGGTGCCACTCCTAAGACTCCCAATTACAACATGACCTACCATTGTAGAAATCATGTGTTAGACAAATCCTACACTGAGCTCCAAGTATTTGACTCAGAATGGCTTAGATCTAGAGGAACTGATAGAAAGTTCCAATTCCCAACCTTTGGACTCTTTCAAGCAAGAATCCAAGGATTACATAGACCCCAGAATAATATCAACATATTATGCTGTTTAGTAGACAAAAGATGGAAAGACTTTGAGAAGAGTCTTATTGGAATAGCCCAATTAGAAATGTCAGACAACATTGGATACTTTAATGTCATTCCGACATTTACAGTAACCGTAGACACAGCCAAGCATTTTAAGTTAATCTTATATGCTAGTGGTTATGAAGACTATATTATCCCAGACGCTAATATAAATATAGAATTTCAAAGCTATGTGAAGTTCTCCCAATTTCCTTATGAAGGAATGCAGTCAGGAATTCCTAGCGGTAGACTTAATGAAGAAATCTTAGTTAGAACCAATGTTTCAGATTATAATCATACTTACAGTATTAGGAATACTGGACCTATGAAAGAGAAAGCTAAGACCCTCTGGCAATTGCCAGAATTTCAAGAAACAAAGACTATACAAAATAAACCATTGTTTATTAATCAAGACGACGTCACTGGAAATGTTACCATCCAGTTTGGTCCTCCTAAGATTGTCAATAAGAATATCCAGACCGAAGAAATTAGATTTAGGAATATGGGAGAAGCCATAATCAATGATCCTTCAGAAGGAGAATGTAGTAGTAAGACTAGTGCTAGTTTACTTAGACAAGCCCCGACAATCAGACCTAGAAGATCATTTGAACAAAAAGACTTAGTTAAAGAAAAAGCTAGGATCCAAAACTTTGGACATGAACCCTCAGAATTGGATATGAAGACATTTAAAGATAACCTTAAGAAAAGTCATTCTGTTAGGTTTCAAGAAAGAGAAAGATTTAATATGATAGCCCAAGACCGCATATTAAAATTAAAAGAATCTAAGAACACTAAAGAACTTCTTAGAAATTTAAGACTAATAGAAGAAGGAGAACAAAGACTAATGCCAGCTACACAAGTAGAGCCTAGCAAACAAGAAATAGGAAGTAGTAGTAGGCTAGAAGATGCTCCTAGAGTTTTTAGTAAACCAATAGGAATAAATATTCCTATATACTCTAGCACCGTAGTTAAGACTAAACCTGATTATATAAAAGACTTCCCAACTAGTGATAAGAGTTTCACTCCTGTCAAGACTATGGCAAGCCAAGCCATAAATCCAGTAGGTAAATACCTCAACCTAGACAATGTGCAAGATAGGAAGAAAGCCTTAGACGAATGGCGTAATCAGATGAACATGTGTTTTGCATCTAATGAACAATGGGATGCAAGTTCATGTAAGCAGTACGCTGAGCAATCCATTAGAGGAATTGCAAAAGACTACTTAGATAGTTTAAGAAAGGCTACAGATGAAGACTCCTTAGCTAAGATTGAGAAGATAAAGGAAAACCTAGAAGAACGATCAATTGAAGAATATATTCAATTGTTCACTGAAGAATTCATTGGAGCCGGACATCTAGCTCAGATCAATGAACAAGACCTAGCAAAAACTAAGTTAGCCCTCCTTAGCATTTGCAAGTTAGATAAGATAAATGAATATAGCAATAATTATGAACAGCTATATTACCAAATTAAAGAATTTGGAGAGACCTTAAAAGACGAATACTTTAGAAAGATACCAGCCATTGGACAAATCCTAATTAATGAATATAGGAATTGGCGAGGAGTATCTGGAGTTAAGAATAACTCCCTTGGTGAAAGAATCAATTTCGCCAAAGACTATATCATATCAAATAGACGTGATATAACCCATGGAAAGTTAATAGAAGAAACTTTCAAGCAGATCCCTCCAATCAAAGACGAAAGAGACATCGCTCCAATCCAATGGGGATGTGGAAGTGAATCTAAGAAATTCAAGAAGAAAGTAGAATGGAAACATAGGAAGTTTAAGACTAAACCTTTAGGATTTCCAAAGAAGTATAAATTTAGACAATCTACTACTTTTAGGGAAAAGAATCCTAAGACTAAGAAAAATAGATTTAATCAAAGAAGATACTTTAAGAAGAATACTAGTAAGTATAAGAAGGTTCCTAATTATAGGAAAGAAAAAGACGTAGCTCAATCTAAGACTGCCACCAAAGAGTGTTGGACTTGCGGCAAAGGACACTTTGCTAAAGACTGCCCTAATAAGAAAGATAAAGAAAGTATTAAAATTATTAATACAATATTAGACTATACAGATCAAGAAGAATTAGATATCCTATATGCTATAGAAATATCAGATATAGAAGATGATGATAACACTAGTATCTATAGTGTTTATACAGACAACGATTCTGAAGACTATAGTGATACTGATGAGTATGAAGACTCTCAGGATACCTTAGACTTATATATGATGCAGACTGATCTAGGCGATCTAGATAATGAATATATAGACTTTGAAGACGCTTGGTATAAATGTATATTAAGCCCCTTTCTGAAGAAAAGATGGACTGTTAGTAATCCAGAGCTACTAACCTATATACCTAGATGTTACTTTGACGAAAGACATTATTGCACGTTTGAGATGAAGTGTTGCAAGAAAGACTTTAGATGTGTAGAATGTTTTGAGACTATACAAACAGAATTATTTATAGTTTGTATTGTTTGTCAACTACACTACCATGAAGACTGTTGGAGAACTAGATTTAGAGCAATTTATACTAGCCAGTATGACGCTCAAATAGACTTAGATATTAAAACCTATTATCAAGACATTGATAGGAATATAGCCAAAAGATTGCAAGAAAATGAAGACTTCAAAGGAAAAGGAATTTCCTATGACTTAGACGAATACCATTCTGATGATAGTTCAGAAGAACAAATACCCTTAGATATTATAGATAAACCCCAGAAAGGAATATCTATTCTAAAAAAGAATAATTTAGGAATTTCTACTAAACCACATGCTTGTTTTGTAGAATTATTTGTTCAACATAAAGACTATCCTAAAAGACTTTCAGCCTTTATCGATACAGGGTGCTCTCAGAGTATTTGTAAGGCTAATGCCTTCCCTGAAGACTACTTTTTAGAAAGTACTCAAGAAATCTATGGTAAAGTGGCTAATGGAGATCCATTTACCTTATATTTCCAGACATTCCTATTTATTTTAAATTAGGAAATCAGACCAACAAAACCGTTAATCATCGGTTTTGGATAATGGATCCTCGTCCTAGTTTCACAGGAAACCTTATTTTAGGACAAGACTTTATTAGTAAATATCATCCTTATACCCAGTATAATGATAAGATATTAATTAGTGACCAAGAGGAATTTAATATTAAAGCTCCTCTAATAGATCATAAGACTGCCTTTGACCTTATGCAAGTCAAGCCCAATTATAGACCCATAAAACATCAGAGTTCTTCAGCTGAGCATGATGGACCTAGACCTACAACCCAACAAGAAGCCTTAGAAATAACTAAACCCTTACAAAAAGAGTGTAAGTGTCCAGACCAAAAGTGTTATAAGCAAATAGCGCTTATACAACAAGACATTTTAGATCAAGCCCAGCAGACCTTATTACAGATTCAAGCCATATCCAAACAAAAGAAAATGGATATAGAAGTAGAAAAAGAGAAGATTAGGCAACTAGCTGAGTCTACTTTAGGAGAAAATCCCATTGCTAAGTGGGATAAAGACCAAAGCTATTGTGAGATCATCCCTATTAACCCAGACGCCACTATTAATGGAGGAACCTATAAGAAAGGATACTCACAAGAAGATAGGGAAGAATTTAAGAAAGACATAGACGAAATGCTTAAGTTAGGCATTATTAGAGAAAGTAAAAGTAGACATAATAGTTTGGCCTTCTATGTTCAAAATGAATCTGAACGTAAAAGAGGAAAAAGACGCATGGTTATAGATTACAGACAATTAAATAAGAATTGTGAATTTGATTCTTATAAGATACCAGACAAGAATAATTTGATTAATTTAATCGAAGATAGAATAATATTCAGTAAGTTTGATTGCAAATCAGGCTTCTGGCAAATTAAGATGCATCCAGACAGTATTACTTGGACAGCCTTTAGTGTGCCCCAAGGAAAATACGAATGGCTAGTCATGCCATTTGGATACTTGAATGCTCCTCAAGTTTTCCAAAGAAGAATGGATAACATATTTAGACCTTATTCAGAATTTTGCCTTGTTTACATAGATGATATTCTTGTAGCAAGTAAGACTGAGATAGAGCATGTAGACCATCTTAAAAAGATTATTTTAGAATTAGATAAACATGATATTGTCATTTCCGAAAGGAAAATGCAACTATTTCAGACTGAGATAGACTTTGTGGGAATGCATATTAATAAAGGAAAATTATCCTTGACAGAACACATAACTAAAAAGATTCTTGAGTTTCCAGATCAACTCAAAGATAGAAAACAATTACAATCATTTTTAGGATTGCTTAATTGTGCTGCAGACTTTATTAAAGACCTTGCTTCAAAAAGACAAAGCTTAACATCCAAATTAAAAGGAACAGACAAAACTAATCCCTTTTATTGGACTGAAGACGATTTTATAGTAATAAGACAAATTAAAGATGCAGTCAAGAACATTCCTTTACTTGAACTGCCTAATGCAGAAGATCAGTTTATAGTAGAAACAGATGCCTCTGATAAGCAATGGGGAGCAGTATACTTTGCCATTGATCATCAGACAAAAAAGAAGAAACTGTGTAGACATAGTTCTGGAACTTTCACAGACCCAGAAACAAGATACACTGCCTATGAAAAAAAAGTTTTAGCAATAGTAAGGGCAATAGAAAAATATATGTTGTTTCTTAGACCTAAACATTTTACTGTTTATACAGACTCTTCTTATGCAGTAAAATTCAGAGACTTAGATTTATCCAAATCAAGGACTAATAGACTCATTAGATGGCAGCAATTGCTTAATGGTTATGACTTCTCTGTTATTCATATTAAGGGAAGTAAAAATACCATTCCAAACATTATATCAAGAGAGCCAATGTTTGCTAACACTAATATAATTTCATGTTTTATGTTGCAAACAGAAGACCTAGAAGACATGAGTTCCTCTGGAACAAATAGACTGAACAGGGAAGACGTTGCAGACTATCTTAGACGCGTAAGACCAAATGCTGGTGTAACGCAAAGACAGACTCATATTCAAGACTCTCAAGAAAGACCAATCCTAGAGAACTTTGATGATATCTTAGTTCCTCCTGGAAAATCTAGACAAGAGATCATTTCTCAAAATAGACTCATTGGGAAGATGTATTTTCCCCAATATAGACCCGATCAAAGATATCCAGACTTGATCAAATTTAGACGAGAATTCTCAGAAGACGAAAATACTCTTGTAGATGCCATATGGTGGAACGTGAAGAATAGACTTTGGATTGAGTTCAAACAAAATTTGGTAGCTATTGCCAGATTTATGAGAACTCAAAGACTCGCAGTTACCCAACTCAGTGGTAATACTGTGCCTAGACCTCAGATTCAGACTTATGCCCAGACTCTTGGAGAAACCTCCAAAACTAGACCTACTGATTTTTGTTATCAGAAAAAGACATTTAAGACAAAGATTGTTATACCATTTGGTCATAATAATCTCCCATTAACTGAAGACTTTAAAAAAGAATCTAATGACATTATTGATCATTTTAATATGTTATTATCAGGAGTAAATGGAGATGCCTTAATAGTTAAAGGTTTCTTCAAAGACGTTCCAAAAATATATCTTTTTGGAAAATCAGAAATGGCACATATAACTCTTGCAGACCACGGGTTCATTGGACTCGTTCAAATAAAAGACATTGAAGACTCTATTGTTTTTGGAAAAATAGTCCATGAATATGTCAAAAAGGTTGAAGATTTCCTTCCCCTATTTGCTAGAAGCTATCAGATTGCTCCAAGTTCCTGTAGAGGAATGAGAGTCGAAGGATTTAAACTTGTTAGATTTTCCAGTTACATATTTGAAGACGTAGAGATTCTATCTGAAGACGAGATTAAAGATTTAATTATTGATAAGTCCAAGATCCAGATCTCTCAAGCCATGGAGACAATTGAAATCATGGAGTTATTAACAGGAGAAGACAGATGGTACACTGCCTACCACAAAGAAGACTTGATAATCCAAGCTGATGAGCCATTCAACGGAAGGCTTAAGAAAGAATCCAAAGACATGGTGGAGATAGCTTTGCCAGCCAGCCTCAGAACTGTGGGCCTTATTGACGAATTTTTCAATAATTCCCTCCCAAACCAAGACAAGGCAGAAGAAGACACAGACACGACAAAGAAGAGCCCCTCAGTGGTAGATGAATTATTAAAGACAGAAGAATCATTTGCCTAGACCTTGCTTTTCATAAGGTAAAAAGACCTTACCCCACAAGGGACCATCAGAAAAGACGAAGACTTTAATGCTCCTGCATTATCATGAAGACGACAAGACTCAAGCACGCCTATCCAGCTGTCCTGTCTCGTTCAGGGGTCCCCCCATTATTAAAAGACGTCCAAAGCTGTAGACCCAGAGATAAAGATTCCTAAAAGACTATGCTGCTTTAATAATTATGTTTTCATAACCGGATCTCTTGTTTTTGCCGGTTACCAGTCATCTTAGGTTCCCTTGATCTATAAAAGGGAGTAGTAGGAGTTGTAGAAAGATATAGAGAGTTAGAGAGAGAGAGAGTGAGTGATAGCTAGACTGCTATGCTTGTAATAAATGTTATGTATATGAGTGAGTAAACCTCTCATAGTTAGGGGAGAGGGGAGAGTTGTAATTACTTATGCTATGCAATAAACATATTTTCTTTTCCAGAAATCTCTTATGCTAAGTTGTTATTATTTTCCAAATTGTCTCCAACTTTCTGTTCATAGAGAACTATTGTGTGGAACCTCTGGTGTAGCACACAAGGTGTTATACTGGTGAACCGCCGTCAGGTGCCGATTAGCCGTGAGCCGTTAGCCAGGTGGGCGTTAGGCGTAAAGGCGTACAGGCAGGAAACGGGTCAACCGCCAAAATAGTGGATTGAGGTGCGACACATAAAGAGAAAGTTGTAGGAGGCCGAGACAGGAGAAGAATATTAACAAGGCTGAAGAGACTAAGGGAAGAGAGTAGAGATATTGCAGACCAGAAGGAAGGTATAACTCGAACCAAACCCTTAACTATCTTTACAAATTATTGTTTTAAGAAGAATCCTATATGAGCTTACAAATCACTAAAGACTTTTTAGAATTTGTTAACCAAACAAGTTTAGACTTAACTAGAGAAATTCAAGACTGGACTCTTACAGACCCTAAAGATAAAGAACTTATAGAATCTGCTTTAGTATATGCAGGTGGTACTTTTAAATACATAGACCAGATCATTGAGTGGTTAGGAAGAGAAGTACCTAGAATAGAAATAATTAGAACAGGAATCCGTGATCTCTTTAGACAAAAATTAAGAACTGAAGAATTTGCAGAAGAATTGTCAAGACCTGAAAAATATCTAGAATACACTAGGATACTTGAAGACAGTATAGACGTATTAAAATTTGTTAGACGTAAAAGGTTAGCTGAAACAAAGGCTACTTTAATTAGAGCTGGAGGAATCCGCCCTCTTATTAAAAACGTAGAAACAGCTGTCCCTAGAACATACCGTAGATTTTTGTCATCTTATGGTGATAATAATTTAGACGAATTTATAAACAACGATATAATCGATATTATTAATCAAATATATAAAGAAACTAGACAGATAAACCCACGATACCGTATAAGGTATTTAAGACTAGAATATTTTCCCTCAAAACCTATTTCAATTTGTAGACTCCCTGAAGAAACTATTTATATAGATAATCCTCGCTATTCAGAATTCCAGTACGATAGTGACGGAAGAAGTTTAAGAAGTAATAGTAGTCCTGAGACTTCTACACTTAGACTCCCAGATTAATTAGGCTTTAAAATAAGCTTAAAAGACCCTAGAAAACCTTGGGGTAGAAATTTATATTAGAGAAACCACAGAACAAGACAAAAGGCATAAGTGGTCCCAAGACTTTTGGACGGTAGTAAAACCCGTCGTTTAGACCCGTCGTTTAGACCCGTCGGAGATCCTGACCGTATATATATATATATATATATATATAATGTTGATAATTATCGCTCGTGTGCATGGCAGTTGTGAGCGCATGATAGTTGTGTAATTTATTGTGGCATTTTATTGCAAGTTATAATTTAATTTAATTCGGGAAAAACAAATTATATATGAACACCTCGTAAATTAATAATAACGTTGTGATTTACTTTTATATTGCGAGAGTGTACCGTTAGACTGGGCTCTAGGGGATACAGAAGCCCGAAGTGTTTTAATATGCCAAATTACGCCCAGAATTGGATAACCCTTTAGGCTAAGTTTTGGGAGCATATGTAGTACTTTGGACTTATTTAGAGGTCTTAAATAAGGTCCATAGGAGATCTGCAGGAATTAGAGGTTAAATGAAGACTTAACCCTCATTAGTATCATAACATAAGACAAAACCCTAGCCAGGAGATACTTGGAGGGCAAGAGAATCAACTAGAGGAACTTAACAAAGGATTCAATTTATGTATTTCAGCCTATGAATAACTTGCTTTACTACATATCACTTGTAATTCATTTATATTCAATTGCTAATATGATCTAGATTAGCTAAGCTACATGCTAGGATTGAATCTTATGTTAAATCGTGAAAGAAACGAGATTTAATCATGTTTAACCCCTACAATTGTTCAGATTCATTGTAGGATTGATTTATAATAATGATTCACATGGTTAGGTTGAGATAGTCTGTTGTTAATTGATTAATCACGTAATTAAGTTGACCCCTTATGAAAAACATGCTGAAATAGATGAGTAAACCCTTTTAATGTTGGATTTGACCTTGTTAATGATTATATATTGTAAAAATATGTTTAGGAACCCTTAAAGATGATATTTGGGTTGTTTTGGGACTGACTATAGGTTGGGAAAACCTTCGATTAAACCTGGCAAAATGAGGCACGACACGATAACACGACGCGACACGAAATTATAAGTTAATGGGTTTAGTCTTATCGGGTTTGGGTCATTAACGGGTCAACACGGTAGATCCGTTATCATAACGAATTGGGTTTGGGTTTGGGTTTGTACTCTTACACGATTAAACCCGTTTATACCAATTATTACCCGTTAGTGGTACCGGGTTTTATTGGGTCGTGTGACCCGAACTAATATTACACCCATTATAACCCGTTAGTAGGTAAATAAATATATATATATATATATATACATATATATATATATATATATATATAATCCCGAAGTTAATCTCAACCGCTAGATTAAAAAATTAGACATCAAATCCACCCATTTACCCATTTAAAATTTGATTTGAAAAAATTAATATAAATTAATTTTTTAAATTTTTGGAAAACAATTTTCTTAACGGGTAATGGTTTACATAACGGGTAAATTATGACACGACCCAAATCCACCCATTTACTAACGGGTATTAACGGTTCGGTTCATGTCACCCGTTAATATTATTGGGTCGTGTTCGGGTTTAAATTTTTAAAACCGTTAAGATAACGGGTCGTGTTCGGGTTAGGGTGATTTTACACGAAATCATTAAAACACAACACGAACACGACCTAACACGACCCGTTGCCAGGCTCTAACGTGAGAAAATCGATTTAATTAAGCTCTAGGTTAAATTTTGTAATATAATATCGTTTTGGGGTGCAATGGGCAGGGCTGATCAATCGATGTTAGCAGAACGAGGGATTTTTGTTGTTTTGTTGACGCTTTAATTTGGGATTAAGGGTTTTGTCCTAGGATCTTTCCAAAGGGTTTTGGTTAGTTTATTAGGATTGTGATCCTATGTACTCTTGTGAAGATTATGCATATGGGATTGAGGGTCGATTAAGGGGACGCATAGTCCGATGTGTACGGTTACGATGATGGTATACCGTATTCGTTTACACATATTGGTGAATTGTATGCTTTGTGTGCTATTTGTGGACATACCATGGGTGTGCATGTATTCGTGGGATATCTATCATTGTGAATTTAATAAAATTATTCACGAGACCAGATACTACGCCCCTTGCTCTGCGCATTATTGTGGAGACTTATTCAGTTATTTGATTCGGTTTTGAGACTTATATTTATTATCTTGTTTCATTCGCATTATTTATATACTGTTGTGGATGGTTTAGTTTATTTAATATCATTGATGCTGAGAATAGTATAATTTGTTTGACCTCCCCTATTTCGGCCTATTGGATTGGCCACCTCGCACGTGGAAAATAGGAAGTGTTACAGCTAAAAGTCGTGTTTCTTTATTTGTCGCTAAAAACATCCCGAAAGGGGCTCTTTGTAACAAAATGCATAGTTCATGAGGGCTTGAATTAAAAATAGTTCAGGGGTGTCAGAAAACTTGCCTTTAGGTTTCCATTATTTTTTAGGTGGATTTCCCCTTTCCTTTTTTTTTTAAAAAAATTCCCCTTTCAAACATGATCTTATCCAAGCACCTGAGTTAAGAAAGAATAATTACGTGGAGGCTCCATAATTGAATGTTGGTGTTGAACCCTGCGCAACCATGTCGGCTCAGAAACCATCCTTGCATTATCTCCAAACCTACTCAAGGCTGACAGTGCCCTCCCTTCGAGATTCCGTGGATACTGGCCATGAAGCCGACCACGATTCTCTAAATTCTCGTTTCCTTGTCTGGAATCTACAGAATTTGAATCTTTTTCGACATTTACTGTGTCCCCTCCCTGCAAAAGCATCCGATACCCACTGCTTCGTAACAATGCTAACCTTACTAATACCCTGATATTCATTGGATACCAAATCTTAGCCAGATTTATAAATACATGTACACCAAGTGAAATAGATAAAGGGAATACACTAGTTCAATTTTCCGCTTACTTGGAAGCCTCTGTAACGGCAATGAAAGTCCATTTTTTATCATCACCATATAACTGTTGTCCCAAAACTTCAACCAATGTTTCCAAGTCTTTTAGCAAAGTTACGCATAAGGAGTAGGGGAAGGAAGTAGGCACCGAAGATCTTGTATGTATCTGGGTTGGAGTTGTATCGATTATATGTCCATTGACAGTAGTCAATATGCCCAAAATTGATGATACTGCAGATACATTGAAAACATGTTTGATTAAAAACCATTGGTTTATACAACAAATAAGAAATTGAGGATGAAAATAATAAGACGAGTGTACAAAAAAAGATTCTAAAAGCTGGCACGGGAACAATAGGTAGCTAAACACTTAATGAAACGTTCTGAATCTCATACCTTCAACCAACTGGAATCCTGCCCACCCACCCAAACCCCAAAACAACAAAGCACACACACACAACAAAAAGAAGAAGAAAAAAAACACAATTAAAATACATTCAACTGAACAGTGCTGAATAGGGGTAGTTTGATATAAATCAATTTTACAATTAATGGAATCTGAAACAACAGTAAATATGAGATTCAAAATTTGCATCCCTTATATTTATTTCATTTTCCTAGTGACCAAATGAAGCTTTACTTGAAAAACAGAAATGCAACCCTTTATTTATCAGTAATAAAGAAGCCCAATGTTACCAAAATTTCACAAAACCTGCTTCGGGTCCAATTTCTGAATCAGAAAACCGTTCTGGAAGAAGCCATGTCATTCCCTGTACAAATAATTCAAGCAGTCGGATGAGAAAACATCTTGCATATATCCAACACATGTCAATATAATTCTTTTAAATAAGATTTACTTCAAATTCCACCATGGATGATACAGATGAGCATAAATGAGAACTTGCACAACTACCACCCCATCAATCAAATTGAACAAGAAACTGCAAATAAACATACTCATGGTTTATTCCTTTCTTATATTTTAACATTTCTGAGGTTCAGCTATCATGTATGATTACCTAGATATCCCCAAATAATAATTAACCACACCAGTATGGGCTGAGATTACTTGAATATCCTAGAGAGTTCAAATCAATTGATGCAAACATAAGTTTTGGGACTGATTTGTAATTATCTTTTATCGTACTTATCATTTATTCTGTTCACATAGCTTACTTAGCACGAATGAATATTAGTGCACGTGTAATGAGGTTTATTTGTTTCTGTCCTTTAATCCTTTACTATATGGTTGTCCTAGGCTAGCTAGGGACCTAAGGTACACATATCTAAGCCATATATAGCCATTAAGTAAGCCTCCTTTCATTATTAAATATTACTGAGAGAGGTTTTCCTTTGGATTAAAGTTTCATTTTTATTCATGAGTCAAGTCAAATGCCACTCACCTAGTTGGGTATAAAAATAATAAAAATCCTGCAATGGCGTCTGCCACTGCCCCCATTCGCCATCACCAACCATCGGGCACTTGGCTCTTCCAGCGAGCCTCATACTGCAGTGTCCAGCCAAGGGTTGTCCCTCCAAGCCTCGCGACACCAGCCATCAGAAAAGAACCTATGCCCATCACACGACCTCAATCCACCACGCTTCCACTAGAATCACCACCGGACCTCAGCGTCAGGTGTGACGAAACCCTCAGCAAGTTAAACCGAGGCCTTCTCCACTACACAGCCATTAAATCCCCCTCCCCCCCCCCCCAAAAAAAAAAAAAGAAAAACAATAAAGATCTCTTGCACATTACCCCCACTGTCGTCGCGGGCTAGGAGCTAATCGAGCTGCTGTAGCCTATTAGAGACCTCCCTTGCCACATGCGTCCACTACCGACGACATCTTTGTGGAGGGGTGATCCCCAATGAAACAATTCCGACTCCCCATTGACAACCGTTCTTTGATTTTAGCCCCCTCTTACCCCCAACCCCAACCCCCCGACACACCCAAAGCAGTTTCACAGGGAACAATGGTTGTCCCTTTCGCTAGTGGGTCCAATGGCCACCTCTATCATGAACTCCGGTTTTGTCTGGAGATTTTTCTGGCATAGAGTATTATGTCCCACCTGAAGGATTGTTTGAATTGGGAGACATGGTACACTTAAGGTGAACATCTGTGCCCTAGAGCATCACACTTGTTCCATTTGCTTTGCCTATGCCATTTGATGAACGATTTCCCAAACAAGCCTCCAATCGAGGGGAAAGAGCCAATTACGCTGCCAACTGAACGCGGCCAGCAACGAACGGGTGTTCTGAGGACTCATAGACCCCGTGCATCGGGTGCTATAAATGTTTTATTAGATGCTGATGACAACGAGGATGCCATGCATAAGGGTTGCAGGGGAGAGACCATTTGGACTGTATTTTTTAAGCTTTTTACAGGAGCATCCACGGATATACGGGTTGACCTTGACAAGCATATGGACCCGAATTTTTTCATTGCTTGGCTAAACACACTATAGAGACGTTCGAGTATAAATATATATCAATGATCAAGTGTGTTCACTTAGTGGCCACCAAATTGCCGAGGGCTGGGAAGAAAGGTCGTTCGATCATGACGTAAGATGAAGAAGCACATAAGGGCCAACTTATTTGCCCCATCATATGAGTGGGACCTATGTTCTTGTGTTCAGTGCCTTCAGCAAAGTTTGTCTACAGGGCGTACTTGCAGTAAAGCGAGGGCACTATATGCATAGCTCACAACACCGTGTTCACCTTGAGCTTGGCTTGAGAGACATCCCACCTTCGGAAAGGCCATAGGGTACGTCATCCGAGTTCATAATACTTCCGATTGGAGAAGGCCGAGAAGTCCGCACAGTTGTCTCAGCCATCAACTAGCGTGGTCAAGGTCATCAAAACGATACCGCTCACACTTCAACCACATCCAATGCTTTGAGCATGGCCTAGGCCCAACTCGGCTTCAAAAATAGGCATGGGGACTAGGTGGCGCCTAGGCAGATATGGTTTAGGCATAGGCAGTTATTTTCTACCTAGGCACCGATTTGTTTATCTGGGAGGCGATTTCTTGGGACTTCAGGTTAAGCGTTTCTTTTAAGAGGAACATACAGTTTAGTCCCTGACAAGCAATTTTTGGATTCTAAAATCAGGATAAAAAAAAAAATTTAAACACCTAGGTCCCTCAAACATCCATTTATCCAATACTCATTTATTTTTAAAGGTCCGCGATAGCGGCACCTACCACCACCCCCATCACCCACCCATATCTAGAGCTCCGGCGATGGACGGAGCTCCATCGGCAAGGTCTGTCAGAGCTTCGGCGCCGGCAGGGTGGGGGAGGGGGGAGGGGAGATGTCGCTTGCACGGACCTTTAGAAATAGAAATAAGAGAGTATTGAGTAAATGGGTGTTTGAGGGACCCAGGCGTTTAAAAAACATTATCCTGATTTCAGAGTCCAAAAATTGTTTGCCAGGAACTAAACTGTAAGTGCCCCTTTATTTTAAAGCTAGCTAGAAAACGTCGTTGTTTTGTAGTTGGGTTTTCTTTTCTAATTGTGTTAAAAAAGGAAAAAAAATCTCAGGCTTTGGCCTCCAACGAGGGAGGTAACGAACTTCAATTTCAGATTTCTCTCTCGACTCAATTCTTGATCTCTCTCGCGACTTCCACAGTTTCAGGTATTTGTATTTCACTTTTTGTATTTTACAAAACCGCCCTAGTCTAGCCCTGTTGTCTTGTTCGATCCCCCATGGAAGACATATATATAAATAAATATATACATAGATATTGATAGAATAAATTTTCGAATTTCAGTGGAACACTAATTGTGTTTTTTTCATACATGCTTGATTTATCAGAGACCTGATTTATAATCTAAGATGACTATAGGTTGAATCAGTTGATTAGCGTAATTGAATTTTTGACACTGTATTTTCGAATCAGAGACTTGTAACTGAATGATAGGTAGCTCTGTTTGATAAGTTGCTCTTTAGCCTTCTTTATTAGTTGATTCATTTAGAGTTAATTTAAGATTTAAACATCGTTAAAAAAACATAAAATAAATTACTCCTTCCATCCCAAATTAAGGGTCCTTATCCTTTTTTTGTATAATAGATTAAAGATACGACCAATCAATGGTCAAGATCAACACTTGTTTATTATCGTCGAATTTGGTTCGTTGATTATGGTCAAAAATAGAAAGTGGACTATTAATTTAAGACGGCCCAAAAAGGAATAGTAGACTCTTAATTTAGGACAGAGTGAGTAAAATATTAAGATTGTGTTACATTATTTGTGAAGCTTTGCTCGAGGGAATGACCGGTATTAACACTTCTTTTGCAGCATCTAATTTTAATGGCATGGCTGAATCTAACAATCCGTTGTAACTTTCAACAAATGGCATCAAACGGGAGTATGCGGTGTTGGTGGATCCTACCAATTTAGATAAGTTGAAATTTATTTTAATGTGGAAAGATAATATTGGGGGGGGGGGGGGGTATATAATCAAGCAACATGTTTATGGTATGAAGGGAAATGTTGAGTGCATTAAGTATAGATCAGTAATCCAATGGGCATGAATCAATAAGACACAAAAGCAAAAAGAAAAAAACGAAGAAACTTAATAGTTCTAATGTTATTGAGAGAAATTGAAGTGAGTTGGGGTGGTGGTTGTTGTGGGGAGGAGGGGGTTGTCAAGGAAAAGGCCAGAATAAATTTGTTTTTCTCTCAAATACACAACTTCAACTGATATAGCCAGGTGTGACCTCATCCCAGGCTAGGACCCCCTCGACCTAGGCTGACCTTATAGACCATCATGTCAGACAGTTATGAGCCCCTCTGCAGCGGCACTTCACTAGCACTCTCGGCCTTATCCGAGGCTCTAAGGCCGAGACCTATCAACTGGCCCCCTCACACAAGCCTCGTCTCGGCCTAGCATCCCCAGACAGCCGAGACTACACTTCAATCTAGCTCGTCAGCTGCTTAACATGACATTGGAGGTACCATCCTCGGCCTATACAGGTTTCCAGCACGACTAATCCACGTGGACAGGCAGTTATAACAAGATCACAAGAGCACGTGAGGGGAATATTGCATCATCATTACATACTTGTGCAAGGGACAGGTGTCCACACCCTAGTGGAAGCTTCACCATGCGTATGCTTTATACATGCTTGGGGTACAATGTGCACCCCCAGCACTATATATACTCATCTTCTTCCCCAGAGGGAAGGATCCAGAAATCGTAAACCCTAGCCAAACTCTAACTTAAAATAGAGAGAGAAAGCTCGAGTGTTGTACAACCAAGGCCATTAGAGCCTCATTTACATAGTGAAAACCTCACATCCCTGCACAGTGGAGTAAACTGAAAATGAAAAGCTGCACAGTGGAGTAAACTGAAAAGCTGAACCACTTACATACTGGTGTTCTTCCTCTGCTCCTCACCTCCTCTTATTTTCATAGTTGTTCTGTTATATATCTCCATTATTGTGTTGTGTTTGAGCTTGAGCTGCTTATACAAATTAAATTGATGATTTCTTAACATCATCATTTTAGCGCCATCTGTAGGAACGAAGGGTTCATCTTCTTCCTCTCCATTTTCAGCTTGTTTCTCACTTGATACTCTGGTGGTGATCCAGTTCCACCCTTGGATGGATCTGTATCACCATTTAAAGAACTCTTATTGGGTTGTTTAAGCTTTTCCCAGCTCACTCCGCTCATCCAACTCACCGGGTTGTTCTGTTCGCTTGCCAGAGAGAATGGCCGCCGATTTGCCTCATGGCGCTGGCCCTAGCTCTAGCCAAGTGGCTCCTCAGTCAAAAATGGCTGAGGTGGCGGCGGCGCTTTGCTCACTGGTGGCCAACCAGGAGAAAATGCAAGAACAGCTTGCTGCCTTTAGCCAGAATGTGATGGCCAGACCTACTGGCGCTATAGCGGAGATGATAACTCCGACCGGCAGAGAAGGTGTGGATGGGGTGACAAGGGGACCACCCCTGGTCCCCCACAAGGAGATGCAGCATCATCAGAGACGTAGAGATGTGGCCGATCCCAGGAGACTTAACCTGGGAAAACAAGTACAGGAATGTCCAAATGACCCAAATGACTGATGGGAACCATATGAAATCTCTGGCAACACGGTTCGCCCAGCAACAACTTACAGGGGAAATAGCGCTAGGTCGAGCCCAGAAGGCCGACCCAGAGGCTCAGCATTCGACAGATTAAGCAGAGGGTCAGCTTTAAATCGTCTCAGCCCAGTAGGAAACCTACGAGACCGACTCTCTCATTCTCGCAGCATTGCAGCCTCCAGAGGGAATGGAGGGTGTGCCAATCACCGACCACAACAAAGCCGAGAGGAGCAAAGGGAAGTGAACAGCCGACAGATAACTGTTGACCGAGAACCTGTGCCTAACCCAGCAGACAAAGAAGGAGGAGATAATACAGTGGCGGCCGAAAAACCATGGAATACAGTGGCGGCCGGCTCTCTCATTCTCGCAGCATTGCAGCCTCCAGAGGGAATGGAGGGTGTGCCAATCACCGACCACAACAAAGCCGAGAAGAGCAAAGGGAAGTGAACAGCCGACAGATAACTGTTGACCGAGAACCTGTGCCTAACCCAGCAGACAAAGAAGAAGGAGATAATACAGTGGCGGCCGAAAAACCATGGAATACTTCAGTCCAAAGGTTGGAAGACAAGGTCGGCGACCTTTTGAAAAGCCGAGACCCCATTCAAAGGGGATATATGGAAGGGTCTCCCTTCATGACAAGAATTGTGAGTTACCCTACACCGGAAAAATTCAAGTCGCCTGTGGTGACACCAAGGTATGATGGGAGTACAAATCCCATACATCACATAGAAATGTATCAAGTCTGCGACCGACATCTACTCTGTCTCAAACGAGGTGAGGTGCAGAGCCTTTTCCAGTACTCTTACCGATGCAACTCATATATGGTACACCTCTCTTCCTAAAAATTCCATAACTTTAAACAACTGGCCGAGAAGTTCATTCACAACTTCTGCTTCGACATGAAACCCCAAAAGAAGGTTACCCATCTTTTGTACGTAAAGCAAGGGAAGAATGAGTCTCTGAGAGACTATATTGCACGGTTTAATAAAGAGAAGCTTGAGGTTGAAGATTACGAGGAGAATATTGCCATAACCGCCTTCATTGGTGGATTACAGAAAGACAAACTACTTTGGAAGCTAGCCGAGGATCCTCCAAAGTCCATGGCAGAACTTCCGGCTATGGCCGGGAGAGTCATGAATGCGGAGGAGGCCATGGCGGCCAAAGGAGAGGATGAGAGGAAGCCACTTGGAGCAAATCTCAAAAAGGAAAGGGCAAAGATGGGAAGAAGAGATCGGTTGACAACAAGTTTGCCGACTACACTTCATTAACAGTAAGTCCTGACTTGATTTTGAATGAGATTAAAGACGATAAGAGCCCTCAGATGGCCTGAAAAACTTAGGTCTCCTCTTCGTAAGAGGCTCAAGAGCAAGTGGTGTAATTTCCACGAAGACCACGGCCACACCACCGACAAGTGTTTTGCTCTAAAAGACAAGATTGAGAAGATGTTGAAACAAGAAAAGCTTCGAAAGTACGTTAACTAGAGTGGTTCTAAGGATGATGGCCGAAAGAAACACGACGGATCAAGAGATGAGACGCCGAGACGACAGCCTCAGACCGATACGAAGGATGATCAATCTGATGATGATGAAGACGACCCTGACCTCCCACCAAAGATCCTTGAGCCAAAGGGACGTTGCAACATGATTCATTTGATGTGAAATTGATCAGCGAGGGGATGGCGGGCAGAGGGACAGAGTCGGCCGACCGCAAGTCGCACGTCGTTGAGGCCAAGTCAGCGCTCACGCGGATGGAAGTAAACTCGGTTGTTTCAGAGCCGAAGCCAGGGAAGATAAAGAAGGTAGATAAAGAAGCCAAGATGCCCCATGATGACCCTCTGGTCTACCAGGGTTCACGAGTATGATGTGTCCAGAATTCTAGTGGACGACGACAGCTCAACCGACGTCATGTTCTGGGAATGTTTCAAAGGGCTGAAGCTCAGTAAGAAGAGGCTGGTTCCTTATCATCAACCCTTGATAGGGTTCAGCAGAGAAAAAGTGCACCCTCTTGGAGTTTTTGAAATGGATGTTTGCATGGGCACCAGACCGAGGTGCTTAACAAAAAAAGTCAACTTTTTTGTAACGGATGAAAATGTATTTTCGGTCGTCTGGCCCTCAAAGAGTTTGAAGCAATGCCCTCCAAATGGTAAAATTTCCGACTCCTTATGGAGTAGGGGAACTCCAAGGTGATCAAGTAGAGGCCGGGGAGTGTTACTTTAGCTCGGCCGAGCAGAGAGAGGCCCACAAAAAATTCACCACCGCCTACAACATTAAAAACTCTTTGACCCTAGGGACGAGAGGAAACTAAAGAAGGGCGAGGCCGCAGAGGAGGTAGAATCCATCGTCCTCAATGAAGACGAGCCGATAAAAACCGTCCAAATCGGCTCATCATTGAAAAAGAAGGTGAAGCAAAAGTTGATAGAGTTGCTAAGGAAGAGGCAAAGTGTCTTTGCATGGAGCCACAAAGACATGCCAGGAATAGACCCAAAAGTCATCAAAAGTCATCTGCCACAAGCTGAATATTGATGAGAAGGCAAAGCCTGTGAAACAAAGAAGGACCTATGCAAGAGAGAAGTATGGGTTCATCCAAGAAGAAGTCAAGAAACTCCAATCGGCTGAATTCATCAGGGAGGTGCACTATCCAAAGTGGTTGTCCAACGTCGTAATAGTCCCAAAGGCCAATGGAAAGTGGAGAATGTGCGTTGACTTCACTTATCTAAACAAAGCTTGTCCCAAGACACCTTTGCTCTTCCTCGTATAGATCAAATGGTTGATGCCACAGCTGGACATGAGTTAATGAGTTTTATGGATGCATACTCGGGATACAACCAGATCTTCATGGACAAAGTCGAAGCAGAAAAGACATCCTTTATCACTAACAAAGGACCCTACTGCTACAACGTCATGCCTTTTGGCCTTAAGAATACAGGGGCAACCTACCAAAGGTTGGTCAACAAGATGTTCGAAGATCAGATCGGCAAGACTATGGAGCTCTATGTAGATGACATGCTGACGAAGAGCCTCAAGATCGAGGACCATGTGGCCGACCTTAAGAGGACGTTTGACACAATGGACCTTTACCAGATGAAGCTAAATCCGACCAAGTGTGTATTCGACGTGGGTGCAGGAAAATTCCTCGACTTCATAGTCAACCAGAGGGGTATTGAGGCAAACCCGGAGAAAATTAAAGCGTTGATAGAGATAAAAATGCCGAAGACAATAAAAGATGTGTAGAGATTGACAGAAAGAGTCACCGCTCTCAACAGATTCGTCTCAAGGGCTATAGATAAGTGTCTGCCCTTCTTCAAAATTATAAGAAAAGCATTTGAGTGGGATGAAGAGTGCGAGAGAGCCTTTTAAGAACTTTAAAGTTTATTTGGGTTCTCCAATGCTCTTATCTCGGCCCGTCCAAGGAGAGAAGTTCATATATTTAACAGTATCAGAGTCAGCAATTAGGACAGCTATCGTCCGAAACGATTAAGGGGTTCAGAAGCCAGTGTACTTCAACAATAAGGCTCTCCAGGGGCCGAGCTAAAATATCCAAAGATGGATATGTTGGTGTATGCTTTGAAATCAATTAAGCTAGGGAGTTCGACATCATATATCAGCCAAGGACTGCAATTAAAGGGCAGGCATTAGCTGACTTTGTGGTTGAGTTCACTTGGGACGAGGCCGATGTCAACGAAGACGAGATTACAGAATTGCTAGAAAATAAAACCGTGGGTCCGGCAACAGCCGATAGTGCACTAGCCGACCCAACTGAGAAAGATATTTTGTTTAGAAATGGTACAGCAGATGAAGGGTCTTTCTTGACCGACAGCCCAATCTGGAGTTTATTTGTGGATGGCTCCTCATGTGAAAGCGACAGTAGGACAGGGCTCATATTGTCGGCTCCAGACGGGACTGACATTGAATATGCGTTGAGATTCAGCTTCAAAGCCACAAACAACGAATCTGAGTACGAAGCTTTGTTAGCAGGCGTATCCTTGGCTAAGATATTGAATGTCGGCCATATGATAGTTCATAGCGACTCCTAGCTGGTGGTGAACCAGATCTTGGGGATCTACGAGGCTATGGACGAGAAAATGGCCAAATACTTGGCCAAGGTGAAAAAGATCTTGACAAACTTCAGAGAGGTAAAGATAATGAGAGTACCTCGACTTAAGAACAGCCGAGCTGATCGGCTGGCGAGGTTAGCCTGCGCTATGAGGATGGAGATTAGTAGAACCGTCCCAGTTGGGATTTTGCACAAACCAAGCATAGATGAAGAATATAGTAAACTTGAGTTTTGCTTGAATTTGAACCTTGGAGCTTCATGGATGGACCCTCTTATCAAGTGCATTAAAGACTGGGAACTCCCGAAGACAAAAGCCGAAAGGAAGAAATTGCGATACAGGGCAACAAAATTCACTATCATAGGAGATATCCTATACAAGAAGGGCTTTTTTCTCTCCCTACTACGATGTGTCCACCCCTCAGAGGTGGAGTATGTCTTGAAAGACGTACATGAGAGATCATGCTCTAGTCATATTGGAGGATGATCTTTGGCAAAGCGGATAGTGACACGGGGCTATTGGTGGTCAACCCTCGCCTGCATCCCACATCAGCCTCATCAACCCCTGTCGTCCATTACAGCCCCTTGGCCATTCGCATTATGGGGGATTAACTTGGTGGGACCTCTACCTAGGGCTGCGTGCAACTACGTATACTTAATTGTGGCGATCGACTACTTTTCGAAGTGGGTGGAGGCAGTAGCCATGGTTTCCATCACAAAAACGAAGACCTTCAAATTCATTTGGAGGAATATCATTGGTGGATATGGCATACCCCACATTCTGATCTCTGATAATGGAAAACAGCTTAAGAACAAGCCCTTTGAGGCTTACTGCGGAAGGATCGACATCAAATAGTTCTACTCAGCACTAGGCCGACCCCAAGCAAACGACCAGACTAAAGTCACTAACAGAACAATTCTAAATGGGATCAAAAAAAAGTTAGAAGATGCCGAAGGATTATGAACAGAAGAGGTGCATGTCGTCATGTGGGCTTACAGGACGTGACAGGGAGACCCCTTTCATGTTGGCTTATTGATCAAAAGTCGTGATCCCAACTGAACTCGGCCTGCCCAGCCACAGAGTCCAGACTTACAATCCAGTGACCAACAACGAAGAGAGAAGGCTGGACTTAGTTTTGATAAAGGAAAGAAGGGAAGATGTCGAGGTTAGACAAGCAGCGTATCAGCAGAGAACGACCAAGTTCTATAACAAGAGAGTCAAAGCTAGGCCGATAGCTGTGGGGGACATGGTCTTGAAGAAGGTTTGGCAGAAACCTAACAAGCTACACCCGAATTGGCATGGGCCCATATAGGGTCACTGAAGAGGTCGCCCCCGGGACCTATCGGTTGGAAAACTTGGAGGGAGAACCTTTCTCCAATCCGTGAAATGAAGACCACTTGAAGAAGTATTATCAATAGACTTATATATACAATTTATGTAACTTTCTTTGAAAGATCTCAAAGTAATTAATGAAAAAAGCAAAAGTGTTTCCTCATGTCTGTCTTGTACAATTGTTTAAATGCATGGTTTGAATTGTCCTAAGCTGAATAACATTATCCATGTGTTGAATTAGTCTCGCTTCACTCTCAGTAATATAGAAATCATAGGTGACTCATCTCGTCCATGAACTCTCAATCAATAACATCGAAAGGGGGGAATGGTGTGATAACATCACTAAGGTGGTGAAAAACACAAAAACCATATTAAAAATCATTTCATTATGGTTACCTTAAACATCATTGGCTTGGTGGAAATAATTTTGATCTCCCTCGGCGAAGAGAGTGTATGAAGATGAAACTCGGCCATACACTCCCAAGAACGACACGTGGGGACTTGGAGAATTAACATCATTAATTATGGTGGTCTCCAATTGAAAATCATTAAGTTGGTTATCTCTCTCGACTAAGGACGAGAATAAACTTGGAGAATTAACATCACTAATTTTGGTGGTCTCCAATTGAAAATCATTAAGTTGGTTATCTCTCTCGGCTAAGGACGAGAGTGGACTTGAGATTGACATCATTAATTTGGTGGTCTACAAGTTAAAAATAATTAAGTTGGTTATCTCTCTCGACTAAGGACGAGAGCAGAATTGAGATTAACATCCTCCAAGTTAAAAAAACATTAAGTTGGTTAAAAATCATTAAGTTGGTTATCTCTCTCAGTTAAGGACAATAGTAGACTTGAGATTACCATCATTAAGTTGGTTACCAAAAATCATTTATGGGTTAATCCTATCAGCCGAGACGAGAATAAAAGCATTATAAATCAGATATAAAAGCATAATGAAAAGAAAATGATGACACATAAGAGCTGGCAATAAGAGATTTTTGCTTGCATTCATCACATCACAAGAGCTGTACAGACAGGTAGTTCTGACGATGACGATGATACAGATTGTCAAAAGTCAAAATAAACCATCAAACATTGTTGAAAAATTGTACAAGAGGAAAGGGCAAGTTAGGCAGCCGTCCACTAACTATAGCGGAGAAGTAAATCAAGTTGTCTCCTCAGGAAGCCCCCCCGTCCTCATTAGTGATGACCTTGTTGTCAACAGTTGTCGACCCCATTGTCATTGGCAGCACCCTCAGTCATCTCATTACCGTCTTGTTCAGTAGTTTCGACCGTTGCCTGCTCAGTTGTCTCTGCAGGGGCACTCGCAGCAGCCTCCACCTCAGATAGAGCAGTGCCGATCAGAGGATCCGAAAGGTCAAGGGCCTCAAAATCTTGGGGCGTCAATGCCCCAAACTCAGGGAGCTTTCGGACGGCCCAATGGCAAGCCGTCTTCACTCCTCGTTCAAGGTATTAAAAGGCATACCCCGCAAACTCATCAGAGGCCTTGAACTTAGCCACAGCTTGTGCCTTCGCCTCGTCCAAGGCCGCTTTGACCGCAGCATCTATATCGATTTGCCTCTTGTCGGCCAACCCTTTGAGGGTGTCACCATGCTCCTTCTTCAGCTTGTTCAGCTCATCCAGGTGCTACTGCTAAACAGCGGCCACGGCTTTCTGGTGGTCGGCATCCTTAGTAGCCATCTCATCTCTCAAACTTCTCTCAGTCTTCTCAGCATCCTTCCCATTTTTGATCAAGGGAAGCCTTTTCTCAACCCACTCACCAAGGCGAGTGAAGGTAAACGGAGACTGCAAAAAGAGGAAGGAAATGGTTAGTACGAGACTACACTTGCAAAGCTCAAAAACAAAATTTACAAATTATAACCCGAGTGCCCATGTGAATACCAAACTCAATGAGACGAGAGGCATCCATCACCTCCGAAAAACGTCTGTCAACATTGGGCATCATTGAGGTAGCAGCCGCCCTTGACCTCTTGGCATCACCAATCAGGGTCTCGTCACTAAGGTTCAGCTGTTCAAGACGAGCCGCAAGAACGGCATCGGATGATATTGGAATCGCCTTACCCTATCCCCCTTTGCCGAGGCATCTTTTTCATTCTTCTTTTGTTGGCAGTGGACTGTAGTGTCGTCCGTCACCTCCTTTCTCTTCTTTTAGACCTCGGGATTGCCGAGACCACTGACAATTGTTTTCTTCATCGGCCCATGAGGAGCTGACTTGCCAAATTTGTTCAACATGGCCAAGATGTTAGGAGCAGCCATTTTCCAGGCGTATTATCTGGTCGATTTGCAAATATGTAAAAGAGATTAATATCGAAAACAGTGTAGCTACAGACGACATCACAGTTCATAATCAAAATTCATAAATCCTACAGAGAAGATCAATAAGACGAGACTATAGTTAGGAAAAGAGACTTACGCAATTCTGTAAGGGGGTCAACCCCCAACCCCGTCTCGGCCAGGACTTCAGGGGTCATAAGTCGCTCAAATTCAAAGCCCGTGCACCAGAGACGAAAAAGTATCTCGGCTTCCGGTGATGGTCGGACATCTGGTTGACAATAATAACTTTCTTTATAGACTTCCTGGCTACGATATGGTAGTGGCCAGGTTGAGGTTGGGCTTTGGTGCTGGAGATATTGTAGCATGCCTTAAAAATGTTAACTGGAAGGTCGGTACGATAACAGAACTTCCAAAGTGATATGAAGCCGAGCAAAATTCTCCACGCGTTGGAAGAAAGCTGGGTTGGGGCTAAGCCCATACTGGCGAGGATCGTCCGCACAGTAGGGTGGATAGAAAGGCGGAAGCCGACCTTGAAGATTTGTTCATAGACAGCAATCTCACCAGGTCAGCCGTCAAACGCCCTCTCTGACTCCTCAGGGACCCTCATGTTGATATCGGATTTGATCCCATACAAGTGTCTCCAATATAAGAGGTCAACATCTCTCACAATGCTCCTGAAGGTTTGAGCATGAGATGTGTCGAGTGTTTCCTCAGCCTCGTCTTCAGAGTCGACGATTTCTACGATCGGTACTCCACCGGGAAATCTAGTCTGAAACTCCCCCTCGATCATAGACGAGGTAGGCACCGATGATTGGAAACGAGGTTGGGCAACAGTAACTCTCGCCCCTTCAGGGACCGAAGTCTCAGCAGTTTCCAGAAGGGCTACGGTCCTCTGAGGACGAGGACGAGCTTGCACTCTGAGACAGACTTCCACTCATTGAATCCGAACTAATCTCAACTATCGGAGGACGAACGATAGCTAAGGGGACAGGAAAGATGGGGCGTGTGAGGTCGGTCGCAAATCTCCTTTTAGCCTCGGCCTCTACCTCACACTTTCGTATTTCTCTAAAACCGTCAAGATGGGGAAATTGGTCAATGAGTTCGTATAAAGTCTTAAACATTCAAAGGATTTTACCTAAATTGACCTACAGATCAAAAAAGGGAAATGAATCGATTTTGCTCAAGAACAGCCCAAAAACACATAAATAGAGATCACCGGAGAAGATGACCAGAGTAACTCCGACGACCCTCACGGGGAGAAAAGAAGACAAAAAATGGATGGGAGAGCCCTAAACCACTACCCTCAACTCTAAACCACTCCTAGAAACCCTTAAAACCACTCCAAGGGCACCAATGGAGGCTGTCGGAAAACCAGTGTGTTACCGAAAAAACAATTTAAAGCTCAAACTACTGATAAAACCTATAAAGCGTAAGGAAACAAGGTGATAGAGGTTACCTGGTAGGGCAAAACACCTGAGGAACAAGAAAGAAACTCTAAGTCTGGCCGAAGAAGCTTGAAGGGAGGAAAGAGAAGGAAAGAAAACTGGGTTTGCTATAGAAAGAGAAAGTTTGGGTGCGAGAGATGAAAAAGAAAGAGAAAAATTAGATTTTCAAAACATTTAAATAAAGGCAATCATTTCACACAAATTCCGAGACAGTCATCATTAGGGCACAACTTCCCAAGCAAGCTTGCAGCCGCCACTCTTGGTCAACACGCTAAGCCACAGGATGTATGTCAAGTTTCACTCCATAACTCTTATTCAATGTTTCAGACCTGACAATGATTGGTCTGCAAAAGCCCTCAATCAAGAACGCCTCATCAACATCTGCTCTCAGACATTTTTACCCCTCGGCCTTTTACTCACAGTTATGGGCCCCTCTGCAGCGGCACTTCACCAGTAGTCTCAGCCTTATCCGAGACCTATCAACTGACCCAATCGCCTCTCACACAAGTCTCGTCTCGACCTGGCACCCCCAGACGGCCGAGAATACACTTTAATCTAGCTCGTCAGTTGCTCAATAGGACATTGGAGGTATCATCCTCGGCCTGCCGAGACCTCCCAGACCTCCCAGGACGACATACAGCCACATGTGACATAGGTTTCCAGCATGACTAATCCACGTGGAGAGACCGTTATAACCGTTATAACAAGATCACAGGAGCACGTGAGGGGAATATTGCATCATCATTACAACACCGTTGTGCAAGGGACGTGTCCACACTCTAGTGGAAGCTTCCCATGTACATGCTTTATACATGCTTGGAGGTACAATGCGCACCCCAGCACTATATACTCATCTTCTTCCTCAGAGGAAAGGATCCAGATATTGTAAACCCTAGCCAAACTCTGTCTAACTTACAGTAGAGAGAGAAAGCTTGAGTGTTGTACAACCAAGGCCATTAGAGCCTCATTTACATAGTGAAAACCTCACATCTTTGCACAGTGGAGTAGGCTGAAAAGCTTAACCACTTGTATACTGGTGTTCTTCCTCTTCTCCTCACCTCCTTCTCCTATTTTCATTGTTTTTACGTTATATATCTCCATTATTGTGTTGTGTTTGAGCTTGAGTTGCTTATACAAATTTAAATGATGATTTCTTAGCATCATCATCAACCATGTTTTTACACACTTTAAAAATTCGTCTCTCCCCCAAAAAATTCTCTCATAAAAGTTATTTTCCCTCGCTAAAATTAATTAACATGATGACACCGAGCAATATAATTCCGAATGAATGATTAACATACATAATTATCATTTGTGTTATAATTTCCCGACACGGAGGAGTTTGATTCTTGGTTGTTTTATCCTATGGTGCAGGGGCAATTGCAGAACTGTTACAGACCCGCGAAACACCTTAAAAATAGCGCGGCCTGATACACAACTCAACTCAAGTAACTTATTGTATATATCTACAATTGGTTATTGTAGTCCATCTGTTAACATTCAAACGTGGAAGGCGTTTGCATGAATGTTCGAGCGAGCAGTCGTAGTGGCGATTTGAATAGTCATTTTTCTGAACAAATTCTTATGAGGATTAGCAGATAAATGTTCCTAGAAAGGAAGTGCTTTTATGCTCCAAGAAATTTCTTGGATTTATCAGATAAACGAGTCTTGTGCAATATATCTCAAGTTTGTGAGGAAATTTCTTGGATTTAGACATATAATTCCATTTATGAGGTACCAATTACAATATCAACACACAATATAATATCCATATAACCCAGAACGTGTATTTATTTAAGAAATACAAAATTGAAAACACTAATAGTTGAGAGGGCTTACATTGATTAAAGTGTTCAATGAGTGCACATAGTCTTTGTTGATCCTAACCCATCTCTTATAAGTCTCCATGGGTCAAAAACTGTAATTAGAATCACCAAAACAGGTACCCACCTATTCTGGGTAGTGGGTACAAATTTCTAACTAAAACCCTAAATATTTCAATCCTAAACCTAATTTCAGAAACATAGAAAGAGTGTCTTTTGGTGGTTGACGTAAATGCTTACGGAGATAGTTGCAGAGGTACGTTATAGTCTCCGGTAAAGATGTGTGTCGTTTTGTTGTAGACAAAAATGGACACGACTATTTTTTTTTTTTAATAGAGAATTAATGTAAAGAGATGTTACTTTCTATATTTGAATTTTTAGGATAATATTTTTTAAGTTTGTAAATTTAATTTTTATGGTATAATAATATTTATTTGTGTGTTCCATTTAGAGTTACGAGTTCACTTTTTTTGTCCGTGTCAGTTTTACCATTTTTTATGATTTTTTAGTACAGGGACTAAATTTATAAAATTATGTAGAGTATCATATTTTTATACACTTTGAGAATTATAAGGATCTTTCCTCAAAACCTCCTTTTTTAAAATATCCATAAACAAAATGGTAAAATTTTAAATGAGATTTAGGGGTCTTTGGTTTGCAACTATAATTTTATTTTCTGTATTTAAATATAATTCTGATAAAAATTTGTGTTTGATAACTTATTTTTAAATACTGAATTATAATATTTTTGTGTTATAATCAAGTTTTTGAGAAAACAGCAAAATGATATTTTATAATTTCTATTTTTTATTTTTCAATTCAGAATTATTCATTCTTAATATTTTAATGTATTTATATCTTAATATATAATATACATATATAATATATTAATATGTGTGTAATTCTTATAAATAAAAAACATATATATATATATATATATAAAATAATGCTCCAGTGCGGACTAGTCCGCATTTTAAGAATGCGGACCGGACACGTGTTTTTTAACGGTGCGCCTATAAATTATCGCATAAATTATAGGTACACTCTCTCTCTTTCCTGGGCTCACCGCCAGGTGACACATGTCTGGTCCGAATTCTTAAAATGCGGACTAGTCCGCACAAGAGCATGACTATATATATATATATATATATATATATATATATATATATATATATATATATATATATATATATGTGTGTGTGTGTGTGTGTGTGTGTGTGTGTGTGTGTGTGTGTGTGTGTGTGTGTGTGTGTGTGTATTGTACACAAAATTACGTATATTTATATTATTAAATTATATAATATAGTAAGAATCATATGTAAAATAATATTATCAATAGATACATGGTACTAATATATAGTTTTATACATGTATTATTAATGTATGGAATAATATAAAATGGGAACCACTATTCCCACTCCACAACTTTTTTCCCCACTCCACTTTTAACTTTAAACACTAAAATGACTAAAGTGTCCTTCTATACATATAACTTAGGTTGAACAAATTATTAATACATTTATTTATCAAAAAAAAAACTTATTTTGAACAGATATTATATTTTGTAAAAAAACTATTATTTATTTTTAAATACATAATATTCTGAAAATAGAAAAGCATACTATTTTGAATATAAACAAATCTAATATTCTGAAAAATAATTTTAAATATTCTGGAAAAAAAACTTATTATTATTTTTTATAGAAGTGGAAGTTAATCAAAAAACTGTGATATTATTTATTTGAAAAAATGAACATTCTTTTTCAAACAAAAATACTGACAACATTGTTTTTAAAAGAAAAAATGGTCGGAACTTTTATTATAAACTATACTTTTTTAAAACTTTATTTTTTATAATTTCTTATAGAACCTAACTTTTTTATAAAATTGTATTTTTTTGTAAAAAATTAAGTAGTGACTTTGACACATTACTACTTTTGTATTTTATACTTTAATACACGACATGATATAAATATCATGTTTTATAATTTTCACACCACATTAAATACAACATAACACAAATAACACGAGTAAACTAATAAATTTAATATTGTGTTATTGACACCAAAATATTCGTGATATATTGTATTCAATTTATTGTGAAAAATATAAATCACACTATTCCTGTCGTGTCGGGTTGTGTTGTGCATTAAATTACAAAATGCAAAAATTATTAATTTTTCAAAATCACAACTTAGTTTTTTACCAAAAAAAATATAGTTTCATGAAAAAGTTATGTTTAATAAAACTTTGTAAAAAATAAAGGTTTCAAAAAGTTTTATAATAAAAGTTCCGTCGAGGTTTCTTTATAAAAATGATGTCTAGTTTTTTTATTTGATACAATTATCATCAACATTTTTTTATACAAAGAATGTTCATTTTTTTATATAAATAATAAAATAGTTTTTTTTATTAACACTCGTTTCAATACAAAAATATTAATACATTTTTTTTATAAATAACTGACTATTATTTTTAAATAAAAAATGACTTTTATGATTTTTATATTTTTAGAATATTAAAAAAATTATTTTCCCGAATATTAGGATTTTTATATTCAAAACATTATGTTTTTTATTTCCAAAATATTACGTATTTAAAAATAGATAATAGATTCTTAACAAAATATTCTATTTGCTAAAATTAAAGTATACATGTATAGAAGGATACTTTAGTCATTTTGGTGTTTAAAGTTAAAAGTGGAGTGGGGGAAGAATGTTTTGAATTCATGTATGTATATAATTTTATTGTGAATTATACAGGCAATATCATTATATAGACACATATATATGTATGTATGCACGTTTACATTTGTATTATGTGTATGTGTATATATATATATATATAAAAAACTCCCCAACATACCTCATTAAATATACATAAAAATATATGATATTAAATATACATGTATATACTTTATGATGTATGTATGTATGTATGTATGTATGTATGTATGTATGTATAAAAGTTATGTATGTATGTATAAAAGTAAATAATGTATGTATGTATGTATGTATGTATATATGTATGTATGTATGTATGAAAGTTATATATATATATATATATACATACATACACACACACACATATATGTATATTATAAATATACATGTTTGTCAATTTTATCAAATTTTTAAAAATAAGTTTACCAAATGCGCACCAATAATTATAAACACAAAAAAACTAAATTTAAAAACTGTATTTAAAAACGGCATTTAAATCGAGTTTTCTGAACACATAACCAAACGGGGTTTGCAACTATAATTCTGTTTTCTGTGTTTAAATACAATTCTGATACAAATTTCCACTTGGCAACATGTTTTTAAACACTAAATTATAATATTTATGTGTTATAATCAAGTTTTTTAGAAAACGGAAAAAGGGTGTTTTATAACATCTGTTTTTTATTTTTCAACTCCGAATTATTCATTCTTAATATTTTAATGCATTTATACATTAATATATAATATACATACACAACACATTAACATGTGTGTAATTCTTATAAATAAAAATATATATATTTGTACATGTACACAAAATTACGTATATTTATATTATTAAATTATATAATATACTAAAATCCATACGTTAAACAATATTATCAATTGATTCACGATGCTTATATATAGTTTTATACATGTATTATTAATGTATAGAATAATATAAAATATATATATAGTACATATGTATTAAAAAAATATTATAAATTCATGTATGTATATAATTTTATTGTGAATAATACATACAATATCATTATATATATATATATGTGTGTGTGTGTGTGTGTGTGTGTGTGTACATAGTTTAACTCTCCAACACACCTCATTAAATATATATAATATCAAATGTACATGTATATAATAATTTATGATGTATCTGTGTATGTATTTATGTATGTATGTATGTATGTATGTATGTATGAAAGTTTTATGTATATGTTTATATATATATATATATACACACACATATATATGTATAGTATAAATATACATGTTTGTCAATTTTATCAAATTTAAAAAAAAAACTGTATTTTTTTAACAAGTTTACCAAACGCGTACCAGTAATTATAAACACAAAAAAATGAATTTTAAAATTGTCTTTAAAAACAACATTTAATTCGAGTTTTCTGAATACAGAACCAAATGGGCCCTTAATGTTTGGAGTACATTTATTTATAATAATTGAGACTTGGGGTACACTTTTTCATTATAGTTGGTTGGGTGTTGTTTAAACGGAAGTTGTTAAACCTCCCTTTATCAGTTGTCACTCAATTACCAAACGACTTATTTGCCCCTCTGTCCTTTCATCTCAAGCATCAATTTGGACAAAATTATTTTATTTTCCATATTTTAACAGCAGTTTATATATAAAATTATTTCCCAATTATGTGTGTGTGTGTGTGTGTGTGTGTGTGTGCGCGCGCGCGTATATATATATATATATATATAGAGAGAGAGAGAGAGAGAGAGAGAGGGGGGGTTCTAAAGTGAACAAAAAGAATTAACTTTTTAATGAACCTAATAAGACGTTAAAAAATAATCCAATCAATTTGAATTCCTTGTTGTAATTGGTACGCGTCAATGGCAACAGACACGCGTGTGACACACGTGACAAAACGTTACCCACCCCACCCCACCTGCCATCAAATAGTTAATGTTATTGTTGATACCAAAAATTATCCATTCATGTGGACCAATCAAAAATAAACATTTGTTCTCTTACATAGCCTTAATCCCAGCCAGCTGGTAACAACCTAACGCCAAGTACTGAGAATAGAGATTCTGTCCGAGGATAGAGAATGCCCGAGCATATGCACTTGCTCGGTTAGCTTAGCATCAGCAACAAGGATTGAGCTTAAAAGGACGATCCCTATAGAGATTCTGGCTAATCCGAACATCGATGAAGATCTACTGGTCAATTTCATTGCAGTAGATTTGGGACCCTTATGGATGGATCCCATCAAAAGTTATATTTAAAACAAAACATTTCCAGCAGATCCCATGGAAGATAAAAAGCTCAAATACAAGGTTGCAAGATATGTATTGGACAAAGGAGTGTTATATAAAAGGGGACTGACGACCTGTATGCAAAGATGTGTTCACCAAATAAAAATGAAAAATTTAATCCAAGAAGTCCACGGAGGTTCTTATGGGGATCATTCAGCTTGTAGAACATTACTTCAACGAATTAACACACACGGTTACTATTGGTCGACCATGAAGGCAGATTGCACAACCTTTGCAAAGAAATGTGATAAGTGCCAGAGGTTCTCTAATGTTAGAAAAACACCCAATGCAGCATTAACTCAAATCACTTCGCCTTGGCAGTTCGCTATTTGGGGAATTGACTCGGTCGGCCCATTGTCGACCACCAAAGGCAGGTTTAGATACGTGGTCATTGATGTTGATTATTTCACCAAATGGGTTGAGGCAGAGCCACTAGTCGACATGCCCTATGAAAAGGTATACCAGTTCATATGGAAGAGCATAATTTGTAGATATGGTTTAACCTATGCTTTCATTACAGATCGTGGCACTCAATTTGATAATGAGATGTTTGAAGCCTATTGTGTCCAATCTAAAATTCAGAAGTTGCATTCTGCACCAGACCATCCTCAAAGTAATGGTCAGACAGAAGTAACAAATAGAACTATGTTGAATGGACTAAAAAAGCGACTTGAAGCAGCTAAGGAAAATTTGATCAATGAATTACACTCAGTCTTATGGGCTTACAAAACCACGCTGAGAACAACAACAAGGGAAACAACATAGATACTTGTGTTTGGAACTGAAGCAACCCATATAGTATTGAACTTTCATTCCCCAGTCAGTGATTTAATGAGGCGACTAGATCTTGATATGTTTGAAGAAGTAAGGGATGGCGTAGCCATGAGAAATGCTGCCTACCAATAGAAAACTGCTCAATTCTACAACAAAAGGGTCAAGCCGACCAACCTGAAAGAAGGAGACTATGTTCTCAAGAAGGTGATATAAAATAGCAACAAGCTTTAAGCTAATTGGCACAGTCCCTATCGTATTTTTGCTGTCATCCGACCAGGCACATACCAAATAGAAACTTTGGAGGGTGAAGAGTTCAAGAATCCTTGGAACACCGATCACCTTAGAAAATATTATCAGTAGATTGCAAGCTTTGTATTTCAGTTATTTTCAAGATGATTATCAATAAAATTATCAGTTTCGATTATTTCAGTTTAGTTTTTGATTTTTTTGGTGTATGGAGATACATATATCCCTCTGAACAAAAAGAAATCTCTTGATCGGTTAACATCAACAATCAACGCAATAGCCAACCAAGATAAAATAGGATTAAAATCTTCGTCACTTGGCCAAAAAATTGAGTGGTAACGATGCATTTTACCCAAACCAAGTCAAATGAAGGAAGTCATGTAAAAATTCCTAAATATAGGAATATAAAATATATTTCACATACGCTTGGTCATCACTGGTAACTAATGCTAAACTAATGTCGATATTTCTAAGTGCATTAGTAGAACCTATGGCAATACCACTGGTAACTGGTGCTAAACTTAGGTCTATAAATCTAAGTGCATTAGTAGAATATATGCCAATACTACTGGTAACTGATACTAAATTTGGATAAATATATCTAAATGTATTAGTCGAACTAATGGTACAACAACTTAATCATAAGTTAGCCTAGACAAAAACTAACATATTTCATTCATATAAATTGTGTTACAATCAAATTGTTTTAAATAAATTATAGGATAATATTCTATTGGACGCTTTCCTTCAGCTTTGGAAAAAGATTAAAATTTCTCCATGCCAACAGGTGGATTATCGAGAGTATAAGGAGAATTGATAAAGTTAAAATCCTGAAGCATTCTTCTATTACTGTTGATTGGCATATCCATCAAATGAGAAGGACGAGGTATCTCCAATTCATCATGTAACCCATAATCCCCTAAATATTTCGATATCAGACATTGGGGAATTTATTCAACAGGAATCCAGTTGACATCTAAGTGGAATGGGGGATTTTGGAAGTCTAAGAAACTGGGATCATGCCAATACCAAAGTTGGCTATTTTGATCAACTTTCATCACAGTCAAGCAGTTAGTCCAACCCCATTTATAGCCTTCACGTTTAGACTGAACAAGGTGATCATCAATATGGCTCAAAGCTTCATTGTAACCACCCATGCATACATCTTTGGGTTGTTTATGAAATTGGAAGGTTAATATTTCAACTTGATGCTGAAGTTTCTTCAAAACTTCATCCTTCACTTTCAACTGAGAGAATTGGTTGGCAAGAGCTTGATCTTTAACTTCCAACCATGTGGAAAACTCGGTAATAACTTGACTCTTTGCCTTCAATTGGGTAGCTTGATCAGTTATAGTCTTCCTGGTCCTAATTTCTTCTATAGTTGGTCGGCTAGTTATTTATTTGGAAAATTATAGAGGTTTGGTCTTTTTCAAATCTTCAAGCTTTTCCCTCAATTTGGCATTTTCCTCCTCCAAAAAGGAAACACCTTCATATGCAACAGCAGTAGAAGAATTCTTCAAAGACCCAAGTTCATCATTCAGTTTATTATTCTCTTCTTCCAAGAGTTTAGTAATTTCTCTAGCCTCATCAACTTCATGCTTCAGTAAAAATTCTTTCTTCTTAAAAGTAGAGGCATTTTTATCCAATTTTTCCTCAAACACCCAGGCTTCACTTAATGCTTGGTATTTGGCCTCATAGTCAGCATGCAATAAAGCTTTGGTCTCATTATGCTCCTCTTGAAGTTCTTCAATCATCTCAAATTAAGCCACATTATTGGCCACAACCCGATTAAAAAAAACTTGAGATAAGTATATGCATCTTTGGCTTGATCAGAAGCGCCGAGCAAGTCAATTAATTCTTCATCATTAAAATCCAAATGACCAGTTTTGAACAAACTGTTGTAGCACTTAAGAAGGTCGGAATCATTGGATGTAATCTGTTTCATCTTGGCCATGAATTAGAAAATAAAGTAATAGTCGATCAATAAAAGAGGAAGACATAACAGCAACTGAAAAACAATAAATAATGTGAATAAAAAGTTCTTTTATTGATAAACAAAGAAAAGTTAAAAATACATTAGATCAGAAACAAAAAAGAAGTAAAATAAAGGTGCACAATACAAAGGCCAAATGCCAAATGCCAAATAAATCTACACCTTCTTCTTATCAGTCTCAACATCAGGGTTTTCATCCTGGTCGACAGAAAGAGCAGCTAGATCAACAGGGGTTTATCCTGTTCGGCTTGATGGATAGCTGAATCAACAACATTCTTGTCATGATCGGTAAAAGGAATATATGACTCAACCACCAGAGAAGACTCTCCAGAACCAACATCATCCTCAATTTTATCGTCCAGATTGGGAGGAGAGCCAGGGCCATTCCTCAGAAAAAGTTCATAACTTTTAGCGGTTCTAACTTCCTTTAACGCTGCCGACCAACCCTCCTTAAAAAATTTCCTCTTTGCATACTCAATTTAAGTAGAGGCGGCAGAAATAGCTTTGCCCCTACCCTTATTGAAGGACCCTTCCCTGATTTTCTTCCTCTTGGCCTTTTCAGAGGAGAGATATTTTCCTAGCTCGGCTACTTGTCCTTTTGTAACCTTTGCCTTACGCTCAGCTTGAAGGGCAGTCAACTCAGTTTTTTACCGAGCTTCTTTAGCAACCTTGATCTTATCCTCACAAGTTTTCTTCTCTGCCTCCAAGGCTTGTTGAGACTCCAGCAAAGATTATTTAAGACCTACAAAGGCCTCTTCCACATCGTCTGAAGAGGAACGAAGAAGATCATCCTTCTCTAGCGTCTTATTATAGTCGACCAAGAACTGTAAAAGAAAACCAAGTCAGTATAAGTCAAAGAAAGTATGAATAATATATAATCAACCTGAAAGCTAAAAAACTTACCAAGGCTAAGCTCTGAATAGCCCTATCTGACAGTCTTAGTTGGGGGTAAAGAGGCATTAACATTCCTATGGTTTGGAAGAGTGCCAGACTTGATCAATTTCCTAGCCAAACTAGGAGTCATGGCCACAGAGGAGCTAGTAGCAGAAGGAGAAGTACCCATCAAGCCCTGTTGGTCAGCCTCAATAATTATCTCAACCTGCTTGTCAGCAAAACCTCTCCTCGATCATTTCAGAAGAGATTAATCACCCTTGTTGAGTGGGGGCTTATTGCCAACATCAGTTTTCTTCTTTTAAGCTCCAAAATCAGTAAGCTTATTGGTGCCAGCAGTAGAGTCATCCCCCAAGAGATTTGGAAATTTCCTTTTACCCATACTTATATCAAGGAGAAGGTCTGAATCAAAAGAGAAGGAAGTACTAACAGCAGGTTCACCACCACCAGATGTAGTGGCTAAAGAAGTAGAGATTGGATCTCTCTCCAAGTCTATGATGTTTGAAGAGGTGGAAGTTGTTGGTCGAGTAATAAAAGAAGTTACAAAACTTCTATACCTCAGTAAGTATGAAGCAGACCTAATATGTTCCTCGCCTATCTTTTGATGGATGCCCCCATAAAAACTTGAGCTCGTTAAACTTAATGTCACTTTCTTTGGGACTCTTCTTCTTCTTATCAACTGCAAGTAAATAAATAATAAATGTTAATGAGTAATATCAACAGGTATTTCATCAGCATGAATACATAAAAAATATTTATTACAATCTATGCCATAGCCCTCTTAAGGACATCGAGGCCCATCGTATACTGCACCCCCTTTGAGAGGGTTGTATTTCTAGTTCTTTGTAATAATCCCATGATCAAAATAATATTTATTGGAGTCAGGCAAATTAACAATTAGGGCTCTGTTAGAAAACCTTGTCTTCAAATAGTATGTACTGTCACTAGTTACCCATTTATAACAGAACATAATTTCAGGAATTTCGATGTGGGTCCTATGAATTTGGTTAAGTTTATGGACCCCATTAATTATCCTCCAAGTATTGGGGGCTGCTATAGCAGGTACAACATCAAAATATTGACAGAATTCTACACAAAAATGATTTAGGGGAAAAGTAAAATCGCACTTAGCTATGAATAAGGATGGAATCCAATGACCCTCAGACATAGAGAAGACATCAACATGAGGCCTGGGAAACTCTGAAACTACCCAATCTGGTATATTCCATTCCCTCCTAAATTCGTCTAGAGAATCAACATGAATTATATAAACCATGATTCAAGACGAAGAAAAGATAGAAAAAGAAAGAATTCTTATAAAAACTTAAGGGTTCAGCAAGAACTGTCAAGAGAGATGAGGAACGATAACAAATGAGCACTCAAGAGTTCAAAGATAGCTGCTACAGTTCAAAAGTTTAGGGGTAAAGCAAAATCGAGAAAGTGCATCGCCTTTTATAGGTTGCCTCGAAAATATCGAACATAATGATTAAGCGTACCAATGATTGACGTTCCGATGTCTTCACAAATTAGATAATGAAAAATACTCATTTGCCCTTGGCCAGTTCGTCAAAATTCAAATTATTTACAAAAATGCCATCTTCAAAATTGTACTAGTCAAATTTCACAAGTGTGGTTAGTCGGCTGCCAACTAACTATTATGAAAATAGCCCGAGATATACTTTGGAGCAAAGGCTCTATACTTTCATGCAAGCAACAAGCATAGAAGATTGGTGGCTTCAGTTGATACCAAAAATTATCCATCTATGTGGACCAATCATAAATAAACATTTGTTCTCTTACGTGGCCTTAATCCCAGTCGGCTGGTAACAACCTAATGAGGAATGCCGACCAAGTACTGAGAAGGCCAATCAATAAGATCAATAAACGGTCAACATATCAAGAGTCATATTTTGTACAACTAATCGTCATATATATTATGTAAGGATGTAAATGCTTAATATATAAATGCATTCCATCCCTTTATATTCAAACCCTTGACCTCCGAGTCATTATAAATACATTGTACCTCTGCCATCGAAGGCAATAACACAAGCCCGCGGGCTATTGCAACGATTAATATCAAAATAATGGACGTAGGCCTCGAGACATAGCCGAACCACTTTAAAATCTTGTGTTTCTATCTTTCTATTTACATATTTTATCTGTTGTTGATGTAAAAAACTAGATTTGATCTAATTAATCACAGATAAATATGAGTAAAGAAATAAGATAAGAGATTTTTAAAGTGGTTCAACCTTAATAAAAGGGCCTACGTCCACTGTCTTATATTACTGGGTGTCTTGTCTTGATCTTAATTACACTATGATAGCTTATGATAGCTTACCATAGATTACCCTGCCATGAGGGTATTACAATGTATTTATAGCCCTTGGGCTATCAGCGTAAATAGGCAATATGCCATTATTGAATAGGCATATACATCTGTACATGGTAAAGAATACTCATTGAATCTGTCTTTATCGTTTGATCTTCCTAACAAGTTGCTCGGTACGCTGAGTAGCTCGGTACGTTGAGTAGTTCGGTATGTTGAGTAGCTCGGTATGTTGAGTAGCTCGATACACTGAACTTTTGCCATATTGAATAACACGTGTCTTCACATAACTGGTCCACGTCAAGTGACTAATTTTTGTATCAATAGAATCCCCCAATGTTTCACAGTTGAATTTTGATATGAGAGTGTTGAACATTTTACCCAAAAGTTGCTCGGGTACATTTCTTACATCTTGATTACTTACAGAACTGCAAAACTTGTAAAAGTTTTCTGTTTTGTGTAACAATTTTGAGCACGAAATGGAAAATTTGTAAATATTTTGAGTTTTTAACGAACGCTTGGGTATTTGCGTCTTTTTCCTTTGATTAGCCGTCGGTAACACAACAGTCGTCATGTGTGATCATTACTTTTCTCTTTTTTTGATGCAGTATATATAACGGCGGTAAAATCCGTTTGTTTTCTACCTTTTTCTATCTTGTTTCCAAACTCTTTGTCTTCTCATTTTTCTTCTTACGCACGTTCTTTAAAGCCATCTGCCTTAGCTGATTCCTTACCCTTATGTAAGAATTTCTTCTTTCTTTGCTTTAGCCATCATGGTTTACCTTATCGAGTCATTAGATAAGTTTAGGGCCGACTTTGAGATTATTTCTTGAGTTGTTTTTGAAGAACCTCCTTGCCTTTCTGATTTATTTTCTCTAGCTGAGGGACACTAGTTTCCCTCTATTTTTGTAGCAGAATGTGGTTTTTCTTTCCCGCCTAATCCACCATCTTTGGAATTTTGCCAATAGTTTGATATTGTACCTGCAAAAGTAGTTCCAAATACATGGAGGGTAGTTAATAGCGTACATAGGTTGAATAAAATTAATAGAACTCGTCTAGGGATCCCTGAAATTATGTACTGTTATAAATGGGTCATCAGCGACACCACCTTTTATTTAAAAACTAGATTTTCTAACAGAGCTTTAGTGGTCAATCTCCCTGATTCTACTAGGGATAATTTTGAACATGGGGTTGTAATGAAAAATTGGCAACACCCCCCACTAAAGGGGAAAGACGTGTACCAAGGTCCCAGATGTCCACCTTATGGCAATGGGATAGGTTGTTTTTCTATTTTTAAGCTAGCTCTGTTTTTATTTGATAAAATATTTCACTGACTTTTGCTTTTTCATTTTTGATTTGCAGTTGACAGTAAAAGGAAACCCCCAAAAGAGAGTGATATTAATATAAAAGATTTGAAGTTCATATGGGGTTTGCATCAATCAATTATTGGGGAGCACGTGAGGTCTGCTTCCTATTTGCTGAGATATAAGAACACCACTTCCTCTTTTATTGCTTGGCCTCTTGCTCCTCCTTTAGTGATTGATCTTAAGAAGGCTCCAGCATCTTCTTCAATTATCGAAGAGTCTTCCTCTGATTTGGTCACTTCTATTGCTGACATTATGACGAAGAATAGGAGAATGACCGATCTCTTTGCTAAGGTTATCCCTGGTGCTGATGGGGCAAAAAAGAGCAAAAAAGATGTCCTGGCTGAAGGGACTAAGAAAAAGGATATTACTCAATCTGGGGGAGCAGTTATAGCTATCAAAGAGGTCAGCAAAAAGCCTCATATTGCTTTAAAAAAGGCAACACCTTTGATTGAAGAGGTTGCTCCTTGAGAAGGGGTCTTGCTGAGAAGACCGTTGATGTTGTTGCTCATCCTGCTAGGGTTGATATACCTCTTTTGAGAACTAGTCCTCTAGCATTCATTACTCCTGGCTTGGTCAAGAAATTAATCTGGTCTGGAACTCTTCCTAATCACAAAGCTGCTGAGACTTCTACTCCTCGGAGGAAAGTCACTGACTTGGCAGCCCAACACCTTGCATTAGTGAGTGTCATTATACTTGTCATTTCAGTTCTGTTTTCAATTTTCATATTATAACTTGAGTTTATCTTCTTCTTGCAGTTTTTAGTGTATTTTAATAATATCCTGGAGAAGGATGAAGCTATCAAAGCTGCTTACTCTTTCAGTGAAGTAGAAGAAGCCCATGTTGGGTTATCAAAATCTTTGGAGGAATCCCGATAGAAGTATGTGGATGACAAAATTACTTGGGAAAATAAAATCAAGTCTGCTGAGACAACTCAATAAAAAGCTGTAGAAGCTGCCAAGGAGGCTAATCTAGCTCGGTAACAAGCTATAAATTCTTTCAAGTAGGCAAAGGAGAAATTGAAGGTTGCCATTTCCAGCAAGGAAGAAGCTGAGGGTAAGCTTGAAGAGGCTGAACGACATAAGAAATATCTTGAGCAGAAAGTAAAATCTGTTGAAGATATTCTTAGGGAAAATGCTTCTTTGGAGAGGGCGAAGAGAAGAGTTTATGTGAAGAAGTCCTTTAGCTCTGGCTGGGACAAAGGGTGGAACAAAGCTGTAACTGCTGCCTCTACTCAAATGGAGCATGCAAGTTTAAAGTTTTTTAGGGATGGATGGGTTGCAGCGTTGAAGGAGTTGAATGTTGATGAGGATTCTTAACTATTTCAGAGACATGTTCACGGTCCTCCTCCTACTACTGAAGAAGAAGAAGAGGATAAAGCTGGATCTGATGAAGCTGGATCTGATGAATCTTCTTTGATGATAGTAAAATAACCTCCTGTTGCCACTCTCCCTCAATCATTCGATCAAGTTCAACAAATAATAACTTCTTTCGAACAACGTCAGTTACCCACCGAGCAACCGATCCCTTCTTCAAAATCAACTAAAGATGTTACAGGGAATAAGGAGAAGGTGTAATGTAGTTTGGCAATTTTTGTTTTTTTTTCCTTCCCTTCGTTTTGTACTTATGGTTGTATCCTCCTCTATTATGATCAATAAAATGGACTTATTACTTATTATGAATTTCTCCTCTACTGTTCAATATAGTTGTGCTATTGTTGATCTGTTTTTACTTTTCCTTGTTAGTTTATTGCCAGGATGGAACTGTTGTCAGCTCATGATACAGAGTTGATGAATAAGTGTACATATTACTTCAAATCTAATCGTGCAGATTTCACTGAAGCAAAAATAACTGATATTCTTGGATCTGATGCCTCTAAACGAGAAATTGAGGCTTACCGGTATTTAAAATGTCTACTTGATCGGGATGTAGCAAATAACGTAGCTTACTATGAAATGATTGAAGATCTTTAAGGAATGATTGAAGAACTTCAACTTCAACACAAGGAATCCACTGCTCTTCAGCATGAAGGTTATGAGAAGAAGTACCAAAATTGAGAGATGATCAAGGTTATGACAAATTCATCTCACCCCATAATAAGAGAGAGAGTGTGCTAAAACTTGAAGTTGAGGAACATAGAAACATTGCTAAATTGCTGGAGGAAGAAAATATTGCTTTAAGAGAAGAACTGAGACAACTAAAATATGCTTCTTCCTCTGGAGCTCTGGTCCCAGTTAATGATGAAGGTTTTTCCTTTTTAGAGGCTAAAAATGCCTCATTATGAGAAGAATTAGAATCTTTGAAAAGAGTTAGACCTGCATCTGCTTCTCGGGGTAGAACAAGAGCTGGTTGGAGCAGCATCGAAGAGACTAGGACTCGACAGGCTTTAAAAAATCAAGCTGCTCAACTAAAGGCAAAAAATCAATCTCTGGATGAGATATCCCAAAAAATTCTCACTCTTACCGAGTAACTTTCCAATCAGAGTTCTGCATTGCAGAATAAAGAAAGTTTAGTGAAGAGGCTTCATCAACATGTTGAACGATTGACTTATTAATTTCACAAGTAGCCCAAATAGTTATGGATTGGGGGATACAATGAAACTGTATATCATCTTGATGCCAGGTTGAAACAATCAAACAATGAGGGATACAAATAGGGGTGGTTGAATGCTCTAACTATGATGAAGGTTGAGCAAGGAACCAAGTTGTGGGATTGGTGTGACCCTGGATTACTTGATCTGCCAGTACCTCCTTTCAAACTAAATGCTAGCTGGATTCCAGTTAGCTCTATTCCTCAGTGTTTGATTTCTAAATACCTTGGCGATTACAATCTTCATGAAGATTTTGAGATATCTTGACCTCCACATTTGCTTGACCGACCAAGTGCGAGCAATACCAGAATATTACGGGATTTGAACTTTATCAACTCTTCTTTTGCTTTAGATGATCCTCGAGTTGGAGTGGATCCTGTGTCTAAATCTGAAGGAAAGAAACCAGTAGAATAGGCTATTTGTATGTTAGTAAATGAAGAAAAAATATCTCTTTGTAATTTTATTTCCTTAGAAATAAAATAATTTGCATAATCAATTATAATAGTAATGTATTTTTCGGCCATTGAGTATATATATATTTGAATGACCAGTTTACCCTTTGTTGATTTGATTCCCTAGATAATGAAACTTTTGCCCCTTGTGTTTGCCTAGTTGTAGTGACTTATCACCCATAAGTGCCTAAGCAATGGAATTATTTTTATCCCATGTTCCTGCTTAGTTGTAACAATTATTTAAGTAAATAATTTCCCTGGTGCCTAGGCAGTAGATATTTTACCCATCTTCTTACCTAGTTTAGATGCCACTTGGGTCACCCATAATCAAACATGCCTTGCCTTGCTCAATTATTTTACCAACATTGTTGGTGGGTATATTTATGCCAACCAACTTTGAGTTAGTGGTTATTGATGTCGACCAACTTTAAGTTGGTGATTACTGATGCCGACCATCTTGGTTGGTGTTTGTGCTGATGCCAACTAACTTTTAGTTGATAGAAAAAGTTAGTGGAGTGTGTAGCTGTAAAGTAAGTTAAGTGTAGTGTGTAGCACTAGTACTCCGAAGAAAATAAATAAAACAAACGAATGGGGAAATCATTATTTTCATTCATACTGAAATAATGGGGTATATGTGTAGTTACATTACTGGTAGTATTTTCATAGGTGCTCTGCATTCCAAGCATTTTTGAATTCTTCCCCTTCAAGAGTTTCTATTCTCTAGGTGCCAGGTCTAACAACATCTGTGATACGATAGGGCCAATACCAATTGGCTTCCAACTTATTGTGTTTTTAAAGTACTTTTTTGAGCACGTAATCGCCTTCCTTGAGATCACACTCCCTGACCCTTTTATTATAGAACATAACAGTCCTTTGCTGATAGGCTGCATTGTGGATCGCTGCGTCTTCTCTGACTTCTTCGAGCATGTCCAAGTCCAAGGGTCTCATCAAATCACTCACTGTAGAATTGAAGTTAAGCACCCTATGAGTCGGTAACCCTAGTTCGGCAGGTATCACTGCTTCACTCCCAAAAGCCATCATATAAGGAGATTCTCCAGTTACTGTTCGAGGAGTTATTTGGTAAAGCCACAACACGGAATGCAACTCGTTGATCCAATTATTCCCTTTAGCATCATCCAATCTCCTCTTCAACCCATTCAGTAAAGTTTTGTTCGTTATCTCTATATGCCCATTACTTTGGGGATGACCTGGAACAGAATGGATATTTTCAATGTTGGACTATAGACAGTACGCTGCGAACTCATAATTATCAAATTAGGTACCGTGATCGGTGATAAAAACATGGGGCAGACTATATTAGCAAATAATATTCTTCCAGATAAATTGGTAAATCCTTTCGTAGGCCATATCGATGAGAGGTTCAACTTCCACCCATTTTGTGAAGTAATTAACAACCACCACCAAGTATTTTGAATCGTCCTTTTGTAGTTGTCAATGGCCCAACCAAATCTATTCCTCACATAGCGAATGGCCAAGGTGAAGTGATTAGTGTTAGCAACGCCTGAGGAGTTCTTCGTATAGTATAAAATCGCTGACACTTGTCGCATTTCTTGGCATAAGCTGTACAATCAGCGCGCATTGTTGGCCAATAGTACCCCTGAGTATTTATTCTCCGTAAAAGAGTTCTACCTGCTACGTGAGCCCCACAAGATCCTTCATGATTTTCCTCTATTAGATCTTTAACTTCTGCTGGATGAACACACCTTTGCAGACCAGTTATCACACCTCTTCTGTACAGAATTCCATTGTTCAAGACATCTCTAGCAGCCTTATACTTCAACCTCTTAGCTGCAAGTTGGTCGTCTGGTAAAGTACCTTCTTCGATATAAGCCCTGATGGGATCCATCCAGGAAGGTCCCATATCCAAGACGATAAAACCCACTATCAAATCTTTATCAATACTTTTGCTTGTAAGTACTTCAATGGAGACTGTTCTTTGTAGCTCGGTGCGCGTAGCTGAGGCTAACCGAGCAAGTGCATTTGCTCTTGCATTCTCAAGTATTGGTGTTCTAATTTCTTGGACAATTGCCAAATTGTTCTAATTTCTAAGTATTGGTATTCTAACCGAGCAAGTGCATTTGCTCTTGCATTCTCAAGAATAATATTCAGCAAAAAAAATATGAAAATAAAATTGATTTCAGATTACTGAAAATAAAAAAATTGAACATTATTAAAAATTTAAAACTGAAAATTACAGGAAATATCATAATGACAAAAAATATTTTGTAAATCTTAATTTGAAAAGTAAGATTTTCAAGAAATAAAAAAAATAAAAAAATAAAAAAATAAAAAAATAAAAATCATAGAAAATAATGAACAAATCCACCAAATCGAACAAATTAGACAAATTGGAGCTTCAATGAACAAATCAAACACCAAATCCAGTGAATCGAATAAATCGAACACCATGTTCATCAACCCCACTAGATCCATATGTCTTCTTCTCTTCATTGTGAGGAGACCAGGAGAGGGGCCGGGGGGGGGGGGGGATAACACCATGCTCATCGAGTGAGGGGTTGTTGTATATAGAGGGAGGGGTCGTGAAGGAGCGAGGTTGGAAGGGAGAATCCGTGGCGGAGGGAGACGGGGGCAGCCATGTCTATAGTTGCCATTAGAGGAGGATAGTGAGTGAAAGAGGTGGGAAACAATTTTTGGGGTGGGTAACATTTCTGTCTTGCAAGAATATGGGTATTTATGGTAATTGATAATAAGAGGTGAGAGATGTTAAACGACCGTTGCCAGTAACCGTTAAAATAACACCCATGTAACTATAATGGAAATAGTTTGTTAGGCTTTAGTCTCGTCTCCAAAAATCTGTTATGCTCCATAACTTCTCTGTAACCACCGTCTTTCTTTTTGCAAAGAATGATACTTGTACCATATTTGTTATAATAGGATCAACAACTAAAAAATAAAAACATGGGAGTGACCACAAGTGAATTTTTACAAATGGGATTAAATACTCAAGATCCCGGATGGAAATTAATATATCCCAAGCCCCAATTATTATGAACAAATGTACCTCAAATAGTAAATGACCCAATATAAATTTAACCTCAAAGTTAGGGTTTAATTTGATTTTTGTTTTATATTTTTAAAAGTTATAAATTTAACCCCATGATATATTTTGTAGTGCAATTCTCCATTTGAAAAACTAATGTAAGGACTCACACATGGTTATAATTGCAATACTAAATGTATCTTTGGATTAAGTTTGCAATTTTTGAAAGTATGGAGTAGAAACCATATTCACATCAAATCTTAAGGTTAAATTTTCATTTCTCCCTTTTAAAAAATAGTGCTTTTTTTTTATTTAACACCCTTTAATAATGTCGTATTTTTACATATGTGCCGAAAGATGAAAAAATTAGACATAACCCCCCAAAACGTGACAGACATTTGTATTTTAACTTAACCTCCTACTATATTTTGGACGAAAATTCCCTCCTTCCGGGGGTTATGTCAAAATATGACATTATTACAGGTGGTAAGTAAAAAAAAGTCCTATTTTAACATAACCCCATAAATAAGGAAGTCGTTTTCATCCAACATATAGTCATGAGTTAAGTAAAAATATATATTAATGGAGTTTTCGTTTGGGGGCATTATGTCTAATTTATTTTCTTCCAAGTGGGTAATGTCAAAATACGACATTATTACAGAGATTTAAGTAAAAAAACCCTAAAAATACCGTAGTTGAAAACTTATTTTCAAAAATTGTGGATATCGTAATGTCGTTGTTTGTGATGATGACATTACATGGTATCATTATATGAGACAACGAGAATATTGTCCAACTTTGTAGTAGTCTAAAATAATAACATTACATACCTTTAAGGTTAGAGGCAGTGACATTGAGGTTACGAAATCTCGTTATTTTAGACTGCGACGTCATGGTAAATGTATAAGAATGAAATATGATACATAAACATGAATGTGAATTCACAATTATATATAATGTGAAGTCAATGAGGACAATGCAACTATTATTAGGTTGGGAGTAATCACCTAATTAAGATAAAAATAGAATGGCGCCATTGTTGCTTTTTGGAGATTGATGCACTCTAGAAGATTTTGAATTGTAATTCATTAGTTATTTAGTATATTTTTCCCCTTTTATTAGAAGTGTTTTATTCGGATTATTGAGGCCTTGTATTTATTTGGGTGCGTTTTGACACCAATTTATTTGTAATAATTATTCGTAAAAAAAGGAAGCGAAAAGGGAAACCAAACAAGGTCGAGAGAGGGCATCCAAAGGCGAGAGAAAGAAACCTCTCTACTTTGGGTCAATAAGACTCCTGGGGCCGACTGAGATAGGCAAAATCTCCCCCCGGTCGACTCAACTCGATCTTCACCCCACGCGTGTCAAAATCATGGGAGGTACCTTTTTAAACACTCGTGAATCTCCCGCAAGCGAGTTAATATTTGTGTGTGACTACGTGCTCTTATGTGATTTTATTCTCGCATCTATTTTGTGAATGGTGTGATGAATTAATCAACTAAGACCTACACTCGGTTATTCACGAGAAGGGATTTTATCACCCGACTCACTCACTTATCCATTGTGTGCTACCTAGCCATCATTAAATTAAAATCAATCAACTAGATAGACCCATAGGATACGGTGTTCATAGGCCATTTTTTGATCAATTTGACTTGTATGATTACCCGTAGAGTCCTCTCCACCCGACAAATCCTCGAACGGTTCGCTTTGAGGCACGTAAGTGTCCAGGGAAACTACGTTTTAAGTGCGGTCGCTTAGTAAAAAGGGTTTATGCTGTCCCCAGCATTGTACCGACTGACCGTTTCGTCGTAGTAGCTTTGTGGGGAATCTCTGTGGCAAGCCTCTAGTTATCTTGTGATTAAACTAGGAACACACAGTTACGATCACAAAGATAAATGTTGTGAATTTTTATCGCACGCGGAGTAATTAAAATTGACTACCTTCTCATCTAAATTGAAGAAAAAATTGGCTATGTGCTAGTTAGGAGTTTACCTTGCTTGTACGTATCTACTTTACTCTTTAGGTAGTCATTTTTACGCTCCCGCATTTTTGAGTTTCAAGTTGCGTCCATCGCCCCTTTTTCCAACAAAAATCCAAAAATATTTTCTTTTCATTTTCTCTCCCATTTTTCAAAAATCCAAAAGCATTTTTTCCTTTTCTCCAAAAATATTTTCTTTCCCTCATTTTCTAAAAATTCCAAAAATATTTTCCTTTTTCTTTTCAAAACATAAAAATTCACCCTTTGCATGCCTACGTGGCAACGAGTTAATCATCGATTAATTCGTTCCCTTAGCCCTTCTCTCGTCTCCTCCACATTAGGAAAACCACATGTTCCTTTTGATTTTTCCCTACCACTTGTCACTTCGAGTTGTCCCCAGTCGACATCTCTACTTCATCCATCCATCCATCCATCCACCCACCATGGCCGACGAGCGTGCCTTAAGGGACTATTTTTCCCCGATAACGGCTACCCCACCATCTTGTATCGTTCTTCCACCCACCCCAACGGTCCAATTTGAAATTTGTCTGTCGACAATTTCGATGTTGCCCACTTTCCATGGCCTTGAATGTGAGTCTCCATACACTCACTTGCGAAAATTTCTCACGGTTTGTGCTACTTTTAAAAATCAAAACTTAGATAAAGAAAATGTGCGTCTTCGGTTGTTTCCATTTTCTCTCAATGATAATGCATCCATGTGGATCCATTCATTGCCGCCGGATTCTATCCTTACATGGGAACAACTTGTGAAGAAGGTCATGTCAAAGTTTTATCCAATGAGATGCGCCAAGCCATCCAAGATTTTCTTCAAAAGCCAACCGAGTAATTTTGTGAAGCATGTTTCCGTTTTCAAGGTTATATCAATAGTTGCCCACATCATGGTCTCGAGAAAAGTTGCTTAGTCCACAGTTTTTATAATGGTCTCGTTCCCTCTTCCCGAACCACGATTGAATCCATGCATAAAGGGAAGTTTATGCACTTAACTCCCACTGCCGCCTACAATTTTCTCCTAGAATTAGGCGATGACTCCTAAGATTGGGAGGGCACTAATGACTTTTCGAGATCCGAGCCACCATGCATAGGGAGCAATTATGAGGTAAAAATGATCCTGATTTTAAAACTTTGCTTTATGGCTTAAACACTTTGACTAAAATCGTTGACGTTCTCAGTTGTTCTATGTAACAAAATGTTTCTCTTTCTAAATAAGTGATAAATGTCAATGAGTCTAGTCCTTCTTCTTGTAATGATTGTTTAAGTCGAGATCATTTAACTCATTTGTGCCCCCTTGTTCAAGATGATCCCGAACCCACCATGGCCCAGACATGTGCTTTTGATACCACTAGGAAACCCGCTCCCCCGTCGTTTACTTACAACCCCAATAATAGGAACCATCCCTATTTTTCCTATAAGGATGACAACAACCTCGCTCCATCACACCCACAATAAAATATAGGTGGTCCACCCGGGTTTCAATAAAACCCACAAAGGTAATATCTCCCTCCCATCCAGAATCATCATGCTCCATACCATCAACTACATCATCCATCACCCTTTGTCCCCCATGGAGGACCATCACATACCAATCATCAAATTGCCCCTATTCCACCTCCCTCTTATGAGAATTCACCGTCTCTTAGTTCTTATTGTGAGTTGGTCCCCCAACCCCCCTATGCCCCTTCGCCCCAATCATCTACATCCTCTCTTGAGAATCTTCTCACTCAATTTATCATGACTCAATAACAATCCTCGCAAGCAAAGACTCAAGCCATCCAGAAGTTTGAGCATCACCTTTACCATTTTGAGTCAGAGCGAGAGAAATGTCAATTCCCCAGTCAACCCATTTATAACCCTAATGGGAATGGTAAAGAGTCATCTTATGAGGTTGGATCTGCACCCACTCCTCCCATATTCCAAGCGAACATGAAAGTGGTATCTACTCCAAGATCGAGAAAATAGGTTGACAACGGTGTTGATGTACCCCATAATGTGTAAATCCCACCCATCCTGAAATGCCCATTAGATCCTCTTCCAAAGGTTCTACCACCTACCAAATCCACAGAAAATACCGAATCCAAACCTAAAGAGCCCGCCACTATCTATGTGCCTAAATCACCCTTCCCTCATAGGTTGGCTCCGACAAAGAAAGCCCTATAATTTGTTGAGATCAATCAGGTATTTCAGAATGTTCATATTACCATTCCATTCCTTACCATGATTCAACAAGCTCCCTCCTATGCCAAATTATTGAAGGACTTGTGCTTTGTGAAGCATCGGACGAATGTGCCTCATGATGCCTTCGTCACTGAGCGAGCCACACCCCTTATCCATGAGAATGGAAAGACCCCGATCATCCTACTGTCTCTTGCGTGTTAGGAGATAATTTCACTACTCGAGATTTACTTGATCTTGGGGCCAGTGTTAATTTGTTACCTTAATCCCTTTACCTTAAGTTAGGTTTACAAAATATGAAACCTACACATGTTACACTTCAACTTGGACACCCTTCCGTAAAAGTGCTTAAAGGAATAGTTAAAGATGTTTTGGTAAAAGTTTCTGAATTTTACTACTCGGTGGATTTCATCATCTTAGACACTCCTGCTCCCGACCCAACCAATATTTTAATAATATTGGGTCGCCCCTTTTTGGCAACTGCAAATGCCATCATCAATTGTCGTGATGGGTCCATGAATCTTTCTTTTGGCCACATGACCGTTGAAGTCAACATCTTCCACCTTATGCAACAAAAGACCAACGTTGATTCTATTGATGAGGTGTGTATGATTGACTCATTTGTCTAAGAGATGTTGGATCAAACATATCCCAAAGATCCTATCCAACAATGTTTGTCTCACTTTGGGTTCAAATTTGATATTGATTCCTCTATCTCTGAACTAAATGCCTTATTAGATTCTACACCACTGATGAACACTTCCACTTGGGCTACTCCCTTCGAGTCCCTCTCTATCGACACTCTTCATTATGTGGATCACCCAGTTAACCCATGCCCCAATATTTCCCCGAACTCTATTTCTGCATATGAGTCTGATGCCTCTCCTGAATCGCCACCTAGTTTGGAGCTTAAACCATTACCTGCTGAGTTGAAATATACTTTCTTTAGCCTAAACCAACATCACCCAATCATAATTACTTCTGACTTGACCCTGGATCAAAAAGAGCAATTGGTCCACATTTTCACTAAACATAGCATTGCTATAGGGTGGACTATTTCATACATTCACGGTGTGAGGCCCAATGTTTGTATCCATCACATTCATTTGGAGGAAAATGTTAAGACTTATCGTGAGGCACAACGTAGACTCAATCCTACTATGAAAGAAATTGTGAGGACTGGAATTTTAAAATTGCTTGATACCGGTATTATTTACCCCATATCGAATAGCCAATGGGTCAGTCCCATTCATGTGGTGCCTAAAAAATCTGGCGTATTCGTTGTAAAAAATAGTGACAATGAGCTTGTGCCCACACCTATACAAACTGGTTGGCGTGTTTGTATTGATTATAGAAATCTCAATGCTGTCACTCGAAAAGACCATTTCCCTGTCCCATACATTGACCAGATGCTTGAACGTTTAGCAGGCCATGCTTGCTATTTCTTCCTCGACGGATATTGAGGGTACAACTGACTAAGCATCAATTCTTCTGAATTTAGCCCCTTAATTATGCAATTTTAATATCTCTAACAACGTAATTGATTTGCTTTTATCCCATATTATTTCTAATGACTTCTTCTAACAAGTACCCCGAGTTTCGTGTATTTCTTATTGATTTTACAGGTATTTGGTGCAAGAAAAGAAACCGAAAGAAAGGAAGAGAACAAAAAAAGACAAGTCAAAGGGAATTTTCGTAATTTTATAGCCATATTACGGAGGAGGGAAAGACTAGAAAGTTGAAGAGATCTAAATTACAATAACATTGGAAAAAACGGCACCCCAATCCGAGCTACGGTGAAGAAGTTATGCCATTTTGAAGTTGGAGACAGAAAGCCAAAGTTGAAATTAATTCTGGAAGCTGAAGAGTTTCAACTCTTGAAATTTCTTGTATAATTCCTTTTTATTAGTTGTAAAACATGGAGAGGCATGAAAAAATTCGTATTTGGGTATATAAAAAGCCAAGCCCCAGAGTAATAAAAGGGAGGAAGGGAGAGAGTCTTTTTTGACAAACAATTTCATATTTTCTTAGGATTTAGAAACCCTAGTTTGTAAATTTGAAGAAAAGGAGTATTCAAGATTCAAGTTCAATTATCTTTCCAAGTTTTGATTACAAATTTCAATCTTCAATCCAAGTATCAATTTCCATTCTCTTATTTGTTTCTTTATTTTACTTTCAATTCGATTCTCAATTGTTTTGCAATTCTCTTTTGAAGCTATGTTTCTTAGATTTATGATTCCATGCATAGTTATGTTTTCATTTAATAAAATCGTGCCTAGCTAAGTTTTTAAGGGTTGGGATGCATGAACCCATCCCAATGTAAATTACTTATGTAGAAAATAGAATTTATATTAAAAATTTGAAAGAATCATGCGAGACAATGTTACAACCATTGTAGATATTTTAATCTCTCTTGCCCTAGGTACTTGGGATGTTTAAGAATACGATGTGCGTATAGCACTGCTTTATATTTACCTTTGATTTCGTATGGTGCGGGCTTGAACCTCATATACGTACTGCTTAGGATCTATAAAGACTGGATTCATTCAAATTTATAATTTACAATTCTAGTATTCTATATGGTAAATTACTAGGGTTAGGGGATTGTATTCCAACCTACTTTCTCATTCATCTTAATTAAGTTGCTCATGCATGCATAGTTAACTTTTTTATTTTTTCCCGTTTCAACCATCATCATAAATCAATTAAATTCTATCAAACATTCCTTGTGGATTCGATACTCAGACTCACCACTATACTCCTTAAGAGTGTAGTTGCAAGTTTAGTTTTTTTTTATTAAGGTTGGAAGCCGATAATAATGACTAGCGCATTACACGGACGCTCGGTACTCCGCCTCGATCAAAATGGCGCCGTTGTCGGGGCCTGTTTGTTATAGATTATAATTGACTTACTATTTCGAAAAAAAAATACACACACACACAAATATATATATATATATATATATATATATATATATATATATATATATATATATATATATATATATATATATATTTGTGTGTGTGTGTGTGTGTGTGTGTGTGTGTATGTGTGTCACGTTCTTGAATTGCCCAATTTGAAATGTCTTACTTTAACTCTTTTGGTGGCTTTAATTGTTATGATAATAGTGAGGAGGAGGCGCTCAAAACTTATGAACATTGGATCAATATCACTAAAGATGAGTCTCATAAATATAATCCGAGTGCTATGGCCATCCAAATTTATCAAAATGAATTGCTTGAAGAAAAAAGACTTGAAAAAGAATATCGGAAAAAAAATCGTTATTGGGAGTAAGAGTTAGATGAATTATTTGAACCCAATGAGGATTTTTCTTTCGATATTTTTGAAGTTGAAGAATGCTTTCAACCAAATGAGGAATCCGAGGTGCTAGAACCAAGGAAGCCTACTTTGTAAGAACTCTTGATTATTAGCAAAAAGAAATCTGATGACCTTGCTTCTACAGAGTTGAAAATTAGAGCAACTTGCAAGGAGTTTAATGATTATTTGGACAACTTAGAGAAGCTAGAGACTTGCGCTTCACCTAACACTTTTGAGGATGAAATCATTGAGAGTGATTTAAGTTCTTTTGAATATCAACCTCTTATAAATATTGCAAAATCTACTGAGGTTGAAGATCATTTGTCTCCTTGTGTACCCACTATTATCGAACCATTAAATCCATCACAAGAACTGGATGAAGTCTTGAGGTTGTTGATCCGATTCTTCTATGGGAATGTTTTTTTGAGATGCTTCATATTACGGGCCATACACTTAGACGTGTCACTCCACAAAATCCAGTTGAAAATTTTGGGGGAGAAGATTTTGAGGACAAGGACTCTATGCTTAAATTGTTTTCCAAGATGGACTCTTTCTGTTTGTATGCTCCACTTCCCATACTACTTGAAAAATCTTTGGGACGTGTTCTATTTTTCTTGGATCCTAATGGTACTTGTCCCACTATGCACTCAAATCCCTCATTATCCTCCTAAAAATTTTAATTGGTGATGGTTCATTTCTTCCGCTTTGCACATGCCTTCCGTTGTTCAAACGAAATTCTTATTTTTCGGGAGGCATGCTTTCTAGTGAGGATACACCATTAATCCCTCAAAGTCAAATTGTATTTTGGATGGACCCTCAAATTTTTCGACTTCTAGTGTATAACTTATTAGAATTTCAAATCGTAGGTTGTACATAATAACTTTTTCTTTTTCCTTTTTTTTATTATAATTTAGAGTAATTAGTTAAAGTTTTTGTTATTCTTTTTGCTATGCTTGGTTCTAACATGTTTTGTAGATTCAATGGACTCGCACTCATCGGGGATCGCTCCATTTGGGTAATATCTTTATTTTCCTCTCTTTATGTTGTGTTCTTAATTCGCATCGAGGACAATGCAACATTTAAGTTAGGGGGTGTGAGATATTCTTCCCGTTTATTGTTTAGATTCATTGATTCGATCATATGTTCTTTCCAAGTGTGATTTTTTAAAAAAAAATAAAAAAAAAATGAAAAACTTAAGAAAAAAAGTCAAAAATATTTTTGTTCAAAATAAATAAAAATTTAAATTTAAATTTATAAAAAATGTCACCTTTATTCTATTTAAAGTCTCAAATTGTTAACAATCAAAATGCACTAAGCCAAAATTGACCGAAGATGGAAATTGAAAGAAAATTGACGACTTAACGAATAAGTGTGGAGATTGATCAAACCCGGTGAGATTTCGAGCTTTTCAATTTTTTATGAGTTTTTAAATCAATCCGAGTTTATGATTAACTCAAAATCCTTTTAAGCATTTTAATAAGTCGTTGATGATCTCAATCCTTTGTTTTGATCGGTTATGGGAAATGTGTGAAATATTGTCTAGAAATTCGTGCTAAATATATCTCTAAACTTAATTAATCTCGAAATGCATATGGTAATGTGATTAGCAATTTAGATAATGAAGTAGGCCCTCTTTTGTTTAACCCAAAAATATTAGTCATAATAAAGTTGTGAAAAAAAAATTATCCCTTTGCAACCCACTTTGAGCCTAATAAAATATTTCCCTTTCGTTTGATAACCCGAAAAATCCAAATAGCCCGGAATTGTGAAAAATTTAAAATTCATCAAGTAAGTCCAAAGTGTGTAATAAAAAAAGGGCAAGAAAAGAAAAATAGCAAGAAAAAAAAGAAAAAAAGAAAAAAGAAAAAGAAAGAGAAAAATGAGCAAATGCTCGAAAAAACACTAATGGACGTCATAAGGACATTTTCTAATTCCGAACATTCCGTCCATTCCGATTTTTATCCTTTACACTTTTTAACCCGAAAATTCCTAACCGAGTCCGAATAGCGAAATTAATTACTGCATGGAGAGCTAAGACATGAAAAGATAATAAAAGAGATTAAAATGGTGTGATTAAGAGATGATGTTTCCCGTTTCCTAATAACTGTATTTCGATGATGAGATCTTTTCACCATATGTTTCCTTCTTTTCAATTTTATCGTGTCCATTATATTTACTCCTTATATCATGCATAGCGAGAGAAAACAACCACAATCCGAGTGATTCATTTGTGAGTAAATCCGTAAGAATTTAAATCAAAACGAATTTTCGAAAAGTAACGTAATGCTCAATCGGTGAAAATTTTAGGTTTAAATTCTGGCTTTACACACACACACACACACTATGGTTTGAGACATTTGAATATGAATTTATGGTGATTATTTTTCGAAAAGTTTAAATTGTACAATTTTTAAGTATTTTGATATTTATTTGAGTCAATAAAGAATTTTGTGGGTGTATTTACTGCAAACCCTCACGAGACAAAACTAGTCCTACTAGGGTAACCTAAGGGTTTAAAGGCTTGTTGCATATGCTTAATGCAATCGCTTGCCTGCGAAAGTGGAATTTTATTTTAATAAAGGAATTCTAAAGAGTGGAACTTTGGTTAGCTTCATTTACATTGCCCGGGACGTGCAAAGTTCTAAGTTAGGGGGATTTGACTAAGCATAAATTCTTCTGAATTTAGCCCCTAAATTTAGTAATTTTAATATCTCGAACAACATAATTGATTTGCTTTTATCCCATATCATTTCTAATGACTTCTTCTAATAATTACCCCGAGTTTCCTGTATTTCTTATTGATTTTACAGGTATTTAGTGCAAGAAAAGAAATAAAGAAATCGAAAGAAAGGAAGAGAACAAAGGAAGACAAGTCAAAGGGCATTTTCATAATTTTACAGCCATATTACGTAGGTGGGGAATAAAAGAAAGTTGAATATATCTAAATTACAAGAACATTGGAAAAAATGGCACCCCAATCCGAGCTACGATAAAGAAGTTAGGCCCATTTGAAGTTGAAGACCAAAAGCCAAAGTTGAAATTAATTCTGGAAGCTGAAGAGTTTCAACTCTTGAAATTTCTTGTATAATTCCTTTTTATTAGTTGTAAAACGTGAAGAGGCATGGTAAAAGTCATATTTGGGTATATAAAAAGCCAAGCCCTAGAGTAATAAAAGGGAGGAAGGGAGAGAGTCTTTTTTGGCAAACAATTTCATATTTTCTTATGATTTAGAAACCCTAGTTTATAAGTTTGAAGAAAAGGAGTATTCAAGATTCAAGTTCAATTATCTTTCCAAGTTTTGGTTACAAATTTCAATCTTCAATCCAAGTATCAATTTCCATTCTCTTATTTGTTTCTTTATTTTACTTTCAATTCGATTCTCAATTGTTTTGCAATTCTCTTTTGAAGCTATGTTTTTTAGATTTATGATTCCATGCATAGTTATGTTTTCATTTAATAAAATCATGCCTAGCTAAGTTTTTAAGGGTTGGGATGCATGAACCCATCCCAATGTAAATTACTTATGTAGAAAATAGAATTTAAATTAAAATTTTGAAAGAATCGTGCGAGACAATGTTACAACCTTTGTAGATCTTTTAATCTCTCTTGCCCTAGGTACTTGGGATGTTTAAGAATACGATGTGCGTATAGCACTGCTTTATATTTACCTTTGATTTCGTATGGTGCGGGCTTGAACCTCATATACGTACTGCTTAGGATCTATAAAGACTGGATTCATTCAAATTTATAATTTACAATTCTAGTATTCTACACGGTAAATTACTAGGGTTAGGGGATTGTATTCCAACTTACTTTCTCATTCATCTTAATTAGTTTGATCATACATGCATAGTTAACTTCTTTATTTTTTCCCTTTTCAACCATCATCATCTTTTTCACTTTTATTTTAGAAGTAATAAATCAATTAAATTCTATCAAACATTCCCTGTGGATTCGATACTCAGACTTACCACTGTACTCCTTAAGAGTGTAGTTACAAGTTTAATTTTTTTTGTATTGAGGTTGGAAGCCGATAACAACGACTAGTGTATTACACGGACGCTCGGTACTCCTACTCGATCAACAACTAAATAATCGTTGCCCCCGAAGACCAAGAGAAGACTACCTTTACTTGTCCCTTTGGCACCTTTGCGTACTCACGTATGCCATTTGGCCTTTGCAATGCACCTGCGACCTTTCAAAGGTGTATGACTAGTATTTTTAGTGATATAGTAGAGCGTTTTCTCGTTGTCTTCATGGACGATTTTTCCATTTTTGGTTCATCTTTTGAACAGTGCCTGTCTCACCTCACTATGGTTCTCCAACGCTGTCAATAAAAGAAGTTGGTCCTCAATTGGGAGAAATGCCATTTCATGATAAAAAAGGGTATTGTTTTAGGTCATGTTGTCTCTAGCTCCGGTATTGAGGTAGATAAAGCGAAAGTCAACTTAATTTCCACGCTTCCCATTCCTAAGACTGTTAAGGACATTCGCTCTTTCTTAGGACACGCGGACTTCTACCGGCGTTTCATTAAGGATTTTTTCTAAAATTGCTCGGCCTTTAACAAACCTTTTATCCAAAGATGTCCCATTTGTTTTTGATGACGTCTGTATCGGGGCATTTGAGCACCTCAAAGCCGAGTTCACTTCCGCTCCTATCATGCAACCTCCCAATTGGTCTCTCCCCTTTGAGCTTATGCGTGATGCATTTGATTTTTCACTTGGTGCCGTGCTTGGCCAGAAAGTTGACAAGTGCCCCCACGTCATCTATTATGCTAGCAAAACACTTTATGATGCTCAACTTAATTACACGACCACCGAAAAGGAGTTGTTATCGATAGTTTTTACGCTTGATAAGTTTCGTTCATATTTTATAGGTTCTCATGTCATCGTGTACACTGACCATGCTGCCCTAAAGCACCTTCTTCATAAGAAGGATTCAAAACCACGATTGATACGATGGATTCTCTTACTACAAGAGTTTAACCTTGAAGTTCGCGATAAGAAAGGTTGTGAAAATGTAGTCGCTGGCCATCTTTCCCGTATTACTATTATGTCTGACTCTGATCATGTACCCATATCTGAGTTATTTCCCGATGAATAACTTTTTGCTATCTCCACCTCTCCTTGGTATGCTGATATAGTCAATTTCCTCGTTACCGACCAACTTCCCAATTATTGGTCGAAATAGGATCGGTCCAAATTCATGGCGAATGTGAAGTTTTACTCTTGGGATGACCCATTCCTATTCAAGTATTGCACGGATCAAGTCATTCGTCGTTGTGTTCCCGAGGGTGAACGGTTAAGTATTTTATCCTTCTACCACGATAGTGCCTTTTGTGGTCACTTTGGTTCCAAGAAAACTGCATCCAAAATTTTGCAAAGTGGTTTCTATTGGCCAACCCTGTTTTGAGATGCCCATCACTATTGCCAAGCGTGTTCCAAGTGCCAACAATCTGGGCGTATATCTCGACCTCATATGATGCCTCTCACACCCATTCTAATTGTTGAAATATTTTATGTGTGGAGTATATATTTTATGGCACCATTTCCCTCCTCTCATGGTTTCCTATATATTCTTTTTACAGTTGACTATTTCTCCAAATGGATTAAAGCAATCGATTGTCGCACCAATGACCATCGTGTCTTGGTCAATTTTCTTAAAGAGTATGTTTTCACACGTTTTGGAACAAAGCTATTATTAGTGATGGGGGTAACCATTTGTGTAATATAGTCTTTGAACACCTTGTCAAAAAGTATGGTGTTACCCACAAGGTTGGTCTCTCTTACCACCCTCAGACTAGTGGTCAAGTTGAGGTCTCCAACCGCGAAATCAAGCAAATTCTTGAAAAACCCATTAACCCTAATAGGAAAGACTGGTCCTTACGCTTGAACGATGCATTGTGGGCATACCATACATCTTATAAGACTCCGATTGGAATGTCTCCTTATCGATTGGTCTTCGGTAAGCCTTGCCACCTTCCTGTCGAGCTCTAACATCATGCATATTGGGCTGTCAAAACCCTTAATTTTGATATTAATGAGGCCGGAGTCCATAGGAAGCTACAACTTAATGAATTGGAGGAGATAAGATATAATGCCTATGATTTGTCCAAGAAGTACAAAGACAAGATGAAGTTGAACCATGACCAAAGCATCATGCGAAAGAATTCCACCCTGGTAAAAAAGTTTTGTTATATAATTCACATCTTCATCTTTTTCCCGGGAAGCTGAAAACTAGGTGGTCTGGACCCTTCCTTATTAAGTCAGTAACTCCTTATAGTGCTATCACTGTTCAAAATCCCAAGCATAGTAGCCTTTTTCAAGTCAACGACCAACGTTTGAAGCCTTTCTTAGAGTTAGGCCCCACTAAAGTTGAAGAAATTGATGTTGTTGACCCGATCTATGAAGATTGATGCTTCAGTCTTGTTTGGGGGTGATTTTGATCACCCACTTTTTCTTCCACCTTGTGCTTTCATAGATCTCATCTTTAGGATGAGAATGATTCTGTCTGGCTGAAGACATTAAACTTAGTGCTACTGGGAGGCAACCCGTGATTTCTTGTAGAAGTCTCATCATGTTTGGGGGTGGTATTTCACATTACCCTAGGCGTTATATGTCTATAAACTCGTAAACATTTTGTTTTCTAAAATCATTTATTCAGGTTTCATTTTGGATTTATCTGTCCACTTCATTAGTGGTTGATTGCGATAATCTCTTTTCTACCTTATGCTTTCAATTTTAAAAATTATTTTACTTAACATCGAGGACGATGTTCCTTTTTTGTTTTGGGATGGGTAATTTTATCAAAATCGTACCTCTTTTGAAAAATTTTAATTTTTTTTAAACCTGATTTTTAAAATTTTCGTGCAGTTTCTTTCATCTCATTCATTGATGTGAATTTTCTATCATCCAACTTTAAGTCTAGGAATCAAGCAAGAGGATTATCTTTTTATAAATAGCTTATGTAATACGTAACAAGGAATTTTGCACCATGAATTTATAGACTCAACAAAATTTGCGCACTTATCACGTCACTACGGTTTAGAGTTGAAGAGTACTATAATTCTCAAGAGAACCTTAAGGATCACTAGTGGAGACTTTAGCTTGTGAGATTTGTGCCTTTCACCATTTCAGAGTGTTTTACGCAATCTACGAGTCACAAGTTGATTCAAATTATTTTTGGGTCCGCACTTTAAATCGTTGTATGATCTCATTATCCTTTATAAAAAAATTTGGCTTGATCACTGAGAACGACATCTTTTTCGAGTTGTAAGAAACATGTGTCTTGAAATTTTTCCCGATCACTAGGTTTTCACCCATTCACTACACCCATTACATTCCCATGCTCTTCCATATTTCCATATATTTCCCTGCACCCTCACATATCATCTCCATTCATATATTATCTTTCATTTTTTGAGAAAAAGAGTGTTTTCCCAAGTGTAAAATGTCTTCAGTGATTGAGAGTATAAAAAAAGAGAGAAAAAGAGAAATTTTTTTTAGAAAAATAGCCCAAAAAAATAAAAAATATAGAGAAAAAGAAAAGAAAATTCGAAAGAAATCGAAAAAAAGAGAAAAAGAAAAAAGAAGGAAAATAAAAGAAAAAGAGAGTTTGTAGTTAGTTCTTTTGTAATAAAGACATTTGTTCTTCAAGTATAAAACACTCTTCTCGCATATCCATCACACCACACCTCATCCCATCCTTCTCATTTCATTTCCCCTCACTCACAATCATCCATATTTTCCCCTAGGCATTCGGGCAAATGAAAGTCAACGTGGTGAATAACTTGACGTTTTCACTATGATGATTAACATTATTTCATGAGATCATTTTATTTCTAAATGTGCGTTCTTTCTTATGTGTGTGTGAGACATTTGACCTTTCTTACATTTACTCACCTCCTCACATACAAGAGTGATACACTAGCCCAAATCTCGAGAGTTCGTTTGAGAGAGCTATATCTAGTGAGATTTTGAAGTTGAAGCGTTGATTCCGAAAAGGCAATCTAGGAATTACTCGTATGATACTCGATCCGTTTTGACTGATTCACACTACACATGTTGTGTTCTAGGAAGGATGTGCCTTGAGTATTTACTTAGCTAACCTTTTTATGCACTTCTAGCTTGTATTTCTCAAAATATTTATCTTGTGATGGATTGTGTGATTATTCTACGTTTAATAAGAGATAGACTTCCATTGCAAATAAAGACTTTTGTGGGTAAATTCCCTGCAAATCCTCACGAGACACAACTCGTCCTGTAGGGCAACCTATAGGTTTAAAGGCTTGTTGCACATGTTAAGTGAAATCGCAAGTGCCCGCGAAAGTGATACACTTTTGATTTCTTGTCTTTCTTTCTCTCAATCTTTTTGCTCGAGGACTAGCAATGTTCTCTTTAGGGGTGGTGTGATAAGCACCCAAAAGTGTACATTTTATACACCAAATATACGTATTTTAATTGCTAATTCTCGACAAATTGGTTCTTATGCGCGTAATTATTTATTGTGCAGGCTTGATCGTCATTTGCGGAGTTCAAACGCTTATTACAAGGCAAATGCGCAATTTATGGAGCTAATTCCCCAGTCTCGTACCTTACCCGAGCCTAAACCTACCCCGAATCCCATGTGTGTTTTGTTTGTGCATTTTACATTTTTTTTTAGATTTTTAGTTTGACCCATTTTTATTTTTAGGATTTATTTTAGTTTTATTTAGAATTTTCTAGAATTTAATTTCTATTTATTTTTATTTTCTATTTATTTTTTATTTTTTTAGTCTTTATTTTTACTTTTGTTATATTTTATATTTTTAGGACTTGAGATTTTATTTTTACTACTTTTGTAGTTTTTATTTTTATTATTTGAATTTTATTTTTAATAGAGTTTATTTATTTTTAGAGGATTTATTTTTTATCTTAGTGCGTCGAGTATTTGTTTTCCTTTATTTTTGTTTGTTTTTAGTTTTTAGTTAGTTTATTTTTTTTATTTTATTAGTTTTTATTTGAGTCGTGTTTAGTTTTTTGAGTTTGTATTGTGTGTCGTGTTTTTTTTATTTTTTTAGTGAGTTTTATTTTTTAGTTGACTTTTATTTTTAGTTTAGTTTATTTTTTATTTTTATTTTACTTGTTTTTATTTTATTAGGTTTATTTTATTATTTTATTATTTTATTTTATTTAGGTACAAATTAAACACACACACACCAAACTAACACACACTCAAACATAACTCACACACCCACCCACACTATCCTACACCTCTCCACACTCAAAGGACACCCAACCACCATCATCTTCTACCTCATCCACTCTCTCTCCTCTTTCCACCATAACCTCCATAACCAATAAACCTTTACCCTTAACCACCAACACCACCTGAACAATACTCTTTACCTCTGAACCCACAACCCGAAATCGCCCCTGGCCTTCCATCTCTCTGGCGGCCCACTCCAGCCAGTAACTATAGAAAATCGACGGCGCTTATCTCTCCCAATCCAGCAGAATCTAGATCCCAAACTCGTACCCACTTCGCAACCCCCTACCTAACCACCTGAGCTCCGACCCAGAGCTGCCCAAATTTTAACCCAAGTTTGAATCCTCCAAATCCATCAACCCGAAGACCCGACTTGTTTAAAACGAACCTATCGCCTATACTCAACGACAACCCCAAACCAAAACCCATACCTTTAACCCGATCACTGCCACACGATCCCAACTCCTGCAACCTTGATTCCACCATCGTGTCCCATTAGGAAGCATAACTGATTTTACCTTCTGTACAACACCAACCTCCATTTCCAATCCCCTCACATGTCATCTCAATTCTCCACTCAACCTCTAATTTTCAGTCCGAGACCCTAAAATCTGCAAACCCCATCTGCCAAATAAAAAAATTCACATGTTATCATTATTCTAGTATGTGGACTGTGAGTGATATCTTACATGTTGTATATGAACTTATTATTGTGACATGGAAAAATTAAGTGATGTGATTAATGATAAGATATAGATGCTAAAGGTAGTCTAATAAGTTTTAATTGACTAATGCCTTAAGTTACAAGAGATTATTATGAGAAACGATAAAACGTAAACTAATTTACTTGAGAGGGTTATATGATTTATATTGCTAGAGTAAAAGATATATATCCTTTAAACTATGAAACTAAATAATCAATTATGAATGGTTGAAATTGTAATAAGTGGAACTGTTGAGTAGTATACATACTATTTGGATGGGGGTTAAAATTAGAATCCCTAAGATGTAGAAGAATGGGTAATCTAGTGTTACACCTTTGGGAAATTAGTCATATGTTTAGGACAGGCATCAATATAATTTAGTTTTGAGGTCTAGAAAACGTTAGCTCTCAACGACTACTTAATCTATACATAAGTTTATTGGGAGGGGGTTCTTTTTTGAATTTCATTTATGAGACGTCCCACACATGGACTCTAGAGAAGGTTGAAAGTTGGGAGAAAATTGATGCTATGATGTAATGATTGGGACTTTAGTAATATCTAAAGTTAGATGCCTAGGTTAGTTCATGATATCTGAGCATAATGAGTTGTAAGCGGTCTGGTATATCTAGTTAAGAATATAGACCTTAAGGTTAGTGCTCCCTTTGAAACTAACATAGAGAATAATCCATATCTAGTGTTGAGATATTATCTTAGTAACTGTGATTAGTTTTAGTATTTGTAATAACGAGATATTACTTTGAGATCATTATGCATATATTGGAGTTTTACATTTATGATTATTAAGGACAACACATTTCTCTATTATATTATACTTTTATCATTATTAGGTTAAATAAAAGATTTATTGCGGGGGTTTAACCCTGTTTCGTTGGCTAATATTTTTCGAGGTTCTACATCGAGAGCTTGAATCACTTTAAGAGAGTTGTCACATATAAAGATCTTACGGTTTGTAATGTAGGATTTTATAAATGCATTCATGTGTAGTTATTTCATCTATAGACTTGTATTTTATTTCAGCTGATCTTATTATAGTTGGATGAGTTGTAATGACATTAGAGATGTATAAAAAATTTCATATTCAGGCTTCTTATTATTGGCATCTTCGAATTGTTTAGTTCTTTCATGTTTATTTTAATCTTATGTTATTCCATTTTCTTAGAATGTTACTAATTGTTTAACTCTCATAAATTTTATATTTAGAATTGATCAACCTAAATATGAAATTTACGATGTGTCATAAAGTCATCAGGCATGTGATGGTGGGCGAGATGGTTGTTCCTCTACGAGTCCCCTGGTCCACAAGAGGGACCCGAAGAATATGTCGGAGGAGTTGCGGGATGCGGCATGGTTGGGGAGGATTATTCAGGCTTAATGGAGACGGTGGAGATATATGACTACTTGGACTTCGTCTCTAGTTGGTTGATCCATCGATTTTTGACGTGGATAATGCACAAGCTCTAGAGGTGGAGGCAGGAGGAAGAAGGATATCGGGGGCGTCAGATCAAGATTCAAGTAGTAATGTTAGGGCGGTGGATCTTCCTCTGCTTTGTGATTTCGATTTGACTTCTCGGTACTTGTCGATGATGTATATGAAGAGTGTAGAGATTCCCTATCCCCTATGTTAATCTGTCAGTCTTTCCACATTTGATAGCGGAGGATGCTCATTGGGAGGTAACATGTATATCTTTTTCTTAATTTTTTTCCTTTTGAGTTCTTCTTTGAATTTGAATTTGATATCTTTTCTTTCTTTCTTTTCAGACCGTGTCGATGTAGACATATTGGGTGCAGGATGTGCAATATTGGATGGCTTCAGCGGCCAAGCACATTTAGACGTTAACACGCTCTTGTATTGGGCATACGGTTTCTCACAACTATGCTCCCTTCTCTTCCAACTCTAGGACCGAAGGATCCACTTCTCCCGTGAGAAACTCAGTGGGCGCCATTAGTGAGGGATTTGTGTAATGGTCTAGGATCCTTGAATGAATGATTATAAAAATTCCAAATTTTAAACAATTATCAAGTGAGCAGTTAACCAAATTGAAAATCAACACGGTATAAATTCGATTTTTGTGATATTTAACCAGTTTTATCTCTCCTAAGAATTATTGTGTGAGCATGAAATATTCGATTAAAGAAAAGTAAGAAAGAATCACATAACTCCGCAATGTACAGGGAGATCCCATAACGGGAAAACCTACAAAAGTCCATTATGATATGAGGATTTATAGAGGACGACATAAAAAATTGCTCGCTAATTCGACTCCCTCAAGCCCGATGAAACCTTTGCTCATTGACCTTGATCATAATAACTATAGAAATCTACCAAAGACTTACAATACAGTAAAATTATGCGTTGGCATTTACCAATATAGACTTGACTCATCAAACAACAACACAAAAGTCCACCGTGCCAAAACGCTCAGACAATGAAGAATAAATCTTCGTAAGGTCTTAAACATGAGGTCTATGAACAAGATTAATACATTAATTCTTGGATCTTAAACGGGGTTTAAAATGGTGTTTAGAGATTTAGATATTTTTCTACGAAAATGCACACCAAAACTATAAAAGTACCATTTATTCATAGTTTGAAAACCCTAGAAAATGACGACACAAAACGAGAAAAAAATGGATCTCATTCAGACAACTTTGGCTTCTCGTTCGAATGACATACGATATATGATACTTGGACAAAGTCGTTAGAATGATCTAGGAACGATATTATAATCGTAAAAGTAAAGTTTGGGAATAATATTTTTACTTAATACTCATTCAAACGAGCTAGGAATGACTTTCTTTCGAACTAGATTGTAATCAAATGAGAATACTATTTTTGTTAGAATGATAAATCCATATTGTTAGCATGACACCTCGAAAAAAGTATGTTTTCAAATATAATTTCCAAAAATTTGCCTTTTTAAAAAAACAATTAAAATCCTATAGATCAACATATTAATTTGTGTATACCTTTCCAAGATCCCAAAGTGAAAATGTATGAAATTGGCATGGCGTTATTGTCACTTTTCAAATGCCCCTTCAAATATTCAATCCAGAGGCTTAAGGTACATACTCAAAAGATCTTAACCTATGACTCAAAATAGTTTTGTCCAGTGAAATAAAGTCAAATATAAATTTAATATTACTACAAAATTTTCACTTACAAATCTCCCCCTTTGGTTATTTCGGGACAAAATAAAAAACAGAGCTAGGACGTCAAGCATTAATTCCCAATCCCCAACCGCAAAAGAAAAAAGGTACTTGAACACATGATAAACTTTATCGGATATGAAGCTTTGCTCTTGTGAAGTTTTGTCTTTTGATGCTTATGCCCTCACACTTAACCTACCTTGCAAAATGCATAGAGGCTATGGAATCATATAACATTGTTAGTCCAAAAAAAGCAACATATAAAATCCCTCACCCTTTTTGTTTGGGAATATACAAAGGTTAAAGAGCATAACATGAATCAAATGTGATCATTTAGTGAACAATCATATCACGTAGTGTGAATTACAGCTGACAGTGAGCAAGTGACATGGAACACACAATTAAAAAATAAAACTAAAGTCCTATCAATTGAGAACATGGATTAAATTCATGCAAAGTCTCAAACAAATACCATATATACATATACAAGCATACATATAGAATTACATGCATGTATATATAGTTATTACCGCACAAGATACACAAAATAAGTTTTTCATGATCATATGGCATAAACGTGCATAAAAAAAACCTGTGGCATGAGGTGTATGCGTGTGAAATATTAATAATATACATATGCCCCAAACACTTAAGATGGTCCCATGGAGTTCAAATTTGATAGGCTTAATTTATTAAACATAGTTTAGCTTTATGAAACTTACAAAGTGAACTCAAACGGAGAATAAAAATCTCAATTCACACAAGCCTAGAAAATATTGATAATTCCCAAATCAATAAAGTCAAACATTTAACATGAACTAGGATAAATTGTGCAAACCAATTTATCTTCAACTTACAACTCCCTCAAAACATATATTCAATTTTTGCTATTTTGAAGATGTTATTTTTTATGATGATCAATTTCTAAATTTGTCTTTGACATCTTTATATTTTTATTTTTCAAAAAAGGAACTTGACAATGGTGTCATGTCTTGCAAAGGATTTTATCTTCGTTCATAACTCTTTTCCATTCCACACTTTTATTTTTTAAAACCTAATAACATCCTTACTCGAAATGGTTCTTACATGCATAAATCCCGTAGATATAAATATATGTATGTGACAAAATTGATAGGAGAACACCTCACTTAGCTCATTCATAAATAGATATCAAATTCCAAAAGAGATCGTGATGGTGTGTGTATATGCATATACTTAGTTGAACCCATTAATAAAACCAGATTAGAAAAAATCCATGACATGGAATGATTAAGGAACAATCCCAAGCATTTAAAAAAAATCTAATGCCCCTAACCACATGAAAAACATGGAATAAATCGATTTTAAACACACTAATATGCCATATAAATGCATAAAACTACCAACCAAAAAAATCTTTTATATATATAAAAAAATCAAAACATAATAAAAACAAACAATTCATTACCCTAGACCTAATACGTATCATGAAGCACATTTAGTTTATGAACCATGCCAACATAGTTACTATTTAAATAATGCATGTGGAGAAACATGTGGACGTGTGTGAGAATAAAATAGTTTAGCAATCTTTTGTGCCACCAAATCATATTTCTTCAACCACATAGATATCGCACAGGAGACTCGGGTTACAGGAACCAAGTTGACACTAAATTTAGACTTCCTAGGAACTTTTCTAAGATCATAACAAAACCTCATAAGGTGACCCTTCCTACCATAATGTGTGCACGCATAGACTCTAGGAAGGATACTCTTAGGTTAACCTTTGGGAATGTCCCCGACAATAGTTAACTCTCTAACAAACATGGTATTGGCTTTAGGAGTAAAGAGTTAAAATCTTTGTATCCTAGACCTTTCTTGTCATTATTGACTTAGATAGACCCTAACATCTTATCCAACTTTTCAGATATAATTTCCAATTCAAGTTTGAGACACTTTGAGTCTTTTAATTTGTCTTCTAACTATAAAATACTTAACTCAAGAAAACAGTTGGACTCTTCAAAATCAAGGGACTCCATCTTTAAAATCAAGGGACTCAAGACTATACTTAATAAGCATGAGTGATCCCCGAAGGAGATAGGGATAGGCCTTTGTTATTTTCAGGCTTCAATAATCCCTTTTATATTATATGTGTCAGGGACCATTTTCATGTGGATATTAGACTTTGATATTATCTTACTTGTTTAAGAGACTTGAGATTTTTAGAGTATTTATGTTATGAATTCGGTAGTTATATTCAAATTATGTAGAATAAAACTTATTCATGGGTTCATATGGGTTTGAGGATTTTAGATGCATGTGATATTTAGGATTGTTTGGGTTGGGTTAAACTTAAAAGTAACTAAAATACGAGAGGTAGAGGCATAGTTATAATTTATCCTAATTTCAGTTATACTCTTATTCTTATAGACTTGGTTTAACGTTTTTGTGGACTTTACATTTTAGGGCCTAGTCCACCATCGCTGGCTCAGCCTTTATCCCGTGATATTACACCTCATCCCATGTTGTTGATAATAAGATGTAGTTGTCAGGCCTGCGTGTCCATTATCATTTTTTTTATTTATATTTTAGATGGTCTGGATTATGTAGTTATTTTTACAGTTTATTTCTTAGGATTTATCTAATAGTTGTGGCTGGTTGTGTGGACTTTACTATTAAGATTCATGGTATCAGATGTGATGGATTTCCACTTATTATTATTTAGTTATTTACTTTTGTATATTTCATTATTAGTCATGCTTAGAATGGTACTCAATTGTTTAGACGTCGGTATTTTAGATGGTCTGGATTATGTAGTTATTTTTACAGTTTATTTCTTAGGATTTATCTAATAGTTGTGGCTGGTTGTGTGGACTTTACTATTAAGATTCATGGTATCAGATGTGATGGATTTCCACTTATTATTATTTAGTTATTTACTTTTGTATATTTCATTATTAGTCATGCTTAGAATGGTACTCAATTGTTTAGACGTCGGTATTTTATATTTTAGACTTGATTAATGTTTGATTAGATTATACAGGGTGTGACAGTTGGTATCAAAACATTTCAGGTTCTAGTGTTCTAGGGGTTGTGAGTACGTCTATCTCTATTTTCGCGTTGCATTCTTTGATACTTTAAACCCTTACATGTAGCATTTGTACTATATTGCTCGTACATTATTAATACACTTTTGTATACTATTTATCAGATGGTGAATAGTCATAAATGATCGGGACGTCAGTGTCGACAAAGAGCATTTGATTTGGAGGCCGCAGTACCTCAGCCTCAGCAGCAAAATCCACCACAACCACCACCACCGGTGCATGCGCTAACTATAACACCTATGGACTTGGCCTCCATCATCGCCAAAACTGTGACAACGACTATGGCTGTCATACAGCATCAGCAAACACTGCCACCACGTGTGACTGCACTAATTTTTGCTCCTCATGACACTTCTTCCTAGGAGCATCACCGTGACAGGACTACTTTCATGAAGAGGCACCCACCATAGTTTTTTAGATCTACTGATCTGATTGTATAGCTACAGTGGAAATGCGATATTTAGCGATATTTATGATTAGTGGAGTGTAGCGAGGTTCAACAGTAGATGCTTGTGAGTTTTAAATTGGTTGGGGATATGTTGTACTGGTGGGAGTTTATTACCACCGCATAGGATAGGTCACGATTGACCATAGCATAGTTTCGAATGAAGTTTTAGAGGAAGTATTTAATATATTCTCAGTAAAAGAAAAAGAGGGCTCGGTTTGACAGGTTGAGATAGGATAATCAAACGATCACGGAGTATGGGCAAGAGTTCACTTTCCTTTTTCATTTTGCACCGGAGATTGAGAGTTCTGAGGAGATTAAGATGGACCATTTTGTTTGAGGCTTGGTATGGAAGGTCAACCAGGTATTAATGGGATACCCGATATATACCTCTTACACTCAACTAGTGGATGTCGTGTTGCTTTATTTTAATGGTTATCAAGAGTATATAAGAGAGAAGGAGCCAAGGAAGGAGGAATGGAAGGGGGACATAGGCCGAAGACTTCAGAGGTCGGAGAGCTATGTCAAAGAGAGGGAGGCTTTAGTAAGCATCATAGAGGACTAGCATAGGGGGAGAAACCCCCTAATATGTTTCATTGAGGATGAGCATCGTTTCCAAGGTGGACATGGATAGGGCCACCCGGGATAGGGTCAATATGGACATTAAGGCTAACAGGGCCAGAAGGGGTCAGGGCCAGGTATAAAGACGACATGATAGGCCCTAAGGGAATGGTCATCATGGTCTCAAACTGGGCGACCCATTTCATGGGGTATGCTATTATTATTAAAATAAGGGTCACTTCTTTAAGAGGTTCCCTAAGGGGCTTCAGGTGGGACCTGAACAGTTTCAACGGGGGCATCAACATGCGCTTCCAGCCCCACCCTAATTTTAGGCTTTCCCACTTGCACCCCAGTATCAAGCTTTACCTCCTCCTAGGGACCAGGCATAGGGGCATACACAACTTCATTATGGACGTGTGTTCAACGTCTATCAACAGGACCATTAGCACATCCTCGGGGTATTGAGGGTATGTTTTATATTTACGGTAGTTATGCTCAGGTATTTTTGGTACGAGGGCGTCACATTCTTTTACTAGTTGTAGCTGCATTGTTATGTTAGGTATGGTAGATATAACATCCAATGTGTTTATGCATGTGGAAGCCCCAGTGTGTGGGTGCACTAACTTCTGCCAAGTTTATAGGGGTGTGGCAGTGGAGATAGGCCGATTGTGTTTTCTCGACTGACTTGTTGTTATTGGATATGTCTAGGTACAATGTTATTTTGGGTATGAACTGGATAGCGATGTATCATATGCATATTGATTTTAGTGGGAAGGCTATCATATTTTCCATCCCAAGATATGAGATGTTCCTTATCTCTATGCCTAGACTTGAGGGGGATTATAACACAAGCATATACTCTATTGACGCGAGCACATCTGAAGAGGTTATGGTGTCTTTAGATTCGATACCCATCGTCCAAGAGTTTTTTGGATGTGTTTGATGAGGTGCTAGGATTACCACCAACTAGAAAGAAAGATTTTTGCATTGATTTGGCTCTGGACACCCAACCCACAGAATGAGCACCGTATTGTATGGATACATTAGAGATGCAAGAGTTAATGGATCAAATTCACCAGTTTCTTAGTCAGGGGTTCATACGAAGGATCACGTCTCCGTGGGGAGCTCATATGTTGTTTATAAAGAAGAAGGACAAGTAACTTTGAATGTATGTAGATTACAAGGGGTTGAATAATGTCACAATACATAATAAGTATCCCTTACCCCGTATCGATGATCGGTTTCACAAGTTAAGAGGCACATCATTCTTCTCTAAAATTGACTCGAGCTTGGGTTACCATCGACTACGAATTTAAAAGGAGGATATACCAAAGGCATATTTTCTCTCGCTCTACAGATCATATGAGTTTTGGGTCATGCCGTTTGGGCTGACCAACACACCAATAGTCTTTATGGACCTCATGAACCGAGTGTTTAAACCCTACTTGGCTCAGTTTGTCATTGCATTCATCGACAACATTCTAGTGTATTCGCATTTAGAGGAGAACATATGCATCATTTGAGGATGGTTTTACATACATTTAGGGAGAAAAATTTACATGCCAAGCTCTCTAAATATGAGTTTTGGATCCGTGAGGTGTAGATTTGGGGGCACATTGTATTTGAGGCCGGGATTTTAGTGGATCTTAGCAAGGTGTTCATAGTTATGGATTGGGGACAACCTACGATGCCCACCGAAGTTAGGAGATTCTTGGGTTTGGCGGGGTAGTATGGGAGGTTTATTTAGGGGTTCTCGAAGATTATAGGACCACTAAATCACTTCAACTAAAATGGGATATAATTTTTTTGGAGTGCCGATTATCAGTGAGCATTCGAGGAGCTCAAGTAGACGCTCACAACTGCGCCTGTTCTCACTTTGCCTCGGGGTGGCATCGAGCATATGGTTTACACAGATGCATACATTTAGGGATTGGGAGGAATTATGATGAAAAAAGAGAGGCCCATAACTTATGCGTCTCATAGAAATAGGGTGGGTATTGTTATTGATTACTATATGAAAGATAAAATAGTGAATGTTAAAATATGGGATGATAGATTAATGATCATTAAGACTGTCTTAGACAAAACAATATTGAATGTTATAAGTGCTTACACACCCCAAGGATCTTTAGATGAAAATGTATAGAAATTATGTTGGGAGTTATTGGATGAAATATTACAACAAATTCCTACGCATAAAAATATATTTTTAGGAGGTGACTTGAATGGACATGTAGGAGTAGAACGGGACAGTTTTCCAAGGATATATGGGGGTTGTGATTTTGGTAAGAGAACTGAAGGAGGGGAAACTATCTTAGAATTTTTTACGGCCTACGATCTAACATTAACAAACACAGTTTAACAAAAAAGGAAGAACATTTAAAAACATTTAAAAGAGGAGAGAATAAAACTCAAATAGATTATTGCTTACTTAGAAGAAGAAACTTGAACACTTGCAAAGACTGTAAAGTGATACCAAGTGAAAGCTTAACAAATCAACATCACCTATTAGTTATGGATTTAGCCATTAAAGGATTTAAGTACCGAAAAGAGAAAATAGGTTATCAAAATATAAAATAAAAGGATTTATAAGCAGGAAAAGAGACAGAATTTAGGCAAAAGTTCCTGTTAAACATGAAATGGAATCGAAAAGATAATGTTAACAACATTTGGTCAAGAATAAAGAATGATATTGAGAAAAGAGGTAATCAAATTTTAGATGATATTAGAGGAAAAATTTTCTTTAAAAAATTGACTTGGTGGTATAATGAGGAAGTGTAACAAATAATACAAAAGATACGAGTAAATTTTAAAGAGTAAAAATTAAGAAGATTTAGAAAGATATAAGAAATTAAAAAGTGAAGTAAAAAATATTATTAGAAATACACAACAAAAGGCACTAGATAAACTTTATAATAAATTAGATACCAATGAAGGTGAAAATGACATATATAAATTGGCAAAGAATGAGATAGATTGAAAAGGGATATGGGTCCAGTTAAGTGTATAAAAGACATAAATCAAAATATATTAATTAACGCTAAAGAAATTCTAGATAGATGGGAGGAATATTTTAAAGGATTATTAAATGAAGAATATTCCAAAAAGATGTTGTAAACACATAACCGAATATAGGAACGGTATGCCCGATTACTGAAAAAGAGGTAGATATATTAATAAGAAAAATGGGAAGGAATAAAGCGATTGGCCTGGATAAAATACCCATAGAGGTGTGGAGAACCCTTGGAAGTATAGGGATAGAATGGTTAACATGTTTATTTAATAAATTTTAAAAGAAGGTAACATGCCAAATGAGTGGAGGAAAATCATTATAATACCTTTGTACAAAAATAAAGGGGATATAAAAAATTGCGATAATTATAAAGGAATCAAACTGTTGAATCACATTATGAAATTATAAAAAAAGATTATAGAACAAAGATTAATAAATGAGTCAACTATTTCTGACAATTAATTTGGATTTATTCCAGGGCGATCCACCAAGGAAGATATTTTCTTATTGAGACAGTTAATGGAGAAAAGTAGAAGTAAGAATAAAAATTTATATATGGTCTTTATAAACTTAGAAAAGGCATATAATAGAGTACCTAGGGATATAATTTAGTTGGACTTAAGGAGGAAAAGAATCCCTATGAGTTATATTAAAGTTGTTGAAGATATGTATGATAACACACAGAGTAGAGGAAGAACTATTTGTGGAGAAACTAATGATTTTACGATTAAAGTGGGTTTACATCAAGGATTGGCTTTAAGTCTTTACTTATTTGTCGTAGTATTGGATGAGATTACTAAGGACATACAAGAAGATGTCCCATACTGTATGTTATTTGCGGATGATATATTTTTAGTAGACACTTCAAAAGAAACCTTAGCGATGAGAATAGATACTTAGAGAAATGCCTTAAAGTATAAGGGACTAAAAATCAGTAGAAATAAAACCGAATTTATGGAATGTAAATTTAATAATTAGGCATCTAATAGCATAATGTTAAATATCGAAGAAAAAGTGATAAACCAAACCAATAAATTTTGTTATTTAGGTTTAGTGATACAAAGTAACGGGGATATCAATGAGGATGTTACGGATAGAATATCAACTAGTTGGATGAAATGTAGACAAATAAGTGGGGTGTTATGCGATAAGAGGATAACTAATAAATTGAAAGGAAAATTTTGTAGAATAGTTGTTAGGCCAGCTACCCTCTACGGAGTGGAATGTTGGGCTTTAAAATAAACATGAACAAAGTCTCCATGTTACTAAGATGAGGATGCTCCAATAGATTATAGGAATTACTAGAAAATATAAGATTAAAAACCATTATGTGAGAGAAAAATTAGGAGTAACTCCCATTAGCGATAAACTAAGACAAAGTAAACTTAGATAGTATGGACATGTGTTGCGTAGACTAGTGGATGAACCTATAACAAGAGGAAGATTGTTGAAAGTAGAGGTTAAAGGAGAAAGGCCCCCCCCCTAAGATATCATGGGATAAAATTATTAGGATAGATATTAAAGAATTAAACTTGAATGATAATATTGCTTATAATAGATTAGAATGGAAAAGGAGAATCCATGTAGCCGACCCCGTGTGATGGGATTAAGGCAAGGATCATAATGATTTATTGGGTGGGAGGTTCTCTTTATTTACCGATCACAAGAGTCTTCAATATTTATTCACACAGAGAGACCTGAGTATGTAACAGGGGAAATGGTTAGAGTTTGTGAAGGACTACCACTTTTTAATCCAGTACCACCCGAGAAAACCAAATGTGGTAGTAGACGCTTTGAGTCATAAGCCGAACATGGGGATAATTGGACAAATTTTTAAGTGAATAGGTGTAATACCTAGGATCAAATCATTCATCCATGCATAAGCAATTTTTCCCCATGTAGGACCTGACTAAATTATTGCAGATGTCCTTGGGGAGTTTGTGGAAATAACAAAGGCCTTCTCGACATACTACTTTTTACATTAGTGAGTCTTTGGTGATGTCAACCGAGTATTTAAAGTGGATGTGGGGGGACTTGGTTTTGAAGGTATGCACAGAGGAGGTTAGCCAACGATTCCTTATTGGGAAGGAGGAAGTTGAAGGTGGTCTGATGAACCCTGTTAAGATTTTCAAGGCATGCCATTGCATCGAGGGTCTATGAATACGAACTAGGATGGAGATTATTGGGGTCCCTAGAGGAGAGTGGAAATATCATTAATGATGCAACGGGTCCTTTTGGTTCTTTGCACAAGTGTTTGGTGAAGGTTTGTGTGTAGATTTTTAAAAGATGGTGAAGGTTTGGCGATTTTGAGCTTGAGTATGGTTTGGTGTAGGCTTGTAAGTTTGATGGTTTTCAGTGTTGGTTTTATTATGGTTTTGATATATCAAGTGGTTATGTGGTATTGATGTTATGATGTTCTTCTCTTGTTTTGTATAAAAAAAAATATTTATGGAATAAATGTTGCTTATGAGTATATCTGTACTGTGCGTTTATTGAAATAATTCTTTATCTTTTAATTATCTATACTGATCGTTGAGGCAAATATAATCCTTTTATCCAATTTTAAAATGATGAGAGAGGCCTATGCATCTTGATGAGAGAAAATAATACGTTTTGTAAAAAAGAAAGGACCACACCCAAAGACACTTTACGGGTTGCCTATGTACCTTTATGGGGGATAAAAAAGAGTTTCTTTAGTAAAATATTTTTTGAGAGGATCATGTCCTATGGAGTTCTTGTAAGGAGGGAAAATAATAGTTTTTTTAATAGATTAAAGGTGATAAGTGCGTAGCACAATGAGAATCAGGTTAAGGAGAAAATTTCTTCAGTCGATCTAGGTTGAGTGGTTAAGTCATATCCTCTCCATTAAGGTTGGCTAATATAATTGTGTTGACTGATAATATTTCTTCACAAGGCACGAGCCTCTCTAATTGGGCTTAAATTTTCTATGGGGGTCTCAAATGGTTTTTGCAATATCTTTGTGGGCGAGGTCCCCCTCTTTCACACCACGATCTTTGACCTTTTTGTTGAAAGACCAAGTTATATGGAGGTGATAACTTTGTATGTGATATAATGCTCTAGGCCTCTTTTCGTTCAAAATGCCAATTCATCATAACCATTTTGGTGTCAATTAAATTCTCCTACTTGACTTCAAGCATAACTCATAGGGAAGGTATTTCGAGATTGACTGGTAAATAATTCTTCTACGCCATAGACTAAAGAGTATGAGGTAACCCCAACAGGTTTTTTGATGGACGTGGTAGCCCTGGAGAGTGTAAGGAACCTTGTCAAACTACTCCCTACAATGTTAATCATCTTGCTAATGATGTATTTGAGGGTTTTGTTTTTTTGGATTCAAAAGCCGTAATTATTTGCGGCCCGTTTAGTAAGGACTTATATCTTTGTATCCTATACTCTTCAATTACTTTTGGTACTTTGATTCAAAATGGAGATCATCGTCAGATACGAGCTCATAGTGAACCACATAGAGGAAAATGATGTTTTGGTGAATGAACTTGTCTAATTTATTGGAATTTAACACAACATATGACTCAAATTTTTTTAATGCACTAATTAGCCGATGTTTTTACATTACCCGTGGGTCAATCTAGTCCGTTCTGGCCACGTTAGAAGTGTAATAATGTGAAACAACCTAAACAGGATTTCTAGACCATTCTAGTTAATTATAATTACCAAGTAAATAAGAAATTCCATTTTAAAGATATTTATAAATAACAATAACAAGTGAGGAACGCATTAGGAAATGTTCTGGGGTTCAAGGAATCAGAAATGATATCATAAGAGTAAGGAAAACATACATGTAAAATGATCTAAACAGAAGAAATATCAACTAACCTGCTGTAACAAAGGAAATGAGGTGAGCAAATGCCCAATAGGGGGTCCCAACTAAATGCAACATATATATAAATGGCAAAAATAAATAATGCAAGACTATATAGACTATCATTCTAACCAAATTTTATATGGAACTATTGTGTAGTATATGCATTATTCATGTTTTATTTCAAAAAATTATCTTTAAGTAGGTTCAGTACCATTAACCCTTGACTTTTAAAAGTTGCTGTTTTATTCTAAAAAAATATAGTGCTTTAACACATTAACTCTCCTATTTAATTTAGGAAAAATCACGTTTTTTGATTGTCTTTAAATCATCTAGTTTCCTTTAAAAAAATATCATTTAAACCTTAAATTAGCACATGCTCATGTTTCTTAAAGGTAGCATTTTAATACACGTATCCAGTGTTTAAAAAATAGTTATCCACACGCACATACACACGTGAATTCTAGGATTATTACCCGCCATGGTGTTACTCGCACATTCATTTGTTATCTTTTTATCAATTATTTTTTTCTTCAAGTTCATCAGATCCCATCTATGTTCACGATCTCACACTATTCGCCAATAATGTCACGATTAATTACTTTACTGGCCAGTTATTTTGGTCTAGGCCGAAACCACACCCTAGGGCTCTGGGCCCTTTTTAAATTTATTCCCAATAACACCTTTATGAAAACTCTTTCACTTTCATTAAGTCATTCATTTGCAGTCGAAACATCATTTTTATGAAAATATGCAGCTTACCGCCGTATTTATTACTAGTATAAATATCCATTAACATAATTGTTATACTTTTACCTTTTAAACTTGGACAAAGGGATTAAACTACATAAAATACTTCACACATAATTTATATTTTACACACTCGTTATGTACTTAAACATACACTTTAAGTTTTGAGCCTATTTGGGGTCGAAATTGTTTAACAAAACACTCAAAGTCTATTTCACCATTTCTAAAGTGTTGGGGTTGCATTGTAATTCTTCACAAAAGTCAAAGTCTAGTGACATTTAAATATCAGGGATAATTTCCAAAACGCATAAGTTTGAGCCGTAATGAATGATGATTGAAGTATCATTTGTTGGGCCATAATAATTGGCCTAGAGTATCGATAAACTATCAAAAGCTGAATGATAATGTGGAAAACCTCATGCGATGAATACGGGGGTGCTACTACCTAGAATAACATGCGAATCTTCCTTCTTTATAGGTGATGTCCACTAAATTGTTCGTTTGTGAAGAACATAAAACGTGTCGCGAATGAATGTTGAGATATTTCTGACCTTTCGTTGATTTCGTAACGCTAAATTTTTCCTTAGCCCTTTCGAATGCGATGCATCTTGAATAAAAATTTTGAAGCTAAAGCCCGACGGATTGAACTTTAGTTTTGTCTCCGAATAATTCTAATTATTACCAATGGATGTCATTACTCACAATCTCTTCCTTGATATGTTCACACTTGATTATGGGTACCTTTTCAATTATGTTGGTTGCGATATGCCTTGTAATTCCAAAACAACGCCCCCTTACTTGAGCTACATACAAAATGGTGTCGATTCATTTGGAAAAGTGATGTTATTTGAATATTGTTAAATTTTGCCACCATATTCTTTAAGTGTCGATGCTTACGTGAAGCAGGAAAATAGTCAAATCCATCGTTGTCGTTGAAATTGGATTGAGATATGTGAAACCACAATTAAAGTTATGCCACCAGATGGTGCAAATTATTTCCATGCTTTATTCTAACTTGCGATGAGTAAACGTGATGCCACTACTATTATAGTTTGTCGATAAATTGATAATTCTAGTGCAATTACAAGAATTTACTTATGTTGATAATTTTACTGTGCTAAGATGCTAGTGTTGAGATGTCAAAACAAATTCACAATGTCTAAGTTACTTTCAAGTAGTAGGGTGAACCCGAATGTAAAATTTACTCGTGATGTCACTGGCACTATACTAGTTTCTGCCCATAATGCGAATTCTTATACAAGAATTGTTGATGAAGATAGTGACAAGGTTACTCAATATCTAAGTTTGTCGATGATCCATTAACGCCACTGCTGACTTAAACTAATATAGTCGCTTCTCTAGAGACTAAGGTCACCACGAACCCTTATTTAGATATGTCTATAAAGATCTTGTCTAGATGCCACCACAGTTGACCCATTATTATCCCAATGATATTGTAACTATTATCATTCAATGGCGATAATGACCTTGTCCTTGAATGTTGAAACCCTTACAATGTGATGCATTCCAATGTACACTTAAAAATAGTGTTTAGCTTGATCTCATGGACTCTTTCTTCAAAGATAGTGCCATCATTAATAGATTTCAGGGTAAGCAATAATTTTAAAATGTCGAGGATATTTTGGTGATTGGCTATCACCTACGAGAATAATGAACCATATGCTGATGATTGCACACGTTGAAACCATTTATAACTGACCAAATTACCTTATGTCTCCTTTGAGATTCAATTATCCCACGAATAATGTACAAACTGATAAATGTCTATCCAACACTTGTTGTGATGCAATGATTCATCACCACGGTCTAATTGCATTTGCTTATCTCTAGGATGTTTTTTTGAGATAACTGCCATCATCGTTCACGCAATAGGTATTAGAATCCTTTCTGAGCATTAACCAATGATATCCACGATTGCTAGAACCAACCTTGAACGCAAATTACCACTTGCCTTTGCTCTATCATTAAAAATGACCATGAGTCTTTGTTGTAATACTTACGAGGTTATGGCCTTATACTGATATTATTTGTGCCTCGAGCCCTTAATGCAACAAGAATTTGAGATAAATCACAATCCCGATGCTACGCCTTCCTTGACTTTCATAGTGTCTTACTAGCATGCCTAGCGATTTTCGATAGCGGGGGTCGCCACTTGTTTCACTTTCCCAATGAACACATTTTTATTCCCAAGATGAAACGTCATAAATTTATCACCGATGTCTAGCCACTAATTACTGCAAGATGTGGCATGATTTCAAAGAATTCAATCAATCTGGTTAGCATTGATGCAATATTTTAAGATTAACACTTTACTAGTGAAAGTGCTATAGGCCGTAGGGTTTTAATATGGCAAAGGGTGCAAAACAAACAAACAACCTATTTTCAAAATATTCAATTTTTAAAGTTTAATTAAACTAGTTACCTAAATCAAACTTATCACCTATTTTAAACAAGTTGTTGTTAAACAAATTAACCAATTTTATCTTAACCTAAAATGCATCTAAGTGAGTGAAGGATAAATTAAGTAAATCAACCACAACGGTCGATGTACGAGAACAACCTAAATGGAAAAAACCTTAGACGACCCAATCGTGCAAATTCACTATTTACGGAATTACAAAGGAAGCGAAAGTAGACTTACAACACAAGATCGATGCTCGTGCAAGACTTAAAGATCTTCGTTCTTTCAACCTCTACGCAATGACACGCAGAAGTCCACTGGCACACTGCTATAATGTGTAAGTCCACGCATGCCTCGGTATTCATCGAATTGCTTCAATAACCGTCTACGGATCGAATAACTAAGTCCACCGCTTCTTCATTGTAACACCATAAACACGGAGTCCACTGTGTGTAAACAAAAAATACGTAATCCATCCTATGAAATGATTCTCAACAGATGTAGAGAATAAACTAAAGGTACCCAAAACAAGATCTTAAAGCGTAATAAGATGAACACTTAGATCCTAAATAACTTGGGTATAAACTAGGGTTTTAGAGATCTTTTTTTTTATAGATTTTAGGAACTTAAAACATAAGTTTTTCTCACTTATAAAACTGCTGCTCCGCACTCCCTTTTTAGGAGGTTTTTCAAAATCGAGATAAAGATGAAAAATAATTTGAAAAATCTCAAAATTAATAAAAAAATTCATAGGCTTGTTCAAACGAGGTTCGAAGGAAGCAATGCATCTTGTTCAAACACCTTTCTAACGACACTTCCAGCGACATTCTAGTGAAGGGAAAAAATTTCCTGGTTCAAACTCTCATTGGAACATATTCTAACGAGGTATAGAGACTTGTTCGAATGACATACCCAATGTCGTTCTAACGACCTCAAGAAAAAATATCTTTCGTCTGAAAAATATTAAAAGAAGATAAATCATTTGAAAATACTTTTATAAAATCCTAACACATTAATATAAAATCTCCAAGGATACAAATATTTATGCATCGATACCCGAGAGATCCTCGAAATGCGAAGACAAAAATAAGTACAAAACATCACACGCTGACGTAGATCTTCTAACTTGGTTGCTACGTTTTCAAGAAACCACGTTATGGGCCTGAAAGGTGAACACACTCAAGTCCTAACCTATGACTCAAAGAGTTTTGTCCAAACATGGAATAAAGTCAAAATACATACAAATTGACTCTATTGGAAAGTTGTCCTTGAAATTCTCCCCTTTTGTCTGTGACACCCTGCCTAATTAAATACTGGGTGATCAGTCCTTTATTAAATTAAAACACGTTTCTCATTTGGTTCATTCTTAGCATCACTGTAGAAAAACTTTTTAATTACAAATCATCTATTAGTTAATTAATCCGATGTCAAAATTTTAATCTTTATTAACATGCAAGAATGTAAGAATTCTAAACCGCATTCACCATTTAAATAAAACCAACTTAATGGAATATCAAAGTAACTGAATAAGTGAAAGTAACGGGAATAAACACTCCAGTCTGAAATCGCAAATACGGTAATTCAAAATAAAACCAAGTCCCAACACTGAAGATGAATGAAATATAATATCTCTGAAATAAATAATGTCTAGAGTGGGCAACATGCCTTGACTGAAATAACTGCATAAGGAAGATAGATGGATAGGAGTGGAAGCGTCTAATATCGAGGAACTGCAACTTCCACCGCATCTGCAGCACATCAAATTACATGGAACTCCTAAGCCTGACGTCCCTGTGGCTGGACACCAAAAATAATTTGCACAAAGAAAATAAATTTGGAAGAAACGGGTCAGAGCCTGGGTAAAAATAGTTTAAACTATTTTAGCAAGTATTTAAAATGCTTAAAAGAAGATATTATATACATGTTAGTTCACGACTCTCACTTGAGAAGTCTCACCTCTCAACTAGTGTGCACGCCTAACGTACTTCTAGGCAATTCTAGTTACCGCTACTACGCCCAACTAGTTCAAATACATTAGCCTTTTTAAACTATTACTCATGGTGTCCACCCGTATTTCTCACATAATACATTATCAAATATTTCCATATCTTTTAAATCAAGTAAGAATTTCCCAATTAACAGTTAAGTGTTCACATACTTAAGTTACTTTAGATTTCCTTATCTATCTTATCTACTAAGTTCACACAGTAGAATAAATCAGAAGTATATATATATTCATCACCCTATTACATATAAACTGATACGGCACCCCTAGGCTCAGCGGCAGTGCATGCATACTTTGCTATCAAGTCCCGATACATCTCGTACTAAATAAGGACATTCGGTTCGGGATCATCCTCGAACCATAAAATACAATTCACACAAATGGAGGCAAACATAGTTCTATGACTTTGGGCTACGCACATAACTACGCACCCAAATGACCGTGCACACTATTGTTCACACAAATAGTGATCAAACCAAAGTTGTATGTTCTGAGGTACCAAATCGAAAATCCCCCCTAATGGCTTATCAGGATAAGATTGTCCCCTTTTTAAAACCTCCCACGATAGCAAGAAGCGTAGGTATGTCATACACATAATAAATCATCGAATAAGATTTTCACATAATTTACCTATTTATAGCATTAGTATAGGTATACACGCAACCTATCATACATGTCCCATATGTAGTATATCTACATCCCCTGAATATTCTATGTATTAAGTAATTTCAATTATACTTCTCACCGTACACCATGAGTATCCCTCGCTACTCGAAATATTCTAACTAATCATCAAACTATTCAGTAGGTCAATTATCCCTCTACCGCTGGTTCGGTCTTAGGTTCACTCGTAACCTTCGTGTTCATTTAAATATCCATAATATTATTTAATCATTAAATAATTTATGTAGTTAGCTCACATTCTACGTAACCCACTTAAATTCGTGTGAGGTCTAATTATACCCAAATCTACCCCGAAGTTCCAAAACTCAATTATCTCTAATTGGGAACAAATTATCAACACAAATACCTAAGAAAATTTAAGTAAAGAGGGCCTCACAGACATTCCAAACCGGTCCGATGGTTACAGCGAACCGGTTCAACGGACTGTAAATAAATGACATTTTGAATCGGTCCGGTGGGTACAGCAAACCGGTCCTCCGGACCTAAGATCGTCTCCTTCCCTTATGTAGTTACGAAAATTCAATCACTTTCTTAACCAAAACTCCATTAATCAATACCAAACTCCCAACCAATCATATTAGACATTATACTAACATATATATATATATATATATAATTTTTAATGTAATGGAATCAATAAATCCTTATAGAACCTTCTATATCGAATTTGAGAGTGCGCCAGCAAGCAATGTAAAACTTATTTAATTAAATTCTAATTTTAGTCCCAACAAGTCTTAACTCTTGCAAACACACTTGATTGAATAAAGAAATAATCTAAGCATGCAACACAATCACGGTTGAGGAAAAATCCCCCACAGGGGCAAAACCACCTTATTTTCACTATAATTTTTAAAGTTCGATTTACACGGATTACAATGAAATTACAAGCAGTGACATACGAAATACCCGTAGGCGTCGGTTCCGATGTCGTCGGCTAGAGTTCCTACAAGAGCTCCAGAAGGTCAGCAATGGAAAGGCTTCGTCTTCTCCACAAGTGTACTCCAGACGAGTAATATAATATTACTTAGGGTTTAGAGGATTCACATAAAGGATTGAGAATTATTTGTGAATCAAAAAGGTATGAAAACCTTAAAATATAAAGCCTGGAAAGAGGTACTATTTTGTAGAAATGGAGATATGCAGACTTGGGAAAATGTGTAGCATGAACCTTGCTTAAATAAGCAAGTTGAGGCGGTGGTTGTTCGAGCGATATGCGATGTCATTTGAACGAGATGGCATCTCATTCGAACCACATACGATGTTGTTCGAACCACATCAACGACGTGTCTCAAAATGCCTCTCTAAAAAGATCTTGTGTGCTTATCATCTTCCAGACTTCAAAAATTATTTTAAAAAAATATTCCCAACCATTTATGTAAATAAATAAAAACTCTAATTAAAATTATTTTACCATAAGTACGTGGAGATGTGGGAACGGTTGAAGTGTATGTTACTTGAGCCATGATGAACGTACGAAGATGATGTATGCATAAATTCGGATCAAGGCCGTCGTGGATAATCATGGAGATGTGCCAAATGTAACGGTATCAGACATATTTAATTGTCATCTAGGATACTTGAAAAATTCTTAGATTCTACCCCGGACATTTATAAAACATGTCCTTACAAATCTCCCCCTATGTCTATGCCGGTACATACATAAAAATATCCGAATTATGCTGCCGAAAATAAACAAACTGACATACCATTTAATATACCCATTAAACTCAAAAACTAGAAATACTAAATGTGCGTCTTCACAAATCCGATCATCTTTAAATCTTCAACTCTTCAAACTTTCTTTGTCATCATCAGGGTGTGCAAAAATGATTCTCTATTTTGATACCTACACACATAAGACAAGAAACAAATACCCATGATGCACAACAGTTTGAATATAATGATAAGCAGAAACAAATATCAATTATGTGCAAGAAAATCATTATAAAATCAAACAAGCAATTCTCCCCCATAATTCGTTTCCCCCTTTTTATGATGTCCCCAAATACACAGATATGAAGAGAACATAAGCAATGCAAATGGAGAATGTCACAAGGTAATAAACTTTCTCCATTTGAATTTTAAAAAAAATTTAAAGCAAAAAAAACAACTCACGCCATGAAAGAACACCAAAACAACTAAGTCAGTGATAACGAAAATGTAGGGATGTGAACAAATTTAACAGAAAAATCAATACATACAGCCATAGCATATGTGCATGATGATTATTGGATATTCTTAACGAATGAACTCAACATCTTCCTTAGGTGTAAGAAATGTGGAATTAAAAGAAATTGACTCAATCAAATCAGCAAATCAAAGCTCAAAGTGATTTTCACACCAATAACGTCCAAAACGTTTAAAACGTTTTTTCATGACTTTCAAGGACGTGCAAACCCGTTTTTCATTTCTTTCCATACAAACTCTCTCATAAATAATTATACACTATATTTTTCTTTTGGGGTGATGAAACTAAAACCTATTGGCCCATTTGAATTGGCATGTTTTTCTTTTTATTACCATTTAATTTTTTCGGTCTCTTTGTCAAACGGAGGCTTTATCGATGAGTTAATTTTGAACTCTCGTAGCCCTTTACCGTGATTCACTCATCATTTTTTTGTTGCAATTAAGTCCTCACGGTAAACGGTTTTTACATGCACTACTATCTTGTCAAGTTTTATCGCATTGTGGTCGTTGTATAGCTAGAATTGAGATGAAAACACTCAAGACAAGTACAATACTCAAATAATACCGTGCATGTGTGCAATCAAGGAGATAATGAGCCAAACATGTTGAAGATATCACGAATCACATCTCAAAGACTCCAAATAATGTAAAGCACATGGATGAAATGATGTAGCATCTCAAATCACTATCAAATAGTCACGTGAAATATGGAATAAAGTTGGAGACTTACAGACCTATGACATCGACATGTTCCCAAACACGATAAAATCAAAAGACAAAGGGGTATCACTTAAATCCCAGGCCATAAAGAGTGACGGGTCAAAGAGAGGTGAGTCGTCTAAGAAAATAGAGGAAGGGATGTCTGATTCTGATTCTGATTTTGACTTAGATAATTTGGTCCTATTTGCTAAAAATTTAAAAAATTTCTTAAATTAAAGAAAAATGGGAATTTTAAAGACAAAAAGAATTTTGAGAAAAAAAATTTGAAAAGAAATTTGAGAAAGATAAAAAGGACACCCCTAAGAAAGAACGTGAGAGATGCTTTGAGTGAGGTGGTAGAGGTCATAGGGGGTTTGAGTGTGCAACTAGGATGAAACGTCTAGAACAATCCAAATCTACGTTAAACACCACCCTTAGTGACGATAGCGAGGTCGAGTCGGTGGACTCTGGAGAGGATTAGTCGCATGAATGTAACTTCACCGCATTTATGGCTAGTCATGTGAGTACTGACAGTGCTCCTCACGATGATGAGGATGTATGCTTACAGGGACACCTCGACAGTGATAGAAGTGTGAGCGAGGGGGAGGAAGAAGCAAGTGAGAGGGAGTGTGATCTCCGACGCACGTACGCTGATACCAATTTAAGAGTGTGCCAGCAAGCAATGTCAAACTTACTTAATTAAATTTCAATTTTAGTCCCATCAAGTCTTAACTCTTCTAATTTCATCCTACTCACATTAGCTAATGAATTTAACACAGTGACTTTGGGGATAAATCTCTTAGGCAGTAATCTAAAAAATTTCTTAACTACCCTAGCATCAGAAATGTGTTCACCTACGTTGAAACTAGTGTTCACGATATCAGATAAGTGTGCATAAAATTCATCGAAACACTCAATTTCATGCGTGGAGATAGTTTCAAATTGTGTAGTTAAGTTTTGTAATTTAGATTCTTTCAGTGCATATGTGCCTTCATGGGTAAGTTGCAGAACATCCCATGCCTCTTTAGACGTGGTACACGTCATGATGCGTCGGAACTCGTCAGGTGTGATGGCTCCAGAAATGGCACTAAGCCCACGCAGTCACATATTTTAAAGTTGTTACGTTATCTACAGTGATAGTGGGAGGCATCCACCCTCTTTCACACATAACCCAAACACACTCGTTTATGGCCTTTAAGTGATATTTCATACGGGCCTTCCAATATGCATAATTTGACCCGTAAAAAATTGGGACTCTATTATATAAGTTTTCCATTGAAATTTTGCTTTTTTAAAGATCAATTTTTAGAACAAAATTGATATCCAGAAAACTTTTGCGGAGAAATTACACGGTAGAATTTGTGTAAATGGTTCTGATACCAATTTAAGAGTGCGCTAACAAGCAATGTTAAACTTATTTAATTAAATTCCAATTTTATTCCCAATAAGTCTTAACTCTTGCAAACACACGTGATTGAATAAAGAAATAATCTAAGCATGCAAGACAATCACAGTTGAGGAAAAATCCCCCACAGGGGAAAAATCATCTTATTTCACTATAATTTGTAAAGTTCGGTTTACACAAATTACAATGAAAATACAAGCAGTGACATACGAAATACCCGCAGGTGTCGATTCTGATGTCATCGGCTAGAGTTCCCACAAGAGCTCTAGAAGGTCAGTAATGGAAAGGCTTCGTCTTATCCATAAGTGTACTGCATATGAGTAGTATAATCTTCCTTGGGGTTTAGAGGATTCACATAAAGGATTGGGAATTATTTGTGAATAAAAAAGGTATGAAAACCTTAAAATATGAAGTCTGGAAAGAGGTACTATTTTGCAGAAATGGAGGTATGAAGATTTGGGAAAACGTATAGCATCAACCCTGTTTAAATAAGCAAGTTGAGGCGGTGGTCATTTGAGCAACATACGATGTTGTTTGAATGAGATGGCATCTCGTTCGAACCACATACGATGTCGTTTGAACCACATCAGCGACGTGTCTCAAAATGCCTCTCTAAAAATATCTTGCATGTTTATCATCTTCTAGACTTCAAAAATTTATTTAAAAAAATATTCCCAATTACTTATGTAAATAAATAAAAACTCCAATTAAAATTATGTTACCATAAGTACGTGGAGTAGTGGGAACGATTGAAGTGTACGTTGCTTGAGCCATGATGCACGCACGAAGATGATGGATGCATGAATTCGGATCAAGGCCGTCGTGGATGATCATGGAGATTTGCCAAATGTAGCGGTATCAGACATACTTAATTGTGATCTAGAACACTTGAAAAATTCCTAGATTCTACCCCGAACATTTATAAAACATGTCCTTACATAATTAATTCAACAAAACTTCCAAAAACGCTAGGATTCCATGTTTATTCAAAACCTCATTAAAGATTCTAGATTTATTCACCAAGATTAAATGTAAATTCGTGGGTTTCATACTACATGCACGAGGTAATCCATCCTATATCAATATCAACCCAAGATTATGTTTTCCAAATTCATTCAAAACACATAAACTTCATAGATAATTCATCCTACTCTAACCTGTATAATATATACTTCGTAAATTACACAAGATAAACGCTTTCCTTTATGCGTAGGTCTGAATTTTATGAAATTGATGGTATGATTGTGTTCCTCTCCCTCCGATCTACGCAACGGTGGTGTTTTTTGTTCAAGAATAGTGTTGGACAGTCTTGGGACTCCTTCAGGACTCTCCTCCTTCCTCCCTTGATAGCCTCTCTAGTTTTAGTTCACGTAAGCCTAACTTCTATCATTCCCAATCTGATTTTAACCTATTAAATTCTTGAATATTCCTTCCTTAAAAATACAATTGACAAAAATACCCTCCCGGGGTGTCGGTTTGGCCTAAAATTTCCCGGGACCCAAACTAAATCCCCGAGTAGACTTTTCTGACTATCTCGACCCTTCCGGACACTTTGGCGCACTCGAAATAACCATACAAATGATTAAAAAATAAATAACTTTTTATTTTATTAAATTGAGTCCCAACACGACTGACACGCGCGTCCCGACTAAATTACTGCAACTGTCGTATTTTTCACCCGCGACAATTTTAATATATTTGTAATCCCTTATTACTTTATTCTCTAAGTAATACTCAATATAATTCACATTAATAAATATGAACCCTTGTCTCGCTAGTTAATATTTATTTTAATCCGGATTAATTTCTAATTATTTTTTAATATTTAATTAATTGATCTCACATTTAAAAATGAGTAAAAAATACGGGGTGTTACATACTTCCCCCCTTATAATGGAATTTCTTCTCGAAATTCGAAAAAAGGAATGCCTGGTAGGAATAGCTGTGGGTATTTTCCGCGAATCTCATCCTCGCGCTCCTAGGTAGACTCCTCGACATTATGATGTTCCCACTGGACACGCACAAGTGAAACTAGCTTCGACGTCAACCTCCTCTCGCTATGGTCTAAAATAGCCACTAGTCTCTCCTCATATGAACTATCGGGCTGTAAATCAATCTCCTCCAACGCAATGTGAGTGTGAGCCAACTCATCCCGGAGATATCACCTCAACGAAAAAATATGGAACACATCATGAATCCGATGCAAGTGCTCTGGCAACCCAAGTCTATATGCCACCGGTCCAATCCTCTCTATAATAGGAAATGGTCCCACGTACCTCGACGCCAACTTTTCCTTCTTTCTAAATCTCATTATCCCCTTCATAGGAGATACCCACAGTAATACTTGATCTCCAACTTCAAACTCTCGAAAGAACCGCTTGCATCGGCGTAGATTTTCTGTCTGTCTTGGGCTACCCATATAAGACTCCGAATCATCTCAATCCTGGCGGAAGTATCCTGAATTAACTCTTGCTTGAGTAGTTTGTTGTCCCCCACTTATAGCCAATAAGCAAGAGAACGACAAGACTTACCGTATAACGCTTCAAATCTAGCCATGCCAATAGTGAACTGATAAGAGTTATTGTACCCAAACTCCACCTGTGGAAGATACTTCTACCAACCTCCCCCAAAGTCAAGGACACACATCCGTAGAATATCTTCCAACATCTGATTTGTCCTTTCTGTCTTCCCGTCCGTTCGCGGGAGGTAAGCCGTGCTCAATCACAACTCGGTACCCATAAGCTCCTGGAAACTTTCCCAAAATTGAGACACAAAAATCTTATCCCCGTCGGACACAATATCTAATGGCACCCCATGCAACCTCACTATCTCGGAAATAAAAATCTGGGCATACTGCCCTGTAGTATAATTAGTCCGAACTGACATAAAGTGAGCTACTTTGGTCAACCAATCCAATATCACCCACATGGAATCACGACCTCTCTGTTAAGTAGGTAGCCCATTAATAAAATCCACTGAAATGCCCTCCAATTTCCACATAGGGATCTCTAGAAACTGAAGAAACCCTGCCGATTTCTGGTGGTCCACCTTTACCAGCTGAAAGGTGGCACACTTCGAGACGAACTCAAAGATGTCTCTTTTCATCCCACCCTACCAGTATTGTTACCTCATATCCTGGTACACCTTATCCCCACTGGGATGTACCACAAATCGAGGTCCATGCAACTCTGTCGTCACTGCGTGTCGCATATCTCCCCCCTCGGGAACAATCAGTCTCCCATTAAAGTGCAAGCCTCCCTCAGAACTCAGTGAGTAAGACTCTGCTCCCCCGGCTAATAGCTGACTAATTCTCTTCTGACAAAACGGATCTGCTGCCTGGGCCTATACCACCCTCGCCATAATCTAGGGTGTAATGGTTATAACTGACATGAACGATCTGGCAACCGCATCCTGATGTCCCAATTCCTTCCATTTTACCTTCCACACCTTGACCACCTCACCTACTGGCCTACGACTCAACGCATCAGCCACTACATTAGCCTTCCCCGGGTGATAATGGATCTCAAACTAGTAATATTTCACAAATTCAATCCACCTACGCTAACACATATTCAACTCTCTCTGAGTGAATAAGTACTGTAGGGACTTATGATCTGTGAACATGCAAAATTTCTCCCCTAATAGGTAATGTCTCCAAATCCGAAGTGCAAACACGACTGCAGTTAACTCCAAGTTTTGGGTGGGGTAATTCCTCTCATGAGGCTTAAACTTTCGGGAAACATAAGCTATAGGTTGATCCTCCTGCTGAAGCATACCCCCAAGTCCCTGTAGTGACGTATCAGTATAGACAATGTATTTTACCCCCACCCTGGGCCGTGCGAGAACTGGTATCGAAGTTAACTTGTCCTTCAACTCATCAAAAGCCAACTGATAAGTGTCATCCCAAACGTATAGTACACCTTTATGAGTCAAATTAGTCAATGGACCCGCAATCTTTGAGAACCCCCTAATAAATCGTCTGTAGTACCCAACTAACCCCAAGAAACTTTGTATCTCGATTGGTGTCATGGGCTGTCCCCACTCACTCACCGCTGACACCTTGCTAGGATCCATTGATATCCCGTTGTCTGATACTATATGCCCCAAAAACTGTACATCTCACAGCCAGAATCCACACTTCTCATACTTAGCGTACAACTGATGCTCACGTAGTGTCTGCAAACCCGACGCAGATGCTTGGTATGCTCCTCTTCAGTCTGGGAATAAATTCGAATGTCATATATGAAGACAATGACAAAATGATCTAATAACTCTATGAAATACCCTATTCATCAAGTCCATGAAAACAGTTGATGCGTTGGTTAGCCCGAATGTCATTACCTGAAACTTGTAGGATCCGTACCTTATTAGAAAGGCAGTTTTAGACACATCCTGCTCCCTAATATGCAACTGATGGTACCCTGACCTCAAGTCTATCTTAGAGAAGTAGGCATATCCTCTCAACTGATCAAATAAGTCATCGATTCAGGGCAACAAATACTTATTCCGTATCGTGACTTTATTTAACTCCCGATTTTCAAAACATAGTCATAATGAATCATCCCTCTTCTTTACAAATAGCACTGGGGCATCCGAAGGTGAGGTACTCCTACGGATGAAACCTTACCCCAAGAGTTACTCAATCTGATCCCGTAGCTCCCTTATTTCCATAAGAGCCATACGATAAGGGGCACGTGCTATCGGTCGAGTGCCCGACGCTAAGTCTATCACAATTTCTATCTCCCTACTCGGTGGTAATCCCGGTATCTGCTGAAACACATCAGCTAACTCGCAAATAATGAAAATCAAATCTAGGGGAATCAACACCTCTAAGGAGGTCTCCTCCTCTATGTAGTATAAATGGGTGAACGAACCTCCCTCCGGATGAGGCATCACTACCAAAAACATCTCATGGCCTAGTATAGCAAACACAATACTCCTACTATAGCAATCAATCATGGCCCGATACGCAGCTAGCCAATCCATGCCAATAATGACATCATAATCTGACATGTCTAATACAAGCATATCCGCAGGTAAAATAAGGCTCCCAATCTCTATACTCACACCTCAAAAAATAAATAAAACCATCATCCAATTACCCAATGGCGAGTCCACACAAGTAACCGTACTGTCGGGCATGTCTAATATCCCTATGACCTGTGCAAATTTAGTGGTAGTAAAAGATTACGAATCCCTCGTGTCAAATAAAATATGCCCCAAAGTCCCATGTATAGAAAACATGCCCTCGACTGCAGGCGGTGCCTGAAGAACTGTTGCCTAGTGGATGTTATATACACGCCCATACTGTAACTACCCCTACTGAGGTGGGGCTGCAACTGGTATAGCAGGCAAAGCTAGCATCTGAGCTTGTGCTGGGAGGGCAGTTGGAAAGATAGGCCTCTGTGGCTCCTGGTGAGCACCCTACTGTTATGGGAACTTACCCTTGTCGGGGCAATCCTGATGCTTGTGGCCATTATTACCACATATGAAACATTAGCCTGTGAAATTTCCTCTTCTCTGACCCTGCTGGCCTCGGCCGCCGTTGCCACCCCTCCCTTGGCCCTAATGGCCTTGCTGGTAATGCTGCTGGCCTTGGTGGCCCTACTGACCTTGTTGGCCTTGATGGCCATGTCTGTATCCACCCTGACCCTCTCTGAAACCTCCGAATAAAAAATGCTTAGCAGAATCCCTTGCCGGGAACTCTGCTCATCCTGTCTAAGCTGCACGTGGACTGATGGTGCCCCACTGGCACTGCCACCCCCATTCCTGCCCTACTGGTTGGACTCTTCTGCTCGTTTGCTTCTTTTATGTGGAAGGGGTGGTCTTGGCAATGTAATAAGGCAGCGTTTAACACATTGGTGTAGGCCTTCAAAGAAAGATTACCCAACATATGATGTTTTATCCTCCAAGTAAGACCGTCAGTAAATAGTTGTATCCAATTCTCCTTAATAGGTACCTCTCCTGGAACCAGGTTATTTTGCTTCGTAAACTCCTCATACTATGCAACCGTCCTCCCCTCCTGGGTGAGATCCAATAATTTCTGCCTCATCTCAGTCTGGATGGCGAATGGGAAGTATTTGCAGTCCAACTGCCACCAAAACTCCTGTATCGTCATGCTGTCTCGCTCCTCAGCAGTGGTAATGGACTCCCACCTCTGCAATGCTGCCCCAACTATCTTAAACGTAGCTCGCCTCTGTCTATGTACCTCCGTGCAATCACACATCCTCAGGTGCCTCTGGATATCTTTCTTCCACTGACTGGCTATAACAACATCATAACTCCATAAAAACTCTGGAGGATGCGCCTTCTGTAAGTCATCCCTAAGTCCCTCCCAAGAAGAAGGGAAAATATGTTCCTGGGCTGGTGTCACTACCTGCACTAGGGGTGGGGCATGGTGTACTACTGCTAATGCTGCATTAACCTCTTGTGCAATAATAGTGACAACCTCTGTAGCATTCATCGTACCCTGGGTTGGAGTTAGCTGAGGCTCTGGCTGGGCATCTCTCGGAACTCGCTATACACGTCGAGGAGGCATCTAAAATGAGAAAGAATTTCTATAAGTCCTTAGTTTAAAAAAAATCTCAATATAGCTAAAGACGTAAATACATAATAAAGAATGCAACAGTCCTAATAATAGGGCTCTATATCAAAGAGCGCTACGCTGAAAATTATAGTAAGCCGCACAAATCCAAGGACACTAGAATCTGATGCTCTGATACCATCTGTGACACCCCGCCTAATTAAATACCGGGTGATCAGTCCTTTATTAAATAAAAATATGTTTCTCATTTGGTTCATTCTTAGCATCACTGTTGAAAATATTTTAATTACTAATTACCTATTAGTTATTTAAGCCGATGTCAAAATTTTAATCTTTATTAACATGTAAGAATATAAGAATTCTAAACAACATTCACCATTTAAATAAAACCAACATAATGGAATATCAAAGTAACTGAATAAATGAAAGTAACTATAATAAACACTGCAGTCTCAAATCTCAAATACAATAATCCAAAATAAAACCAAGTCCCAACACTAGAAATGAATGAAATACAATATCTCTGAAATAAATAATGTCTAGAGTGGGCAACATGCCCTGACTGAAATATCAGCATAAGGAAGATAGATGAATAGGAGTGTGTAAGGACATAATTTTATAAATGTCCAAGGTAGAATCTAGAAATTTTCTATTTGTCCTAGATCACAGTTTGTATGTCTAATACCGCTACATTCAGAACGTCTACACGATCATCCACGATGGCCTTGATCCGAATCCATGCATCCCCCATCTTCCAACGTGCATCATGATTCATGCGACGTGCTGCTCAACCATTCCCACTACTCCACTTCGCATTATTGGTAAAATAATTTATTGGAATTGTTTATATTTGCATAAATAATTGGGAATTTTTTAGAAAATATTTTTTTCGAAGTCTAATTTGCTTTTATCAAAAGAGAAAATTTTCTAAGTGTAGAAGCGGACTGCCTTGGTCGACGAGCTCGTTCAAACGAGTTCACATTGTCGTTCGAGCGAGATAAGCATCTTGCGTGATGTCGTTCGAACGACACGTGTCCTTCGTTCGAGCGAGATGCCTATCTCGTGTGAGAGACGCCGCCGCCTCGATTTTTGTATAAATATATGGTTTCATTCTACACATTTTCCAAGTCTTTTTCACACACGATTTTTGCGATTAACAACCCAGAAAACAAACTTCATCTTGTAAGGTTTCATACCTTCTTTATTCACATAAACACTCCCATTTATGTATGTGAGTCTTTAAACTTTCAAGAGGATCATTTTTACTCACCTGGAGTAACTTGTGGAGAAGCCGTCTCTTCTTCATTGCTGCCCATCTGGAGTTCTTGTAGGAGATTAAAGACGACAACATCGGAATCGACACCTGAGGGTATTTTGTATGCCACTCTTGTTTTCATTGTAATCCGTGTAATCCGTTTATTACAAATTATAGTGAAAATAAAAAGGTTTTGCCCCTTTGAGAGATTTTTCCTCATTTGTGTATTTTGTTTGTGATTGACTGTTCTTGCATGATCATATTGATTTCAATCACACCTAGATGAATGTTTTAGGATTTAATTAAAAAAACCGAGTTTAATTAAATAATTTCTTAGTTTGAACAAACGCGCACTCTTCAAATTGGTATCAGAGCCAATTACACAATTATAACATGTAATTTTCCGCAAATTTTTTTCTAAGATGTCAACTTTCTGAAAATTTGATTTTTGAAAAAGGGCGTGTTCAATATGGAGAAATTATATAATAAAATGCCAGTTTTTGACGGGACAAATTATGCTTACTGGAAAGACCGCATGAAATCTTCTTTAAAAGCCATTGATGAAAGAGTTTGGATTTTGGTTGAAAGAGGGTGGACACCTCCCTTCATCACCTTTGACAACATGACTAATTTAAAATCTGTGACTGCATGGACTGAAGAAGAATTCAAATGGTCATCTTTTAATTCTAAGGGTTTAAGTGCTATTTCTGGATCCGTCACACCTGACGAGTTCCGGCGGATAATGATGTGTACCACGTCAAAAGAGGCATGGGATGTTTTATAACTTACCCATGAAGGAACAAATGCTGTGAAAGAGTCTAAACTGTAAAATTTAACAACTCAATTTGAAACCATCACCATGCTTGAGACTGAATATTTTGATGAATTTTATGCTAGGTTATCTGATATTGTAAACACTAGCTTTAATCTTGGTGAACATGTTCCTAATGCTAGAGTTGTTAAAAAGATTCTTAGATCACTACCTAAGCGTTTTATCCCTGAAGTCACTGTGCTAAATTCTATCGGTAATTTAAACACACTTAAATTGGAGGAACTTGTAGGAGACTTACAAACGTATGAAATTGATATGTTTCCTAAATCTGTCAAGCGTAAAGATAAGGGAATTGCACTTAATGCTCAGGATAGGAAGAGTGAGGGGTTGGCAAGAAAGAGAGTTGAGTCATCTAGAAAAAGGAAGATATAAATATCTGATTTTGAGTGTGACTTTGATTTAGATGATTTGGCTCTGATTGCAAAAAAATTCAAGAAAATCCTCAAATTCAAGAAGAATGGAAATTTCAAAGATAAAAAGAATTTTGAGAAAAATAAGTTTGAAAAGAAAAATGAAAAAGATTTTAAAGACCCTCCAAAGAAAGACGGTGAAAGATGATATGAGTGCGACGGTAAGGGTCATAGAGCTTTTGAGTGTGCTACTAGGCTGAACAGACTTGCCAAAGAAAAGGGCAAAGCTGTCCTTAATGCTACCCTTAGTGACGACAGTGAGGTCGAATCGGTGGACTCCGGAGACGAGTTACCGCATGAGTGTAACTTCACCGGATTCATGGCTAGTCATGTGAGTACCTCTAGTTCTCCTCACGATGATGAGGATGCTAATTCACAGGGACACCTCGACAGTGAGAACGAAGTGAGTGAGGGGGAGTATGATACAAGTGAGAGCGAGAGTAATCTTCAACGCGCTTATGCTGAGTTATATAATGATTCATTTAAAACCCAAAAGCGTAACAAAGCGTTAGTTCTTAGGATCACCGCTTTAGAGAAAGATTTAGAAGAAGCGAGAGAGAGAGAGTCCTCCACCTGCAATACCTTGAGAGAGAGAGAGAGAGTCTGCTTGTATTGAGAAAGAAAGTCTGTTTAGAGAAAGAGAGAGACTGTTTGGAAAGGGAGAGTGTTATTTTGAGAAAGAGAAAGGGGACTTGACTAAAAAAGTGGCTAGTCTTACGAGTGAGCTCGATTCCTCCCTGGAGACTCAAAAGAAACTTGAAGCCCTTGTAGCCCAGCTTACTCATGATCTTGAGAGAGCACGGGAAATCAAGGTTCAAATCGAGGACAGATCTGGAAAGATGCTCCTCGACCCCGCTTTAGGTTTTGGTGATAGGCAGGGAATAGGTTTTGATGGTTCCTCCACGTCCCAAATTGCACCTGGACCACTTCTTGAGTTTACTATGACTCCATATGGCCATTGTCAAAAACCACGAAGGAGAGTTCGACCAAGAAAAGCAAACTAAAATCCGCCTAAGACTCTGTTCTTTTGTACGCACTGTAAAAGAAAAGGCCACCTCAGGGAGTTTTGCTATAGTTTAGGTCGGACACGATGTATTACTGCTCAACCACATCGTACTGATGATATTACCAGTCTGAGAGAGCGTGTTGAGTTTTTAGCTGCCACATCATAGAGTTTGATGGAGGAATTCCGATGGATATCTTTGCCGTCAGTGAATGCTTCCCGCATCCCGGCTAAAACCAACAACAACAAGGGTAAAAAAAAGGTTGCCACTTCTTGGGTACCTAAGAAAGATGAAAAGGCCCTTGTTATTCATGTCTCTCTCAAAGCACATAATACCTCACAGTGGTATTTTGATAGTGGGTGCTCCAGACATATGACAGGTGATGTCTCATTTTTTACCTACCTAGAGGAGTATATGGAAGGTAGATTCACCTTTGGAGACGGGAGCAAGTCTAGCATCTTAGGATGAGGCACAGTAGAGTTACCAGGATTTCCTAAGCTAGAGAATGTTTTATACATCAAAGGTTTGAAAGCAAACCTTCTCAGTATTAGCCAGCTGTGCGATGCTGACTTTACCGTAAAGTTTGATCGGGTCGCGTGTAATGTCTATAATCAAGATGATAAACTTTTAGTGCAAGGGGTGAGGACAGAGGATAATTGCTATGGGACTGTGCCCAAGTCCTCACTTGTCTGTAACAGCGCCACGATCACTCTTATGGATCTGTGGCACCAAAGTCTAGGTCATGTGAACGTTAAAGAGTTAACGCGATTAGCTAAAAAGGACCTAGTACGTGGCTTACCAACACTTAGAAAGCCAACTTCCACAGTTTGTGGACCCTGTCAGTTGGGAAAGCAAATTCGTAGCCCCCACAGGAAGTTGAATTCCATTACCACTTCACGGGTAGTTGAGTTGATTCACATGGATCTTATGGGTCCCACTCGTACTGAGAGTCTGGGTGGTAAGAGGTACATCCTAGTGATAGTAGATGATTTCTCCAGATATTCGATTGTAGGTTTTCTGAGAGAGAAATCCGATGCTGTAGAATTTTTAACGACCAAGTGCTAAGTCCTGCAAAATCAACACGGAGTAACTATTAACAGGATATGTAGTGACAACGGCACGGAATTTAAATAAGCAAAGGCAGATCTTTACTGTGATCGCCTTCGGATTAAACATGAGTTTTCGTCTGTAAGGACTCCTCAGCAAAATGGGATTGTTGAGAGGAAGAATCAGATGATTCAGGAAATGGCTATATTTATGCTTTTGGGTCGTAAGATTGCTAGGAGATTTTGGGCAGAGGCGGTGTCTACCACGTCCCACGTGGTGAATAGGGTTTACCTGGGTCCACACACACTTAAGACGCCATATGAATTGTGAACTGGAAATAAACCCAACCTTGCATATTTTCGTGTCTTTGGGAGTAAATGCTACATCCTACAGGATAGAGAGAAATTAGGAAAGTTTGACTCCCAGAGCGATGAGGGAATATTGCTAGGATATTCATCAAATTGTAGAGCGTACCGAGTTTTTAACCTGAAGAGCTCTAAGGTTATGGAGTCAATAAACATCACTGAGCAAGATGATGAACCTCCGACGTTTAATGATCCTAGCCTTCAATGTGAGGATGAGGATTTTTCTGGCAGCGATTTACTTGTCCCTCACCCACACCCTGTGGACCCTACTCCTATGTTAGGGGACACACCTGCTTGGGTTCGCAAGAGTCATGACCCAGCCTCAATTGTTGGTGATACCACCTTAAGGGTCAAGAATCGTGATCAACTAGAGAACGTTGTTAGTTATTTTAGCTACACGTCCACAATCGATCCCAAGAATCACAAAGAAGCACTCAAGGATGAACACTGGATATCTGCTATGCAGAATGAGTTGATTCAGTTTAAAAAGAGAAATGTCTGGGAACTAGTCCGCCGACCTAGTGAGACTAATGTGATAGGTACCAGGTGGATTTTCAAAAATAAAATGGATGAAAATGGTACCATAATCAGAAACAAGGCTAGGTTGGTCGCTCAAGGCTACACACAGATAGATGGTGTAGACTTTGGGGAGACATTTTCTCCTATTGCGAGGCTTGAGTCCGTCCGCTTACTACTCGCCATTGCATGTCATCTGCGCTTCAAGCTATATCAGATGGATGTCAAGAGTGCCTTTCAAAATGGCATTCTACAGGAGGAGGTTTACGTGGAACAACCAAAAGGGTTTGAAGACCCTAAGCACCCAGAGCACGTCTACTATCTGAGTAAAGCCTTGTATGGTTTGAAGCAAGCACCCCATGCTTGGTACGAGAGGCTTACTTCCTATCTCTTAGCCCGTGGCTTCAAAAGAGAGGGAGTTGATATGACGTTGTTCGTCAGGATAGATGACGGTGCTATTTTGGTTACCCAGGTCTATGTGGACGATATAGTCTTTGGATCCACGTGCTCCCAGCATGCTCACCACTTTGAGGAGGAAACAAAAAGTGAGTTTGAGATGAGCATGGTAGGTGATCTTACTTTCTTCCTTAGTCTCCAGGTTCGTCAGCTAGAGGATGGGATGTTCATCTCCCAATCCAAGTATGCTGGAGACCTAGTAAAGAAATTTGGTTTAGACTCCGCTAAAAATGAACGTACACTTATGAGTACTTCTATCAAGCTTAGTAAGGACACTTTAGGAAAGGGCGTAGAGCAAACCAAGTATCGGAGTTTGATAAGTAGTCTTCTCTACTTGACTGCCAGTCGTCCCGACATAGCATTTAGTATTGGAGTCTGTGAACGATATCAGGTGTCCCCGAAAAAGTCACACTTACTCGCTCTAAAACGTATTATCAAATACGTGAGTGGGACTCTCTCCTACGGTATTTGGTATTCCTTTGATACCGATGCCCGTTTATTCGCCTATTCGGATGCCGATTGGGCCGGGGATGTAGATAGTTGTAGGAGAACTTCCGGTGGGTGTTTATATTTTGGTTCTGCTCTTGTCTCCTAGCTGAGTAAGAAGCAAAACTTCATCTCTTTATCCATTGCGAAGGCTGAGTACATCGTCGCCTAGAGTTGTTGCACGCAACTCTTGTGGATAAAGCAAATGCTGGAGGATTATGGGATTTCACAGGACACCATGACTATCTCCTGTGATAACACGAGTGCGATACACATATCCCATAATCCAGTCCAGCATTCATTCACAAAGCACATCAGGATACGCGAGCACTTTATACGATAATTAGTTGAGGAAAAAGTCGTATCCCTGAGTTTCGTACCCACCGACCGTCAGTTAGCCGATATTTTCATGAAACCTTTAGATGCCCTTAGATTTGAGAGTCTTAGGAAGTCTTTAGGGATTTGCACAGTTGACTGAGGGGATGGTCCTTGTCTAGGATATGATGCATTGTCATGTTCATATCATATGATTCTTATTGCTAGTTTGTATCATTTGTATTATTATTTTTTGTTTTTTTTATTTTTTTAAAAAATCCAAAAAGATTTTCTTTTTATAAAATTTTAGAAAAGCACAAAGTGATTTTTGTATTTTGTTTACACCTTTTATGGATGAGCATTTAAGATAGCCGAGTCACAACCTTCATTTCAGTTATCCATGTCACTATTTGATAGTGATTTGAGATGCTACATCATTGCATCTATGTGCTTTACATGGTTTGGAGTCTTTGAGATGTGATTAGTGATATCTTTCTACATGTTTGGCTCCTTATCTCCTTTATTTCACACATGCACGGTTTTATTTGATAATTGTACTCGTCTATCACATATTGGCTTGAGTGTTTCCATATCAATTCTGTCTATACAACGAACCATATGCGATAAAACTTGATAAGATTGGAATGCATGTAAAAAATCGTTTGGTGAGATTGTGTGGTATTTAATCAACGGTGAAGGGTATTGAAAGGTTCTTATCTATCTTTTACGATTAAGCCACCATTAAATCAGACCTAAAAAATAGAGGAATTTTATTATCCTGGGTCCAAAGAGGTTAAAAGAGCCAGGAAAAAATTAAAGGCAATAAAAAGAAATACATGCCGAATATGGGCCATTAGGTTTCACCATCAATTCTCCAAAGTTTGAGAATTTATATCACCTCTATTCAAAATATAAATCTGAGGTAGTTTGGTTAAAGAATTTAAACGGGTTTGCACTTTCTTGAAAGTCCTGAAAAAGCTTTAAATCGTTTTGGACGTTATTGGTGTAGAAATCACTTTGAGCTTTGATTTACTGATTTGATTGAGTCAATATCTCATATTTCCATCTTTTTACACCTAAGGAAGATGTTGAGTTCATTCGTTAGGAGTATCCAATATTCATCGTGCACATATGTCATGTTTGTATGCATTGATTTTACTATCAAATTTGATCACACCCCTACATTTACGCTATCATCGACTTGGTTGTTTTTGTGTTCTTTCATGGTGTGATTCTTTGTTGTATATTTTGTGTGAAAAAATTTTGAAAAATTCAAAAATAGAAGTTTACTACCTTGTGACATTTTCCATGTTTGTGCTTCTCATATCTGTCTATTTGGGGACATCATAAAAAGGGGGAGAATTTTGTGGTTGATTTATCAATAATTTGCTTAACCTTAATTGATCTTCGTTTTTTGCATATCATTATATTTCAAACTGTTGCGTGTTACGGGTATCTGCTTTATCTCATGTGTGTAGGTACAAAGTTGCTAATTATTGGATTGCACACCCTGATGAGAAAAGCTTTGGGAGTTTCTAAGAGCTGAAGATTTGAAGATGTTGAAGTTTGATTGAAGACATGTCATTTAGTATTCTCAGTTTGAGGGTTTAATGGGGATATTACCTTGTATGTCATTTGCTTTATGGAGATAGCATAATTCAGATTTTTTTATGTATGTACCGGCATAGACATAGGGGGAGATTTGTAAGGACATAATTTTATAAATGTCTGGGGTAGAATCTAGGAATTTTTTGTTTGTCTTAGATCACAGTTTGTATGTCTGATACCGCTACCTTCGGCACGTCTACATGATCATCCACGATGGCCTTGATCTGAATCCATGCATCTACCATCTTCACACGTGCATCATGCTTCATGCGACGTGCTGCTCAACCATTCCCACTACTCCACTTCACATTATTGATAAAATGATTTATTGGAGTTGTTTATATTTGCATAAATATTTGGGAATTTTTCAAAAAATATTTTTTTGGAAGTCTTATTTGTTTTTATCAAAAGTAGAAATTTTTCTAAGTGTAGAAGCGGACTGCCTCGGTCGACGAGCTCGTTCAAACGATTTCACATTATCGTTCGAGCGAGATAAGCATCTCACGCGATGTCGTTCGAACGACACGTGTCATTCGTTCGAGCGAGATGCCTATCTCGATCGAGCGATGCTGCCGCCTCGATTTTCGTATAAATATCTGGTTTCATTCTACACGTTTGCCAAGTCTTTTTCACACACGATTTCTGCGATTGACAACCCAGAAAATAGACTTCATATTTTAAGGTTTCATGCCTTCTTTATTCACATAAACACTCCCCTATATGTATGTGAATCTTTAAACCTTAAGGAGGATCACTTTTACTCATCTAGAGTAACTTGTGGAGAAGTCGTCTCCTCTTCATTGCTGCCCATCTGGAGTTCTTGCGGGAGATTCCAGCCGACGACATCAGAACCGACACTTGAGGATATTTCTTATGTCACTCTTGTTTTCATTATAATCCGTGTAATCCGTTTATTACAAATTATAGTGAAAATAAAAATGTTTTGCCCTTTTAGGGGATTTTTCCTCATTTGTGTGTTTTGTTTGTGATTGACTGTTCTTGCATGATCATATTGATTTCAATCACACCAAGATGCATGTTTTAGGATTTAATTGAAAAAATTGAGTTTAATTAAATAATTTATTAGTTTGAACAAACGCGCACTCTTTAGAGTGGAAGCGTCTAATATCGAGGACTTGCAACTTCCACCGTAGCTGCAGCACGTCAAATCATATGGAACTCCTAAGCCTGACATCCCTGTGGCTGGACACTAAAATAATTTGCACAAAGAAAATAGATTTGAAAGAAAGAGGTCAGAGCCCGAGTAAAAACAGTTTAAAATATTTTAGCAAGTATTTAAAAAGCTTAAAAGCAGATATTATATACATGTTAGTTCACATCTCTCACTTAAGAAGTCTTACCTCTCAACTAGTCTGCATGCCTAACGTACTTCAAGACAATTCTAGTTACCGCTACTACGCCTAACTAGCTCGAATACGTTAGCCTTTTTAAACTATTACTCATGGTGTCCACCCATTTTTCTCACATAATACATTATCGAATATTTCCATATCTTTTAACTCAAGTAAGAATTTCCCAATTAATAGTTAAGTGTTCACATACTTAAGTTACTTTAGATTTCCTTATCTATCTTATCTACTAAGTCTTCATGGTATAATAAATCACAAGTATATATATATATATATATATATATATATATATATATATATATATATTCATCACCGTATTATATATATACTAATTCGATACCCCTAGGCTCAACTGCGGTGTACGCATACTATGCTATCAAGTCCCGGTACATCTCGTACTAAATAACGACAATCGGTTCGGGATCACCCTCGAACCATGAAATATAATTCACACACAAATGGAGGCGAACATAGTTCTAGGCCTTTGGGCTACGCACATACTTACGCACCTAAATAATATTCGTAATATTATTTAATCATTAAATAATTTATGTAGTTAGCTCACATTCTACATAACCCACTTAAATTCGCGTGAGGTCTAATTACACCCAAATGTACCCCAAAGTTCCAAAACTCAATTATCTCTAATTAGGAACAATTTATCAACACAAATCCCTAAGGAAATTTAAGTAAAAAGGGCCTCACATACATTCCGAACCGGTCCGGAGGTTACAGCGAATCGGTTCGACGGACTGCAAATAAATGACATTTTGAATCGGTCCGGTGGACACAGCGAACCGGTCCGCCGGACCTAAGATCGTCTCCTTCCCTTATGTAGTTCCGAAAATTGAATCACTTTCTTAACCAAAACTCCATTAATCAATACCAAACTCCCAACCAATCATATTAGACATTATACCAACATATATTTATATACAATTTCTAACGTAATGGAATCAATAAATCCTTACGAACCTTCTATATCGAGTTAATTAAACAAAACTTCCAAAAACCCTAGGATTCCATGTTTATTCAAAACCTCATTAAAGATTCCATATTTCTTCACCAAGACTAAATGTAAATTCGTGGGTTTCATACTACATGAAAAAGGGAATCCATCCTATATCAATTTCAACCCAAGATTATGTTTTTATGTTTTCCAAATTCATTCAAAACACATAAACTTCATAGAAAATTAATCATACTCTAACATGTATAATATATACTTCGTAAATTAATCAAGATAAACACCTGCCTTTGTGTGTAAGTCTGAATTTCACGAAATTGTTGGTATGATTGTGTTCCTCTCCCTCCGATCTATGCAACGGTGGTGTTTTTGGTTCAAGAATAGTGTTGGACAGTCTTGGGACTCCCTCAGGACTCTCCTCCTTCCTCCCTTGATAGCCTCTCTAGTTTTAGTTCACGTAACCCTAACTTCTATCATTCCCGATCTGATTTTAACCTATTAAATTCGTGGATCTTCCTTCCTTAAACATACAATTGACTAAAATACCCTCTCGGGGTGTTGATTTGGCCAAAAATTTCCCGAGGACCCAAACTAAACCCCCGGGTAAACTTTTTTGACTATCTCGACCCTTTCGGACACTTTGGCTCACTCGAAATGACCATATGGATGACTAAAAAATAAATTACTTTTTATTTCATTAAATTGAGCCTCGACACGACTGACACGCGCATTTCGAGTAAATTACTGTAACTATCGTATTTTTCACTTGCGATAATTTTAATATATTCGTAATCCATTATTACTTTAGAGAGAGAGATAGCTGAAGAAATTTAGACAATGTTTGGTTTAGTTTTCACAAATTTTCTCGACATTAAAAATGAACCCCTAGCCCTATATTTATAGAGGTTGAGGAATGGCTCAGGAAAATGGGTAATTCCTCAATAAATAAAGGAAAATGGGTAAATAACTAAAGTTATCAAAGGCCAAGCTCGGCATCGCAGAAAATATGAGCAGGCGAGGGTACATGCATAATTGACTAAGTCACTATGAAGGGCATAATAGTAAAAAAGCCTCGGAAAGTCCATCAGTCGAGTATACCAACCCTAAGGCTCGCGCATGATGAAATCGCGAGCGCCACATAGCTTTTTCTGATTGGTCCAAAGCCAATTACATGGATCGACACCTAAAATTACCCTTGACTTAGATAAAATGTTGTCATCTCATATTAGCCGAATTAATTAAGAAACAAAAATGTTTTTAATTTGTTCCTTTATAAATGATTAAATCAACATTTAATAATTCTATAATATCACAGAAAATGTGAAAATTAATTTTAAAATTCTAAAAAATTAAAAAACCAAGAAATTTATAATATAAAAAATATTCGAGTATAAAATATATAGAGGATGTATTAATTACAAAAATAAGGAATATATTTAAAAAAAATTCAAATTAGGGGTTTAATAAATGAAAAATTATTGTAAAGTTCTTTAAATTTTTTTAGGATTAAGTTTAGTGTGTACAATGACCCGAGTGTATTTGGAACTCTTGTTAAAAAATTGAGCCAATTCAAATCCCGTGGGATTTAAAAATGATACTTTCAATCATGTGATATCAATTGAAAATATAGAGGAAATAATAATATCATGCAATGGTATAACACTACACCAAATCTGCCGAATTGTCATGGTCATTGACCTTAACAAGTTCAACTTGTCAAGGTCAATGACCGTGACAATTTCTGAGGTGACAACTTTTTTTGTCACGGACTTGTCACGGTCATTGACCCTGACAAGTTCATTAGAATTATCATGGTCGTGTCACGGTCCTTGACCGCGATAAGTTTTATCACGGTCAAGGACCGTGACAAGCCCGTGACATTCTTTAAAAAATTATTACGGTTAATGACCGTGACAATTCTGGGCAGAATTGAAAAAAAATCTGCTGGGCAGTATGGCCACTGCCACTTCCCAGCAGTATATTTGTACCTATTATAGCTACGTTGTACCTGTTCAAACATCATATATCAAATAAAATAGAGATAATGCAAATATACATTCAAAATAGAGACAATATGCATCACGATATAATTCAAATGTAACAACTTAAAACAATTCAATTAAACCTTAAAATAATTCAATTCAAACTTAAAACAATGTCAATAAATGTCTGGGGAATGGTTAATTCTGAGGAGGTGAGTAGGCCACACGATATACGAATTTACACACCCACTAATATACACCGTGCCGCATTGTTCACGCAACGATAATGGGGAGTTCTCCTTCCTGGGCATCACATGCGTGACGAGCACCTTGGACTCGATGTCTTGAAGCTCACGTCTATGAACTAGTGCACCCTGGACGATATTCGGGTCCCTCAACCCCCGCCCTATCCGCTGGCCATTAAATATGTCCATTATAAACATGCTCGGCTAACTAAGTGTCGACATCGGTCTGTTGAAGGGAGCCAAATCGGGAAGTGTATCATCAAAATCCGCACGTATCGGCGATGAAGCAGCGAGGTCCACATCCTCGTCATACTGCACCATATCCTCCTGCACCTCCTTCTCCACCGCCTTCTCATTCCATTTCCCCTTACGGTTTTCGCCCAATGAATGCTTCATAAATGAGAACATATCGTGGACTGTCGCCTCCAAACGGGACAACTTCACGTCATGCGAGTCCACCGTTTGAGCCAACCCCGTGTCGCTCGTCTCCAATCCGATGATCCTAGATTTGGCCACCCGCGAGATCACCCCCATTGTCCTCCCCTTGCGATCAGAGCCAAGCACTTGGCTGAGTGCGTCTGTGGACAAAGATGCCTTGTCGGCATCAGACGGCGACTCATTCATTTCCTTAAGCTTTGCCTGAATCGACAAAAAGCACATGATTAGCAAAATAAGTAAACTAACAAATTATAACGTAATTAACAAAAAGTAAACTGTCGGATTACTTACAATCGTGGTCGCGATGCTCGGGGACACCTCCTTGTCCTTCCTCTTCTTCGTTCGAAGAGCCACATAAGTATCGAGCCTATGTGGCCTACCCCCAGGGCCACTCCCTGTCCCTTGAAATAAAATAAAGTAAAATTAGTATCGGCCCTGCAAAGTAAAATAATGCAGAATAATATATTTCTGTAGTTATAGAAAAATTAAATCTTACCATCATCCTATGCTCCACCTCGGCGTAAGACGTCCGGCCGGAGTAGTGCACGTCCATCTTTTTTGCCCAGTTTTCCCTCCTCGATTGGCGAGATGCCAATTGTCGTTCCCTGATCTCGTTGTCAATGAACTGTTGCCATTTTGCCAATGAGATAGGCTCCTTCGGCAGGACGGATTCACGCATTCGGATAACGGACTCTCGTCTCTTCCCAAAGTACCGGGTCCGCATATTTTTCTTCCATGTCTTGTGCTGCTCCCTCAACTGCTCTAAGACGAAATCGTGTAGCTTTGGATCCAGGCTAAATTGCTCCTGTCCAACAAATACAATGTTAGTTGCGAATAAATATAAATATAAATATAAAATGAAATTGAAATTGAAATTGAAATTGAAATTGAAATATTCATATTCATATAAATATAAATACATTACCTGTAGTGCCACCCAAACAGCTAACTTGAGCTCATATGGCACCTCCTTTCAACTCATATATCCCGGGCCGATGATCGTCTTTACCAACTCGAGGGATCTCGCTAATAGCCTCGACTTGTTCTCGATAGCCATCCCCAATTTGCCATATTTGGGGAGCCTAGGGGCCGAGGAGCCCTCGTCCCCTCCGCTACCACCGAGCCCAGACGACATCATCATAACCAGCATCATCATCCTCTCCTTAATACCTGAAGGAGATATTTGCTGTAAAAAAATGTTATTAGTACAGATCAAAATGAATTAGAAGAAGACATGCATATATGTATAATTACTACAAATAAAAATGAATTCCAAAACAACAACATCTAGATCATAATATGTAAAATTACTAAAAATTCGAAACATCCCCACCCCCACCCCTAATGCCCACACACCTAAAAAACACAACATAACCATGAACACTGTACATTTGTCTCTCACCTAAAAAATAAGAAAGAGAAATAGTACAAGTATTTGGAAGATTGTGTGGGGGAGTGTGACGAGGATCCCACCACACACACACACAAACAGCCCCACCCCCCTCCCCACCACACACACGCACACACACATGCTACCCCACCCCTTCCCCCACCACACACACACACACACACACACACACACACACAACCCCACCCCCCACATAGATAACAAATTCTATAGATTTAAATAACTTGATAACAAGTCCGAGCCCAAACATAGAACAACAACCTAGAAAGCAGTTCCATGAGTAGCATAGGAGAAACAATCATATAACCACATTTAATAAAGTTGATAGAGACATTATCATATACACCTCAAATCAGGAATAATTTTGATGCAACTAATCAAAACAAAATAGCATGCTCAAATATTAAGCACAACATTGAAAAACTTAAAAACACAACAAGCCACACACACAATCATAAATTTTCTGTGACACAATGAAATGTAATGTATACATTAGTTGGTGTTTGGAGTCTGATCCAGAAATTAATAAAAAATGAGAAGGCTAGATTATCAATATCTTCAAAACTAAAAATAAAATATTTAGTATAGAACATTACTAAACAACACAACATAACCATGAACACTATACATTTGTCTCTCACCTAAAAAATGAGAAAGAGAAATAGTACAAGTATTTGAAAGATTGTGTGGGGGAGTGTGACGAGGAAAAACGCAGGAAGCCCAACGGAGTACTACTAATATTTCAAACTTTGCATTTTAAAGATGGTGTGCACTAAACAAAATGTCCGATTTACCCTCTCTTTCTCTTTGTTAATACCTATCCTTCCTAGATTGTCATTCTTTTGAAAAAGAACGAAAATTAAAAAAAGTTGAATGTCGTATCTTTTCTACTAAAATGGTAATATACAACCTATAAATGGAAATAAAGATGGTAAATATGAATGTTTATTGGTTGGGTCTAGCGCACTATATGTAATTTCAAGTATGTTTCATTTAATTATCATACTATATATATATTGTTCGATATACAAAGTAATTTTCAAAAAAAGTTGAAAAATCCCACCCCCATATGGACAATAATCCAGTGGTCATGCCACTTTTAAAATTAACCAACCCAACATCGGTCCACTATAATCCAACAACAATGTCAACAAAAAATGTGTATCCCGTTCTCCTTCTAATTCATCTACTCAATTAATTATTTTCATCAATTAAACTAACAATTAAAGTATACAATTATTAATTTACTAATTTACAATGAGGGGCAATCCTACTTTCATAATTAATCATATATTAATTTACTAATTTACAATGAGGGGCAATCATATATCAATTTACAAAAAAAATTAATAATCAATTAATTCGTTTACAAGGGACACTACGCACAAACACGCACATATACACACATGCGCACATACACACACACACACGCAACCCCCCACCCCCACCCATCCCTGCCCCCTCCCCCCCACCCTGCGCCGCCCCCTTCCCCCACCCTGCCCCACCCCCTTCCCCCACCGCACACACACACAAACAACCCCACCCCCTTCCCCACCCCCACTACACACACACGCACACACACCCTGCCCCACCACCACACATACACACACAAATAGCCCCCCATCCCAGCCCCCTCCCCCAGCCCCCCTTCCCCCTGCCCCCCCCCCCCCACACATAGCCCCACCCTCTCCCCACCCCACCCACCCACCCCACACACGCACACACACACACATATATATATATGCACACACACACACATATATAAATGGAAGAGATAGAGATAGATAGATAGAGAGAGAGAGAGAGAGAGAGAGAGAGGGAGAGCAATGTAGAGAGAGATAGAAAAAAGGAGGGAAGAATCGACAGGAAAAAAAAAGGGGAAAGGGTTTTTTTACTGGGACATTTGTCACGGACGTGTCACGATCCTTGACCGTGACAATATTATAAGGATTGTCACGGTCAATGACCGTGAGAAGTCGTTGTCACGGACTTGTCACGATCAATGACCGTGACAAAAACACATGTTTTTTTGTCACGGTCAATAACCGTGACAAGGCTAGCCGCTGGAAGAGTGCCAATTTACCCACTTTGGTGTAGTGTAAGGTGTGCACCTTATACCATTGTAGTATGCAATTACTAATACCATATCAGTTTTGGTGTAGTGTGCAACAAACACAACATGGCAACATAAGCATAAATAATTCAAACAATGATCAATTAATACCAATTTTGATGCGAAAATGATACAAACTTGAATATAAATAAAGTACGAGATCCCAATATAAGCAAATAACAAAAGATACCAATATAATTATTTAGCATGCCAATTTTATTCAAAGATAAAGCACATGTCAAATATGGATTAAATGCAAACGCAAAGAATCAAAACAAATGATACCATAAATATAAATATGAAAAATATACCAATGAGATACATGCACATATATATAGATATAAACACCACAAACAAGATACAAAACCCAATAAGCTTTACACACTAGCATAGTATCGATGTTCCTAAACATATGGGATGGAGTGAAGGGGCACGAACTATAAACAAATGAATTAAGACTCAATCATTCAAAAATGTCCAAGGAGTTCTATTTGACTGCATTAACTTTGTCAAACAAAGATTTAACCTCATACTAACAAATAAAGTGATCTCATAATGAACAAATAAACACAATGCAAACTACCTAAAAAATATTAATGATTTTCAAACCAATTTCATCAAACATGAATTAACTATGACTCATTGTGTAAATCCATTGATCTATACCTTATAACACCCTCAAAATAATAAATATATCTTTTTCGACTCTCATATATTGAAGATACCAATTTAATCGAAGAATCAATAAAATTAAATTTTGGTTTTGGCAATATTTTTTTTCCTTTTGCCTCTTAATTTTCTAGGCTCTTGCCAATGGTGGCATTTCACACGAGGAAGATTGATCCCTTCTTAGCCCTTTCCCATGTAACCTCATATTTTCAATAAAAGCACAAAATCACGGGCATTGATTCTTACATGAACGAATTCCCCAATCAAATATATATGTATAATAACAAGATTGTTAGGAAAACATATCACTTAGCTCATGTAACATATGAAGTTAAAATAGAAAAGATCTCGTGCATATGTGTGAGGAGGCATATATAAAGTGAATCCATTAAGCAAGTTATTTTCAAACTACTTCATGCAAGCATGATTAAGAACAATCTAGGCATTGAAAATAATAATAAAATATTTTAGCCACATGAAAATATAGAATAAAGTGGATTCAAACACACCAATATGCCACACAAAATGTGTAAAACTAAACTACACGTGTTTTGAGTTTTTTTTAACATTTTATGACACCAAATGAAAAATAAACTCAAAAGATAAATAAAATATTTTTGTATTTTTCTCAATTAGATCCCCAAAAAGGAAAAATCAAACTACAAAAAGTATAAACATCATACAACTAGCAAGCATATATATATATATATATATATATATATCATGAAGTACAAAATCTAGTGTATGAAAATATGCAAGCAATCACACATATGCTATAGTATGTGAAGAGTCATGTGCAAGCATACGAGAATCAACCAGTATAAATTTTAGCTCCTCCAAAATAGATTTCCTAACCTAAATAGATGAATATTGTATGCCTCGAGATTTAAGAACCATGGAGACACTAGACTTTAACTTCCTAGGGTTTTTTCTAAGATCATAGCAAAAATGCCTAAGGTGACCTTTTCTACCATAGCGTGTGCACTTGTAGACGCGATGAGGAATGGGACCTTTGGGTTGACATTTTCTAAGAAAGTCTCAAATTCTCCCCCTAGTTGTCACAAAGGGACAAAGGGTACGGAAGAACCTATAAAGATGTTAGTACCACAAGATATTATGATAAAATAGGTACTAATCATACAGTCTCACCATATTTAAATTGGATAAGCACAAACACCAACATATATTCTAAGAGTTTCAAAACATTGATTGTCTAATGATTTTATAAAAAAGATCTGTCAATTGATCTTTACTGTTAAGATATTCGATGTCAATTTCTTATTTCTAAATCAATTTCTCTTATAAAGTGTTTTCTCATTTTAATATGTCTGGTTCGAGAATGGAAAATATGATTCTTTGAAATGCTAATAGTACTTTGATTGTCACATAGTATTAAGGCATATGTTTCATTTAAGCCATAGTTAATTACCATTTGTTTCATCCACAAAAACTAAGTACAACAACTGTCAGCAGCAATGTATTTGAATTCTACTAATGAAAGTGAGGCACAACTATAATTTTTAGAGGATCAAGAGATTACATTGCATCCCAAGTAAAAATATCCACCGAAGGTGATTTTACTATCACTGGCACAACCAACCCAGTCGACGTTTGTATACCCGATTATATTGGAATTAGTTTCAAAGGTGTACATGATGCCATAAATTATCATTTCACTTATGTATTTAATGATACATTTTATAGCATTTAAGTGGGATTCTTTTGGTTTATATTGATATCTAGCACACACGTGCCCCCCCCCCCCCATTGTATTATATCAGGTCTACTCACATTTAAGTAAAGTAAGATGCCTATCATACTATGATATAAAGTGACATCAATCTTTTTGCTAGATAAGTCTTTTTAATGTTTGATAGAGGAACTCATAGGTGTTCTCAAAGTCTTAGTGGTAGTTAAACCAAAACGTTTGATCAAATAAGTAGCATATTTAGCTTTATAAATAAAAGATATGATTAGATTTTTGAGCTACTTGAAGAGCTAAGAAAAATTAAAGTTCTCCCATTATAGATATTTGAAATTTTGATTTCATTATGTTAGCAATTTTTTTAGCTTCTAAGGGAGAAGTGGATACAAAAACTATGCCATTAGCGTAAACTTGAGCAATTAGGAAGTCATTTTTGTTACGTTTGATGAACATGGTTAGGTTGAATCCCCTTCAGTTAAAACCATTTCCCGTTAAGAAATTTTCTAATCTATCATACCAAGCACAAGGGGCCTATTTTAAAGCATAAAGGACTTTCTTTAATCTAAATATATGATTTGAAAAGAAAGTATCTAGAAAACCTTTAGGTTGTTCAGCATACAATTCTTTATTAAAATTTTTATTTAGAAACATAAATTTTACGTCCATTTGATAAGTTTGAATTTTAAATGGCATTAAATAGCAAGTAAAAGTCTAACAGATTCTAGTTTAGTTACGAAAACAAAGGTCTCATCTACACCTATGCGATCAATTTATAAATAATCTTATGCTACCAACCTAGCCTTATTTCTTAAGATATTTTCATACTCATCACATTTATTCTTAAATATCCATTTGGTTCCAATTATGTTAGTGTGAGTAGGACATGGGATTAAATACCAAACATCATGTAGTCTAAACTGTCCAAATTCCTCTTACATTGCTAATAACTAAGATTCATCTATTAGTACTTCTTTTACATGTTTTGGTTTGATTGAGGACACATAAGAAGAAAATAAAGAATAAGATTGAGATCTAGTTCTTATTGGGTCTCTAACATTTCTTATAATGTTTTTCTTAGGGTAATTTGCCTTAACCCACTTAGGAACATTTGATTCATTAAGTGGTAGAGAGTTAGAATCACTATATGTTGATTGTTTTGGTAAGTTTTTTATTTTCAAATTGGGTAACAGATAAAAGATTCTCATTTTCTTCCAAATGATGGTTAAAACTATCATTCACAACAACATTAACTGATTCCATTATAGTATTTATTTTAAAATTAAACACATGATAAACATGACTATGTTGTGAATAATAAAAAAGGTAGCCTTATCACCTCAAGTGTCAAATTTAGACAAGTGTTCTATATTATTACAAACATAACAATCATTGCCAAACACCCTAAGGCATTTTAAATTGGGTTGTATGCCATACCAAATTTCATACTCTGTTTCTTTAGTGTTTTTCCTTAAATACACTCTATTGATTATATGACACGCATTTTGTGTAACCTCAACCTAAAAATATTTTGGTAAATTTTTAGCGTGAAGCTAGACATGAACCATATCTTGCATGGTTCGGTTCTTTCTTTCAACTATACCATTTTGTTGAGGGATTTTAGGTGCATTAAATTCTTGTTTATACCTATCTCCTATACAATAATCTACTACACCAGTGTCTTTCAACTCTCCACCCTTGTCACTTTGAATCCTAGTTACTTGGGTATCCTTTTCATTCTCAATCCTTTTAAAGATTTTTAAAAAGTTTTAAAAAGTGTCAGATTTTTCTTTTATAAATGCATTCCAAGTAAATCTAGAAAATTCATCTACAATGACAAGGATGTAGGAGTTACCACATATACTAGTAGTCCTATAGGGACCTATTAAATTCATATAAAGTAATTCTAAATGATGAGATATTAAAACATCTTTAACTTTCTTGTGAAGGAGTTTAAGCATTTTACATATTTGACATGGTCCATAATCAAAATATTTGACTTTAGGTGTTTTAGTTAGACCAAGTACTAGATGTTGACTAGTTATTCTAGACACATTATCATAATTAATGTGTCCTAGTCTTTCATACCATAAGTCTAAGTCGTTTAGCCCAGCAAATTAATAATTTTCAAAATCTTTGTTTTGAATAACGATATAGCAATTATCAGGTATTCTTTCACCATAAATAATTATTTTTCCATTCAAACTTAAAATTTTGCACTTTGTTTTTGAAAATTTAACAGTGGGATTAGTGTTGCAAAATTTATTTATCCTTCATAAGTTGACTTTAAGTCTTTCAACTAATAAGACTTCATCTAAGTTAGAAAGCCCTTGACCTTTAATTGTTACCTTACTTCCATATCCAAAGATGACATTTCCTCCAATAAAAGTTTTTAAAGAGGAAAATTTTATTTTATCCCCAGTCATATGTTTGGAACACCTAGAATCAAGCTACCACCGAGAGTTTTTATAAGAGACATTTAATGGTGATGCAATAACATTACATCTCGGCTGGTAACTTAATTCTTCTTTCCTAATCCAAACTGCCTAAGTTTTTGGAAAAATATTTTAGACTTGTAAGGTATTGTCTTAGGAGGTGTGGGTTTCTTAACAGGTTCAATCTTACTGGTTCTCTTATGTCTAGTAAGTTTCCCATTTTTTCTATTTTGATTTAATCGTTTATAACAAAATTGTTCTAAGTGGCTAGTTTTGCAATAAAAATTGCAGTGATAAATCTACTTAGCAGTATAGTGAGCTTGATTCTATTTCCATTTTTGAAAATGCGAAATAGATATACAAATTTTTTAGGATTCTGGATAGTCCACATTGGAGGATACAATTTTTTTTAATTTCTTTTCCTTTAAAGCTTATTCCTTATTTGTCATAAGAAAAGGACTTTTCAGAATTCAAAAGTTATTTTACCATGATGCCAGAATATTGAAATCATTTAGTTGGTTCAAATCTTCTTTTAATTTTGTTTCTGATTAATCGAAATCAGTCAAGGCAACTTTGTGTTTTTGTTCTAATAAAAGAATGCTTTCATTTATTTTCAAAATGTTTTTCTCTAACATAAATTTTTTAGTCTCTAGCTCTTCTTCTTGAATAGAAGATCCCTAAAAAAATTAAGCCATTTTTATTATTGAGAACATCAATTTTAGATAACAATATAACATTGACTTTGCCTAAATGTGCACACCTTTTCAAAGTAGACTTATAAAGTTTCTTAAAATATAGGTTATCATCACTACATTCACTATCAAAAGATTCTATTATAAGGGCAGATTCATTATACACATTATTTTCATCAACACAGTTAGAGTTAGAATCATAAAGAGGTTTAGGTACAATAGCAAGAGTAATATTATGCACAGGAGTCGTAACAGGTAAGAAAGTATTTACAAGATGTAAACCATAGTTGTCTACAAATAATTCTGAATCGTCAGACATAATAGATAAATGATCAATACCATCATCAAACTCATTTAAACAAACAACAGTAAAAGTCATAAGGTTATTACTACTATCACTACAATCACTATTGGAGTTATAGATGTCATCGCAAGTTTTAGATAAATGGGATTTTTGAGAAGTTTGTCATTTTATTTTTGAAAAACATTTGTTAGCATAATGACTAAATTAATTGCACTTTCTACACTGAATATGACTTAAATCTTTTTTATGGTCATATTTTTTAAAATATTTCTTTTCAAACTGTTATAACTAGATTGTCCTTCTCTAGAAGCAAATTTGTTCCTAAACTTAACAAATTTTTTAAAAATATTTATACAACAAATAATTTTATTATCTAATGACTCAAGAGAAACAAAAGAGCTATCTACATTAGATAGGGAAGCTACCAAAGCAAGACTATTAACAATAGATTTAAACACTAAGGATGGTTGTGAAGTTTATGCTTTTGTTTTTCCTCTTTGATTTTTACTTAAGGAAGTTTCAAGTTCAAATGTTTTCATTTTACTACATAATAGTCCAAGTATCGTGTTAGGATCAACCATTTGTTCTATGGCATGTTTCTTCAGAGTAAAAGTATGAGGTAGAAATCTAAGAATTTTAGCACAAATTTCAGAATCAACATATATTATACCATTAGCATGTTACTATATCTTGAACCTAAGATAAAAATCATCAAATCTTTCGTCATCTTTCACAAACGTGAAATCATACATATGAACTAATAATCGTGACTTAGCCTTTTTAACCCTAGCATCACCCTTATGGGTAGACATTAAAATATCGCAAGCTACCTTAGAGGTAGTGCAGGTTGAGATTCTTTTAAACTCGGACTCACCCATTGCCTGTAAAAAAGTATTTTCGCCTTTATATTATATCGTGTACTTAGTTTCTCCTCTTTATTCCATTTAGAAAGAGGTTTTCTTTCAGTTCTTTGAACATCACCTTCACCAATAACTCTAGCTAGTACAAGAAAATTATTTTTAACTATATTCTATACATTATTTCCTAACTATTGGATATGTGCAATCGTTCTTACTTTACAATAAGATAAGTTTTCACCATAAAAAATAGGAAGACGTACATAAATACCATTTCAGTCTTCCATTTAAAGTAAGTTTTAAAAGAGTTCAGGATCTTAAAGAGTAAATTTAAAAAAAAAAAGTAATTCTATTGTTCTGATACCACTTGAAAGTAATCTATTACACAAAAGTGTTAAGATTAAAAATTCTCTTTCAACTCTTTGGTAAAAACCTTTTAAACTTAAATGGTTGAATGGACACACAAAAAAATTTAGTCCTAGTTGGTGTGATGTTTAAAGTATAATGAATAAAAAAATTAGGTTTTACCTTACTAACTAGAAGTCCAATTCATAAGTGGTTTTCACCATTGGAAGATAATTGAGACTCCTATAACTTTTGTTTTAGGGGCAATTCACAGCTCAAATTTTTCATAGCTAAAGTCGTATGAAATTTGGTTGCAGATCCAAAAGTACAGATATTTAAGAGACCTATTGATGACTAAAAAGGGTACAATAATGGGGTGTTTATAGATCCCCTTGACGGGTGAGCTTATTTGAAAATGAAATCCATCAAAATAACAAAAATGTGCATTTGACATGGTTTGGCCATTAAATGTAAGCCATGGAAAGGTTCAAGTTATCATCTCTCACGCTGATAAAGCCTACTTTTCAAAGCTATTATCGTCCACATGTGTGAGACTTGGATACATAATTTATCAATGCTCACACTGGTGAATCTGATTTATTAAAAAAATGTCATCCACATTAGTGAGACACGATTGAAGACGATCAACACACACTTTGGTTAAGCCAAGTTCTCAAAAACACTGTCATCCACGTCAGTGACACTAGGATCAAAGATAAATTGTCAAAACACGCTAGTGAAGCTAAGTTGTCAAAACACCATTTTTCCAAGTTAGTGAGGTGACGATCGAAGATGATATTCAAACATTATGGTGATTCCAAGTTACACAAACAATCATCATCCACGTTGATGAAAATATGAATGAAGATATTAAATCTAGATGTCAGTGAAACTGATTGTGACACCCCGCCTATTTCAATAACGTGTGATCATTCCTCTATTAAAATAAAATAGAAATCTCATCTGGTTCATTCTTAGCATCACTGTCGAAAAAAATTTCATTACTAATAACCTATTAGGCCTGGTGTCAAATTTTTAAAACTTATTAACTTACTTACACAAAATTCACATTCACATAACCAACCATGTAAATAATGAAATCACATTCACTGGTATAGAAAAATTAACCGATAACTCTTGGTAAAAATTCATAATATAATAATCCAACTAACTAAAAGGAAAGCACCTGAATAAAATAAATACTAACAATCTGGCTGACATGATCGAAATAACTCTGAAGTACATCCTATTAAGATATCAAGGATAGAAGTGGCTAATCAATCCCTGCAGGCATCCACAGCTGCTGCAGAATCGTCTGATAAAAAGAATGGCTAATCAAAGCATCCTTGTTGCTGAGCACCTAAAAGTTTAAAAAATATTTTGATGCGGTTCAGAGCCCAAAACCGTTTGAAAATATTTGTCAAGTGTTTAAAATACATTAATAAATATGCACTGTAACATTTCATATTTAAACTGGTGTCGCACTCCCATAAGATACCCCTCCACCCTCATCTATAGTACAGACTTAATGCATGTTTTTTAAACATCCTAGTTACGCTACCCAGCCTAACTAGTGTCAACACTAATCTTAGTCCCATATGCTAACTTGTGTCACGCGAATACATAATTTAACTTGGAATTCTCGTTTAGATTTCACATTTGTTTATTCATTATAAATCTCGTTTATAATCATACTAATTCGTTTCACATAATTTCACGCCAGTTATTAATTTAGTTTTCACACATTCATTAAGTTCACTTACACATATAACACCCATTTATACGAATACACATAGCATTCCCGAGCTTTCCTCCCGGACCCATATAAACTTGATATTCGTATAATCCTTTAACTCACCCGTATATATATTTAACACACACACACACACACACATATATATATATATATATATATATATATATATATATATATATATCACATCTTGAACACATACATATATATCGCTCGCTATATACATATAACCGCAATCCTCAGAGCATTACCTCGTGGATGCATTCTATAGCACGTTATCAGGACTTAGGGAGAATATCTTAACCTGGGTTGGCTCTAGGGACAATACCTCAACCTGGGATACCGGGTTAGAAATCTCACCATCGAACCCAAATCGTAACGTAAAATCGGAGGCGGTCATAGTCATACATCTGTGGGTCATAACCATACCACATTACCCCACTAGAAACAAAACTCACATATAGTAGTCGTGCGATAAATCTATGATATGGGAAATTGATCCTACACCTATTGGTCAATTCCAGGGTGGATCGTCCACTACGCACAACCTCTACCGATAGCATTCCCCTAGAGTAGGTATGTTTCACATACAAATATATCATGCACACAGATAAAATCATACATATATTAACTGTCTCTGTACTAGCATATATATATATATATATATATATATATATATATATATCCAATAACCCAGCTAACCGTTCATGTCACTCATAGCACTAGCTTATATTTCCCGAGACTAAAATTCGACTCTAAATTATTAAATATTCACTCTCATAAGAATATTCTGGACACGTAACCATTCTCAATCATCCCATAACCTCTTCTTAACCGAACTTTCATTACCATTTCCTTATTTGATTTTCCGAGTATTATCCATCCATAGATAATTTAGATTTCACCCCGGATATCTCCCGACCATCCCTAAGGGATTTATCAATATTTACAATTATTTCTATAAGTCTTAACCTCATATATGGACATCCCGAAACAACCTGGACCCAATCCGATCAAAAAAACCATTTGAATAAATATGCTTGTCCAAATAAGGAAGCCGAACCGGTTCGTCTAAGGGGGCGAACCGATTTACCCCTGGGTGCAGGCTAAGTGGGGCTGTTACGTTTTCTACGAATTTTATCCAATTTCTCCACCCATAACAACCCCAAAATTCATCCCAACATAATCTTACGCTACCCTATCAATATAAATCATAAGGAAACACGTTTCATGGATTCACATCCTCCAAAACTCATTCTAAATCATGGGATTACTTATCGAATTTGTAGAATTTATTCACACCTTAATTATATTTTCCATTTACACTATTTTTCCAAATTTATAATTAAAGATCACCTATATTCTCATCAAGATTCAAACTCAGATTTTTAATCAAGAGTCTCAATCAAAGTTCTATCTTTTATATGGGATTCAATCTCAGATTTCATATAATAAACTACTCGCATTAATTTTCATGAAATCTTTCCAAAAGAATCCATTTTGATAACATATAAATTCTACCCAAAATCATATTTGTGTCACCGACTATATTATAAACTAAAAACACGAGTATAATATCAAATCAAGTTAAACACTTGACTTAGATTATCCTAGAGCCTAAATCCTTCTTTGCAGATATTTATTGCCAAGAATTCTAGCTCGAATTGCCTTCTGAATTTCTCTCTTGAATTTTCTCCATTCTCTTTTGCCTCTTTCTCAAGCCTAGGTGATTAGAATGATCAATTTGGCTGCCTCCCTCAGCTAAAACCCTTAATATTCCCCTAATCCAAAAGTTATGTTAAATAATAACAATAAAATGACCCGAATACCCCCGTACGAGTCCCATATAGCTTTAAAAGTCCCCGAAACCGGATTACAACCCCCCGGGTACCTAATTTTGACTATCTTGATCCATCCCGGATCATCCGTGCACTCGAAATCACCATTCGAGTCAGCTATCAGCAGTTTACCAACACGACTCCATACGCGCATTTCAAATAAGGTCCTGTCAATCCGTCGCTTTTACCCACGTACGACGTAATATAAAATAATAAATTTCATTTTTTTATCACACAAGTAAATATAATAACACGAAAATATTAATCCAATTTTCACAAATTAATATTTTTTCAAGTCACTTTATTTCTCAAATTTATTAAATTACAAGTACGCGTATAATTTAAATATTTTCGAAAATGCGGGGTGTTACACTGATTCATCGAACTAACTGTTCTCCACATCAGCGAGGCAAGGATCGAGGATGAATTGTGCACAATTCGATGAAGCCAAGTAGTAAAAAAAATTCATCGATGTCGGTTAAACTAATATCAAAGATGATAAACAGACACACTGGTGACACCGTGTTACTACAATAATCATCATCCATATTGGTCATACTAGGCTTCTAAACATGTCAAATTCGGATCAGATATCGGATATCCTGATACTCTTAATTGATAATTTAATTGTATCCCGATTTGGATAAGGGTATCTAATATTAGGGGCAAACTAAGAACTAAATTGGATGAGTCCAGAATCAGATATATCCATTTACGTATATTTTTTGTTTCTTAATTTTAGATTTATATATATTTTGAAGTATATTACATTGATTATATATATATATATATATGTGTGTGTGTGTGTGTGTGTGTGTGTTGAAAAAGTACCACTTAATTCATTTAATACAAGATTAAACTATCTAAATGGATCCGAACAATTTGTTGAAGAAACTATTTTCTTAAAACAAATTTTTAAACACAAGATGTGTAAAATAGTTATGAATGAGTAATTTCAGTTATAGGTTTACAGTTTTGAAAAACAAAACTTTAAGCAAAATAAACCAACACAGCCACGAGAAAGGGATGAGAAGAAAAGGAAGCGTACACAAGCAATTTTAACGTGGTAAAATCCCACCCAGTTGGGGAAACATCCATGGTGACCTTTACGCCACAAAAGTCAAAATTCCACAAAAAACGAGTAACATATTACAAGCTATATAACAATCAAGACACACAAACAAACCTAATCTAAGTTCAGAAATGTACCAACTCCTCTGGCGTGTTCTGACTTCTCTTAAGGTTCTGATTATTGCTGATGTTCTCCCAGCTTATTAACTATACTCCTTTTAGCTTTACGTCGACCATAAAAGTCCAATATCTCAACTCCAACACTTTTCAGTGTAGTAGTGTGAAGGTGTATGTGGTGTAGTGCTCTAAGCTCATGCATGAAACTCACACACACTTAATTACAAACAATATGAGTTATCAAATTACAAACAGATCTCTCTAGACGCAAGGGTTTTTAAAATCATCGTAGTTAAATAAGTTAGACTTTGGATCTTTCAAATAACCGCAGATCAAGAAGGAATCTTGCTATACAAACTAGCCAAGATCCTATACACTTTATTTATTTGAAAATATTTACTTATTTCACAAATCGTGAAATAATTATGAAAGTGAAAACCTCAATCAAGATCTTAAAACTAGATCTAAGTCTGACAGTTTGAGTAAGTTGAAATCAGAAAGGGTATTGTTGGTTTAGGGTTTGAAAACAACATTTATTTTGAAAACAACCAACCAAAAATAGATTTATCGAAACAAGAAATCAGATCTAGGAAATAACTAAGTGATCTGTATCATAGAAATCAAATCTCAATTTTTATGCAAAGAAATAGAGACTTAATCAACGTGATTAAGTTGGCAAAGATATATAAGACAGTAGAGGAAAAAACTTCACAAACCTCAAACAATAAACACTCAGAAAAATATTTTTTGGTTTGGATTTGACTTGAAGTTTTGAGTTAGGGTTTGTAAAAACTTTTCTAACTCTCTCTCCTCTCTTCTCTCTCTCTCTTCTGAGGTTAAAATGACCAAAAGTTACACAATTGAAGACGAAGTCTCCTTATATACTGAGAGAAGAAGGATTTGGAAGATCGAGGGGAAATAAACGATTAGGATTGATTCGAAGTAAATCTAAGGGCTACCAAGACACCGCATTTAAATCAGATTTGATTGGTTTAAAATCAAACACGGGGATTATAGGAAAACACATAAAGATTGTTGATTAGAATGATTTAATGGTGCACAGTGAGTCTTATAAATGTGAGTGTGAGAAAACACACATCTGACCATTATGAAGGCAACACGTGTAAGGCTGCGATTTAATGAAAAATGCATGTTTTAGAATTTTGAGAAATACAAATTGCACCCACAATATTCTCAAGCGCTTTCGGTTTCTACCCAACTAGATTTTATGATATAAACACAAATTATAATCTAGCCCCAAAGGTTTTAAAACCAATAATTTTAATTTTAAAAAATCATATTAAATTCTTAGAAGTTATTTAAAAATTCCCCAAAAATAGTAGAAAATCAATTTCAAGGGAATTAACTCACACAAAACCAATTATAGCATGATATGATGTATGTATGAAGTCCTAGTGTGTGGTGTTGGTGATCAACATTTAAGAACTTGTAGAGGCATGAAGTTGAGTTTGAGGTTTCTTTGGTAACTAGGGATGGGACTCAAATTTTGTCACATTTTCAAAACTAGATGAGCACCTATATAGTATAAACTTAAGTAAGTTAAAGATATAAGGTGCTTCAATCTCCCCCTTTGGAAATATGAGACAAAATATCCTTTGAGTCAACGAGGACTCGTAGGGATACAAAAGAAATAAGAAAATCCTATTCCTATACAAAAAATTCTATCTACCTAATATCCTAGAAAAATAAAATTACATAACTCAACTAAATACAAATCAACACCCTAATAAAATTCAGTTGCAACCGACCGTACTGATTCCTGAAAATAAGATAACCAAGATCAAGCTTTTCAATTGAGAATATACAACAATGACCAAGAGGACTCAAATTTCTCCTCCATTTTGTCTCAAATGGACAAAAGGGCAAAGAAAAACAGTCAATAATCATCTAACATCATTCTGCAAAAATCATGCCAATTGACTTGCGTAAAGATTTAAAATGTGCATTATCTAAGGGTTTAGTGAATAGATCAGCTAATTGCAATTCAGTAGGTAGATAATTAATTTCCAACTCCTTAGATTTAACTAACTCGCATATAAAATGATATGTAATTTTAATATGCTTAGTTGAGAGTGTTGAATAGGATTTTTCGAAATATTAATCATGCTTTGATTGTCACAATAGATATGTAACTTAACTTCAGTGATACCATAATCTTTTAGCATTTGTTTCAGCCAAAGTAATTGAGAGCAATAACTTCCTGCTACAATATATTCGGATTCGGCAGTAGACAAGGAAATGCAGTTTTGTTTCTTACTACTCCATTCTACTAAGTTGTTACCGATATAGTTACACGCTCCTGAAGTACTCTTACTATCATCGATACACTCGGTCCAAGAAGCATCGGTGTAACCTACTATAGTATTAGAGATGTCTTTAGTGTACCAAAGTCCTAAGTTTAGAGTGCCTTTGATGTATTTGATAATTCTTTTAACGCATGAAAGGTGAATCTCTTTAGGACTATTTTGATATCGGGCACACACACAGACAGAGTACATGATGTCAAGATGGTAGGCAGTAAGATAAAGTAAGCTTCCTATTATACTACGGTATAAGGTGGTATCAATAGATTTGCCATTCTCATATTTAGAGAGTTTGACTGTGGTACTCATAGGAGTCCTAACGTCTTTAGCTGTTCCGAGGCCAAACTTCTTAACAATATCTGAAGCATATTTAGATTGTGATAGAAATAATCCTTCTGAATTCTGTTTAACTTAGAGTCCCAAGAAGAATTGTAACTCCCCCATAAGTGACATTTGGAATTCTTTGTGCATAATGTCAGAGAAGGACTTAACTTCTAAAGGGGAAGTAGAACCAAAAATGATATCGTCAACATACACTTGAGCAATAGTAATATTATCGTCAAAATGTTTGACAAACAAGGTTTGGTCATTTACTCCTCACCTAAATCCATTATCTAAAAGAAAGGTGGATAAATGCTCATACCAAGCTCTAGGAGCCTGTTTTAACCCATAAAGAGCTTTTTAAGACGATAAACATAATTTGGGTGATGAGGGTCAATAAACCCTTTGGGTTGTTTTACATAGGTCTCCTCAATTAAAATTATGTTAAGAAAGGCTAACTTAACATCCATTTGATATAATATAAAATTCAAATGACAAGCTATAGCAAAAAGTAAACGAACAAATTAGAGGCGAGTGACAGGAGCAAAGGTTTCCTCGAAATCTATTCTTTTAATCTGAGAGTAGCCCTGGGCAACTAATCTAGCTTTATTCCTAATAATCATCCCAGACTCATCAGTCTTGTTTTTAAAAATCCAACGTGTGCCAATAACCCTTTTATTTTCAGGCCTGGATGCAAGATACCAAACATCATGAATGACAAATTGAAGAAGTTCTTCCTGCATAGCACTTATCCACAAAGTGTCATTCAAGGCTTCATTTACATTTTTGGGCTCAATAAAAGACACAAAACATGCAAAATAAGAAATGTTATGAAGTTGAGATCTTGTACGAACAGGCTCAGTAGGGTTACCAACTACACTATCTAAAGGATGATCTTTGGAAACCCAGCTAGGTACATCAGGGGTCTCAATTGGTAAAGATTCAATTATTTCTGGATAGTCATAATTTAAAATATTTCTGGACTCATCCATAATAATTGATTCTTTGGTCTTACTTTTTACATTAGTGTCACATACAACCATATTAATGTGTTCCATCATGGTTTTGGTATGAATATTATAGACACGATAGGATCTACTGTTTGGAGAATATCCTAAAAAGATGGCTTTATCACCTCTGGTTTCGAATTTAGACAAATGTTCTCTGTCCTTACAGACATAACAGGTAGTACCAAAGGTTCAAAAGTATTTTAGGTTAGGTTTCTTTCCATACCAAAGCTCATAGGATATTTGTTTGGTATTATTTCTTAAGTAGACGCGGTTGATTATATGATAGGCAGTACGAATGGTATCTACCAAAAAATATTTTGGTAGGTTTTTAGCATGAATCATTACACGGGCCATTTCTTGAAGAGTACGATTTTTACGCTCAACAATCCCATTTTGTTGAGGTGTTTTAAGAGCACTAAATTCTTGTTTATAACCATTATAGTCACAATATTCTATTATACCTGAATCCACGAATTCTCTTCCTCTATCACTACGAATTCTGTCTACTTGGGTGTCCGTTTCATTTTTTATACGAACTAGGATTTTCAAAAACTTTTGAAAGGTTTCTGATTTATGTTTTAAGAAGGCAACCTAGGTAAATCGAGTGAAATCATCAACCATAACAAGGATGTAACTGTTTCCACCAAGACTAACAGTACGAGAAGGACCCATTAGATCCATATGGATGAGTTCTAGAGGTTTAGTGTATAAAACTTCTTTAACTTTCTTATGAGGAGCCTTGATAATTTTTCCTTCTTGACATGGACCACAGATAATGTTTGAAATTGGTTTTATTTTGGGAAGACCTCTAACTATATCTTGGGAGAATAATTTGCCAAGGTTATCATAGTTAATGTTACCTAACCTATTATTCCATATCTCATTGTCATCCATTTTGGCAATGTTACAGACCTCTGTACTTGGATTGACTGTGTAACAGTTATCTGGAGTACGGAGTCCTGTAATAATGCAGTCACCTTTTTCATTTAAAATTTTACAATTGTTCTTTGAAAAAGTGACAGTATGGTTGGAGTCACAAAACTGTGATATGCTTAGTAAATTGGCTTTAAGTCCTTTTACCAAGAGAACATTCTCAAGAATGGATAATCCTTCTTCATGGAGTGTTCCTTTACTAATGATCTGGGCTAATACACCATCTCCAAATAAGACTTTTCCTCCACAGAAGTTAGTTTTGTTTGAGAGTTTGGAATCATCCCTGGTCATATATTTGGAATATCCGGAGTCTAAGTATCATCCAGTTATAGTGTGTTCAACTTTAAAAGAACTAATCACTATGTTGCATTTTAACCGGGGTAATAGGTCATCTTTTCTAACCCAAATTGCTCTAGTTTTCAATTTACGCTTATTAGCTCGTATTTGATAAAACGTGCGAGCTTCTGCCTTTTCTTTATAAGATTTTTGCGCAATTTTATTGTTGTTATAAACAGTTGGAGCAATTGGTCTAGAATAGAATCTAGGATTCCTTATTGTAAATTGTCTTTTAGTATAAGTCCTTTTCTTTCCATTACGACAATTAGAGTTTTTATCTGGTTGTCTAAGATGGACGTAGTTGTTTCGGCTTCTCCTAGAATAGTTGAAGTTTTGGTAAACAGGAAAGATATAGACTGGATTATATAGACGTTTGGAATAGCAACCATCTAAGGAATGTCCATAGACATCACAATAGGAGCAGTAAAGATGGCATGTTGAACTCATGACCTTGGGAAAGGTATTATTCAAGGGTTTGTCTAGGTTTTGAGCTCTAGGCTCATTCCTAGGTGGCACAGGATGAAACATTAAATCTTCTTGTCGAATAGGAGGGCAGACGTGTTTGGTCTTTTGTTCAACATTATGCTTAGAGTAGCTTGATTCATAAATGTCTGACTTCAGTTGATTTTTATCAAAATAATTTTTTAAAACTTGAAAATCTCGACAAGTTTCAATAGGTCGTTTGCCACCAGACACAAACTTTATGGTTTTAAAGTTTTTAGTTTGTGTCTTGGAATTGGGACAAAAACCTATTCCTGTTCTGTTATCATAATTGGTTTTGCTATCAGCTACACAATCTTCAAAACGCTTATAATTATTTTCAAATTTTGCTAATTTTTTGAAGAGTGTGGATGTTTTCTCTTTTGTTTGTTCCAATTCTAACAACGTTCCTTTGTATTTCTTTTCCAGAATTTTCTTAGAGTTAGACAACTCTTTCAGTTTTTGTTCAAAGTTTTTGGTTTCATTATCACGAGTTAGACATTGAGTGGTATACTCTTCACATTTTATTTGATCATCAGACTTAAGGTTTTTATCTTCTGGGTAAGATCCTTGATGGTCTTTTCAAGCCTAGTGCTTTTCTTGAGTGTTTTTGTGTACAGTGTGTGAATGTCAGGAAGGTCATCATTTTTAGAGTCACTAAGTGTGCAGTGTGCAGTGTCCCCTAGCGGTTCATTGTTAGTACTCACATACCCATTGCCATAAATAATAGAGCGTTCCCTTTGACTTATACACACAACATTTGAAGCATTATCAACATTCTCAAGCAATAAGGCAGATAAACTAGTAGACATACTATTAGTCATGGTATGATCAGATTCCTCCTCCTCATTGTAGATTATCTTAGCAAATAATGACATGCAAGGGTCAAAAGTGTTAGATGACTCAGGTTCATCATTTTCAGAGTCACTCCAAGTCTTGCTTAAATGAGCCCTATTATGATTGTCAATTTTTTCTGAGTTAACTCTACAGTAACTAGCTATGTGTCCCAGCTTTCCACATCTATAGAATTCAACATTTTTAAGGTCATTCTCAGGTCTCTTGTGATTGTCAGACTGGTGTTTGTCTTGTCTTCTCTCATGAGGCCAATTATTATATTGATTTGAATAAGTAGGTTTGCCTTGTCTTTTTGCTATTTTATTTCGAAATTTCACAATTTTCTTAAACTGTTTAGACATTAAGGCAATCTGATTATCCAAAGTATCTAAATTACGGTCCTCATCAGAGTCTAAGTCAATGTTAGGCATGCTAAATTCATGTATGGTCAACTTAGATGAAAAGACAATATTGGAGGTAGACTGTCTCTTTTGGTACTGGGTTAATTATTTCTTAAATTCTAATTCCATTTCCACAGTTATCAATTTGCTACTGAGGAGTTCAGGTGTAAGATTTTGATCATTCATCTCCTAAATTGCATATCTCTTATTATCAAATTTTTGTGGAAGTGATCTTAGTATTTTAGATACAATTTCCTTTCTATCATAAACAATCCCATTAGCATGCAATTTGGTCACAATGTATGTCAGTCTAATATATAAGTCATCAAATGGCTCAGTTATGATCAAAGAGTTATACTAATGGATTAACATATGAGTTTTAGTATCTTTAACTCTGGTATCACTCTCATGTGCAGTCACTAAGGTGTCCCATGCTTCTTTAGAGGTAAAGCAGAGTGATATCCTCTTAAATTCATTTTCATTGATAGACATGAAAATGGCATTTTTGCCTTTATTGTTATTGAGTGAAACTTGTTTCTCTTTTTTAGTGAATTCACTTAGTAACTTTCTAATCCTTACAGTACTTCCTTCGGTGGTTGGTTTAGTAGGAAAAATGTAACCATTTTCAATAACTTCCCAGACATCATCTGCCAAAGTCCCTTGGATGAATGCCACCATCCTTACCTTACAGTAAGGGAAGTTGGTTCCATCAAAGAGAGGGGGTCTGGACAGGTTACCTAGTCTCTCAAATTTCTCATCCATAATTTGTTTTGAGAAAATAATTTCAGAAATACAAGATCTAAAGATTTTTTTCAAAAACCAATGCCCTGATACCAATTGAAAAAGTACCACCTAAGTCATTTAATACAAGATTAAACTATCTAAATGGCTCCGAACAGTTTGTTGAAGAAACTCTTTTCTTAAAACAAATTTTTAAACACAAGATGTGTAAAATAGTTTTGAACGAGTAATTTCAATTATAGGTGTACCAATTTTGAAAAACAAAACTCTAAGCAAAATAAACCAATACAGCCTCAAGAAAGAGATGAGAAGAAAAGGAAGCGTACACAAGCAATTTTAACGTGGTAAAACCCCACCCAATTGGGGAAACATCCACGGTGACCTCTACGCGACAAAAGTAAAAATTTCACTAAAAACGAGTAACAAATTATAAGCTATATAACAATCTAGACACACAAACAAACCTAATCTAAGTTTAGAAATGTACCAACTCCTCTGGCGTGTTCTGACTTATCCTAAGGTTCTGATTGTTACTGATATTCTCCCAACTTCGTAACTTTACTCCTTTTAGCTTTATGTCGACTCTAAAAGTCCAATATCTCAACTCCAGCACTTTTCAGTGTAGTAGTGTGAAGGTGTATGTGGTGTAGTGCTCTAAACTCATGCATGCAACTCACACACACACACACTTAATTACAGAAAATATGAGTTATCAAATTACAAACAGATCTTTCTAGATGCAAGGGTTTCTAAAATAAGCTTAGTTAAATAAGTCAGACTTTGGATCTTTCAAATAACTGCAAATCAAGAAGGAATATTGCTATAAAAAATATCCAAGATCCTATGAACTTTATTTATTTGAAAATATTTACTTATTTCACAAATCGTGAAATAATTATGAAAGTGAAAACCCCAATCAAGATCTCAAAACTAGATCTAAGTCTGACAGTTTGAGTAAATTAAAATCAGAAAGGATATTGTTGGTTTAGGGTTTGAAAATAACATTTATTTTGAAAACAACCAACAAAAATAGATTTCTCGAAACAAGAAATCAGATCTAGCAAATAACTAAGTGATCTGTATCACATAAATCAAATCTCAATTTCTATGCAAAGAAATAGAGACTTAATCAACGTGATTAAGTTGGCAAAGAGATATAAGGCAGTAGAGGAAAAAACATCACAAATCTCGAACTATCAACACTCAGAAAAAGATTTTCCAATTTGGATTTGGTTTGAAGTTTGAGTTAGGGTTTGTAAAAACTTTTCGAACTCTCTCTCTCTCTTTCTCTCTAACTCTTTCTCTCTTTCCTCTCATCTCTCTCTGTTTTCTCTCAGAGGTTAAAATGACCAAAAGTTACAAAATTAAAGACGAAGTCTCCTTATATACTGAGAGAAGAAGGATCTGGAAGATCGAGGGGAAATAAACGATCAGGATTGATTCGAAGTCAATCTAAGGGCTACCAAGCCACCGTATTTAAAACAGATTTGATTGGTTCAAAATCAAGCACGGGGATTATAAGAAAACACATGCAGATCGTTGATTAGAATGATATAATGGTGCACAGTGAGTCTTAAGAATGTGAGTGTGAGAAAACACACATCTGGTAGTTATAAAGGCAACACGTGTAAGGCTGCAATGTAATGAAAACCGCGTGTTTTAGAATTCTGAGAAATACAAATTGCACCCACAATATTCTCAAGCGCTTTCGATTTCTACCCAACCAGATTTTATGATATAAACATAAGTTATAATCTAGTCCCAAAGGTTTTAAAACCATTAATTTTAATTCCAAAAAATCATTTAAATTTTTTAGAAATTATTTAAAAATTCCCCAAAATAGTAGAAAATCAATTTCAAGGGAATTAACTCACACACAACCAATTATAGCTTGATATGATGTATGTATGCAGTCCTAGTGTGTGGTGTTAGTAAGCAACCTTTAAGAACTTATAGAGGCATCAAGTTGAGTTTGAGGTTTCTTTGGTAACTAGGGATGGGACTCAAATTTGGTCACAATTTCCAAACTAGATGAGCACCTATATAGTATAGACTTAAGTAAGTTAAAGATATAGGGTGCTTCATGTGTTTGTGTTTGTGTTTGTGTGTGTGTGTTTATATGTGTAAACATATAATAATTATTATAGAACATAATTGTAATAAATATTTTTTTATATAAATGTATAGTATATATTATACTCAATTGGGGTGGATCATTAACGAATCAGATTAGGTTAGATACATCTCCGATCCATTTAAGAATCAACGAATTAGGTAAACATGTAATTGAACTTTAAAATATCTTCCAGATCCGGGTAAATGTAATGTGTCTTAATTGAATATTAACATCCCTAAGAGGGAATATGATCATAGATGATTAGTGCACATACAAGTAAAGCTATGTTTAAAAAAAAACATCGTCCATGTAAGTGACATTAGTATTGAAAATGATCATCGCATATGCTAGTGAAGCCAAGTCGTCGAAACAATCGACATCCATGTTGGTGAGATTAGGATATCAGATGAGGCAATCATTCCAAGACAAAACAACTTGGGGTAGGATTGCGCATGTTTAAAATAAGCTTAGATGAATTCTTATGAAGAAAATAATGCATTTATACAAAAATCGAGGGGCTTTAAGAAAAGTGTGGGGGATTAAGATCAATTTTAACAAAGCTTAGGTCTGAAAATGGGTTCTACAGAAGCTTAGTGTGACAATGAGTTATCACAATATTTAAAATTAATTTGAAAAAATCATGGGGTTAAAAGTTATTTTTTTAAAAGAGAGTCAAGATAAAAATTAATTTCTCAAAAGTGTGAGGCGTTTAAAAGCACCAAGATTAAAATAAATTTTTGAAAAAGGAGCCTAGAAATAAATTTTAAAATGATATAAGGATGAAAAAGGAATCCTTAGAAATCCATAAGGGGCCTAGATTCAGAACGTGGCATGACCAACCCAACCGAAGGGCATACGAGGATTAAGGGGGAGCGAAGGACAAAGAGACACCCTATCGATTGGCAGGGGTGTGCTAAATCAGTACACCCTTAGTCATTATAAAATATGTTAGAGGGAGATATAATTATCCATCCCGACATAATTTTTTTTATCTCATATGCATCTAAAAAAATACATGACTTAAAATGGATTGTATAATCCCTCCCCACATAGATGATTGGGCAATTATCTAATGGAGGCTGCTAAGACCCGACAAAAAGGGTCAGACTTGAAGTACTTCATATTACAAAAGTTATGGATGAGCATTTGCTCTTATGGAGCTCGAGAAGTTTCTCTCAATATTTGTCGCTGAGGTTTCTAGGTAGCATTTTCTTTAAACTCGTTGTTGTATGTAAAAATAATTAGATTTTTACTTCTTGAACCACGATATATTTAATAAGAGATTAATCACATCCAAAGTTAGATCGATTCTCTAGTGGGTTTTTTATATTGGTCCAGGATCCTACACCTAATCATATTGGGTCCAGATACAGATATATCCATTTATGTATATTTTTATTTTATCTCATTTTTATTTCTTAGTTTTATATTAAAATATATATTAAAGTATATTACATTTACGTTTAATATAAACACACACACACACACACACTATATATATATATATATATATATATATATATATATATATATATATATATATAGAGAGAGAGAGAGAGAGAGAGAGAGAGAGATAGAGAGTTAGTTAGTTAGTGGTTGAAAGCGACGCGCGTCAAGCGCCGATCGTTGTTTTCTGTTCACCGCGTTAATACAAAAACCTAAGTTACGACTCTACTTGCAATACAAGTACAACGGTAAGTCGGGTATCGAAAATCCACAAAGAATGTTTGATAGATCGTAACAGATTATTAATCCAGGAATAAAAGTGTAAAAAGGTGATGGTTGGTTGTAAATAAAAGGAAAAGAATAAGTTAAGTCTAAATAAAAGTAAAGCGAGGATCGGGATATCATCCAACCATATGGCTCGAAACAACTAATAATCAGAACTCCGGCTCGAGAGCAATTTAATCGAGCATTATCAATTAATCATAAACATCACACAATAAGGAATTAAATCCAAAGTAGCGAGATTAAACATTTAACCGAAAATGGTAGCACGCGGATTAAACTCGAATTATCGCTATAAACACTAACGTTGCATGACAAAGAAAGTTAAACGCATAATAATCCGACTTTAATACGTGCGGGTTCAATTAAACGCAAATTTACACGAAACCTAATTTTCGGAGCTCGGGGCCCGTTAATGGTGGAATGACATCCCAAACCTATTTATCTAAGGGCACATAATGAACTAAGCTAATTTATACTAATTAAACTAGGAAAACAAGAAATAAAGCAATTAAGCTAATTAAGAAAGCATGGAAATTATTCTACAAAGCAAGAAATAGGCAAGAACAAGTATATTAATGGAGATGGAAGTGGAAAGTTCAACATACACAATCCATATGGTTGTCAACCCAAAGAGAAATGAAGCCAAGCTCTCCAAACCCACAAACCCTAGGCTAAACTAAGTGAAAACTGAATATTTCTAAGTATATCTGATATTACAAGAAAATTGGGTTATATAGTAAGTTGGAATAAAAGAAAAGAAGAAGGAAAAGAAGGCAAAATATCTGCAGAAAATAGGGGATCGATCGATCGACCCCTTTGGTCAATCGATCGATCATTGAAATCGTGGCAAAAAAATATCAAGCAGGGCAGAACCTCCTTTCCTCCTGTTTTGGTGTAAAGGCTTTTCTCCTCCGCTAGAAACGCCGTAACTTCTTCGTTTGGACTCGGAATTGCGCACCGTTTGTGGCCACGCAAAGCTTGCGAGGAGGGATACAACTTTCGTGAGATGTCGGGCCAGGTGCCCAGACTGTGAATTGATCGGATTGCCCTTGAACGTGGGATTGAGTACAGAACTTCACCGAAATGCGTCCGAACTCCATACTTGGTACCTAAATACCTACAAAAGCCCAATTATACCTCATATAGCATGTTAACAATATAAACCGAGGTTGTCTGGTTAACGGGGTTAAATATAGAAATTAAGGCACCCGAGAGGGCTAAAATGCCTAGGTTCGACGGATGAAATATACAATATTTGCGTATTATCACACTCCCTAACTTACACATTGCTAGTCCCTAGCAATGAAATAGGATGCAAAAAGAACAACAAGTAAACCAAAACATGTGACAGTACAAAAGTAGGATAAGAAAGCAATAAAAGGATAAGGCCACTTTCGCGGACGAACGATTGCATTTAGCATATGCAATAAGCCGTTAAATCCCTAGGTTACCCTAGTGGATGAGTGTCGTCTCGTGAGGGTTTTCAGGGATGAAACCCACAAACATCATAAAGTTTCCTCAAAATATGCCCAATCACATGCGACAAACTCAACAATACGAACAAGATTTCAACATGTTATTAGCAAAGCAAACGAATTCACGTAAAAAGTCCGTAGTTGTTAACATTATAGAATGCACCTCAATGAATTGAAACTTTAACATGTGGGAGAGGAGTGAGCACACGCAAAATATGATTTGGCAAAAACTTAAATAACTCGGATACTAAATATCAAAGCATGCATAAAAGTCAATCCTCACGGGCATTACACTCATAAAATGAATTCACTTGAAATAAGAAGGTAACACATGGGATATGTGGGCATAAGGAGTAAATGTAAATGAAAACTAAGACGCGCACATGTCACAATCGAAGAACTCTATATATAAACTGAAAAAATGTAATCTCAATGAAAGGATACCGCACATTAAAGGAAGCGAAATGCATTTTCACAGATTATCAAAACTATTATGACTTTTGAATTACATCAACCTAAGATCACATAGGACTTGTAAAGGGTTGTAATGTAGGCTAGGTTAGGGTACGGAACGAAAGAATGTATATACGGATTCAACGTGTTCGGGGTGAAAACTCGGGATAATGGGAAAATGCGGGTAATTTCAAAATTGGAAAACGATTTCCAAACAAGCATTAAATATATAAATCGAGAGAGTAACAAGGATTATTGACTCACTATAAACAACATATAAAAATTTCTCTTTCCTTTTCTTTTCTTCTTTTTCTCATGTTTTCTTTTGTCTCTTTTTCTTCACTACTTTCTTTTCTTTACTTATCAAACTCTCATATGCCTAAATTGCAACCGGAACACATAACAACATCATTCAATCCCAAGTAACAATCCAAACAAGGGTATGTAAGGTAATATGTATGGTATATAACTCCAATTTGGAGTTGGTTATGGGATTTTCGGTAATGAAAAGAAAGGCTAGTATTTAGGCTCATGTGGGTTGACTAGGGAACATATAAAAGGTGAGGTCAAGGTCAATATGGGTGATATAACAAAGAGGTCCTATGATCATTTCACAAAGTTTAAGCAATTATCGAGTCAAAACAATATATGAAAATCATGCTCAAGTAATACATTTCAAGAATGAACTCAATTAATGAACCGTCAATGAAAGAATAAAGAGATTACCAACGACTGTAACGTTTTCAAAGAGGAAAGAATAGTGTATACACTCACAAATGAAGATAAGTCTCTAATCTCACTCGGTGTAAGTATATACAATGCAATAAAAGCTACCGAGTTATAAAAATCTTAAACCAAATCAATAAAGCAAGAGAAGTGCATGTGCTCACGGGGATTAAAGTTTAATTCATGAAGTTATTCATAATATTAATGATTTGAGGACTAAAGTCTAGTAACCTCTAAAATTGAGAACATGCATCGTTGAATTGTCAAATGGATCGGGCAATTATTAAAATTTATCATTGGAAACAAAGGCAAAATGCCCACCAAAGGAGAAAAAAGAAAGAAAATATTTTTGAATTTTTCAAAATTTTCAAATTTTTACAATAACATGCTTTGTAACTAAATTGTGGTCAAATTCAAGGACTAAACATGAAATGGATAGAATATCCCACACCCCCTAACTTGAATGTTGCATTGTCCCCAATGCGTCCATTAAAGAACACAACACAAAGATAGAAAAAGAATGATATTACCCACATTTGGAGCGATCTCCATAAGTACAAGTCCAAATGAATCTGCAAAACAAGTTAGTACAAAGCATAGGAAGAATATATACCGATGTATTAAGTTAAAAGAATCTATGTCACAAGTCACAACAATATAGAGGGGCTGAAGTGCAAATACTAGATAAATTGATGGTGAACTTTTTGATTTTATAAAATGGAAGGTCACACACATCAAAATCCAATAAACAATAAAAAACTACAGTCTTATTGCTCATTTCATAAGTTCAATACAAAATAACTTAATACATTACAACTAATAAAAAGAAAGAAATAAAAATAAAATATAAAAAATACAACATAATATCCGTCCCAGAATACAAAATGACCCAGTACAACATTAGCCTAGGGGCCAAAACCACTAGGATCAGAAGGATCCTAAAAATGAGGAGGTAGAGCTGTGTCCGGATCATGCCTCTGCAAATAAAGGTCTCTCATCATCGCCTGAATCATCCGGTACTCATGTCTCTGCTGCACTCTGGCCTGCCTCTGCTCGGCCCACTCCTGCCACTACTCGGCTTGCTGATGGTCAAGGCGGGACTCCTATGTAGCCCACCTCAACTGGGTCTCCTCCCAGCGCTGGTCCTGCATGACCTGAAATGCCTCAAAGCGGGCATCATAATCTGTATGTGGCACGTGAGAACCCTCACCCTGCTCCATACCTCTAATCTCGGCCTCCTCCTCCGCCATATCATCCGCCTCTGCCCTCTGTCTTTTGTTCCCCGGCTCCCCCCAAGCATGAGTCAACATCTTCGAGATATTGTCCTTTGTGAGAAGCCCTAGTGTCTCATGCTTGCGATCAGCGTCATACTCTGGGCAATCGTGAGAAGTGCAGATCCTCATGATGAGGGCAGGAAAAGGAAGGGAAAACCACCAGGCGATCTCCGTGGATTATGGGCTAACGTGGAGGAGTCCCACACCTCCACTCTCCGAAATAACATGTATATATCAAACCCCTAGCCCGGGGAAAAGGGCCTGCAATTCGTAAACACTCCCCCAGAGTAAAGAGAAATAAAATACTGAGAGCACCACCGTGGACGTAGGCCTTGTTGCCAAACCACGTATATCTTGTGTTGTGTGTGATTTCCATTCTTTCAAGTTCTTTATTTCTGGTGAATGTCTTTGCTTGTTGTTTTGTGTTGAGTTTAATTATCACCACAAATATATATAGAGATATACATCTAGATGATGAATTAAGTAGGTAGAAACTTAATTAAAGATTAAAGATATATTGAGAATATGCATATACATTACATTTACCTTGGGGTCGATAGTTTTTCGGACCAAAAATGTTAGGATAATTGGGGTCGATGGCTTTCCGGACCAATAATCCTTATAATATATATTGTGTTTGGAATATGTATTCCGAACTAAGAGATATAAATCACTATTGGTGCTCGGAGTACAATTATGAGACAATAACCCCCAAAATGTGATGTGGGGAGGTGATTATAAAGTATGTGATTATAGTATATATTGTGTGAAAAATATAAACCTCATGATACTCTACTTGTGTGCGATAGTAGACTTGTAGATGATAAATAGAGAGATATACATCTAAATGGAAAATTAAGCGTAGTGTAGATCAATGTTGCATGATTGTGACGAACCTCTGACCGGTTACTCATCACCATGAATGAGTGGACATTGATGCAGTGGAGAAGTCTCGATAAATCCGCCATTACGGCCCAACGGAACGCACCTTTCTTCCATACCTCTCCCCGGCGCAAGGGCCTCTATCAACGTCGCACGGCGGAAAGGTATCCCCATTCAAAAAGCTGAAAGGATCCGCAGGGTCTGGCACACTCATAAAAGCTGCCAAATTAGAACGGTGAAAAGGTATTCGCACCCCATGGGCCATGGCCTTATACGTAGTAGGCCCATGCCCCCTCACCGCTACCAATGTCGCATAAAACATACGGACGAGCTCTTCATTGACGCGCCCATTGGTCGCGTGAAAGGGCTCCCATACCCATCGGTGCAACAAAATTCGCGCCTCTTGTGGTATATGATCAAGGGTCCAGGCAAAATGATAACCTAGCGGTCGCTCGGATGTCTGAAAATAGGCCTGAAACCAGTCTTGTTCCTGCTTGCAACGAAACCCCTCGAAGCCCCCGTTGGGCAACCACCGCGTGAACTTGTATTTTTTTAGGTTTGCCATTTCAACCTACAAAATAGTAATTAAGCAATACAAAAAAATTGTAAGCACAATTAATGGTCAGTTAGTGTACAAGGTGAAATGGTGGGTGCACGTGCGCAAAACCGAGGAAAAAAAATCAACATTGCAATAAAAGTTGTCGGAATGCGACAAGGAGTGAAAATCACCCAAGTGTACGCCAAAAATTGGATTGAAAATTGTTTGGGGCATTTTAGCGAACAATTGGCGTGCGCAATGTGTGACGAGGGTGAAAAATACCACTTTGAACCAACAAATTAGCCCCATTCATGAACACAACAACAATACAACAATACACATGTGTTCATGAATGGATATTAATCAAGAATCACAAGTGAAAACAGTTGGAACTACCAAAAACAGGGACAAAACCACCACATTCAATATATGTCAAAAATTGGGTTAAACATGGAAAACATGACAAAAAAGAGCCAAAATTTACAAATACATAAGTTAGAAAGAAGGATTATACCTTTGAAGTGTAGAAAATGGATTGAAATTGAAGGAAATGTGGTGGGGGAAATTAGGGCTCGAAGTTAGGAAGAAGAGGGAAAAAAGAAATGAGGAGAAAGTGGAAAAAAACAAGCAGATCTCGGCCTTTTACTGGTCGATCGATCGATCGACCCTTGGGCTTCGATCGATCGATCAAGCAGTAAAAGGCCTACCGCATGCTGTTTTTAAATGGGGGGGGGGGATGCAATTATGGGGGTAGAAATATAAAAATAAGTATATATATAGTATATATAAGTATAGGAAAATAAAAATACAAAGAAAAAAAAAAAAAAAAAAAGAAGATAGAATTGGGCTAAGTATGCACATAGATAAACATATGGTAACCAAAAATTGAAAAAATATGTACAACAAGCGACACACATGCATGGTCACAACAAAATGAAAAATAAAATAAAAGAAAAAAAGAAAAAGAAATGCAAATGCATGAGAATGAGTGTGTGAAAATTAAGAAAAAAATATTTTTGTGATTTTTTTCATTGTTTTCTTAACAAGTGTGTGCCGGGGCGCATAGTCTCTGCAAATTGAAGTCCGTTGAACCTATAAAAGAGTTAGAACCAAGCATGCAAAAAGAAATAAAAAGAGATTAACTAATTACACTAGGCTAAATTAAGAAAAAATAAGAATGAAGAAGTTAGTATATACAACCTACACATAGGACTCCTAATTAGCTATATACTAAGAGTTGAAATTTTTGAGGGTCCATCCAAAACACAATTTGACTTTGATGGATCAACGGTGGACCCTCCCGAACATGCATGCCTCCCGAAAAATAGGAATTCCGTCCAAACGACGGAAGGCATGTGTAAGGCGGTAAAAGTGAACCATCCCCAATTGAAACTTTGGGAGGGAGGATGGGGAATTTGGAGAGGAGGGGCGACAAATACACATGCGGGCCAAGAAAAATTGAATCATCTTCCAAGTATTTTAAAGTTGGAATGGGAGGCGGCACACACGAGGGCAAAGATGCCGTTATGGAAAGCGGCTCGAGTGAGTACTCCTCGTCGGTGAAAAGGTTTGGAACTGTAAAGTTTTGAACCGATTCATCGGGTACTCGAATTGGTGCGACATTATAAAATAAAGACGGGGCTGAAAGAAATTTAATCTCAGGCGATGAGTTATCATCGCTTGAAAATTGAATTTCGGAAGAAATAGGATCGTTTACAATTAAACTTTCTTCTTTGAAAATCAAAGAAGAAACGAGTTCATTGCAAATGGATACTAGGCTCATTTCATCCTCATTTTCATTCTCTACTATACCATGGGTCAAGTCAAGGATGATTTGTTCCAAAGTAGGAATGAAGTCCTCATTTGGTTCAAAACAGTCCTCGACCTGAAAAGTCTCGAAAGAAAAGTCATCGCCAGATTCAAATAGTAAATCCAACTCGTGTTCCCAACAACGATTTTCTTCCCGATAACGATTTTCAATCCTCTCATTTTCAAGCATACGCAATCCCTCACCGAAAGTCATAGGGCGAGGAGTGGATTCTTGGAATTGAGAGGGTTGTAAATTGTTCTCGGGACTACAATCAAAACCATTAACATAAGAATTTTGAAAATGATTACAATTGGTTTCGAAATTCTTATCTTAAGGATCTTGCGACCTAGAATCAAAATGATCACGCCCAAAATTGATGTAATCCAAACTTTGACTTTCGTAATACTCACCCAATGTCATTTTAGATGTTACAACTTTTTGGGATTGTAAGTATTGACCAAAAGTCATAGGTTTATCGGAATTTTGAGAATTATCATCAAGATTCCTAGAAAAGTTAGAATAAGACATGCTTACCCCAACAAAGGCTCGAGAGGACAAATTCCACAAAGCAATGTGCGACAGGAGAATTCCAGCTTTTTTAGGCGCTCAAATGTAGAAGTCCTGCAAAAAAAAAAAGTTAAAACGAAGAATACAAATATAAAAGAAAGAATACTACGAACTAATAAGACAATTACAATCTATAACAAAACAGTCCCCGATAACGGCGCCATTTTGGTTCAAGCGTGAAAAGCGACGCGCATCATGTGCTGATCTTTGTTTTCTATTGACCACGTTAATACAAAAACCTAAGTTACGACTCTACTTGCGATACAAGTACAGCGGTAAGTCGGGTATCGAAAATCCACAGAGAATGTTTGATAGATCGTAACAAATTATTAATCCAGGAATAAAAGTGTAAAAAGGTGATGGTTGGTTGTAAATAAAAGGAAAAGAATAAGTTAAGTCTAAATAAAAGTAAAGCGAGGATCAGGATATCATCCAACCATATGACTCGAAACAACTAATAATCATAACTCCGGATCGAGAGCAATTTAATCGAGCATTATCAATTAATCATAAACATCACACAATAAGGAATTAAATCCAAAGTTGCGAGATTAAACATTTAACGGAAAATGGTCGCATGCAGATTAAACTCGGATTATCACTATAAACACTAACATTGCATGACAAAGAAAATTAAACGCATAATAATCTGACTTTAATACATGCGGGTTCAATTAAACGCAATTTTACACGAAACTTAATTTTCGGAGCCCGGGGCCCGTTAATGGCGGAACGACATCCCGGCCCTATTTATCTAAGGGCAGATACTGGACTAAGATAATTTATACTAATTAAACTAGGAAAGCAAGAAATAAAGCAATTAAACTAATAAATAAAGCGTGGAAATAATTCTACAAAGCAAGAAATAGGTAAGAACAAGTATATTAATGGAGATGGAAGTGGAAAGTTCAACATACACAACCCATATGGTTGTCAACCCAAAGAGAAATGAAGCCAAGCTCTCCAAACCCACAAACCCTAGGCTAAACTAAGTGAAAACTGAATATTTCTAAGTATATATGATATTACAAGAAAATTGGGTTATATAGTAAGTTGGAATAAAAGAAAAGAAGAAAGAAAAGAAGGCAAAATATCTGCAGAAAATAGGGGATCGATCGATCGACCCCTTTGGTCGATCGATCGATCATTGAAATCGTGGCAAAAAATATGAAGGATCGATCGATCGATCAAGCAGGGCAGAACCTCATTTCCTCCTGTTTTGGTGTAAATGCTTTTCTCCTCAGCTAGAAATGCCGTAACTTCTTCGTTCGGACTCGGAATCTTTCACCGTTCGCGGCCAAGCGAAGCTTGCGACGAGGGATACAACTTCTGTGAGATGTCGGGCCAGGTGCCCAAACTTTGAATTGATCGGATTGCCCTTGAACATGCGATTGTGTACGGAACTTCACCGGAATGCGTCCGAACTCCATACTTAGTACCTAAATACCTACAAAAGCCCAATTATATCTTATATAGCATGTTAACAATATAAACCGAGGTTGTCTAGTTAACGGGCTTAAATATAGAAATTAAGGCACCCGAGGGGGCTAAAATGCATAGGTTCGACGGATGAAATACGCAATATTTGCGTATTATCAGTGAGGCTCTCCAACATACCTCATTAAACATACTTATGAACATGCCTATTTTTTTAAAATAGTAAAAAAATAATTTTGAGTTAATATTTGTTATAAGAGTTTATGATATTTCAATGTGCCCCTATAAAAATATTCAGCTCAAAATAAAGTGTTTTGTCATTTTTAAAAAATAGGTAAAAAATACTTACAGTTTTAAAGGGTAAAATCGGTTAGTTTTTTGACTTATTTTTTAAAAATAACAAAAAATATTATTTTCAGTTGATTTTATTATAGGGTTACACCGAAATCTCATGAATCTATATAAAAAATATCAGCTCAAAATTATTTTTTTACTATTTAAAAAATGGGTATGTTCATAGGTATGTTGCTAGGAGGTATGTTGGAGAGCCTGACTATATATATATATTATCGTATTATGCTAGATCCGTCTCTGATCCATTTAAAATTTGGATAATTGGGTAAATATGTAATGAAAATTTGGTAAATGTACCAGGTCTAGATCAGATCCGAGCCCAAATATGATCGATTAATAGCCTCAGGTGGGACTAGGATTGAAGATGATTAACTCACATTCGAGTGAAAGTGAGTTATTAAAGCAACCAACATATATGTTAGTGAGACTAGGATCCAAAAAAATAAACATACACACCAATGGAGCCAAATCATCGAAACAATTGTCATCCAAATGCTGATAATTCATTAAGACTTTTTTTGTACGGTATAAACCCTTTTCTACCACCCTAAGTCAAAATTTATATTAATATGTTGATATGTTCAGTAATACTATGTCCATCTAAGGGAATAAATTATCCTCATCAGTTCCCCATATTCCTAAAGTCCCACCTCACTAGAGTAAGACTTAACATCACACGGGTCTTTATTTGGACACGCCTTTCTATATTCATAATTATGATGGTTATGTATACTTGTTCCTTTTAAATACTGGACGAAGTATCCAGTGTATTGATTACGCATTTACATGTGGGGAGGCAAATTCTAAGTTAATAAGGGACCGATCCCATAAATGTTGATTAGCTTATACTTGTTTTTTATTTCACATTTGAAACCCAAACTTGATATGATTTATGTTTACTTACTATTTAATCAATCTCAAACTTCACTTCTTTGGTATATTTGTGATTTGAGGTCAACTTTCATCCCGATCCTCCTTATCCATTGAAAGATGTGAGTGCAAATTTAAGGAGGCACTGCATCGAGCGTATTTTAGACTTGAGCAACGTGGTTGCGCCTACGTATCCGTCTTTGCATAATCAAAGTGTGCATAGTTCATGGGTCCGTACAATATGCTGAAGAGAGCTCGGTTTTGGTGCCTCGGTGGTGCCTAATCCGGAGAGTCGCCTCTCGAACGCCCAATTTTGGTAGTTTCGGTGTGTGGGGGGTGCTAAATTCGGCTATCCGCCTCTCAAATGCCCATATATTGTATAATAAAACTATAAAAGTCCGCTCGTCACTATCAAACCCGTGACAGAGATCCAAAGGTGCGTGGGTAAGGAGAGGTATATTTCCTCTCCTTATTTTCCTCCCAAGACCATCATCATCAAATGAGGGGGGAGACCCTCTTTTATAGCAAAAGTGCTCAAGTGGGCTTGACACATGTCATGTTCTCTATGGAACCAAGTGTCCAATATTCATGGTCCCACTTGTCACAATATATGTGATGGCATATCAAATAATTAATTAAATCATTTATTGGAGTATTGTCTAGTGTAATTCATCCAATGCTGAGTATACGCAATATATTAATTTGCGCATAATAATATTTCAACTCATGTAGGGCCTGAATTGTAGTAAAACTCGATAATCTTTAATCAATATTTGATTAGATATGCGTTTTAATTTATTAGAGTGTTGGTGGTTAATTCATTTAACCCCACCCTACATTTTCCCCCTCGTAGACATAGTTGGTGTGTTGAGGCCTCGGCTGAGACATATCAACTATGTGTACGAAATAAATCATTTATCCCGTTCGACTAGAAAATCATCACATAACCATGTTTGGTCTGTTTATCATGCACGCATATGCATATATCATATGTATGTAGTTTTGAGGACTATCTTTGCTTCATCTACTTTTCATTTTGGAAGAGTATTTCAGGGGGTTGCCCCCATTCCTCTCGAATGACCATGTCTCCATAATTTTATTGTAGATTCAGACATTTCGAATAACAAACTTGCCAGATATAATGGCCCGAGCAGGCAATTGGTGTTTATATAAGTATAGTGTATCTTTTGCGATCATAAGATCAAAAAACTGTTTGAGTGTACTCGGTCGAGAAACCATCAGTGCCTCGAGTGAACTGGGGTTTTTAAACCAATATATTTTGTAAGTGTGTCTAAAAATCAGGGTCTTTAATCGTGCCTAGTAATGTAGGACTTTAGCCTCCCATAAATCAGACTTATGCCTAGTAATGTATGGCTTTTAAATCTCCCTTAAGAGGGTCTTGTGTGACAAATAATATTGGGCTTTGGTGCCTAGTAATATAGGACTTTGAATCTCCTATGAGTGAGGGTCAGGCGCATCAAGTTATATTGGACTTGAATCTCCCATAACCGAGGGTGGAGGCGGGCCAAGTCACATTGGACTTAAATCTCCCATAACCAAGGGTGGAGGTGGGCCAAGTCTTATTGTCATAAAATCTCCCATAACCGAGGGTCAGGCGGGCCAAGTCTTATTGGCATAAAATCTCCCATAACCGAGGGTCAAGCGGGCCAAGTCTTATTGGCATAAAATCTCCCATAACCGAGGGTCAGGCGGGCCAAGTCTTATTGGCATAAAATCTCCAATATCCGAGGGTCAGGAGGGCTAAGTAACATAGGAGATAAATCTCCCATATCCGAGGGTCAGGCGGGCCTAGTAATGTAGGTGATAAATCTCCCATATCCGAGGGTCAGGCGGGCCTAGTAATGTAGGACTTTATGAGAATTGTAATGCACCACTTTGGGCGACTTACCACAATACTGAGAAGGATTGTCAGAACTATAATGCGCCTCTGTGGGTGACTTACCTCGAAACTGGTAAGGTTTTGTGAAAACTATAATGCACCTCTGTGGGAGACTTACCTCGAAACTGGTAAGGTTTGTGAGAAATATAATGCACCTCTGTGGGAGACTTACCTCAAAACTGGTAAGATTTGTGAGAAATATAATGCACCTCTGTGGGAGACTTACCTTGAAACTGGTAAGATTTGTGAGAAATATAATGCACCTCTGTGGGCGACTTACCTCGAAACTGGTAAGATTTTGTGAAAACTATAATGCACCTCTGTGGGCGACTTACTACAATTCTGGTAAGGTTTTGTGAGAAATATAAATGCACCTCTGTGGGTGACTTACCTCGAAAATGGTAAGGTTTTGTATGCAAATTCTGTATCTATGCTCCAGGTTTTGCGGGTAATTTTATTTTCCCCCTGTCGCTTTGCTGGAAATAATGTAATGTAGCCAGTGCTATATATTAGCCATCCGGTGGCTATGCTGAACAACTCTGTTGTTTCTTTTGGGGATACTTTATCAATGATGGTCATTCTAGGACCGAATCTGAGCATATTTGTCACATGTGTTTACATCTAACTACAAGTGGTACACTATACAGTACTTTTCCCCCTCTTTACTTTGCTTTGTCTTTTATCTCAAGATAAAGTAAAGTAAAGAAAAATAAACAATTGGTTACAAAACCATCTAAGAGTTGAAAGCATTTAAATACATTTCACGGGTATTTTCTCCCAATTAAAAATAAAATCTCTTGAGCATTTGGTTTTGAAATCTATAAGGCCTAATGCAATTGTTCAAGCTTGATTTGATCATATGCATTCAATATCTGCAAGGATAAGAAATCGACTCGAATTCTTGCATAAAAAATCATTAGTAACTCATGAGGCATATTAAACTGCTATAAATAATCATGTGGGGTATATGTTTCTCCCTTTATTTTATTTTATGTCAATAGAATAAAATAAACTCAGAAACATGCTTCGAGGAATCATGACATATTGTTCTGTGCAATCTTTATGATGCGAATGTGATATGCTACAACATGCAGTTGATAGAGTATAGATATATCATGCAGTGAGATATTTATCTCATGCCCCCACTATTTTATCAAAGCTGAGAAAATTCAGAAATGGTCCATTAAATTATTTATGGAATAAATTAGTTAATAAGCATGCTCGGTCACCTCGAGGTGAGTAATAAATATCAATTTGAATCTCATGTAGCTAACATCATCATGTGAATAAATCATAGTTTAGCATAAATCAAGTAGAAAATAGCATAAAAAGTTGTTCCGGGCGACCATGGATGCAGTTGCTCAGGGGGTTGCTCCGAGAAACCGTGGATGAGGAAGCTCGAGGCACCTACTCGAGGCACCGCGGGTGAGGTCGCTTTAGGTACCTACTCGACACCCCGCGGGTGAGGTCGCTCGAGGTACCTGCTCGATGTACCATGACTTGAGAAAAATGCTAATTTTAAAAAAATATTGTTATTTTGTGAGCTGCTCGAGGAGGTCCCTCCGAGGCTCCTCGAGGAGGTACCCTCGAGGCACTTTTCTCTTGGTACTATGACTTGGGCAAATTTTTAGAAAAAAATATTATTTTGCCAAATTCACTCTAAAAACATCATTTTTGACATGGTTGTTCGAAGGATGACATTTTTGACATGTTTGTCCAAAAATATTATTTTGAGAAGATTGTTCGAGTACGTGCTCGTACTGAGTTTTTAAATGGCCCCTTGCGGGATAACATAAAAATATTCACAATTTCAAGGAACATGATATTTTTTTCGAAATTAAATATTTTTTCTACTCGAGCAACTTAAATTCGTGTGAGGGTACAAATATTTTTAATATTATTTTTAAGTTTATAAATAAAAAATGCTTAAATTAAACACCATAACCTTCAAAATTAAACAAAATAGGCAATATACTTTATTTGGCCTACTTTTTTCGAAGTGTCAAATGGTTCAAGTTCAGTGCCAAATGGTTAGAATGACATATAATTTAGTGTATAATTTTGAAAATATTTCCAAGTGTCATTTACGGCTACCGTACCCTTGTTTTAAAGGAGGTACCTCGAGTATACAGCTTGCCCATTAATATTTAAACAAAAACAAAGTTCATAATTTTTGTACTTTAGAGTCCAAATGGCCCGTGTTTCTCAATTAAAATCCTAGCTCGCAAATAAAATAACACGTATGGTCATATGAAACCTCCACAGTGGTTGAGGCAGCTAGCTCGTGAAAGTTCTTCATGTTGGAAAATTGAACTTAGAAAGCTGTCCAGAATTTTCTGGACAGAATTTTGAGCAATTTTGAGCTCAAATTAAGGTGGGACCCACACTACGATAATTGTGGGACAATATACGAACGCGTTCTCCTCCGTAAGGAGATTAACGTAGTATATTCACATGCCCAATTTCATTAAGTTATGAATGATAAATATGTCCCCAAAGTGACTCACAAAGCAATGAAAGTTAATGAATTGGGTATGTTTTAACTCTTGTCCCACATTGGAAGAGTAGTGGGAAAATGATGAGTTAATAAAACCCAAATGATGGACTAAGGCTTGGATGCCTTAGGGTATCCCAACTCTTTGAAGGGGAGATGACCTAAGCTATGACAGGGTTGACTTTCGGTCAAAGGTCCACACGCGCGCGTACGTGCGGCCGGCTCAACTCGGTTCGGTTCGGGGCGGTTCCAGGCTTTGGCTTATAAAAATCTCCTACATTTTTGGGCCGAGTTAATTTAACTTTTTGGGCTTTAATTATTAATTAATTAATTAATTAATAAACTGTTGGCAGTTATCGCCAACAGTCGTTTAACAGTTTTTGTCAGTTATTGCCAACAGTCACTTACTTTGTTATAAATACAAATGCCTCCCTACGTTTTTTAACTAATGAAAAATTTTCCTCTCCGAATTCCTTCCAACCAGAAATACTGTTCTTCATAAATTCTGGGTTTCTGCATTCTTTTAGTCATACTGTTTGGTTGGGTAAATACACAAATTTGAGTTCGATGGAATTAATTCATTGCTGTGCTACATGACTTAATTCGAAATCCCATCTATCTTGGGAGATATTTATTCATTAACATATAGCACTTGGGAGGGAATAAAATTGTCTTAAGGAAACTGTGGTATCACACAGGGCTCAGATTCAATTTCTTATTCTTCTGTAATATATCCTTCTTGTACCAAGTAAGTAATTATAATTTTCTGTAATATAGTTTTAATTTTGTAATATTTATTTCATTAATAATTCTGTACTTTTTGTTACTTGAATAGTAGACATAACAATTTTAAGACAATTTTAATTTGTTCTACTATTTTCTCGTGTACAAAAATTTTATTACAGAAATTTATTTGTTGAAAATAAATATGTTTTGACAGAAAAATTGAATTAAATTATTGTTTTATTGCAGAAATTAATAAAACAGTTTTGGTACAAAAATTAATTTCTATACTATTTGAATATTCTGTTTTAGAAAATAAAATTTTATTTGTAAATTTTTGTTAAAATCTGTTTATGTAAATTCTTTTAATCTTTAAATTATAATTCTGTTTTGTACGAAATTCCTTTTATTATTAAAAATTAGTGTGACACAGATTTTATTTTGTATAAACTTCTGTTTATATTATAGTTCAATTCTGAATATTATTTGGAATTCTTTTGAAATTCATTTATTGTGAATTATATTTTGAGGAAATTGGTGCACAAAATTTTGTATTCTGTTTTGATTAATTCATTATATATGAATTTTATCATTGATAAAAATTCTATTTTTGTAACAAAAATGGAATCACAAAGTACGAACACTATTCCTGCTAATGTGTCTGTCACCAACACAAATGTGATTGCATCCGTATCTATGCCACACGGGAAGAAATCAAAAAAGTTCAATGGGGCTGATTTCAAACGTTGGCAAGGAAAAATGTACTTCTATCTCACTACCTACCAACTGGGTAGGTTTGTATATGAAGATTGTCCCTCTATTCAAGAGGGAGATGACTCTGAAAAGGTTGCTGATGTTGATGTTTGGAAGCACTCGGACTACCTATGCCGGAATTATATTTTGGCCTACTTGGACAAGACACTGTATCATGTCTACTGAACTATCAAGACATCCAAGGAATTGTAGAATTCTTTGGAAAAAAAGTAGAAAACTGAAGATGCTGGGATGAAGAAATTTATTATCAGGCATTTTCTAGACTTCAAAATGATTGACTCTAAACCAGTGATCTCTCAAGTGCAACAACTCCAAGTGATCCTCCACGACATTCATGCTGAAGGAATGTCACTTAGTGAAACTTTCCAAGTTGATGCAATTGCCACCATCTTGGACTTTATTCAAAAATTATCTCAAGCACAAGCGAAAGGAGATGAATGTGGAGGAGTTGGTGGTCAGGCTGAGAATCGAAGAAGATAACCAAGAGTCTCAAAAGAAAAGTGGGAAGAATCCAATGGAAACGAAGGTCCATGTTGTTGAAAGTCCTAAGAAGAATAAACAAAAGTATGATGGGGAAGGCAATTCCAAACATAATAAGAAGAAGTTCAAAGGCAAATGATACAACTGTGGTAAACCTGGACACCGCTCAAGCGAGTGTCGTAAGACTAAAAAGCAAAATCGAAATAATCCTCAAGAAAATGTAATTGAGGGTGAAAATATCGCCAATGACTTGACGGATATGAATCTTTCTGCCGTGGTATCTGAATGTAACTTGGTTGTAAATACCAAGGAATTGTGGGTGGACACTGGAGCCACATGACACATTTGTGCAAACAAATGGATGTTCTCCACCTATAAGCCTTTGGAAAATGAGGAGAACCTCTTTATGGGAAATTCTTCCACTTCTAAGGTGGTGGGACAAGGAAAGATTGCTCTAAAAATGACTTCTGGAAAGGAACTTACTCTCAACAATGTTCTTCACGTGCCTGATATCCGAAAGAATCTGATTTGTGGATCTCTCCTGACTAAAAATGGTTTCAAGATTGTGTTTGTGTCTGATCGCTTTGTGTTGTCAAAGAATGACATGTATGTAGGAAAGGGCCACCTAAATGAGGGTCTCTTTAAAATCAACGTTCTTACTGTAACCCCAAAAACATCTGTTTCAATGAATGAAATTGCTAGTTCTTCTTACTTGATTGAGTCATCTAATATTTAGCGTGCTAGATTAGGACATGTTAATTTGATACATTGCGTAGATTAATTAACTTGGAATTTTTGCCAAAATTTAATATTGATAAAAATCATAAATGTGAAATTTGTATGGAATCTAAATTAGCTAGATTACCTTTTCATTCTGTTGAAAGGATAACTGAACCTTTAGATTTAATTCACACTGATATTTATGATTTAAATTTTGTTCAAACTAGAGGTGGGAAAAAAGTATTTTATTACTTTTATTGACGATTGCATAAAATATTGCTATGTACATTTGTTACATAGTAAAGATGAGGCTATTAATGCATTTAAACAATATAAAAATGAAGTTGAGAATCAATTAAGCAAAACGATAAAGGCTATTAGGAGTGATAGAGGAGGTGAATATGAATATCCATTTGAGGAATTTTGTTCTGAAAATGGAATTATTCATCAAACTACCGCTCCTTATTCTCCTCAATCGAATGGTGTTGTTGAACGCAAAAACCGTACTTTGAAAGAGATGATGAACTCAATGTTATTAAGTTCAGGAGCTCCACAAAACTTGTGGGGGGAAGCCTTACTTTCTGCTAATTCCATTCTCAATAAAGTACCTCACAAGAAGACTCACAAGACACCTTATGAATTATGGAAAGGTCGAAGACCTTCCTATAAATATTTACGAGTGTGGTGAAAAAATGTGACTTTGTGATAATTGATTAAATTCGCAAATATTTAATTTGTCACTCTTATTTAATTAGAGTCTATTTTTAAACCAAATTAATCCAGCTCCTAAACATGCATCTAAAAGTGCGTGTGTCAACCCATAAATAAATAAAACATGTGACAAAAATATTCAGAAAAAATCCCGGAAGGTCAAAACCTTTTTATTTCACTATAATTTGTAAAAAAATGTCTTACACAGATTACAATGAAATAGGGTGACATACGAAATACCCGCAGGTGTCAGTTACGATGTCTCGGCTGGAACTTTCCCTTTCCAGGAGGGCAGCAGTGAAGAAGAAGATGGCTCCTCCACAAGTTACGGTTGGAATTTTCCCTTTCCAGGAGGGCAGCAATGAAGAAGAAAAACAGCTTCTCCACAAGAGTGAACTTTATAAGGACTCCCTCCACAATAGCACGCAGCTGTCGGTTGTAGAGCTCTCCCCACAAAGTATGAACAAAAGCAAAATATGTTCTTGGGTTCCACAAAACAATTCACATAAAAGTAATTAGGATTTTGTGAATTAAAAACAAAACATTTGCACCCTTAAAATTGTTGGAGAAAAACTTTCTGCCAAAAGGTATTGAATTAAATCTGGGAAGATACACAAAAGTTTCAAAAGAATAAGACTCTTAAAAGTTGAAATTGTTCTCCACGTTTTTCTAGGCTTCCAAGACCCCTTTTTATACAAAATTTGAGTTGGTCAAAAGTAAGTATTACAGCAGCGTGTCAATCTAAAAGTCATCTCGCTCGAACGAGAATGACATCTCACGCGAACGAGATCGTGTGTCGTTCGAACGACTACGCGCGACATCCAATGTCGTTCGAACGAGATGCTGATCTCGCATGAACGAGATTGGCGTCGAAACCGATGTGTGTTAACTGCCAATGAAATTTTCTCAATACTATTCTTTTTCTAAAATAGTTAACACCTTTTTAAAAACAAACATTTATAAAAACAATTTTATAACAAAGCTTTTTAAAATTCCTTTTAAGAATATTATAAAAACATTTTTATATAAATTTTTTTTAAAATACCTTTTAAAAATATCCTAACACTCTTAATATGAAATGTATATGAAACTTTAAAACAATATCTTACCAAAGTTCATATTGTTGGGCTTGAATGTTGAAGGCAACTAGTAATTCAGATCCGTCTTTTGTAGATGCAATCATCACAATTCTTCGACGACTTGTAGCGGTATATGACATAATTAATTGTGATGGACTTATTAAAAATATGTCCTTACATGTGGGGGTGCTTAGCCAAAGTGATGGTTCCTAAACCTAAAAAGGTAAGAATATGGCCAAAAACCGTGGATTGTGTATTCATCGGTTATGCTACTAATAGCAGTGCATATCGATTTCTAGTTTGTAAATCTGAGATTTCGGATATTCATGTAAATACGATTATTGAATCGAGGTACGCTTTATTTTTTGAAAATGAATTCCCATATAACATGACCCGAGAATCTGGTCCTTCTAAAAGGACAAATCAATCTACTACAAGTGGTACTCATCAACCTATTAAACCAATAGAGGATGAACCAAGACGTAGTAAAAAAGCAAAAACCTCGACTTCTTTCGATCCGGATTTTCTAACATATTTTCTAAAAAATGAACCTCAATCGTATAAAGAAGACATATCCTTACCCTATGCTTCCACTTGGAAAGAATCAATTAATAGTGAAATTGATCCATATTACAAAATCATACATGGGAACTAGTGGATCTTCCACTAGGTTCAAAACCGTTAGGTTATAAATGGATCTTCAAAAAGAAGTTGAAAGCCGATGGATCAATTGATAAATATAAAGCTAGACTTGTAGTTAAAGGCTATAGGCAAAAAGAAGGGTTGGATTACTTCGACACATATTCACCAGTAACAAGAATAACGTCCATTCGGATGTTAATAGCAATAGCTGCTATTAATGGACTTGAAATACATCAAATGGATGTAAAAACCGCATTCTTAAATGGTGAACTAAATGAGGAAATTTATATGGAGCAACCTGAAGGGTTCAAGGCTCCCGGACAAGAAGGAAAAGTATGTAAGCTTGTTAAATCACTTTATGCATTAAAACAAGCACCTAAGCAATGGCAAGAAAAAATTGATAATGTAATGTTATCAAATGGTTTTAAAATTAATGAATGCGATAAATGTGTTTACTTTAAATACATTCAAAATGGATATGTTATTTTATGCCTTTATGTTGATGATATGCTTATCATGGGTAGTAACTTGGAAATTGTCAAAACTACAAAACAATGTTGAGTAGTAGATTTGACATGAAAGATTTGGGAATCGCCGATGTTATATTAGGAATTAAAATTTCTAAAACATCGGATGAACTTATATTATCTCAATCTCATTACAAAGATAAAGTACTTGAAAAATTCAAGAAGTATGATATTAGTCCTACCAAGACACCTGTAGATGTAAATTTACATCTAGCAAGAAATAATGGTGAAAGCATATCTCAACTAAAATATTCTCGTATTATCGGAAGTTTAATGTATATCATGAACTGTACACGACCGGACATAGCATACTCAATAAGTAAGCTAAGTTGATTTACGAGTAATCCAGGGAGAGATCACTAGAAAGCAATATTGCGAGTTTTGGGTTATTTGAAATATACTCAAAACTATGGACTGCACTACTCAAAATATCCAGCTGTTCTTGAAGGACATTGGGATACAAATTGGATATCCGATACGAAAGACTCTAAGTCTACGAGTGGGTATGTGTTTACCCTTGGAGGTGCAGCCGTATCTTGGAAATCCTCAAAACAAATGTGCATTGCTAGATCGACAATGGAATTTGAATTCATTACACTAGACAAAGCTGGAGAAGAAGCTGAATGGCTTTGAAATTTCTTAGAGGATGTTCCAAATTGGTCTAAACATGTGCCCGCAATATGTATACATTGCGACAGCCAATCAACGATTGGAAGGGCACAAAATCACATGTATAACGGAAAGTCACGACATATTCGGCGTCGACACAATACCGTTAGACAGCTTCTCTCAAACGAAATTATCTCAATTGATTATGTAAAGTCAAAAGATAATATAGCGAATCCACTTACAAAAGGTTTAAACCGAGAGCAAGTTAAAAGATCATCGAGAGGAATGGGTCTAAAGTCTATAAATAAATAAGAATCAATATAGTGGCAACCCAACCTAGCTGACTGGAGATCCCAAGATCTAGGTTCAATGAGCAAACCGAACTACGTTGTATTCAGTAAGCACTGGAGGATATTTAATCCTATCTATTCCAAAGATGAGACAATGCACATCTGCCGCGAAATTAGGATAAGTTATGATTTTAATGACATCTATATCTTAGTATGTCTAAGTGGGGTATTGTAGGATACTCTTTATGGAAGTCACATACGTGAGTAAGAAGGGGGCCACTTTTATGAGAATAATGAAAGGCATATTCTCTAAAATACTCACGGAACCAAGTGGTGTTCATGGCCAAAATGAATACAAACGTGAGAACCAACTGTGTTGAAGAATTATTGTGTGAATACTATTGTCTAGGTTTACAAAAATGGTTGACGGTTCAAGGACGTGAAGTCTACTGATTAACCAAGTAAATCCGATGGTATATAACTAAGGAAAGTTCAAGGCCACTAGGCTACTTCTCCCGATGCAATAAGTCTTCAGTTTTACTCAACCAGTGTCTGCATTGCATCTGTTGTGTTTTATTTATAGGGATATATCATTCATGTGGGGGATGGTTGGAAAATTGAACTTAGAAAGCTGTCCAGAATTTTCTGAATAGAATTTTGAGCAACTTTGTGCTCAAATTAAGGTGGGACCCACACTACGATAATTGTGGGACAATATACGAACGCGTTCTCCTCCGCAAGGAGATTAACGTAGTATATTCACATGTCCAATTTCATTAAGTTATGAATTATAAATATGTCCCCAAAGTGACTCACAATGCAATGAAAGTTAATGAATTGGGTATGTTTTAACTCTTGTCCCACATTGGAAGAGTAGTGGGAAAATGATGAGTTAATAAAACCTAAATGATGGACTAAGGCTTGGATGCCTTGGGGTATCCCAACTCTTTGAAGGGGAGATGCAATAAGCTATGCTCGGGTTGACTTTCGGTTAAAGGTCCGCGCGCGCGTCCATCCGTCCGACTTGGGATTGCGCTTGGGCTTATGGCCAACAGTGTATTAATTAATTTTAGGGTATAGGATTTAGGGTTTAGGGCAGTCAACAATTAATTTCGTTTAACTGTTTTTGTCAGTTATTGCCAACAATCACTTACTTTACTATAAATACAAATGTCTCCCTCCGTTTTTTAACTAATGAAAATTTTTTCTCTCTGAATTCCTTCCAACGAGAAATACTGTTCTTCATAAATTCTGGGTTTCTACATTCTTTTAGTCATACTGTTTGGTTGGGTAAATACACAGATTTGAGTTCGATAGAATTAATTCATTGCTGTGCTGCATGAATTAATTCGAAATCCGTTCTATCTTGAGAGACATTTATTCATTAACCTACAGCACTTGGGAGAGAATAAATTTTTTTTAAGAAATCTGTGATATCACACAAGACTCGAATTTAATTTCTTATTTTTTTGTAATATATCTTTCTTGTATCAAGTAAGTAATTCTAATTTTCTGTAATTTAATTTTAATTTTATATTATTTATTTCATTAATAATTCTATACTTTTTGTTACTTAAATAATAGAGATAACACTTCGGGGATCAAGGCCGGAGACCGGGTCTGTTTCGAGATCAAGACCACGCGAGGGTGTTGGAGGTCGAGGATATTAAGCGATCCAACAAATCTTGATCGTGGATCGGACTCCAGTGGTTCGGACGATGTGTTTTGATCTCTCTGGTAAGTGGCTCGGAGGTCTAGGGCCTCGGCGGGTTTCAGCTGTTCGGAGCCGTGCTATAAGACGGATCAGAGAGCTACCTGTTCGGAGGTAGATCACGAGGTAGGGTTGTTTGTTTTGATTCGTCCAGAGGTGGCTCGGGGGCCAAATCTCCTCGAGTGTCAAGGTCACCGGAGGTCGAAGGTTGTTCGGAGGCTCAGGCTGATCGAAGCTCAATGGTGCCTTGGAATTTAGGATTATTTTGCAGATCGCAAGATTTCCCTGAAGATGATGTGGGTCGAACTCAAGTGGAGTGTATGCGATGCGAGGGATTTTTTGAACTAGTTCGTGTTTTGAAATGGTCAACTAGTAGCTCGGTCTGAACCTTGAGCTGGGTTATGAATACGAATACCCCAGGTATCTTGTACGACGGTTTGTCCAGTTTCGGTGGGCTGCATACTGATATACCCGTTTATATCCTCGGCTTGGCTGATGATAACCTCCAAACGGACGACCTTACGAGGGGCCGACCCCTCTTACAGGCTCCATACAACCCCTCAGAGGGCCGACCCTCCACTTGGCTTCAGACGACAGTACGAGGGGCCGACCCTCCACCAGGTTCTAGACAACCCTACGAGGGGCCGACCCTTTACCAGGCTCCAGACGACCCTACGAGGAGCCGACCCTTCACCAGGATCCAGACGAACCTACGAGGGTACGACAGTACGAGGCCAGAATTGGGCCAGGCTCACTACTGGAAGAAACTTTGCCCTCGGCCTCGGCTCATAGGCCGGGGGTGACATCATGACAGCGCGTGGTTTGGGAGACGCGTGGAACAGTGCGCGTGAGGCTCACATGGCACGTGGAAGACCGTTACAACCAAATCACCCCCTCACGTGAGGGAATATTATGTCATCATTTGGCATCTACAGGTGTCAACAGGAGATTGGCTAGATCATCATTCACATGCACCATGCATACTTGGGGGGTACACTACACCCCCCAAGACCTATATATACATGTCACCTACAACCCTACAGGGGATCGATCCATTAACTGTAGCCCTAACCAAAACTCTGCTGGTACACACAGTAGAGAGAGAGAGAGGGTTATGTGCATTGTATCCAAGGCCATTAGTGCCCATACTTAGTGGATCACACACTCACAGTGGATGTAGGCCAAATTGGCTGAACCACTATACATCATTGTCTTATCTCCTCTTATACTCATCCCCTTCTACATACTTATACACTTACACAACTCTATGGCTGCCATGGCTGCTACTGTTTGAGCTCACTATCACTTATCCGGTGGTGCTAAATCTTAGCATCATCAGTTTGGCACCGTCTGTGGGAACGAGAAGACATCTCTTTCTTTTTACAGCTTGACCTCACTGGGCACTCTGGTGGTGAACCAACACTCCCCCTGAGAGGAGGTGTTTCACCATTGAAAGAGACCCACTAAGGTTCCCAAGCTCACCAGTATTTTCTTCAGTTCAACTTTTCATAGCTCAAACACATGGCACCTGAGATGCCACCACCACCACTTCCCCCGCCGGATGAGGGGGAAAGACCAAGTTCCAGTCAGCCGCCGCCTCAGTCTGAGATGGCTGATGTGGCGGCAGCCCTAAAGTCTCTGGCAGCAAGCCAGCGGATGATGCAAGAGCAGTTCACAGCTCTAAGCCAGAACATACTAAGAGCACCAGGGGTTTCACCTGAGATGATTACTCCGGCAGCAGCTCCAGGGCAGCATGAGGCCAGGGGACCACCCCAGGCACCGCGCAAAGACCTGCCACCACCTCAACGGCGTAGGGATGTTGCTGACCCCCGACGTCTACGCCTGGGGAGGCAAGAGAACCCTTTCCCTGAGGATAGGTATGGAGACCTGGAGGGGGAGGAGGCTCCTATAGAGTGCTGGGAACCTTACGAGGTCTCCAACAATACTGTGCGACCCCTCCAAGACAGTAGGGGAAAGTGCGGGAGACCAAACCCTGATGATCGCCCAAGAGGCTCTGCTTTTGATCGCTTGAGCAGGGGGTCGGCCTTTGAGAGGCTAGGCCCAGTAAATGACCTGCGTGAACAGTTGTCCAGGCCAAGAAGCGCCACGAGATCCAGGAGAGAGGCAGCAGATGGCCGACCCCGAGGACGAGATGACGGCCAAAGGGAAGTGAACAGTCGACACGGGCTTGCTGCAGCAGAACCCTCCGTCCACCTCGGAGAGGCAGCAGGGGATAACATCGGCTAGGCCGACCCGGTGAGGCCCTGGAATGACTCAATCCAGCGGTTAGAGGATAAGATCGGTGATATATTGAAGAGCCGAGACCCTCTTCAGAGGGGGTACACCATAGGCTCACCCTTTGTGGCAAAGATAGTCAACTTCCCCACGCCGTCAAAGTTCAAGCCACCCGTGGTCACCCCAATATATGACGGGAGCACCAACCCCGTCCACCATGTGGAGATGTATCAGTCAGCAGCAGACATATACTCTATCTCAGATGAGATGAGGTGTCGTGCCTTCTCTGGTACCTTGACAGGGGCTGCGCATGTCTGGTACACGTCTCTTCCAAAAAATTCCATTGAAGACTTCAAGCAGTTGGCAGACCTGTTCATCCATAACTTCTGCTTTGGGGTGAGGCCACAGAAGAAGACCACCCACCTACTCTATGTTAAGCAGGGGAAGAGTGAGAGTCTGAGGGACTATATAGCCAGATTCAATAAGGAGAAGCTGGAGGTGGAAGACTATGAGGAGAGCATAGCTATGACAGCCCTGATTGGAGGACTCCAAAAGGGGAAGCTGTTATGGAAGCTTGCTGAAGACCCTCCGAGGATGATGGACGAACTGTTGTCAACAGTAGGAAAGGTGATGAACGCCGAAGAGGCGATGGCTGTAAAATGTGAAGACGAAAGAGGAGGTGCTGGTGGGAGTAAATACCCTAAGAAGAACAAGGAGGGGAAGAAGAGGTCCTCGGATGACAAGTTCGCGGGGTACACCCCTCTAACAGTCAGCTGTGAACAAATTCTCAATGAGATTAAGAGTGACCGGTCTCTGAAGTGGCCTGAGAAGCTGAGGCAGCCCCCGGCAAGAGGAATAAGAACCTGTGGTGTGAGTTTCACCAAGACTACGGCCACGTAACGGACAAATGCTTTGCTCTGAAAGACGAGATTGAGAAGATGCTGAAAGAAGGGAAGCTCAGAAAGTACGTCGACAAAGGTGCCTTCAAGAGGGGCCGAGGGGACGACCCCAGAAAGAAGCGAGGCGATGCATGCAGAGAAGGTCCTCAAAAAAGAGGGGACGACCCTTCTGATGATGAGGACGACCCAGACCTCCCACCGAGAGACGACCACGGCCCTGTCAAAAGGCTTAATATGATCTCGCTCGGAGTGGAAATGATCTCCGGGGGTCTTGCAGGAGGAGGGTCTAATGACGCCGACAGGAAGGCCCATGTGGCTGAGGTCAAGGCAGTGACGAAGACGGTACACGCGACCTCCCTGGAGGTCAAGTCAGAAAAAAGGAAGAAGGTTGATATGGACACACTGATAGTGGGATTTTCAAGAATGGACTTCAAAGACCTCTTGGCCCCACACGATGACCCTCTCGTCATCACTACCAGGGTGCACGGATGCGAGGTGCCGAGGTTCTTGGTAGATGGGGGTAGTTCTGCAGATGTGATGTTTTGGACATGCTTCAAAGCCTTGGGTCTCAGCCGTGCTAGACTCGTCCCCTACCATCATCCATTGATTGGGTTCAGTGGGGAAAAGGTTCACACCCTTGGGGTATATGAGGCCGATGTGAGGATGGGGGACGAGTGGCCGAAATGGCTCACCAAGAAGGTCAGTTTCTTTGTGATGGATGAGCAGGTGTTTTCGGCCTACAACATCATACTGGGGCGTGTGGCCCTCAAGGGGTTTGAAGCCGTGCCGTCTACGGTCCATTAGATGATCAAATTTCCAACCCCTTACGGGGTGGGGGAAGTTCAGGGAGACCAGACGGCAGCGAGAGAATGTTACTACAACTCCGCTGAAGAAAGGGAGGCACTCAAGAGGGCTACAACCACTTACAACATTGATACCCTAGACCCCAGGGACGAGACGAAGCTCAAAAAAGGAGAGGCCTCCGAGGAGGTAGAACCCATCATCCTCGATGAGGATGACCCGGGAAAAACCGTCCAAGTTGGCAAGTCTCTGAAGCCCAATATCAAGGAAGACCTCATCAAACTGTTGAGGAGAAGACGAAGCGTCTTCGCGTGGAGTCATGTAGATATGCTGGGGATCAACCCTGAAATCATGTGCCACAAGCTCAATGTGGTAGAGGGAGTGAAGCCGGTAAAGCAGAAGAGGAGGATTTACTCTAGAGAGAAGTACGAGGTCATCAGGGATGAGGTCAAAAAATTAGAAGACGCTGAATTTATCAGAGAGGTCATCTACCCTGAATGGTTGTCCAATGCAGTCATTGTCCCAAAGGCCAACGGGAAGTGGCGAATGTGTGTGGACTTCACAGATCTCAACAAGCACTGCCCCAAAGACAACTTCCCTCTCCCCCGCATTGACCAGATGGTAGACGCTACTGCAGGCCATGAGCTCATGAGTTTTATGGATGCCTACTCAGGGTACAACCAGATCTTCATGAACCCTGAAGACTCGGAGAGGACTACCTTCATCACTGACAAGGGGACATACTGCTATAGGGTCATGCCCTTTGGTCTAAAAAATGCGGGGGCAACGTACCAGCGCCTCGTAAACAAAATGTTCGAAGACCAAATTGGGAAGTCCATGGAGGTCTACGTGGATGACATGCTGACCAAGAGTTTGAAGGCAGAGGATCATGTGGCAGACCTGGAGAGGACCTTTAATACGATGGACAAGTACCAGATGAAGCTTAATCCGACCAAGTGTGTCTTCGAGGTCGGAGCGGGGAAGTTCTTGGGGTTCATTGTCAACCAAAGAGGCATCGAGGCCAATCCTGAAAAGATAAAGGCTCTTATTGAGATGAAGACCCCCAAATCCATTAAAGACGTTCAAAGGCTCACAGGGAGAGTGGCTGCCCTGAACAGATTTGTGTCAAGGGCCATAGACAGGTGTTTACCCTTCTTCAAGATCCTCAGGAAGGCCTTTGAATGGAGTGAAGAGTGTGATGAGGCTTTCAAGGAGCTAAAATCATACTTAGGGTCTCCCTTGCTGCTGTCACGACCCGTGCAGGGTGAACGACTTTACGTGTACCTCGCCGTCTCAGAGTCGGCCATCAGCGCAGCCATTGTGAGAGACGAAGACGGAATACAGAAGCCTGTGTATTTTAACAGCAAGGCACTCCAGGGGGCAGAGCAAAGATACCCGAGGATGGAGAAGTTGGCCTACGCCTTGATCCATGCCTCGAGGAAGATGAAGCCGTACTTCCAGTCCCATACAATGGTCATCCTCACCGACTCTCCTCTTAGGCAGGTTCTACACAATCCAGAAAAATCAGGTAGGTTGATGGCCTGGGCTATAGAGCTGGGGGAGTTTGACATTGTGTATCAACCTAGGACTGCCATTAAGGGGCAGGCATTGGCAGACTTCGTGGCTGAGTTCACTTGGGAAGATGATGAGGTCGAAGGTGAGACCCTTGGGAAGACGGATACAGAAGACAGACCCGCCGACACACCCGCAGATAGGGCCGAGACAAGCACTGCTAGAAAGAAAGCGACTGAAAACGAAGAGGAAAAATACATCTTTAGACAGGGGTCCCTCTCTGAGAGAAATTTTTCAGAGGGAAAGACTCTGTGGAGCCTCTTCGTTGACGGGTCCTCCTGTGACAGTGGAAGTGGGGCTGGACTGATACTATCAGCACCCGATGGCACAGACGTTGAATACGCCCTGAGGTTCAACTTCAAAGCCTCCAACAACGAGGCTGAATATGAGGCCTTAGTAGCAGGCCTCTCCTTGGCCAAGTCTCTTAGTGTCGGCCAGATTCTGGTCCATAGTGATTCAAGGCTAGTGGTGAATCAGATACTAGGGGCCTACGAGGCTAAGGACGAGAGGATGGCTAGATATCTCGAGAAGGTGAGGTCACTACTGAAAGGCTTCAGAGAAGTAAAATTAAAGAGGATACCTAGGCTCGACAACGGCCGTGATGATGCCCTTGCGAGATTGGTCTCGGCAACTAGGACAGACATCAGGAGGACGGTCCCAGTGGAAATTTTGCTTCAGCCAACTATTGAGGGCACTGAGGGAACACTCAGTAATTGCCTAAATGTTTCTCAAGAAGCTTCGTGGATGGACCCCCTGATCAGATACATTAAATAGGGTGAGATGCCAGAAGCAAGGCAGGAAAGGAAGAAGCTGAGGTACAGGGCTGCAAAATTCACTGTCATCGGAGACACCTTGTACAAAAAGGGGTTTTTGCTCCCCTTACTTAGGTGTGTGCATCCCTCAGAAGTCCCTTCCATTTTGCAAGATGTGCACGAAGGATCGTGCTCAAGCCACATCGGGGGCAGATCCTTAGCGAAGAGGGTGATCACCCAAGGCTACTGGTGGCCGACCTTGGGGAAAGACGCCGCAGCATACGTAAAAAAGTGTGATAAATGCCAAAGATTTGCTACCATCCCTCATCAACCCCATCAGCCTTTTACCTCCATTACATCTCCGTGGCCGTTCGCAGTGTGGGGGATTGACCTGGTAGGGCCCTTACCAAGAGCAGTCAATAACTATCGGTTCCTCATTCTAGAGATTGACTACTTATCAAAGTGGGTAGAGGCCGAACCGATGGTCACAGTTACAGAGCAGAAGACCTTCCAGTTCATCTGGAAAAATGTGATATGCAGATATGGTCTGCCCAACACCCTCATTTCAGATAACGGGACGCAGTTCAAGAATGCCTCTCTGCAGAAGTACTATGAGAGGGTAAATATCAAACAATTTTTCTCCACCCCAGGCCAACCTCAGGCCAATGGGCAAACCGAAGTTACGAACAGGACAATCCTAGATGGAATTAGGAAGAGGCTTGAGGAGGCAAAAGGAAGATGGGTCGAAGAGTTATATGCAGTGTTGTGGGCATACAGGACGACAGTGAGGACCTCTACCGGGGAGACCCCATTCATGCTAGCTTATGGATCAGAAGCCGTCATCCCCACCGAAGTCGAGTTTCCTACTCATAGGGTCCAAATGTACGACCCCCAGGGAAATGCGGAAGAGAGGAGACTCGACTTGGACCTGATTGAGGAAAGGAGGGAAGACGCTGATATAAGGCAGGCTTCCTACCAGCAGAGGACCGCAAGGTTTTACAATCAGAGGGTGAAACAGAGACCTATTGCAGTGGGGGACTTGGTCCTCAAGAAGACTTGGTAAAATCCCAACAAGCTCCATCCTAATTGGCATGGTCCATATAGGGTCATCGATGAAGTTGTCCCTGGGACCTATAGACTAGAAAACCTAGAAGGGGAACCTTTTTCCAATCCCTGGAATGCAGACCATTTGAAGAAATACTATCAGTAGTGTTGTAAGGTCTTGAAAAGACATAATTGTAATGAGAGTTGCTTCAACAGAACACTTTGGAAAATTAATGAGAAATATCAGTGTTTCCCTCATCCTGTGGTTGTCAGTTCTAGCACGCATGGAAACATCTACAGAGAACCACCCTCGGCTATAATGAGGGCCAGTGGAGGGGACGACCCCACCACTGTCCTCAAGAAAGACGAGGGTAGACATTGCTAAAAACCATTAATTTGGTAAGTTGAACCCTCGGCTATAATGATGGCCAGTGGAGGGGACGACCCCACCACTGTCCTCAAGAAAGACGAGGGTAGACTTTGTAAAAACCATTAATTTGGTAAGTTGAACCCTCGGCTATAATGAGGGCCAGTGGAGGGGACGACCCCACCACTGTCCTCAAGAAAGACGAGGATAGACTATGTTAAAAACCCATTAATTTGGTAAGTTGAACCCTCGGCTATAATGAGGGCCAGTGGAGGGGACAACCCCACCACTGTCCTCAAGAAAGACGAGGGTAGACTTTGTAAAAACCATTAATTTGGTAAGTTGAACCCTCGGCTATAATGAGGGCCAGTGGAGGGGACAACCCCACCACTGTCCTCAAGAAAGACGAGGGTAGACTTTGTAAAAACCGTTAATCTGGTAAGTTAATCCCTCGGCTATAATGAGGGCCAGTAGAGGGGACGACCCCACCACTGTCCTCAAGAAAGACGAGGGTAGACTATGTTAAAAACCAAAAGTTAATCCCTCGGCCATAATGAGAGCCAGTGGAGGGGACGACCCCACCACTGTCCTCAAGAAAGACGAGGGTAGACTTGGTTAAACACCATTAATTTGATAAGTTGGACCCTCGGCTATAATGAGGGCCAGTGGAGGGGACGACCCCACCACTGTCCTCAAGAAAGACGAGGGAAAGGTTAGTGGAATTAACAAAGACAGCAAACCAACAAAGAGCAAACCATAAAAGCAGTAAATATGGAAGACAGTAAATATGGAAGACAGTAGAAGAAGACGATGATATTGATTAAAGTGTTACACAAAATATCCAAGTGTTTTACAAAACAGAGCACAAAAATAATAGGTACACTATGAGGGTATGGGCTACAGACAGCCACCCTAAGGGACGATGTCAGAGGGCAGAGCCTCAACATCTACAGGAGTGGTATCCTCAATAACCAGAACTGGATGATCTTCAGAAGTGCCGACCCCCTCGACTTGAACTTGGGATTCCACTTGGTTGAGAGCCTCGGCAATTAAGGGATCGTCCAGTTGAACACCCTCCAGTGAAGGATGAACCGAGGACACGACGTCGCCAAACCTGAGGATGACCCATCGGCAGGCAGTCCTGATTCCTCTTTCCAAATATTCAAGGTCGAAGCCCTGAAACTCGTCAGAAACTTTGTAAGCCTCAACAGCATCGACCTCGGCTTTCATAATGGCTGCTTCAAGGTCAGCTTTGTACTTGGCCTCCATGTTGGTCAAGGCCTCGTCCTTTTCCTTGAGAATCAAGTCCCTGGCCTTAATGTCCTCGTCCCTGGCCTTAATGTCCTCGTCGTGCTGCCTTGTCAGCTCGTCCAGGATCCTTGCATGCTCAGTCCTGGAACTTTCCAACTCAGCCCTTGCAGTGTCAAGCTCAGACTGAAGATCATCCTCATGTTGAATATCCCTTTCGGCCTCATGGAACTTCACCTGATTCTCAGCCATCCACTTGGTTGCTGAGGTGAAGGCACAAACAGACTGCGTAAAAAAATAAACAGATGTCAAGAGGGGCCGAAGAAACAGTTGGTGAAAGAATGAAATTTAAGATGTGGGTCAGAACCAATACCTGTGCAAGGGAGTGCAGACCATAGTCGTACACTTTGGCTGGAGGAATCTTTGACAAGAAGTCGTAGTCAGCAGCCGAGGGTGCAGAGAACATTAAGGCCTTGGCTGCCTTCAGATTTGCAATGAGCGACGAGGGCTCGGCTCTCAGATGCGCCAGGTTCTGAGACCAGAAGGCCCCCATAATGGACGAAGAGGTCATCCCCTCAGAGGCTTCGACCCTGGCCCTCGTCCGAAAATCAGGCCGAGGGTCAACAGGGGCCTCAGCCTCCTTCCTTTTATTGCTGTCAGTGGTCGGCTCCACCACCGTCGGCCCAGCGGCCTTTGTCTTCCTCGGAGCCTGCTGAGGCTCCTTCCCCTTCTTCTTGGCCAGTCCAGATAGTAAGCTGGGAGCAGTCATTTCCCAAAGATAATCCGATATACCTACAGGACGACCTGATAAGAAGACGACACGTCAGAAAAATGCAGAGATAAAGAGAAAACACTTCAAAAATAAGTAAAGAATGGAAAATATGCAGTGTAACTCACATAGTTCTGTCAAAGGGCCGACCCTCAGACCAGCTTCTTTGGGGAACCGAGGGGTCATCAAGTCTTCGAATTTTGCAAGTTCACCCTCTCTCCCTCGTCCTCTAAGGTAATCAACAATGTCCTTCTCCTCCAGGCTAAGCCCAGGGTCTGATCTGGCCTTCATGGAGGGGTTAGACCACTTCCTGGGGACCCTCAGACTATCGGCAACGGGCTCCCACTCCCCCGAGATGAAGAAAAACCTCTTTTTCCAATCATGGTTGGAAGTTTGCACCACATGGAGGAGTTTCTTCTCAGACCTCCTTGCCCCCAGATGATAATAGCCAGGCTGTTTGGACGAAGAGGTAATGTTGTAACAACCCAAAAATAGGTCAGCTGAGGGCTCGTCGGTGAAGGCATTCTTCCACAAGGAAATATAGCCCAGGATCGTCCTCCAGGAGTTGGGGGGAAGTTGAGAGGGAGCAACACCAAGGGCAGAAAGGATGTCTACAATGGCAGTATGCAGAGGGAATCTGACTCCGACCTTGAGAATTTGCTCGTAAACTGCAACCTCTCCCTCTCCACAATCAAAAACCCTCTCAGACTCAGAGGGAATACTCATAGTTATGCTGAGAGGCACTCCATAGGCATGCCTCCATATCAGGAGGTCGCGATCCCTAACAGAGGAGATAAAGGACGAGGCATGTGAGGTATCAACTTCGTCATCTGTGTCATCATCCTCGTCCTCAGTCCCCTCCCCTCGGTCGGTGGGCCCTGTGGAAAAGCCACTTGGAAGGCATGGGGAGACAGGGTTGACACGGGGACAGCCTTAGAGGGGACCGTACCTTCAGCCTCTCGGCCTGGGCTTAGGTCAGACATCTCCCTCCTACCAGAAGTTTCAGCACCAGTTGGCGAGGATACTCTCTCGTCCATCTCACTTGGTTTGGTAGTCTCGGCTGTACGAGCGGACGACCCACAAGACTCATACGGTTCAAATGGTTTTATGGTGGCAAGAGGAACGGGAAAGATGGGTCGTACCCAATTAGGGTCGGCTCCTCATCTCCTCTCTTCCTCTTCCTCTATTCGTCTGATCTCGGCGAAGAGCTTCTCTCTCAAGGATGGGAACTCAGATATTAAGCTATAAAGCCTCCTAAGCATTAAAGGGAAGGCTCTACACTTAGCTATTACACCAAACTTAGCTAACTTAGCTACAAACAAGTGGGAAATTGACCAGGTTGGACTTTTGGATCGAAACAAAGGAACTCAATGGGTTTGGTCAAGAACATCCAAGAACCAGTTACGGGAGAAGACACCGGAAAAGACACCGAAAAAGGTTATGGCACAACTTAAAGAAAATGGCTGCCTACGAGCCTAAAAAACAAACGAAAATGAAGGAAAAAGAGAACGCTGGGGAGAAAGGATTACCTGATGAAGAGAGCAAGAACTGCCCAGGTCGCTAAGCTCGAAGGCTGCAGAAAATGGCGATGTAGGCTGATAAAATTCTAGAGAGAGAGAATGCTTAGGCGCGAAGAAGAAGAAGGAAGAAAGAGAGTTTGAAAATCTCTTAAATACTTTGGTAATAAGTGGACCCATTTACCAAGAAAGGTATAATTAGGGCACAAGGCCCCAAGTGCACTGCGCAGTCGCCATGCCTTGGAAACTGAAACAGCAATGAGTATCTGCCCAGGTGTCACTCACCTAACTGATCATACATGCATCTCATTTAAAACACTATCCCTCAGCCATCTCAATAGCACCTATGGTTAAGGGCTGGGGGTGATTGATATACCCGTTTATATCCTCGGCTTGGCTGATGATAACCTCCAAACGGACGACCTTACGAGGGGCCGACCCCTCTTACAGGCTCCATACAACCCCTCAGAGGGCCGACCCTCCACCTGGCTTCAGACGACAGTACGAGGGGCCGACCCTCCACCAGGTTCCAGACAATCCTACGAGGGGCCGACCCTTCACCAGGCTCCAGACGACCCTACGAGGGGCCGACCCTTCACCAGGCTCCAGACGACCTTATGAGGGTACGACAGTACGAGGCCAGAATTGGGCCAGGCTCACTACTGGAAGAAACTTTGCCCTCGGCCTCGGCTCATAGGCCGGGGGTGACATCATGACAGCGCGTGGTTTGGGAGACGCGTGGAACAGTGCGCGTGAGGCTCACATGGCACGTGGAAGACCGTTACAACCAAATCACCCCCTTACGTGAGGGAATATTATGTCATCATTTGGCATCTACAGGTGTCAATAGGAGATTGGCTATATCATCATTCACATGCACCATGCATACTTGGGGGGTACACTACACCCCCCAAGACCTATATATACATGTCACCTACAACCCTACAGGGGATCGATCCATTAACTGTAGCCCTAGCCAAAACTCTGTTGGTACACACAGTAGAGAGAGAGAGGGTTATGTGCATTGTATCCAAGGCCATTAGTGCCCATACTTAGTGGATCACACACTCACAGTGGATGTAGGCCAAATTGGCTGAACCACTATACATCATTGTCTTATCTCCTCTTATACTCATCCCCTTCTACATACTTATACACTTACACAACTCTATGGCTGCCATGGCTGCTACTGTTTGAGCTCACTATCACTTATCCGGTGGTGCTAAATCTTAGCATCATCACATACCCCATTTCTTTTCATGTGTTTATACTTGAGGTGCCGGCGGCAGTTTTGGCATGATGCCGGAAAACGGGTGTCATAAAATTCCATGGATGATCTTAGTTCTCTTGACTCGTCCCATCAACCGAAAGCAGATATTTTTGTAGGCCTCACATGTGAAACAATTGCTTTGTTCTACACGTGTCATATGGGTAATTACAATTACCCCCGACAATATGAGCTCTTGAGGATGAAATCGTCCACCACCCACCCAAAATAATGTGTTTGGGCCCATTAATTGTGTTTGTGAGTCAAAATGGTTTGAACGATCTAATAAGACGGTTTGTTGACGGTCATTAGCGGGTCAAAATGGTTTTGGAACCTCTCAAAAATAAATTACAAAAGAGTTTAAAGATTTTTTATTTATTTAAATACCTACTTGTATATTTTTTTTCAAAATTATTATATCATATTTATTCGTATATGGTATAATATTTGTTTTTTCCCAAAAAAAAAGTGGGTCAACTCGATCCGATCTGGGTTTGACCCGAACCGACCCGGATTTGATCCGCTCAAATTATTCTGTTCGACCCGCTTTTGACCCGCTCAAATTTATCCATATCCATTTTTGATCCGTCCATAATCACCCATAACCGCCCATTAGCCACTACTAATTGCAATAAACCACATGCGTGGTCCCATCAATAGGCATGTATGTGACTTTTGTATCTTTAAAATAAGGGGGTTTTGGGAAACGGTTCTCATAATGCTTAAAATGTATAAAAATAAGACGCTCCATATAATTTTATAAATATAGTCCCTGCACTAAAAACGCCAAGAAAAATGGTGCCGCTGGCGCGGACCAAAAAAATAAAGGGTATTGTACTACAGTGATTAGATTTATAAATGCTATTGTACCACAGGAACTAGGTTTATAAACTTGAAAATTATTGTTCTAAAAATTTAAATATAGGAAGCAACGTGAGCTTTACCTTAATTCTCTATTAAAATAATATTTCAGCTACATTCGACAGTGCATTGTGTGGCTCAATATCAGTTCATATCATAAATCTTTTACTTTCGGCTATGATAGACCCCCGTCGACTTAAAATTGCTGACACACGCAAATACATTTTATATTGAAAAAGTCTATCCCCACACTCTTATATATTACTTCACATCTTTTCAATATCTAAAAATATTACTACCCTTTAAATATTTTATCTTTATTTTCCAAAAATAACTTTAAAAATAAATAAATAAAAACTGATAATTAATTTTGATAAAAAAAATAAAATCAACTAATTACATCTAATTTTAATTAAAAAACACAACAAACTTAAATTTAAAAAAAAGTACATTTAACTTTGATTTAAAAAAAACTATAATTAAATTTAATAAAAAAAAAAATACGACTAACTTTCATTAAAAAAATACAATCAACTAATTATAGTTAACTTTGATAAAAGAAAAGTTTAGAGTTAACTTTGATAAATTAAAAGAAAAGGCTGTAACTAACTTTGATAAAAAAAAATGCAATTAATTTTGATAAAAAAAGCTACAATTAATTTCGATAAAAAAAGTTAGAACGAACTTTGATAAATAAAAAAAAACAACCAACTAATTACAACTAATTATGGTAAATAAAAAAAATTACAGCTAACTTTGGTAAAATTTTAAAAAAAAAACTACAGATTTTGATAAAAAAAAAAATAGAGGCGACTTTGATTAAAAAAAAAAGAAGAGGAGATAAAGATGAGCACAACTAATTCATAAAGGTTTAAATACATGTCAATTGGGTGAGTCCGGGAATATTAGTGTTGATGTAAAAAATTAGATTTGACCTAACTATTTTAATCACAGATAAAAAGAATAAAGAAATAATAGACAATAGATTTTTAAAGTGGTTCAGCCTTGTAAGAATGGCCTACGTCCACTGTTTTTGTTATTGCTGACTGTTTGTTTGGAATTCTCGAGGAATCGTTTTCTCAAGAAATTTCGGTCCCTCTCCAATGAGGAGGTTACAATGTATTTATAGCCTTGAGGATGTACAAATGAAAGAACAATGCGCTGTTATCTAGTAGACATGTTCATCTGTATGATAATAAATAAGCATTTAATGCGCATTCATCTCCTTGATTATCCTGATTAGAATGCTATGTTGCTCGGACCGCTTAAGCTGCTCGGACCGCCTAAGTAGCTCGACATGCTCGAGCTGCTCGGGGCCCCTGAGTTCCTCGTGGCTTCTTAGTTGCTCGGTGATCTTGAGTTGCTCGATAGAAGTATACATAATTGCCACGCTGGCAGACACGTGTCTGTAAGTGAGTGGTCCATGTCAGCAGACTAAATTTGGTATCAACAGAAGCCCCCAATGTTTCGTAGTTTGATGATGAAGAAAAGTAAGGAACATTCTGCTGCTTAGATTTTTGGTTTGTATGGATTTTAGGCAAACTTTCTTTGTATATAACTCCTTTTTTGAGTGCATAGTATCAGGCTTTTAAAGTATTTTGAATTTCCATAATCGCTTCGATTTTTGTGCCCTTTTTCTTCTTTTTAGCCGTCGGATACGCAAACGTCCGCCTTGGTAATCATTGCTTTTCTCTATTCCCGAGGTAAAGTATTTAAACGCGGCAGAAATCCTATCGTCTTTCACTTTTCAAATCTGTGTCTTCGAACTTTTCATTTCTTCTCTATCTTGTGCGTTCGTTTCTTCCATTGTTCGTTGCCAACTGGTTCACTCTTCTCCTGTAAGATCTTCTTCCTTCTCTTTTACTTATTTTGTTCATCATGGTTTACCTTGTTGAATCTCTTGACAAATTACGTTCTGAATTTTCAATTCCTTCATGGGTCATATTGGAAGAACTTTCTGAACCTTCTGACTATTTTTCTTTGGCTGAGGGACATTGGTTCCCGAGTCTCTTTGTGGCCGAATGTGGCTTTTCTTTTCCTCCAAATCCTTTATATTTGGAGTTTTGTCAATATTTTGACGTTGTACCTGCAAAAATAGCACCAAATACCTGGAGAATAGTTAATAGAGTTCATAGGTTGAACCAACTTCATGGAACCCGTTTAGGGATTCCAGAGATTATGTATTGCTACAGATGGGTTGTCAGCGATAGTAATTTTTATTTAAAAACTAAATTTTTGAATAGGGCGTTAGTTGTCAATCTTCCTGATGCCAATAGGGAGTATTTTGAACATGGAGTGGTAATGAAAAATTGGCAACACCCTCCATTAAATGGAGATGATGTATACCAAGGTCCTAGATGTCCTCCTTATGGCAATGGGATAGGTTGTTTTTATTTTTTAAAATCTTGCTTTCTTTGTGTTTGATAAAATGTATCACTGACATTTAATTTTTGATTATTTGCAGCTGACATCAAGAGAAAATCTCCCAAAGAGATTGATGTTAATTTCAAGCATTTGAAACTTATCTGGAGTTTGCATCAATCTATGGCCGAGGAACACATTAGATCTGCTTCTTATTTGTTGCAGTACAAGAGTTATACTTCATCTTTTACTGCTCGTCCAGTGGTGGTTGACATTGGCCAAGTACCAGCTTCTGAAACTGGTGTGGAAGGTTCTTCCTTTGAATCGAATATTCCCATCAGTAATCTAATGAAGAGAAGAAGAGCTCCTGCCTTCTTTGACAAATCAAACTTTGCCAATATGGAGGCAAAGAAAAATAAACAAAATGTCCCAGAAGAAGGGACGAAAATTATTGATGCTCATCCTCCTACTGCTACCGAGAAAGTTGTTGAGAAGCCCCCTGTGGCTCCGAGCAAGATTGTTGCCATTACTCCTCCTAGTGAGGTTATTGTCATATCACCAGCTAAGACAACGTCCTTAGTTGAGAATGTTCCTGTTCCTCCAAGGAGGTTAAAGAAAAATTCTTTTGAGAGACTTGCTGAACCAGTCTCTCAATCATCAACTGTTGAAGGTGGTGTTTCAACTTTTATTCCCCCGAGCTCCGCTGTGGGCTTAGTAAAATCTTGGATTAATCCAGAGGTCCCTGACATTGAAAATTCTCTCACTCGTGAGAGAGTTACTGCTCTAGCTGCTCAACACATTGCCTCAGTAAGTATTATTGATCTGAGCCTTTTATTTTTTAATGCTATGTTCATACATTTACTTAGAGTTATTTCTTTTCTCAGTTGGTAACGTGCTTCAACAGCATTGTAAAAAGGGATGAAGCCATCAGGGCCTCTAGTTCCTCGGATGGAGTAGAAAAGGCTTTTACTGGATTAACCCAGTCTTTGAAAGACTCTCATCAGAAGTATGAGGAAAATAAATTTGCTTGGGAGAAGCAGGTTAAGTCCGTTGAGCAAGAGAGAGATCGAGCTGTGGAAGCCTCCAAGGGATTGGAGAAGAAATTGAAAGAGTTTGAGAAGAATAGTAAAGAGCTTGAGGAGAAGCTCAAGAATGCTGAAGAGCTTGAGAATAAGCTCAAAACTGCTGAAGAGGAAGTTGGTAGACTTCATGATGTTGATCGTCAGAAACAGGAGGTGGAAGGGAAATTGAAGGTTGTCGAGGAACTTCTTATTGAGAGGACTTCCTCGGAGAAGGCAAAAAGAAGAAATACTGTTAAAAAGTCTTTCAGCGCTGGTTAGGACAAAGGCTGGAACAAAGGCCTAGTTGCCATGTCCTCTCAAATGGAGTTTTCCATCCTTAAATATTTCAGGAATGGATGGGTTGCAGCTCTGCAGGAGCTAAAAATCGCTGAGAATTCTGAACTGTTCCAGCGACACACTTATGGACCTCCTCTTTCTCCTGGAGAAGAAGAAGAGGACGAAGCTGCCTCAGAAGAATCTTCCATGATAATTGGGGACCAGGTCCCTGCTGTTGAACCTTGCTCCGAGCAGCCCCAACCAGCAAACACTTCTATCGAGCAACTTTCATTGCCCTTTGAGCAACCAACCTCTTCGTCCAAGCCTTCCGAGGAAGTCTTAGGAAGCAAGGAGAAGGTGTAGAGTTGTTCGGATCTTTCTTTTACTTTTTTATTGAATGTAATTTTGGACTATGTACTTCTTTTTGTGATGAAATAAAATTTGAACTTTGGTTGTTCGGCTTGATTTTTCTCTTGTCCTTGCTCTGCTTATATCATCATTGATTCTTTTTATTTCTCTTTGCTAGTTTTTGGCTAGGATGGAACTCTTATCAGCTCATGACACAAATTTGATGAAGAAATGCAATAACTATTTTAAAGCTGGTCATGCAGACCTAAATGAGGCTCAAATCATTGACATCCTTGTTCCAGATACTTCTGAACGAGCAGTCGAAGCTTACCGATATCTGAAGTGCCTGCTCGATCGAGCTGTTGCCAATAATGTGGCATATTATGAGATGATTGAGGATCTCCAAGGAACTATATAGGAACTCCAGCAGCAGTACAAAGAGTCCTCTACACTTTTGCACCAAGGGTACGAGAAGAAATATCAACAGTTAAGTGCTGAAAAATGATATGATAAATTCATCTCTGCTTACAAGAAGAAAGAGAGCGTTTTAAAGCTTTAAGTTGAAGGGCATAAGCATATCGCCAAGTTGCTGGAGCAAGAGAACATTTCCTTGCAATAGGAAGTAAAACAACTTAAGTCTGCTGCGTCTTCCTCGGGAGCCTTGGTCCCTGTCAATGATGAAGGTTTTTCTTTTTTGGAGGTAAAAAATATTAACTTGCGAGATGAGTTGGAAACTTTGAAAAAAGCTGGACCCACCACTTCTACTCGTGGACAAGAAAGATCTTCTTCTCGGGGACGAGCAACGGCTGGTCGAATTTCTATTGAAGAAGCAAGAACTCAAGCGGCCTTGGAGAATCAAGCCTTTCAGTTGATAGCGAAGAACCAGGCCTTAGCAGAGATGTCCAAGAAGATTCTGAACCTCAGCGAGCAACTTTTTACACAAAGCTCTGCCTTGGAAAATAAAGAACTTCTGGTGAAGAATCTTCACGAGCAACTAGAGAGGTTAACTTACCAATTCCATAAACAGCCTAGAGAGTTTTGGATGGCTGGTTACAATGAAGCACTTTGTCATCTTGATGCTCGTTTAGAACAGTCGAACAATGAAGGGTATAAACAGGGATGGTTGAATGCTCTATGTGTTTTAAAATTGGATAGAGGTCATTTCTTATGGGATTACTATACTCCTGGAGTTCTTGATCTACCAGTCCCCCCTTTCAAGCTTGACCTTAGTTAGATTCCAGCCCGGGCCATTCCTCGCGTTCTAATCTCTAAGTATCTTGATGATTATAGTCTTCATTCAAATTTAGAAATATCTCGCCCAGAACACCAGCTTGACCGTCCATCTATAATGAATGTCAGAATGCTGCAAGATCTGAATTTCATAAATTCCCCTTATAGTCTGATGATCCTCCAGTTGGGGTAGACCCTGTGCCAAAGGAAGAGGGGAAGAAACCCATAGAGTAAAATTTGTTCAATTGATATCACATGCGATCTGTAATTTATATCATATGTAATTTGTTCTGGTTTTAATGAAGAAATTTTTAGTTTTCTTTGCAATTTAATTGTCATTAGTTTGGAAATATTTTATAGAATATCTCTTTTATTTACCGATGAACATGTATGTATATCTGTAGAAAGATAAAAATCTCTTGTTTGGTTTTTAAATTCCCGACCAACCGGAGTTGGTGGTAATTTGCTTGCCGATCAATCGGAGTTGGTCGTAAATGTTTCTTGACTAACCGAAGTTGGTGGTAATTTGATCCCGACCAACCGGAGTTGGAAGAGATTATATTGCCGATCAACCGGAGTTGGTCGTATTTATTTCCCGACCAACTGGAGTTGGAAGAGATTATATTGCCGATCAACCGGAGTTAGTCGTATTTATTTCCCGACCAAGCGGAGTTGGTGGTAATTTGCTTCCCGACCAACCGGAGTTGGAAGGGATTGATTCTGAACTTGATGCATAGTGTGTAGCACTAATACTCCAAAAAATTTCAACAAAAAGAGGGAACTGGGTAAAACATTCAACACTTTATTTATACTGAAGAAGACTCCATTACATAGAAATTCCAACTACTGATAATACTTGCGTAGATGTTCTGCATTTCATGCATTCTTAAATTCTTCTCCTTCCAAGGTTTCAATCCTATATGTCCCTGGACGAACAACTTCTGTTACTCTGTAGGGTCCATGCCAGTTAGCTTCCAGTTTGTTGTGCTTTTGAATTACTTTCTTCAGCACATAGTCTCCTTCCTTAAAATCACACTTCTTTACCCTCTTGTTGTAAAATAAAGATGTTCGTTGTTGGTATGCAGCATTCCTGATTGCTGCTTCTTCTCTAACTTCTTCAAGCATATCTAGATCTAATCGCCTCATCAAGTCACTGATAGGAGAATTAAAATTCAGCACCCTGTGTGTGGGTAGGCCCAACTCGACAGGTATAACAGCTTCACTTCCAAATGCCAGCATGTATGGAGATTCTCTTGTTGCTGCTCGTGGTGTAGTACGATAAGCCCACAGCACAGAATGTAGCTCGTTAATCCAATTTGCCTTTGCATCATCCAGTCATTTTTTTAAACCATTCAGCAGTGTTCTGTTCGTCACCTCAGTTTGTCCATTGCTCTGGGGATGGCCTGGTGAAAAGTGGGTCTTCAATATGTTTGACTGATGATAATATGCATCAAACTTCTTGTTGTCAAACTGAGTTCCATGATCTGTGATGAATGCATGGGGAAGACCATATCTACAAATGATATTCTTCCAAATAAATTGATACACCTTGTCATATGTCATATCAATAAGAGGCGCAGCTTCTGCCCATTTAGTAAAGTAATCCACAGCGACCACGAGATATTTAAATCTTCCCCTGGTCGTTGAAAGTGGCCCGACCAAGTCTATTCCCCACATAGAAAATGGCCAAGGGGACATGATGGATGTTAATAATGCTTGGGGAGTTCTTCGGACATAAGAGAAACGTTGACATTTATCACACTTCTTTGCGTAAGATGTACAATCAGCTCTCATCATCGGTCAATAATACCCTTGTGTTGTTATTCTTCGCAAAAGCGTCCAACTTGCCACATGGGCTCCACAAGACCCTTCATGGATTTCTTCGATCAAATTTTTCACCTCGGAGGGGTGGACACATCTTTGTAACCCCGTTATAATTCCCCGTCTATATAAAATGCCATTGGTCAATACATAACGGGCAACTTTAAACTTCAATTTCTTAGCTGCGAGTTTATCAGTTGGCAGAGCCCCCTCTTCAATGTAGGCCCTAATGGGATCCATCCAAGATAGTCCTAAATCAAAGGTAATAAAATTCATCATTAGATCCTCGTTTATGCTCCGATCAACTAGGATTTCTATTGGGATTGTTCTTCTTAGATCGATGCGTGTGGTTGATGCTAACCGAGCTAGTGCATCTGCTCTTGCGTTCTCCGATCTCGGTATTCTAATCAGTTGTACGACATTAAAACTTGATACAACCTCTATTGCCTTCGTATGGTACTTGATCATTAATTCTCCTTTTGCTGCATATACCCCCAGCATTTGATTTACGATCAATTGTGAGTCACTGAATACGATAACCTGCTCTGCCTTCATGTTTTTTGCCAAACTAAGACCAACAATCATAGCTTCATATTCAACTTCATTATTAGAAGCTTTAAATTGAAAGTGCAGAGCATAGTCCACATTGATCTCATCTGGGCTGTTTAAAATAATCGCTGCTCCACTGCCTGTATTGCAAGATGAGCCATCCACATATAGATTCCATATAGGTACTTTATCATCAAACTTTTGATAGGACAGAGTTCCTCGGTGGAATATTTATTTCTTCTTTATGTCCTCTTCTAACACTTCTTGCTGTTCGTCGACCATCTTCTCTTGCTCGTCAACCAACTTAAGTTGGTCGGGGTTTAAATTTGATGATCCTGTAGCATCCACAGGCTGGTCGGTATTCAACATCTGCTCCTTGGAGATGTCTGGATAAGTGAACTCTGCGATAAAATCTGCCACTGCTTGCCCTTTGAGCGACGACCTAGGCTCATAAATTATATCGTATTCGCCCAATTCTACTGCCCAGTACATCAATCTTCCTGATTTATCTGGTTTGTGCAGAGCTTGCCGTAACGGCATATCTGTATACACAACTATAGTATGAGCCTAGAAATATGGCCTCATCCTTCTGCTTGCTTTAATCAGTTCTAGGGCCAGCTTTTCCAGTCTTGGATATTTGATTTCTGCTCCTCGGAAGGCCTTGCTAGTGTAATAGATTAGTTTTTGCACTCCATCCTCCACTCTTATCAATACCGAGCTTACTGCATTTTTTAAAACTGCCAGATACAAGTATAATTTTTCTTCCATCACTGGTCTGGACAACAATGGAGGTGCTCCCAGGTATTTCTTCAATTCTTGAAAGGCCTTCTCACATTCATCATTCCACTCAAAAGTCTTTCGGAGTGTTTTGAAGAATGGGAGGCATCTATCAATTGCTCGTGCCACAAACCTATTAAGTGCTGCAACTCGCCCTGTGAGACTTTGCACTTCCTTCTTCGTCGTCGAAGATCGCAGCTCCAATAGAGCCTTGATCTTTTCAGGATTCGCCTCAATTCCTCATTGGTTAATAATATATCCGAGAAACATGCCTTGTCGTACTCCGAATATGCATTTGGTGGGATTCAGCTTCATTTGATATTTCTCTAGTTGATCAAAGGTTTGGCCTAAGTCAACTAGATGATCAGCAGCTTTCTTGCTCTTCGTTAGCATGTCATCAACATAAACCTCCATGTTATGACTGATTTGCTCTGCAAACACCTTGTTTATTAACCGCTGATAGGTAGCACCTGCATTTTTTAGTCCAAAAGGCATAACATTATAACAATAAGTTCCCCTCGGGGTAATAAAAGAGGTACTCTTCCTATCTCCAGGCTTCATTTTAATCTAGTTATAACCAGAATAAGCATCCATGAAACTTAATAGTTCATGCCCCGAGGTAGCATCCACCAGTTGATTAATTCGGGGTAAAGGAAAATGATCCTTTGGGCATGCCCTGTTATGGTCGGTGAAGTCTACACACATCCTCCACTTGTTATTTTTCTTCTTTACCATCACCACATTTGCTAGCCAGTCAGGATATTTGACATCCTCAATGAAAGAGGCTTTTTGTAGCTTCTCTACTTCCTCCTGTATAGCTTGATTTTTCTCAGGACTGAACACTCTTCTTCGCTGCTTTACTGGCTTGATTTCCTTGCTCACATTGAGCTCGTGACACAAGAAATTCGGATCTATTCCTGGCATGTCTTCATGACTCCACGTAAAAGTCTGCTTTCTTCGCCTTAGGAATGCTATCAATTCTTATTTTATTGATTGATCCAAGGATGCACCAATTTGAGTTATTCGTTCTGGATGCTCGTCGTCCAGAATGACATTCTCAGTAGCCTCCATGACCTGTCCTTTCACGAGTTGGGATTCGTCTCTAGGGTCTAATGTTTTAATCTCCACATCTTCTATTTGGTAGGTAGTAGTCTTCTTTCTGGATTCTTCACGCTCCTCCTGCTCGGCAGACGAAGAGTAGCATTCCCGAGCTACTTTCTGGTCGCCTTTCACCACTCCTACTCCAAAATTGGTTGGGAATTTAAAACATTGATGTACAATAGATGGCCCTGCTTTGAATTTTTTTAGTCCTACCCTTCCCATGATGATGTTGTAAGATGATTGGATATTTTTATCCATTACGAATAAGCGTACTCTTTTCGTTCGACAAGCAGGCCATGTACCAATAAGCATATCCAACTTGATCGTCCCAAGTGGAAAAACCTTTTCACTAGTAAAACCAAGGAGGGGTCTATGATATGGCTCCAACTGGGATAACTTCAAATTCAAACTATCAAAGCATGGATATAACATGATATCTGCCGAGCTACCATTATCCACCAATACTCGTGAAATCACCACTTCCTTCATTCTCATCTTGATCACCAATGGGTCATCATGAGGATATAGTACACCTGCCAAGTCGTTCTTAGAGAAACCAATGACCAGTTTGTCCTTATTCACCTTTCTCGGGCGATCATCTTTAGCCAGATTTATTCGCTGAATATACGAGCAAGCTTGAGCCTCATTGAGGTAAGCTTTTCTCTCAGCAGTCATATCTCCGCCTCCTGCATCTCCACCTGTAATGACATTACATTCAAATGATCCAAAATGGATAGAAAATACCTCACGTTGTGTCTGTTTTGGTCTTTTTGGGAGATTGGGGCCGTCTTGGTCATCATCCGGGTCTTCTTCATGACTTCTCTTCTTATCTTCTTTTGTTCGACGAGGAGATCTAGACCTTTGCCTTGCTCGGTCGTTGCTCTTTCCACCATTTCGACGATCAACATACTTGGCCAGCTTTCCTCGTCTGATGAGTGCTTCAATTTCATTCTGAAGAGCTATGTAATTTTTGGTCGTGTGACCATGGTCTTTATGAAACTCGCAATATTTGGACTTTTTCCTCTTGTCAGGATCTACCTTCATTTTCTCGGGCCAGTTTAGCTCCTCGTTGTTCTTGATCTCTTCCAGAATGTGATTTATATCTACTTTTAAAGGAGTATAATTTCCAAATTTCTTCAATTGTTCCAATGCTTGCTTTGCTTTTGACTGCCTGTTACCATCATTGTTCTTCTGCTCCTTCTTCTCAGCCTTATCAACCTCAACCTTGGTCTCTTTGGTGTCCATATTCTTCTTCGTAACCATAGATTCCTCGGCGTTCATAATCTTGGCTGCCTTTGCCATTAGTTCTGCCACGGTTCTAGGCGGATCTTTGGCTAGAGTGTAGTACAATTTATCTGGAAACAGTCCACTCATCAGAGCAGTAATTGATGTCTTCTCCTCATAATCAATTACCTCGAGCTTCTCATTATTGAAACGAGTAATATAATCCCTGGTGCTCTTACCTGCCTTTTGTTTAACACTTAGCAAGTGTGCTACTCGTTTGACTAGCTTTGCTCCAAAATAAAAATTTCTAATAAAGAGTTCTGCTAGCTGAAAGAAGGTCGCAATTTTCCCCCGATGAAGGTTATTGTACCACATCTGAGCAGATCCGGTAAGGGTTCCTGAAAATGCCCTGCATCGCATCTCATCTGGAACAGCATAGATATCAGCAGCTGCCTGGTATTATTCTATATGGAGAACATGATAAGTTTTTCCATCGTATTTTGGTGTTACTACCGGGGCTTTGAATTTTGACGGTGTGGGAAAGTCCACAATCTCTTGTATGAATGGTGTTCCTCGGACAAAAGTCCTTTGTAGAGGGTTTTTGGTTTTAGCCATCTTCCCTAATCTATCCTCCAACCTTTGAATTGAGACCTTCCATGCATAATTTCCTTCCTCGATCCTATTGGTTCGAGTAACTGATCGTGTTGAATTTGCCTCTTGGGATCTTTCATGACGAGCAGCTGGTCGTGATTGGGCAGAGCCTTCCTTTAAATCAGATGGTCGTTGAGAGTTCCTCGACATAATCCTAGGGGGACTTCTATTCCTCCTAGGACCCAAACGATCAAAAGGAGAGACTCTACTCAATATTTCAAGAGCACTTGTCCTTTCTGGGGATAGAGTGATGTTTTGTTGAGTGTCTGTAGCTCGCATCGAGGAAGTCCGTCCAGGCTGATAAGAAGGATCATTAGATCTCTCAATACGATATAAATCGATGTGTCTGGACTGAGATTCCTCTGGGAATAACGTTCGCCTAGTTCACGAAGAGAGTAAACGAGTATTTCTAGGAATGCTTCGTTGCCCTGATTGGGCTGGCACTCCGCCCTGAACGGTTTGTATGAATTGACGCATAGTTTCTTGCATGACCGTTTGCCCTTGGGCCAAATTATACATTATACCAGCCATATCTTGAACATTTGGAGGAGTAGATGGAGTATTTGGAGGGATCCTAGCATTTCGATTGCTGGATTCAGGATGATCAACCATCGGTGATGAATTGTTTTGGTGAAAAACGATAATTAGAGTCGCTTCCCACAGACGGCGCCAATCAGTTGATGTAAAAAATTAGATTTGACCTAACTATTTTAATCACAGATAAAAAGAATAAAGAAATAATAGACAATAGATTTTTAAAGTGGTTCAGCCTTGCAAGAATGGCCTACGTCCACTGTTTTTTTATTGCTGACTGTTTGTTTGGAATTCTAGAGGAATCGTTTTCTCAAGAAATTCCGGTCCCTCTCCAATGAGGAGGTTACAATGTATTTATAGCCTTGAGGCTGTACAAATGAAAGGACAATGGGCTGTTATCTAGTAGACATGTTCATCTGTATGATAATAAATGAGCATTTAATGCGCAGTCGTCTCCTTGATTATCCTGATTAGAATGCTATGTTGCTCGGACCGCCTAAGTAGATCGGACCGCTTAAGTAGCTCAACACGCCTAAGTAGCTCGACACGCTCGAGCTTCTCGGGGACCCTGAGTTCCTCGTGGCTTCTTAGTTGCTCGGTGATCTTGAGTTGCTCGATAGAAGTATACATAATTGCCACGCTGGAAGACACGTGTCTGTAAGTGAGTGGTCCATGTCAGCAGACTAAATTTGGTATCAACAATTAGCAAGTGAAGCTACAATTATGAATTAGTTGCGCTCAATTAATTAATCATGCGTCACACTTTTATCTCCTCTTCCTTTTTTTTTTTATCAAAGTTACCTGTAATATTTTTTATTTATCAAGATTAGTAGTTTTTTTTTTAAATTTTACCAAAGTTAGCTATAATTTTTTTTAATCTAAGTTAGCTTTAATTTTTTTTATTTACCATAGTTAGTTGTTTGTTTTTATTTATCAAAGTTTGTTCTAACTTTTTTTTATCGAAATTAATTGTAGCTTTTTTTTTTTATCAAAGTTTATTGCATTTTTTTTTATCAAAGCTAGTTGCAACTTTTTCTTTTATCATATTAAGGATAACACTTGACTGACTCTTGATTGAGACTCAAAATTGGAACTCCCGCTTACGTGGCGTGTTGTCATTGGTTGATCCTTTATAAACGTGGGTCCGCTCCAGCGGCAGTAACCAATCGTGACATGCCATGTCAGCGAGTCGCGATTTTGAGTCGCCCTGGCATTACTCTTATATTAAAGTTAAGTCTAAACTTTTTTTTATTAAAGTTCGCTATAATTAGTTGGTTGTATTTTTTTTATCAAAGTTGGTTGTAGCTTTTTTTTTTCATCAAAGTTAATTGTAGTTTTTTTAATCAAATTTAGATGTACCTTTTAAAAAAAAAATCAAAGTTTGTTGTTTTTTGAATCAAAATTAGATGTAATTAGTTGGTTGTATTTTTTTTTAATCAAAGTTAGTTATAAGTTTTTATTTATTTATTTTCAAAGTTAGCTTAAGAAAAGAAAGTTAAAAGCTTGAAGGATAGTAATGTCTTTAGACATTGAAAGGTTGTGGGGGGGAGCATATAAGGGTGTGGGGATAGACTTTCCCATTATATTTTATTAAAATCTTTCATACAATTTTGGGGCATCCAGCAAACATGCTATACTCGCAAATAATCAATATCCTCACAAATGTGTGTGGATCATAATTTCGTAGAGAAATATAGATCTTTACTTTCTTAATCAATCCTTGTTAAATCAAATTTAAATATAGCAACGATATATACTTCTTCTTTGTGACATAATTATTTATATATATTCATATATATATATATATATATATATATATATATATATATATATATATATATATATATATATTTAATTTTGTAAATCCAAATAATCAAAATATTTTTTTTAGATAAATAATAACTCATCTTATTTCTCAATAAATATGATTCATGATGTTCATAAAAGAAATATATATGGAATATTCAACAAAGAAAATGATAGAATATGAGAAGTAATGATTATCTTTGTTGAAGAAAAGTTTTCCACCGCCATCGAGTTCTCCGTGTGAGCGCATGAGGCGTTTCGCAACAGAAATCACGAATTCCTCCCAAGCAGAGTCGCCAAATGTAAGATGTGAGTGTAGATTCTGGGAGGCACCGCGTCGAGCGTATTTTAGACTTGAGCAACGTGGTTGCGCCTACGTATCCGTCTTTGCAGAATTAAAGTCTGCGTAGTTCGTGGGTTCGTACGATACGCCGGAGAGAGCTCGATTTTGGTGGTTTTGGTGCCTTGGTGGTGCCTAATCCGGCGAGCCACCTCTTGAACGCCCAATCTTGGTAGTTTCGGTGCGTGGGGGGTGCCAAATCCGTCTATCCGCCTCTCAAACGCTCATATACCATATAATAAAACTATAAAGTCCGCTCATCACTATCAAACCCGTGACGCAACTCCAAATGTGCGTGGGGGAGGAGAGTTATATTTCCTCTCCTTATTTTCCTCCCAATACCATCATCATCAAATGAGGGGGGGACCCTCTTTTATAGCAAAAGTTTCCAAGTGGGCTTGACACATATCATGTTCTCTATGGACCAAGTGTCCAATATTCATGGTGCCACTTGTCAAAATATATGAGGTGGCATATCAAATAATTAATTAAATCATTTACTAGAGTATTGTCTAGTGTAATTCATCCAATGCTGAGTATACGCAATATATTAATTTGCGCATAATAATATTTTAACATGTGTAGGGCCTGAATTGTAGTAAAACTCGATAATCTTGAATCAATATTTGATTAGATCTGCGTGTTAATTTATTAGAGTGTTGATGGTTAATTCATTTAACCCTACCCTACATCCATGTACTTAGGTAATCCTTCAATCCCCATCTTTATACCTTTTAGTTTTCTTCTTAGAACTTTCATATATTATTGCATCGTTATCAACCCATTCGTTAGTGTTGTAGTTTATTAGATCTCACCACACACCGACACCGTTACATACTGATAAATCCTGACTCTATGTCCTAATTTCGTTTCATTTTAGTTTACTATGGTTAGTGGTCATGTGAAAAGTCTTCTTGAGGGCTCACTAATTTCACTTGTAGTTTCTTAATACTATCCTCCTGACCACTATATCAGAGCGGTAAAGGAAGGAAAAGATAAAGGGGGTAATTATGTTTTAAAATATCTAGGTGATTGACTTTAATGGCTATTAAAGGAATCTCATGTTTGAGTCATCCTCCTTTGAGGGGTTTGAGGCCTTATGCGATTTCGAAGTCTCTTTTTACATGAAATTCTGTGATACTAAGATCCTACTACTAAGTATTCTTCATTGCAGGATATGGATCTTTCTAAACCAACTTCAGAATACCCATTATTTCTCTCTCTGGAAGATGATAAGTAATTAAGCAGACCGATATACCTGCAGTAGGGCTTATCCACCCGTATTTCCTGAAAGTTCAAGGGTTTTAATATGGACATGCAAACAAATACCAATTTTTAATTTTTTATATTTAATTTAAACTTAAAGAAACTAACCCAATTAAACTTAACACCAATTAACCGATTGTTGTGTTAAAATGGCTAATCAATTTTATCTTAACATAAAACATGCATTTAAGTGACTATAAAAAGATAAAATAAATTAATCATTGCCTTATGTACGAGGAAACAAAAATGGAAAAAATCTCGAATGGCCCGACCATGCAAATTTCATAATGTACAGAATTACACAAGGAAACGACGGGAGACTTACACAACCAACTTGACGCCCTCACAAGTCTTGACGCTCTTCGTTGCTTCTACTTCTGTACAGTGACACACAAGAGTCCACCCACGAAGACGACATGACATATGAGTCCACACATGACTCTGTATCCACTGATATATGCTCATCAATTGTCAATTATTCGAACACAGAGTCCACCGCTTCGAACCGCCACACATACGGAGTGCACCGTTTGTAAACAACAAATAGGTACAAAGTCCACTACATGAAACAATACTCAACAAGTTGAAGAGTAAAATATAGTGCATAAAAAAAGATCTCAAAGCATATATAAAGATGAAACTTGAATCTTAAACTAGGGTTTTAGAGGCTCTTGGATATAAATAGGATTTTTTTTGCCAAAAACTCTCATTAAAAATTAATGCCAACACTACTTTATATAAAAAATACGTTTTTCTAGGCGGCACTTTTTTTGAGGTCTCATTTGAATGAAAATAAAGGGTCATTCGAATGTAAACACTAATATCGTTTGAACAAAATTTAGGCTCGTTCGAACGAAATCATAAATTTCATTCGAACGTTCTTCAAACAAACTTCGAACGAAGTTTATCCTGTAAGCAAAACATTCTCGTTTGATACTCATTAGAATGTCATTTGAACGACTTTCATATTCTCACTGGAATAAGCATAAAGATTCGTTTGAACAAACTTGGCAATTTCATTTGAACAGAGTTTAAAGCTCGTTCGAATGACTGTTCACAAAAATGATAATTTTCTTTAAAATTATTTTTATGAAAACAACCTCAAATAAACATTTTATAAAATACTTAAAAATAACACCCAATATAAAATCCAAGGATTAATATATATACACATACCCCTTATGATATCGTTAAATATTGAAGATGGAATGATGCATGAAGCACGACATGATGATGTAAGACCTCACACCATGATGCGCTAGTAACACCCTCAGGATTGCAAACTGGGACGTGGATAGGCTACTAGTCGATCAAGGGAGCTCCTCTGAGGTTAAGTACTTAGAGATTTTTCATAGACTCAAGCTGAAGTTAGAAGAATTGAAGGAAACGACCATCCCTCTGGCCGGTTTCGCTGGAAAAATGACTATGCCTTAGGAAAGGTGGTTCTACCAGTTAGGACAAAAAATATCTCAAAGTTGATTGAAATCTTAGTGGTGGATATTGACTCGCCTTATCATGCCATCCTTAGGAGAGGGTGGTTGCATTCCATGCAGGCTGTTTCCTTAACTTACCACCAAAAACTCAAGTGCATCACAAAGCGAGGAATAATGGAAATCAGAGGCAATCGAGCCATTTCTCGAAACCGTTTTATCGCCACCATCAGGCCTAAATAGGAAAAGAAGAATTGAACTAGTAGATAGGGTCATGGAAAAATTAGCAACAAAACTACGAAAGACTAGGGGTGGAAGGGAGGAGAATTGAACTAGTAGATAGGGTCATGGAAAAATTAGAGGAGATAGCTTTTGATAAGACCCGATCGAAAAAAAAAATCCTGATCGACACCACACTATCTGAGAAGGAGAGGGAAGAACTAATTTCTTTGTTAAAGAAGAATCAAGATGTATTTGTATGGCAGCCATACGATAGACCTAGGATCGATAAAAAAATCACATGCCATAAACTTCACGTTGATCCCATATTTCCACCGATTACACAAAAGGCTCATCGCACTGTCCTAGAAAAAGCAAAGACAGTAGAGACAAAGGTAGGGAAATTTCTGGAGACAAGGCCCATCAGAGAAGTTCAATTTCCAAAATGGCTCTCAAAACCAATGGTGGTACGAATGAGTAACGACAACTGAAAGGTGTGCATGGATTTCATTGATCTCAATAAGGCCTACCCTAAAGAGAGTTTTTTTTACCTAAGATAGATAAGTTTGTCAACGCCACATCTAGCCATGAATGAATGAATTTTTTGGACGCATACTCGGGGTATCATCAGATACCTTTATTCAGCCCCCACCAAGATAAAACCTCATTTATAACTAATTTAGGCCTGTATTGTTATAAGGTTATGCGTGTTGGCCTTAAAAATACAGGAGCCAAATACCAAAGGTTGGTCACAAAGATGTTCAAGAAATAGTTGGGAGAGATAATGAAGGTGTACATTGACGATATGCTTGTCAAGAGCAAGCTCAATGCCGATCACCTGAAGGATTTAGCGGAGGCTTTAAAACCCTCGGATATTACCGAATAAAGCTCAACGTGGCTAAATGCTCCTCTGGGGTTCAATCTGTAAAGTTCCTAAAGTACTTGGTCAACAAGAGGGGTATAGAGGCAAATCTTGACCAAATAGTTGTGATTAATAATGTTTTCCCACCAAAGATGTTGTGCAAAATTCAGAAGTTAATAGGGATGTTAGCAGCTCTTAAGAGTTTCATCTCTAAGTCTTCTAAACGATGCCAACGGTTTTTCAGTTATTAAAGGAGAAAAAGGCCTCACTTGAGATGAGGAATTCTCAATGGCTCTTGAAGCAACAAATCCTATCTGGGCAAACCTCCTACGTTACCATCTATGACCCAGGAGATCTTCTTTATCTCTGTTTAGAAATTTCAAGCCATGTAGTCAGTTTGGCCTTAGTTTTCGAGGAATGGGGCCTTTTACTATCTCAGCAAAATGCTTCTAGATGCCGAGAAATGCTACCTCCCACTGGAAAAATTGGCTTATTCTTTGGTCGTCACGTCGTGCAAGTTGAAACACTACTTTGAAGCTCACTCAATCATAGTCATCACATCATTTCCCATCAAATCTATCCTAAGGCTGATCTGTTTGGACCGGTGTCCAAACGGTCGATCGAACTTAGGAGATTTGATATAAACTATCAACAAAGAACGACGATTAAGGGTCAAATGTTGGATGATTTCATCACATAATTTAAGGAAAAAATGAGCCCAACAACTAACAAATTATCGATTACTTGAGGAGCCGAGAGGGTGACCAATCGAGAAAATGAACACTGTGCATGGATTGAGCCTCCAAGTCTAAGGGGAAGGAGTAAGGATTGTGCTCATCTCACCAAAGAATGCCATGATTGATCAAGGAATCAGACTTTGCATTAAGGCATCCAATAATGAAGTTGAATACGAAAACCTCGTTGCGGGACTACGTAAAGATCACACGCTAGGGGAAAGCCCTCTGGATATATATTGTGATTCAAATCTTGAATCCATCTAAGTGTCGTATATTTGTAACGGATGTTTTTATTTGTAACAGTTAAAGCCCATTAGCAGTATTATTATATTTTAAAAAATATTAATTTCTCATCAAACAAATAGATATAAAAACACTAGATGGAATAGCCCAATAATAATACTCGATGTTCAGATGGTTTATTCCATTAGGATGGTCATTTAGTCTGGACGACTCTGGACTGATGTCAAAACTTAGTGCTGGAGCTTTAATTTCATTCCAACCAAACTGAAATTGATGAAACATAACATCATGTATCCGTCTCAAATAATCAACACCAAAGATGAAAGGATGTTACATTATAGAGCACGTAAAAAATAAATCTGTAATGCATCTTTCCATTTCCTTTTTGTCATCAACATCTACCTTATCTAAAAAATAATATTTATGTATAATAGTGATGTAATTATCTATAAATGGTCCATACAAGAAAGCCCCAGATCTCTTGAACTAAACTTATTTTTCAATATGTGGGACAGATAATGTGGATCTTAAAATACTCGAGTGAAATTTGGGGATTCTTGTGCACTGAACCACTGCCCTTAAAACTTATGAACTCTGAATCCTTGAGAATATTCATGTCTTTATGTTTTCTATAAGTTTTGGTTTTCTTTTCATATCATGTATAAAAAGATATAGTTAGGAAGGAAATATATCATAACTTCAAACATCAAGTGTCTTCACATGCTTGAAATAGATATATGTATATGGTTCCTAACTTGGCCTTCTATCCGAATAGTTTGTTTGGTTCCAGATTTAGAAGAATGAAATATGAGGGTGAAAAAAGATATGATTAAAGAAAAGAAAGCTAACTTAATAACAGATAATAAAGATACAACATCTTAACCTTTAAAACTTTATTTAAATTTTTTTTTCTAGGTTCATACGCTACAATAAAAAGGGACGGGTTTTGAAGAGTGGGGCTAATACTATGGAACACTAGTATAATTATTAAGTGAGGCTAAAATAATAATTTGCTTATGTTGAAAATCTAATATCGAACAAGAATAAGGTATATCACGTCGAAAGGCATGAGTTAACTAAAGAAATCATATGCACATATGGTCTAATTCTCTCACGTTAGTAATAGAGATCACAAAAATATAGAAATGCGTTGACCATGTGTCAGAATATAACTTAGACTTTTAGTTATCATCTCATGATATAAATGGGTAAAAATGCCCTTTTCAAATGTTGGAAAAAGGTGAGCAATTCAGATTGACAAAGTGTGGCTTAATCATGCTATCATAGTCTTATGATGAAAACCTTAGAACCCAACAATAAACACTTAGGTGCTTGCGTGCAAAGAAAACATTTTTCACGAAAGTAGAAATGATAATAATCAAACTTCATACAACAATCTATTATGAGGTTGTAATAAAAATTGCCTTGAAATATTTGTAGCTGATAAGTACCCAAAAGTGTTATATTTATACCCCGAATAGACTCATTTTGATTGCTAATTCTCAACAACATGGATCTTATATCTGTAAATATTTAATACAAAAGCTTGATCGACGTTTGCGAAAGTTAGACGCTTATTTCAAGGCAAATGTGCGATTTATGGAGCTAATTCCCCTGTCCCGTAACCTATCCTCGTACCTTAAGTCTAAACCCTCTCTGTCCTGTCCCAAAACCATCACCTGACCCCCGTGTTTGTTTGGTTTGTCCCCTTTTATTTCTTTTCTTTTATTTTCTTTTATTTTTTCTAGATTTTTATTTGTGTCGTTTTATTTATTTTTTTATATTATATTGTGTTTTGAGTCATGTATATATTTTTAGGATTTATTTTTATATTTTATTTTTTGTGTGTCAAGTATGTTTTTATTATTTTTGTATTTTTATAGGTGTGCGTTTTAGTTTATTTAATTTTAATTTAATTTTTAATTTTTAGTATTAATTTAGTTTTGTTATTTCTTATTAAGTTAGGTTTATTAGTATTATTTTATTTTGAGTCTTTTATTTTTAGACTAGGAATTTAATTTTTGATTTCTTTAGTTTTTTTATTTTATTTTATTTTATTTTTATTTTTATTTTTTTAGGCTTAGCATTTTAATTAGATTTTTATTTTTATGCTTTCGACTGTGTCTTAATTTTATTTTTATTTTTAGGGTCACAAATTAAACACACACACTCCACACTATCCTACACTCACTCACACCTAAACTAAACACTCACCCTCATCCTTTATCATACATGTCCACACCATAACCCAAACACAAACTAACTCCGCAGCCACACCCCAACTTCCATACACACACACACACATCCAATTACACTCACCCTCATCTTCTTCCCCATCACCCACCACTTTCTCTCTACTACCCATCCACCATAATCAAAACTCAATTACCAACATCCACACAAAAATCTCAACCAAATTCCCCATAACCACCATCACCATCCTACCCCGGACCTATCCATACCCGATCTACTCGACCCCTTAACCCGACCTCCGAGAACCCGTCGGCGAAGCCGAACTCCCCAGTCCCTTACCCATCGACCCCATTACCCCCATCTCCAAGATCCATATAGCCCCTGCTCCGGCAACCCACCGAACTCGAGTGGACACATACCTCCACCAAGGTAGTTCAACCCGAAACCCCTGTTAACTCGCTCAACCGAACCCGACCTCAAACCCACCTACGATCGCAACTTCCCATCCATGTCAGCACTCTGTCTTCCAACCCGAGATCTCCCAACATCCCACAACTCGGCTCTAACCCGATCCCGATCCCAATCCGTCTACCCAGAACAAACCTGAAACAAAAAAATAAACCCATCAAACCCAAGACCCAACTTCTACCTCCCAAAGTCAAACTTTAACCCATTTAAATAAAAATCAAAATCGTACCTGCATAACCAAAAATCAACTTAACCCCAATGCTAAATCCATCCTACTCATTTTACACAATATACCCTTAAACCCCCACTTCCCACATATCTTCTACCAAAGTCTAAAATAACCTCACCCAAATCTGATTTTTATTCCCTCACCCATTACCTCATCAACCACATGTGCACCAATTATCTACCCAATTTACCCCTAGCTCCATGACCACACTATTTAAAGAAATGAAGACCATTTGAGAAAAAGATCTCAAAATTAGTTTTTAAACTTTGTGTGATAAATTTCTCTCCACTCCTCTATAAAGAGTATTTGCATTTTTAGCAAATATCTCAATATAGAGGTGTGTGGTGAAATTTATCTGTAGGATGAATTCCACTCCACCCCTCTATAGCGGATTTTTGCATTTTTAAAAAACTATTTCAAAATAGATTGATGTGGTTGAATTCATCCCTTATGGGAGTTAAATTCTAATCCATTCCTTTATGTTGAGTATTTACATTTTTAGTAAATATCTCAACATAAAGTGATGATGTAGAATTTATTTCCTTGGATGAGTTCTAATGTACAATTTTATAATAATAGGATTTGTATTTTTAGCAAATCCATTTTATTATTTAAGTGTCAATTATGAATTTATCCATTATCTTATAATTAGTTTATTTTTATTTTTTTATTTTTGTAGTTTATATTTTAGATTCAATAAATATATTAGTGAGTGATTGTAATTGAGAGATTGTTGATGTAATTGAAGATTCCATTCCAATTCAAAGCTTAAATGGGTTTGATCTATTCCTCTTTAATTACTCTAATCCTCACATGCTTTCATTTGTTTACTTTTATTTTTATATTTGGATGATGATTATTGAGGGTTTATCTCCCATTCATGGGATGTATTTTGAAGCCCTCATGAGTCCAATTTACTCAGTTTACTTTTTAGCACAATTTTGATTACCTTATTTTTTTTATTAGTTTTTACATCTTAGTTAGTACTTTAAAAATTAGTATATAGTTAGTTAATTAATAATCCCTTGAAAAATTCATAAAATAAAAATAAAAAGCAAAAATAGAAAAATATAATAAAATGCAAATGAATTTACACTTTTGTCTTCTCATATTTTGTGTTTCATACTTAGAGTTAGATTGATACCTCCTTACTTACCTTATGCATATTTTGAGTTTATTTGTAGATTCAAGGGAATTTTGATGGAAAAGAAGTTGCAACAACGACAAATACACAATACATTAGAGACACAATTTTCTACTCTATCAGTAGCAAATAAATGAACTCTTTATGTTGTTATGCTTTAGAAAAAGCATATGATAAATGTCTTTATAAGATACTAGTCAGAAAAAGCACACGTGCTAAAAAAAATTGTCAAACATACAATGTACAAAATTTCAGACATTCTTATAGTGACTTAAGCAAGTACAGAAAATACAATAAAATGTAAAATCATCATTCACAAATAGGTTAACCCATGGGAGGGACAATTTCTATGAGAGATAATTTTGAATTATCTCTTAAAAATATTATAAAAATCTATAAAAAAAAGCATTTACCAGAACCACTCTTCTTAGTAAACTCACACACGCACTCTAAGAGAGAGAGAGAGGTCAAAACCTTTGCAACACGAATTGGTCAAGGGAAGACGCTTTAACCTTTGCAACACGATTTGGTTTGCAACACGACCAGATGCTTTAACCTTTGCAACATGAATTTGTTGAGGTGAGGTAGAGGTCAGAGGGAGACAGTGGTCGGGGGAGATCCATAGGTGCAGAGGTAGGCAAGAAGAGGAAGAGAGGGTAAATAACTTTTACAAATGAATTGGGAAGTAGGGAATAATCCCGCCCGATTTGGATTTTTTTTTATTTTGTATTTTTTTCTTTTAATGACCTTTGCAACGGTTCTTCATGGATTGCAATGGTTATATTTTATTTGTAAAGGTTTTTAACCGTTATAAATTTTTGAGGTTCTAAAAAATGTGGGGCGTGATCGAGGTGTGGAGGCCAAGCCTTAAGCCTTAAGCCTTAGAAGCCTAGGCGGGCCTTAGACGTAAAAAGGCGTGAAAAGGCGTTTAGGTCTTCTAAATATATTTTAATATCTTTTCACCTTAACGAGGCTAATAAAATACTAAAATTGTACATATCATAAAAATATGTCTGAATATTTACAAATTAAAATACTATTTTATTATTTTGGATGAGTTAATGGTTCGGTTTGTAAAAAAATTCTTTAAAAGACGATATTGTTTCACGAAAGCATTGTTGTTTTAAAAAAAAGTGCGCTTTAAGGGTTTTACCAAGAATAAGGCGTAAAAAGCTTAAGGCGGGGTGTTTCTCCCAAGCCTCAAGCGTAAGCGCCTAAGTGGAGCATAGGCGTTTTTTTAGAACAATGTAAATTTCTAACGGATAAAATCAGTTACAAATAGAGAAAGATCTGTTACAAAATAAGCATTTTGGTGTAGTGCCACGGGAGAACGTTAGGGATATCAATATGATCAAATTAATATGGAAAAAGCATCATAACACGTTTCGGTGTACCCAGGACAATTATCATAGATAACGACACATAGTTTGAAAGTGGACCATTTCAAGGTTTCTGCGACAACCATGGCATCAAGCACCACTTCAACTCCATGGCTACCCCCAGAGCAACGGGCAAGTGGAGGCTTCTAAAAAAACGATGCTCCATGGCATAAAAAAGATATTAGAGAAAGCAAAAGGAGATTGGGACGACGAGCTTCCATATGTCCAATGGGCATATCGTACTACGCCTAAAAGACCTACTGGGTAAATGCCTTTTGCTCTAACATATGGGATGAAGGTTGTCATTATTTTAGAAGCTAGTGTGCTGACCATGAGGACCACTATTATTGAGCAAGGTCTGAACTAAGAAGCCATGAGGATTGCACTTTACCTAGCAAAAGGACGAAGGGAGCACTGCTATCACCAATGTCCTTTGCCTCAGCAAGCTGCCTTTTTAAGGAATTCAACTCCTCATGCATAAGGGTCCCCACGTCTCTAAGATCCTTCGTATCATCTTTCAGTTTGGCTACTAAGGCAGATTGATCCTTATAAGCATCAACTATCTTCTGAAGAGCCTTCTAAGCAGAAGTGAAATCACGACGAACTTGGATGCTAACTTCCCGAACAAGAATGACATCTAAATTACCAGTAAAAGAAGGAATTTCTCCAGGAACATTGCTATGCTACATGAAATAAAAAAAAGGCATCCAACAATAATGGAAGACAAAATCGAACATTGGAAAAATCTATCATTACAATAAAATGGGCAAGGCCCTTACAAACGAAAACCAAGGTTCATAAGATAATTATTCGTAACTTGCTTTGGGTTTCATTTTCCTTCACATGCTCTCTTATTTCTACACCCTTGCCAAGAGCAACCTCAGAAAATTCCTGGACGACCTGAACATCTTCATCTACTCTTGGGGGGGGGGGGGGGGACCCGAATGGTGCTCGCCAAAAAGCTCAGATTCAGCCGAGATAGTGGCCCTCGTCAGAGTAGTGTCCCAACCTTTTTTGAAGTTAGACCTTTTGATAAAGCTTAATTAATGTTTGGCATCGACATAGGCCTCACTAAATCCACTGTCACAGTCTGCATCCTTGGTAACAACCAGAGCTTTCGTTTGATCCTTTTTCTACTGTCGCATTCGACCACTACTTAGTCGTGATCAGTCTTCAGTTTGCTGAAGTTACCTTGGAGCAGAGCAAGTTCTTCTTTTAAAGTAGTCATTCCCAAGTTAATGGATGAACTCTAAGCCTCAAAGGCCTTCCGTACAGTATCCAAAGAAGATTGAGACTCTTTAAGGAAATATTTAAGTCATCTAACTTGGGTTGCTCAAAGGTCTTCTCCAAAATGGCGAAAAAATCTGCAACAATCTACATAAAAGATAACAAAAATTATGTCAGGATTATAAAAGGTTTAGCAACCTAAACGAAGTGGGATAAAATTTCACTTTATTAGAGACAACGCCTGAGCAGTGTGGGTAGAAAGCTGATAATGCGTCAGCTGACTAACTTGCTCGTGATCAAGCGCGAGCACTCTACCCGTCACTAGACCAAAAGCCAAGGAAGAATTTTTTACCACCGACATCACCTACTGAGTCCTCCCAGAATTATGGGTATCACTCTTCTTGGAAGGCACCAGAAATATTGACAATAAATGGGTCTTCTCCTTTATGCTCTTCTCTTAAACTCAGGAGTCCAACACAGATATATAGGAAGAGGGGTCCTCAGGCTCAGCCCTCTTAGATACCTTATCCTTGGGGGAGGTAGGAGCCATGTCATCATAAACAACTAATAAAATTTTCTTCCTGGGTGCCATTTTCTCTTTCTCAGTAACATGAATAGATTCGACGTTCAGGGACTTAAAGGAGGAAGAAGTAGAAGCCTCCTCTCTTGTAGAAGGGAGAGGAACTTTGGGTATTTTTTTCCACTGGACAAGTTGTGAAGCTGCTAGTGGAATTCTTATACTAAAAAAGAAAATATACCAACCTTTGATGATCCCCACCAATGACCGAAGACCTGCTTAAATTACAAACCTTGATCAACTACTCCCTTTTAAACTGAGAAGGAGAATGATCTTTCTTCTATGACCGAGATGGAGAAAAGAAAGGAAAAAATTCATTAGTAATAGCTTAATGAAATAAAACTCACTACAAGGGAAATAAAGGTTAACTTATATCACTTTCCCTTTCTGTGCATATAGACCCCCTATATTGTTCGCCCTCCGGAAGGGTCCAGTGTTGCCAATTCTTAGTAATACAACCATGATCCTAATAGCCTTTATTGAATTAAGAAGGTTCACAACTAACACTCTATCACCTTCCTCACCTTCAGATATAAAATTCCATCTATTGTGTGGGACCAATAGTAGCAGTATCCGATCTCTGGAATCCCAATATTGTTCCCATATAACTCGTTAATTTGGTGAACTTCGTTGATAATATGCCATGTATTGGGGTCACATTAGTCGAGAAACACTTAAAAAAACTCACAAAATTCCAAAAATAATTAATTGGGGGGAAATGTAATCCCCTCCTCGTCCACTGAGAGGGTGTGAGTCCAATGACTACCCTCAACATTAACATAATTTCTGGTAATGGGGACACACTCAATCGTTACTCAGAAGGGAATCAAACATACTACCCTTAACTCACCCATTGTCCTCTCATTAGTAGTGTAAACCATTTTTAATGAAAGAAAGGACTACCTAGCAAGAACATAAAAGATGAAAAGAGGTTACTCAGAACAGTCGCAAGAAAAATAAGCAAGATCAAAGAGCTTATAAAGACGAATGCTCCAAATGATCTTTTTGAATGGAGAAAGGTATACAAACGATGGTGTAGAGTCTCTTTGAGTAAACGGAAGCAAAATACCAGAAGTCTAACTATATGGAATAGAGTCTGAAGTCATTAATGCAACTGGCGGTTCGTTATTAGACTGTAGACCAACGTACCCATCGCTACAACTTGTTAATTACAAAGAATGCCCTCACAAAAGCTCAAACACTGTATTGTCATTTGGGCCGAGAAAGAATACAAAACCCTTCAGTCCATTATTGTCGAAGAATTTTAGGGGCAATTATGGGGTTCAAACTGCACTGGCCCAAATATCGAAGGCCCCGATAGGCCCAACCCAGGGGTACAAAGCGTGGAACATAAGTTTGGATTAATTTCACGTGGGATAAATGTAGAAAGCTTAATATTTTAATCTATTATCTCGAAGGAGATTAACATGGATCAACAAACGAGCCAATCAATAACTAGGAGAGTTTTAACATAACACAACCATTCATATCATTATAAATAAGACCCTTACCCCTGGGGGAAAAGGGGCATGTAATTCTTTGTTCACGAATTGTAAAGAATTAATATATAAGACGTACGTAGTTGTCAAACCGTGTAAAACCTTTTATTATGAGATTGTTTTTCTTTTTGTTTGGTTCCAAGTTGCTTAGATTAATTCATTGTGATTATTTCAACTCACACTATGTAATGCACAAAATTAATAAGGTTGCTAATATTCTCCTCCTCTATAAGATCTTATCATTTTAATCTTTTTATTATGTTGATTTTCAACTTCAGTCTTACAAATAGAAAACATTTCAAGTTCTTGAGTACACATAACAATATCTAGTGCAATCATCAATGAATGTGATAAAATATTTTTTACCACCTATAGTTTGAATATATTTGATATCACATGTGTCAAAATGAACTAATTATAGTTCTTCTTTCAACATATATAAAGGTTTTATAAAATTTAGATTTAACACACACATCACATTTATGTGTATCATCTATTTGAAAGTTAGGAACTAAACTCAATTTAATAAACTACAGATGGATCCATAAATAACGTAACATAACCTACCATGACAAACATTAAATGACTCAAGCATATAAGTAATAGATTTATTCTTATTATCATTAATAATAAAGCCTATGGTTACATTTAATCTAAATAACCCATCACTTAGATACCTTTTTTCCCACGAACATCCCAACCTTGGTGAGTACAAATTTATCCGATTTAAAGAAAAATTTAAATCCCTTCTTTCTTAATAATGATCCAGAATTAACATTCTTATGAATTGTGGTCATATGAAATACATCATTCAAAGTAAGAATTTTTCCTGAAGTGAACTTGAGAATGGTCTTTCCTTGTCCTTCGACACTTGAACTATAAGAGTTCCCTGTAAATATTGTTCTCTTTTTTCACTCTTTTTATAACATGTGAATTGATTTTTATTGGGATAGATGTGGTGCATCGCTCCAGTGTTGACCCACTAATCATTAAAAAATTTAACCGTATTGATTTCAGAGTCAACGGCGGAAAGATTCTGCATTTTAGTAACCATTTGTGCAATATTGGTTTGATCAGAATTTGATTTTGAAGGTTCCCTTGTGTGCTTACGAAAGTCTTGAGCACGGTGACTCGATTTCTTACAAAACTAGCATTCATCCTTGATTTTCTTGAAACCTTTACCCTTTGGTATAGTAGGGTTTAATCTTTATTAAATCTTTTTGCAGAGTTGTATCGTTTTGGCTTTGATTCATTTTCTTCCATTGCATTGGACTTTGCCACCATAAAATTTCCCTTTTCTTTCTTATAACTAATTATGTGGTCTTATTCTTTTCTCAAGTGAACTACCAAGTCCTACAATTTTATTTCTTTACGTTAATATTTCAAATAATTCTTAAAGTCTCTCCAACTAAGAGGAAATTTTTCAATAATTGTCGCTACTTAAATTAACTCGCTTAAAGAAATTCCTTTGGCATGAATATTATGAAGACTAATTTGAATTTCTTGGACTTGAATGAGAACCTTCTTGGAATCCACCATTTTTTAATCTAAGAACCTATCAACGAAAACCTTTTTAAGTCCGGTGTCTTCGGTTTTATATTTTTTTTATCAAGGGATTCCCGTAGTTATTTTATTTTATTGTTTGTATGATATTATACATATTATATAGAGTATTTTTCAATCCATTGAGAATATAATTACGACAGAGAAAATCAGAATGTTTTCATGCATTAATTGCAAAAGTAGTTGTAGTGTCGATATCATCTTTTAATCCTAGAACATCTTCCCTTAATAACTTTGCCAAATTTAATTTTGTTAAATAAAACAAAATTTAATGATACCAACGTTTGAATGTTGTACCATCAAACCTCTCTATTTTTTCATGACGGTTTACAAGAGGATTCATATTTTCCATGAATATGATTCACATAAGCAAAATAATTATCTTAAGTTTGTTGGAATATGTGAACATGTTCAAACAAATATATTTAAAATAAATATATAAATTTATAGAAATAATCAAATTGTATTTTTATTAATAATAATTCCAGTACAAATAATAAAATTACAGGCTTACAGACTTGGATTAACACCCTAAAATTCTATAATCTAGATTGCATCGAGGCTACTGCTGGATATTACTTCCTTAAGACAATTACGTACCCTCTATGGTACTAACGAATCTTTAGACGATTGACTCTAAGGTACAACGATCTTGCAACGTTAAAATAGTACTACAATTAACGCTGCTTATAAATAAACTTTTTTTTTGTGAATACCTCACTCTTTTAATGCAGACGCATACTAAATTTACTGGTGGTGACAGAGTCTATATATAGAATTTTTTTGATATAAAAAATGCAGGGAGGAACATGATATATATAAACATATGCAAGTATGTATATAAAAGTCATAATTCAAGAGAAACAATCCTTAATAATGAAAAGACACAACCTTTTAAAGGAAAGTGACACAACATTTTAAAAGGCAACTATTCAGACATATAACTTTTCACAAGTGGGCCATGTAAAAAATTAAGGCCTAATTAAATTTGAAAATTTATTTCAGACAAATCCAATTTAATTAAAAAAATTTAGAATAAAATTAGATAGAATATGGCCCAAAAATAAAGTACAAGGCCCAATCCCATGATCCACGGACCCAAACACGGGGCATGGGCACGAGCATGGCCAGACGGGTGCATATGGGCTTTTGGGCCAAAGCCCAAACCTTATAGAGTGTAGATCCTCTCTACTTCAAAGGTTTAGGATACCCCAAGGGTATCCATGCCTTTCACTGCATCAAATCTGCCGAATTGTCACCGTCTTTGACCTTGACAAGTTCAACTTGTCAAGGTCAATGATCATGACAATTCTGGGCGAGATAACGTTTTTTGTCACGGTCATGGATCGTGACAAGCTCGTTAGAAGTGTCACGATCCCTGACTGTGACAAGTTTTGTCACGGTTTATAACCGTGATAAGGCCGTGGCATTTAATAAAACATTGTCACGGTCAATGACCGTGACAATTCTGGGCAGAATTGAAAAAAAATCTGCTGGGCAGTATGGCTACTTCCACTGCCCAGCAGTATATATGTACCTGTTATAGTAACGTTGTACCTGTTCAAACATTATATATCCAAATAAAATAGAGATAGTGCAAATATACATTCAAAATAGAGACAATATGCATCATGATATAATCCAAATATAATTCAAATGTACCAACTTAAAAACAATACAATTCAATTCAAATAATGTCACTACATGTCTTGGGTAAGGTTAAATCCGAGGAGGTGAGTAGGCCACACGATATACGAATTGACACACCCACTGATATGCATCGTGCCACATTGTTCGCGCAACCACAACGGGGAGTTCTCCTTCCCGGGTATCACATGCGTGACGAACACTGATAGTGCGCGAGAGGTGTGCGCGTGTAAGTGCGCAGTCGTTGTTTTCTATCTCGCCGCGACTATACAAACAAACCTAATTTACTACTACACTTGCGAGGCAGGCATAGCGGTAAGTCGGGTATAAAAAATCCACAAGTTCGAGTTGCTAGAATTTAAGTGATTTAGTGCTCCAAAATAAAAATGAAAATGGGTGATTACAAACTAAAAAGGAAAAGATGCATAAAGGGAAAAGATTATTCTAGGCGAGGGTATTTAAACTAGATTAACAAAGCGATAAAACTATAGGTTGCGTCGAATATCCCTCACCTGAGTTAATTTGTATAAAATGGACACATGGGTCGACGAGTTATTTAGCATGCGTCTCGTTTTGACAGTTAATTGAATCAAGGGTTGTCACACCCCTAAATCTGCATAAAAAGCCTAATAAGATTTTGGCGTCAACAAATATCCCGGAAATTGTGCGCGGGACATACATGATATGCCCTGTCAAATCTCCTAGGCGCAATAACTAGGACAACGCACCCGAAATAGACCCATAAACACCATCACCAAAGCCAAGCAACGCGTCAACTCGAGTGAGTTACCTAATTTAATTTAGCTAGAAAGAATATTAAAAATGCGGTAAATAAACGGGATAAATAAACGTGGTAAATCTACACTAGAAAGCGATTAAATAAAAGCATGTAAATAAAGCATGGAAATTACACTAGAAAGCAAGGAAATAAGGAAATACAACTATATTAAATGGATAGGGTGAATGAATAGTCAACTTACAAACCCAAAAGGGTGTCAATCCAAGAAGAAATGAAGAAGAACTAACCAAAATACCCAAACCATAAGCTATTCTACCCTAAAACGAATTATATCTGATATTACAACAAAATGGGTATTTATAGTAAGTGTGAAAAGAAATAGAAAAGAAAAGGAAAAAGAAATTAAAAGGCAAAATATCTCCTGCAAACAAGCGATCGATCGATCGACCCCTTTTGTCGATCAATCGATGATGAACAAAATATCCACTGTCGATAAGGATCGATCGATCGACCCCTTTGGTCGATCGATCGATCAAGCAGGTATCAGCACACTGTATTGCTGTTTTTACATGCTTGCATTTCCCGTCCGCTGAAATCGCCGTAACTTCTTCATACGGACTCGGAATCGGGCACCGTTCGTGGCCACACGAAGCTTGCGAGGATGGATACAACTTCCATATATATGTTGGGCCAGTGCCCAAGCTGTAAATTAACCAAAATGCCCTTGAACATGCAATCGCGTACGAAAATTGAGTGGAATGCGTCTGAACTTCACACTTAGCATCCAAATACCTATAAAACTCAATTAACCCCCTGCAAAACATGTTAACGTAGAAATCCGAGGCTGTCTGGTTAACGAGCATAAATATAGGGAATAAGATACCCTCAGGGGCTAAAATGCGTAGGTTCGAGGGATGAAATACGCAATATTTGCGTCATATCACACCCCCTAACTTACACATTGCTAGTTCCTAGTAATGAAATAGGATGAAACAATAAATACAAGCAAACCAAAAGCAGGAGATAGTACAAAAGTATGATATAAAAATAAAAGGCCACTTTCGTGGGCGATCCGATTGAATTTAGAGTATGCAATAAGCCGTTAAACCCCTAGGTCACCCTAGTGGACAAGTGTCATCTCGTGAGGGTTTTTAGGGATGATACCCACAAACATCACATGGTTTTCTCAAAATATGCCCAATCCAACATGAGACAAGCCCAACAATGGCAAAAAGGATTTCATACGTGTTATTAGCACATTTAACGGATTCAAACAAAATTTCGAATCAATGACATTATAGAATGCACCTCATGTAATTGAAGTCTTAAAATGTGGGAGGGGAGTGATCACATGCAAAGTATGATTTAGCAAAAAACTTATATAAATCGGATAAACATTAAAGCAAGCATACATTCAATCCTCACGAGCATTACACTCATCAAGCAAATTCACTCGAAACAGGGAGGTAACACACGAAACATGAGGGCATAAAGAGTAAATATAAATGGAAACCAGGACGCACACATGTCACAAATGAAGAACGCTATATATAAACTGAAAAACTGTAATCTCGATGAAATATACCGCACACTAAAAGAGACGAAATGCATTTTCACAGATTATCAAAACTATTATGACTTTTGAATTACATCAACCTAAGATCACATAGGACTTTCATAGGGTTGTAATGTAGGCTAGGCTAGGGTATGAAATGAAAGGAATGTATGTACGGATTCAAAGTGTTCGGGATGAAAACTCGGGATAATGGGAAAATGCGAGAAATATCAAAAGTGGAAAACAACTTCCAAAATGGCATTAGATATATCAGCGGGGAGAGTAATCAAAGCTTATTGAACTATATACACAAGATACAACTTTCTCTTTCTTTTGTTTTCTTCTTTTTCTCATGTTTTCTTTTGCTTTTTGCTTTCTATTTTTCTTCACTTTTTCACTACTTTTTTCTTTACTTATCAAACTCTCATATGCCTAAATTGCAACCGACATCATAACAACATCATTCAATCCCAAGTAACATTCCAAACAAAGGTACGGAAAGTGTATGTATGGGCTAAAACTCCAATTTAGAGTTGGTTATGGGAATGGGGTTATGAAACGAAAGGCTATATTTAGGCTCAAAGGGGTTAACGAGGGTAAACATATAAGGTGAGGTCAAGGCTAATATGAGTGATATAACAAAGAGGGCCAACGATAATTTCACAAAGTTTATGCAATTCTCGAGTCAAAAAAATAAATGAAAATCATGATCAAATAACACATTTCAAGTATGAACTCAATTAATGAACGATCAAATAAATGAATAGTGAGATTACCGACGAATTCAACGTTTTCAATGAGAAAAGAATAGTGTATAACACTCACAAACGACGAAAGGTACAAAGCTTACTCAGAATGTGTCAACTTCCATGTAGATGTTGGGCCAGGTGACCAAGCTGTGAATTGAACGAAATGCCCTTGAACGTGCGATCACGTACAGAAATCGAGCGGAATGCGTCCAAACTTCACACTTAGCATCCAAATACCTATAAAGACTCAATTAACCCCTGCAAAACATGTTAACGTAAAAATCCGAGGTTGTCTGGTTAACGAGCATAAATATAGGGAATAAGATACCCGAGGGGGCTAAAATGCGTAGGTTCGAGGGATGAAATACGCAATATTTGCGTCGTATCAAGCACCTTGGACTTGATATCTTGAAGCTCACGTCCATAAATCAGTCCACCCCGGACGATATTCGGGTCCCTCAACCCCCGCCCTATCCGCTGGCCATTAAATATGTCCAGTGTAAATACGCTCGGCCAACCAAATGTCGACATCGGTCGGTCGAAGGAAGCCAAATAGGGAAGTGGATCATCAAAGTCTGCACCTGTCGGTGATGAAGAAGCGAGGTCCACATCCTTGTCATCCTTCACCTCGTCCTCCCGCGCCTTCTCCCCCCCACCTTCTCATTCCCTTTCCCCTTGCGTTTTCCATCGCCCAAGGAACGCTTCATGAATGAGAACATACCTTGGATCGTCGCCTTCAAATGAGACAACTTCACGTCATGCGAGTCCACCATTCAAGCTAACCTGGTGTCGCTCGTCTCCAATTCGATGATCCTAAATTTGGCCACCCGCAAGCTCACCCCCCTTGTCCTCACCTTGCGATCAGAGCCAAGCACTTGGATGAGTGCATCTGTGGATAAAAATGGTTTATCGGCATCAGACTGCGACTCATGTACTTCCTTAAGCTTTGCCTGAAACGATAAAAAGTACATGATTAGTAAAATAAGTAAATTAAAAAATTATAACGTAATTAACAAAAAGTAAACTATCGGATTACTTACAATCATGGCCGCGATGCTCGGGGACACCTCCTTGTCCTTCCCCTTCTTCGTCCGAAGAGCCACATAAGTATTGAGCCTATGTTGCCTACCCCCAGGGCCACTCATTGTCCCCTGAAATAAAATAAAGTAAAATTAGTATCGGCCCCGCAAAGTAAAATAATGCAGAATAATATATTTTTGTAGTTATAGAAAAATTAAATCTTACCATCATCCTATGCTCCACCTCGGCGTAAGACGTCCGGTCGGAGTAGTGCACGACCGTCTTTTTTCCCGATTCCCCCCCCCTGATTGTCGAGATGCCAATTATCGCTCCCCGATCTCATTGTCAATGAACTTTTGCCATTGTGCCAATGAGATCGGCTCCTTCGACGGGACGGATTCACGCCTTTGGATAATGGACTCTCGTGTCTTCCCAAAGTACCGGGTCCGCATATTTTTCTTCCACGTCTTGTGTTGCTCCCTCAACTGCTCCAAGACGGAATCACGTAACTTTGGATCCAGGCTGAATTGTTCCTGTCCAACAAATACAATGTTAGTTGAAAATAAATATAAATATAAATATAAAATGAAATTGAAATCGAAATTGAAATATTCATATTCATATTCATATTCATATAAATATAAATATAAATATAAATATAAATATAAATATAAATATAAATATAAATACATTACCTGTAGTGCCACCCAAATAGCTAACTTGAGCTCATGTGGCACCTCCTTCCAACTAATGTACCCCGGGCCGATGATCGTCTTTACCAGCTCAAGGGATCTCGCTAGTAGCCCCGACTTGTTCTTGATGGCCATCCCCAATTTTTCATATTTGGAGAGCCTAGGGGCCGAGGAGACGTCGTCGCCTCCGCTACCACCGAGCCCAGACGACATCATCATAACAAGCATCATCATCCTCGCCTTAATACGTGAAGGAGACATTTGCTGTAAAAAAATGTTATTAGTACATATCAAAATGAATTAAAAGAAGACATGAAAATATGTACAATTACTACAAATAAAAATGAATTGTTACTGTCAAACACCACACACACATACCCGCGCACATTCACACACACGCAACCCCTCATCCCCACCCCTACCCCACCACCCACCCACCCATCCCTTCCCCCTCCTTCCCCACCCCTTCCCCCACCACACACACACACGCACACACAACACTACACACACAAGCACACACAAAACACACACACACACAACAACCCTCCCCACCCTGCCCCACCCCCACCCACCACACACACACACATATATACACACACACACACACGCACATATGTAATTTCAAGTATGTTTCATTTAATTATCATACTATATATATATATATATATATATATATATATATATATATATATATATATATATATATATATATATATTGTTCGATATACAAAGTAATTTTCAAAAAAAGTTAAAAAATCCCACCCCCATATGGACAATAATCCAGTGGTCATGCCACTTTTAAAACTAACCAACCCAACATCGATCCAGTATAATCCAACAGCAATGTCAACAACAAATGTGTATCCCGTACTCCTTCGAATTCATCTACTCAATTAATTATTTTCATCAATTAAACTAACAATTAAAGTATACAATTATTAATTTACTAATTTACAATGATGGGTAATCCTACTTTCATAATTAATCATATATTAATTTACTAATTTACAATGAGGGTCAATCATATATTAATTTACTAAAAAAATTAATAACGAATCAATTCGTTTACAAGGGACATTATGCACAAACACGCACACTACACACACATATACACACACACCCGCACACATTCACACACACACACACACACACACACACACACAACCCCTCACCCCTACCCCACCACCCACCCACCCATCCCTGCCCCCTCCCCCTAACCCTGCCCCACCCCCTTCCCTTTTCCCCCACCACACACACACACACGCACACACAACAGCCCCCCCACCCTGCCCTACCCCCTCCCCACCCCCACCCCCCACACAAATGCACACACACATACACACACACATACGCACATATATACACACACACACACACATATATACACACACACACACACACACACACACACACACATATATATATATATAGTGACAAGTATAGTTATCACGGACTTGTCACGGTCAATGACTGTGACAAGTCTTTGTCACGGTCTTGTCACGGCCAATAACTATGATAAAAAATGTGTATTTTTTTGTCATGGTCAATGACCGTGATACCATGACAAGGCTAGCCACTGAAAGGGTGCCAATTTACCCATTTTGGTGTAGTGTTTAAGATATCTCATGAGTAGATATACTACTGACTTTTCATCCAATTTTTCTATGTAGGACTAACCATTTTCACCCAACTAAACACTAGTTCGTCCACATTAGATGTAGTACTATGAGGCCAATTGTTCATTCACCTCTTAATGGTTTTGAATGTGTGAATATGCCATATCAATCTCCTTGTCGAGAGGAATGCATTCGTATATAGACACTTTCCAAAAGGTGTGTGGATCCTACTTTTATTTGGACCTAAAGTTTACCCATTTTCATTTTTTAAACCATTATTTTCCAACAAGAGTATCTTGCCAAAGCCAAAAATGTGCTCGTCTTTTAAAGGCTTTGGTTCATCACATGAATTGAAGAGATGAACAACTAGGATTCTAATCTGAAGGTTGCAAATGACATAATCTTAATGATTTTTTTCAGGCAAATTTCCCATATACAAAAAATAACTCATGCTCATATTGCTTGTCTCCTTTGTTTCTGAAATTATAAAAATCTTTCCTAATTTCTAATATATTTTATAATTCTGCTATCAATTAACTTCGATATTTCCTTTGAATAATAACCCATCTTATAGTAAAGAAAAATTTATGTTCCATGAATAAAAAATACAGATAAATTCTCACAAATAGATTAAAGGTTAGTGTGACATCCTCAAAATATTGAAGTTATTTAGTCTAAAAGCCACTAAAAATGTAATTTTCTAAAACACATGCAAATCCATTGTCATTACCCTTACGAGATATTATTATCATCACATGAATGAAAATAGAAGTTTAATTGGGGTGATAAGTATTATTTTTGGTTGTATTTCTTTTGGGACAACAAGAAAAATAGAGGCACAAACACAATATAACACACAATCACTATTTTTGTATGAATCCAAACATTTTAAACATGACAAGACACAACAACATGATTAATATGTTTCTTACATTTATTTCATACACGACATGGTACAAACATTACAAATACAAAATAATATGACATGTCATCACATCAATATATTCACAATTTAAAATAATACCAAAATATTCATAATTCAAAAGTCATGAATTTGATACAATACCAAAATATGCATAATTCAAAAGTTATGAACACACTACAAAATTGAGCTAAGTTTACGTCAAAAGTTTGACATAATATGGAGTAAAATACAAAAAAATAATAACAATTAATACTAATAAGAGATCCAAAATTATAAATTAATATAATTTATGTTGTAATATATCAATATTTATTAATAAAAAACATATAGTAGATATAAATTTAACCAATAATTTTGAATAAAACATACACATGCGTGCTCACACACACACACACATATATATATATATATATATATATATATATATATATATATATATATATATAGAGAGAGAGAGAGTATTGGCTTTTAAAAGAATAAAATCATTGTAATTACTTTATACTATCTTCGGTTATCAAGGTGCTCCCTTATTCCCTTGTCTTTTTTTACCCAGTACCAACCCATTATATTTATTAAATTGTGACACTTTTCCATATTTTTTAATCATCCATTCAAGTCACGTGACTTGCACATTTCCATTACACACATTTAGGAAACTTAATTTCTATTTTGTCAGATACTTTGCCAAATTTGTTAAGCACCCATCCAAATACTAATCGAATTGTGTCATATGACTTGTACATTTCCATTACTTACATTCAAAAGACTTAATTACATTTTGAATCTTTAGTAAAATATTTTAAATCCTCAAACTTAACTTACCTTAAATATTTTAGTGCTATACCATAAACATGATTTTTTTTGAATAACGCGTTAGAATGTTGGTTACATGAATATTACAGAGAGTTTTATTATGCCTCTCTCCCCACCATAGGTCCCCACCCCATTCCATTTTAAAATGGGGGTGAATTAGATAAAAACTCACTCTTCATTTTTAATTTAATATTAGTATAGGTAAGAGTATATGTATACTCATGTGCCCCATGTAACACCTCGTATTTCTGAATATTTAGAATTTATTTAATTCAGTATTTTTAAATTACAGGCGTGTCGTAATTTAATATAATTAAATATTATATGTTAACTAAAATATTATTGGGAGAGATAATGGTTAATGTTTATGGAATAAAAAATTACTAAGTGAATAGTAAATAATATTTTTACGTCATTGCGAGTGATTTTGACGTGATAATGTTATATCTCAACCGGATGTCATGTGTAGACTATATGAAGTCGAGATGGGAAACTATTTTAGAGTGACTCAGATGGTAATTTTCAGGTCACGATTGATTCAGAAAGGATTGAAATAGTCGGAATAGTATACCGGGGTGTATTGTTTGGGTCTCGGGGCAATTTTAAACCAACTTGGCACCATATGAGGGCGTTTCGATCATTTAGGAGATTAGGGTTGCAAGAGCTACGGATTTCTAAGTGTTATATCATCCCCTTGGAGTTAGATTATAGGGTTAATATAATTTTGAGTGAGGAGAGGCCATAAGAAAAAAAGAAGAGAAGAACTTAGGATTTGTCACACATTTTCTCATCATGAGAATCGTCGAAATTGTGATCGGATCGAGGGAAGAACACCTACGTCACACAAAAATGAATTCAGACTTGCTACTATTAAGGCAAGTGTTTATCTTGCATGTTTTTGAATAAGTTATAATACCCATGTAGTGTAGGGTTTATAATTTCATGATTTCAATTATGTTCTTGGTATTTAAGTGAATAAAACTCATGATTTGGGGATAGGATTGCATATAGAATGCGTCCTCATATGTAGAGGAAACGAAATCAGAATATATCTGATAATTATTATGGAAGAAATCTGGGTAAATGATTGATTTTGAATGAAGAACACATAAACTAGGGTTTTGGTAGAAATTTGAGTTTTAATCCATTCTTGGGTATAATTAGTATGGATTTAATGCGTTATCAACATTAGAAATTGTTTATATATCCTTATTTGATGTTGGGTTGGAGCATGCTGGAGTTTTGTTGTGAAACATGAAAGTTATGATGAATAAAAATGGTGGAAAACGTAACAGCGTAACGAAGAAGAAGACCTAGAGTGTTTCAAATTGATTCGGTTAAAAGAGCGAATCGATTCGGTAGATGAATCAATTTGGTCTCTTCACTGAATCATTTCGGTTACCCAGATTTGCTCAATTTCTTTTGTTTATGCCCGAAATTTGCGAAGAATTAATCGAGAGACTTTTGGGATATTCTTAAACTATAGTGAGGGACATGGTGAATTTCAGTAGACCCATGATAGAGTTTAGGCTTAGCGAAAATGGAGAATTAAGGATAGAACCTATCGGGCATAACGTAAAACTTAATGAATTTGCGAGAATTAGAATAGGTCACGGAGAGCATTAGTGGACCTAAGATCAGACCACTAGGAGAGCGATGTTATAACTACTGAAACAACTTAAGGGGTAACTAGGACCCTTCGAGTAGTGAGCGATACTTGGGATTATACGATAAGAAGTCATAATTTGTAAATTGATTGTACGGTGGGTGTTCGAGAGATAAGTACCACGTATGGACTATGATTATGAGTTTTGTGTATACCTACTGAATATATGTATATATAGGTGAGGTAAATACCTATGATGTAATTTGTTATGTGTGTGTACATACCTACACTACCTGTTATCACGGGAGGTTCCGCGCAGAGGACGATCCCACCTTGACGATTCCAGTGAGGTCTTGATGTGTGCCCCTGAACATAGAACTTATGAAAGCTCACTATGTGTTGTGTATTAGTGGGGCCAACGTGTCATTTGGGTATGTTAGGCATATACGTATCCCAAAGGCTTAAAACTATGTTCGCCTCCATTTTGTGTTGTTTGATTGAGGGTTCGAGGAGACATTCCGAACCGATAGTCCTTGATTTGGTACGAGAGGTACATGGACGGGATAACAGAGTATGCCAACATAACGGGGGTTATTTCGGGGGATGCTATAGTTGTATATATTATATGTGTGTTAAATATATACAAGTGTGATAAATTTACTTATGTGTGATGGTAGAATTAATAAATTGTGTATATCTAAAAGTAATTTAAATAGAGAAACTTAAATATTAATTCGATGATAATATGCGAGTAATATTAATTACTGATAGTACAATAGTGTATTGTATGTGTAATACAGGGGAGATAAACCTTTTGTGGTTAGTTAGATATGTTATCTAGTTAGGCTGGGTAGCATAGTTAGGTAGGATGTGTTAGGTATGCACTTTAGATGAGGGGTGAGGAAATCAAGGGAGTGTACGTGGAACTAACATATGTATCTAATTACTGTTTTAAGCTGTGATTTAAGTACTTGCAAAATATTTTCAAAAGGTATTGGGCACTGACCCTTGTCAAATCTATTTTCCAAAATATTTTAGGTGTCCAGCCACAGGGACGCCCAAATTGATGATTATTTGCACGAATGCGTAGTTGCAACATTTGTGGAGACTTGCAGGAGTTTGCTTAGACGCTTCAGTTATTCATTCCTAAAGTAGTAGTTTCATTTGGGCATATTGCCCCTTCAGACTATTTAGTACTTCATTTTATTTACTAGACTTTGTGGATTTAGTTTATTATTTCAGACTTATATTTGGATTTATTATGGGAACTAATGGGTTATTCGGTATTATTGATTTAGTTATTCATCGTATGTTGGTTACAAATATTTATATTGTGAATGGTTTGTTACTTTATTTATTTTCCACATGTCGTTATAATGAAAGATAAAATTTGACACCAGATTAATTTAACTTAGGTGGTTAGTAAATTAAAAAGTTTTCGACAGTGATGCTAAGAATGAACAAAATGTGATTCCTGTTTGTTTTAATAAAGGACTGATCACTCGTGGTTAAAATAGGCGGGGTGTCACACCCCAATTCATTTATATTATCTCATTCTCGTTCAAAACTATACTTTGTGTTATTTGTCCTTGAGGTCATTTCAAGAAAGCTTAACATTATATCATTCACTGTAAGTCATTAACCTCTTGTCGGCATCCTTCATGTTCACACGATTGGAATTCCAATTTAAATTGAGGTTTAAAGGACTTAGGAGACTTTAAAACTTTTGTCATATTCAAATTACTTTTTCATAAATTGGAAAATTGATTTATGTGTGGGTGAGTTTCAATGATTCTTTTGGTATTGGTGATATAATTATGTAGTATATACTTATCATATACCAATTTATTATAAAAAACATTGCATAAATAGATCATATGTATTTTTTTTATTAAGGTTGAAATAATACATAGTTTTATTGACTTATACCATATTTGGATATTTTGCGGACTGTTCCTATTCACAAAGTAAAGCTTCGCCACTGAAGGTTTACTTTGCTTATCGCTCCACTGAATGTTTACTTTGTTTATAGAGCCCCTTTCCATAACTTTTCCTATAATTTCTTTGTCTCTTCACGACCTTCCCACGCTAATCGTTCGCTCCAGCAAAGAAAAACTTTGCATCAACTAAGATGCTTCATTGGTCGCGAACTTTGTCTAAAAAAATATACATTTCAAAAGATCTTTGTGATTTTTATGGGAATCCGTAAAAGAAAAAGTTTCAGACATATCCTTTTGGTACTTAAGTACCATGATCTTATTGATAACATGACTCTCATCATTGTTTTCCACACCATTGAAGAGAATGCAAGAATATGTATATGGAATTTCCTCACTATCATTATCTTCGGCAAAACTCTAGGGTGAAAAAAATTATTTTAATATTTATAGATAAAAAGACATTATTTAAGAGAGTTTTTAAAGATAGAGCTTTTGAGTTATAAACTCTAGAGAGAAAAATCTTTTGTCAACCTTCTTCACTTATCTCTTTGCATTTTGAGATGTTTATTTTCAAACTATAATAAAAAAATCCTATTGAAACTTACAACACTTCTGCCTTATTCTTGAGTATATATATATATATATATAGGAGAAGGCTCACCTACATCACGCTCTATACATCATCCATACATCACACGTAGTTTTAGGCCCTAAAAACATTTTTTTTCAAAATTTATATTTTTACCTCAAAATTAACCTTCCAATAAACCTATGTCCAAAAAATTAGGTCAAAATACATTTTGTAGCTATTTTTAAAAAATTCACAAAAAACTGCTCAAAATACCTTATTTATAAAGGTCTGCGCCGCAGTTTTTTGTTGATTTTTTTAAAAATAGCTAGAAAATGTAGTTTGACCTAATTTTTTGAATATGGGTTGATTGGAAGGTTAATTTCAATAAAAAAAATAAAAAAGTTGGATTTTTTTTTTTCTTAGGGCTTAGAATTAGGCGTGATGTATGGTGTGATGTATACATCATGATGTAGGCGAGCCTTCCTCTCTCTCTCTCTCTCTCTCTCTCTCTCTCTCTCTCTCTATATATATATATATATATATATATATATATATATATATATATATATATATATATATATATATATATAATGCTTTTGTGCGAACTAGTCCGCATTTTAAGAATGCGGATCAGACATGTGTCACCTAACGGTGCCCCTAGAAATTATCGCCTAAATTATAGGCACACTCTCTCTCTTTTCTGGGCTCACTGCCAAGTTACACATATCCGGTTCGCATTCTTAAAATGCGGACTAGTCCGCATAAGAGCAGGACTATATATATATATATATATATATATATATAGAGAGAGAGAGAGAGAGAGAGAGTCTGGCTCCTATGCTGATTTTTCTATGCGGATAAAATGCGGATTAGCTAATGTCCAAATGAGTCTTAGGACCGCGTTTGTCTTTTATGGACCGTTTATGGACCACCTTCTCTCTCTAAGGTTTCTAGGAATATAAATTTCTACCCCAACGATTTCTAAGGTCTTTTAAGCTTATTTTAACGCTTAATTAATCTGGAAGTCTAAGTGTGGAAGTTTTAGGGCTACTGCTACTTCTCAAGCTTCTTCCATCACTATTGTGCTAGAGTTCTAAATAATGAGGATTATCTATATAAATAGTTTCTTCAGGGAGTCTAGAAATTGAAAGAGGTTTTGATGAAAAATATTCTAGTCTTAAATACCTTACACGATATCGTGGGTTTATCTGTCTAATTTTTTTTATATATTTGATTAATAATATCATTTATATCATTATCTATAAATTCCTCTAAATTATTATCACCATAAGATGACAAAAATCTATGGTATGTTCTAGGGGCAGCTGTCTCTACGTTTTTAAGAAGAGGGAGGATTCCTCCGGATCTAATTAAAATAGCCTTTATTTCAGCTAACCTAGTGTATTAAAGTATTCAAGTATCCTAGTGTATTATTGATATTTTTTAGGTCTTGACAGTTCTTCTGCAAAATCTTCAGTTCTTAATTTTTATCTAAAGAGATCACGGATCCCTGTTCTAATTATTTCTATTCTAGGTAATTCTCTTCCTAACCACTCAATAATCTAGTCTATATATTTAAAAGTACCACATGCGTATATTAAAGCAGATTCTATAAGTTCTTTATCTTTAGTTTCTGTAAGAGTCCAATCTTGGATTTCTCTTGTTAAGTCTGGATTTATTTGGTTAACAAATGCTAAAAAGTCTGAGGTGATTTGTAGGCTCATACAAGATTCTTTTTAAAACAATAATATGTAAAATAGTTAAGGGTTTGGTTTGAGTTATACCTTCCTTCTGGTCTGCAATATCTTTATCTTCCTTCCTTTTTCTCTTTAGCTTTGCTATTATTTTTCTCCGGTCTCAGCCTCCTACAACTCCCTCTTTATGTGTTGCACCTTAATCCACTATTTTGGCGTTAAACCCATTTCCTGCCTGTACGCCTTCACGCCTAACGCCCACCTGGCTAATAGCTCACGGCTAATCGGCACATGACGGCGGTTCACTAGTATAACACCTTGCGTGCTACACCAGAGGTTCCACACAATAGTCCTCTATGAACAAAAAGTTGGAGACAATTTGGAAAATAATAACAACTTAGCATAAGAGATTTCTAGAAAAGAAAATACTTTTATTGCATTGCATAAGTAAATACAACTCTCCCCTATCCCCTAACTATGAGAGGTTTACTCACTCATATACATATTACTTATTATAAGCATACTCTCTCTCTCTCTCTCTCTCGCTCTCTCTCTCTCTCTCCCTCTAATATCTAATACTGGAAGTCTAACAACTGATCTCTAAAACTCAACTTAATGCTCCCTTTTATAGCTCAAGGGCACTACAAATGACTGTTAACCGGCTACCAAAAGCAATCTGGTGGAAAGATAAATATTATTAAAGCAACTTTGTCTTAAGATTCTTATCTGCTGGGTTTACTGGCTTTTAACGTCTTTTGATAATTGGGAAACCTTTTTCTTTTTGAAAATAAAAGCCATATGATGGGGCGTGCCAAGTCTTCATCCTAAGTCTTATCGTCTTACAAGAGAATCAAACAACCAATGTCTTCGTCTTTTTATTAGTCTGGTGGCCCATGTGGGGTAGGAATCTTTTTACTTTATGGAAAGCAGAGTCTAAGCAAATGAGTCTTCCGTCTTTAATAATTCATCCACTACTAAGGGCCCCTTCTTTGTTGTATCTGTGTCTTCTTCTGGCTTGTCTTGGCCTGGGAGGGCATTATTGAAAAATTCATCAATGAGGCCCATAATTCTAAGGCTAGCTGGCAAAGCTATCTCTACCAATTCTTTGGTTTCTTTCTTGAACCTTCCATTCACTACACCAAATCTGCACTATTGTCAAGGTCATTGACCCTGACAAATCACCCTTGTCAAGGTCAATGACCGTGACATTTCAAGGCGAGACAACTTTTTTTGTCACGGTCGTGTCACGGTCATTGACCTTGACACAAAACTCGCGTTTTATGTCACGGTCGTGTCGCGGTCAATGACCGTGACACGTTTGTCACGGTTTATAACCGTGACAAAGCCGTAACACTTTTTAAAAAAATTGTCGAGGTCAATGACCGTGACACGCCCGTGATAACTTTTTGTCACGGACTTGTCACGGTCAATGACCGTGATAATTCTGGGCAGAATTTAAAAAAAATCTGCTGGGCAGTATGGCCACTGCCACTGCCCAGCAGTATATTTGTACCTGTTATAGCAACGTCGTACCTGTTCCAAACATCATATATCCAAACAAACTAAAGATAATGCAAATATATATTCATGACGATATAATCCAAATATTCAAAATAGAAATAATATACATGACGATATAATCCAAATATAATTAAAATGGACAAACTTAAAAATAATGTTACTACATGTCTTGGGTAAATGTGAGGAGGTGAGTAGGCCACATGACATACGAATTGACGCACCCACTAATATACGTCGTGCCGCATTGTTCGCGCAACCACAATAGGGAGTTCTCCTTCCCGGGTATGACATGCGTGACGAGCACCCTGGACTCCATCTGTTGAAGCGCACGTCCATGAACTATTCCACCCTCGACGATATTCGGGTCCCTCAACCCCCGCCCTATCCGCTGGCCATCAAATATGTCCAATATGAACACGCTCGGTCAACCAAGTGTCGACAATGGTCTGTTGAAGGGCGCAAAATAGGGAAGTGGATCATCGAAGTACGAACGTGTCGGTGATGAAGCAGCGAGGTCCACATACTCGTCATCCTGCGCCTCGTCCTCCCGCACCTCCTCCTCCACCGCCTTCTCCTTCCCTTTCCCTTTCCCTTTACGGTCTCCGCCCAACGTACGCTTCATGAATGCATACATATCTTGGACCGTCGCCTCCAAACGGGACAACTTCGCGTCGTGCGAATCCACCGGTGTCGCTCGTCTCCAATCTGATGATCCTAGATTTGGCCACCCACGAGCTCACTCCCCTTGCGATCAGAGCCAAGCACTTGGCTGAGTGCGTCTGTGGACAAAGATGCCTTGTCGGCATCAGACTGCGACTCATGCACTTCCTTAAGCTTTGCCTGAAACGACAAAAAGCACATGATTAGTAAAATAAGTAAACTAAAAAATTATAACGTAATTAACAAAAATTAAACTGTCGGATTACTTACAATCGTGGTCGCGACGCTCGGGGACACCTCCTTGTCCTTCCCCTTCTTCGTCCGAAGAGCCACATAAGTATCGAGTCTATGTGGCTTACCCCCTGGCCCACTCCCTACCCCCGAAATAAAATAAAGAAAAGTAAAATTAGTATCGGCCCCGCAAAGTAAAATAATGAAGAATAATATATTTCTGTAGTTATAGAAAAATTAAATCTTACCTGCATCCTATGCTCCACCTCGGCGTAAGAGGTCCGGCCGGAGTAGTGCACGTCCGTCTTTTTTGCCCGATTTTCCCTCCCCGATTGGCGAGCTACCAATTGTCGATCCTCGATATCATTGTCAATGAACTTCTGCCATTGTGCCAATGAGATCGGCTCCTTGGGCGGGACGGATTCACGCCATTGGATAATCGACTCTCTTGTTTTCCCAAAGTACCGTGCCCGCATATTTTTTTTCCACGACTTGAGTTGCTCCCTAATCTGCTCCAAGACGGGATCGCGTAGCTTTGGATCCAAGTTGAATTGTTCCTGTCCAACAAATACAATGTTAGTTGCGAATAAATATAAATATAAATATAAATATAAATATAAATATAAATATGAAATTGAAATTGAAATTGAAATTGAAATATTCATATAAATATATTACCTATAGTGCCGCCCAAACAGCTAACTTGAGCTCATATGGCACCTCCTTTCAACTCATAAACCCCGGGTCGATGACCGTCTTTAGCAGCTCGAGGGATCTCGCTAATAGCTCCGACTTGTTCTCGACGGTAATCCCAAATTTTCCATATTTGGGGAGCCTAGGGGCGGAGGAGCCCTCGTCGCCTCCGCTACCACCGAGCCCAGACGACATCATCATAAACAGCATCATCATCTTCGCCTTAATATCTGAAGGAGATATTTTTGCTGTAAAAAAATGTTATTAGTACAGATAAAAAAAAATGTTAATAGTACACATACACACACCCCTACCCCACCCCCACCACACACACGCACACGTCATGCCACTTTTAAAACTAACCAACCCAACATTTCATCAATTAAACTAACAATTAAAGTATACAATTATTAATTTACTAATTTACAATGAGGGACAATCCTACTTTCATATGAAATTGGCACTAATTATTAATTTACTTTCATCTAAAACTATACAATTAAAATTACAATTAAAGCTATACAATTTCTTAATTAAAGATATACAATTGTTAAAATTGCCCCTCCACACCCCCCACACCCCACCCCCCCCACCCCCCCCCACCCCCACCCCCACCACACCCCTTGCCCCCTCCCCCCGCCACGCACACATGCACACACCTACGCGCGCGCGCACACACACACCACCCCCACCCCCCACCACGACCCCCTCCCCCACCCCCACCCCCACCCCCTCCCCCACCACACCCCACCCCCACTACCCCCTCCCCCACCACACCCCACCCCCACTACCCCCCTCCCCCACCACACACCACCATACACACACCTACGCACCCCCCCCCCCCACCATGACCGTGACAACTACAGTTATTGTTTATCAATAAAATTATGACATGAGATAATTATAATTGGAGCATAAATTTCATTATCATAATATAATAAATCCAACCAAGTACAGAGATTCTATAAATTAAAGTGAGAATTAAATTTAAGACTTTCTAACAACATGCATGTGTATGGATTCTAATGATATTACCAGTGTATGGATTCTAATGAAAGTAACTAATGATATTCCTAAAAACATACAATTGGCAACATTTTGTGAATTTACTAAACTTTATATAATATTATCAAATTCTGTTAAAAAATTATCTAGGGTTTTACCTAACTGAATTAATTTCATGAATAAAATTATTATCAAGTTAAATATTTATATAATTAAATTTAACATATGAATTCTAGAACTTTTCTAACATTTACACAATTTTAACTATCACTAACATTTACACCATTCTAACTATCACTAACATTTACACATATATATACACACATACACATATACATATACACACATATATATACACACATACACATACACATACATATAGAAATGAAAGAGAAAGAGAGGAAAAAAAATATACCTTAGAGAGAGAGAGAGAGAGAGGGAAAACCAAAAGAGGTGGGAAAAAAAGAAGCCTAGGGCTTTTTTTGCTGCAAAAGTTGTCACGGTCGTGTCAAGGTCATTGACCGTGACACAAATCTCGCGTTTTGTATCACGATCATTGACCTTGACACGACCGTGACACAGAATTGTCACGGTCATTGACCGTAACACGGTCGTGACAAGTAAATTTGTCATGGTCTTGTCACGGTCAAAGACCGTGACAATTCTGTGTCACGGTCGTGTCAAGGTCAATGACCGTGACACAAAACGCGAGGTTTGTGTCACGGTCAATGACCTTGACAAGGGTGGCCGGCTGAAAGGTGACAATTTGGCCATTTTGGTGTAGTGATTGAATGGCTCATCGGCTTGGATTATTAGGTCTTTTTTGTGGTAGGCAGTGTACCATCTGTCTTCGTCTGTCAATAATTCCACGATTTCTATTATCTCCATGGCTTGAGCAATTTGGAGCTTGGACTTATCAATAATTAAATCTTTTGTCTCATCTTCAGATCGAATCTCAACATCTTCAAATATATAATTGGAAAATCTAACAAGTCTAAAACCTTCAAATCTCACTCCTCTACAGGAACTTGGAGCAATCTGATAGATTCTAGCAAATAGAGGAAGGAAGTCTTCCACCTTCTTAACATACTCATGGACTATTTTTCCAAGAGCAACAGAGTCTTCTATAGTCTCAATTTGAATGAGTCCAATGAACCCATAGTCTGCTAAGGTTATCAGGGCAATCTCTGCTTTCCCAGAAAGATAAATCTTTGGAACGTCTTTGAAGAAACCTTTCATCATTAAGGCATCTCCATTTGTCTCAGATAATAACATGTTGAAATGTTCAATAATGCTATCAGATTCTTTCTTATAGTCTTCTGATAATGGAAGATTATTATGGCTAAAAAGTATAACAATCTTAGTCTTAAAAGTCTTTTTCTGATAACAAAAATTATCAGTGGGTCTAACTTTGGAGGATTCTCCAAGAGTCTGAGCATAGGTTTGAGTCTGTGGTCTAGGCATAGCAGTACCACTGAGTTGGGTAACTGCAAGTCTTTGAGTCCTCATGAATCTGGCAATGGCTACCAAATTTTATTTGAACTCCATCTATAGTCTATTCTTCACATTCCACCATATGGCGTCTATAAGAGTATTTTCATCATCTGAAAATTCTCGTCTAAATTTTATTAAGTCTGGGTATCTTTTATCGGGTCTACATTTGGGAAAATACATCTTCCTAATGAGTCTATTTTGAGCAATAATCTCTTGTCTATATTTTTCTGGAGGAACCAAGATATCATCAAAGTTCTCTAGGATTGGTCTTTCTTGAGAGTCTTGAATATGAGTCTGTCTTTGCGTTGCACCAGCATTTGGTCTTACACGTCTAAGATAGTCTACAACGTCTTCTCTGTTCAGTCTATTTGTTCCAGATGAACTCATGCTGTCTAGGTCTTCTGTTTGCAATATAAAACATGAAATCATATTATTGTTAGGAAACATTGGTTCTCTTGATATAATATCTGGAATGGTATTTTTACTCCCCTTAATATGTATAACAGAGAAGTCATAACCATTAAGCAATTGTTGCCATCGAATAAGTTTATTTGTCCTTGATTTGGACAAATCTAAATCTCTGAACTTTACTTCATAAGAAGAGTCAGTATATACAGTAAAATGTTTAGGTCTAAGAAAAAGCATATATTTTTCTATTGCCCTTACTATGGCTAAAACTTCCTTTTCATGGGCAGTATATCTTGTTTCTGGATCTATAAAGGTTCCAGAACTATATCTACAAAGTTTCTTCTTTTTTGTCTGATGATCAATGGCAAAGTATATTGCTCCCCATTATTTATCAGAGGCATCTGTTTCTACTATAAACTGGTCTTCTGCATTAGGCAGTTCAAGTAAAGGAATATTCTTGACTGCATCTTTAATTTATCTTATGACTTCAAAATCATTTTCAATCCAATAAAAAGGATTAGTTTTGTCTGTTCCTTTTAATTTGGCAGTTAAGCTTTGTCTTTTTGAGTCAAGGTCTTTAATAAAGTCTGCAACACAATTAAGCAATCCTAAAAATGATTGTAATTGTTTTCTATCTTTGAGTTGGTCTGAAAACTCAAGAATCGTTTTGGTTATGTGTTCTACCAAGGATAATTTTCCTTTATTAATATGCATTCCCACAAAGTGTATCTCAGTCTGAAATAATTGCACTTTCATTTCGAAAATAACAATACCATGTTTGTCTAATTCTAAAATATTCTTTTTAAGATGGTCTACATGCTCTATCTCAGTCTTACTGGCTACAAGAATATCATCTATATAAATAAGATAAAATTCTGAATAAGGTCTAAATATATTGTCCATTCTTCTTTGGAATACTTGAGGAGCATTCAAGTATCCAAATGGCATTACTATCCATTCGTATTTTCCTTGAGGCACACTAAAGGTTGTCCAAGTAATACTGTCTGGATGCATCTTAATTTTCCAGAAGCCCGAGTTGCAATCAAACTTACTGAATATAATTCTATCTTCAATCAGATTGAATAAATTGTTATTGTCTGGTATTTTATAACAATCAAATTCACAATTCTTATTTAGTTGTCTATAATCTATAACCATGTGTCTTTTTCCTCTTTTACGTTCAGATTCATTTTGAACATAGAAGGCATAGCTATTATGTCTACTTTTACTTTCTTTAATAATGCCTAACTTAAGCATTTCATCTATGTCTTTTTTACATGCTTCCCTATCTTCTTGTGAATATCCTTTCTTATAGGTTCCACCATTAATAGTGGCGTCTGGGTTAATAGGGATGATTTCACAATAGCTTTGGTCTTTATCCCACTTAGCGATGGGATTTTCTCCTAAAGTAGGCTCTGCTAGTTGCCTAATCTTTTCCTTTTCTACTTCTATATCCATTTTCTTTTGTTTGGATATAGCTTGAACCTATAATAAGGTATGCTGGGCTTGATCTAAAATGTCTTGTTGTATAAGAGCTATTTGTTTATAACACTTTTGGTCTGGACACTTACATTATTTTTGTAAGGGTTTGGTTATTTCTAAGGCTTCTTGTTGGGTTGTAGGTCTAGGTCCACCATGCTCAGCTGAAGAACTCTGATGTTTTATGAGTCTATAATTAGGTTTGACATGCATAAGGTCAAAGGCAGTCTTGTGATCTATTAGAAGGACTTTAATATTAAATTCCTCTTTATCACTAATTGATATCTTATCTTTATACTGAGTATAAGTATGATATTTCTAATAAAGTGTTGTCCTAAAATAATATTTCCTGTGAAACTAGAACGAGGATCCATTATCCAAAACCGATGATTAACGGTTTTGTTGGTCTGATTTTCTAATTTAAAATAAATAGGAATAGTCTGGAAATATAAGGTAAATGGATCTCCATTAGTCACTTTACCATAGATTTCTTGAGTACTTTCTAAAAAATAGTCTTCAGGGAAGGCATTAGCCTTGAAAATACTCTGAGAGCACCTTGTATCTATAAAAGCTGAAAGTCTTTTAGGATAGTCTTTGTGTTGAACAAATAATTCTACAAAACAAGCATGTGGTTTAGTAGCAATTCTTAAATTGTCCTTTTCTAAAATAAATATTCCTTTTTTAGGTTTATCTATAAAATCTAAGGGTATTTGATTTTCTGAACTACTATCAGAGTGGTATTCTTCAAAATCATAGGCAATTCCCTTTCCTTTGAAGTCTTCATTTTCTTGTAATCTTTTGGCTATATTTTTATCAATTTCTTGATAATATATTTTTATATCTAAGTCTATTTGAGCGTCTTACTGGCTAGTATAAATTTCTCTAAATCTAGTTCTACAACAAGTTTCATGGTAGCGTAATTAAATGATAACACAGACCATAAACAATTCTGTTTGAATAATCTCAAAACATTCTACGCATTTAAAGTCTTTCTTGCTATATTTCATTTCAAATGAGTAATAATGTCTTTCATCAAAGTAGCATCTAGGTATATAGGTTAGTAACTCAGGATTACTAACTGTCCATCTTTTCTTTTAAAAATGGGCTTAATATTCACTTATACCAAGCTTCTTCAAAGTATATACATTCATTATCTAAATCGTCTTGATTAGTTTGCATCATATACAAGTCTAAAGTATCCTGAGAGTTTCGTACTCATCAGTATCACTATTATAGTCTTTTGAGTCACTATCTGTATATGCACTATAGATACTAGTATTGTCATCATCTTCTATGTCTGATATTTCTATAGCATATAGGATATCTAACTCTTCTTGATCTGCATAGTCTAATATTATATTAATAATCTTAATACTTTCTTTATCTTTCTTATTAAGTCAGTCTTTAGCAAAGTGTCCTTCTTTGTCGCAAGTCCAACATTCTTTGGTGGCAGTCTTAGATTGAGATACATCTTTTTCTTTCTTATAATTAGGAACCTTCTTATACTTACTAGTGTTCTTCTTAAAATATCTTCTTTGGTTAAATCTATTCTTCTTAGTCTTAGAGTTCTTTTCTCTAAAGGTAGTAGATGGCCTAAATCTATATTTATTCGGAAATCCTAAAGATCTAGTCTTAAACTTCCTATGTTTGCATTCTAATTTCTTTTTGAATTTCTTAGATTCGCCGCCACATCCCCATTGGATTGGAGAAATGTCTCTTTCGTCTTTAATTTGAGGGATCTGTTTGAAAGTTTCTTTTATCAACTTTCCTTGAGTTATATCGCATCTCTTAAGATATGATAGTGTCTTTGGCAAAATTAATTCTTTCAACAAGGGAGTTATTCTTTACTCCAGCAACTCCTGGCCAATTCCTATATTCATTAATTAGGATTTGTCCTATGGCTGGTATCTTTATAAAGTATTCATCTTTTAAGGTCTCTCCAAATTCTTTAATTTGGTAATATAGCTGCTCATAATTATTGCTATATTCATTTATCTTATCTAGTTTGCAAATGCTAAGGAGGGCTAACTTAGTTTTTGCTAGGTCTTGTTCATTGATTTGAGCTAAATGTCCAGCTCCAATGAATTCTGATGTGAACAATTGAATATATTCTTCAATTGATCTTTCTTCTAAGTTTTCTTTCATCGTCTCAACCTTAGCTCAAGAGTCTTTATATGTAGCCTTTTTAAACTATCTAAGTAATCTTTTGCAATACCTCTAATGGATTGCTCAGCGTACTGCTTACATGAACTTGCATCCCATTGTTCATTAGATGCAAAACACATGTTCATCTAATTACGCCATTCATATAAGGCCTTCTTCTTATCTTGAACACTGTCTAGGTTAAAGTATATACCTACTAGATTCATGGCTTAGCTTGCCATAGTCTTAACAGGAGTGAAACTCTTGTCAATAGTTGGAAAGTATTTTATATAATCAGCTTTAGTCTTTACTATGGTGCTTGAGTATATAGGAATGTTTATTCCTATTGGTTTACTAAAAAGTCTAGGAGCATATTCTAGCCTACTACTACTTCCTATCTCTTGTTTACTAGGCTCTACTTGTGTAGCTGACATTAATCTTTGTTCTCCTACTTCTATTAGTCTTAGGTTTCCAAGAAGTTCTTTTGTATTCTTAGATTCTTTTAATTTTAATATGCGATCTTGGGCTATCATATTAAATATGTCCGTTTCTTGAAATCTAACAGAATGACTTTTCTTAATGTGATCTTTAAATGTCTTCATATCCAATTCTGAGGGTTCTTGTCCAAAGTTTTGGATCCTAGCTTTTTCTTTAATTAAGTCTTTTTGTTCAAATGATCTTCTAGGTCTAATTACAGGGGCTTGTCTTAGTAAACTAGAACTAGTCTTACTACTACATTCTCCTTCTGAAGGATCATTGATTATGGCTTCTCCCATATTTCTAAATCTAACTTCTTCAGTCTGGATATTCTTATTGACAATCTTATGGGGGGCCAAACTGGATAGTAACATTTCCAGTGACATCGTCTTGATTAATAAACAGAGGTTTATTTTGTATAGTCTTAGTTTTTTGGAATTCTGGCAATTGACAAAGGGTCTTAGCTTTTTCTTTCATAGGTCCATATTCCTAACACTGTAAGTATGATTATAGTCTGAAATATTAGTTCTAACTAAAATTTCTTCATTAAGTCTACCGCTAGGAATTCCCGATTGCATTCCTTCATAAGGAAATTAGGAGAACTTCACATAGCTTAGGAATTCTATATTTATATTAGCGTCTGGGATAATATAGTCTTCATAGCCACTAGCATATAAGATTAACTTAAAATGTTTGGCTGTGTCTACGGTTACTGTAAATGCTGGAATGACATTAAAGTATCCTATGTTGTCTGACATTTCCAATTGGGCTATCCCAATAAGGATTTTCTCAAAATCTTTCCATCTTTTGTCTACTAAACAACATAATATGTTGATATTATTCTGAGGTCTATGTAATCCTTGAATTCTTGCTTGAAAGAGTCCAAAGGTTAGGAATTGGAACTTCCTATCAGTTCCTCTAGATCTAAGCCATTCTGAGTCGAACACTTGGAGCTCAGTATAGGATTTGTCTAATACATGATTCCTACAAAGGTAAGTCATATTATAATTAGGAGTCTTAGGAGTGGCACATTCTTTAAATAAGTCTATGTATCTAACTGCTGGAAGTTGTCCATTATGAATGGAATCTTCAACAATCTTCCAGTCAACTTCACCCCATTCTTTCCATTGGAGAAGATTGGTAAAATTTCTCTCTTTCCACTATGTCCTAACATTGGAGGATGAATCCTTAAGTCTTTGGAGCATATGGTTACTCTGTCCAATATTCGGGATAAAGCTAACTATCTTACTAGTCTTATCTAATCCGTCATTTATGACTCGTCTGTAATACCCCGTATTTTTGTGATATTTATTTATGGGATTAATTGAATTAAATGTGTATTAATTGGAAATTAATCCGGATAAAAATACTAGCGAGATGCGAGTTGGTATTTGATTATAATGTGCATATATGATTATATATGAATATTGAATTATGAAACTTGTCGTGAGATTGAAATACGGCAATTTGGAAATCTTGTTGAGACGCGTGTGACAGTCGCGTCATGGAATATATTTATTTTAATTAAAAAGTGAATTTTATTTCTATTAACCGTATGGTCGTTTTGAGTGCGCCAACGCGTCCGGAAGGGTCGAGATAGTCAGAAAACACTAGCCGGGAGTTTGGTTTGGGTTCCGGGGCATTTTTAGGCCACACCGGCAACGTATAAGGGTAATTTGGTAATTTTGAATTTTTGGGAATTAAAACCTACGAAAATTGGGAATTAAAAAGCTGACTTGGTAATTACCCACTAAACCCACTAACCACATCTTAGGAATTAATGGGCTACGGGGGTTATTAGAATTAGTCCCAAAAGTTCCTAAGGCAAACCCTAGCCACCATTGTTACTTGGAGAAGAAAGCTTGGAGAGAGGGAGAGAAGGAATTCTGCAGAGAGAGAGAGAGAGAGAGAACACTCCATCAATTCGTCATCAAAATCAGAGATACACATAAGGCAAGTGGTTTAATTTCATTTTTACAAAGAATGTTTCTTCCATGCGTAGGAAATTGACAGAATTTCATTGTTCTTGGAAAAATGATAAAACCCATTGAATTTGATGTAGAGATTTATAATTTTATGAGGAGATTGCATGTAGAACAATGTTAGGATGATTAGTCAGGGAAAAATACATCTTTTATACCATAAAAACGGATTTATTATTGCCTATGGATGAATTTAACTTCTAGGGTTCATGTTCTTGAGATTTGGGGGAAATATGAAGAGATTTGATAATTGAATGAGGTTAGGATGAATTAACCTCCACATCATGCGTTAGTATACAGCCTAAATATGTTTAGGGATGATTAGTAGCTTTGAACAATTGTTGGTTTGATGTTTAGAGGAGATTAGAGGTGTAGAAAAGTTGGAAAAACGAGTTAAGGAATTTCTGGGCTCGAATCTGGCCACTCGTTAGAAGACCTGCCCAAGTCGTTCGAACGAGCTCGTTCGAACGAGTTGACAGTTTGACTTCTAATGAGAGGGATGTTCGTTCGATGACTTTCGTTCGAACGAGATCTCGTTAGAAGGCCCAGTTCGTTCGAACGAACTCTCGTTCGAACAGCCTCGTTCGAACGAGACTTCTAACGAGCTGACAGTTTGGGTTTTTTAGCCTGTTTGGATCCCTAGTGTCCCATAACCTTGTTTATATGTAGAGATAACACTTCCTCGTGGATTAATTGATATATTTGGGATATTTGAGATATATAGAGGAGTAAAACCTAGAAGTGTAGTTGAACCTAATGGAAATTATGGAGTAGGACGTGAGGGTCTATTACGATGCGAGAATTATTGTCGGCCTAAATAATTGAACTACCCGAGAACTTATACATTGTGTAAGATTGTATATTGGTATGAGAATGAGAAGTATACCACTAATATAAATTATGGTGATTACTAAGATGTGTGAATACTTAGTATATGTATTGATTTTATGTGTTTGACATACCTACCATACTTGCTATCACGGGAGGTTTACGTTCGCTTAGGGCCTTCTAATCCTTGTGTTGCCCGGATTTAGATTGGTTACCTCGATGAACATAGGTCAGAGAAGGACTTATTGGGATGTTAATAAGTCTGCTGATCGTGGGAGCGCAGGTATGTGCGTGACCCATGTGATGTGACTGTGTTCGCCTCCATTATTTGTGATGTTGTTATCTGAGAACGATTCCTGAGAGATTCGGAATGCATGATCCTTATGTACGTGATGTACCGGGATGGATAGCAGAGTATGTGTGCACCGCATCTTAGTATCGGGGTTCTTATATTGTATATTTATGACGTGAATAATATACACTTAATTAATGGGAACTTTCATGTTGGTATTGTGAATATAATTATGGTAATGTTTTGAGAAAACATAACGGGTTAACCGATAGTGAATTGTACTACAAATTAAGAATCTGAGTTTAAGTAAAGCCCTCTATTTATTTGATAACGCTAGAATGTAATATGGGAATCGAGTAGTAAGGGGTAGAACTTATTACTGTTTGGTTAGATATGTATGTCATTTAGATGGGTACGGTACGTTAGGAGTGCACATGTAGTCGAGAGGTGAGAATTTCATGTGAGTGCACGTCCTAACATGTATTTTGCATTTAATGTTTTAATGATATTAAAACACTTGCTGTTTTTAAAATGATTTCCACTTTCGGGCTCTGACCCATTTGCTTTCAAATCTATATTTGTAAAAACCATTTTAGGTGCCCAGCCACAAGGACACCATGCTTAGGATCCTCATTCAGGTGACGAGTTGTAGCTATTTATGGAAGTTACAGGACTTTGCTTGTATACGCTTCATCTATCTTGATTCTATATTCAACATTTATCAGTTGTATGGCATGTTGCCCATTTCTTTTAGAAACATTTCATTTATTTCAGTTATTCAGACTTCGGGCATGTAATTAATTCAGGATTCAGACTTATGTTATTATTTCTTTCGTGGGATTGTTATGAGGAGTTTTTCCTCCGGACTTATTACTATTTGTTGGTTATTTCATTACTTAGTTATGGTGAATGGATTATGTTGTTCTTCCATTATTCTTTTATTGCATGTTAATCAGATTTAATTAAAATTTGGCAACTTACTTTTTAAATACTAGGTGGTTAGTAATTATTAAAATGTTTTCGACAGTGATGCTATTAACTGAAACAACTTGGCATTTTGTATTGATTTAATAAAGGAGTAGCTACCCGGTATTTAATTAGTCGGGGTGTCACAGGTGGTATCAGAGCATCAGGTTCTAGTGTCCTTTAGGATCTGTACGGCTTATTATGTTTCCGCTAAGCTTTCTTTGATGTAGAGCCCTATATTTTAGGACTGTTGTATTCTTTTGTATATGCTACGTTCTTCAGCTATTTTGAGTTTATAATTGCGAACTTATAAACTTTATTCTTATTTCAGATGCCTCCACGACGTGCACAACGGGTTCCCAGGAATGCAGCGCCAGAACAACAGCCCGCACCAGTTCAGGGCACGATGAATGCCGCCGAGGTTGCAGCCATTGTGGCCCAGGCAGTAAATGCCGCACTAGCCGTAGTTCAGCAGGCACCAGCTCAGGCTCCAGTAGCCGCGCCGGTTCAGGCACATGCATTCCCGTCTGCTTGGGAACGTGTTCGTGATGCTTTCCAGAAAGTACACCCACCGGAGTTTGCAGGTAGCTCCGATGTTGTAGTTTCGAGTCAGTGGAGGAAGGATATTCAGCGGCACTTGAGGATGTATGAGTGCACTGAGGTTCAGAAGCAGATACTAGCTACCTTTAAGCTAGTGGGGTCTGCACTGCAGTGGTGGGAGTCTATTACCACCGTGGAGGAGAGAGACACTCTCACTATTCAGGAGTTCTGGGTACGGTTCGACCGCAAGTACTTTTCGTCAGCTGTTCATACGGAAATGAGGAGCAAGTTGATGAGCCTTCGACAGGAGGGTAAGACTGTGGCCGAGTATGAGGCCAAATTCACTAATCTTCTGAACATTGTACCGGATGAGATACCGACAGAAGAGAAGAAGATACAAAAATTTACAGACGGGTTGACTTGGAGGATCCGTCAGCATTTGTTGGGGAACCTATCGTTGGCCACTTATTCTGATGTGGTTAACGTTGCATTGCTCCATTGTCAGGATCACCGCTTTTACATAGCTGAGGGTAAGCGATCGGGAGAGTCCATCCATCAGGTCAGGACTGAAGGACATGGTGCCAGTGGGGCACAATCTGTTCAGGGGCAGAGACAGGGCGACCAGGGTTCCCAGCAGGGGGATAACAAGAGGTTCAGGTCGGGAAATTTTAGGCACGGACAGGGAGGTTTTCGGCAGGGCCATCAGGGTCCGAACGACCATCGAACCAGCAGGGTCAGAATGGTCAACAGCAGTTTCAACAGGGCCAGCAGGGCCAGTGGAGGAACGGTAACGGCCACCAGGGCCGGGGGCAGCGGGGACAGAGAGGGGGGACTTCCCGGGGAAGTGTTTCGTTTGTGGCAAGACTGGCCATAAATGCCAGGACTGTCCTGATAGGGGCAGGGCCCCGCAGCAGCAGCAGGGTGCTCGACATGAGCCACAGAGGCCACTTTTTCCACCTGCCCTCCCAGCTCCAGCCCAGGTGCCAGCACTACCAGCCATTCCAGCAGTTCCTGTGCAGCAGGGGCAGTTACAGTATGGACGTGTTTATAACGTCCACCAGGCAGCAGCTCCACAGGCACCACCCGCGATTGAGGGTATGTTTCCTATCCATGGTACTATGGGTCGGGTTTTGTTTGATACGGGGGCAACGCACTGTTTTATAGCTACACATTTTGCGAAAGCCTTAGGGTTGTTAGCCACAGCAGAGAGCACAGTGACATGTGTGGACTCACCATTGGGGAGTGGGTCACTTATTTTCTTTATATGCCGGGGAGTGGGGGTAGAGATTGGTAGTTTGGTATTACCTGCAGATATGTTGGTATTAGATATGCATGTGCACGATGTGATTATCGGTATGGATTGGCTCGCTGATTATAGGGCCATGATTGATTGCTTCGGTGGGAGCATTATTTTTGCCATTCCGGGGCAAGAGATGTTTGTAGTGGCGATGCCTCGCCCAGAGGGAGGCTCGACCGCTCATTTGTATTACATAGAGGAGGATACCTCTAAGGAGGTTGCGATCCCTTTAGATTCGATCGCAGTTGTCAGGGAGTACTCAGATGTTTTTCAGGAGATACCAGGCCTACCCCCCAATCGAGAGATAGACTTTGTCATAGACTTATTGCCAGATACGAGACCTATAGCACGCGCACCGTACCGTATGGCTCCAGCTGAGATGAGGGAGTTACGGGATCAGATTGAGCAGTTATTGGGTCAGGGGTTTATACGGAGGAGTACTTCGCCGTGGAGTGCCCCTGTGTTGTTCGTGAAGAAGAGAGATGGTTCACTGAGATTGTGTGTGGACTACCGAGAGTTGAACAAGGTCACGATACGGAATAAGTATCCGTTGCCTCGAATCGATGACCTATTCGACCAGTTGAGAGGAGATTCTTTCTTCTCGAAGATTGATTTGCGATCGGGATACCATCAGTTGCGTATCAGGGAGGATGATGTATCGAAGACTGCGTTCTTATCGAGATATGGTTCTTACGAGTTTCGAGTTATGCCTTTTGGTTTAACCAATGCTCCAGCCGTGTTTATGGAATTGATGAATAGGGTGTTCAGAGATTTCCTAGATCAGTTTATCATTGTCTTCATTGATGATATTCTGGTTTACTCCCAGACAGAGGAGGATCACGCTGAGCATTAGAGATAAGTTTTGCAGACGCTACGTCAGAACGAGCTATATGCAAAGTATGAGAAGTGCGGGTTTTGGCTGAAGGAGGTCCAGTTTTTGGGACACATTATTTCCGACCGGGGGATATCTGTTGATCCGGGGAAGGTATTCGCGGTGAGGGAGTGGGGACAGCCCATGACACCAACGAAGATCCGTAGTTTCTTGGGTCTAACAGGATACTACAGGAGGTTCATTCGGGGATTTTCGAAGATAGCAGGTCCTTTGACACATCTGACTCGTAAAGGTGTGCCGTTCATCTGGAGTGATGCCTGTCAGTTGGCATTTGATGAGTTGAAGGATAAGTTGACCTCAGCACCTGTGTTAGCATTCCCGAGACCGGGAGTTGAGTATCTAGTCTACACCGATGCGTCCTTACAAAGACTTGGAGGTGTATTATAGCAGGAGAGTCAGGCCATAGCTTATGCTTCCCGTAAGCTAAAGCCTCACGAGAAGAATTACCCCACTCATGACTTGGAGTTGGCGGCAGTTGTATTTGCCCTTCGGATATGGAGACATTATCTTTTGGGGGAGAAGTTTCGATTGTTCACAGACCACAAGTCCATACAGTACCTATTCACGCAAAAGGAGTTGAATATGCGGCAGCGAAGGTGGCTTGAGTTTGTGAAGAACTATCAGTTTGATATCCAGTATCACCCGGGGAAGGCTAACGTGGTAGCAGACGCGTTGAGCCGTAGGCCAGCAGATGAAGTGGCAGGGGTGTGGAAGGCCAAGTGGAAGGAGTTGGGACACCAGGATCCAGTGGCCCGATCGTTCATGTCTGTGATGACCGTTACACCGCAGATTGTCACGAAGATAGTAAGGGCACAAGCAGATGACTCATTCTGTCAGGAGCTGATAGTTCGATTACTCGCAGAGGGAGCTGAGTCCTATACCGTTAGCTCAGACGGGGGATTACGCTTCAATGGGAGATTGGTAGTTCCGGAAGGGGAGGAATTACGACACGAGGTGATGGCAGAGTCGCACGGTTCACGGTTCGCGGTACATCCCGGTGGGGACAAAATGTACCAAGACATGAGACGACAGTATTGGTGGAGCGGGATGAAGAGAGATATTGTCGTGTTTGTTTCTAAATGCGCCACTTGTCAGCTTGTAAAAGTGGATCATCAGAGACCGGCAGGACTTCTACAGCCATTAGAGGTCCCGATGTGGATATGGGAGAGCATATCCATGGACTTTATCACGGGGTTGCCTACGTCGCAGAAAGGTCACGACTCCATTTGGGTAATTATGGACAGGTTGACCAAAGTCGCTCATTTTCTACCCGTAAGGACAGACTACACTACGGGACAGTATGCCCAACTCTTTATTGCAGAGATAGTGAGACTTCACGGTGTGCCCCTAAATATCGTGTCTGACCGAGACAAGATATTTGTTTCGCGGTTTTGGGAGAGTTTTCAGGAGGCCATGGGCACGGAATTGCGGTTGAGTACGGCGTATCACCCGCAGACCGATGGGCAGACCGAGCGTACAAACCAGATGTTGGAGGACATGCTACGTATGTGCATCATTGATTTCGGGGGTGGATGGGAGCAGTACCTTCCACTGGTAGAGTTTGCTTACAATAACTCCTACCAGTTCACCATTGGCATGGCTCCATTTGAGGCGTTGTACGGTAGACCTTGTCGTTCCCCAACATGTTGGTTGGAGGTGGGGGACAACAAACTACTTGGGCCGGAAGTAATTCAGGATACTTCGGCGAGGATAGAATTGATTCGGAGTCGCATTCGGGTAGCTCAGGATCGGCAGAAGAGCTATGCTGATGCGAAGAGGTTCTTTAGAGAGTTCCAAGTGGGGGACCAGGTTTTGTTCAGAGTATCTCCTATGAAGGGGATTATGCGTTTCGGGAAGAAAGGGAAGTTGTCACCGAGATATGTGGGACCATTTCCTATTATTGAGTGGATTGGATCGGTTGCGTATAGGCTTGGGTTACCGGAACATTTGCATCGGATTCACGATGTGTTTCATATTTCCTCGCTATGGAAATATCTTAGAGACGATTTGGCTCATTCTCACATTGCCTTGGAAGACATAGATCTCCAGCCTGATAGCTCCTACGAGGAGGGGCCGATTGCTATTTTGGACCGAAGTGAGCGGAAGCTGCGGTCAAAGATAGTTCCGTTAGTGCGTGTTCAGTGGCGACATCATAATGTCGAGGAGTCCACATGGGAGCGCGAGGATGAGATGCGCGAACATTATCCAGAGTTGTTCTTACCAGGTACTTTCTAGTTCCGAATTTCGGGACGAAATTCAGTTATTTATGACTCGTCTGTAATACCCCGTATTTTTGTGATATTTATTTATGGGATTAATTGAATTAAATGTGTATTAATTGGAAATTAATCCGGATAAAAATACTAGAGAGATGCGAGTTGGTATTTGATTATAATGTGCATATATGATTATATATGAATATTGAATTATGAAACTTGTCGTGAGATTGAAATACGACAATTTGGAAATCTTGTTGAGACACGTGTGACAGTCACGTCCTGGAATATATTTATTTTAATTAAAAAGTGAATTTTATTTCTATTAACTATATGGTCGTTTTGAGTGCGCCAACGCGTCCGGAAGGGTCGAGATAGTCAGAAAACACTAGCCGGGAGTTTGGTTTGGGTTCCGGGGCATTTTTAGGCCACACCGGCAACGTATAAGGGTAATTTGGTAATTTTGAATTTTTGGGAATTAAAACCTACGAAAATTGGGAATTAAAAAGTTGACTTGGTAATTACCCACTAAACCCACTAACCACATCTTAGGAATTAATGGGCTACGGGGGTTATTAGAATTAGTCCCAAAAATTCCTAAGGCAAACCCTAGCCACCATTGTTACTTGGAGAAGAAAGCTTGGAGAGAGGGAGAGAAGGAATTCTGCAGAGAGAGAGAGAGAGAGAGAGAACACTCCATCAATTCGTCATCAAAATCAGAGATACACATAAGGCAAGTGGTTTAATTTCATTTTTACAAAGAATGTTTCTTCCATGCGTAGGAAATTGACAGAATTTCATTGTTCTTGGAAAAATGATAAAACCCATTGAATTTGATGTAGAGATTTATAATTTTATGAGGAGATTGCATGTAGAACAATGTTAGGATGATTAGTCAGGGAAAAATACATCTTTTATACCATAAAAACGGATTTATTATTGCCTATGGATGAATTTAACTTCTAGGGTTCATGTTCTTGAGATTTGGGGGAAATATGAAGAGATTTGATAATTGAATGAGGTTAGGATGAATTAACCCCACATCATGCGTTAGTATACGGCCTAAATATGTTTAGGGATGATTAGTAGCTTTGAACAATTGTTGGTTTGATGTTTAGAGGAGATTAGAGGTGTAGAAAAGTTGGAAAAACGAGTTAAGGAATTTCTGGGCTCGAATTTGGCCACTCGTTAGAAGACCTGCCCAGGTCGTTAGAACGAGCTCGTTCGAACGAGCTTCTAACGAGTTGACAGTTTGACTTTTAACGAGAGGGATATTCGTTCAATGACTTTCGTTCGAACGAGATCTCGTTAGAAGTCCCAGTTCGTTCGAACGAACTCTCGTTCGAACAGCCTCGTTCGAACGAGACTTCTAACGAGCTGACAGTTTGGGCTTTTTAGCCTGTTTGGATCCCTAGTGTCCCATAACCTTGTTTATATGTAGAGATAACACTTCCTCGTGGATTAATTGATATATTTGGGATATTTGAGATATATAGAGGAGTAAAACCTAGAAGTGTAGTTGAACCTGATGGAAATTATGGAGTAGGACGTGAGGGTCTATTACGATGCGAGAATTATTGTCGGCCTAAATAATTGAACTACCCGAGAACTTATACATTGTGTAAGATTGTATATTGGTATGAGAATGAGAAGTATACCACTAATATAAATTATGGTGATTACTAAGATGTGTGAATACTTAGTATATGTATTGATTTTATGTGTATGACATACCTACCATACTTGCTATCACGGGAGGTTTACGTTCGCTTAGGGCCTTCTAATCCTTGTGTTTGAAAAACGTCGCTAATGCCGTTTAATACAAGATTAAACTGTATAAGCAACTCCGAGATCTTTGTTGAAGAAACCCTTTTCTTTTGAAAATAAAAATTATAAACAATATGTGTTTACAAAGAAACTTATGTACGAGAGTAATTAAGACCGTGTAATCAGTTTTTAAAACTAAGGCAGTTTCAAAAATTCAGCACACTTATAGAATGAGATGAGTAGATGAAGATAATCAACACACAGTTTTTAACGTGGTAAAACCTCTCCCAACAGAGGAAACATCCACGGTGACTTCTAAGTCACAAAAGTAAAAATCCACTAATAACAAATAATAGTTACAAACAATACAACATGCAAGCACACAAATCAACCTATTCTAAGTTTAGGAATATACCCCACTTGGTGTCCTTCTAACTTCTCATAGATCTGATTTGTTGATGATGTTCTTCCAGTTTGCTAACTTCCTTTGCTTTAGCTTCCTTATGTCGACTCAATGATCTCTGATCTTATACACAACACTTCCAGTGTAGTAGTGTGTTAAGTGTTTGTGTAGTGATTCCTACCAACATGCATGAACTCACACACACTTAGATTTACAGACAGTCCTAGTAAATTACATATAAAGACTATATGCAGTGATTTTAGTTTATTTCTTTCTCACAGAACTTGAACCCTTTTTGACCTTTAAATATAACCCAGATTCCACGGATATCTTGCTTTTAAAATCGGTCAAGATCTTAATCAATCTCTTTTTGAAAACATTTGTGAGATTGAAAATCTCCAGGTGTGAATCCAACTAGGTCAGGGTTAAGTTTCGTAAGAATAGAAACCACAAAATATTTTCAAAACTAAATCAGTAAAGATTTTCTTAAATCAAGTAGTAAATATGCAGATCTAGTGAAAATGTAACATGCAGAGTGTCGATCTAAAGTTTCTATGAAAAAGAAACAAGATCTTCACACGAATGTTTAAGTTGTGAACAAGATCAAAGACAAGGAGGTTACAGCTTCGATATGAACAAACCACTCTCTCTCTCTCAAACACTCAGGGTTGTGTTTGGGGTTGAATATACGAAGGTTTGTTTCAGAGTTGAAGTGTTTAGGGTTAGGGTTAGGGTTTGGCTAACAGTTTCCCTTTCTCTCTCTTCTCTCTTTTCTTTTCTCTCTTCTTTCTTATCTTTTCTCTCTTCTCTCTTATTTTTTTCTCTCAGAAAGACGAATGCCCAAAAATCTTCTAAGGCTGAGAAGTGGAGGGTATTTATAGGGCTGAGGGAAGGTTCTGGATGTTCGAGGGAAATCAAGGGCTGAGATCAAGTCTTGCAAACTTTGACTTGATCCAAAGGTTATAAAACAGCAGTGATTAAAAATGATTGTGATTGGTTCATATGGATAGCACCGGGATTAACTAAGAACACATGCAGACCCTCGATTAGGAATGATCCAACGTTCAGCAATCAACCATCCAACCTTCTCACATAACAAACACAAATAGGTACACCCGGAGGATGACAAGTGTTGACATATGAGAGGCTCACACATGCGCGTCCAAAGTAATTACATAAGGCACCCTGAAGTCTCTAGCGCTTTGAGATTCTACCCAACCAAACATTCGAGTGAGAAATGAAGTTTACAAAATAGAATATTAACCCCACAAATTTTATAATCCCATTTTATTAATAAAAACATTTATTTAAAAAATGTTTAAAAATGTTTAAAAAATATTTAAAAATTCCCAAAAAATTATTAAAGCTCCAATTCAAGGGGAATTAATCACACACTCAATTTTAAGCAATATGAACACATGTATGCACTTCTAATTGTGTGTAGTGTGATTCAATTTATACCTTCATGGATCATTGAAGAGGATTAGAGAGATAAGATCTGAGGCTCTTTGGATTCTAAGTTGGACAACCAATTTTGTCACTATTTCCAAACTAGTTGAACACTTATACAGTATAAACTTAAGCAAGTCAAAGGTATAAGGTGCTTCAATCTCCCCCTTTGGAAATATGAGACAAAATCTCCTTTGAGTTAGCTTAAAACTCGGAGGGAACCAAAAAAAATAAAACCTTGTCCTATACAAAAGATACTATCTACCCATATCCTAGAAAGTCAAAAATTACATAACTCAACTATTTACAAATTTTTACACTAGAAAAGGTAGACAATCAGTAGAAGATATTCCTGCAAATATACACACTAAGATCAAGAAGTTTAGATGAAATGTGAACAAAATATTGAACTCATAAAACTCAAATTTCTCCCCCATTTTGTCTCAAATGGACAAAGGGTAAAACTTAAGGTCTTAAGAGTTTAATCAGCGCATACCATGCTTATAGAATTTCGCAAATACAGAAATCTGTTATAGTCTAGAGGTTTAGTGAACATGTCTGCAAGTTGCAGATCAGTAGGCAGGTAATGAATTTCTAATTCCTTAGTTTCAACAAGTTCGCGTATAAAATGATGTCTTATTTTAATATGCTTAGTTCGCGAGTATTGAACCGGGTTTGTAGATATGTTAATGGCGATTTGATTATCACAATATAATTTTAATTGATCTTCTTTAATCCCATAATCGCTTAACATCTGTTTTATCCATAATAATTGAGCACAGCAACTTCCTGCTGCTATATATTCGGACTCAGCCGTAGATAAAGATGTGCAATTCTGTTTTTTACTACTCCAACCAACTAAATTATTGCCGACATAATAACAGGCACCTGATGTACTTTTACTGTCATCAGTACAACCGACCCAATCAGCATCAGTATACCCTATGATGGTGCTGCAGGTATCATTAGTATACCTAAGTCCAAGATTGAGAGTGCCTTTTATGTACTTTATTATACGTTTTACACACGATAAATGTCTCTCTTTAGGGTTATTCTGGTAACGAGCACACAGACATACATCATACATTATGTCTGGTCGTGAGGCAGTTAGATAGAGTAGGCTACCAATCATACTACGGTAAAGTGTGGAATCAACTGACTTACCATTTTCATCTTTGCTTAATTTAACGGTAGTACTCATAGGCGTTTTAGCAACTTTAGCATTCTCTAAACCAAATTTCTTAACAAGGTCTAAGGCATACTTAGTTTGAGAGACAAATAGACCATCAGAATTCTGTTTCACTTGAAATCCTAAGAAAAGTTGTAGCTCCCCCATAAGGGACATGTGAAACTCCTTGTGCATAATAGCAGAAAAGGATTTAACTTCAGAGTTTGAAGTTGACCCGAATATGATGTCGTCTACATAGACTTGGGCTATAATAATGTTTTTGTCAAAATGTTTGACAAAGAGAGTCTGGTCATTTCCTCCTCTCTTAAAACCCTTATCCAACAAAAAGTTGGAAAAGCGTTCATACCAAGCTCGAGGAGCTTGTTTTAAGCCATACAGAGCCTTTTTTAAACGAAAGACATGGTTAGGGTATTTAGGGTCAATGAACCCTTTGGGTTGTTCTACATACGTTTCTTCGGACAGAATTCCATTTAGGAAAGCAGATTTGACGTCCATTTGATAAAGTGTGAATTTTAAGTGACACGCTATGGCAAAAAGAAGTCGAATAGATTCAAGACGAGTGACAGGGGCAAATGTCTCGCTGAAATCTATCCCTTCTATTTGAGAGTAACCTTAAGCAACAATTCTAGCTTTGTTTCTAAGAATCACCCCATTTTCATCAGATTTGTTCTTAAAGATCCAACGTGTTCCAATAACATTTTTGTTTTGAGGTCGAGGTACAAGATACCAGACATCGTGAATGACAAATTGTAAAAGTTCTTCCTGCATAGCAGAAATCCAGTGTGTGTCATTCAATGCTTCATTAACATTTTTCGGTTCCACAAGGGAGACGAAACATGCATAATTAGCATAATTTCTTAACTGGGATCTAGTACGAACTGGCTCATTAGGATTACCGACCACGTTGTCAATGGGATGGTCTTTAGAGACCCAGCCAGGTACTTCTGGACTCTCAGTAGGTAATGAGTCATCTATTTCTGGTGAATCAGTTTTGAAATCATTTTCAGATTCAACCACAATAGGTGATTCAGATATCTTATCTTCGACAATAGTGTCGCTTATAATTACATTTATCGATTCCATAAGGGCCTTAGTACGCAGATTGTATATACGATAAGCACGACTGTTTGGGGAGTATCCTAAGAAGATGGATTTATCACCACGAGCTTCGAATTTAGACAAATGTTCTCTGTCTTTATAGACATAACATTGACTTGCGAAAGTTCTTAGATATTTCAGATTAGGCTTCTTACCGTACCACAACTCATAAGGAGTTTGTTTAGAGTTTTTCCTTAGATAGACCCTATTAGTGATATGACAGGAAGTTCTAATAGATTCTACCCAGAAGTATTTAGGTAGGGATTTGGCATGGAGCATGACTCGTGCCATCTCTTGAAGAGTTCGATTTTTCCTTTCGGCAACACCGTTCTGCTGAGGGGTCTTAGGTGCGCTGAATTCGTGTTTGTAACCGTTGTAGTCACAATATTCAACTATTCCCGTGTCTATGAACTCTCCCCCTCTATCGCTACGAATACGATTTACTTGTGTGTCTGAAACGTGTCAGATTTATGTTTCAAGAAGGCAACCCAAGTGAATCGTGTAAAATCATCAACCATGACTAGGATATAACTGTGTCCACAAAGACTAACAGTTCTAGAAGGACCAATAAGGTCCATATGGATGAGATCTAGAGGTCTAGAGGTGAGGATGTCTTTAACCATTTTATGCGAAGTCTTAACTATTTTTCCTTCCTGGCAATGACCACAGACAACACTTGAAATAGGTTTAATTTTAGGAATTCCTCTAACTATCTCATGACTAGACAATCTACCAAGGATATCATAACTTAAGTGACCCATACGATTATGCGAGATTTCATTGTCATCCATTCTGACAATGTTACAGGTTTCAGAACTAGTCTTGACAGTATAACAATTGTCAGGTGTTCTAAATCCTGTAATAATGCATTCACCTTTATCATTTAGAATTTTACAATTGTTCTTTGAAAAGGTGACTGTATGGTCAGAGTCACAAAATTGTGATATACTTAGGAGGTTGGCTTTAAGGCCTTTAACTAATAGGACATTTTCAAGAACAGGCATTCCTTCTTCTTTTAGGGTTCCTTTACCTATGATCTGGGATGAAACACCGTCACCAAAAACTACTTTGCCACCAGCAAATCTTTTTTTGTTTAAAAGTTTGGTTTCATCTCCTGTCATATGTTTGGAGCATCCTGAATCTAAATACCAACCAGATGAAGTGTGTTCAGCTTTTAAAGCAGTGATGACTATGTTACACTTCATTTGGGGTAAAAGATCATCTTTTCTAACCCAAATAGCTCTAGTTTTAATTTTGCGTAAGTTTGCCCTCATTTGATAAAACTTTCGAGAAACAGCTTTTTGTCGAAAAACATTTGGGGCAACAAACTGATTATTGTGGAAAATTTGAGCTTTTGGTTTAGGAAAGTTTCTGGGAGCCTTTCTCTTAAATGAACTCTTAGTTTTGGTCTTTCTATTTCTGTAGTTAGAGTTCTTGTCAGGTTGTCTTGGAAGGACATAATGGTTACGATTTTGCCTAGAATAATTAAAGTTCTTGTAGACAGAAGTGTTATACACAGGAGTATTTAGACGTCTAGCATAGCAACCTTCAAAGGAATGACCATAAATGTCACAGTAGGAGCAATATTGATTGCTCGAGGGATGAACTTCCTTAGGAAAACTTCTAAAAATGGGTTTAACAGCATTCTGTTCAGTAGTGTTATTCCTAGGAGGGATGGTTTTAAAGTTAGATTCAGCCTTTCTGATCAAAGGACAGACGTATTTAGTCTTAAGTGTAGTGTCAACCTTAGAATTACTAGACTCTCCAATGTCTTTCTGTTGTTTCTTTTGATCAAATTCCTTTTTAATAAACTGAAAATCTGGACATGTTTCAATTGGTCTTTTGCCCCCAGACACAAACTTAATAGGTTCAAGTTTTGTAGTTTGTGGTTTGTTCTTAGGACAAAATCCAATACCGGTTCTATCATCAGAATTGGTCTTGGAGTCAACAACAAAGTCAGTAAAACAATTTGAATTGCTTTCAAACTTAGAAAACTTTTTGAAAACAGTAGCTGTCTTCGTTTTTGCTTCCTCCAGTTCTAATAATGTTCCCTTGTATTTCATTTCCAGAGTTTCATTAATTTTAGTCAACTCTTTTAATTTTTGATCAAAAGTTTCAATTTCAGATTGATGAGACAGACACTGGTTAGTGTACTCTTCAGCATTCAGCTTCACAATAAGACTTAGATCATCTAATTTCTTAGTCAGGTCTCTAATAGTCTTCTCCAGTCTAGTGCCTTTTTTGAGAGTTTTAGCATACAATGTATGAATATCTGGGAGGTCATCTGTGTCTGAGTCGCTAAGTGAAGTGTGTGTAGTGACCCCTAACGATTCAGTTTTAGTACTCACGCACCCATTTGCATCGTCATTATCGAGATCACTTTGACTCACACACACGGAATTAGAACTAGCAACATTTTCAGATAATAAAGCATCTAGGACAGTCAAAACAGTATTGACACAAGCAGGAGTAGAAGCATCATTATCACACACAGGCATATCATCATTGTAAATGATCTTAGCATAAAAAGACATGCAAGGGTCAAGAACATTTGATGACTCAAGTTCCTCTTCATCAGATTCACTTGAATCATCCCAAGTTTTACAGACATTGGCTCTATTGTGTGTGTTGGCTTTATTCAGATTAACTCTGCAATCGTGAGCAATGTGACCTAGTTTCCCACATCTAAAACATTCAATCTTTTTAAGGTCTCTAGTGGGTCTGGAGTTGTTGTCCTTAGCATGTTTATCAAGACCTCTCTCATGAGGTTTGGGATTAGACAGAGTATGATAATTAGGTTTGCCTTGTTTAGATGACTGTTTGTTTCGAAATTTGACAATTTTCTTAAATTGTTTAGACATCAAGGCAATCTGATTATCTAGTTTGTCTATATCGCACTCCTCATCAGAGTCAGAGTTGGTCAAATTAGACTCAAGTTTGGGTATCTTAGAGGCAAAACTCAAGTTAGAGTTGGGCTGTTTTCTTTGAGAATGATTTAATTGTTTCTTAAAGTCTAATTCCATTTCCACAGTCCTAAGTTTGCTACTGAGTAACTCAGGGGTAAGGTTTTGATCATTCATTTCCTCAATAGCATACCTCTTACTGTCAAACTTTTGTGGTAATGACCTTAGAATTTTAGAAACAATTTCATTTCTATCATAAGTAATACCATTAGCATGCAACTTAGTGACTATATCAGTCAAGTTCATGTAAAAATCATCAAAAGACTCAGAATCAGACATGATCAAAGAGTTGTACTGCTGGATAAGCATTTGAGTTTTAGCAGCTTTAACTCTTGAGTCTCCTTCATGGGCAGTGATTAATGTGTCCCACGCTTCCTTAGAAGTGGCACAAGATGAGATTCTCTTGAACTCATACTCATTAATAGACATAAAAATGGCATTCTTGCCTTTATTGTTATTTCGAGAAATAGTTTTTTCTTCTTGGGTAAACTCACTTAAGATTTTCTTTACCCTCTCATCACTTCCTTCAGTGGCTGGTTTAGTAGGATAAGTGTATCCGTTTTCAATAATGTCCCAGACATCATCTCCTAAAGTCCCTTGGATGAAGGCAACCATTCTTACGTTCCAGTAAGCAAAGTTGTTTCCATCAAAGAGTGGAGGTCTGGACAGATTACCAAACCTTTCATTCTTCTCGTCCATAGTTAGGTTTTTCAGAAAACGATTTCAGAAACACAAGATCTTTTGAAATAAAAGTTAACAGGGCTCTGATACCAATTGAAAAACGTCGCTAATGCCATTTAATACAAGATTAAACTGTATAAGCAACTCCGAGATGTTTGTTGAAGAAACCCTTTTCTTTTGAAAATAAAAATTATAAACAAGATGTGTTTACAAAGAAACTTATGTACGAGAGTAATTAAGACTTTGTAATCAGTTTTTAAAACTAAGGCAGTTTCAAAAATTCAGCACACTTATAGAATGAGATGAGTAGATGAAGATAATCAACACACAGTTTTTAACGTGGTAAAACCTCTCCCAACAGAGGAAACATCCACGGTGACTTCTAAGTCACAAAAGTAAAAATCCACTAATAACAAATAATAGTTACAAATAATACAACATGCAAGCACACAAATCAACCTATTCTAAGTTTAGGAATATACCCCACTTGGTGTCCTTCTAACTTCTCATAGATCTGATTTGTTGATGATGTTCTTCCAGTTTGCTAACTTCCTTTGCTTTAGCTTCCTTATGTCGACTCAATGATCTCTGATCTTATACACAACACTTCCAGTGTAGTAGTGTGTTAAGTGTTTGTGTAGTGATTCCTACCAACATGCATGAACTCACACACACTTAGATTTACAGACAGTCCTAGTAAATTACATATAAAGACTATATGCAGTGATTTTAGTTTATTGCTTTCTCACAGAACTTGAACCCTTTTTGACCTTTAAATATAACCCAGATTCCACGGATATCTTGCTTTTAAAATCGGTCAAGATCTTAATCAATCTCTTTTTGAAAATATTTGTGAGATTGAAAATCTCCAAGTGTGAATCCAACTAGGTCAGGGTTAAGTTTCGTAAGAATAGAAACCACAAAACATTTTCAAAACTAAATCAGTAAAGATTTTCTTAAATCAAGTAGTAAATATGCAGATCTAGTGAAAATGTAACATGCAGAGTGTAGATCTAAAGTTTCTATGAAAAAGAAACAAGATCTTCACACGAATGTTTAAGTTGTGAACAAGATCAAAGACAAGGAGGTTACAACTTCGATATGAACAAACCACTCTCTCTCTCTCTCAAACACTCAGGGTTGTGTTTGGGGTTGAATATACGAAGGTTTGTTTCAGAGTTGAAGTGTTTAGGGTTAGGGTTAGGGTTTGGCTAACAGTTTCCCTTTCTCTCTCTTCTCTCTTTTTTTTTCTCTCTTCTCTCTTATCTTTTCTCTCTTCTCTCTTATTTTTTTCTCTCAGAAAGACGAATGCCCAAAATTCTTCTAAGGCTGAGAAGTGGAGGGTATTTATAGGGCTGAGGGAAGGTTCTGGATGTTCAAGGGAAATCAAGGGCTGAGATCAAGTCTTGCAAACTTTGACTTGATCCAAAGGTTATAAAACAGCGGTGATTAAAAATGATTGTGATTGGTTCATATGGATAGCACCGGGATTAACTAAGAACACATGCAGACCCTCGATTAGGAATGATCCAACGTTCAGCAATCAACCATCCAACCTTCTCACATAACAAACACAAATAGGTACACCCGGAGGATGACAAGTGTTGACATATGAGAGGCTCACACACGCGCATCCAAAGTAATTACATAAGGCACCCTGAAGTCTCTAGCGCTTTGAGATTCTACCCAACCAAACATTCGAGTGAGAAATGAAGTTTACAAAATAGAATATTAACCCCACAAATTTTATAATCCCATTTTATTAATAAAAACATTTATTTAAAAAATGTTTAAAAAATATTTAAAAATTCCCAAAAAATTATTAAAGCTCCAATTCAAGGGGAATTAATCACACACTCAATTTTAAGCAATATGAACACATATATGTACTTCTAATTGTGTGTAGTGTGATTCAATTTATACCTTCATGGATCATTGAAGAGGATTAGAGAGATAAGATCTGAGGCTCTTTGGATTCTAAGTTGGACAACCAATTTTGTCACTATTTCCAAACTAGTTGAACACTTATACAGTATAGACTTAAGCAAGTCAAAGGTATAAGGTGCTTCAGTGTTGCCCGGATTTAGATTGGTTACCTCGATGAACATAGGTCAGATAAGGACTTATTGGGATGTTAATAAGTCTGCTGATTGTGGGAGCGCAGGTATGTGCGTGACCCATGTGATGTGACTGTGTTCGCCTCCATTATTTGTGATGTTGTTATCTGAGAACGATTCCTGAGAGATTCGGAATGCGTGATCCTTATGTACGTGATGTACCGGGATGGATAGCAGAGTATGTGTGCACCGCAGCTTAGTCTCGGGGTGCTTATATTGTATATTTATGACGTGAATAATATACACTTAATTAATGGGAACTTTCATGTTGGTATTGTGAATATAATTATGGTAATGTTTTGAGAAAACATAACGGGTTAACCGATAGTGAATTGTACTACAAATTGAGAATCTGAGTTTAAGTAAAGCCCTCTATTTATTTGATAACGCTAGAATGTAATATGGGAATCGAGTAGTAAGGGGTAGAACTTATTACTGTTTGGTTAGATATGTATGTCATTTAGATGGGTACGGTACGTTAGGAGTGCACATGTAGTCGAGAGGTGAGAATTTCATGTGAGTGCACGTCCTAACATGTATTTTGCATTTAATGTTTTAATGCTATTAAAACACTTGCTGTTTTTAAAATGATTTCCACTTTCGGGCTCTGACCCATTTGCTTTCAAATCTATATTTGTAAAAACCATTTTAGGTGCCTAGCCACAAGGACACCATGCTTAGGATCCTCATTCAGGTGACGAGCTGTAGCTGTTTGTGGAAGTTACAGGACTTTGCTTGTAGACGCTTCATCTATCTTGATTCTATATTCAGCATTTATCAGTTGTAGGGCATGTTGTCCATTTCTTTTAAAAACATTTCATTTATTTCAGTTATTCAGACTTCGGGCATGTAATTAATTCAGGATTCAGACTTATGTTATTATTTCATTCGTGGGATTGTTGTGAGGAGTTTTTCCTCCGGACTTATTACTATTTGTTGGTTATTTCATTACTTAGTTATGGTGAATGGATTATGTTGTTCTTCCATTATTCTTTTATTGCATGTTAATCAGATTTAATTAAAATTTGGCAACTTACTTTTTAAATACTAGGTGGTTAGTAATTATTAAAATGTTTTCGACAGTGATGCTATTAACTGAACCAACTTGGCATTTTGTATTGATTTAATAAAGGAGTAGCTACCCGGTATTTAATTAGTCGGGGTGTCACATCGTCTACCTATGGTTTGCCTTTCTTTAGTTTCTATAGGAAGGGGTTCTCTAAATTCACAGGCGGCAACCTGTTTTTGTTCAAGTATTTTTTCAATTCTTTCTAAGAAGTCTGAATAATCTTTTTATCTTTTTATTTGACTAAGGATTTTTTCTTTAAAATTCTTATTCTCTTTTCATGTCTTATCAGAATTTTCTTCACTATGTCTAGCTAGAAAATTAACTAGGGATTTGACAACATTTGTAATATAGTCTTTTACTTCATTATCTTTTTCTTGTTGTTGCACAGATCTAATTTCTATAGATTCTACAGTACTTTCTATTTTATCTAAACGAGTTAGAATAAAAAGAGGGTCTATTTCTGCTTGGGAAGGCTTATTATATATAGCCTTAATTTCATTTATAATTTCTTCGTATTTTTCTTCTACTTGGGCCATGTCTAGTCTAAGTTCATTAATAATACTATTCATTTTGGATAGGTTATGGCTTTCCATATTATTAAGATAATTTGCTAAATTTTGTTGGAATTTAACAAAGTCTGTGTAAAAGGTGGTTAATCCTTCAGTCTTAGCTTTTGAATCTAAATGCAAGTTTTTAACAAAGCTACTGTTATAGTCTTGGGTAGCTGCTATGGATGTAAAAATTAAATTTAATCTTTCTAATATGAGTCTAGTTGCTTTAGCAGCGTTGGCAAACTCATTTTCATTTATCTTATAATAAAATTTATCATCGTTTATCCTTTCTAAAATTCTTTGATAAAAGTCTGATAAAGTCTGAATGGAGAGGTCTCTTGGTACCTCATTCCAGTCTGATCTAACTATCTCCATTAGGAAGATAACTATCTAATCTAGGGATAAGCTTAGCTTGTTCTTTAGTAAGTTTAATTAACTCATTATCTTGATTTTTAGTTAATGTTTTAATTTCTAAAATATCTTTGTTAAGAACTTCTATATGATTAGTCTTAATATTTATTTCTTGTAGAACTTGTACTAGGTCTATTGGGATTTGATTATCTATTTCTAATAGTTTTTTAGAGATATTTTTTTATCTCTGTTTCTAGAGTTTGAGTGTATTTTATTAATTGTCTTAATATAAGGAGTATACACTTATTTTGATCTATTATGCTATTAATAGCACTAGTAGTAACTTGTTTACTGTCTGCGTGTTTGGCTGGGATGTGTTCAGTATGTGAACAACCGTCTATGTGTGAGGTTAAGCAACCTACTGAGTCTAAATCAGTTATAGGTATGGGATGGTAGTCTGGGTTGCTTCCAAAAATATCTTGATAAATGCGAGGGATAAATCCCAAGGGCATTAAAGTCTTTTTACTATAAGTCTAAAAGGAGCGTCTTATGACTCTGATATCACAATTAGGGTTTTGATCGGAATTCGGTGAGTTTCTAAAGCCTTTGAGTCTTGATACCAATTTTGGGTCTAAACTATAAATCTTTTAAATATATAGTCTTAAAATAAGGTTTTGATATAAGACAAGAGGGGGACCATCTAGGGAAAATAACAAAATGTCTTAGGGACCACGAGGGGACCACTTGAGGAAAAGGACAAAGTTCGAACCGGATTCGCACGGCTTGATCCGCACCAAAGATTATATATATATATATATCTTTGTTATTGAGAGACTTTTGTGAAATATCATATTTACACTTTAAGTTTTGAGCAATCTAAAATATTTTCAACACTTTCAATCCATTTGTTTAGGTTGAGACAGATTTTGTAGATTGGGTTTTATTTGGATTTTAAAAAAAAAATATCTATGAAAGGTTTTCTACAGTACTTTAGATTAAAGTCGTAAATTAAATTAGTATTCGTGTTCATTGGTAAAACTTCATAGTTATACCCATTTTCATGTTAAAAATTCTAGATTATTCGGATATGTTTGAGTCAACGATGACCTTTTTTGGTCTATCTTTATTTGAGACTCTATCCCACTTTTGGGATTGCATTATTCTCATTTAAATTCAATTTTTGTTTATTAAACTTGCTTACGAGTCATTCTTGTGGTTTCTTCTTGGTTGCTATTACAATTAGTACCATGGTTGGTCATGCCAAGAGACCAAGTTTCGATGCTGCTCCATCTGCCTTACCTCCTTAGTTTGTAAACGACGATCCTTCCAAATGCTATGGATATAAATTCAGAAGGGGGGTTATTTTTTTTAGAAGACGATTGATTAGGATTCCATCTGTGCTCGAATTCCACTTGTGTATGATGAGTTATCTTGCTGCAAATGGTTAAGGGTATGCACGCATGGTCTAGATAAGGAGTTTATTTATCCTAATCTAGTGAGGGAAATATCCTTTAATGTTGTATTCACGAACCCTCGTCATAGTATCTCTTATACTGTCATCACAGATTCACAGATGTGTAACTTACTATTTCCACAAAGATGATTCGAGAGCACTATCCAGTGCCACTCATGGACAATCCCAATTATCCTCATTAAGGAAGAGAAACTCCTTTATGGATCAAGTCTGGAGTGATTTTGCCAATGGCCTTTGGACCCATCACACAAGAATAACCCTTGATTAGACAAATATGTCCAATTTGTTTTATCTGATTCATATCATCGTGATTCAAAATATTTTCTAGATTTCTAACCCTACCACACATAAATTAGGGGTTTTCTATGCTCAGCATCTTCACACCATTGGAGTTGGTGTTCCTATAGACTTGTGGTGTGATATTTATATTAGGATGGAAGATGCTATCAAAAGCAAAGGCTGTAAGAAGCCATCTTTGCCATATGGGAGGTATATTTTTAGGTTGTTGAAGAATATGGATGTGATGTTGGTTCCGAGTGACTATTTAGAAGAGGTGATCGCGAAGCTCACTTTTTAGTTTTTTGAAATTGGTAAAAAGAAGAGTACACCCATGGATAATAATGGAGAAGATGATGTGATTAAACTTATAACTAATGATGTTCCGGAGTCCTCTACTCGCAGGATCTGGAGAGACCGTGCACCTATGCCCACTTATGTATCTACTTCGTGAGGTCCACCCATCAGGTTTTATGGCTTACCCTTTGAACATATCAACTACTTGTTCAGTAGTGTTGTAGACTTTTGATGTCCATAGTTGATGGTACATACCGAGTCGACATACCACCTCACTCAAAAAGTTCCTATCTTTAGAGTTCCTATCTTTGAACATTAAATAAGGTCATGCTCCTTTTGTTTATTTAAGAGTTCCTATCTTTAGAGGAAAACCAAAAAGAAGATACCTACAAAAGCTGACAAATAGAGATAAATGCAAATTAAAGGGTTGACATGGTAGATTTTTGTCTATGGCTGGAAGACTTCAATTGATATAAGTCTGTAGTTCAATCTTTGATCCTCTATAGTTTTATGGTGTATAAGTGGCCTTGAGTTCTTCTAAAAAAAGTCCAAACCTGGATTATAGGCTTCTTATGGACTGGTTCAATTAGCAAAAGAAAGGCCGTGGTGGTTAAATGGAAAGATGTTTGTGCTCCTTTTGATGAAGGTGGTTTAAATTTGAGAAGTTTGATTTCTCTAAACAAAGCATGTATTTTAAAACAAGCTTTTGGGATGCCTGCACTAAATGTTCCATTTGGGATGATTTCTTGAAAGCTAGATTTGGTCCTCTTTGTGAAGATAAATGCTATAAGATCATTTCTATATGGTCTGGATATGAAGATATATTTAGTCCAATAAAACTTAGTGCTGGATGAATAATTTGTAATGGTAAATTTGTCAATTTTTTAAAATACGAACTGAACTAATTTATTTGTTTTCAATTTAAAATAGGAGCTGAACTAATTTATCTATTGTGGCTCAGGTTCCAGTGTTACCAGCCGAATATTTCAAATCACGGTGATTCGGTTCAGCTATTAACTTGCACAAAAAAAGGTATATGCATTGTGTGAATATTCACCAACTGTTATTTTTGTAGCAATTCATAACTTGATCTCAAAATCTTGTAATCATGAAACAAAGCATCCTGTGAATACATTCGTGACATGAAGTAATAGTGCAAACATTTCAACTGTTGTTCTATTTTATATGTGAACTAACTTAATATTTATGCTTGGCATTAGTTTAACATTCTTTTGTTCCTTTCCAAAAACCAATGTGTAGTTATCATTGTACACAATTGTAGTTTTAGTTTACTATACTAGTTTGTTGTTATTAACATACACTAATCAGTTATTTGTTGTACTAGTTTTGATTTGTTGATTTTGTTTTAATGCCTTTTTTGTAGTTGTCATGAGGAGTGGTGGGTGGTTCTACAAAGGTCGATTGGGTGGTACAAGGAGACCGATGGAACGAATACAACTTAAGGAGAGAGACGGTGGTGGTAGCATTAATAGAGATGACATTGGAGACTATGGCATTGGGCAATGGTGATGTTACTGAGATTGCGGGCTTTTGTTTTGGTTTGTATTTTTAATTTAATGTAACGTTATTAAGTTTTGACTGTGTTAATGCATTTTGTAACGATTTAGTAATAATGATTATTATTACATTGATGAATTTGTAGTAGAAATGCAAAGTTTTGATTTTTGCAAAGAATTTGCTTCTTTTTATCGATGGAGGGTGGTGACATTTGATGGATAATTTTTATTTTTTTTAATATTTTAATTTATGTAACGGTTCAAAACACTAACAAAACGAACATTTATTACTATTTGTAAGTGTTTTGAACCGTTACAAAAAAAATAAAAAAAATCATTTGTAAGTGTTTATAACCTTTGTAAATTAAAAAAGCTTGTTGAGTTTTGCAAGTGTTCTGAACACTTGCAAACGAAAATTTTGCAAGTGTTTAAAACACTTGCAAAAGTTTAATATGCAAGTGTTCATAACACTTGCAATTTTTTTTGTAACGGTTTTCCGAAACAGACATGTGGTCCCAATGAACACCTATAAATGACATTTGCAACAGTTTTGAACCCGATTTATAAGTGTTTTAAACACTTACAAATGGTATTTGTAAGTGTTTAAAACACTTACAAATTACCTGTTTTGGTGTAATGAAAGCTTCGTTTTAGAGACGTTTCCTTCACTCATCACACCCTTTAACAAAAAATTTCCTAAAAAATTCTTTGTCTCTTTGCGACTTCCTTTGCCGATCATTCGCAACAGCGAAGAGAAACTTCGTATCTGGGAAAATGTTTCACTAGTCGCAAACTTTGTCTCAAAAAGTAGATTTTTCAAAAGATCTTTTTACTTTGCCATATCCTTTTGGTACTTGAGTACTATTATCTTAGTGATGAGGTCACTCTCACTTATGCTCCTCATATTCTATACGAGGGAAGAGAATGAAAGTATATATATATGAAATTTTGACTCATTATCATCATCTTTGTCACAACTCTATAGAAAGAAAAATTATTATAATTTTTATAGAGAAAAAATACATTGGTTAAGGATATTTAAAGAGATAAAGTTTTTCAGTTGTAAACTTTAGAAAGAAAAATCTTTTGTTTATCTTCTTCATTACTCCTATTGCATTTTTTAGATGTTTGTTTTAAAACTTTAATTAAAAGAATTATTGAAATAAAATGCTACCACCTTTATTTTTTAGAACAAAAATTAATATCTTTGTTCTAAAGAGACTTTTGTGAAATTTCAAAGATACATTGTGAGGTTTGAGCAAGCCAAATTTTTCAACACTTTTAAAATATATAGAAAAATTCACATCATAGAAAGTGGTATTATAGGCAAAACATTCTAGGACCCCCTAAATCTCTCCTTAGGTCCATAGCATCTCCCCATTTCACTACAAACCCTAGGTCATACTCCGAGTACCGATTTAGAGGTCATTGGGCGCTCCCGATCCCTGTTTAACTCTGATTAACTCTATCGTCAGAATAAAAGCTCAATGAATCTTCGAAGGGTCCTGAATACTCTTTCCAATGGTCCACCCCATGCGCAAATCAACATAACGGTTCCAACAAACAGACCATTTTACTACTTAAAAATCGATCTGAAGGCCATCGGGCGCTCCTGTGCCCCGATTTGACCCCAATAAACTTCATCGTCAGAGAAAATGCTCAATGTATCTTTGAAGGGAACTTAACCCCCTTTCCAACGGTCAACCCATTCATGAAATAACATAACCGTTCAGACGAACGATCTGTTTTCTCTCAAAAATTGATTCGAAAGCCACCGGGAGCTCCCGAGATCCGTTTGACCAAGGTGAACTATTCAACTCAAATGAGACTAAATGAATCTTTGAATTCCGTTAAATACCCTTTCCAATGGTCTGTCCCGTGCATGAATCAACCTTACGGTATGGACAAACGACCTGTTTTCTTTCGAAAGGTCACAGAGCGCTTTTGGGCCCCGGTTGACCAAAGTCAACTTTCCAAATCAAGCAAAGCTCTTTGGATTGTCTAAGTACCTCATGTAAACTTTCAAAATGTCTGCCCCATGTGAAATTTTGACTTATAGTTCGGACAAACGACCCATTACCGTCCAACGATCTCCCATCCAAAGGACTGACGAGCGCTTTCGAGCCCTGTTTGACCTAAAGTCAACTGCCGAACCCAGGAGTAGCCTAATTACTCTTAAAGGTATCGGAATTACCTTTATAACGGTATGCCCCATGCATAATTTTTATTTACGTATTGCATTATATGACCATTTTTCTAGAAAAATCAGCACGAGACTACCGATTGGCAGGCTCATTTCCCTGCCAATCAGCAGTGTGTCTAATGTTACTCGTCGATTGGCAGGGCCAGGGCCATGCCAATCGGTAACCCCTACCATATAAATAGAGGGCATGAGCTCACTCCTATGAAATAGACTTGAGATCCATCCATATTAGTGATCTCAGCAACATTCTCTTGCAATCAACGAAGTTGCCTTGTGTGAAATTCCTTCCTATATTTAATTCCCATCCTTTTCATATCCAATTTAGCAAAGTATCCTTCTCTCTCATCCAACATTCATCCCAATATTCAAGGGAGCTCATCAAGGATCAAGATCAAGCGTCAATTCTCCAAAGAAGGTCCAAATATTCTCATCTCTCTTTAAATTTCTTTATTTTTGCATTAGTTACATAAATTCCAATCTAGTTTTTACTTTAGTTCATACACATTAATATCTTACCCTTTATTAGTTATATTGAAAATACTCTATTTTCTATAAAAAAAAACAAAGAAAAAGAGGGTTGCCCTTATAAATTCCAACGGGATTATCAATCATAATTTCTCAAAGCTAAAAATACATTTCCACACATACCTATATAATAAATTCCCATTTGAATATATGGGATAAATCCCACCCTTATGTCGCATGCGAACTACATGGACTTTGATGCCTTTATAGGCTACATAGGGGTTTCGGGCTAAAAATCGAGACTTGAGTCCAATTTTTCCATTTTCATATTTGCATCCTTTTCATTTATACATTATTCAACATATATCATATTTGTGATTAATATCAGCGTTTTATCCAATAAATAATATCATTTCATTATAATGATTAATATCTCGATAAATGCATACATCGTATTTTCTAAATATTTTTTTGGGAACATTCCTATGGATGACCTCACTCAATCTTTTCCATGATATGAGTTGGGTAATTCGGATCTCCATTTATACACTCACACACACACACACACACACACACACACACACTTCATGGAGAAATTAAGGAAAATAGTAACACAAGCCCATGAGAGACCGAAAGGGTGAGATGGGTGCCTAACACCTTCCCATTCCGTAACTTAGCCCCCAAACCTCTGAACTATTGGTTTTGTAGGCATCAGTTTGACTTTAACGTCGCTCTCTCGAGGCGGTGACATGTTCTTTTTCCTATTTTGTGCAAAATAGGATGGCGACTCCATCGTTTTACATTACCCCACATCGACGACGGACAAAGCGCTGTTGGAGGAAGAGGGCACAAGACCTTCACCCCATTTCCCCCCAGAAAGGAGAGAGATGGACACAATGGCGACTCCACTAGGGACACTACTTAATAGGGCTAGACTCTGTTTGCAAGTGTGTTATTATTTTTTACTTGTGTGTGTATGCACCTACCTATATGTTCCTTTTTTTTTATCTATTATTCCTTTTATATATCTACCTCATGCTTATATCACTCACACACTTGTAGATACTCTCCATGTACACTTCACACTACTTACACGTAGGATCACTTATACCCACATATTACACACACCACTTAGTATATCTATGCTTAGGTGTCACTAACACACACCTCCACTTATAACACTTATGTATATTCATTCTTACTTACACTTGTCACACACCACGTGTAGTTGATCAATGTTTAGGTTCACTACCACACACTCACTTGTAGATATTCACACATCACTCACTCTCATATATCCATGCTTAGTGTAATACTCATACTCCATGCTATATGTACTTTTTACTTGTACATTCTTCCCCACTAGTATAGTGCTCATCATACTCTTTCCATAATATACTACTCAAGAATCGTCCATTTTGCACACTACATCACCAAAGAGCATGGCTATTGAACAAAATTTTATCCCATAACTAGGGGGCAACTTTGTGATGAGCGCTGGTCCGACAGGTCGCAGTTAGCTTAAGTAATATAACTCTCACCTTTCATTGGCTAAGTTCCTTCGACATATATCGAACGGTTCCCCCTGCATTGTACTGAGTGACTGAAGTCATGACATGAGGTATATAGTAGGGAACTCGTTCACGTACGCCGTGTATAATGAATTCGCTCTCACACGTACTGTCCCCATGAGTTATATAGTGAGGCAATTCACGTACACTCAGGTATATCAAATGGCTTGTCCACACGTATCGATTTCCCTCAAAAGCAAGACGTATATCGTGGAAGTCATGATAAATGGAGGAACCCTTCCAATTAACCCAACAATTGCATACCCTCATATAGGCGTCAAACCTAGGGCACTGATATTTAGTTTGTTTGTTACTGCTCGAAACTCTGTCGAAATGATGGGTCGGCATGCCGCTCCAATTTTTGCGTGATTTCATCTTTTTCAAAATAGGACCCTGACCATGAGCCTAGCAACAAGTCCAACTGTGTTTTACATATTTTTCAAACCCAATTTTCTAGGCTAGAGTTCCTTTCTGCATTTAGATAGACCTAATATAAGTGAAAACCTAATAATAATAATAATAATAATAATTATGCTGAGACCCTTCTCTCTCTTTTTCTTTTTTCTTTACCAAAAGTGTCAAAACCATTTTCCCCCTATTTTATCAAAATATCAAGAGCATATTCCTTCCTTTTATCATAAATACCCAAAACATTTTTCCTCATTTTTATAAAAAATATACCAAAAATATTTTGATTCCCTCCCTTTCCAAAAAAGAAAATATCAAAACATTTTCCTCTTTTTTCTTTCTAAAAGTCTTTCCTTCTTCTCTTTCAAAAATAAATTCGAATTATTTCTCTTTCTCAGGTCGATCGCATACCCGACCCTTGGCTTGGCTTCCTATTAGCTTCAGTCTTCCGTCAAACCACCCCTAAGCTCTGTCAGTTCTCCCGCTACTTCCTCAAGTCTGGAATCCACTTTTACTCGCTTTCCATGGAGAACGCAAACTAAGTACCAAATGTGCATCCTGATTTGATGACGGGTCTAGCCCAACTTATTAACAATCTTGACAACCTTTAAATCGAGGTTCATAACATGCAATGAAATTGGGTCCCTATTCCCAAAGAGCCTGAGTGAGAGAGTAGCTACAGCGGAAATATTGCGACTTCTCAAATAAAAACTAATTTTAATTAATCCCAAATTTTAGTTAAACCCGAAGACATGCATCTAGATGATTTATCAAATAAAATATAGCATGCAGGATAAAAATAAACAAATTATATATAAAACCCTTTTCTCACAAACAAACCCTAAACATGCAGCAGTATGTGATTGAATAAATTGATAATCTACGCAAGAACATTCAAACACATGCAATTAAGGAAAAATCCCCCACAGGGGCAAAACCATTTATTTTCACTATAATTTGTAAGAAAACGGCTTACAATCGGATTACAATGAAAATACAAGTTGACTAAGAATTACCCTCGGGTATCGGATTCTGTAGTCGCGGCTGGAATTATCCCTTTCCAGTAGGGCTGCAATGAAGAAGAAGAACGGTCTCCTCCACAAGGGTTGAACAAACCAAAGTTGTGTTCTTGGGTTGCAAAAGGATTCACAAATATTTGGCAAGGATGTGTGAATCAAAACATGAGTCTTGGGACTCAAAAATATGAAGGCTAGAGTAATTTGGACTCTCAAAAACGTCTTCTAAAGTCTTGCAAAACAACTCCCCCGAAGTTGGTATTTATAGGAAAAAATATGAAGAGTCCCATGTTTTTAAAACTCTAAAATTCTATCCAGCGTACAAAAAAAACAGCATTCTTTAAGGAATTTTCTCTATCTTCAAAAGGCCATAACTCCTTCACCGTAGCTCGGATTGAGGTGCCGTTTTTTCCAGTATCTTCGTTGCGGCGAGATCTTCAACTTTCTAGTTGACCAAACCTCCGAACTATGGATGTAAAATTACGAAAATGCCCTTGAACACTCCTATCGTGCCTTTTTTCACTGTTTTGACTTCCCTTGCGTACCACTTGCATTAAGTCCCTAAAATCTTGGACCGTGAAGTCGTTGAGGCAGATGTGGGACATATTAATGGAGATGTTGAATGCTTGATTCTCGGAATTCGGATTGAGGCCGTCGAGTGACATCTTGAGGTGACGTGCCAAATGTAGCGGCGTACGACATACACAAATGAAACATGTTGGACATGAGAAAAATGTCTTTACAAATCTCCCCCTATGTCTATGCCGGTACATACATAAAAAATCCGAATTATCAAATACGAAATTGCCTATACAAATCTACCCTCCCATGAACCCAAAACTGGAAAAGGTACAAATGAATAGTCTTCATCGTTTGTTCTTCAAATCTTCAGGATCTCAAATCTTTTCTCATCAGGGTGTGCAATTCAAAGATCATCAATGTAGTACCTACACACATGAGACAAAGCAAAATACCAAGTGACATATCGAGTTTGAAATGATGAGATAAACATATATATATCAATTTATGAGCAAACTCAAATTTCAAATCTCCCCCATAATAAGATAATTCATTCTCCCCCTTTTTATGATGTCCCCAAATAGACAAATGAGAGAAACAAATCAAATAAGCAAGCAAAATCGGGGTGTCACGGTATACAAATCAAGGCATCAATCAAATGACAAACGTGCTCTTGCAAGAAGATGCTAAAAAAAATCTTCGCAAACTATTTTTGATTTTTTTTTCAATTTTTTATACAAAAAATAGATACCATTTTGAAAAAAAATGTAAAACATGATACCAAAATCACACCATGGATTTAGACTCAAACAACCAAGTCATGGGAACGGAATGTATGGGTGTGAACACATTCGATAGGTAAATCAACTCAATCAATCATATGTGCACGATGCATATGTGTACCCCTAACGAATGAGCATCAAAAGTATCCTTAGGTGTAAAAAATTTGTTGAATTTAGATGACATCGTCTTATGCAAATCAACAAATCAAAGTCAAAGTGATTTCCACACCAATAACGTCCAAAACTATGTAGCGCATTTTCAAGCATTTCAAGGACGTGCAAACCCGTTTTAAATTCTCCAACCAAACTCCCTCATATATATATATTCTTTTAGAGGTAATCTAAATTCTCAAACTTTGGAGAATTGGTGCAAAAACCTAAATGGCCCATAATTGGCATGATTTTTTTTTTTTTTATATTGCCTTTAAATTTTTTTCGGGCTCTTTTAACCTCTTTGGACCTCGGATAATAAAATTCCTCAAATTTTTAGGTCCTTTTTAACGGTGGCTTTTGCGCAAAGGATAGATGATTACCTTTCGCAGCCCCTCCCCGTTTTTAAAATAAAGCACACAAACTCACAAAACGGTTCTTATATGCACAATTTCCTTATCAAAAAATTATCGCGCTTGGTTCGTTTTAAGGACAGGATTGAAGTGAAAACACCCAACCAACATGTGATAAGACAAGCACAATAATCAAATAAATCCGTGCATGTGTGCAATAAAGGAAATTATGAGTCAAACATGTAGGAAGTAACACTTAAATGCATCTTAATGACTCCAAACATTATAAAGCACATGGATGAATTGACCTATTGTCTCAAAACACTATCAAATAGTCACATGAAAATAATGGAATGATGTTGTGACTCGGTCATCCTAAGTGTTCATCCATAAACGGTGTAAACAAAAAAAACAAAAATCTTTTTGGATTTTTCAAAATTTTATCAAAATAATTTTTTTTTGTATTTTTTCAAAAAAAATTCAAAAACAAGAATTTATACAAAAAGTACAAGTCATCACACTAGTAAAAATATATCATGAAACCACAACTAGTGTATGACAAACATGCAATCACAATCAACCAAAAGATTTCACATGGGGTGAATTACGTGCAAGCAAACGGGAATCGTGGACAAATAAACCATAAGCCTCTAAATCCGATTTTCTAACCCAAATTGATGTATAACGAAGTGTGGGGGTTTTGGGAATCGAATTTATTCTTTCATTAACCTTCTTAGGTCCATTTAAAAGCTTATAACAAAAGTACCTAAGATGACCTTGCCTACCACAATGTGTGCAAGAGTAAATCGGGCGATTTGTGTTCCCTAAAGGTGGCCCTCTCCTCAAATTTATCGGTTGCTCTCTCCGAATTTGCCTAGGTGGGTCTCTCCTAATGATCATAGGAGGTTCTCTCACACGTGTGGGAATGGGTGCAACATATTTTTAAAGACCAATCCCACCCCTATCCGTTTTGATCTCGACTGTGCCTAAAATCTTATCAAGTTTTTCAGACCTAGACTCCAAATCAAATTTCACTTTACTTGAATCTTTCAATTTCACCTCAAGTTCACCTATCCTAGATTCAAGTACTAGTTTAGAATCCTCAAACTCTAAAAGCTCCTTTTTCATAGTCTCCATCAACCCTCTAAGACTATCTCTCTCACCCTCGACGTACTCAAGCTTCTCTTTCAAAATTTTCTCATGTGCCCTAAGTTCTTTAATTAAAAAATCATTATTTTTTATGGCACACTCTTTCAATTTCAAATTTTCTTTCTTTGTTTTCAAAGTTTCAGCATAAAGTTCATTGAAAGCAGTTTGCAAGTCATGCTCATCTACACTTTCCTCCTCACTTTCATCCACACTCCCATCACTTTCACTATCATCACTAAGGGTAGAAACATGAGAAATCGATTTATTCAATTTCTTCTTTAAATTTGTGGTACACTCATGTAACGTGTGACCAACACCCTCACAACAAGGACACCTCTCAGATTCGTTTTCAACAGAAGATTTAAAACAAGAGTTCGTGTGAATTTTCCAAAATTTTTCAAAAATTTGACTTCGAAGATCATCAAAACCATCAAAATCCATTTTTGTGCAAAATCAGAATCAAAACACAATAACTTAGTGCAACAGGCTCTGATACCAATTTGAGAGAGTAGCTACAGCGGAAATATTGCGACTTCTCAAATAAAAACTAATTTTAATTAATCCCAAATTTTAGTTAAACCCGAAGACATGCATCTAGATGATTTATCAAATAAAATATAGCATGCAGGATAAAAATAAACAAATTATATATAAAACCCTTTTCTCACAAACAAACCCTAAACATGCAGCAGTATGTGATTGAATAAATTGATAATCTACGCAAGAACATTCAAACACATGCAATTAAGGAAAAATCCCCCACAGGGGCAAAACCATTTATTTTCACTATAATTTGTAAGAAAACGGCTTACAATCGGATTACAATGAAAATACAAGTTGACTAAGAATTACCCTCGGGTATCGGATTCTGTAGTCGCGGCTGGAATTATCCCTTTCCAGTAGGGCTGCAATGAAGAAGAAGAACGGTCTCCTCCACAAGGGTTGAACAAACCAAAGTTGTGTTCTTGGGTTGCAAAAGGATTCACAAATATTTGGCAAGGATGTGTGAATCAAAACATGAGTCTTGGGACTCAAAAATATGAAGACTAGAGTAATTTGGACTCTCAAAAACGTCTTCTAAAGTCTTGCAAAACAACTCCCCCGAAGTTGGTATTTATAGGAAAAAATATGAAGAGTCCCATGTTTTTAAAACTCTAAAATTCTATCCAGCGTACAAAAAAAACAGCATTCTTTAAGGAATTTTCTCTATCTTCAAAAGGCCATAACTCCTTCACCGTAGCTCGGATTGAGGTGCCGTTTTTTCCAGTATCTTCGTTGCGGCGAGATCTTCAACTTTCTAGTTGACCAAACCTCCGAACTATGGATGTAAAATTACGAAAATGCCCTTGAACACTCCTATCGTGCCTTTTTTCACTGTTTTGACTTCCCTTGCGTACCACTTGCATTAAGTCCCTAAAATCTTGGACCGTGAAGTCGTTGAGGCAGATGTGGGACATATTAATGGAGATGTTGAATGCTTGATTCCCGAAATTCGGATTGAGGCCGTCGAGTGACATCTTGAGGTGACGTGCCAAATGTAGCGGCGTACGACATACACAAATGAAACATGTTGGACATGAGAAAAATGTCCTTACACTGAGGTAATCTTCTCTCATGCTATGGGTCCACTCGCACCTGAGCCTATTTGGGTCCCAGAAGCATATCAGCACGCTCCACGTGCCCCTTCAGCCAATAGGCCACTGCCAACTATGCTACATATGCCAGATCTTGCCCAATCAGGGGTTAACCTACCCATGACCATTGATATGAAGGAATAAGAGTTGAATAAGGTTAAAGAAGACCTTAAGTTGTTAACCAATAAGTTTGACCAATTTAGAATCCATGGGAACTACGTGGATTACACCCATATGTCTCCCTATCCTAAAGCAAGGCTACCAAAAAAGTTCAAGATGCCCAACATTAAAAAGTTCGGGGATAGTGTCCCCCCAATTGTCCATCTTTGAAGTGACCACCGAACCATGAATCTCCTAGGTGCCTTCGAGGAAATAATGTCCCAATTGTTCCAATATACTTTGAAGTACCACGCTCTTCGTTGCTTCTTATCCCTCGAAGAATTCAGGGTTCAAAGTTGGGAAGATATTACCCGTGAATTCATGTCACAGTACAAATACAACGAAGACTTGGAGGTTACCCACCGTGATTTAGAACTTCTTAAATAGAATCCCGAGAAAACTGGCAGTAACTTCATAGCAAGATTGATAGAGAAAGTATCCACCCTTCCGAAGAGGAGTAGGTCAGTATTGTAAAGAATAACTTCTTACCCCATGTCCGAACAACAATGGGAGGAAGATATTACCCCTATTTTCAAGCCCTATAAAAAGTAGGAATAGAGATTGAAGAAAGTCTTGCTAAGACAGAAGTTGAGCCAAAGAAAGTATCCGAACAGTTCACTCCTAGAAAATATGAGAATCTTGCCAATACCACAGTTTCAACCATCAATAACATCTCTCAGCCTGCCACTTTATGGGTACTAGAATGCCGCCCAATCCAATCCGAAAGGAATACACCAAGCTTCATAATCCCCTCTCCAAAGTTTACCAAACACTTTTGATCCAAAATCTTATTAAGCTATTGAACCCTCATCCATTACCAAACCCACTTCCCAAGAATTTCAAACCTGATGTCGATTGCGATTTCCATCAAAATGTCGTCCATACCACTGATCAGTGTTTCCATCTCCGAAATGTAATCCAAGGTCTGATTAACGGGGGTATTATTGCCACACCATCCAATTCTAAACCAAACACTACCCATAATCCACTCCAAATCATACAAACACCATCTTCCTAGAAGAAGACCCAAAATTTGATCCATCTACTCAGATTGTACCTAATACATCGCCCATTATACCCATATGTTTGCCTAAACCCCTCAAAGTTTGCCCATATTTTCTCCTACACCCCACCTGTTTTGCTGATCAGTCCATATGGCTTATCACTAGAGCATTCATTGTTGTTCGTACACATTTCAAAGGAAAAGATATGGAATTGTCATCAGTATTGAACCAACTTCTAGAGTTCGGGCTGAAATTGCCCTCACAGATGACCATTGACTGCCAGAAATTTGGCACATTATTCTTGGAAGCTCAAAAATGGGATCGAGAGTCAGATAGTTGGGTGGTACCTACCGACGAAGCTAGCTTAGATGATGTCATCCAGATCATGGCATATTTATTCCAGCGGATTTGTGAAATTTATAGTATGTCCGAGATACTTGATGCTTTGAAACTACAAGGGCACCTGGTCTCTTTGCTTCTACATCTCCCCGTTGAGTGGGAGGATCTATACAAAGAGGTCGTTGAAGTTATATAATGCATTGACTTCTCATGGAAGGATGATATCGTTGCCACCAGATGGGGAGATGAATTCGATGGTTCAGATAAAGAGTAAAACCTAGAAAAGACTAGCCCAATAGTGAGTATATGTGGAATGATGTCATTTGAGGAGCTATTAGGAGAGATCAACAAAGTGGTCGAATAGCCCGAGATATATGAAGAAATAGGGTTTTTATTTTCCCCCTCTTCTATGAACTATATGACTAGATCAGGGAGGCATTACCAGGTTTTGAAGCAATAATCAATAAAGATATATAAGGGAAAAGGTGATGAGAAACTCCATATACCAAAAATTACCCTTGAAGAGAGCAACATCCTCGATCAGTTGAAGAAAACCCAAGATAACATCACTATGTGGCGACTCTTCATGTCTTTCCAGCTACACCAAAATGCCTTGATTAAACTACTTATCGAGGCCACAGTCCCTTCTTTCGCCACGCCAGTTAAAGCAGTAAATCTAGTCGGATCTCTAACCTCCACGAAAATGATCTCCTTCTCTGAAGAGGAAATCACTAAGTTTGGTCTAAATCACAACTATGCTCTCAATATCTCTGTTGAGGTCATGGAGAAGACCGTCCCACTTTCGCTTATCAATAATGGATCAGCACTTAATGTTTGCCCGTTAAGAACCCTCAACTGCTTGTGAATAAAAGTAAGAGACCTTGCTCCAACTTTTTTCGTGGTGCATTCTTATGATAATACTGGTCGAGAAATGTTGGGATCCATAAAGCTTACGATAGGGGCTGATAAAAGCTGTTAATGCACACCTCCTCAACTGGAATGCTATACTAGTCCCATCCATTGAAATACAAACCAACCCAGATGTTTATCCTATTTCCTCTTCTTTTGTTGTTCCTCTCTGTTCTGATCATAATGTAATAGATACCTCCTTCAATGAGGTTCTCAACTCAATTTTTCCCAATAATGAAATAAATGAAGATTTTGAGTATCTTTCTTTGGCTTACATTAATTGTCTTGATTTTAATCAAACTCTTGATGATGATGATTTTGAAAATGAACAATTCTTAACTAATCTTAATAAGGTTAATAATAAAAAACATAACCGCATTCAAATTAATGAAAATGAAACTGTTGTTATTAATCTTGGTTCTAGTAGCCATTTATGCAAGATTAGAATAGGGTCCACCATTGACAAGCAAGAGCATGCGTAAATCGAGGAATTAATGAAAGAATTTATGGACATCTTTGCATGGTCCTATGATGACATGCCCGTCATTGATCCCGAAATAGCCCAGCACGAGATTTTAACACTCCCAGAATGAAAATCGGTCAAACAAAAACTGTGAAAGCTCTGCACCGAATGGTCACTCAAGGTTAAAGAGGAGGTGGTCAAACAGTTGAATATAGGCTTCATTCATGTGATCGAATATCCTACATGGTTAGACAGGATTGTACCCGTGCCAAAATTAGGAGGGAAGGTTCGTATGTGCATTGATTATTGAGATTTGAACAGGGCCTCTCCAAAGGATGATTATCCGCTTCCCAATATCAACATGATTGCAAACAATACAACACGCTCTTAAGTCACTCGTTAATGATTTTTCAGGATACAATCGATCAAGATGCACCTTGGCACAGTATGTAAGCAAAGGCTGAAATAAAGTAGTATCGTATGAACTACGATACAATTCATCTAAGATTTTAATTCCGACATCTATTTCCACTATCGTGAATTACATCGGGTGGGGTTCATGCACCCCAACCCTTGAAAACTTATCCAGATGTACGAAAACTGGAAGAACACGTGTTTGGAATGAAAGAAAATATTTTTTCTACTGAATGAAGATGAAGAGTGATGAAATTGTCATGAGAAAAGTTACTACTGCAATAATTAAAACAAGAATCAGAATGGTATTACTTGAATTGCAAAACTATAAGAAAACTAGGGTTTCCTCTTGTTCTTCTTCTCTAAACTGATTACAAAGCTTTCCTAACGAATCAGAAGCCTCTCTTATATCTAGGAGGAGTTTACAATTTATAAGCTACGAAATCTAAGAGTTTCAACCATCGAGGATTCTAATTTTTCACTTGGATAAGTTCGAATTTTCAAAAACAAAAACGATCCTATTTAGGGGTTCGGTTGGGTTCGGTTCCATCTTTGATAGCCTTTATAGAAAGTTCTTCGATCATAGGATGGGTTCATTTTTCCTCTCCTTCGGTTCGGTTCCATCTTGACATTGTTTTACAGGAGGTTTTCCAGGTGTAGGTTCGGCTCTATTTTCCTTCCACATCGGTTGGGTTCCATCTTGTTGGCTTTTCACAGGAAGTTCTTCGAGCATAGGATCGATTCTTTTTTTTCCTCTCATTCGGTTAGGTTCCATCTTTGTAGTTATTTACAAGAGCTTTCCCAGGATGGGATCGGTTCTTTTTCCTTCCCTTAGGTTCGATTCCATCTTTTTCAGGAATTTTTCCTCCTTTTATTTCGTTGAAGCTTTTGGTACGTAACTCGGATTGGGATGTCGGTCCTTCCTAAACACTGAATACCTGCGAAATAGATGGAAAATACACGAAACTAGGCGTACTCATTAGAAACTTGTCAAGAGCAATGATATGATACAAATCCACTCGAATTACACTTTGCGGAGTGATAAAAGCCTCTAAATTAAAGGAATAAATGGAAAGAATTTATGCCTAATCACACTCAGATCATCAAGAGAGAACCATATTCATTACCCCTTAGGGAACCTTCTATTACACCGTTATGCCGTTTGGTCTAAAACAATATAGGGGATACCTACCAGAGGGCTTCCATAACCACCTTGCATGATCTGATACACAAAGAAGTAGAGGTCTATATTGATGACATGATCATCAAATCTAAAACTCAGAAAGGTCATATTCTCTCTCTCTAAAAGTTCTTTGAGCAAATATAGTGATATCATATGCGACTTAACCCACATAAATGTGTTTTTGGCGTTACTAAAGGAAAGATCTTGGGATTCATGGTTAGCGAGATAGGGATCGAAGCAGATCCTGCCAAACTGAAAGCCATACTCAAAATGCCATCACCCCGAATGGAGAAGGAGGTCTGGGGATTCTTAGGAAAATTACAGTATATTAGCCGGTTCATCATCCAGTTGACTTCTATTTGTGAACCCATCTTTAAATTCCTCTGAAAGGATTCCTCTAAAGTTTGGAACGAAGCTTGTCAGGAAGCCTTTGATTGAATCAAGAAATATCTAACATGACCTCCGATACTCATGCCACCGTAACCTGGTCAACCCCTACTTCTATACTTGACTGTAATAGACAATGCAGTTGGGGCTTTGTTGGCCCAATACCTTGAAGAATCCAGTAAAGAGAGAGCCATCTACTACGTGAGTCGCAAGTTGGCCAAATATGAAGTCAACTACATTGCCTTTGAGAAAGCATGTGTCGCCCTTATCTGGGTTACTCAAATATTATAGCACTACATACTCGCTTTTCCCATCAGACTCATATCCCGAATGGATCGTATCAAATACCTGCTCGAGAAACCTTCCTTGTCTAGCCGAATGGCCCAATGGTTGATGCTGCTACCCGAATTAGATATTATGTATGTCACATAAAAAGCCATAAAAGAAAGAGCCATATCTGACTACCTTGATGACCACGCTATGGAAGAAGCCGATGTTTAGATCTTTGAATTCCCGAATAAAGATATACTTTATACCTCCCAAGAAAACCTCCGATGGTAAATGCTCTTTAACGGTGCTGCCAACAAGAAAGGATATGGTATTGGGATACTCCTAATCACCCCTGATGACTCTCACACTCCTATTTCCATCAAGCTAGATTTTCCCTGCACCAACAACATAATCGAATACAAGGCATGCATGAAAGTCCTCAAAGTCGCTCTCAAAAAATGAATCTAATGCCTAGATGTCTACCAGAATTCAACCCTCATAATCGGCCAAATCCTCAGAAGATGAAAAATCATGGACGAGAAACTCTTACCCTTCCACACCCACCTAGAAGAACTAGTCTCCCAATTCTAAGATATTACCTTACACTACCTTCCTCGAGCAAGGAAAAACTTAGCCGATGCCCTTGCTACCTTAGCCTCCATGGTAGACATGCCCGAGGGAACAACGATGGTTCCTTTCTTAATCCAAAACACAAGATAAACCAACCCACTACTACAACATCGAACTAGTCACCGAAGAAGATCCTGATATGTATGAATGTTGGTACTATGACATTTGGTGCCTCCTCAAGCACGGTAGGTATCCCTAAGATTCAAAAAAGACAGACCGAGTGAGTTGGCCGCCCAGTATATTGTCCGTTATAAAACACTGTTCAAAAGAAACTTTGATGGAACTCACTTACACTGCATCTAAGGGACTGACATTGAAGAGATGATGTAAAAAATCCTCAGTGGGAAATGCGGACCCCATATGAATGGCCATATGCGTGCCAAGAAGATTATTCGACAGGGATACTGTTGGACTACCATGGTTCAGGATTATAGCGCCTATGTTTGAAGATGTCTTAAATGCTAGCAATTTTCCAACCTCCAACACTTGCCTCCACGGGAATTATACAACATGACCTCTCCCTGGTCATTTTTCACATGGGGCGTTAATATCATAGGGAAAGTTTCAACCAAAGCCTCAAATGTGCATGAATTCATCCTGGTGTCCATTGATTATTTCACCAAATGGGTCGAAGCCGAGTCATACGCAGTGCTAAATGCCAAAAAGGTGGCCAAGTTAATTCAAAAAAATATTATCTGCCAATATGGGGTACCGCATGAGTTAGTGTTAGATAATGGTTTACATTTAGAGGCAGAATTCACGAAATTGGTCAATGATTATGGGATCCAGATACATAAATCTTCTCCCTATCGACCTCAAACCAACAGTGCAGTCGAAGTCTCTAATGCGAACTTCAAAGCAATCATCAGCAAGATGATCGCGAGTTATCGGGATTAGGGCGATCGGTTACCTTAAGACCTCTGGGTATACCTCACTTTAGTTCGAGCATCTACTGGTGCTACCCCTTACTCTCTGGTATACAAGATGGAAGCAGTCCTACTCATCGATCTAGAAAAACCTTCATTACGCATCATGCTTGAAAGTAAGATCGATGAAGAATACTGACGACATAACCATCTTTACGAGTCGTCACTCTTAGATGAAAAGAGACTAAAAGCTCTATATCATATATAAGGGTACCATCACCGAATAGCACGATCATTCAAAAGGAGAATCAAGGACCATGGTGTCCGAGAAGGGGACGTAGCCCTTAAAAAAATCGTAGAACCCGTCTGAGACCCCAGAGGGAAATTCAAACCCAATTGGAGTGGCCCCTAAATTAGGGAAAATTTTATATTAGGGGCGTCGTTATGGTCACTGACCTCGATGGAGAAGAGATGGCCCATCCAGTCAACCTTGACCGTCTGAAGAAATTCTACCCTTAGTTTGAAATCTCAGCATGCTATGGCTCTTCTCACCTCCCATCTATTCTACTTTTTTTCCTTTTTTTCCCTCTACTCAGAAACTACGTGGGGTCTGATCCTCTAAAAATCTCTTTCAGAAAATTTTCAATACCCCCAGAGGTACATAAGCAGCTCATACGCTTTACATGAGCACGACCCCCTTATTTTTCACAAAATGATATTCTTTCTTATATTCGAGAACAACAATTTGTTTTATCATTTACATGAACAAAAGGATTATGTATGCCTTAGCGATTGGTATAGATAATTCAAATGTAAAACTCATCAAGAGGCACAACAATATAATTAAATTTCTTTTTTTTATTTTACTTTGGGAAATGTCGATACGATTACATGAAATATCAGCGTAGAAGTCAAACAACAACCCCTGCCAATCTGCCTATCTTAAAAACAAAATCAAACCAAACTACTCCTAAACAAACTTCCCAAAGTTATTCTTACCAAAAATAACCAAATACATAACCAAACACAACATCATACAAAATCTTCACAAATTAAACTCTCCAGATGGTACTACCCCGCATCTACCAGAAGAACCATCCCCATCATCATATACATCTTGGGGTCCCCAAACTTCCCCTGCTTGGATAGAATATCTAAGGCTCTCCATGGAATGGTAATCACGGACCAGCCTAGGAAAAACCACAACACTTCCCTCCATGGTGTCAAACATAGCAAACCACCTCTGCTCGATCTCCTCGACCAACATCTTAGACACTACCCTCCTCCACAGCCACTTCATATAGTCCCAAAAAACATGCCAAACTCTGCGAATAGACTGAAAAGGATGGGTTGATAGTCGACGACTCTCCCACAAAGAGACCAATCGCATGCGCATGCCTTTCGTCAAATCCTCCACGAGGAATAAGTCGAGAATATGAGAAGGCATGATACGTTCCTATCCAACTTGATGCAAGAGACACCATGGAAAGTAGAAAGAGGTTTATCGAAGGTTAACTAACCGAACGTACTGGTATTTCCTAAGTTTTAGAATGGGATGCAACTCCCCTCACCAGGGTACCGAACAGCACAGACATCGATCCACGTACACCACAAATAAGTTTTTTTAGTTCTTGATAGTTGGGATAAAGATGACAAAATAACACATGAAGAAATTTGGCACAAATTCCAAAGGGAATTCAAGAGGTACCGCTAAACGGAATCTCTCAGGCAATCACATAAACATCATAACTAGGTCGCCCCTTAAAAATTTAGACCGGCCTTCTAGTTAAGCATATAGACTATTTAGGGTCCCTACCAGTATCACCGCTACAGGATTGCGACAGTATGACACCCACGTAGTGATGGCAACAAGTTGAGGATCCACCAATAGGTTCCCGGTCACCAACAATAAGTTCGAAGTTAAGCCAATGGGGATGGCTCTGATGTATCCCGTATCAGTGACATCCCATAGACGCACAGAATACAACACAGTCGGGAGGGAGATCATACCTCTAGTAACCAATGATCGAGCCATCGAGGGTGAAATATGGATAAATTCTGCCAACAGTGCACGAGGGGATCAAGAAAATTCACGCATCGTCGCCGCCACATTGGGATTTACCCCCAACATAGCAGAAAACTCCTCGTAAGTAGGACAGACTTCGTCCAAGCCAAAGTGAAAGACATGATCCTCGGGGTATCAAAATTGTACCGCCGCCATCAGCATGTTCCAGTCGATGGGCTAGTTGCGCCATAAGAAAACTCGACGCAGGTTGAAGGCGTCGTAGTCTACATTATACGAGCATATTGTACAAGTTCAACACTTATGGGAAGAGCTATTTTGGAAGAAACAAGATACAAAGAAACAAGTAAACAAGAGAAGGAAAATGTGAATGGGTGAAGAAAAGCCCTCCACCATACCCCTTTTTATACTTGGAAAACTTGGCTAGAGACAAAGGCTCTCCAAAATTAGAATCACAAATTATCTGAAGAAAGTGCAATCAAAACCTTGGGGTGATTGGAATGGACTAACCTGCCGATAGGCAGGACAAGGGGCCTGCCGATCGACATCCCCCAATTTTTAGAAAATTCCATTTTTTCTTTTTTTGCAAAATAAAAAAAAAAACTCAATAAAAATATTTTTTGCTCCAGAAGAATTCAGGATTTTCCTTTATTCTTAACTCATCCCGTTTTAAAATAAATTCTCTTTTAATCCTTTTTTGGTCTTAGCAAAAAAAAAAGTAAAAAACGAATGTAGATTAAGTCATTAAAAGTAGAGATAAAAAATAAAACCCAATTCATTGCATATATATTGCTATCATGCCCCTACCAGAAACCATAGGAGGAGGAGGAGGCATAACCTCATATATATTGGGGGAATCAACCATCTCGTCATAAAATTGAGATAATCGTAGGTCACTGTCGTGGCGGTATATGATGAGTAAGGCTCGCCAACCACTGCCGCCACCCTTGCCTCCTTCGGTATCTCCCACGGCCTCCTTATGTATCTCAGGGTCATCGCAGGTGTCACTATTACCTTGTCCTCCACCACTTGTCGAACTAATCTCTCCATAAGATACTAGCAGTAGCCGACGTAGCTGCGCATTCTCCTAGTGACCCCCATATGGTGGATGGTCATGCCCCAGGGATAGAAGGTCACCTGCAAGATCCCTAGTGGAAAATCAATATTTGAAAAAGGACATTGAAGAAAAATGGTCTCAAGAGGAAAGAAGAATTTACCCGATCGCTCGTCAGGCCATTCAAGACCTGACTCACCACCGCTAAAGAAAGAGACTGCCTCGACTGTCGGTTGGACTTCCACCACCAGTACATACGACAGAAGTCCCCCACCGACTCGTCCTTCAAACCTATCAAATGGAAATTAATACCAATCACCTCATAGAACCACGTATGCAAAAGTACAAGGGTCATCAATCAGAAGAAAGTAATCAAAGAATTAAAATATAAATAAAATGCATAAAGGAAAATGCAAAAATGAAAAAAATACCTCCAAAAGATATGTGGCTCCAGTAAAGGCCTGCTGGAAGCACTGGATGAATGCATCCAAAGACGAATAATGAGTCGCCAAAGTAAGTATCCCCCGGTTAAAGAGAGGGATATTCAAAAACACGCTCAAATAAGGCAAAAACCACAAGTAGACGACGTCGCCACTAGTCGTCGCCAAGAACCCTCCCAACAATAAAAGAATAAATAAACGGGCCATCTTCCACACCTGAAGCTCATTGGTCTCGTTGATCTGCCTACTAAATAAAATCTCCTTCAGAAGAGAGAGACGGATGAAGTCCCCTAAGACTAGACATCACCCAGCACAACCTCCATCACCGTCAGCGTCACCCTCAAGGATCGGTTCACCTCTATCTAGGCCCCGTCTAGACCCAGCAGTTGTTGTACATTGATGGGAGTCACAATTATCTCCCCAAAACCAAAATGCATGGTGTGGGTAGTATCCCACCACCTCTCTCCTAAGGAACAAAGGACAGTCATCGAACGGGGAGTCTCATCCAATGCAAATGCTATACTAACAAAACCAGCTGATGAATCCACCCAATGCACCACCAGAGGAAGGTGCTCCCATATGACCTTGAACCCCGTCGTCCCCCGAGAATGCAGGCTTGATGCAGATATATCAGTCTGTCAAAGCAAAAGGAAAAACTCTTCTCAAAATTCAGAAAAAATAAGGGAAATATGAAAGGTCATTAACACTTACATAGCCACTAGGGTTCACCACCCAAGACGATCGATGGTGTGCAGGATCACGCAGAAAAGTCTGCTCGTTCGTAGCCGGCTCAAACAAGTTAAAGGTATTCTCATTACCCAACACTAGAGGCACCCTGACCCGCCACTCCAAATACGCCCAATCATCAACACTCAACCATGCCATATGGATCGCACTGCTTGAAAAATCCTACATTTCCTAGTCTTGAAAAAGAAAAGAACACTAGAACAGTTCACAGAAAAGAAAGGCAGAAGATAGAAGATTTGAAAGCTGTGAAAAATGAACAAATCTTACCCTTTTTATAGGAGGCTAAGGGGAATGCCGATCGGCAGTCCCCGACCATATACCGATCAAAACTGTCCCTTCACCATCCCGAGGTAGTCCAAAAGACCGTTCCACTACCGTTTGGCACCCTCTACACCCTGCTGGTCAACACCTCCCAAAAATTTCATACAAAAAATCCTAGAAAATACCAAAAAATCTAAAAAAATCACCCCAAAAATTCCTAAAATTGGCAAATAAATTTTAAAACATTTTTCAATCCCTCAAACCCCCAACCAAATTAATACCACATTTTCTCCCCCAGCTTAAACCCCACAATTACTTAATGGATTCTCAGAATTATTTCTCCAACAGAATTCTCAAATCCAACTTACCTAGTGAAACTTTAAGCCAATTAGGTATCTCTCCAGCAACGTCTCTAAGGGACGCAGTAAAAATAAAAAATCTCCCCCAACAGGGCTACAACCAATCCTCGGATTAGTACATTTTCCCCAGAGGAGTCTCCAAATTTTTCTAGGAGAATTATACCCTACGCCCCTACTTAAGGTCCTCAAAATTGGCATCGACCCTCAGAATTGGTCACTTCTACTTAAGGTCCTTAGAATTGACCACCTCGACCCTCAGAATTGGTCACTCCAACTTAAGCCCCTTGTAAGGACATTATTTTATTATCCGGGTTTACATTTGAGTATGTCGTATACGTCTACAACTGTCGAAGACTTATTCAAATTCAATCATGAGGCAAGACGAATCCGAATATCAATGTTCTTCAACATTCAAGCCTCCGCAAGATTAATATTAGTGAGGTTGTATTTTTATACCTTAATGATTCACTTAGAGCATTGTGATAATTTTTCTAAAATATTTTCTAAGTGTTGGAGCGGAATTTTTATCAATGAATTTTTTTCTTAGTGTTGAGGTGGAGCTTTTTAACGAAATAAAAATATTAATATTTTAATTAGTCGTTTAAAAGACATACATGGGTCGTTCAAATGACATCCTCTGTAGCGCGAAGTGTCATTTAAATGACAAGTTAACTCATTCGAACGACACAGCTAACTCGTTCGAGCGACCAATGTTGACTCAAATTTTGTATAAATTAAGCTTCTGACTCCGTTTTTCAGAAGAAGACCTGAGAATTTTATTCTACGAAAACTGCTTTGGCAGAAACATTTGTCTTCTCACTTTTGAGAGTTTTAGCATTGTTTTCAATTCACAAAACATCCCAATATTTATGTGAATTGTTTTGGAACCCAAGAATACAAATTTTGTGAAGTTTATCGTGTAGAGAAGATCTCTATTGGTGATAAGGTGCCACTTGAGGGAGGTACTGGGCTGACTAACTGCACGTCAATAGGGAGTACTCGTGGGTGTTCCTAGGTTGATTGAACTGCAGTTCGTGTGGAGTTGCTGCGGAATTCCATTGCTGATTTAGGTTGCGGCCTATATGGGTTTACTCACGTTAATCCATTGCAGATTTCACTTGTAATCATTGTGAGTATTATTTGTGAAATAAAAGATTTTATCCGAAAGGAGTTTTTTCCTGAAATCTGTGAGTTAGCAACTTTATTTGTGATGGTTTGACACACACACACATAGTTGCATGTTTAGGGGATGAATTAATTTAGTTTGAAATTTGTCACCGATTAAATAAGGTTAAATTAGAAATTTATGAATTCGGTATAATCAAGTATCACACGTACTTTTTCAAATTGGTATCAGAGTTTATTTAAGGGATCAACACTTTTTACAAATTGGTATCAGAGAGGCTTTCTCTAAGTGATCGATAGATCCTAGTTTTTCGCAAAATTGTGTGATATTATTTTTTTTGAAAAATTTGTTTTGTGAAAAATTGTAATTTTTACGATGGAGCACTTATGTAATCAGATCCCTCCCCCCCCCCCCCCCCCCCCCCTTGATGGCATGAGTCAGAGTTTTGATGATTTAAATAGTTTGAATTTGATGTTTGCGAAAAGAATTGATTTTTGGAAAAAGAAAATTTTCGTTTTAAATCCGTGATGGATATTTTGCAAATGATTCAAAATCAAAGAGATTTTTATCGTGAGAAATTTGTTGCCTTGGACCGTGACTTTAATGCTTTAAAATTGTCCAAAAAGGAGTGTGATGATAGAGTCCTATTTTTAGAAAAATAATTTGAAGACTTCAAAAACTCTTGGATTTGTGTTTATGGCAAAGATGATAAAAATATTTTAATCGATGAAATTGTGACACGTGAAGAGACTCTTAGGGATAAGTGTGCGTATTTTAAGGGAGAACGTGATAACCTTCTAGGAATAATTGAAAATTTAGAGAAGGAGTCCCTAAAATTGGAAGAGTCTAATTATTTGCTTGAGTAAAAAATTTTGGAGATGAAAAATGATTTGATAGATTCGAGTAGTGTTGGTAGCAACGGTAGTGGCTCGTCGTGTTCTCATGTTCGAGTGTTAAAGACAAAACCATTATTTATTTCAGAGGGTTAATAAATTTCAAGCTCGTTAGAAAAGGTCAACCCATAGGTGTCGTTCCTGCCGTTTACACATGTTCATATTGTGGTAGGAAAGGTCACCTTAGGCATTTTTTTTATCTTTGAAAAGGTCCTAGAAAGTTGAAATCTAGAGTTACATTGGTTCTTGAAACCCCTATTCGACGTTTCACATCTATTTGGGGAAGGAAACCACTTTTAGAGAAGCAATTTGGTAAACTAGTTGATTCTCACATGGTTGCACATGATGTGTCACTTGCTATTTCTTATGGATAGTTGCTTGCATGCTTTGTTTGTCATATGCTAGTTGTGCTTCTTGAGTTATTCTTGCTAGTGTTTTAACATGTGTACTTTTTGTACTAGATTTTTATTTTTGAAAATTTTTGGAAAAATACAAAAGATTTTATTTTGATAAAAATTTTCAAAAAGACAAAAATATTTTTTTATTTTGTTTTGCCTTGTTTATGGATGGACATTTAGGATGATCAAGTCACAATTTCATTCCACATCCATGTGACTATTTGATAGTGTTTTGATATGCGTCATCATTTCATTTATGTGCTTTACAATGTTTGGAGTCATTGTGATGTGATTAATTTTTACTACCTACATGTTTGACTCATGAGTTCCTTTATTGCACACGTGCATGGATTTGTTTGACTATTGTTCTTGTCTATCAAATGTTGGTCGATGTGTTTTTATCTCAATTCTATCTTTAAAATGAACCAAATGCGATAAAACTTGACAATGAAAGTAGTGCATATAAAAACCATTGTTGTGAGTTTGTGTGATATATTTGAAACGTGGAAGGGCTATAAAAGGTACTCATTTATCCTTTGCGATTAAGCCGCCGCTTAAATTGTACCTAAAAAAGTATGGCACAATAAATATTAACCAAGGTTCAAAGAGGATGCAAAAGAGCCCGATTTTTTTTAAAAGGCAATAAAAAGAAAAATATGTCATAAAGTGGGTCAATTTAGTTTAGTTTCATCACCTCAAAAGAAAAAAGAGAAAGCATTAGTATTTATGAGGGAGTTTGTATGGAATATAAAACAGGTTTGCACGTCCCTGAAAAGTCATGAAAAAGCATTACATAGTTTTAGACGTTATTGGTGTGAAAATCATGTCTGACTTTGATTTGTCGATTATATTAAGACGATGTCATCTAAATTCACATTTTCGACACCTAAGGACGATTTTGAGATTCATTCATTAGGAATATACATATTCATCGTGCACATATGATATGCATGACTGCGTTGATTTTGCTATCGAATATGTTCACACCCATTCATTCCGTTTCCATTATTTGGTTGTCTTAGTGTAAAATTCATGGTGTGTGATTTTTGTAAAATTATTTTTGCATTTTAGTATGAAAAATTGAAAAATAAAAAATAGTTTGTGGAAGCTTTTAGGTTACTCCTTTGCATGAGTGTAGTTTGAATAATATTTTCTCTGCATATTTATTGTGACAACTCCATGTTTTTTTTTGTTTATTCGTTTTCTTGTCTATTTATGACAAATAGAAAAGGAGAGAATGAATTATGGGGGAGTTTTTTTGCATTATGGGGGAGATTTGATTATTGATTGATTTATTTTTATATCATTTCAAACTCGATGTGTCACGAAAGTATTTGCTTTGTCTCATGTGTGTAGGAACAAAATTGAAGATCATTATTTTGCACACCCTGATGAGAAAATCTTAAAGATTTGAAGATTTGACGTTGAAGATTTTTTAAAGAAAAGCTTGATACGTGCATTTTTTACACCTTTTCAGTTTTGGGTTCATGGGAGGGTATTAGATTTGTATAGGAATTGTGATACCACTACAATCGTCAAAGACTTATTCAAGTTCAATCATGCGGCAAAATGGATCCGAATATCAATGTTCTTTAGCATTCAAGCCTTCGCGAGATTAATTTTGGTAAGGTTGTGTTTTTATACCTTAATGGTTCACTTAGAGTGTTGGGATAATTTTTCTAAAATATTTTCTAAGTGTTGGAGCAGAGTTTTTCGTCAAATTATTTTTTCTGAGTGTTGAGGCGAAGCTTTTTGACGAAACAAAAAATATTAATTTTTTAATCAGTCGTTCAAGCGACATGCAGGGGTCGTTCAAGAGACATCGTCTATCGCGTGAAGTGTCGTTCAAATGACAGGTTAACTCATTTGAGCGACACAGCTAACTCGTTCGAGCGACCAGTGCCGACTCAAATTTTGTATAAATTAAGCTTCTGACTCCATTTTTCATAAGAAGACGTGAGAATTTTATTCTACGAAAACTGTTTTGGCATAAACATTTGTCTTCTCACTTTTGAGAGTTTTAGCTTTGTTTTAAATTCACAAATCATCCTAATATTTATGTGAATTGTTTTGGTACCCAAGAACACAAATTTTGACAAGTTTCACTTGTAGAGAAGATATCTACTACTGATTAGGTGCCACTTGAGGGAGGTACTGGACTGACTGACTGCCCTTCAATAGGGAGTACTCGTGGGTATTCTTGGGTTGACTGAACTGCGGTTCCTGCGGAGTTTTTGTGGAATTCCATTGTTGATTTAGGTTACCGCTTATGTGGGTTTACTGAGGTCAATACAATAAAGATTTCACTTGTAATCATTGTGAGTATTATTTGTGAAATAAAAGGTTCAACCCGAAAGGTTTCTTTTCATGAAATTTGTGAGTTAGCAACTTTATTTGTGATGGTTTGACACACACACACACATAGTTGCGTGTTTAGGGGATGATTTAATTTGGTTTGAAACTTGTCACCGATTAAATAAGGTTAAATTGGAAATTTGTGAATTCGGTTTAATCAAGTTTCGCACAGACTTTCTCAAATTGGTATCAGATTTATTTAAGGGATAACCACTTTTTACACCCCTTAGAATTGTCTTCGACCCTCAGAATTGGTCATTTTTACTTAAGGTCCTCAGAATTGACCTCGGCCCTCAGAATTGGTTTCGACCCTCAGAATTAGCCGCTCCTACTTAATCCCTCAGAATTGACCTCGACCCTCAAAATTTGTCGCTTCTACGTAAGGTCTTCAGAATTGACCTTGGCCCTCAGAATTGGTCGTTCCTACTTAAACCCTCAAAATTGGTCACTCCTACTTAAAGCCCTTAGAATTGGCTTCGACCCGCAGAAATGGTCGCTCCTACATAAGGTCCTTAGAATTGGCCTCGACCCTCAGAATTGGTCACTTCTACTTAAGGTCCTTAGAATTGACCTCGACCCTCAGAATTGGTCGCTCCAACATAAGGTCCTCATAATTGACCTCCACCCACAGAATTGACCTTAGGTCCTCAAAATTGACCACGATCCTCATATTTGGTCGCTCCCACTTAAGGTCCACATAATTGACCTCGACCCTCAGAATAGGTCGCTCCCTACTTAAGGTCCTCAGAATTGATCTCGACCCTCGAAATTGATCACTCTCACATTAAGGTTCGCAGAATTAACCTCGACCCTCAGAATTGGTCGCTCCCATCTTCAGGTCCTCAGGATTGACCTCGACCCTCAGAATTGGTCATCTCATACATTACCTTAGGTCCTCATAATTAACCTCAACCCACATAATTGGATAACCTTAGGTCCTCAGAATGACCTCGACCCTCTGAATAAGTCATCCTCATCTCACTAGGCCCGCATAATCTACCTCATTCCCAAAACATCATGTGGTTTTTATTCGATGGCTTTCACTTGTTCCAAGCTCAGCACTAGGGGTTCTGTAGAGACTACATTCTAGGACCCCAAGTCCCTCCTTAGGTCCCTATCACCTCCCCATTTCAATACGAAATCTAGGTTATACTTCAAGTACCGATCTAGAGGCCATTCGACACTCTTGGGCCCCGTTTGACTCCAGTCAACTCTATTATCTGAGAAAAAGTTTAATGAATATCTAAAGGGCCCTGAATCCCCTTTCCAATGATCCACCCCGTGTATAAATTGACATAATAGTTCAGACGAACGGACCATTTTACTATCGAAAATTGATCTAAAGGCTATCGGGCACTCTCGAGCCCCGATTTGACCCTAATCAACTTCATCGTCAAAGAAAAATATCAATGAATCTTCGAAAGGCACTGAAATCTCTTTCCAATAATCCCCCCATGTGTAAAATAGCATAATCGTTCGGAGGAACGATCCGTTTTCCTTCAAAAATTGATTCGGAGGCCATCGAGCGCTCCCGGGATCCGTTTGACCAAGGTTAGCTATTCAGCTCGTGAGTGATTGAATGAATCTTTTAAGGGCACTGAATACCCTTTATAATGACCCATTTTACTTTGAAAGGTATGGATGAATGACCCATGCACAAATCAGCCTTACGGTATGGACGAATGACCCATTTTACTTCGAAAGGTCACTGGACGCTTTCGGGCCTCGATTGACGAAAGCCAGCTTTCCAATCCATGTGAAGCTCTTTGAAATGTCTAAGTACCTCGCATAACCTTTCCAACTATCCACACCATGCATAATTTTGACTTACGGTTCGGATGAACAATCCATTACCGTCCAACGATCTCATGTCCAAAGGATCGAAGAGCGCTTTCGAGCCCCATTTGACCCAAAGTCAACTCTCGGACCCGGGAGTCGCCCAAAGGACACTTAAAGGTCTCTAAATTACATTTATAATGGTATGATCCGTGCACAATTTGGATTTACAGATTGAGTTCTACAACCATTTTTTCAAAAAAAACTGCATGAGACTGACGATTGGTATGTCCATATCCCTGCCAATCAGCAGTGTGTCTAAGGTTACCTTTCAATCAGCAGGGTCAAGACTATGACGATTGGTATCCCCCTACCCTATAAATATATGGCATGATCTCACTCCCAGGACAGACCTGAGATCCATCAATGTCAGTGATCTCAGCAACATTCTCTTCCAACGAACGAAGTTTCCTTGTGTGAAATTCCTTCCCATATTTCATTCACATACTTTTCATACACAATTTAGCAAAGTCTCCCTATCTCTCATCCAACATTCATCCCAACATTCAAGGAAGCTCACCAAGGATCAAGATCAAGCCTCAATTCTCCCAAGAAGGTCCAAACATTCTCCTCTCTTTAAATTTCTTTATTTTCGCATTAATTACATAAATTCTAATCTAGTTTTTACTTTAGTTCATACATGTTTATATATTGTCCTTTATTAGTTATACTGCACATACTCTATTTTCTAAAAATGAAGAAAAGAAGCTTGCCCATATAAATTTCAACGGGATTATCAATCACAATTTCTCAAAATTAAAGATACATTTTCCAAACACACCCATATAATAAATTTTCATTTGAATCTATGGGATAAACCCCACCCTTATGTTGCATGCGAACTATGTGGACTTTGATGCCTTTATAGTCTACGTAGGGCTAAAACCCGAGACTCGAATCCAATTTTTCCATTTTCGTATTTTCATCCTTTTCATTTATACATTATTAAATATATATCATATATGTGATTCATATCAGCATTTTATCCAACAAATATTATCGTTTCATTATAACGATTAATATCTCGATAAACACATACATCGTATTTTCCAAATATTATTTTGGAAATATTCCTATGGATGATCTCACTCTATCTTTTCCATGATATGAGTTGGGCGATTACGATCTCCATTTATATATACATACACACACATACTTCATGGAGAAATTAAGGAAAATAGTAACACAAGCCCACGAGAGACCTAAAGGGAGAGATGGGTGCCTAACACCTTCCCATTCCGTAACTTAGCCCCCGAACCTCTGAACTATTAGTTTTACAAGCATCAATTTGTCTTTGATGCCGCTCTCTCGAGGCGACGACATGTTCTTTCCTATTTTGTGCAAAATAGGCTGGCGACTCCATCGTTTTACATCACCCCACATCGACGACGGCCAAAGCGCTCCTAGAGGAAGAGGGTGCGATACCTTCACCCCTCCGAAAAGGAAAGGGATGGCCACAGGTATATAGTGATTTAATGGATTCTTAAAAAGTTGATTTTTAACTTCAAAAAGAAAATTTTAATTTCATGGTAAGGATTGTAAGACACTAGTTGCTGCGGCCAAAATAATTTGCTAACTATTGGAGCCTTCTACGAAAGATATGGTGTGGATGATTTTTAGTGTTAGTAGGGCATTGTGTTATTGTAAGACGTTGTCTCGCCCCATAAGTGTCTATCGCAATTCATTTATCATTTTGTTTGGCCTGAGTTTTTTACTGTTGTGAATTTTTCCTCATACAACTTGGTGTTATGTGATTGTTTTACTGTATTTTGCATTTAGATTATTCATCTACTATTGAAGATAAATTTCATGTAATCAAATTGGTAAACATTTTATCATATAGACCTAGACTATCATTATTATACCTAAATAAAAAACATTCCCTCCGTTAAGATGATAAATTTTAATTTGTGTAGCTTCACTCCATCTCGATTTTGAGTACAGACACTTTGAGTCTAAATCTTGTATTTTCTAAAAAGTCCCTCATTATATTAAACACTCATACACACTCCTAATCTCCTCTGATCAATTTACCACATCTCTTTCCTTCCCCATCTCCCTCAATAGCTCCAACGGCTCGAGGCAATATCCCTCGTTGGCGACATCCAGCAATCACATAGACTTCTTATTTTTCTTGTGAACTATTAACTTGAATAATTAAAATTATAATGAGTTTACTTTATGAATTTTAGGTTTTCTTGTTGTTTTTATATTGGGTTGCGATGTTTTGATTAAGTAGATAGGTGGTTTGAAATAAAAAAAAAATCTTCTTTAGTTAAAGTCAGTAATCTTTATTCTTAAATTCATTTTTTCACTTGCTTCGGTGTATAAAGTCATATTCCTCGGTTAATGCCACTTTTTTTTGTTAATAGCTCAACGACTTCTTATAGTCCTCTGACGAGATTTGGGTTGCCTCCAACAGACTTTGGTGACCTCTAACTAGACTTGGGCAGTCTCTCGAGAGTTACATTGAGGATCATATGAGGATTTTGCAAGAATTTCGACTTTGCGACAACACTATTGTGAATTTTCAATGCGACTATAATACTCATCACTAGTGGCTACCATCAGTGGCACATTTCTTGGGTGGTGTGCCTCTAACTTTTTGCAATAAAGGATGATAGGGAATTTTAGGAATATAAAATTAAAAAATAATAATAAGATGAGCTACATGCAAAATGTACTTATCTCCTAGAGATTAAACATTAATTGTCCTAAAATGAATATCTTTTGAACTTAAGAACATTGGGTTTCTTACACTTGTTCATATTATTATTTATTTGTAGCTTTATCAATGTAAAATAATAACCTAATATGTTTCCATATTATCTTATATTTTTCAAAAACTAATGAAATTGAAAAAATGAAATATTTCATTATGATAAGTGTGGGAAGTCGTTTTAGCACTCATTAAAGGTTGGGGTTAGTGGAGCGTTCTATCCACCCACACATCTGTGATAAGTATACCCACTTAAAAGATAAATCCAAGGGAAATATCTCATAGATATGATAAGTGATACGAGAAGAGTCCACATATAAATTGACTGTCTAAAGAAATTATATAAACTAGCATGTAACCCGCGCGATGCGCGGGCATTATTAAGTTTTTATACTGCAAAACAGTGTGTTTGCAAATTTTAAAATCTAAAATATTTTTTATATGATTTATTGAAGATTTATTAAAAATAATAAATTCCAAAAGTGACTGGAATTTTTAAAATTTATACTATTTCGAATAGAATTTTGATCTTGCAAAATCAATATTGTGTATTCTCTAAGAATAACCACCCTCCCCTCCCTCCACAACAAACACACACAAAAAAGAAAATTATAAAAAGATAAAAAAAAACAGAGATACGAACATAAACCTCTGTAACACATCTTCATTACAAAATATTTAGAATAAGGACTAAAAAATCTCTAAATTGCATCACATCTTGAATACAGGATCCAATTATAATTCATATGTGGAGACTAATTCAACGATTGGCATTAATCTTTTTTCTTTGTGTGTGAAATATGATTTAATTAAACAAAAGGCAGAAGTCCAAAGCAAAACAAAAGATGCATCCCAAAACAAAACATCAGACCAAACACAACCCAAAACTAATAGGTCAAAATAGGCCGAAATAGGGAGCCCAAACATTCAAAACAGACCCAACCCAATAAACATCTCACTCATGCCAATTAACCCATCAATCTCCCAATAACCTGCACACATCAACAAACAAAGCAATGCATCTTTATCTTTATTAAACATCTCTCGCACCGCACGTCTTGCCAAAACAAACCACCACCCAGCTAGCCAATAGAAATGAACCACTATGAAACCTTGTCTGCCACCCAACCAAACACCAAACCAAAACAACATATTTTCAAACATCTTCTTCAAGCAAGAGAGAGAGAAAGATAAAACATGTGGAAGAACCATACCCAACTATGCAAACAATCTGCTACTAATGATCGCCAAGGACTAGCGATATTAAGGCCTCACTACTAACTCAAAAAACCGTAGAAAATCTATCGACAAAAATATAAAAATTCCTTATGATTTTGAATACATAACAAATCGGGACAGAGACGGTGGAGAAAGAATAATTAACCAGAGTTGAACAAATTTTTGGTATTCATTCTTGGAAACAAAAGTGTAATTTTTTGTCAACCTGCGTTGATTTTTGGCAGGAAGTGTCCCAATTTTAGTGAAGAATGATTGGATTCACTACACCAAAAACAATCATCTGGAACGGTTTACAACTGTGCAAAATCAAATTTGGCACAATTTTGAACTGTGCCAGAATTAGGTGTTCCAAAATGATAATTTTTTTCGAGCACAATTTAAAAGTGTGTCAGATTTGATGAAACAGGAACACTTCTGGCACACTTTAAAACTGTGCCAGAATTTAATATTTCTGGCACTCTTTTGGCACAGTTCAAAACCGTGCCAAAAATTGATACACTTTTGGCACGGTTTTGAACCGTGCCAAATTTTTTGGATCAAAGAAAAAAAATTATTTGAAAACAAGAAAATTGACAAATTGCAAATCTCGAGAGTTATTGATAAACTAATGTACATACAAACTTCAAAATATTACAAGTATTAATCGTTTACAAACCAAAAAAATTGGGCAGAGTTTCCTCTATTTTCTGGACATTCTAAAACATGTTAATATAATACTTGCGTAATGTAAAGCCCGCACGACTATAAAAGCTAACAATAAAACTACAAAAGCCCGCACAGCCATAACAAAAAAAAAATAGAATCCTGAATATTAATGACATTAAGTAAATAATCTCCTTGCTGTAGAACATTGACTTCATGTGTTCCACGTGGATAAAAGCTAACGACAAAATATTATCCTGTAAAAAAATAAGATACAAAAAGGAGATGATATCAGTAACCGAGTAATTTTTAAAAAAAATCTTATTCAAGCTGAAAATTTGCATATACAAATTAAAATTATTATTATATTCTCAAATTAAAATTTTTGTAACTATGTGGTCAGCTCCTACGAGTTACATTAGTCCCATTCGAGGTATTAGTGCCTCTTACTGGGCCGTTTGAGGACTGGTTTAAGTTTTCACCCTTTAACGTCTTGTTTTTAAGCCTAATCTAGATATTTTCAAATTATCGTCATATTCTCAAACCGAGGGATCCGTGACTACACAATTAATTCCTACAAGTTACATTGATCACGTGGGAGTTGTTCGTGCCTTTTACGAGTCCGTTTGGGGGCTGATTTGGGTTTTCACCCTTTAACGACTTATTTTTAAGCCTAATCTATATATTTTTAAATTATCGTTATATTCTCAAATCGAGAGATCCGCGACTACGCGATTAATTCCTACGAGTTACATTGGCCCCGTGCGAGGTCTTCGTGCCTCTTACGGGGACATTTGGTGTCTAGTTTGGGTTTTCACCCACTAACGGCATGTTTTTAAGCCAAAGTCTAGATATTTTCCAATTATCATAGTATTTTCAAATCATATGTCCCGTGACTATGTGGTCAGTTCCTACGAGTTATATTCACCCCGTGCGAGGTGTCAGTGCCTCTTACAGGACCGTTGGGGGGTTGGTTTGAGTTTTCACCCTCAAACGGCATGTTTTTAAGCTTAAACTAAATATTTTTAAATGATCGTCATAATCTCAAACCAGGATACCCGTGACTACACGGTCAGTTCCTACAAGTTACATTGATACCGTACGAGATGTTTGTTCTTTTTACGGGACCGTTTGTGGGATGGTTTGAGTTTTCACCCATTAACGGCTTGTTTTTAAGCCTAATCTAGATATTTTCAAATTATCGTCATATTTTCAAACCGAGAGACCCGCGACTACAGGATCAATTCTTACGAGTTACATTGGTCCCGTGCGAGGTGTTCGTGCCTCTTATAGGGCCATTTGGGGTCTAGATTAGGTTTTCACCCACTAACGGCATGTTTTTAAGCCAAAGTCTAGATTTTTTTAAATTATTGTCATATTCTCAAACCGAGAGACCCGTGACTATGCGGTCAATTCCTACGAGTTACTTTGATCACGTGCGAGGTATTTTTGCCTCTTACGGGGCTAGTTTGAGTTTTCACCCTTTAACGACTTGTTTTTAAGTATAATCTAGATATTTTTAAATTATCGTCATATTCTCAAACCGAGATACCCGCGACTACGCGGTCAATTCTTACGAGTTACATTAGTCCCGTGCGAGGTGTTCGTGCCTTTTAGAGGGCCATTTGGGGTCTAGTTTAGGTTTTCACCCACTAACGACATATTTTTAAGATAAAGTCTAGATATTTTTAAATTATCATTGTATTCTCAAACCATATGTCCTGTGACTATATGGTCAGTTTTTAAGAGTTACATTGGCCCCGTACGAAGTGTTAGTGCCTTTTACGAGACCGTTTGGGAGCTGGTTTGAGTTTTCACCCTCAAACGACATGTTTTAAGAATAATCTAAATATTTTTAAATTATCATCATATACTCAAACCGAGATATTCATGACTACACGGTCAGTTCCCACCAATTATATTGGTCTCGTGCGAGGTGCTCATGCCTCTTACGGGGCCGTTTGGGAGCTGGTTTGAATTTTCACCCTTTAACGACTTGTTTTTTAGCCTAATGTAGATATTTTTAAATTATGGTCATATTCTCAAATCGGGAGAACCGTGAATACACGATCAGTTCCTGTAAGTTACATTGTTCCCGTGCGAGGTGTTCATGTGTCTTACGGGACCGTTTAGGAGCTGGTTTGGGTTTTTACCATTTAACGGCTTGTTTTTAAGCCTAATCTAAATATTCTCAAATTATCGTCATATTCTCAAGCTGAGAGATCCGCAACTACGCGGTCAATTCGTATGAGTTACATTGGCCACGTGTGAGGTGTCCGTGCCTCTTACGGGGCCATTTAATGTCTAGTTTGTGTTTTCACCCACTTACGACATGTTTTTTAGCCAAGGATAGATATTTTCAAATTATCATAGTATATTCAAATCATTTTTCCCGTAACTATGCAGTCAGTTCCTACGAGTTACATTCACCACGTGCGAGGTGTTAGTGCCTCTTATAGGACCGCTTGGTGGCTAGTTTGAGTTTTCACCCTCAAACGGCATGTTTTAAGAATAATTTTAAATTATCGTCATAATCTCAAATCAGGAGACCCGTGATTACACAGTCAATTCCTACAAGTTACATTGGTCCCGTGAGAGGTGTTCGTGCCTCTTATGGGGTCGTTTGGGAACTGGCTTGAGTTTTCACTTGTCTAAAAAGAAAATAATTTTTTTTATTAAACGTGTATGTTTTCTAATCTTTCCAGCTCCTTTAATAAGAATGTGAGATATTAGGGAGAGGGCGTACCTCTAGTCTAGTGAGTAATGGAATGTTATTGTGGGAGACATGTTAATCATACTTAGATGCCTCAATATCTTCCCTGCGTCCATAAGCCACTTGCCAACTCAACATGCTCTCACTCTGTCACCACCAACAACAGGGCTTCCTAGAATCAAGAAAATAAACAAGTAATTACATTCAGACATCAGTGAACTACTTGATATCACTTTAATTAGTTAGTTTTAGATTGTTGAAATAGGGTATTATGGGATTTTTGAGTAAAAAAATTAATTAGTTTCGATTTCTTGTAGGTGTTCTCCAAATTTTCCTCTTGCATTCTTGCTAGATAAATCGTCTGGTTTAAATCAGTGGGATGAAACACATTAACTAGAGATGGAATTTAGTACCTTCATTTGCTCTTGGGCCCTTCTCCTGAAAAATAAGACTGAGAAGTACAATTAATTCATCAAATAATTGCAATTGATAAAAATTCTCATTGTTGAAATAGTCTACCAAAATAGAGCATAGTTAGTGTTATGCCAACTGAGAAGTTAGTAGTCACTTACATAAAGAAATATAAATGTAAACATGATAAAGTCATATTCTACTGAATACTTTACCACCGCCTTGAGAAAATGTCATATAAACAGTTATATATAACTGTTATATATAATTATTTATATAACAGTTATATAACTGTTATATCCTTCCCTTCTTCGACCCCTTTTTCTTACCCGAATTCTCATCCTTCTTTTTCTCCCCTTTCACCTCCAACTCACCACGACCTTCCACACTATCCTTAATCCCATGAATCTTCAACTTCATAACCGAAGCCATTTGATATATCGGCAAAAGCCATCGAATTCGAAAACTTCAAATTCAATGACCTCACACCCGACCAAATCATAAGAATCACACTACTTACTCTTTGATTCAAATGACAGTTATATAACTGTTATATAATAGTTATATAACTTACATATTAAAATCAAAGAAGAACATTAAGCTACATAATGAGAAACAAAAAATAGAATATTTCAACCTTGTGTCTAGTCAATTCACCACATCCAAAGGAAGGGGATTAACATGGAAGTGGTTCAAATCATAATATTTAAAGTGGCATACACATAAATAGAACCTTGTAAAGTTCAACAGGATAATCATAAAAATAAAATACAATTCCTACATAAAAGAAACAAACATAAAATAGAAAATGTCTATGCTGAGGGTATATATCAAAAGTATAATTATACGTACTTTTTTACCATAAAAAACTTCATTATCAAAATGTGACTATGAAGAGTTTTTAAGCATAATAACTTTCAAGTACCATCCAGCACCTCCAATCTGGGATGAAAAAATGAATCAAGAATCGTACAAGGCTAAGTTCAAACCAAAATTAAATTCCATACATTATAAATCAACAAACAATTAGAGAGAATGAGAACCCAAAATATTAAATGTTGAGAACGAGATATCATACCTACTAGATTCGGGTAAAATATTATATCTGAAGTAACCAAAGTTATATCTATAAACAAAAAAACATGTTAAATCTAAAAAATGCATTCCCAAATATGAAACTAAAAATTAAGACCCCATACTTAAAATTAACACCCAAATACCCACATTACTTGAACTCGATAGAATGATGAAGAGAGGGGATTTCAAAAGGAGGAGGCGTAAGGGTTTAATTGATAGAGAAATCGTAAAGGAGAGAGAGTGTGTGCGGGGGAGGAGGGAAGAATAAAGGAGGCGGATGAGTGAGAAGGGGAGAGTAAGTGTAGGGTTTCCATTATGAGATCCTTAGATTGTAAGTTTGCCATATCATAAATATCACCTTATAACATGTCACAATGTGACACTCTTACATTGTCCCATGAGAAAAACAACACTCATTGGATTGTTTTGATAGCAAAATGTTTGAATAGCTAATAAACAAACTATGACAAATTCAAAATTCTAAGGTAGGACTAATATTCACTATTCTAAAAAAATTAAAGGTGATAGTATCATAACTACTTCAAAATCTGCACAATCAAAAGTAAAATAAATAGCACAATAGTAACATATTGAAGAAACCTCATTAGCGATCCGAATGTGAATGGTTTCACATACTAAACAAATATCATTAGCGTTCCAAATGTGATTGGTTTCAAATATACCTATTGCAAGTTCCTAATACATAATTAAGAAAATAATTTGGTTAGGAAAAATAAGTAGATAACAAAGCTAATAAATTAAACAAACTTCAAGTGTATAAAAAACATATAAACAAAGTCCTTGATTTTAAGAAACCCCAAATACAATTGTGAACCATAAATTTTTTTATAAACTACATTAAACTATCTAAACCTAAAATATAAAAATGAAAACTCAATGTTTAGAAAATGATAACTAAATACCAAAAATTAAGGATTAAAATATCGTTTCAGATCAGAAAAATAAAAATAAAGAAGAGAGTATACCTAATCTAAACCATAGTTTGGTGAATCCAAGAGTGAGATACGTAAAAAATAGAGCAAACATCTATTCAATTGGAAGAAAGAAATGAATAAGTAGGATAAAGAGAACATTTAAACTATAAAACACTCAAAAGATTCAAATGATATAGTTGGTATTGATAGTAATAGTAGTTGATATCTGTAGGAACAAATGAATGCAAAAAGAATAGTACACGAAAAGAGAAGAGTACATCAATCTAGGCAGAAGTTACAAAAATTAAAAACAATCCACAAATGAATTAATCTAACAACAATATTAACTCTAAAAACATCCATATAAGATCAACACAAGAAAGTGTTAATCTAAAAAGAGGTGGTTTGCCATAGATATTGCTCACCATAACATCGAAATTAAGCGTCTTGGAGAAATAGCGTGGACCCTGTTACCAAATACCCATATTTTTCTTGACCCAATAAACTATTAATTTAACCTAACATCTAAAAACACCTTCTCTTTCATCCATGTCATATTTGGGATCCCTCTTATTTAAAAATTAATTAATAATTCTATACAAATAATTACCCACCTCTTTATCGGCACACCCACGTTGATCTGTAATCAAACCAATTAGTCTACACATACAAATCAATAAACACACCAACCTTCTCATTCTCTCCCTCTCTCTCTCTCTCTCTCTCTCTCTCTCTCTCTCTCTCTCTCTCTCTCTCACACACACACACACACACACACATTTATTATCTATAAATGAAATTTAATTAACTTTCTTAGTCCTTTATGTTGAAAAATTATCGAGCATTAATCATCTAAAAATATGAATCGTTTGATTTAAGTTTTGAGATAAAAAAATTGAAGAGAGTTTTGGTTGAATTAGATCTGGAGTTATACGAAATAAAAAAAAATTGTCCATATCTGCCTTTGCAAACTTACACTCCAAAATACACATCAACAAACAGAGCAACGGACCTACACACCAACAAACAGATCTACAAATCCCGTAAAAACAATCTTATAATACGAACCCCAAATCCAAAAGAAACCCCTTTTTTGACATCCAAATTGAAGAGATATTTACTTTCGGAAATCATAGATCGACATTGATTGAATAAGGAGAGACTAACTTTCAGATGAAGTTGGTGGTGAGGGCGACAGCCGGAGAAAGAGCGAGCACAATGCGCCGGAGGGGCGAGAGCGGGAATGAGGAGAGAGAGAGCGGAAAGACTTATGTTTCTCTAATATTTTTTTTGGGGGGTATTATATATTTTAGTAAGTGTACTCAATTTTGACACACTTTAAAACAGTGCCAAATTTTGGCACTGTTTGAAAGTGTGCCAAATTTCTATTAAATCGTGTGGCACAGTTTTAAACTGTGCCAGATTTTTAATATCAGCGTGTGCCAAATTGTTATTTTTGGTGTAGTGATTTTTGTGAAAAATTTAGAATAGGAGTGAAGGTTATGGTAACTGCCAACATGTTCAAACCTGACTAATAATACCATAATATAATTACCCAAACGCTCCACCATTGACACAACCGACACACGAAAGCTCATAACCTAAAAGACTCATCTGGCCATACAAATCCTCATATGCTTCAACTTAACTTTGTATCAACATAAAGGAGTGTATCACCTCTGTTACACTACAAAATACTACTTTCTATCACTACATACCCATTACCATCAAAATAGTACTTCCAACAAATAATACCATTAAGAATCTTCTAAGATGAAGAACGAACCTCCCGAAAATTGTATGCAAAAGTGTTTATAGAAGAAGAATAACCCATTGATCTTATGTCCCAAAGTTTAATATTTTTATACATAATGATCGTATCAGTAACTGGGGGACAATTAGAAGATATAGATGTTTGAGACTTGGCGACCTAAAAGGTTAGAGTGAGAGAGTCACCAATGAGTTCTTTTTTAAACAAAGCGACATTTGAGAAACATCCAAATGTGATGGAGGGGAATTATATGGACACACGGTTAGAAGCAAAATGTGTGCGAGAAAGAGGAGGGTCGTGGTTATTAGAAGAGACTAAATTTATCATTCGCAAAGTTGGGTTCTGTTAAGGTGCCCGGTGGAACTCTAATTAAGGGTAGATTTAATTGCAGTCCATATTAGAGAAGTAGAAGAGTTTGAGAAGAAGAAAAGACGGGCAGAGAAAGTGGAGAATGGGTGAAAAGGGCAGTTATGAGAATTTGGGTTGAATAATTAATGACTCATTAACCTCTAATAATATTGTATTAGAGGTATAATAGATAGCATGCTCACCCCCTCCCTAGGTTGGGCATGTGAGAAACAATGTGTGAAACCTTTGTCAAATTTTGTTGTCCCCTATTAATAAAATATTTACCCCTCCGTGTAAGTAGTAAATTTATCGAAGCATGTACATATTGTGTTCCTTTCAAGTGATTGATTTTGATTTCTTTGTTGTTAATTTTTATCTTGGCTTGTCGGATATTTAATTCTGAACGTGTCAACTTGTGCACTTAGCATCGTTTATGAGAAACGTGTTTTCATTTATGTCATTAGCCAACTCCCGTATGTAAACATCATACAATGGACAACACTCGGGAGGAAAACCACGATTCACATGATATCTAAGTTAACGGGTACATATCACCCCTCCCCATGTGGCAGGCAAGATCTCATGTGCATTCACTGCGTGACAGAATAACTCTAAGATCATGTTATCAGCATAAAGAGGACCACTCAAATGGTGGGTATGTACGGAACCATTCTAGGTTTCCAAAAATATTAATGCTTATGAAGAGCGTCTTTACGAGAAGGAGAAGATTTCTCGTTGGATGTAGGAAGATAATGATCGTCTTTTACATCGCCTAAAGAAGGTCGAATGAGATCTCCGATGATAAAAATGAAGAATCCATGAGGTCATTGGAACTTTAATTCCTCAAGCGAGTAAAACTTGAGGAATGAATATGCAAAGCGTTCGGTCCCCAAGGCGTGAAAGTGGGCTGGAGAAAGATTCAATATGTAGTTCTATCCACAAGGATTTGGACGGAAGTGTAACTTGGGTCCGGGTTCGTACGACAAGAGAACTATCATGAATAACTTTGTGAACGATATGAAGTTTCCATTTGCACGGGCTTTGGAAGAAGTCGACTCTCCAAAGAATTTCACTGCACCGCAATTCAAGATATGTGACGAGAAGTAAAATACCACCAATCGTTTGCCAACATCGCCAAGTCATGGCTTTGTGAAATGACAATGAAGCACTGATGTGACAGATCTTCCCCTCCACCATGGGGGCATATCTTAAAACTGATTTGAGAATCTCCCCACTAAATCAGTGATCAGCTTCGAGAAATTGGTTAAAATGAAGTCCCAAGAAACTCTTAGGGACTATGATAAAAAATACTGGGAAGTTTATAATGAAGTAGAATACTACTTTAAATAGATCGTCTTTACATCTTTTAAGATTTTTTTGCCCAGTACTCATTGTTGTACCAATTGTTGACTAAGAAGGAGACTACCACAATCAACGATCTCATGTCCAATTGAGAAATAACAAAGGTCGTAAACATTATTATCATAAGTGATGACTGTGGAAGCTGAACAAAATCCAATGATGATGGAGAAAAGGAAACGGGGTTAAAAAAGAAAAAAAAATAGAACGATGTTTAAAAAAACGGAGGTAAAACACACCCACTAAGTCATATCAAGGGACCAACATTGTTTTAAAAGATCCAGTCTATAAAGTCCTTCCCACGATCAAGGATAATAGTAGTTTAAGTGGTTGAGGAAGATAATTGATGAACGACAAATATGTACTCCTCATTGAGGTGATCCTATCTCGAGGATCATGGCCATATGATCATAAATTTCAAGGATATTAAGTCCCATTTGGACGATTTTGTACAAGAATGAAGTGCGGGTGTCTATGTTGAGAGCAAAAAATCAGGGACAAAGTTACCACTAACCAAAAGTTGGAAAATTTCCTATATAGTGTAGATGAATGTGACATGTTTGCCGTCATTAATGGGGCTTATATTCCCGATCATACTAAGGGAAACAATTGTGAATGGGGATTAAGAAAGTAAATGTCGTAATAGAGGATCTCTAGATAAACCCCTAGAACCTATGATGGGAAAGAACCATCGATCAGAAGAGGTGGATTCTAAGAAGCACGTTATATTCATCGAGGAAGACTTGGTAGGATTAAGGACTTCCCATTATGATTCCTTGATCATCATGATCAACATGCAAATTGGAACATCGATAAACTTTTGGTCGACTAGGGAAGTTCTTCTAAGGTCATGTACCTCAAGATGTTTAACAAGCTTAGTTTACACCTTGATGATCTAAAAGATTCTTTTATCTCATTGGTTAGATTCGTTAGAAAAATAGTAGTGCCTCAAAGGAAGGTGGTCTTACCAGTCTAATCAGGAGAAATATCCAAAGTCATCGAATTTTTAATGGTGGATATTGACTTGCGTTACAACTCCATCCTAAGAAGAGGTTGAATCCACATGATGAAGCCAGTACCTTCCACTTATCACCAAAAGCTCAAATACATTACCTACTGGAAAGTAATGCGTATTTGAGGCAATTATGCCTCTTCTCGAAAATATTTAATCACAGTTATCTCGCCAAAACAAGAGAAGAATGAGAAACGTATTTGAGGCAATTATGCCTCTTCTCGAAAATATTTAATCACAGTTATCTCGCCAAAACAAGAGAAGAATGAGAAATTAAAGGAGGTGGTCATGAAAGGGAGTATCCCCTCAAAGTATCAACTAAAGCACGAACGAATCAGAGAGTTGTCCTAGGGAGAGTCATATTGTCTATAAGGGTGAAGGTACCCTCCACATCCTTCATATTTTACTAGCAAGGAAGAAGGAAGTCATTATGCAGACCACCGATGAGGTTGGAAATATTTTGGGGACCCGTGTCTTCAGCAGAGATAAAAACGGGTCGGAAGTGTTTGATATTAAGAACTAGTTGACGTCCAGATAGTCAAATCAGCTTCAGATCTGGTCGAATTTATCACCCGAAGGACCAACAACTAAATAGACACAAAGGGGATGTTTCCTCGTATACCTTAGGGATATTTTATTTTTTAGTAACAAATGAGGTGGTGGATGAGGTGTAAGAGAAGCAGACTATAGTTCATCAGGTGTAATCGACTTCTCCTAACCTCTGATTTATCGCCCGATCTTATTCAAATCAACATAGTTGACTTCTTTGAAAAAAAAGCTATTGCTTCTTAGGTTCAGTTGGAAAAAAAATATACGAACGGGATCAGAAATCACAACTATGGCAATAAAGGTATACCTAGGGTCTCTTAGATAAATCTTCCTTCTCACTCTAGGGCACCTAAACCCAGAATATGAAGGTTCTTACTCAGGATTGAAAAGGTGCTCCCAATTCTTGATTCTAAATCCATGCTCCCAATAGTCCTTGCTAAAATCTATGAAATTCAAGACTAGGTAAAGTTTTATCTTTCTACCCTTCAAGTAGTATACGTGTTCTTCTATAAGAACCCATTAGTAACAATAGCTCAGGTTTGTAAAAGTTAGCAATTAGTCCAAACATTTTATAGAATCGTACTTTTGGCCCAAAAACTATACTTTTGACATTTCAAGACTTATCTTACAATTAAATAACTTTTCATTGTTACCCTTTTTCTTTGTTTTACCTCCCATATTTTTACTTCATTTACACTTAGTACCCATTTACTTCATTTTCTTCAAATTTGTTCAGCTCTATTCACATAAATTATATCATTTTATGTGATTAGTATTCTAAAATTTTCAAGTTTATCATTTCATTTTCAAAAGCTCATTTTAATACGATTTTAACATATTTAACCCATTTATCCCAACTACATCAGTCTATGTTAATGAAAGTAAGGTTTTATGCCAATAAAACCCAGCAAATGCACTATACCATTTCTTCATGAGTTCCATATAATATTTTATCATGAAATCAACAAGTTTAATATTATTTATGCAAGAAATAATTAGCTTAAATATTATGATATTTTTCCTCTTTGAAACTTTAACTTTTGTCCACTTTTATCAAATATTCTTCAATATATATTCATATGTAGTGATAATAAGCGTAAGTAGTCATATATATATATATATATATATATATATATATATATATATATATATATATATATATATATATATATATATCCCAATTTGAGGACCCTGAATGAGGTCCATTTTTTTAAAATAGTAAAAAAAAATTGGGCTAATTTTTTTATATGGTTTTTAAACATTTCAATAAGACTAAAAAAATAATCAGCTCAAAATGAATTTTTTTGATATTTAAAAAAAAATCGGTCAAACTGTGTTAGTTTTAAAGTTGTTTTTAAGCTGTTAAAAACTCACAAAGTTTGACCGATTTTTTTAAAATAGTAAAAAATTTCATTTTGAGCTGATTATTTTTTTATGGTCCAACTGAAATGTTTAAAAACCATAGAAAAAAATCAACTCCAAAATATTTTTTTACTATTTAAAAAAAATGGACCTCATTCAGGGTCCTCAAATTGTGGGACCTCTCTCTCTCTCTCTCTCTTTATATATATATATATATAGCATGCTTTGATTTCATACTTGAAAATAGTGTAGATCCCCTACCTTTTGAAGATAATAACTTTAATTAATAAGTTGAAAAGAAAACCTGGTAAGCTCCAAACTCTCTGAATTTTAGTTCTTTTATAAATCCTCTATTAACACTTGGAAATCCTTAATTATGGGAGGATAGTTGTGTGGAATAGTATGAGTGAACTATAAAGAGAATAATCAAGATCTTGTTGAGTTAAAATGGTGGAGAGAATATGTATTTTGGAATTTGACTAAACGTAGATTTTCACTCAGTATATAAGGGAGGAAATAAGGTAGGCTGCTCCTACCCATCTCACATGACCCCTACCTATTAAGGGCTACCACCCTACTACCTAAAGACTCTGAAGATAGCTAGAAAGTGGTCAAAACCTAAAAGGAACGTCCAAAAACACCCTTAAAGTTGCAGACTCGATAGCTTACAAATAACCTAATCTGCTACTGACAGGTCGTCCGGATCGATCCAGAATCATTTCGAATTGATACGAAATTCTAATTTTTTTGAAGTGTTGAATTCACATCAATAATTATTTTTATAGTTTCGAGCTTATCTTAACCTAATTTTTCAAACGTGAAAACATTACATAATGCGAATATTTTGAAATTTTTGACTATTTATTATTTAACAAAATCGGGTGTTACAACCTTCCCACTTTGGCAATTTCCGCCCCCGAAATTAAACACTAAACAAACTTAAGTAAAAAATTCATTATATTTCCTTATAATCATAGATTATCCCTCAATGTTGTTATTATTCCAAACAACCGTGACGAGGAGAATCATCTTCTTACGAAGCATCTTTTATTTGTGGTCTATTATTGCCATTATCCTGATCTCATAGGAAACATCGTCCTGGAGATTCGACTGACCCCAATTGATTGCATGAGATGGATCCAAAATACACTTTCGCAATATCGGTATGTGAAAAATGTTATGAACATTAGATAACTAAGGCATTAAACCCAACGGTACGATACTGGACCAATCTTATCCAAAATCTCAAATGGTCTTGTGTACCTTAGTGATAACTTTCCCTTCTTAACAAATGGCATAACTTCGGGTTTTGCCTTGATATTTAAAAATATGAGATCACCCACACTGAACTCTAAATTGAAACAACGTATATCATCATAGTTCTTCTGACGGCTCTGAGTAGTTTCAAGTCTGCCCGGATGATTAGAATCTTCTTAGTGGCCTCCTCCATCATCTTTGACTCTGAGATGTGCTTCTCACCGACCTTCTCCCAATAAACTAGTGAACAAAAAGGTCTCTTGTATAAAGCTTAAAACGGTGTCATCCCAATACTAGACTGAAAACTATTATTATAGGCAAACTCTGCTAACGGTAGATGATCAGCCCAACTACCCTCAAAATCTATTGCGCAAGCCCATAATATATCTCCAAGTATTTGAATAATTCTCCCGGACTTTCCATCCGTCTGTGGATGATAGGATATAATGAGGTTTAAATTTGTTCCTAGCTCCTGCTACAGTTTATTACAAAACTTGGACATAACCTCGGATCCCAATCTGAAACAATAGATAAAGGTGCGCCATGCAACCATATAATTTCACAAATGTAAACTCTGGCAATCTTGGCCACATTATCCTTGACTTTGAAAGGAAGGAAATTTGTCGACTTGGTAAGTCGATCAACCATGACCCATACTTCATCGTTCCCATCTTGAGTCCTGGGTAAGGCTACGACGAAGTCCGTTATTATGTGTTCCCACTTTCACTGTGATAATGATAGTGGTTGCAACAACCCTATTGGCTTATGGTGATAGGCCTTTACTTGCTGACAAGTGAGACATTTTTTCATAAAAAGAGCAACATCCTTTTTTCATTCCGAACCACCAGTAGTCTCTGCATAAATCCTTATACATCTTTGTACGTTCCACGTGGATGCGAAAATGAGACTGGTGCACTTCTGCCATGACTTCTTCCCTCAGATCCTCAATGCTTGAGAATACCAACCCTCCTTAAAAACTAATGCCTTTATCGTTACCGAGCGATAAGTCCTCAATTGGTTATCCTGTTAAAATTCAACTTTGAAAATGCATCAAATAGTCATCACAAGCTTGTGCATCAAGCATATTCTCTATATCACCGGTCTTTCCACTATCCTGTAGATGTAGGCGTGATGTTATTCCCGTTTAACCCTCAATCATCATAGCTCTGAAAGTCTTGCGTCATTTTATGACGGTATCACTTCATTTCCACCAAAGATATTCCTGGTATTCTACTCAATGCATCGGTTACAATATTGGCTTTACCTGGGTGGTAATGGAGACAAAAGTCGTAATTGTCCATTAGCTCTATCCATCATCTCTGTCTGAGGTTCATATTTTTTGAGTGAAAATATATTAGAGACTCTTGTGATACGAGTATACCTCAATCCATTCTCCATACAGGTAATATCTCCAAATCTTAAGAGCAAAGACAACAGCTTTAAGCTTTAGGTCATGCATTAGGTAGTTCTTCTCGTGAATCTTTAACTAGCATGACGCATAAGCTATCACAATCTTTCCTTGCATTAATATTTCTCCTAAATATTCCCCTTATGCATCACAATACACGACATAACCATTTCCTCACCCTGGGAGGATAAGTACGGGTGCTGAAGTCATTCTAGTCTTCAACTCTTGGAAGGCCACCTCACAATTATTTGTCCACTCACAACAAACATATTTTTGTGTCCACCTGGTGAGGTACTAAGCTATTTAAGATAAATCCTAGATGAAACTCCTGTAATACCCAGCAAGTCCGAAGAAGCTCCTCACCATTGTGACCGTCTTCTATTATTCCCAATCCACTACTACTTTAACCTTAGCTGGATCTACTGAAATCCCTTATCATGAGATGACATGGCCAAAAAACCTGACCTCGTCCATCCAAAACTCATACTTTTTGAACTTACCATACAAACAATTTTCACAAAACACTTACAAGGTCGTGCGAAGGTGCTAGTCATGATCAACTCTTGAAGCCAATTATATTAGGATATCATCAACAAATACCACAACAAACCTATCTAGGTAATGGTGGTAAATACAATTCATCAGGTCCATAAACATTGCAAATGTATTCGTTAACCCGAATGGCATCACTAAGAACACATAATGGACGTATTGCATCATGAATGTTATTTTCTAAATATCCTCAGTCTTGATCCTCAACTGATGATAGTCAGACCTAAGATCAATATTTAAAAATGCCCCTGAGCCTCGTAACTGATCGAATAGATCATAAATTAGGGGCATAGGATATTCATTCTTAATTGTGACTATATCCAACTGCTTGTAATCAATTCAGAGTCTGGGTGAATTGTACTTGTTCTTGGCAAAAAGAACTAGTGCCCCCCACGGTGACACACTCGATCTAATGAAGACCTTAGATAATAAATCCACTAACAGAATCTTCAGCTTGTTCAGTTTGACTGCAGCAAAATGATGTGGAGGGATATAAATGGGTGAGACACTTGAATGTGTCTCTATCACAAAGTCTATTACTCTAGAGTGGTAACCTTAGAATCTCCTCCGAAAAAATGTCTGGGAATTCTCGTACAATTGGATAGTCTGAGACCACATAATCAGGGGTATCTTGTGCCACAAGGCTCGAAAGCCATCCAAAGTAATTTCATTATTCCATAGTGTTGGTGTATTTACAAGGATAGTCCGTGAATTATTCATTGTTCCGATAATAACACCGAAACACTATGCCGATGACATTCTATCATGGCATTGAAATAAGATAGTCATTCCATTTCGAGGATTATCTTGAAACTTCCATGTCCATTACAATTAAGGCATACTAACGAACATACTTCCCCACAATGAGAATGCAATTATGGCAAACACCATTTAGGAAAATATCTTCGTCGGTCAAAAGTCCTATGAAAATAGGGGATAAAAGTAATCAACCTTAAGACCCAAACTACAAGCTAGAGAACTGGATATGAATTAATGTGAAGTACGAGAATCAAACAATGTTTAGACCCACGTATGATATATTAAATTCATACCTTCCATAATTATGGTGATAGGTTGAGCTGTTGATTGTGTGAAGCATAGGCATGCCTTTAGTTAAACTTGTTGTTCTAATTGCCCTGTTGATTTGATAGTCCATGTCTACCTTACCCTTGAATGGGACGTGAACCATCATTGTTGTACCTACATTGTTGGAATCCATCATACTGATATATGTGTTGGATGGGTATATTAAAACTTGAGTTCCTCACTGGATGGAAGGTGGAACCCTGATTGTTAGATTGAGGACCGTTGCATCTCTTGGGGCACTTCGTCTTCTAATGGTTAAGTTACCTACAAATGAAATACCCTTTGTCTAGTTGCGATGACCCCGCACCCTAACTATAGGAGGAACTATTGCCAATTGATGCCTTCAACTTAGTAAATAATCCCTTGGAACCACTGTCCTTATGTTCTTTGACTCCATTGTTATTTTGCTCGTTACCAACTCTCCATTTCTTATCCCTGATCGACTTCTCATCTTCGTACTCAAACTATAACCTGATGGCCTTGTTCAGTGTATCTCAAAACTCTCGAACATCTTCAACAACGATAAGCCTCCTAATAGAAGGGTTGTGACCCTTTATGAAAAGGCGGGTCTTCTCCTTCTCGTCACTAGCCACATAATTATCATAGTCTGACAAGGTTTCAAACTTTACCTCGTATCGCCAACAGATATTTTCCTTTTGAACATGTTACAGAACTTATCCCTCTTCCCATCACGTTAAGCTTCTCGAAATTATCACTCTAAAAATGCCACCTTAAAATATTCCCAAATGACTTCCCTATTCAAACTAGTTTGATAGGACGTCCACCATTTTTGGTCCTCATCTGTAAATTGAAATGTAGCCACACAAACTCGAAAAGTAAGTGACAATTCAAGAAATTCAAATATACGAATGACGCACTGAAGCCACTCATTGGCCTCTTCAGTACTTACATTACCACAAAACATAAGGGGTGAGTTTCCTAAACTCTTTTAATATGGTGGTAGACCTACTGCTCTTCCCTATGATACCATTGCCTTGATTGTATTGAGAGAGAGAATCATTCAGTTTCCTGACTGCCTGAGTCATATAACATAACTCATTCATGTTTCCACAAGTATGTCCTCCACTAGTATGTCCACCTCCTCTATGTGTAAACATTCTACAAAGGGGATGATAGTTTAGAATGATATAGAATATTTATAACTATTATAAAAAGAAAACTAAATTCAAGAGCTCTCCGATAAACACGTAACCTAGGCTATGATACCTGTGGGTACCTCGTCCATTTCTCTTGGCCCAAAGAAGTAGCCTGACTAAGCCCTATCAAGAATAGGGGGAGTTCGACCCAAACTCCACAGTCTCACATATGACTAAATCAGCAGCGACCCATTCAACCCCTAAAACACTCAGGAGATATTCTAAGGATTATGGGCCAACATGGAGGTGCCCAACACCCCCACCCTCTGAAGTTAACATGTATATATTGTACTCCTGTCCTGGGGCAAAGGCTATGTAATTAAAAACACTCCCCTAGAGAAAAGAGCAATACAACCATAGAGCACCACCATGGACGTGGTTAATTTATCGAACCACGTATATCTTGTGTCTTGTTTGATTGAAGCTATTATAATTTATATTCTTTACTTTTTCTGGTGATCGCCTTTGCTTTGTGTTGAGATTTATTGTCACCACAATTAGCGTTGTCTGTGGGAAGCGATTGATCTTCCTTTAAGAAAGCCTTCACCAAAAAGAACATAGAATGTCTAGTCACAACAGCAATGCCCCTCAAGTAGGGGATATTCAAGAACAACCTATCCCTTGTAGGGTTAGATCTGAAGTTCGAAGCTCAAACCCAAGGCCTCGCCCAGAAATACAAGCCTCAGAAAAAAGCTACGGACCAACTAGGTCCAGGAAAATCTCTAGGTTGATTGACGCCTACGGGGCCAGGCTCCAAGAGCAAGAGGAAGCCACTCACAAGCAGGAAGTCAAGAATGATCGCCTCAAAAGAAGACTGGAGAAAATGGAGAGAGAACTCCATCGCAATACAAGGTAACGTCATTATCGAACTCCTATCCCTCAGACGAGCAGATCTCGCACTCAAGGAAGGATCCCAAGATGTGGATCTCAAAGAATTGAGGGACGCAGGTCAGATAATAACTGGTCCAAACAACAATGATTAGCTCGCCATTACAGGAGCCCAGGCTGAGGAAACGATGACATGCAAAATTTAGTCCGGAGAGAGATGGACCAACACCCAGCACATCGGGGCGCCAGATCGACCAGAGAGCTATCCAGGCGAGCTCTCAGGACCCAGATAAAATCCCCCTTTTTAAGAGAAATAGAGGAAGAAGAAGCCCCCAAGAAGTTTGACATGCCCATATTCAAGATTTACGATGGTAAGACCGACCCCATCGACCATGTCAGACAGTACAGACAGGCCATGACCCTTTAGAGCCATAAGGACGCACTGATGTGCCGAATTTTCCCATTGAGCTTGCACGACGTGGCTCAAAAGTGGTTCGAGAAACTCCCCCACAGATCCATCAGGAACTTCGAATCTCTGGCAGAGCTCTTCACAGCTCGCTTTATTACCAGAACCTCCCATCCGAAAAGGATGGATGCTTTGTTGACTATGAAGAAAAAGGCCCAGGAAAGCCTCAAAGACTACGCGAAGAGGTATTGGGAGTTGTTCAACAAGGTCGAGGACTTCTCGGAGCAGGTCGTCGTTGCATCCTTTAAGATTGTCTTATGCAGTTCCTGCCTATTACACCAGTCTCTCACTAAGAAGGAGGCCACAACCATTGATGAATTGATGACTCGTATTGAAAAATATGCCAAAGTTAAAGATGTGACCCATCTCAGTGCAGGGAAAAATGGTCGTGCCAAGTTTTTCGGTAAGGGAAGTGACGAAACTGAGAGTTAAAAGAAAGGGAGTAAGAATGGGGGCAAAAGCGGCCCTAAGAATAGGAACAAAAGTGATGCCTCGAAGGCATTTCAAGCAGTAAACACAGTTTTTAAAGAACCGATCTACAAGATTCTGGCAAAGATCAAGGATGAACCATTCATTAAGTGGCCCAGGAAGATGGGTGGAGACCCTTCAAAGAGGAACAACGCACTGAGATGTGCTTTCACAAGGTGGGCGGACACAAAATCGAGCACTGCAAAGCCCTCAAGTCTCACCTTGAAAAGTTAGTTCAAACTGGACACTTAGGCAATTTTGTGGAAAAGAAGGCATAAAAGGTAGCTACCAATGGAGATCAAAGTCCAGAAAACGTGCTCGAGGAAGACGTCGGCCATGAGGTCGCAGTAATCCATGGAGCGTCTAACCTCAAACAGATTCAAAGAAATATGGGTCGAATGGAAGTTAAAAAGCTTACAACCGTAATGCAAGCTTTTCAAAATCGATCCGGCCAAAATGCAAATAAGAAAGCGTCGGTGAGCAAAGGATGTCGATTATAGCAAGCACATTATGTTCACGGATGAGAACCTAGTGGGAGTAAGAACCCCACATCATGATGCATTGATCCTTACACTCAGGATAGCTAACTATGACATCGACAGGTTGCCTGTCGACCAAGGTAGCTCATCCAAAGTAATGTACCTCGACCTGTTCAGGAAGTTAAAGTTAAGTATCGTCGACCTAAAGGAAGCCACCGTTCCTCTAGTTGGTATCGCTAAAAAAGTAACCATCCCCTTGGGAAAGATTGTCTTGTTAGTAAGGGCAGGAAACATCTCAAAAATGATCAAATTTCTCGTGGTCGATACTGATTCTCCCTACCAAGCGATCCTCGGCAGAGGATCGCTGCACGTGATGAAGGTCGTCTCCTCTACCTACCATCAGAAGATCAAATATGTAACTGAACGAGGAGTGGTGGAGATCCACGGAGATCAGGAAATGGCAAGAAAATGCTTTATAGCAGCCATTCACCCTAATCCAGAAAAGAAGGTTGAGGAAATAAGAAGCAACAACGAGGGGCAGAAGAGGATAGTGCCCTCCAAATTGAAACTAAGATACGGGGGACCAGGAGTGGAGGAGACCAGTATCCTTCCCTCTGAAAGAGTCATCGAGGACCTGAAGGAAGTCACAGCCAGTAGTAGTTCAAGTGAAAGAAAGTTCTTGATTGGAACCTCACTCACCGACCACGAAAAGAAGGAATTGGTCACCCTACTCCGAAGTAACCTAGATGTCTTTGCATGGGAGCCTTACGAGCTTCCCGAGATTGATCCGAACATCACTTGTCATCGATTTCACGTCGATCCATCTTTCAAACCAATAGCACAGAAAGCTCGCCAAATTGCTCCAGAAAAAGCCAAGTCAGTGGAGAAGGAAATTAAAAAACTGTTGGACATAGGATCCATACGGGAAGTCCAGTGCCCCAAATGGCTATCCAACCCAATGGTTATCCCTAAGAGCAATGAAAAGTGGAGGGTCTGCATCGATTTCACCGATCTCAATAAGGCCTGCCCTAAAGACAGCTTCCCCCTCCCAAATATTGATCAACTGGTGGATGCCACTGCAACACACGAAAGGATGATCTTCCTAGACGCATACTTCGGGTATTACCATATCCCTCTGCAAGAGCCAGATCAAGACAAAATAGCATTTATAACCATAGTTGGGTTATATTGCTACAAGGTTATGCCCTTTAAGATAAAAAATGTAGGAGTAACTTACCAGCGGCTGATCACCAAGATGTTCAAAGACCAAATGGGAAGCACTATGGAAGTCTACATCGATGACATGGTCGTCAAGAGCAGGCTCAAAGAAGACCACCTCTATGACCTATCAAGGACCTTAAAAATCCTCAGGAAGTATCTAACGAATCTCAACGCAAGTAAGTGCTCCTTCGGTGTCCAGTCTGGAAAATTCCTTAGGTACGTGGTCAGCAAGAGAGGTATTGAGGCCAACCCAGACCAAATTGATGCGATTAATAGGGTGAACCCCCCCCCCCTCAGTACGATAAGAGACGTGCATAAACTCACAGGGATGATCACTGCCCTAAATCGGTTCATCTCAAAGTCTTTCAAAAGGTTCCATTCGCTCTTCCCATTGTTGAAGAAGTGCAAATACGTGGAGTGGAACGATGACTGCTCGAGGGAACTAGAGGGGATCAAAGCTTACCTCAGCAAACCACCCTTGCTTGTAATACCTCAAGAGAATGATTCTCTATACCTTTACCTTACAGTATTCAGTTATGATGTAAGTTCTGCACTAGTATACGAGAAAATGAGGATCCAACACCCAGTCTATTACGCGAGCAAGACTCTTTTGGATGCCGAACAGTGATACCTACCACTAGAAAACTCGCCTTTGCGCTAATGGTAACCTCTAGGAAATTAAAACACTACTTAGAATACCACTCCATCATTGTACTTACATCCCACCCTCTTAAAGCAATCCTAAGAAAAGCATACCTTTTAGGAGGACTATCAAAGTGGTCGGTCGAGCTTGGGTGATTTGACATTTAGTTCCAGCCGAGGAATGCCATCAAAGGGCAGATCCTCGCTGATTTCATCGCAGAGTTTATAGGATAACACCCTTGCGACCAACCCCAAACTATCCATCAGAATGAAGATCCCCCAGCGTCAGGCGTCTGGAGACTATTCGTTGATGGAGCCTCCAATTCTAAAGGGGTAGGAGTAGGCATCGTGCTGATTACCCCTGAAGATGTAATACTCGATAAAGGAATCAGGCTTGAATTTAAAGACTTTAATAATTAACAAGAATATGAAGCACTGATCGCGGGCCTACAAAAAGTACAAACGCTCAGAGCAAAGCGACTCCAAGTGTTCGGCAACTCACAGTTGGTCTCTAGCCAGATTAGTGGCAATTTTAACGCTACAGATGAGAGGATGGCAGCCTATCTCGCCACTGCAAAAGAATTGACGGCCAACTTTGAATAAGTCATCATCCAACAGTTTTCTAGAGGATAGAACAACCGTGTTGATGCCCTAGCAGCCTTAAGCTCAGCGATCAACTTCAACTTGAGGAGGAAAATTCAGAATGATTTCCTTGCCCAGCCAAGTATCAAACAGGTCGACAAGCTACATAGTGTGGGGCATATTCTCCAGATTGAGACAAACCCCAGTTGGATGAACCCCTTAAGGGATTATTTGAAGGATGGTGCGCTACCAACGGATAAGAAAACTGCTCACGAGATAAGAGTCAAAGTTGCTCGCTTTCACTTATCTTTTGAAGGCAATCTGTATAAGAAATATTTCACTGGACCTTACCTCCAATACGTTCACCCAAATGACGTCAAGCAAGTCCTTCATGGACTCACTGAGGGAATCTGTGGGAATCACATTGGGTTTCGAGTAATGAAAGAAGGCTACTGGTGGTCGTACATGCAGAAAGACGCTAGAATCTATGCTCAAAAATGCAAAAAGTGCCAACTTCACACACCTATGGTTCACCAGCCAGCTAGCGACCTAAAGTCACTTACCATCCCATGGCCTTTTACCCAATGGGGTATGGACATCGTGGGCCCTCTACTTACCGTAGCCGATAATCGCAAGTATCTATTGGTCGTAACAGACTACTTCATCAAATGGATAGATGCAGAGCCACCAGAAAACATTAGAGACGTGGACATGATAAGATTCATATGGAAGAACATTATCACTCATTTTGGGATCCCCAAGACTATCATCACTGATAACGGATCCCAGTTTAAGAGTGGCCTCTTCTAAGGTTTTTGCAGCGACCACGGGATCAGGCACTACTTCAGCTCTATGGCATATCCTCAGAGCAACGGATAAGCTGAGGCTTCCAATAAAATAGTGATTGATGGATTAAAAAAGCATTTAGAGCGAGCCAAGGGAGCATGGGTAAATAAACTAACCTATATCCTATAGGCTTATCGCACCACCCCACGGTGAGTAATCGAAGAGACACCATTCGCACTGAGGTATGGGATGGAGGTAATTATCCCTTTGGAAGCTAGCCTCCCTACCATTAAGTCTACCCTGGTCGACCAAGACCAGAACGATGCAGCATTGCTCGATGAACTTGACCTAGTTGAAGAACGAAGGGAGTTGGCTCTAGTGAAACTAGCAGCCTATCAGCAACAGCTAACAAAGCACTATAACAAAAAGGTCAATCCAAGAGCATTCCAGGTTGGGGACTACGTTCTGAGGAAATTTCTTGACAACACTATAAAACCATTGGATGGCAAGCTAGGACCAAACTAGGAGGGGCCATTCAAGGTGATAAAAGATGACCTATAAGGAGCCTATCACTTAGAAACGCTGGAGGGCAGGGAGATACCTAAAGCTTGGAATGTAGCCAATTTGAAGAAATTTTACTTCTAGTTTTCTTTTTTCTTTTTGAACTCAGTGTTGAATTTTAAAATCATTTCTGATTAATGAGATTTGTTTGGCAGTGGCATTTTTATGGAGTGTTGATTTTTCTCAAATACATTATAATTCATGCACCATTTCCAAGTTACAGGCTCCCCTCTTAACATACAAAAGTAAGATCACGAGAAACTTATTAAAGCAGGGTCAATGTGTAATGGCCCTCCTCAGGCATTCATCAATGAACACGAATGACCTCCTAGCTTGCCCCTGGCAATATATGAAGCCCTACAGGGGACCCTTAGGCAACATGACCAACCCAGGTTGGTCGTCAACATTAGTTAGCTCATAAATCCTGCTCGGATAGAACATCCAATACCAGGTGTATCCTCACCATTGCCTCACTTAGGCCTAAGGAAGTGTGACGACACAACCTAAAAGGTAAAGTAAGGAAGAATGGTACACTAAAAGCATACTAGACTAGGGGGATGCTCACTCAATAACCAACTCTGCCTAAATTAAATCTAGTAGGATGGAAGAGCCCAAGATAATTGAACAAGAGATCAATGAAGTAAAAAATAAGACGATACATATTTAGTCGGCAAATCGACCAAAACATAACTATTTTATTACATCATTACATATACAAAGAGTTACATATGTTGAGTAATTTAAATCCTAATGAGAACTAGGTCGCTGAGCAAGATAGTCACCCACTCATGCTCTTCGGTCATCATCTAGGTAAGGAGCTAATTCCTCCTCGACTTCGTCTAAATTTTATTCCACGAGCTATCTCGGGATCACATCTATGGGAACTCATCGATCATCCCTTCTGAATGGGTTGGGCATCAAAGTTGAGGGAGAGATCTCATGCCGATACCAGAGAACTGAATTCCTAGGGACTTGCAACTCCCTAAGAGCACTCAACCACCCTCTTATGAAAGCTAACTCCTCAACCTCCTTCAACTTCGTTAGACCATCAGTCCACACCTATCGAGGACCTTTCTTGAACAGGTGCCTCAGTAAAGTGACATTTCTTTAAAGACTAACAGCTATCATATATGCCCTACGAACGTCACCTCATAGTTAGGTAATCTCCCTAGCTGAACAACTATCATCAGTACCAGCTCAGTAGCCAGTCGATGAATAGGAGCCATGTAAAACTCGAGGGGCAATGCTCGACGCATTCTCCCTAAGTTATGAGACTTCCCTCCTTAGAGCATCATTATCCTGTTGAAGGGCTTCTCCAACTTGATTGATCTTAGAAGCATCCAGAAGCTTAGCCTTCAGAGCATCCACTTCTTCTTGAATAGAAGCGCCGACCTCCTCCATCTCCTCAAGCCTATCTTTCATCTTGGCAACAAGCTCTGACTGGTCTTTATAGTCTTGATTCCTCGGTCTAAGGGACTTACAGATTTTTACAAAGGCACGATGAACTCGATTGCTTACATCAGGACTAAGTATTTTTCCTAAGTGAGAGGTAGCAGGAATATATTCCTCAATATCGATAAGCTACAAGTCATACGAATATCAAGAATAAATAAATCAGTATATGAAGAGGAACAGAACTTCATTTCATTAAAACAAAAATAGTTCGAGTACATCAATAAGAAGAAATATAGATACAAAAAAATACAAAGGTCCCTAAGAAGACTAGCTGGCGACCTCAGTCTATTCTGAGTATGTTGGTTGCTTCCCCTTATCCGCGACAACCCCAGATGCACCTCCCTCAGATGGATAAGTCACCATTCCTTGATCAAGGGGAGCATCATCAATAGTGGTTGGGACAGTTGGGACACCTTCATTAGCAACAGGAAAAGGCACTTTATACATAATAGGCTTGGGGCTAGGGTCGTGCTCATCAAAGAGGGGGGTATTAACATCCTCCTCGGCAACGAGCAAAGCCCTATCCCAACCCTTCTTGAAGTTAAGGCAGTTGAGGTAGCCAATCTGAGACTCAGCATCCTCATATGCTGCGAGCCACCCAGTATTGTACGCGCTCTCCTTGAGGGAGGCATCCTCAAATTCCGGATTCTTCGTCTTCTCGATAAGCCCTTTGTTCTCCTCAACCATCGCCATCTTGATCATACAGACCAATTTGTAAGACTGCCTCAGCTCCACCATCTCCTTGGAAGTTGCCTCTTTTGATTTGTTAGCTTTTGCCAAGGTAAGATCGGAAGACTTCTGAAAAGCACTGGCAGCCTTCAGGCTTGCCTCTAATACAGGATTTTTCCTTGCCAGCTCATTGCGGCTGTGATAGAGGACGGTGAAATCAGATACAAACTGCAGAGAGAAAGAAAATATTTAGCGAAGAAGGTATTAAAAAGAACTGCAAGAGTAGAGAAGTAAGAACATACTTACCAAGGCTAGCCCCTTACTTGCCTTTAGGGATAACTGGTCGGTCCCTATACTTGACGACCTCTGGCGATCAGCTGGAAAGACTGATCTCTCGAGCACCGCTTGAGCCAACTAAGGGGAACGAACAACAAAAGCCCCCTCATCTAGGGTAGACACAGGCACCAGAGACTGACATGTCTTGGTCCTCACTTCTTCTCTCCTCCTCTCTTCCTCTCTCTCTCCTTTTTCTTCCTATCTTCCTCTTTCTTCCTCTCTTATTCCTTCTTCCTCTCTCTCTCTCTCACCACCGCCTCCTCTTTTTTCTTCCTCTCCTGCTTATGAGCTTCAATCTGGGAGCCAGTGGCAGTATCCCCACTCCCAGACTTCTCTTTCTTCAACCTGCAAGAAGTGCCACATTGTCCTCATCATCATTCTGGATCAATTTTTTCCTAGGAGGGAACATAGTCTCTTCGCTAGATCTATCTGAACCCTCCTCCGAAGTAGAGGATCCTTCACCACTTAAACTCTCTTCGCTGGAGTCACCTTCAACTCCACTTCTATCAGCCCTCATGTTGTCTTTACCATAGCTTCTCTCATCTTCGTCCAACTGGATTGGCTCAGCTGCAACTTGTTCTATGATATCAAGGTGAGGAATACTATCAACAAGTCGGTAGATGAATCTGGACCCAATATTCTTGTACTCTAAAAGGAATGCATCTAATCGCGGATGCTCACCATCAACCAAGTATTCCCTGATCTTCCAAGCCTTGATTAGCTCAGCAAATCGAATTTTGTGGAGTGCAGGTTCCAAGTTCTTTGTCTTCGTTAAAAAAAGGAAAAAAGGAAAACATAAGAGGCACAGTACACTAATAAGAAATCAATGAGCAGAACACGAGCTATGTCTACCTATGTACTCTTCCCCGTAAAAGGAAATCATAGGTCCCCTGTACCTCGCCCCCTCAGTTTGAGGAGGGAACTATCAGTTCCTGGTAATAAACCTTTCTTGCCAATAGTCTTTGTGGGAATCAGGTAGATTGACTACCAACACCCTGTCACGGCTCCTAGCTTTCAGATAGAGGAGACCAGAGCTTGTTCGAGAGAAGGTATAACAATAAAAAATTTCAGTAAGACCTAAATTGGTGCCTTAGAGCAGATTGATCATTTGTACACCATTCACAATTTTCCAAATATTTGGAGAACATTGGGCAGGAACTATATAGAAATAACTAAAGAAATGCAAAAACAAGCGATTTAGAGGAAAGATCAGATCCTCTGGGACAACAGAAGAACATGAATCCAATGCCCGTCCTCAATGTCTCAAACATTGCAAGGGACAGCGGCACATTCAATGTCCATCCAGTTAGGGATGTTGTAAAACTCCCTAAACTCAGCTATTGACCTATTAACTATTTTTGACATCGGAAGAAAAAACCCTAGCAGTGATAAACAAAAATTTCAATAGAAAAGAAGTTTAGGAAACTTACGAAGTGAAAATCAGCTTAAGACAATGCAAGGCCACAAGCAAGGAAGATGGAAAGACAACAAAGAGCTAAAAGACAAAAGGAGAGACCTGGAAGTGAGAAAACGCAATGAGAAGCTAGAGAAATCTTGAGAGTGCGAATATTTTTTAAGCGACGTCAGAAATGGCCTATTCAAACAAATTTAAACCCTCTCAATGATGATGCATGGAGAACGAAGTGAATCTGCCGCCTAAATCTACTTGGGAATGACATTTTACTACCCAAAGCATCTTGCAATTCACAAAAATGCAATCAGAGCTGTTATTTAAAATGATTGAGCCCAAATTATGACCGAAAAAATTTAGGGGCAATTGTGGGTATCTCGTCCATTTGTCTTGGCCTAGAGAAGTAGCCTGACTAATCCCTATCAAGAATAGGGGGAGTCCGGCCCAAACTCCAAAGTCTCACAAATAACTAAATCAGCGGCGACCCATTCAACACCTAAAATCTCTCAGGAGATATTCTAGGGATTATGGGCCAACGTGGAGGTGCCTAACACCTCCACTCTCTGAAGTTCACATGTATATATTGTACCCCTAGCCCGGGGCAAAGGGTATGTAATTAAAAACACTCCCTTGGAGAAAAGATCAATATAACCAGAGAGAACCACCGTGGACGTAGGCAATTTGCCGAACCACGTATATCTTGTGTCGTGTGTGATTGCAGCTATTTTAATTTATGTTCTTTACTTTTCCTGGCGATCGCATTTGCTTATAATTTGTGTTGAGATTTATTGTCACCACAATACAAAGCTATGATGTCTCGTTTTCAGGGGTCAATGCGAAAAACCTTTTATATTTTGATTCCATTCAAGAAAATCCTCTTTTTAAATAAAATCTTGCTTTCATGTATTTGTGTCGTAAAATTCATTTAACTTAATTGACAAAATGATATCCAACTTTTGAAGTTTATAATACCACTTCAAACATGGAATAACTAATAATTAAATAAAGTCTACATCATCCTGTCTTATTACAAACCAAATTTAAAATATGCAAATAAAGTCCACATGATAAAAACCATCGTTTGAGATTAAATTACACGTTCAAAATGAAAAGTAAAGAGACTACACTAGCGCATAAATTCCACGTTGCCTCTCCCAAAATTCCTTACCTTTGTCTTTTCCTAAAGTACCGAGGGGGTTGAAAAATGGTTGGGTTTGAACATGCGCCCAATAGGAGAAATACTAGTAGAGCAATATGTAAAAAGGAATATCTATATGTATAAAGTATATTTTAGAAATCATGAAATAATTCCTCATTTGGTAAAGCTTTCTCATGAAAATGCAATGTGACATGTAATGGACGTTTAGATTATGCAACCTAGGCGATGAGCCCACTCACACTTAAGCATTTATTTAACACTACTCATATCCCGTTAATTTAACTATTAACGTACTTTTACATTTTTTAAGTTGTCTTACAAACTTGTCTTTACATTAATGAGCGTTGTGCTCAAAATCAGATTTTTACTTTATTAATCATGGTACCAATCCATGAGTGTTATACGGCCTTTCACTAACTCTCACCATACCGGAATATGCTACTGATTAGTGGTTTTGGGTCTAAGCATTAAGCCTCAGCCTAGGGATCCATTCCCTCCTTAAATTTTTTGATTACATCCGAGTGTCTTTTACTTGTTACATATTTGTAACCTTTTTTCCTTTCTTTCTTTCTTATTCGCTTTTAAGACTTATTTTTCTTTTTATAGGCTGATGAGGCCAAATACCCTGGAGGAGACTAGTCCCAACACGTAATTTTCCAAGTTTGACACTTTACCTAAAGTTCCACTTAATTTTACCTTTAACTCGGTATTTCATCTTTGAAAATAACTTTATTTACCAATTCTTGTGAAACTTAACCTTTAAGTTCAAAATACTCATATATACACTTTAACGCATTTTTCACTATTCATACACACTAGTAAACTTGGTTTTTATATGCTTTGCTAAAATACTTCTTTTCATCTTTACTTTACAAAATATGAGTTTTTACCACACAAAATCCAACTCTTTTTACTAGAGTCCTTAAGTTTGGAAAATTAACTCATAAGTCCAATTTTCACATAAAATGACACTTCTGTACTAAAACCTAACTCTTATCATTTCAAGACCTATATTTCTAACATGTTAACACCTGTTATTTTATGTGTTCAAACTATTCCATTTAAAACCAACTTTTTAAAGCAATACTCATGTTTGCAAAAGTTACTACTTAATCCAAACTTTTCATAAAATCATACTTTTGGCCCAAAAACTATACTTTTGGCATTTCAAGTCTTGTCTTACAATTCAATAACTTTTCAGTGTTACTCTTGTTCTTTGTTTCACCTTTGGGCATAAGTTTTTAATATTACACATTTGAATACCCATATTTTTACTACTTTTATACTTAGCACCCATTTACATTATTTTCGTCAAGTTTCTCCAACTTTGTTTGCATAAATTATATTTTTTTATGTGATTAATATTCTAAAAATTTTAAGTTTATCATTTCATTTTTAAAAGCTCATTTTAATACATTTTTAACATATTTAACCCATTTATCCCAACTACATGAGTTTATGTTAATGAAAGTAAGGTTTTATGCTAATAAAACTCAACAAATGCGTCATATTATTTCTTCATAATTTTAATATAATATATTATTGTGAAATCAACAGGTTTAACATCATTTATGCATTAAATAATTAGCTTAAACATTATGAATTTTTTTTTACCTTCAAACTTTAACTTTTATCCATTTTTTTCATATATTCTTCAACATATATTTATATGTGGTGATAATAAGCATATGTAGTCATACATATATATATATATATATATATATAGGGAGAGATTCACAAGTGAACCTAAAAGATGAACTTTTAAATGAACCTTAACAAAAAAATACTTAACAATTAATTAATTTTAATTCCTATGTTGTAATTGGTCCATGCCAGCGGCAACGGATACGTGTGTCGATTCATCCCCAACCCCCCCACCCCCACCCCACCCCACCCACCACCCCGGCGCAACGGATACGTGTGTCGATTGTAAGAGGGTATTTTAGATAAGATGGAGGCGTAACCCCTATTTGAGTATGGTAATGATAAGTTAATTTGGCCAAAGCTTTGGGTTAATGATAGGACACACAAACACAAACTCAATGAAGATGAACTCAGTTTAAACTCACAAAACTTTCGTGTATAACTCAGAAAATAGTTATGAACTTCAGAAGTCACTTAGTTAAAGGGAGAGAGAAGTAAGCACCCTAGATACACCTTGGTAGGCAGGTAGAAACACACCAAAACACCCTTTCTCTCTCTGTCAAGTATTAAAGGCTTCGTGATTAATAACAATGGTGAGTGGGTGAATCCCTCTGGTTTGTAATAACTCTCTCTTGCAATAACTCCTTGATTCTCCAAAGAACGTCCTTTCCTTGGAGGTGGTTGGGGTCCTTAAATAGCCTCCACACCATCTCCGAGGCAACCCAGTCATTAAAGACTATGAAAGACGTCCCTCATACTTTATGTCACAACATTAAATGCCTGATGCACTAGTTGTCTCCACGTCATAAACATTAAATGCCAAGACATGCCTTTTGCCTAACCACTGTGTGTCAGGGGGATGTTGTCACAGAGGTGGCTCACCAACTGCCTGACTGCCCCAAATACCACGGTGGTTTACTTAAGTGCAGGTCTGACATTGTTTAGTTGTCTAGTGACATCACCTACAGTATATGTGACATTAAGTAGAGGGATATTTGCTTCACAACTCAATACCCGATGGAACTCCAAGTTGCTCCGCCCGAGGTTCCACGGTCAAGGTCCTTCGGTGTTTTACCAGGTGTATTTAAGATGGTCAATACAAGCCCCAATGGTACCTCACTTCTCAATCCTCCAAACCAAGTCCCTCTAAAGTTCCCACGGTGAGGTCGTTCGATAGAGCATGAAAGCTCTCCCAGACCCTCCCAAGCCTGGTCTCTCGCGAGTACTGTGCGACCTCACATAGATTCATTATTCTCGTTACATCATTACAATCGTTATATCTCATAGCCAATATAAACAAAGATACAATATGACTAAGTAATCAACAAGCTAAAGTATGAGTTGCCACGCCAAGCTTCCACGCTTGAGCTGCCTCGCTTGAGCTGGCACGCTGTCTTAATCCCGAACACTGTTGCTAATGGGTGGATTATCCCTAATCTAGGGATTACCTCCAAGCCCCCTCTATATTTGCCCCTTCGTGGAGGGATTTGGTGTGGAAACAAGAAATGCCTGCACGAAAACTTCGCAATCCGATGAACCTTCTCTGCGTGAAAAATTTCTGGCCTTCTTTCCCCTGTTAGAACCGCAACGATATAATCTCTTCGGAAAAGTAAAATTCTCCCCGATGTACCTAAGCCGAAGCACCATTCTCATTGGGGCTTGGGAGAAGGTACATCATCGCTTTTTCCTCGTGTTGATCCTCAACCATTCTAGCTTTAATATTTGAAATTCTCCCGAAAGGCCTATTAACCATTTCAAATACCCGTTTGGATATGGTAAATGAAATTCTCCCCCGTGGTGCTTCGTTATGTTCGAAAAACGTTTGGACATATGGGATCTTCTTCGTTAGAATTTTATTGGATATGCCTGACAAAATCTTCTGGCGCCAAAACTTAAACTTGTTTAAGAAGGCAACGCTTTTTGTTCCCTATGCATCACTTCATTGATGACGTGGTGCTATCTTTTCAACTGCCAAGGTACTTCCCGAAGTGCCACGTGTTCATTTGAAATAATTATAGGCGGTCGCGCACGTGCGATGGTGGGAAAATCTAAACGTCGAACTCGGAAATTTTAAACGTCCATATCCCAACACTTAACCCTTCTTTTCTCTTACTTTGCCTTCGTCTTCCTCAAGCTTCCATTTTACTTTAGAGAGAGAAAGTCTGTGAGAACTCTATTGTGTCTGAGTTATTACTTGCCTTATCGTCTGATCTTCTACACCACCACCTGTGGTTGTGCTCCTCCATTCTGGTTCTCAAACCTTTCTTGCTTGAAGCTTTTCTCTTATTTTATCGATATCTGCTATGGCGTCCTCAAGCAACCCCCCCAAGTCTGCCACCAGTGTTTCGCCTACTACCTCCACCCCTACCACCACCCTGGATGCTGCCCGCCAGGAACAACTAAGATTTTACCATCGATCACCTATATTTGGAGAAGGTGATGATTTTGTTGGTGCATGTAAGAGGGTCCATTTTTCTTCTAAGTTTGACACTATATTGTTGGGTGATGAATACGAAGCTTTTACTGAGTGGGGCTTTCTTCCTCCCGAGGGGACTCTCTTATTTCGTTTGGAGCGAGGGGATTTCCCATGGTCCCACATTGAGTTTGAAACGCCCGGGGGTTTTCCTGCTCAGTTTTCTGCGTGGAACTCCCACATGCAGATCTCCTATGCTAAAACGCTCACCAAGATTGGGCTGCAACGGGCTAAGTTGTTTAGTGAGTTCACTCTCTCCAAGAATAATGTTGCCCTTCTTGTTCTGGTGTCTCGCTGGAACGTTTTGGAAGACGTGTGTGAGCTCCTGGGCCTTGAAGCAATAGGCCACGAGCCTTATACCGATGAGGCTCTGGATGCCCAAGAGACTGCTGACCATTTGGAGCTGGATCGAATATGCCGAAGCTGCACCGGTTTATCGAACAAGGCCACTTTTTCCCCACTTATCAATTATTTCTTCAAGGATTCTACTGAAGGTAGTTCTTTTGGAGGTGACCCTCGTCAAGGTACATCGCTGGGGCTTCCTACTTATATCCTTATCGTTCTTTCCCGTTTCCTTCTACCGGGAAAACCCAATGATCAGCCCCAAAGGGACCTTATCAATATATCCCTTCGTTTGGCATGGGGTACCAAGCTTCCCCTGGCTGCAATCGCCTTGGGATCTCTCTATACATGGCTCGATAGGACCCTCTTCGACATGGAACGATCTCTTGGTCGTTATAACTTGGCAAATTTTGCCAACTGTGTCCTTTTGACGAGCTTCCTCTATGTTCGTTTTCCTGCCGTAGCGGCCAAGATCAACCTCCCTCCTTCTGGAGAAGGAATTCTATCCCCACGCTCCTATATTTATCACAAGAAATTGAGTCGAAAGGAGTTGATCTCTGTGATTGATCGTTTTGAAGACTTCGTTATGAGGCCCTACGAAGAGGATGTCTTTGTCCACAACTGTGACTTTTTTCAGCATGAAGCCAGGGTAGTGGAGGTAGGCATAGATATTGAAGATCCTTCGCTGGTCATGATTGTTCTGTTCTCCTCCGAATATCTGCCTTCCTATACCGAGTAGGTATATACCAGCGAGCACTACAATCCCAACCGATGCAGCCACCAATTTAGTTTTGATCAGGGGGATCCTCGCCCAATTTTTTAATCATTAAACCCCAAGGTTTCCTTTAGCGAGGCCTGCTCCCTGTTTTCTTCTACTGCTGCATGGGGAATAAGTTCTGTAATGGCTGGGCGAGTCACCATTCCCAGCAACAAAAGGCAAGGTAACGTGTCCCCTCTGTTCGCTACATAATACTGGACGAAATAATTGGCTGATATTGCAGAGTTCGTCGAGGGGGATCCAGTGTATCCTCCAATTCTTTCTTTTTCTGCATTAGAGCTGGGTTTAAAGGGCAACTCCATCCTTGGGATTGAGTTCCCTCTGAGTAAAACCCCCAAGGTATGTCCCACTGAGCTTCCTCCCCTTTGTTCTATGATCCCTACTGCTACGCCCAAACCCAAAAGTGTTACAACCTCTAAGAAAGCTGCCCCTTCGACCAACGTTGCTACCGATGAACCTTCAGGCCAGAAGGCAAAGAGCGGGGCTTCTTCCAAGTCCAAGTCCCAGACTAAACCCCAAGCTCTTTAGGAGGCATTCCCCATTGCCTCCCTTCCTCCTCCCATGCCTGCAGAGATGGCTGAGGAGTTGAGAAGGAAAGTTCAAGCCGAGGTAGCCCACATAAATGCTGAGTTCAAACGGCGTGCTCCAACTGTTCCTCCACCGGGAACCTTCCCCACAATCGTAGTTGATCCCACCGAGCCCACGACGAAGAGGAGAAAAAGTTCAAACGTTCTTCGAGGTAATAGCACTAGTGCATTAGGAACGAGGAAGAAAACTCGGGGTACCAAGTCCCAGAGGAGACAAACTCCTGAGGTGCATTTATCTCCTACCCCGTCTCCTGCAGATCTGAGGTATGTATACTTGTTCTATTATCATTTCCCATCTGCTTAAGGAAAAAGTACATTTGCTTATGCATTTTGGTAACTTTGGTGAAGGAGGTTGAAGAAGAAAGTGCCAATCCCCCAAGCCCCCCCATGAGCCCTTTCGTGGGGGGACGTTTCGGTGTTTCTCTACCCGATGTGACTCCTCCTCGTTTGCCCATGACCGGGCTTACCTATTCCCGTCGTTCAGCCTCTCAACGTGCAAGGGATGTTGCCATGGGGGTGATGTTGTTGACTCTGTGGGCGTCTCTTCGCAACCAAAGACAACTCTCTCCATCCCTTCTAGTTTATCTTCTCCACCCGAGCTTCTTCTGCCCATCGTTCTGGATGAAGAAAATAAGACCGAGGTATGATTTCCTCTATAATTTGTTTAGTATAATGTCCTTTCAGTCTCACCCCATTATTTATTTATAATGCTGAACCTTGAGATTTTAGGATGCCCTAGGTTGAAGTGTCCTCATTGTTAACCAACATTTCTCTTCCCACGGTGCTAACGAGACCCTTGACCATAATTCCCCTTTTCTGTACCATAACTGAGGTAAGTGACATTTAGAGGTACTTCTCCCTTTTTCTGTGCGTATTCGTCTTTTCTTTTTTAACACTGAACTTCATGTTGCAGCTTTCTCCTAATCTTGCTCCACCTTCTCTTGAGAGTCTGCATGCGTATAGGGCCAAGGTTAGTGCCTTTGTCCCCCGTGGTGGTTTTTCTGTACTCGCCCATGTTGGGGCCTCGTTTGGGAGTGCATCATCTTCTCCCAGTGAATCTCCTGTGCTGGCGTTGGTACCCTATGTTGGCGGGGGATATTTGCCCAACGTTGAGGCTTCTGTAACCAGGGGTCCCATTGGGGCTTCTGATGTAATAAGCCTACCTCCAATGATTTCTGCCCCCATGGCCGCCATAGTGATTCCCGTTCTATCTCCCTCCATGATTGAGGTATTTTCGCCAACTTCCGCTTATAATGGTGTCTTAACAACGAAAACGCTTGTTAAGGTTTTTCATAAACTCCACCTATAACGGTGACTTAACAATGAAAACACTTTGTTAAGATTTTTTGCAAACTCCACCTATAACGGTGACTTAACAACGAAAACACTTGTTAAGATTTTCCATGAACTCCACCTATAACGGTGGCTTAACAATGAAAACACTTGTTAAGATTTTTCATAAACTCCACCTATAACGGTGACTTAATAATGAAAACACTTGTTAAGATTTTTCATAAACTCCACCTATAACGGTGACTTAACAATGAAAACACTTGTCAAGATTTTTCACAAACTCCACCTATAACAGTGACTTAACAATGAAAACACTTGTTAAAATTTTTCATAAACTCATTACTCTTTTTTATCTCAGGTTGCACGAGAGACTTCTCCACCTGTTCTTTCGCCTATTAGCTTACCTCATCGGGAACCTTCCATCTCAAAAGATTTTGGCCATGCTGACCAAGGTTTCACGACCGGTGCTGCAGCTGAGAGTGAATCCGAGTGCGAGCTTCCTCTGCCTGATTTGGCTCTTCATGCATTCTGCTTGATGGTGCTTCAACATTCTCCCCAAATGTCCGTCAACCATCGATTAGTGATCGAGCAACTTGTGAATCACCAAACTGAAACCTTCACGGTGGATTTCTTACGTTCTAACATCTCTGTCATGAGTTATAGGCTGTAAGGCACGGCTACCGTTATTGCAGAAATTGCTAGCACTCCCACCGTGACCGTTACCTGACCCCTCCTTAACCAATTTCTTGGCTATTTGAGGGAGTTGGGTCGCCATGGTTTCCACTTTAACTGGATTATATCGTATTTACAAACCTTAAAGAGCCAACAACTGATCAGGCAAAGGGAATTATTGCAAAAGCATCAGTAGGACCAACGGGCTGAGGAATCCAAGTTAGCCGAACTAGCACCCCTTTTAGAAGCAGTTGATAAGGAGGTAAATGATGCCAAAGAAGCTTTGCATCTGGTCAAGCTGAAACGATAAAGACTCCTCCTCAAGCGTACCCAAGTGCAAACGAGGTTTGAGGTTTCCATTAACGCCCAACAGTTTTGCACTACAGCTTCTTAGGGCCTTACCGGAGATTTTTTCTCATCTTCAGATCTATGGTTACTCTTAGGCTAATCAACTCTTGTATATATCTTCTTCTTGCTTCTTTCTATGTAATTCTTGGCCAGTAGTTCCCAATTTTGTAATGCTCCATCGTTTACGAATGAATAAGAAATGTATATTTTCAAATTCGTCTGTATGTTTCAACTGCTTTTGTATGTTATAAATTTCTATATTTCTGCAACTCTTTCATTATGTTCAAGTCATAACTAAAACTTGTATATTCATAACAATAGCTATTTACAATCATGGTTCAAACTTAATTGTCTACACATAATAAACGTTCAGCCATTTATTGTTAATTTTAAATGGCTTGTCTTCTTCCATCCTAGAAATTAAGCAATAGCCTGAGTCATGAGCTTCTTTTACAATAAAAGGTCCCTATTAATTGGCTACAAACTTCGGTAGAGGAAGCCCCCTGATGTACTTCACCGTTGCTTTCAAAACGAGGTCTCCCTCCATGAACTTCCTGGGTCTTACCAGGTTATCATATGCACTGGTGAGCTGTTTCGTGTACATTTAAAAGTGTTGCATCGCATTATCCCTGTGTTCATCCAATGCTTCTAATTACACGTGTCTATTCTGAGGGAGCATGCTTCTTCGCAAAGCATATCGAGCCGAGGGAACTTCTAACTCCACCGGGAGAATTGCCTCAGCCCCATAAATAAGAGAGAATGGCGTATACCTTGTAGGTTTCCTCTTAGTCATCCGATAGGCCCATAAGACGGCTGGTATCTTGTCAACCCACGATCCTGGTAAATCCTCCATCGTCTTAGCCAAGATATTGACCAAAGTCTTGTTAGTCTCTTCGGTTTGACCGTTTCCTTTTGGGTATGCCACCGTCGAAGTGTGGTGGACAATGGAGTATTTGTCTGTGAGCATTATTACCTCTAAATTGACGAAAGGGGTTCCATTATCCGAAAGTATGACCTTTGGGATCCCAAAATGACAAATAATGTATTCTCTGATGAAGTTGCTCACTACTCCTGCTGTTTCCCTTCTCAATGGTATCGCTTCGACCCACTTTGTGAAACACTCCGTTGCTACCAAGATCCATATCTTCCCCCTCGAAGAAGGGTGTATTGCCCCTACCAGGTCGAAATCCCAAGTGTGAAAAGGATAAGGCGTTGCCAGGGAGTGTAAGTCCACTGACAGGGCATGGATCATATTTCCATGAAGCTGGAAATCCTTGCATTTTCGAACGAACCCAGCCGAATCTTTCTCCATCGTTGGCCAATAGTACCCCAAAGTCATCAATTGGTCATACAACTTGGCCCCTCCTATATGAGCTGGATCGTACGCCTGTTTGAGAACCTCAGCGGCTTCTTCCTTCGTGATGCAATGCAGCGACCTATTGAAGTATCCCCTTCGATAAAGCTACCCCTCCTGAACATAAAGTGTCGGGGATCTTCGTCGGAGTCCCATCGCATCAATTTTCTCCGTTGGGATAGCTCCATCCTTAATGAAGTCAATATAGGGTTGTCTCCAATCAGCCCGACCCTCCACGAAATGACATTCATTCGCCTCGAAGAATAATTGGCATTTGTCTCACTTCTGTTGTAACTCGGCCGCATCTTTCTTCAAATTAGGCCAGAAATATCCTTCCCTTTGAATTCTTCTATAAATGGGGATATCAGTAGTTTCACAGTGTTCTTCATGCATTTTCTTCAATCTTTGCGCTGCCTTTTCTGGACTGATACAACTCGACAGCCATCCTCCTGCGTTTCTGAAGTAAAGGTTTCCCTGGTTGGTAAAGTATTAGGCCAATTCTCTAAGCCCCATCGTTCCTTCACTAGTCTCCAGTTGCCTCTTAATCTCTCTCCTCCAATTCGCGTCCTCCTCCATTGGTAAAATTGATTGTACCATCGAGGGAGCTGTTCGTCGTTGAATCACGACGGTAGTTGTATCGCTCCTCTTGATCATCTTTTAGGTGATGGTGGCATAGTCATTTGGGTGCCGGTTTATCGTTCTAGGCTGCTCTTTTACTTTGGTTTGATAAAACTGGCAAAGAAGTCTCTGGATAATCGTTCTGTATGGCGCCAGTGTGACACCCCGCCTAATTAAATACCGGGTGATCAGCCCTTTATTAAATTATAATCAAGGTGAACGGTTGGTTCATTCTTAGCATCACTGTCGTAAAAATAACTTTTCCAATTTAAACATCCTAAATAATTAAGCTAAGTGTCAAAACCATTTTTAGACATCAATTTCCAATTTTTATTTTAAAAACCAATATTTAAAACTTTACATAATTCATAGTTAAGAAATCACACAACAACTATACTGGAACATATAATCCAAACAATTAAACATCCAACCAATTAATTCCAACTTTAAAACTTACAGGAAAACATCCTGACAGTAATAAATCCCAAAGTATAAATACTGAAAATAAACGAATCACCATCTCTGATAAAACAACTGAATAATGAAGAAGGGCGACACATGCCCAATGGAATAAATAGTGCTAGAAGTGGAATCAACAATGAGGTCGTCTAAGCAAGAGGCTTGCAACTCCCACCTAAGCTGCAGCGCGTTCCTTTCAAAGGATCCTATGCAAGACGCCCATGTGGTTGGGCACCTGTAATATATACATATATACAAGAGAGAAAAGAAAATAGGAAACGGGTCAGAGCCCGATTGTAAAACAGTTTAAAATTAGTTTAGCAAGTATTTAAAATGCTTACCGGCTAATGCAACCAACATATTAATGCGGCACTCCATTGAAAAATTCTCACCTCTCTTCTGATGTGCACGCCTATCGCACTATTACTCCCAACAGTTTAACTTATTTTATCTTAAGTTACTCGTGAGGTTTCAAGCTGACGATTTCCAATATTAAGGAGGTTAATCTTATTTAACAGCACAATTCTCACATAAGCCTTATTTGACAATAAAGTTTCTCAGTAATATTTCATACTTTTCAAACACTTATTCCCAAGTTGAAATAATCATTCCTTTCTTACATACCATAATTACAGCAGGTAGTTCCCAAATTCCAGATTTAAATATATATATATTAAATACTCATATATATATATATATATATATATATATATATATATTCAAACAGCACCCCACAAAAAATCTATGGTGCGGGCACACTCTGCTATTCAGTCCCTGTATCACTCGTACTAAGGGAAATACTAGTTCGGAATCACTCTCGAACTGTATTAACACAAAACACATACAAAATGAGGCGAAGCATAGTTCCAAGCCACTAAGAGGTCAGCACATACCCTCGCGTCTCTTAGGACCGTCTGACTATCGATCCGATAGCCTGTACCAAGGATTCCTATGTTCTAGGGTACAAGTCAATATCCCCCATAAAGGTCCCATCGAGATAAGACTGTCCCAGAGTGGTAACCTCAGGCATAGCAAGTAGCGCGGGCATGATTTTTACACGTATATAATATATGCATAAACACAGTCATATATGTATACTACTATTCCCATATCAAATTTAGGTACACCCTCACGACCCATAATTATGATATTTATCCTTATTACTCATTATTTAGTTATCACGTATAGCGGTTTGTCTTTTATTTTAATTTGTGGGATTATTCCAACTTATTAAGTGACACTCGTGGATTCCAATCTTCCCAAGTGTAATTTCAGTAGGTACTCATTTATTTTACAACGTAACTTTATTACGAGTCTCACCCTTTAACACATATTCCCATTGTCCCTTATATGTAAAACATCCCCGTGAAATGTTAATTTCGTCTTACATTAAAGGTTCCATATTTTTAATAAGTCCTACTGGTCTTCTTTATATCCCAAAATGCTTTAACATTAATATACAAGAATGTCTAATCATTTAAGTTGGAACAACCTATAAAAAGGGGAATGTGAGTTATGCAGGAGGGGTCGATCGATCTATGGAAGGTGTTCGATCGATCGAAGCATCGATCGATCGATGCTCTAACGTCAATCGATCGATCAAGCAGGTATGCCAATTCTACATAATTTCCAGTTACGGGTTTTCTCTTCCAACATCATACAAAACGATATATTTGACTACCAAACTCCCAATAATTCATACTACAAGTATTATAACCTCAAATAAGTGATTTCCTATGTCAAGCATGCGGATTTTCATCATGAATAACGGATTAAAAGGGCATAATCCATAAAAACATCAAGAACCCTAATATTTCTTTTGTTTGGTTTCTTCCCATATTTTTACCAGATTTCATACTCTTTAATTACTGTAATTTCGTGGTTCAACCCCTACATATGAATTGGGTTTCCAGAGTACATCTATTACTCATACAACATGCGAATTCAAATCTCCAAAATGGGTTTTTCTTTCACAAACACTAGTTCTAATTAATCCTAGGCTAATAATATTGGAGCATTAATAGAAATAGAGCAAGATAGATACTTGCCTGAGAATTTTTGGTTCAGATTTGTGGAGATTTTGGTGTGGTTGTTATCCTCGTTGTACAATCTAACGTTTGGCGGCGACGGCGATGCAAACGGTGGAGTTCTTGGCCTAGAACTCCTTGGAAAACCTCTCATCTTCCTCTTCAATGGCCGTCTTTGGTTTTTGGTGTTTCTAACCCTAGAAGGTGGCTCTTACCATCTGATATTCCCTTAGAATTTTCGTGGGTTTTCAGGCCCAAAAATGTCAAATGTCCAAAACACCCTCCCGGGGTGTTAATTAGGCCTAAAAATGCCCCGAGACCCAAACTAAACCCCCGGGTACATTATTTTGACTATCTCGAACCTTCCGGACACATTGACGCACTCAAAATGACCATACGGGTGACTTATAATTTATTTACTTTTAATGGTCCAAATTTAGTCCCGACACGACACAAGCGCGTCCCGATAAATTTCAAAAATTATCAAATTAGATTCTCGTGATAATTTTTACTAATCATAATTACACCACTTACTTTACCCATAAGTAACTTATAACAAAATAATTACTAACTCTCGTCACGCTAGTAAGTATTTAAATGATTTTTTGGATTATTATTAATTTAATATCTCTAATTAAATTTAATAAATCCCCAAAATCAAAAAGGCATAAAAATACGAGGTATTACATACTTCCCCCCTAATAACGGAATTTCGTCCCGAAATTCAAAAAATAAGGTGTACCTGGTAAGAATAAATCTGGGTACTTCTCACGCATGTCCGTCTCACGCTGCCAAGTGGATTCCTCCACATTATGATGCTCCCACTGGACCCGGACAAGTGGGACTACCTTTGACCTCAATCTCCTTTCGCTATGGTCTAGGATAGCCACTGGCCTCTCCTCGTAAGAGCTGTCGGGCTGTAAGTCAATCTCCTCAATCGCGATATGAGTATGGGCCATGTCATCCCTAAGGTATCGTCTCAACGACGAGATGTGGAATACATCGTGAATGCGATGTAAATGCTCTGGCAGTCCCAATATGTATGCTATCGGCCCAATCCTCTCGATAATGGGAAATGATCCCACGTACCTCGGGGCCAATTTCACTTTCTTCCCGAACCTCATCATTCCTTTCATAGGAGATACACGTAGTAATACTTGGTCCCCCACATTAAACTCTCGAAAGAACCGTTTTGCATCGGCGTAGCTTTTCTGCCTGTCCTGGGCTACCCGAATGTGACTCTTGATAATCTCAATCCTAGCGGAGGTTTCCTGAATCACCTCTGGTCCGAGCAACTTGTTATCCCCCACCTCTAGCCAACACGTTGGGGAACGACAAGGCCTGCCATACAAAGCCTCGAATGGAGCCATGTCAATCGTGAATTGATAAGAGTTATTATAAGCGAACTCTACCAGTGGAAGATGTGGATCCCAACCTCCTCCAAAATCAAGGACACACATGCGTAGCATATCCTCTAACATCTGATTAGTACGCTCTGTTTGTCCATCTGTCTGTGGGTGATAAGCTGAACTCAACCTCAACTCCATACCCATGGCCTCCTGAAAGCTCTCCCAAAAATGCGACACGAAGATCTTATCTCTATCTGACACAATATTCAGGGGCACCCCATGTAATCTGACAATCTCAGCAATAAACAACTGAGCATACTGACCCGTGGTATAGTCTGTCCGCACTGGCAGAAAATGAGGCACCTTGTTCAAACGATCCACAATCACCCAGATGGAGTCGTGGCCCAGTTGTGATGTAGGCAACCCAGCAATAAAATCCATAGAAATACTCTCCCACTTCCACGCGGGTATTTCCAATGGCTGAAGAAACCCTGATGGTTTCTGGTGGTCCACCTTTACCAGCTGGCAGGTAGAACACATGGACACGAACTTAGCAATGTCCTTTTTCATCTCACTCCACCAGTATTGCCGCCTCATATCCTGGTACATCTCATCTCCCCCAGGATGCACCGTAAATCGGGACCTGTGAGAATGGGTCATCACTGCATGACGTAAGTCTGCTCCTTCTGGGACCACCAATCTCCCATTAAACCTTAAACGTCCATCAGAACTAATAGAATAGGACTCAGCACCCTCAGCTAAAAGTCGTACAATCTGCTCTCGGAAAAATGGGTTTGTGGTCTATGCCTGTATTACCCTCGTAATAATCTCGGGTGTCACTGTCATGACAGATATGAAGGAACGGGCTACTGCATCCTAGTGACCCAACTATTTCCACTTTACTTTCCAGATGTCCGCTACATCGTCTACCAGTCTACGGATCAACGCATCAGTAACTACGTTGGCCATTCCTGGATGGTACTGTATGTCGAACTGATAGTCCTTCACAAACTCTAACCACCTACGCTGATGCATATTCAGCTCTCGCTGAGTGAACAGGTACTGCAGTGACTTGTGGTCTGTGAACAAGCAAAATTTCACCCCCAATAAATAGTGTCTCCATATCCTCAATGCAAAGATGACCGCTGCTAACTCTAGGTCTTGTGTGGGGTAATTCTTCTCGTGCGGCTTAAGCTTGCGGGAGGCAAAATCTATAGCCTTCTCCTCCTACTGAAGTACTCCCTCAAGTCCCCGTAAAGAGGCATCAGTGTAAACCAGATACTCCACGCCCGGCTTAGGTAAAGCAAGGACCGGTGCTGAAGTAAGCTTGTCTTTCAGCTCATTGAAATCCAAATGATAAGAATCGTCCCAAGCATATGGTACCCCTTTGCGAGTCGAGTTCGTCAATGGACCCGTTATTTTGGAGAACCCCTGAATGAATCTCCTGTAGTATTCGGCTAATCCCAAGAAACTACGTACTTCCGTCGGTGTCGTGGGTTGTCCCCACACCCTCATCGCTGACACTTTACTCGGGTCAACTGCTATTCCCTGTTCAGAAACAACATGCCCCAAGAACTGCACTTCCCGTAACCAGAACCCGCACTTCCCGTACTTAGCATACAGCTAATGCTCTCGTAGAGTCTGAAGAACCTGCCTCAAGTGCCCGGCATGCTCTTTCTCAGAGTGTGAATATATCAGGATGTCATCTATGAAGACGATGATAAACAGATCCAAGAACTCTCTGAATACTCGGTTCATCAAGTCCATGAATACGGCTAGAGCATTTGTGAGTCCAAATGGCATCACTCTAAACTCATAGGACCCATATCTCGTCAAGAAAGCAGTCTTTGAAACATCCTGCTCCCTAATACGTAGCTGATGGTACCCTGACCTCAGATCTATCTTTGAAAAGAAAGTTGCTCCCCTCAGCTGGTTGAACAGATCATCGATTCGAGGCAGCGGATACTTGTTCCGTATTGTGACCTTATTCAGTTCCCGGTAGTCCACACATAGCCTCAGTGAACCATCTCTCTTTTTCATAAACAAAACTGGAGCGCCCCAAGGTGAGGTACTCCTGCGAATGAAGCCCTGGCCTAACAGCTGCTCTGATCTCGTAACTCTCGCATCTCCGTCGAAGCCATACGGTATGGAGCGCGTGCTATAGGTCGAGTATCCGATAATAAATCTATGACAAAATATATTTCTTGACTGGGGGTAGGCCTGGGATCTCCTGAAATACATCATAATACTTACGAACAACTGGGATCGAGTCTAAGGGAATCATGACCTCCTTAGAGGTATCCTCCTCTATGTAATACAAATGAGCGGTCGAGCCTCCCTCTGGGCGAGGCATCTCCACTACAAACATCTCTTTCCCCGGAATGGCAAAGACAATACTCCCACCGAAACAATCGATCATGGCTCTGTAAGCTGCGAGCCAATCCATACCAATAATAACGTCGTGCTCATGCATATCTAAGACTAACATGTCTGCTGGTAATACCAAGCTACCAATCTCTACTCCCACACCCCGACATATAAAGAAAATTAACGATCCATTTCCCAGTGGTGAGTCTACACATGTTACAGTGCTCTCTGTTGTGGCTAATAACCCTAAGGCCTTCGCAAAATGGATAGTTATAAAATAGTGTGTCACCCCAGTATCAAATAAAACCCGACCCATAGTACCATGGATAGGAAACATACCCTCAATCGCGGGTGGCGCCTGTAGAGTTTCTGCCTGGTGGACTTTATAGACACGTCTGTACTGTAACTGCCCATGTTGTACTGGAGCGGCTGGAATGGCTGGTAGGGCTGGTACCTGAGATGGTGCTGGGAGGGCGGCTGGAAAAAGTGGCCTCTGTGGCTCATTACGGGCACCCTGCTGCTGTGGGGCCCTATCACCCTCTGGACAATCCTAGCGCCTGTGGCCATTTTTACCACACCCAAAGCATCGGCCCCTGAAATTCCCTCCCCTCTGTCCCTACTGATTACGGCCCTACTGGCCGTTACCACCCCGCCATTGGCCCTGCTGGCCCTGCTGAAAACGCTGTTGGCCCTGATGGCCCTGCTGCTGCCCCTGCGGCTGACGATGTTGGCCCTGCTGACCCTGCTGATTAGGCTGGCCTTGCTGACCCTGCCTAAATCCCCCAAATCCCTGCCTGGAATCACTTAATCGGAATCGCTTGGCAGGGTCCCCCTGATGAGAACTCTGCTCATGCTGATGAGTCTGCCCCTGAGATGTCGGTGCTCCACTAACACCACTAACTCATGTCCTGCCCTGCTGCCCGAACTCTCCTGCTCGCATACTTCCCTTCAGATGGAAGCGGTGATCCTGGCTGTGTAGCAAAGCAACACTGAGTACATCTGTGTAGGTACTTAGAGACAGATTTCCTATAAGGTGCTGATGGATCCTCCAAGCTAACCCGTCCACAAATAATAATATCTTCTTGCCCTCAGTGGGTGCCTCATCTGGCACTATAGTGAGAAGTTTTGTGAACTCCTCTTCATACTCAACAATAGTCGAATTCTCCTACTTCAGACTAACTAATTTCCTCCTCATCTCAGTCTGCACGGCGGATGGGAAGTATTTGCTGTCAAACCGCGCCCAAAATGACTGAATAGTAATAGTATCCCTCTCCTCCAAGGTAGTAGTGGATTCCCACCAATGCAAAGCGGCCCCCACCAGCTTAAAAGAAGCCAACAGCTGTTTCTGCACATTCGTGCACTCATACATACGCAGATGCATCTGGATATCTTTCTTCCATTGGCTAGCTACAATAATAACTGAACCACCCGCAAACTCTGGGGGATGCGCCTTCTGAAAGGCATCCCTCACTCTCTCCCATGCAGATGGAAGCTGTGCCGGTACTGGCGCCACTGCCTGAACTTGGGGTGGATCCTGTTGCACTACCGCTAGCGCGGCATTCACCACCTGAGCAACAATAGCGGCTACCTCATTTGCATTCATCGTTCCCTGAGCCGGAGCTACTGGCTGCTCGGCTTGGGCACGCCTATCCTTTGGTGCACGTCTCGGAGGCATCTGAAACGTGAAGAAATTTATTAGTCTACAGTTATTATCAAATCCCAAATAGCTGAAGACATAATCGTAAAAGCAAGAATACAACAATCCTAAAATAAGGCTCTATAACAAGAACGCTAAGCTGAAAGCGAAATAAGTCGTACAGATCCTAAGGACACTAAAACCCGATGCTCTGATACCACCTGTGACACCCTGCCTAATTAAATACCGGATGATCAGTCCTTTATTAAATTATAATCAAGGTGAACGGTTGGTTCATTCTTAGCATCACTATCGTAAAAATAACTTTTCCAATTTAAAGACCCTAAATAATTAAGCTAAGTGTCAAAACCATTTTTAGATATCAATTTCCAATTTTTATTTTAAAAACCAATATTTAAAACTTTACGTAATTCATAGTTAAGGAATCACACAACAACTATATTGGAACATATAATCCAAACAATTAAACATCCAACCAATTAATTCCAACTTTAAAACTTAAAGGAAAACATCCTAACAGTAATAAATCCGAAAGTATATATACTGGAAATAACCAAATCACAATCTCCGATAAAACAACTGAATAATGAAGAAGGGCGACACATGCCCAATGGAATAAATAGTGCTAGAAGTGGAATCAACAATGAGGTCGTCTAAGCAAGAGGCCTGCAACTCCCACCTAAGCTGCAGCGCGTTCCTTCCAAAGGATCCTATGCAAGATGCCCCCGTGGCTGGGCACCTGTAATATATACATATATACAAGAGAGAAAAGAAAATAGGAAACGGGTCAGAGCCCGATTGTAAAACAGTTTAAAATTAGTTTAGCAAGTATTTAAAATGCTTACCGGCTAATGCAACCAACATATTAGTGCGGCACTCCCTTGAGAAATTCTCACCTCTCTTCTAATGTGCACACCTATCACACTAATACTCCCAACAGTTTAACTTATTTTATCTTAAGTTACTCGTAAGGTTTCAAGCCGACGATTTCCAATGTTAAGGAGGTTAATCTAATTTAACAGCACAATTCTCACATAAGCCTTATTTGATAATAAAGTTTCTCAGTAATATCTCATACTTTTCAAACACTTATTCCCAAGTTGAAATAATTATTCCTTTCTTACATACCATAATTACAGCAGGTAGTTCCCAAATTCCATATTTAAATATATATATTAAATACTCATATAATATATATATATATATATATATATATATTCAAACAGCACCCCACATAAAATCTATGGTGCTGGCATACTCTGCTATCCAGTCCCCGTATCAGTCGTACTAAGGGAAATACTAGTTCGGAATCACTCTCGAACTATATTAACACAAAACACATACAAAATGAGGCGAATCATAGTTCCAAGTCACTAAGAGGTTAGCACATACCCTCACATCTCTTAGGACCGTCTGACTATCGATTCGATAGCCTGTACCAAGGATTCCTATATTCTAGGGTACAAGTCAATATTCCCCATAAAGGTCCCATCGAGATAAGACTGTCCCAGCGCGGTAACCTCAGGGATAGCAAGTAGCGCGGACATGATTTTTACACGTATATAATATATGCATAAACACGGTCATATATGTATACTACTATTCCCATATCAAATTTAGGTACACCCTCACGACCCATAATTATGATATTTATCCTTATTACTCATTATTTAGTTATCACGTAGAGCGGTTTGTCTCTTATTTTAATTTGTGGGATTATTCCAACTTATTAAGTGACACTCGTGGATTCCTATCTTCCCAAGAGTAATTTCAGTAGGTACTCATTTATTTTACAACGTAACTTTCTTACGAGTTTCACCCTTTAACACATATTCCCATTGTCCCTTATATGTAAAACATCCCCGTGAAATGTTAATTTCGTCTTACATTAAAGGTTCCATATTTTTAATAAGTCCTACTGGTCTTCTTTATATCCCAAAATGCTTTAACATTAATATCCAAGAATGTATAATCATTTAAGTTGGAACAACCTATAAAAAGGGGAATGTGAGTTATGCAGGAGGGGTCGATCGATCTATGCAGGTGTTCGATCGATCGATCGATGCTCTAAGGTCGATCGATCAAGCAGGTATGCCAATTCTACATAATTTCCAGTTACGGGTTTTCTCTTCCAACATCATACAAAATGATATATTTGACTACCAAACTCCCAATAATTCATACTACAAGTATTATAACCTCAAATAAGTGATTTCCTACGTCAAGCATGCGGATTTTCATCATGAATAACGTGTTAAAAGGGCATAATCCATAAAAACATCAAGAACCTTAATATTTCTTTTGTTTTTGGTTTCTTCCCATCCTTTTACCAGATTTCATACTCTTTAATTACTGTAATTTCGTGGTTCAACCCCTACATATGAATTGGGTTTCCAGAGTACATCTATTACTCATACAACATGCGAATTCAAATCTCCAAAATGGGTTTTTCTTTCACAAACACTAGTTCTAATCAATCCTAGGCTAATAATATTAGAGCATTAATAGAAATAGAGCAAGATAGATACTTGCCTGAGAATTTTTGGTTCAGATTTGTGGAGATTTTGGTGTGGTTGTGATCCTTGTTGTACGATCTAACGTTTGGCGGCGACGGCGGTGCAAACGGTGGAGTTCTTAGCCTAGAACTCCTTGGAAAACCTCTCCTCTTCCTCTCCAATGGCCGTCTTTGGTTTTTGGTGTTTCTAACCCTAGAAGGTGGCTCTTACCATCTAATATTCCCTTAGAATTTTCGTGAGTTTTCAGGCCCAAAAATGTCAAATGTCCAAAACGCCCTCCCGGGGTGTTAATTAGGCCTAAAAATGTCCGGAGACCCAAACTAAACCCCTGGGTACATTATTTTGACTATCTCGACCCTTCCGGACACATTGACGCACTCAAAATAACCATACGGGTGACTTATAATTTATTTACTTTTAATGGTCCAAATTTAGTCCCGACACGACACAAGCGCGTCCCGATAAATTTCAAAAATTATCAAATTAGATTCTCGTGATAATTTTTACTAATCATAATTACACCACTTATTTTACCCATAAGTAACTTATAACAAAATAATTACTAACTCTCGTCACGCTAGTAAGTATTTAAATGATTTTCCGAATTATTATTAATTTAATCTCTCTAATTTAATTTAATAAATCCCCAAAATTGAAAAGGCATAAAAATACGGGGTATTACAGCCAGGCTCATATGTTTCAACGCGTATTATCCATTCATTTGCTGAACCACCAAGTTTGAATCCCCCTTGATGCAAAGTGAACGGATCCCTCTTCGAAGGGCATCTAGCAATCCCAACACCAATGCTTCATACTCTGCCTCGTTGTTAGAGCAATGGAAATCTAACTTGTAAGAAAGGCAAATCTCCTCCATTCCTTTCGAGAGAATTACCCCTGACCCTCCTTTCTTTTCTGTTGATGACCCATCGAACTGCATTGTCCACTCCTCGTCCGTTGCGTCTAGGTGGTTGGCCTGTAAATCATCTCCTGGAATATCTTCTTTTGTTGGCTCGAAGGTTCCCGAAGGGAAAATGGCCAGCAGATCAGTGTACACCTGGCTTTTAATTTTGCAAGGAACCACGCACTTCAAGTCATATTCGGAGAGGATAAGGAACCATCTAGCTGCCGTGCCAATCAATATAGTTCTTGCAAGCAGATACTTAATGGGATCACATCTCGTTATAATGTGAATTGTAAAAGATATCATATAATGTCTAAGTTTTTGCGCTACAAATACTAAGGCTAGACAATGCCTTTCTAAGCTACTATATCTGACTTCCGGCCCATGGATGATCTTGTTGAGGTAATAAACTGGTTGTTCTTGCCCATCGATCTCTTGTACTAGCAAAGCTCCCACGGACCTTGTAGTGGATGTGAGGTACAATTGCAATGGTATCCTTGCCCTTAGTGGAACCATGGTTTGTGGTGAGATGAGTAGCTTCTTCAGTCCGTCAAAACACTCTTGATGAATTGCCTCCCATTTGAACTTCGTGTTCTTTCGCAGTAGATGTATTAGTGGGTGTGTTATCTCAGCTAACCCAGGCATGAACCTCCTAAGGTAGGAGACTTTACCGAGGAAACTCTTCATCTCCTTCGCCATTCTCGGACACAGCATTTATAAGATTGCCCGTTGTTTATCTTGGTCCATCTGTACCCCATGTCGATCAACCACAAAGCCTAGGAATTTCCCACTTGTCACACCGAAGACGCACTTCAGCGAATTAATTTTTAACTTAAACTTCCTATAACGGGAAAACACCTTCCTCAAATCGTTCAGATGAGACTCCTCCTTCTTCGACTTGATGACCAAGTCATCCACATAAAATTCCACGAACTTGTGAAAGAAGTCGTGGAAAATGGCTGATATGCCCCAAGTGTCACCTCGGCTCAGAGGCCTCAACCTCGGCCGAGGATATGGCCGACGTTGGAAGAGCCTTAGATTGGTGACCAGCAACCTCGGCCATACAAGGGTCGGCCCTGGCCAATACCACTATAAACCTCATCAAGGGGAGGCTGCATGTATCATAAGGGTCAGCAGCTCTTCAGTTCACCTGGGAATGACAACCTCGGCTAGGGGTAGGCCGAGGTTACGAGAATACATACCTCTATCAAGGACAAACCCATCAATGAATCAGCCGATGTTCCAGGCACAGTCCAGCTTAACCTCGGCCCGGGCCGACCTCAATACTTGCTTCAGCTTCACTTAAGTCGAGACCATAATGACTCATCTCGGATTGGATGGACAACTGGACCTTACCAGTCTCGACCCCTTCAGGCTGAGGTCATGACTAAGCATCGAGGCCGAGCTCTTATTGGCGTATGTGTGGACAAGGACACGTGGACACAATTCAGTTATAACAAATCATTCCCTTCACGTGGAGGGAATATTTCATCATCATTCTCTACCTGTGACAGTGACAGATGTCTTCATCAGATTGGCTAGATCAACACACACATGCTCATTGCATGCATAGGGGCTACATTACACCCCTGGTACTATATGTAGAGGTCATCCTCTACCTTGTAAAGGATCCAAAATTGGCAACCCTAGCCGAAACTCCGTTCAAATACACAGTAGAGAGAGAAAGCTTGAGAGATTGTATCCATGGCCATTAGAGCCCTCATACAGTGAAACACACCATACACTTTCACAGTGGACGTAGGCCAAATTGGCTGAACCACTTATAATCCGGTGTGAATCCTCTTCGCCTCACCTCCTTCTACTATATGTGTATGTACTCTTATCCTGCCATTGTTAACACTGAACTGAGCTCACAAACACTTTGAAGGGTGGTGCTGTTTCTAGCATCATCATTTTAGCACCGTCTGTGGGAGGAGAGAAGCTATCTCTTCCTCTTTATTCACTCAACCCCACCAGAGACTTTGGTGGTGAACCAGGCCTCCCCCCTTGTGCGGAGCTATTTCACCATTGAAAGAGGTCCTGTAAGGTATTAAGCTCATCTGCTACTCAAGCTCTTTAGTGTTAGCACATGGAACCAGAGTTACCACCGACTCTTCCGCCGCCCGGAGCAGGAGGACCTAGTTCCAGCCAGGCACCGCCCCAGTCCGAAATGGCGGAGGTGGTTGCAGCCTTGAGATCTTTGGCGGAAATGCAACAAGCTATGCAGGAGCAGTTCGCACAGCTCAGCCAAACTATGATGAGGCCACCTGGAGTTTCACCGGAAATGATCACTCCGGTGGCTGCCCAGCCTCATCTTGACGTCAAGGGACCACCCCAGGCACCAATGAAGGACCAACCTGTGCCTCAACGGAGGAGGGACGTTAATGACCCTAGGCGCTTACGCCTGGGGAGGCAAGGCAACCCTTGCCAGGAGGACAGGTATGATGACCTAGAGGCGGAAGATGTGCCGAAAGAATGTTGGGAGCCGTATGAGGTTTCGAATAATACGGTACGTTCTCTTCAGCAGAGCCGAGGTTCTGGCAGCAGAAGAGGTGAAGAGGCCCAACAGCGAGGACCTTCTTTTGATCGATTGAGTAGAGGGTCAGCCTTTGAGAGGTTGGGCCCAGTAAATGTCCTAAGACAGAGGTTATCAAGGTCGAGAAGTGTAGTTGGCTCACTGAGAGGAGACGGCCAAGGTCGGCCTCACCAAAGCCGACCCCAAGTGGGAAGAGGCAGAGATCAGGAAGAGGTCAACAGCAGACGTTGTGCTGCGGCTGGGGAACCCTCAGTCCATCCCTTGGAGGTGGCTGGGGATAAACTCGGCCAGGCCGACGATGGGAGACCATGGAATGACTTTATCCAACGTCTTGAGGAGAAGATAGGAGACCTCATTAAGAGCTGAGACCCATTACAAAGAGGTTTCTCAGAGGGCTCTCCATTTGTGGTTAAGATAGTGAGCTTCCCGACCCCTGCTAAGTTCGAACCACTCGTGGTGTCTCCCAAGTATGACGGTAGCACCAATCCTGTACATCACATTGAGATGTATTAGTCAGCAGCGGACATCTACTCGATACTTGATGAGATGAAGTGTAGGTCCTTCTCTGCGACTCTGACAGGAGCAGCACACGGATGGTTTATTTCTCTTCCGAAGAATTCAATTGGGAACTTCAAGGGCTTGGACGAACGATTCATTCACAACTTCTGCTTTGGGTTAAGACCTCAAAAGAAGACCACTCATCTACTGTATGTCAAGCAAGGCAAGGACGAGTGCCTAAGGGACTACATCGCCAGGTTCAACAAAGAAAGAATTGAGGTTGAAGATTATGAAGAGAATATAGCCATGACCGCCCTCATAGGAGGTCTTCAGAAAGGGAAGTTGTTATGGAAACCCGCAGAAGACCCTCCCAGGTCCATGGCAGATCTACTGGCAACTGCGGGAAAAGTCATGAATGCCGAAGAGGCAATGGTCACCAAGTATGAGGATGAGAACCGCGGTAGTAGCGGTAAGTCCCAAAGAAAGAAAGATGGAAAGAAGAGGTCACTCGATGATAAGTTTGCTCACTATAGCCCTCTAACCATGAGCTGTGAGCATATCCTCAATGAGATCAAGAATGATAGAACTCTAAGATGGCCAGAGAAACTGAAGGCCCCTCCGCATAAGAGGAATAAAACTTGTGGTGGGAGTTCCACCAGGACCATGGCCATGTTATAGACAGATACTTTGCCTTGAAGGATGAGATTGAGAAGATGTTAAAATCCAAAAACCTGAGGAAGTATGTTGATGTCAAAGCCCCTAAAGGGGGAAGAGATGACCCTAAGAAAAGAAGAAACGACAGATGTCGTGATGATGCCCCATCTAGAAGAGGCAATGATGATGAAGACGATCTGGACCTTCCGCCAAAAGGTGACAACACCCCAGTGAAGAGGGTTGGCATGATCTCCTTTGGTGTTGAAACCATATGCGGAGGACTTGCGGGAGGTGGTTCTAAAGTGGCTAACAGGAAAGATCATGTGGCAGAGGCCAAGTCGGTGGCCAAACTTGAGGTTGTGAATCTAATACAGCGCAGAAGAGAAAGAAGGTGGACATGAACACCCTTATAGTTGGATTCTCTCGGCTCGACTTCAAAGGTATCTTAGCTCCCCATGATGACCCATTGGTAATAACAACAAGAGTGCATGGGTTCGAGGTGCAGAGGATCCTCGTGGATGGGGGAGTTCAGCAGACGTAATGTTTTGGCCTTGCTTCAAGAGCCTAGGTCTTAGCAGAGCTAGGCTCGTACCCTATCATCATCCCTTAATGGGCTTCAGCAGCGAAAAGTTCCACCCATTGGGCATGTATGAGATGGACGTACGGATGGGTGACGAGTGGCCTAAGAGGTTGACCCGGAAGATAAATTTTTTCGTAATGGACAAAAACTTCTTCTCGGCCTATAACCTCATCATAGGTAGAGTGGCCCTTAAGGAGTTTGAAGTTGTGTCGTCGACGGTCCACCAGATGCTAAAATTCCCGACCCCCATTGGGTAGGGGAAGTGCAAGGTGATCAGACCATAGCACGAGAATGTTACTTCAACTCGGCCGAAGAGAAAGAGGCTCATAAGAGGGGAACTACCACCTATAGCATTGATACATTGGACCAGAGAGATGAAACAAAGCTGAAGAAGGGAGGCCGCGGAAGAGGTAGAATCCATCGTCCTCAATGAGGACGAATCGGAAAAAACCATCCAGGTCGGTAAGGCCCTAAAGACAGAAATCAAGGAAGAGCTGATAAACTTTCTCAAGAAGAGGCAGAGTGTCTTCGCTTGGAGTCATGCAGACATGCCCGGTATCAACCCTGAGATTATGAGTCACAAGCTCAATGTGACCAAAGAGGCCAAGCCTATCAAACAAAGACAAAGAGTTTACTCCAGAGAGAAGTACGACATCATCCGGGAAGAGGTCAAAAAATTAGAAGAGGTTGAGTTTATAAGAGAAGTCATATACCCGGAGTGGTTGTCAAATGCAGTCATCGTGCCCAAAGCCAATGGGAAGTGGAGAATGTGCGTTGATTTCACTGACCTGAACAGGTCTTGCCCAAAAGATAGCTATCCCTTACCTTGGATAGATCAGATGGTAGATTCTACTGCAGGGTATGAGCTTATGAGCTTCATGGACGCATATTCAGGCTACAATCAGATCTTCATGGAAGCAGAAAACTCAGAGAAGACGGCCTTCATTACCGATAAAGGGATGTACTTTTACAAAGTGATGCCCTTCGGTCTGAAGAATGCGGGGGAAACATACCAACGTCTTATTAGTAAGACGTTTGAAGATCAAATAGGCAATACTATGGAGGTGTAAGTAGACGACATGCTAACGAAGAGCTTAAAGGCCTGCACTCATGTGGCAGACCTCAAAAAGACCTTTGATACTATGGACCTGTACAGGATGAAACTCAACCCAGCGAAGTGTGTCTTCGGGGTAGGAGCTGGGAAGTTTCTTGGATTCATTATCAATCAATCAAGGCGTTGCTTGAAATGAAGACGCCGAGGAGTATTAAGGACGTCCAAAGACTCACGGGGAGAGTGGTCGCACTCAACAGGTTTGTTTCCAGAGTAACGGACAAGTGTCTTCCATTCTTTAAAGTGCTTAAAAATTCCTTCCAGTGGAACGAAGAATGCATAAAGTCTTTCAACCAGCTCAAGTCTTACCTTGGGTCTCCCTTGTTGTTATCTCGACCCATAGTAGGAGAAAAATTATATGTGTATCTAGCAGTCTCTGAATTGGCCATCAGTGCAGCCATTGTACGGGAAGACGTTGGAATCCAAAGGCCTGTATATTTCAACAGTAAAGCCCTTCAAGGGTCTGAACAAAATTACCCTCGTATGGAAAAGTTAGCATACGCCCTGATGTATGCTTCGAGGAAGATGAAGCCCTACTTCCAAGCCCATTCCATGGTTGTCCTCACTGACTCCCCACTAAGACAGGTCCTACACAAACCTGAGAAATCTGGAAGGTTGATGACTTGGGCCATTGAGTTGGGGGAGTATGACCTTACCTACCAACCAAGGATAGCTCGCAGACTTTGTTGCTGAGTTCACATGGGAAGAGGCCGAGGCAGAGAATGACCTAGAAGGTGTTGAAGGGTCAAAAAGCAGTGTCTTCTGAGAGCAGGAAGAGACAACACCAAACGTCTTCCGAGAGCGGGAAGAGGTGGAACCGAACGCCTTCTGAGGCCAGGAAGAGGTCGAACCCAAAAAGATCAGGGGTAGAGTAGCGTAGAACGAGGAGGATCGGTACCTCTTCAAGCAAGGAATCATGTCAGAGGGGGCCTTCTCATCAGCTACAGACATTTGGAATCTCTTTGTTGATGGTTCCTCCTGTGATAGTGGAAGCGGTGCAGGGTTGATACTTTCAGCTCCAGATGGTGCCAACATTGAATATGCTTTGAGATTCAACTTTCAGGCATCTAACAACGAGTCAGAATATGAGGCCATGATAGCAGATCTCTCATTGGCAAAGACTCTGGGAGTAAGACGACTCCTACTTCATAGCGACTCAAGGTTAGTTGTCAATCAAGTATTGGGAGTCTATAAAGCCAGAGATGAAAGGATGGCTAAGTATCTTAAGAGGGTAAGAACGATGCTAGAATATTTCGAAGAGATAAAACTGAAGAGAGTACCTCGACAAAGTAACAGCCAAGCAGATGCATTGGCAAGGTTGGCCTCGGCGATGAAGACAGGCGTCAAAAGGACAGTTCCGGTCGAGGTCTTAGGAAAAGCGACCATTGAGGAAGAAGAGGTATGCAACCCTTGTCTCAATTTGAACCTAGGAGAGGCATGGATGGACCCCCTCGTCAAATATATCAAAGAGGGGGAGCTACCGAAATCCAAGATAGAGAGGAAGAAGTTAAGATATAGGGATGCCAAGTTCTCCATAGTTGGAGACGTCCTATATAAGAAGGGATTTCTATTGCCTCTCCTCAAATGTGTGCATCCAACCTAAGTTCCCCGGGTCTTATAGGAAGTTCATGAGGGTTCTTACTCCAGTCACATAGGAGGAAGACCCTTGGCCAAGAGAATCATTATGCAGGGATACTGGTGGCCAACCTTGGCTAAAGATGCTGCAGCTCACGTGAAGAGGTGCGATAAATGTCAGAGATTCTCTACTATTCCTCATCAACCTCATCAACCTATGATGTCAATCACCTCTCCATGGCCATTTGCAGTATGGGGAATTGACTTAGTAGGGCCCCTACCAAGAGATGCCAACAGTTATCGATTCCTGATAGTAGCCATTGACTACTTCTCAAAGTGGGTGGAGGCAGAGCCGATGATAACGATCACAGAATAGAAGACCTTCCAATTTATTTGGAGGACATCATATGCAGACATGGCCTACCAAACACTATCATCTCAGATAATGGAACACAGTTCAAGAACTCCTCTTTAGAAAAATATTGCGTAAGAGTTGGGAAAAAGTAGTTCTTCTCATCTCCTGGCCGACCTCAGGCAAACGGTCAGACCGAGGTCACAAATAGAATAATCCTCGACGGAATCAAGAAGAGGTTAGAAGAAGCAAAGGTAAGATGGACTGAAGAAGTCTACGCTGTGTTATGGGCCTACAGGACCACGGCAAGGACACCAACAGGAGAAACCCCGTTTATGCTTGCACATGGCCCAGAGGCCGTCATACCAACAGAGGTGGGACTCCCTACTCACAGGGTTCAGACCTATGGCCCTAATAAAAATAGGGAAGAGAGGAGACTAGACCTAGATCTGATTGAAGAGAGAAGAGAAGACGCAGAAATCAGACAAGCAGCTTAACAGCAGAGAGCAGCAAAATTCTACAATCAGAGGGTGAAGTCAAGACCCATTGTTGTGGGAGACTTGGTACTAAAGAAGACGTTACAGAAAACAAACAAACTCCACCCAAACTGGCATGGCCCCTACAAAGTGACAGAAGAGGTCATACCCGGGACCTACAGGCTAGAAAACCTAGAAGGGGAACCTTTTGCCAATCCCTGGAATGCTGATCATCTGAAGAAGTATTACATATGATGTTCCAGAAAGTTATGTAAATGTACCATCTTATGAAAAGATTATTAATAAGAGATCAGTTTCCATGTCGATTCTTGCTTCATTGTGCTCTAATGGTAGAAATTAAGAGGATAACATCTTAGGTGATGACCTCAAACCCTTACATCATTAAGTGGTGACAAGGTCTGAGGTCAGACACCATAATTGGATGACCTCAGACCCTTAACATCATTAATTTGGTGAGATTAATTATGAGGATAACATCTTAGGTGATGACCTCAGACCCTTATAACATCATTAAGTGGTGACAAGGTCTGAGGTCAAACACTATAATTGGATGACCTCATACCCTTAACATCATTAATTTTGTGAGATTAATTATGAAGATAACATCTTACGTGATGACCTCAGACCTTACAACATCATTAAGTGGTGATAAGGTCTGAGGTCAAACACCATAATTGGATGACCTCAAATCCTTAACATCATTAATTTGGTGAGATTAATTATGAGGATAACATCTTAGGTGATGACCTCAGACCCTTATAACATCATTAAGTGGTGACAAGGTCTGAGGTCAGACACCATAATTGGATGACCTCAGACCCTTAACATCATTAATTTAGTGATATTAATTATGAGGATAACATCTTAGGTGATGACCTCAGACCTTACAACATCATTAAGTGGTGATAAGGTCTAAGGTCAGACACCATAATTGGATGACCTCAGACCCTTAAAATCATTAATTTTGTCAGATTAATTATAAGGATAACATCTTAGGTGATGACCTCAGACCCTTATAACATCATTAAGTGATGACAAGGTCTGAGGTCAGACACCATAATTGGATGACCTCATACCCTTAACATCATTAATTTGGTGAGATTAGTTCTGAGGATAACATCTTAGGTGATGACCTCAGACCTTACAACATCATTAAGTGGTGACAAGGTCTGAGGTCAGACACCATAATTGGATGACCTCAGACCCTTAACATCATTAATTTGGTGAGATTAATTATGAGGATAACATCTTAGGTGATGACCTCAGACCTTACAACATCATTAAGTGGTGACAAGGTCTGAGGTCAGACACCATAATTGGATGACCTCAGATCCTTAACATCATTAATTTGGTGAGATTAATTTTGAGGATAACATCTTAGGTGATGACCTCAGACCCTTACAACATCATTAAGTGGTGACAAGGTCTGAGGTCAGACACCATAATTGGATGACCTCAGACCCTTAACATCATTAATTTGGTGAGATTAATTATGAGGATAACATCTTAGGTGATGACCTCAGACCCTTACAACATCATTAAGTGGTGACAAGGTCTGAGATCAGACACCATAATTGGATGACCTCAGACCCTTAACATCATTAATTTGGTGAGATTAATTATGAGGATAACATCTTAGGTGATGACCTCAGACCCTTACAACATCATTAAGTGGTGACAAGGTCTGAGGTCAGACACCATAATTGGATGACCTCAGACCCTTAACATCATTAATTTGGTGAGATTAATTATGAGGATAACATATTAGGTGATGACCTCAGACCCTTATAACATCATTAAGTGGTGACAAGGTCTGAGGTCAGACACCATAATTGGATGACTTCATACCCTTATAACATCATTAAGTGGTGACAAGTTCTGAGGTCAGACACCATAACTGGATGACTTCAAACCCTTAACATCATTAATTTGGTGAGATTAATTATGAGGATAACATCTTAGGTGATGACCTCAGACCTTATAACCACTATGGTGACAAGGTCTGAGGTAAGGCTATTAATTTAGTTTAAGCAGACACCATTGTACCAAGACTTCAGAGCTAAAACATCACGTGGCAAAGAAGCATTCAACAAACAAAGCAAATGAAGTAAAAACCCTCCTCAGAGGTTGTCATTCCAATTGTAAAAATTCAAAAGATACAAGTTTTATATGTTCCTTAGAGGCTACATCCAATCAGGGGTTACAAAAAGTATCAGAAAGCTTCACAATTAAGACTAAGGGTTAGAAGGGAGAGTGATGGTGTCCGCAGCCTGATCCTTTTGGACGACGTTGGTCACCTCCGCAATGTCTTCTCTGTGGTCAGCTCCTTCAACCTCCGTACAGTCCAGAGTGGCAGTCTCTGCAGGCACAGCAACCTCCTCTTCAACCTCGTGAAGGGCTTGGGCAAGCTGAGGGTTAGCAAAGCCGAGACCTATGAAATCAGAGGCCTTCAAACTTCCAGCCTCCTTCTCCTTGACATCCACCCATTTGATAATAGCTTTAATACCTCTTTCAAGGTACTCAAAGCCGAAGCTCATGAACTCGTCTAAGGCTTTATAGTCAGCAAGTATTCCTTCAGAGGCGTCTTCAAGTGCTGCCTTCACGGCAGAGTCGACCTTCTGCTGGAGAACGTCGTTATTTACCTTCAGATCCACAGCATGGTCCTTCTTAAGTTTGGAGATCTGTTTCTCCAGCCCCTTCACCTTCTTCTCAGACTCGTTAAACTCAGACTTTAGGCGGTCTATTTTGGAATTCAGAGTACTTTGCACCTTCTCGGCCTCTTGACCCTTCTGGATGAGGGGTAACTTCCTCAGAGTCCAGTTGGAGATATGATGCATAGCGTCCATGCCCTGCAAATTATGTGATCATGTATATGAGTTAAAAGTCAAATCAGAGGTTACACTTGGAAACTATAAAGAAATCTGAAGTCATACCTGAATAGGCCTGTGGAGACCAAATTCAACCAGAAGAGGCGTATCCATTGATCTGTAAAAACGTTTATCAACCTCGATCATGGCAGAGCCGATGGCATCCAGTGCCTGCAGACTGTAGCCTACGATACTGTCATTGATTTTTTGTTTCTCTATACGAGCAGCCAACGCGTCAGCAGAGGAGATTGGGATGGCAGAGTCCCCACCTTTTTTCTTCTGCCTATGATCCTCAGGGGCATGTTCGGTAGAACCTCTCTTCTTAGTGGCTTGAGCCTTCGAAGTTGAGGGAGCTGGAGGAGGAGCATTCAGACCAGCCTTCTTGGCAATCTTTGTCAAACTCGGTGCCACCATTACCCAAAGCTCGTCTGAGATATCCTTCAGACGTTCTGCAAAATTGAAAGGTCTGAGTTAGTGAGTCAGACATGCATAAACTCAGAGGTATAACTTGAATAAAAACACTTACCAAGCTCTATAAGAGGACTACCCCCCAACCCAGTCTCGGAGAGGTAGTGGGGGTTCATAAGTTGTTCAAACTTAATGAGCAGACCATGCATCCCCTGATCCTGAAGGTCTTTGACCTTCTGAAGATTCTGCAGGCTTAGACCAGGGTCGGCCTTGGCAGACATTGTAACCTTGCCCCACCTTATGGGCATTCGCGGCTCTAGTAAGGAGGAGGGTGCACATGGGCCAAATTCCCATGGCCCTGAAGCGAAGAAATAGCGAGGCTTCCAGTTATGGTTGGAAGTTTGAGTTATCTGGAGCATCTTCTTCTCAGGCTTCCGAGCTACAAAATGATAGTAGCTCGGATGGTTTTTGTCAGAAGAAGGAACATAACAACCTACGAAGACTTGGACTGGAAGGTCTGAATGGTGAACAGCCCTCCATAAGACGATGGCCCCAATTATTACCCTCTAGGCATTGGGTGACAACTGGGAAGGGGCCTAGTTGATGTAGGCTAATATAGACCTAATGATGGGGTGGATTGGCAGACGAAACCCTAACTTAAACATCTGCTCGTACAAGCAGACCTCACCATCTCGTCCATGATATACCCTCTCTTCCCTCAGAGGCCTCCTGGGCTTTATGGAGGGGCTGATGGAGTATAAGTATCTAAATCAAAGAAGGTCTACCTCAGTAACTGAACTCTCAATCTCGGTCGCCTCAGAGACGTCGACGTCACTTTCAGCATCATTGTCATCGTCATCATCCATCTCAACGTCGAACGGAGCAGACATTGGAGGATTACTTGGGAACCTCTGAGCAAACTCAGCCCCTGTGACGGTCGACAGGGGAATGGAATCAAATATTGGTGGAATAGCCATGTTTGGTTCAACAATCTCAACCTCTGAGGAAGAGGACGATGTGCTTGAATGGTTGTGAGAAGAGGCCCGACTGGAAACCTCGGCTTGATCAAGGGCCTGATCTTGTTGATTTGTAAAGTCCATGGCCTCTTGGAAAGAATCCACAGACATTGGGTCTTATGTGGAGGACTCAGACTCAGACATCGGTGATGGTTCAGCAAGAACCTCGGCTTGGTTAGTGGGTTCTGATGGTTTAGGGTATATCACCTTCAGGGGTGGTGGAAAGATAGGTCTGAGAGGAAATTCCTATGACCTACGAGCCTCCTCCTGTGCTCTTTCTATTTGCCTAATTTTCTCTAAAGTCTTCTCTCTGAGAGAAGGGAACTCCTTTAGGAGTTGGTAGAGGAGTCTGAGCATAAGAGGCAGACACTACACTTATGGAGACTTCCTAAATAATAAATAAGATTGGCTAATGGAATAAAGCAATTTAAAGATCAAAATGTTAAACCTAGAGCAAGAACAGTTCGCCTGAAAATATGGGGACTCGTCGAAAATCCCCAAAAACCCACCGAAAAATGCAAAAGTAAAGGGAAAACAGGGAAAATGAAGGAAAAGGGATGGAAAAGGATACCTGAGGATGAAATGGTAAGGAAGAAGGAAGAAGACGCGAGGAATCACCACCAGAGGCTTCGAACCAAAGCTTTTCTAGAGAAAGAAAATGCTGCTGAAACAAATCGTGCCAGGAAAGAGAAATGAGGAAGAAGGAGGGAAAATAGGGTTTGAACCCTTAAATATGGAGGCACATTTCCTAAGGCCCATCATTGCCTTGGGAGCCCCAAAGGACGGCTGACAACACATGCTTGCCAGGAAAGCCACACTTTAGCAATGGACAAGTGTCAAATGAACATTGGCACATAGAAAAAAGACCTCGGAGGTGTAGTGATCCCATAGTCACCTGCCCTCACATGTAACTACGGGCTGGGGGTGATTGATATGCCCCAAGTGTCACCTCGGCTCAGAGGCATCAACCTCGACCGAGGACATGGCCGACGTTGGAAGAGCCTTGGATCGATAACCAGCAGCCTCGGCCATAGAAGGGTCAGCCCTGGCCGACACCACTACAAACCTCATCAAGGGGAGGTTGCATGTATCATAAGGGTCAGCAGCTCTTCAGTTCACCTGGGAATGACAACCTCGGCCAGGGGTAGGCCGAGGTTATTAGCATACATACCTCTATCAAGGACAAACCCATCAATGAATCAGCCGATGTTCCAGGCACAGTCCAGCTTAACCTCGGCCCTGGCCGACCTCAATACTTGCCTCGGCTTCACTTAAGCCAGGACCATAATGACTCATCTCGGATTGGATGGACAATTGGACCTTACCAGTCTCGGCCCCTTCCAGGCCGAGGTCATGACTAAGCATCGAGGCTGAGCTATTATTGGCGTATGTGTGGACAAGGACACGTGGACACAATTCAGTTATAACAAATCATTCCCTTCATATGGAGGGAATATTTCATCATCATTCTCTACCTGTGACAGTGACAGATGTCTTCATTAGATTGGCTAGATCAACACACACATGCTCATTGCATGCATAGGGGGTACATTACACCCCCCTGGTACTACATGTAGAGGTCATCCTCTACCTTGCAAAGGATCCGAAATTGGTAACCCTAGCTGAAACTCTGTTCAAATACACAGTAGAGAGAGAGAAAGCTTGAGAGATTGTATCCATAGCCAGGGGTGGCCATGGGCCGGGCCTGGGCAGGCCCGGTCGGGCTCGGGTCGGGCTTGAAAAATTAACGGCTATCCCAAGCCCGCTCGGGCCCAAATCGGGCCTTATTATGTAATCACAAGCCCGCCCAGATTTGAAAGCTCTTTACCCAGGCCCGCCCGATCGGGCCATATTATATTAATTAAAAGATTTTTTTTAAAATTAAAATACCTATTTTTTTTTATTTAAAGACCAATTTTTTAATTTAAAATCTGTTTTAAACTCCACATATTATAAAGTCTATATATAAAGTTTCTCACTCTACATGAAAAGACTTGGTATACGTTTTTATATTTATAAAAGTTCCCTCCCCCCAACATATATATATATATATATATATATATTTCGGGCCTCGGGCCGGGCCGGGCCTCATCGGGCTTAAAAACTCATGCCCAAGCCCGCCCGAAAAAAAATCGGGCCTATAAAATTTTGCCAAGCCCGCTTTGCGGGCCTATTCACCTTACCCAAGCCCTATTTTTTTATTGGGCGGGTTGGGCGGGCTTGGCGGGCCTCGGGCCTATGGCCACCCCTATCCATAGCCATTAGAGCCCTCATACAGTGGAACACATCATACACTTTCACAGTCGAAGTAGGCCAGATTGGCTGAACCACTTATAATCCGGTGTGAATCCTCTTCTCCTCACCACCTTCTACTATATGTGTATGTACTCTTATCCTGCCATTGTTAACACTGAACTGAGCTCACAACCACCTTGAAGGGTGGTACTGTTTCTAGCATCATCAATGGCCATCATTGTTCTCTGGTAGGTCGCCCCAGCATTCTTGAACCCAAACGGCATCACCCTGTACATGAAGTTACCCAATGGGGTTCTGAATGCTGTCTTTTCTGCATCCGATGGGTCCATCTTGATCTGGTTGTACCCTACATACCCATCCATGAAGCTATACATCTCATGACCCGCCGTTGCATCTATCAGGCCATCAATGGAGGGTAGAGGGAACTTATCCTTGGGGTAAGCTCTGTTTAAATCTCTAAAGTCCACACAGATCCTTATTTGTTTTTTATCTTTCTTTCTTACTGGGACAATGCTGGACAGCTAGATCGGGTGTTGTATCGGCTTGATAAACCCTGCCGCCAGTAAGCGTTGAACCTCTTCCTTGATCTTCAAATCTAACTCGGGCTTGTACGTTCTCATTGCTTGCTTTACTGGAATGGCTGAAGGCATCACGTTTAACTTGTGACAGCTTACTTCCTCATCCAACCCCTCCATTTCTGTGTATTTCCATGCAAAAACATCTATAAACTCTCGAATCAACTCGACTAAAGCCTCTCGTTTCTCTTTACCGAGATCCTTTGAGATGAAGACGGGTCTTGGATCTTCTCCTCCTTTTTCCAGGTTCAACTTCTCCAACTCTTGTGCCTGGGGCTTTAGTTGATCCGCCATGTAATCTGGTTCCTCAGCGACCTCCTCCACAAATTCGTGTATGTTAGAATTGTCTATCACCATACATTGTCCCAATTGATCCACCAGAAAGCACTCGTATATCGAGTCAACCTCGTCATTATCTTCCTCGGCCGCTCGATCACACCGTTATAATCGATGCACCACCTTTCCCTCCTCAGTAATGACCTTTTTGCACTGTCTGCTGACAGCGGTGACTGCCTTCCTCTTATTTTCCCTATAAGCCTCGACCACCCTATTTTCTGAGAAGCGGCTCAGCACACTTTTTCGTTGGACCTCGTACTCCATCGGGTCCACTCTGGGCCTCATCCTATCTCTAAGCTGCTTCGAGATGCTTTGGGGTCGAAGGACCTCCTGGTGAGCCTCTTCGGACATTACTCTTGTGCTGCTCACAGTCTCTTTACTCTGCTCATTCAGGGGCCCCATCCGTTCTTTGATCGAGGGGACCCATGCCCCTTCCATCCTTCTCGTTAGGACCCTGGAATCCTCTTCCAACTCAGTATAAAATGCTGCGTCCACCAAGTGAGCTTCCTCGATGGCGAAAGGCCTCTTTGTAGCCCTAATGGTCACTTATGTCCCCTTGATGTTCGCCTTAGCACACTGGTGGTGTGTAGAAGGAACCAACCCTTGGTTGTGCATCCACACCCTTCCTTTTAGCATATGATAGGAAGTTGCACTCTTTATCACGTGGAACTTTATATGGGAACTCAAGTTTCCCATCACAATGCCCACATTAACATATCCAATAGATTTAAAAGATTGGTTATCATATCCCGATATTACCAGAGGCATGGGGACTAGTCTTTCTTTTAGAATACTAGCAGCACGAAAGGAGTTAATGGGCATGATATTAATGAAGGCTCCCCCATCCATGAGAGTCCTCGCAAAACTAACTCCGTTGACGCTGGCAGTCACGTACAATAGCCTGTTATGAGGGAATCTCACAGCCCTATCGGCATCACTGAAAGTCACCTCTGACAGGAACCTTCTTACCAGCCTGGCCATGGGTCCTTTCCATTTTAGCGAAGGGACAGCGTCTTTCCTCTTAATATCCAGTATCGCCTGGGTTATTTCCAACCTGCTTTCTTTTGGGATCCCCACTTAGTCGAAGAACCAGGTGAACTTCGGGGATTTTGAGACTGCACAGTACTCCAGGACCGGATCTACGTCCTCACCTTCAAGGCTGTATACGTCCTCCACGTCCTTGGTGCTTGCTTCATCGTAGGCCAAGACTACATTGTCCATTCCCTTGGTACAGGTCTCTAAAGCTGCTTCGTACTCTTCTCATTCTCTTCTTTCCGCCTCTTCATCATAGGCCACCACTAGATTGGCCCCAGGTGCCGGTAGTGGGTTGTTATTGACATTCTGTGGAGGGATTTGCAACGTTCCTGCTCTCACGCACTTGTCAATAATTCTCCTTAGCGTGAAGCAACTTTCTCTTGGGTGTTGGTTCCTCCGATGGACCTGGCAATACTTTGGATCCGCCTTTGTTGCTGTATCGGGCTCCCGACAGGAACGCCCTTTGGCTCATAGACTGTTCCCCCTTGGACCATCTCATTGTAACATCTAATAGCCTCTTTTACTGTACAAGGTAATGGCAGTGGGTCTTCCCTGAACCTTCCAAACTTCCTCTTATTGTCTTTCTTTGGTACCTTGCCCCCATCTCCTCCCTCGGTGTACCCTACCCGTGGGGGCTGAGACCTTCCCCCGACGGGTTGCATCGGCTACCTGAACATTATAGGCACCGCCACCGGATTGGGTCGTACCACCAAAGAGATATTTTTCGCTGCTTTTAAGAACACCGAGAAAGTCCCCTCGCGCGTCTCATTAATGAGATGGCAGATATACTCAGGAAGCATCCCCTCAACGCAGATCTACAATAACTTAGACTCTTTGGCCTCCTCCCTTACGTCCAGGGATCTTTCTCTGAACCTTCGAACATAGGCTACCACTTCTTCCCGGGTCGTTGCTTCTCCCTACCCAGTTGGGTCAAAGTAAACTCATCCTCTGCCAGAAAGAACTTCTGGACAAACAAAACATGCATCTCCTCCCACGTGGAAATACTCCTATGAGCCAAATAAGAATACCAGGTATATGCCTTGTCGGTTAAGGATTTGGAAAACACCCTTAACCGAAGCTTCTTATTATTGCAATGTGCTCCCAAGTGTTCGACGAAGCGCTTGATGTGCTCCTTCGGGTTCCCACCTTTTCCCGTGTATTTTTCAAAAATGGGAGGAATATAGTCCTTCGAATAGGGTTCGTCGTTGTACTCCTGAGGATACGGTATTCGAAAATCATCGTAGACTGAAGCTACCTCGCCAGCAGATTGCGAGGAAGCCTGCATGAACTTCAGCATGTCCATTTGCATCTCTTTTCTTATTTCCTCCATGTTCGATGCCGTTGGGGAAACAAACAATGGAATCACGGGTTGAGTGCCCGTTGCAGCTGGAGTAGGCGCCACGATTAGGGCCGCCGATGTTCCTGATGTTCTTGTTGCTGGATTCACAATAGATGGTACGCTCGCTAGGACTGCTCCCGCTACACCTGCACCTGGTGGGACCATTGGAGCTACCCCTGGTGTCACGAAGGCATTAGCCTCCAATCCTCCCAGTATAGTTGAAGCTACTGGAGTTTGCAGAAACTAGTAAAACTTGCTCATGAGGAGCGCATCCTGAGTGGTCCCCAACCCCGCACTCGTGGAAGCTTGTGTCACCCCCAGAACGCCTGACATCGCCGGAACCAGAGGTACCTCTACTCGTGGAGCCCCATCTCTTAGGGACTCCAGTTCTCTCGCAGCCTGTTCCTCATTATACTGGATGTCATCAAAGTTGAGCCTTCGATTAGCATTATCTTGCACCATACTCCTACTTAGAAGAATGCCTCCCCAGCAGAGTCGCCAAATGTAAGAGGGTACTTTAGATAAGATGGAGGCGTAATCCCTATTTGAGTATGGTAATGATAAGCTAATTTGGCCAAAGCTTTGGGTTAATGATAGGACACAAAAACACAAACCCAATGAAGATGAACTCAGTTTAAACTTACAAAACTCTCGTGTATAACTCAGAAAATAGTAATGAACTTTAGAAGTCACTTAGTTAAAGGGAGAGAGAAGTAAGCACCCTAGATACACCTTGGTAGGCAGGTAGAAACACACCAAAACACCCTTTCTCTCTCTGTCAAGTATTAAAGGCTTCGTGATTAATAACATTGGTGAGTGGGTGAATCCCTCTGGTTTGTAATAACTCTCTCTAGCAATAACTCCTTGATTCTCCAAAGAACGTCCTTTCCTTGGAGGTGGTTGGGGTCCTAAAATAGCCTCCCACACCATCCCCGAGGCAACCCAGTCATTAAAGACTATGAAAGACATCCCTCATACTTTATGTCACAACATTAAATGCCTGATGCACTAGTTGTCTCCACGTCATAAACATTAAATGCCAAGACATGCCTTTTGCCTAACCACTGTGTGTCAGGGGACTGTTGTCGCAGATGTGGCTCACCAACTGCCTGACAGCCCCAAATACCACGGTGGTTTACTCAAGTGCAGGTCTGACATTGTTTAGCTGGCTAGTGACATCACCTAAAGTAGATGTGACATTAAGTAGAGGTCTATTTGGTTCACAACTCAATACCCGATGGAACTCCAAGCTGCTCCGCCCGAGGTTCCACGGTCAGGGTCCTTCGATGTTTTACCAGGTGTATTTAAGATGGTCAGGACAAGCCCCAACGGTACCTCACTTCTCAATCCTCCAAACCAAGTCCCTCTAAAGTTCCCACGGTGAGGTCGTTCGATAGAGCATGAAAGCTCTCCCAGGCCCTCCCAAGCCTGGTCTCTCGCGAGTACCGTGCGACCTCACATAGATTCATTATTCTCATTACATCATTACAATCATTATAGATCATAGTCTATATAAAGAAAGATACAATATGACTAATTAATCAACAAGCTAAAGTATAAGTTTTCACGCCAAGCTACCACGCTTGAGTTGCCACGTTGTCTTAATCCCGAACACTGTTGGTAATGGGTGGATTATCCCTAATCTCAGGATTACCTCCAAGATCCCTCTACAATATGTGGTGATAATAAGCATATGTAGTCATACATATATATATATATATATAGGGAGAGGTTCACAAGTGAACCTAAAAGATGAACTTTTTAATGAACCTTAACAAAAAAATACTTAACAATTAATTAATTTTAATTCCTATATTGTAATTGGTCCATGCCAGCGGCAACGGATATGTGTGTTGATTGATCCCCAGCCCCCCCACCCCACCCACCACCCTGGCGCACCACCCCCCCCGACCCACCACCCCCATGGCAGTCCTGCTGCCATAAGGGCCATTATAAGGGTTGCCATGGTGATGGTGGTGGTTGGGGGTGTGCGGGGGGGGGGAGGTTGTTGGGGATCGATCGACAAGCGTGTTCGTTGCTGTTGGCGCAGACCAATTACAACATAGAAATTAAAAGTAGTGAGTTGTTAGGTGTTATTTTGTTAAGATTCATTAAAAAGTTCATCTTTTAGGTTCACTTGTGAACCTCTCCCTATATATATATATATAGAGAGAGAGAGAGAGGCAGGCTCCTGTACACACTATGTTTGCACATTAAGTTTGCACATTAAGTTTTTAAAGTAGTAAAAAAAATATTTTTGAGTGCTGGCGCACACCAATTTTTTTATGTGATATTTTAACATTTCAACGGACTCACATAAAAAAAATTAGCTCAAAAAAACTTTTTTTACTATTTTTAAAAAATCGGTCAAACTTTCGCAGTTTTTAAAGGGCTTAAAAGCATAGAAAGTTTGACCGATTTTTTAAAATTAGCAAAAAAAGTTTTTTTGAGCTGATTTTTTTTATATGGGTTCCTTGAAATTTTTAAATATCACACAAAAAAAATCAACTCAAAAATATTTTTTTTACTACTTTAAAAAGGTAATGTGCAAACTTAGTGTGCACAGGAGCCTGCCTCTATATATATATATATTATAGCATGCTTTAATTTCGAACTTAAAAATAGTTTAAAATCTCTACCTTTTGAAGATAATAACTTTGATGAAGGTGTTGAAAAAAAATTAATAATCTCCAAACATTTTGAATTTTAGCTCTTCTAACAATTCTCTTTCACCCAAAATAACGCCTCTATAACACTTGAAAATCTTTAATTATGGGAGGATAATTGTGTGGGATAGTATAAGTGAACTATAGAGAGAATAAGCAAGCTCTTGATGAGTTAAAATGGTGAATAGAATGTGTATTTATTGATTGGACTAGATGTAGATTTTCACTCAGCATATAAGGGAGAAATGGGGTAAGTAATAGCCTACAAGCCACCTTACATGCTCCATGCCCATCTCGCATGATCCCTACCCATTAGGTTTTGCTACCCTACTGCCTAAATGGTCCAAACATAGCTATAAAGTGGTCAACACCCAAAGGGAGCTGTCCAAAAAACACTCCACAAAGTTACACACTCGACAGCCCATAACTAACCTAATATATTGCTCATAGATCATCCGGATCAATCCGAAATCATTTGGATCGATCCAAAATTCCAATTTTTTAAGCGTTGGGTTCACACCAATAATTATTTTTACAGTTCTGAACATATCTTATCCCAATTTTTCAAATGTGAAAACTTGAGGTAATGCGAATTTTTAGAAAACTTCAAATGTTAATTATTTAACAAAGTCGGGTGTTACAATAAATAAATAAAATAAAACATTTTAAAGAAATAGCAGTTTAAAAAAAATTTAAAAACAAGCTTTCAAAAAGTTTGTCCTAAAAAACTACATTTTTTTATAATTATTTCGTTTTTAAACTCAAAATAAATTGTTCGTTTTGTTTCTTATATTGTTTATAGGGGTAATGATTAGGCATAAATATTGTGTATTTATCCCCTTAATTTAAAAGTTTTTATCACCTCGTGTAACGTAAATCCATTAATTTCTTTCATATTAGTGATACTAACCTTTTTTATGCAGTACATCGAGTTTTGTGTATTTCTAATACATTTTGCAGGAAATTCGTTCAAGAGAAGAAAGGAGAAAACTCAAAGTCGAGAAAGAAAGATGAAAAGCAAGATAAGGAAAGTTGAGGGGCAATTTTGTAATTTTACACTCAGAACTGGAAACAGACTCCCTAAAGAATTTGAAGTTTGTAGTCCTATGAGCGCACAGGAAGAAACGGTGTCCAAATCCAAGCTACGAGTGAAAAATTGTGAAGGTCTGAAGTTGGGAAGAAATCATGGGAAAAGGAGCAAAAAGAGAAGAAATTACTTAGAAAAATTTCCAACTCAAAAGTTCCTGAAAATACTGGAAAAGCGAACCGATTTGCCCCAGTAAAGCATAAAAAGAGGAAGCGTCCACTGCAATGACATGTAACTCCCACACAAGCTGCAGCACGTCCAATCCAAAGAAACTATGCCTGACGACCCTGTGGCTGGGCACCTGAAATATATATATATATACAAGAGAGTGAAAATGACAGTAAACGAGTCAGGGCCCGAGTGTAAAATAGTTTTAAAAATAGTTTAGCAAGTATTTAAATTGTTTACTAGCTAATATGACAACCATGTTAGTACACGACACTCTCTTGAGAATTCTCACATCTCATCTAGTGTGCACGCCTGCCATACTACTAGAATGCCTCATAAGTCTATCTACATCATCTCCCATAAATTCTATTTCGTGAGGTCACAAGTTTATGATTTTATTTTAAAGATCAATCTCTTAATGATTACTCACGTCGATTATGTATTTCTCAATACTTTTGTGAAGTTCCCAACACTTACTACAATTATGGAGCATCTATTTAATATTTATCTTCTTATACGCACAGTATAAGTATTCCATATATACGTATATATATATTAATCACTCATATAATGTATATACTATTGGCACCCCACATAAAATCTATGGTGCTCGCATACTCTGCTATCTAGTCCCCGTATATCTCGTACAAGGGAAATACTAGTTCGAAATCACTCTCAAACTATATTAACACAAAACACATCAAATGGAGGCGAAGCATAGTTCCAAGTCACTAAGAGGTCAGCACATACCCCTCATGTCTCTTAGGACTGTCTGACTATCATTCTCAGAGAGAATTTACCAAGGAATCCTATGTTCTAGGGTACGATTCGATATCCCCCATAAAGCTCCTATCGAGATAAGACTATCCCGGCGCGACAACCTCCATGATAGCAAGTAGCGCGGATATGATTATACACAGATATATATACATTCTATATATGTACACAAGCACTCGGTCATATATATAGATATTCACATCTTTCAATTAGGTTCGCCCACGACCCATAATAATATTTTAACCGTACGTAGTATAATTCACCCAATTCCTACGCCTAATTAACCCATTTCTTTTTACCCTCAATTATCGCCATTTCATACTTACTTCTCATCCCTCGAAGTATTCTCTCTTCCTAAAGGTAAATTCAGTAGGTACACCCTCACTAGCATACTGGTCTAAGTCTTTCATGAATCTCTCAATTCCTTATTTAACGTACGCACGATTTCTAATATATGTCATACCCCCATTATCCCACGGTTACATCTCATATAATATTATATTCAACGGAACCTACTTAGACCCTACTGGTCCTCTTCATGACCCATTATGATCTTTAAATGATATCCAAGGGCTCCTATGAATTTTATCCGAATTAGGCAAAAAGGGGAAAAACATTCAGTTTCCATGAGGGGTCGATCGATCGACATTCTTGAGTCGATCGATCGATCAAGCAGTTCTTGCCCAGATTCTACTATTCCAACGTACGGGTTTCATCACCTTTCAACCTCTAAATCATGCTTAATTCATCCCAAACTCCCAAACAATTAAACCAAGAGTTATGTCAACCTATCTACATGATTTCCTACGTAAAACATATACGAATTCATCAAGGGCGTGGATTTAAAGGGACAAATTCTGTAGAATAATCAAGAACTCTAGTTTTATCATAAATTCCAATATTCTCAATCTTTTTCCAGATTTCTTTCTATTAAATCATTACAAATTCATGGATGATCCTCTACATATGTTAAAGGTTCCAGACTACATGTATTCCTCCTAAAACAAGCGATTTAAATTTCCTAAACCATATAATTCTTCAATAAAAACATGTATTCATCATTCCTAATCTAACATGGGTGAAATATTAACTAGGAATAAGCAAAATAGATATTTGCCTTAAGATTGTAGGTCTGATTCCACGAAATAGACTGGTATAGGTTTGATCCCCTCGCTCCGATCTACGCTACGGTGGTGGAATCGGGCAAGAAGGTTGTGAGTTGGTGGTTCTCTTCCTTGGAAAGATCTCTCTATTCTCTCTAACCTAAACTCTCTCTAACTCTCTAACTCCTAACCCTCGAGGACTCTAATTCCCATCAGATTAAAACCTATCATTTTCGTCCATAATTAAGCCTAAAAATGGCTAATTACTAAAACACCCTATCAGGTTGTCGGTTAGGTCTAAAAACGTCCCGAGACCCAAACTAAACCCCCGGGTATATTTTTCTGACTATCTCGACCCTTTCGGACACGTTGGTGCACTCGAAATGACTATACAAGTTATTTATAATTTATTCACTTTTATTATAATAATTTAGTCCCGACACGACACGTGTGCGTCCCTACTTAATTTTCCATATTTGTCGTATTATTTACTCGCAATAATTTTTAATAAATTCAATTCTATATATTACTTTACTCATTAAGTAATATTCAACCAATTCTCAATAATTACTAACTCTCGTCACGCTAGTAAATATTTAAAATAAATTTTGGATTAATATTAAATTAATTTATCTCAATTAAATTAATAAATCCCCAATTTTAAAATCCATAAAATACGGGGTATTACATACTTTTCCCCTAATAATAGAATTTCATCCCGAAATTCAAAAAATAAGGCATACCTGGCAAAAATAAATTTGGGTACTTTTCGTGCATATCTGCCTCGCGCTCCCAAGTGGACTCCTCCACGTTATGATGCTCCCATTGGACTCGTATAAGTGGAACTACCTTCAACCTCAATCTCCTCTCGCTATGGTCTGGGATATCCACTGGTATCTCCTTATAAGAATTGTCGGGATGTAAATCAATCTCCTCAATCGCGATGTGAGTGTGGGCCATATCATCCCGAAGATATCATCTCAATAACGATATGTGGAATACATCGTGAATACGGTGCAAGTGCTCTGACAACCCCAATTTGTATGCCACCGGCCCTATCCTCTCAATAATGGGAAATGGTCCTACGTACCTCGAAGCCAACTTCCCCTTCTTCCCGATTCTCATTACTCCTTTCATAGAAGACACACGCAGTAATACTTGGTCCCCCATGTTAAACTCTCGAAAGGACCGCTTTGCATCGGCATAGATTTTCTGCATGTCCTAGGCTACCCGAATGCAACTCATGATTAATTCGATCCTAGATGATGTCTCCTGAATTACCTCTGGTCCAAGCAACTTGTTGTCCCCCACCTCTAGTCAATAAGAGGGAGAAAGACACAGTCTTCCATATAACGCCTCAAATGGGGCCACGCCGATCGTGAACTGATAGGAGTCATTATAAGCGAACTCCACTAGTGGAAGAAACGGCTCCCAACCTCCTCTAAAATAAAGGACACACATGCGTAGCATATCCTAAGGCATCTGATTGGTACGCTATGTTTGTCCATCCATCTGTGGGTGATTAGTTGAACTCAATCTCAACTCTGTACCCATAGCCTCATGAAAGCTCTCCCAGAAGCGCGACACAAAAATTTTGTCTCTATCGGACACAATATCCAGGGGCACCCCATGTAGCCTAACTACCTCGACAATAAACAATTGTGCATACTGTCCTGTGGTGTAGTCCATCCTCACTGGTAGAAAATGAGCTACCTTGGTCAACCGATCAACTATAACCCAAATGAAATCGTGACTCTGTTGTGATGTAGGCAATCCAGTGATGAAATCCATGGAAATGCTCTCCCATTTCCACGTAGGTATCCCCAGTGACTGAAGTAACCCTAGCGGTCTCTGGTGGTCCACCTTTACCATCTGACAGGTAGCACACTTGGACACGAACTCTGTAATGTCCCTCTTTATTCCACCCTACCAAAACTTCCGCCTCATATCCTGGTACATTTTATCCCCTACGGGATGTACCGTAAATCTAGACCCGTGCGACTGTGTCATCACTATGTGACGTAAGTCATCTCCCTTGATGACCACCATTCTCCCATTAAACCTCAAATCCCCATCAGAGCTCACTGAATAGGACTCAACACCCTCTGCTAAGATCCATACAATTTGATCCTGACAAAACGTATCTGCTTCTTGGTCCTAGACCACCCTCGTAACAATCTCTTATGTGACTATCATATAGGATATAAAGTAATGGGCTACCACATCCTGGTGTCCCAACTCTTTCCACTTCGCTTTCCATACCTCCACTACCTCACCTACTGGCCTATGACTTAACGCATTAGAAACTATGTTAGCCTTCCCCGAATGGTACTGTATCTCGAACTGGTAGTCTTTCAAAAAATCCATCCACCTACGCTGATGCATGTTCAACTCTCACTAAGTAAACAAGTATTGCAGTGACTTGTGGTCTGTGAATAAGCGAAACTTCTCCCCCAACAAGTAATGCCTCCAAATCCGTAATGCAAACACGACCGTTGCTAGCTCTAAGTCATGGGTGGGGTAATTCTTTTCATGAGGTTTAAGCTTCCGGGAGGCATAAGCTATAGCCTGCTCCTCCTGTTGAGGTACTCCACCGAGTCCCTATAGAGAGGCATCAGTATAAACCAGGTACTCCACCCCCGGCCTAGGTAAAGCAAGAAATATAACCGAATTCAACTTATCCTTTAGCTCGTCAAAAGCCAATTGACAAGCGTCATCCCATATGTACGATACCCCATTGCGAGTTAGATTCGTCAATGTCCCCTCTATCTTTGAAAAACCTCGAATAAATTGTTTGTAGTACCAGGATAACCCCAAGAAACTACGCACCTCTGTTGGTGTCATAGGTTATCCCCACTCCCTCACTATCGACACTTAATATCCCCAATTTTGACACAATGTGCCCCAAAAACTATACCTCCCATAACCAGAATCCTCATTTCTCATACTTAGCAAACAGTTGATTCTCTCATAGAGTCTGAAGAACCCGTCTCAAGTGTTCGGCATGCTCCTCCTCAGTTTGTGAATAAATCAGGATTTTATCTATGAAGACGATGACAAACTGATCCAAGAACTCTCTGAACAATCGGTTTATCAAGTCCATGAATATGGCTAGAGCATTTGTCATCCCAAACGGCATGACTCTGAACTCATAGGGCCCATATCTCGTCAAGAAATCAGTCTTCGACACATCCTGCTCCCTAATTCGTAGCTGATGGTATCCCGATCTCAAATCTATCTTCAAAAAGAAAGCAGCTCCCCTTAGCTGGCCGAACAAGTCATCGATTCAGGGCAACGAATACTTATTCCATCTCTTGACCTTATTTAACTCTCTGTAGTCCACGTACAATCTCAACGAACCATCACTCTTTTTCACAAACAACACCTGAGCGCCCCAAGGTGAGGTGCTCCTACGAATAAAGCCCTGACCTAATAGTTGTTCTATTTGATCCCATAATTCCCTCATCTAGGCTGGAGACATATGGTACGGTGCACATGCTATCAGTCGAGTGCCCGGCATCAAGTCTATGATGAAATCTATCTCTTTACGGGGAGTTAAGCCCGGTATCTCCTGGAACACATTCGAAAACTCACAAACAACTGGAATCCAATCTAGAGGAATCACAATCTCCTTAGAGGTCTCGTCCTCTATGTAATATAAATTGGTGGAAGATCCTCCCTCTGGGCGAGGCATCGCCACTAAAAACATCTCCAGACCAGGACTGGAAAAGATAATACTCCTACCGAAACAATATATTATGGCCCTATACATAGCGAGCCAATCCATGCCAATAATGGCGTCGTGCTCATGCATATCTAAAACTAGCATGTCCGCAGGTAAAATCAAGCTACCAATCTCTATACCTACTCCCCGACATATAAAGAAAATTAAGGACCCATTTCCCAGTGGGGAATCTATGCATGTCATTGTACTCTCTATCGTGTCTAATAACCCCGTGACCCATACAAAGTCAGTAGTTCTAAAATAGTGTGATACCCTAGTATCAAATAATACTCGACCAATAGTGCGATGGATAGGAAACGTACCCTCTATCACGGGCGGCGCCTGCGGTGCTGCTGGCTGGTGGACATTATACACACGTCCATACGGAAATTTCCCCTGCTGGATGAGGGCTATTAGGATAGCTGGTAGGGTTGGCATCTGAGCTAGCGCTAGGAGGGTGGATGGAAAAAGTGGTATATACGGATCTTGACGGACACCCTACTGTTATGGTGACCTATCCCCCTCTGGGAAATCCTGGCGCCTACGGCCATTCATGCCACATCCAAAACACCTGCCCCTGAAGTTTCCTCCCCTTTGTCCCTGCTGACCACAGTCCTGTTAGTCGTTACCACCCCGCCACTCCCCCTGCTAAAAACGTTGTTGGCCCTAATGGCCCTACTGTTGATCCTGTTATTGACGGTGTTGTCCCTGCTAGCCATGATGACTGGACCGGCCCTGCTGGACCTATCTAAATCCCCCAAATCCCTGTCTGGAATTATCGAATCGAAATTGCTTGGTAGGGTCCCCCTGATGGAACTCTGCTCACTGTGACGGGTCTGCCCCTAAGCTGATGGTGCTCCACCAGGACCACTACCTCCAGTCCGGTCCTACTGGATGGAATCCCCTACTCGTTTTCTCCCCTATTGATGAAAGAGATGATCTTGGAAGTGCAACAGAGCAGCGTTGAGTACGTCAGAGTAAGTACCCATTGATAGATTACCTATGAGGTGTTGACGAATCCTCCAGGCTAATCCATCTAAAAACATCAATATCTTCTTCTCCTCAGTGAGTGCCTCATCCGGCACTATAGTGATAAGTCTCGTGAGCTCATCATCATACTCAGTAACGGTCATACTCTCCTGCTTAAGATTCAGTAACCTCCGCCTCATCTCTGCCTGCACGGCTGATGGGAAATATGTGCGGTCAAATCGCACCCAAAATGACTGAATCGACATGTTGTCCCTCTCTTCCAAGGTGATGGTGGACTCCCACCACTACAAAGCGGCCCCCACTAGCTTGAAGGAAGCCAGTAACTGTCTCTACACATCAGTGAACTCATACATGCACAGATGCCTCTGGATATCCTTCTTCCATTGGCTGGCGATCATGATGTCTGAACTTCCCGAGAACTCCAGGGGATGCGCCTTCTGAAAGGAATCCCTAACCCGTTCCCATGCCATGGGAAGCTGTGCTAGAACTAGAGCTACAGCCTGAACCTGGGGTGGAAACTACTGTATAACCGTTAATGCAGCATTCGTCTCCTGAACAACTGTGGCAGCTACTTCAGTTACGTTCATTATTCCTGAGCCAAAGTTATTGGCTGCTCGGGCTGGGCACTCCTGTCTCGGGCTGCTCATCTCGAAGGCATCGAAAATAAGAAGGAAGTTTATTAGTTTACAGTTGATTATCAATCAAAAATAGCTGAAGACATAAATCGTAGAAACCAGAATTCAACAGTCCTAGAATAGGGCTCCATATCAAGTACACTAAGCTGAAAACGCAATAAGTCGTACAAATTCTAAAGGACACTAGAACCTGATGCTCTGATACCAACTGTAACATCCCGCCTAATTAAATACCAGGTGATCAGTCCTTTCTTAAATTAAACATCAAGGTGAACGGTGTGGTTCATTCTCAGCATCACTATCGAAAATAATTTTTCCGTTTTAATCACCCTAAGTAATTAAGCTAAGTGTCGAAACAATTTAAATTATTTTATTTATTAAATTTCGTTGTAAAAACTTTTTTTAAGTATAAACCAGTTAATGAATAACACAGTTGATAAAGATGTCAATCATTCAATGAAACATGCCAACTAGATTACTCAAATCCAAATAAATAACCATAACCACTGATAATGTGATAGATAAAATAATACTAAATAAGAGCAAAATACTGAAATAATAGAAGTGTATGAAATCCCTATCAAGTCTAAATAAAATTCTGGAAATGGGCGACACATGCCCTAACTAAAGGAACTAAATAGGAATATGAGGAGCCAAAAAGAGAAAGCGTATACTGCAATGACCTACAACTCCCACACAAACTACAGCACGTCCAATCCAAAGAAAATACTCCTGACACCCCTATGGTTGGGCACCTGTAATATATATATATATATATATATATATATATATATAAGAGAAAATGATAGGAAACGAGTCACAGCCCGAGTGTAAAGAAGTTTTAAAAATAGTTTAGCAAGTATTTAAAATTCTTACTAGCTAATATCACAATCATGTTAGTATAAGACACTCACTTGAGAATTCTCACCTCTCATCTAGTGTGCACGCCTACTGTACTACTAAAATGCCTCGTAAGTCTATCTAATTCATCTCCCATAAATTCTATTTCATGAGGTCACAAGTCTATGATTTTATTTTAGAGATCAATCTCTTAATGATTACTTACGTCGATTATATATTTCTCAATACTGTTGTGAAGTTCCCAACACTTACTACAATTTTGGAGCATTTATCCAATATTTATCTACTTATACGCACACTAGAAGGATTCCATATATATATCACTCATATAATGTATATACTATTGGAACCCCAAATCTATGGTGTTGGCATACTCCGCTATCTAGTCGCCTTATATCTCATACAAGGTAAATACGAGTTCGTAATCACTCTCGAACTATATTAACACAATACACACAAAATGGAGGCGAAAGCATAGTTCCAAGTCACTAAGAGGTCAGCACATACCCCTCACGTCTCTTAGAACCGTCTGACTATCATTCTTAGGTAGCATGTACCAATGAATCCTATGTTCTAGGGTACGATTCAATATCCCCCATAAAGGTCCCATCGAGATAAGATTATCCCGGCGCGGCAACCTCCATGATAGCAAGGAACGCGGGTATGATTATATATATATATATATATATATATATATATACATTCTATATATGTACATAAGTACTCGGTTATATATATAGATATTCACATCTTTCAATTAGGTTCGCCCACGACCCATAATAATATTTTAACCGTACATAGTATAATTCACCCAATTCCTACATCTAATTAACCCATTTATTTTTACCCTCAATTATCGCCATTTCATAGTTACTTCTCATCCCTCGAAGTATTCTCTCTTCCTAAAGGTAAATTCAGTAGGTACACCCTCACTAGCATACTGGTCTAAGTCCTTCGTGAATCTCTCAATTCCTTATTTAACGTATGCAGGATTTCTAATATATGTCAAACCCCCGTTATCCCACGGTTACATCTCGTATAAAATTATATTCAACGGAACCTATTGAGACCCTACTAGTCCTCTTCATGACCCATTATGATCTTTTAATGATATCCAAGGGCTCCTACGCATTTTATCCGAATTAGGCAAAAAGGGGAAAAACAATCAGTTTTCAGGAGGGGCGATCGGTCGACATTCTTGAGTCGATCGATCGATCAAGAAGTTCTTACCCAGATTCTGCTATTCCAACCTACGGGTTTCATCACCTTTAAACCTCTAAATCATACTTAGTTCGTCCCAAACTCCCAATCAATTAAACTAAGAGTTATGTCAACCTATCTACATGATTTCCTATGTAAAACATGTACGAATTCATCAAAGGCATGGATTTTAAGGGACAAATTCAGTAGAATTATAAAGAACCCTAGTTTTATCATAAATTCCAATATTTTTCAGACTTATTTATATTAAATTATTACAAATTCGTGGGTGATCCTCTTCATATGTCAAGGGTTCCAGACTACATGTATTCCTTCCTAAACAAGCGATTTAAATTTCCTAAATCAGATAATTCTTCAATAAAAACATGTATTCACCATTCCTAATCTAACATGGGTGAAATATTAACTAGGAATCATCAAGATAGATACTTGCCTTGATATTGTAGGTCTGATTCCACAAAATAAACTGGTATAGGTTCGATCCCCTCGCTCCGATCTACACTACAGTGGTGGAATTCGGCAAGAAGGTTGTGAGTTGGTGGTTCTCCTCCTTGGAAAGGTCTCTCTATTCTCTCTAACCTAGCCTCTTTGTAACTCTCTAACTCCTAACCCTCGAGGACTCTAATTCCCATCAGATTAAAACCTATTTTCGTCCATAATTAAGCCTAAAAATGGCTAATTACTAAAACACCCTCTTGGTTGTCAGTTAGGCCTAAAAACGTTCGAGACCCAAACTAAATTCCCGGGTATAATTTTCTGACTATCTCTACCCTTCCAGACACGTTGGTACACTCGAAATGACTATAGGGACGACTTATAATTTATTCACTTTTATTATAATAATTTAGTTCCGACACGACACATGCGCGTCCCGACTTAATTTTCCATAATTGTCGTATTATTTACTCGCGAAAATTTTTAATAGATTCAATTTTATATATTAATTTAATCTTTAAGTAATATTCAACCAATTCCCAAGAATTACTAACTCTCGTCACGCTTGTAAATATTTAAAATAAATTCCAGATTAATATTAAATTAATTTATCTCAATTAAATTTAATAAATCCCCAACTTTAAAAGCAATAAAATACAGGGTATTACACGTCGATTCGATCAGTTTCAGAGAGATATGAAAGATTTACTTGATATTCGATTTAGAGATATCTCCGGATCCAGCCGTGTCGCGAAAGAAAAGGTGTGTGCTATCTGTGAGGCAGGTCATTCCACAAAGGCATTCCCAACGATTTCCACCTACCGATTTCCACCTACAAAGCCATGCACACCGAGCAAGTGGATGCTATAGGAGGGTTCAAAGGAAATTTTAATGCCCGCATGGGAACTCATACAACCCTTCGTGGAGAAACCACCCTGGTTCAAACTATGGACAACCACAAGCTATGATGATCACACATTCACAGGTTGTCCCACCTCAACCCCCTCCTCAATTTCAGCAAGTACAATTTCAGCAAGTACCACCTCCTTAAGCTCCGTATATAACTCCACCACAGAGGAACCTCGAGGATATAATAAACCAGTTTATCAACTCTCAGAGTGCAACCAATTTTCGATATGATTGCATGTTCACCGACACGAACGCTAACATCTCAAAGTTGCAATCTTCGTTGAGTATCCAAGAGAAGGGCAAGTTTCCTGCCCAGGGCCAAAGATCTCCCCAAGGTCAACCTAGTGTTAGCTGCACCTCTACGGAACATCAGGAGCATTGTCAAGATGTAACCACTCTTCATAGTGGGAGAGTAGTTGATTTATCACTTCTCCCACACGACGCTTCAAAAGACGAGGTGACTTCGTTCGGCACGAAAGAGGTCGAAGATATCCCCCTGAATGAGAGTGACAAATAAGACTCTAGTGAGCCCGCGGTAGTACTCAAGCCACCCTCCGCCGCGCCATTCCTTCAAAGATTGGTTCCTCCCCAAAAAGGGACCCCCCGTGATGAAGTGCTAGAAGTGCTTAAAAATGTGAAATTAAACTTACCTTTCCTCAATGAAATAAAGCAAACTCCAGCTTATGCAAAAGTCATAAAAGACTTATTTACAGTTAAGAGGAGGATGAAGGTAAAGAAAAATTTGTTTCTAGCACAAAACGTGAGCTCGGTTCTTCTTAATGATCTCCCACCTAAATTTAAAGATCTTGGTGCACCCACCATTTCCTGCACCATTGGAGAGAATAAAATTGAAAAGCCTTACTCGACTTGGGGGCAAGCGTTAATATCCTCCCCTATTCAATTTATAGGAAACTTGATATGGGTGACCTTAAGCCCATAAGGATCACTCTCCAATTAGCGGATCGAACCGTGAAAATATCGAGAGGCATAGTCGAGGAAGTGATAGTCGAGGTGGACACTTTCTACTTCCTGGTAGATTTTGTCATTTGGGACACAGATCCCTCCTTCGCCTCGAGTAACCATGTCCCCATCATTATTGGGCGCCCATTCTTATCTATGGCTAACGCATTAATTAATACTCTAAATGGGCATATGCAACTCACCTTTGGGAATATGACATTAGAGACTAACATCTTCAACATAGCCCAACAGGCAAGGGAAGAAGATGATCTTCACGCGGTGAGCTTAATTGATGAGATCGTAGAAGAGAACATGAAGGAAAATTTCAATGGAGATGCCTTAGAAGCTTGCTTAGTGTCTAGCCATGAGAGAGAGGGACCTTATACCGCATTTGAGAGAGAGGTTGAAGATTTTCGTGAGCTACTTGATGAGAGAGCGTCGGACGAGGACGCAGTAGACGTAAGTTGGATTTATCGATTCGAAGAGTTACTGCTGAGGGAGGAAAACATGGTGCCCTCTAGTGACACATTCCCGACTCTCGAGTTGAAGAAACTACCCTCCAATGTTAATTATGCTTTCCTTGGAGAGGGTGAGACATTTCCTATTGTTGTATCCTGTAGCTTAGATGAAGAGCAAGAGGGTGAGATATTAAAGATTTTGAGGAAGCGCCAAAGTGCTTTTGGTTGGTGTATAGCTGATCTAAAGGGGATAAGCCCTCTAATTTAGACTCTTAAGATTCACCTCGAGGAGGATATGAAGCCCTTGAGAGAAATGAAAAGAAGGCTAAACCCCAATATGAAATAGGTGGTGAGAGTCAAAATCATCAAATTATTGGATGCGGGGATTATTTACCCAATCTCGTATGGCAAATGGGTGAGCCCCATTTAATTTGTCCCGAAGAATTTGGGCATGACAGTGATTGAAAATGCCAGGGGAGAGCTAGTCCCCCAACGTACCACCACTGGGTGGTGCGTTTGCATTGATTATCAGAAACTCAATGCAGGAACTAGGAAAGACCATTTCCCCTTGCCATTTATCGATAAAAAGTTTGAAAGAGTAGCGGGCCACCCTAATTACTGCTTCCTAGATGGTTATTACGGATATAACCAGATTGAGGTAGATGTACTTGATCAGGAAAAGACAACTTTCACTTGCCTCTTTGGTACGTTTTCCTACAAACGTATGCCATTCAGCTTGTGTAATGCACCAGCGACCTTTCAAAGGTGCATGTTGAGCTTATTTAGTGACATGATTGAGAGAGGGCTGGAGGTGTTCATGGATGACTTTAGCATTTTTGGCACCTATTTCGATCTATGTTTAGCTAATCTTGGGAAAGTACTAGCCCGATGTGTGAGGAATAACCTAGTGTTGAATTGGGAGAAAATCCATTTCATGGTAACTGAGGGTGTAAGGACATAAATTTCCAATTGAGTCCCTGTATTGTTTTGACTTAATTCCGTGAACAAAACTGTGTCTGTAATATGTCATAGGGAGATGTTTATTTTGTCACGATCCCACTTGGTCTATGACGTATTGAAGAAATTGAAGACGTTGCGGCAAAGCTTCAAAGAAATAATCATGTCGATGTTTATTTGGTGCAAGTTTACTCGTCTTCAAAGTTAATTTCATTCCGAGATCACTCGGGTATGAATGCGTATAATTAATGGTGCACGGAATTATTTTTATAAAAGATAAGGATCTATTTTTTATAAAAAAAAATGTTTTAAATGTTTTAAAAGTGTTTTAAAGGTTTAAATTTTGTTTTATGATGATAAGCTCGAAATAGAGTTTGACTAATTTGAATCTCTGTGTTAAGAGACGTTTTTATCTGAAAGTCAAAGAAAGTCAAACTTTCGCATTGTCGCTCAAACGACATTGGATCTCATTTTAACGAGATACAATGTCGCTCAAACGATATGCTTAAGTCGTTCGAATGACAAGTTTATCGAGGCGGTGTTTAAATTCTATTTAAACAGTGTTTGCATCATAATTTCAAAGGTGTGCTTTCTGGAAAAAAGTTTTACGAACCAGAACCTTGTTTGCACACGTTTTCTAAGGTTTAAAAGTCTTAAACACATCCTTAGAGTTTGCAAAGATCCGAGTTATCATTCTTATATGTTTACGTGATCTTGCTTCACCAAAGTTGTTTGTTCTACTCATTGAGCATCAAAGGGTTTTTCGGTGAAGAAGCGATGGACATCGTATTTGACATCGTAGACGAATCAAAGCCATATCGGTGGACACCGAGACATACGTGGAGGCGTGTGTTGTGGACAGAGATCGCGAAAGACAGAATTTCTGCGTGGGCACTAATGAAGAATGGTTGAAGATCAGAAGGAGCGTCAAGACCCGTGGGGATCGAGTCTTTGTGTAAGGCTAATCTGTCTTTGTAAAACCATTATTCATAGTGATTGTCTGGCTTGGGCCGTCCGAGGTTGTTTTCTCGCTTTGGGTTTTTTTCCTCGTACATCCGGCGTTGTGAGTATTCTTCACTTTACTTTACTTGTCTTAATCACTAGATGCATGTTTAGGATTAATCAAGACAAATTTGGTTTAAAGTAAGAATTGGGTTTTCACAACTTGGTTTGGCGCATAATTAAAAGTTGGATCTTTTATGGAGAAAAATTTGCTTTGTTTAAAACACACACATAATCGGGACCCTCTTCAAATTGGTATCAGAGCTAGAAAACATTTTTCATTTGTTTAGTGATCCCGTGTGTTTTCAAAGATGAATTCTGGATATAATGAATTTTCTCGAACTCCTGTTTTTTATGGCACTAATTACACTTATTGGAAGATGAGAATGATATGTGCCTTAAAATCTATTGATGAGCGTGTTTGGCTTACTGTTGAGAAAGGTTGGACACCCCCTGTCACTATTGTAGGTGAGGTCACTAGTTTAAATCCTGTTGAGTCATGGACCGAAACTGAACAAAGACTTGCACAATATAATTCTAAGGGTCTGCACGTTATTGCTTCACATGTCACACACGAAGAATATAACAGAATTATGACTTGTGAAACATCAAAAGAGGCCTGGGATATTTTGGCACTCAGTCACGAGGGCACTAGCACGGTTAGGGCGTCAAAACTTCAAAATCTCACTACACAGTTTGAAACCATTAGGATGTTAGAGAGTGAGACCTTTGATGAGTTTTATGCTAGGTTTTCCAATATTGTCAACTCATCATTTAACCTAGGTGAGAAAATTCTTGACAACCGTGTCATTAAGAAAATCCTTAGGTCGTTGCCTAGTAGGTTTGATGCGAAAGTGACCATTTTAAACTCCTTGGGTAGGTTAGAATCAATGAAACTAGAAGAGATTGTAGGTGACTTACAAACCTATGAAATCGACATGATTACCTCCAAGCAAGTGCCTAAGAAAGAAAAGGGTATTGCTTTGAAAACCCGGAAGGAGGAAATTAAAGTTTAGGATTCCGATTCCGATTCCGATTTTGAGGATGTTGCTTTGTTGGCAAAGAAATTTAAAAAATTTATTAAGTTTCAAAAGCAATCGAAAGATGCCAAGAAATTTGAAAAATTCAAGAACAACAAAGTAGATCCCACCTCTAAGGATAAGTTTGAAAAGCCTAAGAGAGATGAGTCGGATAAGTGTTTTGGGTGTGAGGGGTACGGTCACAAGGTTAAGGAGTGTCCCACTAGACTTAAGAAAGAGGGCAAGCAACCCATTGTCTATAGTGCCACCTTAAGTGATAGTGAACCGAAAGAGGGAGAGAGTTCCCCATTGAGCGTAATTTTACTGCGTTTATGGCATCTCATGTGAGCGACGACGACAATACTCATGTGAATGACACTTCCGAGGAGGTTTTGAGTGTATCCCATGTTAGTGAGGGAGAAGAGAGTGAGGAGGAGGAGGTTGATGTGAAAGAGTTACAAAATGCGTTTAATGAGTTGTATGCCGAAACGGTGAAGGTGAAAAGGGCTAACACAAAATTGCAATCTAAGTTGAATGAGCGTGCCATAGAAAATAATGATAGTTTGATTGAGGATCTTAGGGCACGAGAAAAGAAGTTTAGGGAGAAACTAGAGTTTGTGGAGAAAGAGAGAGACAATCTCCGTGGTCTGATAGAGTCCTTGAAAAAGTAGATTTTAGAATTTAAGGAGACTAGGCGTTTACTCGAGTCTAGGATTCACGAGTTGGAGGAAAGGTTGAAAGACTAGTCTAGAGTCAAGTTTGATTTGGAGGCTAGGTCAGAGAAGTTAGACAAGATTCTAGGCACCGTCCAAATTAAGGGTGATAGGGGAGGTATAGGTTTTGGTGAGAGAGTTGTTCCCATTCCCCCCGCACGTGTGAGAAACACTAGGATGTTTAGAAAAGGTCCACATAAAGGTAATCATTCCCACCACCGCTACACTTGCACATTTTGTGGTAGGAAAGGTCACCTTAGGCGTTATTGTTACAACCTTAGACAAGCTCCTAGGAAGTTTAGGAATAAAGTTGCCTCGGTTCCCCACACCCACATGCGTCGTTTTACACCTACTTGGGTTAGAAAATCGGATTTAGTGGCTTTAAGAATTAAACTTCATGATTCTCGTTTGGGTGCACTTGAATCTTCCCATGCTAAATATAAAGGATGATAGTGTTGCCATGCTTGTCATATGCTAGTTTGCTTCATGATATATTCATTGCTAGTATTATGACATACGTATCTTTTTGTATTCTAGTTTTCATTTGTTTGAGTCCTATTTGAAAAATACAAAAATATTTTGCTTTTGAAAAAAAAAACTTTTGAAAATCCAAAGATTTTGCTTTTCTTTGTGTCAAAATATGTTTGAAAAGCCAAAAATATTTTCAGTTTTTGTTTTTGAGTTTACATGTTTGATGTGGCATATTGGTGTGCTTGGACCCCCCCCCCCCCCCCCCAATCGTTTCATTATCCATGTGGCTAGGACATTTGGTCATTATTATTGATGCTTAGAATGATCTTAACCATTGTTTATATGGGGTTGTTTCGAAGTTGATATGCATCTTGATTCGACTTTGTATATATGCCAACATCGCACACATGCACGAGTTTATATGGATGTTTGACTTCTCTTGCATATTTGAATTTGGTGAGGCGTTCTTATCTCAATCTTGTCATCTATGCGTAAGTAAACTTAAGGAGAAGTGTGCATGTAATAACCGTTTACCGTGAGGATTTAAAATTGGTAAAAATGATGAGTGATTCACGGGAAAGGGCTGCGAGAGTTCAAAATTAACTTGTCGTGAAAGCCACCATTTAAAATAGCCCAAAAAGAAAATTGCAATATGCTATGAAAAAGGGCCAATAAGATTTTCTCTAAGTTGAGAAAGCTAGAAACCTCAAAAGAACTTGAAAAAATATGTTTATATGAGGGCGTTTTGTTGGAGAAAATTTAAACGGGTTTGCACAACTAATCCTAATGTTGAAACATTGCAATTTGACGCTATTGTTTGTAGAATCGTCAAAATTCTGGATTTATGTGCATGTAGTATGTTTAGTTCATTAAGCTCACACTTTAATTATCATTTGGCTATGATAAAGTTTGATGATTTATCGCTATCAATTAGAGCTTCTTGATCATTTCGATGTGTTGGAATTGTGACTCATTTGTAGTTTCACTCCCATTCATTCCATGTCCATGTTTGAGCACATCGGTACTATGTTTGCATGTAACTCGCATTTTTAGTTTTAATGAGTTTTTGCGTTTTGTGTTAAAAACGTACTATTTTAGCACTGTTTTGCTTCTGTCAGTCCCTTCCTGGAATTTTTTTGTGAAAATTTTTTCACTGGCCAATACTTCATAATATTTTTGGGAAATTGGGAAATTTTGGCAAGTCGCGCGAAGTCGTTCAGACGACATTACATCTCATGCGAACGACTTCTGTCTTCGTTCGAGCAACTTCCTCATCTCGTTTGAGCGAAGTCCCTGGCTCGTTCGAACGACAGGGTGAAAATGGCTTCTGATTGGTTTGCAGTCCTCAGGTTCATATTGGTATATTTTTTATACTGCGGGAAGCATTTCTGGACTGTTTAATTTATATGCAGGTTCTTTTCTGTTCCACATTGGTCTTTTGCATATAAGTATGTTTATCTACCGGTTTTCTGTTTTCAACATTGGTATCAACTTGCTTCTATTTGGTATCATTTTCTCATGCTAGATATTTCATATTGGTTTATCTTTTCACCGGATTGTCTATTCGAGACAAAAAAGGGGGAGAGATGTATGTGATGTAGGGGAGATTTGTTTCAGATTGGTAATAAATTGGTATCATATAATTGCTCACATGTTTTCAAATGATATGCTCTTATTGAATATATAAATTGGTTTCATTTGTTCCTCCATACTTCACTTGGTATTTGTTTGTCTGTTTCATGTGTGTAGGTATACTTCAGCGATTCGAGATTTCAAGTCTACATCACATTCAGACAGTTCATGCTTGTCGGTGCTTCATATTCTAGTCCGTGTTATGTATTTTTTAATTTGGGTTTATGGGATGGGATTTAGGCGTCATACGGCTTGACGGCCCGGTTAGGCATTTCACTGGTTTAGTTTTGTCCCGGAATAGTCAAAGGGGGAGATTTGTAAGGACATAAATTTCCAATTGAGTCCCTATATTGTTTTGACTTAATTCCGTGAACAAAACTGTGTTTGTAATATATCATAGGGAGATGTTTATTTTGTCATGATCCCACTTGGTCTATGACGTATTGAAGAAATTGAAGATGTTGCGGCAAAGCTTTAAAGAAATAATCATGCCGATGTTTATTTGGTGCAAGTTTACTCGTCTTCAAAGTTAATTTCATTCCGAGATCACTCAGGTATGAATGCGTATAATTAATGGTGCTCGGAATTATTTTTATAAAAGATAAGGATGTATTTTTTATAAAGAAAAATGTTTTTAAATGTTTTTAAAGTGTTTTAAAGGTTTAAATTTCGTTTTATGATGATAATCTCAAAATAGAGTTTGACTAATTTGAATCTCTGCGTTAAGAGACGTTTTTATCTGAAAGTCAAAGAAAGTCAAACTTTCGCGCTGTCGCTCGAACGACATTGGATCTCGTTCGAACGAGATATAATGTCGCTCGAACGACATGCTTAAGTCGTTCGAATGACACGTTAATCGAGGCGGTGTTTAAATTCTATTTAAACAGGGTTTGCATCATAATTTCAAAGGTGTGCTTTCTGGAAAAAAGTTTTACGAACCAGAATCTTGTTTGCACATGTTTTCTAAGGTTTAAAAGTCTTAAACACATCCTTAGAGTTTGCAAAGATCCGAGTTATCATTCTTATATGTTTACGTGATCTTGCTGCACCAAAGTTGTTTGTTCTACTCATTGAACATCAAAGGGTTTTGCGGTGAAGAAGCGACGGACATCGTATTCGACATCGTAGACGAATCAAAGCCATATCGATGGACACCGAGACATACGTGGAGGCGTGTGTTGTGGACAGAGATCGTGGAAGACGGAATTTCTGCATGGGCACTAATGAAGAATGGTTGAAGATCAGAAGGAGCGTCAAGACCCGTGGGGATCGAGTCTTAGTGTAAGGCTAATCTGTCTTTGTAAAACTATTATTCATAGTGATTGTCTGGCTTGGGCCGTCCGAGGTTATTTTCCCGCCTTGGGTTTTTTCCTCGTACATCCGGCATTGTGAGTATTCTTCACTTTACTTTACTTGTCTTAATCACTAGATGCATGTTTAGGATTAATCAAGACAAAATTGGTTTAAAGTAAGAATTGGGTTTTCACAACTTGGTTTGGCGCATAATTAAAAGTTGGATCTTTTTTGGAGAAAAATTGACTTTGTTTAAAACACACACATAATCGGGTCCCTCTTCAGAGAGCATAGTTCTTGGCCACATAGTGTCATCCAAAAGGATCGAGGTGGATAGATCAAAAATTGATGTCATAGCTGACCTACCCCCACCAAAATCCCTAAAAGATGTGCGCTCTTGCTTGGTCCACGCGGGGTTCTATAGAAGTTTCATTAGGTACTTTAGCGCCATTTTTAGACCCTTAGGCAACCTTCTTATTAAGGACACCCCATTCATGTGGAATGAAGCATGCCAAAATGCTTTTGAAAAATTGAAGAGCATGCTTATTTTCGCTCCCATCATGCAAGCCCCGGATTGGTCCTTACCATTCGAGCACATATATGATGCTAGCGATTTTACAATAGGGGTTGTTTTGGGCCAAAGGAAAGACAAAAATTCTCATGTCATCTACTACACTAGACGGACTCTTACCGGACCACAACTCAACTACTCTACCACGGAGAAGGAATTTCTAGCAGTAGTCTTTGATCTAAATAAGTTTTGGTCCTATCTCATTGGTTCCCCCATCACCTGTTTCACTGACCACGTGGATTTAAAATCTCTCCTCGCAAAGAAAGACGCAAAGTCACGCCTCATAAGGTGGATCCTACTCCTACAAGAGTTTAATCTCTCCATTAGAGACAAAAAATGAGTAGAAAATATCATAGTCTATCACTTATCATGGTTTCGTCCGACGTACCTAGTGATCCTACACCCATAGATGAGTACTTCTCGGATGAGCAACTCTTTGACACCTCTTCTTTACCCTAGTTTACGGATATAGTGAACTATCTTATCATGGGAGTCATCCCTCCCAAGTGGACACCGCAAGGTAAGAAGAGGTTCATTACGTGGTCGTGCATGTTTTTCTATGATGATCCACATCTTTTTAAATATTGAGCTGACCAAATCATCCGACGATGCATACTGGATGATGAGATTTCAAAGGTCATCTAATTATGTCATTCAAAGGCATGTGGAGGCCATTTTTCTATGAAAAAGACAACCGCTAAGATTCTCCAAAGCGGCTTGTACTGGTCCACAATGTTCTGGGATGTAAGCAATTGTTGCAAATCTTGCAACGGGTGTCAATGGATGGAGGAAATAATCCAACAAGACAGGATACCATTATCCCCGATTCTCATCATTGAGGTTTTCGACTACTGGGGTATTGACTTTATGGGCCCTTTTCCCCGGTCTTTTGGCTACTTATACATCCTAGTCGCGATAGACTATGTTTATAAATGGGTGGAAGCTATAGCTACCAAGACTAATGATAACAAAGTGGTGATTAGGTTCCTGCAGGAACACATACTTTCTCGCTTTGGTGCGCTGAAAGTGATAACTAGTGATAATGGCACACACTTTTGCAATAAGCCATTTGAGAAGCTTATGAGAAAGTATGGCGTCGTTCACAAGGTTGGAATGACCTATCACCCATAAACAAATGGGAAGGCCGAGTTGGCGAATCGTGAGATCAAAAATATACTCGAGAAGACCGTCGATCCTAACCGAAAAATTGGTCCCTTCGATTGAATGATTCCTTATGGGCCTACCATATCGCATATAAGAACCCACTCGGAATGTCCCCATTTATCTTTATGTATGGCAAACCTTTCCATCTTCCCGTTGAGTTGGAGCACAAAGCGTATTGGGCCATTAAGAGGGTGAACTACGATATGGACAAAGCTGGTGAAGCGCGCAAGCTTCAATTGAATGAGTTAGAGGAGATACGCAATGACGAGTATGTGAACGCTAAGATTTCCAAGGAAAGGTTGAAACTCGCACATGATAAAATTATTCGACAAAAAGAGTTTCTTCCCGGATAAAAAGTGCTCCTCTATAACTCTCGGCTCCTTCTATTTCTGAGAAAATTGTGGTCCCGATGGACTGGACCATTCATTGTGAAGAACGCCTTCCCCTACAGACCCGAGGAATTAGAAGATCCAAAAAGGGGAAGTACATTCAAGGCCAATGGACAGCGCCTAAAGCCATACTTAGAGGTGTATGTGCAAGTAGTCGACACCATTTGGTTGTCGAACCCCGTTTACAAGGTAGAGTGAACTGAATTTGAGACGTCATCGCACCCCAGATGCGTATGGGGTGAATCTTGTGTATAGTAGGTTTATATAGGTTATGTTAGTTATAATTGGTTAGGATCCGAGTCGAGTCCGAGGAGAAGCACAAACGCATATTTTAGAAGAATTCCATATGAGGCAAGGTGAGTTTTTGGTGTTTTATAAGATCAGGTGTTAGGAAGAGTGTTTTGAAAAATTTTGGAAAAATGGGATTTTCGGAGTTCCAACACTTAGTTTTTTTTTAGAATGTCAAAGTTGTAGGCACACTGGAAATTCGTACCGGTTCGCCCCTGGGTTCAAATAAAAATTAATTTAATCGAACTAGTTCTCCCAAGACCCGAACCGGTTCTCCCAGCCAGGTGCAAAAAATCGACGGTCCCCATATACCTCTTCCCCATACCTCCCCCCTTTCCCATACACCCCACCCCACCCCCCCCCCCCCCCCCCCACACACACACACCCTTTCCCCCAAAATCCTTCTCCCCTCACCCTTTATCCCTCCAATTCCCCCCACCCCACCTATAAATACACACCCTTTACCCCCATTCCTCTCACACCTCCATACTCTCCTAAAATCCTTCTTCCCCATTCAACCACTCCAATGGCCAACAAAGAATTCCCATAAAATACGATTCTACCGAAATCCTTCACGACCGTGATCATGGATACCGCTCACTTCAAGAAAGCCGATGGGTGGAGGAATTTTTCTCATGTTCTCGCACTGTCCACATTGAGTGAGACATTAATTGGGAGGGACTTCCCCAAGCCGTGAATTCCCTCTTCCATCGCCAACGGTGGCGTCAATTCCTAGTCAATCCCGGTGAGGAGGTGTGGATGAATGAGGTGCGGTCTTTTTATGGCACTCTCTTCCACACTTCTAAAAATGCGTAACAAGCTTATGTGGACGGGATACCCATCCCCTTTTCTCTCTCCATGGTCGCCCAAATCATGAACGCCGATAACGTCCCATTTCCACCCAACTTTGATTATCCAACCTATGGTAACCCAATCCCGAAATACCAATGCATCGAACGCATAGCACCCAACCACATTTGGGACCGCGACACTTTCACGGTCGGAAACCTTGATGAGACCACCCGGTTCGCATTTATTATCACTTGTGGGGATATTCTCCAAACCTCCAACAATTCCGCAATTCGCGTCCCCGAGTACCATCAATCTTTTGCGCATCTTTTACTCGGAAATCATCGTTTCCGCCATGGACAAAAAGGGTAAAATGGCTCTATCATATGCCCGGTTCATCACTTCACTCCTAAGGACCGCTGAAATTCAGCCACCGGCCTCGCAACCCCATCTTCCCAGGCCTTTTGAACCGGAGTCCATCACTCGGAGCATGCGCCAAATAGAGGTGGTGCGTTCACCACCGGTGGTCAAAGATGTTGAAATGGGGGACGAGGAGGAAGAGTACAATGAGGAGGAGGGTCCAGACTATGATCCAGAAGGGGACGACCTCAATGGGCAGATGGCTCGACTCGAGGGGCGATTTGATGGGTTCATGAACGACTATCGTCGTGATACCTCTATGATGATCCGCCTCCAAGAGGAATTATATCGATTGGAAGTGGGCCCAAATGTCTCTTTCCCTACCTATTTTTATGATCCATATGGTCCCAATGCTCCCGGCCCATCCAGCCCGCCCGCCCGCCCCTTAGGTTGCTTGTTTTGAAATTGGTTATGTTATGGTTTTCTTCTTTCCTATTTCCATAATACTATATACTTACATTATCCATAAATGAAATTGGTTTGTTTCAATGGTGTGTTTTGTGCTTTCTTTCCATTTTTGTACGTTGTTCCTTGCTTGTATCCTCTCCTTACTTTAATTTTTATTTTGTCGTATGTTTTGCCTCAGGACGATGCAAATGCCTAAGTTAGGGGGTTACGCTGCGCTTTTATCAATCACAAAGTCCAAAAATGCAACAAAAAAATAAAAAAAAAATCTGAAAAATAAAAAAATATTTTTCTTCAAAATAAAAAAAAAACTGGATTTTAACTTTTCGAAAATACTACCTTCATTTTATTTAAAGTCGCGAATTTGAAAAAAATATCAAACACACAGAGCCAAAAGTGACTAAGGATGGAAATTGAGCGTGAATTGACGACTTAATGAATAAATGTGGAGATTAACAAACCCGGTGAGATTTTGAGCCTATCATTTTTTGTGAGTTTTTAAATTAATCCGAGTTAATTTTTAACTCAAAGTTCATTTTCGCGGTTAGAATAAGTCGTCGGGATCTCAATTCCTTCACTTTGATCGATTATGGGAAATGAAATGTTATTTTGAAAAACGCGCTAAAATAAATCTTTAAATTTCATTCACCTCGAGACGCATATGGTAACTCAATTAGTGATTCGGGCAATGTAGGCCCTCGTTTGATACCCAAAAATATTGTCCGAAAAAAGTTATGAAAAAGTATCCCTTTTTGCCACCCAAATTGAGCCAAATGAAATTTTTCCCTTCGTTTGACAAACCTTAAACACCCAATTAGCCCAAAATTGTGAAAATCGAATATTCATCAATAAAGTCCAAAAAGTGAATAAAAAGGAGCAAGAAAAAAAATAAAAAAATGCTCAACAAAAATAGTAAGAAAAGAAAATGTGAAAAATAAAAAAAAATAGAAAAAGAAAAGGAGGAGAGAAAAATGAGCAAGAGCCCGAAAAATCACTAATGGGCATCATAAGCAAAATTTTCCAATTCCAAAATTCTTAGCCTTTCCCAATTTTACCCAATACACTAACCCAAAAAAGTCCTAACCGAGCCCGAATTGCCAAATTGGTTATCGCGTGGAGAGTTAAGGCAAGATACTAAAAGAGATTAAATGTGTGTATTAGAGATAATGTTTTCGATTTCCCAATAATCGTAACCCGTTGATGAGATCCCTCTACCTCAAATAGTATGTCCTTCATATCCGTGTCCATGAAATTGTGTTCTATTACATTTACTCTTATAAATCACGCACACCCGAGAGAAATAACCACATTTCGAGTGATTCGTTTGTGAGAGCATCCCGTGAGAACTTGAATCAAATGAATTTTTGGAAAGTAACGGAATGACCAATCAGTGAAAATCTAAAGGTTTAATTTTTGGCTTCACACATACACGAAAAATTGAGACTTCGAATTCAAATTTATGGTGACTGTTTCTCGGAAAGTTTAAGTTATACAATTTTTTTGGATTTTGAATTTCTTTGAGTCAACAATGAATTTTGTGGGTATATTCACTGCAAACCCTCAGGAGACAGAACTCGTCCTACTAGGGTAACCTAGGGGTTTAAAAGTTTGTTGCATACGCTAAATGCAATCGCTTGCCCGTGAAAGTGATATTCTATCCATGTCCCGTGTTGGTTAGGTATTCAAACATGCTTAAATTATTTTACATTGCTCGGGACGATCAAAGTTCTAGGTTAGGGGGTTGATTAGGCATAAATATTGTGTATTTATCCCCTTAATTTAGAAGTTTTTATCACCTCGTGTAACGTAAAATTCATTTATTTCTTTCATATTAGTTCTACTAACCTTTTCTATGCAGTGCATCGAGTTTTGTGTATTTCTCATACATTTTGCAGGATATTCATTCGAAAGAAGAAAGGAAAAAACTCAAAGTCGAGAAAGAAAGATGAAAAGCAAAAGAAGGAAAGTTGAGGGGCAATTTTATAATTTTGCACTCAGAACAAAACACGGACTCCCTAAAGAATTTGAAGTTTGTAGTCCCATGATCACACGGGAAGAAACTGTGTTCAAATCCAAGCTACGAGTGAAAAATTATGAAGGTTTGAAGTTGGGAAGAAATCATGGAAAAAGAAGCAAAAAGAGAAGAAAAGACTTAGAAACATTTCCAGCTCAAAAGTTCCTGGAAATACTGGAAAAGCGAATCGGTTCACCCCAGTAAAGTATAGAAAATCCGAACCGGTTCGGCACGCCAAAAATCTAATTTTTTTTATTTCAAAAATAGAGTTGTGCATGGATAAATGAGAAAATAAGACGTGATGTATTTAGTTATTTTAGATACCAAATATTAGGCAGCTAGGTTTTTGGATAGTTTTAGAGGTTTCTTGCACCCAAGAACTCTAGGGTTTCACTTTCTTCAATAAATATTCAAGTTCTAAGTTATTAATTCAAGGTTTTGTTTCCAAAGTTTGTATTCTTCATCTCTATTCTTTTAGGTTAACTTTTCTTTGCATGTTTTTCTTATTTCCTGATATTCCAAGCATTGGTTGCATATTTAGGTTTGTTCTCTCTATAATAATGCATCCATGCATAATAGATTTTATGTTTTTCATTAGATTCAACATGTTCGGCTAAGTTTTTAAGGGTTGGAGTGAATGAACCCCACCCGATGTAATTCACTATAATGGGAAATAGACATTTGAATTAAAATCTTAAATGAGTCGTGTTGTGTAACTATTGCAACCGTTGTAGGACTTTTGATCTCATTTGTCCTAGGTAACCGGGATGCTTAAGAGTGAGACGCACGTATCGGTTAATGCGACACCACTTTGTTCTTACATTTGATTTCATATGGTGCGGGCTACGATCCCTCATATATGGAATGCTTAGGATTAATAAAGACCGGGTTCATTTAAAATCTAACTTTCGAATCTAGTATCCTATGAAGTGAACTACTAGGGTGTGGAGGATTGTAACCCAACCTCTTGTTCTTATCTTATAGTTAAATCTTTAATCCACTTATCATCAGTATTTCGTTTGATTAGCGTAGTTGCATATTGTTAGTTTTTAGTTTCATTAGTTGTTAGTATCAAATTTGCATTTAGTCGTAGTTGTGTCATCCCCCAAATCATCTTTTCGTTTCTTTTAGAGTCAAAGTTGGGATTCCTTCATCTTTCCAACGTCGTTACGAATTCGTTCGTCCTTTTTCCCTGAGGATAGATACCCGACTTATCGAGATATTACTTGAGTGATAGGCTTGCACTTGAGCCTACATAGCACACACATTAGGCACATTTGTGGTCGCAGCAGGTAACTTTAGGTTAAAACAAAAAATGTGTCATTCAACGGTCAGCGTAGTTGACTAGATGGATTCCATTTAAAATGTGGCCTAAAATAATAATATGAAAAGTATTGGGTGCTAAATTAAAATTGGATAAATTAGCAGTGGTCAAAGGTCAAATGAGCCTTTTTGCGATAATAATTAATTTAATTACTTGCATGGATGATCCTCTCAGAAGTCTTTGTATTTGGCCTTTTTTTCAGACTCGGAGTTTATATTAATTATTTATTTATAAGTGAATTGAAAATTTTGTTTATCAATTAAAAAAGTATTTTTTATTAAATATCTAATCAGTTAATTTATAATATAAGTTGTAATTAATTAATATGATGGGCAACCCCCAGGCAGCCCTTGTGTTGCAGTAATTAATTAATTTAGTTATTTGAACACGTGATCCCATGAGAAGTCTTCATGTTGTGCATTTTTTTAGAGACAGGGAGTCTACATTAATTATATATTAGTTATTTGGTATATTTACTTATTTATTAATAAAGTATTTTTACTAAATATGTAATTAATCAATTTATTACTTATGTTTTAATTAATTAACATGACATTTCACCCCTTTTTGCAGACGAAGCTCTTTCAAAAATAAAAAATTATATTTTGAGAGGATTAAGTCTATATATGACATCAATACAAGGAGTCAAGTAAAAAATCAATTACTAAATAACTGAAATATTAATTACTCAATATAGAATTCACACCTAATGTTGATATGTATCATAGTGAAACCCCATAAATAGCCCATATGAACACTTATAAAACAAATTTAATATATATATATATATATATATATATATATATAACTGAAAACAAAAAGAATTACTCAATGTAGAATTCATGCTTGGTGCTGTTATGTATCACAATGAAGCCCACACATTACCTTCAACTAAGGGTAAAAAAAATACTAAAAGAATAGGAAAAAAAACAATCTATAACAAATTCATTTGAAAATTTTCAAATTCCACCTTCTTTTTCTTCAACAAACCCATTTCCAAAAATCCACTTTCTTCTTTAACAAGTCCATTTTCAAAAACCCACATTTTTCTTCAATAAACTCATTTCAAAATTTTCAAATCACACCTTCTTCTTAAACAAACTCATATAAAAAAAACTCACATTCTTCAACAAATCTATTTCAAAAACCCATATTTTTTTCAACAAATCCACTTCAAACTCATCTTCTTCTTCAACCCCAATAATGATGTTTCCGTATGTGTGTGTGTGTATGTATTTTTAGTCCGTGTGTATGAGAGGAGAAAGAGAAACGAGAGGGAAAGAGAGAGATGTGTAGCCATTGATAGATAAAGAGGGGAAAGAGAAAGAAAGTGAAAGTTAAGTTTAATCTCAAATGTTTTAAAATATAAAAAATATATTTTCAGAAAATTCAAATGGGTGTCTGTAAGGACATAATTTTATAAATATTCGGGGTAGAATCTAGGAATTTTCTATATTCTCCTAGATCACAGTTTGTATGTCTGATACCGCTACATTCGGCATGTCAACACGATCATCCTCGACGGCCTTTATTCGAATTCAATGCATCCAGTATCTTCACGTGCATCATGCTACATGTGACGTGCTGCTCAGCTCATTCCCACTACTCCACTACGCGTTATTGGTAAAATGGTTTATTGGAGCTTTAATATTTGAATAAATATTTGGGAAATTTTTTGAAAATTATTTTTGAAGTCTGGATTAATTTTTTATCAAAAGCATAATTTTTTCTAAGTGTAGAAGCGAAGTGCCTTGAACGACGAGCTCACTCAAACGACTTTGAATGTCGTTCACGCGAGATAGGCATGTCGCGCGATCTCGTTCGAACGACTTATGTCCTTCGTTCGAGCGACATGGCTATCTCGTTTGAACGAGCCACCGCCTCGATTTTCATATAAATATTCGTTCTCCTTCTACACGTTTTTTCAAGTCTTTCTGCAATCTCAAAACTCTGCGAAAACTGTCCAGAATAAGACTTCATCTTTTTAAGGTTTTCTAAACCTTTTTTATTCACAAAACCATTCCCATATATGTGTGTGAATCTTTAAACCTTCTAGAAGATCTTTTACTCATCTGGGGTAATTTGTGAGGAAGTCGTTCTCTTCTTCATTGCTACCCTCCGTAAAAGGGAAAGTTCCATCCGACAAACTTGTGTAGAAGCCGTTCTCTTCTTCATTGCTGACCACCTGGAGTTCCTGCGGGAGATTTCAACCGAGACATCGAAACCAACACCTGAGGGTATTTCGTAGGTCACACTTATTTCATTGTAATCCGTGTAAGCCGTTTTCTTACAAATTAGAGTGAAATAAAAGGTTTTTGCCCCTTTGGAGGATTTTTCCTGAAATTGTTTATTTTATCCTGCATGCTTTATTTTATTGGATAAATCATCTAGATGCATGTTTTAGGGTTTAACTAAAATTTGAGATTAATTAAAATTTGATTTTATTTGAGAAGTTGCAATATTTCCGTCGTAGGGATTCTACAAATTGGTATCAGAGCCTGTTGCACTAAGTTATTATGTTTTAATCCTGATTTTGCACAAAAATGGCTTTTGATGGTTTTGATGATCTTCGGTGTCAAATTTTTGAAAAAGTTAATTGGAAAATTCAAACGAACTCTTGTTTTAAATCTTCTTTGAAAACGAATCTAAGAGGTGTCCTTGTTATGAGGGTGTTGGTCACATGTTAGATGTGTGTACCACAAATTTAAAGAAGAAATTGAATAAGTCATTTTCTCATGTTACTACCCTTAGTGATTGTGATTCGGAAGAAGAAGTCTTTTATGCCTCTAGGCGAGAGTTTCCCATCCATGTGATTAGTGATGATAGTGAGGATGAAAGTGTAGATGAGCGTGACTTGCAAATGGCTTTCAATGAACTTTATGTTGAAGCTTTGAAAATAAAGAAAGAAAATTTGAAATTGAAAGCTCAATTGCAAGAGAGTGCCTTAAAAATGATAATGATATTTTGGTTAAAGAACTTAGGGCACGAGAGAAAATTTTGTGAGAGAAGCTTGGATATGTCGAGGGTGAGAAAGATGATCTTCGAGGCGTAATGGAAGCTATGAAAAAGGATCTTCTTGAGTTTGAGGATTCTAGGCGCTTACTTGAATCTAGGATAGGTGAACTTGAGAAAAGTTTGATAGATTCGAGTAAGGTGAAATTTGATTTGGAGTCTAGGTCAGAAAAGCTAGATAATATTTTAGGGACTGTCCAAATTTAGGAGGATAGGGGTGGTATAGGCTTAGATGAGAAGGTTGCACAAATTCACAAAGCCAACCCCACACATGTGAGAGAACAACCTAGGGTTGTTAAGAGAGAGCCTCCGAAGGTTGTTAGGAGAGATCCACCTAGGATCATTAGGAAAGACCCACCTAGGTAAATTCGGAGAGAGCAACCAAGAAATTTGAGGAGAGGGCCACCTTTAGGTAACACACACCGCCCGATTTACACTTGCACACAATGCGGTAGGCAAGGTCATCTCAGGAGCTTTTGTTACAAGCTTTTGAAAGGACCTAGGCCGGTTAATAGAAGAATAAATTCGATTCCCCACACCCCAGCACCTCGTTACACATCGATTTGGGTCAGGAAATCGAATTTAGAGGCTTATGGTTTACTTGTCCGCGATTCCCGTTTGCCTGCACGTGATTCACCCCATGTGAGATCATTTGGCTGATTGTATTGGATGTTTGTAATACACTAGTTGTGGTTTCATGATTTATACTTGTTTGCTAGTGTTATGACATGTGTACTTTTTGTATAAATTTTTTTTTTTTGATAAATTTTTTAAAAATACAAAATGATTTTATTTTGATAAAATTTTAGAAAAGCCAAAAAAGATTTTTGTATTTTATTTGCACCTTTTATGGATGAGCATTTAAGATAGCCGAGTCACAATTTCATTCCATTTTACATGTGATTGTTTGATAGAGATTTCAGACGCTACATCATTTCATCCATGTGCTTTACATTATTTGGAGTCTTTGAGATGTGATTAGTGATATCTTTATACATGTTTGACTCCTATCTCCTTTATTGCACACATTCACGGCTATATTCGATTATTGTACTTGTCTATCACATATTGGCTTGAGTGTTTCCATCTCAATTTTGTCTATACAACTAACCATATGCGATAAAACTTGACAAGATTAGGATGCATGTAAAAACCGTTTTGGTGAGACTGTGTGTTTATTTGAAAACGGGGAAGGGTTGCGAAAGGTTCATTTGACCTTTGCGATTCTAAGCCGCCGTTAAAAAGGACCTAAAAAATTGAGGAATTTTATTATCCGGGATCCAAAGAGGTTAAAAGAGCCCGAAAAAAATTAAAGGCAATAAAAAGCAATATATGACAAATATGGGCCATTAGGTTTCATCATCAATTCTCCTAAGTTTGAGAATTTTGAACACCTCTATTCAAAATATATTTCTGAGGGAGTTTGGTTGGAGACTTTAAACGGGTTTGCACTTCCTTGAAAGTTCTGAAAAAGCATGAAATAGTTTTGGACGTTATTGGTGTGGAAATCACTTTGAGCTTTGATTTGATTGAGTCAATGCCTCATATTACCACCTTTTTACACCAAAGGAAGATTTTGAGTTCATTCGTTTGGAGTATTCGATATTCATCGTGCACATATGTCATGTTTATATGCATTGATTTTCCTAACGAATTTTATCACACTCCTACATTTACGCTATCATCGACTTGGTTGTTTTTGTGTTCTTTCATGGTGTGATTCTTTGTTGTATATTATGTGTGAAAAATTTTGAAAAATACAAAAATAGCAGTTTATTCTCGTGTGTCATTCTCCATGTGCATTCATAAACGCTTCTCATATCTGTCTATTTGGGGACATCATAAAAAGGGGGAGAAGAATTATGGGGTAAAATTGTTTTGGTGTTTGGTTGATTTATGAATGATCATGCTTAAGCTTAAATTGATCATCAATTTTTGCATATCATTATATTTCAAACTGTTGCTTGTCACGGGTATTTGCTTTATCTCATGTGTGTAGGTACATCTTTGTTCATTATTGGTTTGCACACCCTGATGAGAAAAACTTTGAAGTTTCTGAAGAGCTAAAGATTTGAAAGACATGTCATTTAGTATTCTCAGTTTGAGGGTTTAATGGGGATATTATCTTGTATGTCATTTGATTGCATAATTTGGATTTTTTATGTATGTACCGGCATAGACATAGAGGGAGATTTGTAAGGACATAATTTTATAAATGTCCGGGGTAGAATCTAGAAATTTTCGGTTTTCTCCTAGATCACAATTTGTATGTCTGATACCGCTACATTCGGCACATCAACACGATCATCCTCGACGGCCTTTATCCGAATTCAATGCATCCAGTATCTTCGCGTGCATGATGCGACGTGTTGCTCAGCTCATTCCCACTACTCCACTGCGTGTTATCGGTAAAATGGTTTGTTGGAGCTTTAATATTTGCATAAATATTTAGGAAATTTTTTGGAAATTATTTTTGAAGTCTGGATTAATTTTTTATCAAAAGCGGAATTTTTTCTAAGTGTAGAAGCGAAGTGCCTTGAACGACGAGCTCACTCAAACGACTTTGAATGTCGTTCACGCTAGATAGGCATGTCACACGATCTCATTCGAACGACTTGTGTCCTTCGTTCGAGCGACATGGCTATCTCGTTCGAACGAGTCACCGTCTCAATTTTCATATAAATATATGTTCTCCTTCTACACGTTTTTTCAAGTCTTTCTGCAATCTCAAAATTCTACCAAAACTGTCCAGAATAAGACTTCATCTTTTTAAGGTTTTCTAAACCTTTTTTATACACAAAACCATTCTCATATATGTGTGTGAATATTTAAACCTTCAAAAAGATCTTTTACTCATCTGGAGTAATTTGTGAGGAAGTCGTTCTCTTCTTCATTGCTGCCCTCCTCGAAAGGGAAAGTTCCATCCGACAAACTTATGGAGAAGACATTATCTTCTTCATTGCTGACCACCTGGAGTTCCTACGGGAGATTTCAGTCAAGACATCGAAACCGACACCTGAGGGTATTTCGTATGTCACACTTATTTCATTGTAATCCGTGTAAGCCGTTTTCTTACAAATTATAGTGAAATAAAAAGTTTTGCCCCTTTGGGGGATTTTTCCTGAAATTGTTTGTTTTATCCTGCATGCTTTATTTTATTGGATAAATCATCTAGATGCATGTTTTAGGGTTTAAGTTAAATTTGAGATTAATTAAAATTGGATTTTATTTGAGAAGTCGCAATATTTCCGCTGTAGCGATTCTACAGTGTCACGTGTCACTTTTCATCCAAAAAACTAACGGTGTTGTGCTTGGTATTTACTTGAAGCCGTTTTGGATATTCAAGGGGTTAAATTAAGAAAATAAAAATTTGGGTTGTGAAGTAAATGAGCAGGTAAAGTTTAGGAGTAGGTGTAATTAAACCAAAAAAATGTGAGAATGTCATTTAAACTTTAATCTATCGACCAAAACCAACTCAGATATCTCAACAATTGTTCCATTCAATCTATGGTCAAATATATAGCTCTCCCTCTCTAAAAAAAAAAAACCTCCCCAAAAATACCCAGTTGGCCCTAATTTTCAACCTCTACCCCTTCCTCCATCTCCCACCCACCTCCCCACCTTTGCCCTCCCTCCTCCGCTTTCATTTATCACAGTTACCTCCCCCCCCCCCCCCCCTCTCATTCCATATGAGAGGGGGAGGATCACACGGGTTTTCTCATATACACATAGAAACTAATACCAAAAAATACAAACTAGATTTGTGAGTCTCTCTAGGTTTGATCAGTCGAAATGAATACATGAGTATATCAGTCACATTAACTGCTAAATACCCTCTCGAAGAGCATATTGGAATGGTTGCGATAAGAACTACTCCTTTTGAGATAGATCGTACTTGTGATATTGAAGATTTATTTTTTATTTATCAATGTTGTATTTTTTTGTATTTTCAGTCTCCGTTTGGAGTCTTATCTCTTATCTCCATTTCGAGCATTTTGTACTCTTTTAGTATGGTTGTCATGTCTTAACTGTTTGATTCAACTTTCCTAGTAGTTATTCCTCCTAGATAGACACTCAAAAAGACTTTTGTCCTTTTTAAGGTCTCCCGCTTTAACTAATGTGTATCTTTTTATAGGTCCCTTAGATTTAGAGTCTCCCTCCTTGGCTCTAGTATGTTTGACATGTTTGTCTAGCATTATTCCAACGTCTGTTTACTTTGTGGACGCATTTTATTCGGAGAGGCTCATCCTCCAGTGTCTTCGGCACCAGTTACTCAGTTTTAGTATCGGGATGAGTTGTGACCATGACCCCAGACTTTTCAATTCTACTAAAATCCTATCTCTATGTGTTATCATAGTTTATCATTTTATTTTTTCTCTTCTTTTTCTCGTGCTTAACCAAAGCCTATTTAGGTTAGGTTGTATTTTTTTCTTATTATATCGGTTACATTAATTAAATTGTAAGGACCAAATTTCCAATTGAGTCTTAATGTTGTTTTGACTTATTCTAGGAACAAAACATGTTTCAGTCATAGATAGTTTTTTATTATCCGATCCCACGAGTGTATGACGTACTGAAGATTAATTGAAGACGTTGCGGCAAAGCTACATGGAATTAATTATGCCGAAGTTTAATTGGTGCAATTTCTCAACTTCGAGGTTTTATTTCATTCCGAGATCTCACGGGCATGAATGCATAATGTTAATGAAACTCAGGATTTCATTTTACAAAAAATAAGGATGTTATTTTTAAAAGAAAAATGTTTTAAATGTTACACTTCGTTTTAATCAGATGAGGAGGGATTAGAGTTGGATAAGAGTTGGTGTTTAGTTAAAACTATATTTTTCAAAGTTGGATTCAAATCAGACTCTAATCACGACGTCGTTCAAACGACAAGCAGTGTCGTTCGAACGAGTGTTGTTGTCGTTCGAACGACGCAGTATCTCATTCGAACGAGACTCTGCCACCGCCTTAAAATTATTATAAAAAGGTGTGTTCTGTTTCCTCGAAGGGTGTGCATTCTAGAAAAATAGTTTTACGATCCAGAAACCCGTTTGCACATGTTTTCTAAGGTTTTAAAGGCTTAAACACATCCTTAGAGTTTATAAAGATCCGAGCATTTTATTACATTCTGTTTATGTGATCTTTGTTGCACCAAGTTTGGTTTGTTCATCTTTGGACGACTTGTGATTGTTGGTTTTGCGATGGAGAAGCGACGGATATTGTGTTCAACATCGTAGACGTATCAAGTCGTATCGGTGGACATCGAGACATTCATGGAGTCGAGTATTGTGGACGAGCATCGTGGAAGATGGAATTTCTGCATGGGCACTATTGAAAAATGGTAGAAAATCAGAAGGAGCGTCAAGACCCGTGGGGATCGAGTCATTGAGTAAGGTTAATCTGTCTTTATAAAACCATTGTTCGTAGTGATTGTCAAGCTTGGGTCGTCCGAGGTTTTTTCCATTTTGAGTTTTTCCTCGTACATCCGGGGTTGTGAGTATCTTTACTTAACTTTACTTGCATTAATCACTAGATGCATATTTAGAATTAATCAAGATAAAATTTGGTTAAGTTAATTTATGTCACAACTTGGTTTGATAAAATTGAAAAAGAGTTTTCAAAAAGAGAAAGTTAATTTGCATTCATCCTTAAATTAATTCCGCACAAGCAAAGATTTTGATTAAAAAGGGGCCTACATAAATCATCTTTGGAATATTTTAAAAATTATATGGTAAAATATTCAGAATAATTACTTGGAGCTGACAACACATTTCTTTGTTTGTGTAGTTGGGTTTGTATATGTATGTGGTGTGTCGGAATTTTAAACAATCGTTTGATATATTTGGTTTTACTACATCATGATATTCTACAAGTCAAAATCATGTCTTGTTTTGTGTATATATGTCATATTGTAGTCAATTTTATTTAAGCCAGTTTCATTGTCCCAAAATTATAAATGAACTTATTTACAAATTAATTCATTAAGTATGTTTGATTTAATTAATGAAATGATTCATTAATTAACTCATTTAGATCTTGTGAAAAATTGAAATTGTATCATTCCACCAAAAATGTGAAATGCGTCCATATAAAATAGGAGCACTTCACATATGCTCATCCATATCGGTTAGCTCTCTCTCTCTCTCTCTCTCTCTCTCTCTCTCTCTCTATATATATATATATATATATATATATATATATATATATATATATATATATATATACATTTGTTTTTTATTGAACCTTAACTTCACTTTCAAAGTACCAAACATCGCATAAAATTAGATTTAAACTCATTTTAAATCCATTCATTTGTAATTCGCTAATTCACAATGAACCAATTTACATAATTAAACAATTTGAACAACCAAACAGGGTCGGCCCTCAGTGTATTGTACAATTTGTGTGCAACTATGAGTCTAAAATATGTCTACCAAATTATGTGACATAGTACTGCAAATATTATATGAAATTACTCAACCAAGATTTTAACAAAGTTAATGGTATGGTTAAGAGTCCAAAGAAAATCATTGGAGAAACTCTTTTTGTTAATGAAATATATTTCACACAAGAAATGTGAAAATTTTAAGACAGTATGAACTGAAAACTTAAGAGTCTTGGTAAATCAAGTTTTAAAAGATATTTTAGTTATCCCAGTTAACCAGTTTAGACAAGAAGTAACATGCAATACTTAAGAATAATTCACAGTAGTTTACACGCTGATTTTTACGTGGTAAACCCCATAGGTTGGAAAAATATCCAGAATGATCTCTACGCCACAAAACAAAATCTACTAAAATGAAATAAGGTTACAGGATACAAGCATGCAAACATGGTCTAAAAAGAAAAAATAAAATATACCTAAAATTCCGAGAGCTATACCTCCTTTAGGAATTTCTACTATGACCCAACAGCTTCTTGAACCTCCTCTCTTTTTGCTTTTCTTTACATTGACTCAAGTTCAGATCTCTTTAGAAAAAAAACCAAACTTACTAAATCATGAAGTGTGTGAACTGATACTGATGTGTGTTTCTAAGATCTTATATGAACATGCAAGAACACACCCACACTTATACAAACAGTCCTCCAAATTACACACGATTTTCTAAATGTCCTAATCTAAAGACTACAAATATCATAGAAGTCAAAATATTCAGATCTGGTTAGATCTTTTGAAAAACATATCTAAAATATCTAAAAAGAATTTACGTACGCAATACAGATCTCCCAATTGGTCAAATCAGTTTTAAAATAAAACCATATCTAAGCATAAAAGTGATTTTTCTGATATTTATGATTTCATATCGAATACGTTTGTGGATCAAAACTTATTTTGAAATATACACAAAGATCTAAAGAATATAGGATGTTTCTAACAAGATATAAGGAAATCAACTTATATAGAAACAGGTTGAACTAGTTTGTGTGTGCAAATGTATCACAGTAGTTAGACCCTTGATTTTATAAGGAAAAATCAAGTCCTTAACCGTCTAAGGATTATTTTAAAGGAGAAACTAGATCTCGACGAATTTGGCATTAATCTACGATTTAAACTATCAAAACTCAACTCATGTTTTGAAAACCCTAAAGATTTCACAAAAATAAACTCTGATTTTCAAAAATTATTTTTGGAGAAAAACATACGAAGGATTTAACACTCTGCATTTGAAAAACATTTCTCTTTCCTTAAACTCTCCTTTATCTATTTAACCCCTCTCTCTCTCTTTATCTTTCTAAAATTCCAAAGTCTTTAAAAATGAATATGAGGTGTGTTTTTATAGCGAGAATAGAATGTTCTGGATAATAGGTTTGAAATAGCTAGCCAAGATTGAGTCTACCTATTTGACATAAATCGAATGGCGCAAAATGAAGTGTTCTAAATAAGCTTGACCGTTTATAGGCGTTCTAGGTAAAGACATCTTATTGGTCCAAAAGGTTATCACGTGGATTGATCAAGAATCGTTTTAGGCTTTAGATTAAAATAGATCAAGAGTGGTGAAAGTGTATGAGAAATGTTTGTATAAAGAAACAAAGTTTTAACTAATGAAGTAATGACACGTGGCAAATAGGTATCACACACTCACACATTCACAATCGTGTGTTAATAAACCGGTAAACAATTTTAACAAATTAATTACATGTTAAAAAATTGATTTAAAATGCCAAAAATTCAAAAAAATTATTTTAAATTTCTTTAAAAATATCAAAAAATTCCAGGAAATTATTTTAACACATATGATGCAAGTATGTGCAATGTCTACTATAAAGTGGAATTTTTATACCTTTGGAGATCATATGGATTGCTAGTTGAAGTGGATGCCCATATTTAATTTTGGAGTACCTTTTGAAGGGGATCTTGCCTACTAAAAAAATTTTGTCTTCATATTCAAACTAGTTAAAAGACCTATATAGAATAGACTCTAGGTAAGTCTACCATATAGGGTATGTCAGTATCACCCTTTGGATATTAGAGATAAAATCCCTTTAAGTACATCATGGGTACTCATAGGTAGAAAAAAATTCTTAATCCTATACAAAGTTTTAACTACCCATTCCATTATAGAAACAAAAAATAAGGGTAAGAAAATAAAATAAATTACACAACTCGACTAAAGTACATACATAATACCCTAACATCCGTGATGAAAATTAAGTCCAAATCCTGTAACATAAATACTCGAGATAGAATGTTAGTTGAATTTATAATTGAAGTTTTATAGATAGTCCCGGGATGGACTCAAACCTTCTCCCCATTTTGCCTCAAATAGACAATGGGTAAATTTTAAGAGAGGAGAGAGAATGTAACAGAATAAGATACCAATTTAAGTCATAGCAACAGGTCATATAAAGTGTCTCCTACAAAAAATAGATAAAGGAAGCGTCTTTTGTCATTTGTCAAATGATCGTGCCTTAGATCCTTAGAGACATATTATCAATAAGATATAAACATGAGGATATAACTAATTCTAGTAGAAAATCAAATAATCATAATCACCCTTATGGTTTTCTTAAAGATTCAAATCTAATATTATCCAAGGGCTTAGTAAAGAGATCATATAGTTGATTTTGAGTTTGTAAATATTTAATTAGGACTTCTTTAGACTCTACTAGTTCACGAATAAAATGGTGTCTGGTCTAAAGTGTTTTGTGCGAGAGTGATGTACTGGATTTTTCGATATATTAATAGCACTTTGATTATTACACAGTGAAGTTGATTGGTTCTCTTTAATACCATAATCACATAGCATTTGTTTAATCCATAATAACTGAGCACAATAGCTTCCAGCAGGAATATACTTAGATTCAACAGTAAATAAAGGTATACAGTTTTGTTTCTTGCTACTCCAATCAACTAGGTTGTTTACCACATAGTAATAAGCACCCGAAGTGCTCTTACTATCATCGGAGCACCCTGCCTAGTCAGCATCTGTGTAGCCAACAATGGAACTAGTAGTGTCCTTTATATACCAAATACCATATTCAAGTGTGCCTTTAACATATTTTATGATAAGTTTAACACACAATAAGTGACATTCTTTAGGAGCGCATTACTATCGTGTACAAACACAAACGGTATACAAAATATCTGGTCTGGACTCAGTGAGATATAATAAATCGCTTATCATACTTCTATACAGAGTTGGATCAACATTATTCCCATTTTCATCTTTAGTTTTCTTAGTTGTAGTGCTCATGGGAGTGCGTGTAATTTTAGCATTTTCTATCAAATTTTTTAATCAATTCGTTCGCGTACTTGGTTTCAGAAATAAAGGGACCATCAGACAATTGTTTAACTTGCAAACTTAAAAATTATTATAACTCACCCATAAGTGACATTTGGAATTCCCCATGCATTATTTTTAAAAAATCATCAACTTGTGCCAAGGAAGTTGAACCAAAGACAATATCATCTATGTAAATTTGTGCGATCAAAATATCTTTGTTTTGTGAATAACTAATGTTTGGTCATTGTCGTCATTCTCAAACCCTTTATTGACTAAAAATGTTGAAAGTTTTTTGCACTAGGCCATGGGGGCTTGCTTTAAGCCATATAAAGCCTTGTTCAATCGGAAGACATGGTTAGGATGAGACGGATTAACAAAGCCTTTCACCTATTGCACATATACTTCCACAGTCTGAATACCATTCAAAAAAGCGTATTTAACAACCATTTGAAAATGTTTGAATTGTAGGTGACATGTATAGCAAGGAGGAGATGAACAGGCTTGAGTCTTGTTACCGAGATGAAATTCTCGTCAAAGTCTATTCCCTCTATTTTAAAATATCCTTGCGCTACCATCCTTGCCTTGTTTCTAATGATTTCCCAAAATTCTCCGTTTATTTTTAAAAATCCAAGAAGTGCGGATAATGTTTTTATTTTTAAGTCGTGGGATAAGATACCACACATCATTTCTTGAAATAGGTTAATTCTTCTTACATTGCATTAATCCAATAAGAGTCGTTGAGGGCATCGTTTACATTCTTTGGTTCTAATCGAGAAAGAAAGCATGCAAAGTTATCCGTTTTGAAGTTAGGATCTTGTTCTCACAGGCTCCATTGTGTTACCAACTACCTTATCTAGGGGATAATATTTAGAAACCCAAGTTGGCACTACAGGGACTTTAGTCGGCAGTGGATCACTTGTCAGAGGAGAGTCAATTTTAAGAAAACTTTCAAACTCATCGTAAATAATTGATTCAATTCCAACACTCCTTGGGCTAGTGTCATTAACAATTACATTTAAAGATTCCTTTGGGACTTTGGTATGTAAATTGTAGACGCGATATGCTCAACTATTTTGAAAAGAACCCAGAAAAATTCCTTTATCACCTTTGGTGTCTAATTTTGAAATGTGTTCTCTGTCTTTGCAAATATAACAAACACTCCCAAAGGTTCTAAAGTATTTTAAATTTTATTTTTGGTTGTACTAAAGTTTATATGAAGTCTCTTTTGCATTCTTCCAAAGGTATACATGATTAACAATGTGATATGATGTCTGGACTACCTCAACCCAAAAATATTTTGGCAACCCTTTAGCGTGTAACATAACCCTAGCCATTTCTTGGATTTTTCGATTTTTCCTCTCAATATTGTTATTTTGTTGTGGAATCTTAGGAGCACTGAACTCATGCTGATATCCACTACCAAAACAGTATTTTACTACTCCAGTCTCTTTGAATTCTCCACCTCTATCATTTATAATACGTGATGCTTGTGTATCTTTTTCATTTTCTATTTTCAAAAGGATTTTAAGAAATTCTCGAAATGTATCCGATTTGTTTTTCATATTATCTACCCAAGTATAACGTGTAAAGTTATCCACTCTAACAAGAATCTAATTACTACCATAAAGTCTCAGAGTATGAGAAGGACCCGTAAAGTCCATGTGGATAAGTTCTAAATGTTTAGAAGTCATTATATCTTTAACTTTATTAAGAAGTGCTTTACTTATCTTTCCCTTTTATCAAGGACCACAAACAATAATTGAAGAAATTTTCATTTTAGGTAAACCTCTAACAAATTCTTGGGAGCCCAATCTGTGTAGGTTATTAAAATTAGTATGACCCAATCTATTATGCCACAAATCAGAGTCATCTAATCTTGTTAGCTGACATGACTCATTATTGGGAATGACTATATAATAGTTATTCGGAGTTCTGTTTCCTGTAAGAATACAATTTCCATCTTTGTTTAAAATTTTGCATTCAGTTTTGGAGAATATAAGTGTGTGATCAGAGTCACAAAACTGAGATATATTAAGCAGATTGGATTTTAGGCCTTTCACTAAAACAACATCATTAAGGACAGGAAGACCCTTTTCTTACCTCCTAAGAATTCTATCTTGTTTGTTAGTTTAGTCTCATCTACGGTCATGTTTTTGAACCCCCGGAATAAAGGTACCATCCAACTGAGGTGCATTCGACTTTAAACGCAGTTATCACAATATTGCACCAGGGTAATAAGTTATTTTTTCTAACCCAAATTACCCTGGTTTTAAAACATTTCTTGGCCTTTGATTTAGAAAATATTTTAGGGGTTCTCCTTATTGACTTTCTTTTAATGCGATACCTTTTCCTTTACTTTCTAAAGTTAGATTTTTTATTGGTCTGCCTTGGGAGAACATAAGTATTGTGTATCTTCCTAGAATAGTTAAAGTTACTATAGACTGGCGTATATAGACGCTCTTGAAAACATTCAGCAAGAGAGTGACCATAGACATCCCAATAACTATAGTATTGATGCGAGGTTTACTTGACTCTATCTTATAACCCTTTAGAAATATGTTTAGATACACTTTGAAAGTGAGGTTCAACTGCAATAGTTTTTTAGTTTTGCCTAAATTCTACGCATAGACAGAAAACGTATCTCTTATAGATGATCTTCGTCTCTTCTAATAAGAATGGAAAGATATTTGTGTCTCTTCCCACAGATGGCATCAATCTATTGATGACTAGAAATAGCATCTATGTTATCTTATATGCATCAACAACAGATAAAGTGAAGGTATGAAGAAGATGAGATTGAAGATGAAGTGGAGATAAACAATCACATCAGATATATAAGAGACAAAGGTTTTTAAAGTGGTTCGATTGTTGAAGAAAGCCTATGTCCACTGTTATTTTATTCCCGGGAATACAATGTGATGAGAATGATTGAATTATTCTCATGTCTTGAGAGAGAGAGAGATGTGTAGAGAGAGAATGAATTTCTTGCCCTTTAGCTAAGGGAGGGGTTGTATTTATAGTGATGGGAGTCCAAGAGATAGAATGTCTTTATATATTTAGACATTTATATCTATATATAATGAATATAATTGGTTGTCTTCTCGGGTACAATGATTGTTGGCTACTCCATACCAATGGATTTTGATCTTCTGGATGGTTGATCTTCTTTATGTTGATTGGTCGGTAGGCCAACTAACTGTCCTTAAGAGCCGACCAAGTGTCTTATGTGCCAAGCAAGTGTGACCATTGCCACATAGGATAACAGGTGTCCCGTTCTAAGTGGTCCGTGTAGACGGGTGAATTTTTAGTGTCAATAGGGACAAATATACTTAGCTTTATTATTGGGCTTCTGCTTAGGGCTACACACAATCTTAGTGTCTTGTGAGACTGGTCTCTTTAAAATACTTTTCTGAGATTTTTTAAATTCTTGACCTAGTTTATTTGGTAAAGTCCCAAAAGAAATAAAGACAGTTTTTGAATTATTTCGAACACCAGTCTTTGCTCCTTTAGTTTTTTTATCAAATCCTAAGCCAGTTTTATCGTCAGAGTTTATTTTTCTAGAACTGATTATTTTATCATATGCTTTTGCATTAGTCTCAAAATGAAGACATTTCCTAAAAATCGTTGAGACTTTTTGTTTAGACTCTTCCAGTTCTAGCAAAGTAGACTTATATCTTTCTTCCAAAATAAAAAAAATTCTCCAAAAGTTCGTTAATTTTATAAACAAATTTTTTTATTTTAGTCTCATGACCCACTCATTGATTAGTGTACCTTAGCATTTTGCCTAACATTATTTCTTAAGCTCTTAATACCTTCAGTTAAGTGTTTAACCATTTTCTCATGTTTATAACTCTTCTTCAGAGTCGTAAAATATAATTCTTGAATGTCAGGTAAGTCATCATCATCAGACTCATTAAGTGAAGTGTGTGTTGTCCCCTAACGCTTTAATTTTAGGTTATGGACTCACATACTCGTTCAATTTGTCACAATAATTTGCACTTATGCTAGACTCATCTGAGTTATATATCACAACAGCATTTGATAGTTCATTCACATAGACAATAGGTATAGAATCAATAATAGCATCAAGAGGTAAGTTTATCATCAGTGTATAAGGATGGAAATTTAACCCGCCCCGCCATGCCTCTAATGGGATGGGTTAAAACGCACTTAAAATAAATGGGTCGGTATGGGTTTTCTAAAAAAAAGTTTATTAAACGAGACGGGTTCGGATTTACTATATATAAGCATAACCCGCCCCGCTCTGCCCCGTTTATTTCTTATACTTACTTTAATACCCTTCGTTTATATATTATTTACACTAAAACCTTGTGTATATATAAGTTATGTATGTGACATGCGGGTCTTAACCCGCCCTGAATGGGTTTTTAACTCGTTTAATGTAAACAAGGCGAGGCGGGACGGGGGTGGATTTAGGGGATTTACATTTAGTTGAGTTAGGGTGAATTAAACAAAATCCATCACGGGTCGCGGGGTGAGGCGGGTTAAAAAAAATTACGGGGCGGGTTTGGGTTTTAACAAACCCGCCACAAATGCGACATGTTGCCATCCCTATCAGTGTACACAATTTTAACATAAAGGGACATGAATGATTCATGTGTTTTAGATGACTCGGGATCATCATCCTCTAAGTCACTAGATTCGTCTCAAGTCTTACACACATAGGCCTTAGGGGTAGTCCTAATCTTGGATTTACATCTATTAGCATAATGATCCATGCTACCACATTTGTGACACTGTATGTTACTTAAGTCCTTTTTGGGTCTCTGACTGTTATTGAAGGTTTATTTTTCAATATTACGATCATGTGATCTGGGGGCTTGGAAGTTTTTATAGGCAATTTTCCCTTGCTTAGTTGATATAGCATTCCTAAACTTTATAATCTTTTTGAAATGTTTTCTCATGAGGGCTATCTGGTTATCAATGCTTTCAAGGTCACAGACCTCATCTAATCCTAAGTCATAATCAGACAAGTTTAACTTAGGTAATGTCATTTGAGAGGATAAAACAAGGTTAGATCTAGAGGATCTTCCAACAGTATAAGGCATATGTTTTTTATACTCTAACTCCATTTTTACAGTACTTAATTTCCTACTTAACAGTTCTGGAATTAAACTAAGATCATCCATCTCTTCTATCGCATAACATTTATTATTAAATTTAACAGGTAGAGATCTAAGAATCTTTTGCACATTTTATTTTCTGTCATATACAATACCATTGGCATGAAGTTTAGTAATAATATTTGTGAGCTTAATATAGAAGTCATCAGAAGTCTCAAATTCATCCATCCTAAGGGTGTTGTATCATTGCACAAGCATTTGAGTTTTTCTAGCCTTAACACTCACATCACCTTCATGGGCAATGACAAGGTTATCCCACGCCTATTTGGATGTAGTGCATATAGATATTCTTTTAAATTTGTGTTCATTTACAGACATGAATATATAGTTTTTACCCCTATTATTTGCATAGTGACATTTGTTTCTCATCTTTGGTAACCTCACTAACCCTTATGGTGTTACCTTCTGTTAAAGGTTTAGTGGCGCGAGAGTGACCATTTTTAATAGTCTTCTAGACTTCATCACCCAAATTATCTTGAATAAACGCAATCATCCTAACTTTCCAGTAGGGAAAATTGTGTCCATCAAATATTGGGGATCTGGAGAGGTTACCAGGTTTCTCAAATTTCTCATCCATTTGAAAACACAAAAATAGTTTTAAGAGTTAGAGGATCAAAAACTTTTAAAACCGCTATGATACCACTTGAAATTACCCAACTAAGATTTTAACAAAGTTAAAGGTATGGTTAAGAGTCCGAAGAAACTCGTTGGATAAACTCTTTATGTTTGAGAAATATATTTCACACAAGATGTGCAAAAATGTTAAGCCTGTATGAACCAGAAAACTTAAGAGTCTTGGTAACTCAAGTTTTTAAAAGATATTTTAGTTATCCTAGTTAACCTTTTTAGACAGGAAGTAGCATGCAAGACTTAAAAATCATTCACAGTAGTTTAAACACTGATTTTTTACGTGATAAATCCCCAAATGCTAGAAAAACATCCACGGTAACCTCTACGCTACAAAACAAAATCTACTAAAAATGGAACAATGTTACAAGATACAAGCATGAAAACAAAGGATCAAAAGCAAAAATAAAATATACCTAAAATGCCCAGGGCTACACCTCCTTTGACCCAGCACCTTCTTGAACCTCCTCTTCTTTAGCTTTTCTTTATGTCGACTCAAGTTCTTATCTCTCCATAAAAACAACCAAACTTACTAAATCGTGAAGTGTGTGAACTGATAGTGATGTGTATTTCCAAGATCTTAAATGAACATGCAAGAACACACCCACACTTATACAAATAGTCCTACAAATATCGCACTGTTTTCTAAATTCCCTCATCTAAAGACTACAAATGTCAAAGAAGCCAAAATATTCAAACCTGGTTAGATCTTTTGAAAAATTATATTTAAAAAGAATTTATGTACACAAAAAAAATTTCACAAATGTCAGTTTTAATATAAAATAAGATCTAAACATAAAAGTTGTTTTTCTTATATTTATGGTTTTAGATCTAACACATTTGTGGATCAAAACTTATTTTGAAATATACACAAAGATCCAATAAATAGAGGATGTTTCTAATAAGATATAAGGAAATCAACGTATATTCTAACTAATTTGTGTGTGCAAATGTGTCACAGTAGTTAGACCCTTAATTTTATAAGGAAAAGTCAAATCCCTAACCGTGTGAGGGTTGTTTTAAAGGAGAAACTAGATCTAGAGGAGTTTTGGTATGAATCTACGATTTAAACTCTCAAAATTCAAATCATGTTTTGAAAATCCTAAAGACTTAACATAAATAAACTATGATTTTCAAAACTTGTTTTTGGAGAAAAACATATGAAGGATTTGTCACTGTGAATTTAAAAAATGTTTTTCGCTCTTTTGTTTCTCTCTCTAAACTCTATTTTCTCTCTTTATCCTACCCCTATATATATATATATATATATATATAGCCATTCTCTTAATCGGACTTCCTTAAAGAACAGATTAACGGACTGTATCCTTATCCCGAAAGTGGTTCCCTCGTGGTCTCAAAGACTTTTCTTATTTACTTTAGATGGTCCCCCTCTTGTCTTATACTAAAACCTTAATTTAAGACTATATATTTAAAAGATTTATAGTTTAGACCAAAATTGGTATCAAGGCCTTAAAGACTTTAGAAACTGACCAAATTCCGACCAAAACCCTAATTCTGGTATCAGAGCCATAAGACGCTCCTTTTAGACTTATAATAAAAAGACTTTAATGCCCTTAGGAATTATCCCTCATATTTACCAAGATATTTTTGGAACCAACCCAGATTACCATCCCATACACTTAACTGATTTAGACCCCGTAGGTTGTTTAACCTCTCACATAGACGGTTGTTCACACACTGAACACATCCCAGCCAAATACACAGACAGTAGACAAGTTACTGCTAGTGCTATTAATAGTATAATAGACCAAAATAAGTGTATACTCCTTATGTTAAGACAATTAACAAAAGACACTCAAACCCTAGAGATAGATATCAAAAATATCTCTAAAAGATTACTAAAAATAGATAACCAAATCCCAATAGACCTTGTTCATGTTTTACAAGAAATAAATATTAAGACTAATCATATAGAAGTCCTTAACAAAGACATCTTAGAAATTAAAACCTTAACTAAAAATCAAGACAGTTAGTTAATTAAACTTACTAAAGAACAAGCCAAGCTTATCCCTAGATTATATAGTTATCTTCCTAATGGAGATAGTTAGATCAGATTGGAATGAGGTACCAAGAGACCTCTCCATTCAGACTTTATCAGACTTTTATCAAAGAATTTTAGAAAAGATAAATGATAATAGATTTTATTATAAAATAAATGAAAATGAGATTGTCAACGCGGCTAAAGCAACTAGACTCATATTAGAAAGATTAAATTTAATTTCTACATCTATAGCAGCTAATCAAGACTATAACAGTAGCTTTGTTAAAGACTTGCAATTAGACTTAAAAGCTAGGACAGAAGGATTAACCACCTTCTATACAGACTTTGTTAAATTCCAACAAAATTTAGCAAATTATCTTAATAATATGGAAAGCCATAACTTATCCAAGATGGATAGTATTATTAATGAACTTAGACTAAACATGGTCCAAGTAGAAGAAAAATATGAATAAATTATAAACGGAATTAAGGTCGTATATAATAAACCTTCCCAATAAGAAATAGAGTCTCCTTTTATTCTAACTCATTTAGATAAAATAGAAAGGACTGTAGAATCTATAGAAGCTAGATCTGTGCAACAACAAGAAAAAGATAATTAAGTAAAAGACTACATTACAAATGTTGCAAAATCCCTAGTTAATTCTCTAGCTAGACATGGTGAAGAAATTTCTGAGAAAACAAGAAAAGAGAATAAGAATTTTAAAGAAGAAATCCATAGTCAGATAAAAAGACAAAAAGATTATTTAGACTTCTTAGAAATAATTGAAAAAATACTTGAATAAAAATAGGTTGCCACCTGTAAATTTAGGGAACCCCCTCCTATAGAAACTAGATAAAAGAATACCATAGGTAGACGAGTCATAAATGACAGATTAGATAAGACTAGTAAGATAGCTAGCTCTATCCCAAATATTGGACAGAGTAATCATATGCTCCAAAGACTAAAGGATTCATCCTCCAATGTTAGGACATGGTGGAAAGAGAGAAATTTCACCAATACTCTCCAATGGAAAGAATGGGGAGAAGTTGACGGGAAGATTGTTGAATATTTCATTCATAATGGACAACTTCAAGTTGTTAGATACATAGACTTGTTTAAATAAGGTGCCACTCCTAAGACTCCTGATTATAACATGACTTACCATTGTAGGAATCATGTGTTAGACAAATCCTATACTAATCTCCAAGTGTTGGACTCAGAATGGCTTAGATCTAGAGGAACTGATAAGAAGTTCCAATTCCTAACCTTTGGACTCTTTCAAGCAAGAATCCAAGGATTACATAGATATCAGAATAATGTTAACAAATTATGTTGTTTAGTAGATAAAAGATGGAAAGATTTTGAGAAAAGCCTTATTAGGATAGCCCAATTAGAAATGTCAGACAACATAGGATACTTTAATGTCATTCCGGCATTTACAGTAACCGTAGACACAACCAAACATTTTAAGTTAATCGTATATGCTAGTGTCTATGAAGACTATATTATCCCAGACGCTGATATAAATATAGAATTCCAAAGCTATGTGAAGTTCTCCCAGTTTCCTTATGAAGGAATGCAATCGGGAATTCCTAGCGATAGACTGAATGAAGAAATTTTAGTTATAACCAATATTTTAGACTATAATCATACTTACAGTATTAGGAATCGGTTTCCACTTCGATCACCCCCTAACTTAGAACTTTGCGCGTCCCGAGCAATGTAAGAGAAATTAGTTTAAAGTTCAATTCTTGAAAATTCTTTTATCGGGTTAGAATACCTTTTTCGCGGGCAAGCGATTGCATTTAGCGTATCTAACAAGCCTTTAAACCCCTAGGTTACCCTAGTAGGACGAGTGGTGTCTCGTGAGGATTTGCAGAGAATATACCCACAAAATTCGACTCAAAGAAACTCAAAATATGCAAAAATTGTATAATTCAAACTTTTCCAGAAAATAGTCATCATCAAGTCATGCTCAAGAGTCTCAAATCATAGTGCGCGTATGTGAAGCCGAAAATTTAACCGCGAATTTCCACCGATTGACCATTACGTTACTTATCCGAAAATTCATTTTGATTTCAAATTCTCACAGAATGCTCTCTCAAACGAATCACTCGAAATGTGGCTAATCTCTCGATATGCGTGATATAAAGAGTAAATATAATGGACGCAAAGTCACGCATACAAGTAGAAAGACGGGGATTTTAGAGTGATAGGATCTCATCATCGGAATACGGTTTTAAAAACGGGAACATTGCCTCTTATACATGTGTTTAATCTCTTTTTTTCTTTATCTTTTTGTGTCTTAGCTCTCCACGCGGTAACCAATTTCGCAATTTTGACTCGGTTAGGACTTTTTCAGATTTTAAGGTATATTGGGTAAAATGAAAATGATAAGGAAGGTTGGAATTAGAAAATTCATTTATGATGTCCATTTGTGCTTTTTTCGGGCAATTGCTCATTTTCTCTTCTTTTTATCTATTTGTCTTTCTATTTTTCACTTCTTTTCTTTTCTTCCTATTTTTGTTGAACATATCTATTTTTTTTCTTGCTCCTTTTTATGCACTTTCCGGACTCTATTTGATGAATATTCAATTTTCACAATTCCGGGCTAATTGGGTTTTTCGGGTTATCAAACGAAAAGATAAATTTTATTTGGCTCAATTTGGGTTACAAAAGGGGTGATTTTTCTCTACTTTTTCTGGCCAATATTTTTGGGTGAAAAACGAGGGCCTACTTCATTGTCCAAACTACCAATTGCGTTACCATATGCGTTTGGAGATGAATTAAGTTTAGAGATTTCTTTGGCACATTTTTCAAGATAATATCACACACATTTATCAAAACCGATCAAAGTGAAAGACTTGAGATCCTCGACGACTTATTAAACACTGAAAATAATTTTGAGTTAACAATTAACTCGGATTGATTTATAATTTTCACAAAGATGACAGGCTCGAATCTCACCGGGTTTGTTAATTTCCACACTTATTCGTTAAGTCGCCTACGTTCGCTCAATTTCCATCTTTGGTCAATTCCGGTTTTATGTATTGTGTTTTTACAATTTGAGACTTTAAACCGACTTTTAATGATATTTTTGAAAAATTTTGAATTCCAATTTTTATTTATTTTGAACAAAAATATTTTTGGATTTTTCAAAAGTTTATGATTTTTTTTTTTTGGAAATTTCTGGGATTTTCTAAAATTATCTAAAAAACATACTTGGAACGAACACGTGATCAAATCAATGAAACTAAATAATAAATGGGCATAATATCCCACACCTCCTAACTTGAATGTGAATTGTCCTCAATGCGAATCAAGAACAAAACATAAAGCGAGGAAAAGAAAGATATTACCCAAATTGAGCGATCCGTGATAAGTACGAGTCCATTGAATCTACAAAACACTTTAGAACCAAGCATAGAAAAAAGAATAACAAAAACTTTAACTAATGACACTAGACTATAGTAAAAAAAAGAAAAAGAAAAAGAAAAAAAAACTAATTATGTACAACCTACGATTTTAACTTCTAATGACTCATACACTAGAAGCCGAAAAATTTGAGGATCCACCAAAAATACAATTTGACTTTGAGGGATTAATGGTGTACCCTCACTAGAAAGCATTCCTCCCGAAAAATAAAGATTACGTTTGAACAAAAGGCATGTGTGAAATGGAAAAATTGAACCATCACCATTTAAAATTTTTAGGGGGATAATGAGGGATTTGAGTGCATAGGGGGACAAGTAGCATTGGGATCCAAGAAAAATAGACTCACGTCCCAAATATTTTTCAAGTAGTATGGGAAGCAGGGCACACAAACAGAAAGATTCCATCTTGAAAAATAATTCAAGCATAGAGTCATTGTCCTCAAAATCTTCTCCCCCAAAATTTTCGAGTGGATCTAGTGGAGTGACACGTCTAAGTGTATGGCCCGTAAGATGAAGCATCTCAAAAAAACATTCACATACAAGAATCGGATCAACGTCCTCAAGACATTCATCCAGTTCTTGTGATGGAATTAATGCTTCGATAATAGTGGGTACATACGGAGACTAATGATCTTCAACCTCAGTAGATTTTGAAATATTTATAAGAGGTTGAGATTCAAAAGTACTTGGATCACTCTCAATTATTTCATTCTCAAAATTTGTAGGTGAAGTGCAAGTCTCGACCTTCTCTAAGTTTTCCAAATAATCATTAAACTCCTTGCAAGTTGCTCTAATTTTCAACTCTGTAATAGCAAGGTCGTCAAATTGCTTTTTGCTAATAAGCATGAGTTCTTCCAAAGTAGGCTTCCTTGGTTCTAGCACCTCGGATTCCTCATTTGGTTGAAAAAATTCTTCAACTTCAAAAATATCGAAAGGAAAATCCTCATTGGGTTCAAATAATGCATCTAACTCTTGCTCCCAATAACGATTTTTTTCCCGATATTCTTTTTCAAGTATTTTTTCTTCAAGCAATTCATTTTGATAAATTTGGATGGCCTTAGCACTGGGCTTGTATTTTTTATACTCATCTTTAGTGATATTGATCCAATGTTTATAAATCTTGAGCGCCTCCTCCTCCTCACTATTATCATAACAATTAAACCCGCCAAAGGAGTTAGAGTAAGACATTTCAAATTGGGCAATTCAAAAATATGACACCCATATTTTTGAATATTTTTTTAAGGTCAAATTCGTGATTAACTAACTTAACCTAAAGTCTACCCAAGCATTACGTATATGAGGTTCAATCCCGCACCATACTTAATCAGAGGACGAGTAAAACGGTATTGCGATAGTTACACTTGAATTTTATTCTGAAGCATCCCGATTATCCTGAAATAAACGAGATCCAAAGATCTACAATTGTTGCATTCCTACGCAATACGGTCGTAATCAAATCATTAAATTTAGAGGACTAATTTTATACACATGAAACTACCACATCAGGTTGAGTTCATGTATCCCGACCTTTAAAAGTCTAGCCTACCATGATGAAAGTAATGAAAACGATTGTTGAATTGCATAAAATCATGATTAAACTAAAGGAGAATTGAAGAATGATGTAGAAGAAAGATTAAATAGAAGAAAGTAATCAATTACGTTACCAAAGCATAGATATCTGAACAAAACTTCAATCTTGGAATTAAATTTGCAATGAATCTTCAAACTAGGGTTCTTGGATACAATAATCCTTTTAAAAACTAACTACTAGTCTCCTACAATGTGAAGTAACCAAAAGCCCCTTCTTCCTACTAGGGTTGTCCCTTTTATACATCTAAAAAATGACTCCTCCCATGCCTCCCACCTTTTACCCTTTTATAATACCTAAATGAGACTCTTCCCTTGCCTCCCCACATTTTACAACTAATAAAAATGAATTAAACAAGAAATTGTTCTGAAAATGACTCTTCATTATCTCGCAACTTCAAAACCTCGTAACTTCTTCACCGTAGCTCAGATTGAGGTGCCGTTTTTTCCAATGTTCTTGTAATTGGAATATATTCAACTTTACAATTGGACCCACCTACGGACTAAGGCAGCAAATTACGAAAATGCCCTTGAACTTCACATTTCTTGCTTTCTTTCACTGTTTTGAGTTCTCCTTCGCACTAACTTGCATGAAATACCTATAAAGCACATGAGAAATACACAAAACATGAAATACTTGACAAAAGGGGTTAGTAGCATAAATACGAGAAAAATCCAAGCTATTTACTCTGTACGGGATCATAAAAATACCGAAATTAAGGGGATAAATATGAAAAATATGTGCCTAATCACTGGACCTATGAAAGAAAAAGCTAAGACCCTCTGGTAATTGCCAGAATTTCAAGAAATTAAGACTATACAAAATAAACCTTTGTTTATTAATCAAGACGATGTCACTGGAAATGTTACCATCCAGTTTGGTCCCCCTAAGATTGTCAATAAGAATATCCAGACCGAAGAAATTAGATTTATGAATATGGGAAAAGCCATAATCAATGATCCTTCAGAAGGAGAATGTAGTAGTAAGACTAGTGCTAGTTTACTAAGACAATCCCTAGTAATTAGACCTTGAAGATCATTTGAACAAAAAGACTTAATTAAAGAAAAAGATAGGATCCAAAACTTTGTACATGAACCCTCAGAATTGGACATGAAGACATTTAAAGATCACCTTAAGAAAAGTCATTCTGTTAGATTTCAAGAAAGAGAAAGATTTAATATGATAACTCAAGAGAGTATATTAAAATTAAAAGAATCTGAGAATACTAAGGAACTTCTTAGAAATCTAAGACTAATAGAAGAAGGAGAACAAAGACTAATGCCAGCTACACAAGTGAAACCTAATAAATAAGAGATTGGAAGTAGTAGTAGGCTAGAAGATGCTCCTAGACTTTTTAGTAAACCAATAGGAATAAATATTCCTATATACTCAAGCACCGTAATAAATACTAAACCTGATTATATAAAAGACTTTCCAACTAGTGATAAGAGTTTCACTCTTGTTACTATGGCAAGTCAAGCCATAAATCCAGTAGGTATATACCTTAACTTAGACAATGTTCAAGATAGGAAGAAGGCCTTATATGAATGGGGTAATTAGATGAACATGTGTTTTGCATCTAATGAATAATGGGATGCAAGTTCATGTAAGCAGTACGCTGAGCAATCCATTAGAGGTATTGTAAAATATTACTTAGATAGTTTAAGAAAGGATACAGAAGAAGACTCCTTAGCTAAGATTGAGAAGATGAAAGAAAACTTAGAAGAAAGATCAATTGAAGAATATATTCAATTATTTACATCAGAATTCATTGGAGCTGAACATCTAGCTTAAATCAATGAACAAGACCTAGCAAAAACTAAATTAGCCCTCCTTAGCATTTAAAAATTAGATAAGATAAATGAATAAAGCAATAATTATGAGCAGCAATATTACCAAATTAAAGAATTTGGAGAGACCTTAAAAGATGAATACTTTAGAAAGATACCTTCCATAGGACAAATCCTAATTAACAAATATAGGAATTGGCTAGGAGTAGCTGGAGTTAAGAACAACTCCCTTGGTGAAAGAACCAATTTCGCCAAAGACTATATCATATCTAAGAGACGTGATACAACTCAAGGAAAGTTAATAGAAGAAACTTTCAAACAGATCCCTCAAATCAAAGATGAAAGAGACATCGCTCCAATCCAATGGGGATGTGGTAGTGAACCTAAGAAATTTAAAAAGAAATTAGAATGGAAACATAAGAAGTTTAAGACTAGACCTTTAGGATTTCCAAAGAAATATAAATTTAGACAATCTACTACCTTTAGAGAAAATATCCCTAAGACTACGAAAAATAAATTTAATCAAAGAAGATATTTTAAGAAGAACACTAGTAAGTATAAGAAGAATCCTAATTATAGGAAAGAAAAAGATGTAGCTCAATCTAAGACCTCTATCAAAGAATGTTGGACTTGTGATAAAGAAGGATACTTTGCTAAAGACTGCCCTAATAAGAAAGATAAAGAAGGTATAAAGATTATTAATACAATGTTAGACTATGCAGATCAAGAAGAGTTAGATATCCTATATGCTATAGAAATATCAGACATAGAAGATGATGATAATACTAGTATCTATAGCGCATATACAGATAGTGATTCAGAAGACTATAGTGACACTGATGAGTATGAAGACTCTCAGGATACTCTAGACTTGTATAGGATGCAAACTAATCAAGACGATTTAGATAATGAATATATAGACTTTGAAGAAGCTTGGTATAAATGTATATTAAGCCCATTTTTAAAGAAAAGATGGATAGTTAGTAATCCTGAGTTACTAACCTATATACCTAGATGATACTTTAATTAAAGACATTATTGCACATTTGAAATGAAATGTTGCAAGAAAGAATTTATATGCGTAGAATGTTTTGAGATTATACAAACAGAATTGTTTATGGTCTGTGTTATTTGTCAATTACACTACCCTGAAACTTATTGGAGAACTAGATTTAGAGAAATTTATACTAGCCAGTATGACGCTTAAATAGACTTAGATATTAAAACATATTATCAAGACGTTGATAGAAATATAGCCAAAAGATTGCAAGAAGATGAAGACTTCAAAGGAAAGGGAATTTCCTGTGATTTAGAAGAATTACATTCTGATAGTAGTTCAAAAGACCAAATACCCTTAGATTTTATAGATAAACTTCAGAAAGGAATATTTATTTTAAAAAAGAACAATTTAGGAATTTTTACTAAACCACATGCTTGTTTTGTAGAATTATTTGTTCAACACAAAGACTATCCTAAAAGACTTTCAGCTTTTATAGATACAGGATGCTCTCAGAGTATTTGCAAGGCTAATGCCTTCCCAGAAGACTATTTTTAGAAAGTACTCAAGAAATCTATGGTAAGGTGGCTAATGGAGATCCATTTACCTTATATTTCCAGACTATTCCTATTTATTTTAAATTAGGAAATCAGACAAATAAAATCGTCAATCATCGATTTTGGATACTGGATCCTCGTCCTAGTTTCATAGGAAACATTATTTTAGGACAAGACTTTATTAGTAAATATCATCCTTATACTCAGTATAATGATAAGATATTAATTACTGATAAAGAAGAATTTAATATTAAAGCTCCTCTAATATATCACAAGACTGCCTTTGACCTTATGCAGGTCAAACCCAATTATAGACCCATAAAACATTAGAGTTCTTCAGCTGAGCATGGTGGACCTAGACCTACAACCCAACAAGAAGCCTTAGAAATTACTAAGACCTTACGAAAAGAATGTAAGTGTCCAGACCAAAAGTGTTATAAACAAATAGCGCTTATACAACAAGACATTTTAGATCAATCCCAGAACACCTTATTACAGGTTCAAGCTATATCCAAATAGAAGAAAATGAATATAGAAGTAGAAAAGGAAAAGATTAGGCAACTAGCAGAGCCTACTTTAGGAGAAAATCCCATTGCTAAGTGGGATAAAGACCAAAGTTATTGTGAAATTATCCCTATTAACCCAGACGCCACTAGTAATGGTGGAACCTATAAGAAAGGATATTCACAAGAAGATAAGGAAGAATTTAAAAAAGACATAGACGAAATGCTTAAGTTAGGCATTATTAGAGAAAGTAAAAGACATAATAGCCTTGCCTTCTATGTTCAAAATGAATGTGAACGCAAAAGAGGAAAAAGATGTATGGTTATAGATTATAGATAATTAAATAAGAATTGTGAATTTGATTCTTATAAGATACCAGACAAGAATAATTTGATTAAATTAATTGAAGATGGAATTATATTCAGTAAGTTTGATTGCAAATCAGGCTTCTGGCAAATTAAGATGCATCCAGACAGTATTAGTTGGACAGCCTTTAGTGTGCCCCAAAAAAAATACGAATGGCTAGTAATGCCATTTGGATATTTGAATGCTCCTCAAGTATTTCAAAGAAGAATGGATAACATATTTAGACCTTATTCAGAATTTTATCTTGTTTACATAGATGACATTCTTATAGCCAGTAAGACTGAGACAGAGCATGTAGACCATCTTAAAAAGATTAATTTAGAATTAGACAAACATGGTATTGTTATTTTTGAAAGGAAAATGCAATTATTTCAGACTGAGATAGACTTTGTGGGAATGCATATTAATAAAGGAAAAATATCCTTAGCAGAACACGTAATTAAAAATATTCTTGAGTTTCCAGATCAACTCAAAGATAGAAAACAATACAATCATTTTTAGGATTGCTTAATTGTGCTGCAGACTTTATTAAAGACCTTGCTTTAAAAAGACAAAGCCTAACATCCAAATTAAAAGGAACAGACAAAACTAATCCTTTTTATTGGACCATAGATGATTTTGAAGTCATAAGACAGATTAAAGATGCAGTCAAGAACATTCATTTACTTAAACTGCCTAATGCAGAAGACCAGTTTATAGTAGAAACAGATGCCTCTGATAAACAATGGGGAGCAGTATACTTTGCCATTGATCATCAGACAAAAAATAAGAAACTTTGTAAATATAGTTCTGGAACCTTTACAGACCCACAAATAAGATACACTGCCCATGAAAAAGAAGTTATATCTATAGTAAGGGCAATAAAAAAAATATATGCTTTTTCTTAGACCTAAACATTTTACTGTATATACTGACTCTTCTTATGCAGTAAAATTCAGAGACTTGGACTTTTCCAAATCAAGGACTAATAGACTTATTAGATGGCAACAATTTCTTAATGGTTATGACTTCTCTGTTATACATATTAAGGGAAGTAAAAATACCATTCCAGACATTATATCAAGAGAGCCAATGTTTGTTAACACTAATATGATTTCATGTTTTATGCTGCAAACAGAAGACCTAGACAGTATGAGTTCCTTTGGGACGGATAGACTGAACAAAGAAGATGTTGCAGACTATCTTAGACACGTAAGGCCAAATGCTGGTATAACGCAAAGACAGACTCATATTTAAGACTCTCGAGAAAGACCAATCCTAGAGAACTTTGATGATATTCTAGTTCCTCCTGGAAAATCTAGACATGATATTGTTTCTCAAAATAGACTCATCGGGAAGATGTATTTTCCCCAATATAGACCTGATCAAAGATATCCAGACTTAATAAAATTTAGATGAGAATCTTCAGATGATGAAAATACTCTCATAGACGCTATATGGTGGAACGTAAAGAATAGACTATGGATTGAGTTCAAAAAAAATTTAGTAGTCATTGCCAGATTCATGAGGACATAAAGACTTGTAGTCACCCAACTCAATGGTACTGTTATACCTAGACCTCAGACTCAGACTTATGCTCAGACTCTTGGAGAAACTTTCAAAACTAGACCTGCTGATTTTTGTTATTAAAAAAAAAACCTTTAAGACTAAGATTGTTATACCATTTGGTCATAATAATCTCCCATTAGCAAAAGACTTTCAAAAATAAACTAATAACATTATTGATCATTTTAATATGTTATTGTCAGAAATAAATGGATATGCTTTAATGACTAAAGGTTTCTTCAAAGACGTTCCAAAAATATATCTTTTTGGAAAATCAGATATGGCTCATATAACTCTTGCAGACCACGGGTTCATTGAACTCGTTCAGATAAAAGATATTGAAGACTCTGTTGCTCTTGGAAAAACAGTCCATGAGTATGTTAAAAAGGTAGAAGACTTCCTTCCTCTATTTGCTAGAATCTATCAGATTGCTCCAAGTTCCTGTAGAGGAATGAGAGTTGAAGGATTTAGACTTATTAGATTTTTCAATTATATATTCGAAGACATTGAGATTCTATCAGAAGACGAGACTAAAGATTTAATTCTTGATAAGCCCAAGCTCCAAATTGTTCATGCTATGGAGACAATAAAAATCATAAAATAATTTACAAGTGAAGACAGATGGTACACTGCCTACCACAAAGAATACCTAATAATCCAAGCTGATGAGCCATTTAATGGAAGACTTAAGAAAGAAGCCAAGGAATTAGTAGAGATAGCTTTGCCAGCTAGCCTTAGAATTGTGGGCCTCATTGATGAATTTTTCAATAATGCCCTCCCAGTCCAAGACAAGGTAGAAGAAGACACAGACGGGATAAAGACGGGACCCTCGCTAGCCGAAGAATTATTAAGGACAGAAGATGCCCTTCTCTAAACCTATGCATTATTTACAAAACGGCAAGACTCGTGATGAAGACTTGGCACGCCCCATCAGATGACCTTTCTTTTCAAAAAAAAAAGGTTCCCCAATTATCACAAGACGTTAAGAGCCTGTAGACCCAGCAGATAAGATTCTTAAGACAAACTTGCTTTAATAATTTATATATTTCCACCGGATTGATTTTGGTAGCCGATTACCAGTCATTTATAGTGCCCTTGAGCTATAAAAGGGAGCGTCCAGTTGAGTTTGAGATATCAGTTGTGAGAGAGAAGTTTAGAAGCTAGAAAGAGTGTGTAAGCTTGTAGTAAGTAATATGTACATGAGCGAGTAAACCTCTCATAGTTAGGGGAAAGGGGAGAGTTGTAACTACTTATGCTATGCAATAAAAGTATTTTGTTTTCCAGAAATCTCTTATGTTGAGTTGTTATTATTTTCCAAATTGTCTCCAACTTTCTGTTCATAGAGGATTATTGTGTGGAACCTCTGGTGTAGCACACAAGGTGTTATACTGGTGAACCGCCGTTAGGTTTTGATTAGCTGTTAACCGTTAGCCAGGTGGGCGTTAGGCGTGAAGGCATACAGGCAGAAAACGGGTTCAATGCCAAAATAGTGGATTGAAGTGCGACACATAAAGAGAGAGTTGTAGGAGGCCGAGACCGGAGAAGAATAATAGCAAGGCTGAAGAGAAGAAGGAAGGAAGATAAGGATATTGCAGACTAGAAGGAAGGTATAACTCGAACCAAACCCTTAACTATTTTACATATTATTATTTTAAAAAAATTCTTATATGAGCCTACAAATCACTAAAGACTTTTTAGAATTTGTTAATCAAACAAGTTTAGACTTAACTAGGGAAATTCAAGATTGGACTCTTACAGACTCTAAAGATAAAGAACTTATAGAATCTGCTTTAACATACGCAGGTGGTACTTTCAAATATATAGACCAGATTATTGAGTGGTTAGGAAGAGAAGTACCTAGAATAGAAATAATTAGAACAGGGATCCGTAGTCTCTTTAGACAAAAATTAAGAACTGAAGATCTTGCAGAAGAATTGTCAAGACCTGAAAAATATCAAGAATATACTAGGATAATTGAAGACAGTATGGACGTATTAAAATTTATTAGACGAAAAAGGTTTGCTGAAACGAAGGTTATTTTAATTAGAGCCGGAGGAATTCGCCCTCTCCTTAAAAACGTAGATACAGCTGCCCCCAGAACATATTGTAGATTTTTTCCATCTTATGGTGATAATAATTTAGATGAATTTATAGATAACGATATAATTAATATTGTTAATCAAATATATAAAGAAACTAGACTCATAAACCCAAGATACCGTATAAGGTATTTAAGACTAGAATATTTTCCTGCAAAACCGCTTGCAATTTCTAGACTCCCTGAAGAAACTATTTATATAGATAATCCTCGCTATTCAGAATTCCAGTACGATAGTGACGGAAGAAGCTTAAAAAGTAACAGTAGCCCTGAAACTTCTACACTTAGACTTCCAGATTAATTAGGCTTCAAAATAAGCTTAAAAGACCATAGAAATTATTGGGGTAGAAAATTCTATTCTTATAACATTAGAAAAAGACGAAGGCATAAAAAGACAAAGCGGTCCCCAACAGGTGATCTAATAGATGATAGCGATCCTAAAATCGTGTGGACGATATTAAGCCCGTTAAATAAGCCCATCAGAGAGACGTCCTGTATATATATATATATAGAGAGAGAGAGAGGGGCCCTCTCCTGTAAGGACTCCTTATGGTGCAGACCCGGTACATACCATTTTTTTAAAATAGTAAAAAAATGAGTTTTTTGATGAAACTTCATGGATATGATCTCTATAGTGGGAAGATCATCTCCAAATTTTTTTCATCAAAAAATTCAAGAAAAAAAGCGTTGAGATGAGGTGATATGTAAAAAAATTGTATAAATAAGCATTTTTTACCGTTGAAATGTTGGCGATCATCTCACCCACTTTTTGATTGAATTTTTTGATGAAACGTCATGGATATGATCTCGATAGTGAGAAGATCATATCCATGAAGTTTCATAAAAAAAATCATTCAATAAAGCGACTGGCGCCGAGCCAACATTTCAACAGTTGAAAATGCATATTTATATCATTTTTTTACATATCATCTCATCTCAACGGTTTTTTTATTGAATTGTTTGACGAAAAAAATTAGAGATGATCTTCTTAACGTGGAGATCATATCCATGAAGTTTCATCAAAAAAAATATTATGTACCAGGGTCTGTACCATAAGGAGTCCTTACATGAGACTTTTTGTATATATATATATTCTCTCTATAAAATACCAAAGTCTGAAAAAAAAACGAAGACGAATTGTGTTTTTATAGTGAGGTTAGAATATTCTGGATAATAGGTTTGAAATGGATGACCAAGATTGAGTCTACCAGTTTGATCTAAATCGAACAGTGTAAAATGTAGCGTAAGTAAGCTTGACCGATTACAGGTGGTTATAGGTAAAGCTATCTTATTAGTCCAAAAGGTTATCACGTGGATTGATCAAGAATCGTTTTAGGCCTTAGATTAAAATATATCGACGACGATGAAAGTGTATCAGAAATGTGTGTATAAAGGAACACAGTTTTAACTAATAAAGCAACGACATGTGGCAGACAGGTGTCACACACTCACACATTCACAAACGCGTGTTAATAAACCGGCTTAAGAGTATAAGAAAGTCCAAATTCCTCCCCAAAGGTTTTAAAAACAATTTTAACAAATTAATTACATGTTTAAAAATTGGTTTTAAGTGCCAAAAATATCCAAAAAATTATTTTAAAATTTTTTTTTAAAAATATAAATTTCAGGAAATTATTTTAAGTTTTTAACACATATGATGCAAGTATGTGCAATGTGTCCTATAGAATGGCATTTTTATACCTTTGAAGATCATATGGATTGTCGGTTGAAGTAGATGCCCATCTTGAATTTTGAAGTACCTTTTGAAAAGGCTCTTGGCTACTAAAAATATTGTCTTTATATCCAAACTAGTTGAAAGACCTATATGGTACATGGTACAGACTCCTAGCAAGTCAATCATATAGAGTGTTTTATTATACTCTATAGTTATAGTACATGAACAATAATTACTATAGCAACTCATTTGGAGCATGACTTGAGAGATAATTTGAGACTCGTATCCCTTTCATTTGTTAAATGTCTTACTTCGTCCACATTTTGTGAATCCAACCCATTGCATATCCACCTGGGGGATTGTGTAGAAAAATCTCTTTTGAACTATGCGATTTTTACAAGATGTTTCCTAAACTAGTTCACTATAAAACTAAAAACAAAATAAAAAAATCTCCTAGATAATGTATTTTGTTAGAAAGACCCCCTTATAAAGGCATTCTATTGACGCTCTTATAGAGAGAGACACATGGGGATTCCTGCGTAAAAAGCATAATTCGGGAGGGGTTTTTTTATATTGAAAACAGTCCTTGCAAAACACAAATCAAGAGGATTCTTTTTGCATTAAAATAGTTCTTGCGAAAAATGCATAGTTAAAGAAGCCCAATTACATATTTCCAAGTTCATCGCATGTTGACACAACTCTATATATGAAAGTAGTAAGTTAGGTTTGGCCAAGCACACAAAGCTCTAAATTGGCACAACATGTGAAAGGCGTGCCTTTTAATCTCTTTGTTTAGTATTGGTATGAATTCTTGGAAAAAAATCTATCCTTCGACGTTATCAAGACAACAAGAAGATGCAAACTAAAACTCCCTCCCTATCAAATTAAGATCCTTCATGTTACACTTCTACAATCCAGGTGATGTTATAATGTTCTCAAAGTGGCCATCTGTATACTATTTTTAGAAACGTGACTCTTAATTGGGGATAGGAAAAAAAAAATTTATTTGGGACAGAAAATAGACAGTTTCTTCAAGTGATACTTCACCAAGATCATCAACATTGAGCTGAAGTACCATCCTCAAGCGTTATACTTAGATAGCTTCTCACAGAAGTTTAATTTATATAAAAGAAACAAGAAAGGAAAAAAAGAAAAAACTCACACTCACCCTTAGTAATATATTCAAGCAAAAATATACTGTGTGATGCTGATAGGTCACAATAAAACAAATTTTATAAATTAAGCTCAGGTCTCTTAATGATATAATATTGCATCAGTATAGTGTAAAGAAAGATTGCCAGTGCCATATGAAACCAGGTTTATTTGAGGGTTGGAATGGAAAAGGATTGTTAAATAAACCAACCAGCTAAAATTTGCGTGCATTATTCTATACCATTCACATGCCAAAATGCTGTTTTTTATAATTTAATTTCCCAAGGAACAAGTTGTTCCTTTTGAGATTTAAATATTTAACTCTCCCACGGAACTCATTTTCCGTTTGAGATTATTATATTAACACCAACATCAATAAGCCTACTACCTGTCATTTGAGTGCTGCAAGTTTCATCAATAGCCCATTTGCGCTGGGAATGCTGTAACTTTATTACAAGGACAAAACACTGCAAATTTTGATGGAGCCATGGAGGAGGTTGTTAAGGTTTACGGATTTCTAATGAACACTATTCTCTAGAATCATCAGTTTACAATTTTATCTGACAGTGGATTGCGCTTACTACAAAGCATACAAGGTAATATTGAGAAACAAACAAAACCTTATTCATTGTGAATTAAAGGTGAAAAAGCTTTACCGTCTAAATTATGGTTCCCCAATCGGAAACTGAACGGAGTGTACATATCGACCTCTCTTAGAAGTCTAATCAAACCAAATCCAAACGCGACATCTGTCACCTACATTTGTCTCTAAACAATGGCGAATGTAAAGAGGGGAGATGATGACATTGTAGATCAGGGGTAGATTAGACATTCTGTTTCCCTCTTCTAAGCCTTTCTAATTCAGCTTCAGCATCTTTCAACTGTTTCCTTAGTGTGGATACTCTCTGCTCCATCACTTCCACGGTGCCTCCAATTACCAGAGGTTGATATGGTGATATAAAATTTTGCGAAAATGCTTTCAGCGCTTCAACCCCACAAACCTATTAAACCTCGTTCATTAATCAGGCTGATACTTGGGAGTGAGAAATATTATGCAATAATCAAACCCAAAAATCATCATTTCTAATAAATTAATAAATAACTTCTAGGAGGATTTTGAAAAGGATACAAATTATAATCAAAATGACAAAACAAAGAAATGGCCATGCGAAGAAGATATCAATAAGAAGATTTTTCGCATTTGCTTGGCATTAAATTCTTTTCATAAAAATAAAAATAAAAAATATATATTTTCTCATTTTCAACTTTTGTGATGCCTGACTGTAAATATATTATATGAAAACATTAGTTTTCAATGTTCAAAGATGTTGCATCTTTTTCCCAATTTCTAAGAAAAACATTTATTACCCACACTCAAAAGAATCGGATTCCATAGAAAACCCAACAGAACATCTCACTTTTTCCACTCACTTATCCCAATTCTCATAAAAATCAATTGTTTTTTAATTTTTTTTCCAACTTAGTAATCAAACAAACACTAACATGAAAATTGTTGGCAATATATGTACTCTTGCAATTCAAGAAATCATCTGCTTTGAAATTACAGGTAAAGTGCAAAACAAAATAGTATAATAATAATAATAAATAAATAAAGAACTCAACTATTCATGCTTTGTAAGAATCCTCCTCGACTATTTTTAATATATTTTTATTTTTAGAAAAAACACTAAACCTAAAATGTGCATTTTGTTGCGAAGACGCTATAATTTCTCCCATTGTCATTCTTTTTTAATGTCCTAAATAGTCCTCAAGGGTACGTTTAGACCCAATTTGCATCAAATAGTTCAAGAGGGTTTCTGGAAGATATGGATAATTGTTTTTCTCACTTTCCCCTTAGAAATATAATATATTCCTAGTCCATTAAAAAAATCACATAAACCATGAAACTTCAAGTGTTAGTAGAAGACAACTCTTGATGCTTACCTCCTCTGGCAGCAAGGGCAACTTTGTAATGTTAAAGTCATCATATAACATGTAGAACTGATCAACGTATTTTTGTTGCATCTTCATTCTAGCCTTGAGCAACTTGGACTCAACACCTAGAGGGCAGTTAATAGTTACACTTAATCACTAAAAGAGGGAATGAAAAGAAACACGCCGTGATAAACATGGGAAGTGTACCTTCTTCATCAAAAAGTACTTGGTTAATAATTATGTTATGAGTATCTATCTCAAATTTAGTGAGTTCTTGCACTAGTCTCTCTGTTTCATATAAAGAAAGGAACTCCGGAATGCATACACAGATAAAAGTTGTCAAATCCTGCCAACCAATAGAAATTTATTAAAACAATTCGAAATGTTAACCTTTATATATGGATCATTTCAGAAATAAAAAAAAATGGAAAGATACGTGGTGCCGAAATATTGGAAAAGGGAAAGTGCCAAAAGAAAGAAAAAAAGAACGGAAGTATGTATGTTTTGCAAGAAAGTTCCTGATGAGTTACCCTCAATCTCCGACATAGATATAATTATGGTTCCCTCGCATTCAAAAACATTTGGTATCCAGAAACAATGATAGACACATTCTTCTCTTTAGAACAGAATATTGAATACAAAAATCTTACCGGATCCTTAAACTGCTGGTTCACTTGTTCAATTACATCTTTCATGCCCTCAAGCTTACCCATAATCGCATCTTCATTAAATGCATCACCAACCCCAAATAGACTAGTCATCTGCCATAAATAGATAACATCACCAGTTACGTATCAATGTGTGTGTGTGTGTGTATAATCACTTGTTAATCAAGTTAACAATAAAACAGACTTACACGAAATACTGATAGTGAAAACTTGCATCTGTTCGTTTTCAGGAATATTATGGTATCCCAATCTTAATTGGAGAAGCTATGATAATTTGTTACAGTTTCCCTGACCAATAGATTTGAATTAATGCCATTATTAAATTAAAAAATGGTTGGTACTTGGTAGTTTAGTGTTTCAACCATGGTCTGGGTAATGAACTAATTAATCACACTCTGACATCATGATGATATCATCATAGGCATTTATTAAATTATTATTAATTAAATAAAAACAAGATACTTAAAACACATCAATTAACACGTGATGGGAACCACTAACTTGCTCCAGTAAGCCCATTTAGAGTAACCATTATTAGAAATTGATGGCATTCAAAAATCTATATTGTATTGCACTAAAAATAAAAAATAAAAAATAAATAAAAACATTCAATTAACAGTGAGACAACTAACGGACACAACCCAATTTTGCGTAAAAAACTGAAGTGCACCCTTTACAAGTAAAAAACAAAATTCAAATTGTTTTTAAAATCATAAAATGATAATAGGATGTGTCGTAGGCACAACCAGCGTGCGTTTTATAAGCATGTGTGGTGCCGTAAGCACTCAGTATAGACGTGCCATAAGCACTGTCGTAGGTACAAATACACTGGGAGAGATGAGTTTCTGCTAGTAAAGTTATACAAAGCAACAAAAACTGTAATACATAAAAATTTATTGAGCCGCATATATATATGTATATATGGATTTTGTAATGACTGTCTTGAATCTGACTTCAAGCTGGAAAAAACACCCATATTTGTACATGTAAGGGCAATGGTAGGTTAAGAGCCCTTGAAGCAAGGGAAAGAAATTCAAAAAGGTAACAATATGTAATTAATTAATCGGTTTTTAACTAACCCCTATTAATAATGAGACATTAGACAAACAACGAATTCGATAATAGTTGACTTACCCCTTTTATCTGACAACGCCTACCCTCTAAGATACAACAACTTCAAAATTTATTAGATTCAAGAAGCAAAAGAAGCTCCTCTTAAAGTCAACATCATGACATCTGGCCAATGTTTAAAGGTGCAAGGCAAGGCATTTTAGCCTCGGCGAGGCAAGGCATTTTAGCCTCGGCGAGGCGAGGCGTAAGTTTCACCAAAAAGAAAAAACAGAGAAAATAATATAAAAAGTCTAATAAAATTCACACAAAAATAAAATAATATAAAAGTCTAATAAAATTCACACAAAAATAATCTAACGTATTAGATAATGCCAAAAAGTCCATAATCATTAAATCCAAGAAACCAACAAAACATAAAGTGCGTCGTCGTTAGTAATTAGTATATCGTCATTAGAGAATTAATAATAAATATAATTAATTGATTAGTATGTATATATAATCAGAATATATATATATATTCATGTATTATCATCAAGTAAGTTTTATTTAGTTTATATTGATCAATAGTTTTGTATCCAAAAACTATGAAATTTTTTTATCAATTCATAGTCAAATCAGTACGTATGCTATATTTATTCAAAGTCCAAATTGAATAAATGTGAAGGCAAGTCCAAACACTAATTTAATTTAGTAGAATTATAACTACCAATTGTCGTCGTATATTAAAATAACAAAAAAATAGAGTTCGTGATGGAAGAACAGGTTTTTTCTTTATTTCTTTTTTTTCTTTTCTTTTTTTTTGTTCTCACCTCGATGAGGCGCGACGTAAGCCTCAAATTCAACCCCGAGGCTCAAGCCTCGAGGCAATTTTTTAGTGATTCGCCTCGAGGCACCTCTTGTGATTTTTAAAACATTGCATCTGGCGACTGAGATGAAAGAGTGGCATCATGATTCCACTCCGCATGATGCGAGATATATAATTTTACCCCTTTTGTCCCGGTTCAACAATGTTTGTGTCATTTGTAAAGCTTGTGACACATGATGCGAGATGAATGGATGATTGCCCCACATGATGCGAGATGAATGGATTGCCCCATTCGGGCACACAGGAAGAAACAACCCCCAGAATACCCTCTAGCAGCTTGTGGACTACCCCGCATAGATATCTCTAGGCCCCGTCGGTCGCGGCCATATTTGATTCAATTATCTTTTATCAAGCTATTCATTGGAGGTGGGGGGGGGGGGGGGGGGGAATTTCATCTCATGATCTCTAAATTGGATATCTGTTATGCTCTTGTATCTTTATTGTAATGCATTTATTAAGTTCTTGCGATTTGTCACCATGTTTGATGTGAAATTCATAATTGTGACCGTCTTTTAAAAACCACAAAGTGCTTGGAAAATGTTTTCAAAAAGCATACCTTCCTCAACGCCATAGTTCAAAATCTCAGTTGCGGTCTACAACTCGAACATCCGACGCCCAAATTTCAAATCAGTCGCAGTATTGGGCATTATACAATGATAGCATTGTCTAATTGATCAATATTGTGGAGCAATTAGATCTATTTAAGACCATCATTTAATATGCATAGCATTGTCTAATTGATTAAACTAACTACGCAGGTCAAACTTGTCAACTTTAATATTCCATCACCGTAAGTTAGCAATTCAATCTACTGTCTGACATCTACAAGTTTATAAAGAAGTTACACAGAAATAAATAAGAATGATTATATTGTTTTCATCATTTTCAACTCCCTATGTAGTTGAGATATCGATCGTGGTAAAGATGTGAATAAGGGTAAAACTATGAACCATCTTTCAACTTGGGGGGTTGGATGACTGTCTTGATGACCCATATTTCGAAAAATGCAGTCCACGATCGTTCGACTGACCACCATGATGATGTAACCAAAACCTCTATACTCAAACTATCTATCAATTAAAGATCTACCATAATATGCTCCTTGATTATATCCATAGTAACCACCAACAACACACTACTAGTAGACCCATGGTGGTCTCTCTAACCAGTGGCGGAGCAAGGAATTTCCACGGGGTGGGGCACCAGGAAAAAGTACGGGGGTTCGGGGCGGTGGCCCCCGAAAAATTAAAATTCGAGGCTTATTCACACATTTATGCTTCGTGGCTAAAAAGATAAATATTCACACATTAATTTTAATAAAATAGAACAAACCAAACCATAGAAATATACCTCTCGGACAACTTTGGTTGGAATCGGTGTGACATTGTCGATCGGAGAAACTTCCACACGGACTTTTGTGGAGAAATATTTATCAAGAGACTCCAATCAATAGAAAAAAATATTAATAGAGAGACACTAAACAATTATATCAAGAAAAATTTGGTATTAAAACCTTATATATTAGCAAAAAACAGAAAAAAAAACATTTTATATTAGAAAAACAGAAAGAAAAAAAAAATAATGGTGGGGCATTTTATATTATAAGAAAAATGTAATTCCAGTTGGTGAAACCCTAACCCTAAGTCAATTTAATAGAGAAGAAACAATTTATAAAGGGGTCATAAATAGGTGAGATTTAATGGGGCTAAGTTTTGGCTTATAAAGGTGGGGCACTTTAAGAGAAATAAAAAATTAGCTAGCTTGTAGATTTTCTCCAGATATGGGGTGGGGCACTTGCCCCCCCTCTCTCAAGCTTTGTTTAAAGAGGAAGGAATGATTCAGCCTTGTGAATGCCTTGTGAATGGGAATGGTTCTCAACTCTACTTTTAAAATGAATAATGTTCAGTTCTTTTGCCCTAAATTCTATCCGTAGCCGATGCGATGCGATTCCAAATCAGGGAGACCACAGAGATGCCTCAGTCAGCAGCCAAAAGGTAAAATTCCTATATTATTATCTCTTTACGTCCCTTCATTTTGTTTTTTCTTCAAAATTACATTTCAAGGTTATATCGGCCAATATCTCAGCGACACAAGACCACTACGTCAATATCTCGGCGATATGCAATGATTAATCTTAAATTCACATCAAACTCAAATCATCTCGCCCAGGTCTTAGACCGAAACTTGATTGATACTTCACTGACTCGGCCGATATTTTGAAGCACGTTCAAGGCTCATTCTCTGAAGTATAAGGTAGTTTGCAAATGATTGGTCTTCAAGTTTGACAGCATCTTTGTTATAAACATGTGCTTAAATTTTATTCCTTGCATGAAAGTTGAAACCTCAGTAGTATTCATAAAGCAATACTCATTGATGGATACATGATTGTGCTTTATATGATCGCTCTTTTGCACACTTGCCTAATGCTCTACTTCATAATATTTTTATAATTGATTAAGAATATTCAAAGCTCATATTTGTTGCTTATCCTTGTGATAAATCTTTCCAAAAATCAAGCTTTTCAAAGCTCATCCTCTCAAAAATAGGAAAGTTCGCAAAGATTTTTCTAATATAGTGTACACACATTCTTGCCATAAAAAATCGTCATGTGCTTAATCTCGATTCTTATTTATGGAACATAGGTGGTTCTCGTCAAACAATTTTCAATGATTTAATACATTCATACCTTGTGTGATTAATCTTATGCAAACATACCTAGTGCTTGAGTTCTTGATGTTTTGAAGAGTATATAAATGTGTTCAAAACTCATGTTTTTTATCAAACTTATGATAAATTTTTTAAATCTTTCACATGAAGCAAAATACAAGGGTGAGCAATTGTGGTGATTTCCATATATTTGACATAAAATGATGGGGATCCATTTTATCTTCCTTTTATTTTTCCTTTTATTTCTATTTTTAGCTCTTTTTAGTCTTTTTCTTCCCTTAATTAGTTGTCAAGCATGTTTGGGACTAATTAGGCATTCTTTTATTTCTTAATTGATCCTTTAGTCATTTTAGCTATTACTTGGTTAGCAAGTAATATCTTTACTATAAATAGGCTTGTATTCTCATTTTTGTATTCATTCTCCATTCTTGAAATATAAAAACTCTTTTGTTTCTCTCTCTAGAATTCATATTGTCTTGATTTTTAGGTCATTAACGTGTAGTTCACGTCAAATTGGTATCAGAGCGGGTGCCACTCCAAACATTGGTGTTAGTGTGTATCGGTGTGTAGAATATCAAATCGTGCCCTACATTCTCAATGGCCCCGAAGAAGGCAACGCGACTTCAAGATGAGATTAACGAAGAGTTAAGACAAAGCCATCAAGAATTAAAGGAAGAATTGAAGGAGAGCAACCGTGAAATAAAACAACAAATGGATGTCGTTTTTCAAGTTTTGTCCAAATTACAAAACCCTAGTTCATCCATTATTGGTCATGAATTAATCACAAGGCAAATTTCCACCCAAGAACCCTAACAATTCACCACCGAAACTGCTGATCATCATCGTGAACAACATCCGGCACCGGAAAGGGTAATTTTTGGGCCAGCAGCTGCCGACCAGAGTCGGAAATCAACCCTACTGCATCGGACCACCCAGGTGGCTGCCGACGCCCTTCTGCTAACCTCCAAGGCATTCTGCCCTAGCGGGCGACCCTATAATCCTTGTTCCGATCCTCTTTCAGCAACAGAAAACCCTCAGGAAGCAGCCGATGACCCCCGACCTCACTCCGACCTCTTTCCTTGCTCTTCCGACCCCAAGACAACTTATCCATACCTGTTTAAACCTTTAATACCTGTTGGACAACCCGGGGTACTATTTCAGCCCTCTAGTTGCTTCCCCGACCCTCGTTGCAAAACCCGTTCAGTGCCCGGAATCCATACCAATTTCCCTGACCAAAATTTAAACCCAAATAACCCAAGAAACCCTAATTTTACCCAAGAACGTGCACCCACCCAAAATTTAGCCCTACCCAGGTTACCCAAAATCCCGAACACAATTCCCATCAACAATCCGCCCAAGCTCAACCCTATTCGACCTCCCGACCCATTTGATTTTGGTATTTTTGAATATCAAAACATTGACCCGTGTTTGAATCCGCATGCACCACCATACATAGCACCTACCCCATCTTCCCATCATACCCCTTCACATCATGACCTCTCTCTACTCTATGTTGATTCTTCTTCATCCCCTGACGCTGGGGATACCCACCGTAGTGTTTTTAAATGGATTCCCCCACCCGGTGCCCATCGCCCCACTCCACTACAGGATCGTCAGTGTTTCTATTGTGGAGAACGTGGTCACCTAATTGCCACGTGTCCCCACTATCAGCGTGATCCCCGAACACATCCCATGGCCCCACATGATCATCCTCCTCGCCCACCACCTGTACAGATACCACCAGATCCAATTGATTATGCTGCACCTGCACCAGGTGATGTGGTGGGCCCAAGAGCTCATCAGGATGGAGACCCACTCTCTTTAGCACTCCAGTTACTTTCACGGAGTCTCCATAAGGACATTCGCATAGATATTCCTATGTTCGATGGCAGATTCTCCCCGGATGATATGACCGATTGGCTCGCCGCTATGGAGACCGTTTTCGATTACAAGCGGGTTCAGGGCCGCTCATGTGTTCTTCTAGCTGCTACCAGATTTCAAGACTTTGCCCGTATTTGGTGGAATGACCTTTGTTATCTTAGGACAACTGCAGGACTCCCTCCTATCTAGAACTGACTCGATCTCAAGGTCGCTCTTTAGGCCTCCTTTATACCCCCGACGTACGAGCGAGACATCTTTATGCGCATTCAGTCTCTCCAGCAGGACACGTCTTCGGTAATAGCGTATACAGAGCAATTCCAGCTCCTCTGCACTAGAGCTCGCCTGCCCAAGACGAAAAATCAGCGGATCAGCCGCTACATTCTGGGACTCCAGCCACATATTCGCCCGACCTTGGATTGAGAGAGATACCGATCTTTTTTAAGGCAGTAGAGTATGCTATTAAGGTCGAGGCCTATCAGGCAGCCCTAGCAGCTCCTCCAGGATCCCGACCTCCATCTTCTTTGAGTTTTGTTCCTCCTGTAGCATCAGCCTCGACATATTCGGTCATTACTCCAGTTACTGCCACTTTTGTTGCGACCCATACAGGCCCTCCCACATTTTGATGTTTTAATTGCAGCACCGTGGGACACCGAGCTTCCGATACCCTCCACCACGTCAACGGGCCCTGCTAGCGATGGATCAGCCCCCCAGAGTATCTCGACGAGACCGAGCAGTCCCCTAGCCACGCATTGATTACAGTTTTAGAGGTGACTCTGTTGGTCTTCCACTTTGAATTCGTGGACGAACTCTTTTTGAGGGGGGGAGAGTGATGGGGATCCATTTTATCTTCCTTTTATTTTTCCTTTTATTTCTATTTTTAGCTCTTTTTAGTCATTTTCTTCCCTTAATTAGTTGCCAAGCATGTTTGGAACTAATTAGGCATTATTTTATTTCTTAATTGATCCTTTAGTCATTTTAGCTATTACTTGGTTAGCAAGTAATATCTAACTATAAATAGGCTTGTATTCTCATTTTTATATTCATTCTCCATTCTTGAAATATAAGAACTCTTTTGTTTCTCTCTCTAGAAATCATATTGACTTGATTTTTAGGTCATTGACGTGTAGTTCACGTCATAAAATGGGCTTATTACATTGACATGATTGTTTTTCAAAATGTGAAGCCCTCGACCAAAAAATTTCAAATCAATATTTTTTTTTTTGCGAACCCTTGGCATTCAATTGATTTTCATGGGGGGGAAATTTATTCAAATAAATAAAAAATCTACTCTGCAACGCTTTTTTAAGATTCAACGGGGGAGAGAGAAATTGTGATATTGTTGTCGTCATACGAAATGGGGAAATTGTTTGGACCATATTTTATAATACCTTATTTTGATGATAACACACAATACCTGATTTGGACCATAGTTTATTGCTAAAAATACAATTTCTAGCTATTTATGTACATTGTTTTGAAAAAAAAAATCACTTGTATAAATAAAAAATTAATATTCAACAAAAAAGAGAGGTTACTATTCACGCTCACTCTCAAGTCTTGCTCCCCTAGGTCAAATTACACCCTAGTAATGAGAATATAGAAGAGAGCTCTCATGTTAATTCTATTGTCATATGATTGTTGTGCGTTGTTTACGTCATATAATTAAGAAGATGAGAAGACTAAAAAAAAAAAGGTATTTTGACTTTAGCCACAATGCAGTTACCATTATCCGACTTTAGCCATTGATTTGTTTTTCTTTAGACTTTACGCACCATGTTCACTTTTAACGACGAAAAAAGCATCACAAAAAGGGAAAATGAGAACCCTAGAGAGTGAAAATGAGTGTCACTAAAAGTGAAAATGGATTGTGAATGTCAACAACTCCAATGGGATGGTTCTCAATTGAAACTTCCTAATTCAATATACCAACTCCAATGGGATGGTTCACACCGTTTATATGGACTTTAATCTGTATTAACAGAAAATGTAGCCCTTGAATTAAATTGAATGAAAAGTAAAAAAGGCATAAACACAAAAGCATGTAACCTGTGTCACAACTACAGGAGAGCGAACAAGTGACTAAATACTGCTACAGTAAATTAGTGTGACTTCCAACTTCAATATGGAAAAAAATACAAATATCACCCTTTTTTACCTCTCTAAAGTATGCCACTTGATTTTGATAAAAAATAAAAAAAATAAATAACTTTATCCCTCTCCTACCTACTTTCAATCAATCCTTCCTCTCCCAAAGATTAACTCACCTTCTTTTGCATTGTATAGCGGTCAGGGACCTATAGACTTTAACACTCACCAAACAAATCAGAACTAGTGTTCCACAAGCATTTCTCTCTAAATTATTTTTTCATGGTCATGAATTCCAAATGCACGAGACACATTAAGTTTAACTTAAAATAGGAGTTAGCCCAATCCTTCCATAAGAAAAAAAATTATTAAAAAGAAATAAAACAAGAAATGGAAACTTATTCTAAATAAAAGATGATATCCTACAAATTATGATATCAACAAAATCTCTTAAAGGAGGGAGATCATTATTTTTCTATCTTTTAAACGCTTGTAGAGAACCCCATGGGTTTCAGCCCTTTTATGTAACTATTCATAATACCACGCGTAATACGAGGTGGAGTTGTCTATGCCATGGTTGACCTTTTTGACTAATTGGTATGCGGCTTGTATAAGTAAACGGAAGAGGAGGTAATTTTTCCTCTCCTCAAAATCCATTTCTTACTGTAAGTATTCTTTTCTTCTGGTTTCATGAAGCTTTTTGAGGTTGAATGTCAATAGTTGCTTGCTTTGTGGATTTTTTTAGGAGAACTCACTATGTGAGTATACATCTACCGTTCTACATTTATTGTGATTTTGATGTAGCCCTGTTGCCTTCTTTTAATATACACAAATGTTCCATAACAAAGCAAGCTGACAGCTAACAATTTCAATTTTCCTGAAACGATAACTACTACCTAACATACTTTCATGTTATGATTAAAGCTAATATTCTTATATTATGGCTTCGGTAGAGGTTTGATTTCCTTCAATCAAGCAATCACCCCCAATTTTTATTCTCATATTTTTTTTTAAGAAACAAATTTCAAATTTTATTGATGACAAGAGAATCATTACAACACTGGGGATCAGCATTCCTCATACCAACTGAAACTGAACAGTCACCAGCAGCCCTAAAAAGAGAAAAATCCTTCGAACTTTCCCAGCTCAAGTTGATCAGAAAAAGAGATGTCTCCTCAAACGGTTTAGAAGACGCAGCCCATAATGAAGCCGTGACTTTAATTTTTTCATAAAGCCATTCTTTGAGTTGTTCTTTTCTTTCTTCTAGCCAAATAAACCAAAAAACAGCAAAGACCGCGCATCTCCAAAGGCAATTTAATTTCAAAGAATCTTCCAAGCCTTTCCATTCCAAAGGAGGATGTCGATTGGTTTTGGAGGCAATGCCCCGACCATATTCAGCTCCCAAAAAAATCCATAAGATTGCAGCAAGCGGACAGTGAAGAAATAAGTGACCAATGTCCTCATTGTTATTTTTGCAAAGACAACACCAATCCAGGGAAAGGTACTTATAAGGACTCCTTTGTAACATCTCACAAGCGTATATTCTTTTGTGTAACACCAACCAATCAAAAACTCTGTGATGCAGTACAAAAAAATACAGAATTGGAAATTTTATATTTAAATTATTTATTTTCATTTGTTGATAATTGTTTGGTTAGTGATTATTAGGATATTTATTGGTAGTTTTCTTAGTAATTATCCTTTAGTATTTCAGTCATACTAGAATTAGGTTTAGTTAGCCTATAAATATATGTAATCTTCATTGTTGAAGACAGCTTATTATTGATGGTTGAATATTAAAAACTCATTTCAGATTACTAGTTTAGTTAACTTTAGCTTCTTTACATTTCAATTCTTGGTTCTGTCTGCCCCACTCTGACTTTGTATGGTACCCCGGCCAGGTGCAAACAAAGGAAGGGATGTCTCATAAATCAAATTAGAAGGTGCAAACAAAGGAGGATGTCTCATCACAAAGACAGTTAGCAAGAAAGCCTTTCAAGAGAAGCCTTCATTGTCCAAAATCCACTTCCTCTTGTCTCTAACCCTTCATTGTTTAAAATCCCCTTCCTCTTCTCTCCAACCCTTCATTGTCTAAAATCCCCTTCCTCTCGTCTCCAACCCCTTCATGAAGATGAATACCCTCAATAATTCTGGTTAAAGAAATGAATTTGTCTGTCTCAAGCCATTTAGATTTCTTCTTCTTCGAAACGATAAGTTCCAAGAGGCTAGCGAATTAGCTATGGTATCATTCTTATATAAGGAGATATTGCAAATTGGAGGAAAGGGGATTCAAAAGGAGGATAAAATCTTCCCAAAATCGAATGGAAGTACCGTTCCCTACTTCCAATGACACTCCCTTAAGGGATGAATCGAACCCATCGGAAATTCAGTTCCAAGGACTCCTCAAAATACCTCTCTTAACCCTTTCAAAGTCCCATGCTTAGCATTAGAGACACAATATCATGGAGCATATCTCTGTTCTAAAAGGCCCGCCTAGGCTTGAGGCTTGAGAGAAACGCATCGCCTACGCCTTATTACGCCTTATTCTTGGTAAAAGGCTTAAGGCAAACTTTTTTTTAAAAACAAATGATTAGTTAACAAATATTGGTTATGGAGCATGAATAAGAGAAAGATGGCTACCAAACATATGGATATATTTTCAAAATTCAAGGTATGTACTATTTTATTATATTATTAGCTTTGGAATAATTAAAATAATAAAAGAAGGAAAAACGCCTTTTTACGCCTAGGCTCCTAAGGCTTGAGGCTTGACCTCTACGCGTCGACCACACTTCGCGCCTTTTAGAACCTTGGAGCATATAGCTGCAAAAGGAAGATTATCACTAGAGAAGGATGAAACAGTGGTTCCAAAGACGTGCCACATAGTTCCATCAGCAATATTTTAACAGATTTCAGGAGTAGCAACTAATTAGTTCGCAGAATACGCAAACATCATATCTTTGAAGAAAAGGGACATTTGACTTTTGGCCCCAAAAGTTTAGATGGAACTACCTTTAGTCCTTCATTACTAAAACCAGACTCCCATTTTTATGGTTCCATAAATTGACTAATACAGATCATAATAAATGACAAATATCCCTGGTTATATCTATATTATATAAAAAATCAATATTGACTATATATATAAAGCATGGGAAGGTTCAACTTACACTACTGGTGTAAGAATAAGAATTTACATCCATCAATAACTCTATTTCAGATTCATAATTCATTAATTCAACTGTTAGATTAAATATACAAGATTAATTAAATGGGAAATCAAGAGGTGTCTCTTTGTGACTGTGTTTTTAAGTAAATTTATTTAGTCTAATAAAATTAAGAGAAATGTAACCATACTCATTGAATCCTTATCAAATCTGATAAACTTTAAAATTTGTGTGCATGTTATGGAGAATGCGTACGTGAAACCCAACGGTCGAATTATTGAAATATGTCTCGCTTAAGAAGTTATAGAACAGTGTAAAACTTCTTTTGTTTTATCCAATAATAAGTTATTAAGGGATGTAGAATTCCTACTGTTTTATCAGATAATAAGTTATCAAGGAGCGTAAAATTCCTCTTGTATCTCTTTTAGGAAAATGGTTGTCGAGATTCTCATTGGAACAAGAGTCTCTTTGGGCTTCGATCATTAGGAGTAAGTATGGGATTAATGGCAATGGGTGGAATGCAAGAGTGGCGAAGAGGGTCTCTCTTCATAACTCGTGGCGGTCTATTTCACTTACTTTGGACTCTTTCCTTAAATATACCCAGCTCAAGGTTCAGAATGGTAAAAAAATTAGATTTGGGGTAATACTTAGAGAGGAGATTATGGATCCATTTCTTTCTTGGAATTATCCTTTCAATTTCTCGCGGGATGTTAATATCTTAAGTACTTCTTCTTATAGGAGGGAATAGGTGGAGATTCCTCCGGGATGTTTTCATGCAAATCATATCTTGATATTTTCATTGATGCTCCATCCCTTCCATTTTTCGGTCCATATAAAATGATTTGGAAAGGAGATGGAGCCCGTGGTAAGGTACATGTGATTTGATTCAACGATTCGTGGTGCATTCTTTGCAAGAAAATGAACATATTGAATCACGTACTTCTTCATTGTGAGTTGGCTAGCTTTTGGTGGGCAAAGATTCGTGGGGAGCTTAATGTGGTAGGGTATCTCCCTTCATCTTGGCATCAATGGTTGAGCATGGAAGTTATGTTTGAAGGGGAGTGTAAAAAGGTGACAGTTCTTTGGAGATGTATTGCGCTATACTTGGCTTGGTACATTTGGAAGGAAAAAAATATCAGAATTTTTTAAGGAAAGGGGCTAAAGAAGAAATATGAGAAACCATCAATTTTTAAGTGGGTGTCGACCATTGTTTATTTTACGAGATTTTCCCTTTTCCTCCATTATCAATAATTGGGTTGCATGTATGTCATAATTAGGATGAGTTTGGCTGAGTGGTGGGTGAAGGTCAAATTTTGAGCAGATTTTGATGCTTGGGCTGGTTTCAGAAAAGGGGCAGTGTTTCAAGAGTGGTTGCTTCGTTATTTTCTTCCTTTACTCTGATGATCTTTTTGTGCAGATTTATTTTAGTTGCTCTCTTTGACTTTATTTTAGTTTTTGTGGACTGCTGGTCCACTGTAGCTTGAACATTTTCATCTTTAATAGAGGTTCCTTGTTTCCGATTAAAAAAAACATTTGGAAGCTAAACTGAGAATATTTTTCCCAATTATTATGATGGGGAAAGGTCAACTAACGGAATCGTAAATAGAGAGGCCAAAAGCTGGAAAGTTCAAGTTCAAGGCAATTTCATCATAAACTAAAGACGGCAAAATCTAAATGACCCTGAAAAACATAATTTGCCTACACACAACACATTGAGGTTATCTGGAATGTTGGCCTGTAAACGGCCTGTAAACATATTAGGGGGACAAAGTGTATAACTGGACATCAATCTCTACCAATCGGCATCTAGCATAATGAGCTACAAGTGAAGTATGGACTCTCCCATAAAATACACAGATACTTTTGAGCTGAAGAGTGCTTCATTAAACTGAAGAAAAATACCTGACTTAACAAACCACCAAATTTATTCTTCAAGGTCATTATTTGGGAAAGACCCTTCTCTAATGTTGATGGAAATTGTAATAGCCGGAGTGTGTGACCAGTAGGGGCTGTATCAAATACTATTACAGAATAGTCCATTGTTTGCACCAACCTGCAGTAAAAGTATTAAGGTTGAGCGAGAGAGAGAAAGATAGATATATATATATATAGTGAGAGTCTCCTGTACATACCAAACGGTATATACCAATTTTTTAAAATAGTAAAAAAATTATTTGTCGGCTGAATTTTCTATATGATGTTTAACATTTCAATAGATCCATATAAAAAAAATCAACTCAAAATAACGTTTTTTATCACATAAAAAAACTCAACTCAAAATTATTTATAAAATGGGTCCGCGCCAGCGGTATGTACCGTTTGGTATGTACAGGAGCCTGACTCTATATAATTATATATATATATATATAGAGAGAGAGAGAGAGAGATTATAGCTTCGCGTCCACATAAAATGAAGGGTAAATGCAATTAACCCCATAAACTCTCTCCCCGAAGGCATACTTCCTATGCAACTCACCAAAACCCCCTAAACTATGAAATGTTATAAATACACAAGCCCGTATATGTTGCTAAAAACACATTTACTGTCACATAGTTCAGATAGGTATTTCCAACTACTGTGACAGTTCATAAGGTTTCTTGCAATTTACCCCTAAAAACACATTATGCTTACTTTAGCAATCGCACTAATATCACTCACTACACATTATCACGTTCAATATTAAGTAAATTAGAACATGATGCTTACTTTAGCATCTCTGCAAAGCTCATAGCCTCATCAATTCCAGGAATTGAATTTGCTATCTCAGACAAAAAACCATCCATTCCGTCAGAACCAACCCTGTCTTCATTCTCAACATTGGGATCCACCTCCTACAAAACATAAGCTCAACCTTAAAATCATGCCAGACAGTATCCAGGGCGAGGATACAAAAACTCAGGTTGTAACAACTACATTAAAATGGAAAAACGCAGTACACACTTACCAACTTTACAAGGATGAATTGTACAAGCTAAAGTCATGACACTACAAGAACTCAAAATTTCTTTGAAATGAAACTAGAAACCATGATGGCTAGACCCTTCATAAAATAATATCAGGACAAGAACTCCTAATTTGAATGGTAACACGAGATGGAATAAAATTTTGGAATTTGCTGGATGCGAACGGCTTTGAACTGGGCAACCAACAATTGTGCCTTGGCTAACTAGGCTGACATCTGTGCATCTCTCACTCAATATAAAGTTTGTTGAGATGTTTTCCCACTTCCATACAGAATAGGTAGAGGCTAAAGTAATCATGCTGCCTCTGATGAATGTATCACCCCGTGACTTTAAGTAATTTGGTGAAAAATAAAATTTTGGAGTTAAGGGCCTTTAAGAATTTAACTGTGTTTTTAGTAAATTTTTCAATCAGAAATTAATTCGAGTCTTTTATACAAAAAAGTTATATGGTTTTTATTTAAATATTTAACTGGCAGGTGCGTATTAGTTCAGCTAATAGTTTTTATCCAATAATTAAGTTGGATTTTGAAAAGATTTAATTTTGGGATTTTGGGGCTCGTTCAAACGACAGGGCATGTCGTTCGAACGACGTCGCATGTCATTCGAACGACAGGTGTCCTCGTTCGAACAACGCTGATGCGGTGGCTTGGTTGAGACTCCTAATTGTTTTCCAACTCTTAAGCCCTTTTATATACTAAACTGATATGGGGATGGGACTTCAAAAATCACTTTTCTCTCAAACTTTCTCCATAAAGCTTTTCCAAAACATATTTCTCTCATCTTCAACCCCTAGCCCTCCTTTTCACAAGTTTTGAAGACTCAATTGATGTTTTCTCAAGAGTAGTTCAACCTTCTATTCAGATTTCGGATTCAAGTTAATTTCAGGCATGAATACTCTATTCATTTCCTTTAGTATTATGCGTTTTAAGTGTTGCCTAAACGGTAATCACATGTTTTTCCTTAAAATCAATTAGAAACCTAATTAGAGAAAGTGGACACTAAAGTTTGGGGTTGTTTTTATGAAATCTTTTAATATGAATAATATTCATAACCCGTGGGTACGTAGGATTCATGAGTGATTTGGGGTTTTGTTGGTGTAGATTGCATGTAGAAAAACCCTAGTTTTGAATTAAACGAATTTGGGGGAGTATAACTCACGTAGTTTATGTAGACATAATGAAATTTAAATTTTGATGTTTTAATGATGAAATGTCGGTGTATTTAATTTAAATAATTAAATGGGATTAATTGGGTATTTATGACGTGGTGATAATTAAATTAAGATTTAATTGAATTGGACTATCATACGTAGTTTTGTACGATGATTATATTACTTGTTTGTGTGAATTGTTGGTATTATTATATTGCCATTGTGAAGACGGATTGTTGGGTATCTTGCTCTCCCTATATTTTAGGATGCCTTCTAGGTATGGGACTAGTGGGTAGCCCTTTTGATGATTTACGACTTCTAGGTATGGGACTAGTGAGGATAGATTATTACGACTTTATTATGTCGGGGGTGGGCTGATTTTCGGTACCTTATCGTCGTTGCGCTAACCTAGACATGAGACTGGGTCAAGATTTAAGTTAGAAATTCATCCTATACATAGGGTAGGACGTATTGATAACTTGGGGACCCTTAGGTATGGGACTAAGGGATATTTTGAGGATCTCACATCGATTAAAAGGGTGGGGTAACTTATAAATTGAGAAATTGAGAATTAATGCCTAAGATAAAAACGGGTATTAAAATTTGGTGGAGACATAATGTGTCAGTGACCGACAGTTTAAACGGGTCAGCTTGGGCGATTTATGTCGTGTCGTGAGTTGGAACCTTGTCATATTGCGGAGGATCAACAGTTTAAACGGATTCGACTGGCTATTTACAAGGGGAAGTGTGACACTTTGGTGGATTATCACCCGTGGCGGGAGGACCGCTATAATGAATTTTGGTGAATTATCACCCGCGGCGGGAGACCGCCATACCTAATAATTATTAAAGTAAGAACATAAATAATTGAGAAATTTAGTAATTTGGGTTAATTTTATTAAATTAACATCGTGGGACTTGGGAATTTAAAATCATATTGGTGTGCCTTTTAAATGGGGTTTTCTGCGGGTAGTTAGTGATTTATATTTGTCACGTTTAATTATCTCGTTTAGTTTAAAATATTATATTGTGATATTTATTGCGTATAATGTTACTGTCTGGATTCAAGGATCCTATTTGAGGGGAGTAGTGTGTATTCATGCTCGGGGCTCTGACCTCGTGCATTGACTAATTTTTTTAGGATAAGTTTTGGAAAAGCTGCATAGAATTCTTGGAGTTTTGCGCACAGTTGGAGTTGCTACCTTATGCGTTTTAATTTAGTTTAGTTTTCTATTCCTTCGCCCTTGTATTGAGACACGGTTTATGATTTTTGATTGGGCCATTCGGTTCCAAAGTTGTATGGGTTTTATTCAGTTATTTCATTCAGTTGGAGAATATTCAGTTTCATATTATTAGAGATTGGATTTACTTTGAGTTTAGCATGGAGATGGATCTTTTATCGCTTAGTTGGATGGTTTACTTTTGGGATTGATTATCATTTATCTTGTGGATTAATTTTATATATCTCATATCTGTCTCATGCTAAGAATGGTATTTTATTTACTCACCCTCGGCTCGGTTTTGGTGACGGCCGACGCCAGAATTAGGCGGGGTGTGACAATGAAGCTCTGCTTTCACAATCTGAGGCGATGATAGGGAGTTTACTCGAGAGAAAAGACTTGAGTTACAATCTGTAAACCTCATTCCCCATCATTTGTAAAGCCAATGCTTCAATAGCATGTCAAACGGAATACTTTGTATGTACACAATTTGAAAGCAAAATTTCCTCTTAAATCAGCACTAAAATGTCAGATTGTCATCGCTTGTGGACAAAAATCTTCCTTCGGATAATGTAAATCAATAATAATATGGTGTGCATCAACACACAAGTAAATATTCATAATCTTATATCATATAACAAATCCCAAAATTAAGAAAAATACAAATTTAGCCTTCATTTAAAGAATGTAACTATTACTGATTAAGTAGCTTAGTTAACGTGCAAAATTGGAACATCACATTTTATTATTGGGGCCTTTAGTCTTAAAACCCTTCACATTCAATTATTTTGGTGTGCAGTTTAACAACTTATGGACTTTAGATTACGGTCTTAAATTTTTTTTAATATAACACAGTGTACGGTCTCTCACGACACTTATGACGATATATAACAATGTAAACGTGTTATATAACAATGTAAACGTGTTATATTACAATATGAAGTTGTCATATTTTAAAATATATATGTTCAAAATGCATATAAAGCGGACCTTAATTAACGGATCTTAAAAATGGACCAATTTTTTAAAATATAAAAAAAATATTTTTCAACCAAACTTGGTGAAAATAAAACGATCGCCGGCAGCACTTCCCTAATCATAGCTACCCATCTCGACAGCCACAATAACTATCCCAAGATTCCTTCGTCTCCCAACTTCTAACCAAACTAAACTCCATGCGTAGGACGCCTCAAAAATAAAATCCAAATAAGGAACCCCCCCAGTACATTTGACATAACCACACGTCTAACGGCAACTCTAAAAGGCACCACACCAATTTAGAGAGAGAAATATAACTAAGCTTTTACTCAAAAGTTCGGTTCCCTTTCCAAATGAGTACAAAAGGCTATTTACAAGGAGAGGGTAGAGCACTAAAAAGGCCCCTCAATCAATGTGGGACAAAACTAAGCTTCACCTCTCCACCTTATAATAGCATAAAAGAACAAAAAGAAATAAAAAGGCTAATACATGCAAGTAAACTAAAAATAGGAAAAAATAGGAAAAGTGTCCTAACAATGGGTCCTAATTCACATCACTCTCCGTGTCTTCCAAAAAGCTCGTCCTCGAGTGTGTGGGAGAACGCCACCAAAAGGAACCCATCCTCCATGGGTTCCGCTGCATGCCATGGAAGTCGTCCTCTAACTCAACTCGAATATCGGCTTGAAAAGTGTCAGAGCATCGAGGCCAAAAACATCCAATGAGAGCGTTACACCATAAAACCATTATCATACTCAAATAAGATCAAACCCGTGTCAACCGTGGGGGCATACGAAGGGTGAAACTCTAAAAATGGGTCATGGTAGGGGGGGCATACATGGAGGGTGGGGATGGAAGTTAGGTGGGGTTGTGGGTATAGAAATGGGATTTTTGAGGGGTGGGGACGGAATTTTGAAGTTTGGGGGTAATTAATGGTTGGGGGAGAGTTAAAGAAGGGTCAGAAGGTGAGAGAGAGTGAGCGGGGTGGGGGGGGAGGGAGGTTTAAATGAGTAGAAAAGGGGACAATGGGAATTTCAGAGGTATGGTGGTGGCAAAAGGAAGATAGAAAAAGGAGTTGGAGGTGCTTTTGGACGGGGGCGCCCATGGTTGACCGAAGCTCCATTGGTCCGGCGACCAAAGTTATCCAATGTAACACCCCGTATTTCTGTGCATTTAATATTTAATTAATTCGTGTAATTTTAAATTACTTGTGTGTCGTAATTTAATTAAATTAATTATTATTAGTATTTATTTAAATATTAACCGGGAGGGTAAATGGTTAATATTTATAAAAATTAAATTACTAAGTAAATAGTAATAATTTATTTACGTCATAGAGAGTAGTACTGACGTGTCATTTATTTATCTCAACCGGGAGTCGGGTATAAACTATATTGGGTTCGAGATAAAGATTTTTGGTAAACTAATTCGGATGACAGTTTGGAGTGCACGGATGAGTCCGGATAGGCCGAGATAGTCTGAAAGGAGTGCCCGGGGGTAGTAAATGAGTCTCGAGGCATTTTTAAGCATAACCAAGCCCACACGAGAGTGTTTGGGCCATTTTAATAAAGCCCACAAGCCTAAAAACGGAATTGGCTTAATAAAACCTAACAGTGACAGGGTGTGACAGCCATAACTCATTTAAGAAACCCTAATTAAGTAGAGGAGAAAAGGGGGAGAATTTGGAGAACTCTTGGGAGCCTAAAGCAAGAACAAGTGTGGGTGTTCTTCATCAAATACGAGTCTACACCAAAGAAATTCAGACCCTACAAACCCTTTAAGGCAAGTGGCTAAACTTGCTTTTAAATTAATTACAGTTTTCAATTCATATCATAGTGGGTGTGATAAGAATAAATGATTTTTCTGATATCTAAATTGGGTTTTCAATTTCTGGAGGTATACGAATGAATTGTGTAATTTAGTTGATTAATATTACATGATTTTTGTTGAGGAATTTAGGCCTATGAACTTACAAAACAGTTGTGAGATTATTACACTACGAATCAGAAGACAAATTGAGGATGAAATGTTACAAACCTTGTATGGGTTGATCTATAAATTAGGAATAATTTATATGAACTATAAAGGATTTGGGAATTGATAATTAACCTTCGATTCTGTGTAGATGTTGATATTAAGATTGGGAGACTTAAGATTTTAGGATTTGATATAAATCCTTAAGGGTTTACAGAGGAAGAAATCTAGGTAAGAAAGCTTATATGTTCATCAATGGCGGACTGAAGTGATCGAAGAACGGGGAGAGAAAACCCAGGGGTCGTTCGAACGACCTGGATCTCGTTCGCGCGACAGCCAGTGTCGTTCGAACAACAGGCTGATCCGTTCGAACGTGATAAATCTGGCCACCTGTTGTTTCTTCTACGATTTGGCTTGGGACTGATTTGGGGATTTTTACAAATGTGCAGTATACTTTTAGCCTGAGGTGATTTGAGGTTACAATGGATCATGACAGTGTTAGATTAAATTTAATGTGGAAAGATGAACATTAAGTAGACCTGTCAACGGGTCGGTTTGGGTCGTGTACGGGTTACGGGTTAGGGGTCAAAACACCCTAACCCATACACGACCCGTTAAGCCTAACGGGTCTAATAACAATACCCAAACACGACCCGTTAATATTAACGGGTACACGACCCAAACCGTTAACACCCGTTAATATTAACGAATCATTTTGGGTCGAAATGGGTAACGGGTTGGGTGACCCTATAATACCCGTTAGTCTTCAATACTTTAAAAATAATGGGTTTTAATTGTAATTTTTATTGGGTATAGATTGGGTGACCCTATAGCACCCGTTAGTCTTTACAGATTTAGAAATAATGGGTTTTAATGGTTATTGTTATTGGGTACGGGTTGGGTGACCCTATAGTACCCGTTAGTGTTAACGGGTGTTAACGGGTAGAAACGGGTTAAAACGGGTACAGGTAAATTTCCAAACCCGAACCGTTAGTGTTAACGGGTCTACCGTGTCAACCCGTTAATGACCCAAACCCAATAAGGGTAAACCCATTAACTTATAATTTCGTGTCGGGTCGTGTCGTGTTAACGGGTTATCGTGTATTTTGACAGGTCTAACATTAAGGAACATTAAATTAATAAGTGTGTCAAACTTATTAAGGGGTATTTTGGATAAAAATTTCTGAATTGTAAAGTACGGGCAAGTGAGTCCGGATCACCAGGGTAATAAATTAATTACTAGTAATTAATTAAATTTAGAGTCAGGATATAGACTCGGGTACATTTAGGCTAGTGCTATGGGTATTGGGCACGGTATAGCCGGGATTTAATTTAAATTATATATATACGGTAGTGTGATAGTATATATATATATATATTGTATGCTATTAAAATATCGGTGACTAGGTATTTTTATAATGCCCTCTAGTGCTATCAGGAGGTTGCGTGATGTGGGTAAACCCCCTAGCTTGAGGAGTAGGAGAGTATAATCCATAGGTCATAGCGTCCAAATAGAGGTGAGATATTGAGATGATTGTCTTCACACTCGGGGAAATATGACCGCCTCCACTATGCTTATATTTTTATGTTCCGACTCGGCGGTATTTAGCTGTCTCGGGAATCCAGGTGGGACTGAGTAGACCTGGGATGATAGCGCTTTAGAGAAGCATCCGGTGAGGTATTACTCGGAAGGATGGATTTGTATATACGACATATGTGTGAATGTTGCAATACGGTTCTACGTATATAATGGAGTAAATAATTATATGCGGGTAAAATACATGTAGTGAAATGTATTATATAACTCGTGAGAATGTTATATGGTCTTAAATGAAAATTGATTAGTTAAGTTAATGAGTTAAATAACTTACGAATCATATATTAAACATACTCTAGCTAGAGTAGTATGACAGGAAGGAGTTAAAACAAGAACTAGTTACGGGGTAAATGACTAGGTCGGTTATAAAGAAAGCGTTAGGTGTGCACAATAGTTGAGGGGTGAGCGAATCCCCAAGGGAGTGCGACAATAACTTAAATATGAAGAGCATTCATGCATTTTAAATTACTGCAATTTAATCACTTGCTAAATATTTTCAAAATGTTTTGGGTTCTAACCCTTGCTATCAAATATTTTAAAAACCTTTTAGGTGTCCAGCCACAGGGACGCCAGCCTTGATCCTATTCCAGGGCTACGCAGCTGCGGCATATGTGGATGTTGCAGGAGTTGGAGTAGTCGCCTCTTTCACTTGTTCCTAGTTTAGGAATTCTATCTCAGTTGTATTTCGAGCATGTTGTTCACAGCATTTATGTCAGATTACTTCATTTCTGATTGTATGGAATTTATTTACTATCTGTCAGTTTTGTTTGGTTTGGATTTTAGCCGATCGTTAGTTCGGCAAAACTTTGATTTAGTTATTTGATGGGATGTTTAGACTCTATTATATTGTGATGGTTCTCTTTACTTTTCCGATGTACTTATATGGATTGGTTATTAAAAGATAAAATTTGACACCGGCTTAATTAACTAATAGGTGGTTAGTAATTATTAATTAATAAAGGTTTTCGACAGTGATGCTAAGAATGAACCAGATGGAAATCCTGTTTTTATTTAATAAAGGTCTGATCACTCGGTATTTAATTAGGCGGGGTGCCACAGATGGTATCAGAGCATCAGGTTCTAGTGTCCATAGGATCAGTACGACTTACTACAATTTCAGCGTATCGTTCTTTTGATGTAGAGCCCAATTATTAGGATGGTTGATTTATCTTCATGCTTATAAGATATCGTACTTTTGCTATTTGGATTTGTATTAACAGGGAACTAATACAGCTCGTTTTAAATTTCAGATGCCGCATAGGAGAGGTAGACCTGCTAGGGCAGCAGCCAGGGACGAGGTGAGGGAGGCTCAGCAGGAGCCAAAGGTTCCGCAGCCACATGCCCCACCAGGGTTAGTGACTACTGCTCAGGTGGCAGAGATTGTGGCCCAGGCGGTCAATGCAACGATGACAGCCATATGGCAGTTCATTTTTCTCAGCCTCAGCCACAGCAGCCAGTGGCCTCAGTTGTTCAGGCCCACCCGAGGCCGTCAGAGTGGCAGAGAGTTCGGAAGGCCTTTCAGAAGGGCCACCCACCAGAGTTTCATGGGGGTTATGAGGTGATCCTAGCTTGCCAATGGAAGAAAGATATGCAGCGCCACCTGTGCATGGTTGACTGCAGTGAGGTGCAAATATAGATGTTAGCCACATTTCGATTGACTGGAGCGGCTCTACAGTGGTGGGAGTCCATTACCACTATTGGAGAGAGAGATACGATGACCATCGTCGAGTTCTGGGTGCGGTTTGACCGCAAGTACTTTCCTCCAGCAGTCGAGGTCGAGATGAGGAGGAAATTCAGCAAGGTGATTTAGGGCGACCGCTCCGTGACGGAGTACGAGGAGGAGTTCACCCGTTTGGCTAACTTTGTGCCAGACGAGGTGAGCAACGAAGAGCGGAAGAAGGCGAGGTTTGTAGCTGGTTTAGCCTGGAGGATCAGGCAGCATTTGATCGGGATCACTGCATTGGTGACATATACAGACGTTGTCAATGCAACTTTATTGCACTGCCAGGACCATCGCTTCCATCTGAAGGGAAGCAAGAGGGGAAATGAGCCTAGCCAGTAGGGCAAGGCAATTGGGGGTGTTGCTAGCGGAGTACAGCAGCAGACAGGTAGCCAGCAGGGGCAGGATACCCGTAAGGGGGATTCTGCTAAGAGATTTCGACCAGGAGGTCAGGGATTTAGGCAGGGCCATCAGTGGCCCTAATTCGCAGCAGCAGTCGCAGGTTCCTCAGGGCCGCCACGGCCAAGGGAACAACGGGGGAGGCCAGCAGGGCCAACATCAGGGACAGCTTCGTCAGGGCCAGCGTCAAGGAGACTTTCAGAGGCGTTGCTTCGTTTATGGCCAGACAGACCATCTGAAAAGGCAGTGCCCACAGAGAGTTGGGGCCAGCAGCAGGGTGCCCAGCAGGCGCAGATGCCTCCAGCAACACCAGCCCCACAGGAACAGGGACATGCACTACGGGCGTGTGTATAACGTCTGGGATGTTCCCATTCCACCAGCACCTCTAGCGCCACCAGCAGTTGAGGGCACGTTTCCTATTCATGGGCATGAGGGTAGGATTCTTTTTTATACTGGGGCATCACATTCATTCATTAAAACCAGATTTGCTAGATCCGCCGACTTGTTAGAGACCGCCGGTAGTCTCCTTATGTGTAGAGTCACCAATGGGTAGTGTGTCACTTATACACTCGATCTGTAGAGGAGTAGAGGAGTAGAGATTGGGAATGGGAGACTAAGTTTAGCAGCAGACCTCCTCGTGTTATATATGGAGGGATATGATGTTATCTTAGGCATGGATTGATTGGCAGGATACAGGGCGACGGTAGATTGTTTTGAGAGGACCATAGCGTTCTCCATTCCGGGACAGCAGATGTTTTTAGTGGCGATGCCTCTTCCCGAGGGAGGGTCGCGCACTCATTTATACTATATTAAGGAGGAGACCTCACAAGAGGTGGTGATTCCGTTAGACTCGATTCCAATTGTGAGGGACTTTGAGGATGTATTTCAGGATATACCGAGGTTACCACCCAACCGAGAGATTGAGTTCGTTATTGATTTAGCATTTGGTGCGAAGCCGATTGCCCGACCACCTTACCGCATGGCCCCTTCAGAGATGTGTGAGCTGAGAGAGCAAATTCAGCAGCTCTTGGGCCAGGGTTTCATTCGGTGGAGCACATCGTCGTGGTGTCCCTGTGCTGTTTGTGAAAAAGAGGGATGGTTCGCTCCGCTTGTGTGTAGACTACAGGAAGCTGAATAAAGTCACGATACAGAATAAGTATCAGTTGCCGATAATCGATGGCCTGTTTTATCAGTTGAGAGGAGCAGCGTACTTCTCTAAGATTGATTTGAAATCGGGATATCATCAGTTGCGCATTCGGGAGGAGGATGTTCCTAAGACCGTTTTTCTGTCGCGGTATGGATCCTACGAGTTCAGGGTGATGCCGTTCGGGCTCACCAATGCGCCAGCAGTATTCATGGATCTCATGAACAGGGTATTCAGGGAGTTCCTCGACCAGTTCGTCATCGTATTCATTGACGACATTTTGGTCTACTCGCGCACGGAGGAGGAACGTTGGTTCTGCAGACACTGCGGGACCACCAGTTGTATGCCAAATTCAGAAGTGTGGATTTTGGCTACGAGAGGTACAGTTTCTTGGCCACATTGTGTCAGATCGGGGTATTGTTGTTGATCCGTGTAAGGTATCTACGGTGAGGGAGCGGGGACAGCCCACGACACCAACCGAGATTTGCAGTTTTCTGGGGTTGGCCGGGTATTATCGCCGCTTCATTAAGGGATTTTCGAAGATTGCGGGTTTGTTGACGAATCTGACTCGCAAAGGAGTACCATTTGTATGGAGTGACCACCGTCAGTTAGCTTTCGAAAAGCTAAAGGACAAATTGACATCAGCACCCGTACTTGCTTTGCCTAGGGGAGGGTTGGAGTACCGAGTCTATACTTATGCAACCTTACAAGTAGGGGTGTAAAATGAACCAAGCTACTCGAGTTCGGATCGTGTTCGTTCGTAAAAAAGCTCGTTCAAGACTAGCTTGTAAAATAAATGAGCCAAGCTTGAACAAAAGTTTAAGCTCGTTATCTAATTGAGCTCGGCTCGGATTCGGCTCGATCACCAATATCCATACTAAACTAGTGTAAAATAATCAAGCTACTCAAGCTCGGCTCGTATTCATTTGCTTAGAAGCTCGTTCGAGCTTGGATCATAAGATAAATGAACCGAGCTTGAACACACTTTTAGGCTCGTTTACATTTACAAACCAAGCTTGAGCAACCTTAAGCTCGCCTCGGCTCGCCTCATTTTCACCCCTACTTGCAGGGACTTGGGGGTGTGTTGCAGCAGGAGGAAAAGGCTATAGCTTATACATCTCGGAAGCTTAAGCCCCATAAGAGGAATTATCCCACCCACGACCTTGAGTTAGCAACGGATATGGAGGCACTATCTTCTAGGAGAACAGTTCACATTGTTCACGGATCATAAGTCACTTCAGTATCTCTCCACACAGAAGGATCTGAACATGAGACAGAGGCGGTGGCTAGAATTCGTGAAGGATTACCAGTTTGATATACAATATCATCCTGGTAAAGCTAACGTGGTGGCAGACGCGTTGAGCCGGCGACCTACGAGGGACTTGGCAGAGGTCTGGAAAGCGAAGTGAAGTGAACTTCGGCACGACAATGAGGTCGCCAGGGCGTGTATGGAAGTTTTAGCTATCACTCCCGAGATTATCATGCGGGTAGTGAGAGCACAGGCGGAGGATCAGTTCTGCCAGGACAGGGTGCGACAATTGCTAGCAGAGGGTGCAGGGTCGTACTCTATCAGCTCAGAGGGAGGTTTACATTTTAATGGGAGGTTGGTCGTGCCAAAGGATGAGGATTTAAGGCATGCTGTTATGACTGAGTCCCATGGTTCGAGATTTGCGGTACATCCCGACGAGGATAAGATGTACCAGGACATGAGGAGGTAGTACTGGTAGTCAGGGATGAAGCGAGATATAGCAGAGTTTGTCTCGAAGTGTGTTACCAGCCAGCTTGTGAAAGTTGATCATCAGAGACCTTCAAGGATGCTACAGCCGCTTGAGATTCCAGTGTGGAAGTGGGAGAGCATTTCTATGGACTTCATTACAGGGTTGCCGATATCACAGAGGGGTCACGATTCCATCTGGGTGATAGTGGATCGGCTGACCAAGGTAGCCCATTTCTTGTCGGTTCACACTGACTTTGAGACGATGCAGTACGCGCAGCTGTTCATAGCGGAAATAGTCAAGCTGCACGGGGTGCCGGTTAACATCGTGTCTAATAGAGACAAAATCTTCGTGTCTCACTTCTGGCAGAGCTTTCAAGAGGTTATGGGCACAGACTTGTGATTGAGTACCGCCTATCATCCAAAAACAGACGAACAGACTGAGAGGGTAAATCAGATGCTGGACGATATGCTGTTGATGTGCATTCTGGATTTTGGGGGAGAATGGGAACGATATCTTCCATTGGTAGAGTTTGTGTATAACTCTTACCAATTTACTATCGACATGGCACCATTTGAGGCACTTTATGGGAGATCTTGTCGTTCGCCCGCTTGTTGGTTAGAGGTGGGGGACAACAAATTATTGGGGCCAGAGATGATTCAGGAGGCGACTGCCAAGATAGAGTTGATTCGGGGACGTATTCGGATAGCTCAAGACTGGCAGAAGAGTTATGCCGATTCTAATCGGAGACGTGTGAAGTTAGGGGTCGACGATTAGGTATTGATTCGGGTGTCTCCCATGAAGGGGGTGATGAGGTTCGGCAAGAAGGGGAAACTAGCGCCGAGGTATGTGGGACCTTTCCCTGTCATTGAGAGAGTGGGACCGGTAGCTTATAGACTGAGTTTGCCAGAGCATGTTCAGCGGATACACGACGTGTTTCACGTGACATTGCTGAAGAAATACCCGAGGAGCGAGAGGGCTTTTTGGCACGTCCCACTCGAGGAGATGGACTTATACAGCCAGACGCCTCATATGAGGAGAGACTCGTAGTTATTATGGATCTTAGTGAGCGCATGTTGCGGTCTAAGGTGGTATCACTAGTTAGAGTTCAGTGGGGACATCACAATGTCGACGAGTCTACTTAGGAGCGGGTGGATGACATGCGAGAGCAGTATCCAGAGTTATTCCCCGCAGGTATGACCTAATTTCGGGGACAAAATTACCTTGTAAGGGGGAAAGTATGTAACACCCCGTATTTCTGTGCATTTAATATTTAATTAATTCGGATAATTTTAAATTACTTGTGTGTCGTAATTTAATTGAATTAATTATTATTAGTATTTATTTAAATATTAATCGGAAGAGTAAATGGTCAATATTTATGAAAATTAAATTACTAAGTAAATAGTAATAATTTATTTACGTCATAGAGAGTAGTAGTGACGTGTTATTTATTTATCTCAAACGAGAGTCGGATATAGACTATATTGGGTTCGAGATAAGGACTTTTCGTAAACTAATTCGGATGACAATTCTGAGTACACGGATGAGTCCGGATAGGCCGAGATAGTCTGAAAAGAGTGTCCGGGGGTAGTAAATGAGTCTCGAGGCATTTTTAGGCATAATCAAGCCCGCACGGGAGTGTTTGGATCATTTTAATAAAGCCTAAAAACGGGATTGGCTTAATAAAACCTAAAAGTGAGAGGATGTGACAGCCATAACTCATTTAAGAAACCCTAATTAAGTAGAGGAGAAAAGAGGGAGAATTTGAAGAACTCTTGGGAGCCTAAAGCAAGAACAAGTGTGGGTGTTCTTCATCAAATACGAGTCTACACCAAAGAAATTCAGACCCTACAAACCCTTTAAGGCAAGTGGCTAAACTTGCTTTTAAATTAATTGCAGTTTTCAATTCATATCATAGTGGGTGTGATAAGAATAAATGATTTTTCTGATATCTAAATTGGGTTTTCAATTTATTGAGGTATACGGATGAATTGTGTAATTTAGTTGATTAATATTACATGATTTTTGTTGAGGAATTTAGGCTTATGAATTTACAAAACAGTTGTGAGATTATTACACTACGAATCAGAAGACAAATTGAGGATGAAAAGTTACAAACCCTGTGTGGGTTGATCTATAAATTAGGAATAATTTATATGAACTATAAAGGATTTGGGAATTGATAATAAACCTTCGATTCTGTGTAGGTGTTGATATTAAGACTGGGAGACTTAAGATTTTAGGGTTTGATATATATCCTTAAGGGTTTACAGAGGAAGAAATCTGGGTAAGAAAGCTTATATGTTCATCAATGGCGGACTGAACTGATCGAAGAAGGGGGAGAGAAAACCCATGGGTTGTTCGAACGACCTGGGTCTCGTTCGCGCGACAGCCAGTGTCGTTCAAACGACAGGCTGATCCGTTCGAACGACGTGATAAATCCGACCACCTGTTGTTTCTTCTACGGTTTGGCTTGGGACTGATTTGGGGATTTTTACAGATGTGCAGTATACTTTTAGCCTGAGGTGATTTGAGGTTATAATGGGACATGACAGTGCTAGATTAAATTTAATGTGGAAAGATGAACATTAAGGAACATTAAATTAATAAGTGTGTCAAACTTATTACGGGGAATTTTGGATAAAAATTTATGAATTGTAAAGTAAGGGCTAAGTGAGTGAGTCCAGGTATATTGGTTGAGTGACACCAAAGTAATAAATAATTAGTAGTAATTAATTAAATTTAGAGTCGGGATATAGACCTACATTTAGGCTAGTGCTACGGGTGTTGGGCACGGTATAGCTAGGATTTAATTTAAATTATATATATACGGTAGTGTGATAGTATATATATTGTGTGCTATTAAAATTTCAGTGACTAGATATTTTTATAATTATTTACCCTCTAGTGCTATCAGGAGGTTACGCGATGTGGGTGAATCCTCCTACCTTGAGGAGTAAGGAGAGTATAATCCCCAGGTCATAGTGTCCAAATAAAGGTGAGATATTGAGATGATTGTCTTCACACTCGGGGAAATATGACCGCCTCCACTACGTTTATACTTTTATGTTCCGACTCGGCGGTATTTAGTTGTCTCGGGAATACAGGTGGGACTGAGTAGACCTGGGATGATAGCACTTTAGAGAAGCATCCGGTGAGGTATTACTCGGAAGGATGGATTTATATATACGACATATGTGTGAATATTGTAATATGGTTTTACGTATATAATGGAGTGAATAATTATATACGGGTAAAATACATGTAGTGAAATGTATTAATTATATATAACTCGTGAGAATGTTATATGGTCTTAAATGAAAATTGATTAGTTAAGTTAATGTGTTAAATAACTTACAAATCATATATTAAACATACTCGGGCTAGAGTAGTATGACAGGAAGTAGTTATAACAAGAACTAGTTACGGGAAAAATGACTAGGTGGATTATAAAGAAAGCGTTAGGTGTGCACAATAGTTGAGGGGTGAGCGGGTCCCCAAGGGAGTGCGACACTAACTTAAATATGAAGAGCATTCACGCATTTTAAATCACTACAATTTAATCACTTGCTAAATATTTTCAAAATGTTTTAGGTTCTAACCCTTTTAGGTTCTAAATATTTTCAAAATGTTTTAGGTTCTAACCCTTGTTGTCAAATATTTTAAAAACCTTTTAGGTGTCCAGCCACAGGGGCGCCAGCCTTGATCCTATTCAAGGGTTACGCAGCTGCGGCATTTGTGGATGTTGCAGGAGTTGGAGTAGTCGCCTCTTTCACTTGTTCCTAGTTTAGCAATTCTATCTCAATTGTATTTCGAGCATGTTGCTCACGGCATTTATTTCAAATTACTTCATTTCTGATTGTATGGAATTTATTTACTATCTGTCAGTTTTGTTTGGTTTGGATTTTAGGCGATGGTTAGTTCGGCAAGACTTTGATTCAATTATTTGATGGGATGTTTAAACTCTATTATATTGTGATGGTTCTCTTTAGTTTTTCCGTTGTACTTATGGCTTGGTTATTAAAAGATAAAATTTGACACCGACTTAATTAACTAATAGGTGGTTAGTAATTATTAATTAATAAAGGTTTTCGACAGTGATGCTAAGAATGAACCAGATGGAAATCCTGTTTTAATTTAATAAAGGCCTGATCACACGGTATTTAATTAGGCGAGGTGTCACATCCAAATTGGACGAAATTTTAAGGGTAAGGGCGCCAAAGGGAGGAGAATATGGATCTTATTTTTTTTTCTTTGAAAACGTCGTCGGATGTGGCCCATGGAAGCTCGACTTCGCCGAAACATGGCGGTTATGGTCAGTTTTGGATGCCTTCCCGGCGTTGGATCGGACTAAAAGTTGCATGGGTCGAACACATTTCCAAGGGCAATTCAGATTCGGGTGGTCCGGACCGGATCCGCCGCCGGAAAGTCTCGCCGAAGTTAGAGGAAGAATCGTCGATGGGGGCTATTTTAGTGGGAGTTTGGGAGAGGTCCTTTATGAGAAGTTGTAGATCTAGTTGAGATGAGGCTGTCGGAGAAATTTGGTAGGATTTGGAGGAGTTTGAAAAATTTACGGCGACCGAAAAAGTGACAGCGGAAGTGGGCTGCCGGCAGGAGGGTAGTTGTAGATTGGTGGTCGGAAAACAGTGGGTGGGTGGGTAGTTGTAATGATGGTGGGATGAGTGGTGGAGTTAGGGCTTAGAGAGGAAGAAGAAGAGGGTTAGGAGGTGTTTGGGTATGGTGGTAGACTAGGATTAGAGTTTTGAAGAAGAGATAACATGTGTTGGGTGAGGGTGGCCATGTGTTGCTCCATGAGGGAGGCCATTTCTTCTCTCATTTGTTCTTGTATTTGGATAAATCTCTTATTAATTGTTGCCTTTTGGGGAGCCATTAAAATATGAAAAATGATTTAACGAGAAGAAAAAAAAATTGTTGTGAAACCTCACAAACAAAAATGGAAATAAATTGTGGTGATACCTCACACACAAATGGGGGAGCGATACCTCGCTCTGATACCAATTGACGTAACCACACGTCTGATGGCAACTCTAAAGGCACCACACCAATTTAGAGAGAGAAATATAACTAAGCTTTTACTCCAAAGTTCGGTTCCCCTTTCCAAATGAGTAGAAAAGGCTATTTATAAGGAGAGGGTGGAGCATTAAAAATGCCGCTCAATCAATGTGGGACAAAACTAAGCTTCACCTCTCCACCTTATAATAGCATAAAAGAACAAAAAGAAATAAAAAGGCTAATACATGCAAGTAAACTAAAAATAGGAAAATATAGTAAAAGTGTCCTAATAATGGGTCCTAATTCACATCAACATTTCTATTTAGTCCAGCTGCTTGTCAAGATCCGATGACATGAGGCCCTCCAAACCACTATTCGTAACCAGAAGAACATAACCCAAATTTCCAGCCTTAAAAGAAACCATAAATCCCAATTTCCATTATCTCTTTACTCCCGGCCTAGACTCCATGCGTGGGACGTCACAAAAATGAAATCCAAATCATGAAACCCCCCGATACACTTTTGTGTAGCCCAGCCGTTCGTCGAAATCTAACGGTATGAGACCCCCTCTAAGTAGTTATTCATAAGTAGTGCTAACTCTAGCTATCTCATCCACATAACTATCACAAACATTTAATACACATAACACATCTAACACAAAGGATCACATGGGCACGCTCGACCCATCACAAGAATCATAGAATCACATGGGTAAGCTCGACTCAGCTCAAGAATCATAGGAAATGCACACAGCCCACACATAAAATATCTCACGAAACCTACCTCCTACACCTTTAAGGATCTCTTGTGCCTCTAGTAGTTATGACTATTAGAAGGTCCCACTTCTAAAGTCTCCAAACACACGACACGAGGAAATTACTACGCCATCACACCAACCGTGTAACTATATACTAATGTGTACACGAAAGGATCCGGCACCGTACTCCCAACCCGGGAGATGATGACCTCGGCTCGGGATCATGGACTTGCACCCAACCGTTGTCAACAGCACAGAGCATAAACGCAGTCCCGCACGTATCCCATCAAACCCCCGCTAGTAGAATCATCACAAGCCTACACACCCACCCTTGATATATTCACGCACATAAGGTGATCAAATAAAGTGTAAATAATCAAATGCACAAAGTCTACACACAAGAAGCATAACATAGATCATCCATCCTACATGCGAACTACAAAACATACAAGGATTCTTAATTATCAAACATCAACCCAAGTATACTCTATCCCCTCCTAAGGATTTTAATGTATACTCTAATCAAAAGTCCACCTACTGGTCTTAATAAACTTTTAGGAGTTCCCCAACGTAATTCCGTTCCATACATTATTAACATCATTAAGGTATACCCCCAAATACTCATTAATTTAATTATCTTAATAATTTAGCCCACACCGCACACATATACTTATTTTAAGTGTTTGACTATACAAACAAAACAAAACCCTTAGCGGCTTTACGCCAGTTCTCTACATATGATTTTGAAACATAACTTTTAAAAACATGATATTTAGGCATCCAAACAAGAAAAACATTATTGCCATTTTGAGACGGGGAGTATCAACAAAGAACATTCAAAATCAAAAGAATTACACATACTACAAAAGGATTTTTTGATTTTGCTGCTGAGATAATGTTGTATTTAAACATAAGCCTCGCTTTTCAACTAATTAGACTTACCCCCGTATGCACAAGGTACAAGCGGGTTGATGCATAAGGTAGAATAGGGATGATGCACATGCGGGGCGGTAAATGGGAACTTATGTCTAATCATGGCATTATCTCAAGGGGTGAAGTGAAAAAAAAAATTACCAATTTCTAAAAAATAAAAGGGTTATTTGGGGTTCGTTCTCCATTAATTCCTTGATATTGACTTTGGCCCCCAATATTTTTACTTCTTGGGGATTAAACCCCCAAAATGACTTTTAGCGAGAAAAAGCTAAAACTTTTTGCGGTATTTTTTATGTCGCTAAGAGTCATTTTGGGGGGCCAAACTCCATGATATAAAAATTACGGAAATCAAACCCAATAAGAAAAAACAAATGAGGCTCAAACCCCAAATAACCCAAACTAAAACCATGAACAGGGTTGCAGTTTAATTGATGAAATAGTGGAAATTGAATGCCAAAAACAAGAAATGAAGATTTATGATAGTGAAAACAACCCAAAAGTTTATCCTAAGAAATGGGAAGCAATTACCATGGCATAGAGATTTGGGAAGCCATTGACAAGAGTTGGGGTTTTTGTGAATCTTTGTTGAAAGGCGTCACTGAGATTGTGAGCTGGGTCAGTTGAGATTATAAGAACAGATGGTCTAACTCTAGAGAGAAGGATGGATATTATGGAGCTGCAAGTGGTCTTCCCCACCCCACCTTTGCCTCCTACGAATACCCACTTAAGTGATTCTTGATCCAATATGTTTTGTACCGTACCTTCTGGTATCTCCTCACTCGATCCCATTCAAAACTTCCAAACAAAACTCCCCCAAAAATCAATTACGGATGTTTTTGAGGTGCAAAACTTTAGGAACAGATCTAACCACTCAAAACTTTGTTCAAAGAGTTGCCCGCACCTCTTCTATTACCAAAAGAATGGTTTCTTCAACAAAGTTTAGCGTCTTTTTTTTTAATGCCCACGTGCGTTGAACGTGTGAGGAACTCCATCAACTTCAGTATTTGAATAAATGAATAAGAATTTTTAAATTTTAAAATATTTTATGTAGAGCGTAAATTCTATAACAAATTATGCATAGGTAACGAAGGGAACTAAACGATTTGTGTGAAAGAATGTAGTGACAATGATGTCAGAAGATAAGAATTTTGATGAAATTGAAAAAACTACTGTGAATGAATCCGAGTTATTAAAAATGTAAAATGCAAAGCAATAGATCATTTGTTTTGGGAAGACGTTAAATAATAACAATTTGTAATAAAAAAACGAAAATGTATTCATCAAGTATGTTGCTTTTGATGTTTGTTTGGATTCAAATGTTCTTCTTCCTCTTCAACTTTATGAGTGACGAAATGTGCAAGCTTTCGATTCGAATCTTTAAGCGATTTCCCTTTAATGTAGAATTGTAAATTTGCCAATGCACGTATATAACTTTTGAATATAGTCTGAGTGCATAATTCCCTGTGGAATAAAAGAATAAATATGAATATTAAGTATACGTAATTAGTATTGAGTGTTTTTAATTTATGTATGAATTTGAATTGTTAATAACAACGATATTACCTTTTCCTTTGAAGCGATGAAAGTTTTTATAGAAAATATATTTTTTTAATAAAAAGTTCAGTTTCTTAAAAATAAAGTTTATTAAAAAATAAGCTTTTTATAAAAAAAATATTTTTTTTCGAAACAGACCCTCTCCCTGTCATATTTGTCCCGGCAAAGATATTGGAAAATTTAGGAACGGGTGGAAATATTGTAGTTATTTGACTATAGCTCATTAACATAATTTTTATGACACTAATGTGACACCCCGACTAATTAAATACCGGGTAGCTACTCCTTTATTAAATTAGTCGGGGTGTCACAGGTGGTATCAGAGCATCAGGTTCTAGTGTCATTTAGGATCTGTACGGCTTATTATGTTTCCGCTGAGATTTCTTTGATGTAGAGCCCTATATTTTAGGATTGTTGTACTCTTTTGTATATGCTACGTTCTTCAGCTATTTCAAGTTTATAACTGCGAACTTATAAACTTTATTCTTATTTCAGATGCCTCCACGACGTGCACAACGGGTTCCCAGGGATGCTACGCCAGAACCACAGCCCGCACCAGTTCAGGGCACGATGAATGCCGCCGAGGTTGTAGCCATTGTGGCACAGGCGGTAAATGCCGCACTAGCCGTAGTTCAGCAGGCACCACCTCAGGCGCCAGTAGCCGCGCCAGTTCAGGCACATGCATTCCCGTCTGCTTGGGAACGTGTACGTGATTCTTTTCAGAAAGCACACCCACCGGAGTTCGCAGGTAGCTCCGATGTTGTGGTTTCGAGTCAGTGGAGGAAGGACATTCAGCGGCACCTGAGGATGTATGAGTGCACCGATGTCCAGAAGCAGATACTAGCTACCTTTAAGCTAGTGGGGTCTGCACTGCAGTGGTGGGAGTCTATTACCACCGTGGAGGAGAGAGATACTCTCACTATACAGGAGTTTTGGGTGCGGTTTGACCGCAAGTATTTTCTGTCAGCTGTTCACACGGAAATGAGGAGGAAGTTGATGAATCTCAGACAGGAAGGTAAGACTGTGGCCGAGTATGAGGCCGAATTCACCAATCTGTTGAATATTGTTCCGGATGAGATACCGACAAAAGAGAAGAAGATACAGAAATTTACAGACGGGTTGACTTGGAGGATCCGTCAACATTTGTTGGGGAATCTATCGTTGGCCACTTACTCTGATGTGGTTGACGCTACACTGTTACACTGCCAGGATCACCGCTTTCACATGGCTGAGGGCAAGAGATCGGGAGAGTCCAGCCATCAGGGCAGGACTGGAGGACATGGTGCCAGTGGGGCACAATCTGTTCAGGGGCAGAGACAGGGTGACCAGGGTTCCCAGCAGGGGGATCACAAGAGGTTCAGATCGGGAAATTTCAGGCACGGACAGGGAGGTTTCCGGCAGGGCCATCAGGGTCCGAACGGCCATCAGGGCCAGCAGGGTCAGAATGGCCAACAACAGTTTCAGCAGGGCCAGCAGGGCCAAGGGAGGAACGGTAACGGCCACCAGGGCCGGGGGTAGCAGGGACAGAGAGGGGGGAACTTCCCGGGGAAGTGTTACGTTTGTGGCAAGACTGGCCATAAACGTCAGGACTGTCCTGATAGGGGCAGGGCCCCGCAGCAGCAGCAGGGTGCTCGACAGGAGCCGCAGAGACCCGTGTTTCCCGCCGCCCTCCCGGCGCCACCACAGATGGCAGCATTACCACCCATTCCAGCGGTCCCAGTTCAGCAGGGCCAGCTGCAGTATGGGAGAGTCTACCAGCTTCAGCAGGCAGCAGCTCCACAGGCACCACCCGCTATTGAGGGTATGTTTCCTATCCATGGCACTATGGGTCGGGTTTTGTTTGATACGGGGCAACGCATTGTTTTATAGTTACACATTTTGCGAAAGCCTTAGGGTTGTTAGCCACAGCAGAGAGCACAGTGACGTGTGTAGATTCACCATTGGGGAGTGGGTCACTTATTTTCTTTATATGCCGGGGAGTGGGGGTAGAGATTGGTAGTTTGGTATTACCTGCAGACATGTTGGTATTAGATATGCATGAGAACGATGTGATTATTGGTATGGATTGGCTCGCAGCTTATAGAGCCATGATTGATTGCTTCGGTGGGAGCATTATTTTTACCATTCCGGGGCAAGAGATGTTTGTAGTGGCGATGCCTCGCCCAGAGGGAGGCTCGACCGCTCATTTGTATTACATAGAGGAGGATACCTCTAAGGAGGTTGTGATTCCTTTAGATTCGATCCCAGTTGTCAGGGAGTATTCCGATGTGTTTCAGGAGATACCAGGTCTACCCCCCAGTCGAGAGATAGACTTTGTCATAGACTTATTACCAGATACGAGACCTATAGCACGCGCACCGTACCGTATGACTCCGACAGAGATGAGAGAGTTACGGGATCAGATTGAGCAGTTGTTGGGTCAGGGGTTTATACGGAGGAGTACCTCGTCGTGGGGTGCCCTTGTGTTATTCGTAAAGAAGAGGGATGGATCGTTGAGGTTGTGTGTGGATTACCGAGAGTTGAATAAGGTCACGATACGGAATAAATATCCGTTGCCCCGAATCGATGACTTATTCGACCAGTTGAGGGGAGCTTCTTTCTTCTCAAAGATTGATTTGCGATCGGGATACCATCAGTTGCGTATCAGGGAGGAGGACGTCTCGAAGACTGCGTTCTTAACGAGATATGGTTCCTACGAGTTTCGGGATATGCCTTTTGGCTTGACAAATGCTCCAGTCGTGTTTATGGACTTGATGAATAGGGTGTTCAGAGAGTTCCTTGATCAGTTCGTCATTGTCTTCATTGATGATATTCTGGTTTACTCCCAGACAGAGGAGGAGCACGCAGAACATTTGAGGCAGGTTTTGCAGACGCTACGTCAGAACGAGTTGTATGCAAAATATGAGAAGTGCGGGTTTTGGCTGAAGGAGATTCAGTTTTTGGGACACATTATTTTCAACCGGGGGATATCTGTTGATCCGGGGAAGGTATCCGCGGTGAGGGAGTGGGGACAGCCCACGACACCGACTGAGATCCGTAGTTTCTTGGGCCTAGCAGGATACTACAGGAGGTTCATTCGGGGATTTTCGAAGATAGCGGGTCCTTTGACACATCTGACTCGTAAGGGTGTGCCATTTATATGGAGTGATGCCTGTCAGTTCGCATTTGATGAGTTGAAGGATAAGTTGACCTCAGCACCTGTGTTAGCATTGCCGAGATCGGGAGTTGAGTATCTAGTCTACACCGATGCGTCCTTGCAAGGACTTAGAGATGTATTGCAGCAGGAGAGTCAGGCCATAGCTTATGCTTCTCGTAAGCTAAAGCCTCACGAGAAGAATTACCCCACTCATGACTTGGAGTTAGCGGCAGTGGTATTTGCCCTTCGGATTTGGAGACATTATCTTTTGGGGGAGAAGTTTCGATTATTCACGGACCACAAGTCCCTACAGTACCTATTCACGCAGAAGGAGTTGAATATGCGGCAGCGAAGGTGGCTTGAGTTTGTGAAGGACTATCAGTTTGATATCCAATATCACCCGGGGAAGGCTAACGTGGTAGCAGACGCGTTGAGCCGTAGGCCAGTAGATGAAGTGGCAGGGGTGTGGAAGGCAAAGTGGAAGGAGTTGGGACACCAGGATGCAGTGGCCCGATCATTCATGTCGGTGATGACTGTTACACCACAGATTGTCACGAGAGTGGTAAAGGCACAAGCAAATGACTCGTTCTGTCAGGAGCAGATAGTTCGATTACTAGCAGAGGGAGCCGAGTCCTATACCGTTAGCTCAAACGGGGGATTACGCTTCAATGGGAGATTGGTAGTTCCGAAAGGGGAGGAATTGCGGCACGAGGTGATGGCAGAGTCGCACGGCTCACGGTTCGCGGTACATCCCGATGGGGACAAAATGTACCAAGATATGAGACGTCGGTATTGGTGGAGCGGGATGAAGAGAGATATTGCCGTGTTTATTTCTAAATGCGCCACTTGTCAGCTAGTAAAAGTGGATCATCAGAGACCGGCAGGACTTCTACAGCCATTAGAGGTCCCGATGTGGATGTGGGAGAGCATCTCCATGGACTTTATCACGGGGCTGCCTACGTCACAGAGAGGTCACGACTCCATTTGGGTAATTATGGACAGGTTGACCAAAGTCGCTCATTTTCTACCCGTAAGGACAGACTACACTTCGGGACAGTATGCCCAGCTCTTTATTGCAGAGATAGTGAGACTTCACGGTGTGCCCCTAAATATCGTGTCTGACAGAGACAAGATATTTGTTTCACGGTTTTGGAAAAGTTTTTAGGAGGCCATTGGCACGGAATTGCGATTGAGTACGACGTATCACCCGCAGACCGATGGGCAAACCGAGCGTACAAACCAGATGTTGGAGGACATGTTGCGTATGTGCATCATTGATTTTGGGGGTGGATGGGAGCAGTATCTTCCACTGGTGGAGTTTACTTACAACAACTCCTACCAGTTCACCATTGGCATGGCTCCATTTGAGGCGCTGTACGGTAGACCTTGTCGTTCCCCAGCATGTTGGTTGGAGGTGGGGGACAACAAACTACTTGGGCCGGAAGTGATTCAGGATACTTTGGCAAGGATAGAGCTGATACGGAGTCGCATTCGGGTAGCTCAGGACAGGCAGAAGAGCTATGCTGATGCGAAGAGGTCCTTCAGGGAATTTGAAGTGGGGGACCAGGTTTTGCTCAGAGTATCTCCTATGAAGGGGATTATGCGTTTCGGGAAGAAAGGGAAGTTGGCACCGAGATATGTGGGACCATTTCCTATTATTGAGCGAATTGGGCCGGTTGCGTATAAACTTGGGTTACCGGAGCATTTGCATCGGATTTACGATGTGTTTCATATTTCCTCGCTAAGGAAATATCTTAGAGACGATTTGGCTCATTCTCACATTTCTTTGGAGGACATCGATCTCCAGCCCGATAGCCCCTACGAGGAGGGGCCGATTGCTATTTTGGACCGAAGTGAGCGGAAACTACGGTCAAAGATAGTTTCGTTAGTTCGTGTTCAATGGCGACATCATAATGTCGAGGAGTCCACATGGGAGCGCGAGGATGAGATGCGCGAACGTTATCCAGAGTTGTTCTTACCAGGTACTTTCTAATTCCGAATTTCGGGACGAAATTCTGTTATTAGGGGGGAAGTATGTAATACCCCGTATTTTTATGATATTTATTTATGGGATTAATTGAATTAAATGTGTATTAATTGGGAATTAATCCGGATAAAAATACTAGCGAGATGCGAGTTGGTATTTGATTTTAATGAGTATATATGGCTATATATGAATATGGAAATTATGAAATTTGTCGTGAGATTGAAATACGACAATTTGGAATTTTGTTGAGACGCGTGTGACAGTCGCGTCAGGAATATAATTATTTTAATTAAAAAGTGAATTTTATTTCTATTAACCGTATGGTCGTTTTGAGTGCGCCAACGCGTCCGGAAGGGTCGAAATAGTCAGAAAACACTAGTCGAGGGTTTAGTTTGGGTCCCGGGGCATTTTTAGGTCATGCCGACAACGTATAAGGGTAGTTTGGTAATTTTGGATTTTTGGGAATTAAAACCCACGAAAATTAGGAATTAATATCTGATTTGGACTTTACCCACTAAACCCACTAACAACACTTAATGACTAAATGGGCTACGGGAGTTATTGGAATTAGTTCCAAGAGTCTCCTAAGGCAAACCCTAGCCTCCATTGTCACCTTGGAGAAAAAGACTTGTAGAGAGAGGGAGAGGAGAATTCTGCAGAGAGAGAGAGAGAAACTCATCAATTCGCCATCAAAATCAGAGAAATACATAAGGCAAGTGGTTTAATTTACATTATTTTGCAGTGAATGTCTCTTCCATGCTTAGACAATTCTAAAATTTCATTTGTTTGGGAGATTGATGAAAACCCATAAAATTGGAGTTATAAATTTAATTTTGGATATAGGTTTGCATGTAGAAATGTTATTGGATGATTGAACTAAAAGAATTACTACTTTTTGTGTTACAAAAATGGATTTTATTAGGCTCATTGATGATCTAAAATTTCTAGGGTTCATGTTCTTGAGATTGGGGAAAAATGTAGAGTTTTGATATTTGGATGATGTTTAGGATGAATTAACCCCACAAAACACGTTAGTATATGACCTAAGTGTGTTTAGGAATTATTAGAAACCTTGAACGATTGTTGGATTGATGTTTAGATGAGATTAGAGGTGAAGAAAAGATGGAAAAACGAGAATAGGAAAATCTGGGCTCGAAACTGGCCTCTCGTTAGAAGACCTGCCCAGGTCGTTCGAACGAGCTCGTTCGAACGAGCTTCTAACGAGTTGACAGTTTGCCTTCTAACGAGAGGGATGTTCGTTCGATGCCTTTCGTTCGAACGAGATCTCGTTAGATGCCCAGTTCGTTCGAACGAACTCTCGTTCGAACAGCCTCGTTCGAACGAGACTTCTAACGAGCTGACAGTTTAGGCTTTTTGGCCTGTTTTGATTTCGCATGTCCCGTAACCTTGTTTAATTGTAGAGATACCATTCCCTTGATGATAAGTTGATATAGTTGGGACATTTGGGATATATTAAGGAGTAAAACCTAGAAGTGCAATTCGAATTGAATGGAAATTGTGGAATAGGACGTGAGTGACTATTACGATGCGAGAATTATTAACGGCTTAAATAATTGAATTAATCGGGAACGTATGAATTATGCAACATTATAAGTCGGTACGAGAATGAGAAGTGTACCACAAATAAATTACGGTGATTACTAAGATGTGTGTATACTTAGTATGTGTATATGATTTTATGTGTATGACATACCTACCATACTTGCTATCACGGGAGGTTTACGTTCGCTTAGGGCCCTCTAATCCTTGTGTTGCCCGGATTTAGATTGGTACCTCGAGAACATAGGTCATAGAAGGACTTATTGGGATGTTAATAAGTCTGCTGATCGTGGGAGCGTAGGTATGTGCGTGGCTCATGTGATGTGACTGTGTTCGCCTCCATTGTTTGTGATTTGCTATTATCTGAGACGATTCATGAGAGATTCGGAATGCGTGATCCTTATGTACGTGATGTACCGGGATGGATAGCAGAGTATGTGTGCACCACAGCTTGGTCTCGGGTGCTTGTATTGTATATTTATGGCGTGACTAATATACACTTAAATTAATGAGAACTTTCATGTTGGTATTGTGCGTATAAATACAGAAACTCTTTGAGTAACTATTAAGGGATAACCTGTAATGAATTGTATTACTAATAATTGAGAACTTGAGTTAAGTAAAGCCCTCTATTTATTTGATAACGCTAGAACGTATAATGGGAATTGAGTATTAAGGGGTAGAACTTATTACGGTTTGGTTAGATATGTATGTCACTTAGATGGGTACGGTACGTTAGGAGTGCACAAATTAGTCGAGAGGTGAGTACTTCATGTGAGTGCACGTCCTAACATGTATTTTGCATTCATTGTTTTAATGTTATTAAAACACTTGCTATTTTTAAAATAATCCCCACTTTCGGGCTCTGACCCGTTTGCTTTCAAATCTATTTTTGTAAAAACCATTTTAGGTGCCCAGCCACAAGGACACCATGCTTAGGATCCTCATTCAGGTGATGAGCTGTAGCTGTTTGTGGAAGTTACAGGACTTTGCTAGTAGACGTTTCATCTATCTTGACTCTATATTCAGCTTTCATCAGTTGTAGGGCATGTCGCCCATTTCTATTAGAAACATTTCCTATTTCAGATTTTTAGACTTTTGGCATGTAATTAATTCAGGTTACATTGTTTTACTTAGTTCAGTTGTGGGATTGTTGTGAGGAGTTTTTCCTCCGGACTTATTATTACTTTGTTGGTTATTCTATTGCTTCGTTATGGTGAATGGTTGTTATTCTTTCATTATCCTTTTATTGCATGTTAATCAGAGTTAACTTAAAACTTGGCAACTCACTTTTTAAATACTAGGTGGTTAGTAATCATTAAAATGTTTTCGACAGTGATGCTGTTAACTGAACCAACTTGGCATTTTGTATTAATTTAATAAAGGAGTAGCTACCCGGTATTTAATTAGTCGGGGTGTCACAACTAGGTTTTTTCACCATTCAAGGTATACATGACAAAATCAGATATAAATTACAGGGGAATCAATCTGGAGAAAAAAATCATTTGTGTCCGACACAGGAAAAAAAAAGAAAAAAATGGCTGAAACAAAACTTTTGTACTCTGTAGGTAACATTCCATAAACCAATGAATATAAGTTGTGTTTGTTGACTTTTTGTTTCAGTTGATAAACACATTTATCATGGGAAACTCAAATGAAGTGTCATTGATTCCCCCCGCTCAGTATTGTGCTGATTGGAATAGGAAAATGGATGTTCACGATACTGTAATTATTCAATAACTAAAAAGAAGTAATTAAAATATTGAAGAATGAATTAACTATGGAAATCGGAGAGAAAACACATCACATGTGTATCATTAACAAACGTAAGCTACGTAATTATGAATTAAAACCATGATTAAGGGCATACTACAGAGAACATTCCATCTACAACACTTCATTTTGCCTATAAAGACACACACACACTCGCGGGGATAAAGAGAAAGATGTCTAATTGCCCAATATTGATCCAGATTTTGGTCATCCAATGTCTAACAGTACTTCATTATGTTTTCTTGTTCTATATAAAGGAAGACTATAGTCATGTGCTCACTTGAGGTACATGGTTAGTACTAAATCATTACTTAACAGTTAGAAAATGGGAGCAAAAATATAGCCCAACAAAATCAAGAGAGGCCACCACAATCATCCGGATCATCTGGCGTTGGAATATTATGATAAAACCTATATTTTATGCCTTAAAACATGGGTGTGGGTGACCTCCCATTCGTCCCTTAGATGCTCGTGCTACCTAGGAGCAAAAAATAAAACCAACAAGTAAAAGAGGAGAGACGGTAAAGGTAGGGTTAGTTATAGGTTTCAGAAACTTTCCTATTTGAATAATAATGGTAAACAAATTGAAAAGGGTATGAGGAAAGTAAATGGACATATGGGGGAAAGGGATGGGTTTGAAATGGTAAAACTTTAGACAAACAAAGGCAGAGAAAGGAACTTCAAAAAATCACTCTAACGGAGTTAAACTGCAGCCTATTGGATCTCTCGTGTCAGTTGGTATCTATTTTTTGGTCTATGAAATCAGTTAGTATCTACTATCTAATACACTGATGAGCAACCCAAAAGTCACCAAAGGTCTAGACAATAAAAAAAAATATCAGATCTAGAGATACAATAGACTAAACTCATGGTAAGAACAAAACAAATCTAATCTAAAAGGAAAAACATCTTGCCATTATCTATGGACATGGTGGTTGATGATATTGAATAAATGAGAGATTGCCCTCTTAGTTACTAAAAATATTCAAATTTCCGTTTATAGCCTAATTCTTTACCAAAAATAAATGGGAAATTAATGTATTTTAAATTTGGGGTTAAGTCTAATATATAGGTATGTGTTTTGATTTCTCGAGATTGATGACTAACATAGTTAATTGGTGGACACATTTATACTGTTAAGTTATCCATACAAGCCTTGCCATATTGGTTTTATGGCCAAACAGTTTGCATTAGATATCATATTACCAGTAAAATGATAACGAAAAAATTATTCATTTCATAGGCATGTCCATTGAATGAAATCAGTTTGCTTTTTGCCTAGGTAATTTTGGAACATGAATTTACAGAGTGTAAAAGGGAAATAAGAGTCCTTGAAGCTGAGACTAATAATCTAAGGAAAGATTTGTCTACTATATTAGAAAAATCAAATTAATGGAAAGAGGATCTCAGGCAACAAATTATAACTCGTAGAGAACATGTTTACTAAATGCATAATTCAATTCTTTATGTTATTTTATCAAATACATTTACTTATGTAGTGTTGTTCTACAGTAAATTAAAGTCTAAATTATAGAGTTGAAAGTTCAAACAGAAAAATGTATGGTCAAGGATGATATATTGGCAAACCATCTCCAAAATGTTATGTTTGATGATAAGAATAATAATAACATCATGTTTAGCCAATCACGACAATCTGGAGGTGAGGACACAGGCGAAAAACCTGTTTGGGCTTGACATATCTAAGTAAATGAGATTTGACTCCAAATTTTCTATTTTATGGATATATTTATAGAATTTTATGCGGAGAGATGAACTCCATGATTGTGATGAATTTCTTATGGATATTTAAAAAAAGAATTAACTGCTTCTCGCAACATCTCAACCGAACATTCAAAGGCAAATGATGAACCCCCCTCCATTCTCTAGCCAGATGACACCTCATATGCTCAAACAACACTGATTCAACAGGGTTGCAATACATTTGGCAAAGCAAGGCATTGTGTGTATGTGTTGGTGGACTCTTAACTCTTGGCTTATTTGGATCTCATGCTCTAGCAGTGGAAAGTATTATCTACATATAGGCAGTTTTATAACAAATAATGATGCTCAATAGATCAACTATATCAATTCAATGTTTATAGCCTAGGTGCTTCTAGGTTCTACAAAACCTATTTCCAGAACCTGGGAAAATTCAATTTATAAATGCAGAATTTTGGGGATGCAAAATCTCTATCACTTGTATGACTCTAACATTCGAAAGAACACATCAACCTCCTCCCCCCATAAATTGGGATTCCTAACATCTTGACCACTCATGCGCGTAATGTAGTTTGCTACTAATCCCTACTTATCGATAACAATACGAAACAACTCAGAGAATCTCACCTCCAAAGTTGCATCGCCACATCATATATCCGTCAAAGGGAACACAAACAGTGATGAGTGAATGCACACAGTGTTGGAGCTAAAATTGTTCTCTCACGTTATAATGTGAGAAGTTACTTATTTATATACTAATTACATGATAAGAGTTTATGGCTTAAAGAAGGATACAAAAAACATTTGAAATTGTATTTCAACTAAAACAGATAAATTACACCTGGGTAATTAGGTGGGAGAATGACTTGGTCCGATACACTTCCTTTAAGTGGACGGGGAGCAAGAGAGAACCTGTAGCTCGTCACGAAGAAACTCTAATCGCATTGAAGGCAGAACTTTTGTGATAATGTCAACGATTTCATCTTTTATAGAAATTAATTCGACTAAAAGCTCCTTTTCACGTAAATAATTAAAATCAATTTCAATTTGTTTTGTTCGGGCATAGAACATCGGATTAAACGCAAGGTAGGTGACGACGATGTTATCACACCACAATGTAGGAGGTTGAGAGAGAGTGACACAAAGTTCATCAGGGAGAGAGCGCAAACATGTGAGCTCAGTTACGACAGTATCGGGAGTGCTTTATATTCAGATTTAGTGGATGAGGGATTCTGACCAAGATAAATGGTATATCCATCGGTCGTCGTCGATCATCGATACACGCAGCCCAATCCGAGTTTAAAAAAAGACTGAAGATCAAATGGAGATGATTTTTTAAGGAATAAACCTAGTGTGGCAGTGTGCTTTAAATATTGGAAATTTTGTTTCAAGGTTGTCCAGTGATCGTTGGTAGGGTCGCATAAATGGCGAACTTTGTTTACAACAAAGTCGAGGTCGCGTATTATTAATGTCAAGTATTGTAAAGCACAAATAACATATCAAAATTTTATAGGATCCAAAATTGGTTTGCCCCCTGCCTTAGATAATTTTGTTGTCTTGATGGTGGGGTGAGAAGAGGCAACGAAAACACATCTTATGCACATACGACAACAAAAGTTAGATATACAACAAATTATTCGGATAAATACTAAGAGGATAATGTTTTAGCCAATATAACAACCTACACTACAATTGAGCAATATGTTAGTGAATGAAAGCATATACTATAAAATCTTATACTTGATACATTTGCCTCATTTAATTATGTGTCAGAAATGGACATATTTTTTTCAGCTTGTCAAGGAGAAGATGATGAGGGGAAATGAAATTTGAGACCAAAGTCACGACTGTATGGCATCATTTCAAGTAGAAGATGATGACAAAATAAAATTTGAGACTAGAATCATGATTGTATGGCTAGATTTCAAAACTTGATTGTTTATTTCTACTATCATTAACCTCCCCTGAGATCAGGCCTAATGCTATATTTTGTAATAGCCATTATTTTGCCCCTTAAAGAATTCTACATTTTCCCTTTCCATTACCCTCTGATTCATTAAAGTCCGTTGTTCTCAAGTAGACTTCAAAGAGGGCCTTTTGGATTCTATGATCGTAGACACTTCGTTGAACACTGCACATGCTTCCCCGCATTTCACAATCAGTTCCAAAATTATATGGCGATTACAACTGTTAAACGTAACTGTTCTAGTAAACCGACATTGTTTCGCCCATTTGGTGCTATCTTATCAAACCAGTCACCATCAGCTCTAAGTCCCCCAAAAATGTTATCAAGAAAATGGAGAGTAGGATGGACGAATTCTGCTAGGGTCATGGTTAAGATACATTTAAATGACCATTTTTTCTTTAAATTACAGGCCATAAGAATTGATAATTAAAATCGCAATGATACATTAATATATTGGAATTACCTCGTAAATAAAAGTGAGATTCTTTCACTATGAGATCGACAATCCAAGCTTCCACCAATAATATTGACAATATCCTACAAAGTTTCAAAGGAAATATATGACCATCTCGAATATAAATTATAGGAAACAATTTCAATATGGTATTAACTACTTCACATACCTCCTAAACAAAATTGAAATTCCTTCACTCTCAGATTTATAATCTGAGCTTGTACCATCAATATTGACAATATCCTACAAGATTTCAATTAAAACTTAATGATATGACCAAAATGTACCCTCGTCTCTTATGTTGCCATTGTTAACATTAAATTGAGCTCATAAACACCTTGAAGGGTGGTGCTGTTTCCAGCATCATCATTTTGGCGCCGTCTGTGGGAAGAGAAGTTGTCTCTTCCTCTTCTTCAGCTTAGCCTCACCGGAGACTCTGGTGGTGAACCAGGCACCACCCCTTGTGTGGAGCTGTTTCGCCATTGAAAGAGGTCCTTTAAGGTATTAAGTTCATCCGCTACTCAAGCTCTTTAGTGTTAGCATATGGCACCAGAGTTACCACCGCCTCTTCCGCCGCCTGGAGTAGTAGGACCTAGTTCCATCCAGGCACCGCCCTAGTCTGAAATGGCGGAGGTGGCCGTAGCCTTGAGGTCTTTGGCTGTAATGCAACAAGCAATACAGGAACAATTTGCATAGCTCAGCCAAACTATGATGAGGCCACCTGGAGTTTCACCGAAAATGATCACTCCGGTGGTTGTCCAGCCTCATCCTGACTCCAGGGGACCACCCCAGGCACCAATGAAGGACCAACCTGCACCCCAATGGAGGAGGGACGTTACTGACCCTAGGCGCTTGCGCCTAGGGAGGCAAGGAAACCCTTGCCCAGAGGACAGGTATGATGATCTAGAGGAGAAAGATGTGCCGGAAGAATATTGGGAGCCATATAAGGTTTCGAATAATACTGTACGTCATCTTCAGCAGAGCCGAGGTTGTGTCGGCCGAAGAGGTGAAAAGGCCCAACAACGAGGATCAGCTTTTGATCGATTGAGCAGAGGGTCAGCCTTTGAGAGGTTGGGCCTAGTGAATGACCTAAGACAGAGGTTATCAAGGTCGAGAAGTGCAGTCGGCTCGCAAAGAGGAGATAGACAAGGTCGGCCTCACTAAGGCCGACCTCGTGCAGGAAGGGGCAGAGACCAGGAAGAGGTCAACAACCGACATTGTGCTGCGGCTGGGGAACCCTCATTCCATCCCTTGGAGGTGGCTGGGGACAACCTCGGCCAAGCCGATGTTGCGAGACCATGGAATGACTTCATCCAACGTCTTGAGGATAAGATAGGAGACCTCATCAAAAGTAGGGATCCACTGCAAATGGGTTACTCAGAAGGATCTCCATTCGTGGTTAAGATAGTGAGCTTCCCGACGCCTGCTAAGTTCAAACCACCCGTGGTGTCTCCCAAGTATGACGGTAGCACCAACCCTGTACATCACATTGAGATGTATCAGTCAGCGACGGACATCTACTCGATACCCGATGAGATGAAGTGTAGGGCCTTATTTGGGACTCTGACAGGAGCAGCACACAGCTGATTTACTTCTCTTCCGAAGAATTCAATTGAGAACTTCAAGGGCTTGGCTGAACGATTCATTCACAATTTCTGCTTTGGGGTAAGACCTCAAAAGAAGACCATTCATCTACTGTATGTCAAGCAAGGCAAGGACGAGAGCCTAAGGGACTACATCGCTAGGTTCAACAAAGAAAAACTTGAGGTTGAAGATTACGAAGAGAATATAGCCATGACCGCCCTCATAGGAGGTCTTCAGAAAGGGAAATTATTGTGAAAACTCGTGGAAGACCCTCCCAGGTCTATGGCAGAGCTACTGGCAACTGCGGGAAAAGTCATGAATGCTGAAGAGGCAATGGCCTCCAAGTATGAGGATAAGAACCGCGATAGTAGCGGGAAGTCCCAAAGAAAGAAAGATGGAAAGAAGAGGTCAACCGATGACAAGTTCGCTCACTACACTCCTCTAACCGTGAGCTGTGAGCATATCCTCAACGAGATCAAGAATGATAGGACTCTAAGATGGCCAGAGAAACTGAAGGCCCCTCCGCATAAGAGGAACAAAAACTTATGGTGCGAGTTCCACCAGGACCATGGCCATGTTACGGACAAATACTTCGCCTTGAAGGATGAGATTGAAAAGATGTTAAAATCCGGAAAATTGAGGAAATATGTTAATGGCAAGGCCCCTAAAGGCGAAAGAGATGACCCTAAAAAGAGGAGAAACGACAGATGCCGTGACGATGCCCCAGCTAAAAGAGACAATGATTTAGAAGGTGATGATGAAGATGATCCGGACCTTCCATCGAAAGATGACAACACCCCAGTGAAGAGGGTTGGCATGATCTCCTTTGGTGTTGACACCATATGCGGAGGACTCGCGAGAGGCGGCTCTGAAGTGGCTGACAGGAAAGCTCATGTGGCAGAGGCCAAGTCAGTGGCCAAACTTGAAGTTGTAAATCTAACGTCTTCCGATGCAGCGCAGAAGAGAAAGAAGGTGGACATGGACACCTTTATGGTTGGGTTCTCCCGACTCGACTTCAAGGGTATCTTAGCCCCATATGATGACCCTTTGGTAATAACAACAAGGGTGCATGGATGCGAGGTGCAGAGGATCCTCGTGGACGGGGGGAGTTCAACATACGTGATGTTTTGGCCTTGCTTCAAGAGCCTAGGTCTTAGCAGAGCTAGGCTAGTACCCTATCATCATCCTTTAACTACACCAAAACAAGCTTTTAGTAACAGACTGTTTTTTGTATTACTAACAGTATTATACTGTTACTATTTCTCACAACATCATACCGTTACTAATATATGATAAGTGTTACTAATATTCTTTAAATATTTTAAAAGTAATTAAAAAAAGTAATTAGCTAGCATTCCTTAGTTAACACAATACACTCTAGCGTTCTCCAAAATGTCCCGGACAAAGAAATTGTCTTTCTCCAAAATGCTCTAGCGTGACCTAGTGTTTGAAAAATCTAGCGCGATCTTCTTCTTCTCCAAAATGCTCCTCCTCTTCTCCAATACGCGATGCTCTAGCGTGACCTAGGGTTTGGAAGAAGTCTCAGTTAGCGTAACCTAGGGTTTAGAAGAAGTCTCAGTTAGCGTGACCTAGGGTTTTGGAAGCATTCGGTGCTCACATCACAACCTAGGGTTTGGGAATTGCGATTTGCTTTCATAAGGTAATTATCTCATTCATACGAGAATTGTCTAAAACGTTCTAAGCGATTTACTGTTCATAAGAGATTTGCTCTTGGGTTACAAGTTTATTTTTTGGTAAAATGCAATGTATTTTTGTTATTGTTGTTGGGTACATACTTTTTGTATTTTTTGGTTCAAGTTTTTGATTATTTTGTATTAAATCCAAAGCTTAGAATGTTTTTTATATACTGATTTATAACATTACTAGACTTGGTATTTAATACCCTGTTATACTATTAAAACACATAATTGTATACATTGATCTATACACTAATTTATACTATTAAAACACATAATTTTATATAACTAAGGAAATTGCACCCCTCCCCTGAACTTTAAGGTTTATTCTAACAAAATTACATGTTGTAACTGTGATTTTTCTTATGTGTATCAATAATTCTATTTTTTTTATATAATCATATAACCTGTATGTAAATCATATTTTTTTGGTAGTGCAAAATGTCACAAACATTGAACAAAGAGTGGATGAATGAGAGGAATAGAATAAGTGAGGTGTACACAAATGGAGTTGCGTCTTTTATTAATTTTGCAATTGCAAACAATGGCCATCAATTCTCGACCTTTCCCTGTCCATGTGTTAAGTGCCGAAATAAGAAGCGTTTTACTGCGGTAGATATCAAGGGTCATTTGATAATGCACGGTATAGACAAGACATATACTAAGTGGGTTTTACATGGTGAAACACTATCATCGAACCTAACATGTCCCGTAGTAGATACTATTGATTGTGAAGGACATGATGAAGCTGATAACAATGAGAATGAAAGGTTGCGAAACTTAGTTGACGCATGTTACAGAGTGCACGAACAACATTGTGTAGAACCCGATCAGGAAGGATTCTCTGAAAAATCGTATGTCGACAATAAGAAGTATGATCAATATAATAAATTAGCGATGGAGAAATTGTACCCTTCATGTGAGGGTTCTGAGACTACTCTCTCTGCAATTGTTGAATTGCATAATTTGAAAAAGCAGTTTGGTTGGTCGGGAAATAGTGTGACCTCTCTCTTGTCGGTTTTAAAGAGGTGGCTTCCAAAAGGAAACACATTACCAGAAAAATATCCGCACATGAAGAGAATGATGAAAGACCTAGGTATGAAAGCAAATTACATTCATGCTTGCGTTAACAACTGTATTTTATATTGGAAAGAGAATGAAGATTTGGAGGAATGTCCTCAGTGTGGAGAACCGAGATATGCAGTGACCTCAAAGAAAGGGAAGAGGATATGCAAAGAACCGATGAAAGTGTTGAGACATTTCCCTTTAATTCCAAGGCTAGTGAGATTGTACACTATACCTTGGATAGCGCATGAAATGACATGGCACCATCGGGCAACAAGTTCATGGGATTATCAGCGACATCCTTGTGATTCATCCCAATGGAGAATGCTAAAAAGTAGATGGCTCGATTTCGCCGAGGAAGGGCGAAATGTTTGGCTTGCAATAACAACAGATGGGTTTAATCCCCATGGTATTCAGTCTAGTAGTTATAGTTGCTGGCCTGTCATGACCGTGCCTTAAAATGTGGGGCCTTCTTTATGCTTGAAGCGTGAGTTTCAAATTTTATCTTTGCTGATTCCTGGGCCAAAGGCACCGGGTCAAGACATTGATGTTTTTCTTCAACCATTAGTAGATGAGTTGAAACAACTATGGGAAGGAGTTCCAGCTATTGACATGCACAAAATGAAACCTTTTACGTTGAGAGCTATGTTTATGTGGGGGATTCATGATTTTCCCGCTTATGGAAACTTATCTGGGTGTGTAACACATGGTTACAAAGCATGTCCTATTTATGGCGATGACACTCCATCCATTTGGCTAGAACATAGCATGAAGATAGTTTACACAAACTATCGTATGTTTCTTAAAAGCGATCATCCTTTTAGGAGTGGTAGAGGTTTGGGACTCAGGACACAAGAAGTTGGATGTCCCCCGATTCGACTAAACGGAGATGCACTTGTGTAGAAGTTAAGAAATATAAAGTATGTACCTGGAAAAGTCTCAAAAGTTCCCGCTAAGAAGAGAAAGTCTAATAATGTTAATGGGAGTGCTAATGTTGAAGTTAAAGAAGCTTGGTATAAAAAATCTATTTTCTTTGATTTGGAATATTGGCCATATCAAGTTCGACATGTCCTTGATGTGATGCACATCGAAAAGAATGTTGCAGAGCATTTGATAAACACAATTCTTGATGATAATAAAACAAAGGATACTGAAAAGGGTCGATTGGATATGAAGGGTATGGGCATACACAACGGTCAATGGCTTCAAGTTGATGGACGCACCAGAAAAATGATAAAACCAACAGCACCATTTATCTTGGATAAAGAAGAAAAAAAACAATTCTGCCAAATTTTGAAGGACTTAAAGCTTCCTACCAGTTTTTCCTCTAACTTGAGCAATATAGTAAGTCTTAGTCCCCCATCTTTGCACTCCTTAAAGTCGCACGATTATCATGTCATAATTGAACATCTGCTACATGTGTTGCTCCAACATGCCTTTCCGAAACATCGAGATTTAAGAAGAGCAATCCAACAATTAAGTTTGTTCTTTAACATGTTGTGCTCTAAGGTCCTAATTCGGCAAGATATCCAAAGAGCCAAATACATGGTTGTTGAAGCATTGTGCGTGTTGGAAAAATATTTTCCACCTACGTTTTTTGATATTAGCATTCACCTCACTGTGCATCTAGGAGATGAAGCCCTGGTTTGTGGACCCACCGACGCTCATTGGATGTATCCGTTCGAAAGGTGATTTTTTTTTACCTTTTAATATAGTAAAATATGCCCCATTTAAGTTAATAATGCTTGCTATTAATTTTTATTACCTAATACAAATAGGACGATGAAAGATTTCAAATATATACCCAGCAATAAGCGGTATATTGAAGGTTCAATTGCAGAATCCTACGTTGTTGCTGAATCTATTAGATATTGCATGGAGTACATGCCAAATCCATCTGATGGAAATCATAAACGCTCCCGTGAGGCCTTTTTAGAGGAAGGTGGAGAGTTCTCTGATGAAGGGCCTTTGCTTGATGATAAGACTATAACATTGGGACTCGTACAGTTTCAACAAATACGTCGATGGGTATTATTTCGACTAAATGTTGACGGATTTCAAGAGTACTATAGGTTTGAGTTCTTTTGTTTGTTTATAGTTAAGAATTAATTATCATTTTGAGTTATAATTACTTATATCAAACTACATATTGCAGTGAATATGAAGCATCACTGAAATCCGTGTCTCGTCCTAAAGGGAAGGGGATTGAAATGACAGAAGTGGAGAAACAAACTTCTTTTATCCCTTGGTTATCCGAGAAGGTGATTATATAAATACTAATATTTTTATTAATCTTTCCATTAAGTATGATGAGAATTGAAACATTGTAGTAATTATGATTTGTTTTCATCAAACAGTTGCTGAAATCAGGAGAGACGAAGACAAATGAAACATTGTGGCGGTTAGTTCAAGGGCCGCAATTCAAGGCTAAAACATATAAAAAGTATCGTGTAAATGGTTTCGTATTCTCTCCTAAGTATCACGACGATACTGTTGTCACACAGGATAGCGGCGTTTGCTTGAAAGCATGGACACAATTTCGAGCTAAAAAAAGTGATAAGAATCTCACAAATACTTGGACTATGTGGTATGGAGTTATTAAACAAATTATTGAGTTGGACTATACCTTGTTTAAGGAGGTGGTATTTTATTATGATTGGGTGAGAGTGGAGGATAAGACTAATGGTTGTAAGCTTTGTCCGGACTCCAACTTAGTGATGGTAAATTTTGATAAGTTTAAGAGCGTTGATAATGAGTATGATGAGCCTGCCATTCTCGCATCTGAGGCTAGTCAAGTATTCTATTCGAAAGATCTTAAAAATCCCAATTGGTGGGTTATTATACAGTCACCTAAGAGATTGACGAGTCAAGTGGACGACTTAGAGACACCAACAATCTTACAATCTATTCTTGAAGACCAACCGCACTTGGAAAGTTTGCTCAAGCAATACGACTCGATTTAGTTGTTTTAATATTTTCTTTTGGATATTGTAACCGTTGAAAGTTGTTTTGTTTTACCAACATGACTACATTTTGTTTTACCCCGTTGCTAATATATAAATTTATTGGTGGTATGTTAACCGTTGAAAGTAGCGTCTTGTGATTTTAATGATATCATCTTGTGATTTCTATATATATCTCTATCAATATGCTAATGTTGTATTAATATGATAATTCAATGCAAATTATTTTATAACAGTTATTTCTATTGTTGGCATCTATTTTTTGTTTGGCAGCACTGTATTGGGCATCATGGCTTCAAGTGCAAGTGGTGGTTCGAAACAACAAACGTCATCAACACCGCAACAAATATCATCCACTCCGCATCAAGAAAATAAAAAGAAGCAAGAAGAAATGGATAAAAAGGCTAAACAATTACAATATATGACCCAAGATGGTAAAATGAGAGTCACTGTTCAAGTGGATGGGAGTGTAGTCGGTCCATGGAGCGGGAGATGGAGCACTCGTGTTGGTGATCTTGTTAGATCTTATATTCCGATTAGTTACGAAGATTGGAGAGTTGTGTCAAACAATTACAAAGATGATGTTTGGAATGCTTTAATGGTAGGATTTGAGTTAGATGTTGAACCGGAGGTGGCTCGCCCGCTGATGGAGAAACGGTTTGCACAGAAGTTTAGGACACACAAAAGTAATATGAGATGTTTTTTGCCTACCGAAGACAATCCTGGAGTCCTACCGGAAGGTGTTGATCCCAACATATGGATATTATTTTGTGAGAACGAAAGGAAAGCAAAAAAGAAGTCACAAAACATTTAAAATGCCAAGAATCGAACCAATTTAGAATATTCCCATACACTTGGGCGTCGCACCTATGCTGCTTTGCAATATGAAATGGTATGTATCATAATGTTTTTCAAATATCAACACTAATTTTGTGTATAACATGTGATATTTAAATTGTAGGTTCAATCGAACCCAGAAGAAGAATTAACGCGAGTAGACACATGGCTTGCGGGACACGAGGACAAAACGGGGAATGCCTTAAACAGTGCTAAGCTTTACTATGTGCGTATTTACATGAAAAATAATAATATTTTTAGTATTATTTATTGTGTTTATTAATGAAATTTTCTCATTTGATAGGATAAAGTAAAGGATGCGATGGAGAAAAGAAAGAGAGAGAGTGGAGAGGGTAGTAGCAAGAGCCAATGCATAAAGAATGATGAGTTGATAGAGGTTTTTGGGAAGGAGAAAAAGGGAGGAGTTCGTGGAGTTTGTCCCCTAATTTCGAAGAAGCAGTTGATGCATTTAGGGGTGGCAAATGCCAAACTTAAACAAAGAAAGAAGGCAAATGATGATGTAAGGAAGATATCATCTCTTCCGTCAATAGAAGATTTGAGGAAAATAACACACAGATTATGGTATATATGTATTTTATATAATTTCATTTATTAAAAAGACTTATTTAGATATAACAGATATTAACTTACTATTGTTTGATCCGTTTTTTCATAGGATGCTGTAGAACGTTTGGTTGATGCCTTCAATGCTCAAAACGGAAAGGGTCCACCAATCACACCGATAAGTGATCATGCATCCAATACAAGTCTACAACATAGGCATCTCTGTCAAAATTTGGATAATATTTTTGCATCCGCTTCTCGTCCTGTTTGCGTGACCACACCTTCTCTTACCAACAATCCCAAAGTAATCTTGCTTGATAGGTATAATGAAGAACTGGTAAAGGGGTATGTCGTGACAGATGCAACACAGGATATATGTCATGGTAAGCGAGTTGGAGTCGGGGAGAGGGAAGTATATGTGGAGGAAGTGATGAAGCCGGATGCTAGGTTGTTTGATGCTCCTCAAGGTGACCAATATACTTTTGCTGACCTAGTCTTGGGGGGATATTTGATTTGGCTGGATTGTTGGCTTAAATATGTTTAGTTTATGTTATGAACTTTGTTTGAGCTATCTATATGTGGACTTAGTTTGCATTATGCGTTTGTTATGAACTTTGTTTGAGTTATCTATATTTGGACTTAATTTGCAATATGTGTCGTTGTGAACTTTGTTTGGATCTATCTATATTTGATTTGGAATTAATTTGGACTGTCTTTTTTTATTGTAAAACCCCTTTTAACTCCGCCAATGCTAATATTTATTTGAGCATTGCCGGTCCCAAGCCCGGATAAAGGAGGAGGGAAAGGTCATTGATTTGGTTTCTTTATTCTCATTCTTCATTTTGTTCTCATTCTTCATTTTGCTTTTCTTTCTATCACAAATGTCATTCATTTTGTGTTTGTGCCATATAAGGGAGTGACAATAAATTAAATTATAGGTTATTGCACTGTATGTGATTGTCTAATATTATTTATTGCACTGTATGGATCATTAAATTGTAGGTTACGATTCATGTTACTCCTCGTTCTTTATCCATCTTACTCTGTTCAAATTTTGTTTTGTTTTGTCATCTTTTTTCTTCTTATTGTTGTTGTTCACATCAGTCTGTTTATACACGGGACTATGGATCTCCTGGAGCATAGACTTGTATTGGTCTTGTCATTCACAGTTATTTTGAGCTATTTGAGTAGCATTCTCGGAATTTAAGATTTATTTCATTGAAATTGTGCTCATGTCTTCAGGATTTTCTTTGTATTGGCTATAATGATTACTTGTAACGTTATTTCTGTGCTTCAGGGGAGGAGCGATTGTCATAACTTATATACTCTGTTATGCTTTCACATCATTCATTGATGGTTATGTAAGTGAAGATATGTACTCAAGCCATGGGGGTATTCTCTATGTTTTAATTTTGTATGATTTTTGGGTCTCTTGTTTTATGCATGGTGCTCTATTGAACTCTTTGGAATCAATACTGCGCTTGCCTATATATCTTTACATAATTATTAAGATGCAACTTTTATGTCCTCTTTGCAGGGAAAAGCTAAATAAAGTCAATGATCCTCACAGCATAACTTTTTCCATTTTGTGCTTTGGGATTGGTTTCGTTCTGAACACAATTGTTATATTTTATGGGTCTCTAATAGCTAATCCATTCGGCACAATGGTGGTTGTTTTTATCATTTGGGCTTTTATGTCTTTCCCCGTGGCTCTTCTTGGTACAGTTGTTGGAGGATATTGTAGTGGTGCTCCGAACAATCTGTGTCGGGTGAAGACCATTCCTGGTCTAATTCCTGAGAAGACATGGTACCTCACACCTTCTTTAGTCTCAATGATGGGAGGATTGTTACCCTTTGGAAGCATATTCATTGAGATGTATTTTGTCTTCACATCCTTCTGGAATTACAAGGCATTGGCAAAGTTTGGTAGTAGTTTCTTCTGTTTCGATAATCGAGTGCAACAAACTAATCCAATCAGAACGTGGTTGGGCAATCATGCCAAAGACCCATACTGGACATCCGCATTAGTTTTATTTCAAGTAACGAAAATTCAGAGTATAAAATACACAGGTCATTCACCATGTATTAAAAAATAATTCTACATATACCGTGTCAGCATTTGCATGGTCATGGGGTCCCCGGGGTGGTTCATCCCCAGTAAAATTTAAGTTCTAGTGATGTTAGTTCTATATGTGACTTGGTATTTGATGTTAGCTCTTTGATGCGCATGTTCCAATGATGAATGAAGCTCATGGCGTCAAGACCCTCACCTTGATGAAACATTTACAAGGTAAGCAGGAGAGACTGAGATGGTTCTCGATTCATTAATAACTTTTTAATAGAGGCAACAAGACACGGTTCTTTAAATAAAACTGATGCGGATTGCCCAACCACGTCAATTGAATAGAGGAAACAAGAAACATTTATATATTCATTAATAACTTCTTAGAACTACTCGGGATCATATTTTAAATGTAGTTAACTTGAAGTTGATATTTTGCTGCCTTTTTGTAGGTTCCCGGAGTTTTGTGTGTGTTGCAAGAAGCAGGAGAGGCTGAGATGGTTCTTCAAATCGGTGAGAGTTTGTTGAGAGAGAGGCTGCCCAAATCATTCAAGTAAGATGTAGTTTTCGCAATGGCACTTGCATATGTCGACATGTCTAGAGATGCTATGGCCGTGTCACTTTCGGATTACATTAAAGGTTGCGAAGTGCTTGAAAGGGTATTGAAGTTGTTAATTTTCTTTTATTCACATAATCTGTGATCAGTTAACTGATGCAAAATTAAATTTATTCAATTTCTGGATTGTCAAACACTTGATACGCTTGAAATTGGTTTGATGATGCATGTATGCTTATCTTTTACCTATAGCTCACCTGAAATTGGATTAACCTTTTCTTCTAGTTTTCATTTTAATATGGTATACAAACTATTTGTTCTGTTGCTATGTAATGGTATCAATCTTGCTTATAAGATTCTATAAAGAAAGTAAGATTTTTTAGACATCTATCGAGCAAATTCTTTTTTCATGCATGTTGAGGCTCCAAAGAAGAAGGTTTAGAAAATAAACATATATGTAATTGAGTTGGTTTATGGAGGAATGATACCTGTAAATGTACAGAAAGAAGTTGAGAAGGAGTTTGAAATGGCGTTGCAAGATGTTATGGAAGAAACAAAAGACAGAAGGAATGTTGTTGAGGCCTATGTTTATGACATGAAGAACAAGGTACACTATACCCTATGAAGCACCCTGCCAGGTACTAAATGTTTTACTTGATTAGACTACTTATAGAATTATCTAGGAATATTGGTTCATCTATTTGAACAGTTCTTAATTATGATTTCCTTGTGAATACAAGGGTGGGTTTGTGTTCTAGTCTTGGTAACTATTCAGTTTCTTTATAGTATATGTTATGATTCTATGATGATTAAAATGAAATTGACTCTTAAGTGCATTCTTTGACTGAACAATTAAGCTGACATATGGAGATCTAATGCATATACTGATATTTTGAATTTTAAATTTTCGAGTTCATCAATGTATAACAACATTAATATGAATAATGCCAATTGTAGTACTTATTGCATGCTTAGGATATATCACAGTAAACCCTTAAAAAATTATTCTACTAGGGATGGCAAGTATGGTTCTTTAACTTTTAAAAGAATTTGTCCAATTTGGTATAAGTTAGAAGATAATTCAGAAGTGATAGATCATTAATTTGTCCAATCATTGAATGTTGTCAGATCTCAAGCCACCATCCCACCTAAAATCAATTGGTGTTATGGAGGGCAAACCTTTAATCTTTTATGAGTTCACTCAACAACGTTGTTCCACGGCAAGGCTAAAGTGAAACAATAAACCCTGAACTTTTCAGTTTTTGCAAGGAGCTCCCCTGAATTATTTTTAATGTAAGAGCCCCTCCCCCTCCCCCCCACCCCCCGTAATCTCGTGCATTTTGTAACAAAGACCCGTTATGTGTTGCTAAAAAGATCCCAGAAGGGGGTATTTGCAACAAAATGCACAGTTCACAGTTCAGGTGTGTTGCTTGCATTAAAAAGACTAATGTTTGGGGTCATTTTCAATTTTGGACCTGATTATTCAAAAGTTGCAATATAAATACCAATGTTTACAAATTCGTACAAATTTTAGCCCTCAATAACATCATGTCAGGAGACTTCAGAGAGTTGACGACTGAGTATCCTATTCTCGCGTCATTAATTTGGTTAAATCTCCTAACAAAAATGTAACGGAGGATACATTTGCATGAATTTTGAAAAATCAGGGTTAACATTGCAACCTTCGAAACATCGGGTCCAAAGTTGAAAATGACCCCAGATTTCAGTGTTAATTTTGCATTTTACCCTTAACAATACAAAAACTGAAAAGTTCAGTTTCCTTTGGCACAACTGCTATAGTTTATTATATTTATAGAAATATTTGGGCTATTGTTGTTGTAACATGGTAGCTTTCCACATGTCGATTGACTGGTGGGTAGGAGCGAAAATTAATATAGTAATAATGTAGAGAGAGATTCCAAAGAGAGTAAGGAGGCTTAACTCACTTAACGGTTAGAGTAACTTGTAAGAGAGAAACAATGACGAGGGGCAAAAAGGAAGTGGTCGAGAGGGTGAGAGAGCTGGCATGTTGACAGTTAGCCAGATGGGCAGGCAAAGCCCAAACACCATAAATGATAACGAAATCTGTTATGTGGGATCAATAGCTGGGCTCAGAGGTAATTCTTTCTCCGAGAAGAGATGTTAGATAGGTAATAAATGCTAGAGCAAAGGGAATATTCTTGATAATTTTGGAGAGGTCAAGGTAATTAAGACTATATGACGGAACTAGTATTTATTGAGTTCTGGCGGGAGAGTGGTCTGATATAGGGCCATCTCCAATGGTAGCTTATTTCTATCTTATGTGTCAAGTTGTGTTTAATAAAATTCTCCGTGACGCGTCACTTTTTTTTACAATAGAAAAAGAGTTCATTTTTTTAATCTCCAATGGTGATGTTTTTGAGATTTTACTCTGACCTCGCGACGTCATATTGGGATAGAGATAGAAATTTTCACTGGAGATGATTTTTAATTTTACATTGCTATCATAGAAATTTACAAAGATAGAAATACCGTTGGAGATGGCCTAATATCAAGAGCCTGAGTTATAGTTGATGGGCATTAGATAATAGGAGACTGTTCTTAACAGAGCTTTTGATGAAAGTTATGCCTATGTATCAAAGGGGATGTCTAGCTGATGTGACAGGTTCTGCATGTTTGGCTGTGATTGGTACTTCCCTATAATATTGAAAATGGTACAATGATGGCTAGATGTTACTAGGCCTTTTACCCATCTCAGTCGCGTGTTTCTCGAGACTAGTAAACATGGTGCCCGTCTTTCGACTGTCGAGCGGTTGGCAATCAGAAGCCCAACAAGACCCTGTTTGACCTTGAAATCTATAAAAATTTACAAGGGCCTGTGCAAAAATTACAAATCTGCCTCTTTATATGTATTAATGTGAAAAAGTGCGATCGTGCACCCATCATCCTCTAGAGTTCATTGAACTCAGACAGCCAACAAGCATGAGAAACAAAGCATTCAAATACAAATAGTTATTACTTGGGAATATTTTGATCATGTTTTGATAACTTGGTTACTGGAGAGAGGTCTCTCTAGTGGCGTTCTAGGGCCTCGGTTGGCACCCTGACCGTTGGTGATAGAACCTAATGTGATCAAGCACTATTGCTTGGATGAACTATTGAGTATTTATTGTTACTCGGTTGATTTTCTTCGAATAACGGGGTTTTGAGGGTGTGTCCTCCTGAAGTTATTTACTTAGTATTTAGAGAAAACGGTTTGGTTGTGGATATGCAGGAAACGCTAGGGCCCTCCCTCTTCAAGTAACTTTATCTAACTTAAAAAATGAAACAAAGGGGTTTATTCAAATGAATGTATTTATTACAACCTATCTCAGAAGGACAGACATTTTTTAGGTATCTGGTGTAGTTTTCTTGCCGATATCTGTCATGTCTTTTTGTATGCCGTACAAATTTTTTAGGAAATACGTGTGGCTGTTATAAGATTTGGATTTCTTTAAAACGAGTTATCTTCCGGAATAAAATATTTGTTTCTTGTTTTTTTATTACTTTACCCTCTTGAAGTAATTGCATAACTAGACTTATTACCCGCATGAAATAATTGCATAACTAGACTTACCCCCCCACCCAACAAATGAGTTCAAATATATACTTAACCACCCTCCCAACCCCTGGCACACCCAACACTTTCAGTTACTATCATTGGAAGCTTAAAAGTCATGTCAAGGAAATTCAAGAATTGAGCATCAATCTTCAAGTCAAATTCAGTCCTTGTTCTCATAAAGTCAATTATGTTGCTGAACTCTTCTCTATGGAAGCTAATAGTCTTAATAGAAATATCCAATTCAATAATGCTACTAGTATTTCTAGAAGGATTAGAGGAGCAATATTTTTAGATTCATTAAATTTTCCATATGTTTAAATTCTGGTCCATGGTTTTTATTCAAAGATCTCTTTTTCAGGGTATGCTCATGGTTTACTGACAATTTCAAATTCAATGGCAATTGGGTTGGTTCCTCAATTGTCTCTTTCTTGTTTCAATTCAAATGATAATTCATTGGGGTGTTATATAACTAATTAATTTTTTTACTAAATTAATTTTATATGACTAAATGTTGATATTATAACTAATATGATAGTTTTATTTTGTTTGACAGAATGTCATTTTTGGATCCTCATCAAGTTTCCAGCGTTGCAGGTTGAGGCATTGATGGCGATGATGATAGAACGAAGATTGATAATAAACAACAACACACTTCTTTTTTATATTTCATTTGATTGGTTATAATATAAAAATATTTCATTTGGGGATGATTGTGTTAGGATGTTATACTGGATGCTTTTATTAAAATAATGTAACTTTCGGGACGATTGTATTATGATGTTTCATTTGTTTGGTTTAAGTTTCTTTTGTAAATAAAGAGTGGAGGCATATAAATGTAAATGTTGAATATAATGCCCTTGTTTTTGTGGACTATTTTTGTGTATGTTCTTAGGATTTAAATAGTGTGATAAGAATAATTGAATTTGTTTAAATTCAGGATATTGGATCTTAAATAGTATTTTTAAAAATATGTATTAATATTAGTAACAGAATTTTACCGTTACTAATTCTACATTTTACTGTTACTATTAGTAACAAAACTTTACTGTTACTAATTCTGAATTTACCATTACTATTAGTAACAGAATTTTCCATTACTAATTTTGAATTTTACCGTTACTATTAGTAACAGAATTTTCCGTTGCTAATTCTGAATTTTACCGTTACTATTAGTAACATAATTTTCCGTTACTAATTCTGAATTTTGCCGTTACTATTAGTAACAGAATTTTCCGTTACTAATTCTGAATTTTACCGTTACTATTAGTAACAGAATTTTCCGTTACTAGCTTCGTGCCCCACGCCTTTTTTCTAACGAAAAAATTGTGTTACTAATATTTTTAGTAACGGTAAAATTGTGTTACTAATGGCGTGTTTTGGTGTAGTGTTTAATGGGTTTCAGCGGCGAAAAGGTCCACCCATTGGGCATGTATGAGATGGACGTACTGATGGGTGACGAGTGGCCTAAGAGGTTAACCCGGAAGATAAATTTTTTCGTGATGGACGAAAATGTCTTCTCGGCCTATAACCTCATCATAGGAAGAGTGGCCCTTAAGGAGTTTGAAGCTGTGCCGTCGACGGTCCATCAGATGCTAAAGTTCCCGACCCCCTATGGGGTAGGGAAAGTGCAAGGTGACCAGACCATAGCACGAGAATGTTACTTCAACTCGGCCGAAGAGAGAGAGGCCCATAAGAGGGTAACCACCACTTATAGCATTGGTACACTTGACCCAAGAGATGAAATAAAGTTGAAGAAGGGAGAGGCCGCGGACGAGGTAGAATCCATCGTCCTCAATGAGGACGAACCGAAAAAAACCATCAAGGTCGGCAAAGCCTTAAAAGAAGAAATTAAGGAAGAGCTGATAAACTTCCTCAGGAAGAGGCAGAGTGTCTTCGCTTGGAGTCACGCAGACATGCCCGGCATCAGCCCTGAGGTTGTGAGTCACAAGCTCAAAGTGACCAAAGATGCCAGGCCTATCAAACAAATACGAAGAGTTTACTCCAGGGAGAAGTACGAGGTCATCCGGGAAGAGGTAAAAAAACTGGAAGAGACTGAGTTTATAAGAGAAGTCATATATCGGGAGTGGTTATCGAATGCAGTCATCGTGCCCAAAGCCAATGGGAAGTGGAGAATGTGCGCTGATTTCACTGACCTGAACAGGTCTTGCCCAAAAGACAACTATCCCTTACCTCGAATAGATCAGATGGTAGATGCTACTGCAGGGCACGAGCTCATGAGCTTCATGGACGCGTATTCAGGCTACAATCAGATCTTCATAGATGCGAAAGACTCGGAGAAGACAACCTTCATTATCGACAAAGGGACGTACTACTACAAAGTGATGCCCTTCGGTCTAAAAAATACGGGGGCGACATACCAACGTCTTGTGAATAAGATGTTCGAAAATCAAATAGGCAAGACTATGGAGGTGTATACAGACGATATGCTGACAAAGAGCTTAAAGGCCTGCACTCATGTGGCAGACCTTGAAAAAACCTTCGATACTATGGACTTGTACAGGATGAAACTCAACCCCGCGAAGTGTGTCTTCGAGGTAAGAGCTGGGAAGTTTATTGGATTTATCGTCAATCAAAGAGGAATCGAAGCCAACCTTGAGAAAATCAAGGCCTTGCTTGATATGAAGACACCGAGGAGTATCAAGGACGTCCAAAGACTCACCGGGAGAGTGGCCGCACTCAACAGGTTTATTTCCAGAGCAACGGACAAGTGTCTTCCATTCTTTGAAGTGCTTAGAAAGGCCTTCCAGTGGGACGAAGAGTGCGAAGAAGCTTTTAACCAGCTCAAGTCTTACCTTGGGTATCCCTTGTTGTTATCTCGGCCCATAGTAGGAGAGAAATTGTATGTGTATCTAGCAGTCTCTGAATCGGCTATCAGTCCATCCATAGTACGGGAAGACGTTGGAATCCAAAGGCCTGTGTATTTCAACAGTAAAGCCCTTCAAGGGTCTGAACAAAATTACCCTCGTATGGAAAAGTTAGCTTACGCCCTGATACATGCTTCAAGGAAGATGAAGCCCTACTTCCAAGCCCATTCCATGGTCGTCCTCACCGATTCCCCACTGAGACAGGTTCTACATAAACCTGAGAAGTCTGGAAGATTGATGACCTGGGCCATTGAGTTGGGGGAGTATGACCTTACCTACCAACATAGGGCAACCATCAAAGGGCAGGCCCTCGCAGACTTTGTTACCGAGTTCACATGGGAAGAGGCCAAGGCAGAGAATGACTTAGTGGGTGCTGAAGGGTCAAACAACAGTGCCCTCCGAGAACAGGAAGAGGTAGCACCAAACGTTTTCCGAGAACAGGAAGAGGTTTCACCAAACGTCTTTCGAGAACAGGAAGAGGTTGCACCAAACGTCTTTCGAAGCCAGGAAGAGGTCATGTCCAAGAAGATCAAGAGCGAAGTAGCCGAGAACGAGGAGGATCGGTACCTCTTCAAGCAAGGAATCATGTCAGATGGGGCCTTCTCGTCGAATACAAACATTTGGAATCTCTTCGTCGATGGCTCTTCCTATGATAGTGGAAGCGGTGCAGGGCTGATACTTTCAGCCCCAAATGGTGTCAACATTGAATACGCTTTGAGGTTCAACTTCAAGGCATCTAACAACGAGTCAGAATATGAGGTCATGATAGCAGGTCTCTCATTGGCAAAGACTCTGGGAGTAAGACGACTCCTACTTCATAGTGACTCAAGGTTAGTTGTCAATCAAGTACTAGGGGTCTATGAGGCCAAAGATAAAAGAATGGCTAGGTATCTGAAAAAGGTAAGAATGATGCTAGAGTATTTCGAAGAGGCAAAACTGAAGAGAGTGCCCCGATAAAATAACAGCCACGTAGATGCATTGGCAAGGTTGGCTTCAGCAACGAAGATAGACATCAGAAGGACAATTCCGATCGAGGTCTTGTCAAAAGCGACCATTGAGGATGAAGAAGTTAGCAACCCTTGTCTCAATTTGAACCTAGGAGACTCATGAATGGACCCCCTCATCAGATATATCAAAGGGCAAGAGCTACCGGAATCCAAGCTAGAGAGGAGGAAATTGAGATATAGGGCTGCCAAGTTGTCCATAGTAGGAGACGTCCTGTATAATAAGGGATTTATGTTGCCTCTCCTCAGATGTGTGCATCCCACCAAAGTTCCCCGCATCTTACAGGAAGTTCACGAGGGCTCTTGCTCCAGTCACATAGGAGGAAGACCCTTGGCCAAAAGGATTATTACGCAAGGATACTGGTGGCCGACCTTAGCCAAGGATGCTGCCGCCTACGTTAAGAGGTGTGACAAATGTCAAAGATTCTCAACTATACCTCATCAACCTCATAAGCCTATAATGCCAATCATTTCACCTTGGCCATTCGCAGTATGGGGGATTATTTTAGTGGGCCCCCTGCCAAGGGCTACAAATAATTACCGATTACTGATAGTTGCCATTGATTACTTCTCCAAATGGGAGAGGTCGAGCCGATAATAACGATTATAGAGCAGAAGACATTCTAATTTATTTGGAAGAACATCATATGCAGATATGGCCTCCCAAATACACTCATCTCAGACAACAGAACCCAGTTCAAGAATTCTTCCTTGGAAAAATATTGTGAAAGAGTTGGGATAAAGCAATTTTTCTCTTCTCCTGGCCGACCTCAAGCAAACGGTCAGACCTTATAACATCATAATGTGGTGACAAGGTCTGAGGTGAGACATCATCCTCAGATGACCTCAAACCTTAAACATCATAATTTGGTGAAAAAGTGTTTATGAGGATAACATCTTAGCTGATGACCTCAGACCTTAAACATCATTAACTTAGTGATCGCATATCTGAAACATCATTAACTTGGTGATATGAGAGTTAACATCATTAACTTGGTGATCTCATATCTGAAACATCATTAACTTGGTGACATGAGAGTTAACATCATTAACTTGGTGATCTCATATCTAAGACAAACATCATTAACTTGGTGACATGAGAGAACATCATTAACTTGGTGGCCTCATATCTGAGGCAAACATCATTAACTTGGTGATCTCATATCTGGAACATCATTAACTTGATGATCTTATATCTGAAACATCATTAACTTGGTGACATGAGAGTTAACATCATTAACTTGGTGATCTCATATCTGAAACATCATTAACTTGGTGACATGAGAGTTAACATCATTAAATTGGTGGCCTCATATCTAAGACAAACATCATTAACTTGGTGGTCTCATATCTGAAACATCATTAACTTGGTGACATGAGAGTTAACATCATTAACCTGGTGGCCTCATATCTGAGACAAACATCATTAACTTGGTGATCTCATATCTGAAACATCATTAACTTGGTGACATGAGAGTTAACATCATTAACTTGGTGGCCTCATATCTAAGACAAACGTCATTAACTTGGTGGTCTCATATCTAAAATATCATTAACTTGGTGACATGAGAGTTAACATCATTAACTTGGTGGCCTCATATCTTAGACAAACATCATTAACTTGGTGATCTCATATCTGAAACATCATTAACTTGGTGACAAGAGAGTTAACATCATTAACTTGGTGGCCTCATATCTGAGACAAACATCATTAATTTGGTGGTCTTATATCTGAAACATCATTAACTTGGTGATCTCATACTTTGAAAACCTTTGTCTTGGTTAGAGACAAAAATCAATGATATGCCCAAATATACTTTATCCCTTAGCCTTCTATCTACATTGAAGACTAAGGGCTAGGGGGTAATTGATATGACCAAAATGTACCCTCGTCTCTTAGGACGATGGGCATCACATCTCATAAAAGCCTCACATATCCTCAGCAGGGTCATCCAGATAAGGATTTATCTCAGTAGGGTCGGCCATGACTTAATCCTCAGCAGGGTCATCCAGATAAGGGTCGGCCTCAGTAAGGTCAGCCTCAATAGGGTCGGCCTCAACAGGGTCGGCCATGGCTTAATCATTAGCAGGGTCATCCAGATAAAGGTCGACCTCAGTAGGGTCGGCCTCAATAGGGTCGGCCTCAATAAGGTCGGCCATGGCTTAATCATTAGCAGGGTCATCTAGATAAAGGTCGGCCTCAGTAGGGTCGGCCTTAACAGGGTCAGCCTCAACAGGGTCGACCATGGCTTAATTATTGACAGGGTCATCCAGATAAGGGTCAGCCCTAGTAGGGTCGGCCTCAATAAGGTCGGCCTCAACAGGGTCATCCATGGCTTAATCATTGACAAGGTCGTCCAAATAAGGGTCAGAACAGAAGACGTTGGCCTCAGCCTCAGCCTCATAACTCTCATACAGTAGCTCAGTCTCGACCTCAGCCTCATAGATCAACAACCAGCGGTCTCGTCCCAAAAAGGTCGGCCATGGCCGACGTTACTAGCTACCTCGACAAGAGAGGTCTTCATGGTCCATGGGGAGTTATTCAACAGGCCACCCAAGTATGACAACCTCGGCTAGGTGCAGGCCGAGGTTATAAGAAAAATCCCACCATCATAACCAACCTCGGCTATGAATCATCCGACGTTCCTGCTACTCCACTATTACCTCAGTCCAAGCTGACATTGCAGTCCCGCATGCCTTACCTAGGCTCTGCTGGTAAGCCAAGGTCACCACTGATCAAGCAGTTGCCCTACCACACCAACCTCATCCTCTTCAAGGCCGAGGTTGGGACCAATCACAGATAGCCGAGCTCTTATGCGCATATGTGTGGTTGGGAACATGTGTACACAAATCAGTTATAACAAATCATTCCCCTCACGTGGAGGGAATATTTCATCATCATTCTCTATATGTGACAGTGACAGATGTCTTCATCAAATTTGCTAGATCATCACACACATGCTCATTGCATGCATAGGGGGTACATTACACCCCCAGGTACTTTATATAGAGGTCATGCTCTACCTTGAAAAGGATCCAAAATTAGCAACCCTAGATGAAACTCTGTTCAAATACCCAGTAGAGAGACAAAGTTTGAGAGATTGTATCCATGGCCATTAGAGCCCTTATACAGTGATACACATCATACACTTGCACAGTGGACGTAGGCCAGATTGGCTGAACCACTTATATTCCGGTGTGAATCCTCTTCTCCTCACCTCCTTCTACTATATGTGTATGTACTCTTATGCTGTCATTGTTAACATTAAATTGAGCTCACAAACACCTTAAAGGGTGGTGCTGTTTTCAGCATCATCACTTAATTACGAAAAAATTAAATGATAATTTTTTTTACGAAATATCATATTACAATCCTACCATCGTTAACATGCCTGTAAGGAGTAAGTACATCATATTATATAAGAATGACAAAAAAAAAGAAAAAAGTAGTTGTCTTAGTACCATCAACTATTGTAGTACTGAACTTCCACGTTACGAAACTAATTAAAATAAATTTTTATTATGAGTAAAATTTCTGGAATTAGAAGAAAACCCCAAACATTAGGCAAATGTCAATGAATAAAAAATAAGCATCAAGTGAGGTTCGAAATTTTTAATCTATAGTACCAAATTTTTTTATATCAGTAGGCATACTTTTGAAACTAACATTTAAAATAGTCGGCATATATTAGTACACATATGTCAATGTATATAAGGGTTTTCAAATTCACTTTTGAAATTAACATTTAAAAAGTAGGCCTATATTAATAGGCATATATCAGTACGCATATGTCAATGTATATAAGGGTTTTCCAATTCATGTAAAACTGGGAAGTACAATGAATGCATAAAAATAAAAATTTGTTAATGAGATAGATATCTATATAAAATTTATGTAATTGTTTTTAAATTAACAACTGCATAATTTTCAGCAACAATGAAGGACATAATAAAAAATTATAGATGGAATTAGGAGTGTTCATCTTCATTTTTAAAAAAGAAATAAGAGCAACCAATGAAATAGACGATATAATTTCAATGAAATAGACATATCTAATATACAAATAACTTAAGTAGCCATATTGAACTGTGGTTTTTTAGCTTTCATTTCAAAGGATGAATGAATCTGGAATTAAATTATTGGGATAGGTAACTGTTGATTTTTATTTTGGAAAGATGAATGAATTGTGATTTTTCATATGTATTTGAGAGTAAATGCTTGGGACAATGAATTTTGATTTCCAGGGTTGTAAGATGAATGAATGATTTTGGATGTTTTGTTATGTGTGAATGAATGTGAGTTGTTATATGTATTTGAGAGTAAATATTTGGGATAACTGAATTTTGATTTCTAGGGTTGGAAGATGAATGAATTTGGATAGTTTGGTATGTGTGAATGAATAGAAGAGAGATGGGAGGAATGAATGTGGGTATTTCGTATGTTGTGTTATTCAATGTGGGTATTTCGTATGTTGAGGGTATAATAGGTATTTTAAATTTAATGAGGGCACTTTAGTCTTTTGAACATTAAAGAGGAACTCCCCTCTTTTAAAGTAGTAGAGATAGAGATTAGAAGACTCAGGAATCATAAAGAATTGAGGCCGATGTTTGGAACTAAGGGTCCGTTTGGTTACGATGGGCAAAATAGTGCACTAGGCAAATTTTACCTAGTTTTTTTCACATGAGGCTATCAAACAACCATGAGGCGAAATTAAAGTCAATCCAATTAATTTGTTTAAAAACAGTTTTTATATTATATTCAAAAATGTTAAAAATAGTTTTTACAATATTTTTATATTACGATTTTTTAAAAAAATTATAAAACATTTTCTTATCAATTTTTTATAATATTAAAAACAGTTTTTAAAATATTACAAAATAATTTTTAAATATTCACAACAGTTTTTTTTAACTATTTAAAATATTTTTTAATTTTTTTTCTAAACTTTAAAACTGTTTTTATATTATATTCAAAATAATTTTTAAAAATGTTAAAATAAAAAAAAAATAAAAAAAAATTCTCTTAACAAATTTTTATAATATTAAAAACAGTTTTTAAAATATTACATAACAATTTTTTAACATTCACAACAGTTTTTTTAAACTATTTAAAACAGTTAATTTTTTTTTTTTAAACTTTAAAACAGTTTTTATAATATATTCAAAACAGTTTTTAAAAATGTTAAAAATAGTTTTTACAATACGATTTTTAAAAAAATTTGTAAAATATTTTCTTAACAATTTTTTCTAATATTAAAAACAGTTTCCAAAACATTACAAAACAGTTTTTAAATATTTATAACAGTTTTTTTAACTATTTAAAATAGTTTTTAAAATAGTTTTTAAAACTTTAAAACTGTTTTTATAATATATTCACAACAATTTTTAAAAATTTTAAAAACAGTTTTTACAATATTTTGTTAATACGGTTTTAAAAAAAAAATGTAAAACATTTTCTAAACAATTTTTTATAATATTAAAAACAATTTTTAAAACATTGCAAAATAATTTTTAAATATTCATAACAGTTTTTTATTTATTTAAAACAGTTTTTAAATTATTTTTTAAAACATTAAAACCGTTTAAGAAGTTGGCAAATTTGTTGGCAAATATTTTCCACTCAAATAGGTAAGCAAAATTTGCACACAAATTGTGCATAGGAGGTGTTGTACATTGGCAAATAATGCCTAGGTAAATTGTGCAACCAAATAACCCAATGTGGGCAAATTTTCATATTTGCCAACTTTTTGGCATTTGTCTGGGCAAATTTTGCCAACCAAACAGACCCTAAAAGTCTCGTCTAAAATATGTGAAGTCTAATACTATTTTTAATCAAATCTAAACGTTTAATTTACTAAAATACTCTTGAAAAGCGCAACATGTGACTAGACCGGGAAATTGGATGGCTATGGGCGGATGTGGGTCGATTAAAAATGGATTAAGTCGATTTTGGGCGGACCAGACACAGGTTAATGCAAGTTGCGGGTCGAATTTGGATCGACTTTGTACCAGCCATTTTCGGCGAAATCGTTTTTCCTCTTTTTCTCCTCCTCCCTCTAATTCCTTTGGCCAGACAAACAACGAATGATTCCGATGACTGTGAGGGAGAAGAATAGTGGATAGAGTAAACTAGCTTGTGCTTTTATAACCAGCCAATGACCCACTTCTAACCGGTCGGAATGAACTATGTAACCCATTTCTGAACCGCAAAGGTATATATGGGTATGGGCGGATTGTTTTGTTGGTGGTGATGGATGGTTTGATCCTTCTGGACCAATTTTGTCGGGCCTATATGTGACATAAAAATCGACAATTGAAAGTGTTAACCAACAATACCCGGTTACCATAACAAAATGATTATACACTACACGTGTGTTGAATTTTCAAAAATAAGAAGGACTCCAAAAAATGAAAAAGTTATCCAGTGTTGTAATAACAAAATTTCTCATCATTACCGTCTTCATACAAATATCGAATTGTTTTATTTACAGATTGAAATGTAAGTTTTTTTTATACATTCCCCATTTTGCTATAAATCATGTTCATCAAGTGTATAATGTCAAAAAAACAATCTTAATAAATAACAATGTCAACAATAAGTGAAAACATTGATTTTGAATCAGATCCAGCATGGAAACGACTAAGTGAACTTTGTTTGTTATTTTTCAAGAAACTAACAAACAAAGTGCTCAGACATTACATTGTTTGTTATTTTATTATTTTCAATGAAATTACGTCGAAATATATGATTGTAAATGTAATTGTGATATAATAATGCAAAAATAAAAATTGTTTCTTTTATATTTAATATATTTTTGCGAAATTGCATCGTTAATATATCAATTTCATTCTCTTCTAATAGTCCTTGTTATCATTTCTTTAATTTGTAATATTTTCTTATGAAATTAAAGCATTAATATATCTATTTCATTTGGTGGTAATAGTCCTCGCTCGAGGAATTCATGTTGCAAAAGAGTAAACAAAGTTCACTATTTTGATATAATATTGCATTGCGATATTTTATAAATTTCGCAGTGCTAATATAAATTTCTCATTGCAAAATAAGTATAATTCGCAATGCGAAATTTCACATTTCACATTGCGAGGTGAACATTTGGTAACACACTTTTTGGAACTAAAAAATGTAATATAGGTTAAGCATGATAATTTGAAGCTTACAGCTAAAAAAAAGTGGTCCTCGTAAGGATTGGATCAATTTTGCACTCAGTACAATCTAATTGTTCATGCACTTCTTTAGAGAAGATTCTCTTAAAATTATCGTGTATCTTACAAGCAGACTCATAGCGAGCATAACGGTCATAGAACCTTGAATTTCTTGCAATAACTTCAAAATGCCGGAATGATTCCTTCTAAAAACCCGATCCATTTCAAAAACCATTATCCTCAATAATTATTTACAAATTCCTTATCCTTTGGTATATCAGTGAGGACAAAAAATATTACAAAAGCATGTAAAGCATTTATATTCCCACTAGCGCCCAAATCTTTGAGTAAACACTGTGACGGTCTACCAGCTCCTGCTTCCATAAACTTAAACATAGCATAAATATATTTGATGTCATTTAAAGGCTTGTTATACCTAGTACATAACCTTTTTTTCAACAAGTCGCTATTGTCAAATTTTTTAATGGGTATATCTCCCATGTAAAATTCATCTAGTGTATCATCAAGTAAACGTATTTCCATGATTAGTTTTGATGTAGCAAGTGCCTTTAAAATATCAACAATAGACAAAAGTGAAAATATCTTAATTAATAATTTATCACTGAGATCAAACATGTGAGCTATTTTGTATGTAATTTATGAAGAGAGAATATATCTTTAAATTATAGGAAAAAAAGAGATAGTGGCAAGTTAATAAAAGTTTAGCAAGTATTTATAAAATAAGGTAATATTCCTTTCCTTGGAAAATGTGTGGTTTATGTTGAAAGTAATTATGAAGAATATACAAATTGGTGGTAGTTCAAAAGCTTGTCTACAGGTAATGATTTCTTATAGCAACTTCCCTGTAAATTCTCAGTGCGAAATCACATTGCAAAATGACACTGTGAACCCTCACTGTGAAATGTCACATATTTATAAATACACGTAATAGTAATGTGAGATATATTGATATTAGTAAATAAAGTTAATTAAAAAATCATAAAAAAATTATTGAGATATATTTATAACTGTTAAAACTCTGTTTGTTAATATCGTAATATTTTAATAAAAAAATATTGCTTTATATAGATAACTATTAAACTTTGTTTGCTAATATCGTAATATTTAATGATATTTTGATTTAAAAAATATTTTTGTTATCTTGATAACTAGTAAAATTGTATTTGCTCCCTCTAGCGAGGGCTACAAAAAAAACATATATTTATGTATATGTTGGAATTATCTACTTCGTAATTGGAATTATCTACTTTGTAATGATGGATTTGATTCAATGAACTGAGTGGAGAAGTGACACAACTTTTCAGAGAGCCCTTATGAAAGGCGACGTATTCAATAAAGTTAATGAATGATCTCTGCATAGGCTGAAAAGCTGGATTCGATATTCTCAAAAGTCAGATAATGAAATGACGTGACGTTTGTGTGGCCATCCCTTCCCAGTACGATTTCCATCTCCTTCCTCCATCTCGGGGGTCGGCGCTCGCGCGCGCGGCAGAGAGAGAGAGAGAGAGAGAGAAAGGTCTCGCACCTTTTTTTAGTAACGCTTCGGTCGTCGTCAATATTGGGTGATGTAAAGACATAGAGTCGTCAGCCTATTTTACACAAAACAGGCAAAAGAACATGTTATCACCTCAAGAGAACGGCATAAAAAAGAAACCGATGCTTGCGAAACTAATTAGATCAGAGGTTCGGCGGAAAAGTTACGGAATGGGAAGATGTTAGGCACTCATCCCACCATTTCGGTATCTCATGGGTTTATGTTACTATTTTATTTAATTTTTCCGTGAAGTATGTGTGTGTGTGTATATAAGTGGAGATCGGAATCGTTCGACTCGCATCATGGAAAAGACATAGTGAGGTCATCCATAGGAATGTTCCCAAAAATAATAATTAAAAATATGATGTGTGCGCTTATCGAGATATTGATCGTTATGATGAAACGATATTATATGTTAGATAAGACGCAAGTATGAATCTCAAACATGATATATGTAAATAATATATGGATAAAGCAGAAAAAAGAGAAAAATAGGAAAATAGGACTCGAGTTTCGAGTTTAAGCTTGAGACGCCTACATAGCCTATAAAGGCATCAAAGTCCACTTAGTTCGCATGCGACGAGGGTGGGGTTTATTCCATAAATTGAAACGGGGATTTTATTATATGTGTGTGTAAGGAAAATGTGTTTTTAGTTTAAAGAAAATGCGGTGCAAACAATCCCGTTGGAATATATAGGTGTAACCCACTTTTTCTTGTTTTGGGTTTTTCTATAGAAAATATATTATGTGTAATATAACTAATAAAGGATTGAATATTAATATGTATGATCTAAAGTAAAAGCTAAATTAAGAACTTATATAACTAATGCAAAAATAAAGAAATTTAAAGCGAGAGAAGAGTGTTTGGACCTTCTTTGAAGACTTGGGGATTGATCTTGTTTGATGATGAGATTCCTTGAAAGTGGGTGAATAATGTAAGGGGATTTTTTCTAAATTGGGTGTGAAAGTGATGGGAATGAAAGGAGGTAAAAAGTTTCAAATAAGGAAACCTCGCTAACTTAAGAAGTATGTTGCTGAGATCACTGAAGTTGATGTGTCTAAGGTGCCTTGGAAGGTGAGCTCATGCTCTCCTTATATAGGGTTAAGGAACTGTCGATCAAAATTTTTCTTGCCCTGCTGTCGGTATGTAACTTTAGACACACTGCCGATATGCAGGGATATAGACCTGCCAATTGACAGTCTCGTGCAGATTTTTTAGAAAAACGGTTACAAAACGCAATCCACAAGTCCAAATCATGCATGGGGCATACCATTGGAAAGTTTATTTAACGACCTTTGAGAATCCTTTGGGCCTCTCCCGAGTCCATGAGTTGATTTTGGGTCAAATGGGGCTCGGAAGCGCCTGTCGGTCCTTTGAACAGAAGATCGTCGGATGATGATGGATCGTTCATCCAAACTGCAAGTTTGAATCGCGTGTGAGGCAGATCGTTGGAAAGGTTATGCGAGGTACTTCGATGTTACAAAGATATTCGCACGGTTGGGAGAGTTGACTCTGGTCAAATGGGGCCCGAAAGAGCCCGATGACCTTTAAGAGTAAAACGGGTCATTCATCCGTACCGTAAGGCTCATTCGCGCACGGGGGTGGACCATTGGAAAAGGGTATTTAGTTCCCTTTAAATATTCATTTAGTCTCGTTCGAGCTAAATAGTTAACTTTGGTTAAACGGAGCCTAGGAGCGCCCGGTGGCCTCCGGGTCAATTTTTGGGGGGAAACGGATCGTTCGTCTGAACGGTTATATCATTTTGTACACGGGGTGGACCATTAAAAAGGTGTTTCAGTTTTGTTTAAAGACTCATCGAGCTTTCACTCTCATGATGAAGTTGATTGGGGTCAAATTGGGAACCAGGAGCGCCCGGCAGCCTCCAAATCAGTTTTTGATAGTAAAATGGTTCATTCATCCGAACAGTTATGCTAATTCACCTACGGGGTAGAGCGTTGGATAGGGGATTAAGATTTATTCTAATATTTATTGAGCTTTTGCTCTGATGTTGAAGTTTACTAGAGTCAAACGGGGTCCGGGAGCACCTGGTGGCCTCTAGATCGGTACTCTGAGTATGACCTAGGGTTTGTAGTGAATTGGGGAGGTGCTAGGGACCTAAAGAGAGACTTAGGGGGAGACTTAGAATGTTTTGTCTATAGATCCCCTCGACAGATGAGCTTATAACAAGTGACAGTCGTCGAATAGACATCACACGGTGTTTTGGGAAATAGGTCAATTCTGCGGACCGAATGGACGAGGATGACCGTTTCAGAGGGTTGAGGTCGATTTTGAGGATCGAAGGGACGAGGATGAAAATTTAAGAGGGTTGAGGCCAATTATGAGGACCTAAGGTAATGTTGACGATGGCGAATTATGCGGGCCGAGGTTAATTCCGAGGACCTAAATTTGGGGTCGTCAATTCTGCGAATCGAGGTCAATTTTAAAAATCTAAGGTTGTGGTGACCAATTATGCGGGTCGAGATATATTCTAAAGTTGTGGCGACCAATTCTGCAGGTCAAAGTCAATTATGCAGACCTAAAGTTTGTGGCAACCAATTCTGAGGGTCAAGGTCAATTATGCGGACTTAAAGTTATGGCGACTAATTATGCGGGTCGAGATAAATTATGCGGACCTAAAGTATAGGCGACCAATTCTATGGGTCAAGATTAATTCTGCGAACCTAAAGTTGTGATGACTAATTATGCGAGTTAGGTCAATTATGAGGACCTAAAAGTTATGGCGACCAATTCTGCGGGTCGAGGTCAATTATGAGGACCTAAACTAGTGGCGACCAATTCTACAGGTCGAGTTCAATTATGAGGACCTAAAAGTTATGGAGACTGATTCTGTAGGTCGAGGTCAATTCTGAGGACCTAAAAGTTTCGCGACCGATTCTGTAGGTCGAGGTCAATTCTGAGGAACTAAAAGTTGTGGCGACTGATTCTACAGGTCGAGGTCAATTCTGAGGACCAAAAGTTGTGGCGACCAATTCTACGGGTCCAGGTCAATTCTAAGGACCTGAAGTTGTAGAAACCAATTCTGCGGGTCGAGGTCAAGTCTGAGGACCTAAAGTAAAGGCGACCAATTCTATAAGTCAAGATCAATTATGCGGACCTAAAGTTGGGGTGAGCGATTATGTGGGTCAAGGTAAATTCCGAGGACCTAAAGTTAATGCGACCAATTCTTCAGGTCGAGGATGAGGACCTAAAGTTGTGACGACCAATTTTACGGACGTAAAGTTGTGAAGACCAATTTTGCAGGTCGAAGTCAATTATGAGGACCTAAAGTAGGGGCGGTCAATTATACGGATCGAGGTTAACTATGAGGACCTAAAGTATGGGCGACGAATTCACGGGTCGAGGTCAATTCTGAGAACCTAAAAGTTTTGGCGACCAATTCTGCAGGTAGAGGTCAATTCTAAGGACCTAAACGTTATAGCGAACAATTCTGTGAGTCGAGGTCAATTACGAGGACCTAAAAGTTATGGCGAATAATTCTGTGGGTCTAGGTCGATTCTGAGAACCTAAAGTTGTGGAGACTGATTCTGCGGGTCGAGGTCAATTCTAAAGACCTAAAGTTGGGGTGACCGATTATGCGGATCGAGTTCAATTTCGAGGACCTAAAGTTAAGGCGACCAATTCTGCAGGTCGAGGTCAATTATGAGGACCTAAAGTTATGGCAACTAATTTTGCGGACCTAAAGTTGTGGCGATCAATTCTGCGGGTCGAGGTCAATTCTGAGGACCTAAAGTAGGGGCGATCAATTATGCAGGTTGAGGTCAATTATGAGGACCTAAATTAGGGGCGACAAATCTAAGGGTCGAGGTCAATTCTGGGGACCTAAAAGTTATCGCAACCAATTTTGCGAGTCGAGGTGAATTCTAAGAACCTAAAAGTTATGGCGACCAATTCTGCAGGTCGAGGTCAATTATGAGGACCTAGAATGTGGCGACCAATTATGCGGGTCGAGGTCAATTATGAGGACATGAAGTTGTAGCGACCAATTCTTCTGGTCGAGGTCAATTCTGAGGACCTAAAGTAAAAGCGACCAATTCTACAGGTCGAGGTCAATTCTGAGGACCTAAAGTAAAGGTGACCAATTCTGCGGGTCGAGGTCAATTCTGCGGATATAAAGTTGGGGTGATCGATTATGCGGGTCGAGGTCAATTTCGGGGACCTAAAGTTAAGGTGACCAATTTTGCAGGTCGAGGTCAATTATGAGGACCTAATGTTATGGCGACTAATTTTGCGGACCTAAAGTTGTGGTGACCAATTCTACGGGTCGAGGTCAATTCTGAGAAAATAAAGTAGGGGAGATTAATTATGCTAGTCGAGGTCAATTCTGAGGATCTAAAAGTTATGGCAACCAATTCTACGGATCGAGGTCAATTCTAAGGACTTAAAAGTTGTGGCGACCAATTCTACAGGTCGAGGTCAATTATGAGGACCTAAAGTTGTGGAGACCAATTCTATTGGTCGAGGTCAATTATGAGGACCTGAAGTTGTAGCGACCAATTCTGCGGGTCGAGGCCAATTCTGAGGACCTAATGTAAATGTGACCAATTCTGTGGGTCGAGGTCAATTCTGGGGACCTAAAGTTATAACCCTGGGGGGGTTACTCTCTGGGGATAAAGAACCCTATATCTTTAACTCACTTGAGTCTATATTATATAGGTGCTCATCTAGTTTGAAAATAGTGATAAAATTGAGTCATATCCTAGTTTACCAAAAAGCCTTCAGACTCTACATTTGAATTCCTCTAAAGTTATTAAAGGTAGAACACCAACACATTCACCTAGGATTGCATTTATGTGTTGCATTCTTCATAATATGGATGTGTGAGAGTTAAATTCCATTAAAATGATTTTTTACAATTTTTGGGATATTTTAAATAATTTTATGAATTTTTAAAATAATTTTTGAACATTTAAAATTGGACTTTTTAATGTTTTGGGGTCGTTTTATAATTTTCATAAGTGCCTAAAACTTAGCTTGGGTAGAAATCGAAAGCGCTAGATAATATTGTGTGTGTGGGGGGGGGGGGGGGGGGAGGGGGGATTGAATTCTTTCAACTTCAAAAACTCGCATTTTTCAGTTAATCTTAGCCTTACACGTGTTAGTATTATAACGAATAGATTTGTGTTTTCCTTACCTCACATATTTGAGGCCTTAGTTCCACCGTTGGATCATTTTTATCAATGGTCTGCATGTCTTCCACAGCGATCCATGTGTTAACCCTTTGAACCAATCAGAGTGTGTTTAAAAACGGTGCATCGTCAGCCATTAGATTTACTTCGATCATTTGTATTCAATCCTGATCGTTGATTTTCTTCGTCCTTCCAGAGCCTTCCATGCTCTAGTATAAATAGGACTCATATGTGCAATATTTACAATCTTTGGATCATTTTCACCTCTGAGAGAAAAAGGAGAGACGAGAGCGAGAGAGAAAGAAAAAAATAGAGAGAGAAATAAAACCCTAACCTAACTTCGACCAAATTTTCACCAGAAAACTATTCTGATAGTTGAGTTAGTTAGATATTTGAGAAGATCCATCCTCTCTAGCTCTTAATCTCTTGTCCAACTAAGTGACGTAGTTCTAATCTCATTTTCTTTCATTGAAAGTTGAGATTTGAGACTATGTGATACATATCACGTAGATATTACTGAGTTTGATTTCTTCTTTCGAGAAATCTTTTAATTTGTTGGTTGTTTTTAAACTCTTATGTTGATTTCAAAACCTAAACCAACAAAATCATTTCTGATTTCAGTTTCTGAGAATATCCAGACTTAAATCTAGTTGAGATCTTGATTGGGGATTTACACTTTCATATATTTCACATTTCGTGAAATATTTGTACATTTTTGAATAAAGAAAGTGTATAAGATCTTGACTCTTTTATATAGAAAGATTCCCTCTTGATCTGCGGATAAAATTAAATATCACAAAGTCTGAAGAGTTTCAATCAAACTGATTTTAAAAATTTATGTTGCATATTAGAAATATGTTTGTAATTTGATACTCATCATGTCTGTAATTAGTGTGTGTGAGTTGCATGCATGTGTTAGGCACATCACATCACAACACTTTCACACTACAACACTAAAACGTGTTGGTAGAGAGATTTTTGACTTTAATAATCGACGTAAAGCTAAAAGGAGTGGAGTTACAAAGCTGAGAGAACATCTACAACATCATAGCCTTGGGAAAATTCAGAATAACACAGAGGAGCTGGTATATTTTCAGAACTTAGATTCGGTCTGATTGTGTGTTTAGATTGTTAAATAGTTTGTAATCTGTTACTCTATTTTAATGGATTTTTATTTTGAGGTGTAGAGACCTCCGTGGATGTTTCCCCAATTGGGTGGAGTTTTACCACGTTAAAATCTTTGTGCACTTGTGTACTTAATCTTCCTCTCATCTCTTTCTATTGGCGTGCTGATTTAAAACTATTTTTGTATTGGTTTTCAAAACTTGGCAATATAATACCTGAAATATCTCGTTCATAATTTCTTTTTACACATCTTGTGTTAACTGTTTGCTTTAAGAAAAAGAGTTTCTTCAAAAAACTGCTCGAAGCCATTTAGACTGTTTAATCTTGAATAAAACAACTTAAGTGGTACTTTTTCAGGGGAGTCTTTAATTTACCTTTTTTGAGTCTCTACCGGGGAAGAGACATTTGTTTGTGGATTATGTCCTTTTGAGAGGAAATAACTTTGTCGGGGGAGCTAAAATTCTTATGGGGAAAATCTTAGTCTGGAGATTCCGCTGGGGAAACAATTGATGACTTGAGATTTTAGGATTCCGCTGGGGAATGTTTTTTTCTGGGACACTGCCGGGGAAAGATATCTGACTGGCTTATAGTGCCACTTGGGAAGTTAGATTTGGAAGTTCCGCTAGGAAATTTGTAGTGGACTCCGTTTATGCGAGCGCGCCGTTTTAGGGTTTAAATTGGGGATAAGAATGTAGTTTTAATCCGACGTGGGATTTTGAGAGCTTGAAAAAGGTATTTCTTGGTGAAGAATGTTCCAATATTTATTTAGCATTTTTAGAAAAATTTTGAATAATTTTGGAGTTTTTCTGGCATTTTATGGGATTTTTTGTATAATTTTTTTCGGGGGTTGCCGACCGACATGTTGCAAGGGTTGCCATTTGGCAATAGCACGGTCTTCTGGGCTACCTTGGAAAGGGAAAGAGGTAGGTACCGATCGATGGGTTCAGCAGTTAATGGGGATTGATTGCAAGGGTTTTCAGATAGAGGTGGATCGTATGCTGAGAGTGACGCCGAAGGCGGGGCAGGCAACGTTGGGTAGGATTGCTGAATCTTTATTGGGCATGTAGGTAACCTTTTACCCTTGAGGGATGGCTCATCAGGATATGTGGGTGATGGGTCGGTATACACAGATGCGACTTTTGATAGAGCGTGAGTTTGGGTACATTTGATACCTAGGAGAGAGGGTTGTAGGGCAGACGATGTGACATCTAATTCTAGTTCTTTCCCTTCGAGATTTCTTAAAGATTCATGATTGACTGTGAGGAGTTTAGCTTTTGACTATATTACATGATTGATGTAATGGCATTGCACCTGAAAATAGACTAAAAAGGCAAGAAATGTATGCATATTTTGTTTGATTATCTTAATTTAGTGTCTTACTCTACATGCACTTTAATTTAATGTTGAGTTTTTATTTTGGGAAATAGTAGGAGAATGCGTTTTTGGAATAAAGAGAGGCCTTGGAGTCATAGTGGCAAAGAGTTTCCCGTTGAAGAGATTTATTTGGGAAAAAGTGGGGAAAATGAGTTTTTTGGAGAAAAAAAATTGAATAGAGGTAGGCCTTGGCTACTTAGTTGGCATATGGATAAAGGGATAGAAAGATTGATTATAAAGTGGGGCTTGTCACCTTCATTGAATTGTGCCGAATCTGGTGTATTGAATAGACTGTAATGATGCTGGTTTTATTAGAGTTGTTGCTTTGGGCCTAATTCAAAGCTATTGTTAGTGATCGGGGACCTGATTGTGGACCCTGAACTGGCTGCCATTATAGCGTGGATGTCATATCGTCGCAATCCTGCGACGGTGATACTGATAGAGACCCTGAACGATCTAGATGGTTGGCGGGAAAGCCATTTTGATCTTCTGAGAGGAAAACCGGTTATGCTGTTTATGTGGTTGGCTAAGAGATTCCGTTTGGCAGTCCCCCCTGAATATCCCTTGGCAGTTGTGTTGAATTTCTTCACTCGTTATTTCATCAGTTTTGGCACATCCATAAAAAACTGTGTAAACTGGTTTGTGGAGTACGGAGCTCGATGTCTGCGCTGGTGGGGGGGAGTTATAGACCATTCTGGAACTGGGGGAATATCAGTATGTTCGGTTAGTTAGCCTCTGATATACCTCATTTTATTTTCCCTAGCGGCTCCTTTGTCAAGTCGGACGGGAGCAAATTGTGTCTTCCCATGCCCTGGATTTCTTTCCTGTAGAGGATTTGAATAAAGGCATGCTTGCGCATGTGGTTGGGTTCCTTGTGGGAGAATCATCGGCAGTCAACCCATACTTTTCAATTTATTGGCAGGGTTTGGCATATTTCTAGAGATTATATGAAATGGCTGTGAAAGAGGGTAATGACTAAGATCTTGGCAGAGGAGACTGGATATAGATGGTTTGTCATGTTTGACACAATGGAGGGGGCGTAGTGGTTTTCTCTCGGCTGTTCCGGGCTTATCGCTCCATGGAGTGCCTTCGATATACCAATCAGTCAGGGAAAGTTTGGGGGCCTCAAGGAGTAAATGATGATGGGGCTGGGTCTTCCGGCAGATGCGAATAAGTTCTTTTGTGAAGCTTTTGTGATGGAGATGTGTTTGGTTATTTTTTGGTTTGTGTGAATAAATTTGGGAAGGTTTGGTTAGTTTTTTAGGGGCATTTTGGTTTGATTTGTTTTAGGACTGTTTGGTTGGCGGGGGGATAGTTGTCCGACTCCCTACGCTGATATTTCATGTAATTGTGTCAAAATTTCCCGTTTATGGAATAAAAAGGATTTTAATTGTATTGTTGTGCCTCTTGATGAGTATTACATTTGAATTATCTATACCAATCGCTAGGCCTACATAATCCTTTTATTCACGTAAATGATAAAATGAACTATCATTCTCCAAGGTAAGAAAAAAAATAGCATTTTGTGAAAAAGAAGGGGATCGTGCCCATGTAAAGTGTATGAGATGCCTACATACCTCTGAAGGTTTTGAGAATTTTTTGAGTTTTATTTTGAAAACAAAAAGTTTTTTAGAGGATCAGGCCTCACGTACTTCTGAGTAGAGGGAAATGGAGATTTTTTTTAGAATAGAAGGGGGATGAGAGGAGTCGTTACGCGCCAAGATTTCAGACTAAGGGTAGAATTTCTTAAGATGGTCCAGGTTAATTGGACATTCCATCTCTTCTCTGCCAAGGTCAGTGAGCATAGTGGCGCCACCGGACATAATCTTCTTTATGATGTAGGGTCCACTCTAGTTTGGCTTGAATTTCCCTCTAAGGTCCCGGACGAGTTCTATGATTTCTTTGAGGGCTAAGTCCCCTTCTCGGATACTGCGGTCCTTAACTCAGTTGTTGAATGATCGCGCTATCCGGCGATGATTCCCTTGTATATGAGATAGAGCCTTTAGCCTCATTTCATATAAGAGTGACAACTTATCGAAATGGCTCTGATGCCAGTCTTCCTCGTTAACTTTTCTCTCAAGCATGGCACGTAATGAAGGTATTTCTAGTTCAATAGGTAGTATTTCTTCAATGTCGTATACTAGAGAGTAAGGGGTAGCCCCAGTAGATGCCCGGACTGAAGTGCGATAGCCTCAGAGGGCATAAGGGGTCCGATCGTCCCGTTCTCGGTAACTCTCAGTCATCTTGTTGATTAATGCTTTGAGGTTCTTGTTGGCGTCTTTAACTTCACCGTTGGTTGAGGGTCAGTAGGGAGAAGATTCGTGTCTCCGAATCCCATACTCATGGACTAATTTTGTGACTTCTGCCTCAAAATGTAACTCGTTATCTAATATTAGCTCGTGCGGAACCCTGTATTAGTAGACGATGTTCTTTCGGATAAACTTGGCTATATTTTTGGCATTTAGCATTGCATATGACTCGACTTCGTCCCATTTGGTGAAGTAATTAATGGCAACCAGGATGAACTAGTGCCCATTGGAAGCTTTGGTGTGACTTTTTCTATGATATCGATGCCCCATGTGGAGAACGACCAGGGAAAAGTCATATTGTACAATTCCCGCAGAGGTAAGTGCTGGAGATTGGCAAACTATTGGCATTTAAGGCACCTCCGGACATAGGCAGTGTAATCCTGAACCAACGTGGTCCAATAGTAACATTGTTGAATAATATTTTTGGCAAGCATATGGCCATTTATATGGGGTACGCATTCCCCGTCGTGGATTTTCTGCATCATTTCTTCAATGGCAGTCCCTACGATGCAGTGCAAGTGGGTTCCATCAAAGTTTCTCTTGAACAGTGCTTTATCGCAAATAATGTACGGAGTGTTGCTCGATCTTTCTTATTAGCATCTTGGGGATACCTATCGTGCTTGAGGAGGCGCCAAATGTCATAATACCACTACTCTGCCATATCAGAATCCTCTTTTGTGACGAGCTCAATGTGGTAGCAGTGGGTAGGTTTAGCTTAATTTTAGACAATGAAGGGGGGCCATCGTTATTCCTTCGGGCATATCGATCATGGAGGCTAAGGTAGCAAGGTCATCGGTGAAGTTGTTCCTTGATCGAAGCAATTAGTGGAAGGTGATATCTCGAAATTGGGAGCCCAGCTCCTCTAGGTGGGCGTGGAAGGGTAAGAGCTTTTCATCTTTGACTTTCCATCTCTCCAAGAACATGGTCCATGATGAGGGTAGAATACTTATAGACATATAGGCATTAGATACCTTTCTTGTGAGCGACTTTGAGGCCTACGATGCATACCTCATATTCATTCATATTGTTGGTGCAGGAAATATCTAGTTTAATGGCCATAGGAGTGTGAGAACCATCAAGGGCAATCAGGAGTTTCCCAATGTCGTATCCTTTCTTGTTGACAGCGCCATCAAAGAACATTTGCCACTGGAGGTCTTCCTGAGAGGTGCAAAGGATATCTTTATTTAGGAACTCGGAGATCCAAACATCGGCCTCCTCCATAGGGTAGTCAACAAGGTAGTCGGAGATATCTCTCCCTTTCATGGCTTTCTGCGCGACATACACAATACTGAACTCGGCTAGCAATATCAATTATTGGGCCATTCGACTAGACAGGGCAGGTTTTTCAAGTAGGTATTTGATAGGATCCATTTGGGACACAAGTCTGATGGGAAAAGCGAGCATGTAATGCCGTAATTTCTGAGTGACCCAAATAAAGGTGACACGTGCTTTCTCTAAGGCAGTATAGTTGACTTCGTACCCGACTAATTTACGATTGGAATAATAGATAGTCCTTTATTTACGAGATTCTTTAAGGTATTGGACTATCAAAGCCCCAATTGTGGTGTCTATTATAGTCAAGCATAGGAGTAGGGAGAGACCACGCTGCGGTGGCATGAGTACCGGAGGTCGGGTAAGATACTTCTTGATTCTATTGAAAGCTTCCTGACATGCCTCATTCCAAACGTTGGTGGAATCCTTTCGGAGGAGTTTAAAGATGGGTTCACAAATAGAAGTCAACTGGCTGATGAATTGGGTGATATACTATAATTTTCCCAATAATCCCAGACTTCCTTCTCCGTTAGGGGTGGTGGAATATCAAGTATGTCTTTCAGTTTGGCAATGTCAGCTTCAATTTCCTTTTTGCTAACCATGAATCCCAAAAGCTTTCCTTTGGTAATGCCGAAAATGCACTTTTGTAGGTTAAGTCGCATCTGGTATCGCCGTAGCCGTTCTAAGAACCTCCGAAGGACAGGAACATAACCTTCCCGAGTCTTAGACTTAATGATCATATCATCCACGTTGACCCTGACCTCTTCGTGTATAAGATCATGCAAGGTGGTTGTGGCAACCTTTTGGTAGGTAGCCCCAACATTTTTTAGACCGAATGGCATAACCGTGTAATAGAAGGTTCCCTAAGGGGTAATGAATGCGGTTGTTTCTTAATGATCATAATGCATATTGATCTGATTGTATCCGGAAAACCCATCAACGAATGACTTGAGAGCATGACTGGTCATGTTATCCATGATCATGTCGATATTGGGTAGTGGGTAATCATCTTTTAGAGATGACTTATTCAAATCCCGATAGTCGATGCACATTCGGACTTTTCCTCCTGATTTTGGCGCCGGTATAATGTTGGCTAGCCATGTGGGATATTCGATTACCCGGATGAAGCCTACATTTAATTATTTGATCGCCTCCTTTTTAACTTTGAGCGACCATTCGGTGCGGAGCTTTCGTAATTATTATTTGATTAGTTTACATTCTAAGAGAGTTAGAATCTCGTGCTGAGATATCTCAGGATCAATGTTGGGAAATTCGTCGTGGGACGATGCGAAGACGTCTATAAATTCATTCATTAGTTCTTCGAGTTTCGCGTGCTTATGCTTGTCAAGCGTGGATCTTATCCTAATCTCGCGCAGTTGGCTACTAAAATCGAGATTAATAATAAGAGTTTCATCCTCATTAATTTGAACACAGTTGTGTTGTTTGTTATTAATCTTATTAAGATCAGTTAAGAATTGTTCATTTGAAAAATCATCATCATCAAGAGTTTGATTAGAATCGAGACAATTAATGTAAGGCACAACAAGATACTCAAAATCTTCGTTTATTTCATTCTCGGGAAAAACAACATTGAGAACCTCATCAAAGGAGGTGTCGATTACATTATTATAAAAAAAAGGAACAACAAAAGAGGAAGAAACGGGATAAACATCCGAGTTGGATTGTTTTTTTATTTTAGTGGATGGAACTAGTATGGCATTCCAGTTGAGGAGGGGTTCATCAACATCCTTGATCAGGATGGATGGATCCGACGATGTAGCATCTGAGTGGATCAAACAGAGTGTCAGCCCCAGTGTCTGCATATTGAACGAGTCCTCGAAGTCACTTCCCTTGAAAACCTCAGTAATAGCTATATATCCATCCCTGGCATCATCTTCTTATCCACGTGATCATACCATGGTTCGGTAAAGCCACAAAAGGGAAAATCTTCACCTTCTTTGACGAATCTTCCGTTCAAAGAATTCCCCGACATAATCTTGACACTCTCTAAACTTTTCTTTAATCGTGGTAGGCGGACCATTATGAGTTCCTATGATGATGGTTGATAACCCAGGGCGTATGGAGGAAAGGCCTTCTTTAAGACTATGGGTTCCAGTATCCCCTGTTGTCGTCATCCCAGCCCTAGTCTGGGCATGGAGTGCATATTCTTGAACATCTGTATCACATTGATATTGTTATGAGGGTTATGCTCCATACAGACTCGGTCTTTAAAATCATCCCCTGCTGGGAGGAGTGGAAATGTCTGGATCAAAAGCCGAAAAGAAGCTTATCATTCACCCTATGCTATATTTTTAGTACCAGATTACTGGTGCTTACATTCTTAGTATTATCATCGTCACCTAAGATGGTGATGACCTACCCCTTGGCGAAGAATTTTAGTTTCTGATGGATAGAGGAAGATACCCCCTTGATGATGTGAAGCCATGGTTAACCAAGCAATAGATTGAAACAAGCAGGTATGTCAATAACTTGGAACTCGATAATGGGATTTATAGGGCCAACCCCTATTGTGAGTGTTATGGATCCCATCACCTCTCGGCGAGTGTTATTATAGGCACGCACTGCTGCCGAAGTTGGATCAAGTTCGCTTACTTTCAAACCTAGACAATTGAAGGTTCTTAACAGGCAAACATTGAGTGCTTATTCGTTGTCGAGGAGTGATAGCGGGACTGTCTTCCCCATTACCTCAACGGAGATGTTAAGAGCATAGTTATGATTAAGACCAAACTTTAGGATTTCTTCTTCAAAGAAGGAAAATAATCTGGTAGAGGTTAAGGATCCGACCAAGTTCACGGCTTCTTCTGGAGTGGTGGAAGGAGGGATTGTGGGCCCGATAAGTAATTTTATCAAAGCGTTTCGGTATAGCTGGGAAGATATAAAGAGTCCCCATAAGGTGATATTGGCCTAAGTTTTCTGATCAAGGATCTTACTTTCCTCGATAGTCATTTTTGGAATGGGGAGTTTCTTGATAATTCCATTTCCTTTATCTAGTTCTGCTGACTGAGGATTCAGACTCTGGTAGTGTCTCCGAGATCTTATCATATTGTTCACAGAGGAGGGTAAGAACATAAACCCCATTTTTTCATCTATTACGGGCTCTTCGGCCACTTCGTTGATTTACCCTAGCAATCTTCAAAATATATCATCACACAAGCTGATTACTGGACTAACATTTTCCTGTATTGGTTCTTCGTCTGAGCTATCAAATTCGTCCCCTCATCCTGTAACAACGATGACGTCTTTCCATGAGAAGTCAATGCATTCCACAACCTCAACAGCTTCTTCATATAGATCCTCCCACTCAACGAGGAGATGCAGGAGTGAATGGACCAACCGCCCTTGTAATTTTAAGGCATCGATTAATTTAGATATACTGCAAATCTCATTGGTCTATCAAAATAAGTCTGTCATAGTCTGTACTGCACAGTCTAAATTGAATTTATCAACGGGTACCACCCAATTATCTGACTCTCGAGCTCACTTTCGGGCTTTCATGAGTAGGATGTCAAACTTCTGGCAGTCAATGGTCATTTCAAAGGGTAATTTCAGCCAAAACTCTAGAAGTTGGCCCAGTACTACTGGCAATTCCATATATTTCCCTCCAGAACGGGTACGAACGACAATACACGTTCTTGTGAGAAGTGACAGAGCTTGGTTGGCAAAACAGGTAGGGTGTAAGAGAAAATATGGGCAGACTTTAAGGGATTTGGGTGAAAATACGGGTATGATAGGTGCTTTATTAGGCACAATCAGGGTGAATGGATCAAATTTTGGGTCATTTTCTAGGAAGATGACATTTGTATGGTTTGGAAGTGGATTGTGAGTTTTTTTTAATTTGGGATTATTCGGTGGGGCAATTTCACCCGATCAATTAAACCTTAGTTTACATTCCGAAGATAAAAGAACTGATAAGTGGTATGGCCGGTAATTTGGTGAAAATCACAATGGGTGTCGGGTTTGAATTTTTTGGGAAGTGGGTTTGGTAGTGGACGAGGGTCCAAAGCTTTAATGAGATTTCGACCCAACAAGGCTTGGTAGACTTTAGAGAGGGGAGCATGAAGCTCAGTGTATTCCTTTCTGACTGGGTTGGTATGACTTTCTGGTGCTCAAGAGGTACTGATTTGTGAGATGTTGTTGATGGTCGAGACTGTAGCAGGATTCTCATATATTCTTAGAGTGAACTATCCGGATTCTTTCTTTGACTCGGCTTATGTCTTGGCAATACTTTCTTCAATCTTCCCTCCTGCTTCCCAGAGGGCTCGAAAATGTGGGTAATGTTGTCCTCCCATCGTCGCTCAAACCTGGGGTAAGAAGTTTTTCTTTGCGATAATAACTTTCTCTTATTCGGAAGGCCAGTTGGTCATAGTAGCCACTTTTTCCCTCCACATGCTATGAAATTATTGACTATTTCTCTGGGGTTTTATTTGAGAAGTTCTAAATCACGACGTGTAACCTCCAACTCCTCGTTGTGTTTGTACTGCGATATGAATTCATGGGTAACATCCTCCCAACTGCGAATTCTGGATTCCTCGAGAGATAGAAACTAAATAAGAGCGTTGTCCTTCAAAGTCTATTGGAAAATATGGGCTATTATTTCCTTGGAGGTACTTAGGAGACTCATGGCTCAGTGGTATCTTTGAAGATGAAGAATTGGGGGCCCGCTACCCCCAAACTTCTCCATGTTAGTCATCTTGATATTTTCTGGCAGACTTGCTTTAGGGTAAGGAGTTATATGGGTTCGGAGATACGAACTTGATAAAATTTATTGGTTAACAGCTTAAGGTCCTCCTTGAACTTGTTTAACTCTTCTTCCTTCGGATCGACATGATCTGGTAAGTTGGCTCCTAGCTGGGCAAGATTCAGCACAGGGAGTTGAGCTAATGGTGGCCCATTGGTAGGTGGAGCACGTGGGATATGCTGATATTCTTCCAGGTGCCAACAGGCTTAGGTGTGGGTGGACCCATAGCGCGAGGGAAGAGGACCTAAGGCTCTTCGAGAATATGGAGATGGTTTCACTGCATCTCATGAACCTCGGTTTGAAGGTTGTCAATCTTGGCGATAAGTTGGACTAGGACCGTCATTAAGTAAGGCTGCACATTCGGTACTTGATCTTCGTTTTCTATGGAGGATTAGTGACAACAGATTTCGGACTAGGAGGAAGTAGCAGGAGAACTGAAGGAGCTTCAGGGCGGTTTGACGAAAGACCGAATCCAGTAGGGGGTCAGGCCAAGAGTCGGGTATGCGATCGACCTGAGAAGGAAAATCGTTCGAATTTGTTTTTGAAAAAAGGCAGAATTATTTTTATTGTAAAAGAACAAAATATTTTTGACTTTTTTTTTTGGAAAGCGGAGGACAAAATATTTTTGGCCTTTTGGATAAAAGTGGGGAAAATATTTTCAGTATTTTGATGAGAATGTGGAAAAATGTTTTTGGTATTTTGATAAAAGAGGGGGAAAATGTTCTCGATATTTTGGTAAAAGACGGGGAAAAATATTTTTAACACTTTTGGTATGGAAGAATTGAAAAACGAGTGAACAGTCTTAGCATGATTATTATTATGTTTGTGTTTTTACTTTTATTAGGTTTACCTAAATGCAAAAAGAAATGTCAGACATGTCCCGAGATTGGAAAATTGGGTTTGAAATATATGTAATACATGGTTTGACTTATTGCCAGGCTCGTGGAAAGGATCTCGTTTTAAAAAGACGAAATCGCGCAAAGTAACCAACAAACTAAATATGAGTGCCCTAGGTTTGATGCCTATATGAGGGTATGCCATTGTTAGGTTAGTGGAAAGGTTCCCCCATTTGGCATGATTTCCACGATATACGTCTTGCTTTTGAGGGCAATCGGTACGCTGGACAAGCCATTTGATATACCCGAGTGTACGTGAATTGCCTCACTATATACTTCGCGGGGATAGTACGTATGAGAGTGAATTCGATATACTCGACGTACGTGAACGAGTTCCCTGCTATATACCTCCCGTCGTGAGTTTGGTCAAGCGATACGATTGCAGACGGATTGTTTCCCATTGCAGGCGGATTTTTGCAGTAAAATCCTCATATGAACAGGTTGTAGATATCACTATGGCAGCACTCAATTTACCATGCTTGAAAAACATGTTACATAATTATTTTCCATAGTTAACTTATTAAAGATGACTAAAGTATCCAGACGTAAATGATAAGAACCTTAATATAAGGGTGTGACTAGAAAGTGAAAAAGATTTACGCATATAAGAAGATCTGTTATAACATACAACTAGTCTAATATCACAACAATAATCTTTTAAATACCATAATTGAGATGATCGTTGAATACAAAATGGTATTGGACACGCGGCTTTTCATTGTAATCACATGCATTTTGTAATTTGCTAATAATTGGTTACCATGCAAAGGTTATTTTTTATAAACTTAACTACTGCAAGAACTTGCAAGGGGCCTTAGACTAAATATTCTTATAATCAGGGCCAATACTTTTACACGTTTGTCTATAGGGGGTCTGTTAATCACGCTAATAAATACTTTTATTTTTACATCTAAATGTCTTAATTGTTATCTTACATTCATATTGAATGTTCAGTGATACTTTAATTAGTTCTTAACTATAGATAAACATATATATATATATATATATATATATATATATATTTATTAGCCTCTTAATATTTTTAAAGAGCAAACAAGATGTAAGAATGATTTATTTTTTTAGCCTTTGAATGATGATCTTTGAATGTTGAAAGTATGTTTGTTTAAACTTATTAGGTTACGAATGTTAGATATATGTAATTTGACTATTTTACCATTAATAATTATTTACTAATTTTTTATATCAATCTCCTCAAGCAAATAGGTAAGGGTAAAATTAGAATGAAATTTCATTAAAAAAATCAGCATTAAACATTCAACACGACTTCCCTCTTAATGCTGAATTTTATTTATTTTTTAGCAATAAAAGTAAAAAATATGCACTCAATACTACATCTTAATGCTTAATGGAACTAAATTCAATATTAAGAGGTATAAACAAACATCGCCTTGTTGGAAATTAATGTTAAGTGACGAAATTAATTATTTAATTTCAATTGTATTAAATTCTGAATTTTCCATTTATGTGGTCTTGGTAAATGTTAGATAATTAATTAGGAATGTGATAAATAAAGATATTAAAAGATTGGGTAAATCTTATCCGTTAGTCACATGATGGTTAGTGGCATTAGTGGGAGACTTTAAAAGAGTCCCACCTCCACTAGGATTCCGACCCTCTTCCCCGTATAAATAGAGACCTCTACACCATCTAGAGTCATCTCAAACACACTGTTTCTAAGGAGGGAGAGAAAATCCAAAATTCTCATTATTCCTATTTTCTCACAAATATTCTGGACACATAATAGAGTAATTATGGGCTATTCAAGAAGGGATTCAAAGGAAGCTTTGATAGGATCATTCAAGTCACCTTATTCCAATCAATTGCAATGGATAAAGGTCAGTTTTGATCATAGTTATAAAGAACTTGTGATTTTGTGATTACATGAAGATTAAACATCTTGGATTCATGACAAAACTGTTTTTAACGTGATGTAACATTATGGTTTATATCCGATTTTTATGATTGACAAAACAGTATTGATTAACATGTGGTATCAGAGCTTTCGATTTATAATCTCATATTTTTCGTTAATAAAAATTTCTTTATAATTATTTCTGATTTATGATCTTTTGAATCTGAAAATCTGGAATTTTTTATTTGAAAAATCTGGAAATCTAAAATTTTTAAGCAATCTGATAATCATACTTATGGTAATTTTTAAGCAATCTGATAATCATACTTATGGTAATTCGAATTTGTGTTATGTATAATATTAAGAACGAAATTACTGCATACAGTCCTTATCTTATGATAACTGTCCCATTATTGTTCAACCCCTTTTCATGTTATTGGAACCCTAATATGCCGTTAAAATTATTTTAAGTTGTGTAAGCAATCTGGAAAACACTTTTATTACTCATGATAAGAAAAAGGATCTGCTTTTAAGATTAATTAAGTGAAAACTGTGATTTGGAGCAAAACAGATTCCGGGAGATTTTTTTTTTGGCGTAGTGAATAGCATTTTTTGAAATTTTTGGTGTCCGATTGACTTTAAACTTGATATGTTGACTGGAAACGGGCCAACGATCGAATTTCACCGCCTTCGGCCATGATGTAATGTGTTTTTCGGCAATCCGAGTCCGTTAAGGCCCTCAAAACCCCGTTTTTGCCATTTTAAGAAATAATCTCGAGGCTTATAAATCTTTACAGAAAATTGATATTAACGTTCCCCAACAAGTTTTGATTTTCTGGCATGTTTTACTTCAATTCTATGGCGAAAACTCATTTTTGCCATTTTTGGCAAAATTCATGAATTATGTTTTTTTTTGCTATACCTGGGCAATTATGTTTTTGAGGCATTTACGCTACTATTGGTATCTTTGTAATTACTGATAGATTACGTATTATAGTTAATATTTAATGCATGATTAACTATATTTAAATTGGGACATGTAAGCAATTATTCATTTGAGTTAAGTCAAAGGCCAAACACAGGCTGAGACTGCATGTACGAATAATACACTTACATTCATTAAAGGTTTATTCTAATGTTAGTTATAAAATTGGATTGAGGCGCAACACGTGCTAATTTCTTAATTGAACAACATTAGAACTGTTTTTTTGAAAACAGAATAGTTGACATTAAGTCCATTAATCATGGTATTAAATGTTTAGGCAACAAACACAAATGCCAAAATTATAGGACCATGATAAATGAATTATAGGGTAATATATCTTTACAATCCGAACATTATGTGATGATTAACACAGATTCCGTAATATTCAGATTGTAAATGAAATATGCCAAATTTTTTAGTCAACAATTCAATATTTGACCTTTGCATTTTTTGTTGTGTGTGAAAATTTAATTTGTGAACATTGTTATTAATTGCAGTTCCCCTTAACCTGTATTTGCAAGCTCAATCCTATTCCAAATTTGATGGAACTAATTTTTTTGAATGGAATGAGCAAATTGAGTCCAGTCTAGGGGTTCTTGACCTGGACATATAAATTATGTGTGATGAACCCGTTGCTATGATTGATGCCAGTAGCGATGATGAAATTGTTGTCCATAAAGCATGGTCTCGATCTAATAGGCTGGCCCTTATGTTTATGCGAATGTGCGTTGTTGCTAACATTAAGACCTCCCTACCTAAAACTATGAAAGCGAAAGAGTATTTGAACAACATTAAGGAACGCTTTCGCACTGCTAATAAATCCCTTGAATGGAAACTGATGGGTGACCTGACCACAATGAGGTTCGATGGTACTCGAACCATGAATGAGCACATTATAGAGATGACCAATCTGGTTGCTAGACTTAGAGTTTTGGGCATGACAGTGGATGAGTCTTTTCTCATCCAATTCATCCTAAACTCCCTACCTCCTGAGTATGGGCCTTTCCAAATCAATTACAACACTATAAAAGATAAGTGGAATGTAAATGATTTGCAAAGCATGTTGGTACAGGAGGAAGGAAGGATTAAGCAACAGAATGGCAATGTGACTAAGGGACAGGTGGCAAATCTGACAGTCAAAGGAGCTGGTTTTAAGAAGAAGTTTGGCAAGGGCATTAAGAAAGGTCCTGGGCTATCTCATCAAGTTGAACCATCAACTGTTGCTGTGAAGAAGGAAAAGAACGATAAGTGTCACTTCTGTAAAAAGAGGGGCCATTTCCAGAGGGATTGTCATAAACGAAAGGCCTGGTTCGAGAAAAAGGGTAAGCCCTCTATTTATGTTTATTTCGAATCAAACCTTATTAACGCTCCTTCTAACACTTGGTGGATTGATTCTGGTTCTACGTGTCATGTTTCTAATTAAATTCAGGGCTTCACTGCGATCTACAAAACAAAACTAAATGAGCATTTTCTCTATATGGGCAATAAAGCGAAGGCTAAAATAGAAGCTATTAGAGTCTTTCGCCTGATTTTAAGCACTGGATTTATTTTAGATTTTCAAGAAACTTTTTATGTTCCCACAGTTTCTAGGAATTTAATTTATGTTTCCAAACTTACTTTAGACGATTTTGTGATTGAATTTAAGTACAATGGTTTTGGTTTGATTAAAAATTCTAATAATGTTGGTTCTGGATTTTTATTAGATGGTTTATCAATTGAATCTTAAAAAGAATTTTTCTGAAACCCTTGTGACCCCGCATCCTAATGTTGGTACGAAATGTACACTTAATGATGAAAAATCTGCTTATTTGTGGCATAAAAGATTAGGGCACATATACAGGCCGAGAATTGAAAGGCTCATTAAAGATGGAATACTGCATGACCTGCATTGGGCCAATTATAATGTATGTGTGGACTGTATCAAAGGAAAATGGACCAAACATATAAAGAAAGGAGCCACAAGAAGCACCCAACTACTTGAAATAATACATACAGACATATGTGGACCTTTTGATATTCCATCCATTGATGGAGAAAAATACTTCATCACCTTTATAGATGATTTTTCACGTTATTGCATTTTATACATGTTGCATGATAAATCTCAGTCCATGAACGTCGTTGAAATATACATTAATGAGGTTGAGAGGCAACTAGGCAAAAAGGTAAAAATTATTAGGTCTGATAGAGGTAGTGAATATTATGGTAGTTATGACGAGTCAGGGCAACGCCCTGACCCATTTGCTAAACTCCTTGAAAAATTAGGTATTTACACCCAATACACAATGCCAAGATCACATTGGCAGAATGGTGTAGCTAAAAGGCATAATCGTACCCTTATAGAAATGGTTAGAAGTATGATAAGTAGGACCCAATTGCCCACATTTTTGTGGACACATGCATTAAAGACCGTTGTACACATCTTAAATAGGGTTCCTAGTAAGTCAGTTTCAAAAACCCCTTTTGAACTATAGAAATGATGGAAACCCGATTTAAGGTATTTACGTGTGTGGGGCTACCCAGCGGAAGCTAGAATCAATAACCCTCATGAAAATAAATTGGATCCTAGGACATTATCTTGTCATTTCATCGGGTATCCAGAAAAGTCGAAGGGATATAAATTCTACTGTCTAAATCATACAACTAGAATCATAGAAACTAGATATGTTAAATTCATTGAATAAGGTGAAGTAAGTGGGAGTATAAAAGAAAGGGAGGTAATCATTCGAGAAGTCAGGGTACAAATTCCTATACCCAAAGTTCATGACATACCTGTTGTTCCTAATGTAGTTGTTGAACCGGTCATTGACCCAATCAATAACAATGAACAACAAGTGAATGATTAACCAACTGAACAACCACATAATGAGACTATAACTGATGAAACTTTTGAAGCACCACAAGAAGTGCCATTAAGAAGATCTCAAAGAGAAAGGAGATCGGTAGTTCCAGATGATTATGTGGTATACCTTTAAGAGACCGAATTTAATATAGGGACTATTAATGATCCAGTTTCTTATGAAAAAGCTGTAAATAGTGATGATTCAGATAAATGGGTTAATGCCATGAATGAAGAAATAAAATCTATGAATGACAACAAAGTTTAGGAGTTGGTCGAATTTCCAGAAGGACAAAAACGAGTTGGGTGCAAATGGATCTTTAAGACCAAACTTGACTCAAAAGACAATATCGAATGACATAAAGCTAGACTTGTTGCCAAAGGTTTTAATCAACGAGAATACATTGATTATAATGAGACCTTCTCTCCAATTTTAAAGAAGGACTCATTAAGAATCATATTAGCATTGGATGCTCATTATGATTTGGAGTTGCACCAAATGGACGAAAAAATAACTTTTCTAAATGGGAGTTTAGAAGAAGAATTCTACATGGCAGAGCCATAAGGCTTCATAAAGGAATGAAAGGAAAACATGGTCTGTATGTTAAAGAAGTCAATATATGGTCTAAAGCAAGCTTCTCGTCAATGGTACATTAAGTTTCATGATACCATTACATCCTTTGGGTTTAAGAAAAATATTGTTGATCGGTGTATATACCTGAAGATCAGTGGGAGTAAGTTTGTGTTTTTAGTACTATATGTTGATGACTTACTTATCACCAGCAGTGGTCTTGGTTTATTAAGTGAAACCAAGAAATACCTTTATAAAAACTTTGAAATGAAAGATTTAGGTGAGGCATCCTTCGTGATCGGGATAGATCACGAGGAATCTTGGGATTGTCTCAGAAAGCTTACATTAACAAAGTTTTAGAAAGATTTAGCATGCAAAGTTGCAATCCCATTAATGTTCCACTTAAGAAAGGGGATACGTTCAGCTTAAGTCAATGCCCTAGAAGTGATTTAGAAAGGGAGCACATAAAAGGCATGCCTTATGCTTCGCTCGTAGGGAGCTTGTTATATGAACAAGTCTGCACTAGACCGGATATAAGTTTTACCGTTGGGATGCTAGGCAAATATCAAAGCAATCTGGGGATTTACCATTGGAAAGATGCAAAGAAAGTGCTGAGGTACCTACAAGGGACCAAGGATTACATGCTCACATATCGGAAGACTGATCACCTTGAGATGATTGGTTATTCAGACTCAGATTTTGGGGGATGCCTTGATAATAGGAACAACACTTCGAGTTATGTCTTTCTTATGGCGGGAGGAGCCGTTTCATGGAAAAGTGCTAAGCAAAGCGTCATTGCATTATCTACTATGGAGGCTGAATACGTAACTTGCTTCGAAGCTACAAATCATGGATTATGGTTGCGAAACTTTATTTCAGGACTTAGAATTATAGGGTCAATATCTAAGCCGCTGAAAATTTATTGTGATAATGTCGCAGCAGTCTTCTTCTCGAAGAATGATAGGTATACTAAGGCTGCTAAGCATATTGAGATGAAATACCTATCAGTTAAAGAAGAAGTTCAGAAACAAATAATGTCAATTGATCACATTTGTACGCGTGATAACATAGCAAATCCTCTTACGAAAGGACTATCTCCGGAGACCTTTATGGAACATGTCAAAGAGATGGGTCTCGATTAGTTAGATTATGATTGCTATTTTTGCTTAGTTGTTTGACACTATTACTTGAATTTAATAAAAGTGTTTCTGATTTCTATTATTTCTGTCTTTTGTGAATGCATGCATATAATTTTGAATTATTGTTGACAGAAATAGTCCTTATTCAAAAGGACATTATGAGGCCATTATGATACCCAATATTAAAGGCTCAGTTGAATGAAACATTGGTGTTGTGGTACATGAAAGGAACCATGCTCTTGAATAGCATGGAACCGCCATGACTCGCATCCGCGAATCATTTAATTTAGCAAACTAAATTTATCAATGATTGTGCACCTTATACCTAATCTAATTATACGAATTATTAAGACTAAGTGGGAAACTGTTGGAAATTAATGTTAAGTGACGAAATTAATTATTTAATTTCAATTGTATTAAATTCCGAATTTCCCATTTATGTGGTCTTGATAAATGTTAGATAATTAATTAGGAATGTGATAAATAAAGATATTAAACGATTTGGTAAATCTTATCCGTTAGTCACATGATGGTTAGTGGCATTAGTGAGAGACTTTAAAAGAGTCCCACCTCCACTAGGATTCCGGCCCTCTTCCCCTTATAAATTGAAAGCTCTACACCATCTAGAGTCATAAAAAAAACACTATTTCTACGGAGGGAGAGAAAATTCGAAATTCTCATTATTCCTATTTTCTCACAAATATTTTGGGCACATAAGAGAGTAATTCTAGGTATTCAAGAATGGATTCAAAGGAAGCTTTGACAGGAGCATCCAAGTCACCTTATTCCAATCAATTGCAATGAATAAAGGTCAGTTTTTATCATAGTTATAAAGAACTTATGATTTTGTGATTACATAAAGATTAAACATCCTAGATTCATGACAAAACTGTTTTTACCGTGATGTAACATTATAGTTTATATTCGGTTTTTATGATTGACAAAACAATATTGATTAACACGCCTAAGTCTAAATTCTTCATATGTAGACTTAATGAGGCAAAAACAAATGACCTCATAATCCTTAACCTTTTAATTAATAACTCTGACTGAAAACACATAGCTCTTAATAAGACATTTCCCAGGTTCCAATTATCTGACCAAAATATCCTTCCTGGCCTCCATTATCAAAACCGACTTAACCACATTTTGGGTTACATATGTTCCAATCTCGTACTTTTTCAAACCCTTTTATCTAAAGTTTATAATTATAGATCCATTGAAATACTTTCTTCTTCATGTTCAAAAGTACGCATTAAAGCTAGTTTTTTTTTCAATTTGAAGCTTCATCATCACTTATTTCACAAATTGAAATCCCAACACCATATAAATTTCAAAGTTTATAATGGTATCGAGCGTAATCATTTGATTGTCACCTTGATTTGGTTGTGTCAATGCCCCAGTCATTAAATCATAACAATAGGTGGTGGGGAATCATCAAAGTATGCAAAAGGTAACTTTCTTCCATGAAACACATATGCAATCATTTTAGGATTAATTTAATGAAAACCTTATGTCTTATACAAATACCATTGGATTGTTCTTGGTAGTAAATCAAAATTATTATATAAAAGAGATGCGTTAGATTTACCCTTTAACCTTCCTCTTTATGTTGTCATAGCCCTCTGACTCGATGTTCCATCACCTTGACTTATGTTGTAACTCCTTGTTTATCATTTAACACCTTGACCTCTATATGTCGTATTGTTGTGGCCAATGATACCACAATTTCATTAACATCCATGAGTAGGAATGCATATAAGACCTTTTATAGTAATATGCACGGTTGTAACTACATCCACATACAAAGTTACCAAGACAAAATAATACAGATAGTGTATAAGTAAAATTATAAGTAAATGAGAAACTTAATTAGTCTAATTTTTATTATGTTTATGTACAGAAAAAACATGCATGCATGGTAAACATGAGTATGCGTTCATATAAGACCTTACATAGTAATATGCATGACTCTAACTGCACCCACATACAAAGTAACCAATATAAAACAATGCAAATAGTGTATAAGTCAAATTACAAGTAAATGAGTAACTTAATTGATATTATGCCAGTGATGTCCCAATTTCAAGACTTATTTCTCATAACATACACCAGTGTCGAGACCATGTTGTTAGAATCTTTAAAATTATCCCCGAAATTGATCCTTAAGCTTGGACTAATAACCCTCTTCCTAGGAAACATCTTATTCATCTTCACTGAACTCTTAGTCCTTTGTGCTATTGACATTCCAGATATCTTTTCCCATAAGATCTTGTAACTACACTACGAACTCCAATGCATCACGTTTTATTCATGGAGTGTGAATCTATAGGCAATATTTTATGAATTATGGTTGCCTTAACATATTTAACATGATACCTTAAGTAAATGTATTGTCACGGTAATTTCTAAAAATAATTAAAGATAATTATATTTAAGTCCCATTTGCTGGGTCAACATTCATATAAGTCCTATTGACTTTTCAACAATCATATAGGTCCTATTCCAACTTTTTAGGGAATTTTTTCACAGTTTTACCCTTTTATAACTAATCATCCGTAACTTCCTTTAGGAAGTTACATAAGTGGTTGGATTTTTTTTAATCTTTAAATGATCATAACTTTTGATTCACAAATCCATTTTTCGTAAAATTACTATTTTTAAAATCTGCTCGACGAGATCTATCAAACAAGATCCATGAAGGCTATAAAATTCCAAAGAAAAAAATTTACACAAACAGTAAACTTTACTGTATGCACTAGAATATGAAATAGTTTTATATATGTGACATTTTCACAAACATTTACTGTGGTAATATTACACAGTATATATATATATATATATATATATATATATATATATATCCGGTGGATCCAAACCCTCCTTTTTCAAAATTACCTTATATTTAAAGGTTCGCGCTAGCGGCATCCAATCCTTACCACCATTGTTGGAGCTTCAACGACCTTCGTCAGAGCTCCGATTTGGGTGGGTAAGGGTGGCATGTGGTGCCGCTGGCGCGGACCTTTGAAAATAAGAGACTTTTGAATAAATGGGTTTTGGATCGACCGGAGTGTCATGGGGTGCCGCTGGCGCGGATCGTTGAAAATAAGATTGGATAAATGGGATCTGGATCATCTTGAGCGGCGGTTTGGGGTATATATATATATATATATAATGTGATAACACAGTAAATACTATTATTTGTAAAAATGTCATAGATATTAAACTTTATTGTATACACCAAAAAATGAAATAGTTTTATATCTGTGACATTTTCATAAACAATAACACTTACTGACATTTTCACAAACAATAACACTTACCGTGTTAATATATTTATGAAATAGTTTTATATATATAATATTTTCACAAACAGTAAAATTTACTGAGTTAATATCACACAATATATATATATATATATATATATATATATATATATATATATATACACACACACACACACGGTAGATCCAAACCTCTTTTTTTTCAAAATTACCATATTTTTAAAGGTTTACGCTAGCGACATTCAATCGCCACCACTTCCCACCCCATTGTCAGAGCTTCAACGACTTTCATCAGAGCTATGAGTTGGGTGGGTAGTAGTGGCATAGGGTGCCGCTGGCGCGGACCTCTTAAATTAAGAGAATATTAGATAAAAGGGGTTTGGATCCACCGGAACTCCGATTTGAGGTGAGTAGGGGTGACATTGGGTTAGGTTTATATCTATAATATTTTCACAAATATTAACATTTACTGTGTTCATATAACACAATATATATATATATATATATATATATACATCCAAACCTTTTTTTCCTGATATTATCTTATTTTTAACGGTTCGCGCCAGCGGCATCCAATCCCCACCACCACCCACCCCCTTTGTCGGAGCTCCATATATATATATATACATCCAAACCTCTTTTTTATGATATTATCTTGTTTTTAACGGTCCGCGCCAGCGGCATCCAATCCCCACTACCACCCACCCCCTTTGTCGGAGCTCCAACAACCTTCATCAGAGCTCTGATTTGAGGTGACATGGGATGCTGATGTAACAATTTCACAAACAGTAACATTTATTATTTGTGAAAATATTACATATATAAACCTAACCCAATGCTACTCCTACTCCCCTCAAACTGGAGCTCCGGTGGATCCAAACCCCATTTATCCAATATTATTTTATTTCCTAAGGTCCGCGCCAGCGGCACTCCATGTCACCCCAAATCAGAACTCTGATGAAGGTTGTTGGAGCTCTGACAATCGGGGTTGGTGTTGGTTGGGATTAGATACCGCTAGCGCGGGCCGTTAAAAATAAGACAATATCAGAAAAAAGAGGTTTGGATCCACCGTATATATATATACTGTGTTATAACACAGTAAATTTTACCGTTTGTGAAAATGTTATAGATATAAACCCAACCCAATGCCACCCCTACTCACCCACAATCGGAGCTCCGGTGGATCCAAACCCCATTTATCTAATATTCTCTTAATTTCAGAGGTCCGCGCCAGCGGCACCCTATGCCACTACTACCCACCAAAATCATAGCTCTGATGAAAGTCGTTGAAGCTCCGACAATGGGGGTGGGTAGTGGTGGGGATTGAATGTCGCTAGCGTAAGCCTTTAAAAATATGGTAATTTTGAAAAAAAAAGGTTTGGATCTACCGTGTATATATATATATATATATATATATATTGTGTAATTTTAACTCAGTAAATGTTACTGTTTGTGAAAATGTTATATATATATTGTGTAATATTAACTCAGTAAATATTACTGTTTGTGAAAACGTTATATATATAAAACTATTTCATAAATATATTAACACAGTAAGTGTTATTGTTTGTGAAAATGTCACATATATAAAACTATTTCATTTTCTGGTGTATACAATAAAGTTTAATATTTATGACATTTTTACAAACAATAGCATTTACTGTGTTAGCACATTATATATATATATATATATATATCCAATATGCTCCTATTTTTAAAGTTCTGCGCCACCAACACCTAATGCCACCCATACTCACCCCAAATCGGCGCTCCAGAGGATCCCGATCCCATTTAACCAATCTTATTTTCAAAGGTCCGCGCCAGCGGCACCCCATGATACTCCGGTGGATCCAAAACCCATTTATTCAAAAGTCTCTTATTTTTAAAGGTCCGCGCTAGCGGCACCACTTGCCACCCTTACCCACCCCAAATCGGAGCTCCGACGAAGGTCGTTGAAGCTCAAACAATGGTGGTAAGGATTGGATACCGCTAGCGTGAACCTTTAAATATAAGGTAATTTTGAAAAAAATGGATTTGGATCCACCGAATATATATATATATACTGTGTAATATTACCACAGTAAATGTTACTGTTTGTTTGTGAAAATGTCACATATATAAAACTATTTCATATTCTAGTGCATACAGTAAAGTTTACTGTTTGTGTAAATTTTTTTCTTTGAAATTTTATAGCCTTCATGGATCTTGCTTGATAGATCCCGTCGAGCAGATTTCAAAAATAGTAATTTTGTGAAAAACGGATTTGTGAATCAAAAGTTATGATCATTTGAAGATTAAAAAAAAAGTTCACCCACTTATGTAACTTCCTCAAGGAAGTTACGGATGGTTGATTTTAAAAGGGTAAAATTGTGAAAAAAAGTTCTAAAAAATTAGGAGTAGGACTTATATGTAAGGGGAAAACATGGTGGGACTAGAATGTCTAAAAAAAGTCTAATTGGATCTAAATGTGAATGCCCCAAATAATTAAAGTAGAGGATCACACCTACTTTTAATACTATATAATTAAACTTTTAACCTCAAGATTTAGTAACTAGAAGGTAATATGCATTCTTACCTCAACATAACTTGTGTACGCCATCCTAACTTGTGTATATGTTTGCCTCGATCATCTCATCAAATTTCTTGAATCAGAAGGAGATGGGGTTTTAAATTTGGTGTGCTCAAATGACAATGCAACTACTAGTTTTTGGGATTCTGACACATGTACTTATCCTCATCTTATGCTTAACATTTCAATTTCTCATTTAATGACCATCTCATAGTATGAATGATCAAGTTATGTTGCTAGGTGTTAGTCACATAATTGTTGAGTCTAATAATGATTTGATATTATTTTTTTAATGTCCAGTTAAAATGATGTTTTGTATTAAAGTCTAATAACTAGGATTGAGGACACATTTAAAGTAAAAAAAAGGGATATTTATCGATATCCCCCCTTGACTCTTCATATATCTACGTTAAGGACGACATACAGAAGTCTTAGTATCTTAAGAACACCATATTTTCGATTAATTAATGCTAAGCCCATATATTATGTAGTTACACTTTTATATAAGTACATCTAAGGTAAATATGTAACACCAAAAAATAAACAATATGTACAAAGTTACTTTAAGTGATGAGTGCATTGTTTGTGTTATTTATTCCAAAATCTAGGATTTGTCAATCCCGTTGCATCATAAATAATGAGCTTTTAGAGTTATTTTTGTTATTTAGAAGAAAAATGCAAAATTAAACATAATTCGAGTTAATAGTGCAATTTTGTAGCTCCATACTTGTTAAACTCATGTTTTATACTTGTGACCTTAAATATTCATTGTTAATCGATTATGCAAGTTTTATTTTGAGTATTTATAGGGTTTTACGATGCTAACGGCGAGGTCTGGAAGCAATTTGGGCAAGAAACGGTCACTTACGCACTTTCAGGGAAAAAATGGTAAATTCTGATGACCAATTTCGGACTCGGGTTATTCACAGAAGTTGTAGTACTCGAATAAAGGAACGTTTGGGTTCAAACAATGTCTCAATCTGATCTTAAATGAAGAAATTATAATCGTGTTTGAAATCGAAAGAAAATCAAAGTCAAAGCCCCGGGTCAAATGTGAAGTCAAACCTCGTGACCCGAGCACTATTAAAATATTTTCGGCATCAAAATGTGGGTCACGTCCATTCTTGCGGTACATCGATCCGAAGTCATATGAGGAAGTTATGAAGTTTTGGGGTTTATTATGTAATTATGGAAATATAGGAAATAACTAAGAGTTACATATTTTCGGTTGCATATTAGATATTGAATACAAGCTTGGCTTAGTGGTTAGGGGTGCTTTTGCATGAGGAATTCTCACAAGTTTCTAGCCCAGGCGAGGGGAGGTTTAGGATTTTTTTTAGGTGGTATCCAATTCCTTTTGTTTCTTCCTATGAGTTTTGTACAGTTTCATGATGCTTTGTTTATTTGTTTATTATTTTATTCATTTTCCTTCATGTGTTTGTTCTCCTAAGATGCCTTTTGTTTTCTTCCCATCATTTTTGTCTGATGTTAACGCACGGTTTTTGTCCAACCTAATTTCCATTTGTAGTATTGTTTGCCCCACTTTTGTTTGTCTATGTTTTATCTTGTTTTTGTTATGCTTTCTTTTGTTAGTTTAAACCCAAGACCCCATCCCTTTATACCATGCCAGATTATACAAGACCCATCCGTTTTATATTAAGCCAATTTTTCCCCATTCATTTGTTTATGTCTCCCCCTGTTTTACTCCAAGATTATTTTCCACGTTTTTGTACCTCTTTGTCTTCTTTTCTCCCTTATTCCTTTTGTGAGATTGTTCATTTTTCTTGGACACACTAAAGAGAGTTGTGGAGGATATAAAAGAATAAACCATTTTTGGGTGAGGGATATACAGACTTGGATAGGCAGAACATTTTAGAGAGTATAATTTTGTAGCACAAAAAATATTATACCTCATGTTTTATTTTTTAGTGTTGCGAGAAAATTTATGTGCAAGTTTGGAAGGAACAGTGTCTATTAATACTCAAGTTCTGAACTCAAAATTTTGTAAGTTGAATTTTATTAAGGAAAATTATTATTTCATCTTGCAATATTTGTATTTAAATTATGACGCTGGAGTAATTTTATTACTAGGACTAGGTAAAGTTTATCATGATTAATTAACTTTGCGTGTTAGTTTAATTAAGTATTGATTCCCGATGTGTGTTAATTAAAATAAAAATTCGGTATTCACTAAAAACGACACGAGATTGTGTTTTAAACATTCGAAATTATTTGGAAATCATATTTTAAGAATTTAAATGTGTAATTTTTGATGAGCTATAATTACATTAAATTGTTTGACATCTCATGATTAAATACAAACGTCAAAACTTAAAATTGATAACTTTGAGGAAATAGGGATTTAAGGAGTCTAAATTAAGAGACGTTAACATATTTCATGAACATTTATTGTTATATTCATCCCGAATATACGCGGCGAGAATCGGTGCATTTTGATTTATAAATTCAGGAATACGGAATTAAATTAATTTGTGATTTTAATTAAAAGTGATAAATGGATCCAACATCCTAGTTTTCTCACATATATAATTTATAGTCATTTTATTCATTTGCTTCTTATTACAATTTAGAACTTAATCATATCTCTACACTCGTTTTGTCTAGTTGGAAAGTCGATAATTTATACGAATTGACCAAAATCTTCGTGGGTTCGTTCCGTACTTACACTCGCTATACTACAATAGCCCGTGAACTTGCGTTAATTTTATTATTAAAATTTGACAGAAGTTTTTGGCGCCGTTGCCGAGAATTTGTTTAAATTTAAAGGTATTAACTTTCGGACTAGTTTAAAAAACATAAAAATCCATAAAAAAAAAAGATTAGTAGATAATATTTTCATAATTCATTTTTTTTTTCTTTTTAGTTAAAAAAAATCAAATCCAAGTCTTTTATTAGTAAATAGTAGTCTTGACACTAGTTTTCTCATAAAAACACAAAAAAACTCGAAAAATTGAATTTTTTTTGCTAAATATATTTTTTCTTTTGAAAATTTTCAGATTTCATGATTTCAGTAATTTGGAACTATTTTGTTTAATAAAAATTGAAAATTAAGAAGATATATATATATATATATATGAATGCGGACCGGACATGTGTCACTTAACGGTGCGCCTAGAAATTATCGCCTAAATTATAGTCACACTCTCTCTCTCTCTTCTGGGCTCACCGCCAGGTGACACATGTCCGATCCACATTCTTAAAATGCGGACTAGTCCGCACAAGAGCAAGACTATATATATATATATATATATATATATTATTCCGGTAGCCTTTTTTGTATTATTTCCAGAATATAAAAAAAAATGTGCTTTTTATTTTATTATTTATTTATTTTTCTCTCGTGTCAAACTACACCGTTAGTGCATTTGTTGTGTTATTTTTATTTTATATATTTTCACTTTACGCTTGATGTAGTTGTTTTTATGTTATTTTTCAGTAGCACATTCATTAAAAAAAAGTAAAAACTGAAAAAGAGAAAATATCCCGAAAAAGCAAGCAACCGTGTGAGAGCGCTAAAGATACTTGTGCAATCTTGCCACGCGCACAAGGTAATCTCGAAGACGACTGAAATATAGACGATATTTCCCTCCGATTGACGTCAAATAAAGCTTCCCCCCGACATAACAAGTGACCATAAAAGGTCCACGCTAAAGGTACGTTTTGTGTGCTCTTTACGTGGATTTGTTTTTGCATATTTCAATAAGCACGTTACATAAATGTGACTTAAGGGCAAAAACCCAATTGCAAGATAAGTTGGGGATTTCATCATCCTTCCTTCGCCCGAAAATTACTAGATTACCCGAGCATTTGCAAAATTCGAACCATCATTTTTAATTCAGAATTAATTAGACATGGGCGTTAGGGTATCATATAACTCATAGAAAAAATGTTAATGAGGCTAGAATTAAAAGCTACTCCAATGCGGACTTGTCAAATCGACCATGTTTTACCTTGTCTAGGATTGATGGTTTTTAACGAGTCTTCGTACCGACCACCTACCTGGAGGTAAAATTGGAATTTGAGGCGATAATCGTAGTTGTTCGTCTTTTAAATTCTCCCTTATCAAAGAATAGGAGCTGTCTAATTAGGGAGATTAATTGAGAGACTCCCGTTGTCATCGAGTAATCTTATAAAAACTAAAATTATAAATTGAAATTCCCCTCACCTAAATTATATAATTCAAATTGGTTTGTGTTAATTTAGGAATTATGTGGTTTTCGGTCAAAATATTTTCTTTTGTTTCCCTTTAAAAATTAAAAATTAAAAAGATAAAAAAAAAAGACAGAAATTCGAGTAAGCATGGTGTATGCAAAGTTGGTTTTGAGATCATACCGATCGTTTATCCAGTGTGGAGTCTAGCATCCTCGATACTTATGTAGGTAGAATTTCGATATTTAATGAGATGGGAGATGAGTTAGCAACTCGTGCCCTTAAAGATTACCTATATTCCAATAGGTCGAGTCAACCCTCATGCATACGTCTTCCCCCAAATAATGAGAATAATTTTGAATTCAAGTTGGAAATAATTCACTTGTTACCTATCTTTCGGGGTATTGAAAATGAGGACCCTTACCTTCATGTGCATGAATTCGAAGAAATTTGTGGAACGATTAAGCTACAACAAATCACCGATGTTGATGTAAAAAATTATATTACTCTAATAATTCAATCACAGATAAATAAATGAGACAAAATATTTTAAAGTGGTTCAGCCTTATATGAATGGCCTACATCCACTGTTATGTTATTGCTGAGTGTTTGAGAATTCTCGATTACAAGTACTATCAAGAAATTCCGGTCCCTTTGAATGAGGGTAATACAATATATTTATAGCCTTGAGGCTATAATCTGAAAGGGTGATACATTAAATGATATACATATGAAAGGGTAATTCATTTAATGCTCTTCAAGCGTGTGCGTCAAGATGATAATCATTCAATGAATAGTTGAACTGTTGATTATCTGGCAATCAATGCTGTGGTCGAGATGCAGCTCGAACCGCCTTAATTGCTCGTTATTCAAGAGTTCCTCGGAGAGCTGGAGTTCCTCGGAGCGTTGGAGTTCCTCGGAGAGCTGGAGTTCTTCGGAGTATAGTTGTTGCTCGGAGTGAGTCTGACTTGGTCGGGGAAATAGACTTCCTCGTTGCTATTGTGCCACGTAGATCGACACGTGTCTTCTTGTGATTCGTCTATATCAGCATACTAATTTTGGTATCAACAGAAGCCCCCAATGTTTCATATTTCGAACTTTGAGGAGTATGGAACATTCTTTCTCGGTATATGGAAATATTAAATGATCTTCTTGGTTTTTAGGAACATTTCTCCGTATTTGAATTTCCTTCCAAATTCGCAGAATCCGCCTTTTTGCATTTTATAAGCGCTTCGATCTTCGTGTACTTTTTGTCCTTTTAGTCGCCGGTAGCGTAATAGTTTCCTTTTTGTAATCATTTCTTTCACCGTTTCCCAAGGCAAAGTATTTAAACTTCATAGACAATATCACCGTCTTCTACCTTTTCCAATTTCTGCTTTCGAGTTTTCCATAATCTTTCTTTCTCTTGTGTGTTCATCCTTGTTTTCGTTCGTTGTCAACAGATCTCCCTTTTTCCTGTAAGATCTTCTTCCTTCTTCTTCATTATTCGTCGAGACAGTAGTAGCAAAGATCTCAGTGCTGTAGATGCTGATTTTGACTTCTACCTCTGCTCGGGGACGAGCAAGAGCTGCTCGGGTAACTGTCGAAGAACAGAGAACTCAATCTTCTTTGGAGAATCAAGCCTTCCAACTAATGGCAAAGAACCAGGCCTTGGCTGAGATGTCCGAGAAGATCATGAGTCTTGAAGAGCAACTTCCTGCTCGGGGACGAGCAAGAGCTTCTCGGACAGACCATCTGTGATGAACATCAGAATGCTGAAAGATTTTAACTTCATAAACTCCCCTTATGCTTTGGATGATCCTCCTGCTGGCGAGGAACCTGTTTCAAAAGAAGAGGGAAAGAAACCAATAGAGTAGGAATCTCAATGTAATAGTTAGTATACATTTTCATTCTCAATGTATTTTGTTTTTTATTTTAATGAAAGACTTTCATTTTTGTTCGCAATCTGTATTGCTCTTGTATTTGTCAAACACTTTATATTTGTGCTTGCATAACAATATTGTGTGGTTCATCGACCAACTTAGTAATAAAAAGTTACAAGTATCAGAAATGTTGCTCGATCACTTAATAATAAAGTAATGAGTATAAAAATGTTGAAAATTATTCCAACCAACCAAGGTTGTTTAAATTGTGCTCTTCGACCAATTATAGTTAATGGGTTTTTATCCCCGACCAGCTATACTTGGTACTGTTTAAAATATTTTCTCCTCATCGACCAACTACAGTTAGTGGATTTTTATCTCCGACCAACCATACTTGATTCAGTTTGGAATATTTTGTTCTTCGAGGAACTTTTATGTAATAAACTTACTTCCCGACCAACAAAAGTTGGCATTTGAGAGCATATCTTGTTTCCTAACCAACCGAGATTGGCCTTTCGTCGATCATCTCGTGTTCTCGCTCTTTTACCAACCGGAGTTGGTCTGAGTTCGAACTATCGTGTTCTCGCTCTTTTACCAACCGGAGTTGGTCTGAGTTCGAACTATCATGTCCACTAACTCTTTTACCAACCGGAGTTGGTCTGAGCTAATGTACGCCTCCTAACCAAAGGAGTATGGGGTGTTCTCGCCCTTTTACCAACCGGAGTTGGTCTGGGTTCGAACTATTGTGTTCTCGCTCTTTTACCAACCGGAGTTGGTCTGAGTTCGAACTATTATGTCCACTAACTCTTTTACCAACCGAAGTTGGTCTGAGCTAATGTACGCCTCCTAACCAAAGGAGTATGGGGTGTTCTCGCCCTTTTACCAACCAGAGTTGGTCTGGGTTCGAACTATCGTCTTCTTTTTATTGCCGAGCAGCGTAGTGTTAAACACTAGTATTCCCCGAAAAACTTTCAATAAAAGGAGAGAAGATGGCGAAATATCATCGTTTTATTCATATTGATGGAACTGCTTTACATTTTACATCACTGATAATACTTGCGTAGGTGTTCAGCATTCCATGCATTCTTAAATTCCTCTCCTTCTAGAGTCGCTATTCGGTAAGTTCCTGATCGGACAACTGCAGTAACTCGGTAAGGTCCATGCCAGTTTGCTTCCAACTTATTGTGCTTCTGAATGACCTTATTTAGCACGTAATCTCCTTATTTTAAGTTGCATTTTTTCACCCTCTTATTATAGAACAGGGCTGTTCGTTGTTGATAAGCAACATTCCTAATGGCTGCCTCTTCTCTAACTTCCTCGAGCATGTCCAAATCTAATCTCCTCATCAAGTCGCTGACTGGGGAATTGAAATTCAGCACTCTGTGTGTTGGGAGACCCAACTCGGCAGGTATTACAGCCTCACTTCCAAATGCCAACATATATGGTGATTCTCCAGTTGCTGCTCGGGGAGTTATTCGGTAAGCCCACAATACTGACTGTAGCTCATTAATCTAATTAGCTTTAGCCTCACTTAGCCTCTTCTTCAAAACATTTATTATTGTTCTGTTCGTCACTTCAGTCTGTCCATTGCTTTGAGGATGGCCTGGTGCTGAATGAACCTTCAAAATGTTTGACTGATGACAATAGGCGGCAAACTCCTCGTTATCAAATTGTGTTCCATGGTCTGTGATGAAGGCATGAGGGAGACCATATCGGCAGATGATGTTCTTCCAAATGAATTGGTACACCTTCTCGTATGTCATATCAATCATAGGCTCAGCTTCTACCCACTTAGTAAAATAATCCACTGCGACGACGAGGTACTTGAATCTTCCTCGGGTCGTTGGCAGTGGTCCAACCAAATCCATTCCCCATATGGCAAATGGCCAAGGGGAAGTTATGGGTGTCAACAATGCTTGTGGAGTTCGTCGGATGGAGGAAAAACGTTGGCATTTATCACATCTCTTAGCATAGGCTATACAATCGGCCCTCATCGTTGGCCAGTAGTATCCCTGCGTCATCACCTTTTGCAAAAGTGTCCGACCTGCTACATGGGCTCCACAGGACCCTTCATGGATCTCTTCAATCAATTCTTTCACCTAGGAGGGATGTACACATCTTTGCAAACCTTCCATAATTCCTCGTCTATACAAAACACCATTAGTTAGTACATACCGAGCAGCTTTAAACTTTAATTTCTTGGCAGCGATCTTATCTCCCGGTAATTCTCCTTCCTCAACATATGCCCTGATGGGATCCATCCAAGATGGTCCTAAATCAAGGGTAATAATATTCATCGTCAGGTCTTCATCTATGCTTCGACTTTCTAACACCTCAATTGGTATCGTTCTTCGCAGCTCGGTACGAGTAGCTGATGCTAGTCGGGCCAGTGCGTCTACTTGTGCATTCTCTATTCTTGGTATTTTGATCAACTGAATGGCATCAAATTCTGCCAACAATTCCATCGCCTTTGCATGATACTTGACCATTAATTCTCCTTTAACTGCATATGTTCCCAGCATTTGATTCACAATTAATTGAGAATCACTGAATACCATCACTTGTTGTGCTTCCATAATCTTTGCTAAATTAAGACCTGCTATCAAGGCTTCATACTCAGCCTCATTATTGGAGGCTTTGAATTGGAATCGCAAGGCATATTCCACGTCAATATCGTCTGGGGTGTTCAAAACAATCCCTGCTCCACAACCCGTTGTGCAAGATGACCCATCTACATATAATCTCCATGTAGATAACTCGTCTTCAAATTTCTTATCTGACAGAGTTCATCGGTGAAATATCTGCTGTTTCCTTTCATCATCCCCTGGTATTTTTTGCTCTTCGTCGACCATCTCTTCTCGCCCTTTTACCAACCGGAGTTGGTCTGGGTTTGAATTTGATGATCTTTCTATATCCACAAGCCCTTTTACCAATCGGAGTTGATCTGGACTTATGTCTGTTGATCCTGTAACATCCACAGGTTGGTCAGCGAGCAACTTTTGTTCCTCGGGGGTATCAGGATATGTAAACTCTGCTATAAAATCTGCTACAGCCTGCCCTTTTAGTGATGATCTGGGTTCATACACAATATCATATTCACCGAGCTGTATTGCCCAATACATCAGTCTCCCTGATTTTTCTGGCTTATGAAGGGCTTGTCTCAATGGCATGTCGGTATACACGACAATGGTATGGGCCTGGAAATATGGCCTCATTCTTCTACTTGCCTCAATTAATGCCAATGCCAATTTTTCCAGCTTTGGGTACCGATCTCTGCACCTCGGAAAGCCTTACTTGTGTAATAAATTGGCTTCTGGACTCCATTCTCCATTTTGATCAATGCCGAGCTGACTGCATTCTCTGATACTGCCAGGTACAAGTACAACTTTTCTCCCATTACTGGCCTGGACAACAGTGGAGGTGCTCCCAAATATTTTTTCAAGTCTTGAAAGGCTTTTTCACATTCATCATTCCACTCGAAAGTTTTTCGAAGCATTTTAAAGAATGGGAGGCATCTATCAGTAGCTCGGGATACAAATCTGTTGAGCGCTGCAACTCGTCCTGTAAGACTCTGCACCTCTTTCTTCATCGTTGGAGATTGCAACCCTAAAAGAGCTTTGATCTTTGCTGGATTTGCCTCAATGCCTCGCTGGTTGATAATGTACCCGAGGAACATTCCTTCTAGTACTCCAAATGTGCACTTCGTCGGGTTGAGCTTCATTTGGTATTTATCCAGTTGATCAAAGGTCTGACCTAAGTCAACTAGATGATCAACAGCTTTCTTGCTCTTTGTCAGCATATCATCGACATAGACTTCCATATTGCAACAGATTTATTTGGCGAAAACCTTGTTCATCAGCCGCTGGTATGTCGCTCCTGCATTTTTCAAACCAAAAGGCATAACATTATAACAATAAGTTCCCCTAGGGGTAATAAAAGAAGTGCTTTCCCTGTCTTCAGGTTTCATTTTGATCTGGTTGTATCCAGAGTAAGCGTCAATGAAGCTGAGCAGCTCGTGTCCCGAGGTAGCATCCACTAGTTAGTCAATTCTGGGCAATGGAAAGTGATCCTTTGGGCAGGCCTTGTTGAGATCAGTGAAATCAACACACATTCTCCATTTATTGTTTTTCTTCTTTACCATCACCACATTTGCTAACCAGTCTGGATATTTCACATCTTCAATGAATTGGGCTTTCTGGAGCTTCTCGACCTCCTCTTGTATGGCTTGATTCTTCTCGGGACTAAACACTCTTCTTCTCTGCTTTACAGGCTTGATCTCCTTATTTGCATTGAGCTCATGGCATAAGAAGTTGGGATCTATTCCTGGCATGTCTTCATGACTCCATGCAAAAGTTTTCTTTCTGTCTCTCAAGAAAGTTATCAACTCCTGTTTTATCGAAGCATCCAACGTCGAACCTATTTGGGTTATTCGTTCAGGGTGCTCGTTGTCCAGAATAACATTTTCTGTAGATTCCACCACATGTCCTTTTACAAGTTGGGATTCATCTCTGGGATCCAGTGTTTCAATTCTGTACCTTCATTCACCTGGTAGGTAGTAGTCTTTTTCCTTGACTCTTCAAGCTCCTCTTGCTCGGCAGACGAATAATAGCATTCCCGAGCTACTTTCTGATCACCTTTCACAACTCCTACTCCAAAATTTATAGGGAATTTCAAACACTGATGTACTGTAGATGGAACTGCTTCGAACTTCTTCAAACCAACTCTTCCCATGATGATGTTGTAGGCTGATTGCACATTTTTCTCCATCACAAAGAAGCGTATTCTTTCTGTTCGACAAGCAGGCCAAGTTCCAATGAATATATCCAACTTGATCGTCCCAAGTGGCAAAACCTTCTCGCCAGCAAAACCCAGGAGAGGTCTGTGATAAGGTTCCAATTGAGATAACTTTAGATTTAAACTGTCAAAGCATGAGTAGAACATGATGTCTGCCGAACTACCATTATCTACCAGAACCCTTGAAATCGCTACTTCTTTCATCCTCATTTTGATCACCAAAGGGTCGTCGTGAGGGTAAAGAACACCTGCAAGGTCGTTTTTTGAAAAACCGATGACCAGCTTCTCTTTGTTTACCTTCCTCGGGCGATCCTCTTCAGCCAAATTTATCCGTTGAATGTATGAGCAAGTCTGAGCCTCACCGAGGTAAGCTTTTCTTTCTGCAGTAAGGTCTCCTCCTCCTGCATCTCCTCCTGTAATGACATTACAATCAAATGACCCAAAGCGTATTGAAAATACCTCTCGTTCTGGCTGCCTTGGTTTATTGGGAAGATCGGGGTCGTCATCTGGATCATCTTCATGGTTTCTTTTCTTTTTCTCCTCTGCTCGACGAGGAGATCTAGACCTTTCTCTAGTTCGGTCATTATTTCTTCTTTCGCCTCCTCGATCAACATACTTTGCTAACTTCCCTCTTGGGATGAGTGTTTCAATCTCGTTCTGAAAAGCTATGCAATTTTTGGTCATATGGCCGTGATCCTTATGGAACTCGCAATATTTCTCCCTATTCCTAATGTCAGGGTCTGACCTCAATTTCTTTGGCCACTTTACTTCCTCGTTATTCTTGATTTCTTCCAAGACATGATTAATACTCATTTTCAGAGGAGTATAATTATCGAATTTCTTCAGGACTTCCCATGACGATTTATTATTCTTGGAATGCTTGTCACCGCCATTGCCGTTATGCTCTTTCTTATTGGATTTGTCATCTTCCACCTTAGTTTCTTTATCCATATTCTTCTTCGCAGCCATAGCCTCCTCGGCATTCATGATTTTGGCCGCTTTTTCCATCAACTCTGACATAGTTGTAGGTGGATCTTTGGCCAAAGTGTAATACAACTTGTTAGGCAACAACCCACTCATCAAGGCGGTGATTGCTGTCTTTTCTTCATAATCTATGACTTCCAGCTTCTCGTTATTGAAACGAGTTATGTAATCTCTAGTACTCTCACCAGATTTTTGTCTAACACTTAACAAGTGTGCTACTCGTTTTATTGGCTTTGCTCCAAAACAAAAATTGCCGATGAACTACTCGGCCAACTGAAAGAAAGTTGAAATCTTACCCCGAGGAAGATTGTTGTACCATATCTGGGCATATCCAGTAAGAGTTCCTGAGAATGCTCTGCATCTCATCTCGTCGGGGACGACATAGATGTCGGCATCAGCTTGATATTGCTCTATGTGTAGAACAGGATCTGTCTTTCCATCATATTTGGGGGTCACCACAGGTGCTTTAAACTTTGACGGGGTAGGAAAACCCACAATGGCCTGGACAAAAGGTGTCCCTTGAACAAAAGTTCGTTGTAAGGGATTCTTCGCCTTAGCCATTTCTCCCAATCTGTCCTCCAACCGTTGAATGGAACCTTTCCACGCATCATTTCCCTCCTCGGGCTTGTTAGTTCGAGCAATTGATTGCTTTGAGGTGGCCTCCTGAGATCTATCTTGACGAGCAACTGGTCGTGATTGTGCTGATCCTTCTCTTAGATCTGATGGTTGTCGAAAACTCCTCGACATGGTCTTAGGTGGACTCCTATTCCTCCTAGGGCCTAATAGACTGAAATGAGACACCCTACTCAGTCTTTCCAAGGCACCGGGTCTCTCTGGAGAGAGAGTGATACGTTGATCAGTATCTGCAGCCCTTATTGACGAAGTTCTCCCAGGTTGATAAGAGAAATCATCAGATTCCTCATTACGATATGACTCAGTACGCTTGGATCGTGAAGAAAGTAAATAGGTTTGCCTCTGACCACTTCGCTGTCCCGAACGTGCAGGTGCACCGCCATGAAGGGTCTGTATGATTGCCGCATTGTTTCTTGCATGGCGGTTTGTCCTTGAGCCAGATTCGTCATAATCCCAGCCAGATCTGGAGGTGCAGAGGGATTTGGAGGATTTCCAGCATTTCCAGCATTTCGATTGCTGGATTCCGGATTATCTGCCATTGATGATGAATGATTTTTGGTGAAAAACGATAACAACAGTCGTTCCCACAGACGGCGCCAATCTGTTGATGTAAAAAATTAGATTACTCTAATAATTCAATCATAGATAAATAAATGAGACAAAATATTTTAAAGTGGTTCAGCCTTATATGAATGACCTACGTCCACTGTTATGTTATTGCTGAGTGTTTGAGAATTCTCGATTACAAGTACTATCAAGAAATTTCGGTCCCTTTGAATGAGGGTAATACAATATATTTATAGCCTTGAGGCTATAATCTGAAAGGGTGATACATTAAATGATATACATATGAAAGGGTAATTCATTTAATGCTCTTCAAGCGTGTGCGTCAAGATGATAATCATTCAATGAATAGTTGAACTGTTGATTATCTGGCAATCAATGCTGTGGTCGAGATGCAGCTCGAACCGCCTTAATTGCTCGTCGTTCAAGAGTTCCTCGGAGCGTTGGAGTTCCTCGGATAGCTGGAGTTTCTCGGAGTATAGTTGTTGCTCGGAGTGAGTCTGACTTGGTCGGGGAAATAGACTTCCTCGTTGCTATTGTGCCACGTAGATCGACACGTGTCTTCTTGTGATTCGTCTATATCAGCATACTAATTTTGGTAACAACAACCGATAAGATTGTTAAACTAAAATTATTCACATTTTCTTTGAAAGATAAAGCCAAAAGTTGGCTACTCTCACTTAAACCGAATTCCATCACTATGTGTAATCAATTGAGTTTCGAGTTTTTTGCAAAAGTTTTTCCCCAACCAAAAGACGGCGGCAATACGTCACGCCACCAACACATTTAGCCAAAAAGAGGGAGAAGCTTTATGGATATATTTGGAGAGATTCAAGAACTTGCTACTGCAATGTCCTCACCATGGGATTGAATTGGGACGCCAAGTACAAATTTTATACTAGTGATTTTAGTTTACTACTTGGTCGATGCTTGAGTCAATGTGTAATGGTGATGTTACTGAGAGAAGTGAGGCCAATGTGTGGACATTCTAAGAATTCGTAGCGAAAAAATCCTAACAATGGTCACCCCATTGGGAATCTAGGCCCACCACAATTAATGAGGGAACTTCTCACCAAGACTAATAAAGTTATGTGTTAAATGCCACAGTGGCTACATTGGCCTAGCGTTTAGAAGCTTTAGAGATGATCAAAGAGGGTAATCGAGTCGTACTTGTGACGGTGCAACATGTAGCTTCACCTATGTGCTTGCTTTGCGATAGTTTCGACCATTTATTCGAAAATTACCCCATCCTTTTAGACCACAAAGCACTCACCGAGCAAGAAAATACCCTCTACCAAAATATGCCAAAATACGACCCTTCTCCCATACATATAATCCAGGATGGCGAGACCACCCTAATTTTTTATGGTTTACACTACACCAAATCTGCCCATTTGTCAAGGTCATTGACCTTGACAAATTCACCTTGTCAAGGTCAATGACCGTGACATTTCGAGGCGAGACAACTTTTTTTGTCACGGTCGTGTCACGGTCATTGACCTTGACAAAAAACTCGCGTTTTATGTCACGATCGTGTCAAGGTCAATGACCGCGACACGTTTGTCACGGTTTAGAACCGTGACATAACCGTGACCCTTTTTAAAAAAATTATCACGGTCATTGACCGTGACACGCCCGTGTCAATTTTGTCACGGGCGTGTCACGGTCAATGATCGTGACAATTCTGGGCAGAATTAAAAAAAAACTGCTGGGCAGTATGGCCACTGCCACTGCCCAGCAGTATATTTGTACCTGTTATAGCAACGTTGTACCTGTTCCAAACATCATATATCCGAACAAACTAAAGATAATGCAAATATATATTCAAATAAGAAAATATTTAAAAAGAAACAACATCACCATCATTTTATCTCAAATCTACAAACTATTTGCATGGAAAAGAGATTTTGTACCGCGACGCTCGGGAACACCTCCTTATCCTTCCCTTCTCGTCCGAATAGCCACATAAGTATAGAGCATATGTGGCCTACCCTTAGGGCCACTCCCTGTCCCCTGAATTGAAATAAAGTAAAATTAGTATCCGCCCCTCAAATATAGATAAATATAAATTGTAATTGAAATCGAAATCGAAATTGACATATAAATATAAATACATTACCTGTAGTGTCACTCAAACAGCTAACTTGAGCTCATATGGCACCTCCTTCTAACTAATGTACCCCGGGAAATCGTGTCAATTATAATTCTCTTCATATCTAAACACTAAGAAATACCATAATCCTATGGAGGTATGCGTTGCAAATTCCTTCCAACCGTTGTGTAGCCAAAAATCAGCAGTTGAAGTTGTCAACTCCACCTTTGAATGGGGTATGGAAAGTGGTGGGGTATGGAAAGTGGAATTGACAACTTCAACCGGTGATGTTTGGCTACATAACGGTTGGGAGGAATTTGCAGAGCATCGCTCCATAGGATTATGGCATTTCTTAGTGTTCGGATAGACAAAGAGATTCAGTCTCCTCTCCACAAATAGGACACCCCAAATAACTATGTACTAATCACCTATTAAAGGTAAGAAGCGTATATTCATGGATTAGTATAAACAAAACTTAGATGTAGTTGGAATATTTATGTATTAATCTCCTCTCCACACACGCACACTACACAAGAGTGAAAATGATAAAGTGCAGATCAAGTAAAAGCATTAAAAATGGATGTTTCGGTACAAATTGAAATAATTATTACAAATTGAAAAATTGTTTCAAATTCGGGTTATCATAAAAAATGGATTGATATTCGGTAGGAGCAGCCAAGTCATCCACACTACTATTTAGACGCCTTGGCGCGTGTTGGACAATTGACCACGGCTCGTTGTTGATATACTCCGAGTAAAACACTTGCTTAACCTTTTGAAATGCACAAACAAACGGCTCATCGCTCACGTGGTCGTTGCTCTTCAACTTGGACAAGTCAACCATGATCAAATTGGTGACAGGATCAACTTTAGAAGCATTTTTATCCTCAACTCTTACCCATTCACAGTAAAATACAACCTCTTTGAAGCTTATATAATCCAATTCAAATATATTTTGGATTACACCATAGTAAGTCATTTCAGCTTCAACGAGGTTTTTATCTTTTGCGCTCGCTCGAAAGAAAGTAAGAGCCTTGTATGAAATTCCCGAGTTCTGTACATTTGTACTTTCCTCGTACACTTTAGCGCCGAAAATGTAACCGTTCAATCGATATTTTTTGTACTCTTGTGCCACGAACAAGGGTCCAGTGGCTAGACGAGCAAGCCTTGATGTCGCATCACCCATCTTTAGGAGCTGAGAATATAGATAAATTAATTATATTAGTGGTAAAATTTGAGTGTAATGTAACGTTATATAACGACTGTTTTCATTGTAATTACCTCTTGTGTCAACCATAGCCTAAATTCGCTGTCTGATTGTACCACTGTTTTTCGTCTTTTATTGTTCTCACAGGCTTCATATTTATTGCATATTACAAAATTAATCATGTATAAAATAATCTAAAATAATGTTAAACATTATAATATTCGAAACTTACTTTTTCCATTCTTCGACATCTTCATGTGTGTCAAATAGATAACGAGCTACTTGTTCATGTTGCAAACTCGTTAATTTCACTCGTTTTCCCATCACATTACCACCATCATCGAGGAATTCATCAGTGTCATCAACGCTGGTAGAGTCAGTCATATATTCCTGAGTATATATTGATGACTCCACGGTGATGTATTCCTCTGCAATTGATCCTGCAATATATCGCGTATTCTTGACGTAATCTTTAAAAACTTTCATCAATCTTTCAAACGGATACATCCATCGATATCTAACTGGACCACAAAGAAGTGCCTCGTCGCATAGGTGTACCAACAAGTGAACACTTATGTCAAAGAATGCTGGGGGAAAGTACTTCTTCAATACACAAATCGCTTCGTTCACAGCCAATTTTGCGGCCACTATGTGTTCTCGATTCACTACCTTCTCACACAAGAGGGAGAAGGTAATACTAATTTGCATAATAGCCCTACGCAAATCCTTGTGCTTGGAGAAACAGTGCTTAAACAATAGAGGAACCAATTGCATGATCACATGCCAATCGTGGGACTTACACTTATGTAAATCATGAGTAACATAATTCACAATCCTTTGCAAGTTGGACGAAAAAGTAGATGGGCCCTTCAAATTATATATTGTGTCTAGAAGCACCTTCCTTTCCTCACTCGTCAAAGTAAACGCACCAGGGGGAATTATTGTCCTTCCCCTACTATCTTCTTTCAACCATAGTTGTGGTTTAAGTTTTAACGTTTTAAGGTCTTTTCGTGCATTTTCTCCATCCTTCGAATGACTCACCCCAAGGCAAGTACCCACAATATGTTCAACGAAGTTCTTCTCTGCATGCATCACATCCAATACATGGCGCACCGGGTTTTTCTTCCAATAAGGCAAGTCAAATAAAATTGACCTCCGAGACCATGCCTTTCTTATCTCAGTTTCATTCCCAGTTGGGGTCTTCTTATGCTTGACATTCTTAAATTTGGGATTCTTACCTGGCATATTTGGGCCACATTCAGAAGATTTACTTTCAATTTCTGAACCCGAAAGTTGTCTCGGCGGTAGCCTATGTTCAACTCCGCCCAATAAAAAATTGGAAGCTTTCTCAAATCTGAAACTATGAGCTGGGGGTAAAAACCTCCTGTGGCAATGGTATACATTTTTTAAGCTGGAGGATAGACGAAGAGATTCAGTCTCCTCTCCACAAATAGGACACCCCAAATAACCATGTACTACACATCCGGATAATGTCCCATAAGCTGGAAAATCATGAATTGCCCACATCAACATAGCTTTCAGCGTAAACTCTTCTTTTCTAAAAGAGTCAAATGATTGCACACCCTCTTTCCACAACTCATTTAATTCTTCTACCAAAGGTGCCAGGTAGATATCAATGTCTTCACTTGGTGCCTTTGGCCCAGGTATCAATAAAGCCATCATCGAAAATTCAGGTCTCATACACTGTGAAGGAGGGAGGTTGAGTGGGGCTAGGATCACTGGCCATACACTCTGATTGGTGCTTAGATTTCCAAATGGATTGAAACCATCTGTTGATATAGCCAAATGAATGTTGCGTTGTTCTCGAGCAAAATCGGGATACTCATAATTCATCCTCCGCCAGGCAGTAGAATCAATAGGATGACGCATGATATTACCCCCTACTTCTGCCCTAGCATGCCAAGTCATTGCCTCTGCAATCCATGGTACTGTGAAAAATCGCTTTAATCTAGACCCAACGGGAAAATATTTCAATACTTTTTGAGGCACTTTTGAGCTTGTGCCTTCCTTACTAGTAGATTGGACATATCTAGGTTCATCGCATACCGGACAACGATCGAGATTTTCATACTCCTTTCGGTATAGTATGCAGTCATACACACAAGCATGAATCGATTTATACTTCATTCCCAAACCTTTCAAACTGTTCTTCATAACAGGATAGCTATTTGGAAGTGTATTCACCTTAGGTAATAAGCCCTTCACCCATTTCAGAATTCCCGTCACGCTATTGCCAGACAAACCGTACTGCGTCTTCAAACAGTGCAAACCAACCATGGCATGTAAAGTTGTTTGATCTTTCTCACAGCCAGAGTATAACGGTTGGGTCGCCTTAAATTTTAAACTTTGGTAGTCATCGTCAAGTTTTATCGTGTTATCTTCACGAGCACTTAAATCTTCTACATCATCAGTAACCTCATTCTCCTCAGCTTCATAAACTCCGTACGCATCATCAACTAAATCCTCTAACATATTATGATCTACGTCGTCCCCTTCTTCATATATTCTACTTGTTGAAGGATGTTGTGAAGGTTGGTCAGGGACAAAAGGAACTTTCAATTCACCGTGAAAACTCCAAAATCGATAACTATCTTGCATACCCGATCTTAACAAATGTAGTTCAACTGTTTTCCACTCAAACACCTTACCATTCTTACACCTAGCACACGGACACGGAAACTCTTCATCATTACGACATCTCTTTGCATATTTCACAAATTCGTTAGCACCTCTGCGAAACACATCCCCCATTCTATTAGTCTCACCCATCCACTCTTTGTATTTCGGATATCCCATCACAGCTACCACAACTAAACACCTATTAAAGGCAAACAAAACTTAGATTTATAGTATGTTTTTTTTAATTATCCCATCATTTAATTATCCTATTAAAGGGTATGTGGTCCTATCCCATTCAAGAATGCATTTTTCTGTAATATACTTAACAGCTCATGCACATTGTTACGATTTGAAAAAAATTCGACAGCATATCCCCTTAGTTCTCCAAGTACACGACGTAGATTGACAGGTGTGAGTGTTATTTCAATTGGTCAATTAAAATAACAGTCACACTTGTCAATCTAGTATGTACCCAGAGAACATTAAGATACGACTGCAGAACTTCCTCCAAAAGTAACAACTTTAAGCCAATAAGAATATTATACAAAAATTATACAGTCTCAAACTGTCCAAACGGGACAATTCGAGAGATCTCATTACAGGGGTAATGACTCTCGAACGGGTCTAAGGGTTATTGAATGCGTATGCATAAGAACTAGAATGCTAGTATCTATGCGTACTATATTTAATTTCAAGTATGTTTCATATAATGGGTTAATTCAAATACAAAAATAAATTCATGGGATAATTCAAATACAAAAATAAATTCATGTATTGACCACATACACACACACACACACACACTATCTAAGCTGTTCTATAGGTATAAAAACAATTATTATCCAATTATTATCCAACTATTATCAATTATTTATTTTGAATGTAAATAATATTCAAAACCCCCCCCACCCCCACCCCCACCCCCACCCCCTCAGATTAATTCAAGACATAAGACCCTAAAGGGAATCCTATCTGCAACAAGATTCTAGTTAGTAAGGAAGACATAACAGAATATGGTGGAATCCACTACACTACACACCCATTCCCACACTTAAAAACCATTTAATAATATTTAAAAAATTCAAAACCATTTAATAATATTTAAGCACTAAAATTAATTTAATTTAATTTAACCTAGGAATTAATCAGATATTTTTATCCTATGTTTACTAATGCTAAAATTATGAAAAATGACACCACCCCCTCCCCCACCCTGCCCCACCCCCTGCCCCCCTCCACCACCCCCTCCCCCCTCCCCCAAAACACACCACCACACACACACACACACCGCACCCCACCCCACCCCCTGCCCCCTCCACCACCCCCTCCCCCACCCTGCCCCACCCCGCCCCACCCCCTGCCACCCCTTCACCACCCCCTCCCCCACCCTGCCCCACCACCCCCACCCCCTGCCCCCTCCACCACCCCCTCCCCCACCCTACCCCACCCCGCCCCACCCCCTGCCCCCTCCACCATCCCCTCCCCCACCCTGCCCCACCCCACCCCGCCCCACCCTGCCCCACCCCCCACACACGCACACACATACACACATATATATATACACATACACACATAAATATACAGACAAATATATATATAAATGGAAGAGAGAGAGAGAGAGAAATTGGACCTGAGAGAGAGAGAGAGAGGGAACGGTGGGAGGGAAAAAAGAAGGGGGAAAGGATTTTTGCTGGAAAAGTTGTCACGGTCGTGTCAAGGTCATTGACCGTGACAATTCGTTGTCACGGTCGTGTCAAGGTCAATGACCGTGACATAAAACGCGTGTTTTTTTGTCACGGTCAATGACCTTGACAAGGCTGGCCGGCTGAAAGGTGACAATTTGCCCATTTTGGTGTAGTGTTAAGGGTCAATACCATGGAAGTGGAGGTTAATATTCAGGTAACCCACCCCTGGGTTTCTAAAAGAATGCCCTCGCATTGTCGTATCCCCCGTCCTAAAAGATCCAATATTTAGAGGAGACGATGAACATGCTTGCCTAAAGTACCCTTAAGTTCAACAAACCATCCAAAATGTCCTCCAATCCACCTAGCAAAACCTACATGCGAATACTTAATCGACTGACAAACTCGAGGTTAAAATGAGCTAACTAGCTAAGTTTTTGAGTGAGAGAAATGAGGGAACATTCCCAAGTCAACCCGAGCCTAATCCAAAACGTAACATGCCTAGGGGTCAATATACTGTTCAAGATAACACGAGCACATCACACACCCAAGAGCATGCGAAAGACATCATCAGGCTTAGGTACACCAATCGTGGATCCAACTTCCTCCCCACCCTCATCTTCCTAGCCATCTGTGGAGATCTATGTCCCAAAAGCTCCGTTTACCTAATGTTTAGTGCCATAAAAGAATAAGGCGCAAGTTGATAAGATGTTGGAAGTATTCAAGAATGTGAAAATCAATATCCCATTGTTTGATGTTATACAACAAGTCCCATCCTATCCTAAATTTCTAAAAGACCTTTGTACCTTCAACAGAAACATCAATGTTCCTAAGAAATATTTTCTCGTCGAGAAAGCAAGCTCGATCAATTCGTATGGAGCTCCCGTCAAGTAGAAGGATCTCGTGACTCTGACTATCTCTATCAATATAGGAGAGCACATCATTAAGAAAGCCTTTCTAGATTTAGGAGATAGCGTGAACTTGCTACCAGACACTATGTCGATAAACTAGGTTTGGGAGAGTTGAGGTCGACTAAGATTACCTTATCCTTAACTAACTATTTTATTAAAATCTTGAGAGGTGTCATTAAGGACGTCTTATTTAAATTGGGCGACTTTATCTTTCCCGTCGATTTTATGGTTTTGGATACCAATACGTGCATAATCCTAGTGCACAAATTCTGATTATTTTAGGTCATCCCTTCCTCGTCACATCTGATTTTGTCATTAAGTGTCATAGCGGCCAATTGAATCTATCATTTGGGAACATAACTATGGACCTTAATGTGTTTAATTTGGCCAAACAACCCCTGATGATGATGAATTCACGGATGTCGACACGATTGATATCATTGTCTAAGAGACTTATGAGCAAACTCATAATGACGACCCTTTAGCGGCATGTCTCGCCTTTTTTGGGTCTGAATTTGATATTAAAAATTCAATTGAAGAATTCAACGCACTCCTCGACTCCTCCCCTATCATGGAAGTAGGAAATTGAAAGTCTAATCCCGAGCCACCCTCTCTCTCTCTACGTCATCTATTCTGCCCTCAATTGAGAAAGCTCCCGGGCTTGAATTAAAACCACTGCCCGAAACGCTTGAATATAGGTTCTTAGGACCTTATGACACCTTGCCTGTTATTATCGTGTCTGAGTTGAATAAAGAGCTTAAAGGTAAGTTATTGCGTTTTCTCGAAGAACACAAAGAAGCCATTGGATGGACCACAAATGACATTAAGGGGATAAGTTCGTCGGTGTGCATGCATAGGATATACTTAGAAGATAATGCTAAAAACTCTCATGAAGTATAACGTAGGATTAATAGCAATATGAAAGAGGTTGTCCGAGACTAGGTGCTCAAATTACTAGATGCGGATATTATCTGTCCCATCTCTGATAGCCAATGGGTCAGCCCCATTCAAGTTGTTCTAAAGAAATCCGGTGCTACAATGGTAAAAAATGATGAATATGAATTAGTACCCACTAAGATTCAAACTAGTTGGCGCGTGTGTATCCGTTATAGGAAGTTGAACGCCGTCTCAAAGAAGGATCACTTTCCTCTTCCTTTCATAGACCAAATGCTTGAAAGATTAGCCGACCATCTCTATTACTATTTTCTTAACGGCTATTCCGGATATAATCAAATTCCCATTACTCTCGAGGATCAAGAGAAAATCACATTCACTTATCCATTTGGTACTTTTGCTTATCGATGCAAGCCTTCTAGGTTATGCAACGCACCCGCTACCTTATAATGGTGCATGGTGAGTATATTTTCGAATGTGGTGGAACGGTTCCTTGAAGTCTTTATGGATAGTTTTTCAGTGTTTAGTTTTGATGAGTGCCTTCACCACCTCACCCTCGTTTTGAAAAGATGTAAGTAAAATAACCCCATGCTTAATTGAGAAAAGTGTCATTTCATGGTCAAACAAGGTATAGTGCTAGGTCACATCATCTCTGAAAAGGGTATCGAGCTTGATAGGGCTAAAATTGATCTCATTGCTAATCTCCCTCCCCAAAAAAATCATGCGTGAAGTTATATCATTCTTAGGACACGTTGGTTTCTACCGGAGATTTATTAAGGATTTTAGCAAAATCTCTCGACCTTTATGCAATCTTCTTGCCAAGGACACACCATTTGATTTCACCGATGATTACTTTTAAAACTTTGAAAGCCTAAAGAAGGAATTGACCTATGCACCCATTATGCGACCTCCCAATTGGAGTCAGTCCTTTGAGATCATGTGTGATGTTTCTGATTACGCCCTAGGTGCGATTCTTGGTCAGCATGATGAGAAACTTCCTCACGTCATATACAATTCCAGTAGGAATCTTAACAGTACACAATTGAAATATTCCACTACCGAAAAAGAGTTTCTCAATGTTTTGTTCGCACTAGAGAAGTTCAGATCTTACTTGGTAGGATCCAAAGTTATCATTTTCACCAATCATTCGGACCGACGATACCTTTTGTCTAAGAAGGATGCTAAGGATCGACTCATTAGGTGGATCTTATTACTGCACAAGTTTGATCTTGAAATTCGAGATAAGAAAGGATGTGATAATATAGTTGCATATCACTTGTCTAGGTTAACCATTGAATCATCTGATAACTTGTTGCCACTCAATGAATCCTTCCCCGATGAGCAATTGATGTTTGTCTCCCAACTTTCATAATTTTTTGATATTATGAACTATCTTGTGACGAGTGAGATGCCTAAATTTTTTAAAGAAACCAAGCATTTCTTTTGGGACGAATCATACCTCTTCAATTATTGTCCCGATCAAGTCATTTGAAAGTGTATCCCTGATCACGAGATTCAGAGTGTAATCTCTTTCTACCATGACCAAGCCTGTGGAGGTCATTTAGTGCCAATAAAACTGTTCCGAAGATTTTGTAGTGTGGATTCTATTGGACCATAATTTTTTGTGACTCGAATGATTATAGTAGGAGTTGTGACTAATGCCAAAATTTAGGAAATATCACATGTAAGAATATGATGCCTTTAAATCCCATTTTGATTATTGAGGTTTTTTACTATTGGGGCAGCGATTTCGTGGGTCCATTCTCGAACTCCTACGGTAACTTTACATCCTTTTGGCGGTTGATTATCTATTTAAGTGGGTAGAAGATGTACCGAGTAGGATGAATGACCACTATGTGGTAGTCAAATTCATTCGAGAAAAATATTTTCTCCCATTTTGGTATTCCTCGAGCCATTATTAGCGATCAGGGAACCCATTTCTGTAACCGGTCCTTCGAGAGTCTCATAAAAAAGTACCCAGTCTTGCACAAAATATGATGTTCTTATCACCCTCAAACCAGTGGTCAAGTAGAAGTTTCTAATAGGCAAATCAAGCAAATCATCGAGAAAATAGTGAATCTGAATCGAAAGTATTGGTCCTTAAGATTATTAGATGCATTGTGGGCTTATCGCATTGCCTATAAAACCCCACTTATTATGTTCCCGTGTAGGCTTGTCTATGAAAAAGCCAGTCATCTTCCGGTAGAGTTAGAGCACAAGGCCTATTGAGCCATTAAGACCTTTAATTTTGATTTACGAGTTACGAAAGAGGTCCAAAAACTCCAACTCAATGAGATGGAATAGATTAGAAATGATGCATACGAGAATGCAAAATTTTACAAAGATAAAATAAAAATGTTCCATGATAAGTCCATCCAAAGGAAGTCATTCAAACCTGGGCAAAACGTTCTCTTGTACAACTCTATATTGCATCTCTTTACCGATAAGTTGAGGTCTAGGTGGTCCGGTCCTTTATCTTTAGGACAGTCTATCCACGTGGAGTGGTTGAGATAGAGAATCCTAAAAGTAGTAAAATTTCCAAATTCAATGGTTAAAGGTTGAAGCCATATCTGGAATTGCGAGATCGAGAATTGAACGACATTCCCCTCTAAGACCCGGTATACCACGAGTGAACATGAAATTCGGTCATTGTTGTTATATTATAGTTGTGTTTTTGTTCTTGTGTTTTATTCAGGAAATGTGTGTTGGAGAAATTCTCTCATTGTGGTGATATCTTTAATAATTTTTTGCCTTTTTCAATTTGTCTTTTACATTGAGGAAAATGTAGAAATTAGGTTTCAGGGTATTGTAGTGAGGTCATTTTTCCATATATAAAAAAATCAATCAAAAATTCAAAAAAACAAACAAAAAAGATCTTCAAATATAATTGAGTTTGAAATGATTTCTTAATATAGAATTAATTCAAAAATCTCTCAACATATAAATATTTTGACACTTAGCCATATAATATGATTGAAAATGGATACTTAGGCGAAAGTTAATATGCTTAATGAATAAATGCGAAGATTTTTAACCCAGTAAGAAAGTGTGCCATTCATCGTTTTTGAGAGATTTAAATCAATCTGGGTTAAAATAACTCAAACTTTCCTTCAACGATTAATTCTTTGATGATCTCAAACTCCTTGTTTTGTTCGAGTACTAAAATCAAAAAGTCAAAATGTGAATCTTACGAACTAGATGTCTTAGTAAGTTAACTTAAGACACAAATTAACAAAGAGGAACTTAAGAAATGAGATTAGCCCATCGTTTTGAAAGCCCAAAAATAAAGCTTAAATTCGCCACTTTTACATTATTCCGTTGCAAGCCCTTTTGTGCCAAAAAGAAAAACGACCATTTTATTGAAAACTAAAAAATCCATACCCATTTTCTCATCATATCAGGGTCATAAATGCCAAAAGAAGAATGTTTGCAAGAATAATGCGTGAAAAGAAAGAAGAAAAAAAAGGGAAGAAAGACAATGAGAAAATGAAATGAAAAAGAGAAAAAAGAGTATGTGAGTTGAAAAAAAAGAAAAAGAAGAAAATAGAGGTTAGAAAAAGTGCCTAAAAATTCAAAACACCGATAACCTCTGTACTCTCAGAAAATTTTGAGCTCTGAAAAGTCATTTTTTCTAGCCAAGACCCGAGACTACAATACAATCGAAAAAAGTCCTAATTGATCTCAAGTAATGTTAGTTATAGTGTGGAGAGAAGATGGATATAATTAATGGCGTTTCAAAAAGTAATCGATTTTCCATTTATGAGGTCATATTCATCCAGTATAAAAAGTCTGTTTTTTATCATGTATATGTGAAATTTGTTAATGAAATTTACTATTTTATTCACATATACTGAGAGAAAAATTAGCCATTTTCGAGTGTTTGATTATGAGTACATCCGTGAGATTTTGAATTAAAACGAACTTTCGAATAAAAATTGTGACAATCAAATCCTTTGAAATGGATGGTTATATTGGCTAGGGGTGCAACCGGTACGGGTTTTTACCATATCGTACCGTTTTGGTCCGGAAAAAAATGATTTTGGTTTCATATTATGAAATACCGAAAATCGATTTTACCGAAACCGAAAATACCGTAAAAAATTTGGTTGGTTTTGATTTTTAGATACAAAAAACTGATTTACCGAATTTACCGTACCGATATCGTACCAAAATTACCGTACCGAAATACCGTACCAAACTTTTTGTGCAGTGTCAAATTATTTTGGATATCAAACTACTTCTATTTATTTTATTTCTCATGAGTGAGTTTTTATATTCTCTTTGAATTTAAATTTATTTATTTGAGTATTTGGTTTAAGTGTTAAATAATCATGTTAATTAAACATATATTTTGTTTAATTAATCAAACATTTAACACAAAATGAATTAGGCAGCATTTTGTTAAAATAAAAAGAGCCATTTGTTTTGTTGGCTATATTTTCGTTTTGCCCTTATTTCATTTGGGCTTTATATTGTGGTTTGTGTAGAGATCTTTTTTTAGGGTTTCCATTTCATTTTTTTTTACCTTTTTCTCTCTCAAAAAGTGTGGCCGTCATTTTTGTTTGAGTTCTCTCTCTCTCATTTTTTTTTTCTTCTTCAACCTTGGGTTGATTTTGAGAAATAATTTTTTGGGGACTTTTATTTGAGAACACCATTTTTTTGTTTTGAGATTTGGCTTTCGATTTGGTGTGGTTACTTAGTTTTGAGATCGGGTTTCCGGTGACAATTTTTTCGGCGCCAACTGTATTCGGATCTAAGTTCCCTCCCTGTTTTTCGATGATTTTTTTCCCCACGAGTTGGCTTTTTCGGTGAGTTGGCTTTTCCGACGAAGGTTTGTTTTTTCGGTGTTGGAGGTGTGGATGATTTTGACTTTCTGACAAATATTTTTTGAGGTAACAGCTCCCTCATTTTTTGAGGCTCATCATCTTGGCTCACTCTCCTCAGGCACCAGTTCCCTCATCTCGTCTCACTCTCCTCCGGCTCCGACAAAAGCGAATCGGTTAGTTTGGTCTCGTATCTGTTTAAATCTATTGTTCCAAATGCTACAAATGCTAGAAATTGTACCTGTTTGTGTATGTTTCTAATTGTTCCAAACAACTAGAAATGCTAGAAATTGTAATAGCTAGAAATGCTAGAAATTGTAACAGATAGAAATGGGTATATCGAAATATATACTAGATTTACTGAATGCATAAACCGATTTGAAATTCTGGTATTTACCGGGAAAAAACCGAATTGAAACCGAAATTACCGAAACCAAAAAAACCCGAAAATACCGAAAAATCGATCGGTTTGGTTTTGGTTTTTGTTTTGATGTACCGGTCGGTAAATTGGTACGGTACGGTTTTACCATATAGAATGTTATTTTGGTATTGGTAAGGGGTCGTTACCGACCATACCGTATCGGTTGCACCCCTAATATTGGCTATGCACATATGCACAATAAGTTGAGATTAAAAAGTGAACTTTTACTATATTTATGAAATTTACATTTAAGACTTGGTTATATTACTTGTGTATCTTTTGTAAATTGAGTCAAGTTTTTTAATTTTGTGAGTATATTCACTACAAACCCTCACGAGACAAAACTTGTCCATTAGAGCAACTTAGGGGTTTAACGGCTTGTTGCACATGCTAAGTGCAATCGTGATTCCTACAAAATTGAGTTAGATTTTAAATGTTCAGTTTTACTCGAGGACTATCAAGGTTTATGTTTGGGGGTCTTTGATGTGTGCCTTATTTTGTATTATTTGTATCCAAATTTAGGACTTGTCAGGCCCGTTGCATCACAAATAATGGACTTTTAGAGTCATTTTTGTTATTTAGAAAAAAAATGCAAAATTAAACATAATTCGAGTTAATAGTGCAATTTTGCAACCCCATGCTCGTTAAACTCACATTTTATACTCACGACCTTAAATATTCATCGTTAATCGCTTGTGCAATGTTTATTTTGAGTATTTACAGGGTTTTACGATGCTAACGATGAGGTCTGGTAGCAATTTGGGCAATAAATGGTCATTTCACCTTTAGAGGCCAATTGGTATATTCAGATGACCAATTTTGGATCGGGCAATTCAAAGAAGTTGTAGGCCTCGAATTAAGGAATGTCTAGGTTCAAACAACGTGTCAATTCGATCTTAAATGAAGAAATTATGACTGCCCAAAGTTTGAAATCTAAAGAAAGTCAAAGTCAAAGCCCCATGTCAAACTTGAAGTCAAACCCAGTAACCCGAGCACTATTGAAATATTGTCGGCATCAAAATATGGGTCACCCCTATTCTTGCGGTACATCCGAAGTCGTATGAGGAAGTTATGAAGTTTCAAGGTTTATTTTGTAATTATGAAAATCTAAGAAATAACTAAGGGTTACATATTTTCGGTTGCATATTAGTTATTGAATACACACTTGGATAAGTGGTTAAGGATGCTTTTGCTTAAGGAAATGTTAAGAGGAGTTCAAGCCCAGGCGAGGGGAGGTTTTGGCCTTTTTCTGGGCGCACCATATGGTTCAGTCACAGCGTGCCACATGGCAGTGCCCCCCAGTCATACATTCTAGCGCCCAAACCCATATCACGCGATGCGTGCTCCTTCTCCCCAGCCACACGCGCGTGGCGAGTAGCCTCTCACTTTTTTTTACCTTCAGCTCTTGCTTTCTTATGCTGAGATTCGTGGTTCTCGTACCCAATTACTTTTGTTTCTTCCCATGAGTTTTGTATAGTTTTGTGATGCTTGGTTTATTTCTTTATTATTTTATTCCCCTTTCCTTCATGTGTTTGTTCTCCCAAGATGCCTTTTTATCTTTTCTTTCTTCCCATGTTTTTTGTCAAATGTTAACCCATGATTTTTATCCAACCCAATTCCCATTTGTAGTCTTGTTTGTCCCACTTTTGTTTGTATATGTTTTATTTTGTTTATGTCATTCTTTATTTTTCATTATGCTGTTTGTTTAAACCAAAAATCATATCCCGTTATACCATGGCAAATTATATAAGACCCATTCTTTATAATAAACCAAATTTTCCCATTCCTTTTGTCCCATGAATTTCGGCAGCCCCCAGACCCAATTGTCCTAATTTTATTATTCCTCCCTTCAGGTCTAGTCCTCATTTGTTTATGTATCCCTTTGTTTTACTCTAAGATTGTTTCCCACGTTTTTGTACCTCTTTGTCTTCTTTTGTCCCCTATTCCTTTTGTCCGATTATTTATTTATCTTGAACACACTAAACTGAGATATGGAGGATATAAAAGAAGAAGCCATTTTCGGATGGGGGATATATAGACATGGATAGGTAGAACATTTTAGAGAGTATGATTTTGTAGTACAAAAAGAATTATACCTTGTATTTTAGTTTTGAGTGTTGGAGCCAATTTATTTGAGAATTTATAAGTCCCTTTTTCCCATCGGGCATGCAAGTACAAGTTGACCCGATTATGTTTTTTACCTTCTTCTCGAGACTCCTTGGCCCGTTCCACCCATTCACCCTTCAAACTATTATAAGATTTTGACCTAAGTTTGTTGACATCAACTTTATTTGACATCACTACACCAAAGAAGTTTTGTTTTCACCTTTCACCCGCAAGGAGTTGTCAAGGCCAAAAACCTTGATAAAAAAGCATGGAGCCCTTGTTACGGTTTTTGACCCTAACATGACCGTGATAACAAGTTGTTACGGTCGCATCATGATCAAAGACTTTAATAATGGTGTTGTCATGGATGTGTCACGGTCAAAGACGGTGACAACATTTATTTTTTATCACCGTCTTTGACCCTGACATGACTGTGACAACAAACGCAAAATAAATATGTAAGCGCTTATTCTCAGCCACTGTTTCACCAAACAACAATTGTTATCTCTATCCCTCTCTCTCTATCTTTCTCCCTTTTCCCCTTCTCTCTATCTATCACACAATCGAAGCCACAGTCTTCCACAAATCGAAGCCACCATCGCCACCTGCAACTTCCCTCGTCCTCACCCACAAATCAAAGCCACAAATCGGAGACAACCAACTTCACCTCTCTCTCTGTGGAACTCGAACAAAACTTCACCTCTCTCTCTCTCTCTGGAACTCGAACATAACCACAAATCGAAGCCAACTACTTCGATGTTTCCTCAAATCGACGCCTCAAATCTGTTTTGTTAACATTTGTTTCAGTTTTAAGGTAATATTTACACTTTATTGATTAATTTGTTTGTGTATAATATTTACATATCCTATTTTAAGACTTAAGAGTTTAATTTGTATGTGAATTTAATTTTTTTGTTTGGTTTTAGTTGTAAATTCATTATGTGTATTTGAAATCAGATGTTTTGTTCAATGTTAAGTGTGTGTGTGTTAAGCAATGCAAGATTAAATTTGTGTATTAAAAATATTAGTGAATTACGGTAGTTTTTTTATGATGACATGAAATTAGGGGTTTTATGAATTGAATTGTTTTATTTGGTTAAAGTTGTGAATTCAGTTTTGTGAATATGAAATTATCTTTTTTGTAAATTAACAAAGCATGCAAGTTTAAATTTGTATATTTAAAATATTGGTGGTATCAAAAGGCCTTAAAATTTACATAGTTAGGCCAAAACTTTTATGAACTTTGGTTAAAGGTGTATATATGAATTGAAATGGTATTTTTTATGATGATATAAAATTAGGGGGTTTGTGAATTGGATTATTTGGTTTGGTTTTAGTTCTGCATTCAACTTTGTTTGTGCAACACTTTCAATGTTTAAATTTTTTAGTGATATCTTTTTTGGGGCTTTCGGTGATGTTTCTTTCATGTCTATATGTATGTGTAGTGGAAAATATTTGATAATAGGATTTTGATGTAATATGTATTGATTCTATAGTTTAGGTCACTGCCTCTCCTTTCCTCTCCTCGCCGCTGCCTTACCACCGTCGCTGCCTATCTCTCAGCCGCGTTTCACAATATTTCTCTGTCGTGTTTCACAATTCTTTCTCCTTTCCAAAAGTTTACATACTTATGGTTCATCAAATTAATATTATTGTTGTTGTTGTTTGTTTGATCCATCCCATGTGAGCTTTTAGGTTTTGTTGTTGTTGTTTGTTTGATCCTTCCCATTTAATACTTAAGCAATGATATGTTTTTGTTTGTATAGTGTAGTTTGAAGCTTATTCTCTTATTTCATTGAAATATATGTACACGTTAATAAGAAAATTTTCACAACTTAACATCACCATCTGCTGCAATTAGTTCACGTTTGAAGAAATTACCCACTCAATTGGTGTGATTTGCTTGATCATCCATGTAAAATGAATATTTCCGTAATTTATTTTAATGCTTATTTGCAACTCCCAATCTACATGTTTTTTTTCTTGGAATTTTGGTGTATTGATTTTAGGGTGAAGAAAAAGGATCGTTTTAGTTGTTTCTAAATTCATTTGATTAGTTACTGTAGAGCCACTTATGTCGGTTGAGGGAAGGAAGGTGTTAACTAACAATAATTATGTATACTAGAATTTAATTTAAGTGTACAATTGAATATTTGAGTGTACCATTGAATATTTGCATGTACCAAAGAGGAGATATGCGTCCACCTCAACCCAAGTACTTGAACTACATGAACCATTGGCGTTTAGTAATATACAAATATTACAATTAATATATACATGTATTAAAAGGATAAATATGTGTGTAAATTAACGCAAATACGTGTAATATGTGAAACATTCACGTGTAATTGATATGTTGTTCAAATGCACTACTTAATTCAAATTTGAAATATGAAACTGAATATGTTCAAGCGCACTATTTAAATTCATTTTTTTTCAAACGCACTAGGTTTTATATTATCTAACCTAGGGTTCTTGAATTTTTCACACTTTTGTTGATATTAATCTATGAATATATGCTTCTTACCCATAATAGGTGATTGTTCGTAGTAGATGTGATGGGATATCCTCTATACAAAGTCGATGGGTGTGACAAATAGACTAGGGGATGAGTTTCATAGATGTGATAACGAGTCTGTAAAATTTGCAAAGAGATGTATTAATGATGAAGAGTTCCCGTATTCGTGTTCACATTATAGGATTGATAAGGTGTTTGAGTGGAAAACAGTTGAACTGCATCTACTTAGATGGGGTATGCAAGATAGTTATCGGTCGTCACGGGGAAATGCATGTTCCCTTTGCCCCCGAGCAACCTTCACAATAATCATTAATTAGGATAGATGTACAAGTCCAGGAGGATAATGTAAATCATAATATGTTAGAGAATTTAGTTGATGATGCTTATGGAGTTCATGTGTAGACACCCCATTCTGTTACCCCTCAACTCTCCTTAGGTCCCTAGTACCTCCCTTCATCACTATAAACCCAGGTCACGTCCCGAGTACTGACCTGGAAGCCATCGGGCACCCCCCGGCTCAGTTTGACCTAAAAGTCAAACTCCTCGTCTCGACCGAGACTCAATGAATCTTCGAAGGGCACTGAATACCCTTTCCAACGGTCCGCCCCGTGCGCGATTCCGACTTACCATGCGAACGAACGTGCCATTTGCGTCTGAAACCTGACCTAGAGGCCACCGGGCGCTCCCGGACTCTATTTGACCTATGTCAACTCTTCAGCTCGATCGAGGATGAATGAATCTTCGAAGGGAACTGAATACCCTTTCCAACGGTCCATCCCGTGCGCAATTCCGACTTTCCATGCGGACGAACGATCCGTTTGACTCCGGGAAGCCACCGAGCGCTTCCCGGGCCCGGTTGACCAAAGTCAACTCTCCAAACCGGGTCAAACTCTTTGGAATGTCGAAGTACATCTCCTAACCTTTCCAACGGTCCGTCCCGTGCGCGATTTGGACTTACCATGCGGACAAACGCGCCGTTTGCGTCCGCGCAATTCCTCGTCCAATGGACCGACAAACGTTTCTGAGCCACATTTGACCCAAAGTCAACTCCCGAACTCGGGAGCGGTCCAAAGAAATTTCGAAGGTCTCTGAAATACCTTTCAAACGGCATGCCCCGTGCGCGATTCTGACCAACGATTTGCCCTCGGCGGCCAATTTTTTGAAAAAGCCTGAGGCGCACTGCCAAATGGCAGGTCCCAGATCCTGCTTATCGGCAGTCCCCTGGGGTTATAAAAGGAGGCCTTGGCCTCATTTGCAAGGGGAGCCCAGATCTGATAGAAATCTCTTTGAACGAATCCCAGAAACCTCTCTCGAAGGCAACGTGATTTCAACTTCCAAATCCTCTTTCTACTTCCACTTTCCATCATCCTCTTTATCAAACTTGGGGAATTAACCACTCTCCATCATCATCCAAGTGCAAGGGCTGCTCTCCAACATTCAAGATCAAGCTCAAGATCTTCAAGAAGGTCCAACTTTCTCAAACTCTCTCTTGAATTCTCTTGAATTCCCAATAACTTGTTTTATTACTTAGTACTTTTATCATCTCATCTCACACATCCTAATATACTTTTTATTTAGTATTATTGCACATCTCTTATTTTCATATAAATAAAAACCCAAAAAAAACAAGAAAAAGAGGGTTTGCTCATAAATTCCAAATAAGGATTCTCACACTTTTTCCACATTTTTCTCACAACTAAAACACCTTTTCTACACACATACACACACACTTACAAATAAGAGATCCCGCATTTGGATTTATGGGATAAACCCCACCCCTTTGCTTTGTATGCGAACTGCGTGGACTTTGATGCCTTTATAGGCTACGTAGGCGTCTCGGGGTAAAACCCGAGACTCGAGTCCTTTCTCTCACTTTTTTTTCTCATTTCCTATTTTCTCTAAATCCATTTTTCTTATATTATACATATATTTGTTCTTAGTGACGCATTATCTCATATGCGTTATCGTTCCCTTATAACGATCAACGTAGGGGTAACCGCGTAAATCTTATTTTTCTAATATTACTTTTATAATCTTCCTATGGATGACTCACTTTATCTTTTTCATGATACAAGCCGAGGATTCCTACCTCCATCTATATATATACACATGCACACATCTCACGGGGGGGGGGGGGGGGGGGGGAACATAAAAGAAAATAGCAAATATCCATGAGAGACCGAAAGGGCGGAATGGGTGCTTAACACCTTCCCATTTCGTAACTAAGCCTCCGAACCCTTTCTAAATCATTTGGTTTCGCACGCACCAGTATGTCTTTGGATGCCATCCTTCGGGGTGGCTTCCCCTTTTTCTTTTGTCTGTTTTGAGTAAAATAGACTGGCGACTCTGAATCTCTCTACATTTTTCACACCTCACAAAATCAACGCCGGCCGAAGCGCTCTCCCAAGAGAGGACGCGCGGGACCCGAAGGATTCCTCCTCCCTCCGCGGCGGGGATCGGCGGGGATGGCCACAGTGGCGACTCTGCTGGGGATTTTATTTATTTTGAGGGCTTGAATCTATTTACATGGATGCTATATTTGTTTATGCTCCCCCCCCATATCTGCATGTTCCCCTTTCTCACATGTATATCCCATGCTTATGCTTATGTTCACACACTTGTAGAAAATCCTCCATGTACACTTCACACCACGTACACCTAGGATCACGTATATTCCCATGTTGCACGCATCACCTATCCATACTTGGCGTACCTTTTGGGGTGCTTGTACTTTGTTCCCGGTTTGGCATAATCAAAGAAAGGCATTCTCATCATAATATACTAATAAGAGAATCATGCATGATTCACACGACATCACCAAAGAGCATTGATATTGACCAAATTTTACCCAGTAACTGGAGGGTCACTTCGTGATGGGCGCTGGTCCGGCAGGTCGCAGTTAGCCTAAGCGATATGACTCTCACCTTCCATTGGCCAAGTACCTTCGACGTATATCGAACGGTTCCCCCGCATTGTACTGCTTGACCGAAGTCATGACGGGAGGTATATCACAGGGAATTTGTTCACGTACGCCGAGTATATCGAATTCGCTCTCACACGTACCGTCCTCACGAGGTATATGGTGAGGCAATTCACGTACACTCAGGTATATCAAATGGCTTGTCCACACGTACCGATTGCCCGCAAGAGCAAAACGTATATCGTGGAAGTCACGCAAAGGGGGGAACCCATGCCGATTCACCCAACCAACTGCATACCCGCATATAGGTGTCAAACCTAGGACACGCACTTTAGATTGCCGATTTCGACCCGAAACTCTGCCGAAATTCCGGGTCGATCTTCCGCCCAATTTTTGCGCATTTTTAAAACGGGACTCTGTCCGCGAGCCTGGTTACAAGTCCCAAACCGTAGCTTTGCATATATTAAAACCCCATTTTTCCAGGCTCAGGTCTCGTCCGACATTGCATTTAGGAGAATTAAATACAAGTGAGAACATAATAATCATAATAATCATGCTGAGTTCTGTTTCTAAAAACATTTCTCCTTTTCTTATCAAAAATCCAAAAAAAATTTATCCCTTTTTTATCAAAAATCCAAAAACATTTCTCCCTTTTTATCAAAAATCCAAAAATAGTTCCTTCTCTTTTCTCAAAAATAAATCTCATCCTACGCCTTCTCAGGTTGATTGCACGCCCTTGGCCTGGCTCCCTATTGGCTTAGGTCTTCAGTCAAATCACCCCGGAGTTTTGTCCGCTCCTCTACTACTTCTTCCGAGTCCGGAATCCATCCATGTTCCATGGAGAATGCAGATCAAGCACCAGTCATACAACCAGATCTGCCGACAGTCCTAGCTCAGCTCGTGGCCAAGATTGACAACCTCTAAGCTGAGGTCCGAGAAATGCAACGAAACCAAGTTCCTATTCCTCAAGAGCCCGAGGACCTGTTCCCTCGTGCTATGGGTCCACCCGAGCCTATCTGGGTCCCGAAAGAATATTAGCATGCTCCGCGTGCCCCTCTTGCTAATGGGCCGCCGCCTGCCCAGCTTCCAATTCCAAACATTGCCCAACCTATGGCTAACTTGCCTCTGGTTGCTGATCCAAAGGAGGAGGAGTTGAACAAAGTCAAAGAGGATCTCAAGATGCTCACCAAGAAGTTTGACCAAGTCAGGATCTCTGGAAATTACATGGACTACACCCATATGTCTCCTTATCCTAAAGCAAGGTTACCCGAGAAGTTCAAAATGCCAAATATCGAGAAGTTTGGAGGGAGTGGTCCCCCGATTGTTCATCTTCGCAGTTATCATCGTTCCATGACTCTACTAGGGTTTTCCGAAGAAGTGATGGCCCAATTATTTCAGTAAACTTTGAAAGACAGTGCTCTCCGATGGTTTTTATCTCTTGAGGAATCCAGAATCCGTAGCTGGGAGGATGTAGCTCGAGAATTCATGTCGCAGTACAAATACAACGAAGAGCTTGAGGTCACCCACCGTGATTTAGAGTTGCTCAAATAGAACTCTGGAGAATCAGTCAGTAACTTTATATCCCGATGGAGGGAAAAAGCGGCTACCATGACCAATCGGCCGTCTGAAGAAGAGCAAGTCAGCATAGTGAAGAAGAATTTCTTGCCCCATGTCCGAGCAACCATGGGAGGACAGTACTACCCCCATTTTCGAGCTCTCAGAGAAGCAGGAGTAGAAATCGAAGAGGGTCTTGCCAAAACAAAAGTTGAACCAAAGAAGGTGTCCGGACAGTTCACCCCCAGAAAATATGACAAACCTGTCAGTGCCGTGGTCTCAACCATCAACAACATCTCTCAACCAACCATATCGTGGGCACCGAAAAACCGCCCTACTCCCGTCCGAAGGGAATACACTGAGCTCCATGCTCCCCTCTCCATAGTTTACCAAGTCCTGTTAAGCTGAAACCTTATAAAGCCCCTGGATCCACGTCCATTACCCAATCCACTTCCCAGAAATTTCAAGATCGATGCTCATTGCGCCTTTCACCAAACAGCTGGCCATACCACCGACCAATGCTTCCACCTTCGAAACATAATCCAAGATCTCATTGACCGGGGTACTATCGCCCCACCAGCCAATCCTAAACCAAACACTACTCATAACCCACTCCCAAATCATACCAATGCCATCTTCTTGGAAGGAAACCCAGATTTCGATCCATAAACTCAAATCACACCCTTATACCCTCTTAAACCCCTTCAGTTTTGCCCATATTTCTTCCTACACCCTGCTAACCCCGCTGATCAGGCTTTGTCACTCCTTACCAGAGCATGCATCGCTGTCCGGACCTGTTCTGAAAGTGGAGGTATGGAATTATGAGAGGTGTTAAACCAACTCCTAGAGTTCGGGCTGAAATTGCCCTCACAGATGATTATCGACTGCCAGAGGTTCAGTACGTTGTTTTTGGAAGCGCGGAAATGGGCCCGAGAATCAGATAGGTGGATGGTACCAACCGACAAAATCTGCTTAGATGATGTTGTCCGGATCATGACGAAAGCATTCAAGCAAACCAACAACATTTGCAGTATCACCGAGTTACTTGACGCTTTGAAGCTGCATGGGCACCTGGGCCCTTCACCCTTACACATCCCCGTGGAATGGGAAGACCTGTATGAAGAAGCCGTTGAAGTTATGGAATGCATTGACTTCACAAGGGAAAATAGAATTGTTGCCACCGGATGGGGGGAAGAATTCGAAGTTTCAAATGAAGAACAAGCTTCAGGAGGAAATGACCGAATAACTGACTTATGTGGGATGATATCATTTGAGGAACTCCTCGGAGAAATAGATAAGGTGGCAGAACAACCGGAGATTGATGAGGAAACCGGATTTAAGTTTTTCCCTTCTTCAGTAAATCACATGACCAGATCTGGGAGATATTACCAAACTCCAAACTCACTACCAACCAATGACAAGGGGAAGGGCGTTGAAGACCTTCCTATGCCAGAAATGACCCCCGAGGAGAGCAAGATCCTCGATCAGTTGAAGAAAACTCAAGCTAACATCACTCTATGGGGGATTTTCATGTCTTCCCAGCTACACAGAAATGCTTTGATCAAATTGCTCACTGGACCCATAGTTCCTCCCTCTACCACACCAGAAGAAGCGGTGAACCTGGTCGGATCCTTGACCTCTACCCGAATGCTGTCCTTTTCTGAAGAAGAAATCCCCAAAATTGGGCTAAATCACAATCATGCACTCAACATCTCCGTCGAAGTTATGGGGAAGGTTGTACCACTCTCTCTCATTGACAACGGATCCGCTTTGAATGTCTGCCCGCTGAGAACCTTCAAATGTTTAGGTCTGAAAGAAAGTGACCTCGCTCCAACATTCGCTGCCGTGCGTGCCTACGATAATACCCGCCGTGAGGTGACGGGGTCCATAAAACTTGTAATAGGGGTTGGACCTATAAACCCTGTCGTCGAATTCCAAGTCATCGATATCCCGACCTGTTTTAACCTGTTGCTCGGACGACCCTGGCTCCATAGTATAAAGGGTGTCTCTTCCTCGTTCCATTAGAAATTGAAGTTCTTCGCCGATGGCCGAGTCATCACCACCTTGGGTGACGACGGTAACGCTGAGGGTGCAAGCATCAGCAGTCCAATTCTTGAGATACAGCACGGGTCAAATGATATGCTCCTATCAGGTTTCCGAGTTGAACCATCCCTACTCCCGATAGGGGACGGTTTCAAAGAAAGGGTTTGTCCAGAATATGACCCTCATGGCAATGTCAATGTGATTCAGATGTTCAGAAACATGCACTTCATCCCCGGACTAGGGCTGGGACAAAGGCAGCAGGGGATACTTGAGCCCATCGAACTGAAGAAAGCTTTCCCTCCTTGCGGCTTGGGATATCAACCATCAGAACCAGAACTCAGAATGATCCGCCAGACTCGATAAAAGAGAGGGTTAGACTTCATCCGAACTATCTCGGGAGATTCTTTAAATGGACGATTCATCAAGGAGGGTGAAGATTTCCCCTTTTGCGATTTTCCAGAACCGTGGTATGACCATACAGATAAGAAGATGAAGCCTGGAATAGAGATCTTATTCGAAAATAGGTACCCATGGGCCGAAAGTTACCAATACCAGGTGCCACCGCTTATCAAAGATACTGAAGAAACTGAGGAAAGTGACTCCGAAGATTCCTTCAACCTGCAGACACTGGGGCTAACACTCTGCATGGTTCATTCAGGCACTACATCAAGAGACCCATTCCGTCTGATTAAAGCTGCTGATACACCTCTCCTCAACTGGCATGCTGCGCCAGTTCTACCTCTTGATATCTCCCTCAAACCCAATGTTTACCTTGTTTTATCTACTGTTGTCCCTCCTTGCTCAAATGTAATCTAGACCTCTTTTGATGAGGTTCTCAATGCTGTTTTTCCTATCAATGAAATAAACGAAGATTTTGAGTATCTTGCTGTGCCTTACATTAATTGTGTAGATTTTAATCAAACTTTTGATGATGATGATTTTGCAAATGAACAATTCTTAACTGATCTAAATAAGGTTAATAATAAACAACATAACCGCGTTCAAGTTAATGAAGAAGATACTGTTGTTATTAATCTCGGTTCTAGTAGCCAACTGCGCGAGATTAGGATAGGGGCCACCCTTGACGAGCATGAGTGCGCACAACTCGAAGAATTGCTAAAGGAGTTCGTGGATGTCTTCGCATGGTCCTACGACGACATGCCCGGTATTGATCCTGAAATAGCTCAGCACGAGATCCCCATTCTCCCAGATGCCAAGCCAGTTAAACAAAAGTTGAGAAAGCTCCGCACCGAATGGTCGCTTAAGGTCAAAGAAGAGGTGATCAAACAGTTGAACGTGGGTTTCATTCGAGTAATCGAATATCCCACATGGCTGGCCAACATTGTACTTGTACAAAAATCAGGAGGAAAAGTTCGAATGTGTGTGGATTACCGAGATTTAAACAAGGCTTCTCCGAAGGATAATTATACGCTACCCAACATCGACATGATCGTGGAAAACACAGCCAGTCATGCTCTCAAGTCATTTGTCGACGGATTTGCTGGATACAACCAAATTAAGATGCATCCCGACCACCGAGAGAAAACCGCATTCATCACCCCATAGGGAACTTTTTGCTACATCGTTATGCCATTCAGTCTCAAGAATGCTGGGGCTACCTATCAAAGCGCTGCCACAACCATCTTGCACGATCTGATCCACAAGGAGGCCGAGGTTTATGTGGATGATATGATTATCAAGTCCAAAACTAGAGAAGGTCATGTTCCCGCTCTTCGAAAGTTCTTCGAACGACTGCGGCAGTATCAGATGAGACTTAATCCACAGAAGTGCGTCTTCAGCGTTACGAAGGGAAAACTCTTAGGATTCATGGTAGAAGGGGATAGAAGCAGATCCCGCCAAGCTGAAGGCCATACTTGAGATGCCGCCTCCCCGAACAGAGAAAGAAGTTCGAGGCTTCCTGGGGAAATTATAATATATCAGCCGGTTCATCAGCCAGCGAACCTCCATCTGTGAACCAATCTTTAAGCTCCTCCGAAAGGATTCAACCAAGGTTTGGAACGAGGCCTGCCAAGAAGCTTTTGATCGAATCAAATAATACTTAACCCAACCTCCAGTTCTCATGCCACCACAGCTTGGTCTCCCTTTTCTCTTATACCTAACCATAATAGACACTGCAGCCGGGGCTTTGCTAGCCCAGTACCTCGAGGACTCTCGCAAAGAAAGAGCCATCTATTACGCCAGTCGCAGGTTGGACGGGTACGAGGTCAACTACACTGCTTTGGAAAAAGCATGTGTCGCACTTGTCTGGGTCACCCAAAAGTTGCGACATTACATGCTCGCCTTCCCCATTAAACTAGTATCCCGAATGGATCCCATCAAATATCTGCTTGAAAAACCCGCCTTATCAAGCCGAATGGCCTGATGGTTGATGCTCCTAACCGAGTTCGATATCGTGTACGTCACACAGAAAGCCGTTAAAGGAAGAGCCATCTCTGACTACCTCGCTGACTACCCTATAGAAGAAGCAGATGTCTGGATTTCCGAATTCCCAGATGAAAACATCCTCTGCACCACTCAAGACCGCCTCCGATGGAAAATGTTCTTCGACGGCGCTGCCAACAAAAAGGGATATGGCATTGGGATACTTCTGGTCGCCCCAGATGACTCCCATTCTCCCATCGCCATTAAATTGGATTTCCCTTACACCAACAACATGACAGAATACGAGGCATGCACAGTGGGCCTCCAGGTCGCTCTCGAGAAAGGTATTCAATACCTTGATGTATACGGGGATTCTGCCCTTATCATCGGTCAAGTGCTCAGAAAGTGGAAGGTCAAGGACGAAAAGCTTCAACCCTTTCATGCCCAATTAGAAGAGTTGGCCTCATAATTCCGAGATATCACCTTCCATTACCTACCCCGAGCAAAGAACAACCTAGCCGATGCTCTCGCTACTTTGGATTCCATGTTCGACATGCCCGAGGGAATAACAATGACCCCCTTCCTAGTTCAAAAGCAAGACAAACCTACCCATTGTTACCATATTGATCTTGTCCCCACAGAAGATCCCGAACTAGCCGATTGTTGGTACTATGATATTTGGTGCCTCCTCAAACACGGTAGGTATCCTGAGGGTTCCAACGAGAACGATCGAGCTACCCTCCGAAAGCTGGTCGCTCAGTACATCATCTGCCATAAAGCACTACTCAAGAGGAATTTCGATGGAACTCATTTGCACTGTATTGCAGGGGCTGACATTGAAAAGATAATGCAGAAAATCCATAGCGGGGAATGCGGACCTCACATGAACGGTCACATGCTTGCCAAAAAGATCATCCGACAAGGCTACTACTGGACCACCATGGCCCAGGATTGCACCGCCTATGTTCGGAGGTGCCCTAAATGCCAACAGTTCTCCAATCTCCAACATCTACCTCCGCGAGAATTATACAACATGACTTCTCCCTGGCCGTTCTACACCTGGGGTATCGACATCATAGGGAAGGTTACACCAAAGGCGTCAAACGGGCATGAGTTCATCCTGGTTGCCATCGATTACTTCACCAAATGGGTCGAAGCTGAGTCATACGCAGTATTAAATGCCAAGAAGGTTGCCAAATTCATCAAGAAGAATATCATCTGCCGATATGGGGTCCCGCACGAGCTAGTGTCGGATAATGGTTTGCACTTTGAGGCAGAAGTCACAGAAATAGTCAACGAATACGGGATTCAGAGACACAAATCTTCTCCCTACCGACCTCAGACCAATGGTGCAGTTGAGGCCGCAAACAAAAACCTCAAAGCCATCATCAGCAAGATGATCAAAAGTTGTAGGGATTGGGCCGACCGGATTCCCTACGCCCTCTGGGGCTATCGAACCTCAATTCGAACCTCTACTGGGGCTACCCCTTACTCCCTGGTTTACGGCATGGAGGAGGTCCTACCATTGGAGCTGGAAATACCCTCGTTACGTGTCATGCTTGAAAGCAAGGTTTGTGAAGAAGACTGGTGCCAAGGCCGTCTTGATGAGCTGACCCTCCTAGATGAACGGAGATTAAAAGCTCTTTACAACATACAAGGATACCATCGCTGAATAGGGTGATCATTCAACAAGAGAGTCAAGGACCGCGGTGTCCGAGAGGGGGATTTAGCCCTCAAAGAGATAATCGAACCCATCTGGGACCCCAGAGGAAAGTTCAAACCCAATTGGAGTGGCCCGTACATTGTGAAAAAAATCTTATCCGGCGATGCCGCCTTGCTCACTGACCTGGATGGGGAAGAGATGGCTCGTCCAGTCAATCTGGATCGTCTCAAGAAGTTTTACCCCTAGCCCAAAATCTCGGCGCGCTACGAATCTTCTCATCCCCCTTCTATTCTAAAAAAAAAAAAAAAAAAAAAGACCATCTCCATTTCCCTCTACCCAAAACTACGTGGGCCTGATCCTCTGCAAAAACTATTTTCAAACAGGTAAGAACTTTTTCAAAACCCCCAGAGGTACGTAGGCAGCTCATACTCCTCACGTGAGCACGACCCCTTCTTTTTCACAAAATACCATTCTTTTCTTACCCCCGAGAACGACAGTTTATTCTAAACACCTACTTGAACAAAAGGATTATGTATGCCTTAGCGATTGGTATAGATAATTCAACTGCAAAACTCATCAAAAGGCACAACTGGATGATCAGAAACTTGTTTATTTCATTAATAAGAAACTACAGTACGGATTACATAAGAAAAGGAACGGATAACTCCCTTTCCCCCTACTACCATAAAAACCAGATAAAATCCCCCACATCTGTTACATAAATAAACTCCCCAGGAGTCCTACCCACAGCTACCCGAAGAGCCTGCACCCTCATCATCCACGTCCTGAGGACCCCAAGTTTCTCCTGCCTGAATGGAGTGCCGCAAACACTCCATGGACCGATGAGCCTTAACCATCTTCGAAAAGTCTGAACTACCATCTCTCCAAGCATCCAGGCCATTTAGAGTCTCCGCCAATATCACCGTCGCAGGATTGCGACGGTATGACATCCATGAGGTAATGGCTGCGAGTTGTGGGTCCAAGCGCACCTCCCCAGTCACCAACAACAATTTTGAAACCAGGCCCAGAATGACGGCTCCAGCATAACCAGCATCACTTACTTCCCGCGAACGCACGAACTGCAACACCTCCGGGAGGGAGATCATTCCTCCGGCAACCAATGACCTGGCCGCCGAAGGCGAGATATGAAAAAGCCCGGCCAACAAATCCCTAGGAGAACGGGAAAATTCGGGTAAAGCCGCGGCAACACTGGGATTCACGTCCAGTATGGCAGAAAACTCCTCGTAGGTAGGACAAACTTCTTCCAACCCAAAGCGGAATACATGGTCTTCGGGGCACCAAAATTGTACTGCCGCCATCAGCATATTCCACTCAAAAGGTCGATTACGCCACAAGGAGACTCGACGCATATTAAAGACATCATAGTCGACATTATAAGAGCACATAGCTTCCAAGGTTTCGAGGTAATTGGCAAACTCGATGCTACCAGGGAGAGCCATCTTGCAAGACTAAAAGATGATGGGTGGGTATGAAGAATGCAAAAGGTGTGAGGAAAACACTCCACCCTTCTCCCTTTTTATACTTAAAAATCCTCACAAGGGACATAATCCCTGCAAAAATCGAAAGGAACCCTACCCCAAAAGGTACTAAAGGCTGAAGAGGGTACCAATCAAAGCTTTCAATTGATGGGACTGGACTGAACTGCCGATAGGCAGGCCAGGGTGCTTGCCGATCATCAACCCCCCATTTTTGGAAATCTCCCTTTTTCCTCTTTTGTCGAAATCAGAAAAATAAAAAGTGATATTCTCAAAAGAATTTCAAAATCCCTTTTTCCTCCATTCCTTCTTTGTTAAATCAAAAAACTCCAAAAAATAAATTGATATTCTCAAAAGAATTTCAAGAATCCTGTTTTCTCCTTATGGGATTCCCCATTTTAAATAAAATAACTTTCCTTTGAAAAATTCCAAAAATACCCCTGTTTTACGGTCTCAGTAGAAAATTAAAAAGCGCATGTGCATGCACTCATTCATTCATCATTAAGATAAAAGATAGTCAAAAAACTGCACTGCATTGCATATATATGTTTTCTGTGTTACATCATTTTTGCAGGAAATAAAGAAAAGCAAAAAATAACGGGACTCAGCCCGAACCCACATTTCACTCCCTCTCTCTCTCAAGAATTTCCATCCCGGCGACGCGCTCTCTTTCCCCTACGGCGAGACGACGCGCCCCCACTACCCGAGCCAGAGTCTCCTCCGGACGAGGTTGACGGCACCAAGCAAGAAGGAACAGGGACAGCCTCTCGAATGTGGGCAGTCGCCGATGATATCCAATCCCTGATGTCCCTGAGCCAAGTGGTCGACACCCGGATTTGCTGCAAAGGAAAGGCAGAATCAGTATCAAGCAAAAGAAATAAAAAAAGAGGAAAAGGACCGAAAGGATTACCGCAGGACGAAGGATGTCCTCTGTCAAGCCCAGCTCCTCCGGATCCATCGCAAGAGGACGGTGTAGCATCGACACTGTCCCTCCATCAGCCCGTCGGATGTTGTATGAAGGAGTGTGCAGCCGAACAAAAGGGACCTCCGAGGTCGCCGCCGCCGCATGTGCCGACGAACCACCACCACCACTGTGGGAGGACCCCACCGCCCGACTCGAACCAGCAGGAGGGAAAGGAAAAGCATCATGTATACTGGGCGCCATCAACCAGCTCGTCACAAAGTCCATATAGTCATACGGCTCAGCCGTATCAGTATACAACGCATAGGACTCGCCAATCATCGTCGCGATCCTTTCATCCTCCAAGCCTCATTGAGGTAGGAGGCTGCGTGGGAGGCACCACCACCTCCTCCTCAGCAATCTGACGGATCACCCTCTCCCCGAGGTACCAGGAATGGCCGAACTCGTGCGCCAACAAACGCCTCACCTGCGCGTTCACCCCAGTCACCTCCGTATCCTGAATGGCGGTCCCCTAAGGATAAAAGGTCACCTGAAAATCCCCAAGCAGGCATAAGTCAATACAGAATCAGAAGGTGCAAAAACTAAGGCTGAAATGGAAAGAGTCTTACCTTACCACTGGTCAGGTCATTCAAGACTTGACGCACCGCCTCTAGGGAGAGAGATCCCTTCGACTGCCGATTGGCCTTACGCCATCGATACAAGCGACAGAAGTCCCCGACGGTGTCGTCCTTCAGAGCAATCAGCGGGGTGTTGCACCCAATCACCTCATAAAACCACGCCTGAATTCACAAGAAATAAGAGACGCATAAGGAAAATGAGATTGCATGAAATGGAAATGCGCAAAGTAAAGAATACCTCAAGGAGATACGTGGCTCTAGTAAAAGTCTGCCGGCAGCACCGGCTGAACGCATCCAGAGAAGAGTAAAGGGTCGCCAAGGTCAGACTCCCCCAATCATAGAAAGGGATGTTCGAAAACATCCTCAAGTATGGCAGAAACCACAAATGGATGACGTCGCCGCTCGACGCCACCATGAAACCTCCCAGCACCAACAAAATGAACAACCGGGCCATCTGCCTCACTTGCAGCCCGTCCTCCACATCAACCACCCTGCTCAGCAAAACATCCTTCAGCAAGGGCAGCCGGATAGAATCTCCAAAGACTATCCTCCTCACATCACCGAATGCCGCATACACCGCCTCCGGCCTCACCCGCAAAGAGCGGTCCACCTCTATTTGCTCCCCGTCACAATCCAGCCCCAACAGTTGCTGCATATCTATGGGAGTCACCGTCATCTCCCCGAAGCCAAAATGAAAAGTGTGGGTAGTGTCCCACCACCTCTCCCCCAAGGCACACAAAACTGCTGTCGAACGAGGCGTCTCATCCAGCGCAGCCACCAACCTCCCAAAACCCGCTGATGATACCATCCAGCGCACCACGGGTGGGAGATGCTCCCAAACATCCCTAAGCCCCGTCATCCTGCGGGCACACATGTTCTTCAAAGAAATATCCAACTGGCGAAAGGAAAAATTCAGTCAAAGGTCAAGAAAGGAAAAATCACCCAAAAAGGAAAAAATGCCAAAGGTCAGGTTACTTACATAACCACCAGGAATCACTCTCGAAGAACGATGACGCGACGGCTCCCGCAGCAAGGTCCGCTCATCCGCAACCGGCTCGAATGCATCAAAGGCATTCTCATTTCCCAAAGCAAGGGGCACCCAGTCCCTCCAATCCACATTTGCCCAGTCATCAACGGTCAACCACTCCCGGTGGACAGCGGTGCTCACAAAAGAGGCCATTTCTTGAAAATCGGAATGCTAGAACGATTCGCAGAGAGGAATCACAGAAAGAGAGAAGGCATGAAGCTGTGAAAAATGAGGGGAATTCGCCCCCTTTATATAGGAGGCCAAACGCCATGCCGATCGGCAACCCACCTCACCATACCGATCGGCATTGTCTCCTCACCTTCCCGAGGCAGCCCAAAAGTCCGTGCCACTGCCGAATGGCACCTCTCAGTCTATGCCGACCGGCACCCCCTTAAAATTTCGTACAAAAATTCCCAGAAAATACCAGAAAGCCTCGAAAAATCCCCGAAAAATTCCTAAAAATCCCAAGAGGGATTTAGAACGTTTTCATCAAGAAAATTTTGCACTTCTTCGGGCGACACACCGTTTTCCCCAACGGAGACCTCAAAATCCAAGCGAGTGACCTCTCGGGCAAGACTCCCGAACCACCTAATCACCTCCTCATCAGACTTTACAAAAGACCTCCCCAGCCATTGGCTACTCAGTGCGATGCATTATCACATGGTACTTTTTCCCAGCAGAAATCAGAAGAACCACTCGCCCTGAGCGATCTCTTCCAAAGGACAATCTAAATTTTCCCCGGCCCATTCATCATTCCCCAGCGGAATCTCAGATCCAAATTCTTATTCCCAGCGGAACCCCTCTTCCCCAGCGGAATCCTCAAAAACTAAGTGAAATCTCCTCCCGACAAACTCCGGAGGATCTCTAAGGATCATCTGATCACTTCCCCAACGGTATTCTCTCACAACACCCAAAATAGGCTGTTCCCCCCTGCAAGGCCTCCTATAAAGCTTCCCCCAGCTAGCAACTCCCCCAGCTCAAATCGGAATCACAAAGCTCTTTCTCCCGCAGAATCAAAATACAATCTTTATCTACTCTTGGGTCAGAATTGGCCCCGGTCTTGGATCGTCACCTTAGTTAGGTCAGAATTGACCTCGGTCCTCGGTCGTCACCACTCTTGGGTCAGAATTGGCCCCGGTCTTGGATCGTCAACTTAGTTAGGTCAGAATTGACCTCGGTCCTCGGTCGTCACCACTCTTGGGTCAGAATTGGCCCCGGTCTTGGATCGTCACCTTAGCTAGGTCAGAATTGACCTCTGTCCTCGGTCGTCACCACTCTTGGGTCAGAATTGGCCCCGATCTTGGATCGTCACCTTAGTTAGGTCAGAATTGACCTCGGTCCTCGGTCGTCACCACTCTTGGGTCAGAATTAGCCCCGATCTTGGATCGTCACCTTAGTTAGGTCAGAATTGACCTCGGTCCTTGGTCGTCACCACTCTTGGGTCAGAATTGGCCCCGGTCTTGGATCGTCACCTTAGTTTGGTCAGAATTGACCTCGGTCCTCGGTCGTCACCACTCTTGGGTCAGAATTGGCCCCGGTCTTGGATCGTCACCTTAGTTAGGTCAAAATTGACCTCGGTCCTCGGTCGTCACCACTCTTGGGTCAGAATTGACCCCGGTCTTGGATCGTCACCTGAATTAGGTCAGAGTTGACCTCGGTCCTCGGTCGTCACCACTCTTAGGCCAGAACTGACCTCGACCCTCTGAATTGGTCATCCTCATCTCCTTAGGTCCTCAGAACTGACCTCAATCCTCTGAATTGATCATCCCCAGCATACTTCTTAGGTCCTCAGAATCGACCTCGACCCTCTGAATCGGTCATACTCCCTCAAAAACATCATGCGGTGTCTAATCGACGGCTATCATTTGTTCCAAACTCACCCGTCGAGGGGCTCTGTAGACACCCCATTCTGTTACCCCTCAACTCTCCTTAAGTCACTAGTACCTCCCTTCATCACTATAAACCCAGGTCACTTCCCGAGTACTGACTTGGAAGCCATCGGGCACCCCCCGGCTCAGTTTGACCCAAAAGTCAAACTCCTCGTCTCGACCGAGACTCAATGAATCTTCGAAGGGCACTGAATACCCTTTCCAACGGTCCATCCCGTGCGCGATTCCGACTTACCATGCGGACGAACGTGCCATTTGCGTCCGAAACCTGACCCAGAGGCCACCAGGTGCTCCCGGGCTCCATTTGACCTATGTCGACTCTTCATCTCGACCGAGGCTAAATGAATCTTCGAAGGGCATTGAATACCCTTTCCAACGGTCCATCCCGTGCGCAATTTCAACTTTCCATGCGGACGAACGATCCATTTGACTCTGGGAAGCCACCGAGCGCTTCCCGGGCCCGGTTGACCAAAGTCAACTCTCCAAACCGGGTCAAACTCTTTGAAATGTTGAAGTACATCTCCTAACCTTTCCAACTGTCCATCCCGTGCGCGATTTGGACTTACCATGCGGACGAACGCACCGTTTGCGTCCGCGCGATTCCCCGTCCAATGGACCGACAAACGCTTCCGAGCCACATTTGACCCAAAGTCAACTCCCGAACTCGGGAGCGGTCCAAAGGACTTTCGAAGGTATCTGAAATACCTTTCCAATGGTATGCCCCGTGCGTGAGTCTGACCAACAGTTTGCCCTCGGTGGCCAATTTTCCGAAAAAGCCTGAGGCGCACTGCCAAATGGCAGGTCCCAGATCCTGCCTATCGGCACCTGCCAATAGGCAGTGCCATGATAGGGCCGATCGGCAGTCCCCTGGGGTTATAAAAGGAGGCCTTGGCCTCATTTACAAGGGGAGCCCAGATCTGATAGAAATCTCTCTGAACGAATCCCAGAAACCTCTCTCGAAGGCAGCGTGATTTCAACTTCCAAATCCTCTTTCTACTTCCACTTTCCATCATCCTCTTCATCAAACTTGAGGAATTAACCACTCTCCATCATCATCCAAGTTCAAGGGTTGCTCTCCAACATTCAAGATCAAGCTCAAGATCTTCAAGAAGGTCCAACTTTCTCAAACTCTCTCTTGAATTCTCTTGAATTCCCAATAACTTGTTTTATTACTTAGTACTTTTATCATCTCATCTCACACATCCTAATATACTTTTTATTTAGTATTGTTGCACATTTCTTATTTTCATATAAATAAAACCCCAAAAAAAAAATAAGAAAAAGAGGGTTTGCTCATAAATTCCAAATAGGGATTCTCACACTTTTTCCACATTTTCCCCACAACTAAAACACCTTTTCTACACACACACACACACTTACAAATAAGAGATCCCACATTTGGATTTATGGGATAAACCCCACCCCTTTGCTTTGTATGCGAACTACGTGGACTTTGATGCCTTTATAGGCTACGTAGGCGTCTCAGGGTAAAACCCGAGACTCGAGTCCTTTCTCTCACTTTTTTTTCTCATTTCCTATTTTCTCTAAATCCATTTTTCTTATATTATACATATATTTGTTCTTAGTGACGCATTATCTCATATGCGTTATCGTTCCCTTATAACGATCAACGTAGGGGTAACCGCGTAAATCTTATTTTTCTAATATTACTTTTATAATCTTCCTATGGATGACTCGCTTTATCTTTTTCATGATACAAGCCGAGGATTCCTACCTCCATTCTATATATATACACATGCACACATCTCACGGGGGGGGGGGGGGGGGGGGGGAAACATAAAGGAAAATAACAAATATCCATGAGAGACCGAAAGGGCGAAATGGGTGCCTAACACCTTCCCATTTCGTAACTAAGCCTCCGAACCCTTTCTGAATCATTTGGTTTCACACGCACCAATATGTCTTTGGATGCCATCCTTCGGGGTGGCTTCCCCTTTTTCTTTTGTCTGTTTTGAGTAAAATAGACTGGCGACTCTGAATCTCTCTACATTTTTCACACCTCACAAAATCGACGCCGGCCGAAGCGCTCTGACGAGAGGGGATGCGCGGGACCCGAAGGATTCCTCCTCCCTCCGCGGCGGGGATCGACGGGGATGGCCACATCATGAATGGAAGAAAATGACGTCACTGACGATGTAGAAGGTTCAGGTGCTCATAAATATATTGGGATAAACCTTGACGATCACTATCAAAGTTTGAAATTTAAGACGACCCAACCGTTGTACCCTGGTTGTGACAAAGATCAAACAACTTTGCATGCCATGGTTGGTTTTCATAGTTTGAAGATCCAATATGGTTTGTCTAGCAATAGCGTGGACGGAATTCTGAATTAGGTGAAAATATTACTACCCAAGCAGAATACACTTCCAAGTAGATATCCTAGTATAAAGAATTGTTTGAAAGGTTTGGGAATGAAGTATAAATCAATTCATTCTTATAGGTATGAATGCATACTATACTGAAAGGAGTATGAAAATCTCGATTAGTGTCCGGTATGCGGGGAACCTAGATATGTGAAATCTACTGGCAAGGAAGGAAGACTCTCAAAAGTACCACAAAAAGTATTTAAACATTTTTCCGTTGGGCCTAGATTGAAGCGATATTTTATGGTTAAGCAAGGAGAAAGTAGTGGATGAGGGGGCCACTGCTCCGTCTTTCTCACCCTCACCCTCACCGATACCCCCCATCATTTCCATAACCCCCACCCCAGTCCCAACTGTCCAGAATCCATTTACAATTGGTTGGGATAAAGTCTATTTACTAGACTTATAGATAAGCGATAGAATAGCCATGGGTTGAGGGACCCAAGTATACGCCCAGGTTCCTTGGTCCAAAATCGTCCGCTGCAGTCGCACGAGGCTTGGGTCTGCATCACTAAAGTTTTAGTAGGGAAGGATAATGAAGCCGTGTGGTTGAATGAACAGTGCGACATGCGACATATTGAGGGCTGTATTAGTTCTTATATTGTATAGCCGAACTTTCTCCTCCAACTTGATAATCAATGAACATTAATTAAGTAATAATTTGTATTAAAAATTCAAATTTGGGTTTATATATCGCGTTTTTTATTTATATTTAGTTAATGATTAGTAATTATGAATATTGATGTTGGTTGCTGTTAATTATTATGAAAATATATCATTTATGCTGCTACAGGGGAAATAATATACACTTGGTAGTGGCAGTGGCCATACTTCCCATCAATATTTTTATACTGCTGCCCGAAATTATCACGAACTTTGACCGTGACAAGTTCGTGATAAGAAAAACTTGTCATGGACTTTGACCGTGACATGTTCGTGACAAGTTAAAAGTTGTCACGGACTTTGACCGTGACAAGTTTTCCTTATCATGGACTTGTCACGGTCAAAGGTCGTGACAAGTTTTTATTGTCATGGACTTTGATCGTGACAAGTTTGTGACAAAAAAAACTTATTACGAACTTTGACCGTGACATGTCCATGATAAATTAGTTGTCACCCCCATTCCCGTTACGGTCTTTGACCGTGACAAGGTCCACTTGTCAAGATTTTTGATCGTGATAAATGGTCTATTTTGGTGTAGTGTATGTTCAGTTTATTTCTCTCCTCCTTAGTCAGTTTTCCCTCTCTGGTCTGATTCTTTAAGAATTCGTTCCATTGGTCAGTGGGAATTTGAACATTTTGAGAAACTCTGTCTTTCAACCCCAAAATATCAGAACCCGTTGGCCTCTTTGGGAAAAAATGCTTTCAAAGGTTCTTCCAATAGGTTTTTAATTGATCGGCTACTTGGGAAATAACCTTTGCCTTCGAACCTGATGGGAATGAAAAATTCTAATCAAGTTGTTCCCATGCGTTATCCTTTATGGAAGGATCAACCTTCTTCCAGTTGTCTATGCCCCAGTTCGAGAGACAGACAACGGTTTTTAAAAAGCTTAAGGTCAGGTTTATTATCGATAGGATGATCCCCGATCACGGAGAACCCAATGGGCTTCTTAGGGGTTTCTTAAGATTCCTCGATAGTAGGAGGTTTGTGTGTTGGATTAATAGATGGTTCTTGAGTTAGATGACTCGGAGATGGAGTGGTAGATTGAATCTCTGACGAAGCAGAGTATTGATAACTTGGAGGAGATGATAATTGAGGTTGATGTATAAGAGAGCGCTCATTTGGCGGTGTTTCGCTATTCGGTTGATTATTTACACTCGTGTTCGACATTTCCTACAATAAAAAAATAACGACGTATAATATTTTTTTGTAGTCCTCAGTGTTCTGCAAATTCTAAGTGTTCTTTGTACAGGCGAGCTTGAAGTTCTTTTGAGATTTTCACAGTTTCATATTTCAACACTTTTTGGTATGATATTTTTTTTGGGAGACGAAAGGATCATTGGGAAGATAAATAAATGTTTTACCGGGTGGATGGGATAAATGGATTCCGACGTTAATTGTAAGGATTATATATTTACGACTCTAGTACTATCTTATCAGAGGTATAATATAGATATATCTATTTAATATATAAATATAAAAATGATATATTTAGTTGTGAATGTGCCACGTGTACAAGGCCTGCTCAAGGGAAAGTGAGTCCCTAGGCAAACAGTTGAAAGTGGCCATTCTACATCTAAAGATATTATACATACCATACTTATTTTATTGATTTGAACCGAATTGATTTAATTTAATTTTCTATTTTTATGACTTTTTTAAGGTCCACATCCATAGTTCTATATATATATATACGTGTGTGTGTATGTGTGTGTGTACCTTTTTAATAATTTTAAAACATGATCGATGTGTCTGATTTCCATCCAATCAATATTACTTTTTAAAAATCTATTAAAATTTTCACGCGGCCAACTGGGCAGAAGCGTATCTATGATTGACGTATAAAGGTCCGTGACATGAACTCAGAATCCTTTCTTCTTCAACTTATTTGTAATCTCATTTTTAATATGTATATGTCACGGCACGTCACAATCTGGGTGAATGCTCTCTTTACGAAGTTGTATCCACAATGGATGAATATTTTTTTCAGCCTTTTCCAACAGTGCCACCAACGTCAGTGCTCTATTGGTATTACGAAGGATAAATATATTCTCTACTTCCTCATCCCAACATTATAGCAAGGGAAACAGAATACGATCGAAAAGGTACTCTTGCTAGAGATCAACTCCACAATTTGTAAGGTAATTAAATTGTTACAATTTTTCGATTCCCATACTTGTAAATATGAGTTCCCTTTACATGGCGGGAACTAATGAAAGATGTTTTAGTGCAGTAAAATTGCACCCTCTCGTACTCTTGTTGATATTAATTAGTATCGTGACTCATTTTTCCTGAGAAAATATATAGAAGGGTGTGAAAATGAGTCGTAGAGGTAATGGCTCTAATTAATGCTAAACTAATTATGGGTTTCCATTCGATTAATTACAACAAGTCCAATTTAAGTTCATTTTAATTAAACTAAACCTAAAATTACGATTTGTCCACTAATTGTGCAAACCTTTCCACCAATTTACGTTCACCCAGACATCAACCATTTAAGGAAGGGATGAACACAACCACAAAAAGTTAATCAAATGATTATATTCTAAACATTTACTGTGTATTTGTGCACGTGTGAGTTTGTGTGTATGTGCATGTATGTATGGGTGTGTGTGTATGTTATGTGTGCACGTGCGAGTATATATGTGTGTGTGTGTGTGTGTGTAGTTTTTAAGATAGGGTAGTCGTTAAGACAAATAATTAGTTAAAGGTTTATTATGAAGAATTAATAGAGTGAGCGTTTTAAGTATGCATCATCCGTATCCAATCATGGTCATTCAACACAAGCCACAAAAACCATTAACCCAATAATTCAATACAAGTTTATCCCGTACTCCTTCTAAATCGTCTACTTGATTAATTCCCTTAAGGAATAAAGTGCCTTACACAATTTGTCAATTTATCAATTCCATGATCCTAATTTAATAAAAAGTTTCAAATAACTTTTCAATAGTATATCATGGGGTATTCAAACATAAAATCTTCTCATGATAATAATTTTACATTTTCATACTTAGAGTTTCATCAATCAAGTATTTGGTATCAATGGTATTACTCATGGAGTTATATGAATAACTATACCTAACATGAACTTTCTCATATTTTAATTAAACTTTTAACTATATCTCAATTACTCAATATATATTTTAATGATCATAAATCCAAGAACAAGTCTAAAACCTTTATAAGTCAATTATATATCAAGGATTTCATATAAAATTCCTAACCATAAATAGGGCCATATTTCAATATAAAACATGTGAAAGTAATCAAACACACATGCGCACACACACACACACCAACACACACACACACACACACACACACACACACACACACACACACACACACACACACACACACACACATATATATATATATATAGTGGCGGAGCCACAGTGTAGATGGGGTGGGCAAGTGCGCCACCTAGGATTTGGAAAAAAAATTGTTATGTACATAGATAAGGATAGATGTTTAACCGTGTAAGTCAACCAACAAACCCATTTCTATATTCGACTGTTGTGAGCTCCAAAAAATTTGCAAATGAACATATTGATCAATGAGTAATAGCCAAAAACAATTTATAGCTTGGAATTCTTTATGCCCTATCTTTTTAAAAGTCGAATGTTTGTATAATATTTTTAACTAACTTGAGGTTTTTTTAAAAATTAATTATCGTGAATTTCAAAATTCGACTCAATTTGAGTTTATTATATTTGATGAAATATTCTTAAAAATATTTTGAGCTCCAAATAATTTCGGGCATTTCAAACATTTCAAAATTTGACTCAATTCGAGCTTCAAATAATTTCGTGCATTTTTCAGCTCCACCATTGCATGTGTGTATATATATACAAACACACACACACACATAAATAAATACACACACACATTGAAACACACGAACACACTGAAACACATACACACACATTGAAACATACACACAAACACACACACACACACACACACACACACACACACACACTGAAATGTATATATACATAGAGAGAGATAAATAAATGTACCCATGTGGTGGTCGCCGACGAAGAAAGAGAGAGAGAGAGAGAGAGAGAGAGAGAGAGAGAGGGAGATAGTTTAGCAAGAGATAGAGAGAGAAATGTAATTGGTGGGTGAGACCAATTTATAGCTAAAAAAATCACTATTTTGAACCGTGACCATACTGTGACCAATGGAACGCTGAAACTTGATTACAATTCTAGACCGTGACCCCTACTATGACCGATTAAATATCGAGAAATGGTTATGATTGTGGATCGTAAACAACTTAGCGTGGACATTTTGAACTAGGGTTGGGGGTCACTGTTCATTATCATGACCATAATTCATTAGTATTGGTCACGGGTCTGAACCATGACCATCATGGTGGCAATTTTGGCAAAAAATTTGTCAGCTAAAGGGTAACGGATTAGCCATGGTTTGGAGTCGTGACTAATTGCGTCACGGTCTAGAACAGTAACCAATCACCTATTGGTGTCACATTTTGACCTAGTCACATAAGTGGTTACGACTTCTGGTAGTGGGTCATGGTTTGGGATTGTGACCACCTTGTCACAGCTCTGGACCGTGACTAATTGATAGTGACAATTTGCTTATTTTTGGTGTAGTGATTACGTAAAAACTCTGCTTCTCAAATGATTCTTTATTGTCTCAATGATAGTATTTTCTAAGATGTTTGGCATTCCAAGGGTTCTTGAAAGGCTCCCCCTCTAGTGTTTCAATTCTGTATGTTCCTGGTCGGACTACGCTCACCCTATAGGACTTTGCCAGTTTGGCTCGAGCTTGTTACCCTTTTGGATCACTTTCTTTAAGACCAAATCACCCTCCTTTAGTGTTCTCGACTTAATTCTCTTATTGGAGAATCTCATCGTTCTCAGTTCGTACGCATCAACTCTGAGAGCTGGTTGTTCTCTGACCACTTATACTAAATCAAAATCCAACCGACGCATCAGATCACTCATCAATGAATTGAAATTCAACACTATGTGACTCGGCAGACCAACCTTTGTAGGAACCACTATTTCAGTGTCGAATACCATCATAAAACGAGTTTTACCCGTCGCCGTCCTTGGGGTCGTCTTATAAGCCCAGAGGACACTTTGCAGTTCATTGATCTAGTTAGCTTTGGCACTGTTTAATCTCTTTTTCATACGATCTAATAGGGTTTTGTTGGTGACCTCAGTCTGTCCATTGCATTAGGGGTGACCATGTGCTGAGTGTAGCCTTATGATTTTGGATCTGATGTAGTCGGCTTAAAACTTATTATTATCGAATTGTGTGCCATGATCTGTAATGAATGCAAAGGACATATTGTAATGACATATGATGTTCTTCCAGATAAAATGATTGAACTTTTCATAAGTCATCTTCAACAAAGGCTCAGCCTCAACCCACTTCGTAAAGTAATCCACTGCGATGACCATATACCTGAATCTGACCATAGTCTTCGATAAGAGGCCAACCAGATCTATTCCCCACATGGACAAAGGCTACATGGAGGTGATACGTGTTAAGGATGCCTAAGCTCTCTGATGGATAAAAACTTACCTTTGACACTTATCGTAGTTCCTAGCTTAGACTGTACAATCTTCCTTCATCGTTAAACAGTAGAACCCCTAGGTTGCCACCCTATTTACTAATGATCTACCTACTGAATGAGATCCATAGGATCTTTCGTGAACATCTTTAATCAAGCTGGGCACTTCTTTGGGGTGAACACATCAAAGTAGTGGAAAAATAAAACCTCTCTTGAATAAGATCCCATTTTCCAACACGTATCTCATCGCCATATAGAGAAGTCTATGTGCTTCTTTAGGATCTTCCGAAACTGAATCGATCGCCTCAATGCTTATCTGCATTAATATTTCCACGAGGACTGCCCTTATGAGTTTGGCTCGGGTTACCAACGAAAGATGAGCCAATGTATCGGCTCAAGAATTCTCAGTCCTTAGAATTCTTACAATTTGAACAACAACAAACTTTGGGAGTAACAACTTCACCTTCGTCAAATGCTTTGATATGGTCTTCTCTCTCGCTTTGTAGACCCCCAACACCTGATTTACGACCAATTGAAAATCATTGTGCACCAACAAATGCTTTGCTTCTAGAAACGACGCTAGTCCCAATCCTATAACCAATGTTTCGTACTTTCCTCATTGTTGAAGGCTTCTAAGTTGAACCTACGGGCATAATGGATGTCTGACCCTCTAGAGTCGTGATAATAAACCTAACTCCATTGCCATTTGCACATGAAGAGCCATTTACAAATAACTGCCAAAAATATGTCTCCTTTTTAAAAATTCATTCAATCAGGGAGCCATTCTTGAATGTGTTATTCATTTGCTTTAAATCTCAATCCCTTTCTTCTTGCCTCATGGAAGGTTCTAGCTTATCACTGTTCGGAACTGGGGTTGCCTCGGCTTCGGTCAAATCCTTATCATATGTGAATTCAACTATGAAATCATCCACAACTTACCCTTTTATGGTTGTTCTCGGCTTGTACATGATGTAATATTCCCCTAAATCCACTGCCCAAACTATTAACCTACCCTTAGCCCTTGAAACGAATTTATTGAGTGCGTAAATCTCGACCGGTTAACCTTTGGATATTTTTCTAGCTTGTTGGAGACTACATGTTGATCAATGCCTTAATCTTATCGGGGTTTTCCTCTGTACCCCTTTTATTAGCGATGAAATTAAGAAATTTCCATGCTCTTACTCCGAAGACACATTTCGCAGGGTTTAACTTCATTTGGTACTTCTCTAGTTCATCAAAAGTCTTATTGAGGGTACGGATATGATCGATCGTCTTCTTACTTTTCATCAACATGTCATCCATATAAAATCCCATAGTCTTCCGAATATCCTCCTCGAAAACCTTATTGACAAGCCTATGGTATATTGCTTTAGTGTTTTTTATTTCGAAGGGCATAACGTTGTAGCAAACTTTACCTTAGTTGGTGATGAACGAGGTTTTTTCTCGATCTTCTAGATTTATCTTTATTTGATTATATCTCGAGTGTGTCCATGATGTTGAGAAGCTTATGCCCATTCGGGGTAGCGGGTAGTGATCTTTTAGGCAGGCCCTATTGATGTCGGTAAAATTAACACACATGCGCTATTTATCCTTCTGCCTTGACCTGGCTGAGAATGTTATCTTCCTAGTCTCTGATCTCCATGACTCTTCTCTGCGTTCTCCAGGCTCTCTGCACGGATGTCCTCGTTCTGACCTTATGCCCAATCGATCAAAAGTAGAGCCTCTGCTCAACCTCTCTAACATACTGGGGCATTCTATGGTGTACGATTGATCATCATCGTAACCTGTTGATCGAATGGTCGACGTTTTCTCGATCTGTAAGATTGGCCGCTTCGATCAGAGTCTGTCCTCCTCCTAGAGCTGCCTCTATCACCAATTGAGCCATTTCCAGTCGCCTTGGGTTTTCTACATCCTTCTTATGGTGCGCAAGCCTCATGTCCCTAAGTGGGGATGTATGAGGCATTTCTCGCCTTCTATAAGAATTTTCCCTAACTTCTAGGGTAATTAGGTCCAGTTCAAAAAAAATTGTCCAACCAAGATGTTTAGCGTCAACTGTTTCATATTCTCCTCCATGGCCTCTTGGCTTTTATTCTATAATTGGTAGACTGATTGTCTTAGATAAAATACACTAATTACCATCAAATAACATATAAGAGATTGATTTACTGAAACATTAATATAGGAAATAAGATATTGAGAGCTGAAAAAGAGAGCATACGAACCGTATTTACATGGTTTGACCCAAAATGATGCCTACGTCCACGAATGCAGTGTTGATAATACTAATTTATTGGAAAAAGGCTATTGACAAGTACCAGAATGACGCTTTCAGGTTCTCTTTATAGTTTGGCAGCATAACAGTAATAATAATCTAAGAAGTTATCGATATGTGGGTAGCATGTGCTATTTATATGTTGTTAGAGGAGGGAGAAAAAAAAGCGACATGTGGCTCACGCTTATAGGTTATATGAGTACACGCTTTACATATATGGCCAGAGAATAATCACAAGTTACTTACTTGTACGTGGGGGAGAATATTTGCATATATTCGCAACATGAACGTGCATAAAAGATTGCTGACGCCCTCTAGTCACAAAATACGTGCTTGTTATAACAGAGTTAACTAACAGTGTTAGCTGGAAGCGTTATCTAACAAAGGTAAATTTCGTGTCAAATGAAGCTGAGCCGACCTCTATCTGAGCCGATCAGGTTGTTACTAAGGTCGACCTCATCTCTAGTTGGTAGGTGTATCTAGGTGTCCTCTTCTATTTGGTCCACGTGTCATCCCATATGCATAGTATAACACCAATACAAGAAAGACATCAGATCCAAATTCATTAAATTATCCATACTATGAGCTCATAATCAAAGTAAAGAAAATATATTAAGATCAAGAACAAGCATATGAAACCTTCTAAAACCATGAAAGAATAAGCAAAGAATTCCATGATTCAAAGAAGCATGTTAACCAAGCAACAAGACCATGATCAAGACAAAACAAGCACAAGCCTCATTTCAAGGGAAACATTCCATGCTAATTGATCAAAAGAATCAAGAAAAATTCTTCCAAAGTTCTAAAGATTTAGGAGATTTTGTAAAGAATTAAACAATCTCACAAAAGCAAGTACAACCTCAAACCTTCTTTCTAAAATCATCATCAACCTTCCCTTAAAGTTTAAGATCATTTGGAGATAATTTTTGACCTCTTGGAGTCGACTCAAAGGTCACTCTACGGGGGTAGAGTCGATTCCATATTCAACTCTAGCACCCACTCTTGTAGGCCATTTAGGGTTGTTTTCTAATTAGACAAAGAATTAAGGTTACGACACTCAGAGTCAAATTTAAGAGGATGAAGTCGACTCCAAAGGTATTTTAGGAAAAAAGTTTCAATAACTCTTTTTTCAAATTCAAATTCCTCAAGCCTTGAATTTAATAAAATACCGTCTAACTACTAATTTTTTACGAACTCTATAAAAGGGCCCTTTTGACTTCCATTCTAAACACATAAGATATTGAAACATCATCCCAAGTTTTAAAGTCCCATTAGAAATATTGTGTCATCTATCTTTGAGTTTCTAGAGAGAGAAACCAAGTCCCAAACTCATTTGAAAGTTTTAGACCCCAAAACTTTATTAAATCCAAAGCTTCAAGAAAATCCACTTGAGCTAAGTTTCAACCCAAATTCCCCCTTTAACAAATATCCCAATACCTTATCCAATTGTGATATAAATTCAAAGCCTAAACCTTATGAGCATTGTACTTGTGATTATTTGAAAGATTACTTTTCTAGAGATGGAAAGTAAACCCATTTCACCATTATTGCTTCTTGAAGCAAAGTTTCTTTTACACTTTGGTTACAAAATTTGTCATTGTTACTACGGTTGAACTTAATTGCGGGGAGTCGAGGTGAGATTAAACCTTGGGCTCTTGCGTGTGTTCTACTTGGCCAAGGACGGGTATATCGTCTTATTGGTAGCATTTTGCAAGGTGTGATAAATCCTTGTAAGATTATTGGTTTAGTGAACCGGAGATAGTGAAGTTCATTGAGTACATCTCGAGTGTGGACATAGGCTAGGCCAAACCAGGTTAAAATCTTATTTTGAACAGTTTCTCTAAGCTTCCTATTTAATATTATTATTAACTGTCTAGAAAATTTATCCATTACATGATTAATTTCTTAATCATTCATTGAATCATCCTATTGCAACTAATCTTTTAAAGAGAGGTGTAAAAAGTTTTAAAATCGCCATTGAATTTATAAATACTTAATTCACCCCTCCCTCTTGGGTATATTTGGTATATTTTCGGGACAACAAAACATACTAAGATCCTTTTTAAAGATGTTTTTGAGAACTTAAGAACAAAAATATTCTTCTTCATTAATGATCTTCTGAATATCAAATCCAAATGATAATTTATCATCATCGATTGAGTGCGGCGGATTTTGCAAGCAATTGTTGACATTAAAAGATAAGTGGATGCCAGGACATGGACATGTTGTGAAATGCAATGGATTCTACAACTGCTATAAGAGAAATTTTGAGTATACATGCATAATCACATATTAATTTTAGATTAATCACCATATTAAATTAAAAACCGCTAGCCATAAGTTAACCCGTTTGATCTCATTAATTTGGAATGAAAAGAAAATTATAATCATTAATTTCAAGATAATGCACAATTCGAATTTCTATTAGAGAGGATTAATCATATTTTGGCCTATATTTCTTTGTAGTTATCATGGAGGGTAGTTCAATTTCGCATCCACATTTTTTTATGGCAACAATTATGCTTATTGAAAAATTAAGATATGATTTTTCCTAGAATCACTTAATGAATGTGTTTGGTTAAGAATTGATCACGGTTGGCCTCTCCTCACCGTTAAAGAGAACACCAGATGAATTCCCAAGCTTGTAGATTATGTGATAAGAATGGCCACGATCTTTGCAATTATAACTCTAGGTGTTTGAACTATGTTTTTAATTAGCCTAGGCTGAGAGGTTTTACTGAATCATAACATGCAAAACGAACAAGTCTATCCGAGACACTTTATAACTCACTCATAAAGGCACTAACATAGTTTGAGTATCCAATTACCAACAACTCACCACAAAATTTGAGGTTTTAGAAATGGAATATGGTGAGACTTTTGATGAGTATTACGCTAAGTTGTTTAATATATTCTACACATCTTTTAATTTGTGAGAGAAAATTCTAGAGATCAAAATTTCCTGCAAAATCATAAGGTCCCAACTTGAATGGTTGGAGCAAGGTTTCACTATAGTCACTTTAGATAGATGAATGTGGAAATACATGAACTCGTAAGATCCCTATAAAGTTGCAAACTTAACAAGTGTTGCCTACAGAAGAAGTGAGATGATTTGAAGGCCAAAATAATGATTTCCCATGTTCAGATGACGAGTCTGAGTTTAATGAGGATGAAATTCTTTTACTGGCAAAGAGTTGATGTGTGTGAGAGAGAGAGAAAGAGGAGGGAAAGAGAGAAATATGAAGAAGAGAGAGAAAGAGGAGGAAACATAATGTCCATTAAGTTTTTTAACGGAGGGGTGACTGTGAAATACTTTTCAAACATTTAGGGTAAAATTGAAATATTTGAAAGATCATGGGAGAAATCAAAATTTGACATAAATTTTAAGTTCTTTTTGGCAATTAAACCTTGAAAAAAATGATTAGAAGAAATTTGAGGAAAACAAGACCAATAATGTAGAGAAATCTTCGAGTAGTTGTGACAAGAAGAATCAAAATGGCACTACACCAAAATGGAAAAATTGACACCCTTTCAGCGGCTAGCCTTGTCACGGTCATTGATCGTGATAAAAAAACACGTATTTTTTGTCACGGTCATTGACCGTGACAAGGCCGTGATAAAGGCTTGTCATGGTCAATGACCGTGACAATTCTATAAAGTTGTCACGGTCAATGACCGTGACAAATCTGTCAGCAAAAAGCCCTTTCCCCTCCTTTTTTTCTCACCGCGTTCCCTCCAATTTCTCTCTCTCTCTCTCTCTCTCTCTCTCTCTCTCTCCCATTTATATATATATGTGTGTGTGTGTTTGTATATGTGCGCGTGTGTGTGTGTATGTGTGTGTGTGCGTGTGTGGTGGGGGAGGGGGTGGGGCTATGTGTGTGTGTGTGTGGTGGGGGGTAGGGCAGGGGTGGGTGGTGGGGTAGGGGGTGGGGCTGCGTGTGCGTGTGTATGTGCGCATGTGTGTATATGTGTGTGTAGTGTGCGTGTTTGTGCGTATGTGCGAGAGAGGGAAATGATGGGGGGGGTGTGTGTGAAGGGGGGTGGGGATGCGTGCATGTGTGTGTGTGCGCGTGTGTGTGGGGAGGGGGCGAGGGTAGGGCTTGTTAATTTTTTTTATCAAATTTTGATTGGTTTATTAGATATTTTCCCTCATATGCAAGTAGTATCCATTGTAAATGAATTGATTGATTATTAATTTTTTTAGTAAATTAATATATGAAAGTGGGATTGCCCCTCATTGTAAATTAGTAAATTAATAATTGTTTACTTTAATTGTTAGTTTAATTGATGAAAATAATTAATTGAATAGATGAATTATAAGGAGTACGAGATACACATTTGTTGTTGACATTGTGGTTGATTATAGTGGATTGATGTTGGTTTGGTTAATTTTAAAAGTGGCATGACCACTGGATTATTGTCCATATGGGGGTGGGATTTTTCAACTTTTTTCGAAAATTACTTTGTATAACGAACAATATATATATAGTATGATAATTAAATGAAACATACTTGAAATTACATATAGTGCGCATAGATACTAGCCTTCTAGTTTTTATGCGTACGCATTCAATAGCCCTTAGACCCGTTCGAGAGTCATTACCCCTGTAATGAGATCTCTCGAATTGTCCCGTTTGGACAGTTTGAGACTGCATAATTTCTGTATAATAATATTCTTAGTGGCTTAAAGTTGTTACTTTTGGAGGGAGTTCTGCAGTTGTATCCTAATGTTCTCTGAGTACATACTAGATTGACAAGTGTGACTGTTATTTCAATTGATCCATTGAAATAACACTCACACTTGCCAATCTACGCCGTGTACTTGGAGAACTACGGGGATATGCTGCCGAATTTTTCTCAAATCGTAACAATGTGCATGAGTTGTTAAGTATATTATAGAAAAATGCGGTTTTGAATGGGATAGGACCACTCACCCTTCAGAGGAGATGGAGGAAATAGAAATTTCTATTAAAAATTGAATTTGAATTTGAAATTTAAAAATCAAATATAAATAAGACATAATTAAATGAAACATACTATAAATCTAAGTTTTGTTTATACTAATCCATGAATATACGCTTCTTACCTTTAATAGGTGATTAATTGTGGTAGCTGTGATGGGATATCCGAAATACAAAGAGTGGATGGGTGAGACAAATAGAATGGATGATGTGTTTCGCAGAGGTGCTAATGAATTTGTGAAATACGCAAAGAGATGTCATAATGATGAAGAGTTTCCGTGTCCTAGGTGTAAGAATGGTAAGGTGTTTGAGTGGAAAATAATTGAACTACATCTGTTAAGATCGGGTATACAAGATAGTTATCGATTTTGGAGTTTTCACAGTGAATTGAAAGTTCCTTTTGTCCCTGACCAACCTTCACAACAACCTTCAACAAGTAGGATAGATGTAGAAGAGGACGACGTAGATCATAATATGTTAGAGGATTTAGTTGATGATGCGTACGGGGTTTATGAAGTAGAGGAGAATGAGGTTACTGATGATGTACACGGTTCAAGTACTCGTGAAGATATCACGATAAACCTTGACGATGACTACCAAAGTTTAAAATTTAAGGCGACCCAATCGTTATACTCTGGCTGTGAGAAAGATCAAACAACTTTACATGCCATGGTTGGTTTGCACTGTTTGAAGACGCAGTACGGTTTGTAGGGCAATAGCATGACAGGATTTCTGAAATGGGTGAAGGGATTACTACCCAAGGAGAATACGCTTCCAAATAGCTATCCTGTTATGAAGAACAGTTTGAAAGGTTTGTGAATGAAGTATAAATCGATTCATGCTTGTGTGTATGACTGCATATTATACCGAAAGGAGTATGAAAACTTCGATCGTTGTCCGATATGCGATGAACCTAGATATGTCCAATCTACTAGTAAGGAAGGCACAAGCTCAAAAGTGTCTCAAAAAGTGTTGAAATATTTTCCCGTTGGGCCTAGATTAAAGCGATTTTTCACAGTACCAAGGATAGCGGAGGCAATGACTTGGCATGCTAGGGCAGGATTAGGGGATAATATCATGCGTCATCCTATTAATTCTACAGCCTGGGGGAGGATGAATTATAAGTATCCCGATTTTGCTCGAGAACAGCGCAACATTCGTTTGGCTATATCAACAGATGGTTTCAATCCATTTGAAAATCTAAGCACCAATCAGAGTGTATGACCAGTGATCCTGGCCCCACTCAACCTCCCTCCTTCACAGTGTATGAGACCTGAATTTTCGATAATGGCTTTGTTGATACCTGGGCCAAAGGCACCAAGTGATGACATCGACGTCTACCTGGCTCCTTTGGTAGAAGAATTAAATGAGTTGTGGGAAGAGGGTGCGCAATCATTTGACTCTTTTAGAAAAGAGGAGTTTACGCTGAAACCTATGTTGATATGGGCAATTCATGATTTTTCAGCTTATGGGACATTATCCGGTTGTGTAGTACATGGTTATTTGGGGTGTCCTATTTATGGAGAGGAGAGTGAATCTCTTTGTCTATCCTTTAGATAAAAAAATGTATACCATTACCATAGGAGGTTTTTACCCCCGGCTCATAGTTTCAGATTTGAGAAAGGTTCCAATTTTTTATTGAGAGGGTTGAACATAGGCTACTGTCGAGACAACTTTTAGGTTCAGAAATTGAAAGTAAATCTTCTGAATGTGGCCCTAATATGCCAGGTAAGAATTCCAAATTTAAGAATGTCAAGCATAAGAAGACCCCAACTGGGAATGAAACTGAGACAAGAAAGGCATGGTCTAGGAGACAATGAAACTGTGACCGAAGCGATTTGTGTGTTGGAGAAGTACTTTTCCCCAGCATTCTTTGACATAAGTGTTCACTTGTTTGTACACCTATGCGACGAGGCACTTCTTTGTGGTCCAGTTAGATATCGGTAGATGTATCCGTTTGAAAGATTGATGAAAGTTTTTAAAGATTAAGTCAAGAATATGCGATACATTGCAAGATCAATTGAAGTGGAATAGATCACCGTGGAGTCATCAATATATACCCGGGAATATATGCCTGACTCGACCAGCGTTGATGACACTGATGAGTTCGTCGATGATGGTGGGGGTGGGACATGGTGTGTGTGCGTGTGTGTGTGTGCTGGGGGAAGGGGGTGGGGCAGGGTGGGGGGGGGGGGGGAGGGGGCAGGGATGGTAATAAATATTCCAATTTGTACAGAAACATCCATTTTTGATTTGCACTTTATTATTTTCACTCTTGTGTAGTGTGCGTGTGTGTGGGCAGTAGGGGTGGGGGTAGGGATGTTTAACAGTAACAATTCATTTTTATTTGTAGTAATTGTACATATTTGCATGTCTTCTTCTAATTCATTTTGATTTGTACTAATAACATTTTGTTACACCAAATGTCTCCTTCAGGTATTAAGGCGAGGATGATGATGCTGGTTATGATGATGTCGTTTGGGCTCGGTGGTAGCGGAGGCGACGGGGGCTCCTCGACCCCTAGGCTCCCCAAATATGGAAAATTGGGGATGGCCATCGAGAACAAGTCGGGGTTATTAGCGAGATACCTCGAGCTGGTAAAGACGATCATCTGCCCGAGGTACATTAATTGGAAGGAGGTGCCATATGAGTTCAAGTTAGCTATTTGGGTGGCACTACAAGTAATGTATTTATATTTATATTTATATGAATATTTCAATTTCAATTTCAATTTCGATTTCGATTTCGATTTCGATTTCGATTTCGATTTCGATTTCGATTTTGATTTTGATTTCGATTTCATTTTATATTTGTATTTATATTTATATTATTTATTCGCAACTAACATTGTATTTGTTGGACATGAACAATTCAGCCTGGATCCAAAGCTACGCGATTCCGTCTTGGAGCAGTTGAGGGAGCAACACAAGACGTGGAAGAAAAATATGCGAATTCGATACTTTGGGAAGTCACGAGAGTTCGTTATCTTAATGCGTGAATCCGTCCCGCTGAAGGAGCCGATCTCATTGGCACAATGGCAAAAGTTCATTGACAATGAGATCGAGGAGTGACAATTGGCATCTCGCCAATCGAGGAGGGAAAATCGGGCAAAAAAGACGGACGTGCACTACTTCGTCCGGACGTCTTACGCCGAGGTGGAGCATAGGATGATGGTAAGATTTAATTTTACTATAACTACAGAAATATATTATTATGCATTATTTTACTTTGCGGGGCCGATACTAATTTTACTTTATTTTATTTCAGGGGACAGGGAGTGGCCCTGGGGGTAGGCCACATAGGCTCGATACTTATGTGGCTCTTCGGACGAAAAAGGGGAAGGATAAGGAGGTGTCCCCGAGCATCGCGACCACGATTGTAAATAATCCGACAGTTTACTTTTTATTAATTATGTTATAATTTTTTAATTTACTTATTTTACTAATCATGTGTTTTTTATCGTTTCAGGCAAAGCTTAGGGAAGTGCATGAGTCGCAGTCTGATGCCGATAAGGCATCTTTGTCCACTGACGCACTCAGCCAAGTGCTTGGCGCTAATCTCAAGGGGAGGGCAAGGGGGGTGAGCTCGCGAGCGGCCAAATCTAGGATCATCGGATTGGAGACGAGCGACACCGGGTTGACTCGAACGGTGGACTCGCATAACGCGAAGCTGTTCCGTTTGGAGGCGACGGTCAAAGATATGTTCTCATTCATGAAGCGTTCGTTAGGCGGAAACCGTAAGGGGAAAGGGAAGGAGAAGGAGAAGGTGGTGGAGGAGGAGGTGCATGAGGACGAGGATGTGGACCTCGCTGCTTCATCAATGCCACGTACGGACTTTGATGATCCACTTCCCTATTTGGCTCCCTTCGACTGACCGATGTCGACACTTGGTTGGCCGAGCGTGTTTATACTAGACATATTTGATGGCCAGCGGATAAGGCGGGGGTTGAGGCACCCGCATATCATCCAGGGTGCACTAGTTCATGGACGTGTGCTTCAAGACATCGAGTCCAAGGTGCTCGTCATGCATGTGATACCCGGGAAGGAGAACTCCCCATTGTGGTTGCGGAAACAATGCGGCACGATGTATATTAGTGGGTGTGTCAATTCGTATATCGTGTGACCTACTCACCTCCTCAGATCTAACCTTACCCAAGACATGTAGTGACATTATTTGAATTGAATTATTTTTAATTTGGTACATTTAAATTATATTTGGATTATATCGTGATGCATATTGTCTCTATTTTGAATGTATATTTGCATTATCTCTATTTTATTTGGATAGATGATGCTTGAACAGGTACAACGTTTTTATAATATGTACAAATATACTGCTGGGTAGTGGCAGTGACCAAACTGCCCAACAGATTTTTTTTCAATTCTGCCCAGAATTGTCATGGTCATGGACCGTGACAAGTTCGTGACAAAGAAACTTGTCACAGACTTGTCACGGCCAATGACCGTGATAATTTTTTATTAAATGTCACTGATTTGTCACGGTCCTTAACCATGACAAACTTGTCATGTCAAGGTCAAGGACCGTGACATGACCGTGATAATTCTAACGAACTTATCACGGTCTATGGCCGTAACAAAAAAAGTTGTCACCCCAGGAATTGTCACGGTCATTGACCTTGACAAGTTAAACTTGTCAAGGTCAATGACCGTGATAATTCGACAGATTTGGTGTAGTGTGATGTTAAGAATAATGATTGAGGATATGCATACCAAGAGTATGGTCATTGGCCATTCAAGTGTCCCATTAATTTAAGACTTAAGATAGAGTCATAGAAAGCTTTAAATGATACTCTTAGTGATAGTAATTTGGAGCTGGATGATTTGAGTGATACATCCTCCACCCGATCGTAATTTCATCGTGTTTACTGCCAGTAGTGCAACTAATATTTTTCCCCCATTGAAGACAAAGTTGAGATTGTTGACACTGAATCCCGGTCATGAGATTCTTAGGGAGATGGAAAGAGTGATGAGGAATATGGGGGATGGTTAGAACTTCAATATGTTTAGAGTTATAAAATACTGCCTCCATCCCGAATTAATAGTCGCTATTTAAAAATGATGGTTTTTAAGAATTCACTCAATCAATGGTCAAAATCAAGCCTTGTTCACTCTCATGGAATTTGATCCATCGATTACGTCTAAAAAAGGAAAGCGACTATTACTTTAGGATGACCCAAAAAGGAAAGGACTATTAATTTGGGATGGAGGGAGTATTTACTCATTACTTTAGCAATTGTGTTGATTTCATAACAAAACTTTGATGGACTCAGACCATCACTACAATCGGATTGGAGAAAGAGAGGAGAGGCAATAAATTGCAACAAAGGGGAAGGTAGATTTGAGGAGTTGTATACAAAAGGAAGTTAACATATTAAGAAATAAAACTAGTTGGAGGGGGACATTAGATTAGAATATCACATCGTTGAAGTTTATTTTCGACTCTTTTAAGTGTCTTGTTTTGAAAAAGAAACCTCAGTAAAGGAGGCATTTCGAATTTTCCCTTTAAAAACATATATTAATGGTGTTCAATAGAAAATGGGAGAAAAATTATAAATACAAATTACAGATATTATATATAAATCTGACAAAACGAGTGTATATGATGATCCCGTAGAACCCAAAAGATAGGATTTATCCTTGCAAATTTATATATAAATTTATGTGGCTCAACTCAATGAGTAATGAAGTTACATATCTACATACATAATAAGTAAGGTTACATGAGTTTCTACCTTAACATGAAGTATTTAGTAAAGAGAATTGTAAGTGAAGCAGGTGGCTATAATGCAGAATATACAGATGAAGAGTGAAGTGAGGAGGGTGACATTCAAGAGTTTGGTCATACCCCAGTACCCAGCCAGTGTTACTGTTCCATCTGCTACTACTCGAGCTAAGGTCCCAGCTTCAGTTGAGAGCAGTCCACCATTATAGGTCCCTCGTGAAAGACGTGACGACATAACACGAGATAAAAGTGAAAGGTTAACACCTGGGTTGATCAAAAGAAAGGTAAATAGAACCTCATAACATGTTGACTTATTTGCAATTTGGAGTAGACCTGACAAAATGAGGCACGACACGATAACACGACACGAACCGATATGAAGTTATAAGTTAATGGGTGGACCCTTAATGGGTTCGGGTCATATCAGTGCCAACCCGATAAGACATGATAGTTAACGGGTCGGGTTAGGGTTGCCCCCCTTCACCCGTTAATACTCGATAAAACCGTTATGACCCATTAATTTAAGTAAATAAGATATACTTTTGGAACTTATAAATAATTTATGTAGCATAATGTTAATTTAATCATAATGAACTTTATTAAATGAGAGATTTAGTAATGTCAATGAATTAATGGGTCTATTTGGGTTAAAAAAATGAGATAATATGTCAACTTGTATACAATTCAAAATAATTCATTATGTTAATAGGTATTAACGAGTGAACATAACACGTCACGATAACATAACGTGTCGGGTATTTTTCACACGATAAAAAAGTCACCCGTTTAGATACGAACCCAATAAAATCCGAACACGATAAAAATCGACACGAACACGACTCGACACGACCCATTAACATGTCTAATTTAGAGTCTATTCTCTGTTTGTTATGCATAATATTATGACGTTGGGGTTCAAAATTTTCCATACTATGAGGTCATGTTCCAATGTCTCATAAATACTTTTTATAAGATTTTTTGAAGATCTTTTATGAGTTTTTTTTGTACTTGTGACACTTTTAGGCTCCAAATACATAATATATAAAACTTTGGAGTCTAAAAAGAAATCCTGAGTAATAAAAATAGAAATAAATAATTTTAAAAATTGGAATACGTTCCCTGAACTTCCCCAACAATATATTTGACTCGAAACCTTAAAAAATTACATATGACCCCAAAATGGTCATGGGTTGTGCTGCATGCAGGGGCGCTGGCACTGATAGTGCAGTAGGAACATTTGTCTGCTAGTGTAAATAATGTGTAAATATTACACTTTCAGCTAGACACATTGGAGCCTTTGAGAATATATTACAGAAAATAATATGTACATTGCATATTAAATATTTAACTAATCTCTAAATGAGGAGCATATATATTATATGGGACGTATCAGACGGCTCCAATTATTCTTTGTTTCTTAGAATCCCAACTTAGGTTTTGATAACATGACCAAATTAGAGGCTAATTAGAAGACATGGGACAGTTATTATGCATAATCGCAATAATCCCATATTTGTGTCGTTAGCTTTTCTAGCCAGTTTTTTATTTGTTTATTACATGAAAGTTCTCAAGTTTTACAAAAAATGAAGAAAACAACCAAAAATTACCTTCAAGTACTTCAGCAAATACGAATGTGATAAGAGCCGAGCAGACGTATTGCGGTACAGTGTAAGGGATGATCGTCTGAAAGCTGAGTAGTATACCTGCACATACCATTATTTCTGATGCCAGTAAAATTTGCCTGCAGTTTCACCATCAGAAAAGTAAAAATAAAAACGCATCAGCTGGAGATAACCGAAAGGGAGTATTTACGCCAACAAATTTACTCCAAATCACCGCATAAAAATGAAATACAAATTAGACTAACCACCCCCAAAAGTTTGGTACCTTTTTTTCCTTTTAAAATGTCTGATATACCTCCAAATAAATAAAAAATTATAGGTATACTAACACCACAAACTCAATAACACATAATACAAAATCTCAAAACTCTTCAATTTCAAAATAACATAACTATTTCACCCTGTTCATTTGTCCCCCAAACCTCAAAAATACATTGCAATAATCCTCAAAACACATCTACAAAGTATATAATGTCTAAAACTATTCATAAAACAAAGATTATATAAAAAAAATGGATTTGCTGTACTTACGACCCTCGTCGCTGTAAGTGATGAGTAATTTCGGTGAAATGTAATCGTAACCTATTTTTCCACGGTTGGAAGTGGCCATGAAAACAATTTTTACGGTGGCAAGTGGCCGTGGTAAGTGGATTAAGGTGGACAGCAACCGAAACAAATAAACCCACGGTGAGATACAACCGAAATGAACCCACATACGGTGAACTTGGACCAAGTTGGACCATCACCTACGGTGACGTGCAACCGTAGGTTCAGGGTTCGCAGATTTTTTTTTAATTTTAAAAACCCTAGTTTGTCCATTTCCTTTTTTATTCAATATATTACCAATAGTAGAATTTGTTAAATGGGTTTATATTTGGATCTGTAAGATTGAGAGGGAGGTGTGGGAGGGAAGTTAGAGAGAGAGAGGAAATAAAAAAGTGGAGTTTAAATTTTTTTGAGTTTTTATATGGGACAACACTAATGTAGTGTTGTGTTTGTTTGGTGTTTAGTATAAATGTACTTATGTGGTGTTTTATAAAAAATTGTGTTTTTGAGTAATTTTTTTTGGTGTAAATATCAGGATCCTAACCGAAAAATATATGCTGAAATTAAAATAACCCTCTTAACTATTGCATCGGTTGGAACAACCCCTTAAACTAAGGAAAAGTTACAAATACCCCTTATGTTATAATATTGTTCTAATTAATGGGGAGGGAAATTGAAGGAACGGTTGGAGTTTTTTCTTTTAGCAAAATTAATAGTTTACCGGAGGGGGGGGGGGGGGGGGGGGGGGGGAATTTGCAACCGGTGCTATAGTGTAGGCCCCACCCCAAATCAACTTTCCCGCAATAAATACTTTCTCTCAAAACTCGTTCAACCAAAGAGGTAGGAATACGTGTCGCAGGAATCGGTATATCCCAAAACCCTCTCTCAAACCCGTCAAACATTATTTATGGAAAATCCAACAAATTTTACAAAGAAACTTTTATTCAACACAATAACAATTCAACCCAAAAAAATCTGTAATAGTGAAGAAATTCCATAACCATTGCTATATATAAAATTCCAAAGCTCACAGAAAACCCACTACAACAATATTCTTCCTTCTTCCCAAAACCATTAAGCTACTACCTGAGCTTTCTTCACAGTTGAATTTGTTCCTTCTTCCCCAAACAAAATAGTGAGTTATGATGGAGGATGTTTGTTGGCAAACAAAATGGAAGGATGGAGTCTTCTCACTGGTAGTTTGTAGAAGTAGTCTCTTGGTTCAGTCGTATAAGACTGACACTAGGACAGTCTTGAGGACGGATTGAATTTGATCCCCAGTTTGATCCCCGACACTATTACAATAATGCTTGACCAGCGAAAGCCACAAACCGCGAATGGGGATTAGTCGAGGTTCACGTAAGCTGACTCGGATACCTCATGATATGCTAAAAAAAAAGGTGTTACCCCCACACGTAGAAGCCGAACGAATTTAAAAGAAGTCTGAGATAGTGGTGTATGTATATATTATTTCTTTTGGACCACTAATATAATGTTTTCGAAAATGATTAAAGGGGAAACATTTTTTCCGTCGTTAATTTGCTTTTCTGCTAGTATCCCGATTTATAATATATTAAGATTCATTTTACTTTAAAGTTTTAAAATTATATATTTCAATTAATTTGAAAGTATTTTAATCAAACAGTGTTAGATGTATTTTAATCAAATAGTACGTGAAACATTATTGATTTGCGCAAAAAGTATTTTCTTGTGACTTTCTAAGATTTTCCTCCAAACCAAATAGACAGTTTTTCATTTTACTGTAAGAAACCATTGACAACCAAACACACAAACAAAAATGACTTTCCTTTTCCTTCATTTCATCTTTCCCTGGAAATATTTTTCCACTTAACTTTCTCGACAAACAAACGGAGCTTAAAGGAATTAGATTTAGGGTCATTTGGCCTTTGATCCTCTTTTGTGAGGCCTATATCCCTTTGGATACCAAACTTTAATGTAATATCACTTTGAGTACCATTTTCACTTTTTGCAACACTTTTGCGGATAAAATATATGGCAAAAAGTAATAAAAAGTGTAAAATGAGTCGCAAAAAATGAAAATGGTACCATAGTGATAACACATTAAACTTTGGTACCCAAAGTGATATACGATACAACACATGACATTCAAAGGCCAAATGACCCTTTATGATAGATTTGATGTAAATCAAGGGTTCAATTTACCTCCTTACTAACGAGCTAAAATATTTGAATGCCCTATGAAAATTAGGGTTAGTCATTAGTAACGAAGCTAATTTTTTTTTAATATCAACTGATGATTTTCTTTGGAAGTTAACCTAGAAGGACCATTCATTAATTAATTTTAAAATTTATGCCCAACAATTAAGCAACTCATGACATTTTCTTAACACTATTTGTGTTATTAGAATAACCACTGTTCTAAAAAACCCGCCTAGGCTCCGCCTAGGCTTAAGGCTTGGGAGAAACGCCTCGCCTTACGCTTTTCACGCCTTATTCTTGGTAAAACCCTTAAGGCACACTTTTTTCTAAAAACAACAATGATTTAGTGAAACGATGTCGCCTTTTAAAGAATTTGTTTACAAACCGGACCATTATCTCATCCAAAATAATCAAATAGTATTTTAATTTGCATATATTCAGACATATTTTTATGATCTTTGCAATTTTTGTACTTTAATAGCCTTGTTATGGTTAGAAAATATTAAAATATATTAAGAAGGCCTAAACGCCTTTTCACGCCTTTTTACGCCTAGGCCCGCCTAGGCTTCTAAGGCTTAAGGCTTGGCCTCCACGCCCCGCATTTTTTAGAACCTTGAGAATAACAAACAACAATTTTTTTAGGAGCAAACACCCTTCTTTTTATTACCGTTCTTCTATAAAATTGACGTAAATGACGTCAAATTGGAGCAAGAAAAGATAATTCTCTCTCAAACTCTCTTTAATCAAATCTCTCAAAATGGAAGAATGCCTCAAATGAGGCTACATAAGGGGTATTTATAGGAAGGAGGTTACTTGGCCTCTAAACTAAGAATCTAATTACATTTATGTCCCTAAGAGATAATAACCTTCCTTATTCTAAATACTAACAAAAAAGGAAAATACAATGAAATACCAAAAATAAAAGAAAGACTAAAAAATAACAAAAATACAATAAAACCCTAAAATACTAAAAATAACCCTCATTCTTCATTCCCATCATTCTCTCCGCATTCGAAAAAGTTCATCCTCGAACTTTAAGATTGAGGTCGAATGTAAAAATTTCCAAAATTGCGTAAGAGGCAAAACTTGAGAGGCCAAAATGTAATTTTTGAAAAGTATTGAGGAAGAGTCTTCAATTCTTACATCATTCTTCATCTTCTTCCTCATGCCACACATGCCTAATCATCCAAAATATCGACCACCGGGGTCAAAAACCAAGGTTTTGATGTCAAACCCTAGTTCTTGCACATGTAGGTGGGTTATGACCAAAAATAGGTTGCTGGGGCTAGATATGACTAGATCTGGAGGGTTTTGGGTTAGATCCGAAAGAGAGGGTAGCAGATCTGGGAGTGGGGTCGTGGCTGCTGGGGGCTTTCTCCAGTGGTTTATGATCTCCCCCAAGGCAGAATCTTAGTGGGTTGGGGTTTGCCAGAGGAAGGCCTGCCGACCACCTAAGGGGTGGTCCGACCAATGGGGAGAGGTTTTTGGGATTGTCGGGGGTGTTCTTTGGAGGTGGGATGGCGGGTCGACGTCGGAAGTGAGTTCGGAAGGTTGGCTAAAGGTCGAAGAGCTTGTTGGGGAAGATGGGCGGTATAGGGGCTGTCATCGGCCATGAGTGTGGTGGTCCGACCATGGAATGAAGGGTTTTGGGAGATGCTGTTGGGTTTTATCATTGGGGATTTTTGTTTTGGTGTCGGAATGGGTTTTAGGAGGCTTGTTAGAGGTGCCTGTAGGGGTTGGCCACGGTTCATCTTAGATGAATTTTGGGTTGTCCGGTTGGTAGTTTGTGGTGGTGGGGTGTTTCTTGATGTGGTGGTGGGGGTTTGGAGATAAGTGGGGCTAAGGCTAGTTTTTTTTGGGTAGAAGGGTGAAAATGGTTACGGAAGCGTGGGTAAATGGGTTTTGGGGACTAGGGTTAGGGTTTGGGTTACTGGTGGTGGGTGGTTCGAAGTGTCTTTGGGGGTGGTGGTGCGAGGTGGTTGCCGGTGGAGGAATTCGCGCATTCATCTCTTCCATTTGGGCCTTCAATTGGTTGAGGGCTTCCAAGATTTGCTCGAAAGGGTTTGCCGCGGAGATATTTATCTTTCTTGGACCCACCTTGACGTTATTTACGATTTTTATTTTTTTACAACAACGGGTGGAGTGGCTAGGCTCTGTATCAATTGACGTAAATGACGTCAAATGGGAGCAAGAAAAGATAATTATCTCTCAAACTCTCACTAATCAAATCTCTCAAAATGGAAGAATGCCTCAAATGAGGCTACATAAGGGGTATTTATAGGAAGGAGGTTGCTTGACCTCTAATCTAAGAATCTAATTACATTTATGCCCCTAAGAGACAATAACCTTCCTTCTTCTAAATATTAACAAAAAAGAAAAATACAATAAAATACCAAAAATAAAAGAAAGACTAGAAAATAACAAAAATACAATAAAACCCTAAAAATACTAAAAATAACCCTTATTCTTCATTCACATCAAAAATGAAAACTTGAAGGAAAGGAAAAAAAAAACAGAAAAGTCTGGCTATCGAAAATTGATTAATTATGGTTCGCATTTTATGCTATATGAAATAATGTCTTCACCAATACACATTGAGATGAAACCACTCTTTTAGAAGTCTTTCTACCGAACTCAAACTCTAAACCTCTTAATTCTTAAAGTTATTACGACCACTTTAATTTCAATAGCTGAGATTCTTACTATACGATGAGAGAAACTAAATCTAAAGTGTAATTATAAATTGAGTGGTTGCTCAAGTCTCAATGTGGATATGAATATTATGTTTATTAAACGGGTCAACTTAGACAGACGCACACATTTGTTGATGTATAATATTCTCATTTTTCGGGAATCTAGTAGTTTTTTCATTTAATGGAAAAAAATGGACTAAATAATAAAGAGTCCTTCATTTTTTTCCCCAGAGGGCCATGTATAATAATCCATTTAATGGAAAAAGACTATTTGATAAAAAGTTTCTCCAATTGTGCGCTTGATTACAAAATTGGATTTTTTTTTTAATTTTAATTTTATGAGAAGTCGGAAAAGGAGTGAAATTGAGGTAAGTGACTCTGTGAGATGCATGGGCGGAGCAAGAACTTTCATTTAAGGGGGTAAAGTCTAACACTATATATTTTCTCAAAATTAAGGGGACAAGGTTCTATCTTAAAATAGATATAGTATCAAATGAAGAGGGTAATACAAAACTAATTTTGTATTTTTTTATAAAAACAAAAGGGGCAATGCCTCCTTTACACCTAAGGTAGATCCTCCCTAAATGAGATGTTATCTTTGATGATGTTGAGATTCAGCACCACCAGATAAGTGATGATGAGCTCAAACAGTAGTAACAATGGCAGCCATAGAGATGTATGTGTGTAAGTTGTATAAAAGGGGATTAGTATAAGAGGAATAAGACAATGATGTATAGTGGTTCAACCAATATGGCCTACATCCACTGTGAGTGTGTGATCCACTAGGTATGGGCACTAATGGCCTTGGATACAATGCACATGAGCTCCCTCTCTCTCTCTACTGCGTGTATAAGCAGAGTTTTAGCTAGGGTTACAATTATCGATCCCCTTGTAGGGTTGTAGGTGACAAGTATATATAGGTCTTGGGGGGTGTAGTGTACCCCCCAAGCATGCATAGTGCATGTGAATGATGTTCTAGCGAATCCCCTGCTGACACCTGTAGATGCCACCTGTGATTAATGATGACATAATATTCCCTCACGTGAGGGGGTGATATTGTTATAACTGTCTTCCACGTGCCATGTGAGCCTCACGCGCACTGTTCCACGCGTCTCCCAAACCACGTGCTGTGATGATGTCACCCTCGGCCTATGATATGAGGCCGAGGGCAAAGTTCCTTCTGGTAGTGAGTCTGGCCTAATCTGGGCCTCGTATTGTCGTACCCTCGGAGGGTCGTCCGGACCATGATGAGGGGTCGGCCCCTCGAAGGGTCGTCTGAGCATGATGAGGGGGTCGGCCCCTTGGAGAGTCGTCTGAGCCATGATGATGGGTAGGCCCCTTGAAGGGTCGTCTGGGCCTGATGAGGGGTCGGCCCCTTGAGGGGTCGGCCCCTTGAAGGGTCGACTGGGCCTGATGAGGGGTCGGCCCCTTGGAGGGTCGTTTGATATTGGTTAAGAGGTCATCCTGGCCCCGTCCAGGTGCAGTGCGCCCTCGACCTGGCCGGGGGTATATATGGGTATATCAATCTTACCTTTCGATTTTCCATGAAATCCAATTTTTTGTGGTTTGAAAATGAGTAAATGATGGAGCATGTATTACATTTACAACTGTTGTTCCCATTGAATTTATTTGCAACCAGGAACCATATAAGTAAAAAAAAAAGAAAAAATATTTTCCATAGAAAAAAAAAATGCAAGGCCAACCAAAGACACTCTAAGGTCTGAAAGTTTTACCTTTCTTCAAACATATTGCTGATGTAGCTTCCAACAAAAGCGTTAACGGGAAGGACCGTCAGCCCAAGACAAGCAAGAAAAATCGCCACATTGTTGGTTGACCATATGAAGTAGTATGTGGTGATGACACTTGATTCAGCAATTAAAATCTCCATAGCATATTTGAGCATAAAATATATAAATAGCTGAACCTGTTCAGTACGGTCATGATTAAATCAGTAGTGAGCCCAGATAAAGATAAGAAACCCACACAAAAGGTATGACACCACTTTAAATGATAGCTAGAAAAACATCTGAAAACCAAAGTAAATTAAAATTGGCAGGTTCTATTGCAAGTAATCTTATTACTGATCTACATAGGCAGTGAGGATAAACACCGGTGGACTTCCAAACATTTTTCCACTTCAGATTAATCTGATGTTTTATTCAACTCTTCTCACCATCTCCATACTTGTTGAAGTCCTTCCTCAACTGTTTAATTCAGCTTCATTGATAGCATTGAGACAAAGATCAAATCCAAAATAAATAAATAAATTAGATGTTTGTATTTCAAAAAATTTTGATCTCCGGAAATAAAGTTGAGAACAAAAGAACAATTTTTTCTCCTAATTTCAGTTTGAAGACTTACCTATTGACAAGCTGAGTTTCGAATTCTAAATAATGCTCAAACAAAATACACCTATCATTCAACGTCATTGATAGCGTTTAGACAAAGTTTCAAACCAAAAAATAAATGAAAACAAAATTTGATGTTCGTATTTTAAAAGTTTAAACCTCCAGAGATTAGAGCTGAGAACAAAGGAACATATTTTCTTCTAAATTTAGTTTGAGGACTGACTTAATGACAAGCTGAGTTTGGAATTTTGAATAATGCTCAAACAAAAGAAATTTAGCATGACTGGAAAATGTCAAAAATTCAGGGTAGATAAAATTATTCCAATACATAATAATGTGAGAATGTTTTTGTGTTTAACTTATATCAGAATAAACTTCCAAAAGTTGACTGAATAAGTGCATAGCCTCAAAAGTTTATTTGAATACATAGGCGGAGGCAGGTATGGGCTGGGGTGGGTGCCAGCCCGTCCTGTTTTGTTAAAAAAAAAAAAAAAAACAGAGGGTTATTTTGTATATTTGAAGTTCAGCCCGCCCTATTTTTTACTTTAAAGTATTAGTGGATAAAATTTAAATATGAAAAGTTATAAAACAAATCATTTGAAGCTCATCTAAACTCAATCACTCACTGTTTTGTCCAGTTCAAGAAACAATAACAACAAGTATGTATCCCTCTTTGTGATTGGTTTAAGGTTAACAAAACCCATTTTTTAGATTGTTTTATAAGTCTATTTTTTTTTTGTGTATGAATTTTACGATGCTAATTGTATTATCTCGTACTCCCTCATTTTTTAGATTGGGTATGAAATTGTATGAAATGATTCAAGGTCCCCCGAGCCACCTTATATTTTATTATTTTAAAGTAATTATTTGGTGAATACTAAAAAATAACCTCAAAAAAATTCGGCTCGGGGGCTCCCGCCCCCGAACCCCTGGAAATTACCGTAAAGGTAGCCCGTCCTGTCGGGAAATCCTGGCTCCGCCACTGTTTGAATAATCATTTACTTTTCATCCAAAGAAAAAGGAAAATTTTTTTTTGAATGATTACCCCATGCTATAGCTGAAGGAATTTCTAGAAGAACATCCCTAGAATGGGAAAACTATATATTTATAGTCCCCCAAGTTCTGGAGAAATGTTTTTTTTACATGCCTAGGAATAAGATTTGCAGCAATGGCAGGATTAGCATGAAACTAAGAGTGTGTTTGGGAACTCCAATTTCAAGTCATGAAATTGAAATTGGAATATCTTCAGTTCAAAAAGATCAAATTTTGAACTAAAAATATTTCATGGCATGAAATTTGGTTCCCAAACATGACCTAAATGCACATAAACTGCTAAGGGCCTGGATAATACAAGAATAAGATCCGCACCTTTACAGATGGTGTAAGCAACCTATAAGCAGACGCAATTGAAGTGACAGGTTTGTGGATTTCCTCATGAGCTTCTTCGCTAGGATCACATTCTTGGTCCTCATCTTCATCTTGTTGTTTCTCTCTGGAACTTAAAAGCAATGTCTGGGTAAAACCATTCTCTACTACGCCATTTTCTATCCGTCCTGTAATGCAAAATTATATTTTAATCCATTTGGACAATTGAAATAGTAATAATTACAAAAAAAAAGAAGAAAAGAAAAGGTTTTACCAAAGTATAATCCACATAATATACGCACTTGTAAATGTTATAACTAGACATTTAGAAAGTGTAGCACAACAATGTGGTAAGACTCTAAAATCCTTAGTATTGTTAACTCTTTCTTATTTAGTATTAGACTCTGGTAAATTAGGGAGGAAAACATCTAGAATTAATGGCCGTTGTCCGTTTCGTAACAAAATGGTGACTAGAGTCAGTTGCTTAAAACTTTGATACCTTAAGTCTGAACACGATAGTAAAATGGTGTGCAAAGTCAAAATAACCCAAAGGATAGTAAGAGGTACCTTCAGACCCCAAATTAGGGTGTTATAATCTTTTTTTCTTTTTCTTTTTTTACCATGATGTACATAAACCCTATGTGTGCTGTTTTTATCATAACGAGAGTCATTCTTTTTCCAACAAAGTTTACATGGAATTATAGTGGGCCCATTCCAGGGATTGTATCGTATGACTCTCCCTCCTCTCTCTCTCTCTCTCTCTCCCGCCTCCAATAGTCATGCAATCTTCTCTCCAAGAAATTATCACTTGGACCAATGAACAGTCTTGTGGGATGCATCAGGAAAAGTTGAGACAGCAAAGGATATATGGACTACTGCGCAATAGTCGTGCAATCTTCTCTCCAAGAAATTATCACTTGGACCAATGAACAGTCTTGTGGGATGCTTCAGGAAAAGTTGAGACAGCAAAGGATATATGGACTACTGCGCAATAGTCATGCAATCTTCTCTCCAAGAAATTATCACTTGGACCAATGAACAATCTTGTGGGATGCATCAGGAAAAGTTGAGACAGCAAAGGATATATGGACTACTGCGCAATAGTCATGCAATCTTCTCTCCAAGAAATTATCACTTGGACCAATGAACAGTCTTGTGGGATGCATCAGGAAAAGTTGAGATAGCAAAGGATATATGGAATACTGCTAAGCGCCATCAATTGGAGTTTGACACTATGGTGCTTTAAGAAAAGGATACAATGATACAAGGATACAGGAGTTCTCTTCATTCATGAATAATTTCTGGGATCAGTTAAGCCTCTTGAGTTTTAGTGTCTTTGAGCCCCATTGCAAATACAGAGAGGAGCAGAGGTTGATACAATTTATGATTTTGAGCCTCATTGAGGCTCGATTCTTCATCGACATCCTTTCTAATCTGTCGATTCAGTGTTAATAACTGTTAGCTGAAGAGATATGTCTTGAAGCCCATACCAAAAGAGGGTTCTCCATTCACTTAGTCAGGTTGTTTTTGCAGTTCCCTATAAGCTCACCAACAATCATAATATGTTTCTCGGAAGTGTTGAACTAATCTACACAACAACTTAACAATAAAGGGACTCTCATCTCATCTCCTTATCAAAAGTAACAGTAATTGAATGTCATTCCCCAAATGGGGTTACACTATATATAGAAAACAATTTGGGAATATTCTAGCATCCATGTGAGGTTATGGATGACATCACTAAAGGATGGTCTCCTCCATGACATCACATGATTTAAAATAGCAAAATAATAAAAGAAAACATACAAGAGAATTAAATTTGAAAGAAAGACAATTATACCCTTCCGATTCACATCAAATCAACAGAATAAAAACCCCTTTAGAATCATTGTTGCTGAGAAAAGATTTTGTTAAGAGAAGGGACATTGGAAGGCAACAGTGCCCTAGCTTGCCGAACAAGAGATAACAACGGCCACCCAAACAGAAGCCCATCATATGGCAGTACAGTAGCAACACCATCTGCGAGTGAGGGATCATCATATGTACCGTCATTATTTTTCATCGTGGAGAAGTTGTAGATGTTAAGTCACTATCTCACCTTAAAAGTTTAAATTTGTGGTAGTGGAACTACAACAATCTATCATGCTCTCCAACACTTCCCGTCACATGATCCCCGGTCGCAAGTGGAGAGACAAATGAAGGTGCATCATGTATACAAACCAGATAAGTGCACGTCTCTCAAACCCAAGACGCTGTGAAACCCAAGCTTCGATACCATGATAAATCACTATTTGCACCAAAAAGCTTAAGCTGATAAGTAGCATACCAACAATGGAATCATGCTCTCGAACAGAAGAAACTCCTCTCAACTCATCAACCCCTTGAACTTTCAGTTTCCTAGTTTCTAGGTTGTTTTTTTAAAAAAAAAAACTTTGATACATAACTGATTCACGGTTTTAGACTTGAATACATTTTAATTTAAAAATTATATTTTGCCCAAAATTGTTAGAAAATCTGTCACCTTTAAATGTCACAAGGAAATCTAAATTAAAAGTAGTTTAAAAATCCTAAAAAGACAAAACTCTAAAAACAAAACTTAAAAAAAACCCACAAATGAAAACTATTAACATTGCATCTTCTTCGATCCTAGACCACCCCACCCCCACACTATCTGCGCCACCTCTTCTGCCCCCACCCCACCCCTAGCAACCCCCTCCCTCCCAGAAGCAAGCCCCCACGCCACACCCAACTGCTAGCAACCCACCCCTTACCCACCAACAGAAAACCCCATCCCCGGCAACCCCCCAACCCCAAACAACCCCAAGTCGATTCCAAAACCCACCACAATCTCTAACCCATTTGGATGGTTGAATCGATTTGGAGGATCGAATTGGATGGTTGAATCGATTTGCAGATCTCAGTTCAGTTTTTGGCTAACTTTTGATTTAACACTTTTAATATCAATTTGGATTTGTTTTGTTCAATTTGGCTTCAGTCTTTTTTCTTTATTTTTAATTTTGAATGTTTTTTTTAATACTTTTAGGGCTATTTTAAATTATTTTAATTTAAAATGCCATGCGGCAGTTAGAGTTAACAGATTTACAAATGATTTTGGGCAAATGACTAATTTCTGAATTAAAATATATTTAAGTCTAATATTGAAAATTAGTAATGTATTAAATTTAAAAAAAAATTATAGGTTTGTCCTCCTCAACATCTTTAGACATACTTTCTACCACCTACCTGTCAAAGCCCTCATAGAAAAATGGGGCTCGGTTTATGTGAAAGGCGAAGTCTATGTACATGGCAATCACACCGAACCCAGCTGGAAGGACCTTAAAGGGATCAACAGCAAACTTCAACATGCCATCAATGCTCAGGAAGGGAAAGAAAGAGGAGTGCGGACTGCTGACTCAGGAGCTTCAACCATATAACTAATGATATGTCTCTAATCACTTTTACATCTTCTTCCACTTCTTGTAAGTCTGTCTAATGGCACTCAATGTCATTAGCAGGTGTTGGGTCTATTATTTACTCAAAGTCATTGTTTAATGCTTCCCCAACTTACCTTAAATTTAATCCATGTCAGTCAACTAAGGTATTCTCAATTTTCTATTCACTTTTTTTTTTCGTTGTATTGTGTGGGAAGCTCATTCGAAAAAGCTGATTGGGACAAGCTGTGGAGGTTTATATGTAATGATGAAGGGACTTCATGTTCCTGCTATTGCAACTTTTGCATCAGTTATTGATCCTTGTTCTTTACATTTCAGTCCTAAGTCATTTAGGTTTCATTTATGCCTTCACGATAGGGAATGTTGCTAGTTCTAATTTGAGATATTTGATAGCTTCGGGAGTTTAGCAAAACTTTTCTTGTCATTATATTTTAGATCGTAGTGATTCAAATTTCGAAGTTTCTACTTTAACCTTTACTAAAAGCTCTTCTATTTTGTTGCGCCTTTCGACTTGATTCACTCGGTCGTTTGGGGCCCTGCCCCACTCCTAGTAAGGGGGCCCATGATTATTCAAGTAAAGGGTGGTCATGGGTAAGGCTTTCACTATATAATGTATCAACTGAATATTAGGCATATATCAGTTCTATAAGGAGTTTTTAGTCTTACTCTCTGATGTATATAAACCCTTTTTATGTTGTTTAGTTTTTTCTAATCATCGTTCTTTTTCTCGGCAAAGTTTACAAAGACAGTTCCTGAATTAAACATGAGTTGACTAGGTTAATTGAGTAGTCGGTAATTTTAAAAGTGCATTGAACTTAGTCCACCTAGGTTTTATTGCGTAGACAATGATACAGGAGCATGAGTATTGCGCGTTATTTTTGAATTTTCATTATTTTTTACATTTGATTCTAGTGTCTTTCAGTAATGTCACGCATGATGTCCCGCTCCCCTGAAATCACCAAGCTCACAACATTCCCTTGAACCTATAAAAGTATTATCTCTTGTATTGTAATGAATAAAAACTAATTTTGAGAACGAATGAGAATTTGAGAGTTTCCCCTAGGCCTGGCAATATGGGCAGATTGGCAGAAAAACACCTGACAGCAGCCCAAATGAAGCTGCTTGGTCCCGATTATTTTGTTGCACGGGTTGAAATGGGTTACTAGGGCCAATCTTTCGGGTTAAGTGCGGGTCAGAACGGGGTTACAAAAGAGGGTTTCTCTCGCCGCCCAACTCTCTCTCTCCTCTCTCTTTATCTCTCACACTGTGTGAGTCACACACACACCCCATAAAAGCTCAAATCGTTTGAAGTTCAAACTGTTTGATTTTGTATATAGAGATGGTTTTGTGATATGTGTATATATATACATAGTGAGAGAGAGAGAAGAAGAAGAAGAAGAATAGTAGAAATTTCAAACGGGTTAACCCGACCCGATCCGATCCATCCAGCACAAGCCCAATCCAAACTGGCCCACTGCCTTGTTCCCACCCGCTGCTGACCCGCCCAGTTCTGACTCGACCCATTGCTTTCCCGCATAGATCCACCCATAACCGCCCAATTGCCGGGCCTAGTTCCTCCCAATATAAATATTGTTGTTGTTGTTGTGTAGTTTAATCACCTCAGCCCTACACATTAAACTGATATCAGAGCGATGTTCGTTCACCCTGCCTCGACCACAAAAGTACAGATGAGCCATTGACGTCCTCTCCTTGAAAGTCAGCAAGCCTTCACCAACCCTAGTGACTGCCGACCCTGTTAGTCCTTGCCGGCAAACCCAATTTCAAGGGAAGCCTCATATTCGAACTCGCTGGAGCCTGACTGGACAACCCAAAACCCTAATCGGCGTCGACAATCAGACACTAAGGGACGACAAACCCTGCAATGATGGGTTACCCCCACATAATTATGCTAGGTAACCCCCACATCCCCTTCCTTTCGATCCGTTCCTTTAGACTCTTGAAAATAGATACGAAAAGACACCCTGTCCACTTCAACAACTCCTTCGACAATCACCGCACAAGATCCTTTTCCTCCCCAATCCTCAGCCAATCTTCTATGGTCCTCTTTAAACCGAATCACCTTAGAGATTGCCTACCTCTACCATGGTTTACCGTCCTTGGTCATCATGCCAATCCCATCCAACACCCCTCTATCAGAGCCTAAGGCCATTTATCGCACCTTAACCTGAACCTCTACCCTCACCGACCCGTCATACCACCCGAGGCCACCACCCCGTTCTAGTAATGGGCCGAACTCTTACTGTCACTACGGGTCAGCCCAATGGCTTTGATTGGTTGTGGACCAGCCTAGTATGAAGCACAGACAGTCTCCTAAAGGCAGCGAATGCAATTTGATATGCCTCGGACACGAGACACGGGGAATGCTCGGACACTGGAGTCCGGGGATATGCGTATCCAAGAGTATCTATTTTATTTATTATATTTTTACATCAGACACATTGGGGATACGCTAAGACGTATTTTTGGACACGCGGGGGTATTTTTTAGTAGTTGAAAACTTAAAATGGGGTCGATTGTTATATAACTTAAAATATTGAAAGTAAACAAAGATAAGAAGAAGAGAGGATATTCATTAACAAAAAAATGATCTAGACTCGATTTCAAAGAAACCTAGCTTGAGGATCGCGACTTTATTTCATTACTATATATATATATATATATATATATATCATACCTATCCTAGCATATTGTATCCTACATATTGGAAAAAGCGTGTATTGCATATCCTGAGTCGTGCCGTATCTCATATCATGTGTTAAGTCCGTGCTTTATAGGAAACCTCTTTTGCACCCGATTCACCTTCGAGGGAGGGTTGTGTAAGATCATCATTAACGGGGGATACAATGATAATCGAGTAGCTTAAGAGATGGTGAACAAGCTTGGGCTACCCGTCGAACCCCTAGCCAAACCCTGTCATATGGTACATCTTTTAACATTTCTCTCGTCTAAGCGAATCAACCTCCACATGAAGAAATGCTTCATTATGGTCTTGTTTGTGACCTTCTTGGGATACGTATTTATCGAGATTAGGAGTCTAAGGTTGACTCATCCAAGGTCGAAGCATTGTTTACTAAGTAATTCCCACCTCAGTACCAGGTTTGTAGTTTCACAACCTTGCTAGGTTTTATTGTCGATTCGTTGCCTGGTTTAGCACCTTCGCGGTTCTGATCTCCAATCACCCACATAATAAGCCGCAATCGAGTCCCTCATGACCACCGCTCAACACTTATCTCTTTCATATTCTCCCATCTCTCTGCGTCATTCGACACCTGCAATACAAGTGTTGCAGTTGTCCTGAGTGTGAGCGAGTAACCAATTGCATTCTTCAACTTAAAGATCTCAAGATCCGCCCTCAATTATTTTACATACGACTTAGAGTTTTACGTGGTCGTTAAGGGTCTTAAGTTTTGACAGTTTTATTTCTTGCACTGTGAGTTTGTTATCATGTCGGATCACGAGGACCTCCGATACTTGCACAATCAACGGTGGATTAGTGATCGACATGCCAAGTGGACCACGTACTGCCAGATATTTATATTCCATCTCCGGTACAAGCCGGAAAGGATAACCAAGTCAGATGCCCTGAATCACTACAATCACACGTTGGTCGTCATCCGCAAAGTTATATGCTATAGATGTATACTCAAGTCCTATCTCTTTTATATGCTAGAAATGCAGTGGCATTTCGGACTTATAGGCACGGCTTTTGCATCCCGACATCGTCTCTCTATGAGAAGATCCATGCCGAGGTGAAGTTGAATGGCCTTACGGGGCACAAGGAGTCGCACAAATCCTGTCGTTCTTACAAGAGAGGTAAGAATTCTAAGGGGTAGCATTTTGATGCCGACCTATAAACCCCTTTATCTGTCTAAGATCTAAGATCCGAGTGTGGCAGGATGTCTTTATGGATTTCAACGTCGGCCTCCCCAAATGACTCGCGGACACGATTACATCTTCATTGTCATTGACCAATTCTCGAAGATGACCCACTTTATTTCGTGCTCTTGTACAACAGATGCCTCTCACGTCGCCACGTTGAATTTCCATGAGATCGTCCGTTTGCATGGCAATTCCCTAGTATCACCTTCAAAAGAGATGTTCAATTTACAAACAACTGTTGCGGTGTACCCTAAAGACTAAGGTAGTTAATCGGAGTGTCATAGATTTTCTCTGATGCCTTACCACGGACTCCTCTGTTTGGGAGGTTGTAATTACCCCAGATGAGTTTGCTTTCAGCAATGTCATTAACCACTCCACGGGCATGTATCCATCATAGATTATTTGGTCTCTTCCCCGTTCATGCCTATTCACCATGCGGAGTTTCCACCCACAGATTTGGCCAACCCCTCCGTGGAAGAGTTTGTCACCCATATGGCCACGATCCACAAGTATGTTTGCACCCGCCTGCAACTTATGATGTCATGAACAAGGATCACACTGACACCCACCTTCGTGAGATCAAATTCCATCTCTGTGATTTATGACTTAGTCATGGTCTATTTACAAAAGTCCTACTGCTAGGGTAAGGTCACAAGCTCCAAATGCGCCGCTTTGGGCCATTCTATGTAGTTCAATGTTGTGGGGATATTGCCTACAAGATTGATTTTCCGGCTGAGTTCCGCATGCCTTGCACTTTCAACGTCGCCGACCCCACCCACTCACGTTCCTCCGATTTCCTTACCACCAATAAAGGGGCACTCCCATTCACTCTCGTGTTGATCACGTCGGAGGCATACTTGACTCCGAGTTCGTCTTCTCCCCGTACACGTCAACTACACCCACTTCCTCATTCATTGTCACGGTCGTCCAGAAACCAATAACACATGGTCACCGAGGCCACCCTTCAGCACATAAACTCAGTTTCTATCGACAATATAAGAACTATATAACAAATTCTCAAGGGGGAGTGATGAAGAAGCATGAACATGAGCATTGAAGGTCATTTTTGAATTTTCCATTATTTTTATATTTAACTCTAGTGCCTACCGGCGATGTCACGCATGATGCCCCGCTCCCATTACATCACCCATAATATCACCAAGGCTAGAACATTCCCTTACACTTATAAATGGAACTATCTCTTGTATTGTAATAGACAACTACTATTTTGGAGAATGAATGAGTATTAGAGAGTTTCTGAAAAATTAAATGTTGTTGTGTAGTTTACTATAATTGCTTCCACCCTCCACATCACAATTATAATGGAATCCTGAATGCCTGCCTTGGGTGGAAAATGAGTGGTCTTAAAGGGGTTGGCATATGTGTAACATTGGTTGTAAATAAATGGCATGGGACCTACATCCATGAACTGAGTTTGGGTGTAATGTATACATGCAGTGGAAATAATAACAATAACCCAAACCCTAAGGTTAAATCTCTCAAGCTAAACTATACTGATACTATTGAATGATTAGAAGAGAGGATCCAATGCTTCTTTATAGCCAATAACTAGAAGAGTCAAGGCAATAACAAATTAAATCCCCTATCAAAATAAAATCAAGTCAGTCAATGATTAACAATTTGTAGGATATAAAGCACATAAAATCAGCTTGATCATCCGATCCTACATGCACCCGATGTGTTGTGCACATTAAAATGATTCGAGGCAAAGACGAGAGACAGGGTAGTCCTAATTTTGTTCCAGTTTGGTAAACTATTTTGAACTTGAAGAATTTAAACAAGTCTTACTTTATACCAATATCGTTCTTTTCCCCTTATACCATCACATTCTTATGATAAGGGAATTATCACCTTATAAGTGCAAAAAAGAGAAATGATGATTAAAATTTCATGTCAGCATTGTATTTTATGATAACTTGTCGAAGGATATATTCCATGAGATGAGGCACATAAAAAATTAAAGTTGTATAAATCTTTATCAATCTTTGTTAAGGATCGAAGGATATTAGAAACTCGCAGCCTAGAATGGATTTATACATACATCCCATGTTGTAGAGGATGCTGACAGAACGCGATAAGTGATTGAGTCGGTATGCCCTACATTATTATTTAAAAAATTGGATTGATGATCATTGCTACAAACATTAAGACCTTCAGCAAAACAAGGTTTCTCTATAGTTAATTCACACCAAATAAACGCACAAGAGAATATACTGTAAGTTGTAGGACTCTCAGAATAAACTAAACAACAAGAAAAATCTATGAGACATGACAATGAAATGGGTAAAATGCAATGTTGACTCTGAAGTTGGAGGTCAATTTACATACCTCTCTCCATGTTTCACTTTAGTCTAATTCAAACCTTATGTTTCATTAGTGCTATAATTTTAACCTCGAGTGTAACCATCAAAATCAAAGATGAAAAGCTTACGTGTCTTCTCATTTATTTAAAAAAAAAATTGCATTGAAACCTGAAATTTGGATTCTTTACACTTACACCTCAAAGTTTAGGTCACATCAGCTTTCTGTCTTTTACTTGATGCTGGAATGAAAGATAGGGCTTAGATTGCAACATAAAAGCAACATAGAAGTTTACATTGCAACAATGAAAGATGAAGAAGGGAGGCATTGAAATCGACCCCTAGCTTTGGAGTTTATTTTGCAATTAACCCTAATAGGAATGAGGAGCCGCACTGATCCAATTGACATACCATTGTTAGCTTCTTGCTGCATATTATTCTCTTTATCATCATGAATAGGCTCTCTAAATGATAAACATAACCACAGTAAATAGACAAGCCATGCGAAAGCCATAGCCCATCCAGGTAAAGTGTCCTCGTTGAATGTGAGTTTGAAAATCTTAAATCTAGTCTGGAATAAGCAAGCAAGAGCGGGACCACATGCCATACCGAGGGCACTGGCACTAACAAAACCCGCGGAAGCCTTCATTCGCAACTTAAGAGGTATACAATCACTGATATAACGCCTGTTAACCGCTCTGGCAGAACCCAACCTGAAATATAGATGTAATACATTTCTATTAGTATAGCCTCAACCTGAAATAACCGCTCTGAGGCAGCATGCAGTACATTTCTATCAGTATAGTTTTTCCTCTAAAAGGATGTAATAATCTCATATCATGAACTTAGATACTCATTTGTAATGGATGATTAACGGGTGACATGTTAAGTATTAAAAAATAGGATCATTTTGACATTCAACCCCATTTCTGTTCCAAATTTTTTGTTACACCCCCTTTTTTGGAAAAAATGAGATACATCCCCAAAAGTGTTGCTAAAGATATCAGCATCATAGAATGACTTTGTGAGATTTAGCGACGCTCTTGGGGTGTATTGCGAAACTTGAAACAAAATTGGGGGTCAGAGTAACCAAAAAAAAACCTAGAAAATAAATACACTAAATAACAAGGAAAAATAGTTTGGCGACTTTTACTTTGCTTTCAAAGATTACACACAAGTGATTAATCTACACTGGATAAAAGTACAACTACCAAATCGGTGCTTGAATGAATGTATGAACATTGCACATGCAAATATACAGAAGACAAATTGAATATATATGTAGTTCACTTCTCCTTTTGTTCATTTCCCTCTTTCTATCTTCCCAATTCATTCACATTCATTTGATACAAAACAAATCATCACATTCATTCTTCATAAATGAAGAAATTGAAGTTTACTTGTGAGGAAGTTGTTCAAGGCATAAGTCTCAACAACCACATTTTTGGAACCCCAAGATTGAATAAAAAAATTTCTGCATATACCATCTGTTCATATATGTCAGGCCTTCCTTTTCACCTATCAGGAGTGACCAACGACCATGATTGGTGATTGTATATGTTTGATAAGAGATCTAGAAAAGCAGTCTTTTGCTAAAATGGATGCATTGGATATCGCAAACATTATTTGGACCGGATTTTGAAGCTGAAAATCATAGATGTCTTTGAATGGAGACATATTTTCATCTAATAAGAAAGCACAAACAAACTTGATGTTTGAAAAAAAAACTTGATGTTTGGACAGGTGGAATATGGTTTAAAAATAAGGTCTTTTACAATTAGACCCTGGATAAACAAGATTTAAAAAAAAAGACCAGATACTTAATTTAGCTATCCGTATGTGGTCCTGATACCTTAGGTATCTGTGTTTTTGGTAAAGTATCTGGATTGCATTCAAAATCTCCTATTCACTGAGGGATCACATCCAAAAGTTCCAGTTCACAGAGGGATTTTTTTTTGTCATACAAAAACTAACTAGACTTCATTAAATTAAGAATATTTATAAGGGACCTTTCTATAAATTTGTATAATTAACTCTGCTCAGTAGAGGTAGGGTCTGGTAAGATAAACTAGAAATATAATGAGAATGAGAGTTTAATTCCTTACCCACAGAGAAGACGGCCAATAAGAAGAACATAGATCGAGTTGAGATCATAAGCCAAGGCGTACATAGTGTTTCCCACAAAAAGAACGACACTGCTGAATATAAGAGGTTTCATATATGATTTATTTGACCACGCACTAAAATATACCGAAGAAAACACCTGTGCAACAGCCATTGACCCAATCACTGCACCACAAACAGTTGCTGCAGCACCTAGGCTCAGGGAATAGCTGTCAGCCGTTGGGACGATAATATATGTGTTGACCATATATAAAAATGTATTTGCCAAGTTCAAAATAAGTGACATAAAATGATATCTTTCTTCAATAGCCTGATCCTCAGATGGAGTTGGTAACTCCTCTTGCATAATAAGTGCGTGTTTTCCCAAATATTGAAGGAAATTCGTTGAGTTTGTTAGGCGGTCTACCGCTGCTTGGATAGAATCGATGATAGGGTCCTGCAGATGATGCCAGTCAGTCAAATTATCAAAAACTCAAAAACAATCAGGTTTGATTAAATTAACGCTCCATCACCGAGGTGAAAAGTATTTTCGCCGTTCCAGAATTACATTTTGTTCACTATTTTTTCCCAAATCACATAATTATAATGAGTAAACTTATTTACTATTTTAAACGAACAAAAGTTTTAACTCAATCTAGGTGCAAATACTCTTCACTACTATACTTCTAACCCAGGTGAAAAAGATTTCACCCAGAACCAAACGGTGCCTAAAGGGACAAATTTCCATTCATCGCAAGACATTACTGAGTAGGTTTTGCAGGAAAGTTAAAAAATGTGTTCTGTGAGAGCAAATTCTGCTCGAATACTTCAATATGTTTTTAAAAATTAAGTTGAAAATCAGCGAGTTTTTTTGCAAATCCTATAGTCCAGGGAGATATTAATAAGTTCCAAATTGATATTCAACCAGTCAAGTGTAGATAAGTTTCAATGAAAATTTCATCAGCAACAACATATTTTAACACGATGTGGACGTAAAAATAGAAAATACAAACATTTCAAACATTTTGAATCTATGAGATGGAGGTGAGAAAGAAAACCGGGAGAGGAAGCGTAGGATGATCATAGATTGATACGTAGCTTCCCTTGTAGTCTTGGAGATCAGCAAGATTGCGAGATATGGTTCCCACAACAGCTGAAACACCCTGCATGTAACATGTTCAGTTATACATTTATAATTTGTTGAAATTTGATGTTCATGCTTATATCCAAATCTAAGATACTATCTTTACATAAAGAGAGTCAAATTCATTCATTTCAAAATACTTAAATTCAAATGCAACATTGCATCTGGATATACTTAGTGCCTCATATTTCATATAAAAAACAAGAATATATATCTATATCTATATATATATATATACGGTCGGGATCTCCGACGGGTCTATATAATGGGTCTAAATGACGGGTTTCACTACCGTCCAAAAAGTCTGGGACCGCTTATACCTTTTGTCTTGTTCTAAGGTTTTTAGAATAGAAATTTCTACCCCAATGATTTTTAAAGTCTTTTTAAGCTTATTTTAAAGCCTTATTAATCTGGAAGTCTAAGCGTAGAAGTTTCAGGGCTACTGCTACTTCTCAAGCTTCTTCCGTCACTATCGTATTGGGATTTTGAATAGTGAGGATTGTCTATATAAATAGTTTCTTCAGGGAGTCTAGAAATTGCAAGCGGTTTTGATGGAAAATATTCTAGTTTTAAATACCTTATACGGTATTGTGGGTTTATCAGTCTAGTTTCTTTATATATTTGATTAACAATATCAATTATATCGTTATTCATAAATTCGTCTAAATTATTATCACCATAAGATGACAAAAATCTACGATATGTTCTAGGGGCAGTTGTTTCTACGTTTTTAAGTAGAGGATGGATTCCTCCGGCTCTAATTAAAATAGCATTGGTTTCTGCTAGCCTTTTTCGTCTAATAAACTTTAATACATCTATACTATCTTCAAGTATTCTAGTGTATTCTAGATATTTTTCAAGTCTTGACAGTTCTTCTGCAAAATCGTCGGTTCTTAATTTTTGTTTTTGTCTAAAGAGATCACGGATCCCTGTTCTAATTATTTCTATTCTAGGTACTTCACGTGCTAACCACTCAATAACCTTGTCTATATATTTGAAAGTACCACCTGCGTATGTTAAAGAAGATTCTATAAGTTCTTTATCTTTAGGGTCTATAATAGTCCAATCTTGGATTTCTCTAGTTAAGTCTAAACTTGTTTGATTAACAAATTCTAAAAAGTCTGCAGTAATTTGTAGGCTCATACAAGATTCTTTTAAAACAATAATATATAAAATAGTTAAGGGTTTGGTTCGAGTTATACCTTCCTCCTAGTTTGCAATATCTTTATCTTCCTTCCTTCTTCTCTTCAGCCTTGTTACTATTCTTCTCCTGTCTCGGCCTCCTACAACTCCCTCTTTATGTGTCGCACCTCAATCCACAATTTTGGCATTGAACCCGTTTCTTGCCTGTACGCCTTCACGCCTAACGCCTACCTGGCTAACGGCTCACGGCTAATCGGCACCTGACGGCGGTTCACCAGTATAACACCTTGTGTGCTACACCAGAGGTTCCACACAATAGTCCTCTATGAACAGAAAGTTGGAGACAATTTGGAAAATAATAACAACTCAACATAAGAGATTTCTGAAAAAGAAAAATACTTTTATTGCATTGTATAAGTAAATACAACTCTCCCCCTCTCCCCTAACTATGAGAGGTTTAGTCACTCATGTACGTATTACTATAAGCTTACACACTATTTCTAGCTTCTAAACTTTGATCTCTAACAATTGATGTCTTACAACACAACCTAAACGTCCCTTTTATAGAACAAGGGAGCATACATATGACTTACTACTGGAGGCTAAAAGCTAACCCGTTAAAGAAAAAAAACAAATATTTAAAGTCTATAGCCTTATCTCTTCATAAAGTAATTTGTCTTCTTTTGCAGGTTTATGTCTGAATGGGACCTTCTGATGGCTATGGCCCATAAGTCTGTCTTCTTGTGATAATGCAAGAGAATCAAACAGCCAATGTCTTCGTCTTTTTATTAGTCTGGTGGCCCATGTGGGGCAGGAATCTTTTTTCTTTATGGAAAGCAGAGTCTAAGCAAATGAGTCTTCCGTCTTTAATAATTCTTCCATAACTGAGGGCCCCTTCTTTGTTGTATCTGTGTCTTCTTCTGCCTTGTCTTGGCCTGGGAGGTCATTATTGAAAAATTCATCAATGAGGCCCATAATTCTAAGGCTAGCTGGCAAAGCTATCTCTACCAATTCTTTGGCTTCTTTTTTGAGCCTTCCATTGAATGGCTCATTGGCTTGGATTATTAGGTCTTCTTTGTGATAGGCAGTATACCATCTGTCTTCGCCTGTCAATATTTCTATGATTTCTATTGTCTCCATGGCTTGAGCAATTTGGAGCTTGGACTCATCAACAATTAAATCTTTAGTCTCGTCTTCTGACAGAATCTCAACATCTTCAAATATATAATTGAAGAATCTAACCAATCTAAAACCTTCAACTCTTATTCCTCTACAGGAACTTGGAGCAATCTGATAGATTCTAACAAATAGAGGAAGGAAGTCTTCTACCTTCTTAACGTACTCATAGACTATTTTTCCAAGAGCAACAAAGTCTTCTATAGTCTCAATTTGGATGAGTCCAATGAACCCATAGTTTTCTAAGGTTATCTGGGCAATCTCTGCTTTCCCAGAAAGATAAATCTTTAGAACGTCATTGAAGAAACCTTTCATCATTAAGGCATCTCCACTGGTCTCAGATAATAACATATTAAAATATTCAATAATGCTATCAGATTCTTTCTTATAGTCTTCTGATAATGGAAGATTATTATGACAAAAAGGTATAACAATCTTGGTCTTAAAAGTCTTTTTCTGATAATAAAAATTACCAGCGGGTCTAGTTTTGGAGGATTCTCCAAGAGTCTGAGCATAAGTTTGAGTCTGTGGTCTAGGCATAGCAGTATCACTGAGTTGGGTAACTGCAAGTCTTTGAGTTCTCATGAATCTGGCAATGGCTACCAAATTTTGCTTGAACTCTATCCATAGTCTATTCTTCACATTCCACCATATAACGTCTATAAGAGTATTTTCGTCCTCTGAAAATTCTCATCTAAATTTGATCAAGTCTAGGTATCTTTGATCGGGTCTATATTGGGGAAAATACATCTTCCCAATGAATCTATTTTGAGCAATAATCTCTTGTCTAGATTTTCCTGGAGGAACCAAGATATTATCAAAGTTCTCTAGGATCGGTCTTTCTTGAGAGTCTTTAATATGAGTCTGTCTTTGCGTTGCACTAGCATTTGGTCTTACGCGTCTAAGATAGTCTGCAACGTCTTCTCTGTTCAGTCTATTTGTTCCAGAGGAACTCATGCTGTCTAAGTCTTCTGTTTGCAACATAAAACATGAAATTATATTAGTGTTAGCAAACATTGGTTCTCTTGATATGATGTCTGGAATGGTATTTTTACTTCCCTTAATATGTATAATAGAGAAGTCATAACCATTAAGCAATTGTTGCCATCTAATAAGTCTATTGGTCCTTGATTTGGACAAGTCTAAATCTCTTAATTTTACTGCATAAGAAGAGTCAGTATAAATAGTAAAATGTTTAGGTCTAAGGAAAAGCATATATTTTTCTATTGCCCTTATTATGGCTAAAACTTTTTTTTCATGAACAGTGTATCTTGTTTCTGGGTCTGTAAAGGTTCCAGAACTAAATCTACAAAGTTTCTTCTTGTTTGTCTGATGATCAATGGCAAAGTATACTACTCCCCATTGTTTATCAGAGGCATCTGTTTCTACTATAAACTGGTCTTCTGCATCAGGCAATTCAAGTAAAGGAATATTCTTGACTGCATCTTTAATTTGTCTTATGACTTCAAAATCATCTTTGGTCCAATAAAAAGGAATAGTTTTGTCGGTCCCATTTAATTTGGATGTTAGGCTTTGTCTTTTTGAAGCAAGGTCTTTAATAAAGTCTGCAGCACAATTAAGCAATCCTAAAAATGATTGTAATTGTTTTATATCTTTGAGTTGATCTGGAAACTCAAGAATCTTCTTAGTTATGTGTTCTGCTAAGGATATTTTTCCTTTATTTATATGCATTCCCACAAAATCTATTTCGATTTGGAATAATTGCATTTTTCTTTCGAAAATAACAATACCATGTTTATCTAATTCTAGAATAATATTTTTAAGATGGTCTACATGCTCTATCTCAGTCTTACTAGCTACAAGAATGTCATCTATGTAAATAAGGCAAAATTCTGAATATGGTCTAAATATATTATCCATTCTTCTTTGGAATACTTAAGGAGCATTCAAGTATCCAAATGGCATTACTAGCCATTCGTATTTCCCTTGGGGCACACTAAAGGCTATCCAAGTACTACTGTCTGGATGCATCTTAATTTGCCAGAAGCCTGATTTGCAATCAAACTTACTGAATATATTTCTATCTTCATTCAAATTGATTAAATTATTCTTGTCTGGTATCTTATAAGAATCAAATTCACAATTCTTATTTAATTGTCTATAATCTATAACCATATGTCTTTTTCCTCTTTTACGTTCAGATTCATTTTGAACATAGAAGGCAAGGCTATTATGTCTACTTTTACTTTCTCTAATAATGCCTAACTTAAGCATTTCGTCTATGTCTTTTTTAAATTCTTCCCTATCTTCTTGTGAATATCCTTTCTTATAGGTTCCACCATTAATAGTGGCGTCTGGGTTAATAGGGATGATTTCACAATAACTTTGGTCTTTATCCCACTTAGCAATGGGATTTTCTCCTAAAGTAGGCTCTGCTAGTTGCCTAATCTTTTCCTTTTCTACTTTTATATCCATTTTATTCTGTTTGGATATAGCTTGAACCTGTAATAAGGTATGATGGGCTTGATCTAAAATGTCTTGTTGTATAAGCGCTATTTGCTTATAACACTTTTGGTCTGGACACTTACACTTTTTTTTGTAAGGGTTTGGTTATTTCTAAGGCTTCTTGTTGGGTTGTAGGTCTAGGTCCACCATGCTCAGCTGAAGAACTCTGATGTTTTATGGGTCTATAATTTGGTTTGACCTGCATAAGGTCAAAGGCAGTCTTGTGATCTATTAGAGGGGCTTTAATATTAAATTCCTATTTATCACTAATTAATATCTTATCGTTATACTGAGTGTAAGGATGGTATTTACTAATAAAGTCTTGTCCTAAAATAATGTTTCTTGTGAAACTAGGACGAGGATCCATTATCCAAAACCGATGATTAACGGTTTTGTTGGTCTGATTTCCTAATTTAAAATAAATAGGAATAGTCTGGAAATATAAGGTAAATGGTACTCCATTAGCCACTTTACCATAGATTTCTTGAGTACTTTCTAAAAAATAGTCTTCAGGAAAGGCATTAACCTTGCAAATACTCTGAGAGCATCTTGTATCTATAAAAACTGAAAGTCTTTTAGGATAGTCTTTGTGTTGAACAAATAATTCTACAAAACAAGCATGTGGTTTAGTAGAAATTCCTAAATTGTTCTTTTCTAAAATAGATATTCCTTTATGAGGTTTATCTATAAAATCTAAGGGTATTTGGTCTTCTGAACTACTATCAGAATGGTATCCTTCTAAATCATAGGAAATTCCCTTTCCTTTGAAGTCTTCATTTTCTTGCAATCTTTTGGCTATATTTTTATTAATGTTTTGATAATATGTTTAATATCTAAGTCTATTTGAGCGTCATACTGGGTAGTATAAATTGCTCTAAATCTAGTTCTCCAACAAGTTTCATGGTAGTGTAATTGACAAATAACACAGACCATAAACGATTCTATTTGTATAGTCTCAAAGCATTCTACACATATAAAGTCTTTCTTGCAACATTTCATTTCAAATGTGCAATAATGTCTTTCATCAAAGTAACATCTAGGTATATATGTTAGTAACTAGGGATTACTAACTGTCCATCTTTTCTTTAAAAAGGGGCTTAATATACACTTATACCAAGCTTCTTCAAAGTCTATATATTCATTATCTAAATTGTCTTGATTAGCTTGCATCACATACAAGTCTAGAGTATCCTGAGAGTCTTCATACTCATCAGTATCACTATAGTCTTCTGAATCACTATCTGTATATGCGCTATAGAAACTCGTATTATCATCATCTTCTATGTCTGATATTTCTATAGCATATGGGATATCTAACTCTTCTTGATCTGCGTAGTCTAACATTGTATTAATAATCTTAATACCTTCTTTATTTTTCTTATTAAGGCAGTCTTTAGCAAAGTGTCCTTCTTTGCCGCAAGTCCAACATTCTTTGATAGAGGTCTTAGATTGAGCTACATCTTTTTCTTTCCTATAATTAGGAACCTTCTTATACTTACTAGTGTTCTTCTTAAAATATCTTCTTTGATTAAATTTATTTTTCTTAGTCTTAGGGTTCTTTTCTCTAAAGGTAGTAGATTGTCTAAATTTATACTTCTTTGGAAATCCTAAAGGTCTAGTCTTAAACTTCTTATGTTTTCATTCTAATTTCTTTTTGAATTTCTTAGGTTCACTACCACATCCCCATTGGATTGGAGCAATGTCTCTTTCATCTTTTATTGGAGGGATCTGTTTGAAAGTTTCTTCTATTAACTTTCCTTGAGTTATATCACGTCTCTTAAATATGATATACTCTTTGGCGAAATTGATTCTTTCACCAAGGGAGTTATTAACTCCAGCTACTCCTGGCCAATTCCTATATTCATTAATTAGGATTTTTCCTATGGCAGGTATCTTTCTAAAGTATTCATCTTTTAAGGTCTCTCCAAATTCTTCAATTAGGTAATATAGCTGCTCATAATTATTGCTATATTCATTTATCTTATCTAGTCTGCAAATGCTAAGCAGGGCTAACTTAGTTTTTGCTAGGTCTTATTCATTGATTTGAGCTAGATGTCCAGCTCCAATGAATTCTGATGTGAACAATTGAATATATTCTTCAATTGATCTTTCTTCTAAGTTTTCTTTCATCTTCTCAACCTTAGCTAAGGAGTCTTCATCAGTAGCCTTTCTTAAACAATCTAAATAATCTTTTGCAATACCTCTAATGGATTGCTCAGCATATTGTTTACATGAACTTGCATCCCATTGTTCATTAGATGCAAAACACATTTTCATCTGATTACGCCATTCATCTAAGGCCTTCTTCCTATCTTGAACATTGTCTAGGTTAAGGTAAATACCTACTGGATTTATGGCTTGACTTGCCATGTTCTTAACAGGAGTAAAACTCTTGTCACTAGTTGGAAAGTCTTTTATATAGTCCGATTTAGTCTTGACTATAGAGCTAGAGTATATAGGAATATTTATTCCTATTAGTTTAATAAAAAGTCTAGGAGCATCTTATAGCCTACTACTACTTCCTGTCTCTTGCTTATTAGGTTCTACTTGTATAGCTGGTATTAGTCTTTCCTCTCCTTCTTCTATTAGTCTTAAGTTCCTAAGAAGTTCTTTTGTATTCTTAGATTCTTTTAATTTTAATATGCGATTTTGGGCTATCATATTAAATCTTTCTCTTTCTTGAAATCTAACAGAATGAATTTTCTTAAAGTGGTCTTTAAATGTCTTCATATCCAATTCTGAGGGTTCATGTCCAAAGTTTTGGATCCTATCTTTTTCTTAATTTAAGTCTTTTTGTTCAAATGATCTTCTAGGTCTAATTACCGGAGCTTGTCTTAATAAACTAGAACTAGTCTTACTACTACATTCTCCTTCTGAAGGATCATTGATTATGGCTTCTCCCATATTCCTAAATCTAATTTCTTCGATCTGGATATTCTTATTGACAATCTTAGGAGGACCGAACTGGATGGTAACATTTCCGGTGACATCGTCTTGATTAATAAATAAGGGTTTATTCTGTATAGTCTTAGTTTCTTGAAATTCTTGCAATTGCCAAGGGGTCTTAGCTTTTTCTTTCATAGGTCCAGTATTCCTAATACTGTAAGTATGATTGTAGTCTGAAACATTGGTTCTAACTAAGATTTCTTCATTAAGTCTACCGCTAGGAATTCCCGATTGCATTCCTTCATAAGGAAATTGGGAGAACTTCACATAGCTTTGGAATTTTATATTTATATTAGCGTCTGGGATAATATAGTCTTCATAGCCACTAGCATAGAAGATTAACTTAAAATGTTTGGCTGTGTCTACGGTTACTGTAAATGCCGGAATGACATTAAAGTATCCTATGTTATCTGACATTTCTAATTGGGCTATCCCAATAAGGCTTTTCTCAAATCTTTCCATATTTTGTCTACTAAACAACATAGTATGTTGATATTATTCTGATGTCTATGTAATCTTTGGATTCTTGCTTGAAAGAGTCCAAAGGTTAAGAATTGGAACTTCCTATCAGTTCTTCTAGATCTAAGCCATTCTGAGTCTAAAACCTAGAGCTCAGTATAAGATTTGTCTAACACATAATTCCTATAATGGTAAGTCATGTTATAATTAGGAGTCTTAGGAGTGGAACCTTCTTTAAATAGGTCTATGTATCTAACGGCTGGAAGTTGTCCATTATGAATGGAATCTTCAAAAATCTTCCAGTCAACTTCACTCCATTCTTTCTATTGGAGAGGATTGGTGAAATTTCTTTCTTTCCACCATGTCCTAACATTGGAGGATGAATCCTTAAGTCTTTGGAGCATATGATTACTCTATCCAATATTTGGGATTGAGCTAACTATCTTACTAGTCTAATCTAATCCGTCATTTATGACTCGTCTACCTATGGTATTCCTTTCTCTAGTTTCTATAGGAGGGGTTTCTCTAAATTTACAGGTGGTTACCTGTTTTTGTTCAAGTCTATTTTCAATTCTTTCTAAAAAGTTTGAATAATCTTTTTGTCTTTTTTTTACTAAGGATTTCTTCTTTAAAATTCTTATTCTCTTTTCTTGTCTTCTCAGAAATTTCTTCACTATGTCTAGCAAGAGAATTAACTAGAGATTTGGCAACATTTGTAATATAGTCTTTTACTTCATTATCTTTTTCTTGTTGCTGCACATATCTAGCTTCTATAGATTCTACAGTCCTTTCTATTTTATCTAAACGAGTTAGAATAAAAGGTGAGTCTATTTCTGCTTGGGAAGGCTTATTATATACAACCTTAATTCCATTTATAATTTCTTCGTATTTTTCTTCTACTTGGGCTATGTCTATTCTAAGTTCATTAATAATACTATACATTTTGGATAGGTTATGGCTTTCCATATTATTAAGATAATTTGCTAAATTTTGTTGGAATTTAACGAAGTCTGTATAGAAGGTGGTTAATCCTTCTGTCTTAGCCTTTAAATTTAAATGCAAGTCTTTAACAAAGCTACTGTTATAGTCTTGGGTAGCTGCTATGGATGTAGAAATTAAATTTAATCTTTCTAATATAAGTCTAGTTGCTTTAGTAGCGTTGGCAATCTCATTTTCATTTATCTTATAATAAAATCTATCATCATTTATCTTTTCTAAAATTCTTTGATAAAAGTCTGATAAGGTCTGAATGGAGAGGTCTCTTGATACCTCATTCCAATCTGATCTAATTATCTCCATTAGGAAGATAACTATCTAATCTAGGGATAAGCTTGGCTTGTTCTTTAGTAAGTTTAATTAACTCACTGTCTTGATTTTTAGTTAAGGTTTTAATTTCTAAAATGTCTTTGTTAAGGAGTTCTATATGATTAGTCTTAATATTTATTTCTTCTAAAACTTGTACTAGGTTTATTGGGATTTGGTTATCTATATCTTGTAGTCTTTTAGAGATATTTTTTATCTCTGTTTCTAGGGTTTGAGTATCTTTTATTAATTGTCTTAATATAAGGAGTATACACTTATTTTGGTCTATTATACTATTAATGGCACTAGCAGTAACTTATCTATTGTCTGCGTGTTAGGCTGTGATGTGTTCAGTGTGTGAACAACTGTCTATGTGAGAGGTTAAACAACCTACTGAGTCTAAATCAGTTATGGGTATGGGATGGTAGTTTGGGTTGGTTCCAAAAATATCTTGGTAAATACGAGGGATAAATCACAAGGGCATTAAAGTCTTTTTACTGTAAGTCTAAAAGGAGCGTCTTATGGCTCTGATACCACAATTGGGTTTTGGTCGGAATTTGGTGAGATTCTAAAGCTCTTAAGGTTTGATACCAATTTTGGGTCTAAATTATAATTCTTTTAAAGGTATGGTCTTTAAAGGGTTTTTTTATAAGATAAGAGGGGACCATAAGGGAGTATGATAATGTTGACTTTGGGACCATACAGGGATCACTTTTTTGGAAAAAGGACAAAAGTCCGTTGAGAGGTCCGTTAAATGAGTCCGCTCTGGATCCTATATATATATAATAATGTTTGTGCGGACTAATCCGCATTTTAAGAGTGCGGACCAGACATGTGTCAGCTAACGGTGCCCCTAGAAATTATCGTCTAAATTATAGGCATACTCTCTCTCTCTTCTGTGCTCACCGCCAGGTGACACATGTCGGGTCCGCACTCTTAAAATGCGGAGTAGTTCGCACAAGAGCAGGACTGTATATATATATATATAGAGAGAGAGTTACCCCAATGGTAATACACAGATATTAGAGATACTCCCTATCTTAATAATAGTTAGAAGTAACACCCAGTTACAGTAACAGGGGCTATCTCAACTTTTAGCATTGTCGCAGCGGGTATGTCAAATAATATGCATCAATATTAATTAGAATTACCCCTTGTGGGGAGTATCTCATATATTAACATTATCACGAAGGTATGGCAAATAATATGTCTCCATATTATTAAAGGTTGTTACTCAAAAAAGAACAACAAATGACATCAAAGAAAGAAAAATGACAAAACAGAAAGTCTCGAGAAATTAGTCGAGTTAAGAAAATTTCCTAGAGGTCGAGTGAACTGCTTTACCACATGCTTGAACACTTGTCTCAGCTGAGAATAAGGATGATTTGCCCGAGTTTTCACATAGTAATTAGTGAATCTATACCCAAAACGCTTATCAAACTTCTTCAATATCTTACGCAGACCAATGGCATTCATTTCAACAAAAAAGAGGAGCTTTAGAAGATCCCTTCCCACTTCTCTATATGCTTCTTGTAGTTCTGAAATTCTTGAGCCATCTGAATTCTGTGTAATGGCATCATGCTGGCCTTCAATAGCTGATAACCTCCTTGCAAGTTGCCCTTGTTGTTCCAACAAAAACAGGACAATTTTTTCAATCTGAAATTTTAACGAAGAATCAATTCAATTTCGTAACATTGTCGTTTGACTCCCAAATCAGTTCCTTTCAAATCCAGTTTATCCAAGTGGAACCTTAAAGTCGTTTGTCCTTCTAAATATACGGAATGGAAGAACTAAATTTACAATGTTAATCCTATGTAATAGTTCTATAAAACTGTTAGCATGAAATGTTAAAGATTAAAATGCAAGTTGTTATCTAGTTTTCATATTTTCACCTTTCAGTCATTTTTCTTAATTTAGAAAATAATAATTTGATGCATCAAATACAAATTATTCGTTTCTATTTATTTTTCAAAACAATTGTTTTTACCAGAAATCAATGTAACTGAAGTCATATAAAAATATACTATTAAACTCCATTTAATTCTACAATTTACCTGTTTATCCAGCAATCTTGAGAAGTCTTTAAGAACATAATGGCGATTTTGAGCAGCAACCTCGATTTGTTGAACATATTGCTTTACTTTTTTCTTCATTAATTTGTAATTGATGTAATATCTGAAAGCAATCAAATTAAAAAGAATGTAAATAGAATTTTGAACCAATAGATACATTAGAGAACCAAGCTACCAAAACGAATGCAATCTTAACAATACATGAACATACAAGATACAACAAAATAAGGTATGTTACTAGAGTAATTGATGGAGTTGACTGAATAATTTCCAGTAAAGGCATCCACACAAGAAGGAATCTGACGTAGTAGAACCATGCCAAGAAACATAAAAGTGTTCCTAAATCTTAGTTTAGTAAAGAGAATTCAATATTACATATATAATTTATAATTTTTTTTTTGTAAAAATACGACCATACGAAGCTTAATTAAATTGATTAAGATTTCGAAAAAAAATGGTATGATAGTTGTAAAAGAAAAACATGCAAAGCAACCACAATCCATGAACATCAATCGAGGGACAAGTACTCGCAAGGGACAAGTACTCCCAGGCTTAATTGCTGAATTATCATTGCATGATGCCGAAGACAATCCCAGGCTAGGACTAACTTCACTATCTCGGGGGCAGGACAGGGTTGGACGTAATGTGCCGCACCCTCAAAAAGTTCAAAAGTTGCCATGTAAATTTCTGAACGTGGGGGGCAAGAGGAATAGCTTGGCGAATATGCATTGATTTTATGAGTGGATGCAGCTTTTAACCTTAGAGGTTCTCAGGGTTTGAATAGTTTGCTCGCCCTTAAAATGCATCATGGTCAAACAATCCATTAGCCTAGGTTTTTCGGCCTCTAAAAATAAAGCAGAGTATGAAATTTTATTGGCCGGATAAGGAAAACAACTATTCAGAACAATTGAAGATATTTGTGACTCCAGGTTGGTCTCAAACGAGTTTTCAGATGACTACTGTGCTTGCAATGGTTGGACATTGACCAAGGACTTTACAAAGGTCCAAGTCCAACAATTCCCAATTGGATCAATAGTCATGATTATACACTGGCCATTACTGTCCAATCCGATCGCAAGACGATGATTCAGGTGAAATATCTGGCCAAACCAAGCATTTTGAAGGAGGAGCCAATTGAAGTCCTACCAAAGCAGATGTGCCAAGTTGGATGGACCCCGTAATTCATCATCTTCGATACGAACAGCTCCCCAAAGACCACAACGAGGCTTACAAGATCAAATTAATGTCCGTACGATTCTACTTATCACTTGAGGGAGACTTGTATCGACGACAATTTATTTGACCTTAGCTCATGTGTCTATCCAGACAAGGTAGAGGCCATACTTTGGGAAATGCACGAAGGAATCTGTGAAATCCACGCTGGAGGCAGGTTGCTATCATTCTGAGCCATTCAAGAAGGGTATCGGTGGCCTAATATGCAAAAGGATGCAATTCAATGCGTCTAAAAGTGCGCCACGTATTAGAACTTCACTCCTCTCACCCGTCAGCTAACCAAAGATCTCAATCCCTTAACTAGCCCTTAATCCTTTTCTAAATATGTGGAATGATTATTTCAGTAAATGGACAGATGTTGAACCCCTTGGCTAAGGGTGGATGGATTGTTGTTAGATTCAGCTCCAACCATGGTATGAGGCTTTACTTCAGCTCAACAGCTTATCGTCAGTTGCAGTGTTAAATAGAAGCTTCATGCAAGCCAATGCTGATGAGATAAAGAAAAGGATAGAAAAGGTAAATGGAAAGAGGGTGGATGAAATACGTTAAATTGAATGGGTTTACAGGCACCTTAAATGACAAAGTGCAAGTAATTATTAGTCGGACTCCCAACCATGAGGTCTGCACTTGTTGATAGTGTTCAATTTGTTGATCCTTTTCCTTAGAGAGGGTTAACATGAAAGTCAAATCGAATTGGTTGAAACATCAATAATAAGATATTTTACACTGGATACCTCAATTTTTAATGCGTTAACCTATTGAGTGCAAGGATCGTGAACATCAACAAATTTGAATTTCATAAAGAACCATTCCACATGTTGATAAAAGCTAAAAAGCAAATGTGGGAACTATTCTTCAATAGGGCCTTAAGCCCAATGAGAAACAAATACAACATATTCATTAAATGAGCTTGGCTTAGTGCCAACATGTTGGATGGAAGTGGAGCGGTGTGGTGAACTCTTATCAGGATATATTCTGGGCTTCATTAATCAGGAGATTAATCAACATCCTACTAAAACAAAGTGTGCAATACTTGTCCCACTGAAATTGTAAACCTTTGTCTATGGAATCGAAATTCTGGAGAACAACAAAACTCTAGCTAATTGTATTCTGAGTACTGAAATCAATAAAAGAGAGATACAACGTGGACATAGACAAATTGCCAAACCAGGTAATTCTGGTCTTTGAATGGATTATTTTCTGGACCCAGTTCTTCTGGTTTTACATTGGTGCATGGTAAGGGGAAAATGATCTTAATATATAAGTAACGATCGGAATTTCTGTTGGTTCCTTGAAGTGGTATGATGAAAACAATATTACATGCAGAAACTCAACAATAAATTTAATGTTCTTAGCCAACAGCATTTAGGCAATAAAGTATTATGTGAAGTATATACCCTTGCCACTCTTGAATTTGTGATTCCTTCAACTTTTTCCCAAATGCAACCATCTTTCAGCAAATAAATCAGTGGCCTGAAAATAAAACAAGAGATAGAGCGCAAGAAAAATAGATGAGAAAATCATGTCTTAATTTTGTAAAGCAGTAAGCTTCACAATAACTGCCACCATAAAATGAAAATTAAATAAATACATGTTGGGCGACATTCTAACCAGTCGTACCCAAAAAATGTGTCGGTCTATAATTTAATCAATGAAAATTAGCGAGCTATAAATAATTTACTTCTCTATAAAATGTGAATGCTGTGCCTATTTATTAATGCAAACTTCGAAACCAAACAAGTTTTTAGTGAAGTGTAAATTGAGTCTGACTCAAAATTTAATCTTTTCATAGCGGAGAATGAATCTTCAACAGAATGCGTGTGAGTGTGAGTGTGTTTGTGTTGGTGTGTGTGAGAGGGAGCTGTTATATAGTTCCGAAGAGTTCTCAAGTAAAAGAAGAGTTCTCACAAATGTCGCGCGTAATTTGTTTTCTCGTATGACACGTGACGTGAGTGTGCACGTGTTACAAATCTCTCCCTACTTCCCTATTGTTTTTGTCACTTTGTTGAGCATTGGTTGATTACTTAGGTGTGAGGAAATAAATTATGGGACTTTTCAAATTACTTCTCACGCTAAGGTTTTTTGACCCAAACATTTTTTTTAGATTCCTCTCACTTAAGTATGCCTTTTATGTTAAAGTAATGTAACCCTAAAACATATATATTATAATTTTTTTCTTAAAAATAACGATAAACTTTCAATTGTTGTCGGCGTGTTATCTAAGTGTAATGCTAAGATAGCATCTATGTGTAATAAAATTTAGAGTGATTCTATATGTACAGAGAATGTATACACAATTATTTATATAGAGTGACGTGACGTGTCGTGTTGTGTTTGTATTGATCCGTGTCTGGTCCACTTAAAATACAAATCAATACAAACACGACACGTCAGTCTATACAGACGATTCTGTACAGATTCCTCTGTACAAATAGAATTTTTGTAAAACTTAATATAATACTTCATCCATTTTAAATTAAGAGTCTCTATACATTTTTTTAATAATGCTATAAGTCACAACTACATCACTTAGAATAATTCTCAAATGAGTTGGCATAGCATTAAAGTATTATACTGAAGCATTATTACAGGAAAAAAGTACAACATTTAATGCTATCCCAATTTATTTGAGGGATGATTAGAGACATTTTTTCGAGACTCATATCACTATTCATATTTTTTTGAATAGATTAAGGATAGACTCAATTAACGGTCAAGATCAACATTTATTCTCTCTCCTGAAATTTAATTCCATGATTATGTCTAAAAAAATGAAAGTGAATTATTAATTTAGAATAAACAAAAATGAATAGTGGACTCATAATTTGGGACAAAGAGAGTATTTGATGTGATATCCAACTCTAATAATACTTTCAAAAAGAAAAAAAAGAGGTAAACCACAAGAAGGGCACCACCCTCATCACCACCACTGCCTCCACCTCCAAATCACCACCACCATCACCACCAATCCAAAGAGTTAATCAATAAGTTTTTTTTTTTTGCGTTTTGGGTGACATTTGTCTTTATTTATTATAAGTTGGGTGCCAAAGTTTTTGCTATTTATGATTGGGTACCATTTCTAACAGAATATGTTAGAAATTTAAATGGAACGTTACTCTGTCTCTAGTGATCAAAGTGGAAATTGTTAAATTTTTAGATAATTTATAATATTTTGAAAAAAATTTAAATTGTAAAATTCTGGAAAATTAAAAAAAAATATTATTCTAGAAATTAATAAAAAAATTGTAATATTTGGAATATAAATAATCCTACTAATCTGGAAAATTAAAAATCCTAAAAAGTCAGTTTTTTTATTTATAAAAAATATATAATAAAACATGTTTTTAAGAAAGCAGTGTTTTATAAAAATAGTTGTTTCAAATAAAAGTGACTTCATAATTTATATAAAAAAAGTTATACAAAACTGTTCTACAAAAAAATCTTCTATAAAATGTCAGTTTTTATTCTAAAATAAAGAGTTTTTATTTATAAAAAAAAATGTATTTAAAAGGTTGTAAAAAACTATTTTATACAAAAATAGAAAATATTGCTTTATAAGAAATACAAATTTAAAAAAGTTAGTTCCCATTTGTTTTTGTTTAATAACGTCCATTTTTTTGTATAAATAACGAAATAATTTTTTTTATAACTGTTTATAAAAAACACTTTATAAAAAAAGTTAAATAAAACACTTTATAAAAATTATTTTCAAATAAAACACTTTTCTACAATATAGTTTATAAAAAAAGTTATAAAAAATATTTATAAAAAAGTTAGGTTTTTAATTTTAAAAAAACAGTCTTTTTATTTATAACAAATATAAATAAAACTTTTAAAAAGTTACAAAAAAAAATTGTTGTAAAAAAGTAATAAAAAATAATTTTATAAAAATTGTTTTGTTAATTATGCACCCCCAAAAAATAGGCGTTATTTAAAAAAAAAATGGACACAACTTTTTTTAAAATTTGTAGTTTTTGTAAAATAATTTTTTTTCTAACTTGTTTTATATAAATATTTTTATAACCTTTTTAAGTAAGTTTTTTTTTTCTAAACAAGAATTAATTTTTAAAAACAAAAATCTGACCTTTTATAAAACATTTTTTTATTAAAAATTTTTTATAAGTAAAAATGAATTTTATTTAAAATATTTTTTATGAACATTTTAAAAAAAATTACAGTTTTATTTTATATGTTTTAATTAAACTGTTGCTTTTAATAAATAAAAAACTAATTTTTATGTTTTTTTAATTTTTCATAATATTATGATTTTTTATCTTCCAAATATTACGTTATTTTAATTTTCATAATATTACCTTTTTTAATTTACTAAGATTTTACGATGTTTAATTTTTTTTCAAAATACTATAAATTATATCAATTTAAACTCTTATCAAATTGAATATGTATACATGAGAGAGAGAGAGAGAGAGTAACGTCCCATTTCAATTTCTATCCGATCATGTTAGACATGGCATCTAACCAATAATAAACCGGAACAAATGACACTCATTTTGTTATATATTAAAATGTATATCATTAGTTGAACTAATCTATTAGAAAATTTAAAATCAAAGTGGGTGTTATTTTTATATTTAGAAAGTATAAAAGTGTTTCAAATTAAGAACACACGCTCATTTTGTTTTGTCTCTGAAAAGAACTATTTTCGGTTGTAATGTGAGTAATCCGGTTCTACACCTACGTATAACATATATTTAGTTTATGTATATTGCATTTTAAAAATTGAAAATAACTGAAAAATTATCAATAAAAAATGAGCAAAAAACTAAGGCACTGAAATTAAAAATACCCTCCCAAACCAAAATTATCGAAAGTAAAATTTACTGGAAAAACTAAAATACCGAACGATTTTGTATTAGTAAGGGTTTTTGAAAAATCGAAAATCGAGCGTACCAAAATCAAAAGTTCCGAAAAAAGTTGTTATGGTATTGGTATGTGTCAAATACTGACCAAACCGGCTGATAACCACCCTTAATCACAACCAATCACAAACCAACAAAATCGAAATCCAAACTCATATACAATCGGATTGGAAGTATAAAATCAAACATAGATTCCAAACCCAGATTTGAATGAATATGGTATGCGATGTGCGATTTGTTGTCAAATTTGCGATTTTCGTATATCTTGAACATAATTATTTTTGCAATTATTTCAGAAGTAAGGGTCTATTTGATAGGCAAGTGAACAAATACATTGGGGGGAGGGGTTCCATGGTAAATTCTATAATTTTCAAGGTGTGTGTTTGATAGCATTAATTTTCCAGGTTGTGTTTCATTAGCTTGGTTGGTTGATGTGTTTTGATTGTGTGCGAGCATGCCAGGTAAGATCATGGACGTGTCAACCAGTTGATGATCTTATCTTTGCGATAATCAGACGATTGTGTACCGCTCGATGACTTAATTAAGAAGACTTATGATCCAATTATGGAAACTTTTCAGTGAGTACTAAATAATTTGTGAACTAAATTAACTAGAATATAGTTACTAAAAAAGCAATGGTAAAGTGCAGAAAATGGAGATAAATAAGGTTTGAAGTAATTAAAACAGTGACATGAGAGAATTAAACATTAAAGGAAAATAATTTACCCTAAGGAATGTAAAGTAAGTTACACTAAGAAATGTAAAGACAGTTTAAATGTAAAGGCAAATGAACTTTTCATAAAATATAAAGATAATTACAATAAATATACCTTACAAACTACTTCGAAAAATAAACAAACATTATTTTTTTATTATCGTGAGAACTTTCTCGGCCGGTGCCACTTTATGAACACTACCGGTTAGCAAACTCACGGGTCCTGTTTCCCCGACCCCACGGTGCTGGACCAATGTAAATCAGGAGTGACCGAGGGCGGTAGGAATCGAACCCTCGACCAACCGATCTTAGGCTGCCAAGGGTCCCCCCCCCCCCCCCCCTTACCACTCGGCCAAATCCCTGGGGGTAAAAAATAAAATAAAAAATAAACAAACATTAAAGAAAAGAAAACTAAAGAAAAGAAAAAAAAAACGTTTATACGAGTAAATGTAGTTTTTTTGTTAAGGGAGTCCTCTTTTAATCATCCTCAAGGGCTGAATTTACAATTGTCTACAATTTTTAACTATTTTTTACTCCAAGTAACTTTCCATTGAAATCAAATTAATTCTCTGCAATAACCGCCCATGCTTGCCTCCAAATAACTTCTAATTCGAATTCAAATAATAATCGCTTTAAACTTCCAACTACTTCCACAAAAAATTCTAGCAATAACCACTACTAACGCCCCCCCCCCCCCCCCCCCATCATCTAGCCACGTGTTAAAAAACATCACGTGATGAACCCGATAAAATATAGTGTAAACATACCCCCCACACCACCTGAGTTTTGAGAAAAATTTAGGTGGTGGAGACTTGATAATTGCAGTCTTGAATAAATTTTATCGGATTGGTGAAATGTGCAAATCTTCTTATTAATTGAATTAGTTATCAATATTGAATCTCATACTAAAAAATGACATGATTTATTTCCCGATTTCAACTTCTATCGTCACCAAATATGGTGAATAACTCTAGCCCTTTTAACTTCAAAGGTCATCAAAGATGGTAAATAATCACAAAAAATTTAAACTTCGAAGGGTTATAATAAAAAAAAATTAACCTTCGAAGGGTCACCAAAGATGGTGAATAATTGTAATATTTTTTACCTTCGAAGGTCACCCAAGATGGTAAATAATCACAAAAAATTTAATCTTCGAAGGGCCACCAAAGATGGTGAATAATTGTAATATTTTTTACCTTCGAAGGTCACGAAAGATGGCGAATAATTACAAAAAATTTAACCTTCAAGAGGTCACAAAAAATGTTGAATAATTGCAATATTTTTTTACCTTCGAAAGTCACCAAAGATGGTGAATAATTACAACATTTTTACCTTTGAAGGTCACCAAAAATGGTGAATAATACTATGGAATGTAATGTAACATTCCAAAACTTTGACCTCACTCCCCAAGCTTAACGTTATTTGTGTATTTTGAACTACAAAATGATCCATATACCAAAAGAAAGATCTCAAAGTCAAACTTCTAATGCAATAAACGACTCATCATGTAGACCTTTGTAGAGAGAATTATGACCGATTTGCTAAAATGCATTTCGATGACTGCACAAAATATTGTAACAATTCAAAATTTTGGTCTGACATCCCGAGCATGGCATTATATGTGTATTTGGAAGTAAAAAATGAGTCATACATCAAAAGAAATATTTGGAAGTCAAGCTTCCAATGCAAAAAACGGTTCGTCATTTGGACCTTTGTAGAGAGATTCATGATAATTTTACTGAAACATGTTTTGGGTGACTGCACAACCCAATAATAAAATCAAGACTATTGTTAAGCCAACAAGATTCCAATTGTTGGTGTTAAAATTTATTACCCATGACCATGGCTCCATATATTTCAACCCAATTGGTCTATAAATACAGTAGAAACATCCAACCCAATTCTTACTCGTCGCCATTGTAGTTCACCATCCATAAGAGTCGATTCAGATGATCAACATCGTGGGGCATGACTAAGATTTTCACTGTCTTCCATGAAGCTCGCATTACTTTGAAAGACATGAAAATTATAAAAATCATTCTCTAAGAAAATAGATTCGATAAAATATATGTGCTTTGGTTCGAAGCACATATATTGGGTAATTTTTTGTTGCAATTCTACATATGTTTGAACATCTTCTTGCTGCCCAAAACAACTTTTTGGACCCCCCGAGTTTCGAAATCCTTTGATAATCTTTCAACCCCCGAGTTCTAGATTGGCATTGTGATTTTATAATGCAAAAGGTTGAGGATCATTATCACATTAGTTCTGCAAATCTGTGGCATTTTTTTTGCCAATAGTTTTTTTTTCAAAACAGGATCTTTGTAGAAGATTTGTGTAACAGGGACTGTTATGACTGAATTGTAAAGATTTTTAGCAAAATGATATAAACTTTGGGTTAAATTATTGAGACTTTTGACAACATGTCCCATGCACCTTTGAAAATCATCACTTACCAAATACTGGTCTAAATCTTGAACGTGAAAGACTCGTTCTCTCATATCGATAATTTGAACTCATCCATGCGTCCTAGCCATGATAAACAATTAAATAACACTATTGTCCCATTGGGTATGCCAAAAATATGTTTCATTGACTTGGTTGGTTGATGCGCTTTGATTGTGAGCGAGTGTTTCAAGCAAGGTTATGGTCTTGCCAACCAGTTGATTATCTTAGCCTTACAATATTCAAGCGATTGTGTACTGTTCGGTGCTTCAATTAAGAAGACTTATGCTCCAATTATGGAAACTTTTCAGTGAGTACTAAATAAGTTTGTGAACTAAATTAACTAGAATCTAAAGAAGGAAATGTAAGGTGCAGAAAATGAAGATCAAAGAAGGTTTGAAATAATTAAAACATTAAAGTAAGATAATTAAACATTAAAGGAAAATATTTTACTCTAAGAAATGTAAAGACAGTTTAAATGTATAGGCATATGAACTTTTCATAAAACATAAAGAAAATTACAACAAATCAACCTTACAAACTACTTTGAAGAAGAAACAAACGGTAAAGAAAAGAAGAGTAAAGAAAAGGCAAAAGGGTTTAAACGAGTACGTAGTTTTTCTTTTATTGAGGGAGTTTTCCTTTGATCATCCTCAAGGGCTGAATTTATAGTTTTCTGCAATAACTAACTCTTTTTTGTTGCAAGTAATTTCTAATTTGAATTCAAATTGATACATTGCAATAACCACCCATGCTAGCCTTCAAATAATTTCTAATTCTAATTTAAATAATAACCAATTAAACTTCCCACTACTTCCACAAAAATTTCCTGCAATAAACACTATATAACCGCTACTAACTTCCCCCCATCATTTAGCCACGTATAAAAAAATGTCACGAGATCAACCCCCGGTAAAATATTGTGTAAACAGGTGGCAAAACCTTTTTTGATGTTTTTAAAGGATTAGGATAAGAGAAGAAAAAATATTTGTAAGTATTTTATATGGCAAGAAAATTACTCGAAGGGTCCGCTACTAAAAAATATGATAAAAAATGAAATGTAAAAAAATTGTATATAAAAAAAATGGACAAAAAAATATGATAAAAGAAAATCAAATATATTAAATTTATTACATAAAATAAATTTGATATAAAGAAGAATATGATATTGAAAAATTTTGATATAAAAAAAATCAGCCCAAAAAAAATCAAATATTAAAAGTATTGGATATAAAGAAGAATATGATATTACGAATCAAAATGTTTTTAAAATTTTAAACTTTATTTTTATTAAATAACTATTTTTTTTATAAATAATTATTTATAAAAAAAATTAAAATATTACTTTTTTAATAAAAAAAAGTTTAAACTTTTTTGACTGGTTTTTAATTGGTCAAACCAATTTTATTTTTTTTAATAAAAAAATATTTTTATAGTACATTTTTAATTTATTTTTTATAAATATGGTTTTTATAAAAAAATTGATATAAAAACAAACCATTGATTTTAACAATATAAAAATAATAATTTCACAAAATGAATGAGGGCAAATCTTGGGTGGTAAAATTTTCTTTGAGTATTAGGTGGGAAAATTTGGCCACAAAAAGATGAAAAAGCATGGCGAATGATATGGTACATGAAAAAAATTTCCATGACAATTTGTGCCTATAAAATGCACACAAAATTGGACAAAACTCTCATTTATCATTGCAAATCATGCTTATTAAATGGACCCTAAGTGATTTCAGCTTGGGTTATGGTGGTAATGGGGACGAAAAGGATAGTGGTGGTGGTTCCGTTTAGGTGGTGGAGAGGAAGGAAATGACTTGAGCGATTCCATTTGGGTGGGGGAGAGGAAAACGAATGTGGTAGTGGTTCGGTTTGGGTGGCGAAAAGGAAGGATATGATGGTTATGGTTCAATTTGGGTGGGGGATGGTATGTGATTATTTTGTTTTTCACTAAGTTTTATTAGTTAGATGCCACATCAACTACTTTAATTTATTTAAAAATATAATATACTATGATGCCACATCATGTCATGTCAGCAAACTGCTACTTATGAATTAACGATGTTAACTATTTGCCAACCAAATGAAAATTTAGTGTTATATCTTCCACGAAAAAGTGTAGTTACCAAAGTGAAAAAAATAAAGTTTGTTGGGTATATACGTAATTAACCCAGGAAAATATTTTCTTATACATTACAATTGCCAGATCAAACCAGTACCCGTCCATATTAACACTATTTTGAGCTCCACAATTTAGAGATTGATATATATAATCTTTGAGATACGAGTTTTTCAATATACTTGCAGAAAGGAGACCTCAAAATATGTTGTGCAATGATTCTGGTTGTGTAACCAAAACAAGGGTTCACTTTGTTTAGCATTGGAAACATTTATGTATACATTAAAAAATTTCACTAAAACATTATTGAAAAAATCGAGTACACACTACACACATGAATCGCACTGATTTATGTATACATTAAAAAAATTCACTAAAACATTATTGAAAAAATCGGGTACACACTACACACATGAATCGCACTGAAAAGACTTTTCATCGTGTCCTAAACCTAAAATACTTAGCTACTAAGGAGTAAAAAGAAAAAAATGATAAATTATATACAAAGAATAATACTGTAATACCCTGTTCCTTGTATTTAAATTAGTTGTTTATTTGATTATTTAATTACCTATTGAGACATGCGATATGTCATATATATATATACTCCTAGACATAATGCTTCCTACATCACCCATACATCACACGTAGTTCTAGGCCCTAATTGTTTTTCAATTTTTTTATTTTACCCATTAAGTTTACCTTCCAATCAACTCATGTTCAAAAAATTAGGTCAAAATACAATTTCTAGCTATTTTTTAAAAATCCAACAAAAAACTGTTGAAAATACCTTATTTATAAAGGTTCGCGCCATCAGAATTTTGTGAATTTTTTAAAAATAGCAAGAAAATATATTTTGACCTAATTTTTTGAAAATGTGTTGATTGAAAAGTTAATTTCAATAAAAAAAGAAAATTTGGGGAAAAGGTTTCTTAGGGCCTAGAACTAGGTTTGATGTATGGTGTGATGTAGGAGAGCGGCCCCTATCTCTCTCTCTCTCTCTTACAAAATAATGAAATTTTTAATGAACCTAATAAGACATTAAAAAATAACCCTTAATTATTTGTTGCAATTAGTTTGCGTCAACAACAATGGACATGCGTGTTTTTAATACACACACACACACACACACACACCTGACAAACCTTATCCTTACCCCCTAAACTATATGGGGCAACAGTTGGGTCGGGGGTTACTTTCGAGTATAAGGTTGGTTGGGTAATGGTTATGGGTAATGGTTGGGTAATGATTTCAAACCAGGTCTTGTTGGGTCGGAGTGGAATCGAGGTTTGGTTGGAGATTTGGTTTAGCATGTACTGATGGTGTAAGTTGAAACGGGTATAGGATATGGCTTAAACAAGGTCGAAAAAAAAACATGGGGTTGGATAGTGTTTTTCGGCGGGTCATGGGTGATTTTTTTTGGTCGGAGTGAGGGGCAGCTGGGTTCGGAGTAGTGGTGGTCAAAGTTTTGTGGTGCTGCCTTGGGTTTAAGAGTAGGGGTATGGGATATGGGGGATGGAAGATGTGGGGGGTGGGGGTGATTAAGGTTTGTCAGGTGTGTGTGTATATTAAAAAAATACGCGTGTCACATACGTGTCCATTATCGCTGGCGTGAATCAATTACAACAAGGAATTAAGGGTTATTTTTCAATGTATTATCAGGTTCATTAAAAAGTTCATTATTTTGGTTCACTTAAGAACCTCTCTCTCTCTCTCTCTCTCTATATATATATATATATATATATATATATATATATATATATATATATATATATATATATATATATATATATTTCTTATGTAGTATATGTTACGTGATTCTTCTATGTGCTATGTGAATACACATTCTGTAGAAATTGACGAAAACACCTTAATTCACTAATTAAATATTTTAAGTGACCTAATATTATGGACGGCTATGGAATGTTCAGGGACTAGATACCAATGATTTTTTTGTTTGATTTATTTCCTCGGTATTGGATCCCACCGATCGTGAAGTAGGTTCTTATAATACCGAGTCACACGTAACTAATTAATAATTAAGTTTGAACCTAATTAACTCGTGTCGACTAATAATTTAATTTAATGAGATGATGAATTTATAAAATATGTTCCCTTTTGGGTTTGACTCTTGGAACGTTTAGAAAGTCTGTTTTTAGTTTAAAATAATGAAATTTAAATCTGTTGGGTTAGTATATGAGTTGAGCCAAGTTTCAGGGTATTTTGAGCATGTTTTGGACTTAGTGCCTTTCATAACCTAATTAGGAAAACCTAAACTCGCATAACACATTTAGAAAACAACCCTAGCAGCTAAGGAGAAAGAGAGAGCACCAAGGATTAAAGAATTTGGGGATTTAGGGATTCGATTCTCACAATCGATCCAAGGCAAGTCTATTTTTATTAATTATATGATTAAGTTTGTGTAATAATGATGGTAGTATATTGGAATATGTAATTAATCTCATGTAATATGATTTGTAATCCTAATTTAATCTAATTTCATAATCAAAATTAATCACATGTTAAACCCTTATTTAAGTTATGAAGAACTAGTATAACTTTGATATTGAATCATAAATCCATGTAATCTGATCCTAAAAATGTTAGATACGAATCCTAATAATGTTAATCTATAGAAACCCTCATTTTACATTTATTATTGAATTGAATCCATAGGCTAATTTAATCAATTTTGCTTAAATCTTAAACTTAGGGTTAAATTCTTTAAATATAAAATTTGATCTTTAATCGATGTTTAAATCATCTAAAGCTTATTAGGATGTCATAGTAATGTTTATATGTTGGTTATATTAGAAGGAGATGGGCCAATTTCATGTTTTAGAGGCTTTAGGTTTGGGTGGATTTGGCTATGGCTTCAAGGTTTCAAACGAGGAAGAAGAGCTGACCCTTGGACCCGTCGAATCGATCCGATCTATGTCTGGATCGATCCAACCTAGTCGGCGAGGCCCAGTAAGTTTGGGTTGGGGACTCTATCAGGTTTTCGAGCTTAGTTTGAATTGGGGTTGAGGAAACTCTTATAACCATTAGGTTAAAGTTTAAAATCCTTTAATTAGAAACCCTAGGAGTTCAGGTTTAATTTACATAAGCCATTAACATTTAACGCTTGTAGTAATCGAGGATTATAGTGATTATTTTAACAGTTCCTAACGTATATTACTTAATGTCTGTTTGACTTATTTGCACTCATACCGAGGGTGTATGTGTGCTCGTGGGTAACTCACTAGAGGGATTTAATGGGGCGCGTACAACGATGACCAAGTTTGGTATCCCGTTGATTGAGACGGGTTTTATTTATGTTCTGTTTACCTCGATCTAATGTGTTGTGGTACCCGTCCACCGAGTTGGGACAATGTGACCTAATCCTCTCGTATAGCCTTGGGTATGGGGTCGTACATTTGGAGTGATTGCATAGTGATTTCCCTATGATGATAATTTGAGGTTATAGTGATTGGGTGGGAATAGCTTAAAAATAACTAAAATACGGAAGGAAGATGTCTTATATTTATTGTGGCCCAAATTTAGTTATATTCTTACTCACTGTAGACTTGCTAGGTTAATCCTGTTTGTGGAACTCTTTTTACAGGTCATAGGCAGTAGGAGCCGCCTCACACTTGATCTTTCTTAGTTGGAGATTGATCCAAATTTCATCTTCAGTTCAAGTTTTCTACTCTTAGGATGTAAGTGTCGAGCTTGTAGCTCACCTTTATATTACGCATATCCTATCAACATTCATTTTGGTCACACTATTATATATAGAGATTATTTATGTTGGAGTCAGTTTTATGTTTCAAAGTTTGGATATTTATTCCGTTAAGACATTTATATATTCCCGTGTGGAATTATTATTTCATTGTGTTTTGGATTGGTATCAAAATTGTGTAGTTGATGGTTTTATCATTTTATTACAGTATTGTCATATTATCTTTTTATTTTATTCCGGCATGCTTAGAATGATACAAATTATTTTGACTCTCGTATTATTATTGCTTGGACCTGATCAATCTATTTATGAATTTTACGGTGTGTCACAATTGCTTAGTTCATTGATATTAGTCTTATTAAATTTTAAACCTAGTTTACCTCTACAGCTAATAAATATAATATGGTGATAATATAATCATAATATTAAGTTTAATAGCAACACATGTGTAACTGACAATCATACCGTTGTTGATGTGTCATTGTCATGTTATTACTTCTAATCGATTTTTTTGACGATGTTGGTAGAAAAATACGAACTTGATAATATCACATTATCACCTTTATTAACATGACAATTACTACTAACTAACATTGACTTTAAAAATATTTTGAATGTCCATATTTTGTGAATGAATGTCATTATTGAACCATAATTTATTTAAAAAATATGTTTTATTTAGTTTTATCTTTTATTTAGTCCAAGACCATCTCTAATGCATCAATCAAAATAACATATGCTGCTATTTTTCTTGATGTTTTTATAATTTTGTCTCTTTAGAGTATGGAGTAAAATAGCATTTCTTACAAGAACTTTATTCCCAAATATACAATTTCTGGTGGAGCAACTAAGCACGTTAGATTAACTGCCACGGGAAGGTATAGCGCAACAGTTGGAATGCACCATCCATTCAAAACACATTTGCCTGCCAATCCCTCGAGACGACTAATAAATCTGTTTTATTTTTTTATGTTTTTTTATTTTTTGATTTCTTTGCAGTTTTAAAATTCTGATTTTTATGATTAAATGTATAAAAACATGCAAATTCAGAATATCATGAACTTCAGAATTATAAAATGTATGGTGAATATATAATCAATTTTCATATATTCAACAATAATAAGAAAATAAATATATAATTTCTAATTTCATAAAAAGTGAAAAAGTAAGAGACTGTGTTTTACAATTTTCACATTTTATGAAAATAAACTATTTTCTAGTCTTTTTTTCAAATTTATAAATAAACATGCCATAATTTTTAAAATCAAATCAATTTTAAAAAGAAAAAAATTATACTTACCTTCCTGTGACATTTGGGCTACCGCGCGAATGTTCCTGCCACGACATTCCAAGTGCCGCGGGACAACTGATATGCACAATGCTCTCAAATTGTAGCTTCTTTTTGGTTGGGTGAAATATCATTAAGGCATTTTGATAGAGTAAAACACCCAAGTGCTTTGGAGATAGTGTAAGAGAGAAATCTTAAATGTTCTAAAATATTTAGAAAACAAGTTTAAGTAAAAATATAATTACATCGAAAGAAAATAGTATCCTTAATAATGGTTGATATTACTATTATGTAAATTTCAATTTCAATTACCCAAAACTTGGATAATACCCACTTCTGTTATCTCCCTTTTTTCCCAAATAATCCCCACCTTTGTTTTTATATGTGATGATACCCTATTTCAAACTTGGTGTTTAAAAGGATCTTAGACCCCTCGACTACCTCAGGCGAGAACATAGGTCTAAGGGTTGACCTCTGACAAATCATTACTTGATCCCCAAGACCTCTGCTACTTTTAAGGATGGCCCAAACTATTGTAGCAGACCTCAGTCACGCCTCCTTCATCTTAATAGGGCCAGTCGCTCCAACAAATCTCCATAACCAATCTCAGAGACCACAACACCACAGTTCTTCCATGTCTGATGCTCATAGCAGACCTCAGGCTGAAGGAAAATGGTCTCCCAAGGTCACCTAGCCCTCAGCACTATGGTGAATCACCGCGTAACATCTTCAGGTTAACCTATGGCAATCATGTAACAAATCATTAGCTCCCAGGCCTCCGATAGAGTATCTGCAACCAGTATGGTGGGTAGGTGTAAAGGAGAACACTATTTAACATACCGCCACTACCCAACTCCACTTGTATTGAAAGCTTCCATACATATTTAATGCTACCAGCAACTACCTTACACCACTTGCAGATCATTTGGCCAAAACTCCAACACCGTCAAATCTCAGAGCAATCATAGCAATGTTGTGACAGTTCACTCATTCTCTCTCCAAAAGTTTGAATAAAAGGAAGGCTGGTGAATGGTTGAAGACAACAAATCTCGAGCAATCTAAGAGGTTAACATGTTCGAGCAATCATATTTAGAGAGAACAACAGTTTCAGCATTCTTAAGTGTTTACTTCTTGTTCTATGCTCTCTCAACCCACTATTAGGAGCATATATTTATAACTTGGATTATTTAGTTATAATATACCTTGTTTATATTGTTGAGACCTAAATCAAGACCTAGTAACCATTTGAAAAGTTAATCAGTTACTTCCCAAGGTTCATTGGATTATTGACAAAGGCGGCAAGAACTCAGTCTCTCTTGAATAAAGCTCAAGAGGGCTCTGAGATTGTAATAAATCTCTTGTGATATAATAAACAGTGAAAACACCTTTGACAGTGGACTTAAGTCCCCTTCTTAAGGTCCGAACCAATTTAAACTATTATATCACACTTGAAACACCTCTCCTAATACCTGTCTGAGGTCCAGGGGGAGCACCTGTTGGTTTGAAGTCCCTTACGATTTCTACACCCATCAGTTTGGTGTCGTCTATGGGAAAGACAAGTCCCATTTGTTTTAAATACATGTCTTGATCTATTCAAGATGCCAACCAATGCCGTTTTATCTCGTTTCTTCAAAAAAATGGAGGCCCAGCAAAACGAGCTCCAAGAGCAGTTGGCTACTATTCTTATGAGGCTCCCTTTACCCCTGGTGGTAGAGGAACCAGTTTTACCTGAACATAGCGGTACTAAGGAACACTACGAGCCCCAACTGGAGGAAGAGAATGATCCAGAGGGTGTCCTAGCCCCCCCCCCCCCCCCCCCAAAAAAAAAGATCGACAACCCACATTCCTGTCAAGGAAAAGTTGTCTCTTCTCGAAGATTAGTCCCAAGGTAGTTACATGGTGGCTAGACACTATGATAATAAGATCAAGAAAATGCAAGACCAGTTGGATAATTTTCTTAACCAATATAAGATGCAAATGTCCAACACCATTGAGTTGGCTATCCAAAAGACTATCTCTCCTCTCTCCAATGACGTCCAACACTATGCTCTTCCCCCAAAGTGGAAGATGCCTACCATTGAACCCTTAGATGGATCTAAGTATCCCATAGACCATCTAGAGACCTACAGATTTCTCATACTCATTCAAGATACCCGAGATGAGGTCCTGTGGTGAGATTTCCCCGCTAACTTAAGAGGAACTGCTAGGCATTGGTTTGCTAAGCTCAAGTCAGGGACCATCATAAGCTTCACTTAGATAGCAAGATAATTTTGTTAGCCATTTCACTGGGCCGCAAAAGATGAGGAATCTTATCACTTCCCTCCTCCATCTCAGGAAAAATCAACAAGTATCTTAGGGAACATTCCAAGAGGTTTAATCAAGAATCACTCAAAGCTGATGATCTGAATAACACCATCTGTGTGGCGACCTTTATATCTAGAATCACCTCAGAAGATTTGATGAGGTATTTTAGCAAGAAGACTCCAAAATCCATAATTAAGCAGCTCGAAAGAGCTAAAAAATATATAGATGCCGAGGATGCCATCTCAGCAAGGCATTCCTTAGCCTCACCCTAACATGAAAAGAGGAAAGTTATCTTCTCCCACCTTAGGTAGACTTCAGAATAAACAGAGGCCAAGAAGAAGAAAGGCGAAGGTAAGAAAAATGGGCCTCCTGAGGCCAAACACCTCACCCCACTCATGGCCACCCTCAAAGAGGTCTTTGCCGCAGTTGAAGCCTAAGATCTCCTACCACCACCAAACTTATGAGGACTACTGAAGATAAAAGGGAAAAGTCCAAGTACTATCGTTTCCACATAGACCATAGTCACAACACCAACGTCTGCTTCGGGCTTAAGGAAGCCATCGAAGGAGTCATCAAAAGAGGCTACCTCAAAGAATTTATGGCCAAAGACGTTGGCAGAGGTCCATACAACAACAACAATAATAAAAATAAAGATGATATCCCTACGATAGATGTTAAATGTATCTTCGGGGCGAACTCTCTTCCACAGCCATAAAGGCCCATCTCAGAAGTATCCAACAAGAAGGGGTGCAGGTCAACTATGTCTCTCTCCCCCATCAAGTTCCAAAAGAATTTCCAATTTTAGTCTTCCTAAAAGAAAACATCAGAAGAGTTCGTTTACCTCATGACGACCCTTATATTATCACAATGGTCATGGGAATTCCAATACGAAAAGAGTTCTAATTGATATGCCTATTCTTAGATGCCTTTGAAGCTATGGGACTTGGCGCAAAGCACGTGCAACTTGTCACCACTTCTCTCATCAAATTCAAAGTGTAACGGACCTATTCCTTGGGGTATGTAAACCTCCCCCTCACCATTGGTTCCAAAGATTACAATCAAACTGTCTGGAATAAGTTCATAGTAGTGGACCTATCGTCCGCTTACAACGTGATCATGGGAAGACCATCACTCAATGACTTGGACGTTGTTATCTCAACGCGAAGGCTAGTGATGATGTTCCCAAACTCCAAAGGGATAAAAGATGTTTTTGGGGACCAAAATAAGGCCCGAGAATGCTACATAACCTCCATAAAGAGAAAAATAGGTCAATCGATGCACCCGAGGGCCTGGCTGAGATCCCAATAAAGCTTTGAAGGATCCTTAAGGTCCTGCTGAAGGTCTTGCCTCCACATTCACCAATGTATGAGATCTCAAACGAAAGCATGGGCATATAATTGATGAGTCTGATGCCCCAATCATACACAAATGAGGGCAGTCACCTTCAAGGGCCCAAATGAAGGAAGAAAGGTAGTGAAAGCCTTAGGGGACACATGGCATCCCAAAGAGTGATGGTAAAAAATATATTCTTCTACTGGAAAGAAATAAAAAAGAATCTTTTTTGTTACCCACGATGTATACAATATAAGTATTCTTTAAAGATTTGCATGGAGTTCAATCTTAGCTCAAAACTTAAACTAATGTCTAAAGACCCAAAATAAAAGAGTTATAAGGACTCCAACCTTGGATCTAGGTTTAAGCTAAGGTCTCAAGCTCCAAACTTCAAGTTCCAAGGATTCCAGCCTTGGATTGGGACTAACAGTCAAAGGTCGCAATACCCAAAACAGACTACAGTCCACAAGTTTAAATAACCTAAAAATCACAGTAAAATGTCTAAGGACTCAATAAAGACTATAATGATTATCGTGATTTTTTCCATACAAACTGACTAAATAGTTAGCTCAAAGGCTATTCGCACATCTAGGAAATGTGTTTTCAAAAGGAAAAAGTTATATAAAAATGCAAAAGATCTTAGCCAAACATTTTCTTTAACCTCATTTTTTAAAATCCAAGTGTCAAATATCTCTTTTAAAAACAAAAATCCAAAACTTAAATAAAACTTCGATTTTTCAAAAAATTTGGGGGGCTATGTGTTCGAATGCTAAACATTGTAAAAAAACCCCAAGTTTGACAAACAAAGGTGAAAAAACCCAATGGCTTGGCTTTTCAGCCTGGTATAACCATAAAAAATTCGAGCTATGGAGGTCTTTATCCCCTATAAGGATTTGTGATTTCAAATTTTCTAAATTTGAAGGACTAATGACCCTTGGAAGGGTTTCATATTTTAAATTTTCTAGATCCTAAGGTCTTATGAGTCTCAAAAGGATTTTATATTTCAAAAAATGCCTAAACCCAGAGGTCTCAGGGCCCATTGAGGGGCTTAAGGTTGAATAAAATTCAATATTTTAAGGTCTCAGGACCCTCAGTAGAACTAATATTTCTATACTAAGGCTTTCATCCTTAGCAAAGCATGTGGCAGAGGTCTTAAGACCCTTGTGGAACAAAGTTAGAATTGGAAGTTTAAAATTTAAGGTCTTATGACCCTCAACAGATTTACTCTCTGGCTTGTATCCTCAAAATTTTTTGGTGGCTAAGTGTTAGTACAAAAATTTTGGGCTCTCAGTCCTAAAAAAGTACAAGTATTAGGTATTCTATGGTTCTAAGGTCTAAAGAACCATTACAGAACCTCCATCCTAACTTTAGAAACTTCACATGTGCTTGGTAGAGGTCTTAAGACCCTAAAATCCGCTTCAACAAATTTGTAACGCAATATATCGGGATTTACTAAGAAATCCTTGGGGGCTAAGGGACTTAATGGTAGACCTCCGACAAAAGGATGTTATACAAAAATTCCTTAGAAAAGAAGATAGTAAAACAAGTATGGAGTAAAAGCTGAAGCAGAGCAGAGCAGAGCAATAGAAAGAAGCAAAGTCTCGTGATTCTAGAAATACTCTTTCATTGACAACATATAAGATTGAGATGGCAAGAAATGACACATAGCCGACAAACAATTCAATTTTGTTTTATATAAAAATCCTTTCAAGGCTTGGAGTTGCTGGGGTCCACAGGAGTTTTATTTTTTAAGGGCAGAGAGGCAGATGTTTTTCCCTTGGTTTCTTCTTATTGGGGATTAGGAGCAGAGGTTTCAATAGTGTCATCACGAGCACTGCTCTCATCATCCGAGCTCTCATCACCAGACTGGGGGGCTTCAATAAATAGGCCAGAGACATCCAGATCAAGAAAGAGCATCTGAAACTTAACCTTGAAGGTTTCAAAACGTGAACTAAAATTTTGAAAAGAAACTTCTTGAAGGCCTTAAACTCTACTGCAGTATAAATATTCCTTTGGAGCTCTTTACATTTTACCAGGACTTTAGAATATCTCTTTTGTAGTTCCTGGCCTTTGGAAGTTAGCTGGTTCTTCTCAGCAATTAGGCCTTTGACTGATTGCTTCAAAATCTCCACCTCCCCATTAGCTTGAAGAAGTTTCTCTTGGAATCTATGGAGCTCAATATTTTGGCTTTGGAGAGCCTCCACTATAACTTTGAGCTTGATCTGACTAAGGGCATGTAGCTCCTCAACCTTGGCCAAAGAATCTCATACGAAAGCCAACAAAGATGCACTGTCTTTAAGGGTTTTTTTCGTTCAGAAGATTTTCCTGCTCAAAGGATATGATACGTGCTTTCAAAATATCCATCTCTTTCTTAAGGGCCTCCATCTACAGCATCAAGTCATTGATTATTCGGTCGAGATGAATCCGGGTGAGGTCCCAACTACCTAACATCTCGATATCCTTTTTCCACCCCCTATTACCATCAATAGCATCTGCCAGAAAGGCCTCTGATAGAAATTGAGCCTATAGAAGAAAAGGGATATGGGAACAAGGTACGTAAAATAAAAAGGCAAGGGAAGAATTAGAAAAGTATAAGGATACCATGCCCATAAGATGAACCAACTCCTCAGTGAGGGGCTCCTCTACCCCCCAGGGTGGCCACCATGTTGGAGTTATTTATTTTAGCTAGAGAGTGAAGGGTGTCCACAATGAAGGCATAAGGTTTCATCTCCTCAGCTGCGGGAGGCCTCGAGTAACTCTCCACTACAGGGGGAAACATTTTCTTCCCTTTATCAACGGTTGTCCCCTTTGTCTCATTGGGAACCTCAACTGTCTTCTTCAAACCTCCTCCTTGTGAGGGGGCACCACTTTCACCATAGCTTCATTTTGTGAGACCAAAGGATGCGAATTACTTAGAATAGAAGGATCACTCTGGGTTGTCCTAGAGGCCCCACTTACCCCAAATTTTCTTGCATTAAGGGAAAGGTTTTTATAGGCTCCAACACTGATCCCTCGGTAAGGCCAATACCTAGGATTGCTTCCTCCACCAGCTTGACCCCTGGAATTGGAATATTCACCGAGCTGCTGAACTTCAGACATTTGGTGGTCATGGACCTCTTTTTCTTGTTGATCACGACCTCAATGGGAGTTTCTTTGACAAGATTCCTGGCTATCCTTCGTTCTTCCCATTCATCTACTGGATTAGAAATAAGTCAGAGTTAGCTATTAGAGAACTGATAAAGATAATAGAAGGAAAAAAGAAGAGGTAAATCCGCTAATAGGGGAATAATTAGACTCAAGTAATATAGGTTCATTAGTCGAGGTAGGGACCCATTTAGTCCTTGGAGGGTCAGTCTTACCCTTAGGCATGTCGTCTTCACCCTCAGAGGCCTCAGGAACCTCAGTGGAGACCTCAACAACAGCCTTCCTTTTTTAGGGCCCCAGAATAAAGTCCTCAGACCTTAGTGTGTCCCTAACCACGATCTTGGGGACCTCAGGGTTTCCCCCAAATGTTAGAGGCTTCAGCTCGGGTCCCAACACATAGTTAAAGAGACACTTAGTTATGATAAGAATGTTAGTGGAGGCCAAGTTTCGAGACTCAACAATCCTATTCAGTTCCTCTTGAGAGGGCTCAAGAATCACTACAAAAGACAAAAAAAGTGTTAAGACTCAGAACAGAGGTCAATGAAAATACTAAAGCAAAGGTAAACTTTAACTTACCCACACGAGAGGGTAAGGTAACTAATGGGTTCAACAGGGTCTGGGGTGGTCCAAGCTCCCCCTGCAAAGAAGAAGTTGTCCTTCCAGTTTTTAGGGGAGTTATGCACGTCCTTTGAATAGGCCACCATGTTGGCCTTAGGGGATAAGTACTTCAGACCTTTGTTATTCGCCTTCTTCTACTCCTGAATCCTGTACAACTTAAAGAACTGGGTCGGGGTGACATCATTCTTACCTATGCTAGACTCCCTAAAAGCGAGGGCTATTTCCATAAGAGGTCTCTATGAGTTGGCCACCAATTGAGAAGGGGCTATCCCAATAACCTTCAGGATCCTCATTACTGGCACTAGTAATGGGAATCTAGCCCCATACTAGAGAAAGCACTCGTTGAAGCATATATACTGGGCAACCATTGAGCAGGACCTCTCTTTAGGCTTTACAACCCTCAGAGTGATAGAATTAGGGATTTAGTAGTCCTTAAGGATATCTACCAGGTCCTGTTCCATGATTCGTGAGGCAATATGAGCCCCACCGGCAAAGTCAGGGTTGTAAACCTCCTTATAGATGATCACTTTGGTACTAGGGGAATAAACACAGTGGGATAAACAACGATCTTAGACATTATCTCCACATTGAAAGGCAGAGAAATATGGGTCCCGATAGTGGACAAGGTTTTTGAGTCTAAGATCTTTGAGGGGGAAATGTTTTGAGCAAACATTATTAGGGGAAATAGGTTGCTTACCCAAGAAAATTTTAGGGAAATGAGAGATAAAGGAAGTGACTAGTGAAGGATTCAACACAACCCAAGGGGATCTTTTATATCCCCAAAGGATTAGAGTACTTTCTCCTTCAGCTTTCGAGATCAGACGCCTCAATCCCCTCAATAACATCAATGCTCTTAGCCTCCAACACTTTTCCACAACCACGTGCGAGCTCATTTTCAAAGCAATATAATCATGACGAAGATCTCAGTGATTAGTTAGAGCCTTACCCCCAACTTGCATCGACCGCTAAGTGTTTCTCCTTCCAATCCTTATAAGAAGCAATAAGGGGCTACTGATGATACCCTATTTCACACTTGGTGTTTAAAAGGCTCTTAGACCCCCCGACTACCCTCAGGAGAGAACAGAGGTTTGTGGGTTGACCTCTAACCCCAAAGCATAATTACTTGATCCCCAAGGCCTCCACTGCTTTTAAGGATGGCCCAAATTACTATAGTAGACCTCATTCACGACTCTTTCTTCCTAGCAAGGCCAGTCACTCCAATATATCTCCGCAACCAAGCTCAGATACCATAACACCACGGTTTCTCCATGTTTGATGCTCAGAGCAGACCTCAGACTGAAGGAAAATGGTATCCCATGGTCATCTAGCCCTCAACACTAGGTGAATCATTGAGTAACACCTTAAGGTCAACCAATGGCAATCCTGTAACAGCTCTCGAGCTCACGGGCCTTCAACAGAGCATCTGCAACTAGCCTGGACGGTAAGTGGAAAGTAAAACACTATTCCACCTATCGCAACTACTTATCTCCACTTGCATTGAAAGCTCCCATCTGTATTTAATGCTACTAACAACTACCTTACACCACTTGTAAATCCTTTAGCCAACACTCCACTACCTTGTTGACATTGTTAGACCTCCGAGTGATCACATCCATGTTGTGACGGTCCACTCATTCTCTCTATAAGAGTTTGCATATAAAAGGAAGGATTATGAATGGTCAAAGAAAACGAATCTCGAGAAATCTAAGAGGTTAACATGTTTGAGCAATTAGACTTAGAGAGAATCAACAGTTTCAGCATTCCTAATTATTTTTTATTTATTTAAGACTCTCTCAACCCACTGTTGGGAGCATATATTTTTAACTTGGATTATTTCTAGTTGTGATATACCTTATTTATCTTGTTGAGCCCTAAATAAAGACCGAGGAACCGTTAGATAAGTCAATCAATTACTTTCTAAGGTCCTTTGGATTGTTGACAAAGTCCGTAAGATCTCAAACTCCCTTGACAAAAGCTTAAGAGGGATGTTAGATTTTAATAACTCTCTTATGATCTAATATACAGTGAAAAGACCTTTGACGGTGGATACAAGTCCCCCTCCTAAGGTCCGAACCACTTTAAACCATTGTCTCACATTTTGAAACACCTCTCCTCTGACCCGTATGAGGTCTAGAGGAGAGCACCTATGGGTTTGAAGTCCCTTACAATTTTTACACCCATCACTATTTACACGCAAATACTCTCTTGTCTATAAGTAATAGAGACAAGGTGATGACAACGAAATGCAAGTGCTGATGGTGGACACACACAACTGTATCTATGTGTGACCAATTTTTAAGTCTGATCGTGGTACAAGTTGAGTTGATAGTCTAATAGTGGATATTGGCAACTTTATACAACCACAACTACTTGCGAAATAGTCGATAGTGAAGGTCGATAAATATTTGTTTATGTTAAAAAGTTATGTAAGTTTGGATATCTTATCTACATATTAACTTTTACTCCCTCCGTCCCAAATTAAGAGTCCACCATTCCTAGGGGTGTGCAGGAAAACTGACTGAACTGCCGAACTGAATAAACTGAATCGGACCGATGATTTCAGGCCGGTTTATTTTTAAGGTCGGGTCGGTTTGGTTTAGGCAGGATAAAAATCGATAGTTTTGGTTCGGTTTTCGGTTTGGACCACATCAGGCCCGAGTAGAACCTAACTGAACCGAACCGCTCTACTTATTATAATATATATATATATATATATATATATATATATATATATATATATATATATATATATATATATATATATATATATACACACACACAAACACGAATGAAAAGACCACATAGGGCACCAGGTAGAACCTAACTAATCTAAAAAACACACAAACAATTTATAAATCCAAAAAACAAAAAACAAAACCTCTTTAACCCTTGCCACTGTCTGACCTAACCCTTTCTTCTCTCTAACCAAAAACCAAAACCCAATACCTCTCTAACCCTTTCTTCTCTCTCTCTCTCTCTCTCTCAGACTCGCCGCTGCCCCTCTCTCTCAGACGACGATGCCGCCGCCCATCAGTTTTTTTTTCATATCTATTTTTTTAACTGAAATAAATAAAAATGCGTTTTGTGATTCTAAATAAAACTTTTTTTTATTTAACTAGATGCATTTTTTTTAGATCTAACTTTTTTTTAACTGAAATAAACATTTGTATATATTTTTTAACTAAACAATTTTTTTTTTCAAATCTAACTAAATGTGTTTTGTGATACAAAATTTTATATATGTTAGAAAATATTCATATCATGCGAGTTTTACAACCTCATTATTTTTTTTGTCCAAACTTTTTTAAATATATGCTTCCCATAAATAATTATCACACTTGGGCTTCTGTAAATGAACTCAGTTGTTCATTTACAAGTGAAATAATCTTTAATGAACTCAAATAGGAAGTAAATGAACTCAGTTGTTCTTAAAATCTTCTTTCACTTGAAAACCTTATTTCCATCAAGACAAGAAGAACAAAATAAATTGAAATGAGATGAACTCAAGAATGTGGGAAGAAAGATTCTAACAAAATCTTGTTATTGGGTAGTAAATGAACTCATATTCTAACAGATTCTTATTTTTTTTTATGTAGTGTTGTTGGGCAGAAAGATGGCTCCTACTGAGAATGTGGATGGCCCAAAGTCTACGGAGGCGGTTGTGACGGATAAAAATGCATCTCTAAAAAGATAAATGGTTCTAAACGAAAGTCTTGGTGTCGGGATCATTTTACCGAATTAAAAGACTCAAAGACACCTAGGGCATCGTGTAATTGTTATGGGATGACTTATGCTTGTGATTCTAAGAATAATAGAACCCTCAATTTGATAAATCATGTAACCAATAAATGCAAGGCTTACCAATATGACAATGAGGATAATTTTTTTTTAATCTTTTGAACGAAAGAAAGAGGAAGGGGTAACGATTGCAATCTCGTGTCCGTTAATTTTACCATTGAAGGTTGTAGAAAACATATTGCTGAAACGATTATAATTGACGAGTTGCCATTTAGGTTTTTTGAGGGTGAGGGATTTATAAGGTTAATGAAATATGTTCAAACTAAGATGACAAAACTTTCTTCTCGAACAACGGTTGCCCGAGATTTCTTCAATATTTATTTGGATGAAAAAATGTGCTAAAAAATGCGATACGTGGTCAAAGAATTTGTATTACTACGGATACTTGGAACTCAATTCAAAACATAAACTACATGTATTTAACCGCTCACTTCATTGATAAACAATGAAGCTTGCATACAAAGATTCTTAATTTTTGTCAAGTTGAGACTCATAGGGGTGATGCGATAGGGAAGGTTATTGAGGATTGCTTATTTGATTGGGGTATTAGAGAGCATTTACATCGTAACTGTTGATAATGCAAGTTCCAATAGTGGTACAATTCAATATTTGAAAAAAAAACTAAGAGTTAGAAAAGTGTCATTTTGGAACATGAATATATGCATGTAAGATGTTGTACACACATTCTTAACCTTATTGTGTGTGATGGTTAAAAGGAATTGGATGATTCAATAGTGAAGGCGCGTAATGCAGTTAAATATGCGAAGTCGTCCCCATCTCGATTGGCCAAATTTAAATTAAGTCTTGAAAAGAAAAAAATTTAAAGCCAAAGTTTAGTGTGTTTAGATGTGTCAACTAGGTGGAATGCCACTTATATGATGTTGGAAGCGGCGAAAAAGTCAGGGAAAGCATTTAAGAGAATGGAGGATAACGATGATCATTTCAAAACTTATTTTAACAATAGGGAGGAAGATGAAGAGGGAGGGAGAGGAATATTTAGAAGGGTGATATTGAGCCCTCTCCAAAGTATTGATTGGGTGAAGGTTAGGTTCCTAGTGAGTTTTTTTTAAATGTTTTATAATTCAACTATGTAATTTTTCAGGTCATTTCATATCACCTCAAATGCTTTTTTCCATGAACTTGTTTTGATACAAAGTAAATTGCTTCAAATGAGCAAAAACGATGACTAGTTTCTTTCAATAATGGCAATAAATATGACGGATAAATTTGTAAGTATTAGAATGTTGAGAACGTGAAATTTTTGTTGTTTGTTGCAATTATCCTAAATACTCGATACAAGTTGATATATGTAAAGTTTTATCTTGATCAATTATTTGACATTGATGTGGTGAAGGATATGTCAAGGAGGGTGGAGGATGTGCTACATTCTTTGTATGAATGGTATGATAAATTCCATAGGCCCAAATCGAGTGGAACATCTTCCCAATAAGGGGGCATGTAATCGGAGGGGATGACGGGTGTTATTAATGATGATGAATGAGGATGGGCGAGTTTTTTTGGCTACTCAATTCAAGAGACATTTGGAAGAGGAAGATTCTTTGGCTAATAAATCCTAAGTTAATATATTTTTGGCAGAGAGGTGTGAGGAAAATGTAGCCGATTTTAATGTTTTAGGTTGGTGGAGGATTAATTCATCCAAATATCGGGTTCTCTTTTTTGTTGCAAGTGATATATTAGCGATTCATGTTCCAATCGTTGCATCCGAATTGACTTTAAGAATGGGTGGTCGTATACATGATCCTTTTCGTAGTTTAATGTTTCCTAGAATGGTGGAAGACCTCATTTGCACATAAAATTGTATTTACAATTCATCTACCCCGATTAGTCTTCGTGATGCTATGAATGAAATTGATGAATTAAAGCAACTAGATTCGAGTAATTTTTTATATTTCAAAATATTTTTTTATGTTTGAATATAGTTGATACTTGAAAGTTAAGTTGCTAATATTTTGATTGTTTTATTTTTCAGAGCTATTGGGATGTCAAAGATATTAAAGCCTGGAGAATGGACTTTGAAGAATGCTTGCTTTGCTTGGATGTTTTTATTGGACTTTCATTTCATTTAGGACTGTTTTTGATTAGATGTTTTTATGTTTTGCGCTATATTTGCACTTATTTTGGACTATTTTGACAATCCTTATAATCGGTTTGGGACTATTTTGGCAGCCATGTTTATATCTATTTTATATTATTTTGACAACCCTTTAATGGGTTTGGGAAATTTGGCAATCCTTATTAAATGTAAGAACTCATTTGAACTATTTAGAAATGTTTAACATGGTATTATTCATTGAAATCAAGTTAAAATATTAATGGATTTTGGACACTTTTTAACCATTTTTTAAGTTTGTTGCATATAAATAAAATAGTGTTAGTTGAATTTAAATGGAAAATGATTAAAATAAAATGAAAAAAACATAAAAAATATCAGCCCTGTCAAAATCTGTTAAACCAAACCGACCTTGTTAATATCAGCCCTGTCAAAAATCGACGGTCAAACCGAACCGATACTATAAAAAATCGACCCTGTTCGGTTCGGTTAACTGATACAAATAGTTCAATTTTGGTTCAGAATATTCAAAAATCGATAAAGTTAGTTCGACTTAGAAAAAGGCTGAAAATCAAACCGACAGACCCGTGCACACCCCTAACTATTCCTTTTTTGGCTATCCCAAATTAATATTCCACTTTCCTTTTTAGGACATAATCAACGAACCATATTTCACGATAATGAAGAAGTGTTGATCATGGCCATTGATTTGGTGTATCCTTAATCTATACAAAAACTGGACGTGGACTCTTAATTTTAGACAAAGGGAGTATATAATACGAGTCTTATTCGATATTATCTCAGTGGAAGCTTTCTTTTTTCTTCATTCTTTTAAAATTTTAATATTAAAGTAGACAAATTTGTAATCTCGTAAAATTATCATTTGAGAAAACAAACGAAAATCTCTTTTGGAGACATGAAAAGAGAATTTATGTTAGTATATTTTTCTTAAATTTTTTAACATTTATAAAAATAAATATGTCACACAATTGTCACTGTACTGCTTATCACCCCTCTCTTTAATAATATAAGTCTATAAATGAAATAAATTGCGGTATAATATTATGTAACTATATTAGGCTTAATTATAGTACTCTTGTTTAATTCATCCCCCCCCCCCCCCCAAAAAAAAATGAAACAATGTAAACAAATGCATTTCTTATTTTTACATTAATATATTCACTATTATTATTACTAAGTCTAACATTTTCTTTTCAATTCAATCGAAGGGTAGCCTCGACCTCAACTATGGAAGATTGATATTTAAATTTTGAGTAAAACTACACGAACCCTTTTCCTACCCTCTCCCATACCTGTGGAATTTGGCTCAAAATACACATGGCAACAGGTTCTTTAGGGGCTCGCTGGATGTGAATATCCCTTGAGTTTTTCTGTCATGTTTCACCTTGGGAGGCGTGACTGACAAAAGTATTGATTCTCCGCAGCAAACGGGACCAAATCTGCAAAATAAGGGTTTCAAGTGGGGGTGTATTTTTGGGATTTTTTCACAAATGTGTTTCACCTATAAAAGGAACCTTATGAGAGTTAAAACCCGAACTCCTTAGTTTTTCTCTTGAGAGCTAGATAGATAGATAGATAGATAGATAGATAGATAGATAGATAGAAAGAAAGAGAGAGAGAGAGAGAGAGAGAGAGAGGGTCTTCTTCTAAAGGTGAGGGTTTATAGTAAGAGGTGGGGAATTTACCATCTCACCCATGGGTACTGCTCTAAGGTGTAAAAAGGGTGATAGTGTGAGTGTTTCATGTATGGTAGGTGTGCTTAAGATGTAATGCGTTGGGAATTTTTCATCGATTTATATAGGAGCAGGATACATCAGATTGGGTACATAGGAAACACATGGGAAACACTTGAGGGTAAGAGATTGAGAGGGTTCTTAGTTTAGAATTTGGATTCACTTGGGTGGAGAGTTCGCGTACAATGGCCATTCGGGAGTTGGGTAGGAAAGTAGAGGGTGTGTGATTTATCCTTGTATATTCTCTATTGTACTTATAAATTCTTCAAATATAGTGAAATCGGGACTCTCCGTGGATGTAGCCAAGTTGGTGAACTACGTATATCTTGTTTCTATTTCTCTTGTTTAAATTTTTATTGTGCTTGCCATTATTACCATTTTATCTTGATTATATCCGGGTTATGGTTTATTGGAGGTTTCCCTAACAACTTGGGCATCGGGTAAAACAATTGGTATTAGAGCTCTTAGTGTGCACAAGGTATTTGTCAAAAATTCGAAATGAGATTTTGGTGTCAAACCACTAGTTCTTGGATTTCTTGGCTATTTTCATTCAATCATGACAAGGGATATTGCTTCACAAGTTTAGGTGGATGGATTAAATGGTAATGGTTGCTTTTATCTCGGCGATGTAGAGTGAAGGTCATTCTTGTCAACTTAAGACGTGCAACAGGATTAATGGAAGAATGGAAGTCAGAGAAAGATGTGGGTGTAATTATTAGCCTAAAATACAATTGGTAACAGTGTGATAGACACCTTCAAGGTCTATTGGTTACAGTTTGATTTTCACCCAGGAGAAGATCGATTTTCAGGGATGTTGTCATAGCAAGTCTACATATAAGGACAATAATCATTTCAAAACGTGGAGGGAAATGAGTTATTTTTTAGTTCGGTATTCGAAAAAAGGATGGTGGTAACTAGGGAAGTATCTTAAGATGGTTAGTGGTATCTGCTACACTTTTGGGGATATTCTCACAATCTCCAAAAGTGATGAATTTCAAGGACAACGATGCTCGGTTGTAGGTGGAGTTTATGAATCACGCGATGTTGTATGGATTTTATGTGATTTGTTGATGTCGTCTGGATTGATCTCAATGGTATATTTTTGGGAACAAGGTGCATAAGAACTACACCATATATCGCCAATGGTCACGATTTTATCCCATGACCACCCTTATGGATCATGGTCCAAATTCGTGACAATATTAAGCGTGACAAATCTGGGGGTCAAGGTCCAAATCTATGACCCATAGGGGAGAATGTGGATTATGGTCCAAACCTGTGACCACCATACCATGGGGGGTTGATACTAACCCAGGACCCAGATGAGAGAATGTGGATCACGGTCTAAATCCATGACCACCATATCACGGGGGGTCACTGAATAGGCATAAATTCTTCCAATTTATCCCCTTAATTTAGAGGCTTTTATCACCTTGTAACATGTAAAATGCATTGATTTATTTCATATCCTTCCTACTTACATTTCCTATAGAGTGCATCGAGTTTTGTGTATTCTTCGTGCTTTTTACAAGTATTTTATACAAGTGAAGGGAAGAGGAAACTCAAAACCAAGAAACTAAGAAAGAAAGAAAGGAAATTTAGAGGGTAAAAGAGTAACTTTACATCTGGAGTTCAGACATGGAACCAAATGAAAATTGAAGACCTCGATCCACAAGCACGTAAGAAGAAACGGCGTCCAAATCCGACTTGCAAATCAGAAGTTATGAAGCCTCAAAGGAAAGAGAGAAATCACCACAAAAGCAGAGAGAAAAGGGACTTCGGACCGATCCAGTATGAGACAAAAATGATCGGGTCCAGAGGAGGCTGAGATCCTAAATATAATTTACAACCGGATCGATCTGATTATTCCCAAAAAATGATTCGGTCCGAAAGCTTAAAAGTTCCTGCAAAGATTGAAAGGCCGGACCGATCCGATTTCAAGCAAAATCGAACCAATCTAGTATTCACCGGACCTAACCGATGGACCAGTCTGGGTGGCGAATTTCTATTTTATCTTTTTTCAAATTAGAGTTGTATCAAGATCAAACTCTTATAATTTCGTAGGGTATTTATTTCAACTAATTCGTAGACATTAGGGAGTTCTCTATTTGATAATAGTGGAGAGCTTTTACACCTAAGAACCCTAGGGATTTAATTTATTCAAGTTTCAAGCTTTATTTCCAGAATTTCTTCATTCCAAGTATTGTTTACTTTCTGATTTCAATTGCTTTTACATTCAAGTAGGATTATTCATAAAAATTAGGTTGCAGTTCTTATTGACATAATTTCTTCCCAACTTTTCACCTAATTATAAATTCATGCACATTAGGTTTTGTGTTTATGATTAGTTGAATTATGTCCAGCTAAATTTCGAAGGGTTGGGATGCACGAACCCGACCTGATGTAGTTTATATGAATATAAAATAGGTTTTGAATTAAATTTTGATCGAATCGTGTTTTGTAGAGATCACAACCATCATAGACCTTTTAATCTCGTTTGCCCTAGGTAACCGGGGTGTTTAAGGATGTGATGTGCGTGTTGGCTGTGCAACACCGCTTTATTCTTACCTTTGATTACGTATGATGCGGGCTAGTACCTTCATATATGTAATGCTTAGGATTACTAAAGATTGGGATTCATCACTTATCTAATTCAAAAGCTAGTATTCGATCCGGTAAATCTACTAGGGTTTGGGGGATTGTATCCTACCCTATTTTTCCCTCATTCATATTCACTTAATTGCAGTAACTTTATTCCTGTGCACGTAAAGTAGTCGGTAATTTAAATTTCATTTGAATTTAGATAGTAGAATTTAGTTCCACCATTAATAATCTTTTAGTTTCTTTTCTCGAATCAGTTTAGGATTAGTCTTCTATTCCTTCGTCGTTACGTGCTTTCATTCTAGTTCCCTGTGGATACGATCCCGACTTACTAGGCTATTACTTACGCGATAGGCTTGCACTTGAGCCTATATAAGCACGCACTTTAGACACATTTATGATCGCGTCAGTATTTTGGCGCCGTTGCCAAGGAATTAGGTAGACTTTTAGGTTGGTAGATTTAATCCCAAATTTGATTTCAAAATTTAAAAAGCCAAAAAAAAAATCCATAAAAATTCAGAATAATAAAAAGCCAAAAATAAATCATCTCTCAAAATCCCTTTCATGCAAAATTCAGAACAAACTCCTCAAAATACTTCAATAAGAATCCACGAAAATCCCATCGTTGAGTATAATTTCGATAGCCCCCTACCCCTCGCGTTCCACAATTTTGGGTTCCACCTCTTACACCTCCCAAATCCATCACAAGTCACACGTTGGGTAAAAATTCTAAAACACTGAGTGAGGATTCTGAGTCCATTGGAGAGAGAGTAATGTCAGATATCGCCAGTTTCGGTACGGGTGAGGGAAACAAACTGTATCGTCCCATGAAGGAACTCTTATTTCCTGAGCAAACTTTCACACCTGGATGCATTCTACTTTCGTACAATGCAGGACATTTCCACTTCAGTAATGAGATGATATAGATTCTTCCAATATTTCATGACATGGATTCGAAGAAATCGTATCTCCATATCCGAGAGTTCGAAGAGGCGTGCGAAACCTTTAATGATCAAGCTTGTACGCAAGATGTTGTTCACCTAAAGCTTTTTCCTTTTTCCTTAAAGGATAAGGATAAGAACTGTCTTTGGTCTTTACCGCCGAACTCTATTATATCATGGAAGGATATGAAATTTAAGTTTCTTTCGAAGTTCTTTCCACAACATAAAACCAACTCGATCAAGGCTCAAATTCAAGATTTTCGACAACAAGATCACGAGTCATTTGACAAGTGTTGGGAACGCTTCTAAGAGTTGGTTAACGCTTGTCCCCATCATGGATTTGAGAAACATCAACTTATCTCTTTCTTTAATCATGGGCTTACTATAACTTCTAAACAACTTGTTCAAACAATGTGTGAAAGATCGTTTTGGGAATTAGATACGAGTGATGCTGAGGCTCATCTTAAGTATGTCGCCAAGACTACTCAAGCATGGGACACCTCCGATCCTAATTCCTAAAATTGACCTCGACAAGCGTCCATCTCTCCTGATGCGTCCGGTCTATACCAATTGGATAAAGATACCTTGATAGACCGTCGATTTGATCAATTTGAGAAAAATATGAGAGACATGCTGGAGGTGCGACTAAAAGAAACTACCAGATCCACCCGTGCTGTGAAAGAAAAGGTGTACGCCATTTATGAGGTGGGCCATTCAACAAAGGAATGCCCGACAATACCCGCCTACAAAGCCATGATTATCGAGCAAGTAGAAGCAATAGGAGGGTTCACGAGAAATTTTAACGCCCCTCATTGGAACGCATACAACCATTTATGGAGGAACCTTCTTGGTTTCAGCTATGGGCAACAACAAGTTGCGTTGAATCCAAATTCACATATTGCCTTGCCTCTACCCGCTCCTCAATTTCAAGAAGCGCCACCTATGCAAGCTCACATGCAAGAACTACCTCCAGGCCTATACATTACCCCACCGCGAAGGACTCTTGATGACAACTTAAACCAGTTCATCTAATCTCAAAACGCAACCAATGCCAAGTTTGAGCATATGTTCACTTAGATGCATACGGGCATATCTAAGTTGCAATCCTTGTTAAGTGTCCACGAGAAGGGCAAGTTTCCTGCTCAAGGCCAAAGACCTCCTCAAGGTCAAGCCAATTTTAGCTCTACATCTTCCAATCAGTAAGAGAAATGCCAAGCCATCACCACTCTACGTAGTGGGAGAGTCGTTCATTTATCACCTCCCCCACACGAGGAGCTAAATAACAAGGATGTTTCGCCCGACATGAAAGGGGTCGAAGATGACCCCTTATTTGAGAGTGACAAGGATGATGCTAGTGAGCTCGAAGTTGTTATGAAATCGCTCACCACCGCTCCGTTCCCTCAACGGTTCACCCCACCTCAAAAGGGAGCCTCCTGTGCAGATGTGCTAGATGTTCTTAAGCAAGTGAAGCTGAATTTGCCATTCCTTGATGCCATCCAGCAAATTTCCACCTATGACAAGGTCATTAAAGATCTTTTGACTGTGAAAAGATGGCTAAAGGTGAAGAAAAATATCTTCCTAGCACAGAATGTGAGCTCCATTATACTTAACGACCTTTAAAAATCCATGTGCACCCACAATCTCCTATATTATTGGAGAGCGTCGAATTGAGAAAGCCTTGTTGGACTCAGGCGAGAGTGTTAATATCCTTCCCTATTCGATTTATAAGAAACTTGAGTTGGGTGACCTTAAACCCACACGAATTACTCTCCAATTAGCGAATCACACAGTGAAGTGAGGATGTGATAGTCCAAGTGGACACTTTTTACTTTCCGGTAGACTTTGTCATTTGGGACATGGAGCCCTCCATCGATTCTTGCAACCATGTTCCCATCATTCTAGGCCGCCGATTCTTAGCTACGGATAATGCCTTAATTAATACACAAAATGGGCATGTGCAACTCACTTTTGGGAACATTACCCTCGAGACGAACATCTTCAATGTTGCTAACCAAGTGGGTGACGAAGATGAAATCCATACGATCGACCTCATAGAGGAGGTAGTAGAATATCACATCGATATAACCATGGGCGGGGACGCTTTAGAAGCATGCCTAGTGAGAGGTGACGAGAGTGAGATCCCATACACCGAGTTTGAGCGAGAGCTCGAGGGGTTGAAAGTGATATTAGACGAGGGAGCGTCGATAGAGGAGTTGAGAGATGTTCATTGGGTTTCTAGATTCGAAGAGTTACCCCTGAGGGAGTCATGCTTGATCCCCTATGAAGAGAAATTTCCTACCCTCAAAACTACCCTCTAATGTGAAAAATGCTTTTTTAGGAGGGGATGAGACATTTCCTGTTGTTGTCTCCTCTAGGCTAGATAAAGAGTAAGAGGGTAAGATGCTAGAAATTTTAAGGAAGCACAGAGGTGCTTTTGGTTGGTCTATAGCGCATTTAAAGGGCATAAGTCCCCTGATTTGTACCCACAAAATCCACCATGAGGAGGACGTGAAGCCCTCGAGAGAAATGCAAAGGTGACTAAACACAACCATGAAGGAAGTTGTTAGAGCGGATATTATCAAGTTATTAGATGCCAAGATTATCAACCCTATCTCGAATAGCAAATGGGTGATCCCAATTCAAGTCTTCCTGAAGAAGTCGGGCACGACTATGGTCGAAAATGCTAAGGGAGAATTAATTCCTCAATGCACCACCACCGGGTGGCGTGTTTGCATTGATTACCGAAAACTCAATGCCGGAACGAGAAAAGACCATTTTCCCTTACCATTTATCGATTAAATGCTTAAACGCGTATCGGGTCCCATATTATTATTTCCTTGATGGTTATTCTGGATATAACCAAATTGAGGTAGACATACTAGATCAAGAGAAGATGACTTTTACATGTCCATTTGGCACGTTTGCCTACAAACGTATGCCTTTTAGATTGTGCAATGCACCTGCGACCTTTCAATGGTGCATGTTGAGTCTCTTTAGCGATATGGTAGAGAGAGGACTTGAGGTTTTCATGGACGACTTTAGCATTTTGGCCCCTCTTTTGACCAATATCTAGCGAATCTTGAGAAAGTATTATCCCGATGTGTGGAAAAGAACTAGTTCTCAATCGGAAAAAATGCCACTTCATGGTTACCGAGGGCATAGATCTTGGCCACATAGTTTAATCTAAAGGAATAGAAGTTGACCGAGCAAAAATATATGTCATAACCGAGTTCCCCCCACTGAAATCACTAACGGATGTGCGCTCCTTCTTGGGCCATGCAGGGTTTTATATAAGGTTTATCAAGAATTTTAATGCCATCGCTAGACCCTTGAGTAACGTTCTTATGAAGGATTCACCCTTTGAGTGGAATGACGCATGCTAAGAGACTTTCGATAAATTGAAAAGCATGATAATTTCTGCCTCCATCATGCAAGCTCCGGATTGGTCCCTTCCATTCGAGCTTATTTGTGATGCTAGTGATTATGCGATTGGGGCTATTTTGGGGCAAAGAAAAGACAAGAAAGCTCATGTCATCTATTACGTTAGTCGGACGTTGACCGGGCCACAACTTGACTACTCCATCACGGAGAAAGAGTTACTAGTGGTTATTTTTACTTTGGATAAATTCCGCTCATACCTTGTTGGGTTACCCATTACATGCTTTACCGACCACGCGACACTTAAATATCTCCTTACTACGAAAGATGCGAAGCCGCACCTCATAAGGTGGATCTTACTCCTACAAGAGTCCAATCTCTCTATAAAAGATAAGAAAGGGGTAGAAAACATCATCGTCGACCATTTGTCACGGCTCTCGTTTGACGTGCCTAGTGATCCAATACCCATAGACGAGTACTTTTCGGATGATCAACTCTTTGCTACTTCTTCTCTACCTTGGTTTGTGGACATCGTTAACTGTCTTGTTATGGGAGTCGTTCCTCCCGGATGGAGACCGCAAGAGAAGAAAATTTTCATCACTTGGTCACGCATGTTTTTCTATGACGATCCATTCTTACTCAAATATTGCGCGGACCAACTCATCCGAAGATGTGTTTCGGTTGAAGAAATTCAAAGTGTAATCCGGTTTTATCATACGAAAGCTTGTGGAGGCCACTTCTCCAAGAATAAGATGGCTGCTAAAATCCTTCAAAGAGATCTCTATTGGCCCACAATGTTCCGGGAAGTAAATGCCTATTACAAATCTTGTGATAGATGTCAAAGGATGGGAGCTATTACACGTCGTGACATGATGCCACTAACCCCTATACTCGTCATTGAGTTATTTGATTGCTGGGGTATTGACATCATAGGACCATTCCCTCCCTCCTTCGACTTCTTATACATCCTCGTTGCGGTAGACTACGTCTTCAAATGGTTAGAGGCAATAGCTACCACGATAAATGACAATAAAGTGGTGATAAAGTTCTTATAAGAACACATGCTCTCTCGCTTCGGTGCTCCAAATGCAATCATAAGTGATAACGGCACGTATTTTTGCAATAGGTCGTTTAAAAAATTAATGAGAAAGTATGGGGTCGTTTACAAGGTTGGGATGACTTATCACCCACAAACAAGTGCGCAGGTCGAGTTAGAAAATCGTGAGATCAAGACTATCCTTGAAAATACCATCGATCCTACCCGAAAAGATTGGTCCTTTCGATTAAACGATGTGCTATGTGTTTACTGTACCGCCTACAAGAACCCCCTCGGGATGTCCCCTTTTCATTTTGTCAATGGCAAGACTTGCCATCTCCCCGTAGAGCTAAAGCATAAACCCTATTGAGTGATTATGAGGTTGAACTACAATCTAGATAAAGTCGGTGAAGCTCCCAAGCTTCAATTGAACGAGTTGGAAGAGATGCGCAATGATGCATATGGTAGTACTAAAATTTCAAAGGAACAAATGAAACTCTCATATGACAATATAATTCGACGGAAAGAGTTTCATTCGGGATTAAAGGTGCTTCTCTACGACTCTCGATTACACTTGTTTCCCGACAAGTTGCGTTCAAGGTGGACGGGCCCATTTGTGGTAAGAGAAGTATTCCTCCATAAAGCTAGAGAGTTGGAAGATTCAAAAGGGGTAAATACATTCAAAGTTAATGGCCAACGCCTTAAATAGTACTTTGAGGCATGCATCGAAGAAGCCAATACCATTTGGTTATCAGACCCCATCTATGGAGATTAATTGAGAAGTACGAGAAGCTCGTCACACCCCCTACGCGTATGGGGTGATTCTTGTGTATAGTAGTTATGAGTCGGTTAGGGTAGTTAGGAGTTGGTATTATAAGTCACGATAGGATAGGTACGGGAGCACACACGTCGAGAGAGCGTATCGAGTTTCGAAGTAGTGCTGGGAGGTCTTATGTCACTCATGAGAAGGAATAATCGTGGGCACATCCGAAAAATTAAGAGTGAAGAGTTTATTATAAGATTAAAGGGAAGAATAAAGTTACATAGACCCGAACCGATCCTCCCCTGGAACCCGGATCAGTTCGGTTATGCAGAAATCGAAAATAAAATAAGGACCGGTCCGGTCCTGGGAACCGATTCGGTCCGATGTCTGCATTTTCTTTCCCTTTCTCAAGATGCACCCCTTCCCCCAATCTGTCACCAACTTCTTCCTTCCGAGGGGGTGGTGCCATTTTCTCAATGAGCCCCACGTAGCAGTATAAGAGATCGAGTTGCGTGCCTTCTACGGTTTTCTCGTTCGCACCGCTGAATTCACTTCCCAAGCATATGTCGACGCCACTCCCATCCCATTCTCTTGAACATTCTGATCCGGAAGTTAGCGGAAAAAGGGGTCCCGAGCTCAGCCCAATTTACATACCCCAACAATCTCTCCCCCTTATGAAAGCCATATGCATGTCCCGCATCGAACCCGGTGAACATTGGGGTTTTGAGACATTCTCGGTGGGCTGGATGAATGACAAGGCCCGCATAACTTTCCAAATAGTGTGCGCAAATATCCTCCAAACCTCAAATGACTTCACAATGCGCCCCCGTCAAGCTACCCTCGTCTATCACCTCTTCGACCCCACTACCCCTATCCACCTGGCTCGCATTCTCTACAAAGACATTTTCTTCTCAGCCTTGGATAAGAAGGGTACAACCCATCTCCCATATGCCCGACTCATCACTTCTATTTTAGCTGATGCCGACATTGTTCCTCCCCAAACTTATACTCGTCTTCCTAATCCTTATGGGCAGGGAACACACATAAAAAGTGAGCAGCAATGGGAGATCATCCGGGCACGGAGGGAGGAAGATGAGCCGGATGATGATGAAGATGAAGATGACGAGGAAGAGGAGGTCGGGGCTGCGAATGTTGAAATGGGTGAGGGAGAAGAAGAAGAGTATGATGAGGACACATATTCTGATTTTGAGCCTCCGGGAGCAGATTTGGATCGACACATCACCGCTCTAGAACTTCGATGGTTTCATCAATGAATATTGCGCTAACCGTGATGTGGATCGTCGGGCCTACCAACGCGACACTAGCATGATGCATCGCCTTCAGGCGGAGCTATATCGTATGACCATGGGTGCGCCGCCACCACCGAGCTACTTCTATGACCCATATGACCCGAATGCTCCTAGCTCATCTCACCCTCCCCCCATTAGCATGTTTGAGTGGTTGTTTGATGTATTTTCTTCCATTTTGCTATTTATACATTCCTGCACTTTGAATATATAATGGAATATTTGCCTACCTATCCTTGTGTTCTTATACCCGCTTGTTTATTATTGCATTTTGTACTTTGTTCATTTTTTATGCCTTCTCTCTTTAGTTTAGCTTTTCGTTCTTTTGCATCGGGACTTTGCAAAAGTGTAAGTTAGGGGGGTGCGCATGCGCTTCAAAAATTTCACAAAGTTAAAATGCCCCAAAACCAAAAAAATTAGAAAATTTCCAAAAAAATAATTTTTTTTTGAAAAAGCCAAAAATATTTTTCTTCAAAGTAAATAAATTTTGGAATTTAAAATTTTCAAAAATATCACCGTAATTTTGTTTAAAGCCTTAAATTTGTAAATTTTAAATTGCACAAAGCCGAAATTGACCAAAGATGGAAATTGAAAAAAAGTTGACGACTTAACAAATAAGTGTGGAGATTAACAAACCCGGTGAGATTTTGAGCCTAACACTTCTTGCGAGTTTTTAAATCAATCCGAGTTAACGGTTAACTCAAAGTTCATTTCAACGTTTTAAAAAAAAGTCGTTGAAGATCTTAATACCCTTGTTTTGATCCGTTACGGGAAATGTGTGAGATGTTGTCTTGAAAAGCATGCTAACATATCTCTAAACTAAATTAATCACAAGACGCATATGGTAATATGATTAGTAATTTGGATAAATGAAGTTAGGCCATCGTTTGTTACCTAAAAATATTAGTCATAAAAAGTAGTGAAATTTTTTCCCTTTACAACCCCATCGGAGCCCAATAAAGTTTTCCCTTTTCGTTTGGCAACCCGGATAATCCAAATAGCCCGGAATTGGGAAAATTAGAAAATTCAGAAATTAAGTTCAATTTGTGCGATAAAAAGGGGCAAGAAAAGAAAAATAGAAAAATGCTCAACAAAAATAGCAAAAAAAAAAAATAGAAAAAGAAAAGAAAATGAGCAAAAGCCCGGAAAAGCACTAACGAACAGCATAAGAACATTTTCCAATTCCAAATTTCCTAACCATTCCTATAGTACCCAATACACCTTATAACTCGAAAAAGTCCCAAAAGAGTCCGAATTGTGAAATTAATTATCGCATGGAGAGTTAAAACATGAAATATAATAGAAGAGATTAAATGGTGTGTATAAGAGGCGATGTTACCGATTTCCCAACTACCATAATCCGACGAAGAGATCTTTTCACCCATAAAATTCCGTCTTTCAATTTTGTGTGCGTGGCATTATGTTCTAATGTATTTACTCTTTATATCACGCCTACCGAGAGAATTAGCCACAATTCGAGTGATTCGTTTGTGAGAGTATCTCGTGAGTCTTTGAATCAAAACGAATTTTCAGAAATGGCCGTAATGATCAATCGGTGAAAATTTGTAATTAAATTTCTGGCTTCGCACACACACACGACAAATTGAGACTTGAGCATATAAATATATGGTGATTATTTTTGAAAAGGTTTGAATTATACAATTTTTAGGTATTTTGAATTTTGTTTAAGTCGAAATCAAATTTTATGGGTATATTCACTGCAAACCCTCACGAGACAAAAATCGTCCTACCAGGGTAACCTAGGGGTTTAAAGGCTTATTGCATATGCTAAATGCAATCGCTTGCCCGCGAAAGAGGTATTCCATCCTAATAAATTAATTTTAAAGAGTTGAGCCTAATTACGATTCTTTTACACTGCTCGGGATAATCAAAGTTCTGAGTTAGGGGGGCATAAATTCTTTCGATTTATCCCCTTAATTTAGAGGCTTTTATCACCTCGTAACATGTAAAATGCATTGATTTATCTCATATCCTTGCTATTAACATTTCCTATAGAGTGCATCGAGTTTCATGTATTCTTCATGCTTTTTACAGGTATTTTATACAAGTGAAGAGAAGAGGAAAATCAAAACCAAGAAACCAAGAAAAAAAGAAAGAAAGGAAAGTCAGAGGGAAAAAGAGTAACTTTACATCTGGAGTTCGTATGTGGAACCAAAATGAAAATTCAAGATCTCGACTCTACAACCACGTAGGAAGAAACGACGTCCAAATCTGAGTCCCGGATCAGAAGTTATGAATCCTCAAAGATGAGAGAAAATCACCACGGAAGCAGAGAGAAAAGGGCCTTCGGACCGATCCGGTATGAGCCAAAAACGATCCGGTCCGGGGGAGGCTGAGATCCTGAATAGAATTTACAACTGAACCGATTCGATTATTCCCAAAACACGATCCGATCCGAAATCTTGAAAGTTCCTACATAGATTGAAAGGCCGGACCGATCCAGTTTCAAGCAAAAAGGAACCGACCCGGTATTCACCGGATCGAACCGATGGACCAGGCCGGACCGGTCTGGGTGGCGAATTTCTATTTTATCTTTTTCCAAATTAAAGTTGTATCAAGCTCAAAATCTTGTAATTTTGTAGGGTATTTATTTCAACTAATTCCCAGACATTAGAGAGTTCTCTTTTTGATAATTTTGGAGAGCTTTTGCACCTAAGAACCCTAGGAATTTAATTCCTTCAAGTTTCAAGCTTTGTTTCCAGAATTTCTTCATTCCAACTATTGTTTACTTTCTGATTTCAATTGCTTTTACATTCAAGTAGGATTATTCGTAGAAATTAGGTTACAACTCTTATTTACACAATTTCTTCCCAACTTTTTACGTAGTTATGAATTAATGCATAGTAGGTTTTGTGTTCATGCTTAGTTTAATTATGTCTAGCTAAATTTCCAAGGGTTGGGATGCAGGAACCCGACCCGATGTAGTTTACATGAATAGAAAACAGGTTTTGAATTAAATTTTGATCAAATCTTGTTGTGTAGAGATCACAACCATCGTAGACCTTTTAACCTCATTTGCCCTAGGTAACCGAGGTGTTTAAGGATGCGATGTGCATGTTGACTGTGCAACACCGCTTTATTCTTACCTTTGATTACGTATGATGAGGGCTAGTACCTTCATATATGTAATGCTTAAGATTACTAAAGACTGGGTTTGATCACTTATCTAATTCAAAAGCTAGTATTCTATACGATAAATCTACTAGGATTTGGGGGATTGTATCCTACCCTGTTTTTCCCTCATTCATATTCACTTAATTACAACAGCTTTATTTCTGTGCACGTAGCGTAGTCGGTAATTTAAATTTCATTTGAATTTAGATAGTAGAATTTAGTTCCACCATTAATCATCTTTTAGTTTCTTTTCTCGAATCAGTTTAGGGTTCGTCTTCTATTCCTTTGTCGTTACGAGCTTTCGTCCTAGTTCCCTGTGGATACAATCCCGTCTTACTGGGTTATTACTTATGCGACAGACTTGTACTTGAGCCTATATAAGCACGCACTTTCGACACATTTATGGTCGTGTTAGTCACGATCCAAAATCGTGACCCAGATGGGAGAATATGGGTCACGGCCCAAAGCCGTGACCACCATACCACGGGGGTCACGGTTCAAAATAGTGACCAATAGTTTATTTTTAATTTGAAAAAATGTATTTGGTCACGGTCCAAAATCGTGACCAAATATATTTTTTTAATTAATTTGTTCACGGTTTTCGATCGTGACTAAAAAAAAAATTATAAAAAAATAAAATTTATTTTTCTGCATTCCAAAAAAATCTGTACATTTTTCAAACCTGTTTACATTTATAGAACACGTGACCCATTTACTGTGACCATTTTTTATTTTTGATTTAGTGAAGTATGAACTGGCTTTCAAACACTCTCGTTTACAACCGATGAGCAGGGTGTATGTTTTGATAGACGGTGGTGAGAGGAATCTTGATAGTAAAGGGGTGGGGTCGAGGTCCCTCTTTGGAGTCCATGTTTATATTCAATTGGTAGCAACTACATTTAGACATTACCCCATGTCTTTAACTTCAGAAGATGCCCAAGAAAAGTAGTTGAAATTGCAAGGTGCAATTGGTATATTTGCAAGGTGAGGTGTATACTCCGAGGGAAATTTTCACGGATTAATGGATCTTTGAAGAGGCATTGAAGAATATATGGATAGGTGTAGCTGGTACAATGAAGATCAATGGTGGTTCTTTTTAATTGGCGTGGTAAACAAGGAGATACAAATATGGGAAATTCTCATCAGGTGGAGTCTCGGCTGTGGTATGCGGTATTTCTCGCCAAGGTTGAGATTTGTGGAATTTAAATAAAAAATACATATGGCAACATGTTTGCTGTAGTGAAGAATTTTGTCGCTGCATCAAAAGGGGCTCGATGGGTATGAATATCTCCAGAGTTTTTTCTCGTGTTTTACTTTAGGAGGCGCGACCGACGAAGGTATTGACTCTCTGTAGTGACATTGCAGGGAGCGGTCCCAGTTCTACAAAATAAGGGATTTCAAGTGGGTGTATTTTATGGGGTTTACCACAAATATGTTTTAACTATAAAAGAAACTTATAACGGTTAAAACCCCAACTCTTTAGTTGCTCTCTTGAGATCTTGAGAGAGAGAAAGGGTCTTCTTCCAAAGGTGAGGGTTTGGAGTGAGAAGTGATGGATTTTACTCTCACCCATGGGTATTTCTCAAAGAGGGAGAAGGCGTTAATGAGTGAAGTGTGAGTATTTCCTCTCACCCATGTGTTACGCCTTCACTCATTAACTACCATTAACCCCAACTCTTTAGTTGCTCTCTTGAGATCTAGAGAGAGAGAGGGAGAAGTGTGAGTATTTCATGTATGGTAGGTGTACTTAAGATGTAATATGTGGGGGATTTTTCATCAATTTACATTAGAGCGGGATACACTGGATTAGGTACATGGAAAACACTTGGGAAACACTTGAGGGTAAAAATTGAGAGGGTTCTTGGCTTAGAACTTGGATTTGTTTGGGTGAAGAGTTAGTGTACAATGACTATTCGAAATTTGGGTAGGAGAGTAAAGGGTGTGTGATTTATCCTTGTATATTCTCTATTGTACTTGTAATTTCTCCAAATATAGTGAAATCGAGTCTCTCCGTGGACGTAGCCAAATTAGCGAACTACGTATATCTTGTTGTAGTCTCTCTTGTTTACATCTTTATTGTGCTTTTTATTATTACTATTTTATCTTGATTATATTCGGATCATGATTGGAGGGTGCCCCAACAAATTGGGCGTCGAGGCACAACAATACCCTCAAAAACGACAAACAATTGTGAGGCACTTTAATCAGCTAAGGGAAACTAACATTTAGAATAAAACCTTTTGCCTTAAATTTCAAGAGAACTAAGACCATAAAATTTAAAAAAAAAGTTATTTTGTGTTTAACCCCAAAATTAAGTTCTAAGATCATGCATTAAAAAAGTTAATTTGTATTTAACCCCAAAAAAATTATCTAAACCCGACATTTTTTTGTACTTATTACTATTTTTATTTTTTAATTCAACAAAGTTTTTATTTTATTTTATATTTTGTAGTTGAAAAATAATAATAAAGTACATGGCTAAATGTCACAGTTAATGAATGAGGGCGTAACACAATACTTTTAAGGTTAAATTTTAAGAGAACTAAGACCCTAAATAAAAAAAAATATATATATATATATTTTATGTTTAACCCCAAAATTACATCCATTAGATTATGTATTAATAAAAGTTATTTCGTATTTAACCCTAAACAATATTTAAACTCTGCATTTATTTGTACTTATTACTATTTTAAGTTTTCAATTCAACAAAGTTTTTTTTATCTATATATTTTGTTAGTAAAAAAAATAATAAATTACATGGCTAAATGTCAAACTTAACGATTCGACTAATGGTAGTTAATGAGTGAAGGCGTAACACAATTTTTTTAGGGTCAATTAGTGTTTAATCTTTAAAAAAATCATTTAGTATTTATTTTGAGAGGGGGTAATGACTATTTCTACTTGTAATAATGTCACTATTCATGTGCTAATTTCACGGACTTAAAGTTCTAGATGTAAATACACACAAAAAATATTGTTGAATTTAACACGAAGTAACGATTCGACTAGCAATAGTTAAGGACTGATGGTGTAACACTATTCTTTTAAGGATAATTTGTGTTTACCCCAACACGGGTCTTTTAAGGTTAATTTGTGTTTACCCCTAAGTTTGGGATAAACACAAATTACCCTTAAAAGAAATGTGTTACGCCCTCACTCATTAACTACCGTTAGTCGAATCGTTACGTTTGACATTTAGCCATGTACTTTATTATTTTTTTAACAATAAAAATATAAAATATAAAAACTTTGTTGAATTAAAAAATAAAAATAGTAATAAGTATAAATAAATGCAAGGTTTATATAATTTTGGGAGGTTTAAATACAAAATAATCTTTTTAATACATAATGGGGTTAATAAAATATATATATATATATATATATATATATATATATATATATATTATGGTCTTATATTTAAATTTAAGGCAAAAGGTTTTAATCTAAATATTTTTTTTCTTCATATGAAGGATAATCTCGAATCAACTTACACATAGCTCTGATTAATTCCTCTATTTTGAACATGACCAGCGAAACACACATTTAACTGAGTGTTGGTTTCATTATCTGATAAAAGTGCTCTCGAGAGGGTATGAGTAGATCCGATTATTAGCATTTTTTGTGGGCTTATTGACTAAAATCTTTAATTAATTTCAATTAATGAAAGAGGATTTTGTACCAAAAATAATAATGATAAATTGCTCAAATATGCACCATCGTTTGACTAGTGTATTAAATCTGAACCCTGGGATCCCATCATGGGCCGGATAACAAAAAGAAACATTTGAGTCATTTTCAAGAAAGCAATTACATTAGCCTTTATAGGCCACTTTTCCACACCCATTATTTTTCCTTGTCACTTTCTTCAAAATGTACAATGGGCTATTATCCTTCCTTATCACCTTTGATGCAGCGGGACCCAATTTATATTCGATCATGATTTTCTTTATGTAACAAGCAACAACAGACTACTTGTAGAATCTGTTTTTTAGCTTTCTAAACCTTACAACTTCCATTTTAGTCTTAATGAATATCATGCCACAATCCCTTTCATAAATTCCCACCATAACTGCTTAAAGTCTCAACTTTTCTCTACATCCTTATGGATATCATGTCAAATTTCCTTTACCTAAATTCTCAATTATAACATATATAATATATATTTATAATAAGAGACTTTTATCAAATAATGAGTTTTCTCAATCAGAATTGTAATTCGTGTTCGATTAATTGGTTCATTTTTATGAATTCCATAATATTTACTTCTCCCAATTCAAATTGTCACTATAGACAGTAAAACTTGTATTAACTATTTTTATTATGAGCGAAGAAAATATACTATAATTAGAATAACATAAAAAATTTTAAGAAAATAATAGACTTATTGTTTTTTTGGATTTGGAATATAAGTATAAAAATGATGATTTTTCCTTTCTCTGTGTTTTTCCAAGGATGCTCAACTTTATAATTCCAACATAGTTGGAGCACCATTAATAGTTATACGGTTTATTTTAAATTTCAAACCTCTCATCTTTATATTGTAATAATGTAGTATACTTTCATACTTGCGTAATGAAAACCCAGAGAGAGAGAGAGAGAGAAAGGACATAGAGAGAGACAGAGAGGACATGATTCACAAACACAAACACGGAGACATACATATAAAAAGAGAACCATCATGCATGCCCAAGAAAATAATGTAAAAGAAAATATTTTAAATAGATAATTAAGGTAAAGGTCACGTTCCTTCTTATATTTGAATTCTTAGGATAATGCTTTTCAAGTTTATAAATCTAGTTCCTGTGGTACAATAGCATTTATAAATCTAGTCCCTGTGGGACAATATCATTTATTTTTTTAGTCCGCGCTAGCTAGCGGCACTATTTTTCACCATTTTACATGAAATTTTTTGTACAAAGACTAAATTTATAAAATTATATGGAGTATCCTATTTTTATACACTTTGAGCATTTAAAGGAACTTTTTCTAAAACCCCCTATTTTAAATTGTCTAAAATAGATTAAAGAATAAGCCAGAAGAACAGATTAAAGAATAGCCCAATATATAATATTATAAGTAAGAAATCAGACAAAATATTGTTTCAAACTGAAAGAGCATACTTAATTACTACTTAATTACCTCTTCATTTACAGGCGGTGGGAAGCTACGATCATGTAATTAGCATTATTATTTATTTATTTTTTCCTAAACAAACAGGAAATGTAAGTAGCATTTCTAGTCTTTGCTAAGTGTGTATATTTTTATATGTCGGGTACAACAGTAGACAAGAACTACATGCCCTTGTAGAGATAAAGTTGACTTACAGTTGTTTGCTTTTAAGATCTGAGAGATTGCGGGCTTTTGGAAATCTTCGGCTGAGACCAAGTTTAATCTTCCTTCAACCTTCTAAAATTCATATGTATGAATGAGAAAAAAGTTCCGGAAGAGAACAAATGTACAAATGTGTGTGCATGAGAGAGAGAGAGAAGTTCAGGAAGAGAACAAATGTACATATGTGTGTGTATTATATATATACGGTTATTGTGCGGATTAGTTTGTATTTCAAGAATGCGGAGTGGACATGTGTCACCTGACGATGACCCCAGAAAAGAGAGATAGTGTGCCTATAATGTAGGCGATAATTTCTAGGTGTACCGTTAGGTGACACATGTCCGGACCGCATTCTTAAAATGCGGATTAGTCCGGACAAGAGCATTATTATATATATATATATATATATACTAGGGTATGCCCGTGCCTGAAGGCATGTTGATAATCGCAAAACGACAAATTTTCAAAACACGTAATTGCAAAATAACACAAATTTCATTCCCTAACAAAACAAAACTAAATCAATATTCATCAATTAAATTTACATTGTGTCTCAAATTAATAAAGTGTAAATTTAAAAAAAAAATGGACATGATCTCCTTTATTTATTGGTCTATCCACCCTGCTTAAGGGGTAACAACCAATCATACAATATTCAAAAAGTTCAAATTCATCAAACAAATATTTTAACGAAACAAATTTCTTTACAAAAAAATCACATATATTAATTGAGGTTGTCCCACATATTCCACTGTAATGATTGTCCGTAACTTTCAAAATGCGACCTGATACAAAATAAAAAATATAATTAATCAATGGAAATATCTAGTCAAATATTATATAAACCATGCTAATCATTAATTATATGCCAAATACACTACCTCGCGATATTGTTACGATTGATGTGGACACATTAGGGCCCTGTATTGACACCACATTAATTGATGATTTGATCTGCATAATCAATACAGAAAAAAAAAATCAATACAGAAAAAAAAACTAAAATAAAAAAAGAATAATGTATTAATACAGAATAAAAAAATCATTGCCCTGGAATGTGACCCTAAGGTATGTCCGTGCCTGAAGGCACGTTGAAATTTTTTCAATGTACATAATAACGAAAAGGAAAAAATTTCTAAAGTGAGGAATTACAAAACGACAAAAATTTTATTCTCCAACAAAATAGTGTAATTTAAAAAAATAATAGTCATAAGTAGTATTATAGAAAAAGGAGAGTACATTTATAGTATATAAAAACATAGATCCAGTACAAAAAAATATGCATAGCGATTATAAAATTTGTAAAAACAATTCACATAGATGAGATATCTAAAATGCCCTGCACGCATCATCTATAAATGCTCTCTACAAATCCGCGGTAAATGACACCTAGTCACTCCACTGCATCACTGCCAAATTGTCCTCCCACTGGTCATGGCCTTATGCAAATTCAACCTCTGTAATGCGCACACAAAACTATTAAACAATTAAGAGAATTAAAGCCATCTATGACCAAGAAAGTATTTGTGTCAATATCTTCATAATCACCATAAAAAATAGGACATATACGTCCAATACATGTGTGTAGTAACTCCTAAACTGAAGGAATTGTAATCTGGTAAGTTATGCAATTACCCAAAATTTCCCTTCACTATAGACAAAGCAATGGTGCAAATTAACCAAAAATCAACTTGTGAGGGCAATTGAAAGAACTGGAAACATGAAATCTAATGTGGAGGTTCATTATACAAAAAAACATAAATATTTCAAACTACGATATCTGTGGAACGGTAGTAGTTTTATTCTCGGTATGCTCGTGTTTATGATCACTGTATATGCATATGAACTTGATTTTAGAATCCAAGACTGAAAAGAACTATCGAGTCTTTGGTTATGGGAGACTACGATTATAACAGGTAAATTACATATGCTCCTCGTAGCGTTAAGGTACCGACTGAATGCCTACAATGATGATGGATTCAACTTGAGGCGTTTTTTGAATATGATAGAAAATTGGTAGTGCTAATACACATAAGTCTCTATAATCCTGCAAATACAAAGTAATACATAAGGTAAAAATCAAAACATAAAAACACAAAAAAGTATTGATCTGAACTTTTAAAAGGGAAAAATTAAAGAACACATGTCATCTCTCAATACACTTATTTTGTATTTAGACAATCGTTATTAGTTCCTCTAGTACAAACTCTAGATACAGTTACGCTCTCAATACAGTTCCTCTGCAACTAATAAATTATTATTCAATAAAATCTAAATTACAGATTGCTAAACATTTTGCAAAAACCAAGTCCTTATATTTGTGCCAATAAGAAACTGAACAAAAAATACCTGATTAAGACCATATAAATATAGTCAATTAACTAAAAGAGGAGTAAGTCACAATTAGTTTAAAACAGAAATCTAAAAAGAAAAGGAACGGCGAATCAATATTTTTGGAAAATAACATCAATAAATTGACCCAACAACAGAATCCACTGTAAATTATCACTCAGAAGACAATATATGAAAATGTCTGTCATTTAACACCTCCTAAATTCAAAAGATCACCAAAAAAATTTAAAATATTAGCTTTGTCAATTGACCCTTTCCTCAATCACAAACCTTGAATTCCTTTGGACCACTTAGTGTGTGCTCACTTAGACACACAGCTGCTTCCTATCCATAGTCGTCCTCCAAGCTTGGAACCTTTACATAAGAAAGAATGGATACATGAGCAAGCCTAGTGTTGAGGACATAAAAGGGTCAAGAGGCCGCAACTGACTGTAAGTAACCACTTCTTAATTCCCATAGTCAACATAAAACACATCGAACATGTCTTTTCGAGATTCAACGGCAGCTCGAGGTGCATTTACAACCATTTCTCGATTCCAAGAATTATCTGCACTGAACTGAGGAAGGACGATTTCACCCTTCTTCAAATTGAAGGAACCAATTATAGGAGCTTCTTTAAGGCTTAAGGAAGCAAGTTGCTGCTGGATAGAGGCCACTTTTTAAATGGCCAAAAATTAAGGGTAAACATATGTAAAAATATACAAATCATATCAAGTGTACCTGTATCATCCCCCGCGTGTATTATATATTAGCCGCAAAAGTATTGGTTATAATCCATAAACTGTGTACCAGCCCCTGAGTGTGTATATATATCAGTTGTGATAAACTTCAACATAGCTTCCCATTGCTCTCTATCAATGCCTACATCAAATTTAAGCACTTATGTGAGTAAACATAGATGAGCCAACATGTCCAATGGAATTACAATGATATACTTATTGTGACGTTCAACACTATAAGTACACATTCAACACTATGTACAATGTCTGCCAATTTCACATGCCTTAGCAACTAAATGTACGTTAGATATGAACCATCCATGACCTTTATATCAACACTACACATGCTTTTTAACATACTCACATGCACATTTTGTCATATAAGCGTGATTCAACAAAGAAGTATTAAATTTTGAATTACTTCAAATTACCTGAAAGAACCACATAATGTATTAGTACATTACAATTACAAAAACTATCAAGACTAATCATCGATTTAAAACGACTACCATAAAAAACTTATATATAAGCTTAAATGTTAATGAAAACACTTGTGCCCATGCTACATATGACTTCATGAGGAGTTTTGGTTTGACTTTATACCAGTTAACAAAGGCGTTGGGGGGCTGCTGGCCTAGTCTTGCTCCTATTCATTACTGAGATGATGGTATGGGACATATTTTCATCCGACCACGTCCTTCAAAGGGTAACACGTGATGCTGTAGTGATTACAGTGTCAGTTGGTGGTGCGATGGCGGGAGAGGTTATTGGAGCTTCCTTTAGAACCTGCATATACCTGCTTTCAAAAAACACAAAGTTATATATAACAATTAATGTACCTGATGTAATTTAGTCCAAAATAACTACCCACCAAACCAAATAAGAACACTAAGCTACACGATTATAATCTTGGTCCACAATTGGTGAGGGATTATATTTTTTCCCCAAAACGTGGCATTTTCCAAACATATTTATTGGCATGCTCGATGTCGATACCATTATAAATGTTATTTCAAAATAATGACCAAACTAAGGTCACACCCATTATAAAGAAGGAAACTTGATGATTTTAGAAAGTGTTTGCACGTGGTATCATTATTCAATAGATCTTTTGCGATCATTCAAAGATTAAAAAAATGTTGTACCTCATTTGCAATTATGTGTATGTTTCTGACTTCATCAGCAGCCAAGTGATAAATGTCAAATAGAAATTCAGTGGCCATTTAAGAAGACATGAACCCTCTAACTTGATCAGCGTCACTTGTTAGTTGCAATGGAACCAACCCCTGATCATGTGAAAAAAGAGACCGGGATGAGGTAGATCGGTAAAAATCACTCAATTGAGATGTTGCAGCAGCTGGGGTTGGGGTATACAAAACCATATATGTCTAACAGTGCAACATGCTTACATATATGTCTAATAGTGCAGCAGTGCAATGCAAGCAGTATATCTCCATACAGTAGAAATGTAAGCAGTGCAGCATTGTAAGCAGTGCAGCAGCATACAAAACCATAACAAACCAAATAATGGATCACTGTTTATCAAATAGTGAATCACTTGAAATATCTGAATTCTGAAATACTATGTTGTAAATACATGTCCCAATCCAAAAACTAAGTGTTGAATCATGCGTTTTCACCTGCAACCCAATATGCGCAACTGATACAACTTGATAACTTAATAAGAGTTAAATAAAGACAACTAAAATATACAACCATACGAACAGAGTGAAGAAAACGAATTGAGATGGTGTCATAAAAAAGAAGTAGATGAAATAAATGTGAACCAAGTCTTAACTAAATTATGTAATTCAATCGTATTGATAAAAAACTATCCAATATTAAACTTGCACTAAATACAACCCAAACTCAACAGCCTTAAAAGTTTCTTCAACAAATGAATGAATAAACCTCAATTAGAGGAACTTAGTATGATAAATTCATTTGAAGTAAAACTAAGGCAAAGCATCCTCCCAAATCATTACGTGGATAATAATTACAACCCAAAGTCAATGAAAAACCTTGAAATACATAAAAAATGAAACAATTTATCTAGAAACATGAATGAATAAAGATAAAAGAACAAAATATACATAATTGAAGTAACTACTCTTATAAACTAATACCATAACACCGGTCCATATTTGACACTCAAATAAAAACTATAGCATCCAAATTAAACCGCCAATTAAAAATTATACCAGTAATAACAAAAGTTCCTTGATGCCACTGAGCAACCTAAACACTTATCAGTGTACTTTTGTAATATTGAAGTTATGCCATCCTAATTCAAATTCCTTTTTATAGCCAAAAGGAGTCTATATTTGCATCAAAATAAGACTAAATATGCTATTAAAGATAATTACAGGACTAATTACAAAAAATTGCAAACCATACTTGGTTTCAAATAAACTTAAAACAAAAATCAGAAGTTAAAACCCAGTTAATACGCTAGGTGCACCTTGTAGTTTATATAGATAGATCATATGCCAAATAATATACGTGCAAATTGAATTAGCCACAAACTTCTCACAGCAGCATAAGCAAAAAAAAAATATCATAGATTTGCAAAAATGATGGTAGGCAGCTGCCTTGTTGCTTCAAAAAGGTAAGAAGCCAATGGTGTTTGTACCTTGATTTCTACGGCTACAACACACACATTCCCTTTTTCTTGCTTTCAGTTAAGGTCCCATTATTTCACTTTTGTCCATGGATTGAACAGGGGTTCCACGTGTTTCTTTAAAAACACCGAAAATAGTCCTGACATATGTTTCCAAGAGAAACAAACCTTTTTCCATTTTAATTGAAGGCAATTCAACTGTCCAGAGGCTCGTGCTTGTAAAAAGGGATGAAATAAAAAAGTATATTCACTAATAAGATCTAAGAAATAATAATATGATCCCTTATTAACCAAACTGAAACTCCAAAACAAAGTAGTATAAGCAAAGTAAGGGTATTAGAAGGCTACCTCTAAGCCATGTCAACAACCAACATAATTTATCAGCTCAGCAATGTGTTCAGGAGCACCGACAAATAGGAATTTTGAGTACAACAAATTAATTGTACATGTTCCAATAGATTGAATGTACAAAAAGTGTGGTGTTCAAAATTCAGGTGATATAAATAATAACAAATTGATTATTTTCTATTTATTTTTCCGCAACCCATGTCTAGAAAGAAACACGTTTTTTCTCTGCGCAACTTGGTTCAATACAAATACATTAGTGATATAGAACTTGGTACAATACAACTACATATGTACAATACAATAAAATATAATACAAACACACATGTATGTAGTACATCCGTTTTAGAACATCATTTTTTAGTAATTGTTCAGATTGCTACTGAATTTATAGATAATATAAACAATATAACAACAATAGGAAGCCATGTCAAAGAAAAGTAATAAAAAAAGACTTTGCATAGAGGAAAAAAATTACCTACAGTATTGTGACACGGGGGAGAAAATCGATAACTTCATAGCTGTGATAAAGTCTTTGATGGACAAAAAAAAGCAAAAATTGCAAAGAACTCCAAATAAAAATGTAAGAAAATATAAATTTTAGTGAAGTAAAATTCCCAAATAAGAACTGAAACAAAAGAAAATAAATCATAGAAAGAATACCTTTGTTTAACCATTTTGCTTCAAAAATTAACAATTAAACTAAGAACTGAACCGACACATCAGTTAGGGCTTTCTCTTTGCTCCAAAGAAACCTAAGAAGATGCGTATAATGAAAAGGAAAAAACATAAGCATTACAGATAAAAAAATTCAGAACCCGGCATTTCGAATCTGAGAGAAAGAGAGAGCAAAGCGCTAAATCTGAACTAATAACTAAAAATACACTCCAAATCTGAACTTACCCACCACACATCACTGTGACCATCATTTTGGGAGTAGGTTTCCATTCAAATATATACAAAACAATATATATAAAGCTTGGAAATCATAATATATGGAAGAAAATTCTTATTCTATCAGATTAAAAAAAATTGAATCTTCAAAGTAAAAAAATAATCTTGAAACTCTCACCATAAATAACACGCAATTTTTTAACCTATTTTGAATAAGAGAGAAGTTATGTAATGATAAGAGGGAGATTACCTATGCACGTTGTAGAGAGAGGTGGCGGCGGAGGCAGGAGGATGAGTGAGGGAGAGGATGAGGGTTTGGGTTCTTCCATGTGTGAGATTTGAAACCCTAGGATTCTCGTGGAGAGAGAAGAGAGTGAATAGAATGAGAAGTGGGGTTTTGAAGATGAGAGAGAGCATAAAGTGAGAGGGAGTGAAATGAGAAACGGATGGGGTTCATCCAAATGCATGTAAGGGAGAGAATGGTGGAAGACTATTCTACCCTTATTTTTTGAATTTTGAATAAAGGGAGAGATACATTAGAGTGTGTTAAAAGAGGGTGAAACCAAAAACTTGAGGGGTAAAATAGGTAGTGCAGGAAAAATCTATATTGATGACATCATAGTGCTAACTTGTGACATACACAAGTTTTATACTTTATTATATATATATATATATAAAGAGAGAGAGAGAGAGAGAGAGAGAGAGAGAGTCCATAGAACACCGCTACACCTACGCACTATTATACACACTTTTCATACACACCTAATAAGATAAGACAATAGATGGTTGTACTTTGTGCCCTGACGGGATCCACAACAATAAGGTATAAGATTTTAAAGGACTGATTATGAAGTATGTGTACCAAAGTGGGTACACATATCTTTATCCGTGCCCATATGGATATGGCGAGGACCATTTACTGTAGGCTCCTAACCAAGTAGTTTATCAGCGCATAGCAGGTTGACACTTGTTTATGGTAAGAAAAAATGTTATAAGTAGGCCTCTCAACTTGCAAAATGACACCATAACACGCACGACATGAAAGTATAAGTTAATAAGTTTAGATTTATCGATTTGGATCAATATCGGATAACACAATAGACCCGTTAAAGATAATGATTCGGGTTTGATAATTTTGATACAATCAATTAGATCCGTTTGCCCCATTAAAATTCGTTACCACTACACTATTAAAATCCGTTACCACTACACTAACTCTTTGGTTATAAATTATATTTAATACATTTTATAATATTTGAAATATTTGTAACTTTGGATAAGGAACATTTTGTTGTTCGAATCCTATTACAATTTGCTATTAACATTTGAAATTTAGGATGTAGGATTTAATTATATTTTGTTTCAATGGAGAATTTTAGTTACTTTACGGATGTTAACGGTTAAGTCGTGTGACTCGTTAACACTAACGGTTCAGGTTGAATTTGTTCTTTGCAACCGATTAGTTAACGAGTTATGTATGGGTTTACGGAGTTTTGACACGAACTCGATATGATATGACACGAATACGACTCAACATGACCCGTTGACAAGTCTAGTTTTAAGGAAAGTCACTTTAAACACACATTTCCCTCGTAGTGCTCCCCTAAATTGTGGGTAGCAAATTATTAAAAACGTGAAAGTAATGCTTATTTTTGTCCAAAAATATTGTTTTATTACATTGAAGATCAATAATCTAATTAATTTTTTTTTAATTATTCCCTAGTAGATTAGGTTTTAGGGGGTTTAGGACACAGTGAAAAGCTGTTTTCAGTGCAATTCTTGTGTGTAGTGTATACTTGATATTTTGAATTATGTATACATACAATTTTGGTTTGAAAATTATTATACTTAAACAATAATTTTAATTGAATGAAAATTGTTATTAAATTAATTTTGTAGACACAATGGTTCGTGAAAGGTTGTGTCCATCCGTGAATGGTTGTGATCATTCGGAAAGGACATAACTTTTTGTGAAAAATGGTGTCTGTTCACGAGTGGTTTTAACTATTCGTAAAGGACATAACTATTTGTGAAATGGTATGTCTTTTTATGAAAGAGTGTCTAATTTTCTTTAAATATGATGCCACTCCTTCATTCTAAAACACATAATTTTTTTTTCTAACCATTCTCTCTCCCTCCTACATTCTGTATTCGTAATTCTGCTCTTGTTCGAAGTAGAATTTTGTGTTCGAAGTACAAACATTTATTGAGTTCGCCGAAGCCTTGACAGTTTGAAGTACTGCTACCGTCAAGGATGAAAAATTCGTTATATCTTGGGATACGATTGCTTACAACCTTGAGCATTTATTGAGGGAGCAAACTTGTCTTAAGGACACAACATGAATTCGCTAGGCTCGGATTCTGTTATCAATTTTCAAGTCAGTATTGTTATTGTCGTTTAACGGATTACTTGTAAGTTTCTTTCCTTACTATTAATAAATATTGTATATTCATTATTTATTTGTTTTATTCTATTTTAAATTATTAAAAATGGTTTATTTTATTTTCTAAAATGAATATCTAGAATAACAATCTTAAGATGATTTTTTATTTTGTTTCCGAATTTTTTTAAGGAACTTGTTTAGTAAATATACATAACAGAATTAATTCATTTATTACAATTTTTTGTTTTGCATAAACAGATTCTTTTTTATATATTAGTATTCTGCTGCATATATGATTTTAATATAAAATAGTATTTGTTAGTATTGTAATTGTGAAAAATACATACATTCTACTTTTGTAACATAAATGGTTACGTTATCTAGTAACCTTGTTGTCCTTACGGTTGACACACCATTGGAGGAAAAGTTGAAAAATTTAATGACACGAATTTTAAGCGTTGGCAATATAAAATGAAATTTTATTTGACAACTTTGAATCTGGCTAAATTCCTCAATGAAGAATCTCCGACTCTTGATGAAAATGGGACGAGTAAGGAGAAAGTCGCTGCAATTGGTGCGTGGAAATACGTTGATTTCTTGTGTAGAAATTATGTTTTAAATGGGCTTGACAGTACGCTGTATAATGTGTATTGTAATGCTAAATCAGCTAAAGAACTTTGGAAGTCTTTGGACACCAAATATAAAACCGAGGATGCCGACAAGAAGAAATTCATTGTCGGTCGTTTTTCTTTAGGGACTGTTGAAAGTCGAAGAACGCCAAGAAACAAAATGCTTAAGAAGATGTGATGGAAGTAGATGAGCTCTCAACAGATGTCAATGATATCAACCTCTATACTATGTTTTCGAATGCAACTTCATTGGCAACAACAAAGATTGGTGGGTTGACACTGGTGCTACGTGCCATATATGTGAAAACAAATGGATGTTCTCATCTTACACCTTAGTTGAAAATGAAGAACAACTGTACATAGGAAACACTTCAACTTCGAAGGTTGAAGGATGTGGAAACGTGGTACTGAAGATGATAAGCGACAAATAACTCACTCTTAATGATGTGATTCATGTGCCTGATGTTCTCAAGAATTTAATTTCCGAATCTCTGCTAAGCAAAAATGGTTTTAAGTTAGTATTTATTTTGGAAAAATTTTGTCCTTACTAGAAATGACATATATGTAGGCAAGGGCTATCTCAGTGACGGGCTCTTCAAAATGATTGTAATGACTGTGGTACCATATAATAATAAGAATTTTTTTTCTTCTTACTTGCTTGAGTCCTTTAATATTTGACATGAAAGATTAGGACATGTTAATTATGGCACATTACATAGATTAATTTCTTTAAATTTATTGCCTAAATGTGAAAGGGATCCTAATCACATATGTGAAGTAAGTGTAGAATAAAAAATGACAAGAACACCCTTTCGTTCAGTCGAAAGAAGTACCAAACCTTTGGATTTAATTCATATCGATATATGTGATTTGAATATTATAAAGTGGATATGAGAGTCTTTAGTTGATATAAAGTGATATATTCATTTTCATAATGTATAAATTCATTTTGAAAGAATTTTATACTTCCAATTAATGCATTTGTCTATGTGATTGTCGAACGTGCTCTTCAAGGGAGAAAACTTAGTGTGGCATGATTACAGATTTATTTATCGGATTTATGATTCAAATTTTAGAACTGAGCGGTTTAACGACTGCTTTAAAGATGGTATATAATTAAATCATAAATCCATAAAAAATGATCAAGGGGTTCAGAACCGAGTAGTTTCATGATTGTTTTAAAGAAGGTATAATCAAATTATAGTCTCACTGGAGACTTAGGTGTAATCTCAAGACTCCATAACTAGTGAAGGGCACGTAACCAAATTATATATTTTATATTATGATCTTTTTAAAGTCCATAATCATAGTATATGTTCAAATGGTTTTGAGGCATATATAATATGTGTGACACAACTTGAGTTTAATGCTAAGATTTTTCACAAGTGCATTTATAGGCCTATGGAATGATAAGGAATGTACCATTAAATGTCAAAATTACTAAAGTAGAGAAACTTATCTCAACTAACTTTTCTTAGAATAAAAATAATGGTTTACCTTCGAAATGGACATATATGTGTACCACATGATTTTATATGTCAAAGTTATTGCACTTTAAAGGGGGAAAAAAGCCTTTGGAGGTTGAGAATAAATGTAGCAATTTTTATAATTTTAAATTTATGTTTGAAATTATGGAGGAAGCGTTTCTTTCCACCAACTATATTCTCAATAAAACACCTTATAAGAAAACCCACAATATACCTTATGAACTATGGAAAGGTCATCAACCTAACTATAAATACCTAAAAGTGTGGGGGTGCTTGGAAAAGGTAGCGGTACCTAAACCTAAAAAGGTAAAGATAGGACCAAAGACCATTGATTGCATATTCATTGGTTTTGCCAATAATAGTAGTTCATATCGATTTTTTGTCCATATATATGATATTCCCTACGTGCATTTTAATACAGGGATGCTACATTTTTTGAAAATGTTTTTTCTTATAACATGCAAAGTGAATCAAATTCACATTAAAGAAATCATGGTGCTACAACTAGCAATCAATAGATTTTACATAATAATGTTATAAATGAGAATGAACATAGGCGTAGTAAAAGGTAAAGGACGTCAATGTCACTTGGTCCAGATTTTCTAACATATTTATTAAAAAATGAGCCACAAACGTTTAAGGAAGCAATGTCCTCTCCCGAGGATTCTTATTGGAAAGAAGTTGTTCATAGTGAAATCGAATCCATACTGCGAAACCACACATAGGAACTGGTGGATCTTCCACTCGGTAACAAGCCATTAGGATGCAAGTGGATCTTCAAATGGAAGATGAAAGCAGATGGTTCAATTGAAAAATATAAACCAAGGCTTGTAGAAAAAAGGTTATAAGCAAAGAGAAGGACTAGATTACTTTGATATTTATTCACCAGTTACAAGAGTCACATCCATACGAATGTTAATAAAAATAGCAGCATTAAATGGACTCAAAATACATCAAATCAATGTAAAAAGAACATCCTTAAATGGCAAATTAGACGAAAAGATATATATGGAACAACCCGAAGGGTTTATTGCATCTAGACAAGAGAAAAAGGTTTGTCGATTGGTCAAATCTCTTTATGGGTTGAAGCAAGCTCCCAAATAATGGCATGCTAAGTTTGACAATGTCATGACGTCACACGGATTCAACATCAATGAGTGTGATAAATGTGTATATGTTTAGAGAACTCAAAATGGGTACGTTATAGTGTGTCTATACGTTGATGATATATTTATAATTGGTAGCAATGATAACATAATCAAATACACCAAAAGAATGTTACCTAATAAGTTCGACATGAAGGACATGGGTGTTGCTGATGTTATTTCAGGAATTAAAATTTCTAAAACAGTTGATGGTTTAATATTATCTCAAACACATAACATTAAGAAAATATTTGATAAATTCAAGAAGTATAATATTATACCAACTAAAACACCGGTTGATGCTAACATACACCTCATAATAAATAATGGTGAAAGCATATTACAACTATAGTATTCTTGTATAATAGGAAGTCTCATGTATGTCATGAGCTGCACCAGATCGGATATAGCCTACTCCGTAAGTAAACCAAGTCGTTATACGAGTAATCAAAGTAGTGGTCATTGGAAATCCATTGCTAGGGTTTTAAGGTATTTAAAACATACCAAAAACTTCGGACTACATTACACCAAACATCCCAGTGTACTTGAAGGGTACACTGATGCTAATTAGATATCTGGTTCAAAAGACTTTAAGTCTACTAGTGGATATGTCTTTATTGTTGGAGGTGAAGTTGTGTCTTAGAAATTATCAAAACAAACATGTATTGCCAGATATACTATGGAATCTGAATTTATTGGTTTGGATATGTGACACCCCGCCTATTAAAATACGGGGTGGCCAGCCCGTGATCAAAATAAAATGTTGGTCTCATATGGCTCATTCTTAGCATCACTTTCAAAAAACTTTTTAAAGTTACTAACCACCTAGTAATTTAATTAGACTTCAACCAAATTTTATCTTTCATTAATTAACAACATGGGGAGGTAAATAATAACTAAAACATCAACCACAAACTGATAAAAAAATTCAACACAGATGGACAATACAAATAAAAGTAATCGAATCAATTATCGGTGCAACAATAAAATATGATAGTAAACTGAAACAGTAACCTGAATGCACAAGATCAAATAAATAAACTGAATATTATAACTGAGGGTGACATGCCCACATGAGTATTGGAGTAAAGATCCTACACTAGGAATAAATAAATGAAGCGACTATAGCAAGTCCTACAACTTCCACATGAGTTGCACCTTCGCATCCCTGCATAGAACATTCAAACTGGGCGTCCCTATGGCTGGACACCTAAAAGGTTTTGAAAAATATTTTGACATGGGTCAGAACCCAAGTAAAATATTTTGAAAAATATTTAGCAAGTAATTAAATTGTAGTAATTAAATATGCATGTACACTCTTCATATTCAAGTTAGTGTCGTACTCTCTTGAGGTATAACTCACCCCCTATCTAATGTGCATACCTAACTCTTTTCTGCTAACCTTTCCTAGTTATGCTACCCCACATAACTATCCGTATCAACTAAGTTATTGTGCCCAATCATATTTCCATACAATACGTTACTGGATTCTTTATATCAATTAGCCAATTATGAATTTCTCATTATAAGTTTAATCCTCCACCCACTAAAGTTATTTTAGATGTCACTATATTTCTCATTTACTAATTACACACCGTAGAATAAGTTATAAGCATATATTTATCACCTCATTATATACATACTAAACCGATACATCATCTACCAAACACATATAGTAGAATAAACTACAAGTATATAAATTAATCTAAATACATATATATGCAATACGACACCCCTAAGATGAGACATGCGGTGCATGCATACTCTGCTATCAAGTCCCAATACGTCACACATTGTATAAATGACTATTGGTTCAGTATCTCACTCGAACCATCATTACAGATCACACATATTTGAGGCGAACATAGTCCCCAACCAAATGGGTCACGCACATACCTACTCTCCTATTCAACCGTCGAAACTATCATACTCTCAGATAGAACATATCTAAGGTCCTTTGTTCAGGGAACAAGTCTAAAATCCCCCCAATGGGCTCATCAGGATAAGACTATCCACGACGCGAAACCTCCTACCGATAACAATCAACGTAGGTATATTATACATATAATAAATCATACAAATCAGTATAGGTATTCACATAACCTATATCATATATCTCATACGTAGCATATATATCTCCCGAATATCCTGCATATTATTTAATTCCAATTACACTTCTTATCGTATATTCCCGAGTATCCCCCACCACTCGAAGTATGCCAATTATCCTTTAAAATATTTCACTAGGTAATTCACTCATATCCTACTGATCTAAGTCATAGATTTGATCAGCTCCCGAGTTCGTAACATCTTAAATTACACCGATTAATAAAATCAGTTTCACCTTAATTAATTTATTAAAGTAGTGTCACCCAACTACAATAGCCCTACTATTGTAGTTTGTGGAAAAGAAGGTAGAGAGAGTGACTGCCCACAAAGAGGCGAAACCCGACAACGTATTGGAAGATGATGCCGAACACGAATTCGCAGTAATCCATGGAGTATCTGATGTTAAGCAAATCCAGGGTAACTCAGCTCGAATGGAGGTAAAGAAACTGACAGCGGTAATGCAAGCTTTTCAGATTGATCCAGCAAAATCACAGTCAGGAAAACGTCGGTGAGCAGAGGACATCAACTACAACAAGCATATTGTTTTCACGGATGAAGATCTTGTGGGAGTAAGGACCTCACATCATGATGCCTTAGTCATTACACTCAGGATAGCCAACTTTGACATCGACAGGTTGCTCGTCGATCAAGGAAGCTCATCCGAAGTAATGTACATCGACATGTTCTGAAAATTAAAGTTGAACATCGCCGACCTAAAGGGAACCACTGTCCCTCTGGTCGGCTTCGCTGGGAAGATGACCATGCCTCTGGGCAAAATAATACTGCCAGTGCGCGCTGGAAATGTTTCCAAGATGATCGAATTCTTGGTGGTCGACATCGATTCACCGTATCAAGCCATCCTCGGCAGGGGATGGCTTCATGCAATGAAGGCAGTCTCCTCGACCTACCACTAGAAACTCAAATATGTCACCAAGCGGGGAGAAATGGAGATACATGGCGACCAGGCGATGGCAAGGAAGTGCTTCATAGCGGCCATCCGACCAAAGCCAGAGAAAAGAGCCGTTCAAACCAGCGAGAAAGTGGAGGAAGGTGCGATTCCTTCCAAATAGCAATTAAAATACGGAAGGCCTGGAGTGGAAGAGACCAGTCTCCTCCCCTCCGAGCGTGTCGTCGAGGACCTGGTAGAAGTGACGGCTAAAGAAGGCGACAACAGCAGAGTCTTCCTGATCGGAACCTCACTCACTGACCAAGAGCAAAAGGATTTGTCAACCTTACTCAGAAGAAACATAGATGTTTTCGCTTGGGAACCCTATGAGCTTCTAGGAATCGATCCCAATATGGTCTGCCATCAGTTACACGTCGATCCCACATTCAAGCCGATAGCGCAGAAGGCATGACGAACTGCTCCCGAGAAGGCCAGAGCAATAGAAAAAGAAGTCGAAAAACTGTTGGATGCAGGGTCCATACGGGAAGTGCAATTCCCCAAATGGTTATCCAACCCAGTGGTAGTTCCGAAAAGCAACGGGAAGTGGAGAGTTTGCATAGACTTCTCTGACCTCAACAAAGCCTGCCCCAAGGATAGCTTCCCTCTTCCGAAAATAGACCAACTAGTAGACGCCACTGCAGCTCACGAACGAATGAGTTTCCTGGATGCATACTCAGGATATCACCAGATTCCCCTGTATGCCCCGGATCAGGACAAAACGGCGTTTATCACGACGGTTGGTTTATACTGTTACAAGGTCATGCCTTTTGGGCTAAAAAATGCAGGGCAACCTATCAGCGGCTAGTTACTAGAATGTTTAAGAATTAAATGGGAGACACAATGGAGGTCTACATCGAGGACATGCTCATCAAGAGCAAGGAGAAGGATAATCACCTCTCAGACCTGTCAAGTACCTTTGAAATCCTCAGGAAGTACCGAATGAAACTCAACGCGAGCAAGTGTTCCTTCGGTGTCCAGTCAGGAAAGTTTCTGGGGTATTTGGTCAGCAAGCGAGGAATAGAGGCTAATCCGGACCAGATTGATGCAATCAAAAGAGTGCAACCTCCACGCACAGTCCGAGATGTACAGAAGCTCACTGGAATGCTCGCTGCTCTAAATCGTTTCATTTCTAAATCCTTCGAGAGATGCAAGCCCTTCTTCCAACTCTTAAAAGGCAGCAAAATAGTAGAATGGACCCCAGGTTGCTCACGAGCATTAGACGAGCTCAAGTCCTACCTAAGCTCTCCACCACTGCTTGTCATACCACAGCAAATGGACTCTTTGTACCTCTACCTCTCTGTATCCAGTCATACTGTCAGCTCAGCGCTAATGTGTGAAGTTACAGGAATCCAACATCCAGTCTATTACGCGAGCAAAACTTTATTAGATGCCGAGTAGCGCTACCTACCATTGGAAAAGCTCGCCTTCGCCCTAGTAATGGCCTCGAGGAAACTGAAGCATTACTTCTAAGCTCATACGATCATCGTCCTCACATCACACCCCCTCAAGGCTGTCCTAAGGAAGGCGAATTTATCGGGCAGACTGTCTAAATGGTCAGTCGAGCTCGGTCGATTTGACATCCAATTTCAACCAAGGACACCTATCAAGGGTCAAATCCTTGCTGATTTCATAGCTGAATTCACAGGCAAAAAACCCTTCGACCAGCCTAAGCCAACAGAACAGAACAACCAGGCTACAGGGGAAAGCTGGAAACTATTCGTTGATGGAGCCTCCAACTCAAAGGGGGCAGGGGTAGGAATTATTCTCATCACTCCAGAAAATACAGTCCTTGAGCAAGGAATCAGGCTGGGATTTGCAGCCTCCAACAACGAAGCAGAATACGAAGCCTTAATAGCAGGTCTCAAAAAGGCACAAACTCTGGGAGCAAAGCATTTGCAGGTTTTCGGAGATTCGCAACTAGTTTCCAATCAGATAAGTGGAGACTATAACGCGAAGGATGAGAGAATGGCAGCCTACCTCTCATTGGTAAAAAACTTAATGACGAGCTTTGAAGAGATCAACATCCAACAGTTTCCCAGGGGGCAAAATAGCCACGCTGACGCCTTAGCAGCCCTAAGCTCGGCAGTTGATTCTAGCCTTAAAAGGATCATCCCTATTGATTTCCTCAGTTGCCCCAGCATTTACCCCAACTGCGAGCTGACAAAAGCAAAACCAATACTCCAATTGGAATCAGCCCCCAGCTGGATGGATCCCTTGAAAGACTATTTAAAGAACGGAACGCTCCCAGAGGACAAGAGAACTGCCCACCAGATAAGAGTCAAAGCTTCTCGCTTTCACTTATCCACAGGAGGCGACTTGTATAAAAGATCTTTCTCCGGCCCCTACCTTAGGTGCGTCCACCCAGGAGATGTCAAAGCCGTGCTTCACGAGCTTCACGAAGGAATCTGTGGAAGTCATATCGGAGGAAGGTCTCTAGCCTTCCGAGCAATGGAGGAAGGTTATTAGTGGCCATACATGCAAAAGGACTCCGCAGTATATGTTCGCAAATGCCTAAAATGCCAACTTCACGCTCCCATGGTCCACCAGCCCGCCAGAGAATTAAAATCCCTGACCAGTCCCTGGCCCTTCGCCCAGTGGGGAATGGACATCGTGGGACCACTACCCACCACTGCCGGCAATCGCAAATACCTGTTGGTTGCAACTGATTACTTTACCAAGTGGATCGAGGCGGAACCACTGGCGAACATCCGAAATGCTGACATGATGAGGTTCATATGGAGAAATATAATCACTCGATTCGGAATCCTCAGAACCATATTCACTGAAAATGGAACACAGTTTTAGAGTGGCCCTTTTCAGGACTTCTGCGACAAACACGGGATCACGCACCACTTCAGCTCGGTGGCCTACCCTCAAAGCAACGGACAAGCTGAAGCTTCCAACAAGACAGTGATCACTGGATTGAAGAAGCGGTTAGAGCGAGCCAAAGGCGCGTGGACAACCGAGCTACCGCATATCCTATGGGCATACAGAACGACTCCTAGGCGAGCCACAGGAGAAACGCCATTATCACTAGCATATGGTATGGAGGCGGTTATCCCACTAGAAGCAGGATTGCCTACAATGAGATCTGACCTTGTCGAGCAAGGCGAGAACGATCAACCTTTGCTCGCTGAACTCGACCTGGCCGACGAGCGCAGGGAACTTGCCCTAGTAAAACTAGCAAGCTATCAGCAACAGCTCGCGAAGCACTACAGCAAAAGGGTCAACCCGAGGAAATTTAAAGTTGGGGACTATGTTCTAAGAAAGGTCCTGGGCAACACAGTGAAGCCATCAGACGGTCAACTGGGACCGAACTGGGAAGGACCTTATAAGATAATTAGAGACGGCCTGCGAGGTGCCTATCATTTGAAAACGATGGAGGGAAGAGAGATACCACGAGCATGGAACGTAGCTAATCTCAAAAAATTCTATTTTTAAGAGTTCTATTGTTAGATCTTTTTATTGTACTCATTATGTGAAAGTACAGTTCATTTCTCAATTCACCAATGAAAATCTCTCAGTTGATCACTCTCTAACTAGTAACAATTATATCTTATTACACATCCTTTCCAAATCACAGGCATAATGGATGACATAGCAGGGGAACACCCCTCCTGAGGTCATCGTCATAAAGCACGACAGACCTCTTAGCATTGCCCATGGCAATATATGAAGCCCTACAGAGTATTCTTAGGCATCAAACCTACTTTGGTTAAACAAAATCCTGACCGGATGAAGACATCCAATACCATGTGTGTCCTCGCCAATCGCCCTACTTAGGCCTAAGGGAGTGTGACGACACGACCTAAAAGGTAAAGGGAGGGTACAATGGTATTCTTATACTGGACTGGGCGGACACTCACACGACAAAATAAAAAGGATTATAAAGCTGCAAAAATATAAAAGGATTGGATGAACACGTTTAGTCGGTAAAATCGCCCAACACTCGAACTTTTCATTAATCTTTTATATTTACAAACAATGATAGTACATGTTTAGTCAGTGAAGCTCGCCCAAAGCATTTACAATTATTAAAAACAAAATCTCAAGGAGGTGGAAGCCTCCGAGCAAGATAATCAGCAACTTTAGCTCTCCTTCCATCATCAGGAGCAGGGGCGAGCTCCTCCACGACCTCATTTGCGTCCAATTCCAATAATCGTCGGGGAATAGCATCAATGGGGATCCATCGATCATCCCACCTGAATGGATTGGGCATCAGAGTAGAGGAGGACATCTCGTGTCGATACTACAGCGTCGAGTTCCTCGGGACCTGCAGCTCTTTGAGGGCACTCAACCACCCCCTGATGAAGGATAGCTCCTCGAACTCTGATAGTCTCGTCGGAGCTTCCAGCCAGCCTTGATCGTAGCCATCAGACCACACTTGTCGAGGACCGTTCTTGAACAAATGCCGTAGACGGGTGACGACCCTCTAGAGCCCAGCAGCAGTCACAAAAGCTCGCCGAACATCGTCGCGCAGATACTCCATTTCCCTCTCACGCTGTTCCTCGGCTTCCCTATTCCTACCCCTGGCACTCCTACCAGCACGCGGGAGGGGAGGCCGAGCAGCTCGCGACAAAGAAGAGCCTTGTAGGACTGCCGAAACGATGCTCGGTGAATGCTCCTTAAGCCTTAGGACTTCCCTCCTCAAGTCTTCATTCTCCTGCTGCAGGAACTCCCCAACCTGGTTAATCTCGGTGGCCTCCAGCAAACTTGCTCTCAGTGCACTGACTTCTTCTTGCACTGAAGCACCGATTTCTTCCATCTCCTGGAGCTTGTCCTTCAACTTGGCCAGTAGCTCGGACTGATCCTTATATTTTTAGTTCCTTGACCTAGCAAACCTGCAAAGTCTAGCAAAGGCCTGGCAAACTGCAGGGCTTGCATTAGGACCGAGAGTCCTACCTAGTTGGGAGGTAATAGGAATATAGTCATCCACATCAACTAACTACAAGTAAAAGAAAGAGAAAAGAAAGAGATCAGCATAAACAAAAATGAAGTCTTTTCATTAATAAGGAACGAGGTTACATCAGATTGAAAAAGAAAAAATTACAAAGCAGCCCTATCAATTAGCAACCTCGGGTGGCCCAGAGGTGGATGGTCCCTTGTCCTTATCAGCATCAGCAGGGGCATTACCCTCTGCAGGGGTGTCCTCTGTCCTCTCGACCAAAGGAGCGTCAGTAGAATTCGCCTGAGAGACAGGATCAGTGCCTTCAACAGTTGGGGCTGGGTCCTCATCTACGACTGGCTTTGGCCCTGGATCGTTCTCGTCAAAGAGTGGGGATGCAACGTCCACCCCAGTAGCCACGAGAGCCTTATTCCACCCTTTCTTGAAGTTCAGACGGCTGATATAGCCTATCTGAACCTCAGCGTCCTCATACGCAGCAGCCCAGCCAGAGTTGTACTAGTCTTCCTTAAGGGTGGATGCCTGGGCTTTCTCCACCTCCAGTTGCTCGGCCAGAACCCTGTTCTTCTCTGCAAGGTCTAGCTTGCTCGAGCACACCAGGTCATAAGCCTTCCTCAGCTCGCCAAGATCCCTGACTGCATCATCTCTCTCGCGGGCAGAATTAACAAGAGCCAGGTCAGATGAAACTCGAGCTGCATCAGCAGCCTTCAGGTCGGCCTCCAACTGAGAACCCCTGGCTACCAGAGCAGATTTTTGTTGTTCCAGCTCACCATTCCTTCTCACCAGGTCATCGCGAGAGCGATAAAGCACGGCGAAGTCGGTCACAAACTGCAAAGAACAAGGGAGGAATCAAGAAGAAGAAACCATCAAAACTTGTTAAAAGAAATTGAGAATTAGAAGAGAACTTTACCAAGGCAAGCCTCTGGCTAGCTTGCAGAGCCAGTTGATCGGACCCCAACGCCCTCTCACGATCTGCAGGAAGGACTGCTCTCTCGAGCAGCGCAGGGGCAAGCTGAGGAGAGGCGGCCACCGAAGCCCCCTCGGGCAAGGCAGACACTGGGACCAGGGCTTGACCAGTTTTGGTCCTCAATTCCATCTCCTACTATCCTCCTCTTTTTCTCTTTCCCTTCTCTTTCTCTCCTCCACTTTCTTCTTCTCTTCCACCTTCTTCCTCTCCTCCTCTCTCTTCTTCCTCTCTTGCTCCTGAGAAGAAGGTCGAGAATCGGTAGCTATGGCCCTAGAGGCAGTCTTCGATTTCTTGGACCTCTCTGTAAGGAGCACGTCATCATCATCATCGTCATCTCTGATCAAATTCTTCCTGGGAGGCATCTCTTCACCAGAACTGCTGGAAGTGCTCGACGATTCTTGAGCTTCAGAATTCTCCTCAGAATTAGAAGAACTGCTACTGACAGAGCTCCCTCCACCAAGATTACCGACAGGCTCACTTTCAGAGCTCCTCTCCTCTTCGTCCAACTGGATTAGCTCGACAGTAGTCTCTTCGATAGAAGAAAACTCTGGAACACTATCCACGGGTCGTGCTAGGAAGCTGGAACCCACGTTCTTATACTCTAACAAGAAAGCGGCAGATCTGGGATGCTCGCCGTCACCCAAGGGCTCTTTGATCTTCCAATCTTTAACCAACTCAGAAATTTGGACCTCGTTGAGAGCAGGTTCCACGTTCTTTGACCTCGCTGTAAAAGAAAACGCAGAAAGGGGTTAGAAAATTCATAAGTCAGCAGAGTTTGAAGCAACAGTACCAATATCTACCTATATATTCTTCCCCATAAAAGGGAACAGTGAATCTTTCAGATCTTGACCCTTCAGATTGGGGAGAGAACTGCCAATTCCTAACAAGAAAACCTTCCTACCAGTAGTCCTTATGGGAATCAGGTAGATTTACTACCAATACCCTATCAGGTCTCCTAGCTTTGAGGTACAGGACACTTGAACTAGTTCGAGAGAAGGAGTAATAAAAGCAGACCTCGGCAAGACCTAACCTTGTGTCGTACAATTGATTTATCTTATGCACGCCATTCACTATTTTCCATACATTGGGCGAACATTGTGCAGGTATAATACCAAAATAGCTAAAGAAATGCAGAAAACAGATCATTAGGGGGAAAGGTAAGTCCCCCCTGGGAGAGCAACAAAACGTGAATCCAATGTGCATCCTCTATATCCCTAACGTTCCTAGGAGGCGAGGCACAACACTCAATCTCTACCCACTCAGGAATGTTGTAGAATTTTCTAAACTCCGTGACTGACCTATTTCTAATCTTCGCCATTGGAAAAATACAAGAAAAACTACAAACCAAAGAGAAAATGCAAAGAGCACGAGAAACTTACAAGACAGAAGATCAGGTCAAATGGCGAAGAAGCAACGAGAGTAGAGATCGAAAGCAGAAGGTACAAAGCGTAAGAGTTCTCAGGAGATAGAAGATTGCTGGAAAAGCTGAAGCGACGAAGAGAAATGTGCCTTATCCCAACAAGCCTTCAATTCTAATCATAGCGCACGGATAGCGAAGCGGGTGCCGCCAAAGCAACTTCACTGTTTTCAAAGAATCACAAATCAGCCATAATGGCCGATCATTTAAATTCATTGGACCCATACACATGGCCCAACAAATTTAGGGGCAGTTGTAGGTACCCAGAATTTAGGACCATGGGCCTGGACGAGTAGCCCAGTTCTGGCGGCCCAAAATCCAGGCCCTCTATCTTTCATATTGACCCGGTCTCTCCCCACGATCCCATGAAGAGAAGTTATAGGGGAGCACAATACCATGAAGGGAAAGGATAGGGAAGATGGCTAATATATAGGAACCCATCATCTCCACTAACTAGCATACACATGTATAAATTAAACCCTAGGTCCGGGGAAAAGGAAAAGTTGTATTCTCTGTACCTATTCTTCAGAATATAGAGAAATAATACTGACTGCAACATCGTGGATGTAGGCACATCTTTGCTGAACCACGTACACCTGTTGTTGTGTGATTGGCATTTTATTTATTCTTTCTTGGTTAATACCTCTTTTATATTTATTTGTGTTGCATAATAATTGTCACCACACATATCACTATTTATGGAACGGATTAAAGGACGATTTTTTTTAATATAGTAAAAACCATAATTTTGAGTTGAATTTCTTTATGGGTTCTTAACATTTAAGGGTACCCCCGATGATGTAGATAATCACCACTCGAATATATTAGCAACTCAAGCTCTAGCTAAGTCATTAATGGAGATATAATCACATAAATGTAAATATGCAAAGAAGGAGATAAGAGAGATAGAGAACACAAAAATATAAGTGGTTCGTCCGGAGCCTACTCCACTGTGTAAGAGGGTATGGGTGTTTTATTACTAAAAGGCACTGAAGGCCAAGAATTACATTCACTTAAGCTTTCTTTCTCTAGATTTACAAATGGATAGAGTTTAGCTAGGTAAATAATGATGTGATCATTAATAAAGAGATGAAGTTGGTATACATAGGCTTGGGTTGCACAGTGTACCCCCCAAGCAATAATTTGGTGTGCATGAGGTGAGCTATCCACTAGGAGAATGCCATCCGTCCTCTACAAAATCACATCATAATGATGAAATATTCCCTAACGTGTCCGGGAGATTTGTTGTAATGGTATGTCCACATGGCCTGATGATGCACAAGTCACGTCCCTCATGAAATACTGAAGTCGACTTTGTTGGTCTCGTCCGATGATCTCATATCCCAAGGACTGATGAGCTCTTCTGAGCCCCGTTTAGCCCAAAGTAAACTCCCACACTCGGGAGAGTCCCGAAGGACTCTTAAAGGTCTCTGAATTAAATTTCTAATGGTATTCCCCGTGCATAATTCGAATCTACGAATTGCGTTTTACGACCATTTTTCCAAAAAATTCCGCACGAGACTGCCGAATGGCAGGTCCATTTCCTTACCTATCAGTAGTGTGTCTAGGGTTACCGGATGATTGGCAGGGCTAGGGCTAAGCTGATCGGTAGCCCCTACCCTATAAATAGAGGGCATGAGCTCACTCTCAAGGCACACCTCAGATCCATCAATATCCGTGATCTCAACAATATTCTCTTGCAATCAACGAAGTTTCCTTGTGTAAAATTCATTTTCATATTTCATTCCCATCATTCTCATTCCCAATTTAAAAAATATCATTCTCTCTCTTCCAACATTCATCTCAACATTCAAAGGAGCTCATCAAGCATCAAGATCAAGCCTCAATTCTCCAAAGAAGGTCCAAACACCGACGCAATTGCGAATGTGCAGCCTGATTTGATGGAGGTCCTAGCCCAACTTACTAATAAGATTGACAACCTTCAAATCGAAGTTCATACAATGCAACGAAATTGGGTCCCTGCTCTGGAAGAGGCCGAGGTCCTTTTCCTTCACGTTATGGTTTCGCCTCCACCTGAGCCTCTGTTGATACCAAAATTTACCATCCTACGTGGACCAATTACAAGCCAGCATGTGTCATCCTACATGGCATAAGTCCAAGTCAACAGGATGGAAAATCCCGACCAACTTTGTTACCTGATTGATTTGTATCGAATATTGCATATTTCCTCCCGTTATCTTTATGCATTATGGCACTTTTACGGTCCTAAATGCCTATATTTATGCTCATTAACCAGACAACCTTGTATTTGGAGATATACATGTTTTGCAGGGGTTAATTGTGCTTTTGTAGGTATTGAAACGCTAAAAGTGAGGATCCGTTGCATTTCGGAGAAGTTTCGTCACCGGACGCTACTTCAAGGGCATTTTAGTCAATTCACATTTCTTATTCGGCTCATGGGAATTCCATGGATGCGTATTTCATTGAGTTAGCATCGCGTGGTGGCAAACGGTGTGTCGTTTGGAATTCGAACGAAGAAGATATGCCTGATTCCGTAATGAAATTTTTCTTCCTTGTGATGAGCAAATGCAGCCTGAAAACAGAGTACCGGTCGACCGCGTCCCTGGGACCAGTCGACCGCGGTTTGGAATTTTTTCATGGGAAGGAGACAGTGCACTTTGGCTTAAGGGACCGGTCGACCGCGCCCCTGCGACCGGTCGATCGGTAGTGCCAGATAATTTGGGCTCTTTTCTTCTTCTTTCCTTTTTCTTTTACTTTTTCCTACTTACTATAAATACAATTTTTGTTGTAATAAACATATATAGAAGTAGATACACGATTTTATCTTAGGTTAGCTTAGGTTTTGAGGGTTTTGAAGAGTTCTTCTTCATTTATACTTGGTTTGACATCCCATTTGTTGTGTAAGTTGACTATTCATCATCCTCTTCCATTAATATAGTTTGTATTTCTTCATTTCTTGCTTTCTAATTAATTTACAAGCTTTCTAATTTAGGTTTACATGCTTTATTTACATGCTTTGATTTACACGCTTTCTAGTATAGATTTACCGCGTTTATTTACCGCTTTCCATTTACCGCATTTTTAACTTGCTTTCTAGGTAATTTAAATTAGGTTGTGTTTGAATGAAACTCACTCAGGTTGACGCGTTGCTTTGCTTTGGTGATGGTGTTTACGGGTCTATTTCGAGTGCGTTGTCCTAGTTATTACGACCTTTCGCGCGTAGTTTCAGAGATATTTATTGACGCCAAAATCTTATTAGACGTTTTATGCGGATTTAGGGCGTGACAACCCTTGATTTAATTAACTATCGAAACGAGACGCGTTCTTAATAACTCATCGACCCATGTGACCATTTTATACTAATTAACTCGGGTGAGGGATATTCGACGCAACCTGTAGTTTTACTCGCTTTGTTAATCTAGTTTCAATACACTCGCCTAGATTAATCTTTCCCTTTTATGCATCTTTTCCTTTTTAGTTTCTAATCATCTTTTACACTTTTATTTTGGAATATTAAAACTTATAAATTCTAGCAACTCGTCTATGTGGATTTTCGATACCCGACTTACCGCTGTGCTTGCCTCGCAAGTATAGTAGTAATTTAGGTTTTTGTATTGAGTTGGCGAAACGAAAACAACGATTAGCATCTTTACACGCGCTACTTTTCGCACTCGATCAAAATGTCGCCGTTGCCGGGGATGAGTTTGTTTTAAACTTTATTTGATTTAGTATTTCATAGTATTTTCTTTCTATTTGTATTATTTGCTAATATTTTGCAGGACTTCCACATTTGAGCACTTAGAAACGCTCGAATTTTTCCCCCACGCACGTACTTTGTGGAATCCGCCACTCGAGCCATTTTTGGGGTAAGATGTCTTATTCCAATTCTTTCGATAATCGTTGTTATAATCTCAAAATTCTCGCAAACCTATGACTTTTGGTGAATACTTAGCATCCCAAAGTGTAACAAATTCAAAGATGACTTTGAGCGAGTATAACGAAAGTCAAAACTTAGGTTATTGGAATTTTGATGATGATGATAATGATTTTCGGCCTTTACCTCCTTATAATAGGAATTTTGAAACGAATTCGAATAGTTTTCAAAATTCTTATTATAATGAGTTTCCGTTTAAGTCCGATGGTAATTTTCAAAGTTCCCATTTTCACTCATTTGCATCTTGACCCATGACATTCGGTGAGGGTTTGCGTATGTATGAAAAAGAGAAACTTGAAAATCTCTATCGGGAAGAAAATCGTTCGTGGGAACATGAGTTGGATTTATATTTTGAGTCCGACGATGATTTTGCTTCCGAGACTTTCGAAGTCGAGGAATGTTTTGAACCAAATGAGGTACTTGTGCCTACTTTGGAACAAGCCATTCTAGACTTTGCCCATTGCGTAATAGATATTGAAAGTGAGGATGAAAATGATGTAATATCTATTTGCAATGAAATGATTTCTTCTTTGGCCCTCAAAGAAGAACATTTCATTGAAAATGATATTATTTCCTTTGAAATTCCAACTTCATGCGATGATAATTCATCTCATGAGTTTGAATTTCTTTCATCCCCATTTTTATTCTCTATTACCCCACCGGAACAAGTACCCGATGATTCGGTTTTGAACTTTAATGTTTTAAACCCTATCGCCGATGAGGAGTACTTGCTCGAGTCGCCCTCCACGATCGCATCTTTGCCTTTGTGTGCGCCGCCTCCCATTCCAACTTCAAAATCCCTAGGAGAATATTGGTCTTTTCTCGGTCCCCACTTATTTTTGTCATCCGTTCAATCCAAACCCCCCATCGTCCCTCCCAAACTTTTAATTGGCGATTGTTCATTTCTTCCGCCTTACACATGCCTTCCGTTGTTCAAACGGAATTCATATTTTTTGGAGGGCATGCTTGTATGTGAGGGTACACCGGTTATCCTCCAAAGTCAAATCGTTCTTATGGTGGACCCTTAGCTATTTAGACTTCTAGTGTATGAAGTCTAAATAGTAGGTTGTATATAGTTAGCTTTTTATTCTTTCTTTCTTTTTATTTTTCCTTTTTATTTTTAATTTAGTTTAGTGTAATTAGTTAACTTTTTATTATTTATTTTTGCTATGCTCGGTACTAATTTGTTTTGTAGATTCTTTGGACTTATTCTTATGGGGATCGCTCCACTTTTGAGTAATATCGCTCTTTTCCTCTCTTTGACTTGGTTCTTGATTCACATTGAGGACAATGTCTAGTTTTAAGTTAGGGGGTGTGGGATATTCTATCCATTTCATTATTTAGTCCATGTTTTTGCTCACATGTTAGTTACTTTGTATGCTTTTCTTAGAAAAATTAAAAATTTCAAAAAGATTTTCTTTCTTTTTTCTCCTTTTTTGGGCTTTTTGCCTTTGTTTCCGATGATAAATTTCAATAATTGCCCGATCCAATTGACAACCCAATGATGCATGTTCTCGATTTTAGAAGTTATTAGACTTTAGTCTCACTTATTGATATTATGAATAACTTCATGAATTAAACTTTAATCCCATGAGCACATGCACTTTTATTTCTATATTGATTTGGTTTAAGATTTTTATAACTCGGTAATCTTTTGTTGCATTGTATATACTTACACCGAGTAAGCTTTGTACCTTTCGTCGTTTGTGAGTGTATACACTATTCTTTTCTCATTGAAAACGTTACAGTCATTGGTAATCTCTCTATTCTTTCATTTGACCGTTCATTAATTGAGTTCATACATGAAATGTGTTACTTGATCATGATTTTCATATTGTTTTGATTCGAGAATTATGTAAACTTGGTGAAATGATCATAGGCCATCTTTGTTATATCACCCATATTAGCCTTGACCTCACCCTTATATGTTTACCCTCGTTAACCCCTTTGAGCCTAAATTAATGCCTTTCGTTTCATAACCTCATTCCCATAGCCAACTATAAATTGGAGTTATAAATCATACATAAACTTTCCATGCCTTTGTTTGGTTTGTTACTTGGGATTGAATGTTGTTGTGATGATGTCGGTTGCAATTTAGGCATATGAGAGTTTGAAAAGTAAAGAAAAGAAAGTAGTGAAAAAAGTGAAGAAAAAGAGAAAGCAAAAAGCAAAAGAAAACAAAAGAAAACATGAAAAAGAAGAAAAGAAAAAGAAAGGGAAGTTTGTATATGTTGTATATAGTTCAATAAGCTTTGATTACTCTTCCCGATGATATATCTAATGCCATTTTGGAACTTGTTTTCCAATTTTGATATTGCCCACATTTTTCCATTATCCCGAGTTTTCATCCCGAACACTTTGAATCTGTACATACACTCCTTTCATTTCATACCCTAGCCATACCTACATTATAACCCTATTAAAGTCCTATGTGATCTTAGGTGGATGTAATTCAAATGTTGAAATAGTTTTGATAATCTGTGAAAATACATTTCATATCTTTTAGTGTGCGGTATCTTTCATTAAGATTACAAGTTTTTATTTCCTATATAGCGTTCTTCATTTGTGACATGTGCGCGGCTTAGTTTCCATTTACATTTACTCTTTAGCCCGCATGTTCCGTGTGTTATCTCCCTGTTTTGAGTGAATTCGCTTGATGAGTGTAATGCCCGTGAGGATTGAATATATGCTTGCTTTAATGTTTATCTGGTTTATTTAAGTTTTTCGCCAAATCATACTTTGCATGTGCTCGCTCCCCTCCCACATTTTAAGGTTTCAATTATATGAGGTGCATTCTATAATGTTAATGTTTTGGACTTTTGTTTGAATTCATTCACTTTGCTAATAATGCGTATGAAATATTTTTCGTTGTTCTTGGGCTTGTCGCATGTTGGTTTGGGCATATTTTGAGGAAACCATGTGATGTTTGTGGGTATCATCCCTGAAAACCCTCACGAGACGACACTCGTCCACTAGGGTGACCTAGGGGTTTAACGGCTTATTGCATATGCTAAATGCAATCGTGCTCCCTACAAAAGTGGCATTTATATTTCGATGCATATATACGTCTTGTACGGCCTTCTGTGGACTGGTTTTGTTTGTTTCATTACTAGGGACAAGCAATGTGTAAGTTAGGGGGTGAAATCCAACTCATGTTCCCACCAACAAGGAAGCCCGACTAACCGGAAGTCCCAACCAATATTCGAAAAGTCATCTTGTACAGCTAACCAAGCGCCAGCAATATTACAACATATATTGCCTGTGAAGTAACAACATTCGCATAATTAATTCTCATTATGTATTGATGTAAATGCCTAAAAAATAAAGGCTTTCCATCCTTTCATATGACAATGATTAAGACCCCCACTTGGTTATAAATACAATGTATCACCCTCATTGCAAGGGATCGAAAAACAAATCAAGGCAGTCAATACATAAAAGTGAACGTAGGCTATTCTATTGAGCCAAACCACTTTTAAAAGTTCTCTTGTGTCTTATTTCTTTTACTTAATTTATCTATGACCAACTAATTAGGCTTAGTCTAGTTTTTTGCATAAAAAAATTGGCACTGTCTGTGGGAACGTATTGATAAACGTTTTCACTCATTCATCATTCATTACCTATGGTTGAAATTCTAGAATCAAGCACTAGAAATGAGGGTATTCTGCCTAATCCCTCTACCCATCTTAACAATAATGATTTGACAGGAATTTTGTCTAGCCTGGCTAAGGGTCAAGAGGCCATGCATGATACTATACGATAATTGGCCCAAACTCTGCAAGTTGGAGTGCCAGCGCAATCTAATCACATGAATATGCCACCACGACCAACCAGGAGTATTGGGCACACTCGTTCCAGAACTTCTAAGGACCCTTCATATTTACCTGGAGTAACCTCTTCTATTAGGGTTACTAACTCCACAGATGGATAGTCTCTCATCCCAAAAAGACTGAGTGCCTTAGAAAGGCTAAGTAAGGCCTCTCCTTTCGATCGTTTGGGACCCCAGGTAAATGCCTGCGGGCTGCATCAAGAAATACTCGACGACCAAGTGATCTAAGGGAAGGTTCAGCCTAGTCCAGATTAAATATCCGACGAACTGAAAGGTTTATTTATAGAGAAGGGTCACAGGAAGAAAGTTCAACAAGATCTGGAGGTCGGCATAAAAAAGCTGCCATCCATGGTGCTGGTAGCGATACTTGGAAAGGTTCCATTCAAAGTTTCGAAGACAGATTAGGTGCAATGGACAAGGCTAAAAATCCCCTTCAAAGAAGTTTCATTAAGGGGTCTCCCTTTGTTCAAATTATCGTGGATTTCCCCACGCCAACTATGTTTAAATCTCCAGTAGTCACTCCCAAATAAGATGGGAAGACTGATCCAGTTCTCAATATAGAGCAGTACCAAGCAGTTGCTGATATCTCTGCTGTTCCAAATGAGATGAGATGTAGGGCGTTCTCAGGAACAATTACTGGATCTGTTCAAATCTTGTACAATAGCCTTCCTCGGGGGCAAATTTCTTATTTTCAACAACTAGTCGAGCTATTCATTGGTAATTTATACTTTGGACCAAAACCAGTTAAACGAGTAGCTCATTTACTCAGTGTGAGAAAGAAGGAAGGGGAAAGTACCAGAGATTATATCACCCGTTTCAATAACGAGAAGCTGGAAGCAATTAATTATGAAGAGAAGACAATAATCACTCCTCTCATGAGTTGTTTGCTCCCTGATAAATTATATTATACCTTAGTAAAAGATCCACTAAAGATGATGACATAGTTGATGGCTAAGGCAGCGAAGATTATGAACGCCAAGGAAATTATGGCTGCTAAAAAGAATTCAGACGCAAAAGGGGAAGCAAAAGTGGAGGTGAAGTCATAGAAAAAGGACAACAAGAATCATAATGAGCGCAGGAGTTCGAATGGAAAGGAAAGCTTAGATCGGCTCAGGAAGTTCACTAATTACACCCCCTTGATGGTGGACATACATCATGTGTTGGAGGAAATCAAGCACAACAATGATTTTAGTTGGCCTAAAAAGTTAAGGTCGCCTGCTGATAAGAGGGATAAACCCAAGTATTGTGAGTTTCATAAAGACCATGGTCATACTACCAACATATGCATTGCCCTCCAAAATGAGATAGAAGCGCTCATCCAAAGAGGAAAGATGGAAAGATTTGTTGATCGGCAGTATGGTGGAAGAAATGGAGGAAGAGGTCGACAAAGATCTAAATCACCGGTTAAGCCCAGGGATGACAAGAAGAGGAGCCACGACGATGATCCAGAAGATGATCCCAATCTTCCCAAGAAACCTAGACAATTGAAACATGAGGTATTAACACTGAGTTTTAGATATTTTGATTGTCACATGATTACAGGTGGAAATGCAGGAGGAGGAGATCATACGACTGAAAGGAAGGCTTGCCTCAATGAGGCTCAAGCTTGTTCCTATATCCAGCGTATCAATCTCGCCGAGGAGGACCGACCAAGAAAAGTTAACAAAGATAAGATCGTAATTGGTTTTTCTAAAAATGATTTATCAGGAGTTTTGTATCCTCATGATGATACTTTAGTGACCAGAGTCAGAATAAAGGAAGTATTGGTAGCAAGAACAATGATGGATAATGGTAGTTCAACAAACATCATGTTCTATCCCTATTTTGAAAGTCTGGGTTTAAAACTCAGTCAAGTGGAGCCATATCACAGACCACTTATTGGATTCTAAGGAGAAAAGGTGTTTTCACTGGAAACTATCAAGCTGGATGTGTTGACCGGGACTTGGCCGACGAGTACGACAGAGAAGGTCAAATTCTTTATAATGGACAAAAATATTCATTCTGCTTATAATCTGATCATGGGGAGAGTTGGTTTGAAAAAGTTTAAAGTTGTACCCTCAAATGTTCATCAATGCTTGAAATTCCCGACCAACTTTGGAGTAGGAGTAGTGAAAGGAGACCAGAAAGTAGCTCTGAAGTTCTACTATTCCTCTGCCGAGGAAGAAGATATGTTGGAGGCTAAGCGAAAAATAACCACTTAGCAAGTGGATACAACTGAGCCGAATAGCGAATCTGAGGTTGAAACCTTAAACCCACGATATGAATCTGAGCTTGTAAATGGAAAAGTGATGGAGGTAACGGAAAGCATTGTTTTGGATGATGATAAGCCAGAATGAACAACTCAAATAGGAACATCTTGGAACTAGTTCTTAAGTAGGAATTGATAACATTCTTGAGGCAGAGAAAACATGTGTTTGCTTGGAGTCATGAAGATATGCCAGGCATAGATCCAAACTTTCTATGTCATGAACTTAATGTCAATAGGTAAGTCAAACCTGTGAAGCAGCGAAGAAGAGTTTTCACCCCGAAGAAGAACCAGGCTATACAGGAAGAGGTGGAGAAGATTCAAAAATCTTCTTTTGTTGAAGATGTGAAATATCTTGATTGGCTGGCCAGCGTAGTTCTAGTCAAGAAGAAGAATAACAAGTGGAGGATATGTGTGGATTTTACTGACTTGAACAAAGCATGCCCGAAGGATCACTTTCTTTTGTCTCAGCTGGTGGATGCTACTTCAGGGCATGAATTGCTGAGTTTCATGGATGCATATTTTGGTTATAACCAGATCAAAATAAAGCCAGAAGACAAAGAAAGTACTTCCTTTATCACTCCTCGAGGAACTTATTTCTATAATGTTATGCCGTTTGGTTTAAAAAATGCAGGTGCTACTTATCAGAGACTAGTGAACAAAGTATTTGAGGAGCAGATAGATAAGAATATGAAGGTGTATGTTGATAACATGCTCACTAAAAGAAAAAAAGTTGTTGATCATATTATCGACCTCAGTCAAACGTTTGATCAATTGGAAAAGAACCAAATAAAGTTAAACCTCACCAAATGCGTCTTCGGAGTAAAGGAGGGAATGTTCCTTGGTTATATAGTGAATCAAAGGGGAATTGAAGCCAATCCAGATAAGATTAAAGCTCTGATCGAAATGAGGTCCCTGACCAGTAAAAAAGATGTTCAAAGACTAACTGGACGTGTAGCAGCACTCAACAGGTTTGTGTCAAGAGCAACAAACAAATGCTTGCCATTCTTCAAGGTACTCAGAAAAACCTTCGAATGGAACGATGAGTATGAAAAGGCATTCCTGGATTTGAAGAAGTAACTGAGAGTACCACCATTACTTTCTCGACCAATGATGGGAGAAAAACTATATCTATATCTGGTAGTATCCGAGTCTACAGTTAGCTCGGCTTTGATTAGGGAGGAAAATGGAGTTCAAAAGACTATTTATTACACCATCAAAGCTTTTCGAGGAGCAAAAGTAAGATATCCCAGATTGGAGAAATTGGCACTAGCTTTAATTTAAGCTAGTAGATGAATGAAACCATACTTTCAAGTCCACACGATAGTGATTTACACTGATATGCCATTAAGTCAAGCTTTGCACAAGCCGGAGAAATTTGGAAGACTGGTGTATTGGGCTGTGAAGTTGGGGGAGTTTGGTCTTGTGTATAAACTAAAGACTTCTTTAAAAAGCCAAGATGTGGCAAATTTTATTATAGAATCCACTTATCCAGAGGTCCTCGAGCAGTAAGGGACTCTAGCTGAGCAACATACAGGAATCAGTAGACCAACTGGAAATATACCCGACCAACTCCAAATAGGGAAAACTATAGAAAAAGATCAACCAGAACCGGCGAGTGGAATACAGGAGATGAAGAAGAAATATGAGGAAGTGAAAGATAAAATCTTCCATCAAAGGACTCTAACAAACCAAGCGTTTGATAGCAATATCCCCATATGGAGTTTGTACGTCAATGAATCATCTTGTGCAACCAGATGTGGAGATAGAATCATTCTCAACACCCCAGACGAGCTAGACATAGAGTACGCTCTATGTTTCCAATTTCAAGCCTTGAATAATGAAGCAGAATATGAAGCCATGATTGTTGGTCTAAATCTAGATAAATCATTGAATGCCGAGCAAGTTATGGTGTACAATGATTCGTAGTTAGTGGTAAATCAAGTGTTGAGCTTATATGCAACGAAAGGAGAACTGCTGACCATAAATTTATCTAAAAATTTGGAAGTAATTTCCACTTTATTAGAAGTTCAAATGGTCAGGATTCTAAGACTGGATAATGCTCGAGAAGATGCACTTGCTCAATTAGCCTCAGCAACCAGAACGAAAATACAAAGAACTATTCCTATTGAGCTACTTGCTAATAGGAGCATTGATGAGGATCTGATGGTCAACTTTATTGCAGTTGATATGGGGCCATCTTGGATGGATCCCATAAGAGCGTATATTGAAGATGGAATTCTTCTAGATGATCTACTCTAAGATAAGAGGATTAAATACAAAGCTGCAAGATATGTACTAAATGGTGGTGTGTTATACAAGAGAGGCTTAGCAATCACGGCTTCTAACACCAATCACTTCACCCTGGCCTTTTTCCCTGTAGGGAATTGACTTGGTCGGGCCCCTGCCAACCACCCGAGGAAGATTGGAGTACCTTGTTGTAGCTGTTGATTATTTTACAAAATGGGTGGAAGCTGAACCATTGATTGATATGTCTTATGAAAAGTTTTACCGGTTCATCTGGAAAATCATTATATGCAAGTATGTCTTACTTTATGCCTTTATAACTGATCATGGTACATAGTTTGACAATGAAGAATTTACTGTTTATTGCGCCCAATCCAATGTCCAAAAAATCCATTCTTCTCCTGGCCATCCTCAAAATAATGGCCAAATAGAGGTAACTAATAGAACTTTGCTTAACGGGCTGAAGAAAAGATTGGAAGATGCAAAAGGAAATTGGATTAATGAACTGCATTCGGTTCTATGGGCTTATCGAACTACTTCCAGAACAGCTACTGGAGAAACTCCCTATCTATTGGCATTTGGTACTGAAGCAGTAATCCATGTTGAGCTATGTTTACCTACACATAAAGTTCTTAACTTTAATACCCGAGTTAGAGATTTGATGAGGATATTAGATTTAAACATGCTGGAAGAAGTTCGTGAATACGCAACTCTTAAAAATGCTACTTATCAACAAAGGATTGCACGTTTCCATAATAAGAGAGTCATACCGAGCAGTTTAAAAGAGGGAGATCGTGTTTTGAAGAAGGTGATTAAGAAGAATAATAAGTTGGAAGTCAATTGGCATGGACCTTATCGCGTTACTGCAGTTATTCGATCAGGCACATATAGGATTGAGACTTTGGAAGGGGAAGAGTTCAAGAACCCATGGAATGTAGAACACTTGAAGAAGTACTATTAGTAAACGGAGTTGTGTTGTACTCAATTCATTTCAATATTAATAAGGACATGATTTTCTAGAAAATTGTTATTTTTTTTGCAGAGTAGCAGTGCTATGCACTAGTAACACTAGGACATTAGTTCTAACTATGAAGACACCAACAAAGTTGGTCTGCATCAACAAAGTTGGTCGGTATCTATCAAGGCCACCAAAAAAATTGGTCGGCATCAACAAAACCATCAACAAAGTTGGTGGGTAACTATGGACCTTATCGCGTTACTGCAGTTATCCGATCAGGCACATATAGGATTGAGACTTTGGAAGGGGAAGAGTTTAAGAACCCATGAAATGTAGAGAACTTGAAGAAGTACTATTAGTAAATGGAGTTGTGTTGTACTCACTTCATTTCAATATTAATAAGGACATGATTTTCTGGAAAATTGTTATTTTTTTTGCGGAGTAGCAGTGCTATGCACTAGTAACACCAGGACATTAGTTCTAACTATGAAGACACCAACAAAGTTGGTCTGCATCAACAAAGTTGGTCGGTCTCTATCAAGGCCACCAACAAAGTTGGTCAGCATCAACAAAACCACCAACAAAGTTGGATGGTATCTAATAAGGTTACCAACAAAGTTGGTTGGCATCAATAAAACTACCAACAAAGTTGGTCAGTATCCAATAAGGTCACCAACAAAGTTGGTCGGTGACAATAAAACCACCAACAAAGTTGGTCGGTATCAAAACTTATAAAATCATGCAAGGAAAAATTGTAAGTCCCAAATGCTTGATTAGTGAAGACCCGGATGACAAATGTTCATCTAAACTGGGTTAAAAGATGGATAAATGTTCCATTTATGCCTGGGAACCAAGGTAACTAGTGCAATTACCATAAAATTCAGGTACATTAGTAGAACCATGGTGAAGCATCGGTAATTGGTATAAAACTGAGGATAATCCTAAGAATATCAATAGAACTAGTGAAAAAATAGAGATTAACTAAAACAGTTGATCCATTCATAGTTAAAGACTAGAAAAATATTCAAAGATTAACTAAAAGTTGATCCATTCACAAAATAAGATTTTCATTGAATGTAAATGATTACATATTTTTGCTTAAATATGGAGAAACAAAACACAAAAATTTATTCTACAGGACGTTTTCCTTCAGCTTTAGAGATAGGATCCATGCCAGCTGGAGGATTATCCAGAGTAGAAGAAGAGTTGATGAAGTTAAGATCCCGAAGAATCCTGGTGTTGCTACTACTAGGGTGATCAAGAAAATGAGGAGAACGAACGATCCCAAGATTGTCATGCTGTTCGTAATCCCCCAAGTACTTGGAAATTAAACAATGAGGAATACAGTGAACAAGTACCCAATTAACATCCAAATTAAAGGGAAGATTGTCAAGCTACAGCAATCCTGGATCATATCAATCCCACAGAGAATTATTCTCACCCACCTTCAACACAGTTAAAGCATTAATCCAACCCCATTTGTAGGACACATTTTGGGCATGTTAGAGTCAATCATCATAATGACCCAAAGATTCATTATAACCCCTCATCCAAAATTCTCTGGGTTGCTTATGAAATTGGAAGCTTAATCTATCAACTTGCGATTGCGGCTTCTTTAGTACCTCATCCTTAGCTTCCAAGTGAGAAGATTGAGTAGATAATTTCTCAGATAAAGTTTGCAGATTCTGAGACATCTCAGCAATAGCTCGATTCTTTGCTTTCAACTGTGCAGCCTGGTTGGCCAGGGCCTGTTGGGTCCTAAGTTCTTTTGTAGTTCCTCGGCTAACCCTATTTCTAGCTCGGGAAGAAGCAGACTTAGAATTCTTCAGGGCCTCCAATTAATCTCTCAATGTGGTGTTCTCAGCCTCTAAAAAGGCATACCCTTCATCTATAGTAGCAACAATATCCCTGGAGGAAGACTTCAGAAGATTCTACTCATTACTCAAATTACTATTCTACTCTTCAAGGATTTTGGCAATGGTCCTAGTTTTTTCAATTTTAAGATTAATTAAAGCATCCTTCTTATTATAAACGGAGACAAACTTATCAAAGCCCCGACCTTCACTCAAACTTTGATATTTCTGCTCATAACTCTTATACAGCAGAGCAGTGGATTCCTTATACTGTTCTTGAAGTTTTTCTATCATTTCATAATAAGCAATATTATTTGCTACTGCCCGATCAAGTAAGTACATCAAATATTTATAGGATTTATTAACTTTCTCTTAAGCATCATCACCGAGCAACTAGGTAATTTCTTCGCCGGATAAGTCCACATGACCAAATTTGAAAAAGGCATTACATTTCCTTAATAGCTCGGTATCATGGGAAGAAAGTTGTTCCATCTTCACAATAAACTAGCAAGAAGAAGTAATTACCAATCAACAACAAGAATGGAGAATAAGAATAGTCAACAAGAGATAGAAAGCAGCAACAAAAGGTTCTTTTATTGATAACAAAGAGTTCCAGTACAAACAAGACAAAGGAAAAATAAATAGCAAAAGTAAAAGAAGATAATGCCAAACAACATTACACCTTCTCCCTATCACTCTCGACCTTCTTTCTCTTATCAGAAAAAGGGGTTGTAGGCTCGGATTGCTCAGCTGAAGGAATGGAAGACTTATGAACGTTAGGTTATTTGGAAGCAGATTCAACCACAATTGAAAACTCATCAAAAGCAACTTCATCTTTAACCTCTTCCTCAATGAGAGGAGGAGGCCCATGAATGCACCTCTGAAAAAGTTTAGTGTCTCCATTTGTGTTCAACTCTTGAAGGGAAGAAACCCAACCATCTCTAAAACATTTTAGTTTCACATACTCAAGTTGAGCAGAAGCAATAGAAATGGATTTGTTCTAACTTTTGTACTAACAAAAACTAAAGGAGGTCTTCACAGTAGTCCTTATTTTGGCTCTAACAGAGGACACAAGCACTTCAGCAGCCTTAGCCCTGCACTCAACTTCCTCTTTTTGGCACAAAGCTTCATCTTTTTGTAGCCTAACCTCCTTAGCCCTGCGCTCAGGTTCCTCTTTCTAGAACAAAACTTCGTCCTTTTGGAGCCCAACCTCCTTAGCCCTGCGCTCAGCTTCAAGGGCATTTGAATCAGAGGTTTGACGAGGCAGTTCAGTTGCCTTCAATTTCTCTTCCCAAGCACCCTCTCAATCTCTAAGTCTTGCTGAGACTCAAGTTGAGACTTATTTAAACCAGACAAAGCTTCATCCACTTCATTCGAAGATGAAGAAGACTTTATTGCATCATCCTTCTCCAGCATGTTATTGCAGTGTACCAATAACTGCCAAAGATGAAGATAAAAAAATAGTATGTGAGAAATCTAAAAGATAACCAAACTAAGAATATGGAAATTACTTACCAATGCAAGGTTCAGAGTAGCCAATTCAGAAATCTTTGTTCTGGGGAGATTGGCATCCACTTTTATGGTCTGGAAGAGTACCATACTTGATCAGTCTCCTAGCCAAACCAAGAGTAAGGGGTGTTGGAAGAACAGTATCAGTAAAAGGCAAATCGACCAAGGGAAGTAGGTTGGTGACTTGATCGACTTGCTTCTCTGCAATCCCTCTCCTAAGTCTCTTTAGAGGAGCTTCAACCTCCTTAGGGGCTACACCCTTAGGAACTAGGTCTTTAGGGGCTGGATCTTTAGGGATTGGACTTTTGGGAGCTTGGGGCTTCATAACATTCCTCATTTTATTCTTAGCTACCTCAGAAGACGATTGGGAACCAGAAGTGACACCACTACAAAGATCAGTAAACTTCATCTTCTTCATAACTTCAGACAGAGGAGTGTCAGAATCAATAGCAACCTCTTGGTCAAGATCGATTACCAGAGCATGAGAGACAACAAGTCTGGAAATAAAAGAGGAAACAATATTCTTATATTGGAGAAGATAAGAGGCAGACCTCACGTGCTCCTCAACAACTACTTTGTGAAGTCCCCAGATAAACTTCAACTCCTTCAAATTTACTTCGCTCTCTTTAGCGCACTTTCTTTTTTTCTCAACTGGAAAGAAATTTACAAAATAACAATCAGCATGACATTTTATCAAACATAAACAGGGCAAATTTACTAAAATATAAAGCAACCTATCCCATTGCCAAAGACGGGACATCTACGTCCTTGGTATTTATCACCTCCAACTAAAGGTGCGTGTTGCCAATTTTTTACAATGACCCCATAATCAAAATAATCCCTATTAGAATCAAGGAGATTAACTACCAAAGCTTTACTAACAGCCCCAGTTTTCAAATAAAAAGTGGTATCGCTAGTTACCCACTTATAACAAAACATAATTTTTAAAATCCCTAAATGTGTTCTATAAGTTTGATTTAACTTATAAACTCCATTAACAACTCTCCGTATGTTAGGAGCTACTCTTGCAGGTACAATGTCAAAATATTGACAAAAGTTTAAACATAAGGTATTGGGAGGAAATGTGAAGCCACATTCAACAACAAAGCAAGAGAGAAAGAATCAGAAGGAAAACTGGGCCTAGTATTGATTAAAGCAAACAACGGTTGGATTTACGATGGCTAAACATATGAAAAGACAAAGATACCCTAAAAAGTGTTCACTAAAATTTGAAATATTTACAAAATTTCCATTCGCGCTAAAAAATTGTCAAGATTCACAAGTCTGGAAGCTTTGCAGCCAACCAAACAGCCCGAGCTACTGCCAAAGCATAATACTCCACACTTTCACTTAAACTTCAAGTATAAAACATTGGGGGCTTCTGTTGATACCAAAATTTACCATCCTATGTGGACCAATTACAATCCAACATGTGTCATCCTACTTGGCATAAGTCCAAGTCAGCATGATGGAAAAGCCCAACCAACTTTGTTACCCGACCAACAAGGAAGCCCGACCAATATAACTGCCCGACCAACAAGGAAGCCCGACCAATATAACTTCCCGACCAACAAGGAAGCCCGACCAATAGCAAAAAATTCATCTTGTATAGCTAACCAAGCGCCAACAATATTACAACTTGTATTGCCTGTGAAGCAACAACATTAGTATAATTAATTCTCATTACGTATTGATGTAAATGCCTAACAAATAAAGGAATTCCAACCTTTCACACGACAACGATCAAGACCACCCTTTGTCTATAAATACATTGTATCACCCTCATTCCAAGGGATCGAAAAACAAATTAAGTTAGTTAATACATAACAGTGGATGTAGGCTATTCTATTGAGCCGAACCACTTTAAAAACTTCTCTTGTGTCTTGTTTGTTTTACTTAATTAATCTGTGATCAACTAATTAGACTTAGTCTAGTTTTTTTCATCAACAGCCTCTTTGGATCCTGAAAGAATATTAACATGCTCCACGTGCCCCTTCTTCCAATGGGCCATCGCCAACTCAGCTCCTTATGCTAAATCTTGACCAACCAGGGGATAATCTACCCATGACCGTTGATCCAAAGGAAGAAGAGTTGAATAGGTCAAGGAGGACCTTAATATGTTGACCAAGAAGTTTGGCCAAGTTCGAATCTCCAGGAACTACATGGATTACAACCATATAACCCTTATCTTAAAGCAAGGTTGTCGAAAAAGTTCAAAATGCCTGATATTGAGAAGTTCGGTGGTAGTGGGGCCGCAGTTCTTCATATCCAAAGTTATCACCAAGACATGTCTCTTCTAGGTGCCTCCGAGGAAATAGAGGCCCAAATGTTCCAACAGACTTTGAAGGACAACACTCTTCGCTGGTTCTTATCTCTTGAGGAGTCCAGAATCTGCAGTTGGGAGGATGTTGCCCGTGAATTCATGTCACAGTATAAGTACAACGAGGTGTTGGAGGTTACCCGTTGTGATTTGGAACTTCTCAAACAGAATCCCGGGGAAACTATCAGTAACTTTATAGTAAGATGGAGAGAAAAAGCGACCACCATGACCAATTAGCCTTCTGAAGAGGAACACGTCAGTATTGTGGAGAATAACTTATTACCCCTTGTCCGAGCGATGATGGGAGGATGGTATTACCCCCATTTATGAGCTCTCCAAGAAACATAAGTGGAGATTGAGGAAAGTCATGCCAAGAATAAAGTTGAGCTAAAGAAAGTATCCGGACAATTCACCCCCAAAAGTATGAGAAACCTTCCAGCACCACAATTCCAATCATCAATAACATTTCTTAGCCTGCTACCTCATGGGAACCAGAAAGTCACCCTAACCTAGTAAAAAAGGAATACATCGAGCTTCATGCTCCCCTATAAAAAGTTTACCAAGCCATTTTGAGATGAAATCTTATCAAACCATTGGACCCTTGTCCATTACCAAACCAACTTCCCAAAAATTTCAAACCCAACGCCGTTTCGGATTTTCACCAAACTGCCGGTCATACCACTAATCAGTGCTTCCATCTCTAGAATATAATCCGAGGTCTGATTGATAGGGGCACCATCACCCCACCTGCCAATCCTAATTCAAACACTATTCACAATCCACTACCAAATCATGCAAATTCTATCTTCCTAGAAGAAGAACCAGAATTTGAGCCATCTACCCAGATTGTACCCAATAAATCACCCATCATACTCGTATATTCACCTAAACCCCTTAAAGTTTGCCAATATTTTCTCCTACACCCTACTTGCTTTGCCGATCAGGCCCTGTCATTTATTACAAGAGCATGCATTATCGTCCGTACTCGTTCCAGGGGAAAAGACATGGAATTGACAACGGTACTGAACCAACTCCTAGAGTTCGAGATGAAATTGCCCTCAAAGATGGTCATTGATTGCCAGAGATTCAATACACTGTTCTTGGAAGCTCGAAAATGGGCTCAAGAGTCAGATAATTGGGTGGTACCCACCGATGAAGTCAGCTTAGATGATGCCGTCCAGGTATGAAACACTTCTTCCAATAAACCGATGAAATTTGTAATATGTCCGAGCTACTTGATGCTTCGAAACTGCAAGGGCATCTGGTACCTTCGCTTCTACATCTCCCCATTTAGTGGAAGGATCTATATTAATAGGCCGTTGAGGTTGTATAATGCATTGACTTATAATGGAAGGATAATGTTATTGCCAACGGATGGGGGGGGGGGGGAGAATTCGATAGTTCAGATGAAAAGTCAAACCTAGAGAAGACTAGCCCAATAGTCAGTATATGTGGAATGATATCGTGTGAGGATCTGCTAAGAGAGATCAATTAAGTGGCAGAACAACCTGAGGTAGATGAAGAGACAGAGTTTTTATTTTTCCCCTCTTCTGTGAACCATATGACTAGATCGGGGAGGCATTACCAAGTTCCAAAACCACAATCAGCAACGAAAGATAAGGAAAAAGATGTTGAGAAACTTCCTATGATAGAAATGACCCTTAAAGAGAGCAAGATCCTCGATCACTTGAAGAAAACTCAACCTAACATCACTCTGTAGGGACTCTTTATGTCTTCCCACCTGCACCGAAATGCCTTGATTAAACTACTTACCGGGTCCACAATCCCTCCTTCCACCAGCCAGAAGAAGTAGTGAATCTAGTCGAATATCTAACCTATACTAGAATGCTCTCCTTATCCGAAGAAAAAATCCCTAAGTTTCGTCCAATTCATAACTATGCTCTCAATATCTCTGTTGAAGTCATGGGAAAGACCGTCCCACTTCTGCTTGTTGACAATGGATCATCATTTAATATTTTCCCATTAAGAATCCTCAATTTCTTGGAACAGGAAGTAAGTGACCTTGCTTCAACTTCTGTCGTGGTATGTGTTATGACAATACTCGTCAGGAGGTGATGGGATCTATAAAGCTTAAAATAGGGGTTGTCCCTATAAATCCCGTTACTGAATTCCAAGTCATCGACATCCCGACTTGTTTCGACATCTTGCTCGGATGACCATGGCTCTATAGTATCAAGGGTGAGTCTTCGTCCCTCCATCAGAAACTAAAGTTTTTAGCCAATGGTAAGTTCATCACCATCTTGGGCGACAACGATAATACTGAGAATGCAAGCACTAGTAATTCGGTACTGCAGACACGTCATGGGGAAATGATATGCTTTTGTCATCTTTTCGAGTCGAACCACTTTCGCATCCGATAGGGTATGATTTCAAAGATAGATTCTATCCAGAACACAACCCTCACGACAATGTCAATGTGATACAATTGTTCAAGAACACGCACTTGGTGCCCGAACTGGGGATATGACGATAATAATAGGGAATACTAGAACCTATAGTGTTGAAGAATGCCTTTCCTCCTTATGGTCTGGATTATCAACCATCAACAGAGGAACTCAGAATGCTCTGACAATCTCGGTTGAAGAGAAGGCTATAAATTACCCAGCCTGTCCCAGGGGATTCCTTGAATGGAAGATTCATAAAAAAAGGTGAAGATTTCCCCTTTTACGGATTTTTCGAACCTTGGTATGATCAAGTGGATAAGAAGATGAAGTCAGTGTTGGAGATTTTCTTCCAAGACAGTTAATTATGGCCTGAAAGTTCCCAACATTATGTGCAACCACTCATTGAGAAGATAATATAATAACTGGAGATTCCGAGGGACGTGACTTCGGGGATTCGTTCAACTTACAGACACTAGTACTGACACTCTGTATGATCCACTCAAGCACTACATCATCAGATCCATCCCGCATGTTCAAAGTTGCTGATTCACCTCTCCTCAACTGGAATGCTATACCAGTTCCACCCGTTGAAATGTAACCTAACTCAGATGTTTATCCCAAATCCTCGTCTTTTGTTGTTCCTCCTTGTTCTCATCATAATTTAATTGATACCTCCTTTATGAGGTTCTCAAATCTTGTTTTCCCATTAATGAAATAAATAACAATTTTGAGTATTGTTCTATGACTTACATTAATTATCTTGATTCTAATCAAACTCTTGAAGATGATGATTTTGCAAATGATCAATTCTTAACTGATCTTAATAAGGTTAATAACAAACAACATAACTACGTTCAAATTAATGAAGATGAAACTGTTGTTATTAATCTCGGTTTTAGTAGCCAACTACGCGAGATTAGGATAGGGTCCACCCTTGACGAGAAAGATCACATGCAACTTGAAGAATTACTGAAGGATTTTGTGGATGTCTTTGCATGGTCCTACGATGACATGCCTAGTATTGGTACCGAGATAGCTCAACATGAGATTCCAATGCTATTAAAATGTAAATCGGTTAAAGAGAAAATGCAAAAGCTCTACACCAAATGGTCACTCAAGGTTAAGGAAGATGTGGGCAAACAGTTGAACGTAGGCTTTATCCAGGTGATAGAATATCCCACATGGCTAACCAACATTGTACCCATGCCAAAATATGGAGGAAAGGTTCGCATGTGTGTTGTTTACCAATATTTGAACAAGGCCTATCCAAAGGATGATTACCCACTACTCAATATCGACATGATTGTAGATAATACAACTAGTCACGCTTTTAAGTCATTCGTTGGTGGTATTATTGGATACAATCAGATCAACATGCACCCAGATCATCAAGAGAAAAACTTATTCATCACCCTTTGGGGAACCTTTTATTACACCATTATGCCGTTTGGCCTAAAAAATGTAGGGTCTACCTACCAGAGGGTTGCCACAAATATCTTGCATGATCTGATACATAAAGAAGTCAAGGTCTGTGTAGATGACATGATCATCAAATATAAAACTTAGGAAGGTCATGTTTTCACTCTCTGAAAGTTCTTTGAGCGACTAAGGTGATACCAGATGTGACTTAACCCACAAAAATGTGTTTTTGGTGTTACCAAAGGAAAGCTCGTGGGATTCATGGTTAGCGAGAAAGGGATTGAAGTGTATCCTACCAAACTGAAAGCCATACTCGAAATGACACTACCTCGAATGGGGAAGGAAGTTCGGGGATTCTTGGAAAAATTACAGTATATCATCCGGTTCATCAGTTAACTGACTTCTATTTATGAACCCATCTTTAAATTCTTTCGAATGGATTCAACCAAAGTTTGGAATGTTGTTAGGAAGCCTTTGACCGAATCAAGCAATATCTAACCCGACCTCAGGTATTCAGGCCACCGCAGCCTGGTCTACCCCTATTCCTATACTTGACCAAAATAGACACCGTAGCGGGACTTTGTTGGCCCAATACATTGAAGAATCCCACAAAGAGAGAGACATCTACTATGCTAGTCGTAAGTTGACCGGGTATGAAGTTAACTACAATGCCTTAGAGAAATCATGTGTCGCCTTAGTCTACGTCACTCAAAAATTATGACACTACAGGCTCGCCTTTCCCATCAGTCTTGTATCCCAAATGGATCATATAAAATACCTGCTCAAAAAACCTGCCTTCTCTAGACAAATGGCCTAATGGTTGATACTTGTAGCTGAATTTGATGTTGTGTACCCTATGGAAGAAATCGATGTTTAGATTTTTGAGTTCCTGGATGAAAACATCTTTTGTACCTCCCCAAAACATCTTTGGTGGCAAATATTCTTTGACGGCGCTCCCAACAAGAAAGGATATGGCATTGGGATACTCCTAATTACTCCTGGTGATTCTCACACTCCCATTGCTATTAAGCTGGATTTTCCCTTTACCAATAACATGATCGAATACGAGGCATGCATGGTAGGCCTCAAGGTCGCTCTAAAAAAAGGTATCCAATGCCTAGATGTATACGAGGATTCAACCCTCAACATCGGCCAAGTCCTCAGAAGATAAAAAGTTAAGGGTGAGAAATTCTTACCCTTCGATGCCCACATAGAAGAACTAGCCTCCTAGTTTTAAGATATTACCTTCTGTTACCTTGCTCGAGCAAGGAACAACTTAACTGATGCCCTTGCTACCTGAGCCTCCATAGTTGATATGCCCGTGGGAATAACGATGGCCCCCTTCTAAAAGTAGGCTAAACCAACCCACTGCTTCCACATTGAGCTAGTCACAGAAAAAGATTCTAATCTGGTAGATTACTGGTATTATGATATTTGACGCCTCTTTAAGCATGGTAGGTACCCCTAAAATTCCAACAAGAAAGACCGGGTAACCCTCCACAAACTTGTTGTTATGTACATTGTCTGTAATAAAGCACTGTTTATGAGAAACTTTGATGAAACCCACTTACACTACATCGCATGGGCTGACATTGAAGCGATGATGCAAAAAATCCATAGCGAGGAGTGTGGAACCCACATTAATGGACATATGTTCGCCAAGAAGTTGACCCGACAGGGTTACTATTAGACTACCATGGTTCAGGATTGCACCGCTTATATTCGTAGATGTCTTAAATGCCAATAGTTTTCTAACCTCCAACACTTGCCTCCACGAGAATTATACAACATGACCTCTCCCTGGACATTTTTCATGTGGGGCGTCAATATTATAGGAAAAGTTACACCCAAAGCATCAAATGGGCATGAGTTCATCTTGATTTCCACTGATTACTTCACCAAATGGGTCGAATTCGAGTCACACACAGTTCTAAATACCAAAAAGGTAACCAAGTTCATGCAGAAGAACATCATCTGTGGATACGAGGTCCCACATGAGCTAGTGTCAGACAATAGGTTATATTTCAAGGCAAAAGTCACAGAATTAGTAGACAAGTATGGGATATAGAGGAACAAATCTTCTCCCTACCAACCTCAAACCAACGGTGCTGTGGAAGCCGCTAATAAGAACCTCAAAGCGATCATTAATAAGATGACCAAGATTTATCGAGATTGGCCCGATCGGATCTCTTACGCCCTTTGGGGCTACCGCACTTCAGTTCGACCATCTACTGAGGATACCCTTTACTCTCGCGTATACGTCATAGAATCAGTCCTACCCATTGAGTTAGAAAGTCCTTCACTATTCGTCATTCTTGAAAGCAAAGTCAGTGAGGAAGATTGGCATCAAATCCGTCTTGACGAGTTGTTACTCTTGGATGAAAGGAGACTGAAAGCTATATATCATATATAAGGGTACCGTCGCTAAATAGCACAATCATTCATTAAGAGAGTCAAGGATCGTGGTGTTCGAGAATGGGATTTAGCCCTTAAAGAAATCATAGAACCCGTCTGGGACCCCATAGGGAAATTCGAGCCCATGTGGACCGGTGCCTTCATTATGAATAAGATCCTATCCGGTGGTGTTGCTATGCTCATTGACCTTGATGGAGAAGACATGACCCATCAATTCAACCTGGACTGTCTCATGAAATTCTACCCTTAGTCCAAAATATCAGCGCATTACGACTCTTCTCACTCCCTTTTGTTATAAAACAAATCTCTTCATTTCCCTCTACCCAGAACTACGTGGGGCCTGATCCACTAAAAACCTTTTTACTTTCAAAAATGGAATTAAAAAAAAATCAAAAGCTCGAACGTACGTAGGTAGCTCATACGCTTTACATGAGCACGACCCCTTTCTTTTTCACAAAATGTTATTCTTTTCTTATCTCCGAGAACGGCAACCCATTTTATTATTTACATGAATAAAAGGATTATGTATGCGTTAGCGACTGGTGTAGATTATTCAAATGTAAAAATCATCAAGAGGCACAACCTGACTGTCCTAAAAATAAAAATAAACTAAAACTACTCTTAAACAAACTACAACTTTCCCAAATTTATTCCCAACAAACCCCAAATAACCAAATACATAACCAAACACAACACCATACAAAATCTTCACAAATAAAACTCCCCAGAGGATCCTACCCGCAGTTGCCAGAAGAATTAGACCCATCATCATCTACATTTTGGGGTTTCCAAACTTCCTCCACTTGGATGGAATACCAAAGGCGCTCCATGGAACGGTAAACCCGGATCAACCTAGGGAAAACTACTACACCTCCTCCATGTTGTCAAACATGGAAAATAACCACTGCCCAGTCTCTTCGACCAACATCTTATCCACTACCCTCCTCCACAACCATTTTATGAAGTCCCCAGAAATATGCCAAACTCTTCCAAAAGATTGGGAAGAATGGGTCGACGACCAATAGTTCTCCCATCGAGAGCCCAGTCGCATGCGCATGCCTTCCGTCAAATCCTCCACAGGGAAAAAGTACAGAATACGAGAAGGCACAATTTTCTCCCATCCTACCTGACACAGCAGTCGCCAAGGAAAATAGAAAGAGGTCTATCGGAGGCCAACCAATTGAACATACTGGTATTCCCCCAATTTTAGAATGGGATACAAGTCCCCCCACCAGGGCACCGAACAATACATACATAGAGCTCCATGCTCCACAAACTAGTTTTTCCAGTTCTCGATAGTGAGGCCAAAGCTGATAGAATCACGGGTGAAGAAATTCGGTATAGCTGCCAAGGGATATTTAGGGCGCCTGCCAAGCTAAATCTCTCAGACAACCACATGAACAACATAACTAGGCTGCCTCTCAAAAACTCAAAACGGCCTTCCCGCCAAGTGTCTAAACCATTAAGGGTCTCTGCCAGTATCACCACCACAGGATTACGACGGTATGACATCCACGCAGTGATGGAAGTAAGTTGAGGATCCATTAGCAGGTCCCCGATCACGAATCGTAACTTTTTAGTTAAGCCAAGGGCCACGATTTTGGTATAACCCACATCGTTGACATCCCACAGACGCACATATTACAACATGGATGACAGGGAAATCATTTCGCCAGTAACCAATGACTGAGCTGCCGAGGGTGAAATATGGAGAAATTTTGCCAACAGTGCCCGGGGGGACTTAAAGAATTCAAGATGGACACAAAAACATTAGGATTTACCCCCCAACATAGCAGAATACTGCTCGTAAGTCGGGCAGACTTCGTCCCAGATAAAACGAAAGACATGATCCTTGGGGTACCAAAATTGTATCATCGTCATCATAATGTTCCAGTCAAGGGGCCAATTACGCCATAAAGAAACCCAATGTAGGTTGAAGGCATCGTATTCTACATTGTACGGGCACATAGCCTCTAAATTCTTGAGCTAAGAGGAAAATTCAACACTCATAGGAAGAGCCATATTGGAAATGATAAGACAAGAAGCAAGAAATAAATAAAAGAAAGGAGGATATGAATTGGTAAAGAAAAACCTTTCGCCTTACCCCCTTTTATACTTGGAAAGCTTAGCTAAAGACAAGGGTCCTGCAAAATCTGGATGAAACCCTACCTTATCGGGGACAAAGTAGTTGATGAAAGTGCAATCAAGCCTTGGGGTGATTGGATTGGACTGACCTGTCGATAAGTAAGTTAAGGGGTATACCGATCGACATCCCCACATATTTAGAAAATACTATTTTTTCCTTCTTTTTCAAAATACAAATCTCAACAAAATTTATTTTTATTTTCGAAGTCAGGCCAGTTTCTCCTATATTTTTTACTTATCCTTTCTCAAAATAAATTTCATTTTTAAGTCATTATAACCCTTTTTACGGTCTCAACAGCAACGTAAAAAGTGCATTAAGTCATCCAAGAAAAGATAAATTAATAAATCCCATTACATATACATATATATATATATATATATATATATATATATTACTTAATTACATTTGTCTTGCAGAAAAAAAAACACAAAAATAGCCGGACTCAGCCCGAAACCCCCCCAAAAATTCTCTCTCTCTCTCTCTCTCTATCTCTCACCTTCTCTCTCATTATATCAAACTCTCTTTCTCCCTCTTTCTCTCTAAGAACCCCCATCCCTGCAGCGTATGCACGTTCCCTGGCGATGAAGTAAGGAAACCCTGCTACCGGATCCAAATCCCTCCTCAGAAGAAGCTGACGGCACCAAGAAGGAAGGAATCGGGATTGGCTTCTAAATATGAGCGAACGTAGAAGCCACCCAGTTCTAGATGTCTCTCAACTAGGTAGTCGACACCCAGACATGCTGTAAGAAAAATAAGAAAAGGCAAAACAGTCAGTCTGAGCCAAAGAAAGAGATCAAAGGGCAAAAATGCAAATACCTTTGGCTGAAGGATGTCCTCCATCATCCCTAGCACTTCCAGGTCCATCGCATTGGGGTGATGTAGCATGCGCACCAATCCTCCCTCAGGTCGTCTGATGTTGTAGGATAGAGGAGCAAGACATAGAAATGTAACCTCTAATGTCACCGCTGCTATTGACGTCAATGTACCACCCGCACTGTAGGCAGACCCCACTGGCTGACTCGTGCACTTACTAGAAATCGTAGGAGGAGGAGTCATAACATCGTATATGCTGGGCAACATCAACCAACTCATCATAAAATCAAGATAATCGTAGGTCATTGCCGTGTCGGTATACGATGAGTAAGGATTGCCAACCATCGTCGCCACCCTTGCCTCCTCCGGTATCTCCTGCACCCTCCTCATGTATCTTGGGGGCATCATAGGTGGCACCATCACCTCATCCTCCACCACCCGTCAGACTACTCTCTCCTCCAGATACCAAGAGTAGTCCAACTAATGCACTAGCAAATGCCACAGTTGCGCGTTCCCCCCGGTCACCCACTACACCAAATCATCCGAATTAGCACGGTCACTGACCTTGACAAGTTGGACTTGTCAAGGTCAATGACCGTGACAATTCTAGGGGTGACAACTTTTGTTGTTACGGACTTATCACGGTCCTTGACCTTGACAAGTTTTGTCACGGATAAAGACCGTGACAAACTCGTGACATTTAATAAAAAATTATCATGGTCATTGATCGTGATAATTCTGGGCAGAATTGAAAAAAATTTGCTAGGCAGTATGGCCACTGCCACTGCCCTGCAGTATATTTGTACCTGTTATAGCAACGTTGTACCTGCTCAAACATCATATATCCAAATAAAATAGAGATAATACAAATATACATTCAAAACAATATGCATCACGATATAATCTAAATATAATTCAAATGTAACAACTGAAAATAATTCAATTCAAATAATGTCATTACATGTCTGCGGTAAGGTTAGCTCTGAAGAGGTGAGTAGGCCACACGATATACGAATTGGCACACCCAGCAATATACATCGTGCCTCATTGTTCGCGCAACCACAAGCGGAGTTCTCCTTTTCGGGTATCACATGCGTGACGAGCACCTTGGACTCGATGTCTTGAAGCAAACGTCCATGAAATGGCATACCCTGGACGGTATTCGGGTCCCTCAACCCCCGCCCTATCCACTGGCCATCAAATATGTCCAGTAAAAACATGCTCGGCCAACCAAGTGTAGACATCGATCGGTTGAAGGGAGACAAATAGGGGAGTGGATCATCAAAGTCCGCACGTATTGGCGATGAAGCAGCGAGGTCCACATCCTCGTCATCCTTCACCTCGTCCTCGTGCACCTCCTCCTCCACCACCTTCTCCTTCATTTCCCCCTTATGATTTGTGCCCAACGAACGCTTCATGAATGAGAACATGTCTTGGACCGTCGCCTCCAAACGGAGCAACTTCGTGTCATGCGAGTCCACCGTTCGAGCCAACCCGGTGTTGCTCGTCTCCAATCCGATGATCCTAGATTTGGACACCCGCAAGCTCACCCCCTTATCCTCCCCTTGCGATCGGTGCCAAGCACTTGCCTGAGTGCATCTGTGGACAAAGTTGCCTTGTCGGCATTAGACTGCGACTCATGCACTTCCTTAAGCTTTGCCTGAAACGACAAAAAGCACATGATTAGTAAAATAAGTAAATAAAAAAATTATAACATAATTAATAAAAAGTAAAATGTCGGATTACTTACAATCGTGGCCGCGATGCTCGGGGATACCTCCTTATCCTTCCCCTTCTTCGTCCGAATAGCCACATAAGTATCGAGCCTATGTGGCCTACCCTCAGGGTCACTCCCTGTCCCCTGAAATAAAATAAAGTAAAATTAGTATCGGCCCCGCAAAGTAAAATAATGCAGAATAATATATTTCTGTAGTTATAGAAAAATTAAATCTTACCAATATCCTATGCCCCACCTCGGCGTAAGACGTCCGACCTGAGTAGCGTACGTCCGTCTTTTTGCCCGATTTTACCTCCCCGATTGGCGAGATGCCAATTGTCGCTCCCCGATATCATTGTCAATGAACTTTTGTCATTGTGTCAATGAGATCGGCTCCTTCGACGGGACAGATTCACGCATTCGGATAACAGACTCTCAGGTCTTCCCAAAGTACCAGGTCCGCATATTTTTCTTCCACGTCTTGTATTGCTCCCTCAACTGCTCCAAGACAGAATTGCATAGCTTTGGATCCAGGCTGAATTGTTCCTGTCCAACAAATACAATGTTAGTTGCGAATAAATATAAATATAAAATGAAATCGAAATCGAAATTGAAATTGAAATTGAAATTGAAATATTCATATTCATATTCATATAAATATAAATATAAATATAAATTCATTACCTGTAGTGCCACCCAAATAGCTAACTTGAGCTCACTTGGCACCTCCCTCCAACTAGTGTACCCCGGGCCGATGATCGTCTTTACCAGCTCGAGGGATCTCGCTAATAGCCCCATCTTGTTCTCGATGGCCATCCCCAATTTTCTATATTTGGGGAGCCTAGGGGCCGAGGAGCCCTCTTAGACTCCACTACCATCGAACCCTGACGACATCATCATAATCTGCATCATCATCCTCGCCTTAATACCTGAAGGTGACATTTGCTCTAAAAAAATGTTGTTATTAGTACAAATCAAAATGAATTAGAAGAAGACATAAAAATATGTACAATTACTACAAATCCAAATGAATTGTTATTGTTTAACACCTTAATTCTGAATTCCAAAACAACAACATCTAGCTCATAATATGTTCAATTACTAAAAACCCGAAACATCCCCACCCCACCCCTATTATCCACACACACACTCACTACACAAGAGTGAAAATGATAAAGTGCAAATCAATTAAAAGAATTAAAAATGGATTGATAAAGTACAAATTGGAATATTTAAAAACTTTCAGCAATCTTTCTTGACGTAATCTTTAAACACTTTCATCAATCTTTCAAACGGATACATCCACCGATATCTAACTGGACCACAAAGAAGTGCATCATCGCATAGGTGTACCAACAAATGAACACTCATGTCAAAGAATGTTGGGGGAAAGTACTTCTCTAACACACAAATCGCTTCGGTCACCGCCAATTTTGCGACCACTATGTGTGCTCGATTGAATACCTTCTCACACAAGAGTGAGAAGGTAATACTAATTTACATAATAGCTCTACCCAAATCCTTGTGCTCGGAGAAGCAATGATTAAACAATAGAGGAACCAATTGCATGATCACATGCCAATCGTGGGACTTACACTTATGTAAATCATGAGTAGCATAATTCACAATACTTTACAAGTTGGACGAAAAATTAGATGGGCCCTTCAAATTATATATTGTGTCTAAAAGCACCTTCCTTTCCCCACTCGTCAAAGTAAACTCACCAGGGGGAATTATTGTCCTTCCCCTACTATCTTCTTTCAACCATAGTTGTGGCTTAAGTTTCAACGATTTAAAGTCTTTTCGTAGATTTATAAAGGTAAGAAGCGCAGATTTATAGTATGTTTCATTTAATTATGTCTTATTTATATTCGATTTTTAAATTTCAAATTCAAATTCAATTGATAATAGAAATTTCTATTTCCTCCATCTCCTCTAAAGGGTGAGTGGTCCTATCCCATTTAAGACCGCATTTTTCTGTAATATACTTAACAACTCATGCACATTATTATGATTTGAGAAAAATTCGACAGCATATCCTCGTAGTTCTCAAAGTACACGACGTAGATTGGAAAGTGTGAGTATTATTTCAATTGATCAATTAAAATAACAGTCACACTTGTCAATCTAGTATGTACCCAGAGAACATTAGGATACGACTACAGAACTTCCTCCAAAAGTAACAACTTTAAGCCACTAAGAATATTATTATACAGAAATTATGCAGTCCCAAACTGTCCAAACAAGACAATTCGAGAGATCTCATTACAGGGGTAATAACTCTCAAACGGGTCTAAGGGCTATTGAATGCGTACGCATAAGAACTAGAAGGCTAATATCTATGCATACTATATGTAATTTCAAGTATGTTTTATTTAATTATCATACTATATATATATTGGTCGTTATACAAAGTAATTTTAAAAAAAAGTTGAAAAATCCCACCCCCATATGTACAATAATCCAGTGGTCATACCACTTTTAAAATTAACCAACCCAACATCGATCCACTATAATCCAACCGCAATGGCAAAAACAAATGTGTATCCCGTACTCCTTCTAATTCATCTACTGAATTAATTATTTTCATCAATTAAACTAACAATTAAAGTATACAATTATTAATTTACTAATTTACAATGAGGGGCAATCCTACTTGCATATGAAAGGCGCACCAATTATTAATTTACAAAAAAAATTAACAACCAATCTATATTAAATCAATCAATAATTTTACAAGGGGCACTACAATATGAGGGGCAATATCTAATAAACTAATAAAAATTTAATTAAAAAACACACACACGCATATACACACACACGCACATATACACTCCCCCCGCCCACCCCCACCCCCTGCCCTACCCCCTTCCCGCCCACTGCCCCTGCCCACCACACGCACACACACACACACACACACATGCACATACACCCCCTCCCCTCCCCCCAACCCTGCTGCCTCCCCCCCCCCCCCCCCCCCGGCGCATATATACACCACACACACACACACGTACATTTACACACACATATATATACACACGCACATATACATACAGATATACATAAATGGAGGAGAAATAGAGAGAGAAAACATACCAAAGTTGTAGAGAGAGAGAGAGAGAGCCGCTAGAGAGAGAGAAATGGAAGGAACAAAATCGATGGAAAAAAAAGAAGAGGGAGGGTTTTTTACTGACAGAATTGTCATGGACATGTCACGGTCATTGATCGTGACAACTTTATAGGTTTGTCATGGTCAATGACCGTGACAAACCTTTGTCACCGCCTTATCACGGTCAATGATCGCGATAAAAAACGCGTATTTTTTTTCATGGTTAATGATCGTGACAAGGCTAAGTGCTTAAAGGGTGCCAATTTGACAATTTTGGTGTAGTGACCCCCGTACGCTGGATGGTCGTCCTCTAAGGATAAAAGGTCACCTGTAATATCCCCAGCGAAAAATCAAAATCTGAAAAAGGACATCGAAGAAAAGTTATCTCAAGAGGAAAGAAGAACTTACCCGATCGCTCGTCAGGCCATTCAAAACTTGACGCACCACCGCCAAAGAAAGAGACTGTGTCGACTGTCGGTTGGACTTCCGCCACCATTACATACGACAGAAGTCCCCCACCGACTCATCCTTCAAACCAACCAAATGGTCATTAATCCCAATCACCTCGTAGAACCACATCTGCAATAGGAGAAGGGTCAACTATCAGCAAAAAAGGGAAATAAAAGGAAATGGATAAGAAAATGGAAAAAGAAAAATACCTCCAAAAGACCGTGCCACTACCGTTTGGCACCCCCTACACCCTGCCGGTCGGCACCTACCTGAAATTCCGTACAAAAATTCCTAGAAAATAACCACAACACCCCAGAAGATTCCTAAAATTGCCAAATAAATCTTAGAATATTTTTTCAGCAGGAAAATAATTTTTCAAGATCTCAAATCCCCAACCGAATTAATACCACATTTTCTCCCCCAGCTTAAATCCCATAATTACTTAACGGAATTCCAGAATTATTTCCCTAGAAAAATTCTGAAATCCAACTTCCCTAGTGGAACTTTAATCCAATCAGATATCTCACCAGCAACCTCTCTAAAGAACACAACATAAATAAAAAAAGCTCCCCCAATTGGGCTACATCCAATCCTTGGATTAGTATCTTTTCCCCAGAGGAGTCTCCAAATTTTCCCAGGAGAACTATACCCCACACCTTTACTTAAAACTCTCAGAATTGGCTTTGACCCACAGAATTGGTCACCTCTACTTAAGCCCTCAGAATTGGCTTCGTCCCGTAGAATTGGCCACCTCTACTTAAGGTCCTCATAATTGACCATGACCCTCATAATTGGTTGCTTCTATTTAAGCCCTCAGAATTGGCTTCAACCCGCAGAATTGGTCACCTCTACTTAAGCCCTCAAAATTGGCCTCGACCCTTAGAATTGTCCACTTCTGTTTAAAGCCCTCAGAATTAGCTTCGACCCACATAATTGGTCACCTCTACTTAAGCCTTCAGAATTGACTTCGACCCGCAGAATTGGTAACCTCTACTTAAGGTCCTCAGAATTGACATCGACCCGCATAATTGATCGCCCCCACTTTAAGTCCTTAGAATTGGCCTCGACCTTCAAAATTGTTCGTTTTTACTTAAGCCCCCAGAATTGGCTTCCACTCACAGAATTGGTCACCTTTACTTAAGCCCTCAGAATTGGCATTGACCCTCAGAATTGATCGCTACTACTTAAATTCCTTAGAATTGTCTTCGACTCACATAATTGGTCGCTTCTATTTAAACCCTTAGAATTAGCTTCGCCCCGCAGAATTGTTCACCCTTACTTAAGCCCTCAGAATTGGTCGCTCCTACTTAAGGTCCTCATAATGAACCTCGACCCTTAGAATTGGTCACTCCCTACCTTAGGTCCTCAGAATTGACCTTAACCCTCAGAATCGATCATCCCCAGCATTACCTTAGGTCCTAAAAAATGACCTCGATCCTCTGAATCGGTCATCCTCGTCCCTTTAGGTCCATAGAATCGACCTCCTTCCCAAAACATCATGTGGTGTCTATTTGACGGCTTTCAGTTGTTCCAAGATCATCCGTCAAGGGGGTCTATAGACACCACATTTTAGGACTCCCAAAATCTCTCCTTAGGTCCTTAGAACATCCCCATTTCACTACAAACCCTAAGTCATACTCCTAATACCTATCTAGAGGCGGTTAACTCTAGCGTCAGAGAAAAATATTAATGAATCCTCAAAGGTCACTAAATCCCCTTTGCAACGGTCCACCCCATGTGCAAATTGACATAACGGTTCAGACAAGCGGACCATTTTACTATCAAAAATTGATCTGGAAGTTACCGGGCACTCCAGGGCGCTGATTTAACCCAAATTAATTTTATCATCATAGCGAAAGATCTTTGAACTTTTGAATGGCGCCAAAACCCCTTTCCAATGGTCTTTCCCATGAGAAAAATTGCATAACCGTTTAGGCGAACGATTCGATTTCCCTCGAAAATTAATCATCGAGCGCTCTTGGGATCCATTTAATGAGGTCAACTATTCATCTCGAATGAGACTGAATGAATCTTTGAAGGGAACTAAATACCTTTTACAATGGTCCACCCCATGCACGAATCAGCCTTACGGTACAAACGAACGATCCGTTTTGCCCCGATTGACCAAAGTCAACTCTTCGAACCGAGCCAAGATCTTTGGAACGTCAAAGTACCTTGTATAGACTTTCCAACGGTCCTCCGCATGCGCGATTCTGACTCACGGTTTGGATAAACAATCCATTACTGTTTAACGATCTCTCGTCCAAAAGAACGACGAGTGCTTTCGAGCCCCGTTTGACCCAAAGTCAACTCCCGAACCTGGGAGAGTACTAAAGGACTTTGAATTACCTTTCTAACTGTATGTTCCGTGCATGATTTGAATCTATGAATTGTGTTCTATGATCATTTTTTTGAAAAAATCTGCACGAGATTGCCGAATGGCAAGTCCATTTTCCTGCATGTCGGCAATGTGTCTAGGGTTATATATCGATTGACAGGGCTAGGGAGATGCCGGTCGATAGACCCTACCTTATAAATAGAGGTTATGAGCTCACTCTCTAGGCACACCTCAGATCCATCAATATCAGTGATCTCAATAATATTCTCTTGCAATCAACGAAGTTTCCTTGTGTGAAATTCCTTTTCATATTTCATTCCCATCATTCTAATACCTAATTTAGCAAAATCTCATTATCTCCCATCTAACATTCATCTCAACATTTAAGGGAGCTCATCAAGTATCAAGATCAAGCCTCAACTCTCCAAAGAAGGTCCAAACACCATTCTCTCTCTGTAAATTTCTTAATTTTCGCATTAGTTAGATAAATTCTTAATTTATCTTTTACTTTAGTGCATACACATTAACATCTCATCCTTTATTAGTTATATTAAATATACTCTATTTTCTATAAAAAAAAAATCAAGAAAAAGGGGGTTACACCTATAAAATCCAACGGGATTATTCACCACATTTTCTCAAAACTAAAATACTTTTTCTATACATACGTATATAATAAATTCCTTCAATCTATGGGATAAACCCCACCATTATGCCTCATGAAAACTACGTGGACTTTGATGCCTTTATAGGCTACATAGGCGTTTCGGGATAAAAATCGAGACTCGAGGCAAATTCTCTAATTTTTCAATTTTCCAGTTTCGCATTTTCATTATTTTTATTTATACATTACGCATATATATACCATATTTGTGATTCATATTGGAATTTTATCTAACAAATATTGTCGTTTCATTATAACGATTAGTAACTCGATAAACGCATATAACATATTTTCTATTATTATTTTGGGAACATTCTTATGGATGACCTCACTCTATCCTTTTCATGATATGAGTTGGGGGATTCCGATATCCATTTATATATACAGGCACACACACTTCACAGAGAAATTAAGGAACATAGTAACACAAGCCCATGAGAGATCGAAAGGGCGGGATGGGTGCCTAACACCTTCCCATTACGAAACTTATCCCTCAAGCCTCTGAACTATTGGTTTCATAAGCATCAGTTTGTATTTGAAGCCGCTATCTCGAGACGGCGCATGTTCTTTTGCCTGTTTTGTGTAAAATAGGTTGGCAACTCCATCATTTTACATCACCACACATCGACGACGACCGAAGTGCTCCTAGAGGAAGAGGGCGCGAGACTTTCACTCCTTTCCCTCGGAAAGGAGAGGGATGGTTGCACACCTCGTAGCTAGGAAGTCTACCAAGAAGGGGTTGATTGTGAAACAGACCTCCAACCACCATTGGAATCCCCGATACTTCTTTATGTTAAGAGCTTGGGAGTTTGATACCAATGCTCCTTGCATTGCCTCTGAACCAAGGGTTCCCCAAAAATGGGCAAATACATCAATGTCCATCAATCTTGACCCCGACCTAAGTATTAACGGTCGAGATAAGATTGATCATATACGGTCTCAGGGTAATGAGGGCAGTTTGGTCGAATTTGAGCAGTTAGTGATTCTTACTTTTTTAGAAAAGACGGGTATGGGGGTTGATCCCCTATCTGAGATGTGTGATTTCAAACTTTTACAAATGTAGTGTCGTCTCTTATTTATATACTGATACTAACCATCATCTTTTGTTCACAGGTCGTCCAACCGTCACACCAGAGGAAATTTGGAAAATGGCTGCTCCTAGCTTAGCTAATATTCTAAATAAGTTGTCTAGAAAAAAACACTCCCACACCCCGACCAAAAAGTCAATAAATGGTGGACCCGGCCAGATCGAGGGGGAAAGAAAAGTAAAGATCAGGTTGAGGGTGTCCACAATGGTCTCCCTCCCTCAAAGAAGCATAAAAAAGATGGCTTTTCCCAGGACGCCGCTGACCAAGCCATCCATATATCCACTGATGTTGTCCTCGCTGCTAGGTTGGAGGAGCTGCTGACCATTTCTATCGACTCCCTGATCGATGACAAGAACAGGGCCAAGAAAGCTATCGGCTCTATACTAGCTGAGTCTGACGAGAGGTTTCTCCAACCCATGGACCCTCCCCGACTATGGGACTTTGCCTTCCACAAGGCCACTCAGGTTCAAAAGTTTTAGTTTGAAATTGCCAAAGTATTGTCTTGTGCTAATTTCAACTTCCTTTGTTTTGCAGTCTCTACTCGCCATTAACCAAATGCATCAGTGGATCTAAGAAAACTTTCCTATGGCTCAGAAGGCGATTGAGAAGCTTGAGAAGAAACATACGGACGATCTAGAAGTCTAGAAGAAAGGACATAATGCCTAAATTAAATATCTCCAGCTCTTGCATAAGGTCGAGGTCGAAGAGGCTACCAGGCAGGCTGCCAAAGCCTTCAAAGCGTCTGAGGAGTTCGTAGGCTATGTCTTTCAATACCTAGAAAGGGGGCCAATACGAATTTCCGTTGGGACCTTATTAAATATCCTGATCTCGATAAGGCTGAGCCTAAGCTGGTAGAGGACCTGAAGGCTTTGGACTTTGCTGACCCGATAGCTGCGATGGCGCTGGTCAAAGTAGAGGCTGAGGCTCTTGCTGTCGAGACTACTGTGGCTGAGACCACAGTTTAGGATGGCATGGAGGCAGTTAAGCTGTAGTTGTGGACTTCCATGGTTGATAGAGGGTTGTGAAGGGTCAGGAGAAATGGTTATTGCACTGGAGAGAGGAGTATCGCGGGGTTTTAAAATAGACGTGTATGGCTTGGGCACATACACGTCTGCTGCTGCTTGCTCTCGTTCATCGCCACATTGTGGCTCAGGTAAGTTTGAATCCTTCTCATTTATCTTAAGTGTGTAGATTTTATGGACTAATAACTTCTCCACGTGGATTGCTGGCTTTGAGTTGGATAGATAAGCAGATGGAGTTGTACCCATTAGCTTGACCGCTATATTGGGAGGCTTAACATTTCCCATGGGTACACAGATTTTGCAGACCATCGAGTATGTACGGACTATGATAGCCCATTCTGGTAATTCCCAATTTGCCCTACCTTTTCTCTTGCGATGGTTTGTCCATGCGACGTTACTTCCAACTGGTTCGTCGTGGCTGATAAAGCAATAAGTGGGTTTAAGGCACCACCATTTTTTCCACCATCCTGGTGGAAAGTCCGACGAGGTCTTCGCTTGATAACTTGCCATTCACTGAGACTTGCATTTTTTTCATTGCTATGCAATTTGTTGTCCAAAATAATCGGATCTTTTTGTAGAATTCCTTAGTGTGTCCAACAATGCCGCATTGAAAACAAATAGTGATTTTGAGCTAAAAAATAATGCAACGTAATATTCGATCAATTTTGATTTTTTTCGATAATGTCTTCACAATATTAAATTCAACACATATATGTGCAAACCTTGCCCGTCCCAGGAATTCCGTGTGTAAGTCAATCTTTAACGGCTTACCCAATGTCGTTTTAATATGATGGAGAATTTTCCTATCATAACATTCGATAGGGAGTTCATGGATTTGGATCCACAAACTCATGTTTTTTATACTAGCGACGGAAGGTTTAAAATTTTTCCACCACCTTTTTACTAATAAGTAACGGTCTACTAAAAACCATGGTCCACTGCAAGTACTGCGACATAATCATCAAACAAGGAAAGGTTAACTAGGTAAAAATTATTGCCCAAATCCGTAATAAAAAGTCCTGCCTTTAATTTCCAGAGATTCGTAAGATGGAGTGTGAGTCTTTGGAATGTCAGGAATTTTCCCAAAAGTTTAATGTTAATCAAGTTTTTCCATTTTTGACGGGCCTGTTGCAATTCTTGCGTTCCAATTTCAACAATCAGAGTGAGGATCGAAAGGCTGTCACTCTCCTCAGTTTCATTTTCAGATTCATGGTCGTCCTGATTCCAAGATTCAAAAAGCGTATGCTAAAACTTTGCAGATAGAATTTGCCGATTCGGGGAGACCCTATTGGTGGTGGATGGACGCGTTTTTCCTGACATGGTTAGCACCTTGTCTTTGTAAGTAGCGATAGGAGTCATGTTCAGGGTCTTGCGTATCATAGGATCGTTTATTATCATATATGTGTCAGTTGTGGTGGATGGGGGAAATCTATGGTCGGGAGGTTTAGCTGGAGGAGGTTGGTACAATAGGGTTTTCTCGCCGGGGGGGGGGGGGGGGGGGGGATTCTTTCTTTCCATTCTAAGCTGCTCTCTAAAATGTTATTCTTGATTGACCTAGTTTTTAGTGTACTCTATATGTAAGTAAATATTAACCTTAATCTTATATTAATGTTAAAAATGAATAAATTAAGATTTAAAAATGTGAAATACAACACACAGCTCACACACGAGAATAACGACCCAAGTTCATCATGAAATATGTTTATGAATAGTTTAAAAACTACTTTTAATAAATTTATACACTATTTTTTTATTTTTAAATTAATATTATTCGAATTTTTACATGCATATTAAATACACTAAGTTAATAAGAAAATTCAATTTAGTGGTAAACTATAAAATTGTTTAAAAATTGATACCGAGAATATATTTGATACAATGGTGATCGCAATGTTTATCCCTAAAGGAATAAATTAGAAAATATTGCTACACAAAAGTTTTGCGGTTCATAAAGGTTGACCTTGCCGACATTTATGAGAAGGGATGTGGAGATCATTATTATGAAATTAGAACATGGGTGCTAGAACGTGCTTGCTGAGATCCAAGTCCTTAGCCTTTAATGAAAATCACCTACCCTATGAAGGGATGAAAAAGTTCAGTTGTCTATTTGAACTAAATAAGTTTGTTAAGTTTAAATTTAAATTCAAATTTGTCGAATCTTTACAATTTTTAGTTCACTTGAATTTCATGAAAATTATTAGAAAAATTTACAGATAGGTCCCTTGATAACAATTTTTAAACATTTAAGGACAATTTACTATTAGGTACACTTGTTATGCCACTAGCGTGAACTTCTACAAGAAGAGAATTAGTGGACCTAAATGTTTAAAATTTGTCAAAATTCCTTTAGTGTTTAAAATTTTTGTTTGAAGGATCTAAGAGTACTTTCCCCAAATTAATATTAATTTTCAACTTATCCAATTCCATTAATTCAACCTAATTTCACGGTGACAGAAAATTATAATAAATGAGGAAATAAACGACATCACATAAGATCAAGATTTAAAGTGGAAACCCTCGTGGGAAAAACCACAACACCCCATCCTAAAAATCCACTAGTGTAATAAATTAGGCATTACAAAAATTCAGATAAAACTTATATAATATCAATAACCCACAAATCTCCCTTGCATTTTGACTTTAAACTTCTTCCACGCTAGTTTCGGTTTCTTCTTGCAATAACTTTTCAAAACTCCCTAGCGTCGGTATCCACCAATCTCCTTCAGGGATGATTTCAGTCGTATGAACCCTCATACAATCTTCATTAGAAGTTTAAGAGAGGAATTTTATAATTTTTTTCCACTAAGATCTAGGGTTTTACATTAAAGTTTAAAGATCTCTTAAGAACACTTTAAAAAAAGTGTCTTTTTTTTTTTTTTTGTAAAACTGGAGTAAAGTTCTAATCACTTTTAACTAATTACTTATAATTTCTAGGAAAAAGAATAAGTCTCAAAATAAAGTTTTGAAAATTGAGTTCTTGTAAAAACCACATCTTGTGTGAAATTCAGCTTCTTAAGAATTTACACGAGGCTTATATTTTTCTGGCATGTTTGAAGCTCAAATATGTTGGTTTTGGCTCTCCTATTTTTTCAGTTTTGATTTATTTACAAATTTGCCATTTTGGCTCAAATCTATAAATACAAGTGTTATTTCTAGGTTTTGGGAGAGGACAAAAGAGTGGGCATATTTGAGATATAATCAAAGGCAAAGAGAGATAGAGAGCTACTTTGAGCAAGATGAGTTCTTGAGGTTGGTTAGTGATTGACTTTTGAGAGAGATAAGTGAGATGTATGTGTAACCATTGGTTACTAGCCATTAATCTATAAAAGAAGATATCCTACCATTTGTGGATGTAGCGCAAAGCTTGGGTTAACCACGTAAATTGTTATTGATTTGATTGTTTGTTGATTCTATGTTCTTCTTGTCTCTTCATTGATACTTGGTTGAATTGATTGGGAGTTTGCACACTAGTTCATTTACAGAACAAGGTCTTGGGTGTTTTTTCCACACTAAGTGTTTGATAAAATTCTCGAGTGAGTTTTATCATCTTGGTCGCTAGAGATGATCTTGCTTTAGCACCACAAGTGGTATCAGAGTTTTAGTTGCATTGTTTGACCGTTATTTTGGTTCGAGGTTGAATCAATTTTAGCAATTTTGGCATAACTTTTATTTTTGTTCCAAATGATGAAAAATGTGGAGAGTAATCGAGAATCAACCTCTACGAGTGGAGGCTCTAAGAGATGGGATTCGATTTATGAATCGAGTGGTTCAATGAAGACGAAGATGAATGCTTTTGATGAGAAGATCAATTTCGGGTTATGGCAAAGACGAATGCGAGGCGTTCTTATCCAACAGAGGTTGCAATTAGCATTGTTGGGGATAGAGGGACGACCGGTTGGCATGACCGATGCCGAGTGGATCCACATTGATCAAAGAGCGGATTCGTGTATTGAGATGCTTATCATGAATGATGTGTTGAATAACGTGATAGCGAAGACCACGGCTAAAGGCACGTGGGATAAGCTAGAAGAGATTTATTTAGGGAAGTTGTTGTCAAATAAATTATTCCTCAAGAAGAAACTCTTTAAGATTGAGATGAAGGAGGGTGAGGATATGATGAAGCATATGAATGTTTTTAATGCCTTGATAAATGACTTGAACTGGATAGACGTTCAATTCATTGACGAGGATCAAGTATTGTTGTTGCTTGCATCATTACCCGATTCATACGAGCATTTTGTGACCACTATCAAGTTTGAAAAGTCTACGCTCCGGTGCAATGAGGTTGTGCCAGATATTTAATCTCATGTCACGATGAGAAAGAATGAAGGTGGAGGTGATGGGTATTCCCATAATGAAGGCCTTACGGTGAGAAACGGAGGTGGGAAAAATGGCAGGAGGAACTCTAACCGGAGATTTAATGACAGTAGTAGGTCTAGATCGAGGGGTGTTGATGATAAAGAGCCGAAATGCTACAAGTGAAAAAATGGGGTCATATGATCCGAAAATGTGCTTTGTGGAACAACAAGGTTAAGGGCAAGGTTGATTTCGAGAGGGCAGCGGTAGCGAGTGCGAATTATGAAGATGAACTTGGTGAACTTCTCATAATCTCCAAGGTTAACTCTTTTTCCCAAGATGATTGAATATTAGATTCGGGATCGTCAGATCACGTTTGCTCCAAGAGGGAATATTTTTAGACTTTCACAGAAAATGAAAAAGGTTCCATGTCTTTGTCTAACGGAGAGAAGGTTGCCGTTGAGGGTGTCGGAATTGTGAAACTCAAGATGTTCGATGGGGTGGAACGCATTTTGGGTGGTGTGGCCTATGTCCCAAACTTATGAAAGAATTTGATATCCATTAACTGTTTGGATTCCAAGGGTTGCCGGGTGTCGGCGGCAGGTGGAGTCTTGAAAGTCACATGTGGCTGTATGGTCCTAGCAAGGGGAGAGGTGAGAGGGGTTGTATCGTCTAAATCAGACTTCGAGAAAGATGGGGAAGCGGTGTGCTCAAGTGATCGAACGTTCAAGGCATGTCTCATTTGTTAACAAAGCTAAGACATTGGGTGGTAGATTTTTGAGCGTAGACGGTAGTGACGGGATAATACCTACTAGTGGAGGGGCTGGATCGAAGTCCCCCTCCAGGGCCAACGTGTGACGTTGACTCGGTTTAGTTGCACACATGCATTGGACGATTGGAATCGAGGAGGTGTAGGAATGTGATGGATTCGAGGTGTGTGTAGCTAGTTCAAGGAAGGTCGATGAGTTATTATTTGCGACCATTGGCAAACGGGAGTTTTTTGTGAAAAAGACTTGGTACATCTTTCGAGGGTGATATTTGGAGGGTGTGGGAGGTGAGGAATTTTCCCTCTTATTCGTGGTTATTTCTCAAGGTGGAAGATGGTGTTGATGTGTTTGAATATTTCTTGTAAAGAGGGTATACGCTATATGTATTGTGTGAGGGTGTAATCACCGGGTTACACGAGGAGCAAGATTCAACGTATGATTACATGGGAAGCATTCAGATGCATGAGATGGAGAGTTCTTAGTTTAGAATTTAGTTCCTCAGCGGGTGGAGTCATTTGGAGACTTGCGGTATCTCACTTCATGGTTGAAGTTTGGGGTGGCTTAGCATCGGGTGGAGCGTATTGGCTTGTTAGACGTCGGTATGATCTTCAAGCAGATTTGATATTTGTATTTTGAGTTTGGTTGGATCATGAGGATCTCTTGGGGGAATCTCATTAACTTGGTAGATGGTGGGACGGTCTTCAAGCCGTTTTAATTTTATCATTCTAGAGATTGGTTGAATCTTCAGGATCGCCAAGGTGGAGTTTGTTGGTTTTGGCTCTCTTGTTTTTTCAGTTTTGGTTTATTTACAAATTTGTCATTTTGGCTCAAATCTATAAGTACAAGTTTTATTTCTAGGCTTTGGGAGAGGATAAAAAAGTGGGCATATATGAGAGCTAATTAAAGGCAAAAATAGATAGAGAGCTACTTTGAGCAAGGTGAGTTCTTGAGGTTAGTTAGTGATAGAAGTTTGAGTGAGATAAGTGAGATGTGTGTGTAACAATTGGATCCTAGCTATTTATCTATAAAAGAATATATCCTATGATTTGTGGATGTAGCCCAAAGCTTGGGTGAACCATCTAAATTGTTGTTGATTTGATTATTTGTTGATTGTATGTTCATCTTGTCTCTTTATTGATACTTAGTTGAATTGATTTGGAGTTTTCACACTAGTTCATTTACGGAAGAAGGTCTTGAGTGTTTTCCGCACACCAAGTGTTTGATAAAATTCCCGAGTGAGTTTTATCATCTTGGTCGCTAGAGATAGTCTTGCTTTAACGTCACAAAATAAAGTTATCTTCATAAGAACTTCACAAGATACTTTATCCTTGATTTCAAAATAATACACGCCTCGTGTAAATCCTCGTGTTATATCTCATGCAAACAAGATGCCTCTATATGCATAGTCTCGTTCAAATATGATGTCAAAACCCTCACTTTTTTAAATTATTTTATATATTTTCATATCCTGATTAAGAATTACTACGGAGACTATTTTATCTCTAAGACGTGTAAGCATGTCAATACTTTAATCATATATAAAAACCTTAAAAACCTAATAAACACCTCAACTTACAAAAGTTATCGATTCCACGACATGTGTGCATCCATGTGAATGATGCAGTTCAGTAAGGTGGATATTATAGGAAGGCATGGTTAAAAATCTTAAAGACTAAATAAAATGCCTATATTACAAGGCATATCCATTTATGTAACTACAAGTGATTTTGTTATATTATGCCTCCAGCATATTGGATTTCGTCTTCTATCTTTTCTAATCACTTGTTGATCATATTTATCCTTTCATAAAAAGTCACAGGCATATATGAATGTGTTGTGGCATTATTCATCCTTATTTACTTTCCTGAAATATCAGGATCGACATTGATCTCGCTAGGTCAGCTTAATATGTTAGGCCGACACTAGTATTGAGGTCAATGTTCGAATTTTTCGGAGGTAGTTGAAGTTGGTATTATGCATATGTCTAACTTTTAATAAATGGACAAATTATTCCCCTTCAATTTCACCTAGAATTGGGTTGAGTCCGCCTTTCTTTGGAGACTCATTCGATTTCTTTTTTGAGCTGGAGTTAGGTGGGTCCACTCACCCAACCATCAACATGTTCCCCTTTTATGCATCGTGGCTATGCAAATGGAGGCTATGATTTTCTACCATTAAGTCATACGGTCATATAGTCCATTGTAAAGAAGGTCACCCTATACTGTTGCCTTTTTTATTACCTTATTATGTTATTTTACTTAACTACTTATCTAATTACTTTTTGTTTCTCATTTTTTACAGGAAAGAACCAAAATATAAGCCCTCTATGGTCTGTTGTCAATTTTTTACTCTGTTACTCCTCCCTTACTCCGTTACTGATCAATTTTTTACGAACTCGTTCTTTGAGGATAGTGCTCGCCCAGTTCTGGTAGTTGATCAATCATTTTCTTTAAACTTCCCCTCATTAAATATTCTTTTAGTTCTTACGCCCTCTTAACTTCCGTCCTATACAAAGTGGTCAAGTTTTTGTGCTTCCTATCACCCTCATCGTGTGGCCATACAATTTAGCTTTGATCAGGGGTTTCCCTCCTTAATAATAATACCACGAAAAAACCCAAGACCTTTTTGTATGTCTGCTTTCTCTTTCTCACTGATACAGTTATGACCCTTTCTACTCTAATGCAAGGTCTTGTTATTCCTCCCAAACGTGTTAAGGGTGGTAGTTCCAACGAGTACCTAAACGTATTCTAGCCTAACACTCTCGGCCATTTACTGAAAGTTGCTGAGAGGGATCCCATATATCCCCCCATTGAGCATTTCCCGTCTTCTGAGTTAGGTTTGCGAATATGTACAATCAACCAAACCCGATTTCCCTTGAGCAAAGCCAACAGTGTCATCCCTCAAGAATTTCCCCCTTTAGCCCCTTTGAGTGAGGCCGTTGTGAAGAAGAAGAAATGGCCCTCTAGCTCTCTTCCTGTGGAAGACGCTGTGGATCCCCCTTTGCCTACTCGAGTTGTTGATCCCAAAGATACCCCAGTTGATGTTCCTACTGCTGTTGTGGCTAAAGCGAAGAAGAAAACTCCTGACAAGAAGAAAAAATTATGCTCATCATCACTTCTGAATCTTAGTCCTCCATAACCCCATAGCTAGTCGACCAAATTGAGTTGTTAGGCAACTTGTTGAGGCAGTTTGATCAAGGTTCAGCCGATGCCAAGTCTATTTTAGCTCAACAAATGGCTGAGAGAGGTATATCTTTCACTTCTCCCGCCCCTGCTGCTAGAAATAAAAGAACAAGGTCTCATTCTGTGATTTAGCTTACTCATGAAGAGGTTGAAGATGAGTTTTCTGAGGAAGAGGAGAAAGAGGAAGTTGTAGAGGAAGAAGAAGAAGAAGAGGAGGAAGAGGAAGATTCTCCTCTGGTAAGGCCTGCGAGGAAACTGCCTCGAACGTACTCAACCGAGAAGCTAAGCTCCATTCCTCTTGACTACACTATTTTAGACGACTATAGTGATGAGAAAAGTCTAGATCGGTCCTAAGACCCACTTAGTGCCAAAGATCATTCCTCTCAACACTCTCCTAGTGTTAATCCTCATTTATCATCCCATGGTCATGAGACTAATGTTCCCATCATCTCGGGACCCAGTCCTTCTACTAGAGTTACCCCTCAATTCCTCGAACACCCTGAGAGTGGATCAATAACACCTGCCGATCCTATCTTCCTCGTAAGCACGCTTTATTTCTTATCCTTTAATTTGTTGTTCATATGTATGCTGTACTTATGTCTCTTGATGTTTCTTGCATGTTTCCCCTATCGAACATTTGAACCCAAATATTTGTAAGGATATTATGCCTGTTCCTCCTAAAACCACTATTACTGAGGAACTTGTGGTAGGATTGTTTGGTCCCACTATTTCGAAGAAGAGAGCAGTCGCTCCTAAGGAGAGGCAAGTCGGTGTTGATGTCAAAACTTAAGAGCAACCAGTTATTGCTCCTTCTGATGTTGCTCATGAGCCTGTAGTCATCCCTAAGGTATTCATATTTTCCTTCTCTTCTGTCAAACGCTTTCCTTGCTTTAGGCACACTGCAGCTCGAGAATGCCCAATCTTCCTTAGTCGAGCTACCATACAAGTGCTTTAAGAAAAATTGGGACTTTTTGAAGTAACAATAGTTTACCTAGTCGAGCTACCCTATAGGTGCTTTAGGAAAACTATGGCTTAAGAATGCCCAACTTTACTTATTCGAGCTACCATAAAGGTGCTTTAAGTAAAGTTGGGACTTTTGAAGCGACAACAGTTTACCTAGTCGAGCTACTATATAGGTGCTTTAGGCAAACCGCGGCTTAAGAATGCCCAACTTTACTTAGTCGAGCTACCATAAAGGTGCTTTAAGTAAAATTAGGACTTTTGAAGCGACAACAATTTACCTAGTCGAGCTACCATAAAGGTGCTTTAAGCAAATTGCGACTTAAGAGTGCCTAACTTTACTTAGTCGAGCTACCATAAAGGTGCTTTAAGTAAAATTGGGACCTTTTGAAGCGATAACAGTTTACCTGGTCGAGCTACTATATAGGTGATTTAGGCAAACTGCGGCTTAAGAATTCCCAACTTTACTTAGTCGAGCTACCATAAAGGTGCTTTAAGTAAAATTGGGAATTTTTAAAGCAACAACAGTTTACCTACTTAAGCATTTTCTTATCTTATACTTACCCCCTTCTTTTATCTTTGACTTACCCATCCTTCTCTCAGATGGAAGTTAATCATCTTTCATCCTTGGGAAACGTTATTGCACCATTGGAAAAGGTAACCTCTGAGCATGCTTCCCCCAAATCGATTGGGGAATTTCTTGAGCCTCGCGCTATTGCTCAGACTGCCCAAAATTTTGAAGTTGGTGAGCCAGGCACTAACCCCGTTCTGTAGGAGGATGATAGGTCTTCTAACACTATCTGCCCTTCTACTAGTGATAGTGCATTTAGTGTCCGTCCTTTCAAGCTGGCCCCGGTTGAGTTTGTGCAACAGATTGTGAGGGACTTCCTTTATATCCTTACTCCTGTGTATAGTATGTTAGTTACTCGTTTGGTAGAATGCCATCCTTTTACTTTCACTCCTAGTTGCATCCAAGTCATTCTGATCATGATAGCCTGTAGGCTTATGGGGTTTGCCACTATCTAAGTTGAAATTCTCCATGCTCCACTGTCCTCTTTGAGTCCCTCAACCATTAAAGAAATGATGGGTCAAATCAACGTTCTCATAGGTGAAATCTTTGCTCTGAAATGGCCTTTGACTTGTTAAAGTCCTTCAAGAAGGTTGATCTGCCCTCCTTTTATGCTAGGATTCGGGCTACTACTCGTTCGCAGAACGCCATAGCTGAGAGGATGACCACCCTTAATTCTGATCTCATTAAAGTCGAGGAAGAGGTTGCAGTAATCAAAGAATCGTTGGGCGAAGCTGAAGCAAAGGTTGACCAAAACTAGCAGGAGTTGGCTCGCCATCAATAGGAGATGGCTAACTTATCAAACGACGACGTTTCACTGGCTTCTGTTATGCCCGACCACCATCAACGTATCTTAGATTTTTCTAGCTTGTGGTTTGTTATAAACGACCCCAGTGATTATTGATAGGACTGATGTAATTGAATGATAAGAACCCAAAAGTGTTCAAATAATACCCCGAAGAGACCGTTTTTAATTGCTAATTCTCAATAAAATGGGTCTTATGCGCGTTAATATTTATTTTGTAGGTCAAATGCGTGTTTGCAAAAGTTCGATGGTTATTTCAAGGCAAATGCGCATCATATGGAGCTAATTCCACAATCCCATACCAAACCCTAGCCTAAACAGTCACCCGAACCCTGTGTGTGCTTTGTGTTTGTACTTTTAGATTTTTATTTGATTCGTTTTTATTTTTAGATTTATTTAGAATTTTCCAAGATTTATTTTCTATTTTTCTATTTCTTTATTTCGATTTTTATTTTTATTAGTTTTAATTTTTATCTTTATTTTATTTTATTTTTATTAGGATTGGTTTTTAGGAATTTATTTTCTAGTTTTATTAGATTTTATCTTTCTTTAGTTTTATTATAATAGGATTATATTTTTAGTTTTAATAGATTTTTATTTTGTTTATTTTATTTTGTGTCTTTAATTTTTTATTTAGGATTTTAGTTTTTTTAGTTTTATTAGATTTTTAATGTTCATTTTTATTTCTTTTTAATTGTTTACTAGATTTTATTTTTTTAGTTTAGTTTAATTCTTATATTTGTTTTACTTTTTTTATTAGGTTTATTTTTATTATTTTCTTATTTTTTTATTTTTCAGTTGGGTACAAACTAATACACACACACACACACATTATCCCATATATCCCCATACACCCAAACAACACACACACACACACACTCATCTAACCTACACCTAGGGCTGTAAACGGATATTCGAAAATCTGCATCCCTCCGTTATCCGAATCCGAATTTGCGGATATTTATTGAAAAATATGGAAATGGATACGAATATGGATAATCTATAAAAATATTCGAGAAAACGGATACGAATATGGATAGTATTACTATCCGACACTGATAATCCGTATCCGATGCGGAGTATCCATTTTACCGGATATCCGTTTTACCATATATCCATATCCATCAAACATATGTTTAAAATATTACTAATAATATTAGTGTTTATTCCGTAATACAAAACAAACACATACTCCACTAAGAACAAAAACACCCTAAAGTTATTATTTTATTGGGTATATTATAAAATGCCATATATTATTATTTTATTTGGTATATTATCATGGAGTTACACTAAATTTACAATACACCCTATCACACACAACATACACCCACTAAAGAACATATACTCCACTCAAAACAAAAGATCCTTGAGGTCATTGACATGCCCCAAGTGTAACCTCGGCCTAGAGACGCCAACCTCGGCCAAGATCATGGCAGATGTGGGACGATTCTTGGGCACGCGATATCATCCCTCGGTCGTATCAGGGTCGGCCCAGGCCGACACTACTATGAGCCTCTCGAAGGGACATCATAAGGATCGACAACACTCACATATGCCTTGAAATGGCAACCTCGGCCATACATAGGCCGAGCCTGCAGGAAGTCACCAGCAACCTCATCAAACCACCAGTTCAACCTCATATCAGGCCGACCCTGCCCATTGTCTCAGCTAAGATAAGGCCGAGACCTACATGGAACACTCGGACTGAACAGGTATCAAGACTCACCAACCTCGGCCTCACCAAGGCCGATGTCATACACCAGGCACGATAGCCGAGCACCTGTTGACATTCAGATAAGGACACGTTGACACAAATCAGTTATAACAAGATTATTCCCCACACGTGGGGAGAATATTGCATCATCATTCTCTACATGTGACAGTGACAGATGGCACTCCCACATTAGTGAGGTAACCACACACATGCTCATGGCATGCATGGGGGGTACATTACACCCCCTAGGTACTATATATAGAGGTCATCCTCTACCTTGCAAAAGGATAAAAAATATTCAACCTTAGCTGGAACTCTGTCCATATACACTGTAAGAGAGAGAAAGCTTGAGAGATTGTATCCATGGCCATTAGTGCCTTGTTGCAGTGAGATTATTCACACACACAGTGGACGTAGGCCAATCTAGGCTGAACCACTTATATCCTGGTGTATTATCCTCTTCTCCTCATCTCATTATCTTACTTCTTTACATAATTGTGTTTCCATTATTGTCCTTAGATTGAGCTTGAGAACACCTTATCTGGTGGTGTTAATCCCAGCATCATCATTTTGGCGCCGTCTGTGAGAATTGAGAAGCTATCTCTTCATCTTTTTCTGCTTAACCTCACTAGAGACTCTGGTGGTGAACCAGGCCTCCCCCTAGCGTGGAGCTGTTTCACCATTGAAAGAGGTCCTGTGAAGTACTAAGCTCATATGCTACTCAAGCTCTATAGTGTTAACACATGGCACCAGAGTTACCACCGCCTCTTTCGCCGCCTGGGGGTGGAGGGCCTAGTTCCAGTCAGGCACCCCCCCAGTCCGAGATGGCGGAGGTAGTAGCAGCCTTGAGATCTTTAGCTGCAACACAACAAGCCATGCAGGAGCAGTTTGCTCAGTTCAGCCTCATCCTGACGCCAGGGGACCACCCCAGGCGCCAATGAAGGACCAGCCTGCAGCCCAGCGGAGAAGGGACGTTGCTGACCCTAGGCGCTTGCGCTTGGGGAGGCAGGGAAACCCTTGCCCAAAGGACAGGTATGATGACCTAGAAGCTGAAGAAGCCCCATAAGAATGCTGGGAGACGTATGAGGTGTCAAATAACACTAAACGGCCTCTTAGGCAAAGTCAAGGAAGTGTCGACCGAAGAGGTGAAGAGGCCCAACAAAGAGGGTCGACCTTTGATAGGTTGAGCAGAGGGTCGGCCTTCGAGAGACTGGGCCAGGTGAATGACCTAAGACAGAGGCTGTCGAGGTCAAAGAGCGCAACAAGATCTCGGAGAGTGAACAGGCAGGGTCGGCCAGACCAAGGCCGACCCTGTGAAAGAAGAGGCAGGGAACAGGAAGAGGTCAACAACCAACGTGTCGTGGCAGGGGAACCCTCGGTCCATCGCAGGGAGGTGGCAGGGGATAACCTCGGCCAAGTTTATGACAGAAGACCTTGGAATGATTCTATCCAACGCCTTGAGGAGAAGATAGGAGACCTCATTAAAAGCAGGGACCCATTACAAAGGGGCTACTCAGAGGGATCCCCATTTGTGGCTAGGATAGTGGGGTTCCCAACCCCGGCTAAGTTCAAGCCTCCTATAGTGTCTCCCATGTATGATGGCAGCACTAACCCTGTACATCATATCGAGATGTACCAGTCAGCAGCAGACATTTACTCGATACCCGATAAGATGAAGTGTAGGGCCTTCTCGGGGACCTTGACAGGGGCTGCGCACAGTTGGTTTACCTCCCTTCCGAAGAACTCGATTGAGAACTTCAAAGACTTGGCTGAGCAGTTCATCCACAACTTCTACTTTGGGGTGAGGCCTCAAAAGAAGACTACCCACCTGTTGTATGTCAAGCAGGCCAAAGGTGAGAGCCTAAGAGACTACATAGCAAGATTCAACAAAGAGAAATTGAAAGTGGAGGATTATGAAGAGAACATAGCTATGACCGCCCTTATAGGAGACCTCCAGAAGGGGAAGCTATTGTGGAAACTGGCGGAAGACCCCCTAGGTCTATGGCAGAGCTGCTGGAAACCGTAGGGAAAGTAATGAATGCGAAAGAGGCAATGGCCGCCAAGTATGAGGAGGAGAACCGCGGTGGCACTGGGAGGTCCCAGACCAAGAAAGAGGGGAAGAAGAGGTCAGGAGATGACAAGTTCGCTCACTATACTCCTCTGACTGTGAGCTGTGAGCACATCCTCAATGAGATTAAGACTGACCGGACTCTGAGATGGCCAGAGAAACTGAAGGCCCCACCACATAAGAGGAATAAAAACCTATGGTGCGAGTTCCATCAGGATCATGGCCATGTCATGGATAGATGCCTCGCTTTAAAAGATGAGATTGAGAAGATGATAAAGTCTGGAAAGCTGAGGAAGTATGTGGATGGTAAGGCTCCTAAGGGTGAAAGAGATGACCCTAAGAAAAGAAGAAATCACAGATGCCGTGGCAATGTCCCGGCCAGAAGAGACGATGATTCAGAAGGAGACGACGAAGATGATCCGGATCTTCTGCCAAAAGATGACAATACCCCGGTGAAGAGAGTCGGTACGATCTCCTTTGGTGTTAGCACCATATGTGGGGGATTGGCATGAGGTGGCTCTGAAGTAGCTGACAGGAAGGCTCATGTGGCAGAGGCCAGGTCAGTGGCCAAGCTTGAAGTTATGAATCTTACGTCTTCCGATACAGTGCAGAAGAGGAAGAAGGTAGACATAGGCACCCTCATAGTGGGGTTTTCCAGACTCGACTTCAAGGGTATCTTAGCCCCCCATGATGACTGTAACACCCCGCCCGCCCGAGGAGAGCGAACGGAGTGCTACTGTCGATAAACTAAATTCAAATCCAAAAATCACAAGGTATAGAGCATCTAAATCACATAATAGAAAAGAAACCACTAATCTCATCTTCAAATTAATACCAAGTCTCTCGAATTACATACAACAACTATCTAACTCAAAAAATACAAATCTCCAATGCTCTATACATCAAAATAATACAAGTCTTCTCATTTCTTGTATTAAAATTCTTCCCAAATAATCCACGCTAAAATCATCCCAATTGGTCCATAGCACTCAAATTCGTGCTCACCTGCCAACTAAGAAAAAGATGGGGAAGTACACAATACGACAGGAAAAATGCTCAACAATAATGTTAGCGATGAACAAAGCGCAACAATACGAATACGAATACTCAAATCAAATAATGCAAATCTCAATAGCATTTTATCAATAAATTTCTCAACAACACATTAACCGGAGTCACCAGGCCTCACCATACCGCGCCATACTTTATCAAGTAGCCGGAAAAGGAGTCTTGGCGGGTGCCCAACATCAGTGCCATATTAAAATCTCATGACAGCGTGCTCAAAACAACATGAATAATACCTCATGAATGAAAATAATTCCAACAATTATTTTTCCAGATTTCCCAGAATTTAACAATTCAAAATATGAGTTCAATTAACAAGAATTCAACGGAATAAACACTCGCGAGATTTCAGGAGCATATTGTGTAAAACCCCATACCTTAAAATCTTTACATAATTCAGCCTCAAAATCTAATCACACTATCACGTTCCTCTGGCAAAAATAATCAAATCTCGTTCTAGCGCAAACTCGAGAAAACACCAAATAAGCCTTCTAATCTAAGGTTGAAATCTTGAATAAGTTTGGGGCTACGATTTGTATATAAAAGGGAGTAATTTTGGAGATCTCTTCTGGTTGAAAAGTTTGAGAAAAAGTGATTTGAAAAGCCAAGCCACGAATTAGTTGATATATAAAGGATTAAGAGTTTGATTAAGAAAAGAGTTCTAATAAGATACAAACACTAAAAAAAATTTATTCCGGAAGATCGGACGATTGGAATTGCTTGAAATTTTAGTATGTTGTAGCGAATAGCGAGACAGGACTTCTGACAAAAATTCAGCTTGATCGGACGGTTGAATTTCTAAAAATATTATTTTTACTAGAGAGTTTTATGTTCCGAGGACTCTTAGAGAGTTTTATGTTTTGAGGACTCTTCTAAATAATAAAAATTCAATTAAAACTCCATTTTAATTCCGATTTCAAAATCGTTTGAAATTCTCGCCTTTAAAAATAATAACCAACATATTTTAGCAATAAAAATAATTTTATCTCAAAATTTATTTTTCCTCTTAATTTCGAAAATACCCCAAAAATTACGCGGGTTGTTACACTTCCCCACTAATAATGGAATTTCGCCCTCGAAATTCGCCGAATACCTAACTCTCAAAAATCAGGCCAACAATCTCCAAAAATAATCTCGTCACCAGAAATAAATTTCCTCACATCTAATCTAGATGCCTAACGCAAAACGATTCTCAAAAAATTTCTATCTCCAAATTCGCGTCACAAAAACGCAACAGACCCAAAACCCAAGACCCGAGGGTGGTCGTATACCTAAGCTCTGATACCATTCTGTAACACCCCGCCCGCCCGAGGAGAGCGAACGGAGTGCTACTGTCGATAAACTAAATTCAAATCCAAAAATCACAAGGTATAGAGCATCTAAATCACATAATAGAAAAGAAACCACTAATCTCATCTTCAAATTAATACCAAGTCTCTCGAATTACATACAACAACTATATAACTCGAAAAATACAAATCTCCAATGCTCTATACATCAAAATAATACAAGTCTTCTCATTTCTTGTATTAAAATTCTTCCCAAATAATCCACGCTAAAATCATCCCAATTGGTCCATAGCACTCAAATTCGTGCTCACCTGCCAACTAAGAAAAAGATGGGGAAGTACACAATACGACAGGAAAAATGCTCAACAATAATGTTAGCGATGAACAAAGCGCAACAATACGAATACGAATACTCAAATCAAATAATGCAAATCTCAATAGCATTTTATCAATAAATTTCTCAACAACACATTAACCGGAGTCACCAGGCCTCACCATACCGCGCCATACTTTATCAAGTAGCCAGAAAAGGAGTCTTGGCGGGTGCCCAACATCAGTGCCATATTAAAATCTCATGACAGCGTGCTCAAAACAACATGAATAATACCTCATGAATGAAAATAATTCCAACAATTATTTTTCCAGATTTCCAAGAATTTAACAATTCAAAATATGAGTTCAATTAACAAGAATTCAACGGAATAAACACTCGCGAGATTTCAGGAGCATATTGTGTAAAACCCCATACCTTAAAATCTTTACATAATTCAGCCTCAAAATCTAATCACACTATCACGTTCCTCTGGCAAAAATAATCAAATCTTGTTCTAGCGCAAACTCGAGAAAACACCAAATAAGCCTTCTAATCTAAGGTTGAAATCTTGAATAAGTTTGGGGCTACGATTTGTATATAAAAGGGAGTAATTTTGGAGATCTCTTCTGGTTGAAAAGTTTGAGAAAAAGTGATTTGAAAAGCCAAGCCACGAATTAGTTGATATATAAAGGATTAAGAGTTTGATTAAGAAAAGAGTTCTAATAAGATACAAACACTAAAAAAATTTTATTCCGGAAGATCGGACGATTGGAATTGCTTGAAATTTTAATATGTTGTAGCGAATAGCGAGACAGGACTTCTGACAAAAATTCAGCTTGATCGGACGGTTGAATTTCTAAAAATATTATTTTTACTAGAGAGTTTTATGTTCCGAGGACTCTTAGAGAGTTTTATGTTTTGAGGACTCTTCTAAATAATAAAAATTCAATTAAAACTCCATTTTAATTCCGATTTCAAAATCGTTTGAAATTCTCGCCTTTAAAAATAATAACCAACATATTTTAGCAATAAAAATAATTTTATCTCAAAATTTATTTTTCCTCTTAATTTCGAAAATACCCCAAAAATTACGCGGGTTGTTACAATGACCCACTGGTCATAACAACAAGGGTGCATGGGTGCGAGGTACGGAGGATCCTCATAGACGGGGGGAGCTCAGCAGACGTGATGTTCTGGCCTTGCTTCAAGAGCCTGGGTCTTAGCAGGGAAAGGCTGGTGCCCTACCATCACCCATTGATAGGCTTCAGTGGCGAAAAGGTCCACCCCTTGGGCATGTATGAGATGGACGTACGGATGGGTGATGAGTGGACTGAGAGGCTGACCAAGAAGATAAACTTTTTCGTTATGGACGAGAATTTCTTCTCGGCCTACAACCTCATCATAGGAAGGGTGGCCCTTAAAGAGTTTGAAGCTGTGCCGTCGATGGTCCATCAGATGCTAAAATTCCTGACTCCTTATGGAGTAGGGGAAGTGCAAGGGGACCAGACCACGGGGCGAGAGTGTTACTTCAACTCGGCCGAAGAGAGGGAAGCCCATAAGAGGGCAACCACTACTTATAGCATTGACACTCTTGACCTAAGAGATGAAACAAAGTTGAAAAAGGGAGAGGCCGCGGAAGAGGTAGAATCCATCGTCCTCAATGAGGACGACCCGGAAAAAACCGTCCAGGTCGGCAAGGCCCTAGAGCCAGGAATTAAGGAAGAGCTGATAAACTTCCTCAGGAGGAGACAGAGTGTCTTAGCAAGGAGCCACACAAACATGCCTGGCATCGACCCTGAGGTCATGAGCGACAAGCTCAACGTGGACAGAGATGCCAAGCCGATAAAGCAGAGACGAAGAGTCTACTCTAGGGGAAGTACGACGTCATCCGAGAAGAGGATAAAAAGTTGGAAGAGGCCGAGTTCATAAGAGAAGTAACCTATCCGGAGTGGCTCTCAAATGCAGTCATCGTGCCTAAGGCCAATGGGAAGTGGCGAATGTGTGTGGATTTCACTGACCTGAACAGGTCTTGCCCAAAAGACAACTATCCCTTACCTCGGATAGACCAGATGGTGGACGCAACGGCGGGACACGAGCTCATGAGCTTCATGGACGCTTATTCAGGCTATAACCAAATCTTCATGGACGCCGAAGACTCTGAGAAGACAACCTTCATTACTAACAAAGGGACGTACTGCTATAAAGTGATGACCTTCGGTCTGAAAAATGCAGGGGCAACGTATCAACGTCTTGTCAATAAGATGCTCGAAGAGCCACTAGGTAAGACCATGGAGGTGTATGTAGACGATATACTAATGAAGGTCTTGAAAGCTTGTACTCACATAGCGGACCTTGAGAAGACCTTCGATGTTATGGACTCGTACAGAATGAAACTCAACCCAGCAAAGTGTGTCTTCGGGGTAGGAGCTGGGAAGTTCCTGGGGTTCATCGTTAACTAAAGGGGGATTGAAGAGAACCCTGAGAAAATCAAGGCATTACTTGACATGAAGACTCCTAGGAGTATCAAGGATGTCCAAAGACTCACGAGAAGAGTGGCTGCCCTTAATAGGTTTGTTTCTAGGGTAACAGACAAGTGTCTTCCATTCTTTAAAGTTATAAGAAAGGCCTTCCAATGGGACGAAGAGTGTGAAAAAGCCTTCAACCATCTCAAGTCCTACTTAGGGTCTCCCTTATTGCTGTCTCGGCCCATCGCAGGAGAAAGGTTGTTTATGTATCTGGCAGTCTCTGAATCAGCCATTAGCGCGGCCATCATACGGGAAGAGGATGGGATCCAAAGGCCTGTGTACTTCAACAGTAAGGCCCTTCAGGGGTCTGAACAAAATTATCCCCGTATGGAGAAGTTATCTTATACCCTAATACATGCCTCAAGAAAAATGAAGCCTTACTTCCAAGCTCACTCCATTGTAATCCTGACCGACTCCCCACTAAGACAGGTTTTGCACAAACCTGAGAAGTCCGGGAGATTGATGACCTGGGCCATCGAACTAGGAGAATATGAGCTTACATACCAGCCTAGGACAGCCATCAAGGGGCAGGCCCTTGCGGACTTTGTCACAGAATTCACTTGGGAAGAGGCCGAGACAGAGAAAGGCCTAGATGACGGCGAAGAGACAAACCGTGGTGTCTTCCGAAATTCGGAAGAGACGACACCGAACGTCTTTCGAGATCGGGAAGAGGTTATCTCAGGCAAAACCCGGAGCAGAATAGAAGAGAATGAAGAGGATCGGTACCTCTTCAAGAAAGGAGTTATGACAGAAGGGGTCTTCTCCTCAGAAATAGACGTCTGGAGCCTCTTCGTTGATGGCTCTTCCTGCGATAGCGGAAGCGGGGAGGGGCTAATACTCTGGGCTCCAGATGGCGCCAACATTGAATACGCCTTGAGATTCAACTTCCAGGCCTCAAACAACGAGTCCGAGTATGAGGCCATGATAGCAGGTCTCTTATTGGCAATAACTCTTCGAGTAAAGCGACTCCTACTCCATAGCGACTCAAGGTTGGTTGTCAATCAAGTACTGGGGATATACGAGGCCAAAGACGAAAGGATGGCCAAGTACTTAAAGAGGGTAAGAAGGTTGTTAGAATATTTTAAAGAAGCAAAACTGAAGAGAGTGCCTCGACTAAGCAACAATCATGCTGATGCATTGGCAAGGCTGGCCTCGGCAATGAAGACAGATATCGAAAGGACCATTCCAATCGAGGTCTTAGGAAAGGCAGCCCTCGAGGAAGAAGAGGTATGTAACCCTTATCACAATGTGAACCTAGGAGACTCGTGGATTGACCCGCTCGTCAGATACCTAAGAGAGGGAGAGCTGCCTGAGTCCAAGCTAGAAAAGAGAAAGTTGAGATAAAGAGCTGCTAAGTTCTCGATGATAGGAGACGCCTTGTACAAAAAGGGATTCTTATTACCTCTCCTTAGGTGCGCGTATCCCACGGAAGTCTCCAGGGTCTTACAGGAAGTCCATGAGGGTTCTTTCTCTAGCCACATAGGGGGAAGGCCCTTAGCCAAGAGGATCATCACTCAGGGATACCGGTGGCCTACCTTGTCCAAGGACGCTGCAGACTATGTGAAGAGGTGTGACAAATGTCAAAGGTTCGCCACTATCCCTCATCAACCTCATCAGCCTATGACATCAATCTCTTCTCCATGGCCATTTGCGGTATGGGGAATTGACTTAGTAGGACCCTTGCCATGAGCTGTCAACAACTATAGATTCTTGATAGTTTCCATTGACTACTTCTCAAAGTGGGTGGAGGTAGAGCCGATGATAACAATCACAGAGCAGAAGACCTTCCAGTTCATTTGGAGGAACATCATATGCAGATATGGCCTCCTAAACACTCTCATCTCGGATAATGGGACCCAGTTCAAGAACTCCTCCTTAGAAAAGTATTGCTTAAGAGTTGGGATTAAGCAGTTCTTCTCATCTCCTGGTCGACCTCAGGCAAATGGTCAGACCGAGGTCACAAATAGAACTATCTTGGAAGGAATCAAGAAGAGGTTAGAAGATGCGAAGGGGAGATGGACTGAAGAGGTCTACGATGTGTTATGGGCCTACAGAACCACGACAAGGACACTAACAGGAGAAACCCCATTCATGCTAGCACATGGCTCAGAGGCCGTCATACCAACAGAAGTAGGACTCCCAACTCATCGGATTCAGACCTACGACCCTGATAGCAATGGGGAAGAGAGGAGGCTAGTCCTGGATCTTATCGAAGAAAGAAGAGAAGACGCAGAGGTCAAAAAAGTAGCCTACCAGCAGAGGGCAGCGAAATTCTACAACCAGAGAGTGAAGTCAAGACCCATTGCAGTGGGAGACCTAGTGCTAAAGAAGACCCTACAGAAAGCAAATAAGCTTCACCCAAACTGGCATGACCCCTACAAAGTAAGAGAAGAGGTTGTGACTGGCACTTACAGGCTAGAAAACCTAGAAGGAGAACCTTTCACTAACCCATGGAATGCTGACCACCTAAAGAGATATTACATATGATGTTGCATAGAATTTTATGTAAGTGTACCATCTTATTGTGAAGAGGTTATTAATAAAGATCAGTTTCCATGACAGTTCTTGCTTCATCCTTAGATCAAAAATATCTTATGAGGATAACATCTTAGGTGATGACCTCAGACCCCTCATAACATCACTCAGTGGTGACGAGGCCTGAGCTCAGACACTATAATGAGATGACCTCAAACCCTTAACATCATTAATTTAGTGAAATATCTTATGAGGATAACATCTTTGGTGATGACCTCAGACCCTTATAACATCATTAATTTGGTGACAAGGTCTGAGCTCAGACACCATAATGAGATGACCTCATACCCTTAACATCTTTAATTTGGTGAAATTCATTATGAGGATAACATCTTAGGTGATGACCTCAGACCCCTCATAATATCACTCAGTGGTGACGAGGCCTGAGCTCAGACACCATAATGAGATGACCTCAGACCCTTAACATCATTAATTTGGTGAAATATCTTATGAGGATAACATCTTTGGTGATGACCTCAGACCCTTATAACATCATTAATTTGGTGACAAGGTCTGAGCTCAGACACCATAATGAGATGACCTCAGACCCTTAACATAATTAATTTGGTGAAATTTATTATAAGGATGACCTCTTAGGTAATGACCTCAGACCTGCATAACGCCATACATTGGTGACAAGGTCTGAGCTCAGAACCATTGGTTGAGTTTAAAAAAGACCATTGCACATACAAGCTTAGAAAGAGGGCTTCAGAGGTTGAAGCTCATTGAAAATTTATTCCTAGCAGACACTATAACAATGGAACAAAGAATGAAAAGCATCACATGACGTTCAATGAAAAGAAAGTGAAGAGGGTCCTCATCAGAGGTTGATATATATATATTCAGAAATTGTATATTCAATGATTACAGAAAAGTTCTACAATACATTTAAAATTACAAACAACGATCAAAATATCCTAAGGGTCTGAGGGGGGAATGTTGACTCCCTCGGCTTGGTTAGTCACCTCGGCCGCATCATCACAAGGGTCTGCCCCTCCAACCTCGGTGACCTCTAGTGTAGCAGTCTCGGCAGGAGCAGGAGCCTCTTCTTCAACTTCTTGAAGGGCCTGGGCAAACTGAGGATCAGCAAAGCCGAGACCCACGAAGTCAGAGGCCTTCAAAGTACCGGCCTCTCTCTCTATGATGTCAGCCCATTTGGTAGTGGCGTTGATACCTCTTTTAAGGTATTCAAAGCCAAACCCCATAAACTCATCAGAGGATTTGTAGTCAGAAATGATCTTCTCAGAGGAGTCCTCAAGGGCGGCCCTGACAGCCGAGTGGACCTTTTATTGAAGAACGTCATCTTTAGTCTTCAGTGCGGCAGCATGGTCCTTGCCGAGCTGGGAGATGTCCCTCTCCAACCCCTTCACCTTCTCCTCAGAGCACTTCAGCTCAGACTTGAGGCGCTCTATCTCTGCATTCAGAGCACCCTGGACTTTCTCGGCCTCTTGCCCCTTTTGGATGAGAGGCAACTTCCTCAGAGTCCAGTTTGATAGATGGTGCATAGCGGTCAAGCCCTGCATGTTTAATGATCATGAGTAAAGTTGAAGAAAAATCAGATGTTACACTTCAAAAATGAAGGACAAAATCATACCTGAACGGCTCTGTGAAGGTCGAACTCAACTAGCAGGGGGTGTCCATAGCCCTATAGAAGCGCTTGTCAGCCTCGATCATTACAGAGCCGATGGCATCCAGGGCCTGCATACTGTGGCCGACCACACTATCAGTTAACTTCAACTGATCCAGACGAGCCGACAGGATGTCGGCTGAAGAGATAGGGATGGCATCTCCTGGCGTCTTCTTCTTCGACCTCTGATCCTCAGAGGCATGATCTTCAGGAGCCCTCTTCTTTTTGGCTGGGGGCTTAGAAGTCGAGGGAGCTGGGGGAGGAGCATTAAGCCCTGCTCTCTTGGCAAGTCTTATCAAGCTCGGTGCAGCCATATCCCACAGCTCGTCTGGAATATCCTTTGGTCTCTCTGTAAAAATTAGTAGACCTAAGTTAGATAGTCAAATATGAATAAACTCAGAGGTTAAACTTCAAAAATAAAAATGCTTACCAAGCTCGGTAAGGGGACTTCCACCCAGACCTGTCCCAGAGAGGAAGTGGGGAGTCATCAGATGTTCAAACATAACAACCAGACCATTTACCCCCGATCCTGAAGGGCTTTCACCTTCTGGAGGTTTTGAAGACTTAGGCCAGGGTCGGCCCTGGCAGACATGGTGACCTTACCCCACCTCAGAGGCATCCTCTGCTCCAAATGAGACGAGGGAATACATGGGCCAAACTCCCATGGCCCTGAGGCAAAGAAGTACCGAGGCTTCCAGTTATGGTTGGAAGTCTGGGTCACCTGAAGCAGTTTCTTCTCAGGTCTCCGAGCTACGAAATGGTAGTAGCTCGGATGATTTTTGGCCGAGGAAGGGACGTAACATCCTACAAAGACGTGAACTGGAAGGTCTGAGTGGTGGACAACCTTCCATAACACTATGGCCCCTATTAAGATTCTCCAGGCATTAGGAGAGAGCTGGGAGGGGGGAAATTAATGTAAGAGAGGATGGATCTGATAATGGGGTGAATGGGCAAATGAAACCCCAACTTGAACATCTGCTCGTACAAGCAGATCTCCCCGTCTCGGCCATGATAAGCCCTCTCTTCCCTCAGAGGTCTCCTAAGTTTGATGGAGGGGCTAATAGAATACAGATACCTGAAGAAGAGAAGGTCTACCTCAGTGACAGTACTTTCGATCTCGACCGCCTCAGAGACGTCGACATCACTCTCAACCTCATCATCATCCAGCTCAACGTCGGTCGGAGCAGATGTTGATGGGTTACCAGGAAACCTCTGAGCAAATTCTGCCCCGGTAACATCCGACATAGTGATGGCGTCAATTGGTGGTGGTATGGCCACACTCGGCTCAAGAATCTCAACCTCTGAGGAAGAACTTGAGGTGCTTGAGTGGTTATAGGACGAGGCTCGGCTGGAGACCTCGGCCTGATCAGGGGCCTGATCAGGCCTAGGTGTGAAGTCCATGGCCTCTTGAAAGGAGTCCACAGACATGGGATCTGAGGTAGAAGATTCAGACTCAAACATAGGTATGGGATCAGCAGGAACCCCTATCTGATTGAATTTCTCCATGGGGTCAGGATATATCACCTTCAAAGGTGGGGGAAATAGTGGTCTAATAGGAAATTCTTGTGACCTACGAGCCTCCTCTTGAGCTCATCTATTTGCCTAATCTTTTCTAAAGTCTTCTCTCTAAGAGAAAGGAACTCCTCAAGAAGCTTATATAGGGGTCTGAGCATCAGAGGAAGACACTACACTTGGGGATTTTCCTAAACTCCAAAAGTCACAAATAAGACTGGCTAATAAGCAAAGGAATTTAAAGATCAAACTACTTAAATTTGGCAAGAAAAGCTCGCCTGAAACTATGGTGGTGACGCCGAAAAACCAAGAAAGTCGCCGAAAAGTACGAAAATAAGGGTGCTTGCAGGTAAAATGAAGGAAAAAGTATGGAAAACCTTACCTGAGAATGAAATGGTAAGGAAGAGAGGAGAAAACGCGAGAAATCACCACCCAAATGCCTTGAACCAAGATCTTTCTAGAAGAGAGAAAAGCTGCTGAATGATAGCGACTGAAACGAAGAAATGAAGAAGAAAGAAGGAAGGAAGGGTTCAAAACCCATATATACTCAGGCACAACTCCCAAGGCCCATCATTGCCTTGGGAGCCCCAAAGGACGGCTGACAGCACACGCCTACTAAGTAAGCATGTTCTAGCATTGGACAGGTGTCAGGCAGGTATTGGCTTGGAACAGACAGGCCTCAGAGGTGTAGTAATCCCCTAGTCACTTTCTCTCACATATGACTAAGGGCTGGGGGTGATTGATATGCCCCAAGTGTAACCTCGACCTAGAGACGCTAACCTCGGTCGAGATCATAGCAGATGTGGGACGAGTCTTGGGCACGCGATATCATCCCTCGGCCGTATCAGGGTTGGCCCAGGCCGACACTACTATGAGCCTCTCCAAGGGACATCATAAGGATCGATAGATCTCGTATATGCCTTGAAATGGTAACCTCGGCCATACATAGGCCGAGCCTACAGGAAGTCACCAGCAACCTCATCAAACCACCAGTTCAACCTTATATCAGGCCGACCCTGCCCATTGTCTCGGCTAAGATCAGGCCGAGACCTACATGGAACACTCGGACTGAACAGGTATCAAGACTCACCAACCTCGGCCTCACCAAGGCCGAGGTCATACACCAGGCACGATAGCCGAGCACCTGCTGACATTCAGATAAGGACACGTTGACACAAATCAGTTATAACAAGATTATTCCCCACACGTGGGGAGAATATTGCATCATCATTCTCTACATGTGACAGTGACAGATGGCACTCCCACATTGGTGAGGTAACCACACATGCTCATGGCATGCATGGGGGGTACATTACCCCCCCTAGGTACTATATATAGAGGTCATCCTCTACCTTGCAAAAGGATAAAAAATATTCAACCCTAGCTGGAACTCTGTCCATATACACTGTAAGAGAGAGAAAGCTTGAGAGATTGTATCCATGGCCATTAGTGCCTTGTTGCAGTGAGATTATTCACACATACAGTGGACGTAGGCCCATCTAGGCTGAACCACTTATATCCTGGTGTATTCTCCTCTTCTCCTCATCTCATTCTCTTACTTCTTTACATAATTGTGTTGCCATTGTTGTCCTTAGATTGAGCTTGAGAACACCTTATCTGGTGGTGCTAATCCCAGCATCATCAGTTATCATTCTCAATAAATTTGATTTAATATAAAAGGAGCATATTTATATCTACTGTTATTTTTTTTTTGGATGACTTTAAGCCATATTATCATTATGGAATGCTACTATTATTATGGAAGCCATAATTGTTGATGTTAAGAGGTAGTAATTTTGTTATATATTATTTGGATTGGGTTGGATTTCATTGGATTGAATATTTTAATAGTTATTTTTTGTGATGGCTAAACAATGTAAACGGATACAGAATTTATCCGAATCCGAGGTATCTGAGCGGATACGGATATGGATAGTTATTTTAACTATCCGGGCGAATACGGTTACGGATACGGATAGTGCATCTAGATAGCGGATACGAATATGGAAAACATAGTATCCGATCCGTATCCGTCTGTTTACCACCCCTACCTACACCTAACTACACCCAAACAATCCCCAACCCACCATCTTCTTCCCTACAATACCCACACTCTCTCTCCTCCATTAACACACCTCTCATCCACCTCAATCTCTTACCCACCACTTGAATTCACACACCCACAAACAGACCCAACCTCCGATGCTTGAACCCGACCTCCCCTGTTCGCAAACCATCAACTCGAGACCCGCTACGAACCAAGTCTGGCCGATCCATCTCTCCCCAAACCGTAAACTCACAACCCGTCGACGACGCCCCATCTCCGGCGAATAGATCCTAGTTACTAATATGGTGTCCCGTGATATCCCTAGTTACTAATGGGATATCACGCCCCATAAATGATTTAAAGGAGGAGACGTGAATAGATCCTAGGGGCCTTGTTCATCTTATATCCATAAAGAAGAACACACAAGAATCCAAAATTATGTACGACCCTACCACACTCGAGAAAAAGCACTTTAGCGAGTTGTATGCCAAAGGGAGACTCATCCTTGAGTTTTAGAATGATAAAAAGAAGAAGAAAAAGTCTTTTAAGGGTGGCGCATTTGACAATAATTGGGAAGAATAATCAATAAACTATTACCAATTGATTTTGAGGCCCTCAATTACCAACAAACCTCTATTGATCTCACTACCCTCACCCAAATGCATGGTTTATATGTTCATTAAGGGTAACAAGATTGTGACTTTCAATGATTTTAACAACCACAACTATGAGTTCAAGTTTGGAATTAGTCGAACCATAATTTTTCCGATAGATATCATCACTAAAAGATCTCCTTTGAAATTCCTTTGTGAAGTAGGGATTTAAAAACCTGATCCTAGTAAATCTGTCGAACAAGCATACTTCTTTCTTTTGTCGACTTACAACACTTGGTATTTTCTTTATTATAGTGTTTAGTGTTTTAGGGGATATAAGATTTATGGGAGGACTATAATCCGTCTATCAAGGTGGTTGAACAAAAGAAGGTTAGGGTTGAACAATCTAATTAAATGAATAACATCATTGTCGTGAAGGAAAACTAGATCATCAAGGTTGATTGAGAAATTCAAGAAGAACCTAATGACTGATCATGTAGAACTTTTAGCCACCTATCGTGCCACCAACCAAGAATTATTGGATACTAATAAGGAAATAAAACTTATTCAGGTTAAGTAGGTTTCCTAAACGGACGAGAATACAAAAATGTTGGTTGACAATGATAACGATTATGAATACAAGACATTATTGAGAAATTGGGTTTTATTGAGTCCATTTATTTTAACCAATGATGGGATATGAACTAAAGGGAGGAAACATTTCTAAATTTTTACCAACCTACTAACAAAACTCCCTTGCAAAAATTTGTTATTTAGAATATGCATTCCATTCGACCTAAAGGAGATGATATAGAGGCCAACTACGTCATCAGAAAAGGCGTCAGTCTGGATTTGTGTAGTAAATGCCCAAGTTTTTCTTTATATTTTGCTTTTATTATTATGACGTAAGGACTTTGGGATTTTTTTCTCTTTTCTTTGATTACTTAGTTTTAAATCCACTATCAGTGCCAGTTTTAAGGGGAGGCGGAGGGGGCAGCCGCCTCGAGGCCCCAAATTTCGACGCATTTCAGGGGGCCCCAAATTATATATATATATATATATATATATATATATATATATATATAGAGAGAGAGAGAGAGAGAGACTCACCTACATCATGATGTATACCTCACACCTAGTTCTAGGAGCTAAGAAATATTTTTTCTAATTTTTTTATTTTTCTCTTGAAATTAACCTTCCAATCAACTCATATTAAAAAAAAATAGGTTAAAATACATTTTTTATCCATTTTTAAAAGATCAACAAAACACTGATGGCGCAAACCCTTATAAATAAGGTATTTTAAGCAGTTTTTTGTGAATTTTTTAAAAATAGATATAAAATGCATTTTGACCTAATTTTTTGAACATTGATTTATTGGAAGGTTAATTTCAAGAAAAAAATATGAAATTTGAAAAAAAAAAGCTTTTTAGCACCTGTAGATAGGTATTATGGATGAATGATGTATAGCGCATGATGTGGCTGAGAATTCTCATATAGATAGATAGATAGATAGATAGAGAGAGAGTGAGGGAGAGAGTAAGGCTCACCTACATCATGATGTGTACATCACGCCTTGTTCTAGGTCCTAAGAAACCTTTTCTCCAAATTTTTTATTTTTCTCTTGAAATTAATCGTCTAATCAACCCATATTCAAAAAATTAGATTAAAACACATTTTGTAGCTATTTTTAAAATATTCACAAAAAATTGATGGCCCAGACCCTTATAAATAAGGTATTTTGAGGATTTTTTTGTGAATTTTTTAAAAGTAGCTACAAAATGTATTTTGACATAATTTTTTGAACATGGGTTTACTGGAAGGTTAATTTTAAGAGAAAAATAAAAACTTTGGAATTTTTTTTTAGGGCGTACAAGTAGGTGTGATGTATGGATGATGTATAGAGCATGATGATGTTGGTGAGCTTTTTCATATATATATATATTTATATATATATATATATATAGTACTGTTCTTGTGCTAACTATTCCGCATTTTTAAAATGCACACCGGACATGTGTCACCTAGCTGTGAGCCCGAAAATTATCGATTAAATTATAGGTACACTCTCTTTCTTTTCTAGACTCACCACCAGATAACAGAGATTCGATCCGCACTTTTAAAATACAGATTAATTTGCACAAGGTCAGTACTCATATAGCATTTAAACTTCGAAACTCCTGAAAATTATGTAAACTTTCGGTTCCGAAAAAAACTCTACAATATCTAGGGGTGGCAATTCGGGTTAATCGTGTCATTTTCGAGTTTTGTTGATTTTTATTTCAGTATAAGTTTTAAGTACTCTTAAATCTATATAAGTTAATCGTGTCATCTTCGGGTCATTTCGGATTATTACCATAAACGGATTACCGTGTCAAAAATTGCCAGCTCTAACAATATCTCAAAAAACCAAACGACACACACAAAATAAAGTACTCTTCAAATACTTCAATCCCACACAAATTGATTGAAGCAGTACAATATATAAAGAACCAAAAACCCATCTAATTCACCCAACCTTACCCCAACAGACCAAACCAGCACTGATTTGTAGAAAACCAATCTGCAGAAAAATGAATCCCTCCTCGGCGCTGATCTGCAAGAAAATCCATCTATTCTTTTCTCTGTTTCTTTGTTATATTGATATCATTTTGCTGATTTTTTTCTCCTTTTAATAATCAATGTTGATAAAAAGGTTGTGATGTTGAAAAGCTACCAATTTATGAGGGAACACCGCCATGCTCGTATTATGATTATAAATTACCCATAGATCCTTTTGAGCCTTATAGACCATTTTGAGCCTTTCTTGGTATATATAAAAAAAAGTTGTAATACTCTATCCAAGTCGCATGTGTTTTTTTTTCAAATAAAATATTGTATTGTCTTTTAATCGATTTATTTTTTATTAAATTTATAAACACACTTTGGTTTTGATTTATCTTTTAGAAATTCTATTTTTTATTTATTTCGGTTGACTGAGAAATTGAGATAACTATGTCCGAAGAGCGATTGAATGGATTGGCTATATTATCAATCTAGAAAGACACGGTAGAGAAGTTTGATTATGCTAAGTTAACTTATCACTTTGCTTAAAAAAATGCGAGAAGAGTTCACATCAAATGATACATTATTATACTTGATTTGTATTTCTTTTGGGAAGGAATGTACGAGAGTGTGATTTGTAGACCTTTGTGCTTGATAATAATAAAAAAAAATATTTTTATTTTGAGTAATAACTATTTTTTTAATTTATAAATTAAAAAAATATATATCATGTTAAATATGGGGTCCCAATTCAAGAGTTCGCCTCAAGCCTCTAAAATTTCGGAACCGGTCCTGTCCACTGTCCACTTTTTCCTTTATCTTTTTTGTAATAATTTTTGTCCTAATGAAATGCAATTATTTTAAGGTATCAACAATCGTCAAACATTTCACAAAGATGTGATATTAGGTGAATAATACTTATATTCATCTTATAAACACTTGTAACTTTGGGGTACATTTTAATTAAATGTCACTATGAGAGATACCCAAGCTAAAATGGCCTTGGTGGTCATACTTGTGATATGAGTAATCTGTCACGAGTTCGAGCTTCGGTACCAAGTACTCTCTCTCTCTTACTCACACTACGAGAGATTCTACCTCACCACTATCTCTTGGTCAAAATTTGATTGGTCTTGGCAACCATAAACACTTGAGAACATTCAATCTGAATTTAACTAAGAGGATAACTTTTATCACAAGATTACCAAGTCATCATAGAGTACACAATGAATTTTAATTAGTCAGCCGACTATTAGATCGTATAGTCAATCCTATTGAGTTATACAATAATTTAGTTAGGAGTGTGAACCTAGCGTAGGTATTCTCCCTTTTCTAGGATTTAGAGTTGTTTTTTATCTTTAGAAACTATTCCCTTATTCTTTATTATTTTTGCACGATCTTACTAAATTTGCCATAATACTGCAACTATTATGAACTCGATGTACACAAAGTTATAATGGAAAATGCAACAATAAATATTATATTCATGAAGTTCAATTTCTAAGATTTCTTAACTAATTGGAAATGACCAATCCGATGTAATACATCGTAATTTCAAATTAGTAAATTTTAATAATTTAATTTTAAGCAATAATATGATTGAGAGGATTTATGATTTAAGAAATTAAACTAACTAAAAAGGTTTAATTTATATTAATTATGTGAATTTTGTACTAATTAAATGGATGAAAGTGGACATTTATTTTTAACTAAGATGCATTAGGCACCAAGTTAGGGTTTGGAGGTGTAGTGTGTGTATTATGATGTATGGATTCAAGTTGTGATAGAGAAATAAATAAGGAGTGAGAGGAGGATAACTGGGGGTGTCCCGTGATATCCCATAAGTTGTGAAAGCGAATTGTGATATTAGTTCATATGATCATCTTACAATACGCTTCTAATTGTTGAAACTTCATGTGAATCCCTTAGTAACTTGTTGTAATACCCCATATTTTTTGTATTTTTTTAATGATTCTTACTTATGAGAAGAAATTAATAAATTAAAATTAATTATTACTTGAGTGAATTGGTAATATTAAAATGTACATTTAGATGATGATTAAATTAGCATGTTATGTGATTTATTTGCGTCGTATGTTATGTTTAATTAATTGGTGTAATTAATTAAATTGGACTATATGCCATTACACATAAAATAAATATGTATGTATTTTATTTTACGTTGAGAGGTATTGATGTGAGTTATGAGGTACTACCATTTGAAGCGTTCCAGAGGTACAAGCAATTTGACACGTTTATGTTCAACTAGGAATTCACACGGAGTGATCATTATGTCTATGTCAAGCGTCTCAAGGAAGGTAATTTCATCTATTTACTCTTGTATGCCGATGACATGCTCATTTCTTGTTCGAGCATGGTAGAAATTGAAAAGATGAGTGCTAGGAGTTTCCGAAGGGTCAAATTCCTTCGTGACACCACCGATAGCATTGTCAGCTCCTTTTATTCGGAGGAGTTGCTCAAACGAACGTTAACAATGTTTTCAGTCCACAAACAGAGATACCCACTATAGCCCTTCCTCCCAGCACATAAAATGTGGCATCCACTACACCACTAAAGGTTATTACATCCGTGGTACTTCCCACGCAAAACACCCTCTCCCCACCTAGCCTATGACACAGGAGAAAAGGGATAATCCAAGGTTTTGTCACATCCATAACAAGGTGGGCCACCCAGACAGTAAGTGTTTAACCTTGAGAAGGCTCATTTATGCCCATGTTGAGAAGGAGGACATTCAATTACCCCAAACAAACGTAAATTATAATCCTTTCCCAATTCATGGGGCCAGAATGGATAGCGCTTATGACGAAGAGGCAGAGAAAAGCCTGAAAGAATAAAGGGTATTAAAGAAACTTTTAAGGAGTCTTTAAAGGAATGCATATTTGAAATGGATCACCTAACCCTGGAGGATGACTTGTGTTCAATTGATGATTTGGGCCAACAACGGGAAGCTTGCTCGCTAGGTGCCACAAACACATTAATAGCCTACGATGAATCAATATACAAAGATGAAGAGGAAGTGTATGAGCTGTAGGAAGACCACGTGGATCCTTGGGTGGAGTGTGCCATGGTAGCATGGTCATACAAGTTCAGTTGGTTCTTTTACTAAGTGGGACTACCTGGCAACTGCAGGTTACGCGAACGATTCTGGAGATTACAAAGAAGAACATGGATCCAAACCTGCACTGTAAGGGGCCTATGGCCAAGCTAGTGAGAAGATTCCACTTAGAAGTCACATTCTCTGAGGCATACCGCTTTATTAGGAAGACTCATAATAGACCGCTCTATGTGACGACTAGTGTGAATGGGTGTTGCTTCAATAGCATTTTATTTGATAAAGGAGATTCCATCAATATCATGCCTATTGGGTTCTTCTATACTTGCAACATTGCTGAAATAAGGACTGTGCAGAATCCCTTAGCCATATCACGATATTATAATCAGTCCTCCAAATCCATTGGTTATGTTAACGTGGAAATCACCATGGGGAATATTACTTCCCATATAAAGTTCCATATAATGGAATGCGAGCCATTATACCAACTGCTGGTAGGAAGGGTATGTATGCACAACCATGGGTTAGTGCCCTCCACTTATCATACGTGTGCTAATGAAAAAATCAAAGGCAAGGAGGTTGTTATTTGAGCATCTAAGAAGTCGTTTGCACGCAAGGAAGCACATTTGGTGGACGATGCATTTTGTACTGAGTTAGCCGAAGAAGCCGTGGTGCTCACTAGATACACTGGTGGAAGTAGAGTGCCCAACACTAGGGAAAGGGTGTGCACTAGGATTATATCGATTAACATTTTGGAGTAGCATGAGGTAGATCGAAAAAGCGTGAGACCTCCCAGTTTGTCTAGGCAATTACGCGACAGGATGACACCACAGATCGATCTGATTGAGCATCAGGTCCAACAAAAAACCGTCCTTAGTGGGTTTTCTGCGAGAAACTGGTAGAAAATTGTTGGAAGAGGACATACAGGGAAGAAACCCCTAGACAGTGAAAGATAATTGTGCTAGAAAATGGCTAGATCATTTACAAATTATAAAGGTGTGAATTGGGAGCTGAAAGTTTAGGCACTGAGGCTGACCCGGTTTACCAATGTTTTTTGGTAGATAACCATGGGCATTTCATGGTCATTGATAACTCCAATGTCCAAGAATTTATGATTTTTCAGACGCAACTTTCACAGAGTGGAAGAAAGCTAAGGCATTGATGCTGTAGGAACTCATGAAAGAAGAAACTTACTTGTGTAAAAAATAAAGGGTGAAATGGATTAGTGAAGGGGATTCAAACACGAAATTCTTTCATTCTCTGGCTAAGAAAAAAACTCAATAGTTTATTAATTTTTAGACTAAGGTTAGATTTATTCTAGCTCTTGTTCTACTGATTTCCCAGAGATTGTTCTACTGATTTCCCAGAGATAAACAATATTAGGTGGGGTTGCATAATAGGTGAAGTTCAAAATAAAGAATAACACAATTCTTGATAACAGAACATTGAAACATCGGTAATTTAAAATCGATGAATTTTTTCCTCGATATATAAGGTCACTTTCTCGCTGGAGCAATGATTCAAAATTTGTTTAGCCAATAATTTCACAGATAATGGTGACATTGAGGATGGATTCATGGAGCATGAAAAGAAATAAGGATTTGCATACATAACTTGATATCCATCAAAACATGTCATTTTCTACACATATGATGATAGATTTTCCTTAAATACAAGTAGGGATGGAGTTAATGACTTCCTATATTTCTAATAAATCTCTGTTTCAATCTTTAAGAAGTTTTCGAGGTGTAATTGATGAAGTGAGAATGAAATAGAACCTCAAATCCTAAACTCTTCTTAAATTTTAAATATTTACGAAAATGAGCTTGCATTTGTTATGTATGTATCAACACGTCAATACAAAATTTCAAGATTGAGCCTTTGTGACAGAAGGAAACAACCAAGTCAAATTACATTTTCCCAGTTGTAGCTCAAGGAAATAATCCATAAGGAAGTGAAACAAGTCAAATACATGATGGAATTTAAACGAGTTTCTTTAATTTACTTTGGAATGACAGAGGTGTTATATGATGGAATTTACCTTAATACAACTCCATGATGTCTTCGACATTTTCCCATCGATGTTAAACGTGGTAATCCCACTGCATGTAAAGAGAATTCAAACATGTGTATTACGAGATCGAAATAATAATGTACACATAATGCATGTCAAACAAAAGTGAAAATTATATTATACTCACGTAGTGATATACAACTTATTTTTATCACTCGATATCGTATTCAATGAATCCAACTAATAAATAGTTCTTGTGAACAAATCAACAAATTCGTCTCCATAACCAATACCCTAATCAAAACAATTCCCTAATGAGAATATACATACGTATATGTTCAGCACGATTGTGCACGTGTGTGCCTCTATGTGTGCGTGTATAGAAACAGAGAAAAATGATATAGAAAATGACAGTTCACCGTGTGTAGCAATAGAGAGGTAGAGATGACGAAGGACTGGTAAAGATGGTCGCTGAGTGTCAAAGATTAACTTGATGAAGGCCTGGCAAAAAAAGATTATAGTCATACTCAAAATGTTATAAATGATACTATGTAAATGTTATTTATATCATCTGAACCTTTTGTGACATAATGTAAATTTAAAAATGACTATTTTTCTTGTCGTGACACTAACCAATGGAAGGAGGCACAACTCTCCCGAATTCTAGGAATTGCTCATGAACTCATGGTATGATATGGGTTTCGTCAATGACTACAATCCTCACATCTATAATTACATTACACATGGTATGATATCGTATGTTATGTGTTGACTGCCACCACTCTAACATCATAAATAGTCACACAACACCCCTCCACACACACACACACACACATCAAACAGAACAAAGATATATTGATAAATAAAACTAAATCTAAATATGAATGATAAACACAACGGAGATGATTGTTAAAGAAGTAATGCACATCTTAGTCAATGGGAAATAAGAATGTCATCAATAATGCATAGTAATGTGACACCCCGCCTGATAAAATACTGAGCGATCACTCCTGTACCAAATTAAAACAGGAGTCGCATATGGTTCATTCTTAGCACCACTGTCGAAAACCAAATTAATTACTAATAACCTATTGGGCTGGCGTCAATTTTTATTTTACTAATCTTTTTAAACAATTAATCAATTAAAACATTCACACGGTTTGTATAAATGAAACTGAAAAGAAATGAAATAACCGAACACTCAGCACAACATAAATACAACCAAATCGAATGCCGCACTAAAAGACGATAAAAGAATAAATAAATGCAGTTGGGTTATTATCCCAAATGTTTAAACAGTACCTCCTATCTAGAGTACAAGAATAGAAGCATCTACGGTAATCCTGCACACATCCACAGCTGCTGCAGCAGACGTCTGACTCGAAAGAAGCATCATCCAGGCATCCTTGTGTCTGGACACCTATATAATATATATATATAGCAAGAGAGGAAAAATATAGAAACGGGTCAGAGCCCGAGTTGTGAAGATATTTTGCAAGTGCATAATTGCTTTATTTTTAAAAATATGTTTTATCTCATATTTAAATTGGTATCGCACTCCCGTGAGATACCCCTCACCTCTCTTCTAATAGTGCACACCTAGCGCATCCCTCTAAACATCCTAGTCAAGCTACGCTGCCGAACTAATCCGTCACCCCCAAACTCTAGATACTCCTAAGAAAACCAAGTACTAAGGGCTAAACTTCTCCCCAGTCTCAACACTATGCCATGTTCGTGCGTGGGGTGTCTCGCGAAGCGAAATCCAAACAAGGAACCCCCCGATACACTACTACGTGTCAAGGTCGATCATCGAGATCCATTATACCCTCAGTACACCACACACACACACACACACACACACACACACACACACATATATATATATATATATATATATATATACTCATATATTTATATACATTTTCATATTTACTTTCATATACATATCACATTTTGAGTCCGGATATAATCTCCCGGAATGAGAATTAAATCTATCTTTCTTTTATCTCTTTACTCTAATAGAGATATATAATATCTTGTTCTCATGCACAAGTAGTATACAATACACATCAATATAATAATCATCCCAATAGTATACCATACACACATGTATAATAACCATCCCAACGAGCTATAACTCCAGGATGCGGTCTCTCAATGCTATCATCTTCCAGGGCATCACTCACGTACCATCCTGGGGACCACCGGTAGGATTAAATATCACCTACTTCGTGGTCATAGGTCACAACGTATGGGAAGCGATCATAGTTCCTAACCGGTCAAGTGAGAACGACACATACCCACGACTTCTCACCCCCAAAAATAAAATCACACAAATAATAATGGACGACTATAACCTGGGGAATATCCACACCCTGCTCCTCAAGACAGGGGCTCACCCTCATCGTGAAACTTCCCATGATAGAATTAGAGGAGGTATGCTTCACACACACACACACACACACACACACACACACACACACACACACACACACACACACACATATATATATATATATATATATATATATATATATATATATATATATATATATATATATACATATCCGTATAATCTTTTATATATACTTTAATCACATAGTATATATACTATATATTTCTCCTCGAATATATATAAACGACCATAATTGCCAATCACACATAGAGATGACCAATAATCCCAAACATTCTCTCAAATAATCATATGCATGAATTCACACACTCATGATACTATACCCAAAGTATTCCCTCACTTCGATAAATAATAAATACAATATTCCCATTTAAGGATTTATTGGATATCTCTAACTATACCAAGTCACACTAAGTACATAAATATATTCCCAAATTTATCCTAGTAGTCTTGTAGGATTTACCCAACCATAATCAATATAATTATGTTTTCCTACACGCATAATTATATAGGCCTAAATGCCCATTGAATTTATCCCAAGGAATATTCGTCACCAAACACCCTTAACTTAAATAGGTCGTGGATTCAATTTCCACGAACCCAATGACTACATTTCGCTCAAATAATAATCTATGGTTCCCACTCTATATTTAGGAACCCCTAATATTTATCTCCAAACAATTCTAGCCTTAATACTCCCAATATCTGGTTTGATTTCTAACTAACGATTTTGATCTCGGACAACCTTCCGTAGAAAAATCATTATAGATCCAACAAAAATCAGAAAAATACGTGGTCAGTGCCCACGCGACCGTATCGAAAATACCTACAAATTTTATTTTTTGACCAAGAGACGAATCGATTCTCTTCCTAGCCGAATCGATTCAGAAAGGACGCTGTCTTACTATTCATCATCTTCTCCAACTTTCTCTTTTTAATCCAACATTCAACCAACCAATCCCTTAAGGTTTCTACATCATTAACCAACATAAATATCATCTACTAACTATGATAAAACCAACACACCAATTAAATCAAGGGATTAAACAATTAAATGAAGATTTCAAACCCTAAATCCATTTTTACCAATCTTCCATTTTCTCACCAATAACTACACCATTAACATGGATTCTTACTCACAATTTATATGGAGTTAATAACACATCAAATTATACGAGATTAGTCAACCAAGTCTAATTTTATTTCAAGAATCAAACTCAAAATCACATCGTTTATACCAACTATAATATGAGAAAAATACACTCAAGTAGTTAAAGCAAGATAAACACTTGCCTGGAGGATAAAATCTGACGATCCCGGGTCGAATCCCGCGGAGTTTGGCCCAAAAATCATTTTTCTCTATTCCTCTCTTCCTTCCTCTCTCTCTTCTCTCTTTTTTTTAGTTTTCTTTCCCCCTCCCTCCTTATATAGTGAGAAATAAGGGTTTATCCCTTTTAAACCCAAAAATGACTCGTTTACTCAATTACGAGTTCCTTTTACTCTAAAAATTCTCGAAACTCAATTACGAACCCCGGATACTCTATTTTGACTATCTTGACCATTTCGAGACCAACCGCACACTCGAAATCTCCATCCTAGGTACTTGATCGTAACCCACTAATTTAAACCCACATAACTTAATGTGGTATTCCTAATAAAATATTATCCTCTGTTGCTTTACCCAACTATGACGTATAATTAAAATACTCCGACATATTTACCAAATCCCAAAAGTAAATATAACACCCATAGAAAATCATCTTATCCATGAAAATTACAAAAATTACTATTCCGAGAAATTCCTCAAAAATTCCAATTTACACTCAATTATGGAATTTAATTATCCCCCAAAAGTACGAGGTGTTACAAGTAATAGCCGACAATCTTATCCCATTTAGTATCTTGATTATTTATGCATTTGATAAACTCAAATAGACATATTATGTGATTCTACAATCAACTCAATCTTAACACAAACATACCAGTGACGTAAACACATTTCCATCTCTAATATCATAGACAACAAAAGCAAAGCTTCCTTCTATATCTTATATAAACTTATCAGATGGTTGGGGATCTGATCATGAAGAAAACTATATTCTTATACGACAGACATAGTCACATTTATCACCTATGATATACCACATCATTTAAACAGAGCAAACATGTTATTTAGTATCCCAAAGAACAAATCTATTCCACAAAATAAGCATCAATATGGAGAAAAAAACATGATCAACAAAACTCTAACAACAATTTATATCAATAGAGACTCGTTTATGTATTATATTTGATGAAGTGAGGATATTTTAACAATAGGATGATCTCAGATTGAGTTATTTATATGAATAAGTCCATTGTGACATTCAGTCATCAGAATTACTACTGGTCTTTGGAATCAACTCAAGCATTTATACAAAAGACAACATTAGTGATTAATTTATAAATGATATAAGCCAAAATAACTATCTCATTAATAACATATGTTTACAAATAATAGTCCCATTGTTAAAATAACGACGCGCCTAACAAAACCCAGGAGTAAGATCAATTATTTATGTACAAGTGTAATAATTTATATTCAATGAACAAACTCACTCCCAATAACATTGTCAACGTTCTTAAAAAGAGTGAAACACATTAAACTTGGAACAAGAAAATAAATCACAAAATTTCAAATCTAAATTACTCACAAGACAAAACATTCAAATATAAAAATTTCTTAGATTTTTCTATCACCGACAACCCTATGAAATCAACATTACTAATGTGTATGGTCATATTGGGTAATTTTATGAAACATGTAAACTACATCAGCATTTCTGAAATTTCAAAAGGTTATAAAGACGTATATTACATTCTTTTCAATCAATTCATTTTCATAAATCGTAATACAATCATTCAGATGCATTTTCAACATGATTTTCGCAAATTATATTCTCTCTGTATGTCACACAAATTAAGCTATACTCATTACTAGTATCAACGAAATCAAAGAAAATTACTAGTGTAATTGTAAGCTCAAGTGGGAATAAACAAATCGTCCAATTTGATTTGCACAAAATTCTACTAACTATAAAACTTCAACCCCTATTAAATCAAATAAACAAATATCCAAAACGTAGAAAAGTTGTATAATAAACCATATGCATTTTGATTTCTTACCTTTGTATGCTTCTATGGAGACTATGAGCAAAATGGGTCTTAAGTGGTGGAAGGCGGATAAACCATAGCCTCCACTACCATCAGGACAACACAAACCGTCGGGAGAAACACAATGCAATTTAAGACGAGCTTAAAAAGATGAAATCACCGGTCCAAATGTCAAATCACAAAACACTGGATCACAAAACACAATAATCATTGAGTGTATAAGAATATTCAAGAATCCATATAATTTTGATAACAGACAGTTGTTTGATCAAATTTTTCTTTATACACATACATATATGGATAGATCCAATCATTATAGAGGTACATGTATTTGTGCATATTGTTATATAACCCGAGATAATGAAACAATATAATAGTTGTTGTTTCTATATGGTGCATATTATTTCATATGTAAGATATACCAAAGTTGAGGAAATCAAACCTCTTCACTTCACAAATAAAAATTTCACTAAAAAGATAGGAACTTTCATAAAAAAACACTACATAATTTGATAATATAGTACCAAAAACATGCACTGCCCCCTTTCCAGATGAGAATCAAATGAGGAAAATTTAACTAAGTACTAATTAATAATTAAATGAAAAAAAAACAACGGTAATAAGGAGCTTTGCCTTATATCTGAAAAACCAAAATAGGTTAAAAAAATAATAATGTAAAGAGGATCCGTCACTTTGACTAGTAGTTCTTCATGCACAAGCGTGTCCATAAACTCAATTTTTAGAAATTAAAAGCGAAAAATGAGAGAGAAGAAACCTTAAGTATCAATTATGTTTATACTAGTTTTTTTAGGGGATCGATTCATTGAACAAATCGATTTAAGACGAAAAAATTAATAAATTGAATCACTGAAGAAATTGATTCACTGAACAAATCGTGTAGCTTTTGAAAAACCTAGGAATTAATCTCAAGGACAAATCGTAAGAGATGGAAAAATCGTGTACCTACCGTGGCGATGGTGACTCGCCGACGCCGGTGCCGCTGCTTAGAGAGGTGGAAGAGATGAGCCAAGAGAGCGAGAGAGATGTACTGCTGGCTATTGCTGGATCGTGCAAGAGAGATTTGGGAGAGTTGGCCCTTTTTTGGGAAAGAATTTGATATGGATCCAATTCTATGGGGTCGGGAATGCAAAAAAAAAAAGACCCCTCTTCTTTTTTTTCATTTATCTCAGTTTTTAGTTGAAGTCTAAAATAACTAAAATTACAAAGGGGTATATTTATGACATCTCTATATTAATTTGAGATAAATGGTTTAGTTTTTATCTCAGTTTTACTTAAATTGAAATAAAATTCACCTTCAAAGACAAACTGACATAAATGTATATCATTTATATTATTTTACATTTGTCTGACATAACGCCAATTTTCAAACTGACATAAATGATAACTTTTCTTGTAGTGGAAGTCAATTGAGCAAGTAGTTGAGGCAGTTGTAGGTGATTTGTTTAGGGTTAGTGTAGGGGGTGAGGTAGGAGTGGGAGATAAAGAGGAAGAGAAAGAAAAAGATAAATCACAAGAGAAAGAGAGAGAAGGAAAGTGAGGAAGAGAGAGATGAAGAGAGTGAGGCAAGGAGAGAGGAGGAAAGAAAGGAGGAGAGAGATGAGGAGAGGAAGATAGAGAGGAAAAGAGGCAGGAAGAAGGAAAGAGAGGAGGAGAGGACAAGTCTTCTTCCTCAAAAGATACAATCCAACAGTCCACATCAAAAGGGCTAGAGAAGAAAGCTCGTAAAAAAATAAGCCACTTAGATTCCCAACTGCTCGAGGGGTGCACGCAAAATAACCCTAAACTCTTGAAAAATTATAATAACTATATCGATTATTTTATTTGGAATAGAGATGAGGAGATGGAAATAATGAAGTGCATATTCCACTACAAGAAATTTGTTGAGTGGGAAATAGCAAAGAGGATTAGCGGGATATAGAGTTGGTAAGGAACTCAGTGTTGTACGATCTTATTAAACACTCATATCGGTACATAGACTATGCATCAGTGTTGGAATTCATCGAACGGTGGTAGCCAAAAACAAATTCATTTCACATGTCATTCGGTGAGATGGCCATAGCCCTAAATGATGTGTACCATCTCCTCTAAATCCCGATAGTAGGTAAACCGGTGAATGGTACTATTTTGAAGAAAATCGAGGAGATGACGACCCAAATCTAATGGCTTGCTAAAATTTGGGTTGTACCGAAGAAGAGGACAAGGAGGAGTGTAAGTCTGTATATATTGCTCGTTTTGACTGGATAATGAATTTGCGTAAGCGGAGGGTTAAGAATTTGGGGTTAAGATCTTCAAAGAGGAGGATTGAGCAGGCTGCTAGGGGGTACTTGCTTTTTATGGTCGGTTGCTTGTTATTCCCGAACAAATCGAGTAACCGAGTCCCATTGTACTACCTGCAGTCCTTGTGAAAGGTCGAAAAATGCAAAGATTATGCTTGGAGGATGGGTGTATTAACCATTTATATCGGTAGTCGGGGATTGCCTCTCGTGTAGACGTTTGATAGGTGGCTAGATATTCTCCCCTTCTCGTGGTACATATTTTAAATTTAACACGTGCTTTTAATTTTATTTCGTAATATAATAATTCCCTAAGAAATATGTCTATATGAAATTTTGTTTTGTTTTGAGTGCATGTGTGGATATACGACCACTTCAATTTGGCGAGGGGGGTTAGAAATCTCGACTTTTAACATAGCGAGCCGTGTTTATGCAAATGGAGGGCGCAAACAGTGCAAGGGATGCCTTTGCACATATACTAGAGTTAAGGGAAACCTTAGATAATTTAAAAGCTTCAAACGTAAGTATTTGTTGTTTTAAATTCAGTATTTATGTTCTTTATTTATGTACGTACTAACATTTGGAATTACGTATAGGTTGTATGGGATCCCTACTCCGAAAAAGGTGAGGCCTACCCATTTCAAGAGGTCTCAAGTTAGAATGGCCTCCTTATTTGCTATGATGTTGGGGAACCCAACTACCCGGAGAAGGTCCTACGCTAGGCTAGATGTGTTTAAATAATTACTAAATCGCTAATGCACCGTTTGTCAGAGGAGAGGGGGAAGACCCAAGCCCGATACAAATTAAAGTTTGATATCGAGAAATGGTATCAACTTAATTGGGTCAACCATGTTCTATCTGATGCCAGACGTTCGACTGTGGTGAGGTCTGTACCTTGGGAATGTTTGGATGGGTACATGTCTTAGTACCTAGAAAGATCTCATCCATACATTCAAAATCCTAAGCATTGAATACACAAGCTGGAGCTAAAGTACTTGGATAAAATGGTAAATGTTTTGAATTGATTCTTAAATTGATTTCCTTTGTTCAATAATTATCTAACACATTTGATGATAATTTATATATAGGCTAAGGGTATAGACGTAGCCATTAGCATGCTCTAGGAAGCTATTGATGGAGGCTCAAACCAGGAGGTTAAGAATGTCCTTGAACTATCACGTGCGACGCTTGACGCCCTGATAGAAGATAACGGAACATACGCGCATATAGAAAGGGGAAAGGCCCCCATGCATCAAGAAAATCGGACTAAGGCACTGAATAATCCAACCCCCAAGCAAACGACCACACTAAGAAAAAACCACCCCGAATAAGTGTTTAAAGAGAATTTAGACAGAATTTGTTGGAACAATTTGAATGTAACTGTATTTTTAAAATTTTTGTATGTAAAGTATCACAATTTTGAACATGGTTCAAAGTCTCGGTATCGATCCCAGTATCGACCACCCGATTTTCAACTCGATCGCGATATCAGTCACGGTACCGGGAGATACACAAAGATACACTATTTATAGAGAAAAAAATCTAGAAAACTTTAAAAAAATACGATTAACAATGTGGAGCAATCAGATAAGTTTAAAAGTACCCTTTAATATGCATAACAAGGTACAATTGATTATACTGACGTGGTGCGAACTTGCCACATTCAATGTTCCATAATAAATTAATGTTTTATTTTCACAGAAGATACAAATATTATATTTTTACAAAGAAAAACAAATATTACTTTTTTAGTAAGAGGATATTTTTTTTTTACAAAGAGGATACGACTGTTATTCTTAGTATTATTTTTAGTAAGAGGATACAAATGTGTTTTTTAAGTATGTTATATTTTTCTAAAAAGGATAGAAATGTTTCTTTTTTAGTATTGTTATTTTTTTTACAAAGAGGATACAAATTGTGATTTTGACAAAACACTACATTTTTTTACAATCGTTTTTAACAAAAATGATGCAAATGTTAATTTTTTATAAAAGGAATGTAAATGTTATTTTTTAAATCAATGTAAACTTTATTTTTTTACAAAGTGGATGCAAATATTTTTTGTGTTTACTTGTGTTTGCAAATGTTATTTTTACATAAAGGATGCAAATATTATTTTTACAAATGTTTAGAGGATACAAATATTATGGTTGTATATTTGTTTGTAAAAGAACAACATTTATGTTTTATACATAATAACATATTGAAAGATAACGGTGGGAACATTATTATAAAAAATAATAACAAATAACATTTGGATCATTTGCATTCTTAAAAAAAAATTGGCACATATCCAACGCACTAAATTAAACCCACGCGATGACCAAATAACCCCCACACACATAACACTAAATTAACTAAACAGTTAGCCTTTCGTAACCCCCCCCCCCCCCCCCCCCACAAAAAAAAAAAAAACCACGCTTACCAACACAACACTAGGGAGAGAGAGAGAGATAGATGCTTAGTTACTTATAACATCTCGGCTGATATGGGTCGATGCTATTGTGATATCATTGATATGGGCCGATTCCATTGTGATATCATCGATATGGGCCGATTATACCATGATATCACCGATACTATCGAGAAATTATCGATATAGGGTCGATTCACATCAATAATTGAAAACTCAATTCATAACTCGGAATCAGATCGGTGGGCACTAATACCTAGTCAACTCGATCGTATTGTTGCGGTATCGACCTTGACTTTGAACCATGATTTTGAATTATCACATGTTAAAAAATTGTGTTAGGTGTTTGAATGTTAATAACTTTGAAACAAATTTGAATTATCACATGCTTGATAGTTAACAAAATTGCGTTATGTGTTTGAATTATATGTGATTGAATGTTAACAATTTTGAAGCTTATATACTTTTCCTAAGTCTCTGCATAAAACAAACGGTGAGAAAAAATCGTGTAATACAAACTTACGATGGCATCTCATCGTACCAATGCATTTCACAGTTGCATTAGATCGTGTAAATTTGGGTGAAAAATAGGGCCAAGTCTCTGAGTAAATGTCACAGTGAGACCTAAGCGTGTAATAGATACTTACGGCTATAACTCACCGTACCGTGAGAAGGCACAGTCGCATTAGACCGTGTAAATTGGGGTGAAAATAGGGCCAAGTCTCTGAATAAATGGCACAGTGAGACCTAACCAAGTAATAGATACTTACGGCTATAACTCACCGTGTCTTAAGAAGGCACGGTTGCATTAGACCGTGTAAATTGGGGGTGAAAATAGGGCCAAGTCTCTGAATAAATGGCACGGTAAGACCTAACCGTGTAATAGATACTTACGGATATAACTCATCGTGTCTTGAGATGGCACGGTTGCATTAGACCGTGTAAATTGGGGTAAAAATAGGGCCAAGTCTCTGAATAAGTGGCACGATGAGAACAAACTGTGTAGTAAAATCTCATGGCTATTACTCATCGTGTCTTGAGAAGGCACGGTTGCATTAGACCATGGGAATCAGAGTGAAAAAGGGCCAAGTCTTTGAATAAGTGGCACGGTCCGAGTAGACAGTAAATGGTTTATTGACGGTGTGGTGTCACCGTAGGTTTATATGGAATGGTGTGGTGTCACCGTGTGTACACATTCTGCGGTGTCAAGGAATCGTACGTTGTTTACAATACCCCAAGATTTCTAATTTATCACATATAACCATTTTATATTAGAGTATTAGTTGAAAAAAGATACAAAGACTTACAATCAATAATTGTTAAGAGGCATAAGACTTTACATATAATAAATGATTACAAATAGATACAAAAAATTATAATCCATTTACATATAATCAATGATTACAAACAATTAAAAAAATTATCCCTAGATTTTTAAGAATTACAATTTACATATAACCAAAATTTCCAATCCTCATAATTAAAAAATACTTTCACCACTGAATTTAAGCCGTCGTCAAGTCCTCATCCTCATTGTACTATATGAAGCACGATTAATTTCTCATCGCAATGTCTTTGGGAAAGAGATTCTGAAATGTTTGAAAGCGGGACTTAAACAAACTAGGCCACTAACGAGCATCTTGACTGGCCCTTGATATCCAGTTAGAGGAAATTAGTGGTAGGGGGAAAATCGTGAGCACTTCAAACTCACCCAATGAATATTTGACGAGTTTCGGATATAGATGATGCGATTGTCTTCCATCCTAGGTTTTGTCCCGGCATCGAATGGAATAAAAGTTAAGCATTGATATTTGGATATCAACACAACCATTAGCTTAAGTGCATTCTTCATAAGTTAACCAAACTCTGGCATTATAAACCATCGCTCACTTGGGCATGAGTGTCTAAAATAGTCCAATCTCCTTCCATACTAATCAATATCATAGGAGGTCATCACCACAACCCAAAATGACTTGTCCCTGTGTAGTTCAGATAACAAAGCACTACAAATAGCATGAGAATGTTCCAGTCCAGTCCTAACACCCTCACTTTGAAAATATCCCTATATCCACAGTTCCCATAAGATTTTACATCATATATATCGTCCACAAATGATTAGAATAACTAGGGAACGTCCTTCATATACGTCTTTTTCTCCTAAGACCACATCTCCAATGAAACGGGGTCTTATTTGCGAAGACATTTTTAAGTTCCATTATGGACGGTACACTTTGCTCCCAAGAACAAGGGCGTATTTTCTTAGATATATCAGTAGAATTTTTCCCCTTAGGTGTCCTACCCTTTTGACGAATTTGTACAGGCTCCATTTAGGGTGTGCTAGAGGGTTCGTAAATCTCCATTAAATTGCTTAGAATCATCTTTCTAACGGATTCACCTTCCTCAGCCCACCTTTTCTCAAACAATATCATCTCAGGTGTATAATCAAGGTCATGGTACCAAGGGATGTCCGAGACAATGATAAGTTTCCTCTAATGATCGTCTACTGCCCATAGTGGAATTTCTTGGCCTAGCTTCTCCCAATGGGCAAATCGTGGACACATGGTAATTCGCATATGGTGTGAAGTACGTGGTAGTATTGTATCTCCATATATTGGGTGTTAACGCCCGATGCGCTCAACACTGATCGCATGAAATTTATCTCAACAATAATTAAATCCAATGCATAGTGTGATGCCATACCACGAATCTCGCACAACAACGCATCACTGTGTCCATGCTTGGTGGATTGGAGTGATTTCTAAAACTCAGTTTGAATTTCAGTTACTTGATGGACTAGAAATGCGTCCATACCCTTCCACACCGTCGCAAACGAACCGATGCTATTTGTTAAGTGTTTTTTAGTTGTGCATGGGCACCCTCCGCTCTTTTAGTTGTTCGGTTGCCATGGTGGGGTATGTGATTAGTCCATGCATGTGCGAACTAAAAACACAAAGGGATCCAATTCTTCCGTATGTACCCAACCATATTCGAGTATTCGTGCCAGTTTTGGCTGCAAGCCAACCGAGCATTCTCAAAGTCAATCGTTTTCTCCGACTCCACCACCCCAATCCAACCCCGCATGAATACCTTCTTATCTTGGTCTTTGATTTTGTGTTTCACACAAGCACATTTAATATTTGTTTGTACATGGAATAAGCATAGTAGAATGGTGGAAAGTGGAAACACATTTAGCAAAGCGTTTAAACAAGATTGTTGTTTGTTGGAGACAACAATTTGTGGCAAAGTTTCTGGCTCATATAATGACAGAAAATGTTGCAGAGCCTATGCAAAATTTTCTTCCTTCTTACTCTTCAGAAATTTAATTACAATGCAAAAAGATTACCCGGTAAAAGTGACCCAATCATCTCAAATAATGGCATATTGTATTGATTGGTCTTGTAAGTGCAATTGATCACAAGCACACCCGGGAAGCATTTCACCAGCAAGCAAGAGGTGCGATGTGCAAAAATTAAATCCTCCACCACATTAGTTTGCTCATTCCTTCGATGCCAGTGGATATAATTCTTCTCCCCAAGAAAATGCATCAACTGTTGTATGCTTGTGTGACCTTGGATTTCAACATTCTTCATTTTTCTTTTAGCATTATAAATTATTCGTATGGATGAACAATTGTGATCCGACCTCTTTTTAAATGTCTGGAGTACTTCCTTCGGGCTCACCCCATTGTTTATCATATCAGTACCAATGTTCCACTCTTCTTGGGAGAGTCGGCCGCCATATGGGTTATTGAGAATGCGTGATATTGAAAAACTTCGCAGATTTCTAATTTAGCACACTTATCAAATTGGTATCAGAGCAGGTTACGCTAATTTATTGCGTATTCCTATTTTCCGCAAAATCGTGTGATATTGATTTTTTTAAATCAGTTTTGTGAAAAATTCGCATTTTTTCCTATGGAGCACTTATATAATCAGATGCCTATTTTTGATGGGTCTAATTATGCCTATTGGAAAGCTCGTATGAAATCGATTTTAAAATCTATTGACGAGCGGGTTTGGTTGCTTTGCGAAAATGGTTGGACTCCTCCCACGGTCACTGTTAATAACATCACCTCTCTAAAACCCGTGTCAGCCTGGACTGAGGATGATTATAAGTTGTCCAATTTTAACTCCCGTGGTCTGAGTGCTATTTCTGGTGCTATCACTCCTGATGAGTATCGCCGAATCATGACGTGCTCCACGTCTAAGGAGGCTTGGGATGTTTTGAAACTGACACATGAGGGTACGAACGCTGTTAAAGAGTCTAAGTTACAAAATCTGGCCACCCAATTTGAGACTATCACCATGTCTGAGTCCGAATGCTTTGATGAATTTTATGCACGTTTGTCAGACATTGTTAACACTAGTTTTAATTTGGGTGAGGTGATTGATAACACGCGTGTCGTTAAAAAGATTTTGAGATCTCTTCCAAAACGCTTTATTCCGAAAGTCACTGTTTTGAACTCTTTGGGAAATCTGAAATCACTTAAGTTGGAAGAACTTGTAGGAGATCTTCAAACCTATGAGATAGACATGTTTCCTAAAACCATTAAGGCTAAGGATAATGGTATTGCTTTAAAAGACTCTTAGGAATAAGTTTGTTTTAATTGAGGGGGAGCGTGATAAACTGTTAAGTTTAATTGATAATTTGAAGAAGGCGTCCCTTAATTTGGAAGAGTCTAATTCTTTGCTTGAGTCAAAAATTTTGAAGTTAAAAAATGATTTGACAGACTCAAGTAGGTTTGATAGTGATGGTAATGGCTCATCGTGTTCTCATGCTTCTAATGCTAAAGCCAAAACCATTATTTGTTTTAGAGGGTCAACTAATTCCAAGGACGCTAGAAAAGATCACACTTTCGGTGTCATCCCACCCGTTTACACATGCTCATATTGTGGTAGGAATGGTCACCTTAGGCGATTTTGTTTTGATCTTGGAAGAGGTCCTAGGAATTCGAAGTCTAGTATTTTGTTGGTTCCCAAAACCCCTTGTCGACGTGTTTCATCCATTTGGGTTAGGAAATCACTTTTGGTGGAACTAGATTTTAGACAAGTTGATTCCCGTTTGCTTGCACATGATTCTTCTCTTGCCATATCATATAGATGATTGTGTTTGCATGTTTGTCATACGCTAGTTATGCTTTTTGATATATTTTTGCTAGCGTTGTGACATGTACCTTTTGTATATATTTTTTTGAAAAATTTTGAAAAATACAAAAAGATTTTTTTTGTTGCACCGTTTATGGATGAACACTTTGGATGACCGAGTCACAACATCATTCCATTTTTTCAAGTGACTGTTTGATAGTGTTTTGAGACAATAGGTCAATTCATCCATGTGCTTTATAATGTTTGGAGTCATTAAGATGTAATTAAGTGTTACTTCCTACATGTTTGACTCACTTTATCCTTTATTGCACACATGCACGGATTTGTTTGATTATTGTGCTTGTCTTATCACATGTTGGTTGGGTGTTTTCACTTCAATCCTGTCCTTAAAACGAACCAAGCGCGATAATTTTTTGATAAGGAAACTGTGCATATAAAAACCGTTTTGTGAGTTTGTGTGCTTTGTTTGAAAACGGGGAAGGGCTGCGAAAGGTTCATTTTGACCTTTGCGAATACTAAGCCACCGTTAAAAAGGACCTAAAAAATGGAGGAATTTTATTATCCGGGGTCCAAAGGGGTTAAAAGAGCCCGAAAAAAATTGAAAGGCAATAAAAAGAAATTCATGCCAATTATGGGCCATTTAGGTTTTTGCACCAATTCTCCAATGTTTGAGAATTTAGATTACCTCTAAAAGAATATATATATGAGGGAGTTTGGTTAGAGAATTTAAAACGGGTTTGCACGTCCTTGAAATTCTTGAAAATGCGCTTTATAGTTTTGGACGTTATTGGTGTGGAAATCATTTGACTTTGATTTGTTGATTTGCATAAGACAATGTCATTTAAATTCAACAATTTTTACACCTAAGGATACCTTTGATGTTCATTCGTTAGGGGTACACATATGCATCGTGCACATATGATTGGTTGAGTTGATTTACCTATCGAATTTTGTTCACACCCATTCATTCCATTTCCATGACTTGGTTGTTTGAGTCTAAATCCATGGTGTGATTTTTGTATCATGTTTTACATTTTTTTTCAAAATGGTATCTATTTTCTGTATAAAAAATTGAAAAAAAATCAAAAATATTTTGTGAATTTTCTGTATACCGTGACACCCCGATTTTGCTTGTTTGATTCATTCTTCTTATTTGTCTATTTGGGGACATCATAAAAAGGGGGAGAAAGAATTATCTTATTTTGGGGGAGTTTGAATTTTGGGGGAGTTTTTGAGATTTGACTTATGCTTATCATATATTGGTATCTATGTTTATCTCATTTCAAACTCGATACGTCACTTGGTATTTTTTTCTTTTTCTCATGTGTGTAGGTACTACAATGATGATCTCTGAATTGCACACCCTGATGAGAAAAGATTTGAGATTCCTGAACATTTGAAGAACAAACGATGAAGACTATTCATTTGTACCTTTTCCAGTTTTGGGTTCATGGGAGGGTAGATTTGTATAGGCAATTTCATATTTGATAATTCGGATTTTTTATGTATGTACCGGCATAGACATAGGGGGAGATTTGTAAGGACATTTTTCTCATGTCCAATATGTTTCATTTATGTATGTCGTACGCCGCTACATTTGGCACGTCACCTCAAGATCGCACATGACGGCCTCTATCCGAATTCCGGGAATCAAGCATTCAACATCTCCATTAATGTGTCCTACATATGCCTCAACGACTTCACATTCCACGATTTTAGGGACTTAATGCAAGTGGTACGCAAGGGAAGTCAAAACAGTGAAAAAAGGCTTGATAGGGAAGTTCAAGGGAATTTTCTTAATTTCACATCCATAGTTAGGAGGTCTGGTCAACTGGAAAGTTGAATAGCTCGCCGCAACGAAGATACTGGAAGAAACGGCACCTCAATCCGAGCTACGATGAAGAAGTTATGACCTTTTGAAGTTGGAGAAAATTCCTTGAAGAATGCTGTTTTTTTTTTTAACCTCATACCAGAATGGGAACACCAAACCGGTTCGGTGTACCCCAGATGGGGTTCGGTGTACCTGTACGCTGATAAGTTTTTAAGAGTTTTAACAAAGCGGGATTCTTCATATTTTTTCCTATAAATACCAACTTTGGGGGAGTTGTTTTGCAAGACTTTAGAAGACGTTTTTGAGAGTCCAAATTACTCTAGTCTTCATATTTTTGAGTCCCAAGACTCATGTTTTGATTCACACAATTGCCAAACCTTTGTGAATCTTTTGGTAACCCAAGAACACAACTTTTTAGTTTGTTCAAACCTTTGTGGAGAGATCTTTGCAACCGAGGGCTGCGTGTCATTACTGAGGGAGTCTCTACAAAGTTTTATGGCTGCGTGTCATTGAGGAGTGCTGCGGTTCTTCCTTTGTTGATTGGACTGAGGTTCATGTGGGTTCGCTGCGTGTGGATTCATTGCTGTATTTCATTGTAAATCTTGTAAGTTGCGATTTACGCTTTATAGTGAAACAAAAGGTTTTGCCCTGCGGGGATTTTTCCTTAAACTTGGTGTCACATGATTTATTTGGTTATGGGTTGACACACACACGCACCTTAGATGCATATTTAGGGGCTGAAATTTAATAAGTGTGCTAAATTAGAAATCTGCGAAGTTTTTCAATATCACGCATTCTCAGTTATCAATAAGTGATTTTGACACCTAATGATTGTGTAACCCATAGATAACTTCAACCCCCCAACGTCCATTTTCATGAGGAACGCCTTCTCCAAAAGATCGCTTCCTCTTCTTATCCAACACATTGTCTTTTTTGGGTCTATGAAGCTCGCTTTTCTCACAACCAAGTACGACCCTATCCTTACGGACTATACTGGCCTTATCGAATTTCAGAATTTTCACGACCACATGAAGCTTGCCACAAGCTTATTGACACCAATCAATCATCTTGTCTCGATCATAAAAAATCTACATAAAATCAACATTGTTAAATGAAAGTATAATTTAAATGGGGATTTCAAATATAAATGTAAAATTATGTTGATTACAATACAAATAAACTACACATGCCTCCTTAGTGGTGAATTAGGATGTATGGTCTTGATTCATCACATTAATATCCAATCCTTATTCTATTTCCGCATCTTAACAATGCATACAATTAAATTATGTCATACAATAATGTCATATATTAAATATCTCAAAGTGTTGAAATTTAACTATGTGAAATGGTTTTTTCCCAAAGACGATGTGAATTGTGGAAATAAATCACCCAAACATTTAGGTGAGGATGATATCGTTGCTTGATCACTCATATTCAGTTCACGCTTATTAGATTTCTCAGTGGAAGTACATTGGGTAGATACACTAGGTACAATGAGATTGTCTATATCTTCCCAAAATGTATCATCTAGTACCGAGTCATCTAACTGAAATGATATTATAATAATCAGTACAAAAATAACTGTATATCTCTATTGAAATTTTATATCTATATTGAAATTGTATATCTCTATTTAAATTGTATATCTATATTGAAATTTCATATCTATATTAGAATTTTATATCTATATTAAAATTTTATATCCATACTAAAATTTTATATATATATTGAAATTTTATATCTATGTTGAAATTTTATATCAATTTTGAAATTATATATATATTAACAAAACCACGACCAAATATAACCATGGGGCACATATCACGGCCAAGTATAACCGTGGATGTAAAATCACGGCCAAGTAAGATCGTGGTGTACTTATCACAGCCAAGTGCCACCGTCAAAATAAAACCATAGCCGAGTGTAACTGCCACGTATCATTCCATGGTCAAGTGTAACTACCAAGTATCATTCCACGGTAACTTGTTATCGAAAGTGATTGTCACTTATGGCAATGGGAAACCATAAGTGCAGTCAACTAGTTTTTTTTTCATCTTTTCATCATTTAAATGTTGTTTTTATAAATTTTATAGTGTGCATAGGTGTTTTAATACCTCAAAATCATCAAATGAGCATTGGATATTTTGAGTTTTGGTAGATTGATTATTAACTTTCTTTTCATTAACCATTGCAATGTAGCCCCTTAATCATTGATTTTTGTATATAAACAACATAACAAGGACCACAACAATACAACAAACACACGAAAATGGAGATTTGGAAAGAAATGGTGAAGATGATTTTGGCTAGGTTTAACCATCGTTTTGAAGCTTTCGGTGGTAAGAGCAACCGGTTTGATTTTTCTTGATTGTGGTGTTTTAGATAATATGGTGTTAGTTTGTGTGTAATTTTTTATTTAGTTTGGGGTATATTAGACATTTTAAAGAAAATAAAAGGTATAATAATTTTGGGTGTGGTTAGTAAAGTGTGGGTTTAATTTTTATGTGGTGTTTTGGAGATATTTTTTTGGTGTATTTATCAGGACCCTATATGAGGTTTTATCCCCAAGCAATGCGTGGGCGCCTTCTAATTCTTCTTTAGAAAGTGATATAAATTTAAAATTCGAAACTAAATGAAAAAAGTGTGGACGTAAAAGAAAAGAAAAATTGATGTTAAAAAACAGTAGGCATAAAAAACATATGAAATATAAGGATTAATGTTAGGTTAAATAAGACCGAAATAAACCATCCGATCGTCATATGATCAGTGTCACCAGTGATTATCATAAATGTTACTTTTCTAAAATTAAAACCCAAAAGTTGAATGAGAAATTTGAGATAGTTCGTTCAGAACCCTAACAAAAAAATGATAAAGTCATATCAAAGATTCAAAAAAAAGTTAGCTAAAGATATAAAAAAAGGTTAGAACTGGCCCAAAAGGTTCAAATTTAATTTTTAGAAAATATACTCACAGTGAAGTTAGCTCAGTGCTCACAGTTTGTTTATACCAATAGTGACCAACATATACTAATATGTCTAACTACATATATACCTCAACATTAAAAAAATATACATTAGATTAGAACACTCCCGGCCCAAAAGATTCAAATTCTATTTTTAGAATTCATCATAGATTAATAGCCACAATGTGGGATTTGAAACATAAACACCTAGGGCTAGAGAGAGGGAGAGAGGGAGAGAGAGAGAGAGAGAGAGAGAGAGACATAGTTCATACTCAATACCAATTTCAATGGTGTGGATGAACTCTTAAAATATTGTACCCAATAAGCAACCCTATACATCATGAACCTGCAGTATAGAGATGATGTTTGGAGGAATTCTTTTTTATATAGAATAAGGAAATAAAGGGACTCTGTATTAAATGAAGCCAAATAAAAAAAAGGGAAGAAGATGGGAGGTGAAGAGAATCCAAGAGATCGAACGTATAGTCGTCAACTCTTCATTATCTTGTTTCGAACCTCGAGGGTAAATTATATGCCTTAATTGTAATTATTGAATATATAACATGAGATGGATTATTACTCAAAAAATGGGAAAAATTGTGAGGTCAAATGAAAAGTGTTAATCAAAATATAAAAAAATCTGCACCAATGTTAAATGAGTTTATACATAACGACAATGAATCCAACTTTCTGTGATGTGCATCATTATAATATCTTGAAATCCACATTATAGTAGCTCATCACAAAATGCCATGTCAAATCTTGCAATTCTATTGTGTCAAAAATTAAAAAAAATATATACTAAGAAAATATCTTTAGAAGAAATATTTCATAGCAAGCCTAATATTTTCAAAAAATCAACATTTAATGCAAAAAATAAAACTTAAACATATTGTATATACTTTTCCAGCTCAAGACAGAACTTGCAAATTGAAAAGTTGCCGCTCCATTATGAACTTTCATTTAAATTTTGTAATTGCAAAAATAAATACTTAAAATCTTAAAAAGTATGAGAAGAACATTTTTAAATCTGGAATCACAAAAACAACAATAGAAAATATGAAAATTGTATAGAAACATCAAGATTCAAAATTTTTTAAAACATTTCAAAAATTTGGAAATTTTATTAAAAAACATGCTTGAAAAATTGAATTGAGAAAGAAAAAAATATTTCAAAAAATTACATAAGACAAAAAGGTAGATTTTTCTTCACATAACAGATAATTGTGGTAAAAATGTCGAAATATAAAGAAAAATAACTCAAGTCTTCAAATTACAGAAATTTTTTTCAAAAAGCAAGAAAGTAAAAAAAAAAGTTCGAATTATAAAAATTAAAGAAATGCTTTCAAAAACACTAAAATAATGGTTAAAAAATCAAAGACCAAAAAATTACTGAATGGATAGTTTTTAAAATCTTAAAATTATAAGCATTTACATGCAATTAGCGACCCTTCGAAAATATCCCCTCCCCAACACACCATTTCTTAAAAACCCAGCATACAAAATTTCTCCTTCTCCAGCTCAATTTTGTAGCACCCATCATAGGTAACATCAACTAAATCTTAAAGAATGAGGAAGCATGTGCACTATAGCAACACTATTGAAGTGAGGGATTCATTTGGGTGAAGTTAACATTGGAAATGGGTTTGGCAATCTATATTTTTTGACCCTTATTTGCACAACACAACACTTCTTTCAATACAAAAATAAACACTAAATTCGTACTTTTTTTTTGCTTACAAAGTAGACCATATCAACAATTTCATTAGAAACTTACCTGGAACACTGAGTGAAAATCATTTTCATCCAAACCATTGTCATAAGAATCTTCGTCATCAGAGTAGTTTTCATCAGAATCATTTGATTCATTTGTTATGATTTTGTTTTTACTACCATAATCGTTATTGCCAAAAACAACACCTCGAACCCTTTCTTGATGGTAGTATTCAGTGTAATGATGCATACCACCAAATTACACATGTACAAAACTATGAAGGGGCAAAAAAAATTAACATGAGGAGTAAACATTAAAGGTAATCTAGCAGTCCTAGGACTAAGAAGAGATTGACCCATTAACACACACACACACACACACACACACACGCATATATATATATACACACACACACACACACACACACACACACACACACACACACACACATATGTATATTCGTATAACCTATAGATTTTAAAGTTGCAATATTTTCTCAGAACCATAAATTCACAAGTTACTCAAATATTAAATTGGTATAATAACACTATAATTCATTCCAATTTTCACATAACCACCAAATTACATATGTACAAAACTATGAAGGGGCAAATTGCGAAAAAAAACTAACCTGAGGAATAAACATTAAAGGCAACCCAGTATCCCTAAGACTAAGAGGAGATTGACCCACTAACATAGACATCACACCAACAGATCGGTTGTCACTCTTCGCATGTGATCACCACATGAAACCTTCTCCTTGGTAGTATGACGTTCATAATTATCGTCATTCTTGTCCTCGCATCAGATCCTTGATGTACTCTTATAGGATTGGGGGTTTAAAAAATAGATCAAACAAAATACTTAGGGTTTTAGTTTTTTTTTGGTTTGGGTTGCAAAACTATTTCTAGTTGAGAATGGTAAAAGACAGGTGATATGTAATGGGAGAGTTAGTATTAATGGATTGGCAGATAGAGAGACAGATGGGGTGGTGTATGGGTTCGTGATCTTTGTTATCTCTTCATTTCAATAAGAAATGGAGAAGAGGAAGAGACACAGAGAAATGTCACTTGTATTTCTTCTATGTATTCACCTATGTATGCCCCCTTGGGGAATTTGATATTTATATATTTGGGGTCTAATCCTCTTTCTTTATATATATATATATATATATATATAAACAAACGTAGGTATGATTAAGAGGAAATAAAACTTTTAACATGTGTCAAAATATCTGGTGAAGACACTATTTGTTATACTAGATATTAGACAAAAGGAAGGACTTGTAAGATAATTAAGGGCTAGGATGAAACCAACAATGCAAGAAATGAAGAGTTATGATCTTTCTATTCTTCCCCGTTATATTCGCCCAATTACATCATCACTTGAATTTGAATACACATCTACCCATTTACCAAGACAACCTATTATCCCTCTATAATCTCACCCAATCACCCACTCTCTCAACCCTAGGGTTGGAAATTTTATCCGACCTGCCGAATTCCCGCCCCATCCCACCCCAAATAGGTAAAGTTAAAACACATTTAAAATAAACAGGATGGGTATAGGTTTTATAAAGAAAATTAATTAAACGGGACAGGTTTTGGTTTGTTATATATTAACACAGCACCCCCCCCCCCCGGTTTATTTCTTATACTTATTTAAATACCATCTTTTATATATTATTTATGCTAAAAAGTTTTATATATATATATGTTTAACATCCGGGTTTGTCCATAATTCTTATATAATTATCATTACTCCTCATTTATTATCTATATACAATTTAATTAAATTTTGGGGACACGGTATTACAAACTTCCCTCCTTAGGGATTTTCATCCCCGAAATTCTCAATCCATTAATCCTCAAACTTATAAAGTCCACGAACTTCCATTTTAGGCCATAAAATCCTCCAAGGCAAAATCATCAGAGTCCTCAACACTAATGTCATCAAATATTTAACATGAAAAATGCCATAATGCTCAGCATTTCACAAACCAAGACACTATACAATCGACCCCAAGTCTTCGCTTGCCTTATGATTAAGTCCAAACGATTCCTAGCACTACTTATACTAGTTCCTAAGGCATACCGATTACTCTATGGGCAAACCCCTTTCTAGCGATAAATGCTCACTCATAGCAAATCATAATACAATCAACCTTTGTATATATAACTAAAGATTTATTCCTAGCTTAGGACCACACATCCTGTGTCCCACAAACATTCAAGTTATCTTATCCACCCGACTTGCATGAGCTTTCCTAGAACCATATTATGCTATCCTCTCACTCCAATGAGGAATAATACCATCAAATCATTAAAGTATGCCCCGTGTACACCTTCTGTTGCGTCGCCTTGATGAACCTAGTACTACCCGAGATATCTCATCCTTAAACACTCATTAGAGTATCACTCGAATCCACTCACCGAGGCTAAACAATATCGCACACTAAGTTTTTCTCGATTTACACAATATAACACACTCCTAAGCCATCATCCCACTTTTCCCAACCCGAGGCACTAACTATGAGGCCAGCCAGTCAAAATTCCATTAGTCTTACGAGAGATTGATACTATGAGCAAACCGTGTGCCCAAAAATGTAGCCACATGTGCGCAAACATTATGCAATAGCAATAATACCCTAGATGAGTGCACCCAGTTACCTAGATGAATTAAACTAACCCGATTCACCATGCTCTCCTAGGCTTAACCACGTCGTAGCATGACATGGGACCAATCTGTCACCACATAGGTGAGAATACCGATTATCGAAGACGAAAGGAACACACTTGATTCAGAAGGAACAAACAACTCTCTCTGAGAAATTTTGTTCATACGCGTTCGACCTTGACTCACGAAGCAAACCTATAACATATACTTAAAGTCATGGAACACATTCTTTAAACTCTCACTGAGCACCACTTCTGGCCATATACCTTATATTACATTTTATCCTTATCACATTTTTAACCCCTCTTTCACACACCTTTAAGGACAAGAATTTCAATCTTTCTTATTTTATGTTTAAACCTATCAAAATATTTTCTAAACTTGTTTATACACTTAATGCAAAAATACTGAAAGTTTACATGCATGAGAAGAAAGATTTTAAATCCTAAAATCCTATTAAATGAGTGAAACACATTTTTCATTCTAGAATTTCATTGCACTTGCAAAAATTGCATTTCGAGATATAAAAAACATTTTATTTCTTCAAACTCCACAAATGTCTATTTTTAATAAAATCATCATTTTTGAAAGAAACGTTAATTCACCAATATTTACCAAAATAAATCATTATAATCAAATATTTTATTCCTTAAAAATTTTTCATCAATATTTCTAGAAAATACAGCATTTCGATTAAACACTCACTTTTATACTTCAAACTTTGAAATAATTATTCATTCACTATTTTCAACAAAATGTCATTTTACAAAAATTTTCATTTCATTAGAATATTTATTTTTCTACATATTAATCACATCATTTAATCTAACGCACCTTATTCAAATATTCTAACTACAATACTACAAACATGCAAAAATGGAGTCTTATACTTGGAGTAAGGTTTTTCCACCTCTGATGGATTAAATAAATGATGGTGGAAGTGTTGGTGTAGGAGGAGCAACCCCTAACTCCAAAGGTGGACTCAAAGGGTTATCAAATACATCCACCCAAAGCTCTAAGGTGTCCATCTTCCAAGCTTCCATGTAAGACCCACTTTAATTCCATCAAAACACACCTTTATTTTCTCTAAGAAATCCCCAAAATACTCCTCCAAAATTTATATCCCTTATTTATCAATGTTATAAATGGTATTGTTGACTTGAATAAGGTGGAATATCACACAAAATGGTGGTGGAATGGTGGTTTGGTGCTGGGTGGAGGTGGAGGACCACCCACCACCCTCTCACTCTCTCTGTCCTTCGTCTATTTTCCCTAAACAACAATTAACCCAAACAGACCCAAAACACCCTCATAAAACCCTCCTTCAGGCTAAAACCTCAATTTTCCCTTTCTAAACTGATATGGGCTTAACAACACACAAAATCAAGAGTTAAGAATGTGAGAGCGCACAAGGTCAACCGATACTAAAAACTTAATCGACGCCATTCGAGCGACTTCCATATGTCATTCAAATGACTCGTGCTATGTCATTCCTTACTTTTATCATGTGACTCTTTGCGCGAACTGCGACTATAATTCAATAGCATGTCGTTAGAAAACCTGTATTTCGTGACCTATCTCGTGACTTACCGTTGTCTTTCGAACGACATACCATTGTTGTTTGAACGACCCTTTTTCTTATCCTGTTATTTTCCTCAAATTTTATCCATAATTCTTATAAAATTATCATTACTCATACTCATTTATAATCCATTTAAAATGTGATTAAACTATTGGGACAGTGTATTATAGGTCATGGATCAGTCTAACTCTCGCCCAATATCTTACTCAAATAACTCCATCATCTTTAACAACATCCAGGTCCATACCCCCTTCTTATGGGTTTCCATTTATCATTTACCAATTTATGATTTTCTTCTAGAGTTTGTAAATTAGTTTGTTATTTTGACGAATTTAGGTTTTTTTAGGTTCTGAAATTAGGATTTTTTGTATTTTTGCTATTTTAACTCATCAATTGTTACCAATTTGGGGAATCAACTCATCATAAGTGTTTAAACCCATAATTTTTGTTTAACATTCAAGGTTTCACTATAGATTTAAACTTCATGGGTTTCATTTCAAATTTTAAATCTTTTCATGGAGGTGATTACAAATGTGTGTTCTTTATGTTTCTTATTCATGTTAGGATTTAATGCCAAATCACATGCCTTTGATCGTATACAAACAAGCAATTAGCTCTATGGAAAAGGAAACTCACTATGAAGATAAATAGAGAAAGTGAAAAAATAAAAGAAAGATGCAAAGATTTAACGTAGCTCATCAAAATGGATACGTCCATGGGAGGAAAGGAGAAATATCCACCATTTGAAATAAGGAACAAAAATTATTACATTATCAATTTCTCATGTCTATCTCACTTTACAACTCTAAAATAATTTCATTTTCTCTTGATTGCACCTTTATTGATATTTGTAGAGTAAAATAATAAAGCCAATTTATAGATGCTTATAATTATCCACATCTATTAGATCAAAATAAGGTTTGATGGTCGAGATCAAAGTCATTATTTCAATTATAGGCATCTACCAAGTTACTATTTAAATTATATGCACCTAACATCCATATGTTTCCCATGCTTTATCTCACCAATCATATCCCACCAACCATATTTTGAGTGCTCATAATATTTGACTCATCAACCAAAATTTTGAGCCGTGAATCCCAATAATATCCACCTTAAAAAAACACAACATCACTGAATACAAAGTCTTCCCGTTTGCAACACAGACAAATATACTCCACTGGGCCTTCTATATATACTTTCCTCACACACATAATCATGAAATGAGGTCCTAACTCCACCTCAATTATTATTAGCCAATCCATATGTGTAGCATTTCGATTTGACTTTATTTATCGACACCGTGGAGAGACTTCATGATTATTCGATCTTTAGTAGGTTTTTCCTTCTCATTTTTGCCTATTGTTTGAAAATATAATACATGTGTTTTCATCATTATACCCATAAATGAATCACGTCTCAAGTGATTGAGATCCTTTGGACCCTGTTTCCTTTTAGTTTGAATCAAACGGTACAAATGATCTCTCATTTTCTCCTCTCTCTCTAGATCTATATAATCACGTGCGACTTTCATGACTCCACTTTTTACCAACACTTAGTAGCTGTTGGAATATGGTTGGATAATGGATATTAGATTTTTACATAACTATGGGACATAGGCCACACCATTCAAATTACGTTTTACACCATCAAACATCTTGATTTTCACTGTTCCCACCCCTTTTAAAGTTTTACCCTTGGGAAATGTCACGTGGACTTTTCTTTACATTGAAATGAATCAAAACTATCAATATTATAACAAGCTTGATGCATAGAACCCAAATCTAATACCCAATTTTCTCGTGACAAAGAGTTACCTTTGAAAATAGTGAGAGCACCTCTAGAGAAATCATCATTTTCTGCAACATTTATCATTGCATTATCTCGACCATTTTCTTCCTTCTTATTCCATGATAGAAATTATCATGTTTTATTGCCCCATTCCATGCACATATGACACAGTGGTCCTCTTTTACCATCACTGGATATATAACTACTAGTCTCACTATATCCGCAGTTTGTCTGCATTTCCCTATATTGTCCATATTTTCAACTTCTAAACGCCAAAACTTGACTATGAAAAAATTTGCATTCTCTACCATTTTTCTTATTCATCGTCACATGAGAGATGATATATTTCATAACCTCGTTGAACTTGAGTATTTCCTTCCCAAACGCAAGGGTGGACACAAAATGATCATATAAATCTGAATATGATGTAAGCAACAATAAAGCTCGATCTTTCTCGCTAAAGTGAATGTCTATCCAACTCAAGTTATTGATTAAACAGTTGAAACAATTAGTATGCTTCATCATATCCTCCCCTTCCTTCATATATAACTTGAAGACCCTTTTCTTGACTTGAAGATTATTTGACAAATATTTCCCCAAGTATATTTAATAAAGCTTGTCCCAAATATCATTCATTATGGTCTTTTCGGTCACATTATTCAACAGATATATGTGATATTCATCTCAATGGAAGAGATTTCCTTTGATCAATATCGTTCCACTCAACATCAGTCACGTCATCTCATTTTTCTTTACTCCTAGCAAACTAATATCCATTCTTTATTGGATAAGATAACCACATATCTGTATTTTTCTTAAATCGAAATTGATCAATTTATCAAACGGCTTGTTTTAATCTTCATAGTAATTCCAGATCCATAACTTGGATTCCACTTCATAGAGCTGGAAATAATATCAAGAGTAACTATGGTTTGCTTTCTTTTATTCACTAGAGAAAAAGATATGCCAAGATTTTGTTGTATCAATTTGATGATCCGATACCAATGGTTAGGATTTAATGGGAAATCCTTTTCCTTCGATCGTATACGAATAAGTACTTATCTTTATGGCTAATAAAACACACTATGAAGATAAATAAATAAAGTTTCAAAATACAAGAGAGACACAAAGGTCTCATGTGGTTCATCAAATTGGTATGAGGAATGAGGAACACAAATTTTTACACTCTAGATCTTTTACATCTATCTCACTTTATAACCCTTATAAAATAATCTCACTTTATTCAACGTGAACTTTTTATTCATATTTCTAGAATGAATGAATAAAGTAATTTATAAATGCATAAAAATAGCCACATCCGTTGGATCAAAATAAGGTTGCATGGTTGAGATCAAAGTTACAATTACAATTGTAGGCACCTTCCAATTTACTATTATGAATATAGTCACCTAATATCCCCGTGTTATATATGTTTCGACTCACCAAACATATCTCATGAATCATATTTGGAATGATCATAATATTTGACTCACCGACCCCAATTTTGAGCCATAAACTCTAACAATGAATAACATAAGACTATTCGGAGTTTAGTTTTCATTATGTGGGGATTAAAGTAATGTAAGTTGTTAAAAATGATCATCTAGAATTATTTAGTTCTAGCCGAATAATAGAATATGATGAATTCATATTACATTTATATTTTTTGGGCCAAACATAAAAATAAATAAGAAAGAATATGTGGTTAATTTGATTTAACTATATATTATCGACATAAAATAGAAAGATAAATATCTTCATCATCTATGAAAGTAAAGGTCATGAGGTATACCACAAAAACTGATCATATTCATCTTCTTAAAGCCAAGAATCATTACCTTTATGTGAGGTAGTGGTGCAGCCAAGGTGGAATCACTTGCTGCTAGGACTCCAACATCTCCAAGCCAATGACCAAGAGGTAGGAGCCACGAGTTCAGTTACAATTCGAGTGGACTTAAAATAAGTGAAACAAATTTGGGGTGGAAGAAGTATATTAGTAAACTTCGGGTGATAAAATATGTTGTGAGTTACTATATTAATTGTGAATGTGTCTATCTAATAAAGTCTTCATTTAGTTCGAAATAGTTTTGATATATTTATGATTTAATTGATGTATCTTCGTAAAACTAACTGATTTTGTTTGTTATAGAAGGTATTTACATTTGGAAAAGGAAAGAGTGGAGGAAATAAGGTAATTAAGTAATTAGTGAGGAGGATACTCCCCATATTTATACTCGCACGAACACATGATTTTATTGTTCCTTTCGATCCTTACTTACGTAACCTTATGTTTCTTAGATAATCTTATTTGCCTCTGCTATATTATAATTTAGGATTGGTTACTTACAAAATATTTTTTAGAGGAATATACTCTATGATAATATAGCTCTTTTAGGACGTAATGAAAAATTCCCCTCTATCGACTGTATACAAACGAGTACTTATCTTTATGGTTAATGAGACACACTGTGGAGATAATTAAGGAAAGTGATATAACATAAGAGAGACACAAAGATGTAACATGGTTCACCAAATTAGCTACACAAGAGATGAGAAATATTCACTATGAAAAATAAGGAACAAAAATTGTTACAGTCTCAGTGTCTCATGTCCATCTCACTCTAAAACCCTTCAAAAAAATTCTCACTTAATCTTTCTTTCTCTTTATTTATATAGCTAAAATGAATGAAGCCAATTTATATATGCTTGGAATTATCCACATCCGTTAGATTAAATAAGTTTACATAGTTAAGATCAAAGTTACCATTTTAACTATAGGCACCTAACAAGTTACTATTCTAATTGTAGGCACCTAACATCCATATACTTCGCATGTTTTGACTCACCAACCTTATCCCCCCAACCATTTTTTCCAATTTTCACAATATCTCACTCAATAACCATAATTTTGAGACATAAACTCCAATAATATCAACCTTGGCAAAAAAACACGATATCATTAAATATAAAGAGTTTTCACTTGAAAATCCTTAAGTCATCAAACAATGCTCCACATTGACAAGAATTTCTACAATTATCCTATGTCAAGTCTTTCCGTTTGCAGCACATAAAAACGTACTCCATTGAACTATTTATATGTACTCTACTGCACATACTTGAATTAAGAAATGAGGTCTTAAATCCACCTTTGTTCAATGTTGAGACACTGAATATCATCCATGTCCTCCATTTTCTTCTGCACTCCACAAAAATTAATCTTTACCCTTTGTCAAATTAGATAACAAAGCATCTTCCATTGCTATAAAAGGAAATTGATAGTTTTGCCAACAGTCTTTATTTAGAATTTCATAGTACTTATGGATCCATAACTTGTATTACACTTCTTAGAGCCAGGATAAATAATGGGAGTAACTATAGTTTCATTTTCTCTATCCATTAGAAAAAAAAGGCCAAGAACCTACTGTATCAACCTAAAGCTCTTATAACAGTGGTTAATATTTAATACCAAATCCAAAAGTCTTTTAAACCATGCTAGATATTAAATCTGCCACGCTTTTGCCATAGGTTAAAACTGTGCCAAATTTTCTATATTCTGGCATGCAGTTGGTACGGTTATAAAGCGTGCGAGATTGTTTTATAACCGTACTCAAATTTTATAATTTGTTACGGTTTTGGCGTGATTTTAAACTATGCCAGATTTTTTAATTAATAAAAAAATAATATTTGGAAACGAATCTAGAAAATCTACAAATTCCAAATCTGGTAGGAAAAATATTTATTATTTGTAGAAGAAAATCAAGAAAATTCACAAATTATGAATATCACATGTTGTCGATAAACTACTAAAGCCTGCACGACCATAAAAGTAAATATTAAAACTACTAAAGCCTATACAACCATAACACAAAAAATAGAATCCTGAATAGATAAATAATCACCTTGTTATAAACTATAGACTTCTTCGTGTGTTCTGCCTGGATAAAAGATAGCGATTGAATATTATCCTGTAAAAAAATAGGACACAAAAAAATATGATATTAGTAATTAAGTAATTTAAAAAAAATCATATTCAAGCTGAAAAATTGCATGTACGAGTTACAATTATTATTATATGCTCAAACTGGAAGTCTCATGAGTCGTGACTACGTTGTCAATTCGTAGGAGTCACATTAGTCTCATATAAGGTGTCAATGACAATTACGGGACCGTTTGGGAGATGGCTTGGATTTTCACCTTTTAACGGCTTGTTTTTAAGCCTAACCTAGATATTTTAAATTATCGTCATATTCTCAAATCGGTAGACCTGTGACTATGCAGTTATTTTCTACGCGTTACAATTGTCCAGTGTGATATGTTCATGCCTCTAATGGGGCCGTTTGGGGGCTGGTTTGAGTTTTCACCCTTTAAGAGCTTGTTTTTAAGCGTAATCTAGATATTTTCAAATTATTGTCATATTCTTAAATCGGGAGACTCGTGACTATACGATCAGTTCCTACGAGTTACATTGGTCTCGTGCGATGTGTTAGTGCCTCTTACGAGATCATTTGGAGGATGATATATGTTTTCACCCTTTAACGGTTTATTTTTGAAATTATCGTTATATTCTCACATCGGGAGACCCGTGATAACGTGGTTATTTCCTACGAGTTATATTGATCCCGTGTGATGTGTTCTGCTCTTACGGGGCCGTTTGGGGACTGGTTTAGATTTTCAAGCTTGTTTTTAAGCTCAATATAGATATTTCTTTAGCTTATGCAAAGCTTGCCTCAGTGGCATGTCAGTATATACCACTATGGTATGAGCTTGAAAATATATCTCCATCCGTCTACTAGCCTCAATTAAGGTCAGTGCTAACTTCTCCAGCTTGGGATATCTGACCTCTACTCGTCAAAAAGCTTTGCTAGTGTAATAAATCGAATTTTGAACTCCATTCTCTTCTCTGATCAAGGTAGAACTAACAGTCGATTCATAAACAGCCAGATACAAATATAGCTTTTCTCCCAACACTGGTCGGGAGAGTAGTGGGGGTGCTCCCAGGTACTTCTTTAATTCTAAGAAAGATTTTTCACATTCATCGTTACATTCAAAGGTTTTTCTAATAACCTTAAAGAATGACAAACATTTGTCTGTTGCTCAGGACACAAATCTGTTGAGTGATGCTATACGTCCTGTTAGCATTTGAACATACTTTTTACTGGTTGGGTGTTGCATTTCTATCAAGGCTTTGATCTTATCTGGATTAGCATCAATTTCCCTTTGATTAACTATATACCTGAGGAATATTCCCTCCTGAACTCCGAAGACGCATTTGGTCGGATTTAAATTCATCTGGTACTTCTCCAATTGATCAAATGTCTGGCTGAGGTCGGTAATATAATCAGCAGCTTTTTTTCTCTTTGTCAACATATCGTCAACATACACCTCCATGTTCTTGCATATCTGATCCTCAAATACTTTGTTCACTAATCTTTGATAAGCGTCACCTACATTTTTTAGACCAAACGGCATAACATTGTAGCAATAAGTTCCTCGAGGAGTAATAAAGGAAGAACTTTCTCTATCTTCTGGCTTCATTTTGATCTGGTTATAACCAGAATATGCATATATAAAACTCAGAAGCTCGTGCCCCAAACTAGCATCCACCAGTTGATCAATTCATGGCAAAGGAAAATGATCCCTTAGGCACACTTTGTTCAAGTCAGTAAAATCCACACACATCCTCCACTTATTATATTTCTTCTTGACCATAACTACGTTGGTCAACCAGTCCGGGTACTACACATCTTCAATAAAGGAATCTTTTTAAAGCTTCTCCGCTTCTTCCTGTATAGCCTGGTTCTTCTTCGAGCTGAAAACTCTTCTTCACTACTTTACAGATTTAACCTCCTTATTAACATTAAGCTCGTGGCATAAGAAATTTGAGTCTATGCTGGGCATATCTTTGTGGCTCCATGCGAACATCTTCTTTCTTTATCTCAAGAAGGCCACCAACTCCTATTTAAGAAGCGAATCCAATGACACTTATATTTGAGTAACTCGCTTTGATTTATCATCGTCCATAACATTGATTTTTGTTGCCTCCATCACTTGGACTTGTACGAGCTCTGATTCATCTCTTAGATCTAAGTTTTTAACCTCAGATTCATTTTTTGGCTCAAACATATCCACTTGATAAGTGGTTGTTTTCCTCTTTACTTTTGCCATATCTTCCTCCTCGATAAATGAATAGTATCATTCTCGAGCTACTTTTTTATCTCTTTTTACTATTCTAACTCCAAAGTTGGTTGGTAACTTCAGGCATTGATGAACAGTAGAAGGTACAGCTTCAAATTTCTTTAGACCTACTCTTCTAATGATCATGTTATAAGCAGAATGAATATTTTTGTCCATTACAAAGAATCTCACTTTCTATATCCTGCTCGCTTGCCATGTCCCGATCAACACATCTAACTTTATTATTCCCAATGAAAATACCTTCTCACCCGAGAATCTAATGAGGGGCATGTGGTTAGGCTCCAATTGGATTATTTTTAAATCCAAACTATCAAAACAAGGATAGAACATAATGTACGTTGAACTTCCGTTATCCACTAGTGTTCTTGCTACCGCTACGTCTTTCATTCTGACTTTGATCACTAAAGTATAGTCATGAGGATACAATATTCTTGATAGATCATTCTTAGAAAAGCCAATTACGAGCTTATCCTTATTGACTTTCCTTGGTCAGTCTTCCCCGGAAAGGTTGATTCGCTAGATATATGAACAAGCTTGATCCTTATTGACGTAAGCCTTCCTTTCAGTCATATGGTCTCCTTCTCCTGCATCTCCACTTGTAATCATATGGAAATCAAAAGATCCAAAGTTGAGTGTGAATACCTCGCGTTAAGGTTTCCTAGGCTTCTTGGGGAGATCAGGATCGTCTTCTGAATCATCGTTATGGCTCCTCTTCTTCCCTTCTCTAAGCCTAACAGGAGATTTAAATCTTTTTTTACCTCTACCGCCAACTCTTCCACCAGCATGTCAATCAACAAATTTGTCCAATTTTCCTCGTCGGATGAGCGCCTCTATCTCATTTTGGAGAGAAATACACCGGTTGGTCATATGACCATGGTCTTTGTGAAATCCATAATACTTGGACTTATCCCTCTTATCAGCAGGTGACCTTAACTTTTCAGGCCAACTCAAATCATTTTTGTGCTTAATTTCTTCCAAAACATGATGTATATCCACTGTTAAGGGAGTGTAATTGGTATATTTTCTGAGCCGATCTAGGCATTTTTTTGATTTCAAATTCTTACGCTCATTGTGATTCTTGTGCTCCTTTTTATCCGACTTCCCTTCAAACTTCGCTTTCGCCTTTGCATCTGAATTCTTTTTAGCTGCCATAGCTTCCTCGGCCTTCATAATCTTCGCTGCTTTGGCCATCAATTATGTCATCTTCTTTGGGGGATCTTTTGCCAATTTATAATATATTTTATCGGGGATCAAACCACTCATGAGGGTAGTGATTGCAATCTTCTTCTCGTAATAAATAACCTCTAATTTCTCATTGTTGAAACGAGTGATGTAATCCCTGGTAATTTCTCCCACCTTATATCTCACACTAAGAAAATGGGTTACTCGCTTCACCAGTTTGGCTCCAAAGAAAAAATTACCAATGAATAGCTTGACGAGTTGTTGGAAGCTATAAATCTACCTCCGGGGAAGACTATTATACCAGACTTGAGCAGATCCAGTGATTGTTCCTAAGAAGGCCCTGCACCTCATCTCATCAGGGACATCATATATATCGACTGTTGCTTGGTATTGTTCTATATGAAGAACTAGATCAGTCTCCCCATCATATTTGGGATCTTTAAAATTGGTGGGCGTAGGGAAATCTACAATGGTTTGCACAAAAGGAGATCCCTTAACAACACTTCTCTCAAGAGGATTCTTAGCCTTGGCCATTTCTCCTAACCTATCTTTCAGATGCTGGATGGACCCCTTCCAAGCATCATTGCCAGCACCAGATCTATTTTTGACCAACTGATTGTGCTGAGCTTTCCTCTTGTGAACCTTCTTTTTGATTGGACCGAGTAGTTCGTCGGGCATTTGATCTGGACTGGGTTGAACTTTCCCTCAAGTTGCTTGGTCATCGAGTATTTCCTAACGCAGCCCGAAGGGAATTTCTATTTCCCTTAGGTCCCAAACGATCGAAAATAGAGGCCCTACTTAGCCTTTCTAAGGCACTCAGTTTTCTGGAATGAGGGACTATCCATCATAGGAATTAGGAGTCCTACTAGAAGAAATTGCTTCAGGACGGTAAGATGAATCCCTTAAAGTTCTGGAATGGCTATGCCCAACACTCCTTATTGGCGACGGTGATATATTCCTTTGATTGGACTGTGCAGGAACTCCGTCTTGAAGAGTTTGAGCCAATTGTCTGATCGTATCCTGCATAACCTCTTGACCTCTGGCCAGGCTAGCCAAAATTCCAGTTAAATCATTGTTACTTGGAGAGGGCTAGAGGGATTAGGTAGAATTTCCTCATTTTTGTTACTTATTTCAGTGATATCATCCATGTATGATAAATTAGTGAAAACATTTAGCAATACGTTCCCACAGACGGTGTCAATCTGCTGATGTAAAAAACTAGATTGGGCCTAATTAATTTATCACAGATAAATAAGTAAAACGATTAAGACAAATGAGATTTTTAAATTTGTTTGACTCAATGGAAAAGCCTACGTACACTACTATGTATTGCTTGACTACCTTGATTTTTTTTGTGTCCCCCTGCAATGAGGGTGTCACAGTGTATTTAAAGACCAAAAGGGGCATCAAGAGTTGTCATGTGAAAGGATGGAAGGCCTTCATTTGTTAGTCATTTACATCAATACTTAATGATAATTAAACATAAGACTGTTTGCGCTTCCTTGGCCATACTGGTTGGACTCCCTGCCGTTGGTCGGTCTTCCCAGTTGGTCGGGCTCCCTTGTTGGTTAGGCTCCCTCGTTGGTCTGTCTTCTCTGTTGGTCGGGCTCCCTTGTTCGTCGGGGATTTGTATTATGCTGACTTGGACTTGTTCCACATTAGATGACACATTTTGTCTTGTAATTAGTCCACGTAAGGTGGTGAATTTTGGTATCAACAATGAATATTATAAAATCCCCACTCCACCCTCCCTTGGTGGGTCTTGCAATGTTGTTATTAGGTCAGTTGTCGCAATCCCAGCATCCTAACTTGTTGAAGAAGATATCTTTGAAGATATGAACTTTGAGGATGGCGATTTCTCTAAAGCTAAGTTTTTGTATATAAACCCAATCATATACTTCGAAATTCATCTTAATGTCTTAAGCATCAAGCATAATAATATCCCCATCTTGATCAACCACCCCACTACTACAAGTACTAGTACTACCAACCACCTTAGAAGAATAACGAACACCTTGAATAGCCCTCCTCTTCCTCCTCCTCCTCCTCCTCCTCCTCCTCCTCCTCCCACTCCCACTCTCACTCCCAGTAGTACTATTACTACCAACCACCCTAAAATAAGAACGAACACGCTGAATCACCCTCCTCCTCCTTCTCTCACTCTCACTCCCACTCCCAGTAGTAATAGTACTACCAACAACAAACACCGTGGAAGAATAAGGAACAATTATAAACATCGTGGAGCCAGTTATCTCGAAGGATCTACCTCAAAGATTCTCCACAGATGTGACTCGAAGAACCTCTCTTGAATATTCTCCACGGACGTGTTTTGAAGAATCCAACTCATAGATCAAAGTCACTCGAATGACAATATCTTGTAATATGAAATGGAATGAATTGTATCATGTACTTTATCTTATGTTATATGTTGAGAGATGTTGTTTGGTACTCGCGGGGGACCATGCCTGGCAGGGCATGGTAGGGCTAACATGCCCTATCGAAAAACCTCCTCATGGGAACCTCGCAAGGATATGGTTTGGAGGATTGAGAGCAAGGCAACGTCGGGAATAAAGTTACCAACCTCTTGGCACACTTGGGTAAAACTTCATCTGCATATATGGTTGCTCAAGACACCTACAGTCGAGCTACCATAACTTACACTCAATCGAGGGAACCTCCTCAAGGTACCTCAATCTTGAAACCTTGGCTTAAAGATAGTTCTTTACCAATAGACATAAGGCTAAACACTCAAGCTACCTATCAGCTGAGCAATCTCAAACTAAACACCATCTCGTTTGAGTGATGTGACCACACACCTGGTGGGGTCACTATTCACCCACTTTCTAACATCATCACGACTGACATTTAGGGACTCAAAATTATAGCACTCAAGTGGGTTTATTCTTAGGGTGGCAGGCCTAGTCTACCGAATCTGCCCCCTAAGACATTCTAAGATAAGTCCCTAAGCTGCCACGTTACTCCCCTCATTAATGCCCACCATGCTTCTAACTGGTAAAGCAGTTTTCAGCCAAATTATAAGATCCCATGCATTTAATGTAATATCTCCCACATTAATTAAGGGGGTACTTTTACATTTAAGGCGGTTAATCACATTGAATTTCAGCAAGGTTACTCGAGTAATCTTGTCTTCGTATAAATAGACCAACTAAATCGTTTACAAAGAGAAGCAGTCTGAACCTAGAATTGCTGCCCAACTTCCTTCATACACGAGAGCTCCCGTGAGGACATTACTACCACAACCATTTAATATCCATATCATTGAGTATTAACTGAGTTTGAAGTTTCTTCCTTGCCTTTATTGTGACTAGAGTACTTGCTCTTTCTCCCTCCGACCAGGCTACCCACTAGTCCCATCTATTTATTATACATGTTGTATATTATGGTACAAACATATCATTCAATATAAGTCTAAATATTGAATCTCATTGCCTCTTATTGACCTGTGTTCATTGTCATTATTTAATATTGTATGGAGTGTTAATTCCGATCTTGATAAGGGGTTACGCCTCACTTGATACTAACTGTATTTGAAGAACCCACATCTTACACACGGAAGGATAAGATTAAATTAATTATTTCTTCTAAAACATTTTTTGAATTATTAAAAGTCTTAATTTGACCTTCAAACAATGAAAATTGATTTATTAAGGTGCTTTTGTTAATTTTATTTGTTAACTATGATGCGAAGCAGTCGTGTGCATCACACATAACCTCTTTTAAGGGGAAAATGGGATTTAATCCTTTGTTGCAAGGTACAAGTGTAACTTGCTTATATAAATTTTCTAAATAAATTATAAATGAATTTGTCACCCTCAACTTTCTAATCGTACAGCACCATCCCCATCTCACAAACACAAAACCCTATCATCTCTCTCTCTCTCTCTCTCTCTCTCTCTCTCTCTATATATATATATATATATATATATATATATATATATATATATATATATATATATATATATATATATATATATATATATATCGCGAGAAATAGAGAGGTTCAAAAGTGAACGTAAAAGATGAACATTAACAATAAAAAAAACACCGAACAACCCATTAATTTTAATTCCTATGTTGTAATCAGTCCACACCAGCACAACGGACACGCGTGTGACACACACATGCTCATTTTTTTCAAATATACACACACCCTCCCCCTCCCCCTCCCCCCCCCCCCCCCCACTTAAAAATAACAGGAGTATGGGAGTTATAAGGCCGGAGGTCTGGGTTTTGATGGGTCGGGTAAGGAGAAAGGCACTTGGGTTGCTGGCCAGAGGAGTGTCCCCGGTGGGTTTTATGCTGGACGGAGGTTATCGAATTTGACTCGAAACATAATTGGGATGACTTTTGCAACCTATTAGAAATTGTGCCAAGTTAACAAGAATTCTCCTTCGCATTGGACATGCCCTAAATAGTGAACATCATGAGATTTAGATAAGGGAATCTGGAAGAAATTGCGAGTGACGACATTTTTAAGGAAATTGTGATCTCTATAGTCAAAGTCATTCCAAGCAATTACAACAACATAAAGTGCGGGATAGCGAGGTATCACCAGAACTACTAACACTTATCATTTTGATTTCTAACACGTGTATCACTAAAAATTCTCAATTTGGTTTCAAATTCATTTAGTGGTAATTTGCTATATATTTATTTTTTCTTTCATTTATACTTTAAAATGAAATCGCTTATATTTTATAAATGCTTGGATTTTTAGTAAATTAAGAAACTATGAGGTGATCTTGATGGCCAAGAAAGATAAAAATTCTTGTAGACATTGTTAGATGGTTGTGGATATTTTATTGCAAGATTGATGTTGAAGTTCTACGAGTGTTTTGTGTAATATTTTTAGTTATTTGTTTTACTTTCTTTCCGTTTTTTCCTAATTTAAGTAGAAGGTTTTCTTAATTTTTTTTCTTAAACCCTTATCTAATATATTTATTTAAAAACTATGTCTTCATTTATGGACATTCCACATCACAACCACCATTCACTTTAGCTTTGAAATTGTGTTTGTAAACTTGAGATTGGTTCAAAAAATAATGTCTCTTCATTGCACATGTTGGGATTTATGTGCAATATTTTTCATTAAAAAATAATCCATATGTATCTCTAGAAAATTTTGCTATTATTATAGTGTAAATTTTTATTTATTGCAATGGTGTCGGATGGAAAGCTTTTATCTTTGTGACATAATTAGAAATCATCTTATCTTTATTTTTTTTCTTCTTTTCCCAAATATTATATTATCTTATACAAGCCAATATCAAACTCTTCACCTCATTCACATTTTCAATCTCAACTCAACCCAACATTTTCTCCTTCACTCCTCCCATCTCATAACAAGCATGACATTGGGACCATTGCTATCAAGGTTACAACACAACTTCCCCTATGTATGCCACTCTGAATTTAATAATTGTGTTTTCATATCAACCTCTCATCTCTCGCTTAGGGTTCCTTTTATCTACATATTCAGATTTTAAAACTCCTAATTGTTATGTTCTCTTGATTATTTTCAATTGACATTTTCACCCATAAACCATGTGTTGTGTGAATTTTATATTAGAATATTTCTAGCAGGCCAGAAATAGATTGCCACTCAATAATTCAAACCACGAGAACCACAAGCACAATAGCAGATTTATGCATATTCTATGAATTTCATATCTCCCAAAATAAATATCAATAAAGAGCTTTCATTTTTTATGATGGTGAAAATACTATATGGTGTTTACTTGAACCAATATGGCTCTGATTTTTTTGAATATATGTCATTTTGGCTATCGTATTATTGGTAATTACTTATTAAGTTGTTTCATATCAATATCATTTACCAAAAGTAATAAGGGTAAAACGGAATTAAGGTTGCGGCGTTTTTTTCCTTAAGTTTGAAGTATAAATCCAAATGATGAAATTTAAATTCCAAAGCAGTTGTCCTAACAATCTTTAAATCATCCAAACTCATCCTTTTTGTTTGATGGTTTAATATAGACCCGACAAAATGAGGCTCGATATGAAAACACAACACAAATCGATACAAAGTTATCAGTTAATAGGTGGACCCTTAATGGTTTTGGCTCATATAAGTATCATCTCGATAAGAAGCGATAGTCAATAAGTCCAGTTAGTATTGACTCTTTCATTTGTTAATACCCGATAAGACTCATTAAAACCCATTAATTTAAGTAAATAAGATATATTATTGTGACTTCTAAAGAGCTTATATATACTAGTGTTAATTTAATCATAACTAATTCAAGTAAATAAGAAAGTTAGTAATATCTATAAATTAATGTGTTTAAAAATAAGTTAATATGTCAAATCGTATATGAATCAAAATAACTCTTTATTTAAATGGGTAAATAGATCGAGTGAACACAACAGATGACAATAGCATTATTAATGGGTGACATGGCATTCTCTCCTAAGAACAAACAAAAAAGTCTTAAGCATGAGGCATAAGAGTATCCCCATCTTTATTAGCCACCGCATTCAAAATCACAGTAGTACTACCAACGACCATGGAAGAAAGAACGATTAACTCGAACGACCCTCCTCCCAGTAAAACTACTACTACCAATCACCGTAGAAGAAGAAGATCGAACAGTTGGAATCCCCCTTCCCTTGTCATTGGGCGGCTGCAACTGAAAGAGACAAAGCGGACACTTGTTGCTAATCTTTAGCCACGTAGCAATACAGTCTTTATGAAATACGTGTAAGCACGACAACTGGGGAACGCTCTCGTTCACCACAAACTCATCCGTGCAAATCGCACACATGTCTGAAGCCATGATTTTGATTAACGGGAGTGGGAGTTTGAATGTGGAGTGTTGGTCGAGGATTGTGTTAAAATCGATGTAATCCGAGCTGTGAATCGGGGATGCCGACCGGTTGAGGTTCATCTTGGGATGGATAATGGATTACTGCATTTGTTGGTTTGGGAGGATGGGAAACACACTTAAATAAATAGGTTGGGAGAATGAGAAAGGTCTAACTTTATAAGTGAGAGAAGAGGAAACACATTTAAATTAATTGGGATTTGTACGTACAGTAGTGTTACTCTTCCTCTTCCCGACTCCTCATTCCCCATTCCATACAGAATGCAAAAGGTCATTTTTCTTATTTGTTTTTTTTTTAATTAAAAAATTGTTTTGTTTTATAAAAATTTGTATTTTTTATTTAGAAACATAGTGGTTTATATAAAAAAAAAGGAACACGAACATGATTAAATGAAAAAACCCGAGTCAACCGACCCAATTAAATGCGACAAGTTTACGAAACATTATTTTAATATAAAAAATATTTTTAAAAAAATTGTTTTAAAAAAAATGTTAGTATAATATAAATAAAAAAAATTACATTTTTAAATGGTTTTAAGAAATACAAAATTGTTTTAAATGTTGTAAAATAAAAAAAATGAAGTTTAAAAATACAAAATTGTTTTGAAACGAATTGTTTTACAAAATAAATGTTTTAAAATAATAGGAAAACATTTAGAAAGTATGAAATATATCGGAAAAAAAAAACTCTGCTAAATCCGAAAAGAGTATTAAAAAAACATTTAAAATTATAGTAAAACATTTTAAACTACAAACAATATCATTTAAAAGTTCTAAAAATGCCCAAAAACTTTTTTTTACCACAATTGTCTTTAGGGAAAACGGTTATAAAAAAAGTTTTTGAGCGAATATTATAAATCAAGTAAATGAAAATATTTTTGCAAAATAAAAAAGATAAATCAAGTGAAAAATAAGATACAAAAAAATTACTAATAAAATAAGTTAATATTATTTTTTTAATTATGAAAAAAAATACTTGGTTTAAAATATTCATTGAAAAACTTTTTTCACTATTTTTTCCTCAATAAAATTTGAAACTTTTTTTTTCTAAATAAGAATTGTTTTCATAAAACTATGAATATAAATTATTTTTTAGGCCATATTTAGTGGGATGTTTAAATGTGTAGTTTTACACTTTTATGTCTCACAGTGGATAGAATATTGTGTAGTTTTAGGTGAGAGAAAATATTGAGAGGATGCAAATGTAGAAGGCCAATGCCCCAATAGTTATGAGCGTTAAAATGATACCCGCTCAGATTGGGCGTTAAAAAGATGCCCGCCCAGATTTTTGCCCAACCTCACTTATGAAAAAAACAACCCCTCACTTTTGAAAAAAAATAGAAAACAAATAATATCCAAACGATAAATTAAATTTGGTCAGTAAAAAGTCGTCCGCCCATATCTGGGCGGTAAAAAGTCTTCTGCCCACTCTTCGCCACATCAGCATTTTGCATTGTCCCACTGTATAAACTTGAGGAACAATCTAAGCAAAAAATTGTACATTTACATTTTTTTCCACTACACCACTACAGATGGCCTTACTAACTTTTGTTTCTAAAACAATATTTCTAAAACTGTAAATAAACTATTTTTTTGGTAATTTATTTTTTTCTTTTTTTTTTCTTCTAAAAATAGGTTTTATTTACTTGATTTCTAATATTCGCCCCAAAAGTTTTTACTACTGTTTTTCCCTAAAAAACTGTGCAAATTTTTTTTGAAAAAGGTTTATTGGTGTTTTTTAGAATTTTAAATGATATTTTTTGTAATTTAAAATATTTTTATAGTATTTTTCTATTTATAAGAGTTCTTTTCAATATATTTCATACTTTGTAAATATTTTTCCTATTATTTTTAATTTTTTAATAATTTTATCCCTATTTTTATAAGTTTTTGTAATTTAAAATGTTTTACTATAATTTAAATTTTATTCTATTATTTTGGGATTTTTAATTTTTTTAATTTATATATATTTTCATGATTTCTTGATTTTAAAAATATTTCTCTAATTTCAATTTTTTTTAACTATTCTTCTATAATTTTCAGATTTTAATATATTTTTAATGATTTATTATGTAATTTTATGTTTTTTAAATTTTTATATTATTTTGGATTGAAACATGGGTAAAATGGTCTTTTTAAAATTTTTGCTAGCAACTAACGGATTTCACTAACGATAGGGTGCAAACACAAATAAATAAATAAAATAGTATACAAACACAAATATCATAATAAAATATGGGGTGGCAAATCAAAAAGCTTAAAAAAACATATTACGAGTAACAAACTGCAAGGAAATCATAAATTTTAAATGACATTTCTTCTAACAAATATGGAAAATTGTCTTAGTTATTAAATAAAATCCACACTAAAACCATTACTTAATTAAAAAAGTCATTGTTAGGAGCCAATATATACAATTATAAATGTCGTAAATGTTCACGAAGTCACATTATATATTCAAAAAAATTATACCCCCCAACACCACCCAAAAGATGGCATGATGAATAACTATTAAAGAAAAACAAAATATAACTGAGAAACCAAAACCAACAACATATAATAAAATAAAAATAAAAGATTTAAAAAAAGTCGATGGGAGTTGAACTTGGAATAGCATGACAGTTACCTTTCGGGGTTTATTTTTATTACTTTTTATTGGAATTTATTTTTGGGGGGAGGAAGGGGCATAATGAGAGGCGGTCTTGAAATTGATAAAAAAATGACAAGGCCCAAAACAAAAATTGTAAAATAGGCACCATTTGTGTTTATAGATATAATATTGAGCTCAAAGCATATAAGTTATAACCAAGGTTCTAAAAAACGCGGGGCGTGATCGAGGCGTGGATGCCAAGCCTTAAGCCTTAGAAGCCTAGGCGGGCCTTGGCGTAAAAAGGCGTGAAAAGGCGTTTAGGTCTTTTTAATATTTTTTAACCATAACAAGGGTATTAAAATACTAAAATTGTACATATCATAAAAATATGTCTGAATATTTGCAAATAAAAATACTATTTGATTATTTTGGATGAGATAATGATCCGATTTGCAAAAAAATCTTTAAAAGACAATATCGTTTCACTAAAGCATTGTTGTTTTTAGAGAAAAAGTACGCCTTAAGGATTTTACCAAGCATAAGGCGTCAAAATCTTAAGGCGGGGCGTTTCTCCCAAGCCTCAAGCCTAGGCGTGCCTAGGCGGGTTTTTTAGAACAGTGGTTATAACAAACAAACTAGTTTGAGACTTATGTGATCGCCCACTTGGCAAATGCTCAAAGTCACCCTTAAGAGGTGCTATAATTAATAAATACATAGTAATATTTTTGTAAGAAATAAACTATATATAGTTAAGTAAAATAACCAACATTATCAATTTAGAAATACAAGCGAGATCAACGAGTGCAACGCTTTTGAAAAAACTTTCACATGAAATCTATCAATCTTATGAAGTCAAGGTGGTAATTTTCTACGGGTGATGATATTCATTGTCCATAAACCAAGAAAGAATAATAATGACAGTAAATAATGAGATCACACACATAACATAAGATGTACGTGGTTCGATAATATGCCTGCAGCCACAGGGTGCTAGGGCTTGTTCTTATTGCTAAAGAACTCAAGTCAGCAGAGTTATAGTACTGCTCAACATTACAATAATACAATCCCCTCTCATATGGGGCGATTTTACATTTATAAAGCACGTTAGGAGAGTCCTAAGTCCCATTAATAACTATCCTTAAGAGTTTAGACTTATACCCTATCATGATCACCCATTATAAGTGATTGAGTTGAGGGATCGTATTCTGACTTGGAGTGTTTGTTAATCATAAGCGCACATGGGTCGAGCACGTGCAAGTGCGATTCTTGATCCCATAATTTCTCCTAAAGTGCAGGGGATCTCTGAGGTCGCTAGACTATGAACCCATGTTGACCGTTGAAATTGGACAAGTCTTCTCACTCTGTTGGAATAGTAGGATTATTCCTTTAGTTAGAGGTTGATAATTATATGCAGTCTTTGTGCATTGGCCAAAGGGTAATTTTGTAAATGCCTAAAAAATTGACGAGTTTTTGTCTATTAAGTGTTACATGGATATGCTTGTAAATAGGGCATCTTTATTTATCCTTGGGAAAATGCAACCATCGCTTCGGTAGCCGTCACACATGTGTAATTATTACTTCTTGGGAACCATAAAGTCATTTCTCATCACAAAACAACAGTTCCCTATCTTTCCCTTTCAATCAAAACATGCTCATTTTCGAGAGCAAGTAGAGTTTTTAGTCAAAACTTCAAAATGTTTGATGGAGTAATTTCATAGGATATCATCGTCTTAGAGAACTCCTCTGGGCATAACGATTGAGGTTGAGACTTATATCTAGAATAGGATGTTCATCATGTTCATATCCTACGTCCCTATTGCTAGATTATACTATCATTGTGTTATCATTGCATCTATATTTTTTTTGCTTCATATATTTTTCAAAAAATCAAAAAAGAGTTTTATTTTTCTAGAAAAAATTTGAATAATACAAAAAGATTTTCAGTCTTTAAGAAAAAGTTCAAAAAATTCGAAAAGATTTTTTTTTGATAAAAAATTTGAAAAAGACAAAGAGTTTTGCATTTTTTTCACCATGTATGGATGAATATTTAAGATGTCTGGATCACCCAATAATTTCATTCATCCATGTGACTTTTTCGTAGTGTTTTGAGACATGACATCGTTCCTATTGTGTACTTAATAATATGTGGAGTCATTACATTGATCTTTGATGATTACTTTTTGCATGTTTGACTCACCGTATCTTTTATTACACATGTGCATGAACTTATATGAACATTGCACTTATTTATCACATATCGAACACAGTGTTCTCATCTCAATTTTTCTTTAAAACGAACAAAATGTAAAAACGAGAAAAAAATTGTGCATGTAAGAACCATTACTCGAATTTAAGTTACATTTTCGAAAAATATTGTTAAATTTTAATAAATGAAAAAGCGCTACGAAAGATAAAATGTCCTTGCGTTAAAAGCTACCATTTGCATATGAGAGCGTAAAATATTAACGACACATAAAAATAGAAGTGGCAAGCCAATTTTTGAATCATTTATGCATCACTACATATGGGCATTAATTTATTTTAAAATAATTGAGAGCATTCTTTGTTATATGAGATTTTGGGGGAGTTAAAGTAGAAGATCAATGGGTTTGAACAAACTAAAAATTTCTCAAATAACATTACATAGTTTGGCCTCATTGGTGTGAGAATCATTTATGTTCTTAATATGTTGATTAGATTATGTCAATTTCACATGAGTTCGTAAATTTTACAACTAAGGTAGACTTTGAGATCTTTTATTAGAAGTGTTTGTTGATGTCAAAAAATGGACTAGATCAAATTTTCTAATCACTCATAAAATGTAATATGCAATAAAATAAACACACAATAAACAAAGAGTTTTAGAGTGGTTCGTCTGTGAAGAAAAGCCTAGGTCCACTGTTATTGTATTGATCTTAGCGATTATAGAAACCTAGGTACTCTTGTTACAAGGATAGCCTAGAATTCGTTATATCTTGTCTTTTGTGAAAGGAATTAATACAATGTATTTATAGTGACCCGGAGATCAAGGATTGGAATGCCTTTACATCATCAAGCATTTACACCCGTACATAATGAATGTGATGGTTGATAGACATGACCACGTGTGGAAAGACCCTTGGTTGTTTCCCAGGTGGTGACTATTTATCTACTTTAATGATTTGTATTCTTCATGATGGTCGGCATGCCTAACGATAAGCTATCTTTTAGGCCGATTAAATGACCACTGACTGGGACTGATGCCATGTAAGGAGACAAGTGTCCACTTCTAATTGGTCCACGTAGATGAAATTTTTTTGGTATCAATATAAGCCCCCAATACTTCATTCTTGATATTTTTACTGAAAGGATGGAGTATGATACCTACAAAGTTGATCGGCATAAGCCGAATTGTAGAATTTGTGAAAATTTTCCATACCTTGATTATGTTATGGAAGTTTTGTGAATAATTTGAATTTTAGTGCCCCGCTAAAGGGTGTATTAGTAATTTCTTGCTTGTAACGTTATGCATCCCTCCGAATATCAATCGTCGATATAATTAATCATTACCTGCACTATTTTCTAGGTAAGCTATAAAAGACAAGACTTTGTAATACCTTGTGTTTTAATTAATTTGGAGAAAAATAAAATCTTAGAGTTAAGGGCCTTTAAGTTTTGGAGAAGCTGCATAGGATTATTGGAGTTTATCATTTGGAGGGGCAACTGGAGTTATTCATTTTATTTGCATTGTTTAGTTAGACTTTCCTTTTCATTCGTATTTAATTATGAGAGTTCATTTGGGTTTTTATTGGGCCATTCGGTTCCAAAGTTGTTAGAAGTTTTCAGTTGGATTATTCAGATCGTTATTATTCATATTTTATTTAATCATTATTGGAGATTGGATTTATTTGGAGCTTTAGCATGTGATGGATCTTTTATCATTCAATTGTTATGATCAAATGGAATTGATTCAAATTTTTATCTTGTGGACTGATTTATTTATGTCTCATATCTGTCTCATGTTAAGAATGGTATTTATTTAGTTCACGCCCGACGTAGTTCGGTGACGGTGGATGGCCACTTCATTTGTCGTATTTTGTGGGGTGTGACAGACTTTGGCTGATTTTTGTACCACAACTTTTCAAACTTTTAAAGTCTCTTTCTTTTCCATGCTTTTCATCTTTGAGCTTCTTTTTGTATTCCACCTTTGCTTATGCTACCATTTTCTCAGTAAGCTTTCTTAGTCCCTTTCTTTTTTATTTCTTTCTTTGTTGTATCATAATATACATTGTTCATAGGGAGTTTTTAGATGGATTTAGGTGAAAAACAAACATCCCTTATTAAATAGACTTAGAAATGCTTATACCACCAGTTGAGGTTTTATCACTACCCAAGGGTCACTGGATTCCCTCATTATTTATATCTTAGTGTGGTATTACCTTTTCCCCTAATTGTTTCTTTCTAATGTTATGTCAATATTTTAACGTTGTCCCTTCTAGAGTAATCCCCAATACACGGAGAATAGTAAATAGGAATAACAGACTTAATCAGATATACATAACCCACATTGGCATCCATAAGTTAATGTTTTGCTACAAATTGGTTACTAGTGATAATACATATTACCTGAAAACTAGGTTTGTCAATAGAGCCTTAGTAGTCAACTTACCAAATTCTAATAAAGACTACTTCGACTATGGGGTAATAGTAAAGAACTAGAAACATGCCCCTCTTCAAAGAGGATCAGTGTATGATTGGCCTAGGTGTCCTCAAGTCGGATATGACATAGGTTTCTAATCTTGATTTTTGTATTTTACTTTATTGCTAAGCAACCATTTGATAATATATTAACTAATGTTTCTTGTTCTGTTTTGTACAGTTGAGAGCAATAAAAAAGTCTCCTAAAGAAGGGGACCCCAATCTTCAAGAGCTGAAATTTCTATGGAGTATTCATAAAAGAATTGGTGAGGAACACCCTAGGGAAGCCTCCTACTTAATGCAATACAGAAGCTCGATTACTTCTTTTGTTGCTAGGCCAACCACTTCAGCACCTTGAATCCTCATAAATTTAGAAAAATAAGCACTTCTAACTTCCTCGGTTGATGAGTCTGTAGGAGTTAAAAAGGATTTTGGTACCTCATCCTCCTTCAAATTTTTAGACATTTCTATTATTCCCACCTCCCCACTTGCTATCATGGGCAAAAGGAAAATTCTTGATTTGATGACTGTTGTTAAGGCTGCTCATGCGAAAAAGTCTTTTGTGACGAAGAAGACATCAAAAATTGCTCTTCCCCCAAAAGTAACAATTTTAAGCCATTGAGAATATTATTATACAAAAACTATGTTGTCCCAAACTTTCCAAACGGGACAATTTGAGAGATCTCATTACAAGGGTAATGAATCTCGAGCGGGTCTAAATGCTATTGAATGCGTACTCATAAGAACTATAAGGCTAGTGTCTATGCGCACTATATGTAATTTAAATTAGTTATAAATGTTACATAACCGTTATGTCATGCATTCAAATGAGAACACATGCAGGCCCCCTCGAAGTAAGTGTTATATAAGAATTTGACTTAATGTTGTAACAACCCAGGTTTTTGAGCGACTATTTTATACTATTTTACCTGATGGGCTAATTTTATAAAATAAGGGATGTTGGAGTAAATATTATTTCCTGTGAGACTTAGGGATAATATTTACTATGTTTTGTCTATTTACCGTTATGAGAAGATAAATAGCATTATATTGTGATATTTTGCGTCGTTATATGTAAAACGACGGTTATGACCTATATTTAAATTTTGGTATAATTAATGAAATAAAATGAAACTGGAGCACAAAAATAGTTCACACTTTCCCGAATGCCAAAATAGGGGGTGCGGTTGTTTTTAGAATAGCCAAGATAGTCGAAATAAGTGCCCCGTTGTAATTTTTGAGATTTGGGCATTTTTAAGGGGTTATGACTCAAATTAGTGGTTACGAGTCATTTTGGTGGTGTAGTAGCAATTAAAAGTGGGGATTTATGTGTTGAGACCCGTATAAGTCCCCCACCCCCTTTATTTTTCTTCATTTTTGTGAGAGAAGCCAAAGGAGAGAGAGTTGGGAGAAAATGGGAGAAAGAGAGAAAATGAAGATTTTGGGCCGGATTCCATCGCTACCAGAGGTGATCCGAGACTACGAACCTCGAGGCAAGTTTCTTACTTGCTAGATATTGATTTAATGTGATAAATATGCACGTGTAGTTAAGTTTTGGGAGGTTTAAACCATAAATGGGTTTTTGGTTGATTTTGGTGTTTAACCCTTAATCTTATGTTTTAATTTGATTTGAGGAGAAATAAGTAGTTGTTTGATGTGTAGAAATGGTTTTGTAGAAATATTTGTTGTTGTGGTTGGGTAAAATATTGGGTAGAAGCTTGAATGGATCGTTAATGGCCGAAACAGCTTCTCGGAGAAGAAGTTCTCCGCCAGGATCGATCGATCGAGCATGGGGGATCGATCGATCGAGGCCTTCGATCGATCGACGGACAGGGGTCGATCGATCGACCCCTTCTGAAAAGGTGAGATTTTTCTAGTTTTGTTTTAGCCATTTTCTTTTAGGTTCGAAGTTTAGGAACCTTCCTTTGGGAAGTAATGGGGAGTCCAAGAGGGTTGTATTGGGTAGACTAATGTCCTAGGATAAGAGTGGATATTTGGGTTTACCCGAGGGCTAGTTTGTATATGTTAATGTCCGATTGATATAGGAGGTTAAACTAAAGATAAATTGGAAGTTAAAATATTAATGTTGAGCTTTTGGGAGACACTCCATTATGGAGACTCACTTTGAGGGTTTATGAAATTATATGAACTCTTGGAGGCTAGTTTGAGGTTAGTGGCACTCTGGGTCTTAGGTCATTAATGAACATGACTTAATGAATAAAGAATGCACATTATAAAATGTGGTACTAAATGAATAAGTACAAAAGGATTTTGAGAAAGTAAAATTGGATGTTTTCAAAAAGGAAAAGTAAAGTTTTTCATAAATGATAATTTATGGATTACACACCTCCCTAAATCGCTATCATAAGGGAAATTGTGCGCGTTGTGGTGAAGCCCCCTGGCTATTGAGCAGGGTGGATATAGTCCCTAGGCCATATGGGCATTTATATTACTGCGCTGCTTAGGGGATTTCGGGTGTGGTCCTGACTTTCCCGCAGGCAATATGGCCGCTTCCCGATGTTGGTAGGTTCCCAGGTTGTCTTGTATAGATAGGCCCTGGAAGATGATAGCCATTTAGGGTGGCCTCCAGTGGGGAAACCCGGAGGGACGGTCTTATATTTATTAAAGCAATTCATGATAATGGATTGGCTTTAATTACATTTCCCGGATGGAAGAAGGGAAATGGGATATGGTTTGGCTTCGGATAACATTTCCCGGATGGAAGAAGGGAAATGGAAGCATAAGGTATACAAAAGTATTTTTATGCTAATAAAAATGACTTTTGATTACACTTCCTGGATGGAAGAAGGGAAGTGGGGTTTTATGAAAAAGGATAAAGCACTTTTTATGATAATAAAACTTGCTTTAAATTATGTATTCTTCCTGGATAGAAGAAAGGAAATAAAATTGGTAAATAAGATTGACTTGGTAAACATTTGATAAAATGTTGTACCATTTATATATATTCCTAAAGAAAGAAATTAGGAATTGTGCCATTAGATGATGGATGGGTTTTATTTTATATTTTCTTTGTGTAGCTGTAGATGTGACCTCCCACACATATGCACACACATATACATTTATTGATTATTTCGTGCTAAGGATCTAATGGATCTCGACGATCAACCTTGCCTAAGTAGTAGTGTATCGGGAGGGTTCCTTGTTTGGATTTCTCTTTGCGAGACACCCCACGCACGAATAGGGCATAGTGTTGATACTGGAGAGAAGTTAGCCCTTAGTACTTAGGGTTAACTAGAACATCTCAAGATATTGCGCTAGGTTGCTTCTAGATTGAGAGGCGAGAAATATTATTGTTATCTGCGAGAGAATTACGCACTTAACTGTCATGCATTTTTAGTCACATGGTAATCATATCAAACCGGGCCCTGACCCGTATCTATATTTCTTTGTTTCTGCATATATTCCTTGCCGTACAGGTGCTCTACCGCATGAACACCCGCATTTACATTTCCATTCCAGTTGTCATGGAGCTACAACATATTGCGGATGTTGTAGGTTACTTGTATTAGACGCTTCTTTCTATTGTACTCTAGTTATGTTCAGTATATTTATTCGGGCGTGTTTTTCCCAAGGTATTGCACTCATTCATTATATTGTAAATACTGAATTGTAATACTCGATGTACTATTTGTATTGGTTTGTTCAGCGACAGCTTATTCGGTGATATTTATTATATTGTCATTCTTCGTTCATCGATTTTTGATATCCACCGTTTTTACAAATGGGATTGTCTAAGTGTTTTTCTTTTACTTACTAAATTTTCTAAATTGACAGTCCGTTTTCTAAAATGATTGGTGGTTATCTCATACTATTATTTTAATCGACAGTGATGCTGAGAATGGACCATCTATGATTCCTGTGATTATTAGAGTATTGGGCTGGCCACCTATTATTTTAGTAGGAGGGTATGCAAACTGGGTATGCATGAGATCCTTTCTGTGTATATATATATGTGTATGTGTGTGTGTGTGTGTGTGTGTGTGTTGTTGGAAAATTGGACTTGAATTGGGTTTTAGAAAGCTGTCCAGAATTTTCTGGACAGAATTTTGAGCAACTTTGAGCTCAAATTTAGGTGGGACCCACACTACGAAAATCGTGGGACCATATACGAACGCGTTCACCTCCGCAAGGAGATTAACGTAGTATATTCATACGTCCAATTTTAATAAGCTATGAATGATAAATATGTCCCCAAAAGTGACTCATAAAGCAATGAAAGTTAATGAATTGGGTGTGTTTTAACTCTTGTCCTACATGGGAAGAGTAGTGGAAATTTGATGAGTTAATAACACCCCAAGTATGGACTAAGGCTTGGATGTCTTGGGGTATCCCAACTCTTTGAAGGGGAGATGACCTAAGCTATGCACGGATTGACTTTCGATCAAAAGTCCACACGCGCGCGCGTCCGGCCGGCTTGGTTCGGCTTGAGCTTGGGCTTATAAAATTCTCCTACATTTTTGGGCCGAATTTATTTAACTTTATGGGCTTTAATTATTAATTAATTACGAAATTAATTAATTAATTAATAAACTGTTGGCAGTTATTGCCAACAGTCAACAGTTAATTTCGTTTAACTGATTAACTGTTTTTGACAGTTAATTTCGGTTGACTGTTTCAATAGTCAACACAAAAGCTATAAATTAAACCTTTCCCTTATAGAATTGACTACTGAAAAAATTACCCTCCAATAATTCCGAATTTATGCTGCATCTTTTCCCAGAAAAATACAAACTTTTCTACTGCTACTACATACATTCCTGCATATCATTCTTTGGTCTGGTTGAGTATAAACACAGAATTGTGTTCGAAGAAATTAATCATTGTTGTGCTGCTTGATTAATTTGGAAATCCGTTCTATCTTGGGAGACAATTATTCATTATCTTTGGCACCTTGTGGAGGGAATAAATTTGTTTTAAGGAGACTGTTCTAAACAGGGATCGGATTACTTTTTCTATTCTAATATTATTTCTGTAAATACAAGTAAGTATTTCATTTCTGTAATTTCGTTTTATTTCTGTAATTATATTATTATTAATAATTCTGTACTTTTGTATTTATTAAACAGTAGACATAACATGTGTGTGTTTGTGTGTTCCCTCCATTTTAGACTAATGAAAAAATCTCCCTATATTTTTCTCCAACCTGAATATGCCATTCCAGTTTTAGAAAAATATTCCCTCCATTACTCCATTCATTTCATGCATATTATTTATGTTGTGTGGTTGAGTAGAAAACACACCATTGTGTTCAATGGAATTAATCATTGTTGTGTTGCTTGATTAATTCGAAAATTCGTTTTATCTTGAGAGACAATTATTCAATAACCTTGAAGTAGTACATTGCAGTGAATAAATTTGTCTTAAGCACTCTTCTAAACAGCACTCGAATTAATTTTTGTCAAGTATTTTTTTATATTCTGCGAATTCAATCTACTACAAGTAAGTTTCTGAATTTTCTTTATTTCTGCAATTTCTGTAATTACTGAATTTTAATATTCTGTTTTAATTTCGAATTTATAATATGAGTGAATAACAATTTCTTCTACTTACTGTAAGTTTGTTACTGTCATTACAGATTATTATGCATACATATATTTATGTTTATATATTCTGTAATTTAATAAAAAAAATCATTTGGGATAACAATATAATTTCAAGTTTTCAAATGGGAACTGAGCTTCAAGTTTGCGAATCACTGAGACGGAATACAACCTCTTGAAGGTGATTATAAGATTACGCTCGATTTATTCAGAGGTTTGTGAGATGATTCAATTGATTTTCGTGGCTCCTCTAGATATAAAAATGTTGAATAAGGCCCTGTTTGGTTGTCCCAAAATTGTAAATTGTATCATTAATAAATTGTCCCATTTTCAAATTGACTCATTAATTGTGTTTGGTTTCATTAATGAAATGATTCATTAATTGTCCCATTTTAGCTCATGTGCAAAATCTGAAATTGGATCATTTCACAAAAAATGTGAAATGAATCCATTTGAAATAAAAGTCACATTAAGTGCATGTCCCTTCTCCCCCTTCCGCTTCCCCTCCCCCTCTCCCTCTCTCTTTCCCCCCCCCCCCCCCCTCTCTCTCGATTTGTTTTTATATTTTTTTCATAGAACCTTAACATCAATTTCAAATTACCAAACATCGTGTAAAATTGGATTTAACTCATTTCAAATTCACTCATTTATAATTCACTAATTCACAATGAAACAATTTACATAATCAAACAATTTGCGCAACCAAACTGGTCCTAAATCAATGGAACGATTCTGATATTATATGCTGGTCAATGGAGTTTAATTGATGGAATGAATCAATGAAAAGACTGATAAAATGGGATAGAGGGTTTTAGTATTGATTTTAAAATCAGAAGAAGTAAAAAAAGGAAGCTCTCTTTCTTTCTTTTCAAGGGTGGCAGAGTCTCATACAGTATATCAGACTTCACACACTCCAACAAACGTAATTTTTTATAATGAATACGTGGACTTTTGTAATGTCTATGCCTTAGGTTTGTATGATTTTTGTAATGTCTATGCCTTGGGTGTGTGTATATGCTAACATACAATGTATACATACATTAAGGGTGACTGACTTGCTGAAAACATGTGCTACGAGTGTAATATTTATTGGCTACTGCTTGAATTGTGAAGGTCCCATTTTTTAAATCTCACATATTTGAAGAGCCGACTTCTGGTAAAAAAATAATAATTCTTCCTGTAACTTCAAAAAAATCAAACGATTGAATGGACTGTAAATGCCACCATAACAATCCTATTTAGAAAATCAGTAGCTGTTTTTTTTCCTTCTTACTTGAGCCTACATGTTCTCAAAACTTAATGCAGGGATCAAAATCACATACATTCCACATTAAGAACGGTGTCACTTGTCAAGTATATTTCAGCGGTTCAGCCTTACAAGTTAATGGCTGCTCCGAATTCATATCCCCCTTGCGACAGTTAATCTCAGTCCTCTAAACCAGCGACATTGCGAAGCGTCCACCCAATAACATAAGCAGCAGTACCAGCAATCACACCATTAAAGATGGTGATAACGGCAGAAAGAGCATAATTCCCACCAGAAATTTTGGCCTTTGCCAGCCCAAGAAGTGCGAGGGCAAACGCAGAAAGAATGCAAGCACCAAGAAACTTGTGAGATTCATTGTTTGTGAACGGGATGAGGATGATGAAAGCAAGGAGAGGAGCACTGCCAAACACAATAAATGCCACGAAGGTAACGAGGCCGTTTTTCCATGGCTTCTCCGATTGGTCCGGCGGTAGAATTCCATGTTCTGTCGACATCTTTTCATCCACCAATATGTCCTTGTACTTCGAAAAAATATTCACCACCTTGCTCCAAGTAATTTGAGGAATTTTTTAAAAACTAAAGCATGCCACACAAAGCAACATTGCAAATATAGTCTAATGGTTTGTAATGTGTGTATCTATTTACAATCTCTTTCTACTTTTTCAATTAGTCGTTTGATATGAATCAACAATATTACCACATACGAACTATTATACATAGATTTTTGTAGAATTAGGACTTCAAATATTCGTAATTTAGAATATTCAACATATATTTTTGTAAAAATAGTCCCTATTTTTCAATTTCCCTTAACGCTTCCGTCATCGATGAGGTAAGAGCGCCACAAGCATGAATGCAAATATCTATTTTTAGGGATCAAAAGTGGAATGAAAATGTTAGTTGTCCTATACATCGAATGCAAAAGTTGAGTCCTAAATTCATAAAACCCCTAATAGACAATCATTCACTTACCTTATTTTATGTTACTATAGTATAAGGTGACTTTTCTTTTAAACACCTTAAAGTTAATGTTTATTGCTAAACTCGGAACGCTATATAGAAACTATGAAAAGTCTGTTAGTTTTTATTGTCTGCATGAATCCCTCAATGGATTTTGTTTGTCTAAACCTATTTGGTTGCGAAGGCTCAATACATGTTATCAAACTAGTTAACCATCATTACTTGTTGCTTAAACTATTTCACATCAGAGTTATTACGCAACAAAATATAAGCATAAAACTAGGAAAAAAACTTCAGAAAAATGTAGTATTTAACCGACCAGCAGCACCCTCTTCTTAATGCTGAATATTGAGAATATAAACACCATCTCTTAATGTTGAATGGGGTAGGAGTAATCACCTCTTAATCCCAGAGTATAATTTGTGTTCATATAATCATGTAAATAACTAGAAATTCTTCAGTCCAGAGTACTTAACTAGAGCAATGGTAGACAGTGAACATTAAGCTTGATTGATAATTATATTGGTATGCATGTGTTATCCCAAATTTATTTATTTATTTATTATTATTATTATTATTATTATTTTTTTGTGTGTGTGGGTGGGTGGGTGGGTGGGTGTGTGTGGGGGGGGGGGGGGAGGAGGGGGGGAAGGAGACTGAACCCCTGATAGCTTATTAAAAATTATTGGTGAAATAGCCTCAAACCCGGTGGCGCAAGAGGGGGGGCATAGGACCTTATCTCAAAGAATTAAGTGAATCCTTTACAAGCTTAAGATTAGGAAACCCTAATTTATCTAATAAAAAAGCTCCCTTAGCCTTCTTTAGGAGGCCATTTACATGGAGGAAAAATTTATTATCAGGTTCACAACAGCATCAATTCGCCAAAGCATTCGCAACTGTGTTAGATTCCCTATAGCAATGATTATACTCCACATTCAAGGAAGTAGAAAGCTCAATAATCTGATGGGGCATATTTATCAAATTCCTAGGCACCTGCTTAAACCCTTGAAAACTTGAGAATCATTATTTACAGGAACTATCTGAAATCATTGGTACCCATAATAATGCCTCCACCACCTGCAGCACATGGTTTCCTTTCGAACAACCATCACCATTGAGATTAACACAAGGGGCCAACGGTTTAATCCATGGCATTTTAAGAATCAAGGTCTTTGGGGGATGATATGCAGGAATTCTGAAAAGGGACATCAAGAACTAATAATCTTGTTTCAGGTTATGAAGAGGAGCTTTGTTTCTAAGCATACCTGAAGCTAGATCAATAAAATTTTGAACAGATTTATGGCTATTTGGAGGGATATCATCAAAAACCTAGTTGTTTCTACATCTCCACACCTCCCAACATATAAGTGCAGGCAGAATGGGAAATAAATGACCCTGTCAGAGTTGAACTTGGCGTGGAACCCCCACGAGTTCAACATGAGATGAATTAGGTTCACTTTCGAATTTAACCCCCATCGGATTAGAAAATTAGTTCCATAAATGTCTGACAAAACCACAGTTAATAAATGTGGGCTGGTAGGTCTCTTCCAGTGGATCCTCAGGACAGAAGTATTTAAAACAGATTCTAGCATTGAATTTTCTGATAATATATCTAACGGCAGAAAATTATTCATATATTTTCGACATGAACATAGACTTTGAGGGGGATAATCTGTTCCACATAGAGGTGTTGGATATTATGAATGCAAATACAGAAATGGAACTCTTTATATATCACAATAATGTCAACTTCAATAAAAAAATGTAACTTCTGAATATATAGTAGAAAGCTTCAAGGCGTGATGTCACTTTCCTAAATACAGTATTTGCCCCATACGAATAATTTCGGTATACAAACGGGAATCTGCAAATCCGTACTCAAGATACAATGAAGCAACTTGCACTGCCTGCAACTTGTATATTTGAAGACAGCCGTTGGATGCAGCAGCGAAGAACAGTCAATCTTATGTGCACAAAACAGAATAAGATAATTTATATCTCCTGAAAATTGTAAGAGTAATAGCAAGGGTTGGAAATTTCGGAACTGGGTAATATCTGTTATCTATGCAAATTCGTTTTAGGCAGCCTTTATTTATAGATAATGAAAGGCTTTAATTCCGAAATGGTATGACTGTTAATTACCAACAGTCTTAAGTCATTTCCGAACAGGTAAAATTAATACCGAATCGGTTTTGCACGGGTCAACCAAAAAGTGACCGTGCCCGAGCTACCGCGATCCGACCCGGACGAATCCTGGCAACCCGCTACCACTGCGGACACGCAAAGTGCAAAGTGCGCCACTAGCGCCTCTACAGCCCACTGCCCCGCACCCGCACGCGCGCGCGTGTGCGTGTGCGTGTGCGTGTGCGTACGGTGCTTCGCACCGTATTGAGGTCTCTTGAATAGCCTCTAAAATGCTAGATGAATTAACTCTTCATCTTCCATTTGTACTTATTAAGTGTACAAATTCTTAATATTTTTCCAATGTGGGACTCAAAGGTTGCCCACTCCTTTTATAGCTTAGTGGTAACACTTAGCTTTGTACATTTTCCAATGTGGGACACTATCCCTTTTTATATTTGGGTTAGCTTCCCACCTCTTCCTCACACTTCCAATGTGGGACAAGCCCTTACACCCAAAAAACTCTTACTCACTTATTTTAAAAATCACCAACATTCCTCCACCATTTTCAAAATAAGTTTTGTAAATCTTTGATTGTCTGTAAGACTGCGTATAAGCATTGGTGTCTCACGACTTGAACCAATACCGTGTGAAGGTTCATCAAAGTTAACCATGAAAGTATAGTAGACTTGTCTTTGAACTATCAATCTATATTGATTATCAGGATTTGTCTTCACACACAAATCTTTTAGTCACTGATTATCCATATAAGCCGACACATGTATTAGGCCTTGTGTCTGTACCTTGATTTCATGAGTGCTTTAGAGTCAAGCCCAATTCTCATAGGAAGCGGCACCACTTCTACACTCATATAGGTAGATTATCATAGGTGTCCATGTAACTTAAAACACCATAAATCTGTTAAGGTTAAACTCATCCTCTTTCATTATTCATTACATGTTCTAAGCACTTATCCTTGGGATGTTAAATTTTATAGTGCTTACAATCACGTCGTATGATGTACTTTAATCATTGAACTTGAGACTTGAATATATCAAGTTTCAAGTTGAGTTTCCATCAAGAGTGATTATTATTAATGGGCTTTAGTCCCATCCCTATTGATGTCTTAGACACCAGTCCTCTTGCAAGACCTTTTGTAAAAGGATCTGCTAAATTTTGACTTGATTTTACATAATCCACTGTGATTACACTATCTGTAATCATTTGTCTGACATAACTATGTCTCAGGCCAATATGTCTAGATTTTCCATTGTACACTTTACTATAAGCTCTGGAAAGTGTAGACTCACTATCACAATGTATAGATATTGGAGGCATTGGTTTTGGCCAAACTGGAATTTCGATTAATGAATTCCTTAACCATTCTGCCTCTTTACTAGTTGCAGCTAATGCTACAAACTCAGCTGCCATAGTAGAATCAGCTATACAAGTTTGTTTCTTTGATCCCCAAGAAACAGCTCCTCCACCAAGAGTGAAAATCCATCCACTTGTTGAGGAATGATCCTCCCGCTCAGTTATCCAACTGGCATCAGAAAACCCTTCTAATACTGAAGGATATCCACTATAGTATATACCATAGTCCATAGTTCCTTTCAAATATTTTAATATTCTATTGACAGCATGCCAATGCAATAAACTTGGATTACTAGTATATCTACTTAATTTACCAACAGCATACGCAATATCAGGTCGAGTACATGTCATGGCATACATTAAACTACCAATTACTCGTGCATATTCCAATTGTGAAATAGCTCTACCATTATTACGGATCATCTTTAGCTGTGGTTCAAAAGGTGTACTAACAGGTGTGCAGTCAAACTGATTAAATTTCTTTAAAATTTTCTCAACATAATGAGATTGAGTGAGAATTATATTTTTATCTTTCCTTATTATTCTCATTCCTAATAGGACATCAGCTACACCCATATCTTTCATATCAAATTTAGAAGACAGAAAACTCTTTGTATTATTAATGCTTTCTAAATCAATACCAAGAATTAACATGTCATCTACATATAAACAAATGATCACACCTTTACCATTAGCAAATTTACTATAAACACAATTATCAGATTCATGAATTTTAAAACCATAAGAAATAATGACTTTATCAAATTTTTCATGCCATTGTTTAGGTGCTTGTTTTAGGCCATATAAGGACTTAATAAGTTTACATACTTTATTTTCTTGTCCAGGCATAACAAACCCTTGAGGTTGTTCCATGTAAATTTCTTCTTCTAAGTCACCATTTAAAAAGGCAGTTTTCACATCCATTTGATGAATCTCAAAATTATATATAGATGCTAATGCAATTAAAATTCTAATAGTGGCGGTTCTAGCAACAGGTGCATAGGTAACAAAATAATCAATTCCTTCTTTTTGTGTAAAACCTTTAGCAACCAATCTAGCCTTGAATTTATCAATTGTTCCATCTATTTTCATTTTCTTTTTAAAAATCCATCTACACTTAATGGGTTTAGACCCAGGAGGTAAATCTACTAACTTCCAAGTTTTATTTCCCAAGATTGAATCCATTTCATCATTTATAGCTTCTTTCTAAAATGCTGAATCTACAGACTTAATTGCCTCACTATAAGTTTGTGGGTCTGTTTCAACGCTAAGAGTCAAAGCATATTGATTACAAGATGTGTCTCTAGTTCCTTCAACAAGATAGACTACAAAGTCGGGACCAAAGCTTTTTTCTTTCCTAGGTCTTTTACTTTTTCTAATCTCTTCTTGTTCTACCGGTGGAGTTTCAGGTAACTGTGAAGGACTGCTTACTTCTTTTTCATTATTAATTCTAGGAATAGAAGAAAACCTTTGTTCATAAAAAATTGCATCTCTCGATTCAATTATTGTATTTACCTTAACAGAATCATTAGGTTCACTAACCAAAAATCTATAGGCTTTACTATGTTATGCATAACCTATGAAAATACACTCAACACCTTTGCTTCCTAATTTCTTTCTCTTAGTTTCAGGTAGTCTTACAATAGCTCTACAACCCCAAACTTTAAGATAACCTAAATTAGGTTTTCTATTCTTCCATAATTCGTAAGGAGTTTTCTTATTATCTTTAACAGGTGTTCTATTTAGAATATGACATGCAGTTAAAAGTACTTCTCCCCAAAACCCTTTACTTAAACCAGAATAAGAAAGCATAACGTTAACCATTTCAGTTAGTGTTCTATTTTTTCTTTCTGCTACTCCATTTTGTTGTGGTGTATAAGGTGCAGTAACTTCATGTATAATTCCCATATCTTCACAAAATTGAAGAAAGTGATATTCACTACCTCTATCAGATCTAAGACATTTTATTTTAGAATCACATTGATTTTCAACTTCATTTTTGTATGTCTTAAATCTATTAAGCACATCATCTTAGAGGTGGTAGTAAATATTTTGCTACATTTATCGATGACTTTTCAAAATATTGTTACGTATATCTTTTAACATCACTATGTACTATGTACTAATTGCAACAAAGATGTAGTTTTTTCTATTTTTGGAAAAGACAATCTTGTTATTTTTGTTTGCATGCATATTTTACACTTTTCATTCATATCATTCTCATATTTAGGAATTAAATTTAAATTAACCAAGAAATGCATTTTCTTTGTATTAACATGTCCTAAACGACTATGCCATAATGAAAGACAATCAACGATATAAGCAGAAGAATCTTTTTCATTGATATTGAGCTTAAACATGCCCTCATACAAATATCCTTTGCCTACAAAGGTACCATTCTTAGTCAGAATAAATTTGTCTGACTCAAATACAAGCTTAAAGCCAAATTTGTTAAGAAGGCTTCCAGAAACTAGTTTTTTTTCTAACATCAAGAACATGAAAAACATTGGTGAGACTAAGGATTTTCCCGGAAGTGAATTCGAGATCCACTGTCCCTTTGCTTTTAATCGCAGCAGTAGTTGAATTTCCCATGTAGAGAACATCTCCTTCCACTGTTTCATAGGCAGAGAATAAGTTCCTGTCCTTACAAACATGCCTTGTGGCACCAGAATCAACCCACCAAGAGTTGTCTTCTCCAAGCATATTAGCGTCGGATATCATAGCAGCAAATTTTTGCTTTGTGTCTGATGTCCCTCCTTTTTCCTTTAGTTTCTTGAACTCACGACAATCCTTCTTGAAGTGACCTGGTTTGTTGCAATGAAAACAATTTCCTTTCTTCTTTTTGTTTGCTTTAGAAGTATTTGAAAAATTCTTCCGCTTGTTATTTTTTCCATGATTGCCATATTTTTGCTCCTTTCCTTCCTCCACCACATGGACCTTAGAAACAGAATTTTCTTGTTCCTCTTTACCATCTAGAATTCGAGACTCTTGTTCAATTCTTAAATGAGTCTCTAATTCTTCAAGTGAAAGATCCTCCTTTTTGTGTTTGAGTTCTTTCTTATAATCTTTCCAAGAAGGAGGAAGTTTTTCAATTATGGCAGCAACAATTACATTATCATCCATATTTAATTTTTTCAATTTGCAATGATTTATGATGCGTTGGATGTCATGAAATTGTTCTAGCACAGGCCTATTATCATGCATTTTAAAGCTTAAAAACTGACCGATTAGGAACTTCTTACTTGTAGCGTCTTCCGTAAGATATTTGGTCTCCAATGTTTCCCATAAAGTTTTTGCAGTCCCAACATTTTGGTACAAGTCGAACAAATTTTCAGCAAGTGCATTGAGAATGTGACCACGACACAAGTAATCACCGATCTCCCATTTTGTGCGTTGTCTAATCTGTTCCACGGTTTCATCTTCATCTTCATTTGGTTTCGGTTGTGACAAGACATATACAATCTTCAATGTTGTTAGAAGAAAATGAACCTTTTTCTGCCAATGCAGAAAATTACCACCATCAAAACGGTCCAACTTGACAAAGCTTTCTGTTATTTGTCGAAGTGATTTGGAAGAGTCGACCATTTCTGATAATACTATATTTAGATTGTTGGATATTATGAATGCAAATACAGAATTGGAACTCTTTATATATCACAATAATGTCAACTTCAATACAAAAATGTAACTTTTGAATAGATAGTAGAAAGCTTCAAGGCGTGATGTCACTATCCTAAATACAGTATTTGCCCCACACAAATAATTTCGATATACAAATGGGAATCCGCAAATCCGTACTCAAGATACAATGAAGCAACTTGCACTGCCTGCAACTTGTATATTTGAAGACAGCCTTTGGATGCAGCAGCGAAGAACAGTCAATCAAGTTCCTATTCTGTTTATATGCACAAAACAAAATAAGATAATTTATATCTCCTGAAAATTGTAAGAGAGTAATAGCAAGGGTTGGAAATTTCGGAACTGGGTAATATCTGTTATATATGCAAATTCGTTTTAGGTAGCCTTTATTTATAGATAATGAAAGGCTTTGTCTTCAAAAGTCATGACTGTTGGCTTAACAGTCTTAATCAATTCCGAAATGGTATGACTGTTAATTACCAACAGTCTTAAGTCATTTCCGAACAGGTACAATTAATACCGAATCGGTTTTGCACGGGTCAACCAAAAAGTGACCGCCCCCGTGCTACCGCGATCCGACCCGGACGAATCCCGGGAACTCGCTACCACTGCGGACACGCGGCGTGCGAAGTGCAAAGTGCGCCACTAGCGCCTCTACAGCCCACTGCCCTGTACCCGCACGCGCGCCCGCGTGTGCGTGTGCGTACGGTGCTTCGCACCGTATTGAGGTCTCTTGAATAGTCTCTAAAATGCTAGATGAATTAACTCTTCATCTTCCATTTGTACTTATTAAGTGTACAAATTCTTAATATTTTTCCAATGTGGGACTCAAAGGTTGCCCACTCCTTTTATAGCTTAGTGGTAACACTTAGCTTTGTACATTTTCCAATGTGGGACACTATCCCTTTTTATATTTGGGTTAGCTTCCCACCTCTTCCTCACACTTCCAATGTGGGACAAGCTCTTACACCCAAAAAACTCTTACTCACTTATTTTAAAAATCACCAACAAGAGGCGAACACGAAAGAAGAATATCTTTTAGTTCTAATCAACTCCCAGGCGGAGTGAACTGAGAACATACCAAAGGCAGCTCTGGGGCAAATAATTTTTGCCATCTACATTCTGCAATACCAAAGTGGATCCAATCAATTGAAACAAGTGAGTTGGGAGTGCAACACATAAAAGATTAAAAAAAGTTATCTAAGCTGAATATAGTCCTCCATCTGACTTCTGCTAGGAAGAACTCTTTTCCTAATATGAGAAACCCCCTGTCTAAGCTGAACTTGAGATAAATGGCTACCCCCTACAGTATTTAACAATCAGGAAATCTGCGCACAAAATCCACCTTTCCGAATCCTCCACCACAATTTCATAGAGCCAACACAACATCATTTAAATATTGAATTTACTTATGGGTTAAGCTCTTAGCGTTGTACCAAAATTTATAGCTATTAGCACTGTTCTAAAAAACCCGCCTAGGCTTGAGGCTTGGGAGAAACACCCCGCCTTACGCTTTTCATGCCTTATTTTTGGTAAAACCCTTAAGGCACACTTTTTTTCTAAAAACAACAATGCTTTAATGAAATGATATCGCCTTTTAAAGAATTTTTTTTTACAAACCGGACCATTATCTCATCCAAAATAGTCAAATAGTATTTTAATTTGCATATATTCAGACATATTTTTATGATATGTACAATTTTAGTATTTTAATAGCCTTGTTATGGTTAAAAAATATTAAAATATATTAAGAAGGCCTAAACGCCTTTTGACGCCTAAGGCGTAGGCTTCTAAGGCTTAAGGCTTGGCCTTCACGCCTCAATCACGCCTCGCGTTTTTTAAAACCTTGGATATTAGTAAAGGCACAACTTTATTCCCATACACAAGAGGTGAGCATGTCCTATGGACCCTAAGCCCAATCAGCCTCGACCCGTTCAGGTTAGAATATGCTCTTGCATAAGCCTTATATAAACCTCCCCCTGAAGTTGCCACTTGTGCGACTCAAACTCATGACCTTTCTCTGATTTGTTACAAATGATGGGTCAAGCGCTTACCAAAAGCTATAGAGATTAGCAAATGCGCAAATTTATTCACTTATACATGAGGTGAGTCTGCCCCATTGAGCCCAAGACTAGGTTAGAATATGCTCTTGCATAATTCTCTCAACCTAAATAAGCTGTCACTCCTGCGACTCGAACCCATGAACTCGCTTGCATGAGCCCGGTAGGTGTATTTTATACTATCACATTTTATTCCGAGTGATGTTATGAACATTAGATTATTCCTTTAAAATATTCTAGTGTGCCCCTTTTTGTCATTGAAATTTTAGAATTATCTTGGCTATCAAGATAACTTAGCCTATATATAAAGCAGTGGCGGAGCCACAGTGCTGCTGACCTGGGCACATGCCTAGGCCAGAAAGTTATCAGAGCCGGTCCAAAAATATGATGTGGAAAGCCCAAAAACATGTATTAGTAAGGGTATACACACAGAAATAAAAGCCCAAAAAAACCCTACTCATTTATCCCTTCCCTTCATATCCCAAGAGCAAAGTTAACTCATTCCCACAAAAACAAAACAACCACACGCAACAGGGCAGCAGCCATTCCTCTTCTTAACCCCTCTCTTTAAACTCCTTCTTTATTTAAAATACTCTCAATCAAATATATTAAAGATCAAGAGGTTTGTATTCTTTTTTTTATTAATCTAAATTTTATTTATTTATAATTTTTTTATCCGTGTAATTTTTTTTGTCCCTCTAAATTTTTTTATTAATCTGATTTATTTAGCAGCATTATTTTAATATCAGGTTGTATTCGTTTTTTTATTTAGGATGATTCTTAGTCTTTTTTTTTATTAAGTTGTTTATTTATATTCATGTTATTATCAATCTAGCATTAACTTAAAAACAATGTTGTTAATTATTAATTTGTCATTAACTTAAAAAAATGTTATTAATCTGTTCACTTGAAAAAAATTGTTATTAATCTGTCATTAACTTAGAAAAATATTATTAACCTGTTATTAATCTATCATTAACTTTTAAAAAATATTGTTGATTATTTTTTGTCCTAAAAAGCTATTATTTTCTGTGCTAAATGCAGTTTTTTTTTTTATGTTAAATGATGTTAATATCACCTCTTAATAAGTTAATGATGTTAATTTTTTATTCAGATATGGAGAGATTTTTTAAAAGGGCTCGTGAAGACTCGGTCGAAGTGCCAGTGTCCACTCCAATTGACACCAATGTTGTTCAAAATGAGCCTAGCCCAAATATAATCATCGAAGCCGCATTAATATTGACTTGTCAAATCTTCCTTCCGATCCTATTTTACGGCCACACATTTCAGATTATGATGTTAATGATCAAGATAAAATTAGACGATCATACTTGCAATTAGGTGCTTACCAACCATATTCACATACATTTACTAAAACAAATATTGGAAACAAGGTTCGTCGTTTCAACACTGATTGGTTTGCTGAATTTCCTAGTTGGTTGGAATATAGTGTGAAGGAGAACTCCGCTTTTTGTTTGGTTTGTTACTTATTTTATGATGAGTCTCCCAACAGAAATAAAAGTGATGTATTTGTTAGGGGTGGATTTAGTAATTGGAAGTGCAAACGGAGGCTAAATGAGCATGCTAGTAGTATTGGTCATCACACGGCGTACATGAGGAGTCAGAATTTATTGAATCAAGATCAGCATATTGAGACAATAATTCATAAGAAATCCAAGGAGTGCCGAGTTGAGTACCACCGAAGGTTAGTTGCCACAATTGATGTGGTGCGATTTTTGTTGAGACAAGGGTTATCTTTCCGTTCTCATGATGAATTAGAAAAGTCGATGAGTAAGGGTAACTTTCTTGAACTCTTAGAATTTCTTGCTCGTAGGGAGGCATTTGTTAATAATGTTGTACTTAACAATGCTCCTGGAAATTTAAAATTGACATCTCCCGATATTCAAAAAGATGTTGTAAATGTAATTGCTAGTGTGGTTATTAAAGAAATATTAAATGATCTTGGGGGGATTTATTTGCAATATTAATTGATGAAGCGCGAGACGTGTCGATTAAAGAACAAATGGCTATTGTTGTGCGTTATGTGGATAAGAGGGGTTTTGTGATTGAAAGATTTATAGGCATGGTTCATGTTCCGGACACTACGTCTTTGTCTTTAAAGGCCTCACTAGATCAATTTTTCAACAAACACAGCTCGAGTATAAAAAATTTACGGGGTTAAGGTTATGATGGGGCAAGTAATATGCAAGGGACCTATAACGGGCTAAAATCACTTATTTTGAGGGAGAAAAAGTCGGCATACTATGTACACTGTTTTGCACACCAACTTCAATTGGCACTAGTAAAAGTCGTAAAAGATCTTTAAGCACATTGATGAGTTCTTTTTTAGTGTAAATATGACAGTGAACATGTCTAGTGCATCCTGTAAGCGACGAGAAATTTTACGAAAGAAAGAGGTTGAGCGAATTTTCAGTCAGTTAGAACTCGGCGCGAGACATCAAGTGGTAGAGGGTTAAATCAAGAAACTTCCATGAAACGACCCGGAGATGCATGACGGAATTCACATTATGGGACTTTGATTAATTTGATGGTTATGTTTGGGTCCGTGGTGGATGTTTTGGATGAATTGGGAGATAATGGTACGGATAGAAGAGGTGAAGCAGTGGCCTTGCAAATGAAGATGCAAACTTTTGATTTTGTATTTAACATGCATTTGATGAAGAATGTACTTTCAATCACTAATATAATTTCTAAGTTATTGTAAAAAAATGATCAAGATATTGTAAATGCAATGGACTGTGTGAGAGTTGCCAAGGGTCGTTTCCAAACAATGACGGATGAGGGGTGGGGTAATTTATTGATGGAAGTATCTTCCTTTTACACTAAATATGAGATTGTGGTTCCTAACATGGAAGATAACTTTTGTCTTTTAGGGAGAGTAAGGAGAGGTTCTGAATTGCTTATATGTATGTCTGCATTTGATCCTAAATTTCAATTTGCTGCTTTTAATGTAAATTTGTTCGTTCGTCTCTCTGAGAAGATTTCACGGAGGAAGAACGTATTGAACTTCGAGATGAACTTGTGAATTTTCAATTTCATGTCAAGTCAAATAGGAACTTTGATGAAGTGGAAGGAATAAGTGGATTAAATAAGAAGATGGTTGAGAAAGGAAAACATATAGCATATGGATTGGTCTACAGGTTTTTGAAATTGTCATTAATTCTTTTGATTTCCACTGCTTCAGTAGAAAGGGCCTTCTCTGCAATGAATATCATCAAGACTGATCTTCGGAACGGCATGGGGGATGATTGGTTGAGTGATACTTGCATAACATACATTGAAAAGGATGTGTTTGATGTAATTTCCAATGATGTAATCGTTAATCGTTTTTAAAAAATGAAAAATCGTAGAGGAATTTTGTAGAATGTAATGACAACTATCTATTTTAAATCATTGTAATTCATCTATTGATATGTAATTTTCCATGCATTTAATAGATTATTATAAGTTTTCCCTAAAAAAAATCGGGGGCTACCGCCCCCGAACCCTCGGATTTTTCCTTCTGTGCCTAGGTAGAGTTGTCAACAGGTGAAAACACCCTTAACCCATACACGACCCGTTAATACTAACGGGTCCAATGATAATACCCAAACACGACCCGTTAATATTAACAGGTACACGACCCAAACCGTTAACACCCATTAATATTAACGGGTCTAAACGGGTAACGGGTTGGGTGACCCTATATTACCCGTTAATACCCGTTAGTCTTCATGGGTGTAATATTAGTTCGGTTTGGGTTATAATGGGTGTAATATTAGTTCGGGTCACATAACCCAATAAAACCCGGTACCACTAACGGGTGATAATGGGTATAAACGTGTTTAATCGTGTAAGAGTACAAATCCAAACACGACCCATTATGATAACGGATCTATCGTTTTGACCCGTTAATGACCCAAACCCGATAAGACTAAACCCATTAACTTATAATTTTGTGTCGTGTCTTGTTATCATATCATGCCTCATTCTGCCAGGTCTATGCCCAGGCCAACTATAATTCCTGGCTCCGCCACTGATATAAAGCCTTTGGGCTCCAATTGCTAGTAGTACTTTGATATAAATGACAATTAGAGAGAGAAATTAGGCAATTTGTCTCTAAATCAATATTGTTTCTAAACTACACAACAACTACACATCAAGTTTGTATCAGAGCAACGTTCACTCCTAATGTGATCCACATAATTGTTGTTACGCAGTTTAGATTAGATTGCTTCCACTCTCAACTACACATCAAATTGGTATCAGTGTCCTTCGATCTTGGGTGCTCTAATATGGATACCGATGATTGGAACTTTGGGTAGTGCCACCCAAATGAAGCATGATCCGCCTCTACCGCCGACACCAACCTCCTGGGTGGTCGGAATCCTACCAGCACACCATCACACCGTTATAGGCACCAACCTGATCTAGAAGGGAGGGAAAACCCAAGCTCCATCAACCTCTAGTTATGCCACCGACCTGTAATCCCGATCAAAACAGCTGCTGACCCCATCGTCCCAAACCTCGATCGATAAACACTGCCCAGTCCATCACGAGTCATATTTCACCACACTATAGTGTCATGATTCTCTTTGTTACAACACAACTTTGAGTCAAATGTAATAGTTAGTTGTATACTATTGTTTTGTGTTACTTTTCAAATGTTTGTTAGTGGTTAGAATTCTGTTAGTTTGTTGGTTGGTTGGAGTTAGTTAGGCTAGGCTAACTGGTCATGTTGAATCCGTAACTTTGTAACTGTCTTAACAAACTCTGAATTGCCTATAAAAGGCCATAGCTTGTAATCACTTGGATACATCTGAATATACAATTCAATTTATTCTTCACGAACCCTAGTTTTCTCTCAATTCTATTTTCTATTGTTCATTTTTCTGTCAAAGATGGTGACAATTTGGAATCAGAGCCAATTCGAACCTGGAGGCCATCTGAGAGAATGGCAGATGGTATTCGGTGTAAAGATTTTAAACAAATTGTTAAGAATCATACCCAAGAAAAAGGGATTGATTGGCAAGAATTTTCAGAAAAATTTCAACACTATACAAAAAGCTTTATAAAATAAAACGTTGTCAACAAATTCAAGTGAGATGTAAACATTTGGATACTCTTTTCAAGAAATAGGAAGATGAATATATATGTTTGATGGCTGAAGTAGATGAGTAAAACATGTATCCAAAGACAGAGCCCGTGTATTGCTTGTGGGGCAAGTGCCCCAGTCAGAAACTTGAAAAAAAAAATATTAGGTGAGTTTGAAAGAAAATATAATTTCAAGGTTGGGACAATCTATTTCCTGTTAGAATAAAAAGGAAGCATGTGTCTTTTTTGTATAGGAATAATTATCTTTATCCTTTTGGAACAATTCTTACACCCCATCTTGAAGTTTAGGCTCCAGTGATTGACTGATTTTTTGTATATCTTATAAGTTTGTTGCATTGATGTGTGAATATATAATAATTTATTAAATTGGACAATATAAGTTTGTTTACTAACAATAGGTGAGAAATAATAGATATTAAGGTATTTGTTTTGTTTTATTTGAGTTATAATCTAAAAATGCAAATTTTCAATTGAATATTTGTAACAAAAATATAAAAATAATGCTCAAAAAATTCGTCTCGGGACCTCCTGCCCCCGAACCCCCGGCATTATTTGATGCTTTCTAAAATTGTGCCCCACTCAAAATAAATTCTTGGCTCCGCCACTGCATGTATCTCATATGGAGCTCCAAGAAGAAGAGAGGGAAGAAGAAAATAAATGCTTCGAGGAAGAAAGAAATGAAACTGTCATTGAACAAATTCTCAGTTTTCCAGATATAGAAATGAAGGTTGTAGAGTTCTCTTTTATACCACCACCACCACCACCTCCTCCACACACCAGCATGCCTGCTACCACCACCACCACCACCACAGCTTCAACCTTTATCACTACCTTTTTATCACATGATAACATCAGAAATCTGTTTCCAAGCTTATTTTTCCTTCATTCGACAGTTTGGGTGTTTCTTGAAGAGCCCAGTTGGGATGCCAAGAACCTGGAGAACACAACATCATATTCGAAAAGTTTGATTGCTTGCAGAATTGTTGCAGAGGAATATCGTCTTATGGTTACGAGGATGTACAAATTGAGATCAATTTGAAGTACAATACGATCCGTTCTATGGAGATATCTATTGCTCTCTTTTATAGGTTGCAAGATCGGGATGTAATCCATTTGTTAGAAAAATTGTGGTATTTGATCCGGGTGGAAACAAAACAAAATTGAAAGCTTTCATCCTTGAGGACAATGATTTTTAAGGGGGTGGGAATTATCATGATTCAAGGCAATACAATGTTGTTTTGTGTCCTTAGTGTTAAGAGAGGGATAAATGCAAGTTGAACCTGTATTAAAGAGAGAAGGACAATCAAAAGGGGCAACGGGCAGTTCCACTAGTTTTAATCCAGTGGTCTAATTCTACTCTTGAAGACGTAACGTGGGAAGATTGGTCTTTCATCCAAGCTCATTTTCTAAATTTTGACCCTTGAGGACAAGCTTGGTTTAATGGGGAAGGGAATTGTCATGATTCTCTGTGTCTTATGATACAGATTTGAGTCATATGTAATAGTTAGTTGTACACTATTGTTTTGTGTTACTTTTCAAATGTTAGTTAGTGGTTAGAATTATGTTAGTTTGTTAGAGTTAGTTAGAGTAGGCTGACTGGTCATGTTGAATCTGTAGCTTTGTAACTGTCTCAACAAACTCTGAATTGCCTATAAAAGGCCATAACTTGTAATCATTTGGATACATCTGAATATACAATTCAATTGGTTCATTCACAAACCCTAGTTTTCCCTCAATTCTACTTTTTTGTTCATTTTCTGTCAAAGATTGTGACATATAGCAGATTCGACATCTCACAAGCCGCAATTCCGCCTGTGACTCCAAATCGCATCATTCCGAGCAGATTTGTTATGGATCCAATCATGTTGCTCCATTGTCGGCGGATCCCGTCACTTGTTCCATGTCAGAAACCACCGGTCCGAGTCCCACCCAAGCAGATTTGAAGGAAAACCAACACCCATAGTAGTTTCTCACATCACTTGACCCCGACCAAACCCTAATTTCCCTTCCTTTAGCTACTCAGATGTTTTAGTTCGCTAAGTCCAAAGAGAGCAGACTAGCCACGCAGCTTTGATACAGTTTCGCGATCGGAGATCTATGGATCACATATGGTATCTCCCATGGAATTTCGTGCAGCATGGATGAGCAGCTCCTTACCTTAATTTGCACTACAGCCAATAATAATTTTATCCAGATCGATAGAGATAGAGGGCTGCCCCTTTGTTGGCTCTTCGAGAGAAAAGCATGTCACCAACTAGGGTTTTAACTAGAACAATTTTGACATACAATTGAGCAAAGTGAGAAAGTGTTTATTGATAAAAGTTTTCGAATGAATTACAACCGATTACTGATGCCTATATATAGGCCATAGAATTCAAGAATAGAACAATTACAATTAGAAAGATTCTTTGACAGCTCATCTAACTAACTGACAACCAACTTTAACTAAAAACTAACTATTCAGTTACAGTCTCAGCTTCAAATGGCTTCAGTTGTTGTAATTTCCCACGTGCCACTAGCCAACTGTGACAATTACCCTCCCCACCACTAAGATCCTTGTCCTCGAGGATCAAAGTGGGGAAAACGCTCGTGAATGGAATCCCAATCTTCCCACGTGGCATCCTCCCGAATAGTGTTTGACCACAGGATCAGTACTTGAACGATTGGTATGCTGCCCCTCTTGACTAAGAGTCTATCCTTGATTGCTACTGGTTCCGCTTGTAATTGACCATCTGACTCTGTCAATGGTAACTGTGGAATTGGAATTGCGCTGACCCAATTTCTTCATGATTTATGAAACATGAAATACGGGGTGGATTCTACTCCCAAGTGGTAATTGTAATTTGTAAGCAACTGATCCAATTCTTTGTATTACTGGAAATGGACCATAATACCTAGCAGTCAGATTCATATTTCGTCTACGAGCTGCTGATATTTGACGGTAAGGTTTTCAGTCGTAGGTACACCATATCACCCACAGAAAATTCTCTTTCAATTCTCTTTCAGACCTATGTTTCTCAGAATACTGTTTTGTCTTCTGCTGTGCTTGAAGCAAAATCTCCCTAAGGAGTTGAGTCATCAAAAATTTCTCCTTCATGAGTTCTTCCACTGTCACTACGGTTGTGTCAATTATTGTAGGAATGGCCCATTGAGGGGGTTGAAACCCATACAAAGCTTGAAATGGGGTTCTTTTGAGGCTTGAATGGCAAGTGGTGTTGTATCACCATTATGCCAAACTGAGCCACTTATGCCACCTGGTTGGTCTCTGGCTGGTCATGCATCTCAGATAGGTTTCTAAACATTGGTTGACCCTCTCTGTTTGTCCATCAGACTGAGGTTGGTAAGCAGTGTTTATATGTAGGTTGGTGCCTAAGAGTTTCAATTATTCTGACCAGAGGCTCCTAGTGAAGACCTTGTCTCTGTCAGAAACAATAGACTCGGGTACTCCATGTAGTTTATAGACATGGTCTAGGAACAATTTGGCCATTTCACTAGCTGAGTAGGGGTGGTTGAGGCCCATAAAATGGTTGTACTTTGAAAATCTATCAACCACCACCATAATGACATCTTTCTTCTCAGATTTTGGAAGGCCCTCATTGACATCCATTGAGATGTGTGTCCAAGTTTGGTAGGGTATGGGTAGTGGTTGAAGAAGGCCAGTGGTGAATGTGTTCTGGTTTGTGTGTTTCGAAGATATCACAATTGGTAACAAAGGTTTTTATGAGGGATTTCATTGTTGGCCAGAAAAAATATTGGTGTGCCCTTTTATAGGTTTCTTTCATCCCTGAATGCCCTCCAATTGATGATTGGTGAACTGCATTTGTGACTTTCTCTATGATTGACTCAGCAGTGCCAAGCCTGCTACCCTTTCTTATCACTCCTTGCTGTAGAGAGAATTATGAAGAGCATGTAGGGTCTATTAGCAATTTAGAGATCAAGGTGTCAACAAATTCATCCCCTTTGTAACTTCTTTCAATTTCCTCCATCCAAGTGGGTTGAACGATTGAAATACTATGCAAGGCAAACAATTCTGAGTCTCTCCTTGAGTGCTGTATTGTCTGATCTTTTTTTGTATTTGATTTCAAAATCTAGACCCAATAGAAAGGTGGTGATCCTTTGTTCCTTAAAAAACCTCAAGATTTGGTGTTGAGTGAGGATTATAAAGTGATTTCTCATGAGATAGTCACTTCCTTTTGCTACTGCCATAATAACAACCATCATTTCTTTCTCATAGATAATTAAACCCAAATTCTTTAGACCCAATGCCTTGCTGAGAAACGAAATTGGTTTACCATTTTGGCTTATGACTGCTCCTACTCCTCTAGAACAAGCATCAGTCTCAACTGTAAATGGTTTATCAAAATTGGTGTGTGTGTGTTGGGGGGGGGGGGGGGCATTGTTGTCTTCAACTCAGAAAAATCTTTGGAAGTGTCTTGGTCCCATTTGAATTGATCCTTCTTGAGTAAATTAGTTTAAGGGTCTTGCAATGGTGCCATAACTCTTGATAAATCTTCTATAGAAGCCAATGAGGCCTAAAAAACCTCTCACAACTTTGACATAATTGGGAGTAGGCCAGTGCATCATGTGTTCAATCTTCTTAGGGTCTGTAGTTACTCCTTTTGCAGAGGCCAAGATAATCACATTTGATTGTTTGGCAAATAATTTGTTGTCTCTCAGCATCTGTAGGACTTGGTTGGAGGTGAGCTGTATGTGACTCTATAGATGGGCTAAAAACCAATATAGCATCAAAAAACACAAGTACAAATCTCCTAAAAAAATTTGAACACATCATTCATAAGACTTTGGAAGGTGGAAGGAGCATTTGTAAGTCCAAAGGGCATGACCCTGAACTCAAAATGGCCATGGTGAGTTCTAAAATCATTCTAGTATATATCTTCTTCACAAACTCGAATCTGGTGATAAACAACTCTGAGATCTAGTGGCACCAAATAGTTTTAAGAGTTCTTCAATAGTTGGGATTGAAAATTTGTCCTTAATGGTTGCATCATGTAATCTCCTATCGTCTACACAAAATCTCCAAGCACCATCTTTCTTTCTTCCTAAAGGACTGATGAAGAAAAGGAATTATGACTTGGTTGGATTATTCTATAAGACAGCATTTCATGTACTAGTTTCTCCATTTCACTTTTCTGTAAGTGAGGGATTCTATATGGTCATTGGTTGGTTGGAAGGCTTTTTGGTTCATCAAAGACATCTTTATAGTCTACTAAGAGCGAAGATAGAGAAGGACGGATAGTGGTTATGATGTGAATCGAGGGCATAATTGTCATTTTGGGGCGTATTAATATTTTATTTTATTTTATTTTTGTTATTTTTATTTTATTTTGTTTTGGCAATGTATTCCTTTTTTTACTATAGTATTTAGAGGAGTAGTACAGGCATTTAATGGCATTTTTGTAATTTGAGCCTTAGCTTAGAGCCTAAGCTACTCCTTCCCTTTAAATACCCCCACGTAAGCCTCATTTGAGGTAGACTTGATTTTAGAATAGAAAAGAGTTTCTCTCTCTAAAAGTGTGTTTAGATATTTTTAGGAGCCTTTTGACGTGTAGTTTACATCAAATTGGTATCAGAGGGGATGTCGCTCCAACATTGGTGTTTGGTGTATCGGTGTTTATTTTTTTTTATCAAATCGTACACTACAAATGTCTCCCAAAAGATCCAAACAACAACATGAAGAGACTCAAGAGGGATCACACAAAAGCAACAACAACAAATTGATGCCCTTTTGCAACTCTACTCCAAATTTCAACCTCCCACCACCACGCAAGAGCCGCCGGAATCAACCTCTCACCGGCCCGGGAAAGAAGTTTCTTCAGAAACCCTAGGTGAAGCCACCACCCTCCACTAACCTGTTGCCCTGCTCCACTAACCACACCGGCCACCTTCAAACCTTAACCCCAAACCCTAGCTCGAACTGCCCAAACCAGCAAGCCGCCGCACCCAAACCACATCCCAGCCCCAAAAAGCAACCCGACCTCCCATTTTCTGACCCCGGAACCACCCCACCACCCTCCGATCAACCAGTCGCCTTGATCCTACGTCGCCGACCCCCTTCCCACCCTTCCCACTACCAGCCGACCTCCTCCTGCCCATTTCCCTACCACCATGACACCGGAAACCCTCCCGGACTATTCCAGCCCCAACAAAACCCCACCCGACCCATGTTTCCCCCTTCCTGTACAAACCCGACCCAAAAAATAATTCCTCCCACCTACTAGGTCTCGGAACCACCCTCTACCCACCCCCTGACTTGAACCCACACCCAGAAAACCCCCTGGCCTGTCCCTATCCCGGCCCGACCACTTACTCTGACCTACCCGGGTCATTTACCCACCCCACATTTTCCCCAAACCCTCGACCAAATATAAATCCCAACCCCAACGAGTTTTTCGACCATCCTGGAGCCCTCAACAACCGTTTTAGGACTCCCAACCACCCATTCCCTCCACTTTCACACCGTACACCCTCCCACCACGCCCTCTCACTACTCCATTCCTCCTCCTCCTCCTCATAGGATGGGGATAGCCACCCCAGTGTTTTAGAGTGGATACCTCCACCCCCACCTGATGCCCACCGCTTTACACCACTACGATACCGGCACTGTTTTTATTGCGGTGAGCGTGGTCATTTGATTAGCACGTGTTCCCATTATCTTCGTGGTCCCCCAGCACCTCCTGTAGTCCAGCACGCTTATCCTCCTCATCCACCATTTGCACAGATACCTCCACCTCCACCTCCCGCTGACTATGTACCACCTGTGTCGGGTGACGTGATGGGCTTTGATGCTCATCACGATGGAGGGCCACTATCTATGGTGCTTCAGTTGCTTTCTCGGAGCCTCCATGGAGATATCCGCATTGACATTCCCATGTTTGACGGGCGATTCTCCCCAGATTCCATGGTTGATTGGTTAGCTTCGATGGAGACAGTTTTTTATTATAAGCAGGTTCAGGGACGCTCTTGTGTTCTCCTCGCAGCCACCAAATTTTAGGGATTCGCTCGGGTTTGACGGAATGACCTCTGCTATCGCCAGACGGCGACGGGACTGCCCCCTATCTAGACTTGGCCCAAGATGAAGGCCGCCCTCCAGACATCATTTATCCCACCCACCTATAATTGCGACCTTTTTGCTCGCATTTAGTCCCTCAGGCAGGACACATCGTCGGTAGTGGAGTATACGAAGCAGTTCCAGCTTCTGTGCACCCAAGCCCGCCTCCCTGAGACAGAGGATCAGCAGATCAGCCGCTATATTTTGGGACTACAGCCATACATTTAGCATGATCTCGGCTTGAGGGAGATACTGACCTTTCTGAAGGCGGTTGAGTATGCGACCAAGGTTGAGGCCTACCACACAACACCTGCAGCTCCCCCAGCCTCACGGGCTCCAGCTATACCGGCTTCTACCCCAGCTCCTCCTCCAGTGACAACTTTAGTTAAAATAGATATTAGATTATTTATTTAAATTTTGTTTAGAAAATTATTAGGATTCATCTTTTATTTAGTTACCTATTTTAATTAGATTAGCTTTTATCTTTTAGTTTCCTTTTTTAATTAGGAGACTTGCTCCCCCTCCCAATTGTATTTAAATTATTGATATGATGAATTAAATTAAGGGTTGAGAGGTGAAATCTAAATTGTGTGTTTTTATTATTCCGTTGTGTTTCACATCAAAGTGGTATCAGAGTTGCGTTTGCTCCTGATATTCCACACAAGTGTATGTCAAATCGCGCGTTTATTGAGATAATGAGCTATGGCGAGAACTCGGAAAAACCTATCGTATGGTGTGTACTCGACGACGATAAATGCTCCACAACCAGCCACTACAATTAGAGTATCGTTCTTTCGCGAACGATCCTTCGCTTCTTGATTCTCAAATAGTTCATCATCGTTAATGGATCCTCAAAATCGTCTCCCACTAGACAACATGCCAACCGTACCAGAAACTTTTCGTCATTCATCGCCACTACTTACCACACATCCCTCAAAAGCAACCCAAATCGCAACCCACTTCCCCCAAAACCCCAGATCCTCCCAACACCCACCTTTGTCAACCTCCGGCGAGCTATTTCGGCCCTAAACCATGGCCGTTGAACCCACTCCATCACAGCCCTCCGACCAGATTCGATCCACTCCGACCCATTTTCGACCAGATCCTTCCTAGATCTGGTTTCCGAACAGCAACAGAGACCCTTCCGCACCTACCTGAATCCATTATGCCTTCAAAATACCTCCCCTTCCCCCGTCAAAGGTCGATTTCTCCTCGCCAAGGTCTACTAAGTACAATACGTCAAATCCGATGTTCGGGACCTCTTTCCAGTCACCGGTGCTCCTTTTCGATGTCGATCTATGGTCAGAATCTCGCCGCACCGCTGTTGGCGTGTAATGTTGTTAGGTTTAGAAGTGGAGGTGAAGGTGCTACGGTTTGTAAAGATAAAGAGGAAGGTAGCGTTTACTTTGAAAAGTTGGGGCTTTTAAATGAAAAGTTGGACTTGAAGGCTTTTGAAGAGAATGTGTTGCCCATGTGGACTTTATTTGACTTTCGGTCATTTTTAAGTGACAAACCACTTGGGATGGAGGATAACGGTCCAAAAATTAATTTTTTAGGTGTGAAAAAAATTGGGTAGCCCCCAATTCTTAAAATGTTGCAAAATATATTGTTTAGGCCCCAAAAGTTTTTGAATTTTCTTTTTCAACCCCAATTAAAGATGAAAAAAAAAGGTCCAAATTATTCTAAGTATTTATGGATGTGGCACAGGCTTTTACAAATCTCTCCAATGGTGTGTGGTTCAGCTTTTCAAAGAAGGGGAGGACATTACTTACCTAATCGCGTCTTCAACGGTCAAGGTTTTAGCGTTCAGGGCGAGCTTTTGGAAGAAGGGGAGAATGGCGTGAATTAAAAATATATATATTATTATTATTTTAGTTAAAATAGATATTAGATTATTTATTTAGATATTGTTTAGATAATTATTAGGATTTATCTTTTAATTAGTTACCTATATTAATTAGATTATCTTTTATCTTTTAGTTTCCTTTTTTTATTTCTAAGACTTGCTCCCCAACTCTTAGAATTAGTATAATTAAGGCCCTTGACTCCCAATTGTATTGAGATTATTAATATGATGAATTAAATTAAGAGTTGAAAGGTGAAGCCTACATTGTGCGTCTTTATTATTCCATTGTGTTTCACATTAAAGTGGTATCAGAGCTCGTGACCTCAATACACACATGATGGGACACACACTTGTGTGGAAACTCAAGAGCAAACACAGCTTTGATACCACTTTGATATGAAATACAACGGAATAATAAAAACGCACAATTTAGGCCTCACCTCTCAACCCTCAATTTAATTCATCATATCAATAATCTCAATACAATTGGGAGGCCACGGGATGTATTTATACTAATTTAAAGAATCGAGGAGAAAGTCTCCTAATTAAAAAGGGAAACTAAAAGATTAAAGATAACCTAATTAAAATAGGGAACTAATTAAAAAATAAACCCTAATAATTATCTACATAAATAATCTAATATCTATTTTAACTAAAATAATAATCATATTTGTTTTTTTTAATTCACGCCAGATGTACTTGGTGGGCAGTGTATATTCATGAATCTCATTATTACCTGTGGCTAGGGGCTTAATATCGTGCGAGGGGTAATTTCAGGCCTTGTTGTCAGTCTGAGGCAGTCTCTTTTAAAAGACTTCAAAAGGTGCAGACCCAGCCCGAGCCCGCCCAGGCCTGGACTGTGGGCACCCCTAGTGGAGGATATCCAAAATGTACTTACACTGGGATAGAGAGATCCATCGAGCCACCTCAAAGCCCAGAAAGTAGTGAAGAGGACCTAAATCCTTCACACCTTATCGATATCCCACTTTCCTTGAAGAATGTCCAGCATCATTGCCTATAATAATTATGTTATCCACATATATCAACCACATAATGCATCTACCATCGAGCTGAAAATGAATACGGCATGTATAATTGGAATGACACAGAGTAAAGATATGGATACAACCACCTTACTGAATCTTCTTAACCACACCTGAGGTGATTGACTAGGCCATAAAAAGATCTCCAAAGATGACACACTTTCCCGGTATACTCCTCAACTCGAAAACACGAAGTAGGGACTATATATATGGTCTCGGAGAAATCCCTACATTCAAAGGCATTCTTGACGTCTAACTAATACAAATGCCAAGAGTGGGAAGCCGCGAGAGAAATAAATAATCACACGAAAGTAAGCATGGACACTAGGGAAAATGTAGCACCAAAATATTTCCCAAGAAATTGAGTAAATACCTTATCCACTAACCTCACCTTATAACGATCAATTGAGCCATCGACCACATACTTCACCCTGAAGACTCATTTGCATCCAATTATCTTCTCCCCGGGAGGTAGGGAAACAAGATTCCATGTACCGTTTCATTTCAAAGATATTATTTTCACTTTCATAGCCTCCACCCATTTAGAATTCTGGAGAGCCTCAGTCACTAATCGGGGAATGAAGATGGAGTCAAGCTGGCCCATAAAGGCTCAATATGGACCTGAAAGGCTATCATAGGAAAGATGTTGGGATATAGGTTGATTAGTTTTACCAACAAACCCATATCGAGACCGGAGGCGCCGAATACGAGAAGAATAACGAGAATTGAAATCAAAATTAGGAGGTGGTGAAGTAAAAGTAGTGCCTGGATCCGAAGAAGTTGGCGGAGGCGGACGAGGGTGACAGAGGAATAGATTAGGCAAGTGATGAAGCCTTATCAAAGAGACATACATATCCTCAGAGATGGGGAGACATGAACATGCAAAGTAATCACACACACAAACACTATAAAAGGGAGCATCCTTATAAAAAGTAGCATAAAGATAATGATACATGTGTTTTTTGATACTGGATCATAGTAATGATAACTTTATACATCATAGAGACCCCCACAAAAATGCACATAATATTTCCCTAGAGCATAAGGAACAACGACCTTGGAATTTCCTTCAACATCATCAATTGTTGACCCTTTAACCCAATCATTCAACTATTTTCCAAAACTAATCAAGGATGAAATAATATTTCCCCCTCTAATTTATTCTCACGAAGACCTATGGGAGATAAATTAAGTGATTTTGAAATATTGATCATAGACTTGCTCCTCCTTTTCCTTGAAATAAACCTGAGTATTCGATCCATCTACACCTTGAATTCAGGGTCCAAACCCTCTACGACCCTTGCCTAATTAGCATACTCAACCTATGTGATATATACCATTTTAGCTACTGGCATGGTATCATTACTTGTTCCGAATTCTGAACAACCTGCATATGGACCATCTCACCTCTGTCCATCATTAAATGCTCTTTGTACCCAATGCTTGGTGGATTTGTTATTCTTCAAATTATTTTTGATTCCCTCCTTAGTGACACATTATTTTTCTAATCCATTTCTTTTGGTTCCAACCCGTCTGTGTTCTTTCCTTAATCATCTATTTTCACATTAATTTTACACTCCTTTTGATGATGCCCTTGTTTCTCACAATTGCTACAATACGCGAGGATGTAATCATACGCAATTCTGCTGAAAAAATTCCCTTCTCACCATAGCCAATCCAAACTATAGAAATTTGTTCCTTCGCCAAACACAGTTCAACACAGACCTTGGCCAAACTTGGCATAGATAAAGTTGTTGGAGTGTAAAGTTTCAAAGGCGATCCCACAGCACTTGCAATCGAGAATATGATGGCTTTGTTGTACAAATGGGTAGGCAAAAGCAGATATGAGATCCACATCGGGGCCACATTGGATTCAACTGAAGAATGAAATCTGGAGACCACTTAGAGACCCACATAGGGTATATTTTAATAAACCAAGACTTTAAGCCAAAGCCTATGAAATCATCCTCATGGAATAATCGAATAAGGATATGTTTGTGATCAACATCTTTTATATTATATGCCACTTTCAATTCAAAGGAGAGGAATGTCTTTCTAATCACGTCAACCTATGGTCTGTCATGAGAGAGATTCCCTACGAGGGTAAACTTGAATGGTTATACCCGATGTCGTCTTTGGAGAAAAATAGTTATGGTTCTCCCTTATGAGTTGATACTTGTTTCAAAGGAATCGAAGGTGTGGAACTAGAACATGAATAGGAACCTACGATTGAAGCAGATGATTTATAGATAAAAGGAACATGAATATTAATAGATGGAGAAGGTGACATTTTGGCAGAAGATAAGAGAGAAAAGGTTTCATAATGAGAAGGGGTTGCCTCCATGTTGGAGACAACGAGAGTTACCATGCAAACCCCAAGGGAAGAGCGCCCTAGAGAGAGAAAAAATCCCATGTGTTATCTCACCTAAATCAGATCTGGACTATGCTCATGTGCTCCATCCTAAACTTAAGCTCGCCACCAGACTTATACCGAGTAAACACGTTATATATATGTATATATATATATATATATACAATAAAGGAATCCCTATAGTTACCGGGATCACAACACTCCCTACGTACCGCGATTTTCTAATGATCTGAAATATGGTGGGTTTGCGGTCCGGATCTCTAATTTAACATTTACTATTTTATGTCATATTAGTTATAATGCAACTGTTCACATCAATAACAAAATGAATGCAAACAAAAGGACTCTACCAATATATATACAAGAAAATAATCATTTACACACAATCTCAGCGAACTGCTTACGAAGATATCACGACAAGGGGAAGATATCACGACAAAGGTGTCGGTTCCAACAAATATGAGAACTTGTATAGGATCATGAAATATATATATATATATATATATATATTATAAAATAGCTATACAATTTAAATCAATAATTCATAAACAAACAACAAAAGGGAATCACATACCGTGGTTGCATCATTGACATCCATTCCAAGAGCTTGATATCGTTGGAGTAACTCCTGCTTCTGTAAACGATGGTGGTTATTGACCTCCCATTCAGTGACCATCCTCTCCTTCACAGCCACGTCCCTCTCGGTGCTACTAGACATATAATCCCCAAACCCCATGGATATCGCATCGGCTACTAGATTTGCAAATCCTAACACCAACACATCAACTGCAAAAGGCCATATAATGTATAGTAAGCACTAACACCCTAAAAATATAAACACACAAGCATATATATGGATGCGTGTAGTAAGCTTGAAATGCTCCTCAAAGATGATTTCAGAAAATGATAGATTGATGAGAAACAGTACCCTATTTATACAATGTGTTGTGAAAGTAAATTGATCCGAAGGGCTTTTGTATGTGTTCGCGCATGATATTGGCTTTCTAATATTCTCCTGTGTTGAATATTGTCTTGTATTGTTCTTCTGCCTCCCTCTATTTTATTATGTTTGTTTTATAAGGCTTAGATGCCTTTTCTTATGTTTTGAGAACATTATTTGTCTTTTCACCCCGAAGTTGGATACAAGGGCATCTGTATTTGTATTAATATGTTTTTCATATGTTGTATCTCTTACATTATATCCTAATTCTCTTTACTTTCCCCCTTCCCATTGTTGCCCTGGGGGATAATATTCTAGTATAAATACTTGTATATCTTATTCAATTGATACAAAAACAATAGAGTTTATATAACAGTTTATATAAAAACATTTGTGGCATTAAATTTTTCCTGTTAGTATCATATTTGTGGCATTAAATTTGTTGTTTAAATGTTGTCTTGATTACTGAGATTGTTGGTTATTTAGGTATATTTTTTTTCATATTGTAGGGTTGGTGCAACTTGTTCATTAAAGGGTAGTCACGACCCAATCTTTAGGCTCATCGTGTCTGGTAAATTTGAATACAATCTCTTGTTTCATTTATGTGTATATATTCAAATTCTATTATAATTAATTAAATGTGTTGTTAATTAGTTCTTTCTACCTTTTTAGATGGATGTTCCTAATAGAGAAACAAATGGAACACCTTCAGACGATCATTCGCCCGATCCCAATGGTTCAAATAGCGACATCTCAAACCCACTATGGCAAGCAACAATTTTAAACAATGTGAGTACCAAAACAAACTTACCCATCTTATATATGACTTCACTTATGTATGCGAATATAATGTATGCGTCAATATCTTTGAAAAATTATAGATGATCAATTGTTACACTTACCTATGTCATATATGACAAGAAGGGCGTGGTTATAAAAAGATGCTGAAGAACGAGATGCTAGACATAGACAAAATGCTGAAGATCGAGACACTCAATATCTACAAGAGCTCGAAGAATTAGAATTTCTCCACCAATAAGCACTACTATAGATAAAAACTGACCTGAGAGTTTGTTTTTGAGTATTATCTCTCATCATGCTTCCATCACCTCAACGGCCCATACTGACTAGGTAATAACACATCTTTATTTTATTTATGTATATGTATGTGATGGAGTGTTAGGTGGGATATATGTTGTGGCTATTCCGCCCTTATTTGTTTACACTGTTGTGGCTATTTCTGCCGTTGTTTTTTAGTTAATTTTTATGTTTAAACAGGCTGGTTTTCATGAATACACAAAAAAGACTGTCGATTTTTTTTAAAATATTAAGCGTTTTTTAAAGCAAATAATTTGAAGATATACAAATTTGATAAGGTTTTTAAAGATTTGTCATCTATAGGATCTATTAAAAAAAGATTACTTCTTTGTTTAAGGTAATTGAAACTAAATAAATCACATGGCATGATGTAGGAGGCTTTCAATCTTGTCAAATGATAAGAATTAATTACTCTTTTTTGTTTGTTTTTTTATAGGTTGGAACTCATTGGAAGTTCGATGGTTGTGCATGTAGAGGCGAACCAGTGTTGCTTGATAAATGAGGAGTTAAACACATTAGTGCAGCTTGAAGAGAAGACCGCGGAATTTGAGATGAATTTCATATGTATTGACATGAATTGAGATAAAATTCAAATTTCCTCAAGTATTGAGATGAATTTCATATGTATTGACATGAATTTTCTATTAATGGAATTTGAGCCCTTAATTTTTAGTGGGCTTATTGTTTGGATGTGTATTAGTGTTGTTGTGGACTATTTGTATTATTGTTGTACTATTTTTGCCATGCTGATTTTATATTATTGGTGAATTTTTTGTTATTCTAAAACATATACGAAAAATAGTGGAAATGTTGCTGATTTTTTTTGGGTAATATTATTTATAATTAAAAAAAAATTCTTTGATCCTAAAATTGAACTGTGCCAAAAGTGTATCAAGTTTTGGCACGGTTTTGAACTGTGTCAAAAGTGTACCAAAATGTACTCAATCTGGCACAGTTATAAAGTGTGCCAGAAATATCAAATTTTGGCACGATTTTAACGTGTGCCAGAAGTGTTCCTGTTTGGCCAAATCTGACACACTTTTAAACCGTGCCGTAAAAGAAAGGCCATTTTAGAACACCTGATTCTGGCACAGTTCAAAACCGTACGAGATTTGATTTGGCACTGTTTTTAACCGTGTCAGGTTGTTGTTTTTGGTGTAGTGACAATTGATAATTGCATCGCCCTGAAGAATAAAGTGGAGAATCTTATCCGACGAAGAAAATTAACCAAATTTGTTGACCGGGCTGGTGGTTGGGACACTAGAAGAAGGTATGAGTCACCTGGATGAGGGAAGGATGACACATAATAATAATTGTGAGGACGATCTCGACATACCAAAGAAGCCTGAGGAACCCGAAGTTGAAGTAGGAATGATTTCTTTTGGCTGTCATTTCATTGTCATTTCATTGCAGGAGGAGATGCTGGCAGATGAGATGAACTTGCAGAGAGAAAGTCTTATCTGAATGAAGCCAAATCTTGCCCTACTGTAAGACAAATTTATATGTCCAAATGCTCCGATGGTCCGCCTAGGAAAGTCAACAAGGACAAATTAGTGATCGATTTCTCTAATAATGATTTAAGCAAAATGCTTTATCGTCATGATGATCCACTAGTCATCACTTGCAAGGTTCATCATGGTAGAGTAGCAAGAATCCTGGTAGATGATGGGAGTTGTGCAGACGTCATGTTCTACAACTATTTACACAGCCTAGGGCTAAAAGTATTTAAGGTCATCAAAATTGACTTCACTCTCTTTCGGGCACTTCTTTTTGCTTTCCTCTGCACAAAAAAGGACAAATCAGTTAGTCGAAAAATCATCAAAAAGTTAATAAACAAGGGAAGAGGTTAAAAAGTAAAAGCTCAACCTATGCCACGCCCTTCCTAGGGGCATCTGGATACAGTGTATGTTACCCCCTCAAGAAGGGGGCATATTGTCAATTCTTCACTACAACACCATAATCCCAATCATCTTTATTGGAATCTGGCAAGTTAACTACCAATGCCCTATTGGCCTGCCTAGTTTCTTGTAATAAGAATTATCCCCAGTTGTTCCCCACTTGTAATAGTACATCAACTCGAGAATCCCAATACAAGTCCCATGGATTTAATTTAATCTATTTACCCCATTTACAACCCTCCATGTATAGGGGGCTACTCTAGCTGGGACGACATCAAATTACTGACAAAATTGAAGAAAAATTGGATTTGGGGAAAGGTAATGCCACACTCAGCAATAAACAAAGTGGGAATTCAATGACCTTCAGCCAATGACAACACATCAACAGGCCCACTAGCTATTTCTAAACCTACCCAGTTGGGGATTTTCTTCTTTCCTTAAATTCCTTTAAAGAACCTTTATCTACGATGTATACCATGATTAAAAGATAGAAAAATCAAAAAATAGAAAGACAAGAGAGGTTACAGAGTTGAAAAACCACATAAAATAGCAAATGGTAAAGGCAGAAATAGGAGAAAGCTTAAGAAGAAATGGAGAGTTTAAGCCAGAAGTTTTGAGGTAAAGAAAAAAGGGAAAACTTTCGTCCTTTTATAGGTTGACTCGAAAATAGAAACGAAATGATTAATTGCACGAACATTTGAACTATTGTCGACTGCACGCTTCCTAACGTGCAAAAATTCCAGTATACCCTTTGGCGATTCAATAAAGTTAGAATTATTTACAAAAATACCATTATCAACAGTACTAGTGAAAAAATTTACAAGTCCTCAGCCAACTATCAGATATCATACCGAGCAACATTTTGAACAAATACTCCATACTTTCGATCAATTATCAAGCATAGAGCACTGTGAGCTTTTTTTGTATGTGAAAATTATTCTCTTACGTGGACCAATGAAAAGTAAACACCTGTCCTCCTATCTTGGTCGGCTAGAATGCCGACCAACACCCAGAACGTGAACCATCAGGAATAGAAAAAGTTACTCGGATAGAATGACGACCAACACTGAATGCCAAGAGTCTCATTTATTGTATACAGATGTAAGTTCCTGTAAATATAAAGGCATTTCATCTCTTGGTTTCCGAACCAGTATAAATGCATGTTCTCTCTAAGGACGATTAAACCAAGCACAAGCACACCCCATACTGAGCTACTGTAGTCACCTGAAATAATACCAACAGTGGACGTAGGCTCTTCTTATAGTCGAACCACTTTAAAAACCTTGTTTCTTCTGTGTTTGCTTGGCTTGATTATCTTATTTTATTTGTGATTATAAATTTGGACCCACTCAATTTTTAGACATCAACAGACATCTTATGAATTATATCTACCGTTAGTGAGTCTTATAGCTCGGGGTGTTAATTAAAAGTTTTATATGATGTTTTACAATCAAGAAACGGATTCTAAAGATAGTTTCTAGTTTTCACTTCTTTTATAAAAATGACACGCCAATTACTTGTTATTTGGTTTCATATTAGTCCCGATTTCTACCGTTATATATATTTGATATATATGCTTAAGGTTAATGTTAATTTTATGTTCTCTTGCATTTGACCTTTGGTAGCCACAGTTAAAGCTCCTTGAAACATGTTCCTTAAAACAAGCTTTTTGAACCATGTTCCTTAAAACATGTCATACTTTATGGGAATTATTGGTGTAATTATTTTAATATCTTAGGATTAAGTTTAGGCATAAATCATGCTTGTATGTTCCCTTTATACACATTGTAAGATATATATATATATAGGCCTTCAATTGGAGAAGAATAACATGAAAATTAAAAGTTCTTCATGGTATCAGCCTAAACACTGATCTTCCCCTTCTTCCCTTTTCTTTTTCAGTGAGTTTGTCCTGTTTTTGGCGTCCCACTGCTGGTGGCAAGCTTCCTCCTCTCACCTCACCACCCCCTCTCTTATATTGTGCATTTCCCTCTGTTGTTCATCGTCGGAGTTACTGTTCACTACTGTAATCATTATTCATGCCAAGTTACTGTTAAAAAAACTCCCCTCTTCACTTCTGCCTTCCAAACCTGTAAAACCCATACTCTCGGCGACCCTCAACGTGTCTTCCTCTGATACCGCTAACTCTTCTACCAATACTACAGAAATCTCATATGCCTAAAACCCTCCTACTCATATTCAAAACCCCAACATTACCCATCTTATCATAGTCAAACTAACCGATGACAATTTCATTTTGTGGTCCCACCAAATTGAAACCTTTCTTTATGGGCAAGATTATTTTTGGTTTATTGATGGCTCTTATCCTTGCCCCACCTCTGAACCAGAATGCTCCACCTGGATCTGTGCTGACAAAACTCTCGTCAGTATCATCTCCGCTACTCTTTCTGAATCTCTACTAGACACTGTGATTGGATGTTCAACCTCTGCAAAATATTGGGCCATTATTAAGACTCACTTCTCTCATAAGTCGGTTGTTAATGCCTCTCTCTATCGAAAAAAGCTCACAAGTATCACTAGCGGCACCCGCTCCATTACGGACTACTTTCAGGAAGCCAAGTCCATTGTTGATGCTCTTGCCACTATTGGCCACCCTGTCTCCAATACGAATCTTGTCAACCTTTTTTAAACCATCTACGCCATGAGTTCGAGATTCTTATCACTGCCATTGAGAGCTTTGACGCTCCCTGATTTTCCCTAACTCCGATCTCGTTTGCTAAACTTTGAGGCCCGCCATAAGTCCACTCCCATCACCCCACCCGTTGCCCTCCTATCCTCTCAACATGCCCCTCCATCCCATACCACCTATCAGAACAACAACTACCATAAAAAAGGATGACGGACCCCAAATCGCTCTTATACTGATAACACTTGTTTCCCTCAGCCTGACGTTCTTGGATTTGGTCCTACACAACAGCCCATTACCCAATGCCAACTCTGCTCTGGCTTTGGTCACTCAACCCGTACTTTCTCTCGCCTCTCCACATTTACCCAGTCACCAGTGCCCCACTCCCTCAACTCTGCCTTTATTGGACTTCAGATAAATCAACCTCCACCGCCCTCCTATAACCCCAACTATAACCCCAACTGGACACCAGAGCCTCCACCCACATGATCGATAATCCTGCGCTCCTTTAGCAACGTCATCCTTATTATGGAACAGACACTGTTGAGCTTGGCAATGGTGATCATCTCCTCTTTATTAGGTCCTATGTAAATATTGTCTCTATAAGCTTCTTGCTCTTCTCTCCCGTGTTCAAGATCTTTTTGCCTCCCACAATTCCTCTACTTTGTGGCATCACAGACTTAGCCATCCTTCTGCCAAAGTCATTTCTTATTTAGGCTCGCATAATTTTGTATCTCCTACTTTTAAGACTAATTCTTCCTTTTATCAAGGTTTTGCCTGGAAAAATCCACACACCTCCCCTTTCCCCAATCAAATGAAATAAAACGTGTTGCTCCTTTTTCCTTAACACATTTTGATATTTGGCAACCTCCTAATCTTTTTGTCTCTGGTTATAAATACTATGTGCTTTTTACTGATAATTATACTCGTTTTTCCTGGTTATATTTTATGAAACGTAAATCCAAAATTCTTACACTTTAAGAATTTTATCACCTACACACAAACACAATTATCCGCCTCCATCAAACAATTTCAAAGTGATGGCGGGGGAGAATATGAGGGCCCTTTTCAGGAATTTTGCACATTTATCGGCATTCACCGTCGTCTTTCTTGCCGTCACACTCGCACAGAATAGTTTTGCTGAATGAAAGCATCATCACATTGGGGATATGTTCCGCACTCTCCTTCTCTCTAATCACGTTCCCCTCCTCCACTGGCCTGAAGCTGTCTCCACCTTTGTTCATCTTATCAATCGTGTCCCCTCTCCCGTTCTTAATTGGGCTTCCCCCTTATTTCGTCCCTACGGGTGTTCCCCTCATACTCCGACCTTCGAGTTTTTTGTTGTGCTTGTTATCCGCATTTATGTGCTTATTTCACTAACAAATTATTGCCCAGAACTGTCGAATGTGTGTTTTTAGGTTACATCTCACAACACCAAGGATATCGTTGCTTGGATCGATTGACAAGTCGTGTCTACATATCCTGCCATGTTCATTTCAATGAACACCATTTTTCCTTTGTAATCCCCTTTTTCTTTCAAATGTGTTTTAAGGATGTCAAAAACCAACTTTCTTTTTTAAAAACTCTTTTTTCAAATTTTATACGCACCAAGTGTGTGAACCAATTTTAATTAAGCCTAATTTTTATCTTGTTCAATCCTAAACATGCATCTAAGTGATTAAAGCAACTAAAATAAATAACTTCAGAAAAGTGACGCAAGATGTACGAGGAAACCACTAAGAGAAAAAACCTAGGACAACCCAAGCCAGACAATCACTATGATGTGATATCACAAAGTACAGATGATAGACTTACTCAACGACTCAATCCCCACAATTCTTGAAGCTCCTCTGATCCTTCTACGATGCTCGTCCACAACACATGCGTCCACGTATGTCTCGGTGACCACCGATATAGCTTGAAAACGTCTAGAATGTTGAACACGAACTCCTTCGCTCCTTCACCGCAAAACCCAACGTTCAAAGTGTTGAACAAACTCTAATGGTGCAAACCAAGATATCTATAGCATAAAAATATGAAAGCTTGGATCTTGAAACTCTAAGGATGTTTTTAGACTTTGAAAACCTTAGAAAACTTGTGCAGAAAACATATTGTATGTAAATTGTTGTTCTGGTTCTACAACTTATGAAATTTTGCGTAAAACACGTCTTAAATAATAAAACTTGAGCCGATGCAATCGCTCGAATGAGATAAGTATGTTGCTCAAACGAAATTCCCATGTTCAAACTAGCTCATTAGTTTACCCCCATCTATCTGAATGATCGGTCTCAACTCAGGAGGCAGAACTGGTAATAGACACAAAACCATCCATTCTAGTTCTATATTTGTTCGAATAAAATGCTTAGCTAATTCCATGCGTCTAACCAAAAAATCCTTTATTCTTCTAACTTTTCGATCTTCCCATTCATTCCCGGTGGGCCCTTCTTTGCCCAATTCTTTCCATTCGACTAATGAATAATCTATAATAATGCGTAAATCTAGATCGGCTAATTGTTCTCGACATGTGCATCTCGCTTAAACAAACAATGTCGTTTGAACGACTAAACAAAAGAGATTGTTTTATACACAACTATAAACAATCCTTATCTCAGAATAAACGAAATTTAAACATTTTAAAATCACTTCTTAATAAAAACAACATCCTAAAATATTTTTCGAGTCCCATAACCATTACACATTCATACCTGAGAGATAGGAATGCAATGAAGACGTGAAACGTGCACCAAATTAAACTCGGCATGATAATTTTTTGAAGCTTGGCCGCAACGTCTTCAATAATCTTTATGTCATAGACTGTGTGGGATCGTGACAATAAAAAATCTATCTATGACTCAAAAATAATGGTTTGTTCCCGAAATAAGTCAAATACTACAATGGACTCTCATGCTTTTGTACTGCATGCTAAAGTATCATGCTAAATGTATGATCGTTTTAATCATTTTCTAGTCTCTGCTCCATGCTTAATCACATGCTAGAATAATGATTTTTGTTTATCTTTTGTATTATACTTCTTTCATTTTAGTTTGCATTAAATGAAAAATACAAAAATATTTTTGTTTATCATTTGTGTTTTTATTTGTTTAGTAATTTAGGCTTTATGAAAAATACAAATGATTTTGTTTGTCTTTTGAGTAAATATTTTTTTTGTTTTGTTAAAAAAAAATTCAAACTCAAGAATTTTTTTGTGTGTGTATTTTAGTTTGACACACTCTATGTAGCATATACTTGTGTTTGAATCCCAACTTCTTCGCTCCCATGTGGCTAGAACTTTTGGTTTAGATTGTCAATCCTTATTATGTTCTTTACCATGCTTACATGGAGTAGTTGGATTTTGTGTTGTTATATGCCTCAATTCACACATGCACAAGCTCACTTAAAATTTTAACTTCATATATATATTTGAGCTTTGTGAGGTGTTCTCCTACAAATCTTGTCATCTACATGTTATGTGATCTAGGAGGACTAGTGCATGTCAAAATCCGTTGCACGTGAAATTCGTGAGATATAAAAATAATATATATGAATGTGCACAGGGAAGGGCTCCGAAAGGAATTATTATCCTTTGCGAATAGTAAGCCACTGTTTGAATGGACCTAAAAGAAATATGTGGTCCAAAGGCCTAAAATTAGAATTATGGCATTAAAAAGAAAAATAATTGCCAAGGCCTATTTTTGTTTGATATATTCATTCAAATATATATGCTTATTGAAGGAGATTGGATGGTATATCAACGGTTTGCACAATGTCCGTTTATCCTAGTTGCGCTTTCAATGTCATGACTCTATTGGTTTGTAGAATCATCAACATGCTAGGCTTGTATGCATTATGTATGTTTGTTCATTGAGTTCAATCTATATTGTCACATGAGTTTATATTCAAATGTGATGAAGTTTGCAATCAAATGAGAACTCCGTGAACATGTTTTAAGTGTTTGGGTCTAAATTTAATTGTTACTAGTTCACACCCCCAACACTTCCGTTTCCATATGACACATTTTTGCCATACGAGTGTGAAAAGCTTATTCTATTTTGTGTCATTTGTGTGTTTATATCTATATATATGTGCGTGTGCATCTTTGGTATATCTAGAGTATGTATATATATGATATTTTTATTTGGTCTTTGCCTTGCTTTCTAGTCCATCTATGCTTTAATTCATAATTGGTATCTATCTTGTTGCATTCTTTGTTGATATCATATGCTTAATACTCTTTGTATCATATAGGTATCATTTTCTTGCATCCTAGTTGGTATCCGTTATTATCTGTTGGATTAGTTACGATTTGGATTAGTTACGATTTTATTGCCCACGTTCTTTAATGTTCTCATCACTTTACGCACTATTGCATGTTTAGCTTGTTATCCCATTCTATTTATCCCTTGTTTAGTTTAGGGGGTGTCTATGCTTTAATTGGGGGGGATAAGTTAATCTTTGATTCTTTAGCCTTTGTCTATTCCTGAACAAAAAAGGGGGGAGAATGATAGGGGGAGAAATGGTATCTATGGTATCTAATCCTATTGTAATCGTATCTTAGTTTATGAGATTTAACTTAGGGGAAGTCGCTATCTTCTTAGGTTGATCATAGTTGATAAATGGGAGAATTAATTTAGGGGGAGTATTTAATTTACATGCATTTAATATTCTTGACATTCCCTATGTTTTTGATTGTTTGCCTAAGTATGCAGACATTCTTCTAAGTGACAACTTTCATCGTCGGTAAAGATATTGATCCTTGGGTTGTTTGAGTCAAGCATTGTATTTTTATTTTGGGTAGTACATTTTTATCAGTCTAGTAGAGCTTGACGGCCCTTTAAGATTTTTTTTGGTTTTTGTCCCGGAATAGCCAAAGGGGGAGATTTGTAAGGACACAAATTTCCAATTGAGTCCTTTGTTGTTTTGGCTCAATTCCGGACAAAAGCGTTTGAGTCATAGGATAAAGTTCTTGACCCTCCTTTAAGCCTATGACATACTAAAGTTGAAGACGGAGTGGCCAAGAGTATAAAACTTCATCAAATGCCGAGTTTATTGTGCCTTGTTTCTACGTCAACAACATTTGTTCCGCTTACTCCTAAGGCATGAATGCATTACATATTTATATAGAGCTTGGAACATTTAGTATTGGGTGTAAGTCTTGTTTAAACTATTGTTTATTTTCAGAAAGATTCTTTAAAACTTTAAAATAAAGTTTCTGGGCTAAATCGAATTTTTAAGCTTTCTGGATTTTCGTTCGAAATTGTCGTTCGAACTAGTTTTTCGTTCGAACGAGGTTTGCCAACGACTTGCCTCTAGAACTTCATTCGATATTGTCGTTCGAACGAGTTGGTTTGTTCTAACAAGAATGTCGTTCGAACGAGTTTGGCAACGAGATTTCCTATCAAGCCACTGGAACTTCATTCGAATGAGACTTTGTTCGAACGAAAATCTCGTTCAAACGAGATTTTCAACGGGAAATTAAAATGGCAGTTTTTGACAGTTTTTCCACTACTTTTCCCCACTAACTTTTGACTGATTTATGTAGTGCGGGAACCAACTATTTTGAGTTAACTTTTTCACTATCCTCCATCTCCTAGAGAGAGTTTTTAGAGAGTTCAATTCCAAAAGAAAAAGTTCAAGTTTGAGTGTTTATTTTTCAAGGAAAAATCTTTAAAACACTTTTGTTTACACCCAATTGTATTGTTTATTCCAAGTTTCAATATATATATAATTGCTTGGAGTATTTAGCACCGGTTTATCTCTACAGCTTGAAGAAGAGAAGTTTGGGTTTACTTCTACATCCCTCAAAGAAGAAGTCTCCTGTTTTGCTGCGACATTCTCACATGGTGAAAGGGATCATGTGTGGTTGACGGTGTACCTCTAGCCTCATTGGTGAAGTCCAAGGTTCCGGTGGAGCTCTGGGGTTATCGACTAGGCGGAGGTGTTTGCAAGAAGACGCGTCAAGGCTTGAAAGGGGTCTAGTCGAGGAAGTAAGTCATCTGTCTTGTAATTGTAAAACCATACTTAGTGGACTTAAGGCTAGGGTCGTCCGAGGTTTTTACCCGTTGTGGGTTTTTCCTCGTACATCGCAGCGTAGTGATTTATTTGTTTATTTTATCTCTTGAAAAATTCACCTAGATGCATGCTTAGGTAAAAATATAAAATTGGTTTAAATCACTACTCATCTTTAATTTGGTGCTAACTAATAATTTGGGTATATGTTAATTTAATTCAAGTCATCATTTAATTTGCTAAAATTGGTTGGCCTAATTTGGTAATATTGAAAATATGACTTAGGCAAATTTATAGGACTTGGGTTAAATTGGTTTAAGTGAAAAATGTTTTTGTTAAATAATTTAATTTCACTTGGTTTAATTTTAATTTGAGAGAAATTAAAATTTTGGTGTTTGTCTGTGTTTTATTGAACCATCTCGCTTCCGCATATCTAAAAGAAAATTAATTTTTGTTTAATTTTTAAAATTGGGGGGCCTCACATCTTCAACAGGCCGGTATTGATTTCGAGGAAACATTCAACTCAGTCATCAAGCCCATTATAGTTCGCATAGTTCTTAGCCTTGTTATCTCACATAACTGGTCTCTTCGTTAAATTGATATGAAAAATGCCTTTCACCATAGGATCCTTGACGAGACTGTTGACATGAGTCAACCTCTTGTCTTCACTGACTCTGTACATCCTCCTCATGTTTGCCTTCTTAAAAAGGCCATTTACAGCCTTAAACAAGCCCCTCCGTGCTTGGTTCCAGCGGCACAGTAGCTTTTTTCTCCAGCATGGGTTCACTCAGAGTCGTGCTGATCACTCTCTATTCATCTACAAATCTGAGTATGCGGTTCTCTACCTTCTACTATACGTGGATAATATCATTCTTATTAGCAACACCCCACACCTACTCACTTCCTTTATTACCTCCTTGGGCAAGTAATTTGAGCTAAGTGACCTCGTCCCTCTCCTACTTCCTTAGCCTTGAAGCTACATACGCCTCAAACTGCCTTCACCTCTCTCAAACCAAATACACTTTCGACCTTCTCCGCCACTTCAACATGCCTGACTGTAAGCCTTGCTTTACACCTATTTGCTCAACGCCCGTTTGGACCAAAATCCAACTCTCACCCAACACCGATGACTTCATTTCTGATCCCACCGAGTATTGCCAGTTAGTCGACTCCCTTCAGTACCTCATATTCTCCCGCCCTGACATAGCCTATGTGTTCCATCATGTGGCTCAATTCATGAGTTAACCCCGTCACCCTTACCTTATAGCCTCTAAGAGAATCCTTCGCTACCTCAAAGGTTCTCCTGGTCATGGTCTCCTCTTTCGCCCTTCCTCCAACCCTTTTATCTTCACTGCCTACTCCGATGCTGACTAGGATGAGTGCCCTGACTTTCGCCTCTACACTACTGGCCTCTGTGTCTTCTTGGTCACGAACATTATCTCTTGGACTGCCGAGAAGCAACCCATTATTTCCCGCTCTAATGCCAAAGCTGAATACCGCTCCCTAGCCCATATATGTGCTAAAACAACTTGGATTTCTCATCTCCTCATCGAGCTTGCAATTCCCTTCCCTAAGCCTATCACAATTTACTGTGATAATCTCAGCACCACCTACATGGCCTCCAAGCCTGTTTTTCATGCCCGCACCAAACACATTGAGCTGAATAATCACTTCACTCGAGAGCGTCTCCTGACCGGCTCTCATCATGTTCACTTTGTCCCCTCTACGGATCAACTTGCGAATATTTTTACCAAAGGTCTCCATAGGCATCGTTTCATTCTGCTAAGGTCCAACCTCTTCTCTCCAGGACATTCGAGTTTGCGGAGGAGTGTTAAAGCACCTTGAAACATATTCCTTAAACCACGCTCCTTGAAATATGTTCCTTAAAACATGATATACTTTATGGGAATTATTGGTGTAATTATTTTAATATCTTAAGCTTAATTTTAGGCATAAATCATGCCTGTATGTTCCTTTTATACACATTGTAAGAGCTATATATATAGGCCTTCAATTGGAGAAGAATAACAAGGAAATTAAATTTTCTTCAGCCACTAGGGGTTTTGTCAATAATTGTTTTACTATTTATAAATGTGTATACTTTTGAAATAGTGTAATTCTAAATGAACCGCATTATTAAATCGCATCCAAACTGCATATCCTATATGGCCTCCAAACTTCAAAAGTCAACTGGATACCACGCAATCAGAAGGCCACTGAGCTCACTTTTTTATGCAACATATATATTTCTCTCTTGATATGCCAATTCACACAAAAACATAAGATGAAACTTTTCTTCCCATGAAACTATAGTGCTTTAGGGGAAAAAGTGGGGGGTCATTTATACTGTTTAAATGTTCGATGAATTAGAAAGAAAGGAAAAAACATTACACCTATATTAATAGAAAGCCAACAATAGAAATCTACTTATATCCAACTTGATGGTTGAGGTTTGGATGCCGCGTAGGAAAGGCGGTTTGAGTGAGTTTATATATGAAAATAAAATAAAATCACTCATCTAACTCATTATATTATATATTTATATATGTTAATATATCTTTATAAAAATGTTTATAAATATGTTAATACACATTATGATAATTTAGAAAAGTATTAAGAATGATTTCAAAAGCATTGTCACTCGCAAAAAAATCATCCCCGGAAGTTATTATACAAACCCAACGCTTTTTTTTTTAAGTTAACCGTCTCAAGTGATTAAGAGAGAGAGAGAGAGAGAGAGAGAGAGAGAGAGGTTATTTGGGGTTTGACCCATGTTGATACTTTGTAAATGAGTTTAACCCTTACCATTTTCACGTTTTAAAATAAGAATATATATTAGCATGAAAAGTAATATTATTTAAACATAAATATAAAATGTATATATAAACATATTTAATTTAATATATTTTTATTTAAAAATACATATAAAATGTAATAGATTTATTATATATATATATATATATATATATATATATATATATAAATTTTATAGAAAAAAATCATTGACAATCCCAAATAAGTCGTCGCACATACCCAATCAGTGATAGAAAGAAAGTTGACCATTAAGCTCAAGTAAGAAACAAAAGGTTTTTTGGCTTTGAACCCCGTTAATTCTTCTTGAGTAAACCCCTACAATTTTAAGTTAATAAAAAATAGTATATATATTAACATATATAATTATAAATTAAACACCAAAACTATTTCATTCTGCACCTAATCGGCTTTGTTTGACATAATATTTCTTCAAAAAAAAATATATATATATATATATAGGCATGCTCCAATGAGGTCCTAACTTAAGATTCTAAATTGCGGACCAATTTTTCGTGATTGTTTTTAAAATCACAAAAAAAATATTTTCGACTTGATTTTTTTTAACTGACATATATTTAACAAATTTTTTGATAGCAAAAAAAAATCATTTTCGGTTGAATTTTTTTTAGAAGGGTCCCTGGAATGTTTAACTACCACAGAAAAAAATCAGGCCTTGAATTTTTTTTTTTTTTGCTATTTTTAAAAAATCGCTCCGCAAGTTGGGACCTCATTATAACCTGCATATATATATATATATATATATATATATATATATAGAGAGAGAGAGAGAGGCAGGCTCCTGTGCACACTAAGTTTGCACACTAAGTTTGCACATTACCTTTTAAAAGTAGGCAAACTTAGTGCTGGCGCACACCAATTTTTTTATGTGATATTTAAACATTTCAAGGAACCCATATAAAAAAAATCAGCTCAAAAAAACTTTTTTTGCTATTTTTAAAAAATCGGTCAAACTTTCGCAGTTTTTAAAGGGCTTAAAAACTGCGAAAGTTTGACCGATTTTTTAAAAATAGCAAAAAAAGTTTTTTTGAGCTGATTTTTTTTATATGGATTCCTTGAAATGTTTAAATATCACACAAAAAAAATCAACTCAAAAATATTTTTTTTACTACTTTTAAAAGGTAATGTGCAAACTTAGTGTGCACAGGAGCCTGCCTCTCTCTCTCTCTCTCTCTCTCTCTCTCTCTCTCTATATATATATATATATATATATATATATATATATATATATATATATATAATGCTCTTGTGTGGATTGTCTCGCGTTTTAACAGTGCGGACCGGGAGCCTAGAAATTATTGGCTAAATTATAGACACTTTCTTTCTCTTTTCTGGGCTCACCGCCAGGCGACACATATCCGGTCCGCACTGTTAAAATGTGGGACAATACGCACAAGAGCAGTATTGCATATACATATATATATATAGAGAGAGAGAGAGTCTGGCTCCTATGCGGATTTTTTATGCGGATAGAATGCGGATTAGCTAACGTCCAAATGAGTCTTAGGGCCACGTTTGTCTTTTATGGACCGCCTAGGGACCACCTTCTCTTTCTAATGTTTCTGGGAATAAGAATTTCTACCCAATGATTTCTAAGGTCTTTTAAACTTATTTTAAAGCTTAATTAATCTGGAAGTCTAAGTGTAGAAGTTTCAGGGCAACTGCTACTTCTCAGGCTTCTTCCGTCACTATCGTACTGGAGTTCTGAATAGCGAGGATTCTCTATATAAATAGTTTCTTCATGGAGTCTAGAAATTGAAAGCGGTTTTGATGGAAAATATTCTAGTCTTAAATACCTTATACGGTATCGTGGGTTTATCCCTCTGGTTTCTTTATATATTTGATTAATAATATTGATTATATCGTTATCTATAAATTCGTATAAATTATTATCACCATAAGATGACAAAGATCTACTATATGTTTTAGGGGCAGCTGTCTCTACGTTTTTAAGGAGATGGCGGATTCCTCCGGCTCCAATTAAAATAGCCTTTGTTTCAGCTAACCTTTTTCGTCTAATAAATTTTAATAAGTCTATACTGTCTTCAAGTATCCTAGAGTATTCTTGATATTTTTCAGGTCTTGATAGTTCTTTTGCAAAATCTTTAGTTCTTAATTTTTGTCTAAAGAGATCACGGATCCCTGTTCTAATTATTTCTATTTTAGGTACTTCTCTTCCTAGCCACTCAATAATTTGGTCTATATATTTGAAAGTACCACCTGCGTATATTAAAGCAGATTCTATAAGTTCTTTATCTTTAGTGTCTGTAAGAGTCCAATCTTGGATTTCTCTTGTTAAGTCTGGATTCGTTTGGTTAACAAATGCTAAAAAGTCTAAGGTGATTTGTAGGCTCATATAAGTTTCTTTTAAAACAAAAATATGTAAAAATAGTTAAGGGTTTGGTTCGCGTTATACCTTCCTTATGGTCTGCAATATCTTTGTCTTCCTTCCTTCTTCTCTTCAGCCTTGCTACTATTCTTCTCCGGTCTCGGCCTCCTACAACTCCCCCTTTATGTGTCGCACCTCAATCCACTATTTTGGCGTTGAACCCGTTTCCTGCCTGTACGCCTTCACGCCTAACGCCCACCTGGCTAACGGCTCACGGTAAATCGGCACCTGACGGCGGTTGACCAACATAACACCTTATGTGCTACACTAGAGGTTCCACACAATAGTCCTCTATGAACAGAAAGTTGGAGACAATTTGGAAAATAATAACAACTCAACATAAGAGATTTCTGGGAAAGAAAATACTTTTATTGCATAGCATAAGTAGTTACAACTCTCCCCTCTCCCCTAACTATGAGAGGTTTACTCACTCATGAACATATTACTTCCTACAAGCATACTCTCTCTCTCTCTAATATCTTATACTGGAAGTCGAGTCTCACCACTGATGTCTAAAATTCAAATGGACGCTCCCTTTTATAGCACAAGGGCACTACAAACGACTGGTAACCGGCTACCAAAAGCGATCCTATTGAAAGTATATAATTATTAAATACATTAAAAGTCAGCAGCCTTGGAATCTTTCGAGTCTTCACTTTTTCTGCTTTTTTAAAAGCAATCTTGGCATTTTGCAATTATCTTGTCTCCCACTGTCTTCTTTTATCTTTATGAAAGGAGGATGTTTGGGCCCATATGGGGTAGGTCTGAACTGTTTTATTCTGCAAGGGAATCATTAGTCTAAATAATGGAGTCTTCTTATCTTCTTGCAATAATGCATAGGTCTAGTGCAAGGCATCTTCTGTTTTTAATAATTCTTCTGCTAACGAGGGCCCCGTCTTTGTCTCATCTGTGTCTTCTTCTTCCTTGTCTTGGTTTGGTAGGGCATTGTTGCAAAATTCATCAATGAGGCCCACATGTCTAAGGCTAGCTGGAAAAGTTATCTCTACCATTTCTTTGAATTCTTTCTTGAGCCTTCCGTTGAATGGCTCATCAACTTGGATTATCAGGTCTTCTTTGTGGTAGGCAGTGTACCACCTGTCTTCTCCTGTTAATAACTCCATGATTTCTATTGTCTCCATGGCTTGAGCAATCTGGAGCTTGGAGTTATCAATAATTAAATCTTTATTCTCGTCTTCAGATAGAATCTCAACATCTTCAAATATATAATTGGAAAATCTAACAAGTCTAAAACCTTTAACTCTCATTCCTCTACAGGAACTTGGAGCGATATGATAGATTCTAGCAAATAAAGGAAGAAAGTCTTCTACCTTTTTAACATACTCGTGGACTATTTTTCCAAGAGCAACAGAGTCTTCTATAGTCTCAATTTGAATGAGCCCAATGAACCCATAGTCTGCTAAGGTTATCTGGGCAATCTCTGCTTTCCAGAAAGATAAATCTTTAGAAAGTCTTTGAAGAAACCTTTCATCATTAAGGCATCTCCATTATTCTCAGATTATAACACACTGAAATGTTCAATAATGCTATCAGATTCTTTCTTATAGTCTTCTGATAATGGAAGATTATTATGGCCAAAAGGTATAACAATCTTAGTCTTAAAAGTCTTTTTCTGATAACAAAAATTATCAGTAGGTCTAGCTTTGGAGGATTCTCTAAGAGTCTGAGCATAGGTTTGAGTCTGTGGTTTAGGTATAGCAGTACCACTTAGTTGGGTAACTGTAAGTCTTTGAGTCTCATGAATCTGGCAATGGCTACCAAATTTTGTTTGAACTCTATCCATAGTCTATTCTTCACATTCCACCATATGGCGTCTATAAGAGTATTTTCGTCATCTGAAAATTCTCGTCTAAATTTTATCAAGTCTGGGTAACTTTGATCGGGTCTATATTGGGGAAAATACATTTTCCCAATGAGCCTATTTTGAGCAATAATATCTTGTCTAGATTTTCCTGGAGGAACCAAGATATCATCAAAGTTCTCTAGGATTGGTCTTTCTTGAGAGTCTTGAATATGAGTCTGTCTTTGCATTGCACCAGCATTTGGTCTTACGCGTCTAAGATAGTCTGCAACATCTTCTCTGTTCAGTCTATTTGTTCCAGAGGAACTCATGCTGTCTAGGTCTTCTGTTTGCAACATAAAACATGAAATCATATTAGTTAGCAAACATTGGTTCTCTTGATATAATGTCTGAAATGGTATTTTTACTTCCCTTAATATATACAAGGGAGAAGTCATAACCATTAAGCAATTGTTTCCATCTAATTAGTCTATTAGTCCTTGATTTGGATAAGTCTAAATCACTGAATTTTACTACATAAGAAGAGTCAGTATACACGGTAAAATATTTAGGTCTAAGAAAAAGCACATATATTTTTCTATTGCCCTTACTATAGCTAAAACTTATTTTTCATGGGCAGTGTATCTTATTTTTGGGTCTTGGGTCTGTAAAGGTTCCAGAACTATATCTACAAAGTTTTTTCTTTTTAGTCTGATGATCAATGACAAAGTATACTGCTCCCCATTGTTTATCAGATGCATCTGTTTCTACTATAAATTGGTCTTCAGCATTTGGCAGTTCAAGCAAGGGGATAGTTTTGACTGTTTCTTTAATCTGTCTTATAACTTCAAAATCATCTTTAGTCCAATAAAAAGGGTTAGTCTTATCTGTTCCTTTTAATTTGGAAGTTAGGCTTTATCTTTTTGAAGCAAGGTCTTTAATAAAGTCTGCAGCACAATTAAGCAATCCTAAAAATGATTGTAATTATTTTCTATCTTTGAGTTGGTCGGGAAATTCAAGAATCTTTTTGGTTATGTGTTCTGCTAAGGATAATTTTTCTTTATTATTATGCATTCCCACAAAGTCTATCTCAGTCTGAAATAATTGCATTTTCCTTTCGAAAATAACAATACCATGTTTGTCTAATTCTAAAATAATCTTTTTAAAATGGCCTCCATGCTCTATCTCAGTCTTACTGGCTACAAGAATATCATCTATGTAAACAAGACAAAATTCTGAATAAGGTCTAAATATATTATTCATTCGTCTTTGGAATACTTGAGGAGCATTCAAGTATCCAAATGGCATTACTAGCCATTCGTATTTTCCTTGGGGCACACTAAAGGTTGTCCAAGTAATACTGTCTGGGTGCATCTTAATTTTCCAGAAGCCTGATTTGCAATCAAACTTACTAAATATGATTCTATCTTCAATCAAATTGATTAAATTATTCTTGTTTGGTATCTTGTAAGAATCAAATTCACAGTTCTTATTTAATTGTCTATAATCTATAACCATTCGTCTTTTTCATCTTTTACGTTCAGATTCATTTTGAACATAGAAGGCTAGGCTATTATGTCTACTTTTACTTTCTCTAATAATGCCTAACTTAAGCATTTCGTCTATGTCTTTCTTGAATTCTCCTCTATCTTCTTGTGAATATCCTCTTTCTTATAGGTTCCACCATTAATAGTGGCGCCTGGGTTAATAGGAATAATTTCACAATAACTTTGGTCTTTATCCCACTTAGCGATGGAATTTTCTCCCAAAGTAGGCTCTGCTAGTTGCCTAATCTTTTCATTTTCTACTTATATATTCATTTTCTTCTGTTTGGATATACCTTGAACCTGTAATAAGGTATGCTGGGCTTGATCTAAAATGTCTTGTTGTATAAGCGTTATTTGCTTATAACACTTTTGGTCTGGACACTTACACTCTTTTTGTAAGGGTTTGGTTATATCTAAGGCTTCTTGTTAGGTTGTAGGTCTAGGTCCACTATGCTCAGCTGAAGAACTCTGATGTTTTATAGGTCTATAATTTGGTTTGACTTGCATAAGGTCAAAGGCAGTCTTGTGATCTATTAGAGGGACTTTAATATTAAATTCCTCACTAATTAATATCTTATCGTTATACTGGGTATAAGGATGATATTTACTAATAAAGTCTTGTCCTAAAATAATGTTTCCTATGAAACTAGGACGAGGATCCATTATCCAAAACCGATGATTAATGGTTTTGTTGGTCTGGTTTTCTAATTTAAAATAAATAGGAATAGTCTGAAAATATAAGGTAAATGGATCTCCATTAGCCACTTTACCATAATAGATTTCTTGGGTACTTTCTAAAAAATAGTCTTCAGGGAAGGCATTATCCTTGCAAATACTCTGAGAGCATCCTGTATCTATAAAAGCTGAAAGTCTTTTGGGATAGTCTTTATGTTGAACAAATAATTCTAGAAAACAAGCATGTGGTTTAGTAGAGATTCCTAAATTATTCTTTTTTAAAATAGATATTCCTTTTTGAGGTTTATCTATAAAATCTAAGGGTATTTGGTCTTCTGAACTACTATCAGAATGGTATTCTTCTAAAATTCCCTTTCCTTTGAAGTCTTCATTTTCTTGCAATCTTTTGGCTATATTTCTATCAATGTCTTGATAATATGTTTTAATATCTAAGTCTATTTTAGCGTCATACTGGTTAGTATAAATTGCTCTAAATCTAGTTCTCCAACAGTCTTCATGGTAGTATAATTGATAAATAACACAAACCATAAATAATTTTGTTTGTATAATCTCAAAGCATTCAACGCATCTAAAGTCTTTTTTACTACATTTCATTTCAAATGTGCAATAATGTATTTCATCAAAGTAGCATCTAGGTATATAGGTTAGTAACTCAGGATTACTAACTGTCCATCTTTTGTTTAAAAATGGGCTTAATATACACTTATACCAAGCTTCTTCAAAATCTATATGTTCATTATCTAAATCGTCTTAATTAGTCTGCATCACATACAAGTCTAGAGTATCCTGAGAGTCTTCATACTCATCAGTATCACTATAGTCTTCTGAATCACTATCTGTATATGCGCTATAGATACTAGTATTATCATCATCTTTCATGTCTGATATTTTTATAGCATATAGGATATCTAATTCTTCTTGATTTGCATAGTCTAATATTGTATTAATGATCTTATTACCTTCTTTATCTTTCTTATTAGGGCAGTCTTTAGCAAAGTGTCCTTCTTTATCGCAAGTCCAACATTCTTTGAAGGCAGTCTAAGACTGAGCTATATCTTTGTCTTTCCTATAATTAGGAACTTTCTTATATTTACTAGTAGTCTTCTTAAAGTATCTTCTTTGGTTAAATCTATTCTTCTTAGTTTTAGGATTCTTTTCTCTAAAGCTAGTAGATTGTCTAAATTTATACTTCTTTGGAAATCCTAAAGGTCTAATCTTAAACTTCCTATGTTTCCATTCTAATTTCTTTTTGAATTTCCTAGATTCACTTCCACATCCCCATTAGATTGGAGCAATGTCTCTTTCGTCTTTGATAGGAGGGATTTTCTTGGAAGTCTCTTCTATCAACTTTCCTTGAGTTATATTACGTCTCTTAGATATGATATAGTCTTTGGCGAAATTGATTCTTTCACCAAGGTAGTTGTTCTTAACTCCAACTACTCTTGGCCAATTTCTATATTCATTAATTAGGATTTGTCCTATGGCTGATATCTTTCTAAAGTATTCATCTTTTAAGGTCTCTCCAAATTTTTTAATTTGGTAATATAGCTGCTCATTATTATTGCTATATTCATTTATCTTATCTAATTTGCAAATGCTAAGGAGAGCTAACTTAGTTTTTGCTAGGTCTTGTTCATTGATTTGAGCTAGATGTCCAGCTCCAATGAATTCTGATGTGAATAATTGAATATATTCTTCAATTGATCTTTCTTCTAAGTTTTATTTCATCTTCTCAACCTTTGCTAATGAGTCTTCATCTGTAGCCTTTCTTAAACTATCTAAGTAATCTTTTGCAATACCTCAAATGGATTGCTCAGCGTACTGCTTACATGAACTTGCATCTCATTGTTCATTAGATGCAAAACACATGTTCACCTGATTATGCCATTCATCTAAGGCCTTCTTCCTATCTTGAACATTATCTATGTTAAGGTATATACCTACTGGATTTATGTATTGGCTTGCCATAGTCTTAACAGGAGTGAAACTCTTGTCACTAGTTGGAAAGTCTTTTATACAATCAGGTTTAGTCTTTACTACGGTGCTTGAGTATATAGGAATATTTATTCCTGTTGGTTTACTAAAAAGTCTAAGAGCATCTTCTAGACTACTACTTCTTCCTATCTCTTGTTTATTAGGCTCTACTTGTGTAGTTGACATTAGTCTTTGTTCTCCTTCTTCTATTAGTCTTAGGTTTCTAAGAAGTTCCTTAGTATTCTTAGATTCTTTTAATTTTAATATGCGGTTTTGGGCTATCATATTAAATCTTTCTCTTTCTTGAAATCTAACAGAATGACTTTTCTTAAGGTGATCTTTAAATGTCTTCATATCCAATTCTGAGGGCTCACGTCCAAAGTTTTGGATCCTAGATTTTTCTTTAATTAAGTCTTTTTGTTCAAATGATCTTCTAGGTCTAATTACCGGAGCTTGTCTTAGTAAACAAGCACTAGTCTTACTACTACATTCTCCTTATGAAGGATCATTGATTATGGCTTCTCCCATATTCCTAAATCTAATTTCTTCGGTCTGGATATTTTTATTCACAATCTTAGGAGGTCCAAACTGGATGGTAACATTGCCAGTGACATCATCTTGATTAATAAACAAAGGTTTATTTTGTATAGTCTTGGTTTCTTAAAATTCTGGCAATTTCCAAAGGGTCTTAGCTTTTTCTTTCATAGGTCCAGTATTCCTAATACTGTAAGTATGATTATAGTCTTAAACATTGGTTCTAACTAAGATTTCTTCATTAAGTTTACCGCTAGGAATTCCCGATTGCATTCCTTCATAAGGAAATTGGGAGAACTTCACATAGCTTTGGAATTCTATATTTATATTAGCGTTTGGGATAATATAGTCTTCATAGCCACTAGCATATAAGATTAACTTAAAATGTTTGGCTATCTACGGTTACTGTAAATGCTGGAATAACATTAAAGTATCCTATGTTGTCTGACATTTCTAATTGGGCTATCCCAATAAGGCTTTTCTCAAAATCTTTCTATCTTTTGTCTACTAAACAACATAATATGTTGATATTATTCTGAGGTCTATGTAATCCTTGGATTCTTGCTTGAAAGAGTCCAAAGGTTAGGAATTGGAACTTCCTATCAGTTCCTCTAGATTTAAGCACTTGGAGCTCAGTATAAGATTTGTCTAACACATGATTCCTACAATGGTAAGTCATATTATAATTAGGAGTCTTAGGAGTGGCACATTCTTTAAACAAGTCTATGTATCTAACGGCTGGAAGTTGTCCATTATGAATGGAATCTTCAACAATCTTCTAGTCAACTTCACCTCATTCCTTCCATTGGAGAGGATTGGTGAAATTTCTTTCTTTCCACCATGTCCTAACATTGGAGGATGAATCCTTAAGTCTTTGGAGCATATGATTACTCTGTCCAATATTTGGGATATCCAATATTTGGAATAGAGCTAACTATCTTACTAGTCTTATCTAATCCGTTATTTATGACTCGTCTACCTATGGTATTTCTTTCTCTAGTTTCTATAGGAAGGGTTTATCTAAATTTACAGGTGGCAACCTATTTTTGTTCAAGTCTTTTTTCAATTCTTTCTAAGAAGGCTGAATAATCTTTTTGTCTTTTTATCTGACCAAGGATTTGTTCTTTAAAATTCTTATTTTCTTTTCTTGTTTTCTCATAAACTTCTTCACCATGTTTAGCTAGAAAATTAACTAGGGATTTTACAACATTTGTAATATAGTCTTTTACTTCATTATCTTTTTCTTGTTGTTGCACAGATCTAGCTTCTATAGATTCTACAGTCCTTTCTATTTTATCTAAACGAGTTAGAATAAAAGGAGAGTCTATTTCTACTTGGGAAGGTTTATTATATACGGCCTTAATTCCGTTTATAATTTCTTCATATTTTTCTTCTACTTGGGCCATTTCTAGTCTAAGTTCATTAATAATACTATCCATTTTGGATAGGTTATGGCCTTCCATATTATTAAGATAATTTGCTAAATTCTGTTGGAATTTAACAAAGTCTGTGTAGAAGGTGGTTAATCCTTCTGTCTTAGCTTTTAAGTCTAAATGCAAGTCTTTAACAAAGCTATTGTTATCGTCTTGGGTAGCTGCTATAGATGTAGAAATTAAATTTAATCTTTCTAATATAAGTCTAGTTGCTTTAGCAGCATTGACAATCTCATTTTCATTTATCTTATAATAAAATCTATCATCATTTATCTTTTCTAAAATTCTTTGATAAAAGTCTGATAAGGTCTGAATAGAGAGGTCTCTTGGTACCTCATTCCAGTATGATCTAACTATCTCCATTAGGAAGATAACTATCTAATCTAGGGATAAGCTTTGCTTGTTCTTTAGTAAGTTTAATTAACTTGCTGTCTTGATTTTTAGTTAAAGTTTTAATTTCTAAAATGTCTTTGTTAAGGATTTCTATATGATTAGTCTTAATATTTATTTCTTGTAAAACATGAACAAGGTCTATTGGGATTTGGTTATCTATTTATAGTAATCTTTTAGAGATATTTTTTATCTCTGTCTCTAGGGTTTGAGTGTCTTTTATTAATTGTCTTAATATAAGGAGTATACACTTATTTTGGTCTATTATGCTATTAATAGCACTAGTAGTGACTTGTCTACTGTCTGCGTGTTTAGCTGGAATATGTTCGAAGTGTGAACAACCATCTATGTGAGAGGTTAAACAACCTACGGGGTCTAAATCAGTTATGGGTATGGGATGGTACTCCGGGTTGGTTTCAAAAATATCTTGGTAAATGCGAGGGATAAATCCCAAGGGCATTAATGTCTTTTTACTATAAGTCTAAAAGGAGCGTCTTATGGCTCTGATACCAGAATTATGGTTTTGGTCAGAATTTGGTGAGTTTCTAAAGTCTTTAAGGTCTTGATACCAATTTGGGTCTAAACTATAAATCTTTTAAATATATAGTCTTAAACTAGGGTTTTGATATAAGACAAGAGGGGACCATCTAGGGAAAATAACAAAATGTCTTAGGGACCACATGAGGAAAGGGACAAAGTCCGCACCGGGTTCGCACGGTTTGGTCCGCACCAAAGATTATATATATATATATATATATATATACAGTTTTGCTCTTGTGCAGACTAGTTCGCATTTTAAGAATGTGGACCGGACATGTGTCGCCTAAAGGTGAGCCCAGAAAAGAGAGAGAGTGTGCCTATAATTTAGGCGGTAATTTCTAGGCGCACCTTTAGGCGACACATGTCCGGTCTGCATTCTTAAAATGCGGACTAGTCCACACAGAAGCATTATATATATATATATATATATATATATATATATATATATATATATATATATATATATATATATATATATTGAAAAACGATCTCATGAGATCTCAGTTTGAGGATCCTGAATGCGGACCATTTTTTTAAAATAATAAAAAAAATTAGGATGATTTTTTTATGGTTTTTAAACATTTCAGTAGGGCCATAAAAAATCAACTCAAAATGATTTTTTTGCTATTTCAAAAAAATCAATCAAACTTTGTCATTTTTTACGTTGTTAAAAAGTGATAAAGTTTGACCGATTTTTTTAAAAAAGTAAATTTTTTTATTTTGAAGTGGGTTTTTTATGGTCCTACTGAAATGTTTGAAAATCATAAAAATAATTAGCCCAAAAATATTATTTTTACTATTTTATCAAAATTGCCCGTGTCAGCGGTATGCAAAACAAGGTCCTCATGAGATCTTCTCTCTCTCTCTCTCTCTCTCTCTCTCTCTCTCTCTCTCTCTCTATATATATATATATATAATAATGCTCTTGTTCGGACTTTACTAAGTTTTAACAATGTGGGCTGTACATGTGTTACCTGACGGTGAGCCTATAAATTATAGGCACTCTCTCTCTCTTTTTTGGGTTCACCGCTAGGTGACTGTACATGTGTCACCTGACGATGAGCCTATAAAATATCGGCTAAATTATAGGCACTCTCTCTCTCTTTTCTGGGTTCACCGCTAGGTGACACATGTCCAGTTCGGAGTGTTAAAATGCGGAATGATCCGCACAAGAGAACTACTGTATATATATATATATATATTAAACATACCTATTTTTTTAAAATAGTAAAAAAAATAATTTTGATTTGATATTTTTATATGGATTCATGATATTTCAGTATCCCCTGTAAAAATATTCATATCAAAATAATGTGTTTCGTTATTTTTAAAAAATAGGTAAAAAAAACATATCAGTTTTAATAAAACTGTCAGTTTTTTTACCTATTTTTTAAAAATAACAAAAAATATTATTTTCAATTGATTTTTTTTACAGGGGTACACTGAAATATCATGAACCCATATAAAAAAATATCATTTCAAAATAATTTTTTTACTATTTTAAAAAATGGGTATATTCGTATGTATATTGCTAGGAAGTATGTTGGAGACTGACTATATATATATGAATATATATATAAACTTTTTAAGAATGCATTCAAATTTTCTTTAAAAAAAATCATTGACAATCTAAGTAGTCGCACATACCCAACTAGCAATTTTAAAAGGAAAGTTAACCGTTAAGGTCAAGTAAGAAACAAAAGGTTTTTAGCATTTGACCCCCGTTAATTCTTCTTAAATGAGTAAACCCCTACAATTTTAAAATAATAAAAAAAAGAACATATATATTAACATAAAAAATTATAAATTATATTGACGTAAATATACAATGTATATATATATTTAACATAATATTGGGTGTGTGTGTGTGTGTTTTAGTCCAACACATCAATAATTACCATAAATAGAATAAGATTTTCTTTTCAATTTCTTTAAGTTGTGTATGTTTCTTTTACCAAATGGATAAAGTTAAAACCACCAAAAGTAGCATCAGATACTAAAAGACAAAGTCTTAAATATCTATTAAAAAAAAAACTCCCCTATTTCTCTTGGGCCGCCTCCGGGTATTTATCAACAATTTTATTGATGAAATTGTAGGGTACGTAAATCCATATATAAGGAGCGTAGGTGCATGTGTTTGGTAGCAGTGGATATAAAAAAGAAAGATACCAGAAGAGAGATGGCCGGCGGAAATGGAAGAAATGAGAGAAAAAGAAGTGATAATGGCGTCGAGGCCAGCGTAAACAATGCTCCTCACGAATTCTCCTTTCCAAGGTTCTTTGGGTCTCATATTCCCATCACTTGCCGTTTCTTCGTTAACCGATATTGACTGGAGCAATGGACTGCCGGCAGCTGACCTATTTTCGCCCATTTCTTATCACCCTTTTTTGTGCTGATTGATTTGTTTGTTTTTCGTTTGAGTCACCATAGAGATGAAACAATATAAGTTCGGTTGCGCATACGTGTCGCCTTGCATGTGATTTATTGTTACACGTGCTCCACTTAAGTTTACTGTTTCCATTACTGGGGCGCACGTGCAATTAGAGAGTGTGGAATACACACGGTATCTAAAACTGCGTCCACTGCTTTCCAACAATAAAGTTTTGATTAACTGCGTCCATTACTGGGGCGCACGGGCAATTAGAGATTCTCGGGTCTCGACCCCAACCCGCGAGCGACAACAATAAAGTTTTCATTAAAAATTGTATCTTCATATATATTTATAATAATAGTGATTTTTTTACTCATTTTGTATTAACTAGATGCGCCCACGTGCATTGCACGTGTGTGCGAGTTTCCATATTTGTTTGTATGCATGAAATCATGAATAATAATGTATGAATTACAATGTCCTTCTTAAAATTAAGGACCGTTAGTTAAAGTCATGCATTTTGAGTTAATATTTGTAATAAATATCCATAAATCCAAGTTATATGAAATGTAAACTGCATAAGGGTAAAAAATTGAAATGTAATCGTCAAATATGTTGCTTTTGACGTTTGCTAGGATTCGATGGTTCTTCTTCCTCTTCAACCTTCTGAGCTACAAAACGTGCAAGCCTTCGATCGGATGGTTTAAGTGATTTCCCTTTAATGTAGAATCTGTATATTTTTTCAATGCACGTATATAACTTTCGAACATAGTCTGAGTGTAGAATTCCCTGTGGAAACCATATAATATAAATGTTATCGATGTTATTGAATAAATGTATGAATTTGAATTGTAAGTAAGAATGTTAATACCTTATCTTTAGAAGCGATGAAATTTGGAATGTTGCAGCCAATGAATGATTCTGCTTCCTCGAATAGTGTGACTGATGCTCTTTCATCTTCGTCTTGGACGACAAACTGAAGTAAGTACCTTATATTTTTTCGAAAAATGTATCAGTAAAGTTTTATATATGAGATTTATCATTAATATTGAAAGATGCTTGAATTTATTAATTTACCTTGTTGTGTAATTTGAATTTGAAGAACCACAATTTAAGCATGTGGCAATTCCATTTTGAACCGTGACTTTTTTGTTGCATATATTGCAAGCATCATACCATGGATTTTCTTTGTTTCTAACCTCCATAATCATTCCAACGAAAGAACAGAAAAGATTCTGTGGTTTGTCAAACATTGGATATGTTAAGTTATTGAAATCAGGATATTCGAAACGTCAAAGTGGATCATAGTAATTGAATCATTACCTCAGTAGTTGATGGGATTCCATTAATAATATCACGAATGGAAACCGTGTCCGCATTATTAATTATCTTTTGGTGAGGCGATGAAAATTTGTTAAAATGTGGTGAAGATGATGAGTTTGACATCCTGTAATTGACATATTTGAATTTAATTCATGTATGGGAGAATTACTATTTTTTTTTTAAAGAAATTGTCTAACCACTCCTTTAATTCTGTAGCTTGTATGATATCGGGGTCAATCTGAATTGTAGTCTTTGATAAACTGGTCAAGCTATACTCCCCTATAAAGAATATTTGTTTTTGTTTTGAGTTAGTAGTCTTTTTATTAATTGTTGGCGAGAGGATAAATAGTATTGTACCTTCGTAGGATGAACGTTTGGCTTGAGAAACTGCTAGTATAGGAAATGCTGTTGTTAATTCACTTAGTTTTTCACCTTCATTCTCTGCTAAGTCGCCCCATAGAGTGAATTTGATTGATTGAAACCTATCATAAATAATAAATACTAATATTTAACTTTATATTAAGGACTATGAAGAAAAATGAGAAATATGAGAGTAAAGTTTAAGTAAGTTTTTTTTTTAATTCATAGTTTAAAGTGTAGAATGCGTACTTTGTATCTCTGAGTGTTATATCACGCAGATTCATTTTAGCCGAGTTTGATGGTTTTGTAATTGTCCTCATTGGTTTCACATTTATGACAAATGCAATGACATCTGTATGGTTGAGTATTGGAAATAAGATAATATCAAAAATTGTATCATTGTTTTATCGAATTATATTTATTAATAATAAATACCATATGCTTTATCGTCCTCTGTCTGAGCGAGCAAATCATCAAAGGCGGTGAATTTGTAGAATGATGAGGGGAATTTGAAATTACGTTCTCGTTCAACGATCTCTGTGTATTTATTGAATGAAAGCTCCATTTTGTCGTGAACTGTTGTGTAAGCATCATTCACTCCTTTGACCAAACCATTAGTAATGGAATATTGTTTTTGAATTTGAAGCAACCCTTCCAGTCTTTGTATGTCTTCATTCCATACCACTGCTTGAATCTTAATGCCCTGTATATTATTTTAGTAGAATAAATTTACGATATAGAAAATATAGATATAAATTATTTTAAATAAAGTAAGTCGAAAATTTTGTACCTCTTTATCCATCAATATTATTTTTAAAATACTTCTAGCTCCTTTTGAATTGTTGTAAGAGTCTATATTGCTTCTTCGCATGACTTGAGCAACAATTTTCCACTTTGATTCGTGTCGTTGTAGATTGTTGATCATTTTGTAGTCCTCAATTTCGAGTTCCGTTGAGGCCATGGAATCTGTAAGATTTTGGCCTATTAGAAGATGATAACAGTATGTATAGTATATTAATGGAAAGTGATAATAAATGAATTTATGATGAATTAAAAAGAACTAAAGTAAGCAATGTTTAAGTGAATGAGTGGTATAATAAATTCATTTGTACCTTGATGCCAATAGAACTTCTTTGTAAACGATATTTTTTGTCACATTATTTTGTTTTCCTTTTTCAGATTGGAGAAGTACTTTTGTGGTTGCCATTGAAGTTCCTCTCGATAACGCAACGTACAGTTGGCCATGTGAGAAGACGTTTGTCAGTAAGTAAACCCCAACATTAGCTATTATTTGTCCTTGGGATTTGTTTATTGTCATTGCGAAACATAAACGAATAGGAAATTGTTTCCTTTTGAACTGAAAAGGGTATCCCTCATTTTCTGCTGGTGATAATGGAATGCGTGGCAAGAGTACATTTCTGCCCTTATGCTGGCCCACTGAAATTTCCACGTGTATGACATTATTCGAAGAACCTTTTTACAACATTCTCGTTCCATTACATAATCCAATTGAAGGATTTATATTTCGTAGAAGAATGATTGGGCAATTAGGTTTAAGTTTTAATGTGTGTGGTGGCAATCCATTAGGCATTAAAGAATTTAAAAATTCTTCTTGGTAATAGTTGTGCGTGTCATCTATAGCTTCATCAAAGCTATTGAAGTTCTTCAAGTCTCCAGGGAACATATCAATCATCTTATCATTAATGGAGTCAACGTGTTCGTTTGTTGTCGCCAGAATTTCTCTATCTGTTAAGAAATTTGGTAGGGCCGCATTGATATTTAATGATGGAAAGATAAAGTCAATGAGAGATTGTTCGGGTTCCTTATTTTCTAGTGGATGTATGACCATTTCATTCGAAAGAGTTATTAGATCATCATGTGTTGATGATTCTGTCCCATTGCCAATTCTTAAAAGGAATTCGCTGAATTGATGATCATTTCTGGCACGCATATTTATTATCAAAGGTAATACATGCATTGCATTCCAAAGCGGTGACATCACAATGCTAGAGTTTACTGTTTCTAATCTTGACCCTCGACGTACTACTGGCAGTACCTGTCTGAAATCTCCACCAAAGACAACGACCTTGCCCCTAAAAGGTTCAACACTGTCCATTAAATCCTTTAATGTTCTATCAAGAGTTTCAATCGCGAATCGCTTTGCCATTGGTGCTTCATCCCAAATTATTATCCTTGATTGCCGTATGAGTTCAGCTGTGCCACTTTGCTTGGGAATGTTGCATAAGCTTGTCTCGGTGGTTAGAATAGGTATTTTGAAGCGAGAATGTGCAGTTCGACCTCCAGGTAATAATGATGCAGCTACTCCTGATGTTGCTGTAGCAAGTGCTATCATACCTTTCTTTCTAATGTCGGCAAGTAATGCTCTATAAAGATATGTCTTTCCAGTTCCACTCTGTCCATCGATGAAGAAGCAACCTGAATTTCCAGCCATCACCCTCTCGAGTATAACCAAGTACGCATGTCTTTGGTCTGCGTTTAAACGTGTGCTGAAATTTTTGTCTTCTTCTGGTGTGTCGATGTGGAGTTCATCGGTAATTTTTCTTGGATTTGTGATATTGTTTGATAATTGTGTACCGCTAATTGGAGGCAGGTCAAAGTCTTTAATCGATTTTCCCATTGAATCTAGAAAGAAGCTGATGCTATTTAATGTGCAATCTTTTTGTGCAGCCAATGAATTTGGGTGGAGTCTTTTAAAATCTTCGGACAGAAACTCAAAGCTTGTTTGCCATAATTTTCTCACATCGGAGGGCTCACAATAAACTAAAATAATGGCGAACAATCTTCTTAGTGCTTTAGGCATTTGGAAAGTGGCAGCTTCGGAGAGGCAATCTGCAATGCTATCATCTGATTCTAGCAATCCACGTTTTTGCGCGGCTTCTTTAAATGTGAAGTTAGTGATTCCATCATAAGTTTGAAGGTCTTCAAATGATGTTGGTCCCCGAATGTGATTTAGAAGAAGTCTTAAGTAATATCGTTCTCCTTCAACAGGATTTGCGCCATTGACACGGCCAATTGGGTTGAGTTTATTCTTTCTCTTAGACCAAATTTTTGCTTTATTATCCCATACGTAGTGCTCTGGGAATTCCCTATACAGATATTGACGTGCTTCGCTGAATCTGGAACACATACTGAAGAATTCAGTTAGCATCGTTTTGCTAATGTTGGGGGTGTCAAGCACATTATTTAAGTTTTGGTTCTCCCCGTAAGTGACAATATGCTTATTTGGCAAGTGGAGTTGAAGGTTTAGCTCGAATTCGAAAATTCTCCAAATGGCTTCTTGTGCTGATACACATCTTGCATCTTAGAATTGTTTGATCTCATCAATAGTGGTTTTGTCATTTTCATCGAATGAAACATGAACTGCCACTTTATCATGCCCTTTGTAAATGTACTTGTAAAGGTACTTGACGGCTTTTAACCCCGAGCAGACTTCAACGTTGATATGAAAATTATATCTTGTAAGGAGATATGGATTGTAAGGAACAACCCATCGATTGTCTAACAACTTGTTGCGCAAGCGTACTTCTCTTCCATTATTTCGGCGTCGCTAAATAGGATATGAGTCTTAGCCTTGACAGGTAGTAGATGCGAATTCGCGAGGGTAATGAAATTTGCAATTCCCATTTATCATACAGGGGTTATTTTTATTCAATTCTCCACAGGGACCATGCATCATGTGCTTGGTGACTAATGAATGAAGAAGTAAATATTCATGAACTTCAGGTATCTCTGCCGAAATGAATTTATCATAACTATCTGGAGTATTGAGCTTGAAATCTTTATTCAGAATTACCAAAATATGAGCATGTGGCAATCCTCTCTTTTGGAATTTGATTACATGTACGTGCGCTACTACCTTTCCAAATATTTCTTTTTTAAAAAGTTGATCCTTTAGGTCCTTTAATTTAGCTCGAAATACTCTCGATGTTAGATCAGGACGATCTTGAGGTACCTGACCTAGATGAAGATTATCAACGATTTCTCTCCATTCAGGGTTGCAAGTCATTGTGATGAATAAATCTGGTTTTCTATATCTTTGAACTAAAGCCATTGCATCCAAGTATCTACAACGCATATCTCGAGGTCCACCAATGAATGATGCTGGGAGAACTATTCTTTGGCCGACATTGCTGGCTCTTATTTCACCTGCTGTGACGCTGTCAACCAACCCTTGGTATAATTCAGCTCTGATTTTTTTCTGTTACGTACGATAAAAGTCAAGTCTGGTTGTTTCTAACTTTATGTACATGTCGACTGAATATTGTTGTAGTAGCTTGCCAGCGAATAACAACGATGATTGTCGATTATTTCGGATCTGTAATTTGTGTGCGTAGTATTCACGACATGATACTTTAGATGAGTTCTCTCGATGAACACCTAGAAGAGTGTATAGTTATGGAAATTGTAAAGGATGAATAATAGTTTAATGCAATAAATTTTGAATTTAAGAATGATATTTTTAGAATAGATTTTATGTTAAATTTATACCTTCTTGCTCTGATGAGAGAATGTCCTCTGTACATGTGATTGCCGGTATGGAGGCTTGGATGTTTGTAGATGTGGTAGCCGAGGTATCATTTTGGCGCCTTATGTCTTGATGCCATCCAACCTCTCCTTTTGGAAAAAGTAATGGGTACTGTAACGGGTCGTAACATCCAAAGTAGTGCTTTATTTGGTGTCGTTGACCGGAGTGAGACACGATTATGATGTCTCGCTCGAAAGGAATATTTGCATTGTTTCCTTTAATCCATATTGCAGCAACTTCATCGGATGTAGGAGCATTGTAAACACGTTGATCAAGGTTAACATGTTTATTGATTCGAACTTGAAGTGCATCGAGTGAAGGGTAGTCCTTTAATCGTCGTAGAAATTGAGCGTATGGATTTTCATTTAGTACATTCGAGAGCTTTTGAACTATATCAACATTTAAGGATAACGCTGGTAAGATTCCCATTCGGTTTTGAACCTCATTGCTAGTATCATGGAAGTAGAGTTGGAAATAACAGGGGTTGTTGGTGGGTTGTAATAAGGGTAAACGATGATAAACTTGTCCTTGAGATCGAAACGTGTATACACCACATCTTGATGAAGCTAGTTGCTTGTCAAGAGTAACTCCAAATGAAGTGAAGGCAAATATGCTATTATAAGCTCTGATATTAGCCCGAAATTCTTTGGATTCAGAAGAATTAGATGTGAAAAGTTGAAATAGAACCTCGGGGACCGAAGTTTCAGCGAGGGAGATTTGACCTTTTTGACAACAAAAAGTTGGGGTTTCATATTGGAATCTTTTTGCATTGCAGTGATGGCAATCGGGAGTTGCTTCTAGTTCTAGCAACGTTGAGCAGAGAGGTTCATATATGGTTTCTCCTAACATCAGAGCAATCATACAATTAAATATCCATTTCGTAATTGTAACACGATTTACTTAAGCGTAAATTATAATTTAGTTATTTTTAGCTAACCTTGATATTGGTAAGAATTTAATTGGGCTCGAAGTAACCAAGTGATTCTTTGTCTTTTCCTTGTATTTCTTTTGGCAGATACATTTTCGGATGGTTGAATGGATGACATTTCTAACAATTTCGGAAATGACGTGTCTGAAAGGTTATTTAATAAGTTTAGTAAGAAAGGAGCGTGATAAATTTAATTTAACGATTTTATAAGCTGAAACAAAATGTTAATTAAATATAAGAATGGATAAAGTATATGTAACGAAATACATATTAAAATTTAATTACCATCGTGCAAATGGAACTTATATATCGTATTTACTTTTATATCTAAAAAAAAGAAAATGAACGTATAATCTTCCGAATAAAGAAACCTAAGATTTTAGATCAAAATAAAATAATGAAGCCATGATCAAATCAAATCATTATAATAAATATGAATTGTTAAATGCATCGAGAGAATTTATAGTAGTGGGGTTTGTAAGTTAAAACATTGGAAGGTTGCCCTTTTTAAAAAAAAAAAAAGAAAATGAGATTTTTTTTATATTGGTTACTTGGGGAGTTTCAAGTAGCTACATATCACTGGAATAATGAGAAACGCTGACTCAGGGATTGTTCAGTTGTAGTAAAGGGTGTTGTTTGGGGTGGTGTGGTGTAATTGGGTTAGGATCAGCTAAAATAAAAACAATGAATTTTGCAAGAAGATTAATATGAAGAGGCATAAAACTTATGATCCTAAAAGTAGAAATGGTAAGCGCTAAAATTGATGGAGATACTTAAAACGTACATCCTAGGAAGTTTGGGAAGATAGGTCTTACGTGTTACAGTTTTTTATGCCGGATTTTTTTATTTGGTCTTTACATGTTTGTCTAAAACATAAAATGCACAATCGTTCGTAGTATTATGCTCATATCACCAAAGCAAAATATGAAAATTTGAGTTTTAAAAATGTAGAGAAATGTGAAATTCAGCACTTATTTTATACTGTAAATTACTATAGTTAATACGCTATACAGCAGGTTATTGTATATTTCATGATAAAATTAAAGCAAATTCATGTCGATATGATAAATTACCTGATATGTAATGAATTTCGTAGTAGCTCAACTATCCTCCAGGAAAAACGTACAAAAGATACACCTTGGAATTATTTAAAGTAAATTGAAGACAATTGCGAAAATCACGAAAACATGATATCGAGGTCGAACCTTAAACAATATGTCAAACAGTTTGCAAAGAGGGGTATAAATTTACAATAGTAAAACAAATTTAGTTAATTGGTACACCAATTTGATGTCCAGTTTCAATCTTCGTTGAAAATAAATCAGTCAGAACTGTTTTAGGCCAATAATGTTAACCATCAATAAGGCATAATTGTTTTAACAGTAATGTAGGTAAAACAGTTCATAGTAAGGTAACTCAGTTCCTAAGACAGTGATAACAATAAAGAGGGTGTGTGTATCTGTACACGTATTGTAGTGGCATAGCTGATAATTAATGCTTTGATCAGATTCTTTTCATTTTCAGATTCCCCATTCTGATTTATTTTCACTTTATCCGATGCAACTATTTTATTTTTTGTAATATAAGTTGGTTAGGAATTGTCCAGTTGTTCATAAATTTAGTAGGTATTTAAAAATTTTAAAAATAACATATTCTATTGAATGAGATCTCATTCTCCTAATCGTCACAACCTTGACAGTTCCAGATAAGAGCGACAGTGTCCTCGATTTATAATTTATGCCTGGCTGCAGAAACTATGGCATCTCCTGGGTTGGTTCTCTTCCGTGACCCCTGGGAAGCCGTACATTTGCGGACTTTAGTTTGTAAACAGCCAATCCTCCACCCTTTCTCCGGAAAAAATAGTTGATAAATAAAGCAAATACAAAACACATGTACAACCAAAAAATGGGCATTTAGTATTGCCCAGGATGAACCTGCTATCTTATCTACCAAACATAATCTATGGAATGAGATGTCTATAGCTTCGAGGTTCTAGTTCTAGAAATTTTGGGTGGCCTGCAGAAGTTTCATTCGTCTGAACAACAAAACCTTATTTTATTTGTAAGTAGAACTAAATTACTTTTTTCCTCTTGATTTATTTTATATAAGACCAATGTTTTCACTCTTAAAGGTTTTATTTAAAGGAAAGATTGTATTTTTCAAAGTTGAGCATTAAAGATGATTCTTCTCCTTAATGTATGTTAAGGTCCCTAAGTTTAAGGGCACGCTAAGATCTATACATCTTCATCTTTTTTAATACATGATCAAATCTAGAATTGAGGGGTGGCAAGCTAAGCTTTTATCTTTTATTGGCCCAACTGAATTGATTAGACCTGTTGTGACCCCTATGTTCCTTCATTTCCATCTAAAGATAGACCTGTCGGTCCATACTATAATATGGGAGCTTATTATCTTCAGCAAGATAATATCAATTCATCTTGTCTCTTTGGGGATCGGTGGGTGCCTTTTTTTCCTTGTAGAGTATCCACTTTTTCTTGGAGACTCTTTCAAGATAATTACAGTTGACGTTTTTTAGAAATCAAGGCAGGGATTCTATTGGTCGTGTCTTTAGAACCTAGTTTATCAGATTGGCCTTTTTCTATTCAATTGTTGTCAATCACACTTTATGTCAGTGTTCGCTAGTTCATACAGACTTTAGAATTTATGGATATGTCGGTGTTGGCTACTTTCGACTTCAAACTAAACGTTAAACTCAACCTATGGCCTAAACTGTGTTATCTACTCTGCTTCTTTCTCTTCATTCTCAGATTCCCCATTCTGGTTTAATTTCACTTTATCCCATGCAACTATTTTATTGCAAAAAAATTAAAGAAGGCCTTGAAGTGAAATTTCTATAATAATGTTCTTCATCAAATCCCCTGCAACCTCAGCTGGGGTCGCTTATGACTTGGTTAAGATCTGTTCAATCTGTTTGAAGAGTTGGTGATGACTAACCTCTAAATAGTTCAAGGCTAACTGCTTCAATGCTGAAATAGTACAAGCCTTGTGTAGGCTTACCAGACCCCAAATATGGTAGATATGGTTAACCTATCTCAAACTATGTTATTACGAAATCAAGGCAGGGATTCTATTGGTCGTGTCTTTAGAACCTACTTTATCAGATTGGCATTTTTCTATTCAATTGTTGTCATTCAGACTTTATGTCGGTGTTCGCTAGTTCATACAGCCTTTAGAATTTATGCATATGTCGGTGTTCGCTAGTTTCGACTTGAAACGAAACATAAAACTCAACCCCTGCTTCAAACTGTGTTATCTCCTCTGCTTCTTTCTCTTCATTTTCAGATTCCCCATACCTCGGCTTCTTTCTCTTCATTTTCGGATTCACCATTCTGATTTATTTTCACTTTATCCCATGCAACTATTTTATTGCGAGAAAATTAAAGAAGGTCTTGAAGGGAAATTTCTATAATAATGTTCTTCATCAAATCCCATGCAACCTCGGTTGTGGTCACTTATGACTTGGTTAAGATCTCTTCAATCTGTTTGAAGAGTTGGTGACGACTAAGCTCTAAATAGTTCAAGGCTAACTTCTTGAATGCTGAAACAGTACAAGCCTTGTGTAGGCTTACCAAACCCCATACATGGTAGATATGGTTAACCTATCTCAAACTATGTTATTAGGAAATGAAGGCAGGGATTCTATTGGTAGTGTCTTTAGAACATACTTTATAAGATTGGCATTTTTCAATTCAATTGTTGTCATTCAGACTTTATGTCGGTGTTCGCTACTTCATACAGCCTTTAGAATTTATGCATATGTCGGAGTTCGCTAGTTTCAACTTCAAACTAAACGTTAAATTCAACCCCTATTCCAAACAGTGTTATCTCCTCGCCTTCTTTCTCTTCGTTTTCAGCATTCCCCATACTGATTTGTTTTCACTTTATCCCATCCAACTATTTTATAGCGAAAAAATTAAATAAGGCCTTCAAGGAAATTTCTAAAATAAGGTTCTTCATCAAATCCCCTGCAACCTCGGCTAGGGTCACTTATGACTTGGTTAAATGTTGCAAATCTTTCAAACTTCATCCTCGGCAATACTAAATGGCCATTCAGGACATTCACACGCAACATTAGTTTGGAAATCTAATGTTGAAGATTACGACATTTAGTACTCAACTTAAAGTTTAGTTTGGAAATAAGGGAAAATTGAGTAGTAAATGTTGAAGATTAGTTTGGAAATCTTCAAACTAATCAACTTAAAGTTTATTTTGGAAAGAAGGGAAAATTGCGTAGTAAATGTTGTAATCTTCAACATTAGTTTGGAAATCTAATGTTGAAGATTACAACATTTCAAAGTTTTAATCTTTCAAAGTTTTGAAAGTTGTAATTTTAGTTTGGAAATAAGGGAAAATTTAAGTTGTAATCTTCAGCTTGAATGAACAGTTTGCGTGTGGGTCAAAGGGACATTCATCACATCTCATTCTCCTAATCGTCTCAACCTTGAAGTCCTATATCTATAATAATTGTACATTAACTTATATGTGCCACTGTAGATAGTATCCTTCACTATTTGACCAAAAGTTTATGCTTAAATTACACAAAAAATATGGTAAGAGCTTCAACAAATAATAATTAAAACAGGATAAAACTAATTCCCAATCAATTAATAACATCATACTATCTCACCAAAGCAGCAAAAATAAAACATAGTATGCAAAGATTATGAAATACCTGATATGTAATCAATTTTATAGTACCGCAACTGTCATTCAGAAAAAACGTACAAGAGATACACATTGACAATAAATAAACTGAATAGAAAAAATTTAAAATAATTCAACATTTGCACCAAAAAAATGGAAAATATAATTTATGTATTTGTTAAAATTACATTTACATCACTAAGTTTTTGCAAAAGAAATAAACTGAATCGAAAAAATTTAAAATAATTCAACATTTGCCCCAAAAAAATGGAAAATATGATTGATGTATTTCTTAAAATTACATTTAGATCACTAAGTTTTTGCAAAATAAATAAACTGAATCGAAAAAATTTAAAATAATTCAACATTTCCAGCAAAAAAATGGAAAATATAATTTATGTATTTCCTAAAATTACATTTAGATCAGTAAGTTTTTGCAAAATAAATTTTGGTGAAATTTTTTGCAATTTCACTTTGGGTAAATTAAATCGTACATGTTAAACTTTCTATAAAATATATGTCGATTAAAACCATGGAAAATAGCATACAACCAAAAATTATAGAGGGAAGTAGTAGAACTCACCTTTTCGGGGAAGAAGAATCGAAACCAATGATGAAGGAAATAGACGATGACATTCGAATGAAATAGACGTAGCTTATATACGAAGAAGATAAATTCGAACTCCTGATGATTGTTGAGGTTTCCGATTCCATTCCAGGGTATGAATGAATGTAGATAAGAAATTAATAGATAGAAGGGATGAATGTGGAGTATGAAGATACTCTCATTAATTTCGGATAAGCAACCGAGCTGTGAGTGTTTTGGAGAGAACGATTCTTTGTATGAGGAGTTATCAGGGGATAAGCAACCGAGCTGTGAGAGTTTTGGAGACAACGATTCGTTGTATGAGGAGTAATCATCAGGGGATACGTTTCTTTATATGAGGGGGTATGAGGGGGTAGGATAGGTACTTTAAAAATAAAGAGGGTATTTTAGAGATTTTATACTAAAACAACAAATCCCCTCCTTTATAGTAGTAGAGATAAGGTTGTTAATTATAAAAAAAAGGATTATTAATTTAGTATACCTAAAATAGAAGGATTGCTTCAAAATGGCTTCGAACTATGAAAAGTGTCAAATAAGTTTTCAAAATGACCGAACTAATTTAACAAGATTCTTCGATCTGTTTGCAACGTTAAGTTGGACATAGATGAGTAATGCGCCATGCACTCATTGTAAAGGAAAAATAGACAACATATTAAATCAATACACATATAAAAAACCAATTAGATTTGATTTAATTTCTTAAAAACTGTCCTTGATTGGAGCGATTTCAATTTTGTATATGTAAGAACTCATGAAATTGATTCAAACCGAATATATGTTAAAAATAAACATGTGTAAGAATTTATTGGATGGATTATTTTATTAGTTTATAATGTTATACACCTTATCAATTATTTTAGGTTAAATAACCAATATATAATATTTTGTATTAGATTTGATGGATTAGATTGGATATATTGTATTGGATTAGTAACAAAGTCAACCTAATTCCTATTTAATAATGCATAAATTAGAGGAATCAAAACTAATTAAAAAAACTAATCAAATCCGATATTAATTGGATTGGATCTTATTGGATTCTGAATTTAGTTCATATTGGATCAGATTATGAATTTGAAAAAACCAACTTCAATTGGATTGGATGCAGTTATCTTTAGATAGGTCGGTTTCAAACCGATGCACACCCCTAGCTTCAGCCATGATATTTACTTGAAAAAAATATCTCTCCCATAAATTTTTCTCCTCGAAATTTTCTTCTTTGAAAATTTCCTTTGCCCACTGAGATTAATTAATATGATGATGTTACTCAGCAATATATCTATAAATTAGTGATTAGCATAGCAGATTATTAATTGTGCTAAGATTTTCCTAGACAGATTATTGAATTTCTGAGTTGTTTTATCGTATCGGTGACGCGATTGGGCAGAGTCATGAAGCACTTTAAAGAAAGTGACCTAGTTGTGGCTCAACCCAACGAAATTTTATTTTATATCTTGTATATGATTTTATTTCGTCAATCGGGTAATTTTGTTTCTTACTTTTAATTCTACAACAACACAATCAGGTAGTTGGGCTCTTTATTGGCCCGACGACAGTCGCCTGAAATCCCATTAGACCTATCGTTGAGAGGCATGTATATTGATCCAAATGATAAAAATATGGTGCACGATTCTAGGAGGTGGCAACGGAGATCAATTGAAAATCTTGTGTTGCGTAAATGCAGCTTGGGTGGACATAGTTAGGTATGTGCCAAAAACTTGCCAAAGGGTCATTTCTTGTAGTGGGGCTCAAATTAGCATTGAAGATCAAGTTGGTCCATCTATAATGGTGAGTTGTGTGTGGAAAAGGATGAGGGAATGGTTTTCAAGTGAAGTTAGTGGAGAGGGTGGCTAGGAAGGAGGTCTTGAAGGATTGGGTTAAGCATTTGATAATGGAAATAAATGATATAAGGAAGTTGTTATGTTAGAAGAGCTTATGCAAGAGGTTGTGGTTAATTTAACAGGTAGAGTGTGATATGATGAGAATCTCGCTCTAATTTAATTTGTAACTCTATTGTTTGTGTATCATTGCATTTTTCTAATATGATAACAGTAACATCTCGGCCCGAATTCATGGGTTACCCGTGATCGACCCGGTCCGACCTGAGCGTTAGGTGTGAAGTGTAATGAAACAACCTACATAACGTTGCTAGTCCAGTTTTATTTAATTAATATGTCACTTGTTTAGCATACGATTTCCATTTAAATCAATATACGTGAGGGGCCCATGGGAAGCGTCCCCGAAATCCAAACATACAGCGCTACTAACGTAAAATAAAAAGAATACATGCACGTACAACGCTCTAAAAATATGAAACCGCACTCAACTTGTCATAACAAAGACGAGGGAATGAACCGAATGCCCAATGAAAAATTACAACAATGCAATATAAAATTGAACAACAATGCAATTCACCTTAATCTTAGAAAAGAACTTCCTTTCACTTGACATGATATTTATTTCTTGATTTAATACACCGGTTAAAATACTTTAAACAATACCCCTTTGTTTAAGAAAATAATATTTCTGTCACCGAAATTACCCCTTTGTTCATACCCAATTACATTAGTATTTTCTTTGAAAATCACCTTTCAACACACGCAAGTACCGTGTTAGAAAATACTTATTTTCTTTGAAAACCTTTCATAAATACACTCTTGTGTTAAGTATGGGTTAAACCTCTTAGATTTCTTAACTACCCATTTCGTCGCTTCACTTTACAGCCACGTTATCCTTTATCGGAACATTCATTAATTCATTCAAGTTAGGTAGTCTTTTCTCATATTCATCCCACAACTCATTTCTCGACATGTTCCACTTTTCATTATCTTTTTATCGGAATCTTCCAATATCCACATACTTTAACGAGCTCCACACCACCGACCTCAGGGATCCAAGCCCTCCTTAATTATTCTGGTGTTATTCGAGTCCATATTAATGTGTTTTAACATTTTACAAATGTCCACATTATTTCACTTTTTCTTTACAACGCGGGGTTTCACCCCAACTTGTGTTACACTTTTAAATTATCATTTCTTATCCTTTTTACTCTAGCATTGATTTTATCCCAAAAATCATGTTCATATAGGACCATTTTGTGTAACATCTTTTTCAATATTTTTATTTCATAAAATTGTTCCACTTTACGTAAAATTTCCTCTTTACCCATTTATTTTCAAAATTGTATTTTCCTCCATTTTTACAAGTGTTATTCCCAAAAATATCATTAAGTTACCCACACTAACTTCTTAAGTATTTTTAACTCATTAATACTTATTTAAAACTTTGGAGTAACATACTTCTTAAGTTAGGAGTCTTTTTTATTTCATTACCTTCTTTCTCTTAGAAATCATTGAACATTTAAAGACTACTTTATAAGAAAAATACCATTTTTCTTTATTAATACATGTAGTCTTGGACCATACACTTCTCACATTTCCAACACTTTTTCACACACTTTAAGGACTAAAATTTTTATTTTTTTTTATTTCTTGTTTGAACTCAATAAAACCCTCCTTAAACGTGTTTATATGTTCATCCTCAAAATACTACAATTTTATATGCATGAGAAGATGAATTTTAAGCCCAAAAATCTTATTAAATGGGTATAACATATGATTTATTTTAGAAATTACATAATGTTTGCACAAACATACTTTTCAAGGCAAAAGACATCTTTTATTTCTTCAAACTTGAATAAATATCTATTTATATAAAAATCTCAAATTTTCACAAGAAAATCTTTAGGAATTTGCCCATAAAATATTTTCAACAAACAAATATTATTTCAAATATTTTATTCCATAAAATGTTTAGGTGTCAAGATTTCTTGAAATATAATATTTTTTTCAAAACTCTTGGGGTCTTTAATAAATCAATATTTTTTCTCCCAATTAACCTCTTTAAACCCTATATACCTCCTACTCTAACAAACTCAAAGACAAGACTAATACTTTGGAAAAATAGAGTTTTAAGCTAAGAGCAGGGTCGACTCTAGGCATAGGCGGGTTAGGCCGCCACCTAGGGCCCCCGATTAATTAAGGTCCCTTCCGGGAAAAAAATTAGGTATAAAAAAAATAGGTTTAAAAAAAATTAGTTGTAAAAAAAAAGCCCTCCCCAAAAAATTAGTTATGAAAAAAATTAGAGTTATCACTTAAAAAAAGGCTCTCCAAAAATAAAATTTGTTCTATTTAAAATAAACCTATACACTAAACCCAACAACAACATAATTACCCACCCACACACAAAAAAATAAACCCACACAATAAACCAAACATGATAACCCAATCCAACCCATTTACTTATTTATTCTATTCTAACCCTAACTATTTCATTTCCCTCACCCACTTTCTTCTCTCACTCTTCTTCTCTTCCTCTCTTCTTCTCTCTCACTCACACTGCTCTTTTTCTCTACTAACCAAAGCAAGAATAAACCCCTCATTTACCCACCCACCCCAAAACCCTTAGTCCCCCCCCCAATACAAAAAAAAAAAAATCGGCAACCCCCCCCCCCCCTTTTTTTTTCTTGAACTAACCTCATCAAAATTAGGGTTAGAAATCTAGGGTTTCAATTTCAAAAAGTTATGGCTTAATTGGAGATTGGTTGGAGCTTGTTTGTGTCAGTATATATTATTCATTTTCTTTGTTATATCCCACTATATAAATTTGTTTGTGTTATTACTAATATTTGTGTTGTGTATTTTTTTTTCCGTAGATTCCAATTTGTCATTTGGGCATTTACAAATTAAAATTTGAGATTGCTTTCAAATTGACACTCAAATCAGGTGTCAATATTATTAAGAATCTTGTGGTTGTGTGATTAATTTATGTTTTTGCAAATTACACTTATTGTGTTGTGTGAATATGTCTACTAGCAAATTACACTTGTTGTTGTGTTGTGTGAATATATCTATAGATTTTGCTAAAGAAATGAAAATTGAACCCGTATTTCGTGAAAAATGTAATATTTATAGAAAAAAATATTTTGATGAGAATTCTAGTGATGGGATTAGACATTAGTATTTTAAAATTAATTTGCTATATGAAAATTGGGTTTGCATCTAAAAATGCGAGAAGAATACATTTTCTTTAATTTGATTTTTTTTTTATACAAAAGGGCCCCATTTTGGTTTTTCACCTAGGGCCCCGAAAACTATAGAGTCGACCCTGGCTAAGAGTAGAGTTTTTCCCACCTCAAATGAAGCTTCAACAATGGTGGATGATGGCAGAAGAAGATGGTAACCTCCCACATCCTACGGTGACCTTAAAGAGGTTCCCTAGATCCACCAAGCTTGCCTCTATGGAAGATCCAAGTAAAAACCCCTTCTTAGTTCCATAGTTATTTCTTCTTATTCTCTAAAAAAACCTAACATAACTCTTAAATTTCGTAGCTTTGCTCAACAATGGCGGACATGGACTTATAAGGCTCATCAATGGTGGCTCAAGGTGGAGGGATAGTGGTGGCATGGTGTAGAAATGGTGGGAGGGGATTGGGGAATATGAAATATTCTTTAAATGAGAGAGAGAGAGAGGTAAATGATGATGAAAAATGATTGGGAGGAACCCACCATTTCTCTCTCCCATATAACCCCAAACAAACCCCACAAATACCTTTAAAAACACATCATACACAAGCCAAACTTGTATTTGATCATTAAGGCCACCAGACATTGACACGCTATCCATATAATGGCTAAAAACGTGATGGGACATCAAGCCAAATCGATTTGAGCAACATCTGGACAGGTCGTTTGAACTAGAATGGAACCTCGTTTGAACAAGATTAGGATCTCGTTCGATCAGCCTTCGGACGACCTTCTAACGAGGTTGGGATCTTGAGGCAGAGATGGGTCATTAAATCATCGTTAGATGTCCACTTTAAACTAGATGGGATTTTCGTTTAAACCAATCAGTCTTCTCGTTCAAAAGAAATGGGGACCTCGTTCGAACTACTTCTATATTCGTTTGATCCACATAATTCCTTCAATTTCCAATTTCACCCAATAACTTCCAATATTTACCACCGGGGTCACAAGAATCATTGAACATAGATATAAAAGCTCATATATTAATGATCCAAGTCTCAAGTGTGCCATAAGATTACAGATTACACGGGGAAAGAATAAATTATCAGGCGCGGGTAGTACATTCTTCCCTCTTTAGGAAATTTTATCCTCGAAATTATCAATCCCTTGATTCTTCAAGTTCCTGGGGTTTTACCAACTCTTATTCTAAGTGATAGGAATCCTCTAAGATCAAATTATCGAAGTCCTCAATAGATAAGATGACATCATACACTCTTCCATAAGGGTTATCACCAAAAGTTCAACATGCAACATGTTCTAACGCTTACCTTTATGCTAACCATCAATGTCACATAACCGTCCTCAAGTATTCACTCACTTGATGATCACGCTCAATCAAGTCCTAATACTACCATGCCAATACACAAAGCATATTGGCGCCCCTACCGGGTAACTCCCTCTAGTGATCAACACTCACCCAAGTGGAAACCGTAATACAACCAATCATCAGATTTATCATCAAGAACCAGTTCGGATCTTAGGACCACACATCCTATGACTCCAAAAATTCTGGGGTCATCCTGAAAGTACAATTTCACTTAAGCTTAATACTAACATTTCATCGCTAATTACTCACTCCTAAGAGTAACACACCAACCAAATCATCAGCGTGAACCCGACTGACATCTTTTGAAGGTCCCCCTATGAACCTAGTATCAATTTAAGCGTCTAATTATGGATCTCTCACTCGAGTATTGTACGAATTCACTCATCATGGCAAAGCAACATTGTGTGCTAATTTTCTTCGAGTTCTAAGTCCTTAAGTCATGATCCTGCTCTTTATAACCAGAGCCACTGACTGTCAGGCCGACCAATCACAAGGTAGATAATTCTAAGATGAATGGATACCATAAGCAAACCGTGGAACAAAAAGCGTAGCCACCTATACACTGAACTTTATGCAATAGAAAGGATACCTTAGAAAAGGGCGCACCCAGTTACTGAGATGCATTCACCATGTCAGGTCTAACCGCACTCTACTGGGCCAAATCGCGCCATACCATAATATGGTACAATCTGAGCTACTACAACCGTGGAGTACAATTCTCGACCACTGGAACCGAAAGGGACACACAAGAGTTAGAAATAATGAATAAATGTTCCTAGAAAATCCCATTCGCACACAGCGGACTATGAACTATGAAAAGAGAAACTACGCACATGCTTTAAATTCTACAACTCTTCCTAGAAGTTCTCATTGGGTACTAACCTAGCCACACACCCTAGTTCGAGTCATCAATCGTGACGAATCGAATCATGAACCAGTAATCCTTATAAGACGAAAGCAACGTACAAACCTATTGTCCTATGGTAATTTAAGCACTGGACTTCCCTACTTAGGGATGAGGCTTCCTCCTCACGCCCTTGATAGACGTGAACTGCTTCGGTTGGTGAACACCTAACACCTTTGTCAATGTTGACCTTGTCCATATCTCTAGTGGTGTCATGACCAACCTAACACACCTACGTCATTGTCGACATTATCATACCCTGATCATATCCCCAGAGTCTTCTTAGGAAGTACCCCGTTAAGCGAAACATTCACCTTATTATAATCTGTAACTACACAAGGTTATCACTAAGCTTATCTCCAGGTTCTACCCAAACTGAACTCACGTGACGGCCACACCAGCCTCCATTAACGTTCTAAGGATAGTAAATACCGCACATGGTTACATCTCCTAACCCATATCGGTTTGGCAAGACGTGCGAAGAACTAGTCCCTTACTTTCTAAGGCTATTCAAACCTATGTTGTCGACACATGACAAATCCTAATCATTCTTCGATATCTCTCCTAGGGTGCCATTTCTAAGTCTCTAATATGATATCATCAATCTAAGTCCCGAATGCATTTCCTAGTACTCCTCAAAATCCAGTGTTACACCGCCTACACTAGTCATTCCATGACACCCGATCATCATGCGCACTCACGACATAAGCTTCCAATTTCTCTTAGAAGGTTACATCACCCATATGTGCCAATTCGAATGACAGCACCCGACACGTACATTAATTGACTCTTTTAAACCTTGACCAACAACTTGAGATTACTTTATGAGCCTTAATACCAACATCATTAGGACACTTGTACTCCATAACACCTAACTTAACTGGTTCCCTATGGACACTAATCATACCACAACATAATTATCGTCGAAGACCTGACGAGATCTCATTACCTATGACCCTCTTATATTAGGTACGCTCCATAAATTTCTCAATATCCATATCATGACTATCTAGCACTCACAAAGACACTAGTCTATATGCCTCTACGTATGGCGCACTTTAACCTTTAAACACCTCAAGGCATCACAACAAGCTGACTATTTCCCTTTTGATCGAAACACCGACATAGGTCTAACCTACGATTCTCTTCTCAAGATCTAATAAGGGTTAAAAGACCTTCTCTTAGATGGGTGGTGCCCCAGGCCACACATCAAACCCCAGACTGTCACTACTAAGGATTCTGGTAGGATACAGGATGTCGTATACAACCTATAAGCCTATAGGTCTACATCACTGACATCTCTAGGGATCTTATTCCTCAAAATTGCATCAAATTTTCTAAAACCCTATTATGGAAGACTATCTAGAGTTCATTCTTAAGTCACCTTAACCATTATTGTTACATACGTAACATACTTATCGCTATTTGCCCGTAACTCTCACCACACCTTGCGACGTACAACTTTCAACCAACAACCATCAAGGCACTTAACGTCTTCTTATTTCCATCAACATTGCTCAGGCATGACACTCTAGTCGCCTAATATCCACGTTTGACTTTGCACGATTAATGTCCCTAACTCAATGGATGTTATTTCGCTCTATTAACATCTTAGTATACCTCTAACATTATCAAGGGATGATGCATATGCAACTCACACTAAAAACTACGGTGTTTCCATTATTAGCTCGCATAAACTCTCGCAAATACTAACATGTCTAATCAGAAGCAGAAAGAGATTAACAATAACTAATCTTGGTCGCAGCCACTTGGCAATGAATTATTCGTCGTGCTAATCTCTTTTACTCCATTATCGAGAACACGAACTGAAACCGTCACCAATCTAGTGTAACCGGCCCAAAACCAACACCGATGTCGAAAGATCCACTACCGATCTCACCACGTCACTCCCGAAAGGAGCTTTAAACCTAGAGCTCTGATACCATTTGTAATGTCCCGACCTGGATTCATGGGTTACATGTGGTCGACCCGGTCCGACCCGAGCATTAGGTGTGAAGTGCAATAAAACAACCTACATAACGTTACTAGTCGAGTTTTATTTAATTAACATTTCATTTCTTTAGCATGCGATTTTCATTTAAATCAAGATACGTGAAGGACCCATGGGAAGTGTCCCCGAAATTCAAGCATACGGAGCTACTAATGTAAAATAAAAAGAATACTTATATGTTCAACACTCTCAAAATAAAAAACCACACCCAACCTATCATAACAAAGACGAGGAAATGAGTCGAATGCCCAGTGGGAAATTAAAACACACGTTATATCTTCGTGTCATTGCAACTACCTTATGTATATATATATATACATGTTAATGCATGAAACCATTTTTATTCCAAAAACGTCAGTTGTCCCGATTAATTCACCTTAATCTTAGAAAAAAACTCCCTTTTATTTGACATGATATTTATTTCTTGATTTAACACACCCGGTTAAGTACTTTAAAAAATACCCCTTTGTTTATACCAAATTACATTAGTATTTTCATTGAAAATCACGTTTTAACACACACAAACACCGTGTTAAAAAATACTTATTTTTCTTTGGAAACCTTTCATAAACACACTATTGTATTAAGTATGGGCTAAACCTCTAAGATTGCTTAACTACCCATTTCGTCACTTATTTTATGGACATTAATCAATTTTCACATTTACTTGTCAACGTTATCCTTTACAAGAACATTTAATTCATTCAAGTTAGGTTGTCTTTTCTCATATTCATCCCACAATCCATTTCTTGACATGTTCCACTTTTTATTATCCTTTTCTCTAAATCTTCCAATATCCACATACTTTAAGGAGCTTCGCACCACTGGCTATGCTATCATATGTTCTGGCCAGTGATTTTGGGTCTTTCACCCCAAGGCTACGGGCCCTCCTTAATTATACCGGTATCATCTGAGTCCATATTAATGTGCTTTAATATTTTACAAATGTCTACATTATTCCACTTTTCCATTACCGGCCGACGCCAAAACTCGGGGTTTCACCCCAACCTGTGTTTTACTCTAAAATCATCATTTCTTGTCCTTTTTACTCTAACATTGATTTTATCCCAAAAATCATGTTCATTTAGGACCATTTTGTGTTACAACTTTTCCAACATTTTTATTTCATAAAAAAGTTCCGCTTTAATTAAAATTACCATTTTACCCATTTATTTCTAAACTTGTCTTTTCCTCCATTTTCACAAGTGTTATACCCCAAAATTTTATTAAGTGACTCACACTAACTTCTTAAGTATTTTTAACGCATTAACACTTATTTAACACTTTGAGTAACATACTTCTCAAGTTGGGAGTCTCTTTTATTTCATTACCGTCTTTCTATAAGAAATCATTGAACAGTGAAAAACTACTTTATAAAAAAATACCATTTTCCTTTATTAATACATGTAGACGGACCATACACTTCTCACATTTTCAACACTTGTTTACACACTTTAAGGGATAAAATTTCTATTTTCTTTATTTCATGTTTAAAACCAATAAATCCCTCCTTAAACTGGTTTATATGCTTATCCTCAAAATACTACAAGTTTATATGCATGAGAAGATAGATTTTAAGTCCAAAAATTCTATTAAATGGGTCTAACATATGATTTATTCTAGAAATTTTATAATATTTGCACAAACATAATTTTCAAGGTAAAAGACATTTTTTGTTTCTTCAAAACTTGAATAAATGTCTATTTGTATAAAAAAATCTCATTTTTTCAAGAAAATCTTTAGGCATTTGCCCATAAAATATTTTCAGGAAATAAATATTATTTCAAACATTGGGATATAAACTAGAATAAAATGTTTAGGTGTTAAGATTATTGAAATATAATTTTTTTCTCAAAACTCTTGGGATCTTTCATAAATCTTCATTTTTTCTCTAATATATTTTTCACATAATCATGAGAAGTAACCTCTTTAAACCCTAAATACCTTCTACTCTTACAAACTCAACCACAAGACTAATACTATGGAAAAATAGAGTTTTAAGCTAAGAGTAGACTTTTTCCCACCTCAAATGAAGATTCAACAATGGTGGATGAAGGTAGAAGAAGATTTAACCTCCCACCTCTTAAGGAGGCCTTAAAGAGGCTGCCTACCTCCACCAAGCTTGCCTCCATGGAAGCTCCAAGAAAAAACCCTTTCTTAGCTCCATACTCCTTTTTTTTCTTCTAAAACCCCCCAACACAACTCCTAAATTTCGTAGCTTTGCTCAGCAATGGTGGGCATGGGTTTATAAGGCTCATATATGGTGGAATACTTTTGAAATATGGTGGTACAAGGTGGAGGGATAGTGGTGGCATATTGGAGAGATGGTGGGAGGGGCTTGGGGAAGATGAAACATTCTTTAAATTAGAGAGAGAGAGAGAGAGGGGGTAAATGCTAATGAGAAAATGGTTGGGAGGAACCCACCATTTCTCTCTCCTATATAACGCCAAACAAACACCACAAAACCCTTTAAAAACACACTCTACACAAGCCAAACTCGTATCTGATCATCAAGTCCACCATACATTGACACGCTATCCATTCAGTGGCTAAAAATGTGACAGCACATCAAACTTAATTGATTTGACCGATTTCTGGGAAGGTCGTTCGAACGAGAATAGGACCTCGTTCGAACGAGATTAAGATTTGGTCGATCAGCCTTCGAATGACCTTCTATCGAGGTTGGGATCCTGAGGCAGAGATGGGTCATTGGATCATCGTTAAATGTCCACTTTGAACGAAATAGGATTATCATTTGAACCAGTCAGTCTTCTCGTTCGAACGAAATGGGGACCTCATTCGAACGACTTTTATATTCGTTTGATCCACATAATTCCTCCAAAATCTAATTTCACTCAATAACTTCCAATAATTACCACCGGGGTCACAACAATCATTGAACATAGATATAAAATCCCATATATTAACGATCCAAGTCTCAAGTGTGTCATACGATTACAAATTACAGGGGGGAAAGAATAAAATATCAGGCGCGGGTATTACAATAACAGTGATTATGTTATAATTGAAGTGAACTAGTGTGTTTGTTGTATATAGTTGAAGGGTACAAAATAGAGGGCCAATGAACTCTCGTATCACATATCCTGTTAGTGGCATAATGGGTTCGCAAATATTTTTGCTAAAATTCTTAAGGTCTTGATCACCTTGGAAGTCCCAAACTTCCAAGTTAGCACCAAGATCAACATCAGGTTTTATTGGCTGACATATTTCGTGCGGAGTAATATGTAGTAAATATTGTTGTGATTGGACATCGGAGGTAGGCCCAAATTCTAGTATTTTTTTCATCTTTTTAATCTAGAAGAAGGGATTCGCATTCCCATTTTCAATTCGCTTATATCAGATTTGAGTATTGCCACGTTTGGGATCAGGGTGTAACACGCTGTAAATTCGAGGTCCATTAATTTAATTATTTTTGGGATAAATAGAATTTATTTTATTGGGAATTAAATTTATGATTTAGAGAGTTTATTTAAATTAAAGGATCTATTTAATTTGACAAAATGGGATTTAATTATTCGGATTATTTTTGTGTCGCATTTTTTAAGTCAAAAAAATTGAAGAATGTCAAAAATCATTCAGATGACAATTTTTAGTGCGCGGTTGAGTCCGGATGGGTCGAAATAGTTGAAAAAGAGTACCCATGGGTAGTAAATGGGTCTCGATGTATTTTTAGGCATATTTAAGACACCATAAGAGTGTTTTGGCCCTTTTTATAAAGCCCACAAGCCTAAAAATGGGATTAAGTTATTAAACCCTAAAAGTGAGAGGGTGTGGGAGTTATAACACATTTTAGAAAACCCAATTGAGAGAGAGAAAAGTGGGTGCAACTGTAGAAACCATGGGACCCAAAATCAAGAACAAATGTGTTTGTTCTTCATCAAGTAATCATCATCTACACCAACGGATTCATACCCTACGAACCCTAAGGTAAGTGGTTAAACTTATTTTTAAATTAATTACAGATTTATTTTCATATCATAGAGGGTGTGATAAGATGATACGATTTTTGGGTTAGTTGATATCTAAATTGGGTTTCAACAAATTTAGATTTATGACTTGTAGAGGATTTGAGAACTCGATTTTGTAATCTTCAATCTCTGTGGATGTTTTAATTAAGATTTGGGGATCACTATACCAAATTTGTCGAATTATCACGATCATTGACCTTGACAAGTTGGACTTGTCAAGGTCAATGACCGTGACAATTCTGGGGTGACAACTTTTGTTGCCACGGATTTATCACGGTCATTGACCGTGATAAGTTCGTTAGACTTGTCACGATCATTTCACGGTCCTTGACCTTGACAAGTTTTGTCACGGTTAAGGGCCGTGACAAACCCGTGACTTTTAATAAAAAATTGTCATGGTCATTGACCGTGACAAGTTTCTTTGTCACAGACTTGTCATGGTCAATGACCGTGACAATTCTGGGTAGAATTGAAAAAAAATCTGTTGGACAGTATGGCCACTGCCACTGCCCAGCAGTATATTTGTACCTGTTATAGCAACGTTGTACCTGTTCAAACATCATATATCCAAATAAAATAGAGATAATGCAAATATACATTCAAAATAATATGCATCACGATATAATCCAAATATAATTCAAATGTAACAACTTAAAACAATTCAATTCAAATAATGTCACTACATATCTGGGGTAATGTTAGCTCTGAGGAGGTGAGTAGGCCACTCGATATACGAATTGACACACCCAACAATATACATCGTGTTGCATTGTTCATGCAACCACAAGGGGGAGTTCTCCTTCCTGGGTATCACATGAGTGACGAGCACCTTGGACTCGATTTCTTGAAGCAAACGTCCATAAACTGGCATACCCTAGACATTATTCGGGTCCCTCAACCCCCACCCTATCTGCTGGCCATAAAATATGTCCAGTAAAAACACGCTCGGCCAACCAAATGTCGACATCGATCGGTTGAAGGGAGCCAAATTGGGGAGTGGATCATCAAAGTCCTCACGTGTCGGCGATGAACCAGTGAGGTCCACATCCTCATCCTCCTGCACCTCGTCCTCCTGCACCTTATCCTCCACCACCTTATCCTTTCTTTTCCCCTTACGGTTTTCGCCTAACAAACGCTTTATGAATGAGAACATATCTTGGATCGTCGCCTCCAAATGGGACAGCTTTGCGTCATGCGAGTCCACTGTTCGAGCCAACCCGGTGTCGCTCGTCTCCAATCCGATGATCCTATATTTGGCCACCCACGAGCTCACCCCCCTTGTCCTCCCCTTGCGATCAGCGCCAATCACTTGGTTGAGTGCGTTTGTGGACAAAGATGCCTTATCGGCATCAGACGGCGACTCATGCACTTCTTTAAGCTTTGCCTGAAATGATAAAAAGTACATAATTAGTAAAATAAGTAAATAAAAAAATTATAACGTAATTAAAAAAAATAAACTGTCGAATTACTTACAATCGTGGCCGCGACGCTCGGGGACACCTCCTTATCCGTCCCCTTCTTCGTCCGAATAGCCTTATAAGTATCAAGCCTATGTGGCCTACCCCCAGGGCCACTCCCTGTCCCCTGAAATAAAATAAAATAAAATTAGTATCGGCCCCGCAAAGTAAAATAATGCAGAATAATATATTTTTGTAGTTATAAAAAAATTAAATCTTACCATCATCCTATGCTCCACCTCGGCGTAAGACGTCCGATCGGAGTAGTGCACGTCCGTCTTTTTTACCCATTTTTCCCTCCCCGATTGGCGAGATGCCAATTGTCGCTCCCCGATCTCAGTGTCAATGAACTTTTACCATTGTGCTAATGAGATCGACTCCTTCGGCGGGACGGATTCCCGCATTCGTATAACGAACTCTCGGTTCTCCCCAAAGTACCGGGTCTGCATATTTTTCTTCCACGTCTTGTGTTGCTCCCTCAACTGCTCCAAGACGGAATTGCGTAGCTTTGGATCCAGACTGAATTGTTCCTGTCCAACAAATACAATGTTAGTTGCGATTAAATATAAATATAAATATAAATATAAAATGAAATCGAAATCGAAATCGAAATTGAAATTGAAATTGAAATTGAAATTGAAATTGAAATTGAAATTGAAATTGAAATTGAAATTGAAATTGAAATATAAATATAAATATAAATATAAATATAAATATAAATATAAATTCATTACCTGTAGTGTCACCCAAATAGCTAACTTGACCTCATTTGGCACCTCCCTCCAACTAGTGTACCCCGGGCCGATGATTGTCTTTACCAGCTCGAGGGATATCGCTAATAGACCCGTCTTGTTCTTGATAGATATCCCCAATTTTCCATATTTGGGGAGCCTAGGGGCCGAAGATCCCTCGTCGCCTCCGCTACCACCGAGCCCAGACGACATCATCATAATCAGTATCATCATCCTCGCCTTAATACCTGAAGGAGACATTTATTGTTGATAAGCACCCAAAACTATACAATTTATACCCCGAATAGATATATTTTTGTTGCTAATTCTCGGCAATATGGGTCTTATGCGCTTAATTGTTCAATATGCAGGCGTAATTACAGTTGCGGTGTCAAAAGCTATATTTCCAAGCAATTTGCAGTTAAAATGGAGTTAATTCCCTTATTCTGTAACCATAGCCTACCCTAAACCTACCCCAAACCCTGTGTGTGTTTTGTTTGTGTCTTTTTATTATTTTTTAGATTTTTAGTTTGAGTCATTTTTATTTTTAGGATTTATTTTAGATTTATTTAGAATTTCTAGGATTTATTTTCCAATTTTTATATTTTTTTTATTTAGTATTTTGATTTTTATTCTATTAGTTTTTAGTTTTAGTTTTATTTTATTTTATTAGGATTAGAATTTTTAGGATTTCAGGTAATTTTAGTTTTATTAGATTTTGTATTTTCTTTTTAGGATTTTAATTTTAAGTTTTATAAGATTTTATAAATGTTGTTATTAGTAAAAATCAAAATGAATTAGAAGAAGACATGCAAATATGTACAATCACTACAAATCCAAATGAATTGTTATTGTTTAACACCTCAATTCTGAATTCCAAAATAACAGCATCTAGCTCATAATATGTACAATTACTAAAAATTCGAAACACCCCCACCCCCACCCCCACCCCTACTGCCCACACACACGCACACTACACAAGAGTGAAAATGATAAAGTGCAAATCAATTAAAAGCATTAAAAATGGATTGATAAAGTATAAATTGGAATATTAATTACAAATTGAAAAATTGTTTCAAATTCGGGTTATCATAAAAAATGGATTGATATTCGGTAGGAGCAGCCAAGTCATCCACACTACTATTTAGACGCTTTGGCGCGTGTAGGATAATTGACCACGGCTCGTTGTTGATATACTCGGAGTAAAACACTTGGTTAACCTTTTAAAATGCACAAACAAACGGCTCATCGCTCACGTGATCGTTGCTCTTCAACTTGGACAAGTCAACTATGATCAAATTGGTGACAGGATCAACTTTACAAGCATTTTTATCCTCAACTCTTACCCCGTCTTAGTAAAATACAACCTCTTTGAAGCTTATATAATCCAATTCAAATATATTTCGAATTACACCATAGTAAGTCATTTCAACTTCAACGAGGTTTTTATCTTTTGCGCTCGCTCGAAAGAAAGTAAGAGCCTTGTATGAAATGCCCGAGTTTTGTACATTTGTACTTTTCTCGTACACTTTTGCATCGAATACGTAACTGTTCAATCGATACTTTTTGTAATCTTGTGCACAAACAAGGGTCCAGTGGCTAGACGAGCAAGCCTTGATGTCGCATCACCCATCTTTAAGAGCTGAGAATATAGATACATTAATTAAATTAGTTGTAAAGTTTGAGTGTACCATTTTCATTATAATTACCTCTTGTGACAGCCATAGCCTACATTCGTTGTTTGATTGTACCATTGTTTTTCGTCTTTTATTGTTCTCACTTGCTTCATATTTTCTTCATATTACAAAATTAATCATGTATAAAATAATCTAAAATATTCTAAAATAATGTTAAACGTTAAAATAATTTAAACTTACTTTTTCCATTCTTCGACATCTTCATGTGTGTCAAATAGATAACTAGCTACTTGTTCATGTTGCAAACTCGTTAATTTCACTCATTTTCCCATCACATGACCACCATCATCGACGAACTCATCAGTGTCATCAATGCTGGTCGAGTCAGGCATATATTCCTGAGTATATATTGATGACTCAACGGTGATGTATTCCTCTGCAATTGATCCTGCAATGTATCGCGTATTCTTGACGTAATCTTTAATAACTTTCATCAATCTTTCAAACGGATACATCCACCGGCATCTAACTGGACCACAAAGAAGTGCCTCGTCGCATAGGTGTACCAACAAGTGAACACTTATGTCAAAGAATGCTGGGGTAAAGTACTTCTCCAACACACAAATCGCTTCGGTCACCGCTAATTTTACGGCCACTATGTGTTCTCGATTGACTACCTTATCACACAAGAGTGAGAAGGTAATACTAATTTGCATAATAGCCCTCCACAAATCCTTGTGCTTGGAGAAACAGTGCTTAAACAATAGAGGAACCAATTGCATGATCAAATGCCAATCGTGGGACTTACACTTATGTAAATCATGAGTAGCATAATTCACAATCCTTTGCAAGTTGGACGAAAAATTAGATGGGCCCTTCAAATTATATATTGTGTCTAAAAGAACCTTCCTTTCCCCACTCATCAAAGTAAACGCACCAGGGGAAATTATTGGCCTTCCCCTACTATCTTCTTTCAACCATAGTTGTGGCTTAAGTTTCAACAATTTAAGGTATTTTCGTTCATTTTCTCCATCCTTCGAATGACTCCCCACAAGGCAAGTGCCCATAATATTTTCAGCGAAGTTCTTCTCTGCATACATCACATCCAATACATAACGCATCGGGTCATTCTTCCAATAAGGCAAGTCAAATAAATTTGACCTCCTAGACCATGCCTTCCTTGTCTCAGTTTCATTCCCAGTTGGGGTCTTCTTATGCTTGACATTCTTAAATTTGGGATTCTTACCTAGCATATTAGGACCACATTTAGAAGATTTACTTTCAATTTCTGAACCTGAAAGTTGTCTCAGCGGTAGCATATGTTTAACCCCGCCCAATAAAAAATTGGAACCTTTGTCAAATATGAAACTATGAGTCGGGGGTAAAAACCTCCTATGGAAATGATATACATTTTTTTAGCTAAAGGATAGACGAAGAGATTCAGTCTCCTCTCCACAAATAGGACACCCCAAATAACCATGTACTACACAACCAGATAATGTCCCATAATCTGGAAAATCATGAATTGCCCACATCAACATAACTTTCAGTGTAAACTCTTATTTTCTAAAAGAGTCAAATGATTGCACACCCTCTTCCCACAACTCATTTAATTCTTATACCAAAGGAGTCAGGTAGACGTCGATGTCATCACATGGTGCCTTTGGCCCAGGTATCAATAAAGACATCATCGAAAATGCATGTCTCATACACTGTGAAGGAGGGAGGTTGAGTGGGGATAGGATCACTGGCCATACACTCTGATTGGTGCTTAGATTTTCAAATGGATTGAAACCATCTGTTGATATAGACAAACGAATGTTGCGTTATTCTCGAGCAAAATCGGGATACTCATAATTCATCGTCCTCCAAGTTGTACAATCTATAGGATGATGCATGAGATTACCCCTACTTATGCCATAGCATGCCAAGTCATTGCCTCCGCTATCCATGGTACTGTAAAAAATCTCTTTAATCTAGGCCCAACGGGAAAATATTTCAACACTTTTTTAGGCACTTTTGAGCTTGTGCCTTCTTTACTAGTAGATTGGACATATCTAGGTTCATCGCAAACCGAACAACGATCGAGATTTTCATACTCCTTTTGGTATAGTATGCAGTCATACACACAAGAATGAATCGATTTATACTACATTCCCAAACCTTTCAAACTGTTCTTTATAACAAGATAGCTATTTGGAAGCGTATTCTCCATGGGTAATAACCCCTTCACTCATTTCAGATTTCCTGTCACGCTATTTCCAGACAAACTGTACCGTGTCTTCAAACTATGCAAACTAACCATGGCATGTAAAGTTGTTTGATCTTTCTCACAGCCAGAGTATAACGGTTGGGTCGCCTTAAATTTTAAACTTTGGTAGTCATCGTCAAGGTTTATCGTGATATCTTCACGAGCACTTGAACCTTGTACATCATCGGTAGCCTCATTCTCCTCTGCTTCATAAACTCCGTACGCATCATCAACTAAATCCTCTAACATATTATGATCTACATCGTCCCCTTATACATCTATCCTACTTGTTGAAGGTTGTTCGGGGACAAAAGGAAATTTTAATTCACCGTGGAAACTCCAAAATCGACAACTATCTTGCATACCCGATCTTAACAAATGTAGTTCAACTGTTTTCCACTCAAACACCTTACCATTCTTCCACCTAACACACGGACACGGGAACTCTTCATCATTGTGACATCTCTTTGCGTATTTCACAAATTCATTAGCACCTATGCGAAACACATCCCCCATTCTATTTGTCTAACCCATCCCCTCTTTGTATTTCGGATATCCCATCACAGGTACCACAACTAATCACCTATTAAAGGTAAGAAACGTATATTCATGGATTAGTATAAACAAAACTTAGATTTATAGTATGTTTCATTTAATTATGTCTTATTTATATTCGATTTTTAAATTTCAAATTCAAATTCAATTTATAATAGAAATTTCTATTTCCTCCATCTCCTCTAAAGGGTAAGTGGTCCTATCCCATTCAAGACCGCATTTTTCTATAATATACTTAACGTCTCATGCACATTGTTATGATTTGAGAAAAATTCGGCAGCATATCCCTTTAGTTCTCCAAGTACACGGCATTGATTAGCAAGTGTGAGTGTTATTTCAATTGATCAATTGAAATAACAGTCACACTTGTCAATCTAGTATATACCCAGAGAACATTAGGATACGACTGTAGAACTTTCTCCAAAAGTAACAACTTTAATCCACTAAGATTATTACTATACAGAAATTATGCAGCCCCAAACTGTCCAAATGGGATAATCTCTCAAACGGGTCTAAGGACTATTGAATGCGTACGCATAAGAACTAGAAGGCTAGTATCTATACGCACTATATGTAATTTCAAGTCTGTTTCATTTAATTATCATACTATATATATATTTTTCGTTATACAAAGTAATTTTAAAAAAAAAAGTTGAAAAATCCCACCCCCATATGGACAATAATCTAGTGGTCATGTCACTTTTAAAATTATCCAACCCAACATCGATCCACTATAATCCAACTGCAATGTCAACAACAAATGTGTATCTCATACTCCTAATTCGTCTACTCAATTAATTCTTTTCATCAATTAAACTAACAATTATAGTATACAATTACTAATTTACTAATTTACAATGAGGGGCAATCCTACTTGCATATGAAAGGGGCACTAATTATTAATTGACAAAAAAAATTAACAACCAATCAATATTAAATCAATCAATTCTTTTACAAGGGGCACTACAATATGAGGGGAAATATCTAATAAACCAATAAAAATTTAATTAAAAAAATACACACACGCACATATACACCCCCTCCCCCCACCCACCCCCACCCCCTGTCCTACCCCCTCCCCCCGCTGCCCCTGTCCGCCACACGCACACACACATGTATATACACATGCACATATACACACACACGCACATATACACACACACGCATATATACACACACAAACACACACGCACATACACCCCCTCCCCTCCCCCAGCCCTACTGCCTCCCCCCCCCCCCCCACACACATATATACACCACACACACACACATATGCACATTTACACATACATATATACACACGCACATATACATACACATATACATCAATGGAGGAGAAATAGAGAGAGAAAACATATCAAAGTTGTAGAGAGAGAGAGTGAGAAGACGCTAGAGAGAGAGAGAAATGGAGGGAATATAATTGGTAGGAAAAAAAGAAGAGGGAGGGTTTTTTACTGACCGAATTGTCATGGACATGTCACGGTCATTAACGTGACACTTTATAGGCTAGTTACGGTCATTGACAGTGATAAAAAATGCATATTTTTTTTGTCACGGTCAATGACCGTGACAAGGCTAGCTAATTTGACCATTTTGGTGTAGTGGATCTTAAAGTCTTAGGTTTGATGTAAGGTTGTATGGGTTATCGCATAAAATCAGGCGAAAATTTGAGGTTAAAAATCATCAATGGAGGATGGAAACTAATCGAAGAAGGGAGAGAGATAGAACCAGGGTCGTTCGAATGACATTGGTTCTGGTTCGAGCGACAGCTCATGTCGTTCGAACGACAGGCTGCTCGTTCGAACGACGTCATTAATTTTCAGCCAGTTTCGTTCTTTTAGTGTTTGGATTGGGATAGATTGACATTGGTTACAGAAATGGATTGGTTTTGTGTGGAATTTTAATGGGACAATTAGGGAGATAATCCATAAAAGAAATTAAGGTTGAAAATTGAGTAATTTGGAAACCTTAGATAAATAAATGTGCAAAACTTATTAAGGAGAATTTTGGGTCATAAATTCTGAATATTATATTACAGGATAAGTGAGTGAGCCAGGGTTTATTGGTTGAGGGACACCAAGGTAATAAATTGATTAATGTGTAGTTAATTAAAGTGTAATACCCCGTAGTTTTAATGCATGATTAATTACGTGTTGTGAGAAATTAAATAATTTAATGGGGAAATTAAATTGACTTATGATAAATATTAATTAGAGTGATAATGTTTACCTACATATATATTTACTAGAGTGAAGAGTAAATATGAACATATGATTTTAAGTTATGTCATTAGTGAGTGATAGCGACTACTTTACGAATTTTGAGCACGGGACTTAAGAGTCGGGTGCAAAAAGTATATTTTAGATAAGTGACTCGGATGGCCATTTTGAGTGCACCAATGATTCCAAATGTGTCAAAATAGTTGTAATTAAGTACCCGAAAGTTATATTTGTGTTCTTGGATTTTTAGACCCTTAGTGACTCGAAAAAGGGTATCGTGGTCATTTCACACTATAGGTTTTAATTAAATCCGAAAATTACCCTTAAAATATAAATAGAAAAGGGTAGAGTTTAGTCTTCTCTTTTGTGTGTGTAAGCGAGGTTGAGAGAGAAGAAGAAGAAGAAGAAGAAGAAGAAGAAGAAGAAGAAGAAGAAGAAGAAGAAGAAGAAGAAGAAGAAGAAGAAGAAGAAGAAGGTTGCCATCTTCTTCATCAACACCTCCTTACACAAAACAAAGGTAAGTTAATCTTGAATATTTGATGAAAAAGTGTACGAACATGAGTTGAATCCATAAATCTTGAAATTGATGAGATGTAATTAATATGTAAATGATTTAGGATGTATCCAACTAGAAACAAATTGAACTCATACAAATCCAATACTAAAAAGGGGAGAGCATTGCAAGTTGATTTTGGTTCTTGTAGAAAATCATGTTCTTAACAACTTTGTAGTTTAAAGTATTTTAAAAAACGGATCGAAAGAACCTCGAATCTGCGTTTTACATTTCTGCGCAGAAAGTTATCGAAAACAGGGGCGAACATTATAGGTTAGTTTTGGGTCTGTTTTAAGCAGGAAATGGAAGTGTGCACACAAGTTCCTGTAGAAAATCATATTCTGAACAACTTTTTAGTTTTAAGTGTTTTCAAAAACGGATCGAAAAAGCCTCAAATCTTCGTTTTACATTTTTGGGTAGAAAGTTATTGAAATAAGAGTGCTAACGTTTTTCATGTTGTTTAGTAAGATAATTGTGGTGTTGTGCCTAATATTCTAACTTGATCATATACTTATGATTATTAGGGATATATAACCTTGAAATGATTTTGATGTTGAATTAGTAAATTAATGATGTAAATTATGTTATATCGTAAATAATGACTAATGTATAACTCGAGTAAGAGACTTGATACGATTGTATATATAAATATGCATGAAATTGTTTTACATGTATATTATCGAGTATACGCTAGACTACTCCTCTGATCGACGTAGGCACATGTTGAATGGGATTTGTTGTGATTGATCTGGTTAGGTTTCGCTTGAGTGCCGTGTCGGAGATAAACTGCCGGAATCGGACACATGGTTGTAATGCGGGTTGGATAGGAAGACCTTGGAACGCCATGTGATTTAGGAATTAGTATGATTGTCTTTGCTACAAAATATTGGGGAATATTTGTATATAGGTCTAGTGTTACGACTTGTTTCCCCGGGTAACGACAGTTACCCGATACGATTTGTTGTGTGAGATATTATGCTTGTATCTTAAAGTAATATCCCGAATCGATGCATTTGATATTATACTTGAAGGAAATATTTTGATACGTTAAATACTAAAATGAGATTAATAATGATTAATCACGATACGATGTGATATTACACGTTACTCGATTTTGGGTTGGGTAGTCACGACATAGGAGCATTGGTTGGGTAATTTAACGAATTAATTACTGGAGACAAGTTTTGTTGAGTATGCGTTCATCATACGTACATCTTATAACTGAATATATTTTCCTGTTGTTGACACCCGTTTCTATGTCTCTTCCCACCTCTCCCATATATATGTACTAGTGTATGCCCGTGCCTAAAGGCACAACGAAAATTTCCAAAATACGTAATTGCGAAATGGCAAAAATTTTGTTCCCCAACAAAAAAAATAATAAAGTCATGTATAATGTAAATAATAAATGTTTTATATATTATAATCATAAATTTTCAAAGTATTGAATCATGTAAATTTATGTATTAAAGTTTATTTACAACACACATGTGTAGACAATTTTAAAAATCTATACAGAGTTTACTTTATTTGTAGGACTGTCCACCATATTTGAAAAATAAAAAATACTCAAACAACAATAGTAATAGTCCATCTCGGACCTTATATGTACAACATCATCAATTTTAACAACTTTTCGAAACACAACCAATACATGAACATTACTCAATAAACAATTAACTCAATTTGTGAAAACACATCAATACATGCAAGTTTTATTTAGTGTCAATATATACCAAAAATAATAAGTTAGCTGAAGAATAGGCAAATATGTTTGAAAGGCATATATAAAATTATGAAAAAAGTCTATTGATTTACATCAACAACCTTTATATGCATGGTTGATCACCATATACAATTTGTAACCCAAACAAACTCACCAAACATTGTTTATATCCCAACGTAATGGTCTTGAATCGACATTGTAGTCGCTCTCTAAATCGTAGAAACTATTCCCCAAACCTCATACATCGCAGTCAACTCCTGAAAGTCAATAACACTAGTTAGTTTTCAAACGTCTTGACATACTTAAAATTCAGCCATGCTTAATGTCAACATATACTAAAAACTTTAAGTTAGTTAAATAATATTAACTATAAATAAACACTCATGCCTACAACACTTTTGTTACTTCAATGTTCTCATTTGAATGTATTGTATAGAATTTTTAAATACATAAATGTACATACAAAATTTTAAATTTACATGTAAAGTATATTTAGAAAGAGAGTAATAAACATAAAAATAGTATTAACAGATCATATGTAGCAATTTTATCCATCTGCACATAAGATCTGAATAAACTAATAACCAAACTCGAAACGCTACATATATCATTCTAAAAGCAATTGTTATTGCATATTCCACACTTTTAAATTTATAATGAACCGTATACATACTCACACTGATATTGTGTTTCCAAATATGAGACCATTACTTGATGCTTTAAAGAGATGATTTAAGCTTTGGTTGTGATTTTACTTTTGGTTAAGTTTATAATGAACCGTAGTATTTAGTTCAGAAAGTAGATGAGTTAAGCTTTGGTTGTGTTTCCAAATATTTAACCATTTTGGACCGTATACAAACTTCCAGTGGAACTAATTACTTGATGCTTCAAAGTAGTATTCAATTCCTATTTCTCAAATTAGAGAACCAAATATAACCAAGTGGGTATGTATACGGTACAAAACAGTATAAGCACAAATTCATTATAAACTTATATAGCCGGTCTATAACTGTGAGTATGTAATTTTGCTGTGTCTATCAGTGTATGTATACAGAGCAGTTTACAGCAGTTATGAACAATTTTATCCAATCGTAAAATGATCTCAGAAAAAGATGGCCTTACACTGTAATCTGGATCCTAACATTCCTCAATTAACTCTTTTAGGCCTTGGGAATATCTGGATTTCATCTTGAAAGGTGGTCTCTTTCCTTCCAAACACATCAATCTAACAGCATCTTCTGGAGACTTGAGGTGAAACTGTTGGAGTCCTTCCACCTTCTCGTAAAGGATAAGACCAAAGAATACATATATGCACTTCATTTAGAATATAAAATGAGAATTCATTTAGTGTTCAACGGATAAATTCATATACATACCAACAACCTCAAACCAAGACAACAAACTTAAACTTTATTCTATATTCTTATCTAGCAATACTACGAAAACAAAAGATTTTGTAGAAACATAATGAATATATGTTTCCATGTTTCTTTTAGAAACATTTTCCAACCCCACTTCAATTTCAACCTTTCCATATATGTTGTAGAAACATTTTCCATACCCACCCCCTGACCTAATTAACTCTAACCTCTCTTCCATATCTTTAAAATCTCCATAGTCAAATTTATAGGCACAACACACAGGTCAACCTTGAATGGGTTAACTCTTGTTCACAAACACGAAACTTGGTTAAGTGATTATGTCCAAAAAAGAAAAGTGAAGCCTTAATTAGAAAATGGAACAAAGTATGAACCTACGCAGAGATGAACAAAAAATAAAAAATGAAACCTACACTCACTCTAAATGAAAAGGAAACCTACACTCAAGTTAAATGAAACCTACACTCAACAAAAAATAGAAAATGGATTCTACACAGAGATGAACAAAAAAACACAGAGCAATCCTTCTAGCAGTAAACCACAGAGTAATTTTCATTTTCACTCAAATCCATAGATATGTGTAAGACAAAATGCCAAATAGATCTTCAAAACCGAACTTAAACAAAACTCACACTATCTTATTAGTCTGCCAATAAGATTAAATTTTCACATCAAGGAGATTGAATAATCGAAACAAATGAAGATTGTGTTATGTTCTTACCTCAAAGAATCAGAGATCAAAGTCAGAGAAGGATTGACGAAGGTTTGCAGTAGGGAAAAGTGGCACGATAATAGTGAGTCTCTGGAAATAGAGTGAAAGAATCATCATCTTTTCTCCCCTGGACATGACGTATGGATATGAATAAAAATTGATCAGTCATAAAGCGTAAAAACAAACGAAACGCAGCTTTTTAAAATTGAGTTTCCATCTTGTCATCGTCCGGAAATAAACACTGATCAGTCATCGTCTTATTTGAGTTTTGAAATTGAGTTTCCCTCTTATTTTCTGAAGTATAGAAATGAATTAAATATTTGAAATTTGAATGTAGCAATTTAGATTATCATAAAGCATAAAAACAAACAAAATGAGCATTAAAAGCGATCAACAAAATACTTATCAGTGTTGAAAAGATAAAAATATTATGAGCTCTAGATTAAATATGATGTCAATCTCTCATCTGTAAAAGGTTTGTCTAGTTACATCCAAGTGAAAGAGAAAAAAGTGACACTGGTTACAATGAATTACCATTTTATTGGTCTATTTACATGTGTTTATACATTGGTTACAATCATATATATGTGGAGATTTACAAAGATAAAAAGCTGGCCTTAACTCTCAAGGATGATCAAGTGAAGAATGCAACTTTTCATTTGCATCCTCTTCATCTAGAGGGTCTTGTTCTCCACTTTCACTATTTTCAGAGTAGAAGAATGCATCTTTGGACCCTATCAATCAACACATTTTGGGGAGAATCATGTCTTAGAACCTTATCATCGTAATCATTGTTCACATAGTAGCCCATACGGATAAACTCTTGACCTAAATAAGAGCAGGTTAGCGTCACCATTGTTACACCAATTATGTTTTTTCCGAGCATCTTTGATGGATCTTTAGGGTCTTCCTGAAGAATAAAACGGAAATACCAACTTTAACAGGACCAACAAAGAAATTTTCTAAAACTAGATATTGGGGTTACGTCTACCACGCACACACAATAGCAACATGTATCACAATGAGTAGCTATTGGGTTTACGTCTACCATGCACCCATAACAAATAATTTGGATAGTATCATTACACTATTGTGTTCGGTAAATGATGTGAAAAAGCAACTGTTTGGAAAAAGAACACATGCACAGAGATACATGAAAAGGTAAATAAACAGTTTAGATGGAAAGATTACATGGAAGCTTGCATTTAATAATGTAGAGGCTAAAAAGAAAAAAGAAAAAAAATAATCGTGCCTAAATAATTTTAAACAGAATAACTTACCAACAATATAGGGGAAGAACATTGCTGGAAACTGAGTGCTATGATAATGTTGGCATTCTTCTGCAAAGAAGATGAGAGGAAGAGTGTTGGATATGAAGAGATAAAGAAGAGTAAGCTTAGAGATAGAGCTGCAAACAAAAATCATTAATCCCACAGTACCTGAATGGAACTAACACTTAATGACTTCCAAGTGAAAATATATGTATAAACATTCTTACGATCAATTCAATATAGTCTGAAGAAAGGCAGGATATGAGTTATTAAAGGATATGTTGGGACTTGCATGTTCTAGGTAATTCTCGGATAGGTTAAGCAATTTGTGATTAAGTGCATAGATTTAAATCCCCAATTTATATTCCTTATCGAAACAATCGGACATTGTCATTCTACAATCATCGATCACGATTCCCACCAATTTATTGATGCGATCTCTCCATAAACATTTTATCGGGTAAGATGAATATACTCAATAACTTTATATAATTTGATACATACATAAAATACATGAGTAAATTGATGGGAATCGTGATCACTGAGGGGTTTCATCCTCATCTCACAGTTCAAACTTTATGAATAATTTGAAGAGGGAGAGAGTTTTCTTGGTTATGTGACGGACTTGGGGCGGTGTGAGATGAGGGTGAAACCCCACATCGATCATGATTCCCACTAATTAAATCATGTATTTTATATATGTATCAAAGTATACAAAGTTATTAAGTACATTCATCTCTCCAGGGAAAAAATCGGAGAGATCACATCGAACTTTGTGAGAAGATATTTGCTAATTGAAACATACCAGAAATATTAGGCCGATGTTTGTGCATCCCATATGCAAAACCAAAACTATGAATAAATGAATCTACATACGGTGCAAACAACAAAAAGTAGAGTAACTCAAATAGGTTTTTTAAGAGTAAGACACAATGTTCCAACTTACCCAAAATATTTTACTAACCCAATAAATGACAATTCATGACACCTGAACTGTTTTGGGTACTGTTTTGGGTTGGATAAAACATTGTGTGGCCTATAATTAACGATAATATAGGCTTAAAATACTAACCCTCACATTTTAAATATAATTAGTTTCCATCAATGCCACCAAAATTAAGGAAACCCTAATAGAAAATAAAAAAAATTACAAACAAATACCAAATCCGAATCCCAAATGATGAAATCTGCAAAACATGGGATTTCAAATGATGATATTTTAGGGTCATAAAGAAACTAATCAAATGTAGTGAATAACCAAAACTAAACCCAAGGGAAGATCCCTTATAGTTTATGTAAATAATATGAGAAGGAAAAAAAATAAAATAAGTCAGAATCAGATAATCGAATTTATATTTGTTAAATATGAAAGAAAATACTCCCAAATATGCTAAATATGAAAGAAAATATGAAAGAAAATACGCCCAAATTTATATTTGTTAAATATGAATGAAGAATAAAATGGGGCGGAGGACTTGGGCTCCACTATGACAGCAGACATCACGTGTGTATTAAACTCACAAACAACCACTATAACGAATCAATTTAAATGTGATGACATGGAAGAGCTTATGTACCAAAAATTCAGATGCCAATTTTGATGATTCAGATTGTGATGGAGAAATTGAGGTGGAATATCCTCTCAAGGGCCCCACCGATATAGAAGTTGGGAAAATTTATATAAGGCACAACTACGATGTCCCGTATGCACATTCATGTATCAAATTCGATCAATCATATTCTGAGGAAGAACTTGAGGCTGAAGAACCCACAAATCACGTTATGAATACAAAGGTGTGGACCAAAGCAGAAAATGGATAGACGTGATGTATACAGAAAATAGACAGAATGTAGCACCCAAAAATTAAAGAAAATAGTAAAACATTAATTGAAAAAAAAACTGAAACAAAGATGTTGAATGTAAAACCTCTAATTTTAAAACTAAAGAAACTATAATTAGTTAAAATAATGAGAGATCTAAATATTAGGGGTTTCAAAACCCCCAATCATGTAGCAACCGTGTGAGAACAACAACCTTGATGTTGCGCCAGTAAATTCTAGATATATGCGCCAAACCATTAAAATGTCAAATAAATTTTAATACCTCAGCATTAGGATGCCGAATCATTTCAAATAGCCCAAGACATCATTGCTTCAATATAGTGTTGTTAGCTAGGGCCAAGACTTCGTTAAAAAAATTGTTAATATTTGTCTTTTTTGAATGTCAAATAAATGAGTTACCAACAAATTCACACTGACATGAGAAGTATATGATAAAGACCAACAAAGAAATGAAACTTTAGGCATGTATGCCTGAATTGAAAGTTTAGGCATGTATTAAAACAGTAATCAAATTATATAATTATACACATTAGAATATTCAGTATCTTTTCCAAACATGATATTCCAATCAGTACAAATTCGAACTCGCAGCTATGCAAGCGTCACCAAATATAGATATCCAAAACATAAACCCTAAGTAAAAGAACACCTTTAATTTTCGTGTTTGTCTTACCAAGATTGCAGCTATGCAAGCGTCGACACCAAACTTTTTTCCTCTAAACACTTTACCCTAAATTGTAGCTTATGTTAGTATTAATTAAAAGCATAATCAATAAATTTTGCAAAAGACAAACACCCAAATTAAAAATAAATATACCTACGAAAATAACCTTAGTTAAAATAAGTAAGAAAAATTCATACCGCTCAAATGAATAAACGAAACCCGGAGTCAAGCGGTAAAAAATGCACTTTTTTTGATAAAATATATACCACCTACAAATCAAAAAATCAATAATAGATTCAAAACCCAAGTTGAAATCAATAATATCAGAGATAAAAATCGCGTATTTACTACACCAACTAGAACGACCATGTTTATAACTAAAAAATCAATCGAAATTTAAAAAAAACCCAAAAGTCTTTAGATTTAGGGTTTTTTGCCATGTGTACGTGAGGATGAGAGGGAGAGGCAGAGGAAGATGAAGAAGGGAGGCGTGCATGTGCGTGTGTACGAGAGTCCGAGAGAGAGATTACTTGATGGAGGAAACCTTGGATGTGGAGGGCATCTATATTGGAGCTCAAGGGCGGTGAGAGGGTTTGATAGAAAACCCAAAATTAGTGATAGGGGACAATGAGAGACGGGGGTAGGGTTTGGATTTCAAGTGGGCATTCCTTCATTTTCCATGCTATTATCCTCTTCATTTGAAATGGCACAATGTGAGACCCTCATATTGCACCAGGAGAACAAATGACACCTATTGGATCGTTTTACTATTCAAACACCCCTCTACCATATTACATAGATTATACAGGTCCTCGCCCCGTTGGACAGTAGACCGTGGAGCTGTATGACCTCGCATCTATTCTTAGGATCCTGTAGTGGTGGACGCTGGTCCTTATCCTATTTTGTCACTCTTCCTTAAAGTGTGGTATCAGAGATTTTCCCATTGTTAGGATTTTGAGAGTGTTGAGAGGTTTACATTACACAGTTTACCTAGTTTATCTTTGGGGACGTATGTTTGGGCATTTTATACTCAGTACTGATATTACTTATGGATCCTATAGTTGTTATGATGTGATTTGGTTATACGTATGGGAGTGTACATGTTTACTTTACTGCATTTATTAAAATTTTGTTTCTAATGCCAATATATTGACGCTTCGCTTTAATTTAATTTGGCGTAGCTAACCGAATTAGATATAAAAAGTAGGGTTATTACAGTTGGTATCAAAACAATTGAGTTTTAGAGCCTTTAGGGAATTGAGGGCGTCCGTTACATTTTCTGCATAGCGTTTCTTTGATACTTTGAGCCTTACAACTAGGTTTTGTATTCTATGGCTTTGAGGAAAAATTCGAATCACTGATTTGACACGACCGATTGTGAGGGCCCGAGTGTATAGGAGGGGTTCCTTGTTTGGTTTTCGCTTGCGCTACGCTCCGCGCACGAGGGTTTAGTTTTGTCAGGAGTTATGTCTTTTGGCATGATATATATCGACCACTTTAAATTGTTGCACCTGATTACATATGTGACACATGTTTTGAACTTTACCTTCTAGTTCTCACACTGTGTTTACTCTCTTCAGATAAGAAGACGCAACGGTTGACTGTCAGGAGCAGCAAGACGATCGGGGGCCCAGGAGCAACAATCCCCACCCACACGGGGGATGGTAGGAGGTTTATCCCAGGCCAACTTGATGACCATAGTATAGGTTATAGTTGCAGCAGTAGCAACAACACTTCCGGGGCAACCAGTGCCAGCATCGGTACCACCTATTTTCATCGCACCACCTGTAGTGGCTCAGCCGGAGACACTAGTGTGAGTAATTGTGTAGCCCACTTGGGTGTCTGTCATGAGTGGGTTTGAGACGAGGCGTCCGCCTTCGTTCACCGTTGATGTGGGTCCGTTGGAGGCACTTCAGTGGAATCGAGATATATATAGACATTTGAGATTGGTTGACTACAGAATGGTGCAGAAATATATTTTAGCTACCTTTTATTTGACTGGTAAGGCATTATACTGGTGGGAGTCCATTACTTCCACAGCTCAGCGGGATGTTATGCCTATTGCTGACTTTTGGGCTCGTTTTGAGGCAAAGTTTGTGCCTATTGCACAGCGTGTGGATTTGAGGAAAAAGGTTTGATACCCTGAAGCAAACTGGTTCAATTTTTGAGTATGAGCGAGTTTTGACACCCCTGCTAATTAAATACCGGGTATCTACTCCTTTATTAAATTAAATCAAAATGCCAAGTTGGCTCAGTTAATAGCATCACTGTCGAAAACATTTTATTATTACTAACCACCTAGTATTTAAAAAGTAAGTTGTCAAAATTTAATTAAAGTCTGATTAACATGCAGTAAAAGATTTAATGCAAGAATAATATCACCATTCACCATAACGAAATAATAGAATAACCATCACATGATATAAATAAATCCGGAGGAAAAACTCCTCACAACAAATCCCACAACTGAAATGAGTAACGAAATACTGAATACTGAATCAATACATGCCAAAGTTTGAAAAACAGAAATGGAAAAGTCTCTAATAGAATTTGGGCAACATGCCCTACAACTGAAGAATACTGAACATGGAATCCAAATGATAGAAGCGTCTAAAAGCAAATCCCTGTAACTTCCACAAACAGCTACAGCTCGTCATCGGAATGAGAATCCTATGCGTGGTGTCCTTGTGGCTGGGCACCTAAAATGGTTTTACAAGAAAATAGATTTGAAAGCAAACGGGTCAGAGCCCGAATGTGGAGATATTTTAAAAACCTGCAAGTGCTTTAAAAACATTTAAAACATTAAATGAAAAGTACATGTTAGGACGTGCACTCACATGACATTCTCACCTCTCGACTAAATGTGCACTCCTAACGTAAGTACCCATCTAAAATGACACTAATCCCTAGTTAAGTGACATCATATCTAGCTAGACTGTCATAGGTTCTACTCTTATTACTCGGTTCCCAATTACATTATAACGATCTCATTTAAATAGGGGCTTAACGTAAATTCAGATTTTCGATATGTAATATATTTCACAATTGGTTAGCCCGTTATTTTTTTCTCAAAACAATACCATAATTTTATTCAAAATATTAACATGAAGTTCCCATCAATTAAGTGTATATTATTCACATCATAAATATACAATACAAGCACCCCGAGACTAGCTGCGGTGCACACATACTCTGCTATCCATCCCGGTACATCACGTACATAAGGATCACATATTCCGAATCTCTCAGGAATAGTTCACAGATAACAACATCACAAATAATGGAGGCGAACACAGTCACATCACATGGGTCACGCACATACCTGCGCACCCACGATCAACAGACTTATTAACATCCCAATAAGTCCTTCTCTGACCTATGTTCATCGAGGTAACCAGTCTAAATCCGGGCAACACAAGGATTAGAGGGCCCTAAGCGAACGCAAACCTCCCATGATAGCAAGTATGGTAGGTATGTCATACACATAAAATCAATACATATATACTAAGTATGCACACGTCTTAGTAATCACCATATTATATATTGGTACATATCTCTTCTCGTACTGACATATAATACTACACCAGTTATATGTTCCCGGTTAATATAATTAATTAGGCCGTCAATAGCTCACATCGTAATAGACACTCACGTCCTACTTCACATTTTCCCTTAGGTTCAAACTACACTTATAGGTTTGACTCCTCATTATATCCCAAACATCCCAAATATATCAATTACTCATTAAGGAAAGGCTATCTCTACCTATACACAAGGTTACTGGGCACTCGGGATCAAAACAGGCTAAAAAGCCTAAACTGTCAACTCGTTCGAAGTCTCGTTCGAACGAGGCTGTTCGAACGAGACTTCGTTCGAACGAACTGACTTCTAACGACATCTCGTTCGAACAAATTCATCAAAAGAAATCTCCCCTCGTTAGAAGCCACTGGTCAACTCGTTAGAAGCTCGTTCGAACGAGCTCGTTCGAACGACCTGGGAAGGCCTTCTAACGAACGACCAGTTTCGAGCCCAGATTTCCTATTTTCGTTTTTCACCAATTTTTACTCCTCAAATCTCCTCTAAAATTCGTCCCAACAATGTTTTAAGGTCTCTAATCAATCCTAAACTTACTAAGGTCACATACTAACGTGTTTTAAGGAATCAATTCATCCTAAACATCATTAAATCATCAAGTCTCTTCACTTTTCCCCAAATTTTTAAGAATATAAACCCTAGAATTTATAATCATCAATTTACTCAAATTAGATCCGTTTTTGTTACATCCAACATATATTAACATCAGGGTAATCATCTCTATACGATTCTACATGAAACTTCTTCTCAAAATTTAAGTTCTAAGTCCAATTAAAATGGGTTTTTATTAAACTCCCAAGAACAATTTGATTTATGTAAATTCCTACGCACGGAAGAAGCATTATCTATAATAATTGAAATTAAACCACTTGCCTTGATTCAATCTCTGATTTTGATGACGATTTGAAGAAGTTCCCTCTCTCTTCCTGCAGAATTCCGTTCTATCTCTCTCTCTCCAAGCTTTCTTCTCCAATGGCTATGGTGGCTAGGGTTTGTTTTGGGAACTTAGAAAACCCAATTCTAAAACTCCCCGTAGTCTTATGGGTCAATATGGTTGGTAGTGGGTTTAGTGGTTGGTTTCCTGAATCAGATATAATTTACTAATTTTCGTCACTTTTAATTCCCAAAAATACAAAATTACCAAAATACCCTTTATGTTGCCGGTATGGCCTAAAAATACCCCGGGACCCAAACTAAACCCCCGGCTAGTGTTTTCTTACTATCTCGACCCTTCCGGACGCGTTGGCGCACTCAAAACGACCATACGGTTAATAGAATTTAAATTCACTTTTATGATTAAAATAATTATATCCTGACGCGACTGTCTCACGCATCCCAATAAAATGTCCAAATTGCCGTATATCAATCTCACGACAAATTTCATAATTCAATATTCATATATCATCATATATACTCAATATAGTCAAATACCAACTCACATCTCGCTAGTATTTTATCCGAATTTATTTTCCAATTAATTCTCATTTAATTAATTAATCCCAAAAATAAATATCGCCAAAAATATGGGGTATTACATACTTCCCCCCTAATAACAGAATTTCGTCCCGAAATTCGGAACTAGAAAGTACCTGATAAAAACAACTCTGGATAACGTTCGCGCATCTCATCCTCGCGTTCCCATGTGGACTCCTCGACATTGTGATGTCGCCACTGAACACGCACTAACGGAACTATCTTTGACCGCAACTTCCTCTCACTTCGGTCCAAAATAGCAATCGGCCCCTCCTCGTAGGAGGTATCAGGCTGTAGATCAATCTCCTCCAAAGCGATGCGAGAATGAGCCAAATCGTCTCTGAGATATTTCCTTAGCGAGGAAATATGAAACACATCGTGAATCCGGTGTAAGTGCTCCGGTAACCCGAGTCTATACGCAACTGGTCCAATCCGCTCAATAATAGGAAACGGCCCCACATATCTCGGTGCCAACTTCCCCTTCTTCCCGAAACGCATAATCCCCTTCATAGGAGATACTCTGAGCAAAACCTGGTCCCCCACTTGGAACTCCCTGAAAGATCTCTTCGCATCAGCATAACTCTTCTGTCGGTCTTGAGCTACCCGAATGCGACTCCGAATCAACTCAATCCTTGCCGAAGTATCCTGAATCACTTCCGGCCCAAGTAGTTTGTTGTCCCCCACCTCTAACCAACATGCTGGGGAACGACAAGGCCTACCGTACAATGCCTCAAACGGAGCCATGCCAATAGTGAACTGGTAGGAGTTATTATAAGCAAACTCTACCAGTGGAAGGTATTGCTCCCATCCACCTCCAAAGTCAGTAATGCACATGCGTAGCATGTCCTCCAACATCTTATTTGTGCGCTCGGTCTGCCCATCGGTCTGCGGATGATAAGTCGTACTCAATCGCAATTTCGTGACCATGGCCTCCTGAAAACTCTCCCAAAACCGCGAAACAAATATCTTGTCTCTGTCAGACACGATATTTAGGGGCACACCGTGAAGTCTCATAATCTCTGAAATGAAGAGCTGGGCATACTGTCCCGTAGTGTAGTTAGTCCTTACGGGTAAAAAGTGAGCGACTTTGGACAACCTGTCCACAATTACCCAAACGGAGTCGTGACCCCTCTGCGACGTAGGCAACCCCGTGATAAAGTCCATGGATATGCTCTCCCACATCCACCTCGGAACCTCCAACGGTTGTAGAAGTCCTGTCAGTCTCTGATGATCCACTTTTACTAGTTGACAAGTGGTGCATTTCGAAACAAACACAGCGATATCTCTCTTCATACCGCTCCACCAATACTGGCGTCTCATGTCTTGGTAAATTTTGTCCCCTCCGGGATGTACCGTGAACCGTGAGCCGTGCGACTCTGCCATCACCTCGTGTCGCAATTCTTCCCCTTCCGGAACCACCAATCTCCCATTGAACCGTAATCCCCCGTCTGAGCTAACAGTATAGGACTCGGCTCCCTCTACTAGTAATCGAACTATCTGCTCCTGACAGAACGAGTCATTAGCCTGTGCCCGTACTACCTTCATGACAATCTGCGGTGTAACGGTCATCACAGACATGAAAGATCGGGCCACTGCATCCTGATGTCCCAACTCCTTCCACTTTGCCTTCCACACCCCTGCCACCTCATCTGCTGGCCTACGGCTCAACGCGTCTGCTACAACGTTAGCCTTACCCGGGTGATACTGGATATCGAACTGGTAGTCCTTCACAAACTCAAGCCACCTCCTTTGCCTCATGTTCAACTCCTTCTGCGTGAACAGGTACTGTAGGGACTTGTGGTCCGTGAACAATTGGAACTTCTCCCCCAAAAGATAGTGCCTCCAAATCCGTAGGGCAAATACCACTGCCGCCAACTCCAAATCATGCGTGGGGTAATTCTTCTCATGAGGCTTAAGCTTACGGGAAGCATAAGCTATGGCCTGTCTCTCCTGCTGCAATACACCTCCAAGTCCTTGCAAAGATGCATCGGTGTAAACCAAATACTCAACTCCCGGTCTCGGCAATGCTAACACAGGTGATGAGGTCAATTTGTCCTTTAACTCATCAAATGCCAACTGACAGGAATCACTCCAGATGAATGGCACACCCTTACGAGTCAGATGTGTCAAAGGACCCGCTATCTTCAAAAATCCCCGAATGAACCTCATGTAGTATCCTGCTAGGCCCAAGAAACTACGAATCTCAGTCGGTGTCGTGGGCTGTCCCCACTCCCTCACCGCGGATACCTTCCTCGGATCAACAGATATCCCCCGGTCGGAAATAATGTGTCCCAAAAACTGGACCTCCTTCAGCCAAAACCCGCATTTCTCATATTTTGCATACAACTCGTTCTGACGTAGTGTCTGCAAAACTTGCCTCAAATGCTCGGCGTGCTCCCCCTCTGTCTGGGAGTAAACCAGAATATCATCGATTAAGACAATGACAAACTGATCTAGGAAATCCCTGAACACTCTGTTCATCAAGTCCATAAACACTGCTGGAGCGTTGGTCAAACCAAAAGGCATAACCCAAAACTCGTAAGAACCATATCTCGACAAGAACGCAGTCTTCGAGACATCCTCCTCCCTGATACGCAACTGATGGTATCCCGATCTCAAATCAATCTTCGAGAAGAAAGAAGCTCCTCTCAACTGGTCAAATAGGTCATCGATTCGAGGCAACGGATACTTATTCCGTATCGTGACCTTGTTCAACTACCGGTAGTCCACACATAATCTCAGTGAACCGTCCCTCTTCTTCACAAACAAAACTGGAGCGCCCCAAGGTGAGGTACTCCTGCGAATAAAGCCCTGACCTAACAGCTGCTCTATCTGATCTCGTAGCTCTCGCATCTCTGCCGGAGCCATACGGTACGGTACGCGTGCTATAGGTCTCGTATCTGGCAATAGGTCTATAATAAAGTCTATCTCTCGACTGGGGGGTAGGCCTGGTATCTCCTGAAACAGATCCGAATACTCCCTGATGACTGGGATCAAATCTAAAGGAATCACAACCTCCTTAGAGGTATCCTCCTCTAGGTAATACAAATGAGCGGTCGAGCCTCCCTCTGGGCGAGGCATCGCCACTACAAACATATCTTGCCCCGGAATGGAAAAAACAATGCTCCCACCGAAGCAATCAATCATGGCTCTATAATCAGCGAGCCAATCCATACCGATAATCACATCGTGAACATGCATATCTAATACCAACATATCTGCAGGTAATACCGGACTACCAATCTCTACCCCCACTCCCCGGCATATAATGAATATAAGTGACCCATTCCCCAATGGTGAGTCGACACACGTCACTGTGCTCTCTGCCGTAGCTAACAACCCTAAGGCTTTCGCGAAATGTGTAGCTATAAAACAATGTGTAGCCCCCGTATCAAACAATACCCGACCCATAGTGCCATGGATAGGAAACGTACCCTCAATCGCGGGCGGTGCCTGTGGAACTGCTGCCTGGTGGACGTTATAGACACGTCCATACTGTAGCTGCCCCTGCTGAGCTGGGACTGCTGGAATGGGTGGCAATGCTGCCATCTGTGGCGGTGCGGGGAGAGCGGCGGGAAACATAGGCCTCTGCGGCTCCTGGCGAGCACCCTGCTGCTGCTGCTGTGGGGCCCTGCCCCTATCAGGACAATCCTGTCGTTTATGCCCAGTCTTGCCACAAACATAACACTTCCCTGGGAAGTTCCCTCCTCTCTGCCCCTGCTGTCCCCAGCCCTGGTGGCTGCTACCGTTCCTCCCTTGGCCCTGCTGGCCCTGCTGAAACTGCTGCCCATTATGCCCCTGTTGGCCCTGATGGCCGTTTGGACCCTGATGGCCCTGATGGAAACCTCCCTGTCCGTGCCTGTAATTCCCTGATCTGAACCTCTTCTGATCCCCCTGCTGGGAACCCTGCTCACCCTGTCTCTGCCCTTGAACAGATTGTGCCCCACCGGCACCATGTCCTCCAGTCCTGCCCTGATGGCTAGACTCTCCCGATCTCTTGCCCTCAGCCATATGAAAGCGGTGATCCTGGCAGTGTAACAAAGCAGCGTTAACCACATCAGAATAAGTGGCCAACGAAAGGTTCCCTAACAGATGATGACGGATCCTCCATGTCAACCCGTCCGTGAATTTCTCAATCTTCTTCTTTTCTATCGGTATCTTATCCGGAACGATATTCAACAGATTCATGAACTCGGCCTCATACTCGGCCACGGTCTTACCCTCTTGCTTCAGATTCATCAGTTTCCTCCTCATTTCCGTGTGAACAGCTGACGGAAAGTACTTGCGGTCGAACCGCACCCAAAAGTCCTGAATAGTGAGAGTATCCCTCTCCTCCACGGTGGTAATAGAATCCCACCACTGCAGTGCAGATCCAACTAGCTTGAAAGTAGCTAGCACCTGCTTCTGAACGTCCGTGCACTCATACATCCTCAAGTACCTCTGCATATCCTTCCTCCACTGGCTCGAAACTACCACATTTGAGCTACCTGCAAACTCTGGCGGATGCGCTTTCTGAAAAGCGTCACGTACACGTTCCCAAGCAGACGGGAATGCATTTGCCTGTACTAGCGCGGCAACCGGCGCCGGAGGTGGTGTCTGCTGAACTACGGCAATTGCGGCATTTACCGCTTGGGCTACAATGGCAGCAACCTCAGCGGCGTTCATCATGCCCTGAACTGGAACGGGCTGGGGTTCGGGCCTTGCATCCCTGGGAACTCATCGCGCACGTCGTGGAGGCATCTGAAATAAGAATAAAGTTTATAAGTTCACAGTTTATAAACTTAAAATAGCTGAAGAACGAAGCATACACAAAAAGAGTACAACAGTCCTAAAATATAGGGCTCTATATCAAAGAAAACTTAGCGGAAACAAAATAGCTGTACAGATCCTAAAGGACACTAGAACCTGATGCTCTGATACCACCTGTGACACCCCTGCTAATTAAATACCGGGTAGCTACTCCTTTATTAAATTAAATCAAAATGCCAAGTTGGCTCAGTTAATAGAATCACTGTCGAAAACATTTTATTATTACTAACCACCTAGTATTTAAAAAGTAAGTTGTCAAAATTTAATTAAAGTCTGATTAACATGCAGTAAAAGATTTAATGCAAGAATAATATCACCATTCACCATAACGAAATAATAGAATAACCATCACATGATATAAATAAATCCGGAGGAAAAACTCCTCACAACAAATCCCACAACTGAAATGAGTAATGAAATACTGAATACTGAATCAATACATGCCAAAGTCTGAAAAACTGAAATGGAAAAGTCTCTAATAGAATTTGGGAAACATGCCCTACAACTGAAGAATACTGAACATGGAATCCAAATGATAGAAGCGTCTAAAAGCAAATCCCTATAACTTCCACAAACAGCTACAACTCGTCATCGGAATGAGAATCCTATGCATGGTGTCCTTGTGGATGGGCACCTAAAATGGTTTTACAAGAAAATAGATTTGAAAGCAAACGGGTCAGAGCCCGAATGTGGAGATATTTTAAAAACCTGCAAGTGCTTTAAAAACATTTAAAACATTAAATGCAAAGTACATGTTAGGACGTGCACTCACATGAAATTCTCACCTCTCGACTAAATGTGCACTCCTAACGTAAGTACCCATCTAAAATGACACTAATCCCTAGTTAAGTGACATCATATCTAGCTAGACTGTCATAGGTTCTACTCTTATTACTCGGTTCCCAATTACATTATAACGATCTCATTTAAATAGGGGCTTAACGTAAATTCAGATTTTCGATATGTAATATATTTCACAATTGGTTAGCCCGTTATTTTTTTCTCAAAACAATACCATAATTTTATTCACAATATTAACATGAAGTTCCCATCAATTAAGTGTATATTATTCACATCATAAATATACAATACAAGCACCCCGAGACTAGCTGCGGTGCACACATACTCTGCTATCCATCCCGGTACATCACGTACATAAGGATCACATATTCCGACTCTCTCAGGAATAGTTCACAGATAACAACATCACAAATAATGGAGGCGAACACAGTCACATCACATGGGTCACGCACATACCTGCGCTCCCACGATCAGCAGACTTATTAACATCCCAATAAGTCCTTCTCTGGCCTATGTTCATCGAGGTAACCAGTCTAAATCCGGGCAACACAAGGATTAGAGGACCCTAAGCGAACGCAAACCTCCCGTGATAGCAAGTATGGTAGGTATGTTATACACATAAAATCAATACATATATACTAAGTATGCACACGTCTTAGTAATCACCATATTATATATTGGTACATATCTCTTCTCGTATTGACATATAATACTACACCAGTTATATGTTCCCGGTTAATATAATTAATTAGGCCGTCAATAGCTCACATCGTAATAGACACTCACGTCCTACTTCACATTTTCCCTTAGGTTCAAACTACACTTATAGGTTTGACTCCTCATTATATCCCAAACATCCCAAATATATATATTACTCATTAAGGAAAGGCTATCTCTACCTATACACAAGGTTACTGGGCACTCAGGATCAAAACAGGCTAAAAAGCCTAAACTGTCAACTCGTTCGAAGTCTCGTTCGAACGAGGCTGTTCGAACGAGACTTCGTTCGAACGAACTGACTTCTAACGACATCTCGTTCGAATGAATTCATCGAACGAAATCTCCCCTCGTTAGAAGCCACTGGTCAACTCGTTAGAAGCTCGTTCGAACGAGCTCGTTCGAACGACCTGGGAAGGCCTTCTAACGAACGACCAGTTTCGAGCCCAGATTTCCTATTTTCGTTTTTCACCAATTTTTACTCCTCAAATCTCCTCTAAAATTCGTCCCAACAATGTTTTAAGGTCTCTAATCAATCCTAAACTTACTAAGGTCACATACTAACGTATTTTAAGGAATCAATTCATCCTAAACATCATTAAATCATCAAGTCTCTTCACTTTTCCCCAAATTTTCAAGAATATAAATCCTAGAATTTATAATCATCAATTTACTCAAATTAGATCCGTTTTTGTTACATCCAACATATATTAACATCAGGGTAATCATCTCTATACGATTCTACATGAAACTTCTTCTCAAAATTTAAGTTATAAGTCCAATTAAAATGGGTTTTTATTAAACTCCTAAGAACAATTTGATTTATGTAAATTCCTACGCATGGAAGAAGCATTCTCTATAATAATTGAAATTAAACCACTTGCCTTGATTCAATCTCTGATTTTGATGACGATTTGAAGAAGTTCCCTCTCTCTTCCTGCAGAATTCCCTTCTATCTCTCTCTATCCAAGCTTTCTTCTCCAATGGCTATGGTGGCTAGGGTTTGTTTTGGAAACTTAGAAAACCTAATTCTAAAACTCCCCGTAGTCTTATGGGTCAATATGGTTGGTAGTGGGTTTAGTGGTTGGTTTCCTGAATCAGATATAATTTACTAATTTTCGTCACTTTTAATTCCCAAAAATATAAAATTACCAAAATACCCTTTATGTTGCCGGTATGGCCTAAAAATACCCCGGGACCCAAACTAAACCCCCGGCTAGTGTTTTCTGACTATCTCGACCCTTCCGGACGCGTTGGCGTACTCAAAATGACCATATGAATAATAGAATTTAAATTCACTTTTATGATTAAAATAATTATATCCTGACGCGACTGTCTCACGCGTCCCAATAAAATGTCCAAATTGCCGTATATCAATCTCACGACAAATTTCATAATTCAATATTCATATATCATCATATATACTCAATATAGTCAAATACCAACTCACATCTCGCTAGTATTTTATCCGGATTTATTTCCCAATTAATTCTCATTTAATTAATTAATCCCAAAAATAAATATCGCCAAAAATACGGGGTATTACACGAGTGTTTACCTCATTGGTAGAGTTTGCTCTTGAGGTGCAGGAAGATGATGTTTTGAAGACTCAGAGGTTTATTGAGGGGCTATCTGGGCCAATTCGGGGGTTCTTACTGGCGAATCCGTGGTTTGACAGTTACGAGGTAGCAGTGAATGCATCATCGCATCACTGCAATGATAGTTATGATCATGTGGTGGGCAAGCAAGGGGAGATAGGCCAACAGGGTAAGCCCCATGAGGTTGTAGTTGTGGGCCAACAGGGCCCACAGGGGGGCTAATAGTCAGGAGGCCATCAGGCCAAGCGGTACAGAGGTCGTCACTATGGGCAGCAGGCCCAGGGCTAGTAGGGTCAGGCCATTCTGGCTCAGTCAGTTTAGACCATTCTAGGTCAGGGTTAGCCGCAGTAGGTCCAGGACCAGAGAGGGCAGGGCTACCGGGGTCAGGGTGCGAGAGATCAACATCGGGCCAATCAGCCCAACATCAAAGCTTTGGTGCAGCTGGCACGAGATAGGGATCCTATTGTAGGCTTCCAGTGCAGCAAGACTGGACACATGAGGAGGGCTTATCCTTGAGGATAGGTGTAGGGAGATAGAGCATAGCAGGAGGAGGTACTCCCTCCACCACCACCATTTTCGGCGTTGCCAATGGCGCTAATTCAGCCATAGTTGTACCATGGGTGTGTGTATGACGTTTAGCCTGTTTAGTCACAAGTGTGACCACCTGCGATTCATGGTACATTTTATGCCTACGGTTCTCATGCGAGAGTACTTTTTGACACTAGTGCATCACACTCGTTTGCCAGTTATGAGTTTTCTAGGATGTCGGGATGATAGACATTACGGAGGTGATAGTTGCCCATGTGAGTACACCTTTGAGTGGTACGAACCTTAGCCATGTTTTTAGAGGGGTCACGATTGAGATCGGGAGACTTCACTTTTCTATCGACCTTATTTTGATTGAGATGCGTACCTACGATGTGATTATAGGGTTTGATTGGTTGTATGCATATCAGGCCCAGATTGATTGTCGTGGGGGTGCGATCACATTTTCCATTCCTGGTCAGGAGATGTACCTAATAGAATTGTCTGGTCTAGAGGGTGGAGCCAGCACACATTTGTTTTACGTTGAGGAGGATTCTCCTGATGGGGTGTCTGTTTCGTTGGATACGATCCCTATAGTGAGGGAGTTCGTGGACATCTTTGCTGAGGTTCCTAGTTTACCTCTAGCTCGTGAGATAGAGTTTTTTATAGAGTTAGCATCGGGCACGAGACCGATTGCCAGACCCCCATACCGTATGTCACCCTTAGAGATGAGATAGCTTAAGGTGCAGATTCATCAACTGTTGAGCTAAGGTTTTATCCTTAGGAGTACGTCGCCTTGGGGAGCACTATTGATCTTTGTGAAGAAAATGGAGGGTTCACTTCGATTGTGTGTCGATTATCGAGAGTTGAATAAGGTGATGATTCGAAAGAATTATCTGTTACCTCTCATTAATAATATATTCGATCAGTCTAGGGATGCTTCATTCTTTTTAAAGATTGATTTGCATTTCGGTTATCACCAGTTAAGGGTTTGGGAGGAGGATGTCTCGAAGATAACGTTCCTGACTCGGTATGATTCGCACGAGTTTTAGGTCTTGCTATTCGGCTTGACCAATGCGCCTGTAGTATTCATGGATTTGATGAACTGTGTATTTAGGCCATTCTTGGATCAGTTTATTATCATGTTCATTGACGATATCTTGATCCATTCACGATCTGAGGAGGATCATGATGAACATTTACGATTAGCTCTTTTGACCTTGAGGGAGCATCAACTTTAAGCTAAGCTCTCCAAGTGCGGGATTTGGCTGCGAGAGGTGCAGTTTTGGGGCCACAATGTGACGGAGGTTGGGATTACAGTCGATCCTAGCAAGAAACTACTGTTGTCGAGTGGGAGCAGCCCATTACGCCAACTGAGATTCGAAGTTTTCTGGGTCTAGCGGGTTACTATCGGAGGTTTATTCAGGGATTCTCAAAGATTGCGAGTCCTCTTACCCATTTGACAAAGAAGGGTGTTTCTTTATCCTAGAGTTCAGAGTGTCAGGAGGCTTTCGACAGTTTGAAGGAGAAGCTTACATCAGTGTCAGTCCTTACGTTGTCGAAATTTGGGGTTGAGAACTGTGTGTACACTAATGCATCATTACAGGGGTTAGGAGTTGTTCTGAAGTAGCAGGAGAGAAGGATGTCTTATATTTTTAGGAAATTGAGGCCTCATGAGTACCGTTACTCGACTCATGACTTAGAGTTAGTGGTGGTTGTTTTTGCAGTGTATTCGTGGAGACACTACTTACTTGGAGAGAAGCTTACGTTGTTCACCGACCATAAGAGTCTTCAGTATTTGAACATGCGATAGATTAGATGGGTGGAATATGTGAAGGACTACCAGTTTTCCATACAGTACCACCCGGGTAAGGCAAATGTGGTTGCTAATGCTTTGAGCCGGAGACCCGCAATGTCGTTGTCCGTCTTAGATGTGGAGGAGAGTGATGAATTATCAGATTTTAGAAAGCTCAGTGGAAGGAGCTGGGTAGCCTTGATATTGGCAGAGCATTTATGGGGATTGTATCTATATCAGTTTATATAGTTGAGCGGGTTGTGAAGACCCAGTCTTCTGATGACTTTTGTCAAGAGAAGGTGAAGGCATTGATGTCCAGGGGCATTCAGGGCTTTTAGATTAGTTATAATGGGGGAATTTGTTATCAGGGATAGATTATTGTGCCGAATGATGCCGAGTTGCGAAAGGCCTTATTGTCTATGGCACGTGGATCTAGATTCACTTTTCACCCCGGAGGTGATAAGATGTATCAGGATATGCACCGTATGTATTGGTGGGTTGGGTTGAAGCATGATGTAGCCGAGTTTGTCTCAAAGTGTGACACTTGCTATCTTGTAAAGGTAGAGCATCAGAGACCTGGAGGGGGGTTACAGTCGTTCTCCATTCCCGAGTGGAAATGGGAAATCATCTCCATGGATTTTATTATTGGGCTACCAAGATCGCAGCATGGTCATGATTCGATTTGGGTCATCGTCGATAGAATGACAAAGGTGGCCCATTTCCTTACAGTGAGGATGGATTATATGGAAGAATAGTATGCCAGGATGTTTATTACGGAGATTGTGAAGATGCATGGGGTACCGCATGTCATCCTGGCCGACCGTGGCAGTATTTTCATCTCAAACTTTGGGGGTGGTCTTCAAGAGGTGATGGGAGTTCAGTTGAGTTTGAGTACTGCATTCCACCCTCAGTCTGATGGTCAGGCGGAGCGGGTGAATTAGATTTTGGAGACATGTTGCGAGTTTATGTGTTGGACTTCAAAGATGGTTGGGATATGCATTTGCCACTAGTGGAGTTCGCATATAGTAATAGTTATCAGCAGACTATTGGCATGGCACCATATGAGGATTTATACGGCAGGCCTTGTCGATCTCCTACATGTTGGTTGGAGTTCAGAGATGCACCAAATGTTGGGTACAGATATTATTAAGGAGACCTCGGAGAATGTTGACTTTATTTGTGCACGGATGAAGACCGCACAGGATCATCAGAAGACTTATGCTGACACAAGGCAGAGGAAGTTAGAGTTTGTCATTGGGGACCAAGTGCTGTTGAGGGTCTCACCCATGAGATGCGTTGTCCACTTTGGTTCCAAAGGGAAGCTTTCACCGCGATACGTGGGTCCGTTTACAGTGTTGAACAGGGTGGTACCGATTGCTTATCGTTTAGCCCTACCTGAACATCTTCAGTGGGTACGCGATGTTTTTCATGTATCCATGTTGAGGAAGTTCTTACATCCCGAGGACTCACACCTGCACATAGATTTAGACGAGATTGAGCAGCATCTCGACGGGATCTATGAGGAGAGGCCGGTTAGGATCTTAGATTGTCGTGAGCAGTAGTTGAGGTTAAAAGTCATTCCTTCTGTTCGTGTTCTGTGGAGTCATCATAATGAGTCTGAGGCCACTTGGGAGAGAGAGGATGACTTGCGAATTAGTCACCCATATCTCTTCACGGAACGTACGTGCGAGACTACCTTGCTTGACTTGAATTGAAATTGATTTGTTTTATTTTGGATTTTGAGGACGAAATCCCGTTCGTAGAGGTGGAGAATGTAATACCCCGTAGTTTCAATGCATAACTAATTACGTGTGTGTGAGAAAATAAATAATTTAATGGGGAAATTAAATTGGATTATGATAAATATTAGTTAGAGTGATAATGTTTTTCATATATGTTTATTAGCATCAAGAGTAAATATGAACGTATGATTTTAAGTTATGTCGTTAGTGAGTGATAGCGACTACTTTACGAATTTTGAGCACGGAACTTAAGAGTCGGGTGCGAAAAGTATATTTTAGGTAAGTGACTAGGATGGCCATTTCGAGTGCACCAATGATTCCAAATATGTCAAAATAGCAGAAATTAAGTACCCAGGAGTTATATTTATGTTCCGAGAGTTTTTAGACCCTTAGTGACTCGAAAAAGGGTATCGTGGTCATTTTACACCCTAGGTTTTAATTAAATCCAAAAATTACCCTTAAAATATAAATAGAATTGGGTAGGGTTTAGTCTTCTCTTTTGTGTGTGTAAGAGAAGAAGAAGAAGAAGAAGAAGAAGAAGAAGAAGAAGAAGAAGAAAAAGAAGAAGAAGAAGAAGAAGAAGAAGAAGAAGAAGTTTGTCATCTTCTTCATCAACACCTCCCTACACAAAACAAAGGCAAGTTAATCTAGATTGTTAAATCTTGAATGTTTGATAAAAAAGTGTATGAACATGAGTTTAATCCTTGAATCTTAAAATTGATGAGATGTAATTAATATGTAAATGATTCAGGATGCATCCAATTAGAACCAAATTGAACTCATACAAATCCATAATTAAAAAGGGGCGAGCATTGCAAGTTGATTTTGGCTCTGTTTTAAGACATAAATAGCTGCGTGCATGCGATTTCTTGTAGAAAATCATGTTATGGACAACTTTGTAGTTTTAAGTTTTTTTCAAAAACGGATCGAGAAAAACTTGAATCTGCGTTTTACATTTCTGCACAGAAAGTTGTCGAAAATAGGGGTGAACATTATAGGTTAGTTGTGGGTCTGTTTTAAGAAAAATGGAAGTGTTCTCTCGAGTTCTAGTATAAAATCATATTCTGGACAACTTTTTAGTTTTAAGTTTTTTCAAAAACGGATCGAAAATGTCTCAAATCTCCGTTTTACATTTCTGGGAAAAAAGTTGTTGAAATAAGAGTGCTAATGTTTTTCATATTGTTAGTAAGATAATTGTGGTGTTGTGCCTTATATTCTAACTTGATCATATACTTATGATTATTAGGGTTATATAACCTTGAAATAATTTTGATGTTCAAGTAGTATATTAATGATGTAAATTATGTTATATCGTAAATAACAACTATTGTATAACTCGAGTAAGAGACTTGATACGATTGTATTTATAAATATGTGTGAAATTATTTTACATGTATATTGTCGAGTATACGCTAGACCAGTCCTCCAGTCGATGTAGGCACATGTTGAATGCGATTTGTTGTGATTGATCCGGTTAGATTCCGCTCGAGTGCCATGTCGGAGATAAACCGTTGGAACCAGACACATGGTTGTAATGCGGGTCAGATAGGAAGACCTTGGAACACCGTGTGATTTAGGACTTAGTATGATTGTCCTTGCTACAAAATATTGGGGAATATTCGTGTGTATGCCTAGTGTTACGACTTGTTCCCCGGGGTAACGACAGTGAGCCGATATGATTTGTTGTGTGAGATATTATGCTTGTATCTTAAAGTAATATTCCGAATCGATGCATTTGATATTATACTTGAAGGAAATATTTTGATACGTTAAATACTGAAATGAGATTAATAATGATTAATCACGATACGATATGATATTACACTTTACTCGATTTTGGGTTGGGTAGTCACGACATAGGAGCATTGGTTGGGTAATTGAACGAATTAATTACTAGAGACAAGTTGTGTTGAGTATGCTTTCATCATACGTACATCTTATAACTGAATATATTTTCCTGTTGTTGACACCCGTTTCTATGTCTCTTCCCCCCTCTCCCATATATATGTACTAATGTATGCCCGTGCCTAAAGGCACAACGAAAATTTCCAAAATACGTAATTGCGAAACGACAAAAATTTTGTTCCCCAACAAAAAAAATAATAAAGTCATGTATAATGTAAATAATAAATGTCTTATATATTATAATCATATATTTTCAAAGTATTGAATCGTGTAAATTTATGTATTAAAGTTTATTTACAACACACATGTGTAGAAAATTTTAAAAATTTATATAGAGTTTACTTTATTTGTAGGACTATCCACCATATTTGAAAAATAAAAAATACTCAAACAACAATAGTAATAGTCCATCTCAGACCTTATATGAATAGTAATAGTAATATTCTGAATCGATGCATTTGATATTATACTTGAAGGAAATATTTTGATACATTAAATACTGAAATGAGATTAATAATGATTAATCACGATACGATGTGATATTACACGTTACTCGATTTTGGGTTGGGTAGTCACGACATAGGATCATTGGTTTAGTAATTGAATGAATTAATTACTGGAGACAAGTTGTGTTGAGTATACGTTCATCATACGTACAACTTATAACTGCATGGATTTTCTTGTTCTTGACACCCGTTTCTATGTCTTCTCTCCCCTCTCCCATATATATGTATTATATAACTGTAATGGTGGACGTTGGTCCTTATCCTATTTTGCCACTCTTCCTTAGAGGGTGGTATCAGAAATTTTCCCGTTGTTAGGGATTTGAGAGTGTTGAGAGGTTTATATTACACGCTTTACCTAGTTTATTTTTGGGCCCGTATGTTTGGGCATTTTATACTCAGTACTGTATTACTTGTCGATCATAAAGTTTCTATGATGTGATTTGGTTACACGTATTGGAGTGTACATGTTTACTTTACTGCATTTATTTAAATTCAGTTTATACTGCCAACATATTGACGTTCCGCTTTAATTTAATTGAGCATAGCTAACAAAATTAGATATAAAAAGTTGGGTTGTCACATAAAGTTTAGAGTCGGGGAAATTGACTCGGATATTTTGGGGCTAGTGCTACGAGTGCTTAGGCATGGATTTATCCAGGTTAATTTTTTATAGGGTTATATAATAAATTATGGAATATTTGAAATAAAAAGGGTGTTAACCTTAAAACGTGGAAATTGAGGAATAAGTTCTACAAGATGAAATCTCGGACCGAAGGAGCGAGTCCGGGTAATTTAGTCGGGTGACACAACTCTAGTGATAATTAAATAAATGTGGGAATTAATTAAATTACGAGTCGGTATATAGACTTGGAAATGTTAGGCTAGTATTACGGTAAACGATAAATGCTGAACGGAGTAGCCTGGATTAATTAAATAAATATATATATATATATGCGGTGATTGTGTAGTATATATATATATATATATATATATATATATATATATATTTGTGTGCTTTATAAATATTAGTGTGAATAATATTTATACGAATACATACCCCTCTAGTGCTATCATGAGAGGTTACGCGATGTCGGTGAATCCCCTGGCATGAGGAGCAGGGCGAGTATAATTCCCAGGTCATAGCGTCCGTATCTAGGGGTGAGACGTCTTGGGTATGATTCGGTCTCATTTTCGAAGGGAACCATGACCGCCTCCATTGCATTTGTTATTATTTGACTGATTCGAGGAGCTAACCGTGTCCGGGCGTCCGGGTGGATGATTATACCTGGATTGATAGCATTGTAGAGAACATCCGGTGAGTGTCTACCCGGGAGGATGGTTATATATTTACGGCATGTGTGTGAATATTGTAATATGATGATACGTATATATGGTGCATATGCTTATATACAGGTAAAATAGTTGATGTGAATTGTATTGATTATACATATAACTCGTGAAATGTTATATGGTCCCAAATGAGAAATGGTTAATTAAGTTAACGTGATTAATAACTTAAAAATCATATATTAAACATACTCGGGCTAGAGTAGTTTGCCAAGAAAGATTATATCGAGAACTAGTCACGGGGTAGAGGACTGGTTGGGTTAAGTAGAAAACGTTAAGTGTGCACAATAGTTGAGGAGTGAGCCGGTACTCAAAGGAGTGCGACACTAGCTTAAATATGAAGAGCATTCATGCATTTTAATTTACTGCAGTTTAATTCACTTGCTAAATTTTTTCAAAATGTTTTGGGTTCTAACCGTTGCAATAAAATTATTTTCAAAACCTTTTAAGTGTCCAGCCACATCCACAGGGACCCAGAATTTCACGTGAGATAGGTTCTAGCGTATATATACAAGTATATAGGTTAACACGTGTTACATAATAATATGTTAATGTTGTTAATTGAAATCCCGGAGAGTAGGGACGTTACTGATGTGATTCAAGGTGGATTGACTTATTATCGAGCGGGGAGATATAACTCAGGATTTATTTTTACGCAAGGAAACTAGTGATAGTAAAGGCGCGGTAGTGTATGTTGTCTTTTGCAGTATAAGAGTGGATGTGTATACTTTTATGTCGAGAGACACATATTTAGGGGTACGTGCTTTGGTGTATCGAGGGGGTTTCTTATTTAGATTTCACTTTGCGGGACATTCCATGGATAAAACTTAGCGCAAACTTGGAAGTGGAGAGATGTTTGGTCATTAGTACAGAAGTTTGGTGCCATGATTAATATATACATATGTGAATTGTGAGATCAAAGTGATAGTAAGATTTAAGGTTGGTAAAAGGCAAGTATTAATTGTGCGGTTAAGCGCAGGTACATGGTCTTTGGGTGACCTGGTTAACTATACTCTCTTAAGAAATATGTGTAGTAATCCTAAGGGTAAGTGATTATGGACCTAGTCGAGTCTTGGGAGTACTAGGCTTACCTGAATTTCGAGGACGAAATGCCTTTGAAAGGGGGGAAGTGTGTAACACATCGTACATTCGAGGACTTTTAATTTTCTTATTTTTGGGAGAAATAGAATTTATTTTATTGGGAAAAAGTAAATTTATGATTTGGAGAATTTATTTAAATTAGAGGATCAATTTAATATGACGAAATGAGATTTAATTATTCAGATTATTTTTGTGTCGCAGTTTTTAGGTCAAAAAATTGGAGAATGTCATAAAATAATTCGGATGGCAATTCTAAGTGCGCGGTTTAGTCCGGATGGGTCGGAATAGTTGGAAAAGAGTACTCATGGGCAGTAAATGGGTCTTGGAGTATTTCCAGGCATATTTAAGCCCACATAAGAGTGTTTGAGCCCTTTTTATAAAGCCCAGAAGCTTAAAGACGAGATTGAGTTTAAACCCTGAAAGTGAGGGTGTGGCAGCTATAACACATTTTAGAAAATTCAATTGAGAGAGAGAAAAGTGGGCCCAATTGGAGAAACCACGAAAGCCAAAATCAAGAATAAATGTGTGTGTTCTTTATAAAATAATCATCATCTACACCAACTGATTCAGACCCTGCGAACCCTAAGGCAAGTGGTTAAACTTGCTTTTAAATTAATTACAGATTTCAATTCATATCATAGTGGATGCGATAAGATGATACAGTTTTTGGGTCACTTGATATATAAATTGGGTTTCAATAAATTTTGATTTATGACTTGTAGAAGATTTGAGAACTCGATTTTGTAATCTTCAATATGTCTGGATGTTTTAATTAAGATTTGGGGATCTTGAAGTCTTAGGTTTGATGTAAGGTTGTATGGGTTACCATATAAAATCTGGGTAGAATTTGAGGTTAAAAATCGTCAATGGCGTATGGAAACTGATCGAAGAAGGGAGAGAGATAGAACCAGGGTCGTTCGAACGACATTGGTTCTGGTTCGAGCGAGAGCTCATGTCGTTCGAACGACGTTATTAATTTCCATCCAGTTTCGTTCTTTTACAATTTGGGTTGGGATGGATTGAAATTGGTTACAGATATGGAATGGTTTTGTGTGGAATTTTAATGGGACAATTAGGGAGATAATCCATAAAGGAAATTAAGGTTGAAAATTGAGTAATTTGTAAACTTTAGATAAATAAGTGTGCAAAACTTATTAAGGAGAATTTTTGGTCATAAATCCTGAATATTTTATTGCGGGATAAGTGAGTGAGTTCAGATTTATTGGTTGAGGGACACCAAGGTAATAAATTAATTAATGCGCGGCTAATTAAAGTTTAGAGTCGGGGAAATTGACTCGAATATTTTGGGGATAGTGCTACGAGTGCTTAGGCACGGATTTGGCCGGGTTAATTTATTATAGGATTATATAATAAATTATGAAATATTCAAAATAAAAAGGGGGTTTACCTAAAAATGAGGAAAATTAGGAATAAGTTCTACAAGATGAAATGTCGGATTGAAGGAGCGAGTCCGGGTAATTTAGTTGAGTGATAATTAAATAAATGTGGAACTTATTTAAATTACAAGTCGGCATATAGACTTGGGAATGTTAGGCTAGTGTTACGGTAAATGGTGCACAAAGTAGCCTAGATTAATTAAATATATATATATATATATATATATATATATATATGTGTGTGTGTGTGTGTGTGTGTGTGTGTGTGTGTGTGTGTGTGTGTGTGTTTATGTGTGTGTGTGTGCGGTGATTGTGTAGTATATTTATATATTTCTGTTCTTTCTAAATATTAGTGTGAATGATATTTATAGGAATGCATACCCCTCTAGTGTTGTCCTGAGAGGTTACGCAATGTGTGTGAATCTCCTGTTTAAGGAGCAGGGCGAGCATAGTCCCCACGTCATAGCGTCCGTATTTAGGGGTGAGACGTCTTGGGTATGATTCGGTATCATTTCCGGAGGAAACTATGACTGCCTCCACTGCGTTTATTTTTATTTCACCGATTCGGGAAGCTAACAGTGTTAGTGTGTCGGTGGATGAGTATATCTAGATTGATAGCATTGTAGAGAACATCCGTAAGTGTCTACTCGGGAGGATGGTTATATATTTACGGCATGCGTGTGAATGTTGTAATATGATGATACGTATATATGGTGCAGATATTTATATACGGGTAAAATACATGATATGAATTGTATTGATTATACATATAACTCGTGAAAATGGTCCCAAATGAGAAATGGTTAATTAAGTTAATGTTATTAATGACTTAAAAACCATATATTAAACATACTCGGGCTAGAGTAGTGTGCTAGGAAAGATATTATCGAGAACTAGTCACGGGGTAGAGGACTCGGTGGGTTATGTAGAAAATGTTAGGTGTGCACAATAGTTGAGGGTTGAGCCGGTCCTCAAGGGAGTGTGACGCTAGCCTAAATATGAAGAGCATTCATGCATTTTAATTTACTACAAGTTAATTCACTTGCTAAATATTTTCAAAATGTTTGGGTTCTAACCCTTGCTATAAAATTATTTTCAAAACCTTTTAGGTGTCCAGCCAAACGGACCCATAATTGTTTCTATTCCAGGGTTACGCAGCTGTGGTATATGTGGATGTTGTAGGATTTTGACTTATCCGCTTCAGTCATTCCATTCCTAGAGTAGGATGCAGTCAGTATTTCATTTGGGCATTTCACCCTAGTTATTTCATTTGTTCCAGTCAGTTGATGTACTCAGTTTATTATTCTAGTGGTTTATATTTTTGGATTTGGGTTTTGTAGCCGGTGGTTTCTCGGTAAAGATTTTATTTATTCATTTTCAGTATTGTTTGACTCAATGATTATGTGAATGGTTTAAATTATTCATCCATATGTTGTTGTTGTTGGATAAAAAGAAAAATTTCTCACCGTTTCTTTTTTAATACTAGGTGGTTAGTAAGTTTTAAAAACTTTTCATCAATGATGCTGAGAATGAACCAAATTAGATTCCTGTTTAATTTGATATAGGACTGATCACCCTGTATTTTATTAGGCGGGGTTTCAAAGATGGTATGAGAGCATCAGGTTCTAGTGTCCATAGGATCTGTCTACCTTTTCACATTTCAGCTTAGCCTTCTTTGATATAGAGCCTTATTATAAGATTGTTGTATTCCTTTACGTATCCGACTTACATTCTCCTGCTATTATATATTGTTAATGTGATTCATATAATATTTCGGTTGAGCGTGGAAGATCGAACATCTTAGAACGTCAAGCGTGGGATGTTAGAAGGATTACAGGAGGCAGGGCTCAGCAGAAGACATAGAGTATTCTGGGAACTATGACGCAATGGGAGTCACCATGATTATTATTCGAACAATTAAAGTTGGAGTAACCGCTGGGGAGGAGTAGTTGCTCCAAGAACCACTTTGAAGGACAATGGTGCAAAGCTAAAACCCCAATTGTAGACAACAAGGGGTTAGGGTCAAAGAAAAAGTTATTTCAGAAGAACAATACGCTAGAATTTGAGGAAGGTGTGGAAGGCTGATTTACCAGTGGATGGAGAACATCCAATTGGGATCACATGTGGGGGGAGTGTAGTGACACTCAAGTCAAAATTTCGAGCAAAGATGTTTACTTATAGGAGCAGCGTTCGGTGATGAGAGTCAGTCACCATAGCCATGGGAAAATTACCATGAATAACGAGGAAATTTGGGATGGGAATTATTACGAATCCTCTCATCAAAGGTTAAATAGAGAGGCAAGAAAGGTTTCAGTAATTCTCCAAAAGGGTCGGACAGTGGCCGGATATGAAAGAAAGTTGATGAAATTCGCAAACTTCGTAACCGATGAGGGTGGATACAATAAGTCAAAAAAGGTTTGTAAGTTGATAAAAGACCCGTGGGTAGAAAGTACAAGCGTGGATAGGAGATCCGGCTGGGATGCCCGATGTCGTTGTCGTTGACGCGGCTTAAGAAGTGTTGAAAGTTCATGTTTATATAGGCTCAAGTGCAAGCCTGTCGCATATGTAATAAACCTGGTAAGACGGGGTTGAATCAACAGGGAAATAGGACGAATACTCGTAATGACGAACGATAAACGGTCAACCCGAACTTGGATGTAATAAGAAACGAAAAAGATGATCAAAGTAGGAAATTTTCTATCACCTAAATGCAAGTTAATTAAACAAATTATGAAACTAAACTTGAAAGAGTAAGCTAATTATGATTTACTAAGTATGAATGGAAAAAATAGGTTAGAACCGACCCTAGTACGTTTACCGGCTATAAAACTAGTTATAAATTAAATAATTGATTAAATCCAGTCTTAATTACTCTCAAGCATTACTTATATGAGGGTACTAGCCCGCATCATACATAATCAAAAGTAAGAATAAAACGATGACGTAGTAGCTACATGCGCGTCACACTCTTAAGCATCCTGCTTACCTAGGGCAAACAAGATCAAAAGTCCTACAACGGTTGTGATCACCACACAACACGATTTGATCATTTACTTAATTCAAGAAACTAATTTTACACACATGCAAACCACATAGGGTTGAGTTCATGCATCCCAACCCCTAAAAGTCTAGCCTAGCATGGCGCGATTAACAAAAAAAAGGGTTTCTACGATGCATGCAACTGAAATCATGATGAAATTACTTTTAAAGAAGAATAAAGATGTAATATCTACTGGTAATAAACTAATTATGCAAGAATTATTGAAATCAAACAATAGAGAAAACACAGAAATCAACTTTACTATATAAATTGTAATTAAGAATTAATAACTTGTAAATTGTGAGCTTTTAGGGCTCTTCTCTACTTTCTCTCTCTAAAACTATGTAAAAAAATCTCCCCCATGTTTGGGAATCATTTTGAATAAATAACCTATGAAGTTATAAGAGTTTTATCCATGCAAGACTCTAGCTGGAAAACTGGATAATTACATAATTTAACCTCCGAATCGGTCCGGCCTGATATTTTGGTTCGGTCTGGTGTATACCGGATCGGTACATTTTCTCTTTATATTGAATCGGTCTGCTTTACATAGGTTATACAGTGAATTCAAGGGTCCGGACTGGTTCGTTTATGATGAAATCCGGATCGGTCCGGGTCCTTAGATTAATTTTTCTTCATTTTCTCATTAGTTTCTCATGATTCTCTCTTATCTTTCAAGGCTCATAACTTTTGTTCTGGGACTCGAATTTGGATGAAGTTTCTTCCTACATGCTTATAGACTCGAGATATTTAACTTTCATTTTGGGTCCTCGTCCGGATTCCAGCTGCAAATTACTCTTTTGCCCTTTTGGCTTTTCTTTTTTTCATTTCTTTCAGTTTCATTCTTTCTCTCTTGCATTAAATACCTGGAAAATTTATGAGAAATACACAAAACTCGATGTATTTTTTATAAGATGTTAGTATTACAGATATGAGATAAATCAACGCATTTTACATCTCCCAAGGTGATAAAAGCTTCTAAATTAAAGGGATAAATCGGAAGAATTTATGCCTAATCAAACCCCCCTAACTTAGAACTTTGATCATTCGAAGAAATGTAAAAGAATCAAAAGCATGGTCAAACTCTAACTAGGGATAGAATACCTCTTTCATGATCAAATGATTGCATTTAGCCATTCAACAAGCCTTTAAACCCCTAGGTTACCCTAGTAGGACGAGTTGTGTCTCGTGAGGGTTTGTAGTGAATATACCCACAAAATTCATTTTCGACTCAAGAAAATTCAAAATGTATAAAAATTGGACAATTTAAACTCCCCGAAAAAAGAGTCACCTTAAAATCATATTCACAAGTCTCAAATCATAATGTGTGTGTGCGAAGCTGAAAATCAAATCGCAAATTTTCACCAATTGATCATTAAGTTACTTTTCGAAAACTCATTATGATTTCAAAATCTCAGGGATACACTCACAAACGAATCACTCGAAATGTGGTTATTTTCTCTCGGTATGCGTGATTTATAACAGTAAATGCATTGGAACACGAATTCATGCACACAAAATTGAAAAACGAAATATTTGAGGTGCAAAAGGTCTCTTCATCGGAATACGATCCAGGGAAACGGGAAACATCATCTCTTTTTCACACCATTTTAATCTCTTTTTATTATCTTTTCGTGCCTTAGCTCTCCACGCAGTAATTAATTTTGCAATATGGACTCGGTTAGGACTTTATCGAGTTGTAAGGTGTATTGGGTAATATGGGAATGGTCGAAAAGTTTGGAATTGGAAAATGTCCTTATGATGTCCGTCAGTGCTTTTTCGGGCTTGCTCAATTTTCTTTTCTTTTTCTATTTTTTCTAATTTCACAATTTTCTTTTTCTTGCTATTTTTTCTGAGCATACTTCAATTTTTCTTGCCCCTTTTTATGCACTTTCCGAACTTTATTTCTGACTTTCCACTTTTCACAATTTCGGGCCAATTGAGTTTTTCGGGTTATCAAACGAAAGGAAAACATTTATTAGTCTCAATTGGAGTTGCAAAAGGTATGAAATTTTGATTACTTTTTAGGTCAATATTTTTGGGTGTCAAACGAGGGTCTACCTCATTGTCCAAATTGCTAAATTCTTTACCATATGCGTCTAGAGATTTATTTAAGTTTAGAGATATATTTAGCGCATTTTTCAAGACAACATCTCACACGTTTTCCATAGCCGTTCAACGCAAAGGTATTGAGATCCTCAATGAAATTTTAAAGCGCTGAAATAAACTTTGAGTTAACCATTAACTAGGATTGATTTAAAAACTCGCAAAAAATGAAAGGCTCGAAATCTCACTGGGTTGGTTAATCTCCACACTTATTCATTAAGTCGTCATTTTTCGCTTAATTTCCATCTTTGATCAATTTCAGCTTTGTGCATTTGATTTTTTTACAACTTGATACAAAAAATTTGTGACATTTTTGAAGCTTTTAAATTCCAATTTTCATTTATTTTGAAGAAAATATTTTTGGCATTTAAAAAATAATTATAAATTTTTTGAATTTTCTAATTTTTTTTGGCATTTTAAAATTTTGTAAAGTTTTAGAAATACGCACTTGTCACCCCCCTCCCCCTAACTTAGACTTTTGCATTGTCCTCAAGAAAAAAGGACAAAAATTCAACTAAGAGCGAAGTAAAAGTGCGAAGAAATTAAACGAACAAATAGTGAAAATGCAAGTTTTTATATACTAGCAAACATGTGTTACAAGAGACAGGGATACAAATCAACCAGCAAGTACAACCAAGTCGAAAGGCAACACAAACAAGCAACACGTAAAACACCATATAAGGGCTTCATTGGGGTGGTGGGCAGTAACTACTGGGCGCGTTAGGGTCATAGAAATATGTAGGTGGCGGCGTACCCATAGACAAACGATACATCTCAGCCTGAGGACGCACCATCATACTAGTGTCGCGTTGATATGCATGACGGTCTTCATGGTACTCAGTCATAAACCCCTCAAAATGCGCCTCGAGAGAGACAATTCGGGCGGTGAGATCTTCTCCTCCTGACATATAGTCTGAATTAGCATCCTCATCATACTCCTCCTCGCCTTCGCCCATCACAATGTCCGCATACACCTCCTCCTCTTGCTCGTCACTCTCATCATCATCCTCGTCATCATCACTCTCATCATCATCCTACTCAACCTAAGCTTCCCTTCGTGCCCGTAGAATCTCCCGTTGCTTCTAACTTTTTGTATGTGTGCCCTGCCCAAGAGGGTTGGGAAGGCGAGGAAAATCGGTGGGAGGCACTACAAGAAAAATGAATATTAGGGACGGTTTTAATTACCGTCCCTTATGCTATATTAAAAGGGACAGTTTTAATTACCGTCCTTTTTATAGTAGCAAAAGGGACGATTTTTAAAAACTGTCCCTTTTGATACGTACCAAAAGGGACGGTAATTAAAACCGTCCCTTTTGGTATGTACGAATTTTTAGCGCTAATTTTTCTCGGGTTAATTTAAGGGACGGAATTTAAAACCGTCCCTTTTGCTATACCAAATAAGACGGTTAAAAAATTCGTCCCTGTTAATATAGCATAAGGGACGGTTACATCCGACCCTTTTAATATTTTCCCTAATTTTTTCCCCCACTGCTTTTCATTTGTTCCAAAAATAGGCCCTAATTCCACGTACAAACTCCCGCTCTCTCTCTCTGCTCTCGCGCTCTCTCCCTCACTCCGCTGCCCAGTCCCCTCCGCCGCCGCTGCGCCCTACCCTTCCGCCTCCGCGCTGCGCAGTCCTACACCTAGACCTCTCCCTCCTGCTCAGATACTGAGCCTCCGCCTCTCCCTTACACAGGAGTAACCCCTCCGCCTCTCCCCTGAGCTGCCCTACCCCCACTCCACCCCCTCCGCCTCCTCCTCTCCCTCTCCGCCTCCTCCTCTCCCCCTCCACCTCCTCCTCTCCCCTGCGCACAGGTATTATATCTCTCCTGCAATATATATATATATATATATATATAGAGAGAGAGAGAGAGAGAGACATACACTATCTCTATTGATTTGTTTAGACATTTGTTAGGGATTTGCTTAGATTGTTATCATATTAGTTTAGGCATTTTTTTATAGTTTTGTTTAGTGATTCAGTGATCTGTTTACATCTTTTAACAGACTAGTTAGGGCTTTTTATGCATTTAACATCAGTAAGTGTAATACAGATTTTTTTTAATTTATCAAAAAAAAGTGTAAAGCAGATTTTTAATTATTTATAGCAAACCAGATTTAAAAAATAAAAAATAAAAATCAGATGGGATTACCGGATCAGACTACCGGATTGTTAACAAATTTGAATTCGGTTGCCAATGTACTGATCCGTGTCTAACTATCGGATCCCGTCCGAATCCGAAAATGTCAAATGAATTCTAGCTACAAAATTTATGGGTTTTTATAATTTTCTAAATCCCATGGGCCAAATGAGAACGTAGGATTTTTTTTCTAGTTTGTTGTTGCTTTGTACTCCATCCATGTTTAATTAGGAATTCATGTTTATAACATTGATACGGACACTTTTAGAACATTGACACAGACAAATGATATTCAAATGCAATTTTGTATATATTTATATATCTTTTTTTTTCAATTTGTAATAGGGGTTCAATAAGATCAACATGGATAAGAGTTGGATCAGAGGAGATAGGACCACAAAGGCGTACGCCGATGGAGTTCAAATGTTTATTGATTTTGCATATAGAAATAAGGATATTCTTACTTCTAGCATCAAATGCCCATGTAGTACTTGTGTTAATCGTGTCTACTATAACTCACAAACTGTGAGGAATCACATAGAGATGTATGGTTTTGAAAAGAGTTACAATAATTGGATTTATCATGGGGAATCATTGGGTGATTTTAATATCAACGTAAATAGTTGGAGCGATGGTATGGTTGTTGATGATGTATTAACCGATTTGAACTCCGGGGCAAGCATGATTGCAATGGTTCAAGAAGGAAGGGGGATTACATGTAGAGAGGAAAATATGGGCAATGATGAAGAACCTAACATCGAAGATCATGACGTGCCCGGCGCAGACCTCCCAGAATATTTTAGACTTTTAAAAGAGGCACAAAGTGAGTTGTATGAGAATTGTCCTAAGGACATTACCGAGTTTTCATTTGTTGTTGAATTATTGCACTTGAAACAACTAAATGGATGGACTAATCGTTCTTTTACGATGTTGATGCTATTCTTGCAGAAGGTGTTCCCGAAAGCCAAGATTCCAAAATCCTTCTATCAAGCTAATAAATTGACAAAAGATTTAGGATTTAAGTATGAAATGTGGGATGCATGTCCTAAGAGTTGTATGTTGTTTCGAAATGAGAGCGAGAATATTGAGAAATGCAAAATTTATGGGGAATCTAGGTTCAAAAATGAATTTGATAGTGGTGAGGGTACAAAAGTAGCAGCGAAAAAGGTAAGGTATTTTCCTTTGAAACCGAGATTATAACGATTGTATTGGTCATCGCATACTGCTCCACTAATGAAATGGCATGCTGATGAACGGATCGATGATGGCGTGTTGAGGCATCCCGTTGACTCCCTTGCATGGAAGACATTTGATGAGCGAAATCCATCTTTTGCGAGTGATTGTCGCAATGTTAGACTTGCGCTAGCAACTAATGGATTCAATCCGTTTGGTAATATGAGCATTGCTCACAGTATTTGGCCTATTGTGCTAATGATATTAAACTTTCCCCCATGGTTGTGTATGAAACAACCCCACTTAATTTTGTCTGTTCTTATTGATGGACCAAAAGGGACCGGTGATAAAAATTATGTACATTTACAACCACTAATTGATGAGTTGAAAGAGTTATGGGCTAATGGGGTACGTACTTATGATGAATCAGTGAAACAATTTTTTCAGTTACATGCGACGTTGTTATGGACCATTTTTTACTTTTAGGGATGGTTTTTTACCATCCCTAATACTCATTTTTCTTATAGTGAGGCTCAATGCCGGCATCCGCTAGGATGGAAGTGATGAGTCGGGCATACGGGAGAGGGGTTTTACCCTTTTGGTGCACGACCACATAGAATATGTCTTTATAAATGATTTGGCCTAGGTGGATCGGGGTGTTAGGGTCAAAGAGGTGATAGACAAGGGTTGCTTGACGCGGGCGCATGGTCGAGTCATTAAAAGTTTGGATTATATTTACACATACGATTTGAAAGGTGAGGCACGCTTTGTCGCTTATCCGACCCACTAGGAATATCTTGGTAGCCCACGGTGTGTCGGGTGCAATACGGAACATGCATATTTCCTTATCAAGGGGGGGGGGAGGTGGTTGGGATATTTTATGGGAAAGGTCTTGGAACGTCCTTAGTTGCTAATTTCTGGATGAGAATGTCCAAGGAGAATGGGACGCGAATGCCGCCCACATACACCTCGGAGACGTTATGCTCAGTTCGGACTAGGGAACCATAAAAAGTTCGTACTTGGGCTGGCCACACCGCTTTGTATGGCTCATTGAGGAAACAACACCAACCCTTTGCCATGAATAGATTAGTGACGAAATTGGGCATCTCGGGCCACATAACTGTGCGCTCCATGTGTAGTTTGTGAGACGGGATGAAGAAGCCCTCACACCATACTCGTTCTTGAAGGGAGCGGTGTACGACCCCGCCGTCATTGAGAATCTCGACAGATTCGTATTTTTTAGGAAGGGAATGGTTGTCGATGTTGACTGAAGGAAAATTGGGTGTATGGGATAGTGAGCGGGAGAGAGTAAGAGAGTGATGAGAGAGTGGTGGTGGAAGAGGGTGGAAAGGGGGTGTATTTATAGATGGGGAGGAGAGCTGGGTGGTTATTTTTTGAGGGAAAATGGATGGGGAGAGTGGTAGGGGACGATTTGAGAGGGAAATGGAGGGATTGGGTGAAAAGGGGGGTGAACCTAGGGAAGATAAGAATTGGCATAAATCAAACCGATCCGGGTTCCCAAGACCAGACCGAACCGGGTCTTTTTTATTTTCAAATTTCTTAAAAACGAACCGATCCGGGTCCCCAGGACCGAACCAGTCCAATTCCCAAAAAGGCTAATTTTTCACCCTAACTTAGAATGATCTTCTCTCTCAAACCTCGGATGTTCCTACCATCATTCCTACGCATGATCGACCTAAAACCTTCCAACGCTTACTCCGAACCCTATACGCTTTCTCAAAATGTGTGATGGTGTTCCTATCCCTAACCTCTCGTGACTTAACCTATAAACTCTAACTACCCTAATCGACTCACAACTACTATACATAAGAATTCACCCTATACACATCGGGGGTACGGCGACCTCTCTGTTCTCCACAAATAACTCGACCCCAAGAACGGGATTTATTTATCTCCTAGTTTCCCCCATTTCCTATTGTAAGTAAATAATCGGAACAAGTTATGCCTAGACCCATAGATGAGGGAGAGACCCTTGATCTCGGGCTGACTCGCTGGGAAGTGATCCTCATAGTCCCTAACTCATTCTTTGCCTATGTGCACCGACTTGGAAGGGGCGTCTCAATTTCTTTTAATTTAAGGAGTGCATGGGCTGGGCTCTAATTCGGATGATACTTGAGTCTTTTCCTCGATATCATTAGAGGACTCAAGGGGTATGGGTGGATGGTCACAAAGAAGGAGTTTATATATTGTTTCTTGCCATTCGCTCTCTTCTAAGTGACTAAATGAGTCCAATAAAGGTTGGACTTTGACATTAAGGTGCTCATCCACAGGCCCGAATTCTTTCTCAAAGTTCTCTAGACTCATATCACCTAACTCTCTCTCATAATTAATTTTCGCATCCTCTCTCTTAATCTCCTCAAATCTATGTGTCCCGCTCATGCCTACGTGCTCGCTCTCGCTCTCGCTTGCGATCATTAAGCATGCCTACCTCACCTCATGCTTAACGTCTAAATCATCGCTCTCACTTGTTGTAACAAGGCCTACCCCTAACGTCTCTCTTCTGTGAGTCCTCTCGTGTTCGTGTGCTTCCTCGATAAGATCTATTTCTCGCGGTTCTCTTTTATCGCCCTCGTTTTTAAAGTTATTAAAGATATTTGTCTCGAGGGTCATGTTCCCAAACGTTAATTGCATTCGCCCAATCCGAGTATTGATAAATGCATTAGCCGTAGCTAATAATGGTCGGTCAAGGATGACAGGAACATGATTGCTCGGGAGAATGGATGTCTCCTCGTCCCAAATAACAAAATCCACCGAGAAGTAGAAAGTGTCAATTTGGACGATCACATCTTTGATAATTACCCAAGGCATCTTCACGGAACGATCCGCGAGTTGGAGAGTCATAGTCGTGGGCTTAAGGGCCCATAAATCTAGTTGCTTATAGATAAAATAGGGGAGAATGTGAACACTCACCCATAGATCTATTAACGCTCTCTCGATTCGGTTATTCCCTGTGATGCACGAAATGATGGGTGCACCCAGATCTTTATATTTTAGCGGAATGTCACTCAAAAGTACCGAACTGGCGTTCTGTGTTAAGAACACATTTTTCTTTACCTTTAGCCTACATTTCACCGTGAGTGAGTCCTTAAGTAACTTAGCATACGCGGGAATTTATTTTATGGACTCGAGAAAAGGTAAATTGATCTTTACTTGCTTAAGGACGTCGAGGACATCAGCACGGGAGGCCCCTTTTTAAGACGGAGCTAACTGTTGAGGGAACGGCGTAGCAGTGGGTGGTTTCACTATGATCCTGGGCTCACTAGTGTCGTTCTCAACATCACTCCTATTTAAGGGGACATCTTCAGCCTCTTTCATGCCGGGCGAAACCTCCTTATCGTTGAGTTTGTTGTGTGGGGAGGTGATAAATCAATAACTCTCCCACTACATAGAGTTGTAATTTCACTACATTGCTCTGGATGGTCGTAGGGTGTAGTGATAACATTAGATTCACCTTGGGGCGGTATTTGGCCTTGGGCTGGAAACTTACCCTTTTCTTGGATACTCATGGATGCTTGAAACTTAAAGATGTTCGCATTAATGTCAGCAAACATGTGATCATATTTACCATTGGTTGCATTTTGGGACTGGATTAATTAGTTTGTAGTATCCTTGAGGTTTCTCTGCGGTGGTGTGATGTATGGTCCGGGAGGTGGTGCATGCATATGTCCTGGCATATGTGATATTTGTTGAAAATATGGGGATGGAGGAGGGGCAATGTGTGAATTAGGATTCAACGCAGCATGTTGTTGCCCGTAGCTAAAACCAGGATGGTTTTTCCATTAAGGGTTGTATGAATTTTCCATGCGGGTCATCGAAATTACCCTTAAATCCTCTGACACCATTTACTTGCTCTTGAAGCATGACCTTGTAGATGGGCACCGTCGGGCATTCCTTTGTTGAATGTCCCACCTCATAAATAGCACACACGTTTTCTATGGAGGTGTGGATGGAGTTGGTTGCTTCTCTTACCCGTACATCAAGCATTTCTCTCATGCTCCTCTCAAATCGATCAAGTCGACGGTCTAAAAAAGTATCTTTGTCTACGTGGTATAGGCTGAAAGTAGGAGTGGTGGACACTTGTCGAGACCAGTTTTGTGCATTAGGATCAGATGTGTCCCACGCTTGAGTAGTCTCAACGACATACTTAAGGTAGATCTCAGCATCTAGCTCGAAAAAGGGTTCATCACACATAGTTTCAATGAGTTGCTTGGAATTAATATTCAGCCCATTATGAAAGAACAAGATAAGTTGCTGTTTATCCAGACCATATCGAGGGCATGAAGTGACTAACTCGTTAAAATGCTCATGACATCGATCGAATGGCTCATTTCCTAGTTGTCGAAAAGTTTGAATTTGAGCCTTAATGGTGTTAATTCGATGGGGAGGGAAGAACTTTTTGAGAAACTTGGATTGCAAATCGTTCCACGACGTAATCGAGTTTGGTGACAAAGACCATAGCCTGCTCTCATCTTTATCCTTTAGAGAGAACGAAAAAAGCTGAAGGCGGATTACATATTTCATGCATGATTGATCGCTAAAGGTCTCGTACGCCTCCTCTAACTCATGAACGTGGAGAAATGATTTCTACGACTCCATTCCATGATAAATGGAAAGTATTTGGATCATCCAATTCCTAAAGTGAAATTGTCCTGCATTCTAGGGGAGTAGAATGCATCCCGGAGTGACTGATCGCTCGGGATATAAGAATTCTCTTAAAGGTCAATACGGTACCTCTCCCTCAACCTTACCATGACTAGATTGATCAGGCGTGTCTCTCTCTTCAAGTGGCTCGGTATCCTCACTCGGTGCGCTCGAAGTGTAACCTGACAGGTAACTCGAAGGATCACTCGAAGTGTGACTTGCTATGGAGTTTGGCGGTGTAGGTTGTGGAACCTAAAATTAAGGAACGTTAGGAGTATGTGGGCTATCAGGATCATACCCAACTAATGAATTATTGTAAATACGATTTGGAGTTGATTGAGGAGTTTGTTGCAGATTTTGCATGAAAGGACTATGGGAAATGTTATATCTTTTTGGATTTTTTTATATTTTCTGAATTTTTTGGATTTTAATGATTATTTTGTCAAAGTTTTAGATTAACTCGATCTAACCTACAGTATACCTAAATCCCCAGAAATGACGCCAAAAACTTGACGCGACTTAAAAAGTGTTTAAAGTGCATGCTTATATAGGCTCAAGTGCAAGCCTGTCACGTAAGTAATAAACCTGGTAAGACGGGGTCGAATCCACAGGGAAATAGGACGAATAATCGTGACGACGAACGATAAGACGGTAAACCCTAACCTGAATCTAAAAAGAAACGAAAAATATGTTCGAAGTAGGAAATTTTCTATCACCTAAATGCAAGTTAATTAAACTAATTATGAAACTAAACGAGCAAGCGTAAGCTAATTATGTTTACTAAGTATGAATGGGAAAAATAGGTTAGAATGCAATCCCCTGACCCTAGTACGTTTACCGGTTATAAAACTAGTTATGAATTAAATAATTAATTAAATCCAGTCTTTATTAATCTCAAGCATTACATATATGAGGGTACTAGCCTGCATCATACATAATCAAAAGTAAGAATAAAGCGGTGTCATAGTAGCTACACGCGCGTCGTACTCTTAAGCATCCCGATTACCTAGGGAAAATGAGATCAAAAGTTCTACAATGGTTGTGATCACCACACAACACAATTCGATCATATACTTAATTCAGAGAACTAATTTTACACACATGCAAACCACATCGGGTTGGGTTCATGCATCCCAACCCTTAAAAGTCTAGCCTAACATGGTGCAATTAACAAAAACTAGAGTTTCTACGGTGCATGCAATTGAATTCATGATGAAATTACTTCTAAAGAAGAATAAAGATGTAATATCTACTGGGAATAAACTAATTATGCAAGAATTATTGAAATCAAACAATAGAGAAAAGAAAGAAATTAAATTTACTACATAAATTGTAATTAAGAATTAATAACTTGTCATTTGTGAGCTTCTAGGGTTCTTCTCTACTTTCTCTCTCTATACTATCAAAAAATAAGCTCCCCCGTGTTTGGGAATGGTTTTGAATAAATAACCTACGAAATTACAAGAGTTTTAGCCATGCAAGATTTTAGCTGGAAAATTGGATAATTACAGAATTTAACCTCCGGACCGGCCCGTCCTGATATTTTGGTTCGGTCCGGTGTATACCGGATTGGTTCGTTTTCTCTTTATATCGGATCGATCTGCTTCACATAGGTTATACAGTGAATTCACGGGTCCAGACCGATTCATTTGTGATGAAATCCGGATCGGTCCGGGTCCTTGGATCAATTTCTCATGATTATCTCTCATCTTTCAGGGCTCATAACTTTTGTTCCGGGACCCAGATTTGGACGCCGTTTCTTCCTACGTGCTTGTAGACTCGAGATCTTTAACTTTCATTTTGGGTCCTTATCCGAATTCCAACTATAAATTATTCTTTTGCCCTTTTTACTTTTCTTCCGGTTTCTTTCTTTCTCTCTCACATTAAATACCTGCAAAATTTATGAGAAATACACAAAACTTGGGGAATTTGTTAAAAGATGTTAGTATCACAGATATGAGACAAATCAACGCATTTTACATCTCCCAAGGTGATAGAAGCATCTAAATTAAAAGGACAAATCGGAAGAATTTATGCCTAATCAGTCATCATTGTTGTACATTTACAATTTATAATTAATGCTCTCGTTAGAAGGGAGCGAAGGGAGTTAGGGAATCTAACAAAAGAGTAAGACTGGATTTTCAGTTCTAGTGAGGCACCAAGGGAAGGGATACACAGTAGAGGACCCAGAATAATGATCAAGATCTAAAAAATTTCTACCAAGTGACAGTGGGTTCATTCAGGGCCGTCAAGGCCAACAATAAGTCCCAGAGGACCAGTGGAGCCAAAGGGACAATAGGGGTAGATATTAGGGTCAAGACTACTCGGTCCACGAGAAGCACAACCCCGATATGGCCAGTGGGGCCAGAGCAAGGGGAAGGGAACAACGAGGTGTATTATGGTTAAAAAGTAAAAAAATGTGTGTGGATTTTGGCCACAACGAGTCAGGGGACACGAGAGGGATGCCTCACAAGGGTAGCAGTTATAGAAGTCTTGGTTTGGGTAGGATGAGAGTGTCATTTCCAGCAAACCATTTGAGCCACCGATGTAATGGGAAACTGAAACCACGAGTTTTATCCCGGAGTGATTGGGGTATATTTTGTGTGACGTGAGCAAGTAACATGAGTTTGTTAGTACTAAATTTGCGGGTGAAATGGGTTCGGTAGAGATATCATCAATAGTATTACAGTTGTAATTATTGACCGTTGAGTAGCGGGGCTCATTTTAGTTCCACTTGTAGGGAGAGGGTGTGGGTACTGAGAGGGTATATTTTTATGGTAATCCCATGATGAAAGGTGATTATGTTCTTGCTATTTTATCCTGAGTACATACGGGTTAACAATGGTGAGCGATTATCGCAAGACTATCGTGTTTGTTGTACCAGGGCAGGATGTATATTCTTTTTGTGATATCTCACCTGAAAGAAGGTCGAGCTCGTGATAGTATTTTGTAAAGTAGACTTCCGAGAGTACAGTTGTCTAGTTATATTGGATCCCGGTGCGAAGGGACTCTTACTGATGAGATTCAGGGTATGTCGAGTTATTATGGAGCAGAGTAATTTAGCTCGTTATTAATTTAGCGCCAATGACTTAGTGATAGTGCGAGCGCAGTATTATATGACTCCTCTAAATACACGGGAGTCAATGATTAGACGTGTGAGTATAGGGACAGGTTTTCAGAGTCTGGGGTGTATGCTTTGGGTTTTACAAAAGCGAGGACCGATAATGCTGAAGAATAGTGCATTGGGAAAAATTCTTTTGGGCTTTGCTGTAAGATGGTATACGCATAAGCCTTAATAAATTTCGGGAGTGGAGAAACGTCCTTGGACGCGAGGACATCTGATTTAATGATAATTAGTGAATGGGTGGAGAAAATACGTGAAGCAGAGAGCCACTAAGAAATAGGGTCGTTGGAGCCGGGAGGTGTTGCGAAAGAAACACTGGGAAGATTTTCATCACAAGTTGATAGGTGGGGCAATATCGGGAAGAATTAAATAGTAATTGGTAAGGTCATTGAGAATACCCGGAGGATACAACCATGCCTAGAATACGGGGGGCGAACTTGATATAAGTATGTTACTTATGGGATGATCTGATGTTTGTGCAAATATGCATGGAATATAGGGTGTATGGGCACCCTGGGGGGAGCCAGAGTCTCTCCTGGTCAGATACTTAGCAGTTTGGGGAGAAAACACAAGGGTAATGATTTATGGAATATTCCTGGAAAAGGGGGAAAAAGTGCCCCTCGAAATGTGAAACGTGGAGCGTGGGTATGTTTGGAGTGACATTTGTTGCGTCACAACCTAAGATTGTTACCACTAGGATCCGCGAGTAAGACGGATTTAGTGGGTGCATTGACTATGATAGCCATAATATATATATATAAGAACCGTAGGGTAGAGAAGTTCTATGGTGTTAACCACGAGAGAGTGGGGGTACACTAAGAGGATGGTTACATTATACGAGAGATTACTACTTTTGAGAATTATGGAAATATGGTGGATGATTTTGCAAGTTCCAACTGGTTAGCGGTAGTGTATGTTATCTTTGGCAGCATAAGAGTGGATGTGTATACTTTTTTGTCGAGACACGGGTATTTGGGGGTACGTGCTTTAGACTGAGGGCCTAACGGATCTCAACGACCGACAATGTTAGATAGTGGTGTATCAAGGGGGTTCCTTGTTTAGATTTCTCTTTGCGAGACGCCCCATGCATGAAACTTAGCGCAACGTTGGAAGTGAGGAGATGTTTGGTCATTAGTACATAGGTTTGGTACCTTGATTAATATATACATATGTGGGCTGTGAGATCAAAGTGATAGTACGATTTAAGGCTGGTAAAAGCCGAGTACTAATTGCGCGGTTAAGAATGGGTACATGGTGTATGGCTGCCCTGGTTAACTATATTCTCTTAAGAAATATGTGTAGCGATCATAAGGATAAGTGATTAAGGAGCTAGTCGAGGCTTGGGAGTACTAGGCTTGTCTGAATTTCGAGGACGAAATTCACTTGTAAGGGAGAAGTATGTAACACCTTGTAAATTCGAGGACTTTTAATTTAATTATTTTTTGGAGAAATAGAATTTATTTTATTAGGAGAAATTAAATTTATGATTTGGAGAATTTATTTAAATTAGAGGATCTACTTAATTTGACGAAATGGGATTTAATTATTCGGATTATTTTTGTGTCGCATTTTTTAGGTCAAAAAAATTGGAGAAAGTCATAAAATAATTCAGATGGAAATCCTGAGTTCGTGGTTGAGTCCGAATGGCTTGAAATAGTTGGAAAAGAGTACCTATGGGTATTAAATGGATCTCGGGGTATTTTTAGGCATATTTAAGCCCGCAAAAGAGTGTTTGGGCCCCTTTTATAAAGCCCACAAGCCTAAAAACTGGATTGAGTTATTAAACCCTAAAAGTGAGAGGGTGTGGCAGCTATAACACATTTTAGAAAACCCAATTGAGAGAGAGAAAAGTGGGTGCAATTGGAGAAACCATGGGAGCTAAAATCAATAACAAATGTGTGTGTTCTTCATCAAATAATCATCATCTACACCAACAGATTCAGACCCTATGAACCCTAAGGCAAGTGATTAAACTTTCTTTTAAATTAATTACAGATTTCTATTCATATCATAGTAGATGTGATAAGATGATACGGTTTTTGGGTTAGTTGATATCTAAATTGGGTTTCAATAAATTTTGATTTATGACTTGTAGAGGATTTGAGAACTCGATTTTGTAATCTTCAATCTGTGTGGATGTTTTAATTAAGATTTGAGGATCTTTAAGTCTTACGTTTGATGTAAGGTTGTATGGGTTACCATATAAAATCTGGGTAGAATTTGAGGTTAAAAATCATCAATGGCATATGGAAACTGATCGAAGAAGGGAGAGAGATAGAACCAGGGTCGTTCGAACGACATTGGTTCTGGTTCGAGCGAGATCTCATGTCGTTCGAGCGACATGCTGCTCGTTCGAACGACGTTATTAATTTCCAGCCAGTTTTGTTCTTTTACAATTTGGGTTGGGATGGATTTAAATTGGTTACAGATATGGAATGGTTTTGTGTGGAATTTTAATGGGACAATTAGGGAGATAATCCATAAAGGAAATTAAGGTTGAAAATTGAGTAATTTGTAAACTTTAGATAAATAAGTGTGCAAAACTTATTAAGGAGAATTTTTTGTCATAAATCCTGAATATTATATTGCGGTATAAGTGAGCGAGTTCGGATTTATTGGTTGAGGGACACCAAGGTAATAAATTAATTAATGCGCGAATAATTAAAGTTTAGAGTCGGGGAAATTGACTTGGATATTTTGGGGCTAGTGCTACGAGTTCTTAGGCACGGATTTGGTCGGATTAATTTATTATAGGGTTATATAATAAATTATGGAATATTTGAAACAAAAACGGGGTTAACCTTAAAACATGGAAATTGAGGAATAAGTTCTACAAGATGAAATGTCGGACCGAAGGAGCGAGTCCGGGTAATTTAGTTGGGTGACACAACTCGAGTAATAATTAAATAAATGTGGGAATTATTTAAATTACAAGCCGTTATATAAACTTGGGAATGTTAGGCTAATGTTACGGTAAATGGTGCACGGAGTAGCCTGAATTTATATATATATATATATATATATATATATATATATATATATATATATATATATATATATATATATATATTTGCGTGATTTATAAATATTAGTGTGAATAATATTTATAGTAATACATGCCCCTCTAGTTCTATCATGGGAGGTTGCGCGATGTGGGTGAATCCCTTGGCTTGAGGAGCCGAGCGAGTATAGTCCCCAGGTCATAGCGTCCGTATTTAGTGGTGAGACATCTTGGATATGATTCGGTCTCATGTCCGGAGGGAACTATGACCACCTCCACCGCGTTTATTTTTGTTTCACTGATTCGGGGAGCTAACTGTGTCAAGGTGTCTGGGTGGATGAGTATACCTGGATTGATAGAATTTTAGAGAACATCCTGTGAGTGTCTACTCAGGAGGATGGTTATGTATTTTCGACATGTGTGTGAATGTTTTAATATGATGATACGTTTATATGGTGCAAATATTTATATACGCGTAAAATACATGATGTGAATCGTATTGATTATACATATAACTCGTGAAAATGTTATATGGTCCCAAATGAGAAATGGTTAATTAAGTTGATGTGATTAATAACTTAAAAATCATTTATTAAACATACTCGGGCTAAAGTAGTATGTCAGGAAAGATATTATCGAGAACTAGTAGCGTGGTAGAGGACTAGGTGGGTTATGTAGAAAACGTTAGGTATGCACAATAGTTGAGGGGTGATCCGGTCCTCAAGGGAGTGCGACACTAGCTTAAATATAAAGAGCATTCTTGCATTTTAATTTACTACAATTTAATTCACTTGATAAATATTTTCAAAATGTTTTGGGTTCTAACCCTTGATATAAAATTATTTTCAAAACCGTTTAGGTGTCCAGCCACAGGGACGCCATAATTATTTCCATTCCAGGGTTACGCAACTACGGCATATGTGGATGTTGCAGGATTTTGAATTTGCCACTTCAGTCATTCCATTCTTAGAGTAGGATGCATTTAGTGGTTCATTTGGGTATGTCGCCCTTGTTATTTCATTTGTTCCAGTCAGTTGATGTACTTAGTTTATTATTCTAGTGGTTTATATTTTTAGATTTGGGTTTTGTAGCCGGTGGTTTCTCGGCAAAGATTGTATTTATTCATTTTCAGTATTGTTTGACTCAGTGATTGTGTGAATGGTTTAAATTATTCATCCGCATGTTGTTGTTGTTGGATAAAAAGATAAAATTGTACACCATTCCTGTTTAATTTGATACAGGACTGATCACCCGGTATTTTTTTAAGCGGGGTGTCACACAGGGGAAAACATTCAAAACCCTGAACATGCCCCTATTAGATACTTATATATTTAAACACCCTTGTTGTTAACGCAAAAATTCTCCATCTATGAGGACCAATCAGAAAAGGACACATGTCATCCTACGTGGCAATATTCGACATCCGAGGAGAGTTGGTCGGCTGCCGAGGAGAGTTGGTCCGTACCCGAGGAAAATTAGTTGGCACCCGAGGAGTATTAGTCGGGACCCGAGGAGAGTTGGTCGGCACCCAAGGATAGTTAGTCGACACCCGAGGAGAGTTGGTCGGCATACCAACCAGGAAGATCAAAGGATAACTATGCATTTAATGTGCATTAATGAAGATGGCAGCGCATTTAATGAGCCTTAATGTACATTTATACTGTATTAATAGATGACAACACATAGCATACCAAGCAATTCAACAATTAGATTCGTTGAATGTAGACATAAATGTCTACATACAATGAATCTCTTGATCTCCCATCACTATAAATACATGTATCCCCTTAGCCAAAAGGGAGGAGATCCAAGAGAACCTAGAAACCCCATACACAAGATACACATCCTTTCTTTCTCTATACCCTATGGTGCTATTGTAAACCCATGGGAATAAAATAACAGTGGACGTAGGCTTTATTCATAGTCGAACCACTTTAAAAATCTTTGTCTATCATGTGCTTGATTGGATTGTTTTTATCTATTTATCTGTGATCATAAAAACAGGATTCGGTCCAGTTTTTTTGCATCAACAGATTGGCGCCGTCTGTGGGAACGTATTACAAGCATTGTTCTCCATCAAAAGCTAAGTGTTTATTTTCTCTACGTATAATCAATTATACATACATCTGTTGATTCAATCATGATTTCTATGTTTATATACATAAATTAGTTGTCCAATTTTTATTTATGAATCATAACTGTTAAATTAATTCTTGTTGAGAAATCTGTGAAATGGTGGATTTCATAAATCAAAACTTTTGGCTTGATTCTCAAGTTAAAATTTTATCTCATGAAATCAATATTTTAAATGATTACATATACCAATATATACGACGATGATAAGATTTGATAATTTTCATTGTTGATTTTGAAATAATTTTTGAAAGATCTTTGATGACTATTCAAATTCCCATTACATTTTTAATCAGAGAATGGGAAAAGGTTAAAGACAATAAAAAATTTTCTCATGGAAATCATGACCCAGATCTACTTTCTCTCTCTTTAAGTTCGAGTTTCTTTGAATTCATTTTTATGAACTATATACTTAATTTGGTTCATCTTCCATCTATGTCAAAAAAGTCAAATTGATTGATTTTTGATATAAATTTGGTAATAACTTCGATCATTCACTATATTTTTATCTCTCCAAATAGGGAAGAGGAAGGGATCAATATAAAAAATAATTTTCTCTCACTAGAAAAATCATTACCCACCTTTTGTAAAAGAGGATCAGTAAAACAAATCATGACCATATCAAGACCCTGGGCACAAATTTGATATGTTGGCCCCTCGTTCATCACATCACATGGTTTCTTTATCGGAATCACACGATATAGTGGATTGGATAATTATTCATTTAATTAACATTCTTAATGCTTAAATTTTACATCGAATGTTATTTTTTTATCTAAGGATTCGAGATATTCTGGTCAGTCATCTATATTGTTGGTCGGCATCATCTTGGGCCATATTTTATTAAATAGAAGGTTAACCAGACCATTTTTGTTTGTCGAAGATAAGATTTGAAGATCCATCAGCAACGTTGAAATAATTTTATCCAACTACGAGGTATCTTATTATTGGTCGGAAGCCCCATATTGTAGCTCAGTGGAACCAATTGCAGGTCGACGATCATCTACTTCTTGATCGGCGATATCTCAGTCTTGTTCGGAGGGTTTAATTTACTGGTCGGCAACTATCCAACCATCCACTTTTTGGTCGGTAACATCTAATGTTGTTCGGTGCTGTCAATGCACCATTTTTGTTGATCGGCGAAATTGCTCAGTTGGTCGGGGACCATTTGCTTCTTGGTCGACGCCATATATTCTATAACTTGAGATATCCTTAAATGTTGGTCGGCAACATCCATGCCGTTTTTCGGCAGCAGTAGAATCTTGGGGTATTAAAAAATGCGAAGCACCCCAGATATTTCTTTAAACACGAGTTCAGCTCGGGGACAAACAGGGGTATTAAGTCTTTTTTAACTTGTGATCACCCCAAAAATATTTTTAAAACCAAGTGATAAATAATTTTCAAACAGCAACTTATATCTGATTAGTTGTTGGAGATTAAATAACTTTACAAAAAACTCTACGTCTTATTTATGATGCATATTTGATAAAAAATTATCCATCTAACACACATTTGGCATAAAAATATTATTTCATATTTTGAAATTTTTATTATTTTATGTTGATACACATCACATATTATTTGGCTGAATAATTATTCTCATGATAATAATTATTTTCTCTAGTCTCGACAGGTGCTCGGGCAGCCTATTAAAATGTCATAGGGACGATATTCAATCCCGATGAAAGCTCTCGTAAACCTCTGGAAAAGTAGTATTGCTCGACATCAGGCAATTGTGCCTCGACATATAAGCCAACATATATTATTTCATTTTTTGAAATTAATATTTTTATTTCTCAAACATATACCTGTCATATATTTATTGAATGATTAAATTATTCTCACGACTAATCAATTCAGCCTACACAAATGGTAGAGCAAGCTATTAATTTTTACAGGTACAAGATTCAACTCCGACGAATGCTCGAAAATAATCTTACTCTTCTGAAAAATATTATCATAGCTCGGCAGTATGAAATTTCACCTCAGCGAGGAACTATTGATTTTATTATTGCTATGATATCTGCTCCAGCACAAATGATTCTATATATCCATTGAGATTCATATTCTATATTCATCTCAACATGGAGCTCGGCGAGATACTCATTATATATTCAGCTCCGAGGAAAAGCTACAACAGTTATTATATTTCACCCCCAACGGATAGTTGGTCGGGGCAATTCTTATTTATATTCAGGCCCAAATATCGGCTCAAGCACAAATTATTCTATATATCCCTTGGGATTCATATTCTATATTCATCTCAACATGGAACTCGGCGAGATACTTATTATCATATTCAGCTCCGGGGAGAACTATAACATTTATTATATGTCACCCCCAACGGATAGTTGGTCGGGGTAATTCTTATTTATATGGAGGCCCAACAAAGTTCTCAGCCATATTCTTATGTTCTGGAAAATATTATTATTATTCGGCATTATGCAATTGTGCCTCGACAAGATACTTATTCAGCTTTGAGGAGAATTACAACATTCGTTGTATTTCACCCCCAACGGATAGTTGGTCGGATAATTCTTATTTATATTCAGGCCTGATAACGTTCTCGGCTATATTCTTATGTTCTGGAAGATCTTATTCTTGTTCGGCATTATATAATTCTACCTCGACAGATCAACGAGGCACTTTATTATTTTTAATTATTCTTTATATCTATTTGGATGCATATTCTATTCTTATTTCAGTAAGGAGGTCTCCAACATTTATATTATCTTATTCCCAACAATCTTTGGTCAGCTCCAAGGAGGTCTCCAACATTTATATTATCTTATTCCCAACAATCTGTTGGTCAGCTCGAAGGATGCCTCCGGCATTTATTATATCTTATTCCCAACAATCCGTTGGTCAGCTCCGAGGACGTCTCTATCATTTATTATCAAAAATGTATTCCTCCGGGAAGTAAAACTTGTATTCCTCCGGGAAGTAAAGATACTTGTATTCCTACGGGAAGTAAAACTTGTATTCCTCCGGGAATTAAAACTTGTATTCCTCCGGGAAGTAAAACTTGTATTCCTACGGGAAGTAAAACTATATATTCCTAAAAATGCCAACTTATGTTGGTTAGGAAGTAAATCTATTCCCAAAAATGTCAACTCAGGTTGGTCGGAAATAAGAAGCTGTCAACTACATTTGGTCGGAAACAAAGTATGAGTATGTGAAAGTGATCAAGCAAAAAGCATTCAAAGATCATATTCCACACTTGGGGGCTCTATTAAAAATCCAGTTGTTCCTTCGGTGGCACATTCTCATAACATCATGCAGTCGAGCATCAGATTCAGCCCCGACCAATCATCATTCAGGAGTTATTTTTCTTGCTCAGGAATTATTTTTGATATTGAAGTTCAGGAGGCTATTGAAGTTCAAGAGGTATATTGAAGTTCAGGAGGTATATTGAAGTTCAGGAGGCATATTTAGGAGTTATTATGCACATGTTATTGAAGTTCAGGAGTCAGATTCAGCATCTACAGCATTGAGATCTTTACTACTACTGTCCCGACCAACATTGAAGAAGAAGTTGTATGAAAATGTTTCGAAGTCCACCACTAGCTTGGTACTAATCAGATTGAAGAGTTGGGTTCAAAAGCTAGTACGTTACTCGACAAAGTATTCACAGAATCATAAATCAGAAGAATCAAGCACGTGAAGTTAGCACTCAGTTGCTCGGCACAGGAGGCAGTTGGTCGGCTAGCAAACCAATCAACATACTTGAAGATTATGACAAGCTACAAGCTGCATACTATGGCATGGCTGCATCCAAATTCCCAGGGGTGATATATAGCACACGGAGTTCCTCAAAAGAAATATTAGCAACCATCGATCAGCCTGCATCATATGTCGTCCAGGAGATAATGCACTTTATGTTGAACAAATCAAGAAGGTAGCTCAATAATTTCACGAGCATCGAGCAACACTGCAGAATAAATACTCCATCCTTTCAAGTAAATAATCAAGCATGGAGAATTGGGGGCTTCTGTTAACGAAAAAATTCTCCATCTACGAGGACCAATCAGAAAAGGACACATGCCATCCTACGTGGCAATATTCGACATTCGAGTAGAGTTGGTCGGCACCCGAGGAGAGTTGGTCAGTACCCGAGGAAAATTAGTTGGCACCCGAGGAGTATTAGTCGGCACCCGAGGAGAGTTAGTCGGCACCCGAGGAGAGTTGGTCGGCATACCAACTAGGAAGATCAAAGGATAACTATGCATTTAATGTGCATTACTGAAGATGGCAGCGCATTTAATGAGCCTTAATGTACATTTATACTGTATTAATAGATGACAACACATAGCATACCAAGCAATTCAACAATTAGATTCGTTGAATGTAGACATAAATGTCTACATACAATGAATCTCTTTATCTCCCATCACTATAAATACATGTATCCCCTTAGCCAAAAGGGAGGAGATCCAAGAGAACCTAGAAACCCCATACACAAGATACACATCCTTTCTCTCTCTACACCCTATGGTGCTATTGTAAACCCCTGGGAATAAAATAACAGTGGACGTAGGCTTTATTCATAGCCGAACCACTTTAAAAATCTTTGTCTATCATGTGCTTGATTGGATTATTTTTATTTATTTATCTGTGATCATAAAAACGGGATTCGGTCCAGTTTTTTGCATCAACACTTGTATAAGTTTTACATTGCATAAATATAATTTCTATGTATATGCAGCCTAGAAATTGAAAGACGTAGCCCGCCTTTAGTTGCAACTCCATGCCTCTAATCCACCTTCAACTCAATGGACGAGAAACACTCTTGTATTATGTTATTCACCAAAAGTTAAAAGTTTAAGGAACTAACTAAAGATTATTCCGTCACTAAAACCATTAAAGTTCCCAAACATCCACACTTAACCTTCTTTGATCAAACACCTTTAATCACATGTAAAAAATGATTTGATGGGGAAAAGTCGCATGGAAAATTGGAAATAGTTTCCATCTGCAAGTTCTTCCCTATCAACACCTTCGAATATTAAAAAATCTTATTGTCTTCATTTTTTACATGAATATGTGTTGAGGGTTTGAAATAAAAATTTGAGGTTTTTGTCTCAGATTTGTCTCTTGCTCTTCTAGAGTCAAGGTGGAGTCAGGGGCCGCGGGTTATTTCACAGGTAGGGGAATGAGAGAAAATGAAAATTATAGGTTAAATCAAATGGAGGATTCCTCGACACCATCTGATCTCTCTATGTCCGAACATTTGTTTTTTATAATTTTGTGAGATCGACAGCTTTAATGCTAATTAATGGCATACACATGAATAAATACATAAAATAAGAAACAACTCAACTATTATTATACTGTTAAAATTGATGGTGCAATAATAAGTACTAAATATATACACAAATTGATAAAATATTCACGAAAAACATTTTCCCTCCCACAACCTAATTAGTAAATGTTGCATCGTTTAGACAACTGTTGGTAAACGCTTGGTGCTTGGCGCATCAAAGTGAATCTGATGTAAATAACAATGCGGAAGTGTAAAATAAAACTAACCTACACAACAACAACTAAAAGAAATTATGAATGGGTATCAACTTCTCTCTCTAAGCTCTCATTATCAAAATGTCCAAATTTATACAAATGGGAGACTTTGGGTCGATTTATACTAAAGTTACAAAAAGGGTAAAAAGCCCTAAAATAAAAGAAATAGAAAAAGGGATGCTACTGTCTATGCTCCTGCATCATCCCCCCCCCCCCCCCGAGAAGACCCCATATACTCTAAATACTGCTAATAGAAGTCAGGGTCGACATAATGTAAGGTGGCCTTGGTGATCCAAGAATCCTCGACCTTGGGGCGGCCAACCCAACGGACCAAGTAACGTGTGTAATCTCCCGATGAAGATGATACAAGCTCGGAGACTAGGATGCTCTCAATGCGATCAACATCGAAGCGAACTGGGTGGGCAGTGGTTGTGGTAATGGGCGGGTCATGGGTGCCCCGAAATGGGAAAATATCTGCTACATTGAAAGTACGGTGCATACGAAACTCAGTAGGGAGGTCAACTTCGTAGGCATTCGATCCACAAGCTTGGACAATCGAAAAAGGACGAAATCCACGCATAAGGAGCTTGTTGTATTTTCCCTGTCATCACGCCTTCTGAAGGCATGCCATGATAAGATCATCTGGCTGGAAGGAAACAAAGCGATGGTGTTCATCTGTCGCCTATTTATAGGAGGCATAAGTGGTCTGTAGCCTAGCACGGATGTCGGCCTGAATGGAAGCCATGCGAGTAGTAAACTCCTCAGCTGAGGGACATGTAGGCACTGTCTAGGGAAGATCGGAAAGATCTATGGACATAGTGGGTGATTGTCCCAACACAATATGGAACGGGGAGAGGCCAGTAAAATGGTTGATGGTGTTATTGAAGGCAAACTCGGCCTGGACAATTACTATATATTCATCTGCGGGGATGCTACTAAGACAGACACCTCAATAGATCACCCACGCTCCGGTTGACCACCTTCGTATGGCCATCCGCCTGAGAGTGAAAATCAGTCAAAAACTGTAACTCTGTCCGTAGAAGCCGCCACGACGTACACCAAAAATGCTCTGTAAATCGTACGTTCCTATCGGAAGTGATGTTGTTCATGAATCCGTGTAGACGGACAATCTCACGGAAGTATAAAAAAGCGACATGGGACGCATCTGTCATGCGGGAACAAGGGATAAAGTGCGACATCTTGGAGAACTTATCCACTACAACCAAGATGGAATCATGACCAATTGAAGTACGGGGTGGCCCAATAATAAAGTCCATCAAAACATCCTTCCACGGTCTTTAAGGGATCTAACAAGTGTAACAACGCTGAATGAAGGTGTTGGCATCCCTCCTCATTATCGTCAAGTAAAAGTGGTCCCTCGGCATCACATGGGTACGCGCCTGTCCCAAATGGCCTGACAGTCCTCTGTGAATCTCAGAAATGATCTTCTCCCGTAAAGTAAAAAATTGAATACATAAGACCACCCCATGGTGTAAGAGTCCATCTTGCAAGAGATACTCACCCGAGGCCCCATTGCCCTACTAGTAAGCTGCAAAAATCGATTCAAACTCCACGTCCATCGGATAGAGGTCCCGGACCTCATCAAACCCAAACACTTGACTCATGAGAGTCATCAATGCATGTGCCCTCCTGTCAAGGCATCCGCCACCAGGTTCAATTTTCTCGTCTTGTACTATAAGTGAAATGTGTAGCGCTGCAGGTAAGTGGTCCATTTGGTGTATCTGTTGCTAACACGCCGCTGGCTATGGAGGAAACACGAGGCCTCATGATCTGATTTGATGATAAACTCCTTATGAAGGAGATAAGATGGCCAAAACTTCACCGCAGTCACAACCGCATAGAACTCGAGATCATATGTCGAATAATTGAGCGCATCCCCAGTCACCTTCTGGATAAAGAACGCGATGGACTTTTCGTTTTAGCTCAGCACAACTCCCGCTCCCGTCTTGCAAGCATTGCAAGACAACTCAAACAATTGATCGAAATCAGGCAGTGCTAGGATGGGCGCGATCGTCATCACTCCTTGACGTGCGTGAAGGCTCTAATTCCCTCCGTAGTCCACCGAAATTCGGTGATCGAAGAAGTACTCATCAAATCCGTGATAGGGGTCATAACAGTGCTGAACCCAGCTATAAAATGCCGATAAAACCCTGCTAGTCCATGAAAGCTGCGGACCTGAGACACCAAAGTGGGTGTGGGCCACTCCATTATCGCCTGAACCTTAGCGTCGCCCACTCTGAACGATCACCGGAAACCACATACCCCAAGAAAGTCATCGATGGCACTAAAAAGGAGCACTTCTTCAACGTGAGGAAGAAGAGTTCGGGGCGTAAAACCTCCAATACCCAGGCCAAATGCTCAAGGTTCTCCTCCTCGGATCGGCTGTAAATCAGGAAGTCATCAAAGTAAACCATCACGAATTTGCCCAAAAAAGGGGCGCAAAATATGTGTCATCACCCTCATAAAAGTATAAGGAACATTATAGAGGCAAAAAGGCATCACCGTCCACTCATAGAGTCCATCCTTCGTCTTAAAGGCAGTCTTCTATTCATCCCCCAGTCTCATGCGAATCTGATGATAACCACTCTTTAAGTTTAGCTTGGAGAAAATCGTCGCACAATGGAGTTGGTCTAGCGTGTCCTCTAGTCTCGGGATAGGGAACCTGTACTTCACGGTGATCTTGTTAATAGCGCAGTTATCATCACATACGCCAAATCATATTCTTCTTTGGCACTAATAAGGCGGGTACCACACAGGGAGACATGCTCTCTCGAATATAACCCTTGTCACACAGCTTCGTGATCGGTCTCTGCAACTCTGCATGCTCCGTATGCGACCTACAGTAATGGGGGACATTGGGGAGATGCGCCCCTCGTACAAAACCTAAAACATGTTGTATATCCTTAATAGGAGGAAGATCATCTGAGGGCATACATACGTCGACATACAAATCCAACAAGCTCTGGACACGTGGAGGAACGGACGCCTCTGGAGTGGTAATAGAACTAACGAGGGCATAGCATAATCCCGTCTCTGCGGCCTCTGTGGCTAACTCCTCGTGCAAGACTATTAGGGCGGAGGGTCGTGTTATCGAGAAGGGTTGCATGGGACGAAGGAGAAAGTCCCTACCCTCATACTTAAATGAGCAAGTATTAGCTCAATCATTGTGCATACTACAATGATCAAACTTCCATGGTCTCCCCAAAAGTAGATGGCACACCCGCATGTCCACCACGGTGAACACAATCTCACCATGGTAGTCTCCAATGGAAAAGGCCACTCGACACTGTCAGCTCGGAGTAAGTGTATCCCCACTACCTAACCACCCAATGCGACACGGGGTAGTCACTGATCATGTGAAAAGTTTCAATTTATTCACCATTTTCTGTGCCTGGGGCTGTGTTTTGGCCGGATCGGAAAAGTATGTTTCGAAAAAAAATTCAAAAAAATCGACAAAAAAATCGGCGTGCCGAAGCCGAATCCGATTTTTTTTTTAATTGTTTTTTTTTCGAATTCGAAATTTTCGACAAAATTCAAAAATTCAGAAATTCGGCAAAATTCAAAAATTTGGCAATTTTCCTTAAACATAAATTGGAAAATAGTTCATGGAAAAATTGGAAAATACTTCGGAAAATAGTTCAAAAAATATTTCGGAAAAGAATTCGGATCGGAACAAATTTTGAAAATTTGGATCGGCAAAAATCGGAAATTCGAAATATAAAAAAAATTCAAATTTTCGATCCGATTTTTTTCATGAAAAATCAAAAATCGAAAAATCGAAAATCGGCAATAAAAAAATCTTTCCAAAATCAGATCGAAATTCGGAAAAATCGAAAAATCAGGAAAAAAAAACACAGCGCTACCTACGCCACGAAGTTATCACTAGCCCCGCCATCTATAATCACCATACATAGGCTCCCTCTCGTAGTACAAGTAAAGAAAATACTCATGCGGATCCACGTATCGTCACTAGGAGGAGGTGATTGAGGATCCACACCAACAAATAGACTGGGCAGCCGATAAGGGTACATGGGAAGGGATGAGTAGGATGCCTAATGAAGGGCACCCCTTGTAGGTAGGGTCGAGTTGAGGGTTTATCTCTTCGATCGTTGGTTTATTTTTTGGGGGGTTTTGGTGGGGGGTGAAAATTAAGGTTTCTTGGTGGGTAAAATTTGGGGAAGATGAAGCTAATGGTGATTCGAGGGCCTTATCGGGAGGTGGAGGATTGTTAGGGCTGAAAATGAGGGTGTCGGCTGACCCGCCTAAAAATCGCATGAAATTCTAAGTTTTCAGCGCCGACGGATAGGGCTGGAGAAATTCGACGATGGTGAATGGATTCCGGCCTTCACGATGGTGGACTATAGGGGTTCCGATGAGCCCGACCGAGTTGGGGCGGGATTCGACCAATTCGGGGAGGGTTTGGGTGCTGTTTGAGACTAATCTCCGCCCCTTAGGGTTGTCCAGCATTATGCCACCACAATCGCCACCTCCTTGTGCGAGGGGGCAACATCTCTCATTCGGGTAACACCAACCCGATTCCCAATGTTCAATAATAATCATCAATCCAAGAACAAACCGAGCTCTGATACCAATTTGATGTAAATAACGGTGAAAAAGGGTAAAATAAAACTAACCTACACAACAACAACTAAAAGAAATCTGTAACAACCCGCCCTTTTGGAGACGATTAAATTCCATAATTAAAAATAAATTGGAATTTGGGGAATTTTCTTAAATAGTAATTTTTGAGATTTTCAAGGATTAAATGAGTTTCGAAGGATGTTGTGATTATTTTTGGGACTGTATAGGTCGAAATATTTTAATTATATGTCGTCGTGGAGAAAAGCGACACGAGGTAAGATTTTTAATTAGAAAACCCGCATTTATTTATTTGGGGTTGGAATAGTGATTTGCGGTCAAGTACCTCGGATGGGAATTTCGACTGCGCCATGATTCTCGGAATGGTCGAGATAGTCGGAAAAGAGTGTCCGATAGTCGAAAATGAGTTTCGGGTAATTTTAGAGGTAAAAGTAACTCGTAATTGGGTAAACGAGTCGTTTTTGGGTTTTAAGGGGTTAAACCCTTTTCTTTCGATATAAAGAGAGGGAGAGGGAGAAAAAGAGAAATAAAGAAGAGAAAAGAGAGAGAAGAGAGAGAGGAAGAAGAAAAGAGGAAGAAAATGGGAGATTCCGGCATACCTCCGCGGGATTTGGCTCTCGGTCGTCGGATTATATCCATGAGGTTACTTGCTTTATTTATCTTTTTGCATAAATATCTCATACCGTAGTTTGGTATAAACAAACCCTAAAGGTTTTGGGGTGAATTATCGTGGATAAAACGGGTTTTTGGAAGTTAAAACAATTAAACCCCAATAATATTTCAATTTGTGGAACTTAGGTTTTAACCTAAATTAATTGGTGGTTTTGGGTTCTAGGATGTTTAGAACCCTTAATATATGTGTATTTGTAGTTGGTTGAGGTTGTAGAACATTGGGTGAGGCGACAAAAGCTTGGGAGAAGCTTTAATGGCCGAAATCATCTCGGAGAAGATGATGAATAGTAACCCGTCACTTTAGGGGGCCTTTTTGGCCAAGAAAAGAATTGATTTAGCTTTCGGCCAAAACACGAAAGTTGTAGATCTTTTCGATACGGTCTCGTGGGCGCTGACCGCGTATTTTTCTGATTTTTCTACGATTTGATATGATGTTTACAAGATGATAGCTCCGGGTTGAAATAATCAACTCAGAAATCAAATCGGGAATTGGAAAAATTACGGCTAGAATTAATCGTGTAGATGTGTGCGATTATTTTTGGTGTAGTTTAGAAACCCCGTTAATCAATTTGGGTGGTTGAATTAAGGAATTGAGGAATTTTAATTTGGGAGACCTGGTGTGACCGGTCGACCGCGCCCCTAAGGTCGGTCGACCGCGTCAAGGATAAAGGGCCTACTGCTTTGTTTCGTAGGCTTATTTGTAACCCGCGGTCGATCGGGGGTCTAGTACCGGTCGACCGGTGCCCTGTTTTCAGCCCAAGATTTTGGAGATTAGGATTATTTCTCCTTTTTGAGTTTAATGTTTAAGAGCCTTCCAAATTAGAGATTATGGAGGGTTATGTCCTAAAGGACTTGAGGAATTGGGAGTGTATATATATGTGTATATTCACTTAGAGTGAATTAGTATAATTGGAGATATCCAAATGAATCCGTAGATGGGATTTTGATATATATTACTTATTAAAGTAAGAATATACTTTGGGTTTAGTATTATGCATATATGAATTCATGATTATGATTCTTTGAGAGAATCTTTGGGATTATTGGTCATCAATAGATGGTTTGGCAAATATGGCCATTTTTATATATTCAGGTAGGAATATATGTTATATATATATATATATATATATACTATGTGATTAAAGTATATATATGAATTAAGGGAAATGACTTTTGAAAATGTAAAAATAAACATTTTCAAAAAGGAAAGATAAATGATTTTCTTAATTAATAAAAATGAGGATACACACCTCTCTAAATCGCTATCATAAGGGAAGTTGCGTGCGTATGGTGAAGCCCCCTGACAAATTAACGCAGGGTGGATATAGTCCTATAGGCCATATGAGTGTTTGTTGTATTTTTTCTGCGCTGGTTAGGAGATTCCGGGTGTGGTCTTGACTATCCCGTAGGCATATGGCCGCTTCCCGACGTCTTGCGATGTAGGATCCCAGGTTGTCTTGATTATAGGCCCTGGAAGATGATAGCCATTTATGGGCGCGCACAGTGGAGAAATCCAGACTAGCGGTCTTAGAACGCGTTATATATTAAAGCAATTCATGATAATGGATTGGCTTTAATTACATTTCCTGGAAATAGGAAGGGAAATGGAATAAAGGTTTGGCTTCGGTAACACTCCCGGATGGAAGAAGGGTTGTGGAAGCATATGATATGATCAAAGCATTTTTGTGATAATGAAAATGGCTTTGAATACATTTCCTGAGTATAAAAAGGGAAATGGGATGATATAAAACGGAAAAGCATTTTTTATGATAATAAAATTGGCTTTTAAAAGTATATGATTTGTTAAAGCAATTCATGATAATGAATTGGCTTTTATATTTACATTTCCTGAGTATAAAAAGGAAAATGGAAAGTTTTGAGAAAAATGAAAGTATTGATAAATACTTGATATATGAATCCTCAGTCCGGGAGATAGATCCGGATGATTATGGAAATATGTATATATAAATGGATGAATCGAGTGCCGAGGGTCTAATGGATCCCGACGATCAACCGTGCTGCATAGTAGTGAATCGGGGGAGTTCCTTGTTTGGATTTCGCTTTACGAGACACCCCATGCACGAATATGGCACTGTGTTGAGACTGGGGAGAAGTTTAATCCTTAGTGCTCTAATATTAGTATTTCTTGTGGTATACATATTTATTTATAGATATAAATTTCGTACTGAGGGACTGGCGGAACTCGATGATCGACCTTGTCGCATAGTAGTGTATCGGGGGGGTTCCTTGTTTGGATTTCGCTTTGCGAGACACCCCACACACGAACATAGCGTAGCGTTGAGACTAGAGTGAAGTTTAGCCCTTAGTACATCTGTTGGACTATCTAGGGTAGATAGTGGTTGGGTGATAGACTAGTTTAGCAGGGTAGCTTGACTAGGATGTTTAGAGGGATGCGCTAGGAGTGCACTGTTAGTGGAGAGGTGAGGGGTATCTCATGGGAGTGCGATACCAAACTTAAATATGAGGTAAAACCTTTTTCAAAATAATAAGGCATTTATGCACTTGAAAAATATTTTCAAAACTCGGGCTCTGACCCGTTTATCTACTTTTCCTTTCTTTCTATATTATATATATACATAGGTGTCCAAACACAGGGACGCCTGGATGGCACTTCTTTCGAGTCAGACGTCAGCTGCAGCAGCTTTGGATGCGTGCAGATTTTTTATAGCCGCTTCCATTATTGTACTCTAGATAGGAGGTATTGTATAAACATTCGAGCCAATGGTCCAATTGCATTTAGTTATTCTTTCAGTACAACATTCGATATGGTTGTATATTTTGACCGAGTGTTCGGTTACTTTATTTCATTTCAGTTTCATTTACGCATAAACTGTGTGGATGTTTTATTTATTGTTGTTATAAAGAGTAGTAAAGTTAAAATTTTGACACCGGCCTAATAGGTTATTAGTAATTAAATGAATTTTCGACAGTGATGCTAAGAATGATCCATATGAGACTCCTGTTTTAATTTAATATTGGAGTGATCGCCCGGTATCTTATTAGGCGGGGTGTCACAGATGGTATCAGAGCATCAGGTTCTAGTGTCCTTAGGAATCTGTGTGGACGTACTACGCTTTCAGCGTTGCTCTCATTTGTTATAGAGCCTCGGGATTAGGATTGTTGATTTCTCTTTTGAGATTTCGTTCTCCTACCATATTATGAGATTATAGAAATCTTTTGCGCGCTCGTTTGAGAATCGTGTACGGAGCTTGGATGGTAGCAGGAGGTGAGGCTTAGCTGGAGCAGCTGGTAGAAGGTCGGGAATGAGGACCGTGGTAGAGGTCACTTCCTTTGCAGTGTTTGCTAAGGATTATCTCGACGACTACTAAAGCATAGTAGTTACGAGTACCATAGTACCGCCGTAGTAGAGTGTGGTACTAAAGTTGGATTTCCCAGTGAAGTAAGGATCCGAAAGGGATCTTACGGATAGTTTTAACCGTGAGTCCCCATGATTTCAGCATGAATGAAAAGAATGCAGTTTTGGATTATTCGCATAAGGATCGGCCAGAGGTCGACAGTGAATAAGGAGTAATATGGAAAAGTGAACCTTGTACCTAAGTGAGTTAGGTGAAATGAATGATGAGTCATTTCCAGGAAGTATAGGCTCACTAGAGAATGTGTGTATTCGTGGACCCCATTAGTGGAAATCCACTCAGGAAAATTTGTTGAAATAAGGAGTTAAGAGGATTAGTAATATGATTGTAAGGATCGGTGTTCGATAGCCCGAGACTCGTGTGTGTATCTAAAGTTTTATGGCGGTCTCGATAACATTATATAATGTATGTCTATTTGTTTTCCGCGATAGCGGAATTTTATTTTCCTTCATTCGCCATAAAGGCAGGTGTTAATATATTGTGTACATATATATCTGGTTTGGGATACTCGTTCTATATGTTTATACGAGTATGGTATTATGGTGAGTATATAATGTTATTGGTATTTTTGGAGCGATAGCAGGCTAAGAATGGCAAATCTATCGTGTCCATGGCTCTTGGAGGGAACGGGTTATTGTTACGGTGTCTCACCTAGATATAGGTTGAGTTCACCTTATTTGTTATGGGATACGAAACTTCGATGAGTAGAGGTTTCATTATCGTGATTTGGGTATATGGCGACCTTATATATATGATTTAAGGCCGCAGGGTTTTCGTTGAGCTGAACATAAAGCTCATTATTGTTTGCGCCAGGACTTAAAAATAAGTGTGAGTGCAAGGTGGTATGACTCTTAGTTAGAGATAGGAGTCCAGACCACCTTTTTGTTGGATTAGGGGATAGGGATATCCCGGTTGCATGTTGAAATGACGGAACTCCATGACCAACGAAGTCAAGGGTTAATGTGTGGAGGGGTTCCTTGTTTGGATTTCGCTTTGCGAGACACTCCACACATGACTCTTAACGGCGTCGGGAGTGGGGAGCTGTTATGGGATGCAAGGATGTTGATTTTGTGGAAAGGTCTTATAGTGTGGATGAACCACTATAGGCTATGAGCCACATGTTGTTGATATACTATGGAAATATTGTGCTATGGAAAAGCACTAAAGTGGTCCCCTCGCCACAAGTGGGTGGGTGAGGTTGGACTTAGAGAAATTGATTTGAGGACAATAGTCAGGCCTTAATGAAAAGGCAATTTTTGAGGAGATAAATTTTGGGTATTATGTTCGTGACACTTTCTATAGAAAGTGGGCACTTCGATTGGTTAGGTTTCCTTCCGTATGGGCGGAAGGATATGATAGTATAAATGCGTTCGTAGTTTAGCGTAGGCAGTATTTAGGACATCCCGCTGGTGTGCCTTAGGTCGTTATATCTCGATGACCGACTATGCGAGGGAGTAGTGTAATGGGAGGGTTCCTTGTTTGTATTTCACCTTGGCGAGACGTCCCACGCATGAAACCAAGCAATTATCGGGAGTTGAGAGAGGCCTTGGGCACTAGGGACATACTTAGGATTATAGTAGTTTCGCGTATGTAGTACATCGCATAGACCTTAGTATTATTAGGATGTAAGTTTAGTATAGTTAGTGGCGAATTGAATTGAATTTCAAGGTTTGGGAGGACCCATAGGTGAGTATTTCACCGAGGAAAGGAGATCCTTATTGGGAGAGAGTGTTACGTGTCAGACGTTCATTACGGATGTGCAGATGTGCACAAGTTGGAAAGGTGTATGGGCACCTTGGTAAGATGGTTTTATATACCATCTGGAATAGAATGGGCGTAGTATATAAGGTTGAAATTCATGCCGATAGGCATTATAGATGATGGGTATTATGTGACGTATTAGAGTCACTTTACGATCGTGGTAGTCGTGTAACATATGGTTGGGAACCATTGGCTTAGTATCGTTTCCCTTGAGAAATGAGGATTTGGAGTGATCCTAGTTATATGGTGTAGGTTGTATCCGAATTTCGAGGACGAAATTCCGTTGTAAGGGGAGGAGTATGTAACAACCCGCCCTTTTGGAGACGATTAAATTCCATAATTAAAAATAAATTGGAATTTGGGGAATTTTCTTAAATAGTAATTTTTGAGATTTTCGAGGATTAAATGAGTTTCGAAGGATGTTGTGATTATTTTTGGGACTGTATAGGTCGAAATATTTTAATTATATGTGAAGGCCCTATATAGAGCACACCTAGGATTTGCTTTTCGTGCTTTAGCTATATAGGACTTCATCTAGTTGGACTTGAAATTTTGACAAAATATTTTTGTAATTTAGGATTGCGTGTCCCCATATCGACTCCAAGCTCTCCTTGTCCATCTACATCAAATGTGCTCTCAAATCAGTCCGCCATCCCAGTAAAAGGTATTTTTCATTGTTATGGCTCATAGGAATTTTTTATCACGTAGGACACGACACCACGTTGCATTTTGCATTTTTATCATATCTTATGATATTATTTTGTTTCGTCATAATAAAATTATTTTTTTGAGTTCAAAAATTTTAATTTGAAATTTTTATAGGAAAAATGTTTTTGTGAAAATAAGTTTGACACTAAATATTTTTTTATATAAAAGTTGCAAAATATTCTTTTTGAAGTTAAAAATATTTTTTTTGATTTATTATATTGCATGTGCGTGTTATATATATTTACAGTTTATATATGTTTTTATGTATGCGTGTATATTAATATATATATATTATATATACTCTATATATGTTGTGTGCATGCGTGTGTTTTTATATATATATGTTAATATATGTATGTGTATGTATGTCTTTCCCTTGTGACATTATATGTGTATAATAACATATGTCATGTGGCCTTTGTTTATCCCTGCTGCCACTTTGGCTCTTTTGTACACAATAGGCGATGTGACCCCCTAGCTGTCAAAGCAAATTTGACCTCTTGGTCTTTATTGAGCTGGCCGAGAACTGTTGGCGTGTGTGTGTGGTTATATATTTCTGAATATATATTATATACATATATGCGTACGTTTTTTTTTCTTTATATATATTTTGTTAAAGCTGTTGGCGTGTGTCAGTCCGAAGCTGACAGCCCAGTGTGTCATCAAAAACTGCCCACGGTTTTTATCAAAACTGTAAATGGTTTTGTTCTAAACGACGTCGCGGAATATTTTTCAGAAACTATTTTTTTTGAAAACGACGTCGGTATCATTTTAGTTTTAAAAACGCAGAATAATTTTTGTTAAAAACGACGCCGTGTATTTTTATTATAACGGTAATATTTTAGTGCGTTCCAGCTGGGTCTCATTACTGCCTTTTACCGCCCGCGGTTTTACTCAAATCCGAAAATGGTTTTTTTTGTTTTTAATTTAAAACGACGCAGTTTCATTTTTTTGAGTAACGGTAATATTTGTTTGGGCGTTCTCATTACGCTACTGGTCTTACAGCTGGCTTTATATTTTTAAAACGACTGCGTTTTAAATAACAAATTGCTTCTTGAATCTGTTAGTGTAACAACTTACTTTACACGTGTCACAATTTTAACACACCATTTTGTGTTTCTTTGTGAACCCTTAGATCTATTGTTCATCAACGGTTCTGTGTAATTTTTTTTTGTAATCCGTGTGACTCTATTTTACACCTATCAGCACACACTTGTGCACTCTATAAATAGAGACATTGTGTCTTCATTTTTTCAACCCGAGAAAATTCGTTTTTGAGGATAAATTCTGCCAAAATTAATTCTGAGAGAGAGAGACTAAACACCAGTATTTTCAGTAAAATCTTTTGTGTATTCCTTACTAAACATTGCTGAGTCTTCAAGACGTTTTGTGGATTCAAGAATGGAAGGTTTTTAATCTCAGAATTTCTGCATTTCCAAATCAATTGATTTTTCATTCTGAAAAATCGTTTTGTGAGTATCTCTATTATTGTTCTTGTTTTCTTGTAGTTTCTGATCTGCTATGTGCTAGATCTAAAGTGTTTGTGCAAGTATTGTGCTGATATATTTTATAAACTCTACACACACTAGAACCAGTATTGATCTTACTTCATTTAAAACACTTTGTTTTAAATTGATTCTTTCTGGAAATCTGATTTACATGAAAGAGGAATTAATTCTAGGTTTAGAGATTTAAACCTAATATTAGTTGTGAATCGGAACCTAACTACCTGATACTGGAAATATGACCTTGGACTAAAGAAATTTATACCTGTATATTTGACCAAGGACTTGGACTGAGAACAAGAACATACTGGACCTAATCAAGAACCTGAACTGTTAAGACTGATTGGAACTTAAAGTAAACTGGATTAAATCATTTTAATCTAAAATAGTTATAAACAGGTTGTATTATTTCTGACTGTATGCTTGATATGTTTTATTTCTGTTCAGTCTAGAATATATCTGTGGGAACTTGATTACTTGATTGTGTTGGTGATTTTCTGAAATTGTTTGCATCTCATATCACTCACATATCACTCACGTTGTATTCACGTAGACACTTTGTTTGTGTAATATCTGAACAAGTCTAGTGTTCGAGATTTAAAGAAAGAGAAAAGAAGTTTTTCAAAGGTGTATTCAAAGTCAAAACTGATTTGATTTGAATAACACAAGACTTGCAAAGATATAGGTGAAATATATTCTGTTGCATCACACACACTTCACTAGAAAGTAAATAATAGGCACTGAGCCAACCTGCGCTTAAAGAAGTTAGAGGGGAGGCGTGGAAGTGAAGAACGCAAAAACAAGTGAGGACAAGTTAAAGAGAGAACTGAATAAGCAACCTGGTTAGAAACTTGGTCACTTTATTGCTGAGTGTTGGTCTAAGCCACAGTCCAAACATTCTAAACAACACAAGGCACACATAACTAAAACTTGGAATGACTCTTCTGATTCTGAATCAGAAGACGACCAAAGAAATTCTGAACCAAATTGCCTTGCGTTTTTAGGAGAAGTTTATGATTGTTGCGGAGACGTGTACTTAGCAGGAATGACTGATTCTGAAGATAATACTCATTCTGATTCTGATTCTAATTCTGATGAAGTGCTTGATTTAATTGATGCTGCTAAATCTTTATTAGCTAGTCAGCCTTCTATGCTTGAAATAACTGCTCCGTTTGATGCTAAACGTGCCTTGTGTGATACTGAATTTGATGATAGCAACAATTCACACACGTGCACTAATGAGCATGAAAATTTTGTTGGCTATGATGATTACTCGGAATTGTATGTAAGGACTTTGCAGAATAGACAAGAATTATCGAATTTGGTAAAAATGCTTAGTGAGACCTTAGAGAACCAATATAAGATTGTTCAACAAAATTCCATTGAAATGAACAATGTCAAAACTGATTTTGAAAAACAATCACTTGATTTTAAAATTCAGATTACGACTTTAAAAGAAAATTTATCTTCTTTTGAAGAAAAATATAATGAAGCGCTTTTGCAAGTTGAAAAATCCAAACAAGTTTGTGAAACAGCTTTCAAAATGTGTCGTAGTCGTGATATAACATGTTTTGACCTTGACAAATTGCTTGCTGAACAACGATATAAGGGTGATACTAGAGGGTTTGGTTATAATGGTCCTATTTCAAAGACTGATGATTTTACTAAACCAGTCCCCTTTGTAAAAGCCCAAGAAGAAATGGCTCTTCCGTTGGAAAGTAAGTTGTCTGAAAAGGATAAAGGAAAACAAGTCTTAATTGAAAGTGATTTTGAAAATGACATTGATACTTTCATTGAAAATTTTGTTGAGGCATCTACATCAAAATATTGTCCTCCGGCCAAGAGACTCTATAGACCTCCTAAACCAATTATTCGTAATGAATCGGTCAAGCATGTAGAAGAAAAACACCACCAATCTGATTTACCTACTTCTAGTGAATTCTGTACTAGGTGTGATGTTTTTGGTCACCAAAACTGGGAATGCCTTGGTAATCGCAAGATAGGTACTCATTTTAAAAGTCATAACCCTAACGTGAAGCGATTTACAAATTTTCGAAGGCAGCGCACTAATAATAATTGGAATCATTTCTTGAATAAGTCTAGGCCTCATGTTAACAAGAACAGTTTTTCGAAAGATAAATCTTTTCCTAAATTCCAAAAGGCCCAAAAACCTTTGAAAACTCGGCCTATTTGGATTAGGACTTGTGATTTGAGACCTCAAATGGATTTTTTAAAATCTAAGAAATGTCCAACTAATGTATGTGATGCTTGCGAGTGTGAGAAAATCATTAAGTCTCCTCACGAGAAGGTTAAGGACTTAAACACCACCACACCCTTAGACTTGTTCAATGATGGGGGAGGTGAATTTTATCAAAATGGAGTTACCATGTATTGCGATGCTAATAGATATTCGTACCAGTTTTATGCTCCAAAAACTCTTAAATAATTAGGGTTGTTCCTTCTATTGCATGTGATTTTTAGCTTGCTGATATGGTTTATATACCTTGAGATAACTCTTGTTTTGAAGTAACTTCAACATTTGATTGGAAAGATTGTACTTGACTGTTTTGCTTATGTTTAAACTGCATAGTTTGATTACTAGATCTCCGAGGTTTTAGGATAAAGGTATCTACTAATAATGGTATCTCTTAAAGCCATGTTTAATGTAGGAGACGCTTATTTTGCAGATTATTAACGCTTATTTTTTCTTTCTTTTCCATTGTCTAATTTAGACAAAATGGGGGAGAATTGAGTACATGTTTTAATCCTTTGTTGTTGATATTTTTCATACATATCCTATCTTATAATTTCTGCACATTTAATTCTGTCATTTTAATATTTTGGTAGAGCAAATGCTACTAACTTGATTTCTTGGCAGATTGTGTATTTATGTTTTGCAGGTTTTCTTAACCGTGCATCTGATCGAGTTGTGTCTTTTTCTTTTCTAGGATGGGTGGGTAGATAGATACTCTTTTGTATAGGACATATTAGGATTTATTTTTCCTTAGTATATCATTTGATGTACTCAAGGGTTTTGTCAAAATTAGTCCAATGGGGGAGTTTGAAGGCCCTATATAGAGCACACCTAGGATTTGCTTTTCGTGCTTTAGCTATATAGGACTTCATCTAGTTGGACTTGAAATTTTGACAAAATATTTTTGTAATTTAGGATTGCGTGTCCCCATATCGACTCCAAGCTCTCCTTGTCCATCTACATCAAATGTGCTCTCAAATCAGTCCGCCATCCCAGTAAAAGGTATTTTTCATTGTTATGGCTCATAGGAATTTTTTATCACGTAGGACACGACACCACGTTGCATTTTGCATTTTTATCATATCTTATGATATTATTTTGTTTCGTCATAATAAAATTATTTTTTTGAGTTCAAAAATTTTAATTTGAAATTTTTATAGGAAAAATGTTTTTGTGAAAATAAGTTTGACACTAAATATTTTTTTATATAAAAGTTGCAAAATATTCTTTTTGAAGTTAAAAATATTTTTTTTGATTTATTATATTGCATGTGCGTGTTATATATATTTACAGTTTATATATGTTTTTATGTATGCGTGTATATTAATATATATATATTATATATACTCTATATATGTTGTGTGCATGCGTGTGTTTTTATATATATATGTTAATATATGTATGTGTATGTATGTCTTTCCCTTGTGACATTATATGTGTATAATAACATATGTCATGTGGCCTTTGTTTATCCCTGCTGCCACTTTGGCTCCTTTGTACACAATAGGCGATGTGACCCCCTAGCTGTCAAAGCAAATTTGACCTCTTGGTCTTTATTGAGCTGGCCGAGAACTGTTGGCGTGTGTGTGTGGTTATATATTTCTGAATATATATTATATACATATATGCGTACGTTTTTTTTTTCTTTATATATATTTTGTTAAAGCTGTTGGCGTGTGTCAGTCCGAAGCTGACAGCCCAGTGTGTCATCAAAAACTGCCCACGGTTTTTATCAAAACTGTAAATGGTTTTGTTCTAAACGACGTCGCGGAATATTTTTCAGAAACTATTTTTTTTTAAAACGACGTCGGTATCATTTTAGTTTTAAAAACGCAGAATAATTTTTGTTAAAAACGACGCCGTGTATTTTTATTATAACGGTAATATTTTAGTGCGTTCCAGCTGGGTCTCATTACTGCCTTTTACCGCCCGCGGTTTTACTCAAATCCGAAAATGGTTTTTTTTGTTTTTAATTTAAAACGACGCAGTTTCATTTTTTTGAGTAACGGTAATATTTGTTTGGGCGTTCTCATTACGCTACTGGTCTTACAGCTGGCTTTATATTTTTAAAACGACTGCGTTTTAAATAACAAATTGCTTCTTGAATCTGTTAGTGTAACAACTTACTTTACACGTGTCACAATTTTAACACACCATTTTGTGTTTCTTTGTGAACCCTTAGATCTATTGTTCATCAACGGTTCTGTGTAATTTTTTTTTATAATCCGTGTGACTCTATTTTACACCTATCAGCACACACTTGTGCACTCTATAAATAGAGACATTGTGTCTTCATTTTTTCAACCCGAGAAAATTCGTTTTTGAGGATAAATTCTGCCAAAATTAATTCTGAGAGAGAGAGACTAAACACCAGTATTTTCAGTAAAATCTTTTGTGTATTCCTTACTAAACATTGCTGAGTCTTCAAGACGTTTTGTGGATTCAAGAATGGAAGGTTTTTAATCTCAGAATTTCTGCATTTCCAAATCAATTGATTTTTCATTCTGAAAAATCGTTTTGTGAGTATCTCTATTATTGTTCTTGTTTTCTTGTAGTTTCTGATCTGCTATGTGCTAGATCTAAAGTGTTTGTGCAAGTATTGTGCTGATATATTTTATAAACTCTACACACACTAGAACCAGTATTGATCTTACTTCATTTAAAACACTTTGTTTTAAATTGATTCTTTCTGGAAATCTGATTTACATGAAAGAGGAATTAATTCTAGGTTTAGAGATTTAAACCTAATATTAGTTGTGAATCGGAACCTAACTACCTGATACTGGAAATATGACCTTGGACTAAAGAAATTTATACCTGTATATTTGACCAAGGACTTGGACTGAGAACAAGAACATACTGGACCTAATCAAGAACCTGAACTGTTAAGACTGATTGGAACTTAAAGTAAACTGGATTAAATCATTTTAATATAAAATAGTTATAAACAGGTTGTATTATTTCTGACTGTATGCTTGATATGTTTTATTTCTGTTCAGTCTAGAATATATCTGTGGGAACTTGATTACTTGATTGTGTTGGTGATTTTCTGAAATTGTTTGCATCTCATATCACTCACATATCACTCACGTTGTATTCACGTAGACACTTTGTTTGTGTAATATCTGAACAAGTCTAGTGTTCGAGATTTAAAGAAAGAGAAAAGAAGTTTTTCAAAGGTGTATTCAAAGTCAAAACTGATTTGATTTGAATAACACAAGACTTGCAAAGATATAGGTGAAATATATTCTGTTGCATCACACACACTTCACTAGAAAGTAAATAATAGGCACTGAGCCAACCTGCGCTTAAAGAAGTTAGAGGGGAGGCGTGGAAGTGAAGAACGCAAAAACAAGTGAGGACAAGTTAAAGAGAGAACTGAATAAGCAACCTGGTTAGAGACTTGGTCGTGTGGGATAATAGCTAGATCATTCTTCTTTAATTGTTACGTTTGTTGTTTGTAACTCGTACCTATTCTTTTATTGTTTTAGTGGAAGTAGTTTAGGTAACTCCTAGAGGAGTTCGTCGTTTTTCCCGGGGAAGGGTTTTTGCGACGTTAAATAAATACCGTGTGTTGTACATTTCTTGCATTTCACCTCATACGAAAAGGTAGGACTTAATAATTAAAAACTCGCCTAAAAATTGAATCTGTTTTGGACTTTAATTAACTTTGAAAATTAAAATTATTTTCATAAAAGTTAATCAGATTAAGTAAAAGTTTAATTTGGTCCCTCTTGGCATCATTCATATAAACTCGTAGGTTTAAGGTGTTTACTCAACAATAGTTTACTTCCGCATATAAAGTCTTTGCGCACCGACCCGCATTTTCGGGGTCACCTCAATATGTCGTCGTGGAGAAAAGCGACACGAGGTAAGATTTTTAATTAGAAAACTCGCATTTATTTATTTTGGGTTGGAATAGTGATTTGCGGTCAAGTACCTCGGATGGGAATTTCGACTGCGCCATGATTCTCGGAATGGTCGAGATAGTCGAAAAAGAGTGTCCAATAGTCGAAAATGAGTTTCGGGTAATTTTAGAGGTAAAAGTAACTCGTAATTGGGTAAACGAGTCGTTTTTGTGTTTTAAGGGGTTAAACCCTTTTCTTTCTATATAAAGAGAGGGAGAGGGAGAGGGAGAAAAAGAGAAAGAAAGAAGAGAAAAGAGAGAGAAGAGAGAGAGGAAGATGAAAAGAGGAAGAAAAGGGGAGATTCCGGCCTACCTCCGCGGGATTTGGCTCGAGGTCGTCGGATTATATCCACGAGGCAAGTGTTTACTTGCTTTATTTATCTTTTTGCATAAATATCTCATACCGTAGTTTAGTATAAACAAACCCTAAAGGTTTTGGGGTGAATTATCGTGGATAAAACGGGTTTTTGGAAGTTAAAACAATTAAACCCCAATAATATTTCAATTTGTGGAACTTAGGTTTTAACCTAAATTAATTGGTGGTTTTGGGTTCTAGGATGTTTAGAACCCCTAATATATGTGTATTTGTAGTTGGTTGAGGTTTTAGGACGTTGGGTGAGGCGACAAAAGCTTGGGAGAAGCTTTAATGGCCGAAATCGTCTCGGAGAAGACGATGAATAGTAACCCGTCACTTTAGGGGGCCTTTTTGGCCAGGAAAAGAATTAATTTAGCTTTTGTCCAAACCACGAAAGTTGTAGATCTTTTCGATACGGTCGTGTGGGAGCCGACCGCGTATTTTTTTTATTTTTCTACGATTTGATATGATGTTTACAAGATGACAGCTCCGGGTTGAAATAATCAACTCGGAAATCAAATCAGGAATTGGAAAAATTACCGCTAGAATTAATCGTGTAGATGTGTGCGATTATTTTTGGTGTAGTTTAGAAACCCCGTTAATGAATTTGGGTGGTTGGATTAAGGAATTGAGGAATTTTAATTTGGGAGACCTGGTGTGACCGGTCGACCGCGTCAAGGAGAAAGGGCCTACTGCTTTGTTTCGTAGGCTTATTTGTAACCCGCGGTCGACCGGGGGTCTAGTACCGGTCGACCGGTGCCCTGTTTTCAGCCCAAGATTTTGGAGATTAGGATTATTTCTCCTTTTTGAGTTTAATGTTTAAGGGCCTTCCAAATTAGAGATTATGGAGGGTTATGCCCTAAAGGACTTGAGGAATTGGGAGTGTATATATATGTGTATATTCACTTAGAGTGAATTAGTATAATTGGAGATATCCAAATGAATCCGTAGATGGGATTTTGATATATATTACTTATTAAAGTAAGAATATACTTTGGGTTTAGTATTATGCATATATGAATGCATGATTATGATTCTTTGAGAGAATCTTTGGGATTATTGGTCATCGATAGATGGTTTGGCAAATATGGCCATTTTTATATATTCAGGTAGGAATATATATATATATATATATATATATATATATCCTATGTGATTAAAGTATATATATGAATTAAGGGAAATGACTTTTGAAAATGTAAAAATAAATGTTTTCAAAAAGGAAAGATAAATGATTTTCTTAATTAATAAAAATGAGGATACACACCTCTCTAAATCACTATTATAAGGGAAGTTGCGTGCATATGGTGAAGCCCCCTGACAAATTAACGCAGGGTGGATATAGTCCTATAGGCCATATGAGCGTTTGTTGTATTTTTTCTGCGCTGGTTAGGAGATTCCGGGTGTGGTCATGACTATCCCGCAGGCATATGGCCGCTTCTCGACGTCTTGCGATGTATGATCCCAGGTTGTCTTCATTATAGGCCCTGGAAGATGATAGCTGATTCGTATCGAATATTGTATATTTCCACCTGTTATCCTTATGCATTCTAGCGCTTTTACGGTCCTAAATGCCTATAATTATGCTCATTAACCAGACAACCTTGGAGTTGGATAGATACATGTTTTGCAGGGGTTATTTGTGCTTTTGTAGGTATTGGAACGCTAAAAGTGAGGATCCGTTGCATTTCGGAGAAGTTTCGTCGATGGACGCTACTTCAAGGGCTTTTTAGTCAATTCACATTCCTTATTCGGCTCTTGGAAATTCCACGGATGCGTAGTTCATTGAGTTAGCATCGCGTGGCCGCAAACGGTGCGTCGTTTGGAGTTCGGACGAAGAAGCTAGGCTCGTTTCCGCAATGGACCTTTTCCCCCTCATCATGGACCAAATGCAGCCTGAAAACAGAGTACCGATCGACCGCGTACAAGGGACCGGTCGACCGCGGTTTCAACTTTTGCCGTAGGAAGGAGACAGTATGCTTTGGCTTAAGGGACCGGTCGACCGCGCCCCTGCGACCGGTCGACGGGTAGTGCCAGATATTTTGGGCTCTTTCCTCTTTCTTTCCTTTTTCCCTTATCTTTTCCCACTTACTATATAAATCCATTTTTGGTTTTAATATCATATATACACGATTTTAGGTTAGTTTAGCTTAGGGTTTGGGGTTTTTTCTTGGTTCTTCTTCATTTCTCTTTGGTTTGACACCCCATTTGGATTGTAAGTTGACTATTCATCTCCCCTACCATTTGAATATAGTTGTATTTCTTCATTTCTTGCTTTCTAGTTAATTTACAAGCTTTGTAATTTAGGTTTTCTTGCTTTATTTACACGCTTTGATTTACACGCTTTCTAGTATAGATTTACCGCGTTTATTACCGCTTTCCATTTATCGCGTTTTTAACATGCTTTCTAGGTAATTTAAATTAGGTTGTGTTTGAATTAAACTCACTCGGGTTGACGCGTTGCTTTGTTTGGTGATGGAGTTTATGAGTTTATTTCGAGTGCATTGTCCTAGTTATTACGCCTAGGAGATTTGACAGGGCATATCATGTATGTCCCGTGCTTACGACCTTTCGCGCGTAATTTCCGGGATATTTGTTGACGCCAAAATCTTATTAGGCTTTTATGATGATTTAGGGCGTAACAACCCTTGATTTAATTAACTGTCGAAACGAGACGCATTTGTAATAACTCGTCGACCCATGTAACCATTTTATACTAATTAACTCGGGTGAGGGATATTCGACGCAACCTATAGTTTTACTCGCTTTCATAATCTAGTTTCAATACCATTGCCTAGTTAATCATTTACCTTTATGCATCTTTTCTTTTAGTTTGTAATCATCTTTTACACTTTTATTTCGGGGTATTAAATCACTTGAATTCTAGCAACTCGTCTCTGTGGATTTTCGACGCAACCTATAGTTTTACTCGCTTTCATAATCTAGTTTCAACATATTGCCTAGATTAACTTTCCCTTTTAGTTTGTAATCATCTTTTACACTTTTATTTTGGAATATTAAACCTTATAAATTCTAACAACTTGTCCCTGTGGATTCTCGATACCCGACTTACCGCTCTACTTGCCCCGCAAGTGTAGTTGTAACTTAGATTTTTGTATTGAGTTGGCGAAACGAAAACAACGATTAGCGTCTTTACACGCGCTACTTTTCGTACTCGATCAAAATGGCGCCGTTGCCGGGGATGAGTTTGTTTTAGACTTTATTTGATTTAGTATTTCATAGTATTTTCTTTCTATTTGTATTATTTGCTAATATTTTGCAGGACTTCCACATTTGAGCACTTAGAAACGCTTGAATTTTTCCCGCGCGCACCTACTTTGTGGAATTCGCCACTTGAGCCATTTTTGGGGTAAGCATGTCTTATTCCAATTCTTTCGATAATCCTTGTCATAATTCTCAAAATTATCGCAAACCTATGACTTTCGGTGAATACTCAGAATCCCAAAGTATAACAAATTCAAATATGACTTTGGGCGAGTATAACGAAAGTCAAAACTTAGGTTATTGGAATTTTAATGATGATGACAATGATTTTGGGCCTTTACCTCCTTATAATAGGAATTTTAAAACGAATTCGAATAGTTTTCTAAATTCCTATAATAATGAGTTTTCGTTTAAGTCCGGTAGTAACTTTCAAAGTTCCCATTTTCATGCATCCGCACCTCGACCTATGACATTCGGTGAGGGCTTGCGTATGTATGAGAATGAGAAAATTGAAAATCGTTATCGGGAAGAAAATCGTTCGTGGGAACATGAGTTGGATTTATTATTTGAGTCCGACGACGATTTTGCTTCCGAGACTTTTGAGGTCGACGAATGTTTTGAACCAAATGAGGTACTTGTGCCTACTTTAGAACAAGCCATTCTAGACTTTGCCCATTGCGAAATAGATATTGAAAGTGAGGATGAAAATGACGTAATATCTATTTGCAATGAAATGATTTCTTCTTTGGCTCCCAAAGAAGAACATTTCATTGAAAATGATATTATTTCCTTTGAAATTCCAACTTCATGCGATGATGATTCATCTCATGAGTTTGAATTTCTTTCATCCCCATTTTCATTCTCTATTACCCCACCGGAACAAGTACCCGATGATTCGGTTTCGAACTTTAATGTTTTAAACCCTATCTCCGATGAGGAGTACTTGCTCGAGTCGCCCTCCACGATCTCATCTTTGCCTTTGTGTGCGCCGCCTCCCATTCCAACTTCAAAATCCTTGGGAGGATTTTCGGCTTTTCTCGGTCCCCACTTGTTTTTGTCACCCGCCTTATCCAAATCCCCCATCCTCCCTCCCAAAATTTTAATTGGGGATGGTTCATTTCTTTCGCCTTACACATGCCTTCCGTTGTTAAAACGGAATTCATATTTTTCGGAAGGCATGCTTGTATGTGAGGGTACACCGGTTATCCTCCAAAGTCAAATCGTGTTTATGGTGGACCCTCAGCTATTTAGACTTCTAGTGTACAGTTAGTGTGAAGTCTAAATAGTAGGTTGTATATAGTTAGCTTTTTAATTTTTCTTTCCTTGTTAATTTAGTTTAGTGTCATTAGTTAACTTTTTATTATTTGTTTTTGCTATGCTCGGTACTAACTTGTTTTATAGATTCTTTGGACTTGTTCTTATGGGGATCGCTCCAATTTTGGGTAATATCACTATTTTCCTCTCTTTGACTTGGTTCTTAATTTACATTGAGGACAATGTCAAGTTTTAAGTTAGGGGGTGTGGGATATTCTATCCATTTCTTTATTTAGTCCATGTTTTTGCTCACATGTTAGTTACTTAGTATGCTTTTCTTAGAAAAATTAAAAATTTCAAAAAGATTTTCTTTATTTTTTCTCCTTTTTTGGGCATTTTGCCTTTGTTTCCGATGATAAATTTCAATAATTGCCCGATCCAATTGACAACCCAATGATGCATGTTCTCGATTTTAGAAGTTATTAGACTTTAGTCTCGATTATTGATATTGTGAATAACTTCATGAATTAAACTTTAATCCCATGAGCACATGCATTTTTATGGTTATATTGATTTGGTTTAAGATTTTTATAACTCGGTAATCTTTTGTTGCATTGTATATACTTACACCGAGTAAGCTTTGTACCTTTCGTCGTTTGTGAGTGTATACACTATTCTTTTCTCATTGAAAACGTTGAATTCGTTGGTAATCTCACTATTCTTTCATTTGACCGTTCATTAATTGAGTTCATACTTGAAATGTGTTACTTGAGCATGATTTTCATATACTATTTTGATTCGAGAATTGCGTAAACTTTGTGAAATGATCATAGGCTATCTTTGTTATATCACCCATATTAGCCTTGACCTCACCCTTATATGTTTACCCTCGTTAACCCCTTTGAGCCTAAATATAGCCTTTCATTTCATACCCCATTCCCATAAACAACTCTACATTGGAGTTATAAACCATACATACACTTTCCATACCTTTGTTTGGAATGTTACTTGGGATTGAATGTTGTTGTTATGATGTCGGTTGCAATTTAGGCATATGAGAGTTTGATAAGTAAAGAAAAGAAAGTAGTGAAAAAAGTGAAGAAAAAGAGAAAGAAAAAAGCAAAAGAAAACAAAAGAGAAAATGAGAAAAACAAGAAAAGAAAAGAAAGAGAAAGTTGTTTATGTTGTGTATAGTGTTCAATAAGCTTTGATTCCTCTCCCCGATGATATATCTAATGCCTTTTTGGAAGTTATTTTCCAATTTTAATATTGCCCACATTTTCCCATTATCCCGAGTTTTCATCTCCGAACACTTTGAATCCGTACATATACCTTTCATTTCGTACCTTAACCCCAAACCTACATTACAACCCTATAAAGTCCTATGTGATCTTAGGGTGCATTTAATTTAAAAGTCATAATAGTTTTAATAATCTGTGAAAATGCATTTCGCCTCTTTTAGTGTGCGGTATCCTTTCATTGAGATTACAGTTTTTCATTTTATATATAGCGTTCTTCATCTGTGACATGTGTGCGGCCTAGTTTCCATTTACAATTACTCTTTAGCCCGCATGTCCCGTGTGTTACCTCCCTGCTTCGAGTGAATTCGCTTGATGAGTGTAATGCCCGTGAGGATTGAATGTATGTTTGCTTTAATGATTATCCGGTTTATATAAGTTTTTGCCAAATCACACTTTGCATGTGCTCGCTCCCCTCCCACATTTTAAGGTTTCAATTCTATGAGGTGCATTCTATAATGTTAATGATTCGAACTTTTATGTGAATTCATTCACTTTGCTAATAATGCGTATGAAATCTTTTTCGCTTTTGTTGGACTTGTCACCCCTTTTATTGAAGTCGGGCAAGGGGGTTGTTTCAGGAGACAAGCTACCTTTGGACTTCTTAAACCTTTACCCTTTTCGACGTCGATGTGAGCACTCGCTCCTTGACCTTTTGGACTTCTTAAACTGACTAGCAAATGTAGGGCTTCCCAGGGGTGACGGAAGGGAAGCTGGAACCCACTTAATAAGACTAATAGATAGGCACACCGGAAGGAGATTTTTTCTATTTTTTAATTACCAATGGAGAATCTTTCTAAATAAATCTCTCTGGCAAAACGCAATTCGTCGAGTTCAATCCAAGGTGCACCTTGCCTTTTTTCAGGTAGCTTTCTTACGCCTATTCAGCTAGTGGGGCATTGGTCATAGCCGAAATTCGTCGAAGGGATAAAAAAGAATAAAGAAGAGAAAGAAAGGTCGCATGTTGGTTTGGGCGTATTTTGAGGAAACCATATGATGTTTGTGGGTATCATCCCTGAAAACCCTCACGAGACGACACTCGTCCACTAGGGTAACCTAGGGGTTTAACGGCTTACTGCATATGCTAAATGCAATCGTGTTCCCTACGAAAGTGGCAATTATATTTCGATGCATATATACATTTTGTACCGCCCTCTGTGGTCTGGTTTTCTTTGTTTCATTACTAGGGACTAGCAATGTGTAAGTTAGGGGGTGTGATTCGTATCGAATATTGTATATTTCCACCTGTTATCCTTATGCATTCTAGCGCTTTTACGGTCCTAAATGCCTATAATTATGCTCATTAACCAGACAACCTTGGAGTTGGATAGATACATGTTTTGCAGGGGTTATTTGTGCTTTTGTAGGTATTGGAACGCTAAAAGTGAGGATCCGTTGCATTTCGAAGAAGTTTCGTCGATGGACGCTACTTCAAGGGCTTTTTAGTCAATTCACATTCCTTATTCGGCTCTTGGAAATTCCACGGATGCGTAGTTCATTGAGTTAGCATCGCGTGGCCGCAAACGGTGCGTCGTTTGGAGTTCGGACGAAGAAGCTAGGCTCGTTTCCGCAATGGACCTTTTCCCCCTCATCATGGACCAAATGCAGCCTGAAAACAGAGTACCGGTCGACCGCGTACAAAGGACCGGTCGACCGCGGTTTCAACTTTTGTCGTAGGAAGGAGACAGTATGCTTTGGCTTAAGGGACCGGTCGACCGCGCCCCTGCGACCGGTCGACCGGTAGTGCCAGATATTTTGGGCTCTTTCCTCTTTCTTTCCTTTTTCCCTTATCTTTTCCCACTTACTATATAAATCCATTTTTGGTTTTAATATCATATATACACGATTTTAGGTTAGTTTAGCTTAGGGTTTGGGATTTTTGCTTGGTTCTTCTTCATTTCTCTTTGGTTTGACACCCCATTTGGATTGTAAGTTGACTATTCATCTCCCCTACCATTTGAATATAGTTGTATTTCTTCATTTCTTGCTTTCTAGTTAATTTACAAGCTTTGTAATTTAGGTTTTCTTGCTTTATTTACACGCTTTCTAGTATAGATTTACCGCGTTTATTACCGCTTTCCATTTATCGCGTTTTTAACATGCTTTCTAGGTAATTTAAATTAGGTTGTGTTTGAATTGAACTCACTCGGGTTGACGCGTTGCTTTGCTTTGGTGATGGAGTTTATGAGTTTATTTCGAGCGCGTTGTCCTAGTTATTACGCCTAGGAGATTTGACAGGGCATATCATGTATGTCCCGTGCTTACGACCTTTCGCGCGTAATTTTCGGGATATTTGTTGACGCCAAAATCTTATTAGGCTTTTATGATGATTTAGGGCGTAACAACCCTTGATTTAATTAACTGTCGAAACGAGACGCATTTGTAATAACTCGTCGACCCATGTAACCATTTTATACTAATTAACTCGGGTGAGGGATATTCGACGCAACCTATAGTTTTACTCGCTTTCATAATCTAGTTTCAACATATTGCCTAGATTAACTTTTCCTTTTAGTTTGTAATCATCTTTTACACTTTTATTTTGGAATATTAAACCTTATAAATTCTAACAACTTGTCCCTGTGGATTCTCGATACCCGACTTACCGCTCTACTTGCCCCGCAAGTGTAGTTGTAACTTAGGTTTTTGTATTGAGTTGGCGAAACGAAAACAACGATTAGAGTCTTTACACGCGCTACTTTTCGCACTCGATCAATAGCCATTTAGGGGCGCGCACAGTGGAGAAATCCAGACGGGCGGTCTTAGAACGCGTTATATATTAAAGCAATTCATGATAATGGATTGACTTTAATTATATTTCCTGGAAATAGGAAGGGAAATGGGATAAAGGTTTGGCTTCGGTAACACTCCCGGATGGAAGAAGGGTTGTGGAAGCATATGATATGATCAAAGCATTTTTATGATAATGAAAATGGCTTTGAATACATTTCATGAGTATAAAAAGGGAAATGGGATGATATAAAACGGAAAAGCATTTTTTATGATAATAAAATTGGCTTTTAAAAGTATATGATTTGTTAAAGCAATTCATGATAATGAATTGGCTTTTATATTTACATTTCCTAAGTATAAAAAGGGAAATGGAAAGTTTTGAGAAAAATGAAAGTATTGATAAATACTTGATATATGAATCCTCAGTTCGGGAGATAGATCCGGATGATTATGGAAATATGTATATATAAATGGATGAATCGAGTGCCGAGGGTCTAATGGATCCCGACGATCAACCGTGCCCCATAGTAGTGTATCGGGGGGGGTTCCTTGTTTGGATTTCGCTTTGCGAGACACCCCACGCACGAATATGGCACTGTGTTGAGACTGGGGAGAAGTTTAATCCTTAGTGCTCTAATATTAGTATTTCTTGTGGTATACATATTTATTTATAGATATATATTCTGTACTGAGGGACTGGCGGAACTCGATGATCGACTTTGCCGCATAGTAGTGTATCAGGGGGGTTCCTTGTTTGGATTTCGCTTTGCGAGACACCCCACGCACGAACATGGTGTAGCGTTGAGACTAGAGTGAAGTTTAGCCCTTAGTACATCTGTTGGACTATCTAGGGTAGATAGTGGTTGGGTGATAGACTAGTTTAGCAGGGTAGCTTGACTAGAATGTTTAGAGGGATGCGCTAGGAGTGCACTGTTAGTGGAGAGGTGAGGGGTATCTCATGGGAGTACGATACCAAACTTAAATATGAGGTAAAACCTTTTTCAAAATAATATTTCAAAATAATAAGGCATTTATGCACTTGAAAAATATTTTCAAAACTAGGGCTCTGACCCGTTTATCTACTTTTCCTTTCTTTCTATATTATATATATATATAGGTGTCTAGACACAGGGACGCCTGGAAGGCACTTCTTTCGAGTCAGGCGTCAGCTGCAGCAGCTGTGGATGCGTGCAGGTTTTTTATAACCGCTTCCATTATTGTACTCTAGATAGGAAGTATTGTATAAACATTCGAGCCAATGGTCCAATTGCATTTAGTTATTCTTTCAGTACAGCATTCGATATGGTTGTATATTTTGACCGAGTGTTCGGTTACTTTATTTCATTTCAGTTTCATTTACGCATAAACTGTGTGGATGTTTTATTTATTGTTGTTATAAAGAGTAGTAAAGTTAAAATTTTGACATCGGCCTAATAGGTTATTAGTAATTAAATGGATTTTCGACGGTGATGCTAAGAATGATCCATATGAGACTCCTGTTTTAATTTAATATTGGAGTGATCGCCCGGTATCTTATTAGGCGGGGTGTTACAAAATCATGAATGGATATCATTCTCTCTAAACTCTCATTATCAAAATGTTCAAAATCCTACAAATAGGAGCCTTTGGAGCTATTTATACTAAAATTACAAAAAGAGTAAAAATGCCTAAAATAAAAAGAAATAGCAAAAAAAAGGAGGCTAGTGCCCCTAGAGCAGGCAAAATGAGGCACGACACGATAATACGATACGAACAGACACGAAGTTATAAGTTAATGGGTGGACCCCCTTAATGGGTTCGGGTCATATCACTGTCAACCCGATAAGACACGATAGTTAACGTGTCGGATTAGTGTTGACTCCCTTCACCCATTAATACCCGATAAGACCCGTTATAACCCATTAATTTAAGTAAATAAAATATACTCTTAGAACTTATAAATAATTTATGTAGCATAATGTTAATTTAATCATAATGAATTTTACTAAATGAGAGATTTAGTAATATCAATGAATTAATCGGTCTACTTGAGTTCGAAAATGATATAATATGTCAACTTGTATACCATTCAAAATAATTCATTATCTTAATGAGTATTAACCAGTGAACACGATACGCATCCTTAACACAACGGGTCGAATTTGGATATAATTTTTTCACACGATAAAAAAATCACGCGTTTAGACACGAATCCAATAAGACCCGAACACAATAAAAAACGATACGAACACGACTCAACATTACCCATTGACAGGTGCCCCTATGCTCTCCATGCTTGGTGCGCTTTCAGTGTTACGAGTCATCATTGTGTTCCTTACAACTTGTACAAATTAAAACAACCAGTTGGAGTCCATTTCAAGTGGCCTGATTCACCAGGACAACCTATTTCAACAAACTTACTTGCTTATGGTACTAAAATCCAAAACATTACAAACTAACCTCGGAATAGATTTACACGTAATGTAGGATCGCTATTAAAGAAATAAATTACTTTCATTCAATTGCTCAAATAACCATAAATTGGGCCTCAATTCTCAGAATATTTTTTTCAATGTAGCCCGTCAAACAAAACTTTTTTCACGAAACAGCTGCGTTTGCCTCTCCGTTCAATTTCCAGACGAACAGCTGTCCAGTTGCATCCCCAGTAAAAAAGAGACCCGCAGGGCCAATCTGAATCGCTCGAACTTCCTGCTTGGCAAATATCCTTCCCCTTGCGTTAAACCTACAACAAACAACAATATAATCATTAGTTGTCGACAAAGCAGGCAAGATCAACATGGGCACTCTACAAAATTAGTTTTCCTTTTGTTAACAAAAAGTAAGATGGTGAATTTTTGTTCATACAAAATTATAAATAAATTTACACACTATAGTTATGTGATTTTTTGGATTGAAGAGAAATTTTTTTACTCCAAATAGGTGAAAATATTTCTCACCCAATTTACTTTTCACCTCTGTGATACCAAGCGGAGCTTTATAGAAACTAGCTCGTAGTGCGAGATACTCACGATGGCAATTCGTACAGGCGGACAGCATTGTCTTTGCACGAGCAAAGAAGAATGGGTTTAGCTTCTGAATCGTGTATCCCACACAGCGCAAGAACACCCTGAAAAAGCCAGATAATCAATTCTTAGTTCATTACATTGCACAGACATAGGTAAAAACTACAACGTAATTTGCATATTTACATCTAGCAGTTACTTTGGCTCTTAATCCAATAGATCATGTCACACAACCCATAGCTTTCTCTAATATTGACACTATCCTTTTATCCAATCCATTATATATTCAACTTTAATATTTTTTTTTATTTCAGCTGGATAAGGGATGTAATGTCATCTTTACATATTTCAGCTGGATAAGGGATGTAATGTCATCTTTACATATGAATATGAGCTGTTTGAAATCAGTATATATAAATGTTATAAATATATAAATATGAACATATGTCTGATAAACAACTTACATGTTCTTCATTATGTTCATATACAACTTCCAAATTCCCACTTGGAGTTGCAGCCCAAGCCTGGGAAAATAAAAAATTAAATCTTATAAATAAATAAAAAGTCATTAAGTTGCTGACGGCTCCCGATGTGTATACCTTAATAGTTAATATCATAGAAAAGAAACAAACCTTAATTGTATTGTCCAAGGAACCAGATAGTAAATAGCTATCCCAACATACAAGAGATGTCACATCATTCGTATGCCCATTTAGCGTATGCACACATTGCAAAGTTTCGAGATCCCACACCTGGGGAAAAATAAACAATATAATATTCATGAACAATCCTTTGCTAACTTGAGGGTTAAAAACATAATAGACAGGTTGAAAGAAATTAGATAACTATAACCTAGTTTCTCCAATGACCAATGAAATAAAAGAACAACAGTGTCCAGCAACCAAATCAATACAAAGAAACATAATATATTCCAAGATTCATATATGTCGGGGGGTGGGGTGGGGTGGGGGGGGAGGGGGGGGGGGGGGGGGGTGTTCTACCTCTTAAGTCTCAATCTAAACCATTCAGACTTAAGAGATACCAAATAGTGTTTTTTTTTAAATGACTAAGAGGCTAAAAGCTATATTTGCCTATGAATGATTAAGAGGTAAAGTAACTTCAAAAGTCTGAATCAACCTAAATATATTCATATGTTCATTCAGAAATACATTCAGACATAAAAATAAACATATTTTTTAGATTCAAACTTCAGATCCAATTTTCAAATTTCAAATTTCAGATTCAGACTACAACAAACGCAGCTTTGAGTGGACTTTATTTTTACCTCTCAAGTCTGAATCTGAACCATTCAAACTTAATATGTACTAAATAGTGTTTATTTTTTGAAATGATTAAGAGGCCAACGGTTATTTTTGTCTTTGAATGATTAAGAGGTAAATGTACCTTTGAAGTTTCAGGGGTCCATTCAGACATAAAAACAAACAAGTTTTTGAGATTCAGATTTCAAACTTTAGATAAAAAAACAAACGCAACCTTAGATTCTTAATTTCCTGGTCCTTATCAAAGCACAAATTCAAATACTCAAATTCTAGTTATAAACATTCAAATGCACGAGATGTGATCGAAAACGCACATAATAAAAGGATCTCGAAGAACATGATAGCATAATCAATGAACACCAATTGCAGGCAAGATGCATAGATGAGCAAACATATGAGCAGACACAATCTATCAAGACGAAAATGTCAAAATCACCGACATGACATGTATAACTGACTAGGTGTGTGCCAATCAAACTCACTTTGTTGAATAGTTTATCAACTAACGTGCTTGAATCCAGTGGCGAAGCTGGGCCATGGCTGTGGGGGGCCATGGCCCCTACCAATCTTTTCAAAAAAAATACCCTAGATATAATATGTTTGTATTTTTAAGCCCAACATAAAAAAAGCCCAAGCCCAAACCTTATTTTATCTTTAAACTAAAGGTTAGGTTAACTAAAAACAAAACAACCCTTTCTCACTTTGTATTGTGCAGCAGCCGACTTTCTCCACTTCTCCATTGCAAAGGTATATTCCATTGTTAGTAATTTTAATATTTTAATATGTTAATGCTTATTCAAAGCAAAAGTATCTCCATATTTTAATGCTTATTCAAAGTTATCTCCATATTTTAATATTTATTCAAAGGTATATCTCCAAATGTTAACTACTAGAGTATCTCCAAATGTTAACTGTTCAAGTATTATTAATTGCTAGAGTGTTCAATTAATTTTGAATATGTTAATGCTTGTTGAAAGCTAAATCTCCACTGTTAATTGCTAGAGTATTATTAATGGAAATATTTTAATTTATTTTAATTGTTGACTATTATTGTTAATTGTTAACCAAGCTTATTGTAATTGTTAATTTTTATATGATATTCTAGTGTTCAATTAATATATGGTAATTAACTTTTTTAGGGAAAATGACAAATTTTAATTGTTTTATTTTTGTGTTGTAGAAATATGAGCAAATCAAAGACCCTTGATTCATTTTTCAAGAGAAAACATGTTGAAAGTGAAAATGTTGGCGAGTCTCCGGTTTCTCCCGAGTCTAATGTTCAAATTTCGGTACGTGAAACACTTGAACAACGAACTTTAAAATCTCCAAGAATTGAAGTTGAGGGGTTTGATATTGATAATTTAGAGCGTGATCCTGGAAAACGTATTGAAATATGGAGGTATCCCGATAAGCTACTTAATGATGTTCGACAGGCGTACATTAACTTCGGTCCATATCAATGCATTCTTCCAAACTACCCTTTATCCGGACATGAAAAACATCCTCGTCGTTTTCAAGCATCATGGTTCAACATATTTCCGTCTTGGTTAGAGTATTCCCCGACAAAGGATGCGGCATTTTGTTTACCTTGTTATCTCTTTAACAAGGAAGGGGCCCATCATGGGCAATATACTTTTTCACGGGATGGGTTTAATAGTTGGAAGAAAGTAAGGAATGGGAAGAATTGCGCATTTTTATATCATATAGTAAAAGATCCAAATTCACTGCACAAAATTGCTCAAAAATCATGTGATGATTTAATGAATCAATCACAACATATTGACAAAGTTTTCGAGAAACAAAGTTCGGAAGAAATTGCAAACAATCGGTTACGACTCAAAGCCTCGATTACATCGGTTCGCTATCTTACACTTCAAGGTTTGCCCTTAAGAGCTCATGATGAAAGTAAAAGTTCTATCAACCGAAGTAATTTTCTTGAATTAATTAAGGTTTTGGCGGATTATAATAAAGATGTTGCAAATGTTGTGTTGGAAAATGCTCCTCAAAATGCCTCATATATCTCTTCTGATGTCCAAAAAGAGATCTTATTTATTTATGCAATGAAAATTAGAAAGGTCATATGTGAGGAAATTGGTGATTCAAAGTTTTGTATCCTTGTTGATGAATCTCGAGATATTGCAAAAAAGGAGCAAATGGCCATTGTCTTGAGATTTGTTGACAAAAATGGTCTTGTTCGGGAGCGTTTCTTTGGTGTTGTACATGTATTGGATACTAAGGCATTAACTCTAAAAAATGAGATTTTTTCCATACTTTCTCGTTATGATCTTGGAAAACAAAATATTCGAGGCCAAGGGTATGACGGGGCAAGTAATATGCGAGGTGAATGGAAAGGCCTACAAGCCTTAGTTGCAAAAGATTGTCCATATGCATACTATGTCCATTGTTTTGCTCATCGTTTACAATTGGCATTAGTTGCAACATCTCGAAAAGTTTCTCATGTACACCAATTTTTTTCAAAATTGAGTTTCATTATTAATATGGTGGGGGCTTCTTGTAAACGTAACGATGAATTGAAAGTTGCACATGCCTCTGATATTGCTTATTTGATTTCCGTTGAAGAGCTTGAGACTGGTACAGGATTGAATCAAGTTGGTAATTTGCAAAAAGCTGGAGAAACACGATGGGGTTCTCACGTGAGATCTCTTTGTAGCTTGATAAAGATGTTTAGTGCTACTTGTCAGGTTTTATTAAACATCATTGATGATGGAGGAGGGGAACAAAGTGGAGATGCCGATACAGCTTATAGTTTTTTGACTACTTTCGAGTTCGTGTTCATCTTGCATCTTATGAAAGACATTTTTGAAATCACCGATATGCTTTCCCAAGCGTTGCAACGAAAATCTCAAGACATTTTGAATGCAATGCAACTTGTGAAAAATACAAAGACACTCTTACAAAAGTTAAAGAGATGATGGGTGTGACACTTTGATTGGGAAGGTGAAGTCTTTTTGTGAAAAGCGTGCAATAGAGGTACCAGACATGAATGCTTTATATATTGATAGACGGGGCCGCGCTCGACATCAACAAGATAATTTTATAATTTGTGAGCATTATCGGATTGATATATTTAATGCTACAATTGATTCTCAATTACATGAGCTAAATTACAGATTTAATGATCATACGGTGAGGCTACTTGTTCTTAGCTCTTCATTAGATCCTCAAAATGGGCATACTACTTTTAATGTTGATGATATCTGTAAGCTTGTTGATGAGTTTTATCCTAAAGACTACACTGAGCATGAAAGAGATGACTTGAAAATACAATTGCAACATTATGAGGTTGATGTTCTCCAACATTTGGAATTTCAAAAGTTATCCACTCTTTCTAATTTATGTCAATGGTTCGTAAAACAAGAAAGTCGAGTTTTTATCCACTAATTGATAGATTGATTAGGCTTGTGTTAACTCTTCCAGTATCAACTGCAACTACCGAACGTGCATTTTCGGCAATGAGTCATGTCAAATCCGAGCTTCGGAACAAGATGGAGAATGATTATCTCACAAATTCTCTTATGATCTATATTGAAAAAGATATTGCGACACAGTTTAATGCGGAATCAATCATAAATGGATTTCGCGATTTGAAAGAACGTCGTGTGCAATTCTGATACATCTCAACATGTGATTTGCTAGATTTTTGTATTATGTTCCAACAATTACTTTATAATGTTAGATCTTAGTTATGGTGAAACCATGTGTTTTGTATGTGGTGCAACAATTATATTTTGATAGTGAGTATATAAGATATTGTTGGAAAAAATGCTTATGATTAATTTATTTTTAGTGCTAAAATATTGCATAAAAGCATAAATAACCCTAAAAAAAACCGCCTCGGGGGCTCCCGCCCCCGAACCCCCGGTGAATTGCGGTCCCCGCCAACATTAATTCCTGGCTTCGCCCCTGCTTGAATCTCTCCATAGATTGTTATAGTTATACCAACTTGACATGGTATGCATATATTCTATACAACCAAAAATCGTAACTAAGAATCCATTTGGCTTGGGGTTAAAAATCTAATTTTTTTTTACTTTAGTCTCATCTCCTAGGCTTCCATCCCATTGTGTTTTTAAAATTGTAGTAAGTCCCATAACCACTCAAGCTGCCCATAACTACTCTATTACCGCCCCTCTTCCTTTCTGTAAAGAATGACACTTGTCCCATAGTGGTTACAACATGACCAACAACTAAAAAAAATAAAAACATGAGAGTGGCTACAAATAAATCTTTAAAAATAGGACTAAATACTTAAGATCCCTCAAAAAACACCTATGTGATAAATAGCTAAAAAATATTTTCAACTACACGGAGTTAATATTTGCTAATTATTGTTTAAAAATGAATCACGGATGTAATTAGAAATATTTTTCCGGGAAAAAAAGAAGATTCCAAATTTTCTTCTAAAGTAGAACCTGATAATGCACATTTGCACATCTGTTTTACCATGGAAAATTTTTAATCAAACGCACCCTTGGAATTTTATACAAACAAACACTCCTCACGGTTTAATTTTTCAACCGTGTGAGAAATATTTCACCCTGCACCAAACAGGTCATAAAGTTCAATCTAAAGCACCCTGATTTTAACTTTTTAAGACAACCCTGATTTTAACTTTTTAAGACAACCCACTTATTGATCTTTTGAAAGAAGGCACTGACATAATGATGGGATGTATATCATTGGAAAGACTACGAGATTACAGGAACTTACTCTTATCGTATAGTCCATGGAACCAGAGTAGAGCCAATTAGCTCCTACAGTCAGTGAAATCACAGCACTACTATGGCCTTTCAGGGATGTACACAGCTCAAGGCAGCTGGTCTCAGAACTTGATTTCCAAGCCAATATGGTACCATCCTGCATCCCAAAATTTAATTACAAAAAGCATTCAATGTTAGACCAACAACCATATCTTTTATATAGGTGAACTCTCCGCAAATCAATAATCGAGGCAATCTTATATACAGCTCACTACAGCATTATCAAATCACAGGAACAACTCAAGACATCTAAAGTAATTACCTCTGTCCCAGCAAAAAGCATATCATTCCCCACAACCATTGCGTAAACTAGCCCAGCTGGTCCGGCAAGACTGAGTTCAGCACGAGTCTGAATGTTCCATGCCTGCAAACATCATAAACATAAACCCAAAATGACTAAAAATACAACAACGTGAGTGACAACCTAAATATACAGCAATTGGATCTAACAACACTATACATATTTGTTAAAGATTCAAACAACAAATTACCTTAATAGCATTTGGCAATCCCAAAAACAACCATGGACCTTCACTAATCAGAGTCCCACTTTCGCAGTCAAAGTTGACCACACCAGCACACTAAACGCACAATAAATCATGAACTCAACCATTGTAAAACAATCCATATTCTATTTAATTGAGGTTAATAAAATGAAATCAAAATAATACCAACCTGCCCAGTATTGCAGTCCCAAACCCGCAGGGATTTGTCCTTACTCCCTGAATAGAGCTTGTCAGAGCCAGATGGAAGACCAATTCCAGTAACAGCCTAAAGCCAAAAAGTTTTCGTTTAACATAATAAATAAAGGGGTTTTCCCTTTTGCCCACAACATAATTGCATAAATCAGACTTACCTTCTACACCCACATCAATGCAGGTCCTATTGCATGCAGAGGTTAGTGGGTATTTAGAATTATGCAAAATCCTAAAGTTCCGTTTGGTTGTCCCAAAATTATAAATTGACCCATTAATATATTAATCCATTTACAAATTGACCCATTAATTGTTTTTGGTTTCATTAATGAAATGTATCATTATCTAAAATGCAAAATTTGAAATTGGATCTTTCACAAAAAACGTGAAATATATCCATTTGAAATAAAGTCACACAAAGTGCCTCACCCGTCTCTCACTCCCTCCCTTACCCGTTCCCTCTCTCTCTCTCTCTCTCTCTCTCTCTCTCTCTCTCTCTTATTTTGTTTTTATCTTTTTTTTTTCATAAACCTTAACATCAATTTCATATTTACCGAACATTGCATAAAATTGGATTTAACTCTTTTCAAATTCACTCATTTACAATTCACTAACTAGACCTGACAAAATTGAAGAATCATTAACTAGAAAAAGGAACATTTATGAGCCAAATACCTTATTGTGTCCTTCCAACTTTGCCAGCATGGAAAACCCATCACCACAAAACCATGAATGCAAGTCCTTGCACTTATCACCTTGGACACAATTACCAGTGACCCAAAACTTGCACATTTTTTGTTGAGTCTTCCCAACACTTTTGCCTCCAGATCCAACTCCCTCACTCTTTGAAACCACTTTTTGGGATTCTTGAGCATTTTTACAAACAGTTGGCTTTTTTGTATATTTAGGATTTCTCCAGGTTGATTTAGTCCTTTTATCTTCATAAACCAAGCTGGATTGTTTAGAATATGGGGATGGTGATTCTGTGTGTAAGAATCTATATGGGTTTCTGGTGCATTTCCCGGCAAGCCAGTATTTACAAACCAAATTGTTCACATGTTGATGCTGATTGCGGAACACACTAACTCGCTCAATAGCTGATGAATTAGTCTTCTCTGGGAATCTTCTAGTCGTCTTTATATCCATAGTAATACTATATACATAAAATATATACATAGAGAGAACATTAATTACAGATAAGAAAGAAAACCCTCCTCTGATTCTTGACTCCCAAAAAACCTCTAACTATGCCCTCATCAGCTCCGATGATGATCCTTGAAACCCAGATGTGGGGAATAATTGGACCCTAAAAGGAAGCTATTACTAAGAGAATGGGGCCCGATTATGATGGTTGTGGGAGGGGTGAGAGGATTTGGAAATTCCATGAGAGGTCTAAAATAATAATAGCAAACCTGAGATGGATTAATGCAAGCTGTTCGTGATCGCAACACTCCGAGATACCCTGATAGAGAGATTTGTAATTTCTGATTGAAACAAATGTATGCTAGGGTTTTGGTATTTGTAGATTTAGGTTTCTTGCGCCCCAAGAAAAGTTGTGTAACGTCTTGAACAAGGAAAATATATTGGGGCCTAGAATCATGCGAATATTTGTTATTAAGGCTTTTTATGGTTTGTTATTATAATTTTATTTTTTATATTTAAATATAATTATAATAAGAATTTGTATTTAATGATCTGTTTTTAAATATAAATTATAATATTTTTGAATTATAATAAATTTTTTAGAAAATAAGTTTAGGACATTTTATAACTTTTACATATATAATACATTAATATTTGTATAATTCTTATAAATAAAAAATATATATGTACATATACACAAAATTACGTATGAAATAATATAAAGTTAAATTATATTATCAATAGATACATGATACTTATATATAGTTTTATACATGTATTATTAATGTATGAAATAATATAAAATATACATATAGTACATATGTATTAAAAAAATATTACCAATTCATGTATGTATATAATTTTATAGTGAATTATACATGCAATATCATTATATATATATATATATATATATATATATATATAGATAGATAGATAGATAGATAAATAGATAGTTAAACTCCCCAACATACTTCATTAATGTACCTAAAAATACATGATATCAAATGTACATGTATATAATTTATGATGTATGTATATATGTATACATTCATGTATCATCTATGTATGAAATTTTTATGTATGTATACACATACACACACACACACACACACACACACACACACACACACACACACATATATATATATATATATATATATATATATATATATATATATATATATATATATATATATATATATATATATATATATATATAGAGAGAGAGAGAGAGAGAGAGAGAGGCTGGATCGTATACGGACCTAGTTTACGGACCGCTACCGTCCAAGAATTATCTAGGGACCGTTTTGTCTTTTTAGGACCACCTTTTGGGACCACGATGTCTTTTAACTTCTTCAAAGTTTTGGAGAATATCAATTCTTACCCCAATGATTTCTAAGGTCTTTTAAGCTTATTTTAAAGCCTAATTAATCTGGAAGTCTAAGTGTGGAAGTTTCAGGGCTACTGCTACTTCTCAAGCTTCTTCCGTCACTATCATACTGGAGTTCTGAATAGCGAGGATTATCTATATAAACAGTTTCTTCAGGGAGTCTAGAAATTGAAATAGGTTTTGAGGAAAAATATTCTAGTCTTAAATACCTTATACGGTACCACGGGTTTATCTGTCTAGTTTCTTTATATATTTGATTAATAATATCAATTATATCGTTGTCTATAAATTCGTCTAAATTATTATCACCATAAGATGATAAAAATCGTCGGTATGTTCTAGGAGCTGTTGTCTCTACGTTTTTAAGGAGAGGACGGATTCCTCCGGCTCTAATTAAAGTAGTCTTTATTTCAGCTAACCGTTTACGTCTAACAAATTTTAATACGTCTCTATTGTCTTCGAGTATCCTAGTGTACTCTTGATATTTTCCAGGTCTTGATAGTTCTTCTGCAAAATCTTCAGTTCTTAATTTTTGTCTAAAGAGATCTCGGATCCCTATTCTAATTATTTCTATTCTAGGTACTTCTCTTCCTAACCACTCAATGATCTGGTTTATGTATTTAAAAGTACCACCTGCATATACTAAAGCAGATTCTATAAGTTCTTTATCTTTAGGGTCTGTAAGAGTCCAGTCTTGAATTTCTCTAGTTAAGTCTAAACTTGTTTGATTAACAAATTTTAAAAAGTTTTTAGTGATTTGTAAGCTCATATAAGATTCTTCTTAAAACAATAATATGTAAAATAGTTAAGGGTTTGGTTTGAGTTTATACCTTCCTTCTGGTCTGCAATATTTTTATCTTCTTCCCTTTGTCTCTTCAGCCTTGCTACTATTCTTCTCTGGTCTCGGCCTCCTACAACTCTCTCTTTATGTGTCGCACCTCAATCCACTACTTTGGCGGTTGTCCCGTTTCCTGCCTGTACGCCTTCACGTCAACGCCCACCTGGTTAACAGCTCACGGCTAATCGGCACCTGACGGCGGTTCACCAGTATAACACCTTGTGTGCTACACCAGATGTTCCACACAATAGTCCTCTATGAACAGAAAGTTGGAGACAATTTGGAAAATAGTAACAACTTAGCATAAGAGATTTCTGGAAAAGAAAAAACTTTTATTTCATAGCATAAGTAAATACAACTCTCCCCTCTCCCCTAACTATGAGAGGTTTACTCACTCATATACATATTACTCTCTACAAGCATACTCTCTCTAAAAGTCTAACAATCTCTCACTCTCTTACTCCTTCAACTGCTGTCTAAAACATAAATGGACGCTCCCTTTTATAGATCAAGGGCACTACAATCGACTGGCAACCGGCTATCAAAAGAGATCCGGTTTAAAGAGATACAAATTATTAAAGTCTTATACTATTTGCTTTATGTGACACCCCGCCTAATTAAATACCGGACGATCACTCCTTTATTAAATTAAAATCAAGGTGAACAGTTGGTTCATTCTTAGCATCACTGTCGTCAAAATACTTTTCCAATTTAAACACCCTAAATAATTAAGCTAAGTGTCAAAACCATTCAAAACCTTATTCTCATTTTATTAAATCCGGTTATAAAACCTTAAACCATTAACATCTAAAGAGTCGCACAATAAGTAGAAGAATAAAATGAACATTTAAGAGTTTACCCAACAATAATAAATCCCAACATTAAAATACTAAGGAAAACATCCTGACAGTAACAATTTCGAAATAAAGATACTGAAATTAAAAGAATTACAATCTCTGACAATATCAACTAAATAATGGAAAAAGGGCGACACATGCCCCCACTGGATAAAGCTGAATTAGAAGTAGGGTCAACAATGAGGTCGTCTAAACAATGGCCTGCAACTCCCATAAAAGCTACAGCGCGTTCCATCCAAAGGATCCTATGCAAGACGCCCCTGTGGCTGGGCACCTGTAATACATACATATATATATATAGACAAGAGAGAAAGAAAAAGAAACGGGTCAGAGTCCGATAGTGTATATGATTTAAAAATTTGTTTAGCAAGTATTTAAATTGATTATAGGCCAATGCAACAACATATTAGTGCGACACTCTCTTGAGAAATTCTCACCTCTCTTCTAATGTGCACTCCTATCGCACTAACCTTTTTAATGGTTTATCTCGTCATATATCGCACTAATCTTCCCAATGATTTGACTTATCTTAGGTGACTCGTAAGACTTTAGAACTGAACAACATAATGGTTTTAAAAGGATAAATTTCGTTTAGTGACAAGTCTCTTCTTTTTTAACTTTATTAATTAATAAAGTTTTCCAATGTCATGTTATACTTTATCAAAACAAGTATTTACAATTTGAGTCATGAACCATGTCCTACTTACCATATCACAGTAGGCAATTCCAAATTTCAGAACTTAATATATATATTAATTACTCGTATAATATATATATTCTAACAGCACCCCATATAAAAATTATGGTGCGGGCATACTCTGCTATCCAATCCCCGTATCAATCGTACTAAAGGGAATACAAGTTCGGAATCACTCTCGAACTGTATAAATAAATACATACACAAATAATATTGAGGCGAAGCATAAATTCCAAGTCCAAGAGGTCAGTACATACCCTCACGTCTCTTAGGACCGTGACTACCGATTCGATAGTCTGTACCTAAGATTTCTATCTTCTAAGGTACGAGTCAATATCCCCCATAAGGCACACGAGATAAGATTGTGCCAACGCGGTAACCTCCGGGATAGCAAGTAGCGCGGGCATGATTTTTGCAAGTATATAATATATGCATACACAATCATATAAATATACCACTTTTATTATATCAATTTAGGTTTATCCCAAAACCCACATTCACAACATTTATCCTTATTTTCCCATTATTATTTATCAAGTATAATGGTTCGTTTCTAACTTTAATTCGAAGTGTTTTTCCAACTTACTACGTAACACTCATGGAATCTATTCTCCCAAGTATAAATTCAGTAGGTATCCATTTATGTTCCAACGTAACTCTCTCTTACGTGTCTCTCCCTTTTAATCTATACTTACATTGTCCCTTATGCCAAATATCCAAAAATATAGATTTCGTCTTACATTAAAGGTCTCTTATTCATTAATGAATCTTATTGGTCATCATTTTCTCCCAAATTATTTTAACAAGGATGTCTAAGGAGTTTTCTTCATTTCGAATCAATTCAACAATTTTAAAAGGGGAAACTTAAGTCTGCCAGGAGGGGTCGATCGATCGAGGTCTGGGGCTCGATCGATCGAACCTTCGATCGATCGAAGCTTTGGGATCGATCGATCAATCAAACAGGTATTGCGATTTCTGCAGTTTTGCAGTTACGGGTTCTAACACATATCTTCATCCAAATTCAAGTTTTGCATTCCCAAACGTCCAAAGACTTATACTACTAACATCCGAACATAATATCATGCATTTCCTACGTAAAACATGTCAATTTCCGTCACTAAACATGGATTAACAAGCCAAAATTCATTTAAAACTCAAGAACCCTAGAAATCTCTTAATCATGGTTCTAATCTGTTTTCCCAGAATCTCCTTCTTATACAACATCAAGATTTCGTGGTTTAATTCTATACATCACCAAAGGTTTCCAGAATATCATTTAAGTCATCACTACATGCAATTTCCTATCTCAAATTGGGTTTTTCTTCCATACAATTCATCCTAATCATTCCTAAACCAATATGAAAGATGCATCAACGAAATAAGCAAGATAAAAAGTTTACTGGGGTTTTCAGAAGTCTGGTTTGGTGCCGAAATTGGTGTGGTTGCGTTTCCCGTCTCGCGATCTACGCGTTGGTGGTGGAGGCGGTGCAAACGGATGGATTTCGGGCCTTGGATTGCTTTGGAAGCTCTCCTTCCCTCTCCTATGGCCGTCACTTGTCTTTGGTTGTTCTAACCCTAGAAGACAACCTTAGACATCTGATATAACCCTTGAAATTTCGTGGGTTTAATTACCCAAAAATGTAAAATGACCTAAATGCCCTCCCGGGGTACTAATTAGGCCTAAAAACGCCCCGAGACCGAAACTAAACCCCCGGGTACACTTTTCTGACTATCTCGACCCATCCGGACGCGTTGGCGCACTCAAAACGACCATACGAACAACCTATAAAATATTCACTTTTATTAATCAACATTTAGTCCCAACACGACACAGGCGCGTCCCGACTTAAATTTCCATAATTGTCATTTTATTCACACGTGACAATATTATAACAATAAATCTCATATATTACTATACTCATCCAGTAACATTCAACAAATAACAAATTTCCAATAATTACTAACTCTCGTCACGCTAGTAAATAATTAAAATAACATTCCGGATTAAAATTAAATTAATTTATCTCAATTAAATTTAATAAATCCCATAATTTAAAAGCTATAAAAATACGGGGTATTACATACTTCCCCCCTAATAACGGAATTTCGTCCCGAAATTCGGAAAATAAGGCCTATCAGGTAGCACAATTCTGGATATCCTTTTCCGTACACAAACTAACTACACATTACGGCGCTCAATCACTATAGCCCTTTCTTCACAGCAACATTGTTTTACATTCTCATTGGAGACACTTCCCATTGTGTTCCCAACCGACAACATTCGCATAGGTCACGCCTATACGTTAAAATTTCCTTATCTCACTATCATTAGGTGGCCGCACCTCACTACATGACAAATACTCGGATTTATTCATTTATGAAACTCCCATTCTGAGAAAATTATACGAACATTTGATCACTCTTGCTCACCTAAAACAGTCGTGGAATTCTACCACAGTTATCAGATGTTCTCTCGACCGATCCAAAAACTCTGATTATCTACTCTCCTCTGAACATACGGGAGGAGAATAATCGAGGTTCTTCCATAACAAAACCTTAGTAAGAACCTTGCACGCGACAAACGTGTTCGAGTGCTTCTACCGAGCATTCCTGAAATCGTCGTACCAATATTCCAAAATCTCCTTCACGTGGCTCCACAAATCTTTAATCACCGTGCGCCCATTCTCTGGCTACGGGTGATACATCCTACTCGAAACAAAACCTTATCTCCGCTGGTTTCTGAAATCCCATATCAAAGGTGGGATTCACCAATCTCATCCTGATTTAGAAATTTATACTGCGTCGGATGATGCACTGGCGCGATCCTTCCTTTCAAAGGAAGTCTGGGGCATACTAGTTAATATTGTAAGTCAGCTTAAAGGAGTATCAATCACCTCCTTCTCGGCGACTTTATTCACATGTTCGGGATGAACCTTTGATTTTGTTTTGAGGATGGAAACCCATCTAAGAACTGTACTGACCTCTTCCAAATTCAGGAATTGTAGCTAAACACAAAATTCTTTGGTTGATTCTCCTCTTTCAACCCAACCTTACCAATGGGCGGTGCATGTAGAGACTACTCACTACGTCTCGCTAAACATCGATTTTTCCCTTAAAATGTCTCACAATAAGTGACACGTAATACTCCCCTTCCTTCCTTGTAGTATGTCGAAAGTTCCACCCGTGCTCTTCTCTCCACGAAGCGCACATCTGGATCTCTTATACCGTACTAACATCATCACCCTTTCTATGTGTGAGTCGCTCTCACATTTGATTACTAACAATTTCGCTCCGAGTGTTCTTCATAATCATTTAATTCTGCTCCATTTCAAGGAATACTCTTCTTAAATGGCTTCCCACAGTCTTCCAATTCAAATTTGGGTGTGCTATTCTAATTGTACACCTATGTATGGATTATCGCCCCTCATGTGACGTTTAATCCACTCTATCACTTCCACTTCGTTAAACTAGTCCCACAAACATATATGACACACGTCCATGACCACGTCCCTTCGACTCGGACGATTTTAACTGCAATTAACCGAGACGTCCACATTCTTGCAACACCCCGATCGCCCTAGAAGAGCGAATGGCGTGCTACTCATCCGTAAAACGAACTAAATTCAACGAAATAGAAGGAATAGGGCATTCAAATTCCATGACGATAAAAGAGGAATAATAATTCTCAACCTTCTTCAGATAAGTATAACAATTTTCCCAAATAGGTACAACAACCAAAATAAATCAGTAACGCTCTATTCATCAAAATAACTTCAAGTCATTTCTTTTGTATAATAAAGTTCTTTCCAGATAATCCATGCTAAAAATCATTCTAACTCTTTATTCGCCTCGTGTTTTGAATGCGGTTACGACATTTGGGTACTCTCAATCACCCTAGAAATCAAAATTCTTAAATTCTCCTTATCATCGTTCCACCCCTCAACTCGTGGGGTAACTTTCAATGCTTTCTTACCACAAGATCCGGCTTCCAATAGCTTTAAGACAAAATTCAACTTCCAACATACATACATAATTACTTGATCCCATTTCGACCAGGGTACCGAACTTATGGAATAGTGACCAAACGTCTCCCTATTTCCAACCTTACGCTAAGTTTCATGCGTGGGATGTCTCGCAAAGCGAAATCCAAATAAGGAACCCCCCTGATACACTACTACTTAGCATTGTCAGTTATCGAAATCCGTTAGGCCTTCCGTCCATAGCATTTACCCCTTTATTCCATCCCTTGACATAAAAGTTACAGTTTCTCCCGTAATTATGCTTAACAAAGAACGTTTCACTAATTGCACTATTGTTCAGTATAGGTTGGTGGTAATAGCATTCCATAAACCTCGAATACATACAATCGGAATTCTCAAAATTTCTTTCCCTAATAATAGGGGTATAACTCTTAACTCCCACATCTCTAAAGGATAGATATAACAATGCACTCTTCCTATCACTAAGTCCGGAGTGCTAAACATAATACTGAGTCAAATCTTTTCGCCCAACGGTAAATCCCGATACATACGGAATTATACTGAAAAAGTCTATACATACTTTGGCATCGAATATCTCGAGCCCACTATCTCCTCCGAAGTCTCTAGGATAGATAATATAAGTGCGAGTCCAACCTTCTTACAGGTAAAGCCTCGCCAAAACAAACATAAAATATGTTGCACTAATGCAACTACTCCGATAGCCCTGCAATAAATGCCCACTATCATACTACCCATTTCTTTAACATTTTGAAAAAGATAATATCATACTCGTGTATCTCATCACTACAACGAGTAACCTCAATAAAGTATAAAACACTGTTAATATACTCATTCATCCTCCGCGGATAGCACTAAAGAAAAATCCCGCTACACTAGGGAAAAGATATTCACATAATAATAATAACGTTTATAATGATACGCATTAAGCCCGTCTCACATGCTAATCTAGCAAGGAACAAAATATAGTGACTCGCTCGTGTCACATAAACACGCCTCATCCGCTGAGGATACAACTTACACTTCTACCTTGTCAATCGTCTTGACTGCGCAAATGATTTTCGGACGTAACACGTCTACTCAAACCAAACAAAATTACTTTAATCGTTGACTTTTACTAGGAACCGTATTCTTGTCCTTTTACTCACTTTGGAACATATTATCGCGAGCGATCTCACTCCGCACAAAATACCTCAACACATAATCCACTTACCACCTGTCTTACTAACCAGGTTAGGATCGTCTTTCTTTCGGACTTTAGTAAACTCGATTCCTGTTAACCATCCCGGTTGTTCCCTTAGCTTTTTAGGTCATAAAGATCCTGTTACTATCTATAATAGTACTTACTGAATTTACCATCACTCCGTAAGAATTTAATTATCCGAATCATTTAAATGGGTCCCCTGATGTGTATCCACATCCCTTTGTGGTGCTATACCACCACCGTTGCATTCAGTCTTATTCTCGACTAAATTCTTCGATTTCTTTAACTTCCCCCACAAAGAAGAGTTATCATCTATATTGACAAAATATGACATTGTCAACCTCCGAATCGGTCGTCCATCAGAATTTCCTCCTCGAGTATTATCAACTATTATTACGAGTTGGTCTCCCACTTGGAGTCGTTTCCTCCACTCGTATCTACCTCTTTTGATACAAAATTTGCTAACGATTAGGATTCATATCCACAATTGGACTTCTGTCATGCCCTCCTGCGATGAGTTCAGAACCACGTTTGCTTCTTATCCTGAACAGTCGAGGAAGGAACATACGGTCAACACTGTACCTAAGGTTCTCCTATAGGCATAGCATTCTACTTCTAAAATGGGTGGTTGACTCCAACCATTATAATTTCGTCCGGAAAGACAAGAAAATTTCCTCTAAATTTTCACTTTCAGTTTGCCACACTTCGTCCTATATCTAAGCCTTTGGATATTTTACCTCCTTTGGTAAAGACATATAATTTCCGCATTTCTAGAATTTCCCACTGACAGTCTCTACACGTTTTTGTAATACGTTGGGTAAGTTTACCCTCGCACCTCATTTGACTATAACAGCATTTGGAAATTACTGCTGCGCCTTAGTCGCCTTTCTAGTCTTGGCTTCTTGTGCCATAATGGAGGTGACCTCAACTACGGTCATCATCCTCGGATATATTTTATAATCTCAACTGAGCCCTGCCTCCTGATGTACGCTTAACGGTCCTCTTCTGACATCCGTCATCGCTCGGCACACGCACACATCCGAACGAAATTAGAATTCACTAATGTATACACATTATAGCAGGAGAACGAAATCTCGTCAAAGGAATCGACAATCCTAAACATAGGGCTCTATAACAAACAAAGCAACGCTGAAAGCATAATAATCCGTACAGATCCTAAGGACACTAGAACCTGATACTCTGATACCACCTGTGACACCCCGCCTAATTAAATACTGTGCGATCACTCCTTAATTAAATTAAAATCAAGGTGAACAGTTGGTTCATTCTTAGCATCACTGTCGTTAAAATACTTTTCCAATTTAAACACCCTAAATAATTAAGCTAAGTGTCAAAACCATTTAAAACCTTATTCTCATTTTATTAAATCCGGTTATAAAACCTTAAACCATTAACATCTAAAGAGACACACAATAAGTAGAAGAATAAAATGAACATTTAAGAGTATACCCAACAATAATAAATCCCAACATTAAAATACTAAGGAAAACATCCTGACAGTAACAATTAAGAAATAAAGATACTGAAATTAAAAGAATTACAATCTCTGACAATATCAACTAAATAATGGGAAAAGGGCGACACATGCCCCCACTGGATAAAGCTGAACTAGAAGTAGGGTCAACAATGAGGACGTCTAAACAATGGCCTGCAACTCCCACAAAAGCTACAGCGCGTTCCATCCAAAGGATCCTATGCAAGACGCCCCTGTGGCTGGGCACCTATAATACATACATATATATACAAGAGAGAAAGAAAAAGAAACGGGTCAGAGCCCGATAGTGTATATGATTTAAAAATTTGTTTAGCAAGTATTTAAATTGATTACAGGCCAATGCAACAACATATTAGTGTGACACTCTCTTGAGAAATTATCACCTCTCTTCTAATGTGCACTCCTATCGCACTAACCTTTTTAATGGTTTATCTCGTCATATATCGCACTAATCTTCCCAATGATTTGACTTATCTTAGGTGACTCGTAAGACTTTAGAACTGAACAACATAATTGTTTTTAAAGGATAAATTTCGTTTAGTGACAAGCCTCTTCTTTTTTAACTTTATTAATTAATAAAGTTTTCCAGTGTCATGTTATACTTTATCAAAACAAGTATTTACAATTTGAGTCATCAACCATGTCCTATTTACCATATCACAGTAGGCAATTCCAAATTTCAGAACTTCATATATATATATTAATTACTCGTATAATATATTTATTCTAATAGCACCCCACATAAAAATTATGGTGCGGGCATACTCTGCTATCTAATCCCCGTATCAATCGCACTAAAAGGAATACAAGTTTGGAATCACTCTCGAACTGTATAAATACATACACAAACAATATTGAGGCGAATCATAGATTCCAAGTCCAAGAGGTCAGTACATACCCTCACGTCTCTTAGGACCGTGACTACCGATTCGATAGTCTGTACCTAGGATTTCTATCTTCTAGGGTACGAGTCAATATCCCCCATAAGGCACACGGGATAAGATCGTCCCAGCGCGGTAACCTCCGGGATAGCAAGTAGCGCGGGCATGATTTTTGCAAGTATATAATATATGCATACACAATCATATAAATATACCACTTTTATTATATCAATTTAGGTTTATCCCAAAACCCACATTCACAACATTTATCCTTATTTTCCCATTATTATTTATCAAGTATAATGGTTCGTTTCTAACTTTAATTCGAAGTGTTTTTCCATCTTACTACGTAACACTCATGGAATCTATTCTCCCAAGTATAAATTCAGTAGGTATCCATTGATGTTCCAACGTAACTCTCTCTTACGTGTCTCTCCCTTTTAATCTATACTTACATTGTCCCTTATGCAAAATATCCCAAAATATAGATTTCGCCTTACATTAAAGGTCTCTTATTCATTAATGAATCTTATTGGTCATCATTTTCTCCCAAATTATTTTAACAAGGATGTCTAAGGAGTTTTCCTCATTTTGAATCAATTCAACAATTTTAAAAGGGGAAACTTAAGTCTGCCAGAAGGGGTCGATCGATCGAGGTCTGGGGCTCGATCGATCGAACCTTCGATCGATCGAAGCTTTGGGCTCGATCGATCAATCAAACAGGTATTGCGATTTCTGCAGTTTTGCAGTTACGGGTTCTAACACATATCTTCATCCAAATTCAAGTTTTGCATTCCCAAACGTCCAAAGACTTATACTACTAACATCCGAACATAATATCATGCATTTCCTACGTAAAACATGTCAATTTCCGTCACTAAACATGGATTAACAAGCCAAAATTCATTTAAAACTCAAGAACCCTAGAAATCTCTTAATCATGGTTCTAATCTGTTTTCCCAGAATCTCCTTCTTATACAACATCAAGATTTTTTGGTTTAATTCTCTAAATCACCAAAGGTTTCCAGAATATCGTTTAAGTCATCACTACATGCAATTTCCTATCTCAAATTGGGTTTTTCTTCCATACAATTCATCCTAATCATTCCTAAACCAATATGAAAGATGCATCAACGAAATAAGCAAGATAAACAGTTGCCTGGGGTTTTCAGAAGTCTGGTTTGGTGCCGAAATTGGTGTGGTTGCGTTTCCCATCTCGCGATCTACGCGTTGGTGGTGGAGGCGGTGCAAACGGATGGATTTCGGGCCTTGGATTGCTTTGGAAGCTCTCTCCTTCCCTCTCCTATGGCCGTCACTTGTCTTTGGTTGTTCTAACCCTAGAAGAAAACCTTAGACATCTGATATAACCCTTGAAATTTCGTGGGTTTAATTACCCAAAAATGTAAAATGACCTAAATGCCCTCTCGGGGTACTAATTAGGCCTAAAAACGCCCCGAGACCCAAACTAAACCCCCGGGTACACTTTTCTAACTATCTCGACCCTTTCGGACGCGTTGGCGCACTCAAAACGACCATACGAACAATCTATAAAATATTCACTTTTATTAATCAATATTTAGTCCCAACACGACACAGGCACGTCCCGACTTAAATTTCCATAATTGTCATTTTATTCACACGTGACAATATTATAACAATAAATCTCATATATTACTATTCTCATCCAGTAACATTCAACAAATAACAAATTCCCTGTAATTACTAACTCTCGTCACGCTAGTAAATATTTAAAATAACATTTCGGATTAAAATTAAATTAATTTATCTCAATTAAATTTAATAAATCCCATAATTTAAAAGCTATAAAAATACGGGGTATTACATACTTCCCCCCTAATAACGGAATTTCGTCCCGAAATTCGGAAAATAAGGCCTATCAGGTAGCACAATTCTGGATATCCTTTTCCGTACACAAACTAACTACACATTACGGCGTTCAATCACTATAGCCCTTTCTTCACATCAGCATTGTTTTACATTCTCATTGGAGACACTTCACATTGTGTTCCCAATCGACAACATTCTCATAGGTCACGCCTATACGTTAAAATTTCCTTATCTCACTATCATTAGGAGGCCGCACCTCACTACATGACAAATACTCGGATTTATTCATATACGAAACTCCCATTCTGAGAAAATTATACGAACATTTGATCACTCTTGCTCGCCTAAAACAGTCGTGGAATTCTACCACAGTTATCGGATGTTCTCTCGACTGATCCAAAAACTCTGATTATCTACTCTCCTCTGAACATACGGGAGGAGAATAATCGAAGTTCTTCCATAACAAAACCTTAGTAAGAACCTTGCACGCGACAAACGGGTACGAGTGCTTCTACCGAGCATTCCTGAAATCATCGTACCAATATTCCAAAATCTCCTTCACATGGCTCCACAAATCTTTAATCACCGTGCGCCCATTCCCTGGCTACGGGTGATACATCCTACTCGAAACGAAACCTTATCTCCGCTGGTTTCTGAAATCCCATATCAAAGGTGGGATTCACCAATCTCATCCTGATTTAGAAATTTATACTGCGCCGGATCATGCACTGGCGCGATCCTTCCTTTCAAAGGAATTCTGGGGCATACTAGTTCATATTGTAAGTCAGCTTAAAGGAGTATCAATCACCTCCTTCTCGGCGACTTTATTCACATGTTCGGGATGAGCCTTTGATCTTGTTTTGAGGATGGAAACCCATCCAAGAACTGTACTGACTTTATCGACCTCTTCCAAATTCAGGAATTGTAGCTAAACACAAAATTCTTTGGTTGATTCTCCTCTTTCAACCCAATCTTACCAATGGGCGGTGCATGTAGAGACTACTCACTACGTCTCGCTAAACACTAATTTTTCCCTTGAAATGTCTCACATTAAGTGACACGTAATACTCCCCTTCCTTCCTTGTAGTATGTCGAAAGTTCCACCCGTGCTCTTCTCTCCACGAAGCGCACATCTGGATCTCTTATACCGTACTAACATCATCACCCTTTCTATGTGTGAGTCGCTCTCACATTTGATTACTAACAATCTCGCTCTGAATGTTCTTCATAATCATTTAATTTATGCTCCATTCAAGGAATACTCTTCTTAAATGGCTTCCCACAGTCTTCCAATTCAAATTTGGGTGTGCTATTCTAATTGTACACCTATGTATGGATTATCGCCCCTCATGTGACGTTTAATCCACTCTATCACTTCCACTTCGTTAAACTAGTCCCACAAACATATATGACACACGTCCATGACCACGTCCCTTCGACTCGGACGATTTTAACTGCAATTAACCGAGACGTCAACATTCTTGCAACACCCCGACCGCCCTAGAAGAGCGAACAGCGTGCTACTCATCCGTAAAACGAACTAAATTCAACGAAATAGAAGGAATAGGGCATTCAAATTCCATGACGATAAAAGAGGAATAATAATTCTCAACCTTCTTCAGATAAGTATAATAATTTTCCCAAATAGGTACAACAACCAAAATAAATCAGTAACGCTCTATTCATCAAAATAACTTCAAGTCATTTATTTTGTATAATAAAGTTCTTTCCAGATAATCCATTCTAAAACTCATTCTAACTCTTTATTCGCCTCGTGTTTTGAACGCGGTTACGACATTTGGGTACTCTCAATCACCCTAGAAATTAAAATTCTTAAATTCTCCTTATCATCGTTCCACCCCTCAACTCGTGGGGTAACTTTCAATGTTTTCTTACCTCAAGATCCGACTTCCAATAGCTTAAGACAAAATTCAACTTCCAACTTACATACATAATTACTTGATCCCATTACGACCAGGGTACCGAACTCATGGAATAGTGACCAAACGTCTCCCTATTTCCAACCTTACGCTAAGTTTCATGCGTGGGATGTCTCGCAAAGAGAAATTCAAACAAGGAACCCCCCCATACACTACTACCTAGCATTGTCGGTTATCGAAATCCGTTAGGTCTTCCGTCCATAGTATTTACCCCTTTATTCCGTCCCTTGACAGAAAAGTTACAATTTTTCCCGTAATTATGCTTAACAAAGAACGTTTCACTAATTGCACTATTGTTCAGTATAGGTTGGTGGTAATAGCATTCCATAAACCTCGAATACATACAATCAGAATTCTCGAAATTTCTTTCCCTAAAAATAGGGGTATAACTCTTAACTCCCACATCTCTAAAGGATAGATATAACAATGCACTCTTCCTATCACTAAGTCCGGAGTGCTAAACATAATACTAAGTCAAATCTTTTCGCCCAACGGTAAATCCCGATACATATGGAATTATACTGACAAAGTCTATACATACTTTGGCATCGAATATCTCGAGCCCACTATCTCTTCCGAAGTCTCTAGGATAGATAATATAAGCGCGAGTCCAACCTTCTTACGGGTAAAGCCTCGCCAAAACAAACATAAAATATGTTGCACTAATGCGACTACTCCGATATCCCTGCAATAAATGCCCACTATCATACTACCCATTTCTATAACATTTTAAAAAAGATAATATCATACTCGTTTATCTCATCACTACAACGAGTAACTTCAATAAAGTATAAAACGCTGTTAATATACTCATTCATCCTCCGCGGATAGCACTAAAGAAAAATCCCGCTACACTAGGGAAAAGATATTCACATAATAATAATAACGTTTATAATGATATGCATTAAGCTCGTCTCACATGCTAATCTAGCAAGAAACAAAATATAGTGACTCGCTTGTGTCACATAAACACGCCTCATCCTCTGAGGATACAACTTACACTTCTACCTTGTCAATCGTCTTGACTGCGCAAATGGTTTCCGGACGTAACACGTCTACTCAAACCAAACAAAATTACTTTAATCGTTGACTTTTACTAAGCACCGTATTCTTGTCCTTTTACTCACTTTGGAACATATTATCGCGAGCGATCTCACTCCGCACAAAATACCTCAACACATAATCCACTTACCACCTGTCTTACTAACCAGGTTAGGATTATCCTTCTTTCGGACTTTAGTAAACTCGATTCCTGTTAACCATCCCGGTTGTTCCCTTAGCTTTTTAGGTCAAAAAGATCATGTTATTATCTATAATAGTACTTACTGAATTTACCATCACTCGGTAAGAATTTAATTATCCGAATCATTTAAATGGGTCCCCTGATGTGTATCCACATCCGTTTGTGGTGCTATACCACCACCGTTGCATTCAGTCTTATTCTCGACTAAATTCTTCAATTTCTTTAACTTCCCCCACAAAGAAGCGTTATCATATATATTGACAAAATATGACATTGTCAACCTCCGAATCGGTCGTCCATCAGAATTTCCTCCTCGAGTATTATCAACTATTATTACGAGTTGGTCTCCCACTTGGAGTCGTTTCCTCCACTCATATCTACCTCTTTTGATGCAAAATTTGCTAACGATTAGGAATCATATCCACAATTGGACTTCTGTCATGCCCTCCTGCGATGAGTTCAGAACCACGTTTGCTTCTCATCCTGAACAGTCGAGGAAGGAACATACGGTCAACACTGTACCTAAGGTTCTCCTATAGGCATAGCATTCTACTTCTAAAATGGGTGGTTGACTCCAACCATTATAATTTCGTCCGGAAAGACAAGAAAATTTCCTCTAAATTTTCACTTTCAGTTTGCCACACTCCGTCCTATATCTAAGCCTTTGGATATTTTACCTCCTTTGGTAAAGACACATAATTTCCGCATTTCTAGAATTTCCCACTGACAGTCTCTACATGTTTTTGTAATACGTTGGGTAAGTTTACCCTCGCACCTCATTTGACTATAATAGCATTTGGAAATTACTGCTGCACCTTAGTCGCCTTTCTAGTCTTGGCTTCTCGTGCCATAATGGAGGTGACCTCAACTACGGTCATCATCCTCAGATATATTTTATAATCTCAACTGAGCCCTGCCTCCTGATGTACGCTTAACGGTCCACTTCTGACATCCGTCATCGCTCGGCACACGCACACATCCGAACGAAATTAGAATTCACTAATGTATACACATTATAGTAGGAGAACAAAATCTCGTCAAAGGAATCGACAATCCTAAACATAGGGCTCTATAACAAACAAAGCAACGCTGAAAGCATAATAATCCGTACAGATCCTAAGGACACTAAAACCTGATGCTTTGATACCACCTGTGACACCCCGCCTAATTAAATATCGGGCGATCACTCCTTTATTAAATTAAAATCAAGGTGAACAGTTGGTTCATTCTTAGCATCACTGTCATTAAAATACTTTTCCAATTTAAACACCCATAAATAATTAAGCTAAGTGTCAAAACCATTTAAAACCTTATTCTCATTTTATTAAATCCGGTTATAAAACCTTAAACCATTAACATCTAAAGAGTCACACAATAAGTAGAAGAATAAAATGAACATTTAAGAGTATACCCAACAATAATAAAACCCAACATTAAAATACTAAGGAAAACATCCTGACAGTAACAATTCCGAAATCAAGATACTGACATTAAAAGAATTACAATCTCTGACAATATCAACTAAATAATGGAAAAAGGGCGACACATGCCCCCACTGGATAAAGCTGAACTAGAAGTAGGGTCAACAATGAGGTCGTCTAAACAATGGCCTGCAACTCCCACAAAAGCTACAACGCGTTCCATCAAAAGGATCCTACGCAAGACGCCCCTGTGGCTGGGCACCTGTAATACATACATATATATACAAGAGAGAAAGAAAAAGAAACTGGTCAGAGCCCGATAGTGTATATGATTTAAAAATTTGTTTAGCAAGTATTTAAATTGATTACAGGCCAATGCAACAACATATTAGTGTGACACTCTCTTGAGAAATTCTCACCTCTCTTCTAATGTGCACTCCTATCGCACTAACCTTTTTAATGGTTTATCTCGTCATATATCGCACTAATCTTCCCAATGATTTGACTTATCTTAGGTAACTCGTAAGATTTTAGAACTGAACAACATAATGGTTTTTAAAGGATAAATTTCGTTTAGTGACAAGCCTCTTCTTTTTTAACTTTATTAATTAATAAAGTTTTCCAGTGTCATGTTATACTTTATCAAGACAAGTATTTACAATTTGAGTCATCAACCATGTCCTACTTACCATATCACAGTAGGCAATTCCAAATTTCATAACTTCATATATATATTAATTACTCGTATAATATATATATTCTAACAGCACCCCACAAAAAAATTATGGTGCGGGCATACTCTGCTATCCAATCCCCGTATCAATCGCACTAAAAGGAATACAAGTTTGGAATCACTCTCGAACTGTATAAATACATACACAAACAATATTAAGGCGAAGCATTGATTCCAAGTCCAAGAGGTCAGTACATACCCTCACTTCTCTTAGGACCGTGACTACCGATTCGATAGTCTGTACCTAGGATTTCTATCTTCTAGGGTACGAGTCAATATCCCCCATAAGGCACACGAGATAAGATCGTCCCAGCGCGGTAACCTCCGGGATAGCAAGTAGCGCGGGCATGATTTTTGCAAGTATATAATATATGCATACACAATCATATAAATATACCACTTTTATTATATCAATTTAGGTTTATCCCAAAACCCACATTCACAACATTTATCCTTCTTTTCCAATTATTATTTATCAAGTATAATGGTTCGTTTCTAACTTTAATTCGAAGTGGTTTTCCATCTTACTACGTAACACTCATGGAATCTATTCTCCCAAGTATAAATTCAGTAGGTATCCATTTATGTTCCAACGTAACTCTCTCTTACGTGTCTCTCCCTTTTAATCTATACTTACATTGTCCCTTATGCCAAATATCCCAAAATATAGATTTCGCCTTACATTAAAGGTCTCTTATTCATTAATGAATCTTATTGGTCATCATTTTCTCCCAAATTATTTTAACAAGGATGTCTAAGGAGTTTTCTTCATTTCGAATCAATTCAACAATTTTAAAAGGGGAAACTTAAGTCTTCCAGGAGGGGTCGATCGATCGAGGTCTGGGGATCGATCGATCGAACCTTCGATCGATCGAACCTTCGATCGATCGAAGCTTTGGGCTCGATCGATCAATCAAACAGGTATTGCGATTTCTGCAGTTTTGCAGTTACGGGTTCTAACACATATCTTCATCCAAATTCAAGTTTTGCATTCCCAAACGTCCAAAGACATATACTACTAACATCCTAACATAATATCATTCATTTCCTACGTAAAACATGTCAATTTCCGTCACTGAACATGGATTAACAAGCCAAAATTCATTTAAAACTCAAGAACCCTAGAAATCTCTTAATCATGGTTCTAATCTGTTTTCCCAGAATCTGCTTCTTATACAACATCAAGATTTTGTGGTTTAATTCTCTACATCACCAAAGGTTTCCAGAATATCATTTAAGTCATCACTACATGCAATTTCCTATCTCAAATTTGGTTTTTCTTTCATACAATTCATCCTAATCATTCCTAAACCAATATGAAAGATGCATCAATGAGATAAGCAAGATAAACAGTTGCCTGGGGTTTTCAGAAGTCTGGTTTGGTGCCGAAATTGGTGTGGTTGCATTTCCCGTCTCGCGATCTACGCGTTGGTGGTGGAGGCGGTGCAAACGAATGGATTTCGGGCCTTGGATTGCTTTGGAAGCTCTCTCCTTCCCTCTCCTATGGCCGTCACTTGTCTTTGGTTGTTCTAACCCTAGAAGACAACCTTAGACATCTAATATAACCCTTGAAATTTCGTGGGTTTAATTACCCAAAAATGTAAAATGACCTAAATGCCCTCCCGGGGTACTAATTAGGCCTAAAAACGCCCCGAGACCGAAACTAAACCCCCGGGTACACTTTTCTGACTATCTTAACCCTTCTGGACGCGTTGGCGCACTCAAAATGACGATATGAACAACCTATAAAATATTCACTTTTATTAATCAACATTTAGTCCCGACACGACACAGGCGCGTCCCGACTTAAATTTTCATAATTGTCATTTTATTCACACGTGACAATATTATAACAATAAATCTCATATATTACTATACTCATCCAGTAACATTCAACAAATAACAAATTCCCTGTAATTACTAACTCTCGTCACGCTAGTAAATATTTAAAACAACATTTCGGATTAAAATTAAATTAATTTATCTCAATTAAATTTAATAAATCCCATAATTTAAAAGCTATAAAAATACGGCGTATTACACTTTACATAAAGTAAAATTGTCGTCTAGCAATAATTCTAACCGAACGTCTTTGCAAGGGTCTTTTTCTTCTTTATGAAAAGAAGCAATCCGGGGGCCCGTGTGGGGCATGTTTGAGCTGCAGGCTGCAGGGGAATCTAATTATAGTCTTGTCATCTTGTATAAGTCTTAGCACAGGGCATCTTCTGTCTTCAATAATTATTCAGCTAATGAGGGGCCCGTCTTTGTTCCATCTGTGTCTTCTTCTTCCTTGTCTTGGTTTGGTAGGGCATTGTTGAAAAATTCATCAATGAGGCCTACAGTTCTAAGGCTAGCTGGAAAAGCTATTTCTACCATTTCTTTGGATTCTTTCTTGAGCCTTCCGTTGAATGGCTCATCAGCTTGAATTATCAGGTCTTCTTTGTGGTAGGCAGTGTACCACCCGTCTTCTCCTGTTAATAACTCTATGATTTCTATGGTCCCCGTGGCTTGAGCAATCTGGAGCTTGGACTTATCAATAATTAATTCTTTGGTCTCATCATCTGATAGAATCTCAACGTCTTCGAATATATAACTGGAAAATCTAATAAGTCTAAATCCTTCAACTCTCATTCCTCTACAGGAACTTGGAGCAATTTGGTAGATTCTGGCAAATAGAGGAAGGAAGTATTCTACCTTCTTAATATACTCATGGACTATTTTTCCAAGAGCAACAGAGTCTTTAATGTCTTTTATCTGGACGAGTCCAATGAACCCGTGGTCTGCAAGAGTTATATGAGCCATTTCTGATTTTCCAAAAAGATATATTTTTAGGACGTCTTTGAAGAAACCTTTAATTATTAAGGCATATCCATTTATTTCTGATAATAACATATTAAAATGATCAATAATGTTATTAGTTTCTTTTTTTTAAAGTCTTCTGTTAGTGGAAGATTATTATGACCAAATGGTATAACAATCTTAGTCTTAAAAGTCTTTTTCTGATAACAGAAATCAGTAGGTTTAGTTTTGGAGGTTTCTCCAAGAATCTGAGCATAAGTCAGTCTGAGGTCTAGGTGCAACAGTACCACTGAGCTGGGTAACTGCAAGTCTTTGAGTCCTCATGAATCTGGCAATGGCTACCAAATTTTGTTTGAACTCGATCCATAGTTTATTCTTCACATTCCACCATATGGCGTCTATAAGAGTATTTTCGTCTTCTGAAAATTCTCGTCTAAATTTGATCAAGTCTGGGTATCTTTGATCGGGCCTATATTGGGGAAAGTACATCTTCCCAATGAGTTTATTTTGAGAAATTATCTCTTGTCTAGATTTTCCAGGAGGAACTAAGATATCATCAAAGTTCTCTAGGATAGGTCTTTCTTGAGAGTCTTGAATATGTGTTGGTCTTTGCGTTATACCCGCATTTAGTCTTACGCGTCTAATATAGTCTGCGATGTCTTCCTTGTTTAGTCTATTTATTCCAGAGGAACTCATGTCTTCTAGGTCTTCTGTTTGCAACATAAAACATGAAATAATGTTAGTGTTAGCAAACATTGGCTCTCTTGATATAATGTCTGGAATGGTATTTTTACTTCCCTTAATATGAATAACAGAGAAGTCATAACCATTAAGAAATTGTTGCCATCTAATTAGTCTATTAGTTCTTGAATTGGACAAGTCTAAATCTCTGAATTTTACTACATAAGAAGAGTCAGTATAAACAGTAAAATGTTTAGGTCTAAGAAACAACATATATTTTTCTATTGCCCTTATTATGGCTAAAACTTCCTTTTCATAGGCAGTATATCTTGTTTCCGGGTCTGTAAAGGTTCCAGAACTATGTCTACAAAGTTTCTTCTTTTTTGTCTGATGATCAATGGCAAAGTATACTGCTCCCCATTATTTATCAGAGGCATATGTTTCTACTATAAACCGGTCTTCTGCATTAGGCAGTTCAAGTAAAAGAATGTTCTTGACTGCATCTTTAATTTGTCTTATTACTTCAAAATCATCTTTAGTCCAATAAAAGGGATTGGTTTTGTCTGTTCCTTTTAATTTGGATGTTAAGCGTTGTCTTTTTGAAGCAAGGTCTTTAATAAAGTCTGCAGCACAATTAAGCAATCCTAAAAATGATTGTAATTATTTTCTATCTTTGAGTTGGTCTGGGAACTCAAGAATCTTCTTAGTTATGTGTTCTGCCAAGGATAATTTTTCTTTATTAATATGCATTCCCACAAAGTCTATCTCAGTCTAAAATAATTGCATTTTCCTTTCGAAGATAACAATACCATGCTTGTCTAATTTTAAAATAATATTTTTAAGATGGTCTACATGCTCTGTCTCAGTCTTACTTGCTACAAGAATATCATCTATGTAAACAAGGCAAAATTCTGAATAAGGTCTAAATATATTATCCATTCTTCTTTGGAAAACTTGAGGATCATTCAAGTATCCAAATGGCATTACTAACCATTCGTATTTTCCTTGGGGCACACTAAAGGCTATCCAAGTAATACTGTCTGGATGCATCTTAATTTTCCAGAAGCCTGATTTGCAATCAAACTTACTGAATATAATTCTATCTTCGATTAAATTAATCAAATTATAATTGTCTGGTATCTTATAAGAATCAAATTCACAATTCTTATTTAATTGTCTATAGTCGATAACCATTCGTCTTTTCCCTCTTTTACGTTCAGATTCATTTTGAACATAGAAGGCTAAGCTATTATGTCTACTTTTACTTTCTCTAATAATGCCTAACTTAAGCATTTCATCTATGTTTTTCTGAAATTCTTCCCTATCTTCTTGTGAGTATCCTTTCTTATAGGTTCCACCATTAATAGTGGCGTCTGGGTTAATAGGGATGATTTCACAATAGCTTTGGTCTTTATCCCACTTAGCAATGGGATTTTCTCCTAAAGTAGGCTCTGCTAGTTGCCTAATATTTTCCTTTTCTACTTCTATATCCATTTTCTTCTGTTTGGATATAGCTTGGACCTGTAATAAGGTCTGCTGGGCTTGATCTAAAATGTCTTGTTGTATATGCGCTATTTGCTTATAACACTTTTGGTCTGGACACTTACATTCTTTTTGTAAGGGTTTAGTAATTTCTAAGGCTTCTTATTGGGTTGTAGGTCTAGGTCCACCATGCTCAACTGAAGAACTCTGATGTTTAATGGGCCTATAATTTGGTTTGACATGCATAAGGTCAAAGGCAGTCTTATGATCTATTAGAGGAGCTTTAATATTAAATTCCTCTTGGCCACTAATTAATATCTTATCGTTATACTGAGTATAAGGATGATATTTACTAATAAAGTCTTGTCCTAAAATAATGTTTCCTGTAAAACTAGGACGAGGATCCATTATCCAAAACCGATGATTAACGGTTTTGTTGGTCTGATTTCCTAATTTAAAATAAATAGGAATAGTCCGGAAATATAAGGTAAATGGATCTCCATTATCCACTTTACCATAGATTTCTTGAGTACTTTCTAAAAATTAGTCTTCAGGGAAGGCATTAGCCTTGCAAATACTCTGAGAGCACCCTGTATCTATGAAGGTTGAAAGTCTTTTAGGATAATCTTTATGTTGAACAAATAATTCTACAAAACAAGCACGTGGTTTAGTAGAAATTCTTAAATTGTTCTTTTCTAAAATAAATATTCCTTTCTGGGGTTTATCTATAAAATCTAAAGGCATTTGGTCTTCTGAACTACTATCAGAATGATATTCTTCTAAATCATAAGAAATTCCTTTTCCTTTGAAGTCTTCATTTTCTTGCAATCTTTTGTCTATATTTCTATCAATGTCTTGATAATATGTTTTAATATCTAAGTCTATTTGAGCGTCATACTGGCTAGTATAGATTGCTCTAAATCTAATTCTCCAACAGTCTTCATGGTAGTGTAGTTGACAAACAATACAAACCATAAATAATTCTGTTTGTATAGTCTCAAAACATTCTACACATCTAAAGTCTTTCTTGCAACATTTCATCTCAAACGTGCAATAATGTCTTTCATCAAAGTAACATCTAGGTATATAGGTTAGTAACTCAGGATTACTAATTGTCCATCTTTTCTTCAAGAATGGGCTTAATATACATTTATACCAAGCATCTTCAAAGTCTATATATTCATCATCTAGATTGCCTTGATCAGTCTGCATCATATATAAGTCTAGGGTATCCTGAGAGTCTTCATACTCATCAGTATCACTATAGTCTTCTGAATCACTATCTGTATATGCACTATAGATACTAGTATTATCATCATCTTCTATGTCTGATATTTCTATAGCATACAGGATATCTAATTCTTCTTGATCTGCATAGTCTAATATTGTATTAATAATCTTAATACCTTCTTTATCTTTCTTATTAGGGCAGTCTTTAGCAAAGTGTCCTTCTTTGCCGCAAGTCCAACATTCTTTGGTGGCAGTCTTAGATTGAGCTATATCTTTTTCTTTTCTATAATTAGGAACCTTCTTATGCTTACTAGTATTCTTCTTAAAGTATCTTCTTTGGTTAAATCTATTTTTCTTAGTCTTAGGATTCTTTTCCCTAAAGGTAGTAGATTGTCTAAATTTATACTTCTTTGGCAATCCTAAAGGTCTAGTCTTAAACTTACTATGTTTCCATTCTAATTTCTTTTTGAATTTCTTAGATTCACTTCCACATCCCCATTGGATTGGAGCGATGTCTCTTTCATCTTTGATTGAAGGGATCTGCTTAAAAGTTTCTTCTATCAACTTTCCTTGGGTTATATCACGTCTCTTAGATATGATATAGTCTTTGGTGAAATTGATTCTTTCACCAAGGGAGTTGTTCTTAACTCCTGCTATACCTGGCCAATTCCTATATTCAATAATTAGGATTTGTCCTATGGCTGGTATCTTTCTAAAGTATTCGTCTTTTAATGTCTCCCTAAATTCTTTAATTTGGTAATATAGCTGTTCATAATTATTGCTATATTCATTTATCTTATCTAATTTGCAAATGCTAATGAGGGCTAACTTAGTTTTTGTTAGGTCTTGTTCATTGATCTGAGCTAGATGTCCAGCTCCAATGAATTCTGAAGTGAACAATTGAATATATTCTTCAATTGATCTTTCTTCTAGGTTTTCTTTCATCTTCTCAACCTTAGCTAAGGAGTCTTCATCTGTAGCCTTTCTTAAACTATCTAAGTAATCTTTTGCAATACCTCTAATGGATTGCTCAGCATACTGCTTACATGAACTTGCATCCCATTTTTCATTAGATGCAAAACACATGTTCATCTGGTTACGCCATTCATCTAAGGCTTTCTTCCTATCTTGAACATTGTCTAAGTTAAGGTATATACCTACTGGATTTATGGCTTGGCTTGCCATAGTCTTAATAGGAGTAAAACTCTTGTCACTAGTTGGGAAGTCATTTATATAATCGGGTTTAGTCTTTACTACGGTGCTTGAGTATATAGGAATATTTATTCCTATTGGTTTACTAAAAAGTCTAGGAGCATCTTCTAGCCTACTACTACTTCCTATTTCTTGTTTACTAGTCTCTACTTGTGTAGCTGGCATTAGTCTTTGTTCTCCTTCTTCTATTAGTCTTAAGTTTCTAAGAAGTTCCTTTGTATTCTTAGATTCTTTTAATTTTAATATGCGGTCTTGGGCTATCATATTAAATCTTTCTCTTTCTTGAAATCTAACAGAGTGACTTTTCTTAAGGTTATCTTTAAATGTCTTCATATCCAATTCTGAGGGTTCATGTACAAAGTTTTGGATCCTAGCTTTTTCTTTAACTAAGTCTTTTTGTTCAAATGATCTTCTAGGTCTACTTATCGGAGCTTGTCTAAGTAAACTAGCACTAGTCTTACTACTATATTCTCCTTCTGAAGGATCATTGATTATGGCTTCTCCCATATTCCTAAATCTAATTTCTTCGGTCTGGATATTCTTATTGACAATCTTAGGGGGACCAAACTGGATGGTAACATTTCCAGTGACGTCGTCTTGGTTAATAAACAAGGGTTTATTTTGTATAGTCTTAGTTTCTTGAAATTCTGGCAATTTCCAGAGGGTCTTAGCTTTTTCTTTCATATGTCCAGTATTCCTAATACTGTAAGTATGATTATAGTCTGAAACATTGGTTCTAACTAAGATTTCTTCATTAAGTCTACCGCTAGGAATTCCTGACTGCATTCCTTCATAAGGAAATTAGGAGAACTTCACATAGCTTTGAAATTCTATATTTATATTAGCGTCTGGGATAATATAGTCTTCATAGCCACTTGCATATAAGATTAACTTAAAATATTTGGCTGTGTCTATGGTTACTGTAAATGCTGGAATGACATTAAAGTATCCAATGTTGTCTGACATTTCTAATTGGGCTATCCCAATAAGGCTTTTCTCAAACTCTTTCCATCTTTTGTCTACTAAACAATATAATATGTTAATATTATTCAGAGGTCTATGTAATCTTTGGATTCTTGATTGAAAGAGTCCAAAGGTTAAGAATTAGAACTTCTTATCAGTTCCTCTAGATCTAAGCCATTCCGAGTAAAAAACCTGGAGCTCAGTGTAGGATTTGTCTAACACATGATTTCTACAATGGTAGGTCATGTTATAATTAGGGGTCTTAGGAGTGGCACCTTCTTTAAACAAGTCTATGTATCTAACGGCTGGAAGTTGTCCATTATGAATGGAATCTTCAACGATCTTCTAGTCAACTTCACCCCACTCTTTCCATTGGAGAGGATTGGTGAAATTTCTTTCTTTCCACCATGTCCTAACATTGGAGGATGAGTCCTTAAGTCTTTGGAGAATATGATTACTCTGTCCAATATTTGGGATAGAGCTAACTATCTTTCTAGTCTTATCTAATCCGTCATTTATGACTCGTCTACCTATGGTATTCTTTTCTCTAGTTTCTATGGGAGGGGTTTCTTTGAATTTACAGGTGGTTACCTGTTTTTGTTCAAGTCTTTTTTCAATTCTTTCTAAGAAGTCTGAATAATCTTTTTGTCTTTTTATCTGATTAAGGGTTTCTTCTTTAAAATTCTTATTCTCTTTTCTAGTCTTTTCAGAAGTTTCTTCACTATGTCTAGCTAGAGAATTAACGATGGTTTTACCAACGTTAGTGATATAGTCTTTTACTTCATTATCTTTTTCTAGTTGTTGCATAGTTCTAACTTCTATGGCTTCTACAGTCTTTTTAATTTTATCTAACCGAGTTAGAATAAAAGGTGAGTCTATTTCTGCTTGGGATGGTTTATTATATACGGCCTTAATTCCGTTTATAATTTCTCCGTATTTTTCTTCTACTTGGGCCATGTCTAGTCTAAGTTCATTAATAATACTATCCATCTTAGATAGATTATGTCTTTCCATATTATTAAGGTAATTTGCTAAATTTTGTTGGAATTTAACAAAGTCTGTATAGAAGGTAGTTAATCCTTCTGTCTTAGCCTTTAAGTCTAAATGTAAGTCTTTAACAAAGCTACTGTTATAGTCTTGGTTAGCTGGTATGGATGTAAAAATTATTTTTAATCTTTCTAATATAAGTCTAGTTGCCTTAGCTGCATTGGCAATCTCATTTTCATTTATCTTATAATAAAATCTATCATCATTTATCTTTTCTAAAATTCTTTGATAAAATTCTGATAAGGTCTGAATGGAGAGGTATCTTGTTACCTCATTCCAGTTTGATCTAACTATCTCCATTAGGAAGATAATTATCTAGTCTAGGGATAAGTTTAGCTTGTTCTTTGGTAAGTTTAATTAACTCACTGTCTTGATTTTTAATTAAAGTTTTAATTTCTAAACTGTCTTTGTTAAGGACTTCTATATGATTAGTCTTAATATTTATTTCTTGTAAAACATGGACTAAGTCTATTGGGATTTGATTATCTATGTCTAATAATCTTTTAGAGATATTTTTATCTCTGTTTCTAGGGTTTGAGTGTCTTTTATTAATTGTCTTAATATAAGGAGTATACACTTATTTTGGTCTATTATGCTATAAATAGCACTAGTAGTGACTGGTCTACTGTCTGCATGTTTGGCCGGAATATGTTCAATATGTGAACAACCGTCTATGTGTGTGGTTAAACAACCTTCTGAGTCTAAATCAGTTATGGGTATAGGTTGGTAGTCTGGGTTGGATCCAAAAATATCTTGGTAAATGCGAGGGATAAATCCCAAGGGCATTAAAGTCTTTTTACTTTTAGTCTAAAAGGAACGTCTTATGGCTCTGATACCAGAATTAGGGTTTGGTCGGAATTTAGTGAGTTTCTAAAATCTTTAAGGTCTTGATACCAATTTCGGGTCTAAATTATAAATATTTTAATTATATAGTCTTAAACTAAGGTTTTAGTATAAGACAAGAGGGGTACCATCTAGTGTAAATAATAAAAGTCTTTGGGACCACGAGGGGACCACTTTCGGGATAAGGACAAAGTCCGCACGAAAAGTCTGCACGGGAAGTCCGCACCTGAGCCTGTCTGTATATATATATATATATATATATATATATATATATGTATGTATATATATATATATATATATATGTATATATATATATATATATATATATGTATGTATGTACAAGATAAATATACATGATTGCCAATTTTATCAAATTTTCAAAAAAATGTATTTAAAAACGAGTTTACCAAACGCACACCAATAATTATAAATACAAAAAAACAAAAATTAAAACTGTATTTAAAAACATCGTTTAAATCGAGTTTTCTGAGTAGCGAGTCAAACGGGCCCTAAATCATTTAAATCTAATTGAACTTATGAGATTAAATCTAAAACTTTTTTATTAAATATATGAACTTCTTGCACGTATTATGTTCAAAATTTGAGATCACCCGTGGATTAATTCAGTCATGTTCGACTGCGTTAAGTGGTATTAAACAATCTAATTGAAAGATCACGAGGAAGATAATAGTAGCTTAAATTATCTAAGGAATAGTTGGGGTGCTCCATGACATGTTCAACGTGAACAACAGTCTCACTCTAGTCAGTGACACTTTTAGTATATAAATATCACGTTAAATAAGAGTATTTGTTCTACAATGTTAAATATGTTTTCAACATGCCTTAACTATATTATTTTTCACATACTAGTCTTCAAAATGAAACATTTTTATGCCACACAACGAGTGGCCTGCAAGCTAGATTTAATCTTTAGAATTATGATCAAATTACAACATATAATTTCATTCATCACTTGTCCTAATAAAATAAAAAAATAATAAATACAAATAAATCAATCTGATGTGAAATTCAACAGTAACATTGGTTATAGAGAAGTATTATATATTTGGCCGATAAAATCATAGTTCAGTCAGTAAATAAAATACATTACAACTTAGCAACTAGCATTTCTATTGATGCAGGCAAATATTAAAATTCAAATCAAGCACGGAATCATCCTATAATTTATAAGAATCACCGAAAAGATATGCATCAAAATTGTTTGTACTAAGTAACTAAAACCTTACACCAAATCTCATACATACTGTCGTTCAAAAATTAAAAAGACAAACACGGTATTAATGATCCCATGAAAGCCATCAAACACCTTATCCAAGAACTTCAAACTTAAAATACTAGAATGAAAATATTACCAAAAAATACAATGTAAAATTATCACATATGTGAAGAAAGATCCAATTATCAAAATGAAAATATTAGTCACCTCTAACTCTACCAAATCAAATTCCACTCATTATCGTAATGGGACTACATCAAACTACAAGCAGTAACAATTTAATTTCATTAAATTCAATGGCACTCATACCTTTATTGTTCAATTCATTTAGATTTGTGTTTCTTCTTTCTCTACCATTCCACAAATATAACTTACTTGCGAGCGTAGCTCATTGATATTCTTCCTTACTACAATTAAAATATTACCTCCTTAATGTATTTCCTCAATTTTCAAATCTACAAATTCAAAAAATTAAGTATTAAATAGCATTTGCATAATGATATTAAGACGACTTTGTACAACAGTAAAACCAAACTATATAATAAAGGATTAGTAGCACGATTAAAGAAAGAAGGGAACTTGAGTTCTTTGAGAGATGATAATGCATGCCTAGAATTTGTGCTAAATGAATGGAGTTCCTTACCATGTGCATCCACTAATATCATAGGTCAATTTTTTCAACTATCTAGATATGATTATTTTGAAATAATGTTCACTTAAAATTGCACGAAATATCAAAGAGCATAACATTAAATTTTTCAAGAGCAAAAACAATTAAATTAAAACAAAATGTTCAAAAATTTACCACAAAACAAACCCGTGGAAGATTTAAATATTGAAACAGTTCAAAATTAATTGTTTTTTATATCACAAGCAAAATATAAGATCTTGAGTATCATTGTTAATGAGATGGAAGGGGAATAAGCATACCATAAATTTGTTACTTACAATTGAACTAATATTTCTAAGAAAGTATACCAGAAATCTAGAAGCAATTTCATACAAAAAATATTATTATTACTAACTTAAAATTAAACTTATTGTAACTTATAATTATCTAAGAAAGTAATAATTTATAGGAACCGGAAGTGGGAGGTAGGGGCATAAAAGAATAGAGAAGGTACAAAGATGGAGAAGAAACGAGTAAGACGAATAGACGAACAATTGGTTTTCATGTGAGTGGGGGAGAAAACCTCCCTACGGCGGGTTGATGAAAATTATTTGTTTTAATACATTTATGAATGACTTATTTTGAGTTTATTATATTTTACTAATTGAGTTTGAATTTGATACTTTTCGATTAAAAATAGTTAGACTTACCGGTTTGCCTCTGGAAAATGTTTAATTTTAAGAATATTAGGGAAAAATCAAAAAATTAAACAATAAAGAAAAAAAAATCCACCCATCGTCTCCCCCAACCCCCATCCCGACCCTCACCACCCACCCCGACCATACCTCCATTCATCTTCCACCACCAAAAAAATGATAAACTCTCACCACCAACGACCAACACCACCCCCCCCCCCAAACCATCTCTTTCTTTTTCTCCCTATATTTTTCGAATTGAAATCTCATAATAAATATCGATTGAATATGAGACTATAATTCAATTTGGTTTAGTTATAAAAATGTGTGGTGTTATATACACACACAATTCTGGAGTCAGTGGTGCTGGTGGTCGTTTAGTTAAAAAAAGAATATTTAAAATGGTTTGAAATCCTGAATCAATTTATGTTATTTAGTTGAGTTATATATTTTGAACAAGGTTTCATTAGACTTGTCAATGGGTCGTGCCGAGTCGTGTTCGTGACGTTTTTTATCGTGTTCGGGTCTTATTAGGTTTATGTCTAAACAGGAAACTTTTTTATCGTGTGAAAAAATCATATCCAAATCCGACCCGTTATGTTAACGTGTCGTGTCGTGTTCACTCGTTAATACCCATTAAGATAATGAATTATTTTTAATTATATACAAGTTGACATATTATCTCATTTTTGAACTCAAATAGACCCATTAATTCATTGACATTACTAAACCTCTCATTTAGTAAAATTCATTATGATTACATTAACATTATGCTACATAAATTATTTATAAATTCCAAGAGTATATCTTATTTACTTAACTTAATGGGACATAACGGGTCTTATCGGGTATTAATGGGTGAAGGGGGTCAACACTAACCCGATCCGTTAATTATCGTGTCTTATTGGTTTGGCACTGATATGACCCAAACCCATTAAGGGTTCACCCATTAACTTATAACTTCGTGTCGGTTCGTATCGTGTTATCGTGTCGTTCCTCATTTTGTTAGGTCTAGGTTTCATATGCAATCAAAATAATTTGAGCCTATGTAGGCATTTGTAGGCAAGGGCACCCGTGAGTAGGCGCCAAGTGGGTAATCGCACACGGGCCCTCTAGTCTATTTGTTATATAACTTATACGTTTAGGTCCCAATTTTATATATCAACACATACAATAGAGGCATATTTAAAAAAAAATCACAGGGCCTTGCCATTTTTTATCAATCTCAAGACCAACCCTATAACGCCACGACCCAAATTTTAGGATCACTCACGGGTCAATCCGGTCTGGCTCGGTTGCGTTAAGTGTGAAATAGTGTAAAATAACCTAAATGGAGGATTATGAGGAAGATAATAGCACTTTATCTAGTGTGTGAGAGGTAAAAAGGTTTAAACCATCTAAGCAATAGTTAGGGGTGCTCCATGACATGTTCAAGGTTAACAACACTTTCATTTCGATCAGTGGCACTTTTAGTATATAAATATCGCGTTGAATAAGGATGTTCATTCTACAATGTTAAATATGTTTTCAACATGCCTTAACTATATTCTCTTTTACAATGTGAGTCTTCAAAATGTAATATTTTACGGCCACACAACGTGTGACCTGCAAGCTAGTTTTAATCTTTAGAATTATGGTCATATTATAGCATATAATTTCATTCGCCACTTGTCCTAATCAAAATCACAAAAATAATAAATACAAATAAATTAATCTGATGTAAAAGTCAATTGTAACATTGATCATAAAGAATTATTATATATTTGGCTGATAAAGTCATAGTTCATGCAACAATCCCCCATTTTCTCACGTAAACGCTGGTCAGGCACGATACGCCGAAGATGGAGCTTGTTGGTCATTTAATATCATTTTTAGCACTGATGTAAAATAAATTATATATTAAAGGCCCGTGAATAAATTTTAGATCAACGTTTCCATAATAAGTATTTAAAACCAATCCAACATAAAGTGCATGATAAGTCCGACATAAAAGTAAGTATCACAACCTAACATAATATAAATAAATAAATCTCGGGCTTATGCCCATACAAATGTCTCAAATGAATAACTATGATTGGAAAATTACCTAAGCTAGAGTCAATAATCTTAAAAGCTGCTAAGCACGAGAGATCGCAAGGCTGGTACAATAATAATCCCGCTATCCCTGTCTAGAAACAACCTGGGGGGGGGGGGGATATTTAAATTTGGGTCAGAGCTCGAGGTGTGTAAGAATTAACTTAATTAATTTAAGATGCAATAATATAGTTGATGCAAAATAAATAAGCCCCTTCGTCACTCTCAGGCATTTAACACCTCACCCCTCATTTAATTGTGTTATTACTCGCGTCCCAATAAGTCCCAAATAATGACTATAACAACATGCCAAATTAATAATGAATTTGTTGATAATTAAATGTTTAAGTGTATCGACTACAATTAACCACCAATACCCATAATATCATAGTCTTATAAGCCTCACATCTAGGCATAAACATCTATTATGCATCACAAAGTAGGGTCTTGTCATTTATGTCCACATTCTTAGACAATTAAATTTATCTCATTTAAGTCCGTGTAATTATTTATATATGTCCTTTCATATATTTGACACACAAAGGCATCTACCGTTGGTGTCTAGTTCGTACTCTATCGGCAAGTTCAGCGAAATCTCTTATCCTAAGCGGACATCACAAAATACACATAAGTTAGGGGCGGTCCCTGCGCAGGATACCTGTTCAAGGCCCATACTCAGCGGTGACACAGTCTAGGTCAGCGTCAACATCTACCTCCTCGTAGATGGTGTCTCCACGTATCACCTATATGACCTACACAATCGCCAAACCCACATATGCCGACGTGTGGTATTCGATCCGAATGTACGAACTCCCAAGCCAATAGGACAGTCCACGAACATTGGTATGCCCACACAAATACATATACGTACATATTATTATCTCATATAATATGTATAGGTAACTATTCCATAATTACTATAGAAACCCCTCCAGAAGTCCACAACATTTTATTTAGTAATAATTTACCATCTAGTGAATTATTAATTCCATTCCATAGAATAATTTATTAGCCATTTAATTAAATGTAATTTTCCCAAATTAAAGGTGGGCATATTCATATTTTTAATAAATTCTCCGTTAACTCATACACGGTCCCATTAATTTGCATGGCCTCCTAATTATATCCTTAGTTAAAACCCCATGCCAAATTACAAAATAAACGAATTGCCAAACACCCCTTAACGTTGCTCGAATGAGGTATGGGGTCATTTGCGCGAAATCGTATGTCGTTCGAACGAGAGCCCACGTCGTTCGAACGACCTCTTCGTCTTTGTTTCACCATTTTTGTTATTCTTCTCAAATAGGAAACACAACCCAGAAAATAGTGTACTCTAGTTCGCCACCATAAAACTCAACAGTTACACCTACTGGTTTTACACTATACTTCGATTTGGCCCTTAGAAAAGGAACATTAGCTCTAATAATTCTGTCGTCGTCTACCAAAAGGACCAAAAAAATTTCAAAAAAAGTAGGCAAACGACGTACAAAAATTTCACGCCCTTCTCCAGGGGTCAAGGACCGACCATAGAGTCATGTTCAATAAGTGGAACGCATTAGCTGTTCGCTCTGAGGTTGGGCAGTAAGGTTTGGAGAAGGGAAATCACTCATTCTTAAAACCAACGTTCTTAATATGGGTGTAAGCGGTACGGTTTGTTCGGTAAATAGTAGATACCAATACCAAAACCAAACTCTGGATGGTAAAACCAAACCATACCAGTTTACCACCCGGTACACAAAAATCAATACCAAAACCAAACCGACCGGTATTTCGATTTTTTTCGGTAATTTCAGTTTTTTCTAGTTTCTGTAAATTCTGGTTTCTTCTGGGTTTTTCTGGTTTCGAGAAATTCTATTTTTTTTTCTGATTTCATTTTTTTTTGGTTTCGATAAACAACACTACAATCCCCAAAAAAACAAAAATAAAACCAACCAACTTTTTTAAATATTAAAACCAAAACCAAAACCAACTTTTTTCTGGTTTCGATAAATTCGGTACGGTACGATAATTTTGGTACGGTTTTTCCTGGTTTCGGTAAATTCGGTTTGGTAATTTTGGTAAATCGGTTTTTTAATATTAAAACCAAAACCAACCAATCTTTTTGCAGTAATTTCGGTTTCGATAAAACTGGTTTATGGTATTTTAATATATGAAACCAAAACCATTTTTTCGGACCAAAATGGTACGGTACGGTAAATACCCGTACCACTTCCACCCCTAGTTCTTAAGACCAAAGAGTCGGCAAAAAAGGGGGGAAAGCTCTCCGTTCCTGGTTCTCCTATATCTGGATCCTCTGGAACCACAAGAATAACCCAGAACTATGTATTCAAACCCAAAATTTAATATCTATTAACGATTTTGACGATTAAAATATTCTCCAAATTCCAATCATATTTAATTCATAATGAGAGCATCTATCATGGGATCTACATCAAATACTCAGTCCGTGAATCAACAGTGATAACCACATCAAATAGTCAAAATATTTTCAATTAACTATCAAAACCCTAAGGGATCTACCCTAAATTTCAAGATTTCGATACTTAAATTTCTGGGACTAATTCTATATTAAATTTAGTCCTCTACATGCATATAATATTTGGTCATCATCAAATTAATCATATCAAACCTAAATCCCAGAAATTTAATGGTCATTATAATGCATCAAGAAAATACATTGAATAATTAAATTAAGCAAGAGAATTCTTACCTTAATAAATTCGTAGAAGAAGCCCCTTAAATTCCCTTTGATTCCTTGCCTCTTTTCCTCTATTTTTGGTTTCTCTCCTTACTCTCTTGATAGCAGTTACGTTAGGTCTTTATGACTAATAGTGGGGGAGTGGTTTATCCCCACTTAAACACTAATTAAACATAAATCTAGAGTTGGGCTCAAAACCCAACTTTTGGCCCCCCAAATGGACCCGAATCAATATCCCAACTAGCCCAAAAGTTTTTCAACTCATATACCCATGATCCGAGACCATTTCTAAATATTTAAGGCACTTAACCGAGCTTCTAATGCTTCCAATAATGCGTTTCAATTATTTTTATTTCACTTAGAAATTTTCATTTTGTTCCAACGACATGTGCCCGTAAATTTATTTTAGGGTGATTTAATTTTCACTAGCAAGCCCATGATGCCCAATTGAGTTTTATATTTATATAATCATGAATAAATGTATATTTTAAATTTAAATTTGTACTCTATTAATTTAAATCCTCCCAATTTAATTTATTCTCAAAATAAATACAAAATTATTAAATTTATTTATGTAGTAATATTTTATTCTGAAATCACGGGGTATTACAGTTGACCCAGTCCTTTTTAAATATTGCGCCAAACAAATCATCCGACGATGCGTACCGAATGATGAAATTCCAATAGTCATCTAATTCTATCATTCAGAAGCACGTGGAGGCCACTTTTCCATAAAAAGACATCTGCTAAAATTCTCCAATGCAGATTGTACTGGCCCATAATGTTTCGGGATGTTAACAATTGTTGCAAATCTTGCGACAAGTGTCAACGGATGATGCCATTAACCCCAATCCTCATCATTGCGATTTTCGATTGCTGGGGTATTGACTTCATGGGCCCTTTCCCCCCGTCCTTTGGATACCTATACATCCTAGTCGTGGTAGACTATGTTTCTAAATGGGTGAAAGCTATAGCTACCAAGACTAATGACAATAAAGTGGCGATAAAGTTCCTATACGAACACATACTTTCTCGCTTCGATGCACCTAAAGCGATAATCAGTGATAACAACACACACTTTTGCAACAAACCATTTGAAAGACTTATGAAAAAGTATGGTGTCATTCACAAGGTGGGAACAATATATCACCCACAAATGAATGGACAGGCCGAATTGACAAATCACAAAATCAAGCACATACTAAAGAAGACCGTCAATCCCGATCGAAAAGATTGGTCCCTTCGATTGAACGATTCCCTATGGGCCTACCGGACCGCTTACAAGAACCCACTCAGAATTTCCTCATTCCGCTTTGTGTATGGAAAACCTTGCCATCTTCCCATTGAGTTAGAGCACAAATCTTATTGGGCCATTAAGAGATTAAATTACGATATGAACAAAGTCGATGAAGTGCGTAAGCTTCATCTAAATGAATTAGAGGAGATATGCAATGATGCGTATGAGAATGCCAAGATTGCAAAAGCCCGGATGAAATTAGCACATGATAAGATTATTCGATGAAAAGAGTTTCAACCGGGATAAAAGTTACTCCTCTACAACTCCCGGCTTCATCTATTTCTGGGTAAATTGCGATCTCGATGGACTGGTCCATTCGTTGTGAGAAACATTTTCCCTCACGGAGCAGTAGAATTCGAAGATCGAAAAGGGGGGAACGCGTTCAAAGTCAATGGACAATGCCTAAAGCTATATGTTGAGGCGTGCGTAGAAGAGATCGACACCATTTGGTTATCGGACCTCGTTTACGGGGTAGAGTGAGCTTGAACTGAGAGGTCGTCGCACCCCCAACGTGTATGGAGTGATTTCTTGTCTATAATAGCTGGGCGTAGGTAGAATAGTTAGAGTTCGTAGGTAGGTTACGAAAGGTTAGGGTTAGGATTAGGCACACCAACACGCACTTTGTGAGGGAGTCAAGGAAGTCTAAGTGTGAGAATAAGTAAGAGAGTGTCCAAAAATTTGAGGGTGCGAGATCCTATTTTCAGCATTCTAAGTGAAGATAATTCTTCCTGAGGTGAACCGAATCGAACCCCTTTAACAGGATCGGTTCGGTAATGATAAATAAAAAAAAATAAAAATCCTAGAACCGGATCAGTTCTCCCCTTAACCGAACCGGCTCGAATTCTGTAATTTTTCCTCTTCCCGAGATGCCTTCCCCCTTCCCCAATCCCTTCATTTCCCTCATTTCACACCCTTCTTTCCCTCCAAATTCTTCCCCCCCAGCCCTCCCCACCACCTATAAATTCCACCTCTACCCTACCATTCCTCCCCACCTTCATCACATATTCCCTCTCTAAAACTATATCTCCCATTTCAACCATCCCCCGATATTTCCATGGCAAATCCCAGTCTTCCCACAAAATACATGTCTACCGAGGTCCTTCCTAACGGTAACGGGGAATACAGCTCTCACACAGAGCGTATTTGGTGTGAATTTTTTTTCAGCATATCCCGCCAACTTCACATCGAGCGCGTCATTAACTCGGACGAGCTGCCCCGATTCATCACCAATCTTTTTAGTCGGCGAGGGTGGATGCAATATCTCACCGAGCCACACAATGTCCTGTGGTCCGACGAGGTCCGCTCTTTCTATGGCTCTCTCATTCTCACGGGCGAGTTTGAGGGCCAAGCTTTTGTCGACGGTCGCCCAATACCTTTCTCCTTGGCTATTCTGTCCCGCAAACTTTCTTCTAAGGGAGTCCCAAACCTGGATGTCTTTGACTACCCCGTCAATACCCCCACTATCCTGAAACAACAATGCATCGACAGTCTCATCCCCAATGAGATTTGGGAAAGGGGCACCTTCCCCGTGGGATGCCTCAATGATAAAGCGTGCATTACATTTCATATTGTTTACGCCAACTTGCTTCACACCACAAATGACTCGACGATGCACCCTCGCCAATCTACCCTCGTCTACCACCTTTTTTTATCCCAACTTCACTATCAATCTTGCCCCGCATGCTTTACACCGATATTTTTTATTCGGCCTTGGAACAAGAAGGTGCGGTGCCCCTCCTATATGCACGTCTCATAACCTCCCTTCTTAACGATGTCAGTATCCATCCAGATCGAGCCTTTCCATGCCTCCCGGAGCCCATTGGGAAGGTGTCGCGCACTAGGAGCACCCAGCAAAGGGCATCCCTTCGAGCAATCCGGGAGGTGGTTAATGTAGATGAAGATGAGGCGATCAGTGTTGAAGAGCATGAGGCTGAGGACGTCATGATGGGTGGGGCAGAAGAGGAAGAGTACGATGAAGATGACGACTTAGATTTTGAGCCACCGGGTGCAGATTTTGATAGGCTCCTTTCAGCGGTGGAAACACAGTTCGACGGATTCCTCACACAATATCAACGGGATCAAGAGGCCTATCGAAGGGATACAGTCATGATGCATCATCTCCAAGCCCACTTATATGAGCTCAACTTCGGTGGACCCCCTCCAACCTTCTTCTATGATCCGTATGATCCCAGTGCACCCGGACCCTTCAATCCACCTCCCTAGTGAAGCCCATTTCTGCTATTACTGTTTGTTTTTGTTATTTGTATCGTGTTGACTATTTAGAAATATTGGTTGTGTATTTCCCCCTCTCCCTTGTAACTAGGGTTGGTAAACGGACGGATATGGATTGGATATCATGTTTTTCATATCAATATCCGCTATATGGATGCACTATCCGTATCCGTTCGAATAGTTAAAATAACTACTCATATTCGTATCCGCTCAAATACCTCGGATTCGGATAATATTCATATCCGTTTACATTGTTTATCCATCGCAAAAAATAACTATTAAAATTATAGAATTTTAAATTTATAATTTAGAGAGTTTATTTTAATTGGAGGAATGATTTAAATCTGACGAATTTAGATTTAATTATTTGGATTATTGTCGTGTCGCATTTTTGAGGTCGAAAATTAGAGAATGTTATAAAGTATTTCGAATGATAATTTTGAGTGCATGGTTGTTTCCTAAAGGGTTGAGATAGACGAAAAAGAGTATTCGGGGGTAGTAATCAGGTCTCGAGGTATTTTTAGGCATGATCGGGTCTACACGGGAATGTTCGGGTCATTTGGGCTTGGCCCATAAGCCTAAAAACGGGATTATGATTTATAAATCTAATTGTAAGTGTATGGAATGATAGTTAACATAACTCTAAATCTAGAAATTGAGCAGTGGCTGGCTGATGCGGCGGAGGGGGAGGTGATGAAATGAGGGTTTTTTGTGGAGTGAGATGAGGGTTTCTTTTCTCTTGTTTTGTACGAAAGAGAAATGAAATGAAATTATTTTTTTTTTTAAATTTTGAGTGGGGTAAATGTTATTTAGTGGGTGTATGTTGTGTGTGATAGGGTGTATTGTAACTTTAATGTAACTGTATGATAATATACCCAATAAATAATAATACATGGCATTTTATAATATACACAATAAAATAATAACTTTAGGGTGTTTTAATTTTGACTGGTGTATGTATTTGTTTTGTTTTAGGGAATAAATGATTAAGTTTTTTTTAAATATTATTTTATTAGTAATACCAATACTAATATTATTAGTAATATTTTAAACATATGTTTGACGGATACGGATATCCGGTAAAACGGATATCCGTTAAAATGGATACTCCGCATCGGATACGGATTATCCGAGTCGGATACAAGTACTATCCATATCCGTATTCGTTTTCTCGGATATTTTTACAGAGTATCCATATTCGTACCCGTTGCCATTTTTTGGATAAATATCTATAAATTCGAATTCGAATATCGGACGGATGCGGATTTTTGAATATCCGTTTACAGCCCTACTTGTAACACAGGTTATCAGTATCTATAAAAATCTGCATTTCTTTTTTATTTGTTAGTTTTATTTTTTCGCACTTTTCATTCGCTTTGAGTTAGATTTTCGTTCTTTTTGCTTGAGGATAATGCAAAAGTCTAAGTTGGGGGGGGGGGGGGGGGGGGGGGGATCACAAGTGCGTAATTCTATAACTTCACAAACTTTCAAAAATACTCAGAAATTTCAAAAAAAAAATCAAAAATATTTTTTCTTCAAAATAAATAAAAAGTAGAATTTCAAAATTTCAAAAATATCATTAAAATTTGGTTTAAAGTCTCAAATTATAAAAACACAATACACAAAGTCGAAATTGGCAAAAAAATATAAATTGAGCAAACATAGACGACTTAGCGAATAAATGCGGAGATTAACAAACCTGGTGAGATTCGAACATTTCCCTATTGTGAGTTTATAAATCAATTCGAGTTAATTGTTAACTCAATATTCGTTTCAGCATTTTAAAAGTCGTTGAGGATCTCAATCCTTACACTTTGACCAGTTATGGAAAATGTGTGTGATGATGCCTAAAAAAACGTGCCAAGTAAATCTCTAAATTAAATTAATCTCGAGACACATATGGTAACCCAATTAGTATTTCGGACAATGAAGTAGGCCCTCGTTTGTCACTCAAAAATATTGGCCATAATATTTGTGAAAAAATATCCCTTTGCCACCCATTTTGAGCCAAATAAAAGTTTTTCCTTTCGTTTGATAACCCGAAAAACCCTAATTGACCCAGAATTGTGAAAGTTGATAATCCCAAAAATTAAGTCCGGAAAGTGCATAAAAAGGGGCAAGAAAAGAATAGATATGCTCAACAAAAATAGCAAGAAAAGAAAAGCGTGAAAAATAGAAAAAGAAAAAAAATATATGAGCAAAATCCCGAAAAATCACTAATGGACATCATAAGAATATTTTTTGATTCCAAATTTCCCAACCATTCCAATTTTACCCAATACACCTTTAACCAAAACAATTCCTAACCGAGTCCATATTGCAAAATTGGTTACCGCGTGGAGAGCTAAGACACTAAAAGATAAGAAAAGAGATTAAATATATGAATTAGAGGCAATGTTCCTGTTCCCCTATAACCGTAATTCGATGATGAGATCCATCTACCATAAATTTCCGTCTTATATTTGTGTGCGTGAACTTGGTTCCAATACATTTAATCTTATAAATCATGCATACCGAGAGAACATAGCCACATTCCGAGTGATTCGTTTGTGAGAGCATTCCGTGAGATTTTGAAAACAAAACGAATTTTTGGATAAGTAACGTAATGGTCAATCGGTGGAAATTCGTGGTTAAATTTCCGGCTTCGCACACACACTTTGATTTGAGACTCTTGAACATGAATTGATGATGACTATTTTCTGGAAAAGTTTGAATTATACAATTTTTGCATATTTTGAGTTTTCTTTGAGTCAAATTTTGTGGGTATATTTGCTGCAAACCCTCACGAGACACAACTCGTTCTACTAGGGTAACCTAGGGGTTTAAAGGCTTGTTGCATACGCTAAATGAAATCGTTCGCCCGCAAAAGAGGTACTCTATCCCATTTTAGAGTTGGACCATGTTTTGATTCTTTTACATTCCTTGGGACGATCAAAGTTCTAAGTTAGGGGGGGGGGGGGTTTGATTAATCATAAATTCTTCCCATTTATCCCCTTAATTTAGAGGCTTTTATCGCTCCGCAAAGTGTAATTCGAGTGGTTTTCTCTCATATGACTGCTATTGACATTTTCTAATTAGTATGCCGAGTTTCGTGTATCTCCTATCTATTTTGCACGTATTCAGTGCACACAAGGAAGGAGAGAACCAAAAGGAAGAATCGACATCCTAATCCGAGCTCCGGATTAAAAGTTACAAGTCTTCAAAAATTATAAGGAGGAAAAGTTCCTGAAAAGATGGAACCGAATCGAAGGGCTTGAAAAAACGAACCGATCCCATCTTGGGTAAACTTTCTGTGAAGAACGAAGAGATGGAATCGAACCGAAGGGGAAATAAATGAACCGAACCGGTTCAAGGAAAAACTTCTATCAAATATGGAACCGAACCGAATTACCTTAACAGGATCGGTTCGGGTATCGGAAATTCGGACTTATCCACTTGAAAAATAAGAGTCTTGTATGGTTGAAACTCTTAGAAATTTGTAGCGTATAAATTTTAAACACCTCCCAGACATTGAGGAGGCTTCTAATTCGTTAGAGAAGCATTTTAATTAGTTTAGAGAAGACAACAATAAGAAACCCTAGTTTGATTCCAGTTTTGCAATCCAAGTAAATTTGTTTCAATTTTTGCTTTCATTATTATAGTAGTTATTTCTTTAGTGATTAGTTTCATTATTCTTCATCTTCAATTGTTAGTCAAAATATTTTCTTTCATTCAAAATATGTTTTCTTCTAGTTTCAATATGTCCGACTAAGTTTTCAAGGGTTGGGGTGCATGAACCCCACCCGATGTAATTCATGATAGTGGAAATAGAAGTTGGAATTAAAATTTTAGATGAATTTTATCAAAGTTAATACGATACTGCTTTAATTCAACCTTTGCTTACATACTGTGCGGGCTACGATCCCTCATATATGCAATACTTAGGAGAAATAAAGATCGAATTTTAATTCAACCTTTGCTTACGTACTGTGCGGGCTACGATTCCTCATATATGTAATACTTAGGAGCATTAAAACGTCGAATTCATTTAAAGCTTTAATTCTGAATCTAGTATACGATGAAGTGAATTACTAGGGTGTGGGGGATTGTAACCCTGCCTATCTTTCTCATCTCTTAGTTAAAGTTTTAGTCAAATCGTCATTAGTACTTTAGTTAATTAGAATAATTGCATTTCATCTATTCATAATTTCAGTAATTAATCACTTTCATAATTGCATCTAGTTGTAGTTGTTTCAAAATTCAAATCACTTTTTCATTTTTTTAGAGTTAAAGTTAGGTTACCTTCGTCTTTATAACTTCGTTACGACTTTGTTCATCCTGTTTCCCTGAGGATCAATACCCGACTTATCGGATTATTACTTGAGCGACAGGCTTGCACTTGAGCCTAAATAGCATGCACACTAGACACATTTGTTGTCATGTCAACTTGATGTGACCAAGTGATGAACCTCTTATTATCTTGCGGTGTAAAATCGGGAGGGACGACTCCCGTGACAAGATAGTTCACTATATACGTAAACTAGGGAAAAAAAGAGGTAACAAAGAGTTTCTCATCCAGAAAATACTCATCTATGGGTGTAGGATCACTAGGTACGTCGGACGAAAGCCGTGATAAGTGATTGGCAACGACGTTTTCTACTCCTTTTTTGTCTTTAATAGAGAGATTAAAATCTTATAGGAGTAGGATCCACCTTATGAGGCGCGACTTTGCGTCTTTCTTCACAAGTAAATATTTTAAAGCCGCTTGGTCGGTGAAACAGGTAATGGGGGAACCGATAAGACAGGACCAAAACTTGTCAAGAGCAAACACTACTGCTAGCAACTCCTTCTCCGTGGTGGATTAATTGAGTTATGATCCGGTAAGGGTTCGGCTACCGTAGTAGATGACATGAGCCTTATTGTCTTTTCTTTGGACCAAAACAACCCCTATCGCATAAGCACTAGCATCACACATAAGCTCGAATGGTAAGGACCAATTCGGAGCTTGCATGATGGGAGCGGACATAAGAATGTTTTTTAGTTTTTCAAAGGCACTTTGGCATGCTTCCATCCACTCAAATGGGGAGTCCTTCATAAGAAGATTTCTTAAGGGTCTAGCGAGGGCGCTAAAATCCTTAATGAATCTTCTATAAAACCCCGCGTGGCCCAAGAAGAAGCGCACGTCTTTCAGCGATTTAGGTGGGGGTAGGTCAGCTATGACATCTATTTTGCTCAATCAACCTCGATCCCTTTGGATGGCACGATGTGGCCAAGAACTATACCCTCGGTTACCATGAAATGGCATTTTTTTTTCAATTCAGCACTAAGTTCCTTTCCACACATCGGGCTAGTACTTTATCAAGATTGGCTAAACATAGGTCGAATAAGGTGCCAAAAACACTAAAATCGTCCATAAACACCTCTAGTCCTCTCTCAGACATGTCATTGAATAAGCTCAACATGAACCTTTGAAAGGTCGTCGGTGCATTACACAAGCCAAATGGCATACGTTTGTAGGCAAACGTTCCAAAGGGACAAGTGAAGGCTGTTTTCTCTTGATCAAGTACATCTACCGTAATTTGGTTATATCCAGAATAACTATCTAGGAATCTAGGAAGCAATAATAAGGGTGGCCCGCTACTCTTTCAAGCATTTGATCAATAAATGGTAAGAGTAAATGATCTTTCCTAGTTCCCGCATTGAGTTTTCGCTAATCAATGCAAATGCGCCACCCAGTGGTGGTACGTTGGGGAACTAACTCTCCCTTGGCATTTTCAATCACAGTCATGCTCGAATTTTTTGGGACGACTTGAATAGGGATCACCCGCTTGCTATCCGAGATTGGGTAGATAATCCCGGCATCCAACAACTTTATAATTTCAGCTCTCACAATATCTTTCATCGTGGGGTTTAGCCATCTTTGCATTTCTTTCGAGGGCTTAACATCCTCTTCGAGCTGAATCTTATGGGTGAAAATTAGAGGGCTTATCCCCTTTAGATCATCTATACACCAACCAAAATCACTTTGGTGCTTCCTCAAAATCTTTAATAGTTTACCCTCCTTCTCTTTATCTAAGCTAGAGGAGACGATAATAGGAAATGTCTTACTTTTACCTAGGAAAGCATATTTAACATTGGAGGGTAGTTTCTTCAATTCGAGAGTCGAAAATGTGTCACTAGAGGGCACTATGCGTGCCTCCCTCGGCGGTAACTCTTCGAATTGAGAAACCCAATTGACATCTCTTGCATCCTCATCCGACGCTCTCTCATTAAGTAAGCCTATCAACTCCTCTATCTCCCTTTCAAACTAGGTGTAGGCTCCCTCACTCTCATAACTAGAAGCTAGGAAAGCCTATAAGGCATCTCCACAGTAATTTTCCTCAAAGTGTTTTTCTACAATCTCCTCAACTAAGCTCACCGCGTGAAGATCATCTTCTTCCCCTGCTTGTTGGGCTATGTTGAAGATGTTTGTTTCTAAGGTCATATTCCTAAAAGTGATTTTCATATGCCCATTTCTAGTATTGATAACTACGTTAGCCGTGGCTGAAAATGGGCGTCCAAGGATGATGGGAATATGATTTTTTGAGGCGAATGAGGGATATGTGTCCCAAATGACAAAATCTACCGGGAAGTAAAAAGTGTCCACTTGGACTATCACGTCCTCAACTATACGTCTTGGTATCTTCACGGTTCGATTCGCTAACTAGAGAGTGATCCTTGTGGGTTTGAGATCGCCCAGATCAAGTTTCCTATAAATCTAATGGGGGAGGATAATAACACTTGCCCCAAAATCGAGTAAGACTTTTTTCGAATTTGTTCTCTCTAATGGTGCAGGAAATAGTGGGAGCACCGGGATCTTTATATTTAAGTGGAAGATCATTAAGAAGGACTGAGCTCACATTTTGTTCTAGAAATACGTTCTTCTTTACCTTCCTCCTCCTCTTAACTGCCAATAATTCTTTTATGACTTTTACATAGGATGGAATTTTCCTTATTGCATCGAGGAAAGGTTAGTTCAACTTTACGTTCTTAAGCACTTCTTCACTTATGGTCCCTTTATGAGCATGCACCAATCTTCGAGGAAATGGCCAGTGGAGGGTGGTTTGACAACTACCTAGGGCTCACTAGTGTTTTCCTTTTCACTCTCGTTTAAGGAGATATATTCATCCTCTTTCATGCCAGGCGAATTCTCCTTGCCTTTTGAAATGTCGTGTGGGGGAGGTGATAAATCAACAACTCTCCCACTACGAAGAGTGGTTATCGATTGGCAGTGCTCCTGCTGTTCGATAGAAGTGGAGCTAACACTAGGTTGACCTTGGGGAGGTCTTTGGCCTTGGGCAGGAAACTTGCCCTTCTCTTGGATGCTTAATGTGAATTGCATCTTCGAGATGTTTGCATTTATTTTGGTGAATAAGCGTTCATATCGATCATTGTTTGCACTTTAAGAATTTATGAATTGGTTCATTGTATCCTCGAGGCTCCTCCGCGGTGGAGCTACGTATGGGGTTGAAGGTGGTGTCACTTGTTGGTATTGAGGAGGTGGTGGGACAACGTGTGAATGCAGATTCATCGCAGCTTGTGGTTGTCCATAGTTAAAACCAGGATGGTTTCTCCACGAAGGGTTGTACGAGTTCCCATGCGGGGCATTAAAATTCCCCTCTAATCCTCCTATAGCATCCACCTGCTCGGTGTGCATGGACTTATAAGAAGAAATCATTGGGCATGCCATTGTGGAGTGGCCTGCCTCACAGATAGCACACACTTTTTCTTTCGAATCGTGGTTGGATCCGGAGATGTTTCTCAACCGACCATCAAACCACTCTTTTATATCTCTCTGAAATTGATCAAATCGACGGTCCATTAAGGTATTGCTATCCAAATGGTATTGATCGGAGGCAGTTTGATTGATAGGTGGTTGTTTAGGTCGAGCTTGGTTGGGATCATATGTGTCCCATGCTTGAGTAGTCTCTGGGACATACTTAAGATGGGCCTCGGCATCACATGAGTTTAAATCCAAAAAGGGTCTTTCACACATTATTTGCACAAGTTGTTTGGAAGCTATTGTCAATTCATTATGGAAGAAAGATATCACTAAGTGTTTGTCAAAACCATGATGGGGGCATGTGCTTACAAACTCTTGGAAATGATCCCAACATCTGTCAAAAGACTCATTATCATGTTGCAGAAAGCTTGGATTTGAGTCTTGGTAGAGTTGGTCTTATGATGCGAATAGAATTTTGAGACAAACTTAGACTGCATATCTTTCGAGGAAGTGACGGAGTTTAGGGGTAGAGACCATAGCCAGGTCTTAGCTTTATCCTTTAAGAAAAAAAGGAAAAAGCTTTTGGTGAACGACATCTTGCGTGCAAGTTTGATCAGCAAATATGTCACACGCCTCTTCGAACTCACAAATATGCAGGTATGGTTTCTCTAAATCCATGCCATGAATTATAGGGAGAATCTGTATCATCCCATTGCGAAAGTGTAACTGACTGGCATTATGCGGAAGTAAAATGCAACCAGGGGTGACAGTCCGCTCAGGAAAGAGTAAGTCTTTCATAGGACAATAAGGGAGATCTCCCTCTCTAGTACCGAAACTCGTTGCATCAGACATTGCACTCGCACTCTCTTCAAATGATTATGTGTACTCACTCGATTTCCTAGATGTGTGACTCAAAGTTTGACTCAGGGTGTAGCTACTGATAGAGTGCTCAGGAGTAGGAATTGGAAACCAGAATTGTGGAGCGCGAGGTATGTGGGTTCTTTCAGAGTTATACTCAACGATTGGATTTTCGTGGATTCTGGTTGGAGTATTGTGAGGAGTCTGAGGGTGTTCAGGAATTTGCATTAAAGGCTTTTGAGAGATGATGATTTTTTTTCCTGTTTTTGGATTTCCTTGGTCAAAGTTTTAGATTGACTTGATCTAACCTAAGTCTACCTAATTCCCCGGCAACGGTGCCAAAAACTTGACGCGACCATAAATGTGTCTAGTGTGCGTGCTATTTAGGCTCAAGTGAAAGCATGTCGCTCAAGTAATAATTTGATAAGTCGGGTATCGATCCTCAGGGAAACAGGATGAACGGAGTCGTAACGACGTTGGAAAGACGAAGGTAACCTAGCTTTGAATCTAAAAAAAATGAAAAGGTGAATTGAATTGTGAAACAACTACAACTAGATGCAATTATGAAAGTGATTAATTACTAAAATTATGAATAGATGAAATGCAATTATTCTAATTCACTAAAGGATTAATGACGATTTGACTAAAACTTTAACTAAGAGATGAGAAAGATAGGCCGGGTTACAATCCCCCACACCCTAGTAATTCACTTCGTCGTATACTAGATTCAGAATTAAAGCTTTAAATGAATCCGTCGTTTTAATGCTCCTAAGTATTACATATGAGGGATCGTAGCCCGCACAGTACATAAGCAAAGGTGAATTAAAATCCGGTCTTTATTTCTACTAAGTATTGCATATATGAGGGATCGTAGCCCGCACAGTACGTAAGCAAAGGTTGAATTAAAGTAGTATCGTATTAACTACGATACAATTCATCTAAAAATTTAATTCCAACTTCTATTTCCAATATCATGAATTACATCAGGTCGGGTTCATGCACCCCAACCCTTAAAAACTTAGCCGAACATACTGAAACTAGAAGAAAACATGTTTTGAATGAAAGAAAATATTTTGACTAACAATTGAAGATGAAGAATAATGAAATTACTCATTAAAGAAATAACTACTACAATAATGAAAGCAAAAATTGAAACAAATTTACTTGGATTGCAAAACTGGAATCAAATTAGGGTTTCTTGTTGTTGTCTTCTCTAAACTAATTACAATACTTCTCTAAAGAATTAGAAGCCTCCTCAATGTCTGGGAGGTGTTTAGAATTTATACTCTACGAATTTCTAAGAGTTTCAACCATACAAGACTCTTGTTTTTCAAGTGGATAAGTCCGAATTTTTGATACCCGAATCGATCCTGTTAAGGTGATTCGATTCAATTCCATCTTTGACATAAGTTTTTCCTTGAACCGGTTCGGTTAATTTATTTCCCCTTCGGTTCAGTTCCATCTCTTTTTGCTTTACATAAAGTTTACCTAAGATGGGATCGGCTCGTTTTTTCAAGCCCTTTGGTTCGGTTCCATCTTTTCAGGAACTTTTCCTCCTTGTAATTTTTGAAGACTTGTAACTTTTGATCCGGAGCTCAGATTAGGATGTCGATTCTTCCTTTTGGTTCTCTCCTTCCTTGTGTGCATTGAATACCTGAAAAATAGATAGGAGATACACGAAACTCAACGTACTAATTAGAAAATGTCAATAGCAGTGATATGCGATAAATCCACTCGAATTACACTTTGCGGAGCGATAAAAGCCTCTAAATTAAGGGGGAAAATGGGAAGAATTTATGTCTAATCAATAGTTCAATCAGTAAACAAAATACATTACAACTTAACAACCAACATTTTTGTTGATGCCAACAAATATCAAAATTCAAATCAAACACGGAATTATCCTATAATTTATAAGAATCATCCACAAAATCTGCATCAAAATTGTTTTTACAAAGTAACTAAAACCTTAAGCGAAATCATAACTACTGTCCTTCAAAAATTTAAAAGACAATGAGGATATTAATGCTCCCATGAAAGCCATCAAACACTGTTAGAGTAAGAACAATTGAATGCTCTGATACCAATTCCAGAGTGCTCAATTATCTAATGTCGTTAACTTATTAAATTCAGATGACAATGTACACCAAATTTTAACCCTTTAACATTAGAACATGCAACTATGTGATTCAAAACATAAATCAAACCAAGCATGCAATTAGAATAGAGTTTCAGAAAAATACCCTCAGGGCAAAACCTTTTATTCACTTTATAAAATTTATAAATTGCTACTTAAAAATTCTATAAAGGAATCAACAATGATTCTCTCAAGAACCACACAACTGTAGCCTTCTTTAAGTAATAATCCTCGCAATAATCACAAGAACCGCAGTCCTTTGTCTACACTCGGGTTTCATAAGTCAGCTATGGAGATGCCTTCTCCACAAAGGTTGTATGCAAGATACACACTATATGATTTGAACTTTATTCACTCAAATATATGTTGCGAATGATTTTTAAATCAAAAAGGATTTTAAACTCAAAAGGTTGAAACATTTTGCTAAAGATATGCAGAATTAGCTCTAGCAAAAGTCTCAATGAAATCAAACACGAAACAGGTATTTATAAGACTAATACAAATTTCGAGATGGAGACACTTGTTTGAACGAAAAAGCAGTCTCGTTTGAACTAGAAATGAACCTCATTTGAATGACACCAAGATCGTTTGAACGACATTTGAATCTCGTTTAAATGAGCTTCAAACGAGCTTTGAATGATGTAAAACAGTACACCCACGTGAGATGTTCGATCGAAGAAACCTTTAAAATACTACTTCTAACGAGATTCTCAACTCGTTTGAACGAGATGTACGTACATAAATATATTTTTAAATAAAGAAAAATTGCCTCGATTTTTAAATAAAAAATCTTATTTTTAGTTTTAATAAACACGAACATCCCAAAATAAATTCAATGAATAAATTTAAACACTAAATCATTATACCTTCAAAGAATGGATATGCTTGAACACTGAGATGTTGGATTTTCAGACATCAACTCAGCTCGAATCGATCGATAGCGGAATATGCCAAAAATTAATGTAAGCCTAAGCTCTTAGCATATGATCGAAAATATACTCTTACAAATCTCTCCATTTTTGGCTATTCTGGTACAAACATAAAATCAAAATCAAAATCAAAATTACAAATAATCCTCTAAGATGAATAAAATATCCTAATACCCTCCTAAACCCTAAAATGGATAGGTACAAAGATATAGTTGTCTTCAAATCAAAGTCTTCAATTCTCCACTTCTTCTTTGTCTTCTCTTGGACTCTTTGTCTTCATTGAGTGTAATCCAAATATGATCTTCCAAAATACCTACACATATGAAATAAAGCAAATACCCCATGATGCATCAAATAAAATACATAAAGATAAAACCTCCCCCATAATCAAACTTTTTCCCGTAATTTGTTCTCCCTTTTTATTTTGTCTGATAGACAAGGAGTTGAAACTAAGCATGAAAAATATAGGGAACATCACCAAACATAAAATATATCATCCCAATAAGATATGAATAAGTAATTATGCAATGATAATCTCAAAAGACATCAAAAACTGTTTTTTGTTTTTAAAATTTTTTCATGTAAAAAAAAGTTTTACAAAAACAACACGCTATGGAGAAACACAAAAATAACCGAAGTATGAAAACATAATGTAGGCGTGTGAACACATTCTATAAGTTAATCAACTTGGATAAAGATAATATATGGGCATTAAGGTATTAAATACTACTAACGCAAGATCTCAAAGTCTACCTTATGTGTAAAAATGGTGAACTCAAGTGAAATCGACTTAATCTATTCAATTAATCAAGATAGTGAGTGATTTTCACACCATTAATGCTCAAAACTATGTAATGTTTTTACGAGAATTTTTTAGGACGTGAAAAACCATTGATCTTTTACTTAACTCCCTCAAAACTCACATATTGAATTTTTTCTCTCAAATCTTTTTGAAGAAATCAATGTTCATATATAGCAAAGCATCAATGTTCTTTGAAATTATCCTGACACTTTATATTTTTTCTTTTTATGTGCCTTTAATATTTTTGTCTCTTTTAGTTTTGCAAATGATGGCTATTCACACAAAGTCAATCTGTCTTTCATCGCCCAATTCCATTTCTTTAAAGATAACACAAATACCAGAGATATAATTTTCAATTTTTCCGACTCGGGTAATTGTTCTCACAAGCACTACATTCACCGTCTCATTTTTTCACATTTGGTTCATTTTAAAAGAAAGATTGAGATGAAAACACTACAACCGATAAGTGAAAGATAAGTGCATACTCAAATAAGTCCGTGCTTGTGTGTATTAAAGGTGACAATGAGTCAAACATGTAGCAAGTAGTCATCATATCACATCTTAATGACTCCACGCATTATAAAGTGCAAAAATTAAATGAGGTCACCTCTCAAAATGATACAAAAGAGTCATGTAGATATGGAATGAATGGTGACTCAAAAATATTTAATGTTCATCCACATATGGTGTTAACAAATACAAAACTCTTTTTGGATTTTTCAAAAAATTTATCAAAAATAAAATATTTTTTGTCTTTTTCCAATATGACTCAATAAAAGAAAAATATAATACAAAAGATATATATATATCATAACACTATCAAACATATATCATGAAGCACAACTAGAGTATGTAAAACAAAATCATGCAATCAATCACCCATAAGATATAGCATGTGAAGCATCATGTGGTCGGTGCACCCGGATCTTTAAATTTCGGTGGGAGGTCACTCAAAAGGTTTGAACTCACGTTTTGTGCTAAGAAAACATTCTTTATTACCTCTAATATATGTTTCACCGTCAATAATTCTTTAAGAAACTTTGCATTTGTGGTAATTTGCTTGATTGCCTCGATAAAAGGTAATTTCAGCTTGACTTGCTTTAGCACATCTTCATGGGAGGCCCCTTTAGGAGGAGGAACCAATCGTTGAGGGAAATGAGCGGAAGTGGGAGATTTCACTACAACCTCGAACCTACTAGTATCATCGTTATCACTCTCATTCAAGGGGAATTTTCGGCCTCTTTTGTGCCTAGTGAAACCTCCTTGTCTTTAAGCTCATCGTGTGGGTGCGGGGTACAACTCTCCCACGACGTAGAGTGGTAACGGCTTGACGTTTCCCTTTATTATCTTCGGAAGTAGAGCTAACAATATTTTGACAATGGGGAGGTCTTTGTCCTTGGACCGAAAACTTGCCCTTCTCTTGGACACTCAGGGATGATTGCAACTTAGACAACAACGCCTTTAATTCATCAAAAGTTTGGGCATTTTTAGCGTTGATCGTCGATGGAGTTTGCATAAATTGGTTTAAAGTGTCCTCGAGATTTCTATGCGGTGGGGTGATATAAGGCATGGGAGGTTGTGCTTTCATAGGTGGAGCTTGTTGGAAATGCGGGAGCGGTGGAGAAGGAGGGGCAACATGTGAATTAGGATTCATTGCTGCATGTGGTTGCCCATAATTGAAATCGGGATGATTCTGCCACAAAGGGTTATAGGAATTCCCGTGAGGGACATTAAAATTATCCTTTTGCCATGAACAATGTCTTGAGTGCACATTTGATCGTTAAATGTTTCGCATGCCTCTTCGAACTCGCGAATGTGGAGGTATGGTTTTTCCGACTCCATACCGTGAAATGTGGGAAGAATCTTAATCATCCTATTATGAAAGTGAGATTTTTCTGCATTATACATGAATATAATGCATCCCGGATTGATGGTTCACTCAGGATATAAGAGGTCTCTTATAGGGAGATACAACATCTCACACTCACCCGTACTAAAACTGCTTTGATTCAACATCGAACTCACACTAATAGTATCACTACCTTCTCTGGACTCTCTAGATGTGTGACTCGTAATGGAGTTAGGTGGTGTAGGAGGTGGAACCCAAAATTGTGGAATGTGTGGAGTGTACGGGATATTAGAATTGTACTCAACTATGGGACTTTCGTGAATTCTAGTAGGAGTAGAGTGTAACGCCCCGACCCAAATTTATGGGTTACCCATAGTCAAGCTAGCTCACCCGAGCGTTAAGTGTGAAGTGTAATGAAACAACCTATATAATGTTGCTAGTCCAATTTTAATTTAGCTAACATTTCACTCGTTTATCATATGATTCCAATTTCAAAATAAACTACGTGAGGGACCCATGGGTAGCACCCCGAAGCTCAAGCATACAATGTTACTAATGTAAAATAATGAAAAATTCTTACCTGTATAACGCCCTCAAAATACGAAATCGCTCCCAACCTGCCGTAATAAAGCGAGATTGTGAGCCTATGCTTAGTGGAAAATATATAAATGCAATATAGAATCGAATTGTAAAAAGGAGACTCAAACACCTTATGCCTACGTGCACATGCACATGCACATGCAACTGCATTGTATACATATATATATACATACATATACTTAATGCATGAAATGGTTTTTACTTTCGAAAATCTCATTTATCCAGATTAATTTACCCTAATCTTATAAAAGACTTACTTTTTACTCATTTCATCATTTCTCGCTTTATTTAACACACCATGTTCAACACTTGAAACCACTACAATTGATTTACCCGAAACATTCCTTTATCGAAATCACCCATTTTATTTATTTCAACACATTTTAGTATTTTCGTTGAAACTCACCCTTCCAACACACGCAAACACCGTGTTAGAAAATACTTATTTAACTCTTTGAGAATATTTTATGACACATTCTTGTGTTAATTATGGATTTAACCACTTATGTTGCTTAATTGCCCATTTACTCACTTACTTTACCTTTTTCTTGATTTATAGACATTAATCAATTATACATTTACTTGTCCATTTTAACCTTTACTGGAACATTTATTACTTCATTCAAGTTAAGTTGTATCAAGATATTTTACCACACAACCCATTTCTTGACATGTTCCTTGTTTCTTTTATCTTTTCTCATAATCTTTCAATACCGCATACTTTAACGTGCTCCACACCACCGGCTATGCGCACCATATGCTCTGGCCAGTGGTTTTTGGCTTTTCACCCTAGGGATCTGAGCCCTTCTTGCTTATCTCGGTGTCATCTGAGTTCCTTTTAATATGTTTTAACATTTTAAAAAGGTCCACATTATCACACTTTTCCTTTTTACCCAGCCGAAGCCATAATTCAGGGTTACACCCCAACTAGTGTTTCACTTTGAAATTTTACCATTTCATGTCCTTTACACGTAAACCTTGATTTTCATTCCAAAATAATATTCATTTAGGACCACTTTGTGTAACACCCTTCTAACATTTTTATTTCATAAAAATATTCCACTTTAAGTAAAATTATCATTTTACCCATTTATTTTCAAAATTACCTTTTACTCCATTTTCACAAGTGTTCATTTCTTACCAAATACTACTAAGTTGCCCATCCTAACTCCTTAAGTGTTTTAACACCTTAACACCCTTTTTAGTCTTGGAGTAATATTCTTCTTAATTGGAAACACCTTTACCTTTTTAATTCCTTTCAGTTTTATAAGTGTTAATCTTTTACTACTAACTTTTCCATGTTTACCTATTAACACTTATTGAATATCTTTATCAACAATTTCCCAAATCACATATTTCTTTATTCAAGAAATGCATTTACGCTTAAGACTATTTTTATAAGAAAATACTATTTCTTTCATTTTACATGTAATCTTACACCTTATCCTTATCACATTTTTAACCCTTGTTTTACACACTTAAAAACTAGAAATTTCAACTTTTTATCATTCCATGTTTAAAAATAACTAATTCTTCTTTAAATTTGTTTATACACTTAATGTTAAAATACTACATGTTTATATGCATGAGAAGGTAGATTTTAAACCGTAAAATCCTACTAAATGGTTCAAACATATTTTTTCATTCTAAAATTTCATCATTCTTGCAAAAATACATTTTTGATACATAAAAGACATTTAATTTCTTCAAACTCAGAAAATGTCCATTTTTCATAAAATCTTCATTTTTACAAGAAGATTTAAAAATATTATTTCACCAATGCTTACCAACATAAATCATTATTTTCTAACATTTTATTTCATAAAATGTTTAACACTAATCTTTCTAGAAAATACTCCATTTTCATAAAATATCAAATTTTAATATTTTAAAACTTTAAAACATTTATTCATTCACTATTTTCAACAAAATATCATTGTTAACGCAAAAATTCTCCATCTGCGAGGACCAATCAGAAAAGGACACGTGTCATCCTACGTGGCAATATTCGACACCCGAGGAGTGTTAGTCGACACCCGAGGAGAGTTGGTCGGTACCCGAGGAGAGTTAGTCGACACCCGAGGAGAGTTGGTCGGCACCCGAGGAGTATTAGTCGGCACCCGAGGAGAGTTGGTCGGCACCCGAAGAGTGTTGGTCGACATACCAACCAGGAATATCGAAGGATAACTACGTATTTAATGATCATTAATGTACATTTATATTGTAGATGACAACAGATAGCATACCAAGCAATTAGATTCGTTGAATGTAGACATAATGTATAAATGTCTACATACAATGAATCTCTTTATCCCCCACCACTATAAATACATGTATTCCCTTAGCCAAAAGGGGAAGAGAAGGGGGAGAGATCCAAGAGATCCAAGAACCGAGAGACATAATACACAAGATCCATACCTTTTTCTCTCTCTACACCACATTGAGCTATTGTAAACCCCTGGGAATAAAATAACAGTGGACGTAGGCTTTTCCTTATAGCCGAACCACTTTAAAAATCTTTGTCTCTCATGTGCTTGATTGGATTGCTTTTATCTATTTATCTGTGATCATAAAACTGGGATTCGGTCCAGTTTTTTGCATCAACAATCATTTTCTAATATTTTTATTTCATAAAAATATTTCTTATTCACTAGGCATAATTTCATCATCTAATCATATGCATACTACCCATGTAATATAACTACAAGACTATAAATCATGCAAAAATAGATTCTTAACGCTAAAGATATATTTTCCCACCTCTAATGGCTCTAATGGTGGTAGAAATGTTGGTATATGAGGAACAACCCCCACCTCCAAAGGTGGCCTAAAGGGGTTACCAAATGCATCCTTCAAAAATGCTCCAAAATGTGCTCCACCCGCTTCCAAACAAGACCCACTTCAAACTCAATGAAAACACATCTCATATTCTATAAAAAATCCCCAATACTACTCCAAAGTTCGTAGTTATTCTTCTACAATGGAGGAGGAAATGGGTATTTTAGTCTTGAACACAGTGGAATATTACACAAAATAGTGGTGGAAATGTGGTGGAATGGTGGAGGGATGGTGGTGTGTGGTGGGAGGAGGTGGAAGACCACCCACCTCTACCTCTCTATTTCTCATTCCATTTCTCCCTATAATTAGCCCCAAACACACCCTTATAAAATCCTCCCAAAACCTAAATTCCCGTTTTCCCCAATCTGGGCTAATCTAGGCTTGACAGCACAACAAATCAATGGCCATAAATGTGACAGTGCACAAGGGCAATCTGATTAAAAAAAATTGGTTTACGTCGTTCGAACGACAACCCTAAGTTGTTCAAACGACTTCTCCATCTTGTTCGATCCTTGGTTCGCGCGACCCTTCGCACGACCTGCCACTGTAAAGTAGTGACATGTCGTTTGACCCCCTACATCTCGTGAGATCCATCTCACTTCTAACGACGTAGGGATGTCGTTAGAACTACCCCTCATTGTCATTCGAATGACCCTAAATATTTTACATTCTTTTATTTTCTTGAATCTTAAATCCACAATTCCCTTATAATTATCATCAATCCTCATTTCATCATAATTTATACAAATTTTAATCGAATTAGTGGGATGGGTTATTGCAAACTTCCCTACTTGATAAATTTCATTCTCGATCCATCAATCCTCAAGCTTATGTGGTTCACCAGTTACTATTCTAGTCTTAGAAATGTTCAAAGACAAATCATCGAAGTCTTCAACATTAAGGTCACAAAACACTCAATATGTGATATGCCCTAACACTCACTGTTTCGCTAACCATGACATTACCCAATTGACTCTGAGTTTCCACTTGCCTTATGATCAAGTCCAAACCATTTCTAACACCACCTATGCTCGCACTTAAGGCGTACCGGCACCTTTACGGACAACCCTTTTTTCTAACGGTCGCCACTTGCCCAATGTGATTCATAATACAACTAACCGTCGCCTTCATAAACAAAATTAAATTTAGCTTAGGACCGTACATTTGGTGTTCCATAAATTCTTAGGCTATCCTAACTACAAAACTCGCATGAGCTTGTCGATAACTACCTGATGATACTGGAAACAACACCACCAAATAAGGTGTTAACAAGATCAAACAAGTGATAACAATAGTAACATAAGAGCATATATATATATATATATATATATATATATATATTGGAAAAGATGAGGAGAATGGGGTGAACACAGAAATATAAGTGGTCCGACAATTGCCTACGTCCACTGTGCAGGTGAGTGTGAATATCACTATCAAAAGAGGGCTCTAATGGCCTTAGTAATAAAATCACTCGACTTTCTCTCTCTACTATAAATGCAACAGAGTTTGGCTAGGGTTTATACTTTTGGATCCCTTTCATGGTAGGAGAAGACAAGTATATATAGTGTTTGGGGGCTGTAATGTACCCCTCAAGCATGCAATGAGCATGTGTGTGATGATCTAGCCAATCCAGTGAAGACATCTGTCACTGTCACATATAGATAATAATGATGAAATATTCCCCCATGTGTGGGGATTGATTTGGTTACAATTGATTTTGTCCACATGGTCCTAACCTTGCATACGCTTATAAATGCTCAGCCTTGTCCTTGACTGGTGCAACCTTGGCCTGGAAGAGTATGAGGTTGCTGAAGTTCGACTGTTGCTTTTTCTGAGGTTATTCATGATGACCTCGTCCAGGTAGGCTGGCTGAGGTTAGGTAGGGGAGTTATAACGTCGGCTTGGGCCGATGATGACATTTCTAGATGATTGATCCAATATAACATTACTGATCTCGATTAATGACTATAACGTCGGCTGGGGCCGATGATGGTGTTGAAGGGTGGTTGAACCCATAAGTCCTTATTGACCTCGGCTGATATCCAACCGAGGTTAATATATGAGGTAGAAGCAGTGTCCATTGTGGCCGACCTTATGAGAGACGATGTTACTGATGGTTGTCATTGGCTTCTGGTCACTTCGGCTGTGATATTGGCCGAGGTTAATGGCTCTGAGTAAGAGGGTTCACTTTGGGCATATCAATCACCCCTAGCCCTTAGTCTTCTATGTGATTAGATGATTGAGGGGTATGTGGCTTAGGCCAAGGCCGGATTTTTCTGTGTGCCAATAATTTCTTAACACATGTCACCTATTGAAGTGCAGTGTGTGTCCCAAGATGATGTGATCATGCTGAAGTTCATGCAAGCCATAACACATCATCTTGGGACAGATGTTACACTTCAGCAGGTGACATGTGTCAATAAAGTATTAGCACACAGAGAAATCCAGCCTCGGCCTAAGCCATATACCCCTAAGTTGTTTAATCATATAGAAGACTAAGGGCTAGGAGGTGATTGATATACCCAAAGTGCACCCTCCTAATCAGAGCCATGAACCTTGGTTAATATCGCAGTCAAAGTGACCAAAAACCTATGACAACCATCTGTAACATCGTTTCTCATAAGGTCATCCACAGTCAACATTGCTTCTACCTCATACATCAACCTCGACTGGGTATCAACCGAGATCAGTAAGGACTTATGGGTTCAACCACCCTTCAACACCATCATCGGCCCCAGCCGATATTGCAGTCATCAGCCAAGATCAGTAATGTTACATTGGATTAATCATCTGGAAACATCATCATCAGCCCAATCCGACGTTATAACTCCTCCTAACTAACCTCAACCAACCTACCTGGCCGAGGTCATCATGAATAACCTCGAACAAAGCAATAGTCGGACTTCACCAACCTCGTGCTCTTCTAGGCCAAGGTTGAACTAGTCAAGGATAAAGCCAAACATTTATAAGCGTATGTAAGGTTAGGAACGCGTGGACAAAATCAGTTGTAACCAAATCAATCCCCTCACGTGGGGGAATATTTCATCATCATTCTCTACATATGACAGTGACATATGTCTTCACTAGATTGGCTAGATCATCACACACATGCTCATTACATGCTTGGGGGGTACATTACACCCCCCAAACACTATATATACTTGTCTTCTCCTACCTTGAAAGGGTTCCAGAATTATAAACCCTAGCCAAACTTTGTTGCATTTACAATAGAGAGAGAAAGTGGAGTGATTATATTACTAAGGCCATTAGAGCCCTCTTTTGATAGTGATATTCACACTCACCTGCACAGTAGATGTAGGCAATTGCCGAACCACTTATATTTCTGTGTTCACCCCCTTCTCCTCATCTCCTACTATATATATCTGCTCTTATGCTGCCATTGTTATCACTTGTTTGAGCTTGTTAACACCTTATCTCGTGGTGCTGTTTCTAGTATCATCAGGTTCTACCATCCTGTGCTATTCTCTCACTCTAAAGAGGAATGTTCTCATCAAGTTATTACCGTACACCCGGTTTACACCTTTCATTGCATCACTCTAATGAACTTTATACTACCCTAGTTGTTTCATCCTTAATTACTCGCTAGATTCTCACTCTAATCCACTCACCTTGGTAAAGTAACATTGTATGCCATGCTTTCCTCGATTTCCAACATTATATCACATCCTCAAGTCATCATCCCACTCTTCATAACTCGAGCCACTAATTATTGAGCCGACCAGTCGAAGGTCCACTAGTCTTAAGAGAGATCGATACTACGAGCAAATCGTGTGGATAAAAATGCATCCACCCGCACGTAGAACTGTTATATAATTTCAAGAATACCTCACATAGGCGTGGCATCTAGTATGCTGGTCGGCATTCCAGGCTTTAGTCAGTGGTTATGCCTTGCTGACTAGGATTATTGCAATAGTGGATGTCACATGTCTATTTCTGATTGGTCCACGTAAGTGGGTAATTTTTGGTATCAATAGAAACCCCAAATGTTCTATGTTTGATGCTTGCTTAAAAGTATGGAGTATTTAGTTCTAGTAGTAGCTAGAGCTACATTTCTGATACTTGGTCGGTTGTCGACTTCCCACACTTGTAAATTATTTGCTTTGCTGATAGCGTGTACTGCTGATGGCATTTTTGTTAATATCTAGAATTATAATGAATCGTTTTGGGGAAAATATGTCTTTTTTTTTTCTTAGCTGCCAAAATTTAAATCATCGTTTCACTTTAATCATTATGTTCACCGGTTTTTGAGGCAATCTATAAAAGGCGATAAAATACCGGTCATCTCTTACCTCAAACCCTTTAAGTTTTTGCTGTACTTTCTTGAGCTTTTGTGCGATCGTTCTTCCCGTCTTCTAGTTCTTGATGAATCCTTAAGTCTTTGTAAGAATTATTTCTCTTTTTTTTTCTTCATATTGAATCATGGTTTACGTTGTTGTCTCTCTATATGAGTTTAGAAAGGAATGGAACATACCAGACTGGGTAGACTTAGAGTTCCCCAATCCCCTGTAGATTTTTTTCGTTGTCTAAAGGTCACTGGATCCCTTGCTTTTTCATTGCTAAATGCGTCTTTACTTTTCCCCCAAATTATTTTTGTCTAGATTTTGTCAATACTTTGACATTGTACCTGCTAGAGTAGCCCCCAATACTTGGTGGGTTATCAATGGTGTTCATAGGCTCAATCAACTCCATGGGATCCACACTGGCATTCTTGAAATCATGTTTAGTTATAAGTGGGTCACTATGACAATACTTACTATTTAAAAACTAGGGCTATAAATAGAGCTTTAGTTGTTAACCTTCCTGTCTCTAATAGGGATTACTTCGACCATGGAGCGATTCATAAAAATTGGCAATATGTAGCTCTAACAAGGGGTGAAGTGTACAATGGGACAAAGTTCCCTCGGGAGGGTCATGGGATAGGTGGTTTTAATTCTTATGTGATTTTATTAACAATTTTTCTATTAAAATGTTAATTAATCATTGGTTGTTTGTTTACTTGCAGTTGATAGGAAGAGGAAGTGTCACAAGGAGGGTGACATTAATTTTGACGAGCTCAAGTTTCTCTGGGGCCTTCATAAAAAAATTAGTAAAGAACATATGAGGTTGGTATCATACTTACTGAAATACATGAGTTCTATCACCTCCTGACCATTGTGCTTGACTTGGACCAGGACCCAGTGTCCACTTCATCAAGTAGTGGTGAACTTGGCATAGGCCCTTCTTCTTCTCTTGAGTTAGACGTTCCTCTTCCTACAGCCATGGACAAAAAAAAATTCCCAACCTTCTTGGAGATGATGCTGCTGCTGTCACCCACAAGTATGTGGATGGTGGGGCCAAAAAGAAGGATGATGTTGGGAAAAATCCCTCAGGAGATGACTTAAAAAGATTGAGGAGAGGCCCTATTACTAAGCAGCTTGAAAGAACTGTAGATGCCGACCAATAGAGCTTCGTTAGTGTTACTTCATCTACTATTGGCTCCTCTGTATCATAGGTCCTGGATTGGCCAGAAAATTGATTAAGTTTGGTACTCTTCCAGACCACAAGGGTGTTGCTTCTTCTATGCCCCGACTTAAAATTTCTGAAAGGGCTTCCCAAAGCCTTGATATGGTGAGAATTCTTCCTTTTAATTATTCTTCTTTCATACTTTGTACTTTGTCTTAGACTTCCTATACTAATTTTTCCTTTCTTCTTTGCAGTTCCTGGTTGATTTCAACCAAATGTTGGAGAAGGACGATGCTCTTCGTTCTTCTTCAACTGATGTTGATGGGGATTTTGCTAGTCTCAAGAAGTCTTTTTCTCAACTCTCAATAAGCATTAAAAACTGAAAATAAGATGTGGGAGAACTGTAGACACCTCACTCTATTACCCCCTAACTCTCCTTAGGTCCCTAATGCCTCCACTCATCATCGCAAACCCAGGTCACGTCCCGAGTACTGACCTGGAAACCATCGGGCACCTCCCGGCTCAGTTTGACCCAAAAGTCAAACTCCTTATATCGAATGAAACTCAATGAATCTTCGAAGGGCACTGAATACTCTTTCCAACGATCCGCCCCGTGCGCGATTCCGACTTACCATGCGAACGAACGCGCCGTTTGCGTCCGAAACCTGACCCAAAGGCCACCGGGCGCTCCCGGGCATTATTTGACCTAAGTCAACCCTTCATCTCGACCGAGACTGAATGAATCTTCAAAGGTCACTGAATACCCTTTCCAACGGTCCGTCCCATGCGTAATTTTGACTTTCCATGCGGACGAACGATCCGTTTGACTTCGAAAAGACACCGAGCACTTCCCGATCCCGGTTAACCAAATTCAACTCTCCGAAACGTGTAAAACTCTTTGGAATGTCAAACTGCATCTCCTAAACTTTCCAACGGTATGCCCAGTGCGCGATTCGGACTCACCATGCGGACGAACGATCCGTTTGCGTCCGCACGATTCCCCGTCCAATGGACCGACAAACGCTTCCGAGCCACATTTAACCCAAAGTCAACTCCTGAACTTGGGAGCGGTCCAAAGGACTTTCGAAGTTCTCTGAAATACCTTTCCAACAATATGCCCCGTGCGCGATTCTTACCAACGGTTTGCCCTCGGCGGCCAATTTTCTGAAAAAGCCTGAGGCGCACTGCCAAATGGCAGGTCCCAGACCCTACCTATCGGCACCTGCCGATAGGTAGTGCCATGGCAATGCCGATCGGCAGACCCCTGGGCCTATAACAGGAGGCCTTGGCCTCATTTGCAAGGAGAGCCCAGATCTGATAGAAATCTCTCTGAACGAATCCCAGAAACCTCTCTCGAAGGCAACGTGATTTCAACTTCCAAATCCCTCTTTTACCTCCACTTTTCATCATCCTTTCCATCACATGAGGTGAATTAACCACTCTCCATCATCATCCAAGCTCAAGGGCTGCTCCTCAACATTCAATATCAAGTTCAAGATCTCCAAGAAGGTCCAACTTTCTCAATCTCTCTCCTAAATTCTCTTAAACTTGCAACAACTTATTTTCTTACCTAGTATTTTTATTATCTCATCTCACACATCATAAATACACTTTTTATTTAGTATTATTTCACATCCCATATTTTCATATAAATAAAAACCTAAAAAACAAGAAAAAGAGGGTTTGCTCATAAATTCCAAATAAGGGATTCTCACACTTTTTCCACACTTTTCTCACAACTAAAACACTTTTTCTACACACACACCCACACACTTACAAATAAGAGATTTCTCCATTTTGGATTTATGGGTTAAACCCCGCCCCTCATTTTACATGCGAACTATGTGGACTTTGATGCCTTTATAGGCTACGTAGGCGTCTTGGGATAAAACTCGAGACTCGAGTCCTTTCTCTCACTTTTTCTATCATTTTCTATTTTCTCTAAATCCATTTTTCACACATTATTAGTCTTAGTGACGTATTACTCCATGTGCGTTATCGTTCCCTTATAACGATCAACGTAGGGGTAGCCGCGTAAATCTTATTTTTCTAATATTACTTTTATATCTTCCTACGGATGACTCGCTTTATCTTTTCCATGATACAAGTCGAAGATTCCTACCTCCATTATATATATATACACATGCACACATCTCACGGGGGGAAACATAAAAGAAAATAGCAAATATTCATGAGAGACCGAAAGGGCGGAATGGGTGCCTAACACCTTCCCATTTCATAACTAAGCCTCCGAACCCTTTTCGAATCATTTGGTTTCGCATGCACCAGTATGTCTTTGGATGCCATCCTTTGGGGTGGCTTCCTCTTTTTCTTTTGTCTGTTTTGAGTAAAATAGACTGCCGACTCTGAATCTCTCTACATTTTTCACACCTCACAAAATCGACGTCGTCCGAAGAGCTCTCCCGAGAGGGGACGCGCGGGACCCGAAGGATCCCTTCCTCCCTTCGCGGCGGGGATCGTGGGATGGCCACAAGAACAAAATAAAAATTGCTAAAGATGCTCAACGAAAGGCTAAGGACGAGGTTCCTAAAGCTCAAAAGTAGGTGGCTGAGCTGACAAAGAGCCTAACTACTGAGAAGGCCAAAAGGAAGAAGACTAGAGAAAATTCCTTTAATAAAGGAACGAATAAGGCTATCACTGTTGCCTCTTCTCAGATTGATTATGCAAAGGACAAATATGTTAAGGATGGTTAGTTGGCTGCGCTAAAGGAGGTCGGCACAGTAGAAGACTCTGAACTCTTCCAAAGGTACGAGCCTGGTTCTCCCCCCAACTTGAAGATGATGTCGGTACTGGGGAGTCGTCTCTTGTGGTTGAGTCTTCAACCGATCAACCTCAGAATGTAGTTGAATCAACCCTCCCATCCATCGAATAAGTCACTTCAGTCATCCCTTTTGCCAACTAAGCTAGAGTTGAAGCTAATAAAGAGAAGGTGTAGATTTTCTCAGTAGTTGGCCTCTGTATTTTTTGCCTTTTTTTCATTTCTTTTTTACTATACTTGTAATTTTCCCTCATATCAATAAAAGGAATTTTTTTTTTCATACTGTTTGTCGTTTCTTAATTGTTCATTCTTTCTTGATTGTTGTCATGTATTCCTTTTTTTTTATTATTGATTGAATATCTCTTTATTTTTCTAGTTCATGGCCAAGATGGAGTATATTTCTTCCAATGATTCTAATTTACTCAAGCACTGCAATAGTTTTTTTCAAATATGTCCACATGACTTTAACTGATGAAGAGTTATCAAACTTGCTCGGTGCAAATGCTACTGATCAAGCCAAGGATGCATATGTTTACCTCAAGTTTATTATTGATCGGGTTGTGGCTAATAATGTGGCTTATTTTGAAATGATTGAAGAACTTTAAGATAAGCATAATGAGGCTAAGGCTTTGCTTCAAGCTGACTATGAGGCCAAATATAAATCTTTAAGTGGAGATCAAGGATTTGAGGAGAAGTTGGAGAAACGTCTTTCTATCTTTAGGAAGAAAGAATTTACTTAAGTGTGAAGTTGATGAGGCTAGACCAATTGCCTAGATATTAGAGGAAGAAAATAACAATTTGAGGGATGGACTAAATTATTTAAAGGTTCCTTCTACAACTACTGCTGCTGATGAAGGAGTTTCATTTTTGGAAACTAAAAATGCTAGTCTGAGGGAGGAATTGAGGGCTTTGAAAAAAAATCTAAACTTGCTTCCACCTCCCGATCAAGAGCCAGATTTGGATGAGCTACGAATGATGAGGACATGACTCAATAGACACTTATAAATAAGGCTGCATAAATAAAGGCCAAGGATTTAGCCATTACTGAGATGTCTAAAAAGATCCAAACCCGGGGTGATAACCTTTCAACCCAGTCCTCTCAACTGCATGCTAAAGAGGGAGTTTTGAAGAAGCTGTAATATCAAGCTGAGAGATTAACTTTTTAATTTCACAAATAAGCCAATGAGATCAGGATGGAAGGGTATAATGAAGCTCTTGGTCATTTTGATGACTGCTTTAGTCAAGCTCAACATGAAGGTTACAAGTGGGGCTGAACCAATTTCCTGATGGTTATGAAGGTCAACCAAGATAGCAAATTATGGTATTAGGCTGATTCGGGGCTTTTAGAGTGTCAAGATCCTCCTTTTAAGCTGGATGTCAGCTTGATCCCTATTAATATGATTCCCCAGTGCTTGATCTCTAAATACTTAGGGGAATATAGCCTACATGATGAGCTAGAGATAGTTCGACCTCCTCATCTGTTAGATGCTCCGAGTAGAAGCAATAAGAGAATGCTTCAAGATTTCAACTTCATTAATTCCCCATACATATTGGATGATCCTCCAGAAGTCATGGAACCAATACCGAGCTCCACACCCAGTAGGATAATTTATTCCTGTATTGCATTTGTAAATAATATTTGCATGTAATCATCATTTATATAAATGAAAGGCATTTGATTAACTTATCTTGTTAATTTCTGGATGCTTGAATGACTTTGTTGTTCCATTTGTTCTACTGATGTACTTAGGCATTTGCATAAATTTAATATCAGTTACCAATGAAATTATCATAGGTTCTACTGATATACTTAGATTTCTAAGTTTAATAACAGTTACCATTGATGCGTCCATATGTTCTACTTGCCATAGGTTCTACTAATGCACCTAAATTTCCAGGTTATAGCATTAGTTACCAGTGGTGACCAAGCGTATGTAAAATATGTGTCTACATTCTTATCTATGAATCTTCATAGCTTTCTTCCTCCATTTTTCTCAATTTGGATAAAACTTGTTGATTTTTATACAGAGTTTTATCCCCGATGTTTCTTGACCAAGTACTAAGGACTTAAAATCCTGTGTTGACTTGAATTTTTATTTTGCCAATCAAGTATCGTCTTTTCTGACTAAGTCCAACCAATTACCGAATTCATGCCGACCAAGTATTTGGGGATGCATATCACCAATATTCCCCCCCCAAAAATTGAAAAAATGGAAAAAACCAACCTTTTATTGACACTGAAGCAAATTGATTACAAAAGATATTGCTCGCTACATTATTAGTAGTACTTCCTAAGACGCTCAACATTCCAAGGATTTTTGAATTCTTTCCCCTCCAAAGTTTCAATTCGATAAGTTCCTGGTTGAACAATTGCTGAGACATGATAAGGCCCATGCTAATTGGCTTTAAGCTTGTTGGTCTTCTGGATCACCTTTTTAATTACATAATCCCCCTCTTTTAAGTTGGTCGGCTTCACCCACTTGTTATAACAATTTGTTGTTTGTTGTTGATAGGCAACATTCCTCAAGGTTGCATCGTCGCAGACCTCTTCTGGCGTGTCCAGGTCTAGCCTTTGCATCAAATCACTAATATGAGAATCAAAGTTCAACACTCTATGAGTTGGCAAACCTATTTTAACTTGTATGACTGCTTCCGTCCCAAATGCCAGTATGTATGGTGTTTCTCCAGTAGCAACTCTTGGAATCGTTCAATATGCCCACAAAAATGAGTGTAATTCATTTATCCAATTCCCTTTAGCATCATCAAGTCTTTTCTTCAACCCATTGATCAAGTTCCTATTTGTCACCTATGTCTGTCCATTGCTTTGAGGATGACCTGGAGTAGAATGTAACTTATGGATCTTGGATTGGGCACAGTATGCTATGAAATCCTAATTATCGAACTGGGTACCATGGTCAACAATGAAGACATATGGCAAACCATATCTATAAATAATATTTTTCTAAATGAACTGGTACACCTTCTCATGGGGCATATCCACTAATGGTTCTGCTTTAACCCATTTTTTGAAATAATCAACAACTGCGACCAAGTATTTAAATATTCCTTGGGTGGTCGATAATGGCTTGAGCAAGTCTACCCTTCAAATAGTAAATGGCCAAGGTGAAGTAATGTGTGTCAAAGCTGCCTGTGGAGTTTTACGAATATTGGAGAACTTCTAGCACTTGTCACACTTCTTTGTAAAGGTTATACAATCTGCTTTCATGATTGACCATTAATATCCCTGTGTGTTCATTCATTATAGCAATGATATTCCCGCCACATGATCTCCACAAGATCCTTCATGAACTTCTTATATTAGATCTTTAACCTCTATTGGGTGAACACATCACTGCAGAGTAACTGTTAATCCTCTCCTGTACAAAACTCCTTTGTCCATTCAGGATGGTCCTATGTCTACTATAATGAAAGTAATCATCAAATCTTCATCAATACTTTGATTAACCAAAATTCTGATAGGAATGGTTCTACTGAGTTCAATTCTGGTTGCTGATGCTAACCGAACAAGTGCATCAGTTCGAACATTCTCCAATCTTGGAATTCTGCTCATCTGAACAGTGGGTAATTTTGCTATAACCTCTACTGCCTTGGCTAGGTATCTTGTCATCAGTTCACCTTTGGCTCCATACAAACTTAAAATTTACTTCACCACCAATTGAGAATCACTATGTGCCACAACTTGCTCGATATTCAATAATTAAGCCAAACTCAATGCTACGATGAGAGCTTCATATTTTGCTTCATTCTTTGAGGCCTAAAATTGGAATTGTAATGCATACTCAATATTTATCCCATCAGGACTGTTTAGTATAATATCTGCTCCACTTCCTGCTTCACATGATGATCCATCTGCATACAAGTTCCATATTGGGATATGATTGTCAAACCCTTGGTCTAATAATATCCCATGATGTAATACTTTATTCCTTGCCTCTTTATATCTTTTAACCATCTCCTGTGCCTTGGTTGATTGTTCCGATAGGTCGATAATAACTTTTTCTGAGCTTTCCCCTACTGAGGTCTGCTTGGGATGTTGGTTGGTGATGAATTTAGTTGAGCTTTCGCATATTAGGGTTTGTTTTGCCTGTATTCTTTGTTGCTCAGGGATCTCCGAATAAGTGAATTCTGTAATAAAGTCTGACACAACTTGGCCTTTTATTGAGGACCTTGGCTCAAATATATATTAATATCCTAGACTTCTCAAGTTTATGCAGATCTTGCCGAAGAGGCATGTCAGTCTATACCATAATGGTATACGCTTGGAAGTAAAGTTTTGTCCGTCTGGATGCCTCAATCAACGCCAAAGATAATTTCTCCAATCGTGGATATATAATTTCTTCTCCTCAAAAGGCTTTGCTGGTGTAATAAACTGGCTTCTATACTCCATTATCTTCTCGTATCAAAGTATAACTTACAGCTGACTCAGAGATAACTAAGTATAAATATAATTTTTCTCCTAAAACTGGTCGCGAGAGCAACGAGGGTGATCCCAGATACTTTTTCAACTCCGAAAAAGATTTCTTGCATTCATCGTTCCATTCAAAAGTCTTTCTCAACACTTTAAAAAATGGTAAACACCCGTCTGTAGCTCGGGACACAAATATGTTCAATGCTGCTACTTGTTCAGTGAGCCTTTTCACCTCTTTTTGCATGTCGGGGACTGCATTTTAATTAATGCCTTAATTTTTTCAGGGTTAGACTCAATTCCCCTCTGATTCACTATGTACCCAAGAAACATGCCTTCTTGGCCATCGAATACGCACTTGGTCAGATTCAACTTCATCTGGTGCTTTTCCAGCTGATCAAAGGTTTGGATGAGGTTGGCAATATGATCAAATGCTTTTTTCTCTTCGTCAACATGTCATCTACGTATACCTCCATATTTTTGCCTATCTGTTCCTCAAAGACTTTGTTCACCAATCTCTGGTAAGTAGCACCAACATTTTTTAAACCAAATGGCATAACATTATAGAAATTAGTTCATGGGAGAGTAATGAAAGAAGTGCTTTCCCTATCTTTTGCCTTCATCTTAAACTTGTTATAACCAGAATATGCATCCATAAAACTCAATAGTTCATTCTCTGACATAGCATCAATAAGTTGATCAATCCTAGGCAAAGAAAAGTGGTCCTTTGGGTAGGCTTATTCAAAATTTTGAAGTCCACACACATTCTCCATTTGTTGTTTTTCTTTTAGACCATAACTACGTTGGCCAACCAATCTAGATATTTCACATCTTTAATGAATGAGGCTTTCTAAAGATTCTCAACCTTCTCCTGGATAGCCTAGTTCTTCTCGAGGATAAATTCTCTATGCCTTTGTTTCACCGGATTAGCATCCTTGTTAATGTTGAGCTCATAGCAGAGGAATTTGGGATCAATCCCAGGCATATCCTCATGATTCCAAGAGAACACGTGCTTTCTCTATCTCAGGAACATCTCTAGTTCTTATTTAAGAATAGGGTCTAGCGTTGATCCCACCTGTGTAATTCGCTCTGGCTTGTCTTCGTCTAAGATGATACTCTCCACTGCTTCCATAATTTGGCCTTTCACCAGCTCTGTCTCCTCTTTTGGATCTAAGGTTTCAACCTCAGATTCTCTATGGGGCTCAGTTGTGTCACTTGGTAAGTAATAGTCTTCTTCTTTATTTCCTTAAGATCCTCTTGCTTGGCAAAGGAGTAATAACATTATCGGGCTAGTTTTTTATCACCTTTCACCACACCTACTCCAAAGTTGGTCGAGAACTTCAAACACTGATGGACTATTGAGGGAACTTCTTCAACCCTACTCTGCCCATGATGACATTGTAGGCTGACTACACTTTCTTATCCATCACAAATAAATGAACTTCTCTATCTCACTTGCTGGCCAAGTGCTGAGAGACACCTCTAGCTTGATTGTGCCCAAAGGATAAACTTTTTCACCAGAAAAACCGATCAAAGGCCTGTGGTACGGATCTAGGTGAGTGAGCTTTAAATCTAACTTTTGAAAATAGGAATAAAATATAATATATGCTGAGCTCACGTTGTCGATCAACACCATGGAAACGATGGTGTCATGGTATCTGAATTTGACCACCAGAGGGTCGTCATGGGGGTAAAGAACTCCTGACAAGTAATTTCTGGAAAACCTAATTACCAATTTTTCCTTGTTCAGCTTCCTCGGCCTATCTTCTTTGGCTAAATTGATCCTCTGAATGTAAGTACAAGATAAATCCTCATTGAGGTAAGCTTTTCTCTCAGTAGTGTGATCTTTACCTCCAATATCTCCTCCTGTAATGATTTGACAATCAAAGATAGCAACACTAAGTGTAAATACCTCACGCTCTGGTTGCTTGGATTTTTTGGGGAAGTCAGGATCATCTTCAGGATTTCTTTTCTTCTCTTCCCGGGGCTTGCATGGAGATTTTGACTTATCCGATCTCTTCTGTCATCCTGCTGATCAACAAACTTGTCTTATTTTCCTCTTCGGATGAGGGTTTTTATCTCATTTTGCATAGCAATATAATGATCTGTAGTATGCCCATGGTCCTTATGAAATTCATAGTATATGGATTTGTCCCTCTTCCCAACAGGTGCTATTAGCTTCTCAAGCCAACATACCTCCTTGCTATGCTTAATTTCCTCCAAAACCTAGTGAATGACCATCGTTAATGGAGTGTAATTATTGTATTTCCTAAGCCTGTCATCAATCTTTGTTTGCCTTGAGTCCTTCTGCTTTTTATGTTCCTTTTGCTCATTCTTTTTGGTTTTCCCTTTAAATTTCATGCTTGAGCCTTGTTTCGTTGCCATAGCTTCCTTGGCATTTATTATCTTAGCTGTTTTGGCCATTGATTCAGTCATAGTATTGAGAGGATCTTTAGCAAGTGTGTAGTAAAGCTTCTTGGGAAGCAATCCACTCATGAGGGCTATAATAGCTATTTTTTTCTTCGTAATCAATGTCCTCAACCTTTTCATTATTTAAGCGAGTAATGTAGTTCCTTGTACTTTCTCCTACCCGCTGCCTCACACTAAGCAGGTGAGCTACTCTTTTTACAGGCTTGACTCCAAAGCAGAAGTTACCAATAAATAACTTGGCAAGCTGGTTAAAACAATAAATTTGTCCCTGAGGAAGGCTGTTGTACCAAATATGAGTAGAACCTATGATTGTTCCTCAAAATGCCTTGAACCTCATCTCATCAGGGACAACATAAATATCAGATGCTGCTTGATACTTCTTCGTGTGAAGAACATAATATGTTTTCCCATCGTACTTGGGAGTAACCACAGGAGCTTTGAACTTTGAAGGAGTAGGAAAATCCACAACAGCTTTGACAAAAGGAGACCCTTTCACAAAGCTTCATTGTAAAGGGTTCTTTACCTTTACCATCTCTCCCAACCTATCTTCCAATCGTTAAATAGACCCCTTCCATGCATTATTGCCCAAATTAGATTTATGAGTGATAACTCAGCTATTATGACCAACTATTTATGTTAACCTCTCCTCCTGTGAGTTCTGCTCGGCATGAATAGATTATCGGACATCTGATTTGGATTGGGTTGAGACCTCACATTGATCGGCTGGTCATTGAGTATTCCTCGACAATGCCCTAGGAATATTTCGATTCCCTTTGGGTCCCAGATGATTAAAGGTAGATTCTCTGCTTAGTCTTTCTAAAGAACTTAATCTTTCAAGAGTAAAGGATTTCTCATCATAAGGTTTTAAAGTTCTAAGAGAAGAACTTACTCATGGGCAGTAGGACGTATCTCTCGTAGTTCTGGATTGACTGTGCCTACTAGTTCTTGAGGGTGGTGGGGGCATATTCCTACTCTTGTGAATCGAGAAAGTGGGAGATCCAGTTTGTAGCATTTGGTCCAATTGCCTAATCGTATCCTGCATAGCCTCCTGTCCTCTAGTAAGACTAGCCAAAATTCCAGTCAGATCATTATTTGTTGGAGGAACAGATAGAATAGGCGAATTGCCATCGTTTCTGGCACTAGATTCAGGAACGTCAGTCATTTTTGGATCAATGAACGAGAATGAAAATGTTTAGAAATACGATCCCACAGACGACGCCAATCTGTTGATGTAAAAAACTAGACTGGGTCTAATTATTTAATCACAGATAATATTTGTAAGTAAAAGAAATAGACACAAAGGTTTTTAAAATGGTTCGTCTTATAGAGAAATTCAATGTCCATTATGCTTATTATTTCCTTGTATTTTCCTCTCAATCACTTTACCTTGACGAAGGGATTACAACATACTTATAGTCCAATAGGGAGATAAAGAGATGGAATGTTCAAGGATGGAACACCTTTATTAATTAGGCATTTACATAATTATATAATGTCCATAATGTTTCTGGCTGTTGGCGTTTTGTTGATACTATTGGTCGGCCTACCTACTGTTGGTCGGGCTTCCTGGTGTTGGTCGGGCTTCCAGTATGCTGGTCTACATTCCAGGCTTTGGTCGGTGGTGATGACAAATATCTATTTCTGATTGGTCTACGTAAGTGGGTAATTTTTGTATCAACACTAATGGTTGTTGTACATTTTATTTCGGATCAACATGTATTGGATATACTTTCCCTGTGTCGGATTTATGTTGGTTTGGTTGTTTTTAGTCGAGGTTTATTCATCTAACACTTTATTAAGATGCTTTTAATATGTTTAGACTCATTTATATTGTGATGGTTATGTTGGGCTTCTTATTGTAATTATTGTTTGGTTAATTTAAAAGATAAAATTTTAACACCGACTTAATTAATCATTAGGTGGTTAGTAATCAATCAGTTCGATAGTGATGCTAAGAATGAACCAAATGGAAATCTTGTTAAATTTGATAAAGGCGTGATCACTAGGTATTTAATTAGGCGGGGTGTCACAGATCGTAACAGAGCGTCAGCTTCTAGTGTTTATAGGATCTGTACGGCTTTCTACAACTTGAGCGTAGCGTTCTTTTGATATAGAGCCCTATTATTAGGACTGTTGACTCATCTTTATGTTTAAGAGATATCGTACTTCTGCTATCAAGAATTGTATTAACAGTGAACTAATACAACCCGTTTTGAATTTCAGAAGCTGCCTAGGAGAGAGAGAGGTAGACCAGCGAGGGCAGTCGTCAGAGACGGAGAGGGAGGGGCTCATTAGGAGCTCGAGATCCCACAGCCACAGGCCCCATCGGGGTTGGTATCCGCGACACATGTTTCTAATATTGTTGCCTAGGCATTCAATGACGCCATGATAGACATGGAAACACAATTTCCTCAGCCTAAGCGATAGCAGTTAGTGTCTCGAGTTGTTCAAGTCATCCTGGGTCTTTCAGAGTGACAACGCATTAGGGAGGTCTTTCAGAAGGGCCATCCCTTAGAGTTTCAGGGTAGTACAGAGGTGATTTTATCTTATTAGTGGAAGAGAGAGATGCAACGCCACTTGCATATGGTCGACTGCAGCGAGGTCCATAGTTAGATGTTGGCTACTTTCAGGCTGACGGGGGCAGCCTTACAGTGGAGTCTACTACCACTATTGGAGAGAGATATACGATGACCATTGTCGAGTTGTGGGTGCAAAGCGACCGTAAGTACTTTCTTCCAGCAGTTGAGGCCAAGATGAGGAGGAGATTCAGGGTGACCGTTCCATAGAGGAATACGATAAGGAGTTCACCCGTTTGGCTAATTTAGTACCGGACGGGGTGAGCAATGAAGAGAGGAAGAAGGCAAAATTTATTAACGGTTTGGCATGGAGGATCAGATAACATTTGATTGGGAACCCTGCATTGGTGACATATTCAGACATCATCAATGCAGCCTTGTTACACGACCAGGATCATTGCTTCCACTTGAAGGGAAGCAAGAGGGGAGGTGAGTCGCACCAGCAGGGAAAGGCAATTGGGGGGTATTACTAGCGGAGCACAGTAGATAGGCAGTCAATAGGGACAAGATACCCGTAAGGGGAATCCTGCTAAGAGATTTTAACCTGGAGGTCAGGGATTTAGGAAGGGCCAGCAAGGCCCTAATCAATAACATATTCCTCAGGGCCAAGTGAACAATAGAGGAGGTCAGCAGGGCCAACATCAGGGATAGCCTCGTCAGGGCCAACATCAGGGAGACTTTCAGAGGCATTGCTTCGGTTGCCATCAGCCAGGCCATCTGAGGAGGGAGTGCCCACAGAGAGGTAGGAGCCAGCAGTAGGGTGTCCCGCAGGGACAACAGGCACAAATGCCCTCGGTAGCTCAAGCTCCACCATCCCCAAAGCAGCAGGGGAAGTTTCACTATGAGTGTGTGTATAATATCCCGGATGTTTTGATTTTTCCAGCACCTCAAGCGCCACCAACAGTCGAGGGTATATTTCCTATTCATGGACATGAGGGTAGGATTCTTTTTTATACTAGTGCATCACATTCATTCATTAGGACCAGATTGTCTAGAGTTGCTGGGTTATTTGAGCTAGCCGATGGTATTCTTATGAGTGTAGAGTCACCGATGGGGGGTGGGTCACTAATACACTCGATCTGTAGAGGAGTTGATATTGTGATTGGGAGACTAAGTTTAGCAGCATACCTCTTAGTATTAGATATGGAGGGATATGATGTTATCCTAGGCATGGATTGGTTAACAACATACAGGGCGATGATAGAGTGTTTTAAAAGGACCATAATGTTTTGCATGTCGGGACAGGAGATGTTTTGGGTGGCGATGCCTCTTCCTGGAGGAGGGTCGCGCACTCATTTATATTAAATTGAGGAGTAGACCTCACAGGGAGTGGTAATTCCAATAGACTCAATTCCAGTTGTGATGGACTTTGAGGATGTATTACAGGACATACCAGGGTTACCACCCAGTCAATAGTTTGAGTTCGTTATTAATTTAGCACCGAGTACGAGACTGATTGCCTGAGCACCTTACTGCATGGCCCCTTCAGAGATGCGTGAGTTAAAAGAACGAATTCAGCATCTTTGGGCCAGGGTTTCATTTGGCAGAGCACGTCATCGTGGGGTGCTCCTGTTCTCTTTGTGAATAAGGGGGATGGTTCATTTCTCTTGTGTGGCTACTTTAGGGAGCTGAATAAGGTTATAATATGGAATAAGTACCCATTTTCGAGAATCGATGATCTGTTTGATCAGTTGAGAGGGGCGACGTACTTCTCTAAGATTGATTTGAGGTCGGGATATCATCAGTTGCGTATTCAGGAGGAGGATGTCCTTAAGAATGCTTTTCTATCATGATATAGATCCTACGTTTTTGGGTGATGCCATTTGGGCTCACCAATGCGCCCACAGTGTTCATCAGATAATTTTCAACTAGTTCATCATCATGTTCATAGACGACATTTGGTTTACTTGCGCATGGAGGAGGAGCATGTAGAGCATCTGCGTATGGTTCTGCAAACATTACGGGATCCCGAATTATATGCCAAATTCTAGAAGTGTGGATTTTGTCTACGAGAGGTGCAGTTCATTGGCCATATTATTTCAGATTGGTGTATTGCTGTTGATCTGAGTAAGGTATCGGTGGTGAGGGAGTGGGGACGACCCACAACACCGAACGAGATTCGTAGATTTTTGGGGTTGTTCAGGTATTATCGCCGCTTCATTAAGAAGTTTTCAAAAATTGAGGGCCCATTGACTAATTTGACTCGCAAGGGGGTGCCATTGCATGGAGTGACCAGTGTCAGTTAGCTTTCGATGAGCTAAAGGACAAGTTGACGTCAGCACTCATACTTACTTTGCCTAAGGGAGGATTGAAGTACTGGGTCTATACGGATGCATCCTTGCAGGGACTTAGGTATGTGTTGCAGCAGGAGGAGAGGGCTATAGCTTATGCGTCTCAGAAGCTTAAGCTCTATGAGAGGAATTACCCCACCCACAACCTTGAGTTGGCAGCGATCATTTTTTCTTTGAGGATATGGAGGCACTATATTCCAGGAGAATAATTTACACTGTTCACGGATCACAAGTCACTTCAATATCTCTTCACACAGAAGGATCTGAACATGAGACATAAGCGGTGGATAGAATTCGTGAATGACTACGAGTTTGATATTCAGTATCATCTTGGTAAGGCTAATGTGGTGGCAGACGCGTTGAGCCGACGACCTACGAAAGACTCGGTAGAGGTCTGGAAAGTGAAGTGGAGTGAACTTCCTCACGACGTGTGACACCCTGACTAATTAAATACCGGATAGATACTCCTTTATTAAATTAATACAAAATGCCAAGTTGGTTCAGTTCATAGCATCACTGTCGAAAACGTTTTAACAATTACTAGCCACCTAATATTTAAAAAGTGAGTTGTCAATTTTAATTAAATTCGATTAACATGCAAGTAGATAAGAAATGATAACATAATCACCACAATGAAATGACAATAGAATAACCATACAATAATAATGAGTCTGTAAGAATACTCCTCACAACAATCCAAGTACCGGAATAAACAAATACAAGTCTGCATCACTAAATTTATTACAACCCAAAATCTGAGATAACTGAATAGGAAAGTGTCTAAGAGAAATGGGGCGACATGCCCAGCAGATGAAAAAAGTCTAATAACATAGAGTCAAGATCGAAAGTGGAGGCGTCTACTGTCAATGTCCTGTAACTTCCGCAGCAGCTACAGTACGTCACCTAAATGGAACTCCTATGCATGGTGTCTTTGTGGTTGGGCACCTAAAAGGTTTTTACAAGAAAATATATTTGAAAGCAAACGGGTCAGAGCCCGATTATGGAAAACAGTTTAAAATATAGCAAGTGTTTTAATGACATTAAAACAATGAATGCAAAGTACATGTTAGGACGTGCTCTCACATGAAGTACTCACCTCTCGACTATTTGTGCACTCCTAACGTACCCGTACCCATTCTAGTTATTCTCATATCTAACTAGTCCAAAATAATTCTAGCATTTCTATACGATTCACGCTTTGATTCCAACATCATTAATAAACTAGAGAGCTTTGCATTAATTCTCGATTTCCCAAATTATTAGCAATACTAATTTACTAGAGATCTTCCATTTTATCTTTATAGAACGTTGCTATAATTATACTCACAATTAAACATGACAGTTCATTTCAATTAACAATATACTATCCTCATCATAAATATACATTACTAGCACCCCGAGACTAAGTTGCGATGCACACATACTCTGCTATCCCATCCCGGTACATCACGTACATAAGGACCACGTATTCCGAATCTCTCAGGAATCGTTTTCAATAAACAACAATCACAAACAATGGAGGCGAACATAGTTCACATCACATGGGTCACGCACATACCTACGCTCCCATGATCAGTAGACTTATTAACTTCTCAATAAGTCCTTCTTTGACCTATGCCCTCGAGGTACCAATCTATATCCCCCCATAGGCACACAAAGATTAGATGGCCCTAATCGAACGCAAACCTCCCATGATAGCAAGTACGATAGGTATGTTATACACATAAAACCACATATACTAAGCATTCACACATCTTAGATATCTAGTATTATTAATATAGGTATACTTCTCGTTGTTATACCGTCATTTAATGTTATACGATTACAAGTCCCTGATTTGTATATTAACATTATCAACCCTTCTCACGTCGTAATTAGGTACTCGTTTCCTACTCCACAAATGACATCCAATTTTATTATGAGGTTCTAAGTTTTACTCCTCAACGTACCCCAATTCTCACCATTATACCCACAAATCGATAAGGGAGGGTTAATACTCCAATTAAGTAAGTCTACGGATCGTTTGAAATGAAATCAGGCCAAAAAAGGCCATTCTGTCAACTCGTTAGAAGTCTCGTTCGAACGAGTTCATTCGAACGAAGGGCTTCGAATGAAATACCAACTCGTTAGAAGGGAAATTGTCATCTCGTTAGAAGTTCGTTCGAACGAGGTCGTTCAAACGACCTGGGCAGGTCTTCTAACGAGATGGCAGTTTGAACCCAAAAATTCTCAAGTCCGATTTTCTTTATTCTTCTCTTCTCTAAGTCCACCCTAAGACCATCCAATTTATGTTTTAACGTTTATAAACCATTTCTAATCACCCTAGGTCATCCCTTAACATATTTTAGGGTTTAAATCTTACCAATTAACATGCCAAAATCATAAATCCCCAATTCTTGTCCCCAAACTCTATGAACTTGAATCCAAAATTAAATGTCTACAATTACTCCTTTTAAATCTGTTTTCACATCATCAAAAGTTGTATTTTGTATATAAAAATCCTCCAATAACATTCTACATGCAATCCCGATATCATAATATGAATCCTACCTCCAATTTCATGGGTTTTCATCAAACTTCCAATATAAGACAATTATTCAATTCTAAGCATGGAAGAAACATTCGCTTGAAATTAATGTAATTAAACCACTTGCCTTATGTTTAAACTCGATGTTGAAGGATTGAAAGTTGATTCTCTTCTTGCTCTCTATAGAATTTCTCCCAAGAATGGCGATGGCTTGGTTTTGGCTCTTGTAACTTCTCTCCAACTTCTCTCAAAACTCCCGTAGCCCACTCTCTTAACTTTTGCTGGTAATGGCCTTAGTGGCCCCTTTAAAATTATAAACATAAAATCTAATTTTTGTGGGTTTTAATTCCCCTACTTTTAAAATTACCAAACTACCATTTTAGGTTGCCGGTATGGCCTAAAAATTCCCCGGGACCCAAACTAAACCCCCGACTAGTGTTTTCTGACTATTTTGACCCTTTTGGACTCGTTGGAACACTCAAAATGGCCATTCGGTTGATAAAAATAAAATTTACTTTTTAATTCAAGTAATTACATTCCTGACGCGACTGACACGCGCGTCCCAACTAAATTTCCCAAATTGTCGTATTTCAGTCTCGCGACAATATTAATATTTTCAATATTCATATATTACCATATATACACATCATAATCAAATACCAACTCACATCTCGATAGTATTTGTATTCGGATTAATTCTTAATTAATTCACATTTAATTTAATTAATCCCTTAAATAAATATCAATAAAATTACGGGGTATTACACGACGATGAGGTTGTCAGGGCATGTATGGCAGTTTTAATGATCACGCCCGAGATTGTCATGCGGATGGTGAGAGCACAGGTAGAGGATCCGTTTTGCCAAGAAAGGGTGAGACAGTTACTAGCAGAGGGTGCAGTCTTACTCTATCATCTCAGAGGGAGGGCTACATTTTAATGGGAGGTTAGTCGTGTTATAGGACGAGGATTTGAGGCATGTCATTTTGATCGAGTCTCATGGATCTAGATTTGTAGTACATCCCGATAGGGATAAGATGTACCAGGACATGAGGAGGCAGTACTGGTGGTCGGGGATGAAGAAGGATATAACATAGTTTGTCTCGAAGTGCGTCACTTGTCAGCTTATTAAGGTAGACTACCGGAGGCCTTCAGGGATGTTGTAGTCACTTGAGATTCCCGTGTGGAAGTGGGAGATAATTTCTATGGATTTCATTACGGGGTTGTCGACATCGCATGGAGGTCACAATTTTATATGGGTGATAGTGGATCGATTGACCAAGGTATCCAATTTCTTGTCGGTTCGCAGGGATTTTGAGATGATGCGGTATGCACAACTATTTATAGCGAAGATATTTAAGTTTTATGGAGTGTCGGTTAACATAGTGTCTGATAGAGAAAATATCTTCGTATCTCACTTCTGGCAGATCTTCTAGAAGGCTATGGGCACGGATTTACAGTTGAGCACTGCCTATCATCCAAAGATAGATAGGCAATCTGAGAGGGTAAATCATATGCTGGACGATATGCGAAGGATGTGCATTCTGGACTTTGGGGGAGGATGGGAGCAATATCTTCCATTGGTAGAGTTTGCGTATAACAACTCATTTGAGTCACTTTATGGGAAACCTTGTCCTTCACACGCTTATTGGTTAGATCTGTGGGACTACAAGTTATTGGGACCAGATGATTCAGGAGACGTCTGCCAAGATAAAGTTGATTCGAGGACATATTCGGACAGTCTAGGACAGGAAAAAGAGTTATGACGATGCCGATCGGAGACATGTTGAGTTAGAGGTCGGCTATCAGGTATTGGTTCGGGTATCTCCCATGAAAGGGGTGATGAGGTTTGGCAAAAAGGGGAAACTAGCACCGAGGTATGTGGGACCTTTACCTATTATTGAGAGAATGGTATCGGTAGCTTATACATTGGGTTTGCCTGAGCATCTTCAGCGGATACACGACGTGTTCCACGTGGCATTGCTGAAGAAATACCAGAGGAGCGATAGGGCTTTTTGGCACGTTCCACTCGATGAGATTGATCTACATCTCGACGCCTCGTATAAGGAAAGATTTGTGGCTATCCTAGATCGTAGTGAGCGCAAGCTATGGTTTAAGGTGGTACCACCAGTTAGAGTTTAGTGGAGACATCACAGTGTCGATGAGTCTACTTGGGAGCGGGAGGATGACCTGCGAGAGCAGTATCCAGAGTTATTCACCGCAGGTACGACCTAATTTCGGGGACGAAATTCCCTTATAAGGGGCGAAGTATGTAACACCTCGTATTTTTGGGCAGTTATTAATTAATTAATTTGGTAAATTTTAAATTACTTATGTGTTGTAATTTAATTTAATTGAATTAATTATTATTATTATTATTATTATTATTATTATTATTATTATTACTATTATTATTATTATTATTTAAATCATAATCCGGTGAGTAAACAATTAATATTTATGGGATTTAAATTTATTAAATGAATAGTAATAATTTAGGAAGTTAATGAGTGAATATTAACTTTTAGTAAAATAATTCGCATGATAATTTTGAGTATACGATTGAGTCCGGATGGATCAAAATAGTCAGAAAAGAGTACCCATGGATAGTAAATGGGTCTCGGGGCATTTTTAGGCATAACCAAGCCCACATAGGGGTGTTTGGGACCTTTTAATAAATCTCACAAGCCTAAAAAAGGGATTGACTTAATAAACCCTAAAAATGCGAGGGTGTGGCAACCATAAATCATTAAAAAAAACTAAGTAAGTAGAGAACTAAAGAGGGAGCAAATGGAGAAATCTTGCGAGCCAAAAGCAAGAACAAGTCTGGGCATTCTTCTTCAAATCATCATCTACACTAAAGAGATTCAGACCCTACAAACCTTGTAAGGCAAGTGGTTAAACTTGATTTCAATTTTAATTTGTGAAAATTTCTTCATATCATAGTGGGTGTGACAAATGCAATTTGGGTTGGTATTTATATGGAATTGCGTTTTCAATTTGTGGGGCACTTTGCAGAATTTAAAACATAGGGATTGATTGTGTAAATTTGTGATTGATTGAAGGATCTAGGGTGTTTAGAACCTCTTTATGGATGTATTTATGATGGATGGTGTTTGGTTGGAGTTTTGAGGATGAACAAAAAGCTTAAAAGCTTGAAAATGGAGGAAAAACCAACTAGGGGAAAAAGCAACCCGACCTGGCCAATCGACGCGCCCAAGACCCTGGTCGACCACATGTAGCAGGTCATGGGCAAATCGGGTTGTCTCTTTTTGTCCCTAATTTTTGGTAAAACTTCTAAGGGTTAATTATTGTAAAAATTTAATGGAAAACTATACCTAGGTACTTTGATCATTTAACACTAATAAAGGGGGTGTTGAATTTATTGTGGGATTTGAATAAAAAGCTAAAATACGGGCCAAGCGAGTGGGTTCGTAAATTTTGGGTGAGAGGCATATCATGGCAAAATTAATTAAATAGGGATTAATTAAATTAAGACTCGGGACATAGACTCGGATATATTTTAGGCTAGTGCTATGGGTTTTGTGCACGGTAAAGCTGGGATTAAATTTAATATATATATATATATATATATATATATATATATATATATATATATATATATATATATATATATACTATCACACTATCGTATATATATATATATTGGTGACTAGATATTTGGTAAAAGCATACCCCTCTAGTGCTATCGTAGGAGGTTACGATGTGGGTGAATCCCCTGGCTTAAGGAGCAGGGCGAGTATAATCCCCAGGTCATAGCATCCGTAGTTAGGGGTGAGACGCTTTGGGTATGATTCGATCAAATTTTCGAGGGACTCTGACCACCTCCACTGCGTTTATTTTATTTTCCTCGATTCAGGGGGGATAACCAAGTCGGGGTGAGGGTGGATGAGTATACCGGGAGCGATAGCATTATAAAGAACATCCAGTGAGTGCCTAGTCGGGAGGATGGTTATATATATTTACAGCATGCATGCGAAAGTTGTAATATGATTCTACGTATATATGGTGCAAATAATCATATACGGGTAAAATACAAGATGTGAATTGTATTCTTTACTGTATAACTCGTGAAATGTTTATATGATCGTAAATGAAAATAATGATTTGTTAAGTTAATGTGATACAAAACTTTTAAATCATATATTAAACACACTTGGATTATAGTAGTTTGACAGGATGGAACTATATAACAGGAACTAGTTACGGGATAGATGAATAGGTGGGTTATATACAAAAACGGTAGCTGTGCACATTAGTTAAGGGGTGAGTCGGTCCTCAAGAGAGTGCGACACTAGTGATTAGGCATAAATTCTTCCAAATTTATCCCTTTAATTTAGTTACTTTTAGCACCTCGAACAACGTAATCGATTTGATTTTATCTCATAATCTTGATACTGACTTATTCTAACGAGTACCCCGAGTTTCTGGTATTTCGTACTAATTTTACAGGTATTTGATGTCACTAAAGAAAGAAAGAAACCGGAAGAATAAAGAAAGAAAAGAAGGAAAGTCAAAAGGGCAAAGTTGTAATTTTTACCCGTAATTCGGATGAGGCATCTAAAGAAAAGTTGTAGATATCAAGTTTACAAGTACATTGGAAGAAACGGTACCTCAATCGAAGTCCCAGTGTGAAATTTATGAGCAGTCAAAAGTAGAAGAAAAAGTCAAAGAAAAATTGGATCGATCCGGATCGGACCGGTCCGAAATACCAAGTTCCAGAGAACCCCTGACCGAATACAAATGGAAGTTGATGAAAATTAAAAGAACCAATCCGTATCGGACCGATCCGGTCAGAAATTAAAAGAACCGATCCGAATCCAAGCAAGCCGAACCGAAGGAGGATAGGACAGGTCCGGCTGTCGCAATTTTGTTTTTTTACTCTTCCTCCAATGGAGAGTCCTAGTTAAGCTAAAACTCTTGGAGTATTGTAGCGTATTTAAACCCGATTTATTATCATTTTAAGGGAGGAAAAATTCATCTAATTTTCCCCTCTTTTCAGTTAAAAAACTTTTAGAAGTAGTTAGAGAGAGAAAGTTGCTACAAAACCCTAGTTTGAAGATTTATTGCAATTTTAATTCCAAGATTGAAGTTTTTCCAGATTTCTGTGATTACAAGTAATTTTAGTTGATGATTTTAGTGCTTTGGTAAGTTGGTTGATTACTTTCTTTTGTCTAATCTTCCTTCTACATCATTCTTCAATCCTCCCTTAGTTTAATCATGATTTCCTGCAATTCAATAATCGTTTTCATTAATTTCATCATGGTAGGCTAAAATTTTTAAGGGTCGGGATGCATGAACCAACCCGATGTGGTAGTTGCATGTGTATAAAATTAATCCTCTAAATTTAATGGTTTATTACGACCGTATTGCGTAGAAATGCGATAATTGTAGATCTTTGGATCTCATTTGCTTCAGGGTAACCGAAATGCTTCAGAATGCAATTCGAGTGTCACTATCGTAATACCGATTTACTCGTCCTCTGATTAAGTATGGTGCGGGTTTGAACCTCATATATGTAATTCTTGGGAGTACTAAATTATGGGTCAAATTAATCACTTAAATTTACGATTAGTTTTATACCAGTAATACACTAGGGTTGAGGGATTGTATTCCTGTCCTGTTTTCTTCATCATATAGTTAGAGTTTTAAATCATTCATCGTTAGTATTTTAGGTAATTTAGAATAGTTGCATTTCTTTCATAATTTCAAAGTTGCATTCAGTTGTATCCAATTCTAAAAACAAATCATCGTTTCTTTTCTTTTTAGAGTCAGAGTTAGGATTTCTTCGTCTATCCAATGTCGTTACAATTCCATTTTCCAATTTCCCTGAAGATCGATACCCGACTTATCGGATTATTACTTGAGCGACAGGCTTGCACTTGAGCCTAGAGAGTATGCACTTCTGAGACACATTCTTAGTCGCGTCAAGTAGCTTAAATATGAAGAGCATTCATGCATTTTAATTTAATAAAATTTAATCCACTTGCTATATATTTTCAAATGGTTTGGGTTCTAACCCTTGCTATAAAATATTTTCAAAAACCCTTTAGGTGTCCAACCACAAGGGCGCCAGATTTGATCTTATTCCAGGGTACGTAGCTGTGGTACATGTGGGTGCTGCAGGACTTGCATTAGATGTTTTTCTAATTCACTCCTAGATAGGGATAGTATTTCAGTTGTTCTTTCGAGCATGTTGATCATGGTAGTTGTCCATTTTATTTAGGATCAATACGTATTAGCTATACTTTTCATGTGCCGGATTTATGTTGGTTTAGTTATTCTTAGTCGAGGTTTATTTGACTAACACTTTAATTAGATGCTTGTAATATGTTTAAACTCATTTATATTGTGATGGTTATGTTGGGATTCTTGTTGTACTTATTGTTTGGTTAATTTAAACGATAAAATTTTGACACCCGTCGGATTAATCATTAGGTGGTTAGTAATCAATTAGTTCGAGAATGATGCTAAGAATGAACCAAATGAAAATCCTATTTAATTTGATAAAGGCCTGATCACCCGGTAATTAAATAGGTGGGGTGTCACACACACAAACACGCGCGCGCACACACACACACACACACACACACACACACACACACACACACATATATATATATATATATATATATATATATATATATATATATATATATATATATATATATATATAGTAAAAAAATACATATTTGTAGCTTAACCCATTTAGTCGTTCAAACACTCATCTATCCAATATTCTCTTATTTTTAAGGTCCGCGCCAGCGGCACCCCATGCCACCCATACTCACCCCCTAACGGGAGCTTCGGTGGATCCAAACCCCATTTTTTTTTATTGAAATTATCTTATTTTTAAAGTTCCGCGCTAACGTCCCCCAATCCCCACCACCAACCACCCCCCATTGTCGAAGCTTCAACGAATTTTATTAGAGCTCCGATTTGGGGTGGGTAGGGGTGACATGGGGTGCCGCTGGCGTGGACCTTTAAAAATAAGAGAATATTGGATAAATGGGATTTGGATCCATGGGAGCTCCGATTTGGAGTGAGTAGAGGTAACATTGGGTACTGCTGGCGCGGACCTTTTAAACTAAAAGCATATTAGATAAATGGGTGTTTGAGAAACTAAATGGGTTAAACTAAAAATAGGTGTCTTTTTTTCAATATATATATATATATATATTAGATTAATTAACCCATTTATTTTACCAATTTGTTTATATTATTATTTAATCATATAAACAAATTTGACAACCCAGTTAATATGTATTGTCATATGTAATCCCTTGTTTGAGATTTTTTTTAATTAAGTCCCTCTGACTATTCAATCATTAATTAATTCTATTTTCAAAGGTTAACATGATAAATTTTACTGTTTGTGCAATTTTTTCATTGAAATATTATGTACTCCCTCGATCTTGTTTGATAAATATAAGGATTTCATTTTCTTGTGATCACTGTAAATTTTACTGTCATGTAATATTAACATATTAAATGTTACTGTTTGTTAAAATGTCACCGATATAAAGCCACACACACACACACACACACACACACACACACACACACACACACACACACACACACATATATATATATATATATATATATATATATATATATATATATAGGATAGTCTCAGGTGCGGACCAAACCGTGCGCACCCGGTGCGGACTTTGTCCTGTTCCTCAAATGGTCCCCTCGTGGTCCCTAAAGACATTTTGTTATTATCTTTAGATGGTCTCCCTTTTGTTTTATATGAAACCCTTATTTTAAGACCCGATATTTAAAAGATTTATAGTTTAAGCCTTAATTGGTATCAAGACCTTAAAGATTTTAGAAACTCACTGAATTCCGACCAAAACCCTAATTCTGGTATCAGAGCTATAAGGTGCTCCTTTTAGACTTATAGTAAAAAGACTTTAATGCCCTTGGGATTCATCCCTCGCATTTACCAAGATATTTTTGGATCCAACCTAGACTACCATCCCATACCTATAACTGACTTAAACTCAGTAGGTTATTTAACCACACATATAAACAGTTGTTCTCACAATGAATACATCCTAGCCAAACACGCAGACAGTAGACAAGTTACTGCTAGTGATATTAATAGTATAATAGACCAAAATAAGTATATACTCCTTATATTAAGACACTTAATAAAAGATACTCAAACCCTAGAAACTGAGATAAAAAAATATCTCTAAAAGACTTTTAGAAATAGATAACCAAATCCCAATAGACCTTGTCCATGTTTTATAAGAAATAAATATTAAGATTAATCATATAGAATTACTTAACAAAGACATTTTAGAAATTAAAATATTAATTAAAAATCAAGACATTGAGTTAATTAAACTTACTAAAGAACAAGCTAAGCTTATTCCTAGATTAGATAGTTATCTTCCTAATGGAGATAGTTAGATCAGACTGGAATGAGGTACTAAGAGACCTCTCCATTAAGACCTTATCAAACTTTTACCAAAGAATTTTAGATAAGATAAATGATGATAGATTTTATTATAAGATAAATGAAAATGATATTGCCAACGCTGCTAAAGCAACTAGAATTATATTAGAAAGATTAAATTTAATTTCTACATCCATAGAAGCTATCCAAGACTATAACAGTAGCTTTGTTAAAGACTTGCATTTAGATTTAAAAGCTAAGACAAAAGGATTAACCACCTTCTATACAGACTTTGTTAAATTCCAACAAAATTTAGCAAATTATCTTAATAATATGGAAAGCCATAACCTATCCAAAATGATAGTATTATTAATGAACTTAGATTAGACATGGCTCAAGTAGAAGAAAATTACAAAGAAATTTTAAATGGAATGAAGGTTGTATATAATAAGCCTTCCCAAGCAGAAATAAACTCTCGTTTAGATAAAATAGAAAAAACTGTAGAATCTATAGAAGTAAGAACTATGCAACAATAAGAAAAAGATAATGAAATAAAAGACTATATTACGAATGTTGCAAAATCTCTAGTTAATTATCTAGCTAGACATGGTGAAGAAATTTCTGAGAAGACAAGAAAAGAGAATAAGAATTTTAAAGAAGAAATCCTTAGTAAGATAAAAAGACAAAAAGATTATTCAGACTTCTTAGAAAGAATTGAAAAAAGACTTGAACAAAAATAGGTTGCCAACTATAAATTTAGAGAACCCCCTTCTATAGAAATTAGAGAAAAAAATACTATAGGTAAACGAGTCATAAATGACGGATTAGATAAGACTAGTAAGATAGTTAGCTCTATCCCAAATATTGGACAGAGCAATCATATGCTCTAAAGAATTAAGGATTATCCTCCAATGTTAGGACATGGTGGAAAGAAAGAAATTTCACTAATCCTCTCTAATGGAAAGAATGGGGTGAAATTGACTGGAAGATTGTTGAAGATTCCATACATAATGGACAACTTCCAGCCGTTAGATACATAAACTTGTTTAAAGTAGGTGCCACTCCAAAGACTCCTAATTATAACATGAATTACCATTGTATGAATCATGTGTTAGAAAAATCCTATACTGAGCTCCAAGTGTTTGACTCAGAATGGCTTAGATCTAGAGAAACTGATAGGAAGTTCCAATTCCTAACCTTTGGACTATTTCAAGCAATAATCTAAGGATTACATAGACCTTAGAATAATATCAACATATTATGTTGTTTAGTAGACCAGAGATGGAAATATTTTGAGAAGAGCCTTATTGGGATAGCCCAACTAGAAATGTTAGACAACATAGGATACTTCAATGTCATTCCAGAATTTACAGTAATCGTAGACACAACCAAACATTTTAAGTTAATCTTATATGCTAGTGGCTATGAAGACTATATTATCCCAGACGCTAATATAAATATAGAATTCCAAAGCTATGTGAAGTTCTCCCAATTTCCTTATGAAGGAATGCAATCGGGAATTCGTAGCGGTAGACTCAATGAATAAATCTTAGTTATAACTAATGTTTCAGACTACAATCATACTTATAGTATTAGGAATACTGGACCTATGAAAGAAAAAGCTAAGGCCCTTTGGCAATTTCCAGAATTCCAAGAAACCAAGATTATACAGAATAAACCTTTGTTTATTAATCAAGACTATGTCACTGGAAATGTTACTATCCAGTTTGGCCCCCCTAAGATTGTCAATAATAATATCTAGACCGAAGAAATTAGATTTAGGAATATGGGAGAAGCCATAATCAATGATCCATCAGAAGGAGAACGCAGTAGTAAGACTAGTGCTAGTTTACTAAGATAAGCCCCTGTAATTAGACCTAAAAGATCATTTGAACAAAAAGACTTAGTTAAAGAAAAAGCTAGGATCCAAAACTTTGGACATGAACCCTCAAATTGGACATGAAGACATTTAAAGACCACCTTAAGAAAAGTCATTCTGTTAGATTACAAGAAAGAGAAAGATTTAATATGATAGCACAAGACCGCATATTAAAATTAAAAGAATCTAATAATACTAAGGAGATTCTTAGAAACCTAAGACTAATAGAATAATCAGAACAAATATTAATGCCAACTACACAATTAGAACCTAATAAGAAAGAGATACGAAGTAGTAGTAGGTTAGAACATGCTCCTAGACTTTTTAGTAAGCCAATAGGAATAAATATTCCTGTATAATTAAGCACCGTAGTTAAGACTAAACCTGATTATATAAAATACTTTCCAACTAGTGACAAGAGTTTCACTCCTGTTAAGACTATGGAAAGCCAAGCCATAAATCTAGTAGGTATATACCTTAATCTAGACAATGTGCAAGATAGGAAGAAAGCCTTAGACGAGTGGCGTAATTAGATGAACATGTGTTTTGCATCTAATGAATAATGGGATGCAAGTTCATGTAAGAAGTACGCTGAGCAATGCATTAGAGGTATTGCAAAAGATTACTTAGATAGTTTAAGAAAGGCTACAGATGAAGACTCCTTAGCTAAGATTGACAAGATGAAAGAAAACTTAGAAGAAAGATCAATTGAAGAATATATTCTATTGTTCGCATTAGAATTCATTGGAGCTGGACATTTAGCTCAAATCAATGAACAAGACCTAGCAAAAACTAAGTTAGCCCTCCTTAGCATTTGCAAACTAGATAAGATAAATGAATATAGCAATAATTATGAGCAGCTATATTACTAAATTAAAGAATTTGGAGAGACCTTAAAAGATGAGTACTTTAGAAAGATACCAGCCATGTGACAAATCCTAATTAATGAATATAGGAATTGGCCAGGAGTAGCTGGAGTTAAGAATAACTCCCGTGGTTAAAGAATTAATTTCCCCAAAGACTATATCATATCTAAGAGATGGGATATAACTCAAGGAAAGTTGATAGAAAAAACTTTTAAACAAATCCCTCCAATTAAAGACGAAAGAGATATTTCTCCAATACAATGGAGATGTGGAAGTGAATCTAAGAAATTCAAAAAGAAATTAGAATGGAAACATAGAAAGTTTAAGACTAGACCTTTAGGATTTCCAAAGAAATATAGATTTAGACTATTTACTACCTTTAGGGAAAAGAACTCTAAGACTAAGAAAAATAGATTTAACCAAAGAAGATATTTTAAGAAGAATAATAGTAAGAATAAGAAGGTTCCTAATTATAGGAAAGAAAAATATGTAGCTCAATCTAAGACTGCCACCAAAGAATGTTGGACTTGTGGCAAAGAAGGACACTTCGCTAAAGACTGCCCTAATAAGAAAGATAAAGAAAGTATTAAGATTATTAATACAATATTAGACTATGCAGATCAAGAAGAGTTATATATCCTATATGCTATATAAATATCAGACATAGAAGATGATGACAATACTAGTATCTATATTGCATATACAGATAGTGACACAAAAGACTATAATAGTGATACTGATGAGTACGAAGACTCTCAGGATACTTTAGACTTATATATGATGCAAACTAATCAAGACGATTTAGATAATGAATATATAGACTTTGAAGAAGCTTGGTACAAGTGTATATTAAGCCCATTTTTAAAGAAAATATGGACAATTAGTAATCCTGAGTTACTAACCTATATACCTAGATGCTAATTTGATGAAAGACATTATTGCACATTCGAAATGAAATGTAGCGAGAAATAATTTAGAAGCGTAGAATGCTTTGAGATTATACAAACAAAATTATTTATGGTTTGTGTTATTTGTCAATTACACTACCATGAAGAATGTTGGAGAACTAGATTTAGAGAAATTTATACTAGCCAGTATGATGCTCAAATAAGACATTAAAACATATTATCAAGACATTGATAGAATTATATCCAAAAGATTGTAAGAAAATGAAGACTTCAAAGGAAAGGGAATTTCCTATGATTTAGAAGAATACCATTCGGATAGTAGTTCAGAAGACCAAATACCCTTAGATTTTATAGATAAACCTCATAAAGAAATATTTATTATAGAAAATAAGAACTTATGAATTTATACTAAACCACATGCTTGTTTTGTCTAATTATTTGTTCAACACAAAGACTATCCCAAAAGACTTTCAGCCTTTATAGATACAGGATGCTCTCAGAGTATTTCGAAGCCCAATTCCTTCCCTGAAGACTATTTTTTAGAAAGTACTCAAGAAATCTATGGTAAAGTGGATAATGGAGATCCATTTACCTTATATTTCCAGACTATTCCTATTTACTTTAAATTTGGAAATCAAACCAACAAAATCGTTGATCATCGATTTTGGATAATGGATCCTCATCCTAGTTTCACAGGAAACATTATTTTAGGACAAGACTTTCTTAGTAAATATCATCCTTATAATCAGTATAACGATAAGATATTAATTAGTGATACAAAGGAATTTAATATTAAAGCTCCTCTAATAGATCACAAGACTGCCTTTGACCTTATGCAGGTCAAACCCAATTATAGACCCATAAAAAACCAGAGTTCATCAGCTGAGCATGGTGGACCTAGAACTACAACCCAACAAGAAGACTTAGAAATAACCAAACCCTTACAAAAAGAATGTAAGTGTCCAGACCAAAGTGTTACAACCAAATAGCGCTTATACAACAAGACATTTTAGATCAAGCCTAGCATACCTTATTACAGGTTCAAGCTATATCCAAACAGAAAAAAATGGATATAGAAGTAGAAAAGGAAAAGATTAGGCAACTAGCAGATCCTACTTTAGGAGAAAATCCTATCACTAAGTGGAATAAAGACCAAAGCTATTGTGAAATCATCCCTATTAATCCAGACGCCACTATTAATGGTGGAACCTATAAGAAAGGATATTCACATGAAGATAGGGAAGAATTTAAAAAAGACATAGACGAAATGCTTAAGTTAGGCATTATTAGAGAAAGTAAAAGTAGACATAATAGCCTAGCCTTCTATGTTCAAAATGAATCCGAACGTAACAGAGCAAAAAAACGTATGGTTATAAATTATAGACAATTAAATAAGAATTGTGAACTTGATTCTTATAAGATACCAGACAAAAATACTTTAATCAATTTGATTAAAGATAGAATTATGTTCAGTAAGTTTGATTGCAAATCAGGCTTCTGGCAAATTAAGATGCATCCAGATTGTATTACTTTGACAGCCTTTAGTGTGCCCCAAGAAAAATATGAATGGCTAGTAATGCCATTTGGATACTTGAACGCTCCTCAAGTATTCCAAAGAAGAATGGATAATATATTTAGACCTTATTCAGAATTTTATCTAGTTTACATAGATGATATTCTTGTAGCCAGTATAACTGAGATAGAGCATGTAGACCATCTTAAAAAGATTATTTTAAAATTAGACAAACATGGTATTATTATTTTCGAAAGGAAAATGCAATTATTTCAGACTGAGATAGACTTTGTGGGAATTCATATTAATAAAGGAAAATTATCCTTGGCAGAACACATAACCAAAAAGATTCTTGAGTTTCCAGACCAACTTAAAGATAGAAAATAATTACAATCGTTTTTAGGATTGATTAATTGTGCTGCAGACTTTATTAAAGACATTGCTTCAAAAAGACAAAGCCTAACATCCAAATTAAAAGGGATAGACAAGACTAATCCTTTTTTATTGGACTAAAGATGATTTTGAAGTCATAAGACAGATTAAAGATGCTGTCAAGAATATTCCTTTACTTGAACTGCTAAATGCAGAAGACCAGTTTATAGTAGAAACAGATGCCTCTGATAAACAACAGAGAGCAATATACTTTGCCATTGATCATCAGAAAAAAAAGAAAAAAACTTTGTAGATATAGTTCTGGAACCTTTACAGACCCAAAAACAAGATACACTGCCCATGAAAAAGAAGTTTTAGCTATAGTAAGGGCAATAGAAAAATATATGCTTTTTCTTAGACCTAAACATTTTACTGTTTATACTGACTCTTCTTATGCAGTAAAATTCAGAGACTTAGACTTGTCCAAATCAAGGACTAATAGACTTATTAGATGGCAACAATTGCTTAATGGTTATGACTTCTCTGTTATACATATTAAGGGAAGTAAAAATACCATTCCAGACATCATATCAAGAGATTGCTAACACTAATAAAATTTTATGTTTTATGTTACAAACTGAAGACCTAGACAACATGAGTTCCTATGGAACTAATAGACTGAACAGAGGAAACGTTGTAGACTATCTTATACGCGTAAGACCAAATGGTGGTACAACGCAAAGACAGACTCATATTCAAGAATCTCAAGAAAGACCAATCCTAGAGAACTTTGATGATATCTTGGTTCCTCCAGGAAAATCTAGGCAAGAGATTATTTCTCAAAATAGACTCATTGGGAAGATATATTTTCCCCAGTATAGACTTGATCAAAGATATCCAGACTTAATAAAATTTAGACGAGAATTTTTAGATGACGAAAACACTCTCATAAACGCTATATGATGGAACATGAATAATAGACTATGGATTGAGTTCAAACAAAATTTGGTATCCATTGCCAGATTCATGAGGACTCAAAGACTTGCAGTCACCCAAATTAGTAGTACTGCTATAACTAGACCTCAGACTCAGACTTATGCTCAGACTATTGGAGAATCCTCCAAAACTAGACCTGCTGATTTTTGTTATCAGAAAAAGACTTTTAAGACTAAGATTGTTATTCCATTTGGTCATAATAATCTCCCATTAGCAGAAGACTTTCAAAAAGAAACTAATAACATTATTGATCATTTTAATATGTTATTATCAAAAATAGATGGAGACGCCTTAATGATTAAAGGTTTCTTCAAAGACATTCCAAAAATATATCTTTTTGGAAAATCAGGCATGGATCATATAACTCTTGCAGACCATGGGTTCATTGGACTCGTTCAGATAAAAGATATTGAAGAATCTGTTGCTCTTGGAAAGATAGTCAATGAGTATGTTAAGAATGTAGAAGACTTCCTTCCTCTATTTGCTAGAATCTATCAGATTGCTCCAAGTTCCTGTAGAGGAATGAGAGTTGAAGGATTTAGACTTATTAAATTTTCCAATTATATATTTGAAGACGTTGAGATTTCATCAGAAGACGAGAATAAAGATTCAATTATTGATAAGTCCAATCTCCATATTGCTCAATCCATGGAGACAATTGAAATCATGGAGTTACTGATAGGAGAAGACAGGTGGTATACTGCCTACCATAAAGAAGACCTAATAATACAAGATAATGAGCCATTCAATGGAAGGCTCAATAAAGAATCCAAGAAAATGGTAAAGATAGCTTTTCCAGCTAGCCTTAGAACTGTGGGCCTCATTGATAAATTTTTCAATAATTCCCTACCAAACCAAGACACGGAAGAAGAAGACACGGATGAAACAAAGACAAACCCCTCATTAGCATAAGAATTATTAAAGACAGAAGATGCACTAGATCTATACATTATTGTAAGAAGACAAGAAGACTCCATTATTTAGATTGATGATTCCAGCTCAGACCTGCCCATATGGGCCCAGAAATCCTCCTTTCATAAAGAAGACAATGGAAGACGTTAGCTGCAAGATAATTGCAAAACGCCAAGATTGCTTTTGAAAAAGCAGAAAGGTAAAAACTCAAAAGATTCCAAAGCTTTAGACTTTTTATTTCTCTTTAATAATTGTATGCTTTCAACCGGATCACCTTTTGTAACCGGTTACCAGTCATTTGTAGTGCCCTTGAGCTATAAAAGGGAGCGTCTAGTGGAGTTTTAGATATCAGTTGTTAGAGAGTGATCAATTGTTAGACTTCCAGTATTTGATATTAGAGAGTGTGTATGCTTGTTGAGAGTAATATGTATATGAGTGAGTAAACCTCTCATAGTTAGGGGAGAGGGGAGAGTTGTATTTACTTATGCAATACAATAAAAGTATTTTCTTTTCCAGAAATCTCTTATGTTGAGTTATTATTATTTTCCAAATTGTCTTCAACTTTCTGTTTATAGAGGACTATTGTGTTGAACCTCTAGTGTAGCACACAAGGTGATATACTGGTGAACCTCCGTCAGGTGCAATTATCCATGAGCCGCTAGCCAGGTGGGTGTTAGGCGTGAAGGTGTACAGGCAGGAAATGGGTTCAATGCTAAAATAGTGGATTGAGGTGCGACACATAAATAGAGAGTTGTAGGAGGCCGATACTGGAGAAGAATATTAGCAAGGCTGAAGAGAAGAAGGAAGGAAAGTAAAGATATTGCAGACCAGAAAGAAGGTATAATTCGAACCAAACCCTTAACTATTTTACATATTATTGTTTTTAAAAGAATCTCGTATGAGCCTACAAATCACTGCAGACTTTTTAGAATTTTTTAATCAAACAAGTTTAGGCTTAATTAGAGAAATCCAAGATTGGACTCTTACAAACCCAAAGATAAAGAACTTATAGAATCTTCTTTAATATACGCAGGTGGTACGTTTAAATATATAGACCAGATTATTGAATGGTTAGGAAGAGAAGTACCTAGAATAGAAATAATTAGAACAGGGATCCGTGATCTCCTTAGACAAAAACTAAGAACTGCAGATTTTGCATAAGAACTATCAAGACCTGAAAAATATCAAGAATACACTAGAATACTTGAAGATAGTATAGACATATTAAAATTTATTAGACAAAAAAGGTTAGCTGAAATAAAGGTTGATTTAATTAGAGCCGGAGGAATCCGCCCTCTTATTAAAAACATAGAGACAACTGCCCCTAGAACATACTGTAGATTTTTGTCATCTTATGGTGATAATAATTTAGACGAATTTATAGACAATGATATAATTGATATTATTAATCAAATATATAAAGAGACTAGACAGATTAACCCACGATACCGTATAAGATATTTAAGACTAGAATATTTTTCATCAAAACCTCTTTTAATTTCTATACTCCCTAAAGAAACTATTTATATAGATAATCCTCGCTATTCATAACTCTAGTACGATAGTGACGGAAGAAGCTTGAGAAGTAGCAGTAGCCCTGAAACTTCTACACTTAGACTTCCAGATTAATTAGGCTTCAAAATAATCTTAAAAGACCTTTGAAATCATTAGGGTGGAAATTTATATTCCCATAAACCTTAGAAAGAGAAGGTGGTCCGTAGGCGGTCCATAAAAGACAAACGCGATCCTAAGACTTATTGGATGTTAGCCAATCCGCATACTAATCCGCATAGAACGATCCGCATGAGAGCCGGACTCTCTCTATATATATGTTGTTAATAAGACACCTATTTTTAGTTTAACTCATTTACGTTCAAACACTCGTTTATCCAATATTCTCTTATTTTTGAAGGTCTGCTCCAACGGCACCCCATGCCACCCATACTCACCCCAAACGGGAGCTCCGGTGGATCCAAACCCCTTTTTTCCAATATTATCTCATTTTTAAAGATCCGCGCTAGCGACACCCAATCCCCACCACACACACACACACACACACACACACACACACACACACACATATATATATATATATATGGGTTTATAGATTAATTTACCCATTTATTTATGCAATTTGTTTGTATTATTGCTTAATAATAAAAACAAATGTGATAACCGAGTTAATATGTATTGTTATATGTAATCCCTTATTGGAGATTTTTTTTTAATTAAGTCCCTTTGACTATTCAACCATTAATTAATTCTATTTTTAAAGGTATACACATTAAATATTACTATTTGTGTAACTTTTTTCATTAAAATATTATGTACTCTGTGGATCTTGTTTGATAAATATATGGATTTCATTTTCTTGTGATCACAGTAAAATTTACTGTCTGCGTAATATTAACACAGTAAATGTTACTGTTTGTGAAAATGTCACAGATATAAAATTATTTCATTTTTTGGTGCATTCTATAAAGTTTACTGTTTGTGTAATTTTTTTCTTTGAAATTTTATAGGTTTCATGGAGCTTGTTTGATAGATCTCGGCAAGGAGATTTTAAAAATAGTAATTTTGCAAAAAACGGATTTGTCAATCAAAAGTTATGATCATTTGAAGATTAAAAATAGGATGAAAAAAAATTCTAACCACTTACGTAACTTCCATCAGGAAGTTGCGGATTGTTTGTTTTATAAATGTAAAATTGTGAAAAAAGTCCCAAAAAAATTAGGAATGGGACCTGTTTAATGGTTGAAAAGTCCATAGGACTTAAATAATGAAACTTTATTATAATGGGACCTATATATAATAAACGCAAAATAATAAAGTAACGATTTAACAATTATGAATCTATTATCTATTATCTATTATCTATTATATACTCTAAAATGCTATACATGAGTTAAATGCTCCTTTTCATTTAGAGTGTCCACGTGGCACTCTACTTTTAAGGATATTTCCTCTTTCCTCTGTCATTTCTCTTCCGACTCTCTCGAACTAATTGTCTTTTGCCCTCCCCATCCTACCCTTTCATCTATCTCGACTACTTTATTTCTTTGAAGACCAAACTCTCTCATATTTCATTTCACGCATAACCAAACCCTAATTCCTACATCTTCCACTATCATAACCAAATCTTCTACCACCATAACTACTATTACTTTCGCCGCCATATCCACCATCACCATCGCCGTATCCACCACTGCAACCACCATCGTATCCACCACCACCTCCATCACAGCAATCATCATATCCACCACCTCCATCATGGCGACCGTCGCCACCACCACCTCTTTAACCCCCGCCGCCTCCACCACTTCTTGGTTTGGTTCTTAATGTTTGGTTTTATTTGTGTTGGCAATGGTTTTTGTGGGTACTGAGTTTGTGATTATTGGGTGTGGTTATGTGTATGGAGTTTTGTGGTGAGTGGTGGATCTTTGGATGGATTTTGGTTTGTATTTTTTTTGGCTGTTTGAGGAAGGAGAGAATGTCTCTGATCTATAGTTGGTTTGAATTTGGTTTATTGTCTTTGGGAGATACGTTTTTTGAAGTGTATGAGTGACATTGAAATTGGGTGTTTTTTATTAGTGTTTCTTGATGGTGGGATTCACGTGGTATTGTTATGGATGTTTGTTGGTTTTATCGAATTAAGGAAATTTGATTATTTGGGTGGGCCGAGTTTGACAGAGCAGGTTTTTGTTGGGCTTCATTTTTTGTTTTGGGGGATATCATATTTTTATGAATGATTTTTTAGAAGTTTTTGGAAAATATATATTAGTTTTTTGTACTTTACAGAGTTTTAAATATATATTTGTAATTTTCGAATGTTTTTAAAATCTGTAAATTATTTATCATTTGATTTTTTAATTATTTTTTAAGTAATGTAAAAGGAAAAACATAGATAGTACAATATTTGGTGTATATCATTTTTATATGCTAGAAATACTTTTATATGGTTGAAAATCAATTTTTTTAGTGGAAATATTTTTTGTTGTTGGATATAATTTATTAATTCCGAAACTAATTATTTACTATTGGGAAATATGTATTGATGGAAACCATATTTTATTTGCAGGAAATTATTTATTATTGTTGAAAATGATTTTTTATATGATGGAAATCATTTTTATATGCTGGAATCTCCAATACGAAATGAATGTATTTAATGCAATATAATTTATTCCATTGTACTTAAAATATTTCTTATACTATAGATTATTTCACATTAGAGAAATTGTTCACCATTTTTCATGTAACTTTCGTTTTTCATAAATTATTCATTAGATTTTGTTCGAATAATAATATATAATTATTATGTAAAATATTTGTCCAGATTATGCCAACTTTATAATTTATAACCAAATATTAATATTTACTCTTTTTTTTGTCTTTGTTTCATGAAATGTTCAGTCATGAAGCTAAAATGATAAAAATACGCCAGTGATGAATAGTGTATATTTTCAATTTGGGTTATTCATTTATAATTATTGGGAATTTCGCTTCCTATTTACTAATTTAAAATTTGATGTTTAAAGATAATTTGTTGATAAAGTAATAAGATCGACTTTCTTATTCTAATTTTATGAACTCTAAGACTCTAATAAAATTGGCTCTCAATGAACCTTTGGAGGATTTGTCTTTGTTTCATCACGTTAAAGGCAACGAATGTTATAACACGACATTTTTTTGTGAGAATTACAATATTATATAGCGCTACAAATTGTTTTTTTTAATAATTTATTACTACAAAGAGAAGAATATAGATGACACAAAGTAAACACTTTACTATCGAAATGACTGCCATAACCGTCTGCCCCGCGCATCGCGCGAGTTTACACCTAGTTACAATGTATAGTAATATGTTGTATGTAAAAGTTATACATTTATGTGGAGAGGTCCTCCTATGTGGAAATTCTCACAATACGTACCTTCTTAGTTAGCTCTAGAGGCACTTTATCGGCCAATCGACTGGCTAACCTCAAATATACGAACCATCAAGAATAGCAAAAGTCACTTGGATGGAATAGTTAACATCTCTCGTACACGTACATGTGAATATCAACAATCTTATTTATTGTATAAGATGTAGATGCTTGACATTATACCTCTTGGGTTCCTAACCACTATAAATCATGATCTTCCTTATCTCAACGGAACAATTCAATCAGGCACAAACATACACAACCCTAAGCTATTATTAACATCAGAAATAATAAAAACAGTGGACAAAGGCTTTTCTCATAGTTGAACCACTTTAAAAACCTTACTTTTTGCGTGTTTTTCTTGCTTGATTATCTTTATTTTATTTGTGATTATAAATTTGGACTCACTCCATTTTTAGACATCAACAATATCTATGAGCAAAATATTAGTACTATTAGTAAAAAATATGGCATCACAAATAATTAACACTATAATAAAAAATAAAGCAAATATTTTAACAATTATGAATTACAGTTTTACTTAACCATGCTAAGGGGAAGGGAGCCATGAAGGAGTCAGTTCGACAATTGGCTCATACGTTGCAAGACAATTCCACTAATGATCCATCACGGTGGGACATGCCACCGCTACCAGCTAGAAACGAGAGAAGTAGCCTTTCCAAATCTTCCCATGATAGATCTTACCGCCCGGGGGCAATGTCGTCAATCTGATCAACAGATTATTACGATGGTTAGTCCTTCTTCTCTGAAAGGTCGAGCGTATTGGAATGCCTAAGTAAGGCATCGTTCTTATAGAGAGAAAGGCGCTTTCGCATCTTCTTAACCCGAAATGGCTGGGGAGAGGAAAGGTTCCTTTTTTTGAGGGTACTCCCGGGAACAGATCCAGTGGAGACGGGGTGAGGCCTGTAGCTCAGAGGATTAGAGCACGTGGCTACGAACCACGGTGTCGGGGGTTCGAATCCCTCCTCGCCCACAATCGGCCCAAAATGGAAGGACCTTTCCCTCTGGGGGTAGGAAAATCATGATCGGGATAACAGACTATATGGGGCCCCTAGTAGTCAGAGGTTATTATAGAGAGCCAGAGGTTATCACGGAGAGCTAGATCGATCTTACAAGCACATAGAAAGATTCGTGAGGTCTAGGGCTTGCGTAAGAGGTTATGTGGGTGGCGACCAGACTTCTCAAGAAGAAAGATCAATATATGTGCACGATAAAGCCACCAAAACTGCCTCAACCAAGTCTAAACCATAAGAACATTCTTGGAAAGGATCCATGCAACGACTAGAAGATCATTTTGGAGAAATGGTTAAGACTAAAAACCCTTTACAGAGGAGTTTTATGAAGGGATGACCTTTTATATACGCAATTTTGGACTATCCCACACCTTCTAAATTCAATCCACTGGTTGTCACTCCCAAGTATGATGGGAAGAATGATCCAGTCCTCCATATCGAGAAATATCAAGTTGTCACTGATACCTACTCTGTCCCTGACGAGATGTGTTGCCGGGCATTCTCAAGTTCCATCACATGCCCAACCTAGATGTGGTTCCATAACCTACCCAGAAGAAAATTTTCTAGTTTCCATCAGTTAGCTGAGCTGTTTATCGATAACTTTTATTTTGGGTCAATGCCGATCAAAATTGTCACTTATCTCTTAACCGTTCATCAAAGCCTGGAGAAACTTCTTGGGACTACATCACTCACTTCAATAATGCAAAAATAGAAGTGATTGATTACGAAGAGAAGACTGCCATTGTAGCACTGATGAGTGGATTTCTCGCCAAGGACTTGTAATATGCCTTAGAAAAAAATCCTCCCAATACCATGACAAAATTGATGGCCAAGGCTGGGAAGATTATGAATGATGAGGAGGCAATGGCCACTAAAGAAACTCCAGAAGTGAAGACTGAAATCCAAAAGAATTCAACCAATAAGGATCAGAAAGACAAGAAGGTTGATAAAATCAAGAAATATAATGAATATACCCGGCTCACTTAAGGTGTCCATCATATACTGGAGGAGACTAGGGGAAATAAAGAGTTAAACTGGCCTCGAAAACTGAATTTGCCTACCAACATGAGAGATAAATCCAAATATTATGATTTTTATAGAGATCATGGGCACACCACTGACAAGTTAATCGCTCTGAAGAACAAAGTGGAAAATCTCATCAGTCGGGGGAAATTGACTAAGTTTGTTGATTAGGCTGGTGGTCGAGATACAAGAAGAAGGTCTGAGTCACCTTATCGAGGGAAAGATGATAAGAAAAAGGGCTCATGATGATGTTATAAATATGATCCCGACCTACCTAAGAAACCTAAGGAGCCAGAAGTTAAGGTGGGAATTATTTCCTCTAGTTGTCATTTCATTATAGGAGGAGACGCCGGTGATAGAGATGAGATAGATAAGATAAAGGTTTATTTAAATGAGGTAAAAGCCTATCCTTCCATCAGCGAAATTAACACGTCCGAGTACATGGATGTTCGACCGAAGAAAGTGAACAAGGATAGATTAGTGATCGACTTCTCCAAGAATGATCTGAGCGGAGTACTTTACCCTTACGACGACCTACTGGTCGTCACTTGTAGGATTCATAATGACAGAGTAGCAAGAGTCCTTGTACACCATTGGAGTTTAGCAGATGCCATGTTCTATAACTGTTTTCACAACTTAGGGTTACGAGACAGCAAATTAGAACCTCATCACAGGCCTCTCATCGTATTTTCAGGAGAAAAATCTTATCCTTTGGGGACAATCAAGTTGGACGTCTTGGTCGACACTTCTCCAGTAAGAAGAAATAAGAGGATTCATTTCTTCGTATTAGATAAAGATGTCCCTTCAACCTATAACGTGATTCTTGAAAGAGTTATGATGAAGAAGTTAGAACTAGTATTGTTTATAGTAGATCAGTCCATGAAGTTTTCTACTAATTATGGAGTCAGTATAGTGAATGGCAACCAGATAGAAGCTAGAGAGTGCTATTACACCTCTGCCGACCAGCAGGAAGTCCAAAAAAGCACTCACCTATCATATAGATACCTTAGGTCCTCGGGAGGAATAAGATCTGGTCAAGGGACAGGTTATGGAGGTAACATAAACCATTGTGTTTGATGATGAGAAGCTATAAAGAACCACTCATATTGGTTCAAACTTAGCACCTTCTCTCAAACTGAAATTGATTACAATCCTAAGAGAATGAAAGAATGTGTTCACCGAGAGTCATGAGGATATTATAGGAATTGACCCTAATTTCATTTGTCATGAGCTCAACATTTACAAAGATGCTAAGCCAATCAAGTAGAAATAGTGTTTAGTCTCGAGAAGAGCATGGACATCCAAGAAGAAGTGGAAAAATTACAAAGATCTTAGTTTATAGAAGATTTTAATATCCCATTTGGTTAGCTAATGTAGTGATGGTTAAAAAGAAGAATGATAAATGGCGTATTTGCGTAGACTTTACCGACCTCAACAAAGCATGCCCAAAGGATCATTTTCCATTTCCAAGGATTCATCAATTCATAGATTTAACTACAAGTCATGAATTCCTCAGCTTTGTGGATGCCTATTTTGGTTAAAACCAGATTAAATTGAAGCCAGAAGATAAAGAGAGCACGTCTTTTATCACTAGACAAGGAACATAATGCTGTAACATTATGCTCTTTAGGCAAAAAATGCTGGAGAAACATACCAGAGGCTGGTGAAAAAAGTATTTGAAGAGCGGATTGACAAGAATATGGAAATATATATGGATGACTTGCTCACTGAGAGTAAGGTCGTCATCGACCAGATTAAAGACATAGCTCAAACATTTGATCAGTTGGAGAAGCACCTGATGACACTCAACCTAACCACATGAATATTCGGGGTACAAGATGGAATGTTCTTGGGTTATATTATAAACTAAAGGCAAATCGAAGCCAATTTCGATAAGATAAGGGCTTTGACTGAGATACAATCTCCCACATGTAAGAAGGACATTCAGAAACTGACTAGAATAGTAGCAACCCTCAATCATTTTATGTCTTGAGCAACAAACAAGTGTCTTTTACTTTTTAAGGTGATTAAAAAGACTTTTGAGTGGAAGAATGAAAGTGTGGCACCCCGCCTAATAAAATACCGAGTGATCAGTCCTATATTAAATGAAAACAGGAATCCCGGTTGGTTCAATCTTAGCATCACCGTCGACAACCTTTTTAAAACTTAATAACCTCCTATTATTCCAAAAAGTCGGTGCGAAATCTTATTCTTTTTATTTAACCAAAAACAATAACATGCGAAAATATACAACGAGCCATTCACAACAACTGAATCGAATTAATTGAATAAATAAATAAACTACTTGCCGAATAAAACATCGACCACAAAATTAAATAGTTTAATAACAATCGTCCAACAACTGAATACATGAATTCGAAAACTGTACTGTAAAGTCTGGGCGACAAGCCCTAAGTGAAACTGAAACTGAAACTGATAGATGAATGAATGATGCGTCTAATCCAAGCTCCTGCTAGCATCCACATGTTCCGCAGCTACGTGTCGCTGGAATAGAATATCAAGTCTGGCCTCCCTATGGCTGGACACCTAAAAGGTTTTGAAAATAGTTTTATAGCAAGGGTTAGAACCCAAAGCATTTAGCAAATGATTAACTTGCAGTAATATAAAATGCATGAATGCGCTTCATATTTTAGATAGTGTCGCACTCCCTTGAGAATAAACTCACCTTTCAACTAATGTGCACACCTAACGCTTTCTTTATATCCCCCCTAGTCCTCTACTCCGAAAATAGATACTTGATATAACTCTTGTCAACCGCCCTACTCAATCCCGAGTATTTTCCATGCACGGTTTATAAGTTATTTACCACCTTAACTTAGTTAATCATCTTTCCTTGAAAGCCATATAACATTCACTGGCTATATAAATAATACAATTTTGTCCATGTATTTGAATTACCAGTATATAATTATTCGCCCCATTATATACGTAAAGTTATCTAACAACAATAAAACGTATGTTGAATATGAATGTAACCCATATATAGTTATTATAATTCACTCCCTGTATTTAATTACTCGTATATAACTATTTATCCCATTATATACGTAGAACCATATTACAACATTCACACATATGTTGAATATAAATATAATCCATCCTTCCGAGTAATAACTCACAGGATGTATTCTCTAAAGTGCTATCCCACTAGATGTACTTGCATAACCTAGTTACCCCAAGTTAGAATCTCTCACTAACTTGGCCAAATATAAACATAATGGAGGCGGTCATATTCCTTCCCTGAAAGTGAGATAAGTCCCTCACCCATATAAAAGACGCTATGACCTGGGGATATACTCTCCCTGGTCCTCAAGCCAGGGGATTCACCCACATTGCGCAACCTCCCTTGATAGCACTGGAGTATATAAATTCAATAAATATCTAGTCACTGATATTTAATAATACACACACAACATATATATATATATATATATATATATATATATATATATATACACACTATCTCCACATCGTATATATATAATAATTAGTTCACGGCATTATCGTGAACAAAAATCCGTAGCACTAGCCTATATTTTCCCCGAGTCTATGGTTCGACTCTAATTTAATTAATTTACACATTAATTAATTCATTGCTTTTTCAAGTCTATGGTCCGACTTTAAATTAATTAATTTATCCCTTAATTAATTTATTACTTTGGTGTCACTCAACCAATATACCTGGACTCACTCACTTGGTCCGTATTTTAATATTTTTCGAGTCAATATTCCCACTCCAAATTAATATACTCCTCTCAGTAATTAATTTAACACCTTGGTATCACTCCATCAATATACATGGACTTCCTCACATGCCCCGAAATTAAATATCACCCGAGTCTAATCCCCGACTCCAAATTTATTAGTTTTCCTCTATAATTAATTTAAATAAGTAGTGTTGCCCTACTACTATACCCGAACTTATTCACCCAGTCCGTTACTTTATTTTTTCAAAATTTATTTCCCAAAATTCATTCGCAATGTGTCGCACTTAATTCCCCCACCACTCCCAATTATATTCCCTTATAATTGTTAGGAATTAACTCCCATAATTAATTTTTTTCTCTTAATTATGCTTGGGGAATTTGCAACTAAATTTTTTACCCATATAAATCCCTAAGCCAAACTGCCAAAAAACCTTAAGGGTCGATCGATCGACTCCCAACCGCCGATCGATCGATCGAATAGGTAGTCGTCTTCTCCACCTTGCTGTTTCCTCCATTAACAAAATTTTCCAATTTCTAACCTCTCCCTTGGTCTAACCCAAGAACAATCAACATCGTGACTATATAAGAACATGATCAGGGCCTCTAATAAAATCTCAAACATAAATTTAATTTCACAAATTTCTACCTTTCTGATTTGGGGAAAATCCCGAGTTTTTACTCGTTAGGTTCCAATTTCATCTACTTACCCCAAATTCGTCCATAATTGCTACTGGGTTTTTCACATGTAAATCAAATATCCTCACAGAACTATATCACACCATTAATTCCCACATTAAATATCATTTAAGTGTGTTCCTTTCATAAAAATCCCGTTTTGTACCCAATGTACATGTTGACACCAAATTTAGTTTGCTGACATGAACCAATTACTTGAAGACACATGTCAACACTACGTGGAAAATACAAATAATTTCAATGAATAACATACTGTCACCGAGCTACTCAGGTGCTCCGAGCAACTTAAACATACCGATCAACTTAAGAATACCGAGCAATTTAAGCGGTCCGAGCTACTTAGCGTGCAGAGCATCCAAATCAAGAGAATCAAAAGATAACTACGTATTAAATGCACATTATTATCGTACAGATGTATATGTCTACTAGATAACAACTCATTATCTTTTCATATGTACAGCCTCAAGGCTATAAATATATTGTAACCTCCTCATAAGAGGGGGACTTTGGATCTCTTGAAAAACCTATTATCAAGATTCGAGGCAAACAGTCAGCAATACAAAACAGTGGACGTAGGCCATTCTAATAAGGCTGAACCACTTTAAAAATCCTTTATCTTATTTATTTGTGATTGATTAATTAGATATAATCAAGTTGTTTACATCAACAAATTGGCACCGTCTATGTAAAAGGACTGTACTTAACGTTTTTCACCAAAATAACTCATCATCTATGGATGAGAATCGGAAATCCAGTAATCGAAACACTGGGGTCCCTGCAACCCTTCTACTCCCCCAAATATTCAAGATCTGGCTGGCATAATGGCTAATTTAGCCCAAGGCCAAACGACCATGCAAGAAACTATGCGTCAACCTATACAAACCGTTCAAGGTGGAGTACCGGCCCAATCAGGACAACGAAATGTTCAGAGAAATACCCATTTTCCATCTTCAAGAATTAAATGAATGCTATTCTTGGAGGTCCCTCAATCTAGACGTACTGACTCATATCGTACTGAGGGATCTAATGATCCTTCGTATCAACCTGGCCGGACTTCATTAGTACGAGCTACAGATTCTTAACGGAATGTCACTCTCACTCCATAAAGGACTAGTGCTCTAGAAAGGTTGAGTAGAGTCTCTCCTTTTGATCGTTTGGGCCCTAGAAGGAATAGAAGTCCTCCTAGGATTACGTCGAGGAATTCTCAACGACCATCCGACCTAAGGGAAGGCTCTGCCCAATCGCACCCATCAACTTGTAATGAAAGGTCCCAAGAGGAAAACTCAACACGATCAGTCGCTCGAACAAATAGGCCCGAGGTGGGAAACGATGCATGGAAAGGGTATATTCAAAGATTGGAAGGTTAGGGGAAATAGCTAAGGCCAAAAACCCACTATAAAGAACTTTTGTACAAGGGACACCATTCGTACATGCAATCGTCGATTTTCCCACACCATCAAAATTCAAAGCTCCTATGGTGACACCTAAATATAATGGAAAAACTGATCCTGTCCTCTATATAGAACAATGCGAAGATGCTACCGATATCTATGCGGTTCCAGACGAGATGAGATGCATGGCGTTTTCAAGAAATCTCACCGGGTCAGTTCAGATATGGTACAACAACCTTCGTCAGGGGAAGATTGCGACTTTCCTTCAACTGGAAGAGCTTTTCATAGGGAATTTCTATTTTGGAGCAAAACCCGTTAAACGAGTAGCACACTTACTAAGTGTTAGAAAGATGCAAAAAGAAAGTACCAGGGACTACATTACTTATTTCAATAACGAGAAACTTGAAGTCATTGATTACGAGGAGAAAATAGCAATTACTGCTCTGATAAGTGGACTGTTACCAGATAAGTTGTACTATACTTTGGCCAAAGATCCGCCTAGAACCATGGCAGAACTGATGCCAAAGGCAGCCAAGATCATGAACGCTGAGGAAGATATGACCGCGAAGAAGAACATAGACACTAAGGAGACCAAAGTTGAGGATGATAAAATTGAGAAGAAGGATCAGAAGAATAATGGTGGCAACAAGCAGTTAAAAGGTAAGAAAGTGCTGGAGTAGATGAGGAAATATGGAAATTATACTCCCTTGAAAGTAGATATAAATCATATTCTGAAGGAGATCAAGAACAGCGAGGAGTTAGCCTGGCCAGGGAAAATAAAGGCAGATCCTGACAAAAGGGATAAGTCCAAATATTGTGAATTCCATAAAGACCATGGTCACGTGACTAAACGTTGCATAGCTATCCAGAATGAAATTGAAGCACTCATTAGGCGAGGAAAATTGGCTAAGTATATTGATCAATAAAATAGTGGAAAGGCCAACAATCGAGGAAGGCAAAGATCTAAGTCTCCTCGCCAAGCAAAAGAAGACAAAAAGAGAGATCACGAAGATGATCCAGAAGATGACCCTGACCTCCCCAAAAGACCAAAACAGCCAGAGCGCGAGGTATTTTCAATCCATTTTGGGTCATTTGAATATAATATCATTATAGGTGGAGATGCAGGAGGTGGAGATCTGACTGCGGAGAGGAAAGCTTACCTCAATGAGGCCCAAGCCTGCTCTTATATACAACGCATAAACTTAGCTGAAGATGATCACGCGAGAAAAGTGAATAAGGACAAATTGGTCATCAATTTTTCTAAAAATGACCTGGCAGGTGTACTATATCCTCATGATAACCCATTGGTGATCAAGATGAGAATGAAGGAAGTGGTGATTTCACGGGTACTGGTAGACAATGATATCTTTATAGACATCATGTTCTATCCATGCTTTGACAGTTTGAATCTGAAGTTAGCCCAGTTGGAGCCCTATCATAGGCCCTTCCTCGGTGTTACTGGTGAAAAGGTTTTTCCACTTGGGACGATCAAGTTGGATATGCTTATTAGTACAAGGCCTGCTTGTCGAACATAAAGAGTACGCTTTTTCGTAATGGTTAAAAATGTCCAATCAGCTTACAACATCATCATGGGAATGGTAGTTCTGAAGAAGTTCGAAGAAGTACCATCTACTGTACATCAATGTTTAAAATTCCCAACCAACTTTGGAGTGGAGGTTGTGAAAGGCGACCAGAAAGTAGCTCGGGAATGATACTACTCATCTGCAGAACAAGAAGAACGAGAAGAATCCAGGAAAAAAACTACTACCTATCAAGTAGATAAAATAGAAGATGCAGAGATTGAAACATTATATTCTAGAGACTCTTGAAAGTCCAGGTCATGGAAGCTACCGAAAATATCATCCTGGACGATGAACACCCAGAACGAACAACTCAAATTGGTGCGTCGTTGGATGTATCATTAAAATAGGAATTGGTAGAACTTCTAAGGCACAAAAAATAGACTTTTGCATGGAGTCATGAAGACATGCCAGGAATAGACCTGAGTTTCCTGTGTCACAAGATGAACGTGAACAAGGAGGTCAAGCCAGTGAAGTAGCGAAGAAGGGTGTTTAGCCCTGAAAAGAATCAAGCTATACAGGAAGAGGTAGAGAAGCTACAGAAAGCCTTTTTTTATTGAGGATGTTAAGTATGCTGATTGGCTAGAAAATGTGGTGATGTTCAAGAAGAGAAACAATAAGTGGAGGATGTGTGTTGATTTCACTGATCTTAATAAGGCATACCCAAAGGATCATTTTACTTTATCCCGAATCGATCAACTGGTGGATGCTACCTCGGGGCATGAATTATTGTGTTTCATGTATGCTTATTCTGGCTATAACCAGATTAAAATGAAACCTGAGGATCGGGAAATTACCTCGTTTATCACCCCAAGGGGGACCTATTGCTATAATGTTATGCCTTTCGGACTTAAAAATGCAGGTGCAACATATCAACGGCTGATGAATAAGGTGTTTACAGAGCAAATCAATCATAACATGGAGGTTTATGTTGACGATATGCTAACAAAAAGTAAGAAAGATGTTGATCATTTGGTTGACCTAGGTCAGACTTTTTATTAGTTAGAGAAATATCAAATGAAGTTGAATCCCACCAAATTCATATTTGGAGTACGCGAAGGTATGTTTCTTGGATATATTGTTAACCAATGAGGTATTGAGGCAAACCCTGAAAAGATCAAGGCCCTATTGGAGCTACGATCTCCAACTACGAAGAAGAAAGTGCAAAGTCTCATAGGGCGAGTTGCAACACTTAACGAATTTGTGTCACGAGCAACAAACAGATGCCTCTTATTCTTCAGAACCCTTCGAAAAACTTTTGAGTTGAATGATGAATGCGAGGAGGCCTTTCAAGAGTTGAAGAAATATATGGGGACACCTTCATTGTTATCTAGACCAGTGATGGGAGAAAGATTGTACTTGTATCTGGAAGTTTTAGAAAATACCGTTAGCTCAGCGTTGATAAGAGTGGAGGACGGAGTACAAAAACCGATCTACTACACCAGCAAGGCCTTCCAAGGGGCAGAGATCAGATATCCAAGACTGGAAAATTTAGCACTGGCACTAATCGAAGCGAGCAGAAGGATGAGGCCATACTTCTAAGCCCATACTATAGTGGTGTATACTGATGTGCCATTAAGACAAGTTCTGCATAAATCAGAGAAATCAGGAAGATTGATGTACTAGGCAGTAGAACTTGGTGAACATGACATAATTTATGAGCTTAGGTCGTCACTTAAGGGGTAGGCAGTAGAGGGTTTTATCATAGAGTTTACTCACTCTGATACCTCCGAAGAGCAGGAGTTTAATACAGACCAACCCGAGGAGGTCACGGGATCATCAAATTTAACACCCGACCAACTTCCATCCATGGACAATCAAGAGAAGATAATCAACGAGCAGTGAGAACTGTCGAGGGAAGACAAAAGGAAGCATAAAATATTCCATCGAGGAACTCTGTCTGATCAAGAATTTGATAATGAAGTATCTGTATGTAATCTGTATGTGGATGGTTCTTCGTGCGTCGCAGGTAGTGGGGAAGGAATTATTTTAAACAGTCCTGATGAGGTTGATGTAGAGTATGCTCTACATTTTCAGTTTAAAGCTTCCAATAATGAAGCTGAATATGAGGCTATGATCGTGGGTCTAAGTCTGGCCAAAACCATGAAGGCAGAGCAGGTCGTTGTATTCAGTGATTCACAATTAATCGTAAATCAAATTCTTGGAGTGTACACAACGAAGGAAGAATTAATGGTCAAGTATCATGCTAAAGCTATAGAGGTTGTCTCAACTTTTACTGCAGTTCGATTGATCAGAATATCGAGATTGGAGAATGCAAGAGCTGACGCCCTAGCTCGATTGGCATCAACAACACGCACCGAACTACGAAGAACAATCCTAATAAAAATCCTTTAGATAGGAGTATAGATGAAGACTTGATGATGAACTTCATCACCCTCGACTTGGGACCATCCTGGATGGATCCCATCAGGGCCTATATCGAAGAGGGGGCATTTCCAACTGATAAACTTGTAGCTAAGAAATTGAAGTTTAAAGCTACTCGTTACGTATTGACCAGTGGCATTTTATATAGAAGAGGAGTTATAACAGCACTACCGAGATGTGTCCATCCCTCCAAAGTTAAGGACTTGATATAATAGGTTCACGAAGGGTCCTGTGGAGCCCATGTAGTAGATCAGACTCTTTTGTAGAGAATAACAACATAGGGGTATTACTGGCCAACGATGAGAGCTGATTGCGCAGCTTATGCTAAGAAGTGCGATAAATTCTAACATTTCTCTTCCATCCGAAGAACTCCCCAGGCATTGTAAACACCCATCACCTCCCCATGGCTATTCTCCATGTGGGGGATAGATTTGGCCGGGCCACTTCTGACGACCAAAGGAAGATTCAAAGACCTCGTGGTTACTGTGGATTATTTTACCAAATGGGTGGAAGCTGAACCTCTCATTTATATGACATATGATAAGGTCTATCAATTTATTTGGAAGAGTATTATTTGCAGATATGGTCTCCCACACGCATTCATTACTGACCATAGAACCCAATTTGACAACGAGGAATTCGCTGCATATTATCAACAATCCAATTTACTGAAGATCCACTCCGCACCAGGACACCCCTAGAGCAATGGGCAAACTGAAGTGACGAACATAACCCTACTGAATGGTTTGAAAAAATGTTTGGATGATGCAAAGGGAAATTGGATCAACGAGCTACACTCTGTGTTGTGGGCTTATCACACTATACCACGAACAACAACTAGGGAGTTTCCATACATGTTGACATTTAGGAGTGAGGCTTTCATACCTGCTAAATTGGGTTTACCTACACATAGGGTGCTTAATTTCAATTCTCCTATAAGCGACTTGATGAGGCTTTTAGATCTAGATATGCTCGAAGAAGTTAGGGAAGAAGGAGCAATCAGGAATGCTGCATACCAACAACGAACAGCCTTATTCTATAACAAAAGGGTAAAGCAGTGCGATTTGAAAGAAGGGGATTATGTGCTGAAGAAAGTGATCCAAAAGCATAACAAACTGGAGGCCAACTGACATGAACCTTACAGAGTAACTGAAGTTGTTCATCCTGGGACATATAGAATTGAAACCTTAGAAGGAGAAGAATTCAAGAATGCATGGAATGCAGAGCATCTGCGCAAGTACTATCAATAATTAAAATCCATATGTAACACATTCCTTTCAATATGAATAAAGTGCTATTTTGCCCATATTTCTTTCTTGTTTGAATTTTTTTTGGAATATTAGTGCTACACACTACACAAACACACATTCAGAAGAGCAACCACTAACTCCGGTTGGTCGACAATTCAATAACCACTAACTCCGGTTGGTCGGCAGTTCATTAACCACCAACTCCGATTGGTCAGCAATTCAAAACCACCAACTCTGATTGGTCGGCAGTTCATTAACCACCAACTCCGGTTGGTCAGAAATTCAATAACCACCAACTCCGGTTGGTCAGTAATTCATTAACCACCAACTCCGGTTGGTCGGCAGTTCATTAACCACCAACTCCGATTGGTTGATAAATCAATAACCATGGACTCCGGTTGGTCGGCAATTCATTTACCACCAACTCCAGTTGGTTGGTACCAAACTAGGCAAGAAGATGGATGACCTCCCGGGGCATCCATTGTCTAGGCAATAAGGTAATCTTGATAAGATTACTGCAACTAGGCAGGAACATGGGATGAAAATCATTCCATTGCTTATGCCCAAAGAGTGACAAGTCACTATGATCAGACAAGAAATGGGACACGTTCCATTGTCTAAAAATAAAATAGGACATTTCGTCCTCCTATAGATATATATATTCACTAACGAATAACAAAGACATTCTATAAATTATTCATAAGGAAATGAAATTGAAAAAGAAGTTAAATTTTTCTTCATTAAAACCAAACAGATTACATACGATGTGAAATTTGATCCATTACAAATGTCCTATTCTATGGGTTTCTTTCCCTGTGCTTTTGAAACAGGTTCCACCCCAGCTGGAGGATCATCTAATGCATAAGGAGAATTTATAAAGTTCATATCTCGCAGCATTCTGACATTATTTATGGATGGTAAATAAAAAAAAAGCTCTGGACGAGATATCTCAAAGTTTGAATGAAGGCTATAATCCCTGAGATACTTAGAGATCAAAATTCGAGGGATAGCAAGGGCTGGAATCCAGCTAAGGTTAAGTTTGAAGGGAGGCACTGGAAAATCAAGAACTCCAGGTTCATAATAATCCCACAAAAAATGGCCTTGATCCAGTTTCAGAACACATAAAGCATTCAACCACCCTTGCTTATATCCTTCGTTGTTCGACTGCTGCAAACGAGCATCAAGATGATACAGAGCTTCATTATACCCAGCCATCCAAAATTCCCCGGGCTGCTTGTGAAATTGATAAGTTAATCTTTCAAGTTGATCGTGGATCTTTCCCACTAGAATTTCTTTACTTTCCAAAGCAGAACTCTGATTGGAGGGTTGGTCAATGAAACTCTGAATCTTCTTAGACATTTCTGCCAAGGCTTGGTTCTTCGCCATCAATTGAACGACCTGATTCTCTAAGTCCAATTGAGTTCTTATTTCATCAATATTAACTCGACCATCCCTTGCTCGTCCATAAGTAGAAGATCTTTCTCTGCCACGAGTAGGTGTGGAAGGTCCAGTTCATTTCAAAGTCTCTAACTCGTCCCGTAAGTTAGAATTTTCTATTTCTAAGAATGAAAAACCATCATCATTTATGAGGACCAAGGCTCCCGAAGAAGAAGAGGCAGTAGATTTGAGTTGTTTTATTTCCTCCTGCAACGCGATATTTTCTTGCTCCAGCAACTTGGCGATATGTCTGTGCTCCTTAATCTCAAGATTTAACACACTTTCCTTTTTCTCATGAGCTGAAATGTATTTGTCATATCCCTTGTCAGCACTCAATTGCTGGCACTTTTTCTCGTAACCTTGATACAAAAGTGTAGTGGATTCCTTGTACTGCTGTTGAAGTTCCTCGATCGTTCCTTGAATATCTTCAATCATTTCGTAATAAGCCACATTGTTGGCTACATCACGATTAAGTAGGCACTTCAAGTACTGATAAGCATCTATTGCTTGTTCAGAGGCATCTGATCCGAGGATGTCAATTATTTGAGCCTTAGTAAAGTCTGCATGACCAGCTTTGAAATAATCATTGCATTTCTTCATCAACTCTGTATTATGAGCTGATAAGAGTTCCATCCTGGCCATAAACTAGCAAAGAGAAGATGATAAAACAAAATCAACAATGATATGAACAGAGCAAGTAAGAGAGAAATTCCAGACGAACAACAAAAGTTCAATTTTCATTTATCATGATAAAGGAAAAAATAGACCAGGTTTACATCCAAGAAAACAACGAAAAACAAATACCCGAATAACTTTACACCTTCTCCTTATTTCCTACAACTTCTTTGGACTGTTTGGATGAAGGGGTTGGTTGGTCAGAGAGCAATGGCAGTTGCTCGGCAGATGTTCTAGTTTGTTGGACTTTCTCGGAGGGTTGAACAACAACAATAACAGGGACCTGCTCTCCTTTCATCATAGAAGACTCATCTGAAGCATCTTTATCTTCTTCTTCTTCTTCTCCAAGATAGGGAGGAGGGCCATGAGTATGCTCCTGGAATAATTCAAAATTTTCAGCAACCATCAATTTCTTCAAGGTTGCTACCCATCTATCCCTAAAATATTTAACACTGGCATACTCCATTTGAGAAGACATAACAACCAGGACCTTGTTCCAACCCTTATCCCAACCAGCACTAAAGGAGTTTTTAACAACAATTTTCCTTTTTGCTCTTTCTAAGGAGGTCCTTTCTCTAAGGATCTCCTCAGCAGACTTCAGTTTTTCTTCTACCTCTATCTTATATCTCTCAGCATCTTGAAGCTTGGCCACATTTCCCTCGGAATACCTAAGCTTGACTTCAAGCTCAGTATTATGTTGTTCGACCTCCTTCAATTTCTTCTCTAACTCTTTGGAGGCAGTCACAGCTTGATCTCGATTTGCTTCAATAGACTAGAATTTTTTCTCCTACGCATTTTTATCTTCCTCGTACTTCTAACGAGATTCCCTTAAAGATTGATTCAACCCAGCAAAAGCTTCTTCTATTCCACCCGAGGAGGTGGAAGCCTTGATGGCCTCATCTTTCTTTAAAATACTGTTAAAACACGCCACAAGCTGAAAAAAGAAAGAACTTTAAGTCAATATATGAACATAGCACTAGAGGATAAGGAATCAGGCTAATGATACTTACTGACGTAATATGTTGAGCAGCCAAAGAAGTAAGTCTCTCATGAGAAAAGGCATCTTCAATATCTTGGAATTCTGGGACAGTCCAAGATCTGATCAAGCCCATAGTAGAGCTCGGGGGAATAAGAGCTGGAGCATTTCCTTCAAGATTTGAAGGTTGAGAGATAGGGTCAACTGGTCTCTCAGTAGAACTTCTTTTTAATCTCCTCAGAGGAGCAGGAGCACTTTCAATTAAAGGTGTTGTCTCTATTTGAGAAATGACAAAAGTTTCATTTGAAGGTGCTGTCTCTTTTGGAGGCACAGGGGGATTTTTGCCAATTTCCTTAGTAGTAGTGGAAGGGGGAACATCTATACTCTTTGTTCCCTCATCTGGGACATTTTGTTTATTTTTCTTTGCCTCTTCAGTGGCAAATGCAGACTTATCAAAAAATGCAGGAGCTTTCCTCTTCTTCATTAAATCAGTAATTGGAGTACTTAAATGAGAAGAAGAACCTTCCACGCTGGTTTCAGAGGTTGGTATCTGGTCAAGATGAACAACCACAGGACGAGCAATGAAAGATGAAGTGGAGCTCCTGTATCGCAACAAATAAGAGGCAGATCTAATGTGATCCCCAACAACTGATTGATGCAAGACCCAGATAAGTTTTAAATATTTTATATTAACATCAGTCTCTTTTGGAGGCTTCCTTTTACTATCAACTGTAACAAATAAAATTAATGTCAGTGATGCATTTCATCGAATACAAAGAAAACAAGATTTCAAAAATAAAAATAACCTATCCCATTTCCATAAGGTGGACACCTGGGAACTTGGTACACATCATTTCCATTTAATGGAGGGTGTTGCCAATTTTTTATCACAACCCCATGATCAAAATAGTCCCTATTGGCATCGGGAAGATTGTCAGCTAAAACTCTATTCGAAAACCTAGTTTTTAAATAGAAAGTAGTGTCGCTGGTAACCCATCTATAAAAATACATAATTTCTAGAATTCCCAAATGAGTTCCATGAAGTTGATTCAACCTATATACGCCATTAACTACCCTTCATGTATTTGGAGCTACTCTTGCAGATACAATATCAAAATATTGGCAAAACTCCAAACACAGGGGATTTGGCGAGAAAGAAAAGTCACACTCAGCTACAAAAAGACTTGGGAACCAGTGTCCCTCCGCCAAAGAAAGTAAATCAGAAGGACAAGAAAGTTCTTCCAAAATAACCCACGAAGGGATTGAAAACTCAGACCGAAATTTATCCAACGACTCAACAAGATAAACTATAGTGAATAAAGTAAATATAGAAGATGGAAGAAAATCTTACAGAAGAAAGAGAGATCAGTTGACAATGAACGAAGGCACAAGATAGAGAGAAAGTGAAAAGTTCAGAGATACAGATTTGAAAAGTGGAAGACGATAGGATTTCTGTCGCACTTAAATACTTTACCTTGGGAATAGAGAAAAACAATGATTACGAGGGAAGATATTTGCATTTTCGGCGACTAAAAGAAGAAAAAGACACAAATATCGAAGTGATCGTGAAAATTCAAAATATTTATAAAACTTGATATTATGCGCTCAAAAAGGAATTATATACAATGAAAATCTTCCTAAAATTCATGAAGACCAGTAATCCAAGCAGTTTTCAAGAAAAATGTTCCACACTCTCCTTCAACCTCAACTGTGAGACATTGGGGGCTTCTGTTGATACCAAATTTAGTCTGCTGACATGGACCAATTACTTGAAGACACATGTCAACACTACGTGGAAAATACAAATACTTTCAACGAATAACATACTATCACCGAGCTGCTCAAGTGCTTCGAGCAACTTAAACATACCGAGCAACTTAAGCATATCGAGCAACTTAAGCGGTCCGAGCTACTTAGCGTGCAGAGCATCCAAATCAAGAGAATCAAAAGACAACTACGCATTAAATGCGCATTATTATCGTACAGATGTATATGTCTACTAGATAATAGCACATTATCTTTTCATATGTACATCCTCAAGGCTATAAATACATTGTAACCTCCTCATAAGAGGGGGACTTTGGATCTCTTGAAAAACCTATTATTGAGATTCAAGGAAAACAGTCAGCAATACAAAACAGTGGACGTAGGCCATTCTAATAAGACTGAACCACTTTAAAAATCCTTTGTCTTATTTATCTGTGATTGATTCATTAGATATAATCTAGTTTTTTACATCAACAGTAACCAAAATGAATTTCTGATTTCACATAAAAAAATATGAATTGATTAACATCAATTAATATCACAGAAAGTTAACCACTTGCCTTATGGGTTCGTAGGGTCTCATCCGAGGGTGTCATTTTCATGGTTGATGATGAACTCCCAATTAGTTTCCTGTCTTGTCTCCAAAAGACTCCAATTTGCAGTGTAACCACTATCTATGGGTTCCTCTCAATACCCTAGGTTCTCTCTTGTGTTTTTGCCATTTTTCTTTTCTCCTAAATTAGGTATTAAAGATAAATCCCGTTTTTAGCCTAATGGGCCAAGCCCGAGTGACCCAAATACCCCCGTGTGGGCCCGGTTATGGCTAAAAATGCCCCGTGACCCATTTAATACCCCGAGTACACTTTTTCGACTATCTCGGCACATCCGGAGTCAATCGTACACTCAAAATTGACATCCGAACTAATTTATAAAAATCCTTATCTCACACCCAAATTAGCCTATACCAACTTCCGGCTGAGATAAATAAATGCCAAGTAACTAATACACGTTATGGCGTAATTAAATTATTACTATTCACTTAGTAATTAAATTTCCCCAAATATTAACCCTTACTCTCCAATTAATATTTAAATAAATACTATCATAATAAATTCAATTAAATTACGTCAGACAAGTAATTTAAAATTTTATCGAAATAATTAAATATTAATAGCACAGAAATACGGGGTGTTAAAGAAAATAGGAAAGCTTTTCTGGAGTTAAAGAAATACCTTGGATCTCCACCACCACTCTCCCGACCAGTTTTTGGAGAAAAGTTGTATTTATACTTGGTTGTTTCAGAGTCAGCTGTTAGTTAGGCTTTGACCTGACTAGAAGGAGGATTTTAGAAGCCTATTTACTAAACCAGTAAAGCATTTCGAGGGGAAAGTGTCATGTATCCGTGCTTGGAAAAACTAGCATTTGCACTTATTGAAGTCTCCAGGAGAATGAGACCATATTAACAGGCAAACATTATTATGGTGTACATTGTTTTCCCCTGTGACAAGCTTTGTACAAACCAGAAAAGTTAGGAAGGTTGATGTCATGGCGGTTGAACTAAGGGAATATGATATTGTTTATGAGCCAAGGACTGCATTGAAATGGCAAACAGTAACGGATTTCATTGCAGAGTTCACATACCCAGAGGTGATCAATAATCCAAATTTGTTTGTCAACCGACCGAAAACATCATCCACCAAAGAAAAAGCTCAGCGATTAGCTGAGCAGAGCAAGAAGATATTTAGATGTGAAGTATTATCAGAGGAAGACTTCAAAAATGACATTCCTGTTTGGAAATTATTTATGGATGGATCTTCATGCGCCACTGGAAGTGGAGCAGGACTTGTTATTAATGCTCCATATGACCTAGATGTGGAATACACTTTACTTTTTTTGTTCCAAGCTTCCAACAATAAGGTCGAGTATAAGGCGTTGATGACGGGTTCGGAATCGACTTTATCACTGGGTACTGAGAAGGTGATAGCACACAGTGATTCTCAACTCATTGTCAATCAAATGATTCAGATATATGGATTTAAAGGAGAAATTATGGTAATATATTTCAATAAAACTATGGAAGTTATATCTTTATTTCCTGCAGTCAAAATGGTCTGGATCCCTAGAATGGAGAACGCCCGAGCAACTACACTTGCTCGGCTAGTCTCAGCAACTCAGATAGAACTCAGACGAACCATTCCAGTAGAGATACTCACACACGTAAGCATTGATGTGGAAGATGCCAAGATTATCTCTATGGAAATTAGTTCCTTCCTAGATGGATCCGATCAAAGACTACATTGAAAAAGGGTTGTTTCCATTTGACAAGAAAGAAGCCATGAAGATGAGATATAAAGTACCTAGTTAAGTTTTAGAGAAATGAGTTTTATATAAAAGGGGATACATTGTCTCCCTACTTCGTTGCGTTCATCCATTCAAAATACATTATTTGATCAAGGAGGTACACCAAGGCTCATGTAGAGCTCATTCAGTCGATCGATCATTATGGCAAAGAATAGCGATGCAAGGTTACTATTGGCCGATAATGAAGTTATATCGTGTTTGTTTTGCTAAGAAGGGTGGTAAGTGCCAGAAGTTTGTTAATATTCATGGAAAATCGGGGGATGACCTAACTCCCATCGCATCTCCTTAGCCATTTGTTATTTGGGGGATTGACATAGTCGTCCCCTTATCGACCACCAAAGGAAGGTTCAAGTATTTAGTAGTAGTGGATTACTTCAACAAATGGGTGGAGGCTAAGCCCTTGGTTGATATGCCTTATCAGAGGTTTTTTCAGTTTATGAGGAAGTATATCATATGTCGTTATGGGATGCCTTATGCTTTTATCATTGATGATGGTACTCAGTTTAATAATGAGGAATTTGAGGAATATTGCATCTAATGCAAGATTCAAAAACTTCATTCAGCACCCGAACATCCATAATTTAATGGTCAGACAGAGGTCACTAACAAGACTTTGCTTGACGGGTGGAAGAAAAGGTCGAATGATTCTAAGGGGAACCGGATCAATGAGATGCACAATGTCCTTTGGGCTTACATGACTACACGGAGAACGACAACATGAGAGATTTTATACATGCTCGCTTTTGGCACTGAAGCAGTGGTACCAGTTGAAATAGGTCTGTAGACGCATAAGATACTGAATTTCGACTCCCTTAAGAGTGATCTCATAAGGGGAGTAGATCCAGACTTGGTCAAAAAATTCAAAGAGGATGCTACAATTCGAATGATTACTGAACTACTATATTAGACAATAGGAGGGTCAAGCTGACGAACCTAAAAGAAGAAGATTATGTCCTTATGAAAGTGATTTAGAAAGGTAACAAGTTGGAGCCCAACTGGCATGATTATTATCGCATCTCGGCAGTCATTCGACCAGTCACCTATTGCTTGGAAACACTTGAAGGGGAATAATTCAAGAATCCATGGAATGCCGACCATCTATAAAAATAATATCAGTAATTTCGATTTGATGTACTCATTTATTCAATTCAATAAAGTTACGAGTTTTTATCAATTATGATTCCTTTTTATATTTTCTTCTTGGGCTACGGTGATATACATCCACCACAAACTCTTTCAACTGCAAAAAAGTTAAACTTTTCCAACTTTAAAAAGTTTAGTTTGGAAATTTCTTTTAGACTTCATGTATGATTTCGTCTTCGATAAGTCAAGAACAAGAAGTCAGTAAACTTCATGTAAGACTTAAAGTTAAACACTAGAAGTTTTACCCAACTGGGTTAAAGACAGGAATAAATATACATTCGTAACACACTTGGTCATCAATGATAACTAATGCAATCACTTAGCTCAACAAAATTACTTATAGATTTATCTAAGTGCATTAGTAGAATCTAAGGCATTATAAATTATGTTCAACACTGAAGATTACCTAGTCAGCAATCTGGTTAACTAATCATAAGCTAAACAAATATCGAAAGATATTGACAAATAAACATATTGAAAAATAAAGTCTATTTTATTCGCAACACTTTTGTGTTACAATACATAAACTAAAGAGTAGGAAATACAAGCCTAGTCCACTGGATGTTTTCCTTAAGCTTTACACATCCCAGCATGAGGATCATCAAGGGTTCTCGTCAAGGATGTAGATCTAAAATATCTTGGCCTATTATGTCTACTTCGGCTCAGCTGATCTAAAAAATGTGGGGGATGATCATGTTCATCTTCTCCTTGAAGGCCATAATCCCCAATGTATTTTCGCACTAGGCTCTAAGGAATGGTGTCATTTGGGATCAAGTTGACATCAATCTTAAAAAAGGGATCAAGGTAATCCAACATCCCTAAATCATTCTAGTACCATAATATATTTTTCTGGGTATGTTCAACAGCCCCAACAAATTCAACCAACCCCATTTGTATCCTTCTGATCGAGCTTGCTCCATGTGTTCATCCAGGTGGGTTAAGGCTTCGTCATACCCTTCCATCCAAATAGCCTTGGGCTACTTATGGAAGTGGAAAGTTAGTCAATCCACTCTATCTTAGAGTTTTTAATAGCTTTATCCTTCTCCTGTACCAAAGCTGCTTGGTCAGACGATGTCTTCCTAGTTATCTCTTTATCTATAGTTGGTTGAGCAACCACGACCTACCTAGAAAATTGGTCAGACTTAGTTTTTCTTTTCTTCAAGTTCTTTAGTTCCTCCAGTTGTCTAGTATTCTCCATCTCGATGAAAGAGACTCTTTCATTTGGCATAGTATCAACTATCTTCTTCAGACTATCGAACTCATTCCTGAAGGGATTATTTTCTTTTTCTAGGAGTGCAGCAATCTCCCGCGAATTTTAGCTTCTTTATCTAACATAATTTCCCACTTCTTCAAGGTAGATGTTATTTCTTGCAACTTTTTATGAAACCCCCAATCTGAGCTGAGGGATTCATACTTAGCTTCATAGTCAGAGTGCAACAATGCCTGAGAAAAATTATGATCTTCTTGACGTTGTTCAATCATCTCATAGTGCGTAGCATTATATTAAGAAGATAATAAAGATGAATATAGGCATCTTTCACTTGGTTAGAGGCATCTGCGTCGAGAAACCCTACTGATTTTTATTCAGTCAAAGCCACATGACCAGCTTCAAGAAGACTTTTACAACGTCTCAACCGGTCGGATTAAACATACTTTATCATATTCTTCATGGCATCAAACTGGAAATTCATAATTATAAGAACATAGGTCCGACCAAGGAAGATAAGTAATAATAATGAAACAAGCGAATAATATTAAAGTATCACTAGGAAGATTGAACAAAACTTCTTCATTTCATTGATAAATCAAACATTAAAAGGGTGGTTCCATTATAAATGAAGAAGGAAGAAAGAAGAAAAGAAAAATGCATACAAAGAAGGTAAAAACTAGCTAAAGGAGTTAAACCTTCTCCTTGTCCTTGGTTACTAATTCAGAAGGAGGAAGGATGACATCAGTGATAGGCGCCATTGATGATTCCTCAGAACCCTCCTCATTGTCAAATTCCTCATCCAGTTTAGTAGGAATTCCTGGGTCGTGCCTTTGAAATAACTCATAGTCAATATGTGTGTCGACCTCCTTCAGGGCATCTGACCAACCATCCTTGTAGGATAATTTCCTAGCATATTCAATCTGAATAGATGCCATACCAATTACCTTATCCCATCCCTTGTTGGTGGCCTCTTCCCTATTAGACTTGTTCTTGGCCTTCAGCTTCAAATACCGTTTCTCCTTCATGGCCACTTCAGCAGTTAAGGTGTTGACCTTTTCCTCAGTAAGTTTGTCCTTATTTTTGTCATCTTTCGACTTCCCTTCAATAGAAGTAGCCCTTTCTTTATCTTATTGAATTTTATCTGCCCAAGACTTTCTCTTATTCTCAAGAGATTTTTCATACCCTTTAAATACTTCTATAAGCCTTAAAATCCTTCTTCCATGTTTGTCGAGGAAGCTTTTAACTGGTCGTCCTTTTTTATCATTTAGTTATAATAAACCAAGAACTGCAAAAGAATAAATGTGCAACATGAGTACATAAAAAGTTCAAAAAACATTATTGAAGATAAATAAAAAAGTTTACTTAGTAAGGCCAAGTTCTGACTAGCCCTTTCAACCAACCGAGCTATGGGCATCGGGGCTGCTACCGACCTATCTATTGGAAGAGTTACAACCTTTATCAAACCCCTGGCTAATATAGGGTTAATTGCCATAGAGTCAAATATAATCCTTCCTTGGTTGACAGAGGCTTTCTTAGACAACTCATAGCGGCTAGGCATACCTTTTTTAACCTCTTGCTTTGAGGCTTAACAATTCTCACTTCTTCAGCATTGAGGTTTTGAGGAATATTCTCAGTAACCCGAGGCCTCTTGTTGATAAAAATATTCTTTTGGGAGGAGGGGGAGATCTGGAATCAATCAACACATTAGGTATTTTATCTTCACCATAAATGAAGAGGGTGAATTAGGGATGGTTAAAAGGTTAAGTGATTCGAAGGAAAATGATGTTCTTCCTTATGAAAGTTTTCTTTCTACTCTAGTTAAATCTACAGTAGAGGAGGTGAAAACTGGTTCCTCGTCCATGTTGATGGGGGACTAAGGCAGAATGATTGTTGTTCGAGCAATAAAAGAAGTAATATAACTATATTTTACTAGAACAAAAGCTTCTCGTGGTAACTCTTCTCCTGCTCTTTGGTGAATGGCACAAAAATGTTTGTAACACCCCGCCTAATTAAATACTGGGTGATCAGTCATTTATTAAATTATACTCAAGGTGAACTGTTGGTTCATTCTCAACATCACTGACGCAAATATAAAATTTCCAATTTAAACACCCTAATTAATTAAGCTAAGTGTCAAAACAATTTAAAACATTATTTTTTTATTTCATTAAATCCAATTATAAGATCTTTAACAAGTAACAATTTAAGATTCACATAATTACTAAGACTGGAAATAAACACCCATGAATTTAATCATTCAGATAATCTAATACCAACTTTAAAACTACAAAGGAAAACCATCCTGACAGTAATTAAATCCCAAAGAGTAAAAATGCTAAAGATAAATGAACATAATCTCTGACAAATCCAACTGAATAAGGAAACGGGAGACACAAGCCCTAACTAATAAGAACTAGAATGAGAGTAGATTGAACATCGAGGTCGTCTAAGCAATGTCCTGCAACTCCCACATAAGCTGCAGAGCGTTCGGTCCAAAGAATCTACGCAAGACGTCCCTGTGACTGGGCACCTATATATATATATATATATATATATATATATATATATATATATATATATATATATATATACAAGAGAAAAGAGATAAAAGGAAACGAGTCAGAGCCCGAGTGTAAAAAAATTTAAAATTAGTTTAGCAAGTATTTAAAATGCTTACCTGCTTATGCAACAACCATGTTAGTATGCGACACTCTCTTGAGAATTCTCACCTCTCATCTAGCGTGCATGCCTACCGTACTAATAAATCTAATCAATTTCCTTATCTTATTCTCCATAAGGTTTTATCATGTGAAAAGCGAGGTTATGTTATTTACTTTAGGAAATCATTCTCTTCAAGATTTCTTACGTTATTTAAAACAACTCATTACCGTTATAAAGTTCCCGAATACTTATAATAAAGTTAAAACCTTTATTCATTACTTATCTACTTATACGCACAGTAGAATGTTCCCATATTAATATACGTATATATATTAGTCACACATAGAATATATATACTAACGACACCCCACATAAGATCTATGGTGTTGGCATACTCTACTATCAAGTCCCCGTATCACACAAACTAAGGGAAATACTAGTTCGGAATCACTCTCGAACTGTATTAACACCAAACACATACAAATGGAGGCGAAGCATAGTTCCAAGTCACTAAGAGGTCAGCACATACCCTCACGTCTCTTAGGGCCGTCTGACTATCAATCAGATAGCCTGTACCAAGGAGTCCTATGTTCTAGGGTACAAGTCAATATCCCACATAAAGGTCCCATCGAGATAAGACTATCCCGACGTGATAACCTCCGTGATAGCAAGTAGCGCAGGCATGATTTTTACACATATAGAATATATGCACAGTCACACAGTCATATATATAATTATTCACATTATCCAAATTAGGTTCACCCATGACCCATAATCATCACATTTTACTCGAGTATCTCACATAACGAACTCGTCCCTTTTTATTCTCATTTATAATTTATTTTATACTTACTTCTCATCTCGAAGTATTCCATCTGAACTAAGTATAATGTCAGTAGGTATACTCTCGCTTACCTTATGGTATAAATCCTAATTACGATTATCTCACTCTCGTGACGAACCTGGAGACCAAGGAAGAATGTAAGTTCACCAACCATGCTCATCTCAAACTCACTTTTCATCTCCTCCTCAAAGTGGTGAGCATGATGGGAGCATGTGGATCCAAAGACTATGTCGTCCACATAGACTTGGGCAACCAAGATAGCACCGTCATCTCTTCTGACGAACAACGTCATATCAATTCCCCCTCTGTTGAAGCCACGGGCTAAGAGATAGGAAGTAAGCCTCTCGTACCAAGCGCGGGGTGCTTGCTTCAAACCATACAAGGATTTCCTCAGATAGTAGACGTGATCAGGGTGCTTAGGGTCTTCAAACCCTTTTGGTTGTTCCACATAAACTTCTTCCTGTAGAATGCTATTCAGAAAGGCACTCTTGACATCCATCTGATATACCTTGAAGTGCAGATGACATGCGATGGCGAGCAGAAGACGGACGGACTCAAGCCTCGCAACAGGAGCAAATGTCTCCCTAAAATCTACACCCTCTATCTGTGTGTAGCCTTGAGCGACCAACCTAGCCTTATTTCTGATTATGGTACCATTTTCATCCATTTTATTCTTGAAAATCCACCGGGTACCAATAACATTAGTATTACTAGGTCGGGGGACAAGTTCCCAGACATTGTTCTTCTTAAACTGAAGCAACTCATCCTGCATAACAGATATCCAGTGTTCATCTTTGAGTGCTTCTTTGTGGTTCTTGGGCTCGACTTTGGACGTGTAGCAATGATGACTAACAACGTTCTCTAGTTGAGCATGAGTCTTGACCCCTAGAGTGGGATCGCCAACAATGGCTGAAGGATCATGACTCTTGCGAACCCAAGCAGGTGTGTCCCCTAACATAGGAATAGGGTCCACAGAGTGTGGGAGAGGAATAGGAAAATCACTGTCAGAACAGTCCTCATCCTCACACTGAAGGTTGGGATCAATAACCGTCGGGGGTTCATCATCTTGCACGATGACGTTTATTGATTCCATAACCTTAGAGCTCTTTAGGTTAAAAACCCTGTACGCTCTACTGTTCGATGAATAGCCTAGAAATATTCCCTCATCGCTCCGGGAGTCAAACTTTCCTAATTGCTCTCTATCCCGTAGGATGTAGCATTTACTCCCAAAGACACGGAAATATGCCAGGTTGGGTTTCTTGCCAGTCCACAACTCATAAGGAGTGTGAAGTGTGTGTGGACGCAGATACACCCTATTCACCGTGTGACATGCAGTAGACACTGCCTCTGCCCAAAATCTCCTAGAGACCTTACGACCTTGAAGCATAGATCTAGCCATCTCTTGGATCATTCTATTCTTTCTCTCAACAATCCCATTTTGCTGAGGAGTTCTCACAGCAGAAAACTCATGTTTGATCCCAAGGCTATCACAGTACAAATCCACCTTTGCTTCCTTAAATTCAGTGCCGTTGTCACTACGTATTCTGTTAATAGTGACCCCGTGTTGATTTTGTAGGACACGGCACTTGGTCGTTAAAAATTCTACAGCATCAGATTTCTCTCTTAGAAAACCTACAATAGAGTATCTAGAGAAATCGTCTACCATCACGAGAATGTATCTCTTACCACCTAGACTCTCCGTGCGAGTAGGACCCATAAGATCCATGTGAATCAACTCAAGAGCACGGGAGGTGGTAATGGAATTCAACTTCCTATGAGGGCTACGAATTTGTTTTCCCAACTGACAAGGTCCAAAAATCATGGAATTTGGCTTTCCAAGAGATGGTAAGCCACGTACTAGGTCCTTTTTGACTAAACGAGATAAGTCTCTAACGTTCATATGACCTAGACGGTGGTGCCACAGATCCATAGGAGTGATCGTGGCGCTGTTGCAAACTAGTGAGGATGTGGGCTCAGTCCCATAGCAGTTATCCTCTGTCCTCACCCCTTGAACTAAAAGTTTACCGGCTTGATTATAGACCTTACAAGCTTCCCAATCAAACTTTACTGCAAAGTCATCGTCGCACAGCTGGCTGATGCTAAGAAGGTTTGCTTTCAAACCTTTGACGTACAACACGTTCTCTAGCTTTGAAAAACCTGGTAACTCTATTGTACCTCGTCCAACTATGCTAGATTTGCTACCATCTCCAAAGGTGACTCTCCCATCATTATAATCCTCAACATGGGTAAAATATGAGACATCACCTGTCATGTGTCTGGAGCATCCACTATCAAAATACCACTGTGAGGTATTATGTGCTTTGAGAGCGACATGGACAACAAGGGCCTTTTTCTCTTTCTTAGGAACCCAAGTGTAGGTACCTTTTTGTATTCCCTTGTTGTTGTTGGTTTTAGCCGGAATGCAGGGCGCATTCATTGATGGTAAGGTCATCCGTCGGAATTCCTCCATCAAACTCTTTGATGTGGCGGCTAGAAACTCAACACGCTCTCTCAGACTGGCAAACTCATCAGTCTGATGTGGTGGAGCAACCGTACGTCTTTTCCGACCCAACTTATAGCAATCATCCCTAAGGTGTCCATTTCTTTTGCAATGGGAGCAAAAGAGCACAGTATTAGGAGGACCTTGGTTTGCTTTTATTGGTCGAACTCTCCTTCTTGGTTTTTTATGACGGCCATAAGGAGTCGTAGTAAACTCAGGAATTGGTCTGGGTGCAATTTGGGACGTGGAGGCACCATCAAAACCTATTCCTTGCCTGTCACCAAAACCTAAAGCGGGACCGAGGAGCATCTTTCCCATCTTCCCAGATCTGTCCTCGATTTGTACCTTGACTTTCCTAGCTCTCTCAAGGTCATGAGTGAGCTGAGCAACAAGGGCTTCAAGTTTCTTCCTAGTCTCCATAGAGGAATGGAGCTCACTAGTAAGACTAGACACTTGTTTAGTCAAGTCCGCTTTCTCTTTCTCAAAACTGCTCTCTCTCTCTCTAAGCAAATTCTCTTTACTAACCCAGGCATACTCTCTCTCTCTCATGGCGGTGCAGGTGGAGGACACTCTCTCTCTCATCTCTTCTAACTATTCTTCTAACGCGGTGATCCTAAGAACTAACGCCTTGTTACGTTTTTTAGTTTTAAAAGACTCATTATATAACTCGGCGTAGGAGCATTGAAGGTTACTCTCGTCCTCACTACCTTCCTCCTCTCCCTCACTCTCTTCGCTCTCGCTGTCGAGGTGTCCCTGTGAAGTAGCATCCTCATTGTCGTGAGATGCACTAGGAGTACTCACATGACTAGCCATGAACGCGGTGAAGTTACGCTCATGCGGTGACTCATCTCCCGAGTCCACCGACTCGACCTCACTGTCGTCACTAAGGGTGGCATTTAGGACAACTTTACCCTCTTCCCTATTTAGGCGAGTGGCACACTCAAACGCTCTGTGTCCCTTACCGTCGCACTCAAAGCACCTCTCACTGTCTTTAGGGGGTTCTTTGAAATCTTTCTTTTCAACCTTATTTTTCTGAAAATTCTTTTTATCTTTGAAATTCCCATTTTTCTTAAATTTCATAATTTTCTTGAAGTTTTTAGCAAATAATGCCAAATCATCTATGTCAAACTCACAATCAGAATCAGAAGTTTCTATCTTTCTAGATGACTCGACTCTCTTTCTTGCTGACCCCTCACTTTTTCTCTCTTGGGCTTTAAGGGCAATTCCCTTATCTTTTGGCTTGGCAGATTTAGGAAACATGTCTATTTCATAAGTTTGTAAATCTCCTACCAGTTCTTCCAGTTTTAGTGTATTTAAATTACCCAAGGAATTTAGCACAGTGACTTTAGGTATAAAACGCTTAGGAAGGGAACGAAGAATCTTTTTAACAACTCTAGCATTTGGAATATGTTCACCAAGATTATAGCTAGTATTAACAATGTCAGAAAGCCTAGCATAAAATTCATCAAAATATTCATTTTCATGCATGGTGATGGTTTCAAATTGAGTTGTTAAATTTTGCAATTTTGACTCTTTAACAACATTTGCTCCTTCATGGGTAAGTCGCAAAATATCCCATGCCTCCTTTGACGTGGTGCACGTCATTATTCGTTTGAACTCATCAGGTGTGACAGACCCAAAAATAGCACTTAGACCCTTATAATTAAAAGAAGACCATTTAAATTCTTCATCAGTCCAAGAAATGTCAGGTTTCAAGTTGGTCACATTATCAACAGTCACGGTGGGAGGAGTCCACCCTCGTTCAACCAAAATCCAGACACGTTCATCAATGGCTTTTAAAGCCAACCTCATACGGGCTTTCCAATAAGCATAATTTGACCCGTCAAAAATAGGCATTTTATAATATGACTTCTCCATATGAACACGCTCTTTTCAAAATCAATTTATTTCAAAAATTGATATCTTTAGAAAAATTTTGCGGAAATAAGGAATACGCGATAGAATGGCGTAACCTGCTCTGATACCAATTTGAAAGAGTTGGCGCTTGCGTTCAATTAAGAAATAATATAATAAATACCATTTTTAACCCAAATTAACCCTAAGCATGCAACTAGGTGTGATTGAAACAATATGAAATCATGCAATAAACATTGAACACACAAAGTTTAAGGAAAAATCCCCCACAGGGGCAAAACCATTTGTATATCACTATAATTTGTACAAGACGGTTTACAATCGGATTACAATGAAATACAGGTTGACTAAGAATTACCCTCGGGTATCGGATTCTGTAGTCGCGGCTGGAAGAAACCCTTTCCAGTAGGGCTGGCGGCTGGAACTATCCCTGTCCAGAAGGGCTGCAATGAAGAGGAATAAGCGATCCACTTCACAAAGGGTTGAACAACAGCAATGGTGTTCTTGGGTTACCAAATTTTGATTCACATAGATATGGAAGATGTGTGAATCTAAAAACCTAGAATCATAGGACTCAATAGGTGAAGACTTTAGGGTTGATATGCTCTGATAATCGTGGGAAAGTCTTAGAAAAACCAATTCCCGTAGTGGGATTAAATAGGAGAACTTGAGCCCTAATATTCGGAACATGATCTGAACACGATCTGTTTGGATTTATCCTCGTCGGATCGGTCCGGCCTCTTTAGGCGGATCGGTCCGGTGACATCGGATCGGTTCCTTTTTGAAGACGGATCCATCCGGTTGGCATCGGATCGGTTCGGCATTTTGGCTTTATCGGTTCGCTATGGATCCGGGGTACACTGGCTTCACCTCAGCAAACGGATCGGTTCGGTCCCTTTAGGCGGATCGGTCCGGATGAATCAGATCGGTTCTTTTATCTGGACCGGATCGGTCCGGTCTGTTCCCTTGATTTATTTTCTCCTTTTGATATTCGGATCCGTTGATGAGCATATGATTCTTGAATTTCCTCAACGGTGTAACGGTGTACGACATATAAAATGCTAATGGACAAAAATGTCCTTACATTTAACATTCTCATTAAAGACACTTCACATTGTGCTCCTATCCGACATCATTCGCATAAGACATGCCTGCATATTATTAATTCCCATTATTTCAATATCATTGGGAGGCCACACCTCACTACATGACAACTACTCGGATTTCTAAACGCCAAACTCCCATTCTGAGAGAAGCCATACGAACATCTGATCGCTCTTGTTCGCCTAAAACAGTGGTGGAATCCCACCATAGTCCTCCGACTCTAACTCAACCAATCCAAAATTCTGATTATCCTCCAATCTCTTAACATTCAGGGTGAGAAAGTTAAGGTTTTTCCCACATCAAAACCTCAATAAGCATCCTGTTCACAATAAATAGGTACGCGTGCTCCCACGAAACCCTACCATTAGGTAATATCATCCCCCAATTACCGTACTATACTCCACTTGCTAGTTATAACCGTTGCGGAAGTGAAACGATCACAATGAATCCAAAAGTACTTTCACGCGGCTCCACTAATCGTTAATCACCGTGCGCCTATTCCCCGACTATGGGTGATACATCCTACTCAAATCGAAACGTTACCCCCGCTGCTTCCTAAAATCCCATATTGAAGGTGGGATTAAAAAATCTCATCCCGATTCAAAATAATACCATGTAAGCGATCCTTCCTTGCAAAGGAAGACTGAGGAACACTAGTTAATATTGTAATTCACCCCAAAGTAATATCAATCACTTCCTTCTTGGGCGACTTGTTCCACATGTTCGGATGAACCCTTGGTCTTGCCTTGAGGATGGCAACCCATCCAGTAAACTTTACCGACTTTATCGGCCCCTTCCATTATAGGAATTGTCGATAGCCCCACAATTTCTCTTGTTGATCCTCTTATTCCAACCGATCTCTATCTATGAGTGGTGCATGCAGAGACTCCTCACTATGTCCCGCTAAACATCGAATTTTACTTGAAATGTCTCACATTAAGTGACACGTAATACTCCCCTTTTTCCTGGGCGTATACCAAAAGTTCCGACCCGTGCACTTTTCTCCACGATGTGCACTTCGGGACTTTTTATACCATACTAACATCATCATTCTTTGTATGCGCAAGTCGCTCTCACATTTGAACAATTATAACTCTGATATGAGTGTTCTCCATAATAATTTAAATTCTACCCTTATCAAGGAATATCCCTTTTTAAATGGCTTCCCACAGCCTCCTAACCAAGTTCGGGAGTGCTACTCTAGTCGCACACGTACATATGCATTAGCGTTCTTTATGCGACGCTTAATCAACTCTACCACTTCCACCTCGCTATGCTAGTTCCACAAACATATATCCCACACATCCACTCCCACTTCCCTTCAACTCAGATGATTCTAACATCTGCTAACCAAGATGCCCACATTTTGTAACACCCCGACCTCCCGGGGAGAGCGAGTGGAGCGCTACTCATCGATAAAACTAACCAAATACCCAATGCAACAAGGTATAGAGTATCTAAATTCCACAACAACAAAAGAGAAACTACAAATCTCCAATCTCTTCAGAATAGTACAACAATTATCTCGAATATATACAATAACTAAAATAAATCACTAATGCTCTATACATTAAAATAAATACAAGTCTTCTTTCTTGTATTAAAAAAAAATTTCCCCAGATAATCCACACTAAAAATCATCCCAACTCTTTATTTCCCTTGTGTTCCAAATGTGGTTACAACACTTGGGTACTCTCAATCACCTTAGAAATCGAAATTTTAAATTCTCCTTATAATCGTTCCACTCATCAACTCGTGGTGATAAATTTTTTAATGCATTCTTACCACACAACCGGCTCCACTGGCCTTAAATCATAACTCGAATTCCAACTTACAAATATAATTACCTGCTCCTATTACGACCGAGGTACCAAACTCATGGACTAATGACTGAAAATATCCCTTTTTCCAACCTTTCACTAAGTTTCATGCGTGGGATGACTCGCAAAGCGAAATCCAAATAAGGAACCCCCCTGATACACTACTACCTAGCATTGTGAGTTATCAAAATTCGTTAGGCCCTCCGTCCATAGCATGTACCCCTTTATTCCGTCTCTTAACAGAAAAGTTACATCTCTTCCCGTAATTATACTTAACAACGAACATTTTTCCAATTGTACAATCATTCAATATTGGTGGTAATCACACTCCATAAACCTCGAATACATACACTCGAGGATCTCGAAATCCTGTCCCCAAACATATGGGTCCAACTCTTAACTCTCACATCTCTAAAGGATAGATATCTCAATGCGCTCTTCCTATCACCAAGTCCTAAGCACTAAACATCATAATTAGTTAAATCTTTTTGCTCAACAGTAAACCTAATACATACTGAATCATAATAACAAAGTCCTTACACGCATCGGGATCGAATGTCTCGAGCCCACTATTCCCTATGAAGTCTCTAAAATAGATAATATAAGTGTGAGTTTGACCCTCTCGCAGGTAAGGCCTCGCCAGAACGAAACATGCGGCACTAAAGCAGCCACTCTGATAGCCTTGCAATAACTGCATACTATTGTACTAACCATTACTACAAAGTTCAAATCAAGACAATATCATATTCATATATCACATCACTAAAATGAGTAATCTCCATAAAGTATATATAACACTATCAATACACACATTCATCCTCCGCAGATAGTACTAAAGATAATCCCGTTACACTAGGGAAAATATTCACATAATAGTAATGTTTATAGTTATACGCATTAAACTCATCTCACATGCTAATATATCAATCAAAGAAGTAGTGACTCGCTCAGGTCACATAAAACACGCCTCATCCTTCGAGGATAAAACTCATACTTCTACCTCGCCAATCGTCTTGACTGCACAGATGGTCTCCGGACATGACACACTTGTCTAAACCAAAACAAAACTACTTTAATCGTTGTCCTTTACTAGGCACCATACTCTTATCCCTTTACTCACTTCGGAAAAACATTAACGCAAATGATTTCACTCTCCACAAAATACCTCTACACATAATCTACTTATCACCTGTCATACTAACCATATTAGGATTGTGCTTCTCTCGAACTTTGGTAGGCTAGATTCCTGATGGCTACCCCCGTTGTTCCCTTAGCCTTGTAGGCCCTAAAGAACATGCTACTGGCTACAATAGTCCTCACTGAATTCACCATCGCTTGGTAAGAATTCAGCTTTTTGAATTATTTAAATGGGTCCCCTAACGTGTATCCCCACCCCTTTGTGGTGCTACACTACCATCATTGCATCCGGTCTCATTCTTGACTAACTTCTTCTATTCTTTTAGCTTCCCATACAAATAAGCATTATAATCTCCATTTTCAAATCACGACATTGTCAAATTCTGAATCGACCATCTAATAGAATTCCCTTTTAAGTGTTATTAACTATTATTACGAGTCGATCTCCGACTTGGAATCCTCCCCAACATCTGCATCTACATTCTCCGATATAAGATTTGCTAACAGTTTAGACTCATATTCACAAATGAAACTCTATCCGACCTTCCTGTGATGAGTTCAGGACAACGTTCACATCTTATTCTGGACATTCGATAAAGGAACATACGGTCAAACTGTACCTAAGATTCTTCTATAGACATATCATTCCACTTCTAAAAGTGGTGGCTGACTCCCACTATGATAACTTTGTTCTTACAAGTCAGGAAAAATTTTCTCCAAATTTCCACTTTCAGTTAGCCACACTCTGTCCTATGTCCAAACCTTAGGATACTTTACATCCTCTGGCTAATACACACGATTTTCACAATTCTAAAATTCCCACTGACAGCTCTCTTCAATGTTTCGTCGGACTTTTTTCCCAGTCATACCACGTTTGGTGAGTTTACTCTTGTACCTCTTTCGACTATAGAAGCACATGGAAATCATAGGCTACGCCCTAGTCGTCTTTAAAGTCCTAGCTTCTCGTGCCATAATCAGGGTGACCTTAACTATGGTCATCATCCTCGAATATACTTTACAACCTCAACTAAGCCCTGTTTCCTGATGTCCGCTTAACGGTCCTCGTCAGACATCCTTCATTGCTCGGCACACGCATACATCCGAACGTAATTAGAATTTAGTAATATACATACGTTATAGCAGGATAACGTAATCTCACCATAGAAATCAACAATCCTAAACTTAGGGCTCTATATCAAACAAAGCAACGCTGGAAGCATAATAAACCGCACAGATCCTAAAGGACCCTAAAACCTGATGCTCTGATACCACCTGTAACACCCCGCCTAATTAAATATCGGGTGATAAGTCCTTCATTAAATTATAATCAAGGTGAACTGTCAGTTCATTCTTAGCATCACTGACGCAAATATAAATTTTCCAATTTAAACACCCTAATTAATTAAGCTAAGTGTCAAAACCATTTAAAACATTATATTTTTATTTCATTAAATCCAATTATAAGATCTTTAACAAGTAAGAGTTTAAGATTCAACAATTACTAAGACTGGAAATAAACACCCATGAATTTAATCATTCAGATAATCCAATACCAACTTTAAAACTATAAAGGAAAACCATCCTGACAGTAATTAAATCCCAAAGAGTAAAAATGCTAAAGATAAATGAACATAATCTCTGATAAATTCAACCGAATAAGGAAACGGACGACACAAGCCCTAACTAATAAGAACTAGAATGAGAGTAGATTCAACATCAAGGTTGTCTAAGCAATGTCCTGCAACTCTCACATAAGCTGCAGAGCGTCCGGTGAAAAGAATCTACGCACACTACACCAAAACTGGCGATTGGTCACGGCCAAAATCCCTGACCAAAGCTGTGGGTCGCGGACTTGGGCCGTGACCATTTTGGGCATGACCATTTTCGTGGGTCGCGGCCCAAGTCCGTGACCAAAAAATGGTCACGGCCGAGAGGGGGTCACGGAAGATGGTCGCGGACTTAGGCCGTGACCCATGTCGTGACGGGCACGACCCTCATCCGTGACCCACAAGCGTGACAAATTGGTCGTGACCAAAGTCCGCGACCCACAACCGTGACAAAATTTTTTTTAAAAAAAATGGTCGCGGCCCTTATCCGTGACCCACAACCGTGACAAATTGGTCGCGGCCAAAGTCCGCGACTCATTACCGTGATAAAAAAATATAAAAAAAATTGGTCGCGGTCCTAATCCGTGGCCCACAATCGTAACAAATTGGTCGTGGCCAAAGTCACCGACCCACAACCGTGACAAAAAAATAAAAAAAATGGCCGTGACCCAAGTTCGTGACCCACAACCGTGACGAAAAAATAAAAATGGTCATGGACAAAGTCCATGACCATATTTAACTATAATTTAAAAAAAATGTATTTTTTTGGTCCAATCCTAAAACTGGGGGTCCTGTGAGTGCATCATCAGTTGCTACGTGTAACGTTTGACGCGTACGAGGTGTTACAAATATTTATTATTGGCAAAACAATAAAAAAAATCACAAATTGCGAATCGAGAACATTGTTAATAAACAAATATATATACAAACTTATAAATATTACACGTCTTAATAATTCACAGACCAAAAAAAAAAATTGGGCAGAGTTTCCTCTATTTTCTTGACATTCCAAAACCTCTAAATGTAAAACCTACTTATTATAAAGCCTGCACGACCATAAAATTCAACAATCAAATTATAAAAGCCTGCACGACCATAAAACTAAATAATAAAAGCCTGCATGGCTGACAAAATCCTGATTGTCCACAACCTATAAACAATCTTCATGCTGTAGACCATTGCCTCCTTCGTTTGTTCCGCGTGCAAAAATCCTACAAATGATGGGATACATAAAAAAAAATATCAGTAACCAAGTAGTTTTATAAAAAATTTAATCAAACAGAAAAATTGCATATATGAGTTAAAATTGTCAGTAACCAAGTAGAAATATGCAAATTACCGTCGTATTCTCAAACCGGGAGTCCCACGGCTGCGGGGTCAGTTCCTACGAGTTACATTGGTCTCGTGGGAGGTGTTGGTTCCACCCACGGGGACGTTCAGGGGCTGTTTCGAGTTCTCACCCTCTAACTCCATGTTTTTAAGCCTAAGTCTACAAATACGCAAATTATCGTCGTATTCTCAAACCGGGAGTCCCGCGGCTGCGGGGTCAGTTCCTACGAGTTACATTGGTCCTGTGGGAGGTGTTGGTGCCACCCATGGGGCCGTTCGGGGGCTGTTTCGAGTTTTCACCGTCTAACGCCATGCTTTTAAGCCTAAGTCTAGAAATATGCAAATTACCATCGAATTCTAAAACCGGGAGTCCCGCAGCTGCGGGGTCAGTTCCTACGAGTTACGTTGGTCCTGTGGGAGGTGTTGGTGCCACCCACGGGGACGTTCGGGGGCTGTTTCGAGTTCTCACCCTCTAACGCCATGTTTTTAAGCCTAAGTCTACAAATATGCAAATTATCATCGTATTCTCAAACCGGGAGTCCCGTGGCTGCGAGGTCAGTTCCTATGAGTTATGTTGGTCCCGTGGGAGGTGTGGGTGCCACCCATGGGGCCGTTCTGGGGCTGTTTCGAGTTTTCACCTTCTAACGCCATGTTTTTAAGCCTAAGTCTAGAAATACGCAAATTACCGTCGTATTCTCAAACCGGGAGACCCGCGGCTGTGGGGTCAGTTCGTACGAGTTACGTTGGTCTCGTGGGAGGTGTTGGTGCCACCCACGGGGCCGTTCTGGGGCTGTTTCGAGTTTTCACCTTCTAACGCCATGTTTTTAAGCCTAAGTCTAGAAATACACAAATTACCGTCGTATTCTCAAACCGAGAGACCCGCGGCTGCGGGGTTAGTTCCTACGAGTTACGTTGGTGCCGTGGGAGTTGTTGGTGCCACCCACGGGGCCGTTCAGGGGCTATTTTGAGTTTTTACCTTTTAACGCCATGTTTTGCTTATGTCTAGAAATACACAAATTACCGTCGTATTCTCAAACCGGGAGACGCGCGACTGCGGGGTCAGTTTCTACGAGTTACGTTGGTCCCATGGGAGGTGTTGGTGCCACCCACGGGGCCGTTCGGAGGCTGTTTCGAGTTTTCACCTTCTAACGCCATGTTTTTAAGCCTAAGTCTAGAAATATGCAAATTACCACGTGACTATTCGCAGGATTTGGTCTTGTGCAAGACGCCCTGTGGCTGGGGGGCACCTGAAATATATACATATATATATATATATATAAGAGAAAAGAGATATCAGGAAACGGGTCAGAGCCCGAGTATAAAATAGTTTAAAATTAGTTTAGCAAGTATTTAAAATGCTTACCTGCTAATGCAACAACCATGTTAGTATGAGACACTCAGCGTGCACGCCTACCATACTAATAAATCTCATCAATTTCCCTATCTTATTCACCATAAGGTTTTATCATGTGAAAAGCGAGGTTATGTTATTTATTTTAGGAAATCATTCTCTTCAAGATTTCTTACGTTATTTAAAATAACTCATTACCGTTATAAAGTTCCCGAACACTTATAATAAAGTTTAAGCCTTTATTCATTACTTATCTACTTATACGCATAGTAGAAAGTTCCCATATAAATATACGTATATATATTAGCCACACATAGAATATATATACTAACGACACCCCACATAAGATCTATGGTGCCGGCATACTCTACTATCAAGTCCCCGTATCACACAAACTAAGGGAAATACTAGTTCGGAATCACTCTTGAACTGTATTAACACAAAACACATACAAATGGAGGCGAAGCATAGTTCCAAGTCACTAAGAGGTCAGCACATACCCTCACGTCTCTTAGGACCATCTGACTATCAATCAGATAGCCTGTACCAAGGAGTCCTATGTTCTAGGGTACAAGTCAATATCCCCCCATAAAGGTCTCATCGAGATAAGACTGTTCCGACGCGATAACCTCCGTGATAGCAAGTAGCGCGGGCATGATTTTAACACATATATAATGTATTCATAGTCACACAGTCATATATATAATTATTCACATTATCCAAATTGGGTTCACCCACGACCCATAATCATCACATTTTACTCGAGTATCTCGCATAACGAACTCATCCCTTTTCATTCTCATTTATAATTTATTTTATACTTACTTCTCATATCGAAGTATTCCATCTCAACTAAGTATAATGTCAGTAGGTATACTCTCACTTACCTTATGGTATAAATCCTAATTACGATTATCTCACTCTCGTGATCTTCAGGGTAAACACGCCGTCCCTAATATTTAAATCATTACACCTAAACAACATCCAATAATTTTGTAATATTCTGGGTTTCTCGGATACTGGTTTTCCTCACTCAAATTAACCGTTTACTAAAATAGGGGAAAAATAGGAAATTCCCTAAAAATTAGAAATCTCGCTCGAACCAGAATGGATCTCGCTGAACGACTTTCGTGTCGCTTGAATGACTTCGCACGATATTGGCATCTCGCTCGAACGACTTCTCGCGACTACGCGCAAACTGGACTGTTTCGTCTTCAACCTTTGGGAGTCTCATTTTTTCACCATTTTTAAGCCTAAAAACCTCTACAGTTTAATCCCCAACGTCTCATCTTCAATACCAATCGATAATAATAAGGTTATATATCATTCATAACCTCCTAGGATCATTAATTAGTCAAAAATCATTAAGATTACATGAAATCCCCAAATTAATTCATAAGAACCCTAATTCCCAAATTTTCAATTAAAGAACCTAATCAACCCCAATTCGTTCATCAATATTATTTCCAATTTTATGATAAAAACTCTGTATATGATAAAAATTCAGGCTGCAAAGATTCTCCCTACAACACATACAAGTTTTCTTCTAAAACATATAATTCTTCAATTAAAACATATGATTTTCATTCCTAGACTAACATGGAAGGAACATTAACTAGAAATCAGCAAGATAGATACTTTCTTGGAAATTTTTTTTCTGATGTATGGAAGAAAGTGGTGTGGTTGTGTTCCTCGTCGTACGATCTACAATTTGGCGGTGACGGCGGTGCAAACAACGGAGTTTTTGGCCTTGAACTCCTTGGAAAGCTTCTCCACTTCTTCTCCAATTGCCGTTATTTGGTTTTTGCTAATGTTAAGCCTAGATGACAACCCTTAACATCTGATATATCCTTGGTAAATTCGTGTGCTTAATTACCAAAAAATATGAAATGTCCAAAACACCCTCCCAGGATGCTAATTAGGCTTAAAAATGCCCCAAGACCCAAACTAAACCCCCGGGTACATTATTTTGACCATCTTGACCCTTCCGGACACATTGACACATTCAAAACGGCCATACGAGTGACTTATAATTTATTCACTTTTAATAATCATAATTTAGTCCTGACACGACACAGGAGCGTCCCGACTTAAATTTCCATAATTGTCATTTTATTCACTCGTGACAATTTTTATAAAATCAATCTTATACATTACTTTACTCATTTAGTAATATTCGACAAATTTCCAATAATTACTAACTCTCATCACGCTATTAAATAATAAACAATTTTTCGAATTAATATTAAATTAATTTATCTCAATTAAATTTAATACATCCCTGAATTTAAAAGCCACAAAAATATGGTTATTACATGTTTGAGATCGTCAATATTAACCTCATTTTCTTTTGGACACTTCCTTTTATTTTCTTCTACACAAAAACAAGACGAGGCAGTTAGTCAGCAAACCATCAAACAGTTAGTAGACAAGAAGAAAATGGAAAAATCAAAATAAATGTACGACCTATTCCACGCCCTTCCTGGGGTCACCTGGGTTCAGTGTATGTTACCCGCTCAGGAAGGGGGGCATATTTCCGATTCTTCACCAAAACACCACAGTCCTAGTAATATTTATTTGAATTTGGCATGTTAACTACCAATTCCCCATTGGCCAGCCTAGTCTTCATATAATAGCTATTATCAGTGGTTCCCCACTTGTAATAAAACATCAACTCGGGAATCCTAATATGAGTCCCATGGATCTCGTTTAACGTATTTACTCCATTTAAAACCCGTTATGTATTGGGGGATAATATCGCTTGAACTACATCAAAATACTGGCAAAATTAAAAAAATGGGGGGGGGGGGGGAGGTGATACCGCACTCAACAGTGAACAGAGTTAGGATCCATTGACGCTCAAATAAGGACACCACGTAAACATGCCCACTATCTAGTTCTAAACCTATCCAACTGGGAATATTTCTTCTTCCCCTAAATTCCTCTAAGAAAACCTTCGTCTACAATGTACACCATGATTAAAAGACAAAAAAATAAGAGAAGGGAAAGGCAAGAAATTTTACAAAGTTGAAAAATCATGGCAAAGAGAAAACAACAAAAGTGGAAGGAAATATTGAGAAGAAAGGTATAGCCTACATTCAGAAAGTTTGAGATAGAGAGAAGTGGAGGGAAACAACCGTCCTTTTATAAGTTATCTCAAAATAAGAAATAAAATGATTGAACTGAACAAACGATTTAACTACTGGTAACTGCATAGTTACCAAAGATTGGCTGTTCATTATTCTTGAAATTATTCACAAAAATTCCACCACTTGCTATATTGGTAATTTTCTTTATAAGTCCGGGAGGTTGGTTACCGAAAAACTCCCAAATATCATGCCAAGAAAGATTTTGAAATAAATACTCCATGCTTTCGATTAATCATCAAGCATGGAGTATTGAGGGCTTTTTTTCCATGTAAAAATTATTCATCTACGTGAACCAATGAGAAATATACACCTTCCCTACTCACGTAGAAATTCTCATAGTACTTACCTTCTTAGTCGGATTGAGAGACACTTGGTCGACCTATCGACCAACCAACCACAAGAATAGGAACCATCAAGAATAAACAAAGTCACTCAAATGGAATAGTTAACAGCTCTCATACACGTACCTATGAATATCAATAGTCTTATATATTATATACAAATGTAAATGCATAAATATATAAAAGCCTTTCATCTCTTAGGTTCCTAACCACTATAAATATATGATCTCCCTTAGCTCAAGGTTATGATTCCATCAGGTACAAACATACACAACCCTGAGCTATTGTAAACATAAAAGAATAATAAAAACAGTGAACGTAGGCTTTTCTCATAGCTGAACCACTTTAAAAATCTTGCTTATTGTGTGTTTGTCTTACTTGATTATCTTTATTTTATATGTGATTATAAATTTGGACTCGCTCCATTTTTTGGCATCAATAATATCTATGAGTAAAAAATTAGTACTATTAGTAAAAAAATATGACATCACAAGTAATTAACACTATAATCACAAATAAAGCAAGATTTTAACAATTATGAATTATAATTTTTAAAATTAAAATGTCAAAAAATTATCACCACTACTCAAACAATATGATATCACAAATAATTAGCACTATCAATCAAACAATATCTATCTATCACGTTTAGAAAATATCTAATTTAAAAGATTAGCACCATTAGTAAAAATATTATCACTAATTTAAACAATTAGCTTTCTTTCACTTATTCATGAAGGTAGTATTTTTGGTACAAAATCTGCAGAAAATGAGCGTCGCGACGATGCGAATGCTAAGATGGATTTATGGTAAGACTCGAAAGGATAAAATAAGAAACGAACAAATCCATGAAACGGTAAAAGTAGCTCTTATAGAAGATAAATTGAGAAAAAATCGACTTAGATAATTTGGACTCGTCAAGCGTAGACCAATGGATGTCCCTGTAAGCAATAGTGATTTAGTTAGTGTCTTGCCACGACTATACAAAAAAACCTAAATTACTACTACACTTGCGGGGCAAGCATAGCGGTAAGTCGGGTATCGAAAATCCACATAGACGAGTTGCTAGAATTTAAGTGATTTAATATTCCGAAATAAAAGTGTAAAAGGTGATTACAAAATAAAAAGGAAAAGATGCATAAAGGGAAATATTTAACTAGGCGAGGGAAATGAAACTAGATTATGAAAGTGAGTAAAACTATAGGTTGCGTCGAATATCCCTCACCCGAGTTAATTTGTATAAAATAGTTGCATGGGTCGATGAGTTATTACAAATGCATCTCGTTTTGACAGTTAATTGAACCAAGGATTGTTACGCCCCTAAATCCGCATAAAAGCCTAATATGATTTTGGCATCAACAAATATCCCAAAAATTATGCACGAAAGGTCGTAAGCACGGGACATACATGATATGCCCCGTCAAATCTCCTAGGCTTAAAAACTAGGATAACGCACCCGAAATAGACCCGTAAACACCATCACCAAAGAAAAGCAACGCGTCAACCCGAGTGAGTTCCATTCAAACACAACCTAATTTAAATTACCTAGAAAGCATCTTAAAAACGCGGTAAATGGAAAGCGATAAATAAATGCGGTAAATATACACTAAAAAGCAAGTAATCAAAGCATGCAAATAAAGCATGTAAACCTAAATTAGAAAGCTTGTAAATTAACTAGAAAGCAAGAAATGAAGAAATACAAACTATATTAATGGAGAGGATGATGAATAGTACAACATTCAACCCAAATGGGGTGTCAATCCAAGAACAATTGAAGAAGAACTATCCAAATCACCCAAACCCTAAGCTAACCTAAGATAAAATCGTGTATAAATTGAAAAATCTTCTTATTACAACAAAATTTTCTTTATATAGTAAGTGGAAATAAAAGAAAAGAAGAAAGAAAAAAGAAACTATCTGCAGAAAAACAGGGCATCGATCGATCGATGACTTTGGTTGATCGATCGATCAAGGCCAAATTTTGGCATTTTTGAATGGTTGATCAATCGAACAAAATCGTCGATCGATCGATCAAGCAGGGGTGAGCCAAGAAGCATCTTCTGCATTCTTTTCTTCCTCTTTTGCCTTCCTTTATTTTCCCTCCGCTGAAATCGCCGTAACTTCTTCATTATGAATCGGAATCGCACACCGTTCACGGCCACACGAAGCTAGCGAGGAGGGTACAATTTTCGTGAAATGTTGGCCAGGTGTCCAAGCTGTGAAATGACTAAAATGCCCTTGAACGTGCGATTGCATACGGAACTTCATCGGAATGTGTCCGAACTTCATACTTAGTACCTAAATACATATAAAGGCCCAATTACACCTTATATATCATGTTAACAATATAAACCGAGATTGTCTGATTAACGGGCTTAAATATAGAGATTAAGGCACCCGAGGGGGCTAAAATACGTAGGTTCGAGAGATGAAATACGCAATATTTGCGTATTATCAGTTAGTATTGATGGTAATGCAAGGGTTAGAGGTAGGCCTCAGTTGACTTGTGGGATATTGTAAAAAAGGACATGATATCATGTGATTTAATCGAAGATATTGCACTGAACATAATGGAATGAAAAAATAAGATTCGTGTGGTCGACCATAAATAATTGATAAAAGGCTTTGTTGAGTTGAGTTGAGTTGAGTATTGTACTTTTCTCAGTACAAGGGTTTTAATAACTCATTGACTATTCTTTGTAATTAAATGAATGTTTATGCTTATATTGATTTAGCATTAGGTACTTAATATATGTGTTTGTATTGCTTAAAACAATCTTGGATGTTTTAATTGAATATTTGAGTAAAGATGAATAAGTATTTTGGAAGAACTGAAAATAACCACGCTCTCTCTCCACTAACACCCTGATTTTTTTCTAAATTTCGTCCCCACTCTTTGGAAATCATGTGTACACATGTATTTATCTTTGTACTTTTTCTTCCTCGTTTTCTTTGTGATTTGGTATAGAATGTATCCAGAGTTTGATATGGTTTGGGTTTTCTCTAAAATTGCATATCTCAAAATAGGGAGAACGAATTTCATTTAGAGAAAATAATAAGGTCGTGACTTTTTTTTAGATGAGGATGTTTTGAGTATTTTTACTAGGAAAATAAGAGTTACTAGATAAAGTTGAGGATAAAAAATATATATGGGAAAATTAGATTATTCTTATTATTTTTTATGAAAGATAATTTTTAGTAGAATATGAAAAAGGAAGGAGAGGTAAGATAACAAGATGTCGAGCTAAAATAAAAGCAATAAAAACCACATAATTCCATTCATAATCCTTTTACAACACCTATTTTTTCTTTCTAAAAACCATTTTTATTCAAATAATAAAATATGTTCACAAAAGGATGGCATGAGTACACTGTAACACCCCGCCTAATTAAATACCGGGTGGCCAGTCCCATACCAAATTAAAACAGAATATACAGTTGGCTCATTCTTAGCATCACTGTCGAAAACATTTACAACTCACCCAATACCCAATTAAGCTGGTGTTAAAAACTTTCCAAATTTAAATTTCAACAAAATCATTTTTAGTTTAAGAATAACACTACACATTTTATACTACAATACTGATAACGCAATAAATAACTCAAAAGAATTTAAATGCAATTGGAATAAACATTCCCAAATAATATAAATCCTTTGCAATAATCCCAAAAATGTTAAATGTATTAAAAAGTCCCGAATACAATAGTATTTAACCCCGATAGAAAAAGATAACTGAATCCTTTGGGCGACATGCCCTAACTAAGAATACTGTGAATCAAAAGATGAAAGGCGTCTAAGCAAAAAATCCATAGCTCCATAGTTCAACATCATCTGCTAAGGTTGGCGTCCCTGTTGCTGGACACCTGATATAGAAGATACAAAAGAAAATATGTAAGGAAATGGGTCAAAGCCCGAATGTGCAGATGATTTTTAAAATAGCAAGTATTTAACAAGTGCAATAAATCATTTATTATGTACATGTTAGATCCAACTCTCACTTGTTATTCTTACCTCTCAACTAGAGTGCACACTTAACGTTTCCTATTAACGTCCTAGTTAATGGTTCCTCTTTTCCAATTTCCATATTATAATTCCATTCCCATATCATAATCCCCGTATGTCCCATACCATACGTCACATTATTATTCATTTACATTTCTCATTTATGAATCTTTTCTCATTAACATGAATCATTTCTCATTAATATGAATTAAGCTTTTCAATTCTGTAAGAATAAACATTCATTAACTTAATTCCATTATCTTTCTCTATTCACCGTTATCTACAATTATCACTGTAGATAGATTTAACCACAATATATATCCATTCAATCATTTAATCCATTATATATATATATTCATATATAATACGGCACCCCGAGTCACAGCTGCGGTGCAATGCATTACTCTGCTATCATGTCCCAATATCGTAGGTCACCGAATAGGGGACTAAAGGTTCGGTAAGATTCCATGAACCACAAACAACAACAAATAAATTGGAGGCGAACATAGTTCTCGTATCCATGGGTCACGCACATACCTACGTACCCACAGTCAGCGGACTTATCAACTCCCCAATAAGTCTTTCATAGACCTATGTTCTCGAGCGACAAATCAAAGATCCCATGGATTCATCAGGATATGACTGCCCTCACGCACAAACCTCCCACCGATAGCAAGTAAGCTAGGTATGTCATACACATAAATCATCAATCAATCAAATAGGTATTATCATACCTATAATATAATATCAATAAGGTAATATCACTACCCTAAGATATTTCCCATACGTAGCATTATATCTCTTTTAAATTCCACGTATTAAAATATCATATCTTTACTTCATAATTTAATTATCCTCTCATCCTATAACATCTCTCCACTCCCAACGTCGTTAAGGTTCATGCGCGGAGCATCTCGCAAAGAGAAATCTAAACTAGGAACCCCTCCAATACACTACTACTTAACTTTGTCGATCGAGGAGGTCTGACAACTTCAATTATGCGATCGGGATAACCTCATACTTTCTTTCAACCAAATGTTTTCTAAACTCCCATCTATTATCCTCGCATCCTATAACATCTCTCCACTCCCGACGTCGTTAAGGTTCATGCGTGGAGCATCTCGCAAAGCGAAATCCCAACAAGGAACCCCTCCAATACACTACTACTTAACTTTGTCGATCGAGGAGGTCCGACAACTTCAACTATGCGATCGGGATAGCCTCATATCTTCTTTCAACCAAATGTGTTCTAAACTCCCATCTCTATCCAGGAGACATACCACTACGCTCTTCTATTACACTCCGTCCTTGCGAAATAAATAATGAGCTTAAACTCAGTCCTTGATGTTCAAATTGTAACCCCAAGGCTACCCTCACTCAATACACATGATTCAAATAGGTTTTTCCTCAACATATATTCAGTAAGAAGTCACTAACATCCTACTGGTCCATAACATCATTTCTCCCGAATTATTACGAGTTTAGTTCTCCTTTTAATTAAGGTTAAAATCGATAGTTTCAAATCTCTTATAAACACATCTTCTTTCACTTAGGATTAAACCCTCTTGTAAACTTAAGGATACCCAGGTGTTATATTAAATCACCCCTACTGGTCCTATCTTAAATCCTCATACATCCCCATTTGGAATTTAACAAATGAATCTAGCAACCGAAATTCCATTCAATATAATTTTCATCATTTTAATCACTTGAATCCAAATCAAATTAATTCAAATCTTATCAAGGGTTTACTGATATTTTCTAAGTCCCATAATATCCAAATAATAATCACCAAAGATCCACAAAAGTTTTGGGATAAGAATTAACATTTAAAAAGAAGCAACTTTACATATTCTGGGGAGGTCGATCGATCGAAGGCAGGGGTCGATCGATCGATCCCTCAGGTCACAGCCTGATTTTTTGCATTTTCTGCAACTACGGGTTTAGCAACTTAGGATCATTTAAACCTTCATCTAAACATCCCAAATGACTTATAATCTTTACTACATGATATATCAACATATATGAACGATTTCTAATACTCTAAACATCTTAAAATCATCAAGGGATTTGATTAAAAAGCATGTTTATCTCCTTATTTCCAGAAAATTATCAACATATCAACTTCAAGAACACATCAATGGTTTTCATAATTTCTTCAACAGTTTCATGACTTTCGTGGATTATTATCAACCTAAAATATGAGTTTAATTCCTATATCATTTCAGTTTCCAGAAATCCATTTAATATTCCATTATTTCTTCCAAACGTGAATAATCTTCTCTTTTTATAACTATTCTAACATGGACAATATACGAACTTAAATTGCCATTATCAAACACTTGCCTTTAATGAAGGTCTGATCCTTTGGTGTAGTATATCTCAGTTGGTTGTCCCTTCTCTGGTCAACCTCCGGTGGTGGTTGGTGGTGGTGAACCTTGGTTCTTGTTCTTTTCCTTCCCAAGTAGGCTTTTCCCTTCCCAAGCACCCTTTCACTCTTTCTAGGAAGATGGCTTCTCTACTTTGTGTAGAGGAGATGAATAACCCACATACACTTAATCTAAAAATACTTATAATAGTACAAAATCCGAAATCACTATTCATCCCCCTTAGAAAAATGACCAAAATGCCCTTTCGGGTTGTCTATTCATTTCCAAACGACCCGAGACTCAAAATTAACGTCCAAATAGACTTTTCTGACTATTTCGAACCTTCCGGACGCAACGACGCAGTCGAAATGACTATAAGGTTGATAGAAAATAAATTTCCTTCTTTGCATTGAGAATTTGGAGGCACTACTTATTGGGTGAGAAATTCCGTTTGTTCACAGACCATAAGTCACTACAGTACCTATTCACTTAGCGAGAGCTGAATATGCGTCAGCGCAGATGGATGGAGTTTGTGAAGGACTACCAGTTCGATATACAGTATCATCTGGGGAAGGCCAACGTAGTTGCTGATGCGTTGAGCCGTAGACCGGTAGACGATGTAGCGGATGTTTGGAAAGCGAAGTGGAAGGAATTGGGTCACCAAGACGCAGTGGCACGATCTTTCATATCCGTAATGTCGGTCACGCCCGAGATTGTTACGAGGGTGATACAGGCACAGACTACAGACCTATTTTGCCAGGAGCAGATTGTGCGACTTCTAGCCGAGGGTGCTGAGTCCTATTCTGTTAGTTCTGATGGAGGTTTGCGGTTTAATGGGAGATTGGTGATTCCAGAAGGCGCGAAGTTACGTCATGAAGTGATGACTCATTCTCACGGGTCCCGATTTGCAGTACATGCGGGAGGTGATAAAATGTACCAGGACATGAGGCGTCAATACTGGTGGAGTGGGATGAAGAAGGACATCGCCGAGTTTGTGTCCAAGTGTTCTACCTGCCAGCTGGTGAAGGTGGACCACCAGAAACCGTCAGAATTTCTTCAGCCGTTGGAAGTACCCGCGTGGAAGTGGGAGGGTATTTCCATGGATTTCATTACAGGGTTGCCTACATCACAGCGGGGCCACGATTCTATCTGGGTGATTGTAGACCGTTTGACCAAGGTGGATCATTTTCTGCCAGTGAGGACAGATTATACCACGGGTCAGTATGCTCAATTGTTTATCGCTGAGATTGTTAGATTACATGGGGTGCCCCTGAATATTGTGTCACATAGGGAAAAGATTTTTGTGTCACGTTTCTGGGAAAGTTTTCAGGAGGCTATGGGTACTGAGTTGAGGTTGAGTTCAGCTTACCACCCACAGACAGATGGACAGACAGAGCGTAGTAATCAGATGTTAGAGGATATGCTACGCATGTGTGTTCTCGATTTTGGAGGAGGTTGGGAACCAAATCTTCCACTGGTAGAGTTTGCTTATAATAACTCTTATCAGTTTACGATTGGCATGGCTCCATTTGAAGCTTTGTATGGCAGGCCTTGTCGTTCTCCAACCTGTTGGCTCGAGGTGGGGGACAACAAGTTGCTAGGACCAGAAGTGATTCAAGAGACCTCCGCGAGGATTGAGATAATCAGGAGTCGTATTCGGGTAGCCCAAGACAGGCAGAAGAGCTACGCCGATGCGGAATGGTTCTTCCGGGAGTTTAATGTGGGAGATCAAGTGTTATTACATGTATCTCCTATGAAGGGAGTGATGAGGTTCGAGAAGAAGGGTAAGTTGGCTCCGAGGTACGTAGGACCATTTCCCATCATCGAGAGGATTGGGCCGGTAGCATACAGGTTGGGATTGCCAGAACATTTACTTCGCATCCACGATGTATTCCACATCTCGTCGTTGAGACGATATCTTCGGGATGATATGGCCCATACTCACATTGCGATAGATGAGATTGACTTACAGTCTGATAGTTCTTACGAAGAGAGGCCAGTGGCTATTCTAGACTATAGTGAGAGGAGATTGAGGTCGAAAATAGTTCCACTTGTGCGAGTCCAGTGGGAGCATCATAATGTGGAGGAATCCACTTGGGAGCGTGAGGCAGATATGCGCGATAGATATCCAGAGTTGTTTTTACCAGGTATGCCTTATTTTCCAAATTTCGAGACGAAATTCCGTTGTTAGGGGGGAAGTATGTAATACCCCGTATTTTTATGCTATATTAATTTGGGGATTTATTAAATTTAATGTGACGGTTTATTTAATAAAAATCCGAAAATTAATTATGTAATAATTATTAACGTGACGAGAGTTAGTAATTATGGGAAACTTGTCGAATATTACTAATGAGAATAGTAATATATTATATTGGTTATATTGAATGTCATAAGTGAATTAAATGACTATTTCGGAAATTTAAGTCGGAACATGCCCGTGTCACGTCAAGACTAATTTTGTTAAATAAAAAGTAAATATTTTATAAGTTGTTCGTATGGTCGTTTTGAGTGGGCCAACGCATCCGGAAGGGTCGAGATAGTCAGAAAAGTATACCCGGGGATTTAGTTTGGGTCTCGGGGCGTTTTTAGGCCTAATTGGTGCCCCGGGAGGGCATTTTAGTCATTTTACATAAGTGGGTAATTAAACCCACGAATTTTAGCCAACCTATATCAGCCATTAGGTCAACCTCTTAGGGTTAGAACATTCACAACTCAAGTGACGGCCATTGGAGAAGAGAGGAGAGAGCTCCAAGGCAACCCAAGGCCAAAAAGCCACCGGTTCGCACCGCCACCACCGCGTAGATCACGAGTCAAGGAACGCAACCATACCAAAATCAGCCGTGAATCTGCATACCAAAATCCGAGACAAGTTTTTAAACTTGCTATTTTCGTTGATGCAATCTTCATGTTAGTTTAGGAATGAATTGTGATAAAAACTATGGAAGAAAACCCCATTTTTTATAGGAGAACCCATGTAGTATTGATGTATATGTTAATTCTGGAAACCCTTTCCATGTAGAGGTAATAATCCACTAAATTTGGTGATCATAATAAAGAAATATTGGAGAAAGATTCATTAGAAATCTGTTTAAGAAAATTCTAGGGTTCTTGATGATTGGACATGATTTTAGGTTGAAAATCCATGTTTAATGATAGTTATACACATGCTTTACGTTATAAACACCTGGTATAATGTTATGATGATGAAAGTAGGATTTTTGGGACGATTAGAATGGGAAAACATAGTTTTGGATGAAGAAGTTTGATGAATCCCGTAACTGCATTCAGCAGAATTTTGCCCAGACCTTCTTGATCGATCGATCGAGCCTAGAGCATCGATCGATCGAAGGTTCGATCGATCGATCCCCAAGCTTCGATCGATCGACCCCTCCTGGCAGACTCCTATTTCCCTTGTTTAATTAGTTAAATTAAGTTTATCGTGAAATAATTTTTGGGCATTCTAAATAAAATGATTTGGGAGATATTGAGGACCAGTAGGGTATATCTAATAATGTTGGAACCTTTAATATTCAACGAGAATGATATTTATGGGATATTTACTTTAGGTTGTTAGATTTATGAATTTAAAGGGTGAGGTGCATAAGAGAGTTACGTTGGAATCTAATAAAGTCACTTACTGAATTTCAGATGTGTGGGGATATAATCCACGAGTGTTAGGTAATAAGTGAGAAAACCCCTTCGAGTTAAGGTTAGGAATAAAACCTTATACGTAATTCTATAACTGTGAAATTAAGGATTAATGGTATAATTACGGGTGATGAGTAGAAACTATTTCAATATGATAAAGGGGTATATTTATATGATTGTGTGTACATATATTATATGCATGTGAAAAACCGCGCTACTTGCTATCCTTGAGGTTACCGCGCTGAGACAGTCTTATCTCGATGGGACCTTTATGGGGGATATTGACTTGTACCCTAGAAGATAGATATCCTTGGTACAGGCTATCGAATCGATAGTTCAGACGGTCCTAAGAGACGCGAGTATGTGCGCCATCCTCTTAGAGACTTGGAATCTATGCTTCGCCTCAATATTGTTTGTGTATGTGTTAATACAATTCGAGAGTGATTCCGAATTCGTATTCCCCTTGCTTTGAGTGGTATGGGGTTTGGATAGTGGAAGTATGCACGCACCATAGTTTTATTCGGGGTGCTGTTATATATATATATATATATATATATATATATATATTATACGAGTAGTTAATATATATATATATATATATATATATATATATATATATATATATATATATATATATATATATATATATATGAGATTATGAAATTTGAGACAGACTACTGTGATTGGATAAGTAGGACATGGTTGTTGACTTATATTATAAATACTTATTTTGAGAAAGTATAAAATGTCACGGGTACTTTATAAATTTTTACGAAGTTAAAGATAGAGAACTTTGGCTACAAATTGGAACATCTTTTTAAATCGAAATCGTGTATTGTAAATCTTTCGAGTAATCTAAGTTAAGTTAAATCTTTTAGAAAGACTAGTATGATAAATGTTAAAACAAACCGTTGGGAAGGTTAGTGCGATAGGTGTGCACATTAGAAGAGAGGTGAGTATTTTCTCAAGAGAGGGGCGTACTAATATGTTGTTGTATTGGCCTGTATCAATTTAAATACTTGCTAAACGTATTTTAAATCAAACACACTTTCGGGCTCTGACCCGTTTCTTTTTCTCTCTCTCTTGTATATATATATATATATATATATATATATATATATATTTTCAGGTGCCCAGCCATAGGGGCGTCTTGCTTAGGATCCCTTGAGAAGAACGAGCTGCAGCTTAGGTGGGAGTTGCAGGTCACTTGAGTAGACGGCTTCCGTTATTGACTCCACTCCTAGTACTCTCGTTTATTGGGCACGTGTCGCCCCTTTTCATCATTTCATTTGTTGTTGGGACATTTATATTTAAGTTATTTCCGGTATTGTTCTATGGGATTTATTCAGGATGGATTTGTGATTTTAGTTTCATATGTTGACATTCGATTGACGAATGTATTATGTTATTTAGATTTTTGTGGTGTGATTCTTAATTGTAGAAATGTTGTTTTAAATAAATAAATCTTTTTCTTTAATTAAAATTTGGAAAGTTTGTATGAAAAATGTTTTTGACACTTAGCGTAATTATTTAGGGTGTTAAATTGGAAAATTTATTTTATCGTCAGTGATGCTGAGAATAAACCAACTGTTAACCTTGATTTAATTTAAAAAAGGAGTGATCGTCCGGTATTTAATTAGGCGGGGTGTCACAATTTCTTTTAGAGACATTTTATCTATTCAGTTTATTTCAGATTTTGGGTTGTAATTAATTTAGTGATGCAGACTTTGTATTTGGTTGCATTCAGTATTCGGATTACTTAGAGGAGTATTCCTCCAGTTTCATTATTATTCCATGGTTATTATATTGTGACTATGTTGTGGTTGTTATGTTAGCATTTAATAATCTAACTTATTGTATGTTAATCGGATTTAATTAAAATTGACAACTCACTTTTTAAATATTAGGTGTCTAGTAATTGCTAAAAATATTTTTCGAGAGTGATGCTATGAACTGAACCAACTTGACATTTTGTATTAATTTGAATAAAGGAGTAGCTACTCGGTATTTAATTAGTCAGGGTGTCACAAAACCAATGTTAATGGATGCGCCTTGCAATACTTAAGTCCTAAATTTTCATGGTTCACCATCATTGGCTCTCACTCAGTACATTTTTGAAATTATATCTCTGTATCGTGCACTTGATCAAATCAATTCACTACACTCGATACTTAATCCCTCTGTTCAGAATATGATTTTCTGACAATTTTTTTTTGTGCAATGTTCATGGAAATTTGTTTCTTTTTATTATTTTGTTCTTTATAGTGGAAAATAATATAGTTTGTAGATGAATCCTACTATGAGAGTGATATCGTAGCTTCTTCTGAGTCAAATGAAAAGAGAAGGGAACATTGATTGGTCAAATAAAAAAATAGTAGATACTATTTTTTCCTTCCTTGTATTGGAACTAAGGCGCTTGCTAAGCATTTTTATGTTAGACTTCTCATAGTTGATTTTTTTCTATTACCGGGACTAAGACTTTTCAATGACTGCATTCCTTTCTTCAGTAGGTATTTGTTGCTAGCGTTCTAAAGGTCTATATAATTGTTGATATCTGCATAATATTATTACCGTTCTCAGTAATATTTATATCCTTGGGTGGAGTTGAAACATATTGAGGTTCTTTCGTCCTAATTCGCCTTAAATTTATTCAGACGTCGACAACAGATGCTGTATTATGGGTTTTTTTACCCTAATTTCTTAGCTTCCAAAACCCACATCCTACCAATGGGCGTTTTTGGTATTTTTTTTGGTATCATATCACGTGGTGTCTGGACCTGCTTTAAGCGCACCTCGACTAATCCACGTTCGCGATTTGTGGCTTCCGTTGGCCAAGCATTATTTTGACATTGCCGGGGATCGAACTGGGGACCAAACCCAATCCACCCCCAAAATTGTCCTAGTGACAGCCTTATACCACTGATGTATATTATTTTTTTGTATCATATAATAGTTTCATTATCGACGACCGATGTATTGTACTGTTCTATTTTTTTCTTCAGAAAAACAAGTTATGTTCATGTTCATAACATAAACCTCTTCATAAATCACCAAGTTATACTTAAGTTAATGTGAACTATACGTCAATGACCTAAAAATCAAGACAATATGATTTCTAGAGAGAGAAACAAAAGAGCTCTTCTATTTCAAGAACTGGAGAACGAATACAAATGAGATTATAATAGGTATTTATATGAGAGGAATTACTTGCTAATAAAGTAATTAGCTAAAATGACTAAAATACCCAACTAAAAATAAAAGAATGCCTAATTAGTCCAAAATATATTTCGAAACTAATTAAGGTAAGAAAAGCGCTAGAAAGAACTAAAGATAGAAAAAACAATGAAAATAAAATGGATTCCCACCACTCTCCTCCCACCAAAAAGAGTTCGTCCACGAACTCAGAGAGGAAGGCCAACATAGTCACCCTCTAAAACTGTAATCAATGCATGGCTAGAAGGATGCTCAGTTTCATTGAGATACTCTGGTGATTGATTCATCGCTAACATGGCCCGACGACATGGCAGAGGGCAATCTAAAGCTCGATGTCCCACGGTGCTGCAATTAAAGCACCAAAATATGGGAGGGCCTGAATGGGTTACAGCGAATGGGTTGCAGCGAATGTGGAGATACTGCAATTAAAGCACCAAAAGATGTTGATCCTGGTGTTGTAGGGGAAACATAACTCAAGGAAGGTGGAGGTCGGGATGCTGGAGGAGATGTGAGGGCTTCATGATAGGCCTTGACCTTGGTAACATACTCTTCTGCCTTCAAAAAGGTCGGTATATCTCTCAATAGAAGGCCGCGCTGAATATGTGGCTGCAGTCCCAGAATATAGAGGTTGATCCGCTAATCCTCACTCTCGAGCAGACGAGATGTAGTGCAAAGGAGCAGGAACTGTCCCGTATACTCCACTATCGAAGACGTATCTTGCTGGAGAGACTGAATGGGCTTAGAGAGGTCTTGCTCGTATGTCGTGGGTATAAAGGAGGCATAAAGAGATGCCTTAGGATCGAGCCAGCCATGAATAAGAAGGATTCCAATAGCCGTCTTATGATAGCAAAGATCATTCCACCAAACTCAGGAAAAATTCTGAAATTCGGTGGAACCTAGAAGAACACATGAGCGGCCTTGGACGCTCTTGTAATAAAAAACTGTATCCACAGCGGCAAGCCAATCGGTCATATAATCTGGGGAGAATCTACCATCAAACATAGGAATATCTATGCGGATATCCCCATGGTGACTCCGTGAAAGTAACTAGAGTGCTAATGAGAGTGGGTCTCTATCCTGATGAGCTCTTAGGCCCATCACATCACTTGGCGCAGGTGCAATATAATGAATAGGGACCGGTGGCATCTGTGCAAGTGGTGGATTAGGATGATGAACATGCGGGGCCATGGTAGGTGTTGGGGGATCACACTGATAACGGGAACTCATGCCAATAAAGTTTCCACATTCTCCGCAATAGAAGTAATGACGATCCCATAATGGAATGGGGCGATGGGCGTCGAGTGGGGGAATCCACTAGAAGACACTATGATGAGTATCCCCGACGACAGAGGGGGGAGAGGAATAGGTGTAAAGTAGAGAGAGATCATGATGGGAGGGTGTGTGATGTGACGATGGGGGATGTGGTATGTATGGTGGTGTGTGAAGATGCAAACGTGGATCAATATTTTGGTCAAAATTGGCATCTGTGCAAGTGGTGGACAAGGATGATGAACATGCGGGGCCATGGGAGGTGTCGAGGGATCTCACTGATAACGGGAACACATTCCAATAAAGTGTCCACATTCTCCGCAATAGAAGCAATAACGATCCCATAATGGAATGGGGCGATGGGCGTCGAGTGGGGGAATCCACTCGAAGACACTACGATGAGTATCCCTGACGTCAGAAGAGGGAGAGGAATATGTGTAAAGTAGAGAGAGATCATGATGGGAGGGTGTGTGGTGTGTGGTGTGTGGTGTGATGATGGGGGTGGTGGTATGTATGGTGTTGCGTGAAGATGCAAACGTGGATCAATATTTTGGTCAAAATTGCCAAAATCATATGGGTCAGGTGGTTCAGGTGGTCGAATAGGGTTGAGATTAGGTGGATGGTTGAGGGGAATTGTGTTTGGGATTTCGAGAAACTCAGGTAGGGTTAAATTTTGGGTGTGTCCACATTCTTGGGTAAAATTAGGGTTTAAATTTTGGTTGAAAAAATGATAATGGGGTCCGGGTTCAGAGTGGGCTTTATGGCCGGGGTAAGAATGCACATAATGTGGTTCTGAACTAGGGTTTCTATTGGGACATCAGGCATTTGACTTTTTTTTTGCACTGGTTGGGTAGAAATGAGGGTTTTTAAGGTTTAGAGGTTGCTTTGGTTATAGAGTTGAGGGTTTAATACAGGGATGGGGAAAATTTAAGATTTGTGACACCCCACCTAATTAAATACCGGATGATCAGTCCTTTATTAGATTAAATCAGAATATCCGATTGGTTCAGATTATACATCACTGTCGAAAACTTTATTATTAAATACTAATGACCAAATATTTAACAAGGATGATGTCAAAATTTTATCTTTTAATTTAAGTAAAACTAGGTTAACGAATAATTAAACATTCACCATTCACATCAATCTCATATGATAGGAAATAACTGCAATAATAATTGTTACTGAAGTAAACACTTCCAACCTAAGTCACAAGTACAATAATCCAATAGAAATAAATTAACAATTGAAAGAAGTAAATAGCTAAATACAAAATCTCTGAATATCTGAATAGAGAAGGGGCAACATGCCCTAACTGATGACATAACCCCAAATGAAGAAATGATGGATATAGAGGCGTCTACTATCAAGGTTCTGTAACTTCCACAACAGCTATAACTCATCGAGTAAACGGAACTCCTATGCTTGGTGTGCCAGTGGCTGGGCACCTAAAATATTTTTACAAGAAAATAGATTTGTAGAAAACGGGTCAGAGGCCGAGTTGAAAACAGTTTAAAAATCAGCAAGTGCTTAAATTAAGTCAATAGCATAAATAGTAGTCATGTTAGATTATTGTACTCACTTAAGATGCTCACCTCTCATCTAATGTGCACGCCTAACGTATCTTCAAACCCTACTAGTTTTTATTCTCATGCTAACTAATCCTTTCCAATCTAACATCTATTCTTATCCCAATATCGTTCCCATGTATTTCTCTCGTGATATACGTAATACTTATAATCAATTACTCTTTAACCTGGATAAGCTCCTTTCAATTTAATACCATTAAGTGTTCACCAACTTAATTCCTTTCAGATTTCATTATTATTCATGTCTACTTAATTCACACAGTATATGGTATCACAAGTATATATATACATACTCTCTCTCTCTCTCTCTCTATATATATATATATAGACACACACACACACAATACTGCACTCTCAGACATAGCTGCGGTGCATGCATACTCTACTATCATGTCCTGGTGCATCGTTCATTGCATAAAGGACTATAGGTTCAATCTCTCGTGAACTATAAAAACAAATACATATATTGGAGGCGAATATAGTTTCAAGCCGATGGGCTACGCACATACTTAAGCACCCATACGACCGTCATCACTACCATTCTCACAGATAGCTCGTACCTAAATTCTATGCTCTAGTTATACAAATTAATATCCCACCTGAAGGCTCCTCAAGGCATGATCGTCCACAACGCGTAATCTCCATTCGATAGCAAGCAACGTAGTTATGTTATACACATAATTGTTCAATTGATAATTACACACACAACTTATTATATTCATTAGGTATTCACGCAACCCAAGTCCCCAAAATTGTCATTTGAATTCTCATTCGAACGAGGTCGTTCGAACGACCTGGGCAGGTCTTGGAATGAGAATTCCGAGAGCGTCTTCTACATTCCAAACTTTGAATTTCACTCTCTTCCATCATCCAAAACCCATGCTAATTTATCTCAACATCAAGTTAAAGGTTCTTAATCATCTCCCTACAGGATTAGGCACTCTTTACCCCATTTTTAACATCAAATCCGTAGAATTTTAATAGGGATTAAGATAAATTCCATAAATCTTTAAAAGCCCTAAATTCATATGACCTCCATTAACAATAATTTAAACCCAGATTAAATTTCCTGAAATCACCATATAAAATCCAGATTTTATCATACCCAAAACATGGTTATTCAACTACATGCAAACCTATATCCCCAATTAAAGATTAATACCCGATTTCAATCCCAAATTCACAATATAATGATTAAAACCTCAATTAATCTAACATGGGCATATATGCTCTAAAATCATGCAAGATAAACACTTACCTTTTTGTGAACTTCTGATTCGCTGAATGAAACTGGTATAGGGGTGATCCTCTCTTCACAATCTATGCGTTGGTGTATTTTTGGTGTGAGAGCTTGAGTCTTTATCCCAGGGCTCCTATGGAGTTCTTATTCTCATTCTTCGGTCCTCTCTGTCTCTCACTTAGTTTTGGAAACTGACAGATAGCCTATTACCCACGTACACTTCCTTTTTAATTATCTATTTTCGTCCATTTTAATTCCCCAAAATCTCAAAAGTCCAAAATACCCCTCTGGGGTGTCGGTTTGGACTAAATGGCCCCGAAATCCAAATAAAACACCCGAGTAGAGATTTCTCACTATCTCGACCCTTTCGGACTCATCAACGCGATCGAAATGGTCATACCAGTTACAGAAAAATATTTTTTGAACCCAATAAAGTAATACCGACACGACTCACACGTGCGTCCCAACTAAGTGTATTGTAACTGCAGTATTTTCCACTCCCGACCATAATAATATTTTCATAATCATTTATTACTTTACTCGCTAAGTAATATTAAACATAATTATCACTAATAAATACTAACTCTCATCACGCTAGTAATTATTCCATTTAAATACGAATTAATTATAAATAAACATTATCTATTTAAATTTATCTTAATTCCACAATTAAAATAAAGTCCCTCAAAATTACGGGATATTACATACTTCCCCACTAATCAAGAAATTTCTTCCCGAATTTTAGACATAACCGCTACTAATATTGAGGATCTTACGACACCGTATCCTGTCGTATTCAAAACCAACTTCAAGGTAAGGCTCGATCACTTTAGTCCCAGCTTCAAAGCAAGCTTGTTTAACTGTCTAGATACTGATATTCTTCATCAGTTATAAGTCATATCTCAATAACGACACCTCACATTGTGCTCCTACCCACGACATTTGAATAAAAAGAGTCTATACATCATTGGCCCTATTATCTCAATAGTATTGGAAGGCTGCACATCAGTACGCGCTAACTTTCCGTATTCATCTAAACATAAAACTACTATCCTGAGGGAATCCATATGAACATATGACCACTCTTATCAATCCTTTAAATGTCAGTGCCTGAAGACGTAACTCTTACGATAGTCAAAACCACCCAAGACCCTTTGTGGTTATTCCACTTTAGTCATCGGACTTTAACTCTCGATCAATCCAAAATTTCTGATTATCCGCACACCTCTGAACAACCATAGGGAGAATGGTTAAGGTTTTTCCACACAAAACCGCAATAAACACCTTGTTCACAACAAACAGGTAGAGTGTTTACACACAACTCTAACGTTAGGTAATATATTCTCCCAATTATCGTAGTATACTTCACTTACCAGCTATATCAGTTGTGGAAATGAAATAATCACAGTGATTCCAAAATCACATCATACAGCTTCACTTGTTATCGATCACCTATTGCCTACTCCTCGATTATAGGTGATACGACCTGCTCAAAATAAAACGTCATCTCCACTGCTTCTTGAAATACCATATTGGAGGTGGGGTTCAAGGATCTCATTCTAGTTCATAATCATATTGGGCAGGACCACACACTAGCGCGCTCCTTCTTTTAAAAGAAAGGTTGGGGCACACTATCTAATAGTGTAACTCATCCCAAAGAAATAATAATTACTCCCTTTTTGGTTAACTTGTTCCACACATTCGAAGGAAACCATGACCTGATCTTGATGTTAGCAACCCATCAACAAAATTTACCAGCTTGGATGTCCCCTTCCATTACTGGAATCATCAACTTGATATAAATTTTTTTGGTTGATCATCTTGCTCCAACCGACTTTTATCTACGAGTGATGCACGCAGAGACTACTCACTATGTCCCGCTCAACACCGACTTCCACTTATTGCATCTCACATTAAGTGGTACTTCATACTCTCCTTTTTTCCTCGGGGTATTCCAAAAGTTCTGACCTGTACACTTTTCGTCACGATGTGAACTTCTGGACTCTTTATACCTTATTGACATCTTCATTGTATTTATGCGCAAGTCAGTCTCAACATTCGACTGGGTAGGACTTCACTCCACATTTCCATAATAGTTAAGTTTTCCTCTTCTTAAGAGATATCCCTTTTTAAATGGCTTCCCACAGCCTTTCAACCAAATTTGGGTGTGCTCCTCTGATCGCACACATATATATCAATTACCATTCTTCTCACGTGACGATTAATCCACTTTACCAATTCCACTTTGTTATATAAGCCCTACCGACATATATTTCACACATCTATTCTCACGTCCCTTTAACCCGGACAATTCTGACATGAGCTAACCTGGGCACCCACACACCCTATAAACTGCACCTACTGGCTTAAATATCACATACGCTTTATACATAACACTCAATTATTTATTGCCCCTGCATTCACAATGTGGCTACAATACTTAGGTATTCTCAATCACCCCAAAAATCAAAATCTTAAATTCTCCTTAATGTCGTTCCACCCTTCAACTCGTGGTGATACGTAAAATTTTAAGTACTTCCCCACCGCACAACCAGATCCACTGGCCTTATATCGTAATATAACTTTCAACTTACAGTTATAATTACATACTTCTATAACGACCGAGGTACCAGACTCATGGACTAAGACTAAACATCTCCGTACTTCCAACCTGATGCTAAGTTTCATGTGTGGGATGTCTCGCAAACTAAAATCCAAATAAGGAACCCCACCGATACGCAACTACCTATCATTGTCGATTATCGAAATCCGTTAGGCCCTGAGTCTATAGAATGTACCCCTAAATTCCTGTCTCTTGGCATAAAAGCTATGTCTCCCCCCGCAATTACATTTAAATAAGAACTTTCCCCCTCAAATGCACTATCACTCAACATTGGTGGTAACCAAATTCCATAAACCTCGAATACAGCCAGGACTCTCAAATTCTTATCCTCAGACAAACAAATATAATTCTCAACCCTCGTGTCTCTAAAGGAGTGAAATAACAATGTGCTCTTCTTATCACCAAGCCCAGAGCGCTAAACATAATAACAAGCTGAATCTCTTTGCTCGACAGGAAACCGAATATACCTCGAATCATATCAATAAAGACCCTACACACTGGGATTAAACATTTCAAGACACTATATTTTTTGAAGTCCCTATAACAAGATAATATGGATGCGAGCTCAACCTTCTCGCAAATGAGAAATCACCAAAACAACACATCCTGCCCTAGAGAAGTAACCCCAATAGCCTTGCAATAACTGCCCACTATCGTTCTAACCATTACCATTAATCCTTATCCACGATAATTCCATACTCGCATAAAAAGTCACTAAGATGATTAGTCTCAACAAATTATATACCACCATCAATACACTCGCTCGCCCGTGGTGGCAGCAGATGTAACCCTATTATACCCGGGAGAACATACACATAATAATAATTTTATCGATACATGCACTAAACTCATCTCACACGTTAATCTAGCGTAAATCAAAGTACCGTGACTCATTTGAGTCACACAAGACATACCTCCCTCTCATGGATAAAACTCATATTTTCTACCTTACCGATCTCCCTGGCTGCTCAAATGGTCCCCGGACATAACACACTTGTTCAAACCAAAACAAAATAGTTTAATTATTGCCCGCACTAGGCACCATACTCTTGTTCCTTCACTCGTTACGGGCAAAACTAATGTATGTGGTCCTACTCTCCGTAAAAATACTTCTTTGTATAATTCACTTATTTGTGGCCATACTGAACATATTAAGGTTTTCCTTCTCTCAAACTCTAGTAGTCTCAACTCTTATGGGTACCCCTATTATTCTCATAGTTTTGTTGCTCCTAATGAATACACTACTGGCCTCAATAGCCCTGACTAAAATCACCATCACTTGGTAAGGATTTAGCTATCCGAATCATTTAAATGTGTTCCCTGATGGGTTTCCCCTTGTGGTGTTTCACAAACAACGTTTCACCCAGTCTTACTCTCTAACTAAAATTTTCGATTCTTTTATCCCCCCCACAAGGAAGCGTCAACATCTCTATTGACAAAACGCAACATTATCGCAATTTACACCGACCGTCCAAGCAAAATTCCCCATAAGCGTTGGAAATTCTACTCACGAGTCAATTTCCCACTTAAAATCCTCTTCTTCATTGTACCTACTTCATCCGGTACAAAATTTTCTAAATAATTAAATTCATTTTCACAAACGGACCTCTGTCCGACCTACCTGTGATGAGTTCAAAACAATGTTCACATTTTATCCTGAACATTTGGTGGAGGAACTTGCGGTCAAATCGTACCTAAGATCCTTTAATTGATATAATATTCCACTTCTAAATGTGGTGGTTGACTCTCACCATTATAACTTTACTCCTACGAGATAAAGAAAATTTTCACTTCCGGTTAACCACTCTCCGCCATATGCCCATGCCTTTGGATATTTAACCTTCGTTGGCTAACACACACACAATAGCCGCATTTTTATAATTTCCATGGATGGTCCTCTTCAAAGACTCATCTGACTCTCTCTCAGTCCAACCACGTTGGGTGAGCCTGATTTGGCGCTACTTCCTACTATAGCGATACTTGAAAATTATATATTGCACCCTAGTAGTCTTTATAATCCTAGCTTTCCGTGCCATAATAGGGGTGACCTCGACTATGGTCATCATCCTAAAAAATACTCTATAACCTCTACTGAGCCCTTCCTCCCGTTGTCCTCCCCACGACCCTCGCCAGTCATACTTCATTTTACGAGACACGAACATTCCCAAATAAAAATAAGATTCACTAATATATACGTTATGACAGGAGGATGAAATCTCACCAAAGAAATCAACAATCCTAAATATAGGGATCTATATCAAAGAAAGCTACACTTTAAGCATAATAAGCCGCACATATCCTAAGGACTCTAGAACCTTATGCTCTGATACCACATGTGATACCCTGCCTAATTAAATACGAGGTGACCACTCATTTATTAAATTAAATCAGAATATTCAGTTGGTTCATATGATGCATCACTGTTGAAAACTTTATTATTAAATACTAACCACCTAATATTTAAAAAGGTTGATGTCAAAATTTTATCTTTTAATTTAAGTAAAACTAGGTTAACGAATAATTAAACATTCACCATTCACATCAATCTCATATGATAGGAACTGCCTGCAATAATAATTGTGACTGAAGTAAACACTTCCAGTCTAATTTCAAGTATAATAGTCTAACAGAAATAAATCAACAACTGAAAGAAGTAAATAACTAAATCCAAAATCTCGGAATATTTGAATAGAGAAGGGGAAACATGCCCTAACTGATGAAATAACTCAAAAGGAAGAAATGATGGACGTAGAGGCTTCTACTATCAAGGTCCTGTAACTTTCACAACAACTATAGCTCGTTGAGTGAATGGAACTCTTATGCTTGGTGTCCCCTAATTTGACAAGAAAATAGATTTGCAAAAAATGGTTCAGAACCCGAGTTAAAAATACTTTAAAAATTAACAAGTGCTTAAATTGAGTCAATAGCACATATATTAGTCATGTTAGATTATTGTACTCACTTGAGATGCTCACTTCTCATCTAATGTGCACGCCTAATGTTCCTTCAAACCTTACCAGTTTATATTCTCATGCTAACTAATACTTTCCAATCTATCATCTATTCTTAGCCCAATATCTATCCCATGTATTTATCTCACGATATACATAATACATATAATCAATTACTCTTTAACCTGGATAAGCGCTTTTCAATTTAATACCATTAAGTGTTCGCCAACTTAATTCCTTTCAGATTTCATTATTATTCATGTCTACTTAATTCACATAGTAGATGGTATCATAAGTATATAAATACATACACTCTCTCTCTCTCTCTATATATATATATATATATATATATATATATATACACACACACACACACACACACACACACAATACTGCACCCCGAGACACTGCTGCGGTGCATGCATACTCTGCTATCATGTCCTAGTGCACCGCTCATTGCATAAAGGACTATAGGTTCAATCTCTCGCGAACCATCAAAACAAACGCACATATTATAGGAGAACATAGTTCCAAGCCGATGGGCTACGCACATATCTACGCATCTGTAAGACCGTTATCACTATCATTCTCATAGATGGCCTGTACCTAGGTTCTTTGCTCTAGTGGTACAGATCAATATCCCACTTGAAGGCTCCTCAAGGTATGATCATCCACAACGTGCAACCTCCACTCGATAGCAAGCACCATAGGTATGTTATACACATAATAGTTCAATTGATAAGTACACACACAACTTATTATATTCATTAGGTATTCAAGCAACCCAAATCCCCAAATTTACATGTAGTATTATCATCTCTACTACTCACAATACGTTAACCATACGATTTATCTCTCTTTCATATATACTCTTTAAGTTTATATCGGTCCAACATATTTCCTTAGTAGTTACACAATTTATCTCACCACTGGACCATGAAACGAAGTTACCCTAGAATAGCATAGGTCCTATTCTCTAACTCGAATTAACCTAGAAGGATTTTAACTCATCAGGGAAAAATTTTACATTTCTGAAATCTCGTTAGAAGTTGGGGATTCTCGTTCGAACGAGGTCGTTCGAACAAAATTTTCACTTCGAATGAACTCTAAAATCTCGTTAGTAATCTCGTTGGAATTGTTGTTTGAATTCTCATTCGAACGAGGTCGTTCGAATGACCATGGTAGGTCTTGGAACGAGAAGTCCGAGATCGTCTTCAACATTCCAAACTTTGAATTTCACTCTCTTCCATCATCCAAAACCCATGCCAATTTATCTCAACATCAAGTTAAAGGTTCTTAATCATCTCCCTACAGGATTATGAACTTTTTACCCCATTTTTAATAACAAATCCTTAGAATTTTAATAGGGATTAAGATAAATTTCTCAAATTATTAAAAGCCCTAAATTCATATGACCTCCATTAACTATAATTTAAACTCAAATTAAATTTCGTGAAATCACCATATAAATCCCAAATTTTATCTTACCCAGAACATGGTTATTCAATTACATGCAAACCTATATTCCTAATTAAAGATTAATTCCCAATTTCAGTCCCAAATTCACAATATCATGATTAAAACCTTAATTAATCTAACAGGGCATATATGCTCTAAAATCAAGCAAGATAAACACTTGTCTTTTCGTGAACTTCTGATTCGCTGAATGAAACTGGTATAGGGGTGATCCACTCTTCATGATCTACGCATTGGTGTGATTTTTGGTGTAAGAGCTTGAGTCTTTATCCCAGGGCTCCTATGAAGTTCTTCTTCTCCTTCTTTAGTTATCTCTGTCTCTCACTTAGGTTTGGAAACTGACAGATAACCTATTACCCACGTACACTTCCTCTTTAATTATCTATTTTCGTCCACTTTAATTTCCCAAAATTTCAAAAGACCAAAATACCCCTTGGAGGTGTCAGTTTGACCTAAATTGCCCCAAATCCAAATAAAACACCCGAGTAGAGTTTTCTGATTATTTCGACCCGTGTAGACTCATTGACTCACTCGAAATGGTCATACGAGTTACAAAAAAAAATATATTTTTAACCCAATAAAGTAATACCGACACAGCTCACATGCGCGCCCAGCTAAGTGTATTTTAACTGCCGTATTTTCCATTCCTGACCATATTAATATTTTCGTTATCATATATTACTTTACTCGCTAAGTAATATTCAACATAATTATCACCAATAAATACTAACTCTCGTTATGCTAGTAATTATTGCATTTAAATCCGGATTAATTATAAATAAATTTTCTTCATTTAAATTAATTAATCTTATTTCCACAATTAAAATAAAGTCCCTCAAAATTTCGGGGTATTACAAGATTGAAAAGGATTGGACAACCTGTCGGTGGTCTTTTTGTGCCGGATAAGGAACACCATCAAGATACTATCGATAGGTGGTAGGGGAACCAAAGTCAACCACCATATTAATGGACGCATGTTGTCGGCCAACCCCTAGGGTAAACTCAGTAGCCGCAAAAGGTGGATACAGGGTGTCAGCAGTCCCTGTTACATTTTTTGTGGTGTATAGTGTCGCAATCCCGTTACAGATATGGGGGTGCCTTCGGGTTGCTTTCTGGCTCTTCAAGGGTCTTCTTGAGGGTGATTTAGTACTAGGGTTTCATGGAAGGGATTAGGATTTTGAGACTTGGCAAGAAGTTGAATTAGGTTTTGTATTTGTTCTTCTATTCTATCCACTTTGTCTTCCATTCTTGAATTTTTTTCCTCGTAACTCTTGATTAATCTCCTCTTGAATTTGCTTTGTCTTATTCGAAGGCATTGAGAATGTAGTGCAATATTTGATATTATACACACTAACACCAATGTTTGGAGTGACACCCGCTCTGATAGCAATTTGAAATGAACTACACGTTAATGACCTAAAAATCAAGACAATATAATTTCTAGAGAGAGAAACAGAAGAGTTCTTATATTTTAAGAAGTGGAGAAAGAATACAAATGAGATTGCACTAGTATTTATATGAGAGGAATTACTTGCGAATCAAATAATTAGCTAAAATGACTAAAATACCCAACTAAAAATAAAACATGCCTACTTAGTCCCAAACACAGTTTGTAACTAATTAAGGAAATAAAAGGACTAGAAAGAACTAAAAATAGAAAGTACAATGAAAATAAATGGAAAATATAATAGATTCCCATCATGAGTACATTTGAAAAAAAAATCTTAAAAATCAATATACTGTACTTATATCATATAATGTTATGAGTGTATTGTTAGTACCTTAAAGTCTTGCTTCTTGGAATGGCTTACATCAATGTATTTTTATCAAATTTGAATTTTTACCTATTACATTTTTCATATATTGTTTTTTTTTAATAAATTCTCATATTTCAATTGCAGATGACATATATGTAGTGGAAAAAGGTCCCAAGGAAGCTGAAAAGGTTGAACTTTTGCCTTTGTTTGTATTTAATTCCTTGATTTCCTTTTTTAGGTTGTCATAAGATTATTATTATGGAAGACGGTTCCTTTCATAGATTATATTTGAGTATGTATAATATTTTTTTTTAAAAGTATCTTTTTACATGTACGAAAAAAATGAGAATGACTTGGTGTCATGCCACACTTAAAAATGTGACCGATGTCTTCATTATATGATCATTTAGGCTCATCATGACACCATAAGGAAGTTGGTTGAGCATTTTGGAATTACATACATTATGGAGGTTCATTGTTTATTCCTCCCTTCGTCTAAATTAAGATTGACACTTTTTATTATAGTTACGAGAGGATCAATGGGATAATAGGCAGTGCAAGATATCACAACATTATGGATATGAATGCAGGCCTTGGAGGTTTTACTACAACACTCAAATCACCAAAATCATGGGTGAGGAATGTTGTGCCTACTATTGCTGAGAACACTCTCGAGGTTATCTATGAGAGAGGTCTGATTGGCATATATCACAACTGGTATGACTTCCTAAAATCTTCTTTCTAAATGTAATACCAGAATTAATTAATTATAACTAACCTTGCCTCTGAGATTTTTCATTGTGGATTTTGCAGGTCATAAAGTATATTTTATTATAGTGTTTTACATGTATGATTTTTTTGTTAAAATATTTGGCTTTTTCTTGGAGAAACAACCATTGTATTTGGATGGGGTTTATGAATGTTAAGTGCAAGTCAAACCATAGTTATCAAATCATGTGTCATATCAGTTTGGACTTTCCCAACATACTATGCAAACTTATTTGGCCTAATATCAACATTAACATATTGGGAAGTTTCTCAATGCAAACTTCATTAGGTTATTTGGCTTATTTTTAGTAATTATAAATATGTTGTATCATAGCTGTTGGTCTTCAATGGCAATGGAATGTTACAGAACTAACGATACCAGTGTGTTTTAAGGACATATTTGTATGTAGCCACTACTGGTAATGGCTTGTTAATTCTACACTGATGTCACCTAAAACATTCTAGTCACGACACAACTAGAAGTTTTTATGATAATATCATTTTAATATGATTATTTTGTTGTTCTATTGGCATTTGCTTGTATATGATGATTGCTTTGTGAAAGTGTGAGGTTCTCTGTCATTGACTATTAGGACCATAATTGGCGTTGCATTATGTTTAGGCTTTTGTATTAACCTGTTCTTTTTAGCTGATTACATCAGGTGATGAAGGTAAAAATGCTTAGAACTTGAAACGAAATATGTCCACTGTTAGGACCATATTTGTGTCACTTTATTTTATATTACCAAAATTTTCCTCTTGATTATGGAAAATTTGAAGTAATGGAAATCCACATGTAATTTGTGTAGGGTATTTCTCTTTTAGCGGTGATTAGCAATGGAAGAATAATGGTTCTTTCAATTCTTTTCAGCTACTATGGACTCCTTGTATTTCTTTCATGTGTATGGGGAGGGTTAGTTGTGATTATTGTACTTCCCCACATTTTCAAGAGTATTATGGTTATACTTTTTATTTCTTTACGTAAATGATATTTATTTTTGCATTTTAATAGTTAGTTTTGAATCTATTATTTGCAGTGGTTAACTAGAAGACAAGCTCATTCACAAAGTGCACAACATGGATAGTCTATTTCAGAATTTGGGCTAAGGCATGGGGCTGGCCAGTTTGGGTGGGGCCCTAGGGAGGGGTGTGCAGCTCATGGGCACGTGGGTGGGCTGATTTCTCTAAGTCCACTTCCTTCCAGCTCGGGAGGGGGAATCGTATTAGGTTTTGGAGGGATAGATGGGGTGAGGGTGGTTCTTTGGAGGATCTTTTTCCGAGGATGTATCGGATTGCGGGGGATAGGGAGGGGACAGTTGAGGTCCACAGGAGGAGGGTAGGGGATCATATGGTATGGGAGCCGAAGTTTAGGAGAGAGCTCCGGGTTTGGGAACTGGAGGAGGCAGAGGCGTTCTTTGAGTGGCTGTTTGTAGCGCCTATTCCGTGTGGCGAGGCTGATGGCTTGAGGTGGACGAGTTCTCAGGATGGTGTCTTTTCGGTCAAAAAGTATTACCATGTGCTTAGGGGTAGGGGTGGGGTCTCTCTTCCATGGAAGGGTATTTGGAAGAGCCAGGCTCCCCCGAAGGTTATACTAATGATGCTTAAATACATATAATAAATGTTGAAGTTACAAGCATACAAAGGAGTGCTTCTATTCACATCATTAATTCCAAAATAATAGGTCACAAAAACTCATTTTAACCAAGACATCATAAAACTCAATTCCTCCCACAATTTCATTGTAAAACATGTATATATAGGGAGATGACCATACGTCCATTTTAATTGAATAAATAAGTACAAGAAACAAATACATAAACTTATTGTCCACATTACAATATTTAAGTTCTTTTCGTAAAAGAAACATTGTTATTCGTTTATATTTTCTCATGTGAATTTGACAAGAAAAATATTATACCTTAGTACCAGTTGATCACAAAAAATGGAAGGATGCGTTTTTATTTACCCGACGAAGAAAAATTGAAAGCACAGAATGAGAGTTTCACTTAAATTATTTAGTCTTCGATTTCTCCAAGTCTCTTGAGACCTACATGAGTAAAGCCTAGAGATGTGCGAGCCGATTTGGCTCCACTGAGGGTCTGGTTTGAGGTTCGTTAAGATGGGAACCTAAGGTATCGATTAGAACAACCACCTTTGGAGGAAAGATATAGGCAGCCTAGGTCTACTCAAATCTCATGCCTCATCGTAGCCTACGAAGTAATGGTCCAACGGCAAGAGGAGATAGCTCGCCTTTAGGTTGAAGAAAATTCTTACCTCCAACGGCGACTAGAAGAGATGGAGATAGAATTTTACCAGAACCAAAAGTTCTAACCTTGGACTCCTAGACCTTAGGCGAGCAAGACTCGCAATCTATAGTGACCATATATAAATCTATAGTTATGCGTAATCAAAGGCTTCAAACTTGTGATGCGTAAGGTAACATATATAAATCTATAGTGACCATCAATGAATATGGTAAAAATCTTAACCAAAATTCAACTACTAAGCACTAAATGAATTGACCCTACATTTCTAAACATCTAAAAATTATACATTAAGCATAACATTTTGCATTACGTCAAAAACTAGATATTTTACATTTAACTTAAATATTTTAAGTCAACCGGGACAATTAATGTTTAATCGCTAGGAGCTAAGTATATTTTACATTTAGTCCACCTTATTTTTTTAATTTTGCAAAAACTCCCCTGTTTACTTTTTTTGATAATTATTTCATAAAGTTTAGGATAAGATAAAAAAAAAGTTTGTAACTGTTTTATGCAGCGAGGGATCTTTTGGAACAAAATAAAAAAGTTTGGACTATATATTAGTTATAAAATTGTCGAGGGACTATTCTTCGAATGACCCTACTTTTTTTTGCAACAAGTCATTAACAAAAATTATTAAACATTGAACATATAAACTGAAAAGCAAATAAAATTACGCTTGAAACTAATGTCACTCAACTATTTCTTTAATGTGTATTTTTTTTTAAAATGACAATATATAAACTGAATTTATAATAGACACAATTCTTTAAAGAGTATTAGCGCTAATAGTTGTAACAAATCTAAACAAATAAAGGCTTGAAAAATGCTTGGCACAAACATAACTATTTACTAATGTAAAAAAAGTTGGTAAAGCAACATACCCAAATCGCATATACAAACACAATAAAACAGGAGAAGAGGGAGGGCGTCCCAGCTGCAAAGTCTGATAAAAGACACAATAAAAAGCAAGATAAATCAACTAGGTTTTCAAACAAAAATATTACAAACACATATACAAAAATTAAGAACAAATCGCATATACATAAATCACACACAAATCAAGAAATCACACGCAAACGTATCAAGAACAAATCGCATATATACAACACATATCCACAAACCCTTGCAAATCCATATTAGGGCTTTTTGTACCTGATTGATTGAATCTCGCCGGCGCCGGAGGTGATGAGATGTGAGAGAGCTGCGCGAGCGAGCCAGAGAGAGGGAGAGAGTCGGCGTGCGACCCAGAGAGGGGGTGCCGGCGTGCGACTACGAGAGAGAGAGAGAGAGAGAGAGAGAGAGAGAGAGAGAGAGAGGGGGACGCGGTAGATCTTTTGAGGAATTTGAAACTCCAAAATTTGGAGCGAGGAATGAAAAAAAAAAGCCCCGCTTTTTTTTTCCGTTTATCTCAGTTTTTAGTCTAAAAGGGAAAATAACTAATATGTATTTGTGTCATCTATATATAAATATGAGATAAATAATTTATTTTTTATGTCAATTTTATTTAAATTGAAATAAAAATTTACTTTCAAAGTAAAATTGACATAAATGAATATTATTTATGTCAATTTACATTTTGCTGACATAACGTTCATTTTTAAACTGACATAAATGATATTTTTTCTTGTAGTGACAAGCCATTTTGACTATAGAAGGGTTGCAAATTCGTGGGAGGAGGATGGCTAGTCGCTGTTGGTTGTGCAAGAAGGAGGAGGAGACGACCAATCACCTTTTGCTTCAATGTCGGGTGTCTCGGGGTCTATGGGATTTGATTTTTTCATTGGGCAAGATCTCGTGGGTTATGCCTCGGGAGGTGAGTGGGGTGTTGGCATCTTGGGGGAGTCCTAGCGGTTGGCAGGGTCCGCGTGGTGCTTGGAAGATGGTCCCACATTGCATTTTCTGGTCAGTATGGCAGAAGAGAAATCGGAGATGCTTTGAGGGGGTCGAGTTGGATCCTTCGCGTCTACGTTATAGATTTGTGAGCCTTCTTCTCACTTGATATAGGAAAAGACTCGATACGTCAATGTCTATCTTCCTCGACTTTTTGGAGAGTTTCGTGTGGTTGGGTAGTCTTTGGTCTGGCTCAGGCCTTTACTTTTTTTTTTGGTGTGTATACTACCTGTATACGGGATTCCGCCCCCTTAGGCGGGTTTGTTTTATTGGAACATTTACTTATCAAAAAAAAAAAAGAATTTGGGCTAAGAATCATAAGACCAACTTTATATTATATTAAATTGGAGTTCTGCTGTCATCTATTATTTAAAGGTTGATACTTGATGAGTAGAAGTAAAGGGTCGTCATTAATAGATATGTTATAGAACTGTTAGTTGTATTGAAATTGTTTATCACAAGCTTTATGTTACGGTTTGTGTTCATAAATAACTTATTTTATTAACATCATGGTATATTGAATGTCATATTAGTGGTGATTTATATTTATTATTTTTTCCATTTTAATCATTGTTTTTATAATAAAATATATAATTTTATTTTTGAAAAATTCATCAATATTAGTAACGGACCTATATTTTATTACTAATTCTTGATATATGTTACAAAATCTTTTGTTAGAAATGTGTTATGAAATGTTAGTACTGGTAGATGTCCGTTAGGTTTTTAACTAATTTGTAACACTTTAGTAACAGTAGGGATATGTTAGCAACACATAATTTAGTAACGATAAAAATGCATTAGTAATTTTCTACTCGACACCTTTTTTCCAATGATAATTTCATGTTAATAATTATTTTTATAAAACTACAGTATCATTACTAATAGATTGTTTTGGTGTAGTGAAACTAGTTTGTAAAATTAATCAACCCAACCATATAAATTATCTTTTGTACTTTTGCAACATATATCAACTTAACATAACCCAAAACTGTTCTTTGTAAGTGTTCTCTCGAGGAGGAAGTCGATCTTGAACTTGTTTGGTGTATTAGCTATTGTTATTGGTATGTTCTTGAATCACGGATATTTTTTAGAGTATCAAGGTAAGCCCAATGAGAGATAGTAGAACTTCATATTGGGACTCATTTATAGTGGTGACAAAGTTAAATTAAACTTCATATTCAACATCACTACAATATTATGCCCCGAGTATTAGACTGAATCCACTGTCAGTTGCATGAGCCGACCCACACATGTAGAGGTTCTCTGGATCAAATGTTCCTTTATCTATTAGTACTTACTTAAGAACAATGTCACATTAATGAACTTAGAGTTCTTTTTCCTTATCCTATGGAGCCTATACTTGAGTACCTTTAATTTGAGGTGTCTCCACCCAAGGAGTCTCGTCTAGAATTTTAGTCCTAGAGGATTGTTTGAGGTCCTATTAAGGGAATTCACCAAAAAAAATTTAAAGCTTGACACACGACAACTTTCCTTGGATGGTAAACACTGTCAAACTGCTTAAACTCCACATACTAGACCAATATGATTTCTCTATCATGTGCAATATCTAGCTCGAAGGTTGATCTATAAGGACATAGTAGTATGATCTTATAATCGTTGCATCTTTATTGATTAAAGGATAGGAGAAGAGGCCAAGTTTTTCATCTTATGGTATTAAGACTCGACTACCCTCAATTCCTTGCCAGTGTAATAAACTTCTTTTTGAACTCCAAGATCCTCTTGAACTAATGCAAAGCTTAGAGATGATTCTTAACACAAAAAAATAGTTTTTTCCTCCAAATAGGCAAAGAAAGGAGTGGTTCTGGCCCAAAATACTTTTTGAGGTTTTAGAAGGCCTTCTCGACCTCCTCATTCCCTATGAAGACCTTCCCAAATGTTATGAAAAATAGAAAACACTTATTAGTCGCTTTGAAGATGAACCAATTAAGGTGTGATACCTAACGTGATAATATTTGAACCTCATTATCCTTTAAAGCAGAGTTTAAACCCTTGATTTTTCATGTTTAGCTTTAGTCCCTCTATGATCAACATCCCCGAAATTTTCATGCCATATACAAAAAATGGTCCTTATCGAGTTTAACACCATTTTATGCTCATCCCCTGTATCCCTAACATGAGCTTATGATCTAAGGATCTTAGTTAGAATGTAATATATCCATTATTATTCCACTTTGAGGTTCAAATATCCAGTTCACCAACTTCTGATGTGTTTCCCCGACATTTTTTAAGCTGCATTACATCACTTTTTGACAGCACGTGCATTTATCTGTGATAAAGGACGTATTCTCTACATTGTTGTTATTTATGGAGATTGGATCATATCCTAAGGAGGCATCCATATAACTTATGAGTTGGTGACCTGTCGTTACATCGACTATCTGATCAAACCAGTTTAAGGGAAATAGTCTTTTAACAAGGCTTTGTTCAAATCCATAAAGTCTACACATATACACCATTTTGTCATTTGGTATTGGGACCATCACAATATCTAATATCCATAAAGGTTATTTCATCTGTTTGATAAATGAATAGGAGAGTATCTTATGTTATGTCTACTGTTTAATAAATATAAAAGTACAGAATTACGAATTAAATCTAATTACAGAAATAAAACAAAATTACAGAAAATAAAAAACTTACTTGAATTTTCATAAACAATAATAGAAAAGGAAAGATAATTCGAGCCCTGTGAATTTCACAGTGTCCTTAAGACAATTTATTCCCTCCAATGTGATCCGAGGTTGATGAATATTTTCTCCCAAAATAGAACGGATTTTCCATTTAATTATGTAGTACGACAATAATTAATTGCGACGAACTCAAATTATGTGGCTTTTACTCAACAACAATGCAATAGATGTTATGCAGGAAAAAGAATTTTTGGAACAGATATGACAGGAATTTACTGGAACAAATATGATAGCAATTCTGGAGGAGGGAAATTTTTTATTCTTTAAAAACGGAGGGAGGCATCTGTATTTATAGCAAAGTAACCATAACTGACAAAAAACAGTTAAACGAAATTAACTGTTGGCAATAACTGCCAACAGTGTATTAATTAATTAATTAATTTCGTAATTAATTAATAATTAAAGCCCAGAAAGTTAAATTAATTCGTCCAAAAAATGTAGGAGATTTTTATAAGCCCAACCCAAGCACGAGCCGGACGGACGGACGCGCGCGTGTGGACCTTTGACCGAAAGTCAACCCGTGCATAGCTTAGGTCATCTCCCCTTCAAAGAGTTGGGATACCCAAGGCATCTAAGCCTTAGTCCATCACGTGGGTTTTATTAACTCATCATTTTCCCACTACTCTTCCAATGTGGGACAAGAGTTAAAACATTCCCAATACATTAACTTTCATTGCTTTGTGAGTCACTTTAGGGACATATTTATCATTCATAACTTAATGAAATTGGACATGTGAATATACTACGTTAATCTCCTTGCGGAGGAGAACGCGTTCGTACATTTCCCCACAATTATCGTAATGTGGGTCCCACCTAAATTTGAGCTCAAAGTTGCTCAAAATTCTGTCCAGAAAAATATGGACAACTTTATAAATAGTCTAATTTTCCAACAATCCCCCACATGAATGATACATCCCTATAAATAAATAGAACAAATGCTTATGCAGATGCAGACACATGTTGAGTAAAACTGAAGATTTATTGCATTGGGAGAAGTAGCCTAGTGGCCTTGGACTTTCCTTAGTGATATACTATCGGATTTACTTGGTTAATCAGTAGACTTTACGTCATTGAATCGTTAACCGTTTTTGTAAACCTAGACAATAGTATTCACACAATAATTCTTCAACACAGTTGGTTCTCATGTTTGTGTTCATTTTGGCCTTGGACACCACTTGGTTCCGTAAGTATTTTAGAGAATATGTCTTTCATTATTCTCATAGAAGTGGCCCCCTTCTTACTCACGTAGGTGACTTCCATAAAGAGTATCCTGCAATACCCCACTTAGACATACTAAGATATAGATGTCATTAAAAGCATAACTTATCCTACTTTCGCGACAGATGTGCACTGTCTCATCTTTGGAATGGATAGGATTAAATATCCTCCAGTGCTTACTGAATACAATGTAGTTCGGTTTGCCCATTGAACCTAGATCTTGGGGATCTCCAGTTAGCTAGGTTGAGTTGCCACTATATTGATTCTTATTTATTTATAGGCTTTAGACCCATTCCTCTCGATGATCTTTCAACTTGCTCTCGGTTTAAACCTTTCTTTAGTGGATCCGATATATTATCTTTTGACTTTACATAGTCAATTGAGATAATTCTATTTGAGAGAAGTTGTCTAACGGTATTGTGTCGATGACGAATATGTCGTGACTTTCCGTTATACATGTGATTTTGTGCCCTTCCAATCACTGATTGGCTATCGCAATGTATACATATTGCGGGCACAGGTTTAGACCAATTTGGAACATCCTCTAAGAAATTTCGAAGCCATTCAGCTTCTTCTCCAGCTTTGTCTAATGCAATGAATTCAGATTCCATTGTCGATCTAGCAATGCATGTTTGTTTTGAGGATTTCCAAGATACGACTGCACCTCCGAGGGTAAACACATACTCACTCGTAGACTTAGAGTCTTTTGTATCGGATATCCAATTTGCATCGCAATGTCCTTCAAGAACAGCTGGATATTTTGAGTAGTGCAGTCCATAGTTTTGAGTATATTTTAAATAACCCAAAACTCTCAATATTGCTTTCCAGTGATCTCTTCCTGGATTACTCGTAAATTGACTTAGCTTACTTATTGAGTATGTTATGTCCGGTCACGTACAATTCATGATATACATTAAACTGCCGATAATACGAGAATATTCTAGTTGAGATATGCTTTCACCATTATTTCTTGCTAGATGTAAATTTACATCTACAGGTGTCTTGGTAGGACTAATATCATACTTCTTGAATTTTTCAAGTACTTTCTCTATGTAATGAGATTGAGATAATATAAGTCCATCCGATGTTCTAGAAATTTTAATTCCTAATATAACATCGGCGATTCCCATATCTTTCATGTCAAATCTACTACTCAACATTTGTTTTGTAGTTTTGACAATTTTCAAGTTACTACCCATGATAAGCATATCATCAACTTAGAGGCATACAATGACATATCCATTTTGAATGTATTTAAAGTAAACACATTTATCGCATTCATATATTTTGAAATCATTTAATAACATTGCATTATCAAATTTTTCATGCCAATGCTTAGGTGTTTGTTTTAATCCATCTAGTGATTTAACAAGCTTACATAAATTTCCTTCTTATCCAGGAGCTTTGAACCCTTTAGGTTGCTCCATATAAATTTCCTCGTATAGTTCACCATTTAAGAATACGATTTTTACATCCATTTGATGTATTTCAAGTCCATTAATATCTGCTATTGCTATTAACATCCGCATGTACGTTATTCTTGTTACTGGTGAATATGTGTCGAAGTAATCCAACCCTTCCTTTTGCCTATAGCCTTTAGCTACAAGTCTAGCTTTATATTTATCAATTGATCCATCGGCCTTCAACTTCTTTTTGAAGATCCATTTATAACCTAATGGTTTTGAACCTGGTGGAAGATCCACTAGTTCCCATATATGATTTTGTAAAATGGATTCAATTTCACTATTAATTGCTTCTTTCCAATTGAAAGCATCGGGTAAGGATATAGCTTCTTTATACGATTGAGGTTCATTTTCTAGCAAATATGTTAGAAAATCTGGACTGAAAGAAGTCGAGGTTTTTTCTCTTTTACTACGTCTTGGTGCATTTTCTATTGATTCAATAGGTTGGTGAGTACCACTTGTAGTAGTTTGATTTATCCTTTTAGAAGGACCAGATTCTCGGGTCATGTTATACGGGAATTCATTTTCAAAAAATGAAGCGTCCCTCGATTCAATAACCGTATTTACATGAATATCCGAAATCTCAGATTTACAAACTAGAAATCGATATGCACTGCTATTAGTAGCATAACCAATGAATACACAATCCACGGTTTTTGGCCCTATTCTTACCTTTTTAGGTTTAGGAACCATCCCTTTGGCTAAGCACCCCCACACTCGTAAATATTTATAGGAAGGTCTTCGACCTTTCCATAATTCATAAGGTGTCTTGTGAGTCTTTTTGTGATGTACTTTATTGAGAATGTAATTAGCAGAAAGTAAGGCTCCCCCCCACAAATTTTGTGGACCTCCTGAACTTAATAACATTGAGTTCATCATCTCTTTCAAAGTATGGTTTTTACGTTCAGCAACACCATTCGATTGAGGAGAATAAGGAGCGGTTGTTTGATGAATAATCCCATTTTCAGAACAAAATTCCTCAAATGGATATTCATATTCACCTCCTCTATCACTCCTAATAACCTTTATTGTTTTGCTTAATTGATTCTCAACTTCATTTTTATATTGTTTAAATGCATTTATTGCCTCATCTTTACTATGTAACAAATATACATAGCAATATTTTGTGCAATCGTCAATAAAAGTAATAAAATACTTTTTCCCACCTCTAGTTTGAACAAATTTTAAATCGCAAATATCGGTGTGAATTAAATCTAAAGGTTCAGTTATCATTTCAATACAATGGAAAGGTAATCTAGTTAATTTAGATTCCACACAAATTTCACATTTATGATTTTTATCAATATTAAATTTTGGCAAAAATTCCAAGTTAATTAATCTACGCAATGTATCAAAATTAACATGTCCTAATCTAGCATGCCAAATATTAGATGACTCAATCAAGTAAGAAGAACTAGCAATTTCATTCATTGAAACAGATATTTTTGGGGTTATAGTAAGAACATTGAGTTTAAAGAGCCCCTCATTTAGGTAGCCCTTTCCTACAAACATGTCATTCTTAGACAACACAAAACGATCACATGCAAACACAAGCTTGAAACCATTTTTAGTCAGGAGAGATCCAGAAATTAGATTCTTTCGGATATCAGGCACGTGAAGAACATTGTTGAGAGTAAGTTCCTTTCCAGAAGTCATTTTTAAAACAATCTTTCCTTGTCCCACCACCTTAGAAGTGGAAGAATTTCCCATAAAGAGGTTCTCCTCATTTTCCAAAGGCTTATAGGTGGTAAACATCCATTTGTTTCCACAAATGTGTTGTGTGGCTCCAGTGTCCACCCACCATTCCTTGGTATTTCCAACCAAGTTACATTCAGAGACGACGGCAGAAAGATTCATATCCTCCAAATCATTGGCGATATTCTCACCCCTCTCACCCTCGGTTACATTTGCTTGAGGGTTATTTATATTTTGCTTCTTAGGCTTACGACACTCGCTTGAGCGGTGTCCATATTTACCATAATTGTAGCATTTGCCTTTGAACTTTTTCTTGTTATGTTTGGAAGTGCCTTCCCCATCATACTTTCGTTTGTTCTTCTTAGGACCTTCAACAACATGGACCTTCGTTTCCATCGGATTCTTCCCACTTTTCTTTTGAGACTCACGGTTGTCTTCTTCGATTCTCAACCTGACCACCAACTCCTCCACATTCATCTCCTTTCGCTTGTGCTTGAGATTATTTTTGAATAAATTCCAAGATGGTGGCAATTTTTCAACAATTGCAGCAACTTGGAAAGTTTCACTAAGTGACATTCCTTCAGCATGAATGTCGTGGAGGATCACTTGGAGTTCTTGCACTTGCGAGATCACAGATTTAGAATCAATCATTTTGAAGTCCAGAAAATGCCCAACAATAAATTTCTTCATCCCAGCATCTTCAGTTTTATACTTCTTTTCCAAAGAATTCCATAATTCCTTGGATGTTTTGATCGTGAAGTAGACATGGTACAATGTCTTGTCCAAGTAAGCCAGAATATAATTTCGTCATAGGTAGTCTGAATGCTTCCAAACATCGACAGCAGCAACCTTTTCAGAGTCATCTCCCTCTTGAATAGAGGGGAAATCTTCATATACAAACCTACCCAGTTGGCAGGTAGTGAGATAGAAGTACATTTGTCCTTACCAACGTTTGAAGTCAGCCCCAATAAACTTTTTCGATTTCTCCCCATGTGGTATAGATACGGGTGCAGTCACATTTGTATTGGTGACAATCGGTTTAGTAGGAGTAGTGTTCGTACTTTGAGATTCCATTTCTATTACAAAAACAGAATTTTTATCAATGATAAAATTCATATATAATGAATTAATCAAAACAGAATACAAAATTTTGTACACCAATTTCCTCCAAATATAATTCACAATAAATGAATTCCAAAAGAATTCAAATGAAATTCAGAATTAAACTATAATATAAACAGAATTTTATACACAATAAAATATGTGTCACACTAATTTTTAATAATAAAAAGAATTCCATACAAAACAGAAATATAATTTAAAAATTAAATTTTTTTACATAAACAGATTTTAATAAAAATACACAAATAAATTTTTATTTTCTAAAACAGAATATAAAAACAGTATAGAAATTAATTTCTGTACCAAAACTGTTTTATTAATTTCTGCAATGAACAAGAATTTAATTCAATTTTTTCTGTCAAAACAAATTTATTTTGAACAAATAAATTTCTAAAAAAATTTATGTACACTACAAAACAGTAGAACTTAATAAATTGTCTAACGATTGTTATGTCTACTGTTTAATAAATACAAAAGTACATAATTACGAATTAAATCTAATTACAGAAATAAAACAAAATTACAGAAAATAAAAAACTTACTTGAATTTTCAGAAACAATAATAGAAAAAGGAAAGATAATCCGAGCCCTGTAAATTTCACAGTGTCTGTAAGACAATTTATTCCCTCCAATGTGCTCCGAGGTTGATGAATATTGTCTTCCAAGATAGAACGGATTTTCCAATTAATTATGTAGCACGACAATAATTAATTACGACGAACTCAAATTCTGTGGCTTTTACTCAACAACAATGTAACAGATGTTATGCAGGAAAAAGAATTTTTGGAACAGATATGACAGAAATTTGCTGGAACAAATATGACAGCAATTCCGGAGGAGGAAATTTTTCATTCTTTAAAAACGGAGGGAGGCATCTGTATTTATAGCAAAGTAACCATAACTGACAAAAAACAGTTAAACAGTTAAACGAAGTTAATTGTTGACTGTTGGCAATAACTGTCAACAGTTTATTAATTAATTAATTAATTTCGTAATTCATTAATAATTAAAGCCCAAAAAGTTAATTAATTCGGCCCAAAAATGTAAGAGATTTTTATAAACCCGAGCCTGAACCGGCCGGACGGACAGATGCGCGCGCGCGCGTGTGGACCTTTGACCGAAAGTCAACTCGTGCATAGCTTAGGTCATCTCCCCTTCAAAGAGTTGGGATACCCCAAAGCATACAAGCCTTAGTCCATCACTTGGGTTTTATTAACTCATCATTTTCCCACTACTCTTCCAATGTGGGATAAGAGTTAAAACATACCCAATACATTAACTTTCATTGCTTTGTGAGTCACTTTGGGAACATATTTATCATTCATAACTTAATGAAATTGGACATGTTAATATACTAAGTTAATCTCCTTGCGGAGGAGAACATGTTCGTATATTTTCCCACAATTATCGTAATGTGGGTCCCACCTAAATTTGAGCTCAAATATGCTCAAAATTCTCTCCAGAAAAATCTGGACAACTTTATAAATAGTCCAATTTTCCAAAATCTTATTCACCTCCTCTTGGATTACCATGTCTCTATTAGATACAAACTATTTGTTTGCTAACTTGGCTTGGATATTTTGGTTGTGTGCGCGCATGCCAGGCAAGATTGTGATCTATCCAACCAATTACTTATTTAGCCTTGCGATAATGAGACGGTTGTGTATCATTCGATGCTTTAATTAAGAATACTTATGCTTCCCTTCAGGCAGACATTACCATGAATACTAAATAAGCTTACTTAACTATAATATAAAGAAGAAAATGTAAAGTGCATAAATAAAGATTAAGAAAAGTTCAAACTAAATTAAATAGTAATGTAAGATAAATAAAGTAAAAGAAAACAGTTACATTGAGAAAAGTACAGTAAGTTACACTAGGAAATGCATAGACAATTTAAACATAAAGACAAGTGAATTTCATACAAATGTAAAGAGAATTACAATAAATCTACCTTATAAACTACTTTGAAGAAAAGTAAAACTGTAAATAAATGAAAAAAGGAAACAAAAGGAAAAATAGTTATAATGAGTAAATGCATTTTTTTGTTAAGGGAGTACTCATTTCCTTCATCTGTTAGTTCTTTATTTATAGAGGTCCTTTCCATACAACTGCAATTTGTAACTTTTGGGTGGTTATCCAATTGAATATTCTCGCTTAGGAGCACACATGCCCTATAATCGCTATTTAAGTGTCAACTCACGTTCTAGGCTTTGACAAGTGTCAAACTCTTGTGTATCCATTTGCATTAAACTGGATTACCACATTTTTTGGTTGTAATTATCTGCTGTAACCTCCACATGCTTGTATTCTATTGACCAATAATGGTGTGGTATAAATATACCCTCCACACTAATTAATTTTTGAGAAAAATTAATTAGTGGACTGTAAAGCTTCACATGCCATCATCCCACATTTTAGTCATATATTACTCTATCGTAAACGTTGCATAAATATATATCTTTTGGCAGTGAAGTGATCTCTAGCACAACTCATCGCCTTTTATTTTTTAACTGAGCTTTTTGTCTTTTCTTCTTCTATATTCTCTGTGCTAACAATGGCTTCTAATGGGAACAATGATGACACCCCCATGAGCACTCTTAAACTTAAATTAACTTTAAATCCCACAAATGATGGTGTAGGTCCTTGGGAAGTTATTGCTAACACTTGGACACAGACATGTAATGAAAAATGGGCTATTACAAGTGGCTAGGGCACTTAGGATACAACTAAATATGCTCTTGCTGGAGATCCTGCTACTCTTTTCCTACCCATTTTGGATGGATTGTATGCTGTCGATCAATCTTAAAAATTCTAATTGAGCCTTCTACATATTATGATGGATAATGTCAATTTAGAATCTTTGATGGTTAGGCTGACTAAATCCTCCCCTATCCTCTTTCGTAACAGGAAGTCATTTTTATTATTGAAAATACTAAGCCTCGGGATGAGAATATGGTGGCCATGGATGGAGTTGAAGGCATTGAGGCCTATAATGAACACATGGGTGAGGAAGAAGAATTCAAAGCCAGCCCTAAGAAGCTTATCGACTAAATACATTATCCTATCTTTATCCACAATGGGTCTTTATTAACTCTTCCTCCTAATGAACTGAGTGTTGGTCACACCTTCGTTCACCCAATTTATCGTGAATATCTATCACAAGTGACTTAAACCTCATTCACTAATGATCCTAGGGGAGATTATGCTTGGTCAAGGTCAGTTAAACACACTTTCCTTTTCTAACTCATGCAAGTGAATACTTGAATCTTTTATCGTCTTGGAATCGTGTTACCTCTGAGGCTCCTAGGTATGGTGATGTCACTTTATCACATAATTTTGTACATACTTTATACAATTTTATTTGTGATGGCGTGTACTCCTTTTTCATCCTTTCTGGTGATAACTTTAACTTGGTCGCCTACAAAGCTTTGGTGACTGAGTCAATCTTATTTAATTACCCCCTGCCTGACCTGATCGTCTACACACATAATTTAATAGATAATCCAATCATTGATCTAGAGTTATATGCTCAAGATGGTTAGGGTAATGACTTCCATTTTTAGGTATATTCTTCTCCAACCATTGATGTTGGCAAACCTTCGAAAATCTTTCATTCCCTTTCTCACATTCCTGCCTTGGTTCTGTTGAAAGGAAAAACCCAAAATAATTTTACCTAGGTATGTAGTGTCATGGATCATCTTGAAATTTCCATAGTGTTCCCCAAACCTATATTTCCTCTTTCCTTAAAACCTACCCTTCTTTTAATAGAAATGTAAATCAACTTTCTACTTGATTGGAAGATTTTGAGGGTCCAGCCAGAACTCGTGATGACCTTCGTACTACTTCCAGTAAGCTTTTGTAGGAGTGGAAAAAGTTTGGAAAGATTTATCTTCATGGATAAGATGATCTAAAAGACTTAGGTTTGGAAGTCCTTCATCAGACAACCTTTTCCTCAAAGCCAAAAAAAATGAGAGAAAAGGCTCACGAAGTGATTTTAAACTTTCAATATCATGAACCATCATTTATCGTGCTGACCCACGAAAAAGACTATATGGATTTAGAGGAGAACCATATCATTTACTTTTGGAACACATTCCACCATCATGTAACTAACTCATTTCCTCATTACTATTCACCCGGAAGAAAGTAATTTCATTTCTTTTTCCCAATTTTTTGTTATCCCCAATTTTTGGTATTAATAGAAAATGTACTTTTATTTTTTTATTATTCTTTAAGGCTTATGTCTAAGACAATGTGTTGTGAATTGCTTCATTTCTCATAATATATGCTTTAATATGTTTTGGTGGTCAATTTTAATTAAATCGATCCTATCATCCCGACATAATGTTCATTTTAGCAATTTGATGATTATTTTATGTTATAACCAAATTTGGTATGTTGCATGTACTTGTAACTTTTTGTGTACATTTGGACCCATAAATATTTCAATTTTTGTGTATTATATATGCATGCTTTATTATTGGAAGTGATCTCGCGAAATCCAAATGCACATGCAAATGTGTATAATTAATAACTTTTTGTCCGTTACTGGAATAAATAATCCTTGTAAATGAACAGATTTTTGTTATTCCCTTCAACCAACATAAATGGATTCCTGATACTCCCAATAATTGATTTCAATTTCTTGGGCCATTAACAATCCGTAAATTTAATCTTGATAGCATTTTAATTGATTGCGCCCAAAAAGACGCTTTTTCATCTCTCTACCTCCCCATAACTTTTTCCTTTTAGAGTGAAACCTTTTAAGACACATGTTGGTTTCTGTTTGGTGCTACTTTTTCATTTCAAATGGTCTATTTGAGCTTATGTAATATTGTCTCTTAGTCTCTTTTCTTTTTTATTGTTTTACTTTCTCTCCCCAATAATCTCTTCAACTTTCTAATTTATTTTCTCTCCCTTAATAATTTTGCATTATTAAATGCCTTCTGGCTTTGAAAACCCTCATATCTGCTTCCAATTTTAAGACATTGTTAATAAGTTTATGGTTAATTACTCTATTATCGTTCAAGACATTTTTTTCCCCAATTCAACTTCTATATAGATCCCCTAACTTCATTGTTGGACCTACGCTTTCAAGATGAACTCCCCTTGAATCTCTGTGCATTCTACCCTTGGTTTATGGATCAAACTCTTCTCGTACAAGAATCCATTTACCTTAGAGCACCCACTATTTTTAATTTTAAGTTCTAGCCCAAATGATTGGATAATACCTCATAGTCCAAATGGGTGAACTAGATGCTCATAGACAAAGCAAGGGAAATGGAAGGAGTTGGCATATTTTACGCTGTTAGACTCAGATTAACACACATAAAATATAGTCCATTTTTATCTTCAGTGCCATTCAATTTTGGAACCTAACTTTAAATTGCATCAAGTTTAATTTTGGGATGGCTAGCCCCACTGCGTTGATATGGTCGCATGCCTATTTTCTTAATATTGGGCATGCCAAAGGAAGTTATGAGTTTATCCATCTCAACACCTTTTATCGATCGAATTCGGCTAACAAGAGATTTGAAGATCTTATCAATATGTTTAAAGTTATAAAATCTAATAGGACAATATTTCTTTTACAACCCTTGCTAATAGATTTTCAATCCTGTTATTTACTTATTTCGATTTTGAATAAGCCTTATTCTATTGAAGAAATAAACCTTTACCGAGGGAGATTTTGTTATTCCAAAGACCTGTTTTGCAGCACTTTAACCCCCAGTGCTCCTAATTCCAAATCTTTTGAGGAGATTTACGCGGCTTCCTAATTTTCCATGAAATTTTTCCCTTATCAAACCATTCCAGTCCTAAGAGAAGTTGTGCCAATCCTTCTATGTTTGCCAAATTTTCTCAAATCCCTAAAATAGATGCGTTGGCAATGATTTCCAATCATTTAAGTTTAAAGAACTTTTAGTATAGTTGGTGTTGAATTTGATGCGGGAGTGACTGAGGCCTTTAAGGTTTGGTGGGTATGTCACGTTGGGATTCATTTAAATCCACAAAATAAAGATACAAGCCCATCAATGACTTCTTCTTTTGGTAGGTCTCATTTAACTTTTCATAACTTGCATTTATCTCTTTTGTCCTTTTCTTAGCCATTTTGTGTTGTAGGTTATCCTTATCTTCTTGCTTATGTTTCTTCTGGAAAGAGGAACTGGATCTTGAGAAAGAAGAGGATATGATAGAGGAAGAGGATGATGGTGTTTTTATTATTTGAAAATAAAATGAGAAACCTCTTCCTGAGTCTACAGCTAGTACTTCATCAAGTACTCCTGAGCCCTATGAACCATTTATATAAGTCATGTTCAAAATTCCACGGAGGAAAAGAATGAAGTCGATAACTAGGAAGCCCTCTCATAAGGTCAAGTTGACAGGTATACTAATATTTTATACTATAAGGAAGTATGTATTATATTGGTCTCATACACTAATAATCCTAACTTTGAACTATTTCTTTGTCGTTAGAAATCCAGTTGAAACCTTAATTTATGTGAGAGAACCTTTGTGAGCTAAGGATCATAAGACCACTCCTCCCATATCTTTAATAATTTAGATAATGTATATTTTTTGCTTATGAATCCACATTAATTTCAAACATAATTCCCAGAGAGGATTCAACTCCCATAAATATTTTTTTTATGACTCCACTCCCATTGTTAAGGATGAAGCTGTTAGAAATTCAAGTGTTATAGCAGAGGAGCCCAACAAAGAAGATAACCTTGCTAAGAGCACTCCCAATTTATATAGCATTAATAATCCTTCTACGACTGCTTCAGACCCAAGACATTCAACTTTGAGGGAAACTCCACCATCATATGAGGTTGTACCACCAATTGTGAATCTTCTCGACTTGATGACACCAGAGGAGGTCAATTAATTTCAAGAAGAAATTCAACAAATGATTTCCCAATCCTCTGTTCCAACATCAAATGCCTCAATTTCCAGTGTGGAATAACAACTGCAACAACTTCTCCAGGCATAACCATCTCCTTCATATTGGTAATCGGAGTCCTATCAAGCCTTGATACTACTTCAAAGATTTGTTAGGGTGATATTTAAGACTCTTAATGACTTTTCTTTTCGTATTTCCTAGCTTGAAGGTCTAGGGGAATTATTATACGAGAGTTAACAACTCGTGTCTTAACTCTCCCATTATTTCTAAACATAATGGCCTAAATGGATATTAAGGAAGGTGATTTATCTATAGACAAAGCTCAAATTTCTCGCCAAAAGGTTGAGGCAATCAAAGGCCTAAAAAAAATAAAAATTATTTAAGAAAAAAGGGCAGCCATTTTCAAAAAAGATCAATTAGATAAATGATTGGCTCAAGTCAATGCTGAGCTAGAAGTGACTACCATGGAGGAGGTTGACATTTGGTAAGGATGAATCAATTTGTAAAAGGAATGCAAGTATATTAACAGTGTAGCATTATTTAAAAAGAGGTTAGTTTAAATTAAAACCAAAAGCGTCATGTATCAAAAAAATTAGACCACTTTTACGTCCTTTGTATTTTGACATTTTACTAACACATAATTTCCAACCTATATCATTATTCATTTTGTGTTTTCATTGTCTTGCCTCCCATATAGTTAGTTAATATGTCTTTAAGAATCTATTATTTCTTTTCCTCATATATATATGACCGTTCATGTCTCTTAAATGGTATGATCCCCTTTTGAATGTTATATAAATTTGGAAAGGTCCTTCCTATTTTGGGAACTATTTTCCATAGGCTGGGTGTTTTGATCCCAAAGGTCAAATGGTTTTTAAAGCCAAATATCTTTAATTAAAGATCCTCATTTTCATTCTTTTGTTATAATTGTTAGCTATCTTCTTATTTTGGATCAAAATCATATTTAAGGCTTTGTATCTATCCTCATCTATGATCTCTGATTCCATGTGCTTATTTTGATCATAGTCTTACATAGTCAGTTCATTTTGGGCTATCACTCTCAATGAATTTATACTTATTACAATAAGTGGGACATCATCATGACCACAAGTCAAATAATATTAAGTTAGTCTATTACTGGACCTTTTAGATATCCTATAAGCCCATAATACTTTTAGCAACGAATTGTGTCAATCTTTTGGATTTTTTTATCAAACACTTTGCTTAGGTTGTTTTTAATAACCTTATTTGTAAACTTTGTGTAACCATTTTATTGAGCATAATAATGTGTCATCTTAATCAAAGTTATTCCTAACCTTGATGTAAATTCTAACACCGTATTTGACTCAAAAAGGCTTACATTGTCTACAGTTAAAGTTTCTGGAATTCCAAACCTATACACTATATCCTATAAGAAGTCGACTAATTCATTTTGAGTAAGTGGCTTTAAAACCCTGGTAACTTAGAAGGCAGGTGGTAAATTTTACCAATGAAATCAATTGTACATCCTTTAAATGTCCAAGGTTTCACCACATATTGCAAATCAATTGCAGACAAATGTTTTATAGGACCATGTATTTAGGACTTTTGACATTCTTTAGCAAAGTCAATGCAATATTTTAAGGTAGAAGACCAATAAAAACAATGTTTTCTTAATAACCATTTCATCTTAAGACAAACTTGATGAGACCTATGTATGCCTTCATGGACTTGGGCAATAGACGTTAAACCTTCATCTTTACTTAGTCACTCTACGATCATTCCATCATCACCTCTTTTAAATAGTTTTCCAACATACATAACATAATTGGATGCTCTTAACGTAACAACCCTATTTATTTTAACTCTTGGACCAGTTAGATATTCAATTATTGGTTTTCTCCCATCTTCATGAACATCTATATTTTCAATTTCATCCAAAGGACACATATTATATAGTAGTAGTAAAATTCCATTGATGGAACTCAATTTAAATTTTTCTTCAAAATTGTCATCACGATTAAAACAAAAAGCCTTTCGAGCCATTTCATTGGCATCATCATTTAAAAAACTGGGAACATAGTTTAATGTTACCTCATCAAATTTAGACAGTAAATCCAAAGCTGCCTAGTTATATAAAGTTAAACCATCGTTAACATATCTTCATCCACTAGCTAATTATCTTATGACCATTTGAGAATCCCCATAAATTTCTATTATAGAAGCATTATAATTTTGTAGGATTCTAGGCCCATTATAATAGCTTCATATTCTACTTGATTATTGAAACATGCATTTTCTCCCGATATATATCCATGTTTGGTTTTAATATGTTCAAGGAGCTCAATATTAACCCATATTCCATACATTATTTCGGTCTTTGAACCATTGAACCATAGTTTCCACTGGCTTAAGGATATACATCCCGTTTTATATTGACCCACTGGCTCATCTCCACATGGATGATCTGCCAAAAATTAAGCTAATACTTGGACTTTTATTTCTCTTTGAGGTGAATATAGTGTAAACAAAATTAGAGAGAGCAAACACCTATTTAGCAATCATATTACGCAAAGTATTCCTTATCAATGTATACTTGATTAAATCAAACATCAAAATGATTTACACCTCTCTAGACAATTAGTAATATCTTAATTTCATTACTGCGAAATAAGAAGATAAAAATAGTTTTTCCATTATATAATGTATACATTAATAACTATTTACAAATCTACTGAGACAATACACAACATGCTCTTTGTTCTTCTCATAGTATTATGCCAACATGACTCTAATTGTGGTATTATAGGTAGAAACGTACAACTTCAGTGGCCTATCTTCCCTTGGAGGTGCCAAAGCTGGTGGCTTAGACAAGTATCTCTTGAGTGTCTGGAAAGCTAGCTCATCCACTTCCTTCTAATTCAGCTCTTCTTGATCTTTTAACTTTAAGAAAGTAGAAAATAATTTAGTTTTTCTCGTTACATTATATACAAATATACAAAGTAAATTAACTTATTCCAAAAACCATTTGTAATTCTTTTTTCTTTTTGGTGGATGTGCTTATAGATATTGCTTTGGACTTATTCATATCAACATGAATCCCCTTTAATTAGATACCTTAGTAAATTCCCTACAAAAACTCCAAAGAAACATTTTAAGTTAATAAAGTATCGTTATTTTAAAGGACTTTTGCACGTGTTTTATATGATCATCCATTATTTTTTATTTGAAGATTATGTCATCAATACAACACTCCCAAAAGGTTCCAACCATATCATTGAAAAAGGTAGCCATTCCCATTTTGTAGGTAACCCCTACATTCATTAATCCTTTTGAAGGTTCTAAAATTACAAGGTCCCATAAAATCATTCTTATACATATCTTCTTCCGCTCTGCATATTTGGTTGTAACTTCAGTGACCATCCATTATAAACATAACTACATGACCATCATATCTATCAATAAATAGGTCTACCACTGGCATTGGGTATTCATCCTTTGGAGTGACTTCATTTAAGTTTTTAAAGTTAATGCACACCCTTAGTTTACTATTTTTCTTAATAACTCGCACTGTGTTAGAGAACTATTTAACATACCTGACTATTCTAATGAATTAACTTTCAACATCCTTTCAAATTCTTAGTTTATTTTTACTATAACCATCGTACTTAATTATTGTGGCAGTTATTTGACTGGCTTGTATCCTTCTTTGATTGGTAGTTTATAATCCACCAATTACCTATCTAAGCCAAACAAATCATCATAATGCTAAGAAGAATAGTCCTTATATTTATGTTGAAGGTCCATACTAATTGATGGTCTTCTTTCCTAAGGTTTACACCGATATATGGCACTTTCTTATTTTTCTCAATTCCTAAATTCACTTCAACCAAAGGATTCAGTTGGTTTACCATGAGTTCTTCATATTCTATAGGCTAACTTGCGAGATCACCATTTTCTTGAGGTGTTTCATCCTCTCTATCTTCATCGAATACATAATCTAACTAATTTATGGTCCTTTATTCACTGGTTTTTGTATTTAGATGTAGCTATCTGAATTTTCACAACACAGTGGCCAAAGTTTCATTTCACTTTTCGACATCAATAGGTGTTCTATCCATTAACCAACTACTTCATCTTTTTTAATTTTTCCCATCAAACCAAAAGCTAGTTATTTGCCTCAGGAAAGACTTCTCCTTCTGATGCATCTCGTATTAATGTATCCACCTTTATAAGTCCCATATTTTTTTAGTAGAGCTTGGCCTCAACACATTTAGAACTGGTGTGGAAAGGTAAGGGATATGCTTACACCTCTTCCATGTTCTTATCCCCCTTCATCAATAACAGTCTATGATGCATGGAAGAAGTGACATATTTATTATAGACACCACATTATAATCCCCCCCTAAGTCCCTCCATAGGTCCTTAGCTCCTCCCCATTTACCATTAACCCTAGGTCATACTCAGAGTACTGATCTAGAGGCCATAAAGCACTCCCGAGCCTCATTTAACTCTGATAAACCTCATCATCATAGATAAATCTCAATAAAATAGAAGGTCTCTAAATCCACTTTCCAATGGTCCGCCTCATGCACTGATCGGCATAACGGTTCGGACGAACGGACCATTTTACTATCGAAAATCGATTTGGAGGCCACCGGGCACTCTCGGGTCCCTATTTGATCCCAATAAACTTCATATTCAAAGCAAAATCGTAATGAGTCTTCGAAGGGTTTCGAATACCCTTTCCAACGGTCTACCCCGTCCATAAATCAAACATACTGTTTAGACAAACGATCCATTTTCCCTCAAAAACTGGTTCAGATGCCACAAGGCGCTATTTGACCAAAGTCAACACTTTATCTCAGATAATACTAAATGAATCTTCAAAAGGCACTGAATAACCTTTCCAATGGTCCACCCCATGTGCAAATCAGTCTTACGGTACGGATGAATGACCCATTTTACTCGGAAAGGTCACCGACCACTTTCGGGACCCGTTTGACCAAAGTTAACTCTCTGAACTAAGAGAATCTATTTGAAACATTTAAGTGCATCACATAAAATTTCCAACGGTCTGCTTCATGCACGATTCAGACTTACGATTTGGACGAATGATCCATCGTCATCCGACGATCTTCTGTCCAAAGGATCAACGGGTGCTTCTGAGCCCCGTTTAATCCAAAGTCAACTCCTGGACCCAAGATCAGCCAAAAGTATTCTCAAAGATCTCTAAACAACATTTCTAATGGTATGCCCCGTGCACAATTTGGACTTACAAGTGGCATTTTATAGGACATCTACCATACCTGTAGCCTATCTATCTCATCGATCCCCCGGCTCAACAGCAGCCTGAAAAGAATAAATGCAAATCAAACCTCGTGAGACTATCCTCCCCACATAGTCCAATTCAACCTCAATTACCTCAGGTGTCACGTCAAAGACTGGTCCACCTCAATCTTCATGCCTTCATAGTGAATCCCCAGCAGCTGCTAGACATCGATGGGACTCACCGTCATCTCCCCAAATCCCAAATGAATGGTGTGGGTAGTGTACCAAGACTCTCCCCCAACGCACACAGAATAATCGTAGAGTGGGTGTCTCGTCCAAAGAAAACGTCAGGAAATTGAGACCCGCAAATAAAACTAACCAGTGAACCACAGCTAGAAGATGCTCCCATACATCTTTAAACCCTATCGTCCTTCGGGAACAAAAGATCGTAGAAGTTATGTTAGTCTGTCGAAACAGAATTCAATAAAGAAACCATTTGTCAACTTAAAGAAAAAAAAGAAGGAAAGTAATGCCAAAGATCATTAATACTTACATAGACACTATGGTTCCTCACCAAAGATGACCGACCATGTGAGGGATCATGCAGAAAAAAATGATCCTGAGCAACTGGCTCAAACAACTCAAAGGCATTTTTGCTACCCAAATCTAGGGGCAACATAGCTCGCCACTCTAGATTTTCCCAATCATAAACACCCAACCATGCCATGTGGGTCGCACTACCCAAAAATCTACCATTTTTAAAACCTGAGGAAGGAAAAATCTTGAAAACAGATCATAGAAGGAAAAGGCATAAGATTTGAATGCTGATCGGCAGTCCCCTTCCATCCACCGATCAATAATTATCTCTTCCCCTTCCCAAGGCAGCCTAAAAGATAGTGCCATTACCGAAATAAAACCTCTTCCACAAGCTGATCGACAACCCCCCTAAAATTTCGTACAAAAATCCCAGAAATATTATAAAAAATTCAAAAAATTCTTTGAAAAATTCCTGAAATTGCCAAATAAATATTGGAACATTTCTCCACTAAGAAAACCATTTTTCAAGCTCTCAAAGTCCCCGGTTGGATTAAAACTACATTCTTATCCGAATATTGAACCCTAAAATGGTGCACCCGCACCCAAGAGTCAACTATAATTGCCCAGCAAAATCCCAAAACCTCAAGTCATCCCCAGCGGGATCCCAAAACCTCAAGTCACCCCGAGCGGAACTAAAAACCTCAAAAATCAAATATTTCCCCATAAAAACTTCCAAATCAAACTTCCCTAGTGGAGCTATAAGCCCTAGTCGAATATCTCTCCTCAATAGTGTCTCAGATAAACATAATTCCTAAAGGGACCACAAGTGCATCCAAACTTTCAAAGATAAGACTCCCCATAGAGCAAACCCCCACATTACAACTATAGGTCTTCAAAATTGGCCTTGCCCCACATAATTGGTCACCATAACTTTAGGTCCTTATAATTAACATCGACTCAAAGAATCGATCGCCCCTACTTTAGGTCTTAGGAAATTGACCTTGGCCTTGAAAATTGGTGGCCATAAATTTAGGTCCTTAGAATTGATCTCAACCAGCATAATTGGTCAACCCCACTTTAGGTCCTCAAATTTGACCTCGGCCCACAGAATCGGTCATCCTCAACATTTTCTTAGGTCCTCAAAATTTCCTTCGACCCTATGAAATAGTCACCCTCATCCTTTGGGCCCACCAAATCGACCCCCTCAACCTTAGGTCATCAAAATCGACCTTGACCCTCTAAAACGGTCATCCTCATTCCTTTAGTTCACAGAATTGACCTCTTTCCTAAAACATCCATGTGGTGTCTATTTAATGGCTTTCACTTATTCCAAGATCACCCGTTGAGGGGATCTGTAGACCCCGCATTGTAGGACCCCCTAAGTCCCTCCTTAGGTCCATAGAACCTCCCTATTTACCATAAACCCTAGGTCATACTCTGAGTACTGATCTAGAGGCCATCGATGCTCTCGAGCCATATTTGACTCCTGTCAACTTTATTATGAGAGTGAAATCTCAATGAAACTTCAAAGGGACCTGCATCCCCTTTCCAATGGTGTAGACCGAGCGCGAATCAATATAATGGTGGACGGCTAGTGGACGATCTCTGGGTTAGATTTGACCCTAGTAAACTTTGTCATCAGAGTAAAATATCAATGAATCTTTTAAGGGATCCAAATCCATTTTTTAATGGTCCTCCCTTACACAAATCAGACTTACCATTTGAACAAACGATCCATTTTCCACCAAAAATTTATTCAGAGGCCACCGGGCACTCTCGAGCTCTGTTGGACTAAGTTAACTCTTTAGCTCGGACGAGACTGAATGAATCTTTGAAGGGAACTGTTTACCCTTTTTAATGGTCCACCCAGTGTGTGAATTAGCCTTACGGTACGAATGAACTACCCATTTTACTCCGAAAGCTCACTGAGCACTTTGGGGCCCCATTTTACCAAAGTTAACTCTCTGAACTAAGTGAAGCGCTTTGAAACATCGAATTGCCTCACATAAACTTTCCAATGTCCGTTCTGTGTACTATTCAGACTTACGCTTTGGATGAAAGATTCATCATCGTCCGATGATCTCTTATCCAAAGGATCGATGGGCGCTTCCAAGCCCCATTTGACCTAAAGTCAACTTCTAAACTCGGGAGTGACCCAAGTATTCTCAAAGATCTCTAAATAACCTTTCTAATAGCATGCCCCATGTGCAATTTTGAATTGTAGATTGAATTTTATGATTTTTTTTCCAAAAAATCTACACAAGATTGCCAATTGGCAGGTCCATTTTCCTACCTATCGATAGTGTGTTTAGGGTTACCTGTCGATAGGCTAGATAAGAAAAATACCGATCGGCAGTCCCTTGACCCCATATAAGGAGAACATGAGATAACTTTGAAAGGAACCTAAAAAACATCAACCTCAATTATCTCAACAACATTCTTCTAAAGTGAGGGAAGTTTCTTTGTTTGAAACCTCTCTCCACATTTCATTTCCATCACTTTAACACCCAATTTAAAAAAATCCCCCTACATTCTTCACCAGCTTACAAGGAAGTTCATCAATAATCAAGCTCGATCTCCAAGTCTCCAAAGAAGTTCCAAACATTATTCTCTCTCTTTAAATTCTTTATTTTCCCATTAGTTATATAAGTTCTTAATTTAACTTTTACTTTAGATCATACACATATCAATAATCAATCCTTTATTAGTAATATTGCACATAATATATTTTTTATACAAAAACTCAAAGCAAGAAAAAGAGGGTTATGTTTATAAATTCCAATAAGATTTTCCCCACATTTTCTCAAAACTAAAAGACACCTTTTTTCTTACACAAAAATATAATGAAATACTTGTTTGAATTTATGGGATAAACCCTACTCTCGTGCCGCATGCGAACTATGTGGACTTTGATGCCTTTATAGGCTATGTGTCAGTCTCGGGCTAAAACTTGAGACTCGAGTCATATTTTCCTCTTTTTCCTATTTTATCCATATATATTATTTGTATATATCATACTTGTGATTAATATTTGTGTCTTATTTGAGACATGTCATCATTTCATCATGATGATCAATATCTCAATAAATGCACACATCATATTTTTAATTACTATTTTGGGAACACTTTTATGGATGACCTCACTCCGTCTTTTCCCATGATGTAAGTCGAGCGACTCCGATCTCCACTTATATACATGCGCACACACTTCACAGAAAAAATAAAGAGAATAGTAACATAAGCCAATGAGAGACCGAAAGGGTGGGATGGGTTCCTAACACCCTCCCATTCCAAAACTTAGCCCCCAAACCTCTGAACTAATTACTTTAGTAAACCTCAGTTTGTCTTTTATGCCGTTCTCTCGAGGAAGCAACATGTTCTTTTGCCTGTTTTGGGGAAAAAGGTTGGAGAATCTATTACCCCACATCGATGACGGACGAAGCGTTCCTCAAAAGGGCGTGAAACCTTCTCTGTCTATCTCAACCGCGCACGCGAGCTCCGAACCTGAGAGGAGAAATGTGGGATGACCACATGTGTTATGGTGAATCCAATCTCTACCAAGTAAATCATTAAAGCTTGGTATAGCGTCAATGATAAAAAAAAAAGTCGTTCTAGATTTCTTTGTGCCCAATTCAATAAGTACCGGTTGTACACCTTTAGTCGACTTTTTAACTCCAACAAAACTAGAGATTATGATTTAAGTTGGGACCATTTTAGCATTTTATTTATTTATTCTATAAAGCATGGGGTATGACATTATGTTAACATCAGCGTCGTTATTTACCAATATTTTATTGATTAATACTCCATTCACCGAACCTTTGATAAAAAAAAAAGTCTTAATATGATTGGTCATATCCTTAGTAGGTTCTTCGAACCCATATATTAAATTAAAAGAAGACACAAGTTATCGACCTATGATTGATTTTTAATCTTCAACTAATTTTATTTCTAAAAGCTTTTATCCTTCTTCAACTTCGAACCTCTTTGAGAGGATCACAACCATGTTAATTGTCACTTGCTATAGTAGGAATATAAATTAATTGAATTGTTATTGGGCAGCCTTTTGATCATGTCCCATTGCACCCACAACTATTATTTCTTAATTTCCTTCTTCATCAAAGTTCTATCTCCTAATGTGATATCTTCATACACACTCATAGCCTTTTCCAGATCTTTAATCTTCTCAACCAATATGTCTGAAGAAGATTGACTTCCTTCTTGATTTTTGTGGAAGCATCGATTTATCTTTAATTATGAAGATGCAATTCCTTCTGATCCATATAGGAGCATATATTATGTGTCCTCTTGCCAAGACCTATAATTTATTTAAATTTGCCTTTATTGAGTAAGAAAGATCGCAATATATGTTTCTCTTTTCTTTAGTTTTGGTGGCTTCTCTAGATTCAACATCCCTGGAGATACCTGTTAAAGATTCATTATTTTTGGCCTCGTGGTCATCTCATTGAATAGTTAGGAAACCTTTGGGTCTTGAGCAATGTACCAATCAGGTACCCCTTTCCGCTTATGAACTGATTTTGGACCCTTTACGGACCCTGAAAACCTCATATATCGGAATAATTTTGCTTCGTTAAAACCTAAACTAATGTATTAATAATTTCTACGTGCTTTTATGTTTCCTAAAGGAAGATAGGGTTCAATGAACAACCTCATTTACCTAGTACATTCCCTTAGAAATCCTATTTCCTTTGGAACCCTTAAGTCTTGTCATTATAGCCACTGGTATACATAAGTAAAATCCTGTTGTTACGATACCTTAGAATAAACTACTAGTCTTGTCTTACAAACGAGCCCTCAATTTCAGCTATACTTAGAACACCATGATAGCTTACTTCTACAGTATCATCTCATAGTGGATACCAATATCGTTTGTACTAGTAAAAAGGTGTAGATGTTAGACGACACTCTTGTTATGAGCCATCAGACTCATGGTCAAGGATAGGTGTTTCGATCATAAACGATCACCTTATCTCATCTCATCTTTCAATATGGAACCATGCACTACACGTAGTCTTGGTCATGCCAATACCTCTAATTATCATCTTAGATAATACCTCCTATAAATATGTTTATCCAGGCATGGAAATCATGAAATGGATATTTCAGTCATATCTTCGCAAAACTGTTATTTGATATCAACAATCCACGTGAGGGAATATTGAGACATGATGGCATTGCTTTATGTACAGACCATTATCACTCTTTTATAAGTTACGATCTTAGCTGGGTGAAGTACATGTGCTAGAGGTGACACGGCGCACCCCGACCTATAAAAGGCACACACTGTCTTTTTTATTTGGATCGAATTCCAAAAACCATATGCTTGCTTTGTTAAACTTGTTCTAGAGAGAAAGATATTATGTATGCCTTCCATGGCCATTAATGTCGTATTGTAGTGAAAAAACTTTCATACTTTGTATAATGGATGTAGGCTAAGACCGAACCACTTACTTCTGTGTTTATTTTTATTTATCTCTTATCTCCTATACAAAATAACTTATTGATTACCGCTTCATTACATTTTGTGTAATACCTACATCCTAGGTAAATTCATTGTATGATCTCAGTATCGTTAATTTGGCACCGTCTATGGGAACGTGTTTATTGTTATCACATTTAGATTGGATTGCCCTCTCATCTCTGGTTGTGATTCAAGTCCACCATTGTTAGATCTGAATCACTATCGAAAGAGATTGGGTGGAGGATTTCATCACATTCCTATTTGATTCATCATTTTTTTGAGTTTTTGCACCCCTTATTTTGCTATTTTATTTCTAAAATTGGTGATATCTTTCGATCCTCCATCAAACATCGGGCATGGTTCCAGCCAATTGCCTCCTCACTTTGAGATGGCCGACGTGGCGGCAATAATAAGATCTCTAGTGGCTAGTTAGAAGGCCATGTAATACCAGTTGTTGGCATTTAGAAAAAACATAATAATCTGGATCCCAAGCACCATGAATCTCATTAAGCCAATTTCCATGAGAGGGGACACACCAGCAGAAGTCAGGGCACCACCCTCATCTACAACCAAAGTGGTTTAGTATGGCCTAAGGAGAAAATAGATTATTGATCCCTGTTGTCTGTGCCTTAGTAAAGAAGCATATGAGCAGGAGCACAATTAGGACTATGACTAACGAAATTAGATAACAAAAGAATGATACCAACTAGGTATAAATCATACTCATATTTACCAAGGTAAAAGTGTTCAATTTAGTCCTCACATTCAGCACAGGAATAGTGTTTTTACAAGACTTAGCAGGGGTCAATATTTGATTGACTCGGCTCAAAAGGGAATTGTAGCTGAGAAATCATCCTAGTTAGCATCCATAGGACAAGGATCACTAGTTGTCTCGGCCAAGCTCAGCTAAAGCACCATCTAGACTAGAGGGAATGCCGAGATGTAAATAATATAAAAAGGGACCCAAACAAAGGATCCACTTGCAGAGTCGTCTCTGAGGTGGAAGGGTTAGGTGATAATGTTTTTGAAGACGAGAAGATTAAGAATATATCGATCAAAAGGCTAGAGGATAATATTAGTTTATTTATAAAAATTTGACCCCAGTTACAGGGGATATATGGAGGGTTATCCTTTCGTACCAAGCATTATTGACTATTCGACACCCGAAAAGTTCAAACCACTAGTGTTGATGCCCAAATATGATGGGAGAACCAGCCATGTTCATCACATAGAAATGTACCTGTTGAAGGACGACATCTACTCCACTATAGACAAGGCGAGATGCCCAGCATTCTCTATCACTCTCACTGTTGCTGCCTATGTATGGTAACAACTCTACCGAGAGGAAGGATACAAAATTTTAAATAACTGGCAAAAAAAAATATCCACTACTTTTGTTTCGTCATGAAGCCTATAAAAGAGTGACTTATATATTGAATGTAAAGCAGGGAAAAAATGAGCCGTCAAAATATTTCTTATCTCAGTTTAAGGAGAAGTAAGAGGTTGAGTATTATGATGAAAGCATTGCAAAGAAAACCCTCATTAGTGGGCTCGAATAAGGAAAATCTATTGAAACCTCTCCAAAAATTTCTAAAATCCATGATAGAATTTTTGGCTGAGATCGGGAGAATCATAAATGGGAAGGAGGCTATGGTGGCCAAGATAGGAGACCAAAAGGAGTTAGTCAACTAAAAATCTGGAAAAGACAAGACAAAGATAAGGAGAAAGAGAGGGAGAAGAAGTCAAATGATTGTAAGTTTGTAAGTACACCCCACTTGCTACTAGTCCCGATTTTATTATAAATAAGATCAAAGATGATAAATAACTTATTTGGCTTGACAAACTGAGGGACCCTCCCCACAAAATATACAAGAGCAAGTGGTGTGAATTCTACGAGGATCACAACTATAAAACATATAAATTCTATGATCTAAAAGATGAGATTAAGAAGTTACCGAAATAGGGAAACTTTAAAAGTACGCTGAGAAGAACAAAGACAAGATGATAGCATAAAGAAGCACTCATCATCAAGGGATGACAGGCCAAAGAAGACAGAAATTCAAGTGAATCAGAATAAAAAGAGTCAGATGATGAGGAGGAGGATGACCCAGATCCCCTAGCAAAGCCCATATAAGTTAAAGGTAATCTCCGCATGATTTCATTTGATGTTAAAATGACCTTAGGGGGAATAGAGGGTGGAGGATCAGAGCCAAATAATATAAAGTCCCACGTCATTGAAGTTAAAGTTGAGGTAAAAATAAGGATTTAAACCTAGTGAAATTTCAAGAAGAACTAGGAAATTTCATGAAAGTGGATATTGAGAGTCTCATGATAGGGTTCTCCAGGATGAATTTCAAAGGGATTCTAGCCCGTCAAGGTGATTTACATTATTTCAACACACGAACTCACGGCTACAATGTGTCTTGTATCCTGGTTGAAGGAGGAAGATCAGTTAATATTATGTTGTAGGACTTTTTAAAGGTCTAAAACTCAATCAGAAGAGACTCATCCCTTGTCATCATCCACTAATTCGATTTAGTGCAGGAAGGTCCACCCATTGGGAACGTTTAAGATGGATGTCTACATGGGTACCTGATCGAGATTTTTGACAAGAAGAATAAATATTTTTATAATGGACAAGAATGTGTTCTCAACATACAATGTACTTTTAGGAAGAATAACATTGAAGGAGTTTAAAGTCATTCCTTCCCCTATACATCAGATGATAAAATTCTCCATTCCTTACGGGGTAGGGGAAGTTAATGGTGATCAATTTAAAGAATGCGAGTGTTATTTTATCTCAGTCGAGTAGAGAGAAGCCCAAAAGAGGAAAACCACATGTTATAATATTGATACCCTTAATCCTAGAGTTGAATCAAAGTTAAAAATGGAAGAGCCTACGAAAGAGATATAATCCATCTTCCTCAATGAGAACGAACCAAGAAAAATCGTCCAGATTGGCTCATGAGTTGAACCTTCCTTGAGGAAAGAACTGGTAGAATTACTGTGAAAGAGGCAGAACATCTTTGCATAGCATCACAGTGACATGATTGGGATTAAACCCGATGTCATCTGGCACAAACTTGATCTTGATGATAAGGTAAAACTAGTGAATTAAAGAAGAAGAATTTTTTAATTGGGATAAATATGAAGTAATCTAGTTATATGTAAAAAGTTATAGATAACAAACATCATCACAGAGGTCTAATATCCAAAATGGGTATCAAATGTCATTATGGTACCAAAACAAAACGACAAGTGGAAAATGTTTGTAAACTTTACAAATCTCAATATGACATGTCCCAAAGACAGTTTTCCTCTAACCATAATTAATCAAATGGTGGATGCTATGGCCATGCATGAACTTATGAGCTTTATGGATGCCTATTCAAGCTATAACCAAATCTCAATGTTTGAAGGTGTTCATCATATACAAAGGGACCTAATATTATAAAGTGATGCCTTCCAGCCTAAAAAATATAGGTGCCACCTATCAAAGACTTGTCAACAAAATGTTCAAAGATCAAATTTGCATGACAATGGGGATGTACGTCGACGAAATGCTGACAAAAATTTTGAAGGGCAAGAATCATGTAAAGTATCTAGAAAGAACTTTTGACACCATGGAACACTCCAAGATAAAGATGAATTTAACCAAGTGTGTCTTTGGTGAGACGCTGGAAAGTTTTTTATATGCATATTTAATCAAAGGGGTGTTGAGGTCAACCCAACCAAGATAAAGGCATTGATCGACGTGAAAACCTTAATAAACACGAAGGACATTCAAAGACTGACATATAGAGTCGCGACACTAAATAGTTTTATCTCGCGAGTAGCCGAAAGCTGCTTACCTTTTTTTAAAATTTTACGAAAAGTGTTTATGTGGGATGAAGAATGCAGAAAAAGCATTCAAGGAACTGAAATCCTATTTGGTCTCACCATTGATTCTGTCTGGGACCATTTAAGGGGAAAAACTATATTTGTACCGTGTTGTCTTAGAATCAATAATTAGAGCGGTGATTATTTGATATGACAATGGTACTCGAAAGTTAATATGCTACAACAATAAAGCATAACAAGGGGCCGAGATGAGATTCCCAAGGATGGAAAAACTTGCATATGCCATAACACACGCGTTAAGAAAAATGAAGCCTTACTTTCAAGCTTATACGATGGTAGTAATCAATGACACACCTCTCCGATAGTTCATTCATAAACTTGAGAAATCGGGTAGGCTCATATCTTAGTCAATTGAGTTCGGCGAGTTTGATATCATTTATCAACTAAGAAATGCAATCAAGGGGTAGGCTTTGGCTGATTTTATAGCATTCACTATGGAATCAACCGATTAGACCGAAGTTGAAACATAATTTCAGAGTCCAAACCAAGCTGAAAGATCGAGACGAACTGTCGAGATCGTGGAAGCTGAAATCATAATTTTTATCCCAGAAATGAATTTATTGGTAAAAAATAGTGTCCTTAATAAAGGTCCATTCTAGTCAGATATGCCTGTATGGATTTTGTTTGTTAGTGGCTCATCTTGTGCAGTTGGCAGAAGGGCTTGGATAATTTTATCGGCCCGAGATGAGATTTATATCGAGTATGCACTAAGATTCAATTTCAAATCATACAACAATAAGGTTGACTACAAAAACTTACAAACAAGACTTTCTCTCTCAAAGGCGCTAGCTATCGACCAACTTCTTACCCACAACGATTCATAATAAGCAGTGAACCAAATTTTAGGAATCTATGATAAAAAATATGAGAAAATATCAAAATTAATACAAAGAGTTAAGACAAAACTTGTAATTTTTCAGGGAGTCAAAGTAAAGAGAAGCCCGATAAGTGAGAACGGATAAGAAGACGGCTTTGCAAGGCTTGATTGATCATAAAAGTCGAGATTTGAAGAATTATTCCAGTTAAGATCCTCTAGGAGCTAAGCATTGACTGTGAGGAGGTCGATGATACATAATGTTTTAGCTTAAAATTGGGAGCATTTTGGATGGACCCAATTATTAATTACTAGAGGAATAAAAAGCTCCCAGAGGGTAAGGCTGAAAGAAGAAAGGTACACTATCGAGCTAATAAATTCTTTATCATAAGGAATGTGTTGTACAAAAGGGGTTTTCTTCTCCCACTATTGAAACGTGTGCATCCGATAGAGGTAAGTTATATGCTTAGAGATATTCATAAGGGTAGTTGTAGGCTCCATATCAAAGGAAGGTCATTGTCAAAGAGAATTGTAACATAAGGCTATTATTGGCTGACCTTGGCTAAAGATGCAGCCAATCATGTTCTTAAACGCGATAAATGTTAGTTTTTTGCCAACATACCTCATCAGGCATTCTCTCCTATCGAAAACCCACGTCCCTTTGCAAATTGGGGAATCTATTTCGTCAAACCACAATTGAGGGCTAAAGGGAACTTTCGTTTCCTTATCGACGCGATTGATTATTTTTCAAAGTGGGTAGAGTTAAAGGACATGGTAACTATCCCTAAAGAGAAATGTTTCATTTTCATTTGGATAAATATCATCTGGTGATATGGACTCCTAAACACCTTGGTATTAGACACGAGAAGAAATTTAAGAACAAGTCCCTAGGTGCTTACTGTGGTAATGTCGGTATAAAGCAATTCTTCTCCGCACTAAGTCAACTTAAAAAAAATAGGAATACTGAGGTGACCAACTGGATTATACTGGATGGAATAAAGAAAAAGGTTTTCGAAGATGCCAAAGAAAAGTTGGTTAATGAGTTGCACATATCCTATGGGCATGTCAAAATAGTGAGAGGATTTCAATTGGAGAAATGCCTTTTGTGCTAGCATATGGGTTGGACATAGTCATCCTAACAAAATAATTATTGCCAAGTGATAGGGTGCAAACATAAAATTCAAGTAGAACTTAAAAGAAAGAAGTTTGTATTTAGACCTTATTGAAGAGCTCCGAGAAATGCAAAAATATGATAAATGACTTATCAACAAAGAGTCGCAAAGTTCAACAACAAATGTGACAAAGCTCTTCCGACTAAAATTGGTGAGCTCGTACCAAAAAAGGTGATCTAAAAAAGCTAACAAACTTCCTCCAAATTGGCTTCGTCCATATCAAGCCATAAAAAGTTTATTTCCATGTACTTATCATCTAGAATTTTTGGAAGGATGACCATTCACAAATCCATGGAATCTGATCAACTGAAGAAATATTATCATTAAAGAAACTATGTAATGTATTGAGAGAATTTTCATCAAATGTAATTGAGTATTTTTGTGAGAAATATGAATGAAATGAAGTGTTGTCTCATAGTGTGAAATTTTTATTTATGGTTATCATTTTCAAATGAAATATCTCTCTTGGCGGTACGAGAATACTTGGAGTCTCACCTCCTAAGCATGTCTCAATAAACTCCCTGAGGGGTGGAAAAATTAACACCATTATTTTATGGTGAAATAAAAGTTAAATCTTTCTCTCGCCGGCATGATAATGCTTAGAGTTTTGTCTTCTAGGCATGTGTTAATATGAACCCTCAGAAGTGAGAAAATTAACATTATTATTTATGGTGACACTTAACATCGTTACTTTATGGTGAAAGAAAAATGAAATCTCTCTCTCGGCAGTATGAGAATGCTTAGAGTATTGTCTCATAGGCTTGTCTTAATATAAACCCTGAAAGGTGGGAAAATTGTTATCACTAGTTTATAGTGACCTTTAACGTCATTATTTTATGGTGTGAGAAAAATGAAATCTCTCTATCTACGGTATGAGAATGCTTAGAGTCGCATCTCCTAAGCATATCTCAACATAAAGCTTGAGAGGTGGGAAAATTAATATCATTATTTTATGCTGACACTTAACATCATTATTTTATGGTGAAAGAAAAATAAAATCTCTCTCAGTGGTATGATAATGTCTAGAGTCTCGTCTCCTAAGCATGTCTCAATATAATGCCTGAGAGGTGGGAAAATTAACACCATTATTTTATGGTGACACTTAAAATTATTATTTTATGGTTAAATAAAAATAAAACATCTCTCTTAGCGGTATGAGAATGCTTGGAGTCTTGTCTCCTAAGAATTTCTCAATATAAACCCTGAGAAGTGGAAAAATTAACATCATTATTTTATGGTGAGACTTAACATCATTGTTTTATGGTGAAAGTAAAATGAAATCTCTCATGAGAATGCTTGGAGTCTCGTCTCCTAATCATGTCTCAATATAGACCCTCAGAGATGGAAAATTAACATAATTATTTTATGGTGAGACTAACATTATTTTTTTATGATAAAAAAATAAAATCTCTCAGCGGTATGAAAATGCTTGGAATTTCGTCTCTTAGGCATGTCTCAATATAAACCCTAAGAGGTGGGAAAATTAACATCATTATTTTATGATGAGACTTAACATCATTATTCTATGGTGAAAGTAAAACTTCATGGTTATATGGTGACTAAATTTTCAAAAACTACAAGTATGTAGACATAATGATGAAAATAAAGTAGACCGTGTCATTATCATTCATAAATCAACCAAAAAACACCCTAATAGAGGGGCAAGTGGTTAAAGTTGTTAAATTCCCAAAACGTGGGAAGAGATTATGGTTTACACAAAGAGTTAGGCATTAGAGACCACATACATCCGCCTAAAAATAAAAAAATAGAACAAGTTAGTTCTTGTTCGCCAAGTCACTAGGGATTATAACTTCGGGGATAATCGACTCCACTTGAACAGTGGTGAAATCTTGGTCACTGATAAGCACCCAAAAGTGTTAAATAATACCCCACATAGACGATTTTTAATTGCTAATTCTTGGTAAAATTGAACTTATGTTGGTATTTATTTGTTTTGTAGGTCAATATGCAGTTGCGGTGTCAAACAAGCTTAATTCGAGTCAATTGCTATGAATAAGTGGTCAAGTACGTCAAATATGGCAAATGCGTGATTTATGGAGCTAATTCCCTATCCCGTATCAAACCTAAGCTTAAACCGAGCCCTAACCTTAACCCGAGCCTCGTGTGTGTTTAGTTTATGCCTTTTTAATTTTTTAAAATTTTTAGTTTGAGTCGTTTTTATTTTTAGGATTTTTAGAATTTATTTGCATATTTTTCTATTTCTTTTTACTTAGTGTAGTTTTATTTTGATTTTGATTTTTATTAGTTTTTAATTGTAGTCTTTATTTTTAGTTTTGCCAGATTTTATATTTTTAGAACTATAGGTTGTATTTTTACTTCTTTTGTAGTTTTTTTTTTATTATTTGAGTTTTATTTTTAATAGATTTTATTTATTTTTAGAGGATTTTTTTTATTGCGTCGAGTATTTGTTCTCCTTCATTTTTATTTATTTTTAGTTAGTTTATTATTATTTTTGTGTTTGTTTTATGTTATTAGTTTTTATTTGAGTCGTGTTCAGTTTTTAGAGTTTGTATTGTGTGTCGTGTTGTTTTTATTTATTTATAGTTTTTTTAGAAGAGTTTAATTTTTTATTTTTAACTTAGTTTAGTTTTTATTTTACTTGTTTTTATTTAATTAGGTTTATTTTTTTATTTTAATGGGGTCACAAATTAAACACACACTAAATAACCCAAACTAACACACACACCCCTACACCACACACACAACCTTACTATTCATCTTCTTCCCCCAACAACTTTTTCTCTCTCCTAAACCACCATAACAACTCACCGCCTCCCTCACCTCACCCATTAAACCCACCTTATACCTCCCAATCAAACCACCACCACACGCCGACGAACCACCTTGCTACCCAACCCGACCAGCCCCATTTTCGACGTCGATCCCAAACCCGAACCCAGCGCAACCTCCGACCCTGCCTTAACCCGCTGGCGATGCTGCCCTTAACCCACCATTTCCCAACCCGATTACAACTCAACCCAAAGTCGATGACCCATCTTCGAACCGGCGTGACCTAACCCACGACCCATATCCAGTTCAAAACCCATATACCCTTACCCATTTCCCATTTCCAAGACCCACTTCCCCGCTTGAACCCATTTCCACCAAAAAAATGCCTTACACGATTTTATCATCTAAAAAATCAAACCAAAATCCAAAGACCAAGTCAAACTGCTACATGTTTTAAAAACCCACTTACCCAATACCCAAATTACCCCTCACACTCCTTACCTCACTCAACAAAGCCATAAACCAAAATCATTTTCTTATCTGCCAAATAAAGTTCACAAGACCAAAAATTAAAAGACCCACATGTGTTAAACCCCTCGTAACCCCTTTTCCAAAATAACCCCACTCACCATTAACCTTCCCAAAATTCATCTTGCCCTAATGTGCCATTATAAAAGCAAAGAAAAGACCCATTTAAGAATATCTTCAATTTTTGGTTTTAAACATGGGATAAGATTTTGCTTCATCACTCTATGGAGAGTGTTTGTATTTTTAACAAATATCTCAAGATAGAGTGGTGTGGTATGATTTATTTCAAGTGAATGAATTTTTATCTATAAATTTGTAGTGCGAGAGTTTGTATTTTTTAGGAAATGTTTCTCATTAGTTAATAGTGCATTGAGATTTTATTTGGAGGGAGAAATACTTAGAGGCAAATCTTTGTTGGGATTGTTTATATTTTTAGCATTTAATTCAAACATTGACGAGTATTTATGAGTTCACCCATTTGTACATATTGTAGATAATCTTAACTTTTTATTTTTTGTAGTTTATTTTTTTCTCTCTCTTTGAGATTGTTACTTATTGAAAAAAATTGTAAATATATTTTTAGTTAGATTTTTATATTTCATTAATTTATTTTCTACATTTTCTTTTAGTTAATTAGTTTTGAATATCTTTAATATTCTTTTTGAACTCATAGTATATCACTCCATTTTAATTTAAACAAAAATATATTTATCTCATTAACATTTTCTTCTTAGTTAGTTTACTTTAAAAAAAATCATAACACTTTGTTAAATAAAAATTCTTTTAAAAGTAAAAATACCAAAAAAATAATAACATGAAAATGATTTTGCAAATATCTTCCCATTTAGCTCTTTACTCATGAAAGGTGGATTGATACCCTTACTTATTCTATGCATATTTTTTTTATGTATTTATAAGTTAAAGAAATTTTGATTGAAAGGATTTGCAACAACCACTAAATGAGTGCACACTAAGAGCAATTTTTTTCTAAATATCAGTCACCAAAATTATTCTCTTCTTTATCAACTTAAGTCATCTTATCTCCTCCAACATCGACCTCAATATTCTCTTTATCAGTTCCCTCGGCCTGAATCTCCTCCACTGTAGCAATGGTCTCAGGATAAGAAAAACTTAGGGAGTTGAGAGTCTCCACCAGTTTGGGATATTTTATGACGAGGTCAGGAAATTGAGTGACCAATCTTCTGCAAGTTGCCTTAGACCCCTTTTCCAAGTATTGGTTAATGTTTATAGGGAACTCCTCAGACTCCTTAAACTTTTCCATAACCACCTCACAATTGGTCCTTAGAAGCTCCTTATCGGCCTCATCTCACTACTTCAAGGTTTTCAAATGGTCTTCCTTCAAATCAACAGGGCGAGTCCTATATTGGTCTTGAATCTTTAGCATATCTTCATCGTGAGAGGCCTTTTGATCATCCATCTTTTTTTGCATATGGGACAGTTTCTTCTAGGCATGCTTAGTCCTTTTGATCTTTATCTCGTATTTACCACCCACTAATGAAGTGTTGAAGAGCAATGACAGACTACAATAAGGTAGATACGAGAAATAAAGTCAGTACATGATGAGGAAACACTTTATATAAAGTATGAAGTAAAATTATTACCGAAGTGACCGTATAAAGAAAGAAGATGGAAACTCTGGTGCTTATCTGAGGATAAAAGAACCAGCTATTTTAATGTGGAATCCCTTACAAGATAACTCATTGGCCTTTGTTTGGCTCCTAAGAAGAGATTCGGGATTTAAGGGGTTCTGACTAATACACGTGACAAATAACACGTCATCATAGATCAGAATACTAGTAGTGGGTCATCTTATAGGTTTGGTTTTCTTTTTTTACTGAGAGGCAACCCCCAACGCACTGGCCTCCTTCCTTTTGTGCGAGATCTATATATTTGGGCCATCAGTTGTAGGTTTTTGCTTGGGAGCTCTTGGTTGGGGAGTCTTTCTTTTTAATTTCACCAAAATATCATCAGTGATTGGATTTTCCATTTCCCAAATGTGGTCTAGAGTATTCTCAGAACAATCTGCAAATAAAAAAAAATAGCAATTGTTAGTATTGGCTAAAAATTAAGATGATAACAAAAGTTAATAAAGTTTTAAATAATAGATAACTTACAAAGAGACTCTAATTTGGTTGATCCAATTCCAATAAATTTAAGGATCTCGATATAAATTAACTCCTCAAAAAGTATGATACCACTAGACCCTCTCAGCTGGTCAATCCTCTCTCTGTTAAGCATACACTGTAATCTTATCCCACTTTTGGGGCACCTTAATTTCCCTATGCAACAGAGAATCATCGTCTCTAAACTCCAATAATACCAGGATGAAAAATTACTAGTCTTCTAATCATGATTAAAAGTCTGGTTCATATGTAAAAGATTTTCGTTTTGTTTTTGGGCGAGGAAGTTGTAATAACAAAGGTTGAATTTTCTGGTAACATTTGAATAACACGCGAGAAGATGTCCGGGGTAAATCCTCCTTGTAGGAAGGCATACATATAATGACTATCCCCATAAAAATCCTCCAATCATCGAAGGCTAGTTGGATTGCGTCAACACCAATATAAAAAAGAATCCCCCTAATTCCTGGTTCAAAGGGAAACCAAAACCCTACTTTTAACATTTTCTCATAAACGACAATCTCATCGTCAATTTTAACGTAATAGGACCTCTCGTCCTCAATGAAACTCTTATATGTATTATCTCGCCCTAGTAAAATAATGAAATTATATATTGTCTATAATTGAAGAGGGGTTAATTACAAATATGGAGGAATTATGGGTAAAAAGTTGGAGAAAAATGAAAAGAAATAGAAACAGGGTCGTTTAAACGACAAGGGATGTCGTTCGAACGACAGTGCACATGTTGTTAGAAAGGTCATTAGAAGATGGGTTTCTAATGACATGCTACTGGTTTACAGTAGAAGGTCGTTAGAAGCACATTTCGAATGATGTAGTTTGAGTCGTTCGAACGACCTATGTTAAGTCGTTCGAACGACATTGATCGAGTTTTTAGATCAGAATGCCCATGTATGCTGTCATAATTTGGAGCATTGATTTGGTGTATTGTTGAGCCCAGATCAGTTCTATAAGGATAAAATGGGGGGTTTGGTCTTAAGGGGTGTTTTATAAGGTGTTGTTTGGGGGTTATTATTGTTGGGACAAAATGGAGGAACGAAAAAGAGAGAGTGGGAAAGAAAACGAAGAAGTGGGTGGTCTTCCACCACCACCCACCACCAAACCACCGCTCCTCCATCATAGACCACCACAAAACCACCACTTTCAAGGTGTCTTCTTTCACATTTGAACAAAAATACCCACTTCTACCATGGACAAGGAAGAGCTACGAAATTCGGGAGTTATATTTGAGGGCTTTTCTTAGAGAATATGAAATGGGTGATAGATTGGAGCTTTGAAGGAAGCATTTGGTAACCCCATGAGGCCACCTTGGAAGTTGGGGGTTGATCCTCCTACACCAACACCACCTTTAGAGCCATTAGAGGTGGGTTACCCTTACTCTTAATGTGAGAATATTATTTTTGTATTATAGTCTTGTATTTAGGCTATTTGAGTAGGGTGTAATTAGTTAAATGATATGATTGTTATGTAGAAGACAATAACATTTTTATGTAAGAAAAATATTATTTTTGTTAAAAATAAAGAACGTATAATTTTTTCAAGGTTTTGAAATAATAAAAGTGTGTGTTTATGGAAATGGTGTATTTTCTAGAAATATTGGTGTTAAAAAATTTATGAAATAAAATATTGGTAAGTGAAGTTCTTTTGTTAAAAAATAATTTAGTGGAATGAGAACGTTTTAAAGTTCTTGCAAAAATGAAAGTTTTATGAAAAGTAGACATTTGTTAAGTATTAAAGAAATAATAATGTCTTTGTGCCTTAAAATGTATTTTTACAAGTATAATGATTTTTCATGATGATGAATATGTTTAAACCATATAGTAAATCCACCTTCTCATGCATATAAACTTGTAGTATTTTGACGTTAAATGTATAAATACGTTTGGAGAAGGTTTTGTTGAGTTTAGATATAAAAAAGAATTATTGGAAAGTTAATCTTCAAAGTATATAGAATTGAGACTAAAAGGTATAATGAACATTAAATTATAAGACTACACATGTGGAGAAAGAAATGATAATTTCTTGTAAAAGTAGTCTTAAGTATAATAGGATTTTTTGGATAATGAAAGTAAATGAATGTATGTTTTGGTAAATATTAATCAAAACCATTAATTAAGTGTTAATGGGTAAACATATAATGGTTAGTGAATGTAACTTGCTAATGTTGTGAATTATTAAAACTTATGGAATGAAAAGGGATTAAAGGTGTAATAGTGTTTCCAATCAAGTAAAAGTTTACTCCAAGTATAAAAAGGTGTTAAAGGGTTAAAACACTTAAGAAGTTGGTGTGAATAACTTAATAGTGTTTTATGGTGAAATTTACACTTGTGAAATGGAGTAAAAGGTGATTTGGAAAAAAATGGGTAAAATGGTGATTTTACTTAAAGTGGAATATTTTTATGAAATAAAAATATTGGAAAGGGTGTTACACAAAGTGGTCCTACATGAACATGATTTTTGGTATTAAAAAATCAAGGTTAAAGTATAAAGGACATGAAATAGTAAATTTTAAAATGTAACACAAATGGGGGGAGGGGTAAAGTCCCGAGTTTTTTCCTCGGTCAGATAAAAGGATAAGTGTAATGATGTGTATATTTGTGAAATATTAAAACACATTAAAAGGAACTCAAATGACACCGGGATAAAGTAAAAAGGACTCAAATTCCTTGAGTGAAAAATACTAAATCACTGGCTAGAGCATATGGTATGCATAGCCGACAGTGTGGAGCGCGTAGAAGTATGCGATATAGGAAGATTCCAAGAAAAGATAAAGGAAATATGGAACATGTCAAGAAATGGGTTGTATGATCAAATGTGTTAATACAACCTAACTTGATTGGATATAATAAATGTTTCGGTAAAGGTGAAATGGACAAGTAAATGCGTAAATCTATTAATGTCCATAAAAGAATGAAGAAAGGCTAAAAAAAGTAAGTAAATGGGTGGTTAAGCAACCTAAATGGTTAAACCCATATTTAACATAAGAATGTGTTGTAATAAAAGGATTTTCGATGATTAAATAAGTGTTTTCTAACACGGTGAATGCGTGTGTTGAAATGGTGATTTTCAATAAAAATACTAAAGTATATTGAAATGAACGAAAGGGTTGGATTCCGATAAAGGAATAAGTTTCGATAAATCAAGTGTAATGGTTTCAAGTGTTGAACCGGATGTGTTAAATAGAGTGAGAATGCTAAGTATGAATAAACAAAATCTTCAATAAGATTAAGGTAAATTAATCTGGACATGTAAGATTTTTGAAATATAAAATGGTTAATGCAATGGAATACATATTTTCAAAGGTATATGTATACAAATTGTGACAACCCGCTCTCCGAAATAAGGGGTGGCCAGCCCGATACCTCGGCATAATGGAATCATGGATGAATATCATCCTCAACATCATATCAAAAAATAGGTATATGGTTAAGCCACTCCATAAATCAGAAAGCAAGTTGTCAAAATTTTGATTTAATAAAGATTTAATGAATAAGTTAAACAACCCAAATCTGACAGAAGTGGAATTTCCATGGAACATATAGATAATTAACCAAAACAATATACAATAAAAGAACCGAATAATCTGTCGGTCCACAGTTACACCGCGGTGTTTCAACAAACTAATATATGCTACATACTACATCCATTAACAATTACAAAAGATGGACCACTAGCCCGAATGTAAGACCCGATCATAACTAGATTCCAAAATGGAGGGCGTATAACAACATCCTGTAATAATCCGCAAGGTCATACAACTCGTCAAAGGCATAAGAAGGGAAATTCATAACGGGCGCCCTTGCGGAGGAGCACCTGAGCGGATACAACAATATGCACAACATAGAAAAATGAACGGGTCAGGGCCCGATTGATATATGATTCCCAAAAGAGTAAGAAACATGATAGATGTGGACAATGAATCGTAAATAATATGAAATGAGAATCTAACAACCTAATCATAAAATGTGAGAATGCAATTATATAGGTTTCTAACAATTATAAAATTAGGCAAGAGAAATTAAGTTAATTCTCGTTTATTTCCATCACTTATCATTTCCCATTCCTTAACAGGAATATAATTACCATCATATATCTTATGGCACTTTGCATACCTCAAGTCCCACTTGAGTTAGAAAGGTTATATTCATATACATATAACGTTTCTAAAACCGCCCCTCCGAGTTTCCTCACAGGGCGCGCCCCTAAATGACTATCATCTTCCAGGGCCTATCTATACAAGACAACCTGGGCACCTAAACGCACGTCGGGAAGTGGCCATATGCCTGCGAGTGAGTCATAACCACACCCAGAATTACCTCACTAGCGCAGAAAAACATAAACAAAACCGCATATATGGTCGAGGACTATAGTCAGCCTGCATTCAATAGTTAGGGGACATCACCTCATGCGCGAGCTTCCCTTATGATAGCATTTAGAGAGGTGTGTTTAAGTAATTTAACAATTACTAAATTATCCCATTTTCATTATCATGAATCTCACGTGTTTCATTTTATTTTAAACATTTATCTTTGAATATTTCTTATTCAAATTCATCATATCATTAGGTCCCAAAGTATTCTCTAAACTATTTCTTGAATTCTCATAAGACCCAGGATTTGATATACCACCAAAGGGCTTCTAACATCTCCACATATGGGCTTAGAACTCTAACCTGAACTAATTTCCCGAAAGAGAAGTGATACCTATGTATCATTTTAAGTACCCCAGAACTAACCCCAAGTGATCCCACTCAACTATAGGGTAACGACCAAACTCAACTAGGACTATAAATCCTAGTTTCACTTCATACAAGAAGGGTCCTAGGTCAGAATCCTAAAAATGGGGTAAAATTTTAAAGGGAAAAATAATTGAAAAATAGGCTTTCCGAATCAATTCGGACTAGCCGAATCGATTTGGGATCTCAAAGGCGAATCGATTCGGATTAGCCAAATCGATTCAGTCAGGAAAAATGAGATTCTTCATAAGGCCGAACCGATTCGGACGAACCGAACCGATTCGGACAACCCTGGCTTGGAATCAGTCTCCCACCGAATCGATTCGGTCAGGCCGAATCGATTCGATTCTGCAGAATTTCCAAATTTTGTTTATGGAGTCTTTGATTCCATATTCTACCCAACTTCAACCCATTCAAATCCCTATCCTTTAAGGCTACCAAATGATCATAATGCATCATCCAACCTAACTTTACCTCCAAACCATATCAATTTAACCTTCAAAGATCTAAAGCCCATAAATCAAACAAAACCCTAACTTCCTTAAACCATACATATCCATAACTATCAATGCAAATTACTCTACTTAAATCATAAAATAGCAAGTAGATAACTTGCCTCAAGTTTGCAAGTTCATAATTTGATGAAGTAGTAAGCAAGACAATCACCCAAGCTTCAATCTCTCCTATTCTCCCAAGGTTTCTTCTTCCTTTTTCTTTCTCTAGGCTTAACAAGGAAATTTGGGGAAATAGTGATTTACTCAATACATAAATCGTGGTTTAGATTAAAATTCCAGCTTAAGTGATTAACATGCGATAAAATAATACGCAATTTCTCATTTAAGTTACTACCAGTCGAAAGTGCCTAGAAACCAGAAATACAATATGGTACACAATTTGACTATCACGAACCTCCCGGAACTAATGGCACCCTCCAATTTATCATTTGGAGATTTTTATAATTTATTTTAGGTTCCGGTTCCATTTTAAGCCAAATGTCATTTTTAAATCATATGACGTTACCAAACATAATATAGCCAAATTCACCTCTACATACGGTAAATATGCAACATCATAGTAGATATTAACTTGTCTTTCTTAAATTAATACCTACTCTACAAATCAACATCTTTATCAAATCACTATAATTAGCAGATTAAATATAAAAATAGAATCTCAAAAGCGAGGGTTGTTACATACTTCCCCCCTTATGAGAATTTTTTCCCCAAAATTCAAGCGTACCTCGTATAAAGAGATGCGGATATTTCTCCCGCATGTCATTCTCGCACTCCCACGTAGATTCCTTGGCATTATGGTGACTCCATTGAACCCGCACCAAGGGCAAGACACGAGACCTCAATTTATGCTCCCCATGTTCTAATATAGCAACCGGTTGTTCTTCATATGAAACATCGGGTTGCAAATCAATATCCTCGAAACGAATGTGGCAAAGCGCACCTTCACATCTCCTATACTTCTTTAGGGAGGAAACATGGAATATATCTTGAATTTATTGCAATGGTTCCGGTAAAACAAGTTGATATGCCACGGTACCCACCTTTGAAATAACTGGAAATGGTCCAACAAAGCGCGACGCAAGTTTCCCCTTTTTACCGAAACGCTTTATCCCTTTAATGGGTGATACTCTAACCAAAACTTGGTCCCCAATCTCCAATTCCATGTGCCGACGACCCGCATCGGCATAGCTCTTTTGACGATCTTGGGCTATCCGAATACGATTCCGAATCAACTCAATCTTCGAGGAAGTATCTTGGATCATTTCAGGCCCAAGAAATTTATTATCACCCACTTCCAACCAACAAGCGGGTGATTTACACGGCCTTCCATACAAAGCCTCATAAGGTGCCATTCCAATTGTGAATTGGTAAGAGTTGTTATAAGAAAACTCAACCAATGGGAGATATTGTTCCCAACCTCCTTTGAAGTCAAGCATACACATGCGAAGCATATCCTCCAATATTTGATTTACCCTTTCAGTTTAGCTGTCTGTTGGAGGATGGTATGAAGTGCTTAACTTCAATTCAGTCCCCATCGCTACTTGGAAACTCCTCCAAAAGTGGGAAACGAAAATTTTTTCTATGTCGGAGACTATATTCAAAGGCACCCCATGGAGCCTCACCACCTCCTCGATGAATAAGCGAGCATACCGAGAAACTTCATAATCTATCCGCACAGGTAGGAAGTGCGCCGACTTCGTAAATCGGTCGATAATTACCCAAATAGAATCACACCAGCTTTGTGATTTCGACAAGCCCGTGATAAAATCCATCGATATACTTTCCCATTTCCACACGAGAATCTCTAACGGTTGCAGCAAACCTATCGGTTTTTTATGATCAATCTTGACCAGTTGACAAGTAGTGCATCGGGACACAAATTCTGAAATATCCTTCTTCATACCCGACCACCAATACTGACGGCGCATATCCAGATACATTTTGTCCCCACCAGGATGAACCGTAAACCTAGACCCATGAGATTCGGCCATCACTGCCCGCCTCAAATCTCCTTCCTTCGGAACGATGAGTCTTATATGGAAGCGTAACCCACCCTCCGAACCAATCGAGTAGGACTCCTCTTCCTCGGACAGCAATCGATGAATATGGTCTTGACACTCCTTATCCCTTCCTTGAGCTTCTACCACCCTTACCACATTAGTAGGAGTAACAGTCATTACCGACATGAATGCTCTCACCATCGCATCATCCTGACTGAGTTCCTTCTATTTAGCTTTCCAAACCTCAACTAATTCTCCATTAGGCTTCCTACTCAAGGCATCCGCTACCACGTTGGCCTTCCTACTGAGTTCCTTCTAAGTCATGCACCGGATAGTTTCTTTCATGGGGCTTCAACTTATGGGAAGCATAAGCGAAGCCCGTCTCTCTTGCTGAAGTACACCTCCTAATCCTTGAAGAGATGCATCGGTGAAGACTAGATATTCCAATCCTGGTTTTGGCAATGCAATGACCGGAGTCGAAGTCAATCTATCTTTAAGCTCATCAAATGCAGCTTGGCAGGAATCATCCCAAATAAAGTTCACCCCTTTTCGGGTCAAGTTTGTCAAAGGGCTTGCTATTTTAGAGAAACCCTTGATGAACCGACGATAATAACCCGCCAATCCCAGAAAAATACGAACTTCGGTAGGTGTCATGGGCTGACCCCACTCCCTCACCGCAGCTACCTTGCCTGAATCCACTGATACACCCTGGGACGTCACCACATGACCCAAAAACTGTACTTCCTGCAACCAAAAGCCACACTTCTCAAACTTGGCATACAGTTGATGGTCCCGTAGTCTCTGTAGGACCAACCTCAAATGTATCACATGATCAGACTCCGTTCGAGAATAGACTAAAATGTCATCGATGAACACAATAATAAATTGGTCTAGGAAATCCCAAAAGACCCTATTCATGAGATGCATAAATACAGCAGGGGCATTGGTTAGTCCAAAGGGCATAACCAAAAATTCATAGGATCCGTACCTCGTAAGAAAAGCAGTCTTGGATACGTCCTCCTCTCGTATCCTCAATTGATGATACCCCGCCCTCAAATCGATCTTAGAGAAGTACATCGCTTCTCGAAGTTGATCAAATAAGTCATCAACACGAGGTAAAGGGTATTTATTCCGGATGGTGACCTTATTCAATTCTCTATAGTCCACACATAACCGGAGAGAACCATCTCTTTTCTTAACAAACAACACTGGAGCACCCCATGGCGATGTGCTACGCCGTATAAATCCCTGCTCCAACAACTTTTGAATTTGATCTCTTAGCTCCCTCATTTCAATAGGAGCCATTCGGTATGGAGCCCTCGCAATAGGCCTCGTTCCCGGTGCTAAATCAATCACAAATTCAATCTCTCGGCTAGGAGGTAAAATCGGTATCTCTCGAAATACATCCTTAAAGTCTTTCACAACTGGAATGGAATTCAAGGGAACGACTACATCTCTATAAGTCTCCTCGGCAATGCAATACAAATAAGTACAAGTACTCCCCTCTAAACGAGGTAAAACTACCAGGAACATTTCTTGTCCTGGCACGGCGAAGACTATACTCTTCTCGTAGCAATTTACAATAGCATGATATTTCATCAGCCAATCCATACCCAAAATCACGTCATACCCGACCATATCCAGGACGAGTAAATCGACCTCAAAACATAAATTACCGAGAGGGATTTCTATATTTTTACAAACAAAGAAGAAGAGTGAACTGTCACCCATAGAGGACTCCACACTAGTAAAACTTCTTTCGGCGGATTTAATCAACTTAGTGGTCTGAGCAAAGATCCTAGAAATAAACGAATGTGTTGCACCAGTATCAAATAAAACACGACCCAAATGTCCCTGAATAAGGAACTTACCCTCAATGGCTGGCGGTGCAGTCGGAGCTGGAGGAAGCATAGCATCCTGAATATGGTAGACCCTACTATATTATAACTGACCCTATTGTGGGAGCAACTGGGTTAGGCACCTGTGGAGGGAATTGAACGTACGGCTGCTGTGGAGCTCGAGGAACCTGTCCCCCGATCAACTGAGGACATTCCCTCATAGTGACCCGCTTCCCCGCATTACAAACACCGACCTATCATATTCTCGGCATTTCGACCACGATTGTTTCTAAACTGATTTACACCCTGGCCCTGCTGTCCTCTGCCTCCCTGACCACCATGACCAGCTTGGTGTTGTGGGGCACCCTGACCTTGCCTATAGTTTTGGTTCCCCGAATTAAACCCACCAGAACGCTGCCTCTTAGACATGTCCCCCTGTTGGTGATCCCTTTCTTTCTGTTTACTGCTCGAAGGTTGGGACGAGGGAAAGACTCCTCCTCCAATCCCACCACCTCCCGGCCTTCCACCATGCCCCACTACAGAGGTCTTCTTACCACTTTGCAAAAAGAGTTTATGCTCTTGGCAATGTAATAGAGCTGCATTCATCACTTCCCCAAAAGTATGTAAAGCATGATTACCCAGCAAGTGTTTCCAACTCCTCCAGTTCATCCCTCTCAAAAACTTTGAAACTTTCTTTTCTTCAGGAGTCGCTTCATCCGGTACGAAGCTTGCTAACCGGGTGAATTCCTCCTCATATTCCGCTACTGACCTCTCCCCTTGTACAAGGTCCTGTAACCTCCTTATCATCTCCCCTTGAACTGCGGGAGGAAAGTACTTATGATCAAATAAAACCCAGAATTCAGAGATCGACATTAAATCCCTTTGTTCTGGTGTAGTCACGGACTCCTACCAGTGTAATGCGGCACCAACCAATTTAAAAGTAGCAAGGACATGTTTCCTGTCCTCACCACACTCCACCATATGTAGATGGCGTTGAATATCCCTCTTCCATTGATTAACCTTTATAACATCCGAGATCCCATAAAATTCCGGGGGCTGATCCTTCAGAAAAGATTCCCTAGCTCTCTCCCACGGAGAAGGTCCAGTAGGAACTTGGGCATCTGGCGTTCTCTGCTGAGCCTATGGCACTTGTTGGGCCACTGTTGTCATGGCCGCATTAACGGCTTGAGCCACTATATTCGCCACATCCGCGGCATTAAATGTTCCTTGTGGCGGTGGAGGAGGACCAACATCCTCATATAAGATCCTATTCCTTCTCATCGGGCGACCTCTTTTAGGCGGCATTTGAGATAAAGAAACAATAGAGTTAAAATTTCAATTAAAACAATCTATATTTGCAGAAGATCGTAAGCATAAATAATAAGTAGTCCTAACATTAGGCTCTATGTCAAAGAACGCTACGGTAGAACGTGACAAGTCCACAAGATCCAAAAGACTCAAGAACCCGAGGCTCTGATACCATCTGTGACAACCCGCTCTCCGAAATAAGGGGTGGTCAGCCCGATACCTCGGTATAATGGAATCATGGATGAATATCATCCTCAGTATCATATCAAAAAATAGGTATATGGTTAAGCCACTCCATAAATCAGAAAGCAGGTTGTCAAAATTTTGATTTAATAAAGATTTAATGAATAAGTTAAACAACCCAAATCTGACAAAAGTGGAATTTCCATGGAACATATAGATAATTAACAAAAACAATATACAATAATAGAACTGAATAATCTGTCGGTCCACAGTTACATCGCGGTGTTTCAACAAACTAATATATGCTACATACTACATCCATTAACAATTACAAAAGATGGGCCACTAGCCCGAATGTAAGACTCGATCATAACTAGATTCCAAAAACGAGGGCGTCTAACAACATCCTATAATAATCCGCAAGGTCATACAACTCGTCAAAAGCATAAGAAGGGAAATTCATAACGGGAGCCCTTGTGGAGGAGCACCTGAGCGGATACAACAATATGCACAACATAGAAAAATGAACGGGTCATGGCCCGATTGATATATGATTCCCAGAAGAGTAAGAAACATGATAGATGTGGACAATGAATCGTAAATAATATGAAATGAGAATCTAACAACCAAATCATAAAATGTGAGAATGCAATTATATAGGTTTCTAACAATTATAAAATTAGGCAAGAGAAATTAAGTTAATTCTCGTTTCTTTCTATCACTTATCACTTATCATTTCCCATTCCTTAACCGGAATATAATTACCATCACATATCTTATGGCAATTTGCATACCTCAAGTCCCACTTGAGTTAGAAAGGTTATATTCATATACATATAACGTTTCTAAAACCGCCCCTCCGAGTTTCCTCACTGTGCGCGCCCCTAAATGACTATCATCTTCCAGGGCCTATATATACAAGACAACCTGGGCACCTAAACGCACGTCGGGAAGTGGCCATATGCCTGCGAGTGAGTCATAACCACACACGGAATTACCTCACTAGCGCAGAAAAACATAAACAAAACCGCATATATGGTCGAGGACTATAGTCAGCCTGCATTCAATAGTTAGGGGACATCACCTCATGCGCGAGCTTCCCTTATGATAGCATTTAGAGAGGTGTGTTTAAGTAATTTAACAATTACTAAATTATCCCATTTTCATTATCATGAATCTCATGTGTTTCATTTTATTTGAAACATTTATCTTTGAATATTTCTTATTCAACTTCTTCATATCATTAGGTCCCAAAGTATTCTCTAAACTATTTCTTGAATTCTCATAAGACCCAGGATTTGATATACCACCAAAGGGCTTCTAACATCTCCACATATGGGCTTAGAAATCTAACCTTAACTAATTTCCCGAAAGAGAAGTGATACCTAAGTATCATTTTAAGTACCCCAGAACTAACCCCAAGTGATCCCACTCAACTATAGGGTAACATCCAAACTCAACTAGGAATCTAAAATCCTAGTTTCACTTCATACAAGAAGGGTCCTAGGTCATAATCCTAAAAATGGGGTAAAATTTTAAAGGGAAAAATAATTGAAAAATAGGCTTTCCGAATCGATTCGAACTAGCCAAATCGATTTAGGATCTCAAAGGCGAATCGATTCGAACTAGCTGAATCGATTCGGTCAAGAAAAATGAGATTCTGCATAATGCCGAATCGATTCGGACAACCCTGGCTTGGAATCTGTCTCCCAGCGAATCAATTCGTCCAGGCCGAATCGATTCGATTCTGCAGAATTTCCAAATTTTGTTTATGGAGTCTTTGACTCCATATTCTACCCAACTTCAACCCATTCAAATCCCTATCCTTTAAGGCTACCAAATGATCATAAATGCGTCATCCAACCTAACTTTACCTCCAAACCATATCAATTTAACCTTCAAAGATCTAAGGCCCATAAATCAAACAAAACCCTAACTTCCATAAACCATACATATCCATAACTATCAATGAAAATTACTCTACTTAAATCATAAAATAGCAAGTAGATAACTTGCTTCAAGTTTGCAAGTTCATAATTTGATGAAGTAGTAAGCAAGACAATCACCCAAGCTTCAATCTCTCCTATTATCCCAAGGTTTCTTCTTCCTTTTTCTTTCTCTAGGCTTAATAAGGAAATTTGGGGAAATAGTGATTTACTCAAGACATAAATCATGGTTTAGATTAAAATTCCAGCTTAAGTGATTAACATGCGATAAAATAATACGCAATTTCTCATTTAAGTTACTACCAGTCGAAAGTGCCTGGAAACCTTAAATACAATATGGTACACAATTTGACTATCACGAACCTCCCGGAACTAATGGCACCCTCCAATTTATCATTTGGAGATTTTTATAATTTATTTTAGGTTTCGGTTCCATTTTAAGCCAAATGTCATTTTTAAATCATATGATGTTACCAAACATAATATAGCCAAATTCACCTCTACATACGGTAAATATGCAACATCATAGTAGATATTAACTTGTCTTTCTTAAATTAATACCTACTCTACAAATCAACATCTTTATCAAATCACTATAATTAGCAGATTAAATATAAAAATAGAATCTCAAAAGTGAGGGTTGTTACATAAATTTGTACATTTTTTCGCATGCCTGTAGTTGTAGCGTATGAGTATTCCTTTATGTCGTTCGTTTCTATACTTCTTGTATAAATCCCACTGAGCATAAGCTCACGTCCCCACTTTGTTATGACAGGTTGGGAGAATTTTCGTTTTTTAAGGGTGTTATACAAGTTAGGATATTATATTTATGTTTACATTAATATCTCAGTTTACTTAGACTTCGGTGTGCTATAACTTGAAATTTAAATCGCATGCTAACAAGTGAAACGTTAATTAAAATAAAACTAGACTAGTAATATTATATAGAGTTGTTCCATTTCACTTCAAACCTAATGCTCAGATCGGACTGGGTTGACCATGGGTAACCCATAAATTCGGGTCGGGGGGTTACATTATATGTATTGTTAGGTCAATACCACTTAAATTTCTCTGGATAATAAGATCAGTCTTTTGGACATCACTCTTATAATACTAGGCAACATTTTTGTCAACTTTAAAAACTTCCTCCACTCTATTCTCAATAGCAATCGCCTTGACACATTAGTCTCGGCCTAAATAAGCTTCATCGGTCCTCACATTTATAGGTTGGAGCATCATAGGGGTTGAGGAATGTTATCTCCAGTCTCATCATCAGAAATATCATAGATTGGGGGCTCAAAATCCACATGATGATGAGATGAGGTTATAATATGACCTCTGTTACACGATTCAACAAATTCTATTATATCAGCCAAGCCAGGATAATAAACAGTGGATCTCATGGACTTATCAAAGGAATAAGATTTTCCAATTTTAGTAGAAGGGATCAAAGTGTCAGATGGACTATAACCGTTGGAAGATGGCATACTATCACTACTAATGATGATAACACTTGGAGAATTAACTTCAAGAGTGGTGTCTTGGTTGGATAGATCAATCAAACACACGGCATGAGGTGCTACCGCTAGAGGTATCAGAGTCTGAGGTGTTGGAGGGGCTCCCTCTCGATGATACCTATCTCGATTAAGTTTGGCCTCGACCTCTTCCCTCTCTCAGCGAACACAATCGCGAAGGCGACATAACGCATGACGAGTCTCGTATATATTTTGGTATATTTACAAATTTCTACTTAAAGGGTATATACGGTTTAATTAATTAAAAAGTAAAAAGGAATCACTTTTGGTGAATAATTCTTAAAAAGACCAAACCCAGATCCGGAAGTCTAAATTGGAAAAGTCATAAAAAATGTCCAAATCCACTATACCTCATCGAAAAACCCCAATTCCTAATCAAAACCTAAGTAGAAATCTACAAAACTAGTTAACTACCATAAATCACTAAAATCAACACCACGGAACCACCACAGAGGGAGGTGCAAATAACAGAGAATTGCCAAAAAAATGAAAGGAAGAAATTGAAGGAAAATAACAATGAAAGTTAGGAAATAGTGATTTAAAGTTACTGGAAAGAAGAATGAGACCGAAGATTGATGGGACATGTCGTAGAAGGTGATCGGAGAAAATCAAAATAGGAAGAATCCTAGAGAGAGAGAGAGATCTTTATTTTTCTCTAGTTTGAAGGTTTTCAAAAATGGTAGAAAGTGAAGAGCATCCCACCCAAACCAAACTTCCACTCTTAAAATGGGCAATGATGAGACATGATTATTTAGGCCTATGATAATGCGAGGGTTATGCGTATGGGCCATAAGAACCTTGAATAAATCACCCAACTACTTTAAAGTCGTACCACCTCTTACATAGCCAAGGGGTGACAAACAACGAACAAATATCTCATAATAAGAAGTGACCCAAGAGAATATGGGGGCAATATGATTGTTACATCTGATGATATGACCATTTCGTCTCCAAGGTATAACTGTCAGATAATAGACAACTAGGCCACCAAAGTCGTGACCTGCAATTCATTCATCAGAATGAGATGAGGCACTAAGAAGAGGCATACCGAATCATATTGGGTCCAAGTTTAAACCTTATCCTCCTACTGACATCGAAGGCTGAGGTATATGGGTATTGATATACTTAAGTATAATCTCGTTATTATGACACCCTCACATCCAATGAACCATTAGTGTCATATTATAGAGGAGAACACACTATTATCTATACCTGGTATACCTTGGTAGCCAACCACTATAGTCCCATATCACAGCGGATACCAATCTTGCTCGTAGTAGTAGAAAGGTATCTGTCTCAGACGACACTCGTGTTATGAGCCATCAAACTCAAGTTCAAAGGATATGTTATCAGGCAAAGATGACCACCCTATCTCATCTCAATTTTTGACATGAATGTAACACTAAATATAGTCTCGACTGAGATGATACCTCCAAGTATCATGTCAGATGATACCTCTTGTAAATTTGTTCATCCAGGTGTAGAAAGGATGAACGGGACATTTCATTCATATCTACACAGAATCATTATTGGAGATCAATAACCCACTTGAGGGAATATTTAAATATAATAACCTTGCTTTATGTATTTATAGTTGGGGCTCTCTCGTAGGCCACGACCTCAACTGGGTGTGGGATATGTGCTAGCTGTGACATTATTCACCCCTAACCTATAAAAGGAACCCATGTCTTCTTTATTTGGATCAAATTAGAAACTATACTATTACTCTTTTAAATTTGTTTTAGAGAGAGAGAGAGAGGGAACTTGTGTATGTCTTCCATGTCCATTAGTGCCCTATTATAATGAAAACACTCTCATACTTTGTACAGTGGACATATGCTAAGGCCGAACCACTTAAACCTTCATGTTCATCTATATGTCTATCTCATCTCTTTTATTAAATAGCTTATTAATTAATGATTGATTACATTTGTGCAATACCTACGTCTAGGGTGAATCCATTGCATGATCACGATAGCATTGGACACAATTCCCCTTTTTCTTGAACTTTTGTTGCTTATTCCTTTGTGGCAATGAATTCACATATTTCAACATATTATTCTCCACACCCAATCCACAAGTGTGTCATGACTTTCTAATCTGGTTCGATGACTGCTTTAGGCTTTGAAGACTTAGACTCAACCTTTGTATTCATTTTGAACTCAACATGACCTTAATTTTGAGGCAGTCAAGTGGATTAAATGTTTATTCCCATCTCTTTTATTTTAGTAAACAGGTCTTCATCAACGGCATACTATTTTCCCTCTTAATCAACTTTTGCATCCAGTAATTAAAAATGGATAAAGTATTAGTTGAGTGAAAAAAAACATTATTCCATTTGCACTAAATTTTTCTCTTTAATTTGATTTAGTGTTTTTTCATCATTAGGCAACTTTAACATTTGGACTTTTAAGAGGTGATAAAAAATTTCATCTTCCTTACAAATTTCAAAGGAATATATTTTAATTATCTCCTTTGATTTTGAGGCATAGGACTTTGATGTTGTTTTCTTTTGAAATAAAGGTTCACAGACTATAAATTCAATTCCCATAATTTCATTAGAATCTATCTCTAAGTTTGGTTTCTTTTAATATATTTTTCAAGAAGAAGTGTTTTTTTCTTTCTCTTCCTCTAAAAGAGCCTCGCATCTGGATACTTTAGCAATAAACTCCAGAAAATCTTTAAATTCAGTAGCATCAAACTTCTTTTGAAGCCTAATTCCCAAACCATTATAGGCCAATTTGACAAACTAACACTCAGGTAATATTATTTTGTGTTTGTTCGTAGCCTTTTTATACCTACTTATGGTGGTATTTTCTTTTTCATTTGGATTTTGGTCTAGCCTAGATAAGTTGTCCATGGACACTTTTGGCTCAGTTTGGACGAATTGCATTTGAAACATATCTTCCATTTGGTACCAAGTTTGGATAATGTTAGGTGGAAAGCTTATGAACGAAAAGAAAGCTGCATCATTGAAGGATCTAGAGAAGAAACATAGTTTGAGGTATTTATAAGTCCTTACAACATCACATTGACTAGTCAATTTTGTTACATATTCCACTCTAAATTGACTCCCACCTCTTGAGGAAAGAGAAAGTTTTGGGAACTTAAAGACCTTTTAAAGTTCAATCCTATCCACCCATTTAGGATATGGATTCCTATATACTGGAGTCTACACACTCTCAGTCATTTTCCATAAACCTCATGAACGAGATCCATAATTTCATTTCTTCCTAGGTAACTACCTATTATGTGGGGACATTGTTTGGTTCATCGTGGGTGTTGGTTGTAATAATGAAGGTTGAATTTTAGGAGGAACATTTTGTTATGTTTAGTTAGGTATTAGTTGAGATTCCCGGGGAACTTGTTTGTTCACCCCTTGCGAGGGGCTCATTACAAAATCTCCTATTTGTTCCCAACCCCCGAGTTCGTACTTGAACATGGAATTGTTGAATACTCAATAATTTTAATTCCTTGGAATGCCTAAATTGTCCTCATTATAGTATGTCCTAGTCCTCCCTACTTATAGAGCAAGTATTCTTGTTATTGGTTTATTATAACCCATTTTTTTGTTAACTATTTGATATTCCTAGACCCTTTAATTGGCTATTCACACATAGACCAATAATACTTGTGTAGTTTCCCATCTAGGGTGATAATATTTGGATTGAGTAGTTGTAATTACACCAAATTGTTGTGCACATCCTTCACCATTGGACGCTACAATAATAGGAGGATACAACCAACTAGTTAATGTTTTGATCATTGTGCTAATATTTAGCATTATGTTCCCAAGATGATCAAGTATCGGGTTTAATTGGTGTATTATTGATCTTGGACATTTAATGATGCCCCAACAATAGGCTATGCATTGATATTTTTGGCCCTTGGAACCTTTGTTATATTAAACTCTTTGTTTTGTGCAATTGGTCTAAACTCTTGGGCAATTTCAACCCCGATTTTCTCTATAGTGGTGATGTGTTGGTTAGTTGAACCAATTTCACTGACATCCTTTATACCATCATCGCTATTCTTATTCTAGCCATAGTAAATAATTATATTAAAAATGTAACATTTTTAATATATATTGTCTATCTTTCATGTCAAAAAATTTGTGCCAAGCACTACGTCGAGCCTAAAAGCTTGATTATCAGTAGATAAGTGAGAGTGTCTTTGTTCCCTACCGACGGAGTATGCGATTTGAAGACATGAAGAACACTCGAGTTTGAAGCCATCTGTTGCTAAATTTGAAGTATATCCTTTTATGAGTTTGGTTCAACATTGACTATGTGCACACTCACGAGTTTTGAAAATTGAGATAATTTTTCATAAAATTGTTTTGAAAAATACTTTTATGAGTAGTGTATTTAAAAGGGATTAACGATTATTTAGGAATTTTTTTACCTTGTTTTTTGCATAGGAGAGAGTTTAAACTGTTCACATTGTTAGAACCGAATCGTGTGCATGACCCTGCCTCATTTTTTAAAGGAGGCCTTACTGTCCAACATCGTGTGCACTAAAGATACTCAACTGTGCGCAACATGGAGATGAAATTTGAAAAAAATATATAAATAGCCTTCTTTCCCTCTAATTGCATACAAATCTTTTCCCTTATTTAAAGATACATTATCTGAGGAAGTTTTCGTATTTGAAAGATTTTATTTCTCTCACTAATTTAAAATTTGAAAAATTCTTTGATAGTTTGTGAGATTTTTAGATCTATAATGAGATCTACATTTGAGAGGTGTTTATCTACATTTATGCAAGTTTACATATGAATTTTGATTCAACTCTTGATCTACACTTGGGGGTCTAAAATGGAGGTGCTCAAGCTACAAAGAGGTTAATCATCACAAGGATCTTGGGCAGAGTTTGGATGTCTGTGTTCTAGTGATGGAGTTCCACTTGAATTTCTCATTGAAATAAGGGAGAGTCACGATATTCATCGGTAAATTCTTATGAGTTCACTTGATTAATTTACCTTCTTGTATCGTGTAAAGGAAGTTTTCAAATTTAATAAGATGTTAGGTCATACTAAGATTTTTTTTATCCATAGGTTGGGGGGGGGGGGGGGGGTCATTATATACCCAGTGTTGTGCATTTTTTTTGTGGTTGATTACCATTTTTTTATTATTTGATTATGTTTATGTGATTGTTATTTAGCTAAATCAACTTATGATTTGAAAATTTTACATAGATCTAAGTTTTGTGAATTGAAAACTTAAAATTGGATAAAATTTGTGTTATAACCTATTCACCACTGCCTCTAGGTTATTTAGAATGGATACATACTTGCATTTTCATATATAACACTAGTGTCCTACCGAGCGTGCCAAAAATATATGTATTTGCTGGCTAGGTTCAAGTGTTTTAGTTGTGTGAGACCTTGCCAGACAATACTGTGATCTTATCAACCAATTGATTAGTCGTTCGATAATCATGCGATTATGTGCCTTTTGATGCTTCAATTAATAATACTTGTTCATCCATTTCAGAAGACATTTCAGTGAATGCTAAATAAGTTTACATAAGTAAAATTTAAAGAAGAAAATGAATAGTGCAAAAATAAAGATAAAAATAAGTTCAAACTGAATAATACAATAATGTAAGATAAATAAAGTAAAAGTAAACAATCACTATAAGAAAAGTAAAGCAAGTTAAGCTAAGAAATATAAAGACAGTTTAAATGTAAAGGCAAAAGAACTTTTCATTTCAGTAAATCTAACTTACAAACTACTTCAAAGAAAATAAAAAATGTAAATACATGAAAAGAAAATAAAAGGAAAAGAAAAAAGAGGTAAAATGAGTAGATGTAGTCTTTTGTTGAGGTAGTCCTCATTTTCTTCATTTTTTAGTTTCTTATTTATAAAGTTCCTTGCCATGAAACTACAATTTGTAACTGTTGGATGGTTACCATAAAACCCTATATTATTGGAATCTAATTTATAATAGTATTAAATTAATTATCATAATTATTTGTAAATTAAAAACTAATTATGTGGCATTTTATAGATTTTAGTGAAATTATTTAAATAATATAAAGATCAAAATAAATCAATTGTGAAATATATTTATATGAACTTATTAAATTTTATTAAAATATAAGATAAATTTATTGAATTTTTATTTGGCTAATTTTTTAAACTAGTTAACATGTGACACATTAAAACATGTGGACATCTTTATTTATTTTTTCTTTTTGGTATTGGAAATGCTACACCATATAATTTCAATATATTATAAGTTATTTTTAATAATAAAATGAAAAAATTACGTGGATATTTGTTATTATTTCATTAGTAAGTGTTAGTGTGCTATTTTAATGACTTATATTGTGAAATTAAAAGAAATTTAGTGAGAAAGATGATGAGAGTCACATTGGTCATACTTTTAGTTGTATTTTAAAAGTTTATTTTGATTAAAAATCATAAAAATTAAGTTGGAAAGAAAATTAGTTGACTGATGAGTTGTTAACACACTTAATTACATTTTTATGAGGGGTTTGAATGGTTAAATGGGAAGTTAAAGGGAGAAAAAGTGGGAGACGAGTCTTAGACCTATTAACTGATATATAAATTGTTTTAGGGTTTGTGAACTTTAGAAACCTTTTAGTGAGACAATTATATATAATTAAGAGAGAAAATAACAGAGAAAATGAGAAAAACTTGGAAGATACTTTAGAAGATAAATAAAATGACTTAGTATCTGAATAAGATGAAGAAGAAGGTGACAATTATTTACTAGTAAGGATTTGGAAGCTTTTTGGCACTTTGATTTAGCATTTTCAACTTTTACGGCTTAAGGGAATTTCATTCTCTCGTGACTTCAATTGTATGCTACTCAGATTCACCCATGACTGTATGTATTATACATGCTACTTGTTCATATTGTATGTCTACTTTTTATATATTATTCATTTTGTTGCACTCATATTATATGACTTGTTTTCATACCGTGTAGTGGGGTAAACGTAAATAGAATTGATTTACGAGCACGTTAGGAATTAGAATTTGGGTAGACAATTTATACTCAAATTATGGAAATTGATTTATATGTTTATTAAATTATAATAATTATTATTTTCAATTGTTGTAATTACACTACACCAAAAACAGGATTCTGGCACAGTTCAAAACCGTGCCAGATCAAATCTGGCACGGTTTTGAACTGTGCCAGAATCAGGTGTTCCAAAATGGGAATTTTTTTCTGGCACGGTTTAAAAGTGTGCCAGAATCAGTCAAACAGGAACACTTCTGGCACACTTTTAAACCGTGCCAGAATTTGATATTTCTGGCACACTTTTGGCACAGTTTTTAACTGTGCCAGATTCTTCAAAATAAGAACATTTCTGGCACACTTTTAAACCGTGCCAGAATTTGATATTTCTGGCACACTTTTGGCACAGTTTTTAACTGTGCCAGATTCAGCATAATTTAAAAAAAATTAGCACAGTTTAAAACCGTGCCAAAATATGATACATTTTTGCCACGGTTTTGAACTGTGCCAAATTTTTTTAATTTAAAAAAAAAATATTTGAAAGCACAAAATTCACAAATTAATAATATTGCGCGTTATTAATAAACTAATGTACATACAAACTTCAAAATATTACAAGTCTTTAACTGTTCGCATGCCAGAAAAAATTGGGCAGAGTTTCCTCTATTTTCTGGACATTCCAAAACCTGTTAATACAAAACCTGCCTAACATAAAGCCCACACGGCCACAAAATATAACAATTAACTTACAAAAGCCCTCATGGCCATAAAAGTCAATAATAAAACAACAAAAGACCGTACGGTCATGACACAAAAAAATGGATTCATTAATAAACCCCTTGTTGTAAACCATTGAGTTCTTTGTGTATTCCACGCGAATAAAAGCCAACGATAAACTGTTATCCTACAAAAAAAATAGAATACAAAAAAGATACGATATTAGTAACCCAATAATTTATAAAAAAAAATACTCAAAACAAAAAAATTACATATATGAATGGAAATTAACATCATACTCACAAACCGGGAGACCCGGGACTACGCGGTCAGTTCCTACAAGTTACATTGGTCCCGTGCGAGGTGTCCGTGCCTCCTACGGGGTCGTTTGGGGGGTGGTTTGGGTTTTCACCCATTAACGGCGTGTTTTTAAGTTTAAGTGCTGATTTTTGCAAATTATCGTCATATTCACAAACCGGGAGACCCGGGACTACGCGGTCAGTTCCTACAAGTTACATTGGTCCCGTGCGAGGTGTTCGTGCCCCCTACGGGGTCGTTTGGGGTGTGGTTTGGGTATTCACCCATTGACGGCATGTTTTTAACTAAGTGTGATTTTTGCAAATTATCCGGATATTCACAAACCGGGAGACCCGGGACTACGCGGTCAGATCCTACAAGTTACATTGGTCCCGTGCGAGGTGTTCATGCCCCCTACGGGGTCGTTTGGGGGGTGGTTTGGGTTTTCACCCTTTAACGGCTTGTTTTTAAGTTTTAAGTGCTGATTTTTGCAAATTATCGTCATATTCACAAACCGGGAGACCCGGGACTACGCGGTCAGTTCCTACAAGTTACATTGGTCCCGTGCGAGGTGTTCGTGCCCCCTACGGGGTCGTTTGGGGGGTGGTTTGGGTATTCACCCTTTGACGGCATGTTTTTAACTAAGTGTGATTTTTGCAAATTATCGTCATATTCACAAACCGGGAGACCCGGGACTACGCGGTCGGTTCCTACAAGTTACATTGGTCCCGTGCGAGTTGTTCGTGCCCCCTACGGGGTCGTTTGGGGGGTGGTTTGGGTTTTCACCCATTAACGGCTTGTTTTTAAGTTTAAGTGCTGATTTTTGCAAATTATCGTCATATTCACAAACCGGGAGACCCGGGACTACGCGGTCAGTTCCTACAAGTTACATTGGTCCCGTGCGAGGTGTTCGTGCCCCCTACGGGGTCGTTTGGGGGGTGGTTTGGGTATTCACCCTTTGACGGCATGTTTTTAACTAAGTGTGATTTTTGCAAATTATCGTCATATTCACAAACCGGGAGACCCGGGACTACGCGGTCAGTTCCTACAAGTTACATTGGTCCCGTGCGAGGTGTTCGTGCCCCCTACGGGGTCATTTGGGGGGTGGTTTGGGTTTTCAGCCTTTAACGGCTTGTTTTTAAGTTTAAGTGCTGATTTTTGCAAATTATCGTCATATTCACAAACCGGGAGACCCGGGACTACGCGATCAGTTCCTACAAGTTACATTGGTCTCGTACGAGGTGTTTGTGCCCCCTACGGGGTCGTTTGGGGGGTGGTTTGGGTATTCACCCTTTGACGGCATGTTTTTAACTAAGTGTGATTTTTGCAAATTATCGTCATATTCACAAACCGGGAGACCCGGGACTACGCGGTCGGTTCCTACAAGTTACATTGGTCCCGTGCGAGTTGTTCGTGCCCCCTACGGGGTCGTTTGGGGGGTGGTTTGGGTTTTCACCCATTAACGGCTTGTTTTTAAGTTTAAGTGCTGATTTTTGCAAATTATCGTCATATTCACAAACCGGGAGACCCGGGACTACGCGATCAGTTCCTACAAGTTACATTGGTCCCGTGCGAGGTGTTCGTGCCCCCTACGGGGTCGTTTGGGGGGTGGTTTAAGTATTCACCCATTGACGGCATGTTTTTAACTAAGTGTGATTTTTGCAAATTATCGTCATATTCACAAACCGGGAGACCCGGGACTACGCGGTCAGTTCCTACAAGTTACATTGGTCCCGTGCGAGGTGTTCGTGCCCCCTACGGGGTCGTTTGGGGGGTGGTTTGGGTTTTCACTCTTTAACGGCTTGTTTTTAAGTTTAAGTGCTGATTTTTGCAAATTATCGTCATATTCACAAACCGGGAGACCCGGGACTACGCGATCAGTTCCTACAAGTTACATTGGTCCCGTGCGAGGTGTTTGTGCCCCCTACGGGGTCGTTTGGGGGGTGGTTTGGGTATTCACCCTTTGACGGCATGTTTTTAACTAAGTGTGATTTTTGCAAATTATCGTCATATTCACAAACCGGGAGACCCGGGACTACGCGGTCGGTTCCTACAAGTTACATTGGTCCCGTGCGAGGTGTTCGTGCCCCCTACGGGGTCGTTTGGGGGGTGGTTTGGGTTTTCACCCATTAACGGCTTGTTTTTAAGTTTAGTGCTGATTTTTGCAAATTATCGTCATATTCACAAACCGGGAGACCCGGGACTACGCGGTCAGTTCCTACAAGTTACATTGGTCCCGTGCGAGGTGTTCGTTCCCCCTACGGGGTCGTTTGGGGGGTGGTTTGGGTTTTCACCCATTAACGGCTTGTTTTTAAGTTTAGTGCTGATTTTTGTCAATTATCGTCATATTCACAAACCGGGAGACCCGGGACTACGCGGTCAGTTCCTACAAGTTACATTGGTCCCGTACGAGGTGTTCGTGCCCCCTACGGGGTCGTTTGGGGGGTGGTTTGGGTTTTCACCCATTAACGGCTTGTTTTTAAGTTTAAGTGTTGATTTTTGCAAATTATCGTCATATTCACAAATCGGGAGACCCGGGACTACGCGGTCAGTTCCTACAAGTTACATTGGTCCCGTGCGAGGTGTTCGTGCCCCCTACGGGGTCGTTTGGGGGGTGGTTTGGGTTTTCACCCATTAACGGCTTGTTTTTAAGTTTAAGTGTTGATTTTTGCAAATTATCGTCATATTCACAAACCGGGAGACCCGGGACTACGCGGTCAGTTCCTACAAGTTACATTGGTCCCGTGCGAGGTGTTCGTGCCCCCTACGGGGTCGTTTGGGGGGTGGTTTGGGTTTTCACCCATTAACGGCTTGTTTTTAAGTTTAAGTGCTGATTTTTAAGTTTGAGGTGTTCGTGCCCCCTAAGTGCTGAGTTTTCACCCTTTAACTTACGGCCAAACATGTTATTCGGGCTGAAACCATCAGTTGCTATTGCAAGTCGAATATTCCGCGGATCTTTTGCAAAATCTCTCCACATAATGTTTGAATTTACCCATTCTGCTGAATCTCGGGGATGACGCAAGAATTCCATACAAGAGCTTGCACGAGCGTGCCAAGTCATTTTCTCTGCTATCCTTTTTATGGTATACAACCGTTTTAGCCTAGGGATTAGAGGGAAATGTCGCATTACCTTCTTAGGAACCCTAGAGTACTTTTTTTTTCCATTAGTATTCTGAATTTCTACCCCGTCCTCGTCTAGACAAGTAAACTTGTAGCGTAAAGAACCACATTTTATACATCTAGTAGATTTTTCATGCTCTTTCCAAAATATCATACAGTTGTTAATGCATACATCATACTTAACATAATCCATACCGAGATCTCTAACGGTGTTTTTCATTTCTGTATAACTAGTTGTCAAGTTGTTCTCTTCAGGAAGTAGTTCATTTAACAATCTAAGAATTCCACCTGTAGCACCATCCGATAAATTGAATTGTGTTTTCAAATCATTCAACTTTATAAGAGCATACATTGTGGTATGACGCGAAGAACCGGTAGCTAGGTGCAATGGCTCCTGTGCGAGTTGATGTAAACGATCATACTTCTTGCCTTTGTATTTATGTGTGTGCGAATCATTGGGAACCTCAGAAGTTGGGGGGGCTTCATCACTGCCTACACAATTAGGTTCACTAGGTTCCGCTTCACCCATAAACATCTCACAAGCATCATTCACAAGATCATTCAAAATTGGAATATTGTGCACATCAGCGTGTTCTGTCGGTGTCACAGATTACGGTGGTGGTTGGACTTGATCAACAACTAATGTCTCACCGTGAAAATGCCATAAGGTATAGTTCATGTCCATACCATATGTCATTAAATGAATGAATATGTCATCTATAACAACATGTCCTTTCCCATTTCGACAACGTCTACAGGGACATGAATGTTTAACATTTGAACTATTACTACGCACATAATGAAGAAACTGTAACACCCCATCTCTATATGTATCGGTCTCGATATTTTTCTCATTTATCCATTCTTTGTTGATTCCCGACGACATCCTGATAAGTTTAAAGAGCACACATTATAATATAAACGCTTACTGTAAATATATTTAAGTTTATTCAAGTGTAAATATGTATATATTTGAGCTCCTATATTTCCTCCATCTCCTCTACAGGGTAAGGGTCCTATCCCATTCGAAAATGCATATTTTGTATTGTTCATAATGTCTCATGCCATGTCCTAATCTAGAAAATTTCGCCAGCATCTCCCTACAGTTCTTCAAGTGCACAACTTAAATTGGGAGTGTTCATGTGTTACTTAAGTTTTTCAACCAAGAAAACACAAAACACTACATCAATCTAGTATGCACCCAAAGAACATAAAGAGATGCCACCGAATTTTTCAAAATAGGACATGCATAATCATTATGTACAATACAAACTTTTGCATTTCCAAACTGTCCAAAAATGGGACAATTCAAGAGTTCTCACCACAGTCATAGTGAGACCTCTTGAACGGGTCTAAGGTTTTTCTACATGTGTAACATCATTATTGAATGTTTAGTATTAATGTCTACTTACTATTTAAATAGTTTTTTTTTGTTTTTTCTTAAATTTTCAACACATAATCTCATTTATCCATTTAATTAGTGGGGTGTCTACTTTTCAATTTGTTATTTTTACATTATTATTGAATATTTAGCACTTAAATTTTCTTAAAACTACGTAACATTTACAAATCAGATCAAATATACATTTTTGTTAAAGGGGTAAGAACATAAAAACCCATGATTTATTTTTTTTTCATTATCAACATTCAATTTGCACCAAAAACTCACACATTAAAAAAAAATATATGTATATATGTATATATAAAACCCTAAAAATCAAATACGAATCAAATCAAGCATATCATAAACTCTAGGATCAAATCTGAAATCTAACTTAGGTTAAAAAAAATACAATGCTTTAAAGAAATTACCTGATTGGGATGAGTGCAGTGAGAGAACAAGGCAGTGACCAGAGAAAGAGAGAATGGGCGGGAGAGAGAGTGTCGGCAGTAGAGATGCTGACCTAGGGCAGTGTCAGCAGCAGCCGCCGAGAAAGAGAGACCGCCGAGAGAGAGAGAGACCGCCGCGAGAGAGAGAGAAAGACCGCCGCGAGAGAGAGACAGCCACGAGAGAGAGACCGCCGCGAGAGAGAGAGAGAGACCGCCGCGAGAGACAGACAGCCGCGAGAGAGAGAGAGAGACCGCCGCGAGAGAGAGAGGAGAGGCAGGAGAGCGCATAGGCTAGAGAGAGGCGGGAATCGTGAGCGGAAACAAGATAAAGAGGGAAGTGTAATGTTTTTTTTTTGGGTATTATATATTTTAGTAAGTGTACTCAATTTTGGCACACTTTAAAACAGTGCCAAATTTTGGCACTGTTTTAAAGTGTGCCAAATCTCTATAAAACCGTGCCAAAATCTGGCACAGTTTTAAACTGTGCCAGATTTTTAATATCAGGGTGTGCCAAAATGCTGTTTTTGGTGTAGTGTTATTGGGTGATAAATAGGCACCCCTTAACCAAACAACCAACGATACAGGGTGTGCTTTCAAGATACAACTTTGTCTCTTATGGAATGAACTAGGCTATAGGTCAGGTTTGGCGATTATTCCAGGATTTTTATGTTAGGGCGATGGGTACGATCTTCATATCATGCCTTTGTAAGTTTGTTTCTTACATTTTGGACAAGTATTGTTTAGATGATAATTGACAGAATAGTAAAACGAGATTCTACACCATCTCACGAGAAGTGAGGCAGAGATTTCATAATTGGGATCGAGATTTGAGTAGAGACATTGTGAGTAAATAAGATTGATTATTGTTATATGTGATCTTATAATTAGTGTCAGGTTTCATACAATTGATATATGTACACATACGATTATGTTTAGTTCACTTGCAGTAGTTACACGAGCTATTGAGTTTTTCGCTCTCGCCCCATTGTTTTATATTTGTATTTCAGGTTTATACACATATTTGATTCATTAAAGATATTTTGCTTTTTTCAGACGCATGAGACGTTATAAAAACAAAAGTTGTATATTTGTTTCATTTATCGTAAAAAGTGATAGTTGCATATTTTATTTTTACTCCAAGTTTGAAAAACAAAAAAGACTTTGATTTTTAATGAGAAAAAAAGATTTGTATATTATGAGAGTTGAAAATTGGTGATTTATTTACAAATGTTATTTTATGCTTCCGCCAGTTAAATGGTTTATTATAAATCATATTTCTTTTAAAAATGTTCAATTAGGCATGAATTTTGAGTAATTTTATTTTTAAAATTTCACAAGTATTACATTTACTCAATTGAATATTCCCACGTAGATTAATTTACGCCCCTATAATCACTATTTAAGTGTGACGTGCCTCAAAAACTTGTGTATCCATTTGCGTTAAACTGGAATACCCTATTTTTTGTTGGATAATATGAATGAAAATACAGAAATGGAACTCTTTATATATCACAGTAATGTCAACTTTAATACAATAATGTAACTTATGAATAGATACTAGAAAACTTCAAGGCGTGATGTCACTTTCCTAATACAGTATTTGCACCACACGAATAACTTCGGTATACAAATGGAAATCCGCAAATCCTTACTCAAGATACAATGAAACAACTTGCACTCCAAACAACTTGTATATTTGAAGACAGCATTTGGATGCAGCAGCAAAGAACAGTCAATCAAGTTCTTATTCTGTTTATGTGCACAAAACAGAATAAGATAATTTATATCTCCTGAAAATTATAAGAGAGTAATAGCAAGGGTTGGAAATTTCGGAACTGGGTAATATTTATTATGTGCAATTTCGAAATATGATGCCTTTATTTATAGAAAATGAAAGGCTACATCTCAGGGGTCATGACTGTTAAGTTTTAATAGTCTTTACTTAATTCTGAAATGGTATGGCTGTTAATTACCAACAGTCTTAAACCATTTTCGAACAGGTACAGTAATACCGAAACAGTATTAGATAGACCTACCAAAAAATGACCGCCCCCGAGCTATCGCGATCCAACCCGAACGAATCTCGGTAACCCACTACCACTCCGGACACGCGGCATGCGATGTACAAAGTGCGCCACTAGCGCCTCTACAGCCCACTGCCCCGCACATGCGCGCACATGTGCGTACGGTGCTTCGTACCATATTAGAGGTCTCTTGAATACCCACTTAAATGCTAGATGAAGTAACTCTTCATCTTTCATTTTTACTTATTAAGTTCACACTTTCTTAATATTTTTCCAATGTGGGACTCAAAGGTTGTCCACTCATTTTATAACTTAGTAGGTATCACTTAGGTTTACTCATTTTCCAATGTGGGACACTATCCCTTTTATATTGGGTTAGCTACCCACTTTTTTCCACATACTTCAAATGTGGGACAAGCTTTTAAGCTTTTACTCCCAAAGCTCTTACTCACTTATTTTAAAAATTCACCAACTTTCCTCTACCATTTTCAAAATAAGTTTTGTAAATCTTGGATTGTCTGTAAGACTGTGTATAAGCATTGCTGTCCCACGACTTGCACCAATACCTTGTGAAGGTTCATCAAGGCTAACCATGAAAGTATAGTAGACTTGTCTTTGAACTATCAATCTATATTGATCAGCCGGATTCGTCTTCACACAAAAATATTTTAGTCACTGATTATCCATTTAAGCCGACACAAGTATTAGGCCTTGTGTCAGTACCTTGATTTCGTAAGTGATTTAGAGTCAAGCCCAATTCTCACAGGAAGCGACACCACTTCCACACTCATATAGGTAGATTATCATAGGTGTTCATGTAGCTAAAACATCATAAATCTATTAAGGTTAAACTCATCCTCTTTTATTATTCATTACATTTTCTAAGCACTTATCCTTGGGATGTTAAATTTTATAGTGCTTACAATCACGTCGTATGATGTACTTTAATCATTAAACTTGAGACTTGAATATATTAAGTTTCAAGTTGAGTTTCCATCAAGAGTGATTATTATTAATGGGCTTTAGTCCCATCCTTATTGATGTCTTAGACACCAGTCCTCTTGCAAGACCTTTTGTAAAAGGATCAACTAAATTTTGACTTGATTTTACATAATCCACTATGATTACACTATATGTAATCATATGTCTAACATAACTATGTCTCAGGCCAATATGTCTAGATTTTCCATTGTACACTTTACTATAAGCTCTGTAAAGTGTAGACTCGCTATCACAATGTATAAATATTGGAGGCATTGGTTTTGGCCAAACTGAAATTTTAATCAATAAATTCCTTAACCATTCTGCCTTTTAACTACTTGCAGCTAATGCTACAAACTCAGTTTCCATAGTAGAATTCGCTATACAAGTTTGTTTCTTTGATCCCCAAGAAACAACTCCTCCACTAAGAGTGAAAATACATCCACTTGTTGAGGAATGATCCTCCGCTCAGTTATCCAACTAGCATTATAAAAACCTTCTAATACTGAAGGATATCCACTATAGCATATACCATATACCATAGTCCATAGTTCCTTTTAAATATTTTAATATTCTATTGACAGCATACCAATGCAATAAACTTGGATTACTAGTATGTCTACTTAATTTACCAACAACATAAGCAATATCAGGTCGAGTACATGTCATGGCATCCATTAAACTACCAATTACTCATGCATATTCCAATTGTGAAATAGCTCCACCATTATTAGGGATCATCTTTAGCTGTGGTTCAAAACGTGTACTAACAGGTGTGCAATCAAACTGATTAAATTTCTTTAAAATTTTCTCAACATAATGAGATTAAGTGAGAATTATATTTTTATCTTTCCTTATTATTCTCATTCCTAATATGACATCAGCTATACCTATATCTTTCATATCAAATTTAGAAGACAGAAAACTCTTAGTATTATTAATGCTTTCTAAATCAGTAAAAAGAATTAACATGCCATCTACATATAAACAAATGATCACACCTTTACAATTAGAAAATTTACTGTAAACACACTTATCAGATTCATGAATTTTAAAACCATAAAAATGATGACTTTATCAATTTTTTCTTGCCATTGTTTAGGTGCTTGTTTTAGGCCATATAAGAACTTAATAAGTTTACATACTTTATTTTCTTGTCCAGACATAACAAACCCTTTAGGGTGTTCCATGTAAATTTATTCTTTTAAGTCACCATTTAAAAAGGCAGTTTTCACATCCATTTGATGAATCTCACAATTATATATCGATGAGTGCAGGTTCTAGCAATAGGTGCATAGGTATCAAAATAATCAATTCCTTCTTTTTGTGTAAAAACTTTAGCAACCAATCTAGCTTTGAATTTATCAATTGTTCCATCTATTTCCATTTTCTTTTTAAAAATCCATCTACACATGATGGGTTTAGATCTAGGAGGTAAGTCTACTAACTTTCAAGTTTTATTTCCCAAGATTGAATCCATTTCATCATTTATAGCTTCTTTCCAAAATGTTGAATCTACAAACTTAATTGCCTCACTATAAGTTTATGGGTTTGTTTCAACACTAAGAGTTAAAGCAAATTTATTACAAGGTGTATATCTAGTTCCTTCAACAAGATAGACTACAAGTGCAATAAATATGCATCTTCAAGGCGTATTTAAAGATAGACTAATTGCAATAAATATGAATGAAAATACATAAATGAAACTCTTTATATATCACAGTAATTTCAACTTCAATACAATAATGTAACTTCTGAATATATACTAGAAAACTTCAAGGCGTGATGTCACTTTACTAAATATATTATTTTCCCCAACACGAATAACTTTGGTATACAAACGGGAATCCTCAAATCTGTACTCAAGATACAATGAAGTAACTTGCACTCCCTGTAACTTGTATATTTGAAGACAGCCTTTGGATGTAGCAGAGAAGAACAGTCAATCAAGTTCTAATTCTGTTTATGTGCACAAAACATAATAAGATAATTCATATCTCCTGAAAATTGTAAGAGAGTAATAGCAAGGGTTGGAAATTTCGGAACTGGGTAATATTTATTATGTGCAACTTAGAAATAGGATGCCTTTATTTATAGGAAATGAAAGGCTGCCTCGCAGGGGTCATGACTATTAAGTTAAAACAGTCTTTACTTAATTCCGAAATGGTATGATTGTTAATTACCAACAGTCTTAAACCATTTCCGAATAGGTACAGTAATATCAAAACAGTTTTACACGGACCTACCAAAAAGTGACTGCGCCCGAGCTACCACGATCCGACTCGAACGAATCTCGATAACCCGCTACCACTGCAGACACGCGGTATGAGAAGTGCAAAGTGCGTCACTAGAGACTCTACATCCCACTGCCCTACACGTGCCCACGCGCGTGTGCTTACGGTGCTTCGCACCGTATTAGAGGTCTCTTAAGTAGCCTCTTAAATTCTAGATGAAGTAACTCTCCATCTTCCATTTTTACTTATTAAGTGCACACTTTCTTAATATTTTTCCAATGTGGGACTCAAAGGTTGCCCACTCCTTTTATAGCTTAGTGGGTATCACTTAGGTTTACTCATTTTCCAATGTGGGACACTCTCCCTTTTATATTGGGTTAGCTTCCCACTTTTCTCCACATACTTCCAATGTGGGACAAGCTTTTAATCTTTTACTCCCAAAGCTCTTACTCACTTATTTTAAAAATTCTCCAACATTCCTCCATCATTTTCAAAATCAGTTTTTTAAATCTTTGATTGTCTGTAAGACTGTGTATAAGCATTGGTGTCTCACGACTTGAACCAATACCTTGTGAAGGTTCGTCAAGGCTAACGATGAAAGAATAGTAGACTTGTCTTTGAACTATCAATCCATATTGATCAGCCAAATTTGTCTTCACACACAAATCTTTTAGTCACTGATTATCCATATAAGCCAACACATATATTAGGCCTTGTGTCTGTACCTTGATTTCGTGAGTGCTTTAGAGTCAAGCCCAGTTCTTATAGGAAGCGGCACCACTTCCACACTTATATAGTTAGATTATCATTGGTGTTGATGTAAATATATTAAGGTTAAACTCATCTTCTTTCATTATTCATTACGTGTTCTAAGCACTAATCCCTGGGATGTTAAATTTATAGTGCGTACAATCACGTCGTATGATGTACTTTAATCATTGAACTTGATACTTGAATATATCAAGTTTCAAGTTGAGTTTTATGATAACCCTGCTTTTTATATCTAATTCAGTTAGCTACACCCAATTAAATTAAGCGGAGCGTCAATATGTTGGCATTAGAAACAAAATTTATATAAATGATGTAAAGTAAACATGTACACTTTCATACGTGTAACCATATCACATCATGACAGCTATAACAAGTGAAACCAACTCATAACTATTAACTGTAATAATCCATCAGTAATCTCAAACTGAAAATATAAAATGCCAATACATGCGGCCCAACACAAAACGGGAAAGCGTAATACAACAATTTTCTCAAATTCCAAGTGTAAACAAAAGGATATTAATCTCTGATACCACCCTTAAGAAAAGGGAGACAAACGACATAAATTAAATTAGAATAACTCCACGGCTACAGGAATCCTAAGATTGATATGATGTCATCAAGCTCCATAGTCTATTGTCCAGCGGGACGAGGACCTGTCATATATTATATATATAGGAGAGGAGCAAGAAGCAAGATAGACGAACGTCAAAGCAAGAAAACAAGCTATAAGATTATAAGATGTACTTATAATGAAAGCACACTAGTCATTACTCGTCTCCAGTAATTAAGTTATTCAATTACCCAACCAATGCTCCTATGTCGTGACTACCCAACCCAAACTCGAGTAACGTGTAGCCTCACATCGTATCATGATTGATCATTATTAATCTCATTTCAGTATTTAGCGTATCAAAATATTTCCTTCAAGTATAATATCAAATGCCTCGATTCAGGATATTACTTTAGGACACAAGCATAATATCTCACACAACAAGTCATATCGGGTCACTATCGTTACCCGGGGGAACAAGTCGTAACACTAGGCCTACACACAAATATTCTCCAATATTACGTGTCAAGGGCAATCATACTAAGTCCTAAATCGCATGGCATTTCAAGGTCTTTCTATCCGACCCGCATTACAACCATGTGTCCGGTCCGGTGGTTTATCTCCGACACGGCACTCGAGCGGAACCTAACCGGATCAATCACAAAAATTTGCATTCAACATGTGCCTACGTCGACCGGAGGACTAGTCTAGTGTATACTCGACAATATACATGTAAAACAATTTCACGCTTATGTATATATACAATCGGTTCAAGTCTCTTACTCGAGTTATACAATAGTCATTATTTACAATATAACATAATTTACATCATTAATTTACTAATTCAACATCAAATCATTTCAAGGTTATATATCCCTAATAACCATAAGTATGTGATCAAGTTAGGATATTAGGCACAACACCACAGTTATCTTACTAACAACATGAAAAACAATAACACTCTTATTTCAACAACATGCTGCCCATAATTTAAAATGCAGATTCGAGGCTCTTCCGATCCGTTTTTGGAAAAACTTAAAACTACAAAGTTGTTCGGAACGTGATTTTCTACAAGGACACGTGAGCACACTACCATAGCCGGCCTAAAACATACCCGAAACTAATATATAATATTCGCCCCTGTTTTAGACAACTTTCTATCCAGAATTTTAAAACGTCGATTTGAGGCTTTTCCGATTCGTTTTTGGGAAAACTTAAAACTACAAAGTTGTTCGGAACGTGATTTTCTACAAGGGCGCGTGAGCAAACTACCGTAGACTGCTAAAAACAGACCCGAAATTAACATATAAAGTTCGGATCTGTTCACGATAACTTTGTGCGCAGAATTTTAAAACACATATTCGAGGATTTTCTGATCCGTTTTTGAAAAAACTTAAAACTACAAAGTTGTCCAGAATATGATTTTCTACCAGGAAACGCGAACGAAATATACATTTTCGGAACTAAAATAGCTCAAAACAGTTTCTAATATGACGATTTACTCAATTTCATAGATTTCTCAAATTCAAGAGTTTGTTCAACAATTCAATACCTATAATGATGTTATCGCATTTGAATCTACATGGAGGATGATCCTAATAAATTGAATATCATTTTTAACATTAATTTCATATTAATTTAGGGATCCAAATACATGTTCATGCGAAATTTCATTATAGATACATATTATACACATATAGGTTATTAATAACTTGCCTTGGATTGTATGGAGAAATTGAAATCCTCTTAGCTTATTCTATTCTTACTCTCTCTCTCTACCAAACCCTAGCCCCCTTATGTGAAATGAAAGAATGAAGACTTCTTCTCTTCTTTTCTATTTATTCCTAGGGTTAGTTTATTTACAAAAATGCCATAGCATCAAAGTTAACCCTCTCGATCCTTTTACGCGTTAATTCGCTTCTAATATTTAAGTCGCACATTCGTATCTCAATTAATTCATTTTAAATTTTCATTTCCAAACATTTCGAATATATATACTGGCATAGTTTTTTCTTTTTTCAATTAGTTCAATTTTAACTCAATAAAAAATGCGGGGTATTACAAGTTTCCATCAAAAGTGATTATTATTAATATGCTTTAGTCCCATCCCTATTGATGTCTTCGACACTAGTCCCCTTGCAAGACCTTTTGTAAAAGGATTAGCTAAATTTTGACTTGATTTTACATAATCCACTGTGATTACACTATCTGTAATCATTTGTCTGACATAACTATGTCTCAGGCCAATATGTCTAGATTTTTCATTGTACACTTTATTACAAGCTCTGGAAAGTGTAGACTCACTATCATAAGGTATAGATATTGGAGGCATTGGTTTTGGCCAAACTAGAATTTCAATCAATAAATTCCTTAACCATTCTGCCTCTTCACTAGTTGCAGTTAATGCTACAAACTCAGCTGCCATAGTAAAATTATCTATACAAGTTTGTTTATTTGATCCACAAGAAACACCTCCTCCACCAAGAGTGAAAATCCATCCACTTGTTGAGGAATAATCCTCCCGCTCAGTTATCCAACTAACATCAGAAAACCCTTCTAATACTGAAGGATATCCACAATAGTATATACCATAGTCCATAGTTCCTTTTAAATATTTTAATATTCTATTGGCGGCATGCCAATGCAATAAACTTGGATTACTAGTATATCTACTTAATTTACCAATAGCATAAGCAATATCAGGCCGAGTACATGTCATGGCATACATTAAACTACCAATTACTCGTGCATATTCTAATTGTGAAATAGCTCTACCATTATTAGGGATCATCTTTAGCTGTGGTTCAAAAGTTGTACTAACAGGTGTGCAATCAAACTAATTAAATTTCATTAAAATTTTCTCAACATAATGAGATTGAGTGAGGATTATATTTTTATCTTTCCTTATTATTCTCATTCCTAATATGACATCAGCTACACCCATATCTTTCATATCAAATTTAGAAAATAAAAAACTCTTAGTATTATTAATGCTTTCTAAATCAGTACCAAGAATTAACATGTCGTCTACATATAAACAAATGATCACACCTTTACCATTAGCAAAATTACTCGAAGCACACTTATCAGATTCATGAATTTAAAACCATAAGAAATGATGACTTTATCAAATTTTTCAGGCCATTGTTTAGGAGCTTGTTTTAGGCCATATAAGGACTTAATAATTTTACATACTTTATTTTCTTATCCAGGCATAACAGACCCTTCAGGTTGTTCCATGTAAATTTTTTCTTCTAAGTCACCATTTAAAAAGGCAGTTTTCACATCCATTTGATGAATCTCGAAATTATATATCGATGCTAATGCAATTAAAATTCTAATAGTGGAGGTTCTAGCAACAGCTGCATAGGTATCAAAATAATCAATTCCTTCTTTTTGTGTAAAACCTTTAGCAACCAATCTAGCCTTGAATTTATCAATTGTTCCATCTATTTTTATTTTCTTTTTAAAACTCCATCTACACTTGATGAGTTTAGATCTTAGAGGTAAGTCTACTAACTTCCAAGTTTTATTTCCAAAGATTGAATCCGTTTCATCATTTATAGCTTCTTTGCAAAATGTTGAATCTACAGACTTAATTGCTTCACTATAAGTTTATGGGTCTGTTTCAACACTCAGAGTCAAAGCAAATTTATTACAAGGTGTATCTCTTATTCCTTCAACAAGATAGACTACAAAGTCGGGACCAAAGCTTTTTTCTTTCTTATGTCTCTTAATTTTTCTAATCTCTTCTTGTTCCACTGGTGGAGTATCAGAGAATCATGAAGGAGTGTTTACTTTTTTTCATTATTTATTCTAAGAATAGAAGAAAACCTTTGTTCATAAAAAATTCCATCTGTCGATTCAATTATGGTATTTACCACAACATAATCATTTGGTTCACTAACCAAAAATCTATAGGCTTTACTATGTTGTGCTTAACCTATGAAAATACACTCAACACATTTGCTTCCTAGTTTCTTTCTCTTAGTTTCAGGTAGTCTTACAGTGGCTCTACAACCCTAAACTTTAAGATAACCTAAATTAGGTTTTCTATTCTTCCATAATTCGTAAGGAGTTTTCTTATTATCTTTAACAGGTATTCTATTCAAAATATGACACGCAGTTAAAAGTGCTTCTCCCCAAAACCCTTTACTTAAACCAGAATAGAAAAGCATAGCGTTAACCATTTCAGTTAGTATCCTATTTTTTCTCTCTGCTGCTCCATTTTGTTGTGGTGTATAAGGTGCAGTTAATTCATGTATAATTCTCATATCTTCACAAAATTGAGGAAAGTGATATTTACCACCTCTATCAGATCTAAGTCATTTTATTTTATTATCACATTGATTTTTATCTTCATTTTTATATGTCTTAAACCTATTAAGCACATCATCCTTAGAGTTTAAAAGATATACGTAACAATATTTTGAAAATTCATCGATAAATGTAGTACAATATTTACTACCACCTATAGTAGGTGTTCCATGCAAATCACAAACATCACTATGTACTAATTGCAATAAAGATGTAGTTTTTTCTATTTTTGGAAAAAGGCAATCTTGTTATTTTTGTTTGCATGCATATTTTACACTTTTCATCCATATGATTCTCATATTTAGGAATTAAATTTAAATTCACTATGAAATGCATTTTCTTAGTATTAACATGTCCTAAATGACTATGCCATAATGAAAGACAATCAACGATATAAGCAAAAGAATCTTTTTCATTGATATTGAGCTTAAACATGCCCTCATACAAATATCCTTTGCCTACAAAGGTACCACTCTAAGTCAGAATAAATTTTTCTGACTCAAATACAAGCTTAAAGTCAAATTTGTTAAGAAGACTTCCAAAAACTAAATTTTTCCTAACATTAGGAACATGAAAAACATTGGCGAGGCTAAGGATTTTTTCGGAAGTGAATTCGAGATCCACTGTCCCTTTGCCTTTAACCGCAGCAGTTGAAGAATTTCACACATAGAGAACATATCCTTCCACTGTTTCATAGGTGGAGAACAATCTCTAGTCCTTACAAACATGCCTTGTGGCACCAGAATTAATCCACCAAGAGTTTTCTTCTCCAAGCATATTAGCCTCAGATATCATAGCAGCAGATTTTTGCTTTGTGTCTGATGTCCCTCCTTTTTCCTTAAGTTTCTTGAACTCACGACAATCCTTCTTGAAGTGACCTGGTTTATTGCAATGAAAACAATTTCCTTTCTTCTTTTTGTTTTCTTTAGAATTATTTAAAAAATTCTTTTGCTTGTTATTTTTTCAATGATTGCCGTATTTTTTCTCCTTTCCTTCCTCCACCACATGGACCTTAGAAACAAAATTTTCTTGTTCCTCTTTACCATCTAGAATTGGAGACTCTTGTTCAATTCTTAAATGAATCTCTAATTCTTCAAGTGAAAGATCCTCCTTTTTGTGTTTGAGTTCTTTATTATAATCTTTCCAAGAAGGAGGAAGTTTTTCAATTATGGCAGAAACAATTACATTATCATCCATATTTAACTTTTTCAGTTTGCAATGATTTATGATGCGTTGGATGTCATGAGATTGTTATAGAATAAGCCAATTATAATGCATTTTAAAGCTTAAACCGATAAGGAACTTCTTACTTGTAGCTTCTTCCGTAAGATATTTGGTCTCCAATGTTTCCCATAAAGTTTTTGCAGTCTTAACATTTTGGTACAAGTCGAACAAATTATCATCAAGTGCATTGAGAATGTGACTACGGCACAAGTAATCATAGGTCTCCCATTTTGTGCGTTGCCTAGTCTATTCTACGGCTTCATATTCTTTTTCATTTGGTTTTGGTTGTGAAAAGATATATACAATCTTCAATATTGTTAGAAGAAAATGAACCTTTTTCTGCCAACGCAGAAAATTACCACCATCAAAACGGTACAACTTGAAAAAGCCTTTTGTTATTTGTCGAAGAGATTTGGAAGAGTCAACCATTTCTTACAATACAATATTTAGATTTTTGGATAATATGAATGCAAATACAGAAATAGAACTCTTTATATATCACAGTAATGTCAACTTCAATACAATAATGTAACTTCTGAATAGATACTAGAAAACTTCAAGGCGTGATGTACCTTTCGTAAATACAGTATTTTCCCCACACGAATAACATCTGTTTACAAACGGAAATTCACAAATCCGTACTTAAGATACAATAAAGGAACTTGAACTGCCTCCAACTTATATATTTGAAGACAGCCTTTGGATATAGCAGCGAAGAACAGCCAATCAAGTTCTTATTCTGTTTATGTGCACAAAAAAGAATAAGATAATTTATATTTTCTGAAAATTGTAAGAGAGTAATAGCAAGGGTTGAAAATTTTGGAACTGGGTAATATTTATTATGTGCAATTTCGAAATATGATGCCTTTATTTATAGGAAATGAAAGGCTGCATCTCGGGGGTCATGACTGTTAAGTTTTAATAGTCTTTGCTTAATTCCGAAATGGTATGACTGTTAATTACCAACAGTTTTAAACCATTTCCGAATAGGTACAATAATACCGAAACGGTTTTACACGGACCTACCAAAAAGTGACCGCGCCCGAGCTACCGCGATCCAACCCAGATGAATCCCAACAACCCGCTACCACTGCAGACACGCGGTATGAGAAGTGCAAAGTGCTTCACTAGAGACTCTACATCCCACTGCCCTACACGTTCCCACGCGCGTGTGCTTACGGTTCTTCGCACCGTATTAGAGGTCTCTTGAGTAGCCTCTTAAATTCTAGATGAAGTAACTCTCCATCTTCTATTTTTACTTATTAAGTGCACACTTTCTTAATATTTTTCCAATGTGGGACTCAAAGGTTGCCCACTCCTTTTATAGCTTAGTGGGTGTCACGTAGCTTTACTCATTTTCCAATGTGGGACACTCTCCCTTTTATATTGGGTTAGCTTCCCACTTTTCTTCACATACTTCCAATGTGGGATAAGCTTTTAAGCTTTTACTGCCAAATATCTTACTCACTTATTTTAAAAAATTTCCACCTTTCCTCCACCATTTTCAAAATAAGTTTTGTTAATCTTTGATTGTCTGTAAGACCGTGTATAAGCATTAGTGTCTCACGACTTGAACTAACACCTTGTGAAGGTTCGTCAAGGCTAACCATGAAAGTATAGTAGACTTGTCTTTGAATTATCAATCCATATTAATCAGTCAGATTTGTCTTCACACAAAATCTTTTAGTCACTGATTATCCATATAAGCCGACACATGTATTACGCCTTGTGTCTGTACCTTGATTTCGTGAGTACTTTTGAGACAATCCCAGTTCTCATAGGAAGCGGCACCAGTTACACACTCATATAGGTAGATTATTATAGGTGTTGATGTAACTAAAACACCATAAATCTATTAAGATTAAACTCATCCTCTTTCATTATTCATTACATGTTGTAAGCACTTATCCTTGGCATGTTAAATTTTATAGTGCTTACAATCACGTCGTACGATGTACTTTAATCATTGAACTTGAGACTTGAATATATCAAGTTTCAAGTAGAGTTTCCATCAAAAGTGATTATTATTAATGGGCTTTAGTCCCATCCCTATTGATGTCTTCAACACTAGTCCTCCTGCAAGACCTTTTGTATAAGGATTAGCTAAATTTTGACTTGATTTTACATAATCCTCTGTGATTACACTATCTGTAATCATTTGTCTGACATAACTAGGTCTCAGGCCAATATGTCTAGATTTTCCATTGTACACTTTATTATAAGCTCTGGAAAGTGTAGACTCACTATCATAAGGTATAGATATTGGAGGCATTGGTTTTGGCCAAACTCGAATTTCAATAAAAAAATTCCTTAACCATTCTGCCTCTTCACTAGTTGCAGCTAATGCTACAAACTCAGCTTCCATAGTAGAATCATCTATACAAGTTTGTTTCTTTGTTCCCCAAGAAACATCTCCTCCACCAAGAGTGAAAATCCATCCACTTGTTGAGGAATGATCCTCCAGCACAGTTATCCAACTAGCATCAGAAAACCCTTTTAATATTGAAGGATATCCACTATAGTATCTACCATAGTCCATAATTCCTTTTAAATATTTTAATATTCTATTGACAACATGCCAATGCAATAAACTTGGATGACTATTATATCTACTTAATTTACCAACAGCATAAGCAATATCAGGTCGAGTACGTGTCATGGCATACATTAAACTACCAATTAATTGTGCGTATTCCAATTGTGAAATAGCTCTACCATTATTAGGGATCATCTTTAGCCGTGGTTCAAAAGGTGTACTAACAGGTGTGCAATCAAATTGATTAAATTTTTTTAAAATTTTCTCAACGTAATGTCATTGATCGAGAGATATATATTTTATCTTTCCTTATTATTCTCATTCCTAATCTGACATCAGCTACACCCATATCTTTCATATCAAATTTAGAATACAGAAACTCTTAGTATTATTCATGCTTTCTAAATTAGTACAAAGAATTAACATGTCATCTACATATAAACAAATGATCACACCTTTACCATTAGCAAATTTACTATAAACACACTTATCAGATTCATGAATTTTAAAACCATAAGAAATGATGACTTTATGAAAATTTTCATGCCATTGTTTAGGTTGTTTTAGGCCATACAAGGACTTAATAAGTTTACACACTTTATTTTCTTGTCCAGGCATAACAAACCCGTCAGGTTGTTCCATGTAAATTTATTCTTCTAAGTCACCATTTAAAAAGGCAGTTTTCACATCCAATTGATGAATCTCAAAATTATATATCGATGCTAATGCAATTAAAATTCTAATAGTGGAGGTTCTAGCAACAGGTGCATAGGTATCAAAATAATCAATTCCTTCTTTTTGTGTAAAACCTTTAGCAACCAATGTAGCCTTGAATTTATCAATTGTTCCATCTATTTTCATTTTCTTTTTAAAAATCCATTTACACTTGATGGGTTTAGATCCTAGAGGTAAGTCTACTAACTTTCAAGTTTTATTTCCCAAGATTGAATCCATTTCATAATTTATAACTTCTTTCCAAAATGCTGAATCTACAGACTTAATTGCCTCACTATAAGTTTGTGGGTCTGTTTCAACACTAAGAGTCAAAGTAAATTTATTACAAGGTGGATCTCTAGTTCCTTCAATAAGATAGATTTCAAAGTTAGGACCAAAGATTTTTGCTTTTCTAGGTCTCTTACTTTTTCTAATCTCTTCTTGTTCCACTGGTGGAGTATCAGAGAATTATGAAGGAGTGTTTACTTCTTTTTCATTATTTATTGTAGGAATAGAAAAAACCTTTGTTCATAAAAAATTGCATCGCTTGATTCAGTTATGGTATTTACCTCAACAGAATCATTAGGTTCACTAACCAAAAATCTATAGGCTTTACTATGTTGTGCATAACCTATGAAAATACACTCAACACCTTTGCTTTCTAATTTCTTTCTCTTAGTTTCAGGTAGTCTTACAATAGATCTACAACCCCAAACTTTAAGATAACCTAAATTAGATTTTCTATTCTTCCACAATTTGTAAGGAGTTTTCTTATTATCTTTAACAGGTATTCTATTCAAAATATGACACGCAGTTAAAAGTGCTTCTCCCCAAAACCCTTTACTTAAACCAGAATAGAAAAGCATAGCGTTAACCATTTCAGTTAGTGTCCTATTTTTTCTCTCTGCTGCTCTATTTTGTTGTGGTGTATAAGGTGCAGTTAATTCATGTATAATTCTCATATCTTCACAAAATTGAGGAAAGTGATATTTACCACCTCTTTCAGATTTAAGACATTTTATTTTATTATCACATTGATTTTCAACTTCATTTTTATATGTCATAAATCAATTAAGCACCTCATCCTTAGAGTTTAAAAGATATACGTAATAATATTTTGAAAAGTCATCGATAAATGTAGCAAAATATTTACTACCACCTCTAGTAGGTGTTCTATGCAAATCACAAACATCACTATGTACTAACTGTAACAAAGATGTAGTGTTTTCTATTTTTGGAAAAGGCAATCTTGTTATTTTTGTTTGCATGCATATTTTACACTTTTCATCAATATCATTCTCATATTGAGGAATTAAATTTAAATTCAGCATGAAATGCATTTTCTTTGTACTAACATGTCCTAAACGACTATGCCATAATGAAAGACAATCAACGATATAAGCAGAAGAATCTTTTTCATTGATATTGAGCTTAAACATGCCCTCATACAAATATCTTTTGCCCACAAAGGTACCACTCTTAGTCAGTATAAATTTGTCTGACTCAAATACAAGCTTAACGCAAAATATGTTAAGAAGACTTCCAGAAACTAATTTTTTCCTAACATCAGGAACATCAAAAACATTGTGTAACAACCCTCGATTCTAGGAGGCTCATTTTATACTGATTTTACCGCATAAGGTAATTATATAAAATGTGGGGACTGGAGTAAATATTAATTTAATGAATTGAAAGTTAATATTTACTAGATTGATGCATATTTACTGCATGTGAAAGTAAATAACATCAGGTTGCATGTCTGTAGTGTCATGTATATTAAATGGCCTTTTAGTTTAAATGATTTTGGAACTCGAAATAATTTATAAAATTTCCGGATGCCAGTTTAGAGGGTGTAGTTAGTCTCGGAAGGTGCGAGACAGTCAAAATAAGTGCTATATTGTATTTTTGTGTTCCGGGCACTTTTACCTGGTTTTAGCTTATACGCGTATTTGGGAGTCATTTTAATGTGGTATTAACCATTTGAGTTGGGAGTTTTAACTTAAGCCACGATTTTAGTATCCAAAATCCCTTATTTTTTTCCCCATTTTATGTCTTGAACATAGAGAGAAAGGAGAGAAAGAAAGAGGAAGAGAAAGAATGGAGAAAGAAGAGAAAATGAAGATTGAAGATGGATTGATGCTCCTACTCAAAGAAATCTGATATTCCCTACATCAAGGCAAGTTTTCTACTTGCTAATATGTGATTTAAGATGCATAAATTGTATGATAGTTGTGTATTTACATTTATGGCTTAAATGTAGAATTTGTGGGATTTAAACCCTAGTCTTGATTTATGTTGAAGAAATTGTGGGTTTTGATGGTTAATAATCATGTAGATTAGTTTGGGGTAGATTTTTGTTGTTGGATGTGTATGAAAAGGAAGAGATTTGAAGTTTGGAGGATTTAGGGTTCATAACCCTTCGTAGCCATTTTTGGCAGATTTGCAGGTCCGAATCGATTCGGCCCCTTGGGCGAATCGATTCGCTAAGGGAAATTGGCAGGTCTGCATAACCCGAATCGATTCGGGTTAAGACCGAATCGATTCGGCCAATTGCAGAATGTTGGTTTAGTAGTCCGAACCGATTCGCTTTTTGGGCGAATCGATTCGCTAGGGCGAATCGATTCGTTTTCCTGCTGTTTTTGAGTTAATTTTATAACTCAATTTCAATCCTTTTCTTTAAATATAGGGACTAGGAACCTTCTTGAATGAAGTAAACTTAGAGTCCTAGAGTGTGAGATGAGTTAGATGTCTACCCTACATTAGGAATGGGTTATGTGAGGATTTTTCCGGGGTTAGGCCTATTAATGATAAGGCATTCTTTTCTTCTAGTTAATTATTATAAAACTAGGAGATGTAGTGTTATGTTCGGGAGACCTTAGGAGCTTAATTAAGCTATACTAGTTTTGATGGTTTATATTACCACCCCAAAAGAATGTTGGGAGATTTTAAAAGTTCGATTGAGCTATGTTAACCTTGGTGGTTCATAATAACGCCATAAAGGTGAGTTTGGAGAATAAATTGAAAGTCATTTCATTCCTTCGAAAGATGATAACCTTGGGGTTCTAAAATAACCTCCTAGAATGCTTGGAGATAATGAAAAGTTTATTTACTCCTTTGAGGTTGTAGTGTTGATATAAGCTATCGTATGACTATGGATGGTAAGTTAGATTATTTACAAAATAAATAGAAAGGGTTTCGAATAAAATGAAACATATACGTGGGATGGAAATGAAATGGAAATGGTATTGATATTTGTAAATGATAATTTACTTAATCATGAAACCGGTAAATAATGGTTTACTTGATTTTCGATATGATAAATAAAATGGCTTAAACACACCTCTCTAAATGACATCATAATGGAAGTCCGCACGCGAGGTGAAGCCGCCTGGCTAATGAATGCAGGGTGGATATAGTCCTAGGCCATGGGAGCGCTTATTGTTGTATATTTTTCTGCGATGGGTAGGAGATTCCGTGTGTGGTCTTGACTACCCCGCAGGCTCATGGCCGCTTCCCGACGTCTTGCGATATAGGTGCCCAGGTTGTCTAATGATAGGCCCTGGAAGATGATGGTAATTTAGGGGCGCGCACAGTGGGGAAACCCGGACGGGCGGTCTTAGAATTCGTTATATGTATATAATTATAACAGTTCATAATCAAGTGGGACTTGATGTATTTGATATGCCATAAGAGCATGATGGAGTGCCACAAAGAGCACATGTAAATGCCACAAAGAGCATTTGAAAATGATTATTTTCCTGATAAGGAAAGGATTTTTACAAAAGGTAAAATTGAGATAAAATCTCCTTAAAGAGTAAAAGATTTTGATTATATATATATACTTCCTGCTAAGGAAAAGATATATGAAATAATTGGCACCTTTGGTGAAGTCTTTAGCTTAATGCTTCTTATTTTTGTTCCTGCTTAACTTATGTTTTAAATTGTATAGGTCGCTTTTTATTTCTCTTTCTTCACGATTTATTATACATAACTGTCATACTCTTTATTCATCTGGTAATCATATAGAACCGGGCCCTGACCTGGTTACTTTTCTTGTTGCATATTCATCTTGTCTCTGCTCAGGTACTCCGTCGCAAGGATGCCTGATTTGAATTCTGATTCCGATGTTTTCGACGAGCTGTGATGCATTACGGGTATTACGGGATACATTTGGTATAGACGTTTTCACTTTTTAATCTAGTTGAGATCAAGTCTTTTATTCGGGCGAGAGGCCCAAGCTTTTGTAAATGTCTAATGTAATGTAATAAGTAACTTATTGTACTTGCGTATTATTGGTGTATCAGTTAGTGACCGGTTACCTATTCGGTCTTTTTATCGTATTCTTGTTGTATTATTTATATATGTCTTGGGGTTTCCCTTACCTTTCAGGAATTGGGTTGTTTATTTTCATTTATTTACTTTCAAATCAAAATTTTTGGCAACCCGTTTTCTGAAATATTGGGTGGTTATCCTAGATACTCTATATTTTTGTTATGATGCTGAGAATGATTCCATCCATGATTCCGTTATATTGGAGTATTGGGCTGGCCACCCCTTATTTTGGTGAGCGGGTTGTCACAGATGGTATCAGAGCATCAGGTTCTAGAGTCCTTAGGAATCTGTGTGGACGCCTTAAGTTTTCAGCGTTGCTCTTGATTTGATGTAAAGCCTTAGGATTAAGATCGTTGATTTCTCTTGTGAGATCTTGTTCTTCTACCATGAGGTAGAATCTATAAAATCTTTTGCGTATTCGTGTCTGAATAATAGGTCGATAGGAGAAGGGCATTATGGGAAGGTGTGTGGAGAACTGTAAGTTGTGGTCGGGGAGGGGGACCGCTTTAGAGGTCGCTCCCTTTTTGTAGCACTTTCTTGTCTTGCTATTACGACTGCAAATTTCAGTTGATGTAGTTTCCCAAGTACCGCTAGAAGTAGGAAGTGGTACTAAACTTGAGAATTCACGCGATGTTATATTGAAGTGGAGAAGTGCCCTGTAGTAGAATGGAGGAAAATCCTTCACCCATAGAAGAAGTGTTGTGGTGATGAAATGTGGTCACTATATTCGTGGGTGCCAGAAGTTTGACCCATAGAGAAGCCCGGTGGATACTTGCAATGGCGAGTTTCTCTGGGATAACTGGACTGAGGAGAAGGTGGATTCCCGAATGTTCACAAGACGTTCGGTTAAAGACCAATGGCGAATAAGGTGTTGTACGGTTAGGGAGTCGAGACCATCCACCATGAAGTGATAGGCTCCAAAATAGGTGTTGTTAACACTTCTGATGGAGTAAGAATCGTGAAACCCCATTGGTAGACACCCACCTGGGGAGGTTTCATTGAACTGAGGAAGAGGAGGCCAAGAGCGTGTCCTCTTTTACTGAGAAAGTAAGAGGGACTGCATGGGCAATTATTGTTAGCCAGAGTCGGAATAACGGTTATGATGTGGAGTGTAGAACCACTCATTTTAAATTTCGTTGAGTGGAGAGCAAGGGCAAGAGTAAAATGCCTGGTTGGGGAGTTGGGGAGATAATGTTGGTATGTGTAAGGCTCGAATATGGAGTCTGAATACCATTAGTATTGACCTGGAGTGCTTGGCAAATTGTGGAGGGAATTCTACCTTATAGGTGGGTAGTGTATATTCCTTAGGATAAGATTTAGTAGTATTGTGTCTACGATAGACTCGGGTGTGTATATTGAGCTTGTAGTAGTATTTACGATATTATAGAAGGGTAATTATATGACTTCCGTGGTATGGAAGTTCTATCTTTTCTTCACTCGTTATGAAGCGAGTGATGATATTTTTATGTATATGTGTCATATGTGTTACCTGGTCTGAGTGTTTTATTGCTTGTTTGCATTGTATGTGGGTGTTATGACTTATCTTCACGACCAACAAAGTTAAGTAGTAATGCATAGGAGGGGTTCCTTGTTTGGATTCCGCTTTTGCGGGACGCTCCACGCGTGAACCTTAACGACGTTGGGAGTGGAGAGATGCCATATTTCCTTTCTCTTATTTCGTGTATAGAATGCTAAGGTGAAGTCTAGAAGTAGAATCTTATTAGTAGAATTGTAAGTTAAATTTACCGATCCCGATCATGTGTTTTAGACCGTCATATCTCGAGGACCGACGATGCGAGGTAGTAGTGTAACGGGAGGGTTCCTTGTCTGGATTTCGCTTCGGCGAGACGTCCCACGCATGAACCCGAGCGAATGTCAGAAGTTGAGTAAGGTCTTGGGCACTAGGGATGTCTTTGGTATTATATGCTTACGATTTAGGTAGGATATATATAAATAGACCTTAGGATTTTTAGGATGTAAGACCTTGAGGGTAGGCGGTGTTAGTTTAGGAAAGCGGTAGGGAGTTGACCACGAATAAGTTATGGGTTAACTCTATAAGAGATTAGATCCCTTAGGAGCGAGATTATGGGGTCTCGAGAGGTTTGGTAGGTTCGGCCGAAGGAGATGAGGCATTTCTTAGAGATAAGGTTACGTTGGTAACTTCATTTCCGGGGAGTTAATAAGGACGGGTGGATCCTCACTCCTGAGTTATGATTGTAAGCTCGAGAGTGAGTTTAATGAGTAAGTTTCTGCCAGGATTGGGGAGTAATAATAATGGAGCATAGACCTATTGTTTATGCGTCTCACAAGCTTAAACTTGTGGAGAGTAATATCCCGTGCTTGAATTAAGATTCATCGTGGTAGTGATCACCTTAAATAGATAAGGCACTACTTCCTGGGCAGGAAATTTAGTCCTTCTCGTAAGCAACAAGTTGTTGCAATATGTTGTGGGAGGAATTGAGTTGGTGCTCGGGGTTCAGAAGAACTAGTGATTGGATATTTTCTCGTTCGCTAAGGAAATGCGATTGGGCTAGTGGACGTGTCAAGTAAAGAACTCGTCAGAGATGATGGTAATGGCATGGAAGGCCAAGTAGAATGATCATGAATAGGAAGACTCGATAGTAAGAGCGTGTCTGTATGTGATTGACCATTTCACCTACTCGTGTAAAGAGAGTAGTAGTGAAACGAAGAAGGGTATTCATAGACGCCTGCATGGAACTACCGGCATCGAACTGGTCATGATCCCATTTGAGAAAATGGTTAATCGTTTGATCAGACTATTGCATTCCCGGCCATTATGGACAGACTACTTGTAGAAGAGTATACCCCGTTCTCGATGGGGGAATAGTAAAAACCGTGGGAGATGCCTATTATAATAGGATGGACCGAAACTAGAAATTCGTGTCGAAGGTTTAGCAAAAGTTTCCGCGAAGTAATGGGAACCGTATGGAAATGGTGTATATCCTACCACCCTAAAGTGGATGGATGAAATGGAGGAAATTTACTTATGCCGAAAGGCATATTACGAACGTGCGCCTTAGTATACATAGTAGATGGGAGCAGTAATGGTATGGATGGAGATTTTCGTGCAACCATTAGGTTTTGGAGTGGTCTTATGGACCATTTCCTAAGGCATGGTTTCGTGAGTGGCCTAGCGTGGTCGGTTTAGTAATTCGTATACTCGTTGGATGGAACCAATGGGTAATATGTTCCTTGGACTTGGAACATTTCTTTAGAGATTTGGCTTTTAAGCCATACGCCTTGATGAGATACGTCGAGGCGGGGGATAGCTGAGTAGCGTTAGGGCTAAGCCACTTAGAGTTGGTACGAATGCCCCAAGGTGTGATGTAACATGATGCTAGAGATTCGGATAATTTTTCCGAGTCGTGAGGACATCACCTTTCGCCGTAGGAAGATAGGATCCGTAGTTGGTGAGGAACGCTTTGTGCTATGCTAGACCACAAATGATGTAGATTGAGATCGATAGGGTCGATCTTAGTCCGGGTCTATTTAGGGCGTTGCAATAACGAGGAGTTTGTTTAGGATGGTAGAATCCTAGTTTAGAGTAGTATACCCTTATCAGATTTGGGTATGCCCGAATTTTGGGGGCAAAATTCCCTCTTAAGGGGGGGAGTATGTAACAACCCTCGATTCTGGGAGGCTCATTTTATACTGATTTTACCGCATAAGGTAATTATATAAAATGTGGGGACTGGAGTAAATATTAATTTAATGAATTGAAAGTTAATATTTACTAGATTGATGCATATTTACTGCATGTGAAAGTAAATAACATCAGGTTGCATGTCTGTAGTGTCATGTATTTTAAATGGCCTTTTAGTTTAAATGATTTTGGAACTCGAAATAATTTATAAAATTTCCGGATGCCAATTTAGAGGGTGTAGTTAGTCTCGGAAGGTGCGAGACAGTCAAAATAAGTGCCATATTGTATTTTTGTGTTCCGGGCACTTTTACCTGGTTTTAGCTTATACGCGTATTTGGGAGTCATTTTAATGTGGTATTAACCATTTGAGTTGGGAGTTTTAACCTAAGCCACGATTTTAGTATCCAAAATCCCTTATTTTTTTCCCCATTTTATGTCTTGAACATAGAGAGAAAGGAGAGAAAGAAAGAGGAAGAGAAAGAATGGAGAAAGAAGAGAAAATGAAGATTGAAGATGGATTGATGCTCCTACTCAAAGAAATCTGATATTCCCTACATCAAGGCAAGTTTTCTACTTGCTAATATGTGATTTAAGATGCATAAATTTTATGATAGTTGTGTATTTACATTTATGGCTTAAATGTAGAATTTGTGGGATTTAAACCCTAGTCTTGATTTATGTTGAAGAAATTGTGGGTTTTGATGGTTAATAATCATGTAGATTAGTTTGGGGTAGATTTTTGTTGTTGGATGTGTATGAAAAGGAAGAGATTTGAAGTTTGGAGGATTTAGGGTTCATAACCCTTCGTAGCCATTTTTGGCAGATTTGCAGGTCCGAATCGATTCAGCCCCTTGGGCGAATCGATTCGCTAAGGGAAATTGGTAGGTCTGCATAACCCGAATCGATTCGGGTTAAGACCGAATCAATTCGGCCAATTGCAAAATGTTGGTTTAGTAGTCCGAACCGATTCGCTTTTTGGGCGAATCGATTCGCTAGGGCGAATCGATTCGGCCCTTGGGCGAGTCGATTCGTTTTTCTGCTGTTTTTGAGTTAATTTTATAACTCAATTTCAATCCTTTTCTTTAAATATAGGGACTAGGAACCTTCTTGAATGAAGTAAACTTAGAGTCCTAGAGTGTGAGATGAGTTAGATGTCTACCCTACATTAGGAATGGGTTATGTGGGGATTTTTCCGGGGTTAGGCCTATTAATGATAAGGCATTCTTTTCTTCTAGTTAATTATTATAAAACTAGGAGATGTAGTGTTATGTTCGGGAGACCTTAGGAGCTTAATTAAGCTATACTAGTTTTGATGGTTTATATTACCACCCCAAAAGAATGTTGGGAGATTTTAAAAGTTCGATTGAACTATGTTAACCTTGGTGGTTTATAATAACGCCATAAAGGTGAGTTTGGAGAATAAATTGAAAGTCATTTCATTCCTTCGAAAGATGATAACCTTGGGGTTCTAAAATAACCTCCTATAATGCTTGGAGATAATGAAGAGTTTATTTACTCCTTTGAGGTTGTAGTGTTGATATAAGCTATCGTATGACTATGGATGGTAAGTTAGATTATTTACAAAATAAATAGAAAGGGTTTCGAATAAAATGAAACATATACGTGGGATGGAAATGAAATGGAAATGGTATTGATATTTGTAAATGATAATTTACTTAATCATGAAACCGGTAAATAATGGTTTACTTGATTTTCGATATGATAAATAAAATGGCTTAAACACACCTCTCTAAATGACATCATAATGGAAGTCCGCACGCGAGGTGAAGCCCCCTGGCTAATGAATGCAGGGTGGATATAGTCCTAGGCCATGGGAGCGCTTATTGTTGTATATTTTTCTGCGATGGGTAGGAGATTCCGTGTGTGGTCTTGACTACCCCGCAGGCTCATGGCCGCTTCCCGACGTCTTGCGATATAGGTGCCCAGGTTGTCTAATGATAGGCCCTGGAAGATGATGGTAATTTAGGGGCGCGCACAGTGGGGAAACCCGGACGGGCGGTCTTAGAATTCGTTATATGTATATAATTATAACAGTTCATAATCAAGTGGGACTTGATGTATTTGATATGCCATAAGAGCATGATGGAGTGCCACAAAGAGCACATGTAAATGCCACAAAGAGCATTTGAAAATGATTATTTTCCTGATAAGGAAAGGATTTTTACAAAAGGTAAAATTGAGATAAAATCTCCTTAAAGAGTAAAAGATTTTGATTATATATATATACTTCCTGCTAAGGAAAAGATATATGAAATAATTGGCACCTTTGGTGAAGTCTTTAGTTTAATGCTTCTTATTTTTGTTCCTGCTTAACTTATGTTTTAAATTGTATAGGTCGCTTTTTATTTCTCTTTCTTCACGATTTATTATACATAACTGTCATACTCTTTATTCATCTGGTAATCATATAGAACCGGACCCTGACCTGGTTACTTTTCTTGTTGCATATTCATCTTGTCTCTGCTCAGGTACTCCGTCGCAAGGATGCCTGATTTGAATTCTGATTCCGATGTTTTCGACGAGCTGTGATGCATTACGGGTATTACGGGATACATTTGGTATAGACGTTTTCACTTTTTAATCTAGTTAAGATCAAGTCTTTTGTTCGGGCGAGAGGCCCAAGCTTTTGTAAATGTCTAATGTAATGTAATAAGTAACTTATTGTACTTGCGTATTATTGGTGTATCAGTTAGTGACCGGTTACCTATTCGGTCTTTTTATCGTATTCTTGTTGTATTATTTATATATGTCTTGGGGTTTCCCTTACCTTTCAGGAATTGGGTTGTTTATTTTCATTTATTTACTTTCAAATCAAAATTTTTGGCAACCCGTTTTCTGAAATATTGGGTGGTTATCCTAGATACTCTATATTTTTGTTATGATGCTGAGAATGATTCCATCCATGATTTCGTTATATTGGAGTATTGGGCTGGCCACCCCTTATTTTGGTGAGCGGGTTGTCACACATTGGTGAGGCTAAGAATTTTTTCAGAAGTGAATTCGAGATCCATTTTCCCTTTGCCTTTAACCGCAGCAATAGATGAATTTCCCTTATAGATAACATCTCCTTCCACTATTTCATAGACAGAGAATAAGCTCTTGTCCTTACAAACATGCCTTGTGGCACCAGAATCAATCCATCAATAGGTCTTTTCCATGCATATTAGCCTCAGATATCATAGCAGCAAATTTTTTCTTTGTGTGTGATGTCCCTCATTTTTCCTTTAGTTTCTTGAACTCACGACAATCCTTCTTGAAGTGACCTAGTTTTTTGCAATGAAAACAATTTCCTTTCTTCTTTTTATTTTCTTTAGAATGGTTTGAAAAATTCTTTTGCTTGTTATTTTTTACATGATTGCCATATTTTTGCTCATTTCCTTCCTCCACCACATGGACCTTAGAAATAGGATTTTCTTGTTCCTCTTTACCATCTAGAATTGGGGACTCTTGTTCAATTCTTAAACACGTCTCTAATTATTCAAGTGAAAGATCCTCCTTTTTGTGTTTGAGTTCTTTCTTATAATCTTTCCAAGAAGGAGGAAGTTTTTCAATTATGGCAGAAACAATTACATTATCATCTATATTTAACTTTTTCAGTTTGCAATGATTTATCATGCGTTGGATGTCATGAAATTGTTCTAGCACATGACTATTATCATGCATTTTAAAGCTTAAAAATTGACCGATAAGGAACTTCTTACTTGTAGCGCCTTCCATAAGATATTTGGTCTCCAATATTTCACACAAAGTTTTTGTAGTCCCAACATTTTGGTACAAGTCAAACAAATTGTCAGCAAGTGCATTGAGAATGTGATTACGACACAAGTAATCATCGGTCTCCCATTTTGTGCGTTGCCTAGTCTGTTCCACGGTTTCATCTTCTTCTTCATTTGGTTTTGGTTGTGACAAGACATATATAATCTTCAATGTTGTTAGAAGAAAATGAACCTTTTTCTACCAACACAGAAAATTACCACCATCAAAACGGTCCAACTTGACAAAGCCTTCTGTTATTTGTCGAAGTGATTTGGAAGGGTCGGACATTTCTTACAATACTGTATTTAGATTGTTGAATAATATGAATGCAAATAAAGAAATGGAACTCTTTATATATCACAGTAATGTCAACTTCAATACAGTAATGTAACTTCTGAATAGATACTAGAAAACTTCAAGGCGTGATGTCACTTTCCTAAATACAGTATTTGCTCCACACGAATAACTTCAGCATACAAACGAGAATCCGCAAATCCGTACTCAAGATACAATGAAGCAACTTGCACTACCCTGAACTTCTATATTTGAATACAGCCTTTGGATGAAGCAACGAAGAACAGTACATCAAGTTCTTATTCTGTTTATGTGCATAAAACAGAATAAGATAATTTATATCTCCAAAAAATTGTAAGAGAGTAATATCAAGGGTTGAAAATTTCGGAACTGGTTAATATTTATTATGTGTAATTTCAAAATATGATGCCTTTATTTATAGGAAATGAAAGGCTGCTTCTCAGGGGTCATGATTGTTAAGTTTTAACAGTCTTTACTTAATTCCGAAATGGTATGACTATTAATTACCAACAGTCTTAAACCATTTCCGAACAGGTACAGTAATACCGAAACAGTATTAGACAGACCTACCAAAAAATGACCGCGCCCGAGCTACCGCGATTCGACCCGGACGAATCTCGGTCTCCCTCTACCACTGCGGACACACGACATGCGAAGTGCAAAGTGCTCCACTAGCACCTCTACAGCCCACTGCTTCGCACGCTCACGTGCGCGTGTGCGTACGGTGCTTCGCACCGTATTAGAGGTCTATTGAATATCCTCTTAAATGCTAGATGAAGTAACTCTTCATCTTCCATTTATACTTATTAAGTGCACACTTTCTTAATATTTTTTCAATGTGGGACTCAAAGGTTGCCCACTCCTTTTATGACTTAATGGTATCACTTAGCTTTAATCATTTTTCAATGTGGGACACTCTCCCTTTTATATTGGGTTAGCACTTTTTTCCACATACTTCAAATGTGGTACAAGCTTTTAAGCTTTTACTCCCAAAGCTCTTACTCACTTATTTTAAAATTTCTCCAACATTCCTACACCATTTTCAAAATAAGTTTTGTAAATCTTTGATTGTCTGTAAAACTGTGTATAAGCATTGGTGTCTCACAACTTGAACCAAAACCTTGTGAAGGTTCATCAAGGATAACCATGAAAGTATAGTATACTTGTCTTTGAACTATCAATCCATATTGATCAGCCCGATTTGTCTTCACACACAAATCTTTTAGTCACTCATTATCCATATAAGCCGACACATGTATTAGGCCTTGTGTCAGTACCTTGATTTCGTGAGTGCTTTAGAGTCAAGCCCAGTTCTCATAGGAAGCGAACCACTTCCACACTCATATAGGTATATTATTATAGGTGTTCATGTAACTAAAACACCATAAATCTATTAAGGTTAAACTCATCCTCCTTTCATTATTCATTACATGTTCTAAGCACATATCCTTGGGATGTTAAATTTTATAGTGCTTACAATCAGGTCGTATGATGTACTTTAATAATTGAACTTGAGACTTGAATATATCAAGTTTCAAATTGAGTTTCCATCAAAAGTGATTATTATTAATAGGCTTTAGTCCCATATCTATTGACGTCTTAGACACGAGTCCTCTTGTAAGACCTTTTGCAAAAGGATCAGCTAAATTTTTACTTGATTTTACATAGTCCACTGTGATTACACTATTTATAATCATTTGTCTGACATAACTTTGACTCAGGCCAATATGTCTAGATTTTCCATTGTACACTTTACTATACGCACTAGAAATTGTAGACTCACTATCACAATGTATAGATATTGGAGGCATTGGTTTTGGCCAAACTGAAATTTCGATCAATAAATTCCTTAACCATTCTGCCTCTTTGCTAGTTGCATCTAATGCTACAAACTCAGTTGCCATAGTAGAATCAACTATACAAGTTTGTTTCTTTGATCCCCAAGAAATAGCTCCTCCACCAGGAGTGAAAATACATCCACTTGTTGAGGAATGATCCTCCCTCTCAGTTATCCAACTAGCATCACAAAACCCATCAAATACTTAAGGATATCCACTATAGTATATACATAGTCCATGATTCCTTTTAAATATTTTAATATTCTATTGACATCATGCCAATTCAATAAACTTGGATTACTAGTATATCTACTTAATTTACCAACAGCATAAGCAATATCAAGTCGACTACATGTCATGGCATACATTAAACTACCAATTACTCGTGCATATTCCAATTGTGAAATAGCTCTACCATTATTAGGGATCATCTTTAGCTGTGATTCAAAAGGTGTACTAACAAGTGTGCAATCAAACTGATTAAATTTCTTTAAAATTTTCTCAACATAATGAGATTGAGTGAGAATTATATTTTTATCTTTCCTTATTATTCTCATTCCTAATATGACATCAGCTACACCCATATCTTTCATATCAAATTTAGAAGACAGAAAACTCTTAGTATTATTAATGCTTTCTAAATAAGTACAAAGAATTAACATATCATCTACATAAAAACAAATGATCACACCTTTAACATTAGCAAATTTACTATAAACACACTTATCAGATTCATGAATTTTAAAACCATAAGAACTGATGACTTTATCAAATTTCATGCCATTGCTTAGGTGCCTGTTTTAGGCCATATAAGGACTTAATAAGTTTACATACTTTATTTTCTTGTCCAGGCATAACAACCCCTTCGGGTTGTTCCATGTAAATTTCTTTTTCTAAGTCACCATTTAAAAAGGCAGTTTTCACATCCATTTGATTAATCTCGAAATTATATATCGATGCTAATGCAATTAAAATTCTAATAATGGAGGTTCTAGCAACATGTGCATAGGTATCAAAATAATCAATTCCTTCTTTTTGTGTAAAACCTTTAGCAACCAGTCTAGCCTTGAATTTATAAATTGTTCCATCTATTTTCATTTTCTTTTTAAAAATCCATCTACACTTGATGGGTTTAGATCTCGGAGGTAAGTCTACTAACTTCCAATTTTTATTTCCCCTGATTGAATCCATTTCATAATTTGTAGCTTCTTTCCAAAATACTGAATCTACAGACTTAATTGCCTCACTATAAGTTTATGGGTTTGTTTCAACACTAAGAGTCACAGCAAATTTATTACAAGGTGTGTCTCTAGTTCTTTCAACAAGATAGACTACAAACTCAGGACCAAAGCTTCTTTCTTTCCTATGTCTCTTACTTTTTCTAATCTCTTCTTGTTCCACTGGTGGAGTATTAGAGAATTGTGAAGGAGTGGTTACTTATTTTTCATTATTTATTCTAGGAATAGAAGAAAACCTTTGTTCATAAAAAATTGCATCTCTCGATTCAATTATGGTATTTACCTCAACAGAATCATTAGGTTCACTAACAAAAAATCTATAGACTTTATTATGTTGTGCATAACCTATGAAATTTACACTCAACACCTTTGCTTCCTAATTTCTTTCTCTTAGTTTTAGGTAGTCTTACAATACCTCTACAATCCCAAACTTTAAGATAACCTAAATTAGGTTTCTATTCTTCCATAATTCGTAAGGAGTTTTCTTATTATCTTTAACAGGTATCCTATTCAGAATATGACACGATGTTAAAAGTGCTTCTCCCCAAAACCCTTTACTTAAATCAGAATAAGAAAGCATAGCGTTAACAATTTCAGTTAGTGTCCTATTTTTTCTTTCTGCTACTCCATTTTTTTGTGGTGTATAAGGTGCAGTTACTTCATGTATAATTCCCATATCTTCACAAAATTAAGGAAAATGATATTCACCACCTCTATCAGATCTAAGACATTTTATTTTATTAACACATTGATTTTCAACTTCATTTTTATATGTCTTAAATATATTAAGCACATCATCCTTATAGTTTAAAAGATATACGTAACAATATTTTATAAAGTCATCGATAAATGTAGCAAAATATTTACTACCACCTCTAGCAGGTGTTCCATGCAAATCACAAACATCACTATATACTAATTGCAATAAAGATGTAGTTTTTTCTATTTTTGAAAAAGTCAATCTTGTTATTTTTATTTGCATGCATATTTTACACTTTTCATCCATATCATTCTCATATTTAGGAATTAAATTTAAATTCACCATGAAATGCATTTTCTTTGGATTAACATGTCCTAAACGACTATGCCATAATGAAAGACAATCAACGATATAAGCAGAAGAATCTTTTTCATTGATATTGAGCTTAAACATGCCCTCATACAAATATTATTTGCCTACAAAGGTACCACTCTTAGTCAGAATAAATTTGTTCGACTCAAATACAAGCTTAAAGCCAAATTTGTTAAGAAGACTTCCAGAAACTAAATTTTTCCTAACATCAGGAACATGAAAACTTTGGTGACACTAAGGATTTTTCCGAAAGTGAATTCGACATCCACTGTCCCTTTGCCTTTAACCGCAGAAGTAAAAGATTTTTCCATATAGAGAACATCTCCTTCCAATGTTTCATAGGCAGAGAACAAGCTCTAGTCCTTACAAACATGCCTTGTGGCACCAGAATCAATCCACCAAGAGTTGTCTTCTCCAAGCATATTAGCCTCGAATATCATAGCAGCAATTTTTTTCTTTGTGTCTGATGTCCCTCCTTTTTCCTTTAGTTTCTTGAACTCACGAAAATCCTTCTTGAAGTGACCTGGTTTGTTGCAATGAAAACAATTTCCTTTCTTCTTTTTGTTTTCTTTAGAATTATTTGAAAAATTCTTCCGCTTGTTATTTTTTCCATGATTGCCAGATTTTTGCACCTTTCCTTCCTCCGCCACATGGACCTTAGAAACAAAATTTTCTTGTTCCTCTTTACCATCTAGAATTCGATACTCTTGTTTAATTCTTAAATGAGTCTTTAATTCTTCAAGTGAAAGATCCTCCTTTTTGTGTTTGAGTTGTGTCTTATAATCTTTCCATGAAGGATGAAGTTTTTCAATTATGGCCGAAACAATTACATTATCATCTATATTTAACTTTTTCAGTTTGCAATGATTTATGATGTGTTGGATGTCATGAAATTGTTCTAGCACAGGCCTATTATCATGCATTTTAAAGCTTAAAAACTGACCGATAAGGAACTTCTTATTTGTAACGATCCGACCTGGAGGCGTGCGAAGTGCAAAGTGCTCCACTAGCGCCTCTATAGCCCACTGCCCCGCACGCCTGCACGTGCGTACGGTGCTTCGTACCGTATTAGAGGTCTCTTGAATAGCATCTTAAATTTTAGATGAAGTAACTCTCCATCTTCCATTTCTACTTATTAAGTGCGTACTTTCTTAATATTTTTCCAATGTGGGACTCAAAGGCTGCCCACTCCTTTTATAGCTTAGTGGGTGTTGATACCAAATTTAATTTGCTGACTTGGACCAATCATATGAGGACACGTGGCTATCTACATGGCAACAACAAGCACTTCTGAGATGATCACACGCTCTGAGGAGCCATGTTACTCCGAGGAACTCATACGCTCCGAGGAACAGACCTCTCTGAGGAACTCATACGCTCCGAGGAACAGACCTCTCCGAGGAACTCTTGAATACCAAGAAGCTTAGGCGGTCCGAGCAACTCAGGCGGTCCGAGCTGCATCTCGAACAAAGCATTAATAGTTGGATAACCAACAGTTCAACTGATTCATTAAATGCTTATCATTCAGACGCACACGCAAAGAGGGCATTAAATGTATTACCCTTTCATATGTATATCATTTAATGTATTACCCTTTCACATTACAGCCTTAGGGCTATAAATACATTGTACAATCCTCATTGTAGAGGGGACCGAATCCAGAACAGAATTTCTTGTAATCGAGAATTCCTAAACACTCAGCAATAAAACAACAGTGGACGTAGGCCATTCTTATAAGGCTGAACAATTTTAAAATCTTTTGTCTCATTTATTTATCTGTGATTGAATTATTAGAGTGATCTAATTTTTTACATTAACAGATTGACGCCGTCTGTGGGAAACGACTGGTAATATCGTTTTCTCAATCAAATACAATCCATTACCAATGGCTGATATTCCTGAATCTAGCAATTGAAATGCTGGAACCCCTCCAAATCCATCTGCTCCACCAATTGTTCTAGATCTGACTGGAATAATGGCAAATCTAGCTCAGGGCCAGACCGTCATGCAAGAAAATGAAGGCGAATATCAACCACGTCCTGGAAGAAATTAAGAACAGCGAGGAGTTGAATTGCCAAAGAAAATGAAGCCAGACCCTAACACGAGGAATAGGGAAAAATATTACGAGTTCCACAAGGATCATGGCCATATGACCAAAAATTGCATAGCTCTTCAGAATGAGATTGAAACACTCATCCGACGAGGAAAGCTAGCAAAGTATGTTGATCGGGGAGGCGAAAGAAGAAGCAACGACCGAACTAGAGAGAGGTCTAGATCTCCTCGTAGAGCAGAGGAGAACAAGAAGAGAAATCATAAAGTTGATCCAAAGGATGACCCCGATCTTCCCAAGAAACCAAGGCAGCCAGAACGAGAGGTATTTTCAATACGTTTTAGGTCATTTGATTGTAATGTTATTATAGGAGGAGATGCAGGAGGGGGAGACCTACCTGCAGAAAGAAAAGCTTACCTCGGTGAGGCTCAAGCTTGCTTATACATTCAGCGAATAAATCTAGCTGAGGAAGATCGCCCGAGAAAGGTGAACAAGGAGAAATTGGTCATCGGTTTTCCAAAAAATGACCTTGCAGGTGTTTTATATCCTAACGATGATCCACTGGTGATCAAGATGAGAATGAAGGAGGTAATGATTTCAAGAGTGCTGGTCAACAATGGTAGCTTGGCAGACATTATGTTCTACTCGTGTTTTCATAGTTTAAATCTAAAGCTATCTCAACTGGAGCCTTACCACAGACCCCTCATCGATTTTGCTGGCGAGAAAGTATTTCCACTTGGGACGATCAAGTTGGATATATTCATTAGTACGTGGCCTGCTTGTCGAACAGAAAGAATACGTTTCTTCGTAATGGATAAGAATGTCCAGTCATCGTACAATATCATCATGGGAAGAGTAGGATTGAAGAAGTTCGAGGTTGTACCATCTACAGTGCATCAGTGCCTAAAATTTCCAACAAACTTTGGAGTAGGAGTTGTGAAAGGTGATCAAAGAGTAGCTCGGGAATGCTATTATTCATCCGCCGAGCAAGAAGAACTAGAAGAATCAAAGAAAAAGACTACTACCTATCAAGTGGATGAAGGTGCAGAAATTGAAACATTGGATCCTCGAGATGAGTCGTAACTCGTGAAGGGTCAAGTGGTGGAAGCTACTGAAAACATCATTCTGGACGACGAGCACCCTGAGCGAACTACTCAAATAGGTTCATCGTTAGAAGCCTCATTAAAACAAGAATTGATAACTTTACTTAGAAGCAGAAGACAAACTTTTGCATGGAGTCATGAAGATATGCCTGGGATAGACCCAAACTTCTTATGTCACGAGCTCAATGTGAATAAGGAAATCAAGCCCGTGAAGCAGAGAAGAAGAGTATTCAGTCCAGAGAAGAATCAAGCTATACATGAGGAAGTCGAGAAGCTCCAGAAAGCTTGTTTCATTGAAGATGTTAAATATCCAGATTGGTTAGCTAATGTGGTGATGGTAAAGAAAAAGAACAACAAGTGGAGGATGTGTGTAGACTTCACCGACCTCAACAAAGCATGCTCAAAGGATCACTTTCCATTGCCCCGAATTGATCAACTCGTGGATGCTACCTCGGGACACGAGTTGCTGAGCTTCATGGATGCTTATTCTGGTTACAATCAAATCAAAATGAAACCTGAAGACATGGAGAGTACTTCTTTCATTACCCCTAGGGGAACTTATTGTTATAATGTTATGCCTTTTGGTTTGAAAAATGCAGGTGCGACATATCAGAGGATGATAAACAAGGTCTTTGCTGAACAAATCAGTGACAATATGGAAGTCTATGTTGACGACATGCTGACAAAGAGCAAGAAAGCTGCCGATCATCTAATTGACTTAAGTCAGACTTTTGATCAACTAGATAAATATCAAATGAAGCTGAACCTGACGAAGTGTATATTTGGAGTACGAGAAGGCATGTTCCTCGGGTACATTGTCAATCAACGAGGCATTGAAGAAAATCCTGAAAAGATCAAAGCTCTATTAGGGCTGCGATCTCCAACGATGAAGAAGGAAGTACATAGTCTCACAGGACGAGTAGCGGCACTCAACAGATTTGTGTCGCGAGCAACTGATAGATGTCTCCCATTCTTCAAGACACTCATAAAGACTCTTGAGTGGAATGATCAATGTGAGAAGTCTTTTCAAGACTTGAAGAAATACTTGGGAGCACCTCCACTGTTGTCCAGACCGGTGATGGGAGAAAAATTGTATTTATACCTTGCAGTGTTCGAGAATGCAGTTAGCTCGGCGTTGATCAGAGTGGAGAATGGAGTGCAAAAACCAATTTACTACACAAGTAAGGCCTTTCGACGAGCAGAGATCAGATATCCAAGGCTGGAGAAATTGGCATTGACGCTGATTGAGGCGAGTAGGAGAATGAGGCCATACTTTTAGGCTCACACTATAGTAGTATATACCGATGCGCCATTGAGAAAAGCCCTTCATAAGCCAAAAAAATCAGGGAGATTGATGTACTGGGCAATAGAGCTCGGTGAATATGATATAATTTATGAACCCAGATCATCATTAAAAGGGCAGGCTGTAGCAGATTTTATAGAGGAGTTCACCTATCCTGATACCCCCGAGGAGCAAAAGTTTCTCGCTGATTAACCTGTGGATGTTACAGGATCAATAAACACAAGATCAGACCAATTCTGATTGGTAAAAGGGCGTGTGGATGTTGCAGGATGTGATGGAGAGATAGTCGTGAGGACTCCGGACGAGGAACAAGAGTTTCTCGCTGATTAACCTGTGGATGTTACAGGATCAACAAAAACTAGCTCAGACCAACTCCGGTTGGTAAAAGGGCAAGTGGATGTTATAGGGTTATTAAATTCGAGCTCAGACCAACTCTGGTTGGTAAAAGGGCAAGAAAAGATAATCGACGAGGAGCGAGAAAAATCCGAGGAGGATGAAAGGAAGCAACAAATATTTCACCGAGGAACTCCGACTGATTCGAAATTTAAAGACGAGTTACCTATATGGAGTCTATATGTAGATGGATCATCTTGCACTGTATGATGTGGAGCGGTGATAGTTTTGAGCACTCCGGACGAGGTCGACATGGAATATGCCTTGCGTTTCCAATTCAAAGCTTCCAACAATGAGGCTGAATATGAGGCCATGATTGCAGGGCTTAATTTGGCAAAAATTATGGAGGCGCAGTAGGTTGTGATCTTCAGCGACTCTCAATTGATTGTAAACCAAATGATGGGAGTATATGCAGTTATAGGAGAATTAATGATCAGATATCATGTAAAGGCAAAGGAGCTGGTGTTAGAATTTCCGCTATTCAGCTGGTCAGAATACCAAGAATGGAGAATGCAAGAGCAGACGCCCTAGCTCGACTAGCATCAGCTACTCGCATCGAGCTACAGTGAACAATCCCAATTGAAGTGTTGGCTGGTCGGAGTATAGATGAAGATCTGACGATGAACTTTATCACCCTTGATTTAGGACCATCTTGGATGGATCCCATCAGGGCGTATGTCGAGGAGGGAGAATTGCCAATTGACAAGCTCGCAGCTAAGAAATTGAAGTTTAAAGCTACTCGGTATGTATTAACTAATGGTGTTTTATATAGACGAGGAATTACGGCAGGTTTGCAGAGATGCGTACATCCCTCCGAGGTAAAAAGAATTAATTGAAGAAATCCATGAAGGGTCTTGTGGAGCACATCTAGCAGGTCGGACGCTTTTGCAAAGGGTGATGACGCAGGGATACCACTGGCCGACGATGAGGGCTGACTGTATAGCCTATGCCAAGAAATGTGACAAGTGCCAGCGCTTTTCCTCCATTCGAAGAACTCCACAAGCATTGTTGACACCCATAACGTCCCCTTGGACATTTACCATGTGGGGAATTGATTTGGTTGGGCCACTGCCAACGACCCGAGGAAGGTTCAAGTATCTCGTCGTCGCAGTGGATTAATTTACTAAGTGGGTAGAAGCTGAGCCACTCATTGACATGACTTACGAGAAGGTGTACCAATTTGGAAGAACATCATTTGTCAATATGGTCTCCCTCATGCCTTCATCACAAACCATGGAACACAATTTGATAACGAGGATTTTGCCGCCTATTGTCATCAGTCAAACATTTTGAAGGTTCATTCAGCACCAGGCCATCCTCAAAGCAATGGACAAACTGAAGTGACAAATAGAACGCTGCTGAACGGTTTGAAGAAATAATTGGAAGATGCAAAAGCAAATTGGATCAATGAGCTACAATCAGTACTTTGGGCTTACCGAACTACTCCCCGAGTAGCAACTGGAGAATCACCATACATGCTGGCGTTTGGAAGTGAAGCTATAATACCTGCCGAGTTGGGCCTCCCAACACACAGGGTACTGAATTTCAATTCCCCTGTCAGCGACTTAATGAGAAGACTGGATTTAAACATGCTCGAGGAAGTTAGAGAAGAAGCATCCATTAGAAATGCTTCTTACCAGCAGCGAACAACTTTGTTCTACAACAAAAGGGTTAAGAAGTGTGACCTGAAAGAAGGAGACTTCGTACTAAAGAAAGTAATTCAAAAACACAATAAGCTGGAAGCAAACTGGCATGGACCATACCGAGTTACAGAAGTTGTTCGACCAGGAACTTATCGAATAGCAACTTTAGAAGGCGGGGAGTTTAAGAATGCATGGAATGCAGAGCACCTGCGCAAGTATTATCAGTGATGTATATGTAATATAGTTCCATTAGTATGAATAAAATGAAGATATTCTGCCAAAGTCTCTCCTTTTATTGAGAATTTTTCGGGGAATACTAGTGCTACACACTACTCGGCAAAACTCGGCAAAGCTGCTCAGACTGCTCAACAATATATTCCTAAAAATGCCATCTTCGGTTGGCTAGGAAACGAAATATTCCTAAAAATGCCAACTTCGGTTGGTTAGGAAACAAAATATTCCTAAAAATGCCAACCTGTTTGGCTAGGAAATGATATATTCCTAAAAATGCCAACCTGTTTGGCTAGGAAACGAAATATTCCTAAAAATGCCAACTTCGGTTGGTTAGGAAACAAGATATCCCTAAAAATGCCAACTTCGGTTGGTTAGGAAACGAAATATTCCTAAAAATGCCAACCTGTTTGGCTAGGAAATGAAATATTTCTAAAATGCCAACCTGTTTGTCTAGGAAACGAAATATTCCTAAAAATGCCAACCCGTTTGGCTAGGAAATAAAATATGCTCGCAAATGCCAACTTATGTTGGTCGGAAGGTACATACATTCTCGAAAATGCCAACTTATGTTGGTCGGGAGGTAAGATTATTCCAAAAACTTCAAAAGTTGCTAACTATGGCTGGTCGGGGATAAAAACGCACCAACTGTAGTTGGTCGACAAAGAAAATTTACCGACCTTGGTTGGTCGAAAACATTTAAGAGAAAAATCTACCAAGTATGGCTGGTCGGGGATAAAAACCCACTAACTGTAGTTGGTCAACAATCATAATTTAACGACCTTGGTTGGTTGGAAAAATTTTAAACATTTTTTATACTCGTGACTTTATTATTAAGTGATCGAGCAATATTATTGAAACTTGAAACTTTTTATTATTGAGTTGGTCGACAAACAACACAATATTGTTATTTTTTTTAAAAGATATGCATAAATATAAAGTGTTTGATAACTAGAAGACAATGGCAATCAAGATTTGCAAACAAAAATGAATGTTTTTCATTGAATTCAAAATAAATTAAATTGAGAATGAAATTACAGTTACATTAACATGTATACTAACTATGACATCAAAAATTCCTATTCTACTGGTCTTTTCCCCTCTACTTTTGACACAGGTTCCTCGCCAGCAGGCGGATCATTTAAAGACAGAGGAGAATTGATGAAGTTGAGATCTTTCAACATCCTTGTATTCATCACGGATGGTCGGTCTAAAAGATGCTCGGGACGAGATACCTCGATTTGAGAATGTAAAATATAGTCACCGAGATACTTTGAAATTAACCTCCGAGGAATGGCCCGAGCAGGGATCAAATCCATCTCCAAGTTGTATGGTGGCACAGGCAAGTCGAGCAACCCGGGATCATGGTAGTCCCACAGATAATGACCTTGTTCGAGCTTCAGCACACCTAAGGCATTCAGCCAGCCTTGCTTGTAGTCCTCATTGTTGGCATTCTGGATACGATCGTCCAAGTGGAATAGTGCTTCGTTGTATCCAGCCATCCAGAACTCCCTGGGCTGTTTGTGGAATTGATATATTAGCCTTTCTAGCTTCTCGTGGAGATTCTTGATGAAAAGCTCATTATTCTCCAACACCGACTTTTTTGCAGAGAGCTATTTTTCCAGGTCTCTAATCTTGTTCGACATATCAGACAACGCCTGGTTCTTCGCCATTAGTTGGAAGTCCTGGTTCTCTAAAGCTGACTGAGTCCTCTGTTCCTCGATAAGAACCCGAGCTGCTCTTGCTCATCCTCGAGGAGCTCTTGCTCGACCACGAGAAGATGTAGAGGTGCCAGAACTCTTCAAAGTCTCCAACTCGTCCCTCAACTTGGCATTCTCAACCTCTAAGAACGAAAATCCCTCATCAGTCACTGGGATTAGGGCTGTTGAAGAAGAAGCTGCAGACTTCAATTATGACAGCTCCATTTGCAGGTTGTTGTTTTCCCTTTCCAGCAACTCAGCAATCTATCTGCATTGTTCGACCTCACCCTTCAAAGTTCTCTCCCTCAGATCATACCCAGCAAAAAGCTTCTCGTAGCCCTTGTCAACCATGATCAGCTTGTACTTCTTCTCGTACCCCTCATGCAGCAAGGCAGTGGATTCTTTATATTGAAGCTGAAAGTCCTCGAGGGTGCTTTGAAAATCCTCGATCATTTCATAATAGGCAACATTATTGGCTACAGCTCGATCAAGTAGACATTTCAGATATTGATATGCTTTAACTGCCTGTTCTGAAGCATCTTGGCCGAGGATGTCTATAACTTATGATGCACTCAGGTCTGTGTGACAATCCTTATAGTATTCATTACATTGCCGCATCAGCTTTGTATCATGGGCAGATAGCAGTTCCATCCTGTCGAGAAACTAGCAGAGAAAGAAGAGAAATCATCAATAAGAAGAATATGAACAGAGTATGAATAAAAGATGAACAACATTATGGAAAAAAGTTCAAGTTTTATTAGATCATAGTTCAGAGTTACATATTCTGAGTTACATTTGATAAAGAGAAACAAAATAAAAAGAAACCCGAACAACACTACACCTTTTTCTTATCTCCCAAAACCTTCTCGGGCGGCTGGGATGAAGAGGTAGGTTGCTCGAAAGGAAGGGATAGTTGCTCGGGGAGAGTAGGCAGTTGCTCGGAGGAAGAAATGATTTGCTGATCTTCCTCGGCAGTAGGCTGAATGGCTAGGGTATGATCTCCTATCACCATCGAAGACTCTTCAGAGGTATCTTCGTCCTCTTCTAATTCTTCTGGAGTTGGAGGGGGACCAGGGATATGTCTCTGGAAGAGCTCGAATGACTCGTCGAGCTTCATTCCTGAAGGGCAGCAACCCATCCATCCCTAAAATACTTTAGATTGCAATAGTCCACTTGAGATACCATGGCAGCACACCCCTTGTTCCACCCCTTGTCCCAGCCAGAGCTGAAGGGCTTCTTCACAGAAGCTTTCCTCTTGGTCTTCTCCAAGGCAAGCTTCTCGGACAGCAGGTTCTCAGCATCCTTCAACTTATTTTCTACCTCCTCCTTCTGCCGACCTACTTTCTGAAGTTTAGCCAACTCCTCCTCGGCAGCCTTGAGTTTATTGTCCAACTCTCCAGCAGCTTTGAGCTTCTCTTCGAGCTCTTTATTTACCTTCTCCAAGGCATTCTTTTTCTTCTCCAACTCCTTGGAGGCATCAACAGTCCGAGCTTTTTCTTTCTCGGAGGAGGCAAGTTTCTTCTCCCAAACAGCTTTGTCATCAGCATATTTATGGCGAGAATCTGCCAGAGACTTGGTAGCTTCTTCTAGAGCTCCCTCCACACTGGACGAGGAGCAAGAAGCCTTAATCGCTTCATCCTTCTTCAGGATTATATTAAAGCAGCTCGTCAATTGTGAACAAAAAAAAAGTAAGTTAGAAGCAGAAATAACAAAGGAAATATGAAAAATTTTAAGTAAAGAGACTTACATAAGCAAGGTGACGAGCAGCTAGTGAGGTAACCATATCCCGAGTAAGGTTTTCTTCAGTACCTTGAACCTCGGGAATGAACAAGGAATTTACCGAGCTCATATCAGAGCTCGGGGGAACAAAAGTGGGGACTCCAGTCCCAACAGCTAGGGGCTGAGTAAAGGTGTCAGCCAAATTGACCGAGGAGCTCTTCTTTAGCCTCCTCGGGGGAACAGGTACAGATTCAACCAAAGAAGAACCCTTGGTCGGTGATATCACAATCACCTCTCCAGGAGCAGCAGACCTTCTCGGAGCCAATGCGGGCTTATTAGCAACCTTTTCGGCACTTTAGAAGAAGCAACTGGAGGAGCTGCATCATTCTTCTTCATCCCCTACTTTGGGACATCTATCCTACTCCTTTTTTCCTCCCCAGACCCGGAGGCATTCTTCTCAAACAGGGTAGGAGGTCTTCTCTTCTTCATCCTTTCACTTAAAGGAATATGAGATTCAGGCGACGAGCTAGTGGAAGTTGGCATTGGCTCTGATTCACTTATCACTGGACGAGCAGTGAAAGAAGTAGTGTAGCTCTTGTACTGGAGCAGATACGAGGCTGATCTAATATGTTGGTCGGCCACACTTTGATGCAGACTCCAGATAAGCTTCAAATGCCTTATATTGACATCTGCTTCTTTTGGGCACTTTCTTTTGTTATCAACTGCAAATAAACAAACATTGTTATCAGTGGCACATTTTATCAAACACAAAAGAAGCATAATTTCAAAAAAAAATAGAAATAAAAATAACCTATCCCATTGCCATAAGGAGGGCATCTGGGACCCTGGTAAACCTCATCTCTAGTTAATGGAGGGCGTTGCCAATTTTTTATGACAACCCCATGCTCAAAATAATCCCTATTGGCATCAGGGAGATTGACTACTAAGGCCCTATTTAAAAATCTAGTTTTTAAATAATAAATATGTAATACCCCGTAATTTAAATGACTTTTAAAATGGGTTATATTTTAAATTAATGGATTAATTGGATTTTATTATTAATTAATTCATTTGGGTTTTATCCGGACGGAGGATATTAAAATGGATGATTCTGAATATTACTTAAATATATTTAGGTAATATATGAATGTGATGTCATTGATATGACTGTATGATATAAATTCGGTAATTTATATTTTTAGTCAGACGCGGTATGGGACGTGTCGGGACTAGTTTATTAAATTAAAAAGGAGATTTATTTTCTATCGATCTAATAGTCATTTCGAATGCGTCGTTGCGTCCGGAAGGTTCGAAATAGTCAGAAAAGTCTATTTGGATGTTAATTTTGAGTCTCGGGTCATTTGGAAATGAATAGACAACCCTAAAGGGCATTTTGGTCATTTTTCTAAGGGGGGTGAATAGTGATTTCGGATTTTGGCCTATTATAGTATTGGTAGATTAAGTGTATGTGGGTTATCCATCTCCTCTACACAAAATAGAGAAGTCATCTTCCTAGAGAGAGTGAAAGAGTGCTTGGGAAGGGAAAAGCCTACTTAAGAAGGAGAAGAACAAGAACCAAGGTTCACCACCACCAACCACCACCGGAGTTTGACCGGAGAAGGGACAACCAACTGAGATATACTACACCAAAGGATTAGACCTTCAGTAAAGGCAAGTGTTTGATAATTGCAACTTAAGTTCATATATTGTCCATGTTAGAATAATTATGAAAAGAGATGATTTTCTTGTTTGGAAGACATAATGGAGTTGTTATATAGATTTATAGAAACTGAAATCATATAGGAAGTAAACTTATATTGTAGGATGATATTAACCCACGAAATGATCATGAATATGTTGAAGAAAAATCTGAAAAACCATTGTAGTGTTCTTGAAGTTAATATGTTGATGATTTTCTAGAAATAAGGAGAGAAACATGCTGTTAATCCAATCCCTTGATGATTCTAGGATGTTTAGAGTATTGGAAATCGTTCATATATGTTGATATATCATGTAGAAATAATTATAACTCATTTTGGAGGTTAATATGAAGGTTTGAATGAGTAAAAGTGGTGAAACCCGTAGTTGCAGAAAATGCAGAAAACTAGGCTTGGACCCGAGGGATCGATCGATCGACCCTTGCCTTCGATCGATCGACCTCCCCAGAATATGTAAAGATGTTTCTTTTTAAATGTTGATTCTTATCCCAAAACTTTTGTGGATCTTTAGTGATTATTATTTGGATATTATGGGACTTAGAAAATATCAGTAAACCCTTGATAAGATTTGAATTAATTTGATTTGGATTCAAGTGATTAAAATGATGAAAATTATATTGAATGGAATTTCGGTTGCTAGATTCATTTGTTAAATTCCAAATGGGGATGTATGAGGATTTAAGATAGTACCAGTAGGGGTGATTTTATCTAACACCTGGGTATCCTTAAGTTTACAAGAGGGTTTAATCCAAAGTGAAAGAAGATGTGTTTATAAGAGATTTGAAACTGTCGATTTTAACCTTAAATAAAAAGGAGAATTAAACTCGTAGTAATTCGGGAGAAATGATGTTATGGACCAGTAGGATCTTAGTGAATTCTTACTGAATATATGTTGAGGAAAAACCTATTTGAATCATGTGTATTGAGTGAGGGTAGCCTTAGGGTTACAATTTGAACATCAAGGATTGAGTTTAAGCTCATTATTGATTTCGCATGGACAGAGTGTAATACAAGAGCGTAGTAGTATGTCTCCCGGATAGAGATGGGAGTTTAGAACACTTTTGGTTGAAAGAAGATATGAGGTTATCCTGATCGCATAGTTAAAGTTGTCAGACCTCCTCAATCGACAAAGTTAAGTAGTAGTGTATTGGAGGGGTTCCTTGTTTGGATTTCGCTTTGCGAGACGCTCCGCGCATGAACCTTAACGACGTCGGGAGTGGAGAGATGTTATAGGATGCGAGGATAATAGATGGGAGTTTAGAACACATTTGGTTGAAAGAGGGGATGAGGTTATTCCGATCGCATAATTGAAGTTGACGAACCTCCTCGATCGACAAAGTTAAGTAGTAGTGTATTGGAGGGGTTCCTTGTTTGGATTTCGCTTTGCGAGACGCTCCGCGCATGAACCTTAACGACGTCGGGAGTGGAGAGGTGTTATAGGATGCGAGGATAATTAAATTATGATGTAAAGATAAGATATTTTAATACGTGGAATTTAAAAGAGATATAATGCTACGTATGGGAAATATCTTAGGGTAGTGATATTACCTTATTGATATTCTGTGATAGGTATGATAATACCTATTTGATTGATTGATGATTTATGTGTATGACATACCTAGCTTACTTGCTATCGGTGGGAGGCTTGCGCGTGAGGGCAGTCATATCCTGATGAATCCATGGGATCTTTGATTTGTCGCTCGAGAACATAGGTCTATGAAAGACTTATCGGGGAGTTGATAAGTCCGCTGACTATGGGTACGTAGATATGTGCGTGACACGTGGATACGAGAACTATGTTCGCCTCCAATGATTGTGTTGTTGTTTGTGGTTCGTGGAATCTTACCGAACCTTTAGTCCCCTATTCGGTGACCTGCGATTATGGGACATGATAGCAGAGTAATGCATTGCACCGCAGCTGTGACTCGGGGTGCTGTATTATATATGAATATATATATAATGGATTAAATGATTGGGTATATATATTGTGGTTAAATCTATCTACAGTGATAATTGTAGATAACGGTGAATAGAGAAAGATAATGAAATTAAGTTAATGAATGTTTATGCTTATAGAATTGAAAAGCTTAACTCATGTTAATGAGAAAAGATTCATATTAATGAGTAATGACTCATGTTAATGAGAAACAATTCATATTAATGAGTAATGATTCATGTTAATGAGAAACTAATCATATAAAGGAGAAATGCAAATGAATAATAATGTGGTGTATGGTATGGGACATACGGGGATTATGATATGGGAATGGAATTATAATATGGAGACTAGAAAAGAGGAACCATTAACTAGGAGGTTAATAGGAAACGTTAAGTGTGCACTCTAGTTGAGAGGTGAGAATGGCAAGTGAAAGTTGGATCTAACATGTACATAATAAATGCTTTATTGCACTTATTAAATACTTGCTGTTTTAAAAATAATCTACACATTCGGGCTCTGACCCGTTTCCTTGCATATTTTATTTTCTATTGTATCTTCTATATCAGGTGTCCAGCAACAGGGACGCCAACCTTAGTGGATTATGACAGGCTATGGATTTATGGAGTTTTGCTTAGACGCCTATCATCATTTGATTCACAGTATTCTCTTAGTAGGGCATGTCGCCCAAAGGATTCAGTTATCTTCTTCTATCGGGGACAAATACTATGGTATTCGTGTCATTTTAATACATTTGATATTGTTGGGATTACTGTAATGGATTAATATTATTTGGGAATGTTTATTCCAATTGCATTCAAATTATTTTGTGTTATCTAATTGGTTATCAGTGTTGTAGAATAAAATGTGTTGTGTTATTCTTAAACTGGAAATGGATTTTGTTAAATTAAAATTTGAAAAGTTTTTAACACCAGCTTAATTGAGTATTAGGTGAGTTGTAAATATTTTCGACAGTGATGCTAAGAATGTGCGAACTGTATATTCTGTTTTAATTTGGTATGGGACTGGCCACCCGGTATTTAATTAGGCGGGGTGTTACAAAATATTTTCATTAACTGCCCATCTATAGCAGTACATGATTTCTTGAATTCCTATACGAGTTCCATGCACTTGATTTAACCTATGCACCCCATTAACTATTCTCCATGTGTTGGGGGCTATTCGTGCAGGAACAACGTCAAAGTACTGACAGAATTTCAGACACAAAGAATTTGGTGGAAAAGAAAATCCACACTCAGCAAAAAATAGACTGGGGAACCAATGTCCCTCAGCCAAATGGAAGTAATTAGAAGGCTCAGAAAGCTCTTCCAAGACAACCCAAGAGGGAATGGAGAAATCAGAACAAAACTTCTCAAGAGACTCAACAGGGTAAACCATGGTGAATAAAGAAATAAAGAAGAAGGAAGAAGAAGATCTTACAAGAAAAGAATGGATCTACTGACAATGAACGACGAAAAAGATGAACGCACAAGAGAGTAGGAAGAGACGACGTAAAACTCAAAAGATGAAAATTTGAAAAGGTAGAAGACGATGGGAGTGTCTGTGAAGTTTAAATACCTTGCCTTGGGAAATAGTGAAGTAATGATTACAAAAAAGGATGATTACGTTACCGGCGGCTAAAAGGGCATTAAATATTGGTGCGGGAATCAAAGCGAACAACAGCGGCTAAAAAGACGAAAAGTGATGCGGGAATCGAAGCACGCAGAAAAGTCCAAAAAAGCATGATTCTACGAATTGGGAAGGAGAAATAAATACAAGGGAAATGCTCCTAAAAATCAGGAAGACTATTTAAAGCTACCATATTCCGAGAAAGAATGTTCCATACTCCTCAAATTTCGAACTATAAAACATTGGGGGCTTCTGTTGATACCAAATTTAATCTGCTGACTTGGACCAATCATATGAGGATACGTGGCTATCTACATGGCAACAACAAGCACTTCTGAGATGATCACAGGCTCCGAGGAGCCATGTTACTCCGAGGAACTCATACGCTCCGAGGAACTCTTGAATACCAAGAAGCTTAAGCGGTCCGAGCAACTCAGGCGGTCCGAGCTGCATCTCGAACAAAGCATTAATAAGTGGATAACCAACAGTTCAACTGATTCATTAAATGCTTATCATTCAGACGCACACGCAAAGAGGGCATTAAATGTATTACCATTTCATATGTATATCATTTAATGTATTACCCTTTCACATTACAGCCTCAGGGCTATAAATACATTGTACAATCCTCATTGTAGAGGGGACCGAATACATAACGAAATTTCTTGTAATCGAAAAATCCTAAACACTCAGCAATAAAACAACAGTGGACGTAGGCCATTCTTATAAGGTTGAACCACTTTAAAATCTTTTGTCTCATTTATTTATCTGTGATTGATTTATTAGAGTGATCTAATTTTTTACATTAACAGTGGGTATCACTTAACTTTACTCATTTTCCAATGTGGGACACTCTCCCTTTTATATTGGGTTAGCTTCCCACTTTTCTCTACATACTTTCAATGTGGGACAAACTTTTAAGCTTTTACTCCCAAAGCTCTTACTCACTTATTTTAAAATTCTCCAACATTTTTTGTTGCATAATGGCTTGAACTTATACGCGATTGTATTCCATTGGCTGATAATACTATGGTGTAAATACAAATTGCTCCCTTTTTTCTGCTTGAGCCCTTTGCAAAAGGATCACTATCTAGTTTATGTTGATAGTGTCTCGGTTAGTCCCAAGAATATCTTTATAACTTTAAACAAATATGTCTTTCCTTTTACGCATGAGTATTACAATCTTATTCTCAATACAAGGTTTATGATATATGCCGATTTTGTTGGTTTTCCCCCATTTATCCTCATCGATGACAATAGATTCTACCTCCCCGGCCCGGATGCCTCATCGTTATTAAGATCTTATTCATGTCGAGGGTCAGAGTGTTCATGTTATATGTCGGAGTATTTCCCTTATAAACTTTTATTTCTTTGGCTGAAGTAAAGTAGCATTGTTAGGTCTCCACCTAGCCACCACTGACTTCACCCACCACAAAGGGGGTAAGGAACCTCATCATATATTGCATCCTGGAAAGTATGACTTCAAAATTCTTCAAGGACACTCGATCTAAAATAATATTGTAGGACGACCAAACAATTTTATCCATCAAGAAATTAGGTTAGCTAAATTCCCATTACCAGCTTAAGTTTTATGAGGACGTATTTTTTCTCCACCGATAAGACGATTAGTGGTTAATGGATAATGGTATGGTTTTACACTTTTGTCAATAATTTGAGACCCTTAAATAGTCCCGAAATGACGGTACGAGATGAGGGGTAGTGAGTGGAGGACATCAAGAGCCAAGCTCTTGTTAAGTCGAGTGAAGCCACTAAGATGGTTGTTAAGTGAATCAACCCTATGTAATAGTATGAATGATAGATATTTTATAAGGGCTGTAGAAGATGTCTCTTGTTGGCGAATACTTCTATACTTACGTGTCCTCTTTTTCATTGGGTATCTTCTTAACCCCATCACCCAGATCAAGGTAACATGATCCACTGGTGTCTTGCTGCTATAAGGGGTAGGACTCAGCCTTCCTCGAAATGTTGAATATTTACCTTTGTTGGGTGTTTTGGATGCCTCCGACACCCGGTTTTTTAGGTAGCTTGTAATTTATTCCATCTCATAAAGGGTTGATCCTTGATGCGAAGGTTTTAAAAGCAGATGGTCGGTAAGTGGCCATATGTATAAGAATGAATAGTAAATGAGTTCAAATAGATAGATTCATAATCACGTTAAACCATGTGAGTTATAGATTAAGGGATAATTTAATAAAATATAAAATAAAGGAAATATTGGAACAGCTTTACAGCTGTAATGTGCAAAGGTTTGAAAGGCTTAAGTCCCACTTGAAGAGAGTCTCACATCGGTTATGTGAAAATTTTTGGTGTGGTATATTTATAATTTATTTGAAATAAATGGACAACTGTTTTGCGTCGCTGACGCCATCCGTTTGATCCTGGGCTTGGGTTTTGGCTCGTTAAGAAATAATTTTTTTGGACAAATACATAATTATTTTTTGGGCTTTAAAAATTATTTTTTAACCTTTTTTTTTTATTTTGAAAATTAAAATGTGATTATATCTGAGTTGAATTTTTCAACCCAGTTGCCCACTACTTTCCAGATTTTTCTATTCATGTTTTTGTCCAACATTTTTTTTGTTGTCCTATAAAAGAGGTATTCCACCTTCGTTTTTAAGATACCTATTCTGCAACTTTTCTAAACAAAAAACTGCTTCTAAATTTTTTCTTCCTGCACTGTAATAATAAATCCACCCGCCCCAGATTTATTATTAGACTCGAGCAATTATTATGAATGGATGTACATGGACCGGATTGATTCTTGTGCTTTATCAATCCGTATTTTATTTATTGGAGATTGTTTTATCCTGGGGGTGACAAGGCATTTCTAACTCTCAGCACACATTGGGGAGAGCCGCGAAACACCTTAAAGAGAGAGACGTTGTCCGCGACTCAGCCGTGTTCTAGATCGTACCTGCTTCCGGGGTTTCTTGTTCTTTCTGTCTCGGATTTATTTGCTCCAAAATTGGGTAATTTCGTTCCTTAATTCTGCATTTAATTTACTGCTGCTACAACAATTTTAAGGTGTTCCCTATTCCGCCATGGACAAAATTAACTCTAGTAACCTTAACAAGCGTTTCAAATATGAAGGCACCCATTTTAAACGCTGGAGCAAAAAAATGCTATTTTATTTAACTATGAAAAAAGTCGCATCGTGTGTTCAATTTGACAAATCCGTAGTAAATAATCCACCTACTGTTGAGGAAAGCAAAACAATTAGAACTTGGGAGGAAAATGATTTTCTGTGCAAGAACTATATTTTGAATGCTCTAAGTGACGAACTTTATAACTATTATGCCAATTATAAAACTGCAAAAGATGTTTGGGATGCGCTGTTTAAAAAATATGACACGGAAGAGGCGGGTGATAAAAAATATGTCGTCAGCCGTTATTTGAAATTTCAAATGATGGATGACAAATATGTTATTGCTCAAACCCATAGTTTACAAATGATTGCCCATGAAATTATTTTCGAGGGCATGACTTTAGATGAGCAATTTCAGGTGGCTGTAATTATTGATAAATTGCCTCCACTGTTTAAAGAGTTTAAAAATATTTTGAGGCATAAGTCTAAAGAATTTTCACTAGAGTCACTTATTACTAAATTGAGAATTGAGGAGGAATCCCGAAAACAGGACTATAAAGATGAAATTCTTGTTTTGTCTAACAACAAAAATCAGAAAAAGAACCACACTCCAGCTGTTTTAAAGGAAAACGGAAAAAATATGAAAAATCAGAAAAAGAGCCACAACCAGAATTTTAAAAATCAGGCTCAGACTCAGAATAAGAATAAGAACCCTGAAAATGGACAGTCTAGCAACTCGGGACAGTTTCTCTATTTCAAGTGTGGCAAACCTGGCCATATGGCTCGCAAATATCGCAATGTGCCACAAGCACAAGCGAATTTGATCGAAGAGGACCTATGTGCTATGATTTCAGAAATCAACATGGTTAGCGGTACCGAAAGGTGGTCGTTGGATATTGGCGCTTCCCGCCATATCTGTTATGACCGTACTCTGTTTAAGACTTATTCTGAGACTGTAGATAAGAAGGTGTGGTTAGGTGATTCTCACTCCACTGAGGTTGCTGGTACTAGAAATGTGAAATTAAAATTCACTTCGGGAAAGACTGTTATCCTCAAAGATGTTCGTCACACTCTCGAGATAAGGAAAAATTTAGTTTCGGGTTATCTTCTCAACAAAGATGGCTTTACTCAAACTATTGGTGATGATTTATTTACTTTGACCAAAAATGGAATTTTTGTAGGCAAGGATTATGCCACTGGTGGGATGTTTAAATTGAATGCTGATGCTATGAATAAAATTTCTCATTCTGCTTATATTGCTTATTCATTTAATGTTTGGCATGCTAGGCTTTGTCATGTTAATAAATGACTTCTTAAAAATATGAGCACTTTAGGATTAATTCCAGAATTATCATTAAATGATTTTGACAAATGTGAATGGTGTAGTCAAGCATCACTAAGACACCACATAAATATGTTTTTAGAGAATCTGAACCACTTGATTTAATTCATTCGGATATATGTGAATTGGATGGTGTCACAACTAGAAATGACAAACGTTATTTATAACTTTTATTGATGATTGTTCTAATTATTCGTTTGTGTATTTAATGAAAAATAAAAGTGAAGCGTTTGACATGTTTAAAATTTTCCTAAATGAAATTGAAAATCAATTTAATCGGAAAATAAAATGGTTACGTAGTGATAGAGGCACCGGATATGATTCTGGACCATTTATTGAATTTTATAAAACCCACGGTATTATTCACGAAAAAACTGCCCCTTATTCACCCGAAATGAATGGTAAAGCCGAAAGAAAAAATATGACATTAACTGAATTAGTTGTCGCTATTTTATTGAATTCAGGGGCTGCCTCACATTGGTGGGGTGAAATTATTTTGATTGTGTGTCACGTACTTAATAGAATTCCCAAGACTAAAATGAAAATATCTCCTTATGTTGAAAAAATATTAAGCCCAACGTGACATACTTTAGAACGTGGGGGTGCTTAGCCTATGTACGTATACCTGATCCTAAAAGGTCTAAATTGGCAAGTAGAGCATATGAGTGCGTCTTTATAGGATATGCAATTAATAGCAACGCATATCGTTTTTATGACTAGAAAAATCAAGTAATTATTGAATCAAATGACGCCGATTTTTGTGAAGATAAATTTCCTTTTAAATTGAGAAATAGTGGGGGCAAGTCATCCACTAATATTTATTTAAATAAAAATAAAGAAAATAATGAATCCATTTTAGAAATTCAAAAAGTAAAAGGGCTCGTGTGGAAAAAGATTTTGGTCCCGACTTTTATGCTTACACTTTAGAGGAGGATCCTAACACTATTCAAGAAGCTCTATCTTCCTTAGATGCCGATTTATGGCAAGAGGCTATTAATGATGAAATGGATTCTTTGGAAACAAATAAAACTTGGCATTTAGTAGACCTTCCTCCTGGGTGTAAATGGATTCTTAAATAGAAATTAAAACTTGATGGCACTGTTTAAAAATATAAGGCACGTCTTGTTGCCAAAGATTTTAGACAAAGAGAAAGCGTACACTTTTTTGATATATTTTCACTCTGGACTAGAATAACGTCTATACGTGTACTATTTTCTATAGCTGCCTTAAATGATTTAATTGTACACCAAATGGATGTTAAAACTGCATTTTTAAATGGAGAATTAGAAGAAGAGATTTATATGGATCAACCTGAAGGTTTTATTGTACGCGGTCAAGAAAATAAAGTATGTAAATTAGATAAATCTCTTTATGGACTCAAACAGGCACCAAAACAATGACATGATAAATTTGATAGCCTAGTCATCTCCAATGGGTTTAAAATAAATGAAAGTGACAAATGCATTTATTATAAATATGTTGAGAGCATTTGCACTATCATATGTCTTTATGTTGATGACTTGCTTATATTTGGTTCCAATATTCATGCCGTAGAAAATATTAAATCATTATTGTGTGCGAATTTTGATATGAAGGATTTGGGTGAAGACAGTGTAATATTAGGAATTAATATTACTAGGTCAGAAAAGGGACTTTCTTTGGATCAATCTCATTACGTTGAGAAAGTTCTAAAGAAATACAATTACTTTGACTATAAACCTGCTAGTACTCCATTTGACCCTAGTGTAAAGTTATTTAAGAACACTGGCGACAGTGTAAATCAAAATGCTTATGCAAGCATTGTAGGTAGCTTACGCTATGCTACAGATTGTACTAGACCTGACATAGCTTATGATGTGGGTGTACTATGTAGATTTACCAGTAGACCTAGTATGGAGCATTGGCATGCTATTGAGAGGGTCATGCGGTACCTCAAAAGGACGATGAACCTTAGATTACAATATAATAAGCATCCCGCTGTCCTTTAAGGATTTAGTACTGCTGATTGGAACACCCTATATGATGATTCTAAGGCTACTAGTGGATATATATTTAGCATCGCCGGTGGTTCAGTTTCTTGGAAATCTAAGAAACAAACTATTTTGGCTCAATCCACTATGGAGTCTGAGATGATAGCGCTATCTACTACTAGTGAAGAGGCAGGTTAGTTAAGAAACCTCCTGCCAGATATCCCATTATGGGAAAGACCAATACCAGCCGTTTTGATTCATTGTGATAGTACCGCGACTATTGAAAAAGTTGAGAACCGTTATTATAACGGTAAGAAATGACAATTACGTCATAAATATAGCACTGTTAGAGAATTTATTTCTACGGGTGCTGTGAGAGTGGATCATATACTGTCTGAATAGAACATAGCTGATCCTTTAACCAAAGGACTAGCTAGGGAGAAGGCGTGGAACACCTCGAAAGGTATGGGACTAAAGCCCTTGGACACATGAGTCATTTGTGATGGTAACACAACATATAGACTGGAGATCCCAAGAAATATGTTCAAAGGGTAATAACAAGTCACAAGTGATATAGGTTGAATCATGCTATTATTAATTAATATAGAACGGGGTTTTACTTCGAGTCCATCCCTATGGAGCATGATATCCTGAAGCGAGTTAAGGATGAGTTGTTAAAACTCTTAATAAGTTCTATAGCTCTATTTTGAGTGGGGTACCAAGCTACAGGAGTACTCTTGGTAGAATCACCAATGTGAATGTGGAAGTGTGGCCGCTTTCTATAGATATTTTAGGAAAATTCCTAAAGCATTCACGATACTGGGATAGAAGTACATGGTCGTAACGTGCTAGCTATTAGAATGACATCCAAGTAGGGTTGTGTGTGGGATGTTCTCAGAGATAGAGTTCAAAACTATGGTTACTCTAGTATATTCTGAATCATCTTTACTACGTAAAGGTTCAAGTCGAAAGACACCTTTGCTTATGCACAATTCTATCGATTATTGCTCGATAAAAATGTTTTCAAGTTTTGCAAGTGGGGGATTATTGGAACAGCTTTACAGCTGTAAGGTGCAAAGCCTTGAAAGGCTTAAGTCCCACTTGAAGAGAGTCCCACATTGGTTAGGTGAAAGATTTTGGTGTGGTATATTTACAATTCATTTCGAACAAATGGGCAAGCCCTTTGGGCATTAGATGTTTTGTGTGTATGGATGGGGGACTTATTAAGCAAAGTCACACGCGCACGCGCCGTCATCGCCATTCGTCTGGCCCGGTCCGGGTCTTGAGTTTGGGCTCATTAAGAAATAAATTTTTGGAAAAATACAGAATTATTTTTTGGGCTTTAAAAATTATTTTGTAACTGTTTTTTTAATTTCGAAAATTAAAACGTGATTATTTTTTAGTTGAATTTTTCAACCCATTTGCCCACTACTTTCCAGATTTTTCTATCCACGTTTTTGTCCAATGTATTTTTTGTTGCCCCATAAAAGAGGTATTCCACCTCCGTTTTAAGATACCTATTCTACAACTTTTCTAAACACAAAACTGCTTCTAAATTTTTTCTTCCTGCACTGGAATAATAAATTCGCCCCAGATTTATTATTAGACTCGAGCAATTATTACGAATGGATGTACATGGACCGTATTGATTCTTGTGCTTTATCAATCTGTATTTTATTTATTGGAGGCTGTTTTATCCTGGGGGTGGCAAGGCATTTCTGACTGTCAGCACACATTGGGCAGAGCCGCGAAACACCTTAAAGAGAGCGACATTATCCGCGACTCAGTCGTGTTCTAGACCGTACCTGCTTCTGGGGTTTCTTGTTCTTTCGGTCTCGGATTTATTTTCTCCAAAATTGGGTAATTTCGTTCTTTAATTCTGCATTTAATTTACCGTTGCTACAACAGGAAAAGTTAAACTCTCCACCCACACCTTTTCAATGATGATCCCAAATCTAGTAGATCAAATCAGAACTGTCAATGAGATATGAGAAAGTCCACTTAGAAGGAAGAACTAACAATTGTCGTTCCGATTGACGAAACTATTAAGACAATGCAATGAATTGGGATGTGTAATAGTACTCACATGCCCCCGATAAATTATATTTTCATATTCTATTTTACAAAATATACTTTGAGTGTTTTGTCCTTGAGATCATTCCGAAAAAACTTTACATGAAGTTACATTCACCGAAAAGATTCATGAAATCTCACCCCGAAATTGTACATGTTCACACTAGTTGGAATGACACTTAGGTTGAGTTAAATAGATTTAAAAGACTAAGACTTTTGCCTTACTCAAAATTAACTTTTTCATAATAAGCATTTTGTTTGTTGAGCGTATGTGTTGGTATGGAATCAAATTTCATAAGTCTAGGTACATTTTATGATTTTTATATATATTAGTGAATTTTTATGAGAATAATTGATTAATTATTTAAATAGATTGGCATAATTATTGAATTAAGAGTATGGTTGGTGTGAATTAAATTGAAATGATGTCCTAATTATTGAGTTAGTAGGTAATCCAAGGATTAAATGTGCCATTTGTAGGATTTAATTGGAAATCTTAAGTTGGGCCTGATTCAATATTTAGGATGAACAAAATGAAAGGTGAAGTTAAAAAATAAATACTGGGTCAGGAATGTTGTAGAGGGTTTCTCAATCGTTATAGTGGCCCGAGAACCGCTATAACAAGGGTATATGGCCATTGTAGCGGCTAGCACACTATAAGATTAAGGAATCTGACCCAACCATTACAAAAAGAAAATGTGGCCAAAATTTTTAGATGAAACCTCTAGGATAACGAAACGTTTCCTCAAACTAATTACCCCTTATGCTGCTCCCTCAATTTAAATAAGGGGTTAGGCTCTTAGAAGCATCCGACCAATTTTATTTGTGACTTTTTTTGCTAGGATAATAATGGGAAGGAAATACACTTAAATGCTTGAGTTTGAGGGTGTATAAGGGGGTATTTTTAGTGAAACTTGAAGAGGAAATTCAATAAAAATAATTTTTATAGTGTATTTTTAATCCACTAATTCGTCCCGAATATCATATTTTGTTCCCCTTTATTCTTGCATATTTTTATCCCCCTTGTGTACGTTAAATATTATATTTATGCTCATTAACCAGACAACCCATATTCTATCTTTTTGTATGTTTGGCGAGGTATATTTGAGATTCTGTAGGTATTATGGGTGCATAGTGTGAAGTTGGATGCATTTCGAGAACTTTTTACCACAAAACATGACTTATAGGGAAATTTTTTGTTTTTAAACTTTATATTTTGGATGGTATAAAAATATTATACTCAATATCATCAAATTATATTCACGTGGCCACCGATCGTGTCTTATTTCGATCCCAAATGAGGAAGTTATGGCCATTTTCCAAAAGTTTTGGCATGTTCTTTGTGACACCCCGCCTAATTAAATACCGGGCGATCACTCCTTTATTAAATTAAATCAAGGTAAACAGTTTGGTTCATTCTTAGCATCACTGTCGTAAAAATAAACTTTCCAATTTAACACCCTAAATAATTAAGCTAAGTGTCAAAACCATATTTAAACCTTACTTTCCAAATTTTTAATTAAAGAAAATGATTTATTTATTTATTAACAACATTTCAACAATTAAGAATCACGCCACAATAAACTTGGAACACAATCCAATTAATTTAAAGCATTCGTCAATCGAATGTCAACATGCGAAATATAAAGTAACACAATTCAAACTGAATAAATCCCATAGTGACAATACTAGGAATAACTGAAATACAAATGTCCCAATAACAATGAAATAATGTAAAGGGCGACACATGCCCAATAAATGAGAATGCTAGAAGTGGAGTCAATAAAGGAAGCCGTCTACGCAAGTGACCTGCAACTTCCACCTAAGCTGCAGCATGTTCCTTTCAAGGGATCCTAAGCAAGACGCCCCTGTTGCTGGGCACCTGAAATATATACATATATATACAAGAGAGAGAGAGAGAGAGAGAGAGAGAGAGAGAGAGAGAGAGAGAGAGAGAGAGAGAGAGAAACGGGTCAGAGCCCGAAAGTGTGTTTTAAAATACGTTTAGCAAGTATTTAAATTGATACAGGCCAATGCAACAACATATTAGAGCGACACTCTCTTGAGAAATTCTCACATCTCTTCTAATGTGCACGCCTATCGTACTAACCTTCCCAACGGTTTATCTTATCATTTTATCATACTAACCTTACCAATAATTTAGCTTATCTTAACTTACTCCTAAGATTTCAAAACCGAACAATATCATTGTTTAAAAAGAATACGTCCAATTAGTAGCACAACTCTTGTTTTAGCTTTATTAATTTATAAAGTTTCCCAGTGTCATATTATACTTTCACAAAACAAGTATTTACTATTTGAGTCATCAACCATGTCCTACTTATCAAATCATAGTAGGCAGTTCCAAATTCCCGAATCTTATATATATATTAACTACTCGTATAATATATATATAATAACAGCACCCCAAATAAAACTATGGTGCGTGCATACTTCTACTATCCAAAACCCATACCACTCATATCAAGGGGAATATAAATTCGGAATCACTCTCGAACTGTATTAACACATACACAAACAATATCGAGGCGAAGCATAGATTCCAAGTCTCTAAGAGGATGGCACATACTCGCGTCTCTTAGGACCGTCTGAACTATCGATTCGATAGCCTGTACTAAGGATATCTATCTTCTAGGGCACAAGTCAATATCCCCCATAAAGGTCCCATCGAGATAAGACTGTCCCAGCGCGGTAACCTCAAGGATAGCAAGTAGCGCGGTATGTTTTTCACATGTATATAATATATGTACACACAATCATATAAATATACCACTTTCGTCATATTAATATAGGTTCCTCTTGTCACCCATAATTACAAAATTTATCCTAAATTTCACATTATTAGTATTACGTATAAGGTTTCATCTCTAACCTTAACTCGAAGAGTTTTCTCACTTATTACGTGACACTCGTGGACTCTATCCTTCCAAGTAGAAAATTCAGTAGGTATACCTCTATTCACTATCGTAGCTATTCGCCGTAATCTCTCACTTGAAATACATAGTTTCATCGTTCATTATATAATTATCCCAAAAGCAAACTTCTCGTCTCATAATAAAGTTCCCAACACTTATTCATATGTCCTACTGGTCTTTCCTATCTCCCAAAACATTTTATTAAGAATACCCAAGAATTATTTCATGATAAATTTAGTTTAACTAATTAAACAAGGGAAATAGGAGTCTGCCAGGAGGGGTCGATCGATCGAGGTCTGGGGCTCGATCGATCGAACCTTCGATCGATCGATCAAGCAGGTATTTCGATTTTCTGCAGAATTGCAGTTACGGGTTCTACCAATTTTCTTCATCCAAATCCATGTTTTCCAACCCTAAACATCCCAATAATTCTACTACTAACATTATATCAATATACCAGATGTTTCTAACATAAGGCATATACATATTCATCATTTAAACATGGATTTTCAACCCAGAATTATATCTAATTATCAAGAACCCCAAAATTTTCTTAAACAGTTTTCTAACAAATATTTCTCCTGAATTTCTTTCTTATAATCATCAAAATTTCGTGGTAAATTTCCTCTACATGGCAAGGGTTTCCATAATCATCATATCAACCAATACTACATGGATTTTACTATCACAAATTGGGTTTTCTTCCACCTATTTCATCCCTAATCATTCCTGAACTAATATGGAGATTGCACCAACGAAAATAGCAAGATAAACACTTGCCTGGGATTTTGGTATTCTGATTTACGACTGATTTTGGTATGGTTGCGTTCCTTGTCTCGCGATCTACGCGGTGGTGGTGGTTGTGGTGCAGACGGATGACTTTTGGGGCCTTGGATTGCCTTGGAGCTTTCTTCTTCCCTCTCCTATGGCCATCACTTGTGTTTAGAGTTTCTAAACCTAGATGAAAATCCAGATATCTGATATAACCCTTGGTATTTTCGTGGGTTTAATTACCTAAAAAGGTGAAATGACTAAAATGCCCTCCCGGGGTACTAATTAGGCCTAAAAACGCTCCGAGACCCAAACTACACCCCCGGGTACACTTTTCTGACTATCTCGGCCCTTCCGGACGCGTTGGCGCACTCAAAATGACCATACAGGCAACTTATAAAATATTCACTTTTTATTTATCAAAATTTAGTCCCGACGCGACACGAGCACGTTCCGACTTAAATTTCCGAAATTGTCATTTAACTCACTCATGAGATTCAATATAACCAATATAATATATTACTTTGCTCATTAGTAATATTCAACAAATTTCCCATAATTACTAACTCTCATCATGTTAATAATTATAACGTAATTAATTTCTGGATTTTTATTAAATAATTCATTCACATTAACTTTAATAAATCCCCAAATTAATATAGCATAAAAATACAGAGTATTACATACTTCCCCCCTAATAACGGAATTTTGTCTTGAAATTCGGAAAATAAGGCATACCTGGTAAAATATACTCTGGATATTTCTCGCGTATATCTGCCTCGCGCTCCCAAGTGGATTCCTCCACATTATGATGCTCCAACTGGACCTGCACAAGTGGAACTATCTTCGACCTCAATCTCCTCTCACTATAGTCTAGGGTAGCCACCCGTCTCTCCTCATAAGAGCTATCAGGCTGTAAGTCGATCTCATCTATCGCAATGTGAGTATGGGCCATATCATCCCGAAGATATCGTCTCAACGACGAGATGTGGAATACATCGTGGATGCGATGTAAATGTTCTGGCAGTCCCAACCTGTATGCAACCGGCCCAATCCTCTCGATGATGGGAAATGGTCCCACGTACCTCGGAGCCAACTTCCCCTTCTTCCCGAACCTCATCACTCCCTTCATAGGAGATACACGTAATAACACTTGGTCCCCCACACTAAACTCCCGGAAGAACCATTTCGCATCGGCGTTGCTCTTCTGCCTGTCCTGGGCTATCCGAATGAGACTCCTGATCATCTCAATCCTCGCGGAGGTCTCCTGAATCACCTCTGGTCCTAGCAACTTGTTATCCCCCACTTCGAGCCAACAAGATGGGGAACGACACGGCCTGCCATACAAAGCCTCAAATGAATCCATACCAATCGTGAACTGATAAGAGTTATTATAGGCAAACTCTACCAGTGGAAGATGTGGCTCCCAACCCCCTCCAAAATCGAGAACACACATGCGTAGCATATCCTCTAACATTTGATTAGTACGCTCTGTCTGTCCATCTGTCTGTGGGTGGTAAGCTGAACTCAACCTCAACTCAGTACCCATAGCCTCCTGAAAGATTTCCCAAAAACGTGACACGAAAATCTTGTCCCTATCTGACACAATATTCAGGGGCACCCCGTGTAATCTGACAATCTCAGCGATGAACAACTGAGCATACTGACCCGTGGTATAATCTGTCCGCATCGACAGAAAATGAGCCACCTTGGTCAAACGGTCCACAATCACCTAGATAGAATCGTGGCCCCGCTGTGATGTAGGCAACCCTGTAATAAAATCCATGGAAATACTCGCCCACTTCCACGCGGGTACTTCTAATGGCTGAAGCAATCCTGACGGTTTCTGATGGTCCACCTTCACCAGCTGGCAGGTAGAACACTTGGACACGAACTCAGCAATGTCCTTCTTCATCCCACTCCACCAGTATTGCCTCCTCATATCCTGGTACATCTTATCTCCTCCAGGATGTACTGCAAATCGGGACCCGTGAGACTGGGTCATCACTGCATGACGTAACTCTGCTCCTTCTGGAACCACCAATCTCCCATTAAACCTCAAACCCCCATCAGAACTAACGGAATAGGACTCTGCACCCTTGGCTAAAAGTCGTACAATCTGTTCCTGGCAAAACGGGTCTGTGGTCTGGGCCTGTATCACCCTCATCACAATCTCGGGTGTGACTGTCATAACAGATATGAAGGAACGGTCTACTGCGTCCTGGTGGCCTAACTCCTTCCACTTTGCTTTCCAGACATCCGCTACCTCGTTTATCGGTCTACGACTCAACGCATCAGTAACTACGTTGGCCTTTCCCGGATGATACTACATGTCGAACTGGTAGTCCTTCACAAACTCTAACCATATGCGTTGACTCATGTTCAGCTCTCGCTGAGTGAACAGGTACTGCAACGACTTGTGGTCTGTGAACAAACGAAATTTTTCTCCCAACAAATAGTGCCTCCATATCCTCAATGCAAAGACGACCGCTGCTAACTCGAGGTCGTGGGTGGGGTAATTCTTCTCATGTGGCTTAAGCTTGCGGGAGGCAAAAGCTATAGCCTTCTCCTCCTGCTGAAGTACTCCCCCAAGTCCTCATAAAGAGGCATCGGTGTAAACCAGGTACTCCGCATCCGGCTTCGGTAAAGAAAGGACTGACGCTGAAGTAAGCTTGTCTTTTAGCTCGTCGAAAGCCAACTGACAAGCGTCATCCAAAACATATGGTACTCCCTTGCGAGTCAGATTCGTCAATGGACCCGCTATTTTTGAGAATCCCCGAATGAATCTCCTGTAGTAACCAGCTAACCCCAAGAAACTACGCACTTCCGTCGGTGTCGTGGGGTGTCCCCACTCCCTCACCGCTGATACTTTACTCGGGTCAACTGCTATCCCCTGATCAGAAACAATATGTCCCAAGAACTGTACCTCTCGCAACCAGAATCCGCACTTCTCGTACTTAGCATACAACTGATGCTCTCGTAGAGTCTGAAGAACCTACCTCAAATGCTCGGCATGATCCTCCTCGGAGTGTGAATATATCAGAATGTCATTTATGAAAACTATGACAAACTTATCCAATAACTCTCTGAATACTTGGTTCATCAAGTCCATGAAAAGGACTGGAGCATTTGTGAGTCCGAACGGCATCACCCTGAACTCATAGGACCCATATCTCATCAAGAAAGCAGTCTTCGAAACATCCTGCTCCCTAATACGTAGCTGATGGCACCCCGACCTCAGATCTATCTTCGAAAAGAAAGTTTCTCCCCTCAACTGGTCGAACAGGTCATCGATTCGAGGCAACGGATACTTATTCCGTATCGTGACCTTGTTCAGCTCCTGGTAGTTCACACATAACCTCAGTGAACCATCTCTCTTCTTCACAAATAAGACTGGAGCACCCCAAGGTGAGGTACTCCTACGAATGAAGCCCTGACCTAACAGCTGCTCTATCTGATCTCGTAGCTCTCGCATCTCTACCGAAGCCATACGGTACAGTGCGCGTGCTATAGGTCTCGTATCTGGCAATAAATCTATGACAAAGTCTATCTCTCGACTGGGGGGTAGGCCTGGTATCTCCTGAAACACATCGGAATACTCCCTGACAACTGGGATCGAATCTAAGGGAATCACAACCTCCTTAGAGGTATCCTCCTCTATGTAATACAAATGAGCGGTCGAGCCTCCCTCTAGGCGAGGCATCGCCACTACAAACATCTCTTGCCCAGGAATGGCAAAAATAATGCTCCCACCGAAGCAATCAATCATGGCTCTATAAGCTGCGAGCCAATCCATACAAATAATCACATCATGCTCATGCATGTCTAAGACTAACATGTCTGCAGGTAATACCAAACTACCAATCTCTACCCCCACTCCCCGGTATATAAAGAAAATAAGTGACCCACTCCCCAATGGTGAGTCTACACACGTCACGGTGCTCTCTACTGTGGCCAACAACCCTAAGGCCTTCGCAAAATGCATAGCTATAAAACAATGTGTTGCCCCCGTATCAAACAAAACCCGACCCATAGTACCATGGATATGAAACATACCCTCAATCGCGGGTGGTGCCTGTGGAGTTGCTGCCTGGTGGACGTTATAGACACGTCCATATTGTGACTTCCCCTGCTGCACTGGAGCTGCTAGAATGGCTAGTAGGGCTGGCACCTGGGCTGGAGCTGGGAGGGCAGGTGGAAAAAGTGGTCTCTGTGGCTCATTACGGGCTCCCTGCTGCTGTGGGGCCCTATCGTCCTCTGGGCAATCCTGACGCCTATGGCCATGTTTACCGCACCCAAAACATCGGCCTTTGAAGTTTCCTCCCCTCTGACCCTGCTGTCCACGGCCCTGTTGGCCGTTACCTCCACGCCATTGGCCCTGTTGGCCCTGATTAGCACGCTGATGGCCCTGCTGCTGTCGGTGTTGGCCCTGTTGGCCATGCTGATTAGGCTGGCCCTGATGGCCCTGCCTAAAACCCACGAATCCCTGCCTAGAATCACCTGAACGGAATCGCTTAGCAGGGTCCCCCTGATGGGAACTCTGCTCGTGCTGGCGAGTCTGCCCATGAGCTGGTGCCCCACTGGCACTACTACCCCCGGTCCTGCCCTGCTGGCTAGACTCCCCTGCTCTCTTGCTTCCCTGCAGATGGAAGCGGTGATCCTGGTAATGTAATAACGCGGCATTGAGTACATCAGTGAAAGTACTCAGGGATAAATTCCCAATAAGGTGCTGATGGATCCTCCAAGCTAACCCGTCGACAAACAGCATAATTTTCTTGCTCTCAGTAGGTGCCTCATCTGGCAGAATGGTGAGAAGTCTCGTGAACTCCTCCTCATACTCCACTACGGTAAGACTCTCATGTTTTAGATTCAGTAATCTCCACCTCATCTCAGTCTTCACGGCGGGTGGAAAATATTTGCGGTCAAACCGCTCCCAGAACAACTGAATAGGGATCGTGTCCCTCTCCTCCAAAGTGGTAGTGGACTCCCACCACTGCAATGCGGCTCCCACCAACTTAAAGGAAGCCAATAACTGCTTTTGCACATCAGTGCACTCATACATACGGAGGTTCCGCTGGATGTCTTTTTTCCATTGGCGAACTGTGACAATATCGGAGATACTAGAGAACTCAGGGGGACGCGCTTTCTGAAAAGCATCCCGAACCCTCTCCCATGTAGATGGAAGCTGTGCTGGTACTGGCGCCACTACCTGAACCTGGGGTGGAGCCTGCTGAACCACCACTAGTGCGACATTCACTGCCTGAGCAACAATGGCGGCTACTTCAGTTGCATTCATCGTGCCTTGTGTCGAAACTGCTGGTTGTTCGGCCTGGGCACGCCTATCCTTCGGAGCACGTCTCGGAGGCATCTGAAACGTGAAGAAGTTTATTAGCCTACAATTATTATCAAATCTCAAATAGCTGAAGAATTAAACGTAAAACAAGAGTACAACAATCCTAAAAATAGGGCTCTATAGCAATAATGTTAAGCTGAAAGCGAAAATAAGCCGTACAGATCCTATGGACACTAGAACCTGATGCTCTGATACCACCTGTGACACCCCACCTAATTAAATACCGGGCGATCACTCCTTTATTAAATTAAATCAAGGTGAACAGTTTGGTTCATTCTTAGCATCACTGTCGTAAGAATAAACTTTTCAATTTAACACCCTAAATAATTAAGCTAAGTGTCAAAACCATATTTAAACCTTACTTTCCAAATTTTTAATTAAAGAAAATGATTTATTTATTTATTAACAACATTTCAACAATTAAGAATCACACCACAATAAACCTGGAACACAATCCAATTAATTTAAAGCATTCGTCTATCGAATGTCAACATGCGAAATATAAAGTAACACAATTCAAACTGAATAAATCCCATAGTGACAATACTAGGAATAACTGAAATACAAATGTCCCAATAACAATGAAATAATGTAAAGGGCGACACATGCCCAATAAATGAGAATGCTAGAAGTGGAGTCAATAAAGGAAGCCGTCTACGCAAGTGACCTGCAACTTCCACCTAAGCTGCAACACGTTCCTTTCAAGGGATCCTAAGCAAGACGCCCCTGTTGCTGGGCACCTGAAATATATACATATATATACAAGAGAGAGAGAGAGAGAGAGAGAGAGAGAGAGAAACGGGTCAGAGCCCGAAAGTGTGTTTGATTTAAAATACGTTTAGCAAGTATTTAAATTGATACAGGCCAATGCAACAACATATTAGAGCACACTCTCTTGAGAAATTCTCACCTCTCTTCTAATGTGCATGCCTATCGTACTAACCTTCCCAACAGTTTATCTTATCATTTTATCATACTAACCTTACCAATAATTTAGCTTATGTTAACTTACTCATAAGATTTCAAAACCGAACAATATCAATGTTTAAAAAGAATACGTCCAATTAGTAGCACAACTCTCGTTTTAGCTTTATTAATTTATAAAGTTTCCCAGTGTCTTAATATACTTTCATAAAATAAGTATTTACTATTTGAGTCATCAACCATGTCCTACTTATCAAATCACAGTAGGCAGTTCCAAATTCCCGAATCTCATATATAGATTAACTACTCGTATAATATATATATATAATAACAGCACCCCAAATAAAACTATGGTGCGTGCATACTTCTACTATCCAAACCCCATACCACTCATATCAAGGGGAATACAAATTTGGAATCACTCTCGAACTGTATTAACACATACACAAATAATATCGAGGCGAAGCATAGATTCCAAGTCTCTAAGAGGATGGCACATACTCGCGTCTCTTAGGACCGTCTGAACTATCAATTCGATAGCCTGTACCAAGGATATCTATTTTCTAGGGTACAAGTCAATATCCCCCATAAAGGTCCCATCGAGATAAGACTGTCCCAGCGCGGTAACCTCAAGGATAGCAAGTAGCGCGGTATGTTTTTCACATGTATATAATATATGTACACACAATCATATAAATATACCACTTTCATCATATTAATATAGGTTCCTCTCGTCACCCATAATTACAACACTTATCCTAAATTTCACATTATTAGTATTAGGTATAAGGTTTCATCCCTAACCTTAACTCGAAGAGTTTTCTCACTTATTATGTGACACTCGTGGACTCTATCCTTCCAAGTAGAAAATTCAGTAGGTATCCCTCTATTCACTATCGTAGCTATTCGCCGTAATCTCTCACTTGAAATACGTAGTTTCATCGTTCATTATATAATTATCCCAAAAGCAAAATTCTCGTCTCATAATAAAGTTCCCAACACTTATTCATAGGTCCTACTGGTCTTTCCTATCTCCCAAAACATTTTATTAAGAATACCCAAGAATTATTTCACGATAAATTTAGTTTAACTAATTAAATAAGGGAAATAGGAGTCTGCTCGGAGGGGTCAATCGATCGAGGTCTGGGGCTCGATCGATCGAACCTTCGATCGATCGAAGCTCTATGCTCGATCGATCGATCAAGCAGGTATTTCGATTTTCTGCAGAAATGCAGTTACCGGTTCTACCAATTTTCTTCATCCAAATCCATGTTTTCCAACCCCAAACGTCCCAAGAATTATACTACTAACATTATATCAATATACCAGATGTTTCTAACGTAAGGCATGTACATATTCATCATTTAAACATGGATTTTCAACCCAGAATTATATCTAATTATCAAGAACCCTAAAATTTTCTTAAACAGTTTTCTAACAAATCTTTCTCCTGAATTTCTTTCTTATAATCATCAAAATTTTGTGGTAAATTTCCTCTACATGGCAAGGGTTTCCAGAATCATCATATCAACCAATACTACATGGATTTTCCTATCACAAATTGGGTTTTCTTCCACCTATTTCATCCCTAATCATTCCTAAACTAATATGGAGATTGCACCAACGAAAATAGCAAGATAAACACTTTCCTGGGATTTCTGGTATTCTGATTTACGGATGATTTTGGTATGGTTGCATTCCTTGTCTCGCGATCTACGCGGTGGTGGTGGTTGTGGTGCAAACAGATGACTTTTGGGGCCTTGGATTGCCTTGGAGCTTTCTTCTTCCCTCTCCTATGGCCATCACTTATGTTTAGAGTTTCTAAACCTAGATGACAATCCAGATATCTGATATAACCCTTGGTATTTTCGTGGGTTTAATTACCCAAAAAGGTGAAATGACTAAAATGCCCTCCCGGGGTACTAATTAGGCCTAAAAACGCCCCGAGACCTAAACTACACCACCGGGTACACTTTTCTGACTATCTCGACCCTTTCGGACGCGTTGGCGCACTCAAAACGACCATACGGGCAACTTATAAGATATTCACTTTTTATTTATCAAAATTTAGTCCCGACGCGACACGAGCACGTTCCGACTTAAATTTCCGAAATTGTCATTTAACTCACTCATGACATTCAATATAACCAATATAATATATTACTTTGCTCATTAGTAATATTCAACAAATTTCCCATAATTACTAACTCTCGTCACGTTAATAATTATAACATAATTAATTTCCGGAATTTTATTAAATAATTCATTCACATTAACTTTAATAAATCCCCAAATTAATATAGCATAAAAATAGGGGTATTACATTCTTCAACTTCAAGGGTAGTTTGATAGTTTTATATTGCGTGATTTTTATGGTTTCAAAACACCAATATGTAGTGCATTGAATTATCTTTATGTGGTTTCTGACCATGCATCATTCCAGGTCTGTATGAAGATTTTATTCCTTTTTTCGTATAACGTATCATAATTAGATCAGAGTGAGAAATAAGACTATCAAGTGCCGAATCGATTTGGTCCTTTTCAAAATCAATTCGAGTTATCGTACACTTTCGCAAATATCTAGTTATGGGTTATTTTTCTTTTTTTCTTGGTATTTTCCTTTTTTTGGTTTAATAGAACGGGGGGACTTTTAGTTTTTGAGATATTTTCATTTCTAGGTTAGTTTTAGTTAGTGTTTGTGAGCTTATGTCAATTATCTCTCCAATGGTTTGGTGGTATTTCATTATTCATCATATTTGTCATTGTTTTATAGCTTTTTAAGTTGATTTCTTACTTTATAACCTAGACAAGTTCTAATATAACTTATTTTTATTGATTAATTTGTTTGCTTTCATCAATTAGTTGTATTAATTATTTTAATCATGTGTACTAACTAATTTATAGGTTGGGATCATATTTCCACCATTGATGGGCATTGAGCTTTAAAACCTAGATTTTGAGTTAAAATTGCTTTAATTGAAACCTTATGTATGAAAGTCAGAATATTAGGCATTTAACTTCCTTTGTAATGCAACGGTATTATTTTAGCGATATTATAACTTTAATCCATTTATGACCATATTCGAAAGAAAGTTTAATATTTCATTATTGAGTTAAATTTCTTTATGTGTAATGTTTATAATCAATTGAGTATGCTTGGTTAAGTACATTTCGATCCATACGAGTTGATTATCCCATGTTGGGGACATGATCCTAATCTTGCTTTGGTCATTTAATTTAGTTTACTTATTGCCTGGTGTTGATTCTACAATCACCATATCATCTTTATATTTTCCACATTTTCTAAGTGTTAAATCAATTTTATCCTAGATACTGCTCCCTACATGCGTCTACAGTCCCATACATAGCATGCTAAGTTATAATATTTATTTTTTAATAGGGCATAAACACCCAACATTATATTTTACATACTAAGTTTACGCAAAAATGGCGCCATTGCCTGAGTGAGGCGTATTTTAGAATTTTATTGATTTAGTTCTTTGTATATATTTTTGTATTGTTCTTTGTGTTTTAGTTTTTTTATAGACTTGGATGTTTAAGGTCTAAGAAACATTGAATTATCGACTGCACACCATTTCATGGAATTTCCTTTTTGAGCAATTGGGGTAAGCATGTCTTCTTCTTGTGGTGTTGGTAGTTGTAATAATTCACGTTTGTATCGTAACGATAATTCTCAAAATCCCCCAAAACCGTAGACTTTCCATGATTGCTTACAAAGTAAAAAACTTGATACATCTAAAGTGACTTTGGGTGAGTATTAACAAAGTCAAGTAAAGGATTTGGGGAATGATGAGAATGATTTTTTTAATATTGGGCCATCAAAATTCTATAATAAGGAAGTTTAAACTTATCGTGATAATAGTTCTATGAACTCTTATTCCAATAACTTTAAAAATTCTTATAATAGTAATTTTGAGAGTAGTTCCGGGAATAGTTCTCAAACTTTTCGATTTGAAGAATTTATGCTTCCACATATTACATTGCTTGAGGGATTTCGCATTCTTGAGAATGAAAAAATTGAAAAATGTTATTAGGACGAAAATCATTATTGGGAATAAGAGTTGGATGCATTATTCGAATCCAACGATGGTTTTTCTTCCAATACTTTTGAAGTTGAAGAATGTTTTCAATCAAATAAGGAATCTGAGGTTCTTGAGCCAAAGAAGCCTACTTTGGAAGAAACCATGTTTCTTTTTGCGCAAAGCATAATGGAGAATGGTAATGGTGATAATATAAAAATTGAAGAACTTTTCAATGAGATGATTTCTTCTTTGGAATACAAAGAGGAGGTTGATGCTTTCATTTTACCTCAAACATTTTTAGAAGAACATTTCATTGAAAGTTAATCTTTCTTCTTTGTAATTTAACCTTCAGGCGATGATGAGTCATCTCTCGAGGTTAAATTTATTTCATTCCCATTCTCATTCGCTGTTATCGAACCATTATAAGAGCCCCATGAGTCGGTTGAAAATTTTAAAATGTTTAATCCTATTACCAACGAGGACTTTTTTCTAGAATTACTTTCCTTGAGGGGATATTCACTTATGTGTTCCCCATTTCCTATTCTAATTGAAAAATCTTTGGGAGAAAATTATTCTTTTTTTAACCCGACTTATTCTTTTCTCCCGTTCGATACAAACCCCCCATCATCCTCCAAAAACGTTTAATTGGTGATGACTCATTTCTTTTACATTATACATGTCTAACATTGCATAAGTGAAACCCATTTTTTCGGGAGGCATTCACTCAATTGAGGGACCACCTTTGATTCCTCAAAGTCCAATTATTTTATGGGCGGTCTCTTAAAAATTTCAACTTCTAGTGTATAGTTAGTTAGAAGTTAAAATTATAGGTTGTAAATAGTAGTTTGTTTTATTTTTCTTTTTAATTATAGTTTAGTGTAATTAGTTAAAGATTTTTTTGTTATTTTTTCTATGCTTGATTCTAACATGTCTTATAGAATCTTTAGACTCAGACGTATAAGAGATCGCTTTATTTTGAGTAATATCGCTATCTTCATCTCTTTAACTTGTGTTCTTGATTTGTATTGAGGACAATACAATGTTTAAGTTAGGGGGTGTGGGTTATTGTTATCATTCATTGGTAGTTTCAATGATTTGATTATATGTTCTTCCCAAGTCTGCCTTTGTTTATAAAAAATGAATATTTTTAAACATATTTTCTTTCTGTTTCCTCATTTATTAGGCCTTTTGCCTTTGTTTTCAATGAATTTTTTTAATAATTACCGTCTCCAATTTCTAATCAATGATGCATATTCTATTTCCTTCGTGTGATTATACTTTAATCCACAAGTTGTCGATTTGGAATAAATGCATGAATTGAAACTTTCACCTCTTGTGCACATGCTCTTTTCTTGCAAAATGATTCGGTAGGATAATTATAGTTTGGTGATTTTTTGTTGCTTTGTATACACTAAAACTGAGTGAGTTATGTGCTTTTTTATTTATTTATGAGTGTTTATACAATACTCTTTCCTCCTTGAAAATATTAATTTCGTTAGTAATCACATGATTCTATCACTGATTGTTCAAAATTGAATTTATTTTTCAATTGTGTTACCTGAGCATGATTTTCAAAGTTGTTTTGACTCGATAATTATGTGAAGTTTAAAAGGATCATAGGTCCTCTTTGTTATTACACCCATCTTGACTTTGATCTTACCATATATATTTTCTAGTTAACCATTTTCAGCCTAAATATTAGCCATTTATTTTAAAAACCAAAATCCTATAACCAACTTCACACTGGAGTTTTTAAACCATATATACACCTTCCCTACCTTTGTTTGGAATGATACTTAGGATTTAATGATGTTTTTGTTTCATGATCGCAATTAAGCATACGAGTTGACTTCTCGTGAAAAGAAGTAGAAAATTAAAAAAAATGGAAAAAAATAAGTGCCAAAGAGAAAAAGTAAAAAAAAAAGAAAAGAAAAAGAAAAAGAGATTAAAAAAAGTAAAAATCCTGATTTTTTGGTATTAGAGAATAATGTTAGTTATATAACATTGTTAAATCCATTTCTTGACCCACCCTAGTGTACCCCAGCGGTAAGAGAGGGCTTGGGACTATGTGATTAGGCACACGGTGCTGCGTTCGATTCTTCGCTGGTAAGCCAGTATTTAAGCGGGGTACGTGTAGGAGGTGGGTCTTGCGCAGTACCCCCTGTTTATCTTCCACAAGGGAGTCCAAAGGACTCTTTTGTGTGGAGGTTCCGGGTTATTAAAAAAATCCATTTCTTTATATGTAAATTATATTCCAATTTTGAAATTGTCTGCAAATTTTCTATTATCCCGAGTATTCTTGTTTTTTATTTCAAACACCTTAAACTTAAACCTAAATTATAACCCTTAAAGTCTTATGTGATCCTAGAGTGAATTTGATTCGAAAGTTGTAATAGTTGTGATAATATATGAAAATGCATTTCACCTCATTTAATGCTGATATTTTTTGTTGAGATTGCAAAATTTTCATTTTATAAATGGTGTTCTTCATTTATTACATGTGTGTGGCCTTATTTCCACATACATTTACTCTTTATGCTCACATGTCCCATGTGCTACACTCCATTTGTAGTGATTTCATTTGCTGAGTGTAATATCCGAAGATGGTTTGAGTTCAAGAATTATTTAATTGAATTATTTCGGATTACAGGACTTATTTTCGAATCAAAACTTTTTTTCATGTGCCTCACACCATTCACATATCATTTTTCAATTCTATATAGTTATTTTCGACGTGGATAATTTAGAATTTTTGGTTGTTGGTGCGTTAACATATAAGATATTTGGACAGATTTTTTAGGAAGCTTAATATTTATGGGTTTCATCCCTAAAAACCCTCACGAGACAACACTCGTTCACTAGGATAACCTAGCTGTTTAACAAATTATATCATATGCTAAATGTAATCGTTCGTCTGCGAAAGTGACATTTATCCTTTGTATATATTTTATTCCTTTTTGGTATTTCTTGCTTAGCTAGTTTATTTTCTCGTCATTGCAAGGTACTAGCAATGTGTAGGTTAGGGGGTGTGATTCGTCCCAAATTTTATATTATACACCCCTTTATTCTTGAGCATTTTATCCCCCTCATGTAATTTAATTCCTATATTTATGATCATTAATGAGACGGTCTCTATTCTATCTATTTATATAGTTTGTGAGGTATATTTGAGTTTTTGTACGTATTATGGGTGCACAATGTGAAGTTGGATGCGTTTTGAGAGATTTTCATCCCAAGACGTGACTTCAAGGGAAATTTGGTCTTTTTAAATTCCATATTTTGCCTGGTATAAAAGTACCAACATGTATGTCATCAAAATGTCTTTGCATAACTGTTGACTGTGCGTTATTCAACTCCCAAATGAGGAAGTTATGGCCATTTTCGAGAAGTTTCAACATATGCTTTAACTTTAAGGGTGATTTGGTATTTTTTTTACTGCATAATTTGGAGGTTTCAAAATACCAACATGCCTACATTTAATTACCTTCGCATGTCTTTCGATCATGCATCATTCTGAGTCCATATGAAGATTTCACGGCTTTTTCCATTCGACATGTCAGAATTGGATCAAAGTGAGAAAGAGGACCATCATGTCCTGAATTGAGGCTGTCATTTTTCAAATCGATTTAGGTTAATGTAAAATTTTGTAAATATCTAATTTTTGGGTTATTTTTCTTTGATTTCTTGTTTATTAAAGTCGGAATATTAGGTGTTTAACTTCCTTTGCCATGCAACGGTAGTATTTATAACGATGTTGAGACTTTAATCCATTTGTGACCATATTCGAGTAAAAATTTAGTTTTTCATTGTTGAATTAAATTTCTTTATGTTTGATGCTTATAATGAACTAATTATGATTGGTTAAGTGAATTTTGATACATAGGTGTTGATTAGGTCATGGTAGGGACATGATCCTTATCTCGTTTTTGTCATTTAATTCAGTTTATCATCTTTACGTTTTCCCCTATTCTAAGTGTGAAATCAATTTTATTCTAAATACCATTCCCTGTTGATTCGATCTCTACTTGTCGCTACACTTCCATATATAGCATGTCAAGTTGTGGTATTTGTTTTGTATTGGGAATAAACACCCAATGAAATATTTTACATACTAAGTTTATTCCCCAATAACAGCCCCTTGAGGCTACCTTTGGAGGTCAGGACTTCCTTCTTCACCAATCATTTTCTTTTATGTTTTGATCCCAAATAGGTAGGGTTGTTATGTTATTTGGTTTTATATTCATGGTTAGAAATTCATTTAACAAATATTATATATATTTGAGTTATACGTATGAATTCATATGTGTTTGTTATTTTTGTGCATATGGCCAGTTGAATAATAAATTTTGTAAAAAAATAAAAAATATGGCTCAAGGATTGTGAGTTAAAATAATATCCTGAAAAATATTATTTAAGCCATAGACTTTTGGAAAAATTACTATTTGGGGTCAAGGTGTTATAAATTGTGTTTTGTCCCATTAATTTAGGAATAAGGGTTTTTACCACAAACATTCCTGACGTTACAATTTTGACCTTCAGTTTGACAAAAATGTGATATTTTGACCCTAAAAATATATTTTTAATGAGTGTTTACAAAAAATCCCATGAACATTGACTAATTGCAAAATAATTCCTGACTTGAAATATATATATGTGTATAAAATAACCCCTGAACTTTTAAATATTGTAAAACAATCTCGAATTTTAGAATATTATGAGAGTGACCCTAAACTTATGATGATTGACAATTATCTATGATATTTAAAGACTTTAATCTTGTAAATAAATTACAAGAAACCCCAAAAATTTAGAAATTATGAAGTAAACCATAAGTGTTGTGTTAAACGGTTTTGACCCAAAAGAGGCTCAAAACTTAAAGTGCATGATAAGTACATAACAAGCGTGTAAATTACAAATTATGTATGAATTATTTAGTGTGGTTTGGCCCCATTGGCCTGGTATAAAATTTTAAAGTAAGAAAGTAATACAAAGGGGTATTTATATAAGAAATAAATATGACGGTAAGTAGAATTTTTTGTTAAAAATGGTGGTTGGAGTGAAAACGAATGAACTTAATGAAAGTGAAAAAGTTTCACAAAGGATTTACCAAAAATAATTTATGAAAATCCCTAGGTTACGACTCAGACCTAAACAAATTGGCCAGTTAAGAAATTAACCGTGACATTTATGACGAATAGTGTGAGCCCATGAACATGGTTGAGATTTATTAAACTCCAAAGAAAATGGATAATTGATTTATAAATGATTATAGAGTTAGATGTTTCGAGTTTGATCAACATAATATAGAGTCATGGATATTTATGAAAATAAATAGAATTGATGAACTCCAGATTATGAAATAAAACAAGAAACTTAGTACTTGTAAATTAAAGAAATAAAACAATGAAAATGGGGTATATGAGTGACCCCATGATGGGGCACAACCCAAGATTGACACGAGCATGTGTGGATAATTTGATGTGTCTTTAAAAGAATAAAAAATGATAATAACTATCTATTTGAGCGACCTCTGAAAATTCACCAATGATCTAAGGTTATATGGATAAACAAACACGCACTGATTTTTATTTTTTTTCAATTTTATCTATGCACCAATTAAACCTAAATTGTTGTCCATATAGTTTACCAATTTTATTCTTGACCTAAGTATGCATCTAGGTGATATAAGAAAGAATAAAATAGCAAATCACAACATGATGATGTACAAGGAAAACTCATAACGGGAAAAACCTCGGATGACCCAACTACACAAGTCCACTACGATATAGGTCTATATATAAGGACATATTAGACTTTAACAATGACTTGATGCCTTCAATCCTTGACACACTTTCTTGTCCCCTCTTACCTTCTTCGTAGCCACTATTAAATGCCTTCCACTAGCCACACAATGCAGGCATTTCCTACGTCTCGATATCCCATCGAACATACATATATCGTGACCAGTCCAACCGTCACACAACACAAACACGGTCTCCACCACTTGAAATACTCTCAACAGGAAGAACAAACAACTATAATGCAGTACACAGGAGATCTCAAACTAACATATGCATGTAAAATTTGGATCTCAAAACCTTGGGTGTAAACTAGGGTTTGGGAGGCTTAGATTTGACACTATAATTCGTTTTTGCAAAAAAAAATAAATAATTAAAATTGATGCTAACACTAAGTATTTATTAAAAACACAAATTTTGAGGCAATAAATTTTTTGAGAAATTTCATTGTAACAAAATACATAGGGTCGTTCGAAGGAAGTATACATTCTAGTTCGAACAGACTTGTATAACTCGTTTGAATGACCTTTGAACGAAATTTTTCTATAAATCAAAATGTCATTTGAACTAAAACTGAACTAAATGTCATCAATAATAATATCTCTAAATAAAACCATAACCAACTATTTTTTTCCAAATGTAAATCCCAATAAAACTGTTTCATAAATAAAATGAATGAAATGGAAAACTAAACTATCAAATAAAGTAAATCCTCACCAAACAAGTCCCACTAGTGTCCAAAACTGAGCAGCTATCCAACAACATATATGTAAGGTTAGTCAACAGAAATGGGTTAGAGCCCACCGTAGGAATACCACCTACTCTTCCCAAATAGGATTACGTGAATCTAGTCATATGCATTATAAGAGATAAGTATCGCAATAATATTTTAATTAACGATAATAAATATAATTAATCATGTGAATAAAGTCAACTACCCAATGAGAATAAAGAAAACTACACCAACTACCCACTTTCCAATTATGTTTCTTTCAACATTCATTAATGCCTTCATTATCTTTCTCAATATTAATATATTATCAAAGGTAACACCACTATAGCCAATTTGTCTTTGTTACGACCTTTCACATACCATGGTGTATTAACCATCTCATCATATCAAATTTACATGCATCACTATACCCCGACGACCCATACTATTAGCACGCACATATTATGATCTACCCCACATAATAACCTGAGAATGCATGTACTTGAAACCGAGATGGACAAACAATACCCAATTAAAATTTCTTATTAAGGTTAAACAAAAAATACGTAAGGTCTATGTGACAAATTATTTACCAAATATATTAAAGTAAATTTTATCTTTAATATTAGGTGATTTAATCTATCTGCGGAATAAGAAACAATATAGCACAATGCCAAGGCATACGAGGAAAAATCCACAACAAACCTCAGGCTAACATAACGACAAATGTACTATGGTAGAGTCTTACAACTAGAAGATATAGACTTACACCCTCTCAATCCTATGACCATCTAGACACTCTTTCCCACCATATCCTTCGTAGAGAGCGCCGAAAGGTGGATAATGCTACATAACCACAACCAGTTTTGATCCGCAACTAATGTCATCAAGTCCTCAACTACTAATACATTCTTCGTTTAAAGTTTGAAGTAAAATATCTTATTTTAGATTTTGAATAAAAATTTATGTTCCAATGGAATAAGTGAGAAGACGGCAATGTTTATATCTACTTCATATGATATGAGAGTCCTAAAGGTTAAGGGAAGTATATAAAAGTGTTTGGCAACTTAAAATAAACTAACAAAGTATTTTTTAGATATAAAAAATATTTAAAGGTTCTCAAGAAAAAGTTTTGCAAAATGTTTGTTCAATACTTGAAAGAAGCAATCAAACTTCAAAAACTTTAAACATAAAATGATAATAATGGATATCTCAAAAATGCAAAGAAGATTTTTTTTCTATTAAGAAAATATGATTTTTTTATCTTGATAAAATATAGAAAACCATTCTAAAGATCTTAACCTTATTTTGTGAATGCGAAGAGCCTGAGTTAAATAGGAATTTTATTTTTAAAATATGTGGATACAAGCTTACAAACCGTCTAAATTATTCTTAACTACACAAAAATAGGCCGCTTCCCCAAGGTAACAAAAGATATGGAAGAAAAAAGAATTCGTATGTTTTACATTACAATCTTTTAGTCATATTCACTTTCTGCGCTAGTGTTACTGCAACGAGACAATGTCTCTGCACCGATGTAAATCACGACAAACGTTAGGGAGTTTTGGACATGAAAAAGGATACCAAAAATAGGCCTTCGTTGCAATGAGAGATTGCATTGCTGTAGAAAAACTAAGGCGAGGTTGGTTGCACCTTTGTCCTAACATTTTGCATCTTTGACAAAAGGCACCAACGATGAGCTTTCCCTGTAGTGAGGCACAATATCGCCGTGGTAAAAATATGGTGAGTCGAGTCGCACCTTTCTCCAGAATATTTAAACTAGTATATTGCCATCAGGAGTTTGAAAACTCTTTTGGTAAAACACTCTAAGTATGTGTGTACTCTACCAGTAACACTCATACTTAAAATACACATAAGAATATAATTTTTATGAACATAGTTTTCTATATGAAAAATATTATATTGCATAGTCTATTTGTTCAAATAGTCCAAACCACACATACAGGTTTTTACATGTTTTCTATAAGAAAATCCATTTTGAGTTATGTTAAACCATGGGTGTACTATGTCATATAAGTACTTTACTTTTCCCTAAAGTGTCATTCTCATGTATGTTAAAGTAAATGATCTCGGGATTAAGTTAATGAAGTTCGGTGAATATGTCTTGACTGAACGCTTTTCGAAATGACCTCTTGGAATAGATAAACAAAGTGAGTTTTGGTCAATAGAACAAGACAATAATAGTCCTACGGGGCATAATGAGTATTATTCATACTTTTATAATTTCTACATTTGTCTATTCCGTGGAAAAACACACAAAAATAGAGATTGTAAACAAATGAATTAAATCTATCACCTATGATACCATTCGCCCGACCAAAGGCATAAAAAGATAAAAGGACACACTTGAATGAATAACAAGATAACCCATGACCATTTGAAACTCTTTTACTTATTTTCTCTAAAAAAAAATAGCAAACATATCAAAATACCAATATATAATAAAATGGCAGAGAAATAGAAGTAATAAGATGAAATAATTAATAAAACAATATTAGAGAATACATTAAATCGCTAAAGAACATATGCTAAGTTTATCAAATATAAAATACCATATATAAACGTTATTCCATTAAGATTATACTTTCAGTATTTCAACTCATCCCTTCTCAAACATCTCTCCCCATAATAAAGAAAGTTCTCTCCCACCAAGAGGAAAGCTCCATCTCCACCTTTTTGTCATGGAATTGATAAAGAACAGGAAACGAGAATCATGAGGTGATTTAGAAAAAGATAACCCAAAGTATTGAAACCAATATACCACAAAATATAATTAAGATATTAGTTCAAATCAGAAATGAACACAAGGTAACAATATATGAGCCAACAATGATAATTATGAAAAGTAACGACCAAATATATATCACCTAATGTGGCCATCCCTTCTCCCAGCTGGCTCACGCACGGAGAGGGTGGGCGGGGGGGGGGGGGGGGGGGGGGGGTCACGGCCTTCCTCGAGGCACTTCAGCTGTCGTTGATGTGGGTTGAGGTATAGAGATAGAGTCGCCAGCATATTTTTCACAAAATAAGAAAAATAAATGTTTCCATCTTGAGAGAACGACATCAAAGACATAATATCCTTGTGAAACTAATTAGTTCAAGAGTTCGAGGGCTAACTTACGGAATGGGAACGTGCAGGTCACCCATCTCGACCTTTTGATCTCTCATAGGCATGTGTTATTCTTCTTATTAATAACTCCATGAAGTGTGTGTGCGTTTCTATATAGATGGAAAATGGATTTACTCGACTCACATAATGGTAAAAGGTGGAGTGAGGTCATCCGTAGGAGTGTTCCCAAAATAGTAATTAAAAATATAATGTGTGCGTTTGTCGGGTCACCGATAATTTATAGAAAAATGATGTTATGGGTTGGATAAAACACAAGCATGAATTACAAATATAATATGTGTAAATAATATATGAACAAAAATAGAAAAGGAGGACTCAAATCTCGAATTTTACTCGAGATGCCTACATAGCCTAAAAATGCATCAAAGTCCACGTAGTTCATATGCAACACGGGGGTGGGATTTATCCCATAAATCCAACCGGGGGCTTTATTATATGTGTGTGTGGAGAAAAATGATGTTTTAGTGTGAGAAAATGTAGTGAGAAATCCTCGTTTGGAATTTACATGAAAAATCCTCTTTTTCTTATTTTTATTTTTATTTTATAGAAAATATAGTATGTGTAATAGTACTAATAAAAATTTGGATATTAATATGCGTGATATAATAAAGATGAAATGCTAAAGTAAGGATTACATTACTAATGAAAAAATAAGAGAATTTAGAGAGAGAGAGAGAGAGAGAGAGAGAGAGAGAGAGAGAGGTTTGGACCTTTTTTGGAAGATTTAAGGTTGATCTTGATTTTTAAAGGGCTATTCTTGCAAGTGGATGAAGGTGGTAGATGGAGACGGAATGAAATTTTCTAAATTGAGTAAGGAAATGGAATGCGGAGAAGAGGTTTCAATATGAAAACCATGTTGACTTAGAGATAATGTTGTTGAGACAATGAGAGTGATGTTTTTGGGGTGCCTTTCGAAGTGAGAATATGCTCTCTTTATACAGGGTTAAGGGGGGGTGCTGATCAACATTGTCCTTGATATGCCTATCAGCAGGCAATCCTAGACACATTGCAATTCGTAAAATGGTTGTAAAATACAATCTGTAACTTAGAATCACCCATGGGATGAATCATTGGAAAGGATATTCAGATCCCTTTAAGAATCCATTGATCCACTCTTGAGTTAGGGAGTTGACTGAGGTCATACGGGGCTCAAAAGCCCCCATTGGTTACTAGAAAAGAAATTTTCGGAGGAAAACGGATCGTTCGTCAAAACTATAAGGCCAAATCCTGAATGGGATGAACCATTGGAAAAGGGGTTTAGGTCCCTTCGATGTTTCGAAGAGCTTTAGTCTGGTCAGAGAGTTGACCCTAGTCAAATGGGACTCAGAAGCACTGGATGACCCTTACGAGTAAAATAGGTCGTTCGTTCATATCATAAGGATGGCTCGCGCATTGGGGAGAACCGTTAGAAAGGTTATTTGGAGCCCTTCAAATATTCATTTGATCTCATTTGAGCTGAAGAGTTAACGAGAGTCAAATGGAGCCCGAGATAACCTTTGGTCTCAAGATCAGTTTTTAAGGGAAAATGGTTCGTTCGTCCGAACTGTAAGGCCTATTCACGCACGTGGTAGAACACTAAAAAAGGGGATTCAGGGACCTTAAAAAAATTAATGAGCTTTTGCTCAGGTGAGAAAGTTAATTGAGGTCAAAATGGGACCTGGGAGCACCCAGTGGCCTCGAGATTGATTTTTGATAGTAAAACGGACCGTTCATCTAAACCGTAAGGTCGATTTGTGCACGAGGTAAATCATTGGAAAGGGGATTCAGAGCCCTTTAAGTATTCATTGAGCTTCCACTCAGGTGAGAGAGTTCATCGATAGTCAAACGAGGCTCGAGAGCGCCCGACAGCCTCTAGATCAGCACTCAGTGTATGATTTGGGGTTTATAGTGAAGGAGTAGTTGATAGGGACCTAAGGAGATGCTTAGGAGATTCCTATAATGTGGTGTCTATAGAGCCCCTCGATGGGTGAGCTTGGAATAAGTTAAAGCTGACGAATAAACACCACATGGATTTTTGGGAAAATTTTTAATTCTGACGACCAAAGGGATAAGGATGGGTGATTTAAAGTGTCGAAGATGATCGATTCAAAGGGTCGAGGTCAATTCTAAGGAAAAAATTTTGTGACGATCGTTTCTAAGGGACAAGTTCGATTATGAGGACCCAAAATTGAAGGAACCAATTCTGTGGCCGAGGTCAATTCTGAGGACCGAGGTCAATTTTGAGGACCTAAAGTTGTGACAATCGATTCTGAGGGACGAGGTCAAGTTTGAGGACTTAAAGCTGAGGTGACCAATTTTGTGGGTTAAGGTCAATTCTTAGGACCTATAGTTGTAGAGACCAATTCTCTAGGTCGATTTAATTCTGAGGACCTAAAGTTGTAGAGATCAATTATGCGGGTCGAGGTCAATTCCTAGAACCTAAAGTTAAGATGACCTATTCTATGGCTCGAGGTCAATTATGAGGAACTAAAGTCATAAAGACTAATTCTGTGGGTTGAGGTCAATTCTGAGGACCTAAAGTTCTAGAGACCAACTCTGCGGGCCGATGGTAGTTATGAGGATCTAAAGTTATAGAGTCCAATTCTGTGGGTGAGGTAAATTTTGAGGACCTAAAGTTATAGAGGTCGATTATGCGGTTGAGGTCAATTTTGAGGATCTAAAGTTGTAAAGACCAATTCTTTGGACCGAGGTCAATTCTGATGATCTAAAGTTGTAGAGACCAATTCTGACCAATTTTATAGGTTGGGGTCAATTCTGAGGACCTAAAGTTGTTGAGACCGATTATGTGGGACAAGGTCAATTTTGATGACCTAAAGTTGTAAAGACCGATTCTACGGGTCGAGGCCAATTTTGAGGACCTAAAGTTACAGAGACCAATTCTACGAGTCGAGGTAAATTCGGAGGACCTAAAGTGGTGATGACCAATTCTGAGGACCGAGGTCAATTCTAAGGACCTAAAATTTAGGATGCGGGGAGTTATTTTCCCGAGGAATTTATTTCTTATCTTGGGGATGCAGATGCACCTATTGTTTTGCTGAGGATTGTGCTATTTTAATACTCTACCGGGGAAGGATTTATTCTCAAGACATCCGTTTGGGTTATTTGTAGAGGGGATAGCTTTGCTGGGGAAACTATGAGGGATTTTATTTGCAGGCATATCCTGAAATTCTAATAGTGGAATGGATTGAGAGAAAGTTCAACCAGAAAATTACACTAGGGAATTGGGAAGGTATTACTTTGTGATCCTGTTGGGGAAGCATTTGGGTTCCGCTAGGAAACATTTGAGATTTTGATAGGGAATTACAGTTGGACTTTGGGTTGTGGGCGCATTGTTAGTTCTATTTGTGGAATGTGTTTAGGGTTTATGCTAGGGTTAAGAGCTTAATATTGATCCTATTAGGGACTTCAGGAGTTTGTAAGGGGTTTAATGTTCCAAAAAATAATTTTCTTGATGACAAAATGTTCCAATATTTTTTTAGTATTTTTACCTCTTGAGTAGATGTTGATTTTCTATCAGGGATTGCATGTGACCTTCGATCCCTAGGGGATTACTCCATGGGGGTTACGGTCATCGAGGTGCAGATGAGGGCTTGCATTCGTATGAGTTTAGGTATGTTTAGTACCTAGGATAGAGGGTTGTGGGTAAGATGAGCTGACATCTAATTATGGTTCTTTCCCTTGGGTATTTTCTTGTAGATTCATCATTTGAGTGGGGGAGCCTTGCATTGACCACATTGCATGCTTAATGTAATGCCATTCCATCTGAAAAGAGACTATAACAAGGAAAAAGATATGCATATTTTGTTTTATTATCTTGATTTCATGGCTTATTCTACATCCATTTCAATTTGATGTTGAGTTTTTTCTTTGAGAAAGAGTAGGAAAAGTGTGTTTTTTTGGAATTTTTTGAATATGTTTTTGGCACGTTTGAGTAAAAGATGGCCTCGGAGGCTTGGTTGAAAAAGGTCTTCCCTTTTGAAAGGATTTATTTTAAGAAAAAGTAGGATAAATGAATTTTTTAGAAAAGAAGAAGGCCTTTGCGGCTTAGTTGGTACATGGATAAGGGGACAAAAAGCTAAAGTGGGGATTTTTGCCTTCGTTCGATTGTGATGAATTTTCTATGTTGAACTCACTATAATGATGTTGGTTTTTCTCGACATGTTGCTTTGGAGGAGACTTCTTGTTCTACTGTGGTGTTGTGTTCTTTGGGAGAGAGATGGTGGGACACTGCCCATACTTTTAAATTGGGCTTCAAAGAGATTCCTCTTACTCCCATTAATGTTCAGCTACTAGTGATTTATTATGAAGGGTTTTGATGATGTTGTCTTTGATAAAGCTGTTGTCTTTAGCCTTACTTCAAGGCTTTTGCTAGTTACGGGGGACTTAATGATGTATCCCCTATTGACTGTGATAATAGTGTGGATGCCTTACCTTCGCAGTCATGCGATGATGATACTGGCGGAGACTATAAATAGTCTTGATGCTTGGAGGGAAGGTCTCTCGAATTTCTGAGAGGGAACCTGATGATGTTGTTCATGTGGATAACTAAGAGGTTCCATCTGGAGATTCCTCCTGAGTACCCTTTGGCAGGAATACCACATTTCTATGCTCAGTACTATATCAGTTTTGGCCCATCTAACTGGTTCAATTGGTTCATGGAGCACGAAGCTCGATGCCTTCGTTGGTTAGTGCCATGGTGGGGGAATTACAGTATGTTCCAAAGTTAGGATAGTATCGATATGCGCATTTAGTGGCCCTGCGATGGACTTTATTTTATTTCCCTTGGTGACTTATTCATCAAATGGATGTGCGACAATAATGCCTCCTCAAACACTAAACTTCTTTTTGGTGGAGGACTTGATTGAATCCATGCTCATGAGGTTAGGTTCTTTGTTGGAGAGTGGTAGGCTGTCGCCTTCCATCTCAATCTGTAGGAAGGGTCTGACATGTGTTTGGAGACTATTTGAAATGGTTATAAAAGCGAGTAGTGGCGACGAACCTTGCGAAAGAGATAGACCAAAGGTGGCTTGTTCTTTTTGACATCATAGAAGGGGGAGTAGTGGTTTTTTACAGGCTGGTCGGGCATATTGATCCATGAACCATATTCGGCATATCAATTAGGCAGGGGAAGTTTGGGGACCTCCGGGGGTTGATGATGATGGGGATGGGTCTTCTGGAAGCTGTGGATAAGTTTTTGTGAAGCTGGGATTATTTTCATGTGAATATTTTTAGTTGACTTTTGTGAAGCTTTTGGTGTGTTTTTGTATTTGGGCTTTTAGGAATAATTTTGTGAAGTTTGGTTAGGCTTGTTTAGAAACATTTTGATCAGCAGATTGGGGTAGATGGTTTGACTCCCCTTATACTTCATGTAATGGTACCTAACTTTCTTATTTAAAATAAAAAATATTTTGATCATATTGTTGTGCCTCTTGATGAGTTTCACATTTTAATTATCTATACTAATATTTAGGCCATATATAATCCTTTTGTTCATGTAAATGATAAAATGGGTTGGCATTTGTGGAGGTTAGAAAATAATAGTATTTTATGAAAAAGAAGGGGACCGTGCCTATGTAAAGTCTATGAGTTTCCTATGTACCTCTATGGGTTTCAAAAATTTTCAGAGTCCATTTTGAAAGTAAAAGGTTTTCTAGAGGATTAGGTCCCACATAGTTCTGGGTAGAGAGAAATGAAGAGAATTTTTTTAGAATATAAGGGATATGAGAAGAGTCATAGTGTACCGAGATTTTGGACTAAGGGCAAAACTTGAGACAATCCAAGTTAACTGGACGTGACATTTCTTCTCCGTCAAGGTTTGGGAGTATAGCGGAGCATCCTGAGAGAATACTTTTTACGATGTAGGGGCCAGTACTATTTAGCTTGAATTTCCATCTAGGGTTTCAGATGGATTCTATGATTTCTTAAGAGCAAGGTCTCCTTCCTAGACACTACGGTCCTTGACCTTTCGATTGAAAGATCACTCTAATCGGGGATAATACCTTTTTATTTGGTATAGATCCTTCAACCACTTTTCATCCAAGAGTGAAAATTCACCAAAGCATCTCTGATGCTAGTCTTCTTCACTTACCCTGCTCCTAAGCATAATGCATAAGGAAAGTATTTCTAACTCAATTGGTAGGACTGCTTCCATGTCGTGCACCAGAGAGTAAGGGGTAGCCTCAGTTGATGTCCTTATTGAAGTGCATTAGCCCCAGAGGGCGTAAGGGATACGATTGGACTGATCTCATAAACTCTTAGTCATTTTAATGATGATGGATTTAATGTTTTTATTGGTGGCTTCGACAACACCATTCATCTGGGGCCGATAAGGAGAAGATTTATGTCTCTGAATCTCCTATTCATCGACTAGTTCTGTGAATTGGCTTCGAAATATAAGCAATTTTCTTATACTAGCTCGTGGGGAACCCCATATCGTCAAATGATGTTCTTTTGGATAAACTTGGCCACCTTCTTGGCATTCAGTACTGCATATGACTCGACTTTGACACATTTGGTGAAGTAACCAATGGCGACTAAGATGAACTTATGTCCATTTGAAGATTTAGGTTTGACTTTCCTTATTATTTTAATGCCCCGGGTGGAGAATGACCAGAGAGAAGTCATGTTATACATTTCTCTAAGAGGTAAGTTCTCCAGATTAGTAAACTTCTAGCATTTGAGGCATCTTCGAATGTAGGCAGTGCAATCCTCAACCATGGTGGCCCAATAATACCCATGACAGATGATCTTCTTAGTAAGAATATGACCGTTTATGTGGAGTCTGCATTCCCCGTTCTAGATATTCTGCATCATTTCCTCAATGTTAGCCCCCATAATGCAGTCCAAATGGGTTCCATCAAATTTTTTCTTGTATTGTGCTTTATCACAAATGATGTACTGGGCAGCTAATTTGTGGGGGGTTACACGGTCTTTCTTGTTGGCCTCTTTAGGATACCCATCGTATTTGAGGATGCTATAAATGTCATAGTACCAAAACCTAGCCATATTGGAATCTTTCTCTATGATGAGCTCAATGTGGTAGCAATGGGTTGTCATAACTTGTTTTTAGACAGAAAAGGGGCCCTCCCTCGGGCATGTCGACCATGGAGGCTAGGGTAGCAAGGGCTTAAGCTAAGATGTTCTTTACATGGGGAAAGTAGTGTAAGGTGATATCTCAGAACTGGGAGGCCAACTCTTCTAAGTGGGCGTGGAAGGGTAAGAGATTTTCTTCTTTGACTTTCCATCTTCTAAGGACTTGGCCGATGATGAGAGAAAAATACCCGTATACATCTAGGTGTTTGATACCTTTTTTTATGGAAACTTTGAGGCCTACAGTGCATGCCTCGTATTCAATCATATTATTAGTACAGGGAAATCTAGTTTGATGGTAATGGGAGTGTAAGAGTCATTAGGGATGATTAGGAGTATCCCAATACCGTATCCCTTCTTATTAGCAGGGCCATCAAATAACATATTACCATCGAAGGTCCTCCTGATAGGTGAAGAAAATATCAACCCTCTGTGTCACATACATGATATCAAACTCAGTTAGTAACATTAACCATTGGGACATTTGGCTAAATAGGGAGGTTTTCTCAAGAAGGTATTTGATAGGATCCATTTGGGACACAAGTCTGATGGAAAAATCAAGCATGTAGTGCCGTTACTTTTAAGTGACCCAGACTAGGGAGATGCATGCTTTTTCCAAGGTAGTATATGAAATACTTTTAATAAAGTCGTTTAATACAAGATTAAACTATTTAAGTAACTCTGAATTATTTTTTGAAGAAACTATTTTCTAGAAATAAAATCAGTTTAACCACAAGATGTGTTTAAAAAATATGCACGAGAGTTGTTAACTAGTTTTGAAAAACAAAACTAAAATAGTTTTAAATCAGCACACCTATCAGAATGAGATGAGGAGATGTAGAAAGATTAAGGACAAGATATTTTTAACGTGGTAAAACCTCACCCAAGTGAGGAAACATCCACGACTCCCTCTACGGAGTAAAAAGAAAAATCCACTAAAACAAATATAACAGTTACAAACTATATAACACACATGCACACAAATCAGACCTATACAAGTTTGGGAATGTACCCACTGGTGTCCTTATAACTTTTCTGCAGTTCTGATTATTGATGTTGTTCTCCCAGTTTGCTAACTTCACTTTGTTCCAGTCTTTACGTTGACTCTTGTATTAAGATCTTATTACCAACACTTTCAGTGTTGTAGTGTGTAAGTGTTTGTGATGGTGATCTAACACATGCATGCACACACTCACGCTTATTTTTACAAACAGTCCTAGTAAATTACAAATCAGATCTATATGCTGTGATTTTCAGTTTCTCTCTTCTTAGGAAACTTTGAACCTTATTTGACCTTTAAAATTAACCCAGAATCCACGACTATCTTGATCAGAAGACGTATCAAGATCTTAATCAAGCTCAGGGTTTTAAAAATATTTTTGAGATTGAAAACCACCAAGTGCGATTCCATCTAGGACAAAGGTCTTGTTTCAAAAGAACTAGAAACATAAAATGTTATTGTTGATTTTGAGTATGAAAACATTTACAGAAAAGAATCAATACAAGTTTTCTCAAGATGAGAAACTATAAATGCAGATCTATGTGAAATATAACATAAACTGTTCAGATCTATGATTTCTATGAATAAGAAACACAGATCGAAACTTAATGTTTAAGTTGAAAACAAGATCTTAAAACAAAGAGATTATAGCACGAAATAACTTAACAAACCAACTCTCAAACTCTCAAACACGCAAGGTTGTGTTTGGTTTATAAATAGTTTTGAAAGAGGTTAGGGTTTGAAAGGTGTTTTGGATGATTTATGGTTAGGGTTTCTAACACTCTCTCTCTAGTTTCTCTCTATTTTCTCTCTTCTCTCTCTACTCTCTTCTCACTTTAGAAATGACAAAGTGGCAAAAGCTTTTGAAATGCTGAGGGTAAGGCTCCTTATATAGGGGGCTGAGAAGGTTCGAGAATGAGGTTTAAAATCAAGGGCTACGAACTAGTCTTCGGTAGTTGACTGTGATCCAACGATATAAGAGAAGCGGTGGATTAAAACGCTTTTGATTGTCTTAAGAGAGGTTCACATGGATTAATCCAGAACGCATGCAGATCGTTGGTTAAAACAATCCAAGGGCACGAAATGAGCAAGCCTTATGTCTCTCAAAAGAAACACAAAATGGACCGATATATGGCTGACAGGTGTAAGGCTGAGATTAAGGCTGAAACGAGTGTTTTGAAAATAATTACACAAACACCTTGAAGTCTCTAGCACTTTCGATTTCTACTCCAATGAACTTCCAGAGATAAAATCACCAATTCAAAATTACAGATTGACCCCAAAGACTTTTAAAACCAATTTTAATTTAAAAAAGTTGTTTTAAAAATCATTAAAAATTTCCAAAACATTATTAAAATACAAATTAAGGGAAATTAATACACTCAATACACACATAACCAATTATATGAAATATGCAATGCATGAATGCAATACTAATCTGTGTGAGTGTTGGTAAATATACCTTAGATCAAGAGGAATAAAATGTAGAGAAGGTTTGAGGCTCTTTGATTTCTAGGATGGGACTCAATTTTGTTTATATTTCCAAACTAGATGAGCACTTATACAATATAGACTCAAGTGAGTCAAGAGTATAAGGTGCTTAAATATCCCCCTTTAGAAATATGAGACAAAATCTCCTTTGCGTCATCTTGGACTCGTAGGGAAACAAAAAGAAAAGGAAAAACCTATTCCTATACAAAAATTCTATCTACCCATTTCCTAGAACAGAAAATTACATAAATCAACTAAATACAATTTATACCCTCTTACAACTGTTGAATATAACAGAGAATAACTGTATAGAATCCTGCAAATAATCACTAAGATCAATCTCTTTAGAATATGTACAAAAAGAATGAATTCTTATAAGACTCAAATTTCTCCCCCATTTTGTCTCAAATGGACAAAGGGAAAAATGAGGTAAATCCAAGAGTTTATTCAGCATAAACCATTCCAATTGATTTACGCAAGGCAATAAACCTATTATAATCCAACGGTTTGGTAAACATATCTACGAGTTGCAAATCAGTAGGAAGATAATTGATTTTTAATTCCTTAGTCTCAACTAATTCACGAATAAAGTGATGTCTTATTCTTATGTGTTTTGTTTGCGAGTGTTGAACATGATTTTTAGAGATATTGATCGCGCTTTGATTATCAAAGTAGAGATGTAATTATTTCTCTTTAATACCATAATCACTTAACATTTGCTTGAGACAAAGTAATTGAGCACAACAACTGCCAGCGGCTATGTATTCAGATTCAGCAGTGGATAAAGAAGTGCAGTTTTGTTTCTTACTACTCCAACCTACCAAGTTATTACCAATATAGTAACATGCGCCTGATGTGCTCTTGCTATCGTCAGTACACCCTACCCAATCAACATTGGTGTATCCTATTATAGTGCTAGGAGTATCATTGGTGTACCGAAGTCCTAAATTTAGAGTGCCTTTAATGTATTTTATAATTATTTTAACACTAGTTAAATGGCTCTCCTTAGGATTGTTTTGATAACGGGCACACACGGGAATAACATATATAATATCAGGACGCGAGGTAGTAAGATATAGTAAGGTTCCAATCATACTACGATAAAGGGTTGGATCTATGGATTTTCCAGTTTCATCTTTAGACAGTTTGACCGTAGTACTCATGGGAGTTTTAGCATCTTTTGCACTCTCAAGGCTGAATTTTTTAATAATCTCTAATGCATATTTCGATTGCGAAACAAATAATCCTTCTGAATTTTGTTTGACTTGAAGTCCTAAGAAAAATTGCAACTCCCCCATGAGAGACATTTGAAATTCTTTATGCATAATTTCAGAAAAAGATTTAACCTCATTAGGGGAGGTTGATCCAAAGATGATATCGTCGACATATACTTGAGCTATAATGATATGTTTGTCAAAATGTTTGACAAAAAGGGTTTGATCATTTCCACCTCTCTTAAAACCATTGTCTAAGAGAAAGTAGGAAAGGCGCACATACCAGGCTCTTGGGGCTTGTTTTAAGCCATATAAAGCCTTTTTAAGACGAAAGACATGATTTGGATATTTAGGGTCAATGAACCCTTTTGGTTGTTCTACATAGGTCTCCTCAGTCAAAATTCCATTAAGGAAGGAAGATTTGACATCCATTTGGTAAAGTGTGAAATGTATGTATCAAGCTATAGCAAAGAGAAGACGAACAGATTCTAATAGAGTAATGGGAGCAAAAGTCTCGTTAAAATCTATTCCCTCTATTTGAGAGTATCCTTGAGAAACTAATCTGGCTTTGTTTCTAATGACTTTCCCACTTTCATCATATTTATTTTTAAATATCCAATGTGTGCCAATAACCTTTTTGTGATCAGGCCTAGGTATAAGATACCAAACATCATGAATGACAAATTGAAGAAGTTCATCCTGCATTACAGAAATCTAATAAGGATCATTCAATGCATCATTAACATTCTTTGGTTCCACAAGGGAAACAACACATGCATAATGAGCATAGTTTCTTAATTGAGATCTTGTACGTACAGGCTCACTAGGGTTACCAACAACGTTATCTATGGGATGGTCTTTAGAAATCCAATTAGGTACTTCAGGTGTCTCAATAGGTAAATAATCATCTATTTCAGAAGAGTCGTTTACTAAATTTTTTTTATAGAGTCTTCTACAATAATTGGTTCTCCAGTCTTACTTTCAACAGTAGTGTCACTTACAATTACGTTTATAGATTCCATTATGGTGTTAGTGTGAAGGTTATAAACACGGTAGGATCTACTGTTAGGAGAATATCCTAGAAAGATGGCTTTATCTCCTCGAGTCTCAAATTTGGATAACTATTCTTTGTCTTTGCAGACATAACACGTACTACCAAAGGTTATAAGATACTTAATATTGGGATTTTTCCCATACCAAAGTTCGTAAGGAGTTTATTTAGAATTCTTTCTAAGATAGACCCTGTTGATAATGTCACAAGTAGTACGAATAGCTTCTACCCAAAAATATTTAGGTAAAATTTTAACATGAATCATAACACGTGCCATATCTTGAAGGATACGATTATTTCTCTCAGTAATACCGTTCTGTTGAGGTGTCTTAGGAGCACTAAATTCATGTTTGTAACCATTGTATTCACAATACTCTATAACACCAGTATCTATGAATTCTCCACCTCTATCACTACGAATCCTATTTACCTGAGAGTCTTTCTCATTTTCAATTCGAACTAAAATCTTCAAAAAGGTTTGGAATGTGTCAGATTTTTGTTTTAAGAAAGATACCCAAGTAAATCTGGTAAAGTCATCAACCATAACTAGAATGTAACTGTGTCCACAGAGACTAACAGTTCGAGAAGGACTCATTAGGTCCATATGGATGAGATCCAAAGGTTTTGAGGTAAGAATATCTTTAACTTTCTTATGAGGAGCCTTAATAATTTTTCCTTCTTGATAAGAACCACAGACAATGTTAGAAATAGGTTTGATATTAGGAATCCCTCTAACTATTTCTTGAGACGATAATATACTAAGATTTTCGTAATTTATGTGACCTATACGATTGTGCCATATCTCATTGTCATCCACTCTGGCAATGTTACAGACCTCAGCACTATTTTGAACAGTATAAAAATTGTCCGGAGTCCTGAGTCGTGTAATAATGCACTCACATTTTTCATTTAAAATTTACAATTATTCTTTGAAAAGGTGACAGTATGATTTGAGTCACAAAATTGCGAGATACTGAGTAGGTTTGCCTTAAGACCTTTTACTAGAAGAATATTTTCAAGTAAAGGTAATCCTTATTCTTGGAGTGTTCCTTTACCAATGATTTGAGATGATACACCATCACCAGGAATAATGTTTAAAAGTTTGGTATCATCCCCAGTCATGTGTTTTGAACATCCAAAATCTAAATACCAACCAGATGGAGTGTGTTCATCTTTTAAAGCAGTAATAACAATATTACACTTCATCTGGGGTAATAGCTCATCTTTTCTAACCCAAACGGCTCTTGTTTTCATTTTGCGCTTATTTGCTCATAATTGATAAAATTTGCGAGCATTAGATTTTTGTTGAAAAATGTTTTGTGCATGAGGCTGAATTTACGGAAAGTATGAGCATTTGGTTTAGAAAAGTGTCTTGAAATCCTTCTTGGAAATGATCTTTTAGGTTTAGTCTTTCTCCTTCTATAATTTCATGTCTGTCATATGTTATCCCATTAGCATGCAATTTGGTCACAATGTCAGTTAATTTCATGTAGAATTCATCAAAGGTTTCAGAATCTGACATAATTAGTGAGTTACACTGCTGAACAAGAATTTGAGTTTTAGCAGCCTTAACTCTAGTGTCACCTTCATGTGCAGTGATCAGTGTATCCCAAGCTTCCTTAGAAGTGGCACAAGATGAGATCCTTTTGAACTCATGTTCATTTATGGACATAAAAATGGCATTTCTGCCTTTGTTATTGTTTCGAGAGGTTTGGTTCTCTTCTTGTGTGAACTCATTTAATGCTTTCTTAATCCTCTCATTACTTCTTTCAGTGGCTGGTTTAGTAGGATAAGTGTATCCTTTTTCAACAATATCCCAGACATCATCTCCCAAGGTTCCTTGTATGAAAGAAACCATTCTTACCTTCCAGTAAGCAAAGTTGTTTCCATCAAAGAGTGGGGGTATGGTCAAGTTACCAAATATTTCATTTTTCTCGTCCATTGTTTTGATTTTAAGAAAACAATTTTAGAAAAACAAGATCTTTTAAAAAGATTTCCAAAGCACTGATAAAAATTGAAATACTGTTACTAAAGTCGTTTAATACAAGATTAAACTATTTAAGTAACTCCGAATTGTTTTTTGAAGAAACTCTTTTCTAGAAATGAAATCAGTTAAACCACAAGATGTGTTTAAAAAATATGCACGAGATCTGTTCAAGATTTGTTAACTAGTTTTGAAAAACAAAACTAATATAGTTTTAAATCAGCACACTTATCAGAATGAGATGAGGAGATGTAGAAAGATTAAGGGCAAGATATTTTTAACGTGGTAAAATCTCACCCAACTGAGGAAACATCCACGACTCCCTCTACGGAGTAAAAAGAAAAATCCACTAAAACAAATATAACAGTTACAAACTATATAACACACATGCACACAAATCAGACCTATACAAGTTTAGGAATTTACCCACTGGTGTCCTTATAACTTTTCTGCAGTTTCTGATTGATGATGTTGTTCTCCCAGTTTGCTAACTTCACTTTGTTCCAGTCTTTACGTCGACTCTTGTATCAAGATCTTATTACCAACACTTTCAGTGTTGTAGTGTGTAAGTGTTTGTGATGGTGATCTAACACATGCATGCACACACTCACGCTTATTTTTACAAACAGTCCTAGAAAATTACAAATCAGATCTATATGCTGTGATTTTCAGTTTCTCTCTTAGGAAACTTTGAACCTTATTTGACCTTTAAAATTAACCCAGAATCCACATCTATCTTGTTCAGAAGACGTATCAAGATCTTAATCAATCTCAGGGTTTTGAAAATATTTTTGAGATTAAAAACCACCAAGTGCGATTACAACTAGGTCAAAGGTCTTGTTTCAAAAGAACTAGAAATAGAAAATGTTATTGTTGATTTTGAGTATTAAAACATTTACATAAAAGAATCAATAAAAAATTTCTCAAGATGAGAAACTATAAATGCAGATTTATGTGAAATATAACATAAATTGTTCAGATCTATGATTTCTATGAATAAGAAACACAAATCGAAACTTAATGTTTAAGTTGAAAATAAGATCTTAAAACAAAGAGGTTACAGCACGAAACAACTTAACAAAGCAACTCTCAAACTCTCAAACACTCAAGGTTGTGTTTGGTATATAACTAGTTTTGAAAGAGGTTAGGGTTTGAAAGGTGTTTTGGATAATTTATGGTTAGGGTTTCTAACTCTCTCTCTCTGGTTTCTCTCTTCTCTCTCTACTCTCTTCTCACTCTAGAAATAACTAAGTGGCAAAATCTTTTGAAATGCTGTGGGTAAGACTCCTTATATAGGGGCTGAGAAGGTTCGAGAATGAGGTCCAAAATCAAGGGCTACGATCTAGTCTTCGGCAGTTGACTTTGATCCAAATAAATAAGAGAAGCGGTGGATTTGATTGGCTTAAGAGAGGTTCACGGGGATTAAGCCAGAACGCATGCAGATCGTTGATTAAAACAATCCAAGGGCAGGAAATGAGCAAGGCTTATGTCTCTCAAAAGAAACACAAAACAGACTGATATCTGGCTGACAAGTGCGAGGCTGAGATTAAGGCTGAAACACATGTTTTGAAAATAATTACACAAACACCTTAAAGCCTCTAGCGCTCTCGGTTTCTACCCCAGTGAACTTCCAGAGATAAAATCACCAATTCAAAATGGCAGATTGAGCCCAAAAGACTTTTAAAACCAATTTTAATTTAAAAAAGTTGTTTTAAAAATCATTAAAAATTCCCAAAATATTATTAAAATACAAATTAAGGGAAACTAATACTCTCAATACACACATAACCAATTATATGCAATATGCAATGTATGAATGGAATACTAATGTGTGTGAGTGTTGGTAAATATACATTATATCAAGAGGAATAAAATGTAGAGAAGGTTTGAGGCTCATTGGTTTTTAGGATGGGACTCAATTTTGTTTTCATTTCCAAACTACATGAGCACTTATACAATATAGACTCAAAGGAGTGAAGAGCATAAGGTTCTTTAGTATAGTTGAATTTGTGCCCGACTAATTTTTGACTGGCGTAGTAAATGTTTATCTCTTTGCGGGATACTTTGATGTATTGGGCTAGTAAAGACCCTACTGCGATATGTGTTACGATCAAGTATAAGAGCAGATGGAGACCTGGCTATGGAAGCATAAGTATCGGAGGTCGGGTAAGATATTACTTGATTCTGTCTAAGTCTTCATGACAAGACTTATTCCAGACTTTGGTAATCCTTTCGGAGGAGTTTGAAGATGGGTTCGCAAATAGACGTCAGCTGGATGATGAACCGGCTGATGTATTGTAATTTTTTTAAGAATCCTCGGACCTCCTTTTCCGTTCGGGGTGACGGCATTTCGAGTATAGCTTTTAGCTTGGCGGGGTCTACTTCGATTCCCTTTTCACTGACCATAAATCCCAAAAGATTTTATTTTGTGACACCAAAAACACATTTCTATGGGTTTAGCCACATTTTGTATTGTCGTAGTCATTCGAAGAACTTCCAAAAGGAGAGCACGTGACCTTCTTGAATCTTAGACTTAAGAATCATGTCGTCTATGTAGACTTTGACCTCCTTGTGTATCAAATCATTCAATATGGTTGTGGTAGACCTTTGTTAGGTAGGCCCTAGGGTTGTCAATGGACCGGGTCTAGACCCGATCCAGATCCAATTCATTTACTCAGATCTGGATCATATTTTAAAATTCGATAACCCGATTACACGTTTACCCGATTATCTGATTATTAAATGGATCAGATATATATCTAGTCTAATCTGATCCGTTAATGACCCGATCCGAGTCGATCCGATTAAATATAATGTACATAAATTTATATATTTATTAGTATATCTATAACTATATAGTATGTAAGTAATATATGTATAAATATGTATAGATTAAAGTAATATTTTTTTTATTTATACGAATCATATACTATAGTTAATTATAGAATATTTTAATCTAAGATTAAAAAATAAATAATTGTGATAAAATAAAAATTAAAAATAAATGTATATATATTGCCAAACCCGGATCCGGACCCGATCCAATCCGATCCGAGATTACACGGATTCAGATCTGGATCCATTATTCTATATCTGATTAAGACCCGATCCGGATTCAATTAATTTTTTGCTAAATAGATCTGGATCACCCTAGATTCGGTCCAGACCCGACTCATTGACAGGCCTAGTAGGCCCTATGTTCTTGAGCCCGAATGGCATAACTGTGTAATAAAAGGTTCCCCAGGGGGTGATGTATGTAGTTTTCTCCTAATGGTCAGGGTGCATCTTGATTTAATTATATTTGGAGAATTGATCGATGAATGACTTGAGGGCATGGCTAGCCGTATTGTCCATAATCATGTCGATGTTGGGCAATGGGTAATCGTCCTTTGGATATTCATTGTTCAAATCCTAGTAGTCGATGCACATGAGGACCCTTCCTCCTAATTTTGGTACAAGTACAGTGTTACCGATCTATGCGGAATATTTGATCACCTAGATGAAGCCAATATTCAACTATTTGACTACCTCTTCCTTGATTCTGAGTGACCATTCAGTACAAAACTTTCGCAGGTTCTAATTTATCGGCTTGCATGCAGGGAGAGTTGGGATCTCATGCTGAGCTATTTCGGGATCGATGTCGAGCATGTCATCGTAGGACCATGAGAAGACGTCTACAAATTCCTTTAGTATCTCTATAAGGACATATTTTACAAGTTCTCCCTATGTTAGTATATGCCGTATACCACTACAAACCGTTGAAGAAAAATTTCAAGTTTGAAGATACATGAAGAGGGATCCAAATATCAAAGTTCTTAACAGAAAATCCTCCTCGAGATTAATTTTGGTAAGGATGTGCTTTAATACCTTAATGGTTAATTTAAAGTGTTGGGATATTTTTTTTAAAATATTTTCTAAGTGTTGAGGCATTGTTTTTCCTCATGGAATTTTTTCGAAGTGTTGAGGCAGTATTTTTTAACAGAATAAAAAAAAATTATCATTAGCGCCTGGTCGTTCAACCGAAAGGCTAATGTCGTTAATGTCATTTGAGCGACATAGCCTTATCGCACAAAGCTCGTTCGAGTGACACGTGGCGTCATTCGAGAGACATGACGATCTCAATCAAGCGAGTCATCGACTGAACTTTTCTATATAATGTGTGTTAAATCACTCCATTTTCGTTAAGAAGACCCGAAGAATTTATTTCTGCATAGACTGCAAACAACATATTACCTTTGTCTTCTTCGATTAGGGTTTTGATATTTTTGTTTTCAATTCACCAAAATCCCAATCTTTAGTGAATTATTTTTGGAACCTGAGATACATATTTGCTGGAGTTTCTGTTGTAGGGAGGATAACCAACTGCTGATCTAGGTGCCACTTGAGGGAGGTACTGGGCTGAGGTTGACTGCATGTCATAGGGAGTGCTCGTGGGTATTCCTGGGCTGATTCAGAACTGCGCGTTCTTGTGGGTATCTGAGGATATTTATTGTAGATTTCGCTTGTAATCATTGTGAGTAATATTAGTGAAATAAAAGGTTTTCCCTTTTTATGTTTCTTTCCTGAAATCTGTGAGTCAACAATTCATATGTATTTGTATTGGCATGATCCACTACACCTTCATGTTTGTTTAATGTTAATTAAAATTGGGTTTAATTAATTTGGTTCAAAATTGATAATTGATTAAATAAGGGTTTAATTGAAATTTGCGAATTTATTCAAATCAGTATCACACCACATTCACAAATTGGTATTAGAGCTTTTTTAAAGCGATCACAACTTTGACAAATTGGTATCTGAGCGGGTTTCTCTAATTTATCGAGTGATCATATTTTTAGTAAAAATTTTTGGTATCGATTTTTTTGAAAAATCTAATTTTGAAAAATCACATTGTTTCCGAATGAAAACTTATATAATCGGTTGTCAATGTTTGACTGGTCTAATTATGCATATCGGAAAGCCCGCATGAAATCACACTTAAAAGAAATCAATGAGCGCGTTTGGGTAGTTTGGGAAAGAGGATGGCTCCTCCCGTTGTCACCGTAAATAATACCACTAGTTTAAAACTCGCAGCAGACTGGACTGAGGATGAATTTAAATGGAGAACTTTTAATTCACGTGGGCTGAGTGCAATTTCTGGTGCCGTCACTGCTGAGGAGTTTCGAAGTATTATGATGTGCACCATATCAAAAGAAGCGTGGGATGTTTTACAACTTACCTATGAAGGTACAAATGCGGTCACGAGTCTAAACTTCAAAATTTAACTACTCAATTTGAAATAATTACCATTCTTGATTCTGAGTGTTTTCATAATTTTTACGCACGTCTATCTGATATTTTCAACACTAGTTTCAATCTTGGTGAGCACATTCCTGATGCACTAATGGTTAAAAATATTTTGAGATTGCTACCTAAACGTTTTATCCCTAAAGTAACTGTTTTGAATTCCTTAGGTAATTTAAGCAATTTAAAATTGCAAGAGCTGGTAGGAGACCTCCAGACATATAAGATTGACATGTTCCTCGATCCTGTCAAACCTAAGTATACTTAGAGCCCAGCCTAGGAAGGAAAAGGAAGTGTCCAACAGTAATAATTAAAAGAAAGTGAGAGTTTGTGAGTCTGAGGACAAGTCTGATTTTGATATAGCCATGCTTGCAAAAAAATTCTCAAGTTATCAAAACAAAATTCTTCCAATAAAAAGTTTTTTGTGAAAAATAAAAAGAAAGATGAGGCCAAAGAGAGCGGTGAGAAAGAGAAAGAGTCAGTGTAAGGACACAAATTTCCAATTGAGTCCATATATAGTTTTGGCTCAATTCCGGACAAAAACACTTATTTATAGGATAGTGTTTAATTGTAATATTCTCAAGCCTATGAAGTGTTTGTTGAAGACGTAGCAGCAAAGAGTATAAAGCCTCATCAAATATGCCGGTTTGCGTGCCTCGTTTTTACATCATCAACCATAGTTCCATGCTCCCAAGGTATGAATGTAATATTTTATACATAGGAGCTTGGAACAAGTTTATTGGGTGTTAGGTTTTATAAAAACTGCGTTTTGTTTTAAGAAAGAATTAATTAAAACTTTAAATAAATGTTTATAAAGTTTTATGGGCTTAAACAAGAATATTCAAACTTTCTGGTTTTTCGTTTGATAGAGTCGTTCGAACGAGATTGTCGTTCGAACGAAAATGTCGTTCGAACGAACCTGCCAACGAGTTCCCATATTAGGCCACTGGAATGTCGTTCGATATGTCATTCGAACGAACCTTATGTTCGAACGAGATATCCAACGAGATTCTAACGAGTTCAATCTGGAACGTCGTTAGAAGTCTCGTTCGAACGAGATTTCGTTCGAACGAGATTTCGTTCGAACGAGATTTCGTTCGAACGAGATTTCGTTCGAACGAGATGCCAGGCGGGAACAGTTTTTGGCAGTTTTGCACCCACTTTCCCACTAAGTTTTTAACCAACTTTTTTAGACTTTATAATTAGCGGGAATGACATTTTCCAAACTAACTTTTCCATACCATTTTCATCTCTTAGAGAGAGTTTGAGAGCAAATTGTTTTAAGGAAAATGTTCATGTTTTGAGTGAATATCCATCACTCTAGTGTTTTACACCCATATTGTTTATCCAAGTTCTTATATACATATCAAATTGCTTGGAGTTTGGCACCGGTTTATCTCTTCCGTTTCAAAGAGAAGTTTTGGTTTTCTTCTACATCCATCAAAGAAGAAGACGTTTTGTTGCGATTCTACCCACTTGGAGAAAGGCTCCTTGCTCAAGTGACGGTGACCATATAAAGTCCTATCGGTGGATTCCGAGACCGCGGTGGTGTTCCAAGGTTATCCGCTAGGAAGAGGTGTCTACAAGAAGAAGCATGGGGGCTTGAGAGGGATCGAGTCGTGCGTTGTAAGTCTATCTGTCTTGTAATTGTAATTCCATATCTAGTGGATTTGTGGCTAGGGCCGTCCGAGGTTGTTTCCCGTCTTGAGTTTTTCCTCGTACATCGCGGCGTAGTGTGATTGGTTTATTTTATCTTGCAAAATAACGTAGAACGTATGTTTAGAATAATTCAAGATAAAATTTGGTTTAAATTATCACACTCAATTTAATTTAGGACTTATATTAAATATTGGGTAAAGTTTATTTAATTCAAGTCATTTGCTAAAATTTGGTTTCGCCTAATTTGCTAATATTGATCAATATGACTTAGGCAAATTCTAGGACTTGGATTAATTAATTGGTTTAAGTGAATATATTAATTGATTAATTTTACTTCACTTGGTGTAATTTTAATTTGTTTTAAGAAATTAAAATTTGTTGTTTTTAAAGTTGAACCATCACGTTTTACCCTTTTGCATCATCTTGAGTTTATATACAAGGAAATTATAACTTTGATTTTAATTGTGAAAATCAAAATCCGAGTTTTACAGTAATAAGAAAGATGTTTTGAGTGTGAAGGTTAAGGGCATATAGCATTTGAGTGTCCCGCTAAGCTAAAGAGAAAGGGCAAAAAGATTGTTATGCCAGACACTCTTAGCGATAGTGATGAAGAGGCGAAAGATTTTGGGGATGAATCTTCACATGGGATGTGTATTTCCTTTTTAGCTAGTCACGATAGCACACCTAGTGTGCCAGTGAGGGTGATAGTGAGCTCCGAGTTGCATTTAGATATTTGTACGTCGAGACCTTAAAGACTAAGAAATTGAATAGGACTTAGGTCTCAAGGTGATTGATTTGGAGAGAGAGATTGAGAGTTTGAGGGGATTTGAGGCATCGACGAGTCAACTCGAGAAGGTGAAGGTTTCTTTAAGTGAGTAGTTGATCATCGTAAATCGGGAGAAGAGTGAACTTATATCCCGTGTGTCATAATTAGAGAAAGATATTGAACGTGCCTGGTGGGTAAAGGTCACTTTAGATGATACATCTAAGAAGGTAAAGCAGATTCTCCTCAAACTCGATTTGGGTAATGTTGAGAGACTAGGAATAGGTCATGACGGTGAGTCTACTTTCCACGTTGCACCAAAGCCGGTTCTCGAGTTTGTGATTGATCCATATGGCCCTCAATCCCACCCACCTAGGCATCCCATACCTGATATGAGAGTGCGTCGTAGACGGTTTGAGAGAGGTGTTCCTAGGCCCGTATATGTTTACACACATTGCAAGAAGACAGGAGACCTTAGGGAGTTTTGTTTTAAGTTCGGTAATGTGTCATGTTTTTCTACTACACGTGTTTCCACACACGCAACACATGATGCTCCGAATAATTACATTAGTGAGTTTGCACATCTTAGGGAGAAGGTAAAGTTTTTAGTCAAGACTTCACATGACTTGTTGGATGTTTTTCATAGAATGTTACCACCTTTGAAAAACTCCATCGGACCTAAAAGTTGAGGTTTCGACTTGTCTTCTAGCATAGGATGATTTGATGATGATATTTTAGGCCTATTACTAATGTGTACCATTTTTGTATTCATGTTTTCCATTTTTGATATATTTTTTGAAAAACTAAAATGATTTTCTATTTTTTGAGAAAAATTGAAAAAGCCAAAAAGATTTTATTTTGATAAAATTTTTAGAAAAAGTAAAAAAATATTTTGTATTTTGTTTACATCATTTATGGATGGACATTTATGATGGCCTAGTCAAAATTTCATTATGGACTGTTTGATAGTGTTTTGATATGCATTTCATTTTTTTACTTTATAATGTTTGGAGTCATTAAGTTATAATTTGAGATTACTACCTATATGTTGGACTCTTAGTTTCCTTTAATACACAGTTGCAAAAATTTATTTGATTATTGTACTTGTCAAATCACATGTTGATCAAAGTGTTTCTATCTCAATCCTGTCTTTGAAATGAACTAAATGCGATAAAACTTGATAATGAAAGTAGTGCATGTAAGAATCGTTTACCGTGAGGAATTAAATTAAAAAAATGATGAGTGTTCACGGGAAAGGGATGCGAGAGTACAAAACTAAGTCATCGTGAAATCCACTGTTTAAAAGAGCCCGAAAAAATTTAAAGGCAATAAAAAGATAAATATATAAAAAATTTAGGGCCAATAGGATTTCTCTAAGGAGAGAAAAATAGATCACCTCAAAAGAAAAAATAAAAGATTTATTATTTATGAGGGTGTTCGGATGGAAAAATGTAAAAAGAATTGGTTTGCATGCCCTGACAAAGTCTTGAAAAAGCATTACATGGTTTTAGACGTTATTGGTGTAGAAATCATTTTGGACTTTGATGTGTCGATTAAATTGAGTCGATATCATATAAGTTCACATTATTTGACACCTAAGGATGATTTTGGTATCATTCGTTAGGAATATCCGTATTCATCGTGCACATATGTTATGTTTGATTGCATAGATTTTCCTATCAAATTTGTTCACAACCATTCATTTCGTTTTCATGATTTGGTTGTCTTTGTGTAAACTCATGGTGTGTGATTTTTGTAAAACCATTTTTGCACTTTTCTATGAAAAGTTGAAAAATCAGAAATAGTTTGTGGAATGCTTTTAAGTATCTCTTGATGATTGTAGTTGTTTGCTTTGCTTATCGTGACAACTCCATGTTTGTTTTGTTTATTCTTTTCCTTGTCTATTTCGGACAAATAAAAAGGAGGAGAACGAATTATGGGGGAGTTTTACATTATGGGGGAGATTTGAGATTTGAGATTCAATATTTATTTTGATGTTATGTTTATCTCATTTCAAACTCGATACATCACGAAGGTATTTGTTTTGTCTCAAGTGTGTAGGTATAAAGAATGATGATCGTATGTTGCACCCTGTGATGAGAAAAGCTTGAAGATTTGATATTGAATATTTTTGAAGAAAAGTTTTTATCTTGCATTTTTAGTACCTTTTCAATTTTGGGATCATGGGAGGGTATTAGATTTATTTAAGAATTTTGATGTGATAATTCGAATGTTTTTATTTTGTACCGACATAGACAAATCGGGAGATTTGTAAGGACAAATTTTATAAGTCCTATTTATGTTAGTATATGTTGTATACCACCATAAACCGTCGAAGCAAAATTTTAAGTTTGAAGATACATAAAGACGGATCCGAATATCAAAGTTCTTTAACAAAAAGCCATATTGCGATTAATTTTGGTCAAGATGTTTTTTAATCCCTTAACAGTTCATTTCAAGTGTTCGAATATTTTTTTAAAATATTTTCTAAGTGTTGAGGAATTGTTTTTCGTCAAAGAATTTTTTTCTAAGTATTTAGGCGGAATTTTTTAACAGAATAAAAAATTTATTATTTTGCGCCTGGTCGTTCGAGTGAAAGGCTAATGTTGTTAATGTCATTCGAGCGATATAGCCTTATCGCGTGAAGCTCATTCGAACGACATGTGGCATCATTCGAGCGACATGATAATCTCATTCGAGCAAGTTGTTGACTCAACTTTTCTATATAAAGCATGTTAAATCACTCTATTTTCGTTAACAAGACCTGACAAATTTATTTTTGTATAAACTGCAAATGGTAGATTACCTTTGCCTTCTTCATCTAGGGTCTTGTGGATATTTGAGGATATTCATTGTAGATTTCACTTGTAATCATTGTGAGTATTATTAGTGAAATAAAAGGTTTTCCTTTTTGGGGGTTTTTCCCTGAAATTTGTGAGTCGACAATTCATATTTATTTGTATTGGCACGATCCACTGCACCTTGATGTTTGTTTAGGGTTAGTTAAAATTGGATTTAATTCATTTATTTTAAAATTGATGATTGATTAAATAAGGGCTTAATTGGAATTTGAGAATTTATTCAAATTAGTATCACATTGCATTCACAAGCTCTTTGAATTGGTATAAGAGTTTTTTTAAAGTGATCACTGCTTTCACAAGCTCTTTGAATTTCACGCGCTCATTCTCATTAAGGGTGGACCCTATCCTAATCTCGCGTTGTTGGCTACTAGAATCGAGATTGATAACAACAATTTCATCCTCATTAATTTGAACGTGGTTATGTTGTTTGTTATTAACCTTATTAAGATCAATTAAGAATTGTTCATTTGTAAAATCATCATCATCAATATTTTATTAGAATCTAGACAATTAATGTATGGCACAACAAGATACTCAAAATCCTCATTTATTTCACTTTCGAGAAAATAACATTGAGAACCTCGTCGAAAGAGGTTTCAATTACATTGTTATAAAAAAGGTGGAATAACAATAGATGAAGAGATAGGGTAAACAACAAGGTTAGGTTTAATTTCAATAGGTGGGATTGTTATAGCATCCAATTAAGAAGAGGCTCATCAACGACCTTGATCAGAGTGGATGGGTCCGATGATGTAGTGCCTGAATGGATCACACAGAGGGTCAGCTCCAGTGTCTACAGGTTGAACGAGTCTTCAAAATCACTTTCCTTAGAGATCTTGGCAACAAATACGGCTTTCTCAATAAAAGGTTGCACTTTATACTGGAAGTTTTCGACCTCTAGAGTTGTTGTCTTGAAAAAAAATCCATCCCCATCTTCATCTTCTTATCCACATGGTCGTACCACATTTCAATAAATCCACAGAAGGGGAAATACTCACCATCCTTGATGAATCCCAAGTTTAGAGAATCCATCAAAACAGTCTTAGCATATTCTAAACTTCTTTTCAACCATGGTTAGCAAAGTGATTTTAGTTCTTCTGGTGAAGGATGATAACCTAGGCCTCATGGGGGAAATGCCTTTTTCATAACTATGGGCTCAAGTATCCCTTGTTGGCGTCGTCCAAGCCCCAGTCCATGCATGAAATGTATATTCTTAAACATTTGTATCACATTAACATTGCTGTGAGGGATGTGTCCTAGACAGACTCAACCTTTGAGATTATCACCTGCTGAAAGGGGAAGTGGGTCAACCGTGAAGACAAAAAGAAGCATGTCATTCATCACACGCTGAATTTCTACTATAGGATTGCTGGTGATGAAATATTTTATACCATCATCGTCCCCCAAAATGGTGATGAATATCTTTTGGCGAAGAATCTGAACTTCTGATGAAGAGAGGAGGACATCCCTTAATGCTATAAAGATATGGTTGACCAAGAAGTAGGTTGAAACATGCAGGTATGCCAATAACATAAAACTCAGTAATGGGATTGATAAGGCCAACCCCTATTGTGAGTTTGTGGAACCCATAACCTCTCGGCGCGTATTATTATAAGCATGCATTGCGAAATAAATAGGAGTAAGATCACGTACTTTTAACCCTAAGCAATTGAAGGTTCTTAGCGGAGGGAGAATGGGAATGTCTTTCCCATTATTTAAAAGGATATGTTGAGAGAATAATTGTGGTTAGGTCCAAATTTGTAATTTCTTCTTCGAAGAAGGAAAGGAGTCTAGTGGTGGTCAAGGATCTAACCAGGTTTACAGCTTCTTCCGGAGTGGTGGAAAGAGGGAATGTGGGCCTAGTGAGAAGTTTTATCAGAGCATTACGGTGAAATTGGGAGAAAATGAAAATACCCCATAAGGTGATTTTGGATTGAGCCTAGTTAAGTTGGTCAAGGATCTTGTTCTCTTTAACGATCATTTCTGTCATGGTAAGTTCTTCGGTAACTCCCTTTCCCTTATCTGTTCTTGATAACTGAGGATTCGGATCTTGGTAGTGTCTTCCTGTTCTGGTCATGTGGTTTATTAAGGTGGAGAAGAACAAGAACCCCGTGTCTTCATCTAGTTCTAGCTAAATGGATACTTTACTGATTTTCCCATATAGGTCTTTGAAAGATATCATTCCACACGTGATGACTAATGGACTGACGTTTCCCTTACTTAGTTCATTATTTGAGCTGTTAAATTCACCCCCCCCTATTCGGTGGAAATGATGTCTTATTTCCAAGAAAAATCTATGCATTCTATGACCTCAAAGGATTCCTCATATAAATCATCCCACTCAACGTGGAGGTGCAATACTGAAGGGACCAATCGCCCTTGCAGCTTCAAAGTAGTGAGTAGTTGGATAATGTTGCATATCTCAATGGTCTATCGGAACTTGTTTATTGTGATCCGTACCATATCATTTAAACTGGCATCATTAATGGGTACCACCCAATTATCTGATTCTCGAGTCCATTTTTGAGCTTTCATGAACAAGCCACTGAATTTCTAACAGTCAATGGTCATCTCAGTGGGCAATTTCATCCCAAACTCCAAGAGTTGGTTCTGAACAATCGGTAACTCCATATCTATTCCTTTGAGATGTGTACAGACGGTAATACAAGCCTTTATGAGGAGTGATAGATCTTGGTCGATGAAGAAGGTAAAATGTACAAGAAATTACGGGTAGACCTTAAGAGGTTTAGGTGAGACTATGTCTATGATAGGTGCTTTACTGGGAATAATTTGGGTAGATGGATAAAATTCTAGGTAATTCTCTAGAAATTTGGCATTTGTGTGGGTTGAAAGTGGGATATGAGTAGTGTTGGGTTTAGGATTGGTTAGCGGGGAGATGATCCTCCGATCAATTGAAACTTGGACCACATTTTGAATATGAAAGCACTGGTCTTTAGTATGGCTGACAGATAGGTGGAAATCATAATGGGCATCGGTCTTGAATTTCTTAGGAAGTGGGTTCGATAATGGATGGGGGGCCAAGGGTTTGATCATTTTTTGGATTAATAAGGCTTGGTAGACTTTGGATAAGGGAGCATGAAGCTCAGTGTGTTCCTTTATGACGGGATTAGGCAACTTTCTGGTGCCCAAGAGGTAGCGAGCTGGGAGATATTGTTCATGGTTGAGACTGTAGTATTGGTAGTTTTCTCTTATTTTTTGGGAAGGAACTGTCTGGTCACCTTCCTCAGACCGACTTCTACCTTGGTAACACTTTCTTTAATTTCTACACCAGCTTCCCAGAGAGATAGAAAGTGTTGATAATTAACCTCCCATAGTTGCTCGGACTTCTTTATGATGATGGCTTGTTCTTCTTTAGAGGGTCGATTGGTAATGGTTGCAACTTTCTTTCTACATATTGTTGTAAAGCTACTAACAGTTTCCTAAGGCTTCTACTTAAGAATATAGGCCCCTTTTTATTTCTAATGTGTTTTAAGGATGATAAAAACCAACTTTCTATTTATGAAGATTCTTTTTTCGATACCAATTTTAACTTAACCAAATTTTATCTTGATTAATCCTAAACATACATCTAGTGATTAAAGCACGTAAAGTAAAGAAAAGAATGCTCACAATGACATATGTACTAGAAAACCACGAAGGGAAAAAACCTCGGACGTCCCAAGCTAGACAATAATTATGATGTGGAATTACAAGAAATAGATACAAGTATTACTCAATGACTCTATCCCCATGAGAATCAACGTTGTTCTGATCTTCAACCACTCCCCCACAGTGACCACGTGAATCCTTTTGCAATACCTGTCCGCATCAGTCGCCTCTACGAATGCCTTGGTGTCCACCAATGTATCTTTAAAAGTCTATGGAATCGGGACATAAAATCCTTCGCTTCTTCTCCGCAAAACTCAACTATGTTCTTCAAAGTGTAGAACAAACTCCAACAAGGTGTAAGAAAAGATCACTATTACATATGGTAATCAAAACTCGGATCTTTGAAACTCTATGGATGTTTTTGTACTTAGAAACCTTAGAAAACATGTGCAGAATACATACTGTTTGTATACTTTTTTCCAGATTGTACACTTACGAAATTTTAAGGAAAACACGCCTTAAATAATTTTCTTGAGGAGGTGCATTGTTCGAACGAGATACCCTTTCACTCGAACGAGATTTACATGTTGTTCGAACGACATTCATATCTCGCTTGAATGACTGTTGATATCGTTTGAATGAGAAACAATAGAGTTTACATTTTATACAACTCTAATCCATCCTTATCTCAGAATAAAATGAACTGTAATCCTTCTAAAACTCTTTAAAAACATTTCAAAACATTTCTTTAATAAAATAACATCCTTAAACAATTTTAAAATAAATTTCGAATCCCATTAAAATTACACATTCATACCTGAGTGACCTCGGAATGCAATTTGACTTGAAGACAAAATATGCACCATAAAACCGACATGATAATTCTTTGAATCTTTGTTGCAATGTCTTCAATAAATTTCAATACGTCATAGCCTATGTGGGATAGTGATAATAAAAATACAACCTATAACTCAAATGTGTTTTGTTCCGAGAATAAGTCAAATAAACATATAGCAAACTCAATTGGAATCTTTGCTCAACAAATCTCCCCCTTTGACTATTTTGGGACAAAACCAACGGTGAAATGCCTAAGTTGGGTCGTCAAGCCGTATGACACCTAAATCCCATCCTATAAACTCACAATAAAAAAATACAAGACAAGACTAGTAAATGATGGTCCGACAAGCATGAACTGTCTAAATGTGATGTAGTCTTGAAATCTCGAATCTCTAAAGCATACCTACACACATGAAATGGAAAAATACCCAGTGAAGTATAGAGGAACAAATGATATAAAACATGTGAGCAAAAATATGGATACCAATTTGTAAACAACATCTAAATCAGGATATCAACATATGATCATAAATATGATACCAATTTATGCGAACTAATTGATACTGACATATAATCATGAAAGCATATGATATCAATTTGTAATGCAAAAAACAAGATCCATGTGCTCAACAAACAAAATTTCCCCCTATATCACATACATCTCTCCCCCTTTTTGTATCGAATAGACAACTTGGTGAAAAGAAAAACATATCTAGCATGAGATAATCAATAAAGTGTATCTAGATATTAATGAAACAATCAGATAATAATGATCAAAACATGTCAAATCCATAGGTAACTGTAATACCCCGTATTTTTGGCGATATTTATTTTTGGGATTAATTAATTAAATGAGAATTAAATGGGAATTAATCCGGATAAAATACTAGCGAGATGTGAGTTGGTATTTGACTATATTGAGTATGTATGATGATATATAAATATTGAATTATGAAATTGTCGTGAGATTGATATACGACAATTTGGACATTTTATTGGGACGCGGGTGACAGTCGCGTCAGGATATAATTATTTTATTTATAAAAGTGAAATTTAAATTCTATTAACCGTATGGTCGTTTTGAGTGCACCAACGCATCCGGAAGGGTCGAGATAGTCAGAAAACACTAGCCGGGGGTTTAGTTTGGGTCCCGGGGTATTTTTAGGCCATACCGGCAACATATAGGGGTAGTTTGGTAATTTTGCATTTTTGAGAATTAAAAGTGACGAAAATTAGTAATTTATATCTGATGTGGAATTGACCCACTAAACCCATTAACAACCCATATTAACCTAAAAGGCTACGTAGGTTATTAGAATTAGGTTTTCCAAAATTTCCCCAAGCAAACCCAGCCACCATAGCCATTGGAGAAGAAAGCTTGGAGAAAGAGAGATAGAAGGGAATTCTGCAGAAAGAGAGAGAGATAACTTCAGCAAATCGTCATCAAAATCAGAGATTGAATCAAGGGAAGTCATTTAATTTCAATTATTATAGAGAATGCTTCTTCCATGCGTAGGAATTTACATAAATCAAATTGTTCTTGAGAGTTTAATAAAAACCCATTTTAATTGGACTTAGAACTTGAATGTTGAGGAGTAATTGCATGTAGAATCGTATAGGAATGGTTACCCTGATGTTAATATGTATTGGATGTAATGAAAACGGATCTAATTTGAGTAAATTGATGATCATAAATTCTAGGGTTTATGTTCTTGAAAATTGGGGAAAAGTGTAGAGATTTGATGAATTGATGATGATTAGGATGAATTGATTCTTTAAAATACGTTAGTATATAACCTTGATATGTTTAGGGATGATTAGAGACATTAAAACATTGTTGGGACGAATTTTGATTGAGATTTGAGGTGTAGAAATTGATGAAAAACGAAATAAGGAATTCTGGGCTTGAAACTGGCCACTCGTTAGAAGACCTGCCCAGGTCGTTCGAACGAGCTCGTTCGAACGAGCTTCTAACGAGTTGACCATTGACTTCTAACGAGGGTGAAGTTCGTTCGATGAAATCATTCGAACGAGATCTCGTTAGAAAGCCCACTTCGTTCGAACGAGATCTCGTTAGAAGACTTAGTTCGTTCGAACGAAGTCTCGTTCGAACAGCCTCGTTCGAACGAGACTTCGAATGAGTTGACAGTTTAGGATTTTTGGCCTGTTTTGATCCCGAGTGCCCCGTAACCTTGTGTATAGGTAGAGATAGCCTTTCCTTGATGAGTAATTGATATATTTCGGATGTTTGGGATACAATGAGGAGTCAAACCTAGAAGTGTAGTTTGAACCTAAAGGAAAATATGAGTAGGACGTGAGTATCTATTACGATGAGAGAACTATTGACGGCCTAGCTTATTATACTAATTGGTAACATATATATAGTTTAGTATTATATGTCAGTACGAGAAGAGATATGTACCAATATATTATGGTGATTACTAAGACGTGTGCATACTTAGTATATGTATTGATTTTATGTGTATGACATACCTACCATACTTGCTATCACGGGAGGTTTGCGTTCGCTTAGGGCCCTCTAATCGTTGTGTTGCCCGGATTTAGACTGGTTACCTCGATGAACATAGGTCAGAGAAGGACTTATTGGGATGTTAATAAGTCTGCTGATCGTGGGAGCGCAGTGCGTGACCCATGTGATGTGACTGTGTTCGCCTCCATTATTTGTGATGTTGTTATCTGTGAGCTATTCCTGAGAGATTTGGAATATGTGATCCTTATGTACGTGATGTACCGGGATGGATAGCAGAGTATGTGTGCTCCGTAGCTAGTCTCGGGGTGCTTGTACTGTATATTTATGATGCGAATAATATACACTTAATTAATGGGAACTTTCATTGTTAACATTGTGAATAATATTATGGTATTGTTTTGAGAAAACATAACGAGTTAACCGATAGTGAACTATATTATTAAATGAGAATCTGAGTTTAAGTAAAGCCCTCTAATTATTTGATAACGTTAGAATGTAATATGGGAATCAAGTAGTAAGAGGTAGAACTTATTACGTTTTGGTTAGTTATATGTGTCTTTTAGATGGGTAATGTACGTTAGGAGTGCACATGTAGTCGAGAGGTGAGATTTTCATGTGAGTGCACGTCCTAACATGTACTTTGCATTTAATGTTTTAATGTTATTAAAACACTTGCTGTTTTCAAAATGTTTTCCACTTTCGGGCTCTGACCCATTTGCTTTCAAATCTATTTTTGTAAAAACCATTTTAGGTGCCCAGCCACAAGGACACCATGCATAGGATTCTCATTCAGGTGAAGAGCTGTAGCTGTTTGTGGAAGTTACAGGGATTTGCTTTTAGGGGCTTCTATCATTTGGATTCCATGTTCAGTATTCGTCAGTTGTAGGGCATGTTGCCCAAATTCTATTAGAGACCTTTCCATTTTCAGTTTTTCAGACTTTGGCATGTATTAATTCAGTATTCAGTATTTCGTTACTTATTTCAGTTGTGGGATTTGTTGTGAGGAGTTTTCCTCCGGATTTATTTATATTATGTGATGGTTATTCTATTATTTCGTTATGGTGAATGGTGATATTATTCTTGCTTTAAATCTTTTACTGCATGTTAATCAGACTTTAATTAAAATTTAACAACTTACTTTTTAAATACTAGGTGGTTAGTAATAATAAAATGTTTTCGACAGTGATGCTATTAACTGAGCCAACTTGGCATTTTGGTTTAATTTAATAAAGGAGTAGCTACCCTGTATTTAATTAGTCGAGGTGTCACAGGTGGTATCAGAGCATCAGGTTCTAGTGTCCTTTAGGATCTGTACGGCTATTATGTTTCCACTAAGTTTTCTTTGATATAGAGCCCTATATTTTAGGACTGTCGTACTCTTTTTGTGTATGCTTCATTCTTCAGCTATTTTAAGTTTATAAACTGTGAACTTATAAACTTTATTCTTATTTCAGATGCCTCCACGACGTTCACGACGAGTTCCCAGGGATGCAACGCCAGAACCCCAGCCCGCTCCAGTTCAGGGCATGATGAACGCCGCTGAGGTTGCAGCCATTGTAGCCCAAGCGGTAAATGCCGCAATTGCCGTAGTTCAGCAGGCACCACCTCAGGTGCCGGTTTCCGCACCAGTACAGGAAAATGCATTCCCGTCTGCTGGGAAATGTGTACGTGACGCTTTTCAGAAAGCGCATCCGCCAGAGTTTGCAGGTAGCTCAGATGTGGTAGTCTCGAGCCAGTGGAGGAAGGATATGCAGAGGCACTTGAGGATGTATGAGTGCACGGATGTTAAGAAGTAGGTGCTAGTTACTTTCAAGCTAGTTGGATCTGCACTGCAGTGGTGGGAGTCTATTACCACCGTGGAGGAGAGGGATACTCTCACTATTCAGGACTTTTGGGTGCGGTTTGACCGCAAGTACTTTTCATCCGCTGTTCATACAGAAATGAGGAGGAAATTGATGAGTCTGAAGCAGGAGGGTAAGACCGTGGCCAAGTTCACGAATCTGTTGAATATTGTTCCGAATGAGATACCGACAGAAAAGAAGAAGATTGAGAAATTCACCGACGGGTTGACATGGAGGATCCATCAGCATCTATTAGGGAACCTTTCGTTGGCCACTTATTCTGATGTGGTTAACGCTGCTTTGTTACACTACCAGGATCACCGCTTTCATATGGCTGAGGGAAAGAGATCGGGAGAGTCTAGCCATCAGGGCAGGACTGGAGGACATGGTGCTAGTGGGGCAGAATCTGTTTAGGGGCAGAGACAGGGTGAGCAGGGTTCCCAGCAGGGAGATCAGAAGAGGTTCAGATCAGGGAATTATAGGCACGGACAGGGAGGTTTCCGTCAGGGCCATCAGGGTCCAAACGGCTATCAGGGCCAACAGGGGTAGAATGGGCAGCAGTTTCAGCAGGGCCAGCAGGGCCAAGGGAGGAACGGTAACGGCCACCAGGGCCGGGGACAGCAGGGGCAGAGAGGAGGGAACTTTCCAGGGAAGTGTTATGTTTGTGGCAAGACTGGCCATAAACGACAGGATTATCCTGATAGGGGTAGGGCCCCACAGCAGCAGTAGCAAGGTGCTCGCCAGGAGCCGCAGAGGCCTATGTTTCCCGCCGCTCTCCTCGCACCGCCACAGATGGCAGCATTGCCACCCATTCCAGCAGTCCCATCTCAGCAAGGGCAGCTACAGTATGGACGTGTCTATAACGTCCACCAGGCAGCAGTTCCACAGGCACCGCCCGCGATTGAGGGTACGTTTCCTATCCATGGCACTATGGGTCGGGTATTGTTTGATACCGGGGCTACACATTGTTTTATATCTACACATTTCGCGAAGGCTTTAGGGTTGTTGGCCACAACGGAGAGCACAGTGACGTGTGTCGACTCACCATTGGGGAATGGGTCACTTATATTCTTTATATGCCGGGGAGTGGGGGTAGAGATTGGTGGTTTGGTATTACCTGCAGACATGTTGGTATTAGATATGCATGTGCACGATGTGATTATCGGTATGGATTGGCTCGTAGCTTATAGGGCCATGATTGATTGCTTCAGCGGGAGCATTGTTTTTGCCATTCCGGGGCAAGAGATGTTTGTAGTGGCGATGCCTCGCCCAGAGGGAGGTTCGACCGCTCATCTGTATTACATAGAGGAAGATACCTCTAAGGAGGTTGTGATTCCTTTAGATTCAATCCCAGTTGTCAGGGAGTATTCGGATGTGTTTCAGGAGATACCAGGCCTACCCCCCAGTCGAGAGATAGACTTTGTTATAGACCTATTGCCAGATACGAGACCTATAGCACGCGCACCGTACCGTATGGCTCCTACAGAGATGCGAGAGCTACGAGATCAGATAAAGCAGCTGTTAGGTCAGGGCTTTATTCGCAGGAGTACCTCACCTTGGGGAGATCCAATTTTGTTTGTGAAGAAGAGGGACGGTTCACTAAGATTATGTGTGGACTACCGGGAGTTGAACAAGGTCACGATACGGAATAAGTATCCGTTGCCCCGAATCGATGACCTATTTGACCAGTTGAGAGGAGCTTCTTTCTTCTCGAAGATTGATTTGAGATCAGGATACCATCAGTTGCGTATCAGGGAGGAGGATGTCTCGAAGACTGCGTTCTTAACGAGATATGGATCTTACGAGTTTCGGGTTATGCCTTTTGGTTTGACCAACACTCCAGCAGTGTTTATAGACTTGATGAATAGGGTGTTCAGAGAGTTCCTTGATCAGTTTGTCATTGTCTTCATTGATGATATTCTGGTTTACTCCCAGACAGAGGAGGAGCATGCCGAGCATTTGAGGCAGGTTTTGCAGACGCTGCGTCAGAACGAGCTGTATGCAAAGTTTGAGAAGTGCGGGTTTTGGTTGAAGGAGGTCCAGTTTTTGGGACACATCATTTCCGACCGGGGGATATCTGTTGATCCGGGGAAGGTATTCGCGATGAGGAAGTGGGGACAGCCCACGACACCGACTGAGATTCATAGTTTCTTGGGCCTAGCAGGATACTAGAGGAGGTTCATTCGGGGATTTTCAAAGATAGCAGGTCCTTTGACACATCTGACTCGTAAAGGTGTGCCGTTCATTTGGAGTGATGCCTGTCAGTTGGCATTTGATGAGTTAAAGGACAAGTTAACCTCAGCACCTGTGTTAGCATTGCCGAGACCGGGAGTTGAGTATTTGGTTTACACCGATGCGTCTTTGCAAGGACTTGGAGGTGTATTGCAGCAGGAGAGACATGCCATAGCTTATGCTTCCCGTAAGCTTAAGCCTCATGAGAAGAATTACCCCACGCATGATTTAGAGTTGGCGGCAGTGGTATTTGCCCTACGGATTTGGAGGCACTATCTTTTCGGGGAGAAGTTCCAATTGTTCATGGACCACAAGTCCCTACAGTACCTGTTCACGCAGAAGGAGTTGAACATGCGGCAAAGGAGGTGGCTTGAGTTTGTGAAGGACTACCAGTTCGATATCAGTATCACCCGGGTAAGGCTAACGTGGTAGCAGACGTGTTGAGCCGTAGGCCAGCAGATGAGGTGGTAAGGGTGTGGAAGGCAAAATGGAAGGAGTTGGGACACCAGGATGCAGTTGTCCGATCTTTCATGTCTGTGATGACCGTTACACCGCAGATTGTCACGAAGGTAGTACGGGCACAGGCTAATGACTCGTTCTATCAGGAGCAGATAGTTCGATTAATAGCAGAGGGAGCCGAGTCCTATACCGTTAGCTCAGAGAGGGGATTATGCTTCAATGGGAGATTGTTGGTTTCGGAAGGGGAGGAATTACGACACGAGGTGATGGCAGAGTCGCACAGCTCATGGTTCGCGGTACATCCCGGAGGGGACAAAATGTACCAAGACATGAGACGCCAGTATTGGTGGAGCGGTATGAAGAGAGATATCGCTGTGTTTGTTTCGAAATGCGCCACTTGTCAACTAGTAAAAGTGGATCATCAGAGACCGACAGGACTTCTACAGCCGTTGAAGGTTCCGAGGTGGATGTGGGAGATCATATCCATGGACTTTATCACGGGGTTGCCTACGTCGCAGAGGGGTCACGACTCCGTTTGGGTAATTGTGGACAGGTTGTCCAAAGTCGCTCACTTTTTACCCGTAAGGACTGACTACACTACGGGACAGTATGCCCAGCTCTTCATTTCAGAGATTGTGAGACTTCACGGTGTGCCCCTAAATATCGTGTCTGACAGAGACAAGATATTTGTTTCACGGTTTTGGGAGAGTTTCCAGGAGGCCATGGGCACGGAATTACGGTTGAGTACGGCTTATCATCCGCAGACCGATGGGCAGACCGAGCGCACAAATCAGATGTTAGAGGACATGCTACTCATGTGCATTATTGACTTTGGGGGTGGATGGGAGCAGTACCTTACACTGGTGGAGTTTGCTTACAACAACTCCTATCAGTTCACTATTGGCATGGCTCCGTTTGAGGCGTTGTACGGTAGACCTTGTCATTCCCCAGCATGTTGGTTAGAGGTGGGGGACAATAAACTACTTGGGCCGGAAGTGATTCAGGATACTTTGGCAAGGATTGAGTTGATTCGGAGTCGCATTCGGGTAGCTCAAGACCGACAGAAGAGTTATGCTGATGCGAAGAGATATTTTAGGGAGTTCCAAGTGGGGGACCAGGTATTGCTCAGAGTATCTCCTATGAAGGGGATTATGCGTTTCGGGAAGAAGGGGAAGTTGGCACCGAGGTATGTGGGGTCGTTTCCTATTATTGAGCGGATTGGACCAGTTGCGTATAGACTCGGGTTACCGGAGCATTTACACCGGATTCACGATGTGTTTCATATTTCCTCGCTAAGGAAATATCTCAGAGACGATTTTGCTCATTCTCACATCTCTTTGGAGGAGATTGATCTACAGCCTGATAGCTCCTACGAGGAGGGGACGATTGCTATTTTGGACCGAAGTGAGAGGAAGCTGCGGTCAAAGATAGTTCCGTTAGTGCGTGTTCAGTGGCGACATCACAATGTCGAGGAGTCCACATGGGAATGCGAGGATGAGATGCGCGAACGTTATCCAGAGTTATTTTTATCAGGGGGGAAGTATGTAATACCCCGTATTTTGGGCGATATTTATTTTTGGGATTAATTAATTAAATGAGAATTAATTGGGAATTAATCCGGATAAAATACTAGCGAGATGTGAGTTGTTATTTGACTATATTGAGTATATATGAAGATATATGAATATTGAATTATAAAATTGTCGTGAGATTGATATACGACAATTTTGACATTTTATTGGGATGCGGGTGACAGTCGCGTCAGGATATAATTATTTTATTTATAAAAGTGAAATTTAAATTCTATTAACCGTATGGTCGTTTTGAGTGCGCCAACGCGTCCGGAAGGGTCGAGATAGTTAGAAAACACTAGCCGGGGGTTTAGTTTGGGTCCCGGGGTATTTTTAGGCCATACCGACAACATATAGGGGCAGTTTGGTAATTTTGCATTTTTGAGAATTAAAAGTGACGAAAATTAGTAAATTATATCTGATGTGTAATTGACCCACTAAACCCATTAACAGCCCATATTAACCTAAAAGGCTACGTAGGTTATTAGAATTAGGTTTTCCAAAATTTCCCAAAGCAAACCCTAGCCACCATAGCCATTGGAGAAGAAAGCTTGGAGAAAGAGAGATAGAAGGGAATTCTGCAGAAAGAGAGAGAGAACTTCAGCAAATCGTCATCAAAATCAGAGATTGAATCAAGGGAAGTGGTTTAATTTCAATTATTATAGAGAATGCTTCTTCCATGCGTAGGAATTTACATAAATCAAATTGTTCTTGAGAGTTTAATAAAAACCCATTTTAATTGGACTTAGAACTTGAATGTTGAGGATTAATTGCATGTAGAATCGTATAGGAATGATTACCCTGATGTTAATATGTGTTGGATGTAACGAAAACGGATCTAATTTGAGTAAATTGATGATCATCAATTCTAGGGTTTATGTTCTTGAAAATTGGGGAAAAGTGTAGAGATTTGATGAATTGATGATGATTAGGATGAATTGATTCTTTAAAATACGTTAGTATATAACCTTGATATGTTTAGGGATGATTAGAGACCTTAAAACATTGTTGGGACGAATTTTGATTGAGATTTGAGGTGTAGAAATTGGTGAAAAACGAAATAAGGAATTATAGGCTTGAAACTGGCCACTCGTTAGAAGACCTGCCCATGTCGTTCGAACGAGCTTCTAACGAGTTGACCATTGACTTCTAACGAGGGTGAAGTTCGTTCGATGAAATCGTTCGAACGAGATCTCGTTAGAAAGCCCACTTCGTTCGAACGAGATCTCGTTAGAAGACTCAGTTCGTTCGAACGAAGTCTCGTTCGAACAGCCTCGTTCGAACGAGACTTCGAACGGGTTGACAGTTTAGGCTTTTTAGCCTGTTTTGATCCCGAGTGCCCCGTAACCTTGTGTATAGGTAGATATATCCTTTCCTTGATGAGTAATTGATATATTTGGGATGTTTGGGATATAATGAGGAGTCAAACCTAGAAGTGTAGTTTGAACCTAAAGGAAAATATGAGTAGGACGTGAGTGTCTATTACGATGCGAGAACTATTGACGGCCTAGCTTATTATACTAATTGGTAACATATATATAGTGTAGTATTATATGTCAGTACGAGAAGAGATATGTACCAATATATTATGGTGGTTACTAAGACGTGTGCATACTTAGTATATGTATTGATTTTATGTGTATGACATACCTACCATACTTGCTATCACGGGAGGTTTGCGTTCGCTTAGGGCCCTCTAATCGTTGTGTTGCCCGGATTTAGACTGGTTACCTCGATTAACATAGGTCAGAGAAGGACTTATTGGGATGTTAATAAGTCTGCTGATCGTGGGAGCGCAGGTATGTCCGTGACCCATGTGATGTGACTGTGTTCGCCTCCATCATTTGTGATGTTGTTATCTGTGAACTATTCCTGAGAGATTCGGAATATGTGATCCTTATGTACGTGATGTACCGGGATGGATAGCAGAGTATGTGTGCTCCGCAGCTGGTCTCGGGGTGCTTGTACTGTATATTTAAGATGCGAATAATATACACTTAATTAATGGGAACTTTCATTGTTAACATTGTGAATAATATTATGGTATTGTTTTGAGAAAACATAACGAGTTAACCGATAGTGAACTATATTATTAAATGAGAATCTGAGTTTAAGTAAAGCCCTCTAATTATTTGATAACGTTAGAATGCAATATGGGAATCGAGTAGTAAGAGGTAGAACTTATTACGTTTTGGTTAGTTATATGTGTCTTTTAGATGGGTAATGTACGTTAGGAGTGCACATGTAGTCGAGAGGTGAGATTTTCATGTGAGTGCACGTCCTAACATGTACTTTGCATTTAATGTTTTAATGTTATTAAAACACTTCCTGTTTTCAAAATGTTTTCCACTTTCGGGCTCTGACCCATTTGCTTTCAAATCTATTTTTGTAAAAACCATTTTAGGTGCCCAGCCACAAGGACACCATGCATAGGATTCTCATTCAGGTGAAGATATGTAGATGTTTGTGGAAGTTACAGGGATTTGCTTTTAGACGCTTCTATCATTTGGATTCCTTGTTCAGTATTCCTCAGTTGTAGGGCATGTTGCCCAAATTCTATTAGAGACCTTTCCATTTTCAGTTTTTCAGACTTTGGCATGTATTAATTCAGTATTCAGTATTTCGTTACTTATTTCAGTTGTGGGATTTGTTGTGAGGAGTTTTCCTCCGGATTTAGTTATATCATGTGATGGTTATTCTATTATTTCGTTATGGTGAATGGTGATATTATTCTTGCTTTAAATCTTTTACTGCATGTTAATCGGACTTTAATTAAAATTTGACAACTTACTTTTTAAATACTAGGTGGTTAGTAATAATAAAAAATTTTCGACAGTGATGCTATTAACTGAGCCAACTTGGCATTTTGGTTTAATTTGATAAAGGAGTAGCTACCCGGTATTTAATTAGTCGGGGTGTCACAGTAACAAACAATAATCACATAAGAGAAATCGACACAATCAGAAGAGATGTGATTAAACTAACACAATGCAGCATAATTATATAATCGGTGAGAATTGCATACTAGCCAAACATTTCACGCAGTACAAAAAAACATAACCATATGAACTAGGTACTGAAACAGCAGAAACCAGAGAGAAAAAATCTCTAGACTGTCGCTCGAACGACACAGCCTTGTTGTTCAAACGATGGAGTCTTGTTTCTTGAAGGCTTCACACAACCTTGATATTCCGATTGAATGAGAAAAACAAAAAACCCAGTTCCAGTTCTAAATAACATGAAGTTTTGTCCAGTGAAAAAATTTCTTGAAAAAGTTAACTGGAAAGAGTAGAAACTATAAAACAGTAGAAAAACATAAAACAAAACAAATAAAACAATGTGAGTTACATGCTAACATAGTACCGATGTGCTAAAACATAAACATGGAATGTATGGGCGTGAACTACAATAAATGAATCACAATTCTAACACATCGAAACGTTCAAGAAGCTGTAATTGATAGCTATAAATCATTAAAATTTATTTTGGTCATATGTGACATTTAAAATGTGAGCTAAATGAACTAAACAATCAAACATGCACACAAATACGGAATATTGACGATTCTACAAACAATAGCGTCATGATGTAATATTTCAACACAAGGATTCGTGGTGCAAACCCGTTTAAATTTTCTTCAACCAAACTCCCTTATCTCTCTCTCTCTCTCTCTCTCTCTCTCTATATATATATATATATATATATATATATATATATATATATATATATATATATACTTTTTAAGCTCTTTTGAGGTTTTTATCATTCTCAACTTAGCAAAAATCCAATTAACCCTATTTTTGGCATTTATTTCTTTTTATTGCCTTGATTTTTTTTTTGGGCTGTTTTAAATGGTGGCTTTCATGATGAGTCAATTTTGCACTCTCGCAGCCCTTTCCTGTGAATACTCATTAATTTTTTCAAATTAATCCTCACGGTAAACGGTTCTTACATGCACACCTCCCCCTAAATTTACTTATTTATAGATGAGAAGATTGAGATAAGAACGCGTCATCAAACTCAAATATTCATGATATGTCAAACATTCATTTAAACTCGTGCATGTGTGCAAAGATGACATATATACAAAGTCAAATCGAAAAGCACATCAACTTCGAAACAAACCCATAATATAATGGTTAAGATCATCCTAAGCATTAATAATTATGACCCAATGTCCTAGCCATACGGATAATGAAAGGATGGGGGTCCAAGCACACCAATATGACACATCAAACATGTAAACTCAAAATAAAAAACAAATTGAAAGTTTTTTTGGGTTTTCAACATATTTTAACATAAATAAAATCAAAATCTTTTTATATTTTGTCAAAAAATTTCTTAAAAGCAAAATCTTTTTATATTTTTTTAAATAAATGAAAAATATGATACAAAAGATACACATGTCACAACACTAGAAAGATATAAATCATGATTCAAAGACTAACATATGACAAACATGGCAACACAATCATCCTTTATATCTAGCATGGGAAGAATCAAGTGCAACTAAATGAGAACCGTGAAGTTTAATTCCTAAAGCCTTTAAGTCCGATTTTCTAGCCCAAGTAGGTGTGAAATTATGATGGGGGTTTTGGAAGCCAAAATGACTTTATTCCTTAACTTCCTAGGAGCATTCTTAAACTCATAAAAAAACGTTTAAGGTGACCTTTCCTACCGTAATCTGTGAAAGTGTAAAGACGACAAGAATGGTTCACGTTCCTAGTTGTATCTTTCACCCGGTTGGTATTGGCTTTGGGAATGGGAACAAAATTTATCTCCGTAGCCTATACCACACCTATCACCTTTGACTTGGACGGTGCCTAACATCCTATCCAACTTCTCTGACCTAGATTCCAAGTAAAACTTAACCTTACTCAAGTCTTTCACCTTCTCTTCTAACTCACAAATCCTAGACTCAAGAACACGCCTAGACTCCTCAAACTCTAACACCTCCTTTTTCAACGCCTCCATCAAACCACGAAGGTTATCTCTCTCTTTCTCCATGTATTCTAGATTCTCCCTAAGTTTCTTCTCCCGTTCCCTAAGAGAATCAATCAAAACATCATTATTTTCTACATCACGCTCATTCAACCAAGATTGCAATTTAGAATTTTCCTTTTTCACCTTCACTGCTTCGGCATATAACTCATTAAAGGCAACATGCAACTCTTTCGCATCAACCTCACCTTCCTCACTCGCTTCACCCTCTCTCTCTTGGGATTTAACAACCTCAAAAGTGTCATGGACATGAGAATTTTCATGGGAAGATTTATCGTCATTGCTCACGTGACATGCCAAGAAAGCAACAAACTTTCTCTCATTGGGGGAACTCTATACCTCTTTTGGGTCACTATCACTTAAGGAGGCACTATAAACTATCGAATTCTTTTCCTCTTTCTTAAGTCTAGTGGGACACTCAAGAACTTTGTGACCATACCTCTCACACCCAAAACACCTATCCGACTCAACCCTATTAAATGTCTTGCTCTTATCCTTAGGGGTGGAATCTACCTTGTTGTTCTTGAATTTCTCAAACTTTTTGGCATCTTGCGATTACTTTTGAAATTTAAGAAACTTTTTAAACTTCTTTGCTAACAAGGCTACATCCTCAAAATTGGAATAAGAATCGTCTTTTGAAACTTTAGTCTCCTCCTTCCGGTCTTTCAAAGCAATGCCCTTTTTCTTTCTTTGACACTTTCTTAGAGGTAAACATATCAAGTTCATAGGTTTGTAGGTCACCTACAATCTCTTCAAGTTTCGTCAATTCAATCATACCTAAGGAGTTTAAAACAATCACTTTCGTATCAAACCTACTCGGCAAAGATCTTAAAATTTTCTTTATCACACGGTTATCGGGTATCTTCTTTCCTAAGTTAAATAATGAGTTGACAATATTGGACAACCTAGCATAAAAATAATCAAACAACTCACTTTATAACATCTTAATCATCTCAAACTGTGAAGTGAGGTTTTGTATCTTAGAAACCCTAGTGTAAAAATCATCGAACTACACACTTTCTAGCTCTGATACCAATTTACGCCCCTTTTTCTTTCTAATGTATTTTAAGGATGAAAAAAACCAACTTTCTATTTAGGAAAACCCTTTTTCCAATTTTTAACCCGCACCAAGTTATGAACCAATTTTAACTTAACCAAATTTTATCTTGATTAATCCTAAACATACATGTAGTGATTAAATCAAGTAAAGTAAAGAAAAGAATGCTCATAACGACGGATGTATGAGAAAACCATAAAGGGAAAAAACCTCAGACGACCCAAGCCAAACAATCACTATGATATGGAATTATAAGAAATATATACAAGTCGTACTCAACGACTCGATCCCCATGAGAATTGACTCTTTTCTGATTTCCAACCACTCCACTATAGTGCCCACACGAATCCTTTCGCGATACCTGTCCACAACAGTCACCTCTAAAAATGCCTCGATGTCCACCGATGTAGCTTGGAAAGTTTACGGAATTGGAACACGAACTCCTTTGCTTCTTCTCCGCTAAACTCAACTATGTTCTTCAAATTGTAGAAAAAACTCCAATAAGGTGAAAACAAATATCATTATTGCATATGATAATGAAAGCTAGCATCTTTAAAACTCTAAGGATACTTTTGTTCATAGAAAACCTTAAAAAACATGTGCAAAATACGCACTGTTCGTATACTTTTTTTTCGAATTGCACACTTACAAAATTCTGAGGAAAACACACCTTAAATAATTTTCTTGAGGTGACGCATCATTCGAATGAGATAGCCTGTCACTCGAACGAGATTGCCATGTCGTTCTAACAACATGCATATCTCGCTTGAACAACTGCTGATGTCGTTTGAACAAGAAATATTAGAGTTTGCATTTTATGCAACTTTAATCCATCCTTACCTCAGAATAAAATGAAGTGTAATCCTTTTAAAACTCTTTAAGAACATTTTAAAAAATTTCTTTAATAAAAATAACATCCTTGAACAATTTTAATATAAATTTTGAGTCCCATTAAAATTACGCATTCATACCTGAGTGATATCGGAATGCAATTTGACTTGAAGACGAAATATGCACCATAAAATCGTCATGATAATTCTTTGAAGCTTTATCGCAATGTCTTCAATAAACTTCAATACATTATAGTCTGTGTGGGATCGTGACAATAAAAATACAACTAATGACTCAAACGTGTTTTGTTCCAGGAATAAATCAAATAAACATACAACAGAATCAATTGGAAATTTTATCCTCATAAAGGAGCTCTAAATCGCGACTTGTAACCTATAGTTCTTCATTGTACTTGATTCTGACATGAATTCCCGGGCGACATCTTCCTAACTATGGATTCTTCGAGGGATAGGAAACATCATAGGGTGTTGTCCTTCAAAGTTTATTAAAACATCTGGGTCATTATCTCTTCATAGGTGCAAATAAGGGTCATAGACTAGTGATAACTATGAATGTGCATAATTGGGGGACCGCTTCCCTCAAACTTCTTGATGTCTAGCATCTTAAACTTCTCCGTCAATCTTACTTTGGGGTAGGGAAACATATGGGTGTAGTCCATGTAGTTCCCGAATATCCTGACTTGGTCAAATTTCTTAGACAACAGTTTGAGGTCTTCCTTTACCTTGTTCAGTTCTTCCTCCTTTGAATCAATGGGTACTAGAAAGTTATCCCCTGACTGGGCAAGGTTTGGTATAGGGGGCTGAGCTAGTGGTGGGCCATTGGCAGGCGGGGCACGAAGAGCATGCTGATATTCTCTTAGAACCCAAACAGGCTTAGGAGCGGGTGGACCTTTGGCACGAGGAAAGAGGACCTTGAGTTCTTCAAAAATCTGGACTCGATTTCGCTACATCTCATAAAGCTTAGTTTGAAGGTTATCAATTTTGGCACTGAGTTGGACTAGGTCTGCCATCAGATCAGGCTACACATTAGGTGTTTGGTTAATATTTTCCATGAAGAGCTGGTGAAGGTATACTTTGGGCTTGGATAAAGTATCAGAGTAACTGGTGAAGCTTTAGGGAAGTTTGACTGAAAACCGAAGCCAATAGGGAGCCAAGCCAATTATCGGGTGTGCGATTGACCTGAGAAGGAAAATTATTCAAATTTATTTTTGAAAAAAGGAAACAAATGATTTTTTTGGTATAAAATGGGAAAATGTTTTTGACACTTTTGGTAAAAAGAAGGGAAAATATTTTGGGTGTTTTTGATGAAAAGGAGGGCAAATATTTTTTGGTATTTCGTGTTTTTTTAAAAAGAGGAGGAAAAACGTGATGAGAGTCTTAGCATAATTATTATTATGTTTTCACTTGTATCAGGTTTACCTAAATGCAAAAGAAAATGTCGAATATGACCTGAGCTTGGGAAAATTGGGTTTGAAAAAAATAGGTAAGATTTGGTTTGACTTGTTTCCAAGCTCATGGACAAGGTCTTGTTTTGAAAAATGATGAACTAGCGCAAAAAAATTGGCGGCATGCCAACTCGGCATTTCGGCATATTTTTGTATGGCAACCGACAGACTAAATATGAGTGCGCAAGGTTTGATTCCTATATAAAATTTATGCAGTTGTTAGGTTAATGGAAGGTCGTCCCTTTGGCATTACTTCCACGACATACTTTTTTCTTTTGAGGGCAATTGGACTTGTGGATAAACCATTTGATATATCTGAGTGTACATGAATGACCTCACTATATTCCTTATGGGGATATTATGTGTGAGAGAAAATTCGATATACTTGACATACGTGAATGAGTTCCCTTCTATATACCTCTCATTGTGAGTTTGGTCAAGCGGTACGATACGGGGGGGAACCGTTCAATATACGTTAAAGGTACTAGGCCAATGGAAGATGAGAGTCATATTTCTTAGGCTAACCACAATTTGTCGAACTAGCGCCCATCACAAAGTGACCCCCCAGTACGGGACAAAATTTTGGTTAATAGCCATGCTCTTGGTGATGTAATGTGCAAAATGCATGATTCCCGATTAGTGTATTATGGAGAGAGTCTTTTATTTGGCATGATGAATAAAACAATCACTATACTAATAGACAAGAATGTACAAGTACCATGAAAAGTAAATCTATCATGAGCTTGAATACTAAACTAAGAACGGATACATGTGAGTGAGTGATATGTGAGGATCTACAAGTGAGTCTATGGTAATGAGCCTAAGCATGGATCAACTGCAAGTGGCATGTAATAAGTGCAAGTGGCATATAATAAGTGCAAGTGAACATGAATATATACAAGTGTGATAAGTGCAGGTGTGTGCAAGTGAAACCTAAGCATGGATATTCTAAGTGTTGTGTGAACCATTTGGGTATAAGTGATCCTATATAAAAGTCTAAGTAGTGTGAGGTGTATATGGAGGGTATTTACATGTGTGTGAAGTGAAAAGTTAGTGAGAAATGATATAAACATGAGGTAGGTATATATTAGAAGTAATAAAGGAAAAAGGGAACATACAGGTAGGTGCGTACGAACACATGAGGAAAATGATAGAACCCATTTAAGAATAGAGTCTAGTCGTCTTATGATAAACAAATCCCCAGTAGAGTCGCCATTGTGTCTATCGGTTCACCTGATTAATGTGCGCGCGCATGGGGGGGGTCGCACCCTTCCTCGGAGCACTTCGATTATCATCGATGTGGGGTGATGTATAGAGATAGAGTCGCCAACTTATTTTTCACAAAATAGGCAAAATAATATGTTTCCATCTCGAGAGAACGACATCAAAAACATACTGATGCTTTTAAAACCAATTAGTACAAGGGTTTGGGGGATAAGTTACGGAATGGGAAGGTGTTAGGTAGCCATTCCTCCCTTTCAGTATCTCATGAGCATGTGTTATTCTTCTCCTTAATAACTCCATGAAGTGTGTGTGTATGTGTGTGTGTGTATAAATGAATAATTGAATTACATGACTCGCGTCGTAGAGAAGGCCGAGTGAGGTCATCCATAGGAGTGTTCCCAAAATAGTAATTCAAAATATAATGTGTGCATTTTTCGAGTCACCAATCGTTTATAGAAAAACGTTTGTATAGGTTTGACAAAGCACAAGCATGAATCAGAAATATAATATGTGTAAATAATATATAAAAAAATAGAAAAGGAGGATTCAAATCTCGGATTTTACCTGAGACGCCTACGTATCCTAAAATGGCATCAAATTCCACGTAGTTCGCATGCAGCAACAAAGGGGTGGGGTATATCCCATAAATCCAACCAGGGGCTTTATTATATGTGTGTGCATGTAGAAAAAGGAGGTTTTATTATGAGAAAATATAGTGAGAAATCCCCGTTTGGATTTTACAAGCAAACAATCTTTTTGTTTTTTTGGGGGGGTTATTTATAGAAAATATAGTATGTTCAATACAACTAATAAAAATTAGATATTAATATGAGTGATGTAATAAAGATGAAATGCTAAAGTAAGGATTAAATAACTAATCCAAAAATAAGAGAATTTAAAGAGAGAGTCAATGGTTAGGACCTTCTTTGGAAGCTTCAAGGTTGATATTGACTGTTGAATGGTTGATCTTGTAAGTGGATGAAGGTGGGAAAAGGAGAGGGAATGAAATTTGATAAATTGGGTAAGGAAATAATTAAAATGAAATGCGGGGGAGAGGTTTCAATATGGAAACCATGCTGACTTCGAGAGAATGTTGCTGAGATCAGTGAGAGGGATGTTTTTGATTTGCCTTTCTAAGTGAGCTCATGCTCCCTTTATAAAGGGTCAAGGGGGTGCCAATCAGTCTTGTCCTTGACATGCTTATCGACAGTCAACCCTAGATACATTTCCGTTAGTCAAGGAAATGAGTTTGCCATTCGGTAGTCTCAGGCGGATTTTTCGAAAAAAAATCATAAAATGCATTCTGTAAGTCAGAATCATATACATGATGAACCATTTGAAAGGGTATTTAGATCCCTTTAAGAATCCATTGAGTCACTCCTTGGTTTAGGAGTTAACTAAGGTCAAAGGGGGCTCAGAAGTGACCGTTGGTTACTAGACAACAAATTATCGGACGAAAATGGATCCTTCGTCTGAACCATATGGTCGATTTATGCATGAGATGGACTTTTGGAAAGGGGATTCATGTCCCTTCTATGTTCCAAAGATCTTCACTCGGTTCGAAGAGTTGACCTTGGTCAAATGGGGCTCGAAAGCGCCTGATGAGCCTTTGGAGAAAAATGGGTCCTTCGTCTGTACCGTAAAGTTGATTCATGCATGGGGTGGACCATTGGAAGGGGTATTCAGATCCCTTCTAGGATTTATTCAGTATCATTCAGGATGAAGAGTTGACGGGAGTCAAATGGAGCCTGAGAGCGCATGGTGATCTCTGGATCAGTTTTCAGGGAAATATGATATGTTTGTCCGAATTGTAAGGTCAATTCACTCAAGGGGAGGACTGTTAAAAAGGGGATTATGTTCCCTTAAAATATTCAATGAGCATCCACTCATGTGAGAAAGTTGATTAGGGTCAAAACGAGGCCCGGGAGCGCCCAGGGCCTCCTGATCGATTTTTGATAGTAAAATGAGCCATTCGTCTAAACCATAAGGCCGATTCGTGAATAAGGTGGAGAATTGGAAAGGGGATTTAGAGGCCTTCGAGGATTCATTGAGCTTTCGCTTAGGTGAGAGATTTGACCGGCAGTCAAACGGGGCCCAGGAGTGCTCGGAGTATGTCCTAGGGTTTATGGTGAAGAAGGGAGTGCTTGGGACCTAAGGAGATTCTTAGGTGAGTCCTAGAAATTGATGTCTACACCTAAAATTATAAAAATTTGTTATCCCTAATCAAAATCTCCCTAACATGGTATACCATAGAATATAACCTAAGATAATAAATTTTCTCTCCTTTTATCCTATATCTAGATTTCTTTTATCACAAATTGATTCTCCCCCTTTACGAAATTTCTCTCTATATGGTACATATAAATAGATTAAGAAAACTGAATTAATCAAAAAACAAGGAATGTAGGTGTATGAAATAATTGGAGAAAATGGGCTTAGAGTGTAGAAAACCTATTCTGTGTCACAATAACTGCAAGGAGATGATAGAATTATGGAATATGAATCACTTGGGATAACATATAAAGGCACAAATTATAATACCCCTATTTTAGGTGAATTATTAAATTGAATAAAAATTATTTTTTGTGTTCTTATGTGACGGGAGATGTGACTATATACTCGTTATGTTTTATTTAATTTGGATTTGAAATTGGATTTAAGACATGACGATTAATTAATTAAATTAATTATATTTGGACTATTACTGAGTTTTAGTTATTTGTTTGGGTATTTTTTGTAGTATCTTTTGGTACGCGTAGAATTACATTTTTAATTTGAAACGATTGTTAAAGGACTATTGGGTTACTATAAGGCTCGGACAAGGTTTTTAACTCATTTGGAGTTATTTTTAGTCTTTTTTAGGTGATGCCCATTGGGTTCCCAAACCCCAATTTATGGATTAAAGTGATTTTTAGGGGCTATTAGGGATATCATTTTATTACAAAACACAATTGAAAGAATTAGAGGGACTAGAGAGAAAGGGAAATGGGAGAATATAAGAAAGTGGGAGATTCGGCTTAGTTTTTTTTTTCACAAGTCACGAGGCAAGTCTATATATAATACGGTTATGATTCTATGTGTGTTAATATTGTATCTATTCATTGAAATATGAATATAATCATGACCTAAATCTTATTGGAATAGCTAATTTGATTAATTTTGAGATTAACCTACACGCGATGCCTTGGGAGATTGTACTAGGTCTAATTGATATTGAATGTGATTGATGTATGGGTTTTAAGGTATGGTAGAGTGAGAATATGCCTAGAATCAGGAACTCGAAAAGTTAGGCTTAATGTATTATGGGATGAATACATTGTTATAGATGTGTTATACTTTTCTTCTGATAGAGATGATAGTGTGACCCGATAGCGTTGGGGTCGGCATATGTATGTGATTTATCTTAACGTTATTGTGAGGTTTATCAATGTGTTTCCTTTAACCCATTAGTGAGGGTTATGATTACCTACATGTTTTATGTGCAATGCATACCATGTGTGAGTTCTCATTAGAAGGCGTATTATGAGAGATTTAATGATGGGGAACATACGACAAGGATCGTGCTTGTATGTCGATGAGTAGATGGGATCTTTCTTGTTCATATGTACCCCTAAGTCACATGTCTAGATACCTGTGATGGAGATAGTTTACAACATATTTCTTTCACAAGTCTTGGGTATATTAATTGGATTAATCTTCGTTACTAATTTGATTGATTCTCTCATAAATTGGAACTAAAATTGATAGAATATGATTATAACATGTTTTTTTATTATCAATTAGTTAAAAGCCCTCTAATTTTATGAATTGATCCCTTGAAATCATTAGTTGATTGATAAATTTGTTTAAGATAGAGTTCTTAGAATATGAATTGGGTTTTTACTTGGATCTTGGAGTAGTGTCGGGTTTTGGTGATAGAAATAGGTTTCAATTATTTTTTGATGTGATTTCATCAATTGGATGTTAATTGGATTCTTAGAGGAAGATTTTGTGTACATTAATGGATGATGGAGAGAGAAAATGATGGTTAAAAATGAAAAATCCCGTAACAAATGCAAATTAATGTTGTTCTCAGTCGATCAATCGATACTTGGTCATCGATCAATTGACAATATCAAGAAGGCCAATGTGGGGCTTTTGTTTCTTGGTATGGATTTTGAGTTTGGGGTTAGTTTTTTAGTCCTTGAGCTTTATTAGGTTATGTAACATAGTTAGAATCTAATATTTTGAGGTGCTGTAAATTATTTTTGGGGATTAGTTGATTATTGTGAATTTCTTTCTTTGAAAGGGTTAAATTGAGTGTTGGGTATTTGATTGTAAACCTGAGTGTATAATGGGTTGTAATTGGGAATTTGGAAGCTTTGAGGATTGGGGCTTGTGGGCCAGGATTATTAATGTCATTGTGATTAACTAGTTGTAAATTTTTCCTTTGGGTGAGATTAGGAATTTGGTTAAAACCCCTAGGGAAGGGTAGTTATCATAGTCGATGGTTTTATATAAATTAAGTGTTTATTGATACCTAGATGCGATGCCTTGGGAGATTGGACTAGGGTTAATTGAGATTGAATATAGTTAATGTATTGGTTTTAAAGTATGGTAAGTTGAGACTATGCCCAAATTGAGGAACCCGATAGGTTAGGATTAATGTATTATGGGATTAATACAAGGTTATAGATGTGTTATACCTTTTTTATGATAGCGGTGATAGTATGACCCGATGGCGTTGGAGCTGGTATGTGTATGTGATTCAACTTTACCCAATTATAAGGTTTATCTATGTGTTTTATTTAACATGTTACTGAGAATTATGATTACCTACGTGTTTTATGTGCAATGCATACCATGTGTGAGTTCTTGTTTGAAATCATACTAGGAGGGATTCCATGATGGGACACGTATGATGCGAATGGTGCTAGTACCGAGTGTGTATATGGGATCTTACTTTATCATATTAACCCCTAGATCACACGTCTAAGTACTCGCAACATAGATGGTTTATGGGGATATTTGTTTCTTAAGTCTTGGGTATGGTAGGGTTTATGACTGATGGGTATACATTGTGATTTATCCCCTCTTGTGATGAGGTCTTAGGTTTGGGACAACCGAATACTATACTAGTACATGCGAGAGATCCTAAAACGCAATAAGAGTAGGCCTTCGTCATGTGTAGGCACGAGAGATGTTCATTTATTTGTACATGTCGAGGGTTATATCGTTGTATGGATGTTATAAATGAGTAGATTCTTTCTCCTACCATGTACAATTATTGTGTAGCAGTACCATAGATAGTTGTACCAGTTTATATGTTATACTAGAGATGTATATGACTTATAGTAGGGGTGACCATGCACATACTTATGTTTTGGATTTGTGAATTACCTATACAAGAGATGTGTATATTGCATTATTGGTATGAGATAGCTAAATGTGGATAGATTTGAGACATGATTCTGCTATTGGTATAGCGGTTATTTTATGAGAAGTGCCTTAGGGTTTGAGACCTTGGTACATCATGTGACTTGTATTAAAAGATATTAACCTATTATAGTTAACGGTAAAGATTAAAGAATGATCTTGTTAGACTTTAATCACATAGGCTACATATGGGTTCGGAATTTAAAACTGCGTGATATTTTAGGTTGCTGGGTTGGATAACTAATAACTTAAAATATGTTAAAATACAAGAGGAATATGTGTAGTTATAATGTGTCTCAGAGTCAATTATAATCCTATTCTACATAGGCTTGTTGTTTATGTTTTCTTTTAAAAATAATTTTTAGAGGTCCATGTTGCGGTAGTTCCTTTAGATGTGGGTTTGTCAGAGGGGCATCTTTAGCGACGTCCCATTTCTTACTCCTAGAATTATAGGTGTCGAGTAAGTGTAGCTCATTATATTATTATAAATTTTTATTTTTAGTAAGGTTTTACATGTATACTTATTTTCAAAGTTGAACTTTAATATGAACGTACTTCATTTTTAGAGATGACTTATGTTATATTGGTAGTGATTGGTATCAGAGTTGGTTTTGTGTTGATTCGGTATTTCATTATCTTGTTATTGTTCATTCGATCCAATGTCATAATCAAGGAAATATTATTTATAAAAGGCTAATAACATGATGAGGGCATTGACAAAGAACATAAGATCATATATTGATTGTGCAAAACAAAACCAAAGAACACCATTGAAAGAATAAAACAAAGTTCAAATTCAAATAAGAATAACAGTTCATGAAAAAAAATGACTCAAAGATTCAGTAGTAGTGAAAATATCCAACACTTGTTAGATATTTTTAAGTAACATTTTTTATTCCTCAACGAGCGATTTGGTTAAAAACTTTTGTTTAACATCCTTAATGTTACTCAATTTTGGATGGATTCATATCTTTGAAACATCGGTTTGTTGAAAATTATTTTTTATATGGAGGCTTTAACTCATTCATTACTATGATGGGACGTTGATTTCAAATTTTCAAAGGTAGCATCATTTTTCAAAGGTAGCATCATCCAATAAAAGTAATATCCCTAAACACATCATCTCTCATGATTTCTTATATAGCTTATAGTTTTCCAACTCCTTCAAATCATGAATAAATCTTACACATACACATTTGAGGATAATGGTCTCTCTTTCACAAATATTCTAAGCTTTAAATCATTTGTAAAAGATTGTAAAACTTTGTCATTCCTCATAAAGTGTCATCTATATATTGTGTAATGTTGTAATACTGCATAACTTTAATGGACTTTAAATTAATTAAATTAAAAATCAGTGTATGTATATGTGTACTTATCTGTAATGACTTGAGTCCTCACTAGATTATTTTAGTTTATTATGGATATGAGTGTAGATGTTTTATTTTAAATTAAACTATAATTAAGATAAAGGTAAATTCAATTGGATAAATATAATTTAATTGGGTTTAACACCTTAAAAAGTTAGGTTTTAAGATGCATAGGCTAGTAGATGGTTTGGGATATAATTTATACTACTTAGAGATGATTTTGGACCTTATGGGTCAAGGACCATATGGGAGTTAACCTTAATTTCGTGGTTAATAATATAAAAAAAATATTAGGGTTAAGATGAATCATTTTACCAACTTATAAAGAAAACCCTAAAGCTAGAGGAGTGAGGCTACTTGGAGAAGAAGAAATTAAGGGAAATTGGACTTGGAGAAAAATGGATTAGGATAATTGAATTAGAATCTCATATCACTGTTCAATGCCAATTTAATTTGTATAAAGTTATAATTGATTTTTGTTATTATATCCTTACTTATTGGATTTTAAACCTAAATTTAGTATAATTATAGTTAAATGGTAAATTTATAATTTTGGAATTTTTAAATTAGGAAATATAGGTTAAACTTCATGTTTCTAGAATAATCGATGAAATTCACTATGCAATTTGATTATATTAATGAATTGAGATTTAATTTATGTTAAATTTACATAATTGAGACAAATCCGCTTTTATATGTCATGGAATTTTAGAGAATCTTAGGATATAGGGATAAGAGTGAATTCTAGGGTTCATAGCCTTTAGATTTACCATTAGAAATTGTACCCTATTTAGGGTTATACGCACGGCTATGGCAGATTTGGTAGTTTCTCTAATTTAAGGAAAAAGGAAGGGGGAATGCACTTTGGGACTTAAATTATAGTAAGATATTGATCTATGAGCTTTAATTATGTAAGTCTAATTACTTCACAATGAGGTAAGTATGTTAGCATTTGGATGACAAACTTGTAACCCTTATTGTTTTGTATATTATATGACGTACTGGGCGTGTGTACTCGTGGGATATGTACTAGAGGGGATATCCGTATGGGGCATAAGAAATGATGATTATGTTGGTATTGATGCGATGATATAGGTTTACCTTGATTGAGTGATGATTATTATATTGGTACCATGATGCAATGAGATGAGTTTACCTTGGTTATAATTACCCTAGGCACACTATGCTGAAATTCCCATTTTATGTAGAGTAAGATGCTCCAGCTGATCCTTTCATATAGACTTGGATATGGGACCATATTATTGGTATGAAGGAATAATGATTATCCCTTTAAAGATTATTTGATGGTTATAGGTGTAGGACAACCTATAATTATACCTAGTATGCATGAGTGATCCCCAAATGTGGTAGGATAGGCCTTCATTTTGTGCGGTCTTAAGAAGGGCCCTTGTATGAGGTACTAGTGTTGGACCATATCGATATTATATGAATATAAATTTAGTGAATACTTCTATTTAGATATAATACAATTGTGCTGTATAAGATGATTAACACTGGATTTGTTAAGCATAATTTCACAAACATTAATAAGACTTAATCATGGGAAATATGGTTTGGGATTAGATTCATATGCAATGTGGGGTTGTTGTGGGTTGGGATCACTTAAAAGAAACTAAAATATGAGAATAATATGTGTAGTTTATTGTAACCCGAACCCGGTTATATTCTTAAACTTCGTAGACTTGTTGTTAACGTTGTTGATTTACCATTTTTCATGACATAGTCCACCCGTGCAGCCTCACCCTTAATTTAGACTTGATCTCGTCCAAGTTGTCATTCATATGATGTAGGTGTTGAGCCTACATGCTCGTGCTTCTATACTCCTCTTATCTGTTCCGTTAAATTTACTTTATTGGGTGAATATACTATTTTATTGTATTTTATTTGGTATTGACTTGTATTATGATACTGTTATAGTTTTTGAGAATTCTATTACCATGTTAGATTTGGTATAATAGTATTGTGGGTCACTCATTTATGTTCAGTAATTTACATTATTTCTTAGTTTTATTTTTTAGACATGCTTAGAATGATACTCAATTGTTTAGACTTTTTTTTTACTTCTAACCAAACCAATCTAGTTTAAATTTTATGGGATGTCACATTTAGTATTAGATCCACTATCTAGTGTCCTAGGAATCTTGAGTGCTTCCATCGCTTTCTTCATATAATTCTTTGATACTTTACATCTTATTATTTATAATTTTATTGTATTTTCGTACATGTACATATACGCTTTTGTTTACTATCTTTCAAATGGTGAATACACGATGCCAATGAGTTACCCTATCGTGACCAACTACTAGCACTGAGTCATAGGGATAGCACCCCAATAGCAGCCACATCCACCTCCACCACCTCAGTGGGGATAAGAACCCTCTATACTTCAGTTTGACTTGGTCATTGTTATTGCATAGACGGTATGTCCGCCATGCAGTAGCAATATAGACCACCACCTTTACCACTAGTGGCCCCTGATCCCTCCCATCCTTTTAGATCCACTTAGAAGAGAGCTACTACTGCCATTGAGAAAAGGCGTCTGCCATAGTTCGCAGGATCTACAAACCCTATTATTATGCTACAGTGGAGGCATGACATCAAGCGACATTTATGCCTAATAGACTATACTATCATTCATCTTAAGATGCTATCTAGTTTCAAACTAGTAGGGGATGTTCTATAGTACTGGTCATTATTTACCACCATTGAGGACCAGGAACAGATGTCCATTTTATAGTTTTGGGAGAGATTTGAAGGGAAACATTTTTATCCATCACACCAGGAAGCCTTAAGGGAAAAGTTTGATCGACTATAGAAGGAGGGACTCCACAGTTGAAAAATATGAGAAGGGATTCGGCTAATATGTTTTTCTCCAGAAATAAGGGGATCAAAGATGAAAAATATAGATCGATTTGTTAGAGGCCTGTTATGGGGGTATCAGGTGATTATTGTTACGTAATCTGTCATAAACTATGTACACTCATATAGTGGACATCGCATTACCACTTTGCCAGGATTTTATGGAGTTTCTAAGTGAGAAAAAACCAAAGATGGAAAAGGTCACATTGAGTCATCTAGAGGGTTAGGAGGTTCATAATTCTAGGGAGGAGAAATTCAGGGGGAGAAACCCCAAAAGAGATTTTGAGGAGGAGATGATTATCACTGTCAAGCGAGCTGGGCTAGGAAAAGTATGGCCAACAGGTCCATCGGGGTAAGAGCTAGTAGGGCTAAAGTCTAAAAAGTCTGGATAGTACCCAGGGGAAGGGATAATGATTATTCTTGAATATTATATTCGGTACACCATTATTCTTTCACATTCTAGTATGATTGTGTTTATTAATTCCTATATTTACCCTCATTATTGGATAACCGTTCTTTTCTATATATATATGCTTTGTAAGGTTTATTTGATATTTTTAGGTTTTGCAATGCTAAATAGAGCAATTAGTTACATTTTGAAAAAGATTCATCACAATATGCAACTTCAAGGGCATTTTTGTAATTTCAAACTTCAAAATTTGGACATTTGGAATGCATGGCTTTGTATATCATCGGACTATCTTCACATTTCGGTGATCGTGCATCATTTCGAGTTTGAATGGAGAATTTAAGTTGATTACCGTTGGATGCTCTCATGAAATAATTGAAATCCAAGCAAGAAGATTGAATTTTACAAAAATAATCAGTTCTCACTTTTTGAGAATCGATTATCACTTTATTCCAGGATATAGTTCTTAAAAAGAGTTTGTGAAGGGAATTGATTCTCACTATTTAAGAATCGATTCTCAATATTTTCCATGCTCTCTATTTTTGCTAAAGTTTGTAAAGGGAATCGATTCCCACATTTTAGGAATCAATTCTCATCCCCATTATTCAGATATTTTGAGATTTCTGAATTTTTTTTTTTGTTTAATCCACTTACTATAAATGGTAAGTGGATATTTTAATTGTATTATCTAGTTTTAGTTTTAATTAAGGGTGTGAGATATGTTTCCCATTATTTTTTAAGTTTCACTGATTAATTATATGTTCTTACCAACATGCTTTTGTTGTAAAAATTTGAAGACTTTCAAAAATATTTTCTTTTTTTCTCCTATTTTGGGCATTTTGCCCTTATATTTGATGATCATTCAAATAAATTCCCAAAACGGTAGATAATTCAATGATATGCATTCTCAATTTTAGAAGCTATTGTAATTTAGTCCTATAATCATTGATATTGTGAAAAAACTTCATGAATTGAATTGAACCCATGAGCACATGCATTTTTCTTGTTTAAGTGATTTGGTTTAATATCTTTATAACTCAGTGATCTTTTATTGCATTGTATATACTTATATCAATTGAGCAGTGTGCTTTTATTCATTTGTGAGTGTTTATATATTACTTTTTTGTCCTTAAAAACGTTCAAGTCATAGGTAATCTCATTATTCTTTCTTTGATCATTCATTAATTGAGTTCATTTTGAAATGTGTTACTTAAGTATGATTTTCAACATTGTTTTGGATCAAGAATTACATAACCCTTAGGAAAGATCATAGGACCTCTTTTTAAGCACCCATATTGACCTTGACCACGCCATTTATATTTTCCCTAGTCAACCCCTTTGAGCCTAAATAAGAACCTTTCGTTTCAAAATCCAAAATCCCATAACCAACTCCATATTGGAATTTTAAACCTTATATATACCTTCCATGCCTTTTTTTGGAATGATACTTGGGATTTAAAGATATTTTTGTTTCATGGTTAAAATTAAGCCTATGAGTTGACTTTTACTCTCAAGAAAAGGGAAAAAGAAAATAAAAGAAAAAGTGAGTGAGAAAAAGAGATGAAAAAGAAAAAAAGTGAAAAAGAAAATAAAAAGAAGAAAATGAAAGGGATTGAAAAAAGAAAGAATCTCGTAGTTGTTCAGAGAACAATAAAGTTGGTCGTACTCTAATATTATATCATTGCTTTATATGGAATTTATATTCCAATTTTGAAATTACCCGCGATTTTCCATTTATCCCAAGTATTCGTCCCCGAACACTTTGAATCATTATATATACCTTCATTTCATAACCTTAACCTCAAATATGTATTATAACCCTATAAAGTCCTTTGTGATCCGAAGATAAATGTGATTCAAAAGACATAATAGTTATGATAATCTGTTAAATTGCATTTCACTTCATTTGATGAACGGTGTCTTTTCATTGAGATTATAATTTTTCATTTTATATATAGTGTTCTTCATTGATGACTTGTGTGTAACTTAGTTTCCTTTTACAGTTATTCCTTATGCCCACATGCCCCCGTGTGTTACACCCATTTCTAAGTATTTTTATTTGTTGAGTGTAATCATCGGAGAGGATTTGAGTTCATGCTCACTTTAATGTTTATCTAAATTATAAAAAAAAAAATTACCAAATCATAATTTTCACTTATGCACGCTCTTCCTCCCATATTTATGTTTTTAATTATGATGAAGTTGTTCTAATAATGTTAATGATTTCAGACTTTTGGGTGAATCTATTCACTACATTAATAACTTGTTAAAATCCTTTTTCGTTGTTGTAGACTTATTAATTGGATCAGAAAATTATTTGAATGATCATCGAAAATAAGAGGAAAATTCCTAACAAAAGGGAAAAGGAAAGATGATATTTTGAAAATTATTAAATTCTTCAACAAAAAAGCATACATGGTAAGAAAATGTAATTAAATCTAATAAAAGTCCAGTGAATGGGAAGAATAAGGACAACAAGGCCGTGGTCAGGATCTTCCCATCAGAGGACAATGTTATACTTGTGGTATATAAGACGTCCCTTCTATCCCCACTATAGTGACATGCCTTGTGTCCAGCACATACGACTTTTCTTCAGGCACAAAGATGCCCACAACTTCATTATGGACGTGTGTACGACATCCATCAGGCATGCCAGATAGTGAAGCCTCGGGTGATTGAGGTTAATTTTACATTTATTATAGTTATGCACGCGTCACACTCATTTTCTAGTTATACATTTGTATCTATGTCGGGATTGGTAGGTATAGTTGAGGATATGTCCTCACGTTGATACTCCAGTAGGTAGAGGTGATGCCTTACGGCATATTTGTAGAGGTTTGGCAGTAGATATCAGTCGTTTTTTCTATGGATGTATGATATCATTTTGTGCATGGATTGGCTAGCCTATTATCATGCATAGATAGATTGCAACGTGATGGACACGATATGTTCTTAGTGAGACACCCTGCCTATTCTAATCATGGGTGATAAGTCCATTATTAAATTAAACAGTAATCTTTAATGGTTTCATTCTTAGCATCACTGTCGAAACACAGATATATTACTAATACCCTAATGGCCCGGTGTCAAAATTTTAATCTTTTTACTAACATGCAGGAATATAAAGTACTAAACCACATTCATCATCCCAAATAACAACATAATAAATACTAGAAGATTTGAATAAATAAAAGTGACTGGAATAAACACTCCATAATGAAATATGAATACAATCATCCATAATATAAAACCAAATCCAACACTCGAAATAAAATGGAAGTACAGAGTCTCTTAAATAACTAGTAGTTGAAGATGGGAGTTATGCCCAACTAAGATCACCATATAATGGAAAAGAACTGATAGAAGTAGAAGCGTCTACAACCGAAGTCATACAACTTCCATAGCGATTTCATCACATCAAGTGGCAATGAACTCCTAAGCAGGGAACCCCTGTGGCTGGGAACCTAAAAGGTTTTTACAAAAATAGATTTGCAATGGGTCAAAGCCCGAGTGAAAACAAATATTTGAAAGTATTTGAAATGCAAGAAGAGCATATATTGTATACATGTTAATTCCACGTGCTCTCGCTTGAGATTCTCAGCTCTCAACTATTTGTACACACCTATTGTATTCTCCTAAACCGTCCTAGTTATGCTAAGTCGCCTAACTATTTCGAACCAAGTTTCTTACTACATACTAACTCGTGGTGCCCACCCATATTACCCATATAATACGTTACAATTTCCCAATGTCTTTAATCCAATTATGAATTGCTCATTTAAATGATAAGTTTTCGCATACTTAAGTTATTTTAGATATCATTATCTATCTCATCTACTAGTGCACTCATAGTAAAATAAATTATATGTATATATGTACATAACAGTTATAATATATACGAATACGGCACCCCTAGGTAGATACCTGCGATGGGGGCATAATATCCTATCAAGTCTGGGTATATTACGTACTAAGTAAAGGACGTCCGATTTGGAATCACTCTCGAATCGAAATACAACTCACATAAATTGGAGGCGAACATAATTCTAAACCTTTGGGCTACGCACACACCTAACACACCCAAATAACTGGTCACACTATCATAAACACGAGTAGTGCTCAATCCCTAAGTTCTATATTCTGAGGTACAAGTCAAAATCCACCAAATGGCTCATCAGGATAAGAGTATCCACGACACGGAACCTCTCGTGATAGCAGGTAGTGTAGGTATGTTCATTACACATAATAAATCAAACAATAGGTATTCACACACACACACACACACACACACACACACAAATATATATATATATATATATATATATATATATATATATATATATATATATACACACACATACTAGGGTGTACCAGCACCGATGGAAAGGTGATGAATTTGCCCCCAAATATCTTTGATTTTCACACACTAGTATCCTTGTTGATGGCACAGTAATAAATTTTCTCTCCAGTATTTGTGGTTATAGAACAATCACTCCCACGTATGGTGTTATTCATTTGTGCCTAGAGTGTACCCGTGCTGATGGCGCGGCGATAAATTTGTTTCCGTGATATTTTGTACTTGTGTCGATGGCATGTCAATAAATTTATTCCTGTGATAAATTTGTTTCCATGCCTATGTAGAATAGAATTATTGTTGTAAAAAATTTAAAACGTAAATTATCATTTGCATTTTATCAAACATGTAAGGGAAATAATCATATAAATTTTTAACATCAAGCGTACAACATTATCATACGTAATGAGCACCAATGAAAACTCAACCAAACATGTGTAATTATAACGTGACTGGGAAAAAAACAATAACCAAAAAATTCCTAAAAAACTAAACAAATAATGTCAAGAGTAATTTTTAAGTTCAAATCATAACTTTAATGCACAATACTATATGGTCTCCCACCAACAAATTGGGGCTGCTTTAAGTTGATCATAATTAATTATTATCTGATTTAAACTCGTGAAAAATTGTGCAAAATTGAGAAGCTGATTGAAATACATTTTCCCATCAGTAGAAAAATACATTTTCCTATTGGTAAGCCAAATAAAAATCATATGCCACTTGATGGAAAAAAGTTTGATGTCTCTGGGACAATGTCTTAGAGATGTGACTGGTCAATTCTCGTGACGTGGACCCATATTTCTTATGAAAATGGGTTCGTGCCAGCAGGATTGACCAATCACATCTCTAAGACATCAAAAGTTTGATGTCTTAGAGACATCAAACTTCTTCCCGCCACTTGATTTAACTTCTTACAACCCTCTCTCTAGATGTCGATTTTTTGGGCATTTTAAAAGTGAGAGTGCTACTATTGTTCAATAACTATTTTTTTAGTACAATGGAGTGTACTCGAATTTCTCGAGCTCCATGTACTGTACCAACATTTATTATTCACTCAACGACCCAACAACCAAATTGAATATCAAACACGACATAAACCCAACAACCAAATGAATAAATCCTCATCCCATACATATAGGAAGTAAAAAGAATGGAAAAGAGATATTTCACACCACACATTTTGGCCAACCACGTAGTAAACCGAACTTTGAAACACATAAAATTATTAGATCTATTTTTTAGTAATGTTGCCAAAAAAATGATTACATTTCATAAATAGATCCACACATACACTGTGGTTGTGAAGACTAATTTGGAACCCGAATTACAAAAAAAAATCAATGAACTACCAAAAGTCAGAAATTCCAAAACAACTGTTAAAAAATTAAAATAGTCATAGAAGTACCTGCAAAATGGAAAAATAAAAGGAAAGATTAGCGTGAGAGAGAACGGGGTTTCCAATGGAAGAAACATAAATAAACTATTAAAGGAGTATTCTAGTTTCTTTGTTCCACACTTAAATAAACCGTGAAGAAGAAACATAAATAAGACTTCAAAGTTGCAAATAATCCTAACCATGTAAACTGTATAATTAAAACCAAGAACATTTAAAGTTGCACTAAGAGAGAGAGAGAGAGAGAGAGAGAGAGAGAGAGAGAGAGAGCATCTTACCACCTATTAAAATCGAAAAACACAATCATGATCAATACAGTGGAGCTGGGTTTAAATGAATCTAGAACAAACAAAATAAAGAGAAAATACTATACCTGATACATGTGGGTTCTTAGATAAAATATCTCCCACCAAAGAAGATGGTTGGTTACTCCAAGAGTGAGTGAAACTCAAGCAGACGGGGGCGATGTTTTGGTGAGTGTGGAACAAAATAGGATTTGTACCTGAAAAAAATGATGAAAGCTAACAATCTTAAACCCATAACCCATAACAAATAAAAACTGGGTTTGGGTTTCTTCAACACAAGAGAGTATTGGGAGAATCAAACCCAAAACTCGCAAAAAAATTGACACCCTAAATTTCTATACTCGCACAATAAAAGAAAATATAAGAAAAATAAATGCCTTATGAAAATAGGAGAATACCTTACCATCATATTTGTAACTTAATGACTCTTGGAACAACCCGAGATCTATAACTTTGTCTTGGTTTGTGCAAAGAAAAAATATCAACCCGGTGTTGCAAGAAACTGAACCTGACGGTGGTTATAATATGACTCTAAGTACAGTGTGAAGAAAGAACAAACCTTGAAAGGTTTTGAGGCATCTACTAAATTTTCTAACACAACCTTGAATCTTTGGGTTCTTATTTGTCCTCTTATTTATCTTCCTCGAGTTTCTTCACCTCCTCTTGTTTCGTTTCATCTACTTTGTGCTCTTCTGGTTTCTTTTCTTCCTGAACAGAGGTATATCATAATAAATAAAAAACACAAAATAAATATAGTATATTTCTCTCCGGGTGAACATGGATTTGAGTTAGAGAGAGAGGTTGCATAGGTATAGGAAGGGTGAGGCCTTATTTGCAGTGTGTAAGAAAGTGGGGGATGGGAGAACCCTTCTCTAACAGACGGGAGAGGCTCGAGGAAGTTGATACAAACACTCAACATTTAAAATCGTGGTTACAAACTTGACGTGTGGGTCTCTATCTTACCCTCAGTTAGCTTATACAATCAACTCCAAGATTAAATCTCAGCCATGAGTTATCCTGGAAAAAAAGTCCCTCCTGCTTTATTATATATATTCAGTATAGGTATACAAGTAACCTATAATAAATCCCGTACGTAGCATGTAACTCTCGAATATCCTACGCATTAACCATTTACCATAATTCTTCTCATCGTATAATCCCGAATGTTTTCCAATATTCGAAAGATTACCAATTGTCCATTAAGTCAATTCAGTAGATACCCCACTCATACCGTACTTGTCTAGGTCATACGTCCCATTAATTTCTCGTGACATGATTTTATTCTCCGAATTAGGTTTTATTACCCAATTATTCGTAATTAACCTTAGCCCTAAATTCTCCTCATGTGACTAAGTCTCAATCCCAACATTGGCCTACTAGTAATTAAAATATCTCCCATTATATTTTAAATTTACTTTAAAAGTCAACCTGATCATTTCCCATGAGTTCTAAGAAAAAAGGGGGGAAATTGTCCAATTCTAGGAAACCGAATCGACTCGGCCTTGTTCTGAATTGATTCTCTTTTCGAATCGATTTGGCTAAGGAGGCAAATTGATTCGCTGCAATAAGTATTGTCTTCTTCCTTTAATTTTTATGGGACTTCACCATTTTCAATCCTCTAAACCACCATTACACAACCCCAAACTCCCAACCAAATGTACTTAACATCATAGTAACATGTATAAACAATTTCTCACATAATAGAATCATTAAATCATTAAGGAACACCTTTAAATTGAATTAATTCAACATTAAATTCCAAAACCCTAGATTATCACTTTTGTTCAAGAACTTCAATAAGAACTAAGATTTCTTCACATGTTCATACTAAAAATTAGTTAAATTTGTTCGACATGCACAAGGGATTAAACCTAACATGATTCCTACACAAGAACATGATTTAAATCTTCCATACACTAACAGGGATGGTATATCTTTTAAAATTTAACAAGATAAATACTTTCTCCAATTAGTAGGTTGGAATCTCTGTAAAACAATGGTATGGTTGGTTTCCTTTCCTCACGATCTACGTTCCGGTGGTGGTTGTAGTGCAAACACGGTGCGGGATGCCTTTGAAACTCCTCTCCTTCCTACTCCTGTGGCCTCTCGATGGTTTAGTAACTGCTAACCCTAACTCCCTCACCCTACCACATGATATATTTATATCAAGCTCGTAGGTCCCCTTTCCTTAAAAATCCAAAAGATCGAAATACCCTCCCAGGGTGCCGGTTTGGCCTAAAAATTCTTCGAGACTCAAACTAAAATCCCGAGTACACTTTTCTGACTATCTAGACCCTTTCGGATACATTGTCACACTCTAGATGACCATTTAGATGACTCAAAAAATAAAGTACCTTTTATCTCATAATATTATGTCCTGACACAACTGACACGCGCGTCCCTAGTAAATTACTGTAATTATCGTATTTCTCACTCACGACAATCATAAAACTTTCTTATTAATTTATTACTCATTCACCAGGTAATATTCAATATAAATAAATATTAACGATTGTCTCGCTAATTAATATTTATTTTAACCCGGATTAATTATCCATTTTAATTTAATTAATCCTAATATAAAAATTATTAAAATTACGGGGTGTTACACTTACTTTCTATGCCTATTGATGGGTTCACTATTTTGTATAAATTATTCCCAAATCTAGGCCTTTCTAGGCCCATTGTATCATAAATAATGAGCTTTTAGAGTCATTTTCGTAAAATATAAAAAAAATGCAAGTTTGAATAAAATTTAAATTAAAAATACAATTTTAATAATTCAGGGGGTGAAATCATAATTTTCAAAACTTTATGGGCCTAAAAATAATTTTTAAATATTTATCTAGGCGAAATAAAGTTCTCTATGAAATTTTATATGCAAAGAGGAGAAATTCAATAATTTTCAAAATATTACTTTAAATTTGAATTACTCATTTTTATTTTTCATTTTTACAGGTACCTCAAAAATTTGGACAACAAATGAGTCAATGTGCAAAAATTATCGGGATACGTCACGACATGACACGGTTGACACATATGTACTAAATAGTTTTTATAAAATCGCTCGAGTGTCCATTGAGGTCGTGCCATAACTATTCGAAAAGTTTTTGACAAAACTCACAACTTTGAAGTTCAGACGAAAATGAGATTTTGAAGTTTTTGGGGTAAAAAAAGCATTTAAAGTTGGTGTTATGAACAATGACATGAATAATGCCAAAATTGAGGATAATTATTTTTAAAAAAAGACTTCTCAATTATATCCAACTCTTACCATGATTCCATGAGATAATTACCAACTCAAATACAACCAATCAAAGAGAGTCTCACCACAACTCAAATACCTCACCCCTTTCCCTATAAAATGGACTTTTGGGCTCATAATTTCATATGTAATTTCGGGGTGCAATTTTTGGGTGATTGTATTTAATTTGAGGGCTAAGTTTTTATCATTTTTTTTACGATTGTGAGACAACTTATTGTAAGTTTGATTTATCAATGAAAATCTCCACTCATTCTTGCAATTTCTCTTTCATTATGGTAGCCTGGTTCTTTTATTAGGATTAAGGTGAAGTTTATCATAGTTAGCTAATATTGTCACGTTAGTTTGATTGATGTTTATTACCTACTTGTTTTAATTATTATAAAAAAATTGGTAAGTGTGTTTTAAAACCTTCAAACTTATTTTATCAATCAAGTTTTGAGATTTTAAAATAGTAATTTTTGATAGATTATGCTTGCACTTTGATTGTTTTGATAGTCCATATTTAAATACATTTGCGAATTTTAAAAATTTTATTTTCTAAGGGAATGTGGATTTTAGCTATCTATTAGAGACGTTAAAAATATTTCGAACATAACCATCTTATTTTTCGAATTAAACGTGACGAGAGTTGGTTTAATTCGAGTTATAAAATGGGAATGACAACATTAAATTAGTATGCAATATTAGTTAATTCATCTGAGGGAGTCATAATATCATTAGATTCGATACCGATTGTTTAGTAGTTTATAGACTTATTTGAGGAGGTTCAAGGGTTACCACTAGCTAAAGAAGTAGACTTTTGCATAGATTTAATGTTGGGCACCAAGACCATAACGAGGGTACCATACGAGATGGATCCGTTAGAGATGAAGTAGATGCATTAGCATATCCACCAGTTACTAAGTCAAGGGTTCATATGGAGGAGTGTGTCTTTATGGTGAGTTCTAGTCTTATTTCTGAAGAAGAGGGATAGGTATTGGATTATGTACAGATTATCGAGAGTTGATTAAAGTTATGATATGGAACAAGTATCTGTTACCACACAACGATGATTTATTTGACTAGTTGAAGGGAGCATCATTCTTCTCCAAGATTGACTTGCGCTTAGGGTATCACCAGTTACGTATTCCGAATAGGGAAATTCCGATGACAGATTTTCTAACCCAATATCAATTATACGAGTTTTGAGTCATATTGTTTGGGCTGACCAACGCGCCAACGATGTTCATGGAAATTATGAATCAATAGATCAATTCATAATTTTTTTATTGGTGGCCTTTTTATATACATAAGATCGAATGAAGAGCATTGAGATCATTTGTAGTTGGTTTTGTAGACATTATAGGAACATAGCCTATACATAAAGTTCTCTGAGTGTGGGTTTTGATTGCGAGAGGTACAATTCTTGGGTCATGTTGTATCCACATATGGTATTTCAGTGGATTGGAAACATTTCTTCAATTGTAGTGTGGATACAACCCATGACACCTACCCAAGCTAGAAGTATTACGCCCCAACTTAATTAAGCTAAAATCATCCTTTTAATTATAGAGATAAATTCCCTTAAACAATGTTTTTCTTTAAATCTCTCGAAAAATAGCACCAATTTTTTTTCTTTTTCAAAGGCCTATTTAGGTGAAAACATAACTACCTTAACATGTAATTTACAAGTACTAAATAATTGTACATATAAAAGTTCTTTAGTTTAACATTTACCCCAAAAGCTTGTTGATATCCAACCCATATTAAAAATATGTCACTCCCTCGTTTAAGGTCCTAATTTGGCAGTGAACTCCAAATGATAGGCATACCTGAAACATAAAACTATAGGAGTGTAAGCAACACAAGCTTATTAAATGACCATATACCACACACACACAACACATATAATAAATTGTAATAACTATGTTTACTTTCTAATGTTATAACCCAACAGGATTTGTGTAACTCTCGCAAGCCCAGACCCGCCATCCCAATTGATAATGGGGAACACCAAATCCCATAATTAGTCCGAAGTACAACAAACCTATAAGTTGGATTAACGGGGCCGTTGCATCCCGTAGGAACCACCACCGTCTTTAACATTAACATTAGATAACATCATTTAACATTTTTAATCATACGCATGTTTCATAACACCACATCACTCTATAAGTATCACCCCACATTTATTTAACTACACAATTCCATATGAAAATATAAGTATCTATATTTCATTGGACATGTCACTCAATTTGAATTTGTTATTAAGATTAATGCCAAAACTATTTCCTTGGTATGTCAATATTAGCCGTTTGCCCATCTAACAATTTAACACCATTAGTATTTGAATACCCCAAATAACATTAAACTCGGTAACACATCACATCAGTTGGTAAATCTGAAATAACTGAAAAGGACCTAAAAATGATACTCTACATTTCTATAACACCCTATTCATTAGGGTTCTAACACAATTTACGTAATTAAATTAAGAATTCTCTAGACAAAGTTACGCTCGTTTTATTACAACCTTTTCCAACTCGTTTTTGCAGAAAAACAACAACAAAACTTCATCTTCCAAGAATTTTTTTAATTTTTATACATCATAACTCTCCATGATATTTCACCCAATATCAATAAACATATTGAATAAGACAAATTAAAGTTTCATAATTTTTCGGATTCATTTGCTATGTCGAGCAAAACGTTAAACATTTGGTATGCACACGTACTCTTTTGTGGAAGATTTTATACCAGAACTACAAACTATCACCAAAGATTTATTTCTTAGTATTTTTACATAATTTTCCGATATGATATAAAAATGTGGGTATAGTGTTATCTCTAACTTGAATTTATTGATTTCAACCAGTATTCAATGATTTATACCACTTTTAACACATCTAGGTCGGATTAGAACATCAAAGCATAACTTAACATGATTAAGTATACATACTCTCCACCTCGGGCATCAATTATGGAAACATATACTAAGCATGTTTTTGCATATATATACATCATATACATGAATATCCTACATAAAAAAGTTTCACGAGAAGGAAATTCAAATCTGGGACATTAAAGTTAACATTTACGATCCTAACACAAGTCCTCATGTATGCTCTTAAGCCATCCTTGGTTTAACTCAATTTGGACAAATGGGTATCATCCAAATATTTATCAAAATCAGAAACAAAAATATACAAAGTTCAAAGCTCATTCACGTGACGAACTTTAATAACGAGATAATTACCTTCCGAAAATTCCCTTATTTACAATAATTTTTCGAAGGAGCTCTTCCTTAACTATTTTTTCTCTCTCCATAAGCATTTTTCTTCTCAAGCTTCTCATTTATTATGGGGAAGGAAGTTTATATCTGATTTTTAAACTAGAAATACATTTTAAAGGTGTCCAATAGCCATAAGGCTAGTGGTAGCACATGATTGGTTGGACGAGAGGTCCAATCAAAAATTTCACTACTGACATTTGTCTTGCCTTTGTAAAATCACCATAACTCCCTATTACGGGCCCTAATTTACTCTCACATTGAGTCTATGCATAGATAACTTATATATCTACAACCTTAATAATTTCGTGTTTTCCCAAAATCATAAAATTAGTATGCTTAATTTGGGCTCGAACATAAGAGTAATAATTTACTCAAAATTTCATAACTTTCACATTTGGCGACCAAACATCGCCAATTTTGGACCAACACCTTGGTTATATTTGATAATCATAATTATGTATGAAAAACATATTTTCATGAAACATTTAACCACATAACTAATCATTTGATCTAAACAATTTATCCCCGATCGTAAGCTCAATTAACATCTAACGCAAACAACATATATATCACTTGAGTATGCATCCCCCAAATATGATAATTAACATGTTTAACACCCCTCACCAAACTTATAAATCATAACTTATACTTAATCATGTAATTAGCATTCCTAATCACGTTTTAGTGCCTTATAATTTTACCCCCTTATAAAAAAAATCATCCTCAAAATTGAACACATAAGAACATACCAAACATATGAGGATATTACTCCATCATCTTGTTCTCTTTTTCCCAGGTGGCTTACTCCACATTTTGACTTTTCACATATCGTTACTGATGGAATTATTTTATTACGTAACACCTACTCCTTCGATCTACAATAGCGATTGGTTCCTCCATGTAGGTCAAGCCATCTTTAAGCTTTATTGGTTGTGAAATAAACACATGTGAATGATCAAGCACATACTGACGTAACATTAATACATGACAAACATTGTGTATCTAAAACAGTTCTTGTATCAAAGCCAATCTCTAAGCTATGATTCTAACTCATTTCACTATTTCATAAGGGCCAACGTACCTAGGACTTAATTTGCCCTTGTTCTCAAATCTCATAACCCTTTTTTTAAGGATAAACATGTAATAATACTTAATCACCTTCCTCAAATTTCAATTCCTTTATTATGTTGTTTGCATAACCTTTTAGTCTACTTTTCACTGCCTTCAGGTGATTAGGAACAATATTTATCTTTTTAGTAGTTAGTTGCACAATTTCTGGCCCAAGTAATTTTCCGTTCTCCTACTTTGGTCCAACACACTGGGGTTTGAACTTCCTCCCATTCAAGGCTTCATAAGGATCCATCTCAATACTCGAATGATTACTATTACTGTAAGCAACTCTATAAGTGACAAGTGTTCATCCTAACTTCCCTTGAACTCTAATACATAAATTTTTAACATGTCTTCAAGTGTCTGGATCATTCCCTCTAACTGCCCATTAGTCTGAGAATGAAAAGTTGTACTAAATTTCAATTTAATCGCCAAAGCTTGTTATAAACTTGGCCAAAAGTGAGAAGTAAACTTAGGATCTCGGTCCGAAATAATAGAAATAGGTTCATCATGCAATCAAACAATCTCATCCACATATATTTTGGCATATTTAGCCATTGAGTAAGTAGTTTTAACAGGAATAAAATGTGTCGACTTAGTATATCTATTAATGACAACCCAAATAGAATCAGACCCTATTGATAATTTTGGTAAACCTATACCAAAATCGGTAGTAACATGCTTTGATTTTCACTCAAGAATAGGCAAGGACTATAGTAAACTACTAGGATTTTGATGCTCCACCTTCACTTATTGGCAACCAGACATCTAGCAAACAAGTCTGCAGTATCGTGTTTTATTCCCGACCACCGATAACATTGTTTCAACTTTCTATAAAGTTTTGTGCTTCCTGGATACATAGCATATAAAGAACAATGGGCTTCATTTAAAATCGTTCTCCTTAAATTAGTCACGTTAGGTGCACACAAACGGTTATCATACTTAAAAATGTCATTATTACGAATAGAAAATTCATTTGCTTTACCCATTTTCATAGTCTGTAATTTTCTCCAATTCTCTAAGTCCTGCTTGTGATGGTCGTATCCAGTCTATTAGCATAGTTCGGACATTTAAATGCGCTAGTATTTCACGCGACTCATTTAACGTTAACTTCTTCCTTATTAAAGTTAACTCTCTTAGCAAGTTAACTCGAGCACGGTAAATTAAAAATACTCGGCCTAGAGACTTTCTACTCAAAGCATCAGTAACAACATTAGCCTTACCCGGATGGTTATGTATTGTGTAGTCATAATCCTTAATAAATTCCATCCATCTTATTTTCAAGAAACAAAATTTCCATCAGCATAAATAACATGACCCAAAAAATACTACTTTGGTCTAGCTAAAATTCACATTTAGAAAATTTAGCATATAAGTGCTTCTCTCACAAGGTTTATAAAATAATAAGCATGTGACATTCCATTCCCCAATAAAGTTAAATTCAGGTTCACCCGGTAATCGAAACACTACCTCCCTTCTAAAGAAACCTAAACATACATGATATGAGGACAACCAATCCATACCCAATATTACATCAAAGCCATGCATATCGAAAGGTAATAAGTCAACCAACAACTCCTTTTCACTTATTCGCACCATACACTCCCTACACACCCTATCAATAAAAAAAAATATCCCACACTGGAGTAATAATAGCTAAACCAGAATCTAATGATGATAGTGGTTTATTAAGATGCAATAGATAATGCAAGACATAAAGAATGTGTAGAACCAGGATCTATCAACACATAAACGTCTTTATCATTTATACGTAAGGATAATCGTCAAATGATTTGTTATCAATGAAAGTCAATTCCCAACTCATATATTATACCATACCTTTATATAAGTATGAAAAAATTTCACACATAACAGATTATTGTTGTATCCTCTCATATTAACAATGAGTGAACATTCTTAATAAACCAAACATCATTCTTTACGTTTCTCACTTCATTCCCATAGTCCATCCTTATCATCGAGTAACATTTCAAATAATAAATATTCTATTACATGACTAACTTTTTATAGTTCATATCTCCAATCTCCATTCAATACTTTAGATGATAAACATCATATTACAATACTAACTTATTACATATCATTTTCTCATCTTCTGCTCAATACCAAATACATGTGTTTGACTTTGACTACTATCCGTATCATCTCTTAATTTTTTGAGTATGTTAAATATCGTTCTTACGATCCTTAATCTAAACATAGCCTCGTCACTTTCCATATATTGATAATGAACAATCATACACCATATGTTTATTTTTAACCAATACTCCATATTCACTTTCATGTATATTGTGCAGTCATGCACTATGAATTTAATATAACTTCTCACTATATTCCTTTTTTAGCATTGTTTGATTGTTCTTTAACTAAACATACAATGACCTTAACAAGTCATTTATCCAACAAAATAACATTACAATCATAATCGTGCCCCAATGATTTTATCATTATAATCTTACGCAACATCATTAATACACTCATCTTGCCCGTTTAGTAACATGGATGTTAAGCGTAACATCACCACTTAAAACTTTAACCATACTTACTAACTCCATAATACTTATCTAACTATTATATGTCTTATTTCTTTCAAATAACTTGTTCAAATACCTTAATGTATCATATTATGGTATCTCACATAACACATTCTCCTTACACATACTTCTTGGTAACTCCATATAATGTCAACCATATTCTTTATATGACGCACTCTTAGTGATAACACATACGCACAATGACAAATACAACTCGATATCCCCCCAAAGTAGTTATGGATATTTAAATCCAACTAGCATCTTTCTCATACTCATACCTTATTCCCTACTCGTCATTAGTTAAGGTTTATATCTCATTTATTTATTAACTGTGAAAGTCTCATTTAGCCTCGATTATATTTTATCAAAAATTCATCACACCCCATCATACTAAATTTATATTTCATCATGGACACATCCCATTAGGTTTTACTGCTATTGAGTATAAACATACACTTGCCTCCTTTTTTCTTATTTAATTACTCCTACTCAGTTATCATATACACTAAATATCAATAATTCTCCACCCTTCATTCCCAATTACATCTTCAATTCTCATAAATAATTTTTAACTTTCATCTGATAATAAATTCCTTACCATAATACACAACACATACTCCTAAAAGGATTCCTTAATATTTTAAACTTCGAACTCTTTAATACCTCATCTTAACTTTACTATTCATATAAGCGTTTCAAAACATCACAAGAGTAATATCCACTATATGTATTCATATTATTAAAGACATACATTTCAACTCTCATTACTCTTTATTTTACTTGTAATAATTCACTATGAATTCATATTCTGATCATTTTTTATATATCGACTAGTTATTGAATTTCATACCTTTTCACATGTTAAATATAAACTAATCCAACTAATAACCTACTCATTTAACCTATGTGAATCTTCATTTTTATTCACATTCCAACAATTTAAGTCTCATTAGAATCATGTAACAATAATTCTTCTCACTTCTCATCCTTTAATGGAATATGTGTTCCCATACATAACTCTCCCATATAGATGATGAGCGTACCCATTCATAATGATATACGTAACACAACTTAAGTCCATATAATCAGCATAGGAAGAGATCACCTCCAATGCTTCATAATTTTTTTGTCAAGTTCACATATACAAGTATAAAAATAGATCACTTCCAATACTTCCCAATTTGTATAACACATTGTGCCTTCAAAATTTTGTCCATCAATGACACATTTGTTCATACAACATAAAAAAGAACGCAATGCTTTATATTAAAATACCTGTATTCGCTGTCATCCCTGAATAAACCTTAACATCTTATTTCCTTTCCTGCAAGATCCTTGCATTTCATATCACGTACAATAATTTATGTGTATAACTGATAGATGTTAGTCAAGCAATCAAATTTAAAACTTAATAACAAATCCTTCATGTCCACGCCTCAGGAATCCAACATACTTAAATGTATCCCTTGAAACTGAATACTTATAACTCGAAAAAATTTCTACGTCCACTACCAATCTAAACCCTCACACACTGTCAAGAACCTAATAACCATTCTCTGATACCAACTAGTCGCGCCCCAAATTAATTAATCAAAAAATCATCCTTTTAATTATAGAGATAAATTCCCTTAAACAATGTTTTTCTTTAAATCTCTCGGAAAATAGCACCAATGTTTTTTTCTTTTTCAAAGGCTTATTTAGGTGAAAACATAACTACCTTAACATGTAATTTACAAGTATGAAACAACTGCACATATAAAATTTCTTTAGTTTAACATTTACCCAAAAAGCTTGTTGATATTCAACCCATATTAAATATATTTCACTCCCCCATTTAAGGTCCTAACTTGGCAGTGAACTCCAAATGATAGGCATACCTAAAACATAAAGCTATAGGATTGTAAGAAACACAAGCTTAGTGAATGACCATATACCACACACACACCACACATATAACAAATTGGAATAACCTTGTTTATTTTCTAATGCTATAACCCAACAGGAATTGTGTAACTCTTGTAAGCCCAGACCCGCCAGTCCAATTGATAATGGGGAACACCAAATCCCATATGGGGAACACTAAATCCCATAATTAGGCCCGAGTACAACAAACCTATAAGTTGGATTAATGAGGCTGTTGCATCCCATAGGACCCACCACAGTCCTTAACACTAACATTAGATAACATCATTTAAATTTTTTAATGATACGCATATGTTTCATAACCCCACATCACTCCATAAGCATCACCCCACATGTATTTAACTACGCAATTTCATATGAAAATATAAGTATCTATATTTCATTGGACAGGTCACTCACCTTTAATTTGGTAATAAGATTAATACCAAAACTATTTCCTTGGTATGTCAATATTAGCCGCTTGCCCACCTAACAATTTAACATCATTAGTATTTGAATACCCCAAATAACATCAAACTCAGTAACACATCACATCAGTTGGTAAATCTGAAATGACTGAAAAGGAACTAAAAATGACACTCAACATTTCTATAACACCCTATTCATTAGGGTTCTAATACAATTTACGAAATTAAATTACGAATTCTCTAGACAAAGTTACGCTCATTTTATTACAACCTTTTCCAACTCGTTTTTGCAGAAAAATAACAACAAAACTTCAACTTCTAGGAATTTTCTTAATTTTTATACATCAGAAATCTCTATGGTATTTCACGCAATATCAATAAACATATTGAATAAGACAAAATTAAAGTCTCATAATTTTTCAGATTCATTAGCTATGTCGAGCATAACGTCATACACCTGGTATGCACACGTACTCTTTTGGGGAAGATTTTATACCAGAACTACAAACTATCACCAAAGATTCATTTCTTGGTATGCTTACATAATTTTCCGATATGATATACAAATGTGGGTATAGTTTCATCTCCAACTTGAATTTATTGATTTCAACAAATATTCAATGATTTCTACCACTTTTAACACATCTAGGTCGGATTAGAACATCAAAGAATAACTTAACTTGATTAAGTATACATACTCTCAACCTCGGACATCAATTATGGAAACTTATACTAAGCATGTTTTTGCACATATACACATCATATACATGAATTTCCTACAAGAAAAAGTTTCACGAGAAGGAAATTCAAATCTGGGACTTTAAAGTTAACATTTACGATCCTAACACAAGTCCTCACGTATGCTCTTAAGCCATCCTTAGTTTAACTCAATTTGGAAAAATGGGTATCATCCAAATATTTATCAAAATCAGAAACAAAAATATACATAGTGTAAAGCTCATTCATGTGACCAACTTTAATAATGAGATAATTACCTTCCGAGAATTCCTCGATTTACGGTAATTTTTCGAAGGATTTCTTCCCTAACTTTCTTTTTCTCTCTCCATAAGCATTTTTCTTCTCAAGCTTCTCATTTCTAATGGGGAAGGAGGTTTATATATGCTTTTAAACCATAAATAATTTTTAAAGGGGTTCAATAGCCATAAGGGTAGTGGTAGCACATGATTGGTTGGACGAGAGGTCCAATAAAACAATTTCACTAATGACATATTTGTCCTGGCTTTGTAAAATCACCATAACTCCCTATTACGGGCCCCGATTTACTCTCACTTTGCGTCTATGCGTAGATAACTTATATATCTACAACTTTCATAATTTTTTGTTTTCCCAAAATCATAAAATTAGTATGCCTAATTTGGGCTCAAACATAAGAGTAATAATTTACTCAAAATTTCATAACTTTCACATTTGGCGACCAAACATCGCCAATTTCGGACCAACTCCTTGGTTATATTTTATAATCATAATGATGTATGAAGAATATATTTTCATGATGCATTTAACCACATTACTAATCATTTTATCTAAATAATTTATCCCCAATCGTTAGCTTGATTAACATCTAACGCAAAGAACACATATATGACATGAGTATGCATTGCCCAAATATGATGATTAACATGTTTAACACCCCTCACCAAACTTATAAATCATAACTTATACTTAATCATGTAATTAACATTCCTAATCACGTTTTAGGGCCTTACAAAAAGTTTCTTAGGTTTGGTGGGGTACTGTATGAGGTTCATTCAGGGCTTCTCGAATATTAGAGGTTACTATTAATTTAGAGTACGAAATTCTAGAGAGACTTTGAGGAGCTCAAGGACAAGCTCACTACTTCACTTGTACTTTCATTACCATGAATTGGTGTGGAGTATTTGGTATTTTCAAATACATAACTTCAGTGATTAGGAGGGGTGCTAATGTAGGAGGAGAGGCGTATAGTTTATATGTCTCGGAAGCTTACGACTCATGAAGGTAAATACCCTAATCATGCTTTAGAGTTAGCCACAATAGTTGTAAGGACATGATTTTATAAATTCCTCAGTTAGAATCTAAGAATTTTCTATTTGTCTTAGATCGCAGTTAGTATGTCTGATACCGCTATATTAGGCACGTCTACACGATCATCCATGATGGCCTTGATCCGAATCCTCGCATCCATTATCTTCATACGTGCATCATGCAACATGCAATGCTATCTTCAACCATTCCCACTACTCCACTCTCGATTATGGTAAAATAATTTATTTAGAGTGTTTATTATTTGCATAAATATTTGAGAAATTTTATAAATATTTTTAAGGGTCTAGAATGCCATTACTTCAGAAGACGAAATTTTTCTATCTGTAGAGACGAAAGAAAAAAAAATCTCTAGCGTCATTCGAGCGAGACACACCTATTGTTCGAGCGAAATTGGCATCTCGCGCGAAGTTTTTAGAGTGACGTGGCAGTCCGTTCGAGCGACGATTTCATTTCATTCGAACGATGCACCGCCTCAATTTCTGTATCAATAGTAGTGCTCATTCTACACGATTTTCAAATCTTTGGAACTCACGTTTCTGCAGAACTACTGCATATTTTCAGACTTCATTTTTCATGGTTTTTTAACCTTTTTTATTCACAAATAATTCTCAATCACATATGTTAGTCTTATAAACCCTATATACAATTGTTCTACTCATCTGGAGTAATCTTATGGAGAAGAAGGTTGTTCTCTGTTGCTGACCTGGAGCTCTTATGGGATCTCTTGCTGAAAATACCGACGACAACGAACCGACGCCTGCGGGTATTTACGTGTCACTTTATTTCTCTATAATTGTAAGTTAATACGAATTATAGTGAAATAAAAATGATTTTTCCCCTTTCGGTGATTTTTCCTCATATTGCGATTAACTGTGCATGCTTGGTTTGATTTAATTGGTCTGTCACAATTTATTTGCAACAGTTAGGATTTTGGGGATTAAAAATTAGAATTTAATTAAACAAATTAATCATTGATTGCTAGCGCACTCTCAAATTGGTATCAGAGCCTATTACACAATTATACCTTGAAGTTTTTCTACAAATTTTTTCTGGATATTAATTTTGGTCTAAAAATTAATTTTTGAAAAAGTGCAATTTCAATGGAAAATTTGTGTAATCGATGCCAATTTTTGATGGGTGAAATTACGCATATTGGAAAGCCCATATGAAATCTCACTTAAAAGCCATTGACGAACGTGTTTGGTTTGTGTGTGAAAGAGGGTGGATGCCTCCCACTGTCATTGTAGATAACGTAACTACATTAAAACCTGTGTCTACATGGACTGAGGATGAATTTAAATGGAGAACATATAACTCACATGGGCTTAGTGAAATTTCTAAAAACGTCACCCCCGACGAGTTAGAGAAGCATGGGACATTCTTCAACTTACCCATAAAGGCATTATTGCAGTTAAAGAATCAAACTTTCAAAATTTTAACTCCACGGTTTGAGAGAATCACCATGCTTGAATCTAAATGTTTTGATGAATTCTTTGCACGCTTATCTAATGTGGTTAACACGAGTTTCAATTTAGGTGAATACATTCTTGATGCTACAGTAGTTAAAAAGATTTTGAGATCACTGCCCAAGCGTTTTATCCCTAAAGTCACGTTGCTATATTCTTTAGGAAATTTGAGTAATATGAAATTAGAAGAATTGGTAGGAGACCTAAAGACTTATGAAATTAACATGTTTCCTAATATGATAAAATAAAAAGGTAAAGGGGTAGCACTTAAAGTCTAGGCTAGGAAGAGTGAAGGGTCAGTAAGAAAGAGAGGTGAGTCGTTTAGGAGAAGAGTGGAAGATTTGTCTGATTATGAGTTTGATTTTCACTTAGACTATTTGGGCCTTGTTTGCAAATAAATTCAAGAAATTTCTCAAATTAAAGAAAAATGGCAATTTCAAAGATAAAAAGAATTTTAAGAAAAATAAGTTTGAAAAGAAAAATGAAAAGGATAAAAGTCACACGACTAAGAAAGACGAGGAGAGATGTTATGAGTGTGACAGTAGAGGTCATAAGGCATTTGAGTATCCTACTAGGTTGAAACGCCAATGGCAAAGGCAAAGCTACTCTTAATGCCTCCCTTAGTGATGATAGTGAGATCGAGTCGATGAATTCTGGAGACGAGTCACCGCATGAATGTAACTTCACCATATTCATGGCTAGTCATGTGAGTACTGACAGTGCACCTCACAACGATGAGGATGCTACTTCGTAGGGTCACCTCGACAGTGGAAGCAATATGAGTTGGGGGGATGCTGCAAGTGAGAGCGAGAGTGATTTACGACGTGCTTATGCTAATTTATATGTTGATTCTTTTAAAACTAAAAAGCGTAACAAAGAGTTAGAGCTTAGGATAGTTTACTTAGAGAAAGATTTAGGAGAGACGAGAGAGAGAGAGTCCTATATTAGCACTACCTTGAGAGAGAGAGAGAGAGAGAGAGAGAGAGAGAGAGAGAGAGAGAGATAGAGAGAGATTATTTATGTTGATAGAGAGAGAGTTTGTGTAGAGAGAGATATATAGTCAGTTTGGTGGGAGAGAGATGTTTAGAGAAAGAGAAAGAGGACTTGACCAAGCAAGTGGCTAGTCTTACTAGTGAGGTCCAGACCTCCCTGTACACTCGAAAGAAACCTGAAGCCCTTGTAGCCAAGCTTACTCATGAACTTGAGATAGCCAGGGAGGTCAATGTAAAGATAGAGGACAGATCTGGAAAGATGTTCCTCGCCCCTGCTTTAGGTTTTGGTGAAAGTTAGGGAATTTGTTTTGATGGTGCCTCCACGTCCCATGTGACACAGAAACCAGCTCCTATATTTACTACAAATCCATATGGCCATCACTAAAAACCCCAGAGAAGAGTTCGGCCAAGAAAAGCAAACCAAGGTCGGCCAAAGATTGTGTACTTCTATAGATACTGTAAAAGAAAGGTCAACCTTAGGGAGTTTTGATATAGTTTGGGTCAAACACGATGTACATTTGCTCTACCATGTGCCACTAGCGATTTTTTAAGCCTTAGAGAGCAGGTTGAGTTTCTAGTCGCCACTTATCAGAGTCTAATAGAAGAGTTCCAACATATTTCTTTGCCGTCGGTGGACACTTGTAATATCCCGACTAGAGCCAACAATGATAAGGGAAAGTAGAAGGTTACCTCATCTTGGGTGCCTAAACTCGACGCAAAAGCCCTTGTTTTTCATGTTGCTCTTAAAGCACATAACACTTCTCAATGGTATTGTAATAGTGGGTGCTCCAGTCACATGATAGGCAATGTCTCATTTTTTACCTACCTAGAGGATCGCAAGGAAGGTAAAGTAACCTTTGGATACGAGAGAAAATCTAGCATAATAGGACGAGGTACAGTGAAGATACAAGGATTTTCTAAGCTAGAGGATGTTTTGTACGTCAAAGGTTTGAAAGCAAACCTTCTCAGCATTATCCAGCTGTGCGAAACTGACTTTGCAGTAAATTTTGACCAGAATGAGTGAAATGTTTATGATTAAGCCGATAAACTTCGATTGCAAGGGGTGATGACATAAGATAATTTCTATGGGATTGTGCTCAAGTCCTCATTTGTCTACAATAGCGCCATGATCACTCATATGGATCTATGGCACCAACCTCTAGGTCATGTGAATTTTAGATATTTGGAGAGATTAGCTAAGAAAGACCTAGCACGTGGCTTGCCATCACATGGAAAGCCGACTTCCAGGGTTTATGGACCCTATCAGTTAGGAAAGTAAGTTTGTAGCCCCCACAGGAAGTTGAATTCCATTACCACTTCACGAGTGCTTGAGATGATACATATGGATCTCATGGGTCCTACTCATACTGAGATTTTGGGTGGTAAGAGGTATATCCTCGTGATGGTAGATGATTTATCTCGTTACTCAATCATAGATTTTTTGAGAGAGTAATCCGATGCTATGGAATTTCTGACGACTAAGTGTCGTGTCCTACAAAATCAACACGGAGTCACTATCAATAGGATACATAGTGATAATAGCACTGAGTTTAAGGAAGCTAATGTAGATCTTTACTGTGATAGCCTTAGGATCAAACATATATTTTTGTTCATGAAGACTCCCCATCAAAATGGGATTGTTGAAAGGAAGAATCGAACGATTTAGGAGATGGCTAGATCTATGATTTTAGGTTGTAGAGTTTCTAGGAGATTTTGGGCAGAGGCGGTGTCTTCCATATGCCACACGGTGAATAGGGTTTACCTTCATCCACACACAATTAAGACACCCTACGAATTGTGAACTAGAAATAAGCCCAACCTTTCATATTTTCGTATCTTTGGGAGTAAATGCTATCCTACGGGATAGAAACCAATTAGGAAAGTTCGACTCCCGGAGTTATAAAGGGATATTTTTAGGATATTCATCGACTAGTAGAGCATATCGAGTTTTTAACCTGAGTAGGTCTAAGGTTATGGAGTCAATAAACGTCACCATGAAAGATGACGAACCGCCGACGTTTCTTGATTCTAACCTTTTAGGTGATGATGAGGCTCTTCCTACTGATGATCCCTTTGTACCTCCCACACCCAGAGTGGGTCCTATTCCTGATTTAGGGGACACTCCTGATTGCGCTCGCAAGAGTCATGATCCTACTGCTATTCTAGGAGATCACATCCTAGGGGTTAAGACTCGTGCTCAGCTAGAGAACGTTGTTAGCCATATTTGATACACGATCAAAGTCCAGCCCAAGAATCATAAGGAAGCACTCAAGTACGAACACTAGATATGCGCTATGCAGGATGAGTTGCTTCAATTTAGAAATAATGATGTCTAGGAACTAGTCCCCCGACCTAGTGAAATAAATGTGAGAGGTACCAAGGGGATCTTCAAGAATAAGGTGGATGAGACTGGTACTATTATCCGAAATAAGGTTAGGTTGGTCGCTCAAGGCTACACACAGATAGAGGGTGTAGACTTTGATGAGACATTTTCTCTTGTTGCAAGGCTTGAGCCCGTCCACTTACTTCTTGCCCTCGCATGTCATATGTTCTTCAAGTTATATCAGATGGATGTCAAGAGTGCCTTTTTTGAATTTCATTCTATAGGAAGAGGTTTACATGGAACAACAAAAAGGGTTTGATGACCTTAAGAACCCTGATCACATCTACTATCTGAGGAAAGCCTTATACGGTTTGAAACAAGCACCATGTGCTTGGTACGAGAGGCTTACTTCATATCTCTTAGCTCGTGGCTTTAAGAGAGGGGGAGTTGATATGACGTTGTTCATCAGGAGAGATGATGGTGCTATTTTTGTTACCCGGGTCTATGTGGATGACATAGTCTTTGGATCCACATGCTCCCATCATGATCACCACTTTGAGGAGGAGATGAAGAGTGAGTTTGAGATGAGTATGTTAGGTGAGCTTACTTTCTTCCTTGGTCTCCAGGTTTGTCAACTAGAGGATAGGATGTTCATCTTCCAATCCAAGTATGCTAGAGACCTTGTGAAGAAATTTGGTTTAGACTCTACTAAGAACGCACGTACCCTGATGAGTACCTCAACAAAGCTTAACAAGGACACTTCAAGAAAGTACATAGATCAAACCTTGTATCGAAGTATGATAGGTAGTCTTATCTACTTGACTACCAGTCATCCTGACATCGCCTTTAGTGTTGGAGTCTATGTACGATATCAGGAATCCCCGAAAGAGTCACACTTACTCGCTCTTAAATGTATTATCAAATACGTGAGAGGGACTCTCTTACTTGGCATTTTGTATTCCTTTGATACCGATGACCATTTATTCGCCTATTCGGATATCGATTAGGCCGGGGATGCAGATGGATGTAGGAGCACTTCTGGTGGGTGTTTCTTCTTTGATTCTATTCTTGTCTCTTGGTTGATTAAGAAGCAAAACTCCATCTCTTTGCCCACTGCGAAGGCTGAGTACATAGCCATCGGGAGTTATTGCACGCAACTTATGTGAATGAAGCAAATGTTGGAGGATTTTGGGATATCACAGGACACAATGACTATTTTATGTTATAACATGAGCGCGATACACATATCCCGTAATCCAGTCCAACATTTGCACACAAAGCACATTAGGATATGCGAGCACTTTATCCGTGAGCTCGTAGAAGAAAAGGTCGTATCCTCGAGTTTTGTGTTTACCGACCTCCAGTTAGCTGATATTTTCATAAAGCCTTTAGATGACCTTAGATTCGAGAGTCTTAGGAAGTTTTAGGAATTTGCACAGTTGACTAAGGGGTGGTTACCATGTCAAGAGTATGATGCATTTTTCATGTTTATATCATATGCATTCTATCTCTAGATTGTATCATTATTTGTTTTTGTTTTTTATTCTTTTTGAAAAAATCCAAAAAGATTTTCTATTTTTTGAAAAATGGAAAAATCCAAAAAGATTTTTTTTTGATAAATTTTAGAAAAAGTCAAAAAGATTTTCTTTTTATAATTTTTTGTTGAAAAACACAAAAAGAGTTTTTTATTTTATTTACATTGTTTATGGATGAACATTTAAGATAGACATAGTCACAACTTCATTCCATATTCGACGTGACTGTTTGATAGTGATTTGAGATGCTACATCATTTCATCCATGTGCTTTACATTGTTTGGAGTCTTTGAGATGTGATTAGTGATATCTTATACATGTTTAGCTCCTTATCTCCTTTATTACACATGTGCACGGTATTATTTGAGTATTGTACTTGCCTATCACATATTGGCTTAAGTGTTTCCATCTCAATTATGTCTACACAACGAACAAAATACAATAAATCTTGACAAGAAAGTAGTGCATGTAAAAACCATTAACCGTGAGGATTTAATTGTAACAAAAATGATAAGTATGCAAGGGAAAGGGTTGCGAGAGTACAAAATTAACTCGCCGGGAAAGCCACTATTTGAAAAAAGCTCGAAAAAAATTAAAAGGCAATAAAAAAAATATGCCCAATAAAATGGGCAAATAGGTTTTTGTTTCATCACCTCAAAAGAAAAATATAATGCATATTTATTTATGAGGGAGTTTGGATGGAAAGAAATGCAAAACGGGTTTACACGTCCTTGAAAGTCATGAAAAAGCGTTACATATTGTTGGACGTTATTGGTGTGGAAATCATTTTGAGCTTTGATTTGATGATTTTATTGAGTCAAATTATTTTAATTCCACCGTTTTTAAACCTAAGGAAGATGTTAAGTTCATTCATTAGGAATATCTAAAATTCATTGTGCAAATATATTATGCTTGTATGTATTGATTTTCCTCTCGAATTTGTTCACGTCCCTAAATTTCTTCTATCACCGACTTGGTTGTTTTCATGTTCTTTCATGGCATGATTCTTTGTTGTATATTTTGTGAGAAAAATTCAAAAAGAGAAAGTTTGATTACCATGTTACATTCTCCATTTGCATTTGCTTTATGATGTTCATATTTGTCTATTTGGGGACATCATAAAAAAGGGAAGAACGAATTATGGGGGAGAAGTTTTGCTTGATTTAATAGTGATTTGGTTGAGATTAATCGATATTTACTTTTTCTTATCATTATATTTCAACCTATTATGCGTCAAATGTATTGTTTCTTGTCTCATGCGTGTAGGTAATGAATTGAGGATTATTTTTGCACACACTGATGATGACAAAAAAAGATTAAATAATTGGAGATTTAAAGATGTTGAAGGTTGAAGACATGTCATTTAGTATTTCCAGTTTTGGGGTTTAGTGGAGATATTAAATTGTATGTCATTTGAAGATGTATGTACTGGCATAGACATAGGGGGAGATTTGTAAGGACATGATTTTATAAATGTCCGAGTTAGAATCTAGGAATTTTTTGTTGTCCTAGATTACTGTTAGTATATCTGATACCACTATACTCAATACATCAACACGATCATCCATGACGATATTTATCCGAATCCTCACATCCATCATCTTCATACATGCATCATACAACATGCAACGTGATCTTCAATCGTTCCCACTACTCCACTCTCCATTATGGTAAAATAATTTATTTGGAGTGTTTATTATTTACATAAATATTTGGGAACATTTATAAAATATTTTTAAGGGTCTGGAATGTTTTTACTTAGGAAGAAGAAATTTTTCTAAGTGTAGAGGCGAAGGAAAAAAAAAAGTCACTGACGTCGTTAGAGCTAGACATACATGTTGTTCGAGCGACATTGGCATCTCGCGCGAAGTCAATCGAGCGACGTGGAGGTCCGTTCGAGCGACGGCTTTATTTTGTTCAAGCGATGCACCACTTCGATTTCCATATAAATAGTAGTGCTCATTCTACATAATTTTCAACTCTTTGTCACTCATGTTTCTGCAGAACTACTGCATATTTCTAGACTGCATTTTTCATGGTTTTCCAACCTTTTATATTCAAAATCATTACCAGATATATATGTGAGTCTTATAAACCCTAGATACAATTTTTATACTCATATGGATGAATCTTGTGGAGAAGAAGGTTGTTCTCCATTGATGACTTGGAGCTCTTGTGGGATCTCTTGTTGAATACACCGACGATAACGAATCGATGCCTACGGGTATTCGCATGTCACTGTATTTTTCTGTAATTGTAGGTTGTTACGAATTATAGTCAAATAAAAATAGTTTTTCACCTTTAGGGGATTTTTTCCTCATATTGTGATTAACTGTGCATGCTTGGTTTGATTTAATTGGTCAGTCACAAGTTATTTGCAAGAGTTGGGATTTTAGGGATTAAAAATTGGAATTTAATTAAACAAGTTAATCATTGATTGCTGGTGCACTCTCAATAGTCTTTGCCCTTCATATTTGGAGACATAATTTGTTAGGTGAGAGGTTCACTTTATACTCTGATCATAAGAGTCTCCGATACTCATTTACTTAGAGAGAGATGAATATGAGACAACAGAGATGACTGGAGTTTGTGAAGGACTACTTTTTTTTATCTAGTACCATCTCGAGAAGGAAAATATGGCAGTGGATGTGTTGAGTCAGAGACTGACTGTTATATTTCCAACCTTGTGGGCCAAGCACGAGGATGATTTACCAAATATACTGTCAACACAGTGGAATGCCACTCGGGACTTAGACTTGTCTGATGCATTTTTTTTAATATTGATCATTACGATAATCATGGTGACCATGGTGATATTAGAACATGCCTTATATGCATTCTATCAGGATAAGGTACAATATAGTGCGTCGAGCAGAGTTCCTTCATTCTTGATCAGTTCAGAAGGCGAATTGAGATTTTAGGGATGATTGGTAGTGTAAGAGTCCTGAGTTGAGGAGGTCAGTTTTTATCAAGGTACACGATTCACAATTCAGGGTAAATCTAGGGGGAAAATGTATCAGGGCATATGTAGAGTATATTAGTGGACCAGAATAAGGAATTATGTTGAAGAATTTATGTCTAAGTTTACCACCTATAAGTTAGTAAAGGTGGAGCACCAATGACCGATAGGGGAGTTACAACTTTTAGAGATTCCCAAGTAGAAGTGGGATAGCATATCCATAGACTTCATAGTGGGATTATTGTGGTCATGATTCAATTTGGGTGATGGTAGATAGATTAACAAAGGTGTATTATTTCCTTCTAGTACAGAAAGATTTCACAACTGAGAAGTTTGCCAAATTATTTATAGAAAAGATTGTATGGATTTATGGTATATCGAGTGACATTATGTCTGACTGGGACAACACTTTCATATCTCGATTTTGGAAGGGTTTTCTGGATGCGATAGGAGTATAGTTGAGTTTGAGCGTGACATTTCACCCTCAGTCTGATGGTCAAACTGAGCGAGTGAACCTGATTTTGGAGGATATGCAATGGTCGTGTATGTTGGATATCAAAGATGTATGGGGTCAATATATACCTCTTGGAGAGTTTTCTTACAATAATAGTAACCAACAGACTATTGGGATGTCACCCTACGAGGCAATATATAGGTGACGGTGAAACTCACTGAGATATTTGTTGGAGTCATGGGAACACAGGATATTCGAACCAACTGATATTCAGGACACTTAGAGAAGGTGGCACTCATACGAGTATAGATGAAGACGAAATATGATTTAAAGAAGAATTACGTCGATAAGAGGAGTATAAAGGTGGAGTTTTAGGTGGGATATCATGTTCTATTACGAGTCTCTAGGATGAAAGGGGTAGTCAGATTCTGGTCCAATAGGAAGTTGCCCCCTGCTACATTGGCCCCTTCATAATTTTGGATAGGGTAAGCCTGGTGGAATATTTATTGGCCTTACCCGGCCATCTTCAACGAGTACATGACGTCTTCCATGTATCCATGATAAGAAATTTGCTAAGAGATGGCCCCTATCAGCATATCGAGCTTGACGAGATTGATCTGCAGCCTGATGCAAGTTACGAGGTGTAACCCCATCGCATACTTGACTGGAGAGAGCAGATATTGAGATTAAAGGTCCTTCCATTAGTTCGAGTCGAATGAGGACATCATAACGAGGTGAAGTCTATATGGGGGAGAGATAGAGAGAGAACAACATGTGGGCGAGATATCCAGAGTTATTCTAGTCGGGTATAAAGATTGAATTTCAAGGAAGAAATTCCTTATTTTAGGGGGAATAATGTAATACCCTGGAATTTTAAAGGATTTTAAATTAATTAAATTAAAAATCAGTGTCAGTGTGTGTACATATTAGTAGGCATTGAGGTTAGAAGTAGTAATCATGATGTGAGGATCCTTGGAGTTGATTTTGGAGACGATATTTATTTAGGAGATCGTTAGTACAAATTTTGGGTATATCTAGTATCGATGCAGTGATGTGATTCGATTTGAGGATTTAAGCGTTTCGATGACTTTCAGAGATATAATCGAGTGGTAATCCATGGGAGAGCATTCTACGCTGTTATTTTCTAGATATACGTATATTTATAGTTAGGACGTATATCATATCTTTATTTATGGGGTAGGTGCGTGTAGGATTGGGTGTATGGGGTCCTAATCGTGGCATTCTAAGGGTAGGTATATGTGAGCCTTTTTTTATTTTGCGTCAATGATGAAATTCTTGTGCTAGTGGGTAAGTATGTAACAACCCATAATTTCTAAATTGGTATTTATTTAGATTAATTCGGATTTCAAAAAGAAAAATTTAGAATCTATATTATGTAATACCCCGTAATTTTATTGATTTTATTTAAGGGATTAATTAAATTAAATGAGAATTAATTGGAAATTAATCCGGGTATAAATACTAACGAGACGTGAGTTGGTATTTGATATTGATGTTAAAATTTATTATGTTCGAGTATGTATGGTAATACATGAGTATTATTGATATTTAAATTGTCACGAGGTAGCTATACGACAATTTGGAAAAATTTAATTGGGACGCGCGTGTCACTCGCGTCAGGAATGTAATTAATTGAATTAAAAATCAAATTTTATTTTTATCAACCGAATGGTTATTTTGAGCGCGCCAATGTATCCAGAAGGGTCGAAATAGTCAGAAAACACTAGCCGGGGGTTTAGTTTGGGTCCCGGGGCATTTTTAGGCCATACCGACAACCCAAAAGGGTAGTTTAGTAATTTTAAAAATTAGGGAATTAAAACCCACGAAAATTAGAGTTTATTTTTATAATTTTAAAGGGGCCACTAAGGCCATTACCAGCAAAAAGTTAAGAGAGTGGGCTACAGGAGTTTTGAGAGAAGTTGGAGAGAAGTTACAAGAGCCAAAACCAAGCCATCACCATTCTTGGGAGAAATTCTATAGAGAGGAAGAAGAGAATCAACTTTCAATCCTTCAACATCGAGTCAGAACATAAGGCAATTGGTTTAATTACATTAATTTCAAGCAAATGTTTCTTCCATGCGTAGAATTGAATAATTGTTTTATATTGGAAGTTTGTTGAAAACCCATGAAATTTGAGGTAGAATTCATAATATGGTATAGGGATTGCATGTAGAATGTTATCGGATGAATTTCATATACGAAATGTATCTTTTGATGATGTAAAAACCGATTTATAAGGAGTAATTGTAGACATAAAATTCTGGGCTCATGTTTATAGGGTTTGAGACAAGAATTGAGAAGTTTGATGATTTCATGTTAATTTAGGATGAATTGACACCAAATATATGTTAAAGAGTGACCTAGGAGGACTTAGAGTAGTTTAATAATGTTAAAATACTAGTGGGATGATCTTAGGATGAGTTTAGAGAAGAGAAAAATGGAAAAAAACGAAGTAGAGAATTTCTGGGCTAAAACTGCCATCTCGTTAAAAGACCTGCCCAGGTCGTTCGAACAATCTCGTTCGAACGAGCTTCTAACGAGATGACAGTATCCCTTCTAACGAATTGATGTTTCGTTCGAAGCCATTAGTTCGAATGAACTCGTTCGAACGAGACTTCTAACGAGTTGACAGAATGGCCTTTTTGGCCTGATTTCATTTCAAATGACCCGTAGACTTATTTAATTGGAGTATTAACCCTCCCTTATCGATTTGTGGGTATAATGGTGAGAATTGGGGTACGTCAAGGAGTATAACTTAGAACCTTATAATAATATTCAATGCCAATTGTGGAGTAGGAAACGAGTACATAATTACGACGTGAGAAGGGTTGTCAACGTTAATATACAAATCGGGGACTTGTAAACAGATAATATTAAATGACGGTATAAGAATGAGAAGTATGCCTATATTAATAATTCGAGATATCTAAGATGTGCGAATGCTTAGTATATGTGGTTTTATGGGTATAACATACCTACCATACTTGCTATCATGGGAGGTTTGCGTTCGATTAGGGCCATCTAATCGTTGTGTGACTACGGGGGGATTTAGATTGGTACCTCGAGGACATAGGTAAGAGAAGGACTTATTGAGAAGTTAATAAGTCTGCTGATCATGGGAGAGTAGGTATGTGCGTGACCCATTTGATGTGAACTATGTTCGCCTCCATTATTTGTGATTGTTATTATTTGAAAACGATTCCTGAGAGATTCGGAATGCGTGGTCCTTATGTACGTGATGTACCGGGATTGGATAGCAGAGTATGTGTACACCGCAGCTTAGCCTCGGGGTGCTAGTAATGTATTTTTATGATGAGAATAATATATTGTTAATTGATATGAATTGTCATGTTTAATTGTGAGTATAATTAGAGCAACGTTCTATAAAGGTAATTGGATGATCGCTAGTAAATTCGTATTGCTAATAATGGGAAATCGAGAATAAATGTAAAGCTCTACATATAAATGTAGATGTCGGAATGAATGTGTGAATCGTATAGTAATGTTAGAATTTATTTTGGGACTAGTTAGATATGAGAATCACTAGAATGGGTATGGGTACGTTAGGAGTGCACAAATAGTCGAGAGGTGAGTATTTCATGTGAGAGCACGTCCTAACATGTACTTTGCATTCATTGTTTTGATGTCATTAAAACACTTGTTATATTTTAAACTGTTTTCCACACTCGGGCTTTAACCCGTTTTCTTTCAAATATATTTTCTTGTAAAAACCTTTTAGGTGACCAGCCACAAGGACACCATGCATAGGAGTTCCATTCAGGTGACGTACTGTAACTGCTGTGGAAGTTACAGGATCTTGTCAGTAGACGCCTTCACTTTCGATCTTGGCTCTATTAGTAGATTTCCTCATCAGTTGGGCATGTCGCCCCATTCCTTTAGAAACATTTTATCTATTCAGTTTAATTTTAGATTTCGGGTTGTAATAAATTATGATTCAGACTTGGTATTGTTATTTCTGTAGTTGGATTTGTTGTGAGGACTATTCCTCCAGTTTCATTATTATTGTATTTTTACTTGTCATTTCATTGTGGTGGTTATGATAGCATTTCCTATCTTCTTGCATGTTAATTTGATTTAATTAAAATTGACAACTCACTTTTTAAATATTAGGTGGCTAGTAATTGTTAAAACGTTTTTCGACAGTGATGCTATTAACTGAACCAACTTGGCATTTTGTATTGATTTAATAAAGGAGTAGCTACCCGGTATTTAATTAGTCGGGGTGTCACATATTAATTTTGGTATGTGAAAAAATATTGTTTTTGTATAAAAAAATAAGGTTTTAAGTGGAATTTAAATCGGGATTAAAATATGAAAATTATAACCTTTTGTACAAAAATCGGGGGAGGATCCAACCTAAGGAGGATAAAAATTAAAAAAAAATCCGACCATCCAATCGAGCTGAATTTTCATAGCAGCTTTGTCTCTCCGTTCACTACAACATACTTAAATTTCAGTTAATTTCAACGTCCGATCATCCGTAATTAATTTTCAAGTGTTTGTGTTTGATTAGGACGCAAACTCTTTTTGGTATATAAACATAAAGTGACGGGTTTAGCACTTTTAAAAAACATTAACCTTCTCAAAAATCATTAGCCTCCTCTATTTTCATCTTCTTCCATCTACAAAACCCTAGCTCCATTTATTTCAAGATTCAACCCATGATTTGAAGGCCTATTTGGTGTTTTCTCGAGCTTAGGCTAGAACGAATTTTTATTATTTTCGTGCAAGGAACACAATGTTATGATCAAAATTTTGAGACATAATCTTATGAGTTTCTTGTGATGATGTTAAGGTACGGGGCTTACGAAATATGCTCCTTAAATCTCTCGAGAGTAGTCGTTTGTTCCTCATTTATTTGTACTCATATTGTTGATATCACGACATTTATTGAAATCTAAAATATTGATTCGATTGAGTTATTTTATTTGTTGATGGTCATGGTGTCATGAAATTTTTATATGACACAAACAATGGTCACCCGCCAATAGTCCAAAACTTCAATAACTAGGATGGGTCTTTACAAAGCTTAGGTGAGGTGAGGTGAAGTCTGGTGACCTATTAATGGGTTATTGAAAAATAAATTGGTATAATGGTTGGATGTTGCATTGGACTTGAATTCAGTTTCGTATTGTTTCATTTTATTCATCGTTATTGTTTTGAGCTTCTATTCTTGTCATATTGTGTACTTTCCCGTATTTTTCTTTTAGTGGCAGGTTAGCGTGGATTTGGACGCTATTGATTTTTTGGGAGGATTTTATAACACGATGTTTGGAGGATTTTATTTTTGTATAAATTGCCAGTGTAATTTATTTGGAGAGCTTAGTATTATTTTCGAGTGAAATTCATTTGTAATTATTTTGGAAGTGTAAATTTGGGATTTATTATATTTATTTTATAGAATATAGATGCTATATACTAATTATTGAGGATTAAGTTTAGATTCAATCGTAGTAGCGCCTCGTATTTTGCGCGGGGCGTTACAGATGGTATCAGAGCATGGTCTTACGTCTCATAGGTTGTGAGTCCATTTTGCTTCTGTGTTACCGATCTTTGATCCCCTTTGTTGATTCGTACTCCTTAAGGTATTGGGTCTAGCATATGTGTTAGTCGTGCTTCTTGGAAATATGGAGTTTTTTGTTAAGGACGTAGTAGGCATTGAGGTTAGAAGTAGTAATCATGATGTGAGGATCATTAGAGTTGATTTTGGAGACGATATTTATTTGGGAGATCGTTAGTATAAATTTTGGGTATATCTAGTATCGATGCAGTGATGTGATTTGATTTGAGGATTTAAGAACTGAGATGATTTTCGAAGATATAATTGAGTGGTGATCCGTGGGAGAGCATGCTACGCCGTTATTTTCCAGATATGCGTATATTTATAGTTGGGACGTATATCGTATCTTTATTCGCGGGGTAGGTGCAAGTAGGATTGAGTGTATGGGCGCCCAATCGTGGCATTTTATGGATAGGAGTATGCGAGCCTTATTTTATTTTGAGCATTTACGCTTCGTCGAATTTCGAGGACGAAATTCATGTGCTAGTAGGGAAGTATGTAACAACCCGTAATTTTTATTTATATTAATTTGAATTTCGAAAAAAAATAAATTACAATCTATATTAATTTTGGTATGTAAAAAATGTTGGTTTTTATATAAAAAAATAACGTTTATGTGGAATTTTAATAGGGATTAAAATTTGAAAGTTATAACGTTTTTTTACAAAAATTGAAGGAGGATCCAATCTAAGGAGGATAAAAAAAAATTAAAAATTCGACCGTCCGATCGAGCTGAATTTTTCATAGCAGCTCTATTCTCCATTCGCTACAACATACTTAAATTTCAATCAATTCCGACAGTCCAATCATCCGTACTTAATTTTTGAGTGTTTGTGTTTGATTAGGACTCAAACTCTTTTTGGTATATAAACATAAAGTGAAGGGTTTAGCACTTTTAAAACACATTTTAGCCTTCTCAAAAATCAGTAACCTCCTTTATGTTCATCTTCTTCCATCTACAAAACCCTAGCCCCATTTAAACCAAGATTCAACCCATGATTTGAAGGCTTATTTGGTGTTTTCTCGGGTTTGGGTTGGAACGATTTTTTATTATTTTCATGCAAGGAACACAATGGTATGATCAAAATTTTGAGGTAGAATCTTATGAGTTTCTTGTGATGATTTGAATGTACGGGATTTATGCAATATGCTCCTTAAATTTCTCGAGATTTATCGTTTGTTCCTCATTTATTTGTACTCATATTGTTGATATCATGACATTTATTGGAATCTAAAATATTGATTCGATTGAGTTATTATATTTGTTGATGGGCATGCTGTCATGAAATTTTTATATGGCATAGAGAATGGTCACCCACCAATAGTCCAAAAGTCCAATAACTAAGATAGGGCTTTACGAAGCTTAGGTTAGGTGATGTTAAGCCTGATGACCTATTGATGTGTTATTAAAAAATAAATTGGTATAATGATAGGATGTTGTATTGGACATGAATTCAGTTTCGTATTGTTGCATTTTATTCACCGTTATTGTTTTGAGCATCTATTATTGTCATATCGTGTACTTTTCCGTATTTTTCTTTTAGTGGCAGGTTAGCATGGATTTGGACGATATGGATTTTTTGGGAGGATCTTAGAGCTTGACATTTAGAGGATTTTATTTTTGTTTAGATTGGTAGTGTAATTTATTTGGAGAGCTTACTATTATTTTTGAGTGAAATTAAATTGTAATTATTTTGGAAGTGTAAATTTTGAATTCATTATATAGATTTTGTGGAATATAGATGTTTTATACTAATGAGGATTTAGTTTAGTTTCAATCATAGTAGTGTCTCGTGTTTTTCATGGGGTGTTACACTTTTTAATTATCACTATCACCACTACTAATATAAATATTTTAAATTTTAGAAATAGAATGATTCAAAGAGTCGGAAGAGACTACAAGTCAAGTAAAAATATGGAAATTAGGTGCACCAATTAAATCATCAATAATATTGCACATATTAAAATCCACCTTCACGCGCACACGATATACCTCAAGCTGAATAAACCTACAAAAGGTATGTCTACTAATGATACCAGTTGAGAGTGTGTTTACTCGAAACTGAGATGTATAAAGAATACCCAATTAAATTTTTTGTGTAATTTTTTGTTAAGGGTAAACAAATAAAACCTAAGGTCTATGTGACAAATTATTTACCAAATGAATTACACCAAATTTTATCTTCACTATTAGGAAATTTAATCTAAGTGCTAAATAGGTAAACAATATGGCACAACACAAAGGCTTATCAGAAAAAAATCACAACGGGAAAAAACCTCAAGCTGATAGAATAACAAATGTACTATGGAAGATTTTTACAACTAGAAGATAGAGACTTACACCCTGTCGATGCTATTTCCGAATAGACACTCTTTCCCACCATATCCTCCATAGAGAGTGCTAACAACTGGAGAACGCTACACAAACGTGATCGGTTTGATCTGTAATCAATGTCGTCATCTCCTCGTGCCAAGAAATTGTTCATTTAAAGTATGAAGTAAACTTTCTTCTTATAGAGTTTGAAGAATACTTTTTGTTCCAATGTAACAAGTGAGAATCCACCAATGTGTATATCTACTTCCTAGGATGTGAGAGTCCTAAATTTTTAGGTAAGTGTATAAAAGTTTTTGGCAACTCAAAATAAACTAACAAAGTATTTTTGCGATATCAAAAATATTTCAAGTTTCTTAAGAACAAGTTTTACAAAATCTCTGTTTAAGACTTGAGAGAAGTAATTAAACTTTAAATATAGTGATACTAATGGATATCTCAAAAATACAAAGAAGGTTATTTTTTTCTTAAGAAAATCTTATTTCTTTTAGCTTGATAAAACAATGAAAACCTTTCAAAAAATCTTAACTTTGTTTTACGAAAAAGAAAATAGTGAGTTGAATAGGATTTTTATTTTTCAAATATGTGGACACAGACTTCCACACCTTCAATCTCAATCACACAAAATAGGTTGCTTCCCCAAGGCAACAAAATATATGGAAGAAAAAGAGAATCTCACGTTTTACAATGCAATCTTTTGGTATGATTCACTTTCTGTTCTAGATCTGACGATGTCCCAGTAGTGTCGCTGCAGTGATACAATGCGTCGTTACGGCGCACCTGAGATGATCTAGAACGCACCATGAGCTAGGGAATTTTCAACGTGGAAAAGAATACTAGTAATAAACTTTCAGTCTAAAAAAAAATTGTGTCACTGTGGAGAAATTAAGGCGAGCCAAGGGCACCTTTGTCCCGATATTTTTGGTCTTGGACAAAAGGCACCAGTGACGAGCTTTTTCTACATTGAGACATAGCGTCGCTGCAGCGAAATTGGTCCAAGGCAGGCCGCGCCCTTCTCCAGAAAGTTTGAACTAGTATTTTTCCATCAAGAGTGTGACACCCCGACTAATTAAATACCGGGTAGCTACTCCTTTATGAAACTAATACAAAATGTCAAGTTGGTCCAGTTAACAGGATCACTGTCGAAAACATTTTAATCATTACTAACCACCTAGTATTTAAAAAGTAAGATGTCAAATTTTAAATTAAGTCTGATTAACATACAATAAAAGAATTATGAAAGAATATCATAACCATACACCATAAAGTCTCAATAAAGTAACCAACAAATAATAAGTCCGGAGGAAAACTCCTCACAACAATCCCACCACTGAAATAAATAAAACAGTATATCCTGAATTAATTACATGCCAACAATCTGAATAACTGAAATATGAAATGTCTCTAATAGAAATGGGCGACATGCCCTACAAATGATGAAAACTGAATAGAGTCAAGACAAAATAAGCGTCTACTATCAAGGCCCTGTAACTTCCACAAACAGCTACAGCTCGTCACCTGAATGGAAATCCTATGCATGGTGTCCTTGTGGCTGGGCACCTAAAAGGTTTTTACAAAAATAGATTTGGAAGCAAACGGGTCAGAGCCCGAAAGTGGAGAGTATTTTAAAACAGCAAGTGCTTTAATAACATTAAAACAAAGAATGCAAAATACATGTTAGGACGTGCTCTCACATGAAATACTCACCTCTCGACTAATCGTGCACTCCTAACGTATAGTACCCATCTAAGTGGTATTTAATATCTAACTAAACCGACATAAGTTCTAACCCATCTACTCGATTCACAATATGAATTCCCAATGTTATCACTTGAATAGATAGCTTTACTTAAACTCGGATTCTCAATTATTAGCATTACCATTTACTGGAGGTTATCCCCTTATTTATCTTCTCAAGGAGTTACTATAAATTATTCTCATAATTAAACATGACAAGTCTGTTCATTTAACCGTATATCATTCACATCATAAATATACAATACAAGCACCCCGAGACTAAGCTGCGGTGCACACATACTCTGCTATCCATCCCGGTACATCACGTACATAAGGATCACACATTCCGAATCTCTCAGGAATCGTTCTCAGATAACAACAGTCACAATCAATGGAGGCGAACACAGTCACATCACATGGGTCATGCACATACCTACGCTCCCACGATCAGCAGACTTATTAACTTCTCAATAAGTCCTTCTCTGACCTATGTCCTCGAGGTACCAATCTATATCCCCTCGTAGGCACACAAAGATTAGATGGTCCTAAACGAACGCAAACCTCCCGTGATAGCAAGTATGGTAGGTATGTCATACACATAAGTCATATACTAAGCATTCACACATCTTAGATATCTTATTATTAATAAAGGTATATTCTACATCCTTATACCATTATTCCAATTTTATACATTTTTAAATCTTCCGATAATATATAATGTAGACTGTCGACACATCTCATGTCATAGTTTCTTGTACTTAAAATCTATCTCAAAGGGATTACTAAGTCTCCTATTATTCCCACATATAACATCATTATTCTTAAGATTCTTACTTCTTCCCCAAACCTCATTTCATCAAATTATTCGAATTTACTCCTTTAACCCTAATATTATCTCACTCATCGAATTTTATTAGATTTCATAATAATTCCTCAAATTGAATTCTAACGCAGGTCCAAATTTTATAACCATACCTACTGGTCTTCCTTAAGTCTAAGGATATTCATAAAATCTCCATTAATAATTTTCTAAGGGTTAATCATCATTAAAATTTAACTAGGGAAAATATTTCTCATTCTGGGAAGGTCGATCGATCGACCTTGAACATCGATCGATCGATGGTGGTCGATCGATCGACTGATGAATGTCGATCGATCGATTGCACCAGATAAGTTACGGACTGCTTCGTTTTGCAGTCCTCAAATCGTACCAAAAATCCATTACAATGCATGAAACTTCATTCTAACGTTATAATATCATCAAATAATCATCCTACAACATTGTTAAAGTTCTAAAACTAATTAATCATCACCCAAAGGCCTTATTTAGATCAAAATATCATCAAGAACCCTAGTTTTCTATTTCTTTCAAAATCAACAATAATCCTCTTCTTAAATCCGTTTTTTGAATTATCAAGGGCTATAGTATGAATTCATAATTCATCCAGAATATGTCTACATGCAAATCCTAACCTCGTTTATAGTTTTAATCCTCAAATTCATGGGTTTTTATCAATCTCCCAAAACAATGCAATTTTCATAAATGTCTAAGTATGGAAGAAACATTCGTTGCAAATAATGTAATTAAACCACTTGCCTCGGATTGTTCTCTGAATTTGATGTTGGATGTTGGATGTTGCTCTCTTTTCCTCTACAATTTCTCCCAAGGTTGAAGGTTGAAGATGATGATTATGGTTTTTCTCTTTTGGGAACCTCTCCTAACTTCTCCTATAACTCCCGTAGCCCTCTAATTAGTTAAGTGCTGGTAATGGGTTAGTGGGTTCCCAAATACCCTATTTTTAATTCCCAAAATTCGTTGGTCAAAATTCCACAAATTCCAAAATTACCAAAATACCCTTTTAAGTTGCCGGTGTGGCCCAAAAATGCCCCGGGACCCAAACTAAACCCCCAGCTAGTATTTTCTGACTATTTCGACCCTTCCGGACTCGTTGGCGCACTCAAAATAACCATACAGTTGATAAAAATAAAATTCACTTTTTAATCAAAATAATTATATTCCTGACGCAACTGTCACACGCGTCCCAACAAAATTTCCAAATTGCCGTATTTCTATCTCACGACAAATTCAATATTTTCAATATTCATATAACGTTATAATCAAATACCAACTCACATCTCGTTAGTATTTTATCCGGATTAATTCTCAATTAATTCACATTTAATTTAATTAATCCCATAAATAAATATCCATAAAAGTACGGGGTATTACAAAGAGTTTGAAACATATTTGGCAAAATATTGTAAGTATATATGTTCTAAACCAAGTACACTCAAACTTAAAATATACATATAAAAATGTAATTTTCATGAACATAGTTTTCTATAATAAAAGTATATTGCATAGTGTATTTCTTCAAATAGTACCAGCCACTCACACATGAGTTTTAACACCTTTTTCAATTTAAGAAAATCCATTTTGATTTATGTTTTACCATGGGTGTACTATGTCATCTAAATCCATTACCTTTCCCTAAAGGGGAATTATCATGCATGTAGAAGTAAATGATGTTAGGATGAAGTCTATGAAGTCCAATGAATATGTCTTCACTTGAATATTTTTGAAATGACCTCTTAGACTAGAGACACAAAGTGGGTTTTGGTCAATGGAATAAGACAATACTAATCGTATGGGGCACAATGAGTATTATGCGTACTCTTACATAACTATCATTATAGATGAATTTTTCTCAGTCCCTAACTTATTCTATGGTAGGCTGACAAGACTAGACACCACACATACTATGAGACACACATAAAACCGTTACTATAGCCAGTATGCCTAGGTACACACACATCGTATTGTCCAGTTAACCCTAGATCCATCACATACTATAACACCCATATAAGTTCATCAAAATAGACAAGTCAATGTAGGTCCCTAACATAAAGTGTAGCCAATCGATGTATACCTGCATATATAATGATGTCACAACCACCAATATCTCATGCCCATTATTCATCTTAGGCATTTATCATATTCTCATTTAATTATATTAATTTCACATTAATTTCCACTAGCCCCCAAATCAACTCGAGCATCACATGAGAATCCATCCCTATCCCCATGCCTAGAAATCAACAAAATCATATGGACATCATACACCATCTCCTAAGAAAATACTCAAAATCATAACCACCCCTAGTCTTGCGGATGGTATAAATAAAAGAAACACGTATATCCTAGTCTCATACCTAGGAAATAACCAAAGCCAAATGTTACTTAGTCCCTCACTCAGAAACAAACAATAAAAAATATGATCACTAACTAGTGTCATACCTATAAAGTATTAACTACATTTAATATAATCAAGGTACAACTAAATTACGTAACCCGAACGTCCAATGATATCATTATTTTGACATAAGAAATTTCTACACTTGACACATTTTCTCAATTAGGTCATATTCTTTTATTCCATAGTCAAACAAATACGATTCCATATGCATTGTATCAATATAATTATTTGATATACAAGTCCTACAAGATATCCCAATAAGTTGCCAAAATCCCATATTTAAATTCTGATGAGATTTGACCAAAATAATTTATAAAACGTTTTTAACATGCGAGTTAACAATTTTCAAAAAGATAATTTAATGTTATAACAATTATTCCCCGTTCATATGATTTGATAAACCTTAACATATTTTTTAGATTTATATAATATTTAACATTTGATTTGATTCAATATCTAATAATAATAAAATTCAATACTCTAAACATACGCGACTTCAAGTATTAAATCTAATTTCATAAAACAGATTCATAATTAGGTTATCACTTTTCCTAATAAAGTTATGAATCATACCTACAAAACAGGAATATTTTAAGTTTAGTCAACATTTAAATCAAATAATACTTAAGGAGAAAAATCGGGATATTCTTACTGTATGAAAGTATTCTGAAAAACCTCAGTATTACAAGTTGTCACTCTTTCAAAAATTAGCAACTTTTTTCTTTGGCCATCTTCAAAAACTCATTGTAAAACCTCCCAAATTGAGGTTGAATTATTTTAATGGTGTTTAAGGTTTAAAATAGTAGGATGTGTGTGTTTTGTGTAAATGAGAGGGCATGTAAATGTAAAGCAAATAAATCCTCAATGTCTATTTTTAAAATAACTAAAAACCATCTTGGAGAGTGCCAAACAATATGATTTTAATCCCCTTAGCCTCTATAGTGGGGGTAGAACCCAATATTGTTATAATACCAACTACCATAGTGGCCCCAAGTTGTCCCTGTCTCTCTCTTCCTCTTCTTCCTAGATTTGTTTGTCATTTTAAGTCCTTTTTTCTGTTAGGTTTTCAACTTGAATACAACTCTTTAAATTAAAACGTAATCAATAAAATTACCATCTTATCTTGGAGTACAAGAAATCCTAAAAAGACTAAATTGCCCCTTAGGTTTATTTTAAAACCTTAAACTATCCAATTAATTAAATAAAATCTCAAAATTTCATTTGGTTGACCAAAATAACCAAATTAGTTTTAAGTTAAATCGTTTTTAGATTATTTCAAAATCTAACTTCATAAATCATTTTGTAGGGGGTGTCCCCACCAAAAGGTGGTTAACATAGTCAAACAGATTGATTGGTTCACGAAAAAGAGAATGGAGGTTACCTTATGGACCCACCTCGAAGATGATTCATAGAAGTGGCTCGAAGGACCAACCTCGAAGATCCTTCATAGAAGTGGATCAAAGGACCCACCTCGAAGATTCTCCAATTTACCTGATTTGGATCCAATTCGTAGATCAAAGTCACCTAGATGACAATAGTTTGTAATAAGTAATAGAATACTTTGTCATTCACTTTATCTTATAAATGTATGTTTGAGTGAGGTTGTTTGGTACCCGCGAGGGACCATGCTTGGCAGGGCATGGGAGAGCTAACATGCTCTATCGAGTAACATCCTCTTGGGAACCTTGCAGGTATTTGATTTGGAGGATTGATAACAAGGAAACATAGGGAATGGAGTTACTAACCCTCTTGGCACACCTGGGAAAACTTCATTCAGAACAAATGGTCACTTGAGATACAAATAGCCGAGCCACCTTAACACTTACCTGTTCGAAGGAACCTCCTCGTGGTACTTCTGTCTTGCACCTTGGTACCAAAATAACTCTTAACCAACAAATAGATGCCAAGACACTCGACCACCTATCAGCCGAGAAGCCTCAAAACAGATCCCAACTATTTGACTGATGTGACTAGATACTTGGCAGAGTCACTGTTTAAACCACTTTCTGACATCATAACGTCTGGCATTTTGGGACTTAAAAATGTATCACTTAAGTGGGTTTATCCTTAGGATGGCAGGCCTAGTTCACCAAACCTAACCATTTAGCCATCCTCAAGTAAGCCTCAAGCTGACATGTCATGTCCCTCATTAATGCCCACAATACTTCCAGCCGATAGAATGGCTTCTCGCCAAAATTATAAGATCCCATGCATTTAATGCAATATCTTGTGCATTTAATGCACCTAATCAGATCGATCACAGGCAAGCTTACTCGAGTAGCCTTGCCCCCCCCCCCATATATATACATTAGATGAACAAGTTAGAGAAGAGAGCATTCTGAGCCTAGAATTGCTGCCCAAATTCCTCCTCAGTCGAGAATCACTAAGAGAACATTAACTCCCCACACCTATCTAATACACTCATCATTTGAGCATTAACTGAGCTTGAATTTTCTGCCTCACCTTCATTGTGCCAAGAGTTCTTTTTCTTTATCCCTTCCACCATGCTTCTTGCTGGTCTCATCTATTTATTGTGCTTGTCATGCATTTTATGTGTCAATATGCTATTTAATATAAGTCTGAATATTGAGTTCTCTTATCTCTAACTCACTTATGGCCACTACCACCATTTAATACTTAATGGTGTTAATCCCAATCTTGATAAGGGGTTACGCCTCACTTAATACTAACTGTATTTGAAGAAACCACATCTTACATTTGGCGACTCTAATGGGGAGGTATTCTCTTTTGAAAGATGCCAGAGGATAACACTGCAAGAGTCATTGTCTTTGACGCTATACAGAGTGAAGAAGAGGCAAACAACTCTACGCGGACTGATGGGAAAAAATTAGCAAGGGCGGAGTCAAGCATGCCTAGCGTTGACATTACGGATACGACACCCATGCTGGAAAAAATAGGTCTGGCGCAAATGAAGGGACTGATGGGTTTGTTCGTGGAGTTCATTAAAACTCTCGCCGCCCTGGCGATGTTGGGAGTTCCCGTGGGAGCGAGATCTTTCACTACACCACCTGCAACTATACCAGCTCGCATTGTTACAGGAGATGTGGCTACACCTTCTTCTAATAATGCCTTCCCCACCACTTCATCATCCTTGGGCAGTGTGCCCCCTATCGTGGTTTCACTCATGATAGCAGGGCCAATGCTGCAAGGTAGGGGAGCAACTTCAGCAACCCCAACCACAATATCCGTCCAAAAAGTAAGCATACCATCTCCAACGATCCGGGTGGTAGCAACGCAGCAGCCCGCTAGCCCTTCGCCGACCAGATTGGAGGAAATGAAGAAATAGCTGTTAAAGTTTATAGTTGTATCTAAAGGAGATAGTTCTTTGGTGTACGATGACTTTTATAACCCCTACATAGAGGCATACAATAATGAACCCTACCCAGTAAGGTATATCCCACCAATTTTTTAAAAGTACACGGGGAAGTGTGCTAACCCCAAGGAGCATGTGAAGCGGTTCATCAAAAATCTTGGGGCCCATTGCAACGACAAAAAGATAAGGCTGAGGGAGTTTTCAAAATCCCTGTTAGAGAAAGACTACACGAGGTATTCCCACTTGGCCTCGGGTAGTGTAAGATCTTGGGAAGAATCGCACGTTTTGTTCGTGTAAAAGTTCTTCTTGGCTGAGGATGAGTTTACACTCACCCAGCTCATACGTGAGAAACAAAAGTTGGGGGAGGATGTTGTGGTTTATATCAGGAGGTTTCATGAACGCTCTCTGGATATGAGAGAGGATACACGAGAAGACAAACTTGTACAAGTGTGTGAAGAGGGCGTGTTTCCCGAGTATATATGTCATCTAATTAATGAAACGCAAGAAGGTATGTTCGCAGCATTTTAAAAAGCAGCAAGGAATATCGCTTAGTGGTAAACTCGTAGTACCCCTGCCTGTTTTGTCGAGTTTTCTAGTTAGGCCAACGGTTACCTCGGGGAGGGGAATATCCTCGAGGGTCAACTATGCGGACAATGGGGCCAAAGAGGACAGTAGTCGCGGTCAAGGAGGTAGAAGGGGAAGAAAAAGCAAAAGAAGGTTCAAAAAAGAAAAGGCTCCCCCAAATTGCATTGTATGGTGGAATAAGCCTTGAACCTTTATGATCTCATGGTCCATGACAAAGTCTGCAGGACAGTCAATGTCAATATTGTACAGCTCTCACGGGAGGACAGAAAGAAACCTCATTATTGTGCACTCCATAACAGGGTAAACTATCCTACCAAAGTGTGTTTTTCACTAAAGAGGTTGATTGACCCTCATGTGAAGGATGGAGACATTGAGTTGCCACAGACTAATGTAAATGATAACCCTTTACCCCCTCATAGAGCCCATGTGTCTAGAGCTTTTGATGAGGAGGCCGAGCATTTAATGATGGAACAGTGGTTCGAAGGGAGTGATTTCGAAGGGTCAATTGAGGATGGCTTAGAAGAGTCTTTAGAAGAGTACACCTTTGAGTTGGATCAACTCCGTTTGGGTGATGATATTAAAGGGGCAGAGGACCAAGAAAAAGGAGCATATGATCCCATTGAAGAACTCAGTAGGCAGTTAGGATCTTGCTCTCTGGAGGAAGTGAACATAGTGATAGCATACGATGAGACTGCATATAGGGATGTGAAGGAAGTTTTTGAGTTAAAAGATGACCAGGCAGACCCATGAATCGAATGCATGGTTGTTGCTCGCTCGCCAAAGTTTGGTTGCTTCTTTGATCAGGTTAGCCTTCCTGAAGACTCCCGGTTGGATGTCATGTGAGCCATCTTGGAGATTACAAAGAAGAATATGGCGCCGCACCTAAAGTTAAAGGGACCTATGGCTAAACTCATAAGGAGGTATCTCTCAGAAGTCACATTCTTAGAGGCTGAGAGAGTGATCAGGTATCCCCATAATAGACCCTTGTATGTTACTGCGTCAGTAAATGACTCTGTTTTCTCACGAGTCTTGTTGGACGGAAGTTCATTCATCAATATAATGGCCATTGGATACTTTTATGCCACCGGGTTATCGGAAACAATGATAGTGCCCCATTCGTTGGCAATATCGGGGTATGATAATCAGTGTTCGAAATTTATGGGTTTTGTTAACATGGGCATCACGATGGGAAATATAACATCCCACATTAAACTCCACATCATAAATTACGAGCCATCATACCAATTATTGGTGGGTAGGGTATGGATACACAATCACATGTTGGTACCCTCCACTTATCATCAGTGTGCTAAGGCAAACATAAAGGGTAAGGAGGTGGTGATTCGAGCTACTAAGAAACCTTTTACAAAGGAGGAGGCCCACATGGTTGATACAGCTTTTTATACTGATCGGCCGAAGAAGCTACCATGGTAACAAGGTATACCGGGGAGATAAGGGTCCCGTAAACTCGAGAGAAGGTGACGAAACCTACTCCAACCGTGGTAACTTATGGCGAAGAGCATGACCAAGAAGCAATGAGGCCCCCTGGTCTATCAAGGCATCTCCATAATCGAATGACCCCATGCGTTGACCCTATTGAGCATCAAGTCCAAACACAGAGTGTTCTTAGACGATGAACGGTGAGAGGGGTTGATGAGAATCATAGTAAGAGGCCTTTTAGAAGGAAATGGCCCGACAATGCAAACTAATTTTTCTTAACGGTAGAATTATCTATAAACTATGAAGGTGTGAGTGGGCAATCGAGATTCTGGACGATGAAGATGACCTGGTCTATGAATGCTTCCTAGTGGATAACCAGGGGAAACGCTTGGTAATTGATAACTCTGAGGTACAAGAGTTTGTAGAAGAGCTAGAAGAAGAACTAGAATGCATGAGTGATAGCCCTCGACTGCAAATCCAAGAGTTAGAAAAGGTCGACTTGGCTAGAGAGGGTGAGGGTCCAAACCCTATTTTTATCTTGAAAGACTTGGAAGGACCTCCTTGAGAGGAGATGATCAAGTTACTATTGGAGTTCAAAGACGTCTTTGCATGGAAGTACACCGAGATGCCTGGAGTAGACAACGAGTTGAGTTTCCACAGGTTGAACGTTTTACCCTAAGCTATTCCGATGAAATAAGCCACTCAAACGTACAAGGCAGAGTTAGATCTAAAGATTAAGGAAGAAGTTCAGAGGTTGCTCATAATCTGTTTCATAGTCCCGATCTGGCTTTCTAGCATTATACCTATGGGAAATAAGGAAAAGACCCAAATCAGAATATGCATAGACTTCAGAGACTCAAATCAAGCATGTCCAAAGGATGAATTCCCGTTGCCTTCCATTGATATCCTGATCGATGCAACTGCAGGCCACAAGATGTACAATTTCATGGATGGGTATGTGGAATATAATCAGATAAAAATGGATCCGGACTATGTAGAGAAGACCGCCTTTCGAACACCTTTGGGCAATTTCATGTACACAGTCATGCCTTTTGGATTGAAAAACGCAGGGGATACTTACTAGAGGATGATGATGTCCATCTTCCATGACCTTTTTCACAAGATCGTGGAGTTTTATGTCGATGATTTGGTAATTAAATCCAAGAAGGTTAATAAGGGTGTTCACTTGATGTAGGGAGTACAAGATGAAGATGAAACCTCTCAAATGTGCGTTCGGGGTAACAAGTGGGAAATTCCTGGGGTTCGTGGTAAATTTCCAGGGGGTAGAAATGGACTTGGACAAGCGACGAGCCATCCTTAACATGCCGAGACCAAAATCAGTGAAAGAGATAAAAAAAATCTTGGCAAAGTCTCCTACCTGAGGAGGTTTGTCTCCGGGCTAGCTGAAGTGACGCACCCCTTAATGGAGCTTTAGAGAAAGGGCGTGAAGTTCACATAGGAAACAATGCACCAAGATGCCATAGACAAGCTGCAGGCACTCCTCACTTCTCCTTAGACAATGATCCCCCCGAAAGTAGGTATCCCTTTATGTTTATACCTTACCTCAACTTAACGATCTATTGGGGCCTTATTATCCTAAGAGATGGAACGCACTGAAAAACCTATTTATTACTTGAGCAGGATCATACCCGGGCCTGAGGTCAGATATACTAGCATTGAGAGGCATTGTTTATCCCTTGTATTTATAGAACAAAAGCTTAGGCATTACTTACTATTATTTACGATTCATATCGTAACTAGGTGTGATCCTATAAAGTTTTTTCTTGCTAGAACTATGTTGATAGGCAAGGAAGCTCGATGGTTTTTAATCCTATCAGAATACGATCTCAAGTGTGTGGTCTCGCAAGCCATCAAAAGCTAGTAATATGCAGATTTGTTGTCTATCTTCCCATCAGGGACGTTCGAGCCACCCATTTAAGAGCTCCCGGGTGATGATATCCAAGCCAACTTCATTGCATCCAACTTTGATGAGTGGAGTTTTGAGTTTGACATCTCTTCAGCTGAGAAAAAAAAGAGGAGCTGGAGTCATCCTACGAAGAGATGACGAAGAAATTTATTTATCTTTGAATTTGGAGCTTGAATGCTCGGATAAGGAGGCTAAATATGAGGAACTAGTCCTGGGATTACTCGAAGCACTGAGAATAGGTATCCAAGTCCTAACAATAAAAGAGAATTCTAACTTGGTGATAAAACAGGTAATAGGGGAATTCACTTTGAAGCACATGAGTCTAGCACTTTACCAAACGATCATCCAACGACTTCTTGAACAGTTCGAAGTGGTGAAGATCAAGAGGAACCCACGAACGATGAACAAACATGAAGACGCCTATGCAACCATCGTACATAATATTTCCTTTCACGAGGAATCAACTATAGTACAAATAACGAAGAGAATGGTCCCCTCGACGGTGTCAAAAATGCTACCCTCAGAGGACAAAGATAAATGGAGTGGTGAGATCAGAAAGCAGTTGGAGAAGGGTGAAGGGCCACTCAACCTAGTCGATTTGGTGCAGTACTTTATTACCAGAGGCAACTTGTATTACAAGAATAAAGGAGGTTGGTTGTCCCAGTGTGTAGACCCCAAAGAAGCCAAAAGAAGATTGATCGAGGTGCATGAAGATAGTTGTGAAACCACTGAAATCCCTTTGTATAGCAGGATATAATGGGTGGGGTACTTCTGCCTTTCGATGAGATAAAAAGCCACCGTTGTGCAAAGAGAATGTTCGAAGTGTTACCTGTCCTATCAGGCAGCAGAATGCAATTTCATTGGCCAGTCGCAAGACTGGATATAGCCCTATATGAATTTCTTAATAGACGGAGTGATGCCTATAGATAAAAAGGACATTACTAATAAAAAAGGCAAGCACCGAGGTACCTCATACAAGATGGGCAGCTGTACCAGTGAGGTTATCATAACAGGCCCCTAAGGTGCATAAGAGGAGAAGAGGCTGAAGAAGTATTGAAGCAAGATCACGAATCGGGGCATATCGGAAGAGCCAAAATTTACGATCAACTAATGACTTTAAGTGATTACTTGCCTTCGATGGAGAAAGATTCGACAGAGTTCTTCCAAAAGTGCAAGGCTTATCAGCTACATAGGAATATGATTCTTGCTCTTTTAGTTGACCTATACTTCCTCTCTACACCGTATTTATTTTATACTTGGTCATTTGATTTGGTAGGGTCCATAAACCCTTCATCGCGAGGAAAGATTTAAATTTTAGTACGCACCGAATATTTCACGAAGTGTACAAAAGCCATACCGTTTAAGAAAGACACAACGGGGGTAGTAGCTCGATTCATGAAAGAGTACGTTATCTGCTATTTTGGCATCTCAAAGGTGTTTTTGTCAGATAATGGTACCCACTTCGTGAACAGTGAGGTGTACCTGCTAATAGAAAAATATGCCATCATCCATCACAAGTGTACAGTAGCATACCCGAAGTGCAATGTGCAGGCAGAGGCTACCAATAAAACTTTAGTAAATATTTTGGCAAAAATGTTAGAGGACTTTCTGAGCATATGCGATGACAAGATCCCCGAAGTCCTATGGGATTATCAAATGACGAAAAGGAAACCAACGGGATACACACCATTTTACTTAGTATTTGGGGCAGAAGGTGTGTTATCGATTGAACTCGAGCAGCCGTCATGTAAAACAGGAAGCCCTATAAGAGCACAAGGATAATATTGCGAGGCATATAGAGATATACAAAAAGTAGTTGTATAGATCCTACGACTAGCTGGTGAAGCCGAGAAAGTTTAAAGAGGGGGACTTGGTTCTGAAAGCATACACGAGGCATATCAGGGGTTTATCATTACCCAAATTCGAGGCCAATTGGGAAGGGCCTTATATCATTCGAGCATCCCACGATTCGGGTTATTCTGAGATATCTAAGCTGGAAGACAATGTTACTTTCAAATTTAACAACAAGTGGCTGAAGATTTACTACATTTAAATGTATGTTTCGCTAACTCTTTAGTTCATTATGTTGTACCTTGTCCATTTTTGTTGAAAGGAAATAAGGTATGTACGTTTTAAAAAAATTGGGTTTGTCTATTTAATATAGCTCGAAGCAATGTTCATGTGGAAAATGTTAGACCATTATATATATATACAACAACTGTTGTTTTTCTTATCATGAATGATATAGTTCGCATTGATGTAATAAGTTTAGCTAGTGTCAAAAGAAAACAAAGGAAATAGAAGAAGACACCAAAGTCACCAATGTTTATTTATTCAACAAAAGATATAGTTGTGGTTACACGCAAGTTAGGAAATACAAAATCCCACAAATTAGAAACATTGAACAAACGAGCTAGGGGTTATCCATGATAAAATGAAGGTTCGCTGATCCAAGCAGCCTATGATAAAATCGGGAAAGAATCTGCACAAGGTTTATTTGATCTGAAATAAGGTCAGATAAATCTTTCCGGCGAAGCTCCATCGTCACACGAATAGACTCTAACTCCTGCTCTTTCTTGATTATCTCGGCCTCCGCATGAGCAATGGCCTCACGAGCCTCGTTCACCTCTTATTCAGATACCACCAACTTGGTATCCAATCTTACGAGCTCTTTTGAAATGGCCACCTGCGAGCATTACGAACCTTGGAGCCAATGATAGAGGGTGGGAAGGTCAGCCTTCTTAAATTCATGAAGCAACTCCACTAACCAGGACATGGAAAATCCATTATTTGTGAGAACATTAACTCTTCCTAGTAGTGTCTTGATTGTATCAGGGTTAAGAGATTCGAGGGGAGTATTGAGGATTTCCTCCCAAACCATGGTGAGCTCGAGCAAGCAACATGCCATCATTCCAAGAATAGGTTGAAGGCAGCGGGTGGTAAATGTTGAAGGAAAATGGACTAACAGCTACTTTATTAGTAGAATAGGACCCTCAGTCAAAATATAAGGGAAATTGGCCAATGTTTGTCTCACAAGCATCTCGGGGGATACCTCAGGAGGATGTACGCTAAAAACGCTATCATTATCAGAAGGGCGTTGAGTATGTGAAGCGTTATCACTTGTTTGAACCTGAGGAGCAACCATTTTGGGCAAATCACCTAGGGGCCGCCCCACCCAGAGAAGTAACTTCGTCTAAGGTCCTTGCTTGAACCATTTTCTGAGCAATAGGTTCAACTTCTGGTCCACGGGCCACAGGTTGGTCGACCTCCACCTGAAGTACAAAATATAATTTAAGTTAGAAACAAAATGAGGAAAGCATACACAAAGTATCTTGCAAGTATGAGAGATTATGCCAATAAGACTTGGCCCACCTGACCCTCGATTATGGGAGATTATGCCAATAATACTTGGCCCTCCTTACCCTCGATTATGTGAGATTATGCTAATAAGACTTAGACTGCATGACCGTCGGTTATGGGAGATTATTCCAATAAGACTTGGTCCGCGTGACCCTCGATTATGGGAGATTATGCCAATAATACTTGTCCTGCCTGACCCTTGGTTATGAGAGATTTCTAAAGCTCAATATTACTTGGAAAAATTAACAATTTTATATGTAGGAGATAGATGGAAGAGAAAAGTACCTCTGAAAGTTGCTCGTCGACAAATTCGTGAGTGGCCATTTGTACTACGTCCTCCTCCTCAATTGGACCATGAGACACGAAAGGATGCTGACTTTCGACGACAATCACACCTTACCCTATTACAACAACTTATTCTTGTCCACCCTCCCCCTGATCTCTAGAATGATCGACACCTTCCTAGTTTACGATGGAAGGCCCCAACATAGATACAAGTACTTGGTCATTCGAAGGAGGGGGAATTGATGGAGTTGTTTGAACAGGCACAGGAGCCTGGGAAGGATGAAGAAAATAAAAAGAAAGAGACAAGTTAGGATAATAAGTTGAAGGAGCAACAACAGTTTAAACAAGTAAGAAAAATAAACTAACCACAGGCAATGAAGAAACGGGCAAAGGGGGCTTAGGTGTATCCTCAACAGTTCTCGCATCAGGAACATCACTCGTAAGTCCAGCCTGCTCGCGCAAAAAAGATGGATCAGGGAAATAGCCACTACTAGACTCAGATAAAGAATCAAATACAATTGCCCCTAAGGGGAATGGGAGATTACCTGCGAACTAGTAGGGGTAGCCCTCTCGAAGGGACGAACCTCTCCAACATCATCGTGCGTATCACCTCGCATATCAACCTAAAAAAGAGACAAAGGAAGGTTAAGAGCAGAATGGAGTTATTAGCATGAAAAGAAAATAAGAAGAAAACATTCAGAGCAAGAGGGGTCGAGGGGCTTACTTATTTCTCCAACACATCTTCCAGAACCTCATAATCTTAAGGAGACGAGGAGGGTTTAGAAGGAGAAACCATTATCCTGAACCAATACCTAATAACCAATGAAGTTTCCTCTTCCTCTTCCTCTTCCTCTTCTTCTTCCTATTCCCCTTCTTCCTCCACTACCTTCTCTCTCTCCTCATCCTCCTAATCTCCATTATTATCACCACCAACATCAACATCAGCATATTCCTTGGGCAGTTCTTCCTCATCAGATTCAGATAATTCCTCCATCACGAGCTTAAGAGGACTAACTGCCTTCTTTTCTTACTACTACCAGCAGTGCGAGGAGCATATGAAAAACCCCTAGAAGCCATCTGGCCTACAGAAATGCCCTGTCTTCTTCGTTAAAATTCTCCCAGGTTTGGAGAAGTTGATCGAATATTGAGCTCACCTCTTGGGCGACTTTGGGATAGGGAATATGGTCACACGGAGGCTGTGGGATGGTTTTTAGTTTTTTTAAAGGCACCTTTCGGGTGGCCCTAAACGCTGCCCCAAATGAGGCAACGCGCGGGGATTCAGTTCTATCAACTGGTCTCGAGGGACCAGGGTAACGACAGTAACCTCGACTGTAAGGGAGACTTTCTTCTTTTTCATAACTGCCTGGCCCACAGTCGCTACTGGAGGCAGTTCGTAGGGAACACTGGTGTTGGAAGTAATAAGAGGAAAAATAGAAGAAGAGATGGTGCAATTTCTTAAACCCAACTCTGTGGGTGGGAATCTTTCAACTTCAGGGTGCCAGGGATCCTTTAAAATATTGGATTGAAAACGGACCACTTGGTTTTTCCAGAACACGTTCAGGTACATAGACGATCTCTTTCCTTGATCCGATTTTCTTAGGACTGCGGGATTGGCTGGATAACTGGCACACAGACTTACGACAACTGATGTCAGATAGTTAGCACAGGTGAAAGAAAAGTTTATGGGTTTTTCATGGGTGAAGTGGCTCAATAAAGGGGCTCCTTGATCATAGCCAAATTGAATGGCTACATAGTGGGGACTGTAAATAGAATAGAAAGAAGACCACTCTATATATGAGGGCAAGTAGGAAGGGATTAACAAAAGAGTGACAATGTTCTCAAAGAAATTCCTAGAAAGAGCTTCATCAATCGGAGCAATGGGGAGATCCTCCTCAGCAAAAATGCCATTTGTAAAAAATTGATCCACCCTAACATAGGGGTGAGGTAAGAACCTTTCCTCTAGATCGATCAGGGATAAAAGGGTCTTCTTAACGCCTTTATTTTTCCAACAATAAATACGGGGATCCTTATGGGTCGAGAACCGGGTAAGTTGCTAGCGGGAGCATAATTAGGAAAATGGGCATAAAGGAAAGTTGTTAAAAAGACATTGTTGGCATAATTAGAGACATCAAACATGCCGATGCTCCGTGCAGAATTCATCACCACACGGTCTAACTAGGTTTATAAGGAGCCAAGAACGATAGCAGTAAGGGGGAGCTTCACGCTGTTCGCCATTCGAACAACCATGTTAATCAAGTCCTTTTGGGGTCAATCATGGGGCTTTCCCAGAAGGTAGACTTTCGATAATATTACCCAAATATAGTTTGCCAACTCGATTTGGAATCAAAGCCCTTTCCGAATGGGGCCTGTTCAAACACTTGCTTCCCTCGGGGGTTCTCCTTGGACGCTTCGTGGGCCCTAATAACAGCTTTCTTATAACACCCAGCCCGCCCAGGGGGAGCGAGCGGCGCGCCACTACGATAAATCTAACCAATTCCATAATTCACAAGGTATAGAGCATCTAAATCCCACAATAGAAAAGAAACCACTAATCTCAAATCTCTTCAAATAAATACAACAATTCTCTCGAAATAATTACAACATCTAACTCGAAAATAAAATACAAATCTCCAATGCTCTATATATCAAAATAATACAATCTTCTATCTTTTATTAAAAATCTTCCCAAAATAATCCTCGCTAAAAATCAATCTCCATAGTGCCCCCAAATCCGCGCTAACCTGCCACTAAAAGAAAATACGGGGAAGTACACAATACGACAGGAAAGATGCTCAACAATTATTAGCGGTGAATAAAACGTAACGATACGAATACGAATATTCAAATCAAATGTGAATCTCAATAGCAATTATATCAATATAATTTCTCAACAACACATTAATCGGGTCACCAGGCCTCACCACCGTACCGCGCCTATGCATTTTTCTAGCATATCCGGAAAAAGGAATATTGGTGGGTGCCCAACTTCAGTGCCATATTAAAATCTTCATGACAACATGCTCAACACCAAAAATAACTCCACATGAATCAAAATTAGATTCCAACAAATACTTTCAGATTTCAATGAATTTAACAATTCAAATATGAGTAAATAATCACAAGAAACAACGAGAATAAATACTCGCGAGATTAAGGAGCATATTGTGTAAAACCCCATACCTCAAAATCATGACATGAATCATTGCATAATTCAACCTCAAAATCTAATCACACCATCACATTCCTCTCGCGAAAATAATCAAATCTCGTTCTAGCCCAAACTCGAGAAAACACCAAATAAGCCTTCTAATCTAAGGTTGAAATCTTGAATAAATTTGGGGATATGGTTTGTATATGAAAGGGAGTAATTTTGGAAAGGTCTTCTGGTTGAAAAGTTTGAGAAAAAGTGATTTGAAAAGCCAAGCCACGAATTAGTTGATATATAAAGGATTAAGAGTTTGATTGAGAAAAGAGTTCTAATTAGATACAAACACTGAAACATTTATTACGGACGATCGGACCGTTGGAATTCGATGAAATTTTATAGAGAATTAGCTGAAGACGAGAGGAAGCTACAGAAAAAAATTCAGCTCGATCGGACCGTTCAATATTTATAAATATGTTTTTTAGAGTTTTATGTTATGAGGACTCTTAGAGAGTTTTATGCTTTGAGGACTCTTCTATATAATAAAAATTCAATTAAAACTCCATTTTAAATCCAATTCTGAAACCATTTGAAATTCTTGGCTTTAAAAATAATAACCAACATATTTCAGCAATAAAAATAATTTTATCTCAAAATTTATTTTTCCTCTTAATTTCGAAAATACCCCTAAAATTACGCGGGTTGTTACATTTCTCTTCAATGAAATAAAAGTATCGAATCACTTTAGAATAGGTGCACTTGTTGTAAGTGATGATGCAATCCTTTACCACCTCCTTGAGTTCAGCTCTTAAATTTTTCTCCTCGCTCGAGATGGCCTCTTTGAATAAAGTATCAAAACCGGCAGCTTCCAACCCCAGAAGTTCACAAACATCTTCTAGGATGATTGTGAACTCACCCCATGCGGCCACAAAAGTGTGTGACCTATGGCCCCAATGAGAAATCAGTAATTGGAGGGTGGTGTTATTTTTGTCAAGGGTAAGATCACCCAGCTAGAGAGAGCAAGACATGACAACAAGATCTAACTGAATAGAATACTTGGAATGAATATACTTCGTCCAAGGGACCAACCCCTCGCAAGCACCAGAGGAAGCTTAAAACTCTACCTTCGAATAGGGTAAATTTCCACGTTCAATGTGAAAACAAGTAACAGTGGCGGTGGGGATATAAGTAAATTCCTCCGCATACTCACCCTCCGACATTAGAAGGTTAGGGCCTTTAGTTGGCACCAGTTCGCCGAGGAATCTCTCTGCCTTCTTCCAGAAGTGCTCTTCCTCGCCAAAGTATAGAGCACGGTGGTAGCGTTCCCACTGGTGTTGGCGCGCTTGAGTCTCAAGAGAAGCTCTCATGGAGGAGTGGGTTCATTTCACAACAGGTTCTATGGAAGTTTAGACAAATGGGGACGAAAGGTCAAGTTAAAAGAGTGAAAGAGATGAAGACAACAAACTTTTGCAAAAGCTCAGTAAAAGAGAATAGAAACCTAAAGGTGATTGTTTGAAATGGGTATACCCCTTTTTATAAAGGCAACACGGACCCCAAAAGACAGCAAAAAGATGATGCTTTGGAAAACGTAATAATGAAAGGTTTAGCTTGCGTGGCCATCAAGCATGCATGGATGTAAAAAATCAAAGGTTGCAATGATGGCTCTTCAGGGATTGAAAATTAGCGTCGTTGGTTACACTCGTGCACTCTGGGGTTGCCGCGTGTCACAATACGAAAGAACAAATGACAATTCCATTTAAAGCGACACACTTGAAGTCTTGTCTGCCTTGGGGAACGAAGAGCTTTGGGCGAAATTTAAATAAACCTCTTCATTTTCCCCAAAGAAAACACTGAAGATCGATAAAGGGTTTAGTATAGATATTTCTTTATGCAAATAAAATAAATATCTCTAGGAAGGGAAAAGTGTAGGGGGTGTCCCCACCAAAGGGTGGTTAACTTAGTCAAACAGATTGATTGGTTCATAAAGAAAGAGAAGGGAGGCTTCCCTACGAACCCACCTCGAAGATCCTTCACATAAGTGGCTCAAAGGACCCACCTCAAAGATCCTTCACAGAAGTGGCTCAAAGGACACATCTTGAAGATCCTTCACAAAAGTGGCTCGTAGGACCCACCTCGAGGATTCTCCAATTTACCTGATTCGAAGGATCCAATTCATAGATCAAAGTCACCTGGATGACAATAGTTTGTAATAAGTAATAGAATACTCTGTCATTTATTTTATCTTATAAATGTATGTTTGAGTGAGGTTGTTTGTCACCCATGAGGGACCATGCCTGGTAGGGCACGGGAAACCTAACATGCTCTATCGAGTAGCCTCCTCTTGGGAACCTCGTAGGGATATGGTTTGGAGGATTAAGAACAAGGAAACGTTGGGAATATAGTTACTAACCCTCTTGGCACACATGGTCAAAACTTCATTCAGAACAAATGGTCACTCGAGCCACAAACTATCGAACCAACTTAACACTTACATGTTCGAAGGAACCTCCTTGAGATACTTATGTCTTGCACATTGGTCCCAAAATAAATCTTAACCAACAAATAGATGCCAAGACACTCGAGCCACCTATCAGCCGAATAGTCTCAAAACAGATACCAATTGTCTGACTGATGTGACCAGATACCTGGAAGAGTCACTGTTTAAACCACTTTCTGACGTCATAATGTCTGGAATTTAAGGACTCAAAAATGTAGCACTTAAGTGGGTTTATCCTTAGGATGGCAGGCCTAGCTCACCAAACCTGACCATTTATCCATCCTTAAGTAAGCCTCAAGCTAACATGTCATGTCCCTCATTAATGCCCACAATACTTCCAGCCAAAAGAATGGTTTCCCACGAAAACCATCAGATCCCATGCATTTAATGCAATATCTTGTGCATTTAATGCACCCAATCAGACCGATAGCAGGCAAGCTTACTCGAGTAGCCTTGCCCCCTATATATATACATCAGATGAACAACTTAGAGAATAGAGCATTCTGAGCCTAATTGCTGCCCAAATTCCTCCACAGTTGAGGACCACCGAGAGAACATTAACTCCCCACACCCATCTAATACACTCATCATTTGAGCATTAACTGAGTTTGAAGTTCCTGCCTTGCCTTTATTGTGCCCAAGTGCTTGTTCTTTCTCCCTGCGACCACGCTTCCTGCTGGTCTCATCTATTTATTGTGCTTGTCATGCATCCTTCGTGTCAATATGCTATTTAATATAAGTTTGGATATTGAGTTCTCTTGTCTCTAACTCACCTGTGGCCACTGCCAGCATTTAATACTTAACGATGTTAATCCCGGTCTTGATAAGGGGTTACACATCACTTAATACTAACTGTATTTGAAGAACCCACATCTTACATATTTTAATTAATTAACTCAATTAATTAATTAAATTAAATTCTAAAAATATGGGGTATTACAATCTTCCTCCTTACTATAGGAATTTCGTCCTCGAAATTTGATAAAGCATAAATATTATAATATAATCTTTACGAATACCATAAGCTCGTATATACATGGCCAATACACACATTATCACGAGATAACAGTAAGTCTCACATATGCCTACTTATAGCTTGCCATGACTAGGTTGACCATACACCCAATCCTATGTGTACATCTGCTTAACATAGTATTCTATGACTAGGGAACCCATACACCCAATCCTACATGTATATACGCCATAAGTAATAACTATATACATTACTCATATAAGTATAAAGCCAATATGCCACGACTAGAGTGCCCATACACCCAATCCCACGTTCCCATACACCATATATATATATATATATATATATATATATATATATATATATATATATATATATATATATATATATATATATATATATATATATATGTGTGTGTGTGTGTGTGTGTGTGTGTGTGTGTGTGTGTGTGTGACATAACTATGAAAGAACTTACCGTACAACGCCACCAGCCACGTATAATCCCCTCCTACGATTTCCCCACTTGTGTTAGTGGTGGTGTAAAAGCCCCTGGTTCTCCCAGTGCTAGAAGTCCTTGGCCTTGAGTGTTATGACACCTCGTAGCCTAATGTCATATCTCTACACAAGAATAATAAGACCCCTAAAGGTTCTAAACTTCCCACCCGACACACGCTCTCCTTATTGTCCCTACCCCTATCCTTGATTAACTTGCGAAACTCCCTTGCCATGTTAAAGGGCCTGTTGATCTGGCCCCACTTAAGGCTTCTTCCATGGCTGGTCATTATGACCGTTGTGCTCTCCACATACCCTGGTTCAATTTGAACTGCTCAACTCATTCCTCGTTCCCAGATTCCTTTGGTTATTAACTTTCTCTTGCCATAACATCAATGCAATATCCATCACCTGATCTTAAATGGTGTATGTCGGATTCCCCAACGCTACTTGCTTTATTGACTGAGTCAAACCATTAATGAAACATTTTTTTTTTGTTTTTCTCCTTAGTGTTCACCTCCTTAGGTGCAAACATAGATAAATTGGTGAACTCTTGCTCATACTCGAAAACAGTCCTCGAACCCTGTGTAACACCCCGCCTAATTAAATACCGGGTGGCCAGTCCCATACCAAAATAAAACAGAATATACAGTTGGCTCATTCTTAGCATCACTGTCGAAAACATTTACAACTCACCCAATACGGTGTTAAAAACTTTCAAAATTTTTATTCAAAAAAATTCATTTTTAGTTTATGAATCACACTACACATATTAATCTACAACACTGATAACCGTACAGATAACATAAAAGAATTTAAATGAAATTAGAATAAACATTCCCAAATAATTATCTAATACAGTAATCCCAACAATAGTAAATGTATTAAAACGACACGAATACAAGAGTATATGACTCAGATAGAAAAGAGATAATTGAGTTCCTTTGGGCGACATGCCCAAAATAAAAGAATACTGTGAATCAAATGAAGATAAGCGTCTAATAAATACTCCATAGCTCCATAGCTCGTCAAAATCCTCTAAGGTTGGCATCCTTGTTACTGGACACCTGATATAGAAGGTACAATAGAAAAGAAAATATGCAAGGAAACGGGTCAGAGCCCGATGTAAAATGATTTTGAAAACAACAAGTATTTAACAAGTGTAATAAAGAATTTATTATGTACATGTTAGTATCCAACTCTCACTTGTTATTCTCACCTCTCATCTAGAGTGCACACTTAACGTTTCCTATTAACCTCCTTCTTAATGGTTCGTCCTTACTAGTTTCCATAATATGATTCTATCCCATATCATAACCTCGTATGTCCCATACCATACGTAATATAATCATTCATATACGTTTCTCATTAATATGAATCGTTTCTCATTAATATGAATTAATCTCTTCAATAAAAATTCATTAACTTATTTCAATTCTTTTTCTCAATTCACCATTATCTACAATTATCACACAGTAGATGATTTAACCACTATATATACATTTATTTAATTCATTATATATATACATATATAATACGGTACATCGAGTCACAGCTGCGGTGCATGCATTACTCTGCTATCATGTCCCAATATCGCTTGTCGCCGAATAGGGGACTAAAGGTTCGGTAAGGATTCCTCGAACCACAAACAACAACATACAAATTGGAGGCGAACATAGTTCTCGTATCCATGGGTCACACACATACCTACGTTCCTATAGTCAACGGACTTATCAAATCCCCGATAACTCTTTCATAGACCTATGTTCTTGAGCGACAAATAAAAAATCCCATGGATTCATCAGGATATGACTACCCTCACGCGCAAACCTCCCATCGATAGCAAGTAAGCTAGGTATGTCATACACATAAATCATCAATCACTCAAATAGGCATTATCATCTACCTATAATATAATATCAACAAGGTAATCCCACTACCCTAATATAATCCCCATACGTAGCATTATATCTCTTAAATCCTACGTATTAAAATATTATGACTCTACTTCTTAATTTAATTATCCCCGAGCCTCACTCATTACTCAAGGTTCAAATAGGTTTTCCTCAATGTATTTATTTAGTAAGAAATCACTAATATCCTACTGGTCCATATCATCTTATCTCCCGAATTACTACGAATTAAACTCTCCCTTCATTAAGGTTAAAAATGATAGTTTCAAATCTCTTATAAACACATCCCCTATCACATAGGATTAAACCTTTTTGTAAACTTAAGGCTACCCAGGTGTTATATCCAATCTCCCCTACTGGACATATCCTTAATCCTCATGCTTACCCATTTAGAATCCAACACGAATCTAGCAACCGAAATTTCTATCAATTTAATTATCATAATTCTAATCAATTAAATCCCAATCACATAAATTCGATTCTTATCTAGGGCTTACTGATCTTACCTTAGTCCCGTTATATCCAATTAATAATCACCAAAGATTTACAACAGGTTTGGGATAAGAACAATCATTAAAAAGGAACAACTTCATGAATTCCGTGGAGGTCGATCGATCGAAGGCAGGGGGTCGATCGATCGATCGCCCTGATATCAACCCAGTTTTCTGCATTTCTTCTACTGCGGGTTTCATCACTTTTGATCATTCAAACCTTAATATTAACAACCCAAATTCCTTATAAACCTTACTACATGATATATAAACATATGTGAATGATTTCTAATGCTCTAAACATCCTAGAATCATTAAGAGTTGGATTTAAAAAGCATATATTCATCCTATTTTTCCAAAAAATTATAAACATGATATCTTCAAGAACACAACAATGATTCTCAGAATTTCTTCAACATTTATGATTATTTCGTGGATTACTATCTACCTACAACATGAGTTTCATTCCTATATATTTCCATGTTTCCAGAAATCTGTTAACAACTCCATCTTTATCTTCCAAACATGAAAAATCTCATCTTTCTATAACTATCCTAACATGGACAATATACAAACTTAAATTGCAATCATCAAATAACTTTCCTATAATGAAGATATGATCCTTTAGGGTTGTATATCACAGGTGGTTCTCCCCTTCTCCGTCCACTTCCGGTGGTGGTTGGTGGTGGTGACCTTTGATCCTTTAGTTCTTCTCCTTTCCAAGCAAGATTTTCTTCTCCCAAGCAACCTTTCACTCTCTCTAACAAAGTGACCTCTCAAGTTTTGTGTAGAAGAGATGAATAACCCACGTACAACTAATCTCCAAATATTTATAATAAGACAAAACTCGAAATTACTATTCAACACCCTTGTAAAAAATGACTAAAATACCCTTTTGGGTTGTCTATTCATTTCCAAATGACCCGAGACCCAAAACCAACATCCCAATAGACTTTTCTGACTATTTCAACCCTTACGAACGCAACGACGCACTCAAAATGACTATAAGGTTGATAAAAAATAAGTTTCCTTTTTAATTTAACAAATTAGTCCTGACACGTCCCATACCGCGTCCGACTAAAAATTCAAATTACCGAATTAATATCACACAGCCATATCAATAACATCACATTCATATATTACCTAAATATCTTTAAGTAATATTCAGAATCATTCATTTAAATATCCACAATTCGGATAAAACCCAAATGAATTAATTTATAATAAAATCCAATTAATCCATTAATTTGAAATATAACCCATTTTAAAAGTCATTTAAAATTACGGGGTATTACACCCTGCTACAGAAAATCTTTATTCTTCATGATCCTAATAGCATAAGGAAAATATTCCTCATTGAATAGACTATAAAGTCACCTTAGTTCAATCAATCTTTATCCTCAGATGTGGTCACACTCTCCCACCACTTTAAAGCATCCCATATTAGTTTAAATGTATCTAACATTTGCTTATACATGTCCGTTCAGTCCACTATCCTTAAGTTCCTCTCCATATCATGCCTCCACTTGTGGTCAACCTTTGGGTCAAATCCATTAAAAAATGTGGGATGATTGTCCTTGCTTAAGTTATCTTCACCATATCCCATGCTAAGGTGGTCACAACCCGTTGTTGCTCCCCTTGGGTTGCCCATATGTGACTACTTAGCTTTATACATGTCAGTGTGGCCTCAAAAATAATGGCAGCTAAGTCATCGGTTCCTAAAAAAAATTCCCTTATCTAGCCTGACCCGAGGATCCAAAAATTGAACCCTCTCTCCTATCTCCAGCTCTCTTAGTGTTCTCCATCTAGAAAGATAGGAACAAACTCTAACAACCCGAATTTTTTTTAATGGGTATTTTTTAATTAATTTTGAAAATTTTGAGGAAAATAATTTTTTTTGGATTTAATAATCAAATATGTTGAGTTTTATATTCGAAAATTTTATTTTCAATTGGATTGTAATCGAAAATAAAATCGGAGTCATAATGGGATTTTAAAATAAAATAAAAAAAAGAAACGACATTTGTCACGGATCTGGGCCGTGACTAATGGAAAAAAAAATTTAGTTAAATAAAATTAACTAGGGGGATTGTCAGTGGACACATACCTACTCGATTGATCGACGAGCCCAGATTTGAGGCGATTCGACTAGATTTTTGAAGAGTTTTGGTTTAATCAAATTCTTTATATTTTTCCTTATAAATATAAGTCATGGGTGGACCTTTTAAACCAACTTTTTATCACCTCAAAAATGCATAGGACCCTTTTTATTTCCTCTTCCTCTTTATACAAACCCTAGCCCCTATTTTATTCAATGTCTAACCTTAGATTTGGAGGCCTATTTGTGGTTATTTGGTGTTGGGGCTAGAACGTGATTCGATTATCTTCGTGAGAGGAACGTGATGGTGCAATCAAATTTTGAGGATGAATTTATGTGACGATTCATGTGATGATTTTGAGGTATGGGACTTACTCAATATGCTCCTAAATTCTCTCGAGAGTATTTCGTTTATTTTCTGTGTCAATTGCACTCATGTTGAATTGTGATATTCATTGAAATCCTAAAAAATTGTTGGAATATATTATTTGATTCATTAAGATATATTATATTGTTGATTTGAGCATAGTGTCATGAGATTTTAATATGGAACGAAGAATGGGCACCCGCTAATAGTTCAAAAATGGTTATATGGCTTTAAGATGCCTAGGGAAGGTGAGGTGACGCCCGACGAACCATTGATGTGTTGTTGAGAAATTAATATTGATATAATGGTTGAGTATTGCATTTAATGCTTAGATTGGAATATTAGAAGATTTATATTTTATGTATAAATTAGTGGTGTAATTTTTTTTGGAGAATTGTGTATTTTGGGAGAAACATTATTGTAAATCATTATTATGGAAATAGAAGAATTATGGTTTTGTTATATTTTAATTGTGGGAATTTAGATGCTCTATAATAATTGTTGAGGATGTAGTTTAGTTTTTATCATAGTAGCACGCGGCGTGTCTCTGTTCGGGCGTGCGGGGTGTTACAGATGGTATCAGAGCTTAGGTATACGACAACCCTCGGGTCTTGGGTTTTGGGTCTAGCATGAGGATAAGACATGTTTTCTTTGGAAATAGAAGAATTGTTGTTTTGTTATATAATAAATGTTAAGAATTGATCGAGGACTTTAGCGTTGTCAGTGTTGGAAGATAGAATCGAGTATCAGTTTATTTTGAGCCTTAGATTTCGTCGAATTTCGAGGACTAAATTCCTTGGGGAACTATGAAACAACCCAGATTTTTTTAAATAAGTATGTTTTAATTAATTTTGAAAAATTTGAGGAAAATAAATTTTTTTGCATTTAATAATTAAATATGTTTAGTTTTATATTTGAAAATTGGGTTTTTAATCGGATTATAATCGAAAATAAAATCGTAGTCATAATGTGATTTTAAAATAAAAATAAAAAGGAAAAGACACTTGTCACGGATCTGGGTCGTGACTAATGGGAATTTTTTTTTTAGTTAAATAAAATTAAACTAGGGGGATTGGAAATGGCCGCATACCTGCTCGATCGATCGACGAGCCCAGATTTGAGGCGATTCGACTAGATTTTTGAAGAGTTTTGGTTTAATCAAATTATATGAAGACAGGTGTCATCCAGCGTGGCTCAAGTTCAAATGTACCAAACTACTTAGTGTACCGCGCAACTTGTTGGGAAGCCTAAACGACCAAGACAGATTCAATGTTTATTGTATTCCTTATCATGAACGTATGAATACACCTATTCACTAAAGTCGTATTATCCATTCACATTAACACTCCAAGGGATATAAATACATTGTAAACCCCTCATTGGAGGGTAGGCAATCATAAGCAAACATAATCGAGATCAAGGCGACATATCGAGTAATACAAAATAGTGGACATAGGCCATTTTTCTTAAGGATGAACCACTTGAAAAATCTCTTGTCTTATTTCTTTATTCATATATATATCTGCGATTAATTAATTAGATCAAATCTAGTTTTTTAGATCAACATATTGGCGTCGTCTATGGGAACGACTATACGTAGCATTTTTCACTAAAAACCTCATCATAAATGGCTGATATCTCATAATCTAGAAATAGGAATAATGAAGGGAATCTACCTAACCCTTCTATCCCTCCAAATGCAAATGATATCACAGGAATCTTGGCAAGCTTATCTAGGGGACAAACGGCTATGCAGGAAATTATGTGATAGTTCATTCAAACTGTTCAGAATGGAGCGTCTGCACAGTCAGGCCAACGAAGCATTCAAAGACGCATGCGTCCACCATTTGCATCGTAGCTATGGTCTAGGTCAATATCTAGACATACTAAAATTCTCCATTCTGGGAATTCAAGTGCTCCATCTTATGGCCCTGGTGCAACTTCCCCTATAAGAATTCCTTATCCACAGGAAAACGTCACACTAATTCCAGAAAGACCAAGTGCTCTGGAAAAGTTGAGCAGAGCCTCACCTTCGACCGTTTGGGTCCCAGGAGGAATAAAAATCCTCTTCGGTTTGCGTCGATAAATTCTCAACGACTACATAATTTAAGGGAAGGCTCAGCCCAATCACATCCAAAGCCCAGACCTACAGCTCGCATAAAAAGATTGTAAGAGGAGAACTCTGCGTGATCTATTGCTCGGGAAAACATAAATAAATCTGAGGCTGGAAATGATACATGGAAATGATCTATTCAGAGGTTAGAAGACAAGTTAGGGGAAATGGCCAAGGCCAAAAACCCTCTCCAAAGAACCTTTATTAAGAGATCTCCACTCGTACAAGCGATTGTGGACTTTCCCACACCATCAAAGTTCAAGGAATCGATGGTCACACAGAAGATTGATGCAAAAACCGATCATGTTCTTCACATAGAGCAGTACCAAGCTGAAGATGACATATATGCAGTTCCAGATGAAATGAGGTGCAGGGCGTTTTCAGGAATTATTACCGATCTGCTCAGATGTGATACAACAGCCTTCCTCGGGCGTGAATTGCATCCTTCCATCAACTAGCAGAGATTTTTATAAGGAATTTCTATTTTGGAGCGAAACCAGTTAAAAGGGTAGCGCATTTGCTGAGTGTTAGGTAGAAAACAAGTGAAAGTACCAGGGATTATATCACTCATTTCAACAACGAGAAACTAAAAGTCATAGACTATGAGGAGAAGATAGCCATAACAGCTCTTATGAGTGGTCCTTTTCCTGACAAGCTATATTATATTTTAACCAAGGATCCCCCCAAATCAATGGCTGAATTGATGGTAAAAGCAACTAAAATTATGAATGCCGAAGAGGCTATGTCTGTGAAGAAGAATGCTAAGTAAAGGTAGAAGCCAAAACTGAAGGTAGGTTAGAGAAGAGGGATCACAAGAATAATGGTGGGATCAAGCAGTCGAAAGGCAAAGAAACGTTGGATCACTTAAGGAAATACACAAATTATACTCACTTGAAGGTTGATATAAACCATGTTTTGGAGGAAATTAAGAACATGGAGGATTTGAATTGGCCAGAAAAACAGAGGTCAACTCTCGAAAGGAGGGACAAACCTAAATATTGTGAGTTCCATAAGGATCATGGTCACATAACCAAGTAGTGTCTAGCTATCCAAAATGAGATAGAGGCACTCATTAGATGAGGAAAGTTAAACAGGTATGTTGATCGTCAGAATGGTGGGAAGACCAATAACAGAACTCGGTAGAGGTCAAAATCTCCTTATCGACCAAGAGATGATAAGAAAAGGGACCATGAAGATGATCCTGATCTCCCAAAAAGGCCAAAACAACCTGAGCGTGAAGTATTTGCAATTCGTTTTGGTTCATTCGATTGTAACATGATTATATGTGGAGACGCAGGAGGAGGTGATCATACAGCTGAAAGGAAAGCTTACCTCAATGAGGCTCAAGCTTGATCCTATATACAATGGATAAATCTGGCCAAAGAAGATCGCCCGAGGAAGGTCAACAAAGATAAGTCAGTCATTGGTTTTTCTAAAAATGATCTGGAAGGCATTTTGTATCCTCATGATGATCCTCTGGTGGTCAAAATGAGAATGAAGGATGTAATCATTTCAATAGTGCTGGTGCACAATGGTAGCTCAGCAGATATCATGTTCTACCCTTGTTTCGATAGTTTGAACTTAAAACTTGGGCAGTTAGAGCCGTATCACAGGCCCCTCATTGGGTTCTCTGGAGGAAAAAAAATTCCACTTGGAATGATCAAGTTACACATGTTGATTGGTACTTAGCCAACCAGTAGATTAGAAAAGGTGCGCTTCTTCGTAATGGATAAAAATGTCCAATCATCTTACAATACAATCATGGGAAGAGTAGGCCTAAAAAAGTTTGAAGCAGTCCCATCCACTGTACATTAGTGATTAAAGTTTTTGACGAACCTTGGGGTTAGAATTGTAAAGGGAGATCAAAAAGTATCTCGGGATTTTTACTACTCATCTGCCGAGAAAGAGGAATTGGAAGAAGCAAGAAAGAAAATAACCACTTATCAAGTGGATGAATCTGATGAGTCTGAGATTGATACCTTAGACCCAAGAGATGAAACGGAACTTGTTAAAGGCCAAGTCATTGAGGCAACATAAAGTATTATTCTAGATGATGAGCAACTAGAAAGAATAACCCAGATTGGTGCTTCACCTGATCCAGTGTTGAAGTAAGAGTTGGTAGCATTTTTGAAGCACAGAAAATAGGTATTTGCATGGAGTCATGAGGATATGCTGGGGATAGACCCAGCCTTCTTATGTCACGAGCTCAATGTCAACAAGGAGGTCAAACCAGTGAAGCAAATGAGAAGAGTCTTTAGTTCGAAGAATAACCAGGCTATTCAAGAAGAGGTGGAAAAGCTGTAAAAAGCTTCTTTCATCGAAGACGTGAAATATCGTGATTGGATGGCTAATATTGTGATGGTTACGAAGAAGAAGAATAAGTGGAGAATGTGTGTGGACTTCACAGACCTGAATAACGCTTTTGCCAAAAGATCATTTTCCTCTGCCCAGGATAGATCAGCTGGTGAATGCAACTTCGGGACATGAGTTGTTAAGCTTCTTGGATGCCTATTCTGGATATAATCAAATTAAAATAAAACCAGAAGACATGGAAAGTACCTCTTTCATTACCCAACGGGGAACATATTGTTACAATGTTATGCCTTTTGGACTTAAAAATGTAGGTGCCATATATCAGTGGCTGGTAAACAAGGTGTTTGCAGAGAAGATTGGCAAAAATATGGAGGTATATGTCGATGACATGTTGACTATAATCAAGAAAGTTGTTGACCATATAGCTAATTTAAGACAAACATTTGATCAGCTGGAGAAATACTAGATGAAGCTGAATCCGACCAAGTGAATTTTTGGTGTACAGGAAGGCATGTTCCTTAGGTACAGTGTGAATCAAAGAGGTATTGAAGTAAATCCTGGAAAGATCAAAGCCTTGCTAGAGTTAAAATCTCTAACTACTAAAAAGGAAGTGTAGAGACTTATGGGGCGTGTTGTAGCTCTTAATCGAATTATTTCCAAAGCAACTGATAGATGTCTTCCATTATTCAATATGCTCAAAAAAACCTTTGAGTGGAATGACGAATGTGAGAAGGAATTCTTAGAATTGAAAAGATATTTGGGGTCACCTCCTTTACTGTCGAGGCCAGTAGAAGGAGAAAAATTATACTTGTACTTAGCTGTTTCCAAAAGTGCATCCAGTTCAGCCTTGATAAGAATAGAAGGGGGAGTGCAAAAACCAGTTTATTATACTAGCAAGGCATACAAGGGAGAAGAAATTAGGTACCCAAAACTAGAGAAGTTAGCGTTGGCATTGATTGAAGCGAGCAGGAGAATGAAATCATATCTTCAAGCCCATACAATAGTGGTATTTACTGACATGCCACTCAAACAGGCTTTACATAAGCCAAAAAAGTCTGGAAGGTTGATGTATTAGGTAGTGGAGTTAGGGGAGTACGACATTATTTATGAGCCGAGATCCTCTCTAAAAGGACAGGCAGTGGTAGATTTCATTGTTGAGTTTACCTACCCAGATATCTCCTATCAATAGGGGGATAATGCAGATCAACTCAAGGATGCAAAAGGTCCAATAAAAAATGTCCCCGATCAACTCCCAATAGCAGAATTGCCAGAAGGAAAGGCCACCGATCAACCAGAATCCTCTAGTAAGGTGCAAGAATAAAAAAAAAAGTATGAAGAAGGGAAAGACAAGATATTCCATCAAGGAATTTTGTCAGACCAAGGGTTTGATGACAATATTCCTATATGGAATTTATATATCGATGGTTCTTCGTGTGCCACAGGTTGCGGAGCTGGAATTATTCTCACCAATCCAGATGGAATAAACATAGAATATGCTCTGTGTTTTTAATTCCAGACTTCTAATAATGAAGCTGAGTATGAAGCCGTGATTATGGGCCTCAACTTAGCTAAATCATTTAATGCATAGCAAGTTGTGGTGTTCAGTGATTCGCAATTAGTGGTGAAACACATACTAAGTCTTTATGCAGCAAAAGGGGAGTTCACGTCACGATACTTAATTAAAGCTCTATACATTGTAGCTAACTTTGCAGCTTTTCAAGTGATTAGAATACCTAGACTGGAGAATGCGAGGGCCGATGCACTTGCTTGATTAGCCTCAGCAACTCGCACCGAGCTACGAAGAATAATACCCATTGAAGTACTTAAAAGCAGAAGTATAGATGAAGACTTGATGGTGATTTTTATCGCCTTGTACATGGGGCCATCCTGGATGGATCCCATCAGATCTTATATTGAAGAAGGTACTTTACCCACTGACCTACTTGCAGCCAAAAAGTTGAAGTTTAAAGCTGCGAGATATGTTTTGAATAATGGAGTCTTGTACAGGAGAGGTGTGATAGCTGGTTTGCAAAGGAGTGTTCACCCGACAGAAGTTAAAGACTTGATAGAGGAAATCCATGAAGGATGTTGTGGAGATCACGTAGAAGATAGAACTCTTTTACAGTGAATAAATACGCAGGGGTACTAGTGGCCAACGATGCGCGCTGATTGTACAGCTTATGCCAAAAAATGTGACAAGTGTCAGCGATTTTCTACTATACGAAGAACTCATCAGGCACTGTTAACACTAATCACTTCACCTTGGCCATTCTCTATGTGGGGAATAGATTTAGTTGGACCTATACCAACTACAAGAGGACGATTTAAATATCTGGTAGTAGCTATTGATTACTTCACCAAGTGGGTGGACGTTGAACCTTTAATCGATTTGGCCTATGAAAGGGTCTATCAATTCATTTGGAAGAATATTATTTGCAGATATGGTCTGCCCCATGCCTTTATGACTGATCATGGTACCCAATTTGACAATGATGAGTTTGCAGTGTACTATCTACAGTCCAATATTCAATAAGTTCATTCCACTTTCGATCATCCCCAAAGTAATGGGCAAACAGAGGTAACAAATAGAACTCTGTTTAATGGGTTGAAGAAGAGATTGGATTATGCTAAAGGGAATTGGATAAATGAGTTGCATTCAGTGTTATGGGCTTATCGAATAACTCCCCGAACAACAACTGGGGAATCTCCTTACATGTTAGCTTTTGGTAGTGAAGCGGTGATACCTACTGAACTAAGCTTACCGATTCATAAAGTGCTTACCTTCAATTATCTAGTAAGTGATTTGATGAGACGCTTGGACTTAGACATGCTCGAAGAAGTCAGAGAAGACGCAGCGATCCAAAATGTAGCTTATCAGCAATAGACTTCCATGTTCTATAATAGAAGGGTCAAGAAATGTGACCTCAAATAAGGAGATTACGTGCTTAAGAAAGTTATTCAAAATCACAATAAGTTAGAGGCCAATTGGCATTGGCCTTATCGTATCACAACTGTTGTTCGACCCGGCATTTACAAAATAGAAACTCTTGAAGGGGAAGAATTAAAAAATGCCTGAAATGCTGAGCAACTATGAAAATACTACCAGTAATGTAATTTCCCATGTACCCAATTATTTCCATATGAATGAAAATGATGATTTCCCCATTTGTTTTTTTTGGAGTACTAGTGCTACACACTACACTTAACTTTACAGAGAACATCAGAAAAATTTGCACTCAACAACTAAAAGTTGGTCGGCATCAATAACCACCAACTAAAAGTTGGTCACCAACCACCAATTAAAAGTTGGTCGGTATCAACATAAACACCAACAATGTTGGTAAAATAATAGAGTAAAGCAAGTTCTGTTTGACTATGGGTGACCCAAGAGGCATCTAAACTAGGCAAGAAGATGGGTAAAATATCCACTGCCTAGGCATCAGGGAAATTATTTACTTAAATGATTGTTACAACTAAGCAGGAACATGGGATATGAATTCCATTGCTTAGGCACTTATGGGTGATACGTCACTACAACTAGACAAACACATGGAGCAAAGTTCCATTGTCTAGGCAATTAAACTGTCCATTCAAATATATATATATATATACTCAATGATTGAAAAGTAAAGTATAGCACTACTATAGTTAAACAAAGCTTGGCAGAATAAATATCATGCAATTATTTCCAAGGAAATAAAATTACAAAAAGATGATTTTTTCTTCATTCACACCAACAATTACTAACGAAATATAAATACTCTATTCTATTGGTTTCTTTCCTTCAGATTTAGATATAGGATCCCTCCTAGCTGGAGGGTCATCTAAAGCAAAAGAAGAATTGATAAAATTCAAGTCCTGAAGCATTCTGGTATTGTTCAAACTTGGTCGGTCTAGCAAATGTGAAGGTAGATATATCTTAAACTCTTCATGAAGATTGTAATCACCAAGGTATTTGGAAATTAGAGACCTAAGAATAGAGCTAACTAGAATCCAGCTAACATCTAGCTGGAACGGTGGCACTGGCAGATCAAGAAACTCCTGCTCATACCAAATCCCATAGCTCCGTTCCTTATTCAACTTTCATTACCGTTAAAGCATTCAACCATCCTTGCTTGTATCCTTCATTGTTTGTCTGTTTCAACCTGGCATCAAGATAATATAAATCTTCATTATATCCCTCCATCCAAAACTCTCTAGGTTGCTTGTGAAACTGATAAGTCAATCGTTCAACATATTGATGAAGTCTTTTCACCACACTTTTTACTCTGATTGGATAGTTTCTATATAAGAGTTTGAATCTTCTGAGACATCTCTGCGAGAGATTTATTTTTTGCCTTCAGTTGAGCAGTTTGATTTTCTAAGGCTTGCTGAGTTCTCTTCTCTTCAATGCTACTCCGACCAGCTCTTATTCTACCCTGGGAAGTGGAAGTAGGTCTGCCTCCTTTTAAAGCTTCTAATTCTTATCTTAATGAAGCATTCTCAGTCTCTAAAGAGGAAAAACCTTCATCATTAATTGGGACCATAGCTCAGAGGAAGAAGTAGATTTTAGCTATCTCGGTTCTTCTCTTAAAGTAATATTTTCTTCCTCTAGCAGTTTAGCAATGTTTCTATGCTCCTCAATTTAAAATTTTAGCACACTCTCTCTTTTATTATGGGCATAGATAAATGTGTCATAACCCCGATCAGCACTCAATTGTTGATACTTCTTCTCATAACCTTCATGAGGAAGGGTAGTGGCCTCCTTGTGTTGAAGTTGGAGTTCATCATTCATTCCTTGAAGAACTTCAATCATTTCATAGTAATCTACGTTATTCGCTACTGCACGATCAAGTAGACATTTTAAATACTGGTAAGCCTCAATTGCTCGTTCAGAGGCATCAGATCCAAGAATGTTAATTATTTGTGCCTCGGTAAAATCTGCACGATCAGCTTTGAAATAATATGTACATTTCTTCATCAAATCTGTATCGTGAGCTGATAGCAGTTCCATCCTGGCAATAAACTAGAAATGAAAAGTAAAAACAGATCAATAACAGCACAACTATATTGATGAGTAAAGGAGAAATTCAGAATAAGTAATAAGTCCATTTTATTGATCATAATAGATGAGGGTACAACTAGAGCTACACAACAAAGGGAAAACAGAGGAAAGCAAAAAATTATCGAACAACATTACACCTTCTCCTTATTCCCCATAACCTCTTTAGCTGATTTTGAAGAAGAAATTGGTTGCTGAAGTTGCTCGGAGGGTAGTTGACGTTGTTCAGAAGAAGTTGTTGTCTTCTGGACTTGTTTGGAAGATTGAGGGATAATGGCAGCAGTTGTTTGTTCTACCATAATCAAAGAAGATTCATCAGATCCAGATTTATCATCTTCTTCTTCTTCAATAGCAAGAGGAAGGTCGTGAACATGTTTCTGAAATAATTCAGAGTCTTTAGCAACATTCAACTCTTTCAATGCTGCAACCTATCCATCCCTGAAGAACATCAAACTTTCATGCTCCATTTGAGCAGAGGCAACAGTTACAATCGTGTTCCACCCTTTCTCCTAGCCAGAGCTAAAGGACTTCTTCACAACAGACATTCTCCTCATCTTCTTCTAGGAAGCATTTTCCTTAAGAAGATCTTCAACAGATTTTACTTTCTGCTCAAGATCTTTCTTACACCATTCAGCCACTTCAAGCTTGCTCTCAGCTTCCTCCTTGCTAGTAACGGCAACCTTCAATTTCTCATATATCTCTTTGGAAGCATCTATAACTTTTTTACCGAGCTAGATCAACCTCATTTGCAACATCCACGTCTTTTTGTTGAGCTGTCCCAGTAGCTTTGATTTTATTCTTCCAAGAAGCTTTGTCATCTCATATTTATACCAGGAGTCTACCAAAGATTTTACAACCCAGTAAGGGATTCTTCTACTTCACTAGAAGAGGAAGAAACTTTTATAGCTTCATCCTTCTCCAGGATATTGTTAAAATACACCAAAAATTGCAAGACGAAGAGAAACTCAAAATTAGAATATGAAAATTGAAAGCATAACTGAAATGACAAAGTATAACAACACGTACTAATGAAAGGTGTTAGTCTGCCAAGTCAGAGACTTTCCCTTGAGGACTAGAGGTCTCAGCAGCTCTGTGGTTAGGAAGAGTTCCAGACCAAATCAATTTCCTGGCCAAACTAGGAGTAATGAACGCTGGAGGACCATCCTTCAAAAAAGGTATGTTAACCTTAGTAGGTTGAGCAGCAACATCAATGGTCTTCTCAGCAAGACCCCTTCTTAATCTTTTCAAAGGAGCATCCTCTTCAATCAAAGGTGCTGCTTCTTTTCAAACAATAACAACCTCTTCAATCAAAGGTGCTACCTCTTTTAGAGCAATATGGGGTTTCTTGATAACCTCCTTGATAGCTATAATTGCTCCCCCATATGGAGCAATATTCTTTTTCTTAGTCCCTTCAATTGATACATCTCCTTTGTTATTTTTTGCCCCATCAGTACCAGGGACAATCTTGGTAAAGAGATTAGGCATTCTTATCTTCTTTTTCATCAAATCATCAATGGAGGTAGACAAATCAGAAGAAGATTCTTTAACAGTTGAAGAAGATGCTGGAGACTGGTCAAGATCAATCACCAAAGTAGGAGAAGTAGGACGAGTAATGAAAGAGGAACTGGTGTTCTTATATTGCAATAAATAGGAAGAATATCTCACGTGCTCCATAGCAACTAACTGATGCAAATCCTAGATAAATTCCAAATCTTTTCTGTTGATATCACTCTCTTTTAGGGGTTTTCTTTTACTATCAACTGCAAAATAAAAAGTAAAAGTCAGTGACACGTTTTATCAAACAAAAACAAAGCTAGTTTGAAAAACAAATAACTTACTCCATTGCCATAAGGGGGACATCTGGGACTATGGTACACATCTTTCCCCTTGAATGGGAGGTGTTGCCAATTTTTCATCACAACCCCATGTTCAAAATAATCTCTGTTGGAATCAGGGAGATTGACCACTAAGGCTCTATTAGAATACCTAGTTTTTAAATGAAAAGTAGTATCACTAGTGACCTATTTATAACAAAACACAATTTCAGGAATCCCAAGATGAGTTCCGTGAATTTGATTCAGCCTATGTACGCCATTAACTACCCTACATGTATTTGGAACTACTTTTGCAGGTACAATATCGAAATATTGATAGAATTCCAAACACATGGGATTAGGCAGGAAAGAAAAACCACATTTTGCTACAAAAATAGAGGGAAACCAGTGTCCCTCAGCTAAAGAAAATAAATCAAAAGGACAAGCAAGTTCTTCCAAGACAATCGAAGAAGGAATTTCAAAATTGGCTCTAAACTTATCTAACGACTCGATAAGGTAAACCATGATGACTAGAACAAAGAAAGAAGAAGGAAAGAAGAAATTCTTACAGAAAATCAAGAAATCAGCTAAAGCGGATGGCAGAAAGAACGATCGTAAGAAGAAAAGAGAGAAAACAAAGAGTTTGGGAATCTAGATGGAAAAAAGTAGAAGACAATCGGATTTTACCGCCGTTATGTATGTTGCCTTGGAAAACGAGAAAAGTAATGATCACAAGTGATGACGGTTGCATTTTCGACGGCTAATCAAGGGAAAAAGATGCAAATACCCAAGCGTTCGCCAAAAATTCAAAACATTTATGAATTTTCCATTTCGTGCTCAAAACTATTACGTAAAGTGGAAAAATTTTACAAGTGTTGAAGGTCTGCAATTAATCAAAACGTAAGAAATATGCCCGAGCAACTTTTTGGGGAAATGTTCCTCATCCTCACACCCAACCTCGACTGTGAAACATTGGGGGCTTTTGTTGATACAAAAATTAGTCAGCTGACATGGACCAGTTATATGAAGATACGTGTCATCCAGCGTGGAACAAGTTTAAATGTATCGAACTACTTAGAGTATCGAGCTACTCCATGTACCGAGCTACCTAGCATACCGAGCAACTTGTTGGGAAGGCTAAACGACCAAGACAGATTCAATATTTATTGTATTCCTTATTATGTATAGATGAATATGCCTATTCAATAAAGGCATATTGTACATTCACACTGACGACCCAAGGGCTGTAAATACATTGTAAACCCCTCATTGCAGGGTAGGCAATCATAAGCATACATAATCGAGATCAAGGCAAGACATCCCATAATACAAAATAGTGGACGTAGGCGATTTTCCTTAAGTCTGAACCACTTTAAAAATCTCTTGCCTTATTTATTTATTCATATATATATTTGTGATTAATTAATTAGATCAAGTCTAGTTTTTGACATCAACACTCGGGTCTTGGGTTTTGGGTCTACCATGCGGGTTAGACATGTTTTCTTTGGAAATTGAAGAATTGTTGTTTTGTTATAAAAGAAATGTTAAGAATTGATCGAGGACTTTAGCGTTGTGAGTGTTGGAAGATAGAATCGAGTAGCAGTTTATTTCGAGCCTTAGATTTCGTCGAATTTTGAGGACGAAATTCCTTGGGGAAGTTTGAAATAACCTGAATTTTTTTTTAAATAGGTATTTTTTTAATTAATTTTGAATAATTTGACGAAAATAATTTTTTTTTGCATTTAATAATATGCTCCTAAATTTGAGGCTGAATTTATGTGACGATTCATGTGATGATTTTGAGGTACGGGACTTACCCAATATGCTCCTAAATTCTCCCGAGAATATTTCGTTTATTTTCTGTGTCAATTGCACTCATGTTGAATTGTGATATTCGTTGGAATCCGGATAAATTGTTGGAATATATTATTTGTGTAACGCCCCGACCCGGATTTAAAGGCCAATTAAGGATTAACCCGATCCGAATCATACGTTAATAGTGAAGTGCAATGAAACATCCTAATTAATGTTTCTAATCCATTCTTATTAGTATTTAACGTTACACTTATTAGCATGCAAGTCCGAATTACAATCACTAAGTGATATGACCCAAGGGAAGTGCTCCCAAGGCCAAGTAAACAGAGCTACTAATCGTAAATGCAGATAGTTACTTACCTGTATAGCGCTCTCAAAGTACGAAATATCATACAACCTGCCGCAACAAAAGAAGGGATGTGAGCCGAATGCTCAGTGGGATCATATACAAATGCAGTATAGAAACGAGCGGCAGAAAGAAGTACTCACACGCTACACTACATGCATGTGAAAATATGTATATTTCTACATATATACCTTTGAAAAATACATATGCCAATGTATTTAACTGTTTATTTCAAAAGCATATTTTAATACCATTTAACTTCCCTGACATTACAAAACAGTCATTTGCATTATCATGCTTAGGACTTATACGTGTTTTCCATTAACTCAAACAGTTTAAATAAACGGCATTTGTTTGGAAAACATTCTTCTTACTTTCAAGGAGATTTACTCCCTAATATTCATTAACTCACGCCAAAGTTACTTAACCATTTCAGGACTTTCATTCAACACACACACATGCCGTGTTTAGAAAAATACTCGTTTCCATTGTAAACCTCATGTAACACACGCTTATGTTTACTTTAATTCAACTGTTCTTAGATAGCTTGATTTCATTAAGTCACCTTATTAAACCATTCCATGTTGACACATGAATTTTAAGCATTTAATGCGTTATTCTTGCGTTAGTAAATCAATGAATTAGTGCCATTCATTTATACCTCTTTCATGAATATTCGATTCATTACTTAGCATTATTTCTCTTTGGGATCTGCCAACAAACACTCACGGACTTCGTGGCCTCACACCACCGGTCTCCGCCACCATATACTACTGCAGTTGGTTTGGGGTCTTTCACCACTAGGGACGTCATGCCCTCCTTAATTATTTTCTCTCGGCGTCATCCGACTATCATTATCTTGTCAAATGTGTAAATGTTGGTTAAAATGGAGTTTTAGTGTTAAACTCACAAAATCAAGTGCGGGGACTTTAATATGTGAAAGGCATGATTTTATATATCTTAGAGGCTAAAATGCAATATGTGTAAAATTTGATAAAGTGAGAAGTTAAACAAGTGTTTTAATGACGAAAATGCCTACGTGTCGTGAACGGAACTCAAAAAGGGTGTTTTAGTAAACAACACTTGAAAAAGAATAAGGTTGCGAGTTTTGATGAAAAGAAGGGTAAATCGATAACTTACTTAAAGCGGGACATTTTTATGAAATAAAAATGTAAGTGAATGTTTTTTTCCAAGCATGATGAAATTGAATTAAGTCCTAAAATGTGAATCATTTTTGTGTAATATTAACACGTGTGTGAACAAAGGACTTAAAGAGAAGTAATGATTTTCCAAGTATAATGGGAAAATGGACGGTTAAGTCCAAGTCTTTGGCTTCGGCCCAAAGGAATGAAAATTGAAGCACAACTGTGAAAATGTTGAAAACATTGACAAGATAATGATAGTCGGATGACGCCGAGAGAAAATAATTAAGGAGGGCATGACGTCCCTAGTGGTGAAAGACCCCAAACCAACTGCAGTAGTATATGGCGGCGGAGACCGGTGGTGTGAGGCCACGAAGTCCGTGAGTGTTTGTTGGCAGATCCCGAAGAGAAATAATGCTAAGTAATGAATCGAATATTCATGAAAGAGGCATAAATGAATGGCACTAATTCATTGATTTACTAACGCAAGAATAACGCATTAAATGCTTAAAATTCATGTGTCAACATGGAATGGTTTAATAAGGTGACTTAATGAAATCAAGCTATCTAAGAACAGTTGAATTAAAGTAAACATAAGCGTGTGTTACATGAGGTTTACAATGGAAACGAGTATTTTTCTAAACATGGCATGTGTGTGTGTTGAATGGAAGTCCTGAAATGGTTAAGTAACTTAGGCGTGGGTTAATGAATATTAGGGAGTAAATCTCCTTAAAAGCAAGAAGAATGTTTTCCAAACAAATGCCGTTTATTTAAACTGTTTGAGTTAATGGAAAACACGTATAAGTCCTAAGCATGATAATGCAAATGACTGTTTTGTAATGTCAGGGAAGTTAAATGGTATTAAAAGATGCTTTTGAAATAAACAGTTAAATACATTGGCATATGTATTTTTCAAAGTTATATATGCAGAAATATACATATTTTCACATGCATGTAGTGTAGCGTGTGAGTACTTCTTTCTGCCGCTCGTTTCTATACTGCATTTGTATATGATCCCGCTGAGCATTCAGCTCACATCCCTTCTTTTGTTGTGGCAGGTTGTATGATATTCCATACTTTGAGAGCGATATACAGGTAAGTAACTATCTGCATTTATGATTAGTAGCTCTGTTTACTTGGCCTTGGGAGCACTTCCCTTGGGTCATATCACTTAGTGATTGTAATTCGGACTTGCATGCTAATAAGTGTAACGTTAAATACTAATAAGAATGGATTAGAAACATTAATTAGGATGTTTCATTGCACTTCATAGAAAATAGTAAACTTGATACTAATAAGTGTATTAGTACATTCAAACCTCGTTATTATTTCATAAAAATACTCATCCTTAAACAAAATACCAATAGTGTAACTAATAAACCCATGAATTGGTTTTAACCATTTTCTCACACAATTTACACCCAAATGGTGGAAAATACTATTCTGAAATTTTGTCAAATTCAAAACCCATTTAAATCACTTCTTTGAAAACCCACTTGTCCAAGAAATCATAGAAACCCACCCAATGAACTCCATGGATGCAAATCAACACAAATCCTTCATATATTAAAACTAATATATGTAAATAGCAATATGACATTATGCTAAATAATAAACCTATACCAAGGTTAAAGAATCCCACCTCAAAATTTCCTTAAATAATGGTAGAGAAGGTGGGTGACTCCCCCACCTCCAAAGGTGGCCCTAAAGGGAGTCACAATAGTCCCCTCTTCAAGATTCCAATTAATCTTCAAGCTCTATGAACTACTCTGTCTTCAACTATGATAAAATCCTTTTAAAATCACCCAACAAGACTTCCTTTGAGCTCCAAAAACTTATCTCAAAATCTCCTATGAGCTGTCCCAACTTTGAGAGGTGTTTTAATGGAGTTTGGGGACCTCCAATGTGGTGTTTTGATGGTGGAAAAGTGGTGGCAAAGGATGACCATGAATTTGGAAGGAAGAACGACTCTTGCAAGAGCTAGAAGATGGAGATATAATCTGAAAATGTTTGAGGGTTTTGGCTCCAAGTATTTCTCTCCCATTAATCTTACAATGGAAGCTTTCCACCCTTGACCAACAAACCCAAGGTTTTGAATGCCCCAATGGGTATAAATTGTTTTCCCAAGATCTGTATAATAAGTTTTGAAAGTGACTACACATACACCAAACATGTGATCCCCAAGATTCATTTGAAAAATGCCCAAAAACACCCACAAAAGTTGATTTGCGTCACTTTTGGTACAAGCCCAAATTTTTTTTTTTTTTTAAATTTTTAACTGAATAATCATATTCCTTGCATTTGTTTGGCTAAAAAGTCATATTTACAATAGTCGTTTGGTCTCCCGGATTGTCCTATACAAGGCGCGCAAGAATCGGAACCTCCGTACAAAAGTATTTTTTTTTCGATTTTTCTCTTCAAAATAATATTCCTTATATTTTTGTGAGTCAAAAAACATATTCACAATATTTTTTTGACCTCCCGAGACGTCCTAAATAATTTGCACAAGACTGGACTTTCGTTGTGTCGCGCGTCATAAGACAATTAGTACACATGCTTGCGTAACATTCGTTGCTTGTCCGAATCGCACGAAACTTAACCAAAGTGCTTAAAATAATTATATAAACTCAAAATAAAACTCGTGTGAACCATGAAACATAAAACTATCTCGTTTAACCCATATTGCGATAATTTGCTTTTCGTACCATTTAAATGTGGCGTCGTATTAACCTTGTCTGTGTCGCATCCGTTCCTTGATATTTTTTCCTCAAACTTAATGGACATACTAGCCAATACTATTAGAGATTAAATATGCATTAATGCGATACATGCATTGTTGGATTTGTTTTTGTTTAAACCATTTATGTAATATGCCACCTTACGTATTACTTGACGTGTTACACTTCGATTATTTATTCCTCCAATTTTTTTTGGAGAAAACACTTCAAATAACGTTAAATACCTATTTTCTAGGGCGGGGTATTACAATTTGATTCATTGAGATATATTATATTGTTGATTTAAGCATACTGTCATGAGATTTAATATGGCACCAAGAATGGGCACCCGCTAATAGTCCAAAAATCGTTATATGGATTTAAGATGCCTAGGGGAGGTGAGGTGACGCCTGGTGACCCATTGATGTGTTGTTGAGAAATTAATATTGATATAATGCTTGAGTATTTCATTTAATGCTTGGATTGGAATATTGGAAGATATATTTTTTATGTATAAATTAGTGGTGTAATTTTTTGTTGAAGAATTGTGTGTTTTGGGAGAAACTTTATTGTAAATCATTATTGTGGAAATAGAAGAATTATGGTTTTGTTATATTTTAATTGGGGGAATTTATATGCACTATACTAATTGTTGAGTATGTAATTTAGTTTTTATCGTAGTATCACGCCGCGTGTCTCTGTTCAAGCGTGTGGGGTGTTACACAAACAAATGTCAGGCTCAAAGTCTAAAGAGTAAAAATCAACAATCGAATCAAATATTTGTAGCATAGAAGACTAGCATCCGTTATGTTTTGTAGAAAAATTATAACGGACTAATATCATGCTCTGATACCAACTGTAACAACTAACATATTTTTTCCATTGAGGGTGATCAGGCCATGATGCCATGATATACCCGTTATTATAATTTAAATACCATTCTTCGCATATGATATAAATATGAGACATTTAAAACTTTTTCCACAACATATACTTTGAAATTATCCAACAATAAATAAACCATCCACCACAAGATCCATCACCATGTTAAAACTTCAGTAATAGAAACTCAACTAAAATAAATGTCATCAACAATAACATCTCCAAATAAAATCATAAACCAATTTTGGTATCGAATGATGCTCTAAATCCCAATACAACTACCTCATAAATAAAACGAATGGAATGAAAAATTAAACTATGCAATAAAGTAAATCTCAAGCTATAAGTTTCATGAATCTCCAAAACTATACAACTACCTAAAAATTTATCCTATAAGGTTAGTCAATAGCAATGGGTGAGAGACTACCACAAGAATACCATTTACTCTTCCCAAATAGGATCATATGAATCAATTCATACGAATTATAAGACATAAATGTCACAATAAATATTTTAATTAATGATAAGCAATATAAATAACAATTCAAGTAAAGTAAACCAACTCAACTGCCCAACGCAAGTAAATTAAACTAGACTAGCTACCCACTTTCTAGTTATGTTTCTTTCAACATTTATTAACGCATTCATTATCTTTCTAAATGTTAAATTATTACCAAAGGCAACACCACTATAACTAGTTTGTCTTTCTTATGACCCTGGACATATCATGTTAAGCCAACCATCTCATCACGTTAAATTCATAGATGTCATTATAGCCCGATAACCCATACTATTAGCCCGCACATATCGTGATATACCTAACATAATATCCGTTACTATAGACGGATTTCCCTAGGTCCCTCACTTACTCTATCATAGACAAACAACACTAGACACCGCACATATCATGAAGTACACATAAAATCCTTACTATGGCCAATTTGCCTAGTTCCCACACACATCGTAATGGCCAGCCAACACTAGCCCTACGCATACCATAATGTCCACCTAAATCTCTTAAAATATCCAAGAAAGTTTAGGTCCCATGTATATAATGTATACTTTCAACATACACCCACACATATAATGACGCCACAACCACCAATCTTTAATACCCTTTATTTGTCATATTCTTAATTAATTCTCACTAGCCCCCAAAATCAACTTGGGCATCACAAAAAAATTCATTCCTAGTCCCATACCTAAAGATCACAAAAACCATATGTACATCCTAGTCCCTCACCTAGTAAAATACCCAAAATCATAACCACCCCTAGTTTTTCACCTAGGATAAAATAAAAGTAACACGTATCTTCTAGTCCCATATCGAGGAAATACCTAAAGCCAAAATGTTACCTAGTCCCTTACCTAGGAAACAAAGAATTGAAAACGTGATCACTAACCAGGCCCATGCATATAAAGTATCAACTAATATAAGGAAGGTAAAACTATGGTATGTAACCCGAACATCCCAACGATATCATTATTTTAACATAGGCAAGTTCTACACTTTACACATTTTCTCATTCACGTCATATTCTTTTATTCCACATTCATACAAATATGATTTTCTATGCATTATATAAATATAATCATGGGGTACACAAATCGTATAAGATATCCCAACTAGTTTTCCAAATCCCGTATTCTAATTCGGGTGAGATTTAATTTATAAAATTATTTCAACATGAGAGTTAAAAAATATAGAAACATATTTTAATGTTCTAACCATTATTCCTCATTCATATAAATTTATAAGCCTTAACATATTTTTGATATCCATATAATATTTAACATGCGTATCAATCCAATACCCAATAATCATAAAGTCCAATAATTTAAGCATACGGGATTTCAAGTATTAAATTCAATTCATAATTTCATAAAAATAAATTTATAATTAGGTTATCAATTTCCCAAATTAAGTTGTTATTTTATCTACAAAACATGCATATTTAATGTTTAGGAAATATTTAAATCAAATGATACTTAAGCAGAAAAATAGAGATATTCTTGCCCTATGAAATATTCTAAAAATCTGGAGTATTCCAACTCGTTCCTCTTTCAAAAATAAAAAACTTTTGTGTTATTTCCTTATTCAAAAATTCAGTATAAAACCTCCCAAATTAAGATTAAAATTTTGTTTAATGGTGTTTAGGGTTTATTACAGCAGAATCTTTATGATTTGTAAAAATCAGAAGGCCTATAAATGTAAAGAAAATAAAACCTCAGGATCCCTCTTTAAAAGAAGTGAAAAATGCATCAAAAATTCCCAAATTATACTCCTTTAAATTTCCCTCGACACCATAATGGATGTGTTGGTCGCCATATCAGTGGTACAACACGCTATAGTGACAGTACCAACCACTATAACGACCACAACCTGACCAGTATCTCTCTTCCTCCTATTCCCAGATTTGTTTAGGATGTTAACTCCTTTTTCTTTTAGGTTTGAAACTTGAATACACCTCTTTAAATTAAAAAATAATTAACCAAATTACCATCTTAACTTATCAATAAATCAAAAAAGACCAAATTGTCCCTTAGGTTTATATCAAAATCCTAAAATACCAATATATTAAATAAATTCTCAAAATATTCATTGAATTAGCCAAAATCACGAGATTGGTTTAAACTAAATCTTTTATAGATTAATTCAAAATCCAATTTCATAAATCATTTAAATTAATTAATCACGGTTCCAAAAATACGAGGTTTCATAACAACTTCAAGATTAGGATCATCATGTAACCTGAAAGTAACATGGGCATCATGTATTGATTATAATAACTTCATGATTTTGACTTACTAACACTAGCATCTCAGTATAGTGAAATGGGCAATAAAAGGAAATTGTGTGCAAGGACATTGGAACTATCAATTTGTCAACAAACGGTAGTAGTGGTAGTATTCTTTACTTATCTCAATTGAGACGTAAGAGTGGATCAACATGCACCATCTGGCGGCATCACTTTATGTATGGATTCACACATCTCAATCAAACTTCAACGATAAGGATATATTTGATTCTTTGCTTGTTTCATGCAAACGTCGATACTTAAAGAATATTGTGTTAGATTCCAATAGTATTCAAGCATCACAACTTTACCAAAATAAATCGACACCAGTTTGTGCAATCGACTCATAACTCAAGTGAGGGAATTTCTTTTCGGGTTTGCAAATAATATTGCATTATATGTAATGTCAACATTGCCCATAGTCGAGTGTGCATTTCTTAAGGAATGAATTATCAACAATGACATCCAGAGATAGTTATCGACATCATCTTGAGGAAAGACTGGGATTCAAATGTGATCCATCAAGCTTGGATTCAAAATGCATCGTGTTCGCAAAGGCTAAGGAAGGATTTCACGTTATGGCATCCAAGGAAGATTGGTAATGTCTTGACATTCATTATTAGAACATTTATCTTTGTCGGGTACCGACAAGTAGGTGGGCATAGCCTTTAAGAGGAAATCTTCACATTGTGTTATTCTTAATATAGGGCTCTCACCATCTTTGCATGAATTTTGCAACATCGTCGTTAACCTTTTGGCAGTGGATCGATATCCTAAGCTAATATTTATGTCCCAACTAAAGGTTGCATTAGTTGTAAATGGATGAACTCTGTCATAACTTTAGTTATGTAAAGAATATGTTGTCTTGTTGTGAGTTCGATTGAATTTATTAGCCTAGCCATAGGGAAATCCTCATGTTTCAGGAAGGAATATTCAAACTTTTAATTGAATCCAAGTTACATCTCGTTTGTTTCCTATGGTTGGGTTTACTATTAGGTTGTTCTCTAGTTACAATGACAGTATTGGCTCAGTGATGGGGGCGGGTTAGGCCAGGCAGGGATAATGCATCATCATAATTGAGGCATTTATTCAAGAGATATGAATGTAAGATGGCATGGTCATCCTAGAGTATTGCATTTCATTTGTTCTCTTGTGTGATTTGGACTTAGTAGTCCATCATAAGTGGAACGATAGAATTTCTTTCGGTAGTATATAGAGTTAGAGCATCGTGTATAACTAAGGATGCAGCTGCATAAATCCCATGACTTGTCTATTTCCTCAGAAGACCCTAAAGATTGTGGTTAGAAGTTAAAAACCTAGTCAATGAATTAAATTCTGGCATTGTTCGACCTTTCTACCAAAGGAAACATCTTATATGGTATCATTATGTGTTAGCATGTGTTTACATGGTTGTATGTATCACCTGGTTGCATAATGTAAGTCACGAAGACCTAGGTAGGGTTCAAAAATAGGTCAGGGAATCAGAGTGTAGATTTTGATAGTTTTAGGGTAACTGAATTAGTTGGAGAAAATGTGACACCAAGTTGTCAGAATGACTTAAGTATGGAAATTGGAGAATCCTTGTGTTGACATGTGTAGTATGTTCTAAGACTCGATTTATAAGTGGATTGCATGTTTATTGGCGATCCCAAGGTCTAGGAGTAGAAATGATTTATGTATCGGTATATGTGATGAATTTTGATCTCTGGGTAATTAACTAGAGGTGGTTTAAGTGATTCTCTGAGTTTCTTGGGTTCCCTAGTTGTAAGAGTAGAGGAGTTAATATATTATACTCTAAGTAAAAGAGTAAGAGGCTAAATGGATGTTCATAATTATGTATAATGAGGTGATGGTTTTTTAGTACCTGGGATATTAAAGGTACTAGAACTAATGATGATTATGTGGGCATCATTGTAGATATATGTTTTTGATATTTGTGATTTAAATGTGATTAGTGGAGTGGTCAGTGGTTTTTGATGAAAAAATTTGAGCACAAAATTTCCTAAGGAGGAAAGAATGAAATGACACAACTTTCTATTAAGTTTTATGGGAATTAAATTTTGAAAGGTTTGGTATATTTTATGGTTTTTATATACATAAGATAATTTTGCGGGAAGAATTGAGAAATTATTTAATTGGCTTGGGGTAATTATTGAATTAAGAGTATGTTTGGTGTGGCTTAAATTGGAATAATATAGTGATTATTACGTTGGTGGGTAATTCATGGATTAAATGTGTCATAAGCGGGATTTAATTGGAACATTTAAGATGGTTTTGATTCATTTAGGATGTACAAAATCAAGGATACATTAGGAAAAAAAATATTGGGTGAGGACCACTGTAGCGAGTTTTTCAGCCACTGTTGCGATCTGAGAACCAATATAACAGGGTATATGGCCGTTGTGGCAGATAGCATGCTACAAAATTGAGGAATCTAATCAAACCACTAAAAATATAAAACATGGCCGAGATTTTCTAATGAAACCGCTAGGATGATGAAACTTGTCCTCAAACCAATTACCCCATGCGCTGTATTCTCAATTTAAATAAGGGGTTAGGCTCCCAGGAGTATCCAACCAATTTTATTAGAGAGAAAAATACATTTTTCTCTGGAGCAAACTTTTTTCAGAATAATAATTGGAGGGAAGAAAACTTAAATTACTGATTTTGAGGGTGTATATGGATTTATTTTGTGGTACTTTAAGTTGAAATGCAATATAAATAATTATTGGAGTGTATTTTTAAGCTAGGAAGCTTGGAGGTGGAGTTTGCCCCTAAACTTTGAAGTCACCTTTGGAGGTTGGGGCTTCCACCTTCACCAGCCATTTTTTTTTTTCAAGTTTTGGTCCCAAAGAGGTAAGGGTGTTGTGCTATTTGGTTATATTGGGATTATTAGAAATGCATTGAACAAATATTATATATGTCCAAGTTATATGTATTTATTTATAAGTGTTGGTTATTTTTGTGCATATGACTAATTAAATATTAAATTCTATAAAAATTGAAAATATGGCTTAAGGGTTTTGAGTTAAAATAATATTCTTAAAATGTTATTTAAGCCTAAGAATTTTGAAAAACAAATTACTATTTGGGAGCCAAGGGTGTTATAAATTGTGATTTTACCCATACACTGTGTAACAAGAGTTTTGACAACTAACTTTCATCAAATTATAGTTTATACTCTAGATTTTTCAAAATGTGCTATTTAGACCCTAGAAATATATTTTTAGGTAACATTTCCAAAACAACCCCAAAACTTTGAATATTTTTAAAAAAATAGAACTTTGATTATTGCGAAAATCCCCTAAACTTTTAATATTTGGAATACATTCACAGAGCTTTTAAATATTGCAAAATAACCCCAAATTTTGGAATATTATAAGAGTTTATTTAAACTTGGGATTATGGTAAATTATCCCTTATATTTCAAGACTTTAATCTTGTAAAGAAATTACAAGGCAACCCCAACACTTTGGAAATTTTAAACTGTTTAACACATTAAACGGATCGGCCACAAAGAGGCTAAAAACTTAAAGTGCATGATAAGTACATAATGAGTGTGCAAAGTGTAAATTAATAAAGAAGTGTTTAGTGTGGTTTGTCCACTTAGGATGAGTACAAAAAGTTAAAGTAAGAATGTAATACAAAGGTGTATTTTCCAAGTAATATATACGAAGTGAAAGAGTTTTCACAAATGAGTTATCGAAAATAAAATTAAGAAGGGATCGGATCCCTAGGGTGCACCTTCATCTTAACTCCAAAATAACTAGCGAGTAAAGAAATTGGCCGCGATATTTATGGTGGACGGTGTGAGCCCGTGAACATAGATGGGATTTTGTGAACTCCATGAAAAGGATAATTGATTAAGATATAATTATGGAGTTTGTGTTCCGGGTTTGAATAACATAATCTAGAGTCATTGATAATTATGAACATAAATGTAATTGATAACCCCAAAGTATGAAATAAATCGAGAAACTTATTATTTGTAAATTAAAGGATTAAAAAGATCATGATGGGGTATGTGAGTGACTCCACGATAGGGAACAACCCAAGATTAACATAAATATGTGTGAATAATTTAATGTGTTTCTAAAAGAATAAAAATGATAGTAATTGTGTGTTTTAGTGACCTCGTGATGGTGCATAATCCCAGGTTTGACACATTGGTGTGTGGACAATTTTACATAAAAATGCAATAATTGGATGTGTGAGTGGCCCCATGGCGGGCCACAATCCCAAACTTGACACATATATGGATAATTACTTTCTAACACCTAGTATGTGGTTGAAATGTTACTTTAAGGAACATTAGGCGTGTGTTAATTAAAATAAACTGATATCTTTGAAAGGAAACTTGATGATATAAAGACAGTCTAAGAACATTATTTTCTTAAATTACCCGTAATAGTTAATGGATCAAAGGAATATTTTTGGAATGAAATTACAACTTTGAGAAAATGAAGGTTAATGGCACTTAATCAAATTTAAAGATGATATTTTGAAGTAAAACATGACTAATTGATATGATGTATAGTAATTTCATGTAGAATTGGGATAGATTTATAGTATTACATTAGTTATTTCTATAACTTGCTTCTGAATTGCATTTGTATTGGGAATTGCTTCTCAATTGCATTTATATTGGGAACCCATGTTGGGCATTAGATCATTCTATTCCCTTTGTTATGACAAGTTAGCTGACATTCTATCTTTAGAGATCATTTTACAGGTAATTATTTCCTTATTCTTACGCTAGTATCTCTGATTACTTAAACCTTGTGATATATCCTATCGAGTTCCGCACTTGTCATTATCATGATTAAATATCTTTAAACGAAATTTCATGCTTACTTGATAACTTTAATCAACTAAAATGGACTAGAAACCTTATTTAGGTTATTTCACATAACTTCACACTTAACGCTGTCGAACCAGATTGGGTTGAACCATGGGCAACCCCAAAATCTAGGTCTGATATTTATATGTATCGATGACATAAGTATGATATTATATGTTCGTATACAAAATTTTCAAGGGAACATTGCATAAATATATCATATGTATTTTTATTATGGTTAAAAATGATATTGCATTTTTTTTAATGTATTGATGATTTAAATACGAAAGTATATGTTCGTATACAAATATTCACTATCACGGACATAACCAACACTCTTATGAAGATATTGCATTTTTTAGCACGATCTTCCTCCTAATGACACCTTTGCCTTAAAGATGAAATGTCGTGTCCGTGAAGTTGTTTCGTTGGCCGCAAAGTCTTTCTAGAAAGTATATGTTTTTAAAATATTTTCCATGTCTCTTTTAAGAATCCTCACAAGACTTTATTATAGCCATATATTTCCTTGTTTAAACACTTGAGGGTCTGATTTGGGTGACAAAGTCAACCTCCCCACTTGTGTTTTACCACACATATAAAAAAATTCATATATATGAATGGAGTTACCTCATTATCATCATCTTTTGTGTAAAATTCTAGAGTGACAAATTATAAACAAATCCTTATCATCATCTTTTGTGTCTGATTTTGGATAGTTTTGTTAGGATAGTTTTGTTAGTGGAAAGGGGGTGGTCTGTTCGACTCCCTCGACTGATATTTCATGTAATATTTGTATTGCTTAATTTTAAATAAAATATTTTTGACATACTTTTTGTTTCGTGTGATGATTTTTGCATTTGAATTATCTATACCAATTGCTAAAGCATACATAATCCTTTTGTTCACATAATGATAAAATGGACTGTCAATATCGAAAGTTAGAAAATAATATCATTTTGTGAAGAAGAAGGGATCTCACCAATGTGTGTCGTATGGGATGTCTATGTACCTCTTGGAGTTTGAAATTTTTACAGGTTTCATTTTGAAAAGAATTGCTTTGAGAGGATTAGGTCCCACATAGTTTTAGGTAGGGGAAATGAAGATTTTTTTAGAATAAAAGGGGGATGGGAATAATCGTAGTGCGCCTAGAATTTGGATTAAGGGTGAATTTCTTGAGATGGTCCAGATTAGCTAGACACGTCATCTCTTCTCCATCGAGGTCTGTGAGCGTAATGGCGCCACCTGACAGGATTATCTTCATAATGTAGGGATCGTTCCAATTAGGTTTGAACTTCCCTCTAGGGTCCCAGATAGGTTCTATAATTTCTTTGAGGGCAAGGTCTCCTTCTTGAACACAGCGATCCTTGACTTTCCTATTGAATGATCGCACTATCCGATGATGGTACCCCTATATGGGGTATAGAGACTTAAGTATCTTTTCATCCAAAAGTGAGAGTTCGTCATAGCGTCTCTGATGTTAGTCTTCTTCATTGACTTTACTTTCGAGCATGACTCGTGAGGAAGGTACCTCCAGCTCAATGGGGAGAATTTCTTCTGTGTCGTATGCCAGAGAATAGGGGGTAGCCTCAGTTGATGTTATAAAAGAGGTGAGGTAGCCCCAGAGGGCATATGGGATTCAATCGTTCTAGTCTCTATAACTTTCAATCATCTTGTTGATAATGGTTTTGAGTCTTTTGTTGGAAGCTTTGACAGCACCATTCGTTTGGGTTCGATAACGAGAAGACTTGTGTCTTTGAATTACATACTCATCGACCAGTTTTGTGACCTCGGCTTTAAAATGGAGCCCATTATTTGATACTAACTCATGAGGAACTCCGTACTGGAAAATGAGGTTCTTTCGGATGAACTTTGCCACTTTCTTAGCATTCATTAGTGCGTATGACTCGACTTCGACCCATTTAGTGAAGTGAAGTAGTCAAAGGCGACCAGGATGAACTCATGGTCATTTGAATATTCGAAGTTACCTTCCCCGTGATGTCAATGCCCCAAGTGGAGAAGGGTTGGGGAGAGGTCATGTTGTATAATTCTCGAAGAGGCAAGCATTGGAGATTAACAAATTATTGGCACTTGAGGCATCTTTGGACATAGGTAGTGTAGTCTTGAACCATGATAGTCCAATAGTACCCTTAACGGATGGTCTTCTTGGAAATCATGGGACAATTCACATGGGGACTTCATTCCCCGATATGGATTTTATGCATTATTATTTCAATATCAGCCCTTATTATGCAATGCAAATGGGTCCCATCAAAGTTTCTCTTAAAAAATGCTTTGTCACAGATGATGTAATGGGAAGCCAGTTTGCAAAGAGTCGCACAGTCTTTCTTAGCTATATCTTGGGGATACCTACTAGTTTTTATGAGGCACCAAATATTATAGTACCATAATTTGGCCATATCGGGGTCTTCTTCGGTAATGAGCCTAATCTAGCAATAGTGGGTGGGCATAGCTTGCTTCTGAACCGAAAAAGGGGCCATTATTATTCCCTCGATCCTATCGAATATGGAGTCCATGGTTGCAAGGGCATTAGCTAGACTGTTCTTTAAGTGAGGAAGATAATGGAAGGTAACATCTCTTAACTGGGTGGTGAGCTCTTCTAGGAGGGCGTGGAAGGGTAGGAGCATCTCATCTTTGACTTTCCATTTTTTGAGGATTTTTTCGACAATGAGGGAAGAGTCCCAATAAATGTCTAGGTGATTGAAACCATTCTCAAGGGCGATCATGAGGCCTATGGTGCATGCCTCGTATTCGGTCATGTTGTTGGTGTAAGGGAAGTCTAGATTGATAGAAATGGGTGTGCGGGAGTCATCGTGGGCTATCAGAACTATCCCAATGTCTTATCATTTATTGTTGGCAGCTCCATCAAATAACATATGCCATATGAGATTCTGCTGAGACATGCAAAGAATGTCTTCATCTGGGAATTCAGAGAACCAAACATCAGTTCCTTCCATGGGATAATCAGTGGGGTAGTCGTAGATGTCCCTCCCTTTTATGGATTTTTGCGTGACATACATATCTAACTCAACTACAAATATCAACCAATGGTCCATTTGACTTGATAGAGCGAGTTTCTCTAGCAGGTACTTGATGGGATCCCTGTGACCAAACTAACGCGACACATGCTTTCTCCAAAGTAGTGTAATTGACTTCACACCTGACCATATTTTCAACTAGTGTAGTAGATGGCTCTTTTTATGGGATTATTCAATTTAGTGGCCCAACAAATCCCCTACTGCAGTATCAGTGACGGTTAAGTACAAAGGGATAGGGAGACCTAGTTGTGGGGGCATGAGCACCGGGGATCGAGTGAGTTATCACTTGATTTAATCAAAGGATTCTAGGTAGGCTTAGTTCTATACTTTAGCTGCATCCTTCCATATATGTTAGAAAATGTGTTCGCAAATGGAGGTCAGTTAGCTTATGAATTGACTGATGTATTACAATTTACCTAGGAATCCTCGGACTTCCTTCTCTACTATGGGTAGTGGTATCTCAAGTATGGCCTTAGATTTAGCAAGGTTCGCTTAAATTCCTTTCTCATAGACATCAAACCCTAAGTGCACCCCCTTAATTATGTTGAAAACACGTTTTTGTGGATTTAGCTACATATGGTACCGTCGCTGTCGCTCGAAGAAGTTTTGGAGGTCGGGAATGTGACCTTCCCTAGTCTTCGACTTAATGATCATGTCATCCACATATGCCTCAACCTCTTTATGAATAAGGCCATGAAGGATAGTTGTGGAAGGCCTTTGGTAAGTAGCCCCTGTATTTTTTAGTCTGAATGTCAAGACAGTATAGCATAAGGTTCCCTATGGGGTGATGAAGTAAATTTTCTCCTGATGATCAGGGTTCATCTTTATCTGATTATAGCAGGGAAATCCATCGAAAAATGATTTGCAGGCATGGTTGGCTGTGTTTTCCATGATCATATGGATGTTTGGAAATTGGTAATCGTCCTTTGGCGATGCTTTGTGTAAATTTAGATAATTGATGCATACACAAACTTTTCCCCTTGACTTTTGACATGGGGACGATGTTGGCAAGGAATATAGGTTATTCAACCATGCAAATGAAACCTATGTTTAGTTGTTTAACAACCTCTTTTTTTTATTTTAAGTGACCATTCCATTCGGAATTTCCTAAACTTTTGTTTGACTAGTTTATAATCTGGGAATGCCAGAATCTCATTTTGAGCTATTTTTAGGTCAATGTAAGTCATGTTATCGTAAGACCATACAAAGATGTCTACGAACTTTTTCATGAGTTCTTTGAATTTTTCATGCTCACGCTCTTAATGGAAGACCCTGATATACCCATATATACCCTCAGCCAAACCAAGGGTGTCCTCCACCCAAACGAGGGCTCAGGCCCAGGATGAGTCCAATTACCACAATTCAGTTATAGAAAGGGTCGACATGGATGATCCTTCAGCCAAGACTAGACCACCCTACAAGGGACTGACCCCTCATCATGGACCAGAAAACCCTATAAGGGGACGACCCCCCCATCATGGACCAGATGACCCTATAAGGGGCCGACCACTCATTACGGACCAGACGACCCTACAAGGGGCCGATCCCTCAGCATGGACCAGACGACCCTACAAGGGGCTGACCCCTCATCTTGGGACGAACGACCCTATTAGGGGACAACAGTATGAGGCCCATATCCAGTCGGACCCAATGCTAACGTCAACTTTAGCCTCGGTCGGGCATCTTAGGCCAAGGGTGATGTCATCATATCGTGTGACTTGGGAGACCCGTGGAACAGTGCGTGTGGGACTCATATAGCACGTGAACTAGACCGTTATAACAATATCATCCCCTCACACGAGGGAATATTATGTCATCATTAATCACTAGTGGCACAGCCAGGTGTCAGTAGGGAATTAGCTAGATCATCCTTCACATGCTCCATGCATGCTTGGGGGATACACTGCACCACCCAAGCCCTATATATACTTGTCATCTTCATCCTTGTAAAGGGATCAATAATTATAACCCTAGTAAAAACTCTGCTTGTACACACCATAGAGAGAGAGTGAGCTTATGTGCATTGTATCCAAGGCCATTAGTGCCCATATTTAGTGGATCACACACTCACAGTGGATGTAGGCCTAATTGGCTGAACCAATATACATCATTGTCTTATTCCTCTTATAATCATCCCCTTCTATACACTTATATACGCATATATCTCTATGGCTGCCATTGTTATCACTGTTTGAGCTCTAACCTCTTATCTGGTGGTGCTGAATCTTAGCATCATCAGTTTGGCGCCGTCTGTGGGAACGAGAAGATATCTCTTCCTTAATATAGCTTAACCTCATCGAATACTCTGGTAGTGAACCAGTTCTCCCCATTTGCGGAGCTATTTTACCATTGAAAGAGACCCATTAAGGTTCTCAAGCTCATCAGTCTTTCTAACATTCATCTCTCTATAGCTCAAACACATGGCACTAGAGATGCCACCACCACTTCTTCCACCGGATAGTGGAGTAGAACCTAGTTCTAGTCATCCACCACCTCAGTCTGAGATGGCCGATGTGGCGGCCGCCTTGAAGTCTCTGGCAGCGAGCCAGGGGATTAAGTAGGAGCAATTTACAGCTCTTAGCCAAAACATACTAAGGCCACCAAGAGTCTCACCGGAGATGATTACTCCAGCAGCGGCTCCGGGGCAGCATGAGGCCAGGGGACCATCCTAGGCACCACATAAAGACTTTCCACCTCCACAACGGCGAAGGGATGTTGCTGACCCCCGGTGTCTACGCTTGGGAGGCAGGGAAACCCTTGCCCGAATGAAAGTGTAGAGGGGCCTGAAGGTAATCCTGGGATTAGGGATAATCCACCAATTGGCAACAGTGTTCTGAGGATAAGCCCAGTGTGGCAACTCAAGCGTGGCATCTTGGTGAGGCAGCTCAGCGTGGCAACTCAAGCGTGGCAGCTTGGTGAGGCAGCCCAGTGTGGAAACTCAAGCGTGGCATCTTGGTGAGGCAGCTCAGCGTGGCAGCTCAAGCGTGGAAGCTTGGTGAGGCAGCCCAGCGTGGCAACTTAGGCGTGGCATCTTGGTGAGGCAGCTCAGCGTGGCAGCTTGGTGAGGCAGATCAGCGTGGCAACTCAGGCGTGGCATCTTGTTGAGGCAGCTCAACGTAGAAGCTTGGTGAGGCAGCTCAGCGTGGCAACTCAAGCGTGGCAGCTTGGTGAGGCAGCTCAGCGTGGCAACTCAAGCGTGGCAGCTTGGTGAGGCAGCCCGACGTGGCAACTCAAGCATGGCAACTCGTACTTTAGCTTATTGTTACTTTGTCATATTATATCTTTATTTATATTGACTACGAGTTGTAACGAGTGTAATGTTGTAACGAGAATAATGAATGAGTGTGAGGTCGAACGGTACTCGCGAGAGACCAGGCTTGGCAGGGCCTGGGAGAGCTTTTATGCTCTATCGAACAACCTCGCCGTGGGAACTTTAGAGGGACTTGGTTTGGAGGATTAAGAAGTAGGGCACCGTTGGGGCTTGTCCTGACCATCTTAGATACACCTGGTAAAACACCGAAAAATCTTCACCGTAGAACCTAGAGCAAAGTAGCTTCGAGTTCCATCGGGAGCTTTACTGTGAACCAAACAGCCCTCTACTTTATGTCCCATCTACTGTAGGTGATGTTACTAGCCAGCTAGACAACGTCAAGTCTGCACTTGAGTAAACCACCATGGTATTTGGGGCTGTCAGACGGTGGGTAAGCAACCTCTGTGGCAACAACCCCCTGACACACAGTGGTTAGGCAAAAGGCATGTCTTGGCATTTAATGTTTATGACGTAAAGACAACTAGTGCATCAGGTATTTAATGCTGGTGACATAAGGTATGAGGGAGGTCTTTCATAGGCATTAAAATGACTTAGCTGCCTCGGTGGTGGTGTGGGGGCTATTTAAGGCCCCAACCACCTCCAAGGAAGGGATGGATCAGAAAGTTCTAAAAAGAGTTCTCTTGGAGATATCCCACTAAGATTTGAGAAATTATTGACTAGAGAGAGTTATTGAAAAAGCCAGAGAGTTCTGCCACCCACCATTTGTCATTTATTACGAAGCTTTTAATACATGACAAAGATTCTTGAGAGTGTTTAGTGTGTTTTGCCTGCCTACCAAGGTGTATCTAGGGTGCTTACTTCTCTCTCCCTCTAGCTAAGTTATTTCTGAGTTCTTTATTATATTGAGAGTTATACACGAGAGATTTGTGAGTATAAACTGGGTTCCATGCATTCCAACTGTTCTTTGTGTCTTGTGGCTAAATCACTAGTGTTTGCTGACTAACCTTGTCATCACCATACTCAAAAGGGGTTACGCCTCCATCTTATCTAAACTACCCTCTTACATTTGGCGACTCTGCTGGGGAGGCATTCTTCTAAGGAAGGAGTATGGCTCAAGATAACGTTAATCGAAGGCTCGACTTTGATGATATCCAACACAGTGAAGAGCAAGCAGCAGTAGAATTGGAGGCTTTAAGGAGCGGAGCTCCTCGAATAGAAGTGCCCCCAGTTCAGACAACAACAGGCGCTCCAGGAGTGACGCAGGCTTCCACGAGCGTTGGGTTGGGACCTGCCCAATTGACCCTCCTCATGAGCAAGTTCTATGAGTTTTTACAAACTCCTGCAGCTTCAACGGTGCTGGGAGGACTCGAAGCCAATTCCTTCGTAACACCAGGGGCAGCTCCAACGGTTCCCCCAGGCGCAGGTACAACGGGAGCAGCCCCGGCAAGCATACCCTCCGTCATGAATCCGGCGGTGGAAATCTCCGGAGTATCAACGGCACCAGCTGTAACGATGGCTCCAACTATAACGGTCATTCATCCAACACCCCCATTGGTCATTGCCCCATCGCCCATGGAGGAAATGAGGAGAGAAATGCAAAAGGAGATGTTAAAATTTGTGCAGGCTTCCTCACAGTCTATAGGCGAGGTAGCTTCAGTCTATGATGACTTTAGGACACCTTATCCTCTGGAATACAACGATGAGCCTTACCCAAGGGATTATATTCCCCCCTTCTTTGAAAAATACACAGGGAAGGGTGGGAATCCGAAAGAGCACATTAAACGTTTTATTGAGCACCTGGGGGCGCATTGCAACAACAAGAAGCTCAGGTTGAGGGAGTTTTCCAAATCCCAAACCGATAAAGCATACACGTGGTATTCTCATTTGTCCCCTAAAAGTGTTTCCACGTGGGAAGAGATGCACGTGCTGTTTGTCCAAAAGTTCTTTCTAGCAGAGGATGAATTCACTCTGACCCAACTAGGGAGAGAGAAGCAACGACCAGGAGAAGACGTGGTGGCATACGTTCGGAGGTTCAGGGAAAGGTCTCTGGATGTGAGAGAGGAGGCCAAGGAGTCCAAACTATTACAAATTTGTGCCGAAGGACTACTCCCGGAGTACATCTGCCATCTTATCAATGAGACGCTCGAGGGAACTTTTTCGGCGTTCTTAAAATCTGCAAGGAACATCTCATTGGTCGTACGACCAAACCCGGTGGCGGTGCCTATGATATTCAGGCAGCCGATACAACCTGGGGGAGGAAGGCCTCAACCCCCACGAGTGGGATACACCGAAGGAACAGATGGAGGTAAGGCGGCGAAGAAGGACAACAAAAGGAAGTTCGGAAGGGATAGGGAAGACCTACCACCGTTACCATGCACGATAGAAGAGGCGGTGAGTTGTTACAACGCCATGGTCCAAGGTGGAACGGTCTACCTACCAAAAGGCGTTCCTTCGGAAGATCCCGATGACACAACAAAGGCGGATCCTAGGTATTGTCAGGTTCATCGAAAGATCCAGCACCCGATAGAGAGCTGCTTCACACTGAGAAGAATCATTGACAAGTACCTGAAGGCAGGGACACTGCAGATTCCCCCACAGAACGTTAACAACAACCCACTTCCAGCGCATGGGGCCGACTTGGTGATGGCCTACGACGATGAGGCGGAAAGAGAAGGAGGAAGGTCAATAATAAAGCAAAGGGAATTCGAAGAAACTCTGGAACATTGTACCATAGGAATGGCTAACGTAGTTTTAGCCTACGATGAAGCAAGCGCTAAAGACGTGGAAGACATATACAGCGTTGAGGGCGAGGAAATGGAGGCAGCCGTTGAATACAGCGCAGTTTCAAAATCCCCAAAATTCGCTTGGTTCTTCGATCAAGTGGGGATACCAAAAGAGAGCAGACTGGAAATAACTCAGGCAATCCTAGACATCGCGAAGAAGGATGCGGTTCCCTCGTTGAAATGGAGGGGACCCATGGCGAGGCTGGTGAAAAAGTTCCTATCAGAGGTGACCTTCAGTGATGCAGATAGAGCTGTAAGGTTCCCTCATAACAGGCCCTTGTATGTGACGGCCAGTATCAATGGGGTTAGTTTTGCAAGAACGCTTATGGATGGGGGCACTTCCATCAACATTATGCCGATAAACTCCTTCCACGCAACTGATATCCCAGAAGAAAGGTTGGTCCCCATGCCTTTGGTAATCTCAGGGTATGACAACCAATCTTCCAAATCTATTGGGTATGTGAATGTGGGAATTGTAATGGGAAATCTGAGTTCCCACATCAAGTTCCATGTAATAGAAAGTGAAACTTCCTATCATTTACTAATAGGAAGAGTGTGGATGCACAATCAAGGTTTAGTTCCTTCAACATATCATCAATGCGCCAAGGCGAATGTCAAAGGAACAGAAGTGACCATTAGGGCTACAAAAAGGCCTTTTGCTATCGAGGAAGCTCACTTTGTAGATGCGGCCTTTTATATGGAGTTGGAGGAGGATGCTTCGAGTCCTAACGAGAAGAATGGAGGGGGCATGGGTTCCCTCGATCAAAGATAGAATGGGACCCCTGAACGAGCAAAGTAAAGAAGTCGTGAGTAACGAAGGGGTGAGGGACGAAAAAACCCATCAGGTGATCCCTCGACCCCAAAGTACCACGAAGCAGCTCAAAAACAAAGTAAGGCTTAGAATGGATCTTGTGGAGCATGAGGTCCAACGGCAAAGCGTGCTGAGTCGCTTTTTAGGGGGGAGAATCGCTGAGGCTTCGAGAGAGAGGAAGAGGAAGGCCGTGGCAACAGCTACCAACAGGCAATGCAAGAAGGTGGTCACCGAAGAGGGGAAGGTGGTATACCGTTTATAACGATGTGAGCGGGCGGCCGAAGAGACCAAGGATGGGGCTGACCCGTTATATGAGTGTTTGTTGGTGGATCAACAGGGACAGTGTATGGTGATAGACAACTCCAACATACAGGAGTTTATGGAGGAGGTCACCGAAGAACCGGACTACATGGCAAATCAACCAAAACCCCAGGCACAAGAGCTGGAGCAGTTGAACCTGGCAGGAGAAGGGGAAGACCCAAGGCCCATCTTCATCGCGAAGGATCTTGGTAAGTAGAAACGAGAAGCCTTGGTTGGGCTAATCCGGGAGTTCATAGATGTCTTTGCATGGAAGTATACCAAAATGGAAGGGCTAGATGAGGAAGTGAGCTACCACAAGCTGACCGTAATGCCTTCAGCCATCCCGGTGAAGCAGGCAACAAGGGCTTATAAACCTGAGTTGGACTTGAAGATTAAGGAAGAGGTTCAGCATTTGTTGGCAGCAGGATTCATCAAACCAATACAGCATCCCCTTTGGCTATCTAGCATTGTGCCATTAGGGAAGAAGGACAAGAGTCAAATAAGGATCTGTGTGGATTTTAGAGATTTGAACAGGGCTTGCCCCAAAGATGAGTTCCCTCTATCCTCCATTGATCGCTTGATAGATGCCACGGCTGGGCATAAGATGTATAGCTTCATGGATGGGTACGTAGGGAACAACCAGATCAAGATGGACCCCGCGGACGCAGAGAAAACGGCATTCAGAACCCCGTTGGGCAATTTCATGTACAAAGTAATGCCGTTTGGACTTAAGAACGCGGGAGCTACTTATCAAAGAACAATGATGGCCATTTTCACGATTTCTTCCACAAATTTGTAGAATTCTATGTGGATGATTTGGTCATCAAATCGAAGAAGGAGGAGTCCCACCTAAACGACTTAAAGAAGGTGTTTACTCGATGTAGGAAGTATAAATTAAGGATGAACCCATTGAAGTGCGTCTTTGGAGTAACGAGCGGGAAGTTTCTAGGCTTTGTGGTTGATCGACAAGGGGTGCAGATGGACCAGGATAAACAACGCGCGATCTTAGAGATGTCGTGCCCAAGAACGGCGAAGGAGCTAAAAAGTTTCCTCGGCAAAATCTCCTACCTCAGAAGATTTATACCAGTATTGGCGGAGGTAACACACCCGTTGATGCAGTTGCTGCGAAAGAACACAAAGTTCAGGTGGGAAAAGGATCACCGGGAGTCTCTCGATGAGTTGAAGAAGCTGCTCGTTTCACCACAAATCATGGTTCCTCCACAGGCAGGAGTACCGTTGCAGCTGTACCTCACCTCCACTACAAGGTCCGTTGGAGCTTTGCTGGCACAAGAGATTGACGGGCAAGAACGGCCAGTGTATTACCTCAGCAGGATCATACATGGGCCAGAGATTAGATATAGCAGCCTAGAAAGGCATTGTTTGGCCTTAGTCTTTGTAGCACAAAAACTTAGACATTATATGCTGTCTTTTACAATTCATATTATAACTAGATGTGATCCTATTAAGTATTTGTTGGCTAGAACTATCTTGATTGGCAGGGCAGCTAGGTGGTTCCTTATTCTCTCCGAATATGATTTAAAGTGTGTGGTTCCTCGTGCTATCAAGAGCCAGGCGTATGCTGATCTGTTGGCAATCTTTCCATCAGGAACGTTTGAACCACCTAAAGAAGACATTCCGGGAGACGACTTACAAGCCAACTATCTGGATGCAACCGATGAGGAATGGACGATGCAGTTTGATGGGTCTTCGGCAGAAAAAAAAGGAGGGGCAGGGGTCATCCTTTCAAAAGGAACGGAGGAGATTTGCCTTTCCTACAAACTAGATTTCCCTTGATCCAATAACGAAGCAGAATATGAAGCATTGGTGCTAGGGTTGATGGAGGCTCTTCGAAGGGGAATTCGTTCACTCTGCATCAAGGGTGACTCGAACTTAGTGATTCAACAAGTTAACGGAGAATATGCGTTGAAGCACATGAGTTTGGCACTGTACAGAACGATCATTCAAAGGCTCCTCAGCCAGTTCCATCGGACCAAAATCAGAAGACACCCCAGAACGATGAACCGTCATCCAGACGCTTATGCCACTATTGCTCAAAAGATGGTCATGAGGAGCGATACGACTATTGTTACGATCCAATGAAGAATAGCTCCTTCGGTGGTGCAGTCAATACTACCGATGGAGGGAGACGCGGATTGGAGAGGAGAGATCAGGAAGCAACTGGAGTCTGGCGAAGGAGCTATGGGACTAAGAGAGTTAGCCCAATACTTTACAAACCAGGGAAATCTTTACTTCAGAAATGCAGGGGGATGGTTATCAAGATGCATTGGGCCAGAGGAAGCAGAGCGGAGGTTGAAGAAAACACATGAGGAGCACTGCGAAACAACTGAGATACATCTTTATAGGAGAATTCAAAGAGGAGGGTATTTTTGGCCTAGAATGAAACAAGATGCGGCAGAACTACAACGGAATTATGATAAGTGTCAGCTATTTTTTGAAGCAGCTGAGTGCCATTTCATCGAAGCCCAAACGGACAGGAGGCAGCCCTATATCGACTTTATTCAAGATGGAATTGTCCCAACGGAGAAAATGGATGCGATGGGACTGAAGCGAAGGGCCCTAAGGTTCTATATCCAGGAGGGGCAGCTTTATCAAAAGGGGTACTTCAACAGGCCATTGCGTTGCATCACAAAGGAAGAAGCAACTGAGGTCCTCAAATAAGCCCATGACCCAGCTCACATAGGAGGGGCCAAGTTATATGATCAGCTGATGACGTTGGGGTATTATTGGCCAAAGATGGAGAAAGACTCTGCCGAATTTGTTCAAAAATGCAAAGCTTGCCAACTTCATGGAAATATGATCCATGCCCCATCGGTGGAATTACACTCTCTGGCAACGCCTTATCCTTTCCACACTTGGGCGTTCGACCTCGTGGGGGTGATACATCCTTCGTCGAGGGGCAAGATATGGATACTGGTAGCAACGGAGTGCTTTACAAAATGGGCTGAAGCAATACCACTTAGAAGGGCAATGGCTGGGGTAGTGAGTAACTTCATCAGAGAGTATATCATTTGCCGTTTTGGGATCCCAAAGGTTATTCTCTCAGATAATGGGACTCCCTTCGTCAACTCAGAAGTAACGATGCTCACAGACAAGTACTCCATTGTTCATCACACTTCAACGGTGGCATACCCGAAGGGGAACGGTCAGGCCGAAGCAACTAACAAAACTCTGGTTAATATCTTGGCTGAAACGATGGAGGACTTTCCAGGATCGTGGGATGACAAGATACCAGCAGTGTTGTGGGCCTATCGAACGACGAAGAGGAAGCCCACAGGCTACACTCCATTCTCCCTTGTCTACAGGGCTGAGGCAATCCTTCCAGTGGAGTTGGAAGTTCCCTCTGCTCGATACGCCTTACGAAGTAGCATGCTTCCTCAGAACAGGCATGTGCAGTTGGAGGCATTAGATGAACACAGAGACAACGCGATGCAACATTTTCAAATATATACAAAGCAGCTCTCTAGGGCATATGACAACCTGGTAAGACCAAGGAGGTTCATGGAGGGAGATCTCGTTTTAAAATCAGCGGTGAAACACATTAGGGGACTTCCTCTGCCAAAGTTCGCAGCCAATTGGGAGGGACCTTTCGTCGTGAAGGAAGCTCATGATTAAGGTTATTGCTTAATTTTTAAGTTGGAGGAAGATAAGCCATTCAAAATTAACAATAAATGGTTGAAAGTCTATCATGTGTAAACAATTAAGTTTGTACCATCGATGTATCTAGTCTTTGATTATGAATATACAAGTTTTATTGATGACGTGAAGTATAGACATTTGATATGAAAGCAGTCATACCTCAAAGATAAAACTGGAAAATATACATTCTTTCATTCATTAAACAAGAGAGCATTACAAAAAATTGGGAACTATTGCCCAAGAATTACATAAATGGACGAAGAAAGAAAATATATACAGGAGTTTACTACCCTAAAAGGAACCATAGGTCCGGGGAAGAGAAAAAATCCCCAGGAAGGCCCGAAGAAGCTGACGCAAAGGAGCTTTGAGCGTTGACAGCAACCTCTAGCCTGGTTTTCACCTGTGCGTGTTCAATAATAAGTCTCTCCCGTTTTAGCTTGGCCAAACGCAGAGCCTCTTCGGCATTCTTTATTTCTTCATCCGCCGATTCCAAAAGAGGTGCCAGCTCAGCTAACTTAACCTCCTCAGCCCATTGGTCCTCTTGGTGCTTTCTCAGTAGTTCCCTCTGGCCAATCAGCTGCTGACTCTTCAAAGTTTTCAAATACGTTACAAGCCAGTCGAAACGGAAACCGTCACGACCCAATTCCTTCAGAAAACCCAGAAACTGATTAATGAGGGCTCGGGTGACACTGGAAGTGGGAGTATTGGCAATCTCAGCAACAACGATCGCCATGCCTTGCAGTCGATGACTCATCACGGGAATATTGGACCGTAGGCAGTCCACGGTGAAGGTCTCGGGGTGATGGTTCACCAACTGCTCAATCACCAAGCAATGGCTCACAGGCATTTGGGGAGAATTGTGAAGCACCATTAGGCAAAAGGCATGAGGAGTTAAGTCAGGAAGAGGCAATTCGCACCCAGATTCACTTTCTGCCTCAACACCAGTCGTGGAACCTTGGTCAGCATGATCAGATTCTTCCGAAACAGCAGGTTCCTGACGAGGTGTGCCCATAAGAGAAAGAGCTGGTGAGGAATCCTCCCGAGCAACCTGAGAAGAGATATAAGGAACAGTGAGATTATATAAAAAATCTTAACAAGCGTTTTCGTTGTTAAGTCACCGTTATAAGGTGGAGATTATATAAAAATCTTAACAAGCGTTTTCGTTGTTAAGTCACCGTTATAAGGTGGAGATTATATAAAAACTCTTAACAAGCATTTTCGTTGTTAAGTCACCGTTATAAGGTGGAGATTATATAAAAATATTAACACCGTTATAAGGTGGAGATTATATAAAAATATTAACAAGCGTTTTCGTTGTTAAGTCACCGTTATAAGGTGGAGATTATATAAAAATCTTAACAAACGTTTTCGTTGTTAAGTCACCGTTATAAGGTGGAGATTATATAAAAATCTTAACAAACGTTTCCGTTGTTAAGTCACCGTTATAAGGTGGAGATTATATATAAAAATCTTAACAAGCGTTTTCGTTGTTAAGTCACCGTTATAAAGTGGAGATTATATAAAAATATTAACAAGTGTTTTCGTTGTTAAGTCAGCATTATAAGATGGAGTTATGCAAAAAAAAAACACAACCCTAACATACGGTGGAGTTTATGTAGAGAATTAAGAAAGTACCTGAATCACAACAGGGACAGGAACCGTTGGGAGGGGACTTGTTACCTCATCAGCCTCAACGGGGCCTCTGGCCGCAGACACCTCAACTATCGGCAGAGTTCCCTCGCCCACATAAGGTACCAAGGCAAGTGTAAGGGGCTCATTGGGAATAGATGAGGGTGGTGAAAGATCAGGGGAAAGCTACAATATAAAAGCTAATGTTAGTAAAGAGGAACAAGTACAGAAAAAGAGCGAAATGTATCCAAGTATTACTTACCTCAGTCAGAACATTGAAAAGGGGCACTGTGGTCAGAGGTCTCGCCAGCACCGTTGGGTGAAGAATGTTTGCTAGCAGCGAGGACACTTCAATCTAGAGCAACCAACATCCCAAATTCAGCACACAGAATGGGGTGAAAGAGAAGGAATGCCAGATCAGACAAATTAAGTATGAAATCATTACCTCAGGGTCACTTGCAGCAGCCAGAACAATGGTGAGAGCAACCTCAGGGGAAGCCAGTGAGCCAGAGGGGACTGAGGTAGTTGTCTCGGATTGTGTTGTCTCTGGTGGCGAAGAGACATCCATGGGCTCTATAACCTCACCCTCCACAGCTGCCTCCCTCGCCCGTCGTGAGATTGAACGACGGGTGTAAGTAAGCCCGGTCATTGGCGAACGGGGTGGGGTAGTATCGGATGAGAGGGCCCCACAGCGACCACCCACGAAACGGCTTATGGGGGGACTTGGGGGACTAGGAGAACGAGGCCCCGTTTCTTTAAGTCCCTGCACCAAAGTAATTAAGAACAATATATATAAGCAAATGCAGCTTGCTCTAACTAAAGAGGAAAAGAGAACAAGATAGGTGTACATACCTCAGATCGGGAAGAAGAATGAGAAGCTTGCACCGTGGGAGCTTGCTTCCTCTGGGACTTGGTGCCTAAAGTCTTCCTCCTTGACCTTGTCACATCACTGCCAATAGCTTGAGGAACCTTCGAACTTTTCCTCCTCCTTGCAGCTGGCTCAGTGGGATCGACGACGATTGTAGGGAAAGCAACCGAAGGAGGAACGACGATAGCGCGCTGTTGAAACTCTGCATTTACCCTATCTACCTCAGCCTGCGCCTCCCTCCTTAACCTCTCGTCACTTTCAGGAGATATGGGAGGAGGAACGGAGGCTATGGGAAGGGCTACCACATGAGTCTGGGATTTGGACTTTTATTTTTTTGTGGAAGCCACCCCACTCTTGGCCTTCTTGGTCGATGGCTGCGAAGACCCTTCACCAGCAGTGGCTCCAGTCGAAGGAGCAGTCTTCCTGGATACCCCAGCACTTTTCGCTTTGGGTATGGCAGTAGGAGTCATGGGGCATAATGGAGGAAGCTCTTCGGTAGGCCTCTTAGGGGTTTTGCTTAGAGGGAACTCAATCCCCAGAACGGAGTTGCCTTTAAGTCCCAACTCCAACGCAGAAAACGACAGAACTGGAGGGTACACGGGCTTGCCATCTATGAACTCAGCAATGTTAGCCAGTTGTTTCGGCCAGAACTTCGTGGCAAATAGACCGGTCACACTCCCTTGCCTTTTGTTGGAGGGAATGGTGACTCGCCCAGCCATTGATTCACTTATGCCCCACGCAGCAGTGGAGGAAAATAAGGAACATGCCTCGCTAAAGCTAACCTTTGGGTTTGAAGATTGGAAAACTGAGCGAGGAGCCCCCTGATCAAACCCAAATTGACAACTGCACCGATTGGGGTTATAATGTTCGCTGTAATATCCCCACTCGGTGTAGGATGGCAGATACCCTGGAGAAAGGAGAAGCACCACGGCTAACTGAGGATATTCAATGTCTACCCCCACCTGAACCACCCTGGATTCGTGCTGGAAGAAATCACAAGTATAAACAAAGACGTCCTCTCCGTAAGGCCTCATAACAAAGTCCTCAAAACGGTCAATTGAGGCGAACAGCTCTTTTCGGCTCTGCCTCTTGTGATAAATATAAGAGCGTGGGGGCAGAATGGTTTCCCCAGAAGGAGGTCGGTTGGCCTTGGCCGCTACAACAGGAAAGCGCACATAAAGAAAGCCGGTTAGAAGGACGCTGTTGGAAAAATTGGCCAGGTTATAATGGCCAAGAGATCATGCCATGTCGAATAATGTTCTGTCGAGCCAGGTGTAGAGGGACCCTAAGGCAATTGCAGCCAAAGGAAGTTTGATGTCCCGGGCCAAACGAAGGGATATGTTGATAAGGTCCCTTCGGGGATGATCATTTGGTTTTCCCGTCAAAAGAAAACGGGAAAGAATCACAAGGATGTAAGCAGGGAGCTCTAACGAAGTACCTTGACCAGTGGCATCCGTTGAAGTTTAAGAACTACCTTTACTAGAACCCTTGAAGAAGTAGTTAATCAGCGGAGTGAAGGTAGATTTGTTTGAAGAACCGATGCAACTTCGGCATATTCGGTCCAACGCCAAACGGTCAGCAATCTCTTGGGCGTCGAGAGGCTCATCGGTATAAGGCTCATGACCTGTTTCTTCGAGCCCCAGGAGCTCGCAGACATCTTCTAGGGTTATCGTAAACTCGCCCCACGCAGCGATGAATGTGTGAGTCGTCACGTTCCAACGAGAAACAAGAATGGGGAGAGCAGCATTATTTTTGGAGAGAGTAAACTCACCAAACCATTTGGCCCGTTGAAGGCCAATCTTACTCAGAATATCACCATGGGAACTCACCATGTGAGAGTTCCAAGAAGCAAAATGGGCAGGAGAACCCCCTGGTGCTTCGAAATCAATTTGGTACCATTGGAAGTCCCCTCGCTCCAGACAAAACCTGAGAGTCCCCTCTGGTGGAAGAAAGACCCACTTCGAGGGTTCTTCGTCCTCATCACCCAGCATTAAGGTCTCAAACTTGCATTCAAAGTTGACCATCTTGCAGGCAGCAGCAAAGCTATCATCCTCGCCAAAAATGGGAGAGCGACGATAAAACCTTAACTGTTCACGACGGACAGCGTCCAAAGTGGTAGCAACAGCGGTAGCAGGCGGTGCACTGGTTGAAGAAATGGTGGGGTAACTTGGAGACGCCATGGCAGAGTGTTAGAGAAAACAAAAAAGCCTTAAGTAAGCAGAGCTTGAGCACGACAATGGAGGAGAGCAACCACATGAGGTGGCGTAGAAGATGAGAGCAAGAAAAGGAAGGCACAAGCTTAAACAGCAATGGAGGTTTCAGATGCTCAACAATGGAAGCTCTCTCTTTCTCTCTCTAAAAAGCGAAGGAAATTTGAAGAAGGTAGTGGCAAAGTAAGAGAAAGAAAGGTTTTAAGTGTTTGGGGGATTTAGCCGTTTAAATTTTTAAGTTCGTCGTTTAAGTTTCCCACCATTGCACGTGCGAGGCCGCCTGCAATCATTTCAAATGTACACATGGCACTTCGGGAAGTGTTCTGACAATGGAAAAGGCAACTCTACATCATTAATGAAGTGACACCTAGGGAACCGCCATCATTAATGAAGTGGCACCTAGGGAACAGCCATCGTTACCTTCCTAAGCAAGATTGAGTTTTGGGGGCCAAGATTTTCTCTGACATATCCAATAAACCCCCCACGAGGAAAATGTCCCAATGGTTCAACAAAGCCACGATGTCCCCTCATCAGAAGCTCAAACGTTGTTTAGTTATGACTCAGTTACATCGGGGAGAATTTTTCGCTTTTTCGAACATTACTGGAAGAATATTAGCAGGTCCTTCGGGAGAATTTCAGATATTCAAGCTAGAACGGTTGAGGCTCGGCATTAGGAAAAAGTAGCAGGCCAGACAGAGAAGGTTCATCGGATTGAGAAGTTTTTGTGGAGGCACTTCTTGTTTCCAAAACAAATCCCTCCACGAAGGGACAACTGTAGAGGGGGCCTGAAGGTAATCCTGGGATTAAGGATAATCCACCAATTGGCAACAGTGTTCTGAGGATAAGCCCAGCGTAGCAACTCAAGCGTGGCATCTTGGTGAGGAAGCTCAGCGTGGCAACTCAAGCATGGCAGCATGGTGAGGCAGCCCAACGTGGCAACTCAAGCGTGGCATCTTGGTGAGGCAGCTCAGCGTGGCAACTCAAGCGTGGCAGCTTGGTGAGGCAGCCCAGCGTGGCAACTCAGGCGTGGCATCTTGGTGAGGCAGCTCAGCGTGGCACCTTGGTGAGGCAGCTCAGCGTGGCAACTCAGGTGTGGCATCTTGGTGAGGCAGCTCAGCGTGGAATCTTGGTGAGGCAGCTCAGCGTGGCAACTCAAGCGTGGCAGCTTGGTGAGGCAGCTCAGCGTGGTAACTCAAGCGTGGCAGTCCACCATGGCAACTCAAGCGTGGAAACTCGTACTTTAGCTTATTGTTACATTGTCATATTATAGCTTTGTTTATATTGACTACGAGTTGTAACGACTGTAATGTTGTAACGAGAATAATGAATGAGTGTGAGGTCGAACGATACTCGCGAGAGACCAGGCTTGGCAGGGCCTGGGAGAGCTTTCATGCTCTATCGAACAACCTCACCCTGGGAACATTAGAGGGACTTGGTTTGGAGGATTGAGAAGTAGGGCACCGTTGGGGCTTGTCCTGACCATCTTGGATACACCTGGTAAAACACCGAAAAATCTTCACCGTGGAACCTACAGCAAAGTAGCTTCGAGTTCCATCGGGAGCTTTGCTGTGAACCAAACAGCCCTCTACTTTATGTCCCATCTACTGTAGGTGATGTCACTAGCCAGCTAGACAACGTCAAGTCTGCACTTGAGTAAACCACCATGGTATTTGGGGTTGTCAGACGGTGGGTAAGCAACCTCTGTGGCAACAGCCCCCTGACACACAGTGGTTAGGAAAAAGGCATGTATTGGCATTTAATGTTTATAACTTAAAGATAACTAATGCATCAGGTATTTAATGCTGGTGACATAAGGTATGAGGGAGGTCTTTCACAGGCATTAAAATGACTTAGCTGCCTCGGGGGTGGTGTGGGGGCTAATTAAGGCCCCAACCACCTCCAAGGAAGGGATGGATCAGAAAGTTCTAAAAAGAGTTATCTTGGAGATATCCCTCTAAGAGTTTGTGAAATTATTGACTAGAGAGAGTTATTGAAAAAAGCCAGAGAGTTCTGCCACCCACCATTTGTCATTTATTACGAAGCTTTTAATACATGACAGAGATTCTTGAGAGTGTTTAGTGTGTTTTGCCTGCCTACCAAGGTGTATCTAGGGTGCTTACTTCTCTCTCCCTCTAGCTAAGTTATTTCTGAGTTCTTTTTTATATTGAGAGTTATACACGAGAGATTTGTGAGTATAAACTGGGTTCCATGCATTCCAAACTGTTCTTTGTGTCTTGTGGCTAAATCACTAGTGTTTGCTGACTAACCTTGTCATCACCATACTCAAAAGGGGTTACGCCTCCATCTTATCTAAACTACCCTCTTACAGAAAGATATGATGATATGGAGGTGGAAGAGGCCCCCATAAAATGCTGGGAGCCTATGAGGTCCCCAATAATACTGTGTGACCTATCCAGGAGAGAAGAGGGAAGTATAGAAGGTGCAATCCTAAAGATCGCCCGAGGGGCTCTGCTTTCGATCGTCTGAGTAGGGGGTCGACCTTTGAGAGGCTGGGCCCAGTAAATGACTTGTGGGAAAAATTGTCCAGATCGAGAAGTACTGGAAGGTACAGAAGAGAGGAAGCAGATGGCCGACCCACGGGGGCTGACCCCATGAAAAGGATGACATTTAGGGAGAAGTAAACATCCTACACAGACCTGCCGCAATATAACCCTCCGTTCACCTCAAAGAGGTGGCAGGGGATAACATCGGCCAAACTGACCCACGAGGCCATGGAATGACTCGATCCAAAGGATGGAGGATAAAATTAGTGACATCCTGAAGAGACAGGACCCTCTTCAGAGAGGATACTCCATAGGCTCACCCTTTGTGGCAAAGATAGTCAACTTACCAATTCCATCTAAGTTTAAGCCACCTGTGGTCACCCCCAGGTATGATGAGAGTACCAACCTTGTCCATCATATTGAGATGTACCAATCAGCGGTAGACATATACTCTATCTCAGATGAGATGAGGTGTCGTGCCTTTTCTGGCACTCTGACTGGGGCTGTACATGTCTGGTATATATCTCTTCCAAAGAACTCCATTGAAAGCTTTAAACAGTTAGCAGACCGGTTTATCCATAACTTTTACTTTATAGTGAGGCCACAGAAGAAGATAACACACCGGCTCTATGTTAAGCAGGGGAAGAATGAGAGTCTAAGAGACTATATAGCTAGATTTTATAAAAAAAAGTTATAGGTCGAAGACTATGAGGAAATCATAGCTATGACAGCCCTCATTGAAGGACTCCAGAAGGGGAAAATTTTATGGAACCTTGCTGAAGACCCTCCGAAGATGATGGAAGAATTGCTGTCAACAGCGAGAAAGGTGATGAACGCTGAAGAGGTGATAGCCGCAAAATATGAAGATGAAAAAGGAGGTGTTAGTGGGGGTAAGTACCATAAAAAGAATAGAGAGGGCAAGAAGAGATCTGCAGACGACAAATTCCCTGATTACACCCCTCTGATGGTCAGCTGCGAGCATATTCTGAATGAGATAAAGAGCGACCGGTCCTTTAAGTAGCCTGAGAAGTTGAGGGCAGCTCCCCATAAGAGAAACAAAAAATTTTGGTGTGAATTTCACCAAGACCATGGCCATGTGACCGATAAGTGTTTTGCTCTGAAAGATGAAATCGAGAAAATGCTAAATAAGGGAAGCTTAGGAAGTACATTGACAAAGGTGCCTTCAAGAGGGGCCGAGGGGATGACCCTAAAAAGAAGAGAGGTGATGCGTGCAGAGAAGATCCTCCAAGAAGAAGAGACGATCCTTCGGATGATGAGGACGACCCTGGCATCCCAACGAGATATGACCACATCCCTGTAAAAAGACTTAATATGATCTCACTCAGAGTTGGGATGATCTCCGAGGGACTAGTAGGAGGAGGTTTAGAGGTCGTAGATAGGAAGGCCCGTGTAGCTGAAGCCAAGGCAGTGAAAAAAGTTATGCATTCAACCTCTATTGAAGCAAATTCAAAAAATAGGAAGAAAGTTAATATGGATACTCTGATAGTAGGTTTCTCAAGAATGGATTTCAAAGGCCTCTTAGCCCCACATGATGACCCTCTCGTCATCACTACCAGGGTACACGGATGCGAGGTGCCAAGAATCTTAGTAGATGGGGGTAGTTCTGCATATGTGATGTTCTGGACGTTCTTCAAAGCCTTAGGCATCATCCGTGCTAGGCTCATCCCATATCATCACCCATTGATTGGGTTCAGTGGGGATAAAGTTCATCCTCTAGGAGTGTATGAAGCTGATGTTAGAATGGGGGACGAGTGGCCGAGATGGCTCACCAAGAAGGTTAATTTTTTTGTGATGGATGAACACATCTTCTCAGTCTATAATATTATACTAGGGCAAGTGGCCCTCAAGGAATTTAAGGTTGTTACATCCACGGTTCACCAAATGATAAAATTCTCGACCCCTTACGGGGTAGGGGAAGTTCAGGGAGACTAGATGACGACATGGGAATGCTAAGTCAATTCTGCTGAAGAAAGAGAGGCACGCAAGAAAGCAACAACCACTTACAATATTGACACCCTCGACCCCAGGGATGAGAGAAAGATGAATAAAGGAGAGGCCGCGGAAGAGGTAGAATCCATCATCCTCACTGAGGATGAGCTGGAAAAAACCATCCAAATTGGTAAAGCTCTAAAGACAGAGATAAAATAAGATCTCATCAAGCTGCTAAGGAGGAGACAGAGTGTCTTTGCACGGAGTTATGCAAACATGCCAGGGATTAACCTCAAAATCATGTGTCACAAGCTCAACGTGGTAGTGGACGCAAAGCTAGTGAAGCAGAAGAGGAGAATTTATTCTCGAGAAAAATATGAGGTCATAAGGGATGAGGTTAAGAAGCTAGAAGATGATGACTTTATCAGAGAGGTCATCTATCCCGAATGGTTGTCCAATGCAGTCATAGTCCCAAAATCCAACGACAAGTGGAGAATGTGTGTAGACTTCACCGACCTCAACAAACAATGTCCCAAAGACAGCTTCCCTCTCCCCCGCATTGATCAGATGGTAGATGCTACTGTATGCTATGAGATAATGAGCTTTATAGATGCCTATTCAGGCTACAATTAGATCTTTATGAGCCCTGAAGACTCGAAAAAAGTGGCTTTCATTACCGACAAGGGAACATACTGCTATAGGGTCATGCCCTTTGGCCTAAAAAATGTCGGGGCAACGTATCAGCGCCTTGTGAATAAAATGTTCAAAGACCAAATCGGGAAGTCGATGGAGCTTTATGTAGATGACATGTTAACCAATAGTTTTAAGGTTGAGGATCATGTGGCCGATCTCGAGAGGACCTTTAACACGATGGATAAGTGTCGGATGAAGCTCAACCCAGCCAAATGTGTCTTTGGGGTTGGAGCAGGGAAATTATTGGGGTTCATCGTCAACCAAAGAGGCATTGAGGCCAATCCTGAGAAGATAAAGGCCCTCCTAGAAATGAAGACCCCCAGGACCATTAAAGACATTCAAAGGCTCACAGGGTGAGTGGCTGCTTTGAATAGGTTCGTATCCAGAGCCACAAACAAGTGTTTACCATTCTTTAAAATTCTCATAAAAGCCTTCGAATGGTATGAAGTGTGTGACCAGGCTTTCAAGGAGCTAAATTCATAATTAGGGTCTCCCTTGTTGTTGTCACGACCAATGTAGGGTGAATGACTATACGTGTACCTAGTCATCTCAGAATCAGCCGTCAGCGCAGCCATTGTGAGAGAAGAGGACGGGGGACAGAAGCCCGTATATTGCAACAGTAAGGCACTCCAGGGGGCAGAGAAAAGATACCCAAGGATGGAGAAATTATCCTATGCCTTGATCCATGCATCAAGAAAGATGAATCCGTACTTCCAGTACCATACAATGGTCATCCTCACCAACTCTCCTCTTAGACTGGTCTTATACATGCGAGAAAAATCAGGGAGACTAATGGCCTTATCTATTAATCTGGGAGAGTTTGACATTGTATATCAACCTAGGGTGGCCATTAAGGGGCAAGCATTAGCAAATTTCGTGGCTGAATTTACTTGGGAAGATGATGAGGTAGAAGATGAAAGCCTCGAGAAGACAGATACCTAAAAAGGCAGAATTGTTGACCCATCCACATATAGGGATGAGACAAGCACCGCTAGAGAAAAATTGCCAAAAATAAAGAGGGAAGATATCTCTTTAGATAGGTATCCCTCACTGAGGGAAATTTTTTAGAGGAACAGGATGTATGGAACCTCTTCATTGACGAGTCCTCTTACGAGAGCGAAAGTGGGTCCGGATTAATAGTATCAGCACCCGACGGCATAGACATAGAATATACCCTGAGGTTCAACTTCAAAGCCTCTAATAATGAGTCTGAATATGAAGCCCTAATAGCAGGCCTCTCCTTAGCTAGGTCTCTTAGTGTTGGCTAGATCTTGGTCTATAGTGATTCAAGACTTGTGGTGAATCAAATACTAGGAGCATACGAGGCTAAGGATGAGAGAATGGCCAAATATCTTGAAAGAGTGAAGTCACTATTGGCGAGCTTCAGAGAAGTGAAATTGAAGAGGATACCTAGGCTTGATAATGGCCGAGCTGATGCGCTTGCTAGGTTGGCCTCGGCAACTAGGACATATATTAGGAGGACAGTCCCAGTGGAAATTTTTCTTCGACCAACGATTAAAGAGGCAGAGGGAACACTTGGCTCTTGCTTAAATATCAACAGGGAAGCTTCATGGATGGACCCTCTAATTAGATACATTAAAGAGGGGGAGACGCCATAAGCAAAACAAGAATGGAAGAAGTTGAGACACTGAGCTGCAAAATTCACTGTTAATCGGAGACATCTTGTACAAAAAGGGGTTTTTTCTCCCCTTACTCAGATGAGTGCCCCCGTCTGAGGTCCTATAGATATTGCAAGATGTGCACGAGGGGTAATGTTCAAACCACATTGGGGCAGGTCTTTAGCAAAGAGGATAGTAACCTAGGGATACTGGTGGCCGACCTTGGGGAAAGATGTCACGACATACGTAAAAAAGTGTGATAAATGTCAAAGGTTCACCACCATCCCTCACCAACCTCATCAGCCTCTTACCTCCATCACATCCCCATGGCCATTCACAGTATTGGGAATCGATCTAGTAGGACCCTTGCCTAGGTCCATCAATAACTATCGATACTTAATCGTAGCAATTGACTATTTATTAAAATGTGTGGAGGCGGAACCGATGGCAACGATCAGCGAGCACAAGACCTTCCAGTTTATCTGGAAAAATATTATATGCAGATATGGTTTCCCCAACAACCTAATCTCATATAACAGGACTCAATTCAAGAATGCATCTCTGGAGAATTACTGCGAAAGGGTCGGTGTCAAACAATTCTTCTCAACCCCAGGCCGACCTCAGGCTAATGGGCAAACTGAGGTTACAAATAGAACAATCCTAGACGAGGTCAAGAAAAAACTCGAGGAGGCAAAAGAAAGATGGGTTGAGGAGTTGTACGCTGTACTGTGGGCCTATAGGACGATGTCAAAGACTCCTACTGAGGAAACCCCGTTCATGCTAGCATATGGATCAGAAGCTGTCATCCCCACAGAGATTGGGTTTCCTACTCACAGAGTCCAAATGTATGACCCCCAGATAAATATGGAAGAAAGGAGACTTGACTTAGACTTGATGAAGGAAAGGAGGGAAGACGCTGAGATAAGGCAAGCTGCCTACCAGCAGAGGACTTCCAGGTTTTACAACCAGAGGGTGAAGAAAAGGCCAATCGCTATAGGGGACCTAGTCCTCAAAAAGACTTGGCAAAATGCCTAACAATCTCCACCCAAATTGGCATGGCCCATATAGGGTCATTGATGAAGTTGTCCCTGGAACCTACAGACTAGAGAACCTTGAGGGGAAACCTTTTCCAACCCTGGAATGCAGCTCATTTGAAGAAATACTATCAATAATGTAATGTCCTACTGGGCCACAGTTGTAATGAATGTGTTGCTCCAACAGAACACTTGGAATGTTAATGAGAATTCCATATTGGCCACTCATCTTGTGTTTGTTAATTCTAGTATGATTAGGGTTATCCTCGTTAAACCACCCTCGGCTATGATGAGGGCGAATGGTGGGGACGACCCCCCACTTACCCTCAAGAAAGACGAGGGGGGACTTGAAATAATTGAAAACATCATTAATTTGGTTGAAACCACCCTCGGCTATGATGAGGGTAAATGGTGGGGACGACCTCCCATTCACCCTCAAGAAAGATGAGGGGGGACTTGAAATAATTAAAAACATCATTAATTTGGTGGAAACCACCCTCGGCTATGATGAGGGTGAATGGTGGGAACGACCCCCCACTCACCCTTAAGAAAGATGAGGGGGGACTTGAAATAATTAAAAACATCATTAACTTGGTGGTAACCACCCTCGGCTATGATGAGGGTGAATCGTGGGGATGACTCCCCACTCACCCTGAAGAAAGACGAGGGGGGACTTGAAATAATTGAAAACATCAATTTGGTGGAAACCACTCTCGGCTATGATGAGGGTGAATGGTGGGGACGACCCCCCAGTCACCCTCAAGAAAGATGAGGGGGGACTTGAAATAATTGAAAACATCATTAATTTGGTGGTAACCACCCTCGGCTATGATGAGGGTAATAGTGGGGACGACCCCCCATTCACCCTCAAGAAAGACGAGGGGGAACTTAAATAATTGAAAACATCATTAGTTTGGTGGAAACCACCCTCGGCTATGACGAGGGTAAATGGTGGGGACGACCCCCCATTCCCCCTCAAGAAAGATGAGGGGGGACTTGAAATAATTAAAAACATCATTAATTTGGTGAAAACCACCCTCGTCTATGATGAGGGTGAATGGTGGGGACGACCCCCCACTCACCCTCAAGAAAGACGAGGGGGACTTGAAATAATTAAAAACATCATTTACTTGGTGGTAACCACCCTCGGCTATGATGAGCGTGAATGGTGGGGACGTCCCCCCACTCACCCTCAAGAAAGACGAGGGGGGACTTGAAATAATTGAAAACATCATCAATTTGGTGGAAACCACCCTCAGCTATGATGAGTGTGAATGGTGGGGACGACCCCCCACTCACCCTCAAGAAATACGAGGGGGGACTTGAAATAATTGAAAACATCAATTTGGTCGAAACCACCCTTGGCTATGACTAGGGTGAATGGTGGGGACGACCCCCCCACTCACCCTCAAGAAAGATGAGGGGGACTTGAAATAATTAAAAACATCATTAACTCGGTGGTAACTACCCTCGGCTATGATGAGGGTAAATGGTGGGGATGACCCCCCACTCACCCTCAAGAAAGATGAGGGGGGACTTGAAATAATTGAAAACATCATCAATTTGGTGAAAACCACCCTCGGCTATAATGAGCATGAATGGTGGGGACGACCCCCCACTCACCCTCAAGAAAGACGAGGGGGGACTTGAAATAATTGAAAACATCAATTTGGTGGAAACCACTATCGGCTATGATAAGGGTGAATGGCGGGGACGACCCCCCACTCACCCTCAAGAAAGACGAGGGGGGACTTAAAATAATTGAAAACATCATTAATTTGGTGGTAACCTCCCTTGGCTATGATGAGGGTAATGGTGGGGACGACCCCCCATTCACCCTCAAGAAAGACGAGGGGGGAACTGAAATAATTGAAAACATCAATAATTTGGTGGTAACCAGCCTCGACTATGATGAGGGTAATGGTGGGGACGACCCCCAATTTCCTCTCAAGAAAGACGAAGGGAGTTCATAGGATGGAAAATTAAAATATCATAAGTTAAGGCAAGCATAGAGGACAGGAAGAGATATTATATTATAAATCAAGTGTTACAAATGCTTGTCCAACAAAAGTAAAGTACAAAAAAAATTACAAACAAAGGGTATGGGCTACAGACAACCACCCTATTAAGCAACATCGGAGGGTAGGGCTTCAACATCAATTAGAGAAATCTCTTCAATGACAAAAACAGGTTGATCCTCAGAGGTGTTGATGCCTTCAATGTGAATTTGAGACTCTACATGGGCTAGAGCCTCGGCAATAAGTGGGTCGTCCAACTCCACTGCTTACAGGGAGGGGAGGATGGACAACACAGCATCAGCAAACTTCAGGAAGACCCAACGACAGGCCGTACTGATCCCCTTCTCCAAGTATTCAAAACCGAAGCCTTGAAACTCTTCAGGCAGCTTGTAAGCGTCCACTGCATCGGCCTCAACTTTCTTCACTGGCTCATCAAGTTCAGCCTTGAATTGGGCCCCCTGGTTGGTCAAGGATTCTTACTTTTCTTTGATGAGGTATCCTTCACATTCAGGTTTTCCTCATGCTCCTTCACCAGCACATCTAACACCCTTGCATGCTCAGTCCTTGCACTCTCCAGCTCAGCTCGGACAATCTCCAATTCAGTCTTCAAATCGGCCTCATGCTGAATAGCCCTCTCGACCTCGTGAAACCTTTTTTAATTCTCAGCCATCCACTTGGTGTCCTAGGTGAAGGTGCAGACAAACTGCATAGACAAACAAATGTTAAAAGGGGCTGAGGGAACAGTTCATGAAATGTTGATAAATCAACAAGAATGATGTCTAAAGAGGGACCTAAGACAAAGTGTGCAGGCCGTAATTATAGACCTTGGCCGGGGGCTTCTTTGATAAGAATCGAGGGTTCAAAAAACATGGAGGCTTTGGCCACCCTCAGGTTGGCTATGAGGGACGAGGGTTCAGCTTTGAGGAATGTTAGATTCTGAGACCAATAGGTGCCCATACTGGAGGAGCTGGTTCCCTTAATGTGTTCTTGAGACACTTTTACCCTCGCGCTCATCCTTGAATCAGGCCGAGAGCCCCCAGGAGCTTTAGGCTCCTTCTTTTTGTGACTGTCGACGGACGGCTCCACTTCTGTCAGCCCCACGGCCTTTGTCTTTCTTGCAGGTTGTTGAGGCTCTTTGCCTTTTTTCTTTCCCAAGCCAGACAGTAAACTTGGAGCAGTCATCTCCCAGAGTTGGTCAGATATATTTGCAGGACGACCTAAAAAGGAAACGATACATCAAAAATAAGCAATGGCAAAGAGAAAACACTTGAAAAATAAAAGTGGAGCATAAATCAACTCACATAATTCTGTCCGGGGGCTGACCCTCAGACCAGCTTCTTTGAGAAAATGAGGGGCCATCAAATCTTCAAATTTATGAAGTTCACCCTATTTCCCTTATTCCCTCAAGTAGTCAATAATGTCCCTCTCATCCAGGTTGAGTTCGGGGCCTGACTGTGCTCTCATTGAAGGGTTGAACCATGACCTTGGAACCCTAGGGCTATCCTCTAAAGGCTCTACCTCGGTGGAAAATTCTCAATCCCCAGAGATGAAGAAAAATATCTTCTTCCAATCATGGTTTGAAGTTTGGGCCACGTGAAGGAGTCTTTTATCACTCTTGCTTGCCCCTAGATGAAAATACCCAGGTTACTTGGATGAGGAAGTGATATTGTAGCAGGCTATAAAAAGATCAGCCGAGAGCTCGTCAATAAAAGTATTCTTCCAGAGGGAGATATAGCCGAGGATGATTCTACAAGAGTTGGGAGGAAGTTGAGAGGTAGAAACCCCAAGGGCAGATAGTATGTCAACTATTGCAGGGTGCAGAGGGAACCTAACACCTACCCTGAGCATATTCTCATAAACATCAACTTCCTCCTCATTCCCCTGGAAGACTCTCTCATCTGCATTTAGGACCCTCATAGTCACATTGGGCTTTATACCAAACGTGTGCCTCCATAGTAAAAGGTCACGATCCCTAATGGATGAGACATAAGCCGAGGAACTAGAAATGTCAACTTGATCAGCATCCAGATCCTCACTATCGTCCTTATACCCCTCATCCCCAGATCTCTCAACCTCAACGCCTGTTGGTGGTTCATCTGGAAAGGCCACTTGGAAGGCGAGAGGGGACAGGGCTATTACAGGGACAGCCTCCGAATGAACTGTGCCCTCAACCCATCGGCTTGGGCTAAGAGGGGACGTCTCTCTCCTCCCACAAGGCCTAGCACCTGTAGGTGATGATGCTCTCTCATTCATCTCTCCAGTGTATGTCTGACTCTCGACTGGACGACAGGAAAAACCACAGGACTCAGATGGTATTATTGTGGCTAAAGGAATGGTGAAGATGGGTCATACCCAATTAGGGTCAGCCCCTCGTCTTCGCTCGTACTCCTCCTCTAAACGCCTAATCTCAGTGAAGAATCTCTCTCTTATGGTTAGAAATTCCTCGGGTAAATAATAAAGTCTTCTAAGCATTAAGGGGATGAACCTACACTTTAAGGAATTTGTTTGAGCCAACCATAAAAAAGTTCATAGTTGACTAAGTTTGACTTTTGGATGAAACCTAAAGAAATGAAGAGTTTTATAGATGAACGCTCAAGAACAAAGAAAACTCAGTTCGTCGGGGACGAACGCCGAAAAACACAAAAACCTAAGAAATGCCACAAAGAAAGGCTAAACCACCACTCGAAGGTGGGGGAAGTACCTTAGGACGCCCAAGACCTAAGGCTCAGCCCTATAGCCACCACAGTAAGGCGGTTTCACGCCGAAAAAATATAAACAGCCAGGAAAAGCGCGAAAAGAAACCCAAATGCAAGAAATAAAATGAAAATAGAAGCTAGAAGAGGAATTTATGGCAGAAGAGCTACTTGAGGATGAAGACGATGACTGAACAAAGATTGAAACGCAGAAGCAAAAGCTGAAATTGCAAAAAATGACGATTGAGTTGTTAAAAAGCTAGAGAGAGAAAGTTGATGCGCGAAGAAGAAGACGAAGAAAAGAATAACTGTTTCAAAAATCCTATAAATACTTTGTTACTAGTGGGCCCAATAATCAATGCAAGATGCATCCCACGAGGAGATGCATCATTAGGGCACCAAGCCGCACACAGTGTGCAGCCGCCACACCTGGGGAACATAAACGATGATGGACACCTGACAATATGACAGGTGCCACTCATCCACCTAACCACTCAGTTAACATTTCCAAGGCAACCTTACCCCTCATCCATTTCAATAAACATCGATGGCTAAGGGTTGGGGGTGATTGATATACCCATATATACCCTGGGCCAGGCCGAGGGTGTCCTCCACCCAGACGAGGGCTCAGGCCCAGGACGAGTCCAATTACCACAGTTTCATTACAGAAAGAGTCGACCTAGATGATCCTTCAGCCAAGACCAGATGACCCTATAAGGGGTCAACCCCTCATCATGGACCAAACAACCCTATAAGGGGCCGACCCCCCTACCATGGACCAGACGACCTTATAAAGGGCCGACCACTCATCACGGACCAGACAACCCTACAAGGGGACGATCCCTCAACATGGACCAGATAACCCTACAAGGGGCTGACCCCTCATCATGGGCCGAACGACCCTATGAGGGGACAATAGTACGAGGCCCACATCCAGTCGGACCCGATGCCAGCGTCAACTTTAGCCTCGATCGAACATCATAGGCCGAGGGTGACATCATCACAGTGAGTAACTTGGGAGACGTGTAGAATAGTGCGCGTGGGACTCATATAGCATGTGGAATAGACCATTATAACAATATCATCCCCTCACGTGAGGGAATATTATGTCATCATTAATCACTAGTGGCACAACCAGGTGTCAGCAGGGAATTGGCTAGATAATCATTCACATGCTCCATGCATGCTTGGGGGGTACACTGCACCACCCAAGGACTATATATACTTGTCATCTTCAACCTTGTAAAGGGATCAATAATTATAACCCTAGCAAAAACTCTGCTTGTACACACAGTAGAGAGAGAGTGAGATTATGTGCATTATATCCAAGGCCATTAGTTGCCATATTTAGTGGATCACGCACTCCCAGTGGATGTAGGCCTAATTGGCTGAACCAATATACATCATTATCTTATTCCTCTTATACGCATCCCCTTTTATACACTTATATACGCATATATCTCTATGGCTACCATTGTTATCACTATTTGAGCTCTCACTTCTTATCTGGTGGTGCTGAATCTTAGCATCATTAGACCCTATCCTAATCGGGCATTGGTGGCTACTACAACAGAGATTAATAGTCTCATCATCATTAGTTTGAATGCGATTATGTTGTTTATTTTTTTTCCTTATTGAGATCAGTTAAGAATTGTTCATTTGTAAAACCGTAATCATCAAAAGTTTGATTAGAATCAACACAATTAATGTAAGGCACAAAAAGATACTCAAAACCCTCATTTATTTAATTTTCACAGAAAAAAGGATTGATAACCTCATCAATAGAGGTCTCAATTACATTTACATAAGGAAAATGAGAAACAACAACAGGTGAAGAGATTGAATAAGAAAAACAACGGGATTGGGTTGAATTTAGGCAGGTTGGGATAGTATAACAGTTTAGGTGAGGGATATCAGTAGTCATGATCTTGATGGATGTGTCCGATGGCGCAGCATCTTGGTGGACCATGCAGAGACTCAGCCCAATGTTTTAAGGTCAAAGTATTCTTTAGAGTCACTACCCTCGAAGTTCTTAGTAATTGCCATGGTTTTCTCAGTTCGAGGTTTCACTTCATGTTTCCAATCATCATCCCAAGTGTTATTATCTTGAAAGAAGATTTCTAGCCACGATTTCATCTTCTTGTCAAAGGATCATACCACGATTCAGAGAATCCATAGAAGGGGAAGTCTTCACCTTGTTTGATAAATATTTCCTTCAAACAGTCTCCTGAAACCCTCCTTTCATTCTTTAGGCATCTTTTTAGTAGCTCTCGGTGGAGAATTTTGAGTTAAGTTGGTGAAGGTTGGTAGCCCAAACCACATGAAGCAAATCTTTTTTCAGAACTATGGGCTCAAGGATTCCATGTTGATGTCGTCCTAGCCCCATTCCAGTCATGAAGTTCATATTCTTAAACATTTGAATTACATTAACATTGTGGTGAGGACTGTGTTCTAGCACTACACCAAAAAGGCCAAATTGGCACCCTTTATCCGGCCAGACTTTTCACGGTCATTGACCGTGACAAAAAAAGCACACATTTTTTATCACGGTCATTAACAGTGAGAAGTTCGTGACAAGTACAGTTGCCACGGGCTTGTCACGGTCAATGACCGTGACAATTCTTATAATATTGTCACGGTCAAAAAACCCTTTCCCTCCTTTTTTCCCACCGTTTTGTTTCCCTCCACTTTCTCTCTCTCTCTCTCTCTCTCTCTCTCTCTACCATTTATATATATATGTTTGTGTGTGTGTGTGTGTGTGTGTGTGCATATGTGTGTGGTGGGGAGGGGAGGGGAGGGGGTGTATGTGGGTGTGCGTGTGTGTGGTGGGGTGGGGAAAAGCTGGGGGTGGGTGGGTGGGTGGGGCAGAGGTGGGGGGTGGGTCTGCATGTGTGTGTGAGTGTGTATGTGCACGTGTAGTGTTCGTGTATGTGCGTGTTTGGGCATATGTGGGGGAGAGGGAAATGATGTGGGGGGTGTGACGGGGGGTGGGGTTGCGTGCGTGTGTGTGGGGATGGGGGATGGGGGAGGGGGTGGGGGTGGGGAAAGGGGAAATGGGGAGGGGGTGGGGCTTGTTTTTTTATTATTATTAAATTTTGATTGGTTTATTAGATATTTTCCCTCATATGCAAGTAGTGTCCCTTGTAAACGAATTGATTGATTATTAATTTTTTTAGAAAATTAATATATGAAAGTAGGATTGTCTCTCATTGTAAATTAGTAAATTAATAATTGTATACTTTAATTGTTAGTTTAATTGATGAAAATAATTAATTGAGTAGATGAATTAGAAGGAGTACGGGATACACATTTGTTGTTGACATTGCAGTTGGATTATAGTGGATCGATGTTGGGTTGGTTAATTTTAAAAGTGGCATGACCACTCGATTATTGTCCATATGGGGGTGATATTTTTCAACTTTTTTTAAAATTACTTTGTATAACGAACAATATATATATACTTGAAATTACATATAGTGCGCATAGATACTGGCCTTCTAGTTCTTATGTGTACGCATTCAATATCCCTTAGACCCGTTCGAGAGTCATTACCCCTGTAATGAGATCTCTCGAATTGTCCCGTTTGAACAGTTTGGGACTGCATAATTTATATATAATAATATTCTTAGTGGATTAAAGTTGTTACTTTTGAAGGAAGTTCTGCAGTCATATCCTAATGTTCTCTGGGTACATACTAGATTGACAAGTGTGACTGTTATTTCAATTGGTCAATTGAAATAACAATCACACTTTCCAATCTACGTCGTGTACTTGGATAACTACGGGGATATACTGTCGAATTTTTCTCAAATTGTAACTATGTGCATGAGCTGTTAATTATATTATAAAAATATGCGGTCTTGAATGGGATAGGACCACTCACCCTTTATAGGAGATGGAGGAAATAGGAATTTCTATTATAAATTGAATTTAAATTTCAAATTTAAGAATCGAAGACATATTTAAATAAAACATACTATAAATCTAAGTTTTGTTTATACTAGTCCATGAATATACGATTCTTACCTTTGATAGGTGATTAGTTATGGTAGCTATGATGGGATATCCGAAATACAAAGAGTGGATGGGTGAGACAAATAGAATGGGGGATGTGTTTCGTAGAGGTGCTAATAAATTTATGAAATACGCAAAGAGATGTCATAATGATGACTAGTTTTTGTGTCCGTGTGCTAGGTGTAAGAATGGTAAGGTGTTTGAGTGGAAAATAGTTGAACTACATTTGTTAAGATAGAGTATGCAAGATAGTTATCGATTTTGGAGTTTTCACGTTGAATTAAAAGTTCCTTTTGTCCCCGAACAACCTTCACAACAACCTTCAACAAGTATGATAGATGTAGAAGGGGATGACGTAGATTATAATATGTTAGAGGATTTAGTTGATGATGCGTACAAATTTTATGAAGCGGAGGAGAATGAGGTTACTGATGATGTACAAGGTTTAAGTGCTCATGAAGATATCACGATAAACCTTGATGATGACTACCAAAGTTTAAAATTTAAGGCGACCCAACCATTATACTTTGGTTGTGAGAAAGATCAAACAATGTTACATGCCATGGTTGGTCTGGACAGTTTGAAGACACAGTACGGTTTGCCTGGCAATAGCGTGACAGGAATTCTGAAATGGGTGAAGGGGTTGCTACCCAAGGAGAATACGCTTCCAAATAGCTATCCTATTATGAAAAACATTTTGAAAGGTTAGGGAATGAAGTATAAATCGATTCATTCTTATGTGTATGACTGCATACTATACTGAAAGGAGTATGAAAATCTCGATCGTTGTCTGGTATGCGATGAACCTAGATATGTCCAATCTACTAGTAAGGAAGGCACAAGCTCAAAAGTGCCTCAAAAAGTGTTGAAATATTTTCCCATTGGGCCTATATTAAAGAGATTTTTCACAGTACCATGGATAGGGGAGGCAATGACTTAGCATGCTAGGGTAGAAGTAGGGGTAATCTCATGCTTTATCCTATTGATTCTACAGCCTGGAGGAGGATGAATTATGAGTATCCCAATTTTTCTTGAGAACAACGCAACATTAGTTTAGCTATATCAACAAATGGTTTCAATCCATTTGGAAATCTAAGCACCAATCAGAGTGTATGGCCAGTGATCCTAGCCCCACTCAACCTCCTTCCTTCACAGTGTATGAGACCTAAATTTTTGATAATTTCTTTGTTGATATCTAGGCCAAAAGCACCAAGTGATGACATCAACATCTACCTGGCTCTTTTGGTAGAAGAATTAAATGAGTTATGGGAAGATGGTGTGCAATTATTTGACTATTTTAGAAAAGAAGAGTTTATGCTGAAAGCTATGTTGATGTGTGCAATTCATGATTTTCCAGTTTATGGGACATTATCCGGTTGTGTAGTACATGGTTATTTGGGGTGTCCTATTTGTGGAGGGGAGACTGAATCTCTTCGTCTATCCTTTAGCTCAAAAAATGTATACCATTGCCATAGGAGGTTTTTACGCCCGGCTCATAGTTTCAGATTTGAGAAAGGTTCCAATTTTTTATTGGGCGGGGTTGAACATAGACTACCGCCGAGACAACTTTCAAGTTCTGAAATTGAAAGTAAATCTTCTGAATGTGGCCCTAATATGCCAGGTAATAATCCCAAATTTAAGAATGTCAAGAATAAGAAGACCCCAACTGGGAATGAAACTGAGACAAGAAAGGCATGGTCTAGGAGGTCAATATTATTTGACTTGCCTTATTGGAAGAATAACTAGGTGCTCCATATATTGGATGTGATGCATGCAGAGAAAAACTTCGCTGAACATATTGTGGACACTTACCTTGGGGGGAGTCATTCGAAGGACGACGAAAATGCACGAAAAGACCTTAAATCGTTGAAACTTAAGCCACAACAATGGTTGAAAGAAGATAGTAGGGGAAGGACAATAATTCCCCCTAGTGCATTTACTTTGACGAGTGGGGAAAGGAAGGTTCTTTTAGACACAATATATAATTTAAAGGGCCCATCTAATTTTTTTTCCAACTTGCAAAGGATTATGAATTATACTACTCATGATTTATATAAGTGTAAGTCCCAGGATTGGCATGTGATCATGCAATTGGTTCCTCTATTGTTTAAGCACTGCTGCTCCAAGCACAAGGATTTGCGAAGGGCTATTATGTAAATTATTATTACCTTCTCACTCTTGTGTGAGAAGGTAGTCAATCGAGAACACATAGTGGCCACAAAATTGGCGGTGACCGAAGCGATTTGTGTGTTGGAGAAGTACTTCCCCCAACATTCTTTGACATAAGTGTTCACTTGTTGGTACACCTATGCGATGAGGAACTTCTTTGTGATCCAGTTAGATATAAGTGGGTGTATCCGCTTGAAAGATTGATGAATGTTTTTAAAGATTACGTCAAGAATACGCGATACATTGCAGGATTAATTGCAGAGGAATAAATCATCATGGAGTCATCAATATATACTCGGGAATATATGCATGACTCGACCAGCGTTGATGACACTAATGAGTTCATCGATGATGGTGGTCATGTGATGGGAAAACGAATGAAATTAACGAGTTTGCAACATGAACAAATAGCTCGTTATCTATTTGACACACATGAAGATATCGAAGAATGGAAAAAGTAAGTTTCAATTATCATAATGTTTAACATTATTTTAGATTATTTTATACATGATTAATTTTGTAATATGCATAAAATATGAAGCCTGTGAGAACAATAAAAGACGAAAAATAATGGTACAATCAGACATTGAATTTAGGTTGTGGTTGACACAAGAGGTAATTATAATGAAAATGGTCATTATATAATGTTACATTACACTCAAATTTTATAACTAATACAATTAATTTATATATTCTCAGCTCTTAAAGACGGGTGATGCGACATCAAGGCTTGCTTGTCTAGCCATTGGACCCTTGTTCGTGGCACAAAAGTACAAAAAGTATCGATTGGACGGTTATGTTTTCGGCATTAAATTCTACGAGGAAAGTACAAATGTACAGAACTCGATAATTTCATACAAGGCTCTTACTTCTTTGGAGCGAGCGCAAAAGATAAAAACCTCGTTGAAGCTGAAATGACTTACTATGGTGTAATCCGAAATATATTTGAATTGGATTATATAAGCTTCAAAGAGGTTATATTTTACTGTGACTGGGTAAGAGTTGAGGATAAAAATTCTTGTAAAGTTGATCCTGTCACCAATTTGATCATGGTTGACTTGTCCAAGTTGAAGAGCAACGACCACGTGAGCGATGAGCCCTTTGTTTGTGCATTTCAAATGGTTAACCAAGTATTTTACTCGGAGTATATCAACAACGAGCCGTGGTCAATTGTCCTACATGCGCCAAAGCGTCGAAATAGTAGTGTGGATGACTTGGCTGCTCCTACCAAATATCAATCCATTTTTTATGATAACCCGAATTTATAATAATTTTTCAATTTGTAATAAATATTCCAATTTTTACTTTATCAATCCATTTTTAATGCTTTTAATTGATTTTCACTTTATCATTTTCTCTCTTGTGTAGTGTGCATGTGTGTGGGCAGTAGGGGTGGGGGTGGGGATGTTTCAGATTTGTAGTAATTGTACATATTATGAGCTAGATGTTGTTGTTTTGGAATGCAGAATTGAGGTGTTAAACAGTAACAATTCATTTGGGTTTGTAGTAATCGTACATATTAGCATGTCTTCTTCTAATTCGTTTTGATTTGTACTAATAACAACATTTTTTTACAGCAAATGTCTCCTTCAGGTATTAAGACGAGGATGATGATGCTGGTTATGATGATGTCGTCTGAGCTCGGTGGTAGCTGACGTGATGAGGGATCCTCGGCCCCTAGGCTCCCCAAATATGGCAAATTGGGGATGGCCGTCGAGAACAAGACGGGGCTATTAGACAGATCCTTCGAGCTGGTAAAGACGATCATCGGTCCGGGGTACACTAGTTGGAGGGAGGTACCAAATGAGCTCAAGTTAGCTGTTTGGGTGCACTACAAGTAATGTATTTATATTTATATTTATCTGAATATTTCAATTTCAATTTCAATTTTGATTTTGTTTTCATTTTATATTTATATATATTTATATATATATTTATTCGCAACTAACATTGTATTTGTTAGACATGAACAATTCATCCTGTATCCAAAGCTATGCGATTCCGTCTTGGAGAAGTTGAGGGAGCAACACAAGACGTGAAAGAAAAATATGCGGACCCGGTACTTTGGGAAGACTCGAGAGTCCGTTATACAAATACGTGAATATGTCCCACCAAAAGAGCCGATCTCATTGGCAAAATGGCAACAGTTCATTGACAATGATATCGGGGAGCGACAATTGGCATCTTGCCAATCGGGGAGGAAAACCCGAGAAAAAAAGACGAACGTGCACTACTCCGGCCGGACGTCTTACACCGAGGTGGAGGATATGATGATGGTACGATTTATTTTTTCTATAACAATATAAATATATTATTCTGCATTATTTTACTTTGCTAGGCTAATACTAATTTTACTTTATTTTATTTCAGGGGATAGGGAGTGGCCCTGGGGGTAGGCCACATAGGCTCGATACTTATATGGCTATTCGGATGAAGAAGGGGAAGGATAAGGAGGTGTCCCCGAGCGTCGCAGCCACGATTGTAAGTAATCTGATAGTTTACTTTTTGTTAATAACGTCATAATTTTTTTATTTACTTATTTTACTTATCATGTGCTTTTTGTCGTTTTAGGCAAAACGTAAGCAAGTGCATGAGTCGCAGTCTGATGCCGACAAGGAATCTTTTTCCACAGATGCACACAGCCAAGTGCTTGACGTTGATCGCAAGGGGAGGAAAAGGGGGTGAGCTCGCGTGTGGCCAAATCTAGGATCATCGGATTGGGGACGAGTGACATCGGGTTGGCTCGAACAGTGGACTCGCATGACGCGAAGCTATCCCATTTGGAGGCGACGGTCCAAGATATGTTTTCATTCATGAACAGTTCATTAGGCGGAAACCGTAAGGGGAAAGCGAAAGAAAAGGTGGTGGAGAAGGTGGTGGAGGAGGAGGTGCAGGAGGACGAGGTGCAGGAGGACGAGGATGTGGAGCTCACTGCTTCATCGTCGACAAGTGCGGACTTTGATGATCCACTCCCCTATTTGGCTCCCTTCAACCGATCGATGTCGACACTTGGTTGGCCGAGCGTGTTTATACTGGACATATTTGATGGCCAGCGGATAGGGCGAGGGTTGAGGGACCCGAATGTCGTCAAGGGTATGCCAGTTCATAGACGTTTGCTTTAAGACATCGAGTCCAAGGTGCTCGTCATGCATGTGATACCCGGGAAGGAGAACTCCCCCCTGTGGTTGCGCGAACAATGTGGCACGATGTATATTGGTGGGTTTATCAATTTGTATATAGTGTGGCGTACTCATCTCCTTATATTTAACCTTACCCCAGACATTTAGTGACATTATTTGAATTGAATTGTTATTTTAAGTTATTATATTTGAATTATATTCGGATTATATCGTGATGCATATTGTTTTGAATCTATATTTGCATTATCTCTATTTTATTTAGATATATAATGTTTGAACAGGTACAACGTTGCTATAATAGGTACAAATATACTACTGGGCAGTGGCAGTGGACATACTGCCTAGCAGATTTTTTTTTAATTCTGCCCAAAATTGATCGTGACAATTTTTTATTAAATGTCACGAGTTTTTCACAGTCCTTAACCTTGACAATACCACATGTGACACCCCGCCTAATTAAATATCGGGCGATCAATCCTTTATTAAATGAAAATCAAGGTGAACAGTTGGTTCATTCTTAGCATCACTGTCGCAAAATATAAAATTTCCAATTTAAACACCTTAAATAATTAAGCTAAGTGTCAAAACAATTTAAAACTTTATTTCCATCTTTATTAAATTCCAATTTGAAAACCTTTTAAATAACCAACAGTTTAAGAATCACATAAGTGCTACGGATAGCAATCAACACAAAAGAATTAATCCATCTAGATTAACCAAACCAAATTTAAACTACAAATGAAATCATCCTGAAAAGAGTTAATACCCAAAGAGTAGCGAATACTGAAAATAAATGAACATACATCTCTGACAAATCTACACTGAATGGGAAATGGGCAACACATTCCCTAACTATGAAGAACTATAAAAAGAACTGAATAAATGAAGAGGTCGTCTAAAACAAAGGCCTGCAACTCCTACATAAGCTACAACATGTCCAATCCAAAGAACCTATGCATGACGCCCCTGTGGCTGGGCACCTGTAATATATACATATATATACAAAAGAGAAGAGATAACTGAAAACGGGTCAGAGCCCAATTGTAAAACAGTTTTAAAAATTAGTTTAGCAAGTATTTAACATACTTACCTACTAATGCAACAACCATGTTAGTATACGACACTCTCTTGAAAATTCTCACCTCTCGTCTAGTGTGCACGCCTATCGTACTAATGAATCTCATAAGTCTCTCTAACTTATTCTCCATAAGGTTTTATCACTTGAAAATAAGGTTATGATATTCACTTTAGAAAATCAAGCTCTTCAAGATTTATTACGTTATTTAGAATAACTCCGTACCATTATAAAGTTTCCGAATACTTATAGTGAACTTGGAAAATTTATTCATTACTTTAACTACTATTACGCATAATAGAAAGTTCTCATATAGATATACGAATATATATTAGTTACACGTATAATATATATATATATATACTAGGGTATGCCCGTGCCTGAAGGCACGATAATATTCGGGAAAGCTAACATAATCACAACAAAATAATAGTCTACCCAATTTAATGTCAATACAAAAAAGTTAATTTTTTTTTAAAAAATTGACAAAATTTCTTTTATTTATAGGACTATCCACCTATTTAAGGTATAAAAAAACACTTCAACAACCAAATAAATAGTCACTCATGGACTTTGTATAAACTACTCCACTAATTTAACCACATTCCATATAAACCCCATGTGGTGAAAAACCTAATAATTTAAGTAAAATTAGGCAAAGTTTCCTCTGTTTATTGGACTATCCACCTGTTTAAGGTATAAAAAAATGCTTCGACAACAAAATAAATAGTGACTCATACATCCTCTGTAAGGAAATAAATAGTGACTCATATGTCCTGTGTAAATAGTGACTCATACATCGTATAAACAATTCAAAAGAACTTGATCCATCACAAATTATACTTCTCGCCGCAACCAAATTACTGCGCAGATTTAGCCATTTTTTCCGTTGCCTTAATAGTAGACACTCCCTTGTAATTTCGAGTTGTCGGCATTTTACTGAAAAAATAAATTAAAAAGACAATATGTTAGTGTGATAGTATGAAAAACTCATCAAGAAAGGGTTCAATTACTCATAAATTATATCTATATAACAAAGAATGATGAAAATGGGAATAATAATCTGCAAGACAAATTAAAGGAAGAACAAAAAAAATGGAAAAAAGTTTAGGATGAGATATTATACATGAATTAATAAGCATGACATGATCCTATGAATTAATAAGCATACACACATTGGAAATAACGAAAAAAATATTTTAGGTGAGTAATAAAGACAAACAATGCAACTCTACCTCGTCTAATTCTTCCACCAATATAACAGTAAGTAAAAACCTATGTAGTTTAAGCAATTTCCAGTACCTCTGATGCATTTTTACGTGCATCTTCATAAATACAAAAGTCGACTTTAATTATAAACAGCCGTATATGTTGTTGAAAGCTTATGGGATTTATTTTCAAAGGATAATTCTTCATATTAGGAACATTTTCATACCAAAAGCGATGTATGTACATGTCGAGTGTAGACCAATCATGATTTAGCAACACGTAAGAAACACAATAGACCACATGGAGTGAAATACCTTGGTTATGTGCCCGAGTGTGATGAGGTATCTACTTGCTAGTGCTTGGTCTGGGCGCTGTTTGGACACACTTGGTCTCACACTCAAGCCCATCCTGGATATCTGTTTCGTTGTGCCCCATTTTCTATCAGGTAAAAGAAGTGGATAAAAAAAGAATACACAAACTACAAATCATTATCCGAGAATTAAAATTAAACACATTAGTAAGCATTAGAGGTGGTTGTTTGAATTAAATAAGTTTCAAACAAAAAACACTTAAATTTCAGGTGGTTGTTTTGTTGTGAACGGTTGGCTTCGCTTTGGAGCACGTGGAGCCCATAGTGCAGCATAAAATAGTAGCATAGGGCTGCTACTGTTTGCTTCTACCTAGCAGTGGCTGGCCGGCAGGGCTGTCCGAGAGAGAGAACTGACCTCCAGTGGTTGTCCGAGAGGGGGGAGGAGCTGGGGCTGCTCTGCTCCTGCTTGCTGCTGCCTGGCAGTGGTTGGCCAACAGGACTGTCCGAGAGAGAGAAGTTTAATTGAGTTGGATTTGTAGCAAGCATAATCACTCTCACCTGTTGCAGCAGAAGGTTGACATATTAGTGCTCCCCCCAATTGAGTTGGATCCCCATCCGAAAATCCATGAGAAATCTAAATCAGAAAATGATATAACATAATTCTAAATACCATTATTTAAAGAAACCATGGAAGGAGAAAATGCAGGTTTTGGTTTTCGATGGGAAACAAAGTGATCAAAAATATCATAACCAAGTAGCTTGTGATATGGCAAGAGATACAGGAGGCAGAGTCAAAATTTAAACAAATTCTTCAGGATTTACATTACGGATTGAATATCAATGTACATTAAAAAATGCACTTGTCAAGTAGAAAGGATAATAACACAGTAAATTACAAATCATATTCAACATTTTACCCCATTCCTTATCCACAATGCATACCAATTAAATCTTCCTATAACTTGGAATGCCTTGGAATTCCTTGCCAACAGCAGGAGGTAAGATCCAATAACTCAGTTGATGATGATTAAGTAATAAAGATGAATAGTTTATCAGTTTCTAATGAAAAATTTAATGATGACCTTGATAGATGGTACTTATCATATTCTAAAGTTGAAAGAAAAATAAGTTTTCATGAGGTTGAAGCTAGATTTTCCTCATCAGATACTGAAGCAGATGAAATATTGCCAACATCTATAAAGGAGGAATTGAAGAATTTCAAAAAAAAAACATTACCTAAAAAAATAGCTACCTATCTGAAAAAGAAGGCTGAAATTCTGAGAAAACAAAAGAAAAAATAGTTGTCCATCTGAAAAGGAAGGCAAAAATTAGATGCAAATAGTAGCAGTTGAGAACTCGGATGCAAACTCAGTACCAGGTATAATTAGATGCAAAATTAGTATTGGGTATTAAAAACTCAGTATATACCTATTGCAATTTTCCTCTGTAACACAAACAAAAGTCAAAAAATTTTTTGTATTTTCTACAAAAACATCTTGTTACACACCTACTACAATAAAAAATTTATTAGCTAAATGAACTCTAGAAAACCAAATATTTTTAGCTATACAAACTCTGAAAAAACAAATGTACAGACATACAAACATTTTATTACCACTGCATAACAGATTCCTATACTTCTTAGCTGAACGAACCATGTCAAATATATTTTTAAAAATCGATCGTGTTCAAAAATATACTTCTTAATTTATTACATGTTGAGGTCTATCAATCCCACGTCCATCTACATCGGTATATGGCAACCTAATTAATAGTTTAATCCACATATTATAGAGTGGCTCGAAATCAAAGGCATTTAATGGAGAAAATGTATAACATACACAACATTAATAAGACTCGTGGAAGTAGATATATGAATAAACGATTCAATAACTACATTAGATACCAACGTCTTTGGTTTAATGACACTCCTTTGGAAATAAAGACGTGTTCATATTTTCGACAATCGTGTGGACTGATGATGTTCTTGACTTGAAGAAAACTACAAAGACAGCAAGAATAAAGGTTGCAATGCACTGCAACCAATGCAAGGAAGATGTGAAGATTAAATTGATCAAGCATAAAGGTATTTAAACTTTCACATCGAAGAGTTATTTCTATGTACATTTTCAAGATAAAAGAAATTGATGTGGATGAAATGTATAGGTTTGGATTTTAAATGAATCTTATTGCAACTAACTAACACCACTGTATTATTTTTTCGGTTGAACATGTGTTTAATTTACTCCTTCCTCATAGTATACAATGAACAAAAAGTCCATCTTCATGTTCCTACTCAAAACCCTTTGTGTCCATCCTCTTTTAAACTCATATAACACATAATTAGGTACTTTATAGCTATAATAATCAGAATTTGATCATTTTCTTATGAGAATTTGATAGAGTTCCAAAGTACGATTCAACTATATCTATCCTTCTTAAAGTTTTTTCGCTTTGAGGATTCATAATTTGAATAGCCAACAACGTTTGTTTTTATCAGGGGATTTGGGGATTAAGATGCCTTCTGATGTTGCGTTGACATTAATTGCATCATGTCCTGTTTCATGTGGGCCCACTCGAGAGGGGATTTATGGAGAAGTAGGGTCATCCAGGGTGGACGATGAAGACTTAAGGAATATCCAAACCTCATATATCCCTGAACCTCACCAGCATCCAATGCCAATGAAATACGTGAAGAGAAAAATAAAAAATTTCAAACAAATTCAAGGCATAATAGGAGCACAATATCTCAGGTAATTTGTATAAAAAAATACCTCAATCCAAATGCAAAAAATTTTGATTTGGGAAAGAAAATAACAAAAAAACAGTTTTGGTGTCCTCCTTGATAATTGACAAATTAGTGTGCTTCAAATGCCCATCCATAAAGCCATGACGACAGGTATGAAGGCGTCAAATCCTTTTCGTTGGTCCTGTTTCATAAATTCTTTTCGTTGGTGCCGCTGAAGGCTTCAAATCCGTGGCATGAACGCAGTTATGAAGGCTTCAAATCCGTTGCATCAAGGCAGGTATGCAGGCTTCAATTAATAACCCCACAGACCATTTATGAATGCCGCGAATTTATGAAATAGACAAACTGAACTGTGTTGACATACAGAACTAAGTGTTGCCAAAAAAAAGCCACAATACATTTTCGTTGGTGCTACTATTAGTGTTTTTTTGGATTGTGGATTGTGAAACTGAACATTTTTGCCACACTCAGTTTAAGTAGTCTTTAAATTCAGTTCAGTATAAGAGAACAAAAAAAACTAATGAAACCAAAGTCGATATTAGAGAATATACTAAATTCATTTTTTTCAAACATCGTGTTCTTATAATTAACATTCACAAAATCAAAATCAACTCATTCGAGAATTTTATCAAACAACTAAAACAAACAATGCATCCATATTATTTTCCTCAAATCATATCCATACCGTTACCCGATTAGGTAGGTTAGTGAATTTCTACCGGTAATAATAATAATTTTTCTATATTGACAAAGAAAATAACAAAGCATAAATCACCTGGAATCAAACCACAATTTATCATAACAATGAAGACATTCTAGAGATCTCGAATATAGCTTCCTCAAGAAACTGTAAACATAAAATGTAATTATAAGAAAGGGGCTTTTTGGAAGGCATAGTTAAAAAATTTATAGCATATTCCTCACATCTGGTAGAGAATTACCAATGGAACATGAAAGAAAAACAATAAGTTGATACCTCCTGTTCTTAGGAGATGAAGGAAAAATAGCAAGTACTAAAGTATAAGTCTTGTCTTCTTTCACATCCAAATGAATGGAAGAAGTTGCCCACGACTTGACAATATTCCAGCGCTCAAAATAATTTTTGGTGTTTGATTCAATTACCGTAGTGAAAGCTAGGAAATGTCATGAAATATAACTACAATTATCTAAACAATATTCATAATACACAAATATGGTATATGCACACTATTAACTCGGCTTTCAAACAACAAAGATTGGTTCACCGATCGTCCTATTGGCTTACAAAGAAATAAGGTTCAATAAAAAAAAGATTGAATAAGGATGTCCGACAATAACACAACCCAGAGTTCTAAACGAATGTAAAGATTCATGATTGTATTAATATAAATAAATGAAAGTCGCAATGATTCATTTCATGTAAACAATGAAACAATTTATTTAATATAAACTCAATTTAAAACGATGGAACTACACTCCAATAAAAGATCAGCTACACGAATTTTATTTTTCCATAAGGCATGATATGATTTAAGGGTCTAAAATAACTGTTAAAGTCTCTCATAAGACATGATACGATTTAACACTCAAATAACTAAGATAAGTCACAGTGCACTTTTGCTCTGATATGATATTAAACTAATGTACAAAGAAACTTGTTAAATTATTTTCTCATATAAATAAGCAATTGGATTGAATTATAAAATAATCAGAATTGCAGAGAAGCATGATCACCTTCACTGTTTCAAAGGCGGAGAAGCATAATCACAAATGCACTGCTTCGATCTCGCAAAGTGGTGATTTGCTTGACAGTACAAAGGTTTGTCATGAATATAGTGTACACCTGCTCAAGACCCATATGGATGGTACTGGAAAATAAAAGAAAAGAAATATAACTGTAAGCATAAAATGCTATCCATTAGTTACACATATAAATCGAAAAGACCGGATCGATCAGACTTGCTCGATTAGACATATTCAAACTTGATATATAAGTCACTTTCTAACATATTCAAACCTGCTCGATCCAGAAAAAAGGTGGGACCTGCTCGATCCAGACCTATTCAATTCAAAATTATATCAGTTTCTCCTCTTGATCCTTAGATGTTACGTGTAAGACCCCAACAAAAAGAAATGGTACCAGTTATTCAATTATTTCATATCCGAAAATGAGAAATCACACAAATCAATATCAATAAAACCAACTTAAAATGAATACCAATCAAAACAAACTAAAACCTACTAAATGTATTATGTTTTGTTTTCATCTACTTTCTTAATTAAGCTTTGGCACCGATTAATCTTTAAATCTATTTTTATCACTCCCTATTCGGATTAAATAGTTCTTCATGTTGAATTTTCATACAAAATTAAAATGCAAACATTATATTAGGAATTTAACATTCTCTTATTTCAACTTCAGTTTCCTATTTCAAATGACTTTGAATGGGTACAATTTCATATACAACTGTGATACATTGAAAGCAGTTGTGACATTCGAGGTAATGTGAAGAAAAACATATTGATGCCCTGCTCTAGTGGTGATGGTTTCTCCCAGAGCTCTAGCCTTTTCAACTATATCATCTAGCTTATGTAAGAAATTATTTCAAAAAAATATCCTAAAAACAATTATTTCTAAATTCAACAACTATATAATCTAGCTTATGTAAGAATATATATTACAAACACAAAAATCATTACCCAACTATATTATCCATTCAATATTTCTCTACAAACAAAAACATCATTATAAATTACGTATTTGTTAACCAAAACTCTTGAAGGCAAAAGGAAGAAACCCATATGAGAAAGTGAGCAAATACCTGATGAACAACCTTGCACGCTGTATGAGAAAGTGGCGGAGGAGGACTCCCCTTGTTTGCAGATTGTATATCAATCACAATGCACACTGTATCATCTCGAAGTCCTTTCACGCGTATAACTTCTTATAAAGGATAGAAACAAATTCGAGTAAGTTAAAACACCATAAACTATCTAAAGAAATTAAAAAATAAAAACTCATAAACCCACCACATGACCACCATAAAAACTCAAACACCTATGAAAAGGTCATTTCCACCCAACTCCTCAACACCCACCCACAATACATTTATAATGCGGGCATTAAAGGAAGTGAAAGTTTCTTTAAAGACAATTGAATAATAATAATTCAAACACTTACAATATCATTTTCACAAAGTAGTGTATCATTAGACCAATAAGAATTTAATATCATACAACAAAAAATTGAAATCTGAAGTTCGAAATTCTACAATAAAGTCATCTGGTGTTACACTAATAAGAAGTTAATTAATATAATGTGATCTTAGCAAATGGAGAGAAACTAATGCATTAAAGTACATATCATGAAACTGAAGGTTTAAAACATCCATAAGAGAGTATCACAACTCATTTAACATTTATCAAACAAAATTTCTTACCAAAAGTGGAGAGTTTAAAATAGTTGCAAACATATAAATAGTTTCTTACCAAAAGTGGAGATTTTCTCAGAAATAGTAAAACAACATACATAGCCATTTATTGATGGTTAGCCTAATTTCCATTCAACATACATAGACATTTAAGAGCATAATGTGTTTTGAGAATCTTTAATCAAACCGTAAGTACATACAACCCAACGACAACAGATATGAACCTAATTTCGTGAATCTATAATATACTTATTGCTGACAGATATGTATTATAGAGACAATCTAACAACTAAAAATAGAGAGAGAGAAAAAAAATCAACAAAAATTAATAAAACCTTATCCACCACCATCACTAACTACCTCTGTCGGGAAAAATTAGAAAACGAAACAAATACCCAAATTAGTGTTTAGTTCTATATAAAACAAAACCAAATTATGTCAATGAAAGTATAAATAAAGCAAACTAAAATAAATAACAAAATTATCACGTAAATGTGAACCCCATTTAATACCCTAAAATTTTTAATTCAAAAAACAAAATCACTAACCAAGCAGGAACATGAACATTAAAATAACATACCCATCAAAACAAAGAGCGAAATGAAACATTCATTCAGAAACACCAAGAAATTGTGCATTAAGAAAACACCACACAATGTGTTTATAATTAAAATGAATACAAACTATGATTAAAATGATTGAAATCTAACCTAATACTGAATATACCCGTTTCAAGCTTTTATATTCCTATTGCAAGATCAATATACCTATTGCAAAACCCCAAATCAACTATGTTAACTCAGAAAAACCCAAATCAAAATACCTCTTGCAAGTTATAAATACCTGTTGCAAAAACCCCAAATCAAAACTAAATCATAATTAAAAAAAAAAAATCAAGCAGATTTGTGATTATTTATGTGTGCGTGTAAGAGGGTGAGTGCGAGAGGCGGATGTCGATGATGGAGGAAGGCATATTTGTGTATGTGCGTGTATATGAGATATTACCTTAGGGTGGCAAGCTTGGATGCGGGGGACGGTAATGGATCTCGAGGAAGGCAACCTGAGGAGGGCTTTCGTTGGGAGAGAACAAAATTTGTGAGGGCAGAGAATGAGAGAAACGGGATAGGGTTTGTGAGAGAAGTAAAGAAGAATTCTTATTTTCACCAAAATACCCCCAATTTTGAATTAAATTGTAAGTTTAGGAAGTAACAAAAGAGGAGGAACCAAAAATTTCAGGGGCAAAAAGGGTATTGCAGAATATAAGTTAATCTCAACCCTCCATTTCTTGCCTAGGTGGCTTCGATCTGAACCGTGAAGTGTCTTCCCATCTTATGAATAGTGAAAACACCATTACTCCTTATTATTATATATATATATATATATATATATATACTATCGGCACCCCACATACAATCTATGGTGCAAGGTTTCCATATATAAGTATATATATAACAATCACTCATATAATATATATATACTATCTGCACCCCTTAACCGTGACAAAACTTATCAAGGTCAAGGACCGTGACATGATCGTGACAAGACTAACAAAATTGTCACGGTCAATGACCGTGACAACAAAAGTTATTACCCCCAAAATTGTCACGGTCATTGACCTTGACAAGTCCAACTTGTCAAGGTCAATGACCATGATAATTATGCTGATTTGGTGTAATGTAGAAAGATTTGGAGCAGATTAACTCTAAAACTAGGGAGGAGCATATTCTTGGTCCCATACTTAATCTCGAATACTGGATTGTTGGTACTAGTACATTCCGTATTGTCGTCGTCCCACAAAATGGTGAAGACCAAAATTTGTCAAAGAACTTTAGTTTTTGATGAAAAGAAGAGGATACCCCTCGAATACCGTGGAGCCATAGATGGACAAGGAATAAATTGAAGCATGCTGGTATGTCAATGACTTGGAATTGTGTCAGAGGATTGATAGGTCTAGCCCCTTGTGTAAGCTTTATAGAACCCATTACTTTTCGATGAGTGTTATCATAGGAGCACACAGCGAGAGATGTAGGAGTGAGATCACTGACTTTTAATACCAAGAAGTTGAAGGTTTTGAGTAGACAGACATTGAGAGAAGATCCATTATCGATAATTGATACTGGGACTGTCTTTGCCAAGACTTCAATGGAGATGTTAAGAGCATAGTTGTGATTAGGGATAAATTTTGAGATTTCTTCTTTGAAGAAAGAGAGGAGTCTGCAAAGGTTAAGGATCCAACCATATTCACAAATTCTTCAGGAGTTGTACAGGGAGAAACTATGGGTCCAGTGAGGAGTTTTATTAGGTCATTCTGATGTAGCAGGGAGGACATGAAAAGTCCCCATCAGGTTATATTAGCTTGGGTTTTATTGAGTTGATCGAGGACTTTGCTTTATTCAATGATCATTTATAGCTTTGGGACCTTTTCACCCACCCCTTTTCCTTTGTCTACTACGGTTGGGTGGGGAATCAGATCTTTATAGTATCGCTCTGATCTAATCATGTGGTTTAGAGAGGTTGGGAAGTATAAGAATCTTGTGGCTTTGACAGGCACAATTTGGGTAGAGGGTCAAACTCAAGGTTGTTTTATAAGAAGATGGAATTCACTCTGGTTCCATATGTTGGAAGAGGGTTATTAGTGGAGTTATCCTTAGGATTAACTGGTCGGCCGATGATACCTCGGTCTATCAGGCCTCGGATCACATTTTTGAGATGGAAACATTGGTCGGTGGTGTGGCCTGTGGCTTGGTGAAAGCTATAGTGGGCATCGTCCTTCAAGTTCTTAGGGATTTGGTTTGGTAATGATCGAGGTTTCAGTGGTTTGATTAGATTTCTAGTTAGCAGGACCCGGTAAAATTTAGACAAGGGAGCATGGAGCTCGGTGTATTCTTTTTAGTTAGTATTGGGGTAACTTTTAGGTACCCAAGAAGTTACAGATTGTGATATTTTTTTATGGTTAAGACATAGGCATTAGTGGGCTTTTCATACTTCTTCGGTGTAAACTGTTCGGTCAACTTCTTTGGTTCAGATTCCACTTTTATGATACCTTCTTCGATTTTCACACCACCCTACCGAAGGGCTCAAAAGTGTGGGTAATATTGTCTTCCCATAGATGCTCAGATATGAGTCAAGAAATTATTTTTCACAATGCTCACTTGATCTTCCTCTAGGGGACTATTGGTCATAGTGGTAGCTTTCTCTCTCCACCTCCCCATAAAGTTACTGACTGATTTCTCAGGTTTTTTTAGCAGCTCTAGGTCATGGTGCGTAATCTCTAACTCTTAATTGTACTTATATTAATACATAAATTCCCAGGATATCTTCCCAACTACAGTATCTAGATTCTTCGAGAGATAAGAACCATCAGAGGGCACTTTCTTTCAAGGTCTAGAGAAACATTTAGGCCATTATATCTTCGAAGGCACTAATAAGGGTCATGGCTCAGTGATAGCCTTGAAAGTGTACATTTGGGGGTTAGTTGCCCCAAACTTCTCGATGTCTAGCATCTTGATCTAATCTGGAAGCCTGGCATTGGGATAAGGAGACATATGATAGTAATCCATGTAGTTTCTAGATATCTTGACTTGGTTGAACTTCTTTGATAGCAGTCTGAGGTCTTCCTTGACCTTGTTCATTTCGTCTTCTTTAGGGTACACCAGTACTAGAAGATTACCCCTAGATGGGCGAGGTTTGGGATTGGGAGCTGAGAAGGTGGAAACCCATTTACAGATGGAGCATGCATGATATGTTGTTATTCTGGGACCCAAACAGGCTTAGGGGCATATGGACCCATAGCACGAGGAAAGATGACCTCAGGTATTTCGAGAATTTGGGCTCCGTGTCTTTGTATTTATTGGACATTGGTTTGAAGGTTGTTAATCACGTCGTTGAGATGGTATAGGAAGGCCATCAGATCTGGATGAACATTTGGTGTTTTGTATGTGTTCTCCATGTAGAGCTCGTAGAGGTAGATCCCAGATTCGATTGGAGTAGAATAAGAAGTAGTGTAGCTTCAGGGAAATTTGACAGAATAACAAATCCAATGTGGAACTAGGATAAAGTCGGGTATATGATCGACCTGAGAGGAAAGATAGTTCAAATTTATTTTTAAAGGAAAAAGGGAAAAAAATTGGTAATTTTGAAAAAAAGGAAAAATATTTTTGTTATTTTGGAAGGAGGAGAAAAAATGTTTTTGGTATTTTTGTTTTTTTGAAAATGAGGAAAAAAGAAGAGGAATCTTAGCATGATTATTATCATTATTAGGATTTCACTTGTGTTAGGTTAGCCTAAATGCAGGAAAAACATCGAATAAGACCCGAGACTCGGAAAATATGGTTTAAAAATGTAAGACACATTTGGACTTGTTTCCAGACTCACGGATAGGGTCCTATTTTTTAAAAAAGGAAAAATAGAGTGAAAATTTAGGCGGCATGTAGACACGGAATTTTGACAAAGTTTCGCATGGTAATCGGCAAACTAAATATGAGTGCCCTAAGGTTGACGCCTATATGAGGTTTACTCACTTATTAGGTTAGCTCCCCCCCCCCCCCCCCCCCCGGCATGATTTCCATGATATACCTGTTTCCTATAAGAGCAATCATTCATCAGTACATGTGGACAAGACATTTGATATATCTGAGTGTACGTGAATTGCCTCATGATATACCTTGTGGAGATGGTACATATGAAATCAAATTCAATTTACTCAATGTACGTGAACGAGTTCCCAGCTATATACCTCCCATCATAAGTTCAGTCCAGCGGTATGATGAGCGGGGAACCGTTCATTATACATCAGAGGTATGAGGAAAATGAAAGGTGAGAGTCATATCGCTTAAGTTAATCGCACCCCAGTGAACCCGGCACCCATCATAAAATGAGCCCCCAATACGGGACAAAATTTTTGTCCATGCTCTGGTGATGTGGTGTGAAAAATGCATGAGTCTTAATTATCATATTGTGGAAAGATTTTTTTCATTTGCATGCTAAGTAAAGGGAGTACTACACTAATGAGGGAGATGTTACAAGTACCATGAAAATAAACCTAGCATAGATCGTGAAGACTACATTAAGCATGGTGATAGGGAAGTATGTGAATATACAAGTGAGTGAGTGACATGTGAATATATACAAGTGAGTGTTTTCTCTAATGATCCTATAAATGGATCAACTATAAGTGGTGTGTGAGATGTGTAAGTGTTCATGGAGATATATACAAGTGAGATAAGTGTGGGTGTGTGCTAGTGAAGCTAAGTATGGAGAATCGAAATGGTGTGTGGAACATGTGAGTAGAAATGAAACTATATTCAAGTGCAAGTGTGTAAAGTGAATATGGAGAATATATACAAGGGTGTGAAGTGTGTAAATGGGTCAAAAGTAATATAAACATGATAAGGGGGCATGGTATATATAAGCATGTGGTAGATATACAAAGATTAAGAAGATGAGTAAAGTAAACATACAGGTGGGAGCACTTGCACACATGTAGAAATGAATAACACCCATATAGAAATAGAGTCTAGTCCTCTTAAAATAACATCCCCAATAAAGTCGCCACTATGGACATCCCGGAGTTAGATTCCCTCTATCACGCACATGGGGTGCGCCCTTTTCAAGGCATTTCATCGTCGTCATTGTGGGGGATAATGTAAAGAGATAAAATTTCCAGCCTATTTTTCTCAAAACGGGCCAAAGAATGTCGCCGCCTTGAGAGAACAACATCAAGACTAATATTGATGCTTGCAACATCAAATAGTTCAAAAGTCGAAGGACTAAGTTACAGAATGGGAAGGTGTTAGGGACCCATACCTCCCTTTCGGTCTCTCATGGGCAAACATTAATCTTCTCCTTTTAGACTCTGTGATGTGTGTTCACATGTGTATAATATAAATGGCAGAGAATGGAAACATTCAACCCGCATCATGGAAAGAGACGGATTGAACTCATCCGTAGGAGTGTTCCCCAATTTTTTTTTTCATAATACTATGTAGGGGTTCACCAAATCATAAGTCACTATGTAAGAGCGAATGTGTTCATCGTACCAAACACAAGCATGTAAGAATATGAACTCATAAGGAATATATAAGACATGAAAGAACTATATAAACACGAATAGAGGATGAATCAAATCTCAGGATTGGCCCAACACGCCTATGTAGTCCAAGGGTCATCAAAGTCTACGTAGTTCAAAAATAGCATATGGGTGGGGTTCATTCCATAAATCCAAACGGGGGATTTCTCTTATGTGAGTGTGTAGAGAAAATGTGCTTTTCAGAGTGAGAGTGTGAAATGAAAATCCCTCTTTTGGAATTTATGGATAAACTCCCTTTTTCTTCTTTTTTGGGTTTTTTATGAAAATAGATTATGTGCAAATACTACTAATTAAAAAATATGAAATTAATGGATATGATGTAATGAGACAAAAGTACTAAAATAGAAATAAGATGATTAATGCTAAAATGGAAGAATGGGAAAAAGAGATGGAAACTTGGACCTCCTTATGAATGCTTGATGTTGAACTTGAGATGTAGATACACTGATCTTGAAATGGCATGAAAATGGTGTGTAGAGGTGGGGGGAATTACCAAGTGAGGTAAGAACGTTATGGAGTAGAATGTGGGAAAACAGATTGTTTAGGAAAGGGAACAACTCTGAGTTCAAAAGAATGTTCTCTAACTTATTGAGAGGGGTATCCAGGTGTACCTTAAGGTGAGTTTATGTCCTCTCTTTATATGGACAAAGAAGGTGCCGAACGGCATGGTCCTAGTCCTGTCTATTGGCATATCATCTCAAGCACACTGCCAATAGGGAGGGACCCTAGGGTGCCTATAGGCAGTCTAGAACGAGTTTGTCAAAAAAATGAGCATAAAATGCAAAGCATAAGTTCGAATTGTGCATGTGGTGGAGTGTTGAAAAGGGTATTTACATCCCTTTAAGAATCCATTGAGACACTCCTGGGTTCGGGAGTTGACCAAGGTCAAACGGGGCTTGGAATCGCTCAATGGTCTCTAGACGGGAATTTTTGGAGGAAAATGGATCGTTTGTCAGAACCGTAAGGCCAATTCATGAACGGGGTAGACCCTTGTAAAGGTAATTCAGTACCCTTCAAGATTTAATACATCTTCATTTGGTTCAGAGAGTTAATTAAGGTCAAATGGGGCCCAAAAGAACCCGATGACCCTTCGGAGTAAAACGGGTCGTTCGTACGAATTATAAGGTTGATTCACACATGAGATGAATCTTTGGGAAGGGTATTCAAATCCCTTCAAATATTCATTGAGCTTATCTCAAGCCAAAGAGTTGACCAAAGTCAAACATGGCCTGGGAGCGCTTGGTGGTCTCCAGATCAGTTTTTGGTGAAAATGAACCATTCGTCTGGACTGTAAGTCCGATTCGCGCACCGGATGGACTGTTGGATAGGGGATTCAAATCCCTTTGAATATTTAATGATCTTTCGCTCAAGTGAGAAAGCTTACCAGAGTAAATTACAAAGTATCTATTTTAACGATGGATAGGAATGCATTCGAACGACATCTAATGTCATTCTAACGATCTAGAAAAATTAACAAAAACATTTTTAAAAAATATTTTAAGATTTCAAATTCTTTTGAAATACCCTTGAACGAAAACATTCCACAGAAACAACCTCATAAACCTTTTCTAATAAATATAGTGATGATCGATCTTCAATTATTGCATTCAATCATTAACTCATCTTCAATTGGTGTCTTAAGAATGTTCATGATGGTTAAGTAGAGTGTAATGGGATAAGCCAAACTAAAATAGATGATGAGCAATTATAAATATCGCTCTTGCAAAATTCCCCCTTTGGATATTCCGATACAAAACACAAATAAAAAACAAATAACCCCTAAGACAAGTTCAACTAATTCCCTCCCAAACTCGAAAAGGAAACGACACTTGTGACATTGTATTCAACTGAAAATATTTATCGTGTAATCCATTAAATCATCAAGGCAGAATGAAGCAAAAGAAATATTGTAACACATGGAGTTTAAAGAAAACACAAAACTTCCCCTTAATATGTTAACTAATACTGAAATGTTGGCATCATTAGAATCCAAATGTGAAATATCATCACAAAGAATGAACAATTAATTATATGCGATGAAACCTCAAGGAAGCAACAAATTATATTTCAAATTTTTCAACATTTTGAGTATAAAAGTATAAATATAAGTATAAATACAAATAATCACACCATGGAGTAGCTTGAAAATATCTGAATCGTCAAAATAGAATGAAATAAAGTGAACTTAATGCACGAAAAATTCAGCACAAGCATACGTAGCAAAGGTGCACAAAGTCGAAGAGATATTCTAAAGATAGAACTCAATTCAACCTTTCGAGTAAAATCGTTAAACGAAGTGAAATTGACTCAACTAATGCAAGATGTCATGAATTTTAATGCTTTTCAAATCAATAACACCAAAATATTTAATGTTTTGAAGTAATTTTATTATGCAACCCCATTGATCTACAACTTATATCACCCAAAAAATCTCACATTTTAAGCATAAACTCTCAAATTTTTTAAATGAATCATATAGCTCATGTGAATGCTTTAATGAAAAAAATGGGCCTTGGCACTTCTGTTTTTATGTGTCGATATCATCTTTTACACTCTTGACAATGGTGGCCTTTAAGGCAAAGAAGCCGGCTTCTTTCGTATCCCCTTCCCATTGCATAAACAAAAATCAATTTTTTTGGAAAAAGAAATCCAGGCAATGGTTCATACAATCATAATTAGTTCCTAATACATTTGGCTTGTTATTAAGCACGACTGGTGATAACACCTCATTCGATATATGGAAATCAAGCACATTGTTCAAAAGGTTCATGGATGTGTTCCATAAAGATGATATAAAGAGTCGAGCATAAAGGAAGTAATCATAAAAGAACAACAAAATGATAAACATGAATTTTTAGTAACACAAAAGAAACAAAGCCAAGTTTCACAACACCATGAGTAAGTCACATGAATAGATGGAATTTAATTATGATTTGAACATCTTAAATGCACATCAATATATGGTGCAAAATAAAATACAAAAATCTTTTTGAATTTTTGAAATTTTTTATCAGAAATAAAATATTTTTGAAACTTTTTCTAAAAGAAAAGAAAATCTTTTTTAATTTTTCAAAATATAAACATAAGAATACAATCTAGTAATAGAGACACATAATAGCAAGGTTCTAAAAAACGCGGGGCGTGATCGAGGCATGGAGGCCAAGCCTTAAGCCTTAGACCTTAGGCGTAAAAAGACGTGAAAAGGCGTTTAGGCCTTCTGAATATATTTTAATATTTTTTAACTATAACAAGGCTATTAAAATTGTACATATCATAAAAATAAGTCTGAATATATGCAAATTAAAATACTATTTGATTATTTTGGATGCGATAATGGTCCGGTTTGAAAAAAAATTCTTTAAAAGGTGATATCGTTTTACTAAAGCATTTTTGTTTTTAGATAAAAGTGCGCCTTAAGGGTTTTACCAAGAATAAGGTGTAAAAAGCTTAAGGCGGGGCGTTTCTCCCAAGCCTCGAGCCTAGGCGGGTTTTTTAGAATAGAGCATAATAGCAATATAAAAAGAACCATTTACTAGAAACAAGTCTTGACCACAATCATTAGTCTGGGAGGGTTCTCAAAAGGAGTAAATATCCTTTGAAATTCCTCAATCAAATATTGATAAGTCTTGACTAAAAGCTTCGCTCGTTCCCAAAGACTAGCAAAGTCTCTATGGAAATGTATGGGATCATGTGTAGGAGAGACTCTCCCTATCTTAAAACAAAATTCATTTAGGTGACCTCTTTGTTTGCAATGGGTATAAATATAGATTGGTTTGGGTCGACCTTTGTTAAAATGCCTAGGATGAGTTCTCCTTGGTGGGTTTGGTCGAGGCCCATAAGGATCTATAACAAGCTTGGTAACTAATTCTGGTGCATTATTGGAAGTTGATGTACCATCGTAATCTATGTATTTCCTTTCGCTAAAACCTAGCGTGGGATATAGAAACATCTTTCCAAATTTCTTAGATGCACCCTCTAAAATGATCTTGACTTCCCGAGCACATTCGATATCTTTCTCGACTTGGGAAACATGGGCTTCAAGCTTCTCACGAGTCTCTAATGTGTAACACCCCTTATTTTTGAGTAATTTAGAAATAAATAATTCGGTGAATTTTAAATTACATGTGCACCGTGAATTGATAGAATTAAATATTTTGGGAGAAAATGATTATTATTGATGGAATAATTTGCGTGGCTATTATTATACGTTGCAGCGAGTGATACGTGTAGAGTAATTAAGGACAAGGTGAGAAATATTTGTAGAGTGACTCGGATGACAATTTTGAGGTCACAGTTGATTCCGAATTGGTCGAGATAGTCTGAATAGTGTACCCGGGGGTTGTAATTGGGTTCTGGAGCCTTTTTAGTCATAATTGAGCCTATACAGGAGTGTTCGGGTCACTTGGGCTTGGATCGCAAGCCTAATTTCTGGAATTGGAATTTAAAACCAAAGATTAGTCATTTGGGGCAGCATCATATCATATCTAAAACCCTAAGATTAAAAGAGAAAAGAGGAGAGTCCATTAAAGAGGAAAAAGAGAGAATTTGGAGGTGTAACACCTTGATTCATCCACAATTGTTGACCATAATCAGAATCGGAGAAGGGGGAGATCAATACCATCAAACACAAATGGATTCAGACCTGTAATCATAAGGAAAGTGTTTATATTGCATGTTTTTAAGATGTTATAATACCCATGTAGCGTAGGGTTTTATAATTGTTGATTATTGATGTTATAATGGTTTTTGATGATTAAACACATAATCTTGGGTAGGATTTGCATGTAGATTTAATCCTTATGTGGTAAGAGAATGAAATCAGTATATATATGATGATGCAAAGGTGTGAAGAACAAGGAAAACTAGGGTTTATGGATTTTAGAAGATAATCGATTCTTGGATTGAATTCGTGGTGAATTTATGTTAGATTTACATTTGAAATCATTCCCATACACTTAGATGAGGTTACCTAATGTTGGTTTGAAATTTGGTTAAGTTTTATGAATAATTGACAGAGTTGAAATGGTGGAAAAATCATAAAAACATAACTGCGTGGAATAATCGAACTGATCATTTTCGAATCGATTTGGAAAGGCGAATCGATTTGGGCATTGGGAGAATCGATTCGATTTCCCAAATTTTGGCAAATTTCCTCTTTTTATCCTAGAACTTTCTATTAACGATTGGGTGGATTTTTGGTATGCCTTTAAGATATTGTGAGAAATAATATGATTATCAGCAGGCTAATGGAAGGGTTGGGGCTTAGTCATAAGTGAGAAAAACTAAGTCAAAGATTAATCGGGCATAATCTATAACGTAAGTAAATTCGAGAGAATGAAATCGAGTCACAGGGATTTCGAGTGGACCTACAATAAGGACTAGTAGTGCATGAGTGAAATTATTACTAAAATAAATTAAGGGGTAACTAAAACCCTTTGGATGAAGAATAAAACTCGGGAGAATGCGATAGAGAGTTATAATCATAAATTGATAAGTACCAATAGTATTTGAGATATATATACTACGTACGAATGATAATTATAGGTTGAGTGTATACCTTTATGGATTATATTGTAAGTTTAGTGAATATTTATATAGATTATACTATAGGTGGAGTGTATACCTATACGGATGATATTTATAAGTTGTGTGTATACCTATATGGATGATATTTATAGTTTGTGTGTATGCATAAATGCAACATATGGATAGGTTGTGCGTATGCCTATTATGTTCTTTTTTCTATGTGTGAACATACCTACTCTACCTGTTATCCGGAGGTTTCCACCCAGAGGGCGATCCCACCTTGATAATTCCAATGAGGTCTGAATTTGTGCCTCGAAACATGGAACTTAAGGTTGCTCACTATGTGTGTGAATAAGTGTGGCTGGTGGGTCATTTGGGTACATTAGGTATGTGTGTATCCCGAAGGCTTAGAACCATATTCGCCTCCAATGTGTGTGGATTTATTTTGGGTTCGAGGAGACATGCCAAACCATTTGTCCTTGATTGGGTACGAGAGGTACATGGACTTGATAACGGAGTATGAAGGTTGACACCGCGATTCTTATCCAGGGGATGCTGGAGTTATGTTTATAGATTGTATGATAAATATATTCATACATGTGTATTTTTCCTACTTGTGTGTGAAAGTAGTTGCTGTAGATAGCGTATATCTAAGGGTTATGAAATTAAGATATATTCTACCTAGTGTGTGATGGTAGTAAAGTTAGATAGCATATATCTAAAAGATGATTTAAGTAGAGTAACTTAATAAAATGATTTAATGATAACATAAGTGAGATGTTAATTATGGTTAATAATAACATACGAGACATGTTATTTGTTAGCGTTATGATAACATACTGTATGGGCAGTATGGAAGACATTAAAGAGATATTTAACTGAGGACTTAATGGGTAGCGTACTGCATGGGCGATATGGGGTAACCGACCCCTTTAGAGATAGATAGTTATTGAGTAGGCCTAGTTGGGATGGGTAGCATAGCTTGGTAGAACACATTAAGCGTGCACATTAGTGAGGAGTGAGGAACTCGAGGGAGTGTACGTTGAACTAACATGTGTAATCAATAACTGATTTTAAATTGTGATAAATACTTATTAAATATTTTTAAATGTTTTGGGATCTGACCCGTCTTGCAAAATATTTTCAAAACCTTTTAGGTGTCCATCCATAGGGATGCCAAGCTTGATGATCTGTTCCAAGGATGCATTGCTACAACACTTGTGGATGCCTATAGGATTTGGATTAGACTTTTCAGTTCCTTCATTCCTAGAGTAGGATTCGATTTCAGTTATTTCAATTGGTCATGTCCCCCCTTAAGTTATTTCATGTAATCAGTTGTATCGGACTTTGTATTAATGGATTCAGTTTTATTTCATAGACCCATAGTTGGATTTTTGTATTATGAACTGATGGTTTATTCGGTATCATTTATCTGGTTATTTATCTTACGATGGATTCATAGTAATATTATTGCATGGATGGTTTGATTATTACTTTTATTTTCGAATGTTATTATTAATAAACGATAAAATTTGACACACGCTTAATCTAACATAGGTGGTTAGTAAATTAAAAAGTTTTCGACAGTGTTGATAAGAATCAACCAAATGAGATTCTTGTTTGTTTTAATGAAGGTGTATACACCACATTCTAGGAACCCTAAGTCTCTCCTTAGGTCCCTAGCACCTCCCCATTTCACTACAAATCCTAGGTCATATTCTGAGCACCGATCTAGAGGCCATCGGGCATTCTCAATCCACATTTGACTCTGGTTAACTCTATCGACAGAGCAAAAGATTAATGAATATTCAAAAGTCTCTGAATCCCCTTTTTAACGGTCCACCCCGTGCACAAATTGGCATAATGGTTCGGACAAACATACCATTTTACCACTGAAAATCGATCTCGAGGCCACCGAGCACTCCTGGGCCCCAATTTGACCCCAATAAACTTCATTGTCAGAGCGGAAGCTCTTTGGATCTTCTAAGGGATCTAAAACCCCTTTCCAATGGTCCATCTTGTGCAGGAAGTAGCATAACCGTTCGAACCAACAATCCATTTTCCCCCAAAAATTGATCTAAAGGCAACCGGACGCTCCCAGGCTTCGTTTGACCAATGTCAACTCTTCATCTCAAACGAGACTGATTTAATATTTGAAGGGCACTTAATACCCGTTTCAACGGTTCACTTCGTGTGTGAATCAGTCTTACAGTACGGATGAAGGGCCCATTTTACTCCAAAAGGTCACCGGGTGCTTTCGGGCCCTAGTTGACCAGGTCAACTTTTTGAACTGAGCGAAGCTCTTTTGGAATGTCGAAGTACCTATCATAACCTTTCCAACGGTTTATCCCGTGCATAATTTTTACTTACTATTCGAACGAACGACCCATTTCCCTACGACGACCTCCCATCCAAAGGATTGATAAGCGATTTTGAGCCCCGTTTGACCCATAGTCAACTCACGGATCCTAGAGGGTTCCAAAGGACACTTGAAGGTATCTGAATTAACTTTCTAACGGTATGCCATGTGCACAATTTGGATCAACGGATAGCATTCTATGACCATTGTTCTGGATAGATCTGCAAGAGAATTCCTATTGGCATGTCCATTTCCCTGCCTATCGACAATGTGCCTATGGTTACCTGACGATTTCTAGGGATAGGACTATGTCGTTAGGCACGCCCCCTACCCTATATATAGAGCGCATGACCTCACTCCAAAGCACACCTCAGATCCATCAATATAGGTGATCTCATCAACATTCTCTTACAATCAACGAAGTTTCCTTATGTGAAATTCCTTTCAATCTTTCATTCCCATTCTTTTCATACCCAATTTAGCAAAATCTCACTCTCTCTCATCCAACATTCATCTCAACACTCAAGTGAGTTCATCAAGGATCAAGATCCATCTTCAATTCTCCAAAGAAGGTCCAAAATCCTTCTCTCTCTTTAATTTCTTTATTTTTGCATTAGTTACATAATTCCTTAATCTACCTTTTTTGCTTTAGTTCATATACATTAATATCTCACCTTTTTATTAGTTATATTGCACATACTTTATTTTCTATGAAAAATATAAAGAAAACAAAAGGAGGGTTACACCTATAAATTCCAACAGGATTATGCATCACAATTTCTCAAAATTAAAATACATTTTCTACGCACAAACATTTAATAATAACCATTCGAATCTATGGGATAAACCCCTCCCTTATGTCGCATACGAATCACGTAGACTTTGACGCCTTTATAGGCTACGTAGGTGTTTTGGACTAAAACCAGAGACTCGAATCCAATTTTCTCATTTTCACATTTGTCACCTTTTCATCTATACACTATTTTAATATACATTATATTTGTGATCATTATTGGCATTTTATCCCAATATATATTATCGTTTCATTATAACGATCAATATCTCGATAAAAGCATAAATCGTACTTTCTAAATATTATTTTGGTAACATTCCTATGGATTACCTCACTCTATCTTTTTCATAGTATGAGTTGGGCGATTCTCATCTCCATTTATGTATATACATGTACACACACTTCATGGAGAAATAAAGGAAAATAGTAACACAAGCCCATGTGAGACCGAAAGGGCGAGATGGGTGCCTAATACCTTCACATTCTGTAACTTATCCCCCTAACCGTCAAACTATTGGTTTCATAAGCATCAATTTGTCTTTGATGCCGCTCTCTCGAGGCGGCGACATGTTTTTTTGCCTATTTTATGCAAAATAGACTAGTGACTTCATCTCTTTACATTCACCCCACACCGACGACGACCGAAGTGCTCTTAGAGAAAATGGGTGCGATACCTTTTTCTCCCCCTCTTATATCTCCCCCCCCCCCCCCCCCCCCCAAGGAGAGAAAAGAGAGGAGAGATATCGGGATGGCCACAGTGGCGACTCTGCTGGGGAGACTTTCATTCATAAGAGGGCTAGACTCTGTTTGCATGGGTGTTATTATTTTCTTCTTTTATGCATATGCACCTACGTATATGTTCCCTTTTTTCTCCTTTATTATTTCTTATACGCATCTACAACATGCTTATATAACTACTCATTCACACACTTGTAGATACTTCCCATGTACACTTCACATTACTTACCTGGAGGATCACTTATAACACATGTTGCACACACCACATATAATATCCATGCTTAGGTGTCACTAACACAACCTCCACTTATCACACTTGTATATATCCATGCTCACTCACACTTGTCACACACCACTTGTAGTTGATCCATGATTAGGTTCACTACCAGACATTCACTTGTAGATATTCACACATCACTCACCCTTACATATCCATGCTTAGTATAATCTTCATGCTCCATGTTGTTAGTATAGTGGTCATCATGCCAAATAAAATACTCTCTCAATAATATACTACTCATCAATCATGCATTTTGCACACTACATCACCAAAGAGCATGGCTATTGACCAAATTTTGTCCCGTAACTAGGGGATCACTTCATGATGGACGTTGGTCCGGCAGATCCCAGTTAGCCTAAGAGATATGGATCTCACCTTCCATTGGCCAAGTACCTTCGAAATATATCGAACGGTTCCCCACGCATCGTACTGCTTGACTGAAGTCATGACGGGAGGTATATCGCAGGGAACTCGTTGACGTACGTCGAGTATATCGAATTCTCTCTCACATGCACTGTCCCCACGAGGTATATAGTGAGGAAATTCACGTACACTCAGGTATATCAAATGTCTTGTCCACACTTATCGATTGCCCTCAAAAGCAAGATATATATCATGGAAGTCATGCCAAAGGGGGGAACCCTTCCAATTAACCCCAAAACTGCATACCCTCATATAGGCGTCAAACCTAGGGCACTCATATTTAGTTTGCCAATTTCTACCCGAAACTCTTCCAAAATGCTGGGTCAGCAAGTCGTCCGAATTTTTAAACAATTTCATCTTTTTCAAAATGGGACCCTGTCCATAAGCCTGGTAACAAGTCAAACCACCTTTTGCATATTTTTTCAAACCTAATTTTTTCGGCCCTGATCCCGTTCGCCATTTTTGTTTGCATTTAGGTAAACCTAATGCAAGTGAGAACATAATCGTGCTGAGACCCCTTTTCCCATTTTTCCTCTTTATTTACCAAAAGTGTAAAAAAAATGTCCCTATTTTATCAAACATACCAAAAGCATTTTTCCTTCCTTATACCAAAAATATATTTCCTCCTTTTTACCCAAATACATTTTGTCCTCATCTTTCACAAAAAATGTTAAAAATATTTTCCTCCCTTTTTAATAATAATAGTCCCCCCCCCCCCCCCCTTCTCTTTCAAAAATAAATTTAATTTTTCCCCTTCTCAGGTCTATCACATACCAGACCCTTGGCATGGCTCCCTATTGACTTCGGTCTTCCATCGAACCGCCCCGAGTCTCCGTTAGTCACCTTGCTACTTCCTCTGAGTCCATAATACATCTTCATCCACATTTCATGGAGAATGCTAACCAAGTATCGAATGTGCAGCCGAATTTGATGACAGTCCTAGTCAAACTTACTTCCAAGATTGAAAATCTTCAAATCGAGGTTCATGAGATGCAAAAAAATTGGGTCCTTATTCCCGAAGAGCCCCCCGAGGTCCTCTTCCCTCGCGCTATGGTTCTGCCAGCACCTGAGCCTATTTGGATCCCTGGGGAATATCAGCATGCTCCACGTGCCCCTCCTACCAATGGGCAACCGCCAGCTCAACTCCCTATGCCGAATCTTGTCCAGCCAGGGGCTAACTTACCCATAACCATTGATTCAAAGGAGGAGGTATTGAATGAAGTCAATTAGGAACTTAAGATGTTGATAAAAAAGTTTTACCAAGTTCGAATCCCCAGGAACTACATGGATTACACCCATATGTCTCCCTATCCTAAAGCCAGGCTACCGAAAAAGTTCAAGATGCCTAACATTGAGAAGTTTAGTGGTAGTGGACCCCAATTATTCATCTTCTAAGTTACCATTGAGCCATGACTCTCCTAGGAACCTTCCTAGTTGGGAGGATGTTGCCCATGAATTCATGTCATAGTACAAGTATAATGAAGAGTTGGAGGTTACCCATCGTGATTTAGAACTTCTCAAACAGAATCTTAGGGAATCTGTCAGTAACTTCATATCAAGGTAGTTCTGAAGAGGAGCAAGTCGGTATTTTGAAGAGGAATTTCTTACCCCATGTTCGAGCAACGATGGGAGGACAGTACTACCCCCATTTCTAAGCCCTACGAGAAGCAAGAGTAGAGATCGAAGAAAGTCTTATCAAGACAGAAGTTGATTTGAAGAAAGTATTTGGACAGTTCGCTCCCAGAAAGTATAAGAATCCTTATAATACCATAGTTTCAACCATTAATAACATCTCTCAGCCTGCCACTTTATGGTCACCAGAAAGTTTCCCTAACCCAGTCAAAAAAGAATACACCGAGCTTCATGCTCCCCTCTCCAAAATTTACCAGGCCCTTTTAAGCCAAAATCTTATCAAGCCATTGGACCCTCGTCCACTACCAAAACCACTTCCCAAAAATTTCAAATCAGATGCCCATTGCAATTTTCACTAAAGTGTCGGCCACACCATTGATCAGTGTCTCCACCTCCAAAATGTAATCCAAGGTCTAATTGATCGGGGTTTCATTTCCCCACCAGCCAATCCTACACCAAACATGACCCACAATCCACTTCCAAATAATACAAATTCCATTTTCCTAGAAGAAGACTCATAATTTGATCCATCAACCCAAATCGTACCCAGTAAATCACCCACCATACTCATATATTACCGTAAAGCCCTCTATGTTTGCCCATTTTGTCTCCTACATCTTACATGTTTTGCCGATAAGGCTATATCACTTCTTACTAGAGCATGCATTGTTATCCGTACACATTTCAGAGGGAAATATATGGAATTATCAGCAGTATTGAACCAGCTTCTAGAGTTTGGGATGAAATTACCCTCTGAAATGACCATTGATTGCCAGAGATTCAGTACACGGTTCTTGGAAGCTCAAAAATGATCTCGAGAGTCAGATAATTAAGTGGCACCTATCAATGGAGTTAGCTTAGATGATGCCGTCTAGATCATGGCGGACTTATTTTGACAGTCCAATGAAATTTGCAGTATGTTCAAAAAACTTGATGATTTGAAACTACAAGAGCGCCTGGTCCATTCACCTATACATTTCCTTACAGAGTGCGAGGATCTATACAAAGAGGCCGCCGGGGTTGTGGAATGTATTGACTTCTCGTGGAAAGATGATGTCATTGCCATCAGATGGGGGATGAATTTGATAGTTCAGATAGAGGGAAAAGTCCAGACAAGACTAGCCCAATAGTCAGTATATGTGGAATGATATCGTTTGAGGAGCTTCTAGAAAAGATCAACAAGGTGGATAAATAACCCAAGATAGATCAGGAAATTGGTTATCTATTTTCCCTTCTTCTATGAACCATATGACTAGATCAGGGAGGCATTACAAAGTTCCAAACCCACAACAATCGTCGATTAATAAGGGAAAAGGTGTTGAGAAACTTCCTATGCCAGAAATGACCCTCGAGGAGAGTAATATCCTCGATCAATTGAAGAAAACGTAAGATAACATCACTTTGTGGGGACTCTTTACGTCTTCCCAGCTGCACTAGAATGCCTTGAGCAAACCACTCACCAGGCACACAGTCCCTCCTTCCACCACGCCAAAAGAAGTAGTGAATCTGGTCGGATCTCTAACCTCTACTAGAATGCTCTCCTTCTCCGATGAAGAAATCCCTAAGTTTTTCCCAAATCACAACTATGATCTCAATATCTATGTCGAAGTCATGCAAAATACCGTCCCACTTTCTCTTGTCGATAATGGGTTAACTCTTAATGTTTTCCCCTGGAGAATCCTCAATTTCTTGGGACTAAAAGTGAGCGACCTTATTCCGACCTCTGCCGCGGTGCACGCTTATGATAATACTCGACGGGAAGTGATGGGATCCATAAATCTTATAATAGGGGTTGGACCTGTCACTGAATTTCAAGTCATCGACATCCCGACTTATTTCAATCAGTTTCTTGGACGACCATGGCTCCATAGTATCAAGGGTGTGTCTTCTTCCCTACATCAGAAACTGAAGTTCTTTGCTAATGGGAAGGTCATCACCATCTTGGGCGATAATGATAACACCGAGAATGCAAGCACCAGTAATTGAGTGCTAGAGATACAACATGGGGTGAATGATATGACTCTATTAGGTTCTCAAGTCAAACTGCTTCCACTCCTAGTAGGGGACAATTTCAAAGATAGAGTTTGTCCATAACACAACCCTCATGGAAATGTTAATGTGATAAAGCTGTTCAAGAACATGCACTTTATGACAATAGGGAATACTTGAAACCATAGTATTAAAGAAAGCTTTTACACCTTGTGGCTTGGGTTATCAACCCCCAGTAGAAGAACTCAGAATGCTCCGCAGACCATGGATGAAGAGAAGGCTAGAGAGTGCCAAGATTGTCTCAAGACATTTTTTGAATGGAAGACTCATCAAAGAGGGTGAAGATTTCCCTTTTTGTGGCTTTCCCGAACCGTGGTATAATCATGTGGAAAAGAATATGAAACCAAGAATGGAGATACTTTTCAAAGACATCTACTCATGGGCCAAAAGTTCCCAGCATCATGTGCAAGAACTCATTGAGAAGATTATAGTTACTACCAGATATTCTAAGGGAAGGGACTCCGAGGATTCATTCAACTTGGAGACACTGGGGATGACACTCTGCCTGGTCCACTCAAGTGTTACATCATTGGATCCATCCCGCCTGATTAAAGTTGTTGATGCACCTCTCCTCAACTGGCATGTTATACCTATTGCACCCGATGAAATGCAACCTAACCCAGATTTTTATCCCATTTGCTCTATTTTTTTCTCCCTATTCCGATGTAATCGAGACCTCTTTCAATGAGTTTCTCAATGTTGTTTTTCCAAATAATGAAATAAATGAATATTTCAAATATCTTGTTGTTTACATTAATTGTCTTAATTCTAATCAAACTCTTGATGATGATGATTTTGTAAATGAACAATTCTTAACTGATATTCATAAGGTTAATAAAAAGCAACATAGCCACGCTCAAGTTAATGAAGATGAAACCACTTTATTAATCTCGTTCTAATAGCTAGCTGCACGATATTAGGATAGGGTCCACCCTTGATGAGCGAGAACGCGCGCAACTCGAAGAATTACTAAAGAAATTTGTGGATATCTTCACATGATCCTACGACGATATGCCCGACATTGATACCGAGATCACTCAGCAAGAGATTCCAACTCTTCGAGAATGTAAACCGATCAAACAAAAGTGTCAAAAGCTCTGCACCGAATGGTCGCTCAAGGTTAAGGAAGAAGTGATCAAACAATTGAACGTGGGTTTCATTCGTGTGATCGAATATCCCACATGGTTGATAAGAGGCTTTTTGCATATGGTTGTTGTTTTCAAAAAGTCAATCTCAAAATCCCTTGAATTACCTACAAAACTTGTCTAAAATAACTCGTATTGTAGTAAGTACGGGTATCAATCCAACTTCCAAGGTGAAACAATTATTGTGAAAACTTGCAATTCAATTTTTTTTTTTGAAAAAATATTTACTTTTTTATTTTTTTTTATTTAAAACAACTTCAAGGAAAAATTAACTAATAAATGCTAAAAATTATGAAATGACTAAATAACGAAAAATAATGTGCAATTGAGTGTGAAAAATGTGATAATGTCAAGAGATGGGTTTACACAGCATTATCAATTATTTTAATTTCTCAATTTATTAATTTGAAATGTTTCAAGATAATATTAAACTGATAATCTAAATCTCGTTACAATTATAAATTTAATAATATATTTTTCAGAAAACTAATTTAAAAATGTCACACGATGAAAAATTAAGAACTAAACTATTTTCAATAAAATTACTGCTAGGATCAATTTAATAAAAACAGTATGAATTCTCAAATTTCAACACAGAATTAATATTCAAATTTCGGAAAAACCTGTCTCTAGTTCGATTCCTAAATTCAAACATTAATTTGTACAATTAATTTACTAACTCTCATTACACAAAGTAATTGGTCACAGTTAAAAATTAATTTCCCTAGAATTATAACAATTAAAGAATTTAATTAATTAATATAATATCCTACACAGTGCATCCCACCCTTTGAACGAGGTGTTTAGCCTAACATTCTCATATCAGACCATAACACAATAATCAAATGAATGTCAAGAATACTATTAAATGAAACAAGAAGAAGAAATACAATACGCAATTTTTTATGTTGAATCATATTATTAAAAAGCGCCTTGACATTCATCCAATCTTCTTCATAAATTTCAGCACTTGATTACACCAAGAAGACTAAAAAAACCTAAAAATTACTATAAATTAAACTAATTTTTTTGGATTTTTCTGATTTTTTTTTATCATCCTACTTTGTACATAGTATACATTGTCTTCTCTCTTATGCAGTCTCTCCTCCCTGTGCGAGTCCTCTAGATGTGTCCCTAATATGAGTTGACCCTCTTTTTATAACCCATAAATGATTTGTTTTTGGAACATTTGGTTAGATTTGGATCTTTGCCAAGTCAAAGATAATTTTCAATGGTTAAAAGCATGTGGGTCTTCTTGTATTTTATGGCAGATGATAGAATGGGGTTAGTAGAAGGGCCGATTTTTGTGGGAACAATTATATGATTTGGTAAATGGGTCTTTCAAGGTTAATTTTGAATTGGGTTAGATCTAGCTCGTGGTGTCCTGGTACGGAATGATTTGGCCATCGGGGTTGTGGGTCGGGTTCAGGGGGAAGGGCTCTGGGTTTGATGTTCTGAGTTTGGTTCAACCGGGTATGGTGGAGTTGGGTCTGCCCGGTTTGGGCTTCGTAGCAAGTGGGTATGGAGGTCTCACAGGATTCCGGTATTGGATCAGATGTTCTTGGCCGCCCGCGATGGGTTCCTGTGATGGAGGCAGATTTTGTCACGACCCCGACCCAAAATAGTATTAGGGAACGAGTGTCTTGACATGCCACCAAGGCAACAAATATTCCGATGTAATTTTTTCGTTAAATAAATGCAACGGATGTATTATCACATGGTTATGAATCGTAAAATACTGAAAGTAAAGTAATTACGTCATCAGAGCTTTCTAAAGGAAACTTCATATATATTAAAAGTAACAACGAGTTACAACTTAAGAGAAAATTTAAACCTTATTACAAGAGAGCCAGACATGCTCTAAATAAACATTTTACAAAAAGAGCTCTAAAAGCTAAATCTTCAATATAGTCCATTTTCGTTACGTCTGTGAGCCTAAACGTTTCCTAAAAAATGGTTATTTATGCAACATCAGCTAAAAGCCGAATGAGGTTCAATCTCCATACATTCCAAGGTTTTCAGAAAATAGATACCTATTCAAGTCAAAAGAGAAGGCATATACATATAGAGAGAGGAACTTGCAGTAAATAGATATATATTTTGAAATGAAAGTATATATATCACAATTGGATAGCTTAGGATAAGACGAATGCAACAAATCAAATGTGATATCTTTTTCTTTCAATCATATCATTTTAATGGACAAGTACACTCTAATACCGTATTCTTCTACCGTATTATACCCCGGTAGTTGAGGGTCAATCGAACTAGTTTATCATAACGCCTTATTTAGGGCACACCAGCGATAACCCAGCTGGGAAGGTCAGTCAGTAAAGAGGTCCCTTAGGCCAAATCATAATTTCAATATTCAATATCCTTTTCAATATTCATTTTAATCGGTATGTTTATATGGACAAATATAAACATGTCACAATTGAATCAGTCATCGGTATCAAATGAATTTTGAGAATAAAAGCAGTTCACAAAATATATATAGTTTGCATAATATCATATAATCAAAATACACAAGAAATGTCAGAGTACTCACCCAAAATGGAGGTCAAATTTACTAGTAATGAGTCTTCGATCACACGTTAATCTGATAAAGATTTAAGTACACGTTCTAAGGTCCAGTTTATACTATACTTTAATAATAACTTCCTCTTTTAAAGGATTACTGAATCCCCATTTGTCAACTTTTAAAACTCCTTGATCGTAATTGAAGAATTCAATTCATAGTCTTTCCTCATCAGTCGGATCCCAGTAGAGATGGAGGGTCACTGGGGCACCACTTAAATACCATCTCATCTAGACCGAACATTTCCGAATTCATTCCCAGTAGAGATGGAGGGTCACAGGGGAACCACTTAAATACCATCTCATCTAGACATAACTTCACCGGGCCTTACTTTGGAATTACTTAAATGGGATTCCATAATAACGAGCAATTTCTTTAAAAAGAATCATTTTTAAAAGCGTATAATTTCAAACAAGTTTATAAAATCAACTTGGATTTGTTCTAAATTTTAAGTTTTGAATAGTGATTTATTTATTGTATTTTACCAGCATAACTACTAAGTAAAGCTATAAAACAATAAATTAAAACTATAAAGATGCATTATAACATTAAGATTACCTTAAGATGAATATCCCTAAGAACTTCTTCTTAAACTTTCTCACACTTTCTCTCACTATTTCTTTCTATAATTCTCAAGGAATTGGTGTGAGTTTCAAATGATCCCCAAAGGCCTTATTTATAGTTTTCCAAAGATATTTAGGTGTTGACACGTGTCTGGGTGATAAGGTTTCACTTTGGTGAGTCGTCGTTCACGTGTCGTGCAACGGATCAGCCTTGTAGTCTTGGTTTACCAAACGGCGACACGTGTTTTGCCTTTTTTTCTAGAGGATTTGCATGAGTTTTATCCTTTCCTATAGAGGTGACACGTATGCAGTGGATATGTTCAAAAGAAAGCACGAGGTGGAAAGTTATTAGGGGTATAAGGGTCATTTTACACCTGAAGGGTATTTTAGTCATTTTACACCATATATTTTCAATATTTCTTTTAGTTCCCTGAAAATATTTTATTTACAAAAAGGCCCCTTTTTATTTTTTATTTTGGTCCCTAAAACTTTCTTTATTAAAACCAAATCCCTAAAGTTTTATAAAATTACATTTTCTACCCCAAAACTTATCACTTAGCTTAGGATGTGCCATAAAATCTCAGTTTGACCCACTTTACCGTTGATTCTTCAAATTTAAAAATGGGCTTTGTCATATTAAGAACTCGAAATATCATATATGTAATAATATATCATTATTAGATAGTAAGTGTGACGAAATTGAAAGAAGACAATTATATATTGGCATAAGAAAATGGGGTCATTACATCCTACCCTCCTTATAAAAAGTTTGGTCCCCAAACTTTACTTACATTAATTTCCAAAAAGGTATGGATATCTCACTTTTATTTCAACTTCCCACTCCCATGTTGCTTCTATAACAGAATGATTCTTCCATAACACTTTGACTAGTGGAATAACCTTGGTTCGTAATATTTGATCTTTATGGTCCAAGATTTCCACTGGATGCTCAATGTATGTCAAATCTTCTCTAACTTGAAGAGGCTCGTGACTTAAGATATGTGCTGGATCAGGGATGTATTTCTTCATCATTGAAACATGAAACACATTATGCACACTCGAGAGTTCAGGGGGTAAGGCTATTCTATACCCAACAATACCTACCCTTTCAAGGATTTCAAAAGCCCCTATGTATCTTGGACTTAACTTTACTTTCTTCCCAAATAGGATTACTCCCTTTGTCGGTGATACTCGTAAGAAAACATAGTCTCCTCTTTGGAATTCTAACAGTCGGCGTCGATTGTCAACATAACTCTTTTGACGTCTTTGAGCGATTTGAAGTCGGTCTTGTATCAATTTCACTTTCTCTGTTGTTACCTGAATCAATTCTGGTCCCAACAATTTTCTTTCCCCACCTTCTTCCCAACATGCAGGAGAATGACACCTTCTACCATAGAGTGCCTCATACGGAGCCATTTGAATACTTGCTTGATAGCTATTATTATATGCAAATTCTATTAACGGTAAATCATCGTCCCAATTCCCCTTCAACTCAAGTACACATGCCCTAAGCATATCCTCTAAGGTTTGAATGGTTCTTTCATACTGTCCATCTGTTTGAGGATAAAAAGCAGTGCTGAAATTCAGTTTTGTTCCCATGGCTACTTGTAGGTTTTTCCAAAAGCGAGCCACGAATCTAGGGTCACGATCAGAAATAATTGAAATTGGGGTTCCATGAAGCTTAATAATTTCCCGTATATACAATTTAGCTATCTTTTCTAAGGAATGGGTAATCTTAATGGCAAGAAAATGAGCAGATTTAGTTAACCTATCAATAATTACATAAATGGAATCATTACTATTGGAACTCCTTGGTAGCCCTGTCACAAAATCCATGGTAATATGTTCCCGTTTCCACTCAGGGATTGGTAAAGGTTGTAATAATCCTGATGGTTTCTGATGTTCAGCTTTTACTTGTTGACATATCAAGCACTGAGATACAAACTCTGCTATCTACCTTTTTATGTTATTCCACCAAAACACTTCTCGGAGATCTCTGTACATCTTGGTATTTCCGGGATGAACTGTGAATCTCGAGTAATGACCTTCCTCCAAAATCTGCCTCTTTAGTTGGGCATCACTAAGTATACAGAATCTATTTCCAAACCTTAATATATCATCTCGTATTGCAAATTCAATTATCTTCCCTTCAATAACCTCTTCTTTAATCTTCTTCAGTTGCGGGTCATTTACTTGTGCAACTTTAATTCTTTCCATCAACGTGGGTTGTATTTGTAAGTTTACGATTATTCCTCCTTCGCTATAAATACATACATATATTTCCATACTTCTCAAATCTTTCAATAGAGCTTCCTGACTGGTAATAAGGCATGCTAAATTTGGTGTAGACTTTCTACTCAAAGCGTCGGCAACTACATTAGCTTTCCCCGGGTGATAGTGAATATTTACATCATAATCCTTCATCAATTCTAACCACCTCCTTTGTCTCATGTTTAATTCCTTCTGAGTAAAGATATATTTCAAACTCTTATGATCGGTATAAATCTCACAAGTCTCACCATACAAATAATGTCTCCAAATCTTAAGAGCAAAAATTACCGCTGCTAATTCTAAGTCATGGGTTGGATAATTTTGCTCATGGGGTTTTAACTGTCTCAAGGCATAAGCTACTACTTTTCCATTTTGCATTAGCACACATCCCAAACCATTTTTAGAAGCATCACTATAAATCACAAAGCCTCCTGTACCGGAAGGAATAGTCAAAATTGGGGCAGTTACTAATCGATTCTTAAGTTCTAGAAAACTATTCTCAATTTCCTCAGACCATTCATATCTCACAGTCTTTTGTGTTAACCTAGAGATAGGTTTGGCAATACTAGAAAATACTTCAACAAATCTTCGATAATAACCTGCTAACCCTAGGAAACTATGAATCTCCGTCACATTAGTTGGTCTTGGCCAATCTAGTATAGCCTCGATCTTTTGAGGATCAACCGACACTCCCTCCTTGGATATGACATGTCCTAGAAAAGAAACACTAGGCAACCAAAATTCACACTTCTTTAATTTCGCATATAATTTCTCTTTCCTAAGGATTTGTAATACTATCTCCAAATGCTTCTCGTGTTCTTCAATACCTTTGGAATAAATAAGGATGTCATCAATGAAAACAACCACACACTGATCCAGATATTTCCTAAACACTCAATTCATCATATCCATAAAATCGGCTGGTGCATTAGTTAATCCAAATGGCATCATAAGAAATTCATAGTGACTATATCTAGTACGAAAAGCTGATTTTGAAATATCCTCTTCCTTAATCTTCAATTGGTGATTGCCTGACCTAAGGTCAATCTTCGAAAATACTTGCGCACCTTGCAGTTGGTCAAACAAATCATCTATCCGAGGTAAGGGGTATTTATTCTTAATGGTCACCTTATTTAGTTCACGATAATCTATACATAACCGCATCGTTCCATCCTTCTTTTTAACAAATAACACTGTAGCACCCCAAGGGGATATACTAGGTCTAATAAAACCCTTGTCTAACATATCTTGTAATTGAACTTTTAATTCCCTTAATTCTAAAGGTGCCATGCGATAAGGTGGTTTTGAGATTGGTGTGGTTCCAGGAATAAGGTCAATGGTATATTCTACTTCTCTACTAGGAGGTAGACTGGGCAAATCATCTGGAAAAACATCTCGAAAAAGCCTAGCTATAGGAATATCTTCTAAACTAGGATCTTTTGTTTGTAAATCAATAACACTGGCAAGGAATCCTTGACATCCCTTCTTTAGAAAATTACAAGCTTGCATTGCAGAGATAATACGCATGGGAGATAAGATGCTAGTTCCTTCAAAACTGAATTCTGGTTGGTTAGGAATTTGGTAAATAACTCTCTTCTCAAAACAATCCACCCTAGCATGATATGATGCTAACCAATCCATCACCAAAATGACTTCAAAATCTCTTATGTCTAAAACTATCAAATCAACGAAGAGTTTATGACTACTGACATTTATAGGGCAAGACTTATATACTAATGTTCCCGTCAATAACTCACCCGAAGGAGTAAAAACGTGTATGATATGATTCAAGGATTCAGGAATATTAGGAAAGCGATTAACAAAATGCACAGACACAAATGAATGGATAGAACCAGGATCAATTAAAACTTGAAAAGGTTGTGCACATATAGAAAGTGTACCTGACACTACTGCATTAGAAGTCTTTACATCAGAAAGATTAAAGACTCTACCTTGTCTGCTCTAATCCTTATTGTCATTAGAAGTCTTTGTTGCCGTCTTCCCTTTGTTAGAACAATCTCGCATTTTATGTCCCTTTTGGCCACACCCAAAGCAACTCCCCGTCTCCAGGTAACACGGTCGCCCTCTATGAATATTACCACAATGTTGGCATTTATCAACATTAGAGGGTTTGTTTACTAAAGGTTGTCCTATATTAGGTATAGTCCTAAAGGGTTTGTTATTGGGGTTCCTTCCTCTTTGTTCTCCAAACTTCCTCTTCCCCTCTCTAACCTGATTATATTCTTCACTATCCTTCTCAGCTATTGTTTCCCTAGCCACCACATCATTATATGATGCCAACTTTAGGATGGAAATTCGGCTATGAATATTCAACCTTAACCCGTGTTCAAATTTCTTGGCTCTTAAAACATCGGTTATCACAACATGAGGTGGAAAACGGGATAACTCAGTAAACTTTGCCTCATATTGACTAACTGTCATATTTCCTTGAACCAGACCCATGATGTCAGCTGCTTTTTGGTCTTGCACCGTTTCGGGAAAGTATTTCTCATAGAAGGTCACTAAGAAGTCATTACAACCTATGGGATTATTCCTTTCCCCATGCATTCTCTTAGTCATTCTCCACCAATGTTCGGCTTCACCTTCTAACATGAATGTTCCAAATAAAACCCGTTGTTCATGTGTAGACTTAAGAACATCGAACATCTTTTCCATTTGCATCACCCAATTTTCTGCTTCAGTGGGGTTAGGAGTCCCTTTAAAAGACGGAGGATTCAACTTCTTGAACTGTTCAATAGTACAACTACTTAGTTCAAGATTCCTTGGTGCTCCATTATTCACCTGATGCTCCATAATTCTTGCTATACTTTCAATTGCCTTGTATGCACCTTCCAGTCATTCCATACTCGAACCACTAGTCCCTGGAATTGATCTTGCCTTGGTCATTTTCTACAGTCATGGCCAAACGTAAGATGTATTATACTAGACCAAGATTGCATTTTAGAAGAACAATGATATATAAACAATTATATATAGACTATAAGAAATATGGAGGGTTATCACATAAGTCGGATATTTAATCCTATAACCTATGTATGGAGACTTAAAATCGATAGCGTTCGAAACTTATGTTCAGTAGTCTACGGGTTCATAACCTATGCTCTGATACCACCTCTATCACGACCCCGACCCAAAATAGTATTAGGGAACGAGTGTCTTGACATGCCACCAAGGTAACAAATATTCCAATTTAATTGTTTCGTTAGATAAATGCAACGGATGTATTATCACATGGTTATGAATCATAAAATACTGAAAGTAAAGGAATTACGTCATCAGAGATTTCTAAAGGAAACTTCATATATATTAAAAGTAACAACGAGTTACAACGTAAGAGAAAATTTAAACCTTATTACAAGAGAGCCAGACATGCTCTAAATAAACATTTTACAAAAAGAGCTCTAAAAGCTAAATCTTCAATATAGTCCATTTTCGTTCCGTCTGTGAGCCTAAACGTTTCCTGAAAAATGGTTATTTATGCAACATCAGCTAAAAGCCGAATGAGGTTCAATCTCCAGACATTCCAAGGTTTTCAGAAAATAGATACCTATTCAAGTCAAAAGAGAAGGCATATACATATATAGAGAGGAACTTGCGGTAAATAGATATATATTTTGAAATGAAAGTATATATATCACAATTGGATAGCTCAGAATAAGAAGAATGCAACAAATCAAATGTGATATCTTTTTCTTTCAATCATATCATTTTGATGGCCAAGTACACTCTAATACCGTATTCTTCTACCGTATTATACCCCGGTAGTTGAGGGTCAATCGAACTAGTTCATCACAACGCCTTATTTAGGGCACACCAGCGATAACCTAGTTGGGAAGGTCAGTCAGTAAAGAGGTCCCTTAGGCCAAATCATAATTTCAATATTCAATATCCTTTTCAATATTCATTTTAATCGGTATATTTATATGGACAAATATAAACATGTCACAATTGAATCAGTCATCGGTATCACATGAATTTTGAGAATAAAAGCAGTTCACAAAATATATATAGTTTGCATAATATCATATAATCAAAATACACAAGAAATGTCAGAGTACTCACCTAAAATGGAGGTCAAATTTACTGGTAATGAGTCTTCGATCACACGTTAATCTGATAAAGATTTAAGTTCACGTTCTAAGGTCCAGTTTATACTATACTTTAATAATAACTTCCTCTTTTAAAGGATTACTGAATCCCCATTTGTCAACTTTTAAAACTCCTTGATCGTAATTGAAGAATTCAATTCATAGTCTTTCCTCATCAGTCGGTTCCCAGTAGAGATGGAGGGTCACTGGGGCACCACTTAAATACCATCTCATCTAGACAGAACATTTCCGAATTCATTCCCAGTAGAGATGGAGGGTCACAGGGGCACCACTTAAATACCATCTCATCTAGACATAACTTCACTGGGCCTTACTTTGAAATTACTTAAATGGGATTCCATAATAACGAGAAATTTCTTTAAAAAGAATCATTTTTAAAAGCGTATAATTTCAAACAAGTTTATAAAATCAACTTGGATTTGTTCTAAATTTTAAGTTTTGAATAGTGAATTCTTTATTGTATTTTACTAGCAAAACTACTAAGTAAAGCTATAAAACAATAAATTAAAACTATAAAGATGCATTATAACATTAAGATTACCTTAAGATGAATATCCCTAAGAACTTCTTCTTAAACTTTCTCACACTTTCTCTCACTATTTCTTTCTATAATTCTCAAGGAATTGGTGTGAGTTTCAAATGATCCCCAAAGGCCCTATTTATAGTTTTCCAAAGATATTTAGGTGTTGACATGTGTCTGGGTGATAAGGTTTCACTTTGGTGAGTCGTCATTCACGTGTCGTGCAACGGATCAGCCTTGTAGTCTTGGTTTACCAAACGGCGACACTTGTTTTGCCTTTTTTTCTAAAGGATTTTCATGAGTTTTATCCTTTCCTATAGAGGTGACACGTGTGCAGTGGATATGTTCAAAAGAAAGCACGAGGTGGAAAGTCATTAGGGGTATAAGGGTCATTTTACACCTGAAGGGTATTTTAGTAATTTTACACCATATATATTTCAATATTTCTTTTAGGTCCCTAAAAATATTTTATTTACAAAAAGGCCCCTTTTTTTATTTTGGTCCCTAAAATTTGCTTTATTAAAACTAAGTCCCTAAAGTTTTATAAAATTACATTTTCTACCCCAAAACTTATCACTTAGCTTAGGATGTGCCATAAAATCTCAGTTTGACCCATTTTACCGTTGATTCTTCAAATTTAAAAATGGGATTTGTCATATTAAGAACTCGGAATACCATATATGTAATAATATATCATTATTAGATAGTAAGTGTGACGAAAATGAAAGAAGACAATTATATATTGGCATAAGAAAATGGGGTCATTGCAGATTTGGTTATGGGGGAAGAGAGAGAATGTGGGCTTGGTGTAGGAAGATGGTGAGTAGTGTATGGGATTGGGTGTAGTGGTTGAGTGTGGTAAGGGTGTATGGTAAGCAAAGTGAGGGTTAGGGTTTAGTTTAGGTGTATATAAGTGTAGGGGTGTAGGATATACGTGTGTGTGTTAGTATCCTAAAAAAAGACACTATCTAACTAAAAAATAAAACTAATAAAACTAAAAATTAAAATCTAGAAAAAAAATCCTTATCATTATATAAAAAAAACACTCAAATAATAAAAACTAAAAATCTTGAAAAAAAATAAAAAAATAAAAACTAAAGTCCTAAAAAAATGTAAAATCTAATAAAAATAAAAATAACTTCCTAAAAACTAATCCTAATAAAATAAAATAAAGTGAAATAAAGACTAAAAACAGAAAACTAAAAAATCAAAAATCAAAATCAAAATAAAACTACACTAAATAAAAAGAAATAGAAAAATAAAAAATAAATCCTAAAAATTCTAAATAAATATAAAATAAAATCGACACAAAATAAAAAATCTAAACATTGATAATAATACTAACTAAACACACACAGGGCTCGGGAAATGGTCTAGGCTCAGTGTAGGCTTAGGTTTGGTTAGGGGCTAGATTCGAGACATCGGAACTCATCTCGGCAACCTAAAATAGGACTTCGGACTTTTCGGTGCTTTGATTTCTTCGTTTCATGCTATTGACCACTATTGTGCCGCAATGATGCCAATTTAGCAATATTTGATACCGCGACTACGTATTGACCTGCAAAATGGTCAAATACAAACATAAGGCCAACTTTATTAAAAATGAGCGACTAAAATACATCTATTCGGGGCATAAATTATACACTTTTGGGTGCTTATTACACCACCCCCAAATAGAACATTGTTAGTACTCGAGGAAAAATTGAGAGAAAATAGAGATAAGTAACCAAAAGTGTACCACTTTCGCAGGCACTGGCGATTGCACTTAGCTTGTGCAACAAGATATTTAACCTATAGGTTGCCCTACATGACGAGTGTTGTCTCGTGAATGTTTGTAGTGAATATACCCACAAAATTCAAAATTTTAATGAGATGTAGTCTCTGATTTGATGATGAAATTCTATATAGCCCAACTTAAAAGGACGTCAAGGAACACCATATTAAACTATCAAAATGTAATATATAATTACTTAATACCACAAGCGTAATCCTTCCTAAAATTCAGCATGTGTTAGTGTGAAACAATTTTAAGTATCATTAGAGTACTTCTTAGATCACCTTTATAGAATCAAAGCTTTGACTTCAATTCTCAGTGGATATATATCTCTTAATCGAACTCTCTGAGAATTGGGTAAGTGTATCTCTCTAGTGTGTGAGGAGGTGAGTAAATGTAAACAAGTTCAAACGTCTCGCACACTTTATTAAAATTGATGGATACATGAAAGAAAATTGATCTCATTAACGAATGCTAACCACTATGTCGAGAATGTCGAGTTATTCACCATATAGACTTCTCGTTTGCCCGCACACCTTACCAAGGGTGAAAATGTGGTTTATGAAAGGTATAAGGGGATAATGAAATGAAGAAGATGAATAAAAGGGTTTTTGAGAAGAGCATGACACACTTTGAATAACTAATATCTTCATTTTATAAAATTATGATCACATTCTTTCTTTTCTTCTTTTTCTATTTTTTTTTGTTTTTCTCTTTTTTCTCTATTTTATTGCGATGCATTTTTTTCTTTTCATAACAAAAATGAAGACAATTTACATTGATAATTTCAAACACTCTTTTTTCTCAAAAACTGTAAGGACACAAATTTCCAATTGAGTCCCTTGTAGTTTTGGCTCAATTCTGAACAAAAACGTTTGAGTCATAGGATAGAGTTAATAGATCATTCTTCAAGCCTATGACGTGTTTGTTGAAGATGTAGCGGCCAAGAGTATAAAGCTTCATCAAATTGCCGAGTTTAAAGTGCCTCGTTTCTATGTCATCAACATGGTTCCATTGCTCCTAAGGTATGAATGCATTTTAATATATATATGTATATATGTATATATATATATATAGGATCTTGGAATGTTTTTATAATGGGTGTAGGTTTAATTAAAACTGTTGTTTATTTTCAGAAAGATTTAATTAAAACTTTAAATAAAGTTTATAAAGTTTCTGGGCTAAAAATATAAATTTTCAAAATTTTTGGAAGTTCGTTCGAAATGTCGTTCGAACCACATTTTCGTTCGAATGAGTTTGCCAACGAGTTCCCATATTGGCCACTGGAACTTCGTTCGAAATATCGTTCGAACGATATTTCCAACGAGTTTACTAACGAGTTCACACTAGAACTTTGTTAGAAGCCTCGTTCGAACGAGATTTTGTTCGAACGAAAATATCGTTCGAACGAGATTTGGCGGGAATAGTTAAATGACAGTTTTAAGCAGTTTTATCCCACTTTCCCACTTTTTTCCCACTATCTTTTGACGGAATTTCTTAAGTGCGGAAATGAAATTTTCTAACAAAAACTTTTCATTCCATTCTAACTCCTAGAGAGAGTTTTTGAGAGAAAATTCTTCTAAGAAAAGTTCATGGTTTTGAGTGTTCATCTTTCAAAGAAAAATTCATTTGACACTCTAGTTTACACCCAATTGTTTGTTTAATCCAAGTTCCTTATATATATATATACATTGCTTGGAGTTTTGGCACCGGTTTTTCATCTCTACCGTTTGAAGAGACGTTTGGGTTTGCTTCTAAATCCCACAAAGAAGAATAGGTTTGCGTGATTTACCCACTTGGAGAAAGGCTCCTTGTTCGGGTGACAATGACCATATAAAGTGCAATCGGTGGATTCCGAGACCGCGGCGGAGCTCCGTGGTTATTCTCTAGGTGTAGGTGACTACAAGAAGGAGCGTCGGGGCTTGAGAGGGATCGAGTCAAGTGTTATAAGTCTATTGTCTTGTATTTGTAAATTCCGTACTTAGTGGATTTGATTTTAGGGTCGTCTGAGGGTTTTTTCCCGTTGTGGGTTTTTCCTCGTACATCGCGGCGTAGTGGTTTCATTGTTTATTTTATCTTTCTATACTCACCTAGAACGCATGCTTAGGTAATTCAAGATAAAATTAGTTTTAATCACTACATGTTTAATTTGGTGTTAATTAAATATTGGGTAATGTTTAGTTAATCTAATTCAAGTCTTTAATTTAACTTGTTAAAATTGGTTTGGTCTAATTTGCTAATATTCAGAAATATGACTTAGGCAAATTTTCTAGGACATGGGTAAATTAATTGTGTATGAGTGAAATTAACATAGTGTGTGTTTTAATCTAATTTCACTTAGTGTAAATTTAATTTGAGAAAAATGAAATTTTGTTAGTTGTTTTTTAATTTGAACCATCCTCTTACGCTTCTGCATATCTAAAAAGGAAACTATCTTTTTGAAGTATAAAAGATTTTTATTTAAAAATTGGGGGCCTTCGGGTCATTTGAAATTGGTATCAGAGCCAAAACGATAAATTATTTCGTTAAAGATCCTTTAACTATTTTTGGCTAAAATGAAAATTTTCCCATTTTCTAAATTTCCTATTTTCAATGGTTCTAATTACGCGTACTGGAAAGCGCGAATGAAATCGGAACTAAAATCTATCGACGAGAGAGTTTGGTTATCTGTCGTTAACGGGTGGTCTCCACCTACGCATTTAGTAGGTAATGAGCGTGTTTCCAAACCCGCCGATAGATGGAGTGAGAACGAATTTAAACTTTCTAATTTTAATTCCAGAGGTTTAAATGCCTTGTTTAGCGCGATCACACCGGATGAATTCCGACGCATTATAACGTATGAAATCGCTAAAGAAGCTTGGGATATTTTCCAACTCACTCATGAAGGTACAATTGTCGTTAAATCTTCGAAACTCCAACACCTCACCACTCAATTTGAAACTATCAAAATGAACGAAAAAGAGACTTTTGATGAATTTTATGCTAGACTTTCCGACATTGTTAATTCATCTTTTACTTGGGAGATAAAATACCCGACAACCGAATAGTAAAGAAAATTTTAAGGTCTCTACTCGATAGATTTATTCCAAAAGTGATCGTTTTAAATTCTTTACCAACTTTAGCCTCTACGAAATTAGAAGAACTTGTAGGTGATTTACAAACCTATGAACTGGACATGCATGTTTTCCTCTAAAACTGAAAAGAAAATTGAAAAGGCCATTGCTTTAAAAGCCTGAAAAGAGGATAAACAAGTAGTAGAGAGCGAGAGTGATAGTGACTCGGAAGATATGACCTTGTTTGCTAGGAAATTTTGAAAGTTTCTTAAAATTAACAAAGATAAATTTAAAAATGACTTTAAGAAATTTGAAACTTCTAAGCATGACAAAGCCGAGAGGATCCCTAAAACTATTAATGAAAATTTAAATAGGGACGAGTCAAATGGGTGTTTTGGTTGTGAAGGTTATGGACATAGGGCTTCTGAGTGCCCCACTAAACTAAGGAGAGAGGGTAAGCGACCCATTTCATATAATGCGACCCTTAGTGATAGTGATAAGGAAGAGGGGCCCGATTCCCCCAATAAGCCCAACTTTGTGGTTTTCATGGCTAGTCATGTGAGTGATAGTGAGAACTCATCTATAGATGAAAATTTATCGCATGAAACTTCCAAGGTCATAGTTTATGATTCCCTTATCTTTGATGATAGTGAGAGTGGAGAATAAAGAGAGAGTGAAAATGAAGAAGAGGTTAATGTGAGTGAACTTCAAAATGCTTTTCAAGAATTATATGAATAATCAATTAAATTAAAAAGAGCTAATTTGAAGTTAGAAGCTAGTATGAAAGAACATGTCAAGGTCGCTGATAATAGTGTGTTGGTTGAAGACCTTAGGACACGAGAGAGATCTCTTCGAGAGGAGCTAGAATATGTACAAGGCGAGAGAAAGAACCTTAGAGGTTTAATGGAATCCTTGAAAAATAAACTTCTCGAGTTTGAAGAGAGAAATGTGTTATTAGAGTCTAACATTCTAGAATTAGAAAAAAAAATTAAAAGACTCTAGTAATGTCAAATTTGATTTGGAGTGTCGTTCGGAAAAATTAGACAAAATATTAGGAATGATCCAAATTAAAAATGACACTTGTGGTTTAGGCTTCGATACTTGTAATGAATCAACTCACAAAAGCCAAAACCAACTTTTTAAGAGAATCGCCTAGGAAAGCCTTTAGAGATCACTCCTTAGCTAGATTTTTTTGACATGTTTTTACTTGTGCACATTGTGGTTGAAAAGGTCATCTTAATAAATATTGTTTTTATCTTAAAAGATTTTCTAGAAAATCCCAATGTAAGGCAATCAAGGTAGCCAAGATTCCTACACCCCGTGATAGTCACTCATCATTAGTTTGGGTTAGGAGATCCGACTTGGTAGATTTACAAGATAGGGTAATTGATTCTCATTTACTTTCACATGCTTCCTCCCTTTCAAAATCTAAAGGTTGAATGTGTTAGTTTTATTTGCATGCTTTAGCTTTTGTATCATGCTATATTCTCATGCTAAATGTATGCTTGTTTAGTCATTTTCTAGTTTATGCTTGATGATCAATCACATGCTAGAATAATGATTTTTGGTTTATTATTTGCATTTTATCTTTTTAGCAATTTAAGATTAATGAAAAATACAAATGATTTTTGTTTGTTTTTTGAGTATATATTTTTATTTTTGGTTAAAATATTTCAAAAACTCAAAAATATTTTTATTTTGTGTGTATTTTGTTTGACACACTTTATGTGGCATACACTTGTGTTTGAATCCCATCTTTTACGCTCTCATGTGACTAGAACTTTTAGTTTAGATTGCCAATACTTATTATGTTCTTTATCATGCTCACATGGAGTAGTTGGATATTGTGTTGCTTAAATGGATTCTATTTTTATATGCCTCTCACACATGCACGAGCTCTTTTTTTAAATTTTAACTTCATATGTATATTTGAGCTTTGTGAGATGTTCTCCTACCAATCTTATCATCTACATATTTGTGACCTAGGAGGACTAGTGCATGTTAAAATCCGTTGCACGTGAGATTTGTGAGAAATAAAAAAATGATAAATATAAATGTGCACGGGGAAGGGCTCCGAAAGGATTTATTATCCTTTGCGAATAGTAAGCCACCGTTTGTTTGGACCTAAAAGACGTACGTGGTCCAAAGGCCTAAAAGAAAATATGGCATTAAAAAGAAAAATATTTACCAAGCCTATGTTTGATTGATATATTCATTCAAAATTAATATAAATGCTTATTGAGGGAGATTGGATGGTATATTAATGGTTTGCACAATGTTCGTTTATCCTAGTTACATTTTCAATGGCATGACTCTATTGGTTTGTAGAATCATCAACATGCTAGGCTTGTATGCATTGTGTATGTCTGTTCGTTGAGTTCAATCTATATTATCACATGAGGTTATATTCAAATGTGATGAAGTTTGCAATCAATTGAACTCCGTGAACATGTTTTAAGTGATTAGGTCTAAATTTAATTATTACTAGTTCACACCCCAACACTTTCGTTTCCATATGACACAGTTTTGCCATACGAGTGTGAAAAGCTTATCATATTTTGTGTCATTTGTGTGTTTATATCTATATATGTGTACTTGCATCTATTAGGTATATCTTATGTATACATATATTTTATAGTTTAGTTTAGTTTTTGTCTTGTTATCTAGTCCATATATGCTTTAATTCATAATTGGTATCCATCTTGTTGCATTCTTTGTTGATATCACATGCTTAATACTTATGTATCATATTGGTATATGTTTCTTCCATCTTAGTTGGTATCCATTAGTATTTGTTGGATTAGTTATGATTTTGTTGCCCATATGCTTTCATGTTCTTATCACTTTATGCGTCATGTTTAAATTAGTTTTATCCTTTGTGTATTCCTGAACAAAAAGGGGGAGAAATGGTATCTAATCCTATTGTAATCGTATCTTAGTTTGTGGGAGATTTAACTTAGGGGGAGTCGTAACCTTCTTAGGTAGATCACAGTTGGTAAAGGGGAGAATTAATTTAGGGGGAGTACTTAATTTAATTACATTAAATATTTTGATATTCCCTATGCGTGTAATGTGTTTGCTTAAGTGTGCAGGAATTATATTATAAGTGGCAACTTTCACCAGCAAAGATTGTGATCCTTTGGGTTGTTTAAATCAAGCATTGTATTTTTATTTTGGGTGGGACATTTTTGTTAGTCTAGTAGAGCTTAACGTCCCTTTAGGATTTTTGTTTTGTTTTTGTCCCAGAATAGCCAAAGGGGGCGATTTGTAGGGACACAAATTTCCAATTGAGTCCTTTGTAGTTTTGGCTCAATTCCGGACAAAAACTTTTGAGTCATAGGATAGAGTTAATTGATCACTCTTCAAGCCTATGACGTGTTTGTTGAAGACGTAGAGGCCAAGAGTATAAAGCTTCATCAAATTTTCGAGTTCAAAGTGCCTCGTTTCTACGTCATCAACATGGTTCCAATGCTCCTAAGGTATGAATGCATTTTAATATATATATATATATATATATGAGCTTGGAATGTTTTTATAATGGGTGTAGGTTTAATTAAAACTATTGTTTATTTTCAGAAAGATTTAATTAAAACTTTAAATAAAGTTTATAAAGTTTCTGGGCTAAAAATATAAATTTTCAAACTTTGTGGAAGTTCGTTCAAAATGTCGTTCGAATGAGTTTGTCGTTCGAACCACATTGTCGTTCGAACGAGTTTGCCAATGAGTTCCCATATTGGCCACTGGAACTTCGTTAGAAGCCTCGTTCGAACGAGATTTCGTTCGAACGAAAATGTCGTTCGAACGAGATTTGGCGGGAACATTTAAATGACAGTTTCAAGCCGTTTTGACCCACTTTCCCACTTTTTTTCCACTATCTTTTGACATAATTTCTTAAATGTGAAAATGAACTTTTCTAACAAAAACTTTTCATTCCATTCTAACTCCTAGAGAGAGTTTTTTAGAGAAAATTCTTCCAAGAAAAGTTCATGGTTTTGAGTGTTCATCTTTCAAAGAAAAATTCATTTGACACTCTAGTTTACACCCAATTGTTTGTTTAATCTAAGTTCCTTATACATATACTTTGCTTGGAGTTTTGGCACCGGTTTTTTATCTCTACCGTTTGAAGAGACGTTTGGGTTTGCTTCTAAATCCCACAAAGAAGAATAGGTTTACGTTGATTTACCCACTTGGAGAAAGGCCCCTTGTTTGGGTGATGGTGACCATATAAAGTCCGATCGGTGGATTTTGAGACCACGGTGGAGCTCCGTGGTTATTCGCTAGGTGGAGGTGACTACAAGAAGGAGCGTCGAGGCTTGGGAGTGATCGAGTCGAGTGTTGTAAGTCTACTAACTTGTATTTATAAATTTCATACTTAGTGAATTTGAGGCTAGGGCCGTCCAAGGTTTTTTTTTCCCGTTGTGGGTTTTTCCTCATACATTGCGGTGTAGTGGTTTCATTGTTCATTTTATCTTGCTATACTCACCTAGAACGCATGCTTAGGTAATTCAAGATAAAATTAGTTTTAATCACTACATGTTTAATTTGGTGTTAATTAAATATTGGGTAATGTTTAATTAATCTAATTCAAGTCTTTAATTTAACTTGTTAAAATTGGTTTGGCCTAATTTGCTAATATGGAGAAATATGACATAGGCAAAATTTCTACGACTTGGATAAATTAATTGTGTATAAGTGAAATTAACATAGTGTGTGTTTTAATCTAATTTCACTTGGTGTAAATTTAATTTGAGAAAAATGAAATTTTGTTAAGTTGTTTTTTAATTTGAACCATCATCTTACGCTTCCGCATATCTAAAAAGGAAATTATCTTTTTGAAGTTTAAAATATTTTTATTTAAAAATTGGGGGCCTTCGGGTCGTTTCAAAAATGATCGCAATGATGGATGGTATTTGGGACATATGTAGATAAGGAAAACATGGAATGATAGTAGGTGGGGTGAAGGGTAAAAATGGTAAGCGTATGATAAAATCGATTTAGTGCTCGGGACAAACTACAAGACACATGTTTCTTACAACTCAAAAGTAATGTCATTCTCAGTGATTAAGACAAATTCAAAAAATAATGAGATCATGAAACAACAAATTTCGGTATCCAAAGAAAGTTGAGTCAACTTGTGACTCGGAGATAAGTAAAATCCCTCAAAAAGGTGAAAAGCTCAAATCTCACGATTTTAAGTCGCCACTAGGGATCTTTAAGGCTTTATGGAGAATATAGTTACTCTTCAACTTTTGATTGTAAAAAATGGTAGTGAAAATTTTGCCGAGTTTAGGAATTCATAGTGTAAGTACGCTTTAATAGGTATTAATTAATTTATTTGTAAAAAGCGTAATTTTAGGGTCGAACACGGGTATTCCGAGATTTCTAAAAGAGGGATGATAGAAAAATCATATCATAAAAATTTATTTTTAACTGCACAAAAAGTTTTAAATCACTTTCTGAAAATTTTTCGAAAGAGTTACAATTTTGATAAATTTTCCACCCCCAAACAAAAGAGAACATCGTCCTCAATGTTTAAAACTATAGATAAAAATAAAAAGCACAAGGGAGGAAAGATATTACCATAAAAAACTGCTAATGAAAATGCACTGCAAGATGGAGCATAGATAAAATCTGAAGAACACATGCGACACAAAAATATGTACAAGTCTATAAAGCATGTGAAAATCATTGGGTGGTGGAAAACACCACCCCCAAACATGATAAGACTCATACTCAGAAATAATATAAGGCGGGTTGCCTCCCGGTAGCGCTAAGTTTAACGTCTTCAGCCAGACCGAACCATTCTCATCCTTGAGATAAGATCTATGAAAGTGCGGACGGCAGAAAAATTAGGTGATAAAAATCACCCCCAAACAAGACTGAAGCGTTAGTCTTATTGGATAAAGGCAAAAAGAGGTCAATGCACTTGTATAGCAAAGTGCATCACTCGATGCAAAGCATCGGTGGACCATGGGTGGGTGGGTAGTAGGGTATATGGAAGAATGGTAAGGGAGAGGGTGAACAGGCACCGATCACGAGACTTATTGAGCATAAATGTGAGGGCAAAAAGGGACTTATAATAATGGTGCTCAAGTTGGTGGAGGAGGCGAAAGGGTTTGACAATAGTGATAGGGTGGGCCTCAGAGAAAGTGTAGGATCATTCTATAAATGGACGATGATAATGGTCATACCATGACACGCCAGGGAGCAGTAGATGGAAAAAATCAAAACCACAAGGAAGTGGTGTGCATAGAGTAACTAGCTCGGTGTCACGTAGGGAAAGAGTAGCATAAATACGCACAAGGTTGGTGGGGCCAATAAAAAATGCACAGATGGTATCGTGGAGTACTAGGGTGGAGGGAGGGTGTAGGTGAGGATCTAAATGCGTAGATGTGAACCGGTGAGGTGCAATAACAAGGTCTAAACCAAGTGGTGGTGTGGTATAGATAATAAGAGGGACGGGTGGGATAAAGGGTGGAGGAAGATGATCCAACTCAAGTGTAGGGGACACACACTCGTCGAGAGGAGTAAAGAAATACTCACAAGGGAGTGTGGTATCTAACGATGGAGTGGTCAATTTCTCCACAAGAATATCACTAGTGAATGTGGTGGGTGGTTCAAACATGGCACCAAGATCGGAGATAGATGAATCATTAAAAATATTGGGCTCAAAGGGAGCTATGCATAGTGGAACAATATCCATATCCGGAGAGGTAGAAACCATCTCGGAATCAATCTCGAGAAAATGGTGAGCACTTACAGCGGGAGCTAACCTATGATGAAGTGGTTCCTCGGGAACACACGTAGTGGGATCAATAGGTGTAGATTCGGGCATTGTTTTGGATTCGTGGGAAAGGGAGTGTGAACCTCAATGGTAGGTTCAAGAGGATAGGGAAGTGTGGGATCAGTCTCACAGTCAATGGATATGTTAACACAATTGTCAACTTGGGGCCCGAACCACTGGATGGTCTCAACTTTTTGAATTCTCAAGATGATAGGGTTGGTCACACTCAAAATCAGTGGCACAAGACGACGCGTCATCGTCCCACGCAGGGGATATAATGGGTTGACTTGAGGGGAAATCCGACTCGTTCTCACACTCAAATTTATTTAACTGTTGTTCAAGCCTTTGATGGGCTTCAATTTGAGAATTAAGAGTGGACACAAACTTGTGCAAGAGGTTTTCGAGAGCGAAAACGTAAGGTGGTGGTGAAGGTGGACATAACTCACTATATACACTAAGATAAGGAAAATTCTTATATTAAGTGTGGGGAATAGGATCAAGTTGGTCATACACGGGAGAAGCATCTCCGTGAGAGATAAAAGGTTGATCAGCACGACGAGTTTTATAAGGAGACTGATAGGCATGAGGTGCACGAGGTGGTGATGACGACTGTTGGAAACCGTAAGGATCCACAACATGGTGTTGGGATTGATATTGTATGGAAGGGTGATCAGGCCTCCATGAATAGCTTGGGTACTCATACCCCTGGGCATTGGATACATCATGAGAATAAGCTGAGGTGGGTTCCGAAATAGTGTCATATGGATACACATGTTCCATGGTGGGTTCAGACGGAGGAAAATAAATGGACACTCATGGGACAAGTGATCGACGAGAAAGCAGTGTGTGCACGGCTAAGAATGGGATGTGTTGACACTCATCACCGGAGGTGGTGGAAGAGGAGATGTGGGCGTGGACGACACACGAGTATTAACAATGGGCGTTTGAGAGTTAAAGCCATGAATTAATGAATGGAGGTTCAATTTGGGCTTAACATCAAACAAACTTCGAGATAATGGGAAATGGCCAAAGTATTACCGTAAAGGATGTTCTTCGGCCATGACAAGAGGAATATTTTTGGAGTTTTAAATATTTTTCAAAAGAAAAAGAAAAAGAAAATCTTTTTGTGATCTTTGAAAATAAGAAAAGGAAAATCTTTTTGGCATTTGGAATATGGAAAAAAAGAAAGAAAATCTTTTTGGGATTTTTGGAAATATTTAAAAAAAAAGGAAAATATTTTGGGATTTTTCGAAAAAGTGGAGAAAATGGACTCTTGATTTGGACGAACGAACTAAAATTGACTACCTAAAGAATTGAATTGGACACATATGAGTAAAGGAAAAATCCTAACGAGCATGTAGCCAATTATTATTTTCAAAATTAGTGAGAGGGGTAGTCAAATTTTAATTAAGTCGGCGGGCGACAAAAATCACAAAATTTATCTTTGTGGTCGCCTGTTGTAAAAATGTGTTCCTACGGGGCTAGGTGGTTGATTGATTTTAAATTTAATGGCAGTTAGGGTAGCATACAAGGGAGAAACGAGTGAGTCGTGTGATGAAATCCCTTCTCGTTTTAATGACCGGGTCCAGGTCTTAGGTAAATTAATTCATCAAACCATTCAATTTAAGTGCGATGCAGAAATTAAAAGCACACAGGAGCAAATAAGCACACAAAAATTGAACTCGCTTGCAGGAGATTCGCGAGGGATAAAAAAATGTACCTCCCATGATTTTTACACACGTGGGCTAAAGACCGAGTTGAGTCGATCGAGGGGAAGCTCTCCTAACTTCAGTCGTCCCCCTGAGTTCTACCGACCCAAAGTAGAAAGGCTTCAAAATCCTCACCTTTGGATGCCCTCTCTCTACCTTGTCCGGTTTCCCTTTTCACATTTCGATTTTTATGAATAATTATTACAAATAAATCGGTGTCAAAATTCACCCAAATAAATAACAATGCCTCAATAATCGTATATAATCAGTCTAAGGAGGAAGAAGAATGAAGAACTACACTAAAAAGATAAATAAAATTACAAGTCTTCAACGTTGTCTCCACGTCAAGAAAGCGACAATGGCGCCATTTGATAAGAGGCTTTTTGCGTATGGTCGTTGTCTTCAAAAGTCAATCTCAAAATCCCTTGAATTACCTACAAAACTTGTCTAAAATAACTCGTATTGCGGTAAGTACGGGTATCAATCCAACTTCCAAGGTGAAACAATTATTGCGAAAACTTGCAATTCAATTTTTTTTTTAAATATTTTTATTTTTCATTTTTTATTTATTTAAAACAACTTCATGGGAAAATTAACTAATAAATGCTAAAAATTATGAAATGACTAAATAATGAAAAATAATGTGCAATCGAATGTGAAAAATGTGAGAATGTCAAGATATGGAATTACACCGCATTATCCAATATTTTAATTTCTCAATTTATTAATTTGAAATATTTTGAGATAATATTAAACCGATAATCTAACTCTCATTAAAATTATAAATTTAATAATATCTTTTTCAGAAAACTAATTTAAAAATGTCACACAGTGAAAAATTAAGAACTATACTATTTTTAAAAAATTACCCGCTAGGATCAATTTAATAAAAACAGTATGAATTCTCAAATATCAACACGGGATTAATATTCAAATTTTGGAAAAACCTATCTCTAGTTCGATTCCTAAATTCAAACATTAATTTGTACAATTAATTTACTAACTCTCGTTACATAAATTAATTGGTGACAGTTAAAAATTATTTTTTCTAGAATTATAACAATTAATGAATTTAATTAATTAATATAATACCCTACACAGTGCATCCTACCCCTTGAACGGGGTGTTTAAACTAATATTCTCATATGAGAACATAACACAATAATCAAATGAATGTCAAGAATAATATAAAATGAAACAAGAAGAAGAAATACAGTACGCAATTTTTTCTATCGAATAATATTCTTGAAATCTCGACATTCATCCAATCTTTTTCATAAATTTCCACATTTGATTACACCAAGAAGACTAAAAAACAAACTTAAAAATTATTCTAAATTAAACTTATTTTTTTGGATTTTTTTGAATTTTTTTTATCATCGTACTTTGTACATAATATACATTGTCTTCTCTCTTATGCAGTCTCTCCTCCCTGTGCGAGTCCTCTAGATGTGTCCCTGTTATGAGTTGACCCTCTTTTTATAACCCACAAATGTTTTTTTTTTTGGACGATTTTGTTAGATTTGGATCTTTGCCAAGTCAAACATAATTTTCAACAGTTAAAAGCATGTGGGTCTTCTTATATTTTGTGGCAGATGATAGAATGGGGTGTAGAAGTGCCGATTTTTGTGGGAACATGGATATGATTCGGTAAATGGGTCTTTCAAGGTTGATTTTGAATCGGGTTAGAGCTGGCTCGTGGGTGGTCTAGTCAGGGGTGGGTCGGTCATCAGGGTCGTGGGTCGGGTTCACACGGAAGGGTTCCAGGTTTGATGTTTAGAGTTTGGTTCAACCGAGTATGGTGGAGTTGGGTCTGCCCGGTTTGGGCTTCGTAGCAGGTGGGTACGAGGGTCTCACTGGATTCAGGTATAGGATCGGATGTTCTTGGTCCCCCGCGACGGGGTTGCTATGATGGAGGCTGATTTGGTTATAGGGGAAGAGAGAGAATGTGGATTTGGTGTAGGAAGATGGTGAATAGTGTATGGGATTGGGTGTAGTGGTTGAGTGTGGTAAGGGTGTATGGTAAGAAAAGTGAGGGTTAGGGATTAATTTAGATGTATATGAGTGTAGGGTGTAGGATATGTGTGTGTGTGTGTTAGTATCCTAAAAAAAGACACTATCTAACTAAAAAATAAAACTAATAAAACTAAAAATTAAAATCTACAAAAAAAAACCATAATCTATATATACAAAAACACTCAAATAATAAATACTAATAATATAAAAAAACCAAAAACTAAAGTCCTAAAAAAATGTAAAATCTAATCAAACTAAAAATAACTTCCCAAAAACTAATCCTAATAAAATAAAATAAAGTGAAATAAAGACTAAAAACTAAAAGGTAAAAAATCAAAAATAAAAAATAAAAATCACAATAAAACTACACTAAATAAAAAGAAATAGAAAATAAAGAAAATAAATTCTAAAAATTCTAAATAAATCTAAAATAAATCCTAAAAATAAAACTGACTCAAAATAAAAAAATCTAAAAATTGATAAAAGTACTAACTAGACACACACAGGGCTCGGGGAATGGTCTGGGATCGGTGTAGGCTTAGGCTTGGTTCGGGGATAGGTTCGAGACATCGGAATTCATCTCGGTAAGCTCGAACAGGACTTCAGACTTCTCGGTGCTTTAATTTCTTCGCTTCATTCTTTTGATCGCTATTGTGTCGTAATTATGTCGATTTAGCAATATTTGATGTCGCGACTGCGTATTGACCTGTAAAATGATAAAATATGAACATAAGGCCAATTTTATTAAAAACGAGCGACTAAAATACATCTATTTGGGGCATAAATTATACACTTTTGGGTGATTATCAATGGCTATACAATACCACACTCATATCGAAATCTGAAGGAAAGTTTTGCATGTGTGTTGACTGCCGAGATTTGAACAAGGCTTCCCTGAAGGATGATTACTCTATATCCAATATCGACATGATTGTGGATAATACGATTAGCCATGCTCTCAAGTCATTTGTTGATGATTTTGCTGGATATAACCAGATTAAGATACACCCAGATCATCAAGAGAAAATCCATACTCGAAATGCCACCAGTCTAAATAAAAAAGGAAGTTCGGGGATTCCTTGGAAAGTTGCAGTATATCAGTCGATTCATCAGCCAATTGACTTCTATTTATTAACCCATCTTCAAACTCCTCCGGAAGGATTCAACTAACGAAGATTTTCAGGAGGCCTTTGACTGAATCAAGCAATATCTAGCCCGACCTTTGGTACTCATGCCACCGCAGCCTGGTCTTTCCTTACTCCTATATCTGATCGTAATAGACATCGCAACTGGGGCTTTGTTGGCCCAATATCTTGAAGAGTCCCATAAAGAGAGGGACATCTACTATAACAGTCGCAAGTTGGTCAGGCACGAGGTTAACTACACTTCCTTGGAGAAAGCGTGTCGCCCTTGTCTGGGTCACCCAAAAATTACGACACTATATGCTCGCTTTTTCCATCAAACTTATGTCCTAAATGCATCCTATTAAGTACCTGCTTGAGAAACCTGCACTATCTAGCTGAATGGCCCGATGGTTGATGTTTCTAATCGAATTTGATATTGTGTATGTCACGCAGAAAACCATGAAAAGAAGATCCATCTCTGACTACCTCTCTAATTACCCTATGGAAGAAATCGATGTTTGGATTTTTGAGTTCCCAGATGAAAATATCCTTTATACCTCCTAAGAAAACCACTGGTGGAAAATGTTCTTTTACGGCGCTGCCAACAAGAAAGGGTATGGCATTAGGATACTCCTAATTGTACCTGATGACTACCACACTCATATTTCCATCAAGCTCAATTTTCCCTGGACCAATAACAAGACCAAATATGAGGCATTCACGGTAGGCCTCAAAGTCGATCTCATGAAAGGAATTCGATGCCTAGATGTCTACGATTATTCAACCCTCATCATCGATCAAGTACTCAGAAGATGGAAAGTTAAAGACGAGAAAATCCTACCCTTTCATGCCCACCTAGAAGAGATGGCCTCCCAGTTCCAAGAAATCACCTTCCATTACCTGCCCCGAATAAAAAACAACTTAGACGATGCCCTTCCTACCTTAGCCTCCATGGTTGACATACCCTAAGGAATAACAATGGCCCCCCTCCTAGTCAAAAAGCAAGATAAACCAACCCAATGTTACCACATTGAGCTCATCATAGAAGAAGATCCTCATATAACTGATTGTTGGTACTACGACATCTGGCACCTCCTTAAGCATGGTAGGTATCCCCAAGATTCTAACAAGAAAGACCGAGCAACCCTTCGCAAACTGGTTGCCCAGTACATTATCTACGATAAAGCACTGTTCAAGAGAAACTTTGATGGAACCCATTTACACAACATTGTAAGGGATAACATTGAAGAGATAATGTAGAAAATCCACAACTAGGAGTGCGGACCCCACATGAATAGCCATATGCTTGCCAAGAAAATCATCCGGCAGGGTTACTATTGGACTACTATGGTTCAGGATTGCATCGTATATGTTCATAAGTACCTTAAATTCTAGTAGTTTTCCAACCTCCAACACTTGCCTCCATAGGAATTGTACAACATGACTTCTCATTGGTTATTCTCCACATGGGGCATCGATATCATAGGAAAAGTTACACTCAAGACCTCCAACAAGCATGAATTCATCTTAGTTGTCATCGATTACTTCACCAAATGGGTCAAAAATGAGTCATACGCGGTTTTAAATGCCAAAAATATGGCCAAGTTCATCCAAAAAAACATTATCTGCCGTTATAGGGTCCCGCAAGAGCAATTGTCAGACAACGGGTTATATTCCGAGGCAGAAGTCACAAAAATGGTCGACGAGTATGGGATTCAGAAACACAAATCTTATCCTTACTGACCTCAAACAAACGGAGCAGTCAAAGCCAATAATAAGAACCTTAAAGTGTCACAAAAATGGTCGACAAGTATGGATTCAAAGACACAAGTCTTCTCCTTACCGACCTCAAACCAACGGAGCTGTCAAAGCTGTTAATAAGAACCTCAAAGCAATCATCAGCAAAATGAATGAGAGTTGCCGAGATTCATCTGATCGGATCCCTTATGCCCTCTGGGGCTACCGCACTTCAGTTTGAGCATTTACTAGGGCTACCCCTTACTCTCTAGTGTACAATATGGAAGCAATCCTACCCGTTGAGCTAGAAATTCCTTTATTACGCGTCATGCTTGAAACTAAAATCAGCGAGGAAGACTGGCATCGTAGTCATCTTGACGAATTTTCACTCTTGGACTAAAGGAGACTGAAAGATCTATATCACATACAAAGTTACCATCGCTAAATAACACTATCATTCAACAAGAGAGTCAAGGATGGTGGTGTCCGAGAAGGGGACTTAGCCCTTAAAGAAATAGTAGAACCTATCTAGGAACCCATAGGGAAATTCAAGACCAATTGGAGTGGCCCCTACATTATAAAGAAGATCATATCCGGTGGTGCTGCTACGCTCACCGACATCGATAGGGAAGAGATCGACCGTCTAGTCAACCTAGACCGTCTCAAGAAATTTTACCCTTAATCTCGATGCACTACGACTCTTCTCATCTCCCATTTATTCTAAAAAAATCTTCATTTCCTTCTACTCAAAGGTACGTGGGGCCTGATCCTCTAAAAATATTTTTGCTTTAGAAAATGGAACTAATTTTTTTTTCAAAACCCCCAGAGGTACATAGGCAGCTTATACGCTTCACATGAACACAACCCCCTTCTTTCTCATAAAATGTTATTTATTTCTTATCTCCGAGAATGACGGTTCATTTTTATCAAGTACATGAACAAAATGATTATGTATGACTTAGCGATTGGTATAGATAATTCAAATGCAAAACTCATCAAGAGGCACAATAATATAATTAAAATTTCTTTATTTGATTGAAGAAAATTTTCATTACAATTACATCGTCATAGGGAGTCAAGCAACTTCCCCCACCAACCTAACCTTATTGTCCTAAAAATAAAACCAGGCAAACTACTCCTAGATAACCTTCCAAAATTTTATTCTCACACATAACCAAACACATCATAAAAGCTTCACAAATAAAACTCCCCAGGTATCCTGCCCATAGTTTCCAGAAGAACTAGCCCCATCATCATCTACATCTTGGGGTTCCCAAACCTCCCCTGCTTGGATGGAATACCCAAGGCGCTCTATGGAACGGTAAGCCTAGACCAGCCTAGGAAAAATAACTCTATGGTATCAAACATGACGAACCACCTTTAACCGGTCTCCCCAGCTAGCATCTTGACAACCACCCTCCTCCACAACCACTTCATGTAATCCCCGAAAACATGCCAAACTCTGCCAACAGACTGGGATGGACGGGGCGACGATCGATGATTATCCCATAGAGAGCCCAGCCGCATGCATATGCGCTTTATCAAATCCTTCATAGGAAAGAAGTCTAGTGTACTAGGTGGCACAATATGATCCCAGCCAAATTAGCACAAGAGCCACTAGGGAAAGTAGAAAGAAGTCTGTCGGAGGCCAAATAACGAAACATACTAGTATTCCTCCAGTTCTAGAATGAGCTATAACTTTACCAACCAAGGCACAGACTAATTCAAACCTCAAGCCCCGTACTCCACAAACCAGTTCTCCCAGTCCTCAATATCCATCCCACGCTAATAAAGTAATGAATAAAGAAGTTTGGCACAACTGCCAAGGGATATCCACATAAATAACATAATTGGTCTACCCCTCAGAAAGTCAAAATGGCCTTCTCGCTAAGCATCTAGATCATTCAGGGTCTCTGCCAGTATCATTGCCATTGGATTGTGATAGTATGACATCTATGAAATGATGGCTGCAAGTTATGGATCCTCCAACAGGTCCTTAGTCACCAACAGTTTTTGAAGTTAAGTTAAGGATAACGGCTTCGGCATAGCCCACATCACCAACATCCTATAGATGATCAGAATATAGAACAACTGGGAGAGAGGTCATTCCTCCTGTAACCAATGACCGAGCTATCAAGGGCAAGATATGGAGAAGTCCTGCTTAGATCTCTCGAGGAGACCGAGAAAATTTAGGCATGGACGCCGCATCATTATCAAAGTCAGACAATCTTCGTTCGAGCCAAAGAGAAAGACATGGTCCTCATGGTACCAGAATTGGACTACCGCCATCATCATATTCCATTCAATAGGCCGGTTATACCGTGATGAAATGCGATGCATGTTGAAAGCATCGTAGTCTACATTATATGAACACATAGCCTCTAAGTTTTCGAGGTAAAAATCAAATTTAAGACTTTTGGGGAGAGCCACAATTGTAAAATTATGAGACAAGAAGCAAGAAGTGAGAAAAATAAAGGAAATATGGATGGGTGAAGAAAATGCTCCACCATTACCCTTTTTATACTTGAAAAACTTAGCCAAAGACAAAAGTCCTGCAAATCCCGGAGGAAACCCTTCCTCATCAAGGACCAAGTAGTTGAAGAAAGTGAAATAAAATCCTTGGGTTGATTAGAATGGATTGACATGTCGATAGGCAAGACAAGGGGTGTGTCGATCAACAAACCCCCATTTTTGGAAATTCCCTTTTTCCTTTTTTTCCAAAGTCAAAAACTAAAAAAAAAATTATTGTAAGGAATTCAGAATTTCCTTCTCCATATATTTCCTTACTCATCTGGTTTTAAAATAAATTTTCTCTAATCATGTTAAATCCTTTTTATGGTCTCAGTAGGAGAGTAAAAAGTGCATATGCATTAAGTCACTAAAATAGAAATTAATAAAATCCCATTTCATTACATATATATTGCATGATTACATTTTGTCTTGTAGAAGAACACAAAAAACAATGGGACTCATCCTGAACGCCCCAAAACATTATCTTTCTCACCTTCTCTTTCTTTCTCTCTCTCTCTCTCTCTCTCTCTCTCTCTCTCTCTCTCTAATACCTTCCATCCCTGTGGCGTACACACTTTCCTGGGTGATGATATGACGAGCCTCCACTCCCTATTCCAGACCACTCCCTAGACAAAGCAGATGACACCAAGCAAGAAGGAACCGGGATCGACTCCCGAATATGAGAAATCACAGAATCCACCTATAGACACCCCATTCTGTTATCCCCTAAACTCTCCTTAGGTCCCTAGCACCTCCCTTCATCACTACAAACCCAGGTCATACCCCGAGTACTGACCTAGAAGCCATCGAGCACTCCCAGGCTCCGTTTGACCAAAAGTCAAAGTCTTCGACTCGACCGAGACTAAATGAATCTTTGAAGGGAACTGAAATCCCTTTCCAACAGTCCATCTCGTGCGCAATTCCGACGTACCATGCGAACGAATGACCTATTTTCCCCCAAAACTCAATCAGGAGGCCACTAGGGCACTCACGGGCTCTGTTTGACATAAGTCAACTCTTTAACTCAACCGATACTGAATGAATCTTCGAAGGGCACTGAAACTCCTTTCCAGCGGTCCATCCCGTGCGGGATTCTGACTTACTGTACGGACGAATGATCCGTTTTACTCCGAAAGGTCACCGAATGCTTCTAGGGCTCGGTTGACCGATTCAGCTCCCCGAGCGTGATTCTGATCGACGATTTGCGTTCTGCGACCGATTTTTCGAAAAGGCCTGAAAGACACTGCCAAACGGCAGGTCCCATACAAATTACGTGGACTTTAATATGTACGCGTTTCGGGCTAAAATCCGAGAATCGAGTCCAATTTTCTCATTTTTCATATTGGTCACCTTTTCATTTATACATTATTTTAATATACATTATATATGTGATCCTTATTGGTGTTTTATCCCTAACATATATTATGGTTTCATTATAATGATTAATATCTCGATAAACGCAGAAATCCTATTTTCTAACTATTATTTTGGGAATATTCTTATGGATGACCTCACTCTATCTTTTTCATGGTATGAGTAGGGCGACGCGTGGCTAATAATTTAGAAATTTTTAGTTATTATTTTACTATGACGTCAGAAAATATACTTGAGGAATGAAAAAAGAAAGAATATAGTCATTTAAAAATAGCTAAAATGTTTCCCCAATATTTGAAGAAATTATATGTTAATGCATGTCAAACATTTTATTCAGAAAGTATAGAAGATAATTTATTTTTGCAATTCAACTTCACATAAAGCTAAAAATGAAAATTACGAAATTTTAAATTTAAAAGGGTGTAGGACAATAAATTGATATATTAGAAGAAATATATTATCTTTCAATAGATGGATATATTATTAAATACGTTAAGAATATTAATGAATTATTACAAATCAATATTAGGGTTTGAAATTTTTAGACTAATTATATTTAGCAGCATAGTTGAGTATCTTTTTAGGATATTCATATAAGATGTAATTAAAAGCAAAAATGGAAAAAATTATATACATATTAACATATTTTTAAATAAAATTTATAAATACGTGAACATCAACCAAAATCATGTGATATACAAACTGAAATACATTTTCTGAAAATTAAAAGATGTTAACATCAGTTAGGGATAAAAATGTACATGAATTGAACAAATGGATTACCATAGGATATACAAACTGCAAGAAAAATATAAATAAAAACATATATAGTTAGTGCAAAAAAAGATTATTCAATTCAAATCTACCATTTACAATAGTATCAGAAATTCAATACCCACAATAAACTTATATTGGGACCAAAATCTGTAAAAGGACACATACTTCTAAGAGTTTAGTCGAAAGCCAACAAAACAAATATAAATCATTTTAAGGTTAACCATAATAGAATGGGTAATACACACACACACACACACACACACACAGAGAGAGAAAGGATATCATGCATACCCAGTTTGCATACCTTTCATGCGGACCATTTTTTTTAAAATAGTAAAAATAATAATTTTGGGTTGAATTTTTTTTATGGTTTTTAAACATTTCAGTAGGACCATAAAAAAAATTAGCCCAAAATGAATTGTTTTGTTATTTTAAAAAATCAGTCAAACTTTGTTAGTCTTTAAATTGTTAAAAACTGACAAAGTTTAACCGATTTTTTTAAAATAGCAAAAAATTCATTTTGAGCTGAATTTTTTTTATGGTCCTACTAAAATGTTTAAAAGTCATAAAAAATAGATAAAAAATATTTTTTTTACTATTTTATCAAAAATGGTCCGTGCCAGTAGTATGCAAATTGGGGTATGAATGAGCACCTCTCTCTCTCTCACACAGAGAGAGAGAGAGAGAGAGAGAGAGAGAGAGAGCGGATCTCATGAAGACCTCTATTTGCATACCGCTGGCGCGGACCAATTTTGATAAAATAATAAAAAAAAAAATTTTGAGCTAATTTTTTTCATATAGTTTTTAAACATTTCAGTAGGTCCATATAAAAAAAATCAACTCAAAATAATTTTTTTTACTATTTTTAAAAAATCGGTCAAACTTTATCAGTTTTTAACAACTTAAAAATTGATAAAATTTGACCGATTTTTTTATGGTCACATTGAAATGTTTAAAAAAACATAAAAAAAAATCAGCCCAAATTTTTTTTTTTACTATTTTAAAAAAATGGTCCTCATTCAGGATCCTCAAACTGGGACCTCACTTGATCCTTTCCCTATATATATATATATATATTTATTGTTGATTTTTTTTAGGAGTGAGAGTTCCTCGAACCCAAATGCATTAACCCTAAAATACAAAAAAAAAGTGTGTGTGTGTGTGTGTGTGTGTGCGTGCGTGCAATAACCCTAAGAGAGAGAGAGAGAGAGACGAGACGAGATAATTTGAGTTTTCAAACCTAACGTGAAAAAAGAAGAGAGTGTGAGAGAACCGTGGGTTTCAGATTACCAAATGAGAGAAGGAGACTTTGGGTTTTCACATACTCGGAGATGAATAGTCGTCACAATTGATAGTGACTTTTGACTATTCATCTTCTCAAGGTGATTAAGTGACGTTTAGGTCCACTTTCAAAACCATTTGCGGACGCAGTAAATATGATTCTACGCTACTAATAATTAAGGCATTAGCCACGTGATAGCTCTAAACTATTCTGGGCTACTATTTCATATTTATACATAGATTTATATTTTTATATTATTTGTTGATCTTTAAAGTCTATATGCTAGAGTTCTTCTTGTGGGTATTTCCATAGTAGTGTGATTGGCTTAAAAATACTTTAATATATATATATATATATATATATATATATATATAAAATCTAAATGTTCAATTTTTTCACCTCCAACTAAAACAAATACATTTGATAAAAAACAAAAATTTATATTTTCAATAAAAAAACTGTTTTTTATTTTTTTTTTAAAACTGTTTATAAAACATAAAATTTGTTTTCTTAAGAAACTGTTTTCTTAAAAGAGTGTTTTTTTTGTTTACAAATTTTATTTTTAGTAAAAAACTATTTTTTTGTACTATTTTAAAAATAATATTTTTACTATTTTCAAAAACTATGGCCTGCGACAGCGGTATGTATTGGCGGTCCGACCACATATGCATACCGCTAGCGCGGACCAATGGCGAGCGTCTGATCGAATTGATCGGGTCATTTAGGAACAAATTCAAGTCTACCAATCTGTTAGGATGCCTCAGCTGCATACATCACTGCACTTCCACTTGACACCTATCGTAATGATAAACGGCTCATCTCGCCATGACCTTCTCTTGAATTCTCAAAACATCTGTTGCTGCATCCCCGCAGGGGTAGAGAACCCGGCATTGTCTCGGCTGTGATACTGGAGGCTCCAGGGAAGTTGGAATAGGAGAGCACTCATCTTGGGGTGGGCTTACTACTTAGATGCTTTCAGCAGTTATCCACTCCGCACTTGGCTACCCAACATTTATCGTGAACACGATAACTGGTACACCAGAGGTGCGTCCTTCCCAGTCCTCTCAATGCCCTAACGCCTACATCGGATATGTACCGAACTATCTCACGACGTTCTGAACCCAACTCACGTACCGCTTTAATGGGCGAATAACCCAACCATTGGAACATACTAAAGCCCTAGGTGGCGAAGAGACGACATCGAGGTGCCAAACCTTTCCGTCGATGTGAGCTCTTAGGGTGGTCCGTGCCAGCGATATGTATAGGTGGTCGGTCTGCCTATACATACCGTTGGCGCGGACCATTTTTTTAAATAGTAAAAAGATTATTTTTAAAATATTACAAAAAAAATATTTTAACCAAAAATAAAATTTATAAATAAAAAAAATTAAGAAAACAATTTTTTAAGAAAACAAATTTTAGGTTTTATAAAGAGTTTTTTAATAAAAAAAAAGATAAGATTTTACGCTTTATAAACAATTTTTTTATACAAAATTTTTTTTTTTATTGAAAATATAAATTTTGTTTTTTATCAAATGTATTTGTTTTAGATGGAGGTGAAAAAATTGGACATTTAGATTTCATAAACCTAACGGCACAATTGTCATTTACTACCCAAAGGGTGTGGGGGTAGACATAAAGGGTATGGAAATAGCTATTCCCTATATATATATATATATATATATATATATATATATATATATATATATATATATATATATATATATATATATATATATACAGAAAGTCTCATGTAAAGATTCTTTATGGTGCAGACCCCAGTATATACCATTTTTTAAAAATAGTAAAAAAATAATTTTTTTTATGAAACTTCTTGGATATGATCTCCATGGTGAGAATATCATCTCCAATTTTTTTCGTCAAAAAAATGACTAAAAAAAGCATTGAGATGAGGTGATATGTAAAAAAATGATATAAATATGCATTTTCAACCGTTGAAATGTTGGATTGGCGCAATTTATTGATTGAATTTTTTTATGAAACTTCATGGATATGATCTTCTCACTATAGAGATCATATCCATGAAGTTTCATTAAAAAATTCAATCAAAAAATGGATGAGATGATCGCTAACATTTCAACGGTCGAAAATGCACCTTTATACCATTTTTTTACATATCATCACAACGTTTTTTAATTGATTTTTTTGATGAAAAAAATTGAAGGTGATCTTCCTACCATAGAGATCATATCCATGAAGTTTCATAAAAAAATTCATTTTTTTAATATTTTAAAAAAATGGTATGTACCGTAGTCTGCACTATAAGAAATCCTTACAAGAGAGGGCCTATATATATGAAAAATCTCACCTATATCATGCTTTATACGTCATTCATACATCACACCTAGTTATAGGCTATAAAAAACTTTTTTTTTAATTTTTTATTTTTCTCTTGAAATCAACCTTCCAATAAACCCATGTTCAAAAAATTAGATGAAAATATATTTTGTAGCTATTTTTAAAAAATTTACAAAAAACTCCTTAAAATACCTTATTTATAAGGGTCTGTGCCAACAGTTTTTGTGAATTTTTTAAAAATAGCTACGAAATGTATTTTGACATAATTTTTTGATTATGGGTTGATTGGAAGGTTAATTTCAAGAGACAAAGAAAAAAAATGGAAAAAATATATCTAATGCCCTAGAAATAAGTGTGATGTATACATTATGATGTAGGTGAGTCTCTCTCTCTCTCTCTCTCTCTCTCTCTCTCTCTCTCTCTTTATATATATATATATATATATATATATATATATATATATATATATATATATATATATATGTATGTGTGTGTGTGTGTGTGTGTCCCCAATGAAGACAATGATTTTTTTACTATTTTTATTATGGAATAATTCTTGAAAATATAGATGTGTCTATAAATATATATTACATATTTATACTTACTGACCTGGAAGGCATAAAGGAAATGAAAGGCATAAAGTCAAGTATATTTTTTCCTTTAAATTGTGAGAAGAACAAATAATATGTTAATATGTATATTGACTACAGAATGATATTAGATACTAAAATATAAGATTTTTTTTATTAATAATTAACATCACACAACTAAAATTTCATTTTGGGTGATATTTTATAATAAAGGGTAATTTGTTATTAATCATGGTCATCAATGTAAGAAATTCTCATAAAAATTAAAATTAATTTGTTACTCATTTGATAATCAATCAAATAATTGAAATACATTACCTAACATATGATTGCATTGTAAACTAACTTTTTATAAAGCATTTGAACAATATGGTTATAATGTGATTTTTTTCATCAAGATATAAATCACATACACTACACCAAATCTGCCGAATTGTCAAGGTCATTGACCTTGACAAATCCAACTTGTCACGGTCAATGACCGTGACATTTCGAGGCGAGACAACTTTTTTTGTCACGGTCGTGTCGCGGTCAATGATCGTGACACGTTTGTCACGGTTATAAACCGTGACAAAGCCGTGACCCTTTTTAAAAAAATTGTCACGGCCATTGACCGTGACACTTCCGTGATAACTTTTTGTCACGGGCGTGTCACGGTCAATGACCGTGACAATTCTGGACAGAATTTAAAAAAAATCTGCTAGGCAGTATGGCCACTACCATTGCCCAGCAGTATCCAAACATCATATATCCAAACAAACTAAAGATAATGCAAATACATATTCAAATAGAGACAATATGCATCACGATATAATTCAAATGTCACAACTTAAAACAATTCAATTCAAACTTAAAACAATTCAATTCAAACTTAAAACAATGTCACTACATGTCTGGTGTATTGTTAAAACTGAGGAGGTGAGTAGGCCACACGACATACGAATTGACGCACCCACTAATATACGTCGTGCCGCATTGTTCGCGCAACCACAATAGGGAGTTCTCCTTCCCGGGTATGACATGTGTGACGAGCACCCTGGACTCCATCTCTTGAAGCGCATGTCCATGAACTATTCCACCCTGGACGATATTCGGGTCCCTCAACCCCCGCCCTATCCCCTGGCCATCAAATACGTCCAATATGAACACGCTCGGCCAACCAAGTGTCGACATTGGTCTGTTGAAGGGCGCCAAATAGGAAAGTGGATCATCGAAGTACGAACGTGTCGGTGATGAAGCAACGAGGTCAACATCCTCGTCATCCTGCGCCTCGTCCTCCCACACCTCCTCCTCCACCGCCTTCTCCTTCCCTTTCCCATTCCCTTTACGGTCTCCGCCCAATGTACGCTTCATGGATGTGTACATATCTTGGACCGTCGCCTCCAAACGGGACAGCTTCGAGTCGTGTGAATCCACCGTTCGAGCCAACCCGGTGTCGCTGGTCTCCAATCCGATGATCCTAGATTTGGACACCCGCGAGCTCACCCCCCTGTCCTCCCCTTGCGATCAGAGCCAAGCACTTGCCTGAGTGCATCTGTGGACAAAGATTCCTTGTCGGCATTAGACTCCGACTCATGCACTTCCTTAAGCTTTGCCTGAAACGACAAAAAGCATATGATTAGTAAAATAGGTAAATTAAAAAATTATAACGTAATTAACAAAAATTAAACTGTCGGATTACTTACAATCGTGTCCGCGACGCTTGGGGACACCTCCTTGTCCTTCCCCTTCTTCTTCCGAAGAGCCACATAAGTATCGAGCCTATGTGGCTTACCCCCTGGCCCACTCCCTACCCCCTGAAATAAAATAAAGTAAAGTAAAATTAGTATCGGCCCCGCAAAGTAAAATAATGAAGAATAATATATTTCTATAGTTATAGAAAAATTAAATATTACCTGCATCCTATGCTCCACCTCGACGTAAGAAGTCCGACCGGAGTAGTGCACGTCCGTCTTTTTTGCCCGATTTTCCCTCCCCGATTGGCGAGATGCCAATTGTCGATCCTCGATCTCATTGTCAATGAACTTCTGCCATTGTGCCAATGAGATCGGCTCCTTGGGGGGGACAGATTCACGCCATTGGATAATCGACTCTCATGTTTTCCCAAAGTACCGTGCCCGCATATTTTTTTTCCACGACTTGAGTTTCTCCCTAATCTGCTCCAACACGGGATCGCGTAGCTTTGGATCCAAGTTGAATTGTTCCTGTCCAACAAATACAGTGTTAGTTGCGAATAAATATAAATATAAATATAAATATGAAATCGAAATTGAAATTGAAATTGAAATTGAAATTGAAATTGAAATTGAAATTGAAATTGAAATTGAAATTGAAATTGAAATTGAAATTGAAATTGAAATTGAAATTGAAATTGAAATATAAATATATTACCTGTAGTGCCGCCCAAACAGCTAACTTGAGCTCATATGGCACCTCCTTCCAACTCATAAACCCCGGGCCGATGACCGTCTTTAGCAGAACGAGGGATATCGCTAATATCTCCGATTTGTTCTCGACGGTAATCCCATATTTCCCATATTTTGGGAGCCTAGGGGCGGAAGAGCCCTCGTCGCCTCCACTACCACCGACCCCAGACGACATCATCATAAACAGCATCATCATCTTCGCCTTAATATCTGAAGGAGACATTTGCTGTAAAAAAATGTTATTAGTACAACAAGGTTCTAAAAAATGCGGGGCGTAATCGAGGCGTGGAGGCCAAACCATAAGCCTTAGAAGCCTAGGCGGGCCTTGGCGTAAAAAGGCGTTTAAGACTTTTTAATATATATTAATATTTTTTAACCATAACAAGGCTATTAAAATACTAAACTTGTACATATCCTAAAAATATGTCTGAATATTTGCAAATAAAAATACTATTTGATTATTTTGGATGAGATAATGGTCCAGTTTGTAAAAAAATCTTTAAAAGGCGATATTGTTTCACTAAAGCATTGTTGTTTTAAGAGAAAAAGTACACCTTAAGGGTTTTACCAAGCATAAGGCGTCAAAATCTTAAGGCGGGGCGTTTCTCCCAAGCCTCAAGCCTAGGCGGGTTTTTTAGAACAATGGTACAGATATAATATTTTCAATTTTAAGGATTATTTTCATCACTTAGTGTTCATCTAAGTTCTAGTATAATAAGTTCCTATAAAAATCTTTAATAAAATTCTCATATCTTCTTTCAATTTAAACACACACACAGTAGTGACTATCTATTTAAAATAATCTCAATGTTAATTTCAGGTATTGAATTTCTACTATTGTTTTGTGCTTTTTATAAATCATACCCCACCCCCACCCCACCCCACCCACCCCCACTCCCACCCCAACATGTTTACGGGCTTTCATCACCCGTCATAAATTTTTCGATCCGTGAATTACTGGCCAGTTGTCTTGGGTCTTTTAGTCCCTTAACATTACTTTAAGAATTTTACCCAATCTAAATACCACATTTTCTTTCTTGTTATACACTTGAACACGTTTTGTTATTTAGTCCTTATTAATTTATCTTTGATGTATTACCAGCATCTTTACTTTTATAAACTTTATTTAATTTTCAATTTTAAGGACTATTTTCATCACTTAGTGTTCATCTAAGTTCTAGTATAACAAGTTCCCATAAAAATATTTAATAAAGTATTATCACAAATATAAACTAAGAGTGATAAAATAACTTTGAGGCATATAAATTATTTGTGACAAAGTAAGATTATGGAAACCCCACTTTTCTTTCTATAACTCCCATTTTATTAAACTTTAAATATAATTAGGGGTGTATAGAAAGAAAAGTTAAATAGGAATAAAAACAACATTTTTAAAATATGAAGGGCTCACCAATTTGATCAAATTTTTCAACAACATAGACTAATTGATCTTTATTATAAGACAATTACTACAAATTTATGTGCATCGCCCGAATTCAAAAAGTAATTTAATGACTAAAGTAATACTTTTTTTAACTTTAGTTATTCACCACAAATCTTAAAAAATATTTTATTTTTCATGCTTTTAGCAACTTCGGATGCCATTTTAACCCTTATTGTAGTTTTTAGTTTTTATGCTTTTATTTGATGGATATAAAGTCATGTCATTATTTCACCATATAAAGTCAACAAAAAACGTCATATATGGTTTTTTTCTCCATTAGTATAAGTATATAGCGATTATTTCACACTTAAATCACATATTAAGCCGGCCTTCATTTTTTTATGAAATTTGTAGAAAATTACTTATTTATTTTGAATGAAAATAAATTGTTATCCAATATTTTTGGATATTATTTACATTTACATTTACATTTTTGGATATTATTTTTGGATATTATTTACATTTACATTTTTGGATATTATTTTTGAAAATTTATAGAAAACTACTTATTTATTTACATTTTTAACCCCCTACCCCCACCCTGTCCCACCCCCTACCCCCCACCCTGCCCCCACCATGCCCCACCCCTACCCCCACCCTGCCCCACCCCCCACACACGCACACACACACGCACATATATACACACATACACACATATATATACACACAAACATATATATAAATGGAAGAGAGAGAGAGAGAGAGAGAGAGAATTAAACCTGAAAGTAGAAAGAGAGAGAGAGAGCAGCGTCGAGAGAGAGAGAGAGGGAGGGAACGGCGGGAGGGAAAAAATAAGGGGGAAAGGGTTTTTGCTGCAAACATTGTCACGGTCGTGTCAAGGTCATTGACCGTGACAATTCTTTGTCACGGTCGTGTCAAGGTCAATGACCGTGACACAAAATGCGTGTTTTTTGTCACGGTCAATGACCTTGACAAGGGTGACCGGATGTAAGGTGACAATTTGACCATTTTGGTGTAGTGATATTTTTTAGACATAAGGATAAAAACATACAATTTAAACAAAGTTAACGAAAAACAAAATGATGATCTAAATAACCCGTATCCATTATTACTTGTGAAGTTGAACTCCAAGCACAAATTACTTTAACTTACTGGAGTCTATTATATACTCTATATGCCCTTGATAATGTTTTGATGCCTAAAATATATTTGGTCAGTTCTGTTAATCACAATCTATTCCCATTGGGAGAAGTTGAACTCCCACGTTAGAGATAACTCGATCAGATATTGTAATTTAGGGAAATTTCTTTATAGGTTTTATCGGTTGTTGCTAAATGTTTGAGCCATTAGAAGGAAGAAATACAATAAAAATAAAGAGTCTATTATATACTCCATACATATTTTTTGAATGAATACTCCAAATTTGCTAGCATGCTTAAAATACAGTTGCACCATTAAGTTGAAACCCTCAAACTACCTTTCAAGCCTAAGGTCATGAAAGTTATTGAATTTGTTTCTCAAGACCCACAACAGCCTGCTGGAAAGAAGGAAGAAGATCAACTACTTTTTCTCATTTTTCAAATATCTTTTGTCTACATGTAGAATATATAGAGATCTTGGGAAAGGGGATATTTAATGTTTTGGGGAAAGAGAAAGGACAATTGAGTAAGGGAAAGAGACGGGTGGGTTGTAATGACTCTTGAAAAATGGATGTATATATAAATACATACATAATTAAAAAAAGATCTTGATAACATATGCACTAAGGGTAAATGTGGATTCCGATATACAATTAATAAGACACAAATACTCATGTGAAGCTTTTGTACTTACTATTTTGAGGGTCAAAACATGTGCCCTAAGAGCACATGTTAAAACAAGGGTGTTTTTAGTTGGACCCCTCTTATCTGTATAGAAAGAGGACCTTTATTAAACCCACATATATAGGTGAATATATATTCAATACACCGTATCCCCGGGTGTGTAGAGAAAAAAATGAAACGGGCTTTTAGACGGATCTAAACGCATTTTAAACAAGTTACTTCAGACTCGTTTCTGAATGGGCATTTAGAATCTGTTTTCTCACTCGTCTCTTCTACAGATCTTCACTCGTCTCTACTTTAGATCTTCATTTCTAGTTCAGGTGGACCTCTTTTATTCTCAGCTTTCGTAAACCATGGAAGTTTCGTTCCGCACAAACCATCGGTAATCTTTTTCAGCATTCATGTTATGTATTAGTCTGAATCATGATGTTATGTATTAGACTTAGATTACAATGTTAAATATGTAGCTTATCGTTTCATGTTTCGTGACATTGTATATATATATATACACACACAGACACAGACACGCACACTAGAGGCACCTGATTACTCTAGCCTAGTAATTTCAAGCTAGAAAGTTAATTTGACATTTCATCAGAGGCACCTGATTATTCATATAGACTTATCTTTCTTATGATGTCATTTCTCCCAAAGTATGATAATAGGACCAAACCATGAGTCTGCAAAGTCTAGGTCTCAGAAGGATACGAGATTAATTAGAAATTTGAGCATGGAATTACAAGGAACCATTGAGTCTAAGATATCACGTTCTTCTAACACAAAGAAGAAAAAATCACTGAGTCTAGTTCGAAAAAGAAAAATCAGTGAGTCAAATGAATATGTACTTGATGAAGAACTGATTACGAGAAGAAGAAAAAAATTCACACTCAAATGTCAACTAATCTTGATTAAAAAAACATGTTACCGGAGAAAGCCCGAACACACTTTGTTGTAATTGTTTCCCTGTATAAAGAAACACAAATATATGAGAAGAAATAAAATTATTTTTAAAACACATTAAAGTAATAATTAATTGTTTTTCCATACCTCACTCAATATGAAAACATATTAAGTCAATCGCATAAGATATGCTTGAATCTCCATTTGTCTGTTGCAAATAATTATCAGATTTTAGATGATATTAAAAAAAATTAAAAATAATGTTTTTGATAATATAATATTATTCGTATTGTAGAGAGCATACCTTCGACGATCTTCATTTGCATATTATAGGTCTCCGATGATGGATAACCAATAAAGCGATCCCATTTGTTGATGTAAAAAATTAGATTACTCTAATTGTTCAATTACAGATAAATAAATGAGACAAAATATTTTTAAGTGGTTCAGCCTTATATGAATGGCCTACGTCCACTGTTATGTTATTGCTGATTGTTTGGGAATTCTCGATTACAAGTACTATCCAGAAATTCCGGTCCCCTTGAATGAGGGTAATACAATGTATTTATAGCCTTGAGGCCATAATCTGAAAGGGTGATACATTAAATGATATACATATGAAAGGGTAATTCATTTAATGCTCTTCAAGCGTGTGCGTCAAGATGATAAGCATTCAATGAATAGTTGAAATGTTGATTATCTGGCAATCAATGTTGTGGTCGAGATGCAGCTCGAACCGCCTTAGTTGCTCGTCTTTCAAGAGTTCCTCGGAGAGATGGAGTTCCTCGGAGCATTGGAGTTCCTCGGAGCATTGGATTTCCTCGGAGAGCTAGAGGTCCTCGGAGTATACTTGTTGCTCGGAGTGAGTCTGACTTGGTCGGGGAAATAGACTTCCTCGTTGCTATTGTGCCACGTAGATCGACACATGTCTTCTTGTGATTCGTCTATATCAGCATACTAATTTTGGTATCAACAGAAGCCCCCAATGTTTCATATTTCGAACTTTGAAGAGTATGGAACATTCTTTCTCGGTATATGGCAATATTAAATGATCTTCCTGGTTTTTAGGAACATTTCTCTGTATTTGAATTTCCTTCCAAATTCGCAGAATCCACCTTTTTGCATTTTTATAAGCGCTTCGATCTTCGTGCACTTTTTGTCATTTTAGCCGCCGATAGCGTAATAGTTTCTTTTTGTAATCATTTCTTTCGCCGCTTCCCAAGGCAAAGTATTTAAGCTTCATAGGCAATCCCATCGTCTTCTACCTTTTGCAATTTCTGCTTTCAAGTTTTCCATAGTCTTTCTCTCTCTAGTGCATTCATCCTTTTCTCCGTTCATTGTCAACAGATCTCCCTTTTTTCTGTAAGATCTTCTTCCTTTCTTTTATTCACCATGGTTTATGTTATTGAATCTCTTGAGAAATTCCGTTCTAATTTTTCTATTCCATCTTGGGTAACTTTGGAGAATCTTTCTGAGCCTTTAAATTATTTTCGTTTGGCTGAGGGACACTGGTTCCCCAGCCTCTTTATTGCTGAATGTGGATTTTCTTTTCCACCAAACCCCTTGTGCTTAGAATTCTGTCAGTATTTCGATGTTGTCCCTGCAAAAATAGCCCCCAACACATGGAGGATAGTTAATGGGGTGTATAGGTTAAATCAAACTCATGGAACCCGTATAGGAATTCCTGAGATTATGTACTGTTATAGATGGGTTGTTCTAGACAATGTTTATTATTTAAAAACTAGATTTTTGAATAGGGCTTTAGTAGTCAATCTCCCTGATGCAAATAGGGATTATTTTGAACATGGGGTAGTTATCAAAAATTGGCAACATGCCCCTTTGGTTGGAGATAAAGTATATGAAGGTCCCAAATGCCCTCCATATGGCAATGGGATAGGTATTTTCATCTTATTTTATTTTTGAAATTATGATTTCATTATGTTTGATAAAATGTATGACTGATATTTCACTATTTATTTGTTTGCAGTTGACAGTAAGAGAAAAACTCCGAAAGAATCAGAAGTAAATATTAAACATTTGAAACTTATCTGGAGCTTGCATCAGAAAGTTGCAGACGAGCACATTAGGTCTGCCTCATACTTGTTGCAGTACAAGATCTATACATCATCCTTTATTGCTCGTCCTGTGGTCAGCATTAGTGAACCATTGCCAGCTTCTGAGGATTCTTCACCAGATTCTCACATTCCTCTGAGTCAAAAAATGGGCAAAAGAAGAGTTCCTGCTATCTTTGAGGAGACTGCCTCTGCTGGAGAGGGAAAAAAGAACAAGTCTGGCGTCCCAAAGGGGACAAAGAAAGTAGATGCCACCACTTCTTTTGCTCCGAGGAAGGCTGCCGAGAAGCCCCCAGTGGCTCCTAGTAAGAAGGATGCACTTGTGGAAGTGATCACCATTTCCCCAACCAAAAGTTCTTCTTTGGTTGAAACTGTTGAAGTGCCACCGAGGAGACTGAAGAAATCCTCCTCGGTCAGTTTTTCTGAAACCATTCCCCAGCTCCAAGCTAGTGGAGCTGGTGTTCCAACTATTATTCCCCCGAGTTCTGCAATGAGCTCGGTAAAGACTTGGACCATTCCTGAAGTCCAAGGAATTGAGGAAAACATGTCTAGGGATATGCTGACATCCCTAGATACTCGTCACATTGCTTCAGTAAGTTTCTCTTATCCTGAATTTTTCTTTCTTTCCATCAATACAAGTATCTCTGTAATGACTTATCATTATTTTCTTCTTTTTCCAGCTGGTGAGTTTCTTTAACACCATAGTGAAGAAAGATGAAGCGATCAAGGCTTCTAGCTCCTCGTCTGGAGTAGAGGATGCTTTACAGGGCTTGGCCCAATATTTGAAGGATTCTCGTCAAAAGTATGACAAGGATAGGGGTGAATGGGAGTAGAAGTTGGTTGCATCTGAGGCAGAGAATGTGCAGTTGGGAAATAAGGTGAAAGACTTGGAGAGAGAGAATAAAAAATATGCCGAGAAGCTCACAAGCTTTGGGGAGCTTGAAAATAAGTTGAAATCGGCTGAGGAAGAGCTAACCCTTCTGCGAGAAGTAAATCGCCAGAAGGAGGAGGTGGAGGCCAAGTTGAAAGCCTCCGAGGATCTTCTATCCGAGAAGCTCTCCTCGGAAAGAATGAAAAGAAAAGTGGTTGTGAAAAAATCTTTTCGTACCGGTTGGGATAAAGGATGGGACAGGGGGTAGCAGCTATGATGACCCAGGTGCAGTATGGGAGTTTGAAATACTTCCGAGATGGTTGGGTTGCTGCCCTGCAAGAATTGAAGGTTAGCGAGGACTCTAAGCTATTTCAACAACATCTTCTGGACCCCCTCCTATAATTGAAGATGAGGAAGAAGACGAAGCTGCATCCGAGGAGTCTTCAATGATAATGGGTGATCAAGTCCTTGCTTCCCAACCTATTTAGACAGCTACCGAGGAGATTTCATCTTTTCCTGCTCCTCCTGAATAAATTCCAACTCCAGCCGACCAAATTATTGTTTCCACCGAGCAACCGAGCTCCTCGTCCCAGCCTCCCGAGAAAGTCTTGGGAGATAAGGAAAAGGTGTGAAGTTGTTCGGTATCTATTTTATTTTCTTTTACTTGTATTCTGTATTCTAAATGTTGTACTCTTTTTGATGATGTAATAAAAATCACCTTTTTATTCCTCTGCGTTGTTGATGTTCTGTCTGCTTCTTTTATTAACACTTGCCTTCTCTTCTTTACTAGTTTATGGCTAGAATGGAATTACTGTCTGCCAACGATACAAAACTGATGCAGCAATGCCATGAATATTTTAAAGCTGGCCATACTGACCTGAGTGCAACAGAAATTGCTGATATCCTTGGTCATGATGCTTCAGACCAAGCAGTGGAGGCATATCAATACTTAAAATGTCTTCTTGATCGTGTTGTAGCCAACAATGTGGCTTATTACGAAATGATTGAAGACTTGCAAGGTACTCTTCATGAACTTCAGCAGCAGTATAAAGAGTCTTCAATTCTTTTGCATGAAGGGTATGAGAAGAAACTCAAACAACTTAGTGCTAAAACAGGTTATGACAAGATGCTTGCTGGCTATGAAGTGAGAGAGAGAACCCTAAAAGGTGAAGTCGAAGCATGCAGATAGATCACCGAGCTGCTGGAGCAAGAGAATAACAATTTGCAGAAAGAGTTGGCACAGTATAAGTCTGCAGCTTCATCTTCCACTGCTTTGGTACCGGTCACCGATGAAGGATTCTCATTTTTAGAGGTTGAGAATGCCAAATTGAGGCAAGAGTTAGAGGCTTTGAGAAGAGTTGGGCCTTCCACTGCTATTCGGGGACGAGGAAGAGGTTCTCGTGGACGAGGAGGAGTTGCTCAGAATGTTGACGAGGAACAAAATACTCAACCTGCTCGGGGACGACCAAGAGGTCTTCGTCGTACTGTTGAAGAAGCTCGTACTCAATCAATATTGGAAACCCAAGCGTTCCAATTGAATGCAAAAGATCGGGCTTTGTCTGAAATGTCCAAGAAAACCCAAACTCTGGAGGATCAACTTGCTTCGACAAAGTCTGCTCTGGATAATAAGGATGTTTTTACCAGAAACCTTCACGAGCAGTTAGAGAGAATAACTTTCCAATTTCACAAACAACCTCGTTAGTTCTGGATGGAAGGCTACAATGAGGCCCTTTGTCACTTGGATGCTCGCATTGAAAATGCCAATAATGAAGGTTATAAACAGGGATGGTTGAACGCCCTGGGTGTATTAAAACTAGAGCAGGGCCATTATTTATGGGATTATCATGCTCCTGGGATGCTCGATCTACTAGATCCACCATTCAAGCTTGATATGAGTTGGATCCCTGCTCGGGCCATCCCTCGTTGCTTGATCTCCCAGTATCTTGGTGACTATGCCCTTCATTCGCAGGTTGAATTATCTCGTCCGGAGCATTTACTGGATACACCTTCAATAGTGAACGTCAGAATGCTGCGAGATCTTAATTTCATTAATTCTCCCCTTTGCCTGGAAGATCCTCCTGCTGGCAAGGAGCCTATATCGAAAGCTGAAGGAAAAAAGCCAATAGAATAGGAAATTCTGATGTAATAATTAGTACACAATTTAATATCAATGTAATAAACTTGTGTAATTCATTTTGACTTTAATGAAAGAATTTCATTTTTGTTTGCAAATTTGTATTGTTGTTGTCTTGTATTTGTCAAACACTTTATATTTGTGCTCGCATAATAATATTGTGTGGTTCATCGACCAACTTGGTAATAAAAAAGTTTACAAGTATTAGTAATATTGCTCGATCACTTAATAATAAAGTAATGAGTATAAAAATGTTAAAAATTCTTCCAACCAACCAAGGTTGTTAAGTTGTGCTCGTCGACCAATTATAGTTAATGGGTTTTTATCCCTGGCCAACTATACTTGGTATTGTTTAAAATATTTTCTCCTCGTCGACCAACTATAGTTAGTGGATTTTTATCTCCGACCAACCATACTTGATTCAGTTTGGAATATTTTGTTCCTCGAGGAACTTTTATGTAATAAACTTACCTCCCGACCAACATAAGTTGGCATTTGAGAGCATATCTTGTTTCCTAACCAAACACGTTGGCATTTTTAGGAATGTTGATGTTGTTCTCGCCCTTTTACCAACCGGAGTTGGTCTGAGTTCGAACTATCGTGTTCTCGCTCTTTTACCAATCGGAGTTGGTCTGAGTTCGAACTATCATGTCCACTAACTCTTTTACCAACCGGAGTTAGTCTGAGCTAATGTACGCCTCCTAACCAAAGGAGTATGGGGTGTTCTCGCCCTTTTACCAACCAGAGTTGGTCTGGGTTTGAACTATCGTGTTCTCGCTCTTTTACCAACCGGAGTTGGTCTGAGTTCGAACTATCATATCCACTAACTCTTTTACCAACCGGAGTTGGTCTGAGCTAGTGTACGCCTCCTAACTAAAGGAGTATGGGGTGTTCTCGCCCTTTTACCAGCCGGAGTTGGTCTGGGTTCGAACTATCGTCTTCTTTTTACTGCCGAGCAGCGTTGTGTGCCAAGCAGCGTAGTGTTAAACACTAGTATTCCCCGAAAAATTTTCAATAAAAGGAGAGAAGATTGTGAAATATCATCGTTTTATTCATATTGATGGAACTGCTTTACATTTTACATCACTGATAATACTTGCGTAGGTGTTCAGCATTCCATGCATTCTTAAATTCCTCTCCTTCTAGAGTTGCTATTCGGTAAGTTCCTGGTCGAACAACTTCTGTAACTCGGTAAGGTCCATGCCAGTTTTCTTCCAACTTATTATGCTTCTGAACGACCCTCTTTAGCACGTAATCTCCTTTTTTTAAGTCGCATTTCTTCACCCTCTTGTTGTAGAACAGAGCTGTTCGTTGTTGGTAAGCAGCATTCCTAATGGCTGCCTCTTCTCTAACCTCCTCGAGCATATTCAAATCCAATTTTCTCATTAAGTCGCTGACTGGGGAATTGAAATTCAGCACTCTGTGTGTTGGAAGACCCAACTCGGTAGGTATTACGGCCTCACTTCCAAATGCCAGCATATATGGTGATTCTCCAGTTGCTGCTCGGGGGGTTGTTCGGTAAGCCCATAATACTGATTGTAGCTCATTAATCCAATTAGCTTTAGCCTCACTTAGCCTCTTCTTCAAACCATTCAGTAATGTTCTGTTCGTCGCTTCAGTCTGTCCATTGCTTTGAGGATGGCCTGGTGCTGAATGAACCTTCAAAATGTTTGACTGATGACAATAGGCGGCAAACTCCTCATTATCGAATTGTGTTCCATGGTCAGTGATGAAAGCATGAGGGAGACCATATCGGCAGATTATGTTCTTCCAAACGAACTGGTATACCTTCTCGTATGTCATATCAATAAGTGGCTCAGCTTTTACCCACTTAGTAAAATAATCCACTGCGATAGCGAGGTACTTGAATCTTCCTCGGGTCGTAGGCAGTGGTCCAACCAAATCAATTCCCCACATGGCAAATGGACAAGGGGAAGTTATGGGTGTCAACAATGCTTGTGGAGTTCGTCGGATGGAGGAAAAACGTTGGCATTTATCACATCTCTTAGCATAGGCTATACAATCAGCCCTCATCGTCGGCCAGTAGTATCCTTGCATCATCACCCTTTGCAAAAGCGTCCGACCTGCTACATGGGCTCCACAGGACCCTTCATGGATCTCTTCAATCAATTCTTTCACCTCGGAGGGATGTACACATCTCTGCAAACCTGCCATAATTCCTCGTCTATACAAAACACCATTAGTTAGTACATACCGAGCAACTTTAAACTTCAATTTCTTGGCAGCGAGCTTATCCTCCGGCAATTCTCCCTCCTCAATATATGCCATGATAGGATCCATCCAAGATGGTCCTAAATCAAGGGTAATAATATTCATTGTCAGATCTTCATCTATACTCCGACTTTCTAATACTTCAATTGGTATCGTTCTTCACAGCTCGCTACGAGTAGCTGATGCTAGTCGGGCCAGCGCGTCTGCTCGTGCATTCTCCATTCTTGGTATTTTGATCAACTGAATGGCATCAAATTCTGCCAACAACTCCATCGCCTTTGCATGATACTTGATCATTAATTCTCCTTTAACTGCATATGTTCCCATCATCTGATTCACAATTAATTGAGAATCACTGAATACCATCACTTGTTGCGCTTCCATAATCTTTGCTAAATTAAGACCTACTATCAAGGCTTCATACTTAGCCTCATTATTGGAGGCTTTGAATTGGAATCGCAAGGCATATTCCATGTCAATCTTGTCTGGGCTGTTCAAAATAATCCCTGCTCCACAACCTGTTGTGCAAGATGACCCATCTACATATAATCTCCATGTAGGTAACTCGTCTTCAAATTTCTTCTCTGACAAAGTTCCTCGGTGAAATACCTGCTGTTTTCTTTCATCCTCCCTTGATATTTTTTACTCCTCGTCGATCATCTCTTCTCGCTCTTTTACCAACTGGAGTTGGTCTGAGCTCGAATTTGATGATCTTTCTACATCCACAAGCCCTTTTACCAACCGGAGTTGGTATGGACTTATGTCTGTTGATCCTGTAACATCCACAGGTTGGTCAGCGAGCAACTTTTGTTCCTCGGGGGTATCAGGATATGTAAACTCTGCTATACAATCTGCTATAGCTTGCCCTTATAATGATGATCTGGGTTCATACACAATATCATATTCACCGAGCTCTATTGCCCAGTACATCAGTCTCCCTGATTTTTCTGGTTTATGAAGGGCTTGTCTTAATGGCATGTCGGTATACACGACGATGGTATGGTCCTGGAAATATGGCCTCATTCTTCTATTTGCTTCAATTAATGCCAAAGCCAACTTTTCCAGTTTTGGGTACCTGATCTCTGCACCTCGGAAAGCTTTACTTGTGTAATAAATTGGCTTCTGGACTCCATTCTCCATTCTGATTAACGCCGAGCTGACAGCATTCTCTGATACTGCCAGGTACAAGTACAACTTTTCTCCCATTACTGGTCTGGACAACAGTGGAGGTGCTCCTAAATATTTCTTCAAGTCTTGAAAGGCTTTCTCACATTCATCGTTCCACTTGAAAGTTTGTCGAAGTATTTTGAAGAATGGGAGGCATCTATCAGTTTCTCGGGATATAAATCTGTTGAGCGCTGCAACTCGTCCTGTAAGACTCTGCACTTCTTTCTTCGTCGTTGGAGATCACAACCCTAAAAGAGCTTTGATCTTTTCTGGATTCGCCTCAATGCCTCGCTGGTTGACGATGTATCCGAGGAACATTCCTTCTCGTACTCCAAATGTGCACTTCGTCGGGTTGAGCTTCATTTGGTATTTATCCAGTTGATCAAAGGTCTGACCTAAGTCAACTAGATGATCAACAGCTTTCTTGCTTTTTGTCAGCATATCATCGACATAGACTTCCATATTGCAACTGATTTGTTCGGCAAAAACCTTGTTCATCAGCCGCTGGTATGTCGCACCTGCATTTTTCAAACCAAAAGGCATAACATTATAACAATAAGTTCCTCTAGGGGTAATAAAAGAAGTACTTTCCCTATCTTCAGGTTTCATTTTGATCTGGTTGTAGCCAGAGTAAGCATCCATGAAGCTGAGTAGCTCGTGTCCCGAGGTAGCATCCACTAGTTGATCAATTCTGGGCAATGGAAAGTGATCTTTTGGGCACGCCTTGTTGAGATCGGTGAAATCAACACACATTCTCCATTTGTTGTTTTTCTTGTTTACCATCACCACATTTGCCAACCAGTCTGGATACTTCACATCTTCAATGAATTGGGCTTTTTGGAGCTTCTCGACCTCCTCTTGTATAGCTTGATTCTTCTCGGGACTGAATACTCTTCTTCTCTGTTTTACAGGTTTGATCTCCTTATTCACATTGAGCTCATGACATAAGAAGTTTGGATCTATTCCTGGCATGTCTTCATGACTCCATGCAAAAGTTTTCTTTCTGTTTCTCAAGAAAGCTATCAACTCCTGTTTTATTGAAGCATCTAACGACGAACCTATCTGAGTTGTTCGTTCAGGGTGTTCATCATCTAGAATAACATTTTTTGTAGATTCCACCACCTGTCCTTTTACAAGTTGGGATTCATATCTAGGATCCAGTGTTTCAATTTCTGTACCTTCATCCACCTGGTAGGTAGTAGTCTTTTTCCTTGACTCTTCAAGCTCCTCTTGTTCGACAGATGAATAATAGCATTCCCGAGCTACTTTTTGATCACCTTTCACAACTCCTACTCCAAAATTTGTTAGGAATTTTAAGCACTGATGTACTGTAGATGGAACTGCTTCGAACTTCTTCAAACCAAATCTTCACATGATGATGTTGTAAGCTGATTGCACATTTTTATCCATCACAAAAAAGCGTATTCTTTCTGTTCGACAAGCAGTCCAAGTTCCAATGAATATATCCAACTTGATCGTCCTAAGTGGAAAAACTTTCTCGCCAGCAAAACCCAGGAGAGGTTTGTGATAAGGTTCCAATTGAGATAATTTCAAATTTAAACTGTCAAAGCATGAGTAGTACATGATGTCTGCCGAACTACCATTATCTACCAAAACCCTTGAAATCACTACTTCTTTCATCCTCATTTTGATCACCAAAGGGTCGTCGTGAGGGTAAAGAACACCTGCAAGGTCGTTTTTTGAAAAACCAATGACCAGCTTCTCTTTGTTTACCTTCCTCGGGCGATCCTCTTCAGCCAAATTTATCCGTTGAATGTATGAGCAAGCCTGAGCCTCACCGAGGTAAGCTTTTCTTTCTGCAGTAAGATCTCCTCCTCCTACATCTCCACCTGTAATGACATTACAATCAAACGTTCCAAAACGTATTGAAAATACCTCGCGTTCTGGTTGTCTTGGCCTTTTGGGAAGATCGGGGTCATCCTCTGTATCATCTTCATGATCTCTCTTCTTCTTCTCCTCTGCTCGACGAGGAGATCTAGACCTCTCTCTAGTTCGGTCATTATTTCTTCTTTCACCTCCCCGATCAACATACTTTGCTAGTTTCCCTCTTCAGATGAGTGTTTCAATCTCGTTCTGAAGAGCTATATAATTTTTGGTCATATGGCCATGATCCTTATGGAACTCGCAATATTTCTCCTTGTTCCTCGTATCAGGTTCTGACCTCAGTTTCTTCGGCCACTTTACCTCCTCGCTATTATTGATTTCTTCCAAGACATGATTAATACCCATTTTCAAAGGAGTATAATTATCGAATTTTTTCAGGACTTCCCATGACGACCTACTATTCTTGGAATGCTTGTCACCGCCATTGACCTTATGCTCTTTCTTCTTAGATTTGTCGACTTCCACCTTGGTCTCTTTATCCATATTCTTCTTCGCAGCCATAGCCTCCTCGGCATTCATGATTTTGGCCGCTTTTGCCATCAACTCTGACATAGTTGTAGGTGGATCTTTGGCAAAAGTGTAATACAACTTGTTAGGCAACAGCCCACTCATCAAGGAGGTGATTGTTGTCTTTTCTTTATAATCTATGACCTCCAGCTTCTCGTTATTGAAACGAGTTATGTAATCTCTAGTACTCTCACCAGATTTTTGTCTAACACTTAACAAGTGTGGTACTCGTTTTACTGGCTTTGCTCCAAAACAGAAATTGCCAATGAACAACTCGGCCAACTGAAAGAAAGTTGAAATCTTACCCCGAGGAAGATTGTTGTACCATATCTGGGCAGATCCAGTAAGAGTTCACGAGAATTCTCTGCATCTCATCTCGTCGGGAACAGCATAGATGTCGGCAACAGCTTGATATTGCTCTATGTGAAGAACATGATTTGTCTTTCCATCATACTTGGGGGTCACCATAGGTGCTTTAAATTTCGACGGGGTAGGAAAATCCACAATGGCCTGGACAAAAGGTGTTCCTTGAACAAAAGTTCGTTGTAGGGGATTCTTTGCCTTAGCCATTTCTCCCAATCTATCCTCCAATCGCTAAATAGACCCTTTCCACGCATCATTTCCTTCCTCGGGCCTATTAGTTCGAGCAATTGACTGTTCTGAAGTGGGCTCCTGAGATCTATCTTGACGAGCAACTGGTCGTGATTGTGCTGATCCTTCTCTTAGATCTGATGGTTGTTGAAACTCCTCAACATGGTCTTAGGTGGACTCCTATTCCTCCTAGGGCATAATCGGCTGAAAGGAGATGCCCTGCTCAATCTTTCCAAAGCACTGGGTCTCTCTGGAGAGAGAGTGATACGTTGCTCAGTATCTGTAGCCCGTATTGATGAAGTTCGCCCAGGTTGATAAGAAAAATCATTAGATTCCTCATTACTATATGATTCAGTACGCCTGGATCGTGAAGAAACTAAATAGGTTTGCCTCTGACCACTTCGCTGTCCCGAATGTGCAGGTGCACCGCCATGAAGGGTCTGTATGAGTTTCCGCATTGTCTCTTGCATGGCGGTTTGTCCCTGAGCCAGATTTATCATAATTCCAGCCAGATCTGGAGGTGCAGAGGGATTTGGCGGATTTCCAGCATTTCCAACATTTCGATTGCTGGATTCCGGATTATCTGCCATTGATGATGAATGATTTCTAGTGAAAAACGATAACAACAATCGTTCCCATAGACGGCGCCAATCTGTTGATGTAAAAAATTAGATTACTCTAATTGTTCAATCACAGATAAATAAATGAGACAAAATATTTTTAAGTGGTTCAGCCTTATATGAATGGCCTACGTCCACTATTATGTTATTGCTGATTGTTTGGGAATTCTCAATTACAAGTACTATCCAGAAATTTCGGTCCCCTTGAATGAGGGTAATACAATGTATTTATAGCCTTGAGGCCATAATCTGAAAGGGTGATACATTAAATGATATACATATGAAAGGGTAATTCATTTAATGCTCTTTAAGCGTGTGCGTCAAGATGATAAGCATTCAATGAACAATTGAACTGTTGATTATCTGGCAATCAATGTTGTGGTCGAGATGCAGCTCGAACCGCCTTAGTTGCTCATCGTTCAAGAGTTCCTCGGAGAGCTGGAGTTCCTCGGAGCATTGGAGTTCCTCGGAGAGCTGGAGTTCCTCGGAGTATACTTGTTGCTCGGAGTGAGTCTGACTTGGTCGGGGAAATAGACTTCCTCGTTGCTATTGTGCCACGTAAATCGACACATGTCTTCTTGTGATTCGTCTATATCAGCATACTAATTTTGGTATCAACACCATTTATTAATTAAATCACTCGCCCTACTCACCCACTGCTCAGCATCCACGTATCGATGAAATTCCCACCCCAGAAAAATATGTGGCATTGGAGCTTCTTCCTTAAGGCTAACTTTCATAAAATGATTGTTATCATATAACACGATTGGAACTATATGCGCAACTTCACCGATTGGTCCCGTCCTTAGTAGTAAATAAGTGATATTTTGTTGTGGAGAATAAACACAAAGAACACAATTGAATTCAGTGGCAAACAAGCAACCCATTGCAGGAAATTGCATCCAATATCGACGATGGACAAAATTAGTACTGAAAAAATCTAACGCCTCCTGCACATCGTTGCATGTTTGGTCACCACCCAATATATTTAAGTGCGATTCTTTATGGTCTCGTAGCTCGGCCAGCATCTGACGCCGCACAATCATCCAACCATCATTTGGTTGGGAATGATCATAGGCTGTTTTTTTTTTAATTTCATGGACAGAGCATTTGTTGTTTGTTATATCTGCCGCCGTGTGTTTTTATCTGAGATAGAAGTCTTCGGGTTTTTTGTATCTGTTATGCTAAGGCAATAGAGTTCTATCCGAGATAGAACTCTCAGGAGTTAACTAACTGCATATGATATGCTTATTTCATATTTGTTAGCATAAGAGTTTTATCCGAGATAGAACGCTTAGGAGGTAATTGCTGGTTACTCTTTTCTGTTATTTGTGGGTTTTAAAAGAGGGTTATAAAAGTAATTGTTTATTTATCTTTACTTCATTAAGTACAAATAGAATTGGTGGGACTCTTTACAGAATAGATTGGTTCATCCAAAAGTACCCTAAAAAACTCTTTACAATTAGGTGGAGATGGGCGTGAGTTAGCGAAAGGTTAGGTAAGAGTGGATTGCTACTATAATTAAGGCATTAGCCACGTGACAGCCTAAACTATTTTGGACTACTATTATATATATATATATAGATAGATTTAAGTCCACATTTGCAACTTGAAGTTTTTTGCTAAAACCAATATTGCATTGATTGCATGTTCAGTCGGTAATCTGTTTTGATAAATAGCAGACAATATTTTATACCCCAGAAAATAAAAATATATTGAGTGCAATGCATTATGATGTGACCTTAGAAAAAAAAATCGGTCACTCTTTAATATTTTCTAATCCAAATAAATTATTTTTCACGCATTTTTCACGGTTGCAATCAAATACACCCTTAGGCCTCGTTTGATGCGCCGTATAAGAGATTCGTATTGGATAAAATTATCCTATCCATTGTTTGGTGTAACTTAGGATGTGATATGAGATGAAATAAGTTATCCAAAGTGAGCTACTTATCCCACAAGAAGTGGGATAAAAAAATCCCACCTCCAAGGTCGTATAAAATTATACGGTGTCAAAATTTGATTAAAAATTACTACTCTACCCTTATTAAGTTATAAAAAAAATTCACGCAACTTGCACTATCTCAAGTATTAGATAGCAGTCGGCGATCCCTTTGATTCACATAACTCTCCATTCATATTTTTCATCACGGTAGGTAACCTCCTCATTTTTTTTCCTTCTATTTTTTTTATATTTGTTGCTTTATCATGAACTACTATTTTGGTTTAAATCGATTTAATATTATGTTAACTCACCTACTAGACAAGTTGAAAGTTATGTGTTTTTAATATACCGCTAATATTTTGTTACACATATTTTTTTTAATGTATTATTAACCTATATGCTAGACAAGTTGAAAGTTGTATACAATTCAATTTATTTGTTTCTCTATGTTTTCGACGACTATTTTGGGTAAAATCGATGTTATTCAGTTGTGAGTTCAAGCAATGTTCTGCAACTGATTTGTTTTGAATCGAAAGAGAATATAGTAAGCAACCAGTTTTACTATCCCATTATGGCGGCTAGTTTGTGTACACATGATTTTTGTATGCGTGTAAGTGATTACTAGTGGTTGAGTGTGTACAAATTATAAATACAAATATAAGGCACGTTAAAATATATTGTTATCACATATTACCAAGCGCTCTAATAGTAAATTGCCAAAAAAAAATATGTGATAACATCCCACGTGGAATTAAATATTATCTTATTGAGTTAAAATGTGCGATAACAATATATTTTTTTATTATCAAATACAAAAGAAGGGTAATTTTGAAAAACTGGAGATAAATTAATCATATCTGGAGCATTTCAAACACATGACTGTATTATTATATCCCATCCCGTGTTCTTATTCGGAACTGTTCCAAACGCAGTATTGGAATAAGCCTTATACGGTCCATCCTTATCCTATCCAATCCGACTCTTATGCTATCCTATACAGACCCTTATACGACGTATCAAACGAGACCTTATTATATTGACCTTAGAAAAAAAGTCCGTCAGTCTTAAATATGATTATCATTGTACAAACATGACTACCAGCGTGTGCATAGACTATATATTACACAATACCAACTGATATCGCAAAAAATACTGATATATCCACCTACATTCTGACAAATTACAGAATGTGATTTACACCTATTGTACCTCATCCATGGTACAACACCTATAAAGCACACTCGGTAATTTTTCGATACTGATTGTAGATGCATATAACATTTTTGTATCATAAATATTGTGTAGTTATATACTACTAACATACTTAAATATGTTTATCCTGTCTACAGTCGGTAAAATCTATTTTTTCATCAATACAATCTTTTTTTGATAAAATGAACAAAAACATGCGATTTAAAACAATTTTAAAAGACTAAAAGCACAACAAAAAGCAAAAGCAGCAGAAACATGACTAAATATATTCAGTTGCGATTCCATTACCAAATACAAATTTTGTTGCAGCTTTCACTAATAGGGAGTAAAATACAAAACATTCATAGGAAAAAAAAAACAAGTTATCATCACTTTATTTTTGAGGAAAAAACAATATGAAAAGCCTATGCCCACCAAGCAAGAAGGAATATAAAAACTTGGAAACAGACTTATTTTTTATACATTTAATTCATTCCGAGGAAGAAAGTAGTATATCTAGAAGAAAAAAAAATATGCAGCCATTGAATCATATCTTATCTTCAGACTAAGGGTCTCCTTTCTTCTCCTTCTTCTTCTTCTTCTTCTTCATTTTCGACTCGGGTTCTGTTTACTTCGCTATAGGAAGATTTATCAACCATGGCTATGGAAGATGAGGTTTGGGGAAACTTCGGGAGTTTGTTTTCGGGCATCATCTTCAGTACGATCCCCATGGTAATCAGCAACAATCCAGAAACGTGCTGCTCGGTTAATGGCTTTGTAAATATCAAATATGATAGCAGTAGTGTGACTGCCTTTCTTGCTGTTGTCACCTGATATAATTCAACAAGAGAGATGTAAAACCATGTCCAAAGATGCAATTTACTTCAACAATGATGATTAGAGTGCTACTAATATCAATGAAAGGCCAATGGAAATGCACGACACACGCTTGGAAAGACATGATAAAGAAGTTCCCTGTTTTTTTTTTAACACATAAGGATACGCTGGCCGATATGCTCGTTTTAAGAGTCTAAATGTTATTTTCCTAAGCACAATGGGTCCAAAGTTAAAAGAGGTAGAAATGTAATTTTATTCTTGTTTCTTAGTGAAAGGGGTCTAAGTGCATTTTTTTTTCCTGAGGTGGTACGAAATAGAGGCCAACATGCTCAGTCACATTTTGAGGCCTAAACAAGTATTTTGTGGGAGGAAGGGGTTCAAAGTTCATTTTCTTGGGCAAGAATGAACAAGTTTTAGTTAAATGCGGTCCAGAGTGTAATTTTCCTTCTCTTCTTTTAGTGAAATGGGCCTTAGGGTGTATTTGAGAACCCCATTTCCATGGCTTGGAATTGAAATTGAAAAAAAATTAGTACAAATTTTGAACTGAAAATTTTCGAATTCCAATCCCAAGGCATGGAATTGGGATTCCCAACACACTCTTAGGGCCCGTTTGGCAACCCAATTCCGAGGCTTGGAATTAGAATTGGAAGGCCAATTTGAATTCCATTGGCCTTCCAATTCCAATTCCAAGCCTTGGAATTGGATTGCCAAACGGACCGTTAGTGTAATTTTATATCTTCTGACACATTTTGGCACATTTGTTGACATGGACAGAGACATGGTTTTGGGCTTGTAATTTAATTCTTTAAAAGCAAGGGGTTAAAGTTTCAGTTTCTTGGTCTAAAATGTAGATTTTAGTTTCAGAAAAAGGGTGCAAGTGTGTAATGTTTCATTACTTTTTCACTGAAAGCTGGCCAGGGCGTCCATGTAATCTTTAATTTTTTTGACACGTTAACTTAAGACCTGCAAGGGGTTTAAATGTTAATTTTTGAGCTGAAAAGCAAATTTTTGGCGAAAAGGAGTCTGAAGTGCAACTGAACCTGTTGTTATTCTTTTCTCTGTTGAAGGGATTGCATTAGTATGTTTTGATTCTTAGTGGAATTAGAAGATTGCTATTTTGGAAATTGTGAGGAAAAAAAACATGCCTACGTCCTACATTTTTTAACTTTATTAATTTATTTTATTGACACATGGGAATTAGCAGAAGGTTGTGATGTGAATGTACCATGGCGGTGTTAGCAGCTCCAAATATCGCAATGAGGGAAAGGACAGAGACTTGGCCGATAAATGTAGCCATGGCTTCAAAGATCAAAACGCCATACACGTAAAGATGCTGCATGGATAACACAAAACTACTTTCAGAAAACATTTTCAGTGAGGAGAGAAAAAAGAAGCTTTTTGGATTGTTACCTGAGAACAAGAACTCCATGCGGTGAACAATTCTCCCGTCAAAATCATTGGTGGAATCAAGAAAGGCAAACCTACAACCGTTGAGCAAAAGAGCATCTCCATCTGTCCAAAAACACGAAATAACAACATTGAGAATGTGAAGTCGCAATTTAAGCAATATCTCACTATTTCTCATTTTTGCTATGTTTGCATCTCGAAAGGTATAAAGGAAATCATGAAAGAAACATAAATTGTTGGACATTTTTACAGGAAAAGTGCAGAAAATTCCCCTTAACCATAAATTAATTATTAGCAAGAGATCCCTCTAAACTATTCTTAATTAAAAAAACTATCCATCCCCTTATGTGTTGTAAAAAAGGATCATATGATTTTTCTGTTGCTAAAATGTTCTGAGAGGTGTACCCCCTCCTCCCCCCCCCCCCCCCAACACACACAACACCCACCCACCCACACACTCAAACAAACATACACGCCCCCCAAAACAAACTCTTTATGGAGAGTTGCTGCATAAAAATACTTCAAGAGTTTCTTCAAAAAGATTTCAAAGAAATATATCTTCTTTGCAAATTTGCCTATTTATTTCCTTTTGACTTCTTGTTTACGGCTATACATATGGAGATCCAAACACTGTTAAGCACCCACAGTCTTTCTAAACGCCAATTAAAACACACAAAATTGGTGGCCGCAATTTCTCCAAGATAACTTTATTTTCACATTTTAACATCCGTATAGAGAGTCAATTCACCTGTGTAGTTTCCGGATTCATGGTAAAGATAGCTTCTTGCAGATTACCTAGGAACGCATCCATAACAAGTGCACCTGATACCATTATAACTCCGATCATGCTGAAATTGGGGGAAGAATGTGCATCCGCTAAAGTGAAAAGGATTAGACCTACTACCAAAAGTAATGCAGATATGTATTCATGCAGAGGGTATTTTCGTCGTAAACCCGGTATGAAGGCCCCCATTATCATCACGGGCAGAACCTGAAATATTAATTAATTTGGCTAATTCATCAATCTGTCGAAATTAAAGCACTTGGAAAATCATGCATTAAATTCATGATCAAAATTTGACAGATTTGAATTCCTCTGCTGAACATAAATGAAAAACAAAGGAACAATTGCATTTCTTAATGGAGGAAACATGAACCATGTCTGTTCACATTATTCCAGCAATTTAAGCACTTCTCATTGCTCACAATGATGTATAATTAAATAAAATTATACAGTATCTTCCAAGTACATTTTAAAAATCATTTGCCATGTTAAGGCTTGCTCGAGATTCTAAAATGTAAAATTTTCATCCAGCTAGCGTTTATGGATGAAGTTGTTCAAATTGTGAAATACAACAAATGTGAAATTTTTTACTTTGATATTTCCAGAGGCCATTGCTTTTTGTTTTTGATTTTTCTTTTTCCGGACATAACAGATCCAGATGAGACGTGCTTGAAAATGCCTCTCACATTTTCACACATATTCCCCTGTGCGTACGTGCACCATTTTTAGTGAAATTAGAAAGATGCCCCTACAAGTGTTGGCAACACTTCCAAAACATTTAGAGTTGATTGTTTTTATGCCTTTTAAAAATGGGCAAGTGACTTGTGTGGTCCAGACAAAGCTTGAAGTGGACTGCAGTTTTGCAAGATTTTGAAGCTTTAGGGCTTTATTTGCACTTTAGGGCTGTATGTTAAATGACCCCCCCCTGAAATATGCATTTTGTTGCAAAGACCCCATACTAAGGGCTTAACATATAGAGGTATTTGCAACCATACACAGTTTATGGGGTTTTCTCGCATTAGAAATAGTTCAGGGGGTTTCATGCAAAATATTCATTGTTCAGTTTGTATGTTGCAGATTACCATAATAATAGAAACATTGGTAACTGACCTTGGTGGACTTAAACATGAGCTGTGCTGGGTAATTAAGAAAAGCTAAAGAGCCTTTGGTAAGGCCATGTGAACCCATGAGCACCGCTGAGAGCTTCACATAAGTCTTCCATGGATTCATCATTTGCTTTGGGGTGAAGCCTTGTATGTAAATCAGGAATAGATAAACCCACCCTTGAACAAATGTGAAGTACCAACCATAGCTACAATAAAACCAAAAAAAATATAATATAAACATCCAAATTCATCAACATTAACCAGGAGATCAAAAGCATAAATTCACAATTGTGCTTTGGATATGTGCAGAAATTACCTGAATTTGAGCCGATTATACACATATTCCTGAAATGCGAACGATTAAATGTAGAAATCAGACAGACAAACTATAATATTGTACTTGGACAAAGCTAAAAAAAAACACTTGAAATGTGCAGATTTTGCAATTCTAATACGAAAACCACTCTTGAAATATATATTATGGTTTCAAATGCCCCCCTTTGTGTAACTAAAATCATTGCTAATAAACTTCAGGTTAGGGGTGGACTATCCTCATGAATTTTCAATTTTCTTTTTTTGTTTTTTAAAAGGTATCTCAAAATAGGCCATATACAGGCTACTAAAATGACTATAAATAGGATAAATGACTGTTTTGGATCTTGGGACAGGGGAAGAATGATTCTACCCAAATCCAAACATAATTTTGAGGTAAGATTGGAGTTTGGCAATTAAAGAATCAAGTCTTGCAGATATTTTTTTTTCAACCTTTTTTTAATTAAAGTACAAAAAAAAAGAAAAAAAAAATTGATGATTACAGCTGTAAATTGTCCAAAAATGGAAACCAGGCAGGATCAAATTGACCATGAAAAAACTTCAGAAATGAGTTTCAACTTGATACCCTCCAAAACTGAGAGTAATAAATATAGAAAACCATAAAAAGAAGCTGCCAAAAACTCATAAAAATAGATTTTTAAACAACTACCTCGTATTCAATGACATTCAAAACCCTCTTTGGCAGTTTCATTGCCAGATAAAAAACTAAAAAGACTCAAAAACCATGCAAAGTAAAATGAAAGAAAATCAGCTCCACTTTCTTGGTTAGAAAAAAAGCAAGAAACTTTAAAATTTTCAGTGAATTTTAATAAGTTTATCGGGAAACAAACAAATGGGTTTCGAAGACTACACCTCACAGACACCATTGACAAGGTAACCAAAGAAGAAGCCAGAAGAACAGATGATAAATTGCTGCCAGGTGGGTCTGTCAGAGAGAGAAATTCCAAAAAGAGACCGAGCTTGTTCTTCTTTCTTCATCTTTGTAGAGCCTAATATGTTTCAGTTTCAAAGCCGCTATAATACTATGCATACGATCGAATACAAATCAACTTGGCTTATTCCTCAACACTTGCATGTTGACTTTGAAAGAGAGATCGGTGAGGAGGAATTTAAAGACCTTTTACCCGTTCCTATTACGTTAACTATATTTAATATCAACACGAGAGATTTTGTAAAATGTCTCTTGGGTATGCTTATGGAATGCAAAGTGGAAGAATTATGACTAACGACAAGAACCGGAGAGAACAAGAACTCGAGAATCAAGACAAGCTTCGTACCAAGATATTTAGGACTTACGGTAATAGGTCATTATATGTATTGTGTGCATATAAGGGGCAACTAGAATTGGTCAATGGATCGCATTTATTTAGATTGGGTTGCGTGCGATAACACTCCATCTAGCATTTCTTATGTATTAACTATATTTTATGCTAGGATTGGTCAATCTAATCATTTTTTTTTTAGTAATCGACAATTTTATTTTCTTTCTTAAACTTTAAATTAAAATATTTAATAAATTAGTCCATTTGAAGAGAGCACGGAGAAAGTTTTAAACAGAAGGAGTTTCTCATTAATTGGTGTCAATAACGGGAGTCATTCTTTATTTATAATACAAGTTGGTAGATTCTTAATAGAAGTAGATATCCACTTAAATATGATAAATACAAGTATTTATAACACCATGAAATATATAAAATTTTGTACAAAAAATAATCGTGACATTTCATTTTGGAAAATGCTAAAATTCGTTAAAAGCACGAGGGAAAAGGTCTTTCCCAGGGGCTTACATGCAAAAGATAACAAACTAGACTATCTATTTACGAGGGCTAAATTTACTAGTAGGAAGCCTACGAGAATATTTTAGAGCGACTTTCTCCACTATGCTAAGTGCGGGAAATGAGTAATCATATACTTTTAAAAATATCATTCGACTCAATAACCATCACTCTAATATCTAAAATATATTCCCGAGTCGTGTCAGCTTTTATTATAATTGGCATGACAACTTCTCCATCCATAAGAGATTGAAACGAGTTTATTTTCTTTCTAGCACTTTGGCGAACTTCTAAACGGGTATTCTCCACTATTATGTCTTATATAGAGGGAGAGGACAACTAGAAGCCCCTTTAACCTCTTTTACAAGGTGTTCATCCTTTTCATTAGAAATAGTAATTCCTTGTTCAACCTCCACGACAAACTCTTCCCCCTTTTGCTCACCCCTCTTTAGAGTCTCCTGATTAGTTAACCTCTCATTTCAACTTTCCTCAAACACTTTAGGGGCTTGAATTATAAACCCGAATTCTATTGAACAAACATCAAAGTAACCTTTGACAGTTTTGGACAACATTTTCTTAATTTAAGTCTGAAAAACTTCTTGATTCTTCTACTTAGAATTAATATCATTTCTTGAACTCGGGTTACATGGTTTTCAACCACAAGAGTCATTACTGTTAAAAGCCCATCAGTCTAAAAGGGAAGTTTGGCCGATTATGCCACGTGGGTTGACACTTTAAGGATCAGAATAAGAACTCCAAGATCCTCAGAGAGTATACGATTAAGTTGAATGCCACTAAGTGTGTCTTTGGAGTCAACTCCGACAAGTTCATAGGTTACTCAATGACATAGAGGGGGATAAAAGAAAATATGGACCAGATTAAGGCCTTAAAGGATATCAGAAAGTCAACTACCATCAAAGATGTTCAGATCCTCACTAGGATGTTAGCTTCCCTTAACCAATTTATATCCTGATCGTCGGATAATTATCGACCCTTCTTTCAAGATCTGAATAAGGCAAGCATGATAGTCTAGATGGAGGAAAATGATTGGACACTAGAAGGAATTCAATACTACTTGGGATTTTTTCCCCTTAATGTTATCTCCTACCACTGGAAAAGATATTTACCTATACTTAGTCATTTAACAACATGTAACTAGTATAGCGTTAGTACGATTGTAGGATTGACAATAAATATTGATCTACCATGTCATCCAAACTCTCCTCGAGGCAAAAAGAAGATATATGCCCATTGAGGAGATGGTCCTAACACTAGTCATATATGTAAGAAATCTATGACACCACTTCGATGCCTACACAATAGTCATCACAATGACTTACCCACTTAAGGAGGTCCTTAAGACGGCATATATGTCCAATTGAATGACAAAATTACCCCTAAAGCTGACACAGTTTGACATCAAGTATGAGATACGAACTACCATTAAGGGGAAAGTCCTAACTGATTTTGTTGTTAAATTATCTATATCTCCTTCATAGAAAGAGGCATTACAACCGAATCCAATCGTTGAGATGCTAGCAGTCACTGAGGACGATCAGACATAATGATGGGAATTATTCATGGATGGAGCATCTAATAAGTATGAAACCGGTGTTAGAATCTCCTTTGTTACCCCTCATGGATGTCTTATTGAATAAACAACTTATCTTAGGTTTAAAGGTTCCAACAATGAGGTTACGATCCATGGCCTTTAGCGAGTGATTAGTATGGGAGCTAAGGATGTCCTAGTATATTGTCATTCTCGTCTGATTGTGAATCAACTCAGTGGGGATTACGAAGCCAGATATCCCATGATTATCTCTATTAAGACAAGGCAAAAGGTTTCTTGACACTTTTTAGGTCATCTTCAGTAAAATAGTTGCCAAGAAATAAAAATAGCCAAATTGATGCCTTGCCCACTTTGGCATCATCCATTGACACCAATTTGAAGAGGATGATCAATGTTAAATATGTTGATTGATTAAGCATTGATGAACCATGAAAACTTCCTGAGGTTATGCAAACCCATTTGTTTCCATCATGGATGGATCTAATGGCATACCTAAGAAGCAATGACTTGCCGTCGGATGATAAAGAGGCCCGCAAATTGAAGATCCAGTCGATAAGAATTCGCCTTAATTTTGAGGAAAAACTTTATCGACGATCATATATAGGTTCGATTCTCACATGTGTCCATCAAAATCAAGTGGAAGGAATCCTCAGGGAGATGCATGAAGGCAGTTGTAGCACTCACGCTAGTGAAATATAACTCATAAATTGGGTGATCTCTCAGTGATACTCATGAACTTTCGTGCAAAAATATGCTCTTCAGTTCATCTCCAAGCTTTCTAAAGGCCAGGACTTCTCTCCAATCATCAATAAGCCGCCCAACGATATAAAATCCCTCACGATTACTTGGACTTTTTCTCAATGGGATATGGACATCGTGGGGCATTTATCTGTAGCAATGAGAAATCAAAAATACTTAATAACTATCATTGATTACTTTACTAAGTGGGTGGTGGCAGAGCTTCTCACTCATATTAGTGAAGTAAATGCCAAGCAATTTAGCATAAAACCCACCTAAAAATGGTGGTATATCCCAAGGTTGGTTAGTCGGCTTAGAATAGGCATAAATCCACTTAAGAATTAAGAGGTATAACTTAGAATTAAGTTAGGGGCCTACGTTTGGAATGAAAATCACTTGAAAATGGTGGTACAACCCAAGTTGGGTTGCTCGACCTAGAATAGGCATAACCACACTTAAGAATTAAGTGGTACAACTAAGAAATAAGTTGGGCCCTACATATGGCATAAAACCCACCTAAGAATGGCGGTACAACCCAAGTAGAATTGATCAGGCCATAACAGGCATGAGCCTTGATTATTGATCAATTTACTACTTACTATGTTGTTAATCGGTTGATAATTTTACTCATTAATTAAACTTACAAATTTCAGTAACCGGTCTATGGATTCCATTAATACCGATTATGAGCTCATGTTAAAGTTAATTTGCATATAGCCAAAAGTTTAGTCACTATTAAGTAAAAAAAATCTTGATTAGTAACTAAGTCAAATCAATGATTGATTTTTTAATGCTTCATCACACATATCATAGTAATATCAAGCACTATTAATTATGACAAAAGTAAGGTCAAAACTCAGAATAAGAGGTAGTAAAATGCTTTCATTTCATATGAAAAAAAAATGGCTCAAAGTCTATAAGATTTGTTGATTGGCCTACAAATGCTTTAACAAAAAAAAAATGGAAGCCAGGGTTTACCTCACCCTGGCTTGCTGGAGGAGGATCCTCTAAGGTTACATCAACTGCTCCCTCAGCTAGAGCAACGTGATCAACAAGGTCCTGATTGGCCTCAGTAGTAGGAGCCTAGGGGACATCGTTCCCCGTAACGATGGGTTGCTCTAAGGGAGGGTACTTATCATAGGTCAAATTTCCCTCAGGGCCATTTTGCCTTTTTGAGCCCATTCACCTGCCCACGATTTAACATTACGGACTCATAATAATCTAATTATGAAGCAACCTATTGCACAACTTCCCTTGAGCCATTCTCGTAGCCTTTTCAGATCGGCTTCAACCTTCTTCACCAAAAAAGAGTTTGCCTTTGCAAAATCATTTTTTGCTAAGTCTTATGGAAAAAGGCCTTTTTTTTTAGTTCGGATAGTTCATTGTCAATCCTGCTGAACTCTAGTTAAGTTCGTTCATCCCCTTGAATAGCCTTATCATTGGCAGTTGTCTCCTTTATAACTTTGGCTTGGAGATGGGTCACCTCCTTATTATTTTTAGTCATGGCTTTCTTCAAGACATTATTGTTATCAAGAAGAACATCGTTTTGCCTAGCCAGGTGGTCGGTCCTGGTGGCGAACTCTTACATGGTCTAAATGGCATGTGAAAGACATATAAAGAAAAAATAGATAAAAGAACAAGTGTTGCAGGAATTATGAAATAAGAATAAGTCTTACCAGCACATTGTGACTGTAACAACCCGTCCTTTTGGAGACCATTAAATTCCATAATTGGATATAAATTGGAATTTGGGGAATTTTCCTAAATAGTAAATTTTGGGATTTTCGAGGATTGAATGATTTTCGATGGGTGCTGTAATTATTTTTGGGACTATATAGGTCGAAATATTTTAATTATATGTCGTCGTTGAGTAAAGCGACACGAGGTAAGATTTTTAATTGGAAAACCCGCATTGAATTATTTTGGGTTGGAATAGTGATTTGCGGTCAAGTACCCCGGATGGGAATTTCGACTGCGCCATAATTCTCGGAATGTCCGAGATAGTCGGAAAAGAGTGTCCGATTGTCGAAAATGAGTTTCGGGTAATTTTAAAGGTAAAAGTAACTCGTATTTGGGTAAAGGAGTCGTTTTTGGGTTTTAAGGGTTTAAAACCCTTTTCTCCTTATAAAAGGAGGAAGAGAGGGAAAGAAAAGAAAAAGAAAGAAAGAAAAGAGAGAAGAGAGAGAGGAAGAAGAAAAGAGGAGGAAAAGGGAGATCTCGGGCAAACTCCGCCGGATTCGACTCGAGGTCGTCGGATTTTAACCACGAGGCAAGTGTTTACTTGCTTTATTTCATTTTGTGCAATCCTCTCATATCACTTTTGGTGTAAACATGATTTTAGGGTTAGAACCCTTAAAATAAATTGGGTAAAAGTTGATTATGAGTTTACACATTGATGTAGTGTAAACTCTTAATGATTTTTAGTATCAAAACTACGTTAATGGAGTATAAAATGGGTTGAAATGCTAAGTTGGGGTTTTTATGGTTTTAGGGTTTAAAACTAAGAGAAATGATTTAATACCCCAAAATAATTGATGTGTTAGTTGTAAAACATAGATTAGATGTTAATTGGGTTGTTGGGTGAGGTTAGAACCAACAAAAATGGAGAAACATGGAGTTTAGGATTTTGGTAGGGATAATGAATAGTAACCCGTAAGCTTGTGGGGTTATTTTGACTAGGAAAAGTATTGATTTAGCTTTCGTCCAAAACACGAAAGTTGTAGATCTTTTCGATACCGTCGCGTGGGCGCCAACCGCGCATTTTTCTGATTTTTCTACGATTTGATATGATTTTTACAAGATGACAGCTCCCGGTTGAAAGTACCAACTCGAAAATCAAATCGGGAATTGGAAAAATAAAGGCTAGAAATTATTGTGTAGATGTTTGGGATGATTTTTGGTGTAGAGTAGAAACCATGAAAATGAATTTGGATTGATTTTTGGGTATTTTGGAGTTTGAGAAATCACCCAAACTGTGACCCTCGAACAGGCCGAATCGATTCGGGTACAGGCCGAATCGATTCGCCTAAGGGGAATTGGGTTTCTGCAATGGGCTGAATCGATTCGGGTACAGACCGAATCGATTCGCCATTTACAGACCTGTTTGCAGAATACTTTCCGAATCGATTCGGATTGGGAACCGAATCGATTCGCCCATCCGAATCGATTCGCTAAAGGGGCGAATCGATTCGCTTAGGCCAAAATTTCTAGTTTTCTCCCTTTAAGAGTATGGGGAGTTGAATTACCATTTGGGATTTTTATGGGGATTCCTAAATAAGGGTTTTGAGGATAAATAAACCTTTAAGAGATGATTGAGGTAATTAGTATTGAACAAAGTAAGGAAATCTTTGGGATTAATGGTCATCGCTATATATAGTTGGCAAATATGGCCATTTATGTATATTCAAGGATGAATATATGGTATATGTATATACTATGTGATTAAAGTATATATATGATATGATGAGAATGATTTTGAAAATAATATATAAATGTTTTCAAAATGGAAAGACAAATGATTTTCATAAATAATAAAAATGAGGATACACACCTCTCTAAATCGCTATCATAAGGGAAGTTGTGTTCGTATGGTGAAGCCCCCTGGCTAATGATGCAGGGTGGATATAGTCCTATAGGCCATGTGAGCGTTTGTTGTTATATTTTCTGCGCTGGTTAGGAGATTCCGGGTGTGGTCTTGACTATCCCGCAGGCACATGGTCGCTTCCCGACGTCTTTCGATATAGGATCCCAGGTTGTCTTGGAGGCCCTGGAAGATGATAGCCATTTAGGGGCGCGCATAGTGGAGAAATCCGGACGGGCGGTCTTAGAACACGTTTATTAAAGCAGTTCATAATAATAGATTTGCTTTAATTACATTTCCTGGATATAGGAAGGGAAATGGGTTATATTATTTGGCTTCGGTAACACTTCCCGGATGGAAGAAGGGATGTGGAAGCATATGTCATGATCAAAGCATTTTTATGATAATGAAAATGTCTTTGAATACATTTCCTGAGTATAAAAAGGGAAATGGGATAATTGATAAAGGAAAAGCATTTTTATGTTAATAAAATTGGCTTTCAAAAAGTATATGATTTGTTAAAGCAATTCATGATAATGAATTGGCTTCTATAAATACATTTCCTGGATATGAGAAGGGAAATGGAATTTTTGAAATGAAAAGGATAAGTATTTATAAATACTATATGTATCAAGTAATCCTCAGTCCGGGAGATATTATCCGGACATATATCGTAGATGTACGTATATGTATAAATCGAGTGCCGAGGGTCTAATGGATCCCGACGATCGACCGTGCTGCATAGTAGTGTATCGGGGGGGTTCCTTGTTTGGATTTCGCTTCGCGAGACACCCCACGCACGATTATGGCATTGTGTTGAGACTGGGGAGAAGTTTAATCCTTAGTGCTCTAATATTATTAAATGTTTATGGTATATATGTTGTATATATCTTTCTGTACTGAGGGACTGGCGGATCTCAAAGATCGACCTTGCTGCATAGTAGTGTATCGGGGGGGTTCCTTGTTTGGATTTCGCTTCGCGAGACACCCCACGCACGAACATGGCATAGCGTCGAGATTAGAGTGAAGTTTAGCCCTTAGTACACCTGTTTGACTATCGAGGTTAGATAGTGGTTGGGTATTAGACTAGTTTAGCAGGGTAGCTTGACTAGGATGTTTATAGGGATGCGCTAGGTGTGCACTGTTAGAGGAGAGGTGAGGGGTATCTCATGAGAGTGCGATACCAATTTAAATATGAGATAAAAACTATTTTTCTAAAAATAAAGCAGTTATGCACTTGCAAAATATTTTCTAAACATTCGGGCTCTGACCCGTTTGTCCACTCTCCTTTCTTTCTCTATACTGTATATATATAGGTGTCCAGACACAGGGACGCCTGGATGAAAATTCTTTCGAGTCAGACGTCAGCTGCAGCAGCTGTGGATGCGTGCAGGTTTTTGATAGCCGCTTCCATCCTTGTACTCTAGATAGGAGGTATTGTAAAAACACTCGAGCCAATGGCTCAATTGCATTTATTTATTCTTTCAGTACAGCATTCGATATGGTTGTATATTTGGACCGAGTGTTCGGTTATTTTAGTTCCTTTCATTTCCATTTCAGTTCATTACGCATTTAATTGTGGATGTTTTATTTTGTTTGCTAAAAAGAGTAGTTAAGTAAAAGTTTTTAACGCTCACCTAATAGGATATTAGTAATTAAATGGATTTTCGACAGTGATGCTAAGAATGATCCATATGAAACTCCTGTTTTAATTTAATATTGGAGTGATCGCCCGGTATCTTATTAGGCGGGGTGTTACAGATGGTATCAGAGCATCAGGTTCTAGTGTCCTTAGGAATCTGTGCGGACGTACTACGCTTTCAGCGTTGCTCTCGATTTGTTATAGAGCCTCAGGAATATGATTGTTGATTTCTATTGTGAGATTTCGATCTCCTGCCATATTAGAAGATTATAGAAATCTGTTACGCGCTCGTTTAGTATCGTGTGCGGAGCTCAGAGGGAAGCAGGAGTGGAGCTTAGCTGGGGGAGCTGGTAGAAGACGGGGACGAGGATCTTAGTAGATGCCACTCTCCTTGTGGCAAATGCTAAGGACTGTTGCGACGACTACTAAAGTATAGTAGTTATGAGCAACCAAGTACTACTATGATAGAAAGTGGTACTAAAGTTGGATTTCCCCGTGAAGATAAGGGTTCCAGAGGGATCTTACGGATAGTTCTCACCGTGAGTCCCCATGAATCAGCAGGACGAGAAGAATTCAGTTTTGGGAATTATTCGCCTAAGGTTCAGCCAGGGGCCGACGGTGAATAAAGAGTATTATGGCAAAGTGAACCTTGTACCTAAGTGAGTTAGGTGCAATGAATATTGAGTCCTTTCCAAGGAGGATGGGCTCACTAAAGAATGGGTATGTTCGAGGACCCCATGGTTGGACATCCACTCGGGGAAATCGTTATAATGAAATTGTGGTTATGAGTTTTACCTCAATTGAGGAGGTATATTAGGCGTGACTAGATGAAGTCGCTGTATTAGTTAGCCCTAGAATCGTGTGGGTAATTTGAGTTATGGCGGTATCGACAACATTATATCATGTATGCCTATGTGTTGTCCGCAGTAGCGGAGTTTTATTTTTTCTTCATTCGCCATAGAGGCGGGTGCTGATATATGGTATATATATACATATCTGGTTAGTGATGCTCGTTTTATATGTCTATACGAGCATGGTGGTATGAGGAGCCTAATACATTATGGTCCATTTTCGGAGCGATAGCAGGCTAAGAATGGCAAGTCTATCGTGTCCATGGTTCCTCGAGGGAACAGGTTATTGTTGCGATGTCTCACCTAGATATAGGTTGAGTTCACCTTATTTGTTATGAGTTAATGGAACTTCAGTGAGAAGAGGTTTCCTTATCGTGATTTGGGTTTATGGCGACCTTATATATATGATTTAAGGCCGTAGGATTTTCGTTAAGCTGAACATAAAGCTCATTATTGTTTGCGCAAGGACTTAAAAATGAGTGCGAGCGCAGGGTGGTATGACTCTTAGTTAGAGATAGGAGTTCAGATCACCTTTTTATTGGATTAGGGGATAGGGATATCCCGGTTGCATGTTTAAATGACAGAACTCCATAACCAACGAAGTCAAGGGTTAATGTGTGGAGGGGTTCCTTGTTTGGATTTCTCTTTGCGAGACACTCCACACATGACTCTTAACGGCGTCGGGAGTGGGGAGCTGTTATGGGATGCAAGGATGTTGATTTTGTGGAAAGGTCTTATAGTGTGGATGAACCACTATAGGCTATGAACCACATGATGATTGATATACTTATGGAGATATTGTGCTATGGAAAAGCACTAAAGTGGTCCCCTCGCCACAAGTGGGTGGTTGAGGTTGGACTTAGAGAAATTTTTTTGAGGATAATAACCAGCCTTAATGAAAAGGCAGACTTTGAGAAGATAAATTTTGGGTACTATGTTCGTGACACTTTTTACAGAAAGTGGGCACTTCGATTGATTAGGTTTCCTTCTGTATGGGCGGAAGGATAAAATAGTAGGAATGCGTTCATAGGATAGCCTTGTAGGATTTAGGAAGTCCCGCCTATGTGCCTTGGGTCGCTATATCTCGATGACCGACTACGCGAGGGAGTAGTGTAACGGGAGGGTTCCTTGTTTGGATTTCGCCTTGGCGAGACGTCCCACGCATGAAACCAAGCAATTGTCGGGAGTTGAGAGGCCTTGGGCACTAGGGACATACTTAGGATTATATTAGTTTCGCGTAGGTAGGGTGACACATAGATTATAGCCTTGTTAGGATGTAGGTTCGCTAGAGTTAGCAGCGCCGAGGTTAGGAGTTGGAATTTCACGGGTTGGAAGGACCCATAGGTGAGTATTACACCGAGGAAAGGAGACCCTTATTGGGAGAGAGTGTTACGTGTCAGACGTTCGCTACGAATGTGCAGATGTGCACAAGTTAGGAAGGTGTAGGGGCACCTTGGTAAGTTGGTTTATATACCGCCTGAAATAGAATGGGCGTAGTATATAAGGTTGAAATTCATGCCGATAGGCATTATAGATGATGGGTATTATGTGACGTATAAGAGTCACTTTGCGATTGTGGTAGTGGTGTAGCATATGGTTGGGAACCATTGGGTTAGTATTGTTTCCCTTGAGGTATTAGGATTTGGAGTGATCCTAGGATTGGTGGTGTAGGTCGTATCTGAATTTCGAGGACAAAATTCCGTTGTAAGGGGGGGAGTATGTAACAACCCGTCCTTTTGGAGACCATTAAATTCCATAATTGGATATAAATTGGAATTTGGGGAATTTTCCTAAATAGTAAATTTTGGGATTTTCGAGGATTGAATGATTTTCGATGGGTGCTGTAATTATTTTTGTGACTATATAGGTCGAAATATTTTAATTATATGTCGTCGTTGAGTAAAGCGACACGAGGTAAGATTTTTAATTGGAAAACCCGCATTGAATTATTTTGGGTTGGAATAGTGATTTGCGATCAAGTACCCCGGATGGGAATTTCGACTGCGCCATAATTCTCGGAATGTCCGAGATAGTCGGAAAAGAGTGTCCGATTGTCGAAAATGAGTTTCGGGTAATTTTAAAGGTAAAAGTAACTCGTATTTGGGTAAAGGAGTCGTTTTTGGGTTTTAAGGGTTTAAAACCCTTTTCTCCTTATAAAAGGAGGAAGAGAGGGAAAGAAAAGAAAAAGAAAGAAAGAAAAGAGAGAAGAGAGAGAGGAAGAAGAAAAGAGGAGGAAAAGGGAGATCTCGGGCAAACTCCGCCGGATTCGACTCGAGGTCGTCGGATTTTATCCACGAGGCAAATGTTTACTTGCTTTATTTCATTTTGTGCAATCCTCTCATATCACTTTTGGTGTAAACATGATTTTAGGGTTAGAACCCTTAAAATAAATTGGGTAAAAGTTGATTATGAGTTTACACATTGATGTAGTGTAAACTCATAATGATTTTTAGTATCAAAACTACGTTAATGGAGTATAAAATGGGTTGAAATGCTAAGTTGGGGTTTTTATGGTTTTAGGGTTTAAAACTAAGAGAAATGATTTAATACCCCAAAATAATTGATGTGTTAGTTGTAAAACATAGATTAGATGTTAATTGAGTTGTTGGGTGAGGTTAGAACCAACAAAAATAGAGAAACATGGAGTTTGGGATTTTGGTAGGGATAATGAATAGTAACCCGTAAGCTTGTGGGGTTATTTTGACTAGGAAAAATATTGATTTAGCATTCATCTAAAACACGAAAGTTGTAGATCTTTTCGATATGGTCGCGTGGGCGCCGACCGCGCATTTTTCTGATTTTTCTACGATTTGATATGATTTTTACAAGATGACAGCTCCCGGTTGAAAGTACCAACTCGGAAATCAAATCGGGAATTGGAAAAATAAAGGCTAGAAATTATTGTGTAGATGTTTGGGATGATTTTTGGTGTAGAGTAGAAACCATGAAAATGAATTTGGATTGATTTTTGGGTATTTTGGAGTTTGAGAAATCACCCAAACTGTGACCCTCGAACAGGCCGAATCGATTCGGGTACAGGCCGAATCGATTCGCCTAAGGGGAATTGGGTTTCTGCAATGGGCCGAATCGATTCGGGTACAGACCGAATCGATTCGCCATTTACAGACCTGTTTGCAGAATACTTTCCGAATCGATTCGGATTGGGAACCGAATCGATTCGCCCATCCGAATCGATTCGTTAAAGGGGCGAATCGATTCGCTTAGGCCAAAATTTCTAGTTTTCTCCCTTTAAGAGTATGGGGAGTTGAATTACCATTTGGCATTTTTATGGGGATTCCTAAATAAGGGTTTTGAGGATAAATAAACCTTTAAGAGATGATTGAGGTAATTAGTATTGAACAAAGTAAGGAAATCTTTGGGATTAATGGTCATCGCTATATATAGTTGGCAAATATGGCCATTTATGTATATTCAAGGATGAATATATGGTATATGTATATACTATGTGATTAAAGTATATATATGATATGATGAGAATGATTTTGAAAATAATATATAAATGTTTTCAAAATGGAAAGACAAATGATTTTCATAAATAATAAAAATGAGGATACACACCTCTCTAAATCGCTATCATAAGGGAAGTTGCGTTCGTATGGTGAAGCCCCCTGGCTAATGATGCAGGGTGGATATAGTCCTATAGGCTATGTGAGCGTTTGTTGTTATATTTTATGCGTTGGTTAGGAGATTCCGGGTGTGGTCTTGACTATCCCGCAGGCACATGGTCGCTTCCCGACGTCTTTCGATATAGGATCCCAGGTTGTCTTGGAGGCCCTGGAAGATGATAGCCATTTAGGGGCGCGCACAGTGGAGAAATCCGGACGGGCGGTCTTAGAACGCGTTTATTAAAGCAGTTCATAATAATGGATTTGCTTTAATTACATTTCCTGGATATAGGAAGGGAAATGGGTTATATTATTTGGCTTCGGTAACACTTCCCGGATGGAAGAAGGGATGTGGAATCATATGTCATGATCAAAGCATTTTTATGATAATGAAAATGTCTTTGAATACATTTCCTGAGTATAAAAAGGGAAATGGGATAATTGATAAAGGAAAAGCATTTTTATGTTAATAAAATTGGCTTTCAAAAAGTATATGATTTGTTAAAGCAATTCATGATAATGAATTGGCTTCTATAAATACATTTCCTGGATATGAGAAGGGAAATGGAATTTTTGAAATGAAAAGGATAAGTATTTATAAATACTATATGTATCAAGTAATCCTCAGTCCGGGAGATATTATCCGGACATATATTGTAGATGTACGTATATGTATAAATCGAGTGCCGAGGGTCTAATGGATCCCGACGATCGACCGTGCTGCATAGTAGTGTATCGGGGGGAGGGGGGTTCCTTGTTTGGATTTCGCTTCGCGAGACACCCCACGCACGAATATGGCATTGTGTTGAGACTGGGGAGAAGTTTAATCCTTAGTGCTCTAATATTATTAAATGTTTATGGTATATATGTTGTATATATCTTTCTGTACTGAGGGACTGGCGGATCTCAAAGATCGACCTTGCTGCATAGTAGTGTATCGGGGGGGTTCCTTGTTTGGATTTCGCTTCGCGAGACACCCCACGCACGAACATGGCATAGCGTCGAGATTAGAGTGAAGTTTAGCCCTTAGTACACCTGTTTGACTATCGAGGTTAGATAGTGGTTGGGTATTAGACTAGTTTAGCAGGGTAGCTTGACTAGGATGTTTATAGGGATGCGCTAGGTGTGCACTGTTAGAGGAGAGGTGAGGGGTATCTCATGAGAGTGCGATACCAATTTAAATATGAGATAAAAACTATTTTTCTAAAAATAAAGCAGTTATGCACTTGCAAAATATTTTCTAAACATTCGGGCTCTGACCCGTTTGTCCACTCTCCTTTCTTTCTCTATACTGTATATATATAGGTGTCCAGACACAGGGACGCCTGGATGAAAATTCTTTCGAGTCAGACGTCAGCTGCAGCAGCTGTGGATGCGTGCAGGTTTTTGATAGCCGCTTCCATCCTTGTACTCTAGATAGGAGGTATTGTAAAAACACTCGAGCCAATGGCTCAATTGCATTTATTTATTCTTTCAGTACAGCATTCGATATGGTTGTATATTTGGACCGAGTGTTCGGTTATTTTAGTTCCTTTCATTTCCATTTCAGTTCATTACGCATTTAATTGTGGATGTTTTATTTTGTTTGCTAAAAAGAGTAGTTAAGTAAAAGTTTTTAACGCTCACCTAATAGGATATTAGTAATTAAATGGATTTTCGACAGTGATGCTAAGAATGATCCATATGAAACTCCTGTTTTAATTTAATATTGGAGTGATCGCCCGGTATCTTATTAGGCGGGGTGTTACAGTGACAAAGACCGTCCTTGTAAAGGCGCTCCAATGAATTTTTTTTAAAGAATCCATATTGAATGGATATATGGAAGCTTGGGAAACCAACTACCCAACATCCAGATCGTGGTAGGCAGAATATGCGATCATCATAGGCTCTTTGCACTTCATAAAAGAGATCGTCCAAGGGTCAGCGGAGGAACTCTTTGGCAACTTTGTGGCTGCGAAGGGATAACCACAGGTCGGTTAGCGTTCACTAGTGGAGGTGGGATAGGAGCATTCAGAGCAGACTTTATTTTTCCTATTTTTGGATAGCTCGACTTGTATCTCCCTCTCCCTTTGCTGTTCAAATTCAACAGTTCTCTTAAGGTAATTACCCCTTTTTTATGCCATCAACATCTTGATCACCCTGATATTTTTGGCAGCCTTGCTTCTTCTGATTGGCCCAGACGGTGGCCAATTCCACTGTTCGATGTGGACAATTGGTCATCTCTTTAATATTTTTTAGAAGAGGGCAAAGGTAAAGTTTTTGAACTGGAAGTTCTCGTCCTATCCAACCTATAACCAAAGATAGCCAAGATGCAAAACTCTTCGTAAGAGAAAATGGGATCAAAATCATTAAAAAAGGAGTCCCCTCCTTCATTTTGATCCTCCTCCTCTTCTCAGTGATTGATTAGGCACATATTCCTCATATTTATCCCCTTAATTTCGGTATTTTTATGATCTCGTGCAGTGTAAATAGCTTGAATTTGTCTCGTATTTATTCTACTAACCTTTTTTGGCAAGTATTTCTTGTTTTGTGTATTTCTCATGTGTTTTACAGGTATTTCATGCAAGTTAGTGCGAAAGAGAACGCAAAACAGTGAAAGAAACAAAGAAATGGAGAGTTGAAGGGCATTTTCGTAATTTTTCAGCCTTAGTCCGGAGGTGGGGCCAACTAGAAAGTTGAAGAGCTCTAAATTAAAAGAACACTGGAAAAAACGGCACCTCAATCCGAGCTACGGTGAAGAAATTACGATGTTTTGAAGTTGCGCGATAATGAAGAGAAACGGACCGGTCTGGATGTGCGAATTTCTGTCATTAATTATGCAGATTTTATGGTGATTGGTTGGCAAAAACTTGTGCCACAAGCGAAATTTGATGTCAAATTCGTGCAAATTGGTGCTATAAAAGACCAAGCCCTACCTCATTTCAAGGGGAGTCGAATTTTAGAGAGTAGAATAGAATTTTAGAGAGAGAAAGTCAGATTTTAGAGAGTCTTTTTAGTTTTCTTTGGTAGAAATTTTCATAAACCCTAGTTTTTGAAGTTTGTCTACTATTCAAGATTCAAAGTTCTATTCAAGATTCAAAGTTCATCCATTGCAAGTAATTTTAATTTATTGTTTTTACTGCTTTCCTAGTTAGTTTAATTAATTGTTGATTTCTAGTTTTCCATTCCCAATTCAAGTCATGTTCTCAATTTTCTAGAGTTAGTTATGAATTCCTACACTTTAATTTGTACGTTTTATTTTGATTTCATCATGTTAAGCTAAGTTTTTAAGGGTTGGGATGCATGAACCCATCCCAATGTAAATTACTTATGTAGAAAATAGAATTTAAATTAAAAATTTGAAAGAGTCGTGCGAGACAATTTTACAACCATTGTAGATCTTTTAATCTCTCTTGCCCTAGGTACTTGGGATGTTTAAGAATACGATGTGCGTATAATTATTTAGCACCGCTTTATATTTACCTTTGATTTCATATGGTGCGAGCTTGATCCTCATATATGTAATGCTTAGGATCTATAAAGACTGGATTCATTCAAATTTATAATTTACAATTCTAGGTTTCTATACGGTAAATTACTAGGGTTAGGGGGATTGTATTCCAACCTACTTTCTCATTCATCTTAATTAATTTAACTTCTTTATTTACTTATTTTTTTCCCTTTTCAACCATCATCATCTTTTTCATTTTTTCTTTAGAGGTAATAAATCAATAAATTCTATCAACCATTCCCTGTGGATTCGATACCCAGACTCGCCACTATACTCCTTAAGAAGTGTAGTTACAAGTTTAGGTTTTTTTGTATTGAGGTTGGAAGCCGATAACAACGACTAGCGTATTACACGGACGCTCGGTTTTTCCCCTCGATCAGTGATCCTCTCCTTCCTCTTATTGGTCTTCACCAGAGTCAGTTGATACCATGTAAATGGGGTACGAAGACTCTCCAAGATACATCCCCTTACAACTTCACTTGGGAATTGGGTGGATATTGGAATTAAAGGATCATTTACCACAGTTTAGTCGACGATGATTACTTTTAGGACTATGATAAAATTATTGGCAGAAGCAACGGTAAGTTCATAGCCAATTAAGATGTGTGCATCTCTCCTTCCTTCTCTAAATTATCTCAAGATCATGCAAGTTGACCTCAAATTCTCTGGTATTTTTCTTGTAATCCCACAAATAAAATAAGTTGATTAGGAACAAAGAGATGATAAATTGAGATTAACCATAAAAATAGTGGACGACCTACCCGAGACCTGGCCTAAGCAGGCACAAAAAGACTTTATCACTATAAGAATTATGGGGTTTGGCATGGGAAAAAATTTATTGCAAAATGTATGTATTCATTTTAATAAATCTTTTACAATGATTTTTTTCCTTGCAATGTTCCTCTCACTAGCCATCATGCTATAGATCCTTTGTGAGGAAATTTTGTCATCGTCGCTAAAAATTTATTGCAGCAAAAGTTTTTGTTGAAAAAAAAAGCTTTTTCGTTAAAAAAAAAGTTCTTATATTTCGACTAAAAATCTTTTACAATGAATATTTCGTTGCAAAATATACTAATAAATCTTCGCAAAAGATATTATGAGAGAATTAAAATTCCTTTCCAAATGTTATTTTTCGCTGCTAAAAGTTTTTTGTAACACTCTTTTTCATTGCAAAAAAAGACACTTTTGATTGCAAATAATAATCATCTTTATAACTATAGGTTTCAACAACATTTATTTCGGTGCAGAAGATATTTTGGATGGATATAATTCCTTGCTAATAGTCATTATTTCTTACTGAAATATTTTTGCAACTTGTTTTTTCGTTGTAAAAGAATATTACTCTGATTGCAAAAAAAAGTCGTATTCATAATAATATTGTTTCTACAATAAGTATTTCTTTTCAAATTATATTAGATAATGAAATAAGTAAAAAGAAAATTAAATAAATATACATAATTAAAAGATGTTATATTATATCCAAAATATAAATGTGTTACTGTTCATCTCACAATGAAGCTCAAAAGTAAATAATACTTCATAATTAAGAGGTGAGTTTAAACTAGCTTTCTTATTACAAATAAAATGATAAAATCAACACTTATCATTATGGAAGTTGATTCAAAAGGAGAGAAGATCCTTCAGGGACATCTTCCTCAGGAGAAACTTCTTTCTTAGACAGTAAAGCGGGCTTCATTGCACCCATCTCCGACATAATAACTTGGACTCGGATTTTCAAATCTGCAATCTTTGTTTGTTATTTTTTGTTCTCCAATTCAAAATTTTGACTCCATAGTGATTTCAAAGGTCAGGTACCAAGACCCTTTATATATCCCAACCTCTTTTCAAGGACTTTTTGACAGATTGATGCTTCATCATAATCCTCCGGGCATTTTTGCAATTCAATCATATCTTTCTACAGAGCAAAAAAAAAAAGAATGCGTTACACTATCGCTTTGGCAATTTTTTCAGTTTTTTAAAAAAATGATAGAGTTTCCTTTGTTTATTTATGAAATCCAATCTATTGTGACACACAAATCGCTAATTCAACAAATATAGCTACCAGTAAATCATCAATGCATCCCTTCCACTGATTTCACTTTTTTTTTTAAAATCGATAAAATTTTCTTTATTTATTTGTGAAATCCAACCTGTTGTGACACAAATCAATAATCCAACAACAAATTCCTTCCACAGATTTCAACACAAATCAATTAAGTCCGCACGGCTTGGGAGTAATGCTTTATGTTTAAGCATGTAAAATTATTTTCTTTTGTATACTTGCATAGTCAGACTCTGCTTCTTCACTAATCCATCCCTTTTTCTTTATCTAATGAGTATAATAAAATACTCCAATTTTTCGTTTTCGTCTTCTCATATGATTTACCTGCCTATTAACATATGAAAATAAAATACATAAGTACATGTATCCACATAAATTAAATAAAAAATATTATCATGTCTTCTTACAAGTATTGGACAAAAGACTTTGTCCCACCGCGATGAACATACTTGGCATTTGAGCGACTAGTAGGGCAAGCATCATATTTTTGCTACAAAAAAATATTATACTTCAAGTTAATTTACTGAAACATAAGAAAACAGACAATTTTAATAGAAAACATACACTGGAAATTATTACCTTTTGTTCTTCACTACTAAAAAATGAGTAAAGAAATTTTTAATCTTCATATCTTTCCACATCACTAGGTTTGTTCTTTTTTGCCTCCTCGATATTAAAAAATTTAGCAAAATATTTCTTCAGTGTGTTACGGAATCCACGGTAACGTGCGGACATCGATGTATGCAAATAGATCACAATCGCAAAATTTGTGACGTCTAACTCAAATTTTGGTTGCATAAGTTTTGATGAATTTAAAACATAAAATCATAACCTTTAAAGGGAATAAAACACAAAAATTAAGTATACCAAAAATCAATCAATCATTGTTGTCTTCTCCTCCTCTTTAATATTTTTCCATTTCTCTACCTTTAATGGGGAAAATTTTTGTATCGACAAAGACAATTTTATAAGCCAAAAGGGTAGGGACACGTCTGATCAGTTTATTATGCATAGAGTCCCATTCAACTGGAATTTTTGAACCCCCAAACTTTTAATAAGAGAATCAGTTGCTATCCTACGTGTTCTGCTGCGAACTTTTTTTTTAGATGTGGTACCAGATTCTAAAAACACCACAAAATAATCTAATAAATTTTGTATCCATAATAGTGTATATATGTAAGTATACCATTTTAAATTGAGCATTAGTGATGTGGAAAATGATGTCTTTAAAGTTTCATAAAAAAATATTATGTTAGCAGCTCTTATAAACAATAAATAGTAAATAATGTTGTCTTTAAAGTTTCATCCAAAAAAATAGCTAGGATATATTTATAATAGTATACAAATTGATTGTGGCTTTATCTCCCTCTTTCTCTCTCTCTCTCTCTCTCTCTCTCTCTACATATATATATATATATATATATATATATATATATATATATATATATATATATATATATATATATATATATATATATATATATTTGAGATATCAATTGGATCCTTATATTCTCTACATTGCTGGATTCAAAAATCAAAGCCAAATTGGCAGTGCCTATGGTGAGTACCTTTCTGTTATATCTAATTAGCCCATCTACTTTCATTATAATGAATTATATATGAACTAGGAAAACCAAATCATAAATCATTCTAAAATACTTTAAAGTAAAATTATTTATATTTATTAATGGTGCTAAGTCCTAGGTCTCTAAGGTGAAGATATCTTAGTGAAAACCCCATGTTTTTTCCACTTCAATGTTTACCGCCTATGAAGATAAAAGTTTGGAAAAACGAGAAAAGGGGGGAGTAGATTTTCAGAAGCATAAATTTTTCACTAAGTTGACCCAAGTCTTGGGGACCAGGAATCTGATCGAGAACCATATTGTGACACCCCTCTTAAAATAATAACGGGTGACCAGCCCTATACTACATTAAATCAGGAATCTCAGATGGCTCATTCTTAGCATCAACAGACTATACTAAAATAGATAAGGCTAACTACCCAAAACTATAAAAGCAGATGCCCAAATTTAATAAAAACATACCAGGGACATTAACCCAACAATAAACAATTACTAACAAAGGTAAAATGTACTCAAGTACCATGATAAAAGAAAGTGCTAACATTAAAATAAAATGAGTACACAAAAGGAAATATACCCGAATAAGTTGTCGAGTCACAGACAATACAATAACCATAAGGGAACAATATAAACAGCTACATATAACTCTTGAGTATAAACCCGATATACAAAATGAATCCTACCTAGATTTTCAAAGGAATAGAAAGCGACTATAAACTAAATCCCTCAACAGTCCGCAACTGCTACAGCTCCCAAGACTCTGGATAGAAAAACATCTGGTATCCTTGTGGGGGGACACCTGTAGTAAACAGTATATATATATATATATATATATAGCAAAAGAAAAATATAAACGGGTCAGATCCCGAGGTGTAAAAATGTTTAACAAGTGTATTAACCGTGCATAATAAATATAAATGCAATATTTCATAATTAAAGTGGAGTCGCACTCTCGTGAAACCCCAAACTCACCTCTCATCTACAGCGGGCACCTAATCGTATCCTGGAATCTTAATTAAGCTACCCGACACAATTAAGGACAATCTACTTAATTATATGCATGGCCTATACCCACATGACCCGCCATCTTAACATAACCCAAAAATCCATTCCATTCTAATTACACATAAATGTATACACACCTATATAAATATGCCCTACTAGGCTCTAGTGATTCCAATTATTAACTTAAACCAGTTATAAGTCTCAATACGTCACACATTAACATTAGGCTTCAATATAAGAGTTTATTATTTACACAACATACATTCAAGTACTAAGGACAAAACTTCTCTCCACTCACAACATTGCACTACGTTTCGTGCGTGGGGCATCTCGCAACGTGAAATCCAAACAAGGAACATCCCCGATACACTACTTCTTGACAATGTTGATCGTAGGGATCCATTATGTCTTCTACACAAATCCTATTACTGCAACTACTTAATTATAGAGTACTATATCTAAGAACATAATTAAAATCTTCATCTAACTCCTTGGGGTCAATATAACCACAATTGTCTCTCAATACGATCTTCCGACCTTGATAAACTAGTACACCGAAATCACCCAACATATACATTCTAAAAAAATTCATATCACCTTCACCTATAGGAGATATATATATATATATATATATATATATATATATAAGCAATCATTCATTCCTATAACCACGTATACATAACACACATAATGTACACTTTGCAATAAACATAACATAACCGGTTATAGGATACAAAAATACTGCACCATGCTATCATCTTCCAGGAATTACTCACTTTCTCCTGGGGTCACCACCAATCGGACTATTATCAAACCGCCAAGGCGACAAAATCAATCCTAACGTATAGGAAGCGGTCATAGTTCCTAACCGAAAAGTGAGAACGACTCATACCCAAGACTTCTCACCCCCAAAATAAAATCACACAAATAATAATGGACGACTATGACCTGGGGACTATCCGCACCCTACTCCTCAAACCAGGGGCTCACCCTCATCGTGCAACCTCCCATGATAGCATGTGCCAGGTATGCTCACACAATAAGTATATATATCATTCACACTATGTATATATACCTGCATATAATCACATCATATATACAAACCATCACACACGGTATAGATATTCATGCCATACGTACACATACATATACATACATATATATATATATATATATATATATATATATACACATTTATACATACCATCTCTCGTTCGTATATATGAAAATTTATAATCTCGGCTATAAGTGTACATAATCCTTATTATACTAGCCGTCGTTCCAAGCGTATTAACTTAATTCGTTACATAAATACGATCCCTAACTTGAAGTATACTCATTCATTGCCCTTATGATATGAATAGTCTTCAAATATAACTAACATTAAGGTTACTAACCCAAAGTTTAACGTATGTAATAATCACTATACATCCCATCTATATCCGAATGCACATCGGTAATCTAATAATAATATCGACTATAGGTATACACATATCTAATAGTCTGCAAACCTCAAGCTTCATCCTAAATTTATTCCATGATCCCACCAAGTAGGAGAATCTCCATTGTTAATCACCTATAGACATATAGTAACTCTCCCGACTAACATTACACCACAACCTATACTCGTTGATAACACAATCCAATTTTTCTCAATTCCGCCTATGGTTCAATTGCTCCTATGAACCCCTAACATTGCAACATTTACGATTTATTCCTTGAGTTTATCATCACTAAGGATACGCGACTTATCCTTATCCTCGGTCCCCAATCATACCTTAAATAGAATCCAATCGCTATAAGGACTCGGCATAAATATCAGCCTAAAATTTCCTGCCATACCCTCACCACTCTCCCAAAGAGTCCTAAACCTTAAATCATATTTAAACTCACGTATGACCTCTAAATAGAACTTCCATCCCTAATAAGGTTTCCCACTACCTCGATACAATAACTCCAATACGTCTATATATTCCCAAACTACTTCAATATGTCCCCGCGATCAAAGTATGCGAGAAACCCTCAAGAATACTCCAAAACGTAACTCCCGCATCATATATATAAGTTCCAAATCGAGAAACCCAACCGAAATGGAGTAAAACTCTTTCTAAAAAAATCTAGCAAAATAACCCTATTTTCGAATCGATTCGGCCCCTCCGAATTGATTCGGTCCTAACAGCGAATCAATTCATCCCCAGCGAATCGATTCGGCCTAAGTAGACCTGTAAGTCTTCTACATACCGAATTGATTCGCAAGGGGCGAATCGATTCGGCCCTAAAGACCTGATGATTCTGCAACATGGCGAATCGATTCGCAAGGGGCGAATCGATTCTGCCTGTTCAGAAAATTACGAAAGGGGCTATTTTCTCCAAATCCAAATATCCAAAATCCATATATACATCATCCCCCAACCATCAATATTCATCCCAAACATATTTCTAACCTTAAAATTCATCATGTAACTACCCAACAATTTATAAAACCTCATATGCAAGATTTTTACCCAAAAATTAGGTTTTATCATATAACCCAAAATTCAATTCTTTTGTCCACAAATTATGAAATGAAATGCACAAATGAATTATTTAGCAAGATTAAACACTTCCCTTGAAGTTGTAGAGGTTAAAGCGTCCTCGCGATCGCGCAGGGGCCGAAATTCTCCAAGCTTTCCCCTCTCTCTCTCTTCCTTTCTTCTTCTTTCCCTCTTTCTTTCTTTCTCTTTCTCTCTTTCTCACAAATGAGATAGGCTAATCCGTAAGCCTCTTAAGCCTTTAAAACATAAATCCCAGTTTAAATGATAATACACACTTTAAATGACTCGTTTACTCCAATTCGAGTCCAACTAAGTTAAAAATATTTTGGAACCGAAATAAATCCCAAGGACAGTAATTTCGACTATCTCGACCCATCCGAAATCAGTAGCGCACTCAAAATTGTCATCCCGAATACTTTATAACATCCTCAATTTTTGGACCTCAATTTCTAATTTTTAAAATTCTCCAATTTAAATATATTTTATTTCTCCCTAAAATTCAATTTCTCAGTCCCAAAATCATGTGGTGTTACAGACTTCCCCCCTTACGAAAATTCGTCCTCGAAATTTAAATTATGCCTAGGACTCCGAACCTCATCTAGTTCTTAAATCTATCCTCAAGATCACTATACCTATTTCTCCCACTTCTCACATCGAACCATATAACTTTAAAATCAAACTAGCTACCCAGGGCGCCTATATACCCCGTATTCGAGCTTAACTCGTAAAAACATACCTGCGGTTGCACTAGCCTTAATCACAATATAACTCTCAACAAATTTATTTATAATAGCGTATTAAGTATATAAAAAATTTTGAAATTCCCAACGGTTGAACTCTCCTCAATTCCTGACATTCTCTACCTTCATGTGGGGGAGGTCTCGCAAGCGAAATCCAAACAAGGAACCCTCCCAATACACTACTGTGTAGCTATGTCGGGGATTGAGATCAGTTGAACCAGGGTTAAGGTTTTATAAAAGATTTTTCAAACCATGGATATTTCCCGAAGGTCTATATAGCAATATAATATAAAATAATTCCATGTCTTTCGACACGCCAAACAAACACCTTATCTTCTAGACACAAGGCCCCAACAAATACAATACTCTCACCAACACCTAGACCTTAAAACTAGCACAACCCTGAGCTAAACTCCCCGCTCAATAATGAATCTACTAAACGCTGAACCTCCTCAACTATACAAATCCTTTACATCACATTAAAGCATTACCGCAAGGTAAGTCCTTCTTGCATTGGAATACCACAATTACCTTCCCTAGCTTATCTATAAAACAATAACCTTATAACCACTACTCAACAAACCTTAACAGTCCGCACTTTCCAAATTCAATGACACATTTCTCTACTAGGTCCTCACGAGATGGTCTATTATCCCAAAAGAAGCTATACAAATACCACACTTACTCACTCCTTCCTCGAGGGAAATTCTGTACACACTATGGTTATAGAGGCTAACCAGTCGTTATACCTTACGTGCGATGCTCCCAATACTGCACAAAGCGTGACCTAACCCAAAGAAAGGTAGTCTACCTTATACTTCCATAATCCAATTGTTTCACTTCATCCCTGGGTCCCTCTACTCCTTCTAGGACAAGCCCTTTTTCCTAAGGCTAAATTCTCTTCAAAGAAACATCCTCCCTCAAATCCTTCCTAACCATCCTGAAGGATAAGGCACTATTGCAACCCTCGACAACCCTTCATTCCTTCTCAATGAACCTTAGTCTCCAAATTTCTTACTCCCTCTTCTAAGAAGACGATACTCTAGACAATGGGACAATGCCATGCACCTCACATCGGTAAAAGTTACCAACACCAGGTTCCCTAACAAATGTTGATGCATTCGCCAATCTAGCCTCCCTAGGATATCACTATTCGCTTCTTCTACTGACTTGCAATAATTGCATCAGCTCCCTCCGAAGAGACTGAAGGATGTTCTTTCCTAAAGGCTTCTAGTATTCTTTCCCACGCAGATGGTCCCGGGTGGTCTTGAGCTTATTGGAACTGCAAGATGTTATGACATCATAATAATGGCAACATCCACCGTACGTGCTACACTATTAGCAACTTCATTTGTGGTCCCAGTCCCTATGGGTATGTGGGGTTCCACACTATCAGCCCCAATACTTGCCCTACATGGACGACTAAATCTTGGCGACGTTTGAGACGAGAACAACTGTGTCAAAACGTCGTTCAAGTGAATACACATCGCAGAAGAAAATAAATGTAATGAACACAACAATCCTAATAGTAGGGTTCTACATCAAGAATGCTTGCGAAAGAATGAAGAAAACCCGCACAGATCCTAAAGACACTAAAACCTGATGCTCTGATACCACCCGTGACACCTTAAAATAATAATGGTTGGCCAACCCTATGCTACATTAAATCAGGAATCTCAGATGGCTCATTCTCAACATCAACATACTATACTAAAATAGATAAGGCTAACTACCCAAAACTATAAAAGCGGATGCCAAAATTTAATAAAAACATACCAGGGACATCAAACCAACAATAAATAATTACTAACAAAGGTAAAACGTACACAAGTACCATGATAAAAGAAAGTGCTAACATTAAAATAAAATGAGTACATAAAAGGAAATATACCTGAATAAGTTGTCGGGTCACAGACAATACAACAGCGATAAGGGAAAAATATAAACAACTACATATAACTCTTGAGTATAAACTCGATATACAACATGAATCCTACCTAGATTTTCAAAGTAATAGAAAGCGACAATAAACTAAATCCTGCAACAGTCCGCAACTACTACGGTTCCCAAGACTCTGGATAAAAAAACATTCGGTATCTTTGCAGTGGGACACCTGCAGTAAACAGTATATATATATATATATATATATATATATATATATATATATATATATATATATATATATATAGCAAAAGAGAAATATAAACAGGTCAGAGCCCGAGGTGTAAAAATGTTTAACAAGTGTATTAATCGTGCATAATAAATATAAATGCAATATTTCATAATTAAAGTAGAGTCGCACTCTCGTGAAACTCCAAACTCACCTCTCATCTACAACGTGCACTGAATCGTATCCTGGAACCTTAATTAAGCTACTCAACACAATTAAGGACAATCCACTTAACTATATGCATGGCCTATACCCACATGACCCGCCATCTTAACATAACCCAAAAATTCATTCCATTCTAATCACACATAAATGTATACACACCTATATAAATATGCCCTACTAGGCTCTAGTGATTCCAATTATTAACATAAATCAGTTATAAGTCTCAGTACGTCACACATTAACATTAGGCTTCAATATAAGAGTTTATTCTTTACACAACATACATTCAAGTACTAAGGACAAAACTTCTCTCCACTCTTAATATTGCACTACGTTTCGTTCGTGGGGCGTCTCGCAAAGCGAAATCCAAACAAGGAACCCCCCCCCCCCCCGATACACTACTCCTTGACAATGTTGATCGTAGGGATCCATTATGTCTTCTACACAAATCCTATTACTGCAACTACTTAATTATAAAGTACTATATCTAAGAACATAATAAAAATCATCATCTAACTCCTTGGGGTCGATATAACCGCAATAGTCTCTCAGCACGATCTTTCGACCTTGAGAAACTAGTACACTGAAATCACCCAAGATGTACATTCTAAAAAAATTCATCTCAACTTCACCCATATATATATATATATATATATAATTAAAATCATCATCTAACTCCTTGGGGTCGATATAACCACAATAGTCTCTCAGCACGATCTTTTGACCTTGAGAAACTAGTACACTGAAATCACCCAAGATGTACATTCTAAAAAAATTCATCTCAACTTCACCTATATATATATATATATATAAATATACTCTGAATATATATATATAAGAAATCATTCATTCTTATAATCAAGTATACATAACGCACATAATGTACACTTTGCAATACACATAACATAACCGGTTATAGGATACAAAAATACTGCACCATGCTATCATCTTCCAGGAATTACTCACTTTCTCCCGGGGTCACCACCTATCGGACTATTATCACACCACCATGGCAACAAAAAATCAATCCTAACGTATGGAAAGAGTTCATAGTTCCTAACCGAAAAGTGAGAACGACTCATACCCAAGACTTCTCACCCCCAAAATAAAATCACACAAATAATAATCGACGACTATGACCTGGGGACTATCCGCACCCTGCTCCTCAAGCCAGGGGCTCACCCTCATCGCGCAACCTCCCAAGATAGCATATGTCGGGTATGCTCACATAATAAGTATATATATATATATGTATATATATATATATATATATATATATATATATATATATATATATCATTCACACGATGTATATATACCTGCATATAATCACATCATATATACAAACCATCACACATGGTATAGATATTCACGCCATATGTACACACACACACACACACACACACATATATATATATATATTTATTTACATCTGTACATACTATCTCTCTTCCGTATGTATGAAAATTTATAAACTCGGTTATAAGTGTACATAATCCTCATTATACTATCCGTCGTTCCAAGCGTATTAGCTTAATTCGTTATATAAATACGATCCCTCACTTCAAGTATACTTATCCACTGCCCCTATGATATGAATAGTCTTCAAATATAGCCAACATTAAGGTCACTAACCCAAAGTTTAACGTATGTAATAATCACTATACATCCCATCTATATCTGAATGCACATCGGTAATCTAATAATAATCCCGACTATAGGTATACAGATATCTAATAGTCTGCAAACCTCAAGCTTCATCCTAAATTTATTCCATGATCCCACTAAGTATGGGAATCTCCATTGTTAATCACCCATAGACATGTAGTAACGACTAACATTACAACACAACATATTCTCGTTGATAGCACAATCCAATTGTTCTCAATTCCGACTACGGTTCAATTGCTCCTATGAACCCTTAACATTACCACATTTACGATTTATTCCTTGAGTTTATCATCACTAAGGATACGCGACTTCTCCCTATCCTCGGTCCCCAATCATGCCTTAAATAGAATCCAATCGCTATAAGGACTCGGCACAAATATCGGCCTAAAATTTCCTGCCATACCCTCCCCTCTCTCCTAAAGTGTCCTAAACCTTAAATTGTATTTAAACTCACTTATGACTTCTAAAGAGAACTGCCATCCCAAATGAGGTTTCCCACTACCTCGATACAATAACTCCAATACATCTATATATTCCCAAACTACTTCGATATGTCCCCGCGATCAAAGTACGTGAGAAACCCTCAAGAATACTCCAAAATGTAACTCCCGCACCACATATATAAGTTCCAAATCGAGAAACCCAACCAAAACGGAGTAAAACTCTTTCTAGAAAAATCTAGCAAAATATCCCTGTTTTCGAATCGATTCGGCCCCTCCGAATCGATTCGGTCCTAACAGCGAATCGATTCGGCCCCAGCAAATCGATTCAACCTAACTAGACCTGTAAGTATGATACATACCAAATTGATTCGCAAGGGGCGAATCGATTCGTCCCTAAAGACCTAATGATTCTGCAACATGGCGAATCGATTCGGCCTGTTCAGAAAATTGCGAAAGGGGATATTTTATCCAAACCCAAATATCCAAAATCCATATATACATCATCCCCCAACCATCAATCTTCATCCCAAACATATTTCTAACCTTAAAATTCATCATGTAACTACCCAACAATTTATAAAACCTAAAATGCAAGATTTTTACCCAAAAATTAGGTTTTGTCATATAACCCACAATTCAATTCTTTTGTCCACAAATTATGAAATAAAATGCACAAATGAATTATTTAGAAAGATTAAACACTTCCTTCGAAGTTGTAGAGGTTGAATCGTTCTCGAGATCCTGTGTGGGCCTGAATTCTCCAAGCTTTCCCCTCTCTCTCTTCCTTTCTTCTTTCCCTCTTTCTTTCTCTTTATCTCTTTCTCACAAATGAGATAGGCTAATCCGTAAGCCTCTTAAGCCTTTAAAACATAAATCCCAGTTTAGATGATATTACATACTTTAAATGACTCATTTACTCCAATTCAAGTCTAATTAACTTACAAATATTTCGGAACCGAAATAAATCCCAAGGACAATTATTTCGACTACCTCGACCCATACGAAATCAATAGGGCACTCAAAATTGTCATCCGGAATACTTTATAACATCCTCAATTTTTGGACCTCAATTTTCAAATTTTAAAATTCTCCAATTTAAATATATTTTATTTCTTCCGAAAATTCAATTTCCCAGTCCCAAAATCATGGGGTGTTACACATATTTCTTTTTTGTGTAAGAATAAAGTATGATTTAATCAATAATCTAAATTCAGTAGGTACTTTGGTTCTTACTTAAAAAATAGTTATAAGAAATTCAAAGTAGTGTCAGATGTCAATAAATTTTGCGGGTTTAATTTTGTGGCTCTCTCAACTTCAGCGATTGTGGTGCGATAATTACTTTGACTAACCTTCTTACTGATGTCATTATTACACTAATCTCTTATATAAAAAAATGTAAAAGTGAGTTATTGCACTGATATCAAATATACAAAAAGTCAATCAATCAAAGAAAATTATCTATTCTTTATTTAATGATCTCCAACTCCAAATTAAATGTGGCTTTAGATGCCCTAGATGGTTGTGAATCTATAGGTCCCCTGGGTTAAAAAATATGAATTTTTCACTTTTCTCACACTTTTTTAGTTTGATCTTTTTTCTTTTCCGAATCTTAGTTCATTAACACATAACACTAGATAATAGATGTTGTTAAGTGATAACCAAAAGCTCAACTAAATTGAGAATCAAATCACATTCTCATGCCACAAGGACAAAAAAAAGTAGAGTAAGGATTTTCTCACTATTATATTCGAAATGGTAAAAAAATCCTAATAGAAATCACGTAAAATTAATAGTAGCTAAATAAAGACAACACGCAAACGTATGTACATAGATGAATCCAAACACAATTCAAAATATAGAATTAGTTGGTGCATATCAAAACGAGTGTCAAAGATAAGGTAAAAAAGTGCTATCATTATAAAAGCTTGAACTAAAGGAACATACAAGATCCCAACTAATAAAAAGCATAACATACTTATTATTTAAAGTTTTAAACATGGACCCTTTAATTGGTAACCCAAAAAAGGTGAAAGAAAATCAAAGATGAAAAAGTCCTTTAATTTAATCACAAAGTTTGTCCTCCCCTTTGTTCACATTTTTTGAGGAACCAAACAGAAAAATAAAGATACGATCACTGGTTCAGCTACAAGAAATATTCAAAACTAATCATTTCTATCAGCAAAATAAAACCCATTTGATTTTTATTCCTAATACCAAGATAACAACTTACAAAATTCCCATTAAACATAACATTAACAACATGCATAACAACAAAAAATGGAGATATAAAAGGCAAAAATTCAATGAAATGAAAGCTCTAACTTTCCCATAAAAATGATTAAAGTATTAACAATTTAAGTTCACTAACAGGAAAATTAAACATACATTTGATACACAAATTTATCAAATCAAAGTATTGGCAATTTAAGTTTATAAGCAAAGAGTGTTGAGGTGCTACCTAGAGTTGAATCACTCATCTCCTTTGATAAAAAAAACATGTTGCTGAACCACTATGTGCTAACGAGAATGAGGTTGATCATAGTAACATCGCCATGATTAAAGAGATGATTTTCTTTTTAAAAATTTAGAGAAGAAAATGTCTAAACATAATCAATCCAAAGCAAATTTAAACAGAGCTATGAAAATCCAGTCTAGGGGGGAACAAGACTGATGGAATACTGCCCAAGAAAAGGCCATGCTTCTAAGAGAATTACCAGGTCAATTGCCTTATGAAGCATAAAGTTATCTATAAAATATTCCAAATGATTAGTGTGATTAGATGGAATATTAGGGGGTTGCAAATTCTCCTTCCTCTATAAGAATTAAGAAACTGTTGTGACTGTATAAATGTCAAATTATTGCTCTTATGGAACCTAAAGTACATGCTAATAAAATTGTCAAGTATAAAATAGAGTGGGATTATAAAGGTGGTTGTAGAAACATCTGTGGGATATTATCCAATGGATCGATTAATACAACACAAAATCGACACGCTACATTGAGATGGAAATCCACATATGATATGTATTCAAATGTGCAAATCTCAATTAAAAAGGCAGTATGATATGATATGTACCATTAGAATTAGGCTCCATTGTGGAATTTTCACCACTATTATGTGCCCTATTTAATGTCCTAGATGCAATTTCATTAGGTATTGGATCCTTGTGCATAGTTGAATCTTTCATACACGGTGGCTCTAAAAAGGTAATAGCTGAGGAACCACGTCCGCCTCCGCCTCCACCTCCACCTCCACCTCCACATCCTGCTCTACCTCCACCTTCACGTCCACCTCCACAACCATGTACACCAAGTGCCATAAGGATATTAATAATCATTATCAATTAATCAAAATAATTAATTTACATATATAAAATTTGAAAAGCAATTATAACAAGCCAACTCAGTTAAGTAACATATAATATAGAGTTTAAATCATAAAATAAACACAAATCCTTTACACATCATAAAAGTTTAACTAAGTTCCATCACCATCACAAATAACAAGTACATAGGAATTTAACAATTCTATCACATAATAACAAGTGCATTAGAATTTAAATAACAAAAAAAATTCAAATGTGTAATCTTTCTTCACTCTTTTTCATAGTCATCATCACTGCAATTATCTTCATCATTATAGTATTCTGTTAATGCGTCATCTTCCTCATCATCACCGTCACCATTGTTGATATTATCATCATCACGTGCTTGTAAATCATTGATTTCAATAATGTTTGGTATAACATTGGTCCTATCCATTTGGCTTAAGCCCAAATCTCCCTCTTGGATAACCATTTGAATATTAAAAGATTCTTCCTCTTGGTATCCATCGTTACTTGGACAATCGTTGGTATCATTTGCATCAGCTTCTTCTAGAATGTCCCAAATGTGTCTATATTTCACTTTTTGTACTACTTTCCAATTAGGACCCGACTTGTAGTCATCTAAGTAAAACACTTGTGATGCTTGAGTTACAATCACAAAGGGATCATCACGATACCACGTCGAACTAACATTAATAGAAGTGAGGTGATAATCCGTTTGTACTCTTTTCTTCTTGGAATTTGTGTCAAACAACTCACACTCAAATATAAAAAATATATATTGATTTAGGTACTTCATTTGAATGGCACTACATAAACATCCATAAAAATCAACGACTTCATCACTGTGCCCTCCGGGAACAAAAATTCCACTATTTTGAGTTGTGCGACGATCATCATGATTCTTAGTGTGAAAGTGAATCCCATTAACAATATAACCAGAGTATTTTTCCACACGAACATCTGGACCGCACGTTAATGAATACAACTCATTTGTGGATTCTAGTGACCTTTGATGACGCAAAGTTTTCATCTATTTAAAGAAGTTGTTAGCATTATATTCATTATAATGTTTTAATATAAAAAATTTAACAATCGCGTTATTAAATATATCAACTTACACGGTCCGCAAAACCACTTTGGAAATTCACGTTCTTACCTTTGAAATAAATTGTCGGGAGATTCAAACTTTAATTGTGTCATATGTTCACTAGACGTGTAAAATAAGATTTTGTTTTATTTTGTGAAATATTAACAAAAGATTGTGTAAAATGATATTTACTTAACATAAGGTTGTATTTCTTCTCAGTTATTCAAGATATACCAGTAGACCTTATAAATAATGCTTTGGGACAATCGAATGGGTTGTGCAAAACCTAAGGGACAAATGTATTAAGAGAAAACTGAGAGCATTGAATTGGATTTTTCCCACGTGTATCATCGTTCCATTTTCCTCGATTGAATTTGGTTTCTACCTCATGAAGGTACATTGAACAAAAAGTTACAACTTCATTAACAACGTACGCCTTTGCTATTGATCTTTCAAGTCGAGATTTATTTTTTATGCTTAACTTCAGTGATCCCAGATTCCTAGACACATTAAATGTTATATAGATAAATCATTTACATAGAAAATAATTTTCATAATTAAACATTTGAATACATATTTTTAAAGTACCTCTTAAAAGGGAACTTCCATCACATCTTTACAGGGACGAAAAGCATAGGCTCACGTAGAAAGTGAATAACCAAAGGACCATAACATCAAAAAATGTTGTCGGGAAGGTTCGTTCAAGCTTGCAAAGTATAAAGACAATTGTTTCCTCTAGTTTTTCCAAGTCCTTCACATTTAAAGTTTTTTCACACAGTTGTTGAAAGAAATTTAACAACGTAATTAATGCAGTATTAACATCCTTCAACAAATATCGACATATACCAATTGGGATAAGTCGTTGCAAAATAATTTGGCAATCATGCCTTTTTAAGCCTAATATCTTTCCACCCTCGATGTTCACATTTCTAGACATATTCTTTGCATAAACATCTGGGAATTTGGCTGAGTTTAAGAATACACAAAATTCATTTCTCTCTTCAGATGTTACGGTATAAAATGCATATGATTTCATCCATTTGTTACTTTGTTCCGGTAAATGTAACTCTTTTCTTATCTTTATATCAGCTAAATCCAAACGAGCCTTATCTGTATCTTTTGTATTTCCTTCCATGTTCATCAATTATATAAGAATGCTATCACATATGCTCTTCTCAATATGCATTATATCGAGATTATGTCTTAATTTCATCTTTGACTAGTAGTCTAACTCAAAAAAATACTTTTTTTTCCACTTTAGTTCCTCCGAGATACGTTTTCTTATCCAATCCTTATTGTTTAGATGCTTACCCGATTTTAAAATTTTCACCCTCTCTAACTGCTCCAATATATCATCTCTTAAAAAATCCCTCGGTGCTGGTCTATCTTATTTTCTTCCATCATGTAGTCTACTCTTTCGTTAATAATGGTTAGAAAGAAAATACCGACGATGACCCATATAGTATATTTTACTTCTCAATTATTGCCAACGGGCATCTTTAATATATTTTGGACATGCATTATACCCTTTCGTGCTCCATCTAGAAAAATTATCACATGTCGGGAAGTCATTGATCGTCCACAATACACTTGCATGTAAACTTACCAAAATTACCCCATGTTCTACACCAGCATGCCAAAGATATTTCAACTCATCTATCGAGGGTCGTAAGAAGACATTTATGTCCTCACTCGGGGCTTGTGGACCCGAAATTAAAAAATCCATCATGAAAAATTATTCCATCATACATAGCCATGGTGGCAAATTATAAGGCACGGGTATTACCGAACAAGTATTGTATGAGTTACTCATATTTCCAAATATATTAAAACCATCAGAAGCAAGGCCTAACTTTACATCGTGAGAGTCGTTTGCAAACAAATATTACCACTTATCAAAGTATTTCCATGTCTCAGCATCAGCCGAATGTCTCAAAACATCCTATGTATTGACTCATTTTTCCTTATGCCACCTCATATCAATAGTTTTATGTCTTGATATATATAATCGTTGCAACCTTGGTTTAAATGGGAAGTTACGAAATACTTTATAAGGAACATTCTTCCCTTTCTTATCATCATACTTGAACCTAGACTCATCATATAATGGACACATATCCGCATTTTGACTCTATTTACAAAATAGTGCTTAGTCATATTTGCACACATGAATTGATTTATAATAGAGTCCCAAATCTCGTAACTTTTGTTTTGAGTCATAATGCAAATAGGGGATCTTTGAATCTGGATATGCTTCCTTTAATAGTTGGATTATCATATCAAAGGATTTGTTTCTCCAGCGGTTAAGAACATTAACATTCATCAACTTTATAAGAAACTGAATGAGGAGAATTTTTTACATCCCGATATAGATCTTTTCCAAGTTAACCAAATAATGTATAATATATACTAGCAGCTTTTTCACTATTTTCGGGAGAACTATTGGGTCTGAAAATATCATTTAACAACCCGAACATGTCATCATCTTCCTCCTAAACTTCTATATTTATCGAAACTTGAGCACTTACAAAGTCTCATTCATCATTCACCCCCTCTTCGTGATTTATCTAACAAGTATAACTATAAGACATTCCACTACTCAATAAATGACTTTTGATAATGATCAAATCATGGAAATATGTATTTTGACAATCTCTATATGGACATCGTGACTTGTTATTTTCATCGAGGTGGTGTTTTATGATCTCAATGCACCGAATTTATATTTCTTAAACAACCCATTAGGAAGAAATTTCGATCCTTATCTTCGTGTTATTTCACACCAACATATCATTACTTGTTTGACAATTTAAATTATGATTGTCGTAATTAATCAAAAAATAAATCAGCATATTAACCTAATTTATTACTTATTTTTTGTAATACTTTTTACAAAAAATAACCCCGAACACTAGACCCCTCGTGTGACAATTTAAGATGTTTCATGAGAAAACGAAACCCGAACACTAGAACCTCGAACACTTGTTTGATTTATATACATTGTTTCATTGTGGCCTTCATCTATGAATTATGGCTTGTAACCAATCAATACAACCAAACATCATTACCACTACGGGAGAATCCAAATTTTTTTGTTAAGGTGGGCAAAAAGCTTACGTTTGAAAAAATACTATTAATAACGTTAAAATTACATTTTAGAAGATAGTAAAGAAAATATTAAATTAAACATCAATTTTAATTACAAAAGAAGTATAGGAAAATATAGTAAGGCATAAACATTTAAAGAGACAAGAGAATACAAGGATTTATGTTTTCCCATAATATTTTATAATCATAATTAAAAAAGAGAAGATAAAGAAACCCCTTTCTATACCCCCCCGACTAGGCATAAATTCTTCACATTTATCCCCTTAATTTCAGTATTTTTATGATCCCGTGCGGTGTAAATAGCTTGGATTTGTCTCATATTTATGCTACTAACCCTTTTTGGCAAGTATTTCATATTTTGTATATCTCTTATGTATTTTACAGGTATTTCATGAAAAAACGCGCGAGAGAGAACTCAAAATAGCGAAAGAAACCAAGAAATGGGAAGTTCGAGGACATTTTCGTAATTTTTTGTGACACCCCGCGTAATAAAATACCAGGCGATCACTTCTATACAAAATTAAAATAGGAGTCGCATATGGGTCATTCTAAGCATCACTGTCGAAAACCAATTTAATTACTAATAACCTATTAGGCTGGCGTCAAAATTTTATTTTAACTAATCTTTTTAAACAACTATACAATATAAACATTCACACAGTTTATATAAATGAAGTTGGAAAGAGATAAAATAACCGAACTCTCGGTTCAAATATAATACAACCAAATCGAATGCCGCACTAAAAGGAGGTGAAAGAATAAATAAATACAATTGGGCTTTCGGCCCGAAAGTAACTAATGCTTCTTATCTAGATCGCAAGAATAAAAGCGTCTAAATCAAACATGCATGCATCCACAGCTGCTGCAGCAGACGTCTGACTCGAAAGGGTCATCATCCAGGCGTTCCTGTGTCTGGACACCTATATATATATATATAATATATATATAGCAAGAGAGGAAAAGTAGAAAAACGGGTCAGAGCCCGAGTTGTAAAAATATTTAGCAAGTGCATAAATGCTTTATTTTTCAAAATATATTTTATCTCTTATTTAAATTGGTATCGCACTCCCATGAGATACCCCTCACCTCTCTTCTAATAGTGCACACCTAGCATATCCCTCTAAACATCCTAGTCAAGATACACTTCCTAACTAATCCAACACCCCCAAACTCTAGAAATCCTAAGCAAACCAAGTACTAAGGGCTCAACTTCTCTCCAGTCTCAACGCTATGCCATATTCGTGCGTGGGGTGTCTCACAAAGCGAAATCCAAATAAGGAACCCCCCCGATACACTACTACATGGCAAGGTCAATCGTCGAGATCCATTAGACCCCCAGTACACGAAAGATATATATATATATATATATATATATATATATATATATATATATATATATATATATATATATAAGAAATCGCAATATTAGAGCCCTAAGGGTTAAACGTCTCCCTAGTCTCAACACTAAGCCATGTTCGTGCGTGGGGTGTCTCGCAAAGCGAAATCCAAACAAGGAACACCCCCGATACACTACTACTTAACAAGGTTGATCGTCGAGATCCATTAGACCCTCAATACTCAATTTATATTTATACTCATATAGTTATATCCATTATCATACTAATTTTTTTTATCTTTCATACTCACTTTTCTATACATATCACCTTTTGAGTCCGGATATAATCTCTCGGAATGAGAATTCATTTCTTTATCATTTTATATTCAATTTATCTCTTTTCTCTTATAGAGATATAATATCTTGTTCTCATACACAAGTAATGTACTACACACACAAGTACAATAACCATCCTAACGAGCTATAAGTCGCGGATGCAGTCTCTTAATGCTATCATCTTCTAGGGCATTACTCACATATCATCTCGGGGACCACCGATAGGACTAAATGTCACCTACTTCGTGGTCAAAACCAAATCACAACATTTGGGAAGCGTTCATAGTTCCTCCTCGGCAATGAGATGAAACATACCCACCACGTCTCACCCCTAATAAATATCACACAATATAACAATGGATGCTATGACCTGGGGACTATCCACACCCTTCTTCTCAAGACAGGGGCTCACTCTCATCGCGAAACTTTCCATAGCATTAGAGGGGGTATGCTTCACACACACACATATATATATATATATATATATATATATATATACCATCACACACACACACACACACACACACACACACACACATATATATATATACATAAATATCCGTATCATATAATATATATACTTTACTCACATAGTATATATATTCCACATTGTTCCTCAAATATAAACAAATGCCCATAATTGCCAATCACACATAGCCATGGCCAATAATCCTATAGATTCTCATAAATAATAATATTCGAGTATTCTCACACTCACGATACTAAACCCAAAAGTATCCCCTCATTTGATAAATAACATGTACCTTATTCACAATTAAGGATTTATATAATTTCTCCCACTATAACAATTCACATTAAGTAATTAAGCATATTCCCAAAATTCATCCTAGCAATATCGCAGGATGTACTCAACCACAATCGTTATAATTATGTTTTCTACGCGCATAATTATATCTATACACGCTTCCCGAATGATTTTCTTGAATGCCTCTTATCCAAAAACATTAATAAAATCCATACCCCGGATTGTACTCTAAATTAATCAAAAGTTTACCTATCCTCAAATCATCATCTAGGAGTCCTAACATCCCATTTAGAAACTCCCATAATAATTACCAAAACCACAATTTAAGTCTCCCTAACTTAAAAGGAGAAAACCTCAAAAATCTGCTAGGACCGAATCGATTCGGCCTGTTCGAATAGATTCGCTGGCCACCGAATCGATTCGGCTTGTCCGAATCGATTCGAAATGGTTCTACTTTCAAACTGTCTCTTATCGAATCGATTCATCTGGTCCGAAATACCCAAATCTGTTTAGGTTTATATATATCCCAAAAACCCAAAACTCAATCCAATCTCCATTTTTGTTGTTTCTAATCTCATCCAAAAACTCCATAAATGTCTAATCTATGATTTACAACTAACACATCAATTAATTTGGGGGTATTAAACCATCTCTCTTAGATTTAAACCCTAAAACCACAAAAACACCAACTTATCATTTTACCCCATTTCAATCCATTTCTTCCCTCCATTTACATGGATTTAACACTAGCAATCATTAAGAGTTTACATTACATCAATATGTAAACTCATATTCAAATTTTACCAAATTTATTTTAAGGGTTTTAACCCAAATTCATATAATTTACCAACTATAATATGAAATAAATGCACAAAATGAAATAAAGCAAGTATACACTTGCCTGGAGGATGAAATCCGACGACCTGGAGTCGAATCCGACGGAGTTTGGCATGGAAATCCTTTTTCTCTCTTATTTCTCCCGTCTTCCTTTCTTCTCTTCTCCTTTTCTCTCTTTTCCTTTCTTTCTCCCACTCTCTCGTGCCTTATATTGGGAGAAATAAGGGTTTATCCCTTTAAACCCAAAAATGACTCGTTTACTCAATTGTGAGTCCCTATTAATCCAAAAATTCTCGAAACTCAATTACGACCCCGAATACTCTATTCTGACTATCTCGGCCATTTCGAGACTAACCACACACTCGAAATCTCCATCTGAGGTACTTTATCGCAAATTACTAATTTAACCCACAACATTTCGATGCGGGTTTTCCCATTAAAATATTATCCTCTGTCGCTTTACCCAGCTGTGAAATACAATTAAAATACTCTGACTTATTTACTTAATCCCAAAAGTAAATATAACACCCATCGAAAATCATCTCATCCTTGAAAACTCCAAAATTTTACTATTCACGATAATTCTCAAATTCCCAAATTACACTTAATTATTGAATTTAATTTCCCATAAAAGTGCGGGGTATTACATACTCCCCCCCTTACAACGGAATTTCATCCTCGAAATTCAAATATAATCGATACTAACAACACTAACCTAGGATCGTGAAGCACTCCACATCCTAATGCCTCAAAGTGGAATGGTACTACCCAATAGCTCTTAACCATATAGTCATTCTGTACCCACCTCTATCAAGGTTTACACTATACTATACCGCCATCCCGACATAAACTTCAACTCTATATACTACATCCCTTCTATCTCAGGCGGTATATAAAATTAACTCACTAAGGTGCCCATACACCTTTTTAACCCGTGCCTCTCCGCACAACTAACACCAACGTCTGACACGTACACACTTTCTAAACAATGGACCCTATTTCCTCAGCGTAATACTCGCACATGGGTTTTCCCAACCCGCAAAATCTCATCGTTCTCAAGGTTAACCCACCAATATTTCTATATCGGTGCCACTAACTCCACTGGCTTCACTGCCCAATAATTATAAGATCGAAGTATTTCCTACCTATGTGAAATAGTACTATCCTAAATTGTGTCCCTGGTGCCCAAGACCTTTATCAACTCCCAATATTTTCTCGGTTTCATGGATGGGACGTCTCACAGAGCGAAATCCAGACAAGGAACCCTCCCGTTACACTACTCCCTCGCGTCGTCGATCGCCGAGATATAACGGCCTAAGGCACACCAGCGGGATGTCCTAAATCCTACCTCACTAACCTATTTATGCTTTTCTACTATTCTATCCTTCTACCTAGACTGATATGCCCCATGTGTAACCTCGGCCTAGAGACACCAACCTCGGTCGGTATTATGGCCGACGTTGGGCATCTCTTGGACACGCGATATCACCCCTCGGCCATATCAAGGTCGGCCCAGGCCGACACTACCATGAGCCTCTCCAGGGACGTCGCAAGGATCGGCAGCATTCTCGTATACCTTGGAATGGCAACCTCGGCCATATGTAGGCCGAGCTCGCAGGAAGCCACCAGCAACCTCATCAAGCCACCAGTTCAACCTCGTCTCAGGCCGACCTTGCCCATTATCTCGGCCAGGATTAGGCCGAGACCTCCATGGAATCCTCGGACTGAACAGGTATCAAGACTCACCAACCTCGGCCTCCCCAAGGCCGAGGTCATACCCCAGACGCGATAGCCGAGCACCTGCTGACATTTGGATAAGGACACGTGGACACAAATCAGTTATAACAAGATTATTCCCCACACGTGGGGAGAATATTGCATCATCATTCTCTACATGTGACAGTGACAGATGGCACTCCCATATTGGTGAGGTAACCACACACATGCTCATTGCATGCATAGAGGGTACATTACACCCCCTAGGTACTATATATAGAGGTCATCCCCTACCTTGCAAAGGGATCCAGATATTCAACCCTAGCTGAAACTCTGTCTAGATACATAGTAGAGAGAGAAAGCTTGAGAGATTGTATCCATGGCCATTAGTGTCTTATTGCAGTGAGATTATTCACACACACAGTGGACGTAGGCCAATCTAGGCTGAACCACTTATATTATGGTGTTGATTCCTCTTCTCCTCATCTCATTCTCTCACCTTTTTACATAACTATGCTGCCATTGCTGTTCTTAGATTGAGCTTAAAAACACCTTACCTGGTGGTGCTGATTCTGGCATCATCATTTTGGCGCCGTCTATGGGAAGAGAGAAGCTATCTCTTCCTCTTTTTGTGCTTAACCTCACCGGAGATTCTGGTGGTGAACCAGGCCTCCCCCTAGCGCGAAGCTGTTTCACCATTGAAAGAGGTCCTGTGAGGTACTAAGCTCATCTGATACTTAAGCTCTATAGTGTTAACATATGGCACTAGACTTACCACCGCCTCTTCCACCGCCCGGGGGTGGAGGGCCTAGTTCCAGTCAGGCGCCCCCCAGTCCGAAATGGCGGAGGTAGCTGCAGCCTTGAGGTCTTTAGCTGCAACGCAACAAGCTATGTAGGAGCAATTTGCACAGCTCAGCCAAACTATGATGAGGCCACCTAGAGTCTCATCGGATATGATCACTCCGGCGGCTGTTCAGCCTCATCCTGACGCCAGGGGACCACCCCAGGCACCAATGAAGGACCAGCTTGCACCCCAGCGGAGAAGGGATGTCGCGGACCCTAGGCGCTTGCGCCTGCGGAGGCAAGGAAACCCTTGCCCAGAGGACAGGTATGGCGATCTAGAGGCGGAAGAAGCCCCGGAAGACTGCTAGGAGCCTTCTGAGGTGTCAAATAACACTATACGGCCTCTTAGGCAAAGTCAAGGTTGTGTCGGCCGAAGAGGTGAAGAGGCCCAGTAAAGAGGGTCAACCTTTGATATGTTAAGCAGAGGGTCGGCCTTTGAGAGATTGGGCTCGATGAATGACCTAAGACAGAGACTGTCGAGATCAAGGAGCGCAGCAGGCAGGGTCGGCCAGACTAAGGCCGACACTGTGAAAGAAGAGGCAGGGAACAGGAAGAGGTCAACAACCAACGTGTCGTGGCAGGGGAACCCTCGGTCCATCCCAGGGAGGTAGCAGGGGATAACCTCGGCCAAGTCGATGGCCGAAGACCATGGAATGATTCTATCCAATGCCTCGAGGAGAAGATAGGAGACCTCATTAAAAGCAGGGACCCATTACAAAGGGGTTACTCAGAGGGCTCCCCATTTGTGGCTAGGATAGTGGGATTCCCAACCCCAGCTAAGTTCAAGCCTCCTACGGTGTCTCCCAAGTATGATGGAAGCACTAACCCTGTACATCATATCGAGATGTACCAGTCATCAGCAGACATCTACTCGATACCCGATGAGATGAAGTGTAGAGCCTTCTTTGGGACCTTAACAGGGGCTGCACACAGTTGGTTCACCTCCCTTCCGAAGAACTCAATTGAGAACTTCAAAGGCTTGGCTGAGCGATTCATCCACAACTTCTGCTTTGGGGTGAGGCCTCAAAAGAAGACTACCCACCTGCTGTATGTCAAGTAGGCTAAGGGTGAGAGCCTAAGAGACTACATAGCAAGATTCAATAAAGAAAAGTTGGAGGTCGAAGATTATGAAGAGAACATAGCCATGACCGCCCTTATAGGAGGTCTCCAAAAGGGGAAGCTATTGTGGAAACTGGCGGAAGAGCCCCCTAGGTCTATGGCGGAGCTGCTGGCAACCGCAGGGAAAGTAATGAATGCGGAAGAGGCAATGGCCGCCAAGTATGAGGATGAGAACCGCGGTGGCAGTGGAAAGTCCCAAAGCAAGAAAGATGGGAAGAAGAGATCGGGTGATGACAAGTTCGCTCACTATACTCCTCTTACTGTGAGCTGTGAGCACATCCTCAACGAGATCAAGAATGACAGAGCTTTGAGATGGCCAGAGAAGCTGAAAGCTCCACCACATAAGAGGAACAAAAACCTATGGTGTGAGTTCCACCAAGATCATGGTCTCGTCACAGATAGGTGCTTCGCTTTGAAGGATGAGATCGAGAAGATGTTAAAATCTAGGAAATTGAGAAAATATGTAGACGGTAAGGCTCTCAAGAGTGGAATAGATGACCATAAGAAAAGGAGGGATGACAGATGCCGTGACAACGTCCCATCCCGAAGAAATGATGATTCAGAAGGTGATGATGAAGATGATTCGGATCTCCCACCAAAGGATGACAACACCCCGGTGAAGAGGGTTGGTATGATCTCTTTCGGTGTTGGCACAATATGCGGAGGATTTGCAAGTGGTGGATCTGAAGTAGCTAATAGGAAGGCTCATGTAGCCGAGGCCAAATTAGTGGCCAAGCTTGAAGTTGTGAAACTAACGTCTTCCGATACAGTACAGAAGAGGAAGAAAGTAGACATGAACACCCTCGTAGTTGGGTTCTCCAGACTCGACTTCAGAGGTATCTTAGCCCCCCATGATGACCCTTTGGTCATAACGACAAGGGTGTATGGATATGAGGTGCATAGGATCCTCGTGGATGGGGGGAGTTTGGCATATGTGATGTTTTGGCCTTGCTTCAAGAGCTTAGGCCTTAATAGAGCAAGACTGGTCCCCTATCACCACCCCCTGATAGGCTTCAGTGGTGAAAAGGTTCACCCCTTGGGCATGTATGAGATGGACGTACGGATGGGGGACGAATGGCCTAAGAGGTTGACTGGGAGGATTAATTTCTTAGTGATGGACGAGAGTGTATTCTCGGCCTATAACCTCATCATAGGAAGGGTGGCCCTTAGGGAGTTCGAGGCTGTGCCGTCAACGGTCCATCAGATGCTAAAATTCCTGACTCCTTATGGAGTAGGGGAAGTGCAAGGTGACCAGAGCACAGTGCGAGAATGTTACTTCAACTCGGCTGAAGAGAGAGAAGCCCAAAAGAGGGCAACCACCACTTATAGCATTGACACTCTTGATTCAAGAGATGAAACAAAGTTGAAGAAGGGAGAGGCCGCGGAAGAGGTAGAATCCATCGTCCTCAATGAGGACGAGCCGGAAAAAACCGTCCAAGTCGGTAAGGCCCTAGAGCCAGGAACCAAGGAAGAGCTGATAAACTTCCTCAGGAGGAGACAGAGTCTCTTCGCATGGAGTCACGCAGACATGCCTGGCATCGACCCTGAGGTGACGAGCCACAAGCTCAACGTGACCAGAGATGCCAAACCGATCAAGGAGAGACGAAGAGTCTACTCTAGGGAGAAATACGACATCATCCGAGAAGAGGTCAAAAAGTTAGAAGAGGCCGAGTTCATAAGAGAGGTTACCTACCCGGAGTGGCTCTCAAATGCCGTCATCGTGCCTAAGGCCAATGGGAAGTGGCGAATGTGTGTGGATTTCACTGACCTGAACAGATCTTATCCAAAAGAAAGCTATCCCTTACCTCGGATAGATCAGATGGTGGACGCGACGGCGGGACACGAGATCATGAGCTTCATGGACGCGTATTCAAGCTATAACCAAATCTTCATGGATGCTGGAGACTCTGTGAAGACAACCTTCATTACTGACAAAGGGACGTACTGATACAAAGTGATGCCCTTCGATCTGAAAAATGCAGGGGCAACATATCAACGTCTTGTCAATAAGATATTCGAAGAGCAAATAGGTAAGACCATGGAGGTGTATGTAGACGATATGCTAACAAAGAGCTTGAAAGCTTGTACTCATGTAGCGGACCTTGAGAAGACCTTCGATGTTATGGACTCATACAGAATGAAACTCAACCCAGCAAAGTGTGTCTTTGGAGTAGGAGCTGGGAAGTTCCTGGGATTCATCGTTAATCAGAGAGTAATTGAAGCAAACCCTAAGAAAATCAAGGCATTACTCGACATGAAGACTCCTAGGAGTATCAAGGATGTTCAAAGACTCACGGGAATAGTGGCTGCCCTTAACAGGTTTGTTTCTAGGGCAACGGACAAGTGTCTTCCATTCTTTAAAGTTCTAAGAAAGGCCTTCCAATGGGACGAAGAGTGTGAAAAAGCCTTCAACCAACTCAAGTCCTACTTAGGGTCTCCCTTATTGCTGTCTCGGCCCATCACAGGAGAAAGGTTGTTTGTATATCTGGCAGTCTCCGAATCAGCCATCAGCGCGGCCATCATACGGGAAGAGGATGGGGTCCAAAGGCCTATATACTTCAACAGTAAGGCCCTTCAAGGGTCTGAACAAAATTATCCCCGCATGGAAAAGTTGGCTTATGCCCTAATACATGCCTCAAGAAAAATGAAGCCTTACTTCCAAGCTCACTCCATGGTAGTCCTCACTGACTCCCCACTAAGGTAGGTCCTGCATAAACCTGAGAAGTCCAGAAGATTGATGACCTGGGCCATCGAATTAAGAGAATATGATCTTACCTACCAGCCTAGGGCAGCCATCAAACGGCAGGCCCTCGCGGACTTTGTTGTAGAATTCACCTGGGAAGAGGCCGAGACAGAGAAAGGCCTAGAGGACGCTGAAAAGACAAACCGTAGTGTCTTTCGTAATTCGAAAGAGACGACACCAAACGTCTTCCGATATCGGGAAGAGGTCATCTCAGGCAAAACCCGGGGTAGAATAGAAGAGAACGAAGAGGACCGATACCTCTTCAAGCAAGGAGTTATGACAGAAGGGGCCTTCTCATCAGATACAGACGTCTGGAGCCTCTTCGTTGATGACTCTTCTTGTGATAGTGGAAGCGGTGCGGGGCTAATACTCTCGACTCCAGATGGTGCCAACATTGAATACGCCTTGAGATTCAACTTCCAGGCCTCAAATAATGAGTCCGAGTATGAGTCCATGATAGCAGGTCTCTTATTGGCAAAGACTCTTCACGTAAGACGACTCCTACTCCACAGCGACTCAAGGTTAGTTGTCAATCAAGTACTGGGAGTCTACGAGGCCAAGAATGAAAGGATGGCGAAGTACCTAGAGAGTGAGAAAGATGTTGGAATATTTTAAAGAGGCAAAACTGAAGAGAGCGCCTCGACAAAGTAACATCCACGCAGATGCATTGACAAAGTTGGCCTCGGTAATGAAGACAGATGTAAGAAGGACCGTTCCGATTGAGGTCTTAGCAAAGGCAACCATCGAGGAAGAAGAGGTATGTAACCCTTGTCATAATTTGAACCTAAGAGACTCATGGATCGACCCGCTCATCAGATACCTAAGAGGAGGAGAGCTGCCTGAGTCCAAATCAGAGAGGAGAAAATTGAGATATAGAGCTGCCATGTTCTCGATGATAGGAGACGTCTTGTACAAAAAGGGATTTCTATTGCCTCTCCTTGGGTACGTGCATCCCACGGAAGTCTCCAGGGTCTTACAGGAGGTTCATGAGGTTTCTTACTCTAGCCACATAGGGGGAAGGCCCTTGGCCAAGAGGATCATCACTCAGGGATACTGAAGGCCTACCCTGTCCAAGGACGCTGTAGACTACGTGAAGAGGTGCGATAAATTTCAAAGGTTTGCCACTATCCCTCATCAACCCCATTAGCCTATGACGTCAATCTTTTCTCCGTGGCCATTTGCGGTATGTGGAATTGACTTAGTAGGACCTTTACCAAGAGCTGTCAACGACTATAGATTCTTGATAGTTGCTATTGACTACTTCTCAAAGTGGGTGGAGGCAGAGCCGATGATAACAATCACAGAGCAGAAGACCTTCCAGTTCATTTGGAGGAATATCATATGCAGATATGGCCTCCCAAACACTCTCATCTCGGATAATGGGACCCAGTTCAAGAACTCCTCTTTAGAGAAGTATTGCCTGAGAGTAGGGATTAAGCAGTTATTCTCATCTCCTGGCCGACCTTAGGCAAATGGTCAGACCGAGGTCACAAACATAACTATCTTGGACGGAATCAAGAAGAGGTTAGAGGATGCGAAGGGAAAATGGACTGAAGAGGTTTACGCTGTGTTATGGGCCTACAGAACCACGGCAAGGACACCAACAGGAGAAACCCCGTTCATACTGGCGCATGGCTCAGAGGCCGTCATACCAACCGAAGTAGGGCTCCCAACTCATCGGATTCAGACCTACGACCCTGACAATAATAGAGAAGAGAGGAGGCTATACCTAGATCTTATCGAAGAAAGAAGAGAGGATGCAGAGGTCAGACAAGCAGCCTACCAGTAGAGGGCAATGAAATTCTACAACCAGAGGGTGAAGTCAAGACCCATTGCAGTAGGAGACCTAGTGCTGAAGAAGACCCTACAGAAAGAAAATAAGCTTCACCCAAAATGGCATGGCCCCTACAAAGTGATAGAAGAGGTTGTGCCTGGAACTTACAGGCTAGAAAACCTAGAAGGATAACCTTTCACTAACTCATGGAATGCTGATCACCTAAAGAGATATTACATATGATGTTGCATAGAGTTTTATGTAAATGTACCATCTTATTATGAAGAGGTTATTAATAAAGATCAGTTCCCATGACAGTTCTTGCTTCATTCTTAGATCAGAGATTTATTGTGGGGATAACATCTTAGGTGATGACCTCAGACCCTCATAACACCATTCAGTGGTGACGAGGTCTGAATTCAGACACCATAATGAGATGACCTCAGACACATAACATCATTAATTTGGTGAAGATTTATTAGGGGGATAACATCTTAGGTGATGACCTCAGACCCTCATAACACCATTCAGTGGTGACGAGGTCTGAGCTCAGACACCATAATAAGATGACCTCAGACACATAACATCATTTGTTTGGTGAAGATTTATTATGGGGGTAACATCTTAGGTGAAGACCTCAGATCCTTCATAACACCATTCAGTGGTGACGAGGTCTGAGGTCAGAAACCATAATGGGATGACTTCAGACCCTTAACATCATTAATTTGGTGAGATGCATTACGAGGATAACACCTTAGGTGATGACCTCAGACCTTTATAACTTCATAATTTGGTGACAAGGTCTGAGGTCAGACACCATAATGAGATAACCTCAGACCGTTAACATCATTAATTTGGTGAGATTAATTATGAGGATAACATCTTAGGTGATGACCTCAGCCCTTCATAACACCATTCAGTGGTGACGAGGTCTGAGGTCAGACACCATAACGAGATGACCTCAAACCCTTAACATCATTAATTTGGTGAGATTAATTATGAGTGTTGATGTAAAAAATTAGATCACTCTAATTATTTAATCACAGATAAATAAAATGAGACAAAGATTTTTAAAGTGGTTCAGCCTTATAAGAATGGCCTACATCCACTGTTATGTTATTGCTGAGTGTTTGGGAATTCTCGAGTATATGTTCTTTCAAGAAATTCCGATCCCCTTGAATGAGGGTGATACAAGGTATTTATAGCCCTTAGGCTGTACATGAAAGGGTTGATACATTAAATGATATACATATGAAATGGTAATACATTTAATGCAGCGTGTGCGTCAAGATGATAAACATTCAATGAATAATTGAACTGTTGATTATCTGGCAGTTTATGCTACGGCCGAGATGCAGTTCAGACCGCCTTAGTTCCTCGGAGCGCTAGAGTACCTCGGAGTGCTAGAGTACCTCGGCCTCGGTGTATCCTCGTTGCTCAGAGAGAACATGAGTTGGTCGGGGAAATGAACTTCCTCGTTGCTATTTATGCCTAGTAGATTGACACGTGTCTTCATATCATTCGTCCATATCAACATATTAATTTTGGTATCAACAGAAGCCCCCAATGTTTCATATTTCAAACTTTGAGGAGTATGGAACATTCTTTCTCGGTATAAGGCGATATTAAATGACTTTCCTGGGTTCTAGGAGCCTTTTCTTCATATTTGAATTTCTTTCAAATTCACAGAATCTGCCTTTTTCGAATTTTTATGAGTGCTTCGATCTTCGTACATTTTTATCCTTTTAGCCGCCAGTGGCGTATTAGTTTCTTTTGTGTAATCATTTCCTTCGCAGCTTCCTAAGGTAAAGTATTTAAACTTCTTAGGTAACCATATCGTCTTCTACCTTTTCCAATTTTTTGCATTTAAGCTTTCTGTTCTCTCTCTCTCTTGTGCGTTCATCTTTTCCTTCGCTAGTTGTCAGCTCTTCCTTTTTCTTGTAAGATTCTCTTCTTTTCTTCTGTATTTCTTTTATTCAGTATGGTTTATATTGTGGAGTCTGTTGAGAAATTTTGTTCCGATTTTTCCATTCCTCGGGCCTATTGGTTCGAGCAATTGATCGTTCTGATGTAGCTTCTTGAGATCTATCTTGACGAGCAGCTGGTCGTGATTGTGCTGATCCTTCTCTTAGATCTGATGGTTGTCGAAAACTCCTCGATATGGTCTTAGGTGGACTCCTATTCCTCCTAGGGCCTAATCGACTGAAAGGAGACACCCTACTCAGTCTTTCTAAAGCACTGGGTCTTTCTGGAGAGAGGGTGATATGTTAATCAGTATCTGTAGCCCTTAGTGACGAAGTTCGCCCAGGTTGATAAGAGAAATCATCAGATTCCTCATTACGACGTGACTCAGTACGCCTGGATCGTGAAGAAAGTAAATAAGTTTGTCTCTGACCACTTTGCTGTCCTGAACGTGCAGGTGCACCGCCATGAAGGGTTTGTATGAGTTGCCGCATCGTATCTTGCATGGCGGTTTGTCCTTGATCCAGATTTGTCATAATCACAGCCAGATCTGGAGGTGCAGAGGGATTAGGAGGATTTCCAGCATGTCCAGCGTTTCGATTGCTAGATTCTGGGTTATCTGCCATTGGTGATGAATGATTTTTGGTGAAAAACGATAATAACAAATCGTTCCCACAGACGGCGCCAATCTGTTGATGTAAAAAATTAGATCACTCTAATTATTTAATCACAGATAAATAAAATGAGACAAAGATTTTTAAAGTGGTTCAGCCTTATAAGAATGGCCTACGTCCACTGTTATGTTATTGCTGAGTGTTTGGGAATTCTCGAGTATATGTTCTTTCAAGAAATTCCGATCCCCTTGAATGAGGGTGATACAAGGTATTTATATCCCTTAGGCTGTACATGAAAGGGTTGATACATTAAATGATATACATATGAAATGGTAATACATTTAATGCAGCGTGTGCGTCAAGATGATAAACATTCAATGAATAATTGAACTGTTGATTATCTGGCAATTTATGCTACGGCCGAGATGCAGATCGGATCGCCTTAGTTCCTCGGAGCGCTAGAGTACCTCGGAGTGCTAGAGTACCTCGGAGTGCTGAAGCTCCTCGGTGTATCCTCGTTGCTCGGAGAGAACATGAGTTGGTCAGGGAAATGAACTTCCTCGTTGCTATTTATGCCTAGTAGATTGACACGTGTCTTCATATCATTCGTCCATATCAGCATATTAATTTTGGTATCAACAATGAGGATAACACCTTAGGTGATGACCTCAGACCTTTATAACATCATAATTTGGTGACAAGGTCTGAGGTCAGACACAATAATGAGATGACCTCAGACCCTTAACATCATTAATTTGGTGAGATTAATTATGAGGATAACATCGTAGGTGATGACCTCAGCCCTTCATAACACCATTCAGTGGTGACGAGGTCTGAGGTCAGACACCATAACGAGATGACCTCAGACCCTTAACATCATTAATTTGGTGAGATTCATTATGAGGATAACACCTTAGGTGATGACCTCAGACCTTTATAACATCATAATTTGGTGACAACGTCTGAGGTCAGACACCATAATAAGATGACCTCAGACCCTTAACATCATTAATTTGGTGGGATTCATTGTGAGGATAACCTCTTAGGTAATGAACTCAGACCTTTATAACACCATGCATTGGTGACAAGGTCTGAGCTCAGAACCATTGATTGAGTTTAAACAAGACCATTGTAAAGACAAGCTTAGAAAGAGGGCTTCAGAGGTTGAAGCTCATTGCAAATTTATTTTTATCAAACACCATAACAATGGAACTAAGAATGAAAAACATCACATGACATTCAATAAAAAGGAAGTGAAGATGGTCCTCATCAGATACTGGTATACATTCAGAAATAATAAGATGTTCAATGATTATAGACAAGTTCCACAATACAGTTAAGTTACAAACAGTGATCAAAATATCCTAAGAGTCTGAGGGGGGAACGTTGACACCCTCGGCTTGATTAGTCACCTCGGCCGCATCATCACAATGGTCTGCCCCTCCAACCTCGGTGACCTCTAATGTAGCAGTCTCGGCAGCCTCTTCCTCAACCTCTTGAAGATCTTGGGCAAATTGAGGATCAGCAAAGCCGAGACCAACGAAATCAAAGGCCTTCAATGTGCCGGCCTCTCTCTCCCTGACGTCTGCCCATTTAATAATGGCTTTGATACCTCTTGTAAGGTATTTAAAGCCGAAGCCCATGAACTCATATGAGGCCTTATAATCAATAATTATCTTCTCTGAGGCGTCATCAAAGGCGGCCCTGACAACTGAGTTGACTTTCTGATGCAGAACGTCGTCCTTAGCCTTCAGTGCAGCAGCATGAGCCTTGCCGAGCTGGAAGATGTCCTTCTCTAACCACTTCACCTTCTCCTCAGAGTCCTTCAGCTCAGACTTGAGGCGCTCGATCTTTGCGTTCAGAGTACTCTGGACTTTCTCGGCCTCTTGCCCCTTCTGGATGAGTGGCAACTTCCTCAGAGTCCAGTTGGATAAATAGTGCATAGCTGTCAAGCCCTGCATATTTAGTAATCATGAGTAAGCTGAAGGAGAATCAGATGTTACACTTAGAAGAATTTCTGAAGAAGGATCAAATCATACCGGAACAGCTCTGTGAAGGCCAAACTCAACCAGCAAGGGGTGTCCAAAGACCTGAAGAAATGTTTGTCAGCCTCGGTCATTACAGAGCCGACGGCATCCAGGGCCTGCATGCTGTGGACGACCACACTGTCAGTTAACTTCAGCTGATCCAGACGAGCCGACAGGGCGTCAGCTGAAGAGATGGGGATGGCAGAGTCAGCAGCCTTCTTCTTCGGCCTCTGATCCTCAGGGGCATGACCTTCGGTAGCCCTCTTCTTTTTTGCTGGGGGCTTAGAGGCAGAGGGAGCTGGGGGAGGAGCGTTAAGGCCTGCTCTCTTGGCAAGTCTCGTCAAGCTTGGTGCAGCTATATCCCAAAGCTCGTCTGGAATATCCTTTGGTCGCTCTGCAAAAAATTGGTAGACCCGAGTTAGATAATCATATATGAATAAACTCAGAGGTTAAACTTCAAAAACAAAAATTCTTACCAAGCTCGGCAAAGGGACTTCCACCCAGACCTGTCCCAGAGAGGAAGTGGTGAGTCATCAAGTGTTCGAACCTGACAAATAGCCCATGTACCCCCTGATCTTGAAGGGCTTTCACTTTCTGGAGGTTTTGTAGACTTAGGCCAGGATCGACCCTGGCAGATATGGTGACCTTACCCCACCTCAGGGGCATCCTCTGCTCCAGATTGGACGAGGGAACACTTGGACCAAACTCCCATGGCCCTGAAGCAAAGAAGTATCGAGGCTTCCAGTTATGGTTGGAAGTCTGAGTCACCTGAAGCAATTTCTTCTCAGGCCTCCGAGCTACAAAATGGTAGTAGCTCGGATGATTTTTGGCCGAGGAAGGGATGTAGCAACCAACAAAGACCTGAACTGGAAGGTCTGAGTGGTGGACAGCCTTCCATAACATTATGGCTCCTATTAGGACTCTCCAGGCGTTAGGAGAGAGTTGAGAGGGGGCCAAATTAATATAAGAAATGATGGACTTGATAATGGGGTGAATGGGCAGACGGAACTCCAACTTGAACATCTGCTCATAAAGGCAGATCTTGACGTCTTGGCCATGATAATCCCTCTCTTCCCTTAGGGGTCTCCACAGTTTTATTGAGGGGATGATAGAATACAGATATCTGAAGCAGAGAAGGTCTACCTCAGTAATTGTACTCTCAATCTCGTCCGCCTCAGAGACGTCGACATCGCTCTCAACCTCATCATCATCCAACTCAATGTCGGCCTGAGCAGATGTTGATGGGTTACTCGGGAACCTCTGAGCGAACTCTGCCCCGGTGACAGCCGACAGAGGGATGGCGTCAAGTGGTGGTGGAATGGCCACACTCGGCTCAAGAATCTCAACCTTTGAGGAAGACCCTGAGGTTCTTGAGTGATTATGGGACGAGGCTCGGCTGGAGACCTCGGCCTGATCAGGGGTCTGATCAGGCCTAGGTGTGAAGTCCATGGCCTCTTGAAAGGAGTCCACAGACATGGGGTCTGAGGTAGAAGATTCAGACTCAGACATAGGTATGGGATCAGTAGGAACCTCTGTCTGATAGAAGTTCTCCGGGGGGTCAGGATATATCACCTTCAGAGGTGGTGGAAATATGGGTCTAATGGGAAACTCTTGTGATCTACGAGCCTCCTCCTGTGCTCTTTCTATTTGCCTAATCTTTTCTAAAGTCTTTTCTTTAAGAGAGGGGAACTCCTCAAGAAGTTGATATAAGGGTCTGAGCATCAGAGGACGACACTACACTTAGGGATTTTCCTAAACTCCAAAAATTACAAACAAGACTGGCTGATAAAGCAAAGGAATCTAAAGATCAAACTACTTAAATTTGGCAAGAATAGCTGGCCTAAAATTATGGTGGTCTCGCCGGAAAACTAAGAAACTCGCCGAAAAAATACGAAAATAAGGGTGCTTGCAGGAAAAATGAAGGTAAAAGTATGGTAGACCTTACCTGAGGATGAAATGGTAAGGAAGAGAGAAGAAGACACGAGAAATCACCACCCAAAAGCCTTGAACCAAGATCTTTCTAGAGAGAGAAACCTGCAGGAACGAGAGCGGCTGAAATGGGAGAAATGAAGAAGAAAGAAGGAAAGAAGGGTTCAAAACCCTTAAATACTAAGGCATGATTCCCAAGGCCTATCATTGCCTTGGGATCCCCAAAGGGCGGCTGATAACACACGCCTACCAAGAAAGCATGTTCCAGCATTGGATAAGTGTCAAGCAAGTATTGTCTTGTAATAGACAGGCCTCGGAGGTGTAGTAATCCCCTAGTCAATTGCTCTCACATATGACGAAGGGCTGGGGGGTGATTGATATGCCCCAAGTGTAACCTCAGCCTAGAGACACCAACCTCGGCCGATATTATGGCCGACGTTGGGCATCTCTTGAACACGCGATATCGCCCTTCGGCCATATCAAGGTCGGCCCAGGCCGACACTACCATGAGCCTCTCCAAGGGGCGTTGCAAGGATCAGCAGCATTCTCATATACCTTGGAATGGCAACCTTGGCCATATGTAGGCCGAGCTCGCAGGAAGCCACCAGCAACCTCATCAAGCCACCAGTTCAACCTCGTCTCATGACGACCTTGCCCATTGTCTCGGCCAGGATTAGGTCGAGACCTCCATGGAATCCTCGGACTGAACAGGTATCAAGACTCACCAACCTCGGCCTCCCCAAGGCCGAGGTCATACCCCAGACGCGATAGCCGAGCACCTGCTGACATTTGGATAAGGACATGTGGACACAAATCAGTTATAACAAGATTATTCCCCACACGTGGGGAGAATATTTCATCATCATTCTCTACATGTGACAGTGACAGATGGCACTCCCATATTGGTGAGGTAACCACACACATGCTCATTGCATGCATAGAGGGTACATTACACCCCCTAGGTACTATATATAGAGGTCATCCCCTACCTTGAAAAGGGATCCAAATATTCAACCCTAGCTGAAACTCTGTCTAGATACATAGTAGAGAGAGAAAGCTTGAGAGATTGTATCCATAGCCATTAGTGCCTTATTGCAGTGAGATTATTCACACACACAGTGGACGTAGGCCAATCTAGGCTGAACCACTTATATTATGGTGTTGATTCCTCTTCTCCTCATCTCATTCTCTCACCTTTTTACATAACTATGCTGCCATTGTTGTTCTTAGATTGAGCTTAAAAACACCTTACCTGGTGGTGGTGATTCCAGAATCATCATAGACGAAAAGGAAACTCTAACTAATCGAGGTTCCAACTCTCTGCAAAAGCGTTACCAACATCATACCCCAAACATACTTCTTATAAAATTTATCTTTTCATTAAGGTTGGGCTTTAATCCTCAAATCAATTTCTATAAGTCCGGCTTTACCCACCTACTCGCAGTGAGAGAATATTTTAGTGCTTGTCCATAGCACTTATATTTCCACAATTATACCATCATCATACGGCTCATAGTCTATAGTGTTTCCTCCACACTATATGACTTATCAACAAAACCAACATCCTTGCATCCTATAACATCTCTCCACTCCCGAAGTCATTAAGGTTCATGCGTGGAGCGTCTCGCAAGCAAAATCCAAACAATGCAACAGGGATAATCCTATACCCTCTTTCAACAGAATGTGGTCTGAACTCCCATATCTATCCAGGAGCCATACCACTAAGTGCTCGCACTAACACTCAGTTCTTGCGCAATCAATAATGAGCTTAAACTCATAGCTCAATAATTAACCATGCATTCCTTAAATCACATCTATAAGGTCGCCACGCACTCGAATCATGATAATGAAACATCTTCTCATCGAAGTTCCATCTATGCACATAACAAAGGCGAACTCAACCTATATCCAGGTGAGATATCGCAACAATAACCCGTTCCACCCTGGAACCGCGGACACGATAGTCTTGCCATCATTTGCCTGCTATCGCTCTGAGCAATAAATATCATATTCTACTCAAAATAACACCATACTCGTATAACACACACAAAACGAGTAATACCAATCTTATATACACTTAAAATACTAACACCCTCTCTTCACAGCGAATGAAAGAAAATAAATTCCCGCTATCGCGAAAAAACACATAAACATATATTGTATAACGTTATCGATACTATTTGCAAACTCGTATCACACAGGATCTGGAGCTAATAAAATACCGTGACTCAATCTTATCACACAGAACATACCTCTTTCAACTGAGGTGAAACTCATAACGACAACTTCGCCTATCTCCCTAGCTACTCCAAAAAGGTTCTCGGACTTAATAAACTCGCCCTAACTGAACCAAAAATTTACTTTAATCAACACCCCATCTGGGCACCCTACTCTTGCCTTTTAACTCCCACTGGGTAATGACTAACTGTGCGGTTCTACACTCCACATTTCAACATTCCCCTTCTCGGGTCACCCTGACCCCTTTTTAAGGTTATTAGCATCTTGGACTACATAGCCGCTATCCTAACAATCACTTTACTAGTTCCCCTTTGTAGAGGGGGCTTGCAGCTCAGCGTGGCAACTCAAGCGTGACACCTTGGTGAGGCAGCTCAGCGTGGCAACTCAAGCGTGACATCTTGGTGAGGCAGCTCAGCGTGGCAACTCAAGCGTGACACCTTGGTGAGGCAGCTCAGCGTGGCAACTCTTGGTGAGGCAGCTCAGCGTGGCAGCTCAAGCGTGACATCTTGGTGAGGCAGCTCAGCGTGGCAACTCAAGCGTGACATCTTGGTGAGGCAGCCCAGCGTGGCAACTCATATTTTAGCTTGTGGTTTTAATCACATCGTACTTTCATTATTGATTTCTGTAAGCTTTAACGATTGTAATGACGTAACGATAATAATTGAAGGGTTTGTATGAGGTCAAACGGTACTCGCGAGAGACCAGGCTTGGCAGGGCCTGGGAGAGCTTTCATGCTCTATCGAATGACCTCACTGTGGGAACTTTAGAGGGACCTGGTTTGGAGGATTGAGAAGTAAGGCACCGTTGGGGCTTGTCCTGACCATCTTAGATACACCTGGTAAAGCACCGAAGGACCCTGACCGTGGAACCTCAAGCGGAGCAGCTTGGAGTTCTATCGGGCATTAAGTTATGGACCAAACAACCCTATACTTAATGTCACATCTACTATGGGTGATGTCACTAGCCATCTAAACGTTTGTCAGACATACACTTGAGTAAACCGCTGTGGTATTTGGGGCTGTCAGGTAGTTGGTGAACCACCTCTGCGACAACAAACCCCTGACACACAGTGGATAGGCAAAAGGCATGTCTTGGCATTTAATGTTTATGACGTGGAGACAACTAGTGCATCAGGCATTTAATGTTGTGACATAAAGTATGAGGGATGTCTTTCATACTCTTTAATGACTGAGTTGCCTCGGGGGTGGTGTGGGGGGCTATTTAAGGACCCCAACCACCTTTGAGGAGAGGATGATCTTTTTGGAGAATTAAGAAAAAGAATCATTGCAAACTAGAGAGTTCACTAACTCACCATTGTCATTTATTGCGAAGCTTTTAATATTTGACAGAGATTCTTGAGGGAGTTTGGTGTGTTGCTACCTGCCTATCAGGATGTATCTAGGGTGCTTATTTTCCCTCTCCCTCTAGCTAAGTCACTTCTAAAGTTCATTATTATTCCCTGAGTCATACACGAGAGGCTTTGTGAGTTTAAACTGAGTCCATCTTCATTGAGTTTTGTGTGTGTGTTTCCTATAATTAGTCTAGGGTGTTGGCTAATTTAACTCGTGGTTACCATACTCAATAGGGGTTACGCCTCCACATATATAATCTAAAGTACCCTCCTACATTTGGCGACTCTGCTGGGGAGGCATCCTTCTAGAGAAGGAGTATGGCGCAGGATAATGCTACTAGAAGACTCAATTTTGATGACATACAGCATAATGAAGAACAAGCTGCAAGGGAACAGGAGGCCTTAAGAGATGGGGCTCCTCGGGGAGAGATACCGCTGGCTCCAATAACGATAGGCGTCCCAGGGGCTGCACAACCCTCCACGAGCGTAGGGCTGGGACCTACCCAGATGGCGCTCCTCATGAGCAAATTTTACGAGTTTTTGCAAACCCCAGTAGCTTCCACTATGCTGGGAGGATTGGAGACTAGTGCCTTCGTGACACCAGGAGTGGCCCCAGGGGCCCCACCAGGGGCAGGCGTTACGGGAGCGGTACCAGCAAGTGTACCCTCTGTTGTGAATCCCACTGTGGGCGGCTCAGGCGTTTCAATGGCGCAACCGATAACGTTCGCTCCAGTTGCAACGAGCGCTCAACCATCTGCTCCGTTGCAGGTGGCCCCAGTGGCCTCGCCCTTGGAAGAGATGAGAAAAGAGATGCAGAAGGAGATGCTGAAGTTCATGCAGTCTTCCTCGCAGGCTGTGGGCGAGGTGGCAGCAGTCTACGACGACTTCCGGACACCTTACCCCCAGGAGTACAATGACGAACCCTACCCGAAGGACTATATTCCCCCTACCTTTGAAAAATATTCAGGGAAGGGGGGGAACCCGAAGGAGCACATCAAGCGTTTCGTCGAGCACCTGGGGGCGCATTGCAATGACAAAAAGCTTAGGCTGAGGGAGTTTTCCAAATCCTTGACTGATAAGGCCTACACTTGGTACTCTCACCTGCCTCCCAATAGTGTCTCCACGTGGGAGGAGATGCACGTATTGTTTGTCCGAAAGTTCTTCTTGGCAGAAGATGAGTTCACCCTAACCCAACTTGGCAGGGAGAGGCAAAGGCCAGGAGAGGAGGTAGTGGCCTATATCCGAAGATTTAGGGAAAGGTCCCTTGACGTGAGGGAAGAAGCTAAGGAGGCCAGGTTACTACAAATTTGTGCTGAGGGATTACTTCCTGAGTATATCTGTCACTTGATCAATGAGACACGCGAGGGAACTTTTTCAGCTTTCTTAAAATCTGCAAGAAATATATCGTTGGTGGTGCGACCTAGCCCGGTAGTAGCCCCCATGATGTTCAGACAGACGATACAACCCATCGGGGGAAGGACACAGGCCCCACGGGTAGGATATGTCGAGAGAGAAGATGGGGGCAAGACTCAGAGGAAGGACAACAAAAGAAAGTTCGGAAGGGATAGGGAAGACCCGCCACCGTTGCCTTGTACGGTGGAGGAGGCTATGAGTTGCTATAACGCAATGGTCCAAGGCGGAACGGTTTACGAGCCAAAAGGTGTCCCGATAGAGGAGCCCGACGTGGCAACTAGGGCCAATCCCAAATATTGTCAGGTGCATCGAAAGGTCCAGCATCCAACAGAAAGCTGCTTCACGCTGCGAAGAATCATAGACAAGTACGTGAAGGCGGGAATGCTGCAAATTCCCTCACAAAACGTTAACAATAACCCGCTCCCGGCGCACGGGGCCAATGTTGTGACGGCCTATGATGAAGAGGTAGAGCGAGAGGGGAGAGGGGCAACGAGGGAGTTCGATAAAGCACTTGAGTATTGCACTAGAGGAATGGCCAACGTAGTTCTGGCGTATGATGAAGCAAGTGCTAGGGACGCAGAAGACGCCTATAGCGTTGAGGGCGAGGAAACAGGTCCAGTCATAGAATACAGCGCAGTTTCAAAATCCCCAAAGTTCGCTTGGTTCTTCGATCAAGTGGGGATACCAAAGGAGAGCAGACTGGAGATAACTCGGGCGATCCTTGACATCGCGAAGAAGGACGCGGTTCCCTCGCTGAAATGGAGAGGACCCATGGCGAGGCTGGTAAAAAAGTTCCTATCAGAGGTGACCTTCAGCGATGCAGATAGAGCTGTAAGGTTCCCTCATAACAGGCCCTTGTATGTGACGGCCAGTATCAACGGGGTTAGTTTTGCAAGAACGCTTATGGATGGGGGTGCTTCCATCAACATTATGCCGATCAACTCCTTCCACGCAGCTGATATCCCAGAAGAAAGGTTGGTCCCCATGCCTCTGGTAATCTCAGGGTATGACAACCAATCTTCCAAGTCCATTGGGTATGTGAATGTGGGAATTATAATGGGAAATCTGAGTTCCCACATCAAGTTCCATGTAATAGAAAGTGCAACTTCCTATCATTTACTAATAGGAAGATTATGGATGCACAATCAAGGTTTAGTTCCTTCAACATATCATCAATGCGCCAAGGCGAATGTTAAAGGAACAGAAGTGACCATTAGGGCTACAAAAAGGCCCTTCGCCATCGAGGAAGCTCACTTTGTGGATGCGGCCTTTTATACGGAGTTGGAGGAAGATGCTCGAGTCCTAACGAGAAGAGTGGAGGGGGCATGGGTTCCCTCGATCAGAGATAGAATGGGGCCTCTGAACGAGCAAGGCAAAGAAGCCGCGAATAATGAAGGGGTGAGGGCCGAAGAAACCCATCAGGTGATCCCTCGACCCCAAGGTACTGCGAAGCAGCTCAAAAACAAAGTAAAGCTTAGAATGGATCCTGTGGAGCATGAGGTCCAACGGCAAAGCGTGCTGAGTCGCTTTTCAGGAGGAAGAATCGCTGAGGCTTCGAGAGAAAGGAAGAGGAAGGCCTTGGCAACAGCTACCAACAGGCAATGCAAGAAGGTGATCACTGAGGAGGGGAAGGTGGTATACCGTTTATAACGATGTGAGCGGGCGGCCGAAGAGACCGAGGATGGGGCTGACCCGTTATATGAGTGTTTCTTGATAGATCAACAGGGACAGTGTATGGTGATAGACAACTCCAACATACAGGAGTTCGTGGAGGAGGTCGCCGAAGAACCAGACTACATGGCAAATCAACCGAAGCCCCAGGCACAAGAGTTGGAGCGGTTGAACCTGGCAGGAGAAGGGGAAGACCCAAGGCCCATCTTCATCGCGAAGGATCTCGGTAAGGCGAAGCAAGAAGCCCTGGTTGGGCTAATCCGGGAGTTCATAGATGTCTTTGCGTGGAAGTATACCGAAATGGAAGGGCTAGATGAGGAAGTGAGCTGCCACAAGCTAAACGTGACACCTTCAGCCATCCTGGTAAAACAGGCAACAAGAACTTATAAACCTGAGTTGGATTTGAAGATCAAGGAAGAGGTTCAGCGTTTATTGGCAGCAGGATTCATCAAACCAATACAACATCCCCTGTGGCTATCTAGCATTGTGCCAGTAGGGAAGAAGGACAAGAATCAAATAAGGATCTGTGTGGATTTTAGAGATTTGAACAGGGCTTGCCCCAAAGATGAGTTCCCTCTACCTTCCATCGATAGCTTGATAGATGCCACGGCTGGACATGAGATGTATAGCTTCATGGATGGGTACGTTGGGTACAATCAGATCAAGATGGACCCCGTGGACGCAGAGAAAACGGCATTCAGAACCCCGTTGGGCAATTTCATGTACAAAGTAATGCCGTTTGGACTTAAGAACGCGGGAGCCACTTATCAAAGAACAATGATGGCCATTTTTCACGATTTCCTCCACAAATTTGTAGAATTCTATGTGGATGATTTGGTCATCAAATCGAAGAAGGAGGAGTCCCACCTAAATGACTTAAAGAAGGTGTTTACTCGATGTAGGAAGTATAAACTAAGGATGAACCCATTGAAGTGCGTCTTCGGAGTAACATGTGGAAAGTTTCTGGGCTTCGTGGTTGATCGACAAGGGGTGCAGATGGACCAGGATAAACAACGCGCGATCTTAGAAATGCCGTACCCAAGAACGGCGAAGGAGCTAAAAAGCTTCCTCGGAAAGGTCTCCTACCTCAGAAGATTTGTACCAGGATTGGCCGAGGTAACACACCCGTTGATGCAACTGCTGCGAAAGAACACAAAGTTCAGGTGGGAAAAGGATCACCAGGAGTCCCTCGATGAGTTGAAGAAACTGCTCGTTTCACCGCAAATCATGGTTCCTCCACAGGCAGGAGCACCGTTGCAGCTATACCTCACCTCCACTACAAGGTCCGTTGGAGCTTTGCTGGCACAGGAGATCGACGGGCAAGAACGGCCAGTGTATTACCTCAGTAGGATCATACATGGGCCGGAGATTAGATATAGCAGCCTAGAAAGGCATTGTTTGGCCTTAGTCTTTGTAGCACAAAAACTTAGACATTATATGCTGTCTTTTACAATTCATATTGTAACTAGATGTGATCCTATTAAGTACTTGTTGGCTAGAACTATCTTGATGGGCAGGGCAGCTAGGTGGTTCCTTATTCTCTCCGAATATGATTTAAAGTGTGTGGTTCCTCGTGCTATCAAGAGCCAGGCGTATGCTGATCTGTTGGCAATCTTTCCATCAGGAACGTTTGAACCACCTAAAGAAGACATTCCGGGAGACGACTTACAAGCCAACTATCTGGACACAACCGATGAGGAATGGACGATGCAGTTCGATGGGTCTTCGGCTGAAAAAAAAGGAGGGGCAGGGGTCATCCTTTCAAAAGGAACGGAGGAAATTTGCCTTTCCTACAAACTAGATTTCCCTTGCTCCAATAACGAAGCAGAATACGAAGCGTTGGTACTAGGGTTGCTGGAGGCTCTTCGAAGGGGAATTCGTTCACTCTGCATCAAGGGTGATTCGAACTTAGTAATTCAGCAAGTTAATGGAGAATATGCGTTGAAACACATGAATTTGGCACCGTACAGAACGATCATTCAAAGGCTCCTCAGCCAGTTCCATCGGGCCAAAATCAGAAGACATCCCAGAACAATGAACCGACATCCAGACGCTTATGCCACTATTGCTCAAAAGATGGTCATGAGGAGCGATACGACTATTGTTACGATCCAACGAAGAACAGCTCCTTCGGTGATACAGTCAATACTACCGACGGAGGGAGACGCGGGTTGGAGAGGAGAGGTCAGGAAGCAACTGGAGTCTGGCGAAGGAGCTATGGGACTCAGAGAGTTGGCCCAATACTTTACAAACCAGGGAAATCTTTACTTCAGAAATGCAGGGGGATGGTTATCGAGATGCATTGGGCCAGAGGAAGCAGAGCGGAGGTTGAAGAAAACACATGAGGAGCACTGCGAAACAACTGAGATACCTCTTTATAGGAGAATTCAAAGAGGGGGATATTTTTGGCCTAAAATGAAACAGGATGCGGCAGAACTACAACGGAATTGTGATAAGTGTCAGCTATTTTTCGAAGCAGCTGAGTGCCATTTCATTGAAGCCCAAACAGACTGGAGGCAGCCCTATATCGACTTTATTCAGGGTGGAATTGTCCCAACGGAGAAATTGGATGCGATGGGACTAAGGCGAAGGGCCCCGAGGTTCTATATCCAAGAGGGGCAGCTTTATCGAAGGGGGTACTTCAACAGGCCGTTGCGTTGCATTACAAAAGAAGAAGCAACTGAGGTCCTCAAACAAGCCCATGACCCAGCTCACATGGGAGGGGCCAAGTTATATGATCAGCTGATGACGTTGGGGTATTATTGGCCAACGATGGAGAAAGACTCCGCCGAATTTGTCCGAAAATGCAAGGCTTGCCAGCTTCATGGAAATATGATCCATGCCCCATCGGTGGACTTACACTCTCTGGCAACGCCTTATCCTTTCCACACTTGGGCGTTCGACCTCGTGGGGGCGATACATCCTTCGTCGAGGGGTAAGATATGGATACTGGTAGCAACGGAGTGCTTTACAAAATGGGCTGAAGCAATACCACTTAGAAGGGCCACGGCTGGAGTAGTGAGTAGCTTCATCAGAGAGTATATCATTTGCCGTTTTGGGATCCCAAAGGTTATTCTCTCAGATAATGGGACTCCCTTCGTCAACTCAGAAGTAACGATGCTCACAGACAAGTACTCCATTGTTCATCACACTTCAACGGTAGCATACTCGAAGGGGAATGGTCAGGCTGAAGCAACTAACAAAACTCTGGTTAATATCTTGGCTAAAACGATGGAGGACTTTCCAGGATCGTGGGATGACAAGATACCAACAGTGTTGTGGGCCTATCGAACGACGAAGAGGAAGCCCACAGGGTACACTCCGTTCTCCCTTGTCTATGGGGCTGAGGCAATTCTTCCAGTAGAGTTGGAAGTTCCCTCGGCTCGATACGCCTTGCGAAGCAGCATGCTCCCTCAGAACAGGCATGTGCAGTTGGAGGCATTGGATGAACACAGAGACAACGCGATGCAACATTTTCAAATGTATACAAAGCAGCTCTCTAGGGCATATGACAACATGGTAAGACCAAGGAGGTTCGTGGAGGGAGATCTCGTTTTGAAGGCAGCAGTGAAACACATTAGGGGACTTCCTCTGCCAAAGTTCGCAGCCAATTGGGAGGGGCCTTTCATCGTGAACGAAGCTCATGATTCAGGTTATTGCCTAATTTCTAAGTTGGAGGAAGATAGGCCATTCAAAATTAACAATAAATGGCTGAAAGTATATCATGTGTAGACAGTTTGTTTGTACCATCGATGTATTGGGTCTTCTTATTATGAATATACAAGTTTTACTGATGATATGAAATATAGACATTGATATGAAAGCAAGCATAACTCAGAGATAAACTAAACAACGTACATTCTTCCATTCATTAAAGAAGAGAGCATTACAAGCAAAATAGGGAACTACTGCCCAGGAATTACATGAATGAAAGAAAGAAAATATGTACAGGAGTTTTACTACGCTAGGAGAAACCACAGATCCGGGGAAGAGAAAAAATCCCCGGGGAGACCCGAAGAAGCTGATGCAAACGAATTTTGAGCGTTGACAGCAACCTCTAGCCTGGTTTGCACCTGGGCGCGTTCAATAAGGAGCTTTTCCCGTTTTAGCTTAGCCAAACGCAGAGCTTCTTCGGCTTTCGTTACTTCTTCATCGGCCGATTCCAAAAGAGGTGCCAGCTCGGCTAACTTAACCTCCTCAGCCCGTTGGTCCTCCTGGTACCTTATCAACACTTCCCTCTGGCCGATCAGTTGCTGGTTCTTCAAAGTCTTCAGATGCGTTATAAGCCAGTCAAAACGGAAACCATCACGCCCCAACTCCTTCAGAAAACCTAGAAATTGGTTGAGAAGGGATCTGGTAACACTGGCAGTGGGGGTACTAGCAATTTCAGCAACAACGATCGCCATGCCTTGCAGCCTGTGACTCATCACATGAATATTTGAGCGCAGGCAATCCGGTGTGAAGGTCTCAGGATGGTGATCCACCAATTGTTCAATCACCAGCCGATGGTTGACGGGCATTTGAGGAGATTGCCGAAGCACCATGAGACAGAACGAGTGAGGAGCTAGGTCGGGAAGAGGGACCTCACACCCAGATTCGCTCTCAACTGCAGCACCAGTCGTAGAACCTTGATCATCATGAATAGAATTTTCCGAAGCATCAGGTTCTCGGAAGGGCGAGCCTACAGGTGAGAGGACTGGGGGCGAATCTTCCCGAGCAACCTGAAAAGAAAAGCCCAAATAAGGTGGAGTTTATGAAAAAAAACTTAACAAGCGTTTTCGTTGTTAAGTCACCGTTATAAGGTGGAGTTTATGAAAAATCTTAACAAGCGTTTTCGTTGTTAAGTCACCGTTATAAGGTGGAGTTTATGAAAAATCTTAACAAGTGTTTTCGTTGTTAAGTCACCGTTATAAGGTGGAGTTTGCGAAAAAAATCTTAACAAGCGTTTTCGTTGTTAAGTCACCGTTATAAGGTGGAGTTTTATGGAAAAAATCTTAACAAGTGTTTTCGTTGTTAAGTCACCGTTATAAGGTGGAGTTTTGTGAAAAATCTTAACAAGCGCTTTCGTTGTTAAGTCAACGTTATAGGATGGAGATTATGAAAATCTTAACAAAAGATAGGAGGAAAGATATACCTCAGTCACAATGGGAGCATTTGAGACAGCCACAGGGACAGGAACCGTTGGGGGAGCAATTATTACCCCAGATGCCATAACGGGATCCCTGGACGCAGAAGCCTCCACGCTTGTCCAAACTTGATCACCCGTGTAGGGCACAAGGGCAAGCATATGGGGTTCATCACGAGAGGACACGGAGCCCTCAAACAAAGCCACATCAGGAGGGGGTGTAAACACACCAACCTGGGCCCTCACTACAGGAGTTGATGCAAGATCGGGAGAAAACTGTGCACAAAGCCAAGTGTTAGAAAAGAAGAATGGGCACAGAAAATATGAAGAAATAGCTCGACGTGTTGCTTACCTCAGTTATGGTGCTAAACAAAGGAATGACAGTCGGGGGTCTCATCAGCATCGTTGGAAGAAGAATACTTTCCAACAACGAAGACACTTCAACCTGGGGTACCCAAAACATATCACAATTCAGTAAGCCAAATAAGGAAAGAATATGACTGAAAGAACTACAACAAACAAATTACAGATCACATCATACCTCGGGCTCATTCTCTACCACAAGTACAATGGGCAGAGGAAACTCAGGGGAGGCCTGTGACTCAGAAGGGACAAAGGAGGTTATCTCGGGCTGTGCCACTTCGGGCAAGATTACCACTTCCGGCGAATAATCACTTGCATGATCAATGTCATCACCTCCCACAAAAACTTCCCTCGCGCGTTGATTGGCTCCACGGCGAGAATACGTGAGCCCCGTCATGGGGGAACGGGGAGGAGTCACATCGGTATGAGGTCCACCGAAGCGCCCCCCCACAAAACGGCTCACGGGAGGACTGGAAGGGTCTGGGTTTTCTATTTCAACCCCCTGCAAAACAGTTGTCAAAGAAAGGGGGGAGGGATAAGTATACACACAAGCAAAGACAGTCATCCTCAAGCAAAAAGGGGATAATAATTAAGTCAGCAATGCATACCTCCGATTCAGAAGGAGAACGAGAGGGCACAACCACGGGCGAAGTGGGAGGAGTGGCAGCAATTGAGGGGGCGGAGGTTGATTGCACCTCAGGGGTCAGGCGTACTTCAGGAGTCCGTTTCTTCTGGGACTTGGTGCCCAGAGTCTTCTTTCTCGAGCTAGCTGCACTAATGCTGACGCCTTGAGGAACCCGGGAACTCTTCCTCTTTTTGGCCGTTGGCTCTGAAGGATCCACCACCACCGTGGGGAAAGCAGCGGGGGAAGGGGCAACGACCGCATGCCGTTGATACTCAGCATGTATTCGGTCCAGTTCTGCCTGGGCCTCCTTCCTCACACGCTCAGCCATCTCAGCAGGCATGGGAGGAGGAACGGATGCTATAGGAAGAGCTGCCACGGGAGTTTGGGGCTTCTGGGACTTCGACTTTGATTTCGATGTCCCACTCTTGGCCGTTCTTGCTTTCTTAGCAAGAGGTTGAGAAGCCCCCTCATCGGTAGTAGCTGCAGCAGAGGGGGCAGCCTTCTTTGCAGCAGCAGTTTTTGACTTAGGCGTGGCAACTGGGACCATGGCACAAAGTGGGGGAAGCTCCTTGGGAGGTGCTTTGTGGGTTGAACTTAGAGGGAACTCTATCCCAAGCACAGAGTTGCCCTTTAGCCCCAACTCTAGGGCAGAAAATGAGCAAACAGGAGGGTACACTGGCTCTTGCTCGATGAACTTAGCAATTTCAGCTAGTTGTCTTGGCCAATATTTGGTGGCAAAAAGAGGGGTCACATCCCCACGCCTAGTAATACTAGGAATGGTGACACGCCCAGCCATTGCTGAGGATATCCCCCACGCAGCAGTTGAAGAAAACAACGAACATGCCTCGGCAAAGGAGACTTTGGGGTTTGATGATTGGAAAACTGGACGTGGCACCCCCTGGTCAAACCCAAACTGACGGCTGCATCGGTTGGGGTTGTAATGCTCGCTCGAGTATCCCCACTCGGTGTATGAGGGCAGATATCCAGGAGAAAGAAGAAGAACTACGGCCAGCGAGGGGTCCTCGATGTCAGGAGAGGGATCCCGTATCATTCTGGCATCAGGATGAAAAAACTTACAAGTGTGAAAAAAGGCCTCTTCTTGATAAGGCCTCATAACGAAGCTCTCAAAACGGTCAATCACTGAAATCAACTCCTTTCGGCTTTGCCTCTTATGGTAAATAAAGGACCGAGGAGGCAGAATTGATTCAGCCGAAGGAGGTCGGTTGGACTTGGCCGCTACGGCAGGAAAGCGGAAGTAAAGAAAGCTAGTCAGAAGCACACTATTGGCAAAATTGGCTAAGTTATAACGACCAATAGAGCGTTCCATGTCGAATAAAGTCCTGTCTAACCAGGTGTACAAGGATCCCAGGGCAATTGCAGCCAGGGGAAGCTTTATGCCTCGAGCTAGGCGAAGGGACAGGTTGATGAGGTCTCTTCGGGGCTGATCATTAGGCTTGCCCGTCAAAAAGAAACGGGACAAAATCACAAGAATGTAAGCGGGAAGCTCCAACGAAGTACCTTGACCAGGGGCAGTTGATGAAGAGCTGCCTTCGCTGGAACTCTGGAAGAAATAGTTGATCAGGGGAGAAAAAGTAGCTTTGTTGGAAGAGCCGATGCAGCTTCGGCATATGCGATCCAACTCCGAACGATCCGCAGTCTCTTGAGCATCAAGAGCTTCATCGGTGTAGGGCTCATGGCCTGTTGCATCGAGGCCCAAGAGCTCACACACATCCTCCAGAGTTATGGTAAACTCACCCCAGGCAGCAATGAACGTATGAGTATCCACGTTCCATCGAGAGATCAAGACAGGAAGGGCAGCATTGTTCTTTGAAATGGTGAACTCACCAAACCATTTAGCCCGTTGCAGTCCAATCTTGGTAAGAATATCAGCATAGGAACTCTGCATGTGAGAGTTCCAGGCAGCAAAGTGGGCGGGGGATCCCCCGGGTGCTTCGAAATCAATGTGGGACCATGGAAAGTCCCCTCGCTCTAAGCGAAATCTCAGAGTTCCTTCTGGGGGCAAAAATCCCCACTTAGACACCTCTTCGTCTTCATCACCCAGCAACAGGGCGTCAAACTTGGAGGAAAAGCAAACAGCCTTACAGGCAACAGCAAAGCCATCACCCTCCCCAAAAACGGGAGAGCGACGGTAAAATCTCAGCTGCTCTTGGCGAGCAGCACCCCGGGCGGAGGCAGCAGTGGTGGTGGCAGACGGAACACTGGTGGCAGAAATGGTGGGGTTGCTTGAAGACGCCATGGCAGAAATGGTGCTTGAAGCCGTAACAAAGAAGGTTTTGAGAAAAAAGGGATTGAAGGCAACACTGGAGACGAACGATCACAAGTAGTGTTATAACTCTCTGCAACAATGGCGTATCTATCTCTCTCTCTCTCTTTATAAGAACAGAAGCGATAGTCTGAGGAAAGAAGGTAACAATGAAGTAGGAAAGAAGAAGTAGAAACAGACCCTTTAGGCCCACGTGGTTAAGGTTCAAAGTATTTTGAAAAAATGGCTGTTGAGACTTTCGAGTTTGGCGTTTAGATTTTCCCACCCTCGCACGTGCACGGCCGCCTGTAATCATTTCACAAGAACACGTGGCACTTCGGGAAGTGCTGTGACAGTTGAAAAGACAGCGCACGTCACTAATGAAAATGATGCATAGAGAACAGGAAGCGTTGCCTTGCTCAGCAAGTTTGAGTTTTGGCGCCAATGTCCTTGTCAGACTTACCCAACGGAGCCACAACGAAGAAGATGTTCCAACGGTTACACAAAGAAAAATCCATCAAGATGAGCCATTTCGTGCAGACATTTCTTGTCCCAATAAATCTCTCCACGAGGGGGCAAATGTAGAGGGGGCTTGCAGCTCAGCGTGGCAACTCAAGCGTGACACCTTGGTGAGGCAGCTCAGCGTGGCAACTCAAGCGTGACATCTTGGTGAGGCAGCTCAGCGTGGCAACTCAAGCGTGACACCTTGGTGAGGCAGCTCAGCGTGGCAACTCTTGGTGAGGCAGCTCAGCGTGGCAGCTCAAGCGTGACATCTTGGTGAGGCAGCTCAGCGTGGCAGCTCAAGCGTGACATCTTGGTGAGGCAGCCCAGCGTGGCAACTCATATTTTAGCTTGTGGTTTTAATCACATCGTACTTTCATTATTGATTTCTGTAAGCTTTAACGATTGTAATGACGTAACGATAATAATTGAAGGGTTTGTATGAGGTCAAACGGTACTCGCGAGAGACCAGGCTTGGCAGGGCCTGGGAGAGCTTTCATGCTCTATCGAATGACCTCACTGTGGGAACTTTAGAGGGACCTGGTTTGGAGGATTGAGAAGTAAGGCACCGTTAGGGCTTGTCCTGACCATCTTAGATACACCTGGTAAAGCACCGAAGGACCCTGACCGTGGAACCTCAAGCGGAGCAGCTTGGAGTTCTATCGGGCATTAAGTTATGGACCAAACAACCCTATACTTAATGTCACATCTACTATGGGTGATGTCACTAGCCATCTAAACGTTTGTCAGACATACACTTGAGTAAACCGCTGTGGTATTTGGGGCTGTCAGGTAGTTGGTGAACCACCTCTGCGACAACAAACCCCTGACACACAGTGGATAGGCAAAAGGCATGTCTTGGCATTTAATGTTTATGACGTGGAGACAACTAGTGCATCAGGCATTTAATGTTGTGACATAAAGTATGAGGGATGTCTTTCATACTCTTTAATGACTGAGTTGCCTCGGGGGTGGTGTGGGGGGCTATTTAAGGACCCCAACCACCTTTGAGGAGAGGATGATCTTTTTGGAGAATTAAGAAAAAGAATCATTGCAAACTAGAGAGTTCACTAACTCACCATTGTCATTTATTGCGAAGCTTTTAATATTTGACAGAGATTCTTGAGGGAGTTTGGTGTGTTGCTACCTGCCTATCAGGATGTATCTAGGGTGCTTATTTTCCCTCTCCCTCTAGCTAAGTCACTTCTAAAGTTCATTATTATTCCCTGAGTCATACACGAGAGGCTTTGTGAGTTTAAACTGAGTCCATCTTCATTGAGTTTTGTGTGTGTGTTTCCTATAATTAGTCTAGGGTGTTGGCTAATTTAACTCGTGGTTACCATACTCAATAGGGGTTACGCCTCCACATATATAATCTAAAGTACCCTCCTACACCCTTAACTCCTTCATAAACAGGAAATTTCACTACTGGCCTCAACAACCCTGTTTTAACGAATTCCCCTGGTGGATGTCCACCAATGGGGTCCTTGAACACACACATTCTCCATAAGTGTTAGCAACACTTTTCTAATGATCGTATCATCCCTCAAAAAGACTCTCTCTTCATTTTACTTACCTCGTCTCAGTACAAAGTTCACTCATCCATAACACTCTTTATTCACTGTCGGTCTCTGACCGAACCTTATGTGAATAATTTAAAATTACATTCTTCTCATTCCTGCTAAATTATGGGGACTCACGGTTAAAAACTATCCATAAGATCCTTCTAGGGGTAAAACATACTTATCCCCCGAATATGGTGATCACCACACCCACTATTTTAATATTGCTCCTACGAGTGAAAAATTTTCCTCAAATTTTCACATCTGCGTATTTCCACTTCAGTACCACTCTCTACCATAACGGTACTTAAATACTCATAACTACTATACTTTTGTAGTCTTTGCAACTATTCTTAACAAATACCACGAGGAGAATGACCTCTACTGCAGTCCTAGTGTCCAACTTTAACTCATAGCTCCAACTAAGCCCCACCTTCTGCCGCCTTCCTCGATTAGTACACGAATCTCGAATGAGCACGCAAAACATTACTATAATCTTATAATATGGCAGGAGAACGAAATCTCACATGAGAAATCAACAATCCTAATCATAAGGCTTAATAACAAATCAAGAGCAACGCTGAAAGCGTAGTACGTCTGCATTGATTCCTAAGGATACTAAAACCTGATGCTCTGATACCATCTGTGACACCCCGCCTAATAAAATACTGGACGATCACTCCTGTACCAAATTAAAATAGGAGTCGCATATGGATCATTCTTAGCATCACCGTCGAAAACCAATTTAATTACTAATAACCTATTAGGCTGGCGTCAAAATTTTATTTTAACTAATCTTTTTAAACAACTATACAATATAAACATTCACACAATTTATATAAATGAAGTTGGAAAGAGATATAATAACCGAACACTCGCTTCAAATATAATACAACCAAATCGAATGCCGCACTAAAAGGTGGTGAAAGAATAAATAAATACAATTGGGCTTTCGGCCCAAAAGTAACTAATGCTTCTTATCTAGATCGCAAGAATAGAAGCATCTAAATCAAACCTGCACGCATCCACAGCTGCCGCAGCAGATGTCTGACTCGAAAGGGTCATCATTCAGGCGTCCCTATGTCTCCACACCTATATATATATATAATATATAGCAAGAGAGGAAAAGTAGATAAACGGGTCAGAGACCGAGTTGTAAAAATATATAGCAAGTGCATAAATGCTTTATTTTTCAAAATATATTTTATCTCTTATTTAAATTGGTATCGCACTCCCATGGAATACCCCTCACCTCTCTTTTAATAGTGTACACCTAACGCATCCCTCTAAACATCCTAGTCAAGCTACACTGCCTAACTAATCCATCACCTCCCAACTCTAGCAATACTAAGCAAACCAAGTACTAAGGGCTCAACTTCTCCCCAGTCTCAACGCTATGCCATGTTTGTGCGTGGGGTGTCTCGCAAAGCGAAATCCAAACAAGGAACCCCCTCAATACACTATTACTTGGGACGGTCGATCGTCGAGATCCATTAGACCCTTAATACACTAAATATATATATATATATATACACACACACACACACACCATATAAGAAATCCCAATATTAGAGCCCTAAGGATTAAACTTCTCCCCAATCTCAACACTAAGACATGTTCGTGAGTGGGGTGTCTCGCAAAGAGAAATCCAAACAAGGAACCCCCGATACACTACTACTTGGCAAGGTCGATCGTCGAGATCCATTAGACCCTCAATACTCAATTTATATTTATACTCATATAGTTATATCCAGTATCATACTCATTTTTTTTATCTTACATACTCACTTTTATATACATATCACATTTTGAGTCCGGATATAATCGGCCGGAATGAGAATTCATTTCTTTATCATTTCATATTCAATTTATCTCTTTTCTCTCCTAGAGATATAATATCTTGTTCTCATACACAAGTAATGTACCATACACACAAGTACAATAACCATCCCAACGAGCTATAACTCGCGGACGCAGTCTCTCAATGCTATCATCTTCCAGGGCATTACTCACATATCATCCTGGGGACCACCGGTAGGACTAAATGTCACCTACTTCGTGGTCAAAGTCAAATAACAACGTCTGGGAAGCGGTCATAGTTCATCCTCGGCAATGAGACGAAACATACCCACCACGTCTCACCCCTACTAAAAACCACACAATATAACAATGGACGCTATGATCTGAGGACTATCCACACCCTTCTCCTCAGGACAATGGCTCACCCTCATCGCGCAACTTCCCATGATAGCATTAGAGGGGGTATGCTTCACACACACACACACACACACACACACACACACACACACACACACACACACACACATATATATATATATATATATATACACATATCCATATCATATAATATATACACTTTTCTCACATAGTATATATATTCCACATTGTTCCTCAAATATAAATAAGTGGCCATAATTGCCAATCACACATAGCCATGGCCAATAATCCTAAAGATTCTCATAAATAATAATATTCTAGTATTCGCACATTCACGATACTAAACCCAAAAGTATCCCCTCACTTGATAAATAACATGTACCTTATTCACCCTTAAAGATTTATATAATTTCTCCCACTATACCAATTCACACTAAGTAATTAAGTATCTTCCCAAAATTCATCCTAGTAATCTCGCAGGATGTACTCAACCACGATCGTTATAATTATGTTTTCTACGCGCATAATTATATCTATACACGCTTGCCGAATGATTTTCTCGAATGCCTCTTATCCCAAAACATTAATAAAATCCATACCCCGGATCGTACTCTAAATTAATTAGAGGTTTACCTATACTCAAATAATCATCTAGGAGTCCTAACATCCCATTTAGAAACTCCCATAATAATCTCCAAAACCATAATTTAAGTCTCCCTAACTTAAAAGGATAAAACCTCAAAAATCTGTCCGGACCGAATCGATTTGGCCTGTCCGAATCGATTCGCTGGCCACAGAATCGATTCGACCTGTCCGAATCGATTAGAAATGGTTCTACTTCCAAACTATCTCTTACAGAATCGATTCGGATTGTCGTAATTGATTCGGCTGGTCCGAAATCCCCAAATCTGCTTAGGTTTATATATATCCCCAAAACCCAAAGCTCAATTCAGTCTCCATTTTTGTTATTTCTAATCTCATCCAACAACTTCATAAACGTCTAATCTATGATTTACAACTAACACATCAATTAATTTGGGGTATTAAATCACTTCTCTTAGATTTAAACCCTAAATCAACAAAAACCTCAACTTATCATTTTACCCCATTTCAATCCATTTCTTCCCTCCATTTACATGGATTTAACACTAGCAATCATTAAGAGTTTACATTACATCAATATGTAAACTCATATTTTACCAAATTTATTTTAAGGGTTCTAACCCAAATTCATATAGTTTACCAACTATAATATGAAATAAATGCACAAAATGAAATAAAGCAAGTATACACTTGCCTGGAGGATGAAATCCGACGACCTCGAGTCGAATCCGACGGAGTTTGGCCCGGAGATCCTTTTTCTCTCTTCTTTCTCCCTTCTTCCTTTCTTCTCTTCTTCTTTTCTCTCTTTTCCTTTCTTTCTCCCACTCTCCCGTGCCTTATATTGGGAGAAATAAGGGTTTATCCATTTAAACCCAAAAATGACTCGTTTACTCAATTGCGAGTCCCTATTAATCCAAAAATTCCCGAAACTCAATTACGGCCTCCGGATAATCTATTCTGACTATCCCGGCCATTCAGAGACTAACCGCACACTCGAAATCTCCATCCGAGGTACTTGATCCCAAATTACTAATTTAACCCACGACATCTCGATGCGGGTTTTCCCATTATATATTATCCTTTGTCGCTTTATCCACCTGCAACATAAAATTAAAATACTTCGACTTATTTACTTAATCCCAAAAGTAAATATAACACCCATAAAAAATCATCTAATCCTTGAAAACTCCAAAATTTTACTATTCACGATAATTCTCAAATTCCCAAATTACACTTAATTATTGAATTTAATTTCCCATAAAAGTACGGGGTATTACATTTTTCAGCCATATTACCGTGGTGGGTAAAAATATAATTTTAAAGAGCTCAAAAGTACAAGAACACTGGAAAAAACGGCACCGCAATCCGAGCTACGGTGAAGAAGTTATGTAAGTTTAAAGATTGAGAAAGAAATACCAAAATATCTGAATGAAAAATAAGGGTGATGCGGACCTATGAAAAAATAAAATATACGGACCGGTTCACCCATTTTTCATGCTCCAGATCCATTACAAAATTAGTCACGCTTTCTTAGTATGATAAATTTTCAGATACGGGATTTTTATTTTGTCCTTATCCTTTAGCCAAAAGAGTTTTATGTTTTGGGGACTCTTATAAACGACTTGTAACCGATATATTTAGTCATTAAGACTCTTTTTATTCAGATTTCATTCATGTAAAAGATCCTAAATAAGGAGGAACATCTAGGAGAAGAATTTACATATTTTTCACCTTTAATTCAAGAGCTTTTATGATTTTTTCTTTAAGCTCTGATTTCTTCTTGCATGTTATTGTTCTTTAATCTTGGTAACCTTTATTTCCAGAACTTTTATTATTATTTCTCATGTTTAATCTCACTTTTCATACAATTATGATTTCATGCAACATAGATTCCTTGTTTATTCATAGTTTCATAATGTTTGGCTAGATTTCTAGGGGTTGGGGTGCATGAACCCAACCCGATGTGATTTGCATGTGTGTAAAATTAGTTCCCTAAATTAAATAAATGATTGAATAGTGTTGTGTAGTGATCACAACCGTTCTAGGACTTTTGATCTCATTTTCCCTAGGTAACCGGGATGCTTAAGAGTGCGACACGAGTGTAGCTATAATGCCACCTCTTTATTCTTACTGTTGATTATGTATGGTGCGGGCTTGTACCCTCATATATAATGATTGAGATTAATAAAGAATCGATTTAATCAATTATCTAATTTATAACTAGTCTTATACCCGGTAAACATACTAGGAGTTGGGGGGATTGTGTCCCTACCTTAATTTTTCAATTAGTTTTAGTTAACTTCTTTATTTTTTTCCCTTTTTTCCTTTATCACCCCATCATAATCTTTTACAGTTTATTTTTGAAGTAATAAATCTATTAAAATCTATCAAACATTACCTGTGGATTTGATACCCAGACTCGCCGCTATACACCATAGGAGTGTAGTTAAAGTTTAGGATTTTTTATATTGTGGTCAAAAGTCGATAACAATGATTAGTGTATTACACGGACGCTTGGTTTTTCAATTCGATCAAAATAGCGCTGTTGTCGGGGAGTGTTTTGTTATAGATTATAATTGATTTACTATTTCGTAAGATATTTTTTCTTTTAATTTTTTTTAGGCTTGCACAGTTGAGCGTCAAGAAACATTAAATCCTCAACCGCACGTAGCTTTACGTGGATTTTTCATTTACAAACTATTCATTAATCATGTCTTTTATAGTGAGTTCGGTAATTATAATAGATCATATGGGAATAGTTTTCAAACTTTTTATTTTCAAGAATCTCTGCCTCGACCTATTAAAATGGGTGAGTGGTTTTTAATTCATGAATATGAAACGCTTGAAAACAAATATCGAGAAAAAAAATTATTTTTTAGGAGCAAGAGTTGGATGCATTATTCGAATCCAATGATGACTTTTCTTCCAATATTTTTGAAACTAAAGAATTTTTTCAACCAAATGAGGAATCCGAGGTTCTAGAGCCAAGGAATCCTACTTTGGAAGAAATAATGTTTTTTCTAATCAAATAATTATTTGATTTGCTTTCCACCCAAAGCGCGATGGATATTGGTCTTGTTACGGAAGTGCTCTCACTTTGCGATGATATGCGTTCTAATTTGGAAAACAAAGAGGAGGTTAAGACTTGTGTATCACCTCAAATTTGTAAAGGACATCTCATTGAAAATGAGTATTGATCCCTTGAAATTCAATCTCCAAGTGATGACGAATCACTTGAGGTTAATTTTATTTCATCACCATTCTCATTCACAGTTATTGAACCATTAGAAGTACCGCTAGATTCCTATGAGTCGGTTGAAAATTTTTAAATGTTTAAACCTTTTACCGACAAGGACTCTTTGCTTGAATTGTTTTCCAAGATGCAGTCTTCCTTTTTGTGTGCCCCACTTCCCATACTACTTGAAAAATATTTGGGGTTGATTATATTTTTCTTGGATCTCAATTTTACTTGTCCCATATAGCATCCAAACCCCCCATCATCCCGTTAAATTTTTTAGTTGGTGATGGTTCATTTTTTCCATCTCACACATGCCTTCCGTTGTTCAAGCGGAATTCTTATTTTTCGGAAGGCATGCATGAAAATGAGGGTACACTGATTATCTCTCAAAGTCAAATTGTATTTTGGGTGGGCCCTCAAATTTTTTGACTTCTAGTGTATAACTTATTAAAAGTTCAAATCGTAGGTTGTACATAATTTTTTTTTTCCTTTTTTCTTTTTTTTTTATAGTTTAGAGTAATTAGTTAAAGTTTTTGTTATTCTTTTTGTTATGCTTGGTTCTAACATGTTTTGTAGATTCAATAGACTCGTACTCATTGGGGATCGCTCCATTTGGGTAATATCTTTATGTTTCTCTCTTTGTGTTGTGGTGTTTATTTGCATTGAGGAGAATGCAACATTTAAGTTAGGATGTGTGGGATACTCTTCCCATTTATCATTGATTCGATCACGTGTTCTTTCCAAGTGTTTTTTAGGAAATTTCAAAAATTTTAAAAAAAATTGAAAAAGTTTGAAAAAGTCAAAAATATTTTTCTTCAAAATAAATAAAAATTGGAATTTAAAATCTTGAAAAATGCCACATTTTTCTGTCTCAAATTGTAAAATTCAAATCCACAAAGCCAAAATTCATCAAAGATGGAAATTGAGCAAAAATTCTCGACTTTACGAATAAGTGTGGAGATTAACTAACCCGGTGAGATTTCGAACCTATCATTTTTGTGAGTTTAAAAATCAATCCGAGTTAATTGTTAACTCAAAGTTCTATTTGGCGTTTACAAAAGTCGTTGATGATCTCTATTCCTTTGTTTTAATCGGTTATGGGAAATATGTGAGATGTTGTCTCGAAAAGTGCCCTAAATATATCTATAAACTTAAACTAATCTCGAAACGCATATGGTGAAGTAATTAACAACTTGGACAATGAACTAGGCCCTCGTTTGTCACCCAAAAATATTGGCCATAAAAATTCCTGAAAAATTTATCCTTTTGCAACCCAATTTGAGCCAAATAAGTTTTTTCTTTTCGTTTGATAACCCAAAAAACCCAATTAGCCTGGAATTGTGAAAATCGAATATTCATCAAATAAAGTCCGAAAAGTGCATAAAAAGGGGCAAGGGAAAAAAAAATAAAAGAATGCTAAACAAAAATAACAAGAAAAAGAAAAATAAGAAAAGAAAAAAAAATTGAAAAAGAAGAGAAAATGAGCAATAACCCAGAGAAAAGCACAAATGGACATCATAAATGAATTCTCCAATTCCGAAGTCCCCACCATTTCCATTTTACCCAAATACACCTTAAACCCAAGAAAGTCCTAACCGAGTCCGAATTGCGAATTTGGTTACCGCGTGGAGAGCTAAGGAACAAAAGATAAAAAAGGAAAAGAAAAAGAGACGATATTTCTCATTTCTCTATGACCGTATTGCGATGAAGATATCTTTTCACCTAAAAAATTTTCATCTTTCAAAATTGTGTACGTGAATTTGTGTCCATCATATTTACTCTTTCTATCATGCATACCGAGAGAATAAGCCACATTTCTGAATCATTCATTTGTGAGAGCATCCCGTGAGGTTTTGAAATCAAAGAGAATTTTCAAAAAGTAACGTAGTGATCAATCGGTGAAAGTTAGCGGTTCAATTTTTGGCTTCACGTACACACACTATGATTTGAGACTCTTGAATATGAATTTGCGATAACTATTATTGGGGAGTTTAAATTGTACAATTTTTAAGTATTTTGATTTTTATGTAAGTCAATAACGAAATTTTGTGGGTATATTCACTGCAACCCCCCACAAGACACCACTCGTCCTACTAGGCTAACCTAGGGGTTTAAAGGATTGTTACATATGCTAAATGTAATCACTTGCCCGTAAAAAAGGTATTCTATCCCAATAAATTTTTTGAAGTGTCCTTAACTCATTCTCTTATGCTTTTACATTTCTCAGAATGTGCAAAGTTCTAAGTTAGGGGGGTTTGACTAGGCATAAATTCTTCACATTTATCCCCTCAATTTCAGTATTTTTATGATCCCATGCTGTGTAAATACCTTAAATTTTTCTCATAGTTCTGATATTAACCTTTTTTGGCATGTATTTCGTATTTTGTATATCTCTTATGTGTTTTACAGGCATTTCACGCAAAAACGTGCGAGAGAGAACTCAAAATAGTGAAAGAAACCAAGAAATGGGTAGTTCAAGGGAGATTTCATAATTTTTCAGCCATATTCCGGACGTGGGGAAAACTATAAAGTTGAAGATATCGAAATTACAAGAACACTGGAAAAAACGGTACTCCAATCCGAGCTACGGTGAAGAAGTTATGCAAGTTTGAAGATTGAAAAAGAAATCCAAAAATCTATGAATGAAAAACAAGGGTGATCCAGACTTATGAAATGATAAATCATCCGGACCGGTTCACCCATTTGTTACGCTCCAAATCCATTACAAAATTAGTCACGCTTTCTAAGCGTGACAAATTTCCAGATACGGGATTTTTATTTTGTCCTTATCTTTTAGCCAAAAGAGTTTTATGTTTTGGGGACTCTTCTAAACGACTTATAACCGATATATTTAGTCATTAAGACTCTTTTTTATTAAGATTTCATTCATGTAAAATCGTTCGCAACTATCCTCATGAACCAACAACCTAAAGAACTGCCATTGAAGAGTCCATCAATGTTTAAGGGAGAGCCAGCTGTCATGTTCTCTCAAGAAGACATTGAAGCCCTAGCTGAACCATTTAAACATTCAATTGTGGGGAAATTCTCTCATGGAAGACCTCCAATTGATTATATTCGGAAAATTTTCCAAACATTTTCCCTGAAATCTGCATTTTCGATTGGTCTTTTAGATTCAAAGCATATTCTAATTAGATTAAATAGTGAGGAAGACTATGTGAGACTTTGGCTTAGAGATATATGGTACATTGGGAAATACCCTATGCGAACTTTCAAGTGGACAATTGACTTCAAACCAGATGAAGAAAGCCCTATAGTTCCAATATGGATTAATCTCCCAAACCTTCCCTTACATTTCTATGCAAAATCTGCTTTGTATTCTATTGCCCAACTTGTGGGAAAACCTCTAAAGTTAGATGCATCTACAGCCTCTATATCCAGACCTAGTTTGGCTCGCATATGTGTTGAAATTAACATTTTGAGAGAAAGAATTAAAAGAATCTGGATTGGAAGTGGCAGCTCTGGATTCTGGCAGAATATTGTGTATGAAGATTGTCCTTTGTTCTGCGAATTCTGTAAAAAACAAGGGCATTCAGAGAGCAAATGTATGATCAAGTTCCCTCAATTAAAGCCTAAGAAAGATATTCCAAAAAATCATTCAAAGCGAGAGGAAACTCAAGAAGTTCCCAAAGAAACAGTTTCTAAGAAATCAGTGGAAAAAGATCATCAGGTGGATACAACAGTAAACCACATAACTGTTTACAGTCCGGGTAATGCTGCTAAGGAGGATCATAACTGCTCTGATTCTCGTGATAATGGTAATCAGATTGCAAGATTATCTAATAAATTTGATGTCTTACAAGATGATTACAATTCGAATTCAGAAGATGATAATTTAGAATATCAAACCATCTATTCAAGAAAAGGGGATAACAGAGTCCAAGAGGTGCTGCTGCGATCTCACAATCTGAACTCGGAAGAAACTTACATTGTCAACCATATAAATCTATCTCCCAAAGCTTCTACATTACCTCCATCAATTAAACATCCAGCAGCAATAAAAGATAATGTATCTGACTCTGAAGTTTCTTTAAAAAAGTCTCCTAAGATTGAGGAGTTAATCAAGTTTGCAAAATGGTTTGATGTCAAATGGAATGGGATTCAGAAAGACAAAGAAGAAATGGAAAAAACTAAGAAGGGCCCAGATATAACGAAAGCATATTCCAAGATATCAAAGCAAGGTAATTCAACTAAGCAAGTTCCTATTGATCCTCTATTCAGAAGAATAACCAGACAATCAGGTAAGTTCTCTTCCTCAAACTTTAAATCTTCTGTTTAAATGCTGAATTTCTTGTGCTGGAATATTAGGGGGGTTGCCAATAAAGCAACTAATAGAAGATTGAAAAATCTTATTAGGAAATATAAACTACCTGCTATTGCCCTATTAGAACCTAAAGTAGGTATAGATAAGATTACTAAATATAAAATTAAGTGGCAATTCTCCTATAGTGCTTCTAATATATCCAATAAAATCTGGGTTTTTTGGCAAACTGAATTAAAAGTAAGTGTAATTTATAACACTGATCAATTACTATGTCTGAAAATTGACTTTGAATACCTGAATTCCTCTATAATTTTGGTTCTAATATATGCCAAATGCACCGCGATGGAAAGAAAAAGTTTATGGACTGATATTTGTCAGTTAACTTCTCAAAATACTGATTTGCCTTGGCTTATAATTGGTGATTTTAATGTTGTCTCGAAACAGGAAGAAAAACTAGGTGGTTCTGAAATAGATTTTCACTCTATGGAAGATTTTAATGATATGATAACTTCGTGTGCTTTGTCTGATCTTGGGTACTCTGGATCTCGATTTACATGGTCCAATAATCGTATCCATGGTACTATATTTTGTAGATTAGATAGAGGCTTGGTTAATACGCATTGGCTAAACAAGTTTCCTTCTACTAATATATCGCATTTACATAAGGCTTGTTCGGATCATTGCCCCCTGCTGCTGTCTATTAAAAGTAAGTTTGATAATCTGCCAAAACCTTTCAAGTTCTTATCTATGTGGTGTATCCATTCTAATGTGAAAGATATTATTCAGAATTCTTGGAACAGTGATGTTAATGCCCCTCCGATGAAACTTTTCTCTATTAAACTTAAAATGCTTAAAGAGAAACTTAAAATTTGGAATAAAGAAGTTTTCAAAAATGTGTTTCAATCTGTCAGTGATCTAGAAGATGAAGTTTTGGTGAAAGAGCAGGCTTTTGAGCAAAACCCTTCTTCATATTCTAGAACTGAGTTATTTAAAACTAGAGCAAATTTGAATATTGCTTTACAAAGGGAGGAAAGATTTTGGTTCCAAAAAAGCAACAAAAAATGGCTTAAACAAGGGGATCTGAATACAAAACTTTTCCATGCTTCTGTTAAGATCAGTCATAGAAGATTGAACATAACCAAGATTAAAAACTCCCATAACATTTGGATTGATAAACAAGAGGACATTGATAGATTGTTTATATCCCACTTCCAAAATATTTGGAAATCCGATCTTATCACTATTAATAATAGCTTTCTTAATGTTATTGACAAAGCTATTTCTGAAGAGGAAAATAAAAATCTTTCGGATTTCCCATCTGAAGATGAAATATTTAGAGCTATTAATAATTTGAATTCTGATAGTGCTCCTGGTCCTGATGGTTATGGGGGTGAATTTTATCAGAAATATTGGGACATCATAAAGCATGATCTTATAAAGGCAATTCACTCTTTTTTTGCTGGAGCTGAAATTCCTAAAAGCTGGTCAGCTACGAATATTGCTCTTATTCCTAAAGTGGATATGCCTATAAATTGCTCTCAATTTAGACCTATAAGCTTATGTAATTTTTCTAATAAAATTATCTCTAAGATTCTGAACGACAGAGTTGCCGTGATTCTTCCTAAAATAATATCCCCAAACCAATCTGGTTTCGTTAAAGGGAGAAGTATTAATGACAACATTCTTCTTGCTCATGAGTTATCTCAAAATATAGGTAAAATAGTTCGCGGTCATAATGTTATTATTAAATTAGATATGGAAAAGGCTTATGATAAAGTGTATTGGCCTTTCCTATGTCAAGTTTTGAGGAAATTTGGTTTTAATGAAATGTTTATTGACATGATTTGGAGGTTAATTTCCAATAATTGGTTTTCTATTTCCATAAATGGCCAATGTAAAGGTTTTTTTCAATCTTTCAGAGGGCTTAGGCAAGGTGACCCTCTGTCTCCTAGCTTGTTTATTATAGCTGCTGAATGTTTAAGTAGGAATATAGATAATTTGTTCAAGAATGGTAAAGCCATTCCTTTTTCCCATCCTAGAAATTGTAATCTGATTTCCCACTTGGCTTATGCAGATGATATTATTATTTTTGCTAATGGGAACAAGAAATCTTTGCTTGCTATATCTAAATTGCTTAAAACCTATGAAAATACCTCTGGTCAGTCTATCAACATAGCTAAAAGCTCTATTTATATTGATAAAAATCTCTCTCCGTCTATTAGAACGAAGATGGAAACCATTTCTGGTATATCTATCAAAACATTGCCCATGAAGTATTTAGGTTGCAACATTAATAAAGGTAGAATTAAACTGTCTCAATTTTCTGATCTTATGAATTCTATTAGAGAGAAGCTAAATTCTTGGTCGTCCAAGCTTATTTCTCAAGCTGGTAGGGCTACTCTTATTAGAAGTGTTCTTTTATCTATCCCTATCCACATCATTTCTGTTATTTGCCCCCCTAAAACTATTATTAAAAGATTGCATAATATTTTTTCTAAATTTTATTGGGGAGGTGTTAATAAAGAAAAACCTTACCAATGGGCTAAATGGTATGACATGTGTTTTCCGTTTGAAGAAGGTGGGTTAAACTTCAGAAAAATAGAAGATATTATTAATGCTTCTAGCATGAAATTGTATTGGAAATTTTTATTTGATAAAGGTATTTGGGCTTCTTTCATGCGTCATAAATATAAGGACATTACGGTTTTGAAGTTAGGTTCTTCCACTATTAAAAGAATAAAATCTATCTCTAGTTTAGCGGATGATTACATTGATTCTGAAAATCAAATATGGCTTCCTTCATACTCTGGTGAGTTCTCTTTGAAAGAAGCTTTTCAAATATGTAGGAATAATAACCCAATCTCTCTCACTTGGAAAACTAATTGGACTATAGAATGTCCCACAAAAATTTCTAATTTCATTTGGAAGTTATTGAATCATTTTGTTCCTTTTGAGACTGAAATCCAAAAAATTGGTATAAGACTTGCTCCGGTTTGCAGGGAATGTTTAGCTAATGATGATAGCGATTCTCATGTGTTGTTAAATTGTAAGTTAGCTAAAAATGTTTGGAAATATTTTTGTCACCTTTTTAATGTTATTCCTAACAATCTTTCTTGTAGGGCTATGATTTTATCTTGGTGGATGACTAAAAATAACAAAGACTTTCTTAAAATTCTTTATGCCATTATTCCTAAAATTATATTTTGGGAATTATGGAAAGCAAGGAATAGATTGGTTTTTGAAAACTCCAAGTCTTCTGATAATTTTATAATAAATCAAATAATTTTTTTAGCTTCTTCCGTTCTTCAAAATCTAAAAATCTATGACCTTCCTAATTCGTTAGATATTCATATCATTAACCAATTCCAAGTTAAAATAAGCCCTAAAGTTGTTCATCTTATCAAATGCATTTGGTCTAATCCCCCTAGTGGGGTTTTTAAATTAAATATTGATGGAGCCTCTAAAGGTAACCCGGGTAATAGTGGTATTGGAGGGGTGATTAGAGATTCGGATGGAAACTTCATTGTTGGGTTTGAAAGGGCTATAGGAGTTCAAACATCTTTCTTTGCTGAAAGTTTGGCATTGGTTGAAGGTATGAAATTGGTTTCTCAGTTAAAGATTCAAAAAGTAATAGTGGAATCGGATTGCAAGCTATTAATAGATGTGATATTGAAAAAAGCTAAACCTCCATGGCAAGCTAGAAAGCTTCTTCAAGACTACAAATGCTCTGATGCAGTTACTTATAATCATATATGGAGACAATCAAACTCAGTTGCTGACCATCTAGCTTCAAGGGCTTCTCTTTTCAACACGAATTTTTTATATTGGGATTATTCCTCTCTCCCGAGGTTGGTTAAAGGTTTACTTAAGCTGGATAGTCTGCATACTCCTCAAATAAGGCATAGAATTCTAAAGTTGTAAATGGGGATAAGATAAATCTCCATATTTATTTCAAGTTCTCTCTATGTAATGGGGTTAATATAAAATCCCATATTTACTGCATTCCATCTAGAGTATTGGGCCCAACCTCTAGATTTTAAATTTGCTTGGGTTTGTAAGCTTCGGAGAGGCTTTTTCTCCTTTTATATTAATAATATGTGTGGGGGTTCCGTCCCTCTTTGTTAAAAAAAAAAAAAAAGGAGGAACATCTAGAAGAAGAATTTACATATTTTGCACCTTTAATTCAAGAGATTTTTCGATTGTTTCTTCAAGCTTTGATTTCTTCTTGCATTTTCTTGTTCTTCAATCTTGGTAACCATTATTTCCAGAACTTTTATTATTATTTATCGTGTTTAATATCACTTTTCACACAATTATAATTTCATGCAACATAGATTCCTTGTTTATTCATAGTTTCACAATTATGATCGAATCGTGTTGTGTAGTGATGACAACCAGCCTAGGACTTTTGATCTCGTTTGCCCTAGCTAACCGGGACGCTTAATAGTGCAACACGAGTGTAGCTATAACGACACCTCTTTATTCTTACTGTTGATTATGTATGGTACGGGCTAGTACCCTCATATAAATAATTCTTGAGATTAATAAAGACAGGATTTAATCAATTATCTAATTCATAACTAGTCTTATACCCGGTAAACATACTAGGAGTTGGGGGATTGTGTCCCTACCTTAATTTTCCAATTAGTTTTAGTTAACTTCTTTATTTTTTTCCCTTTTTTCCTTTCCCACCCCATCATCATCTTTTACACTTTATTTTTGAAGTAATAAATCATTAAAATCTATCAAACATTCCCTATGGATTCGATACCTAGACTCGCCTCTATACTCCATAAGAGTGTAGTTAAAGTTTAGGGTTTTTTATATTGTGGTTGGAAGTCGATTATAACGATTAGCGTATTACATGGACGCTCAGTTTTTCCACTCGATCACCCCACCCCCATAAGTTAAGATGTCAACAAGTCGATTTCACATCATGTTTGTATCACGTGCCATCTTTTTGAGTGAACCTCAATTTTGTTGTTGTCATTGACATTATTTGTGTGATGTTTTCATATATAAAAAAAGATAATTCTACATCTATCTCCAGGAATGGTCATATTCTCTACCCCGAGTACTTGATGAAAAATAAAGATGAGCCATGGTTTCCATTTTCTATCAACAGATACAATTCAATGCTCGTTGAACTTATATTTCTCCATTCCCTTTCTCCAGTTATGTTCTCTATGAGCTATGCCAATGTAAGGACACAAATTTCCAATTGAGTCCATATATAGTTTTGGCTCAATTCCGGACAAAAACATTTATTCATAGGATTTTATTTAATTGTAATATTCAAGACCTATAAAGTGTTTGTTGAAGACGTGACGGCAAAGAGTATAAAGCATCATCAACATGCCGTAGTTTATGTGCCTCGTTTGTACGTCATCAACTTAGTTCCATGCTCCCAAGGTATGAATGTAATTATATTTATATAGGAGCTTGGAACAATGTTTAATGGGTGTTAGGGTTAATAAAAAACCATGTTTACTTTCAGAGAAATTTAAATAAAACTTTATATTAAAAGTATATAAAAGTTTCTGGGCCAAAATCAAATTTTAGAAAAATTTCTGGAAGTCGTTCGAAATCTCGTTCGAACCAAGTTTCGTTCGAACGAAACTGCCAACGAACCTAATCTGGTCAGTCGTTCGATATGTCGTTCGAATGAGTTTTTCGTTCTAACGAGATATCTAACGATATTCTAACGAGCCCAGGCTGGTCGCTCGTTAGAAGTCTCGTTCGAACGAGAGTCAAGTTCGTTCGAACGAGATGCCAGGGCGGGAACAGTTTTGAGCAGTTTTTGGCAGTTTTCACCCACTTTCCCCACTTGGTTTTTAACCAACTTTTTTAAGACTTATTATGGATGGGAATCACATTTTTCTATACAACTTTTCCAACTTAGTTTATCTCCTAGAGAGAGTTTGAGAGCAAAAATAGTTTTAGGAAAATGTTCATGTTTTGAGTGTAATTCTTTCAAGAAAAATTTCATACACACTCTAGTTTACACCCAATTGTTTATCCAAGTTTCTATATAAATATTAATTGCTTGGAGATTGTTTTGGCACCGGTTTTTCTCTACACCGAATTGAAGAGAAGTTCGTTTCATTTCTACCCATTTGGAGAAAGGCTCCATGTTAGGGTGACGGTGTGCCTAATTGCCCGATCGGTGGGAGTCCGAGACCGCGGTGGAGCTCCGTTGGTTATCTGCTAATTGGAGGTCGATACAAGAAGAAGCATCACGGCTTGAGAGGGTTCGAGTTTAGGAAGTAAGTCTTTTGTCTTGTATTTTGTAATACCGTTTTTAGTGGATTTGAGGCTAGGGCCGTCCCGAGGTTTTTTCCCGTTAGTGGGTTTTTCCTCGTACATCGCGGTGTAGTGTGACTGTTTGTTTTATCTTGCTCTATATCACTTAGAACGCATGCTAGATTAATTTCATGATAAAATTTGGTTTTACAATCACACTAATTTAAATTGGGACTTTAATTTAATATTGAGTAAAAATGTTTTATTCTAGTCATTTGCTAAAATTGGTTTCGCCTAACTATGGTTAATTGATTATTATGACTTAGGCAAATTCTAGGACTTGAGTTAATTAAAACTTGTTGTTGTTAATTTTTGGAAAGTTGAACCATCACCTTTTTACAACGCTTCCGTATCAGAGACAAAAACGATAAATTATTTCGTTAAAGATCCTTTAATTTTTTGGCTAAAATGGATCTTTCCCCATTTTCAAAATTTCCTATTTTTGATGGTTCAAACTATGCGTATTGGAAAGCGCGAATGAGATCGACACTAAAATCTATCGACGAGAGAGTTTGGATGTCTGTTGTTAACGGGTACTCCCCACCAACTCATCTTATTGAAAATGAACGTGTTCCCAAACCCGTCGATAGATGGACCGAAAATGAGTTTAAGCTAGCAAATTTTAATTCCCGTGGTTTAAATGCTTTATTTAGTGCTGTCACACCGGATGAATTCCGACGCATTATGACGTGTGAAACCGCTAAAGAAGCTTGGGATATTTTACAATTAACTCATGAAGGAACGAGTGTCGTTAAAGCTTCTAAACTCCAAAACCTCACCACTCAATTTGAAACTATCAAAATGGATGAAAAAGAAACTTTTGATGAATTTTATGCTAGACTTTCAGATATTGTTAATTCATCTTTTAACTTGGGAGAGAAAATACCTGACAACCGTGTTGTAAAGAAAATTTTAAGGTCCCTACCCGATAGATTTATTCCAAAGGTGACCGTTTTAAATTCTTTACCCACTTTAGCCTCTACGAAATTAGAAGAGCTTGTAGGTGATTTACAAACCTATGAACTGGATATGTTTCCCTCTAAAAATGAAAATAAAATTGAAAAGGGCGTTGCTTTAAAAGCCCGAAAAGAGGTTAAACAAGTAGTAGAGAGCGAGAGTGATAGTGACTCGGAAGATATGGCTTTATTTGCTCGTAAATTTAGAAAATTTCTTAAATTCAATAAAGATAAATTTAAAAATGATTTTAAGAAATTTGAATCTTCTAAACATGATAAAAACGAGAAGATTTCTAAAGCCGATAAGATCCCTAAACCAAGTAATGAAAACATTGATAGGGACGAGTCTAATAAATGTTTTGGTTGTGAAGGTTATGGCCATAGGGCTTATGAGTGCCCCACTAAACTAAGGAAAGAGGGTAAACGACCCATTTCATATAATGCCACCCTTAGTGATAGTGATAAGGAAGAAAAGCCCGATTCCCCCACAAAGAAAAATTTTGTTGCTTTTATGGCAAGTCACGTGAGTGATAGTGAGAACTCATCGAATGATGAAACGATAGGACATGCCACTTCCAAGGTCATTATACATGATTCTCTTATTTTTAATGATAGTGAGAGTGAAGAAGAAAAAGAGAGTGAAAATGAAGAAGAGATTGATGAGAGTGAACTTCAAAATGCTTTTCATGAATTATATAAAGAATCTATTAAATTGAAAAGAGCTAATTTGAAGTTAGAAGCTTGTTTAAGAGAAAGTGTCAAGGTCGTTGATGATAGTGCCTTAATAGAAGACCTTAGGACACAAGAGAGGACTCTTCGAGAGAAGCTAGAATACGTAGAAGGCGAGAGAGATAGCCTTAGGGGTTTAATGGAATCCTTGAAAAAGGAGCTTCTCATTTTTGAAGAGCGAAATGTTTTACTAGAATCTAACATTGTTGAATTGGAAAATAAATTAAAAGATTCTAGTAATGTCAAATTTGATTTGGAGTGTCGTTCCGAAAAACTTGATAAAATGTTAGGAACGGTCCAAATTAAAAATGACACTTTTGGTTCAGGCTTCAATACTTGTAATGAATTTAACTCTAAACTCAAAACCAACATTTTAGGAGAATCTACTAGGAATGCATTTAAAGATCACTCCTTAGGTAAATCTTTTCGACATGTTTTTACTTGTTCACATTGTGGTCGAAAAGGTCATCTTAGGAAATTTTGTTTTGATCTTAAACGAATTCCTAGAAAATCCCATTGTAAAGTAACCACGATAGCTAATGTTCCTACACCCCAAGAGTGTCATTCTTCATTAATTTGGGTTAGGAAATCCGATTTGGTTGCCTTACAAAATAGGGATTTTGATTCTCATTTACTTTCACATGCTTCCTCCCATGCTAAATCTAAAGGATGAATGTGTTAGTATTTGCATACTTTAGCTTTTGTACTTCATGCTATATTCATATGCTAAATGTATGCTTGTCTAATCATTTTCTAGTCTTTAATCCATGCTTATCCCATACTAGAATTATGATTGTTGTTTATCTTTTGTATTATATTTCTTTCATTTTGTTTGCTTTAAATGAAAAATACAAAAAGATTTTTGTTTATCGTTTGGACTTTATCTTTTGATATTTAGAACTTTATGAAAGTTTCAAATGATTTTTGTTTATCCTTTTGAGAATATATATATATTTATTTTTGATTAAAAAATTAAAAATCTCAAAAAGATTTTATGTTGTGTGTATTTTTGTTTGACACACTTTATGTGGCATATACTTGTGTTTGAATCCCTCCTTAACGCTCCCACGTGTCTAGAACTTTTGGTTTAGATTATCAATCCTTAAAATGTTCTTTACCATTTTTTTGGAGTAGTTGGATTTTGTATTGATTAAATGGATTCTATTTTCATATGCCTCTATTTCACACATGCACGAGCTCTTTTGAAATTTTAACTTCATATGTATATTTGAGCTTTGTGAAGTGTTCTCCTACCAATCTTGTCATCTACATATTTGTGACTTAGGAGGACTAGTGCATGTCAAAATCCGTTGCATGTGAGATTTGTGTGAAAATGAAAACATGATAAATATAAATGTGCACGGGGAAGGGCTCCGAAAGGACTAAGTGATCCTTTGCGAATAGTAAGCCACCGTTTTTAATGGACCTAAAAGAAATACGTGGTCCAAAGGCCTAAAAACAGAATATATGGCATTAAAAAGAAAACAATTGCCAAGGCCTATGTTTGATTGATATATTCATTCAACAATAATATAAATGCAAATTGAGGGAGATTGGATGATATGTCAATGGTTTGCACAATGTCCGTTTATCGTAGTTGCGTATTTCATGTCATGACTCTATTGGTTTGTAGAATCATTAATATGCTAGGCTTGTATGCATTGTGTATGTTTGTTCATCGAGTTCAATCTATATTGTCACGTGAGGTTATATTTAAATGTGATGAAGTTTGCAATCAAATGAGAACTTCGTGAACGTTTATTAAGTGTTTGGGTCTAAATTTAATTGTTGCTAGTTCACACCCCTACACTTCCGTTTCCATATGACACATTTTGGCCATATGAGTGTGCAAACTTATTGTATTTTGTGTCATGTGTGTGTCTATATCTATATATATATACGCAAGTGCTCTATTGCTATATTTTTAGTACGTATATATATGATATTTGTTTGTCTTTGCCTTGATTTCTAGTCCATCCATGCTTATACTTCATTCTTGGTATCTATTTTGGATTAGTCATGTTTTTATTGCCCATATGCTTTCATGTTATCACCTTAAGCTTTCACATTTTTTTATGTTTTGATAATTTAAACCTTTGTCTATTCCTGAACAAAAAGGGGGAGAATGATGATAGGGGGATAAATGGTATCTAAACCTATTATTATTGTATCTTAGTTTGGGGGAGATTTTTCTTAGGGGGAGACGTCTTTCTAAGTAAATGTCATTGTTTTGATAAAGGGGAGAATTGTTCTTAGGGGGAGTATTTAATTAATTGCATTTAATATTTTGATATTTCCTATGCATTTGATGAGTTTGCTTAAGTGTGCAGGAATTATTCTAAAGCGGCATCGTTCTATGGCAAAGAGTTTGATCCTTGGGTTGAGTCAAGTTTGGGCGGGTTATGTTTTGAGTCTAGTGAGCTTGACGGCCCTTTAGGATTTTTTGTTTGGTTTTTGTCCCGGAATAGCCAAAGGGGGAGATTTGTAAGGACACAAATTTCCAATTGAGTCCATATATAGTTTTGGCTCAATTCCGGACAAAAACATTTATTCATAGGATTTTATTTAATTGTAATATTCAAGACCTATAAAGTGTTTGTTGAAGACGTAACGGCAAAGAGTATAAAGCATCATCAACATGCCGTAGTTTATGTGCCTCGTTTGTACGTCATCAACTTAGTTCCATGCTCCCAAGGTATGAATGTAATTATATTTATATAGGAGCTTGGAACAATGTTTAATGGGTGTTAGGGTTAATAAAAAACCATGTTTACTTTCAGAGAAATTTAAATAAAACTTTATATTAAAAGTATATAAAAGTTTCTGGGCCAAAATCAAATTTTAGAAAAATTTCTGGAAGTCGTTCGAAATCTCGTTCGAACGAGAATTTCGTTCGAACCAAGTTTCGTTCGAACGAAACTGCCAACGAACCTAATCTGGTCAGTCGTTCGATATGTCGTTCGAACGAGTTTTTCGTTCTAACGAGATATCTAACGATATTCTAACGAGCCCAGGCTGGTCGCTCGTTAGAAGTCTCGTTCGAACGAGAGTCAAGTTCGTTCGAACGAGACGCCAGGGCGGGAACAGTTTTGAGCAGTTTTCACCCACTTTCCCCACTTGGTTTTTAACCAACTTTTTCAAGACTTATTATGGACGGGAATCACATTTTTCTATACAACTTTTCCAACTTAGTTTATCTCCTAGAGAGAGTTTGAGAGCAAAAATAGTTTTAGGAAAATGTTCATGTTTTGAGTGTAATTCTTTCAAGAAAAATTTCATACACACTCTAGTTTACACCCAATTGTTTATCCAAGTTTCTATATAAATATTAATTGCTTGGAGATTGTTTTGGCACCGGTTTTTCTCTACACCGAATTGAAGAGAAGTTCGTTTCATTTCTACCCATTTGGAGAAAGGCTCCATGTTAGGGTGACGGTGTGCCTAATTGCCCGATCGTGGGAGTCCGAGACCGCGGTGGAGCTCCGTTGGTTATCCGCTAATTGGAGGTCGATACAAGAAGAATCATCACGGCTTGAGAGGGTTCGAGTTTAGGAAGTAAGTCTTTTGTCTTGTATTTTGTAATACCGTTTTTAGTGGATTTGAGGCTAGGGCCGTCCCGAGGTTTTTTCCCGTTAGTGAGTTTTTCCTCGTACATCGCGGTGTAGTGTGACTGTTTGTTTTATCTTGCTCTATATCACTTAGAACGCATGCTAGATTAATTTCAAGATAAAATTTGGTTTTACAATCACACTAATTTAAATTGGGACTTTAATTTAATATTGAGTAAAATTGTTTTATTCTAGTCATTTGCTAAAATTGGTTTCGCCTAACTATGGTTAATTGATTATTATGACTTAGGCAAATTCTAGGACTTGAGTTAATTAAAACTTGTTGTTGTTAATTTTTGGAAAGTTGAACCATCACCTTTTTACAACGCTTCCGCATCAAAAGGAAATTATTTTTATCAGCCAAATCTAAATATCTAAATATAGTTGTTGTATCAAAATTGTCTTTGTTCTTAGAAGGGATAGAAAACATAATATCGTATAAAACAAATCGCATATCAAAACAAATATTTTTTTAATATTCTGCTCAAAACTTTAAGCAATCTAATAGAGAAGGTCTCTGTAGTACGTTTATCAGGGGAAATATGTGAAATAGCAGTATACATCATCTTCCAATGAATGTTCAATTCTCACATGTTTTCTTCAATTCTTTGATGGTATAAGTTACATGTAGTAAAAACAGTTAAGATAAATAAAGATTTAATTGTTAGACAAAAGATAAACAAAGACTTAATTAGTGGACAAAAGAAAATATATGTTCAGGTGTAGTAAGCACTTGACCTAATGGATGGATTGATACTCTGAAGATCAACAACTTGAAATTGTCCAAAACTATTCCATAAGAAAAGAAGCAAATATTATAGTGATTACAATAGCAACTCCACAATTCATTAAAAAAAAAGAAACCAATGAGATCAGGAAGTATAGAAAACGTCGTGACATTCTTACTCCCATGAGACTCTGTCGGGGGTTTGATCAGGGATTTCAAGGTTAACATCTATGAAGTTGGGTAAGGGGTTTTGGGGTTAAAAGTCATCTTAGGTGAGAGGGATGCGAAGAAAAGTGAAGTTGAGTAGGTTTAGTTTTGGGTTATTTATGTTTTGTAAAATTAAGTAATTTTTATTTTTTTTAATTTAAACAAAGTAGTTTAAATACAAAAATTATGTTCTTTTTACAATGATTATATTTTAGTAACAATAGGTATTTCAAAAAACCAAAATGAAGAGGGAAAATTTTCCACCCTTATTTTAAGCAAGGGTTATATTATTTTCTCTCTAAAAGTTACTTTGTGCAACGAAATAATTGCTCGCAAAATATTTTGCATATAATCTTGCTTTTAGTGACGATTTTTAATTTTCCTTACTAATAGTATACTTTAGCAATGAAATTTGTTTCCTTTTTAAACAATTCGTTGCAAAAGCTAATTTTTCTTGTAGTGTATGTATCCCTCACCATAAAGTAACCCAGAAATTGCAAAGACATCCTTGTTGATGTCTTTTTGTGATCCAGACATCCACATTACCAAACTACGAGACGTATCTATAGCCTGGAAATGGTACACATCATATGCATGAGAACTCCTAAAGTCATATAGTATTTAATCTTGTTTAAACCAAGATTTATCCCACCCATTTGATTTATTGTGACTACACCCATAACATTTCGTAAGAAACTTCCATTTTTTTGGATTAGAAGTATTCCATGGAAAATGGAGTACTTCCACAAGAAATGGGTGGAGGGAAGAATGAACTCGCTATTTTAATTATGGAAACATTCATAAAAGCGCCTTTGCCATCAATGTCGAAGGTTTCTTCTTCAGCTGGAAAAGTATTAATATGAACGTTGTTAAGTATAAGATACTTATTACGAAATGCTTCAAAGATATTCTTCGAACTCACTTCATACTTATCGAGTGCTTGGACATGGTGAGAGAACTTAACAGAGAAAAATGGAGAAGATGAAATCTTATTTTTTAAAGAATTCTACAGAGAGAAAAATGGATCGTATACATGAGAATTGAAATGAAGTGAAGAAGGTATAAGGTCCCCTAAAACCATATATTTTCTGCCACTAAAGAAAATGGAATGGATGTCTTACATTGAATAAAGAGCTTTGCTCCGACTATTCCTTAAGACATGCACTACACGTGCAATCATTGCCTAGGGGATATAACTGACGACTCATGTAACCCTGGGTGTAGGGATTTTATGCGTCAGAAGAAAATGATTGTTCTCTCACTTGAGCAAGTGGGAATGTGTTGAATTATTGGAAACATTTGAAGAAACCAATGTGGATGTGAAAAACGATAGGTGGTCCAGTTATATGTAAGAATCGTAGACTAGGTCATACACACATAAGCCAAATTCTATTTAATCCAAATTTTATCTTGATTAATTAGGTGAACCTAAACATGAAAGATATATGAATCTAATTAGAGATAAAAAAACCACAAATTATAAGATAGGAGATGAGAAAAAATTCCTTTCAAGTAAAACCTATATTTTAGCACTATTACAACTATGTATTACAAAAATGACATAGAGAGACTTACAAAAACTTAGAGTAAACTAAGAGACACAGTTGCGTCTTCTTCTTTATTATCAAAGATAGCGATGCTGATCTAGCAACTCTCCACAACAAAATCCACTTGCTTCGGTGTCCACCGACCAGCCTTAAGAAACTGTATTATATCTTCAACAGTGGAGAATTAACTCCAGAAGGATATATACATGGATTGTGGTCTTCATGGTTTAATAAAATGAACTTAAATCATATAAAGGGTTTGGATTGAAAAAAAAGAGGTTGATCACAAAAATATGTCTAAAATCTTGGTTTAAAATGTAGGTCCGCATCTCTATATAAAGGGAGAAAATATCTAAGAGATAAACATGATATATTGCATTTGAAATCAGATAAAAAAACACTTTTTACGGGATCCTTCGGACGAAGTACCCTATCTCGTTTTAACATCCATCAAACGATTCTTTCAACGAGATTCCAGAGAGAGACAAAAGTTGCAAAATTGATCCCGTTTGAACGAAGTTCGAAGCTGTTGTAACGAGGTTTAAGTACTTATTCAAAAAACATCCAATGTCATTATAAACACTTTGTGAAAGTTTCAAAAAATGTTTAAAAATTATTTTGGAAAAAATATTTTTGTTTTCAAACACTTTAAAATACCCCTGAACGAAATGATTACAAAGAAAAAACCTCGTATACCTTCTTCGATAAGTGCAGTGACAATCGATCTTCAATTATTGCGTTTGGTCACTAACTTGTCGTCACTTAACGTCTTGAGAATGTACATGATAATGAAGTGGGTATAACGAAATAAGCCAAACTTCAAAACATAATGAGCATTATAAATCTTTCTCTTACAAACCTCCCAATTGGCTATTCCGTTACAAAATCACAAATCGAAAATAAATATTCCCTAAAATAAGTTCAACTAATTCCCTCCCAAACCCGAAAAGCAAAAGACACATGTGACTTTGTCCTCAACTGAAATTATTCATTGTGTTGTCCATGAAGTCATCAAGGGAAACAAAACCTACACACGTGAAGCAAAAGAAATACCATGATGCATGGTGTTTAAAATAAAACAAAACAAAACAAAACTCCCCCTTAATTTATTCTCCTCTTTTGTCCATAATAGACAAAGGGTTAGAAGTTAATCCTCAAAATTTAGCATCATGAGAATCTAAATTTTAAATATCATCATAAAGAATAGACAATTAAGAACAAGGGATAAAACTCCGACAAACTAACCAAATATTTTTAAATTTTATAGAAATAAATAAATACATATAAGTACAAATAATGAACACCATTGAATAGGACAAAAATATCTTAATCATGGAAATGGAATGAATGGGTGTGAACTTAAGGCACAACAAAATGGATATTGGCATACATAGTAATGGTGCGTGAATTCAAAGAGATAATGCTAAATAAAGAACTCAATTCAACCTTAGGTGTAAAAATGTTTAACAAATTAAAATTGACTCAACTCATACAAAATTCCATGAATTTCAATACTTCTCAAACCAATAACGCCAAACTATTTAATATTTTTGAAGAAATTTTACTGTGCAAACCCATTGATCTTCAACTTATAACACCCTCAAAATCTCACATTTTAATCATAAACTCTTAATTTTTTTTAAGAAATCATATTTTTCACTCAATTTTGAAGATACTATTTTTTGAAAATCAAACAAACAAACAAGTTGGCCTTTAATCTTTTCTTTTTGCCGATCATTTTTTAGGATCTTTTCAACGATGGATTTCCTAAAAACCAGATTTTCTCCTTTCGTAGCCTTTTTCCATGTACCCTCTTATATTCAATAGAAAAAAAGCTCTCAGGCAATGGTTCTTACATGCAGAAATTTCTCATAGTCAAAAGATATGTAGACGACAAGACTAATGGGAGAACATCTCACTTAGCTCATATAACATGTTAAGTTAAAATTCAAAAGATCTCGTGCATGTGTATGTGGAGGCATATACAAAGTAAATTCATTAAGCAAATCAAAGGTGAACAACTCCATGCAAGCATGATAAGAACAATCTAATCATTGAAAATCATAATCAAATGTCTTAGCCATATGGGAGCATGGAATGAGGTGGATTAAAACACACCAATATGCCACACAAAATGTGTAAAACTAAACTACACAAACAAAAATCTTTTTAATTTTTTAAACATTTTTCAAAATGATACCAATTAAAAAAAAAACTCAAAAGACAATTAAAATCTTTTTGTATTTTTCAATAAGACCCAATAAATGAAAAATCAGAATACAAAAGACTCAAACTACATACAATTAGTAAACACATATAACATGAAGTACATAAGCTAGTGTATGTAAACATGCAAAGACACATAGATACAACATGACATTGTCTAATGTTTAAAGCCTCCAAAATTGATTTCCTAACCCACATAGATATAACATGACATTGTTGGGACTCAAAAACCTTAAGGACACTAAACATCAACTTCCTAGGGTCTTTTTTAACATCATAGCAAAAATACCTAAGGCGACCTTTCCTAACGCAGTGTGGTACGTGTACGCGCGACGAGGAATGGGACCTTTGGGTTGACCTTTTTTAATACCCTGAGATGTGGTTGACCCTCTAAAATAAGAAATGGTCTTGACTTTAACAAAAAAAACAATTCAAATTGTCGAATCATGTACCATTACTATTAACACTACTTGAGTCTCTTAGATCATTTTCTAACTTCAAAATTCTAGACTCAAGTAAAAACATTGACTCTTTAACATTTATGGACTCCTTCTTCATGTTTTTATTCATTCTTAAAAGGTTATCTTGATCCCCCTCAATGTAACCAAACTTATCCCTGAGAGTCTTCTCACGTGCTGTCAAAGCATTTATTAATTTATCATTAACCTCAATGGAATTTTCATTAACCCTAGATTCAAACCATTTAGAGTCCACTAATTCATTGTCTAAAAATCAAACACTCTCTTCACTCTTTTTCTTGGACACTAAAGTTTTTAAAATCACAATCCATATCCATGAGCTTCTCACGAAGGATATCTCTTTGAGTTTGAATAATTTGTAAAAATTCAATTTCAACTTTAAAAAAAAATATTTTTTAAGAATTATAATTCTTTTAACAAGCTTAAAATTAATAAGAGATAATTTTTTTTATCACGGTTATGAAGATCATTAAACTCATCTTGAATATTTAAGTTGCTGTAATCGCTAAATGCTTCGAACAACTTATCAATAGTATAACCCATCAAAAGAAAACAAACAAAACTAAAGGGAGAGAGAAAACATCCAAATAACCCTAAAAAAGCATGAAAAGATGGATCTACATGATAACCTAGTGTTCCCTCTCTGATAGCAATTTGAAAAATCAGAGGTGGTTCGATTATATATAGAAATCGGAAAACTAGGTTATACTCACAAGCTAAATTCTATTTAATATAAATTTATCTTGATTAATTAGGTGATCTAAACATGCAAGATATATGAATCTAAATAGAGATAAGCAAACCAAAAATCAGAATATAAGAGATAAGGAAAAATCCCTTGCACAAAAAACTTATATTTCAGTACTGTTACAACTAGGTATTACAGAAACAATACGAATAGACATTCCAAAAACTTGGACTACATTAAGTGATGCAGTTGTGTCCTCCTTCGTTATTCTCAACAAACAACGATGCAGATCTAGCAAATATCCACAACAAGCTTCAATTGTCTCGATGTTCACCGACCAACCTTGAAAAACTGTATTCGTATTTTCAACAGTGGAGAATTTATTCCATAAGGATGTGAACATGGATTGTGTTCTTTATGGTTTGATAAAGTGATCTCAAATCATCTAAGGGGCTTGGATTGAAAAAATAAAATAGTTTGATCATAAAAAGATGTCTAAAAATCTTGGTTTAAAATACAGGTCCGCATCTCTATAAAAGGGAAAAAAATATCCAAGTGATAGACATGGGGGTTGCATTTGAAATCACATAAAAAATAACTTTTTGCGGACTAGTTCGAACGAAGTACCCTATCTCGTTAGAAAATCTATCGAATGACTCTTCCAATGAGATTCCAGAAAGAGACACAAGTTGCAAAAGTTGATCTCATTCGAATGAAGTTTGAAGCTATTCTAATGAGGTTTAAGGACTCGTTCGAACGACACCCAATGTCATCCTAATGACTTTGCAAAATTTCAAAAAATATTTAAAAACATTTTGGAAAAATATTTTATATTTTCAAACACTTTTATATACACTTTTATATAGAAAAACCTCATATACCTTCCCCGATAAATGTAGTGACAATTGATCTTCGATTGTTGTGTTTGGTCACTAACTTATCTTCACTTGAAGTCTTTAAAATGTACATGATAGTGAAGTGGGGAATAACGAAATAAGCTAAACTTGAAAACGTAATGAGCATTGTAAATCTTGCTCTTACAAGATACGTGTACAACTTACAACAAGATTAGGCCGGCCTAGAGTAAAGAACGATCACCCTAATCTTGGGGGCAATTAAAAGGAAGTTTGGCACATTATGCCACTTAGGTTGACACGTAAGACCTATAAGTTGAGACGGTTTAGTCAGTCCAGTGTAATACCCCGTACTTTTGGCTATATTTATTTTTGGGATTAATTAATTAAATGCGTATTAATTGGAAATTAATCCGGGTTATAAATACTAATGAGATGCGTATTGGTATTTGATTATGTGCATATATGATTATATATGAACTTGGTATTATAAAATTTGTCGTGAGATTTATATACGGCAATTTGGAAATTTTATTGAGACGCGTGGGACCGCCGCGTCACGGTATAATATTTTATTAATAAAAAGTGAATTTAAAATCTAAAATCCGTATGGTCGTTTTGAGTGCGCCAACGCGTCCGGAAGGGTCGAGATAGTCAGAAAACACTAGCCGGGGGTATAGTTTGGATCCCGGGGTAATTTTAGACCATACCGGTAACTTAAAGGGTATTTTAGTAATTTGGTATTTTTGGGTAATTAAAAGTGACGAAAATTGAGAGTTGTAATCTGATAAGGATTGACCCCAACCAACCCTTATTAACCCAACAAGCTACGGAGGTTTATTGAAATTAGGTTTCATAAGTTTCCCCAAAGCAAACCCTAGCCACCATAGCCTTTTGGAGAAGAAAGCTTAGAGAAGGAGAGAGAGAGAGGAATTCTGCAGAAATTCTACACCAAATCCACACCAAATTCAGAAATCAAACCAAGGCAAGTGACTTTATTTCCATTTAATTACTGAGAATGTCTTTTCCATGTTAGAAATTGAAGAATCTTAATTGTTCTTGAAAGATTAAAAGAAAACCCATGAAATTTGAAGTTATTATTGAATATTGGGATAGGTTTGCATGTAGAAACATTGTTGGGAGATTTAATTTCGGATATTTCATATCTAGGTGATGTATAAATGAATTAAAATCTGGGAATTTATGATGAGAAGAAGTTAGGGTTTATGTTCTTGAAGAAAATTGGGAATTAATGTAGAAATTGTGATTTAATGATGTTTAGATGATATCAAACCCTTTAATGATGTTAGTATAGCCCCTTAACATGTTTGAGGATGATTAGAGAACTCAATATATTGTGGGAACGAATTTTAGAAGAGATTTGAGGAGTAAAAATGGTGAAAAACGATTTTTGGGAAGTTCTGGGCCGAAACTGGCATCTCGTTAGAAGCAGCCCCCAGGTCGTTCGAACGAGCTCGTTCGAACGAGCTTCTAACGAGTTGACCAGTCGTTATTAACGAGTAGGATTTTTGTTCGATATCTCGTTCAAACGAGATATCGTTAGAAGGGTCAGTTCGTTCGAACGAACTGGGACCTCGTTCGAACAGCCTCGTTCGAACGAGACTTCTAACGACCTGACAGTCCAAACTCGTTCGAAGCCTCGTTCGAACGAGACTTCTAACGAGTTGACAGTTTGACCCTTTTTGGACTGTTTTGACTTTTGGAGTTCCGGGAGATGGTTCAAGGGTAGAGTTAGCATCCCTTTGATGATATAGTGATTGATTTGGGACTTTTGGGTTGCTGGGATGAGTAAATCATATACGAGAGTTATATTCAATGAATCATTTGGGTTGAGACGTGAGTGACTACTACGATGTGAGGATGAATTATAGCGCGTATAATTATGAACCGGAATAAAATAAGTTGTGATAATTAGTTAGTACGAGAATGCGATATGTACTACGATTATAATACGGTATTACTAAGATGTGTGATTACTTAGTATTAGTATATGGATTATGTGTATGACATACCTATCATACTTGCTATCACGGGAGGTTTACGTTCGCTTAGGACCCTCTAATCCTTGTGTGCCTACGGGGGGGATATAGACTGGTACCTTGATGAACATAGATCATAGAAGGACTTATTGTGATATTAATAAGTCTGCATGACCATGGGAGCGTAGGTATGTGCGTGACCCATGTGATGGTGACTATGTTCGCCTCCACTATTTGTGATTTGTGTTATCTGAACTATTCCTGAGAGATTCGGAATATGTGATCCTTATGTACGTGATGTACCGGGATGGATAGCAGAGTATGTGTGCACTACAGCTTAGATTGCGGGGTGCTTGTATCGTATATTTATGATGTGACTAATATACATTTAGTTAATGGGAATCCTCATGTTAATGTTGTAAAAATATTACGGTATTGTTTCGAGTTATATAATGAGTTAACTGATAGTTATATCATTGGCATATTTAGTAACTGTGTTCACAGTAAACCTCTACTTAATTACGAGAGTTGTTATGTTATATGGAATCGATTTCATGGGTAGAACCCGTGGTAGTCTAGCTAGTTATGTTGTCAGTTAGCTAGTAGTATGGGTAGTTATAGATGGGTACTTGCGTTAGGAGTGCACAGTTAGACGAGAGGTGAGAATATAATGTGAGTGCACGTCCTAACATGTACTTTGCATTTAATGTTGTAAATGTTTTTAAAGCACTTGCAGGTTTTTAAAATGATTTCCACTTTCGGGCTCTGACCCATTTGCTTTCAAATATATTTTCTTGTAAAACCTTTTTAGGTGCCCAGCCACAAGGACACCAAGCATAGGTACTCATTCAGGTGACGTGCTGTAGCTGGTTGTGGAAGCTACAGGGATTTGCTCATAGACGCTTCTATCTTTTGGATTCCAGAGTCACTATCTATCAGTTGTAGGGCATGTTGCCCATTCCTATTTAGAGCATTTTTACATTTCAGTTTTCAGACTCTAGCATGTATTGCTCAGTATTCAGTTTTAGTTATTTATTTCAGTTTACATATCAGTTGTGGGATTTGTATTGAGGAGTTTTTCCTCCAGGTTATATTTACATATTGTGATGGTTGTTCTTGTTACTTCAGTATGGTGATTGGTGTTATTTAGTTATTCATTACTCTTGTTGCATGTTAATCAGATTTAATAAAAATTTGGCACTTACTTTTTAAATACTAGGTGGTTAGTAATAATAAAAACGTTTTCGACAGTGATGCTATTAACTGAGCCAACTTGGCATTTTGAATTAATTTTATAAAGGAGTAGCTACCCGGTGTTTAATTAGTCGGGGTGTCACAGGTGGTATCAGAGCATCAGGTTCTAGTGTCCTTTAGGATCTGTACGGCTATTATGTTTCCGCTACGTTTTCTTTGATATAGAGCCCTATATTTTAGGACTGTTGTACTCTTTGTGTGTACGTTTCGTTCTTCAGCTATTTTAAGGTTTATAACTGCGAACTTATAAGACCTTACTCTTATTTCAGAGATGTCTTCATAAAGGGGTACCACGGATTCCTAGGAATGCTGTGTCTATCTCTATACATTGGGAATTCGTACTTCTACGATTTGTTTATTTGAGTGATGAACTCATCCAAATTTACTTAAATTTTCAGATGGGTCGTCATGGAGAATTGGCTAAAACGGTTAGGGGAACCAGCGAGCAAGATCGAGTCACACCTCCGGTATCACCAGAGAGAATGTCAACCTCCGAGTTAGCAGGTATCGTGGCACAAGCAGTCACCACTGCAGTTTTACAATACCAAGAACGCAATATACGACTTAGAGGAGGCAAAAGACCTAGAGAGGTTAGCCATATACAAGTGACTAAAGCTGAAAAATGTGCGAAGACCCCGAAATTGCGACAACAAACTACCCAAGACCGAGTCAGTTCTGGCCAACAACGTGGTGAAAAGAAGCAGTTTCGAAAGAGGAATAAAGTCCCGAGTAACTTCAAGGGCCTATGTTTTGTGTGTGGCAAGTATGGCCATAAACGCCAAGATTGTCCGGATAAGGGCAAGGCCCCACAGCAGCAGCAGCTGGGTGCCCGTAATGATCCACCGGGGCCACTGTTTACAATCGCTCTCCCAGCACCAGCTCAGGTACTAGCCCTACCAACCTTTCCAGTAGCTCCAGTACAACAGGGGCAGAATGGTCAACAACGGTTTCAACAGGGTCAGCAATGCCAGGGCAGAAATGATAACGCTCACCGAGGCCGTGGTCATCATGGGCAGCGAGGAGGAAACTTCCAAGGGAAGTGTTTCAAATGTAATAAGATTGGCCACAAACGTCAGGATTGTCCTAATAAGAGCAGAATACCCCCGCAGCAGCAGCAGGGTGCCCGACATGAGCCGCAGAGGCTGCCTTTCCCACCTGCTCTTCCAACTTCAGCCCAGGTGACAGAATTACCAGCTATTCCAGCTTTTCCGGTGCAGCAAGGGCAGCTACAGTATGGACGTGTCTACAACGTTCACCAGGCTGCAGTTCCACAGGCACCGCCCGCGATCGAGGGTACGTTTTCTATCCATGGCACTATGGGTCGGGTGTTATTTGATACGGGTGCTACACACTGTTTTATTGCTACACACTTCGCGAAAGCTTTAGGATTGTTAGCTACGACAGAGAGCACAGTGACGTGTGTCGACTCACCATAAGGGAGTGGGTCACTTATTTTCTTTATATGCCGGGGAGTAAGGGTAGAGGTTGGTGGTTTGGTATTGCCTGCGGACATGTTAGTGTTAGACATGCATGTTCACGATGTGATCATCGGTATGGATTGGCTCGTATCACATAGGGCCATGATTGATTGCTTCAGCGGGAGCATTGTTTTTGCCATTCCGGGGCAGGAGATGTTTATAGTGGCGATGCCTCGCCCAGAGGGAGGATCGACCGCTCATCTGTATTACATAGAGGAGGATACCTCTAAGGAGGTTGTGATTCCTTTGGATTCGATCCCGGTTGTCAGGGAGTATTCAGATGTGTTTCAGGAGATACCAGGCTTACCACCCAGTCGAGAGATAGACTTCGTTATTGATTTGCTACCGGGTACGAGACCTATAGCACGTGCACCGTACCGTATGGCTCCAGCTGAGATGCGAGAGCTACGGGATCAGATAGAGCAGCTGTTAGGGCAGGGCTTTATTCGCAGGAGTACCTCACCTTGGGGCGCTCCAGTTTTGTTTGTGAAGAAGAGGGATGGTTCACTGAGATTGTGTGTGGACTACCGAGAGTTGAATAAGGTCACGATACGGAATAAGTATCCGTTGCCTCGAATCGATGACTTATTCGACCAGTTGAGAGGAGCTTCTTTCTTCTCGAAGATTGATTTGAGATCGGGATACCATCAGTTGCGTATCAGGGAGGAGGATGTCTCGAAGACTGCGTTCTTGTCGAGATATGGTTCTTATGAGTTTCGGGTTATGCCTTTCGGCTTGACCAACGCTCCAGCAGTGTTTATGGACTTGATGAACAGGGTGTTCAGAGATTTCCTCGATTAGTTTGTCACTGTCTTCATTGATGACATTCTGGTCTACTCTCAGACAGAGAAGGAGCAAGCCGAACATTTGAGGCTGGTTTTACAGACACTTCGTCAGAACGAGCTGTATGCAAAATATGAGAAGTGCGGGTTTTGGTTGAAGGAAGTCCAATTCTTGGGTCATATTATTTCCGATCAGGGAATATCTGTTGATCCGGGGAAGGTGTCAGCGGTAAGGGAGTGGGGACAGCCCACGACACCAACGGAGATTCGTAGTTTCTTGGGTTTAGCAGGATACTACAGGAGGTTTATTCGGGGTTTCTCAGAGATAGCAGGTCCTTTGACACATCTTACTCGTAAGGGTGTGCCATATATCTGGAGTGATGCCTGTCAGTTGGCATTCGATGAGTTGAAGGACAAATTGACCTCAGCACCTGTGTTAGCATTGCCGAGACCGGGAGTTGAGTATTTGGTTTACACCGATGCGTCTTTGCAAGGGCTTGGAGGTGTGTTGCAGCAGGAGAGACAGGCCATAGCTTATGCTTCCCGTAAGCTTAAGCCTCATGAGAAGAATTACCCCACGCATGATTTGGAGTTGGCGGCAGTAGTATTTGCCTTACGGATTTGGAGGCACTATCTTTTGGGGGAGAAGTTTCAGCTGTTCACGGACCACAAGTCACTACAATATCTGTTCACGCAGAAGGAATTAAATATGCGGCAGCGTAGGTGGCTTGAATTTGTGAAAGACTACCAGTTCGACATACAGTACCACCCGGGTAAGGCTAACGTGGTAGCAGACGCGTTAAGCCGTAGGCCAGCAGACAAGGTGGCAGAGGTGTGGAAAGCGAAGTGGAAGGAATTGGGACACCAGGATGCAGTGGCCCGATCTTTCATGTCTGTGATGACCGTTACACCACAGATTGTCACGAAGGTTGTACGGGCACAGGCAAATGATTCGTTCTGTCCGGAGCAGATAGTTCGATTACTCGCTGAGGGAGCTGAATCCTATACCGTTAGCTCAGACGGGGGATTACGCTTCAATGGGAGATTGGTAGTTCCGGAAGGAGAGGAATTGCGACACGATGTTATGGCAGAGTCGCACGGTTCACGGTTCGCGGTACATCCCGGAGGGGACAAAATGTACCAAGACATGAGACGGCAGTATTGGTGGAGCGGTATGAAGAAAGATATCGCTGAGTTTGTCTCGAAATGCGCCACTTGTCAACTTGTAAAAGTGGATCATCAGAGACCAGCAGGATTGCTACAACCGTTGGAGGTTCCGGTGTGGATGTGGGAGAGCATATCCATGGATTTTGTCACGGGGTTGCCTACGTCGCAGAGGGGTCACGACTCCGTTTGGGTAATTGTGGACAGGTTGTCCAAGGTCGCTCACTTTTTACCCGTTAGGACTGATTACCCTGCGGGACAGTATGCCCAGCTCTTCATTTCAGAGATTGTGAGACTTCACGGTGTGCCCCTGAATATCGTGTCTGACAGAGACAAGATATTTGTTTCGCGGTTTTGGGAAAGTTTCCAGGAGGCCATGGGCACGGAATTGCGGTTGAGTACGGCTTATCACCCGCAGACCGATGGGCAGACAGAGCGCACCAACCAGATGTTGGAGGACATGCTACGCATGTGCATTATTGACTTCGGGGGTGGATGGGAGCAGTACCTTCCACTGGTGGAGTTTGCTTACAACAACTCCTATCAGTTCACGATTGGCATGGCTCCGTTTGAGGCATTGTACGGTAGACCTTGTCGTTCCCCAGCATGTTGGTTGGAGGTGGGGGACAACAAACTACTTGGGCCGGAAGTGATTCAGGATACTTCGGCAAGGATATAATTGATTCGGAGTCGCATTCGGGTAGCTCAAGACAGGCAAAAGAGTTATGCTGATGCGAAGAGATTTTTCAGGGAGTTCCAAGTGGGGGACCAGGTTTTGCTCAGGGTTTCTCCGATGAAGGGGATTATGCGTTTCGGGAAGAAGGGGAAGTTGGCACCGAGGTATGTGGGGCCGTTTCCTATTATTGAGCGGATAGGACCGGTTGCGTATAGACTCGGGTTACCGGAGCATTTGCATCGGATTCACGACGTGTTCCATATTTCCTCGCTGAGGAAATACCTTAGGGATGATTTGGCTCATTCTCACATTTCTGTGGAGGACATCGATCTCCAGCCGGATAGCTCTTATGAGGAAGGGCCGATTGCTATTTTGGAACGAAGCGAGAGGAAACTACGGTCAAAGATAGTCCCGTTAGTACGTGTTCAGTGGCGACATCACAATGTCGAGGAGTCCACATGGGAGCGCGAGGATGAGATGCGCGTGCGTTATCCAGAGCTGTTTTTAGCAGGTACTTTCTAGTTTCGAATTTCGGGACGAAATTCAGTTATTAGGGGGGAAGTATGTAATACCCCGTACTTTTGGCTATATTTATTTTTGGGATTAATTAATTAAATGCGTATTAATTGGAAATTAATCCGGGTTATAAATACTAATGAGATGCGTATTGGTATTTGATTATGTGCATATATGATTATATATGAACTTGGTATTATAAAATTTGTCGTGAGATTTATATACGGCAATTTGGAAATTTTATTGAGACGCGTGGGACCGCCGCGTCACGGTATAATATTTTATTAATAAAAAGTGAATTTAAAATCTAAAATCCGTATGGTCGTTTTGAGTGCGCCAACGCGTCCGGAAGGGTCGAGATAGTCAGAAAACACTAGCCGGGGGTATAGTTTGGATCCCGGGGTAATTTTAGACCATACCGGTAACTTAAAGGGTATTTTAGTAATTTGGTATTTTTGGGTAATTAAAAGTGACGAAAATTGAGAGTTGTAATCTGATAAGGATTGACCCCAACCAACCCTTATTAACCCAACAAGCTACGGAGGTTTATTGAAATTAGGTTTCATAAGTTTCCCCAAAGCAAACCCTAGCCACCATAGCCTTTTGGAGAAGAAAGCTTAGAGAAGGAGAGAGAGAGAGGAATTCTGCAGAAATTCTACACCAAATCCACACCAAATTCAGAAATCAAACCAAGGCAAGTGACTTTATTTCCATTTAATTACTGAGAATGTCTTTTCCATGTTAGAAATTGAAGAATCTTAATTGTTCTTGAAAGATTAAAAGAAAACCCATGAAATTTGAAGTTATTATTGAATATTGGGATAGGTTTGCATGTAGAAACATTGTTGGGAGATTTAATTTCGGATATTTCATATCTAGGTGATGTATAAATGAATTAAAATCTGGGAATTTATGATGAGAAGAAGTTAGGGTTTATGTTCTTGAAGAAAATTGGGAATTAATGTAGAAATTGTGATTTAATGATGTTTAGATGATATCAAACCCTTTAATGATGTTAGTATAGCCCCTTAACATGTTTGAGGATGATTAGAGAACTCAATATATTGTGGGAACGAATTTTAGAAGAGATTTGAGGAGTAAAAATGGTGAAAAACGATTTTTGGGAAGTTCTGGGCCGAAACTGGCATCTCGTTAGAAGCAGCCCCCAGGTCGTTCGAACGAGCTTCTAACGAGTTGACCAGTCGTTATTAACGAGTAGGATTTTTGTTCGATATCTCGTTCGAACGAGATATCGTTAGAAGGGTCAGTTCGTTCGAACGAACTGGGACCTCGTTCGAACAGCCTCGTTCGAACGAGACTTCTAACGACCTGACAGTCCAAACTCGTTCGAAGCCTCGTTCGAACGAGACTTCTAACGAGTTGACAGTTTGACCCTTTTTGGACTGTTTTGACTTTTGGAGTTCCGGGAGATGGTTCAAGGGTAGAGTTAGCATCCCTTTGATGATATAGTGATTGATTTGGGACTTTTGGGTTGCTGGGATGAGTAAATCATATACGAGAGTTATATTCAATGAATCATTTGGGTTGAGACGTGAGTGACTACTACGATGTGAGGATGAATTATAGCGCGTATAATTATGAATCGGAATAAAATAAGTTGTGATAATTAGTTAGTACGAGAATGCGATATGTACTACGATTATAATACGGTATTACTAAGATGTGTGATTACTTAGTATTAGTATATGGATTATGTGTATGACATACCTATCATACTTGCTATCACGGGAGGTTTACGTTCGCTTAGGACCCTCTAATCCTTGTGTGCCTACGGGGGGGATATAGACTGGTACCTTGATGAACATAGATCATAGAAGGACTTATTGTGATATTAATAAGTCTGCATGACCATGGGAGCGTAGGTATGTGCGTGACCCATGTGATGGTGACTATGTTCGCCTCCACTATTTGTGATTTGTGTTATCTGAACTATTCCTGAGAGATTCGGAATATGTGATCCTTATGTACGTGATGTACCGGGATGGATAGCAGAGTATGTGTGCACTACAGCTTAGATTGCGGGGTGCTTGTATCGTATATTTATGATGTGACTAATATACATTTAGTTAATGGGAATCCTCATGTTAATGTTGTAAAAATATTACGGTATTGTTTCGAGTTATATAATGAGTTAACTGATAGTTATATCATTGGCATATTTAGTAACTGTGTTCACAGTAAACCTCTACTTAATTACGAGAGTTGTTATGTTATATGGAATCGATTTCATGGGTAGAACCCGTGGTAGTCTAGCTAGTTATGTTGTCAGTTAGCTAGTAGTATGGGTAGTTATAGATGGGTACTTGCGTTAGGAGTGCACAGTTAGACGAGAGGTGAGAATATAATGTGAGTGCACGTCCTAACATGTACTTTGCATTTAATGTTGTAAATGTTTTTAAAGCACTTGCAGGTTTTTAAAATGATTTCCACTTTCGGGCTCTGACCCATTTGCTTTCAAATATATTTTCTTGTAAAACCTTTTTAGGTGCCCAGCCACAAGGACACCAAGCATAGGTACTCATTCAGGTGACGTGCTGTAGCTGGTTGTGGAAGCTACAGGGATTTGCTCATAGACGCTTCTATCTTTTGGATTCCAGAGTCACTATCTATCAGTTGTAGGGCATGTTGCCCATTCCTATTTAGAGCATTTTTACATTTCAGTTTTCAGACTCTAGCATGTATTGCTCAGTATTCAGTTTTAGTTATTTATTTCAGTTTACATATCAGTTGTGGGATTTGTATTGAGGAGTTTTTCCTCCAGGTTATATTTACATATTGTGATGGTTGTTCTTGTTACTTCAGTATGGTGATTGGTGTTATTTAGTTATTCATTACTCTTGTTGCATGTTAATCAGATTTAATAAAAATTTGGCACTTACTTTTTAAATACTAGGTGGTTAGTAATAATAAAAACGTTTTCGACAGTGATGCTATTAACTGAGCCAACTTGGCATTTTGAATTAATTTTATAAAGGAGTAGCTACCCGGTGTTTAATTAGTCGGGGTGTCACATCCAGTACCAAGGTAAGGCTAAGAGAGAATCCAAGAAGAACACAATATATCATGGACGATTGAACTAGTCACGATTGTACCACATTAAAGATAAACTTAAAGATTAAAGAGCATCGCATACTTATAAATAAGGATGATCCTAGACAGTTTGGGGGTATTGAATTGTATTCTAATTACGACGACTTAGAATATCACTTAAAACCCCTATAAATCCAATCGTCCATCCTTTTTCTCAAATAAAATATATTTGTCCCTCTTTCCCTGTAGACGTTGGCAGGAAGATATGTCAAACCACGTACATTATGTGTCACCTTTTATATTGCATTTATATTTCTTGGGTTGATTACTAATATGCATTAATATGGGTTCGATATCCACTATGAGTCCCATTTAAGTTATCCACACTTGGGAGAAATTAACTCTCATTTAATTTCTTCAAGTCATGCTTTACTCTTTCAACCATATTTCATTGTTACATAAGCTTTTATTAGGAAGACTTCTCCAATATTTGAATATTATCATCAGTATGACCAAATTTATAATTATTTTTATCATGACTAAGTTTAAAACATCTCAAACATTAATTTTTTCACATTCAACTTTTTGTCAAAATTCCCCATCATGGCATCCTATCCAATTTCTAGTTAGAAACGACTTTAATAAGTCAACCGCGAAACAAATCTGCACCACACTTTGTCGAGATAAATAACTAGTTATCGCATAGAATTTTAGAGATTTCCTCAATTTATTCACGATTAAAAATAGGAATGGTTGAGAGGATATTTGTAAAGGCAGGAAAGGAAAATTCACCCATATAGGAATAATTGATGACTATTTATCCATCTTAAATTTAGGGGACCCTTAAAATACATGCATAGGATATGTCCCCACATACCATAGTTCATTAATTCAGACTCTGTGAAAGTCTCTATTACAATTCAAGCTAATCAAAATATGTTTATTATCCATAAGACCATTTCTAAAGGAAGCCTTTAACCCAAATGTAAAGAATAATTTCCTAATTTTATTAATACTTGGACGGTCATAAGAAAACATACAAATAAGAGAATGTTTAAATAGTGAAGCCAATATGATGATTTCATCATAAGAGAATAATAAAAATAAGTTCTCGTTGAACGATGAAGGAGATTTTAGAGGCATAGGGAGGCACAACTCCTTGAAACATGGCACCAAAGGATTTTATAGGTTAAAAAGTTAGAGCCAAAGGTTTATGGTTTATGGGATTCATATTTATAGAGTAAGTGGGACTCCATCTATAAAGGAGGCAACCATTCGATCTATGAAACTTAAGAACCTAGGGTTCCTTGGGCATATTAAATTTAACTTGTAATTTGAAAGAGGGCATGGATCAGTTTAGAGAGAGAAAGTCAAATGTCAGCTTATTACCTATAAGCATGGAGCTAGGGTTTCATATAAGTGGGATAGAGTCAATGACAAACTATGTGGGATTGGAGGGCGACAGGCCTAGTATCGATTTTTTAAAGGTTATTTTTTGAGTTTTTAGCAAATAATTAGCTAAAATTCAATGATTCATAACCTTTAACATTTTCTTTTCATTTCCAATTCAATTCTAAACGTAACACATCATAATATATTAGTATGAAAGGACTTTCATTATCGTATGTGGGCCACCATAGGAATGGAAAGCCCGTATTTCATGAACTAGTGGCACATATGAAAAAGATAATAACGAATTAACATAACTTGAAGAGTGTGTGCGCTCGCGTTCAAATGATCAAGTTATATGCAAAACCCTTTTAACACAAACAAACCCTAAAGATGCAGCAGTATGTGATTGAATAAATTGATAATCTACGCAAGAACATTCAAACACATGCAATTAAGGAAAAATCCCCCTCAGGGGCAAAACCATTTATTTTCACTATAATTTGTAAGAAAACGGCTTACAATCGGATTACAATGAAAATACAAGTTGACTAAGAATTACCCTCGGGTATCGGATTCTGTAGTCGCGGATGGAATTATCCCTTTCCAGTAGGGATGCAATGAAGAAGAAGAACGGTCTCCTCCACAAGGGTTGAACAAACCAAAGTTGTGTTCTTGGGTTGCAAAAGGATTCATAAAGGATTGGCAAGGATGTGTGAATCAAAACATGAGTCTTGGGACTCAAAAATATGAAGACTAGATGTATTTGGACTCTCAAATTCATCTCCTAAAGTCTTGCAAAACAACTCTCCCGATGTTGGTATTTATAGGGAAATACATGAAGAGACCCACGATCTTAAAATGCTGAAATTTTATCCAGCGTACAGGTACACCAAACCGGTTCGGGTACCCCTGCGAACCGGTTCGCCCCCCGGACCGGTTTGGGTCTGGGTTCGGGAAAGTGTGCTGGAAAAAGGCTTTAAACACTTAGAAAAATTTCCAGACTTTTCAATGAACATATCTCCATTTTCAACGGGACATAACTTGTTCACCGTAGCTCGGATTGAGGTGCCGTTTCTTCCAGTATCTTTGTTGAGGCAAGCTCTTCAACTTTCCAGTTGACCAGTCCTCTGGACAATGGCTGTAAAATTACCAATATGCCCTTGAACATCCCTATCATGCCTTATTTCACTGATTTGACTTCTCTTGCGTTCCTCTTGCATTACGAGCCTACAATCAAGGAACGTGAAGTCGTTGATGCAGATGAGGGACATATTAGTGGAGATAATGCATGCTTGATTCCCGAAATTCGGATAGAGGCCGTCATGTGAGATCGTGAGGAGACGTGCCAAATGTAGCGGCGTACGACATAAATAAATGAAACATTTCGGACATGAGAAAAATGTCCTTACAAATCTCCCCCTATGTCTATGCCGGTACATACATAAAAAATTTGAATTATAAAATATGAAATTGCCTATACAAAGCTACCCTCCCATGAACCCAAAACTGGAAAAGGTACAAATGAATAGTCTTCATCGTTTGTTCTTTAATTCTTCAGGAATCTCAAAACTTTTCTCATCAGGGTGTGCAACATATAGATCTGCAATCTTCATAACTACACACATGAGACAAAGCAAATACCACGTGACATATCGAGTTTGAAATGAGATAACATGGATATCAATATATGATAAAAACATAAGCAACATCTCAAAAACTCCCCCAAAATTCAAACTCCCCCATAATATGATAATTCTTTCTCCCCCTTTTTATGATGTCCCAAAATGGACAAATTAGAGAAATAAATCAAATAAGCAAGTGCGGGGTGTCACTAGGATAAAAACACACCATGAATAAACAGAAAGCAACCAAGTCGATGATAGCGTAAATGAAGTGGTGTGATCAAATTCGATAGGAAAATCAATGCATACAAACATGACATATGTGCATGATGAATATTGGATATTCCTAGTGAATGAACTCAAATGCTTCCTTTGGTGTAAAAGAGTGACATTATAAGATATTGACTCAATCAAATCAACAAATCAAAGCTCAAAATGATTTTCACACCAATAACGTCCAAAATAATTTTATGCTTTTTCAGGACTTTCAAGGAAGTGCAAACCCGTTTAAAGATTCTCCAACCAAACTCCCTCAGATATAATTTTGAATAGAGGCATTCTAAATTCTCAAACATTGGAGAATTGATGGTGAAACCTAAGTGGCCCATATTTGGCATGAATTGCTTTTTATTGCCTGTAAATTTTTTCGGGCTCTTTTAACCTCTTTGGACCTCGGATATTAAAATTCCTCCATTTTTTAGGTCCTTTTTAACGGTGGCTTTTGCGCAAAATATTGATGATTACCTTTCGCAGCCCCTCCCCGTTATACAAAAACACACAGTCTCACCAAAACGGTTTTTACATGCATTCCAATCTTGTCAAGTTTTATCGCATATTGTACATTGTATAGACATGATTGAGATGAAAACACGCAAGCCAACATGTGATAGATAAGTGCAATAATCAAATATAGCCGTGCATGTGTGCAATAAAGGATATAGGAGTCAAACATGTAGGAATATATCACTAATTACATCTCAAAGACTCCAACCAATGTAAAGCACATTGATGAAATGATGTAGCCTCTCAAATCTCTATCAAACAGTCACATGGATATATGAAATGAAGTTGTGACTTGGCTAACTTAAATGCTCATCCATAAAAGGTGCAAAAAACAGAAAAATCTTTTTGGCTTTTTTCAAAAAATATTATCAAAATAAAATCTTTTTGTGCTTTTTCTCAAAATTTTTCTTAAAGGAAAATCTTTTTGTATTTTTCAAAAGAAATATAAAAAGCAACAAGGATAAAACAAAGCTGTACAACTAAGCAATGGTACATATAAAACAGACTAGCAATAGGAAGCATATGATATGAACATGAAGGAGCATCCTATTCTAGACATAGACCAACCCTTCAGCCAACTGTGCAAATCCCTAAAGACTTCCTAAGACTCTCAAATCTAAGGGCATCTAAAGGTTTCGTGAAAATATCGGCTAACTGACGGTCGGTGGGAACAAAACTCAGGGATACGACTTTCTCTTCAACTAACTGACGTATAAAGTGCTCACGTATCCTGATGTGTTTTGTGCGCGAATACTGAACTGGATTGCGGGATATGTGTATCGCGCTCATGTTATCACAGGAAATGGTCATGGTGTCCTGTGATATCCCATAATCCTCCAGCATTTTCTTCATCCACAAGAGTTGTGTTCAACAACTCCCGGCGGCTATGTACTCAGCCTCCGCAGTGGACAAAGAGATGGAATTTTTCTTCTTGCTTAGCCAGGAGACAAGAGCAGAACCAAAATAGAAACACCCACTAGAAGTGCTCCTACATCCATCTACATCCCCAGCCCAATCGGCATCCGAATAGGCAGACAGACGGTCATCGGTATCAAAGGAATACCAAATCCCGTATGAGAGAGTCCCACTTACGTATTTAATAATACGTTTTAGAGCAAATAAATGTGACTCTTTTGGGGATGCCTAATATCGCGCACAGACTCCAACACTAAAGGCGATGTCGGGATGACTGGCAGTCAAGTAGAGAAGACTACCTATCATACTCCGATATAAGGTTTGCTCTACGTCCTTGCTTGAAGTGTCCTTACTAAGCTTGGTAGTGGTACTCATAGGTGTACGGGCATGCTTAGTGGAGTCTAAACCAAATTTCTTCACTAGGTCTCTAGCATACTTGGATTGGGAGATGAACATCCCATCCTCTAGCTGACGAACCTAGAGACCAAGGAAGAATGTAAGCTCACCAACCATGCTCATTTCAAACTCACTTTTCATCTCCTCCTCAAAGTGATGAGCATGCTGGGAGCATGTGGATCCAAAGACTATGTCGTCCACATAGACCTGGGCAACCAAAATAGCACCGTCATCTCTCCTGACGAACAACGTCATATCTACTCCCCCTCTCTTGAAGCCACGAGCTAAGAGATAGGAAGTAAGCCTCTCGTACCAAGCACGGGGTGCTTGCTTCAAACCATACAAGGCTTTCCTCAGATAGTAGACGTGCTCAGGGTGCTGAGGGTCTTCAAACACTTTTGGTTGTTCCACATAAACCTCCTCCTGTAGAATGCCATTCAAAAAGGCACTCTTGACATCCATCTGATACACCTTGAAGCGCAGATGACATGCGATGGCGAGCAGAAGACGGACGGACTCAAGCCTCGCAACAGGAGCAAATGTCTCCCCAAAGTCTACACCCTCTATCTGTGTGTAGCCTTGAGCGACCAACCTAGCCTTATTTCTGATTATGGTACCATATTCATCCATTTTGTTCTTGAAGATCCACCGGGTACCTATCACATTAGTCTCACTAGGTCGGGGGACTAATTCCCAGACATTATTCTTTTTAAACTGAAGCAACTCATCCTGCATAGTAGATATCCAGTGTTCATCCTTGAGTGCTTCTTTATGGTTCTTGGGCTCGACTTTGGACGTGTAGCAAAGATGGCTAACAACGTTCTCTAGCTGAGCACGAGTCTTGACCCCTAGAGTGGGATCACCAACAATGGCAGAAGGGTCATGACTCTTGCGTACCCAAGAAGGTGTGTCCCCTGACACAGGAGTAGGATCCACAGAGTGTGAGAGAGGAACAGGTAAATCACTGTCAGAACAATCCTCATCCTCACACTTAAGGTTAGGATCAATAACCGTTGAAGGTTCGTCATCTTGCACGGTAACGTTTATTGATTCCATAACCCTAGAGCTCTTCAGGTTAAATACCCGGTATGCTCTACTATTCGATGAATATCCTAGAAATATTCCCTCGTCGCTCCGGGAGTTGAACTTTCCTAATTGCTCTCTATCCCGTAGGATGTAGCATTTACTCCCAAAAACACGGAAATACGCCAGGTTGGGCTTCTTGCTGGTCCACAACTCATAAGGTGTCTGTAGTGTGTGTGGACGCAAATAAACCCTATTCACCGTGTGGCATGCAGTAGACACTACCTCTGCCCAAAATCTCCTAGAAACTTTACGACCTAGAAGCATAAATCTAGCCATATCTTGGATCGTTCTATTCTTTCTCTCAACAATCCCATTTTGCTGAGGAGTTCTCACAGCAGAAAACTCATGTTTGATCCCAAGGCTATCACAGTACAAATCCACCTTTGCTTCCTTAAATTCAGTGCCGTTGTCACTACGTATTCTGTTAATAGTGACACCGTGTTGATTTTGCAGGACACGGCACTTAGTCGTTAAGAAATCTACATCATCGGATTTCTCTCTCAGAAAACCTACAATGGAGTACCTGGAGAAATCATCTACCATCACGAGGATGTACCTCTTACCACCTAGACTCTTAGTACGAGTGGGACCCATAAGATCCATGTGAATCAACTCCAGAACACGAGAGGTGGTAATGGACTGCAACTTCCTATGAGGACTACGAATTTGTTTTCCCAACTGACAGGGTCCACAAACGGTTGAAGTTGACTTTCCAAGAGATGGTAAGCCACGTACTAGGTCCTTTTTAGATAAACGATTAAGATCTCTAACGTTCCCGTGACCTAGACGTTGGTGCCACAGATCCATAGGAGTGATCGCGGCGCTGTTGCAGACAAGTGAGGATGTGGGCTCAGTCCCATAGAAATTATCCTCGGTCCTCACCCCTTGCATCAATAGTTTACCGGTTTGATTGTAGACTTTACACGCATCCCGATCAAACTTTACTGCAAGGTCAGTGTCGCACAACTGGCTAATGCTGAGAAGGTTTGCTTTCAAACCTTTGACGTACAAAACATTTTCTAGGTTAGGAAAACCAGGTAACTCAATAGTACCTCGTCCTATAATGCTAGACTTACTCCCATCTCCAAAGGTGACTCTGCCATCTTGATAGTCCTCAAGAGTAGTAAAAAATGAGGCATCACCTGTCATGTGTCTGGAGCACCCACTATCAAAATACCACTGAGAGGTATTATGTGCTTTGAGAGCAACATGAACAACAAAAGCCTTTTTATCTTTCTTAGGTACCCAAGTCGAGATGACCTTTTGTTTGCCTTTGTTGTTGTTGATTTTAGCTGGAATGTGAGAAGCATTCACTAACGGCAAAGAGATCCGTCGAAATTCTTCCATTAAACTTTGAGTCGTGGCAGCTAAGAACTCAACTCGCTCTCTCAGACTAGAAAACTCATCAGTATGTCGTGGTGGAGCAGTAGTACGTCGTGTCCGACCCATGCTATAACAAGTTTCCCTAAGGTGGCCTTTTCTTTTGCAATAAGTACAAAAGAGCACAGTCAAAGGCGGATCTTGGTTTGCTTTTCTTGGTCGAGCTCTCCTTCGAGGTTTTTTACGGTGACCATAAGAAGTTGTAGTAAACTCAGGAACTGGTCCAGGTACAATTTGGAACGTGGAGGCACCATCATATCCAATTCCTTGACTATCACCAAAACCTAAAGCGGGGCCGAGGAGCATCTTTCCCATCTTCCCAGATCTGTCCTCGATTTGTACCTTGACTTCCCGTGCTTTCTTAAGATCATGAGTCAGCTGGGCAACAAGGGATTCAAGTTTCTTCCAAGTCTCCACGGAGGAATGGAGCTGACTCGTAAGACTAGCCACTTGCTTAATCAAGTCCCCTCTTTCTTTCTCTAAAACACTCTCTCTCTCTCTCTCTCTAAACAAATTCTCATTCTCGAGACATGTAGAATCTCTTTCTCTCAGGGCGGTGCAAGTGGAGAACTCTCTTTCTCTTGCTTTCTTTAAATCTTCCTCTAAGCAGGTGATCTTAAGAACTAACGCTTTGTTACGCTTTTTAGTTTTAAATGACTCAGAATATAACTCAGCGTAGGCGCTTTGTATATCACTCTCGCTCTCACTTGTGTCATCCTCCCCCTCACTCACATCGCTCTCACTGTCAAGGTGTCCCTATGAAGCATCATCCTCAACGTCGTGAGGAGAACTAGGAGTGCTCACTTGGCTGGCCATGAATGCGGTGAAGTTACACTCATGCAGTGACTCATCTCCAAAATCCACCGTCTCGACCTCACTGTCGTCACTAAGGGTAGCATTAAGAACAGCTTTCCCTTTCTCTCTATTCAGACGATTGGCACACTCAAAAGCTCTATGACCCCTACCATCACACTCAAAACATCTCTCACTTTCTTTCAGAGGAGGATTTTTGGAAACTTTTTCATTTTTCTTTTCAAACTTATTTTTCTCAAATTTCTTTTTATCTTTAAAATTGCCATTTTTCTTAAATTTGAGAATCCTCTTGAAATTTTTTGCGAAAAGAGCCAAATCATCTAAGTCAAAATCGCACTCAGAATCTGACGTGTCAGTCTCTCTCTTTCTAGATGACTCTACCCTCTTTATAGCTGACCCTCACTCCTTCTCTCTTGGGCTTTAAGAGCAATTCCCTTATCTTTAGATTTAGCATTTTTAGGGAACATATCAATTTCATAAGTTTGCAAATCTCCTACAAGTTCTTCCAATTTTAGCGTATTTAAATTACCCATAGAATTTAGCACAGTGACTTTAGGGATAAAACGCTTAGGCAAAGAACGAAGAATATTTTTAACAACTCTAGCATTCGGAATCATGCATGGTGATTGTTTCAAATTGAGTTGTCAAGTTTTGCAACTTAGACTCTTTCACAGCATTAGTTCCTTCATGGGTGAGTTGTAAAACATCCCATGCCTCTTTTGACGTGGTACACGTCATTATGCGTTTGAACTCATCAGGTGTGACAGACCCAGAAATAGCACTTAGACCCTTAGAATTAAAAGATGACCATTTAATTTCTTCATCAGTCCAAGAAATGTCAGGTTTTAAGTTGGTCACATTATCAACAGTCACGGTGGGAGGAGTCCACACTCGTTCAACCAAAATCCAGACACGTTCATCAATGGCTTTTAAAGCCGACCTCATACGGGCTTTCCAATCAGCATAATTTGTCCCGTCAAAAACAGGCATTTTATAATATGACTTCTCCATTTGAACACGCACTTTTTCAAAAATCAATTTTTTCAGAAAATTGATATCTTAGAAAAATTTTGCGAAAAATAGGAATACGCGATAGATTAGCGTAACCTGCTCTGATACCAATTTGAAGAGTGTGTGCGCTCGCGTTCAAATGATCAAGTTATATATAAAACCCTTTTAACACAAACAAACCCTAAACATGCAGCAGTATGTGATTGAATAAATTGATAATCTACGCAAGAACATTCAAACACATGCAATTAAGGAAAAATCCCCCTCAGGGGCAAAACCATTTATTTTCACTATAATTTGTAAGAAAACGGCTTACAATCGGATTACAATGAAAATACAAGTTGACTAAGAATTACCTTCGGGTATCGGATTCTGTAGTCGCGGCTGGAATTATCCCTTTCCAGTAGGGTTGTAATGAAGAAGAAGAACGGTCTCCTCCACAAGGGTTGAACAAACCAAAGTTGTGTTCTTGGGTTGCAAAAGGATTCACAAAGGATTGGCAAGGATGTGTGAATCAAAACATGAGTCTTGGGACTCAAAAATATGAAGACTAGATGTATTTGGACTCTCAAATTCGTCTCCTAAAGTCTTGAAAAACAACTCTCCCGAAGTTGGTATTTATAGGGAAATACATGAAGAGACCCACGATCTTAAAATGCTGAAATTTTATCCAGCGTACAGGTACACCGAACCGGTTCGGGTACCCCTGCGAACCGGTTCTCCCCCCCGAACCGGTTTGGGTCTGGGTTCGGGAAAGTGTGCTGGAAAAAGTCTTTAAACACTTAGAAAATTTTCCAGACTTTTTAATGAACATATCTCCATTTTCAACGGGCCATAACTTGTTCACCGTAGCTCGGATTGAGGTGCCGTTTCTTCCAGTATCTTTGTTACGGCAAGCTCTTCAACTTTTAAGTTGATCGATCCTCTGGACGATGGCTATAAAATTACCAATATGCCCTTGAACATCCCTATCATGCCTTGTTTCACTGATTTGACTTCTCTTGCGTTCCTCTTGCATTACGAGCCTACAATCAAGGAACGTGAAGTCGTTGATGCAGATGAGGGACATATTAGTGGAGATAATGCATGCTTGATTCCCGAAATTCGGATAGAGGCCGTCATGTGAGATCGTGAGGAGACGTGCCAAATGTAGCGGCGTATGACATAAATAAATGAAACATTTCGGACATGAGAAAAATGTCCTTACATAACTTATCAGGCGTGATAAATACTAGAGATAGAGGCTAACAATTTTCAAAATCCAAATGGAATAATATAAATAATATCCCCCTCAAGTGGGACATGTGAGAAAAATTACATAGAAAAAGTTGTAGGACTCTATATGGAAAAGACTCAAAGGTCATTAGGACTCCTAATTCTCAAGAAAGGAAGACTCACATTTGAGGATGGAATGACCAATGGCCTAGCAAGCAGTCGTCATAGGAGGAACGTGGCACTATACCGCTAAGGCATGAAAAATCAAAGGAAATGTATGAATTTTGAATTTTTATTCAAAAAGGAGTTGGGTGATTGGATGACCCAAGATGGATCTCACCTTAATTAAGAAATCATTGGTCAATAAGATGGAGTCTCCATTTATTTGTATCTTGTAATATTGGAACAACCAAAAAGTTTGTTATTTCACACTTTAAAACTTAAGATTGGAAGACATATTTCACTGACCATGTAATCCATGATCACGAAGCTATGTCGTTGTAGAACAACAATGCGCCATTATGCACTAGATTTTGACAATGCGTGTTTAATCAATAAGAGTTCGGTCTAAACAAATCTATAGGGTGGGGAATAGGTTTGATTTCACAACATGGCCAATTTTTTTTTTTTAATCAATTTTCGTGGGTGTTAAAATTGTAAATGACTTTTGATCCATAAGTGCTCCTCTCTAGACCTTAGACGGGTAGGAGGAGAGAAGTGTCAAAGTGAGATACAAAAGTTTAAAATGGTTCAGATCTTAGGAGATGGTCCTATGTCCACTATACAAAGGTGTTATGTATGTTTATTAGAATGCAATTGAGTATTACAGTCCAAGAGACCCCTTAAGCTTTGGTTAATATAGTCTAAGGTCTTGTGCCCTTTATTAATGGTACACATGACTATAAAAAGTAACAAAATAACTTATCTAAGGGTACCTATGTACTATTTTAGGGCTCTTGCAAAATATGCAAAGTGTATGAATAATGTAACTAGTGCAAATACAGAGATAGACTTTGTAATAGTGGGTTAGGAGTATACAATAAGGTGGGAAAACTTATGAGATGCTAGAGCTCTTGTGAGTCTGATTACTTGAATGATATAATATATTTTGATGCTAGATATCCATCCCTCTCCAACGTATATAAGACTTATATTTATAGAAGAACACTTAGATAGAGGACAAGTGATCTGCCACAACATGGCTTTGACATCTCTGTGGTCCACCAATGTCAGTGGAAAGGTGGAGTGTTGGGCAAAGTATATGCAGGTGGACCAAAATGGTTATTTAGTGCATTTAGTACCGATGAGAACATTCAATAGAAGTGAATTTGTGCAGTAGTGGTGGGTGAAATAGTGTTTTGCTTCTCACCTACTCCATCAGATAGCTTGCAGGAGCACTACCAGAGGTCAAAGAGGGGGATGAAGAGATCGAGGATTTTTTGGGACATGATCCTAATGCACTACGTGTCATTATATTCTAGAACTGATGTCTAGATGACATCTGGAGGTCATTATTCTTCAATATGAGGTCGGATAAGAGCGTAGACCATAATGGAACCTTGATGCTAGGTCTCTAAGCTTACTGAATGGGCCATGATGGAACAACTAATCTTTTATTTGGAGAGGATGCATGACTGAGATTTGACATAGTACCAAAGCTCACCCTTGAGGGTATCAGATCCCTAATCATACAAGTAGTAGCCCATCTGAGGTCTGTGAAGAGCCTTATGACCTCTTTTCTACCTCGAGGGAACTTGGGGAGTTGGAAGATCTTTTAAACATCAAGTGTGAAATAGAGTATCATCAATAGCCCTTTGTTGTTTCTTAGAAATGTTTCAAGAGGCAACACTTATCCTCTATGCAAGTTGGGGGTAGAGTTGTAACTAACCAATGGGATTTTCGTCATCATTAAATCGTAATGGGAAAGACCTTGCACATAATTGGGGACAAGTATTGGTGAACCATATCTTTGATGTGATTGAGGCATCTGAATTAGGGGATAGCAGCGGTCATAATCCTATAACTTGGAGGCTATAAAAGATCTCGACCTAAGACAAACTCTTTACCATAAACTTTTATTTTATCTATTTCTTTTTAAAACTTCCTATAGAAAGTAATACTCTCTTAGATGTCTTATGAGAAGATTTCCACTCCCAAACTCCTAGACCCAAGCCTTTATCTACTTTAGGGACTTGGGTTTCTCTACTTACCTTGGTGGAGCCAAAATTTGAGCCCTTGTCTTGCCTTCCTAGTGGACTAGTTCCACTAGGCACAATGGTGATGAACTATGAGGATTAGTTCTACAACCCTGAATTTGTTGGTGGGTCTCACCACACCTCACAGATCATTAAACAAGATCTAGACAAGTTTAGGATAACTTATTAAATCCTGAATAATGTCTTTTAAGGTTTTCTTAGACCAATGAGAGGTCTTGCTCCATAGTGACCAACTATTTGTGCTTCCATGAGTTCTTCCTTCAATATGGACCCAGATTCCTCCAGCCTCTACATGTGATAAAAATTCTAAAGGTTATCAGCATAGCCCTTTTCAGTTGTGGTCAATTCAAGTAGGACTTTGATAACTACGGTCCTGGCCTTCATGGAGTCAAGTTGGGTAAAATACGAGGTCTACCAGCCCAGTTCTTCAAACCATATAGAGTTCAGGAGCAGAGAAGGCCTATTGATAGAGGTTTAAAGTACCTAGCCCCTAGAACCAATATGGTGGGCTTTGAGGGTAAGAATAATGCACCCAAAAATTGAGGGGAGAAATTATTCTTTATTGAAAGCTAGGTCTCCCTCATATCCTTATGAACCAATATATTGTCCCGCTATTTGGTGCACTCCTACGTCCGTGGGTAAGTTGATGCTTTATTTTCATTTTATTGCTTGAAATGAACTTTTATTTGAGATTTGAACTTTTTACTTTCGTTTTGCAGTGGTTGTTGAACCCACCATATCGAAATTCATCAGGATTACTGAGGACCAAAAGTTGGCCTCAATTTGCTCTAAGGCCTTGGTTACTGCCAGGATCCTTTTAAGTATAGGTTGGGGCCAGAGCAAAAGACTCTGGCATATATAGGAGTTCTCGAGGCTTCTAAAATCATTGTGGGGACCACTTTGGAGGCTAGGACTTGTGCTTCAATTTGTTAAAAAAGGAAGGTCATATATGCAGTTCTGGATGATGTTCCTAAGGCCTATGAAGGCAAGAATGGACACATCAAATGTGAGGTGGACCTCTCAAACATTGCAGGGTCTTATACTTCATCTGATGAGACCAGTCTGCTTTATGTTTATTCTCCTTACAAGTAGCCTAACTTTTTTCTTTTTATCATCTTTACTTTGATGACTGACTTTGGCCGCTGTTCAATTCAGTAGATGAATGAGAGGAAAGGAGAATTCTTGCTAAGGTCGTAGTCACTAAAAAAGGACGATCAAGATAACCAAGCACTTGGGGTTTGGTACCCTAGTGGACATTCCATGACATGGGTTCAAACTGGTGGAGGCTACCAACCTAGGGTTTAGCCTTGTTAGAGGCTTAAGTCTAAAGCTCAATAAAACCCTACCCCTACTGAAAGTTGAATTAGGGGTAGGTGGGACTCCTGGGGTAACCCAGGAAGATCATTATATTCCAAGGGACTTGCAGCCCTTGGTCTCAAAGGATGAAGCTGCTGGGAACATGGTGCCCCCTCACATAGAGGAGAAATACAATGGGAAACTATGGTTCCTAGTGCATCAAAGGGGGTAGAACATCATACCTCTACGATGGAGGCCCTATATGCGTTGGCAAAAATAAATAACTCTAACATAATGTCCACCTTGAGGGCTAGGGTTACCCCTGGCAATGTTGAGGAATGGGTTCACTTGATGGGAAAGGTACTTGTATATTTTCATGTCTACTTACTTAGTTTTCATTTTATTTATTGCCCTCGTATCTTTTTATCTTTTATGCTTAACACATTATGGAGGCTCTTTTGTTCGATGCTCTTGATGTCAATAAAGCATAGAGAAAGGAAGATGAGATGGCCATCAGTTAGGACCTCACTCGGCAACACTTGGGTCGGATGATTGATGGTCAAAAGTTATGGATAGAGGCTCTTGAGAGAGATAAGGACACTTTGACGGCTTAGACTAACTTTTTAGAATAATAGAAGCTATCTAATGAGAAAACCGTCAAAGATAATGCCTCTTAACTGACTACTACTCAGAAGTCTTTAGCCAAGGTTGAGGAGTTATGCACCCTTAACCATGTTAAGATTGTGGTGATAACAGTGGCGGACCTTTAAGGCTAAAATATTGAGATCTATAGCTTCAAAGGTAGACTCCTTTGACCGGAAGATGAGTTGGAGCTCTTAAAGTAAACGGTCAAAGACTTATTAATTAAGAAGACAAATATGACCTTTGAAGGTCAGGAGCTTTAAGGAACTATGCTGAGGTCCTTGGTAAATAAAAAGTACTTTAATGGCAGGTCCTCACCACAGATCAGAGCCAACTGGACGCCTATTAAGAGTCTAAGGTTTTGAAAAGATACCTCTTTCAAAACACAGCACTGGATTTGAAGCTTACAAGGCCAAAGTCTAAGAACTATTTCCTTAGGTGGATGTCTTAATCAGATGAAGATAAATCTGATTATAAAGGCAGCGGTAATGATGAATTTAAAGATTCTTTTGCTAAGAAGGACCAAGAACGGGAGACTATAAAGGAGACCTCTTCCTCTAACAAGTAAAGCCCATGTGAATCCCTGACTACTCAAGCCTTGAAAGGCTTTTTATGTTTGTAAACTATTGATTGGTTATGGGACTTTTTGTAATCTTTCTTTTTACCTTCAATGAAGAGGCATTTTTTAGTGGAAATATGATGTTTTTTCAATCTTCACTTCTTATTCTTTTTAGTTTTTTTTTTGTTTTCTAAGGAATTTTATGCAATGCTTGAGATGTCTAAGATCTGACCTTAATGTGGTATACTCGTAGTCCCTTAAGATTACTTAGTAATGCAAGATTATTAGGGAATACATTTTATTGAATTAGATCCAAGGGCGTTGAGATTTTTGCTTCATATTTGTGCAACTTTTGGAAGTCAAGGCAACGGTTTCGTAGTGGGGTGTTGATCCATAGGACCTTAACACTTTTGATTCATGTGCTTTTATGAGATTTGAAGCCCACATTTTGTCTTCATTCACTTAGTCCCCCAAAAATTTTGAACATAAATGTGCATAAGTCAAACCTTTAATGGTTCATAAGACCTTAGGATTTAAATATTGAAGTTGAGCATTTGAAAATACATGGCCCTTATAAGGGTCCTAAGACCTCCAGACTAAGTAAAACTGAAACCTGAAGTCCCACAAAGGATCATAAGACCTTCAAAGTTAGGAGATTTGGAATTTTGAAATCCTTATAAGGGTCCTAAGATCTCATGATATATAAAGAGTGCAACCTAAAGTCCCACAGAGGGTCATAAGACCTCTAGACTTTGGAGATTTTAAATTCTGAAATCCTTATAAGGGTTATAAGACCTATAAATTTAGAAATAATTTATAATTTTGAAGTCCTTATAAGGGTCTGAGACCTACAAACTGAAGAAATTTTGTAATATGAATTCCTTATAAGGGTTTCGGACCTTCGAACTTATAGCAATTTTTAATATTTGAAGTTTATCTAAAGGTCTGAGACCTCTGAACTGAATTTTTTTATAATCTGAACTATTTATAAGGTTTTGGGACCTTTGAACTTAGAAAAAAATTGAAAATTTGAAGCCCTTATAAGGGTTTGAGACCTTTGAACTTAATTTTTTTTATAATTCGAAGTCCTTATAAGGGTTTGGGACCTACAGACTTAGGAGATTTTGAATTTTGAAATCCTTATAAGGGTACAAAAAGCTTTGGATTTATAAATAAATTAAAATTTTAAAGTTCTTGTAAGGGTCTAAGACCTACAAACTAAAATTATTTTATAATTCGAAGTCCTTATAAGGGCCTGGGACCTCCGAGCATAGAGAAAAAATTGAAATTTTGAAGTCCTTATAAAGGTCTAAGACCTCAAGCTAAAAATTGTGATTCGACATCTTTATAAGGGGTTGGGACCTATAGACTTAGAAAAAAATGAAACTTTAAAATTCTTGTAAGGGTCTGAGACCTCGGGACTAAATTTTTTTATAATCTGAAGTCCTTAAAAGGGTCTGAGACCCTTTGACTTAGAAAAATATTGGAATTTTGAAGTCCTTACAAGGGTCTGAGACCTCCATACTGAATAATTCTATAATTTGAAGTCCTTATAAGGGATTGAGACCTATGGAATTATAAAAAAAATGAAATTTTAAAGTTCTTATATGGGTCTAAGACCTTTAGACTAATTTTTTTATAATCAGAAGTCCTTATAAAGGTTTAGGATCTTAGAACTTAGAAAAAAACTTAAAATTTGAACTCCTTGAAAGGGTGTGAGACCTTCAGACTGAATTCTTTTAATTTAAAGTCCTTATGAGGGTCTTAGGCCTCTAGACATGGAATTTTTTTGAGTTTTGAACATTTTTTTTTCTTTTTTGCATTTGAAAACTTATCCCCTGATTTTTTTTTATGTTTTCACAAATGAAGGGTATAAATCTTGTACATCTTGCTTGTAATTACAGTTAAAGGAAAGGTTTTATTTTAAAGAAATGGGTTGTTCATAGGTCCTTGTTCCTTAGCCTTTTTGGAATTACGGATGAAAATCTCAATAATTCTTTTAGTTTTTTATGGGCTCGGAGACCTTTTGACTATGCTTTTGGGGTTATTTAAACCTGAGGGTTCTAGTCTTTTTTAGTTCTTAAGACCCTTGACTTTTAGTCTTAAGACAAGGTTGAAATTTTTGTGTAAACACCCCATACTAGGACCCCCTAAGCACCTCCTTAGGTCCCTAGAACCCACATTTTCACCATAAAACCTAAGTTATACTCCGAGTACCAATGTAGAGGCCATCAGGAGCACCGGGACCCATTTGGCTCCAATAAAATATCTTTTTTGAGTGAAATCTCATTAATATTTTAATGTATCTGAATCTCCATTCCAACGGTCCACCTCATGCGCGAATCGGCCTTACGATTTGAACGAATGGTCAGTTTTACTCTAAAAACTAATCTAGAGGTCATCGGGCGCTCTGAGCTATGTTTGACTCTGGTAAATCTCCAGATTGAGTAAAGCTCAATGAATTTTCTAAGGTCTCTAAATACCCTTTCCAACGATCTGTCCCATGCATAAATCAGGCTTATGGTATGGAGGAACGACCCATTTTAATTCGAAGAGTCACTAGGCACTTTTGACCCCTATTTGACATTTTTCAACTCTCCAAACTGAACGAACCTTAATGGAATATCTAAGGTCACTAAAAACCTATCCAACGGTCCACCATGTGCATGAATTGGCCATACGGTTTAAACGAATGGGCCATTTTCTTCCGAAAACTTCTTGACGAGTGGCCAAAGAGAACTTCCACGCCCCATTTAACCATGATCAACTCCCAAACATGGGAGTGCCTTAATGGATTCTTAAAGTTATTTTAATACCCTTTCTAATGGTACGCCTCGTGCGCGATTCTATCTTAGGATTTGCATTTTATGAACATTTTTCTAAAAAACCTGTCCCAATCTGTCAAATGGCACCCCACGAACATTGCATATCGGTAGTGTGCCGGAGGTACTGTGCCGATGGGCAAGTTCAGACCCTTGTCGATCGACACTTCCCTTGGCCCTGTAAATAGAGTACATGTCCACACTTTTAAAGGAACCACTTAACATCCCTCTCAGTAATTCAAAAAATATTCTATCGAATTCAAAGATGTTCCCTTTACTAAAGAACCCATTTTCCCACATTCCATTCCATCACTTTCTTACCTCACTTGGTAAATTCCCCCACCTCTCCATACCACTTTTATACCATTTCAATATCACATATCTATAACCAACATCAACATCAAGTATTTATAAGGAGGTCCAATTCTCCATCCTTATCTCTAATTCTCTCATTTTAGTATAATTTTATTTATTTCTAATTTAACATTTTGTTTCATTACATCACATATATATTAATCTCAAACCTTTATTAGTAGTATTTGCACATACTCTATTTTCATAACAAATCCAAAAATAAGAAAAATAGAGGTTATCTATTAATTCCAAAAGAGGGATTCTTACCTCACATTCTCACTCTTAAAGCACATCTCTCTATACACAAACACACATAAGATAAATCACCCATTTGGATTTATGGATTGAATCCCACCCTATGCTATTTTTAAACTACGTGGAATTTGATGCCCCATGGGTTACGTAGGCTTCTAAGGTTAATCTCGAGACTCGTGTCCTCCTTTATGCATGTTTATATGTTTCCCTCATATCATATATATGTATTATTTATGAATCTCCTATTCTTACATGCTTGTGTTTCGTCCGATATACATATTCATTCTTCCATAGAGACTTGTGATTCGAAAAATACTCATATTATATTTTGAATTATTATTTTTTGGAACACTCTTGAGGATGAATTCACTCCGTATTCTTCCATGGTCTGAGTAGAATGATTACATTCTTCATCTATATTATGCACATGAGCACACACTCCACAGAATCAAACAGGAGAAGATTAACACATACCCATGAGAGACCTAAAGGGTGGGATGGGTGCCTAAAACCTTCCCATTTCGTAACTTAGTCCTCACACCTTCAAACTACTTGGTTTCGCAAGCATCAGTATTGTCCTTGATGTCGTTCTCTCGAGGCAGGGACATTTCTTTTGCCTGTTTTATGGAAAATAGGTTCACATTATCCCCCACATTGACGACAACCGAGCACCCTGAGAAAGGGAGCAAACCCCACGCGCGCATCCGGAAGGGAGGCCCCGGGATGACCACAATGGCGACTCTGCTGGGGAATGTTTTAAGAGGACTAGACTTTAATTCTACATGGGTGTTATTCTTTTCTACAAGTGTGCACATGCTCCTACCTGTATGTTCCCCTTACTTCTCTATTTACTTTTTTGTATATCTATCACATGCCTATATCTATCATACTCCCTCCTCATGTACATATCACTTTTCACTCACTTATACACTTCACATACTGGTATATATCCTCCATGTTCACTTCACACACTTACACTTGTATATAGTTTCACTTTTACTCACATGCTCGACACACTACTTCGATTATCCATGCTTAGGCTTCACTAGCACACACCCACACTTATCCCACTTGTATATATCTCCATGATCACTTAGACATCTTACACACCACTTATAGTTGATCCATGTATATGATCACCACCACGCACACTCACTTGTAAATATTCACGTCATTCACTCACGTGTATATATCCCCATCACCATGCATAGTATTGTATCCATGCTTCATTTCAGATTAACTTTTCATGATACTTGCATATTCTTCATTATTAGTGTAGTACTCCCTTTAATCATCATGCAAATAAAATAACAAAAGACCTCTATCCATAATACACTAATAAATACTTAGGCATTTTTGCACACTACATCATCAGAGCATAGTGACATTGACAAAAATTTTGTCCTATACTGGTGGGTCACTTTGTGATTAGTTCTATTCGTATTGGGCGCAGTTAACCTAAGAGATATGAATCTCCCCATTGATTGGCCTCGTACCTTAGACGTATATAGAATTGTTCCCCCCGAATCGTACCGCTTGACCGAACTCATGACGGGAGGTATATAACAGGGAACTCATTTATGTATATCGAGTATATCGAATTTGATCTCACACATATCGTCCCCACATGGAACATCGTGAATAAATTCATGTACACTCACGTACATCAAATGGATTGTTCATACGTACCAATGAATGATTGTCCTTATATGCAAGAGGTATATCGTGGAAGTCATGCGGAATGGGGGGGGGGGGGGGAAGGGGGAACTCTTCCGCTAGACTAACAAGTGCATAAACTTCATATAGGCGTCAAAACTAGGGCATTCATGTTTAGTTTTTCGGTTACCATGCAAAACTCTACCAAAATTTTAGATCGGCATACCGATCGAATTTTCCTGTTATTTTTTCTTTTTTTCAAAATAGGACCCTGTCCGTAAACCTGAAAACAAGTCAAACTGTGTCCTCCATTTTTTAACCCTATTTTTCCAGGCTCAGGTCATGTCTAACACTTTTCTTGCATTTAGGCAAACCTAATACTAGTGAAAACCTAATAATAATAATAATAATAATAATAATAATAATAATAATAATAATAATAATAATAATAATAATAATAATAATAATAATAATAATAATAATAATAATAATAATAATAACAATAATAATAATAATAATAATAATAATGCTAAGATTCCTCTCCTTTTTCCCTCATTTTTAAAAAACCAGAATACCAAAAATATTTTTCTCCTCCTTCTAAAATACCTAAAAAAACTTATCCCTACTTCCCTCAAAACTAAATTCAAACCGTTTTCCCTCTCAGGTAGATCGCAAATCAGATTTTGACCTGGCTTCCTATTAGCTTTGATCTTCTGTCAAAATGCCTCGAAGCTCTATTGATTCTTATGCTACTTTGTCCGAGTTTGGGATCTACCTTCACAAGCTTTTCATGGAAGATACCTACCAAGCACTTAATGTTTTGCCAGATTTGATGACCATCCTAACTCAATGAAAAGATTGACAACCTTCAAATCGAGGTCCAAGAAATGCAGCGACACCAGGCCCAAATTCCTGAAGAACTCAAGGTTCTCTTTCCTTGTGATATGGGTCCACCCACCCCTGAACCTGTTTGGGTCCCAGAAAAATACCAGCATATCCCACATGCCCAGCCTGCCAATGGGCTATTGCCAGCTCAACTCCCGATTTCGAACCTTGCCTAACCAGGGGCTAATATGACAGTACTTGTGGATCCCAAAGAGGAGGAACTGAACAAGGTTAAGGAAGACATCAAATTGCTGTCAAAGAAGTTTGACCAAGTCACGATATATGGGAACTACATCGAGTAAACCCACGCATCTCCTTATCCAGAAGCATGACTACCAGAGAAGTTCAAGATGCCATACATCGAGAAGTTCGGGGGCAGCGGGCCCCCAATTATGAACCTTCGAAGATATCACCGAGTCATGACCCTTCTTGGTGCCTCCGAAGAGATAAAGGACCAAATGTTTTAGCTGAACTTGAAAGAAAGCGCCCTCCAATAGTTCTTGTCTCTTAAAGAATCTAGAATTCATAGTTGGGAAGATTAGCCTGAGAATTCATGTCTCAGTATAATTACAATAAAGAGTTATAGGTCACGTACCGAGACCTAGAGATTCTCAAATAGAATCCTAGGGAATCAATCCGTAGCTTTATTGGAAGTTAGAGAGAGAAATCTTTCACTATGGCGAATAGGCCCTCCGAGGACGAACAAGTTAGCATTATAAAGAATAATTTCTTACCCCATATTCAAGTATCTATGGGAGAAAAGTATTACATGCACTTTTGAGCCCTTCGAGAGGCTTGTTTGGAAATCAAAGAAGGCGTCACTAAAGTGGAATATGAATCGAAGAAGGTGATCGGGCAGTTCACCCCCCAAAAGTATGAGAAGCCTGCTAGTGCTGCATTCTGAACCATCAACAACATTTCCCAACCCACTACCTCTTAGGCACCCAAAAATTTCCCCGTTCCTACCAGAAAAGAGTACCCTGAGCTCCATGCTCCCATGTCCAATGTTTATCAGGCCCTATTAAGAAAAAATCTCATCAAACCATTGGACCACCGTCCATTACCAAATCCACTCCCTAAAAAATTAAAATCTGATGGGCACTGGGACTTTCACCAATTCGCAGCTCATACCACCGACCAATGCTTCTACCTCAAAAATGTGATCCTAGGCCTAATTAACAGGGGTATCATTGCCCAACTAGCTAATCCCAATCCCAATCCCACTCACAACCCTCTTCTAATACATGGAACTGGGCCAAATGTCATCTTTCTAGAAAGTGACCCAGAATTGGACCCATCTACTCAAATTGTGCCCATCAACGCACCCATAATCCCCACAGTCTTACCTAAACCTCTCAAGATTTGTCCATATTTTCTCCTACACCCTACATTCTTCGCCGATTAAGCTCTGTCACTCATTACAAGGGCCTACATTGTCGTTCGCACTCGATTTGAGGGGGGAGGCATGGAGCTACCTGTTGTGTTAAACCAACTCTTAGAATCTGGGCTGAAATTATCCACCAAAATGTCCTTTGATTATAAAAAATTCAACATCTTTTTCATGAAAACTCGAAAGTGGGCTCGAGAATAAGACGAATGGGTAGTGCTAGTTAAAAAGTTAGTCTAGATGATGTGGTACAAATCATGGACGATATGTTGCGTCAGATGAAGGAAATTTATAACATCTCTAAGTTTCTCACTGCCTTGAAACTTCATAAACGGTTGGTCCCTTCAATCCTGTATTTGCCTGATGAGTGGGAAGACCTATACGATGAAGCCGTTGAGGTTATCGAGTGTATTTATTATTCTTTTCAAGAAGACATAGTCACCACCAAATGGGAAGATGACTTTAAAAGTTTAGACAATGAATCGAATCATGAAGAGGCCAGTCCAGTTGCCATCTTATGTAGAAGGATCTCCATTGAGGATTTATTGGAGGAAAACAATAAATTATATGTTTAGCCAGAGACAGATAAATCCACGGGGTTATTATTCTTCCCTGTCTCGATAAACCACATGACCCGATCAAGGCGGTACTACAAAGATTCAAATTCTCATGTTACCAAAATAGACAAAGGAAAGGAAATGATCGAAATACTTCCAATGCTAGAAATGACCGTTGAGGAAAGCAGCACTCGATCAGTTTAAGAAGATCCAAGGCCACAAAGGTCATCAAGCTGAGACCTATAAATCAAAACCCCAACTCCATGCTATCCTATTTTCTTGGGTATGGATTGTGGGTGTTGGGTTGTACAAATTGAGATAAAAAATAGGATAGCATGGAGTTGGGGTTTTGATTTGCAGGTCTCGGCTTGATGACCTTTGTGGTCTTGGGTTTTGCAGCAAAGAGAGTGTGACCAATGTTGTTGCAGGAGACACGGTCGACCGGACTAGCTCCACCGGTCGACCGGTGAAATTAATTTTGCTATGGTGCATTTCTAGTAGGCTTTTCCCTTTGCTCGTGGTCGATCGCAATTTGGCCACCTGTCGACCGGGCCTCTATTTGTGACGACTTGCAGCAATTCCTTTTCCTTTTCTTTTATTTGTTTTCCCAACTTTGTATAAATATAGACCCTTTGTTTATTTTTGTACATAATCTAATTTTATTTCCTCTTGTTTTAGTTAGACCTAGGGTTAGAGAACTATTTGGGGTTTATTTGTGGAGACCACCCCTCTCCTCCATTTTTGTGGGTTACTTATTTAATGTAAGCATCCTTTACTATTCATTTTCTTCTCTATTTATTTTCATGCTTTATTAATTATGTCCATGCCTAGATAATTTTTGGTAGCTAATTGATTTAGTGTTTGCTATAATTAATCAGTTGTCGTAACTTAGTTTATTTATGTTGTTCATGATACTTAGTGGCTAGTGTAAATTAGGTTGTGTTGGATTGAACTCACATAGGATTGATTTGGTTGCTTTGCTACGGTGATGGGTTTTAATGAGTTTATTTCAACCGGTTGTCCCAGTTATTACACCTAGGAGATTTAACGGGGTATATTATGTATGCGCCGTATTTACGATCTTATGTGCATAATTTTCGAGGTATTTATTCACTCCAAAATCATAGTACTCTTTATGCCAATTTAGGGATGTGACAACTCTTGATTTAATTAACTGATGAAATGAGATTCAATCTTATTAACTTGTGAACCCATGTCACCATTTATACCAATTAACTCGGAGTGAGGGATATCTATCGCAACCTATAGTTTTATTTCCTTTTGTTAATCTAGTTTAAATACACTCACTTAGATTATCTTTTTGTTTTTATTAAAATTATCTTTTACATTTTTATTACAGAAGTATTAAACTGATTAAATTCTAGCAATATGTCTTTGTGGACTCGATACCTGGACTGACCACTATACTCCCTTAAAAGAGTGTTGTCATAGTTTAGGTTTTTTCATAACGGTGGGAATCGAGAATAACGACCAACGTATATCTTAATACTCTTGAGCCGCGGTTTCCTGTGTTATTAAACGACGCCGTTGCCGGGGATGATTTGCTTTGAATTTTAATTGATTTAGTGCTTTTATCCAGAAAACTTGCCCCTATCAAAATAAAACCATTGCCGGGGATGAGTTTGTTTTAGAATTTATTTGATTTAGTATTTTGTAATATTTTTTTTCTATTTGTATTTGTTTTGCTAATAATTTTGTTAGACTTCTACATTTGAGAGCCAAGAACCGCTTGAATTTTTTCGGTCACACATCACTTTGTGGAATTTTCCATCTCGAGCCTTCTTTGGGGTAAGCATGTCTTATTTCAATCCTTTCTGTAATCGTAATGATAATTCTCTGTTATCGAACCGATACAAGTACCCGATGAATCAGTGGCAAACTTTAAAACGTTTAACCCTTTTACCGACGAGGAGTACTTGCTCGAGTTGCTTTCCATGAAGGCATCTTTGCCTCTATGTGCGCCACCTCCCACTCTAATTTCAAAATATTTGGGATAAAATTTTGTTTTTTTGGCCCCGTTGTGTATTTGTCACCCGTTTTATCCAAATCCCCCATCCTCCCTCCAAAAATTTTGATTAAGGATGGTTCATTTATTTTGCCTTATACATGCCTTCCGTTGTTTAAACAGAGTTCCTATTTTTCGATAGGTATTTATGAATGGGAGGCTCCCCCGTTGATCCTCCAAAGCAAATTGTATTTTGGGTGAACCCTCAAAAATTTTAACTTCTAGTGTATAGTTAGTTAGAAGTTAAAATTATAGGTTGTAAATAGTTAGTTTTGTTTTATTTTTCTTCATTCTTACTTATTTTCTAGTGTAATTAGTTAAGTTTTTGTTATTTATTTTTGATATGTTTGGTATTAACATGTTTTATAGAATCACTGGACTTGTACTTTCATAAGATCGCTCCATTTTGGGTAATATCACTATTTTTCTCTCTTTAACTTGGTTCTTAATTCACATTAAGGACAATGTCAGGTTTTAAGTTGGGGGTGTGGGATATTCTATCCATTCATTGGTAGTTTCTTTGATTTAATTATATGTTCTTTCCAAGCATACTTTTCTTGTAAAAAATAAAAAAATTCAAAAATATTTTCTTTCTTTTTTCTCCTTTGATGGGCATTTTGCCTTTGTTTTCGATGATAAATTTCAATAATTGCCCGATCCAATAGACAATTCAATGATGCATGTTCTCGATTTCAGAAGTTATCAGACTTTAGTCCTCAATTATTGATATTATGAATAACTTCATGAATTAAACTTTAATCCCGTGAGCACACACATTTTTCTTGCTTTATTGATTTGGTTTAAGATTTCCTTAACTCGGTAATCTTTTGTTATATTGTATATACTTACACCGAGTGAGCTTTGGGCTTTCCTTTGTTTGTGAGTGTTGTACACTTCTCTTTCCTCTTTGAAAACTTTACAGTCATTAGTAATCTCACTATTCTTTCATTTGATCGCTCATTAAATGAGTTCATTTATGAAATGTGTTACTCGAGCATGATTTTCAAAATTGTTTTAACTTGGGAATTGCATAAATTTTAGGAAATGATCATAGTCCATCTTTATTATATCACCCATATTTACCTTGATCTCGCCTTAAATGCTTTTCCTAGTCAAACCCTTTAAGCCTAAATATTAGCCTTTCGTTTCATTACTCGAAATTCCATAACCAACTCCAAATTAGAGTTATATACAATACTTATTACCTTCCATACCTTTGATTGGAATGATACTTGGGATTGAATGATGTTGTTGTGTTGTGGTTGAAATTTTGGCATGCAAGAGTGAGAAAAGTAAATAAAAGAAAGAAGTGAAAAAGAGAAGAGAAAGAGAAAGTAGAAAACAAAAGAAAACAAAAGAAAAAGTGAGAAAAAAGAAGAAAAGAAAAGATAGAGAAATTTGTATATGTTGTGTATACTATACGATAAGCTTTGTTTACTCTACCCATTGTTATATTCAATGCCTTTTACGAAAATTATATTCCAATTTTGAAATTACCCGCAATTTCACATTATCCTGCGTTTTCATCCTCAAACACTTCTAATCCATAATTATTTCCTTCGTTTCATACCCTTAACCCCAACCCTACCTTATACCCCTATAAAGTCCTATGTGAGCCTAGGGTGATTCAATTTAAAAGTTTAAATAGTCTTAATAATCTGTGAAAATACATTTCACCTTATTTAATGAGAGGTATCTTTCATTGAGATTGCAAAGTTTTGATTTTATATATAGCGTTCTTCATGTGTGACATGTGTTCGGCCTTGTTTGCATTTACGTTTATTATTTATGCACGCATGTCCCGTATATTACCTCCCTTTTCATAGTGATTTCATTTGTTGAGTGTAATGCCCGATGAGGATTGACATATATGCATAATTTAATGCTTATTCGATTTATTTAATTTTTTGCCAAATCATACTTTCCATGTGCTCTCTCTCCTTCCACATTTTAAGGTTTCAATTCTATGAAGTTCATTCTATAATGTTAATAATACGGACTTTTGTGTGAATTCATTCACTTTGCTAATAACATGTTTGAAATCTTTATCGTTATTGTTGGGATTGTCGCATATTGGTTTGACATATTTTGAGGAAACCATATGATGTTTGTGACTTTCATCGCTGAAAACCCTCGCGCGACAACACTCGTCCACTAGGGTAACCTAGGGGTTTAATGGCTTATTGCAATGCTAAATCCAATAGTCCGCGAAAGTGGATTTTATCTCTTTTGTATGTATCTATTGTTTTATGATTTTGTTATAGTTCTTATTGGTTTGAATTTCAACACTAGGGACTAGCAATATGTAAGTTAGGGGGTGTGATTCGTATCGAATCTTGCACATTTATACCATCAGAAATTATGCTTTTTTGCCCCTTTGAGTACTTTAATGCCTACATTTATGCTCGTTAATCAGAAAACCTCCATTTTATATGCTAACATATAATTTGAGGTATTATTGAGCTTTTTTAGGTGTTATGGTGCTAAGTGTGAAGTTTGGTTACATTCTGGTAAAGATTCGTCAAAGTTCGCACATTCAGGGGCATTATCATCATTTTATACTTTGGGATTTTTTCTCAAAGTATTCACAAAAGTTGAAGGTCATGTTCCAAGCTTCGTGTGGACATGAACGGTGCTCGAATTGAACTCCTAATGAATATCTTATGAGCCTTTGATCGAAGGAAGAATTAAAAGAGAATTAATTAATTTATAACTAACAATTTAAATAATGACCACCATGTCCTTCCCAAAATTACAACAAACATCCATGGAGATTTGGGTTTGGGTTGGGTTTGTGCTAGGGTTTCGATTTCGTCCAAAATTGGAACCTTATGTCCGAAATTAGAGCATGGGTCATGTGTGGATATAGTTGCGGGTCAGTTGGCTCAGGTTCTCGAGATCTTGGAGTACCCATTTTGGCATTTCCAAGCTTTGGCCACTAATGGTGGGCTTTGGAATTTTCATGGAGGTTTTGTCCACACGCATTCATGGATTTTGGTATTTGGCTTCGATTTTGCAGTAATGGGAAAGTGGTGGGTTGTTTTGGCGCGTCCGGTCGATCGCGATTTGGCCGCCGGTCGACTGGTGTTGTTGATTTGCCTTGCGATCTTTTCAGTGGGCTTTGCATTGCCATACGGTCGACCGTGATTTGGCCACCGGTCGACCGGTGCTCTATTTTTGGCCGACTTATGCAGTTGGACCTTTAGTTTTCTTTTTCTTTTGTTGTATTAATTCCCCCTTTTTCTTTTGTTTTTTCCTTTTTCTTTATTTACTTTATGTAATTTACTATCAATAGGAGAGTTAGTTTATATTTGTAAGGTATATCATTTTTTAGTTGTAGTTTAGTTATGAGGTCGGGGTTTGTGGAGATTTCTTGGGTATGTCATTTTCTCCCTCCTAGGGTTTACTCGTATAGTGGGTTTGCCCGGCAAAAACACCATTTGGTAGACTGGGTTTTACCCCGACAATGGCGCCATTTTGATAACAAGTGGGAACCGCGGCCTGAGAGTCACCCTAAGACAGCTGTTTGTTTTCGGCTCCCACCTCTATGCAAAAACCTAAACTGTGACTGCACTTTTTTAAGAGAGTATAGCGGCCAGTCTGGGTATCGAATCCACAGAGATAAGTTGCTAGAATTTAATTGGTTTATTACTTCTGGAATAAAAGTGTAAAAAGTATTGTTAACAAAACTAAAAGATAATAAAGAGAAAAGATTATTCAAGGCGAGTGTATTTAACTAAGATTAACAAAGAGAATAAAAACTATTGGTGGCGCTAGATATCCCTCACCCTGAGTTAATTGGTATAAATGGTTACATGGGTTCACGAGTTATTAAGATTGAATCTCGTTTCATCAATTAATTAAATCAAGAGTTGTCACACACCTAAATTCATATAAAAGCCTACTGAGATTTTGGCGTCAACAAATACCCCAAAAGTTATGCACGCGAGGTTGTAAATACGGAGCATACATGATATACCCCGTTAAATCTCTTAGGTAAATAAGACAACCCAATCGAAATAAACGAGTGAAAACCGATTACCAAAGCAAAACAACCAATCAATCCCAGGTGAGTTCAACCCAACAAAACCTAATTTAACTAGATACTAATCGTAATGAGCAACATAAATTAAACAACTAATTAATTAAGGAAACACTAATTAAATAAACTACAACAATTAAACTAGGCTTGAAAGATAAATACAAAACCTGAAATAAATGGAAAACAAAGCTAAAATAAGAGTAAGAAGATGAATAGTAGAAAATCTTACATTAAATGGGTACACACACAGCAACAAAAAGATACCAAATTATAATTGTCCTACCGAATCATTTATAAAATATGCTTAAGTGCTTATGGGTTTTCAAGGTTTAATTCATGCATTGATTCTCAATATTGAATAATTTGAGGACTAAAGTTTAATAACATGAAAGAAATACAAAATGCATCATTGAATTAGCAATTGAATAGGGAAATTATTGAATTTATCATAGGGAATTAGGGAGAAAGGCCCAAGAAAGAGAAAAGAAACAAAGAAAATAATTTTTCAAAATTTTGATTTTTTTAATTAATAAAAATAATCATGGCTCACGATGATAAAATAGAAATTCAGATAACTAATCACACACCCCCTAACTTGAAACGCATATTGTTAGTCCCTAGTAATGAAATTCAAATCAAGAAGAACTATAAGAACATAACAAAATATGAGATATATACAAAAGAGATAAAATCCATTTTCGTGGGCGAACAATTGCATTTAGTGTATGCAATAAGCCGTTAAAACCCTAGGTTACCCTAGTGGATGAGTGTCGTCTCGTGAGGGTTTTCAGGGATAAAACCCACAAACATCATATGGTTTCCTCAAAATATGCCCAATCACATACGACAAGCCCAATAATAGCGAAAAAGATTTAAAACACGTTATTAGCAAAGTGAATGCATTCATATAATAGTTCGTATTATTAACATTATGGAATGAACCTCGTTAAATTGAAACCTTAAAATGTGGGAGGGGAGCGAGTACGTGCAAAATATGATTTGGCAAAAGCTTAAATAAATCGGATAATAAACATGAGGCGTGCATATATCAATCCTCGCCGGGCATACACTCAACAAATGAAATCACTAAGAAATGAGAGGTAATACACGGGACATGCGGTCATAAAGAATAAATGGATATGGAAACTAGGCCACGCACATGTCACAAATGAAGAACGCTATATATAAAATGAAAATTTGTAATCTCAATAAAAGATACCGCTCATTAAATGAGGCTAATTGCATTTTCACAGATTATCAAAACTATTTAAAATTTTAAATTAAATTCACCCTAGGATCACGTAGGACTTTATAGGGTTGTAATGTAGGTTTGGCTCAGGTTATGAAATGAAAGGACTATGTACGAATTCAACGTGTTCGGGGATGAAAACTCGGGATAATGGGAAATTGCGGGCAATTTCAAAATTGGAAAATAACTTCCATAAAAGGAATTGAATATAACAATGGAGAGAGTAAACAAATCTTATTGAACACTATACGCAACATATACAAATTTCTCGTTCTTTTATTTTCTTCTTTTTCTCTTGTTTTCTTTTGCTTTTTACTTTCTCTTTTTCTTCTCTTTTTCACTTCTTTCTGTTTCCACTTATCTCACTCTCGCATGCCTAATTGCAACCACATAAAAATAACATCATTCAATCCCAAGATCATTCCAAACCATGGTATGGAAGGTAATATATATGGTTTATAACTCCAATTCAGAGTTGGTTATGGGATTTTGGGGTTATGAAATGAAAGGCTAGAATAAGGCTCAAAGGGGTTGATGAGGGAAAACATTAAAGGTGAGGTCAAGGTCAATATGGGTGATATAACAAAGATGGCTTATGATCATTTCCTAAAGTTTACACAATTCTCGATTCAAAACAAACTTTGAAAATCATGCTCAAGTAACACAATTCCAGAATGAACTCAATTAATGAACGATGAAATGAAAGAATAGTGAGATTACTAATGACTGTAACATTTTCAAACAGGAAAGAGAAGTGTATAACACTGACAAACGAAGAAAAGCCCAAAACTCACCAGGTGTAAGTATATACAATGCAACAAAAGATTACCGAGTTATAAATATCTTAAACCAAATCAATAAAACAAGAAAAGCGCTTGTGCTCATGGGATCAAAGTTTAATTCATGAAGTTAGTCATAATATCAATGATTTGAGGACTAAAGTCTAATAAATTCTAAAATTGAGAACATGCATCATTGAATTGTCTATTGGATCGAGCAATTATTGAAATTTATCATCGAAAACAAAGGAAAAATGCACTAAAAAGGAGAAAAAAGAAAGAAAATCTTTTTAAATTTTTTATTTTTTTACAAGAAAAGCATGCTTGGAACTAAACATATAATGAAATCAAAGAAACTACCACTGAATGTATAGAATATCCCACATCCCCAAACTAAAACCTGGAATTGTCCTCAATTTTAATTAAGAACCAAGTTAAAGAGAGGAAGAGAGATGTATTACCCAAAATGGAGCGACCTCCGGAGTGTACAAGTCTAATGATTCTACAAAACATGTTAGTACCAAAGCATACCAAAAAGAAGGAATAAAAATTTAAATAATTACACTAGACAATAAGTAAAAAGAAAAATAAGCTGCTATGTACAACCTACAATTGTAACTTCTAACTAACTATACACTAGAAGTTGAAATTTCTAAGGATCCACCCAAAATACGATTTGACTTTGGAGGATAATCGGTATAGCCTCAATTACACGCATGCCTTCCAAAAATAAGAAATCCATTTGAACAACGGAAGGCATGTGTAAGGGGAAAGAAATCAACCATCAGCAATTAAAATTTTTGGAGAGATGATGGGGGATTTGGATAAAATAGGTGACAAAAACACATGGGGTCCAAGAAAAATAGAATTTTCTCCCAAATATTTTGCAATTAGAATGGGAGGGGGCACACATGGAGGCAAAGATACCTTCATGGAAAGCAACTCGAGCGAGTACTCTTCATTGATGGAAAGCTTTAACACTTTAAAGTTTGGCACCGATTCATCGGGTACTAGTGACGGTGTGACAGTATAGAATAAAGATGGGGAAAAAAGAAATTTAAACTCAAGAGACGAGTCATCATCTCTTAAAGATTGAGTTTCAAAAGAAATAAGATCATTTTCAAAGAAATATTCTTCTTTGGGGACCAAATAGGAAATCATTTCTTTGCAAATGGATACTACATCCATTTCATCCTCACTTTCGTTCTCTACTACACCATGGGCCAAGTCAGGAATGTTTTGTTCCAAAGTAGGCACAAAATCCTCATTTGGTTCAAAACATTCCTCAACTTCGAAAGTCTCGGAAGAAACATCATCGTCGAATTCAAATAATAAATCCAATTCGTGCTCCCACAAACGATTTTCTTCCCGATAAAGATTTTCAAGTTTCTCATTTTCAATAATGCGCAAGCCCTCGTAGAAAGTCATAGGCCAAGGTGCGGATTCTTGAAAATGAAAAACTTGAAAGTCATCATCGAAACTACTATCAAAATCATTATCATAATTTTTTTAAAAGCTAATGCATTTATTTTCAACATTCTTATTACAATGATTTTGTGGCCCAACATCGGAATGATCAGTCTTGAAATTTCCATAACCCATAATTTGACTTCCGTTATACTCACCCAAAGAAATTTTTGAATTTGTAATTTTTTGGCTCTCTAAGTATTGACCAAAAGTCATAGGGGTAAGGAGATTTTGAGAATTATCATTACAATTACCGAAAGAATTGGAATAAGACATGCTTACCCCAAAGAAGGCTCGAAGAGGATAATTCCACAAAGTGATGTGCGGCTGATAAATTCAAGCGTTTCTTAGTAATCAAATGTAGAAGTCCTATAAAAATGTTAGAAAAAATACAAATACAAAGAAAATACTAAATCAAATAAATTCTAAAAAAATAAGACCCCGACAACGGCCCCATTTGATAGGCTAGTTGTCGGGATCAAAGCACTAAATAAATTAAGATTCAAAGAAAATTATCCCTCGCAACAGCGCCATTTTGATAGAGGGCAAAAGGTAGCGCATGTCAAGACGCTTGTCATTATTTGCTTCACCTCCACTATACAAAAACCTAAACTATTGACTACTCCCTTTTAAGGGAGTACAACGGCTAGTCCGGGTATCGAATCCACAGATAAATGTGCTAGAATTTAATCGATTTAATATTTCTAAAATAAAAGCATAAAAGATAAATTGCTAACTAAAAAGAAAGAAAAGATAATCTAGGCATGAGTATATTTAAACTAGATTAAAAACTATAGGTTTCGACTAATATCCCTCACATCGAGTTAACTCGTATAAATGGTTACATGGAATTACGCATTTACTAAGATTAAATCTCATTGCAACAATTAATTAAATCAAGAGTTGTCACACCCCTAAATTCGCATAAAAGTCTAATATGATCTTGGAGTCAACAAATACCACGAAAATTACGCACACAAAGTCATAAATGCGGAGCATACATGATATACTCCGTTAAATCTCCTAGGCGTAATAACTAGGACAACCCAATCAAATTAAATATGCACAATCCATCAACATCGCAACGCAACACATCAACCCTAGGTGAGTTCCATTAATTGCATCCTAATTTAAATTAGCCACTAAGCATGATTAAAAGCATAAATTAAACTAAGTAATTAAGACAACTAATTAATTAAAGCAACAATAAATAAATTAACATTAATAATTAACTAGACTTGGAATAAATAATAAAACATGAAATAAATGAAATAAATTTGGGGCACAAAGCATAAATAAGAGAGAAGATAATGAATAGTGTCCACTTACATAAATGGGTGTCAAACCACCAAGAAAATGGAGGAGAGGGGTGTTCTCCACAAAATCACCAAATATTACAAACCCTAAGTTCCTAAAACTAACTAAAATGATATATCTCTACAAATAAACAGAAGGGTCCTATTTATACAAAGTGGGAAAAAAAATAAAGAAAAAGAATTAAGAAAAGAAAAAGGGACTTAAGTTACAATTAAAGAATAAAGGAAAAATGGAAAGGAAATAGAAAAGAGAAATGGAAAAGTAGCAGCAAACGCTCACGGCACAAACAAGGGGAATCGACCGACCGCGTGAACAGGGAAAAAGGCTATTGTCTCGAACAAAGTCCAAAAATTGAAACCCAAGTCGATCGACGGCAGGGGCGCAGTCGACTGACCATGACAACCAACTCACAATTTTACTGCTACTGTTTGTGTAAAACCTGAGAACTCGAAAATCAATCTCCAACTAACCCGCCAAAATCGAGACCCGCTGCTACTTGGATCGGACCTGTAATAACTGTGTGTGGTGGAGACCCATTTCCATGGTTTTTGCCTAAGACCCATTTGTGTAAAACCCAAGATTGTGGGTGCCAAAAACCCGGACTCAAACCCGTGGTAAATCCCGTGGACCTGCTATCATTATTTTACCCATAAAAAACCAAGCCCTGAGCTCCAATTTCATAGAAATCGAAAACCCGAGCCAAACCCGACCACAAAGCCCAAATCGTCATTTTTGTTAGAAGTTTGCTGCAAAAGAGAAAGGGACATGGGTGGCAATTATTAAATTATTAGTTAATAAATTAATTTCTCATATTTCTTCCCCGATCAAAGGCCCGTGGTTTATTCGTTCGAACTCAGATTTGCGCACCATTTACGACCATGAAAAGCTTGGCCCAAGAGCTTCAACTTCTATGTAGACTTTGGGAAAAAATCCCAAAGTATGAAGTGACGATAATTCCCCTGAACGTACGAGCTTTTACGAAACTTTACTGGAATGCGACGAAACTTCACACTTAGCACCGTAACACCTACAAAAGCTCAATAATACCTCAAATAACATGTTAGCATATAAAACAGAGGTTGTATGATTAATGAGCATAATTATAGGCATTAAAGTACCCGGGGGGCTAAAATGCATAAGTTTTGAGGGTATAAATGTGCAAGATTAGATACAAATCACCAATATCACCCTATGGGCACTCTTCATGTCCACTTAGCTACACCAAAATGCCTTGACAAAGATCCTCACCGAACCCATAATTTCTCCCTCTACTACTCCTGAAGAAGCTGTAAATACAATTAGGTTATTGACCTCTTCCTGACTCCTCTTCTTTTCTGAAGAATAAATACTGAAGTTTGGCCCTGATCATAATTATGCTCTCAACATCTCCGTCGAAGTCTTGGGAAAGATAGTACCACTCTCACTTGTTGATAATGGATCTACTCTCAATGTTTATCCACTCTGAATATTAAACTGCTTTTGATTAGAAGTCAGTGATCTCACTCCTACCTCTACGACTGTGCTACCTATGAAAACACTCCTCGAGAAGGAATGGTTTTCACAGAAATCATAAAAAGGGATGACCTTATCAATCCTCTCATAGAGTTCCAGGTCATCGACATACCTACTTGCTTCAGCTTACTCCTTGGTTGCCCTTGGCTCCACAGCATCCGAAGAGTGTCCTCTTCTCTCTATCAGAAACTGAAGTTCTTTACTAAAGGTCCGTTTATCACCATTTTGGGGGATGACAACAGTGCGTACAGTTCCAGCATCGGTAACCTAGTATAAGAGATTCAGCATGGGACCAATGACATGATCTTTTCCGATTTCACAATTGATCCACTCCCTATCCTAAAAGGGGATAACTTCAAAGACAGAATCTATCTAGAATATAGCCCTTATGAAAATATCAATGTGATTTAAATATTCAAAAATATGCACTTCATATCTGGAATGGGGCTAGGATGATGCCAACAAGAAATCCTTGAGCCCATATCCCGAAAGAGGCATTTCCCCATATGCCCTGGGTTATTAAACCTCATCAGATGAACTTAAAGCACTCTATCGACCAGACCAAAATGAAGCTTAGAAGATAAAAAAACTATTTTTAGATACCCTTTGAATGAAAGATTTATCAAGGAGGGCGAAGACTTCTCCTTACGTGGATTACCTGAATCGTGGTATGACTATATTGACAAGAAGATAAACTCGGGCTAGAAATCTTCTTTTAAGATAGTAACTCTTGGGCAGAAGACTGCGAACATAAAGTGCGACCTCTCACCAAGAAAACCATGGAAATTACTAAAGACTCTTAGGAAAGTGACTTTAAATAATCCTTCGACTTGCAGACACTGGGAATGAGTCTTTGATTGATCCTCTTAGATGTCGTTTGCTCAGATCACAGCTACTGACATGCATCTCTTCAACTAGAAAGCATTACTAGTCCAACCTGCTCAACCCAAACCTACTGTTTATCCTATTCAAGTCTCTTTACCTATTCCCATTTTTCCTTTTCTTAATATGAATGTAACCGTGACCTCTTTTGACGAGGTTCTCAATGCTTTTTCTAAAAAATGAAATAAATAAGGATTTTGAGTATCTTGTTGTGCCTTACAAGAATTATTTAATTATAATCAAACTCTTGATGATGACGACTTTGTAAATGAACAATTCTTAACTGATCTTAATAAAAAAAAATAACAAACAACATAGCCGCGTTCAAATGAATGATCATGAGACTATTGTTATTAATCTCAGTTCTAGTGGCCATTAGTGCGAGATTAGGATAGGGTCCACCATCAACGAGCCTCAGCATGCATAATTTGAAGAATTATTGAAAGAATTCATGGACAGAAGTCACATTCTTAGAGGCTGAGAGACTAATTAGGTATCCTTTGAGTCTGTTTTGCTACCTTTTCGTATTTCCAGTTACTGTTTTTAGGAAATTTTTTTCACTAGGCAAAAGTTGAACATTTTTAGTGCTGGAATACAGAGTTTCTAAAGTCGTTCAAACGACTTATGGGTGTCGTTCAAACAACATGTACAAGTCGTTCTAATTGGATCGTGAGACACGAGTTTTGAGGCAGTAATTTTAACAGGTATGGTCGCGAGCAGGGTCATTTTTTGGGTCGTTAGATAGATGCTTCGTTTGACACCTTACTGTTTAAGGTTGTTTTTTGTTTCATTCAAATGACATGCCTATATCGTTTAAACGGCATGGCATAGTCATTCGAACAACCTAGAGAATATTTTTTATTTTTATTTCTGATTTTTTACCTACTTCATATATGATATTATTTCATACTATTTTGGTATTTATAGGTTCATTTGGAGAGTTTGTATGAAGTTCTCATTGATTATGCATGCTGAATTTCTTTATTGCATTGTTATGTTTAGTCGCATCATTGCTTAGAATGATTATTCATCTATGTGACTATTTGCTAGCTACGAGTTGGTATTTTTAGTTGGATATATACCCATGTTTATCTATATTTGCTTCATCTGATTATTTCATGCTAGATATGATGTTGCTTGTTTATCTTTTTCACTGATTGTCTATTTAAGACAAAACATAGAGAGATAGTATGTGATGTAGGGGGGGTTTTGATGATGAGCACATATGCTTATATGCTTATATATTAGTATTATTTTTTATGCTTATATATTGGTATCATGTTGTCTTGAACAAACTTGTATCATGTTTTGCTCACATGTTTAACAAATGGTTTGATTTATTCATTGGTTTATTAATGTTTTATATCATTCGTTCCTCCATACTTCACTGAGTATTTGTCTGTTTCATGTGTGTAGGTATACTTCAAAGATTCGAGATTTTGCGACTACATCACATTCAGATAGCTCATGATGGCCGAACCTACAAATACAAGTCTTTGTCCTGTATTTTTGATTTTGGATTTTATCGGATGGGATTTAGGTGTCATATGGCATGACAACCCGACTTATGCATTTCACTGTTTTGGTTATGTCCCGAAATAGTCAGATGGGAAGATTTATAAGCACAAATTACGACGTGTGTCAATTTGGATGTAATTGACTTACTTCCAGACAAAACTTTTTTGAGTCATAGATACATTTTAACTTGTCACGATTCCCACATAGTCAATGACGAGTTATTTTTAAGACATAGCGATAAAGCTTCAAAGATATATCATGCCGAGTTTTATTGGTGCATGTTTCACGTTATCATATCATATTGCATTTTGAGATACTCTCATGTATGAACGCATAATGCTTATGGGAGTCGAAAAATGTTTTAAGCATGCTATTTTGATTAAAAATGATTTTAAAATGTCAAAAATGATCTTAAAAGATTTTAACTACATTTACTCTGAGATAAATCATGTTTAGAGTTGTGTGGATGTTTCCCTTACATTTTGAAAGCTCAAACGACATTCACTGTCGTTCAAATGACATAAGGATGTCATTCAAATGACATGGTCAAGTCTTATAAACGACATGGATATATCGTTCGAATGACATTCCCATATCATTTTAACGACGCGTCAACTTAATATTTTATTTAAGGCATTTTTCTCTCAAAATTTTGAAGTGTGCAGAACCAAAATATAAAACAAAACAATTACATTTTTCTGCATTTGTTTTCTAAGGAATTGAAAGCCAAAATCATTTTTAGTATTTAAAAAGATGAGAGCTTTCATACTCATATGCAATAGAGATCTTGTTTGCACCATTGGAGTTTGTTTATCCATATTGAATAAGTCGTTTCGTTGGAGTTTTGTGGTGAAGAAATGGTGAAGGTCGTGTTCTTAATCGTAGACAGTTGCCAAGATGCATTAGTGGATACCGAGGTACACGTGGACTCGTGTGTTGTGGACGAGTATTGTGGAAGGATTTCTACGTGAGCACTGTGGAGGAGCGGTTAAAGAGAAGAAGAGAATCATGGCTTGTGGGGATCGAGTTGTTGTGTAAGTCCGTATGTCTTCCTTTGTAATACCGTATCATAGTGATTGTCTAGCTTGGGTTGTCCGAGGTTTTTCCCTTAGTAGTTTCCTCATACATCCGGCGTCACTTTTGTGGAATTTACTTTATTTTACTTGCTTTAATCCCCTAGATGCATGTTTAGGATTAAACGAGATAAGATTGGGCTTAAGTAAAATTGGTTCACAAACTTGGTGCGTATTAAAATTAAAAAAAGGTTTTTGAAATAAAAAATTGTTGTTTTGTTATCCTTAAGCACACGAACGGGCATTTACAGTCTAACAATGTCTACTGAAGAAAGGACGTCTCCCCTTAAGTTATATCTCACCAAATAAACAAATTTAAATACCATTTCTTCTCCTTTTTTGTTCAGGAATAGATAAAGATTATTTGCATAAAATAATTAGATTATTTGAATAAAATAATTAATTTCTCTCTAATTTAACCAAGTTCTCCCCCTAATGAAACAAGGGCTAAGCATAAAGGAAAATCAACTATATCATGCAATGGTGTATAGTGATACAAGAACAACAAAGCAACGTGGCCACACAAGAACGACTAATCCACATAAAGAACAATAGATAGAAACTATGATGCGATATAAGCATTGGATATCAATGAAAAATCTCAAAAAGAAGGATATCGATATGAAACAATAGAATACACGGACTAGATGGAAAAACAAAGACTCAAAGCAAATGATACCATATATATAAGCATTAAAATATATCAATGAAGCATATAAGGACTAAATTCAAAAGCAAAGACTCAAAGCAAATGATACCATATATATAATCATTAAAATATATCAATGAAGTATAAGAACATACATATAAAAGTATAAAACCCACACAAGACACTAAACACAATAAGATTTCCACACTCATATAGCATAAATGTGTTTAAACCAAATCTGGTAAACAGAATGAGTAGGTGTGAAATAGAGACAAAAGAATTATGACCCAATCACTTAAAATGTTTGCGGAGTTCTATTTGATCGCAAAACTATATCAACTGAGATTTAGCCTTACTTGGCAAGATAGCGTTAACTGAAAGAATAAACAATGCAATGTAAATAAGCCTAGAATTTTCATGATTCTATAAATCAACAGAGTCATGACATAATAAGCATAACTAGAATTCAATGTACATAATATTCTCTCTTATATTCCTTTATATACCCTAGCTGATTTAAATCCTCCTAAGAGTATTAGTTATAGAATTAAAAGAATCTTCAGTAACTTTTTCTGGGGCTCAACAAAGGAATTCGGAACTAGATATCACTGGATGAAATGGCATGACCTGTGTATCCCTATTGAGGAAGGGGGCCTAGGTTTTAAGAGACTATAAGATGTTATAAAAGATTTCAGTTTGAAGCTACTTTGGAAATCTAAAGTTGATGATTCTCTTTGGGATAGATTTGTGAGGGCCAAACTTCAAAATTCTCCTAGGACCTCAAAATCTCAATGTCTCAAAAGAATCCAATCCATGAGTGAAGAAGTGGAATTTAATTCAGTATTGGTGGAGGTTCAGTTCTATTTGAAATTATCTACACCAGGTTCCTTTTCAACTCAAAGTGCTTTTCAGCTTATCAACAAGTCTTCCTTTCAATCCTTTATAGATGCTTTTCCTTGGAAGTCAAGTATTCCTCTTAAAATGTCCATATGTGTGTGGAGATGCCTGAATAAGATCATCCCAACCGAGTCAAATGTTTAGCAAATTGGAATAAAATTATGCTATATATGCAGATGCTACTCTAATTCTTAAGAATTATCAAATCATCTATTTATCTCAAGTCGTGTGGCTCAAAAGGTTTTGTCTCATTTTGGGGGTATGCTTGACATTAGACTGAATTTCTCTTCTCTAAATACAATGTTGATGGTGTGGTGGCTTAATTCTTCTAGAAATCCTATGATAAAATACCTATCTGAGGTTGTTCCTGTTTGCATCATTTGGCAACTATGGAAAGCTAGAAATAGAGCTGTCTTTGATGGGAAAACCATGATTCCATCTCAAATCATTGTGAAACAGTGTTATTAGAGATATAAGCTTCAACAAAGTTTTCAAATGTTCTTATCCTAATTAAATTTTCTCTTCCTTCTCTTTACACTCTATTGTTCATGTTAAGAAATGCAGCATCATTAGATGGAGTAAGCCAGATCAATATTCCTTTAAAGTTAATACCGATGGAGCTTCTAAAGGAAACCCTGGTCCAAGTGAATTTGGTGGTATTCTAAGGGATTCTATTGGTTCAATGATATGGGGATTCTGAGGTTTTGAGGGGAGTTTAACTAGCATAATAGCTGAAGCTCGATCTTTTCTTGAAGGTTTAAAATTTTTCTTACGCATAACATCCTTGAAGTGGATATTGAATCTGATTCTAAGGTTTTTATTGATATCATTGTCAATAATTAATTCACAATTCCTTGGAACATCAGACACCTGTTGAAGGACATAACCATGTACAAAGGCTTAATGACCATCAATTTCTTCCACTGTTATAGAGAGGCCAACAAAGTTGCTGATTCATTAGCCAACCATGGAGTTCAAAGTAAAAGAGATTAATTTTTCAACAAATTTTAAGAGCTACCTCATCCTTCCAAAGGTTTTTTAAACTTAGACAAATGGAATCTTCCATCTTTAAGGACTTATTAATGTCTTTTTCTTCTTTATCTGTATTTCATTCTTTATTGTATTGCTGGTTTCTTTTAAAACCAACTCTCTTTCGGTTTTTTATTCCACACGGGAGGGATGTTCTTCCTTTAATATAATAAAATAGGGGTTAATCCTCTTTTTAAAAAAAATGTCTCCCATAAATGTGCATAATTTTGAAATTTACACATATTTTTCGTACTACACATTGGCCTTGAAATTTTGCATTTTTTATGCCATATATTCTTTTAGGCTCTTTTTATTTGTTCAAATGGTGGCTATTCACGCTAAGACAACTTATCTTTCACACCTCGATTCCATTGTTAAACAAAACTTCATCCGATAAATGTTTTTCTATTTTTCTCAATCGCGGCAACGGTTCTTACATGCACAAATCCCCCATAGTCCCAAAACATGTAGATGATAAAATTAATGGAAGAACATCTCACTTATCTTAAACATACATGTGAAGTTAAAGTTCAAAAGGGCTTGTCCATGTATGTGAGGAGGCAGATACAAACATAATCCATTAAGCAAATCAAACTCAAACTACTCCATGCAAGCATGATAAGGAACACTATAAGAATTAAAATTCATAACCAAAAGTTCTAGCCACATGGATATGAAGTGATATAGGATTCAAACACAAGGATATGCCACATAAAATGTGAAAAATTAAAATACACAAAAAAAATCTTTTTGAGTTTTCAAATTAAAAAAATTTATAATGAGAACAACTCAAAAGACAAACAAAATCTTTTTGTATTTTTCGATATGACTCAATAAGTGAAAACATAAAATAGAAAAGATAGATCTGTCACGATTATAGCAAAAACATATATGATGAAGAATATAATAGAATATGACTAGCAAACATATAACTAGCAGGAATATATCATAAAGCATAACTAGTGTATGTAAATAAAGCTAACATAGTCAACTTTTAGACCTAGCATGGGAAATATCATGTGCAAGAAATGAGAATCATAAAGTCTATCATCTAAAGCCTCGAAATTGGATCTCCTAATGCACATAGGTGTAATATGACACTCTTGATTTTGGTGAACTTGGTGACTCTACCCTTGGACTTCCTAGGACCATTTCTAAGACAGAAATAAAGCCTCTTAAGTTTACCCTTCCTACCACAATATGTGCAAGTAAAAGTACGGTGAGAAGTATTAACTAAGGATTGATCTTTTTTATCATTCCTAGTTGATTTTCCCAAAATCATGGTTTTGGATTTATTAGCGGAAGCATTTTGAGTATCGAAGGCCAATACCACATTTGCCATTTTTGATTTGGACGGTGCCTAACATCTTATCTAATTTTTCAAACCTAGACTCCAAATAAAACTTCACACGGCTCGAGTCTCTTAACTTTTCTTCAAGATCCACTATTATAGACTCAAGAAAACTCCAAGAATCTTCAAACTTAAGAAGTCTTTCCTCATAACCTCCATTAAACCTCAAAGACTATTTCTCTCACCTTCAACATACTCTACTTTCTCTCGAAGTGTTCTCTCACGTGACCTAAGATCTTCAATTAAAACACTTTCATCATCACCTATGACACATTCTCTCGTCCTATCTTCCAACTTTAAGGTTTCTTTTTATAATTTTAAAGCTTTCGCATACAACTCATGGAAGGAAACTTTTAGTTCACTCTCCCCATCCTCTTCTTCATTCTTACTCTCTTCTCCACTCTATTTACCATCAAACACATGGGATTCACAAATAAGGGTCTCGAAAGTGTCATTCAAGGAACTATCTTCATGGGAAGATTCATCATCACAATTATCACAACTAGCCATGTACGCGATGAAGTTGAGCTCAATGGGGGAATCGGGTCCATCTTTTAATTCACTATCATTAACGTGGAATTACATGAAATTTGGTTCTTTCCCTACTTCCTTAGTTTAGTAAGACACTCAGCTTACCTATGGACATAACCCTCACAACCAAAATAACTATTCGACTCGTCGCTCTTAAGATAATCATAACGATTTTTGGGGGTTTCTCCGCTTTAGTATACTTAGACTTCTCAAACTTCTTGTAACCATTTTAAAGTTTCTCTTTATTAAATGTAAGAAATTTTCTAAACTTCTTAGCAAACAAAGCGATATGATCCAAGTCGATGTTAAACTCATCATCCGAAATAAGTGTTTCCTCCTTCCGATACTTTAAGGAAATGCCCTTATCATTAATCTTCACATCCTTGGAGGTAAACATGTCAATCGTTCGAACGACGAACAATCTCATTTGAACATTATTTCAAACGAGATATCAACTGAAACTAAAAATGACCTCATTAGATGTTTCATTCGAATGACACTAAAACGTCATTCGAACTACCTAAGAAAGTCGATTGAACGACCTAGAAAAAATTAGAAAATTTTCTTAGTAAAGTATAAAGTCAGTTTAAAATAATTTGGCAAAAATAATAACACCCAATAAAAATTTCCAAGGCTCAGCATAATAGAGATCCTTGGGATGTTGATGACATAAACTCAGCACGAAACACGACATACGATGTGATCGCTTCGACTTGGCCACTACGTCTTCAATAAAAAGGTCATAGGCTTGAAAGGTCATAAATAAGTTCTATCGTATGACTCAATGAGTTTTGTCTGGAATTAAGCCAACACATACAAATTGACTCAATTGGAAATTTATCCTGACACAGTTTGTGGCAAATTTTTTCGCCACACTTGATAACAATTCCATTAAGTCCAAGGTTAATAATAACCTATCAAAGGCATTGGAAAAGTCAAGGGATGCCTTGGCTACTGCTAAGAGGTCATTTGATAAAGATAAGAAGTCCATCAACTTGGCACTTGATGAGTTGAAGAATGACCACGACCAACTAAAGGTTGAGCGTAACCAAATGGTGGTTAAGCATGATGGGTTGAATAAAGCCCAGGAGGACCATGTTCACATTCTTGCAGCAGCTAAGGATGAGGCATTTAACCATGGTTATGTGGAGGCCTTTGCTGAGGCTAAAAAGTAGTTTGTTTTTATCTAAAATTCAAACTTTAAAAACATTTGGAATGTTGCCTTTGTCAAGACCGACACCATTTAGGCTCTGAATTGTTCAAAGAGCATCATCCAGGATGTCCCCCCCCCCCCCCCACCCCACCACCACCACCAAGGGAGGAGGAGGCTGGTCAAGAAGAAATAGATGTCGACCAAGAACTAGATGACGCCAACCAAGACAAAGCCCCAGAGTATTAAGAACAGGTGAAGGGAAATGAGGGACAAATCTAGTTAGTATTAACTAGCTTGAAACCTTTGTACTTTTCATGCTTTTGATTGTTTGTAAGGGTGTTGCCACATTTTTGGTATGATGAAAATTCCTTAGTGTTTGGACTCATATCTTCCCGTTTCTGAGTAATTTCTTTTTATTCTTATCACCTGGAAATATATTAACTCGGGTCCAATCTTTTGCTGACGACATTGGTGCAATACTTGGTTGGGGTCGAGTAATCAAGCTTGCCTTGCTTTTACTTTTGTTCAGAAAGCTCTTGAGAAAACGACTAGTGACATTAATGAGCAGTCAAGTTTGGTTTCCAAGTTGAACAATGATGCCAAGAATGGTGGCGATGTCACAGAGATTATACAAAACGAGAGCGTTTCTCTGAGATAGAAATTTAGGAATACTGAGTAGGACTTAAAAAGAGATGGGAAGATGAAGCTGGGACTTGGTTGCGATATAATGAAGCTGAAATAACTCTTCAAGATGGGTCCTCACATATTATAAGATTCTAATTATGATGAGGGTTGGATGGATACCCCTCTTAGGTTGGATGAAGCCAAGTGAGTAGTCTAAAAAATGGTTGGCTGAACGCTTTGGCAGTTATGAAGATTCCAAAGGACTATGAGCTTTGGTATTGGTACCAAGTGGAGTGTCCTTTCTATAGTCACCGCTCATTTGGAAAAGAGGAGAGTTGGATTCCCATTAACGTTGTTCTTCTTTAGCTGGAAAAAAATTATTAGTCAACCCACAATAATGATGATGAATTTAGGATAGACCATGATGATCGCCAAAGGGCTTCTATGGACGAAGTGATAGCTAGCCAGGGATGAAAGTTGTACAAGTTGTTTTGAACTTTTCTGATGTATAAGTTTAAGATTTTTCTAATATATACTTATTTTTGTGTAATTCCATATTTTATAAGATGACTTTTTTGTAATCCACATTTTGCCTTTTTCCCATTCCTTATGTTGAGCATGTTTTCATTATTGGTCTTGACTTTTAGATTGTGTAGCGACACCATATTAGGTCTAGATCAAACTGTGGTAAAAATGCACTTAGTTATAGGGCCATCAACCCATTCAGGATTTTCACCCAACCAAATTCGGGGTACCTTACGCCTAAACACCCCTGTAGGTCTTTTACTTATCGAGGATATTCTTAATGCTTTCGTGTTTTACATTACAAAAATCGTTAAACCTTGAGATTCTAATTAAGTGTAATCATACTAAGGTATTCACGTTAATGACCAATATCCAACCAGATGTGATGATCGGATGTGGTGATGGTCTTAAAAAATAAGTCTAACATTTGGAACAATGTTGAAACAATAATAAATTTAATTGAACAAATTGAACTTGTGCTTTATTAAACTTTAATTATTCAAAGCAACACAAACCAAAAACTAAAAACTACGAGAAGTAAACTAGTGAGAAAATAACTTCACTATAAATAAAATTTTCTATGATTGGATGTATTCTATACTCTTGGGATCTCACTGCCCTCCATAATTTCCAAATAATTAGCTCCTTGCAGATCATCTCGAATGATTTTAAACATTCTTTCCTAGTTGGGTCCTAACTTGTCATCTGAAGGTATTTTAGCACAACCGAGCCCTTTATGAGGGCGTAATATCCTACATGAAATCTTCTTGGATTAACTCCTTTGTTGTACTGTTTGGCCAACTACTGTTGATAGGAAGCTAACTTGATTAAGGCATGTTCCCTTTGTTCGTCGGCTAGGTCAAGCTCAATACTTATGATCTCTTTATTCAAGTCTTGATTGGTAATGCTAGTCTTTATGGTCAGCAAGCTAGCTTTTAGAGAAATAATGGCTTTCATACCATAGGAAAAAGAAAAGGGATTTTCCCTACTCGATCTTCTGGGCGTATTATGATACTCCCGTATGATATGGGGAAGTTCATCCACCCAATCTCCTTTTGACTTTTCTAATCTTTTATTGATACCATTGAGTATCATCTTATTGGAGTCCTCATCTTTCCCAATGATTTGAGGATAGTCCACCGAGCTAAAATGGTGCTTAAATGCTATGACTGTCACGGAAGCTTTAGAATAACACACTTTTAAATTGCATTTCATTATCTGTGATGATCGCACTTGGTATACCAATGTGTGTAATAATGTTCTTCAGACGAATCTGATCATGTCACTATCTTTGATGTTTACTAATGGCTCTGCCTCAATCCATTTTGTGAAGTAGTCTGTTCCAACCAGGAGATATTTATGATTTTCTGGTGCCATTGGTAGTGGACCCACGATTTCCAAACCTCCATTAGAAGAATGGCCATGGACTAGATAGTGACTTCATATTGTTAGATGATTGATTGAGCATAGGAAAGAAATTAGGACACTTCTCTCACCTTCTGATGTAAGAGATCGCATTTTTATGCATGCACGACCACTAATATCCCTCCTTGATTTCCCTAAAATCCAAAAACCTTCCTCCAATGTGGCTTCCGTAAATAAAATCATAGAGTTTATATAAAACTTGGTGGATGTCACTTGGGTGCACGCATTGGAGGTTGGGACCCATAAAAGACCTCTTGTAAAATTTTCCTCAAGTGATAGGTAATATCTTACAGATGATGGGTTTACTTCTTATCAAACTGTAGGATGTCCTCATGCAACTAAGTGATTATTGGGTCCATCCATCTAGGAACCCTTTGAACGATGAGAACTTGTTTGATGACCACTGGATTTCCAATGATAGGCTTGGCAAGGAACTCTACTTCAATGATTCATCTGATATCAAAGTCTACTACTGATCCCAAAGTTGTTAAAGCATCAGCATGACTATTATTCCTTCGGGGGAATTATTAAATATGGAATTTCTCAAACTTTTGCATTAAGTATTGGGCGACCTGTAAAGATGATGACACTCGTTCATCTTTAGCATTAAAATCTCCTATTACTTGGTTGGACACTACTTTGAATAACAGTATATGTTAAGGTGGATTGCTCCCAAAGAGGAATCTTTGTGAAACCTGGCGATGAGGGTTTCATACTCGACCTCATTATTGGAAGCTTCAAATCCAAGTTCGATTCCATGATCGATAATGGTAGTCTCTAGAGAAATAAGTACAAGACCCATTCCTTCCCTATTTGAGTTAGATGCACCATCGAATAAAGGTTCCACTGTTTAGACTAGTCAATCTCTCCACTCATTAAATAACCGACTATGTCCTAGTCGCTAGGTTCTCCTCCGCATGTGGACTCGACGATGAAGTTCGTCCACACTTACCCCTTGATCACGATTGATAGTGTATATCAAATCTCGTAAGTTCAATCGACCATTTGTACATCCATTCAGATAGGTCATCTTTTTAAAGGATGTATATAAGGGGGAAAGAAATTATCACTATGACTAAATGGGCCTAAAAATAGTTCTTCAATTTGTGTGAGGCGAGGACCATAGAGTAAACCAATTTTTTAAGTGGGAGGTAACATTGCTCGGCGTCGAGGAGTGTTTACTAACATAGTAAATAGGTGATTTATGTCCTTCATTCTCACAAATTAAGGCCAAGCTAACTACATAATTGAAAACCACTAGATAGAGGTAAAAAAGGTCCCAGGTTAGGCCTTCTTCCTTTTTAACAGCTCAAAGAATGGTCGGCACCGTTCAAATGACTTGGAGATGAACTCATTAAGAGCTACAATCATTCTCATTAACTTTTGAATATCACGTAGCATTTTTAGAGGTTGAACATTATTGATAGTCACTATCTTGTCAGGGTTTACCTCAATCCCCCTTTTGATAACTAAGTATCTAAGGAACTTTTTGGATGGACCTCAAAAGAGCATTTGTCCGCATTGAGCTTCATCTGATAGTGCCAGAGGATCTAAAAATTTTTTTCCAAGTCATCCAGGTGGTCGGATTTGTGCTTTCTCTTAATGTATACTTCCATCGTGTCCCTTGGCTATTTTTGAACATCCTTGTGTCCAGTAACTGTTACATAGCTCCTGCATTCTTATGGTCAAAAGGCATGAACTTTTAATAATATAGACTAAGAGTGTAAATGAATGAGGTTTGATCTAAATCAGGTTCGAATAAGGGGATTTGGTAATATCTTGAATATGCATCGAGGAATCTTATTTTCTCATCACTGGCTGTGACATCGACTAACTGATCGATCTTCAGCAGATGGAAGTTGTCTTTAGGACAAGCTTTGTTGTGGTCGGTAAAGTCTATGCATAATATCCATCTCCCATTACTCTTCTTTACCACCACTGGGTTTGAGAGACATTTTGGAAATTGAACTTATCTAATGGACTTTGCCATCAAAAGTTTCCCTACCTTCGTTTCCACTTCCTTTTCTTTCTCTGTGGTAGTTTGATGAGCTTTTAGCGTTATCAATGGATAAGTGGGATCCATATAAAGTTGGTGGAAGATGACTTCGGGGTCAAACCCAGGCATATCGTATGGTTATAGGAAAATACGTCTTGATTTTTTAGTAACAGAGAAATTAGTACTTCCATTTCTTATTCGGAGATCGTGGTGCTGATAAATATTTCCTCTCTGGAAAAGACTAGTCAAAAGTTATTTCCTCTAGTGGTTCTATGAACCTATCTGTTGATGTAAAAAATTAGATTGCTTCTAATTATTTAATCACATATAAATATAAATGAGACAAATAATTTTAAAGTGGTTCAGCCTTATAAGAACGGCCTACGTCCACTGTTTCTGTTATTGCCAAGTGTTTTGGAGTTCTCGATATGTAATTCTATCAAGAAAATCCGGTCTCTTTGAATGAGGGTGATACAATGTATTTATAGCCCTTAGGCTGTACATGTGAAAGGGTAAACAATTAATGCCCTTTAATAGTATACGTCTTTATGATAAGCATTCAATGAATAGTTGAACTATTGATTATCTGGCAATCAATGCTGTGGCCGAGATGCAGCTCGGACCGCCTTAGTTACTCGTCGTTCAGGAGTTCCTCGGAGTGTTGGAGTTCCTCGGAGTACACTTGCTGCTCAGAGTGAGTATGACTTGGTCGGGGAAATAAACTTCCTCGTTGCTATTGTGCCACGTAGATTGACACGTGTCTTCTTATTATTCGTCTATATCAGCATACTAATTTTGGTATCAACAGAAGCCCCCAATGTTTCATATTTCGAACTTTGAGGAATATGAAACATTCTTTCTCGGTATATGGCAATATTAAATGACCTTCCTGGTTTTTAGGAGCATTTTCTCCGTATTCGAATATCCTTCCAAATTCGCAGAATCCGCCTTTTTGAATTTTTATAAGCGCTTCGATCTTCGCGCACTTTTTGTCCTTTTAGCCGCCGGTAGCGTAATAGTTTCTTTTTTGTAATCATTTCTTTCGCCGTTTCCCAAGGCAAAGTATTTAAGCTTCATAGGCAATCCCATCGTCTTCTACCTTTTCCAATTTCTGCTTTCGAGTTTTCCATAGTCTTTCTCTCTCTTGTGCGTTCATCCTTTTCTTCGTTCGTTGTCAACATATATCCCTTTTTCCTGTAAGATCTTCTTCCTTCTTCTTCATTTCTTTTATTCGCCATGGTTTATGTTATTGAATCTCTTGATAAATTCCGTTCTAATTTTTCTATTCCATCTTGGGTAACTTTGGAGGATCTTTCTGAGCCTTCAAATTATTTTTGTTTGGCTGAGGGACATTGGTTCCCCAGCCTCTTTATTGCTGAATGTGGATTTTCTTTTCCACCAAACCCTTTGTGCTTAGAGTTATGTCATTATTTCGATGTTGTTCCTGCAAAAATAGCCCCCAACACATGGAGAATAGTTAATGGGGTGTATAGGTTAAATCAAACTCACGGAACCCGTATAGGAATTCCTGCGATTATGTATTGTTATAGATGGGCTGTTCTAGATAATGTTTTTTATTTAAAAACTAGATTTTTGAATAGGGCTTTAGTAGTCAACCTCCCTGATGCTAATAGGGATTATTTTGAACATGGGGTAGTTATCAAAAATTGGCAACATGCCCCTTTGATTGGAGATGAAGAATATGAAGGTCCCAGATGCCCTCCATATGGCAATGGGATAGGTTATTTTCATTTTATTTTATTTCTGAAATTATGATTTCATTTTGTTTGATAAAATGTGTGACTGATATTTCACTATGTATTTGTTTGCAGTTGACAGCAAAAGAAAAACTCCAAAAGAAGCTGACGTTAATATCAAGCATTTGAAACTTATCTGGAGTTTGCATCAGAAAGTTGTAGACGAGCACATCAGGTCTGCTTCATATTTGTTGCAGTATAGGAGTTATACAAACTCTTTCACTGCTCGCCCTGTAATAAGCACTGGTGAAGCAGCGCTAGCTCCCGAGGATTCTTCACCAGACTCTCATATTCCTTTGAGTCAGAAAATGGGCAAAAGAAGAGTTCCTGCTGTCTTTGAAGAGACTACCTCTGCTGGAGATGGAAAAAGAAACAAAACTGATGTCCAAAAGGGGACAAAGAAGACAGATGTTGCATCCCAAAAAGCTGTCGAGAAGCCCCCAGTGGCTCCTAACAAGAAGGATGCACCGTGGAAGCGATCACTATCTCCCCAACCAAAAGCTCTTCTTTGGTTGAAACTGTTGAAATGCCACCGAGGAGACTGAAGAAATCCTCCTCGGTCAATTTGGCTGAAACCATTCCCCAGCTCCAAGTTAGTGGAGCTGGTGTTCCAACTATTATTCCTCCGAGCTCAGCTATGAGCTCGGTGAAGACTTGGACCATTCCTTAAGTCCAAGGAATTGAGGAGAATATGTCTAGGGATGTGCTTACATCCCTGGCTACTCGTCACATTACTTCAGTAAGTTTCTCATATTCTGAATTTTCTTTCTTTCTATCAATACATGTATCTCTGTGATGACTTATCATTATCTCCTTTTTTCAGCTGGTGAGTTGTTTTAACACCATTGTGAAGAAGGATGAAGTGATCAAGGCTTCTAGCTCCTCGTCCGGAGTGGAGGATGCTTTACTAGGTTTGGCCCAATCTTTGAAGGAGTCCCGTCAAAATTATGACGAAGATAAGGCTGAATGGGAGAAGAAGTTGGCTGCAGTTGAGGCAGAGAAGGTGAAGATCGTTGAAGTTTCCAAGGGTTTGGAGAATGAAGTGAAAGATTTAGAGAGAGAGAACAAGAAGTATGCCGAGAAGCTCACGAACTTTGGGGAGCTTGAAAATAAGTTTAAATTGGCTGAGGAAGAGATAACCCTTCTGCGAGAAGTAAATCGCCAGAAGGAGGAGGTGGAAGCTAAGTTGAAATCCACCGAGGATCTTCTATCCGAGAAGATCTCCTCGGAGAAAATGAAAAGAAAGTTTGTGGTGAAAAAATCTTTTCGCACTGGTTGGGACAAAGGGTGGAATAGGGGGGTAGAAGCAATGATGTCCCAGGTGTAGTATGGGAGTTTGAAATACTTCCGAGATGGTTGGGTGGCTGCCCTGTAAGAATTAAAGGTTAATGAGGACTCAGAATTGTTTCAACATCATCTCCCTGGTCCTCCCCCAAATATTGAAGATGAAGAAGAGGACGAAGCTGCCTCTGAAGAATATTCAATGGTAGTGGGTGATCCAATCCTTACTCAGCCTGCCGACGAGGAGCTTTCATCTCTGTCTGCTCCTCCTGAACAAGTTCCAGCCCTAGCCGACCAACTCATTGTTTCCACCGAGCAACTGAGCTCCTCATCCCAGCCTCCCGAGAAAGTCTTGGGAGACAAGGAAAAGGTGTGAAGTTGTTCGGTATTTATTTTTCTTTTGTCACTTATACTCTGTACTCTGAACACTGTACTCCTTTCTATGATGTAATAAAAATCACTTTTCTTGTTTCTCCATGTTGTTGATGTTCTGTCTGCTTTTTTTATTAACTCTTGCCTTCTCTTCTTTACTAGTTTATGGCTAGAATGAAATTGCTGTCTGCCCATGACACAACTCTGCTTCAACAGTGTAATGAATATTTTAACGCTGGCCACACTGACTTGGACAAATCCCAGATTGTAGATATTCTTGGTCGAGATGCTTCAGACCAAGCAGTGGAAGCATATCAATACTTGAAATGTCTTCTTGATCGTGCTGTAGCCAACAATGTGGCTTATTAAGAAATGATTGAAGATCTTCAATGTACCCTAGAAGAGCTTCAGAATCAGTACAAGGAATCAACTGCCCTGTTGCATGAGGGGTATAAGAAGAGGTATCAGTAGCTTTCCGCCGAGAAGGTCTACGAGAAGCTCCTTGCTGGGTACGATGTCGGGGAGAGAACCCTAAAGGGTGAAGTTGAAGCATATAGACAGATTGCCGAGCTGCAGGAGCAAGAGAATAACAATTTGCAAAAAGAGCTAGCACAGTTGAAGTCTGCAGCCTCTTCTTCAACAGCTGTAATCCCAGTGACTGGCGAGGGATTTTCATTTTTAGAGGTTGAGAATGCCAAATTGAGGCAAGAGTTGGACACATTGAGGAGGTTGGGCACTTACAAATCTCCTCGAGGACGAGCAAGAGCTCCTCGGGGACGAGGAAGAGCAGTTCGGGTGCTTGTGGAGGAATAGAAGACAACATCTTCCTTAGAGAACCAGGCCTTCCAACTAAAGGTGAAGAACCAAGCTTTGTCTGACATGTCAAAGATAATCAGAGAACTGGAAAAACAACTCTCTGCAAAGAAATCAGTGTTGGAGACTAATGAGCTTTTCATCCAGAGTCTTCACGAGAAGCTTGAAAGGTTAACATTTCAATTTCACAAACAGCCCAGGGAGTTCTGGATGGCTGGATACAACGAAGCACTATTCCATTTGGATGATCGTATCCAGAATGCCAATAATGAGGGCTACAAACAAGGCTGGCTGAGTGCCTTGGGTGTGCTGAAGCTCGAACAAGGACACTATCTGTGGGACTATTATGATCCCGGGGTACTCGACTTGCCTGTGCCACCGTACAATCTGGATATGGAATGAATCCCAGCTCGTGCCATTCCTCGGAATTTAATTGCAAAATACCTCGGTGACTACAATCTTCATTCTCAGATCGAGGTATCTCGTCCCGAGCATCTTCTAGATCGACCTTCTGTGATGAACGTCCGGATGCTGAAGGATTTGAACTTCATCAATTCTCCTCAGTTTTTAAATGATCCGCCTGCTGGCGAGGAACCTGTATCGAAAGCTGAGGGGAAAAAACCAATAGAATAGGAATTTCTGATGTAATAATTAGTACACAATTTAATATCAATGTAATAAATTTGTGTAATTTGTAATTTATTTTGAATTTAATGAAAGAGTTTCATTTTTGTTCGCAAATTTGTATTGCTATTGTCTTGTATTTGTCGAACACTTTATATTTGTGCTTGCATGAAAATATTATGTGGTTCATTGACCAACTTAGTAATAAAAAAAATTACAAGTATTAGTAATGTTGCTCGATCACTTAATAATAAAGTAATGAGTATAAAAATGTTTAAAATTTTTCCAACCAACCAAGGTTGTTAAATTGTGCTCGTCGACCAATTATAGTTAATGGGTTTTTATCCCCGACCAGCTATACATGGTACTGTTTGGAATATTTTCTCCTTGTCGACCAACTACAGTTAGTGGATTTTTATCCCCGACCAACCATACTTGGTTCAGTTTGGAATTTTTTGTTCTTCGAGGAACTTTTGTATTTTCTAGAATAATATTACCTCCCGACCAACATAAGTTGGCATTTGAGAGCATATCTTGTTTCCTAACCAACCGAGATTGGCATTTTTAGGAGTGTTGTTCTCGCCCTTTTACCAACCGGAGTTGGTCTGAGTTCAAACTATCATGTCCACTTGCCCTTTTACCAAAATTGGTCTGAGCCAGTGTCAGCCTCCTAACCAAAGGAGTATGGTTTCCTAACCAACCGGAGCTGGTATTTTTAGGAATGTCGTGTTCTCGCCCTTTTACCAACCGAAATTGGTCTGAGTTCGAACTATCATGTCCACTCGCCCTTTTACCAACCGGAGTTGGTCTGAGCTAGTGTACGCCTCCTAACCAAAGGAGTATGGTTTGTTCTCACCCTTTTACCAACCGGAGTTGGTCTGAGCTTGAACTATCATGTTCTATTTACTGCCGAGCAGCGTAGTGTTACACACTAGTATTCCCCGAAAAACTTTCAATACAAAGAGAGAAGATGGCGAAATATCATCATTTTATTCATATTGATGGAACTGCTTTACATTTTACATCACTGATAATACTTGCGTAGGTGTTCAGCATTCCATGCATTCTTAAATTCCTCTCCTTCTAGAGTTGCTATTCGGTAAGTTCCTGGTCGAACAACTTCTGTAACTCGGTAAGGTCCATGCCAGTTTGCTTCCAACTTATTGTGCTTCTGAATGACCTTTTTAGCACGTAATCTCCTTCTTTTAAGTCACATTTTTTCACCCTCTTATTGTAGAACAGGGCTGTTCGTTGTTGGTAAGCAGCATTCCTAATGGCTGCCTCTTCTCTAACCTCCTCGAGCATGTCCAAATCTAATCTCCTCATTAAGTAGCTGACTGGGGAATTAAAATTCAGCACTCTGTGTGTTGGAAGACCCAACTCGGCAGGTATTACGGCCTCACTTCCAAATGGCAGCATATATGGTGATTCTCCAGTTGCTGCTCGAGGAGTTATTCGGTAAGCCCACAATACTGACTGTAGCTCATTAATCCAATTAGCTTTAGCCTCACATAGCCTCTTCTTCAAACCATTTAGTAATGTTCTGTTCGTCACTTCAGTCTGTCCATTGCTTTGAGGATGGACTGGTGCTGAATGAACCTTCAAAATGTTTGACTGATGACAATAGGCGGCAAACTCCTCGTTATCAAATTGTGTTCCATGGTCTGTGATGAAGGCATGAGGGAGACCATATTGGCAGATGATGTTCTTCCAAACGAATTGGTACACCTTCTCGTATGTCATATCAATAAGTGGCTCAGCTTCTACCCACTTAGTAAAATAATCCACTGCGATGACGAGGTACTTGAATCTTCCTCGGGTCATTGGTAGTGGTCCAACCAAATCAATTCCCCACATGGAAAATGGCCAAGGGGAAGTTATGGGTGTCAACAATGCTTGTGGAGTTCGTCGAATGGAGGAAAAACGTTGGCATTTATCACATCTCTTAGCATAGGCTATACAATCAGCTCTCATCGTTGGCCAGTAGTATCCCTGCATCATCAACCTTTGCAAAAGAGTCCGACCTGCTACATGGGCTTCACAGGACCCTTCATGGATCTCTTCAATCAATTCTTTCACCTCGGAGGGATGTATATATCTCTGCAAACCTGCCATAATTCCTCGTCTATACAAAATACCATTAGTTAGTACATACCGAGCAGCTTTAAACTTCAATTTCTTGGCAGCGAGCTTATCCTCTGATAATTCCCCTTCCTCAATATATACCCTGATGGGATCCATCCAAGATGGTCCTAAATCAAGGGTAATAATATTCATCGTCAGGTCTTCATCTATGCTCCGACTTTCTAATACTTCAATTGGTATCGTTCTTCACAGCTCGGTATGACTAACTGATGCTAGTTGGGCCAGTGCGTGTGCTCGTGCATTCTCTATTCTTGGTATTCTGATCAACTGAATGGCATCAAATTCTGCCAACAACTCCATCACCTTTGCATGATACTTGACCATTAATTCTCCTTTAACTGCATATGTTCCCATCATCTGATTCACAATTAATTGATAATCACTGAACACCATCACTTGCTGTGCTTCCATAATCTTTGCTAAATTAAGACCTGCTATCATGGCCTCATACTCAGCCTCATTATTGGAAGCTTTGAATTGGAATCGCAGGGTGTATTCCATGTCAATCTTGTCTAGGGTGTTCAAAACAATCCCTGCTCCACAGCCTGTTGTGCAAGATAACCCATCTACATATAATCTCCATGTAGGTAACTCATCTTCAAATTTCTTATCTGACAAAGTTCCTCGGTGAAATATTTGGTGTTTCCTTTCATCCTCCCCTGATATTTCTCGCTCCTCGTCGATCATCTCTTCTCGCCCTTTTACCAACCGGAGTTGGTCTGAGCTCAAATTCGATGATACTTCAATATCCACAAGCCCTTTTACCAACCGGAGTTGGTCTGAGCTTGTGTTTATTGATCCTGTAACATCCACAGGTTGATCATTGAGCAACTTTTGTTCCTCGGGGATATCAGGATAAGTAAACTCTGCTATAAAATCTGCTACAGCTTGCCCTTTTAATGATGATCTGGGTTCATACACAATATCATATTCACCGAGCTCTATTGCCCAGTACATCAGTCTCCCTGATTTTTCTGGCTTATGATGGGTTTGTCTCAATGGCATGTCGGTATACACGACGATGGTATGGGCCTGGAAATATGGCCTCATTCCTCTACTTGCCTCAATTAATGCCAATGCCAATTTTTCCAGCTTTGGGTATCTGATCTCTGCACCTCGGAAAGCCTTACTTGTGTAATAAATTGGCTTCTGGACTCCATTCTCCATTCTGATCAATGCCGAGCTAACTGCATTCTCTAATACTGCCAGGTACAAGTGATATACCCGTTTATATCCTTGGCCTGGCTGAAGATTATCTTCAAAACGGACGACCCTACGAGGGGTCGACCCTTCACCAGGCTCCAGCTGGCCTCCACCAGGCCCAGACGACCCTACGAGTGGCCGACCCTTCCCCAGGCTCCAGACGACCCTACGAGGGTACGACCCTCCACCAGACTCCGGACGACACTACGAGGGGCCGACCCTCCACTAGGCTCCGGACGACACTACGAGGGTACGACAGAACGAGGCCAGAATTAAGCCAGACTCACTACCGGAAGGGACTTTGCCCTCGGCCTCGTCTCATAGGCCGAGGGTGACATCATCACAGCGCGTGGTTTGGGAGACGTGTGGAACAGTGCGCGTGAGGCTCCCATGGCACGTGGCAGACCGTTATAACCAAATCACACCCTCACGCGAGGGAATATTATCATTGGGCATCTATAGGTGTCAACAGGGGGTTGGCTAGATCATCATTCACATGCACCATGCATACTTGGGGGGTACACTACACCCCCCAAGACCTATATATACTTGTCACCTACAACCCTACAGGGGATCAGATTATTGCAACCCTAGCTAAAACTCTGTTTGTACACACAGTAGAGAGAGAGAGTGAGCTTATGTGCATTGTATCCAAGGCCATTAGTGCCCATACTTAGTGGATCACACACTCACAGTGGATGTAGGCCTAATTGGCTGAACCACTATACATCATTGTCTTTATTCCTCTTATACTCATCCCCTTCTACACACTTACATACTTATATACTTGCATCTCTATGGCGGCCATAGCTACTACTGTTTGAGCTCATTATCACTTATCCGGTGGTGCTAAATCTCAGCATCATCAGTTTGGCGCCGTCTGTGGGAACGAGAAGACATCTCTTCCTTTGCACAGCTTGACCTCACTGGGCACTCTGGTGGTGAACCAACACTCCCCCTGAGAGGAGGTGTTTCACCATTGAAAGAGACCCATTAAGGTTCCCAAGCTCACCATACTTCAGCTGTTCTAGCTCAAACGCATGGCACCTGAGATGCCACCACCACCACTTCCCCCACCGGATGAGGGGGGAAGACTCAGTTCCAGTCAGCCGCCGCCTCAGTCTGAGATGGCTGATGTGGCGGCAGCCCTAAAGTCTCTGGCAGCAAGCCAACGGATGATGCAGGAGCAGTTCACAGCTCTAAGCCAGAACATACTGAGACCACCCGGGGTCTCACCTGAGATGATTACTCCGGCAGCAGCTCCAGGACAGCATGAGGCCAGGGGACCACCCCAGGCACCACGCAAAGACCTGCCACCCCCTCAGTGGCGTAGGGATGTTGCTGACCCCCGGCGTCTGCGCCTGGGGAGGCAAGGGAACCCTTGCCCTGAGGACAGGTATGACGATCTGGAGGGAGAGGAGGCCCCAATTGAATGCTGGGAACCGTATGAGGTCTCCAACAACACTGTGCGACCCCTCTAGGATAGTAGAGGAAAGGGCGTGAGACCAAACCCTGATGATCGCCCGAGAGGCTCTGCTTTTGATCGCTTGAGCAGAGGGTCGGCCTTTGAGAGGCTAGGCCCAGTAAATGACCTGCGGGATAAGTTGTCTAGGTCAAGAAGTGCTGCAAGATCCAGGAAGGAGTCAGCAGATGGCCGACCCCTGAGGCGGGATGACGGCCAAAGGGAAGTGAACAGCCGACACAGGCCTGCTGCAGCAGAACCCTCCGTCCACCTTCAAGAGGCGGCTGGGGATAACATCGGCCACGCTGACCCTGTGAGGCCCTGGAATGACTCAATCCAGCGGTTAGAGGATAAGATAGGTGATATATTGAAGAGCCGAGATCCCCTTCAGAAGGGATATACCATAGGCTCACCCTTTGTGGTGAAGATAGTCGACTTCCCTACGCCATCAAGGTTCAAGCCACCTGTGGTCACCCCAAGATACGATGGGAGCACCAACCCTGTCCACCATGTTGAGATGTATCAATCGGCAGCAGACATATACTCTATCTCAGATGAGATGAGATGTCGTGCCTTCTCCGGAACCCTGACGGGGGCTGCACACGTTTGGTACACGTCTCTTCCAAAAAATTCCATTGAAAACTTTAAGCAGTTGGCAGACCGGTTCATCCATAACTTTTGCTTTGGAGTAAGACCACAGAAGAAGACCACACACCTGCTCTATGTCAAGCAGGGGAAGAATGAGAGTCTGAGGGACTACATAGCCAGATTCAATAAAGAGAAGCTGGAGGTAGAAGACTACGAGGAAAGCATAGCTATGACAGCCCTGATTGGAGGACTCCAAAAGGGGAAGCTGTTATGGAAGCTTGCTGAAGACCCTCCGAGGACGATGGCCGAATTGCTGTCGATAGCAGGAAAGGTGATGAACGCCGAAGAGGCGATGGCCACAAAATATGAAGACGAGAAGGGAGGTACTGGTGGGGGTAAGTACCCTAAGAAGAACAAAGCGGGGAAGAAGAGGTCCACGGACGACAAGTTCGCTGGTTACACCCCTCTGACGGTCAACTGTGAGCAAATTCTCAATGAGATAAAGAGTGACCGATCCCTGAAGTGGCCTGAGAAGCTAAGGGCAGCACCTGGCAAGAGAAATAAGAACCTGTGGTGTGAATTTCATCAAGACCACAGTCACGTGACAGACAAATGCTTTGCTCTGAAAGATGAGATTGAGAAGATGCTGAAAGAAGGGAAGCTCAGAAAGTACATCGACAGAGGCGCCTTCAAGAGGGGACGACCCCAGAAAGAAGCGAGTCGATGCATGTAGAGAGGGTCCTCAAAAAAGAGGGGACGACCCTTCTGATGATGAGGACGACCCTGACCTCCCGCCGAGAGACGATCAGGGCCCCGTCAAGAGGCTTAATATGATCTCGCTCGGGGTGGGAATGATCTCTGGGGGTCTGGAAGGAGGAGGGTCGAAAGTCGCAGATAGGAAGGCCCACGTGGCAGAAGCCAGGGCAGTGACGAAGACTGTACATTCGACCTCTCTGGAGGCCAAGCCAGAAAAGAGGAAGAAGGTGGACATGGACACACTGATAGTAGGGTTCTCAATAATGGACTTCAAAGGCCTCCTGGCCCCGCATGATGACCCTCTCGTCATCACGACCAGGGTGCATGGGTGTGAGGTACCGAGGATCCTGGTGGATGGGGGCTCATCTGCGGATGTAATGTTTTGGCCATGCTTCAAGGCCTTAGGTCTCAGCCGTGCTAGACTCGTCCCGTACCATCATCTGTTGATTGGATTCAGCGGGGAAAAAGTTCACCCCCTTGGAGTGTATGAGGTCGATGTCAGGATGGGGGATGAATGGCCGAGATGGCTCACCAAGAAGGTCAGTTTCTTTGTGCTGGATGAGCATGTGTTTTCGGCATACAACATCATACTGGGACGTGTGTCCCTCAAGGGGTTTGAAGCTGTGCCGTCCACAGTCCACCAGATGGTTAAGTTCCCTACCCCTTACGGGGTGGGGGAAGTTCAGGGAGACCAGACGACAGCGAGAGAGTGATACTACAACTCCGCTGAAGAAAGGGAGGCACACAAGAGGGCTACAGCCACTTACAACATTGATACCCTAGACCCCAGGGACGAGACGAAGCTCAAAAAAGGAGAGGCCGCTAAGGAGGTAGAACCCATCATCCTCGATGAGGATGACCCGGGAAAAACCATCCAGGTTGGTAAGTCTCTGAAGCCCAGTATCAAGGAAGACCTCATCAAACTGTTGAGGAGAAGACGAAGCGTCTTCGCGTGGAGTCATGTAGATATGCCAGGGATCGACCCTGAAATCATGTGTCACAAACTCAATGTGGTAGAGGGAGTGAAGATGGTAAAGCAGAAGAGGAGGATTTACTCTAGAGAGAAGTACGAGGTCATCAGGGATGAGGTTAAAAAATTACAAGATGCTGAGTTTATCAGGGAGTTCATCTACCCTGAATGGCTGTCCAACGCAGTCATTGTCCCAAAGGCCAACGGGAAGTGGCGGATGTGTGTGGACTTCACAGACCTCAACAAGCACTGCCCCAAAGATAGCTTCCCTCTCCCCCGCATTGACCAGATGGTAGACGCTACTGCAGGCCACGAGCTCATGAGTTTTATGGATGCCTACTCAGGGTACAACCAGATCTTCATGAACCCTGAAGACTCGGAGAGGACTGCCTTCATCACTGACAAGGGTACATACTGCTATAGGGTCATGCCCTTCGGTCTAAAAAATGCGGGGGCAACGTACCAGCGCCTCGTAAATAAAATGTTCGAAGACCAAATTGGGAAGTCTATGGAGGTCTACGTGGATGACATGCTGACCAAGAGTTTGAAAGCAGATGATCATGTGGCAGACCTGAAGAGGACCTTTAATACGATGGAAAAGTACCAAATGAAGCTTAATCCGACCAAGTGTGTCTTCGGGGTCGGAGCGGGGAAGTTCTTGGGGTTCATTGTCAATCAAAGAGGCATCGAGGCCAATCCTAAAAAGATAAAGGCCCTTATTGAGATGAAGACCCCCAAGTCCATTAAAGACGTTCAGAGGCTCACAGGGAGAGTGGCTGCCTTGAACATATTTGTGTCAAGGGCCACAGACAGGTGTCTACCATTCTTCAAGATCCTCAGGAAGGCCTTTGAATGGAGTGAAGAGTGTTATGAGGCTTTCAAGGAGCTAAAATCATACTTAGGGTCTCCCTTGCTGCTGTCACGACCCGTGCAGGGTGAACGACTTTACGTGTACCTCGCCGTCTCAGAGTCTGCCATCAGCGCAGCCATTGTGAGAGACGAGTATGGTATACAGAAGCCTGTATATTTTAACAGCAAGGCACTCCAGGGGGCAGAGCAAAGATACCCTAGGATGGAAAAGTTGGCCTACGCCTTGATCCATGCCTCAAGGAAGATGAAACCGTACTTCCAGTCCCATACTATGGTCATCCTTACTGACTCTCCTCTTAGGCAGGTCCTACACAAGCCTGAAAAATCAGGAAGGCTAATGACCTGGGCTATAGAGCTGGGGGAGTTCGATATTGTGTATCAGCCTAAGACAGCCATTAAGGGGCAGGCATTGGCATATTTCGTGGCTGAATTTACTTGGGAGAGTGACGAGGCCGAGGGTGAGGGTCTAAGCCAGACAGATACCCAGCAAGGTAGGTTCACCGACCCTCCTGCAGATAAGGCTGAGACAAGCACCGCTAGAAGAAAGGTGGCTGAAAATGAAGAGGGAAGATACCTTTTTAGGCAAGGGTCACTCATCGAGGGAAATTTCTCGAAGGAACATGCTGTGTGGAGTCTCTTCGTCGACCGGTCCTCTTGCGAAAGCGGGAGAGGAGCTGGATTGATAGTATCAGCACCCAACGGCACAGACATCGAGTACGCCCTGAGGTTCAATTTCAAAGCCTCCAACAATGAGGCTGAGTATGAGGCCTTGATAGCTGGCCTTTCCTTGGACAAATCTCTTAGTGTCGGCCAAATTTTGGTTCACAGTGATTCAAGGCTGGTGGTGAATCAGATACTAGGAGCCTATGAGGCCAAAGACGAGAGGATGGCTAGGTATCTTGAGAAGGTGAGTTCATTGCTAAAAAACTTTAAAGAAGTGAAATTCAAGAGGATACCTAGGCTCGACAATGGCCGTACCGACGCCCTTGCAAGGTTGGCCTCAGCTACTAGGACAGACATAAGGAGGACAATCCCGGTAGAAATCTTGCTTCGACCAACTATCGAAGACGTCGAGGGAACACTTGGAATTTGCATGAATGTTTCTCAAGAACCTTCATGGATGGATCCTCTGATCAGATACATTAAAGGGGGAGAGATGCCAGAAGCAAGCCAAGAGAGGAAGAAGCTGAGATACAGGGCTGCAAAGTTCACTGTCATCGGAGACACGCTGTACAAAAAGGGGTTTCTGCTCCCCTTACTTAGGTGTGTGCATCCCTTAGAAGTCCCTTCTATTTTGCAAGATGTGCATGAAGGGTCATGCTCAAGCCACATTGGGGGTAGATCCTTGGCAAAGAGGGTGATCACCCAAGGCTACTGGTGGCCGACCTTGGGGAAAGTTGCTGCCGCATATGTTAAAAAGTGTGATAAATGCCAAAGATTTGCTACCATCCCTCACCAACCTCATCAGCCTCTTACCTCCATTACATCCCCATGGCCGTTTGAAGTGTGGGGGATTGACCTGGTAGGACCCTTACCGAGGGCAGTCAATCGGTTCCTCATCGTAGCAATTGACTACTTTTCAAAGTGGGTAGAGGCCGAACCAATGGTCACGATCACGGAGCAGAAGACCTTCCAGTTCATCTGGAAGAATGTGATATGCAGATATGGTCTACCCAACACCCTCATCTCGGATAACGGGACCCAGTTCAAGAATGCCTCTCTGCAGAAGTACTGTGAGAGGGTAAGTATCAAACAATTTTTCTCCACCCCAGGCCGACCTCAGGCCAATGGGCAAACCGAAGTTACGAACAGGACAATCCTAGATGGAATTAAGAAGAGGCTTGACGAGGCAAAAGGAAGATGGGTCGAGGAGTTATATGCAGTGTTGTGGGCGTACAGGACGACAGTAAGGACCTCTACTGGGGAGACCCCATTCATGTTAGCTTATGGATCAGAAGCAGTCATCCCCACCGAAGTAGAGTTTCCCACTCATAGGGTCCAAATGTACGACCCCCAGGGAAATACGGAAGAGAGGAGACTTGACCTGGACTTGATTGAGGAAAGAAGGGAGGATGCTGAGATAAGGAAGGCTTCCTACCAGCAGAGGACCGCAAGGTTTTACAATCAGAGGGTGAAACAGAGACCTATCGCAGTAGGAGACTTGGTTCTCAAGAAGACTTGGCAAAATCCCAACAAACTCCATCCTAATTGGCACGGCCCCTACAGGGTCATCGATGAAGTTGTCCCTGGGACATATAGACTAGAAAACCTAGAAGGTGAACCTTTTTCCAACCCCTGGAACGCAGATCATTTGAAGAAATACTACCAATAGTGTTGTAAGGTCTTGATAGACCATAGTTGTAATAGGAGTTGCTCCAACAGGACACTTTGGAAAATTAATGAGAAATATGATTCCCCTCACCCTATAGTTGTCAGTTCCAGTATGCGTGGAAACATCTACAAAAAACCATTAATTTGGTAAGTGGATCCCTCGGCTATAATGAGGACCAGTGGAGGGGACGATCCCTCCACTGTTCTCAAAAAAGACGAGGGTAGACTTCATAAAAATCATTAGTTTGGTTTGTTGAACCCTCGGCTATAATGAGAACCAGTGGAGGGGATGACCCCTCCACTGTTCTCAAAAAAGACGAGGGTAGAATACATAAAAATCATTAGTTTGGTTTGTTGAACCCTCGGCTATAATAAGGACCAGTGGAGGGGACGACCCCTCCACTGTTCTAAAAAAAGACGAGGGTAGACTACATAAAAATCATTAGTTTGGTTTGTTGAACCCTCGGCTATAATGAGGACCAGTGGAGGGGACGACCCCTCCACTGTTCTCAAAAAAGACGAGGGTAGACTACATAAAAATCATTAATTTGGTTAGTTAAACCCTCGGCTATAATGAGGACCAATGGAGGGGACGACCCCTCCACTGTTCTCAAGAAAGACGAGGGTAGACTTCATAAAAATCATTAGTTTGGTTAGTTGAACCCTCGGCTATAATGAGGACCAGTGGAGGGGACGACCCCTCCACTGTTCTCAAGAAAGACGAGGGTAGACTTCATAAAAATCATTAGTTTGGTTAGTTAAACCCTCGGCTATAATGAGGACCAGTGGAGGGGACGACCCCTCCACTGTTCTCAAGAAAGACGAGGGTAGACTTCATAAAAATCATTAATTTGGTTAGATGAACCCTCGGCTATAATGAGGACCAGTGGAGGGGACGACCCCTCCCCTATTCTAAAAAAAGACGAGGGAAGACTACATAAAAATCATTAATTTGGTTAATTGAACCCTCGGCTAAAATGAGGACCAGTGGAGGGGGCGACCCCACCGCTGTTCTCAAGAAAGACGAGGATAGGTTTTATTTAAAACCATTAAATTGGTTCATTGAACCCTCGGCTATAATGAGGCCAGATGAGGGGACGACCCCACATTGGTCCTAAAAAAAGACGAGGGAAGGGTTAGTAGCATCATCATCAACAAGGAGCAAACCATAAAAGAAGGAAATAAGGAAGACAACAATGGTGGAAGGAAGAGACGATGGTATTAATATAAAGCGTCCAAGTGTTTTACAATACATAGAACAAAAATACAAAAATGAGGGTATGGGCCACAGACGGCCACCCTAAGGGGCGATATCAGAAGGCAGAGCCTCAACATCAACCAATGGGGTCTCTTCAGCAATCATGAATGGCCGATCCTCAGACGTGCCGAACCCCTCAACATGAACTTGGGACTCCACTTGCGACAGGGCCTCAGCAATCAAGGGATCATCCAGCTGAACCACCTCAAGAGAAGGGAGGATGGACGATACTGTGTCGGCAAACTTTAGGACGACCCACCGACAGGCCGTCCTAATTCCCCTCTCAAGATATTCAAGGTCGAAGCCTTGGAATTCGTCAGAGACCTTGTAAGCCTCAATAGCATCAGCCCCGGCTTTCCTGACAGCCTCTTCAAGATCAGTTTTATGTTGGGCCTCCAGGTTGATCAGAGCCGAGTCCCTCTCCTTAATGAGCAAGTCTTTAGCCTGCAGATCGGCATCATGCTGCCTCATCAGCTCATCAAGGAATCTAGCGTGCTCAGTCCTTGTACTCTCCAGCTCGGCCCTCGCAGTGTCCAGCTCTGTCCGTAGGTCGGCCTCTTGTTGAATGGCCCTCTCAGCTTCGTGAAACTTTTGTTGATTCTCGGCCATCCACTTGGTGGCTGAGGTCAAGGCACAAACAGACTGCAAGAAAAAATGAACAAACATCAAGATGGGCCGAGGTAACAGTTAGTAAGAATAAAATTAAAAGGTCAAGACCAATACCTGAGCAAGGGAGTGCAGACCATAGTCGTACACTTTGGCAGGGGGCATCTTCGCCAAGAACTCGAAGTCAGAGGCCGACGGTGCAGAGAACATCGAGGCCTTGGCTGCCCTCAAGTTTGTGATCAGCGACGAGGGGTCGGCCCTCAGATGGGCCAGATTTTGAGACCAGAAGACCCCCATGCTCGACGAAGAGGTTGCCCCCTCAGAGGCCTCGACCCTGGCCCTTGTCTTAGGGTCAGGCCGATGATCAACTGGAGCCTCAGGCTCCTTCCTTTTGTGGCTATCGGCTGTCGGCTCAACAACCGTCGGCCCTGAGGCCCTCGTCTTCTTTGGAGCTTGCTGAGGCTCCTTCCCCTTCTTCTTTGACAAACCAGCGAGTAGGCTTGGAGCAGTCATTTCCCAGAGGTAATCTGACACACCTACAGGACGACCTGAAAAGGGTACCATGCATCAGAAAAATACAGAGATAAATAGGAAGCACTTCAAAAAAGTAAAGAATGGAAAACGTGCTGTATAACTCACATAGTTCCGTCAGAGGGCCGACCCTCAGACCAGCTTCTTTGAGGTACCGAGGGGTCATCAAATCTTCGAACTTTGGGATCTCACCCCCTCTCCCTCGTCCCCTCAGATACTCAACAATATCCCTTTCCTCCAGGCTAAGTCCGGGGTCTGACCTAGCTTTCATTGAGGGATTAGACCATTTGTTAGGGACCCTCGGACCATCGGCAGAAGGGGACGCCTCGGTGGAGCACTCCCACGCCCCAGATATGAAGAAGAATTTCTTTTTCCAATCATGATTGGAAGTTTGAGCCACGTGGAGAAGTTTCTTCTCAGACCTTCTCGCCCCAAGATGATAGTATCCGGGCTGTTTAGATGAAGAGGTGATGTTGTAACAAGCCAAGAATACGTCGGACGAGGGCTCATCAGTGAAAGAATTTTTCCACAAGGAAATGTAACCCAGAATCGTCCTCCAAGAGTTGGGTGGAAGTTGAGAGGGGGAGACGCCCAGAGCCGACAGAATATCTACAATGGCAGGGTGGAAGGGAAGTCTGACACCTACCTTGAACATTTGCTCATAAACTGCAACCTCTCCCTCTTGACAGTCAAAAACCCTCTCAGTATCAGAGGGAACCCTCATAGTTACCCCAGAGGGCACTCCGTAAATATGCCTCCATATCAGAAGGTCTCTATCCCTAACGAAGGAGATAAAGGACGAGGCATGGGAGGTGTCAACCTCATCATCTGTATCATTGTCCTCATCCTCATCTCCTTCCCCCTCATCACCTGCAGGAGGACCCTGGGGAAAAGACACTTGGAAGGAATTGGGGGATAGGGTTGTCACAGGGACAGCCTCAGAGGGGATCGTACCTTCGGCCTCTCGGGGAGGGCTAAGGTCAGACGTGTCCCTTTTACCGGACGTTCCAGCACCAGTTGGCGAGGAAGCTCTCTCGTCCATTTCACTTGATTTGGGTGTCTCGTCCGGACGAGATGACGACCCACAAGAATCAGAGGGTTCAGATGGTCTTATGGTGGCAAGAGGAACGGGAAAGATGGGTCGTACCCAATTAGGGTCGGCCCCTCGTCTCCTCTCTTCCTCTTCCTCTATTCGTCTGATCTCGATAAATAGTTTCTCTCTCAAAGATGGGAATTCAGACACTAAGTTGTAAAGCCTCCTAAGCATTAAAGGGAAGACCCTACACTTGGAGAAATTACACTAGACTTGTCTAATTCAACTACAAACACTTGGGGGATTGACCAGGTTTGACTTCTAGATTAAACCAAAGAACTAAAAAGTTTTTGTCAATAACGTTCAAGAACAAACAACCGGAGAAGACACCGGAAAAGGCTATGGGGGAACTCTAAGAAAGTGCCGACCTACGACCCTAAAAAATACACAGAAATGAAGACAAAAGAAGGCGCGGGGAGAAAAATGTTACCTGATGAGGAGAGAACAAGAGCGCTGCGAGGCCTGAAGGATTGAAGGCTGCAAATGGCGACTGGTTCTAGAGAGAGAGTAAACTTAGGCGCGAAGAAGAAGAAGCTGTGGAGAGAGAGAATTTAAAAACTCTTAAATACCTTGGTAATAAATGGGCACATTTGCCAAGAAGGGTCTAATCAGGGCACAGAGCCCCATGCAAGTGTGCAGCCGCCCTGCCTTGGGAACTTGAATAGCAATGAGTACCTGCCCATGTGTCACTCACCTAACTGGTCATACACGCATCTCAATTTCAGCATTATCCCTCAGCCATCTCAATGACACCTATGGCTAAGGGCTGGGGGGTGATTGATATACCCGTTTATATCCTTGGCCTGGCTGAAGATTATCTCCAAAACGGACGACTCTACGAGGGGCCGACCCTTCACCAGGCTCCAGCTGGCCTCCACCAGGCCCAGATGACCCTACGAGTGGCCGACCCTTCCCCGGGCTCCAGACGACCCTACGAGGGGCCGACCCTCCACCAGGCTCCGGACGACACTACGAGGGTACGACAGTACGAGGCCAAAATTAAGCCAGACTCACTACCGGAAGGGAATTTGCCCTCGGCCTCGTCTCATAGGCCGAGGGTGACATCATCACAGCGCGTGGTTTGGGAGACGCGTGGAACAGTGCGCGTGAGGCTCCCATGGCACGTGGCAGACCGTTATAACCAAATCACACCCTCACGTGAGGGAATATTATGTCATCATTGGGCATCTACAGGTGTCAACAAGGGGTTGGCTAGATCATCATTCACATGCACCATGCATACTTGGGGGGTACACTACACCCCCCAAGACCTATATATACTTGTCACCTACAACCCTACAGGGGATCAGATTATTGCAACCCTAGCTAAAACTCTGCTTGTACACACAGTAGAGAGAGAGAGTGAGCTTATGTGTATTGTATCCAAGGCCATTAGTGCCCATACTTAGTGGATCACACACTCACAGTGGATGTAGGCCTAATTGGCTGAACCACTATACATCATTGTCTTATTTCCTCTTATACTCATCCCCTTCTACACACTTACATACTTATATACTTGCATCTTTATGGCGGCCATAGCTACTACTGTTTGAGCTCATTATCACTTATCCGGTGGTGCTAAATCTCAGCATCATCAACAAGTACAACTTTTCTCCCATTACTGGCCTGGACAATAGTGGAGGTGCTCCCAAATATTTCTTCAAGTCTTGAAAGGCTTTTTCACATTCATAATTCCATTCGAAAGTTTTTCGAAGTGTTTTGAAGAATGGGAGGCATCTATCAGTTGCTCGGGATACAAATCTGTTGAGAGCTGCAACCCGTCCTGTAAGACTCTGCACTTCTTTCTTCGTCATTGGAGATCGCAACCCTAAAAGAGCTTTGATTTTTTCTGGATTCTCCTCAATGCCTCGCTGGTTGACGATGTATCCGAGGAACATTCCTTCTCGTACTCCAAATGTGCACTTCGTCGGGTTGAGCTTCATTTGATATTTATCCAGTTGATCAAAGGTCTGACCTAAGTCAACTAGATGATCAGCAGCTTTCTTGCTCTTTATCAGCATATCATCGACATAGACTTCCATATTGCAACTGATTTGTTCGACAAAAACCTTGTTCATCAGCCGCTGGTATGTCGCTCCTGCATTTTTCAAACCAAAAGGCATAACATTATAACAATAAGTTCCCCTAGGGGTAATAAAAGAAGTACTTTCCCTGTCTTCAGGTTTCATTTTGATGTGGTTATAGCCAGAGTAAGCATTCATGAAGCTGAGTAGCTCGTGTCCCGAGGTAGCATCCACTAGTTGATCAATTCTGGGCAATGGAAAGTGATCCTTTGGGCATTCCTTGTTGAGATCGGTGAAATCAACAAACATTCTCCATTTATTATTTTTCTTCTTTACCATCACCACATTTGCTAACCAGTCTGGATATTTCACATCTTCAATGAATTGGGCTTTCTGGAGCTTCTCGACCTCCTCTTGTATAGCTTGATTCTTCTCGGGACTAAATACTCTTCTTCTCTGCTTGACATGCTTGATCTCCTTATTCACATTGAGCTCATGAGATAAGAAGTTAGGATCTATTCCTGGCATGTCTTCATGACTCCATGCAAAAGTTTTCTTTTTGTTTCTCAAGAAAGTTATCAACTCCTGTTTTATTGAAGCATCCAACGACGAACCTATCTGAGTTGTTCGTTCAGGGTGTTCATCGTCTAGGATAACATTTTTTGTAGATTCCACCACCTGTCCTTTTACAAGTTGGGATTCATCTCTGGGATCCAGTGTTTCAATTTCTGTACCTTCATCCACCTGGTAGGTAGTAGTCTTTTTCCTTGACACTTCAGGCTCCTCTTACTCGGCAGATGAATAATAGCATTCCCGAGCTACTTTTTGATCACCTTTCACAACTCCTACTCCAAAATTTATTGGGAATTTTAAGCACTGATGTACTGTAGATGGAACTACTTCGAACTTCTTCAAACCAACTCTTCCCATGATTATATTGTAAGCTAATTGCACATTTTTATCCATCACAAAGAAGCGTATTCTTTCTGTTCGACAAGCAGGCCAAGTTCCAATGAATATATCCAACTTGATCGTCCCAAGTTGAAAAACCTTCTCGCCAGCAAAACCCAGGAGAGGTCTGTGATAAGGCTCCAATTGAGATAATTTTAAATTTAAACTGTCAAAGCATGAGTAGAACATGATGTCTGCCGAACTACCATTATCTACCAAAACCCTTGAAATCACTACTTCTTTCATCCTCATTTTGATCACCAAAGGGTCGTCGTGAGGGTAAAGAACACCTGCAAGGTCGTTTTTTGAAAAACCAATGACTAGCTTCTCTTTGTTTATCTTCCTCGGGCGATCCTCCTCAGCCAAATTTATCCGTTGAATGTATAAGCAAGCCTGAGCCTCACCGAGGTAAGCTTTTCTTTCTGCAGTAAGATCTCCTCCTCCTGCATCTCCGCCTGTAATAACATTACAATCAAATGTTCCAAAACGTATTGAAAATACCTCGCGTTCTGGTTGCCTTGGCCTTTTGGGAAGATCGGGGTCATCCTCTGTATCATCTTCATGATCCCTTTTCCATTTTCTTCTGCCCGAAGAGGAGATATAGACCTCTCTCTTGCTCGATTTTCATTTCCTCTTTCATTTCTACGATCAACATACTTTGATAACTTTCCTCGTCTAATGAGAGTTTCAATCTCTTTCTGGAGGGCTATGCAATTTTTAGTCATATGACCATGATCCTTATGAAACTCGCAATATTTATCTCTATTTCTTTTGACAGGGTCCGACCTCAGTTTCTTTGGCCACCTTACTTCCTCGTTATTCTTGATTTCTTCCAAGACATGATTAATACCCATTTTCAAAGGAGTATAATTATCGAATTTCTTCAGGACTTCCCATGACGACTTATTATTTTTGGAATGCTTGTCACCGCCATTGCCCTTATGCTCTTTCTTCTTAGATTTGTCGACTTCCACCTTGGTTTCTTTATCCATATTCTTCTTCGAAGCCATAGCCTCCTCGACATTCATGATTTTGGCCGCTTTTGCCATCAACTCTGACATAGTTGTAGGTGGATCTTTGGCCAAAGTGTAATAAAATTTGTTAGGCAACAACCCACTCATCAATGCGGTGATTGATGTCTTTTCTTCATAATCTATGACTTCCAGCTTCTCGTTATTGAAACGAGTTATGTAATCTCTAGTACTCTCACCAGATTTTTATCTAACACTTAACAAGTGTGCTACCCGTTTTACTGGCTTTGCTCCAAAATAGAAATTGTCGATGAATAACTCGGCCAATTGAAAGAAAGTTGAAATCTTACCCCGAGGAAGATTGTTGTACCATATCTGGGCAGATCCAGTAAGAGTTCCTGAGAATGCTCTGCATCTCATCTCGTCGGGGACAGCATAGATGTCGGCAGCAGCTTGATATTGCTCTATGTAAAGAACAGGATCTGTCTTTCCATCGTATTTGGGGGTCACCACAGGGGCTTTAAACTTTGACGGTGTAGGAAAATCCACAATGGCCTGTACAAAAGGTGTCCCTTGAACAAAAGTTCGTTGTAGGGGGTTCTTCACCTTAGCCATTTCTCCCAATCTATCCTCCAACCGCTGAATGGAACCTTTCCACGCATCATTTCCTTCCTCGGGCTTATTAGTTCGAGCCATTGATTGTTCTGACATGGACTCCTGAGATCTATCTTGACAAGCAGCTGGTCGTGATTGTGCTGATCCTCCTCTTAGATCTGATGGTTGTCGGAAACTCCTCGACATGGTCTTAGGTGGACTCCTATTCCTCCTAGGGCCTAATCGACTGAAGGGAGACACCCTGCTCAGTCTTTCCAAGGCACCGGGTCTCTCTGGAGAGAGTGTGATACGTTGATCAGTATCTGTAGCCCGTATTGACGAAGTTCGCCCAGGTTGATAAGAGAAATCATCAGATTCCTCATTACGATATGACTCAGTACGCCTGGATCGTGAAGAAAGTAAATAGGTTTGCCTCTGACCACTTCGCTGTCCCGAATGTGCAGGTGCACCGCCATAGAGGGTTTGTATGAGTTGTCGCATTGTTTCTTGCATGGCGGTTTGTCCTTGAGCCAGATTCGTCATAATTCCTGCCAGATCTGGAGGTGCAGAGGGATTTGGAAGATTTCCAGCATTTCCAGCATTTTGATTGCTGGATTCTGGATTATCTGCCATTGATGATGAATGATTTTTGGTGAAAAACGATAACAACAGTAGTTTCCCACAGACGGCGCCAATCTGTTGATGTAAAAAATTAGATTGCTTCTAATTATTTAATCACAGATAAATATAAATGAGACAAAGAATTTTAAAGTGGTTCAGCCTTATAAGAACGGCCTACGTCTACTGTTTCTATTATTGCCAAGTGTTTTGGAGTTCTCGATATGTAATTCTATCAAGAAAATCCGGTCTCTTTGAATGAGGGTGATACAATGTATTTATAGCCCTTAGGCTGTACATGTGAAAGGGTAAACAATTAATGCCCTTTAAGAGTATACGTCTGTATGATAAGCATTCAATGAATAGTTGAACTGTTGATTATCTGGCAATCAATGCTGTGGTCGAGATGCATCTCGGACCGCCTTAGTTGCTCGTCGTTCAGGAGTTCCTCAGAGTGTTGGAGTTCCTCGAAGTACACTTGCTGCTCGGAGTGAGTATGACTTGGTCAGGGAATTAAACTTCCTCGTTGCTATTTTGCCATGTAGATTGACACGTGTCTTCTTATTATTCGTCTATATTAGCATACTAATTTTGGTATCAACACTATCTATGGGGACCACCCTTGTTTCCTCCACCCTTAGCTTTTTGTACTTTAGTTGCTATTTAGATAGCGTGTCTCTATATTTGGATGCTTCGATAATGGTCTCTTTCTCTTTTTTCTTGTCATACTTAGGCCTAATGGAAGTAATAAAGCATTGTTAAGCAACGACCTGATTATCCCCATGATCCTTGATGCATTTGAGTTTCTAGTGGTAAGTGAAGAGTACACCTTGCATGGAATGAAGATATTCTCTCTAAGGATAAAGTTATAAGTAGAATCAATATCTACCACTAAAAACTCGATCAACTTTGAGATTTTCCTAGCCCTAACTAGTAGTTACACATTTCCTAATGGCATAGTCATCTTTCCAGTAAAGCCGATCAGAGAGATGGTCACTTCTTTCAAATCTTCCATCTTGAGGTTAAGTTTTTTGAACAACATCAAGTATATAACTTCGAAGGAGCTTCCTTGATTGACTATTAGCTTATCCACATCCCAGTTTGCAATCTTAAGGGTGATTACTAGTGCATTGTGACGTAGGCTCCTAACCCCGACCAGGTCATCCTCAGTGAAGACTATATATTTGTTGTAGTCTATATCTTCTGAGATTCAGCGTTTTTCCACTGGACTCTTGGCAGGGTCAATCTGGAAGGCCTCCATTACAGTAGTGACTTTTTTGAGCTCCATTCGAACGTCGTTGCCTCGGATTTATTTAGAACTTAAGGTAGCGTGGATGACAGTTAACTCATGTCCCAACTCGTCTTCTAAGACATTGTCTTACTTGAAATCGACATTGAAGGAGACCTTATGACCTTTCTTCTCTACGTATTCATTTAAATGTCCAGTCTGGGCTAGTTCATCCAGATGAGTTTTGAGGTCTTTATAAATCTCTATTTTATGCCCGTTCTACGTATGATAAGCACACCTAAGCGCACTATTCCTCTTTATCAGATCGCCTCCCATTTTCTTGGGAAGCCTGTGGAATTATTTATCATTGATTTTACTTGGAATCTTGAAAATTGATTCCTTGAACACGATATTAATTTATTGGAAAGCCTTAGTTGGGTATGCTCTGTCCCCATTCGTAGGCCCTTCTTTCTATTTCTTACCCCTTCTTTATCACTTCCTTTGGTCGCCTTCACGCGCCCAATTTTTTTTGGTTATGGGAAACCACATCTTCAACCTTATCATACTTATCTATGTGAGACATGAGGTTATCAATGGCATATATTTCCTTCTCGGTTAAGGACAAATAAATTATGTAGTTATGGGGTAGAACTATCTTAAAAGAGGCCATAGTGACCTTCTCTAAGCAGTCTTCGACTTCATTCCAGGTTTCCTAGTACCAGTCGACATATTCTTGCAAGGTCTCTTCTGTTCTTCCTCATCGCAAGGGGAAAATCCATTCTATTCGAATGAGAGTTGCTTGCGATGAAGTGAGTAGTGAAGGCTTAGATGATTGACTTTAAATCATTGATCGACCTATGTGGCTTTCTTTTAAACCACATTTGTGCAATGTCCCTCAGGCTTGAGGGGAATATGCAACACATAAAAGCATTATTGTGATTCCACAGGGTTATAGCCTGCCTGTACTGGCACACTTGACTAATGGGGTCAGTCTTTTCATCACAAATTTTGAGGCTTTGGGTTGGAAACTTCTTTGTAAGCTATTTACCCTCAACTTCCCTTAGAAAAGGGGGATTGGATTTGAGTGATGAGGGGACCTCCTATATAGTTCTTTAGTGTATTTAGTCCCACTATTTGTAGGGTGTTGATCCAATTCACTCCTTACCAGATTATGGATATCGTGTCTATGGTGTCCTTCTTCTTGATTCTGACTTATTGGGTGACTTTCATGCTCGGATTGGTCATAATCACGATGTGAACTCCTTCCTCAGCTATGAGTCTTGCTCGCCTGAGGGCTAGGTGTTTGACCAAGACATTTATGCTTGTCTCTTTGAGATTTCATTCTATTGTTTCTAGGCATCACTGTAGATTCGTGTTTTCCTCCATTTGGAGGTGTGTAGCCACCACTTGTTGATGGAGACGTTGTTCATATGCATCGACAAACTATGAGATTTAATTGGATCTAGGATACTCATTGCTTTACTGAGAATACAACTCTTGTGGGTGGTAATGCGATTGAGGGGAGCCTTGGCTCCTATTAAGGTGGATCTTAGGCCTAACTCTATGCAGCGATAGTTCACCTTGATAATTACTCAGGAGAGGTGCACTGTGGGGGTGAGACATGGATGTTTGCTCCCTTTAACTGATTTGAGCAGATAAAACTCATTTTCTACAGACAATGTCAATTGTGAGTGAAATTAATTCACGAATGATTATCCTAAACATTTAATGTAGAGCATAAAGAAAATAATCTTACAAGAAAAATATTTACGTGGTATGCAATGGTCTGAATCCACAGGGTGTTTCACTTTTCTTATTATTCTTCTTTTATTTTATAACAAGAATTATGTGTCCCCTTTTCCCTAGGGTGAGGGTTACATTTATAGATAGGGAATACATGGAGCCGTGTAGGACTTGTTCATTCTGCATATTAAGTTGTTGCTTGATTTGTGTTCATTTCCTCCGATATCTATGCATGTGGAGTTTATCTTTGGGGTTATCTCATGTAACGATCTCTACCCATCCATAGTGTACCGATCTTTATTTAGACCCAGACTATTTGGGCCACTCTGTTCCTCCCTCACAATATATGGCAACAAAAGTCTTGTGTTAAAGAGCGACTTGCGAGATCTTCAAGTCCAAAAGTCTATGTAGTCTACATGAATGTGCTCCACTCTATGATTAAAGCCTATGTGGCTCAAATGACTCAATAACTCAAATGTTTTGTCACAAAATTTATCTAACTTCAATATACAACAGTTACAATACGAATTTTTTCATTTTTTAATCTCCCCCTTTGGCTATTCCATGGAAAAACCCCCCAAATCAAATTACTCTTGACTTACTCCGACCTAGACCACTCCACATCATCCATATAATGATAGTAGTAAGAAGTAATGCGCATATGAGTCCATAAGACAAACGCTACATCAATGTCAAGTTTGAAACATGGGTCGAAGGCCGATCAAAATGACTATACCTCAAATCACATGAAACAAAAAAGAGCATCACACAGGTAATATCACTCACAAAGAGTTGTTCCCCTTGCTTTGTTAATCCTTCAAAAATTCAATAAGATATAAATAATATAAAGCATGTAAGCATGTGAAATATGAAAAGAATCATCTATTATCAATGAGTACAACAAGAATGGGCTCCCCTACATGAAATATCACGATAAAAATGTATCTCCCCCAAACTCCCATAAAACAAAGTTTCTCCCCCTAAATCAAGAAACATGGGAACATGGAATCTCCTCCTAACGATATCCCCAATCACCTTTATCCCTAATAGAATAATAAATATATCTAGGATCTCCCCATATCTTAGATGTTTCTCCCCCTTTTTGACATAGAAATGTCAAAGATAAGTGGAAAGACATGGATAATGGATATAACATAGTAATAAAGGAACAATTACAATGAATATATAAGAGTTATCAAAGTAAAATCTAGTAAAACATGTGAAATACCCAGGCTATAAAGGGAAATTTTAAAAATATCAATCATGAATACAAGGAAAATACAAGTGTATCACCAAATAAATCTCAAATCATAAACTAGTTGATGAAATACATCAATCAATAAGCATGAGAAGTAGGATATGCGATATAAAACAATCTAACTATAATGAGATAATATATATAGGATGGATATATCATGAATAGCATCATAATATGGAAAAAATAGAATAATCCATAAAATACCCAAAGTTTACCATGACAAGCCAAAATCACTCCATGATAGATAATGAGTAAAAGTACACCAAAAAATCCATACAATCATCCAAAGTGTGGCCGTCCCAAGGGTTTTTTGGGGGTTCGAGGGGTTATCTCCCAAGGTGGATCCCTCCTTACTTTCCCTTTTTGGCAAGTGTACGGGATTGAATCCTTTAGCGGGGCGCTCGGTCATCGTCATTGTGGGGTGATATGTAGAGATAAAGCCACCAACCTATTTGGCACAAAACATGCAAAAAAAATATTTTTACCTCGAGAGAACGACATCCAGGATAATACCGATGCCTGAAACAGAGTAGTTTAAGGGCCCGAGACTAAGTTACAGAATGAGAAGGTGTTAGGAATCCATCCTGCCCTTTTCGTCTCTTATGGGCATATGTTAATCTTATCCTACTGAACTCCGTGATGTGTGTTCTTATGTGCATAATATAAATGGAGTTGAATCGCTCGGCTTGCGTCATGGATAAAGGCTGAGTGAGGTCATCTTTAGGAGTGTTCCCAAAATAGTAATTAAAAGTATGATGTAAGTGTTTGTTAGTTCACAAGTCGTTATAGAAGAATGATTGCGTACATCAGGCAAGACACAAGCAAGAAAGCATATAAAATACACACACACACACACACACACACACACACACACACACACACACACACACACACACACACATATATATATATATATATATATATATATATATATTATGAATATATGATAAGGACAAAGTAACAAATGTATGTGGGAGGAATCGAGTATAGGGATATACCCAATATGCCTACGTAGCTCGGGGGCATTAAAGACCACGTAGTTAGAAGACATTACGAGGTGGGGTTTAACACATAAATCAAACGGGGACTTTGTTTATAAGTGTTTATGTAGAAAAATGTGTTTTAGTGTGAGAAAATGTGATGAGAATTCCCCGTTTGGAATTTACAAGTAAACCCTCTTTTTCTTATTTTTGGTTTTTTTCTATAAAATTAAAGTATGTGAGAATATTAATAATAAAAAGTTTAAAATTAAGACATGTAATGTAATCAAGTAAAGTACTAAAGTGAAAATGAAGTAACTAATGCAAAATTAAGAGAATTTAAAGACAAAGAGGAAGAATTAAACCTCTTTACGAAGGGTTGAAATGGATCTTGATTGTAGATGCGCTGATATCACGATGAGATGATGGTGGTTTGAGGAGATAGGGGGAATTCACTCAAAATATTATGACAAAGGATGGAAGGAATGTGGGAAATGGGCTTTAAACGAGGGAACAACTCTGAATTCGAGAGAATTCTCTTTGAATTATTGAGAGGGATGTTTATGGGTGCTTTTCAAAGTGAGAACATGGCCTATATTTATAGGGCTAAGGGGGGCTAATCAATATGGTCCTGGACCTGCCTATCGGCATAAAATCCTAGGTAGTGTATATGCAAGGTCCTAGGGTTGTCATTCGGAAGCCTGAGGCGGGTTTTTCAAAAAAAGGTCATGAAATGAGGATCATAAGTCAAAATCGCACACGGGGTGGACTGTTAAAAAGGGTATTCATAACCCTTTAAGAATCCATTAAGCCACTCTGGGGTTTAGGAGTTGACCAAAGTCAAACTGGGCTCGAAAGCGCTCATTGGTCACTAGACATGGAATTCCAAGAGGAAAATATATCGTTCGTTCGAACCGTAAGGTTGATTCGTGCAACGGGACAAACTATTGGAAAGAGTATCCAGTGCCCTTCAAAGATTCATTTAGCTTTGTTCGAGCTAAAGAGTTAACAAGAGTCAAATGGGGCTTAGAAGCACTTGATGGACTCCGAATCAGTTTTCGATGTAAAATGGATTGTTCATCTGAACTATAAGGCCAATTTATACATGGGATAGACCATTGGAAAGGGAATTCAGAGCCCTTCAAGGATTTATTAAAATTACGCTCAGGTTATGAAGTTAATCAGAGTCAAAACGAGGCCCGAGAGCTCCTGGTGGCCCCTAAATCAATTTTTAATTGTGAAATTGATCGTTCATTCAAATTATAAGTCTGATTTATGCATGGGGTAGACCGTTGGAAAGGTAATTCAGAGCCATTCAAAGATTTATTGAGCTTTTGCTCAAGAGAGAAAGATGAGCTGAGTCAAATGGGGCTCTAGACCGCCTAATGGCCTCTAGATTGGTACTCAGAATGTGAACTAAGGTTTGCAGTGAATGAGTGAGTGATAGGGACCTAATGAGGTGTTTAAGGGTGTCCTCGGATGGGGTGTCTAGAGATATACCCTCGACATGTGAGCTTGAAACAAGTAGAGGCCATCGTATAGTAAACCCCACATCGATGTTGGGAGAGATATTTTTTTAGACCTAGAAGATGAGGTTGCCCGATTTCAACTGGTCAATGTTAGATCTAAGGTCATAAGGGGATGAAGATAACTAATTCATCGGGTCGACGTCAGTTCTGAGGAAATAAGGAGACGAGTATGACCGATTTAGCGGGTCGAGGTCAGTTTTGAAGACCTAAGGGGATGAATATGACCAATTCAGTGGGTCGAGATCGATTTTGAGGACCTGAAGAGACGGAAAAAATTGATTTAGCGAGTTCTGAGGACATAAAGAGACAAAGATTATTGATTCAGTGGATTAAAAATGTGTTACGATTGGTTTTAAGGGGATAGGGAGATCAAATCAGCGGGTCAAGCTCGATTCTGGGACATAAAGAGACAAGAATGACTAATTCAGTAGGTCGAGTTTAAGTTTGAAGTTGTGCTGGGATGACCAATTCAGTGGGTTAAGGCCGATTCTGAGGACATTTAGTTATGATGACCAATTCTGGGAGATGAGGTCAATTTTGAGGACTTGAAGTTGTAATGACCAATTCTGAGGGTCGAGATCAAATATGTGGACCTTAAGTTGTGATGACCAATTTTGAGGGTTGAGGTCAATTCTGAGGACCTTAAGCGATTATGACATATTCTGAAGGCCGAGGTCAATTCTAAGGACCTAAAATTGTGACAACTAATTTTACGGGTCGAGGTCAATTCTGAGCACCTTAAGTGATGATGATCGATTTTAAGGGTCGAGGTTAATTCTGAGGATCTAAAGTTGTGATGACCAATTTTGAGGGTTGAGATCAATCCTGAGGAACTTAAGTTATGATGACTAATTCTGAGAGTTGAGGTCAATTTTGAGGACCTTAAGTTGTAGTGGCCAATTTTGAGGGCCGAGATTAATTTTGAGGTCCTCAAGTTGTGATGACCAATTCTGAGGGCGGAGGTCAATTCTGTGGAGCTTAAGTGGTGATGACCAATTCTGAGGGCCTAGGTCAATTTTGAGAATCTAAAGTAATGATGACCAATTCTAAGGATCGAGGTCAGTTCCGAGGACCTTAAGTTATGACCATTAATTTTGAGGGGCAAGGTGAATTTTGACGACATAAAGTTATGATGACCAATTTTGAGGGTCAAGATTAATTTTGAGACCTTAAGTTGTGACGATACATTTTGAGGGTCGAGGTCAATTTTTAGGACCTTAAATTATCATACGAGGAGTTTCTCTCCTTGGGAATTTTAAATTATCTTGGGGCGCGGATGCATCTATGGTTCCACTGGGAATTGTGTTATTTTAACACTCCACTATGGGATGTTTAAGCTTGGGAATTGTAGTAGACCTGGATGAGAGCGCATTATTGAATATGTTGAGGATAGATATGTAAGATTAAATTGGCTGGGATTATGCTGGAGATAAGGGCGTAAGATTAATCCGACTGAGGATTTTGAGAGTTTCCATATTTTCTAGAATTTTTTGAGAAATTTTTAGAATTTTTTTAGAATTTTTGGGCGTCTTTTTGCATGAAATTTTGGAAGGGTGATGATAGGTTGTCCTGGGAGGGTCTCAATCGGCAAGGGCATAAAATCCTAGGCTTCTCTGGGAAGGGGAAAAGACGATTGTCGATCGGCATGACCAGGGGGTTGCCGATCGGTAGGCCCCTTAGCCTTCGATAAAAAGGAGTTGAATCTTCCCCATTTTTCACATCTTCAAGTGTTTGAATCATCTAATTTCTCTCTCTAAAAACTATTCCTAATTCCTTTTTACTTCAAGACTTTAAATGGATGGTTTTTCAAGAGAGATGTACAATAATGAGTGGTTGGCCGTAGATGACTAGGATAGCTTAGAGTGTCATTCTAGGGTGACTCTTATTTTTGGCAATGAAAATGCCTTTGATTTATTCGAGACTATAGTTGATGAGCGTACTCTACTATGCGAGCTAGCATACCACCGTTTGTCTAGTGTGAGGAATCCTAATGGCTAGTAAGTCCAGTGATCTTTGGTATTTCTTTTCATTTTTTCTTTCTTCTTTGTGCTAATGACGGGTTTTTCTTATTCTTCTTATTTTGTAGACTAACATTGATCCTTCGGGCATTCGATCTTGAGGGACGACAGTTTTGAAGGAGGTTTGAGTGAAACTCCCTACTGTGGTATGTTGAATGGTTTCTTACAAAGGTTTTTGTCACTTGGCGGAGGCTATGAATGAGACACTGCGTTCTACTGTGGTTATGTTCTCTGAGGGAGAGATGGTGGGACACTACCCATAATTTCCATCTTGGCTTTGGGTATATCACGATTACTACCATAGATATTCATCAGTTGATGGGGATTAATTGCGAGGGATTTTAGATAGTGGTGGATTACATGCTAACGGTGACGCTGGAGGTGGTGTATGCAACTTTAGGGGATGTGGGTAGGATCTTATCTCGGGGTTCGATCCTTATTTCTACTTTGTGTGAAACTCTTCTACATAGGAGGGTGGATGTGGCTGACAAGGGAAAGATGATATAGACGACCCATATGTGTATTTTTCTTCTAAAGGGTGGCTTTTTGGTGGCGACGAGTGGCGACATCATCCATATATGGTTCTTACCGTATCTGAGGAAGATTTCTGACGTTCAGCTATATGATCGGGGGAGCTTGACTTTGGCGTCACTTTATTATTCTTTGAATTCTTTTAGCCGGTGTTATTGGTAAACTATTGTGGGGGACACATATCTTCCGGAGGTAACTTTGAATTTATTAATTTTATTATGAATTTCCTTGCATTTTTATTTTCTTCTTTTTTCTAATTCCCGTCCTTTGCAGATGTAGTTTTATAAAGTGATTGGGTATAATGAGGGATTGATATCCCCGAAGGATGAGGTTTTGGGAACTTCTGCCTGATGTTCTGGTGGTAGAAGTCCAACAGGAGGTCGAATTAGTCTTTGCCCTTGGTAGATGTGCGATGGGCTTCGAATGCCCTAACGAGTGATCAGGTTATCATTCTGTCTTTTCTAAGTCTCTATGGAATCTTCATTCCTCAAGTAGATATTGATTCTCTATTAGGTATTGCATGTGACCCTCTACCCCTGCGGGTGACTCCGTGAGATAGGGGTGATAGGCTTACACACGCAGATGCGACGATTGATCGCTCGTGAGTTTGGGTACGTATGGTACCTAGGGGAGAGGGTCGTGAGGTTGATTGTGGAGGAAGAGGTTGTAGTCCCACCGTTTGTGCCCCTATGTACATGAGGTGGGGGAGATAGATGTCGAACGATTCCCGGGGGGGGGGGGGGTGATGATCGGGGAGCCTTACTACAACTTTCGACTGAGTAGGGGGAGTTACTGAACGTGACGTATTGCCCTCATGCATCAGTATCTGGATTGACGGGGATTAAAAATGAGGCCCTCCAACATGAGGTATATCCTTTCTTTATTGTCTTGTTTTATTGATTCTTCCTTTCTTCTTGACTGATTGATTTGCCTTTTTTCTTGTTGCTTCTTTGCTGGCAGTATGTTCGGGTGTTGACCACTTGGCTGTGGGACATCAAGGATTGGATATCCTCCATGTCGGATTATATCAAGAATTAGGTATCTTTCTTCTTTGTGTTGCCTACCACGTCACATGAGGGCATGAATTCTAGAAATGGAGGATACACCATTCATCACAGGGGAAAGCGCGTCCGTTATGGGGGTTGAGAGTTGGAGAGTGAGAGAGAGTTGAGGGTTCGGGTGAAGCCCCGTTTGTATTTTTCTATTTTTCTTATCTGTAAAATGTAACCAAGTGAAACAAAATATATGAAATATGCATTTTTTCTATTGATTTAGTGACTTATCCTATATGCACTTTTAATTTTCTGTTGTGATTGCTTATTTTATGTAAAGATATAGATAATTACGAAATTGAGAATGAAAGGCAAAAGGTTTATTATTACTAGAAAAATGGAATAAAAGTAATTAGCTTAGGAAAGTTTTTTGAGTAAGGATTTATTTTAAGAGAAAATGATTGAATAACTCAGGGGTAAGTTTCAAGATGATGATTTTTTTGAAATTGATTTTGATAAAAAGGGGAAATATGGAATTTTCCAATATATGGGGATTGTCGATAGACATACCCCTTGACCTGCCTATCAGTATGGGAGTCAAGTCAAATCATCACTAGGCCTTCATTGCACTTTCTTACACATTAGAGCACTCTTGTGGGGTTGAATTTTAATGATGTTTCCAGAGTTTTATCTTTTTCCAAACATTTTGAGTATAAAAGGAGGTGTGTGGGATGGGTTTCCTCCACCAATACCCGCATTTCTCTTATTGCATCATATTTCTCATTCTCAAATGGCTATTCCCACGTGTGAAGGATTTGATTTTTACCTTAATGACCTGGAGGCCATGTTCTTACATAATGTGGATTATGGTGCTTTCAACTTGTGTGAGTTTTCTATGTGGCATAACCGAGCCATAGACTAGAACATATTGGCAATAGCAATACAATTCTGGAACCCTGAGGACCATGTCTTTCATTTTGGCTGGGATGAGGTCTGTCAATCCTATGAAGAGTTCGCAGCCATATTGGGGGTCAACCCTAGTGTTGCGGTGGCTATGCTTGACTTTTCCCATTCTCCTTGGGTATTCTTATCGTATTTTCTTCACATTTCTCCCTCGTAAGCCGAACCATTGGTTACTGGAGCGAGTATTTGTCTTTAAGTGGTCATATATTCGATCTTCTTAAGTGGTTTGAGGATGTTAGCTTTGCCAGAGTTATCGCCTTGGGCATTACTACGAGACTATTAGTGGTGACGAAGGACTTGACAGTGGATCCCCGGGTGGCTATAATAAGGGTGTGGATGTCTTACCGCCACAATCCTGCGATGGTGGTGCTGGATAAGATCCTAAATGGTCTGGATGCTTGGAAGGAGGAGAGTTCCGACTTTTTGAAGGGGAGTCCAATAATGTTAATTATGTGGCTTGTAGCGAGGTTTCATCTAGCGGCCCATCCTTAGTATCCCTTGGCGGTTGTGCCTAATTTCTTTGTGCGACCTTTATTCAGCTTCGGCCCTTATGTAAAGAGTTGGGTTAACTGGTTTGCAGAGCATGGAGGTTGGTGTCTTCACTAGTCAGTGCTATGGTGGGGGAATTATAATCTATCTTGCAGCTTGGAGAGTATCGGTATATGCGTTTGGTGGGCCTTTAACAAACTTCTTTTTATTTCCCCTGACGGCTCCTGTGCTAAGTCGAGTGGGAACGAATTGTGCCTCCTCTCATAACAAACTTCTTTTCGATGAAGGATTTGATAGAATCCTTGAGGATGATGCTGGGATCTTTGTGGAAGCGTCGTCGATCATCTATCCTTCCATTACAGTCTATGGGAGGGGCCTAACATGTGTCTGGAGACTATTTGAAATGGTTTGGGAAGTGGGTAGTAAAAAAAATTATGGCAGAAGATATCGGTCAAAGGTGGTTCATGATTTCAACGCCATGGAAGATGGTGTTATGGTTCTATCTAAACTTATATGGGCTTACCGCTCCATGGACCAGGAATGGGAAACTTGGGGACGTCCAAGAGCTGATAATGATAATGAAGCGAGGCAATCCCATAGTTGAATTCACTGTCTTGTGAAGCTTGGGTGATTCTTTTTAAAGCTATGGTGATTTCGGTGTTTTGTGTTTGGGGGGTTTGGAATAATTTTTATGTAGCATGGTTAGGTTTTGGTTTGTTTAGGAACAATTTGGTCAGCGAAAAGGGATGACTAGTTTAGCTCCCTTCACTAATATTTCATGTAAAAGAGTTGTACTCATTAGAAATAAAATTTATTTTGATCATATTTTGTTATGCCCCTCGATGAGTTTTGCATTTGACTTTTCTATACTAATCACAAAGGCATACATAATCCATTTGTTCATGTAAATGAGAAAATGAACCGCCGTTCTCGGAGGTTAGAAAAGAATAGCATTTTTGTGACATCCCGACTAATTAAATATCGGGTAGCTACTCCTTTATTAAATTAATTTCAAAATGCCAAGTTGGTTCAGTTAATAGCATCACTGTCGAAAACATTTTAATAATTACTAACCACCTAGTATTTAAAAAGTAAGTGCCAAATTTTAAGTTAAGTCTGATTAACATGCAAAAAAGAATAATGGAAGAGTTAACATAATCCATTCACCATACGAAGTAATGAAATAACCAACAATAATAATAAGAAATCCGGAGGAAAACTCCTCGCAACAATCCCAACAAAAGGAAATAATACTACAAGTCTGAATCCTGAATAATTACATGCCAAAAGTCTGAATAACTGAAATAAATGTAAAGTCTCTAAAAGAAATGGGCGACATGCCCTACAACTGATAACTGATAAATACCGAGTCAAGATCGATGAAGCGTCTACAAGCAAAGTCCTGTAACTTCCACAAACAGCTACAACTCGTCACCTGAATGAGAATCCTATGCATGGTGTCCTTGTGGCTGGGCACCTAAAATGGTTTTTACAAAAATAGATTTGAAAGCAAATGGGTCAGAGCCCGAAAGTGGAAAACATTTTGAAAACAGCAAGTGTTTTAATAACATTAAAACATTAAATGCAAAATACATGTTAGGACGTGCACTCACATGAAATTCTCACCTCTCGGCTACATGTGCACTCCTAATGTACGTTACCCATATAAATGACACATATATCTAACCAAAACGTAATAACTTCTACCTCTTACTACTCGATTCCCATATTACATTCTAACGTTACCAAAGAATAGAGGGCTTTACTTAAACTCAGATTCTCAATATGTAATACATTTCACTATTGGTTAACCCGTTATGTTTTCTCAAAACAATACTATAATTTTATTCACAATATTAACATGAAAGTTCCCATTAATTAAGTCTATATTATTCCCATCATAAATATACAATACAAGCACCCCGAGAACTAAGCTGCGGTGCACACATACTCTGTTATCCATCCCGGTACATCACATACATAAGGATCACATATTCCGAATCTCTCAGGAATAGTTCACAGATAACAACATCACAAATAATGGAGGCGAACACAGTCACATCACATGGGTCACGCACATACCTGCGCTCCCACGATCAGCAGACTTATTAACATCCCAATAAGTCCTTCTCTGACCTATGTTCATCGAGGTAACCAGTCTAAATCCGGGCAACACAAGGATTAGAGGGCCCTAAGCGAACGCGAACCTCCCGTGATAGCAAGTATGGTAGGTATGTCATACACATAAAATCAATACATATATACTAAGTATGCACACGTCTTAGTAATCACCATAATATATTGGTACATATCTCTTCTCGTACTGACATATAATAATACACCATTTATATGTTCCCGGTTAATATAATAAGCTAGGCCGTCAATAGTTCTCGCATCGTAATAGACACTCACATCCTACTCATATTTTCCTTTAGGTTCAAACTACACTTCTAGGTTTGACTCCTCATTATATCCCAAACATCCCAAATATATCAATTACTCATCAAGGAAAGGCTGTCTCTACCTATACACAAGGTTACGGGGCACTAGGGATCAAAACAGGCTAAAAAGCCTAAACTGTCAACTCGTTCGAAGTCTCGTTCGAACGAGGCTGTTCGAACGAGACTTCGTTCGAACGAACTGAGTCTTCTAACGAGATCTCATTCGAACGAAGTGGGCTTTCTAACGAGATGTCGTTCGAACGATCTTATCGAATGAACTTCACCCTCGTTAGAAGTCAATGGTCAACTCGTTAGAAGCTCGTTCGAACGAGCTCGTTCGAACGACCTGGGCAGGTCTTCTAACGAGTGGCCAGTTTCAAGCCCAGAATTCCTTATTTCGTTTTTTCCTCTTTTCTTCACTTCTAATCTGCTCTAAACATTAGTCCAACAATATATCAAGGTTCCTAATGGTCTCTAAACATACATAGGTCACCTACTAACGTTTTTGTGGGGATTAAATCATTATAACCATCATCCAAATATCAAATCTCTACATATTTTTCCCCAATTTCAAACGCATGAACCCTAGAATTTATAAGTCATCTAGAAGTCTAATTAAATACGTTTTTTGGTTTCATACTAATTGTAATATCATCAGAATAATCATCAACTACCAATCTACATGCAATTTCTTCATCAAGAATGTAATTTCTATTTCCAAATTTAATGGGTTTTCATTAACTCCCAAGAACAAATCAGATTTTTATCAATTCCTACACATGGACGAAACATTCTCTATAAAAATGAAATTAAACCACTGGCCTTAATGGTAACTCTGGATTTGATGATGAATTTGATGGATGGTTCTCTCTCTCTCTGCAGAATCCTTCTATCTCTCCTTCTACAAGCTTTCTTCTCCAAGTAACAATGGTGGCTAGGGTTTTGTGGTTTAGGAACTCTTTCAATAACCTCCATAGCCTATTTGGGTGTTAGTGGGCTTAGTGGGTTAATGCCTAATCAGATATTAATTCCCAATTTTCGTAGCTTTTAATTCCTCAAAATTCTAAATTACCAAACTACCCTTATACGTTGCCGGTATGGCCTAAAAATGCCCCGGGACCCAAACCAAACCCCCGGCTAGTGTTTTCTGACTATTTCGACCCTTCCGGACGCGTTGGCGCACTCAAAACAACTATACGGATAATAGAAATAAAAATCACTTTTTAATTATTATAATTATATACCATGACGCGACTGTCACACGCGTCTCAACAAAATTTCCAAATTGCCGTATTTCAATCTCACGACAATTTCATAATTCAAAATTCATATATAACTATATATGCACATATAATCAAATACCAACTCGCATCTCGCTAGTATTTTTAATCCGGATTAATTTCCACTTAATACGCATTTAATTTAATTAATCCCATAAAATAAATATCACAAAAATACGGGGTATTACAATTTTGTGAAAAAAGTAGGTGATCATACCCATGTATAATGTATGGGCTGTCTACGTACCTCTATTTTTTTTTAATTTTAAAAAGTTATTTAGAGGATCAAGTCCCACGTAGTTCTGGATTAGGTGAATTAAAGATTTTTTTTAGAATAGAAGAGGGATGAGAAGAGTTATAGCACGTCGATATTTCAAACTAAGGGTAAAATTTCTAGAGACAGTCCAGGTAGACTGGACATCCCATATCTTCTTCATCAAGGTCTGTGAGCATAGCGACGCCTCCTAAGGGAATTTTTTTTCATGATGTAGGGGTCGCTCCAATTTGGTTTGAATTTTCCTCTGGGGTCCCATACGAGTTCTATGATCTCTTTGAAGGCAAGTTTTCCTCCACGACACCAGGGTCTTTGACTTTTTAATTGAATGATAACGTTATCTGATGATGGTACCCCTCTATATATGATATTGAGCCTTCGGTCTATTTTCATCCAAGAGTGATAATTCATCAAAGCAGCTCTGATGCCATTTCTCTTCGCCAACTTTAATTTTGAGTAGGACACGAAGGGAAGATATTTCCAGCTCAATGAATATGACTGCTTCCATAACATACACTAGAGAATAAGGGGTATCCCCAGTAGGTGTTCTTATTGAAGTGCAGTACCCCCAGAGGGTTTAAGGGATCCGATCGACCAAATGTTTATAACTCGTTGTCATCTTGATGATTATGGTCTTAAGGCTTTTGTTGGCTTCTTCGACGACACCATTGGTTTCGGTTGGTAGGAAGAAGATTTGTATCTCTAAATTTGATACTCGTTTATTAGTTTTGTGAAATCATGTTCAAAATGGATCCCATTATATGATAATAACTCGTGGGGAACTCTGTATTGATTGATGATGTTCTTTCTTATAAACTTGGCCACTTTGTTGGCATTCAGCACCGTGTATGACTCGACTTTAACCCATTTGGTGAAGTAATAAATGCCGACTAAGTTAAATTCGTGACCGTTTTAAGATTTGGAAATAACTTTCCCAATGATGACTATGCCCCGGGTGGAGAAAGGCCAAAGAGAGGTCATATTGGATAGTTCTTGTGGAGAAAGTGTTGGAGATTAGCAAAGTATTTACATTTGACGCATCTTCGGACATAGTCCATGCAACCTTGAACCATGGTGGTCCATAGTACCCTTGACAGATAATTTTTTAGCAAGCAAGTGACCGTTCATGTGGGGCTCGCATTCCCTAATGTGTATCTTCTGCATCACATCTTTAATACCATCCCCTAATATGAAGTGAAAATATGTTCCATCTAAGTTTATCTTAAACGACGCTTTATCTCAAATGATGTACTGGGCAACCAGTTTGCACGATCTTTCTTATCGGTGTCTTGGGGATATTTATCGTGTTTGAGGAGGTGCAAGACATCGTAATACCACAACATGGACATACCATAATCTTCCCCGGTAAAGATTTCAATGTGATAGCAGTGGGTAGGCTTATCTTATTTCTGAACTAGGAAATATGTCATTTTTATTTCTTCAGGCATGTCGACCATACATGCTAGGGTAGCAAGGACGTTAGCTAGGTTATTCTTTGCATGGGGAAACTAGTAACATCTCTAAACTCGGAGGCCAGTTCTTCTAGGTGGGCATGGAAGGGTATGATCTTCTCGTCTTTGACTTTCCATTTCCTGAGGATTTAGTCAATAATAAGGGCAGAGTCTCCATAGCTGTCTAGTATCGGATTCCTTTCTTGAGGGCGATCTTGATGCCTATAGTGTATGCCTCATACTTAATCATATTGTTAGTGAAGGGAAAGTCTATTTTGATGGTAATAGGGGTATGAGAGTCATCAGCGGCGATAAGGAGTATCCTAATGCGATATCCTTTTTTTATTAGCATCTTTATCAAAGAACATTTTCCATCTGAAGTACTCTTAAGAGGTGTAGATAATATCTTCATTCGATAATTCAGAGACCCAAATATCGAATTCTTCTATAGGGTAATCAGTAAGGTAGTCAGAGATGGCTATCCCTTTCATAGCTTTTTACGTGATGTACATAATATCGAACTCAGCCAAAAAACTCAATAACTAGACCATTCGGTTGGACAGAGTGATCTATTATATCAAGTACTTGGTGGGATCTATATGGTATATTAGTCTAATAGGAAGTCAAGCATGTTGTGCCGTAACTTCTGCGTGACACAGACTAGGGCAACACATGATTTCTCCAATGCAGTGTAGTTGACTTTGTACCTGACTAATTTTCGTTTATCATAATAAATGGATATTTCCTTATAGGATTATTCAATGTATTGGGCTATCAAAGCCCCTGCTACAGTATCTGTGATGGTCAATTACAGGATTAGGTGAGACCTGGCTATGGAGTCATAAGCACCGAACATCGGGTAAGGAATCGCTTTATTCGTTCAAAGGCTTCTTGGCAGGCCTCATTCCTGACTTTAGTGGAATATTTTTGAAGAATTTTAAATATGGGTTCATAAATATAATTAAGTTAGTTGATGAAACGACTGATGTATTATAGTTTACCCAGGAATCCTCGGACTTCCTTCTCCGTCCATGGAGGTGGAATCTCAAGTATGGCTTTCAGGTTAGTGGGGTATGCTTTAATTCCCTTCTCACTGACCATGAATCCAATGAGTTTTCCTTTCGTGACATCAAAAATGTTGTATGTTTATTCGCTTTTGGTCATATCGCAGTTGCTTGAAAAACTTTCAGAGGGAAGGAATATGACCTACCTAAATCTTAGATTTGATGATCATATCGTCCACATAGACTTCTACCTCTTTGTGAATAAGGTCATGTATGATGGTTGTGGTAGCCCTTTGGTAGGTAGAACCGGTGTTCTTAAGTTCGAATGGCATGACATTGTAGTAAAAATCTCCCCATGGGGTGATGAAGGTGATTTTCTCCTGATGGTTAGGGTGCATCTTAATCTAGTTTTATTCGAAAAATCCATCGATAAATGACTAGAGGTCATGGCTAGCTGTGTTGTCCATGATCATGTCGATGTTGGGTAATGGGTAATCGTCCTTTAGGGATGCTTTATTCAAATTTTAGTAATAGACACACATATGGACTTTTCCTCCCGACTTTGGCACCGGGATGATATTGGAGAGTGCATATAGGATATTAGACTATGTGAATGAAACCCGCCTTCAATTTCTTGACTACTTCCTCTTTGACTTTTGGTGGCCATTCTATGTGAAGCATCTTTAGTTTCTTTTTAATTGGTTTGCATTCTGGGAATGTTGGGATCTCGAGTTGAGCTATTTATGGGTCAATACTGGGCATGTCATCATAGGACCATTCGAAGACGTCCACAAATTCTTTCAGTACCTCTTCAAATTATGCACGCTCATGATCGTCTGGGGTGGATCATATCCTAATCTTGTGTTGATGGCTACTAGAATAGAGATTAATAACAACAGTCTCATCACTATTAATTTGAATGCAGTTATGTTGTTTTTATTCCCCTTATCAAGATCAGTAAAGAATTATTCATTTGTAAAATCATCATCATTAAAATTTTGATTTCAATCAAGAAAATTAATGCAAGGCACATTAAGATAATTAAAATCTTTGTTTATTTCATTTTTCAGAAAACATCATTGAGAACATCATCAAAAGAGGTCTCGATTACATTGATATTAGAAAAAGGAACAATTACATCAGGTGATGAGAATAGGATAGGGTGAATAGCAGGGTCAAGTTGAATCTGAGGAAGTTGGATAGACACGGTATTCTAGTATAGGAGAGTCATGTCAGCAGCTCTGATTTGAGTAGACAGGTCCGAGGTGCTGCATCTGAGCGAATTATGTAGAAACTCAGCTCCATTGTCTGTAAGTTGAATGAGTCCTGGAAATACTTTCCTCGGAATCCTTCGTAACTACCACGAATTTCTCTATGAGAGTTTGTACTTCACATTGGCAGTTTGCAACCCAAGAGTTGCTATCTTGAAAGAAGATTTCCAGCCTCTATTTCATCTTTTTGTCAACATGGTCATACCATTATTTAGGGAAGTCGCGAAAAGGGAAGTATTTAACTCTTTCATAGACCTTTAGTTCAAAGAGTCTCTCAAGATAGGCCTTTCTTATTTGAAGCTTCTTTTCATTCGGGGTCGTCGGAGTTCTTTTAATTCTTCTAGTGAAGGTTGGTAACCCATGCCATACGAGGTAAAGGCCTGCTTCAGGACTATGGGATCAATAATCCCTTGTTGTCATTTCCCTAGCCCCATTCCGGGAATGAAGTGCGTGTTCTTGAACATCTATATCACATTGACGTTTCCATGAGGGTTATATTTTGAAAAGACTCGGTCTTTAAAATTTTCTCTTGATGGAAGGGGAAGTGGGTAAACTCTGAATTTAGAAAGGAGCATGTCATTCATCCCATACTGGACTTCCAATACCGAGTTGCTAGTGCTGGCATTTTTTATATTGTCATCATGTCCCAATGTGGTGATAACCTGGCTTTTGGAGAAGAATTTTAGTTTTCATAAAGAGAAGAAGATACCCTTAGGCTGTTATGGAACCATAGATGGAAAAAGAATAAATTAAAACATGCAGGTATGTTAATGACTTGTAACTCGATGATAGAATTGATAGGGCCAACCCCGACTGTGTGTTTTATGGAACCCATTACCACTAGCGATTATTGTCATAAGCATGCAAGACGATAGAGTTGGGAGTGAGATCACTAAATTTTAATCCCAGGCAATTGAAGGTTCTAAGAGGACAAACATTGAAGGCATATCCATTATCAACAAGTGAGAGTGGGACTGTCTTTTCCAAGACTTCAACAAAGATATTGAGGGCATAATTTTGGTCAGGGCCAATATTTGGTGTCTTTTCTTCAAAAAAGGAGAGGAGCCTGGAAGAGGTCAATGACCCAACATGTCTATGACTTCTTCGGGAGAGGTGGAAGGAGGAAATATAGGCTTGGTGAGGAGTTTTATTAAAGCATTCTGGTGCAACTGGGAGGACATGAAAAGCCCCTACATGGTCACATGAGGAATCGGATCTTTATAGTGTCTCCTTGACCGAGTGATTTACTAAGGTAAGGAAGAATAAGAACCCTGTGTCTTCATTTACCTCTAGTTAAATAAATACCTTGTTAATTTCCCCCAACAGATCTACGAAGGATATCATTCCACACAGACTGGCTACTAGACTAGTATCTTCCCAGTTGGGTTCATCATTTGACCTGTCAAAGCCATCCCCTCATATGTTGGCAACTATGTCCTATTTCCAAGAGATATTAATGCATTAAATAACCTCGACGGCTTTATTGTACAAATCTTCCCACTCAACGGGGAGGTTCAAGAGTGAACAGACCAACCATCCCTCAAGCTTCAAAGAGGTGAGTAGCTCATCAATGCTGTAAATTTAACATGTAGATCGATATGCATTGGCCATTATCTGTACCACATCATTGAGACTGACTTCTTCAATAGGTAACACCCATGCTTCAAACTCTCGATCCTATTTTTGACTTCCATAAATAAGCCACTGAATTTACGACAATCAACAACCATCTTGGTGGGAAATTTTATCCCAAACTCTAAGAGATTGTTTAAAACAACAAGTAATTCCATGTCTTTCTATTTACACCTGGTATGAACGACAATGCAGGCACTTGTAAGGAGTGACAAAGCTTGATCGGTGAATCATGTAGGGTGTAGGAGAAAATATGGGCAAACTTTGAGCAGTTTAGGTGAGATTATAGGTATGATGAGTGCTTTGTTCGGTATAATTTGAGCAAATGGGTCAAATTATGGGTCACTTTTTAGAAATATGACCTTTATATGGGTTAGAAGTGGGTTATGAGTGGTATTGGGTTTAAGATTCGACAGGGAGCACGGAGCTCAGTGTACTCTTTGTTGGTAGGTTTGGGGCAACTTTTTGATGGCTTATAGGTAGCACGTTGGGAAATGTTATTGATGGTTAAGACTCTAGCACTAGCAGGCTTCTCATACTTTCATGGCACTAGACCAAAATGGGTAAATTAGCACCCTTCCAGTGTATAGCCTTGTCACGGTCATTGACCGTGACAAGCCCGTGACAACGTATTGTCACGATCATTGACTGTGACATGATCGTGACAACGACACTTGTCACGGACTTGTCGCGATCAATGACCATGACATACCTTATAATATTGTCACGGTCTAGGACCGTGACACGTTCGTAACAATTTGTTCAGTAAAAAAATCCTACGCTTTCTTTTTTCACACCGTTTTGGGTTTTCCCTCTCTTTCTCTCTCTAAGCGATTTCGAGCTCTCTCTCTCTCTCTCTCTAAGGTATTTTTTTCCTCTCTTTCTCTTTCATTTCTATATGTATGTGCATGTGTGTGTATATATGTGTGTGGTGGTGTGTGGTGGGGGCAGGGGGTGGTGGGGGTGGGTGGGGTGCGTGTGTACGTGTGTGTGCATGTACTTGTGCGTGTGTGGTGGGGGGAGGGGAGGGGAGGGACAGAGGGCTAGGGAGGGGGCTAGGGAGGGGGGAACAGGGGGATGGGTGGGGGGCGGGGTGTGGTGGTTTGTGTGTGAAGGTGTGTTCATGTGTGTGGTGGGGTGGGGGGGCAGGGGTGGGGGCGTATGTGTATGTGTGTGCAGGTGTGTGCGTGTGTGTGTGGTGGGGGGAGGGGGCGGGGGTGGGTTGGGGTGTGTGCGTGTACGTGTGCATGTGTATGGTGGGGGAGGGGGTGGGTGGGGGGTGTGTGGTGGTGGTGGTGTGTGTGTGGTGGTGGTGGTGTTGGGGTTTGGTGTGTGTGTGGTGGGGCAATCTCAATAATTGAAACGGACAAATTGATTAATAAAACATGTATTGCCCCTTTCATGTGCAAATAGGATTGCCCCTCATTAACAGATAATTGTTAAGATTCGAAATAACTTTAATCGTATAGCTTTAATTGTAACTTTAATAGTATAGTTTTATATGAAAGTAAATTAATAATTAGTGCCTATTTCATATGAAAGTAGGATTGCTCCTCATTGTAAATTAGTAAATTAATAATTGTATATTTTAATTGTTAGTTTAATTGATGAAATGATTTAACTGAGTAGATGAATTAAAAGGAGTACGGGATACACATTTGTTGTTGCAGTTGGATTATAGTGGATCGATGATAGGTTGGTTAATTTTAGAAGTGGTATGACCACTGGATTAATGTCCATATGGGGGTGGGATTTTTCAACTTTTTTTTAAAAATTACTTTGTATCACTCTTGTGTATTGTGCGTGTGTGTGGGCAATAGGGGTGGGGGTGGGGATATTTCACTCGTGTACATATTATGAGCTAGATGTTGTTGTTTTGGAATTCAGAATTGAGGTGTGTGTGGTGGTGGTGGGGTGGGGAATTCTCAACAATTGTATAGCTTTAATTGGATTACAGTGGATCGATGTTGGGTTGGTTAGTTTTAAAAGTGGCATGACCACTGGATTATTGTCCATATGGGGGTGGGATTTTTCAACTTTTTTTGAGAATTACTTGAAATTAAATGAAACATACTTGAACTCACCCTTAGGAGGAGATGGAGGAGATGGGGGGGGGGGGGGGGAGGGGCAAGGATGGGCGGGTGGGTGGGGGGCTGCGTGTGTGTGTGTGTGTGTGTGAATGTGCACGGGTGTGTGTGTCTATGTGCGCGGTTGTGTATATGTGTGTGTAGTGTGCGTGTATGTGCATGTTTGTGCGTAATGTCCCTTGTAAACGAATTGATTAGTTATTAATTTTTTTAATAAATTAATATATGATTGCCCCTCATTGTAAATTAGTAAATTAATATATGATTAATTATGAAAGTAAGATTGCCTCTCATTGTAAATTAGTAAATTAATAATTGTATACTTTAATTGTTAGTTTATTTTCATGTCTTCTTTTAATTCATTTTTATCTGTACTAATAACATTTGTTTACAGTAAATGTCTCCTTCAGGTATTAAGGCGAGGATGATGATGCTTGTTATGATGATGTCCTCTGGGCTCGGTGGTAGCGGAGGCGACGAGGACTCCTCGGCCCCTAGGCTCCCCAAATGTGGCAAATTGGGGATGGCCATCGATAACAAGTCAGGGCTATTAGCGAGATCCCTCGAGCTGGTAAAGACGATCATCGGCCCGGGGTACATTAGTTGGAAGGAGGTGCCATATGAGCTCAAGTTAGCTATTTGGGTGGCACTACAGGTAATGTGTTTTTATTTATATTTATATTTATATATTTATAATTATATTCATATGAATATTTCAATTTCGATTTCAATTTCATTTTATATTTATATTTATATTCATATTTATTTGCAACTAACATTGTATTTGTTGGACAGGAATAATTTAGCCTGGATCCAAAACTACGTGATTCCGTCTTGGAGAAGTTGAGGGAGAAACACACGACGTGCAAGAAAAATATGCGGACCCGGTACTTTGGGAAGACACAGAGAGTCCATTATCCAAAGGTGTGAATCCGTCCCGCCGAAGGAGCCGATCTCATTGGCACAATGGCAAAAGTTCGTTGACAATGAGATCGGGGAGCGACAATTGGCATCTCGCCAATCAGGGAGGGGAAATCGGGCAAAAAGATGAACGTGCACTACTCTGGTCGGACATCTTACGCCGAGGTGGAGCTTAGGATGATGGTAAGATTTAATTTTTCTATAACAACAAAAATATATTATTCTGCAATATATTACTTTACGGGGCCGATACTAATTTTACTTTATTTTATTTCAGGGGACAGGGAGTGGCCCTGGGGGTAGGCCACATAGGCTCGATACTTATGTGGCTCTTCGGACGAAGAAGGGGAAGGACAAGGAGGTGTCCCCAAGCGTCGCAGGCACGATTGTAAGTAATCTGACAGTTTATTTTTTGTTAATTACGTTATAATTTTTTAATTTACTTATTTTACTAATCATGTGCTTTTTGTCGTTTCAGGTAAAGCTTAAAGAAGTGCATGAGTCGCAGTCTGATGCAGACAAGGCATCTTTGTCCATAGACGCACTCAACCAAGTGCTTGTCTCTGGTCGCAAGGGGAGGACAAGGAGGTGAGCTCGCGGGTTGCCAAATCTAGGATCATTGGATTGGAGACGTGCGACACCGGGTTAACTCGAACGGTGGACTCGCATGACGCGAAGCTATCCCATTTGGAGGCGACGGTCCAAGATATGTTCTCATTCATGAAGCGTTCATTGGGCGGAGGAAAATGCAAGGGGAAAGGAAAAGAGAACGTGGGGGTAGGGGGTGCGGTAGGATGAGGTGCGCGATGACGAGGATGTGGACCTCACTGCTTCATCGCCGACACGTGCGGATGTTGATGCTCCACTTCCCTATTTTCCCCCCTTCAATCGTGTCGACGCTTGGTTGGCCGAGCATGTTTATACTGGACATATTTGATGGCCAGTGGATAGGGCGGGGGTTGAGGGACCCAAATATCGTCCAGGGTGGACTAGTTCATGGACGTGAGCTTCAAGACATTGAGTCCAAGGTGCTCGTCACGCATGTGATACCTGGGAAGGAGAACTCCCAGTTGTGGTTGCGCGAACAATACGGCACAATGTATATCAGTGGGTGTGTCAATTCGTATATCGTGTGGCCTACTCACCTACTCGGATTTAACCTTACCCAAGACATGTAGCGACATTATTTAATTTGAATTGTATTGTTTTTTAATTGGTACATTTGAATTATTTTTAAGTTGGTACATTTGAATTATATTTGGATTATATCGTGATGCATATTGTTTTTATTTTGAATGTATATTTGCATTATCTCTAGCTTATTTGGATATATGTTATTTGAACAGGTACGAAGTTGCTATAACAGGTACAAATATACACTTAGGCGATGGCAGTGGCCATACTGCCCAGCTGATTTTTTTCCAATTCTGCCTAGAATTGTCACGGTCATTGACCGTGATAATTTTTTATTAATTGTCACAGGTTTGTCACGATTTATAACTGTGACAAAACTTATCATGGTCAGTGGCTGTGACACGACCGTGATAATTATAATGAGCTTGTCACGGTCAGTGATCGTGACATGACCGTGACCAAAAAAGTTGTATCGCCCAGAATTATCATGGTCATTGACCTTGACAAGTTGAACTTGTCAAGGTCAATGACCGTGACAATTCGATAGATTTGGTGTAGTGTGGAGTGAATTGTCCGGTCACTTTCTTGGGCTCGGATTCGACTTTAGTAATACCTTCCTCAATTTGTACACCAACCACTTGTAGGGCTCGAAAGTGTGGATAATACTGTCCTCACATTGATGCTCAGATATGAGGTAAGGAGTTCTTCTTCACAATACTAACGTGTTCCTCCTCGGAGGCTCTGTTGGTCATGGTAGTATTCTTTTTTCTCCACCTTACTATGAAGATACTGATTGTTTCCCAAAGATTTGATTTAAAAAGGTTGAGATCTCAGCACGTAACCTCTTGATCCTCATTATACTTGTCCTAAGACATGTATTCTTGGGCGACATTCTCCCAATTAAGGATCCTAGATTTTTCAAGGGATAAAAACTAATGGAGGGAACATTTTTTCAAGGTCTGCAGGAATATCTGGGCCACTATCTCTTCAGAGGCTCCAAGGAGGGTCATGGCTGGGTGATAGCTTTAAAATTTTGGGTCGGGGTTTGGGATAAGGATAGGGAGACATATGGGTATAGTCCAAGTTATTCAAAGAGATCTTAACTTGTTCAATTTTTTTTTAAAACAACTTAGGTCTTCATTGACCTTATTTAGTTCCTCCTCCTTGGGATCCGTGGGTATTGGTAGGTTAGCCCTTGGTTGGGCAAGGTTCAGAATAGAGAGTTAAGATGGTGGTGGCCCACTGGCAGGCGAGTCACGTAGAGCATGATGATAATCTTCTGGGACACAAATAGGTTTGGGAATGGGTGGATCCATGGCAAGAGGAAACAGAACCTGGAGTTCTTCAGGAATATGGGTCCGATGGCGCTGCATCTCATGGGCCTCAATTTGAAGGTTGTCAATCTTGGCACTGAGCTAGGATAAGACAGTCATATTATTTATGAAGATATCCTGAAGGTCAATCCTAAACTCGGATGAGGTAGGAGAAGAACTGAAAAGACATCGAGGTGGTTTAACGGAAGACCATAGTCGATAGGGAGCCAGGACAAAATTGGGTTTGTGATCGACTTGAGAGGGAAACAGTTCGAATTTATTTTTTAAAATAAGGAAGGAGAAATTTTTTGGTATTTTGGAAGAAGGAGGAACAAAGTTTTTGGTATATTTGGATTTTTGAAAAAAGGAGGAAAAAAGGAGAGGAATCTTAGTGTGACTATTATTAATGTTATTATTAGGATCTCACTTGTATTAGGTTTGCCTAAATACAAAAAAAAATGCTGGACAAGATCTAAGCCTGGGAAAATATGGTTTGAAAATATGTAAAACACGGTTGAACTTGTTTCCACGCCAATGGATAGGGTCCTGTTTTGAGAAAAATGGCGAAATTGCGTGAAAATTCGTGTGTTATGCAGACCCAAAATTTCATCGGAGTTTCTCATGGTAATCGACAAACTAAATATGAATGTCTTAGGTTTGACACCTAAATGAGGTTTATGCAATTGTAGGGTTAGTGGAAGGGTTACACCCTTTGGCATGACTTCCATGATATACATCTTGCTTATAAGGGCAATCATTCATCGGTACGTGTGAAAAAGACATTTGATATACCCGAGTGTACGTGAATTACCTCACTAAATACCTCATAGGGACAGTACGTGTGAGAGAGAATTCGATATACTCAACATACATGAATGAGCTCCCTGTTATATACCTCCCATTGTAAGTTCGATCAAACGTATGATACGAGGGAACCACTCAATATAGGTCAAAGGTACAAGGAAAATGGAAGGTGAGAGTTATATCTCTTAGGCTAACTACGACCCGCAGGACCAACGCCCATCACAAAGTGACTCCCCGGAATGGGACAAAATCTTGGTCAATATAGCCATGCTCTTGGTGATGTAGTGTGCAAAAATGCATAAGTCTTAATTAACATATTATGGAGAGAGATAGAGAGAGAGTATATTTTTATCATTTTTTTATTGGCATGATATGTAAAGGGAATAATACACTAATAGGGAGCATATAAAAGTACTATAAAAAGTAAATCTAGAATGGAGACTATACTACACGTGGATACATGTGAGCGATTAAATTACATGGGAATATATACAAGTGAGTGTGTGTGGTAGTGAGCCTATCCATAAATTAACTACAAGTGATGTGTGATATGTGTAAGTGAGCATATATACAAGTGTGGTGAGTGTGGTTGTGTGCTAGTGAAGCCTAAGCATGGATATTTTTAGTGGTGTGTGAAGCAAAAAGTGACGCTAAGTGTAAGTGTGTGAAGTGTACATGGAGAGTATATACAAGTGTGTGAGTTGAAAGTGATATATACATGAGAGAGATATACAAGAAGGTAAATTGAGGAGAAAGGGGAAGGTACAGTTACGTGCATATGAACAAACAACAAAGAATAACACCCATGCAGGAATAGAGTCTAGTCCTCTTAAAATATCTCCAGTGGAGTCGCAACTGTTGCCAATTCGAGGGTTTTTCGGGGGTCCGGAAGGGTTATCTCCCTAGGTGGATACTTCCTTCCTTCCCCTTTTTTAATGTGTGCACGGGATATAATTCTTTATCGGGGCGCTCGGTCGTCATCAATGTGGGATGATATGTAAAGATAGAGTTTCCAACCTATTTTGCATAAAATAAGTAAAAGAAATGTCGCCACCTCAAGAAAACGGCACCAAGGATAATATTGATGCCTGTGAAACCAAGTATTTCAAGGGTTCAGTGACTAATTTATGGAATAGGAAGGTGTTATGCACCCATTCTGCCCTTTCGGTCTCTCATCGGCATGTGTTAATCTTCTCTTGTTGAACTCCATGATGTGTGCATAATATAAATGGAGGATTGAATAGCTCTGCTCACATCATGGATAAAGTTGGAACGAGGTCATCCTTACTAGTGTTCCCTAAATAGTAATTAAAAATATAATGTCAGTGTTTGTCGATTGACAAGTCATTAAAGAAGAACGATGGCGTATGTCGGGCGAGATACATGCAAGCAAGCATATAATATATATATATATATATATATATATATAGAGAGAGAGAGAGAGAGAGAGAGAGAGAGAGAGAGAGAGTTAGGCTCTCCAACATACCTCATTAAACATACCTATTTTTTTAAAATAGTAAAAAAAGAATTTTGAGTTAATACTTTTTGTATGTGTTCATGATATTTTAATGTGCCCCTGTAAAAATATTTACATCAAAATAATGTGTTTTGATATTTTTAAAAAATAGGTAAAAAAATACTCACAGTTTTAAAGGGTAAAAACTGTCAGTTTTTTGACTTATTTTTTCAATTAATTTTTTTACAGGAGCACATAGAAATATCATGAACCCATATAAAAAATATCATCTCAAAATTATTTTTTTTACTATTTAAAAAAAAGGGTATGTTGTTAGGTATGTTGCTAGGAGGTATGTTGGAGAGCCTGACTCTCCCCCCCCCCCTCTCTCTCTCTCTCTCTCTCTCTCTCTATATATATATATATATATATATATATATATATATATATATATGAAAAAGACAAAATAACAAATGCATGTGGGAGGACTCGAGTCAAGGGTTTTATCAAAGGCACCTACGTAGCCCGGGGAGCATCAAAGCCCACGTAGTTTGAAGAGAGGCGGGGTTTAACCCATAAATATAACCAAGGACTTTGTTTATATGTGTGTATGTAGAAATAAGTGTTTTAGTGTGAGAAAATGTGATGAGAATTCTCCGTTTAGAATTTACAAGTAAACACTTTTTCTTGTTTTTGGACATTTCAATAAAAATAAAGTATATGCAAATACAAGTAATAAAAAGTTTGAAACTAAGATATGTAATGTAATGAAGTAAAGTACTAAAGTGAAAATGAAGTAACTAATGCAAAAATAAGAGAATTTAAAGACAAATGGGGTGAATTAGACCTCCCGATGAAGACTTGAAATGGATCTTAATTGTACATATGCTGATCTCGAGACGAGATGATGGTGGTTTGTGGAGATGGGTGGGAATTTATTCAAAAGAGTATGAAAATGATGGAAGGAGTGTGGTAAATGGTCTTTAAAGGGGGAACAACTCTGACTTTGAGAGATTTCTCTATGAGTTATTGAGAGCAATGTTCAGGGGTGATTGTCAAAGTGAGGTAATGGCCTCTATTTATAGGGACAAGGGGGTGCCAATCGTCATGGTCATAGACTGGCCTATCAATATAGAACTCCATACACACAACCGATAGGAAGGGTCCTGGGGTTGCCATTTGGTAGTCTGAGATAGTTTTTTTAGAAAAATGGCAATAAAATGCGAACCGTAAGTCAGAATTATGCAAGAGGTGGACAGTTGAAAAGGGTATTTAGAGACCTTTAATAATCCGTTTATTCACTCTCGGGGTCAGGAGCTGATCGAAGTCAAATGGGGCCCAAAAGCTCCATTGGTCACTAGACTGGAAATTTTTGAAGTAAAAAAGATCGTTCGTTTGAACTATAAGGCCAATTCGTGCACGAGATGGACCGTTGGAAAGGGTATTCAGTGTTATTTGAGATTTCATTCAGCTTAGTTCGGTTCAGAGAGTTGACCTCAGTGGAATGGGTTCCCAAAGCGCCTAGTGACCCTTTGGAGTAAAATGGGTCGTTCGTCCGCATCGTAAGGTTTATTCATGCATGGGGTGTACCATGTATTCAGAGCCCCTTAAATATTCATTCAACTTTGTTTGAGCTGAAGAGTTGACATTTGTCAAATGGATCCCGAGAGCGCTCGGTTGTGACACCCCGCCTAATTAAATACCGAGTGATCATTCCTTTATTAAATTATAACCAAGGTGAACGGTTGGTTCATTCTTAGCATCACTGTCGCAAAAAATAATATAACTTTTCCAATTAAACACCCTAAATAATTAAGCTAAGTGACAAAACCATTTTTAAGACATCAATTTCTAAATTTAATTTAAAACCAATATTTAAAACCTTACATAATCCATAGTTTAAGAATCACACAATAACAATACTAGAACATATAATCCAAACCATTAAGCATCCAACTAATTAATTCCAACTTTAAAACAAAACATCCTGACAGTAATAATCCCAAAGTATAAATACTGGAAATAAATGAATCACAATCTCTGATAAAAAAACTGAATAATGGAAAAAGGGCGACTCATGCCCAACTGGATAAAATAGAGCTAGAAGTGGAATCAATAATAAGGTTGTCTAAGCAAGAGGCCTACAACTCCCACCTAAGATGCAGCACGTTCCATCCAAAGGACCCTATGCAAGACGCCCCTGTGGCTAGGCACCTGTAATATATACAAGAGAAAAGAGAAAATAGGAAACGGGTCAGAGCCCGATTGTAAAATAGTTTAAAATTAGTTTAGCAAGTATTTAAAATGCTTAACGGCTAATGCAACCATCATATTAGTGCGACACTCTCTTGAGGAATTCTCACCTCTCTTCTAATGTGCACACCTATCGCACTAACACCCCCAATAGTTTAGCTTGTCTTAAGTTACTCACAAGATTTCATGCCGACAATCTCAAATGTTAAGGAAGTTAATTTTATTAAAAAGCAAGGTTTTCACATAAGCCTCATTTGATTATAAAGTTCCTCAGTATCGCCTTAAACCTTTCAAACACTTATACCCAAGTCTAATTAATTAATCGTTACTTACCTACCTTTAGTCATAGTAGATAGTTTCCAAATTTCAAGTTTAGATATATATATTAAATGCTCATATAATATATATATTCTTACGGCACCCCACATAAACTTTATGGTGCGGGCATACTCTGCTATCCAGTCCCCGTATCACTCGTACCAAGGGAAATACTAGTTCTGAATCACTCTCGAACTGTATTAACACAAAACACATACAAATTGAGGCGAAGCATAGTTCCAAATCACTAAGAGGTCAACACATACCCTCATGTCTCTTAGGACCATCTGACTATCGATCCGATAGCCTGTACCAAGGATTTCTATGTTCTAGGATATGAGTGAATATCCCGCCATAAAGGTCCCATCGAGATAAGACTGTCCCAACGCTGTAACCTCACGGATAGCAAGTAGCGCGGGCATGATTTTTACACGTATATAGTATATGCATAAACACAAACATATATGTGTACTACCATTTCCAATTCTAAGTTAGGTATACCCACGACCCATACTTATGATATTTATTCTTATTACACATTACTAGATTATCACGTATAACGGTTTCTCTTATTCTTATTTATGGGATTATTTCGACTCATTACGTAACACTCGTGAAATCCTATCTTCATAAGTGTAATTTCAGTAGGTACTCTTTTACTTTATGACATAACTTCCTTACGAGTCTCACCCCTTTAGACACACACGTTCCCACTGTTTCTTAAGTGTAAAACACCTCCGTTAAATGTTAATCGCATTTTACATTAAAGGTTCTATTTTTATAAAGTCCTATTGGTCTTCTTTACATCCCAAAATGTTCTAACATTAATGTCCAAGAATTGTAATCATTTAAGTTAGAACAACCTATTAAAAAGGGGAATGTGAGCTTTCCAAGAGGGTTCGATCGATCTATGGCAGATGTTCGATCGATCGATACATCGATCGATCGATACTCTTGGGTCGATCGATCGATCAAGGAGGTATGGCGAATCTGCAGAATTTCCAGTTACGGATTTCTTCTTCCAAAATCATCCAAACCAATATATTTGACTTCCAAACTCTCAACAATTTATACTGTAAGTGTTATATTCTCAAATAAGTGGTATTCTACGTAAGGCATGCGAATTTTCATCATGAATAACGAATTAAATGGGGCATAATCCATAAAAATATCAAGAACCCTAATATTTTCCATGTTTAGTTTCTTCTCATTCTTTTCCCAGATTTCATACTCCTAATTTACTGCAATTTCGTGGTTCAATCTCTACATGTGAATTTGATTTCCAGAATACATCTATTACCTATACATCATGCAAATTCAAGTCTCCAAAATAGGTTTTTCTTTCACAAAAACTAGTCCTAATCAATCCTAGACTAATATTATTGAAGCATTAACTGAAATAGAGCAAGATAGATACTTTCCTGGGAATTCTTGGTTCAGATTTGTGGAGAGATTGGTGTGGTTGTGATCCTCGTTGCGCGATCTAAAGTTTGGCGGCGACGGCGGTGCAAACGGTGGAGTTCTTGGCCTAGAATTCCTTGGAAAGCTTCTCCTCTTCCTATCCAATGGCCGTCTTTGGTTTATGGTTATTCTAACCCTATAATATGACTCCTACCATCTGATATAATCTTAGAATTTTCGTGGGTTTTCATGCCCAAAAATATAAAATGTCCAAAACGCCCTCCCGGGATGTTAATTAGGCCTAAAAACGCCCCAAGATCCAAACTAAACCCCCAGGTACATTATTTTGACTATCTCGATCATTCCGGATACATTGACGCACTCAAAATGACTATACGGCTGACTTATACTTTATTCACTTTTCATAGTTCGAATTTAATCCCGACACGACACAAGTGCGTCCCGATAAATTTTCAAAATTAACAAATTATATTCTCGTGATAATTTTACTAAATATAATTACACCTCTTACTTTAATCATAAAGTAACTTACAACAAATTTCTAATAATTACTAACTCTCATCACGCTAGTAAGTATTTAAATGATTTTTCGGATTAATATTAAATTAATATCTCTAATTAAATTTAATAAATCCCCAAAATTAAAAGTCATAAAAATACGGGGTATTACACCAGTGGCCTTGAAATTAGTTTTACGGTAAAATGAACCATTCATCTAAAATATAAGGTTGATTCGTGTATGGGATAGACCGTTGGAAAGGGGATTCATAGCCCTTCAAAGATTTATTGAGGTTCTGCTTAGGCAAGGAGGTTGATCGAAGTTGAAACGGGGCTCGGGAGTGCCTGGTGGCCTCCAGATCAGTTTTCACTAGTGAAACGGATTGTTCGTCCGAATCGTGAGGCCAATTCGCACATTGAGCAGATCATTAGAAAGGGTATTCGGAGTCCTTCGAAGATTCATTGAGATTTTTCTCAAGGGAGAAAGTAGAATCGATTCAAACGGGGACTGAGAGTGCCCGATGGACTTTATATCGATACACAGAGTGTGACCTAGGGTTTGGGGTGAATGAGTGAGTTCTAGGGACCTAAGGAGGTGCTTGGGGGGTCCTGGGATGGGGTTTCTACACAAAGTTGTAATACCCCGTACTTTTACGCATAGTAATTTTTAATAATTTTTATGAAAAATGGGGATTAATTAAATAAAAGGGAGAAAATTTAAATTGTAATTAATACGATTTCATGATAATAATGACTAGCGGGACGAGAGTTAGTAACTATTTAAATAATAGTATGACCGTGAATGAGATGCACGGCAGTTACATTATATGTATTTGGGACGCGTATGAGTCGCGCCACTAGTATGTATGTGAGGTTTAAAAGGTAAACTATTTTTTTATAACTTGGATGACTATTTGGAGTTCGCCAGAGTGCTTAAAAGGGTTGAAATAGTCAGAAAACACTACTCGGGTATTTAAAGTAGAGTTCAGGACTTTTTAGCCCAAAACGACACCCCGGAGGGGTAGTTTGGTCTTTTGGAATTTTTCGGTAATTATATGGACGAAAAGTAGGTTTAATTAAAAGGCATTTGGGTTAGTAGTCGTCAGTTTCAACCTATGTGAAAAGAGAGGAAAAGAAAGAAAGAACCAAGGATGAAGAAGGAGACTCCATTAGAGCCCTAAGCCAAGAACTCAACCTTTCACAACAAAAAGTACACCAGCGCGTAGATCGTGTCAGGAGGATCGTTCCTATACCACTTTCAACCTACGAATCAAAAGTTCATTTAAAGGCAAGTGATTATCTTGCTCTGCTCTTAGAAATTATTACTCTTGTTAACATGTGTTGAAGTTTTAGAACAACTAATACAAAAATGGGGTTTACCTATGATGAAATCGTGTAGGAATTTTAGAAATCTGATAGGGGTTTGCATGTAGAGGATTTTCCCCTTAATAGGATTACAAAATTTGATGAATTAGACGTTAATCACAAAATAAGAATGGAGTTTTTATAGACAAATAATTTTGAGTTTATGTTAATGTGGTTTATGGTAAAATTTGAGAATTTATTGAAATTACATGATTATTAGAAGGATTTGACCCCAAAACTCTGCTAAGAAGTGTTCTAGGGTGACTTAGAGTAGTTTAGAAATCTTGCATTTTGGTTGAAATGGATTTAGATTGAAATCTAAGGGGAGAAAATCTGGAAAAATAAACTTTGGAGATGAACTGGGCGACTTCGAAAATTTCATTAGAAGTCCAGCCCAGGTCATTCGGACGACCTCGTTTGAACGAGATTCTAACGAGATTCCAGTAGCCCTTCTAACGTGTTAGGTGGTTCGTTCAAAGTACCTTCATTTGAACGTCCTCGTTCGAACGAGATTTTTGGGCCTTCTAACGAGATTCCAGAATAGTCTTTTTTAAGCCCGATTTTGTTTTGAACTTCCCCTAGACTTATTTTAATGAGTGTTAAACTAGAATGATCGTCGAGTGACTTATATTGATAATTAATAGTGAGCAGAGAATATGTCGACCCTCGAAAGGTATAAAATCCATACAATTAAGGAGGTGCGAAAATACAAGGTAGAGTATAGACGAATAAAATACGGGTTATAATAAGAGATATAATATACGTGCTACAAACACTAGACTGGGAAAGCTAATGAATCTATATAAGTTGTGTGTATGCTTATTGATTAAAATATTATGTGTATAACATACCTAGCTACTGGCTATCGAACGGAGGTTAACGCGTTGTGGATGACCGGATCTTGTGTGCCTTCGGGGGATTTAGAGTCGTACCACTAGAGCATGGAACCTAGGTACGGGCTATCCGTGGGAACGATAGTGATGACGGTCGTATGGGTGCGTAGGTATATGCGTAGCCCATCGGCTTGGGACTATGTTCGCCTCCAATAGGTGTTTATGTTTTATTGGTTCTCGAGAGATAGAACATGTTGTTATATATGCATGAGCGTTTTAAAGGGACTAGATAGCCGAGTATGAGTAGCACTAAGGGTTTCTCAACCAAGGATGCAATATGGGTATATTTATATAAATTAATATGTATACATAAAGCGAATAATGTGTGTATACTAGAATCATGTTTGGTGTCTTATGTTGATGACGCTTTTTTTAAATGTACACCTATGGTATTATCAGTTGAGCATTTTGAAGAATATGAGAATAAACTAAAGTAATCCTAAATCTATATCGAAATCATAAGAACCCCGGTTTTGAGTTATTTAGGGAGACTTTCAAGCATAATATTATGTACTTAGTAGTCAATCCGGGTATTATGACTAGTATGGGTAGTTAGGTTCGTTAGACGTGCACACTAGATCAAGGGGTGAGTATCTCAAGTGAGTACGCTAAGTTAACTTGAAGAATAATCGTGCTAATTAAATCAATTTAAGTACTTTCTATTTTAAAATTTTTTTAACTCGGGCTCTGACCCGTTATCTTGTATATCTTTCTATTGTTCCATTACTTTAGGTGCCCATCCACAGGGACACCAACTTTAGGAGACTCTATTCAGTTGTTGTGTTGTAGTTGTTGTGGAAGCTGCAGGATTATTGCTAGTAGACGACTCAGCTCATTCTTTCCTTTTCAGTTATTCATTTTGTTGGACATGTCGTCCTTACTTATGTTTACTTTCAGAGATTTAGTCATTTTAAATTCTCTCATCGATTTAAGTTCTTCATTTAGATTTATTGTATGAGATTATATTTGGAGATGTTTACTCCATCCATTTATTTTACTTCAGTCAGACTTCACTTAGTTTACTGTGATGCATGGTATTTGTTGGTATTCTTTTAGTAGTAATTAATGAAAAGATAAAAGTTTGGACATCACACTTTTTAAATACTAGGTGGTTAGTTTTATTAAAATAAAATTTGAGTTCTCGACAGTGATGCATTATCTGAACCAACTTGATATTCTAAAATTAATTAATTAAGGACTGATCACCCGGTAATTAATTAGGTGGGGTGTTACAGGTGGTATCAAAGCCAGGTTCTAGTGTCCTTAGGATCTGTACAGCTTATTATGTTTCTGTGTAGCGTCCTTTGATATAGAGACCTATATTTTAGGATTGTTGTACTCTTCATACGTTTTACATTCTTTTGCTAATTTGAGAATATAACTGTAGACTTATGAAATTTTTCTCCCTTTTAAGATGCCTCCAAAATGTGCACAAAGAGTTCCCAGGGAAGCCCAGCCAGAGGCTCAGCCTGCACCTGCTCAGGGTATTATGAATGCCACTGAAGTGGAAGCCATTGTAGCTCAGGCGGTCAACGCTGCTTTGGTCATAGTGTAACAGGCATCACCTCAGGCGCCGGTGGTGGCTCCAGTTCAGGCCCAAGTTTTCCCATCTTCTTGGGTACGTGTTAGGTATGGTTTCCAAAAGGCGCATCCTCCGGAGTTTTCAGGGAGCTTCGATGTAGCTGTAGTGAGCCAATAGAAAAAGGGCATCCAAAGGCATTTGAGGATGTACGAGTGCACGGAAGTACAGAGTCAGATTTTGGCCACATTCAAACTAATGGGGGCAGCACTACAGTGGTGGGAGTCCATCACCACCACTGAGGAGAGAGACACACTCAGTATTTGAGACTTTTGGGTGCGGTTCAACCGCAAGTATTTTCCTTTGGCTGTACAGACAGAGATGAGTCAAAAGTTAGCAAATCTGAAGCAGGAGGGAAGGACCATGGCAGAATACGAGGCATAGTTTACTAATCTGTTCAACATTGTGCTGAGTGAGATTCTGACCGAAGAGAAAATATTCAACGCTTCATGGATGGGTTGGCATGGAGGATCCGCCAGCATTTAATAGGCAATCTCTCCCTAGCCACCTATTCAGATGTGGTCAACGCAGCACTACTCCACTACCAGGACCATCGCTTCCACTTGTCCGAGGTTAAGAAGGTGGGAGAGCCCAGCCAGCAGGGCAGGGCAGGAGGAAATGGTGTCGGTGGGGCATAGACAGTTCAGGGCCATCGTAGGCACAGTGATCAGGGTTCCCAACAAGGAGATCCTAAGAGGTTCAGGTCATGAGGTTTTAGACATGGGCTGGGAGGCTTTCGACATGGCTATCAGGGCCAACACGGCCATCAGGGACGGTAGGGCCATTAGTAGGGCCAGAATGGCTAAGGGAGGGGTGGTAACGACCATCATGGCCAGGGACAGCATCAGGGACAGAGGGGAGGACCTTTCCCAGGGAGATGTTTCACATGTGGCAACACTGGCCACAAATGCCAAGACTTCCCTCAGAAGGGTAGGGGCCAGCAGCAGCAGTAGGGTGTCCATCAGGAACCCCAGAGATCGTTATTTCTCGTAGCCCTCCCAGCACCTCCACAGATGGCAGCATTACCTCCCATCCCAGTCACCCCAGTTCAGCAAGGGAAGCTTCAGTATTGACGAGTTTACAATCTGCACCAGTCCACAGTCCCGCAGGACCCACTAGCGATTGAGGGTATGTTTTCTATCTAGGGGACTTTGGGGCGCATTTTATTTGACATAGGAGACACGCACTCCTTTATTGCCACGGAGGTGCACTACGGGGTTATTTAATACAACAAAGGGTACGACCACTTATGTGGATTCACCGTTGAGTAGGGGTTTCGTTATTTCTTTTATTTGTCGGAGAGTATGTATAGAGATTATGAGGTTTATCTTACCCGCTGACATGCTCGTATTAGACATGTTCGAGTATGATGTGATTGTGAGCATGGATTGGCTTGTCAGGCATAGGTCCATAATTGACTGTTATAGTAAGGGTATAATGTTTTCCATAGTCGGGCAGGAGATGTTCCTGGTGGCGATGCCTCGCTCTGAGGGAGGATCGTCCACGCATTTATACTATATAGAGGAGGAGACCTCTATGGAGGTTGTGGTACCGCTTGATTCGATTCCTGTAGTTCAAGAGTTTTCCAATGTGTTTCAGGAGATTCCAAGGTTACCACCGAGTAGAGAGATAGACTTCGTCATTGATTTAGTGCCAGATACATGGCCGATAGCTCGCACACCTTACCGTATGGCTCCATCAGAGATAAGGGAGTTGCATGACCAGATTGAGAAGTTATTGGGACATGGGTTTATTCGTAGGCGTACTTCGTCGTTGGGTGCTCCTGTACTGTTTGTTAAGAAGAGGGATGGATCGTTGATATTATGTGTTGATTACCTAGAATTGAATAAAGTCACGATATGGAACAAATATTCGTTGCCTAGAATCGATGACTTATTCGACCAATTGAGAGGGGTGGCTTTCTTCTCAAAGATTGATTTGAGATCGGGGTACCATCGTCTACGTATCAGGGAACAGGAAGTGTCAAAGACTGCTTTCCTGACAAGATATGGTTCCTATGAATTCAGGGTTATGCCTTTCGGACTAACCAATTCCTCAGTCGTGTTCAGGGACTTAATGAACAGGGTGTTCAGAGAGTTCCTAGACCAGTTCATCATTGTATTCATAGATGACATTTTGGTCTACTCACAGACCAAGGAGGATCATGCCAAGCACTTGAGGCAAGTTTTGCAGACACTGCGCCAGCATGAGTTGTACGAAAAATACAAGAAATGTGGGTTTTGGCTAAAGGAAGTACAGTTTTTAGGGCATATCATCTCCGATAGAGGGATATCCATGGATCCAGGTAAGGTGTTAGCAGTGAGGGAGTGGGGATAGCCCACGACACCGACCAAGATATGCAGTTTCTTGGGTTTAGTCTGATACTAGAGGAGGTTCATTCGAGGGTTTTCAAAGATAGCGGGTTCGTTAACGCACTTGACTCACAAAGGGGTGCCATTTATTTGGAGTGACGCCTGTCAGTTAGCTTTCGATGAGTTGAAAGATAAGTTAACCTCAGCACCAGTGTTAGCATTACCCAGGCCGGGAGTGGAGTATCTAGTATACACTGATGCGTCCTTATTAGGACTTGGAGGTGTACTTCAGCAGGAAGATCAGGCTATAGCTTATGCCTCCCGTAAGCTTAAGCCTCACGAGAGAAATTACCCCACCCACAACTTGCAGTTAGCATCAGTCGTGTTCGCACTTCAGATTTGGAGACACTACCTACTAGGGGAGAAATTTCGCGTATTCACAGACCATAAATCGCTACAGTACCTCTTCACATAGAAGGAATTAAATATGCGTCAACGTCGATGGCTTGAGTTCGTGAAGGATTATCAATTTGATATCCAACACCACCCAGGGAAGGCTAACGTGGTAGCATATGCATTGATCCATAGGCCAGTTAGTAAGGTGGCCGAGTTGTGGAAAGCAAAATGGAAGGATTTAGGGAACTAGGATATGGTGGCTCGATCGTTTATGTCTGCAATGATGATTATGCCCTAAATTATTATGGGAGTAGTACAGGCTCAGGCAGATGATCCGTTCTGCCAAAGTCAAATAGTGAAGCTTCTAGCCGAGGGGGCTGAGTCTTACATCGTGGGTTCAGACGGGGGCCTACGTTTTATTGGGAGATTGGTTGTTCCCTAGGGTGAAGATTTGTGATATAAGGTGATGACAGAATCGCACGGTTCACGATTTTTAGTGCATCCCGACGGGGATAAGATGTACCAGGACATGCGTAGACAGTATTGGTGGAGCAGAATGAAGAAGAATATTGCCGATTTTGTCTTAAAATGTGCCACTTGTCAAATGGTAAAGGTGGACCATCAGAGGCCGATGGGACTTCTATAGCCATTAGAGGTTCCTATGTGGAAATGGGAGAGAATTTCCATGGACTTCATCACGGGGCTACCTACATCGCAGAGGGGTCACGACTCGATATGGGTGGTAGCGGATTAGTTGACCAAGATAGCCCACTTTCTGCCAGCCAAGACATACTACACCGCGAGATAGTATGCCCAGTTATTTGTAGCACAGGTAGTTAGACTCCATGGAGTGCCTCTCAATATTGTGTCTGGCAGAGATAAGGTGTTCGTTTCTCAATTTTGGGAAAGTTTTCACGAGGCGTTGGGTATGGAGTTGCGGCTGAGCACAACCTACCACCCGCAGACGGATGGTCAGACAGAGTGGACGAATTAGATATTGGAGGACATGTTACAGATGTGCATCATTGATTTTGGCGGAAGTTGGGAACAGTACCTTCCACTAGTGGAGTTTTCCTATAACAACTCCTACCAATTTACTATCGGTATGGCTCCATTCGAGGATATATATGGTAGATCTTGTCGTTCCCCAGCATGTTGGCTAGATATGGGGGACAAAAAATTACTGGATCCAAAAGTGATTCAAGTTACTTCAATGAGGATAGAGTTGATACGGAGCTGTATTCGATTTGCTCAAGATCGGTAGAAGAGTTAAGCTGATGCCAAACGTTACTTTCGAGAGTTCAATATTGGGGATCAAGTGTTACTTCAGGTGTCTCCTATGAAGGGAGTTATGTATTTTGGGAAGAAGGGAAAGTTGTCGCCTGGGTATGTAGGGCCATTCCCTATTATCGAGAGGATAAGGCAAGTTGCTTATAGGCTTGGGTTACCAGAGTACTTGCATAGAGTCCATGATGTGTTTCATATATCTTCCTTGAGGAGATTTCTTTGAGATGATTTGGACCATACTCACATTACGTTAGAGGAGATAGACTTACAGCCTGATAGCTCCTACGAGGATGGGTCGGTTGTTATCTTAGATCGGAGCGAGAGGAAGTTGAGGTCGAAAGTAGTGCCACTAGAACGTGTTTAGTGGCGGCACCATAATGTTGAGGAATCAACTTGGGAGCGTGAGGCTGACATGCATGAATGTTATCCAGAGTTATTCTTTCCAGGTATATATATATATTCTTTTCTGAATTTTGGGACGAAATTCTGTTATTAGGGGGGAAGTATGTAATACCCCGTACTTTTATGCATAATAATTTTTAATAATTTTTATGGAAAATGGGGATTAATTAAATTAAAGGGAGAAAATTTAAATTGTAATTAATTTAATTTTATGATAATAATCACTAGCGGGAAGAGAGTTAGTAATTATTGAAATAATAGTATGGCCGGGAATGAGATGCACGGCAGTTAAATATTTGGGACGCGTATGAGTCGCGCCACTAGTATGTATGTGGGGGTTTAAAAGGTAAACTATTTTTGTATAACTCGGATGACTATTTCAGTGCGCCAGAGTATCCGGACGGATCAAAATAGTCAGAAAACACTACTCAGGTATTTAAATTAGAGTCCAGGACTTTTTAGCCCAAAACGACACCCCGGAGGGGTATTTTGGCCTTTTGAAAATTTTGGGTAATTATATGGACAAAAATTAGGTTTAATTAAAAGCCATTTGGGGTTAGAAGTCGTCAGTTTCAACCTACGTGAAAAGAGAGGAAAAGAGAGAGAGAACAAAGGAAGAAGAAGGAGACTCCATTAGATCCCTAAGCCAAGAACTCAACCTTTCACAACAAAAAGTACACAAGCGCGTAGATCATGTCAGGAGGATCGTTCCTATATCACTTTCAACCCGCGAATCATAAGTTTATTTTAAGGCAAGTGATTATCTTTCTCTTCTCTTAGCAATTATTACTCTTGTTAACATGTGTTGAAGTTTTAGAACAACTAATACCAAAATGGGGTTTACCTATGATGAAATCGTGTAGGAATTTTAGAAACTGATGGGGGTTTGCATGTAGAGGATTTTCCCCTTAATAGGATTGCAAAATTTGATGAATTAGACATTAATCACGAAATAAGAATGGAGTTTTTATAGACAAATAATTTTAAGTTTACGTTAGTGTGGTTTATGGAAAAAATTTGAGAATTTATTGAAATTACATGATGAATAGAAGGATTTGACCCCAAAACTCTACTAAGAAGTGTTCTAGGTGACTTAGAGTAGTTTAGAAACCTTGCATTTGGGTTTAAATGGATTTAGGTTGAAATCTGAGGGGAGAAAATCTGGAAAAATGAACTTTGGAGATGAACTAGGCGACTTCGGAAATTTCATTAGAAGTCCAGCCCAGATCGTTTGAACGACCTCGTTAGAACGAGACTTCTAATGAGATTCTAGTAGCCCTTCTAACGAGTTAGGTGGTTCGTTCGATGTACATTCGTTCGAACGACCTCGTTTGAACGTGATTTCTGGGCCTTCTAACGAGATACCAGAATGGTCTTTTTTAAGCCCGATTTTGTTTCGAACTTCTCGTAGGCTTATTTTAATGAGTGTTAAACTAGAATGATCATCGAGTGACTTATATTGATAATTAATAGTGAGCGAAGAATATGTCGACCCTCGGAAGGTATAAAATCCATAGAATTAAGGAGGTGCGAAAATATAAGGTAGAGTATACACGAATAAAGTACGGGTTATAATAAGAGATATAATATACGTGCTACAAACACTAGACTATGGGAAAGCTAATGAATCTATATAAGTTGTGTGTATGCTTATTGATTAAAATATTATGTGCATGACATACCAAGCTACTGGCTATCGAACGGAGATTAATGCATTGTGGACGACCGAATCTTGTATGCCTTCGGGGGATTTAGAGTCGTACCACTAGAGCATGGAAACTAGGTATGGGCTATCCCTGAGAAGGATAATGATGACAGTCGTATGGGTGCGTAGGTGACACACCCCAACCCAGTTACTTATAATTAAGTTTGAAAGTCAAAGTGAGTCAAACCATAATTCATTTAATCAAACCATAAAAACTGGTTTTTAATTTCATCGGATGTCATCAACGTACTTCCATATAACTAACAAATTTTTACAACAGTAAAGTAATCATACTTATACAAACTTACTTGAAGGATAATTTAACTTAATTACATCATTTAAATTTAAACAAAATCTTTGTTTCTCCCATTCCTGGCTAACCCAACCCGACATCCTAGATTTGGCAGTGACATCACATTACCTGAAAAAAATGTGAACATAGGAACCATGAGCAAAATTGCCTAGTGAATGCCTCACTACTATACTAATGCATGAATTTAAATGCAATAAAACATTAAAGCTAGAAATTTTTGACCCGATAACCCGTTTATGGTAATAACCCAAAATGACCCGAACATGACCCGGTTAGCTTGTATAGATTTAAGAGTACCCAAAACCTATAATAGAATAAAAATCAATGCGACCCGAAAATGACACGATTAATCCGAATTGCCACCCCTATAAAACATGTCCATATAATTATGTGTTAACTTATCCAGCTCATTCATAATGAATGACCAACATTTTCTAATCATGATTCACATATCGTGTCTAAATAGATAATTATCCCCCATTCCTGGTTGAGGAGTAACCCCTTATCATTAATAGACAAATCTCCCCCATTTCGGGTCGAGGAGTAACCTCCCATTTTGGTAAACCAAAATGAACAATTTTATATTCATAACATTATGATCATATTCGTAATGGTATACAAATACATCATTACAGTGATTACACTCACTTTGGTTGACAACTATGTATTCACGTTTCCTTCGGGTGGAGCTGGACTGTGTTGATTAGACCTTACACCTGTCAATCCAACTAATTTATTACTGAATCTCAATCATAAGTATCATCCTAATATAACTATTTAAGTTTCCATGACTATACAACGACCATATAATTCCACTTCAGTCACATTCCATGAAACATGAGTAAAGATAAAATAATACTATTCATGTTAATAAAGTTATGAACACTCAACCGTAAGAAATACCTCATGATGAATTTATAACCAAAACCAAGTAACATGAAAGTATAATTCTTAATGTATATACACATGAAACATGTACGCAAAATACTCTTTGGATAGAGGAGATAACAATATTCTTTCATGGGGTATCCAATATGCCCTCAAATTAGTGCCCTCTATACTCAACCATTTTATATTCCTAAAATTTATAAATAAAGTACAAACTTATCAATATGAAAACACATATGAATATACTTTCCAGTACAAGTGACGGTGTAATTTTTCAAGCTTCCTAGGGCAAGTTATGACCATTTCTTTACAACACCAGAATTCTTCCCTACAAGCTCCTCTATTGTTCCTTCAACTTCCAAGAATTTTCATAATTTTTCTCCAACATAACTTTCCATGATTTTCAACAATTTTCATTAAAACTACTTAATAGTACAAAATTAAAGTTTCATAATTTTTTGACTTCATTTGCCATCTCAAAAGCTTGACTAGATTTAGAGCATACCGAAGTGAAATATACAAACAGCAACAATATACCAACTTTCAATCATCACCAAGGACTAACCAAAAGGGGTTAAATTCTAATTTTCGAATATGATATGAATATATGAGTCTACTTTCATATCCAATATTAATTTATCAATTCCAATAATCACACAAGAGATATGCAAGTTTGAATACAAGGGGTTTTAATACAAAGAAATATGACCTATAAACACTACTTATCTCACATATGAACCCATACATATTATCACAAAGGATAATGGAATTTTAATCAATAATTCACGATTTATATACTTTGAAATAAGTATAATACAAGATGAAAACAATATTAATAGATAATTTTACCTTGGAAACACCTTAAGGATTTTGTTGGAATTTTTCCTAGCTTTTAATGAAACTTTCTCCCTTAACTTCTACTTTCTCCTTCCTCAAGCATAAAAACACCTCAAACTGAACCTAGGGCTTAATTTGATGAAGAAATAAGTTAAATGGAGACATTTAAGTCGGCAAAGGAATGCATCCTTTCCATCCAATCAAATTAAGTCATTTGGTTTACTAAAAGACAATTTACCACTTAAAGGGAATGGACAGATTTGCCCCTTGTTCGTAAATTCGGTATAACTCCTTACTCGAGCATCCGTTTAATGCATCGTTTATTGTGCTAAAACCCTAAATCAATGTATACCACTACCTAGTTTTTACCTCGAGTCAATTGTAATGTTATAAGGGTCAAAACTAGTCTCTAACAGGAACATTTCTACCGAGAACAACAGAAATTTGTGTTTGTAAATAATTCGACATTTCATGATTAATGAAAGTAGGATTGGACTAAACATACTCACTTAACATTAGATATAATAATAACACATTCTTCATGTCACATAAGATAAGAATGATTTAATTATAATTTATCATAATTATATCCGGGTTGTCACAACTTCCCCCCTTAGAAAATTTCGTCCCCGAAATTTAATATGAAGTTCACTTACCAAAAAAAAGGGGCTACTGTTTCTTCATACTATCCTCCATTTCCCAAGTTGCTTTTTTTAATGCCATGGCTCATCCACATAACTTTAACTAAGGTAATAACTTTATTTCTCAATACTTTCTCTTTACGATCAATAATTTCCATTGGTTCCTCGATGTACGACAAGTCTTCCTTCAGTTCAATTGGTTGAGTTTTCAACTGATGAGATGGATCCGCCAAATACTTACGAAACATCGATACGTGAAACACATCATGTAAACGGGACAAGTCCGTAGGTAAGGCTAATCTATATGCTAGGGTCCCAATTCTTTTCAGCACTTCATATGGTCCAATGTATCTTGGACTTAGTTTTCCATTTTTCCCAAGTCTCATAACGCCTTTCAATGGTGAAATACGCAGGAATACAAAATCTTCCTTCTGAAATTCCAATGGATACTTCCTCTTATCTGCATAAAATTTTTGCCTTGTTTGCGCTATCTTTATCCGTTACCGAATCATTTTAATCTTTTCATCCGTCACATCTATTAATTCAGGACCTAATATTTTTCTTTCACCCACTTCATCCTAACACAAAGGCGTTCTACATCTCCTCCCATATAAAGCTTCATAAGGAGCCATACCAATGTTCGACTGATAACTATTATTATATGAGAATTCCATCAATGGAAAATGATCATCCCAACTACCTTTGAAGTCAAATACACAAGCTCATAACATTTCTTCTAATATTTGAATCATCCTTTCTAATTGCCCATCAGTTTGTGGATGAAATGAAGTGCTGAACTTCAAAATTGTGCCCATGGAATTCTATAAACGAGGCCAAAATTTAGAAGTGAATGTTGGATCTCTATCTGATACAATTGACACTACTGCCCCATGTAAACGGATAATCTCGTCAACGTACATACATGCATACTTGTCAACAGTGTAGATGGTCTTAACTGGAAGAAAATAAGCTGACTTCATCAATCGGTCTACAATAACCCAAATAGAATCATGCCCCTTTGGTGACCGGGGTAATCCTGTAAAAAAGTCCATCATTATATGCTCCCACTTCCATTCCGAAATAGGCAATTAGTGCATTAATCTTGCCAGCTTCTGATGCTCTGCTTTCACTTGCTGGCATACTAAACATTTAGCTACAAATTTTGCAATCTCATATTTTATATTGTTCCACCAGTAATACTCTTTCAAATCTTTGTACATTTTGGTACCTCCCGGATGCATAGAGTAAATAGAACTATGGGCTTCTTCTAATATATCGTTCTTTAAGGATGGATCATTCGGTACACAAATTCTATTTTTATAACACAACCATTCATCATTATTAATCTCAAAGTCACTCTCTCTACCATCCCGAACTTCTTGTATTTTCTTCTCAAGGAACGAATCATTGATCTGCAAATTTCGTATGCGTTCTGCCAATAAAGGTCTCACTGTGACATGTGCTAACAATCCTCCCCTTTTTGAAAACTTTAATTCAATCCCCATCGATGACAAGTTAAGAATATTTCCAACACGTGCACACTGTATGCAACCCAGAATCCCCGATGATTTTTTACTCAAAGCATCTGCTACTACATTAACCTTACCAGGATGATGATGAATGGTACAGTCATAGTCTTTAATCAGCTCTATCCAATGCCTTTATCTCAAATTCAGTTCTCTTTGCGTAAAAAAGTATTTCAAACTTTGATGATCTGTAAATATCTCACAAGTTTCTCAATACAAGTAATGTCGCCACAACTTTAAAGCAAAAACAATGGCTGCTAACTCCAAATCGTGTGTAGGATAGTTTCGTTCATGCGTCTTTAATTATTTGGAAGCATATGCTATTACCTTCCCATTCTTCATCAGAACACATCCTAACCCTTTAAATGAAGCATCTGTATAGATCACAAAAGACTCATTCCCACATGGAATAGTAAGTATAGGGGCTGAAACCAACCGCTTCTTTAATTATTTAAGACTCCTTTCGCATTCTTCATCCCACACAAACTTCACTTATTTACGGGTCAACTTTGTCAATGGTAATGCTATTGCTAAAAATCCCTTAATGAATCTGCGATAGTAACCTACCAATCCTAGGAAACTCCTAATTTCTGTCACATTCTTAGGACTCTCCCATTGAACAATTGCTTCCACCTTCTTTGGATCAACATATATCCCATTTTACGAAACAACATGCCCTAAAAACACAATTTCATTCAACCAAAACTCACACTTACTGAATTTAGCAAATAATTTCTTCTCTCTCAAAATCTGCAATACAAGTATCAAATGTTTCTCATGTTACTCCATGTTACGCGAGTAAATCAACACATCATCTATGAATACAATCACGAATAAATCAATGAAAGGGTGAATACCCGGTTCATCAAGTCCATAAAAACTACTGGATCATTAGTCAATCCAAATGGCATCACCAAAAACTCATAGTGCCCATATCGAGTTCGAAACACTAGGCCGAATGAAACCTTTGCTTATCAGATCTTGTAAATTTACTTTTAATTCTTTCAACTCCACTGGTTCCATTCTATATGGAGCAAGATAAATTGGACCAGTACCTAGAATTAATTCAATGGAAAACTCTACTTCCCTATCGGGTGGCAATCCTGGCAATTCCTCTAGGAAGACATCAGAAAATTGTGTAACCACTGGTATATTTTGAATTTTAACTATCTCTTTACTACTATCAACAACATAAGATAAATACCCAGTAAAACCTTTACTCAACAATCTCCTGCTCTTAATTGCTAATATAAGACAATTAGGAACAACGTTCCTTTTCCCTGTAAACTGGAACTCAGGTTCACCTGGTAGATGAAATGTAACTTTCTTTCAAAAATAATCAATGGAATCATGATACGACGATAACCAATCCATCCCCAATATAATATCAAAATCCTGAATGGCCAATGGTATCAAATCATAATAGAAATATCGTTCACCCATTTGTAAGACACGATATTTATAAATATGCTCCACCATAATTACACTTTCCATTGGGGTTGAAATATATAAGGCACAATTGAGAAATGAACATGGTCTACCCAAATATGAAATAATATGTAATGACACAAATGAATGCGTAGGTCCAGGATCAATGAGTGCATATAAATCTTTATTTGCAATAGAAAGTTTACCTGTAACCACTTTCGGTGTGGCATGGGCATCTTGCATCATGATCGCAAACACTCTTGCTCTTGATCTCGATCCAGTTCCTTATTTTGTACCTCTTCCCCTGGTGGCACTGCCTAGAGAGGATCCTTTATGAGGCCCCACACTACTGACTGAACCCGCTCTTGATAGCATACGACAATTCTTTCTCAGATGGCCCTTCTGATGACAGTTAAAACATTCTATATTTAGTAACTTTGGGCAATTTCTCTTTATATGACCCGATGTCCCACAAAAGAAACAAACATTCGGATTACCTTGTGCTGAAACTCCTGAACCTCTCCCACTACTAGCCTCACCCCTCTGCGAACCACCTCCCATATCTCTACCATGCTAAAAAAAATTCCCTCCAAGTCTCGAATATTCTGTACCACTACTCTTTTTATCATTTCGATCTGCTTCTTTACACCTCATTCTCGATTCCCTCTCGCTTCATTCACGTCCTTTTCTACCAACATGGCTTTGTTCACCAAGGCTAAATAATTAACAGTCTCTAAAGACGACAATCGTGATTTAATAACTAGCTCAAGTCCTTCAAGAAATCGAATGCATATATCTTCCTCATTCCGTATAAACCTCGAAGTAAACTGAGATAAAGCTGTAAGTTTAGCTTCGTATTCTCTAACTGTCATACTCCCCTGATTCAACATGAAATATTCCTTCTCCTTTTGTTTTCGATACATTGGGGGAAAATACTTATCATACAAAGCTTTGACAAAAGCATCCCATGAGATCACATTCTCACCTCCTGGAGTAATCAACAAATGTTTCGTGGCATCCCACCAATACTTAGCTTCTCCTTTCAGCATATATGTTGCCAAGGTCACTCGTTGATTTTTATGCACTCTCATTACCCCAAAAATAAGTTCAATCTCTTTAACCCACGCTTGTGTCTCTACTGGATCAAATGCTCCTTCAAATGAGGGTGGATTCATTTTAATAAATTTTTCATGTGAAGTACTCCTTTCTTCCCGGTGTATCACCTCCTTAACCCTGGACAATGCTTGTGCCTCCAGTTGTCTGGACTGTTGTTCTTCCATCTGAGCCATAAATCTAGCTTGCTGCTCTGCCATTAAAGTCATAGCACATGCCATTTTTTGCATATATATCAGTTGTTCTGGCTCGAGTTCCACATTTATTTGAACAGGTTGCTCAACCTCCGCTTCTGCTGGAATATTTGAAGCCTCGTCTTCTATTCTCACACTTACATTCCCTCGTTCAATTATTTTATATCTGAAATGATTCAAATATATAACAACATACATATATACGTATTCTTCCTAACATAATCGTTAGTATCAGATAAAATATATTTCTAACATTCACTGCCAAATCTAGACTCTTATTACTCCAGAACCTCTAAAACCTAGGCTCTGATACCAAAAGCTGACACACCCCAACCTAGTTACTTATAATTAAGTTTAAAAGTCAAAGTGAGTCAAACCATAATTCATTAAATCAAACCATAAAAACTGGTTTTTAATTTCATCGGATGTCATCAACGTACTTCCATATAACTAAAAACTTTTTACAACAGTAAAGTAGTCATACTTATACAAAATTGCTTGAAGGATAATTTAACTTAATTACATCATTTACATTTAAACAAAATCTTTGTTTCTCCCATTCCTGGCTAACCCAATCCGACTTCCTAGATTTGGCAGTGACATCGCGTTACCTAAAATGAATGTGAACATAGGAACCATGAGCAAAATAGCCTAGTGAATGCCTCACTACTATACTAATGCATGAATTTAAATGCAATAAAACATGTCCATATAATTATGCGTTAACTTATCAGGCTCATTCTTAATGAATGACCAACATTTTCGAATCATGATTCACATATCGTGTCTAAATAGACAATTCTCCCTCATTCTTGGTCGAGGAGTAACCCCTTGTCATTAATAGATAAATCTCCTCCATTCCGGGTCGAGGAGTAACCTCCCATTTCGATAAACTGAAATGAAAAATTTTATATTCATAACATTATGATCATATTCGTAATAGTATAGAAATACATCATTCTAGTGAGTACACTCACATTGGTTGACAACTATGTATTCACATTTCCTTCAGGTAGAGATGGACTGTGTTGATTAGACCTTACACTTGTAAATCCAACTAATTTAGTACTGAATCTCAATCATAAGTATCATCCTAATATAACTATGTAAGTTTCCATGACTATACAACGACCATATAATTCCACTCAAGTCACATTCCATGAAACATGAGTAAAGACAAAATAATGTTATACATGTTAATAAAGTTATGAACATTCAACCGTAAGAAATACCTCATGAGGAATTTATAACCAAAACCAAGTAACATGAAAGTATACTTATCAATGTATATACACATGAAACATGTACGCAAAATACTCTTTGGAAAGAGAAGATAAAAACATTCTTTTATGGGGTATCCAGTATGGCCTCAAATTATTGTCCTCTATACTTAACCATCCCATATTCATAAATAGTATAAATACAGGTGTCCAACCTTATCAATATGAATATACTTTCCAGTACAAGTGATGGTGTAATTTTTCAAGCTTCCTAGAGCAAGTTATGACCATTTCTTTACAAAACAAGAAATCTGCCCTACAAGCTCCTCTATTGTTCCTTCAACTTCCAAGAATTTTCATAATTTTTCTCCAACATAACTTTCAATGATTTTCAACGAATTTTCATGAAAACTACTAAATAGTACAGAATTAAAGTTTCATAATTTTTTGACTTCATTTGCCATCTCAAAAGCTTGACTAGATTTAGGGCATACCGAAATGAATTATACAAATAGCAACAATATACCAAATTTCAATCATCACCAAGGACTAACCACAAACGGTTTAATTCTAATTTTCGGATATGATATGAATATATGAGTCTACTTTCATATAAAATTTTAATTTCTCAATTCCAGTTATCACACAAAGAGATATGCAAGTTTGAATACAAGGGGTTTCAATACAAAGCAATAGGACCTATAAACACTACTTATCTCACATATGAACCAGTGCATATTATCACAAAGGATAATGAAATTTTAATCAATAATTCATGATTTATATACTTTTAAATAAGTATAATACATGATTAAAACAATATTACCAGATAATTTTCTTTTGGAAACACCTTAAGGATTTTGTTGGAATTTTTCCTAGCTTTTAATGTAACCCTTTCTCCCTTAACTTCTACTTTCTCCTTCCTCAAGCATAAAAACACCTCAAACTGAACCTAGGTCTTAATTTGATGAAGAAATATGTTAAAGGGAGACGTTTAAGTCGGAAAAGTAATGACTTCTTTCCATGCAATCAAATTAAGCCATTTGGTTTACTAAAAGACAATTTACCACTTAAAGGGAATGGACAGATTTGCCCCTTGTTAGTAAATTTGGTATAACTCCTTACTCGGGCATCCGTTTGATGCAACGTTTGTTGTTTTATAACCCTAACTCAGATGTATACAACGATCTAGTTTTTACCTCAAGTCAATTGTAATGTTAATAGGGTCAAAACTAGTTTCTAACAGGAACATTTCTACCAAAAACAACAAAATTTTGTGTTTGTAAATAATTCGTCATTTCATGATTTATGAAAGTAGGATTGGACTAAACATAATCACTTAGCATTAGATATACTAATAACACATTCTTCATATCACATAAGATAAGCATGATTTAATTATAATTTATCATAATTATATCCGGGTTGTCATAGTAAGTATGTGCGTAACCCATTGGCTTGGGACTATGTTCACCTCTAATAGGTGTTTATGTTTTTATTGGTTCCCGAGAGATTGAACCTGTTGTCCTATATGCGTGAGCATTGCAAAGGGACTAGAAATCCGAGTATGCGTAGCACTAAGGGTTTATGAACCATGGGTGAAATATGGCTATATTTATATAAATTAATATGTATATATAAAGCGAATAATGTGTGTATACTAGAATCATGTTTGGTGTCTTATATTGATGACGCTATTTTTAAATGTACACTTATGGTATTATCAGTTCAGCATTTAGAAGAATACAAGAATAAACTAAAGTAATCCTAAATCTATATTGAAAGCATAAGTACACCGGTTTTGAGTTATTTAGGGAGACTTTCAAGCATAATATTATGTATTTAGTAGTCAATCCGGGTATTATGACTAGTATGGGTAATTAGGTTCGTTAGACGTGCACACTAGATCAAGGGGTGAGTATCTCAAGTGAGTACGGTAAGTTAACTTGAAGAATAATCGTGCTAATTGAATCAATTTAAGCACTTACTATTTTAAACTGTTTTCAACTCGGGCTCTGACCCGTCATCCTGTATATCTTTCTATTGTTCCATTATTTTAGGTTCCCAGCCACAGGGACCCCAACTTTAGGAGACTATTAATTTCCGTGCTATAGTTGCTGTGGAAGCTGCAGGATTATTGCTAGTAGACGACTCAGCTCATTCTTTCCTTTTCAGTTATTCATTCTGTTGGACATGTTGTCCTTACTTATGTTTACTTTCAAAGATTTAGTCGTTTTAAATTCTCTTGTAAATTTGAGTTCTTTATTTGGATTTATTGTATGGGATTGTATTTGGATATATTTACTCCATCCATTTATATTACTTTAGTCAGACTTTACTTATTTACTATGATGCATGGTATTTGTTGGGATTCTTTTAGTAGTAATTAATGACATGATAAAAATTTGGACATCACCCTTTTTAAATACTAGGTGGTTAGTTTTATTAAAATAAAATTTGAGGTCTCGACAGTGATGCATTATCTTAACCAACTTCATATTCTGAAATTAATTAATTAAGGAATGATCACCCGATAATTAATTCGTCGGGGTGTTACAAAAGTACCAACAAAAAGGTACAAATATCCAACTATAGACAAAAGTATCAAAGTGCCATAGATAGTAAAATAAAATCTCAAAAGAACAAAATAGAGATAAGTAGAATAATATTTGATCATCTTCGGTCATCTCATTATCATCATCATTATACTCATTGTCATCATCATCATCATAGTATTCCTCATCACCATCATCATCAATAGGAGGAACATATGAAGGAGTAGTAACAATAGGTGGTGGTGCAGAAGCTAGTACATCGGGGACAAGTTTGGTACTCCTCAATTAATCTGCAATGAATGTAGATTTTGTACAAAGACTGGCTTGCTCTCTATCCACCACATCTAAACATTGTCCAAAATAGTCATGAATATGTCATCTTATCTCTCATGTATCAAAATTTTTCATGCATATATGCAAACTAAGAAGTCATGAACCCATGCGTACCCTAATGAGATCGAGGCTCTGTTACTGGTGTTGGCTGAAGTGAGGGTGCAGGTGTCGGTGCATCAAAATCAGTGGGTTATCGAAGAGGTTTACATACAGTCTGTCTTGAGGATCGAGATGAAATCATGCTAAAGATAGAACTGACAATGGGAGATGCCTCATCCATCATAATTTTAGGCACACTTGTCTAATAAAGATAACCAGTGATCATCTTACCATAAGGTAAAGGCTCTTGAGCTGTATCCATGTAATCTCTCCTCATCACCTCTAAAACAAGATCAGGGTAGTCTATGGACTGACTATAAGCTAAATAATACACCAACCGACCTATGGTATACGTAAAATCCTGAGTGGGATGACGAAGAATAAGGTTATAGATAATCAAGAAGTGACGAATCGAGTATCTCTTCAACATAACTTTTTGTTGGAAATCATTTCCAACCCAATGTGTCCTATAACCCACAAGAAAAGATGCAACATCATCATGATCAACCTCATCTACTAGAAATGTGGTAAAATTAAGATTTTCAACTTGAGCCTCAATACCAAAATGTGAAATAATAATCTCCGTTGTAAACTCAATATCAATCCATGTACCAAATGTAGACTATATAAGTGGGGATTGAGAAGTCACAAGCATGATCACATGTAACTCATGAACTATAGATGCATTAGACTAACAATGAGGCCTAAGCAATTGTGGTTCATGAATCATCACAATCAAGGGCAAGGAAAATTGTCCCTACTCACACCTATCAAGGTGATCCAAATCAACATCTCTCTTATTATGAATGGGTCGTGTCATAAATATCTCGATAAGTGTGGAACCATAACTAGTGAGCCGAATACTAGAGGCATTAAACGTAGGAGATGGAATGAGTATAGGTTCACCTGGTGACCTCCAACGACGTGTATGTGAAGATTGTATTAGTGAATTGGGTGCCTCTCTCACACGAGAACTCTCTTTAGGACCAATTAGAAGTTTAACTTTCTTCCTAGCGTGTGTCTTCTCTCTAACCATAAACCTAAAATATGGTATATTTCCAAAAACAAATGGAAATTGGATGGAAATCCTAAGAGAGTGGTGAATACATAAAGGTAAAAACCCAAAAATACACAAATCCACCAAAATCACCAAACCAAGCACCTATGTCAACGAATCTAATGCAGAAATACTCTAAGAGAAGTAAATCAACAAAAACATGATTTATAACTTACCAAAGTGAATCTAGATCAAATAATATATATGCAAAATTTAGGGCTTTTACACCAATTATCGACGTATACTCGCCCAATCTTCCTCAAAACAAACATGCACTAGAAATAGGGTTTGTTCTTTGGAGTTTGTATGAACGAAAATTAGCAGCTAAAATGAAAAAAACTTAACTTGTAGTGCCGACAGGTGTGCACATAAGGGCATTTAGATGTGCATATGGTTAGACGTGCGAACGGTAGTGTTTTAAGCCGTGCGCTAAGCTGTGCCATGTTTCTACTTAGAAATATTAACCAAGTATAACTTGTCCAAAAAAGACTAAGTATTAAACCAAAATACCCAAACTCTCATAAATAGAATGTTATGAATTAATGCAAAGCATGTAAAAACACCCATTTGATTTGAAAAGCACAATTTGAGAGAAATGTACTAAAATCAACAACTCACACACACATATACAAATGAAAACTCTAAAGTGAAAGTGTGATAGTGATTTGGCAGTGTATGATAAATTTGATTTTACAAATAGATTTCCTTTAAATATTGATTGGATCATTTATTAGGAACACATTCAATTCAAATATCAATCAATTCAATATAAAAGGATCAAAATTCTTATCAAATCATTTCAAGAACCTTTCTATATCAATCAGGGTACGATTTGAGCCAATTGTGGTTATAAGATCAAGAGAACACACATAACCAAATCATATAAAAATTACAAATGATGCTTAAATTTATCATTACACGATATCCTTTCAAGATCTCAAGTAAATGGTAGTTTCTAACCATTTTTATCCCTCAAGAATATTTTGTTTGAAATATTTTGAATGCTAAACTAAGATAATAATTTTCATTTTGAAAAGTTATGCCCAACCTTATTTTAAATGACGCATAAGCTCTTCATTTGTGTCTCTTTCCAATATATTAGCTTTTCACACACCCAGATGAAGCCTACCCAATGATACTTAAATTCAACATTGCATGTAATACCTCTAATGGTAGACCATATCAACGCATTAAAGTTGTCCTTTTCTAACTCTTCAAGTATGAAACACACAAAGCTCACACATAGACCACACAAAATTTTAAAACCAACAAGAGATCTCGGGATTTTATCAAGATTAAGTCGAGACTAAAAGAAAAAATCACATAACAAAAGTCATAGGCATCAAATGACATGCAAGTGTTCAAGTAGTGTGAAATCAATACTAGCGATTTCAACAAATTTGAAAATCATGATTTTCAAAAGAATTCTAACCTAACAATTAAATTAATCGACATTTTCATCAAAATAATTCAATTTCCATAATTCAATGATCATTCAAGTTAAATAAATCCATAAAATCACATGAACAAAAGACTTAACCACAAAATTAGAAAAAGAAACAAAACACATACTCTTTTTGATTTTTTTATAAAAGAATGATGTATGTATTTACAAACATGTTTATCAAAGGATAAAGTATATAAATCAAATTCATGAAATCCTCACCAAAATAAGAAAAATAATACAAACAAAACTTTCAAGATCGCTCCTACAAGATTTGATTCCCTAAACAAGACAAGAATACATAGAACGGGACCTACATACAAATGAGATCCTAGGCATCCTTGAAAACTATCCTAAATAGAGATGCTTCTTGCATCTCCCAGATCTATGGGAGGAACAAAGACAACCTATTTAATCACACACTTTATTTAAGGTACAACAATCTCAAATTTCTTTCTCGGTGCATTACTAGGTAATAACCTACCAACTCTTGGAATCCAACCCGCATTCTCCATAGGATTGTTATGCGTAGTCCTTGGACTTTGAGCATATGTTATAGGTTTAGGTCTAGAAAATTCCATTCAAGCCTCACCTCAAACTTTAACCATGAAATCCATCATTCTCATCAACAAGCCAATTTGACTTCTAAGTTCATCAATATGGTTCGTACGAAAAAATTTCTTCATATATTCTGTTAACATATTGTTTCTCTCTCTGAAGCACCTATAATTTGATTAGGGTGACCTTGTACCTTACAAAAAGTACAAAAATCAAGCTTTTTATCACATTATTTCTCATCGCTTGAGATCTCAAATCAACTCTTTTAAGTTTTGTAGAAGGGCATTTCAAGATTGACCACTATATTTTGGGGTGAGGGTCCCTCAAATACCCCCTTTGTAGTCTCCAGGAAATACAAGGTAGAGGAACCCCCAGGGCCTCTCAACAACACAAAATTCATATTGAGAAGGACCCCCCAGGGTTTCGGCAGAAACTCATATTGAGAAGGAACCCCGCCTAGGGTCCCAACAGAAACTCTTATTGAGAAGGAACCTCCCTCCCCCCCCCCCCCCCAGGGTCCCCACAGAAACTCATATTGACAAGGAACCCCACCCAGGGTCACGACAGAAACTCATATTGACAAGGAACCTCCCCCCCAGGGTCCTCGAAGAAACTCATATTGAGAAGGAACCCCCCCCCCCCAAGGGTCCCGACAGAAACTCATATTAAGAAGGACCCCCCCTAGAAACTCATATTGAGAAGGAACCCCCAGGGTCCTAGCAGAAACTCATATTGAGAAGGAACCTCCCCCCCAGGATCCCGGTAGAAACTCATATTGAGAAGGAAACCCCCCCCCCCCCCCAGGGTCCTGGTAGAAACTCATATTGAGAAGGAACCCCACCTAGGGACCTGGCAGAAACTCATATTGAGAAGAAATCCCACCCAGGGTCCCGACAAAAAACTAATATTGAGAAGGAACCCCCCAGGGTCCCGGCAAAAATTCATATTGAGAAGGAAACCCACCCAGGCTCCCAGTAAAAATTCATATCGAAAAGGAACCTCGCCCAGGATCCCAACATAAATTCATATTGAGAAGGAACCCCAGGGTCCTGGAAGAAATTCATATTAAGAAGGAACCCCACCGAGGGTCCCGACAGAAACTCATATTGAGAAGGAACCCTCAAGGTCCCTTAAATTCCAGAAACTGTCAGGGCGATGAGCAGTCAAGGTCCTCCCCCTCACCTTTTCGAAAATGTCGGGGCGAGGAGAAGTTAAGGTCCTGCCCCTCAGCTTCTAGAAAATGGTGGGGCGAGGAGTAGTGAATTTCCTCCCCCTCAGCCTCCAGAAAATGTCGAGGCTAGGAGAAGTCAAGGTCCTCCCCCTCAACTTCTAGAAAAATAGGCCAGGGTGAGGGAGTGGCTACCATAAGCAACCCCTCATCATGAAAAGTCATTTTTTAAAAGAATAAAAGTACTAACACTTACTTTCTTGTACAGGTAGCCTAGTTGAGAAGGCAGGGCTCAAATAGGTTAGTTGGGATATCTTGGGGGTTTTGACTTGGCGGCTAAGGAACAAGGTTTATTGAGCAAGATCAACCACTTAGCACTTTAGGATTGAGAGAATACAAGTAGAAAGACCCTAGGGTCGCCCAGTTCTCATACACCTCACAGTCAGACGCAACTAGGGTGAGCATCTAAGGGGTTACTCACAAGAAAAGAATTGTTTATAAAATTATTTTAAAGGAGAGGGTCCTCTAGGCCCCTCTAAAAAAAATGATTTTAGAAGTGGGTCCTCAAGACCCCCCTCAATCTTACAAAGATTTTAGAGGAGGTGGTCCTTGAGACCCCCCTCAAGTTTAAAAAGTTTGTGCCAAAAGTTACCGTTTCAAATGATATTTACCAAATATGATATTTTGTCTCCATTAGGAGACATATTTGATTTTTGAGTTTATTTTGAATCAGGTGGCACTTGTCTGAGAGGACAGGTTGCTGCACACAGGTAGTGACAAATGGTACACTGTAGACCTTGTGCCTCACCAACCCTCTAAGTTTTTGGCGCCAAAAGTGCCAACTTAGCCTTAGTGCCTAAGTATAAATAGGACCACTTGGCAAGGTTTAGAAAAAGATATAAAAAACTCAATAGCACTGTTACTCTGTCAAAATCACACCAGAACTTTCTAGTATTCTCTCCCTGTTATCTCTCTAGTGCTAAGTGCCTTGTTCTTTCACTCCTCGCTGATAACCATCATTCTTAGGAGCTCCTCTTGAGAAAAGTTACTATTATTGTTGTGAAAGTTCATCTTCTTGCAAGGAGGGAGTTCCAGCTTAAGCTCCATTTTTACCAAAAGGAGAAGGTTTCATCAGAAGCTGCTCCAAAATTTCTTGAGAACCTTGCAGACATCGTCTATTGGAGTGGGTCACACCTCACCCTTTCCAGTTATTCATAGACCCCAGTCTCACTACCCTCCTACAAGTTCTTTCTTTTAAAGAAAAAATCAAAAGTATGGTTTAATTTCCCACAAAATGATCATCTATTACCATTTTTTTCTCAAATTTGAATTTAGATACAATTTTCGTCCTTTTTATTCAAAGGAACTTGTTCCTTGTCCTTTTTTCAATGTTAAAAAATTCAACTTTTGATTTTGACTTTGTAACATTTCATTTGTTGAATCTGAAAAACTAATGCCATGTTTGACATATTTTACTTGAGCATGGTTCAATAAAATACCATCTAGAACACTTGTTCAATCAAATAACTCAAGTTTCAAATCTTTGGAATGTTGCAATTCATGTTTTAATTTTTCAAAGTCAATTTTCAAAATCTGATTGTGATGTTTTATTTCTTCCTTTTCTTTCAAAATGGCCTTATTTTGGATTTTCAAAGAATTACATTCCTTTTTCAAAACATAAAAACATTTTAATTAAACATAAAAAATCTTTTCATCTTTTTCTTTATGTTGGCTATGGAAAGTTCTCATTTTTTACAAAAGTTTGATATTTGACTTTTTAAGTTTCAAACACTCTTGATATAGTTCATAAAATTCTTCTTGAATGTGATCCATTTCAGCATCACTACCATCTTATGATATATTGATAGACGTGCATGAACCTTTTCTACTAAAAGACGAAGAGTTACTAAGTGACCTATTACTAAAATATTTCACACGATTCTTTCTCACGGATGTAACACCCAGATTTTTGTTAAATTAATAAAATTGCATTAGAAGAAATAATTGGATTAACTTAAATAGAATGATATTTTAAGTAAAATCAAAATACATTCAATAATGACGCGTATCGTGTTAAGCGTGTTAAAATTAAGCTACACATTCGAATAGAATTAAAAGAATTTATACAAAATAAATAATATAATCACACTTATAATTAGATTATAAATGTTTCAAAAAAAATATTTATTAAGACAAAATTGTGTGTATGTCAAGGGTAAATCGATTCGGTCGGGAGCCGAAACAATTAGGCACCTACTGATTGGCTTCTTTTGAGATGTCATCTTTTAGAATTATTGAGGAGCCAAGGACCCACCCCCATTAATTTAACCGATATTTTCATACTTTCTACCCAGTTTATCATGGCGCTTTCAATATTGAGTGATGGGGGGGCATCATTTGTTTAAGTCTTGCGATATTATAAGAGAGATGGGTGAAAGAATTTGTCCTCACAACTAACCTCAATTTTGCTGAAGTAAAACAACCCAAAATCAAGACCCTTGAGCTTCGTCCTCAACCCATTTAATTATCTTAAGCCCCATAAAATCCCAATATATCAAGTTAAAGTTAATGAAGAAATATTAGGATGCATTTATAGGTTTTATTGCTGTGAATCCCTTCATTCATGGAAAAATATCATATATGGTTATGTGAAATGCGTTTAGTATGTTAAAAATACATTTAAACAAATCTTGGAATATGAAGCAATAATGTTGAAAAAAGCAGCATATTAATCACATAAAATGATGTTACTTTATATGAAGAAAGTTCAAGAAGTTAGTTTAAGGTATTAAAATGAAAATAGTAAATACTGGTGTTAAAATTCAAAATATAGTAATATTTATACATAAAATGACAAGGATAGTCTAAAATGAAAGGTTATAAATTTTTTAGAATAAGTCTTGAAATGACAAAATTGTACTTTTTAGGCCAAAAGTGTCATTTTATAAAAATTATAGATTTACTAATAGTATTTGAAAACATGCTTTGGAATGTTAGTTCTAAAGGAAGTAATGTGAATACATAAAATAATAATAAAAAGTATGGAAGGTGTGAAGTTAATAAAGTTGGGAATATAAGTCTTGAAATGATAAAAGTGATATTTTAGAACAAAAGTGTCATTTTATGATAAAGTTGGACTTATCAGAAAATTTTCCAAACTAAAGGATTCTAGTTAAAAGAATTTAGTTTTATGCGGTGAAAATTTATATTTTGTAAAGTAAAAGTTAAAAGAAGTATTTTTGGTGAAATGTATAAAAGGAATGTTTACAAGTATGCATGAATGGTAAAAAGTATAATATAACTTAAAAGATAAGTTTCACAAGAAATGGTAATTAAAGTGGTTCTTCAAAAGGATAAATACTGAGTCTAAGGTAAAACGTAAACTAACTTTTTATAAAGAGTGAAACTTATTAATAAATCGTGTTAGGACTTGTCACGTCCCAAGTATTTGACCTCACTGGTCGGTAAAAGGTATTAAAGGAAAAATGCTTAAAACAGATAAGAAAGAAAAAATAATAATTGGGGATTAATATCCTCTTCTCCGGGAAAAGAAAGAAAGAAAGAAAGAAAGAAAAAGAGTTATAAAGATGTAACAAATAAAAGACACTCGGACGTAACCAAAAAATTTAAAAAGGGCCCGGAGTCCTAGGGTGCAACTTAATGTTTAAACCCTAGATAACTTATCACTGGCATATTGCAGCATGGTGGGAGTTAATAAAAATCCATATAAAATTGATGGATCGGTACCCCATTAATCAAGCGGAAAGATTATTGTCAGCACGACTCACATTAATGTAAATACAAGTTTATGAAACAACTTGGGAAAAATGTGAATGTACACTAATGGCTAAATTAATGGGATATGGGTAACGTCAAAACAAAGATTAAACGTAAGTGGGCTTATTGCCCAGGTTACATGGTCGAAATGCCAATTGCATGAGAAATACCCACTCAAATGAATGATGATTTCATGATCACTAGAATATGCTTTATATGTATAGATATTATTTATACATATTACTATGTTAGTATTTCTCGTATTGGGTGGGTGCATGCTCATACCCCCCTCCCTCCAATTTGCCCTAGGTACGCTGGGGAAAGATAAAGACAAGGAAATTGTGAGAGGCAAGGAAGGATTTACCCGCTAGTAAAACTCTATTTACTATTTACTTTAATTTGTAATTTAATTAGGAATTTTGATTGTGTTACCTTGAAACTATTTGGAAGAATTTAAATTTGATTTTTAATAAGACATGATGATGTGGAGTTATTAAATTATTATATACTTTATGGAATTAGCATAACTCTTTTTATTTCAAGTGTTTTTTATAAATTTCATAAGTTGAATATCATTTCATTTATTAAGAGCAAAGGGGTTTTGCGATAAAAAAAATGTAATAGTAAGATTTTACTTTAAAACAGGAGTTTTTTAAATGAAGTCAAAGTATAAAAGATTTTCCATAATTGCCCTCTAAAAATCGAGGCATCACAACTTGTTTGTAGAGAAATGGTTACATGTGTGTCATAGAGTACGCTTACATTTCATTTTTTTAAAATAATACTTCTTCATGTTATATCCTATTCTAAACTAACATCCCTTATTTATAATGACTACATATAGAGGTGGTAGACGTACTGGTGGAAACGCCAATAAGTTACAGAAAATAGCTTAAGAAGTCAGGGGGCTGATTGAATGTCTCTCTCAATAGAACAAAGGCAACGGTAGCTTAGCGGGATTAGTAAAGAATCTAATACATTAAAGGGGTTTAGGAAACTCAACCCCCTACGTTTAGCAGTATTACAGGACCTGAAGAGGTCGAGGAATGTCAATAAGGCATCACTCGTATATTTAAAGTTCTTGAAGTTACACATTCTTATCAGGTCCACGTGGATATGTTTCGATTTATGGACCATGCCTAAAAATGGTGGATATCCTATCAGGCCAATTTGAATGGGATAGTCTTTTGGGAAGATTTCAGGGCAGTATTTCTAGGTCGGTACTTCCTAGAAGCTTACGGTGATGGAAATAGGGATGAGTTTTGTAACTTATTACAGGAGAAGATATTCGTCGATAAATATGAGGTGAGGTTTGAAATCCTGTCAGATTATGACAAGTATGTGGCAGATGATGAGAAAGAGAAGACTCGTTTGTTCATAAAATGTCTTAATCCGTCCATCCAAAGACTCATAGTCGAACAATACATTTGTGGGTTCCTACGATCAGCAAATCCATCAGATTAGAGATGGATTTCGAGGATGCTAAACTAATCAAAGAGAAGAGAACGGGGTCCAAGTGTGGACAAAACAGTGTTGGAGAGAAACCTACAGACAGTGGCCCAAAGGGTTCCTTGTAAAACTAAAGGCAGAAATTGACAATGGTTCCTTTAAGAGTCAGATGCGGGGTCAGCATAAGCAGAAAAAGGGTGTTTCATATTTGGGGAACTTAAACATTGGAAGAGGGAATGCCCCTAGAAATCCAACAGTCCTCAAACTAGCAATTAGTTTTTATCCAGTGAGAAATTCAAGTTTTAGTATACCCACTTAAAATCCATATCACTCTGGTGGATTCCAGTAGGGTAGGTACAACAATAATGGCTCACGTCCCAACCACGAATATGGTGGACCGGGTTAATCCAATCAGCAGGGCAGTCAGAATAACAAGTCAAACAAGGGCATGCTTATGCCCTCACACAATCAACAACTCAACCAGACACCGTGGTTATGGAATGTTTGATTTTAATTCACCATACATGGATCAGCGCATTTTTTTATTCTCGCGCATCACTTTCATTCAAATCCAGATCTTTATATTGTAGTTTGGGTCTTAAGGTTGATTATTTTATCCCCTATTTTTTGGGGGTTTCCTATTAGTGGATGTTTTTCTCTAAACTTTGGTTGCCATAATTGTGTTATTATTGCGGGGAAGAATGTCCTTGAGTATAACTTAATATCATGGACATAAAAGGTTCCATGGCAATCCTTGGGATGGATTAGTTATCTTATTTTAATGCCATATTACAATGTCATAGGCATAGTGTTTCGGTGTTATTTTTGAATGAGTCCAACCACAAATTTATTAGTGAACAATTCACGAACCATCCTTACATATACACTAACATTAAGGAATAATAAAATTATTTTGGATGTCTTTCATTCTTGATAGCACAAGATACCCCTGACCATATGGTCTTGGACTATCCTATTGTACATTAATTACTATACGTGTTTTCCAATGATCTTTAAGTATTACCATAGTAGAGTGAGATTGAATTTAGGATGAAGATACATTCAGTTGTTTCAACCATCTCTATTCCTATCTCCAACTGAACTGAACGAGTTAAACATTTACTTAAGTGATTTATTATCCAAGGGCTTTATTAGACCGAGCGTGTCACCGTGGGGCACACCAATTCTTTTTCTAAGAAGAATAATAATTCACACAGATTCCGCATTGACTATAGGCAGTTGAATAGAGTCGACACTAAGAACAAATACCTTATTCCCAGAGTTGATGATCCATTTGATTAATTACGAGGTGTTGGTACATTTTTAAAGATAGACCTTCGGCTTAGTTATCAACAGTTGCAGGTTAGAACTGAGGATATTCATAAGATAGCATTTCGAACAAGATACGAGCATTATGACTTCTTAGTTATGTCGTTCGGGTTAACAAATGCATCCATAATGTTTACGGACCTGATGAATCAGATTTACCACTCGTACCTAGATCGATTTGTCACAGTGTTTATTGATGACATCTTAATTTACCCAGCATCAGAAGTGGACCACGAGGAACATCTACATATGACTTTGAAAGTAATCACACACAATCAGTTGTATGCGAAGTTCAGTAAATGCGAGTTCTGGATGGGTGAGGTTAAATTTCTTGGCTGTGCTGTTTTAGGAAAAGGAAGCTAATGTTAAATCAGTGGTAAATTGGGAGCAACCAAAGATGGTCATTGAGACAAGAAGTTTTTTAAGACTCGTCGGGTATTACAGGCATTTTATCCAGGTCTTCTCTCAAATAGCTTCACATCTCATTAGGTTGGCACAAAATGAGGTTTGCTTTTAGTGGATAGACAAGTGCGAGTCAGCATTTCAGGAGCTTAAAGTACGACTAACTATAGCACCTGTACTTATCCTCCTAGAATGATGAAAGGTATACTCCATATAATGCGATGCAATAGGGAAAGGTTTAGGAGATGTATTGATGCAAGAGAAGAACGTCGTATCGTATGCGTCAAGTCAATTAAAAGTAAGAACTACCCAACTCATGACCCTAAGCTTGGAGCAGTTGTCTTCACTCTTAAGATTTAAAGATATTACTTGTATGGGAATGATTTGAGGTGTACTCGGATCAAAAAAGTATCCAACATATTTTCACTCAAAAATATATGAATCTGAGGCAGAGATAATTCATAGAGCTCATAGAAGATTATGACTTTAATATCCATAACCACCCAGGTAAGGCCAGTGTCGTAGCTGATGCATTAAGTAAGAAACTAAGAGTATTTTTGGAAGCAATTAAGTGATACCATCATAAGATGGCATAAGACCTTCAGAGCAATAAATTTAAGGTTAAGAGAGGAGAGCATCACACCTACATCTATGAGATTATGGCAAGACCTATCATATGATAGAATGTGCTTGATGCACAAGTTTGTGATGACGATTCGATGCATTTTTGGAATCAAATTTTAGTAGGAGAATGAATTGAGGACTTATTTCTCGATAAGGATAATGGCGTTAGGTTTCGAGGAAGGTTATTAGCTCCAAGTATTGAGTATCTTAGGGAAAAAGTCATGGCAGAAGCATACCAGTCTCGTTTCAGCATTCACCTTGATAGGATGAAGATTTACAGAGATTTATGCAGAGACTATTGGTGGTCAGGAATGAAAAGAGATACCGCTCTTTTATGTAGAGGGGTATCACTTTTCAGCAAGTGAAGGCAAAGAACTATAATCCATTAGGGTTGTTGCAACCATTACCATTGGCACAATAGAAGTAGGTGCATAGAACGATTGACTTCGTCAATGCTTTGCCTGGGACTTAGGCAGGAAATGATGCAATATCGATTGTGGTTGATCTAATCACCAAGTCACCACATTTCCTTATTATTAAAATCAATAATAATGTGGTCAAACTTTCTAAACTCTACATTCGAGAAATCATAAGGTTTCACTGTGCACCTTTATCCATTATTTCGAATAAAGATCCAAGATTTGTGTCTAAGTTTTGGAATAAACTGCAGTATGAGCTGGAAGTGAATCTAAAACTCATCACATCCTATCATACACATAAGGATGACTAGTGAGAGAGAACTATTCAAATACTCAAAATATGATGCGGGATTACAATATAAACTCTTAGGGTATTTGTGTTAATCATCTACTATTAGCAGAGTTGTCCTACAACAACATCTTTTAGGGTAATATTAGGATGGTTGAGTTTGAAAATTTATATAGGCGAACTTGTCGTTCACCAAATTATTAAGTGGAGGTTGGCGAGAAGCATATCTTGGGGTCTAAGACGGTTAAACAGTCCACTAAAAAGATTCAAGTCAATCGGTCTTGACTTGAAACTGCTAAGAGCCGTTAGAATAACTATGATAATGTTCGATGTTTTGACTTAGAGTTAATTATGGGTGATCATGTATTTCTAAAGATCAAGGCTAGACTAGGACTTATGCAGTTTGGTAAGAAATGAAAGTTAGCACCAAGGTACATTGGACCATTTAAAATATTGAATAGGATTGGTTCGGTAGCTTACCATTTAGCTTTAACGCCTTAGTTGGCTGGTGTTCATAAAATTTTTCCACATATTGATGTTATGAAGGTGTATTCTAGATCCTTTCATAAAATCAATAGGGGTCAGTTAGATCTCCCGAACGATGTTTCCTTCGAGACCAGACCCATGGAAATAGTAGAACACAAGCATAAGATGATTCCCAAGAAAATGATTCCCCTAGTCAAGGTTGTTTGGGATAACAATGATGTTGAGGGAGAGAATTGGGAATTAGAACCTATGATTAGAAGATCAAATACCGAATTATTTACATAGAAATGTTTAATGTTTTAATTTTTGGGACAAAAAGTCCTAAGGAAGGAAGGTTTAATTCCCGAATTAGTCACATAAAGAGACGTTACTTTATGTGAACAAAGTGGAAGAACTTTAAAGTTTAAGGGGCCAAAAGTGAAAATAGTAAAGTGTTGGTGTTAAAATACTAAAAATAGTAATATTTATACATAAAATTACAAGGATACAAAGTCTATAATGAAAGGTTATCAATTTGTAAGAATAAGTCATGAAATGACGAAAGTGTAGTTTTTAGGCCAAAAGTATCATTTTATTAAAAATATAAATATAGTAGTAATATTTGCAAACATGAATATTGTTTTGAAAATTTAGTTCTAAATGAATTAATGTGAATACATAAAATTATAATAAAAAGTGTAGAAGGTGCAGAGTTAATAAAGGTTGGAATATAAGTCTTGAAATGATAAAAGTGATATTTTAGTACAAAAGTGTCATTTTATGATAAAGTTGGACTTATGAGTAAAATTTTCAAACTAAAGGACTCTAGTTAAAAGAGTTGAATTTTATGTGATGAAAATTCATATTTTGTAATGTAAAAGTGAGAAGAAGCAATTTTGGCAAAATGTATAAAAAGCAAGCTTACAAGTTTGCATTAATGTAAATGAGTATCTGAATTTAAAAGATAAGTTTCACAAGAAATGGTAATTAAAGTGGGTTTTAAAAGCATAAATACCTAGTCTAACGTAAAATAAAAATGGACTTTTATAAAGAGTGAAATTTAGAAATAAATCATGTTAGAACTCGTCTCATCCCAGGTATTTAGCCTCATTGGACAATAAAAGGTATTAAAGGAAAAAGGCTTAAAAGTAGATAAGAAATAAAGAAAGAAAAAGGGTTACAAATACATCACAAGTAAAAGGAAATCAAAGGTAATCGGTAAATTTAAGAAAGGTCTGGAGCCCTAGGGTGCGGCTTAATTCTTAAACCTCAGACGACTGATAAGTGGTATATTCCGGCATGGTGGGAGTCAATGAAAGGCCATGTAACACTCATGGATTGGTACCCCGATTAATCAAGTGGAAAGATAACTGTGAGCACGATGTTCATTAATGTAAGGGGAAAATGTTAATGTATGTCAAGGGCTAAATTAACAGGATATGGGTACTGTTAAAAGAAAGATTGAGTGTGAGTGGGCTTATAGCTCAGGTTACATGGTAAATACCTCAATTGCATGTTGCATGAGAAATACTTAATCTAATGAAGGGTGATTTCATAATTTTTAAAATACACTTTACATATATAGATAAACTTTGTGCGTATTACTTTGCTAGTATTTTTCCTACTAGGCGCACACTCATATCCCACCATTTTCTTCCCCCTCCCCAAGGTGCTTTAAAGAAAGATAAAGCCAAGGAAACCGTGAGAGACAGTGAAGGATTTAAGCACTAGGAGAGCTATGTTTACTATTTAATTTAATGTTTAATGTAAATACTTTTGATTATGTTACTTTGAAACTATTTGGAAATATTTAAATTTGGTTTGTAATAAGACACGATGATGTGGATTTTGTTAAATTATTATTTACTCTATTAAATTAGAGAAACTCTTTTTATTTCAAGTGCTCTTATAAATTTCATAAGCTGGACATCATTTTATTAATTAAGAGAAAAGGAATTTTATGATACAAAAATGTAAAAGTAAGATTTTACTTTAAAAGATAAGTTTCTCAAATAAAGTAAAAGTATAAAGGCTTTTCGCAATTGACCTCTGAAAATTGGTGCATCACAACAACACTCTATAAGGACATTATATCTCCACTTACCTTATCATTCTAATCTATCCTAACCATAAAGTATATCTCAGTCTCCTTTTCTTCATTAGTGGAGCTCTTATCACTCTCACTTTTGGAGTCACTCAAATTAGATTTATTGACTTTCTTCTTCCCATCTACTTCTTCATTCTTCTCAAACTTACTCAAATGTGTTGGATACACATTGATGTGGTTTACTACACCTTCACATCCATAACATTGATCTTCCTCCTTCTCACTGTGTTTATTTTGATCAATCTTCTCTCCACGAGAAATATGTTTAGTAGGCTTATATGGCTTTGGCTCAAACTTTCTATAATTTTTTTCTTGTTATTTTTGTACAATTTGTTAAAACGTTTCATAAACAAATCCATATCTACTTTGACATTTTATTTGGGCTTGACCTCACTTTTAAATGACATATTGTCCTTTGACTTAACCATAAAAGCTAAGTACTTTTTTGGTTTAGGCACAACAACACACTCCTTTTGGTAAGAAATTTGCAACGAACCAACCAACTCTTCTAGTCTAATAGTGTCCGTGCCTTTAACCTCATTTAAATGGCAACCTTAGTGTTAAACCTAGAAGCAAGAGTTCTAATCAACATTTCAAAAACTTTTTTTTCCAAAATCTTCTCACTGAGATTAAAAGAAGCATTGACAACTTTCATCTATCTCGAGTAATAATCGTTAAAACTCTCATCTTCATTCATTCTGATTGTCTCAAACTTAGTAGCAATATGTGGAAACTTAGCTTTCTTAACACACAGTGTTATTTCATGTGTCACGCTAAGAATATCCCAAACCTCTTTCGCCAATTCACAATTTAGAATACAATTGTACTCTTAAGTGCTTACGGATGTGAATAAAGTTTTCAAAGCAATGGAATTGTAGTTACAATCCACAAATTCCACATCAGTCAACAAAACCCTAATTTTCTTCACTCTCACCCCATCCTCGTCGATTGTAGGATAAATCCAACCTTCTTTAACTCTCATCCAAACTCACTTATGTTTATATCTCAAATGCGTTCTCATTTTCACCTTCTAATGGCCATAATTTGAACAATCAAAGTATGGTGGTGTATTCGTAGAACTACTATCATGATAATGATCAATCAATCACAAAACAACACTATTCCCAAGAAACAAGGTTTATGAGCAACAAACACAATAAACACATAATATATCTAGGATCAACTCTTAGCACGTGTAGAAAAAAAAAACTTTTCTGATACCGATTGAGGATGTGTATTTAGTCAATAAGCGTTCACTCTAAACAAACCTATAGGAGGTTAATATATTTGATTGCACAACACGACCAATTTTTTATCAATTTCAAATTTTCTTTCAGTTTTAATTTTCTTAACACGTGGAATTACTAGGTGAGGTGATGAAAGCTTTAGATCAACAACACAATGACATCAATAAGGCAAATCTTATACAAATAACTAGAATTGAAACCCAATTACAATTTTAATACATTACACTAGATCTAAGTGTGATTAAAGTGTAGTGTGTGATCAAAGTGTGAAATTGAATAACAAAACAAAGAAGATTTATGAGGAAATCCCCCAACTAGGGGTAAAAATCTTGATGCACTCTGATTTTTATTTCAGCTTAAAAATAGTTTTTATACAAATAAAGAAGGTTCCTCTCACTCATTACCACATGAGTAGTTACCTATGGAGTTTGAACCTTCCCCCATTGAATGTAGCAATCCACCTTGATCTCCACAAAGTAAATGAGAAGCTCGATTCTTCTCCCTGTAATCAAGCCAAGCTCCAATTCCTCCAATAAATTGAACCTCCTAAAATATTAAATCTAGGAGTGATATATTACAAATTCAAGTAACTACTTAGGAGAATGGAACGTATCACTAGAAAAAATTAGTAACTACTTAGGAGCTCCTTCAATCCCAACAGTTTTTGAGAGAGGATAATTTATGTACTTATACTGATTCATCTCTAACCATGTCATCCATATGGATATCTTTCATATAGAATACAAGGACATGCACCACTCTTTACTCCATCAAGACCCTATTAATGTGAAACATCACTATCATCTAATAAAATAGTTGTCTTATTCATTACTAATAGCCTATCAAAATTTAAAGAATTACTTCTAAGGTCATCTTACTAGTGTATTTATTGTCCTTCGGTAAAAGAAGTTCTTTGTAAATATGACATGTTTGGGTGAATGCTAAGTGGTTCGTAGAGTTGGGAAGCTTTTACTTTTGGTACTAACCCTGTAATATCCTGTATTTTTAAAAAGATTTATAATTAATTGAAGAGTACGACTGTGTGATAATTAATTAAATTAAATTCGCAAGTTTTCAAGTAAACCTTATTTAATTAGAGTCTACTTTTAAATAAATTCATCCCCTAAACATGCATCTAAATCAACCCATCAACCATAAATAGATAAAGCATGTGACACAAAGTTAAGGAAAAAACCCTTTTCGGGTAAAACATTTTATCTCTAGAACTTTGAAGAATTTACAAGACCTTTGACTTACATACAACCTGATAATCGCCCACAGGTGTAACGCGTAGTTTCTTTATCAAACCTCCAAAGCGACGTCGAGAAATATTGACACAGAAATACCCATAGGTGTCGTTTTGTTGTCGTCAGCTGGAACTTTCCCTTTTCTGGAGGGCAACAATAAAGAAGAGAACAGCTTCTCCACAAGGGTTGAACAAAAGTAGAGTTGTGTTCTTAGGTTACAAAAGGATTCACAAAGATTTAGCAAGGATGTGTGAATCAAAACATAAGTCTTGGGACTCAAAAATATGAAGACTTGAGGTGATAGAACTCTCAAAAACGTCTTTTCAAGTCTTATAAAATAACTCCCTCGAAGTTGGAATTTATAGGGAAACCAAGAAGAGTTTTAAAAATCTCGAACTCTTGCCAGCGTCAGTTACCCCGAACCGGTTTGGGTGTACCGTGAACCGGTTTGCCCCCCAAACCGGTTTGGCCTTCGGTTCACGAAATATCGCTAGATTGGGGCTAAAAATCCACAGCATTTTTCCAAGTGTTTTTTTTAGAATTTTCTCCATTTTCAAAGAGCCATAACTTCTTCACCGTAGCTCGGATTGAGGTGTAGTTTCTTCCAGTATCTTCACTGCGGTGAGCTCTACAACTTTCCACTTGATCGAACCTCCGGATGGTGGCTGTAAAATTACCAAAATGTACTTAAACTTTCATATCTTGACTTCTTTCACTGTTTTGACTTCTCTTGTGTACCATTTGCATAAAGTCCCTAAAATCATAAAACGTGAAGTCATTGAGGCAGATGTGGGATGCATAATGGAGATGTTGAATGCTTGATTCTTGGAATTCGGATTAAGGCCGTCGTGTGAGATCGTGAAGAGACGTGACTTTTGTAGCGATGTACGACATATACATATGTAAGATAACGGACATGAGAAAAATGTCCTTACAAATCTCCCCCTATGTCTATGTCGGTACATACATAAAAAATATGAATTACCAAATACCAAATTGCCTATACAAATCTACCCTCCCATGAACCTAAAACTAGAAAGATACAAATCAATAAGTCTTCCCCATTTGTTCTTCAAATCTTCAAAAATCTCAAAGCTTTTCTCATCAGGGTGTGCAATTCAGTGATCATCAATGTAGTACCTACACACATGAGATAAAGAAAATACCAAGTGACATATCGAGTTTGAAATGAGTTAAACATAAATACCAATTTATAATGAAAGCATTAGTCAAATCTCAAAACTCCCCCAAAATTCAAACTCCCCCATAAAATAATAATTCTTTCTCCCCCTTTTTATGATGTCCCCAAATAGACAAATGAGAAGAATAAATCAAACAAGCAAAGTCGGGGTGTCATCTTATTGAAAATAAGGCATCAATCAGATGGAAAACGCGCTCTTATAAAGAGATGCTCAAAAAAATCTTCACAAACTATTTTTGAATTTTTCAAAATTTTTATGCAAAAATAGGATACAAGTAATCACACCATAGATTTAAACTCAAACAACCAAGTCATGGAAATGGAATCTCTGGGTGTGAACACATTCGATAGGTAAATCAACTCAATCAATCATATGTGCATGATGCATATGTAACCCGTAACGAATGAACATCAAAAGTATCCTTAGGTATAAAAATTACTGAATTTAGATGACATCATCTTATGCAAATCAACAAATCAAAGTCAAAGTGATTTCCACACCAATAATGTCCAAAACTTCTTAGCGTTTTTTCAAGATTTTCAAGGACGTGCAAACCCGTTATAAAATCTCCAACCAAACTCATATATATTTTCTTTTATAGGTGTTAAACTAAATTCTCAAAGTTTGGAGAATTGGTGCAAAAACCTAAATGGCCCATAATTGGCATGAATTTCATTTTATTGCCTTTAAATTTTTTTTCGAGCTCTTTTAAACTCTTTGGACCACAGAAAATAAAATTCCTCCATTTTTTAGGTCCTTGTTAATGGTGGCTTAGTATTCACAAATGCTAAATGAACCTTTCGCAGTCCTTCCCCGTTTTTAAATAAACACACAGTCTCACCAAACGGTTTTAACATGCATTCCAATCTTGTCAAGTTTTATTGCATATTGTACGTTGTACACATGGAATTGAGATGGAAACACTCAAGCAAATATGTGATAGACAAGTAAAATAATCAAATATGATCGTACATGTGTGCAATAAAGGACATAGGAGTCAAACAAGTAGAAATATATCACTAATCACATCTCAAAGACTCCAAACAATGTAAAGCACATGGATGAAAGGATGTAGCATCTCAAAAGTCTATCAAACAGTCAGGTGGATAAATGGAATAAAATTTGTGACTTGGGTATCTTAAATGCTCAAACAAAAAAAATCTCTTTGGATTTTTCAAAATTTTATCAAAATAAAATCTTTTTGTGCTTTTCAAAAATTTTTATAAAAAGAAAATCTTTTTGGATTTTTTTCAAAAAAATAAAAATAAAAAAGAATAAAAATAAATGATACAAACTAGCAATAGGAAGCTTATGATATGAACATGAAAAAGAATCCTATCCTAGACACAGACCAACCGCTCAGTCAATTGCGCAAATCCCCAAACACTTCCTAAGACTCTCAAATCTAAGGGCATCTAAAGGTTTCGTAAAAATATCGGCTAACTGACGGTCGGTGGGAACGAAACTCAGGGATACGACTTTCTCCTCAACTAACTGACGTATAAAGTGCCCGTGTACCCTGATGTGCTTTGTGCCCAAATGTTGGACTGGATTGTTGGATATGTGTATCGCGCTCGTGTTATCACAGGAAATAGTCATGGTGTCCTGTGAAATCCCATAATCTTCCAACATTTGCTTCATCCATAAAAGTTGTGTGCAACAACTCCCGACGGCGATGTACTCAGCCTCCGTAGTGGACAAAGAGATGAAGTTTTGCTTCATGCCCATCCAGGAGACAAGAGCAGAACCAAAATAGAAACACCCAATAAAAGTGCTCCTATAACCATCAACATCCCTGGCCCAATCGGCATCAGAATAGGCGGACAAACGGTCATTGGTATCAAACGAATACCAAATATTGTGTGAGAGAGTCCCACTCACTTATTTGATAATATGTTTTAGAGCGAGTAAGTATGACTCTTTTGGGGATGCCTGATATCGTGCACAGACTCCAATATTAAAGGCTATATCGGGACGATTGGCAGTTAAGTAGAGAAGACTACCTATTATACTCCGATACAAGGTTTGCTCTACGTCCTTGCCTGAAGTGTCCTTACTAAGCACGATAGAAGTACTCATAGGTGTACGTGCATCCCTAGCGGGGTCTAAACAAAATTTCTTCACTAGGTCTCTAGCATACTTGGATTGGGAGATGAACATCCCATCCTCGACCGGACGAACCTGAGACTAAGGAAGAAATTAAGCTCCCCTACTATGGTCATCTCAAACTCACTCTTCATCTCCTCCTCAAAGTGGTGAGCAAGCAGGTGGCATGTGGATCCAAAGACTGTGTCATCTACATAGACTTAGGCAACCAAAATAGTACTGTCATCTCTCCTGATGAACAACGTCATATCCACTCCCCCTCTCTTGAAGCCACGAGCTAAAAGAGATAGGAAGTAAGCCTCTCGTACAAAGCACGTGGTGCTTGCTTCAAACCATACAAGTCTTTTCTCAGATAGTAGACGTGTTCTGGGTATTTGGGTCTCTAAACCCGTTTGGTTGTTCCACGTAAACCAGCTCCTGAAGAATGCCATTTAGAAAGGCACTCTTGGCATCCATCTGATATAACTTGAAACGCAGATGAAATGCAAGGGCGAGTAGTAAGCGGAAGGACTCAAGCCTCGTAACAGGAGCAAATGTCTCTCCAAAGTCTACACCCTCTATCTGTGTGTAGCCTTGAGCGACCAACCTAGCCTTATTTCTGATTATGGTACCATTTTCATCCATTTTATTCTTGAAAATCCACCTGGTACCTATCACATTAGTCTCACTAGGTCGGGGGACAAGTTCTTAGACATTGTTCTTTTTAAACTGAAGCAACTCATCCTGCATAGCAGATATCCAGTGTTCATCCTTGAGAGCTTCTTTGTGATTCTTGGGCTGGACTTTGGACGTGTAGCAAAAGTAGCTAACGGCGTTCTCTAGCTGAGCACGAGTCTTGACCCCAAAAGTAGGATCACCTACAATGGAGGTCAGATCATGACTCTTGCGAATCCAAGATGGTGTGTCCCCTAACACAAGAGTAGGGTCCACAGAGTGTGGGTGAGGGACAAGTAAATCACTGTCAGAAAAGTCCTCATCCTCACATTGAAGGTTAGGATCAATAATCGTCAAAGGTTCGTCATCTTACACGGTGACATGTATTGACTCCATAACCTTAGAGCTCTTCAGGTTAAAAACCCAGTACGCTCTACTATTCGATGAATATCCTAGCAATGTTCCCTCATCACTCCGGGAGTCAAACTTTCCTTATTGCTCTCTACCCCGTAAGATGTAGCATTTACTCCCAAAAATGCAGAAATATGCAAGGTTGGGTTTCTTGCCAGTCCACAATTCATAAGGCATCTTAAGTGTGTGTGGACTCAGGTAAACCCTATTCACCGTGTAGCATGAAGTGGACACTACCTCTGCCCAAAATCTCCTAGAGACTTAACGACCTAAAAGAATAGACTTATCCATTTCCTGGATTGTCCTATTTTTTCTTCAACAATCCCATTTTGCTGAGGAGTCTTCATAGAAGAAAACTCATGTTTGATCCCAAGACTTTCACTGTAAAGATCTACCTTTGCTTCCTTAAATTCTGTGTCGTTGTCACTACGTATCCTATTAATAGTGACTCCGTGTTGATTTTGCAAGACACGGCACTTGGTCGTTAAAAACTCTACAGCATCGGATTTCTCACTCAGAAAACCTACAATCGAATATCTGGAGATATCGTCTACCATCACGAGGATATACCTCTTACCACCCAGACTCTCAGTACGAGTAGGACCCATAAGATCCATGTGAATCAGCTCAAGTACACGGGAGGTGGTAATGGAATGCAACATCCTATGTGGGCTACGGATTTTCTTTCCCATCTGAAAGCGTCCACAAACCATGGAAGTTGGCTTTTCAAGTGATGGTAAGCCACGTACTAGGTCCCTTTTAACTAAACGAGTCAAATCTTTAACGTTCACATGACCTAGACGTTGGTTCCACAGATCTATAGGAGTGATCGTGGCGCTGTTACAGACAAGTGAGGACGTGGTCTGAGTCCCATAGAAATTATCCTCTATCCTCACCCCTCCAACTAAAAGTTTAGCGGCTTGATTATATACACTACACGCATCCCGGTCAAACTTTACGACAAAGTGAGAGTCACACAGTTGGCTAATACTGAGAAGGTTTGCTTTCAAACCTTTGACGTACAAAACATTCTCTAGCTTAGGAAATCGTGGTAACACTATTGTACCTCATCCTACAATGCTAGACTTGCTCCCATATCCAAAGGTTACTCTACCACTTTTATAATCCTGAAGGTAGGTAAAAAATGAGGCATCACATGTCATATGTCTAGAGCACCCACTATCAAAATACCACTGTGAGGAATTATGTTCTTTGAGAGAGACATAAACAACAAGAGCCTTTTTATATTACTTAGGCACCCAAAAAGTGGTAACCTTTTGTTTACCCTTGTTGTTGTTGGTTTTAGCTAGGATGCGAGAAGCATTCACAGACGGCGGAGACATCTGTCAGAATTACTCCATCAAACTCTGTGATGTGGCAGCTAAAAACTCAACACTCTCTCTCAGACTATCAAAATCATCAGTATGATGTGGTGGAGCAGTAGTACATCATGTCCAACCCAAACTATAGCAAAACTCCCTAAGGTGGCCTTTTATTTTACAGTACGTAGAGAATAATGCAGTCTTCGACGGACCTGGGTTTGCTTTTCTTGGTCAAACTCTCCTTCATGGTTTTTGACGATGGCCATATGGAGTCGTAGTAAACTCAGGAACTGGTCCAGGTGTAATTTGGGACGTGGAGGCACCATCATAACCAATTATCTACCTATCACCAAAACTTAAAGCGGGGCCGAGGAGCATCTTTCCCATCTTTCCTGATCCATCCTCGATTTGAACCTTGACTTCCCGCTCTCTCTGAAGATCACGAGTAAGCTGGGAAATAAGGGCTTCAAGTTTCTTTCGAGTCTCTAGGGAGGAATAGAGCTCACTTGTAAGACTAGCCACTTGTTTAGTCAAGTCCCCTCTCTCTTTCTCAAAGCAACTCTCTCTTTCTCCAAATAGTTTCCCTCATTCTCTAAACAAACTCTCTTTCTCAACACAAGGAGACTCTCTCTCTCTCAAAGTAGTACAGGTGGAGGACTATCTCTCTCTCGCTTCTTCTAAATCTTCCTCTAACGCGGTGATCCTAAGAACCAACGCTCTGTTACGCTTTTCAGTTCTAAATGACTCATTATATAACTCAGCGTAGGTGCTTTGAAGATTACTCTCGCTCTCACTTGCATCATCCTCACCATCACTCATATTGCTCTCACTGTCGAGGTGTCCCTGTGAAGCAGCATCCTCATCGTCAGGAGGTGGACTAGAAGTGATCACATGACTAGCCATGAATGCGATGAAGTTACACTCATGCGGTGACTCGTCTCCAGAGTCCACCGACTCAACCTCACTGTCATCACTAAGGGTAGCATTAAGGATAGCTTTGTCCTTTTCTCTGTTCAGCCTAGTAGCACACTCAAAAGCTCTATGACCCCTACCGTTGCACTCAAAGCATCTCTCACTCTCTTTCTTAGGAGTATCTTTAAAATCTTTTTGATTTTTATTTTCAAAATTATTTTTCTCAAACAACTTTTTATCTTTAAAATTACCATTTTTCTTGAATTTGAGAATTTTCTTGAAATTTTTAGCAAACAGGGCCAAATAATCTAAATCAAAGTCACACTCAGAGTCTGACGTATCTATCTCTCTTTTTCTAGACGACTCTACCCTCTTTCATACTGACCCCTCACTCTTTCTCTCCTGGGCATTAAGTGAAATTCCCTTATCATTAGACTTGACAGATTTAGGAAACATATCAAGTTCATACGTTTGCAAGTCTCCTACAAGTTCCTCCAATTTTAGCGTATTTAAATTGTCCATAGAATTTAACAAAGTGACTTTAGGGATAAAACGCTTAGGAAGTGATCTAAGAATCTTTTTAGCAACTCTAGCATTAGGAATGTGTTCACCAAGATTAAAGCTAGTGTTAACAATATCAGATAGTCTAGCATAAAATTCATCAAAACACTCAGACTCAAGCATGGTGATTATTTCAAATTGAGTTGTTAAATTTTGCAGTTTAGACTCTTTCACAGAATTAGTTCCTTCATGGGTAAGTTGCAAAACATCCCACGCCTCTTTTGACATGGTGCATGTCATTATGCGCTTGAACTCATCAGGTGTGACAAATCCAGAAATAGCACTTAAACCCTTAGAATTAAAAGATGACCATTTAAATTCTTCTTCAGTCCAAGTAGTGTCAGGTTATAAACTAGTCACATTATTAACAGTGACGGAGGGAGGTGTCCACCCTCTTTCAACCAAAATCCATACACGTTCATTAATGGCTTTTAATGCAGATCTCATGCGGGCATTCCAGTATGCATAGTTTGTATAACTTTTCCATTATGAACACGCTCATTTTCAAAAATAAATTTTTCAGAAAATTGATATCTTAGAAAAATTTTGCAAAAAATTACACGGTATAATTGTGTAACTGGCTCTGATACCAATTTGATGAGTGCGACTGTGTGATAATTGATCAAATTAAATTCGCAAGTTTCCAAGTAAACCTTATTTAATTAGAGTCTACTTTTAAATAAATTCAACCCCTAAACATGAATCTAATTCAACCCATCAAATATTAATAGAGACAACATGTGACACAAAGTTAAGGAAAAAACCCCTTTCGGGTAAAACCTTTTATTTCTAGAACTTTGAAGAATTTATAAGACCTTTGACTTACATACAACCTGATAATCGCCCACAAGTGTAATGCACGGTGTCTTTGTCAAACCTCCAAATCAACGGCTATAGGTATTGACACAGAAATACCCGCAGGTGTCAGTTCTGATGTCGTCGGCTGGAACTTTCCCTTTCTAGGAGGGCAGCAATGAATAAGAGAACGACTTCTCCACAAGGGTTGAACAAAAGTAGAGTTATGTTCTTGGGTTACAAAAGGATTCACAAATATTTGGCAAGGATGTGTGAATTAAAAAATGAGTCTTGGGACTCAAAAATATGAAGAGTTGAGGTGATAGAACTCCAAAAAACATCTTTCCAAGTCTTATAAAATAACTCCCCCGAAGTTGGCTTTTATAGGGAAACCAAGAAGAGTTTTAAAAATCTGGAACTCTTGCCAGCTTCAGGTACCCCGAACCGGTTCGGGTGTATCGTGAACCGATTCGCCCCCTGAACCGGTTCGGGTGTACCGTGAATCGATTCACCCCCCAAATCGGTTTGGCCTTTGGTTCGCAAAATATCGCTGGATTGGGGCTAAAAATCCACAGCATTTTTCCAAGTGTTTTTCTCACAATTTTCTACATTTCAAAGAGCCATAACTTCTTCACCGCAGCTCAGATTGAGGTGCCATTTATTTCAGTATCTTCATTGCGGTGAGCTCTACAACTTTCCTGTTGATCAAACCTCCAGATGGTGGATGTAAAATTACCAAAATGCCCTTAAACTTTCATATCTTGCCTTCTTTCACTATTTTGACTTCTCCTGCGTACCATTTGCATAAAGTCCTTAAAATCATGGAACGTGAAGTCGTTAAGGAAGATGTGGGACATATATGGAGATGTTGAATGCTTGATTCCCAGAATTCGGATTGAGGCCGTCGTGTGAGATCGTTAAGAGCCGTGCCTTTTGTAGCGGCGTGCGACATATACAAATGTACGATAACGGATATGAGAAAAATGTCCTTACATTAATTAATTTAGACTAATTTTAATTAATTAAGTATTTAAAAAAGCAATTCAGACAAATTATGAAACTAAAATTCGAGTATTTAAAATCATTTATGTGAATTTCAAGTTAAAATTAGATAATTTGGAATTTTAGAGGTCATTCATTAATTGATAAAGTTTTTGGCGCTAAAAGTTAAATTATATAAAAGTTTAATAATAATAAGGTAATTATTATATATTAACTAATGAGTTGGACATATGGGGGATTTTGCTTTAAAGCTATGGGTATAAGGGTCTTTGGAGCATTACTTGATGAATAAGTTTAGGGTTTTTTAAGAGGAGGTAAACATGTTGTTTGGCGGCGCTATGAACATGGGGAGGCTGTTATAGTGGGAATTTCCAGTCTTTATTGCAGGGTAGAAGCCGTTATAGCGGTAAGGGACAACCGCTATAACAAAATGGCAATTTAAACTGGTTAGTCAGCCCTTACTTTCCCCATTTTTCACGAAACCTTTTTTCCCTCTTTTCCCAAAGCATAACTCGTGGTTTTCTCTCCCACATTCAACCACCATTTTCATTCCTAACCCATATTTCGTTCAGTTTACAAAACAAAACCCTAGTTATTATCCCTCATTTCAAAAGCTTAATTCAAGGAGATATTTATCATATATTAAATTAAGCTTTTATAAGGTGTTTCAAGAAGGATTCAATGCCAATATTTTAAAAACAATTCTCTCCTAATTAAAGGAAAATTTTAATTCACCTTTTAAGGGAAGTAGATATCTATTCCTCTCCTTATATATGTGTTATTGATAACTAAAATAATCCACCTACATGGACCAATCAGAACTTGACAAATGTCTTCTTACATGGTAGAAATCCTAATAAACATATAGTATCTCGACATACATGCGGACCAACATGAAGAATGTAGACCATCAATACCAATTAAGCATCACCATATTAAGGGTCTTACCACATGTGGGTCACATAACCAACAGTCGTGTTCATTATGTATGTGAGTAAATGCTTAAACGTATAAAGAAATTCCATCCCTTGATATTCCAATTCTTGATCTTCGGGTCACTATAAATGTATTATTTTCCTTTCATCAAAGGATAATATAAAATAGATTATAGGATATTATTTTTTACAAGAACACCTAGATTTTTGTAATCTCTAAAATCAATACAATAATAGTGGACGTGGCTTTTTTACACAGTTGAACCACTTTAAAATCTTGTGTCTCTCTTTTATTATCATGTTATAATTCTATATTTTATCTGTGATCATAAATTTGGATCAAATCCATTTTTTGACATTAACAGATTGGCGCTGTCTATGGGAACGTGCGTCTAATTACTGTTCTCAATCTCATACTCCCTTGCTCAAGGAAAAATGAATGATCCATAGCTTAGTTCCAGGAATGAAGGTAATCCGACCATTCCATCTTTTCCACCTACAATAATCGACCTAAATAGGATTCTGGCCAGTACTGCTCGGGGACAAGATACTATGCAAAATCCATTAGACAAATGGCTCAGTCATTGTAAGCCAGATCTCCAGCCCTATCTCGGCAGTAAGAATCTCATTCGTAGAGGAGAGATATGTCGCCTACACCTCCTCGACATAGCCAACATAGCTATTTCATATCATTACATTATAGGACTTATCATCAAGGAGTCAGTAAATCAATTAGATCTTCAGAGTTCTATGATGGACATTCTTTCTTTCTTAAAAGGCCAAACGTCCTAAAAAGATTGAACAGGGCTTCCCCTTTTGACCATTTGGGACCCCGAACAAATAGAAAAAATCCTAGAGCATTGTCCAGGAACACTTAATGTCCAACTGACCATCGTGAAGCCTCGGTAAGGTCAAGGTCAAGCGTTCGAATATCTGAACATGACGAGCAGACTTCTAAGGAAGAGAGATCAACTCAAGCACATGGTCGGGATAGCCGAGCTGCTTCGCACAAATATGATACAGGCAATTCTTCGTGGAAAGAATCAATCCAGTAGTTGGAAGATCGACTAGGAGGGATGGCAAAAGAAAAAAATCCCTTGCAACAGAGTTTTGTTAAAGGATCCCCTTTTATTCAAGAGATTGTGGATTTTCCTACTCCATCTAAGTTTAAAGCTCCTGTGGTCACCCCAAAATATGATGGCAAAACTGATTCAATTCTATATATTGCGCAATATCAAGATGCTATTGACATTTATTCAGTCCCCAATGAAATGAGATGTAGGACATTCTCGAGTACGATTTCATCCTAGATATGGTATAATAACTTGCCCCGGGGTCAAATTACCAACTTCGACCAACTGGTTGAGCTTTTTATTAGAAATTTCTATTTCGGATCCAATCTAGTAAAAAGAGTAGGTTGCCTCTTGAGCGTAAGGCAACGAGTAGGGGAAACTACTAGGGAGTACATCACTCATTTTAACAATGAGAAATTAGAAGTGGTCGACTACGAGGAGAAAACAACCATCATTGCTCTGATGTGTGGATTGATTCCAGGGAAATTGTATTATACTCTAGCCCAAGATCCTCCTAAAATTATGGATGAACTCATGGAGAAGGTAGGAAAGATAATGAACGCCGAGGAAGAAATGGTTACAAAACAGATTCCAACTACTAAGCCTGATGAAAATGATAAAAATGATCAGAAAGAGAAGAAGTCGAAAAAGGAGGTCCAAATAAAAAAATATGGAAACTATACCCTATTGAGTGTTAAAATTAACCATATCCTAGAGGAAATCAAACATAATAAGGATTTACAATGGCCTGAAAGGTTGAAGGCACCCCCTAACAATAGGGACAGATCTAAATATTGTGAAAACCACAAGGATCATGGCCATACAACTGATAATTGTATCTCTTTAAAGAATGAAGTAGAATTTCTTATCCGCCGAGTAAAATTGAACAAATTTGTTGATTAGCGAGAACGCAGAGAGGCGAGAGGAAGGTCAAATTCTCCATACAAACCCAAAGATGACAAGAAGAGAAATCATGAAAATTATTATGAATATGATCCCGACCTTCCAAAGAGCCTAAGCAACCAAAGTGTGAGGTAGCTATGATCAGTTCTGGTTCATTTTATTATCATGTAATTACAGGTGGTGATGCAGGAGGAGGCGAACACACTACTAAGAGAAAAGCATACTTGAATGAGGCCCATGCATGTTCTTATATCCTGAGAATGATGGGCCCAGGAAGGTGAAAAAAGACAAACTAGTAATCGAATTTTCCATGAGCGACCTCGTTGGGGTACTTTAACCCCATGATGATCCATTGGTCCTCAAATCTAGGATCCAGGATACCGTCATCGCCAGGGTTTTGATTAACAATGGGAATTCGATAGATATTATGTTTTACCCTTGCTTTCAGAGATTGGACTTTAAGCTCAACTAGCTGGAACCATACCACAAGCCATTAATAAGTTTTTTCTGTCAAAAGGTTTACCCTCTTGTGACAATCAAGCTAGAAGTGTTATTCGTCACCTGGCCAGAAAGTTGTACTGAGAATATACGCTTTTTTTATGGATAAAAATGTTCAATCTGCCTATGATGTGATCCTCGGCAGGGTAGGATTGAAGAATTTCAAAGCTATGTCATCCACAGTCCATCAATTCTTGAAGTTTAGAACTCATTTTAGGGTTGGTGTTGTGAAAGGGGACAAAACGGTGCCCAGAGAATGTTATTTCTCCTCAATCGAGCAAGAGGACTTGATTGAGTTGAAGAAAAAGACCACCACTTATTAGTTGGATACCACTATGCCCAGCACTGACTCTGAAGTTAAAACTTTAGATCCCCGAGATGAGATAGAATTAGTCAAGGGACAAAATGTGGAAGCTACTGAAAGTATTATCCTGGACGATAATAAACCAAAGAGAACTATGCAGATCGTCTTGAAATTGGATTCAATCCTTAAATGGAAATTGATTACATTCCTGAAGCAGCGAAGAAATGTATTTTGTTGGAGCCATAAGGATATGACGGTGATTGATCCCAATTTCCTTTGCCATGATCTCAACATGAATAAGGATGCCAAACTGATCATGTAGAGGCGCATGGTTTTCAGTCCGGAGAAGAATCAAGTTATCCAAGAAAAAGTAGAGAAGCTTCAAAAAGCCCAAATTATTGAAGATGTTAAGTACTCATCCTAGTTGGACAACATTGTGATGGTCAAAAGGAAGAATAATAAATAGAGGATGTGTGTGGATTTCACCAATTTGAATAAAGCTTGCCCAAAAGACCACTTTTCCTTACCTAAATTGATCAATTAGTGGATGTTACATCAGGACATGAGCTTTTAAGCTTCATGGATGCTTATTCTGGGTATAACCAGATTGAGATGAAACTAGATGATAGGGAAAGCACAAATTCAATCACCAACCGAGGAACTTATTGCTACAACGTACTACCCTTTGGGCTCAAAAATTCTGGAGCGACGTCTCAAAGGTTGGTGAATAAGGTTTTTGAAGATAAGATAGGAAAGAACGTGGAAGTTTATGTGGCGATATGTTAACAAAAAGAAAGAAAGCCTCAGATCATATCAGCGATCTCTGTCAGACGTTTGACCAGCTGAAAAGACATCAAATGAAGAAAAATACGATCAAGAGTATGTTTGGGGTCCAAGAACGAATGTTCCTCAGCTTCATACTCAATCAAAAGGGAATTGAAGCTAATCTAACAAAGATCAAAGCTTTGATAGAAATGCAGTCACCAATTTATAAGAAAATTAAAGGCTCATTGGAAGAGTGAGAGATTTAAACAGATTTATTTCTTGGGCAATAGACAGGTACTTTCCATTTTTCAAGGTGTTGAGAAAAACTTTCTAGTGGAATGCAGATTGTGAAGAAGTGTTCTAAGAATTGAATAAGTACCTTGGGTCTCCACCTTTATTATTTTGACTAGTTTTGGGAGAGAAAATGTACTTAAACCTGGTAGTTTTTGAATCTGTTGTTAGCCCGGCCTTAGTTAGATTGGATAATAGGATCCAAAAACCTGTTTACTACACCAGTAAAGCATTCAGGGGAGCTAAGATTAGGTATACACGCTTAGAAAAGTTCGCTTTAGCACTCATTGAAGCCCCTAGACGTATGAAGCCCTATTGCCAAGCACACACTATAGTAGTGTATACTGATCTACCTTTTCGTCAAACACTCCATAAATCTAAGAAGCCAGGTATATTGACATAGTGTGCAGTAGAGTTAGGAGAATAAGACATTGTCTACGAACCAAGGCCTTCACTGAAAGGCCATGCTTTGGCAGATTTTATTATTGAGTTCACCTATCCAGAGATCCCCGACCAATAAATCTTACCTGTCAAGTAGACTTCTAAAGAAGAGAGCTCAGCTTAAAGGCAAGCTAAAATTACTGGCGATCAACCTGAATCATCCAAAACTCTAGAAACGGCTCAAAAATACACTGAGGAGAGCAAGAAAATATTCCATCATGGAGTTCTATCTAAATAAATCTTCAATAATGATATCCCGTTGTGGAATTTGTATATCGATGGTTCTTCGTGTGCGACTGGAAGTGGAGCAAGTATAATAATCAATACTCTTAATGGTATTGATGTTGAATAAGCACTTAGGTTTCAATTTAAAGAATCAAACAATGAATCAGAATACGAATATTTGATAGTTGGGATTAGATTTGGCCCATTTATTAAGCATCAAACAAGTAATGGCGCACAACGAGTCACAGTCAGTGGTCAACCAAGTGCTTCATTTATATGGAGTCAAGGGATAATTGATGACCAGATACTTTATCAAGACCGTGGAAGATATTTCTAAGTTTCCAGCCGTATAAATGAATAGGATCCCTAAAATAGCTAATACCGGAGCAGATGCACTTGCTCAGCTAGCTTCAGCAACCAAAATTGAACTCAGACGCACCATCCTAATAGAGATCCTAGCCAATCAAATTATTGACGAGGAATTGATGGTTAATTTCATTACTGTAGATTTTGAACCTTATTGGATGGACCCAATCAATGCCTATATTGAAGATGGAATCTTGCCACCTGATCCTAAAGAGGCCAAAAAGCTCCAATATAAAGCGTCAAGATATGTGTTGGATAAAGGGGTTTTATACAGAAAGGGATTAATAATATCCTTATTATATTATGATCATCCAATAGAGGTGGAAGATTTGATCAAAGAGGTACATGAAGGTTCCTGTTCAGCTCATTTAGTTAGTCGGTCATTATTTTAAAGAATCAACACTCAAGCATATTACTAGCCGACTATGAGAGCAGATTATAAATCCTTTGTGTGAAAGTGTGATAAGTGCCATAAGCTCTCCGCCACTCATAAAGCACCCAATGCTGCTTGAGCACCAATAACTTCCCCTTTGCCCTTCACTATTTGGGGACTTTACCTAGTCAGACCTCTACAAACCACCAAAGGTAGGTTCAAGTATCTAGTAGTCGTTGTTGATTACTTCACCAAATGGGTGGAAGCAGATTCATTAGTGGACATGCCTCATAAAAAAGTGTATCAATTATCATATACAAATATGGACTGCCCTATGCTTTCATTATGGACTATGGAACCCAATTTGATAACGATGAGTTTGAAACATCCAATGTCCAATCTAAAATTCAGACACTCCATTCTGCACCAGTCCATCCTCAAAGTAATGGTCAAACATAAGTAACAAATAGGACTTTGCTTAACAAATTGAATAAGAGGTTTGATGTAGCTAAGGGAAACTGAATTAATGAGTTATATTATGTTATTTGGGAATATAAAACCATGTCGAGAACAACAACTGGTGAGACGCCTTACATGCTTGCATCTGGGATTGAAGTTATGGTTCCAATTGAAATAGGTCTGCCAAGTAACAGGGTACTGAATTTTGATTCTCTAATTAGTGACTTGATGTGGAGACTGCATCTAGATATGTTGGAGGAGCTCTGAGAAGATGCTGCTATGAGAAATGTTGCATACCAACACAGGACAACTCGTTTCTAAAATAAAAAGGTAAGGTTGAAAATTTTAAAAGAGGGCGATTATGTCCTCAAGAAGGTTATCCAGAAGAATAACAAGCTTGAGGCTAGATGGCATAGCCCATATCTCATTTCAGCAGTCATCCAACTAGGAACTTATCGGCTAGAGACTTAGGAAGGGGAAGATTTCAAAAACCCCTGGAATGCCAAGCACCTCTGAAAGTATTATCAATGATTCAAGGGATTGCAATAGTTGTATTTCTTTATGTTCAAAATAACTATTGGCCAATTTTCAATAAAATTATGATTTCAGTACCCTAAATTATTTTAAAGTACGACGATATACATCTCCCAGAAACACCAAGTAAAACCATCTATTGGTCTTCAGCTCTTGACGAACAACAGTACATACATACTAAATCAGGTTGAACTTATTACCGGTCAACAGAACATACTGATCAGCAAAACATACTTAATCAGGATAATTTATCAAATTCCAGATGCACCAATAACTTAATGCACAATCGGTTTTTACTATAGAATTACTTCATGTACGACTTCGTATGTACAAGTCACGAATAAGAAGTAATCATTACTTCATGTATGACTTTGTATTAATAGGTCATGACTAAGAAGTACTTCCCAGCCAAGTTAAATAGGGATACATTCCTCACACATGGTCTGCACTACTAGTTTACTTATTGTATAACTTCGTCTTTGGCAAGTTAAGAACAAGAAGTTTGTAAAATTGTATACAACTAAAATAGTTACAAATAAGTTTTACCCGGCTAAGTTAAATGCAGGAAGACATATGAACGTTCCTAGTCATTGGAATACAAATATATATTCCTCATACACTTGGTCACCACTGATAACTAATGTTAAACTTGGATCAATATATCTAGGTGCATTAGTAAAATTTATGGTATTATAATCACAACCACTGATAATTAATGCTAAGCTTGGATCAATATATCGAAGTGCATTAATAGAATCAACGGTATTACAATCCCAGGTTGGCTGATTGAGTAAATAATCAAGAGTTCACAACACATAACTGTGGATTTTCATTCATATAAACTGTATTACATTCAAATGAATAACACAAAAATAGATGAGCTATCCAACATGACATTTTCCTTGAGCCTTGGAAGTCGGCTAAGCTGGTTGCACTCTCTCCATTCCAGCAGGGGGCTCATCCAAAGTATAGGGATAATTAATATAGTTAAAATCTCTCAGCATTCTTCTATTGTTGCTGCTCAACATATAAATCAGATGAGGAGGACAAACTATCTCGTGAACATCATGTAAACCATAGTCTCCTAAGTATTTAGTGATCAGGCATTGGGGAATAACATCAACAGGGATCCACGAGCTGTCTAACTTACAGGGAGGATTATCATGATCTAACAAACCAAGCTCGTTCTAATACCATAGTTGTATATTACGATCATGTTTCAGTAAAGTTAAGTAATTAGTCCATCCCCATTTATAGCCTTTATGATGGGTCTGAGAAAGGTGATCATCTACATGGCTAAGAGCTTCATTATAGCCTTCCATCCATACATCTCTTGGTTATTTGTGAAATTTTAAGGTTAACCTTTCAACTTGATGTTGAAGTTTCTTAAAAACATCATCCTTCAACTTCAACTGTACATATTGGTCAGCAACTTCTTTATCCTTAGCTTCCAGTTTTGTAGACAATTCAACAATAGCTTGATTATCTTTCAGCTGGGCAGCTTGGACGGCTAATGTTTTCTGAGTCCTAGCCTCATCGCCAGTTGGTTAGTTGGTCCTTTGCCATCTTGAAGTTTGCCCAGGTTTGGATTTCTTCAAAGTTTTAAGTTCCTCCATCAGCCTGGCATTTTCATTCTCCAAAAAAGAGGCACATTCATTGGCACCACTGACAGAAGATTGTTTTAAGGTATCCAATTCATTATGGAGTTTATTATTCTCTTCCACTAAGAACATGGCAATATCCCTAGCTTTATCAATTTCACGCCTCAGCAAGAATTATTTTCTCCTATACACAGAAGCATATTTTTTCAGCTTATCTCCACGCAGTAAATCTTTTCTTTCATTATGGTCTTCTTGTAAGTCTTTAGTCATCTCGTAATAAGCAACATTATTTGCCACAACCCTTCTCGACAAACCATAGACATGAATATATGCTTCTTTAACTTGCTCACACACATCTAAACAAAGTATGACGATCAGGTCTTCTTCAGATAAATCAACATAGCCAGCTTTCAAAAGGTCTCTACTCCACCCGAGTAAGTTGGATCCAGCGAAAACTATAGCCTTCTTCCTAGAAGCAAACTAAAATTTGCAATAATAAATATAAAAGTATAATTACTGAACAACTATAACATAAATATGAGAATTCATTCTACCAAGCAAGAAGAGAAAAAAAAACGATAAGTACAACACATATATCAGGAAACTTCAAATGATTTAATTGATAACCAAAAAGGTTTTACAACTTGTCCTAGACCTATTATATAGTAGAGAAGCCTAAAAAGAAAAGGAACAAGGATTTAAACCTCCTCCTTATCCTGGGCACTATTTTCAAAAGGTTGGTTGGCAGAAGAGGAAACTTCATCAATGATCTACAAAGTAGACCCAACAAGCTAAAGGGAAGATTCCCCAGATCCTTCCTCATCATTAAATTCTTCTTCCAAGTTAGTAGGAGAACCTGGATCATGCCTAAAAAATAGTTCAGAATCTACTAGGGGCCCACCTCCTTAAGTGCCTCCGGCCAACCATCCCTAAAGGATTTCTTTCTCACAAACTCTATCTGGGTAGAGGCTGCCATAAATGCCTTATACCATCCCTTGTTGAATGAGTCTACTTTGATATTCTTATTTTTTGCCTTCTCAGTGGCCAACTCAGAGGACAGGCGAGCAGCTTTCTACTCGACAGCTTTCAGGAGACCCTCACTTGCAACTAATTTCTCCACGACTGATTTGAACTTCTTTTAGTAGATAATAACTTGGGCTCTGCTGTAGCCAATTTACCTTCAGGGTAAGGACACAAGTCTCCAACTAAGTCTTAACGTAGTGTTAGCTTAATTTCGGACAAAAATATTTGAGTCATAGGATAGTGTTCAAGTGTATCCATCCAATCATATGACGTGTTAGTTGAAAATGTAGCGGCCAAGATTATAAAGCTTCATCATATGTCGGGTTTAGTGTGCCTCATTTCTACGTCAAAAATATTGGTTCCAATGCTCCTAAGGTATGAATGTATTTTTTATATATATAGGAGCTTGGAAATTTACTGGGTGTATTTTTATAATTTTTTTATAAATAGTTTTATCGAATTTGTTTTACTCAGAAAATATTTGTTTAGAACTTTTCATAAAAAGTTTTGGACTTAAAATAAATAGTGTATTTTCTGACACGTCATTAGAACGATCTGGAATGTCATTCAAACGAGATTCCCATGTCGTTCGAATGAACTGGCACCTCGTTCGAACGAGATTTCCAGGTCGTTCGAACGACACTTCTAACGATTGATTCTTTCTCACTTGAACATCGTTAGTAAAGTCGTTCAAACGAAAAATTTATTTGAATGAATTTGGCGGGAACAATTTTTTTGCCATTTTTGGTAGTTTTCACCATGTTCCCACTACCTTTTCCCCTAGTACTTTTTGACAGAATTATCAAGTGCAGAAACAAACTTTTTCTAAGCAACTTTTTCATATTATAATAGACTTTAGAGAGAAAATTCTTTCAAGAAAAATTTCCATGTTTTTATGTTTGATTTTTAAGGATTAAATTCACCAAAAACACATATACACCCAATAGTTTGTCTATTACAAGTTCCTTGATATATATCCTTGCTTGGAGTTTTGGCACCGATTTTATCTCTACCATTTGAAGAGTGTTTGGGTTTACTTCTACATCCCACAAAGAAGAAGGTTTTTTTCTTTGACATACCCACTTGGAGAAAGGCTCCTTGTTCAGGTGGCGGTGATCAAAAAAATTCCGATTGGTGGATTCTGAGACCGCGGTGGACCTCTGTGGTTATTCGCTAGGCAGAGGTGTGTACAAGAAGGAGCATTGGGGTTTGGACGGAGTCAAGTCGGGTGCTGTAAGTCTTTTTATCTTGTACTTGTAAAACCGTACTTAGTGGATTTGAGGCTAGGGTCGTCCGAGATTTTTTTTCCCGTTATGGGTTTTTTCTCGTACATCACGACGTAGTGGTTGTTTACTAATTTTATCTTTTGCTATATCACATTAGATGCATGCTTAGGTAAAATAATAAAATTGGTAAAGTTAATTTGGTGAAAATTCAATTTGGGAAAAAATTAATTTAATTCAAGTCATTACTTTAATTTGATAAAATTTGGATTGGCCTAAATTTGCATCAATGGATTATTTATTTTGTCAGGAAAATGTCTAGGACTTGGATTGAATTAATTTGGTTTAAGTGAAAAATTTATTTGTGGTTTAATTTAATGTCACTTTGAGTTTAGCTCAATTTTAATTTGAAAGAAATTAAAATTTGGGTTTATGTACTTGTTTAGTTGAGCCATACTTATTCCGCGTCTAAAAGGAAATTCCTTTTTTTAAAATCAAAAATTGGGGGTCCTATCGTTTCCTACAAGTCATATCAGAGCGGGATCGCTAAATTATTACGTTTAAGATCCTTTTAAATATTTTTGACAAAAATTGAATTTTCCCCATTTTCAAAATTTCCTATTTTCGATGGTTCTAATTACGCATATTGGAAAGCACGTATGCGTTCAGCACTAAGGTCTCTAGATGAGAGGGTTTGGTTGTCTGTCATTAATGGGTGGTCCCCACCTACATATTTAGTTGAAAATGAACGTGTTCCCAAACCCACCGATAGATGGAGTGAGAATGAATTTAAACTTGCAAACTTTAATTCCGGAGGTTTAAATGCCTTCTTTAGCGCGGTGACACCAGATGAATTTCATCGCATTATGACGTGTGAAACCGCTAAAGAAGCTTGGGATATTTTATAACTCACTCATGAAGGAACTAGTGTCGTAAAAGCTTATAAACTCCAAAACCTTACCACTCAATTTGAAACCATCAAAATGAATGAAAAAGAAACTTTTGATGAATTTTATGCTAGACTTTTTGATATAGTTAATTCATCTTTTAATTTGGGAGAGAAAATACCTGATAACCGAGTAGTATAGAAAATTTTAAGGTCCCTACCCGATAGATTTATTTCTACGGTGACCGTGTTAAATTCTTTACCCACTTTAGCCTCTATGAAATTAGAAGAGCTCATAGGTGATTTACAAACCTATGAACTAGACATGTTTCCCTCTAAAACTGAAAAGGATATAGATAAGGGTGTTTCTTTGAAATCCCGAAAGGAGGAAAAACAAGTAGTAGAGAGTAAAAGTGAGGGTGACTCGGAAGATATGGCTATGTTTGCTAGGAAGTTTTAAAAATTTCTTAAATTTAACAAAGATAAATTTAAAAATAATTTTAAGAAATTTGAAAATTTTAAGCATGACAAAGCCGAGAAGATCCTTAAAACTTTTAATGAAAATTTAAATAGGGACGAGTCAAATAGTTGTTATGGTTGTGAAGGGTATTGACATAGGGCAAAAGAGTGCCCCACTAATCTAAGGAGAGAGGGTAAGAAACCAATTTCTTTTAATGAAACCCTTAGTGATAGTGATAAGGAAGAGGGATCCAATTCCCCCATTGAGCGCAACTTTACCGCGTTCATTTCTAGTTATGTAAGTGATAATGAGGAATCATCCAATGTTGACATCTTAATACATAACACTTCCGAGGACTTTATTTGTGAAGCTATAAAAGATGATGGTAGTGAGAGTGGAGAAGAAAGAGAGAGTGAAAATAAAGAAGAGGTTGATGTGAGTGAACTTCAATTTGCATTTCAAGAACTATATGAAGTATCTATTGAATTAAAAATAGCAAATTTGAAGTTAGAAGCGAGTTTAAAGGAGCGTGCCAAGGTTGTCGATGAGAGTCGTTAGTTGATGACCTTAGGACACGAGAAAGAACTCTTCAAGAGAAGCTTGAATATGTAGAAGGAAAGAGAGACAACCTTAAAGGTTTAATAGAATCCTTGAAAAATAAGCTTCTTGCGTTTGAAGAGCGAAATGTTTTATTAGAGTCTAACATTTTAGAGTTAGAAAATAAATTAAAATACTCTAGTAAAGTCAAATTTGATTTGTAGTGTCGTTCGGTGAAATTAGATAAAATATTAGGAACGGTCCAAATTAAAAATGCCACGTGTGGTTTAGGCTTCAATACTTGTAATGAGTCAACTCATAAAGCCAAAACCAATATTTTAGAAGAATCTTCCAGGAATAATGTTATAGATCATTCCTTAGGTAATTATTTTCGCCGAGCCTCTAGGTTCTCACATTGTGGTCGAAAAGGTCATCTTAGGAAATTTTATTTTGATCTTAAACAAGGTCCTAGAAAATCCCAACGTAAGGCAACCGAGGTAGCCAAGATTCCTACACCCCGTGATCATCATTCTTCATTAGTATGGGTTAAAAGATCCGACTTAGTAGCTTTACAAATAGGATTTTTTATTCTCATTTACTTTCACATACTTCCTCCCTTGCTACATCTAAAAGTTGAATGTGTTATTTGTTTGCATACTTTAGCTTTTGTTCTTCATGCTAAATTACCATACAAATTATATGCTTCTTAATCATTGTTCTCGTCTATACTTCATGCTTTCTCACATGCTAGAATTATGATTGTTGTTTATCTTTTGTATTATAGTTCTTTCATTTTAGTTTACATTAAATAAAAAATACAAAAAGATTTTTGTTTATCATTTGTGTCTCATTTTTTTTGTAATTTAGGCTTGATGAAAAATACAAATGATTTTTGTTTGTCTTTTGGAGTAAATATTTTTGTTTGTTTGGTTAAAAAAATTTCAAAAACTCAAAAAGATTTGTTTTGTGTGTATTTTAGTTTGACACACTCTATGTGGCATACACTTGTGTTCGAATCCTTTCTTTTTTGCTTCCATGTGGCTACAACTTTTGGCTTAGATTGTCAATCCTTAAAATGTTCTTTACCATGCTTACATGGAGTAGTTGGATTTTGTGTTGATATAGTGGATTCAATTTTTATTTGACTCTTTTCACACATGCACGAACTCATTTGAAATTTTAACTTCACATGTATATTTGAGTTTTGTGAGGTGTTCTCCTTCGAATCTAGTCATCTACATATTTTATGACCTAAGAGGACTAGTGCATGTTAAAATCCATTGCATGTGAGATTTTTGTGAGATATAAAAATCATATATATATAAATGTGCACGGGGAAGGACTTCGAAAGGAAATATCATCCTTTACGAGTAATCCACCGTTTGCTTGAACTTAAAATAAATACGTGGTCCAAAGGCCTATTTTTTAGTTGATTTACTCATTCAAAAGATTAAAATAATATGATTAAATTGAGGAAGTTTGGATGGTATATCAACGGTTTGCACAATGTCCGTTTATCCTAGTTGTACTTTCAATGTCATGACTCTATTGGTTTGTAGAATCATCAAAATTCTAGGCTTGTATGCATTGTGTATGTTTGTTCGTTGAGTTTAATTTATATTATCACATGAGGTTATATTCAAATGTGATGAAGTTTGAAATAAATTAAGAACTCCGTGAACATGTTTTAAGTGATTGGGTCTAAATTTAATTGTTACTAGTTCACACCCCTACACTTCCGTTTCCATATGACACATTTTTGCCATACGAGTGTGAAAAGCTTATTGTATTTTGTGTCATGTGTGGTGTCGATACTTATACACATGTGCGTGTGTGTTAGTGATATTCATTATGTGTACATATATATGGTATTTTTTTTCCTTGCTTTCTAGTCCATTTATTCTTCTAATTCATAATTGGTAACTATCTTGGTGCATATTTTGTTGATATCACATGCTTAGTGTCTTATGTATCACATTGGTATCATTTTTTTTTGCATCTTCGTTGGTACCCGTTATTATTTGTTGGATTAGTTACGATTTTGTTGCCCATATGCTTTCATGCTCTTATCACTCTAAACTTCATGTTTAAATTAGTTTTTATCGTTTTATCTATTCCTCAACAAAAGAGGGAGAATGATAGGGGGATAAATGGTATATATTCCTATTGTAATCGCATCTTAGTTTGGGAGATTTATCTTAGGGGGAGTTTCTAAGTAGGTCATTAATTTGATAAAGGGGCACATAAATTTAGGGGGAGTATTTATTTTACATGCATTTAATATTCTTGATATTCCCTATGTGTTTGATAGTTTGCTCAAGTGTGCAGGAATTCTTCTAAAATGGAAACTTTCATCGACAAAGATATTGATCCTTGGATTTTTGAGTCAAGCTATGTAATTTTTATTTTGGGTGGGATATAGTTTTATGTCTAGTAGAGCTTGGCGGACCTTTAGGATTTTTGGTTGGTTTTTATCCCGGAATAGCCAAAGGGGGAGATTTGTAAGGACACAAGTCTCCGACTGAGTCTTAATGTAGTGTTGGCTCAATTTCGGACAAAATATTTGAGTCATAGGATAGTGTTCAAGTGTATCCATCCAAGCCTATGACGTGTTAGTTGAAAACGTAGCGGCCAAGATTATAAAGCTTCATCATATGCCGGGTTTAGTGTGCCTCATTTCTACGTCAACAACATTGGTTCCATTGTTCCTAAGGTATGAATGCATTTTTTATATATATATAGGAGCTTGGAAATTTATTGGATGTATTTTTATAAATTTTTTATAAATAGTTTTATCGACTTTGTTTTACTCAGAAATTATTTTTTAGAACTTTTCATAAAAAGTTTTGGACTTAAAATGAATAGCGCATTTTCTGACACGTCGTTCGAACGATATGGAATGTCGTTTAAACGAGCTTCCCACGTCGTTCGAACGAACTAGCATCCCGTTCGAACGCGATTGCCAAGTCATTCGAATGAGACTTCTAACGATATTGCTTTTTCGCACTGGAACATCATTAGTAAAGTCGTTCGAACGAATTTGGTGGGAACAGTTTTTTTGGCAGTTTTGGCAGTTTTCACCATGTTCCCACTACCTTTTCCCCACTACTTTTTGACAGAATTATCAAGTGAGAAAACCAACTTTTTCATATTCTAAGAGACTTTAGAGATAAAATTCTTTCAAGAGAAAGTTCCATGTTTATATGTTTGATTTTTAAGGATTAAATTCACCAAAAACATATACACACCCAATAGTTTATTCATTCCAAGTTCCTTGATATATATCCTTGCTTGGAGTTTTGGCACTAGTTTTATCTCTATCGTTTGAAAAGTGTTTGGATTTACTTCTACATCCCACAAAGATGAAGGTTGTTTGCTTTGACATACCCACTTGGAGAAAGACTCCTTGTTCGGGTGGCGATGACTAGAAAAAGTCTGATCGGTGGATTTCGAGACCTCGGTAGACCTCCATGGTTATCTGCTAGGCAGAGGTGTGTAGAAGAAGGACCTTCGGGGCTTGGACGGAGTCAAGTCGGGTGTTGTAAGTCTTTTTGTCTTGTACTTGTAAAATCGTGCTTAGTGAATTTGAGGCTAGGGTCGTCCGAGGTTTTTTTTCCGTCGTGGGTTTTTTCTCGTACATCGCGGCGTAGTGGTTGTTTACCTATTTTATCTTTTGTTATATCACATTAGATGCATGCTTAGGTAAAATGATAAAATTGTTAAAGTTAATTTGGTGCAAATTCAATTTGGGAACAAATTAATTTAATTCAAGTCATTACTTCAATTTGATAAAATTTGTTTTGGCCTAAATTTGCATTAATGGATTAATTATTTTGTTAGGAAAATGTCTAGGACTTGGAATAAATTAATTTGGTTTAAGTGAAAAATGTATTTGTTGTTTAATTTAATGTCGCTTTGAGTTTAGCTCAATTTTAATTTGAAAGAAATTAAAATTTGGGTTTATGTACTTGTTTAGTTGAGCCATCCTTATTCCGCATCTAAAAGAAAATTACTTTTTGTAAAATCAAAAATTGGGGGTACTATCATTTCCTACATTCAGCAACTGTCAAACTGATTTCTACAGTAACCAGCTTTCCCTCAACAAGAGTGTCTCTATTAATGTCCTTCTACATCTCCTCATCCCAGGCCTTCTTCTTGGACTCCAATAATTTTTTTCAAGCCTCAACAGACTTCCTCAAAACCTCAAGAGCCTCTTTAACTTCTCCACCAAACGAACGAACTTGCTCGTCCTTCTCAATAATATGATTAAAGTTTGCTAAAAACTGCATAAATATCGATATCAAATTAAAAAGAGTGTTAAAAAGAAAGAAATATCAAGAGGTGACTAATGAAGAAGTGATTACCATTGCCAAACTTTGGTAAGTATTCGCTACCAACTTTAGTCTTGGCAGCGGGGCAATAGCTGCTCTGTCTAAAAAATGGGCTCCAGTCTTAATCAATTTCCTGACAACACCATAATGGATAGAGATGGAGGATGACTCAACAACAGTTAAGTCCTCTTAGATCTTCTCGACCAACTCCTGGCCGATAATAAAACTCTTTTCAACTTTTTTCTCGAGCAAACCTTTTTTTAACCTCCTAAATTGAGTAACAGCAGCATCTATGTCTTCAAAAATGATGACAAGAGGAACTTTCTCTTTCTCATAATCCCTGGATACTTTCTTTGGCTTCCTAATTGTTATAGTAGCCTTCTTGGCAGGAGGATACAAGGCACCAGTAATCAATTCAGGGACTTTTCTCTTTCCCATAACAGCAACTGAAGAGGAGGGAATGACAGAAATGTCTAAAGACTCAAAAGCTGAAGAGGCTCCCAAATCCTTCTCTGCGCTAGCAAATTCTTCAGCATAAGAGGTAGGAATTGGCTCTTCCTCAAGATCAATAGGATCAGCAACTGTTGAAGTGGTGGCTCGAGTAATAAAGGAAGTTATAGAGCTCCTGTAGTGCAGTAGATAACAGGCATCTCTGGGGTATTCCTCACCAATTCCCTAGTGGATGCTCCAAAGGAACTTTAACTCACGAATGTTCACGTCCTCTTCTTTAGGACACTTCTTATTGCTCTCAACTGTGCAAAAAACATAAACGAAACAAGAAGATATTGATTATCATATCATCAGATAGTTGGTAAATAATGAATAAAAATATACAGTTATAGAAATTGACAACCTATGCTATGACCCACTTAAGGGCACCTGGGCCCATCATAAACTTCTCCAATTCGTAAAGGAGCATGTTGAAAATTTTTAACAATGACTCCATAATCAAAGTAATCCTTATTAGAGTCTATAAAATTAACAACTAAGGCCCTATTCACAAACCTAGTCTTCAAATAATATGTATTGTCACTTGTAACCCATTTGTAACAGAACATCAGTTCAACGATGCCAATATGGGTCCCATAAATTTAATTCAGCCTATGAATCTCAATTACTACCCTCCAGGTATTTGGGGGCTATCCTAGTTGGGACGTCAAAATACTGACAAAATTCTAAAGAGAGGGAATCCAATGACTATGAAATAGTGAAAACACATCTACAGGTGGCAATGGCATCTCTAAATCAACCCAATCAGGGATATTTCATTCGCGCATAAATTCCTCTATGGAATCCCCATGTATGATGTAAACCATGGCTATAAATAAATAAAGAAAGAAAGCGAAATGAAAGAGAAGAAGAAAGATTACAGAAAAATGAAGACTGGAGCAAAGGAAGGATGCAAAGAAAAGCGTAAAAACAGAGAACTTGGGGAAGAAGTAGACTTCGAAAGCTTGAAAGGGTTTAGTAAAGAAAATACAGCAAAATCTCACCTTTTATATCTTAGCTCGAAAATCATGCAAGAAATGATTACTCTATATCAACGATTGACAATTCGACGGCTTCACAGTACAAAGGGTGTAAAATACCCATTTACCCTTTGGTGGTTCGCTAATTTTAAAATTATTTACAAAAATGCCATTGCAAAACAAAAACATTAAAAAATTATACAAGTCCTATAGGTCAGCAAACGCCGACCAAGAAATATACTCCATCCTTTCAGCAAAAGCATTAAGAATGAAGTATTGGGGGATTCTGTTAATACCTAAAATAATCCACCTGCGTGGACTAATCAAAACTGGACAAATGTCTTCTTATATGGCAGAAGTCCTAATCAGCATATAGTAGCTCGACAGACATGCCGACCATCAATACCAATGAAGTGTCACCATATTAAGGGTCTAACCACACGTGGGCCACATAACCAACAGTCTTATTCATTATGCATGGGTGTAAATGCTTAAATATTTAAAGGTATTCCATCCCTTGATATTCTAACTCTTGATCTCCATGTCACTATAAATGCATTGTAATCCTTTCATTAAAGGACAAGATAGAACAGATTCTAGGATATTTTTTTTACAAGAACACCTAGTTTTCTATTATCTCTGAAATCAATACCATAATACTGGACGTAAGCTTTCTTACGTAGCCGAACCACTTTAAAATCTTGTGTTTCTCTTTTATTATCTAGTTATAATTCTATATTTTGTCTGTGATTAAGAATTTGGATCAAATCCATTTTTTGACATCAACATACGCTTATGTTAAATTTTACCTAAACCTAATTGTGGGATTAAAATGGGTTAGAAACCTTTAGGAATTTGAGACATTCTAACATATTATTTTAGTTAGGTGAAATTAATTATTACCACATGTTTTATATTAAGACTTAGGCCTAATGAATGTGAGACATCGAATATTGAACCTTAACTGTAAATTGACATTTTAGGTATTGTAGAGGTATTAAATTATGAGTATTATGGACTTGTTTTAGACTTAATAAAATTCTTAAATGCATATGTTTAATAGGTTTATACCTTAACATTGAGAATTGTACATTTGGTAATAATTACCTAATTGATGAGATTTTAGTATGATCATTATTAATCATGGCTTAGAAAATTATGAGGAATTATTTGACGTGATTAGACTATTTTGAAACTCTTTAATCATGAATGGAAGCTTTTAGGTTAAATTATACCCTTGGAATTGAATATATGACCTATTTCGGTGAAAATCCAAAGCAAGCCCTCTATTAATTATATTATGTTGTTGATAATGAATTAATCACGTAGATGAGATGGAAGGATTACGATATAAACTTGTGTTAGTTTGTTGGATTATGGTTGTTGTGGCTTGTGTTGAACGGATTACGGTTGGGTTTGGAAGTTGGATATTTAAATCATATAATATATTAATCAACCTCATCCCAATAAAACTTTAATAAATAAATTATCTTAATAACTACCCAATCTAAACGGAAGTGTATCAACAGATTCCTTGTTTGTATTTTGTTTTTATGAGATGTCCCACCCATGAAGTTTAGAGATGGTTAGGAATGACAAATTTCAGTCAAGCGAGCTTCATTACTTAGAGTTTCAGTTGGCATGTAATTTAGATAACGGGACATAACATGCATGATTTGAGACTTAGTAATTGGCATGTATTTTGGGAGTTCTTCTAGTTGTAGACTTTTTCCTCTCACATTATTATGGTTTTGATACATCCATATGATATTTGTATTGGAGAACTTACATATCACATCCTTATATTTGTAACACGTTTTGTATGGTCCTTTCATGCTGATAATGATATTAAATTATTTTAACAGACAATATAATTTAATACTTAGACTTGAACAATCCTCGTATTAAAATATCACTATTCTAAAAAACCCGCCTAGGCTCCGCCTAGGCATGCTTAGGCTTGGGAGAAACGCCCCGCCTTAAGATTTTGACGCCTTATGCTTGGTAAAACCCTTAATGCGTACTTTTTATCTAAAAACAACAATGCTTTAGTGAAACGATATCGTCTTTTAAAGATTTTTTTGCAAACCGGATCATTATCTCATCCAAAATAATCAAATAGTATTTTTATTTGCAAATATTCAGACATATTTTTATGATATGCACAATTTTAGTATTTTAATATCCTTGTTATAGTTAAAAAATATTAAAATATATTAAAAAGACCTAAACGCCTTTTCACGCCTTTTTACGCCAAGACCCGCCTAGGCTTCTAAGGCTTAAGGCTTGGCCTCCACGCCTCGATCACGCCCCATGTTTTTTAGAACCTTGTAAAATATATAGGGTGTCAAAAAAACCTAAATAATAATTAAAGTGAAATTGTTATCAGGATTTGTCGCCAAATTCGCATTGCGAGAATCCCAATAGGCACTGATGAGACGCATAATAACAAGGAGGTAAAAGGGGGAACATCAAGCATTGATGAAAAGGACAAAATGAGTGGACGTTATTTACAGACGGGGCATCAAATTCATATTGAGTGGGGATTGGACATGTATTAGTAAAACCTAAAGGTGCCATCATAAAACATGTAATAATCTTAGATTTTAAAGCCTTAAGTAGAGTATGAGGCATTACTTAGAGGACTCAAAAAAGTGAACCTATCGGTAGCCTGAATACTTGCAATTCAAAACTTGTATCCAATCAGGTATTAGGAGAATATTTCATAAGATATGAGTGTATGTCATCCTACCATAATTAAGCACAAAATTCGGTTTCAAAGATGTATGTATCAAAGATTTTCCTCATGTTAACAACAAGCATGACGATACATTAGCTACCATAGATATATTGGTCGACTCAAATCTTAGGTATACCATATAAATAGAGCATCTTGCTCTCTCAAGGATTGAGGAAGACTAGGAAGTAATTGAGATATTTCCACTAGAATAAGCTTTGGGATAGATGGATAAAATTTCAAGATATTTAAATGAGGATTTACTTCCAGATGACAAGAAAGAATACCACAAGATATGAGTAAAAGTTTATCAGTTCTACTTACTTTCATACTTTAAACTCGTATCGATAACTTTCACATGCCCTTACCTTCACTATATGCACCTGACTAGAGTCAAAGAAGTATACATAAGCTACACGACATCATATGTGGAAATCATGTAGGAGGAGGATCACTAGCATTTCGAGCAATGAACGAGGAGTACTAGTGTCCATATATGAAAATGGACGCTCTATAATATTTTCAAAATTGTGTATAGCGTTTAGAGTTCTTATAAACTAATTCGTCAACTATCAGGCACTGTAATACCTCATAAATTTTAATTAATATTATTAATTAATTAAAGTGAATATGAGAATGAAATATGGAGAATTTATGATCATGAAAATGAAATATTGTCATTAAAGTGTGATTTAGTTTGATTCTGTAAATTTAATGTTAATTCATTGGATAAATTGGCCTTTTATATATTAGAATAAATTTTGGGTATAAGGGGAAAGTCAAGCGACAATATAGTCATTTGTATGAGCTTGGGGTAACATTTAGGTTTAAAGAACGCTGAATTTTGTGTATAGTGTGTAGATGGGTATTGTGTATAAGTGGGGAGAGAGAGAGAGAGAGAGATTATATTAGGACTAGGGAGGACCTACCACTGGGGTTTGAGGCTCGCAAACACGGGGGCTAATATTCGTGATCAGGGCCTTGTGGATCGCAAACCAATCATGGGTCATACTGATTAGGGGAACTTTTTATATTGTTTCAATGCAAGTTTTTATCTATTCTTAACATATTCCCCTTCATATAAACCTACAGAAACCTCTTTTCTTCCAAACCCTTCATTTATAAACCCTAAACCGCCATTTGAACATCTTTTCAAAATTAAATTGGGGCATTTGCAATAGGAATTTGAAAATGAGCTAGAAGGATAACTTGTAGATTTCAAAGAGAGGAATCGTTCAAATTTGTAGAAATTAACCTAAGGCAAGATTATTCTACTTTTTGCCGTTAGAGCTTAATTGTTAATCAAAGTGATTAGAATTTTAATTAAGGTAAGACAAACCTAATTAACCTCATATTATTGTTAATTGATATTGAAATACTCAAAAGTATTATATAATAAGAATGCTTAGAATATGATTATACAAATGAAATGGTGTAATTACTGTAAATATGAGAAGATTTAAATTGTCTAAGAGTTGAAGAATGTGCCTCATGAACATTATTGTGAGCTATAAATAAATATAACTTATCCCGTGAAATTTTTGTATGAATTGCATATGGTTATCTTGGGACACTTTTAAATGTTCATCAATCATATAGATCCACTTGAAATGAATATAAATTATTAATTTATATAGGCATAATTGTAACTTTTGAAATTGGGTTAATCTACATCTGAATTGATAAAAATAAATGTTATGAGTAAAAAAATAATTTTATTGGAGACTATGCCAATATGTTTTATCGATAGGATTACTATTTATATCCATATATTATTGATGTTGGGACTTGGATATTTGGTGAGTCATTGTTATTAAAGGTATGGATGTCATGAATTTTCGGTGTTACCGTAAGAGCTAAAATTATGGGTTATTTATTGTCGTTGATTATTATTGAGATATTATTTATGCTATTATCGAGAATTGTGTTGTTGGGATAATTTTTGAACAGTGGATTGGTGTGATTAGTCTGTTAGTAATATTATTGATGGTATTTAGGTTTTTTTATAAGGGTGGTTATATATGTGATTCATGTTGATGGATATATGTTTAAATTAGGGAGAATATGTTGATTAAATTTACGACGTTATCCTTGGGAGTGAGGAATTTTGGGTTATTTATGGATGATTTTGGGGTCATGGAACCTAGATATGTACATGTTGAGTTTGAAATTGATGAGATGATATTTGAGTATAATTGTAGTAACATGGAGAGTTTATTTATGACTTTAATGTAGTAGTCGTTACGATGGACGTTGATAGGAAGGAAAGGTTGTAGTAAGTGAGAGATTTGAGAGTGAATCGGATTCTTGGGAGAATAATGGATATTCTAAGGTTAGGTCATGTAATGAGGTGTTTTGGAGATTATAGAATGTATTATGGGATTTAAGTGAGTAATGTGTATTATCTTGAATGGAATTAAGTTAAAGGATATAGAATGGTAGGTTTATTTTTTGTACACTCTCGATACCTACCCAATCTGGACACAAGTGTATCAGGGGGTTTCTTTGTTTGGATTTTATTTATGAGACGTCCCACACAAGGAGTCTAGAGAAGACCGGAGTTAGGAGTTTAGGAATAGCAAGCTTTGTAGGTAATTTTAGATGTTGGGTTATGAGTTTTGAGTAATCGCTTGTTAAAGTATGTGGCTTGTAGGTAGAATTTGTCATGAATGTTGAAATCTTGAAAGAATGTGAGAAAGGTATTGAAAATGAATTAGATGATCAATAATGAAGTGAATCTATTATGGTTTTCATGTAGAGGTGATGAATGATTTTAGTTAGTTGTTTTAGTATATAGAATGGAGAGTTAGTGTTTGTTTACTCTTGATGACTACCCAATCTAAACAAAAGTGTTCAGGAGATTTCTTATTTGAGATTATCCACACATGAAGTCTAGAGAAGGATAGGAGTTTAAGTTTTAGGGAGTATTCGTTGTTTATTGGTTCTTGAGTAGTTATTAAGGAAATATATGATATTTTAGAGTCTTGATGTCCATCTGGCCTAGTCATAAGTGTATCGGGGGATTCCTTGTTTGGATTTCATTTATGAGATGTTGCACACATGGAGGAAAGGTTGGAAGTAGAGAGTTTGGGATATTAAATTGGGCATCCCTGCAGGTACCAGGTATGGTGTCGACTGAAAATAGACTATCATATTTGCAAGACATATATTAGTTGACTACTTTGACGGATATTGATGATTGTGCATTGCTATTGGTGTGGGTCTAGTTTCGGCTAACTATGGAGATATTTCATATGTAGGGCCTATACTGTTTGGTCATAATAACAGTATAAATTGACTTAGATTATGAAATATGTGCAGGGTCATGAGTGTGACAAGATATCTATATTATGACATCAATACAGTTAAGTATATTGGACATGGTGGTTGATATTCTTAGAATAGTACGTGTAGTATTCTATGTGATGTGCAAGGCCATAAGAGAGGTCAATATATTCTACTTGTTACAATGTTGAGTATAATGTGAAGTATATTATGCCATGTTTAGGGTCGTGAAAGAGGTTGGTTATTTATAATAGATCTATCAAGATAATGGTAAATTAGATAAGAAATCGATAGTTGGGTAATGTACGTTTAAATGTGTTATTTTAAAAAGGTCGATGGGCTAGAACAGAAATAAAGTACAACATGATGTAACTAATGGAAAATGAAATAATGTAATTAATTGAACAGGATAGAGGATAATGGATGAAGATCCTTAATGTGATATTTTGAGTCAAAGATTACGTGATCAATTGTATCAGTTAATAAACTGATAGTAGTTGAGACCAATATTTACAAACAAATATTAATATTAATTAATGAGTTGATAGTTGTGATTGATCCAATATTATGTTGTTAGCTATAAAACCCTATTAATAACTAGATTACTCTTATGTTGCCTTACTTGGAAAATGTACTAGTATTCTTGCAATGGGCCTTAACCCATTGCATTAATTGACATTCCAGGTTAGGATTGAGCTTCTAATAGCAATACTGGATATTAGATTGTTAGCTGAGACTTTGGATATTTATTTTATGTACGTTGTAGTTTCCTTTTCGTCGTGTATTTCATATGGGACAGTTTTTGGATTGATGGTTCACATGTGGTCCCATAATTATAATTGGATATTATTCGATATATTTGTATATTGCTAGATTATTCAAATTTAATGTACATTGGGATTTATTATTGATGATTATCCATATTATTATCTCTCGTGTCTTATATTATTGGAAAAGTTTAAAATTGACTAATATTTGTATTATATGCTAAGAGTTATATTTTAAATTGTAGTAATTAGTATATTTTAATACTTGACTTGATCAATCCTGATATTAGAATATGCGAGTTATTACACCTAGCCCCTTAACCATTCATTAAAATTTTTCTAAGTGAGATTGGACATCATGGGTCGTATATCTATTGTAGCTCATATGAAGTACCTATTGGTCGACACAAGTAATTCTAGCAAGTGGATGGAGGTCGAACTACAAGAAAATATAAGGGATATAGATAATGTAAGATTAATCTAGAAATACATCATTACAGGGCTCCAGGATACCAAGAATGATCATTATAGGGTTCTCTCACCTCATTCACCTATAAATAGTAGAATTTTTACCGTTTAATGGGTATGATATTTGTGACCTTTAACCTTTAATCTAATAAATTAGAAGGAGAAATCTTGTAAACCAACTCCCATGAAGATTATAAACTAGAGAATTACAGTTGACTACTCATGTGGATATAGGCACTTGATTGGGCCGAACTACGTAAATTTGGGTTCTCTCTATCCCTCTCTCTCTCTCTCTCTCTCTCTCTCTCTCTCTCTATCTATCTATCTATCTATCTATATATCTATCTCACTTAATTATCATGTTAGTTGAATTCTTAACTTATTCGTATCTTATTAAATTAGCCAAATATAACTATGATCGGTATAAAAAAAACTTTTTGCATCAACAGTTTTGCTCCATTTGTGAAAAATGACAACCATATTGGTTTTCCCCCATTTTCATGTTTAGAGCTTGAGGATACCTTAATTGTACTTAACAGCCAATCAGGTGACTTGACATGGAAATTTTACAAAAGGTTAAAGCATATCTTGATAATCAAATTAATTAGTTTTGAAAATTGATTGAGGAATCCGTTTAAGTTAATTTGTAGCTACACCTTACTGAAACTTTAACTCATTGATATATTCAATTTCGTTAAATATCCTATTCTAGATGTCCTTTGCATATTTAGTCAAAATGTATAATGATCCAAAATCCACTGATGTATCAGAGATAAATGTTCCTTCCCTAATTAAAATGGATAATTTGTAGGGAATCTATCACTGTCTAGTCAAGAGACAGACGAAAGAAACAATGCAATTTTTTATAGGGAGTCTTGGTTGCAGGCCAGCTCCACGACTACCTCCCTGTAAGGAAAATAGTTATTCGTTTTAAGAATGTATTGTGGATAATCTATAATGACTTGAAATGGGTTCTAGGGAGAGGCGGTATAGATTAAATCATCAAGACAGATCATATCAACCGGGATAGACATTTGTAATCAAGATAACAGAACATGGTAGTTCTACCATTGAGCCATCGTGTCTCAATGAATTTGAAAGGATTAGCAGATGAAGTATAGTTTATCGTCTTAGTCATGAACCTAATTTCTCAAGAGTCCAATAAGGCAGGGGGTATCGAGAGAAGCCCTGGCGATCGATGACGAATGGGGGAGTTCTCCTCGGCCAGATCAAGGCAAAGTTTTAGGGTCAGTTAAAGCCTAACCAAGGCAAAAGGAAGTTTGGAAGGATAACTATGTTCGATATAAACAACCTTGGAATAGATCCATACAAAATATAGAGGATAAATTAAGAAACTTGATGAAAAACAAAAATCATTTTGCAACGGGGATGTGCTGAGGACTTTTCCTTTGCTCCATCCATCCTGAATTACCCCACATTGGAAAAATTCAAACAACCAATCATTTCTCGAAAGTAATATGGGAAACATACCCCATGCGCCATATTGAGTTATACTGGTAAGAATAAATATTTCCTTTATTGCAGATGACATGAATCGTCAGGCATTTTTAAGAACACTAATAGGTTCGGATCACGTGTGGTATATAGGGTTCCCTCGGGGGAAGATAAAGACATCCAGACAATTAACGGACATATTCATTAATAACTCTGCTTCAGCACAAAATTGGCAAATCATGTATCCCGTATGCTCAACATGAGACAAATGTATGATGAGACAACCAGATAATAGATAACAAGGTTCAACAGTGAAAAAATAGATGTCGTGGATTATAATGAGAAATTCTTTATAACCTCAATCATGAGTAGTTTGTAGCTACAAAAGTTGTATTGGACATTCACAAAGAAAACATAAACCAGAATGGTTGAATCCTTAAAAAGGCCAAGAAAATTATGGACATCGAGTAAATTATAGTGGCTAAACAAACGAACCACGCCGAGGATAAAGCGGAAACTGGATCAGACAGAAAATAAAAAACTAAGAAGCATTCTCAGAAGAAATGTGATAAGAGGTTTGACGAGTACACTCCACTTGTAGTGGGGGTCCAATATATCCTGGAAAAGATCGATAAATAGAGTTAAAAGTGATACCCCTTCGGTACACTACACAAAAGTATACCCCCTCGGCACAATGGAATTAAAAGTGACAATAGTGACATGACCAACCTAAAATATCCAAATGATGAGATTTTTTACCCTTGATCATAATGTGGCCTCAGCGTACAAAATCATTTTTAATTATATAGGATGTAATTTAAAGTCGTGTCCTCCACTCTATAATAAGTCATGAAATTTCCAACTGATTTTGGCATAAGTGAGGTTAGGGGTAATCATGTGGTAGCCAGGGAATGTTATTTCGCCTAGGTCAAATAGAGATAAGCTCATAAGAAGTTGGCATCTACATATCGAATGGAGATCCTTGATCTTTAAAACAAAGAGAAACTAAAGAATGGTGAGGCAGTCTAAGAGATCGAACCCGTTAGTTTAGGTGATGGAAAACTAAAAACGAATGGTTCGATTAAGCTTATCTCTAGAGCCAAACCTAAAAAAAGAATAGGTTTATTTCCTTACATAATGATGTGACGTGTTCATGTGGAGCCACAAGGATATTCCACGCATTGATTCAAAGGTACAATGTTATGAACCCAATGCATTAATGAATGCAAAAAGGTCAAACAAAAGAAAAAATTAATCATTCTAAAAATATTTGGATCAATTGAGGTTGAACTAGACAAGTTCTAGTAGGAAAAATTTATCGAGGATGTCAGATACCTGACTTGGCTTTCAAATTTTATGATGGTACAAAAATAAAATGGAAAATATGTGTGGACCTCATAAATATAGACAAATAATGCCCCAAAGATCACTATCCTATACCAAGTATTGATCAGTTGGTTGTCACGATGACTAGTAACGAGCTTTTCAGTTTCATAAATGCATACTCCAGTTATAATCATATATTGATAAAAGCCAACGATAAGGAGAAAACTCTATTCATCACTAACAAGAGACCTTATTTTTATAATATTACGCCTTTTGGACAAACGAATGCAGATGATACATATCGAAGGATGGTGAATCATATCTTCAAACTTTAAATTGGAGTTAACTTGGATGACATGCTTACCAAAAGCAAAAGGTTTGAGGACCATGTGAAAGACTTCGTCCAGGACTTCGATGTTATGGAAGAATACAAGTTAAAGATTAATTCGACCAAGTATGTGTTCAAATTAGTATGCGGAAAATTCCTCAAATTCATAATTAATCAAATGGGAATGGAGACAAATCTATACAAAATAAAATCCCTCATAAACATGTAATTGCCAAAGAATAAGAAAAAGGTACAGACGTTCACTAATCGGGTGGTAGCCTTAAATCGATTTGTGTCTAGAGAAATAAATAAATTTCTCCCATTCCTTAAAGCTTTGATAAGAATATTTAAGTGGAATGAATAATAAAAATCAACATTCAAAGAACTAAAGAGATACCTCCACTCTTTATCGATATAGTCAAGGACAATCTTATATGACAAAATATATATATACATGTCCATGTCAGAGTCCACTATCAGCTTAACTTCAGTCAAAAACAAAGAAGGGATTCAGAAACTAACATATTGCATCGAAAAATCTAATAGATTAGCTGAAATTAGATATCGGGTGACTTGAAAAGTTATTACTAGAATTAATCGAGCCCTCAAGAAGGATGAATTAATATTTCCAGGCTCGTGTGATTGTGGTTTATACTGATCAACCACTAAGTAAAGCCATCCATTAAAAAGAAAAATTATGGAAGAGTAACGTCTTGGGAGGTTCTGTTAGGCACAAATGACATTATATAAGAGTAAAAAATAAGCATTAAAGGTTAGGTAATAACCGATTTCATTGAATTATTTATGTTTGAAAATAGGTATCTTTCGAAATCAGGCCTCCGCCAGACCAACCACATTGGTCGTCACTGAAACTAAGAAATACCATGAGCAAATGAAGATAATGTTCAAATAAGGGCTACCGGTTAAAGTTGGGTTTGAGAAAAATATTCCAATATGGTTGCTCTTTTTGGATAGCTTATCGTGCTCGAATGAAAGAGGAGTTGGGATTATCGTGTCCACTCCAAAAGGTGCAGACATGGAATATGCACTAAAATTTGACTTCAAAGCCTCAAATTATGAGGTCGAGTATTAATCACTAACCATTGGACTAGGTTAGGGTTCTTTTATCGGGTTATTGTAGATATCAGCTAAAAGTGATTCGCACTTAGTTGTGAATCAAGTTATCATCAACTACAAGGCAATATAAGATAAAATGTAAATATATTTAGTTAAGGTGAAGAAGCTACTACAAAAAAAATTGACAGCTAAAGTAATCATAATCCATATGACTAAAAATTCGCTGGCAGATTCGTTAGCTCACTTGATTTCGACTACATGAGGCGAACTCAAGAGAATAGTCCCAATTGAAATCTTATTGCATCCAAGTATAGACAAGAGGGAAACTCAGATTATGGATCTAGAAATGGGACCATCATGGATGGACCAATATTTTCCTATTTTCCTACATGAAAAGTCCCAGATAACCCGAAAGAGAATAGATTCCTACGACAAGAAGCTGCAAGATGATTACTAAATGGAGGAATCTAATTCAAAAGAGGTTTTGTACTTCCTTTATTATTATGTATTAAGCCTACTGAGGTTCAAGCTTTAATCAAAGAAGTTTATAAAGGCTCATGTGAACCCCACACTTTTGGTCGTGAATTAGTTAAAAGGTTGGCAACTCAAGGATATTATTAGTCGAGCATGAAAGAGGATTACACATATTATATTAGGAAATTTGATAAGTTTGAGAGACACATAATTATATTCCATCATCGAACTGAAGCCTTGATACCCATTACCCTTGGCCATTCGCTTAGTGGGGGTAGACATTGTTGGAACCTTTCCAAAGACAAAAGGGAGATTCAAATATCTTATCATTGCGATCAATTACTTCTCCAAGTGGGTGGAGGCCGATCCAATGATAGATATTACACAACTAAAGAAATTTCACTTTATATGAAGAAACATAATTTACAGACACTGAATCCCCAATTCCTTTATATTATAGAAATAGTTCGACAATGACTGGTTCTAGAACTACTGAACAAGGTACTATATCAAATGTATCCACTCGTCACCTTGTTACCCTAGTGCAATATATAAGCATAAGTGACAAACTAAATAATTTTAAATGGAATCAAGAAGATAATTAAGGAAGCAAAATCCAACAGGAAAAACTAAATAATTTTGGATGTAATCTAATTGGCATGGACCTTATCAAAATCAACTCTATTATTTGCCTAAGAGCCTACAAAATTGAAACTTTAGAAGGAGAACCCTTGAGTAACCCCTAGAATGTCGAGCAACTTAGAAAATATTATCATTAGGACCAAATTTTGATGTTACTTCAAAAGTTGTGTAATATATCAAAATGATTATTAATGAGAAAATACTATTTCATACCCTATCAATATCGAGTGTTTATAATCGTCTTTACTTTTCATAAGGCCCAAGTCATCTCTAGGGGGAATGCCGGAGAAAAAACCTTCAACTAAGGCATTTCACCTTACTGGGAAGTATGCCTTAGAATTTACTACTTAATTATGCCCAATAAGTAAGTGTTCTACCTCAAGATGAACACTTACTTAAGGCTCAAAACTCCCAAGTATAGAACCTCAACCTTAGGCAAGTCATTAACAATAGGTAATTAAACAACAGTGAAATAAATAGGAAAAGGATCGTGAGCTAGAATACCTCTAACTTAATGAACTTTACTAAGACAGGCCATATCATTTATAATATCATCATTTGGACAAATTAAGGCACATATGACCTTGTCCATTAGGAGCTCGTCTAGTTAGAAGTATTTAACAAGTCCAAGTCGATAACAATGCTCTAAAAAGACTAAGGCACTAAACAAATCGCTAAGAAATGTCTAATAACATCAATAACTCCTAAAGAAAGATGTTTTAAGGAAAAAGACAAAGGCTTATAATTGAATCATTCATTTAAGAAGTGACATGATATGAAAAAATTTCAGAGGTCATAAAAATAGTAGAAATAAACTAAAAAGAGCATAGAAATATAAGCAGAAAATTCATCTAAAAAAAGTTGAAAAGCCATGTTTTCACTACAAAAAATTAAAAAGGCTAAAAAATATTTAAAATTTTATATTAAAAAATATTCCATTTAAGGGGGAAAAAAATATTCAAAAAGCTACACGAAGTTTCTTAAGCCTGTGGAGAAGGATGAACTATTCGATCATCTTCACTAGAAGAAGGAGTGGTGTTCATCTTGGCCACGAAATCATTCTCGTTCACTGCAGCCTCCTATTGATTACAAGGAAGAACAACTTCCATTTCATTTTTTGCATCTAGGGCCATGGCTTCCTCATATCCACTCTCCTAAGGATCAATGGCCTCAGTGATATCAAGATAATTATTTGCAATCCTTTTCGTGATCTCGGTATATCCGTAGGTGAAATAAATAGTTTTTTATTAAGTACACTCCTTGAAGACCTTGTACTCAACAAAAAATCTTCTTGATCCCTATTCAAATCATCCCCGAGCTTCAGGAAAGTGTCCTTGCCCTCTTTTTATTTATCCTTCAAGGTGGCTCTTTGGCCTCGAAGTTAGTAACCTTATTCTCTAGGTAGGCCTTCTCCTTCTCAAGGTCTGACGCCCGATCCCTTAGTTAGTGCTCTTCATAGAATTTTCCCTTATTCTCGACAACTAAGGGACATTCCTTAAGAACAATAGCCACCACATATTGATGGATGATAATAAAATGAGGAGTTATAAAGAATACATAAGAAAAAATTAAAAGGAAATAAGGAGGCAAAAAGAGTCAAACGTCACCTTAGAGCTACATGTTAGGAGTAGAACTAAAAAGTATTAGTTTCCATAGACCTCATATCCTTATAATCAAAATCATAATTGGCATACCCAAGGAGGTTACTGGAATTACTAATGTTGGCCCAAATGGGGTAATTATTCTTCCTCAACATCTCAAAGGACACAGGGATTGAAGAATCCTTTACGTAGGGAGGAACATCACCCTAAGGCTTGGCGTCCACTTCATTCCCTGGGCATTTAGGTCGACCACCTTCATTAATAATTGGTCCTTAGGAAACCCTAGGCCTATTCAAATCTATCAGTGACACATTTTAGTACATTATTTTTTAGCTTCATCCTTCTTTTTATTGAAATGGGATGGTAGCACGATCAGTAGGCTTGGGTTCCATGTACTAGGTAGAAAGTGTTGGAGACTGGAATAAGAAAAATAATTAAAAACTATAAATAAAATTAAAAAGGTTAGTGAGATCTAGGCAAACACTTGGCATGAAAAATCACTAACTTACCAGCTTCAACTTTAGTTTGAGGCCAAACAGTTATAAAAATGTAGTCGGACTGAGAAAGCTTGTATAAAAAGATGTAAGGACATATTTATTATAGTCCTATTTACATTATAGTATGTCGTATACAACTTCAACCGTCAAAGATTTATTCAAGATCAATCATTGATCAAGACGAATCCGAATATCAACATTCTACAATAATTGAGACTTTGCGAGATAGATTTTGATAAGGTTGTGTTTAAAGTCCCTTAACAGTTCATTTAAAGTGTTAGCATAATTTTTCTAAGCTATTTTTAAACATCTGAGGCGTTGTTTTTCATCAAAATATTATTTTCTAAGTGTTGAGGTAAAGTTTTTATAAAAGAGAATTTTTCTCTTTGGTCATTCAAACGACATATCTATGTAGTTCAAATAACAAGTAAAAGTTGCGCGGAAAAATCTTCAAGCGACTATACATGTCATGCGAAGTCTCGATTAAAGGTCGCTTGATCAGTTTATCAAATGACACCTTACTATTATGGTTTTCTAAAGTCGTTTGATGTCTCGCGCGAAGTAGCTTCAAGCGACATTTAAAGTCGTTTGGTCGACACCTTGATCTCGTTCGAGTGAAGTCACCGACTCAAATTTTTTATAAATAGCGTGTTAAATGAGTCCTTTTTTCTAAAGAAGACCTGACATTTTTCAGTCTATGAATTGTTTTGGAACCCAATATATGATCTTGTTAAAGTGTCTCTTACAGAGAGGGGTAAATCTACGGCTAATGACTGTGTGTCATTGGGAGTGCTTGAGGGTGTTCCTGACTAATTCAGAGATGTGTTTTCTTATGGGTTCGCTGCAGTTGATCCATTTTTTACTCTAGGCTACATGTCGATGTGAGTGTCTGCGGATATTCATTGTATATTTCATTGTGTATGTAAGTTGAGATTTACTTTTCATAGTGAAATAAAAATATTTTCCCTTTGGGATTGTTTTCTAGAAATTTGTGTGTCGGTAATTTATTTGTGATGGATTGATTTACCCACCTAGTTGCATGTGTTAGGCTTAATTTAATTTGAACAAAAATTGACTCCAATTAAATAAGATCAAAATTAGAATTTATGAATTTGGTTAAATCAATATCACTCACATAGCATATACAAATTGGTATCAGAGATTTTTAAGCAACCTTACCTCCTCAAATTGGTATCAGAGCGGGTTTCTCTAATCTATCAAGTGATCCTTGTTTTTCAAAAAAATTTATGATATTGATTTTTTGGGGAAAATATGATTTTGAAAAATTGCAATGTTTTCAAATGAAAACTTATATAATCGGTTGTCAATTTTTTATGGGTCTAATTATGCCTTTGGAAACCCGCATGAAATCACATTTAAAAGCAATCGGTGAGCATTTTTGAGTTGTTTGTGAAAGAGGGTGGACTCCTCCCACTGTCACCGCTAATAATGTCACTAATCTTAAACCTGTGACTGACTCGACTGAGGACGAATTTAAATGGAGTATCCTTAATTCTCGTGGGCTAAGTACAATTTTTGGTGTCGCCACTCCTGAAGAGTTCCAACATATTATGACGTGCACCACATCAAATGAAACATGGGGTATTTTACAACTTACCCATTAAGGCACGAATGCAGTCAAAGAGTCTAAATTGCAAAATTTAACTACTCAATTTGAAACAATTACCGTACTTGAATCTGAGCATTTTGATGATTTTTATGCACGTTTGTCTGATATTGTCAACACTCATTTCAATCTTGGTGAGCACATTCCTGATGCAAGAGGGGTTAAAAATATTTTAAGATCGTTGCCTAAACATTTTATCCCAAAAGTGATTGTTTTGAATTTCTTAGGAAATTTGAGCAATTTAAATTTAGAAGAATCGGTAGGAAATCTCCAGACATATGAAATTGACATATTTCCTGACACTACCAAGCCTATGGATACAGGGATAACACTTAGGTCCTAGTTTAGGAAAGGAGAGGGAGTGTCCAAGATAGAGAAGAAAATGAAAGCGAAAGTTTATGAGTCTGACTCTGAGGGTGATTTTGATTTTAATGATGTGGCCACGCTTTCAAAGAGTTTTAAAAAATTTCTTAATTTTTCAAAAGAAAATTCTTCCAATAAAAGATTTTTTGAGAAAAAAGAGATGAGGCCAAAGAGAGCGGTGAGAAAGAAAGTGATAAAGAGAAAGAGGGAGAAGAGAGATGTTTTGAATGTGAGGGAAAGGGCATAAGGCATTTTAGTGTCCCAATAGGCTAAAGAGAAAGGGTAAGAAGATTTCCATGTCATCCACTCTTAGCGATAGTGAGGAAGAGGTGAAGGATTTCGGGGATGAATCTTCACATGGGATGTGTGTTGCCTTTTTAGCTAGTCACAATAGAAAATCTAATTTGACGACGATGATGAGGCTACATGTGCATGTGAGAGACCCGAGGATATTTTGAGTGTTTCTAGCGAGTGTGAGAATGAGTGTGCTAGTGAAGGTGAAAGTGAGCTTCAAATAGCTTTTAGAGAGTTGTACGCCGAGACCTTAAAGATGAAGAAGTTGAATAAGGAGCTAATTCTTAAAGTGATAGATTTGGACAGAGAGATTTAGGTTTTCAGAGGCTTTGAGGCGTCAGCGAGTCAACTAGAAAAGGTGAAGGTTTCTTTAAGTGAGTAGTTGATCGTCATAGGTCGGGAAAAGAGTGAAGTTATAGTCTGTGTCTCACATTTAGAGAGATATCTTGAACTTGATCGGGAGGTAAAGATCACTATAAAGGATACATCAAAAAAGTTAAGAAAGATGCTCCTCGGTCCCGCTTTGGATAATGTTGAGAGATTAAGAATAGGTCATGACGGTGCATCCACTTATCATGTTACACCCGAGCCGGTTCCCAAGTTTGTGATTGACCATATGTCTCTCAACCCAACCCACCAATGCGTCCCATTCCAGATAGGAGATCACGCCGTAGACGATTTGAGAGAGAGGTTCCTAGGCCCATGTATGTTTTCACCCATTGTAAGAACAGAGGGCATCTTAGGAAATTTTTCTTTAAGTTAGGTAGTGTGTTACATAGAGTTCTTCCACGTCATACTTCAACACATGCACACACACATGATGCTTCAGATGATTACGGTAGAGATTTTGCACATATTAGGGAGCAAGTAAAGTTTTTGGTCAAAACTTCACATGACTTGATGGATGTGTTTCATAGGATGTCACCACCTTTGAAAAACTCCACCACACCTAACGGTTGAGGTTTAGACTTGTTTGCTAGCATAGGATGATTTTCATGATGATATTTTATTCCTATTGCTTGTGTGCATTATTTTTGTATTAATATTTTTCATTTTTGATATATTTTCGAAAAATCAAAAAGATTTTTGTTTTGGAAAATTTTAGGAAAAATACAAAAAGATTTTTTATTTTATTTGAGAAAAAAATTAAAAAAGTCAAAAAGATTTTATTTTGATAAAATTTTTGGAAAAAGTGAAAAAGAGTTTTGTATTTTGTTTACATCGTTTATGAATGGACATTTTGATAAAATTTTTGGAAAAAGTCAAAAAGAGTTTTGTATTTTGTTTACACCGTTTATGAATGGGCATTTAGGAAGACCAAGTCACACCATCATTCCATATCCATATGACTATTTGATAGTATTTTGATACACGTCATCATTTTATTTTTGTGATTTATAATGTTTGGATTCATTAGGATGTAATTTGAGAGTATTTTCTACATGTTTGACTTTTAGTCTCCTTTAATGCACACTTGCACAGATTTGTTTGATTATTGTACTTGTCTATCGCATGTTGGTCGAAGCGTTTTCATCTTAATCATGTCTTTAAAATGAACCAAATGCATTAAAACTTGATAATGAAAGTAGTGCATGTAAGAACCCTTGCCTCGTGAGGATTTGTGTTTTATATATATGTGAAAAATGGGGAAGCGCTATTAAAGGTACTCATTTATCCTTTGCGATTAAGCCACCATTGAAATCGGACCTAGAAAAAGTGTGGCATTGTAAAAAGTTGCCAAGGTCCAAGTGGTTTAAAAGAGCTCGAAAAAAAATTTAAAGGCAATAAAAAGATAAATATGCCAAAAAAAGGCCATTAGGTTTTACATCACCTAATTAGAAAAATAAAAGATTTATTATTTATGAGGGTGTTTAGTTGGAAATTAAACAACAGGTTTGCACGTTAGGATAAATTCTTGAAAAATCATTACATACTTTTAAACGCTATTGGTGTGGAAATTATTTTAGACTTCAGTGTGTCAATTAGATTGAGTTTATGTCATATAAATTCACATTTTTTTCGACAGCGAATGATGATTTTGAGTTCATTCGTTAGGAGTATCCATATTCAACGTGAACATATGTTATGTTTGGTTGCATTGATTTTCCTATCAAATTTTTTCGCACCCATTCATTCCATATATGAAATTTGGTTATCTTAGTGTAAATTCATGGTGTGTGATTTTTGTAAAATTATTTTTGCATTTTTTTGGAAAATTTTGAAAAATTAAAAATAGTTGGTGGAAGCTTTCAAGTTTATCCTTGATGATCGTAGTTTTTTGTTTTGCTCGTCATGACACTCCATTTTATTTTATTTATTCTTTTCCTTTTCTATTTCGGACAAATAAAAAGGGGGAGAATGAATTATGATTTTATGGGAGAGTTTTTAATTATGGGGAAGATTTGAGATTTGAGATTTGATATTGTTTTGATTTATGTTTATCTCATTTCAAACTCGATGTAATGAATGTGTTTGTTTCTTGTCTCATGTGTGTAGGTACAAAATTGAAGATCATCATTTTACACACCCGGATGATGACAAAGAAAAGTAAAGAGATTTGAAGAATTAAAGTTGAAGATTTTTTAAGAAAGTTACAAGACTTGCATTTTTAGTAACTTTTTAGTTTTGGGTTCATGGGAGGGTATTAGATTTATATATGACATTTGATTTGATAATTCAAATATTTTTATTTTGTACCGACATAGACATAGGGAGAGTTGTAAGGACATATTTCTTATAGTCCTGTTTACATTAGAGTATGTCGTATACCACTACAACCGTCGAAGATTTGTTCAAGATCAATCATGCACTAAGACGGATCTGAATATCAACATTCTTCAACAATCAAGCTTCTGTGAGATATATTTTGGAAAGGTTGTGTTTAAAGTCCCTTAACGATTCATTTAAAGTATTAGGATAATTTTTCTAAACTGTTTTCAAACATCTGAGGCGCTATTTTTCGTCAAAATATTTTTTCTAAGTGTTGAGATACAGTTTTTGTAAAAGGGATTTTTCACTTTGAAATTCAAACGACATGTCTATATCGTTCAAACGACATGGCAAAGTCGTGCAAACGAAGTCTTCAAGCGACAATACATGCCACACGAAGTCTCATTTTAAGTTCGCTTGATCAGTTTATCAAACGACACCTTACTATTCTGGTTTTCTAAAGTCATTTCATTTCTCATGCGAAGTCGCTTCAAGCGACATTTAAAGTCGTTCGAGCGACACCTTGATCTCGTTCGAGCGAAGTCACCGACTCAACGTTTTCATTAATAGCGTGTTAAATGAGTCCTTTTTCCTAAATAAGACCTGGCGTTTTTCAGTCTATGAAAACTGCAAACTGCAGAATTATTTAGTCTTCTTATTTTAGGGTTTAAACATTTGTTTTTTCAATTCACAAAAATCCCAATATTTTAGTGAATTGTTTTGGAACCCAAGATACGATCTTGTTGTAGTTTCTTCTGTTCGAGAGGACAAATCTATGGCTAATGACTGCGTGTTGTTGGGAGTGCTTGAGGGTGTTCCTGGATGATTCAGAGTTATGTGTTCTTGTGGGTTTATTGCGGTTAATCCATTGCTGACTCTAGGCTGCGTGTCTATATGAGTATCTGCGAATATTCATTGCAGATTTAATTGTGTATGTAAGTTGCGATTTACTTTTCATAGTGAAATAAAAAGGTTTTCCCTTTGGGATTTTTTCCTTGAAATCTATGTGTCATCAATTTATTTGTGATGGTTTGATTTTCCCACCTAGTTGGATGTGTTAGGCTTAATTTAATTTGGACAAAATTTGACTCTAAATAAATAAGTTTAAAATTGGAATTTGCGAATTTAGTTAAATTGATATCACTCACATAGGATTTACTAATTGGTATCATAGCTTTTTAAGCGATCTTACCTTCTCAAAATAGTATGTTCTGAAAGACGAGTGGATTAGATCGACAATATTTATCTACTAATCTCTTCTCAGATGAAGTGAGCCAATGAGCCACTTTACCTGCCAATTAAAGATAAATATGAGATCAGAAACAAAGAAATCAACACAAAGCTCAAAACGTAGATAAAAAGCAATGCAATACCACTAGTGGATAGGTTACCCCACTCCTGAGGGATGGTCAATCTTTTTTTGTTTCATAAGGGAGGAACTCCCATAGGCCCTGGATTGAGAATAACTTATTCTTCTAAAATGGTTGCAGGATTGAGTAGCCCTAACTAATTTCTATTGTGCCTTATGAGGTGAGAGTTATGAGAAGTTGGGGGCCTTGGCATTGTTCTTCAGGCCATAGACAAAGCTGAAGATTCTCTTTGTTATATCCTGGCTAGACACATCTCTCTAATATATTATCGAGACTAAGATTATCCTTTATGTGTTGGGCATGATCTGAGTAGGAAATATCCCATAGACCCTTAGAATTCCACAAATAACAAGGTACCAGGGAAGAAGACGTCCTACTGCTAAAGCAGATTAGGATATTACAATCTCTCCTTCAAATAATATGGTCCCTGACCTCTCAGGCCATTTTGGGAGCCTATAGGGGATGACGATGGGATATTATATATGTCCATATATTTAAAGAGTTAGGTAAGTTATAGTGTCAGTCCTGGATGAGTTATAAAAATGCCTATTCAAGGATGAAATCTCGTTGTCTGAATCGAGGGGAACTGCGACAGGAGAACTGGTGGCATAATATAGAGGACTAGAATAGTAGGCCGACTTTGTCGATTCTCTAGTGTAGATAGGGTTGTCTCAAAAGAAGTCTTATTAGACTAATTTTTACCTCCATTATCACCTAGCATAGCATAATCAATAATCTTATAAGACATGAATTCGAACCCTCTATATTGAATGTTAGATGGCTCTGAAATGTTGGAGTTGATAACCTTTGGGTTATTTTTAGAAATCCCCTCCATGAAAGGTAGTTGAAATACTACTAATGGAGTGAGGAGAAAAGGTATGGGGGAGAGGAATACCCTTGTTGATCTCCTGGAATATCTTCAACACTCTCTCATTTCAATAACTTATATGTTTTGAAATAAAATAATTGAGACAAACAGTCTAAAAGACCACCTTCCGTAATCAAGAGGATTTATCAAAGGAAAACCTAGCCCTAAAACAAAGCCAACTAACTCAATGTAAATCTAAAACAACTTAACTCCATACCTTCAGAAACCCTATAACAATAACTCTATAATAACCACTTCAATGGTGGAAATAGATCAATTTAGGAAATAACTTGTTTCTCACAGTTTATCTTTCTACAATGATCAAACACAAGGATAGTGAATGAGAATGGACGAGGAGTTTAAATAGGATATCCAATCTGTGACCTAACTAACTTTGGAAATATCCAGAGTTATTCAAAAAATAGCACGCAGTCTAGTTGAGGATCACACGTCATAATGATGACATGATGGTGCAATAATAATTTGACACGTGGAATAACTAAAACCACATAGTTGGAAGGAGAGGACAAGGAAATTGGGTCAACTAAGTTGAATAAAGTAAATTCAAGTTGAGAAAACAACACTAAAAGGCTTTGTCCATTACAGTTGTATCACGAGTCCCTAAAAGATATTAATCTTCAAAAGACTAGTACGAGTGAAGTCTTCATGGACAAAGATTTGGGGACAATTATTACACCATAATTATAATATTTCATATGGAAAAACATAGGATGACACATGTCACATCATTCAAACAAACTTCACTATTATATAAAGGCTCTAAGGATGGCCTTGGGTGAGTTCGACCTCGGTTATACCGAGGTATAGATCAGTACAAAGGGAGATGAACCCCGTGAAGTAACGACATAAATCAACTAAACACAAGCCACATGACCAGATGACGATGACAAGAATGAACTATGCAACGGTGTAACATAAGAGAATACGTGGAGATATTATCACCATGTGCTACTAACTGCTAATTATTCGAGGTGAGACACATATCCTAGGGACCACATTCTCTCACCTCACTCACCTATAAATAGTAATTTTTTACCTTTAAATGAGATTTATGAGCTTACACTGTTACGCTACTAAATTAGAGGGATAATGCTTGTAATCCATCTCCCTTTGAGATTATAAACTAGATAAATAAAATTGACTAATCATGTGGATGTAGGCACCTGATTGTGCTAAACCACGTAAATTCGGGTTCTTGATGTCTCTCACTTGTTTATAATGTTAATTTAATGATTATCTTCTTCTTATATTAATTGCTTGAGTATTACTAAATTGGCCTAATATAAGTAGGATCGATATAGAATAATTTTCAGCATCGACAAACACCTTAAGTTCTTGGAGGAAGAGGTCAACTCATTAATTTTCTTCTTCAACTCTTTATTGGCAACCAAGAGTTCAGACTACAGAACTTTCTTCATATGGTCCATCTCGATCATCAACTTCGGATGAGAATTTTACTCATTAGCTAACTTTTATTTGACCATGTATAAGGAGTTTTGTGGTTCTTATATGGCCTTGTTAAACTGGAGGTTTTCTTCATCGAATCGATTCCTCTTTCTATCATATCATTGAAGTCCACGATGAACAATAGAAGAACAAAAATTGTATAAGTCATAACTATGAGCATTTAATATAATGGAAAATGTACAAGTGGAAGAAACCCTTATTAGGAAAAGGGTCTAAGCAACGTTTTGGGATAATTTCCATATCTACGACGATGGCATGATCATGAGGCAAGAAATCAACCTTGAGCATGCTACGAATTAGTTCTGGTGACGAGGATACAAAGGATTTAGAAGTTGTGACCTTACCCTGGGGACAATTTTTATTTCTTTGAGGATTGGGCCTCATGATGTTTCCCCTATTAAGTGGAGTCTTTGACATTGATGGGGATCGAGTTTCCCTCTAGCTCCTTATTTTTCTAGTGATTAGAAAATTGTTACAAATTAGGTGGAGTGATATTTGTGAAAAATTCAATAAAGTTAAGGATAACACATCTTGACCCATTTTTTCTTCAACTATCACCACCTAAACAAATTCATGTCTAAGATAGTTGGGGATAACTACCTCGTTGATGTCAATCGAGTTAAAAGAGTTAGAAGTTTGGTCGAACCTAACACTAGAAGAAAAATAACTAGAGATTAATACACCCTCTTAAATGTGTCCCTCATAATAACAATGAACTTTTGGTTCATTATCAGTAGGTTTGGCCATAAAGGAAGTGGTAGATGAGTTTTTTCAAAACAGAATGAAGGTCAACCAAAGATGATCTTTAGTTCCTAGTCGTTACTTAACCAACATGATACTTTTAAGATTATTAAAATTTGATTTTAGTAGGATTATTTTCTTTCTTCTCGTGCTCAGTTACAAAAAAATACGGAGACTTCATTAAAAATCGAATCAAAACACCAAAAGCACATGAAAAGGAAAAACTAAACCTAACCTATCACCCTCCCATTTAAGGAGAATTTGAGACGAACCTAAGGAGCCTCCCCCTAGGAATGGGGGCATGTTCCTAATTTTTAATGATGAACTCAAGATCCCAATAGTCCTTATTGGTGTGCGAAAGATTTAAGACCAATGCACGTGAGGCATTCTCAGATTTTAGATAATACACATCATACTTCACAAGGATGAATTGATATCAATATATAAGTTCATTTATTACTAGATTATTTCTATCAATTTGGTTCAGACGATGAACATGATTTATAATCCACCACATGTTAGGATGGCGTGCATTGAAACAATCCTAAGTATTCATAAAAGTAGAGGAAAAAGGGGTTGAGGGAAATGTGATCCTAGCCAGCCTCCACCAGTATCTAGGAAAATAGGTAAACTTCATTACCAATTTCATAGGGATTAACCGTGGCCATGCTAACACTCCACTCACCCAGTTGGGGATGTCCTATCATTTTAAATCTTCTATGTTGGTTTTTTAAAATTTGTATATTACCATTGTTGTGAATAAATGAAAAGAAAGACAAAACTGCAAATTTTTCATAATAAATGACTTCTAAAATTAAGGACTTATTGATAATAGAAACAGATAAGGTTTCCTAAAGACAACCTTTTTCTTTGCTTCAATACTTCAAGATAAATGGGAGGTTTCTTCAACTAAAGGAAGTTTTTTTGGGGGGGGACGGGAGGGGGAATTTCTTCCGCGATACCTCCAAAATAATGCGATATTGCCACATCCCCATGATGATGCACTAGTTGCGCAAGAATTTGTCTCCTCAATACCATATGTAAATGACGTCAGAACCATTGACGATACAAGGCCACACTCTAAAACAACCTAGATCCAAGGGTGAAATTGTGGAAGGCATTTTTGTCATCATCATTGCGGGACCCTATAAGAATGTGCTGCCCATGTTTATCGATCTTGTGGAACGTGCAAAAAAGATAATGATCAATCAACATAGCATATAAATATTTATAAGCAATAAAAATGGATGCCCAATAATTAATAACTCCAAATGACACAACATAAATTAGTATCCCCCTAGGTGGGGCTTGTAAGAAAAAGTGTGAAAATTATGTCAATTTGTATTATGTCATTTTCCCTCTGATTAATAAAAAAATAACTTCCCCTATGGATATGAACAAGTTATCGAACCGTGTATACCTTGTGTTCTTTCAGTGTGATTAGTATTTCTTTAGTGTCTATGTCCTTGTCAATTGGCTTATGTGTTTGCTTAGCTTAGACCCATGAGTTTGTACGCTTACAGTTTCCTTTAAATTCATATTTAACCCTAAAAATTGAATGAAAAGTACTCTTACTAACCAAAAAGTTGAATTGTTGAAAATCTAAAAATCAAGTAAAAAATTAATTATGTACACATGGAATAGTGATTTAAAAACAGGAGAGAGAGGTTTCGTTAAAATAGAGCGGTGATGTGTGGAAGGGAATGATATTAGTAAATAACGGTGTTTTGGGTTCTAAATTTATACATGGACTAATATTATGTAAAAAAGGTTAGATATATTCCTAACTTACCTTAAAACCAATTAAAAATATCTACAAATACTTACCTTAATATTGTTATGTATTTTTTCCCCAATACTTTTTTTGTGGATCATATGTTTATTTAGTGGGGCTCAAGGCCCCATGGGCCTACAGTGGCTCTGCCCCTAATTACTTAGAAACCAAATGTGCTTTTTACCATTATGACTTAATATGTTATCTAGGTATGTGAAAATATTAGTGTAACAAATAATTTTCATATGTAATAATGATAAAAATGGTACCCTTTTTTAATTTTAGATTAACAATTGATCTAGTGAGAACTCAATAAATTTCTTTTTTTTGAAATTTCTTGATAACTTCATAATTATTATTGATTTTACATTAAAAATCTCAATATATAGTTTTTATAATACAATATCTATAAAAAAAATGAACATATATATTTATTTTTGTTTAGAGAAAAGTACACTTAGGTCCCTCACAAGTAATTTATCACTCTAAAATGGGATAAAAATAAAATTTAAACACTTGGGTCTCTCAAACACCCATTTACCCAATATCATTTTATTTTTAAAATCGGCGCTAGCGGCACCTACTCCTACCCGTACCCTCACCCCATTTCCGGAGCTCCGACAACAATCATCGGAGTTCCGGCAATGATCGTCGGAGGTCCGAAAAGGGACTATCGGAGCTTCGATAGTGGGGTGAAGGTGGGAGGGTATTACACTAGCGGAACTATTAAAAATAAAAGAGTATTGGGTAAATGGGTGTTTGAAGGCCCTAGGTGTTTTAAAAAATATATTTTGGTTTTAAAGTAATAAAATTTCTTGTGAGGAACCTAAATGTAAATTCCCCTTTTAATTATTTCAAAGCTTAGAAAAAACCATTAACCAATTATAATATATATTTATAACATGGATTATTAAAAAAGTGAAAATATTGTGAATGGATTACATATCAATTTATTTTTTTGCAATATTAAGTCATGTGTTATGATAACCTCTACCGATAACTAATAAACTTATCAATGTGTCTAGTTAATTTTGTAATGTGTTATTTTGTGCCATGTATATTTTGTGTATTTGTCACTTTTAATGTGTTTGTGTGAAGTATGGTCAAATTTATGTATCTATATAAAATTATAGCCTTAACACCTTCTTAAGCGACATGTGTCAATCTCGTTTAATAAACCTCTTTACTTATTCAAACGTTACCCCAAAAAATATATCTTTTAGTTATGTATGTAGGGGGATTTCAGAAAATAGTACAAAAGACTCACGGGAAGGAACTAGCGATGCAACTCAGTGAGCAGGCTCAATTTATTTCTGTTCTTACATAGTCATGCTGTAAATTTTTTTTATATTGGCTATGATGTAATGATTATAGTTATTCAGTGTGAGGTCAAATGGTACTCATGAGAGACCAGGCCTGGGAGAGCTTTTATGCTCTATCGAATGACCTTGTCGTGGGAACATCAAAGGGACTTGATTTGGAGGATTGAGAAGTGAGGAATCGTTGGGACTTGTCCTGACCACCTTAGATACACCTGGAAAAACAGTGAGAGACCTTTCACTATGGAAACTTGGGTGGAGCAGCCTTGAGCCTCATCGTATGTTGAGTTTTGAATCAAATAACCCTCTACCTAATGTCACATCTGCTCCAAGTGTTGTCACTAGCCAGCTAAGCACTATCTGAGCAGTACTCGAGTAAACCACTGTGGTATTGGGGCTGTCAAACGATTTGGTGAGCCACCTCTGTGGTTACAATCCTCTGATGCACAGTGGTTAGGCAAAAGGCATGTCATGGAATGTAATGTTTTTGTGACGTAATGTATGGGGGGCGTCTATTCACAGTTGTAAGAGACTAAGGCATCTTGAGAGTGGTGTGTGGGGGATATTTATGGGCCTCAACCACCACTGAGAGAGGATAGTTTTTTTCCTAGAGATCATTTATTAAAGAGAGAATATATTAGAGATAAGTTATTGCAAAACCAGGGCTCTTACTCACCCACTATTGTCATTTACTGTGAAGCTTTTAATAGTTGACTAGAGATCGTTCATGGGTTGTTGGTGTGTTGACTACCTGCCAAGGTGTATCTAGAGTTCTTACTTTTCTCTCCCTTTGACTGAGTTACTTTTGAGTTTCCTTCATTCTCGTTATAGTTATACACGAGTGTCTTGTGAATCCAATCTGAGTGTTGATCAAATATTATATCGTGTGTTAACTTGTGTTCATTAAAAGAGTTTTTGGATTATCATTCATCACCATACCTATATGGGTTACACCTGAACTAGTATTACCACACTCGCAGGCTACAAGGGGACCACCCTCTTACATTTGGCGACTCCGCTGGGGAGGTATTATCCTAGAAGCATGGTGCAAGATAATGTTAACCGTATCATAGATTTTAACACCATTAAACGTAATGAAGAACAGGCTGTGAGGGATCTTGAGGCCTCCAGGGATGGGGTTTCTCAGGTTGAGGTGCCTCCAGTTCAAACGGAAATAGGTATTGCAGGGGTGACAAAAGCCTACACTGGTGCTGGGATGGGACAAACACAGATGGCCCTTCTCATGGACAAGTTCTTTGAGTTTTTACAAACTCCTGATACCACAACGGTTTTGGGTGGATTTGCCCCCAGTTCTTTCGTAACACCAATGGCAGTTCCGATAGCTCCGATAATCTCAACACTAACGAGGACTGGGTCTACGAACACAGTACTCACTCCCATCCCAATAGTGGGTATCCCAGGCATAACGGGCATTTCGCTTATGGTGGGTGCGCCAGGTGCAATAAGTATCCCACCGATGATCCCTCTGCCTATTACTCTAACGATTAAGAAAACACCTGCGTCCGCCTTGGAAGAAATTAGGAAAGAGATGCAAAAGGAGATATTGAAAATCATATCAGCTTCCTTGCAATCATTTAGCGAGGTAGCACTGGTGTATGATAATTTTTGTACTCCTTATCCCTAGGAATACAACGATGAGCCTTACCCAAAGGACTACATTCCTCCCATCTTTGACAAATACAAAAGAAAAGGACGGAACCCGAAGGAATATATCAAATGCTTTATCGAACATCTAGGGGCTCACTAGAACAACAAGAAGCTTAGGTTGAGGGTGTTCTAAATCTCTAACCGATAAAGTTTACAACTGGTACTCCCATTTGGCACATAAAAGTGTCTCAACATGGGAGGAAATGCATGCATTGTTCGTCCAGAAGTTCTTTCTGGCAGAAAATGATTTTATACATTTGAAGATGGTATCATACGTTCGTAGGTTCAGGAGGAGGTCCTTCGATGAAAGAGAAGAGGCCAAGGAGTCCAAATTGCTGCAGCTTTGTGCTGAAGGTTTGCTCCCAGAGTACATCTGCAATCTCATCAATGAAATGTGTGAAGGAACTTTTACGGCTTTCCTAAAAATGGAAAGGAATATATCACTGGTTGTTTGACCAAATCCCATCGTGGTGCCTGTGATGTTTAGGCATCCGATACAGCCCATCACAGGACAGGGCCAACCCCCAAAAGTATGGTACGCTGATGGAGGAGAAGGGGTCAATCAGCCAAAGAAGGATAACAAGAGGAAGTTTGGATAGAGAGGACCCACCACCCCTACCTTGCATTGTCTAAGAGGCTGTCAGATGTTACAATGCCATGGTCTAAGGGGGAACTCTGTATGAACCCCATAGGCATTCCAGTCGTGGAACCAGATGCAGCACTGAGAGATAATCCTAAATATTGCTAGATCCATCGAAAGGTGGGTCATCTAACGAAAATCTATTTCACGCTAAGGAAAATCATCAGCAAGAACATGAAGACAGGGACTCTGTAGATCCCTTAGGAGAATATTACCGCCAATCCCTTGCCAACACATGGGGAAAATCTGCTGATGGCTTATGATGAGAAGGCTTAACGAGGAGTGAAAGAACTGGAGATCCAACAAGAAGACCTTGAGGATTCCTTAGAGGAATGTACCAGGGGGATGGCCACCGTGGTGATAGATTATGATGAAGCCAGTGCAAGGGATGTGGAAAACGTATACAACTTGGAAGGAGAAGAGGTAGACCAAGGGTTGGAGTACCAAGTTGTTTTGCAGTCACCTAAGTTCTTGTGGTTCTAAGACCAAGTAGGGATACCAAAGGAAAGTCGACTAGAGATAACGCAAGCGATTCTAGATATCGCACGAAAGAACGCAGTACCATTGCTGAGGTAGAAGGGGGCCATATCTAGGTTGGTGAGGAAGTTTTTATCTGAGGTGACCTTTAGCGACGCTAATAGGGCTGTAAGATTCCCACATAATAAGTCCCTATATGTGATGGCTAGTATTAACGGCGTGAGTTTTGCAAGGGTCTTGATGGAAGAGGGAGCATCAATAAACATTATGCTTATCAGTTTGTTCCAGATAGCCAACATTCCAGAGGAAAGATTGATACCAATGCCTTTGGTAATTTCTGGATATAATAATCAATTATCTAAGTCAATTGGACATGTGAACGTGCGGATTATGATAGGGAACCTTACTTCGCACATCAAATTCCACGTGATTCAGAGTGCTACTTCATACCATCTTTTGATAGGAAGGGTGTGGATGCACAACCATGGTTTAGTCCCTTCGACATATCACCAAAGTGTGAGGGCAAATACAAAAGGGACTGAAATCATTATATGTGCGACGAAGAACCATTTCACCATCGAATAATCTCACTTGGTTAATGCAGCTTTCTATACGGAGCTGGAGGAAAATTCCAAGGTGTTAACAAGAAGGATAGAAGGAGCGAGGGTTCCCTCCATCAGAAAATGAATGGGACCCGTGAATTTCCAAAGCGACGAAGGGGTAAGAGGGAAGAAAGTGGTCAAGGAAGTTCACCTTGTTGATCCTAAGAAACAGAACCTCTCGAAGAACCTCAGGAACAGAATCGGGCCCATAATGGATCTGATGGAGCATGAGGATTAGCGACAGAGTGTGCTGAGCAGGTTTTTAGGAAGCATACTATTAAAACCTTTGAGGGAAAGGAAGAGGAAGGAAGTTATTATGGCAAGCAGGTAATGCAAGAAGAAAATCACGAAGAATGGAAGAGTGATTTACCTACTCTGAGGGTGTGACCAGGCAATCGAAGGAGCTGATCTAGAGGCTAGTGAAGAGGCTGACTCGATGTATAAATGTTTGACCAATAGGGCAATGTATGGTCATTGATAACTCTAACATATAAGAGTTTATAGAGGAAGTGTGAGAAGATCCAGAGTATATGACAGATTGACCAAAGCCATAAGTGCAAGAACTAGAGCAACTAGACTTAGCCGATGAAGGAGAAGACCTAAGACCCATCTTTATTTTGAAAGATCTCGGTGAGGAGAAAAAAGGGGCATTGGTTGAGATAATTCGGGAATATAGAGACATTTTTGCACGGAAATACACAGTAATGGAGGGTCTAGATGAAGAAGTGAGTTTCCATAAACTCGACGTTATGCCTTCAGTCCTACCAGTGAAGCAAGCTAAAAGAACTTACAAATCAGAGTTGGATTTAAAGATCAAAGAGGAAGTGGAACGGCTGCTAGAGGTAGGGTTTATCAAACCAATACAACATCCACTTTGGTTATCAAGAATTGTTCCAATGGGAAAGAAGGAAAAGAGTCAAATAAGGATCTATTTGGACTTCAGAGATTTGAACAGAGTCTACCGAAAGGATGAGTTTCCTCTGCCCTCCATTGAAAGATTGATTGATGCAACGGCGACTCATGAGATGTACAGTTTTATGGATGGGTACGTGGGATATTACCAGATCAAGACGGATCCAGCAGACGCAGAGATGACAGCGTTCAGGACCCCGTTGGGCAATTTCATATACAAAGTAATGCCCTTCGGGTTAAAGAATGTTGGGGAAACGTATCACAGGACGATGATGGCCATTTTTCATGACTTCTTTCATAAGTCTTTAAAATTTTATGCAGATGATTTAATCATCAAGTCGAAGAAGGAAGAGTCCCATTTAGAAGACTTGAGGAGGGTTTCCATTCATTACATAAAGTAAAAATTAAAGATGAGCCCGCTAAAGTACACTTTTGGGGTCACAAGTGGGAAGTTTCTAGGTTTCATGGTGGATCGGTAGGGAGTAAAGATGGACCAGGAAAATCAGCGAGCAATCTTAGAAATGCCTTGTCCAAGAACGACAAAGGTTCTCAAGAGTTTCCTTGATAAATTCTCCTACCTTAGAAGATTCATACCAAAACAAGCCGAAATAATCACCCACTGATGGAGCTTCTGCAAAAGGGCAAAATATTCAAATGGGAGGAAGCTCACCAAGAGTCTTTGACCAAATTAAAGAAGCTGCTCACTTCCCCACAAACGATGATTCCTCCAAGAGCAGGGATACCGTTGCAACTATACCTCACGTCTACCACCAGATTCATTGGAGCACCCTTGGCATAGGAAACCGATAGGTAAGAAAGGCCAGTCTACTACCTGAGCAGGATTATACATGGACCAGAGGCAAGGTACGATAGTGTAGAAAGGCATTATTTAGCCTTGGTTTTCATAGCACAAAAACTTAGACATTACATGTTATCTTTCACAATTCACATTGTGACAAGATGTGACCCATTAAGTTTTTGTTAGCAAGAACTATTCTTATTGGGAGAGCATCTAGGTGGTTCCTTATTCTTTTAGAGTATGACTTGAAATGTGTGGTCCCTCGCGCGATCAAGGGCCAAGCATATGCGAATTTATTATTGATTTTCCCATCTAGGGTATTTGAGACCCCTCGAGAAAGCATTCTAAGAGACGACTTGCAGGAAAATTTTCTAGATGCCATCCTTGAAGAATGGACGATGAAATTTGATGGTTCTTAGATGAAAAATAAAGGAGGTACAGGGGTTATCTTCTCTAAAGGGAAGGAAGAATTTTTCCTTTCCTACAAATTATATTTCCCTTGCTCCAACAACGAAGCAGAATATGAAGCATTGGTCCTACGGTGGCTAGAAGTCCTTCGAAGGGGCATTCATTCACTATGCATCAAAAGCGATTCAAACTTGGCTGTCCAACAAGTGAATGGGGAATATGCGTTAAAGCACCTCAGCCTAGCACCTTATAGAACAATTATCCAACTGCTGATCAATCAGTTCCATCAAGTAAAGATAAGAAGGCATCCCAGAACGATGAATAGACATGCTGATGCATATGCCACCATTGCTCAAAAATTGGCTATGAAAATTGATACAACTACTGTGGTGATCCAAAGGAGAACTGCCCCATCGGTTGTGTAATCAATCCTATCTATGGAAGGTGATTCAGATTGGAGGGGCGAGATCAGGAGGCAATTGGAATTAGGGGAAGGCAAGATGGAACTGAAGGAGCTAGTGCAATACTTTGCCAACCATGGAAACCTCTATTTCAGGAATATGGGAGGATGGCTGTCAAGATGTGTCAGTACAGAAGAAGCAGTACAAATATTAAAGAAGACACATAACGAATAGTGAGAAACAATGAAGATCACTCTATACATAAGAATTTAGAGGGAGGGATATGTAATACCCCGTATTTTTATGGCTTTTAAATTTAGTGATTTATTAAATTTAATTGAGATAGATTAATTTAATATTAATTCGAGAATTTGTTTTAAACATTTACTAGCGTGATGAGAGTTAGTAATTATTGGAAAATTATTGATTAGTTAAATATTACTTATTGAGTAGAGTAATATGTAGAATTATATTTATTAAAATTGTCATAAGGGAATAATATGACAATTATGGAAATTAAGTCGGGATGCGCCTGTGTCGTGTCTGGATTAAAGTATTATTATTAAAAGTGGATAAATTGTAAGTCACTCATATGGTATTTTTGAGTGCGCCAATGTGTCCGGAAGGGTCGAAATAGCCAAAATAATGTACCCGGGGGTTTAGTTCGGGTCTCGGGGCATTTTTAAGCCTAATTGGAATCCCGTGAGGGTATTATAAACCTTTTACATTTTGGGCAATTCAACCCACGAATTTCCTAAGGATATATCAGCCTTTAGGAGTTGTCTTCTAGGGTTAACAAACACAAAACCAAAGAACGGCCATTAGAGAAGGAGTTGGAGAGCTTTCCAAGCAATTCAAGGCCAAAGACTCACCCGTTTGCACCGCCACCACCACCAAAGCGTAGATCGCGCAATGAGGAACGCAATCATACCTCTTTCTTCCACAAATTAGAAACTCAAAGTTCAGGCAAGTATCTATCTTGCTTTGTTTTTAGTTAATGTCTCACCCATGTTAGTTTAGAATTATCAAGAACATGTTTTATGAAAGAACTTGATAATTTAGAGACTTTAAATCGCATGTTTCGAGAAATTTAATATATTCTGGACATACCCATCACATGTAGAGGATTACCCACGAATTAGTATGAATTTAGTGACAAGAAATCTGGGAAATAACTAGAAAAATGTATGTTTCCTCCAAAATTAGGGTTCTTGAGGATTTTGTCAATTTTAGCCCATTAATTCGATATCGTTGATGAATTTGAAGATGTTTCACGTAGGAAATCATGTAGTTAGGTATATAGTACTAGTAGTAATGTTGTTTGGGAGTTTGGGCGAAATTGATAGAGGTTTTGTGGACTTTTAGTGATGAAACCCGTAGGATAGAATATGCAGAATCTGAGAAATATCTGGGCGATCGATCGATCGACCTTGAATGTCGGTCGATCGACTGGATCGATCGATCGAGCCCCTCCCTTCAATCGATCGACCTCTTTTGAATTTTGAAGCTTGTTCTTTATTCTTAATGATTAACCCTGTGCCACCTTGTGGGAACCCTTAAACATATTTTATTTACCATAATGGGACTTGGGAAAGACCAGTAGGGTTGTAGGCAAGGTTCGGGTAATACGATTCATATGTGGTTTAACCATGGGGTTTTGGGAATATAAATTTAGTCGGAAATCGTGCGTACGTTATAGTATATCTTGTGAGAATTAAGGAAGACTTGGAACAGTAGAGTAGTGAGGGTGCACCTACTGATTTTATATTATTTTGAAAGGATACACTTCGAGAGTCGAGAAGTACTTAAGGATTTATTATATTTAATAGAATATAAAGAGTGATTTACTTATACATAGAACTCGAGCATTATATGTTACGCATGGCTAGAATAATATTATGGGTCGTGGGCGCACCTAATTTAGAAATGTGAATATTTATATATATATGACTGTGTGATTGTGCATATTATATATCTGTGGAAAAAAAATCATACCCGAGCTACTTGCTATCACGGGGGTTTCCGCGTCGGGATAATCTTATCTGGATTGGGCCTTTATGGGGGATATTGACTTGTACCCTAGAACATAGGATTCCTTGGTACAGGTTATCTGATTGATAGTCAGACGGTCCTAAGAGATGTGAGGGTATGTGCTGACCTCTTAGTGACTTGGAACTATACTTCTCCTCCATTTGCATGTGTTTTGTGTTAATACAGTTCGAGAGTGATTCCGAACTAGTATTTCCCTTATTTTGAGTGATACGGGGACTTGATAGCAGAGTATGCCAGCACCATAGATTTTATATGGGGTGTCGTTAGTATATATATTATATGTGTGACTAATATATATACGTATACCTATATAGAAAATTTCTACTGTACCTATAAGTAGTTAAGTGATGAATAAATGTTTCAACTTTATTATAAGTGTTCGGGAACTTTATAACGGTAGTGAGTTATTCTAAATAACGTAAGAAATATTAAAGAGAATAATTTCCTAAAGTAAATATCATAACCTTGCTTTTCACGTGATAAAACCTTATGGAGAATAAGTTAGAGAGACTTAGGAGATTTATTAGTACGATAGGCGTGCACACTAGATGAGAGGTGAGAATTTTCAAGAGAGTGTCACATACTAACATGGTTGTTGCATTAGCCGGTAAGCATTTTAAATACTTGCTAAACTATTTTTAAAACTTTTTTACACTCGGGCTCTGACCCGTTTCCTGTCTTTTTCTCTCTCTTGTATATATATATATATATATATATATATATATATATATATATTTATTACAGGTGCCCAGCCATAGGGGTGTCATGCTTAAATTCCTTAAAACGGACCCGTTCTAGCTTATGTGGGAGTTATAGGCCATTGCTTAGACGACCTCGTTATTGACTCTACTCTTATTTTAGTTTTGATTAGTTAGGGTATGTGTCGCCTGTTTCCCTATTCAGTTGGAATTATTAGAGATTTATGTTTAGTATTTAACTTTCAATATTCTGTACTCTTTGGGGTTTTGATTACTATCAGGATGATTTCTTTTGTAGTTTTAAAACTTGGTATTGGTTTATCAGAAGAGTTGAACTCTTGGGTGTTTATTACCATTCTTCATATTTATGTGATTCTAAAATTGTTAATTATTAAAAAGGGTTTTCATATCTGGATTTAAATAGAATGGAAATAAGGTTTTAAATTGTTTTGACACTTATCTTAATTATTTAGGGTGCTTAAATTAGAAATTTATTTTGCGACAGTGATGCTAAGAATGAACCAACCGTTCACCTTGATTTTAATTTAATAAATGACTGATCACCCATTATTTAATTAGGCGGGGTGTCACATGGTACTTCTATCCCACGATGAATCAGGATGCAGCAGAGTTGCAATGAAGATGCGATAAGTGTCAACTTTTCTTTCAGGCAGCTGAATGCCACTTCGTGAAAACTCAAGAAGACTGGAGGCAGCTATAACACCCCGTGCATCCGAAAAGAGACACGCGGCGTGCTACTATGATAAAAACTAAACTAAAATAATCCACAATGAGTATAGATCATCTATATTCCATAATTTAAATATAACCAATCCATAAATATGGTACACTTCCATAATAATTGCAATAATGGTTCTCTCAAAATACACAATTCTCCAACTATAATTACACCACCAATTTATACATCAAAAAAATAAATCTTCCAATCCATGCTCTAAAATAAATCTCCAAATAAGCCTTAGCATCTCAATCCACGCTAACCTTCCACTAAAAGAAAGTACGGGAAAGTACATAATATGACAGGAATAGATGCTAAAAAATAAATAGCACGCTGAATAAATTACAACAATACGAATCCGCATATATGAGTCAAATGTAATACTTAGGTATTGTACCTATATTAATATCTCAACAACACATCAATGGGTCACCAGGCATCACCTCACCTCACCACCCCGAGGCATCTCAAAGCCATATACCGATTTGTGGGACTATTGGCGGGTGCCCATTCTTCGTGCCATATTAAAATCTCATGACACGATGCTCAAATCACAATATAATATAACTCAACGAATCAAATAATAGATTCCAATAATTTTCCAAGATTCCAATGAATATCACAATTCAATATGAGTGCAATTGACACGGAATACTCTGGAGAGAATTTAGGAGCATATTGTGTAAGTCTCGTACCTAAAAATCATCACATGAAATGTCACATATATCATGCCTCAAAAATCATATTGCACCATCACGTCCCTCTCGCGAAAAATAGTCAAGACTCGTTCTAGCCCAAACTCGAGAAAACACCAAATAAGCCTTCAAATATTTAGCCAAACACTTGATTAAGTTTGGGGCTAAAGTTTTTAGATTAAAGGGAATAATTTTGGAGAGGTCTTCTGGTTGAAAAGTTAAGGAAAAAGAGATTTGAAAAGCCAAATCACGAATTTGTTGGGGTATATAAAGGATTAAGAGTTTGATTAAGAAAAGATCTCTAATCGGATACAAACACTAAAAAAAACATTCCGGATGATCGAATATTTTTATATATTTTTTTCTAGAGAGTTTTATGTTTTAAGGACTCTTCTAAACACCCCAAGACTAATATATACTCATATTAGGAGACTTGTAATCTATATTTCCAAATTTCGAATATAAAAACAAAAATATTTCATTAGTAAAAATAATTAAATCCAAAATTTTATTTTTCTCCAATTTCCAAAATCAATTTAAAAATTCCCATTTAAAAAAAATATGGGTTGTTACAGCAGCCTTACATTGATTTTATTAAAGGCGGGATGAGATGGGACTAAAGCAAAGGCCCCCACTATTTTACGTCTAAGAGGATCAAATCTATCAGAGAGGGTACTTCAAAAGACCATTGAGATGCATCACGAAGGAAGATACATCAAAAGATTTAAAACAGGATCACGATCCAGCTCACATTGGAGGAGCAAAGCTATACAACCAGTTGATGACGTTAGGTTATTATTGGCCAACTATGGATAAGGTATCTGTTGAGTTTGTGTGAAAATGCAAGTCATGCCAGCTGAATGGAAACATGATCCATGCCCCTTCGGTGGACTTGCATTCTTTGCCCACTCCTTACCCATTCCACACTTGGGCATTTGACTTAGTAGGGGCGATACACCCATATTTGAGGAGGGAGATCTAGATACTCTTGGAAACAGAATGTTTTACAAAGTGGGTTGAGGTGATACCACTCAAGAGAGCAACTGCAGGTGTGGTGGCTAACTTTATCAGGCAGTACATTATTTGCAGGTTTGGGATACCAATGGTTATCCTCTCTTATAATGGGACCCCATTCGTCAACAAAGAAGTAATGATGCTTACAGAAAGATACTCCATCGTCCATTATACCTTAATGGTGGCATATCCTTAGGGAAACGGTTAAATTGAAGAAACTAACAAGACCTTGTTCAACATTTTGGCCAAAGCTATGGAATACCTCCCAAGATCATGGGATGGCAAGATCCCAATAGTCTTGTGGGCCTATCGAATGACCAAGAGGAAGCTTACAGGGTAAATGCCTTTCTCACTTGTGTTTAGGTCCAAAGTAATTTTGTTGGTAGAACCGGAAGTCCCCTCTGCCCAATATGCCTTGTGAAGCAGCATGCTCCCTCAGAGTAGGCATGTACAGTTAAAAGCGCTAGATGAGCACAGAGATAACGTTATGAAATATTTTTAAATGTACTCAAAGCAACTCTTAAGAGCATATGATAACTTGGTGAGGCCTAGGAAATTGGTGGAATGGGATTTAGTCCTAAAGGTAGCGGTGAAGCGAATTCTGGGGCTCCCATTACCTAAATTCGTTGTGAATTGGGATGGACCTTTCATTGTAAATGAAGCTTACGATTCAGGTTGCTGCCTAATTTCTAAAATGGAAGAGGATAAACCTTTCAAGATTAATAACAAATGGTTGAAAGTCTATCATGTGTAGGCTAGTAACCTCAGTTAAAACAAATTATTTTTGTTAGGGTGAAATTTGTTCTAAGAGTAATTTCTTTTATAATCAGATGAAAAAAAAGTTTGTTCATAAATTACAAAGGTTTGAACTTTGCGATAAACAGAGATATGGAAACAAAACAACATATGGTGACAAAACACTATATCTTTTTCGTTAATATGATTTTTAACGATTACAAAAATATTGGGAGCTAACGTGCAAGGATTACATATGAAGAAAATACCAGCGGGGTGTCAGACCAAGAGAAACCATAGATCTGGGGAAGAAAAGAAATCCCTAGGTAGAACCGAAGTAGTTACAAGGAATGTTTGTTCTGTAACGATGGAACCCTCAAGTCTGGCATAGGCTTAATCCCGTTGAACAACCAGGGCCTAACGTGCTTGCATCGCCTTAAGTAAAGCCTCTTCAATAGCCTTGACACTGAGATCAGCAGCCTCCATCAAAGGCATCAATTCTAATAATTTAGCCTTTTCGGCCCGTTGGGCCTCCACCTACTTCTGGAACAGTTCCCTCTGGTTGGTCAGTTAGGTGGACTTCAGAACCTTCAAGTATTCAATAAGCTAAGAAAGATGGAAGCCATCCCTACCTAGCTCCCTCAAGTTGCCCAAATATTAATTTATAACAGGCCTTGATAAAGCTGAAGTAGGAATATTAACAACCTCAACCACCATAATCACCATACCCTGAAGCCTATAGCCCATCAAGATAGGGTTTGAACGAAGGTAGAGTAGGGTAAAAGTCTCTGGGTGATGGGTGGCCAATCGCTCGATAATAGTTTGATGGCAGGCAAAAAATTGAGGGTATTGTCTAAGGAGCTGCAAGAAAAATGCATGAGGGGCCACATCAGGAAGTGGCACTTCACGGTCGGATTCACTATCAGCTTGAATATTTGTCATTGAACCTTGGTTGTTGTGGATTGACTCATACGGTAAAGCTGGTTCCCGATGGGGCGAAGCAATAGGTGAAGGGTTTCATTGGGTTTGGTCTTTAACATGAATTGGCTCTCTTGCAACCTGAAAAAAGATAAAGAAATATGAGTTTTAACAAAAAAATCTTAACAAGTGGTTTTCATTGTTAAGTCAGCGTTACTGGTGGAGTTTGATAAAAATCTTAACAAGTGGTTTTCATTGTTAATTTACCATTACTGGTGGAGTTTGACAAAAAAATCTTAACAAGTGGCTTTCATTGTTAAGTCACCATTACCAGTGGAGTTTGATAAAAATCTTAACAAGTGGTTTCCATTGTTAAGTCACTGTTACTTGTGGAGTTTGACAAAAAAAATCTTAACAAGTGGTTTTCATTGTTAAGTCACTGTTACTAGTGGAGTTTGATAAAAATCTTAACAAGTGGTTTTCATTGTTAAGTCACCGTTATTGGTGGAGTTTGACAAAAAATATTAACAAGTGGTTTTCATTGTTAAGTCACCGTTACTGGTGGAGTTTGATAAAAATCTTAACAAGTAGTTTTAATTATTAAGTCACCGTTACTGGTGGAGTTTGATAAAAATCTTAACAAATGGGTTTTCATTGTTGAGTTACCGTTACTCGTGGAGTTTTGATGAAAAATCTTAACAAGTGGTTTTCATTATTAAAGTATCGTATCAGATTATTTCCTATTTTTCGTTATAACAAGCATAATGATAACACTTATGCAAAATAATAGGAGAAAACAACAGTTACCTCTTGGGAAATTGACGAAGGTACAACAGCAGGAATGGAAGCTTCATCCTCTATCGGCCTAATAGAAGAAACTTTCGATAGAGGAACCTTAATCAGAGCCAAAGCACCATCTCCTTCAAAAGGAACAAGGGTTAACACAACAGTTATCCCCACTAGAGTAGCTCCCATAGGATAAGTACCCACAGACGATATCGAAACTAGCGAAGGAATAGGCCCTGCAGAAGCAGAAGGAACACTAGAGCTAGATGCACCATTTGCAGCTGTAAAAAACTGTGCAACCACATGTTGGAACGGGGGAGTCAAAGATGGAGAAATTTGCAGACATAAACTTGAGTGTTATATATAAGAAATATCTTAGGGAAAAGGGGCAAGGCAAACATATATGTTACCCTAATGACATTGGCAAAGGGGGCCAATTCGGAGACTGGCCTCAACAAAGGAAGCTGCAAAAAAGCATCAACGAGGGAGGAGACTAATGGGGATCCAACTTCAACACGAAATATAGTATGTTACTTAGAAGATATGTCAACAAAAGAAATAAATAAATGGGAGATCTAAAAGTCATTACCTCAGGAATACTTGGCAAAATTGGAATAATGTCGAGAAGAACCACAGATAAAGGAGATGACTCAGAAGAAGCTAGGGGAGTCCCCCCTAGTTGATCAGATTTAACAAAGACATGAGACCTTCTGGCAACCTTCTATGCATGATGGGAGTGAGAGAGATGGGAATAGGTGATCCCGATCATGGGAGAAGGGGGAGGGGAGGCAATAATCACAGGCTGACCGAATCGTCCTCCTACAAAGGACTCACTGGGGGCAAATCCCTTTTTCAGCAACCTTATAACAAGGCAAACAAATTGGCACAAGAGTTACTTTAACTGTTATTAAGCTATAAATGGTTAAATGTTGTAAAATTTATCTCTTTCTCTATAGAGGAGTGTGATGAGATGATCTCAGGCGAGGCAGGAGGGGAATAGTCGCCATAAGACCTTTCAGTGAGGCCAGACTCAACCTGGGGACTATCATCAGCAACAGTTGGAGCTGCAGGGGGAAAGGCCTCAGGATGCACTTCGTAGGACCGTCTCCTTTGAATCTTAGTACTCAGAGTTTTCTTTTAACTGACAGAAGCACCAAGAGTGGGGGGACTCTGGAACTTTTTTTGCATCTTGACACCCCCTCCGTTGGATCCACGATAATGGTCGGGAAAGAAGCAACAGGAGGAGCAGGGGAAGTGGCCTCTTTAAATGTTCATTGCACCCTCTCTAGTTCGGTCTGACACTTGGTTTTTATCTCACCACTTAATTCTATAGGCATGCCAGGTGGAAAAGAGGCAATTAGGAACTCCTCTAGAGGGGAGTGGGACTCAGGTTGGGACTTAGACTTGTATGAAGCCCCACTCTTGGAAATTTTGGATTTCTTGGAGGGATATTTTGAAGGCCCCTCGTCAGAAGCACCCTCGGTAGTTTATTTGGGTGTGGAAGCTTTTTTGGGCCTGGGACTGACAGTGGGGACCATCGGGCAGTAGGGAGGCAGATCACTTGGAGGATCCTTCGAAGTTTTGCTTAGAGGGAACTCCACCCCAAGAACAAAATTACCTTTAAACCCCAGTTCCAAGGGAGGAAAAGAAAGAACTGGGGGATATGCCGACGGACTCTGAACGAACTCAACAATCATGGCCAATTGAATTAGCCAGTACTTAGTCGCAAATAGAGAAGTCACATCCCCTTTTCTTGTAATACTGGGGATGGTGACTCGCCCATCCATCGAGCTGACCCCCCCCCCCCCCCCCCCACAAGAAGCAGTAGAAGTGTAGAGAGAATAGGCCGCAGTGAAGGTGTCCTTAGGTGGGACAGCTGAAAAACTGGGCGAGGGACCCCTTGGTCAAAGCCAAATTAACTACTGCACCGATTGGGGTTGTAATGCTCTGAAGTATATCCCCATTCGGTGTAAAAGGGTAAAAACCCTGAAGAAAATAGAAGGACCATGGCCAGAGAAGGATTTCCAATAATAAGGTCCAAAGTAGTTACTTAGACCATCATGGTTTCATGTTGAAAAAAAATCCGAGTGTGGACAGAAATTTCTTCACTGTAAGGCCTCATGACAAAGCTATCAAGTTTGTCAATACCAGGAAGTATCTCCTTGCGGCTCTGTTTCTTATGATGAAGGTATAAACGATGGGGCGGGATGGTCTCCCCATGAGGAGGAGAAATGGTGTTGGCTGATACAAAAGGGAAACAGAAGTAAAGGAAGCCCGTTAAGAGTATGGTATTAGCAAAATTGGCTAGGTTATGACGGCCAAGGGACTGTTCCATATCTAGATGAGTCCTGTCCATCCAGGTGTAGAGGGAGCCTAATGCCATGGTCACGAGAGGAAGATTAATACCTCTATCCAAGAGTATGGATATATTCCCTCTTGGGCTGGTCATTTGGTTTGCCAGGCATCACGAACAGGGAAATAATAACAAGGATATAAGCTGGAAAATCATCACCCTTGCCGAAAATGGGGGAACGACGATAAAAACGTAGTTATTCCTGGCGAGCTGCCACCAGAGCGGTGGACTCCCTAGGGTAAGCAGTAGTAGCACTAGAGGAAAGAGAAGTAGAAGAACTTGAAGAGGTCATTATATATGGTGGAGAGGGAAGAAAGCTTCTAGGAAAGATAAAGGAGGCTGAAAATGGTGGAACACAGTCACCAGAGGTGGCAAAGAGGGCAAGAAATGAGAAAAAACATCGAAAAGCTTGGCAACAATGGCAGTTTGTTCCTATTCTCTCTCTAAAAAAGCTCTCTGAATTGAAGAAGACAAAGGAAGCGTAAATGAGGAAAATGGCTAAGTGTTGGATAATAGCCATTTGAATTTTCAAGTTGGCGTTTAGGTATCCCACCAAAGCACGTGCCAAGCCACCTATAATCATTTTAACTGGACACATGGCACTATAGGGAATACTCTGACAACTAAAAAGACAATCTCATGTCATCAATGAAGTGACATTTTAGGGGAAAGAGGGTTTTCTTTCAAAAGAAGTTATAATTTTGGCGCCAGAATTTATCATAAATACCATAAACTCTAGGAGCCTAAATGATAATACAACGAATTGGAGGGGGAACGACATAAATCGTTTCATTTCAAAACCATGATAGAGAAACTGCTACCATAGTTCAAAAAGCTACGATGTCCCCTCGCTATAAGTCCAAACGAGGTTTAACTTTGACTTAGGTACATCGGGGAGTATTTTGCTTTTTGAACAAGGTGATACGGTGTTAGCCAAACTATAGGTATATTAGGAAGAATTGATTTACAAGAACATCTCAAACGATCACAAGGCCACTTCGTAAGTAGTCCAAACACAATTAACTTTGACCTAGGAGAAACGGGAAGGATGCTAATCAGTAAGGGGACGTCCCAACGAGGTAGTGCCTTCAATTTAGGAGAATTTATGGAGGAAAATTCAACTCTGAGTCGACAGAAAGGCCATGATATTCAAAAAGGTAACGATGTCCCCTCTCTATAGGCCCAGGGCATGAAGAGCTTTGGTTCAGGTATATCGACGAGAATTTCACTTATTGATAGCAGATATAATGGCAGAAGTTGCAATGAATACGCCCGCAGAATTTTTTTCTAACGCATCAAACAAGGCATATCAGATTGAGAAGTTTTTCGTGCAGACATTTCTTGTTCACCACAATAAATCTTTACACGAAAGGGCAAATGTAGGGGGGTTTCCCGAAATAGCACAAGAGACTCAAGGGAAGGAGCCAGCGACGCAACTTAGTGAGCATGCTTAGTTTATTTATGTTCTTACTTAGTCACGCTGTAACTTTTGTTTATATTGGCCATGATGTAACGATTGTAATGATGTACCAATTGTATCTATTCAGTGTAAGGTCAAACGGTACTCGCAAGAGACGAGGCTTGGGAGAGCTTTTTGTAATACCCCGTATATTTATTGATTTTTAATTATGGGATTAATTAAATCAAATGAGAATTAATTGGAAATTAATCCGGACATGAATACTAACGAGTTGCGAGTTGGTATTTGATTATGATGCGTACATATGGTAATATATGAATATTGAAAATATTAAAATTATCGCGAGACTAAAATACGATAATTTGGGAAATTTAGTTGGGACGCGCGTGTCAGTCGCGTCAGGTATGAAATTATTTGAATTAAAAAGTGAATTTTATTTTTATCAACTGAATGGTCATTTTGAGTGCGCCAACGTGTTCGGGAGGGTCGAAATAGTCAGAAAACACTAGTCGGGGGTTTAGTTTGGGTCCCGGGGCATTTTTGGGCCATACCGATAACATAGAGCGGTATTTTGGTAATTTTAAAAATATGGGAATTAAAACCTACGAATTTTAGGAGTTAATTATATATTATTTAGGAACCCACTAAGCCCATTATCAGCATTAAGTGAGTTAGAGGGCTACGGGAGTTATAGGAGAGTTTGAAGAGTTCCAAAAATAAACCTCCAACAACCATCTTCAAACTTGGGAGAAAATCTATACAGAAAGGAGATAAGCAACCTTCATTTACCAACATCAATTCTGAAGAACAATCTAAGGCAAGTGATTTGATATTTTTAACGCATTGAATATTTCTTCCATGTTCAGTGTAGGAATTTCTCTTATCTTGAAAGTTTTGAAGAAAACCAAAGAAATTGTTGGAGAAACTTTGAATTTGGGTTAGGATTTGTATGTAGAATGATAATGCACTGATTTAATATTCGAAGAGTTGTATATGATGATTTAAAAATGGATTTTTGATGAGTAATTGGGCATAATAAAAATTATGGGTTCATGTTTATAGGGTTTGGGGAATATTTGGAGATTTACATTAGTTCCATGATGATTTGTAAGATTTGACCCCTAAAATATGTTAAGAGATGATCTAGGGTGATTAGAAATGGTTTATATACGTTAAAACATAAATTGGATGGACTTAGGATGGATTTAGAGAAGAGAAGAATTGAGAAAAACGGACTTGGGAATTTCTGGGCTGAAACTGCCATCTCGTTAGAAGACCTGCCCAGGACGTTCGAACGACCTCGTTCGAACGAACTTCTAACGAGATGACAGTATGACTTCTAACGAGTTGGCATTTCGTTCGAAGCCATTCGTTCAAATGAAACTCGTTCGAACGAGACTTCTAACGAGTTAACAGAATGGCCTTTTTAGCCTGAATTTATTTCTAGTATCCCGTAAACTTATTTAAATAGTAGAATAGCCCTCCCTTATTAACTAGTGGTTATACTTGGGAGATTGGGGTACATGGAAGAGTGAAACTTAGAATCGTGTAGTAAACCGGATGACAAATGTGGATTGGGAAACGAGTACCTAATGACGACGTGAGAAGAGTAAATAACTTAATTACATATGAACCGGGGACTTGTGAGTTGTAAAACACTAAATGTTGGTATAAGAATGAGATGTGTACCACTAATGAAATATTATGATATCTAAGATATGCGAATGCTTAGTAAGTAGTTATATGTGTATAACATACCTACCATACTTGCTATCGTGGGAGGTCGGCGTTCGATCAGGGCCATCTAATCTTTGTGTGCCTACGGGGGGGATTTAGATTGGTACCTCGAGGACATAGGTCAGAGAAGGACTTATTGAGAAGTTAATAAGTCTTCTGATCATGGGAGCGTAGGTATGTGCGTGACCCATGTGATGTGAACTATGTTCGCCTCCATTGTTTGTGATTGTTGTTAATGAAACGTTTCCTGAGAGATTCGGAATACGTGGTCCTTATGTACGTGATGTACCGGGATTGGATAGCAGAGTATGTGTGCACCGCAGCTTAGTCTCGGGGTGCTAGTATTGTATATTTATGATGAGAATAATATACTGTTAATTGAAATGTATTATCTTGAATAAATGTGAATATTAATAATAGGAACAGTTTGTCAAGTGGAAATGGAAGATCTCTAGTAATTAGTAGTGCTAATATGGGAAACTGTATAACAAGTTATAACACCCTGTTAACTAAAAGTTATTGGGAGTTTGAATTGAATATCGTATAGAAATGTTAGATTTTAGTATCGGACTAGTTAGAAATGGGAATAACTAGAATGGGTACGGGTGCGATAGGAGTGCACAAGTAGTTGAGAGGTGAGGAACTCATGTGAGTGCACACATTATCATGTACTTTATATTCACTGTTTAATGATATTAAACACTTGCAAAATTTTAAACTATTTTCACAATTGGGCTCTGACCCGTTTTCTTTCAAATCTATTTTGCTATAAAACCTTTTAGGTGCCCAGCCACAGGGACACCATGCATAGGAGTAGCTACCAGGTATTTAATTAGTCGGGGTGTCACACTTGTATGCTCTATCGAATGACCTTGCCGTGGTAATTTCAAAGGGACTTGATTTGGAGGATTGAGAAGTGAGACATCGTTGGGACTTGTCCTGACCACCTTAGATAAACCTGACAAAATACAGAGAGACCTTTCACCATGAAATATTATGCGGAGCAGCCTTGAGCCCCTTCGTAGTTTAATTTTTGAACCAAACTTCCCTCTACCTAATGTCACATCTACTCCAGGTGTTGTCACTATCCAGCTAAGCACTCTCTGAGTGGTACTTGAGTAAATCACTGTAGTATTGGGGCTGTCAGATGATTTGGTGAGCCATCTCTGTGGTGGCAGTCCTCTGACGTATAGTGGTTAGGCAAAAGGCATGTCGTGGCATTTAATGTTTATAACATAGTGTTGACTAGTCTATCAGGCATTTAATGTTTATGACATAAAGTATGGGGGGACATCTGTTCACACCTATAAGAGACTAAGGCATCTCAGGAGTGGTGTGAGGGGATATTTATGGGCCTCAACCACCTCTGAGAGAGGAGAGTTTTTTTTAGAGATCATCTGCTAGAGAAAGAATATATCAGAGACAAGTTATTACAAAACTAGGGCTCTTGCTCACCCACCATTGTCCTTTATTGTGAAGCTTTTAATAACTGACTATAGATCTTTCACTAGTTATTAGTGTGTTTGGCTGCCTGCGAGGGTGTATCTAAAGTGCTTACTTCTCTCTCCCTTTGATTGAGTTACTTCTGAGTTTCCTTCACTGTCATTTGAGTTATATATGAGTGTCTTGTGAGTTCAATCTGAGTGTTGATAAAATATTATATTGTGTGTTAACTTCTGTTCATTAAAAGAGTTTCTGGGTCATCATCCATCACCATACCTATAGGGGTTACACCTTAACTAGTATTACCACACTCCCAGGATACAAGGGGACCACCCTCTTACAATATATATATATATATATATATATATATATATATATATATATATATATATATATATATATATATATATATAAAAGTGTAGCCTTCACACCTTCTTAAGCGACATGTGTTAGTCTCATTTAATACACCTCTTTACTTATTCAAACATTTCCCCAAAAAATATATCTTTTGGTTAATTTAAATGTTTCCTAGCGATTCATTATATTTAGACCCTTCACTGACTTTCGGTGTCTTCTGAAACCACTTTTCAAATAAGGCTAAATCACTCTTTGGTTGTTTTTTTTATAAATGGTCTCTTTAAAAGAAGCAACAATTAAAAAAAATCTAAGCAACACTAAGTTGTTTTATATGTAATCATAAACTCAAGTAATAGTAAAGTAACTTTGTACACAAAGGCAAAGAAACTCAACAGCACCGGCTAAAAGATAAGACTCCTCATTTTCAATCTCAAAGGTAACATTAAATTCCTTCATACGTCCTGATTTTATGTTTTCATAATCTTGATTTTTAGGGCTTAGGGTTTTCATATATGCATTCACTTAAATAGCTTTGATGCCATTGTTAGAATTATAATTTGAATGCAAAAATTTGTTTGATACGATCACTTTAAAAGAGATGTATCATTTCTTGCGTGTATGGATTTTTGCCAAAATTAAAAAGTTGGAATTTTTTTTAACTTTATGCTATGTGTAATTATAAAGTTTTTGATTTATTGATTTTGTTATAATTTAATTTAAATTAATTATTTATAATTGTATCAGGTTTATTTATCCTTAGAAATTCAATTAAAACAATACAATTTATATAAATTCGACCACGCATCACATGACCTGCATGCTAGTTGGTATCATATATTTGTTTAGTTATGTCTAAGAAGTAATTTCTCTAACAATTTGAACCAATTAATGCTAAACCAATCTCCTAATTTTGTGTGAGGCTTTTTTAGCGCATGTCACTCATTTATTGTTTAATTTAATAAAATTGGATATTAGGATGTCCAAACAACTATTTCGTTAAGTATTTTAATGGAAGTTTAATGAAGGATTAAAATTGGTCATATTATAAACTTCAAATACCTTTAAAGTTTAAAAATAGGTAAAAATGTCGTACCCAGTGCACAAGGCTCCCACTTAACTGCAGGGTATGGGAGATGCGGATGTCGTTGACCTTGCCATCCACATGTCTCGAACCCGAGACTAATCGTAGCTTGGATGAGGGCACTTGCCATCGTTCCAATGTATGACCTCTAAAGGTTGTATCAAGTGCACAAGGCTCGCGCTTAACTGTAGGGTCTAGAAGAGATGGATGTCGACAGTCCTTACTCCCATATATGGAGAGGTTGCTCTCATGTCTCGAACTTGAGACCAACTGTAGCTTTTGCGATGGTAGTTGCCATCACACCAAGATACAACATTAAAAAAATAACCCAAACGTCAGGTTCAAAATACATTATTTATGCAAAATCAATGCCCCCAAAAATATTATACTCAAAACTTATTGTATAATTAATGGTCCAACTATATTTTCATACACAACAATCTAATATTTATAATTATAAATTAAGACACTTGCATGTCTTCCCGATCCAAGATCATATAAATATTATTGTCGAAACATAAATTCATAATTACATTAGGACCTTTGGGCTACCAATTATAGATTATGCATAATAACCTAATATATCGAAATGTTATTGTCAAACACATAATCATACATCCAATATTCAAAATTTTAAATTTAACCATTTCATCAATACCAAATAATACATAACATGAATATTAGAACAACCATGAACATAAAAAAAAATACAGCCCCCGTGGTGAAAAAATACATAATATTTGGGAAAATTGTAATTTTTGCTAAAAATAAAAAATTCGAGTTAGCACCACAGGGATGTAAAACATTTACTCCAGGATCTCAAAACAATTTACGTAATTCAAAAACTAATTTTATAGAGTGGGATATTGACGTCAACATTATTACCAAAAACGGTAAAAACGCAATTTTAAGGGTCTAAACGACGTAAAAACGTAAAAGTAGGGTCGTTCCCATTATAAATAATGAGTTTTATTTATTTTGACGTTTCGAGTCGACCATGTGAGTTTCGTAAAATTCCGAGTAAGTTTTGACCTTTTATTCTAACCAATGAGTATTGACGACAGAAGAAAAACGTCACAGAAAGTCTCAGACATACTTTAAGAGCAGATTTAATGACAGAAATAAGACGTCGCAGAAGGTCTCAGGCACAAAAGTAATTTAGTGACATAAATAGAAATGTCGCACAAAGTCTCAAGCACATATGTCATTATAGACGAACATCAATAAGAAAAATCATGAGATCTTAAACTTTAGCTCTGATAACATGTAAAATCATTCTTAAGAACTCCCTAATATTAATCATGAATACATTAATATGATTAAACTTTAACATACAATTGTTCTTGATAAAAGGATCTTAGATCTTCATGTTTTCACAAAATACGTCTAAGCGATATATATAAAATAAGACTTACCTTGATCCAATGCATTGATCAATCTTGTTTTAGAAATCTCTTTTAACCATCTTGATTAATCGCTCCATCAATCTCCCTTCTTGAAAAAATTACACTCAAATGGAATCTCGAAATTTCTCTCCCACCTCAGAAATAGTGTGTTATGAGATAACCCCAGATGGTGTAGGGTTCCTCTATTTATAAGGAGAAGAGGGCCGAAATCCTAATCAATGTGGGACTCTATTTCAAGTCTCCCACTAATGCCACTAACCATCATGTGACTAATGGATAAAATTGACCAAATCTTCTAATATTCGTATTTATCACGTTCCTAATTAATTATCTGATATTTATCAAGATCACATAATTGAAAAATTCATAAATTCGGAATTTAATATAATTGAAATTAAATAATTAATTTCGACACTTAATATTAATTTCCAACACCACCACCAACATGTCGGTGACAAAACTAGTTGTCCTTAAGAGGTGGTCGGAGAAAGAAAATGATAAGTTTGCCTCTGATTTTTCTTTTTGTTGTTAAATTTTGGTTATTATTTTATAAGTTTAAGTGGATATTTTTGGTTAGTTATTTGTTTACCACATTCACTCATTCATTGGTCAATTTAATAAAATGGACACATATTATGAGACACAAGACATCCAATCAGCTATTCCGTTAAGTCTCCTTCCTAACATAGGTTTAATGGAGGCTTAAAATTTCACAAGTTACAAGCTTCAAAGTTAATATTACAACTTTTGAAAGAGTAAGTCTAATGTTAGGTTTTTAGATTTCAACCTTCAAAAGTTATGTATATTTGAACATAGACATCGCATGTTTAGCTATTTGGAGATTGACCTTCAATTTCAGATGTAAAGTGTGAGTCAACCAAATAATGTCAATGTACATAACATTTCAAATGTATCATCATTTTGTTGTGTGAAATTATAAAAAAATTCAGTTAAATAATATTTATTGCGTTGGGACTATCGTTTAAAATTGGGAGTCAAACTCAAAAGTTTATATGGCAAAAAGTGTCATGGCAAAATTTTCATAGACAAATGTTAGGTTTGCCCACTTTGTACTATCAAACAACTTAATGAGTCAAAAATTAAAGTCAACCCAATGAGTTAAAAAGTAAAATAATTATTTCAAAAATAAATAAAAAATTGACTAAAACATAAAATATATTTGACTAAAATAAATAGATTTTACCAAAAAAGCAAATTAATACATTTTTTGAAACATTTAAATAATTTTAACGGTTATGAAAAAATATAAAACATTTTTAAAATAGTATTTAAGTGTTTAAAACAGTGTTTTAAATAATTTTAAAAGCAAATTTTTAGAAACAATTTTCGAAAAATAGTTTTAAACAATTCGTGAAAAATAGTTTTTTAAAGACAGTTTTCAAAATAGTATTAGAAATAGTTTTTAAAAGCTGTTTTCTAAAAATAGTTTTGAAACAATTTTTAAAAATAGGTTTTAAAGACTGTTTTTAAAAACAGTATATTAAAATGTTTTAAACATTTTTCTTAAGTTATTTAGATCAGTTTTATAAAATAATTATTAAAACATTAGAAAACATTTGAGAATAACATAAAAAATGGAGAAAAAATATTTATTCAAAGTTGGCAAATTTGTTGGCAAATTTTTCTCAACCAAACAGATAAGTAAAATTTGTCCACAAAAAGTGAGGAAATGATGGTAAAACACGGGTATCCATGAAAAATTTTGTCAAGACAAATTATGTAACCAAACGGACCACCATAATGTTGGCAAATCCTCTATTTACCAACTTATTTATCAATTTTCATGACAAAAGTGGATAATCAAACGAATTCTTAGTGATATTTTTCACTGTGTTTTACTATTTTTGAGTCAGCGAGAAAGAGAGAGAGTAATAATTATTTAGTGAAGGAATGATAACCAATAATTGCAGACCCACAAATTTGAATTGATATATTGGATTTCACAAGGCTGATATTTAGGACCCCATAAGTTTGAAGTAATGGAGAAGTGAGAAAGACTACTTTTACCACAAATATCATGTGCTTAATTGGAAATATACCATCTCGATATGTGTCGAGTCCCTATCTTGAATCTTTGTAGAGCTAACAAAATATCTTTGGCACAAAAATGTAGGCTACAATGAGAAACAATATATCTCTAATTAAAAGAAAGGAGAAAAAAAGTCTAATGAGATTAGGTAATGTATTTATGTCACTCTCCTCCCTATAAATCTTCCCCCACATAAATTAATTTGGCCAATTTCACTAAGATAGGAGTATAATTTGTCAAATTAGGATGCCAAACTCGATAAGATATTGTAGCATTAATAATGAATACTTCGGCCTAAACCGACTATTCCAAATGTAAAGAGCAAAGCCATGTATGACATACAGTGCAATTGAAGAAAACCTTAAGCCTGCTACAATTAAAAACTTTCTAAATAAAAATAAAAGGAAGTAGGTTGAAAATATGATATTGAATTAATTTGACGCCCTTAGTTTTTCCAAAAACTACAAGAATTAGAGCTGTCCCACTTGATGTATCTCTATTTCAAATCACAAAATTGTAAACCCCAAAGAACAGCTGTCAAAACTCTCTCTGGGATTTTTATGCAATAATTTTATTATAAGCATTTTAACATTTAGGTTATTTAAAAAAAAACTAATTGATTTTTTGGTCTTTAAAGAATTATTTTACTATTCAATCAAACATAGTAGTGAGATTACGTGGACATATAATTTCGTTAATGTCGCAATAGCAGTGACACGACAACACCGGTTACCATATCAGCATCTTCCGCCAACGTCTTTGAACATGTTGTCGTCTTACATCATCGTTGATATTAACGTGACAGTCGATGCTAACATGTTAGTGCCATATTAGTGATCCTATATATTAATTAATGAAACCAAATATAATTAATGTCTCAATTCGTAAATGAATTAATTTATCAAAGAGTCAGTTTATAATTTTGAAACAACTAAGCGGAGCCTGAGGTTCTGTTTGGTTGCATAAATTGTTTGATTATGTAAATTGGCTCATTGTGAATTAGTGAATTGTAAATGAGTATGTTTAAAATGAATGCAATGTTTGGTAATCTGAAATTGATGTTAAGGTTCTATGAGGAAAAAAAAAATTAAGAGAGAGGCGAGGGAAGGAAAGAGAGAGAAGCATGCACTTTATGTGTCTTCTATTTTAAATTGATGAATTTCATATTTTTTATGAAATGATCAAATTTTAGATTTTATACATAAATTAAATGAAGCAATTAATGAATTATTTCATTGGTCATTTACTGTTTAGGAGAAATTTGTTTATAATCATTAGCACTTGGGGTACACTACTGTCCATTATAGTTGATTGGGTGTTGTTTTAATGAAAGTTGTTAGCTGTCACTCAATTGCCAAATGACTTATTTGCCCCTCTGTCCTTTCATCTCAATCAACAATTTGGACAAAATTATTTTATATAAAATTATTTTTCAATTGTGTGTGTATATATATTAATAATGCTCTTGTGCGCACTAGTCCGCATTTTAAGAATGCAGACCGGACATGTGTCACCTAACAGTGCGCCTAGAAATTATCGCCTAAATTATAGGCGCACTCTCCCTCTTTTCTGAGCTCACCGCCAGGTAACACATGTCCGCTAGCATTCTTAAAATGCGGACTAGTCCGCACAAGAGCAGAACTGATATATATATATAAGTACATATAAACTATACGGTTCATATATACTAAGAAATAAAAGTGTTTTTTAATAAAAAGTTTTTTTTCAGTTTTTTCTCCTTTTGTAAAAAATAGTCAATTTTTTTTAAATTAAAAACAGTTATATATAAAAACTTTATTTAAAATATAGTTAAAAAAGTTATTAAAAAATGTTAAACCGTGACTTTTATATTAAAAACATCTAAAATATATATAAAAAAATATTAAACAAGCATAATATAAATGTTTAAAAATATTTTACAAGTGTTTTAAAATAACTTTTTAAATTATTTTCAAAAAAGAATTTCGAAAAAAAATTGCTTTTCAGTATAAAAAATGTTATCCACCAAATAAAATGATTTTCAATAAAATAAGTTTTTTTCAACCCAAATAATGATTTCCATAAACGAAAATAAATAAATTCCTGTATAAAAATAAAAAATAAAACTAATTTCAGGTAAAAAAATTATTTCTAGAAAAAAAAAACGTTTTTCCACCAAAAAAAAAAGATTTTCAATAGAAGAAAAAAAATCAACCCCAAAAAATATTTCCAACTACAAAAGAAATTAAATCCAGAAAAAAAGTAAAAAATAAAACTGATTTCAGTTTTGAAAAAAATTGTTTCTGGAAAAAAAAACATTTTTCACCAATTAAAATAATTTTCAACACAAAAAATTTTGTTTTCCAACGAAAATGATTTTCAATTACAGAATAAATGATTTCCAGCAAAAAATATGAAAATAAAACTGATTTCAGTTTAAAAAATTATTTTCAGAAAAAAATATATTTTCCACCAAAAAAATGATTTTCAACAAAAAGAAAAAAATCCACCCAAAAAATCATTTTCAACTACAGAAAAAAATATTTTCGGCATAACAGTACGAAATAAAATCGATGTCAGCTAAAAAAATATATTTCTCACTTAATAAATGGTTTTTAAAAAAGGGAAAAAAAATTCCACCCAAACTTACTTCGCCGGAAACCTATCAAAAACTCCAGCCACAACCTGAATAGCATATTGAAAACTGATACAACAATGAATGAAAAAAAAATCGATGAACACCGGTAAAATGTAGTAACCTCTGGTGGTTTATTTTCCTATAAACTTCGAGCAGATGGATCTTTGAACTGCAAGAGACTATTATTGTTACTCCAACCCACCATGGTTTTAAATTTGTATAGAAATTGACGCATCGGAGAGTTAACCGACATACCACAGTTGAAAGATTTGATGCGCCTTCGGCATTTGATCTGTTTGCCCCATGTTTGTAGAACCGACGTTTGATCATTTCCCCTTGTTTGTAGAATCCGCATTGGATCAACTGCCCCAACCCTATTGTTTTTTGAGAAAAGTACTCTTACACCCCTCATAAACAAATTTTAAACATTAAGGGTCCATTTGATAACTCAATTTCAAGTAATGGAAATGGAATTCGAATGCCAATTTCAATTTCGTGGAATTGAAATTGGCCTTCCAATTTCAATTTCAAGCTTTGGAATTAGATTGTCAAATGGATCCTAAAGAAATTTTGACAAATTTTAAACACTTAAGTCCACTTATTCTCTTTTTCTAAAACTCCACGCTAGTGGCATAACAAGTGGACCTAATTATAAATTATTCTTGAGTGTTTAAAACTTGTTACCAAGGGACCTAATTATAAATTACCCTTATTTTTTTAATAAACAAGGGGTATTTATAGTATTTGAGTGTAAATAGTATAGCTGTTAGATGAACGTTAGGTGAAATCGTTAAAATAATATTCATGTAACTATAATGTAAAGTAGTGTAATTTAAGTCTCAATTATTATGAATAAATGTACCTTAAATAGTAAATGACTCTTATTTCATTGAAAAAATCAAATATAATTAATAAATCAATTTATAATTTTGAAACTGTTAAAGCAGAGCTAACTTAATATCATTATTATTGAACTAATCTCATTAACACATTAAAGTTATTTTTAAAATACGTTATGTCGGCTATTTATTCATTAGATTCATCTTCGGCCAAGCATGTGCTGCCATCATTGGGTTCTATGCAGCACATACGTTAGGAATCTTATAAACGTACATTCTCAGTATTTCCTATCATGGCTGCAAACCTGGGCAGCCTTGGAGATTTGGGTACCCAACAACAATTTTTTAATGCCCAATCAGAGGACTGATATCTGCAATAATTTAAAGCATTAATCAATGATGCAGTCAAACACCATTTTGAGTCTTGATGGCTTCAAAATGAACATTTTAAAATAAACTCTATTCAATCTAATTATACTGGATTCTGTGGAAATTATATTAGGAACTCAATCTTATTATTTTTTTTTTTTAGCATACTATAAGGTGTTTAGATCAGTTTGTGCACACCTCGATTAATCTCCATTCACGGTTCGTGACTTCTATTGATCAAACATTATTTGAACAGTGCCGAAAATCGAACTAGGGATCAAATTCAATTCAATTAATATTTGGTTTGGATCAGTTTGTAATCTATACAATCCAATTCCCACACAAATTTCTTTTTTGAAAAAATGCATTGGTCAATTATTTTCGCATCGGATGATCGATGTGCGCATGAGGTTTCTTTTTGAACGTTGTCCAATCCATTGTCATCAGGGCTTCATAGCATATTAAATTTTCACGAAAAATAATTACAAAATTAAACAATAAATAAAAAAAATGGGTTAATTACACTTTTCTTCTGAGCTTTATTCCATTTTTCACTTCGTCACCCAAACTTTCATTTACTAATACTTAACCTTATAAACTTTCAAAACGACTACAAGTAACCTCTTACCGCTCGCACCGTTCATTTTTGGACAAAAAAGTGGATCATATGCCATGCACATAGGGGAAAATGAGGTTATTTTTGTTCATTTTCATATAGATGATTACTTCTATAATTTTTTACAACCATTTTACCTTTCTCTCTCTCTCCCTCTCACTTTCACACCAAGACCCAACAACCATGGTTGCCCCTAGGCCTGTAAACGGATCGAATTCGGATCGGATCAGGCAAATCCAAATTCATATTCGTTTATGTTAAACGGATTCGGATGTGATCCGTTTATTAATCGGATCGGATCAAGCAAATCCAAATCCATATCCGTTTATGTTAAACGGATTCGGATCCGATCCGATCCGATTATGTTAAACGGATTCGGATCCGATCCGATTATCCGTTTATGTTAAACTTGATTTGCAACATTTTTATTTTCAACTCTTATTTCATAAATTTACTTTGCAAATGTTCCAAAAAAATATATAATGAAATAAAGAACTATTATAATATATATTTAAAATATTATTAAATACAATATATATATATATATATATATATATATTAATCGGATCGGATTATTAACGGATCGGAGTATATGAATTCAAATCCGCTCCATTTAATAAACGGGTAATCGGATTTCGGATTTTATGCATGATCCATATCAGCTTAAATTGTTCGGATTCCGATTCGGATAAAATTCGATCCATTGATAGGCCTAGTTTCCCCCACCCCCTCTTATCTTCATCTTCCTCTCTCCCTTCCACGCCCGAATACACACACACATATTCACAGACACACACACACACAATCGCAGCTTCTTCGTCTTCCTCTTTCACTCTCTTTCATACGCACGAAACCACATATACACAATGAAGAGACAAAAACATTGATTTGGGTGGATTTTAATTTTTTGGTTGGATATCGATTAAATCAAGGCTTTATTTTAGATCTAGGTTTTTAAGAACTGAAATAAAGTTTTTTGGGTTATTTGAGTTTTGACGCCCATTAATTATCCGTTATTGAGTTAAACCCGCACAATTATTATTTTTTGGGGTTTGGCCCCCATTTCGTTAGTTGATTGATAAGTATCTTATTTCATGCCTAAAATGTTTAACATACTCTTCCCTCATTCTTTATTTAACAACCATGATTTGTAAAAAATAATTTTTTAATTAGAAAAAACATTTTTATAAAGAAATAAAAACAAATTTTTGTTTAAAAAAACTCGTTTGATAGTTTTAAAAAGTTGTTTTAAAAAATGATCTGTTTTTTAAATAAAAACTGGGGAAAACTGTTTTAAATAATAAAAAATAGTTTTTTACATAAAAGTTATATGCTTACAGACAAAATTGTAAGTTATTTATAAAAAAACGTTTTTAACCGTTTTCTATACAAAAAAAATATTAGAAAAGATAATTAAAGCATTAGTTTTTTATTTTTCGAAAGTTAAAAACCCGTTAAAAATATTTATTTTATATATAAAAAAATCCCTTTTAAAAAATAGTTTCTTGTAAAAAATAATTGAAAATAGTTTTTAAAAGTATAAACTTATTTTTATGAAAAACAGTTTCTATATTTATTTCAAAAACTACTTTGTATTTTTTATAAAATAGTTAAAGCTTTTTTAAAATTTTAAAATAGTTGAAATAGTTTCTTTATTTCTTCAAATAGTTAAAAAAAGTAAAATAAAATGGTTTTTATATTAAAAACTGTACATAATTTATAAAAAAAAGTTAAAAAATTGTTTTTAGATCTCAAATGTTAAAAAACATTACAAACATTTTTTAGGTAAAAAAACCCTTAATAAACATTTTCTTATAAAAAGTTTTTCTAACAGCAGAAAACAATTTTTAAGTTGTTTAAAACATATTTCTGTAAAAAAAAACTTTTATTTTTTATAAAACAGGTCAAACATTTTTTTAACTAATAAAATTGTTTAGACAATTTCTTTATTTTTTAAAACAGTTAAAAAGGTTAGAAACAGTTTTTTATTTAAAATAATAATTTTTTACTTTGTTAAAAAAAATGTTTTCAAAAATAAAAACTTTTTTATACAAAAAAGAGTGTTTAACTTCATAACCATTTGAATAAATAAGAAAATGTTTTAAAATTAAAAAAAAAAGTTTAACTTCTTTTTTTCGAAAAAATACAAACCATTTTTATAAAAAATGTTTTTATATAATAAGAAAACCGTTTTTAAATATAAAAACTATTTATCAAAAAATTAAAATATTTTTTTTGAAAAATAGTGTATTTAATTGTTTATTTAACTTTTTTAACTAAAAAATATTTTTCTCAACAAACCTTTGGTCTAATGATATGAAAGCACTCTTTCAATCAAGAGGTGTTGGTTCGAAACCTCTTGGGTGTGCTCCCTTGAGGTATTTCCATGTGCCCTTCAATGCATGTTTCAATGGGGAGGACTATCCCCACTTTGTTTGTGTAGCTCATCATTTTTCTTTTTGTGTTCGTGTAAGGGTGGAGAGACTTTAGACCTCCAACTTTTTATTAAAAAAATAAAAAATATTTTTATAAATAATGGTTGTTGGGTAATGAATGGGGTATGAGCATTATAGACATTTTTAGACCTAAGATGAGTAACTTAACGGTCAACTGATGGATTCAGTCAAAATGGTGGTCAAACCTAAAGAAGTAAAAATTGTGGGTGTTTGACTCAATAACGAATAATTAATGGGTCCCAAGACCCAAATAACCCTCATCTTAAATGTAAAGCTTATATAAGAATTAGGATAAACATAAGTGGGAAACGTTAGCTAGTTCGACAAATTTTATACGAATTAGTTCAAAGGCAAGTCCTGATTATTGTTATCTACTGACTCGACTGATTTAAGATAGATTAGTTTGAGGACTAAATTTATATCAATATCACCCCTTATCCTAATGTAGAACTTGGATAAGATCCAAGATAAACATAAGAGGGAAACAGTAGCTAGTTCGATAAATTTTATACAAATTAGTTCAAGGGTAATTCTTTATTATTGTTATCTAATGGCTCGACTGATTTAAGGGAGATTAGTTTAAGGACTAAATTTATATCAATATCACCCCCATCCTAATATAGAACTTGGATAAGACCCAGGATAAACATAAGAGGGAAACATTAACTAGTTTGGCCAATTTTATACAAATTAATTCAAGGGCAAGTCTTTATTATTGTTATATACTTGCTTGGCTGATTTCAAATAGATTAGTTTGAGGACTAAATTTATATCAATATCATCCTTGTCCTAGTGAAAAAATCTAGTTATGATTTAGAACAAGCATAAGAGGAATAGAAAGCTCAGAGTTTTACTTGGAAAATTACAAGTTGTTTGGACAGTTTCAATAAAAGTTAGTTTGACGAATAATTGATATTGCGTTAACTTATTTAGCTAATTTAAGAATTGGTTAGAATTTTTTTTTTGAGGAGATAAAGCCATAATCACCGAACAAGGTTTGACATCAACAATTTATAGGTCTCATAGGACCATTTGGCCTTTATAGGGTCGCTCTGTACATTATTGGGGCCCTCATCTCCCTCGACCTTCACAGGGTCAGCCTGCTCGTATTTGGGACACTCAGCTCCCTCAACCTTAATAAGTTCGGCTACAACATTTTAGTAACCCTCTAGTGCCTCGTCCAAAATGGGGTTGACCTCAACAATTTAAGGGTCTTATGAGATTATCAACCAACTAAGGTTCAGTTGTAGATTTATAAATAAGGAATGAGTAGAAAATAGTGAAGCATATGGGGGCATCGAAAGAAAAACCTTTCAATATTCACACGCTTGACCAAAATACTTTTGGACAATCACATCAAAATAAATCAAAATGGAATGTAAAAGGGCCTATGGCATAGCAAATGATAACTCTTAAGGAGTTAAATGTAACATCTCTCAGAAGGGGAGTATCAAAAACTACAAACCAAGCATAAGTATTTTAACAAAAATAAGAATAATGCCATGCTGGGCTGAATAAAGTGTACCAATAATATAAGAGATAAGAAGATGGAAACTAAAGAACAATATTTTCAGTAATGCCATAATCAAGTGGGGTCATTCCCATCATCATTATCATCATCTCCCTCTTCGGGAGCATCCACAATCTGATGTGCAACTCCAACCTCAGTAACTTCCCTCTCATATTCTTTTGCGTCAAACTCCAAAGAAAGGGCACTACCCATATCATCATTCTTAAGCTAACTATCAACCTCCTCATCGATCTCAGGAAATTCGCGGCTAACCCATACTTTCATATCGTTATAACTGCGTTTGATGTAGTATAGGCCCATACCCTGGAAGTCGAGGGAATTGTGATACTCGGTGATAATATCCACCTTGGACTTCTTTACGACCTCATCCAGCCTCTTATTAAAGTTGGATTCGACTGACTCAAGTGTAAGATTATCTAAGATTATCCTCTTCCTTCATTATAGTAAATTCAACATCTTTAGCTTTCTAGTAATCCTCAAGATCCTTATTTATTTTTCTCAAGGTTCTAAAAAACGCGAGGCGTGGTCGAGGCGTGGAGGCCAAGCCTTAAGCCTTAGAAGCCTAGGCGGGCCTTGGCGTAAAAAGGCGTGAAAAGGCGTTTAGGCCTTCTTAATATATTTTAAACATATATTAACTATAACAAAGCTATTAAAATACTAAAATTGTACGTATCATAAAAATATGTCTGAATATATGCAAATTAAAATACTATTTGATTATTTTGGATGAGATAATGGTTCGGTTAGTAAAAAAAATCTTTAAAAGGCGATATCATTTCACTAAAGCCTTGTTATTTTTAGAAAAAAGTGCGCCTTAAAGGTTTTACCAAGAATAAGGCGTAAAAAACTTAAGGCGGGGGGTTTCTCCCAAGCCTTAAGCCTAGGCGGGTTTTTTATAACAGTGATTTTTCTTATCAGTCTCTCGTATATCCCCTTGTACATGTCCAACGCCTTTTTGTTAGCATTAACATTATCCAGAGCTTCATTATTTTTCTGGATCCACTTCTCAAGGTCAGTTATCATCATCAAACCCTGCAAAAAGTAAATGGAGGATACAAATGAACACAAGTAATAATCAAAGAGTTCGGTATTAGTCATTCTTATGCATCAGCGTATTATGCCTCGACGATAAAGGATTCGACATCAGTCATTGTAGACTCATTCTTATGCTTTGACTAATTATGCCTCGACCTATTATTCCTCGATCATCAAAGGGTTTGACACCAGTTATTATGGACTCGTTCTTATGCCTTGACTAATTATGCCTCGACCTATTATTCCTCGACCATCAAGGGTTTGACACCAGTTCTTATGCCTCGACCATTTATGTATCGACCTAATATGCCTCGTATATAAAGGGTTCGACCCCAGTCATTTTGAACAACTAGTTATGCCTCAACGGGTTCATCCTCAGTTATTGTGGGCACCTACTTATGCCTCGTCTATCAAGGGTTCAACACTAATCATTTTGGACTCATTCTTATGCCTCGGTCTATTTTGCCTCGTCCCGAGTTTGGCCAATATGCATTTCAAAGTTCATAGCCTCCAACCTCCTATCATTTTCGAAGACATCTCAGAAGATTGAAGCCTATGCAGCAATTGATAATCATGGATATTATATCTCCTCAGTTTTACAAAGATTTTACCTTTTAGGGACGGCCTCACACGGACAGTCTCAGAAAGATCGGCCTCAGAAGAGTTGGCCAAAATCAGACAAAAATGTATGAACCTCCATAATTTATCAGAAAGAGTACTTTCTCCCTTCCAAGACTAGACAAGTGGTTGCATGTGACATCATCACAGGTGAGGAGAATAATCTCATTCTAATGCACATTCCAAAAGGACAGGTGGCGTGCATCCAATGGTAAAATTAAATTGGGTATGTTTCATGTGACTTGGGGTGCACACTACACCGCATGTCACTTATAAATAAAAATGTACTGTTACATGTAAACTAAGTCATTTTTTTGTACTAAAACTCTATAGAAACCATTCTAGAGAGAGAGAGAGGGTAATTATACCCTTGTAAATCAACTCAAGTTATAATGGAAAGTGAACTACTCAACAATGGATGTAGGCCCAGTCAGGCTGAACCACTCTAAAACTCTGTGTTTGATCTTATTTATTGTATTTAATTACTCTGCATACTATTCATCACTCTTGTCCAGAATTAATTCTTAGAATGACTCACTGAGTTACCTTTATACGGTTTGAGATATTATTTATGTGTATCATCAATAACGAGTAGCTCAAAATGGTGAATTCATTTTTCAAGTAATAAAATCACTTTGGTACATACTCCATTGTCACATCAATGTCACATGTCATGTAATTTTCGCAATGACGTGTTGGTGTGACACCATCATTATATGACAATTACTAAAAAGGGACTCAAAATCAAAATACGTTTACGTTGCAATTGATGCTAACACGTGTCACGCCATCCAACTAAAGTCACTGTAATATACACAATATAACAATTTGCTTATTGGTAATGATATAATAATGTTAGTTTAAAAATGAGTTATTCGGCGAAATGTCCTTCAACATTTTTTAATCAACAATTAGTCTAAATCTTCTTATTTTGTTTCAAAAATCTCCTAATCATATTAAATGGTCACAAACATTTTTTTCTTATCATAAACCAAAAGAAAAAATTATCAAACAAATGAACAAGAAATTTTTTGAAACATAAAAAATGTGAACTTAAGTACAAAATGTACCTAGTTCATAAGGACTATAAAATAGTTGTTCCTTTAAAATTTTAAGAATAATTTTAGTAATCGAATATAATTAGAGTCTCTCTATTCCCACTTCAAATTAACATTCCCCCACTCCACTTTTATGTAAAAAGACCTTAATACCCACAAAATTTAATAACTTAATCCAAAACCCACCCAACCCCACCTCTTCCATCTTCTTCTATTTATTTAAAAAAACGTTTTTTTAATAAAATAATATTTTTACAAATAAACTGTATTTATAATTGATTTTTTACAAAAAAAAAGTAAAAATAAAATTGTATTTACAAAAACACTTAAAAATTTCTATTTTTAATAAAATCATATTTATAAATATTTAAATAGACAATTTAAAAAAAAGCTCTACTTTTTTTTCTTTTTATAAGATACAGTTAAACAAAGTTTCTTTTTAATTATAAAAAACAGTTGTGTGTGTGTGTGTATATATATATATATATATATATATACGGAGTCGTTCAGGAGCGGACTCAAAGAACGGGTCTACTAATGGACCACCCCCAAACGACGTACTTTTGGTGGTGAAATTACAAGAAAACCCTCACTTCACCCAGTTTTCATGTAATTTCACCCCCAAAACTACGTCGTTTGGGGATGGTCCGTTAGTAGACCCATTATTTAGGTCTGATATACGTTTATATATATATATATATATATATATATATATATATATATTAAAAAAACACTGTTTTAAAGATAAAACCAACATTCCATTTATTTTAATAAAACACAACAATCCGTTTTTATATATAAAATGTACAAGTTGTTGTTTTTTTCATCAACAATTGTTTTGTAAAATACAATCAAAATATATAGAATTTTCTTTCAATACACTAATATATACATATACTATTGTGCATTAATGTCTTTAGAGATAAAAAAAAATAGAGAACACAGTTTTTTTATTAAAAAGTAAAAAAAAAAACTCTACAGTTTTTTTCTTTTTATTAAAACAATTCTTTTTTTTGTTATTATTAAACTTTAAAAAAAAGTTTTAAAAAACTGTTTTTTTTATATTAAACGTTTTTTTTAATTATAAACTGTTTTGAAAAACTTTTTTTATATATCGAAACAATTTATTTAGAAAGTTTATATAAAAAAAAAACTATTTATGAAAAATAGCATTCCGTTTTTATATCTAATATGTACAAATTTTTTTTTCATCAAACAATTATTTTTGTAAAATACAATCAAAATAATGTAGAATTTCCTTTCAATACACTAATATATACATATACTATTTTGGACTAACGTCTTTAGGGGTTAAAAAAAAAAACAGTTTTTTTTATTAAAAAAAATAAAAAAACTCAACAGTTTTTTTCTTTTTATAAAAACTGTTATTTTTTTTTTGTTATTAATAAACTTTAAAAGGAAAGTTTTAAAAAACTATTTTTTATATATTAAAAGGTTTTCTGTAATAATCATTTTTTTGTATAATCCAAACAGTTAATTTATTTTAATAAATAAATAAAATGTTTTTTTATACATATACAAATATTGACTTTTCTATTTTATGTCTTGCACAAAATAAAGTGGGCTGTGTATTTTGAAAGAGTAAAAAGAATTTGAAGGTTTAAAGGGGAATATAGTCATTGACAATAAAATTGGAGTGAGAGAAGGTTAATTTGGAGTGGGAATAGTTGAACTCTATAATTATTTGTTATATTTTTTGAAATCCGTAATTTAACACTTCGAATATTTATCATTTAGTGCGGAAGATACCCCTGTGGAAGTAGTCGAGAGATAATGCAGTAGAGATATAATTTACATCTTAAAACAAAAAATCCAATTTTAATCTCGCCAAACATCCGAGACTTTACTTCAATTTTGTTCTAAGCGAGTTAGATAGAAAATTGGGTGAATCACATGGAATACAAACATAGGGTGAAGAGCTTCTGCTTCTTGTATTAGACGTAAAGGTTTTGTTTGACACATAAGAAAGGGGCATTCTTCTTAATTAATTCATTGACTTCAAGGCAATTCATAGATTACTTTATTTAATTCAATATGTTGCAACTTCCCTATCAATTTATTTTTCTCTGTATCAAAATCAGAGAAGTATTATTTAAGGATATGCGCCCAAGGCACCACAATTTTCTATCTTAGATACCACATGGCTCCATTAACTTAAAACATACACAAATTTTAAAGTATGAACACATCACGGGGTTTACCTCCTCTCGCGGTCCCCGAGAATATGAGGTTACGAAGCGAACTCACTAATAAAGTCCTTATAATTTTTTATTTAACGATAACATATAATTATTTAGTTTGATAATAACATCCTAATATTTAATATAATTTTACCCAAAATGCAAGTGTCTGTTGTAATATAAATTAAGAATATCATATAAAATGTGCTCATTAATAAAACGTGAAAAATATATATTAATTTGGAGATTTTGATTTTTCAGGAATAGACTAATATAATTTAAATCAACTAAAAAATGATTTTTTTTTATCAAATATACGAAATAATAACCGTAATTAAATATAGAACTCAAAAATTTAAATATCTTATGGCATTACAATTAACTTTTTAGTTAGTTGTTGTAAGGACAAATTTTTTATAGAGTCAAAATTTATGTATTTTGGCTCATTTCGTATTTGGACAAAATTTTTTAGTCATAGGTTATGACTTGTGTGTGTTGAACTTTCAAGCCTATGACATGTTTGTTTGAAGACGTAGCGGCAAAGTTTCAGAGATTGCATTTATCGTGCCATGTTTCGTCTTCAACTTTCGAGGATCTGTTAGGTATGAATGTGTATATATTTTGATCCTTGGAATTTAATACCCGGTGTTAGTTTTTATAAAAAATGTTTGAAGGGAGTTTTTAAAGATTTTCGAAGAAAAATATTTTTTCTCTTTAAGTCATTCAAATGACTTTATAGTCTTCGTTCGAATGAGAATGACTGTTCATTCAAGCGACCTGCAAACGAACATCGAACGAGGTTTTTCTATTAGCAGAACAAATATTGTTAGAAGCTCGTTAGAAGTTGGTTCGAACGAGATAAGTTGTTGGTTAAAATGAGTTTGGTTTTGGTTCGAACAAGATATACAATTTCCTTCAAACGAACTCCTGTTATCATTCGAATGAGTCCTCAAAATTTGTGCCGCCTCGAAAAACGTATTTTCTATATAAAAGGATCTTGGAATAAGTTTTTAAAGATGTTTTTGATGAAATTGAATCCCTCTACATATCCAAAGTCTCTCAAACCTTAGTTTTACATCAAAGTGTTTAAGATCCAAGTTTCATTATCATATATGCTTGGAGAAGTTGTTTGTTGGAACCAAGAATGTTTATTCTTTTCATCTTGTTATGAATCGTTTCGTACGGTGGATTCTGCATTAGTTGTTTACACACGGTGGACTCCGTGTTTATTTTGTTGCGATGAAGACGTGATGCGTACATGTTCCAGATCCATAAACAATTATTGAGCCTTATCGGTGGACACTAAGGCGTGAGTTGACTCACACGTTGTGGCAGTTGCGCGGGTGGACTCATGCGTATCACTATGTGAAGGTTGGGGAATGAAGATAGTCAAGGCTTACAAGGGCGTCAAGTCATTATATAAGTCCACTGTCATGTCCTTTATAAATCAATACATAGTGAATTTGCATGGCTAGACCGTCCAAGATTTTTTTTTGAGCTTTTCTCGTACATCGGCTTATTGTGTGGATTGATTTATTTTATCATGCTATCACCCAGATGCATGCTTTAGGATAAATATAAAATTGGTTAATATATTTTAACACAACAATCAGTTTAAAATTAGTGCTAAGTATTGGGTTAATTAAACTGTTTAATTTAAAAAAATTAAAATTAAAATTAGTTTATGTGTTTTCACCATCCTCCGTACTTTAGAGACTTCAAATTGGTAATAGAGGAGGAGCCTATTAGTTAGTTAGGCTATAAATTCAGGTATTTTCAGTATGGATGGTTACTCGTTATCTAGTCCCTCTATGTTTGATGGGTCTAATTACGTCTATTGGAAGACGCGCATGAAATCAACACTTGAGGCGATAAACGAGTGAGTATGGCTAGAGGTTATTAGATGGTGGACCCCACTCAAGACTTTACTAGGTGAAGTTCGTGTACCTAAACTTGTAAAAAGTTAGAGTGGGGATGAGTATAAGTTGTATACTTATAATTTACATGGTTTGAATGTGTTGTTTTATGTCGTCATTCTAGAGGAGTCTCACCATATTATGACATGTGAGACGTTTAAAGAGGCTTGGGACATACGCCAACTCATTAATGAGAAAGCTAGTGCTGTTAAGACTTCTAAACTGTGGCACCCCGCCTAATTAAATACCGGGCGATCAATCCTTTATTAAATTAAAATCAAGGTGAACAGTTGGTTCATTCTTAGCATCACTGTCGCAAAATAAAAAAATTCAATTTAAACACCCTAAATAATTAAGGTAAGTGTCAAAACAATTTAAAACTTTATTTCCATCTTTATTAAATTACAATTTGAAAACCTTTTAAATAACCAACAGTTTACGAATCACACAAGTGCTACGGATAACAATCAACACAAAAGAATTAATCCATCTAGATTAACCAAACCAAATTTAAACTACAAATGAAATCATCCTGACAAGAGTTAATAACCAAAGAGTACCGAATACTGAAAATAAATGAACATACATCTCTGGCAAATCTACATTGAATGGGAAATGGGCGACATATGTCCTAACTATGAAGAACTATAACAAGAACCGAATCAATGAAGACGTCGTCTAAAATAAAAGCCTGCAATTCCCACATAAGCTACAGCGCGTCCAATCCAAAGAACCTATGCATGACGCCCCTGTGGTTGGGCACCTGTAATATATACATATATATACAAGAGAGAAGAGATAACAGAAAACGGGTCAGAGCCCGATTATAAAATAGTTTTAAAAATAGTTTAGCAAGTATTTAAAATGCTTACATGCTAATGCAACAACCATGTTAGTATGCGACACTCTCTTGAAAATTCTCACATCTCATCTAGTGTGCACTCCTATCGTACTAATGAATCTCATAAGTCTATTTAACTTATTCTCCATAAGGTTTTTATCATTTGAAAATAAGGTTATGATATTCACTTTAGAAAATCAATTTCTTCAAGATTTATTACGTTATTTAGAATAACTCCGTACCGTTATAAAGTCTCCGAATACTTATAGTGGAGTTGAAGAATTTATTCATTACTTAACTACTATTACGCACAGTAGAAAATTCTCATATAGATATACGTATATATATTAGTTACACCTATAATATATATATACTAACGGCACCCCACATAAAATCTATGGTGCAAGGTTTCCATATATAAGTATATATATACCAATAACTCATACAATATATATATATATACTATCTGCACCCCACATACAATATATGGTGCTGACGTACTCTGCTATCAAGTCCCCGTATCACTCGTACTAAGGGAAAAACTAGTTTGGAATAACTCTCGAACTGTATTAACACAAAAACACATATAAATGGAGGCGAAGCATAGTTCCAAGTCTCTAAGAGGTCAGCACATACTCTCACGTCTCTTAGGACCGTCTGACTATCAATCAGATAGCCTGTACCAAGGAATCCTATGTTCTAGGGTACAAGTCAATATCCCCCATAAAGGCCTAATCGAGATAAGACCGTCCCGGTGCGGAAACCCCTGTGGTAGCAAGTAACCCGAGTATGATTTTTATACAAATATAATATATGCACAATCACACAGTCATATATATATATATATACACATCCACATTGCTAAATTTGGTGCGCTCACGACCCATAATTATAATTATCCGTTATCACACCTTTTACTCGATTATTTCGTATAACGGACTCATTATTTGTATTCTCATTTATTATTCACTTCATACTGACTTCTCCCCTCTCGAAGCATTCTAAGTGTAAAATCCAGTACGCATTCACTCACTTACGTTCTGGTTTAACTCCCTTACGAGTTCCTATCTTTTTATTAAATATACCCATGATTTCTTATACGCATGAATAATTCCTCGTTAACCCAAAATTCCATCCTACACTAAAATGTTACTCAACGGGGTCTACCTAGGCCCTACTGGTCTTCTCTATATCCTATTATACTCCAATAACAACAATCAAGGGTTTTCATACATCTTAATCGGATTAAACTAACGAATGAGAAATACGCAATTTTCCAGGAGGGGTAGATCGATCGAAGAAAAGGGGTCGATCGATCGATCGATCAGTCGATCAAGCAGTTCTTGCCTAGAAACTGCAAATTAAACCTACGGGTTTCATCTTCCAATTTCTCCAAAAATGTCATTAACAACTCTAAAATTCTCAAATAACAGTACTACAAGTTCTATATACATATATACAAGATTTTCTACGTGAAACATGTATAAATTCATCAACGATATCGGATTAATGGGGTAAAATTGATATAATCTTTAAGAACATTAATTTTGAAAGAAATATACATTCCTCTAATTATTGCCCAGATTTCTTATTTCTAAACTCATAATAATTCACTGGCGATCCTCTACATATGATGGGTATATCCAGAATATATTGAATCTCTCTAAACATGCGATTTAAAGTCTCTAAATTATTAATTTCTTCCATAAAACATGATCTTGGTAATCCTAAACTAACATGGGTGAGGCATTAACCAAAAATAAAGTAAAATAGATACTTGCCTGAAATTCAAAGTTCTGATTTCGTGGATTAAATGGTATGGTTGCGTTCCTCGTCGCGCGATCTACGTTTTGGTGGTGGTGGCGGTGCAAACGGGTGAGTCCTTGGCCGTGAATTGCTTGGAAAGCTCTCCAACTCCTTCTCTAATGGCCGTTCTTTGATTTTGTGTTTGCTAACCCTAAGAGACAACTCCAAATGGCTGATATAACCTAATTAAATTCGTGGGTTTAATTACCCAAAAATACAAGATGTCTATAATACCCTCTCGGGATGTCAATTAGGCCTAAAGACGCCCCGAAACCCAAACTAAACCCCCGGGTACACTTTTCTGACTATCTAGACCCTACCGGACACATTGGCGCATTCGAAATGACCATAAGAGCAACTTATAATTTATTCACTTAATATAATAATAATTTAGTCCTGACACGACACAGGTGCGTCCCGACTTAATTTTCATAATTGCCATTTTATTCGCTCGTGACAATTTTAATAAAATCGATGTTACATATTACTTTACTAATCAAGTAATATTCAACAAATTTCCAATAATTACTAACTCTCGTCACGCTAGTAAATATTTAAAACATATTTTCGGATTAATATTAAATTAATCTACCTCAATTAAATTTAATAAAATCCCTAAATTTAAAAGTCATAAAAATACAGGGTATTACATAAACTCCCAAATCTCATCACTCAGTTTAAAATCATTAGGATGGAGGTGAGTGAATCCTTTGATGAGTTCTACACTGGGTTGTTTGATATTGTGAACTCGTCATTTAACTTGGAGAGAGAATACCCAAAAATCCGTGTAATCAAGAAAATCTTAAGGTCCTTACCTTAAAGATTTAATTAAAAAGTTGCAGTTTTGAATTCCTTCGGTACTTTGGAATCTACAAAGCTCGAAGAGATTGTGGATGATCTTCAAACTTATGATGTTGACATGTTTTACTCTAAAAAGATGAAGAAAGATAAGGACATTGCTATAAAATTCCGGATAGAGGAAACACGCGTTTCGAATGATGTGTCTGACATCGATTATAATGATATGGCTATGTTTTTTAAGATGTTCAGAAAATTTCTTAAGTTTAATAATGAGAAATCTAATTATGACGAAAAGAAATTTAAGAAGTCTAAGTTTAATAAGGCTGTGAAATTCCCTAAAAATCATAATTATGATGTTAAAATAGATGAGTCAGATAGATGCTTTGGGTGTGAGGATTATGACCATAGGGAAACTGAGTGTCCCACTAAGCTATGGAAGGAGGGCAAAAAATCGATTGCATATAACTCCACCCTTAGCGATAATGAACCGGAAGAGGAACCCAATTCCTCACTAAGTGTAACTACACCGCGTTCATGGCTAGTTATGAGAGCCTTGAGGAAAAATCTTTTGATGAAGATAATTTTGAGCATGACAATTTCGAGGTCATCATTTGTGATTCCCAAGTGACTGATGGTGGAGAGAGTGGAGAAGAAGAAGAAGAAGAAGAAGAAGAAGAAGAAGAAGAAGAAGAAGAAGAAGAAGAAGAAGAAGATGAAGAAGAGGAGGAGGAGGAGACTGAACTTCAAGTTTTCTTCCATAAACTATATGTGGAAACGATGAAGTTAAAAAAAGGATAACATGAAGTTGAAAGCTAGGTTAAAATAACATGCCATAAGTAATGATGAGAGTATTTTAATTGAGGACCTTAGGGTACATGACAAGACTCCTAGAGAAAATCTCGCATTTGTTGAGGGGGCGAGATAGCCTTCGAGGATTAATGGAGATTTTGATTGCCTAGTTTTTTATGAGTCTCATCATTTTCTCGAGTCTAGGATTATGGATTTAGATGAGAGATTGAGAGACTCGAGTAATGTCAAATTTAATTTGGAGTCTAGGTTAAAAAATTAGATAAAATGTCAGGCATCGTCCGAATCAAAGATGATAATTATGGTATGGGTTTCGATATTCCAAATGCTTCCGCTACGAAATCTGAAACCATGCGTTAGAGAGCGTCAACCATTGCTAGGAATGTTAGAAAAGGTCAACCTAAGGGTAGCATTACTCGTGTCTATATGCATACCCATTATGATAGGAAAGGTAACCTTAGCCATTTTTCTTTGATCTTAGAAATGCTCCAAGGAAGTTTAAGTCTAGAGTCATCGAGGTTCCAAAAATTCAAGAGCGTCAAGTTACACCTTATGCGGGTTAAAAAATTAGATTTGGAGGCATTAAATGTTAGACTTGTTGATTCTCGCATGCTACCACATGATACTTACCATGCTATATCCTACGAGTCATTTTAGTTGCATGTTTTCATACTTTAGATTTTGTGCTTCAGGTTATGTGTTATTTCTAGTTATATGATGTTTGAGCCTATGTATTTTGATGTTTCTTTTTTAAAATTATTGAGAAAAATACAAAAATATTTTGTTTGTCTTTTGAGTTCGATTCTCACTTGGTGTTATAAAACGTTTAAAAACTCATAAAGGCATTTGGTTTATGTGTAGTTTGGTTTTTGCACATTTTGTGTGGCATATCGGCGTGTTTGAATCCACTTTATTCCGTTTTTCATGTGGCTAAGACATTGATTATGATTTTCAATGATTAGATTATTCTTAATCACGTCTGCATGGAGTAGTTCAACTTTTATTTTCTTAATGGATTCACTTTGTATATACCTCTTCACACACATGAATGAGCTCTTTTGGATATTAACTTCCACATGTTATATTTGAGCTAAGTGAGATATTCTCCCATTAATCTTTTCATCTACAAATCTTTTTACTATAGGGGATTTATGCATATAAAAATCATTGTCCATGAGTTTGGTTTTTATTAAAAATATGAGTGTGCACTAGAAAGGACTACGAACTAGAGATTTTTCTTGCGTGATTGGCCACCATTGGCAAGAGCCTAAAAATTTAAGAGGCAAAAGAAAAGAATAAATTGCCAAGACCATGTTTTTCAAATTGATCGTTAAAATTGGTATCTTTAAAAGATTTGAGTTGCAAAATGATATATATTAGTATTTTGAGGGTATAAAGTTGAAGATCAATGGGTTTGCACAATGAATCCTTGTTATGCTTAAAATGACATGAGGCTATTGATTTATAGTTACGTCAATATTCTAGGCTTGTGTGTATTGTGCTTGTTTGTCCATTTATTAGTTCACTTTACATGTCGCTATGAGCATAAATCTTTGTTTGATAAAGTTAATTTGGTAAAATAGAACTTCTTGGACATTTTTGAGTGATTAGGTCATAATTCCTTTGTATCAGTTAATGCCCCTTCACTCCATTTACCACATTATGTTTGTTCACATCATAACTATGCTAGTGTATAAAGCTTATGTATTTTGTGTCATTTTGTGGTATTTATACCTATATATAAATGATTGTGAGTTATTAGTACCTTTTTTCATATTTATATATATGGTTTCTTTTATTTTGAGTCTTTGCGTTTGCATTTAATCCATGTATGGCTTGTCCTTTATCATTGAATTAAATTGGTTTCATTGTTATGATATATGATCACCTTGATATATTTTGTTTCTTTATTTGGTAACCTTCACTTTCTTATGTATTCAAGTTGGTATCGTATTTTATATCAAAATTGGTATTGTTTGGATTATTTGTGCTTGTGTTGTTGAGTTATTTGTTGTTGCATGTTAGACTTTGAACCATTATATGATATACTTGTTTTTCATATATACTTAACCTTGTTTCATTTTGGAAGAGAATTTGTTATATTGGGGAGAAATTATTTTATTATGCATATTTATTCTTTATCTATTCCCAAACAAAATGGGGAGAAATGGTATATCAATCTTTATAGCCCGAGGGAGATTTTTGCCTTGGGGTACATGTCCTAACTTGGACAGAGGTTGTTAGACAAAGGGGGAGGGTTTATTATTATGTAGATTTTTATATTATTATATTAAAGTTCCATTTGGAGGTGTGTTTAAGTGTGTAGGTTTATAATATGCGATAAAGTTTATAAGCATGCAAAGCTACTTAGAGTATGTGTCTATCAAGTCTATACTTTTTCCTTTTGGGGTTGGGTATTAGGTCTTTTTGATGATCTTGATGGCCCATAGATATTTTTACCACATTGTTATATTAAAGTTGTATTTGAAGGTGTGTTTAAGTGTGCAAGTTTGTAACACACGACAAAGTTTAAAAATATGCAAAGCTACTAAGATCACGTGTCTGTCAAGTTTGTATTTTGTTTCTTTAGGGGTTGGGGATTGGTTCTTTTAGATGGGATTGACGTCCCATAGGTTTTTATTTTGGTGTTTTGTCTTGACATAGACAAAGTAGGAGATTTGTAAAGACAAATTTTCGATAGAGTGAGTTTGTATGTATTTTGTTTTATTTCGTGTTTGGACTAAACTTTAGAGCCATAAGTTAGGACTTGAGTGTGTTAACCTTTAAAGCCTATGGTGTGTTTGTTTGAAGATGTAGTGTCTAAGTTTTAGAGATTGAATTTATTGTGTCATGTTTCATGTCATGTTTCATCTTCATGTTCCGAGGATCTCTCAGATATGAATGTGCATATATTTTGATCCATGGAACTTAGTACTGGGTATTAGTTTTTATAACAATATCCGAGGGTAGTTTTAAAAGATTTTTGAAGAAAAATATTTTTTTGTTTTTTAAGTCGTTTGAATGACTTTATAGTCTTCGTTCGAACGACAATGGTTGTTCGTATAAATGACCTTCAAACGAATATCGAACGAGTCTTTTATGCTAGCAGAATAAATATCGTTTGAAGCTCATTAGAATTTGGTCCGAACGAGATGAATTATTTATTCGAATGAGTTTAGTTTTGGTGTAAACGAGATATATAGTTTTGTTTGAACGAACTCTAATTTTCGTTCGAACGAGTGCTAGAAATTTGTGCCTCCTCAAAAAATATGTTTTCTATATAAATGGGTCTTTTCATAAATTTTTAAAGAGAGTTTTTGGCAAAATTAAATTCATGTACATATCCAAAGTCTCCTAAATTTTTACATCCAAGTGTTTAAGATTCAACTTTCATTATCATATATGCTTGGAGATCTTGTCTGTAGGCATTAATAAGGTTTACTCTCTTCATCTTGTTGAGAATCATTTCCTGCAGTAGATTCCATATTTAATGTATAAACATGGTAGACTCCGTGTTAGTGGTGTTGCAGTGAAGAAGCAGTGTGTCCGTGTTCTAGATCCATAGACTGTTGTTAAGCCTTATCAATGGAAACTGAGTCGTGGATGGACTCACACACTGTGGAAGTTGCGTGGGTGGCCTCTTGTGTGTCCCTGTGTAAAGATTAATGAACGAAGAACATAAATGCTTGAGAGGGCATCAAGTCATTATGTAAGTATATTGTTGTGTTCTTTGTGAATTCATACATATTGAATTTGCGTGGCTGAACCATCTGAGGTTTTCCCACTGTGGGTTTTCCTCATACATCGACGTGTTATGTGGATTGATCTATTTTATCCTGCTATCGCTTAGATGCATGCTTTAGGATAATGATAAAATTTGTCAATATGTTTTAACACAACAATCAGTTTAAAATTGGTGCTAAATATTGGGTTAATTAAATTGTTTAATTTAAAAAGATTAAAATTTAAATTAGTTTGTGTGTGTTTACCATCCTCCGTACTTTAGAGACTTCAGTTGTCTTGATCTCTGCATAATTCGACCAAAGGTAACTTTTTTTATGCAAAATAAAATAACATAATGTAGGTTCTTGGGATTGGACAATGGATCCCATACTTTTTCAAAATTGTATGCAACCAATTGGGTTAGCTATCATTATTGATTAAGTAGGTACACTAATTAAAATAAAAGTACACAAAAGAATATTATTTTTAAAAAAATTTGGGGCCCCGAGGTGGTCACCTATCTCACATCCCCTCAGAGCCATCCCTGTGCGAAGGGATCACTCCCGCCTTAGAGGCTTATCTCGCAGTGGTGGCATGCCCATTTAAGGGCGGCTAACGTGATCCCTCACTTTACATTTCCTCCTTGAGACTGAGTCAAATGGGTAGGAAATTTGAGAGACATGAATACCTTGGCCAATAATGGTTAGTAGTGAGGTGTGATGGTGTAAACTCATAGTCCTTAGTGAATTTTACCAACAACAAGCAAAAGAAAACAAATAACTCCTAAAAGAATCTTCGTCAAAATTAATTACATTCAAGGATGATGTTAGGTACCCCTCTTGTTTGATCACTCATAGGTGTAAAAAGATTTTCTCTTACTTTTGTGCATGTATGTACGTATGCGGAGTGCAAGTGTGTGAGAATGTGAAAAGATGTACAAAGTATGAGTGCATGAGACACATGTCAAGTGTGTGAAAACACATAAGTAGCATGTGTACATGAATATCTACAAGTGTGTACAAGGTGTAAAAGTAATAGAAATGAGTGTAAATTTAGTGCATTTTGTTAAAACATGCCTGCGCAAAGTTGAGACTAAAAAAAGTCGAAGAAACGACGTCTACGAGAAACTACCCAAATTAAAATTATAACCAAACTTAAGGTGATATTTTTATTTAATTCAAATTTGGAAAAATATTAATCCTAACATTTAAGTGACAAAATGTAATTTATAAAAGGGAAAAAGATACCATAACCCTGAAGTTTAGGGTAATTTAGAATTCTTAACCCAATGTTTCAATTTTGCATTGTAAAACCCCAAGTACATTTTGTAATGCAATTAGAACCTCAAAATGTAACTCTGTTAGGTGAAGTTAACAAAATGTTGACGTGGTGTTGGCTTGACAGATGAAGTATCCTAAACTTTGGGGTAATTTACAATTCTTACCCCAATGTTTCGATTTAGCATGGTAAACATTGAAGTAAAATATGTTTAACAACCTAAAACTCTAGACTCAAACCATTAGTGTGTATTGAACAAAATCCGATTGACACTTATATGGCAATTAATGTGTTATACCCTAAGTATGGAATACCCTGTGGGCCACTCAGAAGGCAACACGTGTCCTCATCCCCCACAACATTGAGGTCGGCTCAGCAATGAATCTGGTCGATAAATCAGTCCCAATGATCTGTCTGGCCATCATCAGTTCACCGTTAGCTAACTTGGTTAGTTAACTTCATCAAAGAAAGTATATGCCATGTGATGGAGTGACGTCAGCAACAGTTACATTGTGCATGCATGTGGGATATGTGCAAATATTCTTCATCCATATACATGTAAAAAACTCATGGTTATCCTCCCCACTTGCATGTAGAAGGTGTAATTGCCTAACCTATAAAGTCACACAACCTATCCCACTAAACTCTCTCTCCTCTAACAACCTATAAATAACACATAATCCCTTATTATTAGAGATCAATATATATTTTTCTACTGTTATGATACTTATTTCTAGAGTGAGCACAAGAGCTTGTTACCATTGTACATCTATAGCTTTTGCTCATTGAAATCAATACCAGTATCACTACACTAGTGGACGTAGGAACTATGTTGGGCCAAACCACGTAAACTCTAGTTTCCATCTCCTTCTCTCATCTTTCTCCATTGTTTACTCTGAACAAGCTTTTTTGTGATTATTATCTCTATCCTATATAGTTTATTATTAGTATATTCTTGCTAAGGCCCAAATCTATGTACTAGTTTTAAACGATAATAGATTGGCGCCATCTGTGGAAAACGGGTCATTTGTTATTTTCTACCATTGTTGATTCCTATAACTTGAGGATACCATATTATGAGAAAACAATGAATCTTAATCTGATAAATTTTTATTTTGTTGGGTTATAGTCAATTGATCTGCAATTTCCCTTCGATTTTCACTAAGTTCCTTTAATCCTCACTTAGATTCATTTTCCCCACTTCGAATTCATTCCTGCAATTCCTGACACTATTTTGGTTACTCTATTTTTTTCACTTACGGTACTCTATTTTCTGCAAATCTTGGGAAATCATGAAGTGGTAATGTAGACATTCTTAGCTGGACGAATAGATCAGTGGCAGACCCATCACCCTATCTGGCGGTGAAAACTCTGACATGAGGCATGAGATGCTACCTCCCACCCCTTACAAAGACAGGAGGCAAGCTTACCATGACATAGCATTAATTAACCCAAAGAGGTTAAATTTGGGTTCACGAGTTGAAGGATGAAGATCTAGGAACTCTAGACCACAGGATGATAGGTTATACAGCCCAAGGGCAACCTCAACCCTCAGGACGACTGGTTATGACTATGAACAAACCTACTCTAAGGAGAGACACAATGTATTGGAAAGTTTGAGTAGGGGATTTGCATTTGATCATCTTGTCCCAAGAGAAGTAAGGGTATAACAATGTAGGGAACCAAGAGAATCTAGGGAGAATAGGTAAGACCTCAGGAGGTATATATCATGAAGGATATAGTGCTCGGCCAGATCTAGGACAAGCGTACATGGATTGGCCCAATTTGAGTAGATTTCTATGGAAGAGAACTCAGTTGAAAGATGAGGCCAAGAAGGAAATTTGATTAGAGTTAAGGCCGATAATGAAGAAAATCCCTGGAAGGGGTCCATCCAATGGTTAAAAGATCAACTAAGAGAGATCCTACGGACTAAGAACCCTTTATAGAGGGTTTTATACAAGGGTCATCGTTTACCTCATCAATCGCAGGTTATCCAACACCTGTAAAGTTCCAACCACCTATCATCACTCCAAAGTGCCATGGCAAGTCTAATCCTATGTTGTACATAGAGAAGTATCAAGATGAAACTAATATATATTCCATTCTGGATGATATGAATTATAGAGCATTCTCTAGAATGTTTACTGGGTCAATTCAAATCTATTTCAACAGCCTATCGATAGCGAAAATCTCCAACTTTCAACAACTGAACAATCTCTTTGTCAATCTACTAAGCGTCTATCAGAAAATAAACGAGACAACTAAAGATTTTATCACCCGTTTTAATAACGAGAAACTGGAGATAATTAATAATGATAAGAAGATCACAATAGAAATAATGATGAGTGGCTTATTATCGAGGAAATTGTATTAGGCATTGGATAAGGAGCCGTCGAGAACAATGGCTGACTCGCTAGAGAAAGCTGGTAAGATCATTAATGCTGAAGAAACCATGGTAGTAAAATAGTTGAGCCACTCTAAGGATATTACCAGTAAGATCTTGGAGAAGAAATCATCCAAAGATAAGAAGGCTGATAGGCCGAAGAGATTTGATGAGTACACCCCATTAACTATAGGCATGCACCACATCCTCGATGAGATTATAGGGAGTAAGGACCTAAAATTTCTCAAAAAATTAAAGGCTCCTCTAAACAGGGGGATAAAAGAAAATACTATGAGTTCCACAAAGATCATGGTCACAACACTAACCACTATCTTGCTAAAAAAAATGAGGTTAAAAATCTCATCAGACGAGGCAAACTGACGAAGTTCGTTGACAAAGGTGGCCGATCAGATATGAGGGACGAGCAGAAACCCAGGAAACGATCAGAGTTCCTTTGTAAGAAGGCAAACTAAAAGAAAAGAGAATGCACTATGATTCAGAGGATGACCCAGACTTACCCAAAAAGCCTAAGGAGCCTATGCTTGAGGCCAATATGATCTCTTTTGGGTGTAACTTTATAGCAGGAGGAGATGCTGGAGGGGGAGATGAACCGACAAAAAGGAAAACCTACTTTAATAAGGTGATGGCTTGTGCTCATACCAGACAAATCAATACTCGTCCTAAAAAGGTAAACAAAGATTGCCTTATAATTAGTTTTTTTCAGGATGACTTATTAGGTGTGCTTTACCCACACGACGACCCTCTGGTCATCCTAATAATGGTGCATGAGTGAAAGGTGATAAGGATCTGTAGATAATAGCAGTTCAATCAATGTCCTATTTTATAATTTTTTAAGGAACCTAAGGTTGAGAGATAGCAAACTAGGGGCATACCACAAACCTTTCATCGATTTTTCAGGGGATAAGGTGTTTCCCTTAGGAAAAATTACACTAAAAGTTATGATTGGCACTTGGCCCACTTGCTAAAAAGAAATTATTTGCTATTTTGTTTCGAAAAAGAACGTCCATTCAACACATAACATCATATTTGGATGGGTAAAATTAAAGACGTTCGAAGTTATCCCATCCACAGTTGAAGGCTCCTCCAAATAGGAGGGATAAAAGAAAATAATGTAGTTCCACAAAGATCATGGTCACAACATTGACAACTACCTCACTCTGAAAAATGAGGTTGAAAATCTCATCAAATGAGAAAAATTGATGAAGTTCATCGATAAAGGTGGCCGATTAGATATGAGGAACAAACAGAAATCTAAAAGATGATTAGAGTCCATTCGTAAGAAGGCATATAAGAAGAAAAGGGGCAGGAATAATAATTCATAGAATGACCCAAACCAGCCCAATAAGCTTAAAGAGCCTGTACATGGGGTAAATATGATCTCCTTTGGGTGCAATTTTATAGTAGGAGGAGATACTAGCGGGGGAGATAAGAAGATGGAAAGGAAATTCTACCTCAATGAGGCGAAGGCTTGTGCTCATATCAGATAAATCAACTTGATTGAAGTTACGGATACTCACCCCAATAAGGTAAATAAAGATCATCTTATAGTTGGTTTTTCTAAGGATGACTTATCAGGTATGCTCTACCCACACAACTACCCTCTGGTCATCAAAATGATGGTGCACGAGTGCAAGGTGGTAAGGATTCATCGACAACATTAGTTCAAATGATGTCCTATTTTATATCTATTTTAAGAACCTACTGTTGAGAGATAGTAAACTGGAGGCATACCGCAAGCCTCTCATCAATTTTTCAGGGGAGAAGGTATTCCCCTTAGGAACAATTGATCTAGAAGTTGTGATCAACACTTGGACCACTTGTCGAGCTAAAATGATTTGCTTATTCTTTTTGGACAAGAATGTCCATTCAACATACAACATCATATTTGGAAGGGTAGGATTGAAAGATTTAGAAGGTTTCCCATCCATCGTTCATCAGTGTCTGATATCCCCCATAAACTATAGGGTTGGCATGGTGAAAGGAAATCAGGTCAGAGCCTGGGAGTGTTACTACACATCGGTGGAACATGAAGAGCAGAATAAAATGACCATAACTTATCAGATCAAGATTTTAAACCCCTGGGATAAAGATAAGTTAGTCAAAGAAAAAGTAGTTGAGTAGACAAAATCTATGATTCTGGATGACGAGCATCCAGAGAAGACAACCTAGATCATCTCATCACTAAACCCAGTCCTTAATACAAAGCTAGCCGAATTTTTGAGGCAAACGGGAAATATCAAAATGAAGTCAGAGGATCGATAGAAAATCTTTTTCATCACTAATCGGGGTACTTACTGCTACAATGTAATTCCCATTGGGCTAAAAAATAAAGGAGCAACATACCACAGGTCGGTGAAAAATATTTTTGAGGATCATATTAGCAAAAACATGGTGGTTTACGTCTACGAGATGTTGACCAAGAGCAAGAAATAAGTCGACCACATCAGAGATCTGGGACAAACCTTTGATCAACTAGAAAAGAACAAGATGAAGTTCAACTCCACGAAATGCATCTTTGGGTTCAAAAAAGGGAGATTCTTGGGATTCACAGTCAACCAGAGTGGCATTTAGGCTAAGTTAAAAAAAATCCAAGTGCTAATTAACATACAACCCCGAGAAAGAAAAAAGAAATTTAAAGGCTGACACGTTGGGTGGAAATGCTAAACACATTTGTGTCAAGTGCTATTGATAGATGTTTTTCACTCTTTAAAGTTATATGAAAGACCTTTGAGTGGAACAATAAGTGTGAGGTAGCATTATTGGAATTAAAACGGTGTTTAGGGTCTACGCCATTATTGTCAAGGCCAATTCTAGGCGATAAGCTTTATTTGTACTTAGCCGTGTTTGAGTTGGCTATCAGTTTAGTATTAGTTCAACAAGAAGATTGGGTGAAAAGGCGTGTTTATTACATTACCACGGCATACCGTAGAGCAGAAACCCATTACCCTAGCTTGGGGAAGTTAGCCTTAGCTCTGATTGAATCTTCTTGAAGAATGAAGCTATACTTCTAGGTGCATACTATTGTCGTCTATACAGACCTTCCTCTACGCCAAGATGTTCACAAGCCTAAGAAATCAGGTAGAATGTTAGCTTGGGCAATATAACTAGGAGAGTATAACATTTAGTATGAGCCCAAGACAACCATCAAGGGCTAAGCAGTGCTCGATTTTATAGCAGAGTTTACAAATAAAGAAAATCTTATCGAGAAGACTTCTATAAAAGAGATCTTAGCAGTAAGATTGCTAGAGAAGACTTCTATGAAAGAGATCTCAGCCACGAAGCCAACTAAGAAGACTTCTTCAAAGATAGATTAATAGTTTAGCCACTTGAGAAAACTTTTATGGAAGATATCTCAAGGGAAAGTCCAGCTAACTAGGTTATAAAGATACCAGAGTTATCGCCTCAAAAAGAAGAAAAGGCACACAATCTTGAACAAATGAACAAATTACTTAAAAATGAATGCTTAGTGTAAGGAAGTTTCGAAGAGGAACCCACATTTTGGCAACTGTTCGTAGATGGGGTCATCATTTCCAATGGTAGTGGGGTAGTTTTAATTATCACAACACCTGATGGGGCTAATGTGGAGTGTGCTCCCAGGTTGCATTTTGAGGCCTCCAATAATGAGGCAAAATATGAAGCCTTAATAGTAGGTTTAGGATTAGCGTCATCTCTGGGCGCTAAGCAACTGTCAGCACACAACAATTCCTAACTCATAGTAAACTAAGTCCTTAGCATTTACGAGGCAAGTGAAAAATCCATGACGAAGTACTTGGCTAAGGTAAAATAATTTTTATCAAAATTCTCGACTATTCGAATGGTCATAATTCCAAGAGCTGACACGTGGGAGACACACTTTATCATTTGACATCAACCATATCATATGACATCAACCACTAGAATGAAGCTGAGAAGAACAGTGCCTATAAAAATACTGATGTACCACAGTTACGATGAAGAAATCATTGGTATGGAGGAGTTAGAACTAGGACCATAATGGATGGATCCCATATAAGCATATTTGGAGGTCGATGCAGTTCAGATAAATCCAAAGGACGCAAGGAGACTTCGGTACAAGGCAGCGAGGTATGAATTAGAAGGGAAAATCCTATTTCGAAGAGGATTTGTCATATCGCTGCTCAGATGTGTCCACTCTGCTAAAGTTAATGAGTTCATAAGAGAGGTGTACGAGGGTTTGTGTGGGTCCCATTCAGCTGGTATATCACCGGTGAAGCGAATGGAAACTCAAGGATATTACTGGCCAACTATAAAAGCATACTGTGCAAAATATGCGAGAAGATGTGACAAGTTCCAAAAGTATGCCATAATACACAAGAGTACATGAGCCTCATTGACGCCGATCACATCCCTTGGCCCTTAACCATGCGGGGAATTGACTTGGTCGGCCCGCTTTTAAAGATAAGGAGCTGATTTAAATACATTGTCGTGGAAGTAAATTATTTTACCAAACGGGTAGAGGCCGATACCCTGGTGGATATTCCATATGAAAAAGTCTTTCATTTAATTTGGAAGAATAGTATTTTCCATTACGGGATGCCATATTCCTTCATCACTGATCATGGAAGCCATTTCGATAACTAAGAGTTTGAAGATTACTATACACATTCCAAGATCCAAAAGTTACACTTAGCACTAGGTCACCTACAGTGTAACGGACAAACATAGGTGACAAATAAAACTTTATTGGACGGAATGAAGATAAGGCTGGACGAGGCCAGGGGAAACCGGATCAATGAGTTGCAGTGTGTTCTTTAAGCATACATGATGGAGCTAAGAATGACTATGAGTGAGACCCTATTTATGTTAGAATTTGGAACTGAAGTGGTGGTGCCCACGAAGATCGATCTACTCAGCCACCGGGTACTCAATTGCAATTCACTAAGAAGGGACTCGATGAGAATATTGAATCTATATTTAGTAGAAGAGATCAGGGAGCATGCTTCTTTTTGAATAGCAGCGTACCAGCAATGAACTGCTCGATTTAATAACAAGAGAGTAAAATCGGGCACATTAAAGGAAGAAGACTACGTGCTTAAAAAGGTTATCCAAAATGGGAACAAGCTGGAACCAAATTGGCATGGTCCGTACATAATATCTGTTGTCATGTGACCTGGGACTTATCGGATTAAAACCTTAAAAGTTAAACATTTCAAAATTCCACGGAATTCTAAACACCTCGGAAATATTATCAGTAATAGTGACAACACATGACAGATTGAGAGACCAAATAAGTAAATTCTTTGCATTCCTTTTGTAATTCAACTCGGTAATGAATTAGAATAAAAATCTCCTCCTACACAAATATTGCCATTTCGAGTTTTTCTACACTATTCAATATCTATTTCATCTGTGCGAGAGATGTGAAAGAAGCCCAGGTTGGAGAAATTTCAGAATCAAGCATAGAAAAATACCCGATAAAAATCAAACTTCATATATGACCTCGTCTTTAAAAAATCACGATCAAGTCAAGTCGAGTCCAGGAAATCCAGTGCAGTCTTATGGACATCAAGATCTGACCATAACTGACCACGTTAGTGCGCACGTACATATGGATCAATTTATTTATTAAATTCCCTAACACACAAATCCAAATTTTAATAAAATTTTAATCTTCAATGAATTATGGTGTGCATGCGACTTGTGTTCAAATATAGATTTGCAATATTCAAACCAAACATGCAAAAAACACACGAGATGAGGAAAAATCCCTTTGCAGGGCAAAACATATTATTCAACACTATTGAAAGTGTGTGAATACAGACGACTTACAAAAAACTTAGCTAAACTAGGTTAGATACGTAGAACTCTAAAAACTCCAACAGATACGACCCAACTCCAGAGTCATCCACAGCTAGAGGTCTACCCTCGGTATCCACCGATTTAGCCTTCTTTTTCTTCTTCAGCGGTGAAATCTTATTTCACAAAGTTAGTCATAGAGAAAAGTCTAAATAAGAGTGTATCACAGGAAACCTTCTTGAATTTGGCAAAAGTGATCTTGAATATATCTTGGGGATGAGGAACATGATATGAGGTATTTTGATCACAAAAGAGAATTCAAAAGGTGTTTTTCTTTTTGAAAAGAGTTCTTGGAATATTTTATCCCATTTGGCTTTTTCTTTATAATAAGGGAGGATAAAAAGGATAAATAAAAAAGATATTGGGAAGATATTTATTAAAAACAAAATCCCGTCCGGTTGTTCGAACGAAGGGGTAGGTCATTCGAACAACACTGCATCTCGTTCGAAAATACTTCGAATGTCTAACGAGATGTCAGTGTGAGAAAAAGAGGATCTCACTTGAAATTTCGTTCGAACGAGGCATCGTTTTTTTAGAAAAATATTCTTTAAAATTTTTTGAGTTCCTTTATATAAAATATTGCCTCATAAAAAATAAATAAACCCCAAAAAATACTCAAAACCTTTTTACCACTCCGAACGCATACTTATACTATGATTGTTGAGATGGCCAAATCTTGCATTCTTTGATAGTCTTCAACATAGTCTTCAAGTACCGAGAAGTAGTGACGTAGATGTGTTTAGGTTGCGCATTTGTGTAACGGGATAAGACAAATAAAAATAAATAAAAATGTGAGCAATCATAAATTTTTCTCTTATAAATGTACCCCTTTGGCTATTCTAGTACACAACACCATCCATAGCAAATTGAATCCTATGACTTAATACAATATTCTACCCTCCCAAAACATAAATGAAAATGGAGCGTAGAATATGTGCAAGTCTTCAATCATGAAACTGGATCTTTCCTTTGACAAACATTGTCTTCATCCTATGTGGGTTCAAATGATCATCATCCAAGCGGAATGTCCTATACACATGAGACAAACAAAGATACCGTGATGCATAGAGTTTTAAACAGAAAATAAAAACTCCCCCTTAATTTGTTCTCCTCCTTTTTTCCCGTAATAGACAAAGAAGTCGAAACTAAGAACGAAATATTGGCATAACATGAAGAAGTAAGATATCAACACAAGTATAATCAAGTAAGCATAGGTGATGATAATCTCAAAGGCGATCATGACGGGAACCCGGTTGATACATGCCTCTATTTTTTGAAAATTTTATTTTTTTTGTAAATACAAAGTATAAAAGGAACTAACACAACACACCATGGAATAACACTGAAATATTCGAAGCATGAATACGGATTATAGGGGTGCGAACATTTTTCATAGGTAAATTAACATATATAGTCACAACATGTGTGGATGAAGTTTTGAAACACTTTTAATGAAAGAGCTCAAAGACTAACTTTGGTGTAAAAATTGCGAACTCAAGTGAAATTGAATCAACTTAATCAACAAGTCATGAATATAAATGATTCTAACACCAATGAAACCAAACTATGTAATGTTTTTTCGAGAAATTTTAGTTGTGCAAACCCATTGATCTTCGACTTTAACTCCCTTAAAATCTCATATATATGGTGATAAACTCTTATTGATTTTTGAAGAAATTAATGCTCATATGTATCAAAGCATCAATGTATCAATAATTGGCCTGCCACTTCTATTTTTATGTGCCTCTAATCGTTTTATGCTCTTTTGTGCAAATGGTGGTTTTTCACACAAAGAGAATTTTTATCTTTCGTATCCCCTTTTCATTGCTTAACATTTAACAATATTTTCCAAAAATAGATGTAATCCGAGCAATGGTTCTTACATGAACATATCTCTTTTTCACATTTGGTTCGTTATAAAGAAAAATTGAGATGAGAACATAATATTTGACAAGTGACAAGTAAGTGCAATGTTCAAATAGGTTCGTGCATGTGTGTATTAAATAAGACTAGGAGTCAAACTTGTAGAAAGTAATCATCAAATAACAACGTAATGAATCCACACATTATTAAGCACACTATGGAAATGACGTCATGTGACAAACACTATGAAAAAGTCATATGGAAATATGGAATGAATTGGTGATCCGGACATCTTAAATGTTCGTCCATATATTATGATAAAAAATACATAATCTCTTTTTATCCTTTTCAAAAGTTTTATTAAAAATTAAATCTTTTTGTCTTTTACACCTTTTTTCTTAAAAACCGAAAATCTTTTTGTATTTTTCAAAAATTTTCAGAAAAAGCAAAACTATTTTTGGATTTTTCAAAAAAAATATCCAAATGATAAATCTAGATGCAATAATATCATAAGGATAATACAATCTAGCAATAGAAATATAAGATGTAAATATGATAATCATCTTATTCTAGAAACGAGTCTCAACTGTAATCAATAGGCCCCAAGGAGTTCTCAAAATGAGATAACACCCTAAGAAATTCGTCCATCAAATTTTGTGAAGTCTTGACTAAGTACTCTACTTTCTCTCGAAAACTCACAAAATCTCTATGGTCATGTGCGGGAGTATGCGGAGCAACATATGTGGGAGTGCATGCTGGAACATCTATAGAAACTCGTGTGGAAGCATACCGGGGAACATGCATATGAGAAGCTCTCCCTATATTAAAAAAAAAACTCTCTAAGGTGACCTCTTTGTGTGCAATGGGTACAAACATAAATGGGCTTGGGTCCACCTTTCTCAAAACGTCTAGGACAATCTCCTCTTGGTAGGTTTGATCGCCTTGGTGGGTTAGGTTGAGGGCCATAAAAATCCATCACAAACTCAACAATGAACTTGGGTGCAGTTTTGGAAGTGGATTCACTGTCATAACCTATTTATTACCTCTCAATAGTACGTAATACTGGACCAAGAAGAAGCTTTTCAACCTTATTAGATGTGTCCTCTAAATTGACCTTGACCTCCCGGGCACGTTCGAGATCAGTCTCGAGTTGGGATACATGGGCTTTAAGTTTCTCACGAGCCTCCAATAAAGAGTGAAGATATTTCGTAAGAATAGCCACGGTATTGGTCAAATCAGTCTTCTCCCTTCCTGTAACAATCAACTGCTCACATAAATAAATTTTTACATTATCGAGTTGACTCACTGTCGCCTCACACTCTTTCAAGATTTTCCTTCATTTTCCAAATCTAACACCCTAGGAGATAAATCTTTATTAACCTATTTCATTTTTAAAGCTCGGTGTAAAAATCATATAAAGATTTTTGGAGTCCACCTTCTCCCTCACTTAAATTCTCGTTCTCACTCTCACTATCTCTAGACTAAATTGAAACATCATCGAGGCACTCACATTTAGAATTGTCCTCATTGGTGTGGGACAGACAAGAAGTATTGATGTGACTGGCCATGAATACAATGCAGGGTTTATGTAGTGATTTTACCCTTAAATCTACCGAATCGATGTTACTATCGCCAAGAGTGTCCTTATTCTTAACTTTCTTTCATTGTCTCTTAATCCTAGTGGGACACTCATGTGCCTTGTGCTCTTTTCCCTCACATTCATAGCACCTAATCTCTTCATTTTTTTCACCAACGCTCCTGCCCTCATTTTTATTTCTATTTTTCTCAAAAGTCTTTTCTTTGGAAAATTTGAGAAACTTTTTTTCAAAAAGTGCTAAGTCATCCAACTCAAAATTGAATTCAGACTCGGACTCACAAACTTTCTGTTTCTTATTTTTCGTAGTGTGAGTTTTCAAAGCAATCCCTATTTCCTTTAGTTTAATACATTTAGAAAACATATCAATCTCATATGTTTGAAGATCTCCTACAAGTGCTTCTAATCTAAGAGTATCTAGGATTCCTAATGAATTTAGCACAGTAACCTTAGCAATACAACGGGAAAAGAGTGATTTCAAAATTTTTTTAACAACATGCGTCTCAGGTATTCTCTCACCTAAATTGAAACTCAAGTTTACTATATCGTACAGTTGTGCATAAAACTCGTCAAATGATTTAGATTCGACCATAGTGATAGTTTTAAATTGTGTAGTGAGATTTTATAGCTTAGAAGCATTAACAACATTGGTTCCCTCGTGACTGAGATGGAGGGCATCCCAATCATCTTTAGACGTGATGCACGTCATCATATGGTGGAACTCGTCAGGGTGACGGCTCCCGAGATGGCATATAAACTGTGAGAGTTAAAATGTCTCCATTTAAAGTCATCATTTGTCTATTGAGAGATAGGTTTAAGGCCAACAAAACTATCAACAACTAGAGTGGGTGGTGTCTGCCCTCTTTCACAAAGTAACCAGACATGTTCATTAATTGATTTTAATGTTGACCTCATCCGAGCAGTTTAGTAAGCATAATTGAAACCATAAAAGATGGGCATTCAATTATACAAATTATCCATTAAATTATGGCCTTTTAAATATTAACAATTTTTTCAAAAAAAATGATATCAATTTTTTTTTTGCTGAAAAAGGATTACACAATATTTGGGTGTAACTTGCTCTGATACAAACTTAAGAGTGCGTACGAACTAGTGGATCAATTTATTTCATTAAATTCTCCAACCCACAAATTCAAATTTTAAACTAATTTTAATCTTCAATTAATTATGGTGTGGATGGGAATTGTTTTCAAATATAGATTTGCAGTATTCAGACCAAACATACGAAAAACACACGAGATGAGGAAAAATTCCTCTGTAGGGCAAAACCTATTATTCAGCACTATTGGAAGTTTATGAATAAAAATGACTTACAAAATACTTAGCTAAACTAAGTTAGATGCATAGAACTCCAAACACTACAACATATATGACCTAGCTCCAAAGTCCTCTACAGGTAGCGGTCTACCCCCACTATCCACCGATTGAGCCTTCTTTTTCTTCTTCAGTAGTGAAACCTTCTTTCACAAAGTTAGCCGTAGAGAAAATTCTCTGCAAGAGTGTATCATAAGAAACCTTCTTGATTTTGGTAAAAGTGATCTTGATTATATCTTGGGGGGTGAGGAATATGATATGAGGTGTTTTGATAAAAAAAAAGAGAACTCAAAAGGAGTTTTTCTTTTTGAAAAAAAGTTCTTGGAATATCTGATGCTGTTCAGCCTTTTTATAAGAAGGAAAAATAAAATGGATAAACGTAAAAGATATTGGGAATATTTTCATTAAAAAAAATCCCATCCAGTTGTTCCAATGAAGGGGAAAGTCGTTCGAGCGACACTTTAAATGTATGATTTTAATGAGCTGTCAACGTGAATAAAAAAGGATATCATTTGAAACTTCGTTCGATCGATATCATCTAACGAGATTACAATATGAAACAGTTTAAATCTTGTTCAAACGACTATGACCTTCGTTCTAACGAGGCATCATTTTTAGAAAAAAGATTCCTTAAAAAATTTCGAGTTCCTTTATATAAACGATTACCTCATAAAAGAAAACACTCAAAAGCTTTCTACCACTCCAAACGCATACTTCTACCATGATTGTAGAGATGACGAACTTACATTCTTTGACAGTATGCAACATAGTCTTCAACTACTGAGAAGTAGTGACGTAGATGTGTTTAGGTTGCGTGTTTGTGTAACGGGATACACCAAACCAAAATAAATAAAAATGTGAGCAATAATAAAATTTGCTCTTAAAGAATAATGTAAGGATAGATCCTTATACATTCGGTCGACTCTGATAACCAATGCTAACTCATGGTCAGGATGATAAGATCCATCCATATGACCAGTAAGCTGGCACAAGCATTAGTATATCCTAATTCCGGATAACTTAGGTTTGTCCAAAATTAATATCTAGTCGATAAGATCCGACCACATGATCGTAACACTAATATACTAGTAGGACTATCTCAACACCAAAAAACTAGTAAGTTGGCATGGAAGGTGGACGAGATCTACTATGCGTCCATAATACTAGAACTAACTGGCAGGTCAACGAGATCCGACCACATTTACTTATCAAAATTATTTTTCATAAACACTTGATTACAAGCGGTGGCGAAAAATTTAGCCAAGAGAAATAATTGGTAGGAAATGAAAGTCAAAGCACATGCATGCATGAAGAAAAGAAATTGAGTCACATTTGACTTCAAGGTTAAACAAACATAAATGAAAATGTTCATTACAAAGTACTAAATATTACAAAGTACAAACATAAATGTAAAATATTTAAAAAGATATAAGGTCAGGAGATCCTAAGCTTCAATAGTACGTCTAACATTATCCTCGACCATTTCAACATCCTTAGGAAAAGCAGGGAGGACATCAGTGGCATTGGTCTGGTCAATTCCACCTTCAGACCGATCGTTCGTAGCTTCATCATCCATATTGGCCATTGCCATGGTCTGCTGCTTTGCATCAAAGGCCTTCGCCTCATTTTCATCTCCCTCCCATACCTTAGAGACCTCAGTAATTTTGGGAAATTGCTTGATTAACCTCTTCTTGAAATCGTTATAGCCTTCCACGAAGATGATCACCAAGTCGATATTGTGCTCGACCCAATTTTTATACTTCATAACTCCCCCCTCTTTAGCATCGGCAAGAGAAGCACTAACCTTTTCAAGGGCTTCACTGGACACTTTGAAAGTGTCATTGGCTTTCTACAGATTTGCATATCCTTTAACATGTGCCTCATCTGATCTCTTGATCTTTGCGATAATAGTCTTGGCCTGCTCAACTTCCTCTTCTCTTCCTCAGCCCAGCTTAGAGTCTCAACATTGACCATGAGTTGACCATCCTTCTCTTTGATATTGGAAAAGACATTATCATAATCATAATTGATAGTCTTCATCTCCCCTAACAAGGTCTCGCAGTGCTATAGGAGCTTAATATTGGCCTCCCTCACCTCGTCATAGGCATTTTGGTATGAGGCAACCTTCTCTCTAAAAATAGTGGCACCCATTGCATTGTGAAAGAAGGAAAAAGATCGATATATTACTAAACATATTATAGAAAAAGTTATGAAAATGAAAGTTTGGTGGAGAATTTACCACTAGCATCCGATGCTACACCATGTTCAAAAGCTTGTCAGCATTAAAAGAGATACTGGAAACCAGAGGCATAGTCGTGGTACACGACCACGTCTATAGCATTGCATCTACGACAAAAGATGGAGTACTTATCATTTATCAAATACTCCAGTGATCGAGTGCTTGGGACAAATGGTGAATGGGTCCACTTTACCATAAGGACAGGATGGCCTAACACCCTGGACCAAACACCGAGCAGGTGCTCCCAGAATTTGAACCCTTTCACCAAAGCCCCTAATCTTTGGTTGTTTGGGGAGGTGGTGGATACTCCATGGACCTCTTCTTGCAAGCTAGTGGACCATCATCACAAATAACTGGATTGCTTTTGCCCTTAGTCTTAGCAGCAATAGCAACAGCAACAATGAAGGCATCGACATCAGCCTCCCTCTTTTTAGTTAATTGTTGTCAAATTTTAAATGATAAAATTACCGCAAGTGTATAGTCTATTTGAGTATATAGAGTGTAAGTTCAGGTCGGACCCACATATATTGGGTCAATTCTTATAAATTATCGACTTTCAAACTACACTAGACGAGTGTATATATGATTGAAGTGTAAATTAAAATGAGAGCAAATGAGTAAAATGACTATGAATTAAATAATCAATTAATGAAGAAAACTAGGATGTTGGATCCGTTTATCACATTTTTTTATTAAAATCACTGATTAATTTAATTTCGCTATTCCCAAATTTATAACTCAAAATGCACCAACTCTCGGCGTGTATATTTTGGAAAATACAATAATAAATTTTCACGAAATAATTTAACATCTCTTAAATTAGATGCCTTAAATCCCTATTCCCTCATGAGATATCAAACAATTTAATGTAAGTATAACCCATCAAAAATTACACATATAAATTCTTAAAATATGATTTATCAAATAATTTCAAAGGTTTAAAACATAGTCTCGTGTAGTTTTAAATGAACACCTAATTTTTATTTTCAGTTAACACATGTCAGGAATTCATACTGAATTAAATTAACAAGCAAATTTAATTAATAATGATAAACTTCACCTAGTCCTAGAAATAAAAATGACTTAAGCATCATAATTGAAACATAAATATTGCAAGATAAATTAATAATTTTCATTAACTTACAGATTTTTGAGTCCAAAACTTGAGTAGCAAACCACAACGTTCCTCCCAAACTTGCACATAAATAGTCTCATAAGCACTCAAAAATAACACACAAAGTATAATATTTTTGGTGCTACGAAATTATATCTGTCTAAAATTTTCTCATATATATAAGTTTGTCTCCTCCTCGAATGGCTTCTTTTTATACAAGGAAACACACCGTAAATATGGTAGAATAAATAAAAGAAACAAACACAAAGTCAAAACATGTTTGTGGGGAGAAGAAAGGAAAACAAAACAAAAAAGGAAAGACAGAAGTAAAAAGACAAAATCTCGGATGAAGAAAATAGGAAAGGGGACAAAAAAAAACATAAGGAAAGAACGAATAAAAATAAAACAAAAAAAAATTAAAAGGTACAAAAGGTGGAAAAAGAAAAATCTCGAACAAAATAAACAAAGAAAGGGGGAAGGAGACATGGGACAAAAGAATAAAAAGAAACAAAATAAAATAATAAAAAGATAAAAGAAAGAAAGAAGATATAGGAAACGGGAAATCTTAGACATAATAAACAAATAAAGGTAGAAAGTGGGAATCTGTGGAATAAAATAAGAAGAAGGAAGGGGGGAGACTAAGGCGAGGCTCGCACGGGGGAGACTAAAATGACTCATGCTGGAAAAAATAACGGGGTTAGGGGAATCGAACCCCTCACCTCAAACATAAACCAAAACCTCCCCTCTCTCACCATTGAACCAACCATGGTTCTTGTAAATAATATGCCCGAAATATTATTTAATACTTCATTCCAATCAGGTTCCAATATTTGCAAATCAAACCCTAAACTCCATTTCTTTCACATACGACCTCGTACCGACGCATCGTAAAAATTGACACGACTCACATTTCGGGACCAATAATATTTCAACATTTCGGGCCCAATAATATTTCATCAAAATTTACCATTTTTCCCTTGAAAGGTGTTTAAGTGATATTTTGATGCCAAAATCGCTTCCAAACCTCATTGTTAGCATTGTAAACTCCGTAAATACTCAAAATAAATTTTGCACAAGTGATTAATGATGAATATTTAAGGTCATGAGTATAAAACTAACTCGGGATTTCAAAATTGCACTATTAACTTGAATCGTATTTAATTTTGTATTTTTCTTCTAAATAACAAAAATGATGCTAAAGGCTCATTGTCTATGATGCAACGAGGCTAACAAGTTTTGGATTTGTGCACAAATAACACAAAATAATAAACTCATCAAATACTCCAAAGACTAAACCTTTCTCGTCCTCGAGAAAAACTAAAATTTTAAAATCCAACTCATTTTCGTTGGAATTGTGATTGCACTTAGCATGTGCAACAAGCCGTTAAATTCCTAGGTTGCCCTAGTGTATGAGTTTTTTCTCGTGAGGGTTTGCAATGAATGTACCTTCAAAAATTTGACTCAATTTATAAAAGGCACACAAGTAATATAACCAAGTCTTAAATGTCAATTTCATAAATATTGTAAAACTCATTTTTCAACCTTAACTTATTGTGCACATGTGCATAGTCAATATAACCATCCAATTCAAAAGATTTGATCGTTAAGTTTCTTATCTGAATGTTCGTTTTGATTCAAATTATCACATGATACACTCACAATCGAACACTCGAAATTGGATAATTTTTCTCGGTATATATGAATGAAAGAGTAAATTTAATGATAAAATTTCACATATACATTATGAAATATGGACATTCTATAATGGATGATTATGATCTCGTGAACGAAAAAATCGATTAGTCTTTGAAAACTTTGACTCACACCATATATCCTATTCATATTTTTTCCACACTATAACTAACTTCACTTGAGATCAAATAACCTTCTTCAGCTATATTATAGGCTTCGGTTTTGGCTAGATAGAACGAATTTTTGGAGTTACACAAATTTCTGAGAATATAGAGGTTTCTCTGTATTTTGACTTTTTAGGAACTTTTTCTAACCTCCGTTTTTCTTTTTCTTCTTCTTTACCAAACTCAAATACTCGCTTCATTTCATTTTCTCATTATTTCTTTCTTCCTTTTTTCTTTTTTTTTTCACGCATTATTCTTGCAAATATTCTTCTTTTGAACTTTTTATTATCGTAATTTTACCCTGATATTCTCAGAAAATGGGTTTGGATTTTTGTTTCAATAAAAGGGTTATTTTTCGTTTTTTCACAAATGGGCTTGCAACGTAATAATGTAAAAGGGACAAAATTTAGGCTTTATTTTTGGGCTTTCAAAACAGTGGCCTAATCTCATTTCTCAACTTTCGCTTAGTTAATTTGTGTCTCAACTCAACTTGCCAAGACATCTAGTGCATACGATTCACATTTTGACTTTTTGTTTTCAGTTTTCGAAGAAAACAAAGAATTTGAGATCATCGAAAAATTAATCGCTAATGGGAAGTTTGAGTTACCTTAACTCAGATTAATTTAAATCTAAAAAAAATGATGAATTCCACACTTTCTCATCAGGGTAAAAATCTCCGCATTTATTCATTAAGCATACTAACTTTTTCGTCTCCATATCCACTTTCAAATATATTATATGGCTAGATGTAAAAAAATTTATAAGTTGAAAGATTTGTGAATTAATTCTATATTAAGAAATCATTTCAAACTCACTTATATTGAAAATCTTTTTGAATTTTTCTCTTTTTTATGTGGAGAAAATTACCTAAATATCCCTTAAACCTAATTTCCACATTGTCCTCAATGTGCAATACGAATTGAAAAAGGAAAAAAATTATTAAAGATATTACAACAATGAGAGAATTTCTCCAACACACCTTTCCTAAAAACACAAGAATAAAAACAAACCTATGATACAACAACAACGACCCAATTTCATGTTCACTCGTGGTATACCGGGTCTTAGAGGGGAATGTCCTCCACTTCCCGATCTCACAATTCTAGATATGGATTCAACCGTTGACCATTGACTTTTAAGATTTCACTATTTTTAGGATTCTCTATCTCAACCGCTCCATGTGGGTAGACTGTCCTAATGACAAAGGGACCGAACCACCTAGACCTAAACTTACCGAAAAAGAGATACAACCTAGGGTTATACAAGAGAACTTTTTCCCAAGTTCGAATGACTTCATTTCAATGGACTTATCACGGAACATTTTTATTTTCTCTTTGTGCAATTTTTCGTTCTCTTATGCATCATTCCTAATATCATCCAACTAATTGAGTTGGGGTTTTTGAACCTTGCCCGTAGCAAGTTAGTCAAAATTAAAGGTCTCAATGGCCCAATAGGCATTGTGCTCTAAATTTATCCAAAGATGACAAGCTTTTTCGTAAGCAAGACTATATGGGGACATACCAAGTGGGGTTTTATAGGCAGTGTGATAAGCCCAAAGTGTATCTAATAACCGTAAGAATCAATCCTTTCAATTTGGATTCACTATTTTCTTAATAATTTGTTTGATTTGCATACCGAAAACTTCTACTTGTCCACTGGTTTGAGGGTGATAAGAACATCTTAATTTGTTCACGACTAAGTACTTTTTCATTAGACTATTGAAGAATCTATTACAGAAATGGTTTCCCTGATCGCTAATGATGGCCCAAGGCGCATTGAAATGAGAGAAAATATTTTTTCTAATGAATTTGGCCACATCGCGGTCATTCATCCTACTCAGTATAACTTCTACCCACTTAGAGACATAATCAACCACCAAAAATATGTAAAGATTACCGTAGGAGTTAAAGAATGGACCCATGAAATCGATGCCCTAACATTCAAAAGCCTCAATAACAAAAATGGGATTTAAGGGCATCATGTTCCTATGTGTGATCTTTCTTAACATTTGGCATCGGTCACAACTCCTAATCTAATAACTTGAGTGATGAAAAATGGTAGGCTGCAAATTTTTTCCAGTGGTTTTCTTGCCACTAAAATGACATCCACATGCTTGGTCATGGAAGAAAGAGATTATGCTTTGAATCTCGTGATTGAGGATGCACGTTTGAATGTTTTGATTGAGACAATATTTGAAGAGGTATGGGTCATTCAAAAAAAATGCTTGGCATCCTTAAGAAATTTGGAATGATCTTATTTAGTCTATCTCACCCATTACAAGATAGTTCACAATATTCGCAAACCATGGAAGCTGGGAGACAAGAATCAGTTGCTCATCAAGGAAAGATTCATTTAGTGGCAAATTCAACGGTTAACCTAGAAAATTGATCCTCCGCTACATTCGCATACCCTTTCTTATCTCGAATTTTGAGGTCAAACTCTTGAAATAATAAGATCCACCTAATGAGTCGGCCTTAGCATCATTCTTACATGAAAAGTATTATTTGGACTCGTGATAGATGAAAATGACAACTTTGGATCCTATCAAGTAAGACGTAAACCTCTCTAGTATGAAGAAAACATCGAGGAGCTATTTTTCGATCGTGGAATATTTCAATTGTGCACCATTAAGAGTCCTACTGGCGTACTATACAACATGAGGAGGTTTCTCATCATACTGACCGATAACCTCACCTAAGTAATAATCGAAAGCATCACACATGACTTCAAAGGTCTCACTCAAGCCAGGACGTCGCATAATGGGTGCATATGTTAATTCATTATTTAGACTTTCAAATGCTTGAAGGCAATCGTCTGTGAACTCAAAGGGTGTGTACATGGAAAGAAGATTGCATAAAGGTCGAGAGATTTTTCTAAAATCCTTAATAAATTTCCGCTAGAAACCAGTGTGTCCTAATAATGATCAAACTTCATGCACGATTTTGGGAGGTGGGAGATTAACAGTGAGATCAATTTTAGCCTTATCAACCTAGATACCCTTTTTAGAAATGATGTGTCCTAGCACTATGCCTTGTTTGACCATGAAACGACACTTTTCCCAATTAAGAACGAGGTTCTTTGCCTTACTCCTTTTTCGAACGAGGGTGAGGTGGTGAAGGCACTAATCAAAACTAGACCTAAACACTAAAAAATAATTCATAAAAACTTAAAGGAAACATTCCACCATGTCCAAAAATATACTCATAATGCACCGCTGAAATGTAGTGGGTGCATTGTATAACCCAAAGGGCACGCCTCGATAAGAAAAAGTACCAAATGGATTGGTGAAAATGGTTTTCTCTTGATCCTCATGAGTGATTGGAATTTGATTACAGACGGAATAATCGTCAAGAAAACAATAATAGGGATAGATAGATAATATCTCAAGCATTTGGTGTTTGAAAGGAAGACGAAAGTGACCCTTCCTTGAAATGACATTGATCTTCCTATAATCGATACACACACGCCAACCGATTTGAATCCTAGAGGGTACTAACTCATCTTCATCATTTTTTACCACCATAAGACCAAATTTAATTGAAAAACTTGAATGGGGCTGACCCATTGGATACCATAGATGGGACAGATAATACCCGTATCCAATAATTTAAGCACCTCAGCGTGGACAATATCTTTTATATTGGGATTAAGTCTACGTTGTGCTTCTCGAGAATTTTTGTCATTATCTTTTAAGTGTATCATGTGCATGCACACTGACAGACTTATCCCTTTAGTGTCATCTCTGTTCCATCCAAGGCCTTCTTTGTGTTTGCTGAGAACACGTAATAACTTAATTTCATGTTCTTGATCCAAATCAGGTACGATGATAATAGGCAAGGTGTTAGAAGGTCCTAAGAACCTATACTCCACTACTTCAGGCAGTAGCTTCAATTTAAGCTCGGGAGCTTTCTCAATTGTGGGAGAAATAGGAGAAGTAAAGAGAAAGAGTGGCTCGGGCTTAGATTTCCAATTTCCTACATTCATGACAGGGGTGGAGTCCATGAGTGCGTTGACTTTTTTTATTAAGTTTCGATATCAAATTCGAACCTAAAAAAGGCAAGATATGTTGTTAAAGAGTCGTCATTATAAGTTTTCTAATGGTTTTTTATGACACTATCAATCATAGCGACATTTATAGGCTCATCATCATCAGGTGGTTAATTGAACACATTAAGATTCGTAGTCACGTTTCCAAAGGATAGGTTTATTGGCCGCTATGACACCTAATGATGACAACGGACGTGACGAGGAAGGGATGACCCAGAATAATCAGAATTTTTTCATTAAGATTATGCACTTGTTGGGTATCCAAAACAAAATCGGTGGGAAAGACAAAGTCTCCCACTTTAATTAATACGCCCTCAATGACACCTCTCAGGATTTTAACAGAATGGTAGGCTAAGGATAGGGTAATCCTAGTCAGCCTCAACTCCTCCAAACCTAGTTTCTATGATAGAAGGTTAATGCTAGCTCCTAAATCTAGAAGGGATTTCTCTATAATATGGTCCCCTATCTTAATAGATATCACTGGAGTCTCGAATCCTTATACTTTATGGGAGTTCTATAAAAAATGATCGATCTTTCTTACTTGACAAGAAAATCTTTCTTGGGAACTTTGGTGTTTCTTTTAAAGGTACAGAGTTCCTTTAGAAATTTAGCTTAGGAAGGAAATTGTTATGCAGCATTAAGTAGCGGGATATTAATTTGCTCATGCTTGAATACGTTCAACATCTTATACACTTACGCCTTCTTCTTTTGTGGCACCAAATATTGGGTAAACAGAGCTTTTGGGACATAGGTCTTAATAGATGTCTCTAAAGATGAGGGTAGGAGGAAGTTGGATCCATGGGAGGATCTTCCTTCTCCTTACATCTCTCAGATTCACTCTCGGTGGGTGGTGAGACGTTATTCTCAACTTCCTTTTCGGACCTAAGAGTGTTGATGTCTTTCGCATGCTCTTGGGTGTATGACGTGCTTATGTTTTCTTGAACCACATATTAACCCCTAAACATGGTACCTTTTATACTAGGCTCGGACTGGGTTAGGAATGTTCCTTTGTTCGTCTCACTCAAAGGGTTGGGTAATTGGCTCACTTGAACCTTGAGTTTAGTAATCGATTGAATTTTTGCGTGTAAGCTTTGTTGGGTGGATTAGAAGACACTTTGAGTGGTTTATTAGAACTGAAGGGTACTTTGGGCAAGCATGTTCGTCGTCTCCTCTAAAGATTGGATCTTTTGGGGTGAGGGACACGACAGTGCGTGGGCCTTATTTTGGAAACCCGGGGGTGGTTTACCTGAAGATGGACCTCCACTTCATTGGTATTGACCCTTAGACCACAAAAAATTACGGTGGTTTTGCCACCCTAGATTGTATGCATTAGAGAATGGGTTGTATTTTGGCCATTTTGGTAAAGAGCATTTACTTGCTCGATGAGGTGGTGGAACATATATTACTAAATGGTTCTCTAGCGGGTTATACTTGTTGGGATTTTCACAGGCAATCTTCCTCATATTCAGTTCCCTCTTTCGAATTAGTTGTTGGTGATGAAATGCGAGAGATGATACATGAAGCATTTGGATTCCCTCCTTCAAACCCACTTAAATTTATGGATGGTGATGAGGAGAGTCAACTTATGGGTGGGGGTCCCGATGAAGAAACTAAGAGATTTTTTAATCTGATAAAAGAAGCTAAGCGGGAGTTATACCCAGATTGTAATAAGTATTCTACAGTCTCATTTATTGTACTAGTATTGCATATAAAGTGCCTTGGTGGATGGAGTGAGAAGACCTTTACAGTGTTGCTTGAATTATTAAAATATGCATTTCCCGAGGATGAAACATTATTGAAGTTTTTTTATAAAGCACGCAAGATGATTGCAAATTTAGGGCTAAAGTGTACAAAGATACATGCATGCCCTAACGATTGAATGTTGTATTGGAATGAGACAAAACATGAGAGTGAATGTTGAGAGTGCCACACCCTAAGATATAAACAATCAAAGGCTTAGGGAGATTGCAATCTTACAATATATTAAAAAAATTCTGCGATGGTGATAAGATACTTCCCTTTAATACCAAGACTTTAGAGGCCATATATGTCATCGAAGACAACATCACAAATAAGATGGCATGCCGAGGAAAATATTGATGATGGAAATGTAAGGCCTCCTCCTAATTTTCTTGCTTGGAAAACAATTTTTGACATTCATCTAGATTTTTCTAAGGACCCGTGAAATATCAGACTTAGATTATCCAGTGATGGATTTAACCCATCCAGGAGCTTGAGTATTATTCATAGAACATGGCCCGTAAATGTGATAATATATAACTTGCTCCATGGTTGTGTATTAAGTAACTATATATGATATTATTCATACTAATTGATGGTCCTCACGGGCTTGTTAAGGACATTAACATTTATTTGCATCTTTTAGTTGACGAGTTGAAGGAATTATGGGTTGGGGTGGATACTTAAAATGCATCGTGTAATTAGATCTTTAAAATACGTGCATTATTGTGATGTACAATAAGTGATTTTACTGCATATGCAATTTTTTCATGATGGAGCACTAAAGGTAAATTGGCATGTCCTTATTGTCACAAATATACTCGCTCCCATTGGTAAAAAAGGGACGTAAACAATGCTACATGGGACATCATCGATGGTTGCCTAAAGTGCATAATTTTTTAACAGATAAATTCTCGTTTGATGGTAAAGTTGAGTTGGATACAAAGCCTAGTTGACTATCTGGAGCTGAAGTGTTGGATGAGATAAGAAATGACAATAATATGTTTGGGAAGGTCCAGAGCCATAGCTTAAGAGGAAAAGGGATTATAATGAAAATGGGAATCTCCCATATAATTGGAAGAAACGAAGTGTATTTTTTGAGTTAGAATATGGGAAGGACAATTTAATACGCCACAATTATGATGTATTCAATATCGAGAAGAATGTATGTGATAATGTGATCTGGACATTATTAAATGCTTATGGTAAGGGAAAGGATAACATAAATTATCAAGTTGATATACAAGAAATAGGTATTCATAAGTCACCGAATCCTAAAAAATGGGCAAATAATAAATATTAGTTTCCACCAGCGTGTTTCATATTAGATATAAAGGATCAAATACAATTTGTAAAATATTAAAGGAGGTGAAAGTTCCAGATGGTTATGCTTCAAAAATATCGCGTTGTGTCAACCTTAAACAACGTACTATATTGGGACTTAAGAGTTATGACAACCATATCTTAATGTAAGAGTTTCTTCCTATTTCCCTAAGAAATGTTTTGCCTAAAAATGTGCTTGGGTCAATAATTGAGTTGAGTAGTTTTTTTAGGAGTATGTACTCAAAAGTAATGATCGTAGTCGATTTAGATCATGATCAATCTCGTACTAATCTCACGTTTTGCTATCTTGAGAGGATCTTTCCGCCTTCATTTTTTGATGTCATGGAATCTTTGGTAATTCATTTAGTAAAAAAGGCAAAGATTGGAGGACCACCATAATACCATTCAATGTACGCTATTGAGAGGTGTGATATTAGTTGCGATTTTTTGTGTTCTTTTTGTCTTATCATTGTAAGCATTTTTATTTCCTTCTAAAATTAAAATTTTCCTCACGACAGATACTTGTTCACCTTTAAAAATTATGTGAAGTCCCGTAGTAATCTGAAAGGTTTGATTGCACGAGGATATTGGGTAGAAGAATGCTTGACATTTTGTTCAAGGTACTTGTAGGATGCTAAGACGAAATGTAACCAACCATTAAGGAACGACGAAGGAAATACTCTTGAAAAAAAATCTATTCCTAAGTTAGGAAAATCAGTGAGATTTGTGCTTGTTGACATTACATATGTACAAGCACATCGCTATGTGCTTATCAACACAAATGCAATTGCTCCATTTCGAGAGTAAGTATCCTAATTAATAAATTTCTTCCATTTTTAATCATGTAAAATATAGTGTAATGGTTCATTTTAATGCAGGACTCATCGTGCGTCAATTAAGGTAATTCTCGTCTTAGACCACATGATGTGGATTGCATTCATAATGAAACTTTTCATTTGTGGTTTCAAGATCATATAAGTAATATGCATGCTAAAACTAAAATACACTTATAATTATATTATTACAAAATCATGGCGGTTAATATAGTTTTTGTAAATTTCAAATAGGTGCGAAAGTTACTTGAGACAACGGACATATAACTATCACAAGAAATTCACATGTTAGCTTTGGGCCCCTTAAAAAGGGAAAAAAGATTCACGGGGTATATTATTAATGGTGTTAGGTACCACACTGTGACAATCCGCCAATCTGAAATAGGGGGTGGCCAGCCCGATACTCCAAAACAACGGAATCATGGATGGAATCATTCTCAACATCACAACTAAATAAGAAGTATGCGGGATAACCACTCCATATATCAGAAAAACAGGTTGTCAAAAATCTTAAATTTAAAATAAATAAAAGAAAACAATTTAACAACCCAATAAATAAAAAGTGGAAATCCCGACTAAGTTATATTACTTACACATAAATGTACAATAAGGGACCGAATATGCTGTCGGCCACAGACTACATACAACGCGATGAAACATTTTAAAGTAAATTACATAATACATTCCATTAAGCAATTACAACCGTTTGGGCCACTCGCCCGAGTAAAATGACCCGATCTTAGCTAGAGAATGAGAATGATTACGACTAATGCAATATGTCCCGTAATACCCGCAAAGCATTACGGCTCGCCAAAGACACCGGGATTGGAAAATAAAAAATAGGCATCCTTACGGCGAAACACCTGAGCAAAGACAAGATGCATGCACAATAAGAAATAGGAACGAGTCAGGGCCCGGTTCTATATGATTACTAGATGAATAAAGAGTATGACAGTTATGAATAAAATCATGCTAGAAAAGATAAAATTCTATCTACACAGTTAAAACATAAGTTAGGACGATAAAAAGAAAAGCATGAATTTAATTTAACTAAGCAGTAGAAAAAGAAGGATTAATATAATTAAAGCTTCCATTTCGTTGCTATGTCCCTTATCAGTAACTCATAATTACAACCTTTATTCTCTTTCTAGCATTTCATTCCTCATTAGGAATTTATAATTACCATTAAGCTCTTTATTTTAATTACATGCCCAGCCTGTCATTACCATTCCTTAGCAGGAATATATATCATCATTAAATGCTCTTTGTGGCATTTTACTGTTCTCTTTATGGCACTTCATATACATCAAGTCCCACTTGATTATGAATTGTTATATTCTCATGCATATAACGATTCTAAGACCGCCCCTCCGAGTTTCCCCACTGGGCGCGCCCCTAAATGTCCATCATCTTCCAGGGGCCTATCAAACAAGTCAGCCTGGGCACCAATAACGCAAGACGACGGGAAGCAGCCATATGCCTGCGGGAGAGTCAAGACCACACCCGGAATCCCCCCACCCGCGCAGAAAACATAACAAAATCGCGCATATGGCCTAGGACTATATCCACCCTGCATTCACTAACCAGGAGGCATCACCAAGCGCGGGAACTTCCCTTATGATGTCATTTAGAGAGGTGTGTATAAGTAAATTAGCATTTACCATATTCATGATTAAGTAAATTATCATTTACCATCATTATTACCATTTCCATTTCATTTCCATTTCCCTTTACATTTTAGCAAACGTATATTCCATTTTTCGAAACCATGTTCATTTACATTTTGTAAATAATTCACCTTTTCATCCGGAGCCATACGATAATTTACATCGTCATTATAACCTCAAAGAATAAGTGAACTCCCAATTTAATTCACTCGACAATCTTTTATGGGGTTATACTATTAACCATCAAGGCCAACATAGCTCAATAGAGCTTCTAAAGTCTCCCGAACATAATACTACAACTCCTAGTTTCATATTAATCAACTAGAAGAAAAGAATGCCCTGACATCAATTGGCATAACCCCGAACAACCCCTTCTAAACCACTTCTATTCTAGGGTAGATTTCCCACTCATCTAGAACTCTAAGACTCTAAGTTTACTTCATTCAAGAAGGTTCCTAAGTTCCTATCCTAAAATAGAAACAATAGAAAGAAATTTAGGATTTATAGTGAAAAATAGGGGACCGGTCGACCAGTCCCAAGACCGCGGTCGACCGCGTCTCAAGGTTTTACCTACGAAGAAAAGCAAAAAGCTCAAAATAGTATGGCCGATCGACCGGTCAGGGGACCGCGGTCGACCGCACAAGAATTTTATGCTTTTGTGGGAAAATAGCAAGCCTGCCCCCGAAGGCCCGGTCGATCGGTCAGGGGACCGCGGTCGACCGGTCATAGCAGACCTAGACCATATTCTCTTCCAAAAATTAAGTCCCAAAAACCTTCCCCAAACCTCAAATCTCTTCATTTATACACACAACCAACAATATTTATCTACCCCACGCTATTCTACATGATAAATAACCACTATAATCCCCAAATTTCATTATTATAAACTAAAATTAGGGCTTAAACATCAAAACTCCATTTTTTATTCATAAATATAAATATACAACTATCATACAATTTATTCAACTTAAATCACATATTAGCAAGTAGAAAACTTGCCTTGGTGTGGAAATCTAAGATTTCTTTGTGTTAGAAGCAATCTCCAAGCTTGAATCTCTCTCTTTAGGGCTTGTGGTGTGTAATGGAAGAAATGTAAAAGGTTGGGAGACTTAAATGTTGGCTTAAGTCTAAAGTCCCCAACTTAAGTGGTTAACACCACATTAAAATGACTCCCCAAATACGCATTTTAGTAAAAACCAGTCAAAAGTGCCCGGAACCTAAAAATACAATATGACACTTATTTTGACTGTCTCGCACCATCCGAGGCTAACTACACCCTCTAAACTGGCATCCGGAAATTTTATAATTTATTTAGGGCTCCAACTTCATTTAGATCATAATACCATTTAATATACATGACACTATAAATTATACCACATGAAGATATTTACCTACATATTCGGTAAATATACAACATTCTAGTAAATATTAACTCCATCTCATTCAATTAATATTTACTCCGATTCCAACATTTTATATAATTACCTTATGCGGTAAAATTTATATAAAATTAGCCTCTTAAAAACGAGGGTTGTTACACACACTAAGGCTCGCTAGAGGAAAAGAACAACACAAAATAGTGGAGTCATGCTAAATGCACTCACTGAAAGTTATGTAAGTGCTAGAGATAGGAATCCGGTATCAGGAGATGTTAATTTCTACGAAGTTTTGACGGATATAATTGAACTGTATTATTCTAAAGACTATAAGTTTGTGTTGTTCAAGTGTTGACAACAATAGAGGTCTCATTGTGCAAGATGATTTTGGATTCATGCTCGTAAATTTAAGCAGTTGTTGTAACCAAGGTAACAAATAAATAATGAGCCTTTCATACGAGCATCTCAGGCGAAACAAGTATTTTACATACAAGACCCAATGTAGGAAGACTGGAATATTGTAATTAAGATAAAGCCTAAAGACTTTTTTGATGTATTTGGACAATAATATACAACCCAGGGGACTATGATAGATAAAACGTAGGTATGGAGCTAGTGACACTTGGATGACACACCATTCACATGTGATGACGATGTTAGTTGGGTTAGGTAAGGCATTACTGGAATAATAGTCGATATGGAAATACAAGTGGAGACAAATGAAGATGATTAGAAAATTTTGTTAGCTAGGCATTTGAACTTGTAATGATCACTTGATTTCAAATTGTTTTTCTACTCATTCATATTAATTGATCTTTCTTAATAGGTTACATATAAAGACGTCTTGATTTTGTTGGTTTCTTTTATTCAGTAATTATTCTTATTAATTTAAGATTTTAGTAGTTTATTGTGGTTTTGTTTCTAGTCATTATTATTATTATACGTTCTTTACTTGGTCGAAATATTTAAAGGAAAGATGTTCCAAAAATCATGTATGTTGATATAAATACAATTGAGCACTATTTTTTACTGTATCGAGCTTGGTCGTATAGCTAGCCATTATTATATTCGATATTCCAATGTTGAAACGTACAATGAATTATTAAGACGTCACATGAACGATAGTGAGGTCATTGACATGGTAACCCATTCTTTTGAATTTGAAAATATTATGTTTCAAGATGAAGAACAAAATGAGTTTGAGACATTGGCACATACATCTTATCCATTAGAATTTAAGGGTGGTCCCTCAAATAAATACGAAAAAGTTTCAATTCTAATTCAATTCGACATATATCTCGAGGTTCAATAGATGCATTTTCCCTAATTTCTGATACTGCATATATAAGTGCAAAAGTTTGGCTCGTATTATGAGGGCTCTATTTGAAATGTGTTGTGATTGGTTTTTGGTTGGCTATACAAAAAAAGACTTACTGAATTATCGTACCTAAATTAGATTACTCAAATTACTATCCCGAATCACTAATATTTATCTACATGTCTGTATATAACAAGATTACTAATTTTTATCTTCGCCTACTTGATACTTGGATCCTAGTTTTATTTAAGCAGAGGAGGAGAAAAGAAGAGTTTGAGCCCCCACATTAATGCATAGTGGGTGGGGTGAATATGGTAGAATTTTAAACATCTAGGTGAATGAGCATGGACAATCCATTGAGAACACAACATCTAGACTCGCTTCAAATTTGGGGGTTTTAGCACGCAATGGAGAGTTAGCACCATTGACATTCCTTGGTTGGATATAGGTTCTGAAAGAATGGAAGAATGGAATTTGTAATCATATCACGGTATCATCTACTATTATATAAAGCTATGGGTTGTAAAATTTTTAATTTCTCACATTACCCTCACTTATCACAAAATATGAAGATACATTAGGGGTAATTTTTTACATACTCGTGGAGGTAGTTTTATAAAAATTACCATCATAAATTGATCTTTGTTTTATGTAACCATAATTTGCATAGAGATTTTATTTTCATTTGTTCAATCTAAAATAACATTGATTGATTCTTTTGGTTCCGAATTTGTGGTTTAGTTCTCTAACATGTCGTTTAATATATGAGAATACAAATTCCATGAATGAGATGAGAAAATTCCTCATGGAGTCCATCGAAAAAAAGTGGAAGGAGTGGAATGACACAACAAAGAGTGAGGGTTATCGTAAATATAGGACTAATAAGGAACGCTTGGAGCATTGTCCCCCAAGGATCGAGGAAGATCAATGGAAAACGCTTGTCTATCATTAGAACTCGACTGAAGAAGAGGTATATTTTAGCAAGATTATTAACATGAGTCTATCTTCAATTAGTTGTTTAATCACTTTGAGAATGAGAGCCATATAGTGATTATACACATGTATATATATGCCCTAGTGGATGCCTATTCCTAAAGGAACGACTATAATTTTTTGAAATAAATCACATTTAAGGTGAAACTAAGTTGCCAACCAATATTTATGTGTCGATACACTACCCATTGAAATTGTGATCTTGAATACATTCAGTAGTAGTGCCATAAAAGTGGATGCACCCGAAGATGATGAATAGTGCAACTTACAACCCAATTGGGTGTTAAACCAAGAAGAATCAAAGAAGAACTCTCCAAAACCCTCAAACCCTAAGCTAAACTATCCTAAAATCTATTTTAAAACTTTAATATCTGATACTTACACAAAATTTGGCTTATATAGTAAGTGGAATAAAAGAAAAGAAGAAAGAAAAGAAAAGCAAAATATCTCATAAAAACAGGGGATCGATCGATTGACCCAAACCGTCGATCGATCGATGCTGAAAATCATATCCCACTGTATCAGCTCGATGGAAAAATGTGAAGGATTGATCAATCAATCCCTTTGATCGATCGATCAATCAAGCAGGTATGAGCCCCCTACATTGCTGTTTTGGGATGTTTGCATTTCTCGTCTGCTAAAATCGTCGTAACTTCTTCGTTCTGAATTGAAATCGTGCACCATTTGCGGCCACGCGAATCTTGCGAGGAGGGATACAACTTCCATGTAGATGTTGGGCCATATGCTCAAGCTCTGAAAAGACTAAAATGCCCTTGAACGTGCAATCTTGTACAGAAATCAAGCGGAATGCGTCTGAACTTCACACTTAGCATCCAAATACCTATAAAAGCTCAATTAATCCTTGCAAAACATGTTAACGTAGAAATATGAGGTTATCTGGTTAATGGGCATAAATATAGGGAATAAGATACCCGTGGAGGCTAAAATGCATCGGTTCGAGGGATGAAATACCCAATATTTGCGTATCATCACACCCCCTAACTTACACATTGCTAGTCCTTAGCAACGAAATAGGATGCAACAAGAACTACAAGCAAACCAAAAGCAGGAGATAGTACAAAAGTATGGTATAATAGCAAAAGGCCACTTTCACGAGCAATTCAATTGCATTTAGCATATGCAATAAGCCATTAAACCCCTAGATTACCCTAGTGGACGAGTGTCATCTTGTGAGGGTTTTTAGGGATGATACCCACAAACGTCACATGGCTTCCTCAAAATATGCCCAATCCAACATGCGACAAGCCCAACAATGGAAAAAAAGATTTCATACACATTATTAGCACATTGAACGGATTCAAACAAAAGTCCGAATCATTAACATTATAGAATGCACCTCATAGAATTAAAACCTCAAAATGTGGGAGGGGAGCGAGCACATGCAAAGTGTGATTTGGCGAAAAACTTATATAAATCGGATAAACATTAAAGCAAGCACATATTCAATCCTCATGGGCATTACACTCATCAAATGAAATTCACTTGAAACAGGGAGGTAACACACGGAACATGCGGGCATAATGAGTAAATGTAAATGGAAACTAGGTCGCACACATGTCACAAATGAAGAACGCTATATATAAAATAAAAAACTATAATCTCAATGAGATACCGCCCATTAAAGGAGGCGAAATGTATTTTCACAGATTATCAAAACTATTATGACTTTTAAATTACATCAACCTAAGATCACATAGGACTTTAATTGGGTTGTAATGTAGGCTAGGCTAGGGTACGAAATGAAGGATATGTATATACGGATTCAAAGTGTTCGGAATGAAAACTCGGGATAATGGGAAAATACGGGCAATATCAAAATTGGAAAACAAGTTCCATAAAGGCATTAGATATATCAATCGGGAGAGTAATCAAAGCTTATTGAACTATATACACATTTATAACTTTCTATTTCTTTTTTTTTCTTTTTCTTCTCATGTTTTCTTTTTGTTTTCTTTTGCTTTTTTCTTTCTCTTTTTCATCTCTTTTTTACTTTTCTTTTCTTCACTTATCTCACTCTCATATGCCTAAATTTCAACTGACATCACAACCACATCATTCAATCCCAAGAAACATTCCAAACAAAGGTATGGAAAGTGTATATATCGTATAAAACTCCAATTTAGAGTTGGTGTGGGATTTTTGGGTTATGAAACGAAAGGCTATATTTAGGCTCAAGGGGGTTAATGAGGGTAAACATATAAGGGTGAGGTCACGGCTAATATGGGTGTTATAACAAAGAGGGCCTATGATCATTTCCAAAAGTTTACGCAATTCTCAAGTCAAAACAATATATGAAAATCATGCTCAAGTAACACATTTCTAGTATGAACTCAATTAATGAACGATCAAATGAAAGAATAGAGAGATTACAACGAAATCAACATTTTCAATGAGAAAAGAATAGTGTATGCACTCACAAACGACGAAAAGTACAAAGCTTACTCGGTGTAAGTATATACAATGCAACAAAAGATTACCGAGGTATAAAAATCTTAAATCAAATCAATAGAACAATAAAAGTGCATGTGCTCATGGGATTAAAGTTTAATTCATGAAGTTATTCATAATATCAATAATTGAGACTAAAGTCTAATAACTTCTAAAATCGAGAACATGCATCACTGAGTTGTCTATTGGATCGGGCAATTATTGAAATTTATCATCGAAAACAAGGGCAAAATTCCCAAAAAAGGAGAAAAAAGAAAGAAAATATTTTTGAAATTTTTAATTTTTCTAAGAAAAGCATACTAAGTAACTAACATGTGAGCAAAAACATGGACTAAACAAAGAAATGGATAGAATATCCCACACCCGCTAACTTAAAACTTGACATTGTCCTCAATGTTAATTAAGAACCAAGTCAAAGAGAGGAAAAGAGCGATATTACCCAAAAGTGGAGCGATCCCCATAAGAACGAGTCCAAAGAAGCTACAAAATAAGTTAGTACCGAGCATAGAAAAAACAAATAGCAAAAAGTTAACTAATTACATTAGACTAAATTGAAAAGGAAAGAAAAAATAAAAAGAAAGAAAAAAAAAGCTAACTATATACAACCTACTATTTAGGCTTCATACTAACTATACACTAAAAGTCTAAATAGTTGAGGGTCCACCATGAGAATGATTTGACTTTGGAGGATAATCGGTGTACCCTCACACTCAAGAATGCCCACTAAAAAATATGAATTCCGTTTGAACAACGAAAGGCATGTGTAAGGCGGAAGAAAGGAACCATCGCCAATTAAAAGTTTTGGAGGGACGATGGGGGATTTGGATTAAACGGGTGAAAAAAATATGTGGGGACCGAGAAAAGCTGAATATCCTCCCAATGATTTTGAAATTAGAATGGGAGGTGGCGCACACAAAGGCAAAGATGCGATCATGGAAGGTGACTCAAGCAAGTACTCCTCATCGGCGAAAAGGTTTAAAATATTAAAGTTTGAAACCGAATCATCGGGTACTTATGACGGTGTGATAATAGAGAATGAAAATGGGGATGAAAGAAATTCAAACTCATGAGACGAATCATCATCGCATGAAGATTGAGCTTCGAATGAAATAATATCATTTTTAATGAAATGTTCTCCTTTGGGGGACAAAGAATAAATCATTTCATTGCAAATAGATATTACATCATTTTCATCCTCACTTTCAATATCTATTATGCAATGGGCAAAGTCTAGAATGGTTTGTTCCAAAGTAGGTACAACTACCTAGTTCAAAACATTCTTCGACTTCAAAAGTCTTGGAAGCAAAATCATCATCGGACTCAAATAATAAATCCAATTCATGTTCCCAACAATGATTTTCTTCTCGATAACGATTTTCAAGTTTCTCATTCTCATACATACGCAAGCCCACAACGAATGTCATAGGTCGAGGTGCGGATGCACGGAAATGGGAACTTTGAAAATTACCATCGGACTTAAACGAAAACTCATTGTTATAGGAATTTTGAAAACTATTCGAACTCGTTTCAAAATTCCTATTATAAGGAGGTAAAGGCCCAAAATCATTATCATCATCATCAAAATTCCAATAACCCAAGTTTTGACTTTCGTTATACTCGCCCAAAGTCATATTTGAATCTGAAATTCTTTGGGATTCTAAGTATTTACCAAAAGTCATAGAATTATGGGAATTTTGAGAATTATAACAATGATTACCGAAAGAATCGTAATAATACATGCTTACCCCAAAATTGGCTCAAGTGGCGAATCCACAAAGTAAGTGCACACGGGAAATTCAAGCGTTTCTAAGTGCTCAAATGTGGAAGTCCTACAAAAAGATTAGAAAATAATACAAATAGAAAGAAAATACTATGAAATACTAAATCAAATAAATTCTAAAACAAACAAGTCCCCGGCAACGACGCCAATTTGATCGAGGGTGAAAAGTAACACGTGTCAAACGTCGATCATTGTTTTCTGTTCACTGCCTCAATACAAAATCCTAAATTACGACTACACTCAACTGGTGAGTACAGCGGTAAGTCGGGTATCGAAATATCCATTGAGATGAGTTGCTAGAATTTATATGATTTAATACTTCAAATTAAAAGGGAAAAAGGTGAATTACAAACTAAAAAGGAAAAGATGCATAAAAGGAAAATATTAATCTTGGCGAGTGTAAAGTAAACTAGATTAACAAAGAAAGTAAAACTATAGGTTGCGTCGAATATCCCTCACCCGAGTTAATTTGTATAAAATGATCACATGGGTCGACAAGTTATTACAAATGCGTTTCGTTTTGACAGTTAATTGAATCAAGGGTTGTCACACCCCTAAATCCGCAAAAAAGCCTAATAATATTTTGGCATCAATAAATACCCCAAAAATTGCGCACAAAAGGTCGTAAGCACGAGACATACATGATATGCCCCGTCAAATCTCCTAGGCACAATAACTAGGACAACGCACCCGAAATAGACCCGTAAACACCATCACCAAAGCCAAGCTTCGCGTCAACCCAAGTGAGTTCCATTCAAACACAACCTAATTTAAATTAGCTAGAAGGCATATTAAAAACGCGATAAATAAACGCGGTAAATAAACGCGGTAAATCTACACTAGAAAGCAAGTAAATAAAGCATGTGAACCTAATTAACAAAGCATGTAAATCTAATTATCAAAGCAATAATTAATGGAAAATAACTATATTAATGGAGAGGATGATGAATAGTGCAACTTACAACCCACTTGGGTGCGAAACCAAGAAGAATCAAAGAAAAACTCTCCAAAACCCTCAAACCCTAAGCTAAACTATCCTAAAATCTATTCTAAAACTTTAATATCTGATATTTACACAAAATTTGGCTTATATTGTAAGTGGAATAAAAGAAAAGAAGAAAGAAAAGAAAAGAGAAATATCTCATAAAAATAGGGGATCGATCGATCGACCCAAACCATCGATCGATCGATGCTGAAAATCATAGCCCACAGTCTCAGCTCGATGGCAAAATGTGAAGGATCGATCGATCGATCAAGCAGGTATGAGCCCCCTGCACTGCTGTTTTGGGATGTTTGCATTTCTCATCCGCTAAAATCGTCGTAACTTCTTCGTTCTGAATCGGAATCGCGCATCGTTTGTGGCCACACAAAGCTTGAGAGGAGGGCTACAAATTCTGTGTGGATGTTAGGCCAGGTGATCAAGATGTGAAAAGACTAAAATTCCCTTGAACGTGTGATCGTGTATGGAAATCGAGCGGAATGCGTCCGAACTTCACACTTAGCATCCAAATACCTATAAAAGCTCAATTAACCACTGCAAAACATGTTAATATAGAAATCCGAGGTTTTCTGGTTAACGAGCATAAATATAGGGAATAAGATACCGAGGGGGCTAAAATGCATCGGTTCGAGGGAAGAAATACGCAATATTTGCGTATCATCAATAAGGTTCCAGTTAATGAAGAAGATGCTCGATTAATTGTATGTATATTTTGGATTTTAATGACAATTTAAACAACTTGAATTTGTTTGTGTGTCGATTATCTTTTGAGAAAACATTATTTTTCATTTGAAAATGGATTTGGGAGTTAGTCAAATGTTGATGCACTTGACTCAATTACCGACTTAGAAAAGCAGTGGTTAGGAGGAGAAAAGTAATTAAGTCAATGCATGCTTATACAAGTTGCATTTGTTTGTGAACTTGTAATACTTATAAAAATATGCAAGATATCAAATTATATTGTTGGAACGGTATTCATTACAATAGATCGATTTGATTTTTACAGCAAGAGATGGAAGAATAAGAATCGCAATATCCAGAGATTACGGAGGCGGTTGTTGCAGAAGTTAACATATTTGAGCGAGTTATGGGACCTGAAAGGCATGGTCATGTGGGGACATTTTAGGTCGGTGTCACGTTGAGTATGGTGTTTGGACTATCATATACGATATTCGAGGCTCAGAGTATGGTGGAGGGATATGTTGGTTATTTTTATTGCTCAAATATGTTGGTTATTATTTTTAAAGGCGAGAATTTCAAACGGGTTCGAAAACGGAGTTAAAACGGATTTTTAAATGATTTTTAAATGTTTTTAACTCTTGGAGTTGTTTTGACTTCCAACTCTTCATTTCTTTGCCTTATTTAAAGGAGTCTTTTGGATTCCAACTCTTCATTTCTTTGCATTATAAAAGGAAGTCGTGGGCAACCCTTTTAACATACTTTTGGCACAAATTTTGGCAGCAAATATATTTTATATTCCTCTTCTTTTTATATACACATTGGCCCTTGAGATTTGTGAGTTCCAACCTTAGATTAGAGGTGTTCTTGGGGCTATTTTGTTGGAGGTTCTTGGAGGATCTTTTGTAGATCTTTTGTGTTGATCTTAAGGATGTGATCATTGGTTTCTCATCATGGTTTGAGGTATGGGGTTTTACACAATATGCACCTTAAATCTCGCGAGTGTCATTCTCTTTGAATTCTTGTTAATCGAACTCATATTTGAATTGATAAATTCATTGAAATCTGGAAAATAATTGTTGAAATTATTTTGATTCATGTGGTATCATTATATTGTTATTGAGAACATTGTCATGAGATTTTAATATGGCACGGATGTTGTGAACCCGCCAAAATACCTATTCCCGGGCTATAGCTTGATAAAGCATATGCGAATGGGGTGAGGTCTGGTTACCCATTGATGTGTTGTTGAGAAATTATATTGATAAATGCTTTGAGATTTGTATTTTGATTTGAATATTCGTACTCGTGTTGTTACGTTTTATTCATCGCTAACATATATTTGTTGAGCATCTTTCTTGTCGTATTGTGTACTTCCCCATATTTTCTTTTAGTGGCAGGTTAGCACGGATTTTGGGGCGCTATGGAGATTGATTTTAGCGAGGATTGTTTGGGAAAGATTTGTATTATTTTGATATATAGAGCTTTGAAGATTTGTATTTTATTTTTCGAGTTAGATGTTGTATTTATTCGAGAGACTTGTTGTAATTGAAGAGATTGAGATTAGTGGATTTATATTATTGTTGGTTTATTTAGATGCTCTATACCTTGTCACTTATGGATTTGGATTTATTTTATCACATTAGTGCTCCATTCGCTCTCCCCGGGCGGGCGAGGTGTTACAAATGGTATCAAAGCTTAGGTATACGGCAACCCTCGGGGCTTGGGTTTTGGGTTCATTGCGTGGTTAGCAATTTTTGGAGATAGCAAATTTTAGGTGATATTCGTGATAAGTTTCGAGATTAGAGGTGAGGAATTTATTTTTGGGAGACGTGATTTATTTTTGGAGTTAGTGTAGTGGCCTGATTTTTTGAGAGTTAGGCATTCGGCGAATTTCGAGGGCGAAATTCCATTGTTAGTGGGGAACTGTAACAACCCGCGTAATTTTGGGCTATTTTAATTAATTTTTGGAAAATGGAGGAAAATAAAGTTTTAGATAAAATTATTTTTATTGCTCAAATATGTTGGTTATTATTTTGAAAGACGAGAATTTCAAACGGTTTCGAAAACGGAGTTAAGATGGATTTTAAAATGATTTTAAAATGTTTTTAACTCTTGGAGTTGTTTTAACTTCCAACTCTTCATTTCTTTGCCTTATTTAAAGGAGTATTTTGACTTCCAACTCTTCATTTCTTTGCATTATAAAAGGAAGTTGTGGAAAACCCTTTTAACATACTTTTCGCAGCAAATATATTTTATATTCCTCTTCTTTTTATATACACATTGGCCCTTGAGATTTGTGAGTTCCAACCTTAGATTAGAGGTGTTCTTAGGGCTATTTTGTTAGAGGTTCTTGGAGGAGATTTTGTAGATCTTTTGTGTTGATTTTGAGGATGTGATCATTGGCTTCTCATCATGGTTTGAGGTATGGGGTTTTTACACAATATGCTCCTTAAATCTCACGAGTGTCATTCTCTTTGAATTCTTATTTAATTGAACTCATATTTCAATTGATAAATTCATTGAAATCTGGAAAATGAAATTATTTTGATTTATGTGGTATCATTATATTGTTGATGAGCACGTTGTCATGAAATTTTAATATGGCACGGAGGTTGGGCACCCGCTAAAATTCCTGTTTCCCGGGCTATGGCTTGATAAAGCATATACGGATGTGGTGAGGCCTGGTGACCCGGTTAAAGTGTTGTTGAGAAATTATATTGATAAATGCTTTGAGATTTTCATTTTGATTTGAATATTTGTACTCGTTTTGTTACGTTTTATTCATTGCTAACATATATTTGTTGAGCATATTTCCTGTCGTATTGTGAACTTCCCCATATTTTCTTTTAGTGGCAGGTTAGCGCGAATTTTGGGGCGCTATGGAGATTGATTTTAGCGAGTATTGTTTGGGAAAGATTTGTATTATTTTGATGTATAGAGCTCTGGAGATTTGTATTGTATTTTTGAGTTAGTTGTTGTATTTTTTATTCGAGAGACTTGTTGTAATTGAAGAGATTGAGATTAGTGGATTTATATTATTGTGGATTTATTTAGATGCTCTATACCTTGTCACTTGTGGATTTGGATTTATTTTATCGCATTAGCGCTCCGTTCGCTCTCCCCGGGCGGGCGGGGTGTTACAGGATATTGATATGCGACATGAACAAGAGTTGGAGAGGATGTGAATGAGCGGGTACGACATGAGACGGAGGCTAAAAATGAACATGTACTACGTGATATGGAGGAAAAATATGAAAGGAAGAAAGACGAAATGAAAGAGAAGATGGAATCTTAGAGCAAGAAGAATTATCCACTATGAATCTTGAATGGAAGCTCTGGTGGCTCATATGCATACTACGCAATCTCCACAAGATGTGTCTTCAAGCACTGAATAGGTCAATGACTATTAATTGTACTTTTATACGAGTACAATCGTCTAATTCTCATGCATTACATCTAAATGTTTTTTCGTATTCCCATAGGTTCCTAACGGAGCCAATCTTGATCCTTTAGCATCATTTCAACCATCGGTGAAATTTTGGTAAGAGTTTCAATCGCTACGACAATTGCAACCACTAAGGAAAATACCGCCATAAATAATATTACGATCCCAACTTCAAAACTATTGTCACCTTAAACTATTTTATTAAGCATATATTTCTTTCTTTCTTTTTTCATAAGTTATTCCTATTTCACTCTTCTCGCATAAGTCCATAATTATACTTACATACCAGTGTATAATCTTGCACATCATGTCAAAAATATTATAATTTCTCTTAGGGGCATTATTATAATCTTACATACTATACATGATAATAGAGAAGAAAAAAGATTCTTTGGATAAACTTCCCGTGGCATAAAAAATATCATAATAAAGATATTACGAAGGACAATCACAATTAATCAAGAAAGCATATAATTGCACACACATCACAAATATGTAAATGGTTCAGAAATTTGCCTACGTCCACGGAGAGGTCTACTGTTTTATTAAATATCTCTCAATATGATTGGTTACATACCCCTACGCCCCGGTCTAGGAGTTACAATTTATAGATGTAGAATTTCAGTTGTGAAAGTAACTCCATGATGTCCATGATGAGATGAACCATGAATCCCTTGAATATCTCCATGAGATTATTGGGGGTTTAACTTGGTCCTATCACGATTTAGATAATACATACACATATCTTAATTCCATTATGTGGGTAGGGAAGCCTTTTAAATGTTGGGCTTGGTCGTCTACTCTTGTGGGTTGAGAATAAATGGGTTCCCACAATTTCCCCTAAAATCTTCGGGCCATTACATGGGCCAATGGATTTTAAATGAGTCCTAGAACGCATCATCGTCTATTATGGTATGTTTGTAATTTTTTAAAACAGGAGGGACACGGTTGTCTTTTTGTGAGAAAGTGAAGCATCAAATCTTTCTCAAGAAGGATAGATCATCGTTTGAGTGCTTGAAACTAGCTGTCGGGTAAAACTTAATCGTCAGTTCATCGTTCTTGGTCGTTCTTGTACATATTGTGTTCTCAAGCCTCACTTCTTGCTTTCATTCTTCAAAATCAAGGCTTTCTAACCTTTTTAAGCTTTATTTTTGTCTCTTAAATTTCATCTCTTCTCTTCCTTCTAGTTTTTATCTTCTGTGAATCATTCTTCTACGGTAGCTAGGGTTTTTTACTTCTCTTATGGAGATTCTTGATAACAAATCTCTGTTGGAATTTAGAAAGTGCTATAATATTCTAGATTGGGTAGATATAGAGTGTACATCAATACCCAGGAATGTCTATGACCTAGAGAATGGTCATTGGATTCATGTGCTGTTGGTTTCTCAAGGGGGTTTCATATTTCCACTTAATTCTCTATTGTTGCACTTTTTCAATATTTCAACATAGTTACCGTCCAGTATTCTCCAAATGTATAGAAGATTGTCAATGGGGTTCATAGGATAAACTATATTTATGGTACTAGTCTAGGATTATCCAAGATTTTTTACTCTTACTCTTTTTCTCGCACAAGTGGAGGCATTTTGTACTTGAAAGCAAGTAGTGCTGATAGGGTTTTAGTAGTAAACCTACCTGATTCCCATAAAGATTATTGGTCTGAAGGCTTTATTGCCAAAAATTGGCAGTATCCTCCTCAATCAGAGGGTGTAAGGTACAGAGGACCTCAAATCCCTACTTTTGGGTAGGAATACATAGGTTGTTATCACAATCTCTTTTTCAGTTATTTGTTTGTCTATCCATGTATGTTCTTTCTATGATGCTTCTCCCTTTTTCTTTTCTGTAGCAAGGGTTAAAAACCAGGAACCTTCTCTTCATGAAATTTGAGTTACTGAACTCTTAAAAGCTTGGAAGATAAGGGACTATGTTGCTGAGGGTGATTATCCTCGATTGGTTGTATTTTTATTTGAGTATAAGAACACTACTTCTAGCTTCATTTGCTCGTCCAATGGATATAATTCCTCATTGGATATTCCAGAAGAAGAGGTTGGTGGTTCTTATGAGATAATTAATTTAGAGGACGAGGAGGAGATCAACTCAGGAGAGGATTCAAGAGAAGGCAGCAAGGAGGGTAGTAAAAAAGATAGCGAAGAAGAGAGCCGCGAGGAATAATCGAGTGAGGAAGAAATGGTCACACCTCAAAAAAGAAGGAATTTGATTTAAGAAGATGATGATAATGATGACCTATTGTCTAATAGGATAAAGTTTTTAAAGCGAAAATATGGATACTCCATTGGTGGTTCCAGGGCAAGAACTCAAGAGAGTGAAGTGGAGAGACGAAAGAAAGAAGAGGAGGAGAAGCCAGAGAAAGAAAGAAAAATAGAAGAAGAGAGAAAGAGAGAGGAGGAAAAGATAATGGCACAGGCCTCCATTGTGACATTTGTTATTATTGTTAAGGGGGCTTCAATGTCTTCTGCCCCCCATCTTGCCCCGATACTGCTGAAAAAGGCAGTGCATGCAGCTGATCATGAGTGATTAGTGAGCATGGGGTCAGACCAGTTATACCTTAAATCTTCTCAGAGGCTTGCTTTGGTGAGTCTTTTGCTCTCTATATTCTTTATTCCTTATTCTCTTTAATTACGTCATGCTAACTTGTGTTTCTATTGATTTGTAGTTTGTCTCTGACTATACTCTACTGCTCTGTGGTTGAGTCGATCTGTTGAGGAGGAATGTGGAGCTTGACGAAGTTCTAAAGACTTATGATAAGGCTTTGGCTGATACAAAGGAAACATTTGATTAAGAGAGGGAATAGTCAAAGAAGGAGCTGTTCGACCTCTGAGAAGACTATAGTGCCGTGATTGCTGATAAATTGGCAGTCGTTGAGGGAAATAAGGAGTTAGTCGCCAAGATAGATAAGCTGGAGGGGGAAGCAACTGCTATGTGGGAGAGCATGTACAATGAATGTTAGGAGGCAGTGTATGACGACGTCGAGCGCCAAATTACCTATATTCGATGAGCATGCTTTAAAAAATATTAGGATCAAGCCTTGATTATCGTTGGGGTTGCTGTTGACTCCCACATATTATTTTAGCATCATCGAGGTCTTAATCCTATTGAGGTATCCTTGTCTGCTCAACCTGATGCTCAGAATGTTATGGCGACCATTGTCCCTATTATAGAAGGTGCTATAGACAATTCAATGAGGGTGATCTCTCTAGTTGGAGGATTTTCCCCTGCAAACTCAGGTGCTGGTGGAGGTGAAGTTATTGTCGACCAAGTTGTTGATAAGGAGAAGGGGCCCTCGACTTCTAAGCTGGTTGAGGCCTCTTAAAGTTCTACTAGGAGTTTAGGTTTCTTTTTGTTCTGTTCAAATGTTGTATCTTTGGTTTTTCCCTTCCTTGGTACTGGCTTGTGCCTATATTTTGATTAAATGGAAAGAAAACTTTATTTCATTACTGATGTTTGTTACTTTTGCTGCTTGTTCTGTTGTTGTAGCCCATTGATTTAGATGATTACATTCCCACTAACTTCCACCTAGGCCGAGTTCTTGGCCCAAACATAAGCGTTCAAGCACGCAGAACCTTTATAAGGATATATAAATCCCTTAGGGCAAGAAACCATGATTATAAAGATCAGTTTGAGGTGGTCACTAGGCTTAAAGATAGGCTCGAGGAGATGGAGGAAATTGGTGCCTCTATGAAGGAGGAAATGAACACCTTGAAGGTAAATATTCTAGATGCGTTCGAAGTCAACCAGGTGGGGGAGTTATTGTAGAGTGAGAATAATTATTTAAGAAGACAAATTTCTCATCTTAAGGAAAACACTCCATATGACCCCCTCTTGTGTTGCGAGAATACCCTTCTTCATCGGTTATAGTCTCTCAAACTGACACTCAAGCTTCCATGAGGAAGATTGTCGAGCTAAAAAAAGATGTTCGACGAGCTTATGTGATTACTTTTGGTCTACAGAGGGATGTCACATGATTAAGACATTTGTTTTGAAGGGTCCTCGATCGGTCTGGGCCGATGGTTATGACCAAGGTTGGATAGATACCCCAACAAAACTGAAAGAGGCCGAAAGGCTCGCTTTTACTAGGGGATGGATGAGCGCTCTTAAGGAATTGAAAATTCTTAAGGAACACGCCCTATGGTATAAGTATCAAACTATTCACCCATCCGGTAGGCAGAATCCCTTTTCAAGGGAAGACCGTTGGATCCCAATAGATGCCATTCCTGTGCAGCTTCTGGAGCCATGCCTAGAGGGCGCCAAAGAAGACTTAGTTCCTCATCCTGATGATGGTCGAAGAGCTCGAGTAGCGTACTACCTTGCTCGTTGTCCTGGGCCATTATAGGTTTTTAAGTATTTCTTGATCTGTTGATGTAAATGTATTCATATGTTTTTTTAATAAAAGACATAATTATTTTATTTTATGTTTTGAGCATGTGCTGATTAAACATGTGTTAACCTCGTTTATTGATTGTTTGACATCACTAATTGACCAAAAAACACTCGATAGAACTAATCGTAGTATGAAAAGTACAAAGCTTTAATCATTTTGGACTTTTTAACCGATTGAATGATGTTGAGTTTTTTTTATCTCGTATTTGAACATTCTCCCAGTCCAATATGCCTTATCTATATCATTCCGTCCACCTTACCTTTTAGGTCATGTCATCACACTTCCTTAGGCCTAAGTAGGATGATGCTGAGAATGTACTTGGTTAATGGGGCATCTGTCCGAGAAGGATTTTTTGACCAACCTAAGTTGACAACCAATTTAAGTTGGATTTATTGCCTAAGGGTCCCCTTTAGGTCTTTTATTGTTGTCGGAGCAACTTAAGAGGCCAATTATGTTTTCAAAAAAGACCTGAGGAAAGTTGATTATAAAGCTTTCTTTTAAGATCTCCTTGATTGGGATAGATCTAGAGCACTGTTGCAATCATGGGAGCTTTGTTTGTTTGTTGGCATGTAAGATTCCTTGATTAAATCAAGTTGATCAACTTGCTATAATCCAGGAATTCTGTTGTGCTTTGAGGGGAGTATATTTCTTGGAAAAGATGCGTATTGAAGTGCGATCAAGAGACATTAGATAACCAAGATATTCAAAATCCGTGGGCCAATCATCCTTTATTGATTAAAATAACAAATAAAAGGAAACATCAGTTTGTAAACAAAAATTTTCCTAAACTAATGGTGCTGAAAGTAAAAGATATAAAAGTCTAAAATTAGATCTTATTGAGGTTAGTAGCATTCCAGGCCCTTGGTATCACCCTTCCCTCCAGTATTTCCAAGTGATATGTTCCCTGCAGTTTGTCCCTTATTACCTTGAAAGGTCCTTCCCAATTTGCCATCTGATGGTCTTACAGCACTACCGAGGACATTCCTCAAGATGTAGTCCCTTATTAGAAAAGTCCTCGGATTGTATTTTTAGTTGTAATGTTTGGCTAGTTGCTATTGGTAGGATGACAACTTAACTAGTGCCTCTCGTCATTCATCAACTAAGTCAAGTTCGTGAGTAATGCTTCCTCATTGAGGCCTTAGTCGACCAAGATGGTTTTCATAGTAAGGAAACTTGCTTCCAATGGGATGACTGCCTCTATTCCATAGGTGAGCACGAAGGGGGTCTCCCTCGTTGCTCTCCTAGGAGTTGTACGGTAAGCCCATAAGACAGGGGGTAGTTCATCTACCCAGGCACCTTTGGCTCTTTCCAATCGCTTTTTTAGTCCGTCAATCATTGTCATATTGCAAGCTACAGCTTACCCGTTGATTTGGGGATATGATACCGAACTAAAGTGATGCTTGATGCCATGCTTATCACAAAAGACTTAAAAAAAAGCTACTTTCGAACTACGTGCCATTGTCAGTAATGATCATTCTTGGCATCCCAAAATGGGTGATGATGTTCTTCTATATGAAACTCGTCATATCAGAGTCCTGGATGTTTATGAGTGGTTCTGCCCCTACCCATTTGGTTAAGTAGTCAGTGTCAACCAGCAGATACTTGCGATTCCAAGATGCGGTAGGGAGCGGCCCTATAATATCCAATCCCCCACTGGGCAAAAATCCATGGGCTGGTTAATGATTTTAGGTCTCTAGTCGGCTGGTGGACCACAGGGGAGTGCTTCTAGAATTTTTCACACTTGCAAATATAAATTCTAGCATCCTTCTGCATGTATGGATGTCAGTACCCTTTCTTAATTGCTCGAAAAGCCAATGATCTTCCTTCTTCAAGACTCCCACAAATACCTTTATGAAGTTCACTAAGAACCTTCTTGACATCTTGTGGGTGAATGCACTAGAGGTAGGGGCCAGTAAAAGACTTTTTATAGAGTTTCCCATCAGAAAATAAGTGAAAGAAGCCTTGACTCTTATCTGGTGTGTCGATCTCTTATCGTCTGGAAGCGTGTTGATCCACCGATAGGTTATGATGGGATCCATCCAACTGGATACCTTTTTATATGGATGACTTGCTCGACCACGACTGATTGGTTGATGCTTGGATGTGAGAGGAATTCTATCTGAACAGTTCTCTTATCAGAGTCAATGGAAGAACTTAGAGCTGCTAAGGCATCGATCGATCAAGCTTGGAAGATTCGATATCCACTTTCAACCAAGAACAGTAATTAAGGGGCAAATTCTAGAAGATTTTATCGCTAAATTCACGAGAAACCAATCTACCACTCAGTTAGAAATTGAGCAACTGACTAAGCAGGAAGAAAATGCCTTTGGTTTATGTTGATGGAGCCTCCAAATCCAAGGGGAAAAAAGTAGGTATTATATTGGTAACCCAAAAAAATACTGTGCTTGAACAAGGGATTATACAAGGATTTGAAGCCTCTAACAACGAAGCAAAATACGAAGCGCTAATCGTCGGCCCGCATAAAGCACAACTATTGGGGGAAAAGTGCTTTAGAGTATTTGGAGACTCAAAACTAGTGTCTAAGCAGATAAGTGGAGATTTTAATGCCAGAGATGAGAGGATGGCAACATATCTCGCTGTTATAAGTAGACTTATGGCAAAGTTTGATAAAATTGACGTTCAGCAGTTCCCCGGGAGGCAGAACAGTCATGATGATGCCTTAGCAGCTCCAAGTTCTGCCATTGACTCTGATTTAAAGTAACCATTAAGATAGAATTCCTTGCACATCCAACCATCAACCAATCAATTGCGGTCGAGAAAGTCCTCCACATAAAAAGGTACCCAGTTGGATGGATCCCATCATAACCTATTTGCTGAGCAACACGCTGCCAGATAACAAGAGATTGATGCACCGGATTAGAGTCAAGGGTGCTCGCTTTCACTTATCTTCCGATGGGAAACTCTATAAAAAGTTTTTTACTGGCCCCTACCTCCAATGCGTTCATCTAGAAGATGTCGAGCAGGTTCTTAGTGAACTTTATGAAGGCATTTGTGGGAGTCATGTAGGAGGAAGATCATTAGATTTTTGAGCAATTAAGGAAGGGTATTGGTGGCCATACATGCATAAGGATGCTAGAATTTACGTTCATAAGTGTGAAAAATGCCAGAAGCACTCCCCTATGGTCCACCAGTCGGCTAGCAACCTCAAGTCATTAACCAGCCCATAACCTTTGGCCTAATGGGGCTTGGATAATATAAGGCCGCTTCTTATCGCATCTGATAATCGTAAGTATCTGATAGCCAATCGAAGAGATCATCTTTCCTTAGAACAGCTTTGAGGTGATGTGAGGTGATCACGATGATGGAATTATCCTCAAAGTAATGCTTCAGCTTCCTCAATGCTACGACTAAGGCATATGTGAGCTTCTCTATAGGCAAATAAATTGCTCGGCATCCAGAAGCGTCTTGCTTACTTAGTAGATCGGGTGTTGTCCTCCTTCCTTCTTGCATACCAAGGCAAAACTCACAGCATGGTCTGACACAGTAAGGTAAAAATACAAGGGATGGCCTTTTATTGGAATCACCGGTAAGGGTGGCTTGCTGAGGTAAGACTTAAGTTCTCCCAGGGCTTTGGAGCAGTTGTCACTCCATACCAGACCCTTATCTTTATTCAATAGTTAGAAAAATAGTCGGCAGCGTTCCGAAGACTTGGAGATGAAGCGAATGAGTGCGGGGACCATGTCGGTGAGCTTCTGGACATCCCTTATCGTCTGAGGGGGCTGGACCTTTCTGATAGCGCTGATCTGATCAGGGTTTGTTTTAACCCCTCTTTTACTGACCAAATACCCTAGGAACTTACCTGACTAGACACCGAATGAGCATTTTCTTACATTAAGTTTCATTCGGTATTTCCTGAGGATCTCAAAGGTTCCTGCTAGGTCTGAGAGGTGGTCATCCTTGTGTTTTCTCTTAACGAGCATATCATCAATGTACACTGCCATTATTTCTCCCATCGATTTCTTAAATATCCTGGTGACCAACCGTTGATAAGTCGCTACTGCATTCTTGAGGCCGGATGGCATGAGTCTGTAACAAGATAAACCATTAGGGGTTATAAAGGAGGCTTTATCCTGGTTAGGCTCATAAAGTGGGATCTGGTGGGATTCGGAGTAAGCGTCTAAAAAGCTCATCCTTTTATGCGTTGTTATAATGTTGACCAACTGATCTATCTTTGGGAGAGGAAAACGATCTTTTGGATAAGCCCTTTTGTGGTCGGTAAAATCAATACATTCCCTCTAGCTTTTGTTGCTTTTGGGTACTACGACTGGGTTAGATAGCCATTTGGGGAATTGAACTTCTCGAATGAAGCCTGCATCCAGTAGCTTTCCAACCTCTTTTTTACTGCTTTTTCCTTTTCTGGGGCTATTCAGTGAGCCTTTTGAGTGACTAGTTTGAAAGTAGGTCGACGTGCAGTTGATGGCATGCAATGGTGGGATCTATCCCAGGCAACTCGTACGATTACGAAGCAAAAATATCCAGATTGCTTCGAAGGAATGTGGTTAGCTCCTTCTTTTCTCGATCGGTGAGAGAGGCACAAATTAGAAATATCCTTTCAGGTGAGTTGCCTTCAGCTGTAACTTCTTTCAGGTGTTTAACGACCCTATTTACGAGTTGGACACTGGTTTCCTCTACCCTGATTCGTCACTTTTATTCTATTTTGTACCCCGTTAATTTGTACATTCTAGCATTCCCGTGCATATATTTCCCGGTTCTTATACTCATTTATTGACTAACCCATAAATTCATCATATATACTTTGTTTGTGTCTTTATTGAGCTTTTATAGGTCTCGGGAATGCATTTTGGGAAGTTTGGTTTTGATCCGAAAAGTTCCGTTGACACTTGCACAGTCGGGGGCATTTTAGTAATTTCAGCACTCGGGCTTTGTTCCCGATTTCTTCACGGAAGTTGTAGACCTTCTTCTCCTCTTCGTGTGGCCTCCGACGGTGCTTGAATCCGATCTCGAACGCAAAAGTTACGGAAGTTTCGGTGAAGCATGGGACAATTAATGCCTATATAGGCAACTCTTCTTTTTGCAGCAGGCCCGAATCGATTCGCCATTACCACCGAATCGATTCGGTCACATGCAGGGGAAATTCTCGACACTTCCGAATCGATTCGGATTTGGCACCGAATCGATTCGGCCCTGCATTTTCAGCTTTCTCCTTATTACTAGTTTGCCATTTTGGTGGAATTTTGGGGATATATCACTTGTATTTCCTCTTTTGTAGAGATGATTACTTTTGTTGGATATTTAGTAAGATAGAAAAACACTCTCTTCTCTCTCCTAGGTCAAGCTCATTTATGGCTTTCACCAACTTGTAAGGCTTTGATTACTTGTTGAATAGTTGTGATAAATGCAAGATAAGTTCAATTACTTCATCTCTACTTGTTCCACTAGCTTTAGTTTGCATTGAATTCCATCCTTTGTATTGGTTTGTGTTTCAACTAGATAACTAATTTAAGTATGTTGTTAACTAGCATGTGTAGTTTAGTCTTGATTATGAGTAGCTAGATTTGTGATTGGGGATCAAAATCCCACCTTGGATGCTTGAACTTAATATTTAGGGTTTGGTTTATAATTGTTCAAATGGAACTTCATGTGTTGGTTTTGGAGTATCATAGTTTCTTAACTCCCCTTGTCATGCAAGGGCTAGTGTTTGAAGCTTTACTAGAAACTCAACCCATCTAGCAATAATTAATTAAACCCTAATCCTCCATTGTTGAGTTCATTCTCTACATGGTTGATTTTCGGACTTAATTAGTTATGCTCGATTAGAATTAATTTAATCAAGCCCTATAATCCCCTTCCTTGTGAATCCGAGGTGGGAGAATGATCCTCAATCCCCTTAATTTCTTGAACTCAATCTTACCTTAGTTCTTTTCATTAGTTCCGTAACTAGTAATTAACCATCTGATCATTAATAGTATGTTAGTTTAGAGGTTACATCTCAATCACTTTTCCAAACTACCAAATCATCTTTTACACTTTAACTTTTGTGACGTTTAGAGAATCTCTTTGCCCCAATCTAGTTCTCTTAGGAGCGGTCAATCCCTGTGGATCACGATTCCGTACTTACCGGATTATACTTGTTGCGATAGATTTGCACTTGAATCGCAAGCCATATTTTGGGCGCACCAAGTTTTTGGCGCCGTTACCGGGGATTGGCAACTATTTTAGGGTTTAGAAATTCTCTTTACACTATCGTTCCCTGTGGTCACCGTGATAACACGGTTTCCAAAAATCAATCCAAAAGCACTTGTAAATGCAAGACGAGAGTAGTAGCAATTTAAATCCTATTCGCGAACCCTCGTCTAGTGAGCCCTCGGACTATTGGAGACCTTTACCATCGGTTTCTCATTCTAGTTCGATCTCATCTTCTTCGTACACTTGGGCTCACTCCGAACCCACAACAATGGCCGATAATGTAAGTGAACATGGTAGTCAGGGGATTGCACCCGAACCCCCTTATAGGACTATGCGTGATTATCTACAACCGGAGAGGACCACCTCTCCGTCATGCATCATTTTTCCATACAATGCCGCACAATTCCATTTCCGAAATGGAATGATCCAACTACTTCCTACTTTCTACGGCATGGAAAGTGAACAACCGTACCTTCATGTGAGAGAGTTTGAGGAGGTGTGCGCTACTTTTAGCGACCAAAATTGCCCTCTAGATGTCACACGACTCAAACTCTTCCCATTTTCCTTAAAGGACAAAGCCAAAACATGGCTTTGGTCCTTGGCGCGAAATGCAAGCGCAATTTTTGAAGAAATTCTTTCCTACTCATCACACCAACTCCCTAAAGGGTCAAATCCAAACCTTCGCTCAAGCCGAAGGTGAATCGTTCGAGAGATGTTGGGAGAGGTTTAACGAGGTACTTCATAAGTGCCCACATCATGGGTTCGAAAAGTGGAGATTAATCTCTTTTTTCCACAATGGCCTCACCCTCAATGCAAAACAAATGGTGGAGACTATGTGCTCCGGCGAGTTTTTCGGTTTGGATCCGGATGATGCGTGGGCACATTTTAAATATTGTGCCGAAACCACCCAAGCTTGGGACACTTCGGACCCTAGCAAAACCAATGCCCGGTCATCCAATCCACCTTCATCTAGCCATGGAATATATCACCTTGCCGAAGGAGATGATATGTCATTAAGAGTAGCCCAACTTTCCAAGCGTATCGAGGCAATGGATGCCAAATATCGGGAACCTTCCCATCCTTCTCCCTCACATGTAGAGGAGTCTTGTGCCATTTGCGACGTTGACAATCACTCAACGAGGGATTGTCCAACAATCCCGGCATATAAAGTGATGCTTCACGATCAAGCCAACGCGATGGCCACTTACAAGAAACAATACATGACTCCTTTAGGTGAGGGCTATAATCCTTCGTGGAGAAACCATCCGGGTTTCTCTTATGGGCAACCCTAACATTCTCAAAATCCACCTCCCCCGAATTATCAAAATCATCCCCCACCTCATAATTTTCAGCAACCATATAATCAAGCTCCTCCACCCCAAGCTCAAATGCAAGGTCCCCCACAGGGACCACCTCCTCCGGTTATACCATTGTATGCTCACCCGAACAAGAGGAGCCTTGAAGAGACTCTTCAATCTTTCATAACCTCTCAACAAGCCACGAATTCTAGGCTTGAAAAGGAAATCTCCAAGTTGACCTCGGCTTTAAGTATCCAAGAGAAGGGAAAATTCCCTTCTCAACCTCAAAAGGCATTGGGGCAAAATAGTGTCAATGACACTTTGAATCCCCCTCCCGATAGTGCTAAGGCCGTGACCGTTCTTAGGAGCGGGAAAGTCGTTGATAAGCCCACCCCTCCTAGTGTCCCCACCGTCGTTAAGGAGGTTTCGCCCGACCCATTAGAGGTCGAAGATGCCTCCTTGAGACAGAGAGAGGGGAAAGCCCCGTTAGAGTCGGATGTGGTTTCGAAGCTTCCTAGTCCCGTGCCTTACCCTCAAAGGCTCTTGTCGAAAAAGGGGAGTGTTAGTAATTCTGACATACTAGAGATGTTCAAACAGGTAAAAATTAACATCCCTCTTTTAGATGCTATCAAGCAAGTCCCCGCTTATGCTAAGTTTTTAAAGGACTTAATAACAGTTAAGCGGAAATTGTTTGTAAGGAAGAAAGCTTTCTTAGCCGAAAACATTAGCTCAATAATTCAATCTGAATTACCACCTAAATATAAAGATCCCGGATGTCCCACCATTTCATGTGTGATAGGGGACTTTAAAATTGAGCAGGCTTTGCTAGACCTAGGAGCGAGTGTAAATTTGTTACCTTATCATGTCTATGAACAACTCGGTCTAGGGGACCTCAAGCCCACAAAGATTACCCTCCAATTAGCGGATCGCTCCGTTAAGGTTCCGAGGGGTGTAGTGGAAGATGTCATCATACAGGTTGACAAATTCTACTTTCCTGTGGACTTTGTGGTGCTTGACACCCATCCTACTTCTACTAGCTGTAGAACTACCCCCATTATCCTCGATCGTCCTTTCCTTGCCACTTCCAATGCATTGATTAATACTAGGAATGGCCAAATGAACCTGACATTTGGGAACATGACCTTGGAAATGAACATCTTTAATGTTTCGAACCAAGTGGGAGATTGTGATGATGAAGTCCATGAGGTGGACTTTCTAGAAGAGGTGGTACAAGAGCATTTTGATGCTACCTATTTATCGGATCCCTTAGAGGGATGTCTTGTGAACCCGATTTACTTGGAGAATAGCTATTCTCCTTATGATGAAGAGGTCAAGTTCATGAGCTTGTTGTTAGACGAGGACGAGAGTGTAGATAATATTAATTGGTGTAGTGTTTTTGAGGACTTACCCCCTCATGATTCGTATGAAGTTCCCTCGGATGTGCGATTCCCCAAACTTGAATTAAAGCAATTGCCTTCCGAGTCAAAATATGCTTATTTAGGCGAAAATGAGACATATCCCGTTGTTGTCTCATCAAGCCTCGAGGCGGGTGAAGAACAAGGGCTAATAGACTTGTTAAGGAGATACAAGGGTGCGTTCGGGTGGACAATTGCAGATTTGAAGGGAATTAGTCCCTTGATTTGCACTCACAAAATTAATCTTGAAGAGGATGCAAAACCCTCTCGTGAAATGCAACAGAAATTGAATCCGGTGATGAAGGAAGTTGTGAGAGCGGAGGTAATTAAGCTTTTAGATGCCGATATCATTTATCCGATATCCGATAGCAAATGGGTCAGTCCAATCCACGTTGTCCCAAAGAAATCAGGAGTCACCGTTGTAGAAAACACGAAAGGGGAATTGATCACTAAACGCACCACCACTGGGTGGCGTGTATGCATCGACTATAGAAAACTTAATGCAATGACATTAAAGGATCATTTTCCCCTTCCATTCATTGACCAAATGTTGGAACGCGTGTCCGGCCATCCGTACTATTGTTTTCTCGACGGGTACTCGGGTTACAACCAAATTGAACTTGATCTCAAGGATCGAGACAAAACTACTTTCACATGCCCTTTTAGGACATTTGCTTACAAAAGAATGTCTTTCGGGTTGTGTAATGCGCCTGCTATGTTCCAAAGGTGCATGTTGAGCATGTTTAGTGATATGGTAGAGCGTGGTCTAGAGGTGTTCATGGACGACTTCAGCGTCTTTGGCAACTCCTATGACCATTGTCTTTCTGTGTTAGAGAAGGTTTTGTCTAGATGTGTGGAGAAAAAGCTCGTGTTAAACTGGGAGAAGTGCCATTTTATGGTCACTAAGGGTATTGTCTTGGGCCACATCGTCTCCTCTGATGGTATTGAGGTAGACAAGGCAAAGCTTGAGGTCATTGCCAACTTACCCGCCCCTAAATCTCTGAAAGATGTAAGGTCTTTCCTTGGGCATGCAGGATTCTATCGCCGTTTTATCAAGGACTTTAGCTCGATTGCTAGACCCTTGTGTAATCTCCTCTCCAAGGAAACTCCTTTCGAATGGAGCGATGAGTGTCAAGCAGCTTTTGAGACTTTGAAAAGTATGCTTACCACCGCTCCCATAATCCAAGCTCCTGATTGGACCCTACCCTTTAAATTGATGTGTGACGCTAGCGACTTCGCGGTTGGGGCTGTTTTAGGTCAGAGAAGTGACAAGAAACCCCATGTCATTTACTATGCGAGTCGAACTCTTAACGGTGCTCAGTTGAACTATTTGACCACCGAGAAAGAGTTATTAGCGGTCGTATATGCGTTAGATAAGTTCCGGGCATACCTCGTGGGATCGTCCATAGTTTGTTTTACGGATCATGCGGCACTCAAATACCTTCTATCTAAGAAGGACGCCAAGCCGCGCTTGATTAGGTGGGTGCTCTTACTCCAAGAGTTTAATTTAACTATTAAAGATAAAAAAGGAGTAGATAATGTTGTCGCGGATCACTTGTCGCGTTTAACATTTGAGGCACCCAAGGACCAACTCCCCATCGCTGAGTTCTTTCCGGATGAACAGCTGTTCTCCACTTCCTCTCTGCCGTGGTTCGCTGATATCGTGAACTACCTCGTGACGGGTTCGATTCCATCTCATTGGACCCCTCAAGAGAAGAAGTAATTCTTTATTTGGGTAAGGAGATTCTTTTTCAATGATCCGTATTTGTTCAAATATTGCCCCGACCAGATCATCCGGAGATGTGTCCCAGATGATGAGTATGTGAGCGTAATTCGTCTTTCCCACACGGAGGCATTTGGGGGCCACTTTTCTTCCAAGAAAACCGCCGTAAAAATCTTACAATGCGGGCTTTATTGGCCCACACTTTTTAAGGATGCACACGAATTCTGTGTTTCGTGTGATCATTGCCAAAGATTAGGTGCTATAACACGTCGCAACATGATGCCAAGGTCCCCCATTCTAGAACTTGAAGTCTTTGACTGTTGGGGAATTGACTTCATGGGCCCATTCCCGCCGTCTTTTGGTAACCTTTACATCCTAGTGGCCGTGGATTATGTTTCAAAGTGGGTCGAGGCCATTGCGTCCAAAACCAATGACCATCGGGTGGTGTTGAAGTTCATTAAGGAACACATGCTTTCGCGTTTCGGACCTCCGAAGGCGATTATAAGCGATAACGGGACGCATTTCTGTAATTCCCCGTTTGCTACTCTTATGCGAAAGTATGGTGTAACACACAAAGTTGCAACTACCTACCACCCGTAAACCAATGGTCAAGCTGAATTGGCCAATCGAGAGATCAAGCATATCCTAGAGAAGACGGTCAATCCCGACCGCAAGGATTGGTCTCTTCGACTTCCTGACGCTTTATGGGCATATCGTACGGCCTACAAGACCTCCTTGGGAATGTCGCCCTTTAGACTTGTGTACGGCAAGCCATGTCATTTAGCGGTAGAAATCGAGCACAAGGCCTATTGGGCGATCAAGAAATTCAATTTTGATCTAGACAAGGCCGGAAAGAAGCGAATGCTCCAACTCAATGAGTTGGATGAACTCCGGAGTGATTCGTACGAGAGTACGAGAATCTATAAGCAAAGGGTGAAAGAGAGGCACGATAAGCGCATATCCCGTAAAACATTCCACCCTAGCCAAAAGGTTCTCTTATACGACTCTAGGTTGCATTTATTCCCGGGTAAGCTAAGGTCTCGATGGACGGGTCCGTTTGTCGTTAAGACCGTCCATCATCATGGTGCAATTGAGATTGAGAACCCGTCTGATGGGAAGTTATTCAAGGTCAATGGTCAGCGCCTCAAGCCTTTCCTAGAACCATTTGACCCGAGTTCGGACACGATTCCATTGTCCGACCCCGTTTACGGGGCTCCATAGGATGTCGGAATTGTGCGTTTTTGTGCCGAGCATCCCCCGGCATGTGAGGGGTGTAAACTTTTTGTCCCGGACCCTTTGTACTTATGTAATATCATCATTGGGGTCCAAAAATACCTCCTTATGCAGTCAAATCCAACCATCCACCAAAAATCCATGATTCAGCAAAGCAGAAACTGAATCCCAGAAGCCGAATCGATTCGGCTCTCCACCGAATCGATTCGCCCCACTCCAGTAGCCAAGTTTGATTTTACGAATCGATTCGCAATTCCACCGAATCGATTCGGTAAATTGAAAGTAGCAGGTCCCCTCTTCCGAATCGATTCGGATTAATACCGAATCGATTCGGTCACTTCCAGTGCTCAAGTTCGAGAATTGCGAATCGATTCGGATTTGCCACCGAATCGATTCGGGTCACCTGCCACTTAAAAATCCCATATTCTGTTTTATCCCACATCTTATTCTTTCTCCTCTCTTACCTGCGAACCAACCCTCTCCCATATCAAATCCTATCCTCCATTCTTAGTCTTCCCAATGGCTTCATCTTCAAGGGCAACCTCATCCAAGGTATTAATTCAACCTTATTGATTCAATTTCAAACCATAATTTAGTGTATATGGTGTGGAAAATAGGGTAAAATGCATTTTCACCATTTTCACATGTTTTCTGCATAAAACTCTTTCTTTTTCCACTGATTGTGATGAGAAACCAATAAATACTACTTGACTATGTTGCTTTGATGTTTAAGTTGTATTTGTTGGGGGTTTTCCACAATGAAAATGTCATTTACACCCTATTTTCCATAAACTGCACACTAGGTGTTCGATGAAATGCCCCTATGGAGATTTTGTGCCATAATGCTTCATCTTCGCACATTTTATCGCACATTGGTGTTGAATTAACCTTGTTTGAGTGCGGTGTGCATCGGTAACGTTAATTCGACCAATTTTTCCCGATGCACACCCACCGATTCCTTTTCGATCCTATTTCACGCCAAATTGATTTTATGCATTACACTAATTGTGTATGTATCAAATTGATTTTTCTTGTAGGTTCCTTCGATCACCAAGCCCTCCTCCAACTTAATTTCGGGTCAGGGAGGTTTTGAGTCCTTCCGCTCCAAACAAGAAAAGGACTGGTTCATTGCGAAATTCCCTTCGGGTCGCCCTATTGCTATTGAGCGGCCTGTGCATCTTGAGGACTTCCCTGCCTCAGTCCGTCGTTACTTTCAGAAATTCAATTGGGAGGCACACCTTGCCAGGGCGGGGGAGGTGAATGATGAGCACGTACGTCGGTTTTATGCATATCTCGTCCCAACGGGGGACCGCACTTTCGAGGCTTACGTACGGAGTAACCGAATTCCTCTCTCTAAGCCTCTCTTGGCGTTGCACCTCACTGGGGCCGATAACCCCGAGGATTTCGATTACTCGTGTGCCGACGAGGGGAGATTGACCAATGAGACCCTGATAGCGCGTCTGGCGCCAGGAAATTTTTGGGCTGGGGAAACTTTCCCCACATCTTCTATGCCCGACAACCACCACCTCATCCACCTAGTAGCCGTTAATTCCATCACGCCTACCCAAACAAAGGTTGTCCTTCGCTCCGCCCAGGCCCACTTCCTCTACCACCTATTGGATGCTAATTCAATTATAAACCTTCCCGCATTGGTGCTTCAGCGGATGCTCAAGGCCGCTTATTGTGAAAAGGGGACCACTACCCTACCGTACGCGCGGTTGGTTTCCCGGATATGTAGAGATGCGCACTGTGAGGTGGTGGGTACGGACTACATTCCTCGCCTTCCCAAGTTGCTTGGAGAGAAGGCTATTGAGAAGAGTCTAGGGAAGGACTATTGGGAGAGAAGGAAGAAGAGAATGTTGGATGCTCCTGCGGATGCCCCTGCTGTTCCTGTTGCCCCGGATGCTCCTATGCCGGATATTCCGGACATGCCTCAGCCCATGCCTCAGCCTGTGCCTCATCCTGTCCCACCCCCAGCCTCGTCTTCCGTTGACCCCATTGCATATCTTGGGGTGCAGATGGATGAGCTTCAGGCTGACTTCTCCGAGTTTCGGGGCGCCTACATGTCGGACTTTGCATCGTTCCGGGCCGACTTTACTGCTTATCGGGGCGCGTACGAGCGCGATATATCCATGATCGCTAGGGCGCAGATGGATTTATTCTCACACCTGCGAGGGGGCGAGGCTTTTGTGCCTCAGTACCTCTATGATCCATACGCCCCTCGCGATCCTCCCGCGCCTGAGTCCCCGCGCCGCCATCCGGACGACTTGTAGGCTGTTGTGATCCCGTTTCTGCTGTTGTTTTTGGGTGGTTGTTTATTTCGATTGTTGGGTGGGTATTTTAGTAGTTGTGTTAGTGAGGGGAGGAGAGAGTGCAATTCTTGTATTTTCTAATTTTGGTTTCATTGTTCCCCATGTACACAACTCGTATATATTAATGAAATGACTCAGTTTCGGTTTCATGTTTGTTCTTGTATATATCTATGTTGTATATATTATTGTTTATGGTACTAACTTGTAACAGGCATGCCGTTGCGCGGTTCTCGAGTTACTCCTTACGGGGTGACTATTTTCATACCCCTTTTCCATTTTTATCCCTACTAACATTGGGGACAATGTTTCATTCAAGTTAGGGGGTATGGTATACCATTGTGATGCCGGTTATTATGTTAGTATTTATTTATTTAAAATATAAAAAAACCATTAAAAAAAAACCATAAAAATTAAAAAAATAAATTTTTTTTTTCTTTTTCTTTCTCATATCTACTATGATTACTTATATGATCGGCATATCCTGTTGTATAGCTATGAAGCATGCTTTGAGTCATTAATTTATTACCCTTTAGCCCGTTATTTTTTGCATTGTGAATAGCATCATAAAATTAAACTGTGAAGCTTTGAGCATATACACAAATAATTATTTATGATTTGGTTTAAAGGTGTTTCAAATTCGTTATTTTAAGGCGCATGTTATACCCTTACAAACGTGAAAATTGAGACTTATCATCATTTGTGAGCGTATACACCCACTCTATCTCTTTCTTGTCAATGAACTCGTTGACGATCTCATTTTCTTTTCATTTGATTGCATACTAACTGATTTATCACTTGAGCATGATTTTCAATGGTGTTGAGTCCCGCGAATTACATGAAACCATAGGAAATGATTATAGGCCCTTGTTGTTAAACCCACATGACCTTGACCTTACCCTTAAATGTTTCCCCTAGTCAACCCCCTTGAGCCTTATTATTCCTTTCGTTTGAACCCCAAATCCCTTGTCCAACTCCACATTGGAGTCCTAAACCCTTATTTACTCCCCCCGTACCTTGATTAGGGATTGTTCCCGGGATTGAATGTTGTTGTTTATATGGATTGCAATCAAGCAAAGAAAAACAAAAGAAAAAGAAAGAGAAAATCAAAGAAAAATAAAAAGAAAAGCAAAGAAAGGATAAATATCGAATAAAATGGGACCTTGTTGTTTTCCATTTCCCCTTGTGCATGAATATCAAAGTCTCACTCTCATGAATGCATTGCTTGTGGAATTTGATTTCGATTCCTAAGTTGCCCATTTAAATCCATTATCCCGCGCGATACTTCCGAGTCTCCTTTGATCCTACACACATCCCTTTCTTTTCCTAACCCTAACCTAGCCTAAATTCTATACCCCTAAAAGTCCTATTTGATCCTAGGGTGATGTGATTCAAAGGTCGAACATTAGCGATAATCTGTTTAAATGCTTTTCTCTTGGTTAATATGCGATATCCTTTCATGAGATTGTATTTTTCACTTTTATATTACGTTCTTCATTGATGACATGTGTGTGGCCTAGTTTCCCTTTACAATTACTCTTAATGCCCGCATGTCCGTGTGTGTTACATCCCATTTCTAAGTGTTTCATTTGTTGAGTGTAACATGCCTTAGCTTATGTATGGATTTTGAAAGTTTTGCCAAATCTAAATTACCACATGTGTCCGCTTATTTCGCATTCCCATGGTTTCGATTTTTAGTTGAAGTTATTTGTTTAATGCCGATAATTGCCGTCTTTTGTGTGAGCTTTGTTCACTTTGTTGATAAATTGTGTTTCTTTGATATTTGTTGAGCTACGCATTGGATTTTGCGGTATCATAGTATGAGTTGATTTGATGTTTGTGGGTGTCATCCCTGGAAACCCTCACGAGACCTCACTCGTCCCCTAGGGCCACCTAGGGGTTTAACGGCTTATTGCATACGCTAAATGCAATCGTTCGCCTACGAAAGTGGCATTTTTTTTCCTTCGTTGTACATATTTCTTATATTTTGGTTGCGGTGTTGGCCCTTGTTTCTTCATACTTCATTGCTCGAGACTAGCAATGTATAAGTTAGGGAGTGTGATTCGTCACTTTTATTGTATTTTGTACCCCGTTAATTTGTACATTCTAGCATTCCCGTGCATGTATTTCCCGGTTCTTATACTCATTTATTGACTAACCCATAAATTCATCACATATACTTTGTCTGTGTCTTTATTGAGCTTTTATAGGTCTCGGGAATGCATTTTGGGAAGTTTGGTTTTGATCCGGAAAGTTCCGTTGACACTTGCACAGTCGGGGGCATTTTAGTAATTTCAGTACTCGGGCTTTGTTCCCGATTTCTTCACGGAAGTTATAGACCTTCTTCTCCTCTTCTCGTGGCCTCCAACAGTGCTTGAATCCGATCTTGAACGCAAAAGTTACGGAAGTTTCGGTGAAGCATGGGACAATTAATGCCTATATAGGCAACTCTTCTTTTTGCAGCAGGCCCGAATCGATTCACCATTACCACCGAATCGATTCGGTCACATGCAGGGGCAATTCTCGACACTTCCGAATCGATTCGGATTTGGCACCGAATCGATTCGGCCCTGCATTTTCAGCTTTCTCCTTATTACTAGTTTGCCATTTTGGTGGAATTTTGGGGATATATCACTTGTATTTCCTCTTTTGTAAAGATGATTACTTTTGTTGGATATTTAGTAAGATAGAAAAACACTTTATTCTCTCTCCTAGGTCAAGCTCATTTATGGCTTTCACCAACTTGTAAGGCGTTGATTACTTGTTGAATAGTTGTGATAAATGCAAGATAAGTTCAATTACTTCATCTCTACTTGTTCCACTAGCTTTAGTTTGCATTGAATTCCATCCTTTGCATTGGTTTGTGTTTCAACTAGATAACTAATTTAAGTATGTTGTTAACTAGCATGTGTAGTTTAGTCTTGATTATGAGTAGCTAGATTTGTGATTGGGGATCAAAATCGCACCTTGGATGCTTGAACTTAATATTTAGGGTTTGGTTTATAATTGTTCTAATGGAACTTCATGTGTTGGTTTTGGAGTATCATAGTTTCTTAACTCCCCTTGTCATGCAAGGTCTAGTGTTTGAAGCTTTACTGCAAACTCAACCCATCTAGCAATAATTAATTAAACCCTAATCCTCCATTGTTGAGTTCATTCTCTACATGGTTGATTTTCGGACTTAATTAGTTATGCTCGATTAGAATTAATTTAATCAAGCCCTATAATCCCCTTCCTTGTGAATCCGAGGTGGGAGAATGATCCTCAATCCCCTTAATTTCTTGAACTCAAGCTTACCTTAGTTCTTTTCATTAGTTCCGTAACTAGTAATTAACCATCTGATCATTAATAGTATGTTAGTTTAGAGGTTACATCTCAATCACTTTTCCAAACTACCAAATCATCTTTTACACTTTAACTTTTGTGACGTTTAGAGAATCTCTTTGCCCCAATCTAGTTCTCTTAGGAGCGTTCAATCCCTGTGGATCACGATTCCGTACTTACCGGATTCTACTTGTTGCGATAGATTTTCACTTGAATCGCAAGCCATATTTTGGGCGCACCATACCCCTGGTCGGCCGTACCATAATTACTATTTGGAAGGAAATACCCCCTCCTGGGCTTCCTCCTGGACTTTCTTCTTATCTTTTTTCTTCTCTTATTTGGGGAGGATGGCTATCATAAAGCATTTTGAAGCCATAACTCGATCACTACAAATCTCGACCACCCCCCATCTGTAATGCACTTGCATTTCTGATGAAATGACGGTGGTATGGCCTTTATGGCATGGAGCTATCCCCTACCTAGGATGGTGTGATAGGGGGACTCGATATCTACCACAAGAAACTCGATCATCTTTGAAATATTTCCTACCCTGACTGTCCGGACTATCTTTCCTAGCAGCATGGTTATCTTTCCAGCAAAGCCAACCAATGGAACGGTGGCCTCCTTGAGTTTGGTGATATTCAACTTCAATTTATGGAATAACTCTAGGTACATCACTTCGAAAGAGATACCTTGGTAAACGAGTAACCCCAACTAAATCATCTTTGATAAAGATAATGTGTTTGCTGTAGTCGACGTCTTCTGATCGTCTGCACTTTCGGCCTGAGTCTTGGCAGGATTTATCTAAAAATCTTACATAACGGAAGTAAGATTTTTGACTTTCATTCGAATAGTATTTACTTGTAATTTATTGAAGTCTGATGCCCCATGAATGAATACGAACTAGTGGCCCATATCTTCCTTGAGGATGTTATCTGGCTTCTGGTCTCCATTCGTCACAACCTTATCTATCTTCTTATCTATGGACTCATTGAGATGCATAGCCTGGGCTAACTCCTCTAGATGAGACTTAAGTGTTTTGCAATGTTCAGTCTTGTGACTGCCCTCTTTGTCGAATGCACATCTCTGTGCGTTATTCTGCTTTGTTGGGTCTCCTCCCATCTTCTCGGGCCATTTGACAAATGGCTCTTCCTTGATTTTGGCAAGGATTTTGTATACCGATTCCTTAAATAATGTGTTAACAGTGTGGAAATAATTTGAGGGGTAATTCTTTTTTCCATTTTTCGAGCCATTCTTTCTCCCATTCTTATTTTCTTTCTTCTGAGAATCATTCTTCTCTGTCCTTTTATTCATCTTCCTGCGACCATTATCCCCTGTATTAAGATGAGTTACATCTTCGACTTTAGTGTCTTTCTCAAAATGGGCCATTATGTCATTGATGGAATTAGCCTTCTTCTCAATTAGGGATTGGTGTAATAGAGATGTGCTCGGTAGATCGATCTTGAAAGACACTACAGCAACCTTCTAGGAGTAGTCCTTAATTTCATTGAAAACCTCCCAGTACCTCTTGGAATACTCCTTAAGGTTCTCCTGTGGCTTTTTCTTCATTGTGATAAGTGCATTCATCTGCTTAGGGTGGGAGCTGCTGGTTATGAAGCGAGCTATGAATAATTCAGCTAGAGCCTTAAAGCTCCTAATTGACCTGTGTGGCAGCCTCTCGAACCATTTTTGCACCACGTCGTGCATACTGGAAGGGAAGATGTGACACATTAATGCATCGCTATGGATCCACAAAGTTATGGCTTGCCCGTATTATCAGCATGTCGATGGGATCAGTTTTCCCACAGTAGATCTTGAATCTAGGAATGAATTTTTTTGGGGGGGGTTCCTCTTCTTCTATCAACCTTGAAAAGGGGGACTTCATTTGGGTGTTAAGAGCTCTTTTGGATAGCTCTCGTGTGGATCTGGATCCTCTGTGGGCTGAATGTTGATCGGACCAAATTCCTGATTTCATCATCCCATCGACCAGACTCCTGTGGCATCGAGCTTGCTGCAGTTGTTATGATCGACCATCCTCTGACCTGTTCCTCTCTAATCTTTCTTAGTCATGCCTAGGTCTCCTTCCTCGGCTATGAGATCTACTCACATGAGGGCTAAGAGTTCGATCATGGAGTCGCCTTGTATTCCTGTGGAGATCTCTCTCCATTTTTTCCCGTCGCCTTTTCAAGCGAGCATTCTCTTCTTCTTAGCAACGCGTGGCTTCTTCCTGCTCTTAAAGTCTGGCCTAGTAGGCGCCGATCAACTTGGAAATCTTCATAGACCTAGGTGGTCCATGACTTTCTTTAAAAGACTTCCTTTCTTGGCAAAGCCTTAGGTTCGTGGAGAATTTCAGACCTCACCCTAGGAGGGGAAGGTTCTTCCTGAATGTCGTTGGCTTGAGGGATGTTTCTATTGTGATGAGACATTACAGGCTTTCAGTTAGTGAGTGTTCTCATAGGAATAACAATTGATTCCCACAGACGGCACCAATTGTGGTATTAAAAAATATCACAATAAAGAATTTACGAAGGAAAATCACAATTAAGCAAGGAAGCATATAATAGCACACACAACACAACTATGTATGTGGTTCGGCAACTTACCTACGTCCACAGAGAGGTCTACTATGTTATTAAGTATCTCTCAATATTCTTGGTTACATGCCCCTATTCCCCGAGCCAGGGGTTACAATTTATAGATGTAGAATTTCAGTTGTGAAAGTAACTCCACGATGTCCATGATGGAATGAACTATGAATCCCTTGAAATGTCCACGAGATTATTAGGGATTGACTTGGTCCTTGAACGGTTTAGATAAACCATACACATATCTAAATTGCACGATTTGGGTTGGGCAGCCTTTTAGATCTGTTGGAATTGATCGGCTACTCTCGTGGGCTGAGAATAAATGAGTTCCCACACTTCCACATACAAAGCCACCCCACTAGCTACACTTAGTGACAACAGTTACCATTTAGTGACATTCCAATCATCTAAGTAATACTCATTACACAGTCTTCTATTAAGTATTTGTTAAGTATGGCCTCTAACATCCCAATCGTTATACCATGTCAAAGATGGACAAGTAATGGGGACATGAATTTAGTCCCAATCATCAATCATGGATTGAAATATATATTTACGCATTTTGTTTCTCCAACGTTGCAAGCACGATTAAAGCCACTGAGAACAAGGATTGTCTCAACGTTTTTATCGAGTAAGGTGGTCTTTATTTCATTGGTAAGTGGCTAAGGGATGTTTAAACTTTCAGGACTCTAGGTTCTTTCTTATTCCATTGCTTGGGCTAGGGAGAGCGTACATTAGTGAGGGTTTGAATCATTGTGAGTTAATAAGAACTCTAAACTCCCCTATGTACTGCAATGCTGATTGCAAATCATTGTGAGATCATGCTCCAGATCTCAAAAGTGGCGTTCCCATTTTATCAATAAAAAACATAACAATTATTGATAAATCACATGGAAAATTCGGGAGGACAAAGTGGATTTTGTTAATTACAACTAGAATCCACACAAAAGACATTGCTACAAAACATAATGTTTTGCAACAGACATAAAAAAGCCCCAAACCCATTTATAAGCAGAAGCCAGTCCCAAAAGCTATAACTATGACCTGAGAATACTTTTGACGCACATGCCCAAGGAAATTGCTTTCATTCTCTTAATTAAGTGTGATGTCCTTTGACTATAATTGGGAGCCCTTGATGGCGGATATCCAATGTATAATATCAATAGACCACAACGTTATAAGCATTTTCCCCTCAATTACAAGCTTTGGATAAAATAAGTGATCTATATTTTTAAGTAATAACTAAACTTAAATTTGTTTACCGGATTTGGAATGGAAATGGACTATCAATGAAGATATATTTAATAGCTTGTGAATAAAATGGGAATTTGCCTTTTTAAGTTATAATATGGTCCAGTAATGTTGATATTTGTTGATTCTATTGGGTATTATAATTTAAGTGTAACCCATTATATATTTGATTTTCTATTTTTTTCATTATGTTTATTTATATTGGTCAAAATCTGTGGCCTTGCAAAATTATCAACCACATCTTGCCTAAGAACTAAGAAGGCACGATGTTACTTCTTTTGAACTTGGAGCCTAAACGCCCCTTTGTAATGGAGGCAAAAACATGTTAATTATTTTTTATGAATAATTTGAATGACACTTGGACAGGACCGACATTCGCCTATTTGTACCAACTTAGCAAGAAATTTTAATGACTTCGAGCAGTTGCAAATTATTTAACGTGTCTCTAATATTGGCCGATGGTTCAATTTCTTTCATTTTTCCCTAAAATATGTGATAATGGGTGTTATTAAGGAGACTGACATGTATAAATGGATCCTTACAAGTTTTTATTGATTTTTTTTACTTTTGATGTCTTTGTAGTTTTACTGTTATATATGAATTGTGTCTTCGCTTTGTTTGGGTAAATGGGGGACATATATACTAGTTGATTTATCTAATTTATAGGTAAATTTTTTAGTCTTTAAAAACATTAATAGCATTTTGTTTTTTACTGGCCATGTAACTGAGTCTTTAATAGAATTTCGTATAGTCCCCTGTGTGAATAAATATGACTCTTTATTAGAACTCAATTATATGTCATTGATATACATATAAATAGATTCCCCCCCCCCCCCCCCCCACACACACACAATATAACATGTAAGTGTATTAGGAAACCAATTAGCCACTGAAGTTTGGAAGTCGTGCAAGTGTAAATATACATAATTACATTAATATTTGAACAACCATTTAGAAATCGCGAGTGCCTTTCGAGATCCTGTCTGATTAAGTAAGGAACTGTGAACCCCCAATGTAGCGATTGCTTTGTTTCTCATTCATTTGTTATATCCCAAGTCGTGTTAGTAACCTAAACTTCTTTGTAAAGTTGATAACAGACAAAAGATTTGTCTTAAGGTTTTGGAGTCAGTCACAAAGTTCTCATCAGTATGTAGTTTGAATCCTGGAACAAATTTTTAGTGTAGTGATTTTTCATATTAGCCTATGAATCATATTCGCTTTACCAGTAGAGGCTCATTCAATCAAATTGTCCCACCATACTAGAGTATAGCCCTTAAAATTTGTTGTTGTAAATGATGACCCCCAATTTTTAAAGACTTTCAAATAAAAATTTCCTTTATGGGCGGAATACAGATGGTTCAATTAAAGAGAATAATCTTTACAAGATTCATAATTAAAATATTAGAATTTTAATTCTTCCAAAATTAAAATTAAACTAAATCGGATTTTAATTTTCTCAAAATAAAAAATTGCACTTTAAAACAAACTTGTGAAAATTTCACTTTAAGCCCAAAAATTCAATTCAATACAAGTCCTAGAAATTTGCCCAACAATTAATTAATTCAATTTTGCAAATTAGGCCAAACCAACTTTTCTCCAATAAAATTAATGACTTGAACTAAATTAATTAAACATTACCCAAATTAATTTTAGCACCAACTTAATTAAGTGTGACAATTAAACCAAATTTTATCTTGAATTATCCTACACATGCGTTCTAAGTTATTTTGCAAGATAAAAGTAAATCAGTCATACTACGCCATGATGTACGAGAAATAACCCACAACGGAAAAAAAATCTCGGACGACCCTAGCCTCAAATCCACTAAGTACGGTATTACAAGTACAAGACAGTAAGACTTACAACACTCGACTTGACTCCGTCCAAGCCCCGACGCTCCTTCTTGTACACACCTCTGCCTAGCGAATAACTACGGAGGTCCACCACGGTCTCGAAATCCACCGATCAGACTTTTAGGAACCCATCAATCACACACGATGCCTTTCACCGTATGAGAATGCCGCAGCCAAAAACCAACCAACTTCTTCTTTGTGGGTTGTAGAAGTAAACATAAACTTCTCTTCTTTGAGGTGTATAGATAAACCCGGTGCTAAACACTCCAAGCAAGATATATATATGGTAACCTGGAATAAACAAACTATGGGTGTAGACTAAAGTGTTTTGGAATAATGTTCTTGAAAATGCAAACACTTAAAACATGAATTTTTGAACTTGGAAATTTTCTCTCTCAAAATTTTCTCTCAAAAAGGTGTTTAGAAAATGTCAAAAGTTAGTTTTTCAAACATGGTTCCCGCACATATAACTTTTGTCAAGAGTTAGTGGGTAAAAGTAAGTGGGAACATGGGGAGAAACTGATAAAACTGCCAAAAAAATTCCCTCCAGAAATCTCGCTCGAACGATACTTCTAAGGAAGTTCCAGAATGCTTAAAATTTGATTTTTAGCCTAGAAACTTTATTTTAAAGTTTTAAAAAAACCTTCTGAAAATAAACATCAGTTTAAAATAATATTACACCCAATAAATATTGTTCCAAGCTCTTATATATATTTAAAATGCATTCATACCTTAGGATCATTGGAACCAATATTGTTGACGTAAAAACGAGGCACAACAAACTCGGCATTTGATGAAGCTTTAAAATCTTGGTCGCTATATCTTCAACTAACATGTCATAGGCTTGAATGGATACACTTGAACACTATCCTATGACTTAAATGTTTTTTTTCCGGAATTGAGCCAACACTACATTAAGACTCAATCGAAGACTTGTGTCCTTATATTTTTTATGACCAACTGTATGCCCTTAATCCCTTTGAGTTTGAGTTATTTATATTCAAAAGAATTTTATCACTAAATAAGGGCATTCTATTAACGTGTTACACACTAACTTATAGGCATCCCCATGCATAGTTTGTTCTTATAATCGGAGTAGAAAAAAATTATCATCGGAAGCAGTCGTTCTCCTAAGTTGATTATTATTTGCGCTTCTTTATCAGAGTTAATAGCTATCCCCATTTTGTTGGTAAAGTAATGGTAGTTGTGTAATACCCCGTACTTTTATGGATATTTATTTATGGGATTAATTAAATTAAATGGAAATTAATTGAGAATTAATCTGGATAAAATACTAACGAGATGTGAGTTGGTATTTGATTATAATGCGTATATATGGCAGTATATGAATATTGAAAATATTAAAATTGTCGGGAGACTAAAATACGGAAATTTGGGAAATTTTGTTGGGACGCGCGTGACAGTCGCGTCAGGAAGGTAATTATTTAAATTAAAAAGTGAATTTTATTTTTATCAACCGTATGGTCATTTTGAGTGCGCCAATGAGTCCGGAAGGGTCGAAATAGTCAGAAAACACTAGCCGGGGGTTTAGTTTGGGTCCCGGGGCATTTTTGGGCCACACCGGCAACTTAAAAGGGTATTTTGGTAATTTTGGAATTTGGGGAATTTTGACCAACGAATTTTGGGAATTAAATTAGGGTATTTGGGAACCCACTAACCCATTACCAGCACTAAACTATTTAGAGGGCTACAGGAGTGATAGGAGAAGTTAGGAGAAGTTCCAAAGAGGAAACCCTAGCCACCATCACCATCTTTGAAGTAGAGAGAGAGAAAGCAACCTTCAACAGTCAACATCAAATTCTAAAGATTAATCCAAGGCAAGTGATTTAATTACATTATTTACAACGAATGCTTCTTCCATGCGTAGAAATTTATATAATTGCATTGTTTTGGGAGAATGACAAAAACCCATGAAATTTGAAATTAAAAACTCATGTTTTGATAAAGAGATTGTACGTAGAATTGTGTTTGGGTGATTATACTGTTAGAAATGCATCTTTCATGTTACAAAAACGGATTTAATTATGGATATTGATGACTTTAATTTTTTAGGGTTCATACTCATGAGGTCTGGGGGAAAATTAGGAGATTTGATAATTGGGTGTTGTTTAGGATGAATTGACCCCATAAATATGTTAAAATACGACTTATGTATGTTTAGGAATGATTAGAAACCTTGAACTACTGTTGGAATGATGTTTAGATGAGATTAGAGGTGAAGAATATTGGGAAAAACGAAATAGGAGAATTCTGGGCTCGAAACTGTCACCTCGTTAGAAGGCCTGCCCAGGTCGTTCGATCGAGCTCCTTCGAACGAGCTTCTAACGAGTTGACAGTTTGACTTCTAACGAGTGGGATGTTCTTTCGATGCCTTTTGTTCGAACGAGATCTCGTTAGATGCCCACTTCGTTCGAACAAACTCTCGTTCGAACGAACTCGTTCGAACGAGACTTCTAACGAGTTGACAGATTGGCCTTTTTGGCCTGATTTGATTTCTAATGTCCCGTAACCTGGTTTAATTGTAGAGATAACATTCCCTTGATGACTAATTGATATAGTTGGGATATTTGGGATATATTGAGGAGTAAAACATAGAAGTGTGATTTGAACCAAATGAAAATTGTGGATTAGGACGTGAGTGACTATTACGAGGTGAGAACAAGTAACGGCTTAAATATTTGTATTAACCGGGGATATGTGAACTGTGTAACATTATAAGTTGATATGAGAATGAAAAGAATACCACTAATAAAATTATGGTAATTACTAAGACGTGTGTATGCATAGTATATGTATATGATTTTATGTGTATGACATACCTACCATACTTGCTATCATGGGAGGTTTGCGTTCGCTTAGGGCCATCTATTCTTTGTGTGCCTACGGGGGGATATAGATTGGTACCTCGAGGACATAGGTCAAAGAAGGACTTATTGGGAAGTTAATAAGTCTGCTGATCATGGGAGTGTAGGTATGTACGTGACCCATGTGATGTGACTGTTATCGCCTCCATTGATTATGATTGTTGTTATCTGAGAACGATTCCTGAGAGATTCGGAATGCGTGATCCTTATGTACGTGATGTACCCGGATGGATAGCAGAGTATGTGTGCACCGCAGCTTAGTCTCGGGGTGCTTGTATTGTATATTTATGATGTGAATGATATACGGTTAAATGAACAGATTTGTCATGTTTAATTATGAGAATAATTTATAGTATCTCCTTGAGAAGATAAATAAGGGGATAACCTCCAGTAAATGGTAATGCTAATAATTGAGAAATCCGAGTTTAAGTAATGCTATCTATTCAAGTGATAACATTGGGAATTTATATTGTGAATCGAGTAGATGGGTTAGATCTTATGTCGGTTTAGCTAGATATGAATACCACTTAGATGGGTACTGTACGTTAGGAGTGCACAATTAGTCGAGAGGTGAGTATTTCATGTGAGAGCACGTCCTAACATGTATTTTGTATTTATTATTTTAATGTTATTAAAGCACTTGCTGTTTTTAAAATACTCTCCACTTTCGGGCTCTGACCCGTTTGCTTTCAAATCTATTTTTGTAAAAACCTTTTAGGTGCCCAGCCACAAGGACACCATGCATAGGATTTCCATTAAGGTGACGAGCTATAGTTGTTTGTGGAAGTTACAGGGTCTTGCTAGTAGACGCTTCTTTTGTCTTGACTCTATTCAGTTTTCATCATTTGTAGGCATGTCGCCCATTTCTATTAGAGACATTTCATATTTCAGTTATTCAGATTGTTGGCATGTAATTAATTCAGGATATACTGTTTTATCTATTTCAGTGGTGGGATTATTGTGAGGAGTTTTCCTCCAGACTTATTATTATTTGTTGGTTACTTTATTGAGACTTTATGGTGTATGGTTATGATATTCTTTCATAATTCTTTTATTGTATGTTAATCAGACCTAATTTAAAATTTGACATCTTACTTTTTAAATACTAGGTGGTTAGTAATGATTAAAATGTTTTCGACAGTGATGCTGTTAACTGGAACAACTTGACATTTTGTATTAATTTAATAAAGGAGTAGCTACCCGGTATTTAATTAGTCGGGGTGTCACAGGTGGTATCAGAGCATCAGGTTCTAGCGTCCTTTAGGATCTGTGCGGCCTATTATGCTTCCAGCGTAACTTTCTTTGATATAGAGCCCTATGTCTAGGATTGTTGATTCCTTTAGTAAAATTTCATTCTCCTGCTATGATGTATATGATAGCGAATCGTATTGCGATCGAGTGTATTCGTGTGCCGAACAATGTAGTACGTCTGGCGAAGATGGTTGGGTGAACAGCAGGAGGCAAATATATATTGAGGTTAATTGATTTATTTAAAGAAGGATGACCGTAGTTGAAGTCACCAATATTATGGCACGAAAGTCCTGGATGATATAGAAGGCTAAGGCGCGACTTGAGACTTCCGGGTACAGCTATAGTAGGAATGGGGTCAAATTAGACACATCCAACAAGGTTGGAATGGGAGAGAAAGAGTTAGGTGTAACATTGAAGAGAACCAGCAGTAGCAATACTCGAAGGGCGAAGACGGCATGTGCTAGCCAAACGAACGCAATGTATCCAAAGGCTTGGACATATGTCAGGATATGACCAATTGAGAGTGAAAATTTAGAGAAATTTTTCCTTGACTCGTAAGAGCGGAGATTCAATGGTGAGAAACAAGCAACCCACTTAAAAGTGGAATGTGATGTCGAGAGGGTGTACACGTATGGTTTGACCATAAGTTCCTTCATCAGATATTCAGGTTGAAAGGCGAATGTTATTCTGAACTCACATAAGAGGGCCAAACAGGGGTCAACTTGTGAGGAGAAATTTAATGTTGTAGCGAACCTTACACCGGGTGGAGAAGGTGGTATGGAGAAGAGGATGTTAAAGGGAGAATCTACATACAAGAAGAATTGTTAGCTCTTATGGGGAATTCTTCTTGGATGATAAATACAGATAGTAATAATATCACGTGGTGTAAATTTGGAGGTAAATGTTCCCTTGGGTTGGGAGATACGAAAATCGAAGAATTTTTATAGAATAAGACTGGGAAAATGGTGTTGGAGAAACACCACAAGGAGGAAGACCCAATGGAGAAACCGTTAAAATAATTTGATAGCGGAATTACTACCGAGCGATGGTAATTTCAGTAAGAGAGGTGGAAAACTAGTAGTGTGTTCCTTAGGTACATCAAGCTAAGGGAACAATGGAGATAGTCTTCAGAGCTGAGACTACCAACGTCCGAGGAAAGGACCACTTTAACATGGTCAGGGTGACCGAAAATAAGTGGAGTATGTGTAGAGGTACTTTGTGGGAGTGAAAACCCGTACATTATAAATGTTTCCCGATGCAAGTGTAGGGATAAAGGTATTATGCCTGGCAAGGGCGACAGTTATTGAAATATTTGGTGTGGTACGGACAGGTGTTACGACCAGAAACCATTAGAGCAGCCAGGACGATTATCAGGATGGAAGTAGGAGTTATATCCTCAGATGATGTTGCATGTTGGTTGTGATATAAACAGGTTACTACAATGGTTATTGTTGTTATTGTCACTTTTGCTTGAGAGTTGAGTTTAGTGAGTATCGGCAATTTTGTTTATGTGAACATTTTTCGCTGATTGTGTGGGGGTTCCTTGTATTATTATCCGTATAGGATGAATGGGTATATTGATAGCAGTACATGATTGATTGATTGAAATTACTCGTTTTAGTGTTGTATTACCAAGTATGATATTATCCAAATTGTGTTTTTATATAATTGTACCGATAGTGTGATGGCATTACAAGTTTATCGAAGTTACTACCTTGGAGTAGAATGTTTTGGTTCTGGAGAGGCCCCATTTGTGAGAGGCCCGGGCTCAAAATTGTACTATTGTATATATGTATATATATATAAATATTGTTGTGATTTCAAAGGCATAATGGTCTCGGATACTTAATCCTAGTATGCGCGGAGATTTAAATGATATGATTAGTATGTAATTTATTTACTAGTTAGCAAAACGGTTTAGCTGGTTATTGTAATTAACACTCAGGATGTCGTAATAAGTATAGTGCATTATTTTATCGCCATTTAGAGATCTGGGAGTTTATACTCATAGTTGTGTACCTGGGGATGGGATTTTGAGAGCCCCGAGTATAATTGCATAGTGTATATGGAATGTGATTACCATCAATGTAAAAAAAAAGTGTCTTTCGGAAAGAGTTCCTTGTTTAAGTTAAATTGATAAAGGAGATGTAACTTTGTTGTTAAGAGATGGGAACATAGGGGTACGCGTTATGGACTGAGGGCTTAATAAATCTCGATGACCGACAAGGTTAGGTAGTAGTGTATCGGGGGGTTCCTTGTTTGGATTTCGATTTGCGAGACATCCCACGCATGAAACCTAGCTTAAGGTTGGTAGTAGGGGGATATTTAACCATTCTTCCATAATTTGGAATCCCTCGATAATTACGAAAATAGTTAGTTAGGAAAATTACGATATAAGGTCAGTAGAGCCAGTGGTGTGGTGAAGAAGTACTGAAAATTTTGGTTTTATTTCGGCAGGTTGAAGGATGCATTGAGGTTAAGAAGTATTTAGGATTTCAAATTCCGAGGTAATTTAGAACGCCCAAGTGGGCCACGTTGGAAATACTAGAGCAATAAAGAGTTTGGAATACGTATAGCGTATATGATGTGCAACGCCATATGCATGGGTTATAAAAGCTGTAGATATTCTGGTTGACTAAAGTAGTATCGTCAGAAGAAGGGATATAGTTGGGTGAAATTATTACTTATAGGATTTAGCGTCGTAAAAGAATGTGTTAATGAGTATACTCGTATGTAATCAGTGTAGCACGTCCGAATGTAGTGAAAAAGCAATGGAAAGCCATTTAATAAGGGGATATCTCTTGAGAAGGCAAATATTTAATTATTATGTGCAATTTGGAGTAGAGTTCCGACTAATCAAATGTTATGGGTGACTCAAGAGTAAATAGAGTGAGAATGTTAATAAGGTATAAGGAGTCCGGATTTTCACAAAGAGGTGAGAAAGTGTAAGGGTCGAAACTTTGGCATACGCCAAGAGAAGCAGAGGATCGTTAAGTATCACTTAACGGGAAGGAACGTTTACAAGAAAGTCAGCATTTAAAGGGGTGTAGTAAGTAGTAGAACGGTTGGGTGTTAGATGATTAACCAATTAATTGTGTATCCAACCGATGATTCCAGGGATGGAAGAGTCAAGTTAGCAAATTCCTTGAGGGGTAACAAATTCCTTCAAATACGTGAGTCATGTTGTTCAGAAGGAGACAAATTGTTATATACTTGAATGATTTACACTATTAGAGAGTGAACACGCCGGTACGTGGTTCAACATAGTATTATTTAGAACTGGGATGAAATCCCCGAAATCCACATTTAGGTGGGGTGACAATAAGTAGTGGGAAATAACGATTCAAACTGAGGGTTGTAACACCTATAACCCGAGGTGCAGGCGCAAGGTGAATAACGACTGATGGATTGTATGAAAGAAATTTTGGATTCATTGCGTTATTTTTAATTCCAAATCGGGTATAACTAGTGAGGTATATTGTAGTCATGAGGAGGAGATATTACCTAAATGGTAGAGTTGGGGGAAAAGCACTCGTATCTATTTATGGTGGACAAGGTGCTTACAAAGGTTTGTGTGACACCAACAGGCTGAAGTGGTTTTCCCTTGTGTAAAAGTCACAACGTCGGGATATTTCAAGGAATGGACAAGCGTAGTCAGATGTGTTATTGATTCATCCCAGGATGGGAGTTTGGAGTTTTGATAAATGCAGGAGTTAGCAGTGAGGTGCGGACTCACAATACTAATAAAAATAATGCGGATAATGATGTATAGGCTATTTTTATTCGAATGTTGTTTAATAAGAGCACAACGTGAGGTGCATTTATCGAAGATTATTCTGATAAGGTATCAAGTATGTTAAACAAGCTTATTGTGAAGCGAGGGTTTTAGTGATTTGGGATTTTCTTTATAATTGTTTTGAATACTGGAGGATACCTAAGTTTTCCAGGTGTGCCTTACTTATCCGAATTTCGGGACGAAATTCTGTTATTAGGGGGGAAGTATGTACTACCCCGTACTTTTATGGATATTTATTTATGTGATTAATTATATTAAATGGGAATTAATTGAGAATTAATTCGGATAAAATACTAACGGGATGTGAGTTGATATTTGATTATAATGTGTATATATGGCAGTATATGAATATTGAAAATATTAAAATTGTCGCGAGACTGAAATACGGCAATTTGGGAAATTTTGTTGGGACGCGCGTGACAGTCACGTCAGGAAGGTAATTATTTAAATTAAAAAGTGAATTTTATTTTTATCAACCGTATGATCATTTTGAGTGCGCCAACGAGTCCGGAAGGGTCGAAATAGTCAGAAAATACTAGCCGGGGTTTAGTTTGGGTCCCGGGGCATTTTTGGGCCACACCAGCAACTTAAAAGGGTATTTTGGTAATTTTGGAATTTGGAGAATTTTGACCAACGAATTTTGGGAATTAAAAATAGGGTATTTGGGAACCCACTAACCCATTACCAGCATTAAACTAATTAGAGGGCTACAGGAGTGATAGGAGAAGTTCCAAAGAGGAAACCCTAGCCACCATCACCATCTTTGAAGTAGAGAGAGAGAAAGCAACCTTCAACAGTCAACATCAAATTCTCAAGATTAATCCAAGGCAAGTGATTTAATTACGTTATTTACAACAAATGCTTCTTCCATGCGTAGAAATTTATATAATTGCATTGTTTTGGGAGAATGACAAAAACCCATGAAATTTGAAATTAAAAACTCATGTTTTGATAAAGAGATTGTACGTAGAATTGCGTTTGGGTGATTATACTGTTAGAAATGCATCTTTCATGTTACAAAAACGGATTTAGTTATGGATATTGTTGACTTTAATTTTCTAGGGTTCATACTCATGAGGTTTGGGGGGAAATTAGGAGATTTGATAATTGGGTGTTGTTTAGGATGAATTGACCCCATAAATATGTTAAAATACGACTTATGCATATTTAGGAATGATTAGAAACCTTGAACTACTTTTGGAATGATGTTTAGATGAGATTAGAGGTTAAGAATATTGGGAAAAATGAAATAGGAGAATTCTGGGCTCGAAACTGTCACCTCGTTAGAAGGCCTGCCCAGGTCGTTCGAATGAGCTCGTTCGAACGAGCTTCTAACGAGTTGACAGTTTGACTTCTAACGAGTGGGATGTTCGTTCGATGCCTTTCGTTCGAACGAGATCTCGTTAGATGCCCACTTCGTTCGAACGAATTCTAACGAGTTGACAGATTGGCCTTTTTGGCCTGATTTGATTTCTAATGTCCCGTAACCTGGTTTAATTGTAGAGATAACATTCCCTTGATGACTAATTGATATAGTTGGGATATTTGGGATATATTGAGGAGTAAAACATAGAAGTGTGATTTGAACCAAATGAAAATTATGGATTAGGACGTGAGTGACTATTACGAGGTGAGAACAAGTGACGGCTTAAATATTTGTATTAACCGGGGATATGTGAATTGTGTAACATTATAAGTTGGTATGAGAATGAAAAGAATACCACTAATAAAATTATGTTAATTACTAAGACGTGTGTATGCTTAGTATATGTATATAATTTTATGTGTATGACATACCTACCATACTTGCTATCACGGGAGGTTTGCGTTCGCTTAGGGCCATCTATACTTTGTGTGCCTACGGGGGGATATAGATTGGTACCTCGAGGACATAGGTCAAAGAAGGACTTATTGGGAAGTTAATAAGTCTGCTGATCATGGGAGCGTAGGTATGTGCGTGACCCATGTGATGTGACTGTGTTCGCCTCCATTGATTGTGATTATTGTTATCTGAGAACGATTCCTGAGAGATTCGGAATGCGTGATCCTTTTGTACGTGATGTACCGGGATGGATAGCAGAGTATGTGTGCACCGTAGCTTAGTCTCGGGGTGCTTGTATTGTATATTTATGATGTGAATGATATACGGTTAAATGAACAGACTTGTCATGTTTAATTATGAGAATAATTTATAGTAACTCCTTGAGAAGATAAATAAGGGGATAACCTCCAGTAAATGGTAATGCTAATAATTGAGAAATCCAAGTTTAAGTAATGCTATCTATTCAAGTGATAACATTGGGAATTTATATTGTGAATCGAGTAGATGGGTTAGATCTTATGTCGGTTTAGCTAGATATGAATACCACTTAGATGGGTACTGTACGTTAGGAGTGCACAATTAGTCGAGAGGTGATTATTTCATGTGAGAGCACGTCCTAACATGTATTTTTCATTTATTGTTTTAATTTTATTAAAGCACTTGCTGTTTTTAAAATACTCTCCACTTTTGGGCTCTGACCCGTTTGCTTTCAAATCTATTTTTGTAAAAACCTTTTAGGTGCCCAGCCACAAGGACACCATGCATAGGATTTCCATTCAGGTGACGAGCTGTAGCTGTTTGTGGAAGTTACAGGGCCTTGCTAGTAGACGCTTATTTTGTCTTGACTCTATTCATTTTTCATCATTTGTAGGGCATGTCGCCCATTTCTATTAAAGACATTTCATATTCAGTTATTCAGATTGTTGGCATGTAATTAATTCAGGATATACTGTTTTATCTATTTCAGTGGTGGGATTGTTGTGAGGAGTTTTCCTCCGGACTTATTATTATTTGTTGGTTACTTTATTGAGACTTTATGGTGTATGGTTATGATATTCCTTCATAATTCTTTTATTGTATGTTAATCAGACTTAATTTAAAATTTGACATCTTACTTTTTAAATACTAGGTGGTTAGTAATGATTAAAATGTTTTCGACAGTGATGCTGTTAACTAGACCAACTTGACATTTTGTATTAATTTAATAAAGGAGTAGCTACCCGGTATTTAATTAGTCGGGGTGTCACAGGTTGGTACTAGAGAATTAGCTTACAGTGAAGCCAATATTAATTGGTGTTGTTCTGTTTCCTTTGCCTTAATGTCCTCGGGTGTGGTGAAGATGATGGTATTCCTCGTGTAAGGAACAACAATGTTCCTCATATTTTCCTCAGATAACTTCGGAGGATCTACGGGCTACGATTTTTCATCATCTAGGATATGTGACGGGGTCTTAGTAAGATCGATGAATCTTGATAGTGAATGAAATTTTTTACTTGTCCCAACATGATAGTCAAGTCATGGGATGCTTGGATATCCAACAACATGTATGTATTACTAGTTATTGTTCTATATTATTTGATTATATTTTTAATATAAATTTGATTTAAGATTGTTAGTTAAATTTTATTTAGTTACTTTTTCCCTATTTTTTACACTTGCATTGTCAATGTAAATTAAACTATGTCCATATAACTTCTGTTAACATGACATATAATTAGTATGTATTTTGTGTATATTTTCAATTGTAATTCTATGTGTCCATATAATATAAAAAATTGAAAATAGATTTGTTGATCAAGTCTTTATTTTTTTTCTCTTATTTTAGGATCACGTGGAATCAAAGAAGGCAAAGAAACACAAGTAGTCTAGAAGATAAATTTGCAATGTAAGTCCTAATATTTTTAAACTTTGATTTATTCATCTTTGACACTTTATTTTTCTTCATTTTTGCAGGTTTTTGCTAGAATTTTATCATGCTCATTAACGAGGTTCTTTCACGGATGTTAGACATATATTTCAAATTAGGCTAGGGGTAGAATGTTGGTATATGGATATTATGTTTGGAATTTAGATGTTCCTACGTTTTGGACTTATGTTTAATATTGTTAGGTTATTAGTGGAGAACATTATACTATTTTAATGCTATATATGTTTATATTTTTGTGGATAATGGTATTTAAAGGGTGACTAGTTAATATAAATAGTTCAAATTATGTTGTTTTGATGATTTGGTGTCATCGTAACATGCTTAATATTTGTGAATAGACAAATATTATTTTGATGCATTTTTCTATTATTGTTGGCATAAGTTTGGTAAAGAGTAAAAATATCGCGACGTTTTTTAGAGTTGGTGGAATATAAAAATTTTTACATTTTTAATTAAAAGTGGTAGGTAGGGATACATCTAAATAGGTAACCAACATTTTTAAAATGTCGGTACGAAGATCAGAATAGAAATTGCCGACGTTGATCAATAATGTTAGGAATTCCTGATTACGGCAACGCCGACGTTAAAAAAAACGTTGGGATATATTTTACTGACGTTTTTTTTATATTTGTCGATATCTTTTAAACGTCGTCTAATCCTAAAATTCTTGTAGTGTATATACGTATTTTAATATCACATCGAGAACACACATATATATCACTCTCTATAGACGTATAACCTCTATCCCTCAGAGTAATAATTCACTAGATGTGAATCTCTATTATGCTACCATGCTCCAGGTTATACACACATCATCCTGGGCCATCGGGTTAGAAGCTCACCACTGAACCCAAAATATACACGTAACTGGAGGCGTTCATAGTCTTAAGTCAGTGGTTAATAACCATACCACATTACTCCACTTGTAATCCAACTTCACATTAAGCGGGCATGCACATACCTATGACCTTGGGGACCGATATTATACCTGTTGGGATTCGCCAGGAAAGACCGCCCATGGCGCGTAACCTCCACCGATAACATATCCACTAGAGTGATATGTTTAATATATATTATACACACACACACATACACACACACACACACACACACACACACACACACACACACACACATATATATATATATATATATATATATATATATATATATATATATATATATACTATCTCTAGACCTAATATGCCCATTAGTCACTATTGGCGGCGAACAATTAATAACAGACCGCTGCCTGGGAGCAGACAGGCCGCGACCCTATACTCCATATCCTACCAAACAGGCCATTGGCAGCTCTGGCCACTGCCTGGGGTCAAACAAGCACAGCATCACTCCAAGGACTGGCCGATGAACAGGTTGTGACCCCTACTCTCACACCAAACATGACAGTTGTCCAGCTTCTAGAAGGATTCCATATTCATACAGCTTATCCACATGTCACGTGCCCCGAGCACATGACATCACCTTTAGGAATTCTATAAATAGAAGTCCTCATCTCACTATTTGAAATGAGGATTTACTTGGCGAAGCCCTGCAAAAATATCCACACTACCTCTCTCTACAAGCTACACCCCCTTGGGGGCTTACCTGTCGTAGCATACTTGAAGTTACCTTTGCAGTCCACATCACGAGCTATCTGCTTAGATAATACCATGTATTCTCTTCCATTTTTTACTTTGTATGCCTCCAATGGCATCTTAACTTTATATCATACAATACATATAGTGAGAGTAGTGTACAAAAGTGGACTTAGGCTCATTTTATAGTCGAACCACTCTATATTTTGTATTCTTTTCCTTATTTCTTACTTTACTTGTATTTTACATTTGATATGATGTCGAGAAGGATGTAAGTCTGATTTCTCGTATCATTAATACACGTATATATATCCAATATCCTGACTAACCTTGTCTATCTCTCCTAGCAATAGCCTACAAATCTCGAGTCTAAACCTGACTCAAAATTACTAAATATTCACTTATTTAATCAATTTACCCTTAAAATAATATTCTGGACACGTATTCAATCTCAACCAGCCTATATTCCTTTTTTTCCAAATTCTCATCACAATTCATTATTTATTTATCTGAGTATTATTCATCCCAAATTACTCCAAATCTCACCCTAGATATATCCCGATTATCCTAAGGCATATTATTAATGTTAATTTTTTTTCTAGAAGTCTTAACTTATTCAAAGACAACATAATTTGAACTCAAAATTAAATCATTAACAAAATCATTCAAATAAATAAACATGTCTATAATAGGGCTGACGAACCGGTTCGGCTTGAGGGCAAATCGGTTCGCCCCCGCAGAACAATCCAGTTCGGTTGATAGCGAATTTCAGCAAAGTTTCATCCATCTAAAACACCCAAAAATAAAATATCCTCAAGAATTCTCATTCCCCATAGGGCCTAAACATTAAATCAATCCATTTTCATATTTGATTCGTCTACACATGATCAACTACATTGGATTTGTCCTTATATTCAAAAAATTGTGACATTCTCAACACTATCACAATGATTTATAATTTCTCAATCTTTGTAAATCAAAATTTAATCTTTCTACATGGGATCCTATTTTAAGATTTTAGTTCATATAATTCGCACATATTTTCTATGAAACCATTTCTCCAAAAATCCATTTGCATATGAATCCCGCCCAAAATAATTTTCTCCAAATATGATATGAATTGATATACATCCATAATTTACTTAGCAAGTCAATTACTTGCCTTAATTAATTTGTTGAGTCTGAATTTGTGTGAATAAATCCTTTGGTTAAGATCCTATCCCTGAATTCTCCCACAACCTTCTCCGAATTCTTCTTCTCTTGAGTCCCTTTGGTCTCTTCTTGGAATTACTTTGAGTTTTCTTCACTTTTCTCTCTAAATGCTCTCTTAGGCTTTTGGTATGACAAGAAAACCTTTTGATATGATAAGGTAGCCAATAAATCAACCCTAATCTTTCATTATATAACCCTAATCCCAAAATTAGGTTAACATGTATTTTTAAAATGACCTGAATACCCCTATGCGGGTCCCGTTTAGTCTAAAAAGTCCCTAAAACCCAATCACTACCCCCGAGTGAATTTTGACTATTATGGATCAACCGTGCATTCGAAATCCCCATCTAAGTTAACAATCACAAATTTCCCATCTCAACTTAATATCACCCACATATGTATCCCGGTTGAGATATAGTCAATCTCATCACGTTTACCCACTTCCGATGTAATACCATTCGACATTAATTTATTTACATTGTCACACTAGTAAATATTAAATCACATAAATATAAATCCATTTCGCGCTAATTAATATTTATTTCAAATTCACATTATTTTCTAATTTATTTAAATTACGTTCACACATGTAATTTAAATGCCAAATTAATATACTCAAAATTAAGAGGTGTTACATACTTCCCCCCTTGAAAAGGAATTTCGTTCTCGAAATTTGGGCGTACCTAGAATAAATAGCTTGGGATATTTTTCATGCATATCATACTCTCGTTTCCACATCATATTCATCGATGCGAACCAAGGGAACTGTTGACACCACATTCTAGGACCCCCTAAGTCTCTCCTTAGGCCCCTAGCACCTCCCCATTTCACTACGAACCCTAGGTGATACTCTAAGTATCGATCTAGAGGCCATCGAGCCCTCTCGGGCCCCATTTAACTCCATTCAACTCTATTGTCAGAGCAAAAACTCATTGAACCTTCGAAGGGCTCTGAATAACCTTTCTAACGGTCAGCCCTATGTGCAAATAGGCATAACGGTTCGGACGAACGAACGAACCATTTTAAAATCAAAAATCGATCTGGAGGCCACTAGGCGCTCCCAGTCTCCGATTTGATCCCATTCAACTTCATAGTCAAAGAAAAACCTCTTTAAAACTTTGAAGGGCACTGAAACCCCTTTCCAACGGTCTGCCCCGTGTGCAAAATGGCATAACCGTTTGGACAAAAGATCCATTTTCCCCTAAAAAACTGACTCGAAGACCACCGGGCACTCCTAGGCTCCGTTGGACCACGACCAACTCTTCAGCTCGAACGAGACTAAATTAATCTCCTAAGGTCACTAAATACCCATTCCAATGGTCTGCCCCTTCATGGTTCTGACTTACGATACGGACGAACGATTTGTTTTACTCTGAGAGTTCACCAAATGCTTTCGGACCCCAGTTGACCAAGGTCAACTTTCCAAACCGAGTGAACCTCTTTGGAATATCAAAGTACATCACGTAACCTTTCCAATGGTTCAACCCGTGTGTGATTAATACTTATCGTTCAGACGAACGATCCGTTTCCATCCGACGATCTCCCGTCTAAAGGAACAACGTGTGCTTCCAAGCCATCTTTCAACCAAAGTCAACTCCCGAACTCGGGAGAGGCCCAAAGGACTCTTAAGGTATCTAAATTAACTTTCTAACGGTATGCTTTGTGCATGATTTGGATGAACAAATTGTGTTATACGACCATTTTTCCAAAAAATTTGCACGAGAATGCCGATTGGGAGGTCCATTTCCCTACTTATCGGCAGTGTGTCAAGGGTTACCTGCTGATAGTTAGGCTAGGACCATTTCTGTTGGTACCAACCCTGACCCTATAAATAGAGGGCATAATCTCACTCCCAAAGCACATCTCAGATCCATCTGCATCACCGATCTCAGCATAATTCTCTCTAAATCAGTGAAGTTTCTTCATGTGAAATTCCATTCAAGCTTACATTCCCATCCTTTTCATACCCAATTTGGCAATATCTAATTCTCTCTCATCCAACATTCATCTCACATTCAAGGGAGTTCATCTAAGATCAAGGATCAAGCTTCAAAGAAAGTCCAAATCCTTCCATCTTTCTTTAAATTCTATGTGTTCGCATTAAATACATGATCATGCTGGGACCCTTCTCTCATTTTTCGTCTTTCTTTATCAAAAGTGTCAAAAACATTTTTTCCTATTTTATCAAAAACATTTTTCCCTATTTTATCAAAAACATTTTTCCTCCCTTTTCCCCAAAACATTTTGTCCTCGTCTTTTCAAAAAAAATGTCAAAAACAACTTCCTTACTTTTAAAAAATAACAGTTTTCCCCTTTCTCTTTCAAAAAAAAAATTCAAATTTTTTCTCCTTCTCAGGTCGATCGCATACCCGACCCTTGGACTTATTCCCTATTGGCTTCAGTCTTTCGTTGAACCGCCCCAAGCTCCATCAGTTCCCTCACTTCCTCCGACTCTGAAATTCAGCTTTATCCACTTTCCATAGAGAACACATATAAAGTACCAAATGTACAACCAGATTTGATGACGGTCTCAGCCCAACTCACTGTTAAGATTAACAACCTTCAAACTGAGGTTCATGAGATGCAATAAAAGTGGGTTCCTATTCTTGAACATCTCGACATCCTCCTCCCTCCTGCAATGGGTATGCTCGAACCCGAATCTATTTGGATTCTCGAGGAATATCATCACGCTCCATGTTCTCCTCTTGCTAATGGTTTGCTGCCAGCCCAGCTCCTTATGCAGAATTTTGCCCAACTAGGGGCTAACTTTCTCGTGACCGTTGATCTAAAAGAGGAAGAGTTAAACAAGGTCAAGGAAGACCTCAAGATGTTGACCAAGAAGTTTGATCAAGTCAGAATCTCTGAAAACTACATGGACTACATTCATATGTCTCCCAATCCTAAAGCAAGGTTGCCAAAAAAATTAAAGATGACCAACATCAAGAAGTTCGGGGGTAGTGGACCCCCAATTTTCCATCTCCGTAGCTATCATCGAGCTTTGACTCTCCTAGGTAACTTCGAGGAAATAATGGACCAAATGTTCCAACAAACTTTGAAGGACATTTCTCTACGCTGGTTCTTATCCATCGAAGAGTCTGGAATCCGCAGTTGGGAGGATTTTGCCCATGAATTCATGTCACAGTAATATTATAACGAAGAGTTTGAAGCCACACGTCGTGATTTAGAGTTGCTCAAGGATAACCTTGGGGAATCAGTCAGTAACTTCGTAGAAAGTTGGATAGAGAAAGCAACCACTATGACCAACCGGCCTTTCAAAGAGGAAAAAGTCAATATTGTGAAGAAAAATTTCTTACTCCATGTCCAAGCGACGGTGGGAGGACAATACTAACCTCATTTCTAAGCCCTCTGAGAAGCAGTAGTGGATATTTAAGAAGGTCTTGTCGAGATGAAAGTTGAACCAAAGAAAATGTCTAGACAATTCATTTCCCGAACGTATTAAAAGTTGGCTAGTACCTCAGTCTCAACCATCAGTAACATCTGTCAGCCTGCCACTTCATGGGCACCAGAAAGCCGCCCTAACCCAGTCCGAAAGGAATGCGCAGATCTTCATGCTCCCCTCTCCAAAGTTTATCAGGCCTTCTTAAGTCGAAACCTTATCAAACCACTAGATCCTCGTCAACTACCAAACTCACTTCCTAAAAATTTCAAACACACCTGTTATGACTTTCATCAAATTTCCATCCATACCATCGACCAATGTTTCCACCTTCAAAAATTTTTCCAATGTCTGATCGATCGGAGTGTCATCTCTCCACCAGTCAATCCCAAACCAAACACTACCCATAATCCACTCCTAAATCATAAAAATGCCATCTTCCTAGAAGAACACTCAAAATTTAATCTATATACCCAAATCGTACCAAATAAATCACCCATCATACCCATATAGTCTCCTAAACCTCTCTAAGTGTGCCCATATTTGCTCCTACATCCTACCAGCTTCACCGATCAGGCCCTTTCACTCTTTTCCAGAGCATCAATCGCTATTCGTACCCGGTATGAAGGTAAATATATAGCATTGTCAAAAGTATTTAACTAAAACCTAGAGTTTGGGTTAAAATTTCCCTCCCAAATGACCATTAACTTCTATAGATTCAGTGCATTATTCTTAGAAGCTCGGAAATGGGCCCGAGAGTCAGACAGTTGGGTGGTAACAATGATGAAGTAAGTCTAGAGGATGTCGTCCAGATCATGGTGGACTTATTTTGATAGACTGGTGATATTTGTAGTATGTTTGGGATACCTGATACTATGAAGCTACAGGGGTACCTGGTCCTTTCACTTTTACATCTCCACGTAGAATGGGAGGATCTATACGAAGAGGCCATTGAAGTTGTGGAATGTATTGAATTTTCATGGAAAGATGATGTCATTTCCACTGGATGGGGAGATGAATTCAATGATTCAGATTAAGAGAAAAGTACAAAAAAGACTTACCTTATAGTCATCATATGTGGGATGATATCGTTTGAGGAGCTACTGGGAGAAGTTAACAAGGTGGCTGAACAACTTGAGATCGATGAAGAAATGGGGTTCTTATTTTTTCCTTCTTCCGTGAATGATATGACCAGGTCAGGGAGTCATTACCAAGTCCCAAACCTGCCACCATCAGCGATCAATAAAGGAAAGGATGTTGAGAATCTCCCTATGACAGAAATGATCCTCGAGGAGAGCAATACCCTCGATCAGTTGATGAAAACTCAAGCTAACATCACTCTGTGGGGAATCTTTATGTCTTCCTAGCTGCACAAAAATGCCTTGATTAAACTACTCACAGGGCCCACAATCCCTCCTTCCACCCTGCTAGAATAAGCAGTGAATTTGGTCAGATCCCTAACCTCTACTAAAATCCTCTCCTTCTCTGAAGAAGAAATCCCCAAGATTGTTCAAATCACAAGTATGCTCTCAATATCTTTGTAGAAGTCATGGGAAAGACTTTCTCGCTCTCTCTTGTCGATAATGGATTAACTCTTAATGTATGCCCGTCGAGGACCCTTAATTGTTTGGGACTGAAAGTGAGCGACCTATCTCTGACCTCTACCGCTGTACGCACTTACAATAATACTCGTCAAGAAGGGATGGGATCCATAAATCTTGTAGTAGGGGCGGGCCCTATAAATTCGGTTATTGAATTCTAAGTCATAGACATCCCAACTTATTTCAATCTGTTATTTGGGCGACCGTGGCTCCATATTATCAAGGGTGTGTCTTCTTCCCTTCATAAAAAACTCAAGTTCTTCGCCAATGGGTTGGTCATCACCATCTTGGGCGAGACGACAGGGCTAAGAATGAAAGCACCAGTAATCCAGTACTTTAGATATAACATGAAGAGAATGATATGATTTTGTTAGGATTTCGAGTTGAACTACTTATACTCCCAATAGGAGATGATTTCAAGGATATGATTTGTCCGGAGTATGACCCCCATAGCAATGTCAATGTGATTCAAATGTTCAAGATCATGCACTTTATGCCCGGACTGGGGTTGGGACGACGACAACAGGGAATACTTGAACCCATTGTGTTGAATAAGGCCTTTCCTCATTGTGGCTTAGATTATCATCCATCAGCAGAAGAACTTAGAATGATCCGCCATCCTAGGCTAAAGAGATGGTTATAATGCGTCAAGACTATCTCAAGAATTCTTTGAACGAAATATTCATCCAAGAGGGTGAATATTTCCACTTTTATAGCTTTCCTGAACCATGGTATGATCATGTGGACAAGAAGATGAAACTTAGAACGGAGATCTTTTTCCAAGACAGCTACTTATGGGCCGAAAGTTAGTAACATCATGTGTAACCATTCATTAAGAAGACCATAGCTGATACTAAAGATTCTGAAGGAAGTGACTCCTAGGTTTCATTCAACTTGCAGACACTAGGGCTGACACTAAACATGATCCACTCAAGCACTACATTATCGAATCCACCCCTTTTGATTAAAGTTGCTAATGCACCCCTTCTCAACAGGCATACTTCACGAGTACCACCAGCTGATATTTAACCCAACCTAGATGTTTATTCCATTTTTTTCCCCTGTTGTTACTCCTTAATCTAATGTAATCGAGACCTCCTTCGACGAGGTTCTCAATATTGTTTTTCCTATCAATGAAATAAATAAATATTTTGAGTATCTTACTATGCCTTACGTTAATTGTCTTGATTCTAATCAAACTCTTGATGATGATGATTTTACAAATAAACAATTCATAACTGATCTAAATAAGTTTAATAACTAACAATATAATCATGTTCAAGTTAATTAAGATGAGACTATTGTTATTAATCTCGATTCTAGTAGCCAACTGCGCGAGATTAGGATAGGGGCCACTCTTGACGAGCATGAGCGTGTATGACTTGAGGAATTACTGAGGGAATTTATGGATGTATTGGCATGGATGTACGATAATATGCCCAACATTGATCCCGATATAGCTCAACACGATATTTTAACTCTACCAGACTATAAATCGGTCAAATAAAAACTACGAAAGCCCTGTACCGAGTGGTCGCTCAAAGTTAAGGAATAAGTGGTCAAACAGTTGAATGTGGGTTTTATTTTTTTGATAAAATATCCCACATGCCTAGCCAATATTGTACCCATGCCAAAATTTGGAGGAAAGGTTCGTATGTGCATTGACTACCGAGACTTGAACAAAGCCTCTCCGAAGGATGACTACCCGCTACCCAATATCCACATGATAGTAGAAAACACGACTAGTCATGCTTTAAAGTCATTTATTGATGGGTTTGTCGGATACAATCAAATCAAGATGCACCCGAATCATCAAAAGAAAACCGCATTCATCACCCCTTGGGGAACCTTTTACTACATTGTTATGCCATTTGGGCTAAAAAACACAGGGGTTACCTACCAGAGGGCTACTATAACCATCTTGTATGATCTAATACATAAAGCAGTTGAGGTCTACGTGGATTATATGATTATGAAGTCTAAGACTAGGGAAGTTAAGAATCCTACTCTCTAAAAGTTCTTCGAGCAACTGCGACAATATCATATGTGACTTAACCCATGGAAATGTGTCTTCAGTATTACCAAAGTAAAGATCTTGGGATTCATGGTTATTGAGAATATTATAGAAGTATATCCCGCCAAAATGAAAGCTATACTCGAGATGCCACCACCCCGAACGAAGAAGGAAGTTCTGGGATTCCTTGGAAAGTTACAATATATCAGTCGGTTCATTATCCAGTTGACTTCCATTTGTAAACCCATCTTCAAGCTCCTCTGAATGGATTCCACCAAAGTTTGGAATGAAGCTTGCCAAGAAGACTTTGAATGAATCAAGAAATACCTAACCCAAACTCCGGTACTCATGCCATCGCAGCTAGGTCTTCCCCTACAACTATACCCGACCATAACTGACATTACAGTCGGGGATTTGCTAGCCCAATACCTTAAAGAATCTTGCAAATAGAGATCTATCTACAACTCTAATCGCAAGTTGGTCGGTACAAAGTGAACTTCATAGCCTTTGGATAGGCATGTGTTGTCCTCGTCTAGGTCACCCAAAAACTAAGGCACTACATTCTCGCCTTTCCCATTAAATTGCATCCCAAATGGATCCCATGAAGTACCTATTTAAAAAACCTTCCCTGTCTAACCGAATGGCCCGATGGTTGATGATTTTAGCCGAGTTCGATATCGTGTATGTCATAAAGAAATCCATAAAACTAAGATCCATCTTTGACTACCTCACTGACTACCCTATGGAAGAAGCCAATGTTTGGATTTTTGAATTCTCTGATAAGAATGTCCTCTGTACCTCCCAAGAATACCTCCACTGGAAAATATTCTTCGATGGAGCCACCAATAAGAAATGATATGTCATAGTGATATTCCTAACTGCCCTTAATGACTCGCACACTCCTATCGCCATTAAGATGAATTTTCCCTGTACAAACAACATGACTGAATATGAGGCGTACACGGTAGGACTTAAAGTTGCCATTAAGAAAGGAATTCAATACCTAGATATCTATGGGGATTAATCCCTCATCATCGGTTAAGTACTCAAAAGATGGAAAGTCAAGGATGAGACTCTCTTACCTTTCCATTCCCACTTAGAAGAACTAGCCTCCCAATTCTAAGAGATCACCTTCCATTACCTACCCTGAGCAAAGAATAACCTAGCCGATGCCCTTGATACCTTAGCCTCTATGGTTGACATGCCCGAAGGAATAACAATGGCCCCTTTCCTAGTCCAAAAGTAAGACAAACCAACCCACTGCTACCACAATGAGCTCATTACAGAAAAAGGTCCTAATATAGCCGAGTGTTGGTACTATAATATTTGGCACCTCCTCAAGCATGGTAGGTATCCCCAAGGTTCTAATAAGAAAGATTGAGTAACCCTTCGCAAACTGGTTACCCAGTACATTTTCTATGATAAAGCGTTATTCAAGAGAAACTTCGATGGGACCTATTTACACTGCATCGCAGGGGCTGACATTGAAGAGATGATGCAAAAAATCCACACTAAGGAGTGCGAACCCTACATGAATGGCCATATGATTGCCAAGAAAATCATCTGATAAGGTTACTACTAGACTACCATGGTTAAGGATTGCACTGCCTATGTTTGAAGATGTCTCAAATGCCAGTAATTCTACAACCTTCAGCACTTGTCTTCGCGAGAATTATACAACATGACTTCTCCCTGGCCATTCTCTACATGGGGTATCGGCATCATAGGGAAGGTTACACCTAAAGCATCCAACGGGCAAGAGTTCATCCTAGTTTCTATTGACTATTTCACTAAATGGGTCGAAGTTGAGTCATATGCAGTCCTGAATGCCAAAAAGATGGCCAAGTTCATCAAGAAAAATACCATATGCTGGTATGGGGTCCCGCATGGGTTGGTATAGGATAACGGGTTACATTTCGAAGCAGAAGTCACTGAAGTGGTCGACAAGTATGGGATTTAGAGACACAAATCTTCCCCCTACCGACCCCAAACTAATGGTGCAGTCGAAGCCGCTAATAAGACCCCAAAGCCATCATCAACAAGATGATCAAAAGTTACCGAGATTAGGTCGATCAAATTCCTTACGCCCTCTGGGGCTACCACACTTCAGTTCGAACTTCTACCAGGGCTCCCCTTACTCTCTAGTATACGGTATGGAATCAGTCCTACCCGTGGAAATATAAATCCCTTCGCTAATTATCATGATTGAAAGTAAAGTTTATGAGGAAGACTGACATCAGAGCCGTCTTGACAAGCTGTCACTCTTGAACAAAAGGAGGCTTAAAGCTCTATATCACATACAAGGGTACCATCGCCGGATAACACGATCATTTAACAAGAGTGTCTAGGACCATAGTGTCCGAGAAGGGGACTTAACCCTTAAAGAAATTATAGAGCCCATCTGGGACCCTGGAGGGAAATTCAATTAGAGAGTCCCCTACATCCCTAGAGTGTCTAAAAAAATTCAACCCCTAGTTCTAAATCTCAGCGCGCTATTCTAAAAAAAATCTTTATTTCCCTCTACTCAGAACTACGTGGGGCCTGATCCTCTAAAAAATCTTTTATCTTCGAGAATGACAGTTCATTTTAACATGTACGTGAACAAAAGGATTATGTATGTCTTAGAGACCGGTATAGATAATTTAAATGCAAAACTCATCAAAAGGCACAATTAGATAATCAAAAACTTTTTTAGTTCATTTTTTTAGAAATTTCAGTACAATTACAAAATTAACATAGGGATTCAGACCACTTCCCTTGCCAACCTACCCCTACTTTCCTAAAAAAAAAAATAGAAACTAACAACCAAGATAACTAGATACATAATGAAACACAATACAAAAGCTTCATAAAAACCCTAGGGAATCTACCCGCAGCTGCTGGAGGAACCATCCCCATCATCATCCATATCCCTGGGTCCCAAAACTCCTCCTGCCTGAATAGAGTGTCGTTGTCGCTCTATGGAATGATAAGCCCAGTCCAGCTTGGGGAAAACCACAACACCTCTCTCTATGGTGTTAGATACGACAAACCACCTTTTTTCGGTCTCCATAGCCAGCATTTTGGCAACTACCCTCCTCCATAACCATTTCATGTAGTCCCCGAAAACATGCCAGACTCGCCTAGAAGATTATGAAGGACGGGTCGATGGATTACAATTCTTCCATAGAGAGCCTAGCGGCATGCGCATACACTTTATCAATTCCTTCATAGGAAAGAAGTGAAAAACTTGTTTACAAGATTAATAACAAAAAGTTATAAGTTGTGTAAACTCCGAAATAAACTCGTTGAACAAAACTCTTTTCAAAATAAACACTAGATGTGTTAAAATATTTTTCTAAATATTTTCTCTAGATTCGTTAGTTTAATTACCTTAGGTTGTAAAAACAAAAACGTTCAATTAAGTCTTAAATGCGTTACTCCACTCTCAAAGGCCTCTGACTTGATGTAGTCTTCCTTTTCGCAGCTTCCTTGCTTTGTCCTTGTCCTCTTTGATTATAACTGCTCCAATAAATAAAATATCTCACCAAGAACCACAATCTAAGTGTTCGTGTAAGAGTGATAGTGTTTGTGAATTAAACTAAATGAGTAAATGCTTCTCACCCTCTTAATCAATAATACAAGCAATATCCTAAGAATTACAAGCCACTTCTATATGAAATGCAAATAATTCGAAATATGCTATGAATACAAGACTTCAAAAAAAATCAGATTTGGAATAAAAAAAATCAAATCAAAAGTAGTTTCTAAATTATTTATATTCAATTTTATTTCACCAATTTGTGAAATTAATTTTGAAACCAAAAATATATTTATCAAATCTGAAAATATGCACAACAAGAAATCTTGTATTTCAAATTTATTTGAAACTTTATTCTTGGATTCAACAACAACAAATATAATAAAGATCCAAGAAAAAAACAAAGAACCAACAAAAAATATAATCTGTGAACTATATTGTTCTTAGAGAGATAATATTAAAGAAGGTCTTTACTATTGAGTCAAACCACCAATACTCCAAACCAAATAAACCCTAAACATTTTTAATCTCTCAAATGGTTTTACTATTTATTGAAATTGAAAGTGTGGTATTTGGTTTAGAGAAGGAAAAAATGTATAAGGTATAGGTTTTTCCTCTCTCGGTTTATATAAGTTTTTATCCTCTCTATGCTCTCTCATGGAGATGCCGACCTGCTCTCGATTTCCCTCTGTATGGAGCCGACCCCTTCTTTTTCCTGTTAAGCACGCCGACGAGATCTCTCGGTGAAGATGAGTTTATCTTCTCAATTTGTTTAAAGTTCTGATATGTTCTCGATTTTCGTTCTGTGCCGGTGAGATGAGATCTATTCTCTCTCTTGCCTGAGACGAGTTCTCTCTCTAATTTCTCTATTCTCTCCAACCAACCCGAAATAAAAAAACCCAAATCGCATATATACTCTGAAGATAAAATGCGGTTACAAAACTTATGGCTGAGATCAGTTCTTGCGATTTCATCTATGGCTGAAACGGATATCTGACGCGGGTTGAAGAAGAACGAACACTGGTTGGTTGGTTGGTTCGAAATCACATGGATCAAGGGTCGCGGTCGCTGATTGGTTGAAGAGTAGACACATGGATTACGGGTTGGATCGTAGATTAGATGAAGGGACACGATCTAACAGACTAAGAGATGCACAACACCTGTGCTTAAAACACAATTTCGTTTCGGCTTTCGGTTAGAAAAGTGAAAGATGGTTGGATAATATGCAATCACATAGATTGAGGTAGAGAACCAGATCTGAAGGCTCATAACTCAACTATAAAAGAAATGCATTTGCAGAGATAGAAACGCGAAAAGCGTTCCGTCTAAAATTAAAAATATGACACGAGTGTTTGTTTTGAAAATTTCAAAAAGCACCACAAAAGTTTTCTTTTAAAAAAGTAATTCTACTTTTAGCCTCAAGCATTTAAAACACAATTTTAATTAATCAAAAAACTTTATTTTAAATGATTAAAAAAAAATTTAAATGACTTTTATTTTTCTAAAAAATGTTTGACGAGGTCTTAACCACTAAACAATTGTGCACACATAACAAACACATATATGCAAAAGTGTGTATGTGTACGTGTCCTAATGTGGTTCACGAGAAAAAATACTTCCCTTTGAATTTCATCGAGGTGCTTGGACTGGGATTCTTTTTTGATGAAGCTTGATGCTTTTTTTGAGATAGAGTAACTCGAAAAAATCTAATCCTATTTTATCTCGATATCCAAACTAGTTGGAACTCCTATATGGCACAGACTCAAGTAAGTCAACCATATAGTGTATTATCAAGAAGTCCAGTGTTTGAGATGGCACAATTTTTTCCCAGCCAAATTGGCATAGAAGCCGCCAGGGAAAGTATCAAGAGGTCTACCTGAGGCTAATAAACCAAACATACCGGTATTCCTCCAGTTTCAGAATGGGCAGCAGCTCTCTCCACCAAGGCACTAACCAACGCAAGCCTCGAGCCCCATTCTCCACAAACCAATTTTTCCATCTCTCAATGTCTAGGCCCACACTAATAACGTAGCGTGAAAAGAAGTTTGGCATAACCTGCAAAGGATACTCAGGTGGGACTACCATACAAAACCTCTCTGACAGCTACATGAACAGCATTACGGGTCTACCCCTCAGGTAGTTAGAACGGCCTTCCATCCAGGCAATCAAATCGTTTAAAGCCTTCGCTAGTATCACCTCTGCATAATTGCGACGGTATGACTTCCTGGAAACGATGGCTACAAGTTGTGGGTCCACCCGCAGTTTCCTAGTTACCAACAACAGTTTTGAAATCAAGACCATAATGATGGCTCCAGCATAGCCAGCATCACCAACATCTTGCATATGCATAGAATGAAGCACCGCAGGAAGAAAGATAATTCCTCCCGTAACCAGTGACCCGACCGTCGAAGGAGAAATATGAAGAAGACCAGCTAACAGCTCCCTAGGGGATCGAAAAAATTTAGGCATAGCTATTGCAACACTGAGATTTATCACCAATATGGCAGAGAACTCTTCATAGGTCGAAAAGACCTCGTCCAACCCTAAGCAGAAGACATGGTCTTCAGGATACCAGAACTCTACTACTTCCATCAGCATATTCCACTCTATGGACCGATTACGTCATAAAGAGACTCGACGCATGTTAAAATAATTGTAGTCGATATTATAGGAGCACATCGCCTCCAAGGTTTTGAGGTAGATAGCAAATTCAACACTGCCAGGGAGAACCATTTTGCAAAGTAAGCAAAGAAGAATGCAAAAGAGAAGGAATGTGGAAGTGTGAAGAAAATACACCACACACACCCCCTATTTATACTTGAAAAACATCAACCAAAGACAAACATCCTGCAGACATCGGAGAAAAACTTACCCCACCAAGTACCAAGCAATTGAAGAAAGTGAAATCAAAGCCTTAGGTTGATTAGACTGGACGCTGATAGGAAGGACAAGGGGCATGCCTATCGACAACCCCCTATTTTTGAAAATTTCCCTTTTTCCTTTTTTGTCAAAATAAAAAAACCCAATAAAATAATTTTTATTTTTAAAGAAGTCTGAATTTTCTCCTTATGCTTTTACTTATCTCGTGTTAAAATAAATTCTCTCTTAGATATTTTTTAAATTCCCTTTTTATGGTCTCACCAACAAAATAAAAGTCACTAAAAATAGAAAATTATTAAAAACTTCATTTTATTTACATAGATGTTGCTGCGTTACATCAATTTTGGAGGAAAATAAAAATATAACGGGACTCAGCCCAAACCCACATTTTCTCTCTCTCACTTACCTTCACTTACAACCTCTCTCTCTTTTTTTTTCTTTATCTCTCTTCTCTTTTTATCTCTCTCTCTCTAGGATCCTCCTTCCCTACAACACACTCTCTTCCCCTGACGACGAGATGACGTACCTCCACTCCTCGAGCTAGACCTTTCTTCTAACGAGGCAGACAACACCAGACAAGAAGGAACTGGAATCACATCCCCAACTTGGGCGGTCACCGAAGATATCCAATCCCGAATATCCTTCAGCTAGGTGGTTGATACTCGGATATGCTGCAAGAAAAATAGAAAAGAGAAAATCAGTCAGTCTGAGGCAAAAGAAAAAAATCAAAATACAAAGAGATGAGAAATATATCGCTAGATGGAGAACCTCGTAAGTCAATACCAGCTCCTCTGGATCCATCGCATTAGGATGGTGCAATATACGCCCCGACCTTCCATCAGTCCTCCGAATACTATAAGAAGGAGGGGCCAGCCACACAAAAGGAACCTCCGAGGTGATTGTTGTCGTCGATGTTGACGCAGCACTTACGCTACGGGATGACCCCATGGCCTGCGGGAGAGGCATCACGTCATATATGCTAGGCGGTATCAACTAGCTCGACACAAAATCTAAATAATCAAATGTCACCACCGTGTCGATGTATGACGAGTAAGTCTCGCTCATTATCGCCGCTAACCGTGCATCATCCACCAACTCTCACACTCACCTCATATACATCGGGGGACTCACAGGTGGAATAATTATCTCCTCCTCCACAACCATCCGGACTAATCTCTCCCTGAGATACCAGGAGTAGCCGAACCCATGCGCCAGCAGATGCCGCATCTGTGCATTCCCCCCAGTCAACCCCGTATGCTAGATGGTTTTCTCCCAGGGATATAAGGTCGCCTACAAAATCCCCAGCGAATAATGATCAATATTGAAAAGGACCATAAAGGAAAATTTGTCTCAAGAAAGAAAGAAAGGTTTACCCACTCGCTTGTCAGGCCATTCAAGACCTGACACACCGCCTCTAAAGAGAAAGACTTCTTTAACTGCCGGTTGGACCTCCACCACCGGTACATCTTGCAGAAGTCCCCAAAAGACTCGTCCTTCAAAGCTTTCAATTGGGTTTTAAATCCAATCACCTCATATAACCACGTCTGCAAAGTACAAGAGGTCAACTATCAAGAAATCAAGAATAAAATGCATAACGGAAAATGCGAATGCGTAATGGAAAATGTGCAAAATAAAGAATACCTATAGAAGATACGTGGCTCCAGTAAATGTTTGTCTACAGCACCGATTGAATGCATCAAGATGGGAATAAAGGGTCATCAAGGTCAGGCTCCCCCAGTCATAAAGAGGGACATTCGAAAACACCCTCAGAAATGGCAAAAACCACTAGTGGACGACGTCGCCACTAAAAAGCCACCCAACACAAGCAGAATAAACAAACAGGCCATCTGCCGCAACTGTTTCCTTTGTCCTCATCAATCCTCCAACTAAGCAACAACTCCCTCAAAAGAGACAAACGAAGAGGGTCCCCAAAGACTACCTTCTCCACGTCACCCAACGCCGCCATCACCAGCTCTGGCATAACCCGCAAGGTCCTATCCACCTCTATCTACACCCCATCATAGTCCATCCCCAGCAGCTATTACACGTCTGTGGGAGTCACCGTCATCTCCCTAAAATCGAAATGCGTGGTGTGGGTGGTGTCCCATCACCTCTCCCCTAGAGCACAAAGAACAACTGCAGAACGAGACATCTCATCTAGCGCAGACGCCAATCTCCCAAAATTAGATGATGACACCACCCAATGCACTACCAACGGAAGGTGCTCCCAAACATCCTTAAGCCCCGTCATCCCTCGGGCACGCAGAGTCAACATAGATACATCAGACTGTCAAAGACAAAAAGAAAAATCCTTATCAAAATTCAAGAAATAAGGAAATATCACCAAGAAAAAAGAACGGAATACCAAAAGTCATCAATACTTATAAAATCGCCAGGGTTCACCACCCTAGAAGAACAATGATGCACCGACTCACACAAGAGGATTTGCTCATCCGCCACTGGCTCGAATGAGTCAAAGGAATTTTCACTGCCCAATGCAAGGGGTACCCTAGCCCTCCATTCCAACTTTGCCCAATTGTCAACATTGACCACGCCATATGTGTTGTGCTGCTCTAAAAATCAACCATCTCTTGATTTTGGAACACTTAAATGATTTGCATAAGGTAATTGCAGAAAAAGACTAGTCAGAAAGGTGTGAAAAATGAGGAGAACCCATCCCCTTTTTATAAGAGGCTAAGGGGTCTGCCGATCGACAGTGTCCCTTCACCTTATCTAGGTACCCCAAAAGACCATGCCACTGTTGTTTGGAACCCCTCAAACCATAATGGTTGGAACCTTCTATAAATTTTTGTACAAAAACTTCCAAAAATGCCAAAAAAATCCCCGAAAAATGCCTAAAATTACCAAATGAATTTTAGAACCTTTTTCCACAAAGAAAAACATTTTTCAACACTTATTTCCCCAACGGAACCCTTACCTACCCAAAATCAATTGGATATCTCCCCGGTAATGTCTCCAAAAGACACTGCAAAAAAAAAAAATCCCCAGCAAAGTAAACATCCAAGCCCTGAACTATTTCCTCTTTCCTAGCGGAACCTAAAACTCAAAATTAAATGATCCCTAACGAAACCACAAGATAAGTTCCCCAGTAGAAAGCTATAACTTAAGCCCTCATAATTGGCTTCGACCCTCAGAATTGGTCATCCCTACTTAACCCCTCAGAAATGTCTTCGACCCTCAGAATTGGTCATCCCTACTTAAGCCCTTAAAATTAGCTTCGACCCCCAGAATTGTTCATCTCTAGTTAAGCCCTAAGAATTGTCTTCGACCTTTAGGATTGGTTATCTCTACTTAAGCTCTCATAATTAGGGTTCAATCCTCACAATTGGTCATCTCTACCTATGCCCTCAGAATTGGCTTCGGCCTTCAGAATTGGTCAGCTCTACTTATGCCCTCAGAATTGGCTTAGACCCTTAGAATTTTTCATCCATACTTAAGTCCTCAAAATTGGCATTGACCTTCATAATTTGCATTGGCCTTAAGAATTGGTCATCTCTACTTAAGCCTTTATAATTGGTTTCAACGCTCAGAATTGGCTTTGACTCTCAGAATTGGTCATCCCTACTTAAGCCCTTAGAATTGGCTTCGACCCTCAGAATTGTTCATCTCTACTTAATCCCTCGGAACTAGCTTCGAACCTCAAAATTGGTCATCTATACTTAAGCCCTTAGAATTGGCTATGACCCTTAGAATTGGTCACCCCTACTTAAGCCCTCAGAATTGTCTTCGAACCTCATAATTGGTCATCTCTACTTAAGCCCTTAGAATTGTCTTCGACCCTCATAATTGGTCATCCCTACTTAATACCTCGGAATTGGTCATCCCTACTTAAGCCCTTAATCTTCGACCCTCAGAATTGGTCATCCCTACTTAAGCCCTTGGAATTGGCTTCGACCCTCAGAATTGGTCATTTCTACCTAAGGTCCTCAGAATTGACCTCGACCCGCAAAATTGGCCACTCCCAGCTCAAGCCCTCAGAATTGGCTTTGACCCACAAAATTTTTTATTCCTTCCCTTTAGGTCATCAGAATTGACATAGGACCACAAATTGTCCATCCCCAACATTCCCTTTAGGTCCTCAGAATCTACCTAGACCCTATGAATCGGCCATCCTCGTCCCATAGGTATGCATAATCGAACTCTTTCCAAAACATTACGTGGTGCCTAATCAAAAACTTTCACTTATTCCAAGCTCATTCGTTGAGGTTCTCTATAGACACTAAATTCTAGGACCCCATAAGTCTCTCCTTAGCTCCTTAGCACCTCCCCATTTCACTATGTACCCTAAGTCATACTCTGAGTACCGATCTAGAGGCCATCGGGGCGCTCCCGGGCCCCATTTGACTCCGATCAACTCTATCGTCAGAGCGAAAGCTCATATAAATTTTTATGGCCTCTAAAAAACCTTTCCAATGGTCCACCCCATGCATGAATTTTCATAACGATTTAGATGAACGGACCATTTTACTACTGAAAATCGATATAGAGGCCACTGGGGGATCTCGAGCCCCGATTTGACCCATTAAAATTCATCGTCAGAGAAAAATCTCTACAAAACTTTGAAGGGCGTTGAAACCCCTCTCCAAAATTTCACTCCATATGCGAAATGGCATAACCGTTCGGACGAACAATCCATTTTCCCGTCGAAAACTAATCTCGAGACCATCGGGCACTCCCGGGCTCTATTTGACCAAGGTCAACTCTTCAGATCGAACGAGGATGAATGAATCTTCTAAGGGAAATGAATACCCTTTCAAAAAGTCTACCTCGTGCGCGATTATGACTTATGATTTGGATGAATGATTCGTTTTACTTCGAGAGGTCACCAGAAGCTTCGGGGCCTCGGTTGACCAAGGTCAACTTTTTGACCTGAGCAAAGATCTTTGGAATATCAAAGAACATCGCCTAACCTTTCTGATGGTCAGCCTCGTGCGCAATTCTGACTTACCATTCGGATGAACGATTCATTTAGGTCCGACGATCTCTCGTCTAAAGGATCGACGTACGCTTTAGAGCCATTTTGACCCAAAGTTAGCTCTCAGACCCGGGAGAGGCACAAAGGACTCTTAAAGGTATCTCAATTACCTTTCTAATGGTATACCCCGTTCACGATTTGGATCAATAGATTGCATTCAACGATCATTTTTCTGGAAAAATTGTGACACCCCGCCTAATTAAATATCGGGCGATCACTCCTTTATTAAATTAAAATCAAGGTGAACAGTTGGTTCATTCTTAGCATCACTGTCGTAAAAATAACTTTTCCAATTTAAACACCCTAATTAATTAAGCTAAGTGTCAAAACCATTTTTAAACATTACTTTCCAAATTTTATTTTAAAAACAAAAATTTAATTACTTACAACAATTTAATAGTAAAGAATCACACCTCAATAATCCTGGAACACATAATCCAAATAATTTAAACATTCAACAACTAAATCCCAACATTTAAAACTTAAATTAAAACATCCAAATAGTAATAAATCCCAAAATGACAATACTAGAAATATCTGAATCACAATGTCCAAATAAACAACTGAATAATGGCAAAGGCGACACATGCCCCACTAAATGAGTATGCTAGGAGTGGAATCAAATAAATGAAGTCATCTAAGCAAGGGGCCTGCAACTCCCACCTAAGCTGCAGCGCGTTCCTTCCAAAGAATCCTATGCAAGACGCCCCTGTGGCTGGGCACCTTTAATAAACATATATACAAAAGTGAAAGAGAAATAGAAACGGGTCAGAGCCCGAATGTATATGATTTAAAAATTCGTTTAGCAAGTATTTAAATTGTTTACAGGCCAATGCAACAACATATTAGTGCGACACTCTCTTGAGAAATTCTCACCTCTCTTGTAATGTGCACACATATCGCACTAACCTTCCCAACGGTTTATCTTATCATATATCGCACTAATCTTCCCAATGATTTAACTTATCTTAGGTTACTCGTAAGATTTAAAACTGGACAACATAATGGTTTAAGAGGATAATCTCATTTAGTAATAAAGCTCTCATTTTTAACTTTATTTATTAATAAAGTTTCCCAGTATCATATTATACTTTTCAAAACAAGTATTTCCAATTTGAGTCATTATACATGTCTTACTTACCATAACACAGTAGGCAGTTACAAACTTCAGAATTTCATATATATATATATTAAATACTCGTATAATATATATATATTCTAACGGCACCCCACATAAAAATTATGGTGCGGGCATACTCTACTATCCAATCCCCGTATCACTCGTACTAAGGGAAATACAAGTTCGGAATCACTCTCGAACCGTATAAACACATACACAACAATATTGATGCGAAGCGTAGATTCCAAGTCTCTAAGAGGTCAGTACATACCCTCACGTCTCTTAGGACCGTCTGAACTATCGATTCGATAGCCTGTACCAAGGATATCTATCTTCTAGGGTACGAGTCAATATCCCCCATAAAGGTCCCATCGAGATAAGACTGTCCCAGCGCGGTAACCTCAGGGATAGCAAGTAGCGCGGGCATGATTTTCCCACATAGATAGTATATGCACAATCACATAGTCATATATATACAACACTTATTCACATTTCTCAATTTGGTGTACCCACAATTTATAATTACAACTTCTTGTTCTGAAGACATTTTTACTCATTTATCCCGTATAACAGACTCATATCATTATTTACTGTAATCTCTCTCTCGTGATCTTTAAAGTAATCCCACCGTCCCAAATACTGAAATTTCCACCCTACACAACCCCAAAAACTTTGTACTAATCTGAATTCCTCGAATACTGGTTTTCCGCACTCAAATTAACCGATTTCTAAAATAGGGGTAAAATAGGAATTTCCCCCCCAAAAAAAAACTCGCTCGAACGACTTCCACGTGTCGCTCCAACGACTTCGCGCGACATGTTCATCTCGCTCGAACGACTTCGCGCGACATTGACATCTTGCTCGAACGACTTCGCGCGAACTGCACTGTTTCGTCTTCAACCTTTGGCAGATTCATTTTTCACCATTTTTAAGCCTAAAAACCTCTATAGTTTAATCCCAAATGCCTCCTCTTCAATCCCAATCAATAATATCATGATTATATAACATTAATATCTTCCCAGAATCATTAATTCATCAAAAATTATTTAAATTACATGCAATCCCCAAATTACTTCGTAAGAACCCTAATTCCCAAATTTTCAATTAGAGAACCTAATCAACATCAATTAGTTCATCCGTATAAATTCCAAATTTCGTAATACCACCTCTACATATGAAGGGTTTCCAGATTATCATTTAAACCATGCGATTTCTTATCTCAAATTTTTTGGGTTTTCTTTCATAAAACTCATCCTAATCATTCCTAGACTAACATGAGTGATGCATTAACGAAATAAGCAAGATAAGCACTTGCCTGAGATTTTTGATGTTCTGGTTTGATGACGAATTTGATGTGGTTGCGTTCCCCGTCGTGCGATCTACGCGTTGGTGGTGGTGGCGGTGCAAACGAATGGATTTTGGGCCTTGGATTGCTTTGGAAGCTCTCTCCTTCCCTCTACTATGGCCGTCACTTGTATTTGGTTGTTCTAACCCTAGAAGACAACCTTAGACATCTGATATATCCCTTGAATTTTCGTGGGTTTAATTACCCAAAAATGTAAAATGTCCAAAATGCCCTTCCGGGGTACTAATTAAGCCTAAAAACGCCCCGAGACCCAAACTAAACCCCCGGATACACTTTCTGACTATCTCGACCCTTCCGGACACTTTGGCGCACTCAAAACGACCATACGAGCGAATTATAATATATTCACTTTTATTCATCAATATTTAGTCCCGATGCGACACGGGCGCATCTCGACTCAAATTTTCAAAATTGTCATTTTATTCACTCGTGACATTCAATATAACCAATATTATATATTACTTTGCTCATTAGTAATATTCAACAAGTTTCCCATAATTACTAACTCTCATCACGTTAATAATTATAACATAAATAATTTTCGGATTTTTATTAAATAATTAATTCACATTAAATTTAATAAATTCCCAAATTAATATAGCATAAAAATACGGGGTATTACAAAAATATGCACGAGACTGCCGATTGGCAGGTCCATTTCCCTTCATATTGGCAGTGTGTCAAGGGTTACCTGCTGATAGCCAGGGCTAGGGCCATGCCTATCGGCCCCAACCCTGACCCTATAAATACAGGGCATGACCTCACTCCCAAAGCACACCTTATATCCATCAGCATCACTGATCTCACCAACATTCTCTCAAAATCAACAAAGTTTCTTCATGTGAACTTCCATGCAAGCTTACAGTCCCATCCTTTACATACCTAATTTGACAAAATTTCTTTCTCTCTCATCCAACATTTATCTCACATTCAAGGGAGTTCATCAAAGATCAAAGATCAAGCTTCTAAGAATGTATAAATCCTTCCCTCTTTCTTTAAATTCGTTATTTTTGCATTAAATACATAATCTAGTTTTTACTGTAGTCATACATAATAACATCTTACATTTTTATTAACATATTTCACATTTTTTATGTTCTATAAAAAACTCAAAACAAACAAAAGAGGGTTATGCCCATAAATTCTAAATGGGATTATCCGTCACACTTTTTCAGAACTAAAAACGACACATTTTCTACACACACACACACACACACACACATAATAAAATCCCGTTCGAATCTATGGGTTAAACCCCACCCTTATGCTACATGTGAACTACGTGGACTTTGATGCCTTTATAGGCTACGTAAGCGTTTCGAATTAAAACCTGAGACTTGAGTCCTACTTTTCAATTTTTCAATTTTCCAATTTTCCCAAATTCTCCATTTTCATATTCCTCATATTCTTACATTACTATACATATTATATTTGTGATCCTTGTTAGCATTTTATCCAACACATATTATCGTTTCACCATAGCGATCAATATCACGATGAACGCGTAAATTGTATCTTATATAGAATATTTTGGGAACATTCCTATAGATGACCTCACTCTATCTATTATATGTATGAGTTGGGAAATTACGATCTCCATTATGTATACACGCACTCACATTTCATGGAGAAATAAAGGAAAACAATAACACTAGCCCATGAGAGATCGAATGGGTGGGATGGGTGCTTAACACCTTCCCATTCCGTAACTTATCTATCGAACACTTTGAATTATTGATTTCGTAAGCATCCGTTTGTATTTAATGTTGCTCTCTCGAGGCGGCAACATGTTCTTTTGCCTGTTTCGTGAAAAATAGGTTGGTGAATCCATTTCTTTACATTCACCCCACACCGAAGATGATCGAAGCGTTCCTAGGTTAAAAGAGGGTGCGAGACCATTTTATCTCCCCATTTCTTTCCCTGACCCCCGTTCTTGGGAAGGAGGAAAGAGGAGAGAGGGAGGACACGTAGAAATCTGGGATGGACACAGGTACCACCTTAGACCGCGGCTTACTCTCATTATGATCCAAAATAGCAACCGGACTCTCCTCATATGAGATATCAAGTTGCAATTCAATATCCTTCAATGGAATGTGCCAATATGCCATCTCATTCCTTTGATACTTCTTCAACGACGATACATAAAACACATTGTGAATCCACTGTAGATGCTCTGGTAAGGCGGGCCTATATGCCACCGACCCTACCCTCTCGATAATCGAAAAAGGCCCAATATACCTCGGTGCGACTTTCTCTTTCTTCCCAAACCTCATAAATCCTTTCATAGGAGACACCCATCGAAATACATGTTCACCCACATCAAGCTCTATATGTCCCCTATATACGTCGGCATAATTCTTCTGCCTATCCTGAACAATCCGCATGCAACCTCGAATGAGCTCATTCCTGGCAGAAGTATCCAGGATCATCTCAGGTCCAAAGATTGTTGTCACCCACCTCTAACCAATAAGTGGGTGAATGACAAGGTCGGCCATATAATGCCTCATAAGGTGCCATATCGATAGTGAACTGATACGAATTATTATACATAAACTCCACCGGTGGAAGGTATTGCTCCCAACCTCCTCTTAAATTAAGTATACACATCCTGAGCATATCCTCTAACATCTAATTAACCATCTCAGTCTGCCCATTCAGTCTATAGATGATAAGATGTACTCAGCCGTAACTCAGTCCCCATCGTCACCTAAAAACTCTATAAAAAATGGGACACAAAGATCTTATCTCGATCGGACATAATATTAATCAGTACACTGTGTATCCTCACTATCTCATCTATAAAGAGTTGGGCATACTGTGTCATTGTACGGTCCTTCCATCGATAAAAAGTGATCCACCTCGGTCAAACTATCCACAATCACCCATATGGAGACATAACTCCTCTGTGATGTCGGTAGCTCCTTGATAAAGTCTATTGATATACTATCTTACTTACACACATTAATATCTAACGACTGCAACATTCTGGTTGGCCTCTAGTGGTCTACCTTCACTAATTGACATATGGAACACATCGAGATAATCTCAACTATGTTTCGCTTCATACCTACCCACTAATACTGTCTGTATATATCCCGGTACATCCTATCCCTGTCAGGATGTACCGTAAACCTTGACCCGTGGTCCTTCAAATCCCCATCTTCTAGGACTATAAGTATCCCATTAAAGCATAAGCCTCCTTCAGAACTGATCGAGTAAGACTTCGTCCCCTCAGCCAATAATTAGCATACCCTGTCCTTAAAAAATTAATCCTTGACCTGCGCTTTCACAACCCGTATAATAATCTCGTATGTGATAGTCAATACTTCCATGAAATCCCTAGAAAGTGTGTCATCCTGGCGAAGTTCACTCCATTTATCTTTCTAGACCGTCACTAACTCACCTGTAGGCCATCGGCTAGACATTTTCTCCGCTACATTAGCCTTACCTGGGTGGTATCGAATATCAAACTGATAGTCCTTAACAAATTGCAACCATTTATGCTATCGTATGCTGAGATACTTATGAGTGAACAGATACTGCAATGACTTATGATCCGTAAATAGACTAAATTTATCACACAGAAGATAGTGCCCCAAATTCTCAAGGCAAAAACTATTGCAACTATATCCAAATTATGTGTGTGGTAGTTCCTCTTGTGGGGCATAATATTGTAAGAAACATAAGCTATAACTCGTTTCTCCTAATGTATCAAAAACCCAAGTCCTTGTAAATACGCATCGATAAATACAAGGTACTCCACTCCTACCTTAAGCAATGCGAGCACTAGTGATGAAGTCAACTTGTCCTTTATCTCTTCAAGAGCTAACTAAAAAAAATCATCCCACACAAATGGAACCCCCTTGTGAGTCAGATTCATCAATGAACCTGTAATTTTTAAAAATCCCATGATAAATCGATGGTAATATCCTACGAACCCCAAGAAACTGTGGACCTCTATCGGTATCGTGGGCTGAACCCACTCCCTCACTGCTGTGACCTTACTAGGGTCCACTGAAATGCTTCTGTTAGACATAATATGACCCAAGAAATGCACCTCACGTAAACAGAATCCATACTTTGAGAACTTGGCCTACAACTAATGACCCTGAAATGTCTATAAAACCATATGCAAGTGCTTTGCGTGCTCATCCACAATTCGAGAATATACCATAATATGGTCTATGAATACGATCATAAACTGGCCAAGGAAATCCCTGAACAGTCTATTCATAAGATCCATTAATATTGTTGGGGAATTAGTTAGCCCAAATGTCATAGCCATGAACTCGTATGACCCATACCGTGTTAGGAATGAATTCTTAGGGACATCCTTCTCCCTAATGCGCAACTGGTGATACCCCGATCTCAAGTTTATATTTGAGAAAGTTTATCCTCTCAACTGTTCAAACAAGTCATCAATTAAAGGAAATATATATTCATTCTGAATCATGACTTTGTTCATCTCTCGATAATCAATGCACAATCGAAGTGAACCATCCTTCTTTATAAACAACACTGGAGCACCCCATGATAATGTACTCCGTCGAATAAAACCCTAACCTAAGAGGTATTAAATTTGGTCCCGAAACTCTCGTATATCTAATAGAAACATACGGTATGGCACACGTACAATCAGCCTAGTCCCAGGTGCTAAATCGATAACAAAATCTATCTCCCAACTCGACGACAAAGTTGGTATCTTCTGAAACACGTCTACTAACTTCCTAACCACTGAGATCGAGTCTAATAATATAACCACCTCCTGCGAGGTCTCATCCTTAACATAGTACAGGTGAGTGCTCAACCCTCCTTCGGGAAGAGGCATCTCCACCGACAACATCTCCTTCCCTGGAATGGAAAATATAATGGTCCTATATAATACCCCGTGTTTTTATGACTTTAAATCATTATAGGAGTTAATCCGGATTAATATTTACTAGCGTGACGTGAGTTAGTAATTATTGATGGGAATTATGTTGATTATTACTTAACGAGTAAAGTAAAAATATGATATGAAGTTATTAAAATTGTCGCGAGTGAATAATACGACGGTTATAAAAATTAAGTCGGGACACGCGTATCAGTCATGTTGGAACTAATTTAATGAAATAAAAAGTAAATTAATTATAAGTCACCCATATGGTCATTTCGAGTGTGCCAATGTGTCTGTAAGGGTTGAGATTGTTAGAAAAGTGTACCCGGGGATTTAGTTTGGGTCTCGGGACGATTTTAGGCCTAACCGACAACCCGGGAGGGCATTTGGGTAATTTTTATTTTAGGACCTTAATTAATTACGAAATTATTAAGGCTATATCAGATGGTGTGTGGAGGGAATTAGGGTTATCAGAATAAAAAATTAAGGGAAGCCCTAAGAAGAATAAGAAGAAGAAGAAGAAGAAGAAGAAGAAGAAGAAGAAGAAGAAGAAGAAGAAGAAGAAGAAGAAGAAGAAGAAGAATAGAGCTTTCCAAGGTGTTCAAGGCCAAGAACGACCCATTTTGCACCTCCGCCACCACCAAATCATAGATCGGAAGAAGAGGATCGTTCCTATACCACCCAAATTCATCAAATTAGACCTGAAAATTTAAGGCAAGTATCTATCTAGCTGATCTTGTGTTGATACGACGTCCATGTTAGAATAAGAGGAACTATTATATGTTTTTATGGAGATTTAATGTATTTGGAAGACTAAAACTCACATGTTTGAATAGAAACCATGTTAGGCTGATATCCTTATTACATGTAGAACATCTATCACAAATTTTAATGATTCTTAGAGGAAGAAATCTGGAAATATTATGTGGTTCTTGAAATAATATTGTAAACTAGGGTTTAAGGCAAATTCGTGAATTTTTCCCATTTAATGATGATTCCTTAAGGAGTTAATCAATATTTTACGTTAGAAATCGTTCAGACCTGTTACTATAATGTATGTGATATTTGGTTAGGAAGTTAGGTTGAATTAATAGAGTTTTTAAGGATAAAATTTGATGAAACCCGTAGGCAAAGACTTGCAGAAACTAGGCCAATATCGGATCGATCGATTGATCGACTCAAGAATGTCGACCAATCGTCTGGATCGATCGATCGACTCCTCCTGGAATTTGATCTTTTTTCTTTTAATGTTTAATCCAACCCCAATTTATAAGAACCCTTGGACATACTTTAAATACCATGATGAGACTTGGGAAGGACAAGTAGGGTTGTGGGTAAGGTTCGGGTAGTGTGATTTTATATGAGATTTAACCGTGGGGTCACGAGGGTATAAAATGGGTTATGATCGTGTGTGTGATAAATTGGACGTTGTGCAAGTTAATGACGACTTTGGATAGTGGGATATAGAGAGTACATTTACTGGTATTATAGATATCAAAATGATACACTTCGAGGGACGAGAAGTACTTGGGAACTTGCAGTAAATGAGAATATAAAAGGATGAACTAATTATATGTAGGATTTGGGTGTTACGTGCCATGTATGGTTAGAATACGTTATGGGTAGTGGGTGTACCTATCTGAATAAGATATATATATATATGAGTGTATGTATATATATTATATGAATATCTGTGCTTAATCATACCCGCGCTACTTGCTATCACGGAGGTTTTCGCACCGAGACAGTCTTATTCTGATGCGACCTTTATGGGGAATATGGACTTGTACCCTAGAACATAAAACCTTGGTATAGCCTATCTGTGAGTGGTAGAGAAGACGGTCCTAAAAGACATGAGGTTATGTGCTGACCTCTTAGTGACTTGGAACTATGATTCGCCTCCAATTTATTTGTTTTGTGTTAATACAGTTCGGGGGTGATCCGAACTAGTATTTCCCTTATTTGTACGAGAGGTATAAGGACTTGATAGCAGAGTATGCCTGCGCCATAATTTAATATTGGGGTGCCTTATTAGTATATATATCCTAAGTGATGAATATATATATATACATGTGATTCATCTAATGTGCTTGTAAGTAGATAAAATTGAATAATGATATTAAATAATTTAAGTGTTTCAGAACTAAAGGCCGTATTGAGATGTATATAGTTGACTTACTAAAATTAAGAAATTAATCATGTATATATTATATTTATGCGATAATGTGAATAAGGATTGACGGGAAGAGACTGGATTTAGACTAGTTAACTTATCTAGAACAATTTAGTAGTACGTTAGGCGTGCACACTAGATGAGAGGTGAGAATTTCCAAGTGAGGGAAACGCAACTAACATGTATGGAGTATCTACTAGTAAGAATTTTCAATGATTGTTAAACTGTTTTAATACTATAACTATCGAGCACCGACCCATTTCTTGTCACCTCTTCTTTCTCTTATATATATGTATATATATATATAGGTGCCCAGCCACAGGGGCGTCAGACTTAGATCGTTGGACTATTTGACGTGTTGCAACTAGTGTGGGAGTTGCAGGTCATTGTTGTTAGGCGACTTCATCCTTGTTATCTTAGCTATTCACTTAGTCATGTTAGATAGGGCATGAGTCGCTCATTCTCAGTTTCCATTTAGTTTAGAGAGACACTATACTTCTTTATTTTTCAGTACTCTATTTTTTAGTTAGAATTGTTTTAATTGTTATATTGTCCTTAGATTTGAGATATTTTATTGGGAACGATTAATCTAGCCTGTTTATTTCATTTGGATGGTTTTTTATTCAATATTACGACTATGTTCATTAAAATGGTGTATGTATAACAATTCATATCGTTGGGAGTTAATTTATACAATTAAATGTTTTGAAACTTAGCTTAATTATTTATTAGGTGATAAAATAAAGAACATTTATTTTCGACAGTGATGCTAAGAATGAACCAACCTGATACTTTGCTTTAATTTAATAAATGACTGATCACCCAGTATTTAATTAGGCTGGGTGTCACATCCTACCAAAACAATCCACCATGGCCCTATACTCTGCCAACTCGTCCATACCCAAAATGATGTCATACCCAGTCATATCTAAGACGAGTAAGTCGGATGTTAAACACAATCTCCCGACATCTATCCCCATCCCTCTACAAAGGGAGTGAATAAGTTTCCCACTACCCAGAGGTGAATCGACACACATAATAATACTATCAGTTGTCTCTAATGAACCGACCACGCGTTCAAATCTAGTAGCTATGAAATAATGCGATGTTCGCGCATAAAAAAACACCCGATATATATGCCCATGGGCAGTGAACGTACCCTCGACTGTAGGAGGAGTATGCGGCGCTTGAGGTATCATTGAATTATGGACATTATAAACATACCCATAGTGCATTTGTCCCTGCTGTTGTGGGACTGCTGGAGATGGTAACTACAGGTGGTAACTACACCCGCTTCCCGTGTTGGGCACACTGCTGCTGCTCCTGGCCCTGCTATGAGAAATTTCTCTTCATGTGACATGTCTCTCCACACTGAAAGCAACGACCTATAAAATTCCACTGTCTCTGGCCCTACCGGTTCTGTCGGGGCTATCCCGACCATATTGGACCTTGGGAAACACTGCAATTGCGGCTGTGGGCCCTGCTGACTCTGCCTAAACCCATAACCATCTGACCTAAAACACCTAGAATGGAATCTCTTAGCAGAATCCCCCAATTGGGAATCTCGCTCCTGATGACGACCAGTTTGCTATCGCGGTGCTCCACTGGCACCATTACCTCTTAACCTGCCTGACTGGATAGCTTCCCCTGATCTCTTGCTCCACTTCAGATGGATGCAATGATATTGAGAGTGTAATAATTCAATATTGAGGACATCAGTGTACGTTTGTAATGTCAGGTTCCCCAATAAGTGCTGTCTGATCCTCCAATCAGCCCATCCACAAATTTCAGCATCTTTTTCTCCTCGATGTTCACTTCATCGGGCATGAAGTTTGCCAAATTGGTGAACTCTTCCTCATACTCAGCCACACACCGGCCATCCTATGCAATATCTAAAAGTCTCCTCCGCATCTTAGTCTAAATCGATAAAGGAAAATAATTGCGATCAAAACGAACTATATTCATCGTGTCTCTCTCCGTAGATGTAGTCACTGACTCCCACCACTTAGAGTCTCACCCACTAGCTTAAAACTGGAAAATATCTTCTTTCGAGCCTTACCCACCCACTTGATGTGAATCTCAAGTATGCAATCATGCTCTAGGGCATACACAAAATGTACACGTAACCGGAGGTAGTCATACTCTTAAATCACTGGGTAATAACCATATAATATTAATCCACTAGAATCTAACCTCATATAGAGTGGGCATGCACAGTTCTATGACCCTGGGAAGCAATAGTACACTTTCTAGGATTCACAATCGTCAACGTCGCGCAACCTCCACTAATAGCATATCCACAGGAGTGGAAGGTTTAATATGTATATATCATACACACAAATATATTCACACATATATACTGTCTATATATATATATATACAATATCCCTCCTAACTGTGCCTGTCACTCATAGCACTAGCCTATAAATCTCGAGTCCAAACCCGACTCTAAATTATTAAATAATCAATTTATTGCTTAAAATAATATTCTGGACACGTATTCTATCTCAACCATCCCGTATCCATTTTCTACCAAATTTTCATCACAATTCATTATTTACTTCCCCGAGTATTATTCATCCCAAAATACTCCATATCTCACCCCGGATATATCCCGATTATCCTAAGGCATTTTATTAGTGTTAAACAAAATTTCTAAAAGTCAAAACTTATTCACTGACATCATAATTTTAACCCGAAATTAAATAATTAACAAAATCCCTCAAATAACTAGGGCTGTCAAAACGGTTCGACTTGAGGGAGAATCGGTTTGCTCCTATAGAACAACCCAGTTCCGTTCATGGAGAATTTCAGCAAAGTTTCATCCATCTAAACCACCTGTAAATTCAATTTCCTCAAGAAATCTCATTCTCCATAAGTCTTAGACATGAAATCAATCCATTTACCTACTTAAATCATCTACACATGATCAACTACATGGGATTTATCCTTATATTCCAAAAATTATGAAATTCTCAACACTATCACACTAATTCATAATTTCTCAATATTTTTATATCAAGATTTCATCTTTCTACATGGGATCTTATTTTCAGATTTTAATTAATATAATTCACACATATTTTCTATGAAATCATTTCCCGAAGACTCATTTGCATATGAATCCCACCCAAAATAATTTCTTGCAATTATGATATGAATCGATATACATCCACAATTTACTAATCAAGTCAATTTCTTGCCTTAATTAACTTGTCAAGTTACAATTTATGTGAAGAAAACCTTTGGTGATGCTTCCAGAATTCTCCCATATCCTTCTCCCAATTGTTCTTCTCTTGAGTCCCTTTGGTCTCCTCTTGGAATTTCTTTGAGTTTTCTTCTCTTTTATCTCCAAAATCTCTGTTAGGCTTTTGGTATGACAAGAAAACCTTTTGATATGATAAAGTGGCTAATCACTCAACCCTAAACTTTAAATTTATAAGCCCAATACCAAAATTAGGCTAACATCTCTACACTACTATAAAATGCTATACAAGAATTTATGACTCCTAACCAAGGAGCATATACACCTATGAAAGATATGAAAGTGCTATCTCCTATTCCTTTACAAATAAAGTGTCCATGTGGACAGATGGATTGAAATCCTCCCCTTTCTCTCCTTCTCACACCCCACTCCCTCTCATATTCTATTTTCTAAACGTTTCTACCATGACATTTGGTTTCGTTTTTGTCTCTTCCTTTACCTCCAATCATATATGACTAAATCTCTCTATCTTTACATTCCATCACCACTCTCTATCTTTCAATATGAGATATGGAGCCAGGTTGTCCATATTAATATACGTGTTCAGTCGGGGCGTCAAATGGACAAACGTCATCTGGGCATATTTTCAAACACGACTTATGATGAGTCGAATACTTTCTCCTTAAATGACAGTGGGTTATCATCCATGGCACTGTTTCCATTGCCGGAGTTTTGTCTTTTCGAAATCTATTCGGAATATGTTCGGAGATCTGAGGGGCATTCTTGAATACCTTTAACTTACCCAGATGATAACCATTTTTCTACAATATATGTGCATCAATAAATTCCCAAGGTTTGACTTCAATATCTCTCTCTCTCCTTCTTGGTTGTCATTTTTTATTATTGATTTCAATAATGGGTTTTGGGGGTTTTATTTCAAATATTTAGGTTTGGACTTCCATATCTCAAGAATACTCCATCTTTTTCATTCTACGTTGTGTTTTAAATTCTACAGGTTTTAATTATGGGTTTAACTTAGTTTTAGGGTTTGATTTTTACATTTTTCTATTTTATTGAACATTGTTCAAGTGATTTGGTAATTTTCTTTTATGCAATTAGTTTAGTTGCATGCTTCTATAAATCTGTGATCTTAGAATCGGTTAATTATGAAATATAATTTCAATTTGGAATTGATTATTTTTAGTCGATTATAAATTAGCAATGAAATTATTTAAACAGTAAAAATGTTCTTAATTTCACTAATTGCTCATATTATTTTGTGAATAATCTATACGAAGCAGAGCTTTGCCAATTGGATGTCACAGTGTAATTAAATTCTATTTGTTTTCTTTTATTTTTACTGATATTTCTTTCAATTTTTTTACCCTTAGGATAGTGCCATTTGGGATGTTAAATATGTGTTGTAATAGTCAATTGATGGTAAAATTAGCCTCTTGAATTAATTCTCAAATTAGGCAAACCAATTTCCATCACCTCACTTTTTTACTGTACAATGTGATGGATTAATTTCTATTTTGTGAAAACTATCACAAACAGGAACATTCATATTGAATTATCAAGAAATATAAATATTGATTTTGCGGAAGCGTACCTGAATCCATGACAGAAAGTTAAAATATCTGAGTCTAAGGTCTTATGCTCTTCCAGATCAATACTTTTTATTTCCTCTCTAAATTTCTCTCTGACAATGGGAATCAGAAGATTGGTGTTGTGTGATCTGGGGACCATGACCTCTATTTATAACACAATCGTGTCTTTTCATATTTCGTATATTTATATTTTAACCCATCATAAAAATAGAAATTATGCTTGTCTCTACACAATAAAACCCACACTTTAATAATACATTAGTAAGGCCCCAAAACTTAAATTAATCACTTTAATTGGCCTACTTTTATTTGATAGCCTATAATTCATATTTATTTTATATATAAGCCCATATATTAAATTTTACTCTAACAATCTCCCACTTGGGCTATATATATATGTAACTTTATAAATTTGAATTATACTTTATGAGATCATGAGTTTTAGCTATCAAAACTTTATGTATCTTAACAATCTTGTCCATTAATTGCACCAATATAGAATCAAAGCGATCGTCATTACATATTTCGTAAGTAAACCCATCAATGATCACATATATCAATGCACCTAATGACAAAGATCAAGTGTGGATGTGTAGCATGGAAATTTCATGCAATGTGATCTTAACATGCCTATTTCCAACTGGTCCTCCTTAAACCTTAGTGAGATCAAACCATATAAAGTCAGAGTGAATATAAACTTAATACTTTATTGCAGTAAATAACCATACAATATCCATTCAATCAAATATGTCTGTGAAAGCATATAAAATACAAACTCCCACTAAACTGACATATCCTGAAAAGAAATTACACCCATATGAGCAGTGTGCTCATGAAAGACCTTGGGTGGTAATCCCTTAGTCAGCGGATCCGCAATCATGGAGTTTATTCCAATGTGCTCTATAGATATAAGTCCACTCTGAACTCTTTCTTTTACAACTAGGAACTTAATGTCAATAAACTTTGACTTCGTAGAACTCCTGTTGTTATTGGAATACAGTACTGCTGATTTATTGTCACAAAATAACTTAAGTGGTCTTTCAATGCCATCCACAATACGCAGCCCCGTGATAAAATTTCATAACCATATTCCTTGATTGGACGCCTCATAACAAGCTACAAACTCAGCTGCCATGGTGGAAGAAGCTATAATAGGCTGCTTAACACTCTTCCACGATACAGCACCTCCAGCAAGTAAGTAAATATAACCTAAAGTAGATTTCATGCTATCTTGGCATCTAGCAAAATCGGAGTCAGAATATCCGATGATCTCTAACTGTTCTGACTTTCGATAGGTGAGCATATAGTCTTTTGTTCTCTGTAAGTACCTCATGACTCGTTTGGCTGCTATCCAATGATCCTTTCCAGGATTACTTAAGTATCTTCCCAACATGCCAACAATATACGCAATATCCAGACGCGTACATACTTGAGCATACATAAGACTTCATATTGCTGACGCATAAGGAATCTTTTGCATCTCCCAAATCTCAAAATCATTCTTGGGACATTGACTGAGACTAAATTTATCTCCTTTAGCTACAGGGGTGTCACCTGGTTTACAATCATGCATGCCAAATCTTTTAAGAACTTTCTCGATATTGCTCTTTTATGATAAACTAAGTGTACTCCAAGAGCGATCTCGGTGTATTTGTATACCCAACACAAAAGAAGCGTTACCAAGATCTTTCATCTCAAATTTCTTTAAAAGAAATCTCTTGGTTTCGTGCAACATACCTATATCGTTGGTGGCAAGCAAAATGTCATCATAATATAAAACCAAGTAAATATGCTTACTCCCACTGAATTTGTGGTATATACAATCATCAACCAGATTCATCTCAAAACCAAACGAGATGACAACTTGATGAAACTTGTAATACCATTGACGAGAAGCTTGCTTAAGCCCATAAATGGATTTCTTTAATTTGCAAACTATTTTCTTTGCATCTCCCGACACACAGTTTTCTGGTTGCACCATATATATTATTTCATCAATGTCACCATTGAGAAACGCAGTCTTAACATATATTTGATGAAGCTCAAGGTCAAAGTGCGCCACAAGTGCCATTATTATCCTAAAAGAGTCTTTCGATGAAATCGGAGAGAAAGTCTCTTTATAATCGATGCCTTTTTTCTCTGTAAAGCCTTTAGCGACAAGACGGGCTTTGTATCTCTCCACATCACCTTTCGAATCCCTCTTGGCTTTAAATATCCATTTGTAACCAATGAGTTTTTTTTACCTTCAAGTAATGGGACAAGATCCCAAACGTCATTGTCCTTTATGGACTTTATCTCCCCATTCATGGCATCAATCCACTCTTGAGATTTAGAACTTTCCATGGCTTGACGGAAGGTGATCGGATCATCTTCCACCACACCAATGTCAAACTCATGTTCTTGGAGAAATATAATATAATCATCTAGCACAGCACTTCTTCTTTTTCTAGTGGATCTCCTTAATGGCATAGGTTCTGGAGGTGGTAGAGTTTGTTCTTCTAGAATGGGAGATTCTTAGATATTGTTTTGATTAGGATATGCTTCTTGAACAATGTCAGGAATTGGATCCTGATCAATGTTAATAAAAGCTGTGGGAATATCAACATATTCCTCTTCAAAATCAAAATCCTTAACCTTATTTCCCTCGGTAAACTCAACATCCTTAAAGAACCGGGCATTTATAGTCTCAAAAATTATTTTGGTAGTAGGATCATAAAATTTATAACCCCTAGATATTTCAGAGTATCCAACAAAATAGCAACTAACTGTTCTGGAATCCAGTTTCTTTGTATGTAGCCTATAAGGCCTCGCTTCAGCTGGACATCCCCAAATATGAAGGTGCTTCAGACTAGGTTTCTTGCCTGCCCAAAGTTCAAAAGGAGTTTTATCAGTTGCTTTAGTTGGTACTCTGTTAAGGATATACACTGCAGTCTTTAATACTTCACCCCCAGAGTAAATCTGGTAAGTTTGAGTAACTGATCATACTCCTTACCATGTCTTTAAGCGTTCTGTTTCTCCTTTCAGCAACACCATTCATGCTTGGAGAACCTGGCATGGTGTAATGCGGGATAATACCGCACTCCTCTAGGAATTTAGCAAATGGTCCAGGGCGTTGTTCACCTGAACCGTCATACCTACCGTAGTATTCACCACCACGATCAGATCTGACGCTTTTAATCCTTTTGCTGAGTTGATTTTCAACTTCAGCCTTGAATGGCGTGAACACCTCCAGAGATTGGGACTTTTCATGGATGAGATAAAGGTAGCCATATGAATGTGATAAAATATTATTGATCGTTCTATGAAACCGTAGGGAATCGCCCACAAATATCTGTATGTATCAGTTCTAAGATGCCTGTAGCCATCTTAGCACCAGATCTCCTTATGTTTGTCTGTTTTCCCTTTACGCAATTTTTGTAAATTTTAAAATCTAAAAAATTAAGGGAATCTAGAATTCTATCTGACACAAGTCTTTCAATTCTCCTTTGGGAGATGTGACCTAATATCTTATTCCATAATGATGCAGAATTCTCATTGGTTAATTTTCTTCTAATACCTCGAGTACTTAATTGCAAGGTTTCATGATATGAAGCAATAGTATCAATCATATAAAGGTTATCTACATAAGATAAAGAACCAGTACCAACCAAATTTAAATTATGAAGAAGACTAAATTTATTATTTCCAAAGGAACAAGTATAACCAAAGTTGTCCAATACAGAAATAGAAACCAAATTTCGTCTAAATGACAGTACGATAAATGTCTCATTCAAATCCAAATAAGTACTAGACTTCAATAATAACCTAAATATCCCAATTGCTTCAACTTCAACTTTCTTGCCATCGCCCACAAAAATGTATCTTTCACCATCATCTGGCTTTTGGCAACTCAGGCAACCCTTTCTTGACACGCCAAGCATGATAATTGGTACATTGCTTCTTTCTATGTCCCGCAGCTCCACAGAAGAAACAACCATCAATAATTTTTTCTTTATGTTATTTATTTGGATATGGAACCACTGTAGCTTCTTTATCATTCTTTCTTTTCTTACCCTTGTCCTTGGAAGTACTATCAAAATGAGCACTTTCTGTCTTATCTTACGTCAGTCTTTCCTCTTCTTGCACACAATGTGAGATGAGCTCATTAATAGACCAAGTCTCCTTTTGGCAGTTGTAGCTCACCTTAAATTGACTAAATTGTGTGGGAAGAGATATCAGAACCAAATGCACAAGCAAATCCTCAGAGAGATCAAGCTTATGTGCTCTTAACTTTGAAGCGAGATGAGACATTTCCATAATGTACTCCCTAATGTTCCCATTACCTTTATATTTCATTGAGATAAGACTTGCCAAAAGTGTACTTATTTCAGTCTTTTCATTTTTGGCAAATCTGTTCTTAATTTCTTCTAGGAACTCTTTGGCTGTCTTTATCGTTTCCGATATTGTGCCCTTGAATGCTTCTGGAATGGTCTTCTTTATAATCATCAAACACATGCGATTTGACTTCTCCCACCTTTCAAAGTCCTTTTTGTCATCAGAGGAACTTTTATCCATAAGAGGTGCAGGAGAAGGAACCCTTAATGCAAGGTCCAGATCCATGACACCGAGAACTATATGAAGGTTCTCTTGCCATGACTTAAAGTTTGTGCCATTAAGCATGGGAATAGAATTAATACTGGCAGTAATGTTGGAAGCAGAACTGATAGCTGAATCAGAGAACAATAAACAAATAAAACTAGCTCATATAAGCCTTAAATCAAAAATAAATTCAAATAAAGGACAAATCCCATTTTAAGATATCGGACACTCTATTAATATTTGATCTTTGGAAAAAATATTAACTTGTAAGTGATATCTTGCCGTAATAATCAAACACTGATAATAAGAACATATTGAATAATAATTCTTCCTTTGGGCCGATTTATTATTCATATGTAAAACTAAATAATTATCACGTGCTTATTATTAAAGTGGCACATGTAATTTTGTTAAAAAATAATCCTCCTTTGAGCCGATTAATATTCACATAAATTACATGCACGTAATTCTTTTTATATTTCGAAATAATTTTTTTTTTGAACAAAAGAGGTCACTTTGGTGACATGTTGTTTAAATTAATTTATCTCGAAATATATATATAAATACACCAAAATTTGAATTTAAATTTGTATGGTATTACAAGCATGAAAGTAATATTCAACTTGAAAGGTCATGGGTTCAAAACCCCTTTGGCTCCAGACTTGAAAGTTCATGGGTTCAAAACCTCTTGAGATCCTTCATAATATTCATCATTTAAGAGGCTTAAATATGAAATACCAAGAGTCGAACCTTTAACCTTCCACTACCATCAAATCAACCTTTATACTATTTTTTTTTTAATCATATAAAATCAACTGCTAGTCCAAATTTCATGAATTTTATATCGTTGGAATCGTAATGAAACAAGAATATTTCTGAATCCAAAAATTTTCTGAAATATTAAACCTTTTTGAAAAAATATTTGCAGCCGAAAATTAATATCAATACCTTCCTAATATATTCTCAACAATTTAACATGAAATAGCTCTGATCCCACATGATGGATTAATTTCTATTTTATGAAAACTATCACAAACAGGAACATTCATATTGAATTATCAAGAAATATAAATATTGATTTTGCGGAAGCGTACCTAAATCCATGACAGAAAGTTAAAATATCTGAGTCTGAGGTCTTATGCTCTTCCAGATCAACACTTTTTATTTCCTTTCTAAATTTCTCTATGACAATGGAAATCAGAAGATTGGTGTTGTGTGATCTGGGGACCATGACCCCTATTTATAACACAATCGTGTCTTTTCATATTTCGTATATTTTTATTTTAACCCATCATAAAAATAAAAATTACGCTTGTCTCTACACAATAAAAGTGCGGTATCGTCCCACACTACACCATGCCAAGTTCTCCAAGCATGAATGGTGTTGCTGAAAGGCGAAACAGAACGCTTAAAGACATGGTAAGGAGTATGATCAGTTACTCTAACTTACCAGATTTACTCTGGGGTGAAGCATTAAAGACTGCGGTGTATATCCTTAACAGAGTACCAACTAAAGCAACTGCTAAAACTCCTTTTTAACTTTGGGCAGGCAAGAAACCTAGTCTGAAGCACCTTCATATTTGGGGATGTCCAGCTGAAGCGAGGCCTTATAGGCCACATGAAAAGAAACTGGATTCCAGAACAATTAGTTGCTATTTTGTTGGATACTCTAAAAGATCTAGGGGTTACAAATTTTATGATCCTACTACCAAAATAATTTTTAAGACTGGAAATGCCCGGTTCTTTGAGGATGTTGAGTTTGCCGAGGGGGATAAGGTTAAGGATTTTGGTTTTGAAGAGGAATATGTTGATATTCATTTGTTGCATTGATATATGTGATCATTGATGGGTCTACTTATGAAATATGTAATGACGATCGCTTTGATTCTATATTGGTGTAAGTGGGAGATTGTTAGAGTAAAATTTAATTTATGGGCTTATATAAAATTTTACTCTAACACAATGTTATTGACTATAACTTATGTGTTTAGTGCCATTTGGGATGTTAACTTCTTGAATTAATGTGAAATGAAGGAGATGGAATTAAACCCTGATGTTATCTACTACACTGCCTTGATTGACAGTCATCGTATATCAGACAACCTAATGATGCTCTGGAGCTTGATACTGTGACATACATAACTCTTCTTTGGGGTTATTGTAGTCCGGGAGATATAGTTTACATTGTAACCCTTTTCAATGAGATGTCATTAAAGGGTATACAATCTGATTCCCGTACCATGCTAGCGTTACACCATGGCATTTTAAAATCCAAGAAAGTGCAGTTTCGGTATAAAGATTTTTCTTCTCCTAAATCTTGTACACTACTTCACTTATGGGTTGTAAGTTTGCTGCCACTCCTTGATTAATTGCAAAAGTTGGATGACATAGTTTTCCTTTATATTATCTCCTCCATGGATTATTATTCATATATTGTGGTTGTATACAAGTGTAGTGCGCCCTTTTATTAGGCCGTCCTTAATAAAGCTGATGGTTTACAAATGTCAGTTATTGTTTTTCACATATGACTAGATTTGTATTTGGTCTCCATAAGTATAAACTGGTGACTGTGATGCTCGGATGTTGACATGAGTGCATTATATCGTGACATGTAATTTCCAGATAATGCACAAATTGTTGGACAATATCTTTTTAATTATTCGTTTTGTACACTTAATGATGGGGGAGTTAGATCACGCCATAGACTTCAAATATTTATTCGACTATAAAAAATCTGTTCAAGTGGAAATGTACTCATTTGTGAAATATGAATTAAAATTAGTCAATGTAAATTTTGCATGAAATATAAGATATTTATCAAGCTAGATTGTTTGAGTAAAGATGGTACAAGCTAGATTTATTCCCAGTGTTCTTGTAAATTTGTACAACATGAACTTTCTCGTACTTGGATTAGTTTTTATTATTTTTCTTTCACCTTTTCTATATGTTTCTATAATTTGTTTTGACATTCAAGTGTCATTTGGACTGTTAATGTGGTTATTTCTATTGGTTACTCTTGATCCTTGAGTTTTTAATGATTGGATATTATACTCTATGCTTCTTAGATTGGAAAGATGGTGAAGTAAGGTATCTCCTTAGGCAGACCTCGAAAGTAAATGTACATGCTTAATTTTTTCCTTCTTAATTTCCATCTCTATTAACACAATACATATTATTAGCTTAATACGAAATGCTGATAACTAGCTTAATACGAATGCCTGGTACGATATGAAAACTCTTCAAAAAATTTATGTTCCTCTAATTTATTATTATTGTTGCCGATCCAGATGTAGAGGTTATCGTGCTATCACCGAAAACATTAATGGCGACTAATCGATTTTGTTTCTGTGATTTGTAACAAAGGGTTTCAACAGGACTAGAATCTACAGCTTCATCGACGAAGGCATATTTGGTCATGGACCAGAAATAATTTAGCAGCACAAGAAAGCTTGTAAGTAGTTGCAATTATTTTATAGGCGAATGGGTATACGATGCTTCTAATCCTCTCTATGACTCTTCAAATTGTCCCTTCATTGATCCATAATTCAACTGTCAAAAGTACAACACACCTGAAAATCTCTACCAACACTATAAGTGACAGCCTTTCTCCTACAATCTCCCAAAGTAGGTACTGTGTGCATATATATATATATATATATATATATATATGTGTGTGTGTGTGTGTGTGTGTGTGTGTGTGGCCTCTCTCTAAAATGGGTTGAGATTGATTTAGAAAAATACTAGAACGCTTTATGCTTTTAAAAAAAACTATTTTTAGAAAAAAAATTGTTAAATCGAGTAAAAAAAGTCACTAAAAATAGGTTGGTATTTACGGTTTTTACCATTTTATTAAAATAAGTGACTAAAAAAACATTCTTTATTTAAAGGTTTAGAAAAATAATTTTTATTTACAGTTTTAGAGAAATAAGTAACTAAAAAAATAATTTGTACTTATAGTTTTAGAAAAACAGTTTTTATTTACAGTTTTAGAAAAATAAATTACCAATTTTTTTTATTTATAGTTTAATACTCCTTATTTTGAAAAGAAAGTTATTAAAAAAACTGAAATTTTTTTTTTGAAGGAAAAAACAGTAAGAAAAGTTTTTCAACGAATATTTTAAATCACGTAAATAAAAATTATGTTTAGAAAAAAATATTGTGGGTACCCGGATTTGGCCTTACAGACCCGGACGAGTAGCCTAATTAAAACGGCCCAAAGTCTAAATCCTGCGCACCTTAAATTAATTCAGTTATGACTTAGTCCTTTCCTAAAATCTTGTATAGAGATATTCCAAGAGAGAAAGATGGACGTGGGGGAGTCCAACACCCCCACTCCCCGAAGATAGACATGTATATAATAAACCCTAGGCCTGGGGAAAAAGGCACGCACTTTATTCTCTGTAAACACTCCCCAGAGTATATAGAAATAACACTGACTGCACCACCGTGGACGTAGGCATTCTTGCTGAACCACGTACATCTCCTATTGTGTGATTGGCATTTATGTTTCTTATTTTTCTTGGTGATTGTGCTTTTCTTATCTATTTGTGTTACAAATAATTATCACCACAATTGGCGCCGTCTGTGGGAAGGTTCGTCTTCCCTGAGAAAGCCCACACCAACAAAGAAGCTCAAAATGTCTGGTCACAGTAGTAATGCTCCTCAGGCAGGAGATATCCAAGAACAACCTGCTCCTCGCAGGATCAGATCTGAAGTTCGGCGTTCAGGTCAAAGGGCTCGCCCGAGAGGCCAACCTCAGAAGAAAGCCAAGGACTAACGAGGTCCACACAAATCTCCAAGTTAATTGATGCATACGAGGTGAGGCTCCAAGAGAAAAGGGAGTCCTCTCGTAAGCAGGAAGCAGAGAATGCTCGCCTTAAGAGGAAATTAGAGAAGATGGAGAGAGAGCTCCATCGTAGCTCCAGGAGACGTCCGTACCGCACTCCTAGCCCTCAGGCGAGCAAGTCTCACAGCCGAGGAAGGAACCCTAGATGCAGATCCCAGAAAGTTGAGGGACATGAGTCAGAGGATGATCTGGTCAAACAACTATGATTAGCTCGCCATTACGGGAGCCCAGCTCGCAGCAATGAGAACATAAGAAATTTGGTCCGAAGGGAGATGGGCTAACACCCTGTGCATCGCGGTGCCAGATTGACTAGGGAGCTTGCTAGATGAGCTCTCAAGACCCAGATAAAATCTCCTTTTTCAAGGGAAAATAGGAAGAGGAAGCCCCCAAGAAGTTCGCTATCCCAAGATTCAAGATTTATAATGGAAAAATCGATCCTATCGATCATATTAGGCAATACAGGCAAGCCATGACCCTCTGGAACCACCGAGATGCACTGATGTGCCGAATTTTTCCCTCAAGCCTCTATGACGTGACATAAAAATGGTTTGAAAGGCTCCCTCACAGGTCTATCAGGAGCTTTAAGTCCCTGGCCGAGCTCTTTACGGTTCGCTTCATTACTAGTAGCTCTCATCCCAAAAGGATGGATGCTTTGCTAAGAATGAAAAAGACGCCTTAAAAGACCCTTCGAGACTATGCAAAGAGGTACTGGGAGTTATTCAACGAGGTCGAGGACTGCTCAGAGCAAGTTGCAGTGGCCTCTTTCAAAATTGGGCTACCCAGCTCTTCCCTTTTGTACCGGTCCCTGACGAAGAAAGAGGCCACGACCATCGACGACCTGATGGCTCGCATCGAGAAATACGCCAAGGTGGAGGATGTCACCCACCTCAGTACAAGGGAGAGCGGTCGAACCAAGCTCGCTGCTAGAAGCAACGACAAAACTGAGAACCAGAAGAAAGGAGGGAAGAATGGGGGAAAGAGTGGCTCAAAGAACGGAGGCAAGAATGATGTGTCAAAAGCATTTCAGGCAGTCAACAATGTCTTCAAAGAACCAATTTACAAGATTCTCGCAAAAATCAAAGACGAGCCATTTGTAAAATTGCCCAGAAAATGGGAGGAGATCCTTCAAAGAGAAATAACGCTCTGAGATGCGCGTTTCATAAAGAGGGAGGACATAATACTGAGCATTGCAAATCTCTTAACTCCCACCTCGAAGAACTGGCCCAGTCTAGGCATCTGAACGAATTTATGGAAAAGAGGGCAGAGAAAATTGCTGCTAATGGAGAAGCAAGGCCTGATAACGTGCTCGAAGAAGATGCTGGCTATGAATTCGCAGTAATTCATGGGGCATCTGATGTGAAGCAGATTCAAGGAAATTCAGCTCGAATGGAGGTAAAAAATCTTACAGCAGTGATGCAAACTTTTCAGACCGATCTTGCTAAAACACAATCAGGAAAGCGTCGGCGAGCAGATGACGTCGACTACAATAAATATATCGTATTCACAGATGAAGATCTAGTGGGAGTGAGAACCCCACATCACGATGCTTTGATTATTACTCTCAGGATAGCTAATTATGACGTCAATAAGTTACTCATCGACCATGGAAGCTCGTCCGAGGTAATGTATCTCGACGTGTTGAGAAGATTAAAGTTAAGCATCGTCGACCTAAAGGAAGCCACTGTCCCTTTAGTTGGCTTCGCTGGAAAAGTGAATATGCCCTTGGGATAGATCGTGCTGCCAGTAAGGGCAGGAAATGTCTTCAAGATGATTGAGTTTCTGGTAGTTGATATTGACTCGCTATACCAAGCTATCCTCGACAGAGGATGGTTGCACGCGATGAAGGCAGTCTCCTCGACCTACCATCAGAAGCTCAAATATGTGACCGAATGAAGAGTAATGGATATCCATGGTGATCAAGTAATGGAGAGAAGGTGATTCATAGCGGTCATCCGCCCAAGACCAGAGAAGAAGGCCGACAGGCCCAGCGGGAAAGTTGAGGAACAAGAAGGTCTGATACCTTCGAAATAGCAGTTAAAGTATAAAAGACCCAGAGTAGAGGAGACCAGGCTCCTCCGTTCTAGATGGGTCGTCGAGAACCTGGAGGAAGTTACAGCTGGAAGTAGAGGCGATGACAGGGTTTTCTTGATTGGATCTTCTCTCACAGATTAAGAAACGAGGGAGTTGACGATTCTGCTGAGAAGCAATGTAGACATTTTCGCGTGGGAACCATACGAGCTACTTGGAATTGATCCTAGTGTGGTTTGTCATCAGCTACACATTGAACCCACCTTCAAACCAATCACACAGAAAGCACGGCGAACTACGCCCGATAAGGCAAGGGCCGTGGAAAAAGAAGTTGAAAAACTGTTGGATGCAGGATCCATTCGGGAAGTCCAGTTCCCTAAATGGTTGTCCAACCCAGTAGTAGTTCCAAAGAATAACGGAAAGTGGAGAGTTTGCATCGATTTCACTGACCTTAATAGGGCATGCCCTAAGGACAGTTTCCCTCTCCCAAAAATCGATGAGTTAGTGGACGCCACACCAGCTCATGAAAGGATGAATTTCCTGGACGCATATTCGAGGTATCATCAGATCCCTCTGCACGCACCAGACCAGTATAAGACAACATTCATCACCTCTGTTGGATTATACTGTTACAAAGTTATGCCCTTCGGGCTCAAACATGCAGGGGCAACCTACCAACGTCTGGTCACCAAGATGTTCAAGGACCAAATGGGTGACACCATGGAAGTCTACATCGATGATATGCTCGTCAAAGGTAGGAAGAAAGAAGACCACCTTTCTGACCTATCAAGAACCTTTGAAATCCTCAAGAAGTAGCGACTGAAACTTAACGCAAGTAAGTGTTCTTTCGGTGTCCAATCAGGAAAATTTCTTGGGTACTTGGTAAGTAAGAGAGGCATCGAGGATAATCCAGACCAGATAGATGCAGTAAACATGGTACAACCTCCTCGCACAATTCGGGACGTATAGAAGCTCACCGGAACGCTCACTGCCTTGAACCGTTTTATCTCAAAGTCCTCTGAGAAGTGTAAACCGTTCTTCCAGCTCCTAAAGGGAAACAAAATAGTAGAATGGAATCAAGATTGATTGCGGGCATTGGACGAGCTCAAGGCTTACCTTAGCTCACCACCACTACTCGTCATACCCCAGGAAACAGATTCCTTGTACTTATACCTCGCCGTTTCCAACCACACTGCCAGTTCTGCATTGATGTGCGAAAAATCAGGAATCGAGCAACCCGTTTATTATGCGAGCAAGACCTTATTAGAGACCGAGCAGCGGTACCTGCCACTAGAGAAGCTCGCCTTTGCATTAGTAGTGGATTCAAGGAAGTTGAAGCACTATTTTGAAGCTCACACTATCATCGTCCTTACATCGCAACCCCTTAAAGAAATCCTGAGGAAAGAGGATTGATTGGGCAGACTGTCTAAATGGTCAGTCGAGCTTGGACGATTTGATATCCAATTTCAACCAAGGAATGCAATTAAAGGGCAGGTCCTGACTGATTTCATAGCCGAATTCACAGGCAAGCAGCCTCTCGACCAACTTTAACCCGTGAAACAAAGGGAGAATCACAAGCAGAGGGAATCTAGAAATTTTTTTTTGAGGGAGCCTCTAATTCAAAGGGGTCAGGAGTAGGTATTGTGCTTATCACTCCGAAAAATGCAATCCTCGAACAGGGAATTAGGCTTGGATTTGAAGCCTCCACCAATGAAGCAGAATATAAGGCCCTGATAGTCGGCCTCCAGAAGGCACACACTTTGGGGGCAAAGCAACTACAGGTGTTCGGCGACTCACAATTAGTCTCCAATCAGATAAGTGGAGACTACAATGCAAAGGATGAAAGAATGGAAGTCTACCTCGCCTTGGCAAAGAGGCTATTGGCTAACTTTGAGGAAGTCAATGTCCAGCAGTTTCCTAGAGGATAGAACAGCCATGCTGACGGTCTAGCAGCCCTGAGTTCGGCAATTGATTCTGACTTAAAAAGAACAATCTCCATCAATTTTCTCACCCATCCGAGCATCAAGCGTAGCAATGAGCTGCCATGTGTGAAGCATGTGCTCCAAATTGACTCAGCACCCAGTTGGATGGATCCTCTAAGGGATTATTTAAAGGATGGAGCACTTCCAAATGATAAGAAGACCGCTCACCAGATAAGATTCAAAGCTACTCGCTTTCACTTATCTCTTGAGGGAAAACTATATAAGAGATCGATCTCTGGTCCTTACTACAATGTGTTCACCCAAAAGATGTCGAACGAATTCTACACGAACTCCACGAGGGAATCTATGGAGGCTATATTGGAGGAAGGTCATTGGCTTTCCGAGCAATGAAGGAAGAATATTGGTGGCCATAGATGCAAAGAGACTCTGCAGTATATGTTCGTAAATGCGAGAGATGCCAACTTCATGCTCCCCTAGTCCATTAACCTGCCAGCGACCTAAGATCACTTTCCATCCCATGGCCATTCTCCCAATGGGTAATGGACATCGTAGGACCTCTTCCTACCGTTGCCAGCAATCGTAAGTATCTGTTGGCCGCTACTGACTACTTCACCAAGTGGATCGAGGCAGAACCACTGGCGAACATCCAAGACGCAGATATGATAAGATTCATATGGAAAAATATAATCACCCGCTTTGGATACCCAGAACCATCATCACCGACTCTTTCCAGAGTTTTTGCAATAACCACGGAATCAGGCGCCATTTCAGCTCGATGGCCTATCCTCAAAGCAATGGCCAAGCCGAGGCTTCCAATAAAATAGTGATTGATGGGTTAAAGAAACGGTTAGATCAAGCCAAAGGCGCATGGGTAAATAAACTACCCCATATTCTGTGGGCCTACCGTACTACCCCACATCGAGCAACGAGGAAAACCCCATTCTCACTGACATATGGAATGGAAGAAGTCATCCCATTAGAAGCAGGCTTACCAACTATGAGGTCCACCCTTATCGACGAGGGCCGGAATAATGCAGCATTGCTCGCTGAACTTGACCTAGTCGATGAATGCCGAGAGCTTACCTTAGTGAAACTAGTATGCTATCAGCAACAGCTCGCTAAGCACGATAAAAAGAAGGTCAAACCAAGGGCATTCCAAATTGGGGACTATGTCCTAAGGAATGTCATGGGCAGTGCAGTAAAACCATCGAACGGCAAGTTAGGGCCAAACTGGGAAGAACCATTCAAGATAACAAGAGATGATCTGCGAGGAGCCTATCACTTAGAAACGCTGGAAGGTAGAGAGATACCCCGAGCATGAAATGCAACCAATCTTAAGAAATTTTATTTCTAGATTCTTCTTTTGTTCTTTACTTATGAAACTGGAAGCTGATTTCCTTATCATTAATAAAAGTTATTTAGCAGTTGCATTCTACGAAGTGTTAGTTAAATAGTACGTGAACTTTATAACTCACACACCCTTTCCAAGTGACAGGCACACTAATCATTACACTATAGCAGGGAAATCCCCTTCTTCAGGTTTTCGTTATGAAACACGAAAAACCTCTTAGCATTTCCCATGTCAATATATGAAGCCGTACAGGAGATCCATAGGCAATATGGCTAGTTCAAAATTAGTTGCCAAACAATGTTTGGTTAATAAAATCCTGATCGGATAGAGCATCCAACATCAGGCGTGTCCTCGCCAATTGCCACACATAGGCCTAAGGGAGTGTGACGACACAGCCTAAAAGGTAAAATGGGGCAGAATGCTATCTCATAAACATACTGGACTGGAGGGACACTCACTTAACAATGCAAACTTACAATTCCAGTCAGCCAAGAGAGGCCCAAGATCATTGAGCAAAGTCTAAAAGATGTGGAAAATATAAAACACTTGTTTAGTCGCCAAATTCTCCCAGAACATAAATTTTATATTACTTCATTACATTTACAACAAATACAACCCATGTTTAGTCGGCGAGCTCGCCCAAAACATCAACATTACATTACTTCATTACATATGTATACAGAGTTACTACTGGCAAAATCTCAATGAGGTCGAGGCCTCTGAATGAGATAATCAGACACTTGAGCTTTTCAACCATCGTCGGGATGGGGAACTAGCTCCTCCTCGACTTCATTTGCATCCGACTCCAATAGCTGTTGAGGAATGGCATCGATAGGGATCCACTGATCATCCCTCCATAAGGGGTTAGGCATTAGAGTGGAAGGAGAGATCTCATGACGATACCAGAGCATTGAGTTCCTTGGGACTTGTAGCTCCCTCGGGGCACTGAACTATCCCCTGATAAAGGCGAGCTCTTCAAACTCTGTCAACTTCGTCGGAGCATCTAGCCAACCTTTGTCATAACCATCGGCCCATACTCGTCGAGGTCCTCTTTTAAACAGATGCCTCAACCGAGTGATTTCCCTTTGAAGGCGAGCAGTAATCATGTATGCTCGTCGAACATCATCACGAAGCTCTTCCATTTCCCTAGCTGGACTTTTTGCGTTTGTACCAGCTCATGGACCAGTCGAAGGGGTAGAACCTCGTAGCACCGGAGGAACATTGCGTGGTTTAGCTCTAGCTCGTGATGAGGAGGAACCTCGTAATACTGCAGGAGCAGTGCTCGGCGCGTGCTCCCTGAATCGCGAGACTTCCTTCCTCAAAGATTCATTCTCTTACTGAAGAATTTCTCCAACCTGGTTGATCTCAGAAGCATCTAGAAGCCTTGCCCTCAGGGTATTCACATCTTCTTGGACCGAGGCACCGACTTCTTCCATCTCTTGGAGCCTGTCTTTTAGTTTAACAACGAGCTCAGTCTGCTCTATAAAACATTTGTTCCTCAATCGTAGCGATTTTCAAATCCTCACAAAGGTATGATGAACTTTAGGACTTACATCAGGACCAAACATTCTTCCCAATTGAGAAGTGGATGGTATATAATCATCAACATCAACCAACTACAGGCCATAAAAGAGCAGTAAAGGAAAAAATAAATCAGTACACTGGGGGAATAAACCTTCTCATTTCATTAAAAGGATCAGATTACATCGAGGAACAGAAAGGAAGACTACAAACAAAAATACAAAAGTGACCCTAAAGGTAAATTAGCTGGCTACCTCGGGTTGCCCTAGAAACAACTTCTTCAGAGGTATCAAATTCAGGAATACTATCCATAGGCCTCGCGATAAAACTGGACCCAATATTCTTGTACTCGATCAGGAAAGTGGCAGACCGGGGATGTTCACTGTCAGCCAAAGGTTACATGATATTCCAAGCTTTAATCAACTCAAAAGTTCGAACCTCGCTGAGGATAGGCTCCAAGTTCTTTGTCTTTGCTGAAAAGAAAACAGGAAAGTGTAAAAAAAAATCACACATTAACAAAGAAATCAAAAGGGCAGAGCAAAGACTACCTATGTACTCTTCCCCATAAAAGGGGACAGTGAATCTATCAGACCTCGACCCCTCAGTATGAGAGGAGAACTTCCAATTCCTAACAAGAAAGCCCTGTTGCCAGTAGTCCTTGTGGGAATCAGGTAAATTTACTACCAATACCCTATCAGGACTCCTGGCTTTGAGATAAATAACACCAGAGCTAGTTCGAGAAAAGTAGTAGCAAAATAAACTTCGGCGAGCCCTAAGTTGGTGCCATAAAGTTGATTTATTCTATGGACGCCATTGATTATTTTCCATACATTGGGCAAACACTGTGCAGGAACAATGTTAAAATAACCAAAGAAATGCAAGAATAAATTGTTTGGAGGAAAGCAACAAGACGTGAATCCAATGAGCGCCATATATATCTCTAACATTTTTAGGGAGAGAGGCGCACTCAATCTCTACCCACTTTGGGATATTGTAAAACTTCCTAAACTCGGACAATGATCTATTACCTATCTTTGCCATTTGTAAACCCTAAACTACAAATTCAAAGAAAACGCAGAGAGAAAGCAAAGGAGACTTACGAGATGGAAGTTTGGCTTGGACAATGCAAGATCACAAGCCCAAATGACGAGGGAGATCGAAAGCGAAGAAAATGAAGACCTGGAGAAGAGGGGCACAAATCGATAAAACTCGTAGAAGATGGAAGAACACTAAGAAGCTTAAAACGACAACTATGAAACGCTGCTCAGAATGGCTTTTAAATGTTACTAATCATCGCGCACAAGACACGAAGCAACTGCCGTCTAAATCAGTCCTTAAACTTTGGAAAGAGTTACACGATATGCAAAAGAGCCATTATGATAAATCATTTAAATTTATTGAGCCCAAATTGTGGCCCAACAAATTTAGAGGCAATTGTGGGTACCCGAATTTGGCATTATGGGCCCGGACGAGTAGCCTAATTAAAACAACCCAAAGTCCAAATCCTGCGCACCTTAAATTAATTCAGTTATGACTTAGTCCTTTCCTAAAATCTCGTATAGAGATATTCCAGCAGAGAAAGATGGATGTGGGGGAGTCCAACACCCCCACTCCCCGAAGATAAACATGCATATAATAAACCCTAGGCCTAGGGCAAAAGGCATGCACTATATTCTCTGTAAACACTCCCCGGAGTATATAGAAATAACATTAACTGCACCACCGTGGACGTAAGCATTCTTGCTGAACCACGTACATCTCCTGTTGTGTGATTGGCATTTTATGTTTCTTATTTTACTTGGTGATTGCGCTTTTCTTATCTATTTGTGTTGCAAATAATTGTCACCACGAATATTAACATATTTTTCACAGTTTTTTAGTAACTTATTTTTTTATTTGATTTAATTTCTTTTTTTACAAAAATACTTTTTATTTACTTGATTGATAATATCCGCCCAAAACTTTTTTTTTATTAATGTTTCCCTAAAAAAATATGGTAAAAAAAGTTTTTCAATGTTTTTAAATTTTTAAATGATATTTTTTTCATTTCAAATGTTTTGCTATAATTTTAAGTATTTTTTTATATCATTTTCAGATTTATAACAATTTTTTTTCAATATATTTAATACTTTCTAAATGTTTTCACTATTATTTTTAATAAGTTTTACCTATTTTTATAAGTTTTTTTAATTTATATTTATTTTCATTAATTTCAGATTTCAAAAATATTTTCTCTAATTTGCAAAATTTTTAAATATTTTTCTATAATTTTTCAATTTTAAAATATGTTTTCATTTTCGTTTTTTTACTTTTATATTGTTTTGAATTAAAACGGGGGTAAGATGCTCTTTTTTGAAAATTTTGTTAAACTAATAATTTTAGTAATGTCGGGGGGCAATCAGAAATAGTAAAAAGTAGGGTATAAACATAAATATCGTTATAAAATGTAGGGTGACAAGTTAAAAAAATCACTCTTTTTCATAAATATTATTTTTATTTTTATGTATATTTATTTTTCTTTCAAATGTAATCTTTTACTTCACTCTTCTTAGACTTGAGAATAATAATCAATGAACATAAAAATGTTTAATGTGAATTTTATGTTTTAAGCATATATCTTTGTCTATATCACACATGTATATATTTAAGCAGTGAATAATTTTTGCAAGCTTCGTACATTTGGTTTTGATTAGATATAAAAATCTATTTGTAAACTATGTTGGAGGATTTGAAATTTGACTTGCTCGAAGAATATCTTTTGAATTTTGATTTTTTTAGTTTAACTCTCAAAGGACAACTTTTTTTTTTGGTAGTTTGATTTAATATGGAATGACCATTTTAATTGTCTACTTGTATGAATTTGAGTTCTATCATTTATAGGAAGTTAGATTTGATATTAACATAGTTTTAATTGCGAGATTTTCTCCAAAAAAATTTCAAGTTGTTTTATCTTTTCTTATGATAGTCCATTTTTTTTTATGAAATCTATAAAATATTGATGTCCCTATTTCAAGTCAATTGTTGTTAAACACTTTTTAAACTCAAACGTTATATCAATTGCCACCAATAATCTCACCCATGCATCGCGCGATTTTACACCTAGCGTATTTTTAAAATGACCCAAATACCCTTATGCTGGTCCCGTTTAGTCTAAAAAGCCCTCGAAACCCAATCAATACCTTTGAGTACTTAATTTTGACCTATTCCGGATCATCTGTGCACTCGAAATCATCATCCGAGTCACCAATAAAAAATATCCCATCTCAACCTAATATCACCCACACATGTGTTATGGTTGAGATACAGTCAAGTCCCGTCGCGTTTACCCACTTCTGACGTAATACCATTTGACATTAATTTATTTACTTTATCATTAAGTCACATAAATATTAATCGATTTTGTGTTAATTAATATTTTTTTGAAATTCACATTATTTCCCAATTTATTGAAATTACGTGCACACGTGTATTTTAAATGCCAGATTATAAGTACTCAAAATTAGGGGGTGTTGAGTAGAGTGGTACGGAGAAGAAGGGGACTGGAAGGAAAAAACAAATTCTCTCTCTAGAATCACTTGAGTGAAGGAAATGGTTTTGGAAAGATGGAAAGAGTTAAAAAAAATTCTTTTATACTTTCAAAGAGGCAATCATTGCCTTTATTAAATATGGCGCATGACATCCCGCTTGGGAAAAGTAACCAGCCCTTGGAGGACAGATACATGCTTCCCCAAGCACGCGCGTCATAATCACGCTTGGCACTCCCTAATGCTCAACACGCGTCGAAACAAAGTTGTCAAGAAAAACACAATAATTCAAAAATTTAACCGGCACACGCTGAGAAGACTCTAAGATTGTCAAAATTCAGGGAGGTGACAACATTCTCCTTTCAACACATCACTCATTCAATTCACCTAGAAACTGCTCAGAAGGTCTAACACTCTAGAGAACCTGTTACAAGTTCCAATCATAAGTAAATTATTGGGGGATTTTTTTATACCATAAGTATAGAACACCCTATGGGCCACTCATAAGGAAACACTTGTCCTCTTCCACTACATAGATGAGGTCGGATCAGTAACGAATGTGATCGCCCACAACAATAAGGTCGGCTTAGCAATAAACCTGCTTCTCCAGATAGTACTAATGATCCGTCTTTCCACAATCACTTCACCATTAGCTAACTTTGTTAGTTAATTCCATTAAGGAAATCGTATACCATGTGATGGAGTGACGTCAGCAACAGTCGTATAACGCACGCATGTGGGAGATATAAAGGCACACCACCCGTCCCACTACACTCTCTCTCCTCCAAATATTTTCCCTCCATATGTGTGTAAAAATCTCATGATTATCCTCCCCACTTGCATTTAAAAGGTGCAACTTCCTAACAAATAAAGGCACACCACCCGTCCCACTACACTCTCTCTCCTCTAATAGTCTATAAATAGTACACGATTCCTAACTGTTGGGGATCGAGACATATTTTTCCTACTATTATGCTGCATATATCTAGAGTGAGAACGAGATCTTGTTACTATTGTACATCCATGTCTTTTGCCCATTAAAATCAATACCATCATCACTACACCTATGGACGTAGACACAATTTTGGGCCAAACCACGTAAACGTTGGCTTCCATCTCGTTTTTCTTATCTATCTTCACTTTTTATTCTAGGGAAGCATTACTATGATTATTTTCTCTTTATCTGTTATAGCGTATTATTAATATATTCTTGCAAAGTGATAGAGTTGACTTTTCGGTATATCTTTCTTTTGTCGTTGCTTGAAAAGCTCCTCTAATCAAAATCCTCAAATACCTACAAAATATAACAAACTCAAGTGTAGAGGTAAGTAAGGGTATCAATCCACATCAAGGGGGTAAAGCTAGAGACAAATTCAATTGTAATTCACTTTTTATTTTCTTTTTGCAATTTTACTTTTTCTATTTTTTTTAGCTTTTCAAATATCAAAACACTTTGGTGAGGTGAGATGAAATAACACTAAACTAAAATGTGAGATGAAAACAACTAACTAGAAGCGAATAAAAGTAAAAAATAAGGTCTAACACTAAAATAGCATATAACTGAGGTAAATAATTGTGAGAACAATCAAGGATTGGGATTACACCACAAATTTTAGCTATTCTAATTAATTAATTTAATTAACCGATTTCTCCAAAATTAATATCAAACTAACAAATCAACTCTCCTTGCAAATGTAATTTTAATAGTAACCATTTAGAAAATTAAGTTTAACCCCCCACAACTCTAGAAAATAGATCAACGCTCCTTTTAATTAATCACCCACTAGGATCGATCGATTAAAATTTATGTAAATCGTAGAAAATAAAAATAGAGTCGAAATTCAAGTAATAATACCCCACTTAAGAAACTCCTATCTCTAGTTCGAATCTAAAATAAGTATTATAACTAGAATTTCGATTTTCTCTCGAAAATTATTTACCCTCTCTCGAGGCGTAAATTTAAGGGTGAGGGATCAAAATTAATAGTCAAAGGGAATTTTCAAGTAATCAAACTAATTAAATTAAAATAACATCAAATAAGGGTTTCCCCCCACCCCTGAAACGGGATTTAGCCTAACATAATACAAAGCATGATAATTAAATAATTAATAGGCATTTAATATAAAAGAGAAAAGAGAAGAACAATCAAACCAATCTCTTGAATTTAATTGACTCCAATCCTTCAATTTGAAGTATACAATCCTCTTAATTTAGCATCCAAGTAGTTTGCAATAATACCCACTCAATTAAATCTCATACAAAATTTCTCCTAAAAAATCTCTAAAAAAAATAGAACAAAACTATTTACAAAATGGTGTTTATCCTAATTTGTTTTCTACACTAAACTATATCTTGAATTCTCTTCTCTATTTCATGAGGGGGTCTTCCAGCTTATATAGTAGGCATGAAGCATGGGGGTAAAAATGGGAGGACAAGGGTGTATGGGATATGGAAGGTATTTGGGTGAGGGTATCTAGGGAATTATGCACACATGTGCATGGGTAAGAGGTGAGTTCCTGTGGGAAGTGTGGTGGTGAGGATAAAATCAGATTTGCTTTGAGGGATATTTTTGGCATTGGGTAAAAAAGAGTAGTTGGGGGTAAAAAAGGAAAAGGGTTTAAATGGGTTTTATGGCATGTGGGGTTAATGAGGTTTTATTTTTTGTTTTGGCTTTGGTTGGTTGTTTAGCAGATGCACGATTTGGGTGAAATGGGTATAAGTGGGTTAAGGCCGGAGGTGGAGAGGAGTAGGAGCTGGGCGAAAATGGGTCAGAGGGTTCGGATCCGGTTGGGTTGATGGAGGTAGGGAGTTATAGGAGCTCGGGTCTAGGCAGGTCGGACCGGGTAGCCGCAGGTTATGGGGTCGACGGGAGACAGGGGACTCGGGTCAGGGACGAAATGGGGGCTCGAGTTTTGGGTTTGTGGGCGTTGGGCTTGGGTTGCGAGCAGGTGGGGAGTCGAGGGCGCCGCCGGTGGGTTTGTTGTGGGGTCAGGCAGAGGGTTGCCGACTTCGAATTTCGCCGTCGACAGGAATGCGGGTCAGCGTGTTTAAGGTGTTGGGGTTTTCAGGGTTTAAGTGGTTGATGGGGACGCCGGAGTGCTCGCGAACGACTGGGGTTTTGCGATGGTAGCGGGTAAGGTTGATTGGGTCTCCGGGGTATGGTCAGTAGATGGTTTGTTGATTGGTTTGGGGTGTTGTGGTGGTGGGTAAGGTTGTTTAAATTGAGGTTTGTGGTGAGGAGAGAGGAGAGAGAAGATGGTTGGAGGTTGAAGATGGGTTTTGGTGGTATTGTGTGGTGAGGGTGTAGGGGATAGTGAGTGGGTGAGGGTGTGTGTTAGGATGTGGGTGAGTTTAAGTGTGGGGTGTGAAGGGTTGTGTGTGTGTTTAACTCATGACCCCTAAAAAATTAAACTAAAACTAAAATAATAAAATAAAATAAAACAAAATAAAAATTTAACTAAACTAAATAAGTAAAAATAAAATTAAAAATCAACCAAAATAAAAAATGACAAGACCCAACACACTATACAAACTCTAAACATAACTAAAATAAAAATTATAAAAATAAAAACCAATAAAATAAATGAAATGAAAATAGACTAACTAACAAAAATAAGAAAATAAAAGAACTAATACACAACGCGCTAAAAAAATATAAAAAACCTAAAAATATATACATGACTCAATAAAATAATAAAATGAACCCTAAAAAATAAAATGACACAAATAAAATAAAATTGGACAAATTAAACACACACGGTTCAGGACAGGTTTAGGGTAAGTTAGGGTAGGCTAGGGTTACGAGATTGGCAATTAGCTCCATAATTTGCACAATTGCTTTAAAATACGCGTTTGAACACCGCAACGTGCATTCGACCTACAAGATAAATATTAAAGCGCATAAGACCCAAATTTTCGAGAATTATCAATTAAATTTCGTCTATTCGGGGTATAAAATGTACAGTTTTGGGTGCTTATCACACCACCCCCAAACAGAGCGTTGTTAATCCTCGAGCAATAAGATAGAGAGAAAGAGAAAGATAAGAAACCAAAAGTGTACCACTTTCACTGGCACTTGCGATTGCACTTAGCATGTGCAACAAGCCTTTAAACCTATAGGTTGCCCTACTGGACGAGTTATGTCTCGTGAGTGTTTGCGGGGAATATACCCACAAAATTCTTATTTGCAAAAATTTATTAAAAGGCAGTCAATCTCTTAATAGACGTAGAATGGTCACACAATCCATCATGAAATAAATGATTTCCGAAATACAAGCTAAAATGTGTAAAAAGATTTAGCTAAGTAAATACACAAGGCACATCTTTCCTAGAACTCAACGTGTGTAATGTGAATCAGTCAAAACGGATCGAGTATCATAAGAGTAATTCCTAGATTGCCTTGTTGTAATCAACGCTTCAACTTCAAAATCTCACGGATATATCTCTCTCAAATGAACTCTCGAGATTAGGGTTAGTGTATCGCTCTTGTGTGTGAGGAGGTGAGTAATGTAAGCAAGTTCAAACGTCTCACACACACATAAGAAAGAACGACCATACTAGACAGAAAAATGATCTCATGAAAGAATGTTAATCACTATAGTGAGAACGTCGAATTATTCACCACGTTGACTATCATTTGCCCGAACACCAAGGAGAAAATATGAATGATTATCGGTGAGGGGGAAATGAAATGAGAAGGACGGGATATGAGATTGGATGGTGATGTATGGATGAATGATGAGTGATGGATGCGTAATGAATAAAAGATGGATGTGATAGAAGAGTGTTCTATACTTGAAGAACAAATGTCTTTATTACACAAGAACTACTAACTATACATTCTCTTTCTTTTCTTTTCTCTCTTTTCTTTTCTTTTTTTTTTCTATATATTTTTTTTCTCTTTTTTTTCATATTTTTTTTTATATTTTTGCTATTTTTCTATTTTTTTTTCTCTTTTTTTTCCTCTCTCTTTTCGAACTAGCAATAAAGACATTTAACATTTGGAATCAACACTCTTTTATTTGAAAATGAAGTATGATATGGAGATGATAGGTGGTGGTGTGTGGAAATATGTGGGAATATGGAAGAGCATGGGAATATAATGGGTGAAGTGAATGGTAAATGGTAGGTGTATGGATGGAAAATTGGTGATCAGGACAAATTTCAAGACACGGGTTTCTTACAATTCAAAAGTGATGTCGTTCTCATTGATCAAGCCAAAAATTTAGTGAAGAATAATGAGATCATGCAACAATTTAAGTGTGGGCCCAAAGAAAGTTGAATCAACTTGTGACTCGGAGATTACGTAAAACATTCTGTATGTACCGACATAGACATAGGGGGAGATTTGTAAGGACATTTTTCTCATGTCCAACATGTTACATTTGTGTATATCGTACGCCTCTACATTTGACACGTCACCTCACGATCTCACATGACGGCCTCTATCCGAATTTTAGGAATCAAGCATTCAACATCTCCATCATGTGTCCCACATCTGCCTCAACGACTTCACGTTCCATGATTTTAGGGATTTTATACAAGTGGTACGCAAGAGAAGTCAAAACAACGAAAGAAGGCAAGATATGAAAGTTTAAGAGCATTTTCATAATTTTACAGCCATAGTCTGGAGGTCTGGTCAACTGGAAATTTGTAGAGCTCGATGCCACGAAGATACTGGAAGAAACGACACCCTTATCCGAGCTACGATGAAGAAGTTATGACCTTTTGAAGATGGAGAAAATTCCTTAGAAGAATGTTAAATTTTTTCAACCCCAAACCAGCGAAGTACCGCAAACCCAAAGTGAACCGGTTTGGGGTACACCAGAATCGGTTTGGGGTACCTGTACGCTGGCAGAGTTCTAAAATTTTAAAACTCTCTTTGGTTTCCTTATAAAAACCAGCTTCGGGGGAGTTATTTTTCAAGACTTGCAAAGACATTTTTGAGAGTTCTATCACCTAAAGTCTTCATATTTTTGAGTCCCAAGACTCATGTTTTGATTCACACATCCTTTCCAAACCTTTGCGAATATTTTTGTAACCCAAGAGGGTGTTTGTTCAACCTTTGTGGGGAGATCTTTGCAACCGAGAGCTGCTTGTTATTGCTGAGGGAGACTCTACAAAGTTTTATGGCTGCGTGCCATTGAGGAGTGCTACGGTTCTTCCTTTGTTGATTGGGCTGCGAGTCCATGGAGAGCTCTACGTGTATTCTCTTACTAAGTTCAAGACTGCGTGTCTTTGTGGGTTGGCTGCGCGTTGATCGATTGCAGATTTCTCTATATAATTGTAAGTTGCGAATTATAAATTCATAGTGAAATAAAGATTTTACCCGAAAGTTTTTTTTTCTGAAATCTGTGTCTCAGCATATTTACCGTGTCACATGCTTTATATTTGATGGGTTGATTTAGATGCATGTTTAAGGGCTGAATTTATTTGATTTAAAAGTAGACCCTAATTAAATAAGGGTTTATTGGAATCTTGCAAATTATTTTAATCAATTATCACACGTCGCACTTCTCAAATTGGTATCAGAGCCTATTGCGCTAATTTATCGCGTATTCCTATTTTTCGCAAAATCGTGTGATGTTTGATTTTTTTAAAATCAAGTTTGTGAAAAATCGCAATTTTTTCAATGGAACGTTCATTTAATAAGGTGCCTATTTTTTATGGGAATAATTATGCCTATTGGAAAGCTCGCATGAAATCTAGTTTAAAAGCTATTGACGAGCGTGTTTGGTTGCTTTGTGAAAATGGGTGGACTCCTCCCACGGTCACTGTTAATAACATCACCACTTTAAAACCCGTGTCAGTTTGGATTGAAGATGATGATAAAATGTCTAATTTTAATTCCCGAGGTCTGAGTGCTATTTTTGGAGCTGTCACTCCTGATGAGTTTTGCCGAATTATGATGTGTACCACGTCTAAAGAGGCTTGGGATGTTTTAAAATTGACACATGAGTGTACGAACGCGGTTAAAGAATCAAAATTATAAAATTTGGCCACCCAATTTGAGACTATCTCCATGTCTGAGTCCGAATGCTTTGATAAGTTTTATGCACGTTTGTCGGACATTGTTAACACATGTTTTAATTTGGTTGAGGTGATTGATAACACGCGTGTCGTTAAAAAGATTTTGAGATCTCTTCCAAAACGCTTTATTCCTAAAGTCACTGTTTTGAACTCTTTGGGAAATTTGAAATCACTTAAGTTGGAAGAACTTGTAGGAGATCTTCAAACCTATGAGATTGACATGTTTCCCAAAACCATTAAGGCTAAGGGTAATGGCATTGCTTTAAAGACTCATTGTAAGAAAAAGAAAGAAAAAGTTTGTGAGCCTGATTCTGAGGAAGACTTCGATTTTAATGATATGGCCATGTTTGCAAAAAATTTTAAAAAATTTCTCAACATGAACAAAAATAATTCTTCCAATAAAAAGAGATTTTTGAGAAAAATAAAAATAAAGAAAAGGCCAAAAAAAGCGGTGAGAGGGAAAAAGATAATGACTCCGATGAGGAGTGTGAGGAAGATTTTGAGAAGGTGACTTGTTTTGAATGCGGGGGTAAGGGGCATAAGTCGTTTGAGTGTCCTACGTATCTTAGAAAGAAAGGAAAGAAAGTAGTCATGCCTGCCACACTTAGTGATAGTGAGGGAGATGAGTCTGATAAAGGTTTAGCACATGGGATGGTTGTTGCTTTTTCTAGTCGTGTGAGCACACCCACTTTGTCTCACGAGAGTGAACACGAGAGCGATGATAGTGATTTGTGTTCTTCTAGTGAGGGAAAAAGTGAGGAGGAGAGTGGAGATGAAAGTGAGCTCCAAAAGGCGTTTAGAGATATGTACACCGAGACCTTGAAAACAAAGAAGTATAATAGGGATTTAGGTCGCCGGGTTTTATATTTGGAGAAAAAGAAGGAGGTTTTAAGAAAGGAGAAGTGTGATTTGACAAACACGTTGTCTAGTCTGACGACACATGTATCCCAATTCGAGAGTGATCTCGAACGTGACAGGGAGGTCAAAGTCAATTTTGTGAATGCACCTAAGAAGGTTGAAAAGGTGGTTCATAAGGGTAAAGGTGAGAAGTTAGGAATAAGTCATGATGGTGCTTCTACTTCCCAATTAGCACCCGAGCCAGTTCCCACTTTAGTGTTTGATTCACATGAGTCTCACCTTAACCCACCTAGGCTTCCCATTCCTATTAAGAGAGTGCATCCTAGAGTTTTTTAGAGAGGTGTTCCTAGGCCTATTTATGTTTGCTCACATTGCAAGAGGAGAGGGAACCTTAGCGAATTTTATTTTAAGTTGGGTTATGTGTCACATTTTGCTTCTACACGTGTTTCTGGCACACTGGCACCCACACATGATGCTTTACATGCTCCCGGAGACTACATGAGGGAGTTTACACATTTAGGTGAGCAAGTTAAGTTTTTAGTCAAAACTTCACAAGATTTGATGGAGGTTTTTCCATAAGTTGTCACCACCTTTAGAAAACCCCTTCGCACCTAATGATTGAGGTTTGACTTGTTTATTAGCATAGGATGTTTTTCGTGATAACATTATTTGCCTATTGCTAGTATGTATCATTTTTGTATGTTTTCCTTTTTTTTGAAAAATTTTGAAAAATACAAAAAGATTTTATTTTGAGAAAATTTTGAGAAAATCCAAAAAGATTTTTGTTTTTGTATGCACCGTTTATGAATGAATGCTTAGGATGACCGAGTCACAACATTATTCCATTATTTTCATGTGACTATTTGATAGTGTTTTGAGACAATATGTCAATTCATCCTTGTGCTTTATAATGTTTGGAGTCATTAAGATGTAATTAAGTGTTACTACCTACATGTTTGACTCATGATTTCCTTTATTTCACACATACACGGATTTGTTTGATTATTGTGCTTGCCTTATCACATGTTGGTTGGGTGTTTTGACTTCAATCCTGTCCTTACAACGAACCAAGCGCGATAAATTTTGATAAGGAAATTGTGCACATAAGAATCGTTTTGTGAGTTTGTGTGCTTTATTTGAAAACGGAGAAGGGTTACGAAAGGTTCTTTTTGCGTTTGCGAATACTAAGCCACCATTAAATTGCACCTAAAAAATTGAGGAATTTTATTATCCGGGGTCCAAAGAGGTTTAAAAGAGCAAAAAAATTTAAAGGCAATAAAAAGAAATTCATGCCAAAAATGGGCCAATTAGGTTTTTGCACCAATTCTCCAATGTTTAAGAATTTAGATTACTTCTAAAAGAAAATATATATGAGGGAGTTTGGTTGGCGATTTTAAAACGGGTTTGCACGTCCTTGAAATTTTTGAAAATGCGCTTCATAGTTTTGGACGTTATTGGGGTGGAAATCGCTTTGACTTTGATTTGTTGATTTGCATAAGACGATGTCATTTAAATTCAATAATTTTTTTACCTAAGGATAATTTTGATGTTCATTCGTTAGGGGAACACATATGCATTATGCACATATGATTGATTGAGTTGATTTACCTATCGAATCTGTTCACACCTATTCATTCCGTTTTCATGACTTGGTTGCTTGAGTTTAATTCCATGGTGTGATTTTTATGTCATATTTTTCAACTTGGTATCTTATTTTTGTAAAAATAGTTTGTGAAGATTTTTTTGTGTATCTCTTTGCAAGAGCGCATTTGCCATCTGATTAGTGCCTTGTTTTGTATACTGTGACACCCCGACTTTGCTTGTTTGATTTATTCTTCTCATTTGTCTATTTGGGGACATACTAAAAAGGGGGAGAAAGAATTATCATTATCATTTTATGGGGGAGTTTTAATTTTGGGGGAGTTTTTGAGATATGACTTATGCTTTCATCATAAATTGGTATCTATGTTTATCTCATTTCAAACTCGATACGTCAGTTGGAATTTTTTTCTTTTTCTCATGTGTGTAGGTACTGCATTGATGATCATATGTTACACACCCTGATGAAGAAAGATTTGAGATTCCTGAATGTTTGAAGAACAAACGATGAAGACTTATTCATTTGCATATTTCCAGTTTTGGGTTCATAGGAGGGTAGATTTGTATAGGCAATTTGGTATTTGATAATTCAAATATTTTTATGTATGTACCAGAATAGACATAGGGGGAGATTTGTAAGGACATTTTTCTCATGTCCAACATGTTACATTTGTGTATGTCGTACGCCGCTACATTTGGCACGTCACCTCACGATCTCACATGACGGCCTCTATTCGAATTCCAGGAATCAATCATTCAACCTCTCCATTATGTGTCCCACATCTGCCTCAACGACTTCATGTTAAATGATTTTAGGGATTTTATGCAAGTGGTGTGCAAGAGATTTCAAAACATTGAAAGAAGGCAAGATATGAAAGTTCAAGGGTATTTTTGTAATTATACATCCATAGTCTGGAGGTCTGGTCGACTGGAAATTTGTAGATCTCGACGCCACAAAGACACTGGAAGAAACGGTACCCTTATCCGAGCTACGGTGAAGAAGTTATGACCATTTGAAAATGGAGAAAATTCCTTAGAAGAATGCTGATTTTTTTCAACCCCAAACCAATGGTGAACCGGTTCGGGGGGGGGGGGGGGGGGGGGGGGGGAACCGGTTCTGGGTACCTGTACACTGGCAGTGTTTTGAAATTTTAAAACTCTCTTTGGTTTCCTTATAAAAACCAGCTTCGGGGGAGTTATTTTTAAAGACTTGCAAAGACATTTTTGAGAGTTCTATCACCTCAAGTCTTCATATTTTTTAGTCCCAAGACTCATGTTTTGATTCACACATCCTTGCCAAACCTTTGTGAATCTTTTTGTAACCCAAGAACACAACCTTGTGTTTGTTCAACCTTTGTGGGGAGATCTTTACAACCGAGAGCTGCGTGTTATTGCTGCGGGAGCCTCTACAAAGTTTTATGGCTACGTGCCATTGAGGAGTGCTGCGGTTCTTCCTTTGTTGATTGGGCTGCGAGTCCATGGAGAGCTCTACGTGTATTCTCTTGCTGAGTTCAAGACTGCGTGTCTTTGTGGGTTGGCTACGCGTTGATCGATTGCAGATTTCTCTATATAATTGTAAGTTGCGAATTATAAATTCATAGTGAAATAAAGATTTTACCCGAAAGTTTTTTTTTCTGAAATCTGTGTCTCAGCATATTTACCGTGTCACATGCTTTATATTTGATGGGTTGATTTAGATGCATGTTTAAGGGATGAATTTATTTGATTTAAAAGTGGACCTTAATTAAATAATGGTTTATTGGAATCTTGCGAATTATTTTAATCAATTATCACACGTCGTACTTTTCAGACACACACTCCTCATGAGGCACAGAGTGATCCTAAAGGGCACTCGCAGGAGGAAGTGTGGAAATAAACGGGTGAGTGATGAACTTCTCCACAAGAGTAGTATCAATGAATGTGGTGTGTGGGTAAGACGAGGCACCAAAATAAGAGATAGAGGAATCACTAGAAATATCGGGCTCAAAGGGAGCCATGCATGGCGGGACAACATCCATATCCGGATAGGTAGGAACTATCACGGATTCTATCTTGGGAAAATGTTGATCACTCGTAGCTAACCTAGGATGAATTTGTTCCTCGGGAACACAGGGGTGAAGCTCGATGGGTGTAGACTCGGGCATTATTTTGGATTCGACGGGAAAGGGAAGGTGAACCTCAAAGTGGGGTTTAGGTAGACATGGTGGATTTTGATCAGGCTCACTATCGAAAGGTAAGTCAAAACAATTGTCGACTTTGGGCTCGGACCATGGGATGGTCTCAATTTTAAGATTCTCGAGGTGGTAGGGTTGGTCACACTCAAAATCTGTGTCACAAGAGGACACATCATCATCATACTCGGTTGCAACGATGGGTGGAGCCATGGGAATGTCCGACTCTCTCGTACACTCCAATTCATCTAATCGTTGTTCAAGCCTTTGGAGAGATTGAGTTTGAATTTGAGTGGCTTGGTATTGCTCTAGTATGAACTTTTGCAAGAGGCTTTCGAGAGCGGATGTGGATGTTGGTGGTGGGGTGATGGGTGGTGGCGATGGTGGAGGTGGACACAACTCGCTAAGGACATGGCTAGATGGATAATATTCAAATGAAGTGGGTGGAGTGGGACCAAGTTCATCATACACGAAAGGATCGCTTTCGTGATGGACAAATGGTTGATACTCATGGGGTGCAGAGTGAGGGAACTGATCATGAACGGGTGCACAAGGTTTTCATGACGACTGTTGGAACGTGAGAGAATCCACAACAATGGGTTGGGATTCGTATTTCGTGAAAGGGTGATCAGGCCTCCACGAATAGCTCGGGTACTCACACAACTCAGGATTAGGTATATAGGGATAATAGGCCGAGGTGGGTTCCGGAACAGTGTCATATGGATACACATGTTCCATGGTGGGTTCAGATGGATATTGAATGTAAGGGCACTCATGGGACATGTGATCGGCATAGTAACAATGGGTGCATAACCAAGTATGAGGCACATCGACACTTGACACCGAGGGTGATTGAAAATGCGGTGCGTGCATAGATGGGTCAAGAGTACAATGGTACTCATGAGAGAGCGGTGGTCACTAAGAATATCATAAAGAGACGGCTCAGGATCACTCTCACACGTGTCGCGTGACAATGGAAAATGACCAAAGTAGTCCCGTAAGGGACGTTCTTCGGCCATGAGGAGAGAAATATTTTTTTTTTTTTTTAATTTTTTCAAAAGGAAAGAAAATATTTTTGGATTTTTCTAAAATGAAAGAAAGAAAATATTTTTGGATTTTTTTGAAAAATAAAGGAAGAAAATATTTTTGGATTTTTTTGGAAGACAAAGGGTGGGGAAAAAATATGGACTCTTGATTTGGACGAACCAACTAAAACTGACTACCGAAAAATGAATGGAATTGGACACACACAAGTTAAGGAGAATTCCTAACTAGCACATAGCTAATTTTTATCTTTAAATTTAGTGAAAGGGGTAGTCAAATTTTAATTAAGTCCATGGGCGATAAAAAAAATCACGAAAATCTGAGTGATCGCCTTTGCAAAAAGGTTCTCCTAGTGAGCAGCACACAATTGGTAAGCGAGTTAGTCGGGTGATGAAATCCCTTCTCGTGAGTGACCGGGTGTAGGTATTAGTTATTTAATTCATCACACCATTCGAAAATAAATGCGAGAATAAAATCAAGTAAGAGCACACAAAAGAATTGACTCGCTAACATGAGAGGCGCGAGGGTTTAAGAGATGTACCTCCCACGGGTTTTAGGCCGTGGCGTGCTGAAAAATTTGAGTCGACCGGGGGTAGATCACGCCAATCTCAGTCGTTCCCGGGAGTCCTATCGACCCAAGGTAGAGAGGCTTATTTTCCTCGCCTTTGAAAGCCCTCTCTCTACCTTGTCCGTTTTTTCCTATCACGCTGTCTTCGATTATTACAATTTTTTTAAAATGAAAAACAAAATAAAGGTGTCTCTATGCACCGCAATACAAACAATGATAAAATAGACCTAATATAAGCCTTCTAAAATAAAGAAAAAAGGTCTACAAAATATAACAAACTCAAGTGTAGAGGTAAGTAAGAGTATCAATCCACATCAAGGGGGTAAAGCTAGAGACAAATTAAATTGTAATTCAATTTTTATTTTCTTTTTGCAATTTTACTTTTTCTATTTTTTTTTAGCTTTTCAAATATTAAAACACTTTGGTGAGGTGAGATGAAATAACACTAAACTAAAATGTGAGATGGAAACAACTAACCAGAAGTGACTAAAAGTGAAAAATAAGGTCTAACACTAAAATAAGAGATAAAAGAGGTAAATAATTGTGAAAACAATCAAGGAGTGGGATTACACCACAAATTTTAGCTATTCTAATTAATTAATTGAATTAATTGAAATGTCCCAAATTAATATCAAACATACAAATCAACTCTCGTTGCAAATGTAATTTTAATAGTAACCTTTTAGAAAATTAAGTTTAACCCCCCACAACTCTAGAAAATAGATATACACTCCTTTTAATTAATCACTCGCTAGGATCGATCGATTAAAATTTATGTAAATCTTAGAAAATGAAAATAGAGTTGAAATTCAAGTAATAATACCCCACTTAATAAACCCATATCTCTAGTTCGAATCTAAAATGAGTATTATAACTAGAATTTCGATTTTCTCTCGAAAATCATTTACCCTCTCTCGAGGCATAAATTTAAGGCCGAGGGATCAAAATTAATATTCAAAGGGAATTTTCAAGTAATCAAAGTAATTAAATTAAAATAACATCAAATAAGGATTTCCCCCCACCCCTTGAAACAGGATTTAGCCTAACATAATACAAAGCATGGTAATCAAATAATCAATAAGCATTTAATATAAAGAGAAAAGAGAAGAATAATAAAACCAATCTCTTGAATTTAATTGACTCCAATCCTTCAATTTGAAGTATACAACCCTCATAATTGAGCATCCAAGTAGTTGCAATACTACCCACTCAATTAAATCTCGTACAAAATTTTTCCTCACAAATATCTAAAAAAATAAAACTAAAAGTATTTACAAAATGGTGTTTATGCTAATTTATTTTCTACACTAAACTATCTCTAACTCTCTCTAGAATTATCTTCTCTATTTCATGAGGGGGTCTTCCATCTTATATAGTAGGCATGGAGCATGGGGGTAAAAATGGGAGGACAAGGGTGTATGGGATATGGAAGGTATTTGGGTGAGGGTATCTAGGGAATTATGCACACATGTGCATGGGTAAGAGGTGAGTTCATGTCGGAAGTGTGGTGGTGAGGATAAAATCAGATTTGGTTTGAGGGATATTTTTGGCATTGGGTAAAAAAGAGTAGTTGGGGGTAAAAAAGGAAAAGGGGTTAAATGGGTTTTATGGGATGTGGGGTTAATGAGGTTTTATTTTTTGTTTTGGCTTTGGTTGGTTGTTTAGCAGATGCACGATTTGGGTGAAATGGCTATAAGTGGGTTAAGGTCGGATGTGGAGAGGAGTAGGAGCTGGGCGAAAATGGGTCAGAGGGTTCGGATCCGGTTGGGTTGATGGAGGTAGGGAGTTATAGGAGCTCGAGTCTAGGAAGGTCGGACCGGGTAGCCGCGGGTTATGGGGTCGACGGGAGACAGGGGGCTCGGGTCGGGGGCGAAGGGGGGCTCGGGTTCTGGGTTTGTGGGCGCTGGGCTTGGGTTGCGAGCAGGTGGGGAGTCGAGGGTGCCGCCGGTGGATTTGTTGTGGGGTCAGGAAGAGGATTGCCGACTTCGGATTTCTCCGCCGGCAGGAATGCGGGTCAGTGGGTTTAAGGTGTTGGGGTTTTCAGGGTTTAAGTGGTTGATGGGGATGTCGGAGTGCTCGCCAGCGGCTGGGGTTTCGCGACGGTAGCGGGTATGGTTGATTGGTCTCCCAGGTTTGGTCAGGAGATGGTTTGTTGATTGGTTTGGGGTGTTGTGGTGGTGGGTAAAGTTGTTTAAATTGAGGTTTGTGGTGAGGAGAGAGGAGAGAGAAGATGGTTGGAGGTTGAAGATGGGTTTTGGTGGTATTGTGTGGTGAGGGTTTAGGGGATACTGTGTGGGTGAGGGTGTGTGTTAGGATGTGGGTGAGTTTAAGTGTGGGGTGTGAGGGGTTGTGTGTGTGTTTAAATCATGACCCCTAAAAAATTAAACTAAAACTAAAAAAAAATAGATCAAAACAATTTTTTTTTTTAACTAAACTAAAAAAGTAAAAATAAAAACAAAAATCAACCAAAATAAAAAATGACAAGATCCAACACATTATACAAACTCTAAACATAACTAAAATAAAAACAACAAAAATAAAAACTAATAAAAGAAATGAAATGAAAATATACTAACTAAAAAAAATAAGAAAATAAAAGAACTAATACACGACGCACTAAAAAAATATAAAAACCCTAAAAATATATACATGACTCAATAAAATAATAAAATGAACCCTAAAAAATAAAATGACACAAATAAAATAAAACGGGACAAATTAAACACACACGGTTCAGGACAGTTTTAGGGTTGGTTAGGGTAGGCTAGGGTTACGGGATTGGCAATTAGCTCCATAATCTGGACAATTGCTTTGAAATACGCGTTTGAACACCGCAACGTGCATTCGACCTACAAGATAAACATTAAAGCGCATAAGACCCAAATTGCTGAGAATTAGCAACTAAAGTACGTCTATTCGGAGTATAAAATGTACAGTTTTGGGTGCTTATCACTATTGACCAAATTCAGATACTAGTTTTAAAAGATAACATTAACATTTGAGTGACAAACTATAATTTACAAAAGGAAAAAGATATCATAAATTCTGAAGTTTGGGGTAGTTTAGAATTCTTACCCTAATGTTTTAATTTTGCGTTGTAAACCTTGAAGTGCATTTAGTAATGCAATTAGAACCTCCAAATATAACTATGTTAGGTGAAGTTAACGGAATACTGATGTAGTGTTGACTTGACATATGAAGTGTAAAAAGCTTTTAGGGAAAAAATATATTATATATCCTGAACTTTGGGGTAATTTATAATTCTTACCCCAATGTTTCGATTTGGAATGGAAACCTTGAAGTATATTATGTTTGGCAACTATAAATTCCAGACGAACTCAATTAGTGTGTATTAAACGAAATTCGAGTTGAAACTTATGTGGCAAGTGGCATATGAAAATATTCAAATATATTAATTAAAAAATGTCATGTGATAAAAACACTAATCATAAGAAAAAAATAAAAATTTTAACAACAAACAAAAAAATTAGGAAAAAGAAAAAAACCTAAAAAACTCTCCCTAGTTTTTTTTTCTATTTTTTTCTTTTTCTCTCCTTTACTATTTAGACGACTAATGGGTTTAATCAAACAAAAGATTGTGGATTTTTTCCAGTTATTTAAATAAACTTTCAAGAATTTGAAATTATTTATTACTTTTAGGGTATACTCTGTTTTTAAATTTTTTAGCGATGCTAGATTATTTTTCTCCTTTTTTTCTTTTTTCCCTCTAATATCAAGGTTACTAGTTCTTTTAAACAAAAGAGTGATGATTGTGTTTTCAGTTTTTTACATTAACTTTCATGTTTTTTTTTTATCTTTTTGGAAAAATTTATTTTCGAATTTTTTAGCGAATTTAGTCTGCTTCATTGCATTTTCGTTCCTCCAATATTAAAGATACTGGGTTCTCCCAAACAAAAGAATTTTAATTTCACTTTATTCTTTCTTCAGCTTTTTAAACAAACTATGATGTATATGAAATTATTTGTTAGATTTTGTATATATTTTGTTTTTTAAAATTCTTAATTTTAATGCTTCGGCCTGGATTTATGGTTTACTCGTAGTCAACCCGGTCCGACCCGAGCGTTAGGTGTGAAGTGCAATGAAACAACCTATATATCATTTCTAGTCTCATTTTATTTTAATTAACATTTCACTTGTTTAGCATGCGAGTTCCTTTTAATGTGTTTTAACATTTTACAAATATCCACATTACCCAGCTTTTCTTTTACCCGATCGAAGCCAAAATCCGGGGTTACATCCTAACTTATGTTACACTTTGAAATATTACCATTTCATGTCCTTTACACTTTAACCATGATTTTATTCCAAAAATTATATTCATTTAGGACCACCTTGTGTAATACCTTTTACAATATTTTTATTCCATAAAAATGTTCCACTTTAAGTAATATTACCATTTTACCCATTTGTTTCCAAAATCACCTTTTACTCCACTTTCACAAGCGTTAATTTCTTACAAAACACTATTAAGTTACCATTCCTAACTGCTTAAGTGTTTTAACACCTTAACACCATTTTTAACATTGGACTAATATTATTCTTATTTGGAAACACCTTTACCTCTTTAATTTCTTTTCAATTTCGCAAGTATTAATCTTTTACAAAATTACTAAGATACACATGCTAATGTTTCTATGTTCACCCATTAACACGTATTGAAAACTTTTATCAACAATTTCACAAACCACACATTTCTTTACTTTCTTTATTCAAGAAATTAATTTACACTTAAGACTACTTTTATAAGAAAATACCATTTCTTTCATTTTACATATAGTCTCACACCCTATCCTTATCATATTTTTAACCCTTATTTACACTCTTGAAAACTAAAATTTCCACTTTTTATCATTCCATGTCTAAACCCGATCAATTCTTCTTTAAACTTGTTTATACGCTTAATGCCAAATTACTACAAGTTTATATACTTGAGAAGATGGATTTTCAAACTGAAAATCCTACTAAATGTTTTCATCATATTTTTCATTCTAGAAATTCGTCATACTTACAAAAATACATTTTTAATGCACAAAGGACATTTAATTTCTTTAAACTCATAAAATGCATAGTTTTCATAAAATCTTCATTTTTGCAAGAAACTTTAAAAATATTATTTCACCAATATTTACAAAAAAAAAAAATCATTATTTCCAAACATTTTACTTCATAAAATGTTTAACACCAATATCTCAAAACTATACTATTTTCATAAAACACCTTTAATATTCCAAAATTGTGCAATATTTATTCATTCAATCTTTTCAACAAATTATCATTTTCCCAACATTCATATTTCATAAAAATGTCTCTTATTTACTAAGCATAATTTCATCATCTAATCATATGCATACTACCCATGTAATCTAACTACAAAACTACAAAAATGCAAAATAAAGCCTTAATACTAAATATAGATTTTTTCACTGATGATAGCTTCAATGGTGATAGAAATGTTGTTGTAGGAGGAGCATCCCCACCTTCAAAGATGGCCTCAAGGGGTTACCAAATGCATCCTCCAAAAATTCTCCAAGAAAGACCCATTTAAAACTTTATGAAAAACCATCTGCATCTTCTCCAAAAATCCCCCAACACTTCTCCAAAATTCGTAGTTCTTCTTCTACTATGGTGGAAATGGGTGTATATGCTTCAAATATGGTGGAAAATACCATAAAATGGTGTTTTGTGGTTGTAGTATGATGGAAGAGTGGTGGAGGAATGGTGGGAGAAGCCCTCCGATGGTGGAAGACCACCCTCTTCCCTCTCTCTCTTCTTGCACCTTTCTCCCTATAAAATGGACAAACAAGACTTAATAAAATGCTCACAGACCTTAAATACCCGTTTTGCCCAATTTGGGCTATTTTGGGCTTGACAACACACAAAATATATGGCCAGGAATGTGACAGCGCACAAGGGCAATCCGATTAAAAAAATTTGATTTACATTGTTCGAACGACAAGCCCAAGTCGTTCGAACGACTTCTCCATCTCATTAGATGTTTGGATCACGCGACCTGCCACTGTAAAATAGTGGTATGTCATTCGATGACCTATTTTTTGCGACCTACACGTCGTTTCTAACGACGCAGAGATGTCATTGGAACGAACCCCCACATTCGTCTGAATGGCCCTTGTCCCATAATTTTGTTTATTAAATTCTTGGCCCATAATTCTCTCCTAGTCATATTTAGCTCCTCCTCATTTATAATTCATATATAATTTAATTAAATTCTTTGAATGTGGTATTACAAACTTCCCTCCTTCGGGAATTTTGTCCCCAAAATTCTCGATCCATCAATCCTCAAGCTTATGGGGTCCACCAATTTCTATTCTAAGACCTAGAAATCCTCCAAGATAAATCACCAAAGTCCTCTACACCAAGGTCTCTAAATACTCAATATGTGACATGCTTAAACGCTCACCGTTTTTCTAACCATGATATTACATAATCGACTCTGAGTCTCCACTCGCTTTATGACCAGGTCCAAAACATTTCTAACACCACCTATGCTGTTACTTAAGGTGTATCGGCGCCTCTACGGTAAAACCTTTCTAGAAATCGACACTCACCCCGTGTGATCAATAATACAACCAACCATCGCATTCATCATCAAAATCAATTCTAGCTTAGGACTGTACACCCTTTGTTCCACAAATTCTTAGGCTATCCTAACTACACAACTCGCATGAGCTTGTCGATAAACACTCTGTGCTATTCTCTCACTCCAAGGAGGAATGTTCTCATCAAGTCATTACCGTACACCCGATTTACACATTTCACCGCGTCACTCTAATGAACTTAATACAACCCCAGGTGTCTCATCTTTGAGTACTCGCAGGAGTCTCACTCCAATCCACTCACTGTGGAAAAGCAACATCGTGTGATAAATTTCCTCGATTTCCAACACTATATCTTATCCTCAATCCATCACCCCTCTCTTCACAATCAGAGTCACTGACTGTCAAGCCGACTAGTCGAAAGTCCACTAGTCTTAAGAGAGATCGATACTATGAGCAAACCATGTGATCGAAAATGCAGCCACCCGTACGTAGAACTTTATGCAATATAAAGAACAACTTAGATGGGCACACCCAGTTACCGAGCTTCATTGACCAAACCATGTCCACCGTGTTCTCCTAGGCCCAACCTCCCCATACCATGTCATGGCACTAATCCGAGTCACCTCATAGGTGAGAATACTGATTCTCGATTACCGAAACCAAAGGGAACAGACGAGAGTCAGAAGGAATAAAAAATTGTCCCGAGGAATTTTTCCCATCGACATTCGACTATGTTTATGAAAATGAACTTACGTCACCACATAAAGTCATGCCACTCATTCTTAGAGTTCTCATCGATCACAAATCTTAATCGCTCACCTTGACTCGGGTCACTAATCGTGGACAATCGGATCACAACCATTCATTATCGTAGTATGAAATAAATTTATGAATCTGCAGTCGTTTAGGAAGTCAACCCCCGATTTCCCTCCTTGGGAGAAAAGACCTACCTTCCACATCCTTAGCACACATGAGCCATACCGATTTGTGACATCTCATGCTGTAGTTTACATTGACCTTGTCTAATCACTAGTGACGAAGTCACCAACCTAGTATACATAGGTTATCACTTGCCTTATCACGTCGTGATCAAAATACCAAACCTCGATAGTTATTACTTATTTAAAGCGAGGCACTCACCTTGCCATGTCTTTTGACCACACTAGATTTTCACCAAACTTACCGCGTCGATTTCTACCCACACAAAATTTAGGCGATGACCAACCCACCGCCATTGGCATTCTATGGGTAGTGAGTACTACACTGGGTTACATCTCCTAACCCATACCATCTTGGCAAGACATTCTAAGAAATAATCCTTACATTGCTAAGGATACCCTAGCATATACGGTCAACACGTCGACATAATAATCACGTTTCAATATTACCCCACCTCGGTTTCCATTTTCATGTCTCCACATGGCGTCATCACTCTAAGTCTCGAGTACATCTCCTAGTGCATCCTGAAATCGAGTGTCACCACACAATGCTAGTCATTCCATGACATCCGAGCGTCACTCCTGTAATGACACAACCTATCATCCTATCTTCGGGATTACACCACCATCCGTGCCGATTTGGGATGCCATACCTGACACGTACATTATACGACTAAAAAATTGGGATCATCACCTAACCTTCAACACAATCATTACTAGAATGCCAAAGCACCTTCTTACTGGACTAACTAGCCTCATAAGGTCTCTAAACACATTTCATGTAACCGTCCTCAATACCCGATAAAATTTCATCATCCATACCTTATCATTGTAGGTTGTCTCTTTAAACCCTCAAGACCCACCTCACAGTTACTCGGTTCTCGCAAAGAGATCACTCTACGAGCTTCTACCTATGGTGAACCTTAACTAACATCACCTAAAGGCGTCATAAGGTTTGACATTTATCCTCAATGACGCCACACACAATTTGTCCTATGGGCACCTCAACATGGCTATGAACTACTCTCACACTAGGATTACCTCGCACCTAGCCAGTACCTCGACGGCTAAAACGAGTCTCTACACCTACATAATAGTCTTATCTTCCTTCCAAGTGGTCTTGACTATAAGTTATATACAAACCACAACCAATGCTACTACGGGTTATGGCTGGATATAGGACGTTGCCTACAACCTATAACTTTAAGGTCTGCCCCACCTAATCCTCAATGAATTCTCAACTGTGACAACTAAATTACCTCACTATGTCAACATCACACCATGGGTTAACCTACAAATTAACACAACTATACAGGTCTTGGTCGGACACGGGACATCAGTTATTGCCTATAAATACCAAGGTATATACCGTAGAAGCCATGCGAGATCCTATTCCTCAATACGACATTATAACCAAATATAATAAACCCAAGTCCTCGACTTAGGGACCCAATACGTTCTTACCACATAATCAATACTTATGAATGCTATTCGGTTACCTAGTCTCCATATATGAGATACACAATATTTACAACTAGGTCGCCAAGAACATTGATTATTGTTGTCACTACCGAGGCTACTCTCACCATCAAAGTTATCATACAATACATCTCACACAAATGATCCCGGCGTTGCCACTATTAGCCTACGTAACTTTATATGTTCACCAGACCACCATTAATTACGATGTCACCCCAAGGATCAAATTTGTCTAATTACATCACTGACATTAGCTACCCGTAAGTGCCACACCTAGGGTTATATACCCTTCAATAACCAATCATTAGTGTCTAGTCATGACACCCTAACTATCAAACTATACCGTTGACTATATGCAACTCGTGCCACTTGCCCAATGGGCATCGTTCCACTCCATCGACATCTCAAATGATTATATGTCCTCAAAATTCAATACAAGCACCTCACACTAACCACCACGGTGTCATAACTATTGTCCTGCATGACACTCGTAATTTACTACAATTCTAATTAAAAGCAAGGAAGCAATTAATAACTACCAACTTGACCGTGTGCCACTTGGAACTAACTGACTTCTTGTGCTAACCTCTTCGACCTTACCATCGAGTACACAAACTAAACCGTCATCAAACTAACATGACTGTCCCAAACCAAGACCGTCATTGAAGATCTGATATCAACCTCACCACATCACTCTAGAAAGGAACCTTAAACCTAGAGCTCTAATACCATTTGTAATGTCCCGACCCAGATTTATGGGTTACCCGTAGTCAACCCAGTCTGACCCGAGCATTAAGTTTGAAGTGAAATGAAACAACCGATATAATGTTGCTAGTTCAGTTTTATTTTAATTAACATTTCACTTGTTTGGCATGCGATTCCAGTTTAAAAAAAAACTACGTGAGGAACCCATGAGGAACACCCCTAAGTCTAAGTATACAGAGCTACTAATGTAAAATAAAGAAAATACGTATTTGTATAATGCTCTCAAAATACGAAACCGCTCCCAACCCGTCGTAACAAAGCGAGGGTGTTAGCCTATACTCAATGGAAAATATAAAAATGCAATATGGAATAGAACGATAGAAAGGAGACTCAAACATGTTATGCCTACGTGAACATGCAACTAAATTGTATACACACACACACACAAACACACACACACACACACACACACACACACACACATATATATATATATACTTATACTCAATGCATGAAACGATTTTAACTTCCAAAACTTGTTTATCCAAATTAATTTACCTTAATCTTATTAAAGACTTCCCTTTTTAGTCATTTTAGCATTTCTTGCTTTATTTAACACACCCAATTCAACAATTGAAACCACTACATTTGATTAGACGAAACCATTTCTTTTATCGAAATCACATTTCTTATCTTATCCAATGCATATTAGTATTTTTGTTGAAAACCCACCCTTTCAACACACACAAACAGCGTGTTAGAAAATACTCATTTCATGTTTGAAAAAAAAACTTTTACAACACATTTTTGTGTTAATTATGGGTTTAATCGCTTAGGTTGCTTAATCACCCATTTACTCACTTACTTTACATTTTTTCTTACTTTATGGACATTAATCAATTATACATCTACTTGTCCATTTAATCGCTATCGAAACATTTATTAATTCATTCAAGTTAGGTTATATTAACACATTTCACCACACAACCCATTTTTTGACATGTTCCTTATTTATTTTATCTTTTATCGAATTCTTCCAATACTGCATACTTTAACGGGCTCCATACCGTCGACTATACGCACCATATGCTCTGGACAGTGGTTTTGATCTTTTCACCCTAGAGCTCCAGGCCCTTCTTGATTACCTCGGTATCATTCGAGTTCCTTTTAATGTATTTTAATATTTTACAAATGTCCACATTACCCCACTTTTCTTTTTACCCGGATGAAGATAAAACTCGGGGTTACAACCTAACTTGTGTTACACTTTGAAATTTTACCATTTCACGTCCTTTACACTTGAATCTTGATTTTATTCCAAAAATTATATTCATTTACGACCACCTTGTGTAACACTTTTTTCAACATTTTTATTTCATAAAAATGTTTCACTTTAAGTAACATTACCACTTTCCCATTCATTTCCAAAATCACCTTTTACTCCATTTTCTCAAGTGTTAATTTCTTACAAAACACTATTAAGTTAACCCTCCTAACTCCTTGAGTGTTTTAACGCCCTTTTTAATCTTGGAGTAATAATCTTTTTAATTGAAAAAACCTTTACTTATTTAATTCCTTTTCAATTTTGATAAGTGTTAATCTTTTACAACATTACTTTGCTATACACACTAACTTTTCCATGTTCACCCATTAACACTTTTTGAATACCTTTATCAACAATTTCCTAAACCAGACATTTCTTTACTTTCTTTATTCAAGAAATTCATTTACACTTAAGACTACTTTTATAAAAAAATACCATTCCTTTCATTTTACATGTAGTCTTTCACCATATCCTTATCAAATTTTAACCCTTGTTTTACACACTTAAAAACTAGAATTTCCACGTTTTATCATTACAGGTTTAAACCCAGGCAATTATTCTTTAAACTTGTTTATACACTTAATGCCAAATTACTACAAGTTTATATACATGAGAAGATCAATTTTAAGCCTAAAATCCTATTAAATGGTTTAAACATATTATTCATTCTAGAAATTCATCATACTTGCAAAAATACATCTTTAATGCACAAAGGACATTTAATATATTTAAACTCATAAAATGTCCACTTTTAAAAATCTACATTTTTGCAAGAAACTTTAAAAATATTATTTCACCAATATTTACCAAAATAAATCATTATTTCCAAAAATTTTACCTTATAAAATGTTTAACACCAATCTCTAAAAAATATATTATTTTATATATTCTAGTTCTTAGGTTTTGACCCTTATATGCAGCTAAAAAAGTGTTTCTAAAAGAACCCTTATTTAGCAATAGTTCCTGATAAGCACATAAAAGTAGTTGGCTTGTTCGAAAGGAACTTGAGCAAAGTCAAAACATAAAAAATGTTATCGAGAAAAGATGAGAGGATTGCACCAATCTGTCACATGCATCGTGAAGAGTTTTTGTCTTTATAGCTATTGTTTGATGTTGTTGCTGTAATTCATCAAATAAATCAAGGGTTTGATCCACCTGAAAAACGGGGTAATTGGAAATTGTTCAGTAGACTAAAATATAAACAAAAGTAATATGGTTTCCAACTGTTCAGTAGACCAAAATACAACGATTACATGGTAGGAGGAAAAGAAGGGGAAATCAGCTCAGGAGAAGAAGCACAATAGTAGAAAGTGAATTGCACTAAAATCACCATCAACTAGTATTCTAACTCCTTAAAAGATCATTATTGACCTTTGTACACATCACAAACCATCTAAACAATGCATACATTCACTGCCAACCATATTCCTAGAGAAAAAGAATCAGTATGGGCCAATAAAATTGAATATGTTATATGCCAATTACCATGTGTACCACAGGGGGTTGCATTTGCGAGTGAGGTAGAGAAGAGAGGACAGGGGCGGAAGAGAAGAAAGGACAGAGGCTAGAGAGAAGAGAGGACAGGGGTTTTCGCTGCTTTGCATCGGCAGGGGGCTGCCACTGCTCTACTTCGGCAGGGGGCTGTCGCTGCTCGTAGGTGGTAAATAAGCCAACGAGAATAAAGTTAAGTGGGATTTCTGGTTCAGAATTTGATTTTGTTTCTTCGGAAGGGGGAGGCAAATATTTCAAGTTCTTCATGAGTAGTAACTCAAATATGGATTTCTGGTTCAGTATCTGATTTTGTAATTCTTTTCAAGAGTTTGCTTGTTTTGTTCACATCATTAGTTGGAGGATCAAATGGTTATTAAGGAGAATTCTTTTTTAGCTAATCCCACTCTGTAAACTTGAAGTGAATTTTAAGAATTTAAGGCCAATTTAAATCATTCTTTGAGAATGGAGGAGAGTTTTTGGAAATAAAAATCAAAATTCAAATGGTTAAAGCAAGGCTATGTATTTCAGTTATATGTCTTATAAAACATGATCTAGAATCTATTCCTATCCATATCTTATCAGTCATATGTCCTCAAAAAATAGTTTTGAGGAAAGTTCAAGATCTTTTCAGCAAATTTCTTTAGAATGGATATTCTAAAGATTGATATCATCAACGGGTTAAATGGGAGAAGCTTTTTTATCCCCTAGAATAAGGAGGTCTGTATTTCAGGAGTCTAAAGGACATCCTTATAGCTACTAACCTTAAACTTTATTGGAAGTGGAATTTTGACCGAGGATTGTTGGGAACTTTCATGAGAAATAAGTATAAATCCTTGAATTCTAGCTCAAATCAGTCCCATGTGTTCAAAAGATTAGTTGCAATCCAAGAGAAATCAAATGTTTTTATTGATAGAGAAGAGGAGATATAGCTGCCATCTAACACAGGGGAATTTTCTCTCAAATCTGATGGTGCAGTACCTGATGGAGGTTCTAACCTACAAACCTGATGGCACGACTTCCTTTAACAAGGAGCTACGCACTGAAGTAAGAGCTCTCGATAAAGGTATGGAGGAGGAGAAAAATATGGGGAACCAACATGAGGAACAAGTAATTAGTCCTGATGACATTTCAACACTTGAAGATAAAGGCTCAGATGATATAATCAAGGAGAATCAAATTTCAGCAGAAGACTCAGATATAAAAAATCTTGAGTTAATTGGGATAAAAAATAAAGAAAGGGTAGTGGGATGCAATATTGTCCAAGAACACATTGATAGGATAAATAATGAAGAGCTAAGTTTTGAAGATCTCCAAATTGTTCATCATTGCTCATTATCTCCCAATAATAGTACAATTCTAGTAAAAATAAGCTGCCAAAGCAAAGAATATAAATCGTAACATTAGTATTACAATTATACATTTGTCAAACAGTTATGCATACATTTACCGCTAATCATAAACATCAACTTAAACAATGCATCTGCATATTCACATAGCAAGGAAAGGAATTATAATAAGGTAAATATAGAAGGGATTGAAATCAATACCATTTTTCATAAATCAACCAACCCACAACGTTGGGGAAACCACAATTTATACGCGGTAAAGAAATCAATCAGACCTTGATTGCATCTTAAAACTTGGTTGATAAATCTAATCTCTTGCTTTGATCCCCTTTTGATACTCAATTTCATTCATCCTGTACAATAAGAAGCAACCTATAGGTGGCTCCATAAAAGAAAATAGTTACAATCACTGTGAAAGAAAACAACCAAAGGCCCACAACTATAATGCTTAAATCAAATCTGCATCATTATTAAAGAAGATAAGAGCTGAGCCATTTTCAATGTAATTACTGTCAGGACAAACCGCAACAGGCATTGCTCATGATCACTAGTGTAAAGTTGAGAAGGTGAATCATTAATTAAAAATAATCCAAAGCGATAATAAAATCTATACTCCGTGAAGACTTGAGGCTAGTGTAGATCTATTAACTGTTCTTATCAGAGGATAAAGAGAGCATGACCAAGTCATTGGTAGTTAACATATTCACTGATATGTTTTCAATTTTTTTATTCAATTGGCAAGAAGGGGGGGGGGGGACGGGATGGGATGTAGGACTTAATAGACCCAACAAAGAAAACTATGAAATAAAATTTAAAATCATTTTGAGCATCATGTATATCATTTGGGCATCATATAATGATTTTTGGTATAATCAATGTAATAAGTCTTGAACTTATTCAATCTAATGACTATGATTGAAAAGTAACAATCATACTCTAGTCAAAATATACCTAAAGCTAATATAATGAACTAATAATAGACCTTATTATGTCGAAACAATGACCAAACAAAAGAGTAGAAAAATCAAAGATGAATGATTTATACTCACTTCTCAATATCCGGCCTATGATCCTCCCGGGGATTAACCGTATAAAGTAACAAGTTCATTTGCAGATAATAAATATTAAACTAAGCACGAAAAAAGAAATATTAACTAATAAATAACAACATAAAAGGAATACAAATCAATTTCGAAATCATTTGCATATGCTAGCTCACCTGGGTATTCCTAGCCTTTATGATGACCCCATTTTAGATATCCCGATCCTACAAACATTCAATCAATTTTCAGTACAAAACATATATTGATATTGAAGGGTCAAATACCACCATAGAAGACGAAAAGCCTAAATATACACAATTACTGTAATCATTTAATCATTTCTAGTATCTTAAAAAATTAAGCACCGAAAATAATGTCACCCCTTGAATATATGTAATGTTTTGTCAAAACATATATACTTACCCCCAAAATACAATCCAAGTATTTAGGGTAATCTTCCACTTCTTGAAGTTGACCCTACATCTGCGACTAGCGGCAACGAACATAACGTCTCTAAAAAGTCATTGGAATAGGAGCTTGTGCTTGCTGCTAGAGTAACTATTGAGGATGGGCTATCTCCTCTTCTCGATGTTGATGATATTGATCGTTTCCTACAATTCAGTCAACTCTAAGACAGTGGTGTCCAGTTGAGGCAGAGGCGGCAGGTCCTGCTAGATGGTTCATTAGACATGGATGATTCTTAACACATTAGATAAAAGGAAAAGTAAGTAATGAATCATTATACAAACTCGACATAGCGCACTGCATTGATAGGTAATGAATCATTATACAAAATAGGTAATGAATCATTAGACAAACTGGACATAGCGCATTGCATTGATAGGTAATGAATCATTAGACATAGAAAAACTTCTGTCAGAGTATTATACCCCACATTTTATTTGTCATACTGCATAGACAATTGCAACACTCATCTATGTTTCTGTGATCAGGTTTTCTGAAGAAGATCTAAAATAAGTGTTTCCAAGTTCACAAAGTGCTTGAAGGTTGCTGTCCAAGCTTGTTCGTGTATGCATATGTGTATGTGTATGTGTGTGTGTGCATTGTTCATTGATGATATAAGAACCACAAAAGAGAGACGACAATGTTAGAAATGTTTTAAGTGTTTATTTGTAACAAATACTATATCCTTTTGGAATGATATATTGACAAACATTGATATAATATAAACACACCCACCCACACATATATGTATAGTTCTATATCAAATAAAACATTGTGGAATGCTATATTGACAAACACTGATCACTCTTACCTCAATATTGTTGTTAGGTCCAAATATGGGCTTATAACTTGTTTTCTTCTGTGTGTACCTTAACAAAGAGGTGAAGAAATCAACAATTCATGTCAATGTTAATCTATGTTTACCTAAAAAGATAGGGCGATAAGTAAGAGATGAAACGTGGTTGTGCTAATGCAGCAATAGAAGACAGAGTGGCTTAAATGGGCTCAAATACTACAAAACCAAGAAAATTACTATGTGTATGTGAACTTTACCACAAAACCAAGAAAATTAATCAATATAATTACTCAATGAATACCCACAACTATTAGACAAGACCTATAACCAATTGTGATTTATTAACAATTGGCCAGGAAATGAGGATGCAAATTATGGATTTAAATCAAAACACATTACATATTCGAAGTAATCACCTCCTAACATCAAATCAAAACACACATTACATACTCATTAACATAGTGTTTTCATGTAATAAATCAGAAAATTTGTATTCATTTTTAATTTGATTCAAGTAAAATTTGTATGCATTTTTAATTTGATTCAAGTAAAATTTGAACATATAAAATTCACAAATGACAATAATTTGAACAAATATATTTTTTCAAGCTTTGTTACTAATTTGATTATACTTAACAAATATATTTTTTTATGAATAGAAAAATGCCAGATCGGAAATATTAGTTCAAACAGCAATGAGTTCAAACAACAAAAATCGGAAAAAATTAGTTTAGTAACAAACTAAACAAAAAAACATCTGCAGTCAAACAACGATGAGTTCAAAATTTACAAAAAAACAGCAATGTAACAAACCTTAGATATCTTACAATCAAATTAATTAAGGTTCCATAGTGTGAACCCCAACGTGTATCACTGAAACCCTTCACACTAATTTCTTAGCAATGTAAAAATCTAATTGAACCATCTTAAAAAAGAATCAATAAAATCCACCATCAACCACAACATCACAAACAGATAATCTTACAACATCACAAACATAAACACAACCACAAATAAATCAACAACTATGAATGAAATCAAACAAGAATAAGAACTTGACAAGATAACTTCATCAGTGATGGGGTTAGTAGCAAGCCTGCTGGCTGGAAAGAATAGCCGAATAGGGGAGGTCTCGTCGACCGAAAGAAGAGGAGTAAGATCATGGGTATTGTGTTTTGTTTTGGGGTTCAGACGAGCAGCTAGGGCTATTTCGTTTTTGGGTGGGTAAAGTTTTTGTGCTGTAGCACTGCTGAGCTGTTTCGTATAGTGATTCTAACCTTTTTTTTTGTAAGTCTGAGAGGTTCAAGTGCACCCCCAGTGTTGAACTATGTCCGCCCCTGGGCGTTGAAGGCTATGGAGGAAGCTGATTTGGGGGGAGCGAGAGGTTTTCTTTCCCAAATCGTGGAGAGAGATCGAGGGATGGGAAAGGAGGGAAAATATTGTGGGAAGATGAAAGAGGGAAAAAATAAAACTTATGATTAAAATTTTTTTAGGGTATTTATATTTTAGTAAGTGTACTCAATTTTGGCACACTTTAAAACAGTGCCAAATTTTGGCACTGTTTTAAAGTGTGCCAAATTGATATTAAACCGTGCCAAAATCTGGCACGGTTTTAAATTGTGCCAGATTTTTAATATCAGGGTGTGCCAAATTGTTGTTTTTGGTTTAGTGGTTGTGGAGGGAATTCAACTTTTCTCTTCCTCTAGATGCTAATATTCAATATTTAGGAATTATATTGGCTTCTAGATATTATCTCTATAAGAAAGTTTTAGGAATTCTAGACTCATCTGTTTGGTCTCAGTGTTAATCGAACTTCTTTGGATGATATGATTGTATCATGGTATTTGAAAACATATAATTCAAAATTCATGGGGTTTATTTTCAATACTCTGCCTATTATAATATTTCGGGATATTTGGAAGGCCAAGAACAATGCTTTTCATGAGAATGTAACATTCTGTCATATCATAATTATTTAGAACTACATCAAAATAATCCAAAACATTGCAACTGAAGTCTACTTTGATGATTTTCCTAATTTCTTTGACATACATATAGCTCAGCTATTCAAGATCTAGTTCAATAAACAACATATTCTCTTAAGATGTGTTAAATGGACTAAAACTTCTCTTGATAGATTTAAGTGTGGATGGTGTTGGTTAAGGAAATTTATATATGAGTGCTTATGGAGGAGTGGTTAGATATAATAAAGGTATTTTTAAGGTGGGTTTGGTTCCAATATTGATGCATAAATTGAGGTTTAACTTTGTTTTCTATATTGATATTGAAACTGATTCTCAAACTTTTGTAAATTTTATTAATCTTTCTTGAAATCTCCTTAGAATCTTAGAACTGTCTTGGCAGAATTGAAGATATTCTCAAGCTTTTGGACTATGCCATTTTTCACTGCTTTAAAGGAGCTAATATTGTTATAAATGGTCTTTCTAATCATGGTTTTGATTCAACCGATTTTCAAGTGTATGACTTTTTTAATAACCTCCCTTTAATTAGTAGAGGTCATATGAATATGGATAGATGGGGCTTTCCTCAAATCATATCTTGTAAATCGGTGTTCTCTTCTTTCATTTATGCTTTCTTGTAAAGGGTTTGATTTATAAAAACCATATTTTATTTATATTGAATTTTGTAATGGGGCTGCTTATAAATCCCATATTTATTGCTTTATTTTCACTAGATTTATTGGGCTTGATAATAGAATGGATTTAGATTTAGTTCAAAACTTTTCATTTCCACATGAGATGATTTTTCTCCTTTTATCATTCTAGTAAAATGTGTGGGGGTCCTGTCCCTCTTCCCTAAAAAATAGATTCGTCATCAAATTCATGGGTTGAATTTGTTTTTTTCTTTTAAACGAGTCCCTTTTTCTTTCTTATGCGGATGATATGACTCAAGTTCAAAGGTTTGTAAGGCTCTTACAAGTTCTATATTTTCATAGTGTATTTTCCTAGCACATTAAGGGCCGTGACTTAAGGATGAAACCTACGTGGTAGGGATTTAAGAACAATCTTAACTAGTTTTAATTTAGGCATTTTCTCTCTAAATTAGATGATGAGTTCATGATGTCAATATTCTGGCATAAAATTCCTCAAGCATTTAATTCTCTTGCATATAATTATTATTTCAAAATGTTAAGTTAAATTCTAGAGTTTATACTCTAAACTATGTCCATTCCCTAAACTATGTCCATTCCCTCATGTATAACTTCAAGAACATTTCACGCTTCTTTCGAAGTCTCTCATGTCATGATAAGGAGAAACTCCTCCGAAGTAAGACCACAAAAAGAAATCATTAATCCATAGTGAGTTATAATTACATTTCGTATGATCTTATTTATCCTATTTTTCAATTGTTTTAGGCATGATTACTTTCTTTCAAATTGGGTCGGGTCCAAACTCTTTCTATGGCTAGCCATACACGTTCATTATGGGATTGGAAAAACAATCTCATACTTTCTTTCCAATCTGAATAATTTCTCACATTAAATATTGGAGGACGAGTGACAGAATTATCATCCATAGAGAAGCCCTCTGGATTTATATCCAATAACATAGGATTTAAAGCTCTGATACCACTTGAAACTTCTATATCTATGGATTTCCCTTTTTTTATTCAATTTTATTATAATTAATGTTCAATAAAAATCAAACTTAAGTGTTGTTTGTTTTTACCTCTTAAGTATGAATCTCAACCATTCATACATAGAGTTACTAAATAGTGTTTACTTATAAAAAAAATTAAGAGGTTAATGGATATAATGGCCTTCGAATAGTTAAGAGATCAAATCGCATTTGAATCTAAATTTGACTAAATGCAACCATCCAGAAGTTCATTCAGACATAATAACAAACATACTTTTTAGATTTAGATTTCAGAGACTTGAGATTCATATTTATATTTCTAGAAAATAAAATAAACAAACACAGTATTAGTACAGTGGTTGCCTTTTATGAATATTAGACCCAATAACTTTTAAGTAATTAATAATTTCATATTTCATGCAAGGCTAATATTTGTACATCATGATGAATGAAAAAATAAAGCAATCAGGGTAGACAATATTTAACGTGGAACCCTTTTGGAAAACCATATAAACGATATGTCTTTGTTCATAACCATAAACAAATTTCATAATGAATACAAATGTTCAGAATAGCTTACAACCTAACTTGAGATATTCAAGTTTACCCACAAAGCATTTGAGCCCTTGTCTACAGATTATAGCTACTTCAGTGTAATGCATGCCTCTGTAATTATCAATCTTTAGGCCTCAACAGGCTTTGGAATCCACCAAATCCTTCTTCATAATTGTTTTGGAAAAGTGTTTGTTTTATTAAGAAAACAGTGTTCGATTTTCAATGATCTTTTAAAACATTATCTCAATAAATATACATGGAGGGATCTTGGGTTAAAAGAGAAATAAATTATTTATGTGAAAAAAATGAGGTTCTTCAAAAGCGGCTATAATAGGTTGAGATTTAAAAATGGTTATAATTATTTTTATAGTTATAAACAGTAGCTGAAGAAACCTCTCTCCTAACCCTAATTCCCATGTTACAAGTTGCAACTGCATAGGGAACTGTCGCGGTCATGCATATGAAAGTCACGACCACATTAAAAATATTTGTGACCATGTCCATGTTGTCACGCAGGTCAACCACAGGTCTTATTGGCTGGGTTGTTTTGGATGTAAATTTCTATTTTAACTCAAAATATAAATCTCAAAAATATGGTTTTAAATTAAACTTCAATAAAATGGTTTACACTTCATTTAAAACCCAAAACACAAAATTCATGAAATATGTCGAAAAAAATCATTTTTAATTTCTTATTTTAAGTACTTGTTTGTGGAAATGACATTTGAGAATTATTTTTTCTAAAATTCTTCTAGTGAGATTGTCATATGCTAGATAATGTATGCTTAGTGTTTGACCATAATGGAGGTGTAAAATCTTTGTTCTTTCAATATCCATCACCATTTTAAAAGTGCCTTCATTATCACATTTTTTCTCCATCACTAAGAGATTTTTGCTTAAAAAATTTGGCATCATATCATTGATGTTACTTAATTTTGGATAGATAAAAATTTTGGAGCCATCACTTTTGTTTCAAAAATGGCATACGACATCTTTAACTTGAATTGAGATAGGTATCTCTTTCCAATAAAGGTAGCTATTACTTTTCAATAAAGGTTGCTATCGCACTATTCAATGTCTGGTCCATTTCCATATCTACTCATGATTATTTTAGATATAGCTTAGACTTTTCAACTTCTCCAAATCAAGAACCATAAGCTCAGATAAACATTTATGGAATTGGAAAATCTTTAAGTATCCGTTTGATAATTTAATTTTACGGTTTGAAATTGAAATTGGAAGGTTAATTTGAATTCCACGAAATTGAAATTGATCTTTCAATTCCAATTTCAAGCCTTGAAATTGAATTGCCAAACGGACCCTAAAAACACTTTTGAAGATTTGAATTTTATAAATGACCATACAAATTTTACATTCCTTATAAAGGAGAACCATAACAATGCGTAGTGTTGTGGGAATATAAATTAATATATCTCTACCAATTCACTAGGCATTGGGAATACAAATTTCCATAACACTTTTTATATTATTTGAATGGAAATTTGTAAGGATTGGTGGTTGTGTATGCAGTAGCACTAGAATTCGGAGCTATGAGAATATCCTGGAAATCATGAAACTAAGACAAAAAAAAAGGAGTCCCATGAGAAAATGGATACCAATAGGGTATATCAGGGTATCCTATACTAAAAATATGTGAAAGAGTTTCATGTGAGACAATGGGTCAAATAATCATTAACTGAAACACATACTTGACACTACAGTATATAAACACAAAATTGGTAAGTCAAAGTAACCAAAACTAGGACACACAAGAAAGGCTACTATAAAGCATGAATATCATCTCAAAATAAGTAAACTCATCAATACTTGACAAAACTTCATCCATAAAACTAAAAGATCTAAGAAATAAGGTTGGAAAAACTGAAGGAGGCGGATGACCCCAAATTTTAAACTACTAATTATGAGATGGTTTAAAGATATATCAAATTTTAAACTTCTTTTAAATTTCACAATTAAAAGCTCAAATATTAATTTCTCCCCCCCCCAAAAAAAAAGTAAACTAAAAGTAAAATTAAACTAAACGAACATTTTTAATTTTCACTTAAACAAAATTCAATCCAATTCAAGTTAAACAAACCTAGCATGAATATTATCAAATTAAATTAGTGCCGACTTGAATTAAATTAAACTAAAATTACCCAAACATGAATTAGTACCAAATTAAACCAAAGTTGTGAATTAAACCAAATTTTCTCTTTTTAACCTAAGTATGTATCTAAGTGTTTTTGCAAGATAAAATAAATCACAAACACACTACGTCGCGATGTACGAAGAAAATCCACAACAGAAAAAACTTCGGACGACCCTGCCTACAAGTCCACTAAGTATGGTATGTTTACAAATACAAGACAAGAGACTTACATCACACGAATAGAATCCGTCCAAGCCTCGAAGCTCCCTCTTGCATCAATCTACGCCTAGTCGACAACTCTAGAGTCCACCGGAATCTTGGAATCCACCAATGGAGCACAACTCCGTCAAGTATAGACGATGACCTTTCCACCGTTGTAAACTACAACGCATCAAACAAACGAACTCCTCTGTGGAAATATTTCTTTTATGGGATGAGAAAAATAACCCGGTGCCAAAACATCACCAAGCAAGGATATATAAGTATAAACTTGGATTAAACTAAAACATAGGTGAAAACTTGTGTTTTTGGTAGAAAATAGATCTTGAAAACTTAACACATAAAATGAAAATTTTCTCTTAAGAATATTTCTCTCTTTTTCTCTTGGAGGGAATGAAAAAATTATGAGAAAAAGTGGTTGTCGCACTAAATTAATCCGGAAAAAGTAGTGGGCAAGTGGGGAAAACTGACGAAACTGCACAAAAATTAACATGGTAGTTCAAACGACTTTTTCAGGTCGTTTGAACGACACTGTTCGAACGGGAATATCGAACGAGATTACCAACGATTATTCAGAAAACTTTTCGTTCGAACCAAACTTCTAATGATAAAATAGGGAAAATCTCGTTAGTAGTTCGTTCGAACGACCTATGAATTTCGTTCGAAGATCAACTTTTCAGAAAACCAAAATTTTCATTTTAAGGCCAAAACTTTTATGAAAACTTCTAAAAATATTTTCTAAGAAAAATACAAAGTCGTTAAAAATGTTTTATTAAAAATACACCCAATAAAAATATCCAAGGCCCTAAATATATATAACTGTTTCATTCATACCTTTGAGACCTTGGATTGATATAAATTTGATGATGTGAAACATGACACTTGAAACCCGACGATGATGAAACTTTAAATTCTTGGCCGCACGGCTTCAACTCTTCTAACGTAATAGGCTTGAAGGATACAACAATAAAATCTATCCATGACTCAAATTATTTTGTTCGGAATTAAGCCAATACTACAAATTCACTCGATTGGAAATTTTTCCTTAAAAATCTATTAAGACCGGATTGTGCAATAACATACACTATTTGGTGCACAAGAGATTTTTCTAAGAAATATGGTACACCACATCCCCAAAAAACTTGGATATGATAAAAAAATCATTAAAAATCATACTCAATGTTTATGTTTATTACAGATATTCTACAAAAAGAATGATATAACATTCAAAGGCTTAAAGACAAATTAAAAACATTTTAAACTACAATGATTCAAAGAAAAAGTTTATGACACAAAGTGAATAAAGATGAGAATTCAACGGTAAAATCAAGAACAAAAATTAATTTTGTAATCACTTTTTTATTTCTCATAGATGATTTTTTATTTAAATATTTTTGGTCTTCATATCCTTGGTGTTACCCACTTTTAGATAGATAGAAATCTTTGATACATCTATTTTTTTTTAAAATTGAAAGTGGATGTTTATGGTTTTGACAAAATGTAGGGAACTATTTCCATTTTAACAGTGATCATCTTTGAATCCTAAGGCATATATTTTGAACGTAACATGCACAAATGACTTAAAATGACACCTTGAACCGTTATCATAAACTTTTAAGTTCTTTGAAGTAGAAAAAAAACCACTTCATTATATTTCACATGGAAAATCTAATAACCCAAAATTTCAATAATGGTCTAAGTTGTATTCTATGACAACGTCATGTTATTGTTATAGTTCGTGGCATTTAGTTAGCTAGTTATTTTAGTAGTGATCAATTTATTAAATATTGATTTGTATTTTTAATTATCATGGATAAATTAAAGAAATTATTAAAGTTATGTTGATGACTTTAAGAATGATACAGTAGTACAATTTTAATAATGTGTGAAAAATGTTATGAGTAACATTGAATAAAATAATTCATTATAAAGAATAATATTAATAATTTTCTTATAAACAAGGTGAATAAATTAGAAGATAAATTAAATTAGTTATTTGGTGGATAATAACTAAATTATAATCAATTTGAAATCATACAGTAGCAACATAAAATGAATTAAGAGAAGGTAAAACCATTAGTAGGATGTAGGAATGAGGAGAGGAATCCATGAAAATAGTCACCAAGGGAGGCCATTCAGCTGCTACAGTGGGGCCTTCCAACTTCTAGGGCAGAGGTCCGAACCGTTAATGGGTAGGTCCCAGCCGCTAGGGTGGGCTCCAGCCGCTACGGAGGCAGTCAAGCTATTATGGAGACTTACTGGGAGGAAAATAGGATTGCGCGAGGTTACAACCACTAAAGAGTTTGATCAAGGCCGCTGTGGAGGCTAAGGGATGGTCAGGCTGAGTATAATATCATCTATTCAGTCTTTTTTACATAGCCTATACCCTTATACTATTGTGTTGTAAACAATTGTGTGATGTTTTATAATCCACTTGGTACCTTACTCCCACATGTCGTGAGCATATGAACAACGTTTTTAGAATTTCAAACACATCCAACTAACCCATGATATGTTATCAACATTTTACTGGTTCTCCCTATCTATCTGTTTATATTTCTTACCTCATCCTTATAAGTTATCCGCCCATTTCAATTCTACACAAAGACAACCAATTTCTCTTTTTTATAAATTGCACTATATGAACTTTGTTTCCTCAGCATTTTACACCCAAAAATATATCTGCTAGTGAGTGAGTAAGCTTTGAGTGTTAAGGAGTTATATGGTTGAGTTATTTAGGATGAAGGCCAAAGACTTAGGAGTATTATTCAACCCCTTACGTATTATTTAGTGTACTCTTTCAACCTTAGAACAAATGATTTCTTCATATTGAGGCAGTGGTTTATATCACCTTTTCTCAGAACATAAATGCACATGTTTATGTAGTTATATATACTAGGTGCAAACCCGCGCGATGCGCGATTTAGACAATTGTGCAACTACCGATTTCTGTATTCCTTCTTGTGAATCGATAAAAAAAAATAGTAATTTGTTCAAGTTCAATTTCAAGTTTAAATTCAGACCATTAAATATTAGTAAGTAAAACACCCAACAAAAAATTCTAACAAAAACACCCGAAAAAAAAATATTAACCCATCATATGAGTAATCCCACATTAAATTCAACATTGTCGACTAAAGATAAATACATAAAATTTAATAGTTGTTTAATATATAAACAATTTCAAATAAATTTCTGCAAATAAAGTAAAATGCTTATTGGAATATTTATTCGTACACATCACCTACTAAATAACTAATTGATTCTTTGAGTTCATAAACAACATATATTGAAATCTAACTTCACACAACAACACATACTAAATTAACACAAATTAATAAGAACTACACCGTTGTTGTTTTTTTAAAATAAAAATAAGATAATTTTATATGAGTAAATTTCACGTCCAGAAACACAAAGTAGCCTGCCATTACAATCGAAACCTCCAAAGTCCCATATGAGAAAGGGGCAAAAAGACTCACGTATTTACCATCCATTCCTCTCCGGTGGCGATAGAAAATCGTCTCAACACCTAATAACCATCACATTTGGTTTGTTGAGAAAGACAATCGAGAAAGTAAACTTAAGGCCATTTTTGTTAACCAAGCAAGGGAACTGGTCATTCGTAATATTACTGTGTGTTTCATAATCCAAATTCCACGCCTGCAATAAAAAATAGATTTTTAATTGATAAAAAAAACAAATTTCCAACATAAAATATATTTTCTATTAAAAAAGATTTCCTATTAAGATTAGGAAAATACTAAAAAAGCTCTATATAAAAATCTGGAAAAATATTTTAAAAGTTTGCAAAAACTGAATAAATATTTTAAAGAGTTCGAAAAATTATTGCGTAAAAACTCATTTTCAATAACAAAGTAAATTACCAATTAAATACAAATTTCAAATAAAATATAAAAAAATATTCAATAATTACTGAAAATCAAGAAAATACAAAAAAACACAAAAAAATAAATAAATATATGAAAAATACATTAAAAAATATTCAATAAATTGAAAAAACATTTTTTTTTTAAAATTGCAAACTGAATAAATATTCTAAAAAGTTTGAAAAAGTATTGCAAAAAATGAATTTCCAATAACAAAATAGATTTCTAATAAAAAAAATAAATTTCTATTAAAATTAGGAAAAAATTCAACAAATACATAAAATTTGGAATATACAGAAAAAATATTTAATAAACAATAAAGAAAGAAAAACAGTTTCCAAAAATATAAACTCTAATGTTGATTAAAAAAACATAAAAAATTCATCCAAAAAAATTATTTTCTAGCAAAATAAAAATGAATTCCCAAAAAAATAAATTTTATCCAAAAAAAACTGTTTTTTAATAGACAAAATACTATCATCAAATATCAGAGAAAAAAAAACTTCATCCAAACGTCTAAAAAAAATATAGATGAGGTTACTCCTAACACACGCGTCCACCAAGCGCCAAAACCACGACATCTCTCAACTAAGTCACAAGTAACCAAAATATACCAACAATTCCTCTTTCGTCTCTCACAAACCCAAAGAAAATACAGAGCCACAACAAAAATTCTCATCTCCATATATAACAAAACCCAATATCAAGTCAAGGAATTACATCACTCGGCAAAACCTGAAACAAATCAAACCTCAACCAAACAAAACTCTCTAAGAAATCCCCATACAACTCCATCTCAACCAAGCGAAATCCACCAGGACATCTTGCTCTATCTCTTATCATATCTGATTTTCCCTCGCTCATTAGTTCATGTATAGCTTTCTCAACTTGTTCTTTCTTCACCAAAACTCCCATTTTTTCTTCCAACAAAAAAAATAGATAAGATTACAAAATGATTAAAATAGATGCAGCAGCACTGGGTGCTAGTAAGGGCACTACTAATTTTTAATTTGGGCAATTTCATCATTGTATGCTAAAAGTTACAATCGGCCAAACTGACCATGTATTAACATTTATTCATGTTTCTCCAATGAAAAATTAGTAGTAGTAACCACTAAAACTAAACCAGTCACCCAACCTAGTCACCCAAAATAAAGACTGTCACCAAACTATATTCTAACTTCCATATCTTACAACTCATAGATATACATATGGTACATTATTACACTTGCTCTGTACATACAAAATCTCATCTGATATGACAAAAACACCCTCTCATCCTCAATAGTGGCGGTGTTTCGCTGGGCGAAGGCCCATGTGTTGAACGTGATGGGCCGATGATGTGTGGTCCGTGGGTCGACATGTGTTGCAGCAGAGGACGAAGTTGCTGGGACCCCAACATGCTCACATGAAGGGAACACGGTGTAGAACTATGGGGATAGGTTGAGTGAACTCACAGTCCATCTCTATTTGTTTCAGCTTCGTTCTGTTCACAATACACGGTACTTGAAATAACCAAAAAAATCACGATTTTTTATTGGAAAGTTAAAACTATTTAGTAAGACACTCAGTTAATATTGTAATCTACTTTAAAATATAATGACAAAAAGCCCTGGGAGTGAACAATAATATCTCACCTTGTCGTTCTGTTCCACTGGGGCCTTGTCGGCTGCGGGCTTCTTCTCATCAGTTTTTTTCTCCCCTCCACGCTGGAAGACCCACAACCTCCTGCTCCACTATTCTAACCCATTCTCCCTGCCATATACGACCTTTATTCCAGTTCCATGGAAACTCGTATCGAACCAAACCCCTGACCCTATCAACAATAATCGACGAAGCTCCGGTTCAAACCCATTTAAACCTTCCATACACTAAAACCCAACCCCAAATACTCACCTGCTAACCGATTCTAAACCCATCTCCATGATTCTCTGAGAATTAACAAAGATGATGTGATGTTTTGATGATTTGGAATTCGCTGATTTGAAACCGAAGAGTTTTCTCTCATATATTATGATAAAGAATGTGAATAGTTGGAGAGAGAGAGAGAGAGAGTACAAAAGTCGTAAACAGAATTTGAAAAGAATAAAGCAAATTGATGAAGGGACAGAGAGAGAAGATGGATTAATTGGGAGGAGTGAGAAAGAAAAACTCAACACTCCACGTGGACACCTTATATAAAAGGGAATCAACTCTCTTGTATAGCATTTTAAAATATAGAGTGCCACGTGGACACTCTCAATGAGGAGGAATCTTAAATGCTCATAAATGCCTTATTTTGCATTTTATTTTAAAAAATATAGAGTGCCACGTGGACACTCTCAATGAGGAGAAGTCTTAAATGCTCATAAATGCCTTGGTTTGCATTTTATAGTATATAGAGATGTGTATGTATATTCCTTGCTTCATAATGCCACCTATTTGTAAATATTATGGTTATATGGTGAAAATGTATGTTATAAATGTTATCATTTTATTTGAAAAATATCTAGCATGTTTAGTTTTTTTGGACATTAAGTTCTCTTTTAAAAAACATGTTTCTAAGAAAATATTGTTAGAATATTTTCATGTTTTGTTTCATTTTAAAACTTGTAAACCCTAATGTATCAAATGTGAGGATAAATGTTATATAACATTTCAAATGGGTTAGGTAAAAATATCAAATGTTATGGATGAGAAAATGTACAATGCGTTAGTTTAAAGTTATAAACTATGATTAATTGGTATAAACTTGCAAATGTTGAAAGACACACCTAAAGTTATAAATATTGAAAAATGAACCCTTAAATAGTAAATATTACAAAGTTATGATAATTATTGAAAATGCGGCTGGGGCTATATGAAATTATTTGTATCTTAGGGTACACATACAAATATTCAATTTTTAACCAAATTTTATCTTGATTAATAATTAGGTGTGCATGAAAAATAAAGTCCAAATCAACTTATATCCAATCTCACAATCAAACCAAACACACAGAAGAAGAACATGAGAAAGAATATCTTACAAGAAAAACCTAGATTTCAGCACTGTTAAAGAATTTGACAGACTCAATGACTTATAGACTACTTAGAGCTCCACTAAGTATAATATCCAAGTCTTCAAATCTTCAATAGATATAACACAGTCCATCACCATCAATGGGAAGCAACTCTTCCCTCGATATCCATTTATCAGCTCAGGATGCGATATCCTTTCTTCATCAGCCATTGAGTCGCAACTCCACAATCAGCAGTAGTGTAAAGTCTACAAGAGTTTGATGAGTGTATGGAAATTGGGTTTGACAAAACTCAACAAATCATATTAAGGGATGTATGATTTGAAAAACAAAACTGTTTCTAGGAAACTTTTGGTGCAGGTATAAAAATTGATTTTCGCTAAAAGTTTTGAGTAAAACAAGCAAACATAATTCTTTTTATAAAAAACACGTTTTTCAAGGCGGTGAATGAAAATAGGATTTTCTTTGAATAAAAACCCAGCTTTGTTCTAACGAGATGAAGTCTCATTCGAGTGAATTACTTAGTTCGTTCCAACGAGATACTAATAAGCTTCCAACGAGAGTGTGCTTGCTGAGCATAGACCTTTTATTTGAAGTTCATTTAAAGTCAATGCTAACAAAATCAGTCAGTCATTCCAATGAAGATCAACCACATTTGAATGAGAACATGATCTCTTTCTAACGAGATTACAATCTCGTTCCAACGAACTTAAAATTAAACAAACTTATTTTAAAAATCCTTTTATGAAAAAATACCTCGAGTAAAAATTCATCCCATAATATAATAGACTGAGAAATATCAAAACCATAAAATTCGTATACCTCCATAAAGTGTTTATGTCAATTCCAACGACTTGAAATTCGGAAACGATAATCGATCACTAACATGCCTTCAAACGATCGTAAAGGCATATGCCGATGTAGTGTTTGGTTTGTAACTTTGGCTTGTAATGGGATACGCCAAAATATCTAATCTATGAGAAACTATAAAATCTTTCTCTTACAAATCTCCCCCTTGGCTATGCCAGTACAAAAATAAAAATTGAAACCAAATTAAAATAAACTCCTAAGGTAGTGGATCCTAATTTCCTCCCAAACCCAACATGGAATGATATTCTAGGCTTTGTCTTTAACTAAAATTCTTCATCTTGTGTAGTCCATGAGATCATCATCAAAGTGGAAGAGACCTACACGTATGAAACAAAAGAATACTGTGACACATATGAGTTTTAAAGAAAGATAAAACTCTCCCTCAATTTGTTCTCCCCCCATTTATTCCATAATTGACAAAAGGTAAAAAGCGAAGAATAAATAGTAAGCATCACATGAATCCAAAATAAATAACATCACAAAGACAATCAATTAAGCATATGCGATGAGATTTCTAAAAATCTTTCCAAACAACTATTTTTGAAAATTTTCAAACTTTTTCAAGTATAAAATGTACATATAAGTACAAAATACATAGCACCATGGAATATCACAAAAATAATCGAATCATGAAAGAGAAATGTAATTGTGTGAAAAAATTTCATGGGCAAATCAACATAGGCATTCATAACATAGGCACACGAAGTTAATGAGATAAATTTAAAGAAAGAATTCAATTTCAACATTAGGTGTAATGTTGAAATTAAACAAAATTGTCTCGATTTATGCAACATGTCATGAATTTAAATGCTTCTCGAATCAATAACGCCGAATTATTTAATGCTTTTCAAGAGAGTCCATTGTGCAAACTCATTGATCTTCTACTTTATAACACCCTTAAATCTCACATATTTAAGAATTCACTCTCAAATTTTTGAAGATATCATAATGCTTATATCTAGGGAAGCATTAATAAAAATAAAATTGGCCTTTGCAGTTCCATTTTTGTGTGTTGTTAATCTTTTAGGATCTTTTTGCAAACGGTGGCTTTTAACACAAAGATAATTTTATCTTTCATAGCCCATTTCCATTGCTTAACATAAAACAACTATTTTCGGGAAACAAATTCGGGAAATGGTTCTTACAATCACAACTTATTTCTAGTACATTGGGTTTGTTATTTAACACCATTGAGATGAAAATATCGTATTCAACATATGACAAGTAAGTACAATATTCATAAAGTCTGTGCATATGTGCAATAAATGTGATAAAGCGTCTTTCATGAAGAAAGTAATCATCAATGAACAACGAAATTCTATCCACACATTATTAAGCACACTAAAGAAATGAAGCCATGTCTCAAAACACAATGAAAAAGTCACATAAATGGATGGAAAGCAGGGGTGATTCAAACATCTTAGATGCACATCCATATATAGTGAAAAAAGAAAATACAAAATCTTTTTGTATTTTTAAAAAAAATATCAAAAATAAAATCTTTTTGGAAATTTTCAAACTTTTTCTTAAAAATCGAAACTTTTTTGGATTTTTCAAAATATATCAAAAAGCAAAAAGAATAAACAACTATAAGAATAACAATACAATATAAATACAATCTAGCAACAGGGATAAAAGACATGAATATGATAATCACCCTATACTAGATAAAATGACCGAATTTAATTAATAGAACAAATAACTAAAGGCTTTCTAAGATTCTCGAATGTAAGTGCATCTAAAGGTTTCATAATAATATCGGTTAATTGACATTTGGTGCTCAAAAAGCTTGAGAACATGACCTTCTACTCAAAGAGATCATGAATACAATTCTCATGTATCCTATTGTGCTTTGTGCGAGAATGTTGAACCGAATTATGGGATATATGAATTGTACTCATATTATCACGCAAGATAGTCATTGTTCCTTGGGAGATCCCATAATCTTCCAACATTTGCTTCATCCATAAGAGTTGTGTAACAATTCCTGGTGGCTATATACTCGACCTCCGTCGTGCTAAAAGATATGGAGTTTTGCTTCTTGATCAACCAACATACAAGAGCACTCCTAAAGTTTAAACACCCACCGAGGTGCTTCTACAACCATCAAAATCCTCAGCCCAATTGACATCCGAATAGGCGGACAAACGGTCAGTGGTATCAAAGGAATACCAAATACCATAAGAAAGAGTGACACTCACATATTTAATGATACATTGAAGTGCGAGAAAGTGAGACTCTTTTAGGGATGCTTGGTAACGCGCATAAACTCCAATGCCAAAGGAAATGTCGAGATGACTAGCGGTCAAGTAGAGAAGACTATATATCATGCTCCTATAAAGGGTTTTCTCTGCGTCCTTGCCTAAAGTGTCTTTGATAATCTTAGTCTATGTACTCATAGGGGTTCCTTAGTGTTTAGTGGAGTCTAAGCCAAACTTTTTCCCTATGTCCTTAGCATATTTGTATTGGGTTTGGGATATAAATATCTCATCCTCAAGTTGAAAAACCTGGAGACCTAAGAAGAATGTAAGATTACCAACCATGATCATCTTAAACTCACTCTTCATCTTGTCCTTAAACGTGTTAGCATATTGGAAAGACGTGGATCCAAAGAATATGTCATCCACATAGACTTGGACAACTAATATAGCACCATTCTCTCCTCACAAATAACGTATTATCCAATCCCCCTCTCTTTAAGCCACGATCTAAGAGATAAGAAGTTAGACTCTCGTACCAAGCACAGATTTCTTGCTTCAAACCATACAAGTCCTTCTTAAGATAATAGATGCTCCTTAGGTGCTTTAGGTCATCGAACCTCTTTGGTTGTTCCATGTACACTTCCTCCTGTAGAGTGCCATTAGGGAAGGCACTCTTGACATGCATTTGATATAACTTGAATCATAGATAACATGTTATGGCAAGTAGTAAGCGAACAGACTCAAGCCTAGAAATATGATAAAATGTCTCGTCAAAGTCTACACCCACAATATGTGTGTAGCCTTAATTGACCAACCTAGCCTTATTGCGAACTATGGTTCCATTCTCATCCATCGTATTTTTTTAAATCAACTTGGGAACAATCACATTAGTCTCCCTAGGTCGGGAGAATAACTCCGAAACATCATTCTTTCAAAACTGAAACAACTCATCTTGCATAGTGGATATTTAATGCTCATGCTTCAGTGATCCTTTCATGTTTTTTAGTTCTACTAAGGAGGTGTAGAAAAAAGTAGATAATCACATTCTTAGTTGAGAGTGAGACACCCCGCCCAATTAAATATTGGATGATCAGTTATTTATAAAATTTATAACAGAATGTTTGGTTGGTTCATTCTTAGCATCACTGTCGAAAACTTAAATCCAATTAATTACCTAACATTTAATTAAGCTAGTGTCAAAACATTTTCCAATTAAACTTGAAACCAATTAATTCATTTAATAAACTTCTTAACATGCAATTATATCATACACAAGAGTTGAATGCTGACTGAAACAATTACTGAATAATTAAGACTGGACAAAATCCTCTTGTTCAAAGTAACAAACCAAACAAAAATAAATACTCAAACCAACTGAGAAGAACTACAAACTAAACTGATCACAACTCTGCTAATGAGAATGGGCGACACATGCCCTAACTGAGATATCCGAACTAGGAACTGAATGAAATGAGAGAAGCGTTTAATCTCAAATAACCCGTAACTTCCACAACAGCTGCAGCTCGGCAAACCATCCATGTATCTAGAATCAGTGTCCCTGTGGCTGAGCACCTGTACTAATACATATATATATATATAGCAAAAGAGAAAAGAGATGCAAGAAACGGATCAGAGCCCGATGTGTAAAAATATTTGTTTTAGCAAGTATTTAAAATTGCATTAAAGCAAGTATTATATGCATGTTAGTTCGAACTCTCACATGAGATTCTCACCTCTCGACTAGTGTGCACGCCTAACGCACATCTACTCCAACCTAGCCATCTGAAACTTCTAACTAGGTGATAGGCTTATCCATTTAATTACCCCTCGTAGTAGTATTCCACTTATCATTTTGAATAAGTGTTAACACACTAAAGTCAAGTATTCACTATTTACATTACTGAAGATTTCACTATCTTAATAATCTGATATGTTCTCATTTTAAATATACCAAAAGCATACATATATATATCTTTCACTATTATATATATGCATTAACCCAATCTTAATATCTTAGAAATGTCACATTGCAAGTATAACACAAGTATATATAAATTATCACCACTATTTATATATATACTAACACAGCACCCCAAGGCTATACTTGTAGTGCATTGCATACTCTGCTATCATGTCCCGGTACATCTCGTACTCAAACAAGGACACTCGGTTCGAAAGTCTCCCACGAACCATATATACAAAAACACATAATGGAGGGGAACATAGTTCACATACCTATGGGTCACGCATATACCTACGCTCCCATAGTCAGCGACTTACCAACTCACAAGTAAGTTTTTACAGTCCTATGTTCTGAGATACAAGTCGAAAATCCCCTCAGGATAAGATTGTCTCTACACCACCTCCCGTGATAACAAGCAACTAGGTATGTCATACACATAATACTAGCAAGTAATAGGTATTCACACAACCCATCCAATAAAAAGGTATGCACAACTAAGTGCCATATTCCATACATAGTATTATTATCACTAAATACTATCAATGTATTTTAAAATACGATATTCTCTCTCTCGTAGTATATTTCTAAGCATAATATGTCGCCTAAAAATCCTTAATACAAGATCATAATCAGTTCCCACAATTTACCATAAATTTTATTCTTAAGTTCCATATCGTTAGAACTAACATTATAAGTATTCATTACGTAATGATTTCGACGCATTTACAAATTTTATTATCTCTCTCTCGTAATCTTTAAGGTAAACTCACCGTCCCAAATATTTAAATCAATACACCTAACCAACTCCCAATAGTTCTGCACTGTTTTGGTTCATCGAACACTAATTTTCCTCACTCAAATTAACCGTTTACTAACATAGGGGAAAAATAATTCTCTCAAATTTAGAAATCTCGCTCGAACCAGAATGGATCTCGCTCGAACGACTTCCACGTGTGACAACCAATCTCGGTCGAACGACTTCGAGCGAGATCTCGCGACTTGGACTGTTTCGTCTTCACCCTTAGGCAGTCTCATTTTTAACCATTTTTCAACCGTAAAACCACTAAAATATCATCCCAAACTCCAATCAATTATTCCCAAATCGAATCCTAACATTTGTAAATGAATTCTAACAACCTAGAATCATTAAATCATCACCAATCATTCATATATTCCGAAATCACCAATTTTATTGTCAAGAACCCTAGTTTTTAAATTAATATGCATAACCTCTAAATTAAGCTCAGATTTGTTCATGAATATCATCTAAATTTCGTAGGCATCATCCTATCTACATATGGTATTCAAATCCTTATCAAATCAGCCCTAATTTATGATATAGTTCTCCAATTTCACCCAAATTAACTTTCATAACAAAGGTTTATTAACCTAGACTAACATGAACATAATTATTGCTAAAGAAAGCAAGCAATAAACACTTGCCTCGATTTCGAAGGTCTGGTCCGTTGATGTTGCTGGTATGGAAGTGTTCCTCGCGTTCCGATCTACACGATGGTGGTGGTGGTTGTGCAAAGTGGTGAACATAGCTTCTCCTCCTTTGGAATTTGCTCTGCCTCACCCATTGTGTCTCTCTCTTCATTTTGGTGTAACCTAACCCTAATTGTCACTAATTAGCTGATATATTATTCCTCTAATTTTCGTTCATTTAATTCCTCCAAAAATCCAAATTACAAAACTACCCCTACCGGGTGCCGGCTTGGCCTAAAAATGTCCCGGAGTTCAAATAAAATACTCGGGTAGAGTTTTCTGACTATCTCGACCCCTTTGGACTCAACGGTGCACTCGAAATGATCATACGAGTTACTTAAAAAATAATTTACTTTATTACTTCACTTAATTAGTTCTGACACGACGCACACGCGCGTCCCAACTTACTACACCAAACTGCTGTATTTCTCTATCACGATAAATTATATAAAAATCGTCATTCCATATTACTTATTCTCACAGTAATATTAATAGTTACTAACTTCTCGTCACGCTAGTAAATATTCAATTTAAATCCGGATTAATAATTAATTCTCACATTTTAATTTAATTAATCCCACAATAATAATAAATCACGTAATTATTTAAGTTTTCAAAAATACGGGGTATTACATGTGGGATCACCAAGTATAGAGGAAAGGTCATGTCTCTTTTGAACCTAAGAGGGTGGATCCTCAAAATCAAGCATGGGGTCCACCAAGGTAGTACGAGGAATGATGAGATCGTCATTGTTGATGTAAAAAATTAGATTACTCTAATTATTTAATCACAGATAAATAAATGAGACAAAGAATTTTAAAGTGGTTCAGCCTTATATGAATGGCCTACGTCCACTGTTATGTTATTGCCGAGTGTTTGAGAATTCTCGATTATAAGTTCTATCAAGAAATTCCCGTCCCCTTGAATGAGGGTGATACAAGGTATTTATAGCCCTTAGGCTGTACATGAAAATCGGTTATATTAAATGATATACATATGAAAGGATAATTCATTTAATGCTATTCAAGCGTGTGCGTCAAGATGATAAGCATTCAATGAATAGTTGAACTGCTGATTATCTGGCAATAAATGTTGTGGCCGAGGTGCTGCTGCTGTGGTCGAGATACAGCTCGGACCGCCTTAGTTGCTCGTCGTTCAGGAGTTCCTCGGAGTGTTGGAGTTCCTCGGAGCGTTGGAGTTCCTCGGAGTATCCTTGTTGCTCGGAGCGAACATGACTTGGTCGGGGAAATGAACTTCCTCGTTGTTATTGTGCCACGTAGATTGACATGTGTCTTCTTATTATTCGTCCACATCAGCATACTAATTTTGGTATCAACAGAAGCCCCCAATGTTTCATATTTCGAACTTTGAGGAGTATGGAATATTCTTTCTCGGTATATGGAAATATTAAATGACTTTCCTGGGTTTTAGGAGCATTTTCTTCATATTTGAATTTCCTTCCAAATTCGCAGAATTCGCCTTTTTGCATTTTTATAAGCGCTTCGATCGTCGTGCCCTTTTTGTCCTTTTAGCCGCCGGTAGCGTAATAGTTTCCTTTTTGTAATAATTTCTTTCGCCGTTTCCCAAGGCAAAGTATTTAAGCTTCAGAGGCAATCCCATCGTCTCCTACCTTTTTCAATTTCTACTTTCGAGTTTTCTATAGCTTTTCTCTCTCTTGTGCGTTCATCCCTTTCTTCGTTTGTTTACCAACAGATCTCCTTTTAACTGTAAGATTTTCTTCCTTCTTCTTCATTTCTTTTTATTCACCATGGTTTATATTATCGAATCTCTTGAGAAATTCCGTTCTGACTTTTCTATTCCTTCTTGGGTAACTTTGGAGGATCTTTCTGAGCCTTCAAATTATTTTAATTTGGCTGAGGGACATTGGTTCCCTAGCCTCTTTATTGCTGAATGTGGATTTTCTTTTCCACCAAACCCTTTGTGTTTAGAGTTCTGTCAGTATTTCGATGTTGTCCCTGCAAAAATAGCCCCCAACACATGGAGAATAGTTAATGGGGTGTATAGGTTAAATCAAACTCATTGAACTCGTATAGGAATTCCTGAGATTATGTACTGTTATAGATGGGCTGTTTTAGATAATGTTTTTTATTTAAAAACTAGATTTTTTAATAGGGCCTTAGTAGTTAACCTCCCTGATGCAAATAGGGATTATTTTGAACACGCGGTAGTTATCAAAAATTGGCAACACACCCCTTTGGTTGGAGACGAAGTATATCAAGGTCCCAGATGCCCCCCATATGGCAATGGGATAGGTTATTTTCACCTTATTTTATTTTTGAAATTACGATTTCATTGTGTTTGACAAAATGTATGACTGAGATTTCACTATGTATTTGTTTGCAGTTGACAGTAAGAGAAAAACCCCAAAAGAATCAGAAGTAAATATTAAACATTTGAAACATATCTGGAATTTGCATCGAAGAGTTGCAGACGAGCACATCAGGTCTTCTTCATATTTGTTGCAGTATAGGAGTTATACTACATCCTTTACTGCTCGTCCTGTAGTCAATACCAGTGAACCAGCATCAATTCCTGAGGACTCTTCTCCAGAATATCACATTCCTTTAAGTCAGAAGATGGGCAAAAGAAGAGTTCCTGCTATCTTCGAAGAGACTTCCTCTGCTGGAGATGGAAAAAGAAATAAGAATGACGTCCCAAAGGGGATAAAGAAACTAGATGCTGCCCCTTCTATTGCTTCTCAGAAGGCTGCCGAGAAGCCCCGAGTGGCTCCGAGCAAGAAAAGTGCACCTGTGGAAGTGGTCCCAACCAAAAGCTCTTCTTTGGTTGAGACTGTTGAAGTGCCACCGAGGAGACTAAAGAAATCCTCCTCGATCAATTTTTCTAAAACCATTCCCCAGCTCCAAGCTAGTGGAGCTGGAGTTCCAACTATTATACCCCCGAGTTCTTCAATGAGCTCGGTAAAGACTTGGACTATTCCTGAAGTCCAAGGAATTGAAGAAAACATGTCTAGGGATATACTGACATCCCTAGCTACTCGTCACATTACTTCAGTAAGTTTCTCTTATCCTGAATTTTTCTTTCTTTCAGTCAACATATGTATCTTGGCACTGACTTATCATTACCTTCTTTTTCAGCTGGTGAGTTGCTTTAACACCATAGTGAAGAAAGATTAAGCAATCAAGGCTTCTAGTTCCTCGTCTGGAGTAGAGGATGCTTTACAGGGCTTGGCCCAATCTTTGAAGGATTCTCGTAAAAAATATGACGAGGATAGGGTTGAATGGGAGAAGCAGTTGACTGCAACTGAAGCAGAGAAAGTGCAGCTGGGAAGTAAAGTGAAGGATTTGGAGAGGGAGAATAAAAAATATGCCGAGAAGCTCACAAGATTTGGGGAGCTTGAGAATAAGTTGAAATTGGCTGAGGAAGAGCTGACTCTTCTGCGAGAAGTAAATCGCCAGAAGGAGGAGGTGGAGGTCAAGTTGAAAGCCTCCGAGGATCTTCTATCCAAGAAGCTCTCCTCGGAGAAAATGAAAAGAAAAATAGCTGTGAAAAAATCATTTTGAACTGGTTGGGACAAATGATGGGATAGGGAGGTAGCAGCGATGATGACCCAGGTGCAGTATGGGAGTTTAAAATACTTCCGAGATGGTTGGGTTGCTGCCTTGCAAGAATTGAAGGTGAGCGAGGACTCTGAGCTATTTTAACAACATCTTCCTGTCCTTCCTCCAGCAATTGAAGATGAGGATGAAGACGAATCTGCATCCGAGGAGTCTTCAATGACAGTGGGTGATCAAGTCCTTGCTCCACAACCCAATCAGACAGCTACCGAGGAGATTTCGTCTTTGCCTGCTCCTCCTGAACAAGTCCCAACTTCCGTCGACTAAATTATTGTTTCCACCGAGCAACCGAGCTCCTCGTCCCAGCCTCCCGAGAAAGTCTTGGGAGACAAGGAAAATGTGTGAAGTTGTTCGGTATTCTCTTTCTGTTTTTCTTTTTCTTGTACTCTGTATTCTGAACGCTGTACTCCTTTTGATGATGTAATAAAATTACCTTTTTTGTTCCTCTACATTGTTGATGCTCTGTCTGCTTTTTTTTTTATTAACCCTTGCCTTCTCTTCTTTATTAGTTTATGGATAGAATGGAATTGCTATCTGCCAATGATATAAAACTGATGCAACAATGCCATGAGTATTATAAGGCTGGTCACACAAACCTAAGTGCATCAGAAGTTGCCGACATCCTTGGTCATGATGCTTCAGAGCAGGCAGTCGAAGCTTATCGGTACTTGAAGGACTTACTTGATCGAGCTGTGGCCAATAACGTGGATTACTATGAAATGATCGAGGATCTTCAATATACTTTAGAAGATTTTCACACTCAGTACAAGGAATCAACTGCCCTTTTGCACGAGGGGTATGAAAAGAGGTATCAACAGCTTTCTGCCGAGACAGGCCACAAAAAGATCCTTGCTGGGTATGATGTCAGGGAGAGAACCCTTAGGGGTGAAGTTGAAGCTTGTAGACAGATTGCCGAGTTGCTAGAACAAGAAAATAACAATTTACAGAAAGAGCTAGCACAATTGAAGTCTGCAGCTTCCTCTTCAACATCTGTAATCCCAGTGATTGATGAGGGATTTTCCTTCTTAGAAGTTGAGAATGCCAAATTAAGGTAAGAGTTGGACACCTTGAGAAGATCTGGTACTTCTACTGCTACTCGGGGATGAGGAAGAGGTTCTCGTGGACGAGGAAGAGCTGCTCAGAATGTTATCGAGGAACCAAGTTCTCGACCTGCTCGGGGAGGATCAAGAGCTCTTAGTCGTAATGTTGAAGAAGCTCGTACTCGATCAAGATTGGAAACTCAAGCGTTCCAATTGAATGCAAAAGATCGGGCTTTGTCTGAAATGTCCAAGAAAATCCAAACTGTGGAGGATCAACTTGCTTCGACAAAGTCTGCTCTGGATAATAAGGATGTTTTTGCCAGAAACCTTCATGAGCAGTTAGAGAGAATAACTTTCCAATTCCATAAACAACCTCTTGAATTCTGGATGGCAGGCTACAATGAGGCCCTTTGTCACTTGGATGCTCGCATTGAAAATGCCAATAATGAAGGTTATAAACAGGGATGGTTGAACGCCTTGGGTGTATTAAAACTAGAGCAGGGCCATTATTTATGGGATTACCATGCTCCTGGGCTGCTCGATCTACCAAATCCACCATTCAATCTTGATATGAGTTGGATCCCTGCTCGGGCCATCCCTCGTCGTTTGATCTCCTAGTATCTTGGTGACTATGCCCTTCATTCGCAGGTTGAATTATCTCGTCCGGAGCATTTACTGGATACACCGTCAATAATGAACGTCAGAATGCTGCGAGATCTTAACTTCATTAATTCTCCCCTTTGCTTGGAAGATCCTCCTGCTGGCGAGGAGCCTCTTTCAAAAGCTGAAGGAAAAAAGCCAATAGAATAGGAAATTCTGATGTAATGATTAGTACACAATTTAATATCAATGTAATAAACTTGTGTAATTCATTTTGACTTTAATGAAAGAATTTAATTTTTGTTTGCAAATCCGTATTGCTATTGTCTTTGTCAAACACTTTATATTTGTACTTGCATAACAATATTGTGTGGTTCATCGACCAACTTAGTAAAAATTATAAGTATTAGTAATGTTGCTCGATCACTTAATAATAAAGTAATGAGTATAAAAATGTTTAAAATCATGTCCAACCAACCAAGGTTGTTAAATCGTGCTCGTCGACCAATTATGGTTAGTGAGAGTTTTATTCCCGACTAACCATACTTGGTAAATTTTTGTCTTTTTCATAAAATGTGTCCGACCAATCAAGGTCGATAAATTTTCCTCGTCGACCAACTACAGTTAGTGGGTTTTTATCCCCGATCAACCATACTTGGTTCAGTTTGGAATATTTTGTTCTTCGAGGAACTTTTTGTACTTACCTTCCGACCAACATAAGTTGGTATTTGAGAGCATATCTTGCTTCCTAGCCAAACACGTTGGCATTTTTAGGGGTCTCGTGTTCTCGATCTTTTACCAATCGGAGTTGGTCTGAGTTCGAACTATCATGTCCACTTGCCCCTTTACCAAAAATTGGTCTGAGCCAGTGTCAGCCTCCTAACCAAAAGGAGTATGGGGTGTTCTCGCCCTTTTACCAACCGGAGTTGGTCTGGGTTCGAACTATCATGTCCACTAGCTCTTTTACCAACCTGAGTTAGTCACGCTAGTGTACGCCTCCTAACCAAAGGAGTATAGTTTGTTCTCGCCCTTTTACCAACCGAAGTTGGTCGTGGGTTTGAACTATCATGTCCACTAGCTCTTTTACCAACCTGAGTTGATCACGCTAGTGTACGCCTCCTAACCAAAGGAGTATAGTTTGTTCTCGGCCTTTTACCAATCGAAGTTGGTCGTGAGTTTGAACTATCATGTCCACTAGCTCTTTTACCAACCTGAGTTGATCACGCTAGTGTACGCCTCCTAACCAAAGGAGTATAGTTTGTTCTCGCCCTTTTACCAACCGAAGTTGATCGCGGGTTTGAACTATCAGTGTTGCTTTTATTGTTGAACAGCGTAGTGTTGTACACTAGTATTCCCCGAAAAACTTTCGATAAAAAGAAAAAAAATGGAGAAACATCATCGTTTTATTCATATTGATGGAACTGCTTTACATTTTACATCACTGATAATACTTGCGTAAGTGTTCAGCATTCCATGCATTCTTAAATTCCTCTCCTTCTAGAGTTGCTATTCGGTAGGTTCCTGGTCGAACAACTTCTGTAACTCGGTAAGGTCCATGCCAATTTGCCTCCAACTTATTGTGCTTCTGAATGACCTTCTTTAGCACGTAATCTCCTTCTTTTAAGTCGCATTTCTTCACCCTCTTGTTGTAGAACATGGCTATTCGTTGTTGATAAGCAACATTCCTAATGGCTGCCTCTTCTCTAACCTCCTCGAGCATATTCAAATCTAATCTCCTCATCAAGTCGCTGACTGGGGAATTAAAATTCAGCACTCTGTGTGTTGGAAGACCCAACTCGACAGGTATTACGGCCTCACTTCCAAATGCCAGCATATATGGTGATTCTCCAGTTGCTGGTCGGGGGGTTGTTTGGTAAGCCCACAATACTGACTGTAGCTCATTAATCCAGTTAGCTTTAGCCTCACTTAGCCTCTTCTTCAAACCATTTAGTAATGTTCTGTTCGTCCCTTCAGTCTGTCCATTGCTTTGAGGATGGCCTGGTGCTAAATGAATCTTCAAAATGTTTGACTGATGACAATAGGCGGCAAACTCCTCGTTATCGAATTGTGTTCCATGGTCTGTGATGAAAGCATGAGGGAGACCATATCGGCAGATTATGTTCTTCCAAACGAACTGGTATACCTTCTCGTATGTCATATCAATCAGAGGCTCAACTTCTACCCACTTAGTAAAATAATCCACTGCGACGACGAGGTACTTGAATCTTCCTCGGGTCATTGGCAGTGGTCCAACCAAATCCATTCCCCACATGGAAAATGGACAAGGGGAAGTTATGGGTGTCAATAATGCTTGTGGAGTTCGTCGGATGGAGGAAAAACGTTGGCATTTATCACATCTCTTAGCATAGGCTATACAATCAGCCCTCATCGTTGGCCAGTAGTACCCCTGCGTCATCACTCTTTGTAAAAGTGTTCGACCTGCTACATGTGCTCCACAAGACCCTTCATGGATCTCTTCAATCAATTCTTTCACCTCGGAGGGATGTACACATCTCTGTAATCCTACCATAATTCCTCGTCTATACAAAACACCATTAGTTAGTACATACCGAGCAGCTTTAAACTTCAATTTCTTTGCAGAGAGCTTATCCTCCAGCAATTCTCCCTTCTCAATATATGCCCTGATGGGATCCATCCAAGATGGTCCTAAATCAACGGTAATAATGTTCATCATCAGGTCTTCATCTATGCTCCGACTTTCTAATACTTCAATTGGTATCGTTCTTCGCAGCTCGGTACGAGTAGCTGATGCTAGTTGGGCCAGTGAGTCTGCTTATGCATTTCCAGTTCTTGGTATTCTGATCAACTGAATGGCTTCAAATTCTGCCAATAACTCCATCACCTTTGCATGATACTTGACCATTAATTCTCCTTTAACTGCATATGCTCCCATTATCTGATTCACCATTAATTGAGAATCACTGAATACCATCACTTGTTGCGCTTCCATAATCTTTGCTAAATTAAGACCTGCTATCATCGCCTAATATTCAGCCTCATTATTGGAGGCTTTGAATTGGAATCGCAGGGCATATTCTATATCAATCTCGTCTGGGGTTTTCAAAACAATCCCTGCTCCACAACCTGTTGTGCAAGATGACCCATCTACATACAATCTCCATGTAGGTAATTCGTCTTCAAATTTCTTATCTGACAGAGTTCCTCGGTGAAATATCTGCTATTTTCTTTCATCCTCCCCTGGTAATTTTTGCTCCTCGTCGACCATCTCTTCTCACCCTTTTACCAACCGGAGTTGGTCTGGGTTTGAATTTGATGATCTTTCTACATCCACAAGCCTTTTTACCAACCGGAGTTGGTTTGGACTTATGTCTGTTGATCCTGTAACATCCACAGGTTGATCGGCGAGTAACTTTTGTTCCTCGGGGGTATCAGGATATGTAAACTCTGCGATAAAATCTGCTACAGCCTGCCCTTTTAATGATGATCTAGGTTCATACACAATATCATATTCACCGAGCTCTATTGCCCAGTACATCAGTCTCCCTGATTTTTCTGGCTTATGAAGGGCTTGTCTTAATGGCATGTCGGTATACACGATGATGGTATGGGCCTGGAAATATGGCCTCATTCTTCTACTTGCTTCAATTAATGCTAATGCCAATTTTTCCAGCTTTGGGTACCTGACCTATGCACCTCGGAAAGCCTTACTTGTGTAATAAATTGGTTTCTGGACTCCATTCTCCAATCTGATCAATGCTGAGCTGACTGCATTCTCTGATACTGTCAGGTACAAGTAAAACTTCTCTCCCATAACTAGACTGGATAACAATGGAGGTGCTCCCAAATATTTCTTCAAGTCTTGAAAGGCTTTTTCACATTCATCATTCCACTCGAAAGTTTTTCGAAGTGTTTTGAAGAATGGGAGGCATCTATCAGTTGCTCGGGATACAAATCTGTTGAATGCTGCAACTCGTCCTGTAAGACTCTGCACCTCTTTCTTTGTCGTTGGAGATCGCAACCTTAAAAGAGCTTTGATCTTTTCTGGATTCGCCTCAATGCCTCGTTGGTTGACGATGTACCCGAGGAACATTCCTTCTCGTACTCCAAATGTGCACTTCATTGGGTTGAGCTTCATCTGGTATTTATCCAGTTGATCACAGGTCTGACCTAAGTCAACTAGATGATCAACAGCTTTCTTGCTCTTTGTTAGCATATCATCGACATAGACATCCATATTGCAACTGATTTGTTCGGCAAAAACCTTGTTCATCAGCCGCTGGTATGTCGCTCCTGCATTTTTCAAACCAAAAGGCATAACATTATAATAATAAGTTCCCCTAGGGGTAATAAAAGAAGTGTTTTCCCTGTCTTCATGTTTCATTTTGATCTGGTTGTAGCCAGAGTAAGCGTCCATGAAGCTGAGCAGCTCGTGTCCCGAGGTAGCATCCACTAGTTGATCAATTCTGGGCAATGGAAAGTGATCCTTTGGGCATGCCTTGTTGAGATCGGTGAAATCAACACACATTCTCCATTTATTATTTTTCTTCTTTACCATCACCACATTTGCTAACCAGTCTGGATATTTCACATCTTCAATGAATTGGTCTTTCTGGAGCTTCTCGACCTCCTCCTGTATAGCTTGATTTTTCTCGGGACTAAATACTCTTCTTATCTACTTTACGGGTTTAATCTCCTTATTCACATTGAGCTCATGACATAAGAAGTTCGGATCTATTCCTGGCATGTCTTCATGACTCCATGCAAAAGTTTTTTTTCTATTTTTCAAAAAAGTTATCAACTCTTGTTTTATTGAAACCTCCAACGACGAACCTATCTGGGTTACTCGTTCAAGATGTTCGTCGTCCAGAATAACATTTTCTGTAGATTCCACCACCTGTCCTTTTACAAGTTGGGATTCATCTCTGGGATCAAGTGTTTCAATTTCTGTACCTTCCTCCACCTGGTAGGTAGTAGTCTTTTTCCTTGACTCTTCAAGCTCCTCTTGCTCGACAGATGAATAATAGCATTCCCGAGCTACTTTTTGATGACCTTTCACAACTCCTACTCCGAAATTTGTTGGGAATTTTAAGCACTGATGTACTGTAGATGGGACTGCTTCGAACTTCTTCAAACCAACTCTTCCCATGATGATGTTGTAAGCTGACTGCACGTTCTTATCCATCACAAAGAAGCGTATTCTCTCTGTTCGACAAGCAGGCCAAGTTCCAATGAATATATCCAACTTGATCGTCCCAAGTGGAAAAACTTTCTCGCCAGCAAAACCCAGGAGAGGTCTGTGATAAGGTTCCAATTGAGATACTTTCAAATTTAAACTGTCGAAGCATGAGTAGTACATGATGTTCGCCGAACTACCATTATCTACCAAAACCCTTGAAATCACTACTTCTTTCATCCTCATTTTGATTACCAAAGGGTCGTCGTGAGGGTAAAGAACACCTGCCAGGTCGTTTTTTGAAAAACCGATGACCAACTTCTCTTTGTTTACCTTCCTCGGGCGATCCTCTTCAGCCAAATTTATTCGCTGAATATATGAACAAGCTTGAGCCTCTCCAAGGTAAGCCTTTGTTTCTGCAGTAAGGTCTCCTCCTCCTGCATCTCCTCCTGTAATGACATTACAATCAAATGACCCAAAACGTATGGAAAATACCTCTCGTTCTGGCTGCCTTGGTTTCTTAGGAAGATCGGGGTCATCATCTGGATCATCTTTATGGTCTCTCTTCTTTTTCTCCTCTGCTCGACGAGGAGATCTGGATCTTTCTCTAGTTCGGTCATTATTTCTTCTTTCGCCTCCCCGATCAACATACTTTGCTAGTTTCCCTCTTCGGATGAGTGTTTCAATCTTGTTCTAAAGAGCTATGCAATTTTTGGTCATATGGCCATGATCCTTATGGAACTCGCAATATTTCTCCCTATTCCTCGTGTCAAGGTCTGAACTCAATTTCTTTGGCCACTTTACTTCCTCGTTATTCTTGATTTCTTCCAAGACATGATTAATACCCATTTTCAAAGGAGTATAATTATCGAATTTCTTCAGGACTTCCCATGACGACTTATTATTCTTGGAATGTTTGTCACCGCCATTTCCCTTATGCTCTTTCTTAGATTTGTCGCCTTCCTCCTTGGTCTCTTTATCCATATTCTTCTTCGCAGCCATAGCCTCCTCGGCATTCATGATTTCAGCCACTTTTGCCATCAAATCTGACATAGTTGTAGGTGGATCTTTGGCCAAGGTGTAATTCAACTTGTTAGGAAACAACCCACTCATCAAGGTGGTGATTGCTGTCTTCTCTTCATAATCTATTACTTCCAGCTTCTCGTTATTGAAACGAGTTATGTAATCTCTAGTACTCTCACTAGATTTTTGTCTAACACTTAACAAGTGTGTTACTCATTTTACTGGCTTTGCTCCGAAACAAAAATTGCCGATAAACAACTCGGCTAATTGAAAGAAAGTTGAAATCTTACCCCGAGGAAGATTGTTGTACCATATCTGAGCAGATCCAGTAAGAGTTCCTGAGAATGCTCTGCATCTCATCTCGTCAGGGACGGCATAGATGTCGGCAGCAGCTTGATATTGCTGTATGTGAAGAACAGGATCTGTCTTTCCATCATATTTGGGGCTTACTACGGGTGCTTTAAACTTTGACGGTGTAGGAAAATCCACAATAGCCTTGACAAAAGGTGTCCCTTGAACAAAAGTTCGTTGTAGGGGATTCTTCGCCTTATCCATTTCTACCAATCTATCCTCCAACCGTTGAATGGAACATTTCCACGCATCATTTCCTTCCTCGGGTCTATTAGTTCGAGCAATTGATTGTTCTAAAGTGGCCTCTTGAGATCTATCTTGACGAGAAGCTAGTCGTGATTGCGCTGATCCTTCTCTTAGATCTGATGGTTGTCGAAAACTCCTCAACATGGTCTTAGGCGGACTCCTATTCCTCCTAGGACCTAATCGGCTGAAAGGAGATACCCTGCTCAATCTCTCCAAGGCACTGGGTCTCTCTGGAGAGAGAGTGATACGTTGCTCAGTATCTGTAGCCCGCATTGACGAAGTTCGCCCAGGTTGACAAGAGAAATCATCAGATTCTTCATTACAATACGCATCTGTATGCCTGGATCGTGAAGAACGTGCAGGTGCACCGCCATGAAGGGTCTGTATGAGTTGCCGCATTGTTTCTTGCATGGCGGTTTGTCCTTGAGCCAGATTCGTCATAATTCCAGCCAGATCTGGAGGCACAAAGGGATTTGGAGGATTTCTAGCATTTCCATCATTTCGATTGCTGGATTCTGGATTATCTGCCACTGATGATGAATGATTTTTGGTGAAAAATGATAACAACAGTCGTTCCCACAGACGACGCCAATCTGTTGATGTAAAAAATTAGATTACTCTAATTATTTAATCACAGATAAATAAATGAGACAAATAATTTTAAAGTGGTTCAGCCTTATATGAATGGCCTACGTCCACTGTTATGTTATTGCTGAGTGTTTGAGAATTCTCGATTATAAGTTCTATCAAGAAATTCCCGTCCCCTTGAATGAGGGTGATACAAGGTATTTATAGCCCTTAGGCTGTACATGAAAATCGGTTATATTAAATGATATACATATGAAAGGGTAATTCATTTAATGCTATTCAAGCGTGTGCGTCAAGATGATAAGCATTCAATGAATAGTTGAACTATTGATTATCTGGCAATAAATGTTGTGGCCGAGGTGCAGCTGCTGTGGTCGAGATGCAGCTCAGACCGCCTTAGTTGCTCGTCGTTCAGGAGTTCCTCGGAGTGTTGGAGTTCCTAGGAGCGTTGGAGTTCCTAGGAGCGTTGGAGTTCCTCGGAGTATCCTTGTTGCTCGGAGCGAACATGACTTGGTCAGGGAAATGAACTTCCTCGTTGTTATTGTGCCACATAGATTGACACGTGTCTTCTTATTATTCGTCCACATCAGCATACTAATTTTGGTATCAACAGTCATCGAGGGGTGAATCATTCTCACACTCGTGGTCGGGGTAAAAAAAAAGGCCGACGGATCATCGTATCTAGTTGTGATGTTTATTGACTCCATAACCTTTGAGCTTGCAAGGTTAAACACCCTATAAGCCCTACTCGTTGATGAATAACCTAACAATATTCCCTCATCTCTTCGGGAGTCAAACTTTCTTAAGTTCTCTCTATCTCTCAAAATGTTTCAAGGGAATCCCAAAGACAAAACTATGATAGGTTATATTTCTTCCCTATCGACAACTAATATGGCACGTGACACGTGTGTGGATGAAGATATATCCGATTCACCATATGGCATGTGGTATTAACATCTGCCCAAACATGTCTAGGCATGTTTCTCACAAGAAGCATGGATCTATCCATCTCTTGAATCGTATGGTTCTTCCTTTTAATTATCCTATTTTGATAAGGAGTACAAATGATCGAAAAGTCGTGTTTGATGCCTAATTCATCACAATAGCTATCGACCCCGCCTTGTTTAGATTTAGAGTCATTGTCACTACGGATATGACTAATAGTGATACCGCGTTTATTTTGTAGGACACGACACTTGGTTATTAGAAACTAAATCGCATCGGACTTTTCTTTAATAAATCCCATAACAAAGTATCTCAAAAAGTCATTGACCATCACGAGAATGTATCTCTTACTATCAATGCTCTCCCTACGAGTAGGACCTATAAGACCCATATGTACCAATTCTAACACATGAGAGGTGGTAATGGTATTCAACTTCTGATGGGGACTTTGAATTTATTTTCCTTATTGGAAATGATCACAAACAAAGGAAGTTGGTTTTCTAAGCGATGGTAAGCCAAGAACTAGGTCATTATTCACTAATCTCTTAAGATCTCTAAAGTTCACATGACCTAGTCATTGATGCCAAAGGTCCATAGAGGAGATCATAGCATTTTTGCATACAAAGAAGGACTTGGGAATGATCCCATAACAATTATCTTGGGTCCTCACTCCTTATAGTAAAAGCTCAACGAATTTATCATGTACATTACACTCGAACCGATTGAACTTTATGGCAAAGTTTTTATCGTGCAATTAGCTTATGCTAATCAAGTTCTCTTTTAACCCTTCGATGTACAAAACATTATCTAGCTTAGTAAATCTATGTATCTCAACACAATAACATCCGAAAATGCTAGACCTACTTCCATATCTAAAGGTGAATTTTCATTCCTTACGATCCATAAGGTTGGTAAAAATTAACTTGTGCCCGATCATGTGCCTAGAGAACCCACTACCAAAATACCATTGAGAGGTATCTTGAACCTCGAGAGAAATGTGAACAACAAGGGCTTTCTCGTTATGCCGAGGTACCAAAGTAGAGGTAACCTTTTGTTTGCCCTTATCGTTGTTGGATCGAGTAGTAGAATTGGAAGAGTTCTCAAAAGGCATAAACATACTTTAAAATTCTTTCATTAAGTTTTGAGAAGTCACGATTAGGAACTCAACTTTCTCTTTAAGTCTAGCAAATTCTCTACAGCAGTGTAAAATAGTATATGTATGTTGAGTTCTTCCTAACTTGTAGAAAAATTCTCTAAAGTGATCTCCTTTCGCAATAGGTGCAAACATAAATATGATTGGGTTTACCTTGGTTAGCTCATTTAGCGTTGACACTCCATCTTAGTACCCCCTGAATACCTTATCTAGTTCCGAACATTCCTCCTCCCTCCTCCCTCCTTAAACCTTAGGTTATAATTCGAGTATTGATCTGGAGGCCACTAGGTGCTCCCCCGAGCCCCGCTTGACTCCGGTCAATTCTCTAATCTCAGTGAAGCTCAATGAAACATTGAAGGACTCTGAATACCCTTTCCAATGGTCTATTTTGTATGTGAATCAGCCTCATGGTTCGCATGAACGATTCGTTTTACTTCGAGTACTGATCTAAGTCCATCAAACGCTCCTAGGCCTTATTTGAATTTGGTTAAATCTCCAACCTAAGCAAAGCTCAATGAAACCTTGAAGGGCTCTGAATTCCCTTTCCAACGGTCTATACCATCTGCGAATCAGCCTCATGGTTTGCACAAATGATCCATTTAGCTTCGAAAGTCCACTAGGCGCTCTCGATCCCTATTTAACCTTGATTAATTCTCCAAACTGAACGAATTTCAATAAAATCTCAAAGGGATCTAAATTTATTTTCCAACGATCCATGCCGTGCAATAATCGACCTCATGGTTTGCACGAAAGACCCGTTTTACTTCAAAAATCACCCGTCTAGAGACCATCGGGCTCTTTCGAGCCCCGTTTGACTTTAGTCATCTATCAAAATAGATAATGGATCAATGGATTCTTAAAGGGATCTGAATTCTCTTTTCAATGGTAGTGGTATGGTGTACTTTCCTTGCCCAACAAGGAAGGAACTATGCCGATAGGCAGGTCAGAGACCACGCTGATCGATACCCCCAACCCTAAAGTTCACTATTTAAAGAGCCCATGACCAGACTACTGGAGGAGGTCCATTACAGCAGTCAACAAACATTTCCTCAAAATCAGAGAATTCTCAATACCAAAAAAATCCTATTTTCCAAATTTCCCCCACCTCACTTACCTACCACATTTAGTCACCTACCTCATCCTATCATACAACTCTTATACCATTACAAAATCAGCCTACATATCTCCCAAATTCAGCAACAAAAGTCTTCTAGGAGGTCCACCCTCATCTCTTTTTTATTTTATTCATTTCATGTTATTATTCACTTTATTCTCATTTTGTGATATCTTTTAGTCTTGTTTTATTATCTCATATCAAATAATATCCACTTTTATTATTAAAGGTTTATAACAAAAATTATCCATCTACGTGGACCAATCTATATTGAACACGTCTCCTCCTACGTGGCCAAAATCCTAGTCAGCAGATAATAAATCTACTAACCAATATGAAGAATGCCGACCAACACAAGGAATGCCGACCACCACAAGGAAGGTTGACCAACAAGACCAATGAAGCATCATCATGCCAAGGGTCACACTACATATAGTTTATACAACCAATCATCACATTTATTATATAAGGATGTAAATTCTTAATTATATAAAAGCATTCCATCCCTTGACATTTCGACCCTTGACCTACGGGTCACTATAAATGCATTGTATACCTTTCATCAAAGGGATAGTCGAACGGATTCTGGGATATTCTTGTCTACAAGAGTACATTGATTTTTATAACCTCTGAAATCGATAAAACAACACTAAACGTAGGCTTTATTATATAGATGAACCACTTTAAAAACTCTCTCTCTCTTTATTTATCATTACATATTTTATCTATGATTATAAAATTAGATAAAGTCTAGTTTTTTAATCAACAGATTGACATCGTCTATGGGAATGTGTTTCTAAGTACCGTTCTCACTTTCATATACCTTTGTTCAAGACAAGATGAACTAACCTGAGTCTAGTGCCAAAAATGAAGGAAACTCGATTGTTCAATCTGCTCAGCCTATAGAGACAAACCTAACTGGAATCCTTACTAGTATTGTCGTAGGATAAGAGACCATGCAGGAAATAGTGAGGCAACTGGCCCAGTCTATTCAAGACAGATCTCCAATCTTATGCAAATAACAGGCAGTTCTATCACCACGGAGAGAAATTCCGCCTCCACCTCTAAGATCCAACAGACATAGTTATTCCATAACTTCACAAGACAAGTCTTATCATCTAGGAGAAAGTTCATCACTCAGGTCCACATAACCCAATGATATCTGTTCTCTTTCTCCTAAAAGGCCAAGTGTCTTGGAAAGGCTAAGAAGAGCTTCGCCCTTTAACCGCCTGGGACCCCGAGAAAATATAAACTCTCCTAGAGCATTATCCACGAACACCCGACATACGATCGACCAGCAAAAATCCTCAGATAAATCAAGATCAAACTTTCGACGATTTGTACGCGTCGAGCAGACCTCTCAGAAGGAGAGTTTATTGTAAACACATGGTCGGAGTAGCTGAGCTGCTTCGCATAGATAAGATGCATGTAATCCTTCATGGAAAGGATCATTTCAGCGGTTAGAAGATCGGATAGGGGAGATGGCAGAGGCAAAAAATCCTTTACAACGGAGCTTCGTTAAAGGATATCCTTTTATTCAAGAAATTGTGGAGTTTCCTACTCCATCTAAATTTAAAGCCCTATGGTTACCCCCAAATATGACGGTAAAACTGATCATGTTCTCCATAATGAGTAATTTCAAGCTGCAATTGATATTTATTCAGTTCTGATAAAATGAGGTGCAGAGCATTTTCAAGTACCATTACGGGGTCAGCCTAAATATGGTATAATAACCTACCCCAAGGACAAATTACTAACTTCAATCAGCTTGCCAAGCTAGTCATTGGCAACATCAGTTTCGGAGCTACGCCAGTGAAAAGAGTAGCTCATCTTTTGAGTGTAATACAACAGGTGGGGGAAAGTACCAAGGAATACATTACGCATTTTAACAATGAGAAATTATATGTGATTGATTATGAGGAGAAAAAAATCATCATTTCTCTTACGAGTGGCTTACTTCACGAGAAACTATATTGTACTCTGGCAAAAGATCCTCCTAAAGTATGGCTGAACTCATGACGAAAGTAAGAAAAATAATGAACACCGAAGAATCGATGACTGCAAAATAGAGTCCTTCCATGAAGCCTAATACAAAGACTAAACAGAAGGAGCAAAAAGACAAAAAGGAGTAGAAGCCGAAGAAATAAGACAAGCTCAAAAAGTATGGAACCTACACTCCATTGAGTGTTATAATTCACCATATCCTGGAAGAAATCAAGCACAATAAGGATTTACTATGTCCCGAGAAGTTGAGGGCGCCTCCTAACAAGAGGGATAGATCCAAATATTATGAATTCCATAACGATCATGGTCATACAATGGATAACAACATCGCCCTGTAAAATGAGATAGAATCCCTCATCTACCGAGGAAAACTCAATAAATTTATTGATCGGCATCATAGAAGAGAGCCTAAAAGAAGATCAAATTCTCTATGCAAGTTTATATATGACAGGAAGAGAAATTATGAAGATGATCCAGACCTGTCGAAGAAGCCCAATCAACCAGAACGTGAGGTATCTATGACCAGTTTTAGTTCATTTTATTGTCATATAATTACAGGTGGCGATGCAAGAGGAGGTGATCACACTGCCGAAATGAAAGCTTACTTGAATGAAGCCCAGGCTTGTTCCTATATCCAAAGAATTAATTTGAATGAAGATGACCGGTCGAGGAAGGTCAACAAAGACAAACTAGTGATTGGTTATTCAAAAAATGATCTCTGTGGGGTACTTTTTCCCCATAATGACCCATTGGTTGTCAAATTCAGAATCTAGGATATTATTATCACCGGAGTTTTGATTGACAATGGGAGTTCAGCCGATATTATATTTATCCTTACTTTCAGAGTTTATACTTGAAGCTCAGCCAGCTGGAACCCTATCATAGGCCATTAATAGGCTTTTAAGGTGAAAAAGTTTACCCCTTGGAAAAATCAAGCTAGAATTGTTGATCGGCACCTGGCCAGTAAGTCGCATAGAGAAAATACGCTTCTTTGTGATGGATAAGAACGTTCAATCTGCCTATAATGTGATCCTCGACAGGGTAGGATTGAAGAAGTTTGAAGTTGTGCCGTCAACAGTCCATAAATGATTGAAGCTTCTAACTCATTTAGGTGTAGGAGTTATAAAAGGCCACCAGAAAGTGTCCAAAGAGTGTTACTACTCCTCAGCTGAGCAAGAGGACCTGGCTGAATTGAAGAAGAAGACTACCACCTAGCAGGTGGATACCACTGAGCCTAATGGTGAATCTAAAGTTGAAACTTTAGATCCTCGAGATGAAACAAAGTTGGTTAAGGGACAAATTGTGGAAGAAATTGGACGATGATAAGCCAAAAAGAATTATGAAAATCGGCTCAATGTTAGATCCTGTCCTTAAACAGGAATTGATTATGTTCCTGAGGCAATGGAGAAATGTATTTGCTTAGAGACACGGAGATATTCCTAGGATTGATCCCAATTTACTTTGTCATGAGCTCAACATCAGTAAGGATGCTAAGTCGATCAAGTAGAGACGTAGGGTTTTTAGTCCAGAGAAAAATCAAGCTATTCAAGAAGAAGTAGATAAGCTACAGAAAGACCGGTTCATTGAAGATGTGAAGTATCCAGCCTAGTTGGACAATATTGTAATGGTTAAGAAAAAGAATGATAAATGGAGAATGTACGTTGATTTCACCGATTTAAATAAGGCGTGCCCAAAAGACCATTTTCCCTTGTCAATAATTGATCAACTGGTGGATGCTACGTCGGGATATGAGCTTTTAAGCTTTATGGATGCCTATTCTGGCTATAACCAGATAAAAATGAAACTTGAAGACAGGGAAACTACAACACCCTCGCCCCTGAGGAACTTATTATTACAATGTAATTCCCTTTGGTCTAAAAAATGCAGGTGCAACGTATCAAAGGTTAGTAAACAAGGTCTTCGAAGAACAGAAAGGTAAGAACATAGAGGTTTACGTGGATGATATGTTGACAAAGAGTATAAAGCTTCAGATCATATCGCTGACCTCAGTCAGACTTGTGATCAGTTAGAAAAGCATCTGATGAGGCTGAATCCGAACAAGTGTGTGTTTTGAGTACAAGAAGGGATGTTCCTCAGGTTCATAGTTAATCAAAGGGGAATTAAGGCTAATCTTGTAAAAATAAAATCTTTAATTGAAATATAGTCGTCGACCTGCAAGAAAGATGTATAGAGGCTCACTGGAAGAGTGGCAGCCTTAAACAAATTTATTTCCTGAGCAATAGATAAGTTTTTACCATTTTTCAAGGTGTTGAGAAAAACTTTTGAGTGTAATGAAGAGTGTGAAGAAGCACTCCAGGAGTTTAAAAAGTACCTAGGATCACTACCATTGCTCTCCCGACCAGTCTTGGGAGAGAAATTATAGTTATATTTAGCTATTTCTGAGTCAGCAATGAACTCAGCCTTAGTCAGACTGGACAATAGAATCCAAAAAATAGTCTATTATACCAACAAAGCGTTTAGAGGAGCTGAAATCAGGTATCCACGCTTGGAAAAATTGGATTTAGCACTTATTGAGGCTTCTAGACATATGAAATCCTATTTCAAAGCGCACACCATAGTTGTGTATACTAATCTGCCTCTTCGGCAAACACTCTACAAGACTGAGAAGTCAAGAAGGTTGATGTATTGAGAGGTAGAATTGGGAGAGTATGACATTGTCTATGAACCAATGTCTTCATTAAAAGGCCAAGCCTTGGCAGATTTTATTGTTGAATTTACTTATCCGAAGGTTCCCCGACCAATAAAACTTTCTTGCCAATCAGACTTCGAAAGAAGAGAGCTCAGCTCAAAAGCAAGGTGATATGGCTGCTGACCAACTTGAGTCATCCAGAATTCAAGAAAAAGTCCCAGAACTATACAGAGAAAAGTAAGCAGATATTCCAGCATAGATTATTGATGGCATAAAGTTTCAACCATAATGTTCTGTTATGTAATTTGTATGTGGATGGATCTTCATATGCTACTGGCAGTCGAGCAGGTATAATTCTTAATACTTGTGATGATATTGATATTGAGTACGCTCTCAGGTTTCGGTTCAAAGCATCAAATAATGAGGTGAAATACGGAGCCTTGATAGTTGGGATGAATTTAGCTCATTCATTAGGCGATGACCAAGTAGTGGCACATAGTGATTCACAACTGATCGTTAACCAAGTGTTGAATTTGTATAGAGTCAAAGGAGAATTGATGCCCAAGTATCTTGCTAAGGCCATGGAAGTCATCGACAAATTTCTAACCATCCAAATTAATAGGATCCCAAGAATAGAGAATGCACGAGCTGATGCACTTGCTCGACTAGCATCAGCAACAAGAATTGAGATTAGAAGAACAATCCCAATTGAGTTCTTGGATAATCGAAGTATTGATGAAGACATGATGCTTAGTTTCATTGTTGTAGATCTGGGACCTTCTTGTATGGATCCCATCAAATCTTATAATGAATATGGAACCCTACCACCCAATCCTAAAGAGGTTAAGAATCTCCGATATAAAGCAACAAGATGTGTGTTAGACAAAGGAGTTTTATATAGAAGGGGATTGACGATCTCCTTACAGCGTTGTGTTCATCCAATAGAGGTGGAATATTTGATCGAGGAAGTGCATGCAGGTTCTTATGAAGCTCATTTAGCTAGAAGATCATTGCTGCAATGCATCAACACTCAAGGATATTACTGGCCGACCATGAGGGCAGATTGTACAGCCTTTCCGAGAAAGTGTGATAAGTTTCAGAGAATTTATACCATTTATAGAACACCTAATACTGATTTAACACCAATACCATCACCTTGGTCGTTAAATTGACTTGGTTGACCCACTGCCGACCACCAAAAGAAGGTTCAAATGCTTAGTTGTTGTTGTGGATTACTTTACCAAATGGGTGGAGGCAAAGCCATTGGTCGATATGCCTTATGAGAAAGTATATCAATTCATCTGGAAGAATATAATCTATCGATATGGTTTACGATATGCTTTCATTACAGATCATGGCACCCAGTTCGACAACAAGGGGTTTGAAGCATACTGTGCCCAGTCCAAAATCCAGAAACTGCATTCGGCACCAGACCATCATCAAAGTAATGGTCAAACAGAAGTGGAAAACAAAACTTTACTGAATGGATTGAAGACGAGACTTCTAAGGGAAACTAGATTAATGAGATACATTATGTTCTTTGGGCCTACGGAACAACGGCGAGAACAGTAATCGGAGAGACACCATACATGTTTATGTTTGGAACTAAAACTATGGTACTAGTTGAGCTCAGCCTACCGAACCACAAGGTACTGAATTTTGATTCCCCAGTTAGTGATTTGATGAGGCGACTAGATCTCGACATGTTAGAGGATGTACAAGAAGATGCAGCTCTGAGAAATATTGTCTACCAACACAAAACTACTCGCTTTTATAATAAAAGGATCAAACCGACTGACCTGAAAGATGCTGATTTTATTCTTATGAAAGTTATCTAGAAGAATAACAAGCTTGAGGCCAATTGGCATGGCCTATATCGCATATCAGCTGTCATCCAACCAGGGGCCTATGTAATACCCCGTATTTCTGAATATTCTATTTAATTAAATTGGAGAGTTAAATGAGAAAATACGGCTTTATTTAAATTACGTAAGAGGAGTAATTTAATGAGATTTATAAGAAATTGTAATTATGGAATATTAATCGAGAGATAGTTACCGATTTATATTGCCTCATTATATTTACTTAGTGCGAGTGGTAAATAATTACTTAACGCCTATAGACCGTGTTGGGGTGAGAACGAGTAATATTTTTAAAATGACTCAAATGATAATTTAGAGGTCACGGATGAGTCCGGAAGGGTCAAATTAGTCAAAATAGTATACCCGGGGGTACTAGTTGAGTCTCGGGATAATTTTGGACTAAGACGAGACCGTTCGGGGGCGTTTTGGTCTTTTAACATGAGATGGTAAGGAGACCTACGAATTTGAGAGCCTTTTATCAGCCGTATGGAAGAAGGGTTAGGGTTAGAAAACTCATGAAAACACACCATAGCCACTAGAGATAAAAGAGAAACAATTCTCAAGGCAAAAGAAAGAATTGGGAAGGATTCAAAGGAAATTGTCACCACAAACTTGTTGGGAAAGAGGATTGAAGGAGAAAAACAATCAAACATCATCCACAATCACGAAATCAGGAACCCTCTATCAAGGCAAGTTGTTTATTACAAAGATTGTAAAGTTATAATACCCATGTGTGTGGTCTTTTGAATGATTTTGTTAAACTCATATTTTGGAAAGAAAGTAATGATCTTTATACATGTTGGGATAGGAATTGCATGACGAATGATGTAACATATGTAGAGGAATAATATTCAGATTTGACTTGATGAGTATTTCGGAATAAAATCTGGGTTTTGAATGAAATTATGGGAAGAACACCATAGTTAGGGTTTTCAAGAAATCTTAGGTTTAATCCACAATTCCTTTAAATATATTGAGGTTTTGATGTATTTGACACGTTAGAAATTGAACTAGTATATGTGAAAATATGTTAGGATCATTGGGTCGAAGTTTGGTGGACTATAATGTAGTTTGGAGATTTGTTAATGGAGGAAGAGGTTAACGAAGAAGACGAACTGCGTCTATCCCTGTTCGAATTGTCGATCGATCTCGAATTATCGATCGATCGACAAGGTCGATCGATCGAACCCAGTAGTCGATCGATCGACGTAAGCTGTTTTCTCCAAAGTTTTCATGTTTAAGGTTTCTTTGATTTCCGGGAGTGAATGGGTATCCTAGGATTTATATTATACTTATATGGGAGTGGGAATAAGACCAATAGGTATATTGTTGAGGTCCGATAAGGCCATTGGGTGTAGGGCTTGGGCTATGGACCGACGAGAATAATCCGATTTAGTAGAGCATCGGTAAATTTGGAATTGAGTTACGAGGTGAGGTAAAGTCAATTTAAGTAATAGACCAGTAGGGTAAGTAATAACTACTGAAATTATATGTGAGGGGTAACTAGGACCCTTAGAGTTGTGTGAATACTCAATAAATGCGATTTGTGAGATGAATCGTAAAACGAATATTGTACGGCATATATAAGAGAATAAAATATTACGTACGAACATGGTTGATAGGTCGGGCGTGTACGTACTGAATTGTATGAACTTTTAGGTTAAGAGAAGTATACCTAAATTACTATGTTAGGGTCGATGAGATATTCCGAACTAACATAGGGTTATTATATGTTTGGGGTCGATGTAAAATGCCGAACCAAACCTTTGTACTGGTTGCGTGATGAAAGATTCCGAGCTACAATTTGTGTATATAAATAATTGGGGTCGATGTATCATTCCGAACCAATGCTTAATTTGTGTATATAAATAATTGGGGTCGATGTATCATTCCGAACCAATTCTTAATTTGTGTATATAAATAATTGGGGTCGATGAATCATTCCGAACCAATTCTTACTTGGGGTCGATGAATCATTCCGAACCAAGAGTCCTCACGTGTGTAAAAAGGACAAAATAGTAATTACTGATATTTAGTATATATTGTGTGTGAAATATATACTTGATGATATTCTACTTCAGTGTTTTAGTAGATTGATATATATTATGTATTTAAAGAATACATACCGAACTGGTAAGTTAAGTAGTGAAACTTAAATTACGAACGTAACATTAGATAGAGAATATCTATTTAGTAAATTAAGTAGTGCAACTTAATTACAAAAGTGGGAAGATAGAAATTGTGATAACTGTAGAAATTTAGTAGTGAAACTAAATGATAAGTTTTGGAACATAACATAGGTGAATGTTTACTTGAGTATTAATTAACCTTCGCGAGATGTTAATGAAATGGATGTACCGTGTGGGAGATATGAGAACTTAAGTATAGATAAGTTCAGATGATTACTTAGTCCTAGTTAGCTTGAAAGATATGGCTAGGTAGGCTAAGTGTAGAACGTTAGGTGCGCACAAAAGATGAGGGGTGAGTAAACTCAAGAGAGTGTATGAGAACCTAACATGTGTAATCAATAACCGCATTTTATATTATGATAAACCCTTGCTAAATGTTTTCAAATTGTTTTGAGTACTAACTCTTGCTATAAAATATTTTCAAAACCTTTTAGGTGTCCAGCCACAGGGACGCCATGTATGATGATTTCATTCCAGGGACTCGAAGCTGTAGCACAGTGGATGCTTACAGGATTTTGACTAGACGATATCTCCCATTCAGATCTAGTACAGGATCTCACCCTATTCTATGTATGGACTTGTAGTCCGGTATCAGTCTCAGATGTTAGTTGCAGATTAGTAGTTGTTCTATTATTGTTTGGTGTTTTTAGCCGATGGTTTATTCGATAATACTCTTGTGCTGTTGTACTTATACTTTGTTGATTTGAGTTTTAGCATAGTATTTGTTTTACTATTTTTCGCACGGTTGATCTATATATTTAAGAAAGATAAAATTTTGGCACCAGTCTAATTTTCACTTAGGTGGTTAGTAATTAAAAAGTTTTCGACAGTGATGCTAAGAATGAACCATTTGAGAAACCTGTTTTAATTTAATAAAGGCCCGATCACCCGATGTTTAATTAGGCGGGGTGTCACAACCTACCGTATAGAGACTTTGGATGGTGCAGAATTCAAAAATCCATGGAAGGTAGCACATCTTCTAAAGTATTATCAGTAATTCAAAGGATTTCCATTATTGTATTTATTTTGCTTTTATTTGAGTGTCAATAACAATTTGATTTTAGTCTCTTCAATGTTTTGATTTTTTTCGGAGTATGGTGATGATATACATCCCCTAGAACAAAGATAACTTTTGATCTTCAGTTTCGAGCAAGTCAAAATAGCATTATAATCCTCAACACTTGGTCGAAAATAAGAAAAATAATAACGAACCAAGTCAAGATAGGATTATAATCCTCAGTACATGGTCGGCAACAACAATTTACTTCATATACGACTTCGTAAAAACAAAATCACAAACAAGAGGTTGATTACTTCATGTATGATTTTGTATAAACAATTCAAGAACAAGAAGTGTAAAACTTCGTATAAAACTAAAAAAGTTATAAACAAGTTTTACTCGACAAAGTTAAATGCAGGAAGACATGTAAAAACTCTTAAATACTGGAATATAAACATACATTACTCATACACTTCGTCACCACTGATAACTAATGCTAAATTTAGATTAATATATCTAAGTGAATTAGTAGAATCAATGGCATTACCTGTGGTAACTAATACTAAATTCGGATTAATATATCTTAGTGTATTAGTAGAACTAATTGCATTACAATCACAAGTTAACTGATAGATTAAATTAATCATAAGTTGACAAAACTAAACACGTTTTATTCATAAAAATTGTATTACAGTCAAATGTGTTACAAAATACAGGATAATCTTTCAACTGGACATTTTCCCTCAGCTTTGGAAGATGATTGGACTTTTTCCACACCAGCAGGAGGATCATCCAGCGTATAATGAGAATTGATAAATTTTAAATCTTGATGCATCATTCTGTTGCTGTTGCTCGACCTTTTAGTCAGATGAGGAGGTAGAACTATCTCAATTTCATCGTGTAACTCATATTACCCTAAATATTTCGATATCAAGAATTGGGGAATCGATTCAACAGGAATCCAACTGACATCCAACTTGAATGGAGGTTGTTGACAGTCTAAGAAACTAGGATCATTCCAATACTAGAGTTTTCTATCTTGATCAACCTTCATCACAATCAAGCAATTCGTCCAACCCCATATATAACCCTCACAATGAGTTTGAGTAAGGTGATCATTTATATGTCCCAAAGCTTCATTGTATCCATCCATCCATACCCCTCTGGGTTGTTTGTGAAATTAGAAGGTTAACCTTTCAACTTGATGTTGAAGTTTCTTAAAAACCTCATCCTTCACCTTTAACTGAGAGGATTGGTCGGTAAGGGCTTTATCTTTAGCTTCCAGTCTTGTGGAAAAATAAATAGTGGCTTGTTTCTTCGCCTTGAGTTGGGCAGCTTGATTACTTAAAGTTTTCTTAGTCCTAGTCTCTTCTACAGTTGGTTGGCCAGCTCTCTATTTGGAAGATTGTGAAGGTTTGTATTTTTTTAAAAGCTTTAAGATTTTCCATCAATTTGGTGTTTTCCTACTCTAGAAAAGAGGCACCTTCATCGGCACCAATAGCAGAATACTATTTTAAGGCCCTAAGTTCATCGCTCAGAATATTATTTTCCTCTTCCAGAAGTTTAGCAATCTCTCAGTTTTCTTCAACCTCACGATTCAATAAAGATTCATTTTTTCTAAAAGCAGAGGGATATTTTTCCAACTTCTCTTCAAATCAAGCTTCACTCAAGGCTTATGATTGGATTCATAGTCGTCATGAAGTAAATCTTTGGCTTCATTGTGGTCTACTTACAATTCTTCGATCATCTCATAGTATGCAGCATTGTTGGCCACATCCTGATCAAGAAGAAACTTAAGATAAGTGTATGCATCCCTGGCCTGATCAGAAACATCTGCGCCGAGCAGGTCTGTTAATTCTTCATCAGTTATGTCCAAGTGACCAACTTTGAACATATTGTTGTAGCATTTGAGTAGGTTGGAGTTAGTGGACGTAATTTTTTCCATCTTGTCCACAAACTAGAAAGATAAAGTACCAATTCATCAATAATAAAATAAGATAGAGCAATAGCCGAGCAACAACAAACGACATGTCAATTGAAGAAATAGTTCTTTCATTGATAAATAAGGAACGTTATAAGTACGTCAGAGCAGAGACAAAAAGAAAACAAAAGAAAGATATAAAATACAAAGACGAAAAGGCGAACAAATGTACACCTAATTCTTATCCCTTTTCAGAGTCAGGTTTTATACCCTGGTCGATAAAAGGGGCAGCTGAGTCCACATGAACTTTATCTTATTCGGTAGGAGGGATGTTGAGTCAACAGTAATTTTATCTTGGTCTATAGAATGGGAAGTAGACTCAACTACCAAAGAGGATTCACCCGAACCAGTATTATCCTCAATTTTATAATCAAGGTTGGGAGGATAGCCAGGGTCATTCCTAAGAAAAAGCTCAAAATCCTCAGTAGTGCCAACCTCCTTCAAGGCTGCCGACCAACCCTCCTCAAAGAATTTTTTCTTTGCGTACCGAATTTGTGCAAAGGTAGCAGAGATGGATTTATCCCAACCCTTGTTGAAGTATTCTTACCTATCCTTCTCAGCAAAAAGGTCAGTGGATAGTTTGGCTACTTTTCCTTCAGCAGCTTTTGCCCTGTGCTCATCTTGAGCTTTGTTTGAATTAGCCACAAATAAGGCATTATCTTCTTTCTACCGAGCTTCTTCGACAGTCTCGATGTTTTCCTCCCAGACCTTTTTCTCTGTCTCAAAAGCTTATTGGGAATCCAGAACAGATTTCCTAAGACCTTCAAAGGCCTCTTCTACTTCTCCCAAAGAAGAACGTAGCTAATCGTCCTTTTCTAGCATTTGGTTATTATCAACCAGGAACTGCAAGAAAAAAGCCAGGTCAGTACAAGTCAGAGAAGACATGATTAGTATCTGACCAACTTCAAAAATGAAAACTTACCAGGGCTAAGCTTTGAGTAGCTCTTGTTGATAGTTGTGATCGGGACATTGATGCGGCAACAACTCTATGGTCTGGGAGGGTGCCAGACTTAATTAACTTCCTAGCCAAGCTAGGACTAAAGGCTACAGAAGAGACAACAACAGATAGGACTATGTTGACCAACCTTATTGATCAGCATCAACAACTTTCTCAACCTGCTTATATACATGACCTCTCCTCAATCTCTTCAAAGGAGACTCATCACCCTAGTTGGCTGGGGGCTTCTTATGAACATCAGTCTTCTTTTTTTGGGAATCAGTACCAACTAATTTTTTGGCACCAGTTGTAAAGTCCTCCAAAAGCTTGGGAATTTTCTATTTGCCCATACTGACAGAAAGAGGAAGGTAGGAATCAAATGAAGAAGAAGTGTCACTATTAGCAACTTCAATACCACCAGACTCAAAGGTAGAGGATGTGGACACAGGATCTCTCTCCAAGTCAATTAAGATTGAAGGCGCAACAATTATTGGCCGAGAAATAAAAGAAGTTACAAGACTTCTATATTCTAACAATACAAAAGCTGACCGGGGATGATCTTCTCATGTTCTCTGATTAAGACCCCACAATTTAAGCTCCTCCAAATTTACTTCAATAGGCTTGGGGCACTTTCTCTTTTTCAGACAAAGAAAAGAAAAAAACAAAACTATAGTGGCTAGGAAAGCTCCGGAGATTCTATGGGAAATTGGAAACGTCGAAGTGAGCTGTGGCTTATAAATAGGAAGATGAGGAGATAACGGGCGAAGGATATTCTTTCTTTTTATAATTAGATTACCACGTCTAATTAGATCATTACATAGGAAATCCGACAATGTATTTAAAAATGCTTTCTTTTCTTCATTTTTTATGCGATTATTTATTTCTCTTTGAATATTCTCAAATTTCTTTCTTAATTGTGGATTACTTAATTGTGGATTATCGGTTACTAGATTTTTTCATTTGCTTTGCTTTCTTCTTTGATTGCTCTTCTCACCCCCCCCCCCCCCCCAAAAAAAAGAGAGACTTGTTCTTGCTCTCCTAATTCAGAAAGACGGAAATCAGCGGTTGGGTTGGTCCAACCAAGAAAGGCATGGGAGTCTTTGGGCATATGCAACAAAGTAACAAGCAGTAATAGTTAGTACACATTATAAAGGAGACCAAAAAAGAAGAGAAAAAATTGAAATAGCAATCTATCCCACCGAGGACCTTGATAGGCTACTCCACCCTCAAGAGGGATATGTTGCCAGTGCTTAACTATTAAAGCATTACTCAATAATCTTTATTGGAGTCAGGAAAATTCAACACTAAAGCTTTAATAGCCGCTCTAGTTTTCAAATAATATGTATTCTCCCTTGCAATTGCCCATTTATAATAGAACATAATCTCTGGAATCCCAATATGGGTCCCATAGATTTCATTCAATCTATTCACACCATTGACAATTCTCCAAGTTTTGGGAGCCACTCGACTGGAACGACATCAAAATATTGGAAAAAATGAAGAAGAAAGGGTTTAGTGGAAATAAAAAACCACACTCTACTATAAACAAAGTGGGCATAAAATGACCTTCACCCAATGAATATACATCTAAAGGGCCATAGGGAACTTCTAAATCGACCCAAGAGGGAATTTAATATTTTTCCTTAAAGTCCTCTAGAGAATCAACATCAACTATATAAACCCTGGTTCAGAAAGAAGGAAATTAGGAAAAATAAAGAAAAAGAAAGAATTCCTCCAGAAAATTAAGGATTCCAGGAAGAATTGTCAAAAGAAAGGAGGAACGATGGGAAACGATCACACAAAAGCTCAGAGATGGCTGCTACAGTTCGAAAATTTGGAGCTCTCCCGCCTTTTATAGGTTGCCTAAAAAATAATGAACGTAATGGTTAAATGTACCAACGATTGACATTCCTACGTCTTTGTGTATCATAAGGTGAAATATACCCATTTACCCTTTGGCGGTACACTAAAATTCAAATTATTTGCAAAAATCACATCTTCACACAGCGCGTGTAAAATTTTACAAGTGTGGGAAATCGACTGCCGACCAAGCATCACAAAAATACTCTGAGATGCTTCCAGAATCAAATGCTCCATACTTTCACTCAAGCATGAAGCATGGAACATTGGGGGATTTTGTTGATAACAAAAATTGTTTACCTACGTGAACCAATCATAAGTGAACACGTGTCCTCCTATATGGCAAAAATCCTAGTTAGCAGATAATAAATCTGCCAACCATTATGAAGAATGTCGACTAACACAAGGAAGGCCGACCAACAAGACCAATGAGGCGTCATCATGCCAAGGATCACGCTACAAGTGGTTCATACAACTAGTCGTCACATTTATTATGTAAGGATGTAAAAGCTTAACTATATAAAATCATTCCATCCCTTGACATTCCGACCCTTGACCTCCGGATCACTATAAATACATTGTATACCTTTCATCAAAGGGACAGTCAAACAGATTCTGAGATATTCTTATCTATAATAGTACCTAGCTTTCTCTAACCTCTGAAATCAATAAAACAACATTGGACGTAGGCTTTTTTACATAGCTGAACCACTTTAAAAACTCTCTCTTTATTTCTCATTACATATTTTATCTAGTGATAGTAAAATTAGATCAAGTCTTATTTTTTACTTGAACAATTAGTATTTCACACAAGTTATTTTCATAAAAATCCAGAAAAGACAAAAAAAGAGATCCAAAAGTAAGACTTCCTCGTTTTCTCAAACTTGAGCACATTTTTCTCAAAAGTACTGAAAGAGGACTCCTAAATTTGGGTTTATGAGTTGAACCCCACCCTATGCTATTTTCGAAATACGTGAATTTTGATGCCCCTTGGGATATGTGCGCATCTCGAGCCAATCTTGGGATTCGATTCCTCTATTTCCATTTTATGTCTTTTATATTCTATTAAATCTATTTTGTGAGTCTTGAACTCCCATATATTTGTGTCTCGTCCGACATGCACATGCACTGTTTCATAGAGATTCGTGATTCGACGAACACTTATATCATATGTTTATGCTTATTTTTGGGTACACTCCTATGAATGAATTCGTTCCATCTCTTCCATGATGTGAGTCGAATAATTATCTTCTCCCCTTGCTTATATTATACACATATACCCACACATTACGGTTTGGAGAAAATGAGAAGATCATCATAGCCCATGAAAGACTAAAAGGGCGGAATGGGTGCCTAACACCTTCCCATTCCATAAATTAGTCCTCGAACCTTCGAATCACTTGGCTTCGTATGCATAAATATGAACTTGATGTCGTTCTCTGAAAGTGGCTACATTATTTTACCTATTTTGAACGAAATAGGCCAGAGACTCCAGTCCTTCGTGTTATCCCCTTTTGACGATTATCAATTTTATATCCAAGGCAGCCTGCGAAGAAGCCAACATGAGTAGCGGAAAGAAGATCTCCATATCCTCGAATCACCCGTACGCACCTGGCAAAAGGGTGAGATAGGGGGACCTTTGCCCCTTCCTATCCCAATTTCGGGGTCGGCCCGTGCCAGAGGCATTTGACCCTAATGGACAGAGTGCCGACTCCGCTGGGGACTTTTTAGAGTACTAAACTCTATTTTCATATGGGTGTTACTTCTTTACTCTCCTTATTTTCAACATGCATATAAATGCCTCAACTTATATGTTATCCCTACTGATAAGCACCCAAAACTGTACAATTTATACCCCAAATAGACGTACTTTAGTTGCTAATTCTCGACAATATGGGTCTTATGTGCTTAATTGTTTATCTTGTAGGTCAAATGCACGTTGCGGTGTTTAAACGCGTATTTCAAGGCAATTGTGTGTTTTATGGAGCTAATTACCAATTCCGTAATCTCACCCGAGCCTTAACCTAGCCTAAACCTACCCTAAACCGTGTGTGTGTTGCGTTTGTGCCATTTTATCAATTTTTAGATTTTTAGTTTGAGTCATTTTTATTTTTAGGATTTATTTTAGATTTATTTTCTATTTTTTATTTTTATTAGTATAATTTTATTTTATTTTTTATTTTTAGTTTTATTAGGATTAGTTTTTAGGCGCTTATCTTTAGTTTATTAGATTTTATATTTTTTAGGACCTTAATTTTCATTTAGACTTTTATATTTTTATTTCTTTTATTTTAATTTTGTTTTTAATAGCTTAGGATTTTATTTTTAGTTTTAATATTTTTATTTATTTTTAGTTAGATTTTATTTTTTAGTTTTAATTTTAAATTGAGTCTTGTTATATTTTTAAGGGTCCAAATGACACACACACTCTTATCCTAATACCCACACACACTTATCCTACACCCTAAGCCTCACCCAAATACACCCTCATCCTCACCATACACCCTACACCTCACACATACCATAACCTATCCTCCTTCTTCTTCAACCTCCCATCACCCCCTCTCTCCTCTCTCCTCTCTCCTCTCTCTTTCACCATTTTCAAACCCAACCTCCATAACCAACAAAATTAACCTCCCACCTCTTTCTCTCTCATCTCACTCACACCACCACAGCCCCATTCGGTGCTGCCACAAAACCCACAAACAAAACTCACCAATCTCTCTCCTCCATAACTTCCCCCGGCGTCCGATCCCAGCCAACCACCTGCCGTCCCATCTCCGACTCCCTCTCTCCTCTTTCTCTCTTTTCCCAGCACCGGCGACGCCGCCTGCGATCGCAGCCCCCCTGCGGCGGCGCTCCTACCGCCGGCAGCCCGACCTTGAACTCGTTGACAACATTTTCCTCCGGCCGGAGCCACCTCTAGTCCGACCCGATCCATCCCCCATACCCATTTACCAAACCCATTTCAACTCAAAGCCACGACTTTTTCAAATCTGCCAAAAACTAACTAAAACCCAAATGCCCCATGTGCCATAAAACCATTTAACCCCTTTTCCTATTCTACCCCCAACTACCAACTTTTACACCTTTTACCCAAAACACCCCCATGTGCACCCAAATCAGATTTTGTCACCTCATCTAACCCACATGCCCTCAAACACACTCACACCCCATGCTCCCCTCACCATTCCCACATGCACCCCCTTGCCAATTTCCATTTTTACCCCTCATGCTCCATGCCTCCTATATATTGAGGATGAAGACCCATTCAAGAGGGATCTCAAAATTAGTTTTAAGTTAGGTGTGATAAAATTCTCCCCACCCCTCTATGTTGAGTATTTGCATTTTTAGCAAATACCTCAATATAGAGGTGTGTGTTGAAAATTATCTCTAGGATAAAATTTCACCCCACCCATCTATTATGAATTTTTGCATTTTTAGCAATTATTCATAATAAATTGATGTAGTGAAATTTATCCCTTATGGGAGATAAATTCTAACCCATTCATTTATGTGGAGATTTTGCATTTTTAGCAATTATCTCAATATAAATTAATGATCTAGAATTTATTTCTTTGGGTGAATTCTAATGTACAATTTTATAATTTTAGGATTTGCATTTTTAGCAAATCTCTTTTATTATTTAATTGTCTATTATGAATTCATCCACTATCCTTTTAATTTTTAGTTTGTAATTTTTAGTTTAGCGTCAATAAATACATGAGTGAAGAATTGTAATTGAGAGATTGATGATGTAATTGAAGATTTCATGTCAATTCAAGGCTTAAATGGGTTTGATCTATTCCTCTCTTTTACTTTTAGTTTAATTATCTCATACTTTCAATTGTTTAGCTTATATTTTTGGATGATGATTATTGAGGGCTAATCTCCCATTTATGGGATGAAATTTTGAAGCCCTCATGAGTCCAATTTTGTTAGTTTACTTATTAGGACAATTTTGTTTATCTCACCTTTCTTAAATTAGCTTTTACTTCTTAATTAGTAGTTATAAAAATTAGTATAGTGAGTTAGCTAAAAAATCCCTTGAAAAATCCATAAAAAAAATATAAAAAGCAAAAATAAATAAATATAATAAAATTCAAATGAATCTATTTATGTCCTCTCCAATTTTGTGTTTCACCGTTAGATTTGGATTGACTCCCTTACCTACCTCTACACTAGTTTTGTTATAATTTTGTAGGTTCAAGGGAAATTTTGATGGATAGAGAAGTTGCAACAACGAAAAAATCTACAATACACCGAATTTTTCTTTTTATCAAATGGCGCCGTTGTCGGTCTTTGGAGCTTGATGCACTTGCGAGGATTACCTATTTGTGATTCATTTGTATTGCACTTTTTATTTTTTTTTTAGTTCCATTTTTTTTATTTTAGAAGGATTGTATTAGGACGTTATTCATTGGCTTGTATTGCGGTGCATAGGACACCATTTATTTTTCATTTAAATTTATAATAATTGAAGCCAAGCGTGATAGGGAAACCGGACAAGGTAGAGAGAGGGCGCCCATTGGCGAGGATTTAGAAGCCTCTCTACCTTGGGTCGGTAGGACTCCCGGGGACGACTGAGATTGGCGTATTCTCCCCCCGGTCGACTCAACATTTTCGGCACCCCACGGCGTAAAAACCGTGGGAGGTATATTTCTTACACCCTCGCGCCTCTCCTGTTAGCGAGTCATTTATTGTGTGTGATTTGTGTGCTCTTATGTGATTTTATTCTCGCATTTATTTTCGAATGGTGTGATGAATTAATTAATTAAGACCTACACCGGTCACTCACGAGAAGGGATTTCATCACCCGACTCACTCGCTTATCATTGTGTGCTACCCTAGCCATCACTAAATTTAAAATCAATCAACTAGGTAGCCCAATAGGAGAATATTTTTGCAAAGGCGATCACTCATATTTCCGTGATTTTTATCGCCCGCGGACTTAATTAAAATTTGACTATCCTCTCACTAAATTAAAAGATAAAATTGGCTATGTGCTAGTTAGGATTTATTCTTGACTTGTATGTGTGTCCAATTCATTTTTTTGGTAGTCGGTTTTAGTTATTCCGTCCAAATTCAAGAGTCCATCTTTTCCCCACCATTTTCTTTCAAAAAAAAAAAAACAAAATCCAAAAATATTTTCTTTCATTTTTATAAAAAAATACAAAAATATTTTCTTTCTTTCCTTTTTAGAAAAATCCAAAAATATATTTTTTTTTCCTTCTATTTCTTCCCGAAAATCCAAAACATATCTTCTTCCTTTATTTTAATAAAAATTCAAAAATATTTTCTTCCTTTCATTCTCTAAAAACCTAAAAAATAAAAAAATAAAAAAGGTCGTATTCGGTGTTTCTTCACCCTCACCCTTGTCAAATTATCGAACAAGACTGACGCTTCAGTCTTGTTTGGGGGTTATTCTCATCACCCAATTTTCTGCTGCCCCGCGCCATCATTGTTCTTTTCCTTAGGGTGAGAATGGATCGGTCTGGCTGAAGACATTAAACTTAGCGCTACCGGGAGGCAGCCCGCGTTTCTTGTACTAGTCTCATCCTGTTTGGGGGTGGTGTTTCACATCACCCTATGTTTTACCATGCTTATAGACTTGTACACCTTTTTTTTTCTTTTCTTTTCTATCCCTTTTTATTCAGGTTTATTATTGGCTTCATCTGCCTACTTCATTAGCGGTTCATTCTGGTAATCTCTTTCCTACCTTATGCTCTCAATTTTAAAAATCATTTTACCTAACATCGAGGACGATGTTACTTTTTGTTTGGGGGTGGGGAATTTTATCAAAATCGTGCCTCTTTTGAAAAATTTTGATTTTTGAACCTGAATTTTAAAATTTCATGCAGTTTCTTTCATCTCACTCATTGATGTGAATTTTCAATCATCCATCTTTTAAAATCTAGGAATCAAGCTAGAGAATATTTTTTCTAAATAGCTTATGTAATACGTAACAAGGCATTTTGCACTATGAATTTCTAGACTCAACAAAATTTGCGCACTTATCACGTCATTACGTTTAGAGTTGAGGAGTACTACAATTCTAAAGAGAACCTTAAGGATCACTAGTAGAGACTTTAGCCCGTGAGATTTGTGCCTTTCACCCTTTTTGAGTGTTTTACGCAATCTCCGAGTCACAAGTTGATTCAACTTCTTTTGGGTCCGCACTTTAATTGTCGTATGATCTCATTATCTTTCATAAAATTTTGGCTTGATCACCGAGAACGACATCACTTTCGAGTTGTAAGAAACGCGTGTCTTAAAATTTGTCCCGATCACTAGATTTTCACCACACCTTCACTCATACACCAACCAAATTTCATTTATCATACATTCATACACCTTCCATTTTCCATATCATCACCATATACCATACCGCCCATTTCCATATCCATAGAGAATAGTGTTGAAAGTAAAAGGAGAACATCCGTCATAGAGAGTGTTTGAATTTTTAGCGAATATCTCTCCCAAAGCCGATTCAGATGGAGAAAAATTTGATACAAATCTATGTTGGGGTTATTTGTATTTTTAGCAGATTTATCTCATACATTGATGCGTATTTGGAAAAAAAAATATATAAGAAAAAAAAAAGTAAGTAAAAAAAAAAGGGAGATGATCTATCATAGAGAGTGTTTGCATTTTTAGCGGATATCTCTCCCAAAGACGATTCAGATAGAGAAAAATTAAATACAAATCTATGTTGGGGTTATTTGTATTTTTAGCAGATTTATCTCATACATTGATGTGTATTTGGAAAAGAAGAAAAAGAGAAAGTTGCAGTCAAGAAATAAAGACATTTGTTCGTCTATGAGTGATACACTCTTCTCAAATATCCACCATCCATCCATCATATCATCATCCCATCCTATCTCACTATCACCATCCATATTATCCCACATCATCATATCCTTCTCATCTCATTTCATTTCCCCTCACCCATATACATCCATATTTCCCATAGGTGTTCGGGCAAATGAAAGTCAACATGGTGAATAACTCGACGTTCTCACTATAGTGATTAGAATTCTTTCATGAGATCATTTTTCTTTCTTATTGTTCGTTCTTTCATATATGTGTGTGAGAAGTTTGAACTTGCTTACATTTACTCACCTCCTCACACACAAGAGCGATACACTAACTCTAATCTCGAGAGTTCGTTTGAGAGAGATATATCAGGGAGATTTGAAGTTGAAGCGTTGATTCCGAAAAGGCAATCTAGGAATTACTTTGATGATACTCGACCCGTTTTGACTGATTCACACTACACACGTTGAGTTCTAGAAAGGATGTGCCTTGAGTATTTACTTAGCTTAATCTTTTTACAAATTCTAGCTTGTATTTCTGAAAATATTTCTCATGTGATGGATTGTGCGATTATTCTATGTCTAATAAGAGATTGACTACCTTTTTGCAAAATAAGAATTTTGTGGGTATATTCCCTGCAAACCCTCACGAGACACAACTCGTCCTGTAGGGCAACCTATAGGTTTATAGGCTTGTTTCACATGCTAAGTGCAATCGCAAGTGCCCGCGAATGTGGTACACTTTTGGTTACTTATCTTTCTCTTTATCTCTATCTTATTGCTCGAGGACTAGCAACGCTCTGTTTGGGGGTGGTGTGATAAGCACCCAAAACTGTACAATTTATACCCCAAATAGACGTACTTTAGTTGTTAATTCTCGACAATATGGGTCTTATGTGCTTAATTGTTTATCTTGTAGGTCAAATGCACGTTGCGGTGTTTAAACGCGTATTTCAAGGCAATTGTGTGTTTTATGGAGCTAATTACCAATTCCGTAATCTCACCCGAGCCTTAACCTAGCCTAAACCTACCCTAAACCGTGTGTGTGTTGCGTTTGTGCCATTTTATCAATTTTTAGATTTTTAGTTTGAGTCATTTTTATTTTTAGGATTTATTTTAGATTTATTTTCTATTTTTTATTTTTATTAGTATAATTTTATTTTATTTTTTATTTTTAGTTTTATTAGGATTAGTTTTTAGGCGCTTATCTTTAGTTTATTAGATTTTATATTTTTTAGGACCTTAATTTTCATTTAGACTTTTATATTTTTATTTCGTTTATTTTAATTTTGTTTTTAATAGCTTAGGATTTTATTTTTAGTTTTAATATTTTTATTTATTTTTAGTTAGATTTTATTTTTTAGTTTTAATTTTAAATTGAGTCTTGTTATATTTTTAAGGGTCCAAATGACACACACACACTTATCCTAATACCCACACACACTTATCCTACACCCTAAGCCTCACCCAAATACACCCTCATCCTCACCATACACCCTACACCTCACACATACCATAACCTATCCTCCTTCTTCTTCAACCTCCCATCACCCCCTCTCTCCTCTCTCCTCTCTCCTCTCTCTTTCACCATTTTCATACCCAACCTCCATAACCAACAAAATTAACCTCCAACCTCTTTCTCTCTCATCTCACTCACACCACCACAGCCCCATTCGGTGCTGCCACAAAACCCACAAACAAAACTCACCAATCTCTCTCCTCCATAACTTCCCCCGGCGTCCGATCCCAGCCAACCACCAGCCGTCCCATCTCCGACTCCCTCTCTCCTCTTTCTCTCTTTTCCCAGCACCGGCGCCGCCGCCTGCGATCGCAGCCCCCCTGCGGCGGCGCTCCTACCGCCGGCAGCCCGACCTTGAACTCGTCGACAACATTTTCCTCCGGCCGGAGCCACCTCTAGTCCGACCCGACCCGATCCATCCCCCATACCCATTTACCAAACCCATTTCAACTCAAAGCCACGACTTTTTCAAATCTGCCAAAAACTAACTAAAACCCAAATGCCCCATGTGCCATAAAACCATTTAACCCCTTTTCCTATTCTACCCCCAACTACCAACTTTTACACCTTTTACCCAAAACACCCCCATGTGCACCCAAATCAGATTTTGTCACCTCATCTAACCCACATGCCCTCAAACACACTCACACCCCATGCTCCCCTCACCATTTCCACATGCACACCCTTGCCAATTTCCATTTTTACCCCTCATGCTTCATGCCTCCTATATATTGAGGATGAAGACCCATTCAAGAGGGATCTCAAAATTAGTTTTAAGTTAGGTGTGATAAAATTCTCCCCACCCCTCTATGTTGAGTATTTGCATTTTTAGCAAATACCTCAATATAGAGGTGTGTGTTGAAAATTATCTCTAGGATAAAATTTCACCCCACCCATCTATTATGAATTTTTGCATTTTTAGCAATTATTCATAATAAATTGATGTAGTGAAATTTATCCCTTATGGGAGATAAATTCTAACCCATTCATTTATGTGGAGATTTTGCGTTTTTAGCAATTATCTCAATATAAATTAATGATCTAGAATTTATTTCTTTGGGTGAATTCTAATGTACAATTTTATAATTTTAGGATTTGCATTTTTAGCAAATCTCTTTTATTATTTAATTGTCCATTATGAATTCATCCACTATCCTTTTAATTTTTAGTTTGTAATTTTTAGTTTAGCTTCAATAAATACATGAGTGAAGAATTGTAATTGAGAGATTGATGATGTAATTGAAGATTTCATGTCAATTCAAGGCTTAAATGGGTTTGATCTATTCCTCTCTTTTACTTTTAGTTTAATTATCTCATACTTTCAATTGTTTAGCTTATATTTTTGGATGATGATTATTGAGGGCTAATCTCCCATTTATGGGATGAAATTTTGAAGCCCTCATGAGTCCAATTTTGTTAGTTTACTTATTAGGACAATTTTTTTTTATCTCACCTTTCTAAATTAGCTTTTACTTCTTAATTAGTAGTTATAAAAATTAGTATAGTTAGTTAGCTAAAAAATCCCTTGAAAAATCCATAAAAAAAATATAAAAAGCAAAAATAAATAAATATAATAAAATTCAAATGAATCTATTTATGTCCTCTCCAATTTTGTGTTTCACCCCTAGATTTGGATTGACTCCCTTACTTACCTCTACACTAGTTTTGTTATAATTTTGTAGGTTCAAGGGAAATTTTGATGGATAGAGAAGTTGCAACAACGACAAAATCTACAATACACCGAATTTTTCTTTTTATCACCTACTCTTATACTTCTCATATATATATCTCATCATGTTTATCTCTACCATTCTTTCTCCTCATGTATATATTACTTTTCTCATTTTTACATGCTTACCATGTTTCAACTTATGCCCACTTGTATATATTCCCCATGATCACTTCACTCACACTCGTATATAATCTTACCTTTACTACATGCTCCACACACCACTTGTAGATTACCCATGCTTAGATTCATTAGCGCGAACCCTCAGTTTTTCTCACTTGTTTTATGTGAGTAAAAAATATACCTACATAAATATCAAGACACGTGGCGAGCATGCCAGTCAAGATAACGAGTAGCATACGCTCCAACAAGATAATCACGACAAGAGTCCTTGATAAATTAGAAGACTAGATAACATTATATGATTTTAACTTAAACTCTACGAAAATAGGACTTATTATTCGAATGAAACACAGTAGAAGAGTAGAGAAATACTCTCATGTAAACTCTCTCATTATTCGAATGAAACACAGTAGCATCCCCGTGGACGTAGGTCATTCATGGTCGAACCACGTAAATCTTGGTCTCTCTTATTTATTTTTATACATGCATCGTGATGAATTGGTACCCCTATACGGGTGAGTTTTTTTCTACCACAATTGGCGCCGTCTCTGAGAATCGACATAAAAAATCTTTCCTTCTTAACGAGATTAAGATTTACGCTGTGACGCAATGGTGTACACGCACGAAACCCCATTAAGAGCTAAGTTTTTTTCTTCCTCTGCTTACAAATAATTGTATATTTTGTATAACTCATCGTTTTATTGATGCGTGATTTTTTGTACAACTGTATTCATAGATCTTATATTCAATTTTTATTCATCTCCAAATCTTCACAATAGTGTTGATTTTGGATGAATGTCATGATCGAGTTCTTGAAATAAAAACTCCTTGAATATATTGACTCTCATTCTAAATTTGTAGGAGCAATAGAATCACTCCCCTGATTTTTCTCTCCTCAACTGATATATAGGAATAGATAAATATCAATAACAAATTGTACTATTACAACTTAGAGAGAAATCTATTCCTATACTGGCTCACGGTGGATTAATTACTGATCGTAAAAGCCAAACTCAAACTCAACTGGGTGGAAAGGTTTCCCCACATATTCATCACGACCTAGGTGACATCACGAGGAAACCCACAAGTTTTCTTGTCGCATTTTTCTGTCATCTCTGACCTACGACTTGGGGCTACCATTTAGCCGAACACCAATGAGTTTTCTGACTAAAATCTCATCTCAGAGAGAGGCCCGAAAGCTAACCAATCACAAGAAACCCAAACCCCGATGACCCGGCATCGGGGAGATAACAGAGAAATTATAAATATACAATTTTATTTTTCATGCAAAAATGTCCTGCTGTAATGAGGATTTCCCTCTGGGTTTTTCTTGGAACGCGTCGTCCAGTTCCTTCTCCTCTCCGACCAACGGTGGCAAGCGAGACTTCTGTGATACAGAAATTGACCGAGGACTCATTATTTTCGGACCACTCTTTATTAGGTCGATAACAACTATACTGGAATTTTAAAACTATACATGGTAAATTCCTTTTCCAACGGTTCGCCCGGTGCGCGATTCTGACTTACGGTACAGACGAACGATCCGTTTTACTCCGAAAGGTCACCGAATACTTCCAGGCCTCGGTTGACCATAGTCAACTCTCCGAACTGGGTCAAAATCTTTGGAATGTCGAAGTACATTCCTAACCTTTCTAATGATCCGCCCTGTGCGCGATTATGACTTACCATGCGGACGAACGATTCGTTTGCGTCCGAAGTTTCCTCGTCCAAAGGACCGACGAGCGCTTTCGAGCCACATTTGACCCAAAGTCAACTCACGAACTTGGGAAAGGACTTTCGAAGGCCTCTAAAATACCTTTCCAATGGTTCACCCCGTGCACGATTCGGATCAATGAATTGCGCTCTATAACCGATTTTTCGAAGGAACTTGGAAAACACTGCCAATCGGTAGGTTCCAAGCCATGCCTATCGGCAGTGTGCCTAAACACACCTGCCGATTGACAGGACCAGGGATATACCGATCAGCAATGCCCTGGGACTATAAAAATTAGGGCCTAACCTCATTCAAAAGAAATAAAGAACAGACGAAAATCAGAGGTCCATCACTCTCAGGAAGCTCAGAAAACCCCTCTCGAAGTCAGCGTGATTTCCACATCCAAATCCCTTTCCAACCTTCACCTTTCATAACTTTATTCATCAAACTTGGTGAATTAAGTACCTAACATCATCACCCAAGTGCAAGGGCTGCTCTCCAACATCCAAGATCAAGCTCAAGATCTTCAAGAAGGTCCAACTTTCTCAACTCTCTCCTTAAATTCCCTTAAATTCGCATTAACTTGTTTTGTTACTTAGAAATTTTATTCTCTTATCTCACATATCCTAATATACTTTTTATTTAGTATTATTGCACATCTGTTTTTTTTTCCATATAAATAAAAACCAGAAAAACAAGAAAAAGAGGATTTGCTCATAAATTCCAAATGGGAATTCTCACACTTTTTTCACAACTAAAACACATTTTTACACATACACCCATATAAGAGAAGTTCCCGATTGTATTTATGGTATAAATACCATCCCTCATTTTGCATACGAACTACGTGGACTTTGATGCCTCTATAGGCTACGTAGGCGTCTCGGGGTAAAACCAGAGACTAGAATCCTTTTTCTAGTTTTTTCCTATTTTTCTATATTCTTTAAACTTAACTCCCTTAAATCCCATGTATTTACACACACACACACACACACACACATATATATATATATATTTGTCCTTAATGGCGTATTATTCCACATGCGTTATCATTCCCCTATAATGATCGACGCTAGGATAATCGCATAAATCTTATTTTCTAATATTACTTTTAGGAACATTCCTATGGATGACTCGTTTGATCTCTTCCATGATACAAGTCGATGATTCCTATCTGCACTATGTATACACATGCACACATATCACGGGAAAATAAAGGAAATAACAACAATCCATGAGAGATCGTAAGGGCGGAATGGGTGCCTAACACCTTCTTATTTCGTAACTTAGCCTCCGGATCCTTTTCGAATCATTTTGGTTTCGTATGTATCAGTAAGTATTTGGATGTTGTCCTTTAGGATGGATCCCTTTTCTTTTGTCTGTTTTGAGTAAAATAGACTGGCGACTCTATCTTTCTACATTTTTCACCTCATTCACCGACGCCAGCCGAAGAGCTCCCGAGAGGGACGTGCGAGACCTAGAGGGATCCTCTCCCGCCATGCGCGGGGTGGGGGTGGGGGGATATATCTGGGGATGGCCACAGTGGTGACTCTGCTGGGGATTTTCATTTTAAGGGCTCAAATCTATTTACATGGGTATTTTAATTTCTTATATATCCCCCTACTTCCCCCTTTACTATTCATGGGTACCTCATGCTTATGCCTTTATTCACACACTTGTAGAAAATTCTCCATATACACTTCACACCGCGTGCACCTAGGATCACATATATCCTCATGTTGCACGCATCACCCATAATTGGTATACCATTGGTACTCATACTTTGCTCCCTGTTGAGCATGATAAAGAAAGATACTCTCATCATAAGATACTGATAAGAGGATCATGCGTGATTCACACGATATCACCAAAGAGCATTGTGATTGACCAAATTTTATCCAGTAACTGGAGGGTCACTTCGTGATGGGCGCTGGTCCGACATGGTGCAGTTAGCCTAAGCAATATGACTCTCACCTTCCATTGGTCAAGTACCTTCGACGTATATCAAACGGTTCCCCCGCATCGTACCGTTTGACCGAAGTCATGACGGTAGGTATATCGTAAGGAACTCGTTCACGTACGCCGAGTATATCGAATTCGTTCTCACACGTACCGTCCCTATGAGGTACATAGTGAGGCAATTCACATACATTTAGGTATATCAAATGACTTGTCTACATGTACCGATTGCCCTAAAAAGCAAGACGTATATCGTGGAAGCCACGCCAAAGGGGGGGAACCCTTTCCAATTCACCCAACCAAGCTGCATACCCGCATACATGTGTCAAGCCTAGGACACATATATTAGATTGTCGATTTCGACTCGAAACTCTGTCGAAATTCTGGGTCAGCCTGCCGCCCAAATTTTTGCCCATTTTTAAAACGGGACCCTTCTCGTGAGCCTGGTCACAAGTCCAGTCATAGTTTTGCATATGTTACAACCCCAACTTTTCCAGGCTCGGGTCTCGTCCAGCATTTCATTTTTCATTTAGGAGAATTTAATACAAGTGAGAACATACTAATGATAATAATAATCCTGCTTAGACTCGTCTTCCAAAAACACTTCTCATTTCTTTATCAAAAATCCAAAAACATTTCTCCTTTCTTTACCAAAAATCCAAAAATATTTTGTCTTTCAATCTCAAAAACAAAAAAATTCAAAAATATTTTCATCCTTTTTTTTGTCAAAAATAAATCCAATTTTACTTCCTCTCAGGTCGATCGCACGCCCTTGGCCTGGCTCATAATTGGCTTCGGTCTTCAGTCACGTCACCCCGGAGTTTCGTTCGTTCCCCTGCTACCTCTTCCGAGTCTGGTATCCATCCGCTTTCCATGGAAAACACAGATTAAGCACCAGTTGCACAACCAGATTTGATGGCAGTTTTAGCTCAGCTCGTGTCCAAGATTGACAACCTTCAGACTGAGGTTCTGGAGATGCAACGAAACTAGGTTCCTGTTCCTCAAGAGCCAGAGGCCCTATTCCCTCGCGCTATGGGTCCACCCGAGCCTATTTGGGTTCCTAAAGAATATCAGCACATTCCTCGTGTCCCTCCTGTTAATGGGCCACCGCCTGCCCACTTTCCTATGCCGAACCTTTCCCAGCCTAGGGCAAACCTGCCTATGATCGTTGATCCAAAAGAGGAAGAGTTGAATAAGGTCAAAAAAGATCTCAAGATGATAACTAAGAAGTTCGACCAAGTCAGAATTTCCGGAAATTACATGGACTACACTCACATGTCTCCTTATCCTAAGTCAAGGTTACCCGAGAAGTTCAAGATGATGAATATCGAGAAATTCGGAGGAAGTGGACCACCGATTGTTCATCTTCACAGTTATCACCATTCCATGACTCTCCTAGGGGCTTCAGAAGAAGTGATGGCCCAATTATTTTAGCAAACTTTGAAGGATAGCGCCCTCCGATGGTTTTTGTCTCTCGAGGAGTCCAGAATCCGTAATCGGGAGGATGTAGCCCATGAATTCATGTCGTAGTATAAATATAACGAAGAGCTTGATGTCACCCGTCGTGATTTAGAGATGCTCAAACAGAACTCTGGGGAATCAGTCAGTAACATCATAGCCCGATGGAGGGAAAAAGCAGCTACCATTACCAATTGGCCTTCCGAGGAAGAACAAGTCAGCATAGTGAAGAAGAACTTCTTTCCCCATGTCCGAGCAACCATTGGAGGACAATACTATCCCCACTTCCAAGCTCTCAGAGAAGAAGGAGTAGAAATCGAGGAAGGTCTTGCTAAACCAGAAATTGAACCAAAGAAAGTGTCCGGACAGTTCACCCCCAGAAAATATGACAAACCTGTCAGTACTATAGTCTCAACCATCAATAATATCTCTCAACCAACCACTTCGTGGACACCAAAGAGCTGCCATGTCTCAGTCTGAAAGGAATATACCGAGCTCTACGCTCCCTTTTCAAAGTTTATCAAGCCCTATTAAGTCAAAACCTTGTCAAACCCTTGGACCCTCATCCATTACCGAATCCACTCCCAAGAAACTTCAAGGCATATGCCCATTGCGTCTTTCACAAAACTGCTGGCCATACCACCGACCAATGCTTTCATCTACGAAACATAATCCAAGGTATAATTGACCAGGGTATCATTGCCCCACCATCCAATCCTAAGCCAAACACCACTCACAACCCACTCCCAAATCATACCAATGATATCTTCCTAAAAGAGAACCCATAATTTGATCCCTCAACTCAAATCACACCCATACACTCTCTCAAACCTCTCCAAACTTGTCCGTATTTCCTCCTACACCCTGTTAACCTCACTAATCGGCACTGTCACTCCTTACCAGAGCATGCATCGTTGTCCGTACCCGTTATGAAAATGGAGGTATGGAATTATCAAAAGTGTTAAACCAACTCCTAGAGTTTGGGCTAAAATTTCCCTCACAGATGATCATTGATTGCCATAGGTTCAGCACGTTATTCTTGGAAGCAAGGAAATGGGCTTGAGAGTCAGACAGTTGGGTGGTACCCACCGATGAAGTCAGCCTAGATGACGTCGTCCAGATCATGGCAGAATTATTCAGGCAAACCAACGACATATGCAGTATGATCGAGTTACTTGATACTCTGAAACTGCAAGGGTGCCTGGTCCCCTCACCCTCACAAATCCCCTCAGAATGGGAAGATCTATATGAAGAAGACATTGAAGTTGTGGAATGCATCGACTTTACATGGAAAGATAGAATTATTGCCACCGGATGGGGGGAAGAATTCATAGATTCGAATGAAGAACAAGCTTTCGAGAAGACTAGCTCGATATTCAACATGTGTGGGGTGATATCGTTTCAACAACTCCTTGGAGAAATAAACAAGCTGGCAGAACAACCCGAGATCAATGAAGAAACAGGGTTCATATTCTTCCTTTCTTTAGTAAATCACATGACCAGATTAGGGAGGCATTACTAGATCCCAAGCTCACTACCAGCCAATTATAAGGGGGAAGGGCGTTAAAAACCTTCCTATGCCAGAAATGACCCTCGAGGAAAGCAAGATCCTCGATCAACTGAAGAAAACTCAAGCTAACGTCACTCTATGGGGGCTTTTTATGTATTCCCAGCTGCACATAAATGCTTTGATCAAGTTTCTCACTGGACCCATAGTTCCTCCCTCTACTACACCAGAAAAATCGGAAAATTTGGTCAGATCCTTAACCTCTACCCGAATGCTATCCTTTTTTGAAGAAGAAATCCCCAGAATTTGGCAAAACCACAATCATGCACTCAATAACTCCGTCGAAGTTATGGGGAAAATCGTATCACTCTCTCTTGTCGATAATGGATCCGCCTTGAATGTCTACCCATTAAGAACCTTCAAATGCATAGGACTTAAGGAAAGTGACCTCGCTCCAACTTCCACTGCTGTACGTGCTTATGAGAATACTCGTCGGGAGGTGATGGGATCCATAAAACCCGTAATACGGGCTGGCCCTATAAACCCCGTCGTTGAATTCCAAGTTATTGACATTCCAGCTTGTTTCAACCTGTTACTCGAACGTCGTTGGCTCCACAGTATCAAAAGTGTCTTCCTCACTCCGTAAAAAATTGAAGTTCTTCACCGACGAACGAGTTTTTACCATTTTGGGCGACGACGATAATACCGAGGGTGCAAGCACCACCATTCCAATCCTTGAGATACAACATGGGTCAAATGATATGCTCCGATCAGGATTCCGAGTTTAGCCACTCCTACTCTCGGCAGGGGACGATTTTAAAGAAAGGGTTTGTCTAGAATATGACCCTCATAGCAATGTCAATGTGATTCAGATGTTCTAAAACATGCACTTCATGCCTGGACTAGGGCTAGGACAAAGACAACAAGTGATACTTGAGCCCATTGAACTGAAGAAAGCTTTCCCTCCTTATGGTTCAGGGTATCAACCATCCGAATAAGAGCTCATTATGATCCACCAGTCTCGACCAAAGAGAAGATTAGACTACATCCAGACTATCCCGGGTGACTCCTTAAATGGAAGATTCATCAAAGAGGACGAGGACTTCCCCTTTTGCAGCTTTACAAAACCACGGTATGACTATACAGATAAAAATATGAAACCCGAAATGGAGATATTTTTCCAAGACAGCTACCCATGGGCCGAAAGTTCCCAACACCATGTACAACTGCTCATTAGAGATACCGAAGATTCTGAGGGAAGTGACTCTGAGGATTCGTTTGACTTACAGACACTAGGACTGATACTGTGCATGGTTCATTCGGGCACTACATCCCTGGATCCATCCCATCTGATTAAGTTGCTGATACACCTCTCCTAAACTAGCATGTTTCTCATGTTCTACCTGTTGAAATCCAACCTAACCCCAATGTTTACCCCATTTCTTCTTCTGTTATCTATCCTTACTCAAATGTAATCGAGACCTCCTTTGATGAGGTTCTCAATGCTATTTTTCCAATCAATGAAATAAACGAAGATTTTGAGTACCATGTTGTGCCTTACATTAATTGTTTAGATTCTAATCAAACTTTTGATGATGATGATTTTGCAAATGAACAATTCTTAACTGATCTAAATAAGGTTAATAACAAGCAACATAATCGCGTTCAAGTTAATGAAGAAGAAACTATTATCATTAACCTCGGTTCTAGTAGCCAACTGTGCGAGATTAGGATAGGGGCTACCATTGACGAGCATGATCGCGCACAACTCGAAGAATTACTGAAGGAATTTATGGATGTCTTCGCATGGTCCTACAACGATATGCCCGACATTAATCCTGAAATATCTCAACATGAGTTACCAAATCTTCTAGATTACAAGTCGGTTAAGCAAAAGTTGAGAAAGCTCCGCACCGAATGGTCGCTCAAAGTCAAAGAAAAGGTGGTCAAACAGCTGAATATGGGTTTCATTCGTGTAATCGAATATCCCACATGGATAGATAACATAGTGCTTGTTCCGAAATCAAGAGGGGAAGTTCGGATGTGTGTAGACTATCGGGATTTAAACAAAGCCTCTCCAAAGGATAATTACCCTTTACCTAATATCGACATGATTGTGGACAACACAGCTAGTCATGCTCTCAAGTCATTCATCGATGGAATTGCCAGATACAAGCAAATCAAAATGCACCCAGATGATCAAGAAAAAATCGCATTCATCACCCCATGGGGAACCTTTTGCTACACTATTATGCCATTTGGTCTCAAGAATGCTGGGGCTACCTACCAGAGGGCTGCCACGACCATCCTGCATGATTTGATTCACAAAGAAGTCGAGGCCTATGTGGATGATATGATTATCAAATCCAAAACTAGAGAAGGTCATGTTCCCACTCTCTGAAAGTTCTTCGAATGACAACGACAGTATCAGATGAGACTCAATCCATAAAAATGTGTCTTCGGCGTTACAAAGGGGAAACTCTTGGGATTCATGGTCAGTGAAAAAGGGATAGAAACAGATCTTGCCAAGCTAAAAGCCATACTTGAGATGCCACCTCCATGAACGGAGAAAGAGGTTCGAGGTTTCCTTGGTAAATTGTGTTACATCTGCCGGTTCATCAGCCAACTAACCTCCATTTGTGAACTAATTTTTAAACTCCTCCGAAAAGATTCAACCAAGGTTTGGAATGAGGACTGCTAAGAAGATTCGACCGAATCAAATAATACCTGACTCAACCTCCAGTACTCATGCCACCACAACTTGGTCTCCCCTTGCTCCTATACCTAACCATAAGTGACACCACAGCTGGGGCTTTGCTAGCCCAATACCTTGAAGATTCCCTCAAAGAAAGAGCCATTTATTACGCCAGTCGCAAATTAGCCGGGTACGAAGTCAACTACACTACTTTGGAAAAATCATGCGCCGCGCTTGTTTGGGTCACCCAAAAGTTGCGACACTACATGCTCGCCTTCCCCATAAAATTGGTATCCCGAATGAACCCCATCAAGTACCTGCTTGAGAAACCCGATTTATCCAATCGAATGTCTCGATGGTTGATGCTCCTAGCCGAGTTTGATATCGTGTATGTCACGTAGAAAGATATGAAAGGAAGATCCATCTCGGATTACCTCGTTGACTACCCCATAGAAGAAGATGATGTCTGGGTCTCCGAATTCCCAGATGAAAACATCCTCTTCCCTACTCAGGACAAACCTCGATGGAAAATGTTCTTTGATGGTGCTGCTAACAAAAAGGGATACGACATTGGGATACTTCTGATCGCCCCAGATGACTCCCACACTCCCATAACCATCAAGTTAGATTTCCCCTGCACTAAGAACATGACTAAATAAGAGGCGTGTACGGTAGGCCTCCAAGCTGCTCTTAAGAAAGGTATTCAATGCCTAGATGTCTATGGGGATTCCGTCCTCATCATTGGTCAAGTGCTCAGAAAATGAAAAGTTAAGGACGAGAAACTCCAACCCTTCCATGACCACTTAGAAGAACTAGCCTCCTAATTCCAAGATATCACCTTCCACTACCTACCTCGAGTAACGAATAACCTAGTCGATGCCCTTGTTACCTTGGCCTCCATGGTCGACATGCCCAAGGGAATAATAATGGTCCCATTTCTAGTCCAAAAGCAAGACAAACCGACCCACTGCCACCACATTGAGCTCATCACCACAGAAGATCTCGAGCTAGCCAACTATTGGTATTATGATATCTGGCACCTACTCAAGCATGGTAAGTATCCTGAGGGTTCGAACAAGAAAGACCAAGCAACCCTCCGAAGCCTGGCCACCCAATACATCATCTGTTATAAAGCACTGTTCAAAAGAAACTTCGATGGAACCCATCTACACTGCATCACAGGGGAGGACATTGAAGAGGTAATGCAAAGAATCCAAAGTGGGGAATGTGGACCCCACATGAACGATCACATGCTTGACAAGAAGATCATACGACAAGGCTACTACTGGACCACCATGATACAGGATTGCACCGCCTATGTATGGAGATGCCTCAAATGCCAACAGTTCTCCAACCTTCAACACTTGCCTCCGCGAGAATTATACAACATGACTTCTCCCTGGCCGTTCTCCACTTGGGGCATCGACATTATAGGGAAGGTTACACCCAAGGCCTCTAACGGGCATGAGTTCATCCTGGTTGCCATTGATTACTTCACCAAATGGGTAGAAGCCGAGTCATACGCAGTCCTGAACGCCAAGAAAGTGGCAAAATTCATCAAGAAAAACATCATCTGCCGATATGGTGTCTCACACAAGCTAGTGTCAGATAATGGGTCGCATTTTGAGGAAGAAGTCACAGAAGTGGTCAACAAGTATGGGATTCAGAGACACAAATCTTTTCCCTACCGACTTCAGACCAATGATGCGGTCGAAGTAGCCAATAAGAACCTCAAATCCATCATCAGTAAGATGACCGAAAGCTGTCAAGATTGGGCCGATCGAATCCCTTATGCCCTCTGGGGATACCGAACCTCAATACAAACCTGTACTGGGGCTACCCCTTACTCTCTAGTCTACGACATGGAAGGATTCCTACACGTGAAGCTGGAAATACCTTCACTGTGCGTCATGCTTAAAATCAAGGTCAGTGAAGAAGATTGGCACCAAAGCTGTGTTTACGAGTTGACCCTCCTAGATGAAAGGAGATTGAAAGCTCTATACCACATACAAGGGTACCATCACCGAATAGCGCATTTATTCAATAAGAGAGTCAAGGAACAAGGCATCCGAGAAGGGTATTTAGCCCTGAAAGAAATAGTAGAGCCATTTGGGACCCTGAAGGGAAATTTAAGCCCAATTGGAGCGGCCCATACATCGTGAAGAAGATCTTGTCCAGCGGTGCCGCCATGCTCATCGATCTAGACGGAGAAGAGATGGATCGTCCAGCCAACCTGGACCGCCTCAAGAAGTTCTACCCCTAGTCCAAAATCTCGGCGCGCTATGACTCTTCTCATCTCCCTTCTATTATAAAAAAAACTCTTTATTTCCCTCTACCCGAAACTACGTGGGCCTGATCCCCTGCAAAAATCATTCTCATAATAATTGAAAATTTTCAAAAACCCCCAGAGGTACGTAGGCAACTCATACATCTTACTTGAGCACGACCCCTTCTTTTTTCACAAAAAACTTTTCTTTTCTTATCTTCGAGAATGATAGTTGACTTTAACATATACTTGAACAAAAGGATTATGCATGCCTTAGCGACCAGTATAGATGATTCAAAATACAGAATTCATCAAAAGACACAGACAGATTATCAAAAACTTGTTTATTTCAATAATAAGAAATTACAGTGCAATTACATAAGAAAAGGAACAGATGACTCCGTTCCCCTACCTTCCTAAAAAGCCAAATAAATTCCCAAATTTATTCCCCATTACAAAACAAACTCTCTAAGAGTCATGCCCACAGCTACCAGAGGATCCCACTTCATCATCATCATCTATATCCTGGGGCCCTCAAGCTTCCCCTGCCTGAATGGAGAGTCGCAGACGCTCCATGGACCGATAGGCTCGAACCAGCCTCGAAAAAACTACCACACCTCCCTCCATGGTATCAGATAAGGCAATCTATCTTTGTCCAGTCTCCACTTCCAACATCTTACTAAATACTCTCCTCCACAACCACTTCATATAATCCCCAAGGATGTGCCAAACTCTCCTAGCAGACTGAGAGGGATTGGTCGACAGACGCCGACTCCTCCACAAAGAGCCAAGCCGCATGCGCAAACACTCTGTCAGATTTTATACCAAAAAGAAGTCTAGTGTCCTAGGTGGAACGTTCTTCTCCCAGCCAAATTAGCACAGAACCCGCCAAGGGAAATAAAAAGAGGCCTGTCTAAGACCAACTAGCCAGGCATACGGGTACTCTCCCAGTTCCAGAATAGGTTACAGTTGTCCCCACCAAGGTACTGACCAATATAGATTTAGAGCCCCATGCTCCATGAACCAATTCTCCCAGATCTCAATATCCAGGCCCACGCTGATGAAATGGCATGAAAAGAAGTTGGGCATAGATGACAAAGGGTATTCCGGATGAGTCACCAGGCGGAATCTTTCAGACAACCACATGAACAGCATAACAGGGATACCCCTCAGAAAGTCTGAACGACCTTCTTGCCAGGCATCCAGGCCATTTAAAGTCTCCTCCAGTATCACCGTCGTAGGATTGTGACAATAGGACATCCATGAGGTAATAGCTGCAAGTTGTGGGTCCACGAGTAGTTACCCAATCACCAGTAATAATTTGGAAACCAAGCCTAGAACGACAGCTCCGGCATATCCAACATCACCAACCTCCTGTAAAGGCACGGACCGCAACACCACTGGAAGAGAAATCATTCCTCCAGTAATTAAGGATCTACCCGCTGAGGAAGAAATATGAAGAAGCCAACAACTCATGGGGAAAATAGGAAAACTCAGGCATAACCGTAGAAACGTCGAGATTTATCCCCAACATGGCAAAAAATTACTCATAAGTCAAACAAACTTCTTCCAAGCCAAAGCGGAATACATGGTCTTGAGGGTACCATAATTGTACCGTCGCTATCAGCATGTTCCACTCTATGGGCCAATTACACCATAAAAAAACTCGATGCATGTTGTAAGCATCGTAGTCGATGTTATAGAAGCACATCGCCTCCAAAGTCTCAAGGTAGTTGGCAAACTCAACAGTACCAGGGAGAAACATCTCACAGAATAAGAGAAGGAGAATATGAAGGTGTGATGAAAACACTCCACCCTTACCCCTTTTTATACTTTAAAACCCCCACAAAAGACATTACCCCTACAGAAATTGGACGAAATCCTGCCCCACAAGGTACTAAAGACTGAAGAGGGTACCAATCAAAGCTTTAAATTGATGGGACTAGACAGAACTATCGATAGGCAGGACAAGGTGCTTGTCGATCGACAACCCCCTACTTTTGAAAATTTTCCTTTTTCCTCTGTTGTGAAAATTCAAAAAAATCAAAATAAATTGATATTCTCAAACAGAATTTCAAAAATCCCCTTTCCATATTTATATAAATTCTCATTTTAAATAAAACTTTCCTTCAAATCCCAAAAATATTTCTTTTTACGGTCTCAGCAGCAAAGTAAAAAGCGCACGTGCATTCATTCATTCATCATTAACAGAAGATAATCAAAAAACTTCATTTGCATTGCATAGATATGTTTCTGTGTTACAACATTTTGCAGGAAAATAAAGAAAAGCAAAAAATAGTGGGACTCATCCGGAACCCACATTCTCCCTCTCTCTCTCTCTCTCTCATCTAATCTTCACCTCTCTCCCTAAGAACTCCCACCCCTGCAATGCCCTCTCTTTCCCCTGCCGTGAGAGGACGCACCACCACTACCCGAACCAGAGTCCTCTTCGAATGAGGAAAATGGCACCAAGAAATAAGGAACAGGAATCGCGTCCCGAATATGGGCAGTCGCCGAAGATATCCAGTCCCTAATATTCCTCAGCCAAGTGGTGGACACCCGTACGTGTTACAAGAAAAGGCAAAATCAGTATCAAGCAGAAAAGATCAAAAGAAACCAAAGGAGAAGAACAAAAAAGATATACCTCAGGGCGAAGAACCTCCTCTGTCAAGCCCAACTTCTTCGGGTCCATCGCATGAGGATAAATCCGCATAGGCACCATCCCTCCAATAGCCCGTTGAATGTTGTATGAAGGAGTATGCAGCCGCACAAAGGGACCTCCGAGGTTGCCGCAGATGTCGATGGATCGCCACCATTGTGGGAGGACCCCACTGGCCGACTCGAACCGACAGGAGGGAAGGGTAGTGCATCATATATGATGGCCTCCATCAGCCAGCTCGTCACAAAGTCCATATAATCATAAGGAAAAACCGTATCGGTGTACACCACGATCATCGCATCCTGTGGCAGTATCCTCTCCCGCCTCAAAGACATAGGGGGCCTCGCAAGTGGCACCACTACCTCTCCTTCAGTAATCTGTCGGACCACCCTCTCCCTCCTCATACAAAGTATGGACAAACTCATGCGCCATCAAATGCCTCATCTGAGCATTTACTCTAGTCAACCCTGTGTCCTGAACAGCCGTCCCCCAAGGGTAAAAGGTCACCTGAAAAAATTCCCAGCAGGTACAAGTCAATGCAGAATCAGAGTACACAAAGACCAAGACTGAAGAAAAAGGAAGTCTTACCCTGCCACTGGTTAGACCATTCAAGACCTGATGCATAGCCTCCAAAGAGAGAGACTTCCTCAACTAACGATTGACCTTTCGCCATTGATGCAACCGATAAAAATCCCCAACGGTGTCATCCTTCAAAGCAATCAGCTGGGTATTACACCCGATTACCTCATAGAACCACGACTACCTATGATAAGAAATTCGCAATTAAAAATAAATGCATATGGAAAATACAGATGCATGAAAGGAAAATGCACAAAATGAAAGAATACCTCAAGAAGATACATGGCTCCAGTGAAAGACTGCCGGCAGCATCGGGTGAATCAATCCAAGGAAAAATAAATGGTCGCCAAAGTCAGGCTCCCCCAATCATAGAGAGGGATGTTCGAAAACATCCTCAGGTATGGTAAAAACCGTAAGTGGAGAACGTCGCCACTTGACGCCACCCGAAATCCCCCCAACACCAGCAAAATGAACAACAAGGCCATCTGCCTCACTTGCAGCTCGTACTCCACATCGATCACTCTGCCCAATAAAACATCCTTCAGCAGCGACAAATGGATGGAGTCCCCAGACACTATCCTCCCCACATCACCAAGCGCCGCGCGCACCACCTAGGGCCGCACCGGCAAAGAGCGATCCACCTCGATCTGCTCTACATTGTAATCTAGCCCCAGCAGCTTCTGTACATCTATGGGAGTCATATACATCTCCTCGAAACCAAAATGAAAGGTGTGGGTAGTGTCCCACCACCTCTCCCCCAGAGCGCATAAGACTTCCTTTGAACGAGGTGTCTCATCTAGTACAGACGCCAACCTCCCAAAGCCTGCTGATAATACCACCCAATGCACCACAGGTGGAAGATGCTCCCAGACATCCATAAGCCCCGTCGTCCCGCGGGCACGCATATTCGACAGAGAAACATCAGACTAATAAAAGAGAAAAACCTTGTCAGAATCCATGAAAAAAGGAAAACAACACACCAAAAAAAATAATGCCAAAAGTCATTTTACTTACATAACCGCCAGGGTTCACCACCCTAAAAGAACGATGACACAATGGCTCCCGTAACAAGGTCCGCTCATCCGCAACCGACTCAAATGTGTCAAAAGAATTCTCACTCCCCAAGGAAAGAGGCGCCCTGGCCCTCCACTCCACGTTTGCCCAGTCATTAACAGCCAACCATTACCAATGTACTGCAGTGCTCACAAAAGTGGCCATTTTTTAGAGATCGAAATGCTAGAACGATTCGCAGAAGAAAATCACAGAAAGAGAGAAGGCAATAAGCTTTGAAAAATGAGGGGAACTCTCTCCCTTTATATAGGATGCCAAGGGTCATGCCGATCGGCACTACACCCCCACGTATCGATCGGCACTGACCTTTTACCTTCTCGAGGCAGTCCAAAAGTCTGTGCCACTACTGAATGGCACCCTCCACACCATGCCGACTGGCACCCCAAGAAAATTTGCACCAAGAAAATTTTGCATTTCCTCAAGCGGAACCCATATTTCCTCAGCGAAACTCTCAAAACCAAGCGAATCTCTCCCCGGCGACATCCCCAGAGGACCTCAAAAATATCCAAAACTGCAGGATCATATCCTATTTCCTAAAGGTCTCAAATCTCCCCAAGAAATACGTCCAAACCCTGGACAACCTAATCACTTCCCCAGCATCAGATTAGCTGTTCCCCAAGTAAAGTCTCCAAAAGACACAAGGATTTCCCCAAAAATCGGCTCCCCAGCTCAAATCAAAATCACGAGGTAGTTTTCCCGGATAAGTTCCCTAAGAACTTCTTATCCTTAAGATCACAGAATTGGCTTCGACCCACATAATTGGTCATCTCAATTAAAACCCGCAGAATTGGCTTCGACCCGCAGAATTGGTCATCTCAACTAAAGCCAGCAAAATTGGCTTTGACCCACAGAATTGGTCATCTCAACTAAAGCCTGTAAAATTGGCTTTGACCCGAAAAATTTGTCATCTCAACTAAAGCCAATAGAATTGGCTTCGACCCACAGAATTGGTCGTCTCATCTTAAGCCCGCAGAATTGGTCATCTCAACTAAAGCCCACAAAATTGGCTTCGATCAGCAGAATTGGTCTTACCTTAAGCCCGCAGAATTGGCTTCAACCCGCATAATTGGTCATCTCAACTAAAGCCTGCAGAATTGGCTTCGACCCGCAGAATTGGTTATCTCAACTAAAGCTCGTAGAATTGGCTTCGACTCGCAGAATTGGTCATCTCATCCTAAAGCCCTTAGCATTGGCTTCGACCAGAAAAATTGGTCATCTCAAGTAAAGTCCGCAGAATTGGCTTCGACCCGAAAAATTGGTCATCTCATCCTAAAGCCCGCAGAATTGGCTTCGACCGGTAGAATCGGTCACCCTCATCCTTAAGCATTCAGTATTGGCTTCGACCACCAGAATCGGTCACGCTAATCTTCAAGCCCTCAGAATTGGCTTAGACCCACAGAATCGTTCACCCTCATCTTCAAGCCCATATAATTGGCTTCGACCCACATAATCGGTCGTCCTTATCCTTAAGCCCTCAGAATTGGCTTCGATCCGCAGAATCAGTCACCCTCATCTTCTATCCCGCAGAATAGGCTTTGACTCACAGAATTGCTCACCCTCATCCTTAAGCCTTCAAAATTGGCTTCGACCCGCAGAATCTGTCACCCTCATCTTTAAGCCCTCAGAATTAGCTTAGACCCACAGAATCGGTCACCCTCATCTTTAAGCCCGCAGAATTAGCTTCGACCCGCAGAATTGGTCATCTTAACCTTAAGCCCACCGAATTAGCTTTGACCCGTAGAATTGGTCATCATAACCTAAGGCCTCAGAATTGGCGTCGACCCGCAGAATTGGTCACCCCCATCATTGCTATGGTTATCACTTCCTTTAAGACCATCAACATCATGTTCCTTCAAGCCCACAAAATTGGCTTCGACTCACAGAATCGATCACCCTCATCTTCAAGCCCTCATAATTGTCTTCGACTCGCAAATTTGGTCATCCTCATCTTTAGGTTCTCAGAATCGACCTCGACCCTCCGGTCATCCTCTTTCAAAGGCATCATATGGTGTCTATTAGACGGCTATCATTCGTTCCAAACTCACCCATCGAGGGGATCTATAGACACCCCATTATAATACCCCCTAACCTCTCCTAAGGTCCCTAGCACATCCCTTCATCATTCAAACCCAAGTCATTCCCTGGGTACTGACCTAAAGGCCATTGAGCACTCCCAGGCTCTATTTGACCAAAAGTCAAACTCTTCAACTCGATCGAGAATGAATCAATATTCTAAGGTCGCTAAAACCCCTTTACAACGCTCCATCCCATGCGTAATTCTGACTTACCATGCGGACAAACGACCCATTTCCCCCCGAAACTCGATTAGGAGGTCACCGGACGCTCCCAGGTTTCGTTTGACAAAAGTCAACTCTTCAGCTCGATCAAGACTGAATGAATCTTCAAATGGCACTGAAACCCCTTTCTAACGATCCACCCCGTGCGCGATTCTAACTTACGGTACGGACGAACAGTCCATTTTACTCTGAAAGGTCACCGAACGCTTCCAGGCCTCGATTGACCAAAGTGAAATATGCTGATCGGCCAAAGTCGACTCCCCATCCTGACACCTATCGATTGGCAGGACTAGGGATATGCCGATCGACAATTCCCCGGGACTATAAAAAGTAGGGCCTAACCCCATTCAAAAGAAATAAAGAAGAGAGGAAAATCAGAGGTCCATCACTCTCAGCAAGCTCAGAAAACCCCTCTCGAAGTCAACGTGATTTTCACATCCAAATCCCTTTCCAACCTTCACCTTTCATAACTTTATTCATCAAACTTAGTGAATTAAGTACCTAACATCATCACTTAAGTGCAAGGGCTGCTCTCCAACATCCAAGATCAAGCTCAAGATCTTCAAGAAGGTCCAACTTTCTCAACTCTCTCCTTAAATTCCCTTAAATTCGCATTAAGTTGTTTTGTTACTTAGAAATTTTATTCTCTTATCTCACATATCCTAATATACTTTTTATTTAGTATTATTGCACACCTCTTTTTTTTCATATAAATAAAAACTAGAAAAACAAGAAAAAGAGGATTTGCTCATAAATTTCAAACGGGAATTCTCACACTTTTTTCACAACTAAAACACATTTTTACACATACACCCATATAAGAGAAGTTCCCGATTGTATATATGGTATAAATACCATCCCTCATTTTGCATACGAACTACGTGGACTTTGATGCCTCTATAGGCTACGTAGGCGTCTCGGGTAAAACCAGAGACTATAATCCTTTTTCTAGTTTTTTCCTATTTTTCTATATTCTTGAAACTTAACTCCCTTAAATCCTATGTGTGTGTGTGTGTGTGTATATATATATATGTACTTGTTCTTAATGGCGTATTATTCCATATGCGTTATCATTCCCCTATAATGATCGACCCTAGGATAATCGCATAAATCCTATTTTCTAATATTACTTTTAAGAACATTCCTATGGATGACTCACTTGATCTCTTCCATGATACAAGTCGATGATTCCTATATCCACTACGTATACACATGCACACATATCACGGCGAAATAAAGGAAATAGCAACAACCCATGGGAGACCGTAAGGGCGGAATGGGTGCCTAACACCTTCTCATTTCGTAACTTAGCCTCCGGACCCTTTTCGAATCATTTTGGTTTCGTATGTATCAGTATGTCTTTGGATGCTGTCCTTCGGGATGGCTCCCTTTTCATTTGTTTATTTTGATTAAAATAGATTGGAGACACTATCTCTCTACATTTCTCACCTCATTCACCGACGCCGGTCGAAGCGCTGCCGAGAGGGACGCGCGGGACCTAGAGGGATCCTATTCCGCCACGCGGGGGGGAGGGGGGGGGGTGATATATCTGGGGATGGACACACATACCGCTGAAGCGGACCAACATATTAGGAAAAATGGTTCGCACCAGCGGTATGTATAGGTGGTCGGACCACGTATACATACCACTGGTGTTTTAAAAAAAATGATTCGCGCGAACGATGTGTATATAAAAAAAATTATTCTCTTATTTTTTAATTATTTTTAACTCGTTTAGTCCCTTAAATACTTATTTACCCAATATTCTCTTATTTCTAAAGGTACGCGCCAGTGGCACTCCTAATTTTTAAAGGATCAAATATCAAAAAGTCCCTCAAATATATTTTAATACACACCAAGCTTTTTATTTTGTACCAAAAAGTTCCCTATTCTCTTATTTTTAAAGGTCCGCGCTAGCGGCATGGTAAAGCCTTTTTGGCACGGTGAAAGATTTTTTGGTGCAAAATAAAACGCTTGGACTAAACGTGTATTAAAAAAAGTTTGATGGACTATTTGGTATATGCCCCATTTTGAAAACATTTTTTTTTAAATTTTACAACATTTGAAACAATTTTTGTATTTCTTAAAACTGTTTAAAGGTTCGCGTTAAAAAAACTATTCTAATAACAATTTTTGTATTTTTGTATTTCATGTTTTATCTTGTAGTATTTTAACACATAATTTTAACATATTTTTTTATTAGACTGTTTTTTTAACTTGAAAATTATATTTGAAAAAATTAATTTATATTTGGCAAAGCTAAAAAAAAGTGTGTATCTTAATGATGTGGCATTGCCACATCATTAAGTACACATTTGAAGTAGAAAACCAAAGTCATTGTAGTCTTACTCTATTAAAATCAACCTTTGTTGTTTAGAGTCTTTTTTCTTGGTTTACATTTTACAATACCACCCACCTAATTCATCTTATTTCACATCTTTATAGAAACAAAATTTTGAAACTAACTTATAATTGAGTATTTTCTTGGAGTTCAAATAATTTCGCAAAAATTTCGAATTAACTCCTGTGTCTTACATTTGGGATATATTTGACAAATTTTGCATTATTCGGCTCTCTAAGAGGGATCTCGTTATACCATGACCTTCATTAATGTACCATGATATTCATTTGTTCATTAACATGCTCGTGGTTTTCATTATCATGTATTAAGATCTGACGATGATCTAGAATGACACTTTTTATGCGACTCTATTACAATTATTTCGTTCACATAAATAGTGGGGTGCACTTGTATATAGCACTCATGTCATTTATTCAACCATTTAATTTTCAGTATTGTCGTCCAGCTACAAAAATTTAATCCCGATGAAAGGAGATTATTGGTCATACCAACGGATGGTCGGTGTAATATTTTCACAGGTAATTAGTGCAGCCCCTACGGATGCTCGAGCACATCCATCATCATGATATTTTATCAGAAAATTATTGAATCATTCATTACATTCATTCAATACTATGAATTTTTTATTTGGCACATGGCCGAGAAGATGAACATCATATATTCCTTGACTGAATAAGCGAAATGCATGATAAATTTTATTTCATTTAGCCTCGACAAATGGTCTAGCAACTTATTAACTTCCACAGGTATAAGATTCAGTCCTGACGAATGCTCGGCCATAATCTTAAGCTCTTGAAAATCTTATTAATGCACCGATAGATGCTCGAGAATGGATCTCTCTCTATATCTACTCATCACTGTACTACTTTGTCTCAACAGACTAGCCAGGCGCTATTTATCTTCTTATTTCTTCGACGGATGATCGAGCATGCTACAATACTATTAAGACCCGACAAATGGTTTGGCAAGACTATATGTTATAACTGACGGATGCTCGGGTGTTGATATTTCTTCAACATTCAGTATTGATTATCTGGATTTCTGGACGGTCACGCATATTCAATATTTATCTCGGTAGATGATCGGCCAAATGTTTTCATACATTTAGTCCCGAAGATATCTACCATGCAAGTCTCATTTTATCCCCAATAAATATTTGGTCAAGATAATTCTTATATTCAGTCCCGAAAGATGGTCGACATGGTCGATTAATGATCAACATTACATTTATTATTGTTATTCAACTATAATAAATGGTTTGGAAATTTAGTTTTCACTAACACTGCAGGATCGTTCGTAATAGCTGTTAGGTCTTTTTTGCCTCGATGGATGCTCGAGCATGGATCACTCGAAATATCTACTAGACCTTATACAATTTTCACTTCGTCGGGCATTCAAACATCATTTATTTATTTAGAAATTTAATTTTCACTAACAATGCAGGATCATTAGAAATATCTCCTCGATCCCCTTAAAATCTTGCCTTGACGAATTCTCAGGCATCATTTATCTTATCAATGCTCTGGCAGATGCTCAAGCATGGATCATACGCAATATCTTCTGGATCCTTTACAGTTTTGCTTTGACAGGCACTCAAGCATCATTTATTGTAAATCTTATTGAAGCCCTGGTAGGCGAGCAAAACTAATATCATTTTTCTGGATTTCTTTTCAGCTTCGATGGAAAGTCGACGCAAGTTATATCATGTGATCATTTATTGATCCCCAACGAATAGTTGGGAAATGTAATTCCTATTTAATTTAACCTCGACTAATGGGTGCAAGGTCCTTCATTAGCCAGCGTTATATGTCACAATCCAGTTCAAATGCTCGGAAAGATGGTCGGGGACAAAAAAAACTCGAGGAAGTATTGAGACTCGAGGAACGTTCGAGCACACTTATCATCTCAGTTATTTAAATGATCGACATTAAACTGAATGAAAGACCCGATGGATGGTCAAGCGTCATCTTTAGTGAGTCTTATCTTCACATCCCAATTGGGGGCTCCATGGCAACGTTGACACATGAACAGATTCATCATAACTTTAAAGTAAAATAAAAAAGGCCAACTTAGGGTGGTCGCCAATACGGTTAACATTGGCATTAGTCTTTCAAATGTCGATCAGGATTAAGATTGATTTAAATACAACAACTATCTTGCCTATTTCAATTAAATTAAGAAAGTCCGTAGGTCTTTGTCATCTCCAAACACAAATGGCCTCACGAATAGGAAGTCAGAATAGACAATCCATATTCTTGAAGATAGGTTGTAAGCTTACACATAAGACTTTTAATGAATTTGGGTTGAATACGTACCGTTAGCAGAGTTTGCCTATAACAATAGTTATCAATCAAGCATTGGGATGGAAAATTTTGAGGCATTATATGGGAAGCCTTGTTATTGACCAATTTATTAGTCGGAGGTAGTAGAGAATCACAATATCAGGTCTACACTCATTCTGTAGATGATCAAGAAGATTGTGGTCATTTATCAGAGACTCAATACTTCCTAGAGTCGATATAAGAACTATGTCTATACACGTAAAAGAGCCTTGGAGTTTCCTATAGGGGAACTTATTTTTCTCAAGGTTAAGCCTAAACTAGCAGTTACCAATTTAGGCAAGAGAGGAAATTGAACAACTTATTACATTGGACCCTTTGAGATCCTGGATATGGTAGGTCATGTATCATACCATTTATCATTACCTTCTCGTCCATAAAGAATTCAATGTTTCAATGTTGTGGAAGTGCACTCCAGATCTTTTGCACACAATCCGTCGGGATTATCTTGACCTTCAGTAAGACCCATCTTAAGAGATTATACTAGTCTGTGTAATTGATTTCAAGAAACAAGTCTTCCACACTAAGATGACCCTCTCATCAAGGAGTTTTAGTATACCCACGGGGTCGAAAGAGTAATAAGGGATCTTGAGTTGAGACGTGTGAGAAACACACTGAGTTGATCGCTTAAGAGTTTAGTGGTTAGTTTGAATTTCGGGGATGAAATTCCTTAAGGGAGAAAGAATGTAGTAATCTGAAATTTTAATAATCTTTTAAGAAGTATTCCATGACAAATTCATGTAGTTGTTATACTTTGTAGCATTTAACTGTGATGATTATTTTAGTACTGGATAATTTATAAAATATTGAGTTGGATTTTTAATAATTATTGTAAAATTAAAGAAACTATTAAAGTCATATTAAAAAAATTATGAATGATAGAAGGGTGAAATTTTAATAATGTGTAAAAATATGTTATAAGTAACATCAAGAAAATGATTTATTATAAATAATAATAATAATAATACTAATAATTTTCTAGTAAACAATATAAATAAATTAGTAGTTAAATTTAATTATTTATGTTGTGGATTATAAAGAAATTATAATCAATTTGAACTTATACTGTAGCAACATAGAAGGAATTCTGTGGGGTTAAAGACACTTGTAGCATCTAGGAATAAGAAGAGGAGGAAGTCTCGAACACAATCTCTAGGGCGAGTCATGTGGTAGTTAGGGTGGGGCCTTCCAACTATTAGGGTGGTAGTCCAAGTCGCTAGTGCAAAGGTCCCAGCCGCTAGGGATGCAATCAAAGATGGTATGTTGGCTTACTAGGAGGGAAAATGTGATTGCGGGAGGTTCCAACCACTAGAGAGGTTGGTAAAGGCTATTATTGTAGCTAAAGGACGACCAAGAGGAGAATAATTTTAGTTTTTCAATCATACGCATAGAACCTATGCCATTATACTAATGCGTTGTCAACAATTGTGTGCTACCTTACTCCCACAAGTTTTAAGCATCCGACCAACGTTTTTTTATCAATTCAAACACACCCACCTAACACGTGTTATGTTGCCAACATTTTAGTTATCTAAGTGCTAGGATGTTTAGGATAAACTAGGGTGTAACCCGTTTTAATAATGATAACACAAAAATAAATGCACTCCCAAATTATAAGGAATAACCTCAGATATATATAACTCACAAACTCTTATGTATGACTCAATGATAAGAAATAAATGTAATCTGTTTAGAATAATAAATAAAGCTCTAAAATAGTTAGCTAGAGGGAGATAAAAGCAAGCACTCTGGATACACCTCAGGTAGGTAACTCAAACACAAATGTATGAAGCAACAATTGAAAAGGCTCAATAAATGCTAATGTTCTTGAGAAAAAGTGGGTAAAGCATTAATTGTGGGAAGTAAATGCTTTGTGGATTATAATAACCCTTTCAAAGTGGTCTTTTGGATCAAAGATCATGTCTACTCTCTTTCTCTAAAAGTCCTCCATTCTCAAAAGATAGCTAGGGATATATATAGGCTAAAAAATACACCCGAGGAACCTCAGTTGCATTAAATGTTATATTATCCCACCATGCCTAACATGTCCAATGCATTAAATGCTAAGTAAAATATCGAGTGACCAACTGTTGTATTAGGTGACACCACAGTGTGTCAACGTCGAACTAGCTTGTTGCTCACAAAACCACCATTGTTTTAGGTAAGTCGATTTGACATGCCTAGGTATGGTATTTTTATGTAAAGATACTCAATTTGGCACCAAAACTCAATGGTAGATAACCGAGCAAGCTCAAGGATGCTCGAATGTACTCCCTCGGGAAAACTTGAGTTTTTTTACTTGGTGTATATAAAACAATTAAGTCATTCTTTAACGTTGTCTTACTTATCAATCCTCCAAACAAGTTCCCTCAATGGTTCCCAAGTAAGGTTGGTCAATAGAGAATGAAAGGTCTCCTAGGTCCAGCCTGACCTGGTCCATCACTGGTACTCACTAACCTCATCTCAATATTACAACATGACTCATAATTACATGGAAATAGAAAAAATACATGGTGGGTCAACTAGTTTCTTCTATAATGGTTAATCGGTCTTCGGTTATGGTCCACTTTGTCTCAATCTTCCGTTAGTCCCTTAATGAGGAGGTTCATCTATAGGCCCCTCCTACAATCCCTAATATTTATTACGTCTTCCTCATAAGTCATTCATCGATTTCATTTCTACATAAGGATAACCAACTCCTTTCTTATATAAATTGCACCATATGAATGTTGTTTCCTCACCATGTTACACCTTAAAAATATATCAACTAGTGAGTGAGTAAGCTTTAAGGGTTAAGGAGTTAAATTGTAGAGTTATTTTTAAGAAGGCCAAAGACTTAGTAATATTATTCAATCCATTAAGAAGAACTTTTTGTACTCTTTCATCCCCAGAAGAAAGGATTTCTTAATATTGAGCTGCAAATTTATATCATCTTTTTTCAAAAAATAAATATACAACATGTTTAGATAACTATGCTTGTGTGTGTGTGTGCACCTTGATTCAACATGCTACCTATGTGTAAATATTATGGTTATTTGGGGAAAAAGGTTCTTTTAAATGTTATTGTTTTATGTGAAAAATGTCAATCCTGATTAGTGTTTTTGGACATTAAGTAACCTTTTAAAAAATGAATATTTCTTAGAAAATATTTTGTAAGGACATAAATTTCCAATTGAGTCCCTGTATTATTTAGACTTAATTCCACGAACAAAACTGTGTTTGTAATATGTCATAGGGAGATTTTTATTTTGTCACGACCCCACTTGTTCAATGACATATTGAAGAAATTGAAGACGTTGCAAGTTTTAACGCAAACCTTCAAAGAATTAATCATGCCGAAGTTTAAATTGGTGCAAGTTTATTCGTCTTCAAAGTTAATTGCTGTAATACCCCGTACTTTTATTGATATTTATTTGTGGGATTAATTAAATTAAATGGAAATTAATTGAGAATTAATCCGGATAAAATACTAAAGAGATGTGAGTTAATATTTTATTATAATGTGAATATATGGCAATATATGAATATATTGAATTTGTCGTGAAATTGAAATACGACAATTTGGGAAATTTTGTTGGGACGCGCGTGACAGTCGCGTCAAGAATATAATTATTTTAATTAAAAAGTGGATTTTATTTTTATCAATCGTATGGTCATTTTGAGTGCGCCAACGTGTCCGGAAGGGTCGAAATAGTCAGAAAACACTAGCCGGGGGTTTAGTTTGGGTCCCGGGGCATTATTGGGCCATACCGGCAACTTAAAAGGGTATTTTGGTAATTTTGAAATATTAGGATAATTAACCAACGAATTTTGGGAGTTAAATATTAGGATATCTAGTGACCCACTAAGCCATTACCAGCACTTAACCAACTAAAGGGCTACGGGAGTTATAGGAGAGGTTAGAGAGAGTTTCCAAAGAGAAAACACAACCTCCATCTTCAACCTTCAACCTTGGGAGGAAAAGAGAGAGTGCAACCTTCATCATTCTACACCAAATTCAGAGAATAATCCGAGGCAAGTGGTTTAATTATGTTAATTTCAAGCGAATGCTTCTTCCATGCTTAGAAATTGACATAATTGCATTGTATTGGGAGACTTGTAAAAACCCATGTAATTTGGAGTTATAAATTCAGATTTTGATATAGGTTTGCATGTAGAATTGTTGTTGGGTGATGGAACTAAAAGAATTACTACTTTTTATGTTACAAGAACGGATTTATTTATGCAAATTGAAGACTTTAAATTTCTAGGGTTCATGTTCATAAGGTTTGGGAAAAATTGGGGAGATTTGATGATTAGATGCGGTTTAGGATGATTTGATCCCATATATATGTTAATATACGACCTAAGTATGTTTAAGAATGATTAGAAACCTTGAACTACTGTTGGAATGATGTTTATATGAGATTAGAGGTGAAGAAAATTGGGAAAAACGAGATAGGAAAATTATGGGCTCGAAACTGTCACCTCGTTAGAAGGCCTGTCCAGGTCGTTCGAACGAGCTCGTTCGAACGAGCTTCTAACGAGTTGACAGTTTGACTTCTAACGAGTGGGATGTTCATTCGATGCCTTTCGTTCGAAGGATATCTCGTTAGATGCCCACTTCGTTCGAACAAACTCTCGTTCGAACGACCTCGTTCGTACGAGACTTCTAACGAGTTGACATATTGGCCTTTTTGTCCTGGTTTGATTTCTAGTGTCCTGTAACCTTGTTTAATTATAGAGATAACATTACCTTGATGACTAATTGATATAGTTCGGATATTCGGGATATATTGGGGAGTAAAATATGGAAGAATGATTTGAACCAAATGGTAATTGTGGGTTAGGACGCGAATAACTAATTACGACATTAGGATAATGGATGATTTGTATATATAAACCGGGGACACGTGTATTGGTATAAGAATGAGAAGTGTACCACTAATAAATTATGACAATTACTAAGATGTGTGCATGCTTAGTACAAGTATATGATTTTATGTGTATGACATACCTACCATACTTACTATCACGGGAGGTTTACGTTCGCTTAGGGCCATCTAATCCTTGTGTGCCCGGATTTAGATTGGTACCTTAAGAACATAATACTAGAATGACTTATTTGTGAGTTAATAAGTCAGCTGACTATGGAACGTAGGTATGTACGTGACCCATGGATATGTTGAATTATGTTCGCCTCCATTTTTGTGTGTTTTGCTTATTCTAACAATTCCTGAGAGATTCGGAATTTGTAATCCTTATGTACGTGATGTACCGGGATGGATAGCAGAGTATGCGTGCACCACAGCTTAGCCTCGGGGTGATTGTATTGTATATTTATGATGTGAATGATATACGGTTAAATGAACAGAATTGATATGTTTAATTATGAGAATAATTTATAGTAACTCCTTGAGAAGATAAATAAGGGGATAACCTCCAGTATATGGTGATGCTAATAATTGAGAATCCGAGTTTAAGTAAAGCTATCTATTCAAGTGATAACATTGGGAATTCATATTGTGAATCGAATAGAAAGGTTAATAATTGTTTTGGTCTAGATAGATATGAGAATCACTTGTATGGGTACGTTTCGTTAGGAGTGCACAAGTAGTCGAGAGGTGAGTATTTCATGTGAGCGCACGTCCTAACATGTACTTTGCATTCATTGTTTTAAATGTTGTTAAAACACTTGCTGTTTTTAAAATATTCTCCACATTCGGGCTCTGACCCGTTTTCTTTCAAATCTATCTTTTTGTAAAAAAACCATTTTAGGTGCCCAGCCACAAGGACACCATGCATAGGAATTCTATACAGGTGACGAGCTGTAGCTGTTGTGGAAGTTACAGGTCCTTGACAGTATACGCCTCCTTTTCTTGTCTTGATTCCATATTCAGATTCATCATTGTAGGGCATGTCACCCATTTCTTTTAGAGACACTTTACATTTCAGTTATTCAGACTTTGGTTTGTAATTAATTCAGGATACATGTTATGGTTCTTATTTCAGTTCCGTATTTGGATTTTTGTGAGGAGTATTTCCTCCAGACTTATTATTATTCGATGATTACTATAGTTGGACTTTATTGTGAATGGTTATGTTATCCTTTATATTTCACTTATTGCATGTTAATCAGAGTTAACTTAAAATTTGGCAATTCACTTTTTAAATACTAGGTGGTTAGTAATTATTAAAATGTTTTCGACAGTGATGCTATTAACTGAACCAACTTGGCATTTTGTATTAATTTAATAGAGGAGTAGCTACCCGGTATTTAATTAGTCGGGGTGTCACAGGTGGTATCAGAGCATCAGGTTCTAGTGTCCTTTAGGATCTGTACGGCTTGTTATGTTTCCGCTGAGCTTTCTTTGATATAGAGCCCTATATTTTAGGACTGTTGTATTCTTTTTATATGGTTCGCTCTTCAGATATTTTGGGTTTATAACTGCAAACTTATAGACCTTACTCTTTTTTCAGATTTCTCCATGACGTGCGCAGCGAGTTCCTAGGGATGCACAGCCAAAGCCACAGCCAGCACCAGTACAGGGCACCATGAATGCCGCCGAGGTTGCAGCTATTGTAGCCCAAGCGGTAAATGCCGCCCTAGACGTTGTACAGTGGGCACCACCCCAGGCGCCGGTAGCCGCGCCAGTATAGGCACATGCATTCCCGTCTGCTTGGGAACGTGTTCGAGATGCTTTTTAGAGACCACACCCTCCGGAGTTCGCAGGTAGCTCCGATGTTGTGGTATCTAGTCAGTGGAGGAAAGATATTCAGAGGCACTTGAGGATGTATGAGTGCACCGATGTTTAGAGGCAGATACTATCTACTTTAAAGCTAGTGGGATCGGCATTGCAGTGGTGGGAGTCTATTACCACCGCAGAGGAGAGGGATACTCTCACGATACAGGAGTTCTGGGTGCGGTTCGACCGCAAATATTTTTCGTCAGCTGTTCACACGGAAATGAGGAGGAAGTTGATGAACCTTAGACAGGAGGGAAGGACTGTGGCCGAGTATGAGGCCAAATTAACTAACTTACTGAACATTGTACCCGATGAGATACCGACGGAAGATAAGAAGATTCAGAAGTTCACAGATGGATTAACTTGGAGGATCCGTCAGCATTTGTTAGGGAATCTCTCTTTAGCCACTTACTCTGATGTGGTTAACGTTGCACGGATACACTATTAGGATCATCGCTTTCACATGTCTGAGAGAAAGAGATCAGGGGAGTCCAGCCATCAGGGCAGGACCGGGGGAAATGGTGCCAGCGGGGCACATTCTACTCAGGGATAGTACAGGCAGGGTGACCAGGGTTCCCAACAGGGGGATCCTAAGAGATTCAGATCTGGGGGATTCAAAAGTGGACATGGAGGTTTCAGGCAGGGCCATCAGGGTCCGAACGGCCATCAGGGCCAGCAGGGTCAGAATGGTCAACATCAGTTTCAGTAGGGCCAGCAAGGCCAGGGCAGAAGTGGTAACGATCACCAGGGTCGTGGTCAGCAGGGGCAGCGAGGGGGAAACTTCCAGGGAGAGTGTTTCATTTGTAGTAAGATTGGCCACAAACGTCAGGATTGTCCTAATAGGGGCAGGGCCCCGCAGTAGCAGCGGCAGGAGCAGGGTGCTCGACAGGAGCCGCAGAGACCTATGTTTCCCGCCCCCTCCCGGCACCACCACAGATGGCAGCATTACCACCCATTCCAGTGGTTCCAGTTCAGCAGGGACAGCTGCAGTATGGGAGAGTATATCATCTCCAGTAGGCCGCAGCCCCACAGGATCCACCAGCCATTGAGGGTATGTTCTCTATTCAGGGGACTATGGGGCGTATTTTGTTTGACACGGGGGCCACACATTGTTTCATTGCCATGAGATTTTCACGCACTATTGGGTTATTAGACACCGCAGAGAACACCGCTACTTGTGTAGACTCACCGTTGAGTAGGGGTTCCATGATTTTTCTTATATGTAGAGGTGTGGGTATAGAGATCGGGAGGTTTACTTTACCCGCTGACATGTTAGTGTTAGAGATGACCAAGTATGATGCCATTATTGGTTTGGATCGGCTAGTAGAGTACCGAGCCATGATTCACTGTTTTAGTAGGAGTATTATCTTTGCCATTCCCGGGCAAGAGATGTTTTTAGTGGCGATGCCTCGTCCTGAGGGAGGATCGTCCACCCACTTGTACTATATAGAGGAGGAGACCTCTAAGGATGTGGTGATACCACTTGATTCGATTCCGATTGTTCGAGAGTTTGCCGATGTATTTCAAGATATACCTGGATTACCTCCGAGTAGAGAGATAGAATTTGTGATTGACTTGACGCCGGGCACTAGGCCTATTGCCCGCACACCTTACCGTATGGCTCCAGCTGAGATGAGAGAGTTGCGGGATCAGATTGAACAGTTGTTGGGTCAGGGGTTTATACGGAGGAGTACTTCGCCGTGGGGTGCCCCTGTATTGTTCGTTAAGAAGAGGGATGGATCGTTGAGGTTGTGTGTGGATTACCGGGAGTTGAATAAGGTCACGATACGGAATAAATATCCGTTGCCCCGAATCGATGACTTATTCGACCAACTGAGGGGAGCTTCTTTCTTCTCAAAAATTGATTTGTGATCGGGATACCATCAATTGCGTATCAGGGAGGAGGACGTCTCGAAGACTGCTTTCTTATCGAGATATGGTTCCTACGAGTTTCGGGTTATGCCTTTTGGTTTGACCAATGCTCCAGCCGTGTTTATGGACTTGATGAATAGGGTGTTCAGAGAGTTCCTAGGCCAGTTCATTATTTTTTTCATTGATGGCATTCTAGTTTACTCCCAGACAGAGGAGGACCACGCCGAGCATTTGAGTCAGGTTTTGCAGACGCTACGTCAGAACGAGCTGTATGCAAAGTATGAGAAGTGCGGGTTTTGGCTGAAGGAGGTTCAGTTTTTAGGGCATATTATTTTCGACCGGGGGATATCTGTTGATCCGGGGAAGGTATCCGCGGTGAGGGAGTGGGGACAGCCCATGACACCGACTGAGATCCGTAGTTTCTTGGGCTTAGCAGGATACTACAGGAGGTTCATTCGGGGTTTCTCAAAGATAGCGGGTCCTTTGACACATCTGACTCGTAAGGGTGTGCCATTCATCTGGAGTGATGCCTGTCAGTTGGCATTCGATGAGTTGAAGGATAAGTTGACCTCAGCACCTATGTTAGCATTGCCGAGACCGGGAGTTAAGTATCTAGTTTACATCGATGCATCCTTACAAGGTTTTGGAGGTGTATTACAGCAGGAGAGTTAGGCCATAGCTTATGCTTCCCGTAAGCTTAAGACTCACGAGAAGAATTACCCCACTCATGATTTGGAGTTAGCTGCAGTTGTATTTGCCCTACGGATTTGGAGACATTACCTTTTGGGGGAGAAGTTTCGATTGTTCACGGACCACAAGTTCCTACAGTACCTATTCACGCAGAAGGAGTTGAATATGCCGCAAAGGAGGTGGCTTGAGTTGGTGAAGGACTATCAGTTTGATATCCAATATCACCCGGGGAAGGCTAACGTGGTGGCAGACGCGTTGAGTCGTAGGCCAGTAGATGAGGTGGTAGGGATGTGGAAGGAAAAGTGGAAGGAGTTGGGACACCAGGACGTAGTGGTCCGATCGTTCATGTCTGTGATGACTGTTACACCGCAGACTGTCACGAAGGTGGTAAGGGCACAGGAAAATGACTCGTTCTGTCAGGAGCAGATAGTTTGATTACTAGCAGAGGGAGCCGAGTCCTATACCGTTAGTTCAGACGGGGGATTACGCTTCAATAGGAGACTGGTAGTTCCGGAAGGGGAGGAATTGCTACACGAGGTGATGGCAGAGTCGCACGGCTCACGGTTCGTGGTACATCCCGGTGGGGACAAAATGTACAAAGACATGAGACGACAGTATTGGTGGAGCGGGATGAAGAGAGATATTACCGTGTTTGTTTCTAAATGCGCCACTTGTCAGCTGGTAAAAGTGGACCATCAGAGACCGGAAGGACTTCTACAGCCATTAGAGGTCCCGATGTGGATGTGGGAGAGCATCTCCATGGACTTTATCACGGGGTTACCTACATCACGGAGGGGTAACGACTCCATTTGGGTAATTGTGGACAGGTTGACCAAAGTTGCTCATTTTCTACCCGTAAGAACAGACTTCACTACGGGATAGTATGCCCAGCTTTTTATTGCAGAAATAGTGAGACTTCACGGTGTGCCCCTAAATATCGTGTCTGACCGAGACAAGATATTTGTTTCACGGTTTTGGGAGAGTTTTCAGGAGTCCATGGGCACGGAATTGCGGTTGAGTACGTCTTATCATTCGCAGACTGATGGGAAAACCGAGCGTACAAATCAGATGTTGGAGGACATGTTACGGATGTGCATCATTGACTTCAGGGGTGGATGGGAGCAGTATCTTCCACTGGTGGAGTTTGCTTACAACAACTCCTACCAGTTCACCATTGGCATGGCTCCATTTGAGGTGTTGTACGGTAGACCTTGTCGTTCCCCAGCATGTTGGTTGGAGGTGGGGGACAACAAACTACTTGGGACGAAAGTGATTCAGGATACTTCGGCAAGGATAGAACTGATACGGAGTCGCATCCGGGTAGCTCAGGATCGGCAGAAGAGCTACGCTGATGCGAAGAGGTTCTTCAGGGAGTTCCAAGTGGGGGACCAAGTTTTACTCTGAGTATCTCCTATGAAGGGGATTATGCAATTTGGGAAAAAGGGGAAGTTGGCACCGAGATACGTGGGACCATTTCCTATCATCGATCGGATTGGGTCTGTTGCGTATAGACTTGGGTTACCGGAGCATTTACACAGGATTCATGATGTGTTTCATATTTCCTCGCTAAGGAAATATCTTAGAGATGATTTGGATCATTCTCACATTGCTTTGGAGGACATCGATCTCCAGCCCGATAGCTTCTACGAGGAGGGCCCGATTACTATTTTGGATCAAAGTGAGTGGAAACTGCGGTCAAAGATAGTTCCGTTAGTACGTGTTCAGTGGCAGCATCATAATGCCGAGGAGTCCACATGTGAGAGCGAGGATGAGATGCGCGAACGTTATCCAGAGTTGTTTTTACCAGTTACTTTCTAGTTCCGAATTTCGGGGCGAAATTCTGTTATTAGGGGGGAAGTATGTAATACCCCGTACTTTTATTGATATTTATTTGTGGGATTAATTAAATTGAATGGGAATTAATTGAGAATTAATCCGGATAAAACACTAACTAGATGTGAGTTAATATTTGATTATAATGTGAATAAATGGCAATATATGAATATATTGAATTTGTCGTGAAATTGAAATACGACAATTTTGGAAATTTTGTTGGGACGCGCGTGACAGTCGCGTCAGGAATATAATTATTTTAATTAAAAAATGTATTTTATTTTTATCAACCGTATGGTCATTTTGAGTGCGCCAACATGTCCGGAAGGGTCGAAATAGTCAGAAAACACTAGCCGGGGGTATAGTTTGGGTCCCGGGGCATTATTGGGCCATACCGGCAACTTAAAAGGGTATTTTGGTAATTTTAAAATATTAGGATAATTAACCAACGAATTTTGGGAGTTAAATATTAGGATATTTAGTTACCCACTAAGCCATTACCATCACTTAACCAACTAAAGGGCTACGGGAGTTATAGGAGAGGTTAGAGAGAGTTTCCAAAGAGAAAACACAACCTCCATCTTCAACCTTCAACCTTGGGAGGAAAGGAGAGAGTGAAACCTTCATCATTCTACACCAAATTCAGAGAATAATCCGAGACAAGTGGCTTAATTACATTAATTTCAAGCGAATGCTTCTTCCATGCTTAGAAATTGATATAATTGCATTGTATTGGGAGACTTGTAAAAACCCATGTAATTTGGAGTTATAAATTCAGATTTTGATATAGGTTTGCATGTAGAATTGTTGTTGGGTGATGGAACTAAAAGAATTACTACTTTTTATTTTACAAGAATGGATTTATTTATGCAAATTGAAGACTTTAAATTTCTAGGGTTCATGTTCATAAGGTTTGGGAAAAATTGGGGAGATTTGATGATTAGATGCGGTTTAGGATGATTTGATCCCATATATATGTTAATATACGACCTAAGTATGTTTAAGAATGATTAGAAACCTTGAACTACTGTTGGAATGATGTTTAGATGAGATTAGAGGTGAAGAAAATTGGGAAAAACGAGATAGGAAAATTCTGGGCTCGAAACTGTCACCTCGTTAGAAGGCCTGCCCAGGTCGTTCGAACGAGCTCGTTCAAACGAGCTTCTAACGAGTTGACAGTTTGACTTCTAACGAGTGGGATGTTCATTCGATGCCTTTCGTTCGAACGATATCTCGTTAAATGCCCACTTCATTCGAAAGAACTCTCGTTCGAATGACCCCGTTCGAACGAGACTTCTAACGAGTTGACAGATTGACCTTTTTGGCCTGGTTTGAATTCTAGTGTCCCGTAACCTTGTTTAATTGTAGAGATAACATTACCTTGATGACTAATTGATATAGTTGGGATATTCGAAATATATTGGGGAGTAAAATATGGAAGAATGATTTGAACCAAATGGTAATTGTGGGTTAGGACGTGAATAACTAATTACGACGTGAGGATAATGGATGATGTGTATATATAAACCGGGGACACGTGTATTAGTATAAGAATGAGAAGTGTACCACTAATAAATTATGGTAATTACTAAGATGTGTGCATGTTTAGTATAAGAGTATGATTTTATGTGTATGACATACCTACCATACTTGCTATCACGGGAGGTTTACGTTCGCTTAGGGCCATCTAATCCTTGTGTGCCCGGATTTAGATTGGTACCTTAAGAACATAATGCTAGAATGACTTATTTGTGACTTAGTAAGTCAGCTGACTATGGAACTTAGGTATGTACGTGACCCATGGATATGTTGAATTATGTTCGCCTCCATTTTTGTGTGTTGTGCTTATTCTAACAATTCCTGAGAGATTCGGAATTTGTAATCCTTATGTACGTGATGTACCGTGATGGATAGCAGGGTATGTGTGCACCACAGCTTAGCCTCGGGGTGCTTGTATTGTATATTTATGATGTGAATGATATACGGTTAAATGAACAGAATTGATATGTTTAATTATGAGAATAATTTATAGTAACTCCTTGAGAAGATAAATAAGGGGATAACCTCCAGTATATGGTGATGCTAATAATTGAGAATCCGAGTTTAAGTAAAGCTATCTATTCAAGTGATAACATTGGGAATTCATATTGTGAATCGAGTAGAAAGGTTAATAATTGTTTTGGTTTAGATAGATATGAGAACCACTTGTATGGGTACGTTTCGTTAGGAGTGCACAAGTAGTCGAGAGGTGAGTATTTCATGTGAGCGCACGTCCTAACATGTACTTTGCATTCATTGTTTTAAATGTTGTTAAAACACTTGATGTTTTTAAAATATTCTCTACATTCGGGCTTTGACCCGTTTGCTTTCAAATCTATCTTTTTGTAAAAAAACCATTTTAGGTGCCCAGCCACAAGTACACCATGCATAGGAATTCTATACAGGTGACGAGCTGTAGCTGTTGTGGAAGTTACAGGGCCTTGACAGTAGAGGCCTCCTTTTCTTGTCTTGATTCCATATTCAGATTCATCATTGTAGGGCATGTCGCCCATTTCTTTTAGAGACACTTTACATTTCAGTTATTCAGACTTTGGTTTGTAATTAATTCAGGATACATGCTATGGTTCTTATTTCAGTTCCGTATTTGGATTGTTGTGAGGAGTATTTCCTCCAGACTTATTATTATTCGATGATTACTATAGTTGGACTTTATTGTGAATGGTTATGTTATCCTTTATATTTCACTTATTGCATGTTAATCAGAGTTAACTTAAAATTTGGCAACTCACTTTTAAATACTAGGTGGTTTGTAATTATTAAAATGTTTTCGACAGTGATGCTATTAACTGAACCAACTTGGCATTTTGTATTAATTTAATAAAGGAGTAGCTACCCGGTATTTAATTAGTCGGAGTGTCACAATTGCATTTCAAGATCACACAGGTATGAATGCGTATAATTAATGGTGCTACAAATTGGTTTTATAAAAGATAAGGATGTATTTTTATAAAGAAAAATATTTTAAAATGTTTTTAAAAGTGTTTTAAAGGTTTACACTGTTTTATTCTGATATACTCGGAATAGAGTTTGACTAAGTTGGATCTCTTTTAAAAGAAACCTTTTAAACAAAAAGTCAAAGAAAGTCAAACTAACACTCCAGCTCGCTCAAACGACAACCAATCTCATTCAAACGAGATAGGAATGTCGCGCGAACGATGTGGCATTATCGTTCGAATGACACGGTTTTCAAGGCGGCGTTTAAATCTTATTTAAAGCATGTTTCTATCAGAGTTTCGTAAGTGTGCATCTGGAAAAAATAGTATACCATCCAGTACGTGTTTTTACATGTTGGTTTAAAAATATTAAACACATCCTTAGAGTTTTCAAAGATCCGATTTATCATTATTATATGCTTACTGTTCTTGTAGCACCAAGTTTGTTTGTTCTACCATTCAACATAAGGGTTTTGCGGTGAATAAAAGAGAAGGACTTCTTGCTCGACATCGTAGACGAATCCACCGAGACATTCATGGAGTCGATTGTTGTGGACAGGTATCGTGGAAGACGGAATTTCTGCGTGGGCACTATTAAAGAACGGTTGAAGATCAGAAGGAGCATCAAGACTCGTGGGAATCAAGTAATTGAGTAAGGCTATTCTGTCTTTGTAAAACCATTGTTCATAGTGATTGTATGGCTTGCACCATCCGAGGTTGTTTTCCCGTTTTGGGTTTTTCCCTCGTACATCCGGCGTTGTGAGTATTCTTTACTTTATTTTACTTGCTTTAATCACTAGATGCATGTTTAGGATTAATCAAGATAAAATTGATTTAAAGTAAGAATTGGGTTTTCACAACTTGGTTTGGTGCATAATAAAAAGTTGAAGAATTTTTGGTAATAAAATTTGGTTTGATTTGAAACACACATAATGGGCACTTTCATATTTTTTGGGATATTTTGAGATTGTGTTGCATTTTAAGACTTGTTAAACCTCAATAAGTAAAATATGAGGATATATGCTATATGAGATTACGATGTGTTGGGTAAAAATACCAAATGTTATGGATGAGAAAATGCATAATGTGTGAGTTTAAAGTTATACAATGTGATTGGGATAAAATTGCAGATATTGTAAAACATCCCTAAAGATATAAAATATTGTAAAATGAACCTTTAAATAGTAAATATCGCAAAGCAACCTACATATTGATGAATGAACAATATAAAGTGTAAATGATGCTAATGGTCCTTAAACTTAATTAATAAGAACATAACCAAGATATTTGGAAATAATAATAAAGTAGTCCAAACTTTGGAAGTCTTTAAAAGACTTTAAGTCCTATGTTTAATAAGTTTGGATATGAGGACCCTTAAACTAAAATGTTTGTTCCAATTATGTAACTAATGATTAAAGAATGTATAAGGGGGAAAGTAGCATGAACGGTTTAACCTCATAGGTCAGGATAAAATACGAAAGTAGGTAAAAATGTTTGTGAGAGTGAAACAAAGATACTCAGAGCTACTAGAAAATTTAAAAAGTGATTGGAGCCCCATGGAGTGACTTCGGTTTAGACCCAAAACAATTGTCTAGTAAAGCAATAGCCGTGGCCTTTATTGCAACAGTTTAAGCCCATGAAAATTATTGGGATTGGTGAACTCCGAAAATAAGATAATAATGAAGTAAAGAGATTGACACTCATAAATGATAATGGATAACATAAAACAGGGTAAAACACTCGAACTAGGGTAGGATTTGGTTTATAATAAATAAATTCTGTTCGGCATATTGGGCACTTTCAAATTGGTATCAGAGCTAGAAAACATATTTTATTTGTTTTCTGATCTCGTGTGTTTTCAAAGATGAATTTTGGATTTAACGAACTTTCTTGAACTCCTATTTTTTATGGCACTAATTAAACTTATTGGAAAATGAGAATGATAAGTGCACTAAAATCAATTGATGAGCATGTGTGGCTATCAGTTGAGAAAGGTTGGACACCCTCTGTCACTATTGTAGGTGAGTTCACTAGTTTAAAGCCTATTGAGTCATGGACTGAAACTGAACATAGACTTTCACAATATAATTCTAAGGGTCTGCATGTTATATCTTCACATGTCACACTGGAAGAATACAATAGAATTATGACTTGTGAAACATCAAAAGAGACTTGGGATATTTTAGCACTCACGCACGAGGGCACTGGCACCGTTAGGGCGTCAAAACTTTAAAATCTCACTACACAGTTTGAGACCATTAGGATGTTAAATAGTGAGACTTTTGATGAGTTTTATGCTAGGTTGTGCAATATTGTCAACTCGTTGTTTAACCCAGGTGAGAAAATTCCCAACAATCGTGTCATTAAGAAAATTCTTAGGTCGTTGCCTAATAGGTTTGATGCGAAAGTAACCATTTTAAACTCCTTGGGTAGGTTACAGTTGACGAAACTAGAAGAGATTATCGGTGACTTACAAACCTATGAAATCGACATGATTGCCTCCAAGCAAGTGCCTAAGAAAGAAAAGGGTATTGCTTTGAAAACCCGCAAGGAGGAAATTAAAGTTTTGAATTCCGATTCGGATTCTGATTTTGTGGATGTTGCTTTGTTGGCAAAGAAATTTAAAAAAATTATTAAGTTTCAAAAGCAATCGAAAGATGCCAAGAAATTTGAAAAATTCAAGGACAACAAAGTAGATCCCACCTCTAAGGATAAGTTTGAGAAGCCTAAGAGAGATGAGTCGAATAAGTGTTTTGGGTGTGAGGGGTACGATCACAAAGTTGAGGAGTGTCCCACTGGACTTAAGAAAGAGGGCAAGCAACCCATTATCTATAATGCCACCTTAAGCGATAGTGATCCAGAAGAGGGAGAGAGTTCCCCCAATGATCGTAACTTTGTTGCATTCATGACATGTCATGTGAGCGACGATGATTCTGATGTGCATGACACTTTCGAGGAGATTTTGAGTGAATACCATGTTAGGGAGGGTGAAGAGAGTGACGAGGAGGAGTCAGATGTGAAAGTGTTGCAAAATGCGTTTAATGAGTTGTATGCCGAAACAGTGAAGGTGAAAAAGGCTAACTCTAAATTGCAAGCTAAGTTGAACGAGTGTGCCATAGAAAATAATGATAGTTTGATTGAGGATCTTAGGGCACGAGATAAGAAATTTAAGGAGAAACTAGAGTTTGTGGAGAAAGAGAGAGATAATCTCCGTGCTTTGATGGAGTTCTTAAAAAAGGATATTTTAGAGTTTGAGGAGTCTAGGTGTTTGCTCGAGTCTGGGATTCATGAGTTGGAGGAGATATTGAGAGACTCGTCTAGAGTCAAGTTTGATTTGGAGGCTAGGTCTGAGATGTTAGATAAGATTCTAGGAACCGTCCAAATTAAGGGAAATAGGGGAGGTATAGGTTTTGGTGAGAGAGTTGTTCCCATTCCCCCCGCACGTGTGAGAAACACTAGGAAGGTTAGATTAGGTCCAAATATAGATAACCATTCCCACCATCGCTTCACTTGCACGTTATGTGGTAGGAAAGGTCACCTTAGGCGTTATTGTTACGACCTTAGACAAGCTCCTAGGAAGTTTAGGAATAAAATTACCCCGGTTCCCCAAACCCCCATGTGTCATTTTACACCTACTTGGGTTAGGAAATCGAATTTAGTGGCTTTAGTAATTAAACTTCATGAATCTCGTTTGGGTGCACTTGATTCTTCCCGTATTAAATCTAAAGGATGATAATGTTGCTTTGTTTGTCATATGCTAGTTTGCTTCATGATATATTCATTGCTAGTATTATGACATGTGTATCATTTTGTATTGTAGTTTTTCATTTGCTTGAGTCCTATTGAAAAAATACATAAAGATTTTGTTTTTTTGAAAACTTTTGAAAAATCCAAAAAGATTTTTTTTTAAAACTCTTGAAAAACCAAAAAGATTTGTCTTTTATTTGAGTCAAAATATGGAAAGCCAAAAATATTTTCGGTTTTTGTTTTTGAGTTTACATATTTGATGTGGCATATTGGTGTGCTTTTACCCCCCCCCCCCATCGTTTCATTATCCACGTGGCTAGGACATTTGGTCATTATTATCGATACTTAGAATGATCTTAACCATTGTTTATATGGGGTTGTTTCGAAGTTGATATGCATTTTTATTCGACTTTGTATATATGCCAACATTGCACACATGCACGAGTTTATATGAATGATTGACTTCTTTTGCATATTTGAATTTGGTGAGGCGTTCTTATCTCAATCTTGTCATCTATGCGTAATTAGACTTAAGGAGAAGTGTGCATGTAAGAACTGTTTACCGTGAGTATTTAAATTGGTAAAAATGATGAGTGATTCACATGAAAGGGCTGCGAGAGTTCAAAATTAACTCGTTATGAAAGCCACCATTTAAAAGATCCCAAAAGAAAATGCAATATGCTAGGAAAAGGGCCAAATTAGTTTAGTTCATTCTAAATAAAATATGATATTATTGAGGGAGTGTGGATGGATTAAAAATTTAAACAGGTTTGCACAAATAATCCTAATGTTGAAACATTGTAATTTGACGCTATTGTTTGTAGAATCGTCAAAATTCTGGATTTGTGTGTATGTAGTATGTTTAGTTCATTAAGCTCACACTTTTATTGTCATATGGCTATGATAAAGTTGGATGATTTATCTCTATAAATTAGAGCTTCTTGATCGTTTCGATGTGTTGAAATGGTTACTCATTTGTTTTAGTTTCACGCCCATTCACTTCATATCCATGTTTAAGCACATCGGTATTATGTTTGCATGTAACTCGCATTTTTAGTTTTTATGAGTTTTTCATTTTGTGTTAAAAGCCTACTGTTTTAACACTGTTTTGCTTCGGTCAGGCCCTTCCTGGAATTTTTTTGTGGAAATTTTTTTCACTGGGCAATATTATATAATATTTCTAAGAATCTGGGAAATTTTGGCAGGTCGCGAGAAGTCGTTCAAACGACATTTCCATGTCGCGCGAACGACCTATGTACTTCGTTCGAGCGATGTCCTCACCTTGTTTGAGCAACATCCCTGTCTCGTTCGAACGACAAGCTGATTTCTTGCTTCTGATTGGTTTGCGGTCAATTGGTTTAAATTGGTATTTTTTTTGGTACTACTGGAAGTGTTTCTAGACTGACTGGTTTATATGCAGGTTATATTGGTTCAGAATTGATTTTTTTTGCATATAGTCCATTTATCACACCTGATTAGATTGCTATATTTTTTTGTGTGATTCCTTGGTTTACTAGCTACTGATTTTTCATCTATTGATCATATTTAGCTGGTTGTTTCATGATTATCTAGCGATTTCACATTGATTCATATTGGTTTATATTCTTATTCTAGATATTTTGATTACTTTTTCTTTTCACCGAATTTTCTATTCGTGACAAAAAGGGGGAGAGATGTATGTGATGTAGGGGAGATTTGAGCATGTTTTAGTTTACATATGTTTACAAATTGGTATCTTAAATTGGTAGTACACATTGGTATCAGTTTGTTGCTCAAATTGTTTAACAAATGATTTTTTGAGAGTTTATTCATATTAGTATCTATTATTGTTTGGTATCATTTGGATATATATATATATATATATATATATATATTGATTTCATTTGTTGCTCCATACTTCACTTGGTATTTGTTTGTCTATTTCATGTATGCAGGTATGCTTCAGCGATTCGAGATTTCAAGTCTACATCACATTCAGACAGTTTATGCTTGCCGGTGCTATATATTCTAGTTCGTGTCCTGTTTTTTTTATTTTGGATTTATGGGATGGGATTTAGGCGTCATACGGCTTGACAGCCTGGCATAGGAATTTCACTGATTTAGTTTTGTCTCGGAATAGTCAAAGGGGGATATTTGTAAGGACATAAATTTCCAATTGAGTTCCTGTATTGTTTTGACTTAATTCCGTGAACAAAACTGTGTTTGTAATATGTCATAAGGAGATTTTTATTTTGTCACTATCCCACTTGGTCTATGACGTATTGAAGAAATTGAAGACTTTGCGGAAAATCTTCAAAGAATCATGCCGAAGTTTAAATTGGTGCAAGTTTATTCGTCTTCAAAGTTAGTTGCATTCTGAGATCACACAGGTATGATTGCGTATAATTAATGGTGCTCGGAATTATTTTATTAAAGATAAGGATGTATTTTTGTAAAGAAAAATATTTTAAAATGTTTTTAAAAGTGTTTTAAAGGTTTACACTATGTTTATTCTGATATACTCGAAATAGAGTTTGACTAATTTGGATCTCTTTTAAAAGAGACGTTTTAAACAAAAAGTCATAGAAAGTAAAACTGACACGCCAGCTCGCTCAAACGATAACCAATCTAGTTTAAACGAGATAGGTATGTCGTGTGAACGACGTGGCATTGTTGTTCGAACAACATGGTTTTTGAGGTGGAATTTAAATCTTATTTAAAGCGTGTTTGTATCAGAGTTTCGTCAGTGTGCATCTGGAAAAAATAGTATACCATCTAGTACTTGTTTGCACATGTTTTCTAATGTTTAAAAAGATTAAACACATCCTTAGAGTTTGCAAAGATCTGAGTTATCATTCTTATATGGTTACGTGATCTTATTGAACCAAGTTTGTTTGTTCTACCATTTAACATAAGGGTTTTGCGGTGAAGAAAAGAGAAGGACTTATTGTTCGACATCGTAGACGAATCAAAGCCAATCGGTGGACACCGAGACATTCGTGGAGTCGAGTGTTATGGACAGGTATCGTCGAAGACGAAATTTCTGCATGGGCACTATTAAAGAACGGTTGAAGATCAGAATGAGCCTCAAGACCTGTGGGGATCGATTCATTGAGTAAGGCTAATCTGTCTTTGTAAAACCATTGTTCATAGTGATTGTCTAGCTTGGGCCGTCCGAGGTTGTCTTCCCATTTTGGGTTTTTTCCTTGTACATCCGACATTGTGAGTATTCCTTACTTTATTTTACTTGCTTTAATCACTAGATGCATGCTTAGGATTAATCAAGATAAAATTGATTTAAAGTAAGAATTGAGTTTTTACAACTTGGTTTGGTGCATAATAAAAAGTTGAATAATTTTTGGTAATAAAATTTTGTTTGATTTGAAACACACATATTGCGCACTTTCATATTTTTTGGGATATTTTTAGATTGTGTTGCATTTTAAGACTTGTTAAACCTCAATAAGTAAAATATGAGGATATATGTTGTATGACCTTACAATGTGTTGAGTAAAAATACCAAATGTTATGGATGAAAAAATGCATAATGTGTGAGTTTGAAGTTATACAATGTGATTGGGATAAAATTGCAAATATTGCAAAATATCCCTAAAGATATAAAATATTGTAAAATGACCCTTCAAATAATAAATATCGCAAAGAAACCTACATATTGATGAATGAACAATATAAAGTGTAAATGATGCTAATGGTCCTTAAACTTAATTAATAAGAACATAACCTAGATATTTGGAAATAATAATAAAGTAGTCCAAACTTTGGAAGTCGTGAAAAGACTTTAAGTCCTATGTTTAATAAGTTTGGATATGAGGACCCTTAAACTAAAATGTTTGTTCCAATTATGTAACTAATGATTAAAGAATGTATGAGGGGGAAAGTATCATGAACGGTTTAACCTCATAGGTCAGGATAAAGTACGAACGTAGGTAAAAATGTTCTAAAGAGCGAAAGAAAGATACTCGGAGCTACTGGAAAATTTAAGAAGAGATTAGAGCCCCATGGAGAGACTTCGGTTTAGACCCAAAACAATTGTCTAGTAAAGCAATGGTCATGGCCTTTATGGAAACAGTTTAAGCCCATGAAGATTAATGGGATTGGTGAACTCCGAAAATAAGATAAATGATGAAGTAAAGAGATTGACACTCATAAATGATAATGGATAACATAAAACAGGGTAAAACACTCGAACTAGGGTAGGATTCGGTTTATAATAAATAAAGTGTGTTCGGTATATAGCCAGGTGTTAAATTACCATGTGTAAGAGTTTCACTTGAAAGACTTAATCAAATAAAACGATTTCGTAATTAAAATGCATGATATATGTATGTGTATTTCCGTATATTAGTATTGTCTTCTAATATTCCCCTTATTAGTCTCCCCCCCCCCCTCAAGTACATAGGGTAAGGAAAATAAAAAAGTAATGGAAAAGAGAAAGCAGACTTTAGAGAAGCTCTAAGTATCGGGCCCAGCTAACATGTGGTCGCCTAGTCATAAATTGTTGTATTTTCTTTCATGGACATTTCGAACTTTATGCAATTCAGTTACAGTAATTTAGATTAAAATTATGGTTTCTTATTATCCAATAATATAATATTAAATATTTATCTCACATAAATAAACTAGGTTACAAAATATCATGAAAGTCCCCACGATTTTCCCAAATATTAATTAGATGGACTTTTAATTTAAACATGATAATTTGGGTTAGATTGCTAAGTGTAACTGTCGCCCACCTTCAAAGGATTTATTTTCCCTAACACCATGATCCCGGTGTAGATTAGTCCAAATGGATGACCTAAATTTGGGTTAGGGTGTTACAGAATTTTCTCTAGTTTATTGTGCAATGTAACAATACACTTAACATGCAAGATTAATATACCGACATTTTGAGTTATATCATTATAAAGATGGATTGTATATGACTGTTTCACTAGCTTGGTTTGTTTATGTATTTGGTTGTATGCGAGTCTAATAGGAAGGGTTATGGTATTGCAAAGGGATTCATTATCTTAGCCTTGCGACAATCAGGCGATTGTGTACCGTTCAATGCTTCAATTAAGAAGACTTATCTTTCCCTTCAGGAAGATTTTACAATGAATGCTAAGTAAATTTAACCAACTATAATATAAAGAAGATAATGTAAAATTTAGAAATAAATGTAAAGAGAAGGTTCTAACTAAGTAAAATAGTGAAGCAAAATAAATAAAGCAAAAGAAAATAGTTACACTAAGAAATGTAAAAAAGTTACACTAGGAAATGTAAAGACAATTTAAATGTAAAGGCAAAGGAAATTTTCATAACACATAAAGAGAATTAAAGTAAGTTTACCTTACAAACTATTTCGAATAAGAGAAAGAGTGTAAAGAAATGAAAATATTATAAAAGGAAATGAAAGGAAAAGGGAGGTAAAATAATTAAATATAGTTTTTTTCATTGAGGGAGTCCTCTCTTCCTTCGTCCTTTAGCTACTTATTTGTAAAGTTCATTGCCATATGCAGTTGCTATTTGCAATTTTTTATTGGTTACCCAATTGAATATTCCCCCTATATACACTCATGCTCTTGTAACTGCTATTAAAGTCTTCAACATACGTCAAAGGTTTTGACAAGTGTCAATTACTTGTGTAACCAATTGTATTAACCTGGTTTATTAGGTTCTTAGTTGTAATTCTCGACTTGAAGTTCTACGTGGATGCACTCTATTGGTCGGTAAATATATGGTGTAAACATACCCACCAAAATTGAATTAGTGTACTGTTAATCTTTGCACGCTATATGGCTTCATTTAGTCATGATTAGTTTGTGGTAAATTGGGCATAAATATATATATTTTAGCGGTGAAAAGATCCATATAAAAATAATGATTCTTTTGGTCTTTCAACTAAGCTTATTGTATCTTCTCCTTCCATTTTCTCTATGTTAACAATGGCTTCTGAAACAAATAACAATGTCAGTCCTCAAAGCAATTTTAGGGATGATTTAACTTCAAACCCCACAAGAGATAGTGTAGACCCTTGGGAAATTGTTGTTAGTTATCTCGACCAGTTTTATGATTATTAATTTGATGGAGTTTGTTCCTATTACACAGGGGGCAAAGCTGATATTACTAATAATGCTTTGGATGTTACACTAATGTCCCTACTTCACCTTTTTAGGTGGAATCTACTCAGGCATTGCAGGTAGACCAGTTGTTAGAATACTATCACCTAACAAAGAATATCATAACGACAACATAAACGTTGGGGATTATAATGACTATAAGACATAAGTCGATGAATATAAGAACAACTTCAACAAACGTATTGAGGCAAATGACTTTGACATGATCCCCATTGTGGTACATAGTAGTACTTTACCAACTTTTCCTTTTTAATTTTTTTGGAAAGAATTTGATTAACAAGCCCACAACATAATATGACTTGGTTACGATCATACTCTCACTCTTCTTTATTTTCCACTTGAGAATAAGACACAAGATTCCTATCCCACCTTCACATGTTGTCCTAGGAGATATTACGGCTTGTTAAATTTGGATCAACCCTCCTTCATTTTTCATAATCATAAGAGAGTGAATGTAGAACTCTTGAATTCCTGGCACACTAACACTTTAAGGGTTCGAAGATATGGTTCTTTTGGCTCCAACTCTTCTTACCAAACATTTATGCACCAACTAATGGCCTTAACACCTAATATGTTTCAATTGGGGCTAGCTTCAACATGAATATCGTTGAAGCTTGGCTGGCTGAGTCAAAATTCTCCAACACTTCCCTTTTCTAACTTGGTTGCCTTCGCCCCCACTATTTGGGGATCCAATTTGATATATCTATATTATACTTAGAAAATGGTAGTAATGTCAATTAATATGGAGGAGTTAATATATCAATATGGTTCAATACACACCGTTTGCATTTCTCTCTCCATAAATGAAAAAGTGACACGTCCATTTGAATTTGTTGAAGATTATCTTCTCTATCTGACCTCTCATTTATCTTATTCACTCCTTTCTACCTAATTCATCATCTTCTCCCAAGTCGCGAATAAACGTCTAATGGTCATCCAAACCGTGAACATCTCCATACAAACGTTGCTTAACTCTCTCATAGTGGTCTGAGAGTATACTAAGTACACAGATCTGCATTATTTTTCTTCCTTACCAAGTTTTTGAAGTCTTCATTATGCTTTCCAAATAACATTATGTATTCCCATCATGCTCAACCTCAACCTCAACCTCATCATATTGGAGTCATCTGGTAACTTATCTCTTTATCTCTCTCTACATATATATTTGAATTTGGGTCCTCTCCTCGGGGTTACAATGGTTTAAAATTGTTGGGTTATGAAATTGATGTCACATATGGGTTTCAACTCTCATAATTTTTCATATTCGGCTGAGATTTAAAGATTCAAGGCTTCCAATTTTTTTATTTTAGTTAATCAAAAGTAAGGGTTTCCATGATTAGGGGTTTAACGACTTCAAATTAAATTGGGTTTTGGGTTTCCAAAATCAGAGATATCCGAATATATCTCGATTTATAATGCAACTTATGATTACTATATATCTCTTTATATGGAAAGTCAAAGAGGGACATTAAGCAGAGGCGGATCCAGGAATTTATTTCGGGTGGGGCAAAAATCATTGTAGGGGGCTCGGGGGCGGGAGCCCCCGAATTTTTTTTTAGGGTTAAAAATTTCTTAGTGGTAAAATTTTGAATTTTTTTCTTTTTTGGGGTGGGGCACAACTCTAAATTTACAATTTTCAAGGGGTAAAATTTTGAATTTGAGATTTGGGGTGGGGCACTTGCCCCACCAACCTCCCATGTAGATCCGCCCCTGACATTAAGGTTACTATTTATTTCTTCTATTTGTGCCTGGGTTTATTTATGAAATATGAATTAGTTGACATGATGTTTGGGAACATTACTAATTGGAAGTTCAATTCCTTTATTTTAACTCACAAATGTCATGTGCTTGCATAGGAAATATCAAGCATGCTGAGATGTAGATGAATATTAGACCCATATTCATTATTGTTGATTGATTAAGAAGGGGGGATGCGAATTTAACTGCATTTGTTTTTTGCAGCATACATGAATTATAAAGAACATTTTAGTATATAAACTATTGTTCTACTTCAAGACTATTATTTTTTTTGTTACGTTATAGATTGTTTTCAGAGAATTTCTTAGTATTAAACCTCCCAAATATTCATCGATTTGTATTTTTTTAGGGTTTTCATCTTAAGGAAGATACGCATAAAGGCCTTACTATCGAGGTTTCTACAATCGATGCTCATGAAGAAAATTGGAAGTAGTGTCGCTGGTCGTTAAAATTGGTTCCTTTTACAACGCATAATTTCTTTTATTGTAAGTTTGTCTTTTTTTAACAATTGGTGTTTACATCCCAAGTTTCCCCAAATCATAAAGTATTAAATCTTTTAACCTCTTATAAATTATATTTAACCATGTTTTTTAGTTTCATTTATGATGACCAAATTAGGAGCGATATGCTGACATGTTATTTGTAAGAGTCGTGTGTAGTTTATTAGCAGTGATGTACACAGCAAAGGTTTTGACAAAAGGAATGTTGTAGTAAAGGCCGTTTGATTTCTATTGGGTGGGGGACATAGTGTTAATCTATAGATGGAGTTTTCATGCTTAGTTTGATGAAGTCTCTAATAATGTGTTTCAATTTTATAGGTGGAAATTATTGTGAGATGAGCCTGATTACATTTTCTCATTATTATTGTTATTGCATCAAGTGTTATGACTCGTTAGGTGTATTGAGAATTTGCATTTCCAAATTTCTATATTATGGGAATTGATAAGCTTCTAAATTTTTTTTGGAGGTAAATAGAGTTTATCGAAATGGCTTCTTGGTTAGTGTAATTACTTTATCTTCAATGACAATAAACAACTGTATTAAATTTCTTATGTTCAAATAATCTCATTTTTTATTTATTTCTTAATATTTTTATTTTTCTTAATTATAGTTTATTTGATTTGAGAAACTTTGGGTTTGAACAAGACATTACTTTTCTCTCATTAGCTTTACCATTATGCACATGAACAATTTGATGAATGGGCATAAAGAAGATATAAACTTATACAAAAAATGCTTAGTCATTTCTTTTCGTTCCACAATTCTAGAAAATTTTAATATTCCATTTAGGGCTGAGGTTTGGTCCTTTTAATGTTTTTTGTAATTGACTTTTACCCCTGTAATTTTCATTTCTTGAAGTTTGACACTCAAAATGACTTCGATTGATGAAAAATTACCACAGAAAATTTTACTAAGTATTTGTCATTGTGAAATTCATTCCCAAATCCCCTTTAAGAAAGTTTGTGATAATGGACTTTGATCAGGTCAAGTGTGGCTAAGGACCAATCATGGTGAAAAGTGTCAGAAAATTTGTGTGGCCTTCTAGTGACAATATTCGTTGTGCACAAATACGATCAATATTCAGAGTCATTGGATTGAAGACAACAATATGTGTACGAAGAAAGATCATGGAGCCATAAAGAATCAAGAGTAAGTTTTGTTCATCAGGTGTTTAAAACAACTTATGTATTTTTTTGGCTATTTAGATGCCAAATTTATCTCATCAAGCTCTTTTTCTGTTTCTTTTTTGACACACTGTAGGTGCATTTTTTTGCATTGCTCTAGGTTAGTTGTCAAAGTCTATATATAACTATGAATTTTTATTCTACTCTATCTTAATTGTAGACTTTGACAACTAACCTAGAGCAATGCAAAAAAATGCACATATACCACACACCGCTTATTTACTTCGATTCAATTTTACCAATAGTTTCATTCATATCTTGGATGGATGTCGAATGAACAATAGAGTGGTTAAATCACATTCTTCACGTATTGAATTGTATGAGAACAACCCGCCTCTTCTTTTTGTTTTAAACTGTATTAATAGGTGTCGAGTTGCATTTTTAACTCAATTGGAAAAATATAACTTACCCCGTACCGTATTTCTTAATTTAATCCCCCCCAAAAACAAACACCCTTATCTTTTTGCATTTTATATTGGAACATACTATATTGATCACACGTTTTCCAATAATATAGGCATGCAAATGTAACATATCGAGGCTCCTTATAGAAACCTTATCTCATACCCAACACACAATCATTTCGATGTTAAGAACATAAAGTCAATATATTTTTTATTAGTGTTTGAAATCTCTCACGCATCGCGCGAGACTTGGACCATGGGTGAGAGGGACATTATTTCTTGGACAAACATTATTTGTGGTATGTTAAGGCTGGTGAGATGGAGGCACATGTTATTTCGAGGCAATAACGATCAATGACTTGACCCATATTATATAGCGCCAAAATGTTCCGTTTATCTTTCTTTGTATGTATATATAAGTATTTGGTTGGTTTTTCTTCGTATGTATCTACAAGTATTTAAGTAAACAATTATTCAAACTTTCATAATATTTTTGTGTTATATTTATCAATAATGGATTATAGGTGCATGGATTGTTCAACTGAGTTTTAAAATACACAGAGTCGTTAAAAAACTATAAATGTGTACCTCCTTTATATTGTTTTTTTTTAATTTTTAATTTTCTATTTGTTAAATATTTTAAGCTATAATTTTAGCAATTATTACAATACGCCTACACATCGCGCGGGTTACATGCTAGTGGATAAATATGTCCAAGATGAATTTGACCTAAGTTATCCTTTATTACCTCACTCTTCCACTGCTAGTAACGTTGGTAGAGCTTTGGAAGTTCTTCACTCGTTCTCTCATTTTTCCACTTGGTTTTTGTTGAAAGGTCATGCTCAAAACAACTTTTTTGGGGCATGTTTAGTCATTCAAAATTTTGAAACTCTCCTCCAACTCCTAAGGCTCAAATCTTTTTTTCTTCAAAACTTATCCATATTTTATTAGTAGGTTGAAGAAACATCATGTTGAGTTTATAAATTATGATGCTCAGATGTCCTTCCATGATGACATTTTTACTAAAGCCAACAGTGGCTTGGAGGATTAGATATATTTAACGTATGTCTTCATACATGGCCGAGGTGACCCATGTAACACCCTGTAATTCTAAGGGCATGAAATTTAATTATTTTTGTGAAATAAAATTTTACATATTTGGAGGAATTTATTTAATTTGGAGAATTTAGATTTTTAATTAATTCGGATTATTTTTAAATTTTACATGTGTCGTATTTTGAGGTCAAAGTGGGAGCATTTTATAGATTGACTCAGATGGCAATTTTGAGGTCACGCTTGAGTCCAGAGAGGTCGAAATAGTCAGAATAGTGTATCCGGGGGCAGTAAGTGGGTCCCGAGGCCTTTTTATACATAACCGAGCTTATACTGGGTATTTAAGCCTTTTTAATTTATCCCATAGGCTTAATTTCGGGATTAGGGAAATTTAACCTAGGTTTAAGAGAGTTAGAGAGTCGTTATTCATTCATAAACACAAAAGTTTGAAAGAGGGCAGAAAGGAGAAAGAAGTTGAAGGAAAGAAGGAAGAAAAGATCATTTCGGGCAAGTTTTTCGAGCAGAAGTTGCTGAATTTATTCCACCGAGGCAAGTATTTTCTTGCTTTATTTGAGTTGTAGTTTGTAATTTTAATAGTTGAATTTTGCCAAGATTTAGGAATATTTACTCCTAAAATAATGATTGGACCGCAGCTACAAGATCATGCTTAAAGATATCCCAACAGTGAACATAGAAGAAACTATTGAAGCCATTAGGACCTGTAGCACTGTTTGGATTTATGCTTTTCATTTCTTCAAGAATATCCTGCTCCTCTGGGATTATCTCTAAAGCTTCATTCATCTAATTGGTCACCAAAGCTAGAATGTGGTTCAGCACCTCATAAGTACCAGTTGTACCTACATTGAATAAAGGTTGAAAATAAGACTGAAATATGTTAGAGATTTCTTCAGTTGTTTCCACTTTTATGACCGTTTCATCTTTAATACGGTGGATCCAAGTTCTTCTTCTTTGATACTTTACCAAATAATGGTAATATCGTGTGTTTCTATCTACAACTCTAATCCACTAGCTTTTTAATTTTTGAAACCAAAAATTCCTCTAGAGATAAGGCTGCATTCAATTTAGCTTTAACTTTATTGAGCTCCCCCCTATTATCTTTTTTTGTATATGCTTCAAAAATTATTTCTACCATTGAGACCTTATCCTCCAAGTTTATAGCTGAGGACATCCTGAGGGTTTTTTGGGAGTTCGGGGGTTTACCTCCCGTGGTGGATCCCTCCTTCCTTCCCCTTTTTCAGCGTGCGAGCGAGATCGCATCCTTTATCATGGTGCTCAATCATCGTCGCTGTGAGTTTATATTTAAAGATAGAGTCGCCAGTCTATTTTTCACAAAACATGCAAAAGAAATGTTGTCGCCTCGAGAGAACGACATCAAGAACAATACTGATGCTTGCAAAACCAAGTATTTCAACGGTTCGATGACTAAGTTACGGAATGGGAAGGTGTGAGGCACCCATCCCTCCCTTTTGGTCTCTCATGGGCATGTGTTAATCTTCTCATGTTAAACTCCCTGATGTTTGTGCTTATGTGCATAATATAAATGGAGGATGGAATCGCTCGACTTGTGTCATTGATAAAGGCGAAGTGAGGTCATCCTTAGGAATGTTCCCAAAATAATAATTAAAAGTAGGTTGTAAGTTTTTCTTGATTTACAAGTTGTTATAGAAGATGATTGCGTATATCAGACAAGACACAAGCTCAACTCAACTCAACAAAGCCTTTTTCTAGTTATTTGAGGTCGGTTACATGAGTCCTATTTTTCTATTCCATTAGGTCTAGTTCAATATCTTCGGTTACACCACGTGATATCATGTTATTTTTTATATTATCCCACTAAGTCAATTTAGGCCTACCGTTACTTCTTGTATTACCATCATTACTAACTAAATAACTCTTCCTTACAAGAGGATCCATTGGTCTACGCTTTACGTGTCCAAAGCATATAACTTTGTTTTCTCTCAATTTATCCGTTTCATGAATTTTTTCATTTCTAATTTTATCCTTTCGAATTTTATACATCTTAGCATTCGCATCTCAGCCACACATTTTTTGCATATTTTTTTTCTTAATTTCCCTACACTCTATCCCATATAACATGACGGGTCGCTATCTTATAAAATTTTCCTTTTAACTTCAAAGGAATACTCCGATCACACAATACGCCGGTAGCACTTCTCCAATTGACCCAACCTACTTTAATCCTATGAGTAACATCACTAATATATCCATTTTTTTGGTTAATTGATTCTAAATAATGAAAATGATTATTTTTAGGTATCTCTTGACCCTCTAATTTAACCAAATCTCCATTTGTCCTCCTATTACTACTAAAATTGCATTCCACGTATTATATTTTAGTGTTGCTTACTTTAAATCCTCTCATTTATAGAGTTTTCCTCCACGCTTTTAACCTAGCATTAATCCATGTCTTAGGCTCATCCACTAAAACAATATCATCTACATAACAAGAGCATAGACTACAACACCTCATCTTTTATTTGTCCAGTCAATTCATCCATAACAAGAGCAAAGAGATAAGGACTTAATGTTGAACCTTGGTGTAAACCTTGAGTAATTAAAAATTCACTACTATCTCCGGCTGATGTCCTTACAGTAGTCATGGACCCATTATACATATCCTTGATCACAATAATATATCTACGATTCACTCCTTTTTTATGTAGAACCCACCATATTATATCCCTGGATATCCTATTATACGCCTTCCCCAAATCTATAAAATCATAAGAAGATCCTTTTTTTCTCCTTATACCTCTCCATTAATCTCCTTAATAAATAGATTGCTTCCATTGTTGGCCTCCCAGGCATAAATCCAAATTGATTCTCAAAAACTGTTGTTTTCAATCTCAATCTATATTCAATCACTATCCCCCCAAAGTTTCAGTGGATGACTCATTAACTTAAATCCACGATAATTTGAACAACTTTGGATGTCCCCTTTATTTTTATAAATAGGTATTAAAACACTCTTTCTTCATTCACCGAGCATCTTATTAGTCATTATAATTCTATTAAATATTTTTTTAAGCCAATATACTCCTTCCTCCCCTAAGAACTTCCAAACCTCGATGGGGATACATCTGGTCCTAAAGCCCTCCCCTATTTTCATCTTTTTATAGCAATCCTAACCTATGTTGTCCTAATTCTGCGAAAAAATATATTTTCTCAAGTCTCCCTAAGTTCATCTATATCTAATATACTCCCATTATCTCCATTTAATAACCTCTTAAAGTAATTTTTCCATCTTTCCATAATCTCGTCATCTTTGACTACGACTCTCGAATCATCACTTTTAATACACTTAACGTTATTAAAATATTTTGTTTTCTTATCCTTAAGTTTAGCAAGCTTATAAACATTATTTTCCCTTCTTTTGTTCCAATTTTGTATAAATATCATCATATGCTTTAACTTAGCATCTCTTACCACTTTCTTAACTTCCTTTTTAGCCTATGTATACTTCTGAAAATTTTCTTTATTTCTATTTGTTTGCTATGTTTTAAAGCACTCCTTATTGATTTTTACTATATTTTGTACTTCTTCATTCAACCACCAAGTTTATTTAGATTGTGGCCCCTTGCCTTTTGATTCTCCAAGAATTTCTTTTGATATTCTCCTAATGCATGTGGCCATATTATTCCACATTATGTTAGTCTCTTCTTCAATATTCCATGACGCTTCATTTAATACTTTGTCTTTAATGGTTCTAATTTCTCTCCTTTAAGTTCCACCACCTAGTTTGTGGGTTAATCTTCTCTTTTCGCACTCGTTATTGATTTTTTACTATTTATATCCAACATCATTATCATATGTTGTGAAGTTAAGCTCTCTCCTAGGATAACCTTACAATCTTTACACGTTAATCGATCTCCTTTCCTAGTAATGAAAAATTCTATTTGGATCTTTTGCGTTCCACTTTTATAAGTTATTAAGTGTTTTTTTAAACACGTGTTTACTAGTGTAAAATTGTAAGCCATCATGAACTCTAGGATTGACTCTGCACCATCATTCCTATCCTCAAAATCATATCCTCCTTGCACTATGTCATATCATATACGATCTTATCCTACATAGCCATTAAAATATCCCCCTATATAGACTTTCTCACCTCGGGGTATTTCTTAAATTAGTTCATCCATTTGTTACCAAAATTGGACTTTAGTGTGCTCGTCTAATCCTACTTGGTATGCATAAGCACTAATAATATTACTTATATTTTCCCTTAATACCAGTTTTAGAAGTATAAGTCTATCACCTTTCCTAATAATGGTTACGATATCATCCTTAAAGTCCTTATCTACTATTATTACAACTTTGTTCCTATTTTTATGTTTTCTTGTATAATATAATTGAAACCTTGCATTTTCTATTTCTCTAGCCTTCTCACCAACCCATTTAGTTTCTTGTAAACAAGTTGTGTTAACTTTTCATCTTATCATGGTATCTACTAACTCGATCTCTTTCCCTGTCATAGTCCCTACCTTCCAAGTCACTAACCTAAGTCTAGTATCCTAGACTAGCTTCTTTACTCGCACACATCCATATTGTTGCAGGACCCTTGCATATTTCTCGTTGTATTCGGGAGCCGATGCGATTCCCCTTGCTTATTTTTTGAGGCCCCCGGTGGCAGACGTAATGCATCACTTAAGGGGAATGACCTAGTACTAGCGCGTATATTAATAGGATTCATTTTCATAAGGATCTAACAAAGTTTTATGGTGGTTGTCAGCTACCTAACGCAACCCTCCTCCCTTATCCGGGCTTAGGACCGATAGTGCCCACTAAAATATAAGAAGTGAAGCGCGACACAGTCGGAGTTATAATATATATTAAGAACAAAATAACAAATGTATGTTGGAGGACTTAAGTTTAGGGACTTACCCAAGATGCATACGTAGCCTGAGGGGGTATCAAAGTCCACACAGTTCGAAGATAATAACAAGTGGGGTTTAATCCATAAATCCAATCGGGGATTTTGATTGTATGTGTGTGTATTGAAAAAGGTGTTTTAGTGTGAGAAAATGTGATGGGAGTTCCTCATTTGGAATTTACAAGTAAACCCTCTTTTTCTTGTTTTTTGAGTTTTTCTTATGAAAATAAAGTATGTTCAAATACTAAAAATAAAAAGTTTGAAATTAAGATATGTTATGTAATTAAGTAAAGTACTAAAGTGAAAATAAATTAATTAATGAAAAAAATAAGAGAATTTAAAGACAAAGGGAAAGAATTAGACCTCCTTATGAAGTCTTTATGTGGATCTTAATTGTAGACGCAATGATCTCATGATAAGATGATGATGGTTTGAGGAGATGGGTGAGAATTTACTTAAAATATTATGGATAGGATGGAATGAATGTGGGAAATGGGGTTTTGTGGGGGAACAACGCCGAATTCGAGAAAATTCTCTCTGACTTGCTGAGAGGGATGTCCAGGGTGCTTTGCAAAGTGAGGTCATGGCCTCTATTTATAGGTCCAAGGGGGTCCTGATCAGCATGGTCCTAGACTAGCCTATTAGCCACACATTGCCGATAGGCATGGTCCCGAGGGTGCTATTCAGCCGTTTGAGGCAGGTTTTTTAAAAAAAAGTCTGTAAAATGTGAATTGCAAGTTAGAATTGTGAATGAGGTAGAACGTTTTAAAGGTTATTTAGAGCTCTTTAAGAATCCATTGAGCCACTCCTAGGTTCAGGACTTGACTGAGGTCAAACGGGTTCAGAAGCGCCCATTAGTCAATAGATAGGAAATTCTCGAAGGAAAACAAACCGTGCGTCCGAACCGTAAGGACAATTAATTCATGTTATGGACCGTATAAATGGTATTCAGTGACATCTAATCTTTTATTTAGCTTTCTTCGATTTGGAGAGTTAACCGAGGTCAAACAGGGTCCGGAAGCGCTCGATGACCCTTTGAGTAAAAGGGGTTGTTCGTCTGTACCATAAGGTTGATTCACCTGAAGGGTGGACCATTGTAAATAGGATTTATATCCCTTCAAAGATTCAACCATCTTTATTCGACTTGAAGAGTCAATCAGGGTCGAACGGGGGCCGGGAGTGCCCGGTGGTCTCTAGATTGGTTTTTGGGGTTAAACAAATAATTCGTTTGTACCATATGGACAATTCGTGAATGGAGTGGACCATTAAAAAGGGGATTCAGAGCCCGTTGAAGATCCATTGAGATTTCACTCAGGTATGGAAGTTAACAAGAGTCAAACAGGGCTCGAGAGTGCCCGGTGGCCTCTAGAATCATTTTCAGGGCAAAACGGACCGTTCATCCGAACCATAAGGCCAATTTGTGCACATAGTGGAGCGTTTGAAATGGATTCATATCCATTAAAAGATTTATTGACATTTTTCTCAGACGAGAAAGTTTATCGGAGTCAATTGGGGCCTGGGAGCGCCTGGTGGCCTCTAAATCGATACTCGGAGTATGATCTAGGGTTTGTCGTGAATGAGTGAGTGATAGGGACCTAAGAAGGTTCTTGGTGGGGGGTCCTAGGATGGGGTGTTTGTAAATAGACCCTCTTCGGGTGAGAATGGAACAAGTGAAGGTCGTCGAATGATAGACAGTGCATCGAAATTGGGAAAGATAATTTTAAGTCGATTGTGCGGACCTAGAGGGTGGGATTGATTGATCCTGAGGGTTGAGGTCAGTTCTGATGACCTGAGGAGATGGGGATGATCGATTCAATGGGTTGAGGTCAGTTCTGAGGACCTAAGGAGATGAGGATGACCGATTTAGCGGGTCGATGATGTGTTACGATTGGCTCTAAGGGGATAGGGATACCAATTTAGCGGGTCAAGTCCAATTTTGAGGACTTAAAGAGATGAGTATGACTAATTTTAGCGGGTTGAGGTTAACTCTCAAGTTGTGATGGGGATGACCATTCAGCGGGTCGAGGCCAATTTTGAGGACCTTGAATTGTGATGACCAATTATGAGGGTCGAGCTCAATTTTGAGGACATTAAGTTATGATGAACAATTTTAGGGTCGAGGTGAATTCTTAGGACCTTGATTTTTTATGATCATTTTGAGGGTTGAGGTCAATTCTGAGGACCTTCAGTTATGATGACTAATTCAGCGGGTCGACATCAATTCTGAGGACCTTAAGTTGTGATGACCCATTCTGAGGGCCGAGGTGATGTCTGAGAATCTTAAGTTGTAACGACCAATTTTGAGGGCTGAGGTCAATTATGAGGACCTTAATTTGGGATGACTAATTTTGGGAGTCCAGATTAATTCTGAAGAGCTTAAATTAGATGACCAATTTTGAGGTCCAAAGTCAATTCTGAGGACCTTAAGTTTTGATGACCAATTCTGAGTGTCAAGGTCAATTCTGAGGACCTTAAGTTATGGCTTGGGAGATTTCTCTCCTGGGAAATTTAGTTTTACCTGCGGTTCCACTAGAGATTATGTTATTTTGAGACTCTATTGGAGGGGATGTTTAGGTTGGAGAATTTAGTAGACTTGGATGCGGGCGCATCGTTGGTTTTGCTTGTAGAATATACTGAGGATGGGTGTGTAAGATTAATCAGCATGTGAATTAAGCTGGGGATAAGTGTAAGATTAATCCTGCGGGAATTTTGATAGTTTTTAAGGGGCTTAGAGTTCTAAATAATGATTTTCTTGAGGAAGATGACGTTTCATATTTTTCAAGGATTTTTGGGAATTTTTTGAACAATTTATGGATGTTTCTAGAATTTTCTTGAATTTTCTGTACAAAATTAAAATGGGAGTGTCTATAGGAAATATTGGGAGGGTGACAATCTACAAGGGAATGGACTCTTGAGATTTTTAAGGAAGAGGAAAAGATGACTGCCGATCGGTATGGTCAGGGGATTGCCGATCGGCAGGCCCCTCGGACTTCTATAAAAAGGGGGAGAATCCTCCCCAATTTTTACTGCTTCAAGTGTTTGAATCTTCTTCTTTCTCTCTTTAAAAACTGTTCCTATGTATTTTTTGCTTTAATACTTTAAATGCTGGTTCTTCAAGTGAGGTGTACAACAACGAGTGGGTGGCCATTGATGACTAGGCTGGCCTTGAGTGGGAGTATATGGTGCCTCTTGCTTTGGGAAATAAAAATGCGTTTGATTTGTTTGAGCCTATAGCTGATGAGAGTATCCTACTATACGAGATGACATACCACCATTCATCTGGGATGAGGATCCCTAGTGGACAAGTAAGTTCAGTGACCTTTGTTGTTCCATTTTATTTTTCTATTTCTTCCTTGTGCTATTAAAATGTTTTTCTTCTTCTTCTTCTTCTTCTTCTTCTTCTTCTTCTTCTTCTTCTTCTTCTTCTTCTTCTTCTTCTTCTTCTTCTTTTTCTTCTTCTTCTTCTTCTTCTTTTGTAGACTGATATTACTTTTTCTAGCATTCGGTCTCGAGGGACAATGGGGTTGAAGGAGGTTTAGGAGAAGCCCCCTATTTTGGTATGATGGATAGTTTCCTATGTAGGTCTTAGCTATTTGGTGCAGGATTTGGATGAGACACCACATTCTAGTGAGGTGTTATGTGCTTAATGAGAGACATGGTGGGACATTACCCATACTTTTCATCTTGGCTTTAGGGAGATGATGATAACTCCTGTAGATGTTCAGTAATTGACAGGGGATGATTACGAGGGGTTTCAGATAGTGGTCGATCGTACTCTGAGGGTGACACCGTAGGGAGTTCATGAAGCGTTAGGGGGTGTGGTAGGATTGTATTTGGGGATTCGATCCATATTTTTGCTTTGATGGAGACGCTCCTAAAGAGGAGAGTGGATGTGACTAATGGGTGGTAGGTGAGACAGACGGACCATCTGTTTATTTTACTTTTGTTTGGTGGCTTTGTGGTGGCGATGAGTGGTGATGTCATCCACCTTTGGTTCTTGTTGTTTTTTAGGACGATTTTCGACATCCAGTTGTATGATTTGAGGATCTTGACTTTGGGATCCCTTTATTCTTCTTTGGATTCTTTCAACCATTGTTGATGGCACACTTTTATGGGGGTCACGTATCTTTTGGAGGTAGCTTTATATTTATTTTCCTTTTATGCATTTCCTTGCATTCTTCTTTCGTTCCATTTTTGTTGATTCCTGTCTTTTGTAAACATGGTTTTATGAGGTGATAGGGTACAATGCGGGGGTTATAGACTTGATGGATGAGGTTTTATGGGAATTCTATCAAATTTTTTGGTGGAGGAAGTCCAACCGAAGGTCGAATTAGTCTGTCCTTGGCGAACGTGCGACGGGATATGAATGCCCTAACGAGCGAGCAAGCAGGTTATCTTTTTGTCTTTTCTGAGTCCTTTTTTCTCATCTTCACTTCTTGAATAGATACCAATTCTCTTTTGGGGATTATAAGTGGCCTTCTACCCCTTGGGGTGATTCCTCAAGATACGGGGGTGACGGGCTTACATGCACATATTCAATTATTGATCGCGCATGAGTTTGGGTACATCTAGACCTAGGGGAAAGGGTGGTGAGGCAGATTGTAGAGGAGAAGGTGGTGGCCCCACCGTCAGTGCCCCCTATGTTCATGAGGCAGGTAAGGGAGATGTCAGATTATGTCAAGAAGTGGTGGTATTTGGGGATCCCTATATGCACTATACGGATACAACGATGATTTATGATAATCTAGATTTTGTAACGAGCTATGACATACCCCTTAACCCTCCTATCAGTATGGAGGTCAAGTCAAATCATCCCTAGGACTTTATTTAACTTTCTTGAACATCAGAGTACTCCTATAGGGATGTAATTTAATTTGGTTTCCAGAGCTTTTGTCTTTTTCCAAAGGTTTTGGCTATAAAAGGAGGGGTATAGGATGTGATTTCTCCACCAATACCCATATTTCTCTTTTTTCTTCACATTTTTCATTCCCAAATGGATCTTCCCATGTATAAAGGATTTTTTTCTTACCTTGATAGTATGAAGGTCATGTGCTTATATAATGTCGATTATGATGCTTTCAACTTTCATCAGGTTTCTCTATGGCATAATCGAGTCGTAGACTAGAACTTATTGGCAGCAGCAGTACAATTTTGGTACCATGAGGACCATGTCTTCTGTTTTGGACAGGATGAGGTATGTCCCACCTATGAGCAGTTCTCGGCCATATTGGGGGTCAGCCTTACTGTGGTTGTGGCTATGCTTAATTTTTCCTATTTTCCACGAGTATTGTTGTCGGAGTTGCTTCATATTTCTCCCTCGATGGCTCGACCATTGGTTATCGAAGGGTTTATTTCTCTTCAAGCAATTATGTATTAAGTGTGCTTGAGGGGTTTTAAGGATGATGGCTTTGTTGGATCTGTCACCTTAGTCCTTACTGCGACGCTATTGCTGGTGATAGGGGATTTGACGATGGATCCCCAGGTGACTACGATAATGGAGTGGATGTCTTATCGCCACAATCCTACAGGGTGGTGCTGGATGAGACCTTGAACGTTTTGGATGCTTGGAAGGAGGTTTGTTATGACATTCTGAGGGGTATCCTAGTAATGTTGTTCATGTTGCTTACAAAGAGGTTTCATCTAGTGGCCCTTCTTAACTATCCCTTGGCAGTTGGGCCTAATTTCTTTGTTTGGATTTTTTTTCATCTTTGTCAGATCTCTAGAGTGTTAGGTTAACAGGTTTATAGAGCATGGATCCTTATGTCTTCACTAGTCAGGGCCATGGGAGGGACTTACAGATTGCCTTGCATCATAGAGAGTATCGATATGTGCAGTTGGTGGGCCTTCGACAGACTTCTTTTTATTTCTCCCGGTGGCTCCTGCACCAAGTCGAATAGGAACAAATTGTGCCCCTCCCTCATAACAAACATTTTATCGGTGGAGGATTTGAGTGAATCACTGAGGATGATGTTAGGCTCTTTGTGTCCTAGCCATCGACTGTCGATCCGTCCGTCACAATCTGTGGGAGGGGTCTGGCATGTGTTTAGGGACTACCTGAAATGGTTATGGAAGCACCTAGTAGAGAAAATTATGGCAGAAGAGATCTGTCAAATGGTTCATTACCTTTAAAACCATGGAATACGGTGTTATGGTTCTGTCCAGGCTTGCCAGGGTGTACAACTCCATAGAGTGCATACGAAATGTTAACCAAGAGTGGGAAACTTGGGGACATCCAGGGGCTAATAATGATGATGAAGCGGGGCCGTCAGACAGTTGAAGGTAATTTTTTCGAAGCTTGGGTGATTTTTTGTAAAGCTATGGTGATTTCGGTGTTTTTTGTTTTGGGGGTTTTGGAATAATTTTTGTTGTAACTTATTTTTGGGTTAGATTTGTTTTGGAGAAGTTTGGTCAGCGAAAAGGGGTGGTTGGTTTAACTCCCTTTGCTGATACTTCATGAAAAAGCTTTGTATTCCTTATTAGAATTAAAAATTGATTTTGATCATATTTTGTTGTGCCTCTTGATGCGTTTTGCATTTGAATTATCTATACCAATCATTAAGGAATAAATAATCCTTTTGTTCATGTAAATGATAAAATGGATCGCCATTCTCGGAAGTTAGAAAAGAATAGCATTTTGTAAAAAAAGAAGGTATTGGACCCATGTATGGCGTATGGATTACCTATGTACGTCTGGGGGTTTTGAAAATTTTCACAAGCTTCATTTTAAATAAGTTTTTGAGAGGATCAGGGGAAATTAAGAATTTTTTTAGCGTAGAATGGGGATGAGAAGATTCGTAGCATGCCGAGATTTCGGACTAAGGGTAAATTTTTTTGAGATGTTCTAGGTTGACTGGACGTGACATATCTTCTCCATAGAGGTCTGTGAGCATAGAAGCACCTCATGATAGAATTTTATTCATAATGTAATGGACGCTCTAATTTAGTTTGAATTTCCCTCTAGGGTCCAAGATGGATTCTATTATCTCTTTGAGGGAAAGGTCTCCTTCCTGGACACCACATTCCTTGACTTTTCAATTGAATGATCATGTTATCCAACGATGGTACCCTTGTATATAATATAGAGCCTCCAATCTATTTTCATCCAAGAGTTATAATTCATCAAAGTGGCTCTGATGCCATCACTACACCAAAACTGGCGAATGGTCACGGCCAAAATCCCTAACCAAGACTTTGGGTTGCGGACTTGGGCCGTGACCATTTTGGGTGCGACTAATTTCTTGGGTCGCAGCCCAAGTCCATGACCAAAAAATGGTCACGGCCCATAGGAGGTCACAACAGATAGTCGCGGACTTGGGCCGTGACCCATACCATGACGGCAAAAAAATGGTCGTGACCCTCGTCTGTGACCTACAACAGTGACAAAATTGGTCGCGACCAAAGTTCGCAACCCACGCCGTGACAAAAAAAAGGAAAAAAATGATCGCTGCCCAAGTCCGTGACCCACAACTGTGACAAAAATTGGTCACGACCAAAGTCCGCCACCTATACCGGGATGAAAAAGAAAGGAAAAAACTATTCGCAGACTTTGGCCGCGACCATTTTTATGCGCGACAGAAAAAATAAAAATGGCCATGGACAAAGTCCATGACAATATTTAACTATAATTTAAAAAAAATGTCTTTTTTTGGTCCAATCCTAAAATTGGGGGTCCTGTGACTGCACTGTCGGTTGCTACGTGTAACGTTGGACGGGTATGAGATGTTACAAATATTTATTATTGGCAAAATAATAAAAAAAATCACAAATTGTGAATCGGGAACGTTGTTAATAAACTAATATATATATACCAACTTAAAAATATCACACGTCTTAATAATTCAAAGACCAAAAAAAAATTGGACAGAGTTTCCTCTATTTTCTGGACATTCCAAACCCTATAAATGTAAAACCTGCTTATCGTAAAGCCCGCACGGGCGTAAAATTTAACAATCAAATTATAAAATCCCGCATGGGCATAAAACTAAACAACAAAAGCTCGCAAGGCTCTAACACACAAAAAACAAAATCCTGAATGTCCACAACATTTTAAAAAAAATCTTCATGTTGTAGACCATTGCCTCCTTCATTTGTTCCACGTGCAAAAATCTTACAAATGATAGGATAAGTAAAAAAATGATATCAGTAACCAAGTAGTTTTACAAAAAATTTATTCAGGCTGAAAAATTACATATATGAGTTATAATAATCAACATATCAATTCAATTCTCAAATCGGGAGTCCCATGATCGCGCGGTCAGTTACTACGAGTTACATTGGTCTCATACGAGGTGTTAGTGCCACTCACAGGGCCGTTCAGGGGTTGTTTCGGGTTTTCAACCACTATAGCCATGTTTTTATGCCAAATTCTAAAAATCTAAAAATTATCATCGTATTCTAAAATTGGGAGTCCCGTGAATGCGCGGTCAGTTCCTACGAGTTACATTGGTCCCATGCGAAGTGTTGGTGACACTCATGAGGCCGTTCGGTGGCTGTTTCAGGTTTTCATCCACTAACGCCATGTTTTAAGACTAAGTATAGAAATATAAAAATTATTATCGTATTCTTAAATCGGGAGTCCCGTGATCACGCGTTCAGTTCCTATGAGTTACATTAGTCCCGTGTACGAGGTGTTGGTGCCATTCACGGGGCCGTTCGGGGATGATTTCGGGTTTTCACCCACTCACGCCATGTTTTTAATCCTAGGTCTAGAAATATGCGAATTATCATTGTATTCTCAAATCGGGAGTCCCGTGATCATGTGATAAGTTCCTACGAGTTGCATTTGTCTCGTGTGAGGTGTTGGTGCCACTCACGGGGCCGTTCGGGGCTATTTTGGGTTTTAACCCACTAACGCCATGTTTTTAAGCCTAAATATAGAAATATGTCAATTATCGTCGTATTCTCAAACCAGGAGTCCCGTGATCACGCGATCAGTTCCTACGAGTTACATTGATCCCGTGCGAGGTGTTGGTGCCACTCACGGGGCCGTTTGGGGGATGCTTTGAGTTTTCACCAACTAACGCCATGTTTTTATGCCTAAGTCTAAAAATATACTAATTATCATTGTATTCTCAAATCGGGAGTCGCGTGATCACGCGGTCAGTTCCTACGAGATACATTGGTCCCGCGTGAGGTGTTGGTGCCACTCACGGGGCTGTTTCATGTTTTCACCCACTAACGCCATATTTTTAAGCCTAAGTCTAGATATATGCAAATTATCGTCGTATTCTCAAATCGGGAGTCCCATGATCGCGGGATAAGTTCCTACGAGTTACATTGGTCCCGTGTGAGGTGTTGGTGCCACTCACGGGGCTGTTTCGGGTTTTTACCCACTAACGCCATGTTTTTATGCCTAAGTCGAAAAATATGCGAATCATCGTCGTATTCTTAAACCAGGAGTCCCGTGATCACGCGGTCAGTTTTTACGTGTAACATTGGTCCCGTCCGAGGTCTCGCGGGGCCGTTCGGGGGCTGTTTCAGGTTTTAACCCACTAACACCATGTTTTTATGCCTATGTCTAGAAATATGCAAACTATCATCCTATTCTCAAGCCGGGAGTCCCGTGATCGCGCGGTCAGTTCCTACGAGTTACATTGGTCCCGTGTGAGGTGTTGGTGCCACTCACAGGGCCGTTCGGGGGTTGTTTCGGGTTTTCGCTTACTAACGCAATGTTTTTATGCCTAAGTCAAGAAATATACAAATTATCATCGTATTCTCAAATTGGGAGTCCCGTGATCGTGCGGCCAGTTCCTACGAGTTACACTGGTCCCGTGCGAGGTGTTGGTGCCACTCATGGGGCCGGTGGGGGTTGTTTCGGGTTTTCCCTTACTAACGCAATGTTTTTATGCCTAAGTCCAGAAATATGCAAATTATCATTGTATTCTCAAATTAAGAGTCCCGTGATCGCGCGGTCAGTTCCTATGAGTTACATTTGTCCCGTACGAGGTGTTAGTGCCACTCACGGGGCTGTTCGGGGGCTATTTCGAGTTTTCACCCACTAACGCAATTTTTTTATTCCTAGGTCGAGAAATATATAAATTATCATATTATTCTCAAATCGGGAGTCCCGTGATCACGCAATAAGTTCCTATGAGTTACATTGGTCCCGTGCGAGGTGTTGGTCCCACTCACGGGGCCATTCGGGAGGTATTTCGGATTTTCACCCGCAAACGCCATGTTTTTAAGCGTAAGTCTAGAAATATGCAAATTATCATAGTATTCTCAAACCGGGAGTCATGTGATCGCGCGATCAGTTTCTACGAGTTACATTGGCCCGTGTGAGGTGTTGGTGCCACTCACGGGGCCGTTCAGGGGCTGTTTTGGATTTTCACCCACTAACGCCATATGTTTAAGCCTATGTCTAGAAATATGCAAATTATCATCGTATTCTCAAATCGGGAGTCCTGTAATCGCGCAGTCAGTTTCTACGAGTTACGTTGGTCTCGTGCGAGGTGTTGGTGCCCCTCACGGGGCCATTCGGGGAATGTTTCGAGTTTTCACCCACTAACGCCATGCTTTTATGCTTATGTCTAGAAATACGTAAATTATCATCATATTCTCAAACCGAGAGTCCGATGATCATGCAGTCAGTTCCTACGAGTTACATTGGCCCCGTGCGAGGTATTATTACCACTCACAGGGCCGTTCTGGGGCTGTTTTATATTTTCATCCACTAACACCATATTTTTAAGCCTAAGTCTAGAAATATGAAAATTATCATCGTATTCTCAAATCGAGAGTCCCGTGATCGCGCGGTCAGTTCCTATGAGTTACATTTGTCCCGTACGAGGTGTTAGTGCCACTCACGGGGCCGTTCGGAGGCTATTTCGGGTTTTCACCCACTAACGCCATATTTTTATGCCTAAGTCGAGAAATATGCAAATTATCATATTATTCTCAAACCGGGAGTCCCATGATCTCGCGATAAGTTCCTACGAGTTACATTGGTCCCGTGCGAGGTGTTGGTTCCACTCACGGGGCCATTCGGGGGCTATTTCATATTTTCACCCAAGAACGCCATATTTTTAAGCCTAAGTCTAGAAATATGCAAATTATCATCGTATTCTCAAACCGGGAGTACTGTGATCACGCGGTAAGTTCCCACTAGTTACGTTGGTCCCATGCAAGGTCTTAATGAAACTAACGGGGCTATTTCAGGTTTTCACCCACTAACGCCATGTTTTTATGCCTAAGTCTAGAAATATAAATATTATTGTCATATTCTCAAATCGGGAGTCCCGTGATTGCGCAGTCACTTTGTACGATATACATTGGTCCCGTGCGAAGTGTTGGTGCCATTCACGGGGCCGTTCGCGAGTTGTTTCGGATTTTCACCCACTAACACCATGATTTTAAGCCTAAGTCTAGAAATATGCAAATTATCGTCATTGTAACACCCCGTATTTGTGGTACATTTAAAATTTAATTAATTCGGATATTCTAAATTACTAGTGTGTTGTAATTTAATGAATTAATTATGATAGAATAATATATAAATATTAATCTGGGATTGAATGGTTAATATTTAGGGAAAATTTATTTACTAAGTGAATAGTAATAATGTAATTTCGTCGTTTCGAGTATTAATGACGAGGTATGTACTTATCACATCCGGAAGTCGGTATAGACTATATTGGGTGGGGGATAAGTATTTTTATAAATTAATTCGGATGCAAATTCTGAGTGTACAGTTGAGTCCGGATGGGCCGAGATAGTCGGAAAAGTGTACCCGGGGGTAGTAAACGGGTCACGGGACGTCTTTAGACATAGTCGGGCCCACTCGGGGGCATTTTGGTCACTTGGGCTTGGCCCATTAGTCGAAAAACGGGAATTGAATAATTAAACTAATAAAAAGAAATAAGGGCATGGCTGAGCTTAATTAGAAAAAGGAATTAAAGGGTTAGGAAACCCTAGCAGCAGCCAAAGCCATTTTGGGGATCTCAAAGAACCAACAAGGTCATCTTCAACCTTGGAATCCATCGCAAATTCAGACACTACGAAACCTAAGGCAAGTGAATAACTTGCAATAGCATTAAATCTGTCTTTCAATTAATATTTACGTGATGTAATGAATTAGAATTCGTTTTGGGGTTTCATGGCATAAACATGGGGTTTTGATAATACAAAAGAAAACATGAATCTGATTTGCCCGAATTTATGAGGAGTTATGTAAAATCTGATATTGTAATATTGATGTGTATCTGTTAGAATGATATCCAGATAAATTAGAACAAATTTGATGAAGAAATTTGGAGTAAAAATGTGTTTAAGGAAAAAGATGGATTTTTCCCCAAAATTATAAATCAGTAGTTTATGGACGAATTGATGATTGTTGTGGACTTTCTGGGGAATCCTAATAAGGTTTCTAATATATACTGGTGTTAAAAAGGCTTAAAATTCATGTTAGCAGAGATTAGGGTTTAAGAAATTCTGTCCATGGCTGCCCTGTCTTCGCGAAGAAGACGAAGACCTGTTCGATCGATCGATCGACGGTCTGGGGTCGATCGATCGACGGTCGCCAGATTTTGGCAGTTTCGCCAGTTAGTTATATAAGAGGGGAAAATCATATAAAAATCTTATGTAATTAATTATTGAGAAATTAAATACATGAGAGTAAATCTAATTAATTGTAGATAAATTAATTAGGGTTTGAGGCTAATAAATTAGAGTCGGGAATTTTGACTCGGGTAAATTTATTTTGGGCTACGAGAGTAAGTACAAATTTATGGTGGGGGCGACACCAAAAATAACTTAATTAATTAAGGTGAAATTTAATTAATATTTAGAGTTGGACCATAAACTCTTAATAATTTTAATAGGCTTATGTTACGGATTTAGCGAACGGTATAGCCAGGACTTTTATATTTATATATACGGAGGCGATAGTATATATATATGGTGTGCACAATTAATATCAGTGATTAGATATTTTATACTATGGTGCTATAGGGGGAGGTTGCGCGTAGTGGATGAATCCCCTAGCTTGAGGAGTAGGGTGAGTATATTCCCGAGGTCATAGCGTCCGTTATATGGGTGAGGGACATCTCACTTTCAGGGAAGGAATATGACCGCCTCCAATTATTTATTTTTATCAAGTTGGTGTGAAAATTCTGACTTGGGATATCTAGGCTATGTGATTGTACCTAGTGGGATAGCACTTTACAGAATTTACATTCCGGGAGTATTTTGCTCGGGAGGATGCAAGTTGTTATATATATTACAGTATGATTGTGAATGCTGAAATATGATTATAAGTATATAATTAGATAATTAATTATATACGGGTTATTAATGAAAATTGAGTTATTTCACATGTATAACAAGTGTAGAAGTTATATGAATATAAAAAGGGAAATGATTTAGTTAAGTTGATGTAACTAATAACTTAAAAATCATAAACACTACATACTCAGTTAGAGTAGGGTGGGTATAAAGGAACTTTGTTAATTATCTAGTCATGAGATGAATAACTAGGTAATTTAATTAAAGCGTTAGTAGCGTATATTAGAGGAGGGGTAAGGAAGTTCTCAAGAGAGTGCGATACTAACTAAAATATGAAGAGCATGCATATTTATTTATTAATGCAAGTTAATCATTTGTTAAATGTTTTTCAAATGTTTTTGGGTACTAACCCTTGCTATAAAAACTTTTAAAAACCCTTTTAGGTGTCCAGCCACAGGGACGCCAGCCTTGACTCAATTCCAGGGATCCGTTGCTGCAACATATGTGGATGTTGCGGGGCTTTGATAGACGCCTCATTCTTCATTCTTAATGTAGAAATTCATGATTAGTTATTCGAGCATGTTGCTCACATTCCATTTTATTTGTAGTAGACTTGTTGGGAGTTCATTCTTGTCTTTACGGGATTTATTATTTGGATCGATGGTTTATTCGGTTAATTACTTTTACTTGTGGATGATTATTTCAATTATCTGTGATTGTTATATTGTTTTATTATCCGCATGGGTTTTGGTTTAAATAATGAAAGATAAAAATTGGCACCAGTCTATTTTTCTCACTTAGGTGGTTAGTAATTTAATAAGACGACAGTGATGCTAAGAATGGACCAAATGAGAAACGTGTTCTAACTTCATTTAGGACTGATCACGCGGGATTAATTAGGCGGGGTGTCACAGATGGTATCAGAGCATCAGGTTCTAGTGTCCTTAGGATCTGTGCGGCTTTCTACGTTTCAGCGTAGCGTTCGGTTGTTATAGAGCCCTATTATTAGGACTGTTGATTATATTTTCCGCTTGTGAGATATCGTATTCCTGCTATTAGTTTTTTTATAAATTGTGTACTTATACAATTCAACCTATTTCAGATGCCACCAAAGAGACAGAGAGCGGAGAGGGCTGAGGCTAGAGATGAGGTGAGGGAGGCTCGCCAGGAGCCACAGATACCGCCACCACCACCCCCACCCGAGTTGATTTCTATCACTCAGGTGGCAGTGATAGTGGCCCAAGCGGTCGAGACAGCGATGCGAGCTATGGCAGCTCATTTTCCATAGCCCCAGGCACAGCCTCCATTGGCTCCAGCAGTTCAGGCTCCAGTGGGGCCACCATCTTGGCAGCGAGTGAGGGAGACCTTTCAGAAGGGTCACCCACCTGAGTTTCGAGGTAGCACCAATGTGGTCGAGGCTTGTGACTGGAAGAAGAACATTCAGCGCCATCTGCGCATGTTAGAGGGTACAGAGGTGCAGAAACAGATGCTGGCTACCTTTCGTCTGTCGGGGGCAGCCTTACAATGGTGGGAGTCCGTTACCACCGCTGAGGAGCGGGATTTGATGCCGATTTCTGAATTCTGGGTGCGGTTTGACCGCAAGTACTTCCCTCCAGAAGTAGAGTCTGAGATGAGAAAGAAATTCAGCGAGTTGGTACAGGGTGATAGGTCAGTGGAAGAATATGAGGAGGAGTTCACCCGTTTGGCAAACTTTGTGCCAAATGAGGTGAGCGATGAGGAGCGGAAGAAGTCAAAGTTCATGGATGGCCTAGCCTGGAGAATCAGGCAGCACTTGATTGGAAATTCGGCGTTAGTGAATTATACAGATGTCGTTAATGCCGCACTTGTACATTTCCAGGATCATCGTTTCCATGCTAAGGGGAATAAGAAGGCAGGTGAGCCGAGCCAGCAGGGCAAGGCGGTTACTAGTAGTGAGACAAGTGGCACACAGCGGCAGGTTATCATTCAACAAGGGAATCAGGCTAAGAAGTTTAAGCCTGGTGGGTTCCGACCGGGAGGACAGGGGTTCAGGCAGGGGCAACCAGGCCCTAATCAGCAACAGCAGGTTCCTCAGGGCCGTCAGGGCCAAGGGAATAACGGGGCCACTCACGGGGCCACTCACGGGGCCGTTCGGGGGCTGTTTCGAGATTTCACCCACTAATGCCTTGTTTTTAATCCTAAGTCTATAAATATACAAATTATCATTGTATTCTCAAATCAGGAGTCCTGTGATCGCGTGGTCACTTTGTACAATATACATTGGTCCCATGCGAGGTGTTATTGCCATTCACAGGACCGTTCGGGGGCTTTTTCGGGTTTTCACCCACTAACGCCATGATTTTAAGCCTAAGTCTAGAAATATGCAAATTATCGTCATATTCTGAAATCGAGAGTACCGTGATCGCGCGATAAGTTCCTACAAGTTACATTGGTCACGTATGAGGTGTTGGTACCACTCACGTGGCCGTTCGGAGGCAGTTTCGGATTTTCACCCACTAACGCCATATTTTTAAGCCTATGGTTAGATATATGCAAATTATTATCGTATTCTCAAACAGTGAGTCCCATGGTCGCGTGATAAGTTCGTACAAGTTGCATTAGTCCCGTGCGAGGTGTTGGTGCCACTCACGATGCCGTTCGGAGGATGTTTTGAGTTTTCACTCATTAACGCCATGTTTTTATGCCTCAGTCTAAAAATATACAAATTATCATCGTATTCTAAAATCGGGAGTCCTGTGATTGCGCGATCAGTTCCTACAATTTACATTGGTCCCGTGCGAGTTGTTGGGGCCGTTCGGGGGCTGTTTTGGGTTTTTACCCACTAAAACCATGATTTTAATCCTAAGTCTAAAACTATGTAAATTATGATCGTATTCTCAAATTGGGTGTCCTGTGATCGCGTGATAAGTTCCTACGAGTTACATTGGTCCCGTGCGAGGTGTTTGTGCCACTCACGGGGCCGTTCGGGGACTGTTTCGAGTTTTTGCCCACTAACGCCGTATTTTTATGCCTAAGTCTAGAAATATGCAAATTATCATCGTATTCTTAAACCGAGAGTCCCATGATTGCGCGATAAGTTTTTACGAGTTACATTAGTCCCGTGCGAGGTGTCGGTGCTATTCACGGGGCCAGTCGGGGGCCGTTTCAGGTTTTCACCCACTAACGCCATGTTTTTAAGCCTAAGTCTAGAAATATACAAATTATCAGCATATTCTCAAATCGAGAGTCCCGTGATCGCGCGATCAGTTTCTACGAGTTAGTTGGTCCCGTGCATCACGGGGATGTTCGGGGGCTTTTCGAATTTTAACCCACTAACACCATGTTTTTATGCCTATGTCTAGAAATATGCAAATTATCCTCCTATTCTCAAGACGGGAGTCCCATAATTCCGCGGTCAGTTCCTACAAGTTACATTGGTCCCGTACGAGGTGTTGGTGCTACTCACGGGGCCGTTCGGGGGCTATTTTGACTTTTCACAAACTAACGCCATGTTTTTATTCCTAAGTCAAGAAATAAGAAAATTATCATCGTATTCTTAAACCGGGAATCGCTTGATCCCGCGTCCAGTTCCTACGAGTTACGCAGGTCCCGTACGAGGTTTTGGTGCCACTCATTGGGCCGATTGGGGGCTGTTTCGGGTTTTCACTTACTAGCACAATGCTTTTATGCCTAAGTCTAGAAATATGAAAATTATCATCGTATTGTTAAATCGGGGGTCCCGTGATTGCGCGGTCACTTCGTACGATATACATTAGTCCTGTGCGAAGTGTTGGTACCACTCACGGGGCCGTTTAGGAACTGTTTCCTGTCTTCACACCCTAACGCTATGTTTTTAATCCTAAGTCTAAAAATATGAAAATTATCATTATATTCACAAACTGAGAGTACCCTGATCGCACGATAAGTTCCTACGAGTTACATTGGTCCCGTGCGAGGTATTGGTGCCACTCACGGGGCCATTTGGGATCTGTTTTGGGTTTTACCCACTAGCGCCATGTTTTTATGCCTAAGTCTAGAAATATGCAAATTATCGTAGTATTCTCAAACCGGGAGTCACGTAATCGCACGGTCAATTTCTACGAGTTACATTGGTCTGTGTGAGGTGTTGGTGCCACTCACGAGGCCGTTCGGGGGAGGTTTCGGGTTTTCACCCACTAACGCCATATTTTTAAGCCTTTGTCTGAAAATATGCAAATTGTCATCGTATTCTCAAACTGGCAGACCCGTGATCGCTCGATCAGTTCCTACGAGTTACATTGGTCCCTTGCGAGGTGTTAATGCCAGTCATGGGGCCGTTCGGGGGCTGTTCAGATTTTCACCCACTAACATCATGTTTTTAAACCTAAGTCTATAAATATGCAAATTATCATCGTATTCTCAAACTCGGAGTCCCGTGATCACACGGTCACTTCGTACAATATACATTATTCCCATGCGAGGTATTTGTACCACTCACGGGGTTTTTCGTGGGATGTTTCTGGTCTTCCCCAACCAACGCCATATTTTTAAACCTAAGTCTAGAAATGTAAAAATTATCATCGTATTCTCAAACCAGGAGTCTCGTGATCGTGCGATAAGTTCCTACGAGTTACATTGGTCCCGTGCGAGGTGTTGGTTCCACTCACTGGGCCGTTCGGGGGCTATTTCGGGTTTTCACCCACTAATGCCATGCTTTTATGGCTAAGTCTAAAAATATACAAATTATCATCGTATTCTCAAATCAGGTGTCCCGTGATTGCGCGGTCAGTTCCTACGGGCTACGTTGGTCCCGTGTGAGGTGTTGGTGCCCCTTACGGGGACGCTCGAGGACTGTTTCGGGTTTTCACCCACTAACGCCATGTTTTATGCCTGTAATACCCCGTATTTTTATGCTATATTAATTTGGGGATTTATTAAATTTAATGTGATTTAATTATTTAATAAAAATTCGAAAATTAATTATGTTATAATTATTCACGTGACGAGAGTTAGTAATTATGGGAAATTTGTTGAATATTACTAATGAGCAAAGTAATATGTAATATTGGTTATATTGAATGTCACGAGTGAATAAAATGACAATTTTGGAAATTTGAGTCGGGACGCGCCCGAGTCGCGTCGGGACTAAACTTTGATAAATAAAAGTGAATATTTTATAAGTCGTTCGTATTGTCGTTTTGAGTGCGCCAACGCGTCCGGAAGGGTCGAGATAGTCAAAAAGTGTACCCGGGGGTTTAGTTTGGGTCTCGGGGCGCTTTTAGGCCTAAGTGGTACCCCGGGAGGGCATTTTGGACATTTCACATTTAGGGGTAATTAAACCCACGAAAATCAGTAACCTATATCATCCATTTAGGTTAGTCAGCTAGGGTTAGAAAACACAAACACAAGAACGGCCATAGGAGAGGAAGGAGAGAGCTCTCAAGGCAAATTCAAGGCCCCAAAGGTCATCCGTTTGCACCGCCACCACCACCAACGCGTAGATCGCGCAACAGGCTACGCAACCACACCAAAATCATCTGCAAATCAGAACACCAAAAATCCCAGGCAAGTGTTAATCTTGCTTATTTCGTTGGTGCATCTTTCATATTAGTGTAGGAATGATTAGGATTAGTTTTATGGAAGAAAACCTAAGATTTGAGATAGGAATCGCATGTAGTTATGGTTTAAATGATAATTCTGGAAACCCTTTCCATGTAGAGGAATTTACCCACGAAATTATGATGTTTATAAGAAGAAATTTCGGGAAAAACATATTTGAACCATGATTTAGAGATTTCTAGGGTTCTTGAATATTTAAATGAATTATGGCATGATTAATCCATGTTTAGTGACGTAAATTGACATGCTTTACGTAGGAAATGTATGATATCATGTTAGGATGTTAGTAGTACAAATTTTGAGACGTTTGGGATTGTAAAATATGGATTTGGTGTAAGTTAGAAGATGAAATCCGTAACTGCAATTCTGCAGATTTCGCAGACCTGCGTGATCGATCGATCGAGCCCCAGACCTCGATCGATCGACCCCTCCTATCAGACTCCTATTTCCTTTTTAAATGAGTTAAATTCAATTTATTGTGAGATAATTCTTGGTCATCCTTAATAAAATATTTTCGGAGATAGGAAAGACCAGTAGGACATGTGAATAAATTTTGGGACCCTTGATGACGGGCAAAGATTGTATTTTAGGATAATTACATAAGGGTCGGTAAATTTATGACTTAAAGAGAGAGACACGTAAGAGAGTTACTTTGGGACAAATGTGTATACCTACTGAATTGTATAATTTGGAGAATAAAGCCATGAGAGTTGTGTGGTACGTTGGAATAATACCGAATCAAGGTTAGAAACGAACCGTTATAAGTGTTTACTAAATTATTATAATATGGAAATGTCGTAATTATGGGAATTGAGAATTTACCTAATATTGATATGGTAATATTAGTATAGTTATATGATTCTGTATGCATATACTATCTATGTGTGAAAATCATGCCCACGCTACTTGCTATCCCTGAGGTTTTTGCGCTGGGACAGTCTTATCTCGATGGGACCTTTATGGGGGATATTGACTTGTACCCTAGAAAATAGATATCCTTCGTACAGGCTATCGATGTGATTGTTCAGATGGTCCTAAGAGATGCAGGCATGTGCCATCCTCTTAGAGACTTGGAATCTATTCTTCGCCTCATCTTGTTTGTGTATAGATATCCTTGGTACAGGCTATCGCAGTGATAGTTCAGACGGTCCTAAGAGATGCAGACATATGTCGTCCTCTTAGAGACTTGGAATCTATGCTTCGCCTCAATATTGTTTGAGTATGTGTTAATACAATTCGAGAGTGATTCCAAATTTGTATTCCCCTTAATGTGAGTGATATGGGGTTTGGATAGTAGAGTATGCCTGCACCATAGTTATTATTTGGGGTGCTGTTTTGATATATATATCTTACGAGTAGTTAATATATATATGAAATTCTGGAATTTGGAACTACCTATTGTGAATTGATATGTAGGAAATGGTTGATGACTCGATTATAAATACTTGTTTTGAGAAAGTATAATATGACACTGGAAAACTTTATTGATTAATAAAGTTAAAATGAGAACTTTGGTTACTAATTGAAATATTCTTTTCAAACAATTGAATCGTTAAATTTTGAATCTTACGAGTAATCTAAGATAAGTTAAATCATTGGGAAGATTAGTGCGATAAATGATAAGACAAACCGTTGGGAAGGTTAGTGCGATAGGTGTGCACATTAGAAGAGAGGTGAGAATTTCTCAAGAGAGTGTCGCACTAATATGTTGTTGCATTGGCCTATATCAATTTAAATACTTGCTAAACGTATTTTAAATCAAACACATTATCGGGCTCTGACCCGTTTCTTTTTCTCTTTCTCTCTCTTGTATATATATGTATGTATTACAGGTGCCCATCCACGAGGGCGTATTGCTTAGGATCCCTTGAAAGGAACGTGCTGCAGCTTAGGTGGGAGTTGCAGGCCACTTGCATAGACGACTTCGTTTACTTGATTCCACATCTATCATACTCATTTATTGGGCATGTGTCGCCCTTTCCACTATTTATCTGTTTTATTGGGACATTTGTATTTCAATTATTTCTAGTACTGTTACTATGGGATTTATATCAGTATGGATGTTTTACTTTAAGTTTTAAATGTTGGCACTTTGAATGTTGAATGTTTAAATTAATTGGATTATGTTCTAGGATATTTGGGGTATGATCCTTATTTATTGTTAATGGTGTTAATAATTAAATAAATGATTTTTAAAAATAAAATTTGGAAGGTAATGTTTAAAAGTGGTTTTGACACTTAGCGTAATTAATTAGGGTGTTAATTTGGAAAAGTTTATTTTCAGGACAGTGATGCTAAGAATGAACCAACTGTTCACCTTGATTTTAATTTAATAAAGGAGTGATCGCCCGGTATTTAATTAGGCGGGGTGTCACAGGTGGTATCAGAGCATCAGGTTCTAGTGTCCATAGGATCTGTACGGCTTATTTCGCTTTCAGCTTAACGTTATTGCTATAGAGCCCTATTATAGGATGGTTGTATTTTTGCTTTCAAGTTTACGGCTTCAGCTATTTGGGATTTGTTAATGACTGTAGACTAATAATCTTCTTCACATTTTAGATACCTCCCAGACGTGCACCGAAGGATAGGCGTGCCCAGGCCGAGCAACCAGCAGCTCCGGCATAAGGCACTATGAATGCTAATGAAGTAGACGCCATTGTTGCTCAGGCGGTGAATGCCGCGCTAGCGGTGACTCAGCAGGCTCCACCCCAGATTCAGGCAGTGGCGCCAGTACCAGCACAACTTCCATCTGCATGGGAGAGGGTTAGGGATGCTTTTCAGAAGGCGCATCCCCCTGAGTTCTCTGGTAGCTCAGATATCATTACAGTCAGCCAATGGAAGAAAGACATCCAGTGGAATCTTCGTATGTATGAGTGCACCGACGTGCAAAAATAGTTGTTGGCTTCCTTTAAGCTGGTGGGGGCCGCTTTGCAGTGGTGGGAGTCCACTACCACATTGGGGGAGAGGGACACGATCCCTATTCAGTTGTTCTGGGAGCGGTTTGACCGCAAGTATTTTCCACCCGCCGTGCAGACTGAGATGAGGCAGAAATTACTGAATTTGAAGCAGGAGAACTCTACCATAGCTGAGTATGAGGAGGAGTTCACGAGACTTCTCACCATCGTGCTAGATGAGGCACCCACTGAGGGCAAGAAGATTATGTTGTTTGTGGACGGGTTAGCTTGGAGGATCCGTCAGCACCTTATAGGGAATCTATCTCTGAGTACTTTCACTGACGTACTCAATGCTGCGTTACTACATTGCCAGGATCACCGCTTCCATCTGCAGGGAAGCAAGAGAGCAGTAAAGTCCAGCCAGCAGGGCAAGACCGGGGGTAGTAGTGCTAGTGGGGCACCATCTCATGGACAGACTCGTCAGCACGAGCAGAGTTCCCATCCGGGGGACCCTGCTAAGCGATTCCGTTCACGTGATTCCAGGCAGGGATTTGAGGGTTATAGGCAGGGTCAGCAGGGCCAGCCTAATCATCAGGGCCAGCAAGGCCAATACCGACAGCAGGGTCAGCAGCAGGGCCAACAGCATGTTCATCAGGGCCAGCAGGGCCAGTGGCGGGGAGGTAACGGCCAGTAGGGCCGTGGTCAACAGGGTTAGAAGGGAGGCAACTTCAAAGGCCGATGTTTTGGGTGTGGTAGACACGGCCATAGGTGCCAGGATTGTCTGGAGGGAGATAAGGCCCCACAGCAGCATGGTGCCCGTAATGAGCCATAAAGACCACTTTTTTCGGCTTCCCTCCCAGCTCCAGCCCAGGTGCCAGCCCTACCAGCCATCCCAGCAGCTCCAATACAGCAGGGACAGTTACAGTACAGACGTGTCTATAACGTCCACCAGGCAGCAGCTCCACAGGCACCACCCGCGATTGAGGGTATGTTTCCTATCCATGGTACTATAGGTCGGGTTTTGTTTGATATGTGGCGACTCATTATTTTATAGCTACGCATTTTGCGAAGGCCTTAGGGTTGTTAGCCACAGAAGAGAGCACAGTGACGTGTGTAGACTCACCACTGGGGAGTGGGTCACTTATCTTCTTTATATGCCGAGGAGTGGGGGTAGAGATTGGTAGTTTGGTATTACCTGCGGACATGTTAATCTTAGATATGCATGAGCATGATGTTATTATTGGTATGGATTGGCTCACAGCTTATAGAGCCATGATTGATTGCTTCGGTGGGAGCATTGTTTTTGCCATTCCGGGGCAAGAGATGTTTGTAGTGGCGATGCCTCGCCCAGAGGGAGGTCCGACCGCTCATTTGTATTATATAGAGGAGGATACCTCTAAGGAGGTTGTGATTCTGTTAGACTCGATTCCAGTTGTTCGCGAGTATTCCGATGTATTTCAGGAAATACCAGGCCTACCCCCCAGTCGAGAGATAGACTTTGTTATAGATTTATTTCCAGATACCAGACCTATTAAACGCTCTCCATACCGTATGGCTCCGGCGGAGATGCGAGAGTTACGAGATCAGATAGAGCAGCTGTTAGGTCAGGGCTTCATTCGCAGAAGTACCTCACCTTGGGGCGCTCCAGTGCTGTTTGTGAAGAAGAGAGATGGTTCACTGAGGTTGTGTGTGGACTACCGAGAGTTGAACAAGGTCACGATACGGAATAAGTATCCGTTGCCTCGAATCGATGATCTGTTCGACCAACTGAGGGGAGCAACTTTATTTTCGAAGATAGATCTGAGGTCGGGGTACCATCAGCTACGTATTAGAGAGCAGGATGTTTCAAAGACTGCCTTATTGGCGAGATATGGGTCTTACGAGTTTAGAGTGATGCCATTTGGTCTTACAAATGCTCCAGCCGTATTCATGGACTTAATGAACCGAGTATTCAGGGAGTTCTTGGATCAGTTTGTCATCGTCTTCATAGATGAAATTTTGATATATTCACACTCCGAGGAGGAGCATGCCGAGCACTTGAGGCAGGTTCTTCAGACTTTACGAGAGCATCAGTTGTATGCTAAGTACGAGAAGTGTGGATTCTGGTTGCGAGAAGTACAGTTCTTGGGCCATGTTGTTTCTGAGCAGGGGATTGCAGTTGACCTGAGCAAAGTGTCAGCGGTGAGGGAGTGGGGATAGCCCATGACACCGACGGAAGTGCGTAGTTTCTTGGGGTTAGCCGGATACTACAGGAGATTCATTCGGGGGTTCTCCAAAATAACGGGTCCATTGACGAACCTGACTCGCAAGGGGGTACCATATGTTTGGGATGACGCTTGTCAGTTGGCTTTCGACGAGCTGAAAGACAAGCTTACTTCAGCACCAGTCCTTGCTTTATCGAAGTTGGGTGTGGAGTACCTGGTTTACACCGATGCCTCTTTACGGGGACTTGGGGGAGTACTTCAGCAGGAGGAGAAGGCTATAGATTTTGCCTCCCGCAAGCTTAAGCCGCATGAGAAGAATTACCCCACCCACGACCTGGAGTTAGCAGCGGTCGTCTTTGCACTGAGGATATGGAGGCACTACTTATTAGGGGAGAAGTTCCGTTTGTTTACAGACCACAAGTCACTGCAGTACCTATTCACTCAGCGAGAGCTAAATATGCGACAGCTCAGATGGTTAGAGTTTGTGAAGGACTATCAGTTTGACATACAGTATCATTCGGGGAAAGCCAACGTAGTTGCTGATGCGTTGAGCCGTAGACCGGTAAATGAGGTAGCGGACGTCTGGAAAGCGAAGTGGAAGGAGTTGGGTCACTAGGACGCAATTGCCCGTTCCTTCGAATCTGTTATGACAGTCACACCCGAGATTGTTATGAGGGTAATACAGGCCCAAACCACAGACCCGTTTTGCCAGGAGCAGATTGCACGACTTTTAGCTGAGGGTGCTGAGAGCTACTCTATTAGTTCTGATGGGGGTTTGAGGTTTAATGGAAGGTTAGTGGTTCCAAAAGGGGCAGAATTATGTCATGCAGTGATGACCCAATCTCACGGGTCCCGATTTGCGGTACATCCTGGAGGAGATAAGATGTGCCAGGATATGAGGAGGCAATACTGGTGGAGTGGGATGAAGAAGGACATTGTTGAGTTCGTGTCCAAGTGTTCTACCTGCCAGCTGGTAAAGGTGGACCATCAGAAATCGTCAGGATTGCTTCAGCCATTGGAAGTACCCGCGTGGAAGTGGGAGAGTATTTCCATGGATTTTATTAGAGGGTTGCCTACATCACAGCGGGGCCATGATTCTATCTGTGTGATTGTAGACCGTTTGACCAAGGTGGCTCATTTTCTGCCGGTGCGGATAGACTATACCACGGGTTAATATGCTCAGTTATTCATTGCTGAGGTTGTCAGATTACATGGGGTGCCCCTGAATATTGTGTCAGATAGAGACAACATTTTCGTGTCACATTTCTGGGAAAGCTTTCAGGAGGCTATGGGTACTGAGTTGAGGTTGAGTTCAGCTTATCACCCATAGACAGATGGACAGACAGAGCGTACTAATCAGATGTTAGAGGATATGCTACGCATGTGTGTTCTTGATTTTGGAGGATGTTGGGAGCCACATCTTCCACTGGTAGAGTTTGCTTATAATAACTCTTATCAGTTTACGATTGGTATGGATCCATTTGAGGCTTTGTATGGCAGGCCTTGTCGTTCTCCAACTTGTTGGCTCGAGGTGGGGGATAACAAGTTGCTAGGACCAGAGGTGATTCAGGAAACCTCCGCGAGGATTGAGATTATCAGAAGTCGCATTCGAGTAGCCCAGGACAGGCAGAAGAGCTACGCCTATGCGAAACGATTCTTCCAAGAGTTTAATGTGGTGGACCAAGTGTTATTGCGTGTATCTCCTATGAAAGGAGTGATGAGGTTCGGGAAGAAGGGGAAATTGTCCCCGAGGTACGTGGGACCATTTCCCATCATCGAGAGGATTAGGCCGGTAGCATACAGATTGGGACTGCCAGAACATTTGCATCGCATTCACGATGTATTCCACATCTCGTCGTTGAGACGGTACCTTCGGGATGATATGGCCCATACTCACATTGCGATAGACGAGATAGACTTACAGCCTGACAGCTCTTACGAGGAGAGACCGGTGGCTATCCTAGACTAAAGTGAGAGGATATTGAGGTCGAAGATAGTTCCACTTGTGCGAGTCCAGTGGGAGCATCATAATATGGAGGAATCCACTTGGGAGCGCGAGGCCGATATGCGCGAGAGATATCCAGATTTGTTCTTACCAGGTATGCCTTGTTTTCCGAATTTCGGGACGAAATTCCGTTATTAGGGGGAAAGTATGTAATACCCCGTATTTTTATGCTATATTAATTTGGGAATTTATTAAATTTAATGTGATTTAATTATTTAATAAAAATTCGGAAATTAATTATGTTATAATTATTAACGTGACGAGAGTTAGTAATTATGGGAAATTTGTTGAATATTACTAATGAGCAAAGTAATATGTAATATTGGTTATATTGAATGTCACGAGTGAATAAAATGACAATTTTGGAAATTTGAGTCGGGACGCGCCCGAGTCGCGACGGGACTAAACTTTGATAAATAAAAGTGAATATTTTATAAGTCATTCGTATGGTCGTTTTGAGTGCGCCAACGCGTCCAGAAGGGTCGAGATAGTCAAAAAGTGTACCCGGGGGTTTAGTTTGGGTCTCGGGGCGCTTTTAGGCCTAAGTGGTACCCCGGGAGGGCATTTTGGACATTTCACATTTAGGGGTAATTAAACCCACAAAAATCAGTAACCTATATCAGCCATTTAGGTTAGTCAGCTTGGGTTAGAAAACACAAACACAAGAACGGCCATAGGAGAGGAAGGAGAGAGCTCTCAAGGCAAATTCAAGGCCCCCAAAAGCCATCCGTTTGCACCGCCACCACCACCAACGCGTAAATCGCGCAACGGGCTACGCAACCACACCAAAATCATCTACAAATCAGAACACCAAAAATCCCAGGCAAGTGTTTATCTTGCTTATTTCGTTGGTGCATCTTTCATATTAGTGTAGGAATGATTAGGATTAGTTTTATGGAAGAAAACTTAAGATTTGAGATAGGAATCGCATGTAGTTATGGTTTAAATGATAATTCTGGAAACCCTTTCCATGTAGAGGAATTTACCCACGAAATTATGATGTTTATAAGAAGAAATTTCTGGAAAAACAGATTTGAACCATGATTTAGAGATTTCTAGGGTTCTTGAATATTTAAATGAATTATGGCATGATTAATCCATGTTTAGTGACGTAAATTGACATGCTTTACGTAGGAAATGTATGATATCATGTTAGGATGTTAGTAGTACAAATTTTGAGACGTTTGGGATTGTAAAATATGGATTTGGTGTAAGTTAGAAGATGAAACCCGTAACTGCAATTCTGCAGATTTCGCAGACCTGCATGATCGATCGATCGAGCCCAGATCTTCGATCGATCGAAGGTTCGATCGATCGAGCCCCAGACCTCGATCGATCGACCCCTCCTGGCAGACTCCTATTTCCTTTTTAAATGAGTTGAATTCAATTTATTTTGAGATAATTCTTAGGCATCCTTAATAAAATATTTTCGGAGATAGGAAAGACCAGTAGGACATGTGAATAAATTTTGGGACCCTTGATGACGGGTAAAGATTGTATTTTAGGATAATTACATAAGGGTCGGTAAATTTATGACTTAAAGAGAGAGACACGTAAGAGAGTTACTTTGGGACAAATGTGTATACCTACTGAATTCTATAATTTGGAGAATAAAGCCATGAGAGTTGTGTGGTACGTTGGAATAATACCGAATCAAGGTTAGAAACGAACCGTTATAAGTGTTTACTAAATTATGATAATATGGAAATGTTGTAATTATGGGAATTGAGAATTTACCTAATATTGATATGGTAATATTAGTATAGTTATATGATTGTGTATGCATATACTATCTATGTGTGAAAATCATGCCCATGCTACTTGCTATCCCTGAGGTTTCCGCGCTGGGACAGTCTTATCTCGATGGGAACTTTATGGGGGATATTGACTTGTACCCTTGAAGATAGATATCCTTGGTACAGGCTATCGATGTTATAGTTCAGACGGTCCTAAGAGATGCATGCATGTGCCATCCTCTTAGAGACTTGGAATCTATTCTTCGCCTCATCTTGTTTGTGTATAGATATCCTTGGTACAGGCTATCGCAGTGATAGTTCAAACGGTCCTAAGAGACGCAGACATATGTCGTCCTCTTAGAGACTTGGAATCTATGCTTCGCCTCAATATTGTTTTAGTATGTGTTAATACAATTCGAGAGTGATTCCGAATTTGTATTCCCCTTAATGTGAGTGATATGGGGTTTGGATAGTAGAGTATGCCTGCACCATAGTTATTATTTGGGGTGCTATTTTGATATATATATCTTACGAGTAGTTAATATATATATGAAATTCTGGAATTTGGAACTACCTATTGTGAATTGATATGTAAGACATGGTTGATGACTCGATTATAAATACTTTTTTTGAGAAAGTATAATATGACACTGGAAAACTTTATTGATTAATAAAGTTAAAATGAGAACTTTGGTTACTGATTGAAATATTCTTTTCAAACAATTGAATCATTAAATTTTGAATCTTAGGAGTAATCTAAGATAAGTTAAATCATTTGGAAGATTAGTGCGATAAATGATAAGACAAACCGTTGGGAAGGTTAGTGCGATAGGTGTGCACATTAGAAGAGAGGTGAGAATTTCTCAAGAGAGTGTCGCACTAATATGTTGTTGCATTGGCCTGTAATCAATTTAAAGACTTGCTAAACAAATTTTTAAATCATATACACTATCGGGCTCTGACCGGTTTCATTTTCTTTCTCTCTTGTATATATATGTATGTATTACAGGTGCCCAGCCACAGGGGCGTCTTGCTTAGGATCCCTTGAAAGGAACATGCTGCAGCTTAGATGGGAGTTGCAGGCCACTTGCATAGATGACTTTGTTTACTTGATTCCACATCTATCATACTCATTTATTGGGCATGTGTCGCCCTTTCCACCATTTATCTGTTTTATTGGGACATTTGTATTTCAATTATTTTTAGTACTGTTACTGTGGGATTTATTTCAGTATGGATGTTTTACTTTAAGTTTTAAATGTTGGGACTTTGAATGTTGAATGTTTAAATTAATTGGATTATGTTCTAGGATATTTGGGGTATGATCCTTATTTATTGTTAATGGTGTTAATAATTAAATAAATGATTTTTAAAAATAAAATTTGGAAGGTAATGTTTAAAAGTGGTTTTGACACTTAGCGTAATTAATTAGGGTGTTAATTTGGAAAAGTTTATTTTCACGACAGTGATGCTAAGAATGAACCAACTGTTCACCTTGATTTTAATTTAATAAAGGTGATCGCCCGGTATTTAATTAAGCGGGGTGTCACAATGCCGAAGTCTAGAAATATGTAAATTATCGTCATATTCTCAAACCGAGAGTCCGATGATATCGTTGTCAGTTCCTACGAGTTACATTGGCCCTGGGCGAGGTGTTATTACCACTTACGGGGCCGTTCCGGGGCTGTTTTAGGTATTCACCCACTAATTCCATGTTTTTAAGCCTAAGTCTAGAAATATAAATATTATCATCGTATTCTCAAATCGGGAGTCTCGTGATCGCGCGATAACTTCGTTCGTTATACATTGGTCCCGTGCAAGGTGTTGGTGCCATTCACAGAACCGTTCGGGGGTTGTTTCGTATTTTCACACACTAAGGCCATGATTTTAAACCTAACTCTAGAAATATAAACATTATCATCATATTCTCAAAGAAGGAGTCCCGTGATCACGTGATAAGTTCCACCGAGTAATATTGGTCTCGTGTGAGGTGTTTGTGCCACTCACGGGGCCGTTCGTGGGCTGTTTCGGGTTTTCCCCCACTAACGCCATGTTTATATGCTTAAGTCTAGAAATATTTGCAAATTATCATCGTATTCTCAAATTTGGAGTCCTGTGGTCGAGCGATCAGTTCCTACGAGTTACATTGGTCCCGTGCAAGGTGTGGGTGCCACTCACGTGGACTGTCGATGGCTGTTTCGAGTTTTCACCCACTAACGCCATGTTTTTATGCCTAAGTTTAGAAATATGAAAATTATCATCGTATTCTCAAACCGAGAGTCCCGTGATCGCAAGTCAGTTCCTACGAGTTACATTAGCCCCTTGCGAGGTGTAGTGCCACTCACGGGGCCGTTCGGGGCCTGTTTCAGGCTTTCACTTACTAACGCAATGTTTTTAAGCGTAAGTCTAGAAATATGTAAATTATCGTCATATTCTCAAACTGGGGTCCCGTGATCGCGCGGTCCCTTTGTACGATATTAATTGGTCCCGTGCGAGGTGTTGGTGCCACTCACGGGGTCGTTCGGGTGTTGTTTCAAGATTTCACCCATTAACACCATGTTTTTAATCCTAAGTCTAGAAATATGAAAATTATGATCGTATTCTCAAATAGGGAGTCCCGTGATCGCGTGGTCACTTCGTACGATATTCATTAGTCCTGTGTGAGGTGTTAGTGCCACTAACAGGATCGTTCAGGGGTTATTTCGGATTTTCACCCACTAATGCCATGATTTTAAGCCTAAGTCTATAAATATGCAAATTATCGACATATTCTCATACCGATAATTCCTTGATCGCGCGATAAGTTCCTACGAGTTACATTGCTCACGTACGAGGTGTTGGTGTCACTCACGGGGCCGTTCGGGGGCGTTTTCAAGTTTTCACCCACTAACGCCATCTTTTTAAGCCTATAGTTTGAAATATACAAATTATCATTGTATTCTCAAACCGGGAAACCCATGGTCGTGCGATAATTTCGTACGAGTTACATTGGTCCCGTGCGAGGTGTTGGTGCCACTCACGGGGCCGTTCGGGGGATGTTTTGGGTTTTCACCCATTAACGCCATGTTTTTATGCCTAAGTCTAAAAGTATGCAAATTATCGTCATACTGTCTAATCGAGAGTCCTGTGATCGCGCAGTCAGTTCCTACGATTTATATTGGTCCCGTACGAGGTGTTGGGGCCATTCACGGGGCCGTTCGGGTTTTTACCCACTAAGAGCATGATTTTAAGCCTAAGTCCAGAAATATGCAAATTATTGTCATATTCTCAAACCGGGAGTCCCGTGATCGCGCGATAAGTTCCTGCGAGTTACATTGGTCCCATGCGAGGTGTTTGTGCCACTCAAGAGGCCGTTCGAGGGTTGTTTTGGGTTTTTACCCAATAACGCCATGTCTTTATGCTTAAGTCTAGAAATATGCAAAATATCGTCGTATTTTTGAATCGGGAGTCCCCTGATCATGCGGTCAGTTCCTATGAGTTACATTAGTCCCTTGCGAGTTATTGGAGCCACTCACGGGACGGTTCGAGGGCTGTTTCGGGTTTTCACCCACTAACGCCATGTTTTTATGCCTAAGTCTAGAAATATGCAAATTATTCTCGTATTTTCGAATCGGCAGTCCCGTGATCATGCAGTCAGTTCCTATGAGTTACATTGGTCCCGTGCGAGTTGTTGGGGCCACTCACGGGATGGTTCGAAGGCTGTTTCGGGTTTTCACCCACTAACGCCATGTTTTTATGCCTAAGTCATGAAATCTGTAAATTATCATCGTATTCTCAAAATGGGAGTCTCGTGATTGCGCGATCAGTTCCTACGAGTTACATTGGTCCCGTGCGAGGTGTTAGTCCATATTACAGGGCCGTTCGGGGGCAGTTTCAGGTTTTCACCCACTAACGCCATGTTTTTAAGCCTAAGTCCAGAACTATACAAATTATCGTCGTATTCTCAAACTGGGAGTCCCATGATCGCGCGGTTAGATCTTATGAGTTGCATTGCTCCCGTACAGGTGTTGGTGCCACTCATGGGGCCGTTCGGGGGATGATTCGGGTTTTCACCCATTAACGCCATGTTTTTAAGCCTAAGTCTAGAAATATACAAGTTATCATCGTATTATCAAATCGGGAGTCCCGTGATCGCGCGGTCATTTCCTACGAGTTACATTGGTACCGTGCGAGGTGTTAGTGCCACTCAAGGGGCTGTTCGGGGGCTGATTCGTGTTTTCACCCACTAACGCCATGTTTTTATGCCTAAGTCTAGAAATATGCTAATTATCATCGTATTCTCAAACCGAGATTCCTGTGATCACGCAATAAGTTCTTACGAGTTACATTGGTCCCGTGCGAGGTGTTGGTTCTACTCGCGGGGCTATTCGGGGGCTGTTTAAGGTTTTCTCCCACTAACGCCATGTTTTTAAGTGTAAGTCTAAAAATATGCAAATTATCATCATATTCTCAAACCGAAAGTCTCGTGATCATGCGATCACTTCCTACAAGTTACGTTAGTCTCGTGCGAGGTATTGGTGCCACTCACGGGGCCGTTTGGGAGATGTTTCAGAGTTTCACGCTCTAATGCGATTCTAGAAATATGCAAATTATCTTCGTATTCTCAAATCGGTAGTCCTGTGATCACGCGGTCAGTTCCTACGAGTAACATTGGTCCCGTGTGAGGTGGTTGTGCCATTCACGGGGTCGTTTGGTGGCTGTTTCGGGATTTCACCCACTAACACCATGATTTTAAGCCTAAGTCTAGAATTATGGAATTTATCGTCGTATTCTCAAACTGAGAGTCCCGTGATTGCACGATAAGTTTTTACGAGTTACATTTGTCCCATGTGAGGTGTTTATGCCACTCACGGGGCCGTTCGGGGCCTGTTTCGGATTTTCACCCACTAACGTCATGTTTTTATCCCTAAGTCTAAAGATATGCAAATTATCATCGTATTCTCAAACCGGGAGTCCCGTGATCGTGCAGTCAGTTCCTACGTGTTACATTGGTCCCGTGCGAGGTGTTGGGGGGCCACCCACGGTGCCATTCGGGGGTTGTTTCGGATTTTCACCCACTAATGCCATATTTTTAAGCCTAAGTCTAGAAATATGAAAATTATCATCGTATTCTCAAACTGTGAGTCTCGTGATCACGCGGTCAGTTTCTACGAGTTACATTGGTCCCGTGCGAGGTGTTAGTGCCACTCACGGGGCTGTTCGGGGGCTGTGTCAAGTTTTCACCCACTAACGCCGTGTTTTTAAGCCTAAGTCTAAAAATATGCAAATTATCGTCGTATTATCAAACCGAGATTCCCGTGATCGCACGATCAGTTCTTATGAGTTACATTGTTCCCGTATGAGGTGTTGGTGACACTCACGGGGGAGGTTTCGGGTTTTCACCCACTAACGCCATGTTTTTGAGCCTGTCTAGAAATATGCAAATTATCATCATATTCTCAAATCGGGAGTTCCATGATCGCGTGATAAGTTCGTTCGAGTTATAGTGGCCCCGTCCGAGGTGTCGGTGCTACTCACGGGACCGTTCAGGGGCTGTTTCGAGTTTTCACCCACTAACGCCATGTTTTTAAGCCTAAGTCTATAAATATGCAAATTATCATCGTATTATCAAATCGGGAGTCCCATGATCCCACGGTCACTTCTTACGATATACATTAGTCTCATTCGAGGTGTTGGTGCCATTCACGGGGCCGTTCGGGGGCTATTTCGCGTTTTTACCCACTAATGCCATGATTTTAAGCCTAAGTCTAGAAATATGAAAATTATCATCATATTCTCAAATCGGGAGTCCCGTGATCGCACGATCAGTTCATACGAGTTACGTTGGTTCCTTGCGAGGTATTGGTGCCACTCACAGGGCCGTTCGGGGGCTGTTTCGGAGTTTCACCCTCTAACGCCATGTTTTTATGCCTAAGTCTAGAAATATGCTAATTATTATTGTATTCTCAAATTCAAAGTCCCGTGATCATGCGGTAACTTCATACAATATACATTGATCCCGTGCGAGGTGTTGGTGCCATTCACAGGGGCGTTCGGGGGTTATTTCTGATTTTCACCCACTAACGCAATGTTTTTATGCCTAAGTATAGAAATATGCAAATTATCATTGTATTCTCAAACTGGGAGTCCCGTGATCGCGCGATAAGTTTCTACGAGTTACATTGGTCCCGTGCAAGGTGTTAGTGATACTCATGGAGCCATTCGGGGGTTGTTTCGGGTGTTCACTCACAAACGCCATGTTTTTAAGTCTAAGTATAGAAATATGCAAATTATCATCGTATTCTCAAACCGGGAGTCCCGTGATCGTATGGTCCATTCCTAAGAGTTAAGTTGGTCCCGTGCGAGGTGGTTATCCCACTCACGAGGCCGTTTGGGGGCTGTTTTGGGGTTTCACCCTCTAACGCCATGTTTTTATGCCTAAGTCTAGAAATATAAAAATTATTGTCGTATTCTCAAATCGGGTGTCCCGTGATCGCGCGATAACTTCATACGATATACATTAGTCCCGTGCGAAGTGTTGGTGCCGTTCACGGGGCTGTTTCGGATTTTCATCGACTAAGGCCATGATTTTAAGCCTAAGTCTAGAAATATGTAAATTATTATCATATTCTCAAATCGGGAGTCCCGTGATCGTGCGATAAGTTCCTACGAGTTACATCGGTCCAATGCGAGGTGTTAATGCCACTCATGGGGTCGTTCGGGGGTTGTTTCGGATTTTCACCCACTAATGCCGTATTTTTATGCCTAAGTCTAGAAATATGCAAATTATCATTGTATTCTCAAACCGGGAGTCCCGTGATCGTGCGATAAGTTCTAACGAGTTACATTGGTCCCGTGCGAGGTGTTGGTGCCATTCATAGGACCGTTCGGGGGCTGTTTCGGGTTTTCACCCACTAACGCCATGTTTTTTAGCCTAAGTCTAGAAATATACAAATTATCATCATATTCTCAAATCAAGAATCCCTTGAACGCGCGATCAGTTCCTACGAGTTACGTTAGTCCCGTGCGAGGTGTTAGTGCCACTCGCGGGGCCGTTCGGGGGATGTTTCGGGGTTTCACCCTCTAATACCATGTTTTTATGCCTAAGTCTAGACATATGAAAATTATCGTCGTATTCTCAAATCTAGACTCCCGTGATTACGCGGTGACTTCGTACGATATACATTAGTCCCGTGCGAGGTGTTGGAGCCATTCACGGGGCCGTTCGGGGGCTATTTTGGGATTTCACCCACTAACGCCTTGATTTTAAGCCTAAGTCTATAAATATGAAAATTATTGTCATATTCTCAAACCGGGAGTCCTGTGATCATGCGATAAGTTCCTACGATTTACATTGGTCCCGTGTGAGGTGTTAGTGCCATTCACGGGGTCGTTCGAGGGCTGTTTTGGGTTTTCACCCACTAACACGATGATTTTACGCCTAAGTCTAGAAATTTACAAATTATCATCGTATTTCCAAACCAAGAGTCCCGTGATCGCGTGATAAGTTCCTACGAGTTACATTGGTCCCGTGCGAGGTGTTTGTGCCACTCACGGGGCCGTTCGGGGGCTGTTTCGGGTTTTCACCCACTAACGCCATGTTTTATGCCTAAGTCTAGATATATGCTAATTATCTTCGTATTCTCAAATCGGGAGTCCCCTTGATCATGCGGTCAGTTCCTACGTGTTACATTGGTCCCGTGTGAGGTGCTGGGGCCACACACGGAGCCATTCGGGGGCTGTTTCGGGTTTTCACCCACTAACACCATATTTTTATGCCTAAATCCAGAAATATGCAAATTATCATCGTATTCTTAATCCGAGAGTCCTGTGATCGCACGATAAGTTCCTACGAGTTATATTAGTCCCGTGCGAGGTGTTTGTGCCACTCACGGGGCCGTTCGGGGGCTATTTCGAGTTTTCACCCACTAACGCCATATTTTATGCCTAAGTCTAGATATATGCTAATTAACGTTGTATTCTCAAATTGGGAGTACCCTTGATCATGCGGTCAGTTCCTACGTGTTACATTGGTCCCATGTGAGGTGCTGGGGCCGCACACAGGGCCATGCGGGGGCTGTTTGGGGCTTTCACCCACTAACGCCATATTTTTATGCCTAAGTCCAGAAATATGCAAATTATCATTGTATTCTCAAATCGGGAGTCTCGTGATCGCGCGGTCGGTTCCTACGAGTTATATTGGTCCCGTGTGAGGTGTTAGTGCCACTCACGAGACCGTTCGGTGGCTGTTTCAGGTTTTCACCCACTAACGCCATATTTTTAAGCCTAAGTCTAAAAATATGAAAATTATCATTGTATTCTCAAACTAGGAGTCCCGTGATCTCGCGCTCAGTTCTTATGAGTTACATTGGTCCCGTACGAGGTGTTAGTGCCACTCATGGGGCCGTTCGGGGGCGGTTTCGGGTTTTCACCCATTAACGCCACGTTTTTAAATCTAAGTCTAGAAATGTGAAAATTATCATCGTATTCTCAAACCGGGAGTCCCATGATCTCGCGTTAAGTTCATACGAGTTCCATTGGTCCTGTGTGAGGTGTTGGTGCCACTCACGGGGCCGTTCGAGGGCTGTTTCGAGTTTTCACCCATTAACACCATGTTTTCAATCCTAAGTCTAGAAATATGCAAATTATCGTCGTATTCTCAAATAGGGAGTGCCGTGATCGCGCGATCAGTTCCTACGAGTTACATTGGTCCCGTGTGAGTTGTTGGTGCCACTCACGGGGTCGTTCGGGGGCTGATTCGAGTTTTCACCCACTAACGCCATGTTTTTACGTCTAAGTATAGAAATATGCAAATTGTCGTCGTGTTATCAAATCGGGAGTTCCGTGATCGCGCAGTTAGTTACTACGAGTTACATTGGTCCCGTACGAGGTGTTGGTCCCACTCACGAGGCCGTTCGAGGGTTGTTTCGAGTTTTCACCCACTAACGCCATGTTTTTAAGCCTAAGTCTAGAAATATACAAATTATCGTCGTATTCTCAAACCAGGAGTCCCTTGATCGCACGATAAGTTCCTATGAGTTACAATGGTCCCGTGCGAGGTGTTTGGGCCACTCAAGGGGCCGTTCGGGGGCTGTTTCGGGTTTTCACCCACTAACGCCATGTTTTTATGCCTAAGTCTAGAAAAATGCAAATTATTGTTGTATTCTCAAACCGGGAGTTCCGTGATTGTGCGATAAGTTCCTACGAGTTACATTGATCCCGTGCGAGGTGTTGGTGCCAATCATGGGACCGTTCGAGGGCTGTTTTGTCCTTCGACCATCTAATGCCATGTTTTTAAGCCTAATTCCTTATATTTTCAAATTATCCTCATATTCTGAAACCAGGGGTCCCGTGATCACGCTGTCAGTTCCTAAGAGTTACATTGGTCCCGTCACTACACCAAAATGGTCAAATTGGTACCCTTCAATAGTTTAGCCTTGTCACGGTCATTGGCTGTGACAAGGTCTTGTCACGGTCATTGACCGTGAAAAGTACAGTTGTCACGGACTTGTCACGGTCATTGACCATGACAATCCTATAAAGTTGTCACGGTCAAGTACCGTGATATGTCCGTGATAATTTTATCAGTAAAAAACCCTCCCTCTTCTTTTTTCCCATTGATTCTAATTCCCTCCATTTCTCTCTCTCTAGCGACTGCACTCTTTCTCTCTCTACAATTTTAGTACATTTTATCTCTCTATTTCTCCTCCATTTATGTATATGTGTATGTATACGTGCGTGTGTGTATATATGTGTGTGTGAATGTGCATGTGTGTGTGTGTGTGTGAGGTGTATATATGCGTGGGGGGGAGGGGCAGGGCTGGGGGAGGGGAGGGGGTGTATATGCGTGTGTGTGTGTTTTTGTGTGTATGTGTGTGTGTTTATGTGTGTATATATGTGTGTGTGTGTATATGTGTGTGTATGTGTGTGTGTGTGTGTGTGCATGTGTGGTGGGTAGCGACAGTGGGGAGGAGGGGGCAGGGCTGGCGGGTGGGGTGGGGACAGGAGGGGTTGTGTGTGTGTATATCTGCGTGTATGTTTTTTTAATTAAATTTCTATGGTTTATTAGATATTACCACTCATATTGTAGTGCCCCTTGTAAAATAATTGATTGATTTAATATTGATTGGTTGTTAATTTTTTTTGTAAGTTAATAATTAGTTCCCCTTTCATATGCAAGTCGGATTGCCCCTCATTTTTAATTAGTAAATTAATAATTGTATACTTTAATTGTTAGTTTAATTAATGAAAAGAATTAATTGAGTAGATGAATTAGAAGGAGTACAGGATACACATTTATTATTGCTATTGCTGTTGGATTATAGTGGATCAATGTTGGTTGGTTAATTTTAACAGTGGCATGACCACTGGATTATTGTCCATACGGGGGTGGGATTTTTCCACTCTTTTTTGAAAATTAATTTGTATAACGAACAATATATATATATATATATATATATATATATATATATATATATATATATATATATATATATAGTATGATAATTAAATGAAACATACTTGAAATTGCATATAGTGCGCATAGATACTAGCCTTCTAGTTCTTATGCGTACGCATTCAATAGCCATTAGACCCGTTCGAGAGTCATTATCCCTGTAATGAGATCTCTCGAATTGTTCCGTTGGGACAATTTGGGACTGCATAATTTATGTATAATAATATTCTTAGTGGCTTAAAGTTGTTACTTTTGGAGGATGTTCTGCAGTCGTATCCTAATGTTCTCTGGGTACATACTAGATTGACAAGTGTGACTATTATTTCAATTGATCAATTGAAATAACAGTCACACTTGCCAATCTACGTCGTGTACTTGGAGAACTACGGGGATATGCTGCCGAATTTTTCTCAAATCGTAACAATGTGCATGAGTTGTTAAGTATATTACAAAAATATGCGATCTTGAATGGGATAGGACCACTCATCCATTAGAGGAGATGGAGGAAATAGGAATTTTTATTATAAATTGAATTTGAATTTGAAATTTAAAAATCGAATATAAATAAGACATAATTAAATGAAACATACTATAAATATAAGTTTTGTTTATACTAATCCATGAATATACGCTTCTTACCTTTAATGGGTGATTAGTTTTGGTAGTTTTGATGGGATATCCGAAATATAAAGAGTGGATGGGTGAGACAAATAAAATGGGGGATGTGTTTTGCAGAGTTGCTAATGAATTTGTGAAATACGCAAAGAGATATCATAATGATGACGAGTTTCCGTGTCCGTGTACTAGGTGTAAGAATCGTAAGGTGTTTGAGTGGAAAACAGTTGAACTACATTTGTTAAGATGGGGTATGCAAGATATTTTACGATTTTGGAGTTTTCACGGAGAATTTAAAGTTCCTTTTTTCCCATAACAACCTTTAACAAGTAGGATAGATGTAGAAGGGGATGACATAGATCATAATATGTTAGAGGATTTAGTTGATGATGCGTACGGAGTTTATGAAGTGGAGGAGAATGACGTTACTGATGATGTAAAAGGTTCAAGTGCTCGTGAAGATATCACGATAAACCACGTTCATGACTACCAAAGTTTAAAATTTAAGGCGACCCAACCGTTATACTCTGATTGTGAGAAAGATAAAACAACTTTACATGCCATGGTTGGTTTCACAGTTTGAAGTCACGGTACAGTTTGTCTGGAAATAGCGTGATAGGAATTCTATAATAGGTGAAGGGCTTACTACCTAAGGAGAATACGCTTCCAAATAGCTATCCTGTTATGAAGAACAGTTTGAAAAGTTTGGGAATGAAGTATAAATCGATTCATGCTTGTCTGTATGACTACATACTATACCGAAAGGAGTATGAAAATCTCGATCATTGTTCGTGCGATGCGATATCAAGGCTTGCTCGTCTAGCCACTGGACCCTTGTTCGTGGCACAAGAGTACAAAAAGTATCGATTGAAGGGTTACGTATTCGGCGCAAAAGTGTACGAGGAAAGTACAAATGTATATTGTGGGAAATCAATGTAATAATCTTCAAATTCCAGTCCTGTGGTAATAGGTTAAAAAAATATTATTACAACTGAAACAAAAAGAATATTTTTACAACTGAAACAAAAAAAATATCATTACAAACGAAACAAAACCAATATTCTTACAACTGAAACCAAAAAAAATATCATTACAACTGAAACGAAAGAAAATATTATTACATCTTGGCCAACAGATAAACTGGCCAAGTAATAAAAGATTTTGCATAATTCCTCAATTCCATCCCTTCCCCGCTGTTAACATACACAGGAAAATCTCCACAACCATTGTATATTTCATCGTCCATTATTTTAGCCTCACCCTTTTCCAAAGTTCGACCATGTACTGGAGTTCAAGGAACTATGGAGATGAGTATGCACACGCCAACAAACCTCAAATTTCTCATATCCTTGATATATTACTCTTCGCCATAGTCACCATGAGTTGTTGACGATGATCCAAGTTTCATGACTGGCAGAGGTGCAGGGGAGGGGAATGTTAGAGGATGAGGCATTTGAGAGGGGAATGTTGGAGGAGGAGGCATTTGGGAGAGGAATGTTGGAGGGGAAGGATATGTGAAACCTTTAGTAGGAGTAGGGTAAGGGTAAGCTTGAGGAGACATTGGGGGCCTATAACTTTCAAAAAAGTTCAGAAGTTTCCCAATTTGATTCGTTAATAACCCCAGGGCATTTTTAATCTGATGGATATCCCCATCGCTCTTCAACTTCTGCTCCTTTTGGGATGAGATACAATTCTTGACCGAAGAAAGCTCGTCCACAAGAGGTTCCGTGTGTTGAAGTTTTATTTTTGGCATATGTGAGCTAACACCTCTCATCCTCCCCCTTTTGTCCTTTCCAAAGGTCTGTGTCAGGGCATTATTTTCAAGGTCAAAGCCATCAATAGGGCTCGAATCGATTGACTGCTGATGGTCTCTATTGATTCCTGTGTCTTAGCCAAGTGTGGCGGAAATTTATTTTCTTTGTCCTGTCGAGCATGGAGGAATAAGTTGGAACAATTTGGGTTTTTACCAGCATCTGGACGATCCTTTGTCCTACTCTCTCATTCACTCTTCAAATCCTCATATGATTTGGATGCCAGCCTATGGATATCATTTTTTTGTGCCCTATTTTTTTTGTTTCGATCCCTCAGGACCAACTTTTTCTCCTTTGCCACTTTCTCAAAAAAATTATTCCACTGTTCCAACGGCATTTCAACATTGGGAGTCACTCTCTCTTTCAAAGCCAAAATATCTGAGCTCGCTGCCTCTTTCAGGAAATGTTTCTTCCGAAGGTTTCTCCTATATGTCCTCAATCCTTCAGCAACCCGAGATAGAACACTATCCTTGGAACGGTCAGAAAATGAGAAATGCTTGCAGAGTTGGTCATGTATGTTATCTTTGACAACTTGATCAACAAGGTTCCAATTGTCTGTTCCATCGACTCCCACGTTCATTTTTCCTAGCGACAAACACCAAGCTTTAAAGTTCAACACGTTATCACTATCACCCGTCAGGTTATTCCTGAGAAGGGAGAACCAATGGACTTCTTTTCATTTTAGCGGGAGGCATCGAGAGTGATGGATGGGGGCATGGAAGCAACGGGAGTGCTGGATTGGGGTGTAGGAGAACTTGGAGTTGTAATTAGTGAGGAGTTAACCATTGGCGGAGTTGTGAATTGCTCAGCCATTGGTGTTGAGCATCCGATTTCTACACGAGATGGTGAACATCGTTGTGGTGTCACCTCGGCATTTGGTACCATTGGGTTGTTTCCTCTCGACATTATCTACAAAAATGAAAAACTATAAGTGACTAAATAATTATAATAATATGAAATTATAACTAATTAATCAAGCTTATGACGATAGATAGATAGATAGATAGATAGATAGATAGATAGATAGATAGATAGATAGATAGATAGATAGATACCTTTTTAGAGTAAGACTTTAGAATAAGTTCAATGTGTCTGATCTCCATCCATTCGGTATTAGTTTTAAGAACCTATGAATTTTTGCACGTGGCCAACTAGGAGGAAGGGTATCTATGATTGATGTGTAGATATCCGTGACATGAAATCGGAATCCCATATTTCTCGACTTGTTGGCAAGATTTAATTTTACGTGTATGTGGCGCGAGACATCACAATCTATGTCATTGCTCTCTGTATGCAATTATATCCATAACGGGTGGATTTTTCACCTTCTCCAACAATGTAACCAAGGTCAGGGCTATGTCGGGATTATGTGTGTGAAATATATTTTTTATAATGTCATCCCAGTTTTCTGGTAGAGAAAATAGAATACGATCGAACAAGTAATCTTGCTGGAGATCAACTCCACGATTTACAAGGTAGTTAAATTGTTCGATCTTTTTATTTCCATACCTATAAATTGGAGTACTCTCTATATGACGCACACTAATAAAAGAGCTATGTGTGCGGTCTAATTGCAACCTCTCCCACTCTTGTTGACAGTAATTATGACCGTGCCACATTTTTCTTGAGAAAAGTATACGAGGGCGTGAATATGAGTCCTACTATTAAGGTTTGGGTTTGAAAGTTATGAGAATTGAAAATTATATGTGAAATCCCAACAACAACCCACCGTAATTGTTTATAACATGTTTTGTTAGGGTTTATAATGAGAGAGTTTAAAAGTATATGTGTATTATCTATTCAATAAACATACAAACTGCAGAATCAACAGAAACACACAGTGTACTTAAACACATATTGTAGTGCAAACAAATAACCAATGCATAAACACTACTACAGAAGGTATATGTAAAAAATCACATATTGTAGTACTTACACACATATTGTAGTGCAAAAAATCACGACATGCATATAACCCCCAATATAATATGATGGCACGCATACAACCCCCAATAAAATCACGACAAGGTGGATATAAATTTTTTTACTCATTAAAAATCCATTTAATTATATTTTGTCAAAAAAAATACACACACATACAATCTAGGGTTTATTGGCATAATCTATACATACACATACATACAATCTAGGGCTTATTGACATAATCTATACATATACACACATACAATTTAGGGTTTACTAAACCCTAATATTTTTTTGACATAAATCTATACATACACACACATATAATCTATACATACACACACATACAATATAGGGTTTACTGACAAAAAACAATTTATTTGTTCATAGTTACACACATTAACATACATATACATGTAAATCTATGCATACACACACATATAAACATAAATCAATACATACACACACATACACACATACAAACATAGATCTACACATACATACACAGAATTTAGGGCTTTAAATAGAAATCATGAAATCCAAATGAAATGAAAATGAAATGAAAATGAATCTATACATACCAGGGGTTAATCACAATGAAATCCAACTGAAATCGCTTAGCCCTTAGAAATCATACCAAATCGCATGAAATCGCCTAGCCCTTAGACAAAACCCTTACAAATCGCAAATGCAAATGACCAACCAGCAGTTTTTTTTAAGTCTTGAATCTTGTCACGGCCTAGAGTCGTGACCCAACCAAGCGCGCGACCAATAAATGAAAATGAGGGCGATGTTGGCTTACACGAACCTTTTCCCATTAACCCTAATTCCTGAATGAGGTTTGGTCATGGTTAATAGTCGTGACCCACACCAAGAAATGGTCACGGCCCTCAGCCATGACTCCATTTGTGTATGTTTTGTTCTTTGTCTTGCCTTTGGTCACGGCCCAAGTCCGTGACCCATTCGCGACTATTTTGGAAGGAATTTTGGCACGAATTTGGCGCTAAGATGGTCACTCCCTTGTCCCAAGTCTGTGACCCACAATGGCAACGAACTAAATTCGCGACCACTTACAGAGCATCCATGATTTAGTGTTGTAATAAATATGGTCACGCCAAAAAATGAGTTAGTCACGGCCCAAGTCCGAGACCAACTGATTGCAGACTTGGGCCGTGACCAACTCGGTATGACCATTCGCAGGATTTGGTGTAGGCATTCGTCTTCGTTAACATTGCTTTTGAGTGGCATGTGGAGGGAAAGTATTTCTAGCTCAACGAGTAGGACTGTTTCCATGTTATACACTAGAGAATAAGGGGTAGCCCCAGTAGGCATTTTTATTGAAGTTCGATAGCCCCAAAGGGTGTAAAGGATTCAGTCAGCCCAATATTGGTAACTCTCAATTATTTTGTTGATTATGGTTTTAAGTCTTTTATTGGCGTCTTCGACAACACCATTGCTTTGGGGTCGGTAGGGTGAAGATCTATGATTTGAATCCCGTACTCATCGACTAGTTCTGTGACCTTAATTTCAAATTAGAAATCATTATCTGATAATAAGTAGTGGGGAACTTTGTATCGACATATGATGTTCTTTTTTATGAACTTGGCCACTTTTTTAACATTCACACTACATATAAATCGGCTTCAACCCATTTGGTGAAGTAACTAATAGTGACCAGGAAGAATTTGTGACCGTTTGAATCTTTGGGAGTAACCTTCCCTATGATGTCAATTCCCCAGGTGGAGAAGGTCCAATGAGAGGTCAAGTTATATAGTTATGAGGGAGGCAAGTTTTGGTTAGTAGAAAACTGTTGGCATTTCAGGCATCTTCGGATGTAGGTCGTGCATTCTTGAACCATGGTGGTATAATGGTATCCATGATGAATGATCTTTTTGGCAAGAATGTGACCGTTCACGTGGGGACCAAATTCCCCATTGTGGATATTTTGCATCATTTCTTTAACATCATCCCTATTATACAGTGCAAATGAGTTCCGTCGAAGTTTCTCTTGAACAGTGCTTTGTCGCAGATGATATACCAGGCAGTCAGTTTACGAAGGGTAACACGATCTTTCTTATCTGCATCTTGGAGATACCTACCATGTTTGAGGAGGCACCAAATATTATAGTATCATAACCTGACCATATTAGAATCTTCCTCGATAACGAGTTCAATGTGGTAGAAATGGGTAGGCCTAACTTATTTATGAACGAAGAAAGGGGCCATAGTTATTCCCTTAGGTATATCGACCATGGAGTCCAGGGTAGAAAGGGCATCATCTAGGTTGTTCTTTGCACGAAGCAGGTAATGGAACGTGACATCTTTGAATTGGGAAGCTAGTTCTTTTAGGTGATCATAAAAGGCTATGATTTTATCATCTTTAACTTTCTATTTTTTGAGAATTTGACCGATGATGAGGGCAGAGTCTCCATAGATGTTTAGGTGTCAAATTCCTTTATTGACGATAATCTTGTGCCTCATACTCAGTCATGTGGTTGGTGCAAGGGAACTCTAATTTAGTGGCAATAGGGGTGTGAGAGTCATCAAGGGTGATTAAGAGTATCCCAATGCTGTATCCTTTGTTATTTGAACCTCCATCAAAGAACATCTACCATCTAAGATCCTCCTGAGAGGTGCAGAGAATATCTTCGTCCAAGAATTTAGAGACCCAAACATCGGCTTCTTTTATGGGGTAATCAACAAGGTAGTTGGAGATGGCTCTCCCTTTCATAAATTTTTGCATGACGTACACAATATCGAATTCGATTAGTAACACCAACCAACGGGACATTTGTCTAGATAGAGCGGGATTTTTTAGTAAGTACTTGATGGGATCCATATGGGTTACTAGTATGATGGGTAAGGTAAGCATGTAGTTTCCTAACTTCTACGTTACCCAAACTAGGGTGACATATGCTTTCTCTATAGCAGTGTAATTAAATTTTTACTCAGCTAATTTCTGACTAGCATAAGAAATGGCTCTTTCCTTATTGGATTCTTCAATGTATTGGGATAAAAAAATCCCCAACTACAGTGTCTATTATGGTTAACTACAGGAGGATGGGGAGACCTGGTTTCAGAGGCATAAGCATTGGAGATTAGATGAGGTATCACTTGATTCAGTCAAAGGATTCTTGGAATGCCTCATTTCAGATTTTAGTTGAATCCTTTTGGAGAAGTTTGAAAATGGGTTCACAGATAAAAGTCAACTGGCTAATGAATCGACTGATGTATTATAGTTTACCCCGGAATCATCAGACTTCCTTATCCGTCCATGGCAGTGGCATTTCAAGTGTGGCTTTCAGCTTAGCGGGTTCTTCTTCGATTCCCTTCTCACTGACCATGAATCCCAAGAGTTTTCCTTTCATGACGCTAAAAATACATTTTTATGGGTTTAACCGCATCTCATATTTCCGCAGTCATTCAAAGAACTTTCAGAGGGCGGGAATATCACCTTCTTAAGTCTTAGACTTTACGATCATCTCATCCACATAGACTTTTACCTCCTTGTGAATAAGATCATCCAGGATGGTTGTGGCCGCCCTTTGGTAGGTAGCACAGGCATTTGTGAGTTTAAATGGCATAACGGTGTGGTAAAAAGTTCCCCATGGGTTGATGAAGGAGGTTTTCTCCTGATGGTCAGGGTGAATCTTAATTTGGTTATATCTAGACAATCCACTAAAAATTACTTGAGGGTATGGATGGTCGTATGGTCCATGATCAATTGATGTTGGGTAATGGGTAATCATACTTTGCGAATGCCGCATTTAAATTTCGATAATCGATGCACATGTTGACTTTTCCTCCCAACTTTGATATGGGGCTGATATTGGCGAACCATATAGGATATTCGACTATGCGCATGAAACCCACGTTTAATTGTCTGACCACTTCCTCTTTGACTTTGAGTGACCATTTGGTACAGAGCTTCTTTAGCTCCTATTTGACTGGCTTGCATTCTGGGAATGTTAGGATCTCATGCTAAGCTATTTCTAGGACAATGCCGATCATGTCATCATAGGACCATGTGAATACATCCATGAATTCTTTCAATAGTTCTTCAAATCGCTCATGCTCATGCTCGTTAAGGGTGGAGCCTATCATAATCTTGCGCTGGTGGTTACTAGAACCGAGATTAATAACAACATTCTCATCATCATTAATTTGAACAAAATTATGTTGCTTGTTATTCTCCTTATTACAATTAGTTAAGAATATTTCATTTGCAAAATCATCATTATCAAAGGTTTGATCAATGTAAGGCACAACAAGATACTCAAAATCCTTATTTATTTCATTTTTGGGAAAAATAGCATTGAGAACCTTATCAAAAGAGTTATCAATTACATTGATATCAGAAAAAGGAACAACATCAGGTGAAGATACTTAGATAGGGTAGACAACATGGTCAGGTTGGATAGGCACGGCATTCCAATTGAGGAGAGGCATGTCAGCAACTCTTATCTGAGTATATGGGTCTGGTGACACAGCATCTAAAAAGATCATGCAGAGACTCAACCTAGTCTCAAAAATTTGAATGAGTCCTCGAAATCACTTTCCTCATAATCCTAAGTAACTGTCACATCATTCTCGATGAGAGGTTGTACTTCATGTTGGTAGTCTTCGACCCAATAGTTACTATCTTGAAAGAAGATTTCCAGCCCCGGTTTCATCTTCTTATCAACATGGTCATACCATGGTTTAGGAAAGCCACAAAAAGGTAAATCTTCACCTTCCTTGATAAACTTTTCGTTCAAAGAATCTATCAAGACAGTTCTTTCATCTTCTAAGCTTCTTTTCGATCATGATCGCTAGAGTACTTTATGTTCTTCTGGTGTGGGATAGTAACCCAGGACACATGGGGGAAAGGCCTTCTTAAGGACTATGGCCTCAAGTTTCCCTTGATGGTGTCACCCTAGCCCTATTTCAGGCATAAAATGCATGTTCTTGAACATTTGAATCACATTGTCGTTGCCATGTGGGTTTTATTTTGGAAAGACTCGGTCTTTGAAATTATATCCTATCGGAAGGGGAAGTGGATCAACTCTGAAGAAAGAGAGGAGCATGTCATTTGTCCCATGCTGGATTTCTAATATCGGGTTGCTAGAGTTGGCATTATATGTACTGTCATCATCTCCCAAGATAGTGATGACCTAACCTTTGGTAAAAAAAAATTGATGAAGAGAAGAAGATACCCCTCAAATACTGTGGAACCATGGATAACTAACGAGAAGATTGAAATATATAGGTATCTCAATGACTTGGAATTCGGTGACGGGATTGATAGGGTCAGCACCTACTGTGAGTTTTATGGAACCCAATACCTCTTAGTGAGTGTTATCCTAAGAACGGATGGTTAAGGAAGTGGGAGTGAGATCATTTACTTTCAATCCCAGGTAATTAGATGTTCTGAGAAGACAAACATTGAGGATGGATTAGTTATCAACAAGTGAGAGTGAGATTATCATTCCCAATACTTTATTAAAGATGAGGGAATAATTGTGGTTAGGGCTAATTTTTTGTATCTCTGCTTAGGAAAAAGAGAGTAGTTTGGACGAGGTTAAGAACCCAACCACGTTTATAAATTCTTAGAAATTGGTAGAAGGATGAACTGTAGGACCGATGAGGAGCTTTATCTGATCATTCATGTTCAACTAGGAGGACATTAAAATCACCCATACGGTGATGTTGGTTTAGGTCTACTTGAGCTAGTCAAGGACTTTGCTTTATTTAATGGTCATTTATGTCATGGGAAGTTCTTCAGCAACTCATTTCCCTTATCTGTCTTGGTCACATGAGGAATTGGATCATTGTAGTGTCTCCCTAACCTGGTTGTGTTATTTCCTGAGGCGGGGAAGAACAAAAATTATGTGTCTTCATTTACCTCTTGCTGAATGGCGACCTTGTTGATTTCCATAATAGATCTTCAAAGGATAGTATTTCACACAGACTAGTTACTAGACTAGTTTCTTCTCAACTGGGTTCATTATCTGAACTTTCAAAGACATCCCCCAACTGGTGACGACTATGTCCTCTTGCTAAGAGAAATAAATACATTCAACAATCTCGACGAATTTATCATATAAATCTTACCACTCAGCGGGGAGGTGCGGGAGTGAAGGGACAAATGGTACCTAAAGCCTCAAAGCGGTCAGTAGCTCATCAATGCTGCAAATTTCACCTGTCTTTCTAAACCAATTGGCCATTATTTGTACCACATCATCTAGACTGACTCCTTCAATAGGTACCGCCCATTCATATAATTCTTAATCCCATTTTTGGGCTTCCTTGAATGAGTCATTGAATTTGTGAGAATCAACAGTCATCTCAATGGGTAATTTTATCCCAAAATCCAAGAGTTTGTTTAACACGAATGGTAATTCCATGTCTTTTCATTTATAGAGGGTACAAATGATAATGTAGGCCCTTGTAAGGAGTGACAAAGCTTGATTAATGAAGCAAGAAGGGTGTAGGATAAAATATGGGCAAACTTTAAGCGGTTTGGGTGAGATTGCAAGTATGATAGGTGCTTTTCTAGGCACAATTTGAGTATATGGATCAAAATCTTTGTTAGTCTCTAAAAAGATCACATTTTATGGGTTACAAGTGGGTTACGGGTGGTATTGGGTTTAGCATTAGATGGTGGGGAAATAATACCCCGATCAATTAGGCCTTGGATCACATACCTAAAATGGAAACACTAGATTGTAGTATGGCCAATGGACTAGTGGAAATCACAACGGGCATCATCTTTGAAGTTTTTAGGGAGTGTATTTTGTAATAGACAATGGTGCAAGGGTTTGAGGAGGCTTCAACTCAACAGGCTCTGGTAGACTTTGTACAAGGGAGCATGGAACTCAGTATACTCTTTCTTAGTAGGATTGGGGTGAATTTCGATGCCCAAGAGGTATCAGGTTGGGAAATGTTGTTAATGGTTGAGACTATAGCACTAGAAGGCTTTTCATACTTTCGTGGAGTGAATTGTCTCGTCACTTTCTTTGGTTCAGACTCCACTTTGGTAATGCCTTCCTTAATTTCTACACCAGCCTCTTGGAGGGCTTGGAAGTGAGGATAATATTATCCTCGCATAGATCATTAAATATGAGCAAGAAGTTTTTCATTATGATACTGACTTGTTCCTCCACGGAGGGTCTGATGGTTATGGTAGTAGCTTTCTCTCTCCACCTTCCTATGAAGCTACATACTGTTTCCCCTGAAACTACTTAAGAAGCTCCAGATCTTGGTGCGTAACCTCTATTTCTTTATTGTACTTGTACTGAGACATGAATTCTTGGGCGACATCCTCCTAACTATGGATCCTAGATTCTTCGAGGGATAGAAACCAATGGAGGGAGCTTTCTTTCAAGGTCTGCTAGAACATCAGGACCATTATCTCTTCGAAGGCACCAAGGAAGTTCATGGATCAGTGATAGCTTTGAAGGTGAATAATTAGGGTTCGCTTTGCCTGAACTTCTCAATGTCTGGCATCTTGAACTTCCCTGGCAGTCTGTCTTTGGGATAGGGATACATATGGGTATAGTCCATAAGTTCCTGAATATCTTGACTTGATCAAATTTCTTTCACAATAGTTTGAGATTTTCCTTGACCTTGTTTAATTCCTCCTCCTTAGGATTTGTGGCTACTGAAAGGTTAGCCTCTAGTTGGGTAAGGTTAGGAATAGGGAGTTAAGCTGATCGAGGCCCATTAGTAAGCGGGGTACGTAGAGCATGTTGATTCTCTTTTGGGATCCAAATAAGCTCAAGAGAGGGTGGACCCATGGCACTAGGAAAGAGAACCTCGAGTTCTTCAGCAATCTGGCCCCAATGATGTTGCATATCATGGACCTCGATTTGAAGGTTGTCAATCTTGGCACTGATTTGGACTAAGACATTCATCAAATCGGCCTACACATTCAGTACCTAGTAGGTTTTCTCTATGAAGAGCTCGTGAAGGTAAATCCCAAACTTGGATGAGGTAGCAGAAGAACCGAAGGAACTTTGGGGATATTTGATGGAATATCGAAGCAAATAGGTAGCCAAACAAAAATCGAGTATGCGATCGACCTAAGAGGGAAAACGGTTCAAATTTATTTTTAAGAGGAGTGAGAAAATTTTGGTATTTGGGGAGGAGGTGAGAAAAGGTTTTTGGTATTTTTTAGGGAAATGAGGGAAAAAAAAGGAGAGGGATCTCAGTTTGATTTTTATTAATGTTATTATTAAGTTCTCACTTATATTATGTTTGCCTAAATGCCGAAAAAAAATTTGGACAGGGCTCGAGCTTGGGAAGATAGGGTTTGAAAATATATAGTACGCTGACGCAAAATTTCGTCAGAGTTTGGCATGGTAATCGGCAAACCGAATATGAGTGTCCTAGGTTTGACACCTATATGAGGTTTATGAAATTATTGGGTTAGTGGAAGGGTTCCTCCCTTTGGCATGACTTCCACGATATACCTCTTGCCTATAAGTGAAATTATTCAACGATACATGTGGATAAGCCATTTGATATACCTGAGTGTACGTGAATTGACTCACTATATACCTCATTAGGATAGTACGTGTGAGAGAGAATTGGATATACTCGACGTATATGAACGAGTTCCCTGCTATATACCTCCCATCGTGAGTTTGGTCAAGCGGTAAGATGCGGAGGCAACCGTTCGATATACGTCGAAGATATGAAGCTAATGGAAGGTGAGAGTCATATCTCTTAGGCTAACTGCGACCCGCAGGACCAACACCCATAAAAAATGACCCTCTAGTATGATAATTTTTTTTATCAATATAGCCATGCTCCATGTGATGTAGTGTGCAAAAATGCATGAGTCTTAATTAACATATTATTGAGAGAGAGAGAGAGAGAGAGAGAGAGAGAGAGAGAGAGAGAGTATTTGTTATCATTTTTTATTTGCATGATGAGTAAAGGGAATAATACACTATGGTGGAGTATATACAATTATTATGACAAGTAAATCCAGTATGGAGACTACTACGCATGGATACATATGAGTGGGTAAGTGACATGGGAATCTATACAAATGAGTGTGTGTAGTAGTGAGTCTATACATGGATCAACTACAGGTGATGTGTGATGTGTAATATGTGTAAGTGAGCATATATATAAGTGTAGGAAGTTGGGGTGTGTGGTAGTCAAGCCTAAGCATGGATATTTATAAGTGGTGTGTGAAGCATGTGAGTGAAGTTAAGTGTAAAAGTAGGAAGTGTACATATAGATTATATACAAGTGTGTGAAGTGTATAAGTGAGTGGAAAGTGATATATACATGAGAGAGAGATATTCAAAAAGGTAAATAGAGGGGAAAGAAGAACATACATATAGGTGCAAATGCACACATGAAGAAAAAAAACACCCATGCAGGAGTAGAGTTTAGTACTCTTAAAAAAGCATCCCTAACGGAATCCCCATTGTGGCTATCCCGAGGCTTTTTGGAGATCCGAGGGGTTATCTAACGAGGTGGATCCCTCCTTCCTTCCCCTTTTTTTGGCGTGCACTTGGGATTGCGTCCTTTCTTGAGGTGCTTTGTAAGGACACAAATTTCAAATTGAGTTCATATGTAGTTTTGGCTTAATTCCGGATAAAACCATTTGAGTTATAGGATAGAAGTTTGTTCTTATCAAGCCTATGACGTTTGAAGAAGTTGAAGGCGTAAAGGCCAAGAATTAAAGTTTCATCCTTGTCGGGGTTCGTTCCACATGTTTCATGTCATCAACATTTGAGGATTACATGTCTCCAAAGGTATGAATGCACTATTATATATATATATATATATATATATATATATATATATATATATATATATATATATGAGCTTGGAAATTTCACCTTTTTTAAAATTTCCTATCTTTGATAGTTCTAAATACGCGTATTGGAAGGCGCAAATGAAATCGACACTTAAATCCCTAGATGATCGGGTTTGGCAATCGGTAGTTACCGGGTGGTCACTACCTACATATCTAGTAGAAAATGAGTGTGTTCCTAAACCCGTAGAACGATGGAGTGAGACTAAACTTAAACTAGCAAATTTTAATTCCCGTGGTTTAAATGCTATCTTTAGTGCGGTTACACCGGATGAATTTCGATGTATCATGACGTGTGAAACTGCCAAAGAGGTATAGGATATTTTACAAATCACCCTTGAGGGGTCGTGAAGGCTTCGAAACTCCAAAACCTCACCACTCAATTCGGGACCATTAAAATGCTTAAAATAAAACTTTTGATGAATTTTATGCAAGACTGTCAAATATTGTTAATTCATCATTTAATTTGGGAGTAAAAATACCCGATGACCAAGTAGTAAAGAAAATTTTAAAGTCCCTACCGGAAGGTTTATTCCTAAAGTAACCGTCTTAAATTCTCTACCCACTTTAGCCTTTACGAAACTAGAAGAGCTCGTAGGTGATTTACAAACCGATGAACTTGACATGCTTTCCTCTAAGACCAAAAAGACGAAAGATAAGGGCATCGCTTTGAAAGCCCTAAAGGACGAAAAATAAGTTTCAAATGATGATAGTGATTGTGACTCGAAAGATATGGCAATGTTTGCTAGGAAATTTAGAAAATTTCTTAGGACTAATAAAGAGAGACTAAAAATGAATATAAAAATTTGATAAATCCAAGTATAATAAGCCCGAGAAGATCCTTAAAAATTGTAATGAAGATCTGGATAGGGACGAGTCAAATCATTATTTTGGTTATGAAGGTTATGGCCATAGGGCTTTTGAATGTCCCACTAAACTAAGGAGAGAGGGAAAGCAACCAATTTCATACATTGCCACACTTAGTGATAGTGATAAGGAAGAGGGACCCGATTCCCCCATTGAGTGCAATTTTATCGCGTTCATGGCAAGTCATTTAAGTGAAAGTGATAACTCGTCCAATGATGACATTATAATACATGACACTTCCAATGCCAAAGTTTGTGAATACCATATTTTTTATTATTGTGAGAGTGGAAATGAAAGAGGGAGTGAAAATGAAGAAAAGGTTGGTGTGAGTGAGCTTCTTGTAGCCTTTCAAGAATTGTATGCCGAATCAAATAAATTAAAAAGGGCAGACTTGAAGTTAGAAGGTAGTTTGAGAGAGCGTGCCACGATCATTAATGAGAGTGCTTTAGTTGAAGAGCTTAGGACACATGAGAGAGCTCTTCGAGAGAAGCTTGAGTATGTTGAAGGCGAGAGAGATAGCCTTAGAGGTTTGATGGAAATAATAAAGAAAGAGGTTCTAGTGTTTGAAGAGAGGAAGGTTTTGCTAGAGTTTAGGATCTTAGAATTAGAAGAAAAATTGAGAGAGTCTAGTAGTCAAATTTGATTTGGAATGTAGGTTCGCTAAATTAGACAAAATATTAAGAATCGTACAAGTCAAAAATGACACATGTGGTTTAGGCTTCGATTCTTATAATGCTTCTACTGATAAAGCCAAAACCACTATTTCGAGAGAAGCACCTAGGAACGTTTCCAAAGGTCAATCCTTAGGTACTACTTTTTGCCAAGTCTTTACGTGATCACATTGTGGTTGAAAAGTTCATCTTAGAAAAAAAAATTGATCTAAAAAAGGATCCTAGGAAATCCAAGAGTAAGGTCACCGAGATAGCCAAGGTCACCCAATCCCGAGATTTTCACTCTTCACTTGTTTGGGTTAGGAGATCCGACTTGGTAACTTTACAGAATAGGGTTATGATTCTCATTTGCTATCACGTGAAACCTCTCATGCTAAATCAAAAGGTTAAATGTGTTAGCTTTGTTTACATACTCTATCGTTTTTGTGCTTTATGATATATTTATGCTTGTTGTATGTATGTTTGTCATTTTCTAGTCTATGCTCCATGATTTATCACATGCTAGAATTATGATTTGTGTATATCCTTTGTATTTATTTTTATTTATTTGTGTCTTATTGAGAAAAATACAAAAATATTTTCTTTAATTGTCTTTTGAGATGAATTTATTTGTTTGGTAAAATTTTTTGAAAAACTCAAAAAGTCTTTTTTATTTTTTGTTTTTGTTTTGTGTGTATTTTAGTTTGACACACTTTATGTGGCATATAATTGTCTTTTAATCCTTTCCCTTTCCGCTTCCATGTGGCTAAAACTTTTGGTTAAGATTATCAATCCTTAAAATGTTCTTTGTCATGCTTATATGGAGTAGTTGGATTTTGTGTTGCTTAATGGATTCTATTTTTATATCCCTCATTTCTCACATGCACGAGCTCATTTGAAATTTAACTTCACATGTATATTTGAAATTTGTAAGATGTTCTCCTACCAATCTAGTCATCTACATACTTTGTGACTTAGCAGGATTTGTGCTTGTTAGAACCGTTGCAGGTGAGATTATTGTGTGTTTTAAAAAATGATATATGCTAGTGCCGGGAAGGGATACAAAAGGAATAATCATACTTTGCGATTAAGCCACCATTTGCAATGGACCTAAAAGAAATACGTGGTCCAAAGGCCTAAAAGAAAAATATGGCATTCAAAGAAAAATATAGCCAAGGCCTAGTTTGTTCAGATTGATATTTCAGTCAAAAGAAAATATTATATTTGAGGGAATTGGGATGGAATATCAATGGATTTGAACAATGACTTTGTATCCTAGTTGCGATATCTTTTCATGACTCTATTGGTTTGTATAATCATCAAAATTTTAGGCTTGTGTGCATTGTGTATGCTTATTCATTGAGTTCAATCTATGTGGTCACATGAGGCTATATCTAAATGTGATAAAATTTTGCAATCAAATGAGAACTCTGTGAACATGTTTTCAGTGATTGGGTCTATATTCCTTTAGTCTCTAGTTCACACTCCTTCATTTTCATTTACCACATGTATCTGAACACATTTTTGCCATACGATTGTGAAAAGCTTATTGTATTTTGTTTCGTGTGTGGTGTTTATACCTATGTATATGTGCGTGTACGTTAGTGATATTCATTCTGTATATATATATATATATGTGGTATTTTTTCTATTTTTTTTAGTCTTTGCCTTGATTTCTAGTTCATACATGCTTTGAATTTATTATTGGTAAATATCTTCTTGCGAATTTTGGTTGATATCCCATGCTTATGTTTAATACATTTTAGTTGGTATAATTTTTTTCATCGCATCATAATTGGTATCCTTTGTTATTATGTGGATTAGTTACATTTTATTGTTGCCATATGCTTTATTGTTCATGTTTATGAACCTTTGCATGTTTATCTTGTTTCTTCTTCGTTCATATCCCTTGTTTAGACTTTAGGGGGAGAAATAGTATTTTCTTTATATAAGAGGGAGAAATAAGTTAGTTTATAATTCTTTAACCTTTGTATTTTCCTGAACAAAAAAGGGGGAGAAATGGTATCTAAACCTTTAGTTTGGGAGATCTAACTTGGGGGGAGTTGTGCAATCTTCTTAGGAGGACATTAGTAGATAAATGGGGAGAATTAATTGGGGGGGGTATTTATTTTCTGATTTTAATATTGTTATATTCCTTTTGTATTTGATGGTTTGCTTAAGTGTGTGGGAATTCATTTTTTCATTTTAGCGGCACATTTGATGAAGCGGAAAATCACTTCCTTTGGTCGAGTCATAGCGTATGTATTTTTATTTTTTTTGGGTGGGATGTTGTGTCTAGACGAGCTTGACGGCCCTTGGGATTTTTGGTTGGGTTTTGTCCCAGAATAGCCAAAGGGGGGGATTCGTAAGGACACAAATTTTCAATTGAGTCCATATGTAGTTTTGGCTTAATTTCGGACAAAACCATTTGAGTCATAGGATATAAGTTTGTTCCTATCAATCCTATGACGTTTGAATAAGTTGAAGATATAGTGGCCAAGAATTAAAGTTTCATCCTTTTCGGGTTTCGTGCCACCCATTTCACGTCATTAACATTTGAGGATTTCAAGTCTCCAAAGGTATGAATGCACTATTATATATCTATATATATATATATATATATATATATATATATATATATATATATATGAGCTTGGAAAATATTTTACAGGTGTTTGTTTTATAAAGTTTTGTCTTAACGACTTTTAATTTTCTCAGAAAATCATTTTAGACTTGTTTTATAAAAGTTCTGGGATTTAAAATTAAAAATTGGTTTTTCAGAAAAGTCGTTTGAACGAAACTGGGTCTCTTTCAAACGAGATTCCCAGTCGTTCGAACAATATTACTAATGAGATTAACTTCCATTTTTTATTTTCCTGTTAGAAGTTTGGTTCGAACGAAGTCGTTCCAACGAACTCGGTCGAACAAGATAACAAACGAAATATTTCCTTAATCTCTGAATTATCGTTAGAAGATGTTCTAACGATGTCGTTCGAGCGATAATGGTCGTTCGAACGAGATTTCTTCAGTTTTGGTAGTTTTTGGTTTTCCCTCCATTTTTACCCACTACTTTCCCCACTAAATGTCACCAGGCTTTATGTGCGGGAATTTTTTTTGGAAACTAACTTTTCACATAATTAACTCTAGAATTTGAGAGCTAAAAGTTTTCTCATAAAATTTTATGTTTTTGTGGTTTTGATTTCGTGGATTAAATTCTACCAAAACTCATACACCCTTAAGTTTGTTTAAATCCAAGTTACTTCATATATATATATTCCTTAGAGATTTTGTTTGTCACCGAATTTTCTCTACACCAACAAGAAGAGAGCTTGGGTATATTCTCTACCCCATAAGGGAGAAGAAGTTTATTTGTTACGGCATTCTCACATGGTGAAAGGCACCATGTGTGGTTGACGGTATCAATGCTTCCATTGGTGAACTCCAAGACAGCAATGGACGTCGTGATTATCAACTAGACGGAGGTATTTTCCATAAGAAGCATCGGGGCTTGAAGGGAGTCAAGTCGAGTGTAGTAAGTCTTTTGTCTTGTAATTGTAAAATCATATCTAGTGGATTTGTTAGGCAAGGGTCGTTCGAGGTTTTTCCCAATTGGATTTTCCTCCTACATCACCGTGTAGTGAGATTGTTTATTTTATCTGGTTTAACTCACCTAGAATGCATGCTTAGGTTCAAAAGATAAAATTGGGCTTAACTCGCAATCTCACTTTAACTTGGTGCTAGTTTATAATTTGAGTAAGTTTAATTTAATTCAAGTCCATAATTTAATTTGATAAAATTTGGTTTGGCCTATATTAAAAATTAGAATAAATCATTGTTAGGCTACTTTCAAGACTTGGGTTAAGATAACTTTGTGTTAAATGTAAAATTCACTTACTTGACTAAGTTTAATTTTAATTGGAGAAATTAAAATTTGATATATTTAATTGTGAATTTGAAAAAGAAATTTTAGTTTAATAGTTTGTGTGTGTTGAACCATCCTATTCCGCAATTAGAAATTTAAAGAATTTAAAATTTAGGGGCTTCCGCGCTCATGCTCGATCCTCGTCGATGTGGGGTGATATGTAGAGATAGAGTCTTCAGCCTATTTTGCACAAAACATGCAAAAGAAATGTTGCCACCTCGAGAGAATGGCATCAAGGACAACACTGATGCTTGCAAAATCAAGTAGTTCAAAGGTTCGGGGACTAAGTTACAGAATGGGAAGGTGTTAGGAACCCATCTCTCCCCTTTGGTATCGCATGGGCATGTGTCAATCTTCTCCTGTTAAACTCCGTGATGTGTGTCTTTATGTGCATAATATAAATGGAGGATGTAATTTCTAGAGTCACTCCATGGTTTTAAGTAGAGAGAGTTCATCCTTAGGAGTGTTCCCAAAATAATAATAAGTAGGATGTAAGTGTTTGTCGATTCACCAGTCGTTATAGAAGAACGATTACGTATATCAGACAACACATAAGCAAGCAAGCATGTAAAATATATAATAAGAGTATATAATAAGATCAAACTAACAAATGTATATGGAAGGACTCGAGTCTAGGGATTTACCCAAGACGCCAACATAGCCCGAGGGGGCATCAAAGTCCACGTAGTTCGAAGATAATAAAAGGTGGGGTTTAATCCATAAATCCAACCGGGGATTTTGATTGCATGTGTGTGTGTGTAGTAAAAGGTTTTTTAGTGTGAATAAATGCTGTGGGAGTTCGTCGTTTGGAATTTACATGTAAACCCTCTTTTTCTTGTTTTTGAGTTTTTCTTATGCAAATAAGGTATTCTCAAATACTAAAAATAAAAAATTTGAAATTAAGATATGTGATGTAATGAAGTAAAGTACTAAAGTGAAAATAGAGTAACTAATGCAAAAATAAGAGAATTTAATGACAAGGGGAAGACTTAACCCTCTTTATGAAGACTTGAAGTGGAGCTTGATTATAGATGTCCTGATCTCATGATGAGATGATGGTGATTTGAGGAGATGGGTGGGAATTTACTCAAAAGAGTATGAAAAGGATGGAAGGAATGTGGGAAATGGGCTTTTAAGGGGGAACGACTTTAAATTTGAGAGAATTATCCGTGAATTGTTGATAGGGATGTTAAGGGGTTCTTTTTAAAGCAAGGTCATGGCCTCTATTTATAGGGTCAAGGGGGGTGTCGATCGACATGGTCCTAGACCTACCTATCATCACAGAACCCCAGACACACTGCTGATAGGCAGGGTCCTAAGGGTTCCATTCGACAGTCTGAGGCAAATTGTTTCGGAAAAATAATCGTAAAACAAAAATTGTAAGCCAAAATCACGCATAAAGTGGACCGTTAGAAAGGGTATTAAGATGTCTGTAAGAATTATTGAGCCACTCACTGGTTTAAGGGTTCCAAGGTCAAATAGGTCTTGGAAGCACCCATTGGTCACTAGATAGGAAATTCTCGGAGGAAAATGGATTGTTCATTCGAACCATAAGGTCGATTCACGCATCGAACAAACTATTGGAAAGGGTATTCAATTCCCTTCAAGATTTCATTCAACTTCATTCGGTTCGGGGAGTTATCCTAGGTCAAATGGGTCCCGAAAGCGCCCGATGAGCCTTCGGAGTAACATGGGTCATTTGCACGTACTTTGAGGCTCATTTGTGCGCGGGTTAACCATTTGAAAGGTGATTTAGAGCCATTTAAGATTCATTTAGTTTCATTTGAGCTGAAGAGTTAACCGGGGTTGAACGGGGGTTGGGAGCACCCAGTGGCCCTTAGATTAATTTTCGAGATAAAAGGAATTATTCGTTCGTACCATATTACCGATTCGAGCATGGGGAGGATCATTGGAAAGGGAATTTAGATCCCTTCGATGATTTATAGAGCTTTCTCTCAGGCGAGAATGTTGATCAGAGTCAAACAGGGCTCAGGAGCACCCGGTGACCTCTAGATTAGTTTTTGGGGTAAAACTGGCCTAAGGAGCGTCCTTAGGGGGTCCTAGGATGGGGTGTTTACAATACAATTTTGAAAAATATCCTTAAAAGTATTTTTACTCAAAACCTCAAAATCCCCAAAGTCTTTTTAGCTTATAAGTAAATACTTCAAAAGGTCTACCTCAAGAGTAAATTTACCAGTTACTTGAAACCGACTGATGAACTGAATCATGTGAAGCCCATAAGTTCAGTAGCTTGAATGGATTTTTTTATAAAGCCAATAGGACCGGGAATAGAAATAAGGAGAGGACTGTGGTCAAAAAAAAAATTTATGCCAGTGTTTTAGAGAAAAGTGGGGAAATAAATCAAGCCAAGAAAGGTTTGTAAGACCTCTATCAAGTCTTTCAAGGACTAAAGAACCATTAGAGATTCTTTGCAATGTGAACTTGGATCCATAAAACCCCATATCCAAGAGATGACTAGCTTGAATACACTCACTAAACTCAGCTAAATCATCTAAGTCTGTTGAATTCTAACTTGCCTTCTCGTCAGAGTTACTCACCAAATTTAAGTCACCTATTACTATGAGAGGTTTGTTTGCACACAAATCAGAGCTAACCTTAATAGTATCCCAAAGAGAACGCCTTTTAGTTCTTGTATATTTAGCATACATAATGTTGAACCCTAAGTTATTTGGGAGTAATAGATGAATTACTTCATGCATTGCACACAGTCATTCAACACCTAACAGTCTCTTTCATGCCTCCAAAAACATTAAACTTTATTTGAGGAATTATAGGTACTCCCTTCAAAATTAATTAAAATTTTAAAAGCTTTTATCTTGTCCTCACCTATCATAGATTCAAAGATAGCCAAAAAAAGGCAAATTATGTGACTTACATAATTTTTAATTCTTCTTTTTGTGGGCTTGTTCCCCACCCCTCTAGCATTCCATATGAGAGAACTAATCATTAGAAACTAGGCACTGAACTATAGAGGTATCTTGGACAATGGATCAGGTATTCCTTTTGAAGGGGACAATTGATGGAGTGCTTTTCTTAGCATAAGATCTTTTCTTCTTCCTCACAATTGTAAATTCTTGGTCTTTATCTTGTATCTCCTTCTGATTCATTGAGATAGATTCTTTATAGTTCCTTTTAGCTTCCATTTTCTCTGAAAACAAAGAGGAGAAGTTAATGAGATCTTCAATAAGAGGAGTTTGAACACCCTCCTCAGAGTCTGAGAAGTTATTTTTTTACCTTTTAATAAGATCTCTTTGAATGATAAATTTGGAGTCTAAGTTGTTGCTTTTATCTAACTCCTCTAAGTGGTCCCTAACATTGTCAAGTAATTCCTCAATTTATACTTTTTCTAGTGAATCTTACAACATTAAATGTAGTTCATCTTCTTTAGCTTGTCTTAAACTTTTGTTGTCCTTTTTTGAATGAATGCCTGACTTATTAAAGGGAAACTTTATCATCTGATATCATTGTCTCAATTCCTTCTTCATTCGTAATGACTTCATGAAATGGTTGCAAGAGATTATTCTACTTGCTACCTGAGGTTTCCTTCACCTTGTAGACTTGTCTTGAAATTTTTACAGTCTCTTGATTTTACTTATTGGTACCTTGTAGACTTTTTTCACCATCACCTATATTAATACCAATAAAACTCTTGGCTATTAAATAATAGTTCACATCATACCCCAGTTTATAACCTCCAGTACAATACTTTGATATTAATTCATAAACTTTTGGTTGCTAGAATCTAATATTTCCACTATTAATCAAAATCCTTTTGGGATGATTGTTTAACACATTAAGTTCCACACACACTCTTTCCATGCTAGGTTTGGTAACAATGGTTGTTTCATTATTTAATTTTAAGGGGATTAATTACTACTGGAGAATGGAGAAAATGGCTTCTTTAGCAAAGAGGTGGATAAGAAGGCCTGTAAAACATATCCACACAAGAACTAAGGGGCTCTCTTGATCAATTCTAAAATAAGGAGACCATTTGAAGGTCCTCATTAGACTTTTACCTGTATACCATTAGTCACGCGTCTAAAGCCTAATGAAATCCTCTTTATAATTCACTTTTGTGAGGATATACTTATGATCAAGCAATCCTATTTCAGCCAATGATTACAATCCAAAAGTTTTAAAATTATTTCTAATGAAATCCATAGATGGTTTACCATGAGAGAAATTACCAACTATGGCATACTTATATAGGTTGGACAAGATTTCCACTTGGTCTTCGTTGAAAGAGATATCAGGTTCACCACGATGCTTATGTGTTGGTTGTATTTTGATTACATGGGATTTTCATGATCCTTTTAATACATCAGTAAAAGATTTATGCTAAGGGTTAAGGGGATCAGGAGGTTTAGTGATGGTTTGATGGTGAGAGGAGGTGGTGGTCATAGTCATTCAAGCCTTAAGAAGGGTTTACGATAGAGATAGAGAGATCCCCAAGCCTCATAATATGTATCTCAGTGTATTATTTCTTAGGGGTGGTTCCCTCCTAAAAATAAACGCCCATTCCTAATACATACCCCTCTATACAACCCCAATATTGGAACAATGTTGTCTTTGATCACAAGTGTCCTTAGGTATGTGGGCATTATACCGAGCTCAGCTCATGAAGCCCAAGCATTGTAATATATATATCTCAGTGTACTATTTACTAGGGATGCATCCATCCCTGGTCCTGAACCCCCTTTTCCTTCAGGTCCACTCTAGTACCAAGGTGTAGTGTTTTAGTCATCTTCTCAGTAGTAGAAAATTACATCCTTGATGCAACTCCCCTTCTTATCCCAACTCCTCCCATTCACTACACCTCAAAACTATTCTGAAGGATAACACCTTTTAGATAGTAACCACGTGTATATTATTAGGTTATGTTCCAATATCATACATATTAGGGTTCATTCCCATCATGATATTCCATACACCAACCCTCTTCCTCCTAAGCCAAGTCCTACACTTGCACACACGTCACGTTCGAACACGTGTACAAAATTGAACTACTTAGTCTTTGATCCCAAGTCCCCTTGGGTACTTAGTCACAATACCGAGTCCTTCTCGTGATCTCGATCCTAGATAACATGTCTCATGATGTGTTTTCCCCATAGAAATGCACCTATCTCTTGACTTTCATACATTACATCTAAAGAACACAAAACGAGATATCAAACTATCTCAAGGCGATATCTCCTAAAAATATTCCCTTATACAAGCGTGAAAACACGTATATACTAATTACACCTAAACTATGTAGGCTTTGATCTCTTGGCTACACCAATATATAGAAGCAATACCAAGTCCTTCTTGTGAGCTCGAGCCTCGACAATATGTCTCACGATATATTGTCCCCACATATATTCACCTATCTCTCCCTAACATTGTCTTTCATGCATACCATAAACGAGATATTAAATTATCTCAAAGTTGTGATATCTCGCTCATCCCTATTTAAATTCTCAAAATCATACATACTATACACAATTGAAATACAAACCATGAATTATCTGTCCACTCGCTTGAAAATAATATTATCCATTGAGATGTCGAAAGAAAAAGAATTATAATCATAGTTCTAACACTCTCATGATTAAGGGGTCCATCATTTATATAAGGCTCATACCTTGCATAATTATGACTTACCTAAAATATGAGTGTAACTGTTGAAACAACTGTGATCTTCCTAAAACAAGTGTACATATTTCAAAGAATGGAGAAACCTTAGCCCTCAACCCTCACTTATCACATATAAAACAAATGAGATATCAAACTATCTTAAGCCACGACTTTTAACACACCTACAAAAATTCTCAAATGCATATAACCAAACTACTCGAGCTTTGATCCCAAGTCATCTAGGGTACATAAGAACAATATCGAGTCCTTCTAGTGAGCTCGACCCTCGAAAATATGTATCTTGATATATTATCCCCATCAAAATGTACACATCTCTCTGTTTTCATATATTACTCCTAAGTAATTAAAACGAGATATCAAACTATATTAAGGTGCCACCTCCCAAACATACCCCTACCTACAAACTCTCAAAAGCACACAAACTATACCAAATTGAACTACATAGGCTTTCATCTCATGGTTACACGAGTACATAGGCGTAATATCGAGTCCTTCTCATGAGCTCGAGCCTCGAAAATATGTCTCACAATATATTGTCCCCCTCAGAGATGCGTCCATTTCTTAAACCTTAATACATTACAAATACATAACTCAAAAAGACATATCAAGCTATCTTAAATCCAACATCTATCACACATCCTTATACAAATGTAAAAATATGTATACACTAATCACAATAAAGATTCACCCATCTCTCACCTTATCATTTTATATCTCCTCAACTAGGAAAGAGATATCAAACTATCTAAAATCCAATCTCTCTTACATACTTACATATATACTAACATCCATCCATTATATAAATAAAATCAAGGAGTCATAAACGAGTAATCTTGTGTACATACAAAGGTTGAAGTGACATTCTTGTACCTCTCACTTATACCATTTTCCAACCTAAGCACCTATCTACATTTTCTTAGAGGGACCCTTATGCTAAGGTCTCTAAACACATTATAAAAATTAACTACAAAGTAATCAATTAATATTAAGAACAATAATAATCATAGAATTTAGGAAGTATACATAACAAGTGGGGTGCCTAATACCTTCCCCACTCATAAATCGGTTCCCGAACCCACTCAACAAGAATCTATGGATCAACCACAGACTTAAACATTATTAAAGATTATCTCAAAAGTGATAACCCGTATCTTTTGTTTATTTTGGTATAAAAAACTGGTGACTCTGAACTGTAAGTGCATAATTTGCTCATAGCTTAGGCTGACTTAGTTTTTGGCATATCCCATTATCGTTTGATTCCAGTAGAAACGAAGTCCAACAATCCAATATCTCGAACTTTGAAGCGTCCCCATTCTATGAAAGCATAATGTTATTATGTTTAAATTTGTTCCTTGAATTTATTTTGGGATGTTCATTTTTATTTAGAACTAGAAACAGGATTTTTATTGAAAAATTGAGGCAGTTTTTCTTTATTTAAAAACATTTAAAATACGCGCATCTCGTTCAAACAACAAGATGGAAATCTCGTTCAAATAAGATTTCCATCTCGTTAGAAGTGGTCATTTGAATGTTTCTTCGATCGAACATCTCACAAGGGCATACCCATTTTAGACTCGAACTAGAGATATGAGTTTCTCAAGTGTGTTATTATTCCTTGAATTTCAACTCTAAATTTATTTTCTATGATTTACACTAGTTTAATCGATCGATCCTAGCGGGTCATTTGTTAAATGATGTTTGGATCTACTTTTTAAGAGTTGTAGGAGTGTTAAAATTAATTTTCTAAAATGTTATTATTAAAATTACATTTACAACGAGAGTTGATTTATAATTTTGATACCAACTTGGTGTAACACCCCGCCCACCCGGGGAGAGAAAGCGGTGCGCTACTGTCGATAAAACTAAACTAATCCACAATATAACAAGGTATAGCGCATCTAAAAACCCACAATTAAAATAAAAGAGAATTTACTAATCTCGATCTTCAAATTAAATACAACAAAAGTCTCTCGAAAGAATACAACTATCTATCTTGAAATAAAATATATATCCAATGCTCTATACATCAAAATAAATACAAATTTTCTCATGAATACTCTCAAATATTCTTCCCAAAATATCCAAGCTAAAATCCATCCCCAAATTAGTCCCAAAGCACCCAAAAATCCACGCTAACCTGCCACTAAAAGAAAATATTCAATACGACAGGAAAGATGCTCAACAAATATTAGCGGTGAATAAAACATCACAATACGAATACGAATATTCAAATCAAAGTGAATCTCATAAGCAATTATATCAATATAATTTCTCAACAACACATTAACTGGGTCACCAGGCCTCACCACCGTACCGCGCCTATGCATTTTTTTCGCATATCCGGAAAAAGGAATATTGGCGGGTGCCCAACCTCAATGCCATATTAAAATCTCATGAAAACATGCTCAACACCAAATATAATACCACATGAATCAAAATCAGATTCCAACAAAAAATTTCATATTTCCAAAAGAATTTAACAATTCAAATATAAGTCAATAATCATATGAAACCAAAGGGAGAAACACACGTGAGATTAAGGAGCATATTGTGTAAAACCCCATACCTTAAAATCATCATATGAATCATCACATAATTTCAGCCTAAAAAATCTAATCACGCCATCACTTTCTTTTCGCAAAAATAATCAAATCTCGTTCTAGCCCAAACTCGAAAAAACACCAAATAAACCTTATAATCTAAGGTTGAAATCTTGAATAAGTTTGGGTCTATGGTTTGTATATGAAAGGGAGTAATTTTGAAAAGGTCTTCTAGTTGAAAAGTTTGAGAAAAAGTGATTTGAAAAGCCAAGCCACGATTTAGTTGATATATAAAGGATTAAGAGTTTGATTAAGAAAAGAGTTCTAATCAGATACAAATACTAAAAATTTTGTTCCAAACGATTGGACCGTTGGAATTGGATGAAATTTTACAGAGAATTAGCTGAAGACGAGAGGAAGCTGTCCAAAATTTCAGCTCGATCGGACCGTTCAATATTTTTAAATATTTTTTTTTGCTAGAGAGTTTTATGTTTTGAGGACTCTAAGAGAGTTTTATGTTATGAGGACTCTTCTATATAATAAAAATTCAATTAAAACTCCATTTTAATTCTGATTCCAATTCTGTTTAATAATTCATTTTTCAAATATGAAAACCAACACTTTAAATTATAAAATTTATAAAATGCAAAATTTTATTTTTCTCCGATTTCCAAAATTAATTTAAAAAATTTCCATTTAAAAAAATCTGAGTTGTTACATACTTCCCCACTAATAAGGAATTTCGCCATTGAAATTCAACGAAGCCTAACACTCAAAAATCAGGCCACACCAACAATCTCCAAAAATAAATCTCGTCTCCAAAAATCAACTTTAAATACCTCACATCTAACCTCGATGCTTAACACGATTTATCACCACAAATTTCTATCTCTAAAGAAAACATGACTATCCCGCATGCTAGACCCAAAACCCAAGACCCGAGGGTTATCGTATACCAAAGCTCTAATACCATTTGTAACCCCCTGCGCTCTCGGGGAGAGTGAATGGAGCGCTACTATCGATAAAACTAACTAAATTCACAATATAAACAAGGTATAGAGCATCTAAAAATCCCACAATATAAAATATAAGAGAAACCACTAATCTCAAAACTCATTAAATTAAATACAACCAATAATCTCTCAAAATAAAACAACTATCTAACTCGAAATAAAATAAATCTCCTATGCTCTATACATTAAAATAAATACAAGTCTTCTCATCTTGTATTAAAAATTCTTCCCAAAAATAATCCACGCTAAAATCCATCTCCAAAATAAATCCGAAGCGCCCAAAAATCCGCATTAACCTTCCACTAAAAGAAAATATGGGGAAGTACACAATACGACAGGAAAGATGCCCAACAAATATTAGCGGTGAATAAAACGTAACAATACGAGTACGAATATCCAAATCAAATGCGAATCTCACAAGCAATTATATCAATGTAATTTCTTAACAACACATTAACCGGGTCACCAGGCCTCACCACCATATCGCGCCTATGCATTTTTTTAGCATATTCAGAAAAAGGAATATTGACGGGTGCCCAACCTCGGTGTCATATTAAAATCTCATGACAACATGCTCAACACCAAATATAATACCACATGAATCAAAATCAGATTCCAATAAATATTTCTAGATTCCAATGAATTTAGCAATTCAAATATGAGTTAATAATCACAAGAAAATAACAAGAATGATACTGGCGAGATTAAGGAGCATATTGTGTAAAATCCCATACCTTAAAATCATCATATGAATCATCACATAATTTCAGCCTCAAAATCTATCTCACCATCACGTTCTTCTCACAAAAATAATTAAATCTCGTTCTAGCCCAAACTCGAGAAAACACCAAATAAGCCTTATAATCTAAGGTTGAAATCTTGAATAAGTTTGGGGCTATGGTTTGTATATGAAATGGAGTAGTTTTGGAGAGGTGAGAAAGTTTGAGAAAAAGTGATTTGAAAATCCAAGCGACGAATTAGTTGATATATAAAGGATTAAGAGTTTGATTAAGAAAAGAGTTCTAATCAGATACAAACACTAAAAAAATTATTCCGGACGATCGGACCGTTGGAATTGGATGAAATTTTATAGAGAATTAGCTGAAGGCAAGAGGAAGCTGTCCAAAAAATTTAATCTCGATCGGACTGTTCAATATTTTTAAATATATATTTTTCCTAGAGAGTTTTATGTTTTGAGGACTCTAAGAGAGTTTTATGTTTTGAGGACTCTTCTATATAATAAAAATTCAATTAAAACTCCATTTGAATTTCGATTCCAATTCCGTTTGAAAATTTATTTTTCAAATATGAAAACCAACACTTTAAATTATAAAATTTATAAAATGCAAAATTTCATTTTTCTTCGATTTTCAAATTAATTTAAAAAAATTCCATTCAAAAAAATATGGGTTGTTACATACTTCCCCACTAACAAGGAATTTCCCCCTCGAAATTCAACGAAGCCTAACACTCAAAAATCAGGCCACACGAACAATCTCCAAAAATAAATCTCGTCTCCAAAAATCAACTTTAAATACCTCACATCTAACCTCGATGCCTAACACGATTTATCACCATAAATTTTTAACTCCAAATAAAACATGACTAGCCCGCATGCTAGACCCAAAACCCAAGACCCGATGGTTATCGTATACCTAAGCTGTGATACCCTTTGTAACACCCCGCGTGCCCGGAGAGAGCGAACGGAGCGCTATTATTGATAAAACTAACTAAATCCGCAATATAAATAATGTATATAGCATCTAAAAATCCCACAATATAAAATATAAGAGAAACTACTAATCTCAAATCTCTTTAAATTAAATACAACCAATAATCTCTCGAAATAAAACAACTATCTAACTCGAAATAAAATAAATCTTCAATGCTCTATACATCAAAATAAATACAAGTCTTCTCATCTTGTATTAAAAATCCTTCCCAATAATAATCCACGCTAAAATCCATCTCCAAAATCCATCCAAAGCGCCCAAAATCCATTCTTCTACTTCCAAAATTAATTTAAAAAATTTTCATTTAAAAAAATCTGGGTTGTTACACTTGGGACGTTTAATTTGAATGAATTAATTAAATAGATCAACAAGAATAATTGGTGTAATACCATCCCTTGTTAGCTATCACTTTTATTTTCTCACTCATCTCATATTTTAGATTTTTATTTAGTTAGATTTACTTAGTATCTTCACTTACTTTTTAGTTAGTTATTTACAGCTTTGATTTAGTAGTCTTATTTCAGATTAATCTCAAAATTGTTTTAATATTGAAAAAGCTAAAAAAATTAGAAAAAGAAAAAAGCCCAAAAAGAAAATAAATAAATGAATTACATATTTCCTCTCTTCCATGTTTCACCCTTAGATTTAGATTGATTCCCTTAATTACTGCTACACTATAGTATTGATATATTTTTGTAGGTATAAAAGGTTTTTATTAGAGGAGCTTTCAAGCAATGACGTTGTTGATACCAAATTTAGTCTGCTGACATGGCTCAATAAAGTGAAGACACGTGGCAATCTACGTGGCAACGACAAACACTTCCGAGGAACTCACACGCTCCGACGAACCATACTACAATGAGGAACACTGCTTCCCCGAGGAACTTATACACTCCGAGGAACAAGAACTCTCCGAGGAACTCTTGAGTACCGAGAAGCTTAGGCGGTCCGAGCAACTCAGGCGGTCCGAGCTGCACCTCGAACAAAGCATTAATAGCAGGATAACCAATAGTTTGACTGTTCATTAAATGCTTATCATTCAGACGCACACGCTTAAAGGGAATTGAATGTATTACCCTTTCATATGTACATCATTTAATGTATTACCCTTTCACATTACAGCCTCAGGGCTATAAATACATTGTACAATCCTCATTTGAGGAGGACCAGAATTTCTTGAGATAACTTATAATCGAGAATTCGAATACAATCAGCAATACCATAACAGTGGACGTAGGCCATTTTTATAAGGCTGAACCACTTTAAAAATTCTTTGTCTCATTTATTTATCTGTGATTGAATAATTAGATATGATCTAATTTTTTACATCAACAGACGTACTAAAAGAAACTCTATCAAATGGCGTCGTTGCCAATCTTTGGAGCTTAAAGCATTGGAGAGGATTCCCGTTGTGATTCATTTGTATTCCCTTTATTTATATTTTTTTCGTACTATTTTTTTAGAAGGCTTATATTAGGACTTTATTATTTATCTTGTATTGCGGTGCTTGGAGACACCATTTATTTTTTATTTAAATTTGTAATAATTAATTGTGAAGAAAAGCGTGATACGAAAACTGGACAAGGTAGAGAGAGCATCCAAGGCGAGGAAAAGAAGCATCTCTACTTTGGGTCGGTAGGACTCCCGGGGCCGGCTGATATAGGTGTAATCTTCCCCCAGTCGACTCAAATTATTCATCGTTCCACGGTGTAAAAATCGTTGGAGGTATATTTCTACAACCCTCGTGCCTCTCTTGTCAGTGAGACAATTTTTTTGTGTGTGATTATGTGCTCTTGTGTTATTTTATTCTCGCATTTATTTTTGAATGGTGTAATGAATTAAATTACTAATACCTACACCCGATCATTCACGAGAAGGGATTTCATCACCCGACTCACTCACTAATCATTTGTGTGCTACCCTAGTCATCACTAAATTTAAAATTCTTCAACTAGGTAGCCCAATAGGAGAACATTTTTGCAAAGGCGATCACTCAGATAATTCTGTGATTTTTTATCTCCCGCGGACTTCATTAAAATTTGACTACCCTCTCACCTAAATTTAAAGATAAAAATTGGCTATGTGCTAGTTAGGAATTCTTCTTGACTTGTGTGTGTCCATATCCATTCTTTCGGTAGTCAGTTTTAGTTAGTTCGTCCAATTCAAGAGTCCAGTTATTTTTCTCACTCTTTTCTTCCAAAAAATCCAAAAATATTTTCTTCCTTTATTTATCTAAAAAAATTCAAAAATATTTTTTTCCTTATTTTTTTTCCATAAAAATCCAAAAATATCTTATTCCTTTTATTTTATAAGAATCCAAAAATATTTTCTTTCTTTCATTTTTAGAAAAATCCCAAAATGTTTTCTTTCCTTTTGAAAAAATTATAAAAAAATTAAAAAAAATTAAAAATATATATATTTTTCTCGTCATGGCCGAAGAACGTCCCTTACGGGATTACTTTGGCCATTTCTCATTTTCTCAAACCATGTTTGAGGTTGAACCCGACTCGAACCTCCATACCTTACTTCGTGGATATAACTCTCAAACACACACCGTTGACACTCTTGCATCATCCATGCAAGCATCTCATATTTCATCGCCTCCGATGACGAGTATAAACGTGTCACATGCTTCATCATGCACCAATTTCTTTCACGCCGATCACTTATATCATGAGTGTCCATACTTTTCATATCCATCTGAACCCACCATGGAACATGTGTATCCATATGACACTATTTCGGAACCCACTCCGACTTATTATCATGATGTATTTAATCTCGAGTTGTGTGAGTTACCTAGCTATTCGTGGAGGCCTGATCACCCTTTCACGCAATACGAATCTCAACCCGATGTTGTGGATCCTCACACATTCCAACAATCGTCATTGCCACCAAGTGCACCCTATCCCAATCAGTTCCCTCACTATGACCCACATGATTATCAGCCTTTTATCTCTCACGGAGATGCTTCTCCTGTGTATGACACACTTGACCCCACTCCCCACACCTCTTATGAGTATTCTACATTTAGTCATGATACTAGTGTGTTGTGTCCACATCACCCATCCATCATTATCCCGCCGCCACCCATCACTCCACCACCATCATCAACCTCCTCTCTCGAAAGTCTCTTGCAACAATTTATCATCGAGCAAGAGCAAGCCACTCAAATTTAAAATGAAGCCCTCCAACGACTTGAATAAAGATTAAATTCAATTGAGTGTGAGCGAGAGTCGGACTTCATCCCAAGTCAACCCATTATTTCCCCCACGTGGAGTGACGATGCGTCGTCTTGTGCCACTAACTTTGAGTATGACCAACCCTATCCTCCCGATAATCTCAAAGTTGAGACCATTCTATGGTCCGGCCCTCAAGTTGACATTTATATTGATTTATCCATCGATAGTGATCCTGATCAAATCCCATCATATCCAAATGAACCTGCCATTGAGGTTCACCCTTCCTTTCCCGTTGAATCCATAATAATGCCCGAGTTTACACCCATTGAGCCTACCGTGTGTGTTTTCGAGGAACCACTTCATCCTAGGTTAGCTCCCGCTGCAAGTCCTCACCAATGTCTTGATATTGAATCCAAGATGGTTTCTTCCTCTCTGGATATGGATCCTGTCCCACTATGCATGGCTCCCTTTGAGCCCAACATTTCTAGTTATTCCTCTATCTCTTATCTTGGTGCCTCGTTTGAACCATCCACCACATTACTTAGTGATAGTCTTGTCCCGAAGTTGACCACTACATCTTTAGATACCACACTCTCTAGTGAGTATTCTTTTACTCCTTCTGACGAGTGTGTTTCCCTTGAACTTGAGTTGGATCATCTTCCTCTACCCTTTTATCCCACCTTACCCACCCATTGTCCCTTCCACCCCACCACCTGGTTTGGATCTTGATTTTATACCTTTCATATTTCCATATACCTTATTAGATCCTAACTTAAAACCATCCTTCCCCACCCATGAGAATATTTTTTGTGCTACTCTCCACTTCCATGACACCGAGCTTGTTACTCTATTCCCACCACTCTCTTGTGGTGTTGATTTTTCCCATCTACTGCTCCCTAGTGTGTCACGGCATGACCATTATCATCGCCCATTCATAGAACGGTCGTGTGATTTTTATAAGGCTCACTCCATTCTACTTTTAAAAAAATTTATCCTTCCTCACCAACTTGAGCACCATTCTTATAGGGCCCTTATTTCCCTCATATTTCGACTCAATAAGGCCCGTGATCGATGCTTAGTCACCCATGTCTTTCTCACTTTTACCCTAATACCCACCCACCCTTGTTCCACCGATGCTTTGCATCACGTGATGCACTTTGCCATACAAGTGCATTGACCATTCTTAGCCCTGATCTAACAGGACTAACGCTTCAGTCTTGTTTGGGGGTGATTCTCATCACCTAATTTTTCTATTTCCCCATGCTTTCATCGATCTTATATTTAGGGTGAGAATGGTTCGATCTGGCTAAAGACGTTAAACTTAGCGCTACCGGGAGGCATTCCGTTGTTTCTTAGACTAGTCTCATCTTGTTTGGTGGTGGTTTTTCACATCACCCTATGATTTAAATGTTTATAGACTCGTAAATATTTTTTTTTCTCTCCTCATTTTTTCAGGTTCATTTTGGCTACATCTATCCACTTTATTAGCGGTTGATTCTGGTAATATCCTTCCTACCTTATGCTCTCAATTTTAAAAATCATTTTACTTAACATCGAGGAAGATGTTTCTTTTTGTTTTGGGATGGGCAATTTTATCAAAATCATACCTCTTTTGAAAAGTTTTGATTTTTAAACCCGATTTTTAAAATTTCGTGCAGTTTCTTTCATCTCACTCATTGATGTGAATTTTCTATCATCCATCCTTTAAGTCTAGGAATCAAGATGGAGGATTTATTTTTCCTAAATAGCTTATGTAATACATAACAAGGCATCTTGCACCACGAATTTCTAAACTCAACAAAATTTGCGCACGTATCACATCACTGCGGTATTGAGTCAAAGAGTACTATAATTCCCAAGATAACCTTAAGGATCACTAGTAGAGACTTTAGCTTGTGAGATTCGTGCCTTTCACCCTTTTAGAGAGTTTTACGCAATCTCCAAGCCACAAGTTTAATCAATTTCGTTTGGGTCCACACTTAATCGTTGTATGATCTCATTATTCTTTACTAAATTTTTGGCTTGATCACTGAGAACAACATCACTTTCGAGTTGTAAGAAACATATGTCTTGAAATTTATCCTGATCACTAGGTTTTCACCCATTCACTTCACCCATTAGATTCCCATGCTCTTCCATATTCCCATATATTTCCCCACACCATCCATTTATCATCTCCATTCATATATTATCCATCATTTTGAGAAAAAGAGTTTTTTCCCAAATGTAAAATGTCTTTAGAGTTTTGAGTATAAAAGAATATATATATATATATAAAATAGAAAAATAGCAAAAGAAAGAAATAGAAAAAAAAAGAGAAAAGAGAGAAAAGAAAAGAAAAAGAAAGTTTGTAGTTAGTTTTTATATAATAAAGACATTTGTTCTTCATGTATAGAACACTCTTATCGCATCCATCTTTCATCCATTATATAAACATCACCCATCCTATCATACTTACCTCATCATATCCTTCTCATCTTATTTGATTTCCCCCTAACCCATAATCATCCATATTTTCCCCTAGGTGTTCGAGCTAATGAGAGTCAACGTGGTGAAGAACTCGACGTTCTCACTATAGTGATTAGTATTCTTTCATGAGATCATTTTTCTTTCTAAATGTCCATTCTTACTTTTATGTGTGTGAGACGTTTGAACTTGCTTACATTTACTCACCTCCTCACTCACAAGAGCGATGCACTTACCCAAAATCTCGAGAGTTCGTTTAAGAGAGATATATCCAGTGAGATTTTGAAGTTGAGGCGTTGATTCCAAAAAGGCAATCTAGGAATTACTCTTATGATGCTTGACCAGCTTTGACTGATTCACACTACACACGTTGAGTTCTAGGAAAGATGTGCCTTGAGTATTTACTTAGCTATGTTTTTTACAATTCTAGCTTATATTTCTCAAAATATTTACCTCGTGATGGATTGTGCGATTATTCTATGTCTAATAAGAGATAGACTGTCGTTGTAAATAAAGAATTTTATGGGTATATTCCCTGCAAACCCTCACGAGACACAACTCATCCTGTAGGGTAACCTATAAGTTTAAAGACTTGTTGCACATGCTAAGTGCAATCGCAAGTTCCCGCGAAAGTGGTACACTTTTGGTTTCTTAACTTTATTTCTCTCTACCTCTTTGCTCGAGGACTAGCAATGTTATGTTTGGGGTGGTGTGATAAGCATCCAAAAGTATACATTTTATACCCCGAATAGACGTAGTTTAGTTACTAATTCTTGATAAATTGGGTCTTATGCGCTGAAATGTTTATTTTGTAGGTCAATTGCCATTTGCAGAGTTCAAACGCTTATTTCAAGACAAATGCGTGATTTATGGAGCTAGTTCCCCAGTTCCGTACCAAACCTCGATTGATCCTAGCCCAAACCTTCACTCGAGCCCCGTGTGTGTGTTGTGTTGTACTTTTACTATTTTTATATTTTTTATTTGGAGTCGTTTTTATTTTTTTAGGATATATTTTAGATTTATTTAGAATTTTCTAGGATTTATTCTCTATTATTATATTTCCTTATTTCCATTTCAATTTTTATTAGTTTTTAGTTTTTAATCTTTATTTTATTTTATTAGGATTAGTTTTTAGGAATTTATTTTCTAGTTTTATTAAATTTTATCTTTCTTTAGTTTTATTATCTTAGGATTATATTTGTTTAGTTTTAATAGATTTTAATTTTAATTTTTATTTCTATTTTGTGTCTTTTATATTTTTTATTTAGGATTTTAGTTTTTTAGTTTTATTAGATTTTTAATTTTTATTTTATTTTATTTTATTTCATTTTATTTTTAGGGTCTTTTTAGTTTAATAGGTTTATTATTTTTATTTTCTTTTTAGTTTGATTTATTTTTAGTAGAATTTTATTTTTAAGGGTCCAATAACTCACACACACCCTAACAACCAAACACACTCACACATCCAACTCGCTCACCCTCACCCTCACCCTCACCCTCACCCTATTTTCCCTACACTCTCATCACCCAATAATTTCACAACCCATCTTCTCCAACAACTCTTTCTCTCTCTTAAACCACCATAACCATTCATCACCTCACACAAACCTAATCAAAGTCTCACACCATTTCTATCCACATTCTTTTTCCTCTCTCACCTCCCACCAAAACCACCTGTCCTAAACCCGTCGTCAGCGATCCCTTGTGAGACTCGAACTCGAAACCCGAACAACCCCTAGACCACCTGAGTTTAGCTCCCATTTATCCCTTAACTCGGAGCAACCCGAGACCTCCCAAACCACAAACCCATAACCCACGAACCCTAGCTGCCATAACTCGTGTCTAGCAAACATGAGACCCATTTCTCGTCGACAAAACTCAAAAATTTGTGAGCCTCTTATCCAATCCAGACCCCATGCCAAGCCCAATCGGACCCTACTGCTACTGTGTCTATACGCGGTTGCCAACCACAAAACCTATGACCCATGAGCCAAATCGATATTTACCTGCCAAAAATAAAAGTCAAACAAAATCCACATGTTTAAATCTCATGTCTTTTAGCCACTTATTTCCCCTTTTAACCACTTTCCCCTTTTACTCCCAACTACCTTATTTCCCCACTTCCCACATGCACCCTCTATTAATTACTAAATTAACCCTCACCCAACACCTCACCATTAACCCCCCCCCCCCCAATTTACCCTTAACTCCATGTGTTACTATAAAATCATGAGAAGACCCATTTGTTAAAGTAGGAGAGACTTAGTGAAGAAGAGAGATAGTTTAGAGTAGAAAATAAATTAGGGAGAAAAATATTTGGTAAATAGTTTTTATTTTATTTTCTTTTCTTGGAGATTTGATGAGATTTAATTGTGAGTGTTTGAATTGTATTGAAGAAGATAGAGTTGAAATTGCCAATTTCAAGGAGACTTGTTCAAAATTTGTTCTCTTTCTCTACTCTTTTATTTTATATGCCTTTGAATATTTGTTCATCATGTTTAATATAATGTTAGGCTAAATCCCCTTTCAATTGGTGGGATGATCCCATTATTTGATGTTAATCCATTTTAATTAGTTTATTTACATTAAAATTTTCTTTTATAATTAACTTTGCACTCTTACTTTAAATTTACGCCTCGAGCGAGGGTAAATGATTTTTGAGAGAAAATCGAAATTCGAGATATAATACCCATTTTAGACTCTAACTAGTGATTGGGGTTTCTCAAGTGTGGTATTACTCCTTGAATTTTAACTCTAAATTTATTTTTAATGATTTACATTAGTTTAATCGATCGATCCTAGTGGATGATTTGTTAAATGATGTTTGGATCTACTTTTTAAGAGTTGTAGGACTGCTAAAATTAATTTTCTAAAATGTTATTATTAAAATTACATTTGCAACAAGAGTTGATTTATAATTTTGATACTAACTTGGGAAGTTGAAATTGAATGAATTAATTAAATAGATCAACTATAATAATATCCCATGTCTTGTTAGCTCTCACTTTTATTTTCTCACTCATCTCATATTTTAGATTTTTATTTAGTTAGATTTACTTAGTATCTTCACTTACCTTTTAGTTAGTTATTTATAGCTTTGATTTAGTAGTCTTATTTCACCTTAATCTCAAAATTGTTTTAATATTGAAAAAGCTAAAAAAAAATAGAAAAAGTAAAAAGTCCAAAAAGAAAATAAACAAATGAATTACATCTTTCTTCTCTTGCATGTTTCGCCCTTAGTTTTGGATGGATTCCCCTAATTACCACTACATTTTAGTATTGATATATTTTTGTATGTATGGAAGGTTTGTAACACCCCGCGCGCCCGAAAGAGACACGCGGCATGCTACTGCGATAAAACTAAACTAAAACCATCAACAAAAGTATAGATAATCTAAATGTCCACAATTTAAATACAACAAATCCACAATTCTTCTATTTCCCCAAAAAGTGATTACAATAACGTTTCTCCCAAAATACACAATTCTTCAGCTAAAATTACACCACTAATTTATACATAACAAATAAATCTTCTAATCCATGCTCTAAAATATTTCTCCAAAATATCCCATAGCATCCCAATCCACGCTAACCTGCCAACTAAAAGAAAATACGGGGAAGTACACAATATAATAGGAATAGATGCTTAAAAATAATTAGCACGATGAATAAATCGCAACAATATAAATCGTATATACAAATCAAATGCATAACTCAAGCATTATATCAATATAAATTTCTCGACAACACATCAATGAGTCACCAGGCCTCACCTCACCGCGCATATGCATTCTTACGCATATACGGATTTTGGACTATTGGCGGGTACCGATTCTCCGTGCATTATTGAAATCTCATGACATGATGCTCAAATCACAATATAATATATCACAATGACTCAAATAATAGATTCTAATAATTTTTCAGGATTCCAATGAATATCACAATTCAACATGAGTGCAATTGACACATAAAACAAAAGAATACTCTCGAGAGAATTTAGGAGCATATTGTGTAAGTGTCGTACCTTAAAATCATTGCATGAATTGTCACATAAAATTAACCACAAAATCTGATCGTATCACCACGTTCCTCTCGCGAAAATAATCAAATCATGTTCTAGACCCAAACGAGATAACCCCAAATTGTCCTATTTTAAAAATCCCAAAAAATCAGATCTAAAAGTCATTTGAATCGCCAATCCAACTCAAATTTGGATTCTACACGAAAAAATGAGTTAGGTATGTGTTTTCAATTTATCTCAAATCTCATTCGAATGCACTGAAAAAGAAAATCTAAACATTCCAAATTGGCTCTTCTCATTCCACTCGTTTTTGCCTCTTTGGATTTCATTTTTGGCCTCTATTTTTCATCTCCCTTTCTTTATAATTACCCATAATATTCCTTATATAACCCCTCTCTCAAACCTTAGCTTGGAGCCTAAGCTAACGCATATTACTATATTGTCGTTTAATTAAAAATTGTGTAGTTTATATATTTAAAGCATTACAAAATGTCCAAGTGCCGATTCAAAATAAATCTTCCAATCCATGCTATAAAATAATTCTTCAAAATAATTCATAGTGTCCCAAACCACACTAACCTACCACTAAAAGAAAATACGAGAAAGTACACAATATGACAGGAATAGATGCTCAAAAATAAATAGCACGATGAATAAATCGCAAAAATACGAATCCACATATACAAATCAAATGCAATACTAAAGTATTATATCAATATTAATTTCTCAACAACACATCACTAGGTCCCCAGGCCTCATCTCACCTCCCCTAGGCATCTCGAAGCCATATACCGATTTATGGAACTATTGGCGGGTGCCCATTCTCCATGCCATATTAAAATATTATGACACGATGCTTAAATTACAATATAATATATCACAATAAATCAACAATATAATAGAGTCCAACAATTTTTAGATTTCTAATGAATATCACAATTCAACATGAGTGCAATTGACACAGAAAACAAAACGAATACTCTCAAGAGAATTTAGGAGCATATTGTGTAAGTCCCGTACCTTAAAATCATTGCATGAATTGCCACATAAAAATTAACCTCAAAATCTGATCGGACCATCACGTTCCTCTCGCGAAAATAATCAAATCATGTTCTAGCCCCAAAATGAGATAATCCCAAATAGTCCTATTTTAAAAATCCAGAAAAATTAGATCCAAATTACCAATCCGACTTCAGATTTGGATTCTACACGAAAAATTAAGTCAGGTATGTGTTTTTAATTTTTCTCAAATCTCATTCGAATGCACTGAAAAAGAAGATCTAAACATTCCAAATTGTCCCTCCTCATTCCACTCGTTTTTGCCTCTTTAGATTTTGTTTTTAGCCTCTCTTTTTCATCTCCATTTCTTTATAATTACCCATAATATTCCTTATATAACCCCTCTCTCAAACCTTAACTTGGAGCCTAAGCTAACGCATATTACTATAATGCCCTTTAATTGAAAATTGTCCAGTTTATATATTTAAAGCATTACAAAATGTCCAAAAGCCAATTAAATTTGAATTTAAATATTCTATTCATTTCAAATAAAAATAAATATAATATCAATATCCCGATTAATAAAATGATAATATTATTAAAATTATGCACCATCTTCATAAATAAAGCACTCAAAATTACAGGGTATTATAAGGTTTTGATTAGAAGAGCTTTCACGCAATGACATACTAAAAGCAACTCTGCCAAGAATTGAGAGAAAACATTCAATATATGAGTTTTGAGGGAGTTAAGTCGAAGAATAATGGGTTTGCACATCTTGAAAAAATCTCATAAAAGCATTACATAGTTTTGGGTGTTATTGGTATGAAAATCACTCATGATCTTGATTAGTTGAATAGGTTAAGTCGATTTCACTTGAGTTCACCATTTTTTACACCTAGGATAGACTTTGAGATCTTACGTTAGTAGTGTATCATTCATGCGTGCACATATGTTATGTTTGTCTATGTTTATTAACTTATAAAATGTGTTCACATACCTACATTTTATTTTCGTGATTCACTTGTTTTTGTGTTTCTCCATGGTATGTTGTTTTTGTAAAAAAAATTAACTTGAAAATTTTAAAAAATAAAAAATAGTTTGTGATGTCTTTTGAGATTATCATTGCATGATTATTCATTAATACCTTTATATGATGATATTTATTACGGTTAGTTATGTTCCTTATATTTTTCATGATTAGTTTTACTCCTTGTCTATTTTGGACAAAATAAAAGGGTGAGAACAAATTACGTGGGAGAGTTTGATTTATGGGGGAGATTTTATCTTTATGCATTTTATTTGTCAAACTCGATGCATTAGGGGGTATTTGATTTGTTTCATGTGTGTGGGTACTTTAGAAGATCATATTTGCATTACACTCGATAAAGACAAAGTGCTCAAGAAAAGACAAAGAAGAAGTGAAGATTTGAAAATTTTTTTTTGAAGACAACTATATCTTGTACCTATCCATTTTAGGGTTTGGGAGAGTATTAGGATATTGTATTTCTCTTACGGGATTAATTGTAATTTGGATTTTGATTTTATGTTTGTATTGGAATAGCCAAAAATGAGGAGATTTGTGATAGCATAATTTGTTTAAAACTTCGGCTAACTATGTTTTTGGCATATCATGTTATCCTTTGATTCGAGTCGAGACAAAGTCCAAAGATTCAACATCTCCAACTTTCAAGCATCTCCATTATATGAAGGTATAATTCTATTAAGTTTAAATTTTTTCCTTGAATTTATTTTGGGATCATTTTTATTTAAAACTAGAAATGGGATTTTTATTGAAAAATCGTGGCAGTTTTTCATTATTTAAAAATATTTAAAATACGCACATCTCTTTTAAACAAGATGGAAATATCTTTTAAATGAGATTGCAATCTCGTTAGAAGTGATCTTTTGAAGGTTTTTTCGATCAAAAATCTCATGAGGGCGTACTGTTTTACATCGTTCGAAGCTCATTTGAAGCTCGTTCAAACGAGATTTGGGTTTCGTTCTAACGACCTTGTTGTCGTTCTAACAAGATTCTTTTCTCGTTCAAATGAGCATGCTTTCTCATTTGAAAAAAACTGTCGCCTCGAAATTTGTATATGTCTTATAAATATTCGTTTCGTGTTTGTATTCATTGAGACTTTAGCCAAAACTAATTCTTCATATCTTTAGAAAAAGTTTTCAACCTTTTGAGCTTTGAAAAACTTTTTGATTCACAAATCACATCCCTAGAATTTATTTGAGTGAATCAGTTTTAAACCGATAATGTGTATCTTGCATACAACCTTTCTGGAGAATGCATCTCCATGGATGACTTGTGATTCTCGAGGAAATTCAACATTAAAGACGGAGGACTGCAGTTCTTAGGATTCTTTCGAGGATCATTGTTGAAGGAAAGTTGCGGTTGTGTGGTTCTTGAGAAGATCATAGTAGATACCTTTATAGAATTTGTAAGTTGTGATTTGTAAATTTTATAAAGTGAATAAAAGGTTTTGCCTTGAAACTCTATTTTCATTACATGCTTGGTTTGATTTATCTTTTGAATCACATAGTTGCATGTTCTAAGGTTAAAGGATTAAAATTTGATGTGGATTGCCATATGAATTTAATAAGTTAAGGCCATTATATAATTGTTGATTGTCACCAGAATTTAATGAGTTAACGCCATTAGATAATTGCACACTCTTTTGAACAAACTAATCGAACCCCTTATCGTATGAAAAGACACACTCAGCCCTAGGCCTAAGAATCAGGGCGTGTGAATCATACTGGATATGGAATAAACTACATCCAGGGGAAAGTCACTGAGTCCAACCTTAGATCGATAACTCGACCCGGGGGGAAAGTGGTGGACTAGGAGATAAGCACTCCCATAATCCACGTGCTACTTACCCTCGGATGCGTCCAACCGACACCACGGGGCCCACAATGCCACAGAAGGCTACATAAGAGTGGGAACCAGAGAACAATCATAGTTTGAGGTATTCATTAGTTCCTACATCATCTCACTGAATAGTGAACCTTGTTATGTGTTCCACTATGGATTCTCTCTCATCTTTTGAAAAGAGAGAAAATTTTGGGAACTTAAATCCCTTTGTAAGTTTAATCATAATCAATCATTCAGGGTATGGCTTACTGTAAACTGGAGTCTACACCCCTAAGCCATTAGTCCATAAATCTCATATATGAGATACAAAATTTCATTTCTTCAAACTTCCAAGGTAACTTTCTATTTAATTGGGCAATTGTTTGGTTTATCATAGATGTTGAATGCACCAATGAAGGTGGATTTGTGGATGAACAATTTTTTGTGTTTGGATAGGTATCGATTGGGATTTTTGGGTAACTTCATTATAGCCCCTTTGTAGGGGTGCATTTCTAAATCTCATATTGTTAGTCAACCCCCCAAGTTCATATTTGAACGTAGTATTATTGACTACTTAGAGTTCAAAAACCTAGAAAACCCTAAATTGGTTTCAATGTAGTATGGCCTTACCCTACTTATTTTAGGGATATATATTCTTCCTATTTGGTTATTGTAACCCATTTACTGGTAAGTGTTAGATGTTCTAAATCCCTCTAATGGGTTGTTCACACCTAAACTAATAGTGTTTGTGTAGTTTCCCTTCCTTAGGTTTGTTTTAAAATTAGTTTCTCTAGTTGTGGGTCTATACTGCATTGAGTGAAAAGGATTAGGTTGAGTGATCATATTTTCACAAATTTATGGTGCATATCCTTAATCATTGGATACTGCAATAGCAAGAGGAGATAACCTAGAAGTTACTATTGTGATCATTGTACTAATATTCTGCATTATATTCCAAAGATGATCAAATATCGAGTTTAACTAGTGTATTAGCAGATCTTAGGCACTTGAGTACACATTAAAAATAGGTGTTTCATTGAGTTTTTTTATCCCTTGGAGCCATTGTCACATTAAATTATTTTTTTTGAGCCATTGGTATCAACTCTTGAGCAGTTCCAACCACTGTTTTCTCTATAGTGGTGATATGTTGGCTGCTTGAACTAATTTCATAAACATTTTCATTATCGTCGTCACTCCATCAAGTTTTAACCATGGTAAAAAATTATATAGCACTTGGCTCCCACTACGCGTGATAAAAATAAGTTTCACTGGCTTGGTTGGTTTGTGTATTTGTTTGTATGTGAGTGTTCCAGGGAAGGTTATGGTCTTAGCAGTCAATTGATTATTTTATCCCTACAATAATCAGGAGATTGTGCATCGTTCGATGCTTCAATTAAGAAGACTTGTGCCTCACTTCAGGAAGATTTTATAGTAAATGATAAATAACTTCAACTAACTATAATCTAAAGAAGAGAATGTAAAGTTAATAAATAAATGTAAAGAGAAGTTCTAGCTAAGTAAAATAGTCAACCAAGATAAACAAACTACAACAAAATAGTTATATTAAGAAATGTAAAACGAGTTACGCTAAGAAATGTAAAGGCAATTTAAATGTAAAGACAAAGGAACTTTTCACTAAACGTAGAGAGAAATATATGAATCTACCTTAAAAACTAATTCAAATAAGAGAAAAATGCAAAGAAAAGAAAAGAAAAGAAAAATAAAAGGAAAGAAAAAGGGAGTTCAAAAGAGTAAATGTACTTTCTTGTTCAGGAAGTTCTCTGTTTCTTCGTCTTTTAGCTACTTATTTATAGAGTTCATTTCCATGCAATTATTATTTGTAACTGCTGGGTGATTACCCAATTGAATATTCCCCTGGGTGAAATCATGCCCTTATAACCACTATTTAATTGTTCAACCCATGTTCAAGGTCTTGACAATTGTCAAGTTTTGTGAAACCATTTACATTAAATTGGTTTATCACGTTCTTGGTGATATCTTTGGTGTAATTACCATCTTAGTGTAAATAACGACAAAAATAAAAGCAATTGTACAATATGTAAGCTCGTAGGTTTAAATAAATCATATGAGATATAAGTGTACCAATAAATGTAGAAAACATAATTAGACAAGGCAAAGAAAATCTTTTTAGTAAGAACTCACCAAAAAGTGACAGATGAAACCAGACCTAGATGATAACAATGACTATGATAGGAAGTTGAAAACACAACCCAATTATATATAAAAGAACCTAACTATAACCAGTATAAAAGGATGAAGTCGAAAAGCAATCTTTTAAAGATTCTAAATCATATATATCTATGACATGTTTCTTAACCAACTAATATGGACACGGGGTGTTTCAATGTCATACCCGACTTTGGGAGCTAAAATTGGTGTTGTATTTCCCTTACAAATCTATTTAAAGGATACTTGCTAAAAAGTAGGTATGAGCCTAAAAAGTAGGTATGTTTCCATCACTCTTCATATACTCACCAGTTTTATGCAAACATTGATCAAAACTAAAATATTTGATTTCCTGATCAAAACGGTTGTTCAAATACCTCATTGCTTGCTTAAGTTCATAAATGATCTCTTAAGCTCGTACACCTTGCTTTCATGCACATTTTCTATGAACCCATAGGCTTGCATCATATAGATGCACTCCAGATAACTACCATTTAATAAAATTATCTTAACATCTATTTACAAAATATGAAGATCAAAATGATCTATAATGGACAAGAGATAAGGATAGATTTTAGTATGGCTACCGATGAAGAGGTTTCCTCATAATTGATCCCCTTTTTTGAGCAAACACTTTCACAACGAGACTTTCCTTGAAGCTTTCCACCTTACCATCTACCCATATCTTCTTCTTGAATATCCACTTACAATTAGTAGGTTTTATCCCATGTGGCAAGTCTATAAGTTCTCAAACTTGATTCGAATCCATCTTAGTGTTCATAGCCCTTAGCCAAAGTTCAGATTATTTGCCTTGGAGTACCTCGTCATAGTTGATGGGATCTATTTCATGTTCCCATGGGATCTCATCGAAGTGTTAACACAAATACACTAGCATATCAGGCTCATGTATGACTCTCCCTCTACGACATGGCTCTACTTCTGGTCCAGTATAAGTGACAAATGTATCCGCATCATCAATACTACTTTTGTTGTCTTTAGGTATTATACTATTGATATCATGCTGTATTTCATCAAGTAATGGTGGTTCAAAAGCATTTAATTGGTCTTGCCCTCTTATCTCTTGTAAGATAATCTTTCTCTTGGGCTTGTGGTTTATCATATAATCTTCCTCAAGTACTGGGTATTGGTTCCAACAAATACCCTCTAATTATTAGGATTTTAATATGAAACACCTGTAGTTCCTTTTAGGTAACCCACAAAGAGACATACTTCTGTCCTCGATTCCATCTTACTGGGTTCCTTCCTCAACATGTGTGTCAGGCAACCCCAAATTTAAACATGTCTCAAATTAGGTTAGAACCCAATCCACATCTCTGCAGGAGTTGTCGAGGTCATTATAGAATGAACTAAGTTCAGTAAATAAGTAGTCGTCGCCCCAAAAAGATTTCGTAAGATCCGAATAACTCATTATGGATCTAACTATTGCCCAAAAATTCTTGTTCGTTCTTTTCACTACACCATTTTTCTATGATGTTCCCAATGTCGACAACTGGGATGTAATCCCAATCTACGATAAGTGATTCATAGTATTCTCCTCCACTATAATATCGTAAATTTTGGATTAGCTTACCATTCTTACGCTCCACCTCATCATTATACATTTTAAACTTATCAAAGGCTTTAGAGTTTTGATTCATAAGATAAACATACCTAAACCTCAAATAGTCATCAAAGAAAGTGATGAAGTAGTCGTAGCCACCTCTTTCCCAGATAGTCATAGGGACACAAAATCAAAATGAACTAGTTTCAATACTTTTTTGGCTCTACAACCCTTACATGTGAATGTCCACTTGGTCATTTTACCGTCTAAGAAGGATTTGCAGACACGAAGTTCCTCCACTTTTAACGAAATTAATTGTCCATTTAAGACCAGTCTTTTTAATTCTTTTATATTAATATTACATAAGCAAAGGTTCCAACGATATATTTGGTGCAATTTAGAAGGTTCCTTTCTCTTTAGTTTATTTCCATTTATGTTTATCAATTCAGTATTAAGTAATACTGGCGAGATATGTCTAAAACTATAAAGACATTTTCCAATGTACCAAAATAATTACGAGATTCGCCAATTTTAATAAAAATACCGTCATTGAAATTAACTAAAATATCCATTCAAAACACATTTAAAAACTAAAATAAAAATAAAAATTTGAAACTAAATTTCCTATTACTACTACTACTGTCTTGATGTGATGGCCCATGAACAAAAACATGTCTCCAACATTGAGATTCCTATTACCCAGAACCCCTGCAAAGAATTGGAAGCATGATTAGTGGTTTTAGAATCAACAAACCAATACTGATGTGAGATTACGTAAATATAATCAAGACAAACCTTAGACTCAAAATCTCATTAGTGGTCTTGTTTAATACATTCCTGGATGTAACTGTTATAATTCTCTTCTAAACTATCAAACAAGTTCTCAAAACATCATATCCGTTCCTCCAATTTGAGATGAAAACTAGGATTGTGCACACAATTATGTCGAAAGGATGTAAAGTTCTTATCTAGGTAGTGAACTATTTAAGAGTACTATAACCAGAATTCTGATCTCTATTGATCAAGCCAAACATAACTCAACAAAATTCCTACTAAATATAGTTGATCGGGATATATAAAATAATATATTTAAAGAACATAAATATAAAGAATTCCCACAAATATGATGTAAGGACATATTTTTAATAAGTCTGTCACAATTAATTATGTCGTATACCGCTACAAGTCGTCGAAGAATTGAATAAGTTTTCATCTAGAAAAGGCGAATCCGAATTACAAGTGGTCTTCAACATTCTAGCTCAATAATATAACATTTGGTAAGATAATGTTTAAAGTTTCATTTACATTTCATATTAAGAGTGTTGGGATATTTTTAAAAGGGTTTAAAAAAAAATCTTTTATATAAAAATGTTTTTTTAAATAGGTTTTATAATTGTTATTAAGAGAAAGCTTTATTTTGAAAAGCTTTGTGAAAAACTGCTACTGCAGTAAACGTACCTCGATTTTGACGCTAAGGTCGTTCAAGCGAGATCTCTATCGACATTGGGATGTCGCCCATAGTCGTTCAAATGACATGCGATGTCGTTTAAGCGAGATGGGGTTCTCGTTCGAACGACCCTGTTTTATGGCTGACACGCTGCTGTAATGCTTATCTTTTTACCAACTCAGATTTTGTATAAAAAGGGGTTTAGACAGCCTAGAAAAAACGTGGAGAACAGTTTCAACTTTTAAGAGTCTTATTCTTTTGAAACTTTTGTGTATCTACCTAGATTTAATTCAATACCTTTTGGCGGAAAGTTTTTCTCCCACAATTTTAAGGGTCCAATGTTTTGTTTTTAATTCACAAAATCCCAATTACTTTTATGTGAATTGTTTTGTGGAACCCAATAACATATTTTGCTTTTGTTCATACTTTGTGGGGAGAGCTCTACAACCAACAATTGCATGCTATTGTGGAGAGAGTCCTTATAAAGTTCATTCTTGTGGAGAAGCCGTTTTCTTCTTCATTGTTGCCCTCCTGGAAAGGGAAAATTCCAGCCGTAACTTGTGGAGGAGCCATCTTCTTCTTTACTGCTGCCCTCCTGGAAAGGGAAAGTTCCATCCAAGATATCGGAACCGACACCTGCGGGTATTTCGTATGTCACCCTATTTTATTGTAATCCTTGTAAGTCGTTTTCTTACAAATTATAGTGAAATAAAAGTTTTTGCCCCTTTGGGGATTTTTCCTGAAATTGTTTGTTTTATCCTGCATGCTTTATTTTATTGGATAAATCATCTAGATGCATGTTTTAGGGTTTAACTAAAATTTGAAATTAATTAAAATTCGATTTTATTTGAGAAGTCGCAATATTTCCGCTGTAGCAATTCTACAAATTGGTATCAGAGCTTATTTAAGCGATCACCACTATTACAAATTGGTATCCGAGTGTGTTACTCTAAATTATCGAGTGATCCTGATTTTTAAAGTTTTTTTTCCTGATACAATTTGACTTCTCACGTCATCAAATTGGTATCAGAGCAGGTTGTGCTAATTTATCGCGTATTCCTATTTTTCGCAAAATTTGTGTGATTTTGATTTTTTTTAAAAAGGGTTGTGAAAAAATTGCAATTTTTCAATGGAATGCCCATTTAATGAGGAGCCTATTTTTGAAAAAGTTCACGACCGTGCTGAAAAATTAAAAAGTTTGAATTTGAAACTTTACAAAGGAATTAAAGTTTTGGAAAAGTAAAATTCTCTCTTTAAAAGTAAAATTGAATATTTGCAAGCGTTTCAAACTCAAAGTGATATTTGTCGTGAGCACTTTGGTAATTTGTGTATTGATTTTGATTCGTTGAAAATTGCCAAAAAGAAGAGTGATGAGAAAGTCCTAGTTTTAGAGAAGGAATTAAAGGACTTAAAAAATTCTAGGTTTCCCGTTTGTGCCGTCGAGGATAAAAAATTAATCAATGATTTTACGGAACGTGAAAAGACTCTTAGGGATAAGTTTGTTTTAATTTAGGGGGAGCGTGATAAACTGTTAAGTTTAATTGAAAATTTGAAAAAGAAATCCCTGTCTTTCGAAGAGTCGAATTCTTTGCTTGAGTAAAAAAATTTGAAGTTAAAAAATGATTTGACAGACTCAAGTAGGTTTGATAATGATGGTAATGGCTCATCGTGTTCTCATGCTTCTAATGCTAAAGCCAAAACCATTATTTGTTTTAGAGGGTCAACTAATTCCAAGGATGTTAGAAAAGATCACACTTTAGGTGTCATTCCACCCGTATACACATGTTCATATTGTGGTAGAAAAGGTCACCTTGTGATATTTTGTTTTGATCTTGGAAGAGATCCTAGGAATTCAAAGTCTAGTGTTTTGTTGGTTCCCAAAACCCCGTGTCGACGTGTTACATCTGTTTGGGTTAGGAAATCACTTTTGGATACGCTAGACTTTAGAATAGTTGATTCTCAATTGCTTGCACATGATTCTTCTCTTGCCATATCATATAGATGACTATGTTTGCTTGTTTGTCATACGCTAGTTATGCTTTTTGATATATTTTTGCTACCGTTGTGACATGTACTTTTTGTATAAATTTTTGTTTTTGAAAAATTTTGAAAAATACAAAAAGATTTTATTTTAGATAAAATTTTTGAAAAAAAATTTCAAAAAGAGTTTTGTATTTGGTTTGCACCTTTTATGGATGGACACTTAGGATGACCGAGTCACAACATCATTCCATTTTTTTATGTGACTATATGATAGTGTTTTGAGACAATAGGTCAATTCATCCTGTGCTTTATAATGTTTGGAGTAATTAAGATGTAATTAAGTGTTACTTCCTACATGCTTGACTCATGTTTCCTTTATTGCACACATGCACGGATTTGTTTGATTATTGTGCTTGTCTTATCACATGTTGGTTGGGTGTTTTCACTTCAATCCTGTCCTTAAAGAGAACCAAGCGTGATAAATTTTGATAAGGAAATTGTCCATATAAAAATCATTTTGTGAGTTTGTGTGTTTTGTTTGAAAATGGGGAAGGGCTACAAAAGGTTCATTTTGCCTTTGCGAATACTAAGCCACCGTTAAATTGGACCTAAAAAATGGAGGAATTTTATTATCCGGGGTCCAAAGAGGTTTAAAAGAGCCCGAAAAAATTTAAAGGCAATAAAAAGAAATTCATGCCAATTATGGGACATTTAGGTTTTCGCACCAATTCTCCAAAATTTGATATTTTAGATCACCTCTATTCAAAATATAATCTGAGGGTGTTTGGTTGGAGATTTTACAACGGGTTTGCACGTCCTTGAAAGTCTTGAAAAAGCGCTAAATAGTTTTGGACGTTATTGGTGTGGAAATTATTTAGACTTTAATTTGTTGATTTGCATAAGATGATGTCATTTAAATTCAACAAATTTTTACACGTTGATATGCCCCAAGTGTAACCTCGGCCAAGAGACACCAACCTCGGCCGATATTATGGCCGATGTTGGGCATGTCTTGGACACGCAATATCACCCCTCGGCCATATCAAGGTCGGCCCAGGCCGACACTACCATGAGCCCCTCTAAGGGACGTCACAAGGATCGACAGCATTCTCGTATACCTTGGAATGGCAACCTCGGCCAGGTGTAGGCTGAGCTCGTAGGAAGCCACCAGAAACCTCATCAAGCCACCAGTTCAACCTCGTCTCAGGCCGACCTTGCCCATTGTCTCGGCCAGGATTAGGCCGAGACCTCCGCGAAATCCTTGGTCTGAACAGGTATCAAGACTCACCAACCTCGGCCTCACCAAGGCCGAGGTCATACCCCAGACGCGATAGCCGAGCACCTACTGACATTTGGATAAGGACATGTGGACACAAATCAGTTATAACAAGATTATTCCCCACACTTGGGGAGAATATTGCATCATCATTCTTTACATGTGACAGTGACAGATGGCACTCCCACACTGGTGAGGTAATCACACACATGCTCATTGCATGCATGGGGGGTACATTACACCCCCTAGGTACTATATATAGAGGTCATCCTCTACCTTGGAAAAGTATCCCATATATTCAACCCTAGCTGAAACTCTGTCTAGATACACAGTAGAGAGAGAAAGCTTGAGAGGTTGTATCCATGGCCATTAAAGCCTTATTGCAGTGAGATTATTCACACACACACAGTGGACGTAGGCCAATCTAGGTTGAACCACTTATATCCTGGTGTACTCTCCCCTTCTCCTCATCTCATTCTCTTGCCATTTACATAACTATTCTGCCATTGATGTTCTTAGATTGAGCTTAAAAACACCTTACCAGGTGGTGCTGATTCCGGCATCATCATTTTTGGCGCCGTCTGTGGGAACGAGAAGCTATCTCTTCCTATTTTCCTGATTAACCTCACTGGAGACTCTGGTGGTGAACCAGGCCTCCCCCTAGCGCGGAGTTGTTTCACCATTGAAAGAGGTCCTGTGAGGTACTAAGCTCATCTGCTACTTAAGCTCTATAGTGTTAACATATGGCACCAGACTTACCACCGCCTCTTCCGCCGCCCGGGGGTGGATGGCCTAGTTCCAGTCAGGCGCCCCCCAGTTCGAAATGGCGGAGGTAGCTGCAGCCTTGAGGTCTTTAGCTGCAACGCAACAAGTTATGCAGGAGCAATTTGCACAGCTCAGCCAAACTATGATGAGGCCACCTGGAGTCTCACCGGATATGATCACTCCGGCGGTTGTTCAGCCTCATACTGACGCCAGGGGACCACCCCAGGCACCAATGAAGGACCAGCCTGCACCCCAACGGAGAAGGGACGTTGCTGACCCTAGGCGCTTGCGCCTGGGGAGGCAAGGAAACCCTTGACCAGAGGACAGGTATGATGATCTAGAGGCGGAAGAAGCCCCGGAAGACTGGCGGGAGCCCTATAAGGTGTCAGATAACACTGTACTGCCTCTTAGGAAGAGTCAAGGTTATGTCGGCCGAAGAGGTGAAGAGGCCCGATAAAGATGGTCGGCCTTCGAGAGACTGGACCCGATAAATGACCTAAGACAGAGACTGTCGAGATCAAGGAGCGCAGTAGGCTCTCAGAGAGGGAACAGGCATGGTCGGCCAGACCAAGGCCGACCCTGTGAAAGAAGAGGCAGGAAACAGGAAGAGGTCAACAGCCAACGTGTCGTGGTAGGGGAACCCTTGGTCCATCCTAGGGAGATGGCAGGGGATAACCTCGGCCAAGTCGATGGCCGAAGACCATGGAATGATTCTATCCAACGCCTTGAGGAAAAGATAAGAGACCTCATTAAAAGAAGGGACCCATTGCAAAGGGGTTACTCAGAGGGCTCCCCATTTGTGGCTAGGATAGTGGGGTTCCCAACCCCAGCTAAGTTCAAGCCTCCTACGATATCTCCCAAGTATGATGGCAGCACTAACCCTGTGCATGATATTGAGATGTATCAATCGGCAGCAGACATCTACTCGATACCCGATGAGATGAAGTGTAGAGCCTTCTCTGGGACCTTAACAGGGGCTGCACACAGTTGGTTCACCTCCCTTCCGAAGAACTCAATTGAGAACTTCAAAGGCTTGGCTGAGCAATTCATCCATAACTTTTGCTTTAGGGTGAGGCCTCAAAAGAAGACTACCCACCTGCTGTATGTCAAGCAAGCTAAGGGTGAGAGCCTAAGAGACTACATAGCAAGATTCAATAAAGAAAAGTTGGAAGTCAAAGATTATGAAGAGAACATAGCCATGACCGCCCTGATAGGAGGTCTCCAAAAGGGGAAGCTATTGTGGAAACTGGCGAAAGATCCCCCTAGGTCTATGGCGGAGCTGCTGGCAACCGCAGGGAAAGTAATGAATGCGGAAGAGGCAATGGCCGCCAAGTATAAGGATGAGAACCGCGGTGGCAGTGGAAAGTCCCAAAGTAAGAAAGATGGGAAGAAGAGATCGGGTGATGACAAGTTCGCTCACTATACTCCTCTTACTGTGAGCTATGAGCACATCCTCAATGAGATCAATAATGACAGGGCTTTGAGATGGCCAGAGAAGCTGAAAGCTCCACCACATAAGAGGAACAAAGACCTATGGTGTGAGTTCCACCAGGATCATGGTCACGTCACAGATAGATGCTTCGCTTTGAAGGATGAGATTGAGAAGATGTTAAAATTTAGGAAATTGAGAAAATATGTAGACGGTAAGGCTCCTAAGAGTGGAAGAGATGACCATAAGAAAAGGAGGAATGACAGATGCCGTGACAACATCCCGGCCTGAAGAGACGATGATTCAGAAGGTGATGATGAAGATGATCCGGATCTCCCACCAAAGGATGACAACACCCCGGTGAAGAGGGTTGGTATGATCTCTTTCGGTGTTAGCACAATATGAGAAGGATTTGCAGGAGGTGGATCTGAAGTAGCTGATAGGAAGCCTCATGTAGCCGAGGCCAAATCAGTGGCCAAGCTTGAAGTTGTGAATCTAACGTCTTCCGATACAGTACAGAAGAGGAAGAAAGTAGACATGAACACCCTCGTAGTTGGGTTCTCCAGACTCGACTTCAGAGGCATCTTAGCCCCCCATGATGACCCTTTGGTCATAACGACAAGGGTGCATGGATATGAGGTGTAGAGGATCCTCGTGGATGGGGGAGCTCGGCAGATGTGATGTTTTGGCCTTGCTTCAAGAGCTTAGGCCTTAGTAGAGCAAGAATGGTCCCCTATCACCACCCCCTGATAGGCTTCAGTGGTGAAAAGGTTCACCCCTTGGGCATGTATGAGATGGACGTACGGATGGGTGACGAATGGCCTAAGAGGTTGACCAGGAGGATTAATTTCTTCGTGATGGACGAGAGTGTCTTCTCGGCCTATAACCTCATCATAGGAAGGGTGGCCCTTAGGGAGTTCGAGGTTGTGCCGTCAACGGTCCATCAGATGCTAAAATTCTCGACTCCTTATGGAGTAGGGGAAGTGCAAGGTGACCAGACCACAGCGAGAGAATGTTACTTCAACTCGGCTGAAGAGAGAGAAGCCCATAAGAGGGCAACCACCACTTATAGCATTGATACTCTTGATCCAAGAAATGAAACAAAATTGAAGAAGGGAGAGTCCGCGAAAGAGGTAGAATCCATCGTCCACGAGCCGGAAAAAACCATCCAGGTCGGCAAAGCCCTTAATCCGGAAATCAAGGAAGAGCTAGTAAAATTCCTCAGGAAGAGGCATAGTCTCTTCGCATGGAGTCACGTGGACATGCCTGGCATCAACCCTGAGGTGATGAGCCACAAGCTCAACGTGACCAGAGATGCCAAGCCGATCAAGCAGAGACGAAGAGTCTACTCCAGGGAGAAATACAACGTCATCCGAGAAGAGGTCAAAAAGCTAGAAGAGGTCGAGTTCATAAGAGAGGTTATTTACCCAGAGTGGATCTCAAATGCAGTCATCGTGCCTAAGGCCAATGGGAAATGGCGAATGTGTGTGGATTTCACTGACCTGAACAGATATTGCCCAAAAGACAGCTACCCCTTACCGCGGATAGATCAGATGGTGGATGCTACAGCAGGACATGAGATCATGAGCTTCATGGATGCGTATTCAGGCTATAACCAAATCTTCATGGATGCCGAAGACTCAGAGAAGACAGCTTTCATTATAGACAAAGGAACGTACTGCTACAAAGTGATGCCCTTCGTTTTGAAAAATACAAGGGCAATGTATCAACGTCTTGTCAATAAGATGTTCGAAGAGAAAATAGGTAAGACCATGGAGGTGTATGTAGATGATATGCTAACGAAGAGCTTGAAAGCTTGTACTCACGTAGCGGACCTTGAGAAGACCTTCGATGTTATGGACTCATACAGAATGAAACTCAACCCAGCAAAGTGTGTCTTCGGAGTAGGAGCTGGGAAGTTCTTGGGATTCATCGTTAACCAGAGAGGAATTGAAGCGAACCCTGAGAAAATCAAGGCATTACTCAACATGAAGACTCCTAGGAGTATCAAGGATGTTCAAAGACTCACGGGAAGAGTGGCTTCCCTTAATAGGTTTGTTTCTAGGGCAACGGACAAGTGTCTTCCATTCTTTAAAGTTCTAAGAAAGGCCTTCCAGTGGGACGAAGAGTGTGAAAAAGCCTTCAACCAACTCAAGTCCTACTTAGGGTCTCCATTATTGCTGTCTCGGCCCATCGCAGGAGAAAGGTTGTTTGTATATCTGGCAGTCTCTGAATCAGCCATCAGCGCAGCCATCATACGGGAAGAGGATGGGATCCAAAGGCCTGTATACTTCAACAGTAAGGCCCTTCAAGGGTCTGAAAAAAATTATCCCCGCATCGAAAAGTTGGCTTATGCCCTAATACATGCCTCAAGAAAAATGAAGCCTTACTTTCAAGCTCACTCCATGGTAGTCCTCACTGACCTGCATAAACATTATAAGTTCGGGAGATTGATGACATGGGACATCGAATTAGGAGAATATGATCTTACCTACCAACCTAGGACAGCCATCAAAGGGCAGGCCCTCGCAGACTTTATTACAGAATTCACCTGGGAAGAGGCCGAGACAGAGAAAGTCCCAGAGGATGCCAAAGAGACAAACCGTAGTGTCTTCCGAAATTCGGAAGAGACGACACCAAACGTCTTTCGAGATCGGGAAGAGGTCATCTCAGGCAAAACCCAGAGCAGAATAAAAGAGAACGAAGAGGATCGATACCTCTTCAAGCAAGGAGTTATGACATAATGGCTCTTCTCATCAGATGCAGACATTTGGATCCTCTTCGTTGATGGCTCTTCCGGCGATAGTGGAAGCGGTGCGGGGCTAATACTCTCGGCTCCAGATGGCGCCAACATCGAATACGCCTTGAGATTCAACTTCCATGCCTCAAACAACGAGTCTGAGTATGAGGCCATGATAGCAAGCCTCTTATTAGCAAAAACTCTTCGCGTAAGAAGTCTCCTGCTCCACAGCGACTCAAGGTTAGTTGTCAATCAAGTGCTGGGAGCCTATGAGGCCAAGAATGAGAGGATGGCAAAGTACCTGGAGAGAGTTAAAAAGATGTTAGAATATTTTGAAGAGGCAAAACTGAAGAGAGTGACTCGATAAAGTAACAGCCACGCTGATGCATTGGCAAGGTTAGCTTCGGCAAGGAAGACAGAGGTTATAAAGACCGTTCCGATCGAAGTCTTAGGAAAGGAAACCATTGAGGAAGAAGAGGTATGTAACCCTTGTCAAAATTTAAACCTAGGAGACTCATATAACGACCCACTCGTCAGATACCTAAGAGAGGGAGAGCTGCCTGAGTCCAAACTAGAAAGGAGAAAGTTGAGATATAGGGATGCCAAGTTCTCAATGGTAGGAGACGTCTTGTACAAAAAGGGGTTTCTATTGCCTCTCCTCAGATGTGTGCATCCCATGGAAGTTCCCCGGGTCTTACAGTAGGTTCATGGGGGTTCTTGCTCTAGCCACATAGGGGAAGACCCCTGGCCAAGAGGATCATCACTCAGGGATACTGGTGGCCTACCTTGTCCAAGGACGCTGCAGACTACGTGAAGAGGTGCGACAAATGCCAAAGGTTCACCACTATCCCTCATCAACCCCATCAGCCTATGACGTCAATCTCTTCTCCATGGCCATTTGCGGTACGGGGAATTGACTTAGTAGGACCCTTGCCAAGAGCTGTCAACAACTATAGATTCTTGATAGTTGCCATTGACTACTTCTCAAAGTGGGTGGAGGCAGAGCCGATGATAACAATCACAGAGCAGAAGACCTTCCAGTTCATTTGGAGGAATGTCATATGCAGATATGGCCTCCCAAACACTCTCATCTCGGATAATGGGACCCAGTTCAAGAACTCCTCCTTAGAAAAGTACTGCCTAAGAGTAGGGATTAAGCAGTTCTTCTCATCTCCTGGTCGACCTCAGGCAAATGGTCAGACCGAGGTCACAAACAGAACTATCTTGGACGGAATAAAGAAGAGGTTAGAAGATGCGAAGAGAAGATGGACTGAAGAGGTCTACACTATGCTATGGGCCTACAGAACCACGGCAAGGACACCAACAGGAAAAACCCCGTTCATGCTGGCACATGGCTCTGAGGCCGTCATACCAACGGAAGTAGGACTCCCAACTCATCAGATTCAGACCTACGACCTTGACAATAATGGAAAAGAGAGGAGGTTAGACCTAGATCTTATCTAAGAGAGAAGAGAGGACGCAGAGGTCAGACAAGCAGTCTACCAGCAGAGGGCAGCGAAATTCTACAACCAGAGGGTGAAGTCAAGACCCATTGCAGTAGGAGACCTAGTGATGAAGAAGACCCTACAGAAAGCAAATAAGCTTCACCCAAACTGGCATGGCCCCTACAAAGTGATAGAAAAGTTTGTGCCTAGCACTTACAGGCTAGAAAACCTAGAAGGAGAACCTTTCACTAACCCATGGAATGCTGATCACCTAAAGAGATATTAGATATGATGTTGCATAGAGTTTTATGTAAATGTACCATCTTATTATGAAGAGGTTATTAATGAATATCAGTTCCCATGACAGTTCTTGCTACATTCTTAAATTAGAGATTAATTATGAGGATAACATCTTAGGTGATGACCTCAGACCCTCATAACACCAAAGTGGTGACGGGGTCTGAGCTCAGACACCATAATGAGATGACCTCAGACCCTTAACATCATTAATTTGGTGAGACTAATTATGGGGGTAACATCTTAGGTGATGACCTCAGACCCTCATAACACCATTCAGTGGTGACGAGGTCTGAGCTCAAACACCATAACGAGATGACCTCAGACACTTAACATCATTAATTTGGTGAAGACCCTTAACATCATTAATTTGGTGAAGACTTATTATGGGGGTAACATCTTAGGTGATGACCTCAGACCCTTATAACATCATAATTTGGTGACAAGGTCTGAGGTCAGACACCATAACGAGATGACCTCAGACACTTAACATCATTAATTTGGTGAAATTCATTATGAGGATAACATCTTAGGTGATGACCTCAGACCCTTATAACATCATAATTTGGTGACAAGGTCTGAGTTCAGACACCATAATGAGATGACCTCAGACCCTTAACATCATTAATTTGGTGAAATTCATTATGAGGATAACATCTTAGGTGATGACCTCAGACCCTTATAACATCATAATTTGGTGACAAGGTCTAAGGTCAGACACCATAACGAGATGACCTCAGACACTTAACATCATTAATTTGGTGAAGACCCTTAACATCATTAATTTGGTGAAGACCCTTAACATCATTAATTTGGTGAAGACTTATTATGGGGGTAACATCTTAGGTGATGACCTCAGACCCTCATAACACCATTTCATTGGTGACGAGGTTTGAGCTCAAACACCATAATGAGATGACCTCAGACCCTTAACATCATTAATTTGGTGAAGACCCTTAACATCATTAATTGGGTGAAATTAATTATGAGGATAATATCTTAGGTGATGACCTCAGACCCTTATAACATCATAATTTGGTGACAAGGTCTGAGGTCAGACACCATAATGAGATGACCTCAGACCCTTAACATCATTAATTTGGTGAAATTTATTATGAGGATGACATCTTAGGTGATGACCTCAAACCCTTATAACATCATAATTTAGTGACAAGGTCTGAGGTCAGACACCATAATGAGATAACCTCAGACCCTTAACATCATTAATTTGGTGAAATTCATTATGAGGATAACATCTTAGGTGATGACCTCAGACCCTTATAACATCATAATTTGGTGACAAAGTCTGAGGCCAGACACCATAATGAGATGACCTCAGACCCTTAACATCATTAATTTGGTGAAATTCATTATGAGGATAACATCTTAGGTGATGACCTCAGACCCTTATAACATCATAATTTGGTGACAAGGTCTGAGGTCAGACACCATAATGAGATGACCTCAGACCCTTAAACATCATTAATTTGGTGAAATTCATTATGAGGATAACCTCTTAGGTAATAACCTCAGACCTTCATAACACCATTCATTGGTGACAAGGTCTGAGCTCAGGACCATTGGTTGAGTTTAAACAAGTCCATTGCAAAAAGACAAGCTAAGAAAGAGGACTTCAGAGGTTAAAGCTCAGATTACAAATTAATGATTAGCAGACACCATAACAATGGAGATAAGAATAAAAAGTATCACATGACCTTCAATGAAAAGAAAGTGAAGATGGTCCTCATCAGAAGTTGATATATATATTCAGAAATTATATGTTCAATGATTACAGACAAAAGTTCCACAAAATAGTTAAGTTACAAGCAGTGATCAAAATATCCTAAGAGTCTAAGGGGGGAACGTTGACACCCTCGGCTTGGTTAGAGACCTCGGCTGCATCATCACAAGGGTCTACCCCTCTAACTTCGGTGACCTCTAACGTAGCAGTCTCTGCAGGAGCGGCAGCCTCTTCCTCAACCTCTTGAAGAGCTTGGGCAAATTGTGGATCAGCAAAGCCAAGACCCACGAAATCAGAGGCCTTCAGAGTGTCGGCCTCTCTCTCTTTGATGTCAGCCCATTTAGTAGTGGCTTTGATACCTCTTTCAAGGTATTCAAAGCCAAACCCCATGAACTCATCAGAGGATTTGTAGTCGGCAATTATCTTCTCAGAGGCGTCCTCAAGGGCAGCCCTGACAGCTGAGTTGACCTTTTGCTGCAGAACGTCGTCCTTAGCCTTTAATGCAGCTGCATGATCCTTGCCGAGCTAGGAGATGTCCTTCTCCAACCCCTTCACCTTCTCCTCAGAGCCCTTCTGCTCAGACTTGAGGTGCTCTATCTCTGCGTACAGAGTACTCTGAACTTTCTCGGCCTCTTGCCCCTTTTTGATGAGAGGCAACTTCCTCAGAGTCCAGTTCGATAAATGGTGCATAGCGGTCAAACCCTGCATGTTTAGTGATCATAAGTAAGCTGAAGAAGAATCAGATGTTACACTTAGAAGAATTTGTAATGAAGGATCAAATCATACTTGAACGGCTCTGTGAAGGACGAACTCAACCACCAATGGGGTGTCCATAGCCCTGTAGAAGCGTTTGTCAGCCTCGGTCATTACAGAGTCGATGGCATCTAGGGCCTGCATGCTGTGGACGACTACACTATCAGTTAACTTCAACAGATCCAGACGAGCTGACAGGATGTCAGCTGAAGAGATAGGGATGGCAGCTTTAGTAGTCTTCTTCCTCAGCCTCTGATCCTCAGGGGCATGATCTTCGGGAGCCCTCTTCTTTTTGGCTGGGGGCTTAGAGGCCGAGGGAGCTGGGTGAGGAGCGCTAAGACCTGCTTTTTTGGCAAGTCTTGTCAAGCTCGGTGCAACCATCTCCCACAGATCGTCTGGAATATCCCTTGGCCGCTCTGTAAAAAATTAGTAGACATGAGTTAGATAATCAGATATGAATAAACTTAGAGGTTAAACTTGCAAAACAAAAATGCTTACCAAGCTCGGCAAGGGGACTTCCACCCAGACCTGTCCCAGAGAGGAAGTCGGGAGTCATCAGATGTTCAAACCTGACAAATAGACCATTTACCCCCTGATCTTGAAGGGCTTTCACCTTCTAGAGGTTCTATAGACTTAAGCCAAGGTCGGCCCTGGCAGATATGGTGACCTTACCCCATCTCAGGGGCATCCTCTGCTCCAGATTGGAAGAGGGAACACATGGGCCAAACTCCCATGGCCCTGAAGTAAAGAAGTACCGAGACTTCCAGTTATGGTTGGAAGTCTGGGTCACCTAAAGCAATTTCTTCTCAGGCCTTCGAGCTACAAAATGGTAGTAGCTCGGATGATTTTTGGCCGAGTAAGGAACATAACAACCTACGAAGACCTGAACTGGAAGGTCTGAATGGTGGACAGCCTTCCATAACATTATGGACCCTATTAGGATTCTCCAGGCATTAGGAGAGAGTTGGGAGGGGGCCAAATTAATGTAAGAGAGGATGGACCTGATAATGGTGTGAATGGGCAGACGCACCCCCGGCTTGAACATCTGCTCGTACAAACAGATCTCGCCGTCTCGGCCATGATAAGCCCTGTCTTCCCTCAGAGGTCTCCTAAGTTTTATTGAGGGGATGATAGAATACAGATATCTGAAGCAGAGAAGGTCTACCTCAGTAATAGTACTCTCATGCTCGGCCGCCTCAGAGATGTCGGCATCGCTCTCAACCTCATCATCATCCAACTCAACGTCGGCTGGAGCAAATGTTAATGGGTTACTCAGAAACCTCTGAGCGAACTCTGCCCCGGTGACGGCCGACATAGGGATGGCGTCAATTGGTGGTGGAATGTCCACACTCGGCTCAAGAATTTCAACCTCCGAGGACGACCCTGAGGTGCTTGAGTGGTTATGGGACGAGGCTTGCCTGGAGACCTCGGCCTGATCAGGCCTAGGTGTGAAGTCCATGGCCTCTTGAAAGGTATCCACAGACATGGGGTCAGAGGTAGACGATTCAGACTCAGACATAGGTATGGGATCAGTAGGAACCTCTGTCTGATAGAAGTTCTCTGGGGGGTCAGGATATATCACCTTCAGAGGTGGTGGAAATATGGGTCTAATGGGAAACTCTTATTATCTACGAGCCTCCTCCTGTGCTCTTTCTATTTGACTAATATTTTCTAAAGTCTTCTCTCTAAGAGAGGGGAACTCCTCAAGAAGCTGATATAAGGGTCTGAGCATCAGAGGATGACACTACACTTGGGATTTTCCTAAACTCCAAAGATTACAAACAAGACTGGATGATAAAATAAAGGAATATAAAGATCAAACTACTTAAATTTGGCAAGAAAAGATCGCTTGAAATTATGGTGGTCTCGCCGGAAAGCTAAGAAACTCGCCGGAAAGTACGAAAATAAGGGTGCTTGCAGGAAAAATGAAGGAAAAAGTATGGTAAACCTGACCTGAGGATGAAATGGTAAGGAAGGGAGGAGAAGACGCGAGAAATCACCACCCAAATGCCTTGAACCAAGATCTTTCTAGAGAGAGAGAGCTGAAGAAATGCTAGCGGCTGAAATGGAAGAAATGAAAAAGAAAGAAGGAAAGAAGGGTTCAAAACCCTTATATACTCAGGCACAACTCCCAAGGCCCATCATTGCCTTGGCAGCCCCAAAGGACGGCTGACAGCACACGCCTACCAAGCAAGAATGTTCCAGCATTGGACAAGTGTCAAGCAAGTATTGGCTTCTAACAGACAGGCATCGGAGGTGTAGTAATCCCCTAGCCACTTGCTCTCACATATGACTAAGGGATGGGGGGTGATTGATATGCCCCAAGTGTAACCTCGGCCAAGAGACACCAACCTCGGCCGATATTATGGCCGATGCTGGGCATATCTTGGACACACAATATAACCCCTCGGCCATATCAAGGTCGACCTAGGCCGACACTACCATGAGCCCCTCTCAGGGACGTCACAAGGATCGACAGCATTCTCGTATACCTTGGAATGGAAACCTCGGCCAGGTGTAGGCCGAGCTCGCAGGAAGCCACCAGCAACCTCATCAAGCCACCAGTTCAACCTCGTCTCAGGCCGACCTTGCCCATTTTCTCGGCCAGGATTAGGCCGATACCTCTGCAGAATCCTCAGACTGAATAGGTATCAAGACTCACCAACCTTGGCCTCACCAAGGCCGAGGTCATACCCTAGACGCGATAGCCGAGCACCTGCTGACATTTGGATAAAGACACGTGGACACAAATCAGTTATAACAAGATTATTCCCCACACGTGGGGAGAATATTGCATCATCATTCTCTACATGTGACAGTGATATATAGCACTCCCACACTGGTGAGGTAACCACACACATGCTCATTGCATGCATGGGGGGTACATTACACCCCCTAGGTACTATATATAGAGGTCATCCTCTACCTTGCAAAAGGATCCCATATATTCAACCCTAGCTGAAACTCTATCTAGATACACAGTAGAGAGAGAAAGCTTGAGAGGTTGTATCCATGGCCATTAGAGCCTTATTGCAGTGAGATTATTCACACACACACAGTGGACGTAGGCCAACCTAGGCTGAACCACTTATATCCTGGTGTACTCTCCCCTTCTCCTCATCTCATTCTCTTGCCATTTACATAACTATGCCGCCATTGTTGTTCTTAGATTGAGCTTAAAAACACCCTACCTGGTGGTGTTGATTCCGGCATCATCACACCTAAGGATACTTTTGATGTTCATTCGTTAAGGGTACACATATGCATCGTGCACATATCATTGATTGAGTTTATTTACTTATCGAATGTGTTCACACCCATTCATTTCATTTCCATGACTTGGTTGTTTGAGTTTAAATCCATGGTGTGATTTTTTTTGTATCCTATTTTTGTATAAAAATTTAAAAAATCAAAAATAGTTTGTGGATGTTTTGGGGACATACCTTTGCATGCGCGTAGCTTGATCATTGTTTGCTATGCATTTTATCGTGACACTCCATGTTTTGATTTTTTCTTCTTATCTGTCTATTTGGGGACATCATAAAAAGGGGGAGAAAGGATTATCATGTTATGGGGGAAGTTTTTGCATTTTGGGAGAGATTTGATTATTAATGCTTTATTCCTATATCATTTCAAACTCGATGCGTCACAATGGGTTTTGCTTTATCTCATGTGTGTAGGTACAAAGATTGAAGATCATGATGTTGCACACCCTGATGAGAATAGCTTTGAGAGTTTTAATGTTGAAGAAAAATTTGAGAACTTGCAAATTTTACCTTTTCAGTTTTGGGATTCATGGGAGGGTAGATTTGTATAGGCATTTTGGTTTTTGATAATTCAGATGTTTTTATGTATGTACCGGCATATACATAGGGGGAGATTTGTAAGGACATATTTTTAATAAGCCCGTCACAATTAATTATGTCGTATACCGCTACAAGTCATCGAAGAATTGAAGAAGTTTTCATCTACAAAAAGCCAATCCGAATTACAAGTGGTCTTCAACATTCTATCCCAACAATATAACATTTGGTTAGATAATGTTTCAAGTTTCATTTACATTTCATATTAAGAGTGTTGGGATATTTTTAAAAGGTTTTTAAAAAAAAAAGCTTTTATATAAAAATGTTTTTTTAAAGAGGTTTTATAACTGTTATTAAGAGAAAGTTTTTTTTTGAAAAGATTTGTGAAAAACTGCTACTGCAGTAACGTACCTCGGTTTCGACGTCATGGTCATTCAAGTGAGATCTCTATCTCGTTCGAACGACATTGGGATGCCGCGCATAGTCGTTCAAACGACACGCGATCTCTTTCAAGCGAGATGGGGTTCTCGTTCGAACGACCCTGCTTTTTGGCTGACACGCTGCTGTAATGCTTATCTTTTGACCGACTCATATTTTGTATAAAAAAGGGTCCTGGCAGCCTAGAAAAAACGTGGAGAACAGTTTTAACTTTTAAGAGTCTAATTCTTTTGAAACTTTTGTGTATCTGCCCAGATTTAATTCAATACCTTTTGGCAGAAAGTTTTTCTCCAATAATTTTAAGGGTTCAAATGTTTTGTTTTTAATTTATAAAATCCCAATTACTTTTATGTGAATTATTTTGTGGAACCCAAGAGCATATTTTGCCTTTGTTTATACTTTGTGGGGAGAGCTCTACAACTGACAGTTGCATGCTATTGTGGAGGGAGTCCATATAAACTTCACTCTTATGGAGAAGCAGTTTTTCTTCTTCATTGCCGCCCTCCTGAAAAGGGAAAATTCCAGCCGTAACTTGCGGAGGAGCCGTCTTCTTCTTCACTGCTGCCCTCCTGGAAAGAGAAAGTTTCAGCCGAGACATCAGAACCGACTCCTGCGGGTATTTCGTATGTCACCCTATTTCATTGTAATCCGTGTAAGCCGTTTTCTTACAAAATATAGTGAAATAAAAGGTTTTGCCCCTTCGACGGATTTTTCCTGAAATTGTTTGTTTTATCCTGCATGCTTTATTTTATTGGATAAATCATCTAGATGCATGTTTTAGGGTTTAACTAAAATTTGGGATTAATTAAAATTGAATTTTATTTGAGAAGTCGCAATATTTTCGCTGTAGCGATTCTACAAATTGGTATCATAGCTTATTTAAGCGATCACCACTTTTACGTATGATTCTCATTTGAAATGAACTAGACAACCCTTATATTGAATATAAAATGTCATTACATAGTTTTAAGAATAAAACGCCAATAAGGGTAACTTATAGGAATATGTCCAACGATAAGTGTGAAACCTAGTCTAGGTCACAACAACAAAGCCAACCACAAAATCAAACAAATAAACCCAACCACCAATAATAACATGCACAAAGCCAAAGACTAAAAGATATACATAATAAAACTCCTTATCACTAGATAAGGAAAAATAAATAATAAAAATTCCATATTATATATATATACTAGCGTATGCCCGTGCCTGAAGGCACGACGAAATTTTCCAAAGTACGTAATCGCGAAACGGTGACAATTTTTCAAAGTATGTAATAGCGAAACGTTAAAATTTTCGAAGTGTGTAATTACAAAGCCCCAAAAATTTCGTTCATCGACAAAACAAAGTGTAATTTTAAAAAAATTGGCCATAATATTCTTTATTTATAGGACTATCCTGCCAAACGTTAGTGTTCTCAATTGGCAACAAAACCTCATTTCGTGTTTATTTTGTAAAGTTCATTTTTGGTTAAAAAAACATTGGGTCGTGTTTGAGATAGGTAAACAATAATATTTAATCTCATGTCGTGTTTAATTGCAAAACAAAAAGTACGTAATTGCAAAAAAAGCCGTTACCCGGCAATAAAGTGAAATAAAAAACTCATACCCGGTTGACTCAAAATACATATTACTATATTCATACTCGGCACTATAATCAATAAACAAACCAAATCCATGGCAACAATATTCGTTTACATTAAAATTACAAAAAAAGGTACATCTAAATAAATGTACAATATTTCTATTCTAATTTAAAAAAATTTGGACAAAATTTCCTTCATTTATAGGACTATCCACCCTCTTTAAAAAAATAAAAATACTCAACAACAGCAATACTACAATATTCGAGTTCCATATTGGACCTCGTTTCAACCACTTCATCAATTTAACAATAATCAAATATATGTACATAATAAACCACTATTGATAAGTTCCTCCGAATCGAGTCAACCAGATAACTTGTTGAGTCAAGAATCGCACGCATCACCGTCAAGTGCACAGAGCTTTGCATGCACTCACACCCTAAAAACATGCAACATCAACATAAGATGTATGCACCACTATCGGTACGCATCATATAAAAAACACATGCATTGTTGATACCAAAATTAATATGCTGATATGGACGAATAATACGAAGACACATGTCAATCTACGTGGCACAATAGCAACGAGGAAGTTCATTTCCCCGACCAACTCATGTTCTCTCCGAGCAACGAGGATACACCGAGGAACTTTAGCACTCTGAGGTACTCCAACTCTCCGAGGAACTCCTGAGAAACGAGCAACTAAGGCGGTCCGAGCTGCATCTCGACCGAAGCATTAATTTCCAGATAATCAACAGTTCAACTATTCATTGAATGTTTATCATCTTGACGCACACGCTGCATTAAATGTATTACCCTTTCATATGTATATAATTTAATGTATCAACCCTTTCATGTACAGCCTAAGGGCTATAAATACCTTGTATCACCCTCATTCAAGGGGATCGGAATTTCTTGGTTGAAAACTAAGAATCGAGAATTCCCAAACATTCAGCAATAACATAACAGTGGACGTAGGCCATTCATATAAGGCTGAACCACTTTAAAAATCTTTGTCTCATTTTATTTATCTGTGATTGAATAATTAGAGTGATCTAGTTTTTTACATCAACAGATTGGCGCCGTCTGTGGGAACGATTGTTACTATCGTTTTTCCACCAAAAATCATTCATCATCAATGGCGGATAATCCAGAATCTAGCAATCGAAACGCTGGAAATACTGGAAATCCTCCAAATCCCTCTGCACCTCCAGATCTGGCCGGGATTATGACGAATCTGGCTCAAGGATAAACCGCCATGCAAGAAACAATGAGGCAACTCATACAAACCCTTCATGGCGGTGCACCTGCACGTTCAGGACAGCGAAGTGGTCAGAGGCAAACTTATTTACTTTCTTCACGATCAAGGCATACTGAGTCATATCGTAATGAGGATTCTGATGATTTCTCTTATCAACCTGGGCGAACTTCATCAATAAAGGCTACAGATACTAATCAACGTATCACCCTCTCTCCAGAAAGACCAGTGCCTTAGAAAGACTGAGTAGGGTGTCTCCTTTCAGTCGATTAGGACCTAGGAGGAATAGGAGTCCACCTAAGACCATGTCGAGGAGTTTTCGACAACCATCAGATCTAAGAAAGGATCAACACAATCACGACCAGTTGCTCGTCAAGATAAATCTCAGGAGGCTACTTCAGAACGATCTATAGCTCGAACTAACAAGCCCGATAAAGTAAATGATGCGTGGAAAGGCTCCATTCAGCGCTTGGAGGATAGATTGGGAGAAATGGTTAAGGCGAAAAATCCCTTACAATGAACTTTTGTTCAAGGGACACCTTTTGTCCAGGCCATTGTGGGTTTTCCTACCCAGTCAATGTTTAAAGCACCTGTGGTGACCCCCAAATATGATGGAAAGACAGATCCTGTTCTACACATAGAGAAATATCAAGCTGCAGCCGATATATATGCTGTCCCCGACGAGATGAGATGTAGAGCATTCTCAGGAACTCTTACTGGATCTGCCCAGATTTGGTACAACAATCTTCCTCGGGGTAAGATTTCAACTTTCTTTCAGTTGACTGAGTTGTTCATCGGTAATTTCTGTTTTGGAGCAAAGCCAGTAAAACGAGTAGCACATTTGTTAAGTGTTAGACAAAAATCTGGTGAGAGTACTAGAGATTACATAACTCGTTTCAATAACGAGAAGCTGGAGGTCATAGATTACGAAGAGAAGACAGCAATCACCGCTTTGATGAGTGGGTTATTGCCTAATAAATTGTATTACACTTTGACGAAAGATCCACCCAAAACTATGTCAAAATTGATGGCAAAAGCGACCAAAATCATGAATGCCGAGGAAGATATGGCTGCAAAGAAGAATATAGATAAAGACACCAAGGTGGAAGTCGACAAGTCTAAGAATAAAGAGCATAAGGGTAATGGCGGTGATAAACACCCCAGAAATAATAAGTCATCATGGGAAGTCTTGAAGAAATACGACAATTATACTCCTTTGAAAATGGGTATTCATCATGTCTTGGAAGAAATCAAGAACAACGAGGAAGTAAAATGGCCAAAGAAACTGAGGTCGGACCCTGATTCGAGGAGTAAGGATAAATATTGCGAGTTTCATAAAGATCATGATCACATGACCAAAAATTGCATAGCTGTTCAGAACGAGATTGAAACACTCATCCGAAGAGGAAAGCTAGCAAAATATGTTGATCGGGGAGGTGAAAGAAAAAATAATGACCGAGCTAGAGAGAGGTCTAGATCTCCTCGTCGAGCAGAGGAGAAAAAGAAGACAAACCATGAAGATGATCCAGAGGATGACCCCGATCTTCCCAAGAAACCAAGGCAGCCAGAACGAGAGGTATTTTCCATACGTTTTGGATCATTTGATTATAATGTTATTACAGGAGGAGATGCAGGAGGAGGAGACCTTACTGCAGAAAGAAAATCTTACCTCGAAGAGGTGCAAGATTGCTCGTACATTCAGCGAATAAATTTGGCCGAGGAGGATCGTCCGAGGAAGGTAAACAAAGAGAAGCTGGTTATTGGCTTTTCAAAAAATGACCTGGCAGGTGTCCTTTACCCTCACGACGACCCTTTGGTGATCAAAATGAGGATGAAAGAAGTAGTGATTTCAAGGGTGTTGGTAGACAATGGAAGTTCGGCAGACATCATGTACTATTCATGCTTTGACAGCTTGAATCTGAAATTATCTCAATTGGAACCGTATCACAGACCCCTCCTGGGTTTTGCTGGCAAGAAGGTTTTTCCACTTAGGACGATCAAGTTGGATATATTCATTGGAACTTGGCCTGCTTGTCGAACAGAAAGAATACGCTTCTTTGTGATGGATAAGAATGTGCAGTCAGCCTACAACATCATCATGGGAAGAGTTGGTTTGAAGAAGTTTGAAGCAGTTCCATCTACAGTGCATCAATGCTTAAAATTCCCAACAAACTTTGGAGTAGGAGTTGTGAAAGGTGATCAAAAAGTAGCTCGAGAATGCTATTATTCATCTGCCGAGCAAGAGGAGCTTGAGGAATCAAGGAAAAAGACTACTACCTACCAGGTGGAAGAAGATACAGAGATTGAAACTCTCGATCCCAGAGATGAATCCCAACTTGTAAAAGGACAGGTGGTGGAATCTACAGAAAATGTTATTCTGGACGACGAACACCCTGAACAAGTAACCCAGATAGGTTCATCGTTGGATGTTTCAATAAAACAGGAGTTGATAATTTTCTTGAGAAATAGGAAGAAAACTTTTGCATGGAGTCATGAAGACATGCCAGGAATAGATCCAAACTTCTTATGTCATGAGCTCAATGTGAATAAGGAGATCAAACCTATAAAATAGAGAAGAAGAGTATTTATCCCCGAGAAGAATCAAGTTATTCAAGAGGAGGTCGACAAGCTCCAGAAAGCTCAATTCATTGAAGATGTGAAATACCCGGACTGGTTGGTGAATGTGGTGATGGTAAAGAAGAAAAACAACAAATGGAGAGTGTGTGTTGATTTCACTGATCTCAACAAGGCCTGCCCAAAGGATCACTTTCCATTACCCAGAATTGATCAGTTAGTGGATGCTACCTATGGGCACGAGCTACTCAGCTTCATGGACGCTTATTCAGGCTACAACCAGATCAAGATGAAACCTGAAGACAGGGAGAGTACTTCTTTTATTACCCCTAGGGGTACTTATTGTTATAATGTTATGCATTTTGGTTTAAAAAATGCAGGAGCGACATACCAGCGGCTGATGAACAAGGTTTTTGCCGAACAAATCAGTTGCAATATGGAAGTCTATGTCGATGATATGCTGACAAAAAGCAAGAAAGCTGCTGATCATCTAGTTGATTTAAGTCAAACTTTTGATCAACTGGATAAATACCAGATGAAGCTCAACCCGACGAAGTGCACATTTGGAGTACGAGAAGGAATGTTTCTCGGGTACATTGTCAACCAGCGAGGCATTGAGGCAAATCCAGAAAAAATCAAAGCTCTTTTAGGATTGCGATCTCCAACAACAAAGAAAGAAGTGCAGAGTCTTACAGGACGAGTTGCAGCGCTCAACAGATTTGTATCTCGAGCAACAGATAGATGCTTACCATTCTTCAAAACACTTCGAAAAACTTTCGAGTGGAATGATGAATGTGAAAAAGCCTTTCAAGACTTGAAGAAATATCTGGGAACCCTCCACTGTTGTCGAGGCCAATAACAGGAGAAAAGTTGTACTTATACCTAGCAGTATCAGAGCATGCAGTCAACTCGGCATTGATTAGATCGGAGAATGGAGTCCAGAAGACAATTTATTACACAAGTAACGCTTTTCGAGGTGCAGAGATCAGGTACCCAAAGTTGGAAAAATTGACATTGGCATTAATTGAAGCAAGTAGAAGAATGAGGCCATATTTCCAGGCCCATACCATCATCGTGTATACCGATATGCCATTAAGACAAGCCCTTCATAAACCAGAAAAGTCAGGGAGACTGATGTACTGGGCAATAGAGCTCGGTGAATATGATATTGTGTATGAACCCAGGTCATCATTGAAAGGGCAAGCTGTAGCAGATTTTATAGCAGAGTTTACATATCCTGATACCCTTGAGGAACAAAAGTTGCTCACTGACCAACCTGTGGATGTTACAGGATCAACAGACATAAGTCCAGACCAACTCCGGTTGGTAAAAGGGCTTGTGGATGTAGAAAGATCATCAAATTCAAACCCAGACCAACTCCGGTTGGTAAAAGGGCGAGAAGAAATGGTCGACGAGGAATGAAAATTAACAGGGGAGGATGGAAGAGAACAGCAGATATTTCATCGAGGAACTCTATTGGATAAGAAATTTGAAGACGAGTTACCTACATGGAGATTATATGTAGATGGGTCATCCGGAACAACAGGTTGTGGAGCAGGGATTGTTTTGAAAATCCCAGACGAGATTGACATAGAATATGCCTTGCGATTTCAATTCAAAACCTCCAATAATGAGGCTGAGTATGAGGCCATGGTAGCAGGTCTTAATTTAGCAAAGATCATGGAAGCACAACAAGTGATGGTATTCAGTGATTCTCAATTAATTGTGAATCAGATGATGGGAACATATGCGGTTAAAGGAGAATTAATGGTCAAGTATCATGCAAAGGTGATGGAATTGCTGGAAGAATTTGACGCCATTCAGTTGATCAGAATACCCAGAATAGAAAATGCACAAGTAGACGCACTGGCCCGACTAGCATCAGCTACTCGTACCGAGCTGCGAAGAACGATACCAATTGAAGTACTGGAAAGTCGGAGCATAGATGAAGACCTGACGATGAATGTTATTACCCTTGATCTAGGACCATCTTGGATGGATCCCATCAAGGCATATATTGAAGAGGGAGAATTACCAAAGGACGAGCTCGCGGCAAAGAAATTGAAGTTTAAAGCTGCTCGGTATGTACTAACTAATGGTGTTTTGCACAGACGAGGAATTATGGTAGGCTTGCAAAGATGTGTACATCCCTCCGAGGTGAAAGAATTGATTAAAGAGATCCATGAAGGGTCATGTGGAGCCCATATAGCAGGTCGGACACTTTTACAAAGGGTGATGACACAGGGATATTTCTGGCCGACGATGAGGGCTGATTGTATAGCCTACGCCAAGAAATGTGATAAGTGCCAACGTTTTTCCTCCATCCGACGAACTCCACAAGCATTGTTAACACCCATAACTTCTCCTTGACCATTTGCCATGTGGGGAATTGATTTGGTTGGACCACTACGAACGACCCGAGGAAGATTCAGGTACCTCGTCGTTGCAGTGGATTATTTTACTAAGTGGGTAGAAGCTGAGCCACTTATTGATATGACGTACGAGAGGGTATACCAGTTTGTTTGGAAGAATATCATCTGTAGATATGGTCTCCGTCATGCCTTCATCACAGACCATGGAACACAATTCGATAACGAGGAGTTTGCTGCATATTGTCAACAATCAAACATCCTGAAGACCCATTCAGCACCAGGTCATCCTCAAATCAATGAGCAGACTGAGGTGACAAACATAACACTACTAAATGGTTTGAAGAAGAGGCTAAGTGAGGCTAAAGCTAATTGGATTAATGAGCTACAGTCAGTATTGTGGGCTTACCAAACAACTCCCCGAACAGCAACTGGAGAATCACCATACATGCTGGCATTTGGAAGTGAGGCTGTAATACCTGCTGAGTTGGGTCTCCCAACACACAGGGTGCTGAATTTCAATTCCCCAATCAGCGACTTGATGAGAAGATTAGATTTGGACATGCTCGAGGAGGTTAGAGAGGAAGCAGCCATTAGGAATGCTGCATATCAACAACGAACAGCTCTGTTTTACAACAAGAGGGTGAAGAAATGAGATTTAAAAGAAGGATATTACGTACTAAAGAAGGTCATTCAGAAGCACAATAAATTGGAGGCAAATTGGCATGGACCTTACCGAGTTACAGAAGTTGTTCGACCAGGAACTTATCGAATAACAACTCTAGAAGGAGAGGAATTCAAGAATGCATGGAATGCTGAACACCTACGCAAGTATTATCAGTAATGTAAAATGTAAAGCAGTTCTATCAATATGAATAAAACGATGATGTTTCACCATCTTCTCTCCTTTTATTGAAAGTTTTTCGGGGAATACTAGTGTTGTACACTACGCTGCTCGACAAATAGCAAAAAGAAAACGATAGTTCAGACCCACGACCAACTCCGGTTGGTAAAAGGGCGAGAACAAAATATACTCCTTTGGTTAGGAGGCGTACACTTGCGTGATCAAATTCGGTTGGTAAAAGAGCTTGTGGACAAGATAGTTCGAAAGAACCAAAATATACTCCTTTGGTTAGGAGGCGTACACTTGCGTGATCAACTTTGGTTGGTAAAAGAGCTTGTGGACAAGATAGTTCGAAAGAACCAAAATATACTCCTTTGATTAGGAGGCGTACACTTGCGTGATCAACTTCGGTTGGTAAAAGAGCTTGTGGACAAGATAGTTCGAAAGAACCTGATAGTTCGAGCGTGATCAACTTCGGTTGGTAAAATAGCGAGAACAAATTATACTCCTTTGGTTATGAGGCGTACACTTGCGTGATCAACTTCGGTTGGTAAAAGAGCTTGTGGACAAGATAGTTCGAAAGAACCAAGATATACTCCTTTGGTTAGGAGACGTACACTTGCGTGATCAACTTCGGTTGGTAAAAGAGCTTGTGAACAAGATAGTTCGAAAGAACCTAACAGTTCAAACCCACGACCAACTTTGGTTGGTAAAAGGGCAAGAACAACATTCTTAAAAATGCCAATTTCGGATAGTTAAGAAACAACTTATGGTGGTCGGAAGGTAAAACTATTCCAGAAAATACAAAATATTCCAAACTGAGCCAAGTATAGTTGGTCGGGGATAAAAACCCACTAACTGTAGTTGGTCAACGAGGAGAACTTATTGACGAGGAGGGTCCATCAACCTGGTTGGTCGGACACATTTTATGAAAACTCTCGCTAATTATACTTGGTCGACGAGTACAATTTAACAACCTTAGTTGGTTGAAAAAATTTTAAACATTTTTATTATTAAGTGATCGAGCAACATTTTTTGATACTTGTAACTGTTTATTACTAAGTTGGTTGATGAACAGCACAAAATTGTTATCTTTTTAACAGATACATATGCACGAATATAAAGTGTTAGACAAGTACAAAAGAATAACAATACGGATTTGCAAACAGAAAACGAAAGTCTTTCATTAAAATAAATTACAAGTTACATATATATGCTAACTATTACATTGAAAATCCTATTCTATTGGTTTTTTCCTTCAGCCTTCGATACAGGTTCTTCGCCAGCAGGAGGACCATTTAATGTCTGGGGAGAATTGATAAAATTCAAGTCCTTCAACATTCTGGCATTCATTACTGAAGGAGTATCCAAGAGATGCTCGGGACGAGATAATTCAATCTGAGAATGAAGACTATAGTCACCAAGGTATTTTGAAATTAAGCTCCGAGGAATGGCACGAGCTGGGATCCATTCCATGTCTAGTTTATAAGGCGGCACAGGCAAGACTAGTAGCCCAGGAGCATGATAATCCCATAAATAATGGCCCTGCTCTAGCTTTAACACACCCAGGGCGTTCAACCATCCTTATTTATAACCTTCATTATTGGCATTTTCAAGACGAGCATCCAAGTGACAAAGGGCTTCATTGTAGCCTGCCATCCAAAACTCACGAGGTTGTTTGTGGAATTGGAAAGTTATTCTCTCTAGTTCCTCGTGAAGGCTCCTGGCAAAAACATCTTTATTATTCAAAGCAGACTTCGTCGCAGTAAGTTGATCTTCCAAAGATAGGTTTTTCTTGGACATTTCAGACAAAGCCCGATCTTTGGCGTTCAGTTGGTACGCTTGGGTTTCCAATGTTGACAGAGTACGAGCTTCTTCAATACTACGAGGAGTTCTTGATCGACCCCGAGCAGCTGAAGTACTTCGTTCCTCGTTAACATCCTGGGCAGCTCTTCCTCGTCCACGAGAACCTCTTCCTCATCCCCGAGCAGTAGCAGAAACACCAGACTCTCTTAAAGTATCCAATTCTTGCCTTAATTTGGAGTTTTCAACCTCTAAGAATGAGAATCCTTCATCAGTGACTGGTATCAAGGAAGTAGAGGATGAAGCTGCAGACTCATATTGTGCCAACTTTTTCTACAAATTGTTGTTCTCTTGTTGGCCACAGCTCGGTCAAGTAAATCCTTCAGGTACTGATAAGCCTCAATTGCTTGTTCTGAAGCATCATGGCCAAGGATGTCAGCAATCTCTGATACACTCAAATTTGTATGACCAGCCTTATAATATTCATGGCATTGCTGCATCAGCTTTGTATCATGTGCAGATATCAGTTCCATTCTAGCCACAAAATAATAAAGAAGAGAAGGCAAGAGTTAATAAATAAAAACAGACAGAGCATCAACAATGAAGAGGAACAAAAAGATGTGATTTTATTACATCATCAACAAGATTACATCGTTTGGAATACAGAGGATAAGTAAAAGAAGAACAAAAAAAGAGTACCGAACAACTTCACACCTTTTCCTTGTCTCCCAAGACTTTCTTGGGAGGCTGGGACGAGGAGCTTGGTTGCTCGGTAGGAACAATGGTCTGATTAGTAGAAGCTGGGATTTGTTCTGGAGGAGCAGGCAATGACGAAATCTCCTCGGTGGCTGTCTGGTTGGATGGTGGAACAAGGACTTGATCACCCACTGTCATTGAAGATTCTTCAGATGCAACTTTGTCTGAAGACTCATCTTCAATAACTGGAGGAGGACCAGGGAGATGTTGTTGAAATAGCTCTGAGTCTTCACTCACCTTCAACTCTTGCAGTGCTGCAACCCAACCATCATGAAAATATTTCAGACTTCCATATTTCACCTGGGTCGTCATAGCTTCCACCCCCTGTCCCATCCTTTGTTCCAACCAGTTTTAAAGGACGTCTTTACAGCTGTTTTTCTCTTCATTTTTTTAGAGGATAGCTTCTCGGACATAAGATTCTCGGTGGCCTTCAATTTGGTCTCCACCTCCTCCTTCTGGCGATTTACTTCTCGCAGGAGGGTCAGCTCTTCTTCAGCCGATTTCAATTTATTCTCAAGCTCCCCAAAGCCTGAAAGTTTCTCGGCATAATCTTTATTTTCTCTCTCCAAGTCCTTCACCTTATTACCCAGTTGTACCTTCTCTGCATCAGACGCAGCCAATTTCTTCTCCCATACAGTTTTATCCTCGTCATACTTCTGACGGGACTCACTCACAGATTTAATAGCTTTCTCCAGTGCTCCCTCCACAGTGGACGAGGAGAAAGAAGCTTTGATTGCTTCATCCTTTATAAGGATTAAATTGAAACAGCTCGTCAACTGCAATCAAAAGAGGAAAATGAAATCAGAAACAAACATGGGAAACAACCAAAATATACTTACTGAAGAGATACTAGGAGTAGAGATACTTACTGAAGCCAAATGACGAGCAGCCAGAGAAGTAACCACATCCCGAGTAAGGTCTTCTTCAGTACCTTGCACCTCGGGGATGGGTGAAAATTTTGCCAAACTCATCGTAGAGCTCGGAGGAACAATAATTGGAACACCATCTCCACCAGCTGGGAATGGGGGAATGGCTCCAGAAATACTGACCGAGGAGGACTTCCTCAATCTCCTCGGTGCCTTTTCAGCAACCTCAACCAAAGAGGAACTTTTGGTTGGTGAGATAGTGATTACCTTAACAGGTGCATCCTTCTGCACAGGAGCCACTGGGGGCTTCTCAGCAACCTTCTGAACAGCAACAGAAGGAGCATTATCAATTTTTTTTTGTCCCCTTTGGGACATTAACCTTGGTTTTCTTCCCATCACCAGCAGAGGAACTCTCCTCGAAGAGAGTAGGAACTCTTCTCTTGCCCATTTTCTGGCTCAAAGGAATATGAGATTCCGGATCAGAGTCTTCAGGAATTTGCGCTGGATCACTGGAGCTGACCACAGGGCGAGCAGTAAAAGACGACGTATAGCTCCTGTACTGCAACAAGTATGAGGCAGACCTAATATGCTCGTCTGTAATTTTCTGATGCAAGCTCCAGATATGTTTCAATTGCCTTATATTAACTTCTGATTCTTTAGGAGTTTTTCTCTTGCTATTAACTGCAAACAAAAACAATTTGAAATGTCAATCATGCATTTATTCAAACATGATGAAGTCACAATTTCTAGAATAAAATAAAATGAAAATAACCTATCCCATTGCCGTATGGGGGGCATTTGGGACCTTCATACACTCCGTCTCCGACTAAAGGAGCATGTTGCCAATTTTTTAAAACTAACCCATGTTCAAAATAATCCCTGTTGGCATCAGGGAGATTGACTACTAAAGATCTATTCAAAAATCTGGTTTTTAAATAATAAACGTTATCTAAAACAGCCCATCTATAGCAATACATAATCTCAGGAATTCTTATGCGAGTTCCATGAGTTTGATTTAATTTATGCACCCCATTAACTATTCTCCATGTATTGGGGGCTACTTTTGCAGGAACAACATCAAAATGTTGGCAGAATTCTAAGCATAAAGAGTTGGGTGGAAAAGAAAATCCACACTCTGTAATAAAGAGGATGGGTAACCAATGTCCCTCAGCCAAACGAAAATAATCAAAGGGCTCAGGAAGATTCTCCAGAGCAACCCAAGACGGAATGGAATAATCAGAATGGAATTTTTCAATAGATTCAATAATATAAACCATGGTGAATAAAAGAAGAAGGAAGAAGATCTTACAGGAAGAAAGGAGATCTGTTGACAACGAACGAAAACAAGGATGAACGCACAAGAGAAAGAAAGACTATGGAGAATTCGAAAGCAAGAAAATTGGAAAAGGTAGAAGACGATATGATTGCTTGGGAAGTTTAAATACTGTGCCTTAGGAAATGGAGAAAGAAATGATTATAAAAAGAAACTATCGAACTTCCGGCGGCTAAAAGGACAAAAAGGGCACGAAGACCGAAGCGCCTATAAAAATGCAAAATGGCGGATTCTGCGAATTTGGAAGGAAATTCAAATATGAAGAAAAGGCTCCTAAAACCCAGGAAAAGTCATTTAATATCGCCATATACCGAGAAAGAATGTTCCATACTCCTCAAAGTTCGAAATATGAAACATTGGGGGCTTCTGTTGATACCAAAATTAATATGCTGATATGGACGAATAATACGAAGACACATGTCAATCTACGTGGCACAATAGCAACGAGGAAGTTCATTTCCCCGACCAACTCATGTTCTCTCCGAGCAACGAGGATACACCGAGGAACTTTAGCACTCCGAGGTACTCCAACTCTCCGAGGAACTCCTGAGCAACGACCAACTAAGGCGGTCCGAGCTGCATCTCGACCGAAGCATTAATTGTCAGATAATCAACAGTTCAACTATTCATTGAATGTTTATCATCTTGACGCACACGCTGCATTAAATGTATTATCCTTTCATATGTATATCATTTAATGTATCAACCCTTTCATGTACAGCCTAAGGGCTATAAATACCTTGTATCACCCTCATTCAAGGGGACCGGAATTTCTTGGTTGAAAACTAAGAATCGAGAATTCCCAAACATTCAGCAATAACATAACAGTGGACGTAGGCCATTCATATAAGGCTGAACCACTTTAAAAATCTTTGTCTCATTTTATTTATCTGTGATTGAATAATTAGAGTGATCTAGTTTTTTACATCAACATGCATAACTGCAAAAAAAATCAAGAACCTACCTAAAAAGTAGGAGAACTTACCGATATGAACTTCAACATATACTTCTCCAATTCTCAAATATAAGTTTGTTGGTTACCGAAATCTGTCAGAAAAATGATATTGTGACTCAATTTATATCAAATGCAATATTATTTGTATAATATATCAAATGCAATATTATTTGTATAATGTATGTATTAATGCATGTATCAGCTAAGATGAAGAGAAGATATGGCTAGCAGTAGGGGATGGCGGTGAAGAGAAGAAAGGCAGGGCAGCGGTGGGGGAAGTGAAGGGAGAATAGATGTGGGGGTGGGGCTTTTGCATATACGCATATGCATATATATGCATGTGTGTATATATGCATATGCGTATATATGCACTGCATATACATGCACTGCGTATATATGCAGCGTTGTGCCTAAAGCATATATATTGCATATATATGCAATCTGTATATGTCTAGTTCAGTGTTGTGCCTAAAGCACGTGTCTAGTTCAGTGTTCTAAAGCGCGTGTGTCTGCAAATTATTTAACATTATGAATACCACGTGTGTCTGCAATTATAGGACTGAAATGGAGGACAAAGTTGGGATGAGAAAAATGCTAGATTCCAAGTAATTGAACCAATTCAAAATGCATTTTTTGGGGGGAATTGGAGAGACAATATTGTGAGCATTTGTTTTCAAAATGCAAGCTACACACCGGTGTGTTCGATGCTTGAATGTATTGCATGTGTGAGTGAGGAAGGGGGAGGGGATGGGTAGGGGGCGCATGTGTGCGTGTGCGTGTTTTTGTGTGTTTGTTGGCGCGTGTGTGAGTGGGGAAGGGGGGAGGGGACGGGGCAGGGGGCGCGTGTGTGCGTGTATGCATATATGTAGTGCATATGAATATTGAGGCATATATGCAGTGCGCGTGTGTGTGTGTGCGCGTGTGTGAGTGGGTAAGGGGGGAGGGGACGGGCAGGGGGTGTGAGTGGGGAAGGGGGGAGGGGACGGGCAGGGGGCGTGTGTGTGCATGTTTGTGTGTGTTTTTGTGCGCATGTGCCTGTGTGTGTGGGGTAGGGGTAGGGGACGGGGAGGGGGCTCGTGTAAGCATATATGCAGTGTAAATTGGTGTGTTTGTGGTTCGTGCCATGTCTAAGTAGTGATTTAAATTCAATGCCAAATACTATGAGTACCTAATTAATGTATGGCTTCAGCATAGAGAAAGCAACTTGACTTAATTCTATGAAATCTATTAATAAGTAGTGAAGGGGGTGAAACACCTTGTTCAGAAAATGGACCTCAAGGCTCTTTTAATTAGAAAATGGATCACCTGGTATATCCGTTGCTGAGTCAACCGAATACCATGGTCGACTTCTATGTTCTCTTATTCTGTTACTAAATCTCCCACAATCTCAACACTTGTATAAAAGATGCAGGAGAAGGTTCGATATATAAACACCACTAAAATCATAAAAGAACTAAGTTAAGCATTTTATCAAAAAATAATCAATAAACTAAGAAAATGTAAAAAAAATTATTATTGAACTAACCTTGAAACATATAAAGGATTCGTAACATATAAACCCTTAGGAACTCAAAAAGCGAATAGAATCAAGAACTGAAAATGATCACGATTGATGAAGTAACCACCAACACCACTGAAATTAAAACCAAAAAGCAAATTCATAACAAAATCTGTGCAGCATTGATAGTTGTTGCAGACCATCATTGGGTCCATCTTCTTTGATATATATGCATACAGTACCAAATTAGAATCATCAATACATGTCTAATATAGGCTAAATGTATTGGGAGGACAACCAAAAGAGGATTACAGAGAGAGTATGAGATGTGAGTATATATACAAATGATGCATATATATGCATATGCAACTGCATATATATATGCAGCATATGCATATATATGCAACTGCATATATATATGCAGCATATGCATATATATGCAGTGCATATATATGCAACTGCATATATATGTAGTGCGTGTGTGCGGGTGTGAGTGGGGAGGGGGGAGGGGGCGGGGCAAGGGGCGCCTTTAAATCGATCTTTGGAGAGACTTTCTAAAACCTACGGATCGATTTTTATCCTCTGATTTTTCTTCCCTAATATCATTATGAGGATGATTGTCAGTAAACGTTACTTTTGATTTCAATCCAAGGATTTTGAGGAGGGTAATCACCTTCAGGATCTTATAAGGAATATATTTGATGGAAGTGGGCTGGAAAGTCCCCATGATTTCATAGCCTCTTACCGTTCATTTGATTATAAGAATTTGGAAATAGTACGACAATTGTAACACCTGTGGAAAAGAAGCATAGATCACTTAAACCTGATAACAAAGCTTAGATTAAATCAAACAAATAAGAAACTACTATATTTTTACAAAGAAAAAACTGTAATCCCTACATGATAATGAGTTTATAGCATGTTACAGTACTACAACATACTGCAGACATGAATATTATCCCTCTTGACAAAAAACAATGAGTAAAAATGAAGAAATTTCATGAAATGTACACAAATCACAGCAGAGATACCAAAAAATCAAAACTGATTATAGGGGCAATGGGAAGTGTGTATGAAAAATCGATATGTACCTCGTTCTTGTGTAGTAGAATTTCAACAGATGATTTTTGTAATGAAGAAATGACTCTTGCGTGGTAGAAGTTCAAGAGATGATTTGTTCTTTTCAAATGTAGAAATGATTCTTGCGTGGTATATGCTGTCACCTACACAATACAAACCGAGTTTAGGAAATGAGAAGTTAAAAGCAACTAATTAACACTACAATTAAGATTCTGGGGATTAACTCAAATATTAACTGAACAACGACTAATGAACAAACCGAGTTCAGGAAATGATTCTTGCAGAGCTTAGAACATCCTAACGTTGCAGCTTCATTTGTAGTGTGAGAACAGCGTGACACGTACTATTTCTCTATTCTGGAAGAAAAAAAAACATTATGTCGTGTGATCAATACAAACATAAATGCAAGCCTAAATAAATATACCACCAAGCCTATAAAAAAGTAAAAGCATTAGACCATGTGATAGCACTTAATTATGTAATGTCGCCAGAAATGCAAATGCAAGCCTACAAACCGAAATGCAAGCCTAGAGAAAAAAAAACATTAGACCATGTGATAGCACAGAAAAGAAATTTAAACTTTAGAACACCGTGTCACATACTATTGCATATATATGCAGATTGCGGGTGAGGGTTCATGCTGATGAGGGACGAGAGAGTGTATTAGTGTGTGGGAGAGTGGATTAGTGTGGGAGAGAGAGGGTGCATATATATGCAGCTGCATATATATGCATATATGATGCATATGCATATATATGGAACTGCATATATATGCATCATATGCATATATATGAAATTTAAACTCGATTAACAAAATACAAATGCAACATATGAAATTTAAACTCGTTTAACTTTGTAATCAAACACTCCCTTAACAAAATACAAATGCAACATATGAAATTTAAACTCGATTAATAAAAGATAACTTTGTAATCAAACCCTCTCGCCGCAATATTCACTTCCAGTTACTTGGTATACATACGTTAGGAAGACACGTCTTACCACCAATGTATCTCCTCTATTTTTGTTACTGAAGTAGAATGGTATTCATCAACACTTTATTGTATTAACCTTTAAATCAAAACAACTTAACAATTCAAAAAAAGAAAGAAAAAATCATTTAAGTTTGACCCCAATCCTACAACGTAAATGCATGTAATCTAATATCAGAATCGCAAATGAAAAAGGAAATGTAATTTTGGAATCTAGAATGTAAGCATGTTTCTGTTTTGTTTTCTATGTTTAAAATGACCACTTTTTATAATTTGGATGTTTGATTTGGGGGGTTGAGAAACTTGTGGGTGATGCATAGTTTTTGAATCAAGAAATGTAAATCAAGAAGTTGTATAGAAACAAAATTCATTTCACAAACAGTTAAAACACCGAATATAATATGTCCAGTCTCTAATATTTAACATTAAATGGTCTAATCATAAATCATCATTAAAAATATGCATATTTGTGTGAATCACATACACCTGTGCATCAGTAGTTGGATTCATTCAAATTAAAGTGAGAATACATTCATGTGTAAACTCTAAGGATGGGTTGGTGTGTAAACACACACAGACCTGTGAAAAGTAGGGAAAAAAATCACATCACCTTAGCAGGGCATCGAAGTTATTAGCCATGGATAAGATTACTTCCAAAATGAGGACCCCCCCTCCCATAAATAATAAAACACCAAACCAAAAAAAAAGGTTGATAATATGTTTACCTTATATTTTAAAGCCTCAAAGCCTACACAAAAGTGTTTTTCTTTAAGCCCGTGTCTCAAATAACAGTTCATTGGTAAAAAACAAACACAAATTCAGCAGTTCGTTAAATAAAATAGTAAAACAAAGAGACAAATAATATTGTAGCAGCTGTGAAGACTTTTTTGCCATTTACTGCTCGATAATAATGATTTTTCTTGATCAAATGACATCAGGGCAGAGTGGGCAAGAAGTATCGATAATTGGTTGGCCACTTGCGGCCATTTTATCTACACCGTTATGTCCAGTTACCACTAATATATATGGTATGACAACAACTACTGTGGGTGTGTACTGTGCTAGAAAATATGCTGTTGACATTGGGATGAGAAGTGATGTAAGGTGTCTGTAGAAAATCTGACCCGTAGCCTAGCTGAAGGTGCTCTTCAGGTTGTTGAACCGTTTCTCCCAGCTTTGGTCCCTCCAGTCCATTAGTTTAATATATGATGAATAAATTGATGTACAATGGCTCTCTCAACCTGCTTAACAAAATTAAACTTTATAAAAAAGTGAACATGAACATACCACAATTTCCTAAGATAAGCTTATCACCGACACCGATTTTTCCAGAATTTCCATCACTACCATTTGAGCGAGAACTACCCAATCACACAGTTACCTCATTTGCTGTACAACGCCACCACTAACAGTCACTATAGCGGTCACCAATTTCATTGAAGTATATGTAATATGTAATGTGTCGGAACATTTATTATGAAAACAACATATGCAGTAAATCCAATTTTATCCATTATGCCAGGTCATCGGTTACCTTCACGAAGAGTGATTCACCGTAGCTATTGTAGTTCAGGATAAACAGATTATTCAGTCCAACCCTTATTTGTCACATGATTCTCACATATATACCAAATTCATATACGTAACAGATACACATAAACATATATTACTCAAACTGACCAACTGAATTCAGAAAGGCACCGTGAAAAGAATGGTTTGATGACCAAAATTAAGGAGAGACTAACAAAAAATAAAAATAAAATTACAAACCAATACCATATCTGAATCCCAAATGATGAAATCTGCAAAACGTCGGATTTCAAATGATGATATTTTAGGGTCATAAAAAACTAATCAAACGTAGTCAATAACCAAATGCACTAAGCTCGGGGGTCTTCGTAAGTGCTAATTGGTTCCAAAGTCCAGTCACATGTGAATAAACTCTTGTATGCTTCTATCCTTCTACAAATCATCCCTAATATCTTACAATAGCCTTCTGCAAAATGGAGGTTAAAAACACTAATGAATATACTCTTAGTAAGGCTCACAATTACAGAAAATATCATCCATGTGAGATAAAAACACAATCACCCCTTAAACACAGAAGTAAAACAAAGTATACTAAAACTGGGATTATAAAACAACAACATTCCAGTAAATAATTCCACACCACGATATGTCAAACAAATTTATAGTTCGCTGCAAGCTCCTTCCTATTAAAAAAATTAAGACTCCAACCTCTATTTCTCTGCCACACTAACTTGGTTGAATGCACCTACAACATGACACTTACATCTGGTGAACATGACTATAAGTATTAATGAACTTTATTCCTAATCAACATAAATGATGAGAATTAACTTCCAAAGGAATTAACCATTTGATGCCCACTAATGCTGAAATAGGAAGGGTCCAACCGATAATGAGGTACCAATGATCCACCTAACAAATGGAATAATAATAAAAATTAACAAAATAATACAACATAAACTAAAAATATTGGAATGTTTCCTCAAATGGGTCATAATTTTAGATACGAAAACCTTGAGTTGGGCCAACAGCAAAACAACCAAAATCCAGATTCCACGATACAAAGAGTAGTTCCGTTTCATTACTTTCATTGAACTTTAGTTCAGTATTACTAAAAGGACCAGTAAGCCCACCCATTACGGACTCAGAAGTACGAATCCCTTCTAATGGAAGGAACCCTCTAGATGTTGAAACTATTTAACACCCATACCTACAACACAGATTAACACCCCAAATTGGTTCAGTATTACTAAAAACAATCCCTTCTGAGAGAATAGTCATTAGCATTGAAGCAATCAAACACAGTACAAACCGAACAACCAAAATTAGAACAATATAGTCGAACCAGAAAAAGTGGTAAGAATATTGAAATACCAAACATCAAACAGAAATCAACATAACATATAATGTACCATACCCAGATTTCTAATTAACACCCATACCCATACATCAAACAGAAATTAACACCCACACCCATACCATACCCAGATTTCTAATTAACACCCATACCTACAACACAGATTAATAATAACTCACAGATATAAAAACAGAGATACAAACCATACAAATTAACACCCACACCCATACCATACCCAGATTTCTAATTAAAACCCATACCTACAACACTGATTAACACCCATTCGAATGAAGAAGCCATACCTTACGCACCTAGATGATTCTCGCATCTGGATCAGAATGATAAACCATAGAGTTTCAAAACAAAGTCGTGGAGATGTTGATCAAAACCAAAACAAATGATAAACCCTAGAGTTTCAAAACAAAATCGTGGAGATGTTGATCAAAACCAAAACAAACACAATGATAAACCCTAGAGGTTGAATTAGAAATTTGTAAAACATGTGAAAAGATAGTACCTTCTTGGACGATACAAAGATGCAAGAGATGGAGAGGACACCGGTCGAGTGAGAGAAAATGAGGGCGACGGGGGTCTGTGGGAGATATCGACAAAGAGAGAAAAAAGTGTGTGGGGAAAAGTTGGGAGTATGTTACCATAATACCCTAGTTTTTGAACTCAAGTGTAATTTTGATGAGTATAAAAGAGGGGGAAATCAAAGAATTAAGGGGTAGGTTGGTAAAAAAGAAATTAAGATGATCTGAACCATTAAAATGTGTAAGGAGGTGGCACACATCTTGACCATTAAAATGTGTAGACAATTCAAAAACTTTCCTAACTTATTATATATATATATTAGTGTATGTGTGTGTGTATGTATAATATGGGAGCTAGGGTTTTTTCTATTTACGATCTTACAAAAGTAATGAAAGAGCTCACATTCTTTAACAGTAACCAAACTATTGAATCTAACAGTTGTAATATTGTTGTACAATAGTAATTTAACTCTTAAATATGGGTAAGGATGCAATATGAAATCTCCATACAACCCATTTTTATGTCATTTATCTTTTTTCTCTCTCTACCAATTCAAAATTGAAGCACCCGCTTCATCTCTCTCTCAAATCTTACGCACCAAACCCTCTTCATCTCATGATTGTTTCTTCGGGCTACCTCTCTCTAAATCAATTCGTATTGTGAGTTGAAGCTTACTCACTCTTTCTCAAGATTATTCACTCCTTTATAGTTATTTTATAGACTTCCATATGACAAGATCTCTGATTATTTTTTACACTCTCTTGAAGTCATCATCTTCGGATATCTTCGTAATCGGTACTCACTCTCTCAATCTCAACCTCTATTTGGGTTTTCAGGTTTTTGAGATTTTGGATCAGTAATATTAAATTTGGGGGTTTGGATTTTAAAATTCAGATTTTTTTTTTACCTATTTTCTAGATTTGTTTATTGCGGATGTTAAAATTTTTAGTCGTGATCAACATCAAATCATATTGTCATATGCTACATTTTCTTTGCTTTAATTTCACGTTTGATTTTTTATTTTTACATTTACGAGACCCAGATCCGTTACAAGGATTGATGATACTGAAATACATGAATAACAGGTATGATTTTTATTGAGCTTACAATGTTTTCTTAATTTATTATTACTTGAATTTATGGTTGATGGCTTTTCTCTGTAGAATGAATTTTTTTACGTTTAATATAAAAACAAATATTTTCTATTTAGTACGTATTACTTTGATGGATTTCGCGATCTTGGTATTGTTAAAATAGAATTTAAAATTTGAGTCATGAATCTAGATTTCCTTCCCTTTTTTGGATTCCTTACCTAAATTTTGTTTCAAGTATCCCAATGTTGCTACTAAGTGTTTTTTTATTTAATTTGTACACAAGTTTGTTTTCCTAACTCTCACCATTTTCTAAATACTATGTTATAATATTAACATAATAGTATTTGTCTTTCACAATAGGATTTTTTTGGTAAAGTTTATACTACTCAACTAATGAAATGATTCTAATGTCTTATTTCTTTATTATTAAGAAGGTGCATTGTATTCCCCAAAACAGTGGAGGAAATGAAGAATTGTAAGCTTCAGGTTGAAGTCTTGACATTTAGAAAGGATCGTCTTTTATTTATTCAAAGAAGTTTAATAGAGGTAAGTTGACTCCTTTATTCTTGTTTATGATCTTCTTTGTATAACAATTTGTATTGGGTATGAAGTGTCAAACTTGGTATATTTTGTCTTAAAGATATAATGATATATGCGTTTCTCAAAATAATGGATCTTAATTTTTTAAAGGATCATTCTGTTTAAAGTGTACTGTGACTAATGGGTCGTGAAAAATAGTTCCTTCTCGAAAATTATGTTTTTAGTGAGTGTTTTTTAGTCAGTGTTGAAAATTATCTATTTTTAATTAGCGTTTTCATTAATGTGGTTTCAAACTCCTATTAGTTACTTAATTTCAAGATGTCCATATGTTTATTTTTGTAAAAGTGGTGACCCGTGCGATGCACGGTCGGATGTAACGCGTTTTGAAATATATTAGTCTAATATGTAATCTAATATATAATTAGTATCAAAATTTAAAAATTGATCATAGCCATAACCATGAACATATAAATTTAACTAATATGGTGGAAAACACACATGAATTCAAATGAATATGAGAAAATGAATGTCCAGAACCATATTATCGTAGAACAAAACATAGTATGAAAATCCAAATTAGTAAATAAATAAGTATAAAAGTAAGTTTTAAAATAAAGTAGTAGTTCAAACAGGTAAAAACTACATTTTACAAAAATGACAATGATATTCGTTTTTTGTGAGCCACAGATAATATGGATTTTCATCGTATTCGTAGTTTGTAAATCCATATTTTCTGAATATAGCCATCTGAATTTCTCATGTTTTAAAGTAAACGCATCTCTCGAGTTGTGGGATAAAAATCGCAATATACTAAGTCAGAGAAAATTGAAAATACATTAATAGATTGGAAGTAAAAGTAAATATAAATTCAACACATGTTCTAATATATGTTTTAAAATGTGGACACTACATACCTCATTCTTCTTAATTGGCAGTGAATCAGACTATATTTTGTAGATATGGGAGTACAAAAAATTAAGTTAGATTTTCCACATTCAATGAAATTAAATATTAAGTGAACTATAAACTTAGGATTTTTTCACCACACACCTTGTTGGAATGTATTCTAACCTACACCCCTTGATTTTGTAGGAAATGAATCTACAATCAAATTTCTATTATTTTATTTAGATGATAAATGTGAAATGATTTGGGTGAAGGTTAGGTATTTAAAAAAAGTACGGGCATGTGTTATGGTTTTTTATTTTTTCACTTACATATCAGATAGTGCATACTTTTGTTTATAAATATTATTATTATTAATTAATTTCATTTTTGTATAGAAATAAATAGTTGTCTATTTACATGGTATGCTCTTTTTTTAATATTTCTATTCTTAAATTATTTCATTGTTAATTTATAGTTTACTTCAAATAAGTATGATATTTTACTTATGTTATTGGCGGACTTTATTATTTGATTAGAAATTAATGGCATGGGACGTTGCAAATAATTGATCACAATCGTTAACATATGTACGGGCCCGTGTCAAGCTTTTCTATTTTTTTAAAATCATTTTATTACTAATTAATTTAATTTTCGTACATAAACAAATAACTGTTTATTTAAGTTTTATACTTTTATTTTAAATAATTATGTTCTTAAATTATTTCATCCTTAATTTTTATTTTAATACAAATAATAATGGTATTTTACTTATGTTATTGACGTACTTTATTATTTGATGAAAAATTAATGGCATTGCATGTTACAAATAATTGATCAAAATCGTTAATAAATGTACGGGCATGTGGCAAGCTCTTCTATACTTTTTTTATTAATTAATTTTATTTTGTATAGAATAAGAAAATTGTATCTTTACGTTTTATACATCAAATATTAAATATTTACGTTTTGTGCACCATATAACTGGAACATGACACAAATAAAACACTACACGAAATCATTGTTTAACCTAACACAAATACAACCCAATTAAAATGCAAAATGCTTAAAATCATATATTTTTACTTTATTCACACAAAATAAGATAAAGTTTACATACTACATTACTTTGAATGACAAAACATAGCGTATTAGCATTTTAAATGTTCGAATAAAATCTAAGTTTTATTCAATTTTTTTTCCAATAGTTTTTCGGGTTTCTATAAAAAAAAAATCATGAATTATTAACCTTTATTTGATATTAAAGTAAGTTAAAAGAGTATGTAAATATATGAATATTTATGTATATATTAAAAATGATTTGAAAGACTTAATATACGTAATTGTAATATATATATATATATATATATATATATATATATATTAATTTATGCATTTATATTAAAATTCCTAATTTATTTTTTAGATAAAATAACAATTTTTTATTCATGATTTGAGTCTAGTAGAACGTATGTCTTAGCTAATCCGAACATGCAGCCGATCATACGTATAACCTCTTGGATGTCTCGAGTCGATATTGGTGAAGTTGGATTAATTTTTCGAGCACTCGAAACGTGTTAAAATTGAGCCCAAACATAGCTCAGAAATTTCATTTTCATAAACTTAGTTATTTTTGTCAAACTTTCGACACATCGAACACGCACCTCGATAAGCGCACACAGGTGCTCAACAACCCGTACATATTATCCATGGTCCGAACTACGTGTCAATTAGCTCGGTAATATTTTTTATTACGTGAAGCATACCGAAAATTAGTTTAAATATTGCTTGACAAAGCCGCCACTTCATTACGATTAGTGTCAGACAAAATTTGTACTATTTGAAACTCATTCCGACGATCCCAAAATTACAATTGGACTGTGCATACGTGTAGGTTGATACATGGACATCAATTATAAATCGCTTGGGCCACGTAATGAATCACTTGTTTAATTGCGTTAACACTCCAAAAATATCATGTCATATAAATGTTATGACACAGATACAATCTTATATATGTTTAACTCACACATACCGTGTATATAATATTGACAAATATTAATGATATACATATATAAAGGTGGCAAATACCATATATATATATTTCAAAATGAACATATATCTAATATATACTGTTATATACTTATATATATATATATATAACAGATATACTTGTATGTAACAAATATCTCTTACACCAAATGGAATCACATATATTTGTTATATATATGTATGTAACATAAGATAATAATATATATATTTTTTTATAAGTAAATGATTCCGATCATGCTGTCGATCATACGTATAGACTCTTGGATGTCTCGAGTCGATGTTGGTGAAGTCGGATTAATCTTTCGAGCACCCGAAACGTGTTAAAATTGAGCCCAAACATAGCTCAAAAATTTCATTTTCATAAACTTAATTATTTTTGTCAAACTTTTGACACATCGAACACGCACCTCGATAAGCACACACAGGTGCGAAACAACCCGTATGTATTATCCATGGTACGAACTATGTGTCAATTAGCTCGGTAATATTTTTTATTACCCGAAACATGCCGAAAATTAGTCGAAATATTGCTCGACAAAGCTGCCACTCATTACGATTAGTGTCAGACAGAATCTCGACTATTTGAAACTCATCCCGACTATCATGAAATTACAATCGGACTGCTCATAAGTGTAGTTTGATACATGGACATCAATTCTAAATCGCTTGAGCCACGTAATGAATCACTTGTTTAATTGCGTTAACACTCCAAAAATATCATGTCATGTAAATTTTATGACACAGACTTAATCTTATATATGTTTAACTCGCGCACACCGTGTATATAATAGTGACAAATATTGATGATATATTATACAACGGTGGAAAATACCATATATACATTTCAAAATGCACATATATCTAATATATACAGTTATATACCAGATATATTGTATATAACATATATCTGTTACACCAAATGGAATCGCATATATTTGTTATATATAAGTATGTAACATCAGATAATAATATAACAATATATAAATGTATTCTCTTTTGTTATAATTGCTAGATATATACATGTAAAATGTAGATAACATGTATATAACTTACACATATCCGTAGGCCTCATATCCTTGCACATATTCATAACATCCACCAGCACCATTCCACTGGATCGATATGGCTGAGCCTGTTTGATCGAAGGACTATACCCCAGGAACTTCAAATACTTTGTCCTCCAAATTGGGTACTGTTCAAAAGTAACAATTCTTATTGGTGGGTATCTTAGGGTAGAGAGAGAGGGCTCCATTTGGATTTTGAAGAGAAATATAGTTGGGCAATCCAAGAGATTTTAACAACGACAATGAGCGTGAAAAATTATCAGTTGAGCATTCGTAGGAATGAATAACTACAATGAGCGTGGAAGGTTGTGAGTTTTATTTCAAACGTGCAAGAATATATTTTGGAGGGTGTGTATCTAAGAGTGTATTTATTTGAGTTAAAAAATTCAAAATTCTCATAAATTAGAATTCAAAACATACGTACACGTACAGATAAAAGCACCAGAACGCGAAAAATGTTTTGAAACAAAGAACCATACGGATAATTGAACTCGGTAAAGACGAAAATCAAGAAAACACATACCCGAGAGTAAACAAAGGTGATGTACATAATTTTTTCATGTGTTAACTGTTATATCTACTCAAAGTTGTCATCGTACAAAAAACCAAGAGAAGTTAAACGACAAATTGTTGGACAATATGTTAGATTTAGAATGACAAAAATAACACCTTAATTATGATTAGTTGTTTATACTCGACTGTAAAAAAAAAATTCAAAAGAAGTCACTAAAAAATGAAAGGCGGAGAGAAAGGGAGGTGACTACAGAAAATAACTCACTTGACAGATCTGAGAGGGCATGGAAGGTCTTGTATATGAGAGCAGATATAGGAGAGTTTTTTCTATTATGGGAGATGCATGAAGAGATGATGCAAGCATTACGGAGGGTATGTGACAATTTTAAAAGAGAGGTGGTATGTGGAAGTTTAAAAGAGACGTGGGTACATGGGTATTCAGAAGTTACGAATTTGATGGTGAGTAGGATTTCTTATAATTTATGTGGAAACATCATATGTAGCCACATGTATTTTCTTGATTAAAAAAGCTCAAAAATCTGAGAATTTAGGATTCACCTTTTGGAGGCTTCTCAATGCTCCTACTACATACGTATATATTATAAGATTTGGTTTAACTTATTATTTTTGGTTTTTATGTAGTTATGTAAACTGCCAGACTATACCTTATTATTTAGAATCTAACGTGGCATTGTACTTAATACTATGTTAATAGTAGTAGTTAACTCCATGTTAAGTTATGTAGTTAATATTACGTTAATAGTAGTTCTAGATTTGCAATTACAATGCAAAATTTACATTTTGTGATTGTGACTTATGTTTAAAATCATGGATATACTTCTACTTTAAAAAATGCATCTTTGTTGTATGCATATTGGGTAAGATTTTCCTACTTTGGCAATCTTTTTAGATTAATGGTCTGTCACTATTACCCCAAAGGTTTCTTATCTTTCTTCTAATGAAATGGTACATTTATTATTTTTTCTAATTTTTTTCCTTCTATTTTAATCCTATATATGAATTTTGACAAATCGCAATATTAGTTTAATTTATTCATTTTAGTCATTATGAGTTGCAACGTTTAATTTATTTTTCAGTGTAGTTAATTTGAATCCAATTAATTATTTTTACTTTATATTAGTTTGTATGCAACTTGCTACTTAAATTAGTATGTGTTCCAATTTCTCTTCTATGGACTCTTTTGATAAATCGTAAATATTTTTTATTTTATATTTGTGTGCCGGGTGAAACATGGAGTGATAAGTATGCCACTTTTAGTGTCATATGTGCCTTTTAATTACTTCATGGCTCATGTTAAAGATTGTGAAATATTTATCAAATGAATGCACTGTTGTGATTTACATATAAAGAATTCTACTTTCTAAAAGGGATATTGATTTTTTTAATGATGCTTAAGTTTGTAAAGCAACATTGAATTTCTTTTTTAGTAATTATTTTTAAATTCTCCTTTTGTTATTATGCTATCAATTATGTATTTTGAATTCATTGTATACTATTACTTTTTGATTAGTTCATGTTTCGAGAACTAGAATATCTCAATTGTGATTTTACCATCTAGGATTAGGTGTTGGTAGAGTGGGGAAAATGTGTTGAAGCATCCAAACTTAAAGTACATGCATGTTTTCAGTTTCAAGTGAGTCGAAGAAAAACTAACAACGTGTCGATGGCATGAGCATATACTAGTGTATATATAGAAATAAAAGAAAAATAATTTTTTCACACATAATATTATGTATAACAAAAAATGTTATGTATATGTAATAAGGGAACAATTTCCACACACACATATATATAGGGAGAGGTTCAAAAGCGAACATAAAAGATAAACATTTTAATGAACCTTAATAAAAAACACTTAACACCAAATCAATTTTAATTCCTATGTTGTAATTGGTCCGCGCCAGTAGCAACGGACATGCGTGTCACACGGGTGTATTAAAAAACACGCGAGTCACATGCATGTCCGTTGCCGCTGGCGCAGACCAATTAAAACATATGAATTAAAATTGATTGGGTGTTATATTTTTTTTGTTAAGGTTGATTAAATGTTCATCTTTTATGTTCGCATTTGAACTTCTCCCTATGTATATATATATATATAAAGAGAGAGAGAGAGAGAGAGAGAGAGAGAGAGAGAGAGAGAGAGAATATTACATATATAAATGGACAAAGTGAAAAGGAAACTAATACTTAACTAAAGACCAAGAATCCTAAAATAGATGCTCGAAAAGTTATCTGCATGCTCAACAACTTCAAATCCAGTCCTTAAATTGAAAAATAATTGAGGATCTAAGGGTTTTTAGGACTGGGATGGTGCAATAATGGAAGAATAGGGCTCTGAGTGAAAACGACACTCTGAGAAGATGAAGCCCTTATTTAAACCTATTCGTCATTCGAACCAGAGATGGGTTCATTCGAATGAAGTGCTGTTTGAGCCAGGATTTTCCACGTTCGAATGAGGACAAAACATGATATCCTCAAAAAACAAACAAATTCCAAAAGAGAATAAAACCCGAGAAACAAAATGTGAAATAAATTAAAATGGAAACATGAGTTGCACCACTCATCAAACGATTGAAACATAGAAACCTCACAAGTGTAACCAAAATGGAATGGGAAAGGTCTAAAGAACCCAACAAATAGTGACTCATATTCTAACTCCATAAAATCCTATAACTAACCTCGTCGAAAAATCTATCACAGTATTCAATCATACTGAAAACCATTAATTTATTTCGGATTCACTTCGATAGTGACCTGTAGCTAACCGTGAACAGTAAGTAGTCTAATAAGGTAAAAAATAAATCACATATTAGACTAAAGTTTGCAAACCCATTTATTTTTTACATATATCTTCCTAAATTTGTGTTATTTCAAAATTTTCATTTTTTATTCTTTTTAGAGATTTTCGTTGCATAAAAATTATATTAATAATTATGTCACATTTGTAAAAATGTTTTGTTCTTAGTATTTTGCCAATGGTAGATTTCACCCTCTTTAGGAAATCTTACCAATATTTCTCTCATCAGTTTTTAAATTTACTAACAAGCAATGGTTCTTATAATCATGCCTAAAAAATCTAGCAGATAAAATATGACACAATTGAATGAAAACGTGTGCCATGGAAGCTTTTCCAATCAAGATTGACGATACATCTTATTACAACTTTTGTCAAGTATGTTCAATATGGTAAAGACAACAATGTAATTGCCCAAGTTTTTTTCTAAAAGAACTCCAAAGATAATGATTAAATGAAGTCTACAATAATCTCACACTATCCTTCCAAATTATAAAAACCTAGAAAAAGAAAAATATGTTACAAGACGTTGTTCTAATATCCTGTATCTTCCATTGCATAAAAGCCACAAAAATCACAAAAATAAAAAATATTTTTGGGGTTTTACAATTTTTAAAAGTAAAAAAAAAAATCTTACTATTTTTTCTCAAAAAAAATCCAAAACACAAATCTTTTTATATTGTCCAAAAATATCAAACTGAAAAAGAAACAATAATTGATACACTATAAGAAGGATAACATAGACTAAACACGAGGAATGGAATCTTAACCTAGAAGTGACACGGATGACTTACTCAAAAAGGGTGAGATGGACGGGAATCATCACCTTCATCCACTACTCTAGACACTTTCTTCTTTTTCCTATTCCTTATCTTCTTTTTACATTAAGCACTTGGAAGGGAACTAGTCATCATTATTCTCCTATAAGAAATTGGGATGTTCGAATCATGTACTCAAAACTCACTTGGAGTTTGTAGAAATCTTCATTCAAATGTGAAGGAACATGCCCACTTTGCACAAGATGATGGAAATAGTGTCTAAGGTAACCCTTCCTATTGCAATATGTGAAAAAGTATGATTGTGGGGGATCCACCTTCTTCTGCATATGAGAAATTATCATAGGAGGACGAGGAGGACCTTTTGACAAATGAGATCTCATTTGTTATCTTAGACTCTCGCACACTGCCATAACCAAGACTTATTTTGTCCTTCGAGGATTGAGATGGTTTGAGGAGAATATTCTCTAACTTATTGAATCTAACTTATTGAGATGGCTTTATTTATCTTCTTGTATTGTGTACTAACATATAACATGCACGCGACAAGTCAAAGAGAGCCATCTTTAAGGTACTAACCTTTTAATTCAAGAGCTCAATCTCTTTCTCCCACGATTTCAACTTATCAATGACAATAAATTCTCTATTTTTCAAGAAAATAATTCATGCATCAAATTCCCACAAATCACATAGCTCACTCTCATATAAACTAAGCTTCTCAGTAAGCTTGTCATTCACTCTCCATGCCTCGACTTAACTCAAGGATTTCATTAAATTTACTTAAAGTTGTTCTATAGTCTCATCTATAAAAATCCTTTCCTTTACCAGTTTGCCCCCATCAGTATCAGACTCAACGCCATCTTTTTCAACTTTCTCTATATCAAGGGAGTTTTGAGGACCAACTGTATCCTCAGTGACAATGAACACAGGGAAGTTTTATTCAACGGGAGACTCATGATCCGACTTCGTGTTACCATCAGTCATCATCTGATTTATCTTATCCTTGAGACTTACGGTCTCGTCTACTATAAACCTTTTGTGCCCTGTTGGATTTATTGTTCTCTTATTTTTCTTAATAAATGTAAACTTTTGAGGATTACATTTGAGAAGTTTCTTGAATTTTTTTATCAACAAGGCAATATCAATCTAATTCACATTATAATCTTAATCAAAGATCGAGGGAGAACTCTTTTGTGCCTTTAACGCGATTCCCTTCTCTTTCTTTTGTGGCAAACAACTTTCCTAACTCAAAGGTTTGCATCGACCTTATAATATCCTCTACATTCATGTTATTTATACCTACTATGACATTTAAGGCTAAGACATGGTCAAGGACCCTAAGTGGGAGTGACCTAAGAATTTTTCTAACGATCGTAGAGTCTGGGATCTTCTAGCTTAAATTAAAGTGATAGTTCCTTATGTCGGCAAGTTTTGTAAAAAAAATAATCGAAGGTCTCATTCTCTTGCATTTTTAACAACATAAACTGGGTGGCGACATATTGTATATTAGAGACCCCAACGGAATTGGCACCCCTCCCACACCTCCTTGGATGTAGTACACGTAGAGATCCGATGAAACTTTTCTTGGTTTAATACATAGAAAATGCAATTAATCCCCCTAGATTTGTAGTTATCTACCCTATGTTCATCCTCGAACAATGATGTCTAAGGTTTATGGACAATGACATCTCCTAATAGGGTTTTTGGATGTCTCCATACCTTATCTATGGTTAACTATAACCTTTCAACTTAGGACTTAAGAAAAAATGTAATAGGATCCTTCTAGTATGCATAGGTACTATCATAAAAAAAATAAGAGGACGTGTGACAAACTGGCCCTCAACAGACATGCCTTCATATTTAATATTAAAATCCCGCTCTAATACCAGTTTCAAAAGGTAGGTATGTACCCAGGGTCCAAATTTAATAAATGATTTTGTTAATTAATCAACACGTAAATTCAATAATATTCCTTTTCATATTTGAACCAAAATTTAAGCTTATCTAATAAAATTATGTATTCCAAATTGCATAAAGTTGTTGATTAACAATGAAAGCAAATAAGATCAATGACAAATAGCACACCAGGATTTTAGAGTGGAAACCCTCGTTGGAAAAACCAATATCCCACCCAATCCACGACTAGTCCACTAGTACTAAAATATGATTACAAGGCTTAACAAGGACTAAGATAAGAATTACATATATGACAAAGATATATGCCATAACTATTCTCCCTTATGTGCTTCTCCTCTACCTCTGCCCATACTAGTTCTAGCCAGTCCAGTTTAGAAAAATAACTGCACAACTTCCAACGTCTTGATATATATATACTAATCTATATTAGTGAACAATCAGCCCACACATAATCTAATGTGCTATCCTCTTCGATGTAGAATATCTTCGGAGATTCGTAAACCTAAAGTCTACTTTAGTTGCATGGAGTTAATAGGATCTAAAAAAATAGGACTCTAGCAAAACCAAATTAGGGATTTGAAAAAAGTAGGCTTACTCAATTGGAATATGCATATAAAGGTGTGTGAAGAGTTTTGCAGTGAATGATATCCAGTTAAAGATGTTTTCCAGATGAAATTCCCATTGGAACGAGAGATTTTGATTGAGGGTTCTCGATCGATAAAAAATTCAGTCGAGGGGCAATTTTAGATGTTAATGGGGCCTCACTCAAAACTTATATTGATTGTGGGATCCTCCCTTGAAGTTTGATTTCAATCGAGATACACTACCTCAAAATCATATCTTGATCGAAGATATCTTCGATCGAGGGTCACCTCTTTCAACTAAGTCACTCAAAGTTGACCCTTGACAAAATACTTTAAAAAATAATTTTTAAAAACATTTTCGAAAATTTTGTCAATAAAAATATTCGCTATCACTTACTAAAAATAAAATAAACTATAAGGAATTATAAAACTTTTGAAAACTGTTACCTTTACCAAATATCCAATATGCAATAAAGTTGTCTGATTTGGTTCGATAATCTCGATCATGATGTATTGTCTCATTGTCTTCATACGATATAGCATTACAACTAAATAGACTCAATATAAAGATACTATAACTCAAAAGGTTTGTTCCGTAATTAAGATTTCACAAACTAAAAACCTAAAGTGGGTGTAAAACATGTCCTTACACCCTACTTCTACTTCTCTTTAAAACCAAATCTCCAACCACTCCTAGAATGGTCCAGAGGTGAGGACGGTATACAGAAAGAGAAAAACTCCCTAAGGTTGCCGTTTTTATGTAAATGGGTACAATTAAAAGGCTTGAACTAAGTGGATTTTCAGTCAATTCTTTTTTAACCTGAATTTTTTTTTCTTTCAAGTTTCTTGCTTATGAGAAAAGAAACACGTAAACATGACATTATCATGTTCTTTACCAAATAATTAATGGACAGAGATTATCCCAGGTTAGGTAAAAAAATGGGTTGTAATGTGGGGTTTACACAAACAGTTTAGCCATTTGTGGATGTAACCTCTCCCCCATCGAATCCTAGCCCTATATTATCTTTTATGAATTTTTTGGGATCTAATATCTTACCCAACTTTTCAGACCTCTATATCAAATCTAACTTCGATGTAGTCGTGTAAATAAGCTTGATCTCAAGCAAATAAATCATATTATTCAAGGATAATTTATATACTTGACTTTGTTTTAAGGCACACGTTAATTAACCAAATTCACTTCAAAGGAATACTCTATTAATTAGTTTAAAACCAAGTGCTTCACCAAAAACAACTTGTTGAGCATCCACATTCTCAAACAACTTTATATCACCATGGAAATTGCACTTTCAAATGTAGCCCATGAGGTGGAAAGTTTACAATTTCTCTTACTAAGTTTATACGACTCTGTAATACCCCGTAATTTTATTGATATTTATTTAAGGGATTAATTAAATTAAATGAGAATTAATTGGAAATTAATCCGGGTATAAATACTAACGAGATGTGAGTTGGTATTTGATTATGATGTTAAAATTTATTATTTTCGAGTATGTATGGTAATACATGAGTATTGATAATATTTAAATTGTCACGAGGTAGCTATACGACAATTTGAGAAATTTAATTGGGACGCGCGTGTCAGTCGCGTTAGGAACATAATTAATTGAATTAAAAAGTGAATTTTATTTTTATCAACCGAATGATCATTTTGAGTGCGTCAACGTGTCCGGAAGGGTCCAAATAGTCAGAAAACATTAGCCGGGGGTTTAGTTTCGGTCCCGGGGCATTTTTGGGCCATACCGACAGCCTAGAAGGGTATTTTGGTAATTTTAAAGATATGGGAATTAAAACCCACGAATTTAGAGGTTTATTTTATATTATTTAAGAACCCACTAAGGCCATTATCAACATTAGGTGAGTTAGAGGGCTACGGGAGTTATAGGAGAGGTTGAAGAGGTTCCAAAAGAAACCTCCAACCACCATCTTTAACCTTAGGAGAAAATCTGTAGAGAAAGGGGAGAAGTCAACCTTCATTCACCAACATCAATTCTGAAGAACAATCTAAGGCAAGTGTTTTGATGTTGTTATTTACATTGAATATTTCCTCCATGTGTAGTGTAGAAAACTGTTTATATCTTGCAATTTTGATGAAGAACACTCAAATGGAATTATGGTGAAACTTGTGGTTTTGGGTAGGGATTTGCATGTAGAGTGATAAATGGACGATTTCAATATACAAAACATAACTTTTGATGATCTGAAAACGGATTAATAAGGGGTCTTTAATTGCACTTAAACTCTAGGTTTATGTTCATAGGGTTTGGAATGAGAAATTGGGAATTTATGTAAATTGTATGTACATTTGGAGTAATTGAACCCATAAAGATGGTAAGAAACGACCTAAGAGGATTTAGAGTGGTTTAGAATCATAACAATGTTATTGAGGTGACCTAAGAGTGTATTTAGATAAGAGAGGAATATGGAAAAACGGATTTAAGAATTTCTGGGCTGAATCTTGCCATCTCGTTAGAAGACCTGCCCAGGTCGTTCGAACGACCTCGTTCGAACGACCTCGTTAGAACGACCTCGTTCGAACGGACTTCTAACGAGATGACTGTATACCTTCTAACGAGTTGGTAGTTCATTCGAAGCCTTTCGTTCGAACGACACTCGTTCGAACGACCTCGTTCGAACGAGATTTCTAACGAGTTGACAGAATGACCTTTTAGGCCTGATTTTATTTCTAGTGTCCCGTAGACTTATTTAAATGGTGAGATAACATTACCTTATTAACTAGTGGGTATAGTTGGGAGGTTGGGCTACATTGAAGAGTAAAACTTAGGATCTTTTAGTAAACCGGATGACATTTGTGGATTGGGAAGCGAGTAACTAATCACGACGTGAGAAGAATTGATAACTTAAATACTTATAAACCGGGGACTTGTGAGTTGTATAACACTAAATGTTGGTATAAGAACGAGAAGTATACCACTAATGAAATATTGTGATATCTAAGATGTGTGAATGCTTAGTATATGTAGTTATCTGTGTATAACATACCTACCGTACTTGCTATCATGGGAGGTCGGCGTTCGATCAGGGCCATCTAATCTTTGTGTGCCTACAGGGGGATTTAGATTGGTACCTCGAGGACATAGGTCAGAGAAGGACTTATTGAGAAGTTAATAAGTCTGCTGATCATGGGAGCGTAGGTATGTTCGTGACCCATGTGATGTGAACTATGTTCGCCTCCATTGTTTGTGATTGTTGTTTAATGAAACGATTCCTGAGAGATTCGGAATACGTGGTCCTTATGTACGTGATGTACCGAGATTGGATAGCAGAGTATGTGTGCACCGCAGCTTAGCCTCGGGGTGCTAGTATTGTAGAGTTATGATGAGTATAATATACTGTTAATTGAAATGAATTATCAAGAATAAATGTGTATAAATAAAAGCAACGGGTTGTAAAGTGAAAATGAAAGATCTCTAGTAATTAGTAGTACTAATATGGAAAACTGTGTAGCAAGGCATAACACTCTGTTACCTAGAAGATGTTGGAAATTTAATTGGATATCGTATAGTAATGTTAGATTTTGTATCGGACTAGTTAAAAATGGGAATAACGAGAATGGGTACGGGTACGATAGGAGTGCACAATTAGTTGAGAGGTGAGGAACTCATGTGAGTGCACACACTATCATGTACTTTATATTCACTGTTTAATGATATTAAACACTTGCAAATTTTTAAACTATTTTCACAATCGGGCTCTGATCCGTTTGCTTTCAAATCTATTTTTGTAAAACCTTTTAGGTGCCCACCCACAAGGACACCATGCATAGGAGTTCTATTCAGGTGACATGCTGAAGCTGCTGTGGAAGTTACAGGACCTTGACAGTAGACGCCTCCATTTTCGATCTTGACTCCATTATCATATTTTCTCATTTGTTGGGCATGTCGCCCCATTCCTTTTAGAGACATCTTACTTTTTTTCAGTTATTTTAGACTTTGGGTTGTAATTAATTTAGTGATGCAGACTTGGTATTTATTTATTTCAGTACTCGGATGGTTGTGAGGAGTATTCCTCCAGACTCATTATTATTTGATGGTTATTCTATGGTGACTATGTTGTGGTGGTTATGTTAGCATTTCATAATTCATTTATTGTATGTTAATCGGATTTAATTAAAATTGACAACTCAATTTTTTAAATGTTAGGTGGCTAGTAATTGTTAAAACGTTTTCGACAGTGATGCTATGAACTGAACCAACTTGGCGTTTTGTAATAATTTAATAAAGGAGTAGCTATCCGGTATTTAATTAGTAGGGGTGTCACATATGGTATCAGAGCATCATAATCTAGTGTCCTTAGGATCTGTACGGCTTATTATGTTTTCGCTGAGCTTTCTTTGATGTAGAGCCCTATATTTTAGGACTGTTGTATTCTTTTGTGCATGTTTCGCTCTTCAGCTATTTTGAGATAATAACTGCGAACTTATAAGACTTTACCCTCATTTCAGATGCCTCCACGACGTTCGCAGTGAGTTCCTAGGGATGCACAGCCAGAGCCACAGCCTGCACCAGTTCAGGGCATTATGAATGCCCCAAAGGTTGCAGCTATTGTAGCCCAAGCGGTGAATGCCGCCCTAGCCATTGTACAACAGGCACCACCCCAGGCACCGGTAGTTGCGCCAGTTCAGGCTCATGCATTCCCGTCTGCTTGGGAACGCATTCGTGATGCTTTTCAGAAAGCACACCCTCCGGAGTTTGCAGGTAGCTCCGATGTTGTGGAATCCAGTTAGTGGAGGAAGGACATTCAGAGGAACTTAAGGATGTACGAGTGCACAGATGTTCAGAAGCAGATACTGGCTACTTTTAAGCTAGTAGGATCAGCATTGCAGTGGTGGGAGTCCATTACCACCATGGAGGAGAGGGACGCCCTTTCTATTCAGGAGTTCTGGGTGCGGTTCGACCGCAAATATTTTTCGTCAGCTGTTCACACTGAGATGAGGAGGAGGTTGATGAACCTCAAGCAGGAGGGAAGGACCGTAGCCGAGTATGAGGCTGAGTTTACCAATCTCTTGAACATTGTTCCCGATGAAATTCCGACTGAGGAGAAGAAGATTCAGAAGTTTATGGATGGATTGACTTAGAGGATCCGTCAGCGCTTGTTGGGTAATATCTCGTTGGCCACTTATTCTGATGTGGTTAACGCGGCACTACTTTACTGCCAGGATCACCGTTTTCACATGACTGAGAGTAAGAGATCAGGAGAGTCCAACCATCAGGGCAGGACAGGGGGAAATGGTGCCAGCGGGGCACAATCTGCTCACGGTCAGCATAGGCAGAGTGATCAGGGTTCCCAACAGGTGGATTCTAAGAGATTCAGATCTGGAGGTTTTAGGAGTGGTCAGGGAGGTTTCAGGCATGGCCATCAGGGTCAGAACGGCCATTAGGGCCAACAGGGTCAGAATGGTCAGCAGCAGCAGTTTCAGCAGGGCCAACATGGTCAGGGTAGGAATGGTAACGGCCCTCAGGGCCGTGGACAGCATGGACAACGAGGGGGAAACTTCTCGGGGAAGTGCTTTGTTTGTGGAAAGACTGGCCACAAACGCCAGGATTGTCCTGATAGGGGCAGGGCCCAACAGCAGCAGCAGCAGCATGGTGCTCGACACGAGCCACAGAGGCCTATGTTTCCCGCCGCCCTCCCAGCACCATCACAGATGGCAGCATGACCACCCATTCCAGCGGTCCCAGTTCAGCAGGGACAGCTTCAGTATGGGAGAGTGTATCAGCTCCAGCATGCCGCAGTTCCTCAGGATCCACCTGCTATTGAGGGTATGTTCTCTATTCAGGGGACTTTAGGGCGTATTTTATTTGATACGGGGGCCACACATTGTTTCGTTGCCATGAGATTTGCACGCACTATTGGGTTGTTAGACACCGCAGAGAGCATGGTTACTTGTGTAGATTCACCGTTGAGTAGGGGTTCTATGATTTCGCTTATTTGTAGATGTGTGGGTATAGAGATCGGGAGGTTTACTTTACCCGCTGATATGTTAGTGTTAAAGATGACTGAGTATGATGCGATTGTTGCTATGGATTGGCTAGTTACATACCGAGCCATGATTGATTGTTTTAGTAGGAGTATTATCTTTTCCATTCCCGGGCAAGAGATGTTTTTAGTGGCGATGCCTCGCCTTGAGGGAGGATCGTCCACTCATTTGTACTATATAGAGGAAGAGACCTTTAAGGAAGTGGTGCTACCACTTGATTCGATTCCAGTCGTGAGGGAGTTTGCTGATGTATTTCAGGATATACCTGGATTACCTCCTAGTATGGAGATAGATTTTGTTATTGATTTGACGTCGGGCACACGACCCATTGCCCGCGCACCGTACCGTATGGCTCCAGCGGAGATGAGAGAACTAAGGGATCAGATAGAGCAGTTGTTGGGTCAGGGGTTTATCCGGAGGAGTACTTCGCCGTGGGGTGCCCCTGTGTTGTTCATAAAGTAGAAGGATGGATCGTTGAGGTTATGTGTAGATTATCGAAAGTTGAATAAGGTCACGATATGGAATAAGTATCCATTGCCCCGAATCGATGACTTATTCGACCAGCTGAGAGGAGCTTCCTTCTTCTCAAAGATTGATTTGCGATCGAGATACCATCAGTTGCGTATCAGGGAACATGACGTCTCGAAGACTGCTTTCTTAACGAGATATGGTTCCTACGAGTTTCGGGTTATGCCTTTTGGCTTGACCAATGCTCCAGCCATGTTTATGGACTTGATGAATAGGATGTTTAGAGAGTTCCTAGACCAGTTTGTCATTGTCTTTATTGATGACATTCTGGTTTACTCCCAGACAGAAGAGGAGCACGCCGAGCATTTGAGGCAGGTTTTGCAGACGCTACGTCAGAACGAACTTTATGAAAAGTATGAGAAGTGTGGGTTTTGGCTGAAGGAGGTTCAGTTTTTGGGTCATATCATTTCAGATCGGGGGATATCTATTGATCCGGGGAAGGTATCCGTGGTGAGGGAGTGGGGACAACCCACGACACCGACAGAGATCCGTAGTTTCTTGGGCCTAGCACGATACTACAGGAGGTTTATTCGGGGTTTCTCAAAGATAGCGGGTCCTTTGACACATCTGACTCGCAAAGGTGTGCCATTCATCTGGAACGATGCCTGTCAGTTGGCATTCGATGAGCTGAAGGACAAGTTGACCTCAGCATCTGTGTTAGCATTGCCGAAACCGGGAGTTGAGTATCTAGTCTATACCGATGCGTCCTTACAAGGACTTGGAGGTGTATTGTAGCAAGAGAGTCAGACTATAGCTTATACTTCCCGTAAGCTTAAGCCTCACGAGAAGAATTACCCCACCCACGACTTGGAGTTGGCGGCAGTCGTATTCACTCTTCGAATTTGGAGACACTATCTCCTGGGGGAGAAGTTTCAGTTGTTCACGGACCACAAATCTCTACAGTACCTCTTTACGCAGGAGTTGAATATGCATCAACGACGGTGGCTTGAGTTTGTGAAGGATTATCAGTTTGATATCCAATATCACCCGGGGAAGGCTGACGTGGTAGCAGACGCGTTGAGTCGTAGGCCAGTAGATGAAGTGGCCGAGGTGTGGAAAGGTAAGTGGAAAGAGTTGGGACACCAGGATGCAGTGGCCCGATCGTTCATGTCTGTGATGACTATTACACCTCAGATTGTTACGAGAGTGATACAGGCCCAGGCGAATGACTCGTTCTGTCAGGAGAAGATAGTCCGATTACTAGCAGAGGGAGCCGAATCATATACCGTTAGCTCAGACGGGGGATTACGCTTCAATAGGAGACTAGTCGTTCCGGAAGGGGAAGACTTGCGACACGAGGTGATGGCAGCGTCGCACGGCTCACGATTCGCGGTACACCCTGGTGGGGATAAAATGTACCAAGACATGAGACGTCAGTATTGGTGGAGCGGGATGAAGAGATATATTGTTGTGTTTGTTTCTAAATGCGCCACTTGTCAGCTGGTAAAGGTGGATCATCAGAGACCGACATGACTTCTACAGCCATTAGAGGTTCCGACGTGGATATAGGAGAGCATATCCATGGACTTTATCACGGGGTTACCTATGTCACAGATGGGTCACGACTCCATATGGGTAATTGTGGACCGGTTGACCAAAGTTGCTCATTTTCTACCCGGAAGGACAGACTACACTACGGGACAGTATGCCCAGATTTTCATTTCGGAAATAGTGAGACTTCACGGTGTGCCTCTATATATCATGTCTGACAGAGACAAGATATTTGTTTCACGATTTTGGGAGAGTTTCCAGGAGTCCATGGGCACTGAATTGCAGTTGAGTACATCTTATCACCCGCAGACCGATGGGCAGACCGAGCGAACAAATCAGATGTTGGAGAACATGTTGCGTATGTGCATCCTAGACTTTGGGGGTGGATGGGAGCAGTACCTTCCACTGGTGGAGTTTGCTTATAATCACTATTATCAGTTCACCATTGGTATGGCTCCATTTGAGGCGTTGTATGGTAGACCTTGTCGTTCCCCAGCATGTTGGTTAGAAGTGGGGGACAACAAACTTCTTGGGCCAGAAGTGATTCAGGATACTTCGGCAATGATAGAGATGATACGGAGTCGCATTCGGGTAGCTCAGGACCGGCAGAAGAGCTATGCCGATGCCAAGAGGTTCTTCAGAGAATTCAAAGTGGGGGACCAGGTTTTAGTCAGAGTATCTCCTATGAAGGGGATTATGCGTTTTGGGAAGAAGGGGAAACTGGCACAGAGATATGTGGGGCCATTTCCTATCATCGAGCGGATTGGGCCAGTTACGTATAGACTTGGGTTACCGGAGCACTTGCATAGGATTCATGATGTGTTCCATATTTCCTCGCTAAGGAAATATCTGAGGGATGATTTGGCCCATACTCACATTGCTTTGGAGGACATCGATCTTCAACCCGATAGTTCCTACGAGGAGGGACCAATCGCTATTCTGGACCGAAGCGAGCGGAAACTGAGGTCGAATATAGTACCATTAGTACGTGTTCAGTGGCGGCATCATAATGCCGAGGAGTCCACATGGGAGCGCGAGGATGAAATGCGCGAGCGTTATCCAGAGTTGTTTTTACCAGGTACTCTTTAGTTCCGAATTTCGGGATGAAATTCTGTTATTAGGGGGGAAGTATGTAATAACCCGTAATTTTATTGATATTTATTTAAGGGATTAATTAAATTAAATGAGAATTAATTGGAAATTAATCCGGGTATAAATACTAACGAGATGTGAGTTGGTATTTGATTATGATGTTAAAATTTATTATTTCCGAGTATGTATGGTAATACATGAGTATTGATGATATTTTAATTGTCACGAGGTAGCTATACGATAATTTTGGGAATTTAATTGGGACGCGCGTGTCAGTCGCGTTAGGAACGTAATTAAATGAATTAAAAAGTGAATTTTATTTTTATCCACCGAATGGTCATTTTGAGTGCGCCAACGTGTCCGAAAGGGTCGAAATAGTCAGAAAACATTAGCCGGGGGTTTAGTTTGGGTCCCGGGGTATTTTTGGGCCATACCGACAAACTAGAAGGGTATTTTGGTAATTTTAAAGATATGGGAATTAAAACCCACAAATTTAGAGGTTTATTGATATTTTTTATGAACCCACTAAGGCCATTATCAGCATTAGGTGAGTTAGAGGGCTACGAGAGTTATAGGAGAGGTTAATGAGGTTCCAAAAGAAACCTTCAACCACCATCTTTAACCTTAGGAGAAAATCTGTAGAGAAAGGGGAGAAATCAACCTTCATTCACCAACATCAATTCTGAAGAACAATCTAAGGCAAGTGTTTTGATGTTGTTATTTACATTGAATATTTCCTCCATGTGTAGTGTAGAAAACTGTTTATATCTTGGAATTTTGATGAAGAACACTCAAATGGAATTATGGTGAAACTTGTGGTTTTGGGTAGGGATTTGCATGTAGAGTGATAAATGGACGATTTCAATATACAAAACATAACTTTAAATGATCTGAAAACGGATTAATAAGGGGTCTTTAATTGCACTTAAACTGTAGGTTTATGTTCATAGGGTTTCGAATGAGAAATTGGGAATTTATGTAAATTGTATGTAAATTTGGAGTAATTGAACCCATAAAGATGTTAAGAAATGACCTAAGAGGATTTAGAGTGGTTTAGAATCATAAATTTTTTATTGAGATGGCCTAAGAGTGGATTTAGAGAAGAGAGGAATATGGAAAAACGGATTTAAGAATTTCTGGGCTGAATCTACCATCTCGTTAAAAGACCTGACCAGGTCGTTCGAACGAACTTCTAACGAGATGACAATATCCCTTCTAACGAGTTTGTAGTTCGTTCGAAGCCTTTCGTTCAAACGACACTCATTCGAACGACCTCATTCGAACGAGATTTCTAACGAGTTGACAGAATGGCCTTTTAGGCCTGATTTTATTTCTACTGTCCCGTAGACTTATTTAAATGGTGAGATAACATTCCCTTATTAACTAGTGGGTATAGTTGGGAGGTTGGGGTACATTGAAGAGTAAAACTTAGGATCTTGTAGTAAAGCGGATGACATTTGTGGATTGGGAAGCGAGTAACTAATCACGACGTGAGAAGAATTGATAACTTAAATACTTATAAACCGGGGACTTGTGACTTGTGACTTGTATAACACTAAATGTTGGTATACGAACGAGAAGTATACCACTAATGAAATATTGTGATATCTAAGATGTGAGAATGCTTAGTATATGTAGTTATCTGTGTATAACATACCTACCGTACTTGCTATCATGGGAGGTCGGCGTTCGATCAGGGCCATCTAATCTTTGTGTGCCTACGGGGGGATTTAGATTGGTACCTCGAGGACATAGGTCAGAGAAGGACTTATTGAGAAGTTAATAAGTCTGCTGATCATGGGAGCGTAGGTATGTGCGTGACCCATGTGATGTGAACTATGTTCGCCTCCATTGTTTGTGATTGTTGTTTAATGAAACGATTCCTGAGAGATTCGAAATACGTGGTCCTTATGTACGTGATGTACCGAGATTGGATAGCAGAGTATGTGTGCACCGCAGCTTAGCCTCGGGGTGCTAGTATTGTATAGTTATGATGAGTATAATATATTGTTAATTGAGATGAATTGTCAAGAATAAATGTGTATAAATAATAGCAACGGGTTGTAAAGTGAAAATGAAAGATCTCTAGTAATTAGTAATACTAATATGGGAAACTGTGTAGCAAGGCATAACACTCTGTTACCTAGAAGATGTTGGGAATTTAATTGGATATCGTATAGTAATGTTAGATTTTGTATCGGACTAGTTAAAAATGGGAATAACGAGAATGGGTACTGGTACGATCGGAGTGCACAATTAATTGAGAGGTGAGGAACTCATGTGAGTACACACACTATCATGTACTTTATATTCACTGTTTAATGATATTAAACATTTGCAAATTTTTAAACTATTTTCACAATCGGGCTCTGACCCGTTTGCTTTCAAATCTATTTTTGTAAAACCTTTTAGGTGCCCAGCCACAAGGACACCATGCATAGGAGTTTTATTCAGGTGACCTGCTGTAACTGCTGTGGAAGTTACAGGACCTTGACAGTAGACGCCTCCATTTTCGATCTTGACTCCATTATCGGATTTTCTCATTTGTTGTGCATGTCGCCCCATTCCTTTTAGAGAAATCTTTCAGTTATTTCAGACTTTGGGTTGTAATTAATTTAGTGATGCAGACTTGGTATTTATTTATTTCAGTATTCGGATGGTTGTGAGGAGTATTCCTCCAGACTCATTATTATTTGATGGTTATTCTATTGTGACTATGTTGTGGTGGTTATGTTAGCATTTCATAATTAATTTATTCTATGTTAATCGGATTTAATTAAAATTAACAACTCAATTTTTTAAATATTAGGTGGCTAGTAATTGTTAAAACATTTTCGACAGTGATGCTATGAACTGAACCAACTTGGCGTTTTGTATTAATTTAATAAAGGAGTAGCTACCCGATATTTAATTAGTCGAGGTGTCACAGACTCCTCAAGAAATTTTAATAGGCAGACCTGTACCCATATTACTCATCATAACTAGGGTAAAAGGAGGTAAAGGGAGGGATCAAAACATTCTAAAAGTTGGTCATTAAAGGAAAAGTGAATTTCTTGAAATTTCTTACCTCCTTAAAACTTCCTAAGTCCATTATTGCTACTACCTTGACTCAATTTGTATAGGAATTCCTTCATTATAAGTCTGATTTACCACAATTGAAATATGTGAAGGGTCCACTTGGGGATTTAACCTTCTTCTCCCCACTTCCTTGGTCGTGCTCAAACCTAGGCATATTAAAACTGCGATTGCCTTTGGTTTGATGATACATTTTTCGTGACTTGGCAAATAACTAAGTCAAGATTTTTATCTCATCTTCATCCAAATCAAAGGAACTAGACAATGACAAACCCTTGTAAGCCTTAGCTTTGAAATCTATACTCTTCAATAGGTTCGTCTTCTCATGGAGATAATTCAAATTTTACTCTTACGTTTGAAATGAGGCAATCGATTTCCACACCTTTGAAGGGACTTGTCAAAGGGCTCAAGCTTCTCCAATGGAATCAACATTGCCATTGGACCTTCTGGGAAGAGAATGAAGTATTTGTTTTTCAAAATGACTTCATCTGATATGTTCTTCCCCAAAGGTAAAGACGATTTCATCACATCACTAATTTATGAGTTAAAATCATTAAAATGTATGTTATCCTTCAACATAAAGAGTTTAAATTGTGTAGTTAATCATTGAAGTTTGGAATGCTTCAAGGTGGAGATTCCTTCATAGGTTATTTCTAAATTTTAAATGCCTCCTTAGACATTTTACAGTTAAAAATATGCCTAATAACATAAATCCTCGTTACTACGAATATAACATTAAACCCTCGAGCATTCCACCCACTCTAATTGATCTCGTTGTCATCTCACATTCCATATTTTTAAACCGAGATATCATTGATAAAGAGCGTCTTGCCACTAGGGTCCAAATATAAATGAGGGTCTTTCACTTTAACCTGATGGGCTAATCTCTTATCGATCGACAGTGTTTCATTCTGTAAGTATGTTATGATTTGGTTCATCTAGCTCGAACCCTTGTCATTGTATATGACGTGCTCAGTGCTAACTATTTTATTGATATTGGGCCTGACAAGGAATTCCACTTCAATTTTCCTCCGTAGTTATGAGTTCACTTATGAGATTAGGGTTGCCAAGGCGTCGACATGACTATTGTGTCCCCGGGGGAACTGTTGAATGTGAACTTCCTCAAATTTCATAACCAGCTCGCGCATGACTGCGAGGTAGGCTACCATCCTATCATCCTTGGCCTTGAAATCCCTAATGACTTGATTAGACACGAGTTTGGATTCGCATTAAACGTTGACCCGTCTTGCCCCCAATAAGTGTGCTTTGCATAGACCAACTATAAGTGCCTAGTATTTGACCTCATTATTGGAGGATTCGAATGCCAGTCTCATCCCTCACTACACCAAAATAGCCAAATTGTCACCTTTCAGCCAGCCACCCTTGTCACGGTCATTGACCGTGACAACAAACACGCATTTTGTGTCACGGTCATTGATCGTGACAAGACCATGACAAAGAATTATCACGGTCATAGACCGTGACAATTCTTAAAATAATTGTCACGGTCAAGGACCTTGACACGACCGTGATGATGTCTTCAGTAAAAAAAGCCCTAAGCTTTTTTTCCCCCACCGTTTTTTGATTTTCCTTCTCTCTCTCTCTCTCTCTAAGCGATTTCAGCTCTCTCTCTCTAAGGTATGTTTTTTTCCCCTCTTTCTCTTTCATTTCTATATGTGCGTGTATGTGTGTATATATATGTGTGTATATGTATATGTGTATATGTATGTGTATATGTGTGTGTATATATGTGTGTGGTGGGGGTGGGGTGGGCTATGTGTGTACGTGTGTGTGTGTGTGTGCCGGTGTGGTGGGGGTGGGGTGAGGGGGACAGGGGGTGTGGTGGGGGGAGGGGACAGGGGGTGGGGTGGGGTGTGTGTGAAGGTGTGTGCGTGTGTGTGTGGCGGGGGGAGGGGGCGGGGGCGGGGGTGTGGTGTGTGTGTGTCTGTGGTGGGGCAATCTTAACAATTGTATAACTTTAATTAATAAATTGTATAACTTTAATTGTAATTTTAATTGTATCGTTTTAGATGAAAGTAAATTAATAATTAGTATCCATTTCATATGAAAGTAGGATTGCCCCTCATTGTAAATTAGTAAATTAATAATTGTATACTTTACTTGTTAGTTTAATTGATGAAATGAATTAATTGAGTAGATGAATTAGAAGGAGTATGGGTGAGTATATGAATTCTCCACCTGAGTTTAATTGATGAAATGAATTAATACTGTAACACCTGAGTATATGAATTTTCCACCTCTATCACTTCTTATGCAAGATACTTGGGTGTCCTTCTCGTTCTCAATTTTTAAAAGAATTTTCAAGAACTCATGGTGGGGTAGGGGTGGGGGGCTACGTGTGTGTCTATGTGTGTGTATGTGCGTAGTTTTCCTTGTAAAAGAATTGATTGATTATTAATTTTTTTAGTAAATTAATATATGGTTGCCCCTTATTATAAATTAGTAAATTAATATATGATTAATTATGAAAGTAAGATTGACCCTCATTGTAAATTAGTAAATTAATAATTGTATACTTTAATTGTTAGTTTAATTGATGAAAATAATTATTGTGTGTATAGTGGGGGGGCAGGGGGTTGGTGTGTGTGCATGTACGTGTGCGTGTGTGTGGTGGGGGAGGGGGTGTATGAAAATAAATTAATAATTAGTGCTCATTTTTATTTGTAGTAATTGTACATATTTGCATGTCTTCTTCTAATTTTTTTTTATCTGTACTAATAACATTATTTTACAACAAATGCCTCTTTCAGGTATTAAGGCGAGGATGATGATGCTGGTTATGATGATGTCGTCTGGGCTCGGTGGTAGCGGAGGCGACGAGGGCTCCTCGGCCCATAGGATCCCCAAATATGCAAATTTGGGATTACCATCGAGAATAAGTCGGAGCTATTAGCGAGATCCCTCGAGCTTCTAAAGACGATCATCGGCCCGGGGTTTATGAGTTGGAATGAGGTGTCATATGAGCTCAAGTTAGTTGTTTGGGTGCCACTACATGTAATATATTTATAGGAATATTTCAAAATCAATTTCAATTTCGATTTCAATATCATTTTATATTTATATTTATATTTATTCGCAACTAACATTGTATTTGTTGGACAGGAACAATTCAACTTGGATCCAAAGCTACGCGATTCCGTCTTGGAGCAGCTGAGGGAGCAACACAAGATGTGGAAGAAAAATATGCGCACACGGTACTTTGGGAAAACACGAGAGTCCATTATCCATTGACGTGAATCCGTCTCGCCGAAGGAGCCGATCTCATTGACATAATGGCAAAAGTTCATTGACAATGGGATCGGGGAGCGACAATTGGCATCTCGCCAATTGGGAAGGGAAAATCGGGCAAAAAAGACGGACGTGCACTACTCCGGCCAGATGTCTTACGCCGAGGTGGAGCATAGTATGAAGGTAAGATTTAATTTTTCTATAACTACAGAAATATATTATTCTGCATTATTTTACTTTGCGCCGCCGATACTAATTTTACTTTATTTTATTTCAGGGGTTGGGAGTGGCCCTGGGGGTAACCCACATAGGCTCGATACTTTTGTGGCTCTTCGGACGAAGAAGGGGAAGGACAAGGAGGTGTCCCCGAGCGTCGCGTCCACGATTGTAAGTAATCCGACAGTTTACTTTTTGTTAATTATATTATAATTTTTTAGTTTACTTATTTTACTAATCACGTGCTTTTTGTCGTTTCAGGCAAAGCTTAAGAAAGTGCATGAATCGCAGTCTGATGCCGACAAGGCATCTTTGTCCACAGACTCACTCAGCCAAGTGCTTGGCTCTGATCGCAAGGGGAGGACAAGGGGGATGAGCTCGCGGGTGGCCAAATCTAGGATCATCGGATTGGAGACGAGCGACACCGGTTTGGCTCGAACGGTGGATTCACATAATGTGAAGTTGTCCTGTTTGAAGGCGACGGTCCAAGATATGTACTCTTTCATGAAGCGTACGTTGGGCGGAGACCGTAAGGGGAAAGAGAAAGGTAAGGAAAAGGCGGTGGAGGAGGAGGTGCGGGAGGACGAGGCGCAGGATGACAAGGATGTGGACCTCGCTGCTTCATCACCGAAACGTGCACACTTCGATGATCCAGTTCCCTATTTGGCTCCCTTCAACAGACCGATGTCGATACTTGGTTGGCCGAGCGTATTCATATTGGACGTATTTGATGGCCAGCGGATAGGGCGGGGGTTGAGGGACCCGAATATCGTCCAGGGTGGAATAGTTCATGGACGTGAGCTTCAAGAGATCGAGTCCAAAGTGCTCGTCATGCATGTGATACCCGGGAAGGAGAACTCCTTATTGTGGTTGCGGGAACAATGCGGCACGATGTATATTAGTGGGTGTGTCAATTCGTATATCGTGTGGCCTACTCACCTCCTCACATTTACCCCGGACATGTGGTGACATTATTTTTAAGTTGGTACATTTGAATTATATTTGGATTATATCGTCATGTATATTGTTTCTATTTTGAATATATATTTGCATTATCTTTAGTTTATTTGGATATATGATGTTGCTATAACTGGTACAAATATACTGTTGGGCAGTGGCAGTGGCCATACTACCCAACAGATTTTTTTTAAATTCTGTCCAGAATTGTCACATTAATTGACCGTGACAATTTTTTTTAAAAAGGTCAAGGCTTTCTCATGGTTATTAATTGTGATTAAACTTGTCACGGTCATGGCCCGTGACACGCACGTGACAATTCTAACGAACTTTTCACGGTCAATGATCGTGACACGTCCGTGACAAAAAAAGTTATCTCGCTTCGAATTGTCACGGTCATTGACTTTGACAAGTTGAACTTGTCAAGGTCATTGATCGTGACAATTAGGCAGATTTGGTGTAGTGCCTTGCTCAATCATCACGTCATTTGGAGTTACTAGGATAACTCCCACGCCTTCCCCCTTAGAATTATAAGCACAATTAACATACAACGTTCAACTTTCGTCCTAAACATGCTCATGCATCTCTGGTTATCGACCAACTTTCGATCTGTGGGTCTCTCTCCGGTGAATTCTGAAATAAAATAAGCTAAAACCTTCCCTTTGATTATTGTCTTTGGTTAAAAGTCAACGTCAAACCTCCTAATCTCAATCGACCATTTGGACATTTGTCCATAAAGGTTATCCTTGTAAAGGATAGCTTTCAGGGGGAAAGAAGTAATTACAGTAATGGAGTGGTCCTCAAAATAATGCTTCAGCTTCCATGAAGTGATCACTAATGCGTAAACCAGTTTCTCCAAAGGTAAGTATCATTGCTCGACACACAAGAGCATTTTACTGGCATAGTAAACAGGAAACTGCTTCCCTTTTTCTCACAAACCAAGGTCGAGCCGGATGCATGACTTGATACCGCAAGGTAAAGGTAGAGGGGATCCCCCTTATCGGGGATTGCTAGTAACGGAGGTTTGATTAAGTAAGACTTGATTTCCTCGAGGGCTCTGGAAGACTCATCATTCTAGGTGAAGTTTTTCTCCTTCTTATGTAGCTGAAAGAAGATAGCGTTCGGACGACTTTAAGATAAAGTGGTTAAGCACTGCGATTATCTTAGTGATCTTTTGGACTTTGTGCAACGCTTTTGGTGACTGGACCTTTTTGATCACTTCTATCTGATTTGCATTTTTCTTAATCCCCCTTTTACTGATGAGGTAATCTAGAAACTTTCCTAACTGGCCCCCAAATGAACATTTGGCGGCGTTGAGTTTCATTTGGTAGCGCGTGAGGATTTTAAAGCTGTTGGTCCGATCTTAAAGATGGTCGCTCTTATTTTTGCTTTTGATGAGCCTGTCATTAATATACACATCCATGGTTTCTCCTATCTGGTGTTTGAACATCTCCGTGACCAGCCTCTGATATATAGCCCTTACGTTCTTGAGGTAAAATGTCTTGATCTTGTAATAATGTTGGGACCGAATCGAGGAATCTGGTGGTATGGAGATTCCTTCATGGGTTATTTCTAAATTTTAAATGCCTCCTTAGACATTTTACAGTTAAAAATATGCCTAATAACATAAATCCTTGTTACTACGAATATAGCATTCCACCCACTTTAATTGATCTTGTTGTCATCTCACATTCCATATTTTTAAACTGAGATATCATTGATAAAGAGCGTCTTGTCACTAAGATCCAAATATAAATGAGGGGCTTTCACTCTAACCTGATGGGCTAATCTCTTATCGATCGACAGTGTTTCATTCTGCAAGTATGCTATGATTTGGTCCATCCAGCTCAAACCATTGTCATTGTATATGACGTGCTTAGTGCTCACTATTTTATTGATATTGGTCCTAGCAAGGAATTCCACTTCAATTTTCCTCTGTAGTTCTGAGTTCACTTCTGAGATTAGGGTTGCCAAGGCGTCGACATGACTATTGTGTCCTCGGGGGAACTGTTAAACGTGGACTTCCTCAAATTTCATAACCAGCTCGCGCATGACTGCGAGGTAGGCTACCATCCTTGGCATTGAAATCCCCAATGACTTGATTAGACACGAGTTTGGATTCGCATTAAACGTTGAACCGTCTTGCCCCCAACAAGTGTGCTTTGCATAAACCAACTACAGGTGCCTAGTATTTAACCTCATTATTGGAGGATTCGAATCCCAGTCTCATCCCTTGATCAATCATCACGTCATCTAGAGTTACTAGGATAACTCCCACGCCTTCCCCCTTAGAATTAGAAGCACAATTAACATACAACGTTCAAGTTTCGTCCTAAATATGCTCGTGCATCTCTGGTTAATCGACCAACTTTCGATCGGCGGGTGTCTCTTCGGTGAATTATGAAATAAAATAAGCTAAAACCTTCCCATTGATTGTTGTCTTTGGTTAAAAGTCAACGTCAACCCTCCTAAGCACAATCGACCATTTGGACATCTGTCCATAAAGGTTATCCTTGTGAAGGATAGCTTTCAGGGGGAAATAAGTAATTACAGTAATGGAGTGGTCCTCAAAATAATGCTTCAGCTTCCATGAAGTGATCACCAATGCGTAAACCAGTTTCTCCACAGGTAAGTATCATTGCTCGGCATATAAGAGCATTTTACTGGCATAGTAAACAGGAAACTGCTTCCCTTTATTCTCACAAACCAAGGTCGAGCCGGATGCATGACTTGATACTGCAAGGTAAAGGTAGAGGGGATCCCCCTTATCGGGCATTGCTAATAACAGAGGTTTGATTAAGTAAGACTTGATTTCCTCGAGGGCTCTGGAAGACTCATCATTCTAGGTGAAGCTTTTCTCCTTCTTATGTAGCTGAAAGAAGATAGCGTTCAGACGACTTCGAGATAGAGTGATTAAGCACGACGATTATCTTAGTGATCTTTTGGACTTTGTGCAACGTTTTTGGTGGCTGGACCTTTTTGATCACTTCTATCTGATTTGCATTTTCCTTAATCCCCCTGTTACTGATGAGGTAATCTAGAAACTTTCCTGACTGGACCCTGAATGAACATTTGGTGGAGTTGAGTTACATTCGGTAGCACGTGAGGATTTTAAAGCTGTTGGTCCGATATTGAAGTGGGTCACTCTTATTTCTGCTTTTCATGAGCATGTCATTAATATACACCTCCATAGTTTCTCCTTTCTGGTGTTTGAACATCTTCGTGACCAGCCTCTTATATGTAGCCCCTGCGTTCTTGAGGTAAAAATGGCATTATCTTGTAATAATACAGACCCAATAGCGTTATGAATGAAGTCTTGTCTTGGTTAGGACCGAATAGAGGAATCTGGTGGCAACACGAGTAAGTGTCTAAGAAACTCATCCATTCATGGGCTGTTGTGGCAACGACAAACTGGTTTATCTTCGATAAGGGAAAAATATCCTTAGGGCAGGCCTTGTTAAGGTTGGTGAAGTTTATATAAACTCTCCAACTTTCGTTGCTCTTTCAAACCACAATTGGGTTCGAGAGCCATTTCAAAAATTGAACTTTTCTAATGGGCCTTGCCTCTAGAAGTTTCCCTACTTCTTTTTCCACTCCCTTTGCCTTTTCTAGGGCAATTTGATAAGACTTTTGTATGATCATCTTGAATGTCGAATCTGCATGGAAATAGTGGCAGACGATCATAGGATCAATTCCCGGCATGTCATATAGTTTCCGAGAAAATACGTCCAAGCTTCGTTTAAGGAAGGTAATTAGTTCCTCCCTCTTGAGGTCGGTCAATGTTGTCTTAATAAAAAACTTCCTCTTTGGTCGACTTTCATCAAAGATAACCTCCTCCATGTTTTCAATGACCTTGTCAATGGGTTGGAACCTGGTTTCCTCCACCCCTGGTTGGCCGTGCCGTAATTGCCATTTTGAGGGCGTAGCCCAATCCTGGGCTATCACCGAAATAATCTCTTTATTTTTCTTCTTTTCCTGCTTTGGTTGGATGACGGTGATGTAAGATTTTTGATAAATAACTTGATTGCCTCTGATCTCCATTATGCCTCGAATTGTGATGCACTTGAGCTTCTGGTGGTAAGTGGAAGGGATTCTGGTAGTAAATGGAAGGGACAAATCTCATGGCATGAAGCCACCCTCTACCTATAATGGCGTGATAGAGAGAATCAATATCTTTTTCGTAAAGTCGATCAGAGGGACAGTATCCTCTTTAAGATCTGACATCTTGAGCTTGATCTTATAGAAGATCTCCAGGTAAATCAACTCTGAAGAGCTCCCTTAGTCCACCAGTTACATATCCACATCCCAAGTCACGATTCTGAGAGTGGTTACCAGCGCATGGTGGTGCATGGTTCTCACCCCAACCAAATCCTCCTCCTTGAAAATGATATGTTTGTTGTAGTGGACATCCTCTGGTATTCGACGGTTACCAGCCTGGCTTTTAGCAGAATCTATCTGAAAGGCCTCCATCATGGCTGTGACGTTATTGAGCTCCATCCAAACATCATTCTCTTAAATTTTCTTGAGGTCGAAAGCCCCATGTATGACCGTGAACTCGTGTCCCAACTCGTCATCCAGGACGTTGTCAGGTTTCTAGTTATCATTAGTGACGACCTGGGCTGACTTATTCTCATTGTATTTATTTAAATGCCCGGCCCGGGCTAACTTTGAGCGGCTTATAGTTCTCAGTTTTATGGTCGTTTTCTTTGTGGAACGCACATCGGAGCATGTTATTCCTCTTGGTCAGATACCCTCCCATTTTTTTGGCCACTTGAAGAACTCTTGATCTTTGATCTTCACCAGAATCTTATAGATTAGTTCCTTAAAAATTGGGTTGACAACTTGAAAAGATTTAGAGGAATCCGTTATGCCCCCATTCCTGGCACCATTCTGCTTTTTGTTCCCCTTCTTGGGGTTGTTTTCCTTATCGGCCCCTTTGTTTATCTTAGTGTGACCTGTCTCAACTTGACTTGTGTGAAACACGTCCTCCACCTTGGCATACTTATCAATACGTGACAGGAGAGCGTCAATGATATCAGCTTCCTTTTTATTAAAGGATTGATACAACATTGACGTAGGCGGTAGACCTATTTTGAAGGATTCCACGAAAGCTTGATTCGAGCAATCTTCTACCTCATTGAACACTTCCCAATAGTATTTGGCGTACTCGCGCAAGGAATCTTGTGGCTTATTTTTCATCGTGAGCAGCGAGTGTATTCTCTTAGGATAAGGGCTACTACTCAAAACAAGCAGTGAAGGATTTTACGAGTACCTTAAAACTCTTAATGGACCTATGAGGCAACTTCTCGAACCATTTTTAGGTGACGTTGCCCAAGAAGGAAGGAAAAATACGACACTTCAGTGCATTGTTATGACTTCACAAAGTTATAGCATGCTTGTACTACTGAACATGGTCGATGGGATTACTTTTGCCATTATAGACCTTGAACCTGTGGGGTTACAAACTTCTTCGAGGGTTCCTCTTCCTCGATGGTTTTAGATAAATGAGACTTCATCTAGGTGATAAGATCTCTCCTCTTTATCTCTTTGGTTGACCTGGCCCCTCTGTAAGTGGGGTGTTGGTCCATTTCCCTTCGAACCAAATTCCTTATGTCATATTTATGGCACTCGTTGTCTTCGTAGTGCCTTCCTTGATGACTTACATGCCCTGAACGTTCTTGGTCGCGCCTGGTGCTCCTTCCTCAGTGGCAACTCTTGCTCTCCTGAGGGCTAAAAGTTCGAGCACTGCATTTACGGACTTGGCAAAGTTCTTTCTCAATCTCTTCTAGTCACCATTGGAGGCGATAATTCTCTTCAACCTGGAGTCGAGCTACCTCCTCTTGCTGTTAAAACATTTCTTCATAGGCATCGACCAGGCGTGAGATCTAAGTAGACCTAGGTTGCTCGTGGATTTCCTCTAAAGGTTGTTGTTCTAGTTGGAACCTTGGGTTTCCATCTTGATGAACCTGACCCTTAGTGGAGCGAAATCAGCTCGCACATCTCTAGGCTAGGTGCACTGTTTGGTTGGTGAGACATTATAACTACTTTTTAAAACAATTGATTTCGTGGAAGGAAAATCGCTTCCCACAAATGGCATCAATTGCGAGTGCAAATTAATCACAATTAAAAAATTTCCAAAAAGAAATTGCAAATGAATGAAAAGATGTCAATCACACAACACACAAATATACATGGTTCAAAAAATTGCCCACGTCCATAGAGAGGTCACTGTATTTAAATTAAGTTCTCTCAAGGTTTGGATTACATCCCTTTGACCCTGGAGTGGGGGTTCTATATATAGTTGTGTAAAATCGCAGTGGTTGAATCATTCAAGGAACTCCATTGTCTTGAATAAGCGTGCGTGGTGACTCTTGAATATCTCATACGACATTTTGGGTCACCAACATGAGCTGATTGTAACTGTTAACATGTTTGGAAGTATCCTCGTGATAAATGATGGCAATAATCCTTTTTACAGGTAAGCCGTGCCACTCGTGCCCCTAATGCTATTGGGCTAGGCCGCCCAGTCTTGAATTGGGCATAAATATATTTTGGTCCCCATAAGTAACATTATATAACATGATGTTTATAATTACTTTCTTGTCAGGTCACTCTGGTGACTATTAAATACGTTTAAATTATAAAATCATATTAAAATAATGACATATTCCATTTTCATAATTATTTAACACAATAAATAAACTATATATATATATATATATATATATAGAGAGAGAGAGAGAGAGAGAGAGGTCCCCTCCTATAAGGACTCCTTATAGTGTAGACCCCGATATATACAATTGTTTTAAAATAGTATAAAAATTAATTTTTTGATGAAATTTCATGGATATGATATTCATGGTTAGAAGATCATCTTCAATTTTTTTCATCAAATAATTCAATAAAAAACCGTTGAGATAAGGTGATGTGTAAAACAAGGGTGTAAATATGCATTTTCGATCGATGAAATTTTGGGTCTGTGCCAGCCATTTGATTAATTGAATTTTTTTATGAAACTTCCTGATATATGATCTCAACGGTGAGAGATCATATCCATGAAGTTTCATCAAAAAATTCAATTAATCAAATGGCTGACGCAGACCCAAAATTTCAATTGTCGAAAATGCATATTTATAGAATTTTTTTTACATACCACCTCATATCAATGGTTTTTTATTGAATTTATTGATGAAAAATTAGAGATGATGTTCTCACCGTGGAGATCATATTCATGATGTTTCATTTATTTATTTTTTACTATTTTAAAATAAATAGTGTGTACCAGAGTCTGCATCATAAGAAATTATGTATATATTCTTTTTATCATGTAAGAAGACAAAGCCTTAACATCTTTAAAGAAAAGTAGACTCTCACAGAATTCTAAAACAAAAATCTTCATGAAAAGTTAAAAAAGAAATTAAACACAACTGATATATGTTCAAGGGTGACCATATACATGTAACACCCCGCCTAATTAAATACTGGGTGATCAGTCCTTTAATAAATTAAAAATCAGGTGAACGGTTGGTTCATTCTCAGCATCACTGTCGCAAAATAATATTTCAAATTTGAACACCCTAAATAATTAAGCTAAGTGTCAAAACCATTTAAAACCTCATTTTTCCTTTATTAAAAAACAATAAAAACTTTTTAATACCCAACAGTTAAGAATTGCATAAATACTAAGGATGAAAATTAACACACAAGAATTAAACCATCTATATAATCCAAACCAAGTGTAAGAACCATAAATGAAATCATCCTGACAATAGTTAACTCCCGAGGAGTACCGAATACTGGAAATATCCTAAATCTCTGACTAATCCAACTGTAATAGGAAATCGGGCGACACATGCTCTATCTATGAAGATCTAAAGTAGGAACTGATTCAATGACGAAGTCGTCTAAAGCAAGGGCCTGCAACTCCCACATAAGCTGCAGCACGTCCAATCCAAAGAACCAAAGAATGATGCCCCTGTGGCTGGGCACCTGTAATACATACATATATATACAAGAGAGAAATAAATGACAGAAAATGGATCAGAGCCCGAGTGTAAAACAGTTTTAAAAATAGTTTACAAGTATTTAAAATGCTTACCGATTAATATCACAACCATGTTAGTATGCGACACTCTCTTGAGAATCATCATTTCTCATCTAGTGTGCACTCCTACCGTACCTCTAGGATATCCTAGTTATAGTTCCCACGCTAACTAGATTAACCACATGTATCCATTCTTTATAGCCCAAATTATTCCCACGTATTAACCTTATAATACATATAATGATGTTATAAACATATATATATATATCCATTTAGATTCAACATGGATAAGTCCCTTATTAATTCAATTCAACTAAGTGTTTTCATACACAACTATCTTACATTTCTACTTTAGCCACATACACAACTATCTTACATTTCTACTTTAGCCACATAGTAGATATCATCACACGTGTATATATATATATGTATATATATATATATATATATATATATATATATATATATATATATACTATACTGCACCCCGAGACACAGCTGCGGTGCTGCATTACTCTGCTATCTTGTCCCAATACATCACGTCGTTGTATAGGGGACTATAGGTTCAGTAAAGATTCCTCGAACCATAAATATCAACATAAAAATTGGAGGTGAACATAGTTCTCATACCCACGGGTCACGCACATACCTACGTTCCCATAGTCAGCGGACTTATCAACTTATCGATAAGTCTTTCATAGTCCTATGTTCTCGATCGACAAATAAAAAAATCCCATGGATTCATCAGGATATGACTGCCCTCACGCGCAAACCTCCCGTCGATAACAAGTAAGCTAGGTATGTCATACACATGTACATAATATATACACATTCACAAAGTCATACATATAAATATTCATATTTTTCAAATTAGGTTCGTCCACGACCCATAATTGTTATTATCCATTCTCAACACAAATTTTACTCAATTATTTCTCATAACGGATTCATCTTTTTTATTCTCAGTTATTATTTACTTCGTTCTTACTTCTCATCTCTCGAAGTATTCTTTATCACTAAGTATAAATTTCAGTAGGTATACCCTCACTTACCTTCTAGTCTAAATCTTTCATGAGTCTCAAGCTTTTAGTAAACGTACGCACAATTTCCAATGTATGAATAACTCCCCGTTAACCCAAAATTTCATCTCATATTAATTTCACTCAACGAAGTCTACTTATACCCTATTGGTCCTCTTCATAACCCATTATACTCCATAAATAATAATTAAGGGTTCCTACGTATCTTAACCGGATTAAACAAAAAGGAGAAAAATATGCAGTTTTCCAGGAGGGGTCGATCGATCAATCAAGCGGTTCTTGCCCAGTTTTTCTGTAATATTCAACCAACGGGTTCAACCAATTTAGCCCCTCCAAACCTATATAATTTCATCCAAAACTCCCATCAAAGTAATCCAAGTGTATAAGCAATGTACATAAACAAGTTCTAACGTAATGACATCAGTAAATTCTCAACGAATCAATCAAAAAGGGGTGTAATCTCAAAACTCTTTATAAAACAAAAATTTGCATGAATAATCACCACCCTCTATTTTAATCAAGATTTTTTCCCCAAATATCATAATAAATTAATGGGTAATCCTCTACATATGATCAAGGTTTTAGACTACATGGGTTCTCCCTACAACACATATAAATTCTCTTCCAAAACATATAATTCTTCAATTAAAACTTATGATTTTTATTCCTAGACTAACATGGAACGTATATTAAATTGGAATTTAGCAAGATAGATACTTAGCTTGGATTCAATGGTCTATTTTATTGATGAAAAATATATGGTTGCATTCCTCGTTGTGCGATCTATGTTTTGGTGGTGGTGGCAGTGCAATCGGGTGAGTTCTAGGCCTTGAATTGCTTGAAAAACTCTTCACCTTCTTCTCTAATCACTTCACCTTCTTCTCTAATGGATGGCTTATGCTTTGTGTTTGTTAACCCTAAGAGACAACTCTAAATGGATAATAAATACTAAGAAAATTCGTGGGTTTAATTACCCAAAAATACCAAATGTCTGAAATACCCTCCCGGGGTGTCAATTAGGCCTAAAAATACCCCGAGACCCAAACTAAACCCCCGAGTACACTTTTCTGACTATCTAGATCCTTCCGGACACTTTGACGCACTAAAAATGACTATACGAACGACTTATAATTTATTCACTTTAATAATAATAATTTAGTCCTGACATGACACAAGCACGTCCCGAATTAAATTTCCATAATTGCCATTTTATTCACTCGTGATAATTTTAATAAAATCAATCTCATATATTACTCTTCTCATCCAGTAATATTGAACAAATTCCCAATAATTACTAACTCTTGTCACGCTAGTAAATAGTTAAAATAAAATGCCAGATTAATATTAAATTTATATCTCAATCAAATTCAATAAATCCCCAATTTTAAAAGCCATAAAAATACGGGGTATTACATACTTTCCCCTTAATAATGGAATTTCGTCCCGAAATTCGGAAAAATGAAGCGTAACTGGTAAGGACAACTCCGGTATTAATCTCACATCTCATGTAATTTCCGCCGTACCACCCATACAGTACATTACCGAATACCCCCACTAATATGATACTCCAAGCCTTACCACTTAGTTTAAATTATCTTGAGTTAAACTTTACCTAAGTCATCAAACAACTAAATATGGAAGTCACAACTTCTACTTTCATTAACCTCAAGAATACTTACTGTGTCACAAATATGGAAAATACTACAATCCAACCATCCAGGGTGCCCATACACCCAATGTGTGTACATTCCATCATAATGTCTAAATGAATGTGATTCCTCTGTAAGGTTACCCTTAATTAACTGACTACTTATTCTATAATCCGTATTTCTATGATTTCCACATTCTCATTTGGCGATTCCATTTGCCTCAAATCATGCTACAACTCATAACTCTCTGATTAATATATATACATACATAGATAAGGGAAAAGGTTATAAACTCATATTCTAAATACCTAACTTAATTCGACTCCCAACGTTCTTTAGTTTCATGCCTGGGGTGCCTCGCAAAGCGAAATTCAAACAAGGAACCCCCCCGATACACTACTACCTAAAATAGTTGGTCATCAAAACTCCTCAGGTCCTTAGTTTATAGTATATAACATCGCAACAAGTTTTATCTGTTTATATAAAAGTCTACTTATTCACTCTCGTAACAAAGACAATACACTGGATATAACGATCAATCTTGGTCTCATATACAACAAGTCAATCCATGCCGATAATCACATCCTACTCGGATATGTCTATAACAAGTAAATCCCTAATAAAATTAAACTCACGTTTTGATATATACTAGAAAATAATAGGCGTACCACTACCCATTGGTGAGTCTACATAAATAATAGTGCCAATGGCCAAGTCTAGTAACCCTATGGTCCACGCAATTCTAATAGCTACAAATGAATGTGAGGTCCTAATGACAATCATTATGCGCCCCATAATTCCACAGATAGAAAATGTACCCTCATTCGCGGGCGGTGGTTGTTGACTCCCACTATTTTAACTTTGCTTCGATGAGTCAAGAAAAAATTTTATCCCAAATTTTCAGTTTTAGTTAACCACACTCCACTATATGTCCAAGCCTTTGAATATATTGCCTTCGTTGTGTAACACACCCAATTCTCGCATTTCTAAAACTTCTACTAATGACTCTCCTCAATTTTCCACTTGACCCTCTCCCAAGCGCACCACATTGGGTGAGTCTAATTTGGCATCACCTTTGACTATAGCAGCACTTGGAATTTGTAGGCTGCGTCCTAACCGTCTTTACAGTCCTGGCCTCTCATGCCACAATAAGGGTGACGTCGACTACGGTCATCATCCTCGAACATACTTCATAACCTCCTAAGTACGACCTCCGTTATCCATCCAATGGCCCTCATCTGTCATACTTCTTGTACGAATACGTCCGAACGCAAATAATATTCACTGATATATACGTTATAGCAGGAGAACGAAATCTTACCAAAGAAATAAAAAATCCTAAACATAGGGCTCTATATCAAATAAAGCTACGTTGGAAGCATAATAAGCCGCACAGATCCTAAAGGACACTAGAACATGATGCTCTGATACCACCTGTAACACCCCGCCTAATTAAATACCGGGTGATCAGTCCTTTATTAAATTAAAAACCATGTGAACGGTTGGTTCATTCTCAGCATCACTGTCGCAAAATAATATTTCCAATTTGAACACCCTAAATAATTAAGCTAAGTATCAAAACCATTTAAAACCTCATTTTTCCTTTATTAAAAACCAATAAAAACTTTTTAATACCCAACAGTTAAGAATTACATAAATACTAAGGATGGAAATTAACACACAAGAATTAAACCATCTATATAATCCAAACCAAGTGTAAGAACCATAAATGAAATCATCCTGACAATAGTTAACTCCCGAGGAGTACCGAATACTGGAAATATCTTAAATCTCTGACTAATCCAACTGTAATAGGAAATCGGGCAACACATGACCTAATTATGAAGATCTAAAGTAGGAACTGATTCAATGACGAAGTCGTCTAAAGCAAGGGCCTGCAACTCCCACATAATCTGCAGCACGTCCAATCCAAAGAACCAAAGAATGACGCCCCTGTGGCTGGGCACCTGTAATACATACATATATATACAAGAGAGAAATAAATGACAGAAAACGGGTCAGAGCCCGAGTGTAAAACAGTTTTAAAAATAGTTTAGCAAGTATTTAAAATGCTTACCAGTTAATATCACAACCATGTTAGTATGCGACACTCTCTTGAGAATCATCACCTCTCATCTAGTGTGCACTCCTACCGTACCTCTAGGACATCCTAGTTATAGTTCCCACGCTAACTAGATTAACCACATGTATCCATTCTTTATAGCCCAAATTACTCCCACGTATTAACCTTATAATACATATAATGATGTTATAAACATATATATATCCATTTAGATTCAACATGGATAAGTTCCTTATTAATTCAATTCAACTAAGTGTTTTCATACATAACTATCTTACATTTCTACTTTAGCCACATAGTAGATATCATCACACACACACACACACACACACACACATATATATATATATATTCACTATATTATATATATACTATACTGCACCCCGAGACACAACTGCGGTGCTGAATTACTCTGCTATCTTGTCCCAATACATCACGTCGCTGTATAGGGGACTATAGATTCAGTAAAGATTCCTCGAACCACAAATATCATAACAAAAATTGGAGGCGAACATAGTTCTCATACCCATGGGTCACGCACATACCTACGTTCCCATAGTCAGCGGACTTATCAACTTACCGATAAGTCTTTCATAGTCCTATGTTCTCGAGCGACAAATTAAAAAATCCCATGGATTTATCAGGATATGACTGCCCTCACGCGCAAACCTCCTGTCGAGAGCAACTAAGCTAGGTATGTCATACACAGATACATAATATATGCACATTCACAAAGTCATACATATAAATATTCATATTTTCCAAATTAGGTTCGTCCACGACCCATAATTTGTATTATCCATTCTCAAAACAAATTTTACTCAATTATTTATCATAACGAATTCGATTCTTTTATTCTCATTTATTATTTACTTCGTTCTTACTTCTCATATCTCGAAGTATTCTTTCTCACTAAGTATAAATTTCAGTAGGTATACCCTCACTTACCTTCTAGTCTAAATCTTTCATGAGTCTCAGTCTTTTAGTAAACGTACGCACAATTTCCAATGTACGAATAACTCCCCGTTAACCCAAAATTTCATCTCATATTAATTCCACTCAACGAAGTCTACTTATACCCTATTGGTCCTCTTCATAACCCATTATACTCCATAAATAATAATCAAGGGTTCCTACGTATCTTAACCGGATTAAACAAAAAGGAGAAAAATATGCAGTTTTCCAGGAGGGGTCGATCGATCGATCAAGCAGTTCTTGCCCAGTTTTTCTGCAATATTCAACCTACGGGTTCAACCATTTTAACCCTCCAAACCTATATAATTTCATCCCAAACTCCCATCAAAGTAATCCAAGTGTATAAGCAATGTACATAAACAAGTTCTAACGTAACGACATCAGTAAATTCTGAACGAATCAATCAAAAAGGGGTTTAATCTTAAATCTCTTTATAAAACCAAAATTCGCATGAATAATCACCACCCTCTATTTTAATCAATAATTTTCCCAAATATCATAATAAATTCATGGGTAATCCTCTACATATGATCAAGGTTTTAGACTACATGGGTTCTCCCTACAACACATATAAATTCTCTTCCAAAACATCTAATTCTTCAATTAAAACTTATGATTTTCATTCCTAGACTAACATGGAAGGTATATTAACTTGGAATTTAGCAAGATAGATACTTGCCTCGGATTCAAGGGTCTGATTTGTTGATGAAAAACATATGGTTGCGTTCCTCGTCGTTCGATCTACATTTTGGTGGTGGTGGCGGTGCAATCAGGTGAGTTCTAGGCCTTGGATTGCTTGAAAAACTCTTCACCTTCTTCTCACATCTCTTCACCTTCTTCTCTAATCACTTCACCTTCTTCTCTAGTGGATGGCTTATGCTTTGTATTTGTTAACCCCAAGAGACAACTCTAAATGGACAATAAATACTAAGAAAATTCGTGGGTTTAATTACCCAAAAATACCAAATGTCTAAAATACCCTCTCGGGGTGTCAATTAGGCCTAAAAATGCCCCGAGATCAAAACTAAACTCCCGAGTACACTTTTTCTGACTATCTCGACCCTTCCGGACACTTTGGCGCACTCAAAATGACTATACAAGCGTCTTATAATTTATTCACTTTAATAATAATAATTTAGTCCCGACACGACACATGCGTGTCCCGAATTAAATTTCCATAATTGCCATTTTATTCACTCGTGACAATTTTAATAAAATCAATCTCATATATTACTCTTCTCATCCAGTAATATTCAACAATTTTCCAATAATTACTAACTCTCGTCACGCTAGTAAATAGTTAAAATAAAATGCCGGATTAATATTAAATTTATATCTCAATTAAATTCAATAAATCCCCAATTTTAAAAGCCATAAAAATACGAAGTATTACAATACAGGGGCGGAGCTGTTAAGGGACTAGAGGGGGCTCAAGCCCCGACGAGATTTTAAAAAAAAATAGTTGTACAAAAGTTTTTGGTGTAAAAGTTTAAATTATAAAATTTTGTAGGACCTTTTTATAAATAAACTATACTTATAAGTTAAACCTAAACAAAAGCAGCAGCAACAACCAAGCCAAACAACCCACTCACTCTAAAAACAAAAACCAAAACCCCGTTTTGCTCCTGTAGTCCCCCCATTTTGCTCCTGCGCTGAGGCTGCTGCTTGTGTCGTGTGAAACTTGCAAGTTGCAAGTGCTTTTCCTTGGTTCAGGTGGTCCCCTGCTTCTAATTTAAAGGTAACCTTCTCTAGACTACATCTACTACTTTATTAATTGTTTATTTGTTTTTTTATTTCTAGTTAGAAAACTTGATAGGAAACCGTAAAAGTGAGTCCCCTTTTGTGTTGGATGTGTAACTTTGTTGTTTATTTGAAGATTTATTTGTTTATTTGCTTTTATATATAAATTGTATTGGTCTTTTATTGTTTATTTACTTGTTTCTAATTATACATTTATTTATGATTTTTAATTTTATATTTATTAGAATAAATGTTTAGAGTTAAAATTGGGGATATAATGTTATGTAATGTAATGTTATTACTTTTTTTTGGAGGTATTAATGACTTTATTTTTTTTTGTCAAATCAGTCAACTTATGGAGAGTTTTTTCAAAAGAAAATTAGAGTCGACATCTACACCACATATTGAGAGCAATTTAGAACAGGATGAAATTATTTTGGAGGATTTTCATTTCGATCCCACCCTACGAACTCCAATTGCTCGTGGCAATTCTAAAGCCGAAGATAAACTCCGTAGAGCCTATTTACAAAAGGGACCTTATCAACCGCGTGGTCACACATTCCCATATAAAACTATTGACAACCAAAAATAATTGCGGCGTTTTAACCCTGCCTGGTTTGACGAATTCTCTACTTGGCTAGAATATAGCACCACTACTAATGCTGCATATTATTTGTGTTGCTATCTTTTCAAGAAATATATGGGTGACCAAGCAGGTGGGGATATATTTGTTGGTGAATGGTTTTCTAATTGGAAGAAGAAAGATAGATTTGTTACTCACATGGGAGGTCCCAATAGTATCCATAATCAAGATTTGAAAGCATGTACGAATTTAATGAACCAAAGTCAACACATTGAGACAATTTTGCACAAGTAATCAGACAAAGCTCGTATGGATTACCGAACACGACTAAGTGCATCAATCAACTCTATTAGGTTCCTTTTACGCTAAGGACTTGCATTTCGTGGTAGCGACGAATCGGAAGAGTAAAAAATAGAGGTAATTTTCTTGAACTTATGAAATTTTCTTGGGATTTAAATCCAGATATTAGAGCCGTTGCATTGAAGAATGCTCCCTCAAACCACACATTGACATCACCGGATATTCAAAAAGATATTGTTAATTCAATTTCAAACGAGATTGTGGACTTCATTATTAAAGACATCGGAGATTCATTTTTTGTGGTTTTAATTGATGAGTCCCGTGATGTGTCAATTAAGGAGCAAATGGCCATCGTGTTGCGCTATGTTGATAAAAGTGGGAAAATCATGGAGCGCTTCATTGGTGTAGTTCATGTTGAGGATACAACGGTCGTGTCGCTTAAGTTGTCAATACATAGTCTATTTGCAAACCTTGGGTTGAGCATTTCTAGACTACGTGGGCAAGGTTATGATGGAGCAAGTAATATGCGGGGTGAATTCAATGGTCTCAAGACACTTATTTTGAGGGAGAATGGATGTGCTTTTTATGTTCACTGTTTTGTTCACCAACTGCAGTTAGCTCTTGTTGCTGTGGCAAGGAAAAATAATGATATTATGACTCTTTTTTATTGGTTTCTAGTGTTGTTAATCTAGTTGGAGCCTCGTGTAAGTGTCATGATATTCTTCATGAGTAACAACTTCAAAAGATTAATTGTGCAATTGGAAAGGGTGAAATTCAAACGGGGAAAGGACTAAATTAGAGTACCTCTCTCCAACGTCCCGGTGACACTTGTTGGGGCTCACATTTTTGAACTTTACTAAGTATGATGAACATGTTATCCTCTGTAATTGGTGTTCTTGAGATTGTCAAAGTGGATGCAATTAACCCCTTACATAGATTTGATGCAACAAATGCTATAGATACAATGCATACTTTTGAATTTGTTTTTTGTATGCACTTTGTTGATACCAAATTTAGTCTGCTGACATGGATCAATTGGGTGAAGACACGTGACAATCTACATATCAACAATAAACACTTACGAACAACACCTCACCTGGAGCAGCAGCCTTGCTTGGAGCCACTGGGGGATTCTCGACCACCTTCACAGGAGCAGCCGAGGGAGGTGCATCAATTTTCTTTGTCCCTTCTCCTGGAACATCAAGCTTACTTCTTTTTGCCTCTCCATAACCAGACGCAGGTTTCTCGAAAAGGGTAGGAGGTCTTATTTTCTTCATCCTTTCACTCAAAGGAATGTGTGACTCAGGTGAAGAACTTGTAGAGGCTGGTATGGGTTCTGCGTCGCTTATCACCGGACGAGCAGTGAAATAGGAGGTGTAACTCTTGTACTGCAGCAAATATGAAGCTGACCTAATGTGCTCGTCGGCAATAGTTTGATGCAAACTCCAGATAAGTTTTAAACGCCTTATATTAACATCTGCCTCTTTTGGACACTTTCTTTTGTTGTCAACTACAAATAAATCAAAATTAAAATATCAATGGAACATTTTATCAAACATAAAGGAAGCATAATCTCAAAATAAATAAAATTAAATAAAAATAACCTATCCCATTTCCATAGGGAGGGCATCTGGGACCCTGATACACTTCATCTCCAGATAAAGGAGCATGTTGCCAATTTTTTATAACAACCCCGTGCTCAAAATAGTCCCTATTGGCATCCGGGAGATTGACCACTAAAGCACTATTTAAAAATCTAGTTTTTAAATAAAATTATTATCACCAACATCCCATCTATAACAAAACATGATTTCTGGAATTCTTATGCGAGTTCCATGAATTTGATTTAGTCTATGAACCCCATTAACTATTCTCCATGTATTGGGGGCTATTCTTGCAGGAACAACGTCAAAATATTGATAGAATTCCAAACATAAAGGATTTGGCGAAAAAGAAAAGCCACATTCAGCAATAAAGAGACAGGGGAACCAATGTCCCTCAGCCAAACGGAAATAATCGGAAGGTTCAGAAAGTTCCTCCAAAATAACCCATGAGGGAATGGAGAAATCAGAGCGAAACTTATCAATTGATTCTACAGGATAAACCATGATGAAAGAAGGAAATCAAAGAGAAAGAGGAAAATCTTACAGGAAAGGGATGAGTCTGTTGACAACAAACGATGGAAGAGATGAACGCACAGGAGAGAGAGAGACGATAGAAAACTCAAAGAGACAAATTTGAAAAAGTAGAAGACGATAGGATTTTATGCAACGTTTAAATACTTTGCCTTAGGAAAGGGTAAAAGTAATGATTACAAAAAGAGACGGTTACGTTACCGGCGGCTTAATAGATAAAAGGTGCACGGGAATCGAAGCAGTTAGAAAATTCAAAAAAGACCGATTCTACGAATTTGGAAGAAGAAATAAATACAAGAGAAAATACTCCTAAATTTCAGGATAACCATTTAAAATCACCATATATCGAGAAAGAATGTTCCACACTCCTCAAATTTTGAACTATGAAACATTGGGGGCTTCTCTTGATACCAAATTTAGTCTGCTGACATGGCTCAATTGGGTGAAGACACGTGGTAATCTACATGACAACAATAAACACTTACAAACAACACCTTGACTTCGAGGAACCATACTGCAACGAGGAACGCTGCTTCCCCAATTAACTCAGACGGTCCGACCTACAAGAACTCTCCGAGGAACTTTTGAGCACCGAGGAACTTTTGAGTACCGAGCAGCTCAGGCGGTCCGAGCTGCACCTCGAATAAAGCATTAATAGCAGGATAACCCAACAGTTTGACTGTGCATTAAATGCTTATTATCATACAGATGTATACGCTTAAGGGGCATTTAATATATTACCCTTTCACATTACAGCCTTAGGGCTATAAATACATTGTATTACCCTCATTGTAAGGGAACCGAAATTTCTTGAGAAAACTTGTAATCGAGAATTCCCAAACAGTCAGCAATAACAGAAACAGTGGACGTAGGCCATTCTTATAAGGCTGAACCACTTTAAAAGTTCTTTGTCTTATTGTATCCGACCGAGACAAAATCTTTGTCGCCCACTTTTGGCAGAGCTTTCAGGAGGCAATGGGCACGGAGTTGTGCTTGAGTACAGCGTATCACCCACAGACTGACGGGCAGACTGAGAGAGTTAACCAGATGCTGGAAGACATGCTCAGAATGTGCATTTTGGACTTCGGGGGATGATGGGAGAAATATCTCCCTTTGGTAGAGTTTGTGTATAACAACTCTTACCAATTCACGATTGGCATGGCACCGTTTGAGGCACTGTACGGGAGACCTTGTCGTTCACCAGTTTGTTGGTTAGAGGTGGGGGACAACAAACTCTTGGGGCCGGAGATTGTTCAGGAGACATCTTCCAAGATAGAGTTGATTCGAGGAAGAATTCGGATAGCTCAGGACAAGCAAAAGAGTTATGCTGATGCTTCTCGAAGACATGTGGAGCTAGAAGTTGGGGACCAGGTTTTAGTCCGGGTATCCCCAATGAAAGGGGTGATGAGGTTCGGCAAGAAGGGTAAGTTAGCACCGCGATACGTAGGACCTTTCCCTATTATTGGGAGGGTGGGACCGGTGGCGTATAAGCTTGGGTTACCAGAACATCTTCAGCGGATACATGATGTGTTCCATGTGGCATCGCTGAAGAAATATCGAAGGAGCGAGAGAGCCTTTTGGCACATTCCACTCGAGGAGATCGACTTACAGCCACACATCTCGTATGAGGAGAGGCCGGTAGCAATTCTGGATCATAGTGAGCGGAAATTACGATCCAAGGTTGTTCCATTGGTTTGAGTACAGTGGGGTCATCACAATATTGACGAGTCTACCTGGGAGCGAGAGGAGGATATGCGGGAACAATATCCAGAGCTTTTCAACGCAGGTACGATATAATTTCGGGGACGAAATTCCTTTATAAGGGGGGAGTATGTAACACCCCGTATTTTTGGTACTTTTAAAATTTAATTAATTTGGATATTCTAAATTACTAGTGTGTTGTAATTTAATGAATTAATTATGATAGAATAATATGTAAATATTAATCTGGGATTGAATGGTTAATATTTAGGAAAATTTATTTACTAAGTGAATAGTAATAATGTAATTTCGTCGTTTCGAGTATTAATGACGAGGTATGTACTTATCACATCCGGAAGTCGGTATAGACTATATTGGGTGGGGGATAAGTATTTTTATAAATTAATTCGGATGCAAATTCTGAGTGTACAGTTGAGTCCGGATGGGCCGAGATAGTCGGAAAAGTGTACCCGGGGGTAGTAAACGGGTCACGGGACGTTTTTAGACATAGTCGGGCCCACTCGGGGGCATTTTGGTCACTTGGGCTTGGCCCATTAGTCAAAAAACGGGAATGGATTAATTAACTTAATAAAAAGAAATAAGGGCATGGCTGAGCTTAATTAGAAAAAGGAATTAAAGGGTTAGGAAACCCTAGCAGCAGCCAAAGCCATTTTGGGGATCTCAAAGAACCAACAAGGTCATCTTCAACCTTGGAATCCATCGCAAATTCAGACACTACGAAACCTAAGGCAAGTGAATAACTTGCAAATAGCATTAAATCTGTCTTTCAATTCATATTTGTGTGCTGTTATGAATTAAAAAAATTCGTTTTGGGGTTTCATGGTATAAACATGGGGTTTTGATAATACAAAAGAAAACATAAATCTGATTTGCCCGAATTTATGAGGATTTATGTAAAATCTGATATTGGAATATTGATGTGTATCTGTTAGAATGATATCGAAATAAAATAGAACGAACTTTATGAAGAAATTTGGAGTAAAAATGTGTTTAAGGAAAAAGATAGATTTTTCCCCAAAATTATGAATCAGTAGTTTATGGACGAATTGATGATTGTTGTGGACTTTTTGGGAAGTCCTAATAAGGTTTCTAATATGTACTGGTGTTATAAAGGCTTAAAATTCATGTTAGAAGAGATTAGGGTTTAAGAAATCTCGTCCATGGCTGCCCTGTCTTCGCGAAAAAGACGAGGACCTGTTCGATCGATCGATCGACGGTCTGGGTCGATCGATCGACAGTCGCCAGAATCTGGCAGTTTCGCCAGTTGGTTATATAAGAGGGAAAATTTATATAAAAATCTTAGGTAATTAATTATTGAGAAATTAAATACATAAGAGTAAATCTAATTAATTGTAGATAAATTAATTAGGGTTTGAGGCTAATAAATTAGAGTTGGGAATTTTGACTCGGGTAAATTTATTTTGGCTACGAGAGTAAGTCCAAATTTATGGTGGGGGGGCGACACCAAAAATAACTTAATTAATTAAGGTGCAATTTAATTAATATTTAGAGTTGGACCATAAACTCTTAATAATTTTAATAGGCTTACATTACGGATTTAGCGAACGGTATAGCCGGGACTTTTATATGTATATATACGGAGGCGATAGTATATATATATGGTGTGCACAATTAATATCAGTGATTAGATATTTTATACTATAGTGCTATAGGGGGAGGTTGCGCGTAGTGGATGAATCCCCTAGCTTGAGGAGTAGGGTGAGTATATTCCCGAGGTCATAGCGTCCGTTATATGGGTGAGGGACATCTCACTTTCAGGGAAGGAATATGACCGCCTCCAATTATTTATTTTTATCAAGTTGGTGTGAAAATTCTGACTTGGGATATCTAGGCTATGTGATTGTACCTAGTGGGATAGCACTTTATAGAATTTACATTCCGGGAGTATTTTGCTCCGGAGGATGCAAGTTGTTATATATATTACAGTATGATTATGAATGCTGAAATATGATTATAAGTATATAATTAGATAATTAATTATATACGGGTTATTAATGAAAAGTGAGTTATTTCACATGTATAACAAGTGTGGAAGTTATATGAATATAAAAAGGGAAATGATTTAGTTAAGTTGATGTTACTAATAACTTATAAATCATAATCACTACATACTCAGTTAGAGTAGGGTGGGTATAAAGGAACTTTGTTAATTATCTAGTCATGAGATGAATAACTAGGTAATTTATTTAAAGCGTTAGTAGTGTACATTAGAGGAAGGGTAAGGAAGTTCTCAAGACAGTGCGATACTAACTAAAATATGAAGAGCATGCATATTTATTTATTACTGCAAGTTAATCATTTGTTAAATATTTTTCAAATGTTTTTGGGTACTAACCCTTGCTATAAAAACTTTTAAAAACCCTTTTAGGTGTCCAGCCACAGGGACGCCAGCCTTGACTCAATTCCAGGGATCCGTTGCTGCAGCATATGTGGATGTTGCGGGGCTTTGATAGACGCCTCATTCTTCATTCTTAATGTAGAAATTCATGATTAGTTATTCGAGCATGTTGCTCACATTCCATTTTATTTGTAGTAGACTTGTTGGGAGTTCATTCTTGTCTTTACGGGATTTATTATTTGGACCGATGGTTTATTCGGTTAATTACTTTTACTTGTGGATGATTATTTCAGTTATCTGTGATTGTTATATTGTTTTATTATCCGCATGGGTTTTTGTTTAAATAATGAAAGATAAAAATTGGCACCAGTCTATTTTTCTCACTTAGGTGGTTAGTAATTTAATAAGACGACAGTGATGCTAAGAATGGACCAAATGAGAAACCTGTTCTAACTTGATTTAGGACTGATCACCCGGGATTAATTAGGCGGGGTGTCACAGGGGAATTACCAACTAATAAACTTGCAGCGAAGAAACTAAAATTTAAGGCTGCTCGTTATGTACTGACTAATGGTATTTTATACAGACGAAGAATTATAGCAGGTTTGCAAAGATGTGTGCATCCCACCGAGGTGAAAGATTTGATTGAAGAGGTCCATGAAGGATCCTGTGGAGCCCATGTAGCAGGTCGGACTCTTTTGCAAAGAATGATGACTCAAGGATACTACTGGCCGATGATGAGGGTTGATTGCATAGCCTATGCTAAGAAATGTGACAAGTGTCAGCGCTTCTCCTCCATCCGAAGAACTCCCTAAGCGTTATTGACACCCATTACTTCCCCTTGGCCATTTGCCATATGGGGAATAGATTTGGTTAGGCCACTGCCGACGACCAGGGGAAGATTTAAGTATCGCGTGGTCGCTGTGGACTATTTTACTTAATGGGTTGAAGCTGAGCCTCTCATTGATATGACGTACGACAAAGTGTACCAATTTATTTGGAAGAACATCATTTGTCGATATGGGCTTCCTCATGACTTCATCACAGACCATGGAAAACAATTTAACAATGAGGAGTTCGTTGCCTATTGCCAGCAGTTAAATATTTTGAAGATCCACTCAGCACCAGGCCATCCTCAAAGCAATGGGCAAACTGAAGTGACAAACAGAACGTTGTTGAATGGCTTGAAGAAAAGACTAGATGACGCGAAAGAAAATTAAATCAACGAGCTACAATCAGTGTTATGGGCTTACCGAACTACTCCCCGAGCAGCAATAGGGTAATCTCCATATATGCTAGCATTTGGAAGTGAAGCTGTTATACCCGCCGAATTGGGTCTCCCAACACACAGAATACTGAATTTCAATTCCCCTGTCAGCGATTTAATGAGAAGGTTAGACTTGGACATGCTCGAGGAGGTTAGAGAAGAAGCAGCCATTAGAAATGCTGCTTACCAGCAGCGAACGCTTTGTTCTACAACAAGAGAGTGAAGAAGTGTGACTTGAAAGAAGGAGACTATGTGCTAAACAAGGTGATTCAAAAGCACAAAAAACTGGAAGCAAATTGGCATGGACCCTACCGAGTTAAAGAAGTTGTTCGACCAGGGACATACAGAATAGAAACTTTAGAGGGGGAGGAGTTTAAGAATGCATGGAATGTTGAACACTTGTGCAAATATTATCAGTAATGTAAACTCTCATGTAATGCAGTTTCATCAGTATGAATAAAGTGACAATGTTTTTCCCAGTTCTTTCCCTTTATTGGAATTTTTTTACGGAATACTAGTGCTACACACTACTCAGCAGATACTCAGCAGATCTTGGACTACTCAAAACTATTCCTAAAAATGCCAACTTATGTTGGATAGGAAGTAAATGTATTCCTACGGGAAGTAAAACTATTCCTAAAAATGCCAACTTATGTTGGTTAGGAAATGTATTCCTAAAAATGCCAACTTATGTTGGTTAGGAAGTAAATGTATTCCTACGGGAAGTAAAACTATTCCTAAAAATGCCAACTTATGTTGGTTAGGAAATGTATTCCTAAAAATGCCAACTTATGTTGGTTAGGAAGTAAATGTATTCCTACGGGAAGTAAAACTATTTCTAAAAATGCCAACTTATGTTGGTTAGGAAATGTATTCCTAAAAATGCCAACTTATGTTGGTTAGGAAGTTAATGTATTCCTACGGGAAGTAAAACTATTCCTAAAAATGCCAACTTATGTTGGTTAGGAAATGTATTCCTAAAAATGCCAACTTATGTTGGTTAGGAAGTTAATGTATTCCTATGGGAAGTAAAACTATTCCTAAAAATGCCAACTTATGTTGGTTATGAAGTAAATGTATTCCTATGGGAAGTAAAACTATTCCTAAAAATGCCAACTTATGTTGGTTAGGAAATGTATTCCTAAGAATGCCAACTTATGTTGGTTAGGAAGTAAATGTATTCTCGAAAACGCCAACTGAGGTTGGTCGGGAGGTAAAATTATTCCAGAAAGTGCCAAAGCTCCTCGTAGAGGAAAAAACCACTAACTGTAGTTGGTCGAAAAGGAAAATTTACCGACCTTGGTTGGTCGGAAACATTTTATGAATACGAGAAAGTGATCGAGCAAAATTTTTGATACTCGTAACTTTTTAAATTACTACTAAGTTGGTCGAGAAACAAAACATCATTTTTGCCAAGTGACTACCACAAATTCAAATTACTCGACAATAAGTTGATCGACAAATAACACAATGTTGTTATCTTTTTAACAGATACACATGCACAGATGTAAAGTGTTACAAGACAATGGCAGTCAAGATTTACAAATAAAATTATTTCATTAAATGTAGAACAAAATACATCAGGAATGAAATATAAATTTATTACATAAATATTCCTATTTTATTGGTTTCTTCCGCTCTGCTTTTAAAACAGGTTCCTCGCCAGCGGGTGGATCATTTAAAGCAAGAGGAGAATTTATAAAGTTAAGATCTTTTAACATCCTGATATTCATCACGGATGGTCGATCCAGTAGATGCTCGGGACGAGATATCTCAACATTGGAATGGAGATTGTAATCGCCGAGGTATTTGGAAATCAAACACCGAGGGATGGCCCGAGCAGGGATCCAACTCATATCAAGATTGAATGGTGGCATGGGTAGGTCGAGCAGCCCAGGATTATGGTAATCCCACGGGTAATGACCCTATTCGAGTTGCAACACACCTAAGGCATTCAGCCATCCCTATTTGTAGCCCTCATTATTTAAATTCTGGATACGATCGTCCAAGTGGTAGAGAGCCTCATTGTAGCCAGCCATCCAGAACTCCATGGGCTGCTTGTGAAATTGATATGTCAATCTTTCTAGCTGCTCGTGGAGATTTTTGATAAAAAGTTCTTTATTCTCCAAGACAGACTTCTGCGCAGAAAGCTGCTCTTCCAGGTCCCTGATTTTCTTAGACATCTCAGCCAATGCCTGGTTCTTCGCCATCAGCTAGAAAGCCTGGTTCTCTAGAGCAGCTTGAGTCATCTGTTCCTCGACAGGAATCTGAGAAGCTCCTGCTCATCCCCAAGGAGCTCTTGCTCGTCCACGAGAAGATGTAGAAGGGCCAGCTCTTTTCAAGGTTTCCAAATCATCCCTCAGGTTAGCGTTCTCGGCCTCCAAGAACGAGAATCCCTCGTCAGTCACTGGGATCGAAGCATTTGAGGTGGAAGCTGCAGACTTCAACTGAGACACCTCTCTTTGCAGGTTATTATTTTCTTGCTCTAATAACTCAGCTATCTGTCTGTGCTCTTCGACCTCAGCCTTCAACGTTCTCTCCCGTACGTCGTAAGCAGCAAAACGCTTATCATATCCCTTATCAGCACTGATTTGCTGATACTTCTTCTCGTACCCCTCGTGCAAAAGGGCAGTGGATTCTTTATATTGTTGCTGAAGTTCTTCAAGAGTGCCTTGGAGATCCTCAATCATATCATAATAAGATACATTATTGGCCACTGCACGATCAAGCAAACACTTCAAATATTGGTAGGCTTCAATTGCCTGTTCCGAAGCATCTTGGCCGAGGATGTCGACGATTTGTGCTGCACTCAGATCTGTGTGACCAGCCTTAAAATATTCATTGCATTGCCGTAACAGCTTTGTATCATGAGCAGACAATAATTCCATCCTGGCCAGAAACTAGTAGAGGAAGAAAAAGTAATAATCAATAAGAGTACCAACAGAGCATGAAGAGCAGAAACAACAGTTTCATAATCAAAAGTTCAAATTTTATTATATCACAAAGTTCAGAGTTACATGTTCAGGCTTACATTTGACAAAGAAAAATAAAATAGAGAGAAACCCGAATAACTCTACACCTTTTCCTTGACTCCCAAAACTTTCTCGGGAGGCTGGGACGAGGAGGTAGGTTGCTCGGAGGGAACAGAGAGTTGCTCGGGGAGCACTGGCAGTTGCTCGGATGAAGTAACGAGTTGCTGAAGTTCCTCGTTAGTAGACTGGATGGCTGGGGGATGATAAACTTGATCTCCCATCACCATGGAAGACTCCTCAGAGGCAGCTTCGTCCTCTTCTTCGTCTTCAGGAGTTGGAGGGGGACCAGGGATGTGCCGCTGAAATAGTTCAGAAGTTTCATCAACTTTCATCTCTTGTAGAGAAGCGACCCACCCATCTTTAAAGTATTTGAGGCTGCCATATTCGACTTGCGACATCATGGCAACCAAGCCTTTGTTCCACCCTTTATCCCAGCCAGCGCTAAAAGATTTCTTCACAGCCAATTTCCTCTTTAACTTCTCCGAGGAAAGCTTCTCGGACAGAAGATTTTCAGCAACCTTCAGTTTATTCTCAACTTCCTCCTTCTGTCGACTTACTTCCCGAAGTTGACCCAACTCCTCCTCAGCAACCTTGAGCTTATTTTCAATCTCCCCAGCATTTTTGAGCTTCCCTTCGAGCTCTTTATTCTTCTTCTCCAAATCATTTATTTTTTTCTCCAACCCCTTAGAGACTTCAACAACTTGAGCCTTTTCCTGCTCGGTTGAGGTAAGTTTCTTCTCCCAAGCAGCCTTGTCAACATCATGCTTCTGACGAGAATCTTTCAGAGACTGCGCCAGGCCTACCAAAGCTTCCTCTACACCAGACGAGGAGCTTGAAGATTTAATAGCTTCATCTTTCTTCAAAATCGTATTAAAACAGCTCACCAACTGTGAAAAGAAAATGAAAGCAAGTTAGTGCACAGATACAAAAAGGAAAGAATGAAAATTTAAGACTATGGGACTTACAGAAGCAATGTGACGAGCTGCTAGTGTAGTAACGGTGTCCCGAGAAAGGTTTTCTTCAATACCTTGGATCTCGAGAATGATCCAAGTCTTCACCGAGCTCATAGCAGAGCTCGGGGGAACAAAAGTGGGAACTCCACTAGTCGGGGGCTGAGAGACGGTGTCAGCCAAATTGATAGAGGAGCTTTTCTTCAGCCTTCTCAGAGGAGCATCAACCTTCTCGACTAACGATGTATTCTTAGTCGGAGAAATGACAATCACCTCGCCTGGAGCAGCAGCCTTTCTCGGAGCCACTAGGGGCTTCTCGACCACCTTCACAGGAGCAACCGAGGGAGGTGCATCAATTTTCTTTGTCCCTTCTCCTGGGACATCAAGCTTACTTCTTTTTGCCTCTCCAGAACTAGAGGAAGGTTTCTCGAAAAGGGTAGGAGGTCTTCTTTTCTTCATCCTTTCACTCAAAGGAATGTGTGACTCAGGTGAAGAACTTGTAGAGGCTGGTATAGGTTCTGCATCGCTTATCACCGGACGAGCAGTGAAAGAGGAGGTGTAACTCTTGTACTGCAGCAAATATGAAGCTGACCTAATGTGCTCGTCGGCAATAGTTTGATGCAAACTCCAGATAAGTTTTAAGTGCCTTATATTAACGTCTGCCTCTTTTGCACACTTTCTTTTGTTGTCAACTACAAATAAATCAAAATTAAAATATCAGTGGCACATTTTATCAAACATAAAGGAAGCTTAATCTCAAAATAAATAAAATTAAATAAAAATAACCTATCCCATTGCCATAGGGATGGCATCTGGGACCCTGATACACTTCATCTCCAGATAAAGGAGGATGTTGCCAATTTTTTATAACAACCTCGTGCTCAAAATAGTCCCTATTGGCATCCGGGAGATTGACCACTAAAGCCCTATTTAAAAATCTAGTTTTTAAAAAAGTATTATCACCAACATCCCATCTATAACAAAACATGATTTCTGGAATTCCTATGCGAGTTCCATGAATTTGATTTAGTCTATGAACCCCATTAACTATTCTCCATGTATTGGGGGCTATTCTTGCAGGAACAACGTCAAAATATTGATAGAATTCCAAACATAAAGGATTTGGAGGAAAAGAAAAGCCACATTCAGCAATAAAGAGACTGGGGAACCAATGTCCCTCAGCCAAGCGGAAATAATCGGAAGGTTCAGAAAGTTCCTCCAAAATAACCCATGAGGGAATGGAGAAATCAGAGCGAAACTTATCAATTGATTCTACAAGATAAACCATGATGAAAGAAGGAAATCAAAGAGAAAGAGGAAAATCTTACAGGAAAGGGATGAGCCTGTTGATAACAAACGATGGAAGAGATGAACGCACAGGAGAGAGAGAGACGATAGAAAACTCAAAGAGACAAATTTGAAAAAGTAGAAGACGATAGGATTTTCTGCAACGTTGAAATACTTTGCCTTGGGAAAGGGTAAAAGTAATGATTACAAAAAGAGACGGTTACGTTACCGGCGGCTTAATAGATAAAAGGGGCGCGGGAATCGAAGCAGTTAGAAAATTAAAAAAAGACCGATTCTACGAATTTGGAAGAAGAAATAAATACAAGAGAAAATACTCCTAAATTTCAGGATAACCATTTAAAATCGCCATATATCGAGAAAGAATGTTCCACACTCCTCAAATTTTGAACTATGAAACATTGGGGGCTTCTGTTGATACCAAATTTAATCTACTGACATGGCTCAATTGGGTGAAGACATGTGGTAATCTACATGACAACAATAAACACTTGCGAACAACACCTTGACTCCGAGGAACCATACTGCAACGAGGAACGTTGCTTCCCCGATTAACTCAGACGGTCCGACCTACAAGAACTCTCCGAGGAACTTTTGAGTACTGAGGAACTTTTGAGCACCGAGGAACTTTTGAGTACCGAGCAGCTCAGGCGGTCCGAGCTGCACCTCGAATAAAGCATTAATAGCAGGATAACCCAACAGTTTGACTGTGCTTTAAATGCTTATTATCATACAGATGTATACGCTTAAGGGGCATTTAATATATTACCCTTTCACATTACAGCCTTAGGGATATAAATACATTGTATTACCCTCATTGTAAGGGAACCGGAATTTCTTGAGAAAACTTGTAATCGAGAATTCCCAAACAGTCAGCAATAACAGAAACAGTGGACGTAGGCCATTCTTATAAGGCTTAACCACTTTAAAAGTTCTTTGTCTCATTTTATTTATCTGTGATTAAATAATTAGATATAATCTAATTTTTTACATCAACACACTTGATGAAAAGCGTATTGAGGTTTGCAAATGAATTGTCAAAGGCATTGCAAAGGAAAGATCAAGATATTGTAAATGCCATGTCTTTGGTCCGAGTATGCAAGCAACAATTACAACTGATGCGGGATGATGGGTGGGAGTTGTTGTTTGATGAAGTTTGTACATTTTGTGAGAAACTTGAAATTGAAGTTCCCATTATGGATGATATATTCATTGCTAAAAAAAATCACAACGTAAAGCGGCGAAAAGGACAAATTTGCATCGTTATCGTGTTGAGTTATTTTATGCGGTCATCGATATGCAACTTTATGAGCTTAGTGAATGTTTCAATGAGGCGAACACCGAGTTACTACTTTGTGTGGCGTGTCTTTGTCCCGATGATGGGTTTATTGCATTTGACAAGGTTAAATTAATTTGCCTTGCCCAATTTTATCCAAATGAATTTTCAAGCTTCAAACTCATTGAACTTGATATTCAACTTGGAACTTATATTCTTGATGTGCAATCTACTCCCGCTTTTCAATAATTGTGTGGACTTTCTTCTCTTGCAAAAAAGATGCTTGAGACGAAGAAAAGTGAGGTATTTACGTTGGTTTATTTCCTTGTGACATTGGCGTTGATCTTACCAATTGCCACGGCTTCCTTGGAAAGGGTGTTTTCGGCTATGAATCTCATAAAGACTTCATTGCGCAATCGTATGGAAGATCAATGGATGAATGATAGCATGATCGTGTATGTGGAAAAAGATGTATTTGATGTTATTGATAATGAGTGTATCATTCAACGCTTTCAAAATATGAAAAATCGTCGAGGACGATTGTAGTTGTAATTTTAACCCAAATTTTCAATCGAATATTAAGTCTTTTTTGTTATGCTAGTTATTTTTGTATCTTAACAATTTTTTAGCCTCCACATATGAAAATTCCTGGCTACGTCCCTGACCATATATATATATATATAATAATACTTTTGTGTGGACTACTCCGCATTTTAAGAATGCGGACAGGATATGTGCCACCTAACGGTGCACCTAGAAATTATCGCCTAAATTATAGGCACGCTCTCTCTCTTTTCTGGGCTCACCGCCAGGTGACACATGTCTGGTCCGCACAAGAGCACGACTCTCTCTCTCTCTCTATATATATATATATAATGTTATATCATTTTAAGATATCAAGCCTAAGAATGAATTGGACCTTTATCCAACCGTAAGGACTTTTATGAGACAATAAGAAATCTATTATGCCTTTCTCACATATAAAGGTGGCATTACCATCTTCATTTTCAAGAGCCGTAATTTTAATTCTAATACATTAAATTATTTAAATGCATTGAGTTATAAAACAAAGATTTTAAAGTGCCTGCGGATCAGGTGGGGTTAAAATCTAGTATTTTAAAATATTGGGGCCCGTTTAGTTCGCTACTCAAAAAACTCGATTTAAATGATGTTTTTAATACAATTTTAAAATTCAGTTTTTTGTGTTTATAATTATTGGTGTGCGTTTGGTAAACTTGTTTTTATATACCGTTTTTTAAAAATTTGACAAAATTGACAATCATGTATATATATATATATATATATATATATATATATATATATATATATATATATATATATATATATATATATATATATATATATTGCATGTATAATTCACTATAAAATTATATACATACATGAATTGATAATATTTTTTAATACATATGTACTATATGTATACTTTATATTATTCCATACATTAATAATACATGTATAAAACTATATATAACTATCATGTATCGATTGATCTATTGATAATATTATTTAATTTATATTATTTCATACGTAATTTTATATATATATATATATATATATTTATTTATAAGAATTACATTCATGTTAAGGTATTATGTATGTATATTACATATTAAGGTATAACTGCATTAAAATATTAAAAAATGAATAATTTAGAGTTGAAAAATAAAAAACTGAAGTTATAAAACACCTTAAAACTGTTTGCTGAAAAACATGATTATAACACAAAAATATTATAATTCTGATAAATATTTAAACAAAAAAAAAATAGAATTATAGTTACAAAATAAACAGAGCCTGTCAGATAAACCCTGTCAGATAAACCTCAATCCGGACTGAATTTTCCAAATTAAACCGCCGACGAGTAGCTGATCAGTGGGTAAATCCGCCGACTTCCTGCTCCAACCAAGCATTATGAAGACTAAAATCTACAGCAATTTGAACTCCCTATTCCCAATTTCTGTCTTCACCAGCACACGGATGTCCCTTCCAGGTCATATCGCCAGTAGAGCCGACCCATCAATTCAAAACCCATAATTATGAGTAAGATTCACTTGTGTGAACTGAATACCTATTTCTTCTAACCAATGGACGCCGATGTCTTTGTTATATGTCGAGTGCATGCAATTGGCGTGGTTGGTAGTGTGATATCTATCAACTTGGATGGATAACACATTTAAACTCACCAAACTTGGATCCAAATGCTCACGATGAGAAAATTCAAAGGCACACCTCCAAGTAGCTAAATGTGACAATTATTTGACCGATGAATGTCAAGCTCTTCATTAAGCACACACCAGAATAGGAAAAATACAAATTTTGAATTCAAATACAACAGTTCCTATAATGAAGGAGTTAATTCCTATATTATTCCCCTCAAGACCGAGCTCGGTTTAGGAGTCCAATCTTCTAACTTTAATTGATGAAAACGTGAACAAGAGATAGGTTTAGTCAGAGCATCCGCAATTTGATCGACGGAAGACACATGAACCACCCGATGAACTTGATTTCTAATGACGTAAAAATCAATAGTTACATATTTCATTCTTAAATGAAAAATTCGATTTGAACATAATTGAGTAGCCCCAACATTGTCACAATAAATCACAGAACAATTTGACAAATTAACTCCAAGATCAGATAAGAGGTAGCAAATCCAATTTAGTTCAGCAGCTGCGTTGTGAAGGACCTTGCCACGGTTCTTTGCTTCTTTAAACTCCAAGAGACATGATTTTTACCAAGATGAACAATATGGACAGTTGTGGAGTAGAAATTGTCTTTATCCCCAGCCAGTCAGCATCAGAAAAAGCATGTAAACTGAGTGGTGAGTTTTGATGAAATTGCAGGTCATCATTCATAGTGCTAACTAAGAAATGCAAGAGTCTTTTCATAAAAGCCCAATGATCTGGTGTCGGGTTATGCATAAACTGAGAGAGTTTGTTCACAGCAAACGCAATATTAGGCCGAGTGACCAAGAGATATTGAAGATTGCCTAAAATGGTTCGGTATTGTGTTGGATCTGATAGGGAGGCCCATGAATGCAACTGTAAGGTTGAACTTGTTAGTAGTGGAGTGGTAACTGATTTGGCATCTAACGTGTTTGTTTTAGTTAGAAGATCCCAAATGTAATGCCGTTGAGATAGAAGTACACCAAGTTTGTTGTGAACAAATTCTACACCCAGAAAGTAATCCAGTAACCCAAGATCTTTAATAGAAAACCTATGATCAAGAACGGTCACGAACTTGTTGACGTGTTCAGTATTGTTTCCAGTGATTATTAAGTAATCAACACAAACTATTAAATACATGTGGCCATCATGATTGAAGGTAAACAAGGAGGTATCTGCATGCGAGTTTAAGAAACCAGAATGAAGAAGAGAGTTTTGAAGTTCATGATACCATATGCGAGGGGTTTATTTATGATCGTAGATGGCTTTCTTGAGTTTACAGACATGGGTAGGATCATCATGATCAACATATCCTTCGGGTTGCGACATGTAGATAATTTCGGACCAATGACCTTGAACGAATGCGTTGTTAACATTAAGGTGCCGTAATGTCTAACCATTAGTTACAACTATACTAAGAACAATACGAATTTCAACATCTGGGCTGAAGGTATCATAGTAGTCTATTCCAGGATGTTGATGAAATCCTTTTGTAACCAAGCGGGCTTTGTACCAGTCAACGAAGCCATCCAATTTTCTTTTAGTTCGAAAAATCCATTTACATCGAACAAGATTTTGACCTTTGTTAAATGGAGTCATCTCCCACGTTCCATTTTGGACAAAGCGTCATACTCTTCAGCGCTCGACGCCAGTTTTTTTATCTTTGAGTGCTTGGGTAACAGTGCTTGGTTTAAGGTTATCAGATTTGGAAAGTTGGGTGTGAAGGTTCAACTTTTGACGAGGTTTGTGAATGGTCTTCGTGGCTCTAGTAGTCATTCGGTGAGTAGGATGGGAATTTTTTTTTAGGGGGGTTATTTAGTGATATGGTTTGGTGGGAAATAACACGAGAAGGTGGTTCATGTGAGGGTTGTTCAAGGGAGTTATTTGGTGTGGTTTGAAGTGATAAAATCATTAGAGGGTTGCTGAGGAACTTGCACTATCAATTGAGTATAGAGTGGTGGTACCAATGAGGATGTGGAGATTTTATGTGGTGGTGGTATCCAAGTGGTTATTGTGTGTGGTTGAGGACGAGGAGAGTGATCAAAGAGGGAAATGAAAGGAAAGACAGATTCAACATTACATGTCGAGATATATATATTTTTGAAGTTAAAGGAGCTAGATAATAATATGCAATATGTGTTAATAACTAGCCAATGAAGATACATGGTTTGGATTGGGTATCCAGTTTTTATGAAGCATAAGCCAGGGGTAACACGGGCATTCAAAAAATTGTGGTTTGGAATAATTAGGAGTAGTTCCAAATATTGTTTCATATGGCGAAGAGATATGTAATGTAGGTGTAGGCATGTTGTTAATGAGGCATATGGTTGTGGTAAAGGCATGATTCCAATAAATTAGATGTAAAGAGGCATGAGATAGTAAATCTAGGCTAGTTTCAACTCTATGGATATGTCTCCTTTCAGAAAACCACTGTGTTCATGTGTGTGTGGCGGTGTAGTGAAGTGAGAAATTTCATTAATGGAAAAAAAAAATTGCAAGAGAAATGTATTCATCGCTATTATCATAGTATAAAGTTTTGATGTTTTGTCAGTATTTTTCAACAATGGTTGTAAATCTAATAAAAATATCTTTCATTTCATATTTTTGTTCGATAGGATAAAACCATATTTATTTTGTGAAGTGGCCGATGAATATAATATAGTATTTAAAGCCATCATGTGAAATAATTGGTGTCAGAATATATAATATCAAGAGGGTGGAAAGTGATAAGTGATGAAGTAGAAAATGGATAATTCCCGGGTTTAATTGGAAAGACATGCATTACGGGAAAAATTAGATGACAAAGTACAAGATAAATCAACTTTATTGCTTAAAATAATATGCCTGAGAATAGAAAATGCTTGATGTCCTAATTTATGGTTCCACTCGGTAAAAGAGGTCTTTGTTGTGGGAAAGGCAAGAATTGGTGAAGATATTGGCCACTCATATACTCCATCTTTAGTTTAGCCCTCCAGAAGTGTTGCCCATGTGCCTAGTTCCTTCACAAGAAAAGCATAGGGTAAAAAGTCAATATAATCTTTATTTGAAAAGCATAATTGAGATATAGAGGTTAAGTTCTTTTTCATATCAGGAACACACAAAACATTATTTAAACGAAAAGTATTTTGATTAATTTTGAGAGATGTAGAACCACTATGTGTAATGAGAAGACTTGAGACATCGTCGATCATAATGTCTTTTGAGCCATTGTACGGAGCATGCACGAAGACATTGCTTAAGTCTACTGTAACACGGTGAGAAGCGCCACTATCCAAAAGCCAAGTAAATTTTTTGGATGTGTTGGTTGCGTAACGAGCTCGTGGCTGCCACGGTGTATTTGGAGTTGTTATTGACAGATTGAAAGTGTTGGTGGTTTGAACTGGGACTAGTCTATATGAGGGATATCTCTTTACTGAATGACCTCGAATCCTGTAAATTTGGCAGTATCCAAGGTATGGTCGAGGGGGATGGTTTCTTGGATTTAGAGTAGGGCCATTATTGGTGAATGTTGAAAATTTGTTTCTATTGTTATTTGGGTGTCTCCATGAATTGGTATAATTGTTGTTGTTGCTTTTTGGACGCCAATTTGGAGCATTTCTAGTGGTTGAATTAGAAGTGGCAGGAAAGTAGTTTTGTTCAGGTTTTATGGATGCTTTAAAGTTTAAAATTTTTCATAAAGTTCCTCAAACGAAATGGAAGAATCTCTATCTAGAATGGCACGTTCCAATTCTGTGTAATCATTACCAAGATTATCAAGTATCATTTCTATTAGATCTTCGGAATCAAGTGGTGCTCCAAGAAGTTCTAGTTCATCTACTCTTGCCTTGATTTTCTGCAAAAACTGAATGATGGGTTCAAAGCCCTTCATGGTGTTTTTAAGTTGTCTCTTAACTTGTTTGATGCATCCACGAGAGGGCTTGGCGTAGGTTTTGAATAATATAAAACATGTTTCATGCGAGGTTTTATCTGTTGTTATAAAAGGTATTATGGTCGGAGAGAGGGAGCCAATGAGGTAATTGAGAATGAGATGATCCTTTCATATCCAGAGAACGTAAGCAGGATTTGTGATAGTGGTGTTATTGTGGGTGATGGTGGGTGGTGGGAAAGGTTTGGATCCATCTACATAACCAAGAAAATAGTAGCCAACAAATAAGGTGTGGAACTTTAACTTCCATGATATGTAGTTGCTGGATGTTAGTTTAAAAGGAGTTTGGGATGCAAGATTAACGCTGATAAGAGTGTTATGAGATTCATTAGTGTTGTGAGTGGTGGTTGAATAAGAAGAGGTGATGGTTTACTAAAAAAAAGATGGATCGGCTACCACTTAGAAGACTCTAATACCATCACAATTATTTGGTCGATGAATCTCAATATCTTCGATAAGAAAACACGAGAATAAATACAAGAAGGAAAATAATAGGAAATCTTTTAGGTACCCTACAGTTATGGAACTGCTTCTTAGCCTTAAGGGGAGTTATTCAGCCGAGTATATGAAATAAAAAATTTGGATTCAAATCAAACAATTCCTAAAGGCCCCGTTTGGTTGCACGAATTGTTTGATTATGTAAATTGGTCCATTGTGAATTAGTGAATCGTAAATGAATGAATTTGAAATGAGTTTAAATTTAATTTTACGCAATGTTTGATAATCTGAAATTAATGTTAAGGTTCTATGAGAAAAAAATAAATAAAAACAAATTAAGAGAGATTGGGGAAGGGGAGGGGGAGGGGGAGGGGGAGGGGGAGGGAAAGAGAAAGAAGAGCATGCACTTTTATATGCCTCCTATTTTAAATGGATGCATTTCACGTTTTTTGTGAAATGATTTAATTTCAAATTTTACACATGAGATAAAATGGTGCAATTAATGAATCATTTCATTAATGTAACCAAACACAATTAATGAATCAATTCGTAAATGGACCAATTTATAAATAAGCTAATTTACAATTTTGGGACAACCAAACGGAGCCAAAGTGAAGGAGTGAATTCATCTATTAAAATGGAGGCGTCCAGTATTATTTTTCTGAATTCCTTGGTGGATGGAACCTTTTAGTATTGGCCAGGAGGAGTCGCTATTACACCGACAAATTGATCGATAACTTCTCATTCGGGTTCGAGCCAACCAAAATCGTCATAAGCTAAGTGATATATCTTGGGGTGAGAGCAAATTATTTTCTTTTATGACCAGATGAGCAGAAACTCTACAAGCTAAGTGTTTTTATATTAATCTCATTATATTCATTTATCAAATTGCATAGTTTATACGCACACTTGTTTGTTATGACATTATGTACTTCTCAGTCACATTATGTATTGGGTTATGACAAGACTCCACCACTTGGTGGAGTAATTGGTTAGTGACTAGATTCTCACTAATTTGGTGGTGGAGTATTTTGTTCCATAAATTGTGCTCTAAGTGGACACCCAACTAAGCCATTTTATATGGCCTTAATTCTCCTTGCTCACCTATAAATAAGCTCTATGTATTAAGAGAAAAACACGCCAGCAAATAGTAGGGGTGCACACGGTTCGGTTTGGATCGGTTTTGGTACTAATCCGAGAACCGAACCGACCTGGGTCGGTTCCAAATTTTTGGAACCGGAACCAAACCGACATTTATACAGAACCGAACCAAACCGAACCAGCGGTTCCCGGATCGGATCGGATCGGTTCCAAAATCATATTTCATAACTAATTTTTTTAAGGTCAAAATTAATTTTGACCTCAATAACTTAAGTTAGAAGCTCAAATAATCACAAAAATATAAATTACAAGTGTTAAATATATTAAATAAATATATATATGTAATTATAAATCGGTTCGGTCCCGGATTGGTTCAGATCGGATCGATTTTTGGATCGGATTGAGTTTTTTTACCTTGGAACCGAGAACCGAACCGATATATCGGTTTTTTTTCTTCAAACCGGAACTGAACCATTGAGCAAAAAAATCGATCCAGACCGAACCAATGCAGTCAGTTTGGTTCGGTTTATCGGATTTCCGATTTCGTTGGGCACCCCTAGCAAATAGGAGATAAACAAAGCATATAGAGAGTCTTTTTTGAGAGAGAATCAAGAGAGCAAGGGTATTTGTAATTCTCCTCTTTTGAGAGAAAATCAAGAGAGAAACAAAGCATATAGAGAGTCTTGTTTGAGAGAGAATCAAGAGAGCAAGAGTATTTGTAATTCTCCTCTTCTGATAATACAATTCCGCTGCCCCCGTGGACATAGGCAAATTGCCGAACCACGTAAATCTCTTGTTATTATGTGTGATTGAGTGTGAGTTTGATTTCTGGATTGTTACTGGGCACAACAATTGGTATCAGAGCCAGACACAGCCGGTATTGGTGCTTTGTTCGTTTTTTTGGCCAGAAATAAAAATCTTCAAATCTCAAATTTGAACACACCAGGAGGAGCGTATCGTCGATACGAGTTCAACGAAACAAACCGGAGGCCAAATGGAGCTCCGAAGCTCCCAAATTTATCAACTCAAGAGAAGAAAAAAAATTCCAGCCAAGTCGTTCACCAAGCCACCAAGCTGTTTGACCAAGCCAACAAGCTGTTTAACCAAGCCATTACCCAAGCCACCAAGCTGTTTGACCAAGCCGTTGACCAAGATGTTTGACCAAGCCGTTGACAAAATCGTTGACCGTTTGACCAAGTCGTCAAACTGTTTGGCCGAGCCGCTGATGTCACCAAACGAAAAAGGAATATTTTGTTAACTTTAACGGAATATTCCCCTTGAGTCAACTCGGTCCAAAAATCTATATTTGGGCAACTCAGTCCATTCAGAACCCATTTTCGACCGAGTCGGACCCTTTCCTAACTATTTCGACCATTCCGAACGCAACTCTGCCCTCCGTTTATGCTAATTCCGCTATTAAGTTGATGTATTGACTTAAGAGGGACATAGAGCAGTGTTTTAAAGGCACTTTCAGGCGTCAAATATGTTTTTTTTGGGGATGGAGTCTAAGGGACAATGGAAGGTGAAACTTCTTCCGATTTAATTGAAGTACAAACTCCGACAACCACCAGTAGCTCTTGGAAAAGAAGTTCTATGTCAAATGCAAAGTTTGATGTCGAAAAATTTGACGGTACAAATAACTTCGGCATGTGGCAGTGTGATGTTTTGGATCTGTTATTTCGAGAAGGGTCACATATTACCTTGGATTCCAAGCCCAAGGATATTTCGGAGGAAGATTGGAATTTTGTAAACCGTCAAGCTTGCTGCACAATTAGATTGTGCTTAGCTAAACACCAGAAGTATTTTGTCATGAAGGAGACTATGGAAACAAGTCTCTGGAAGAAGATAGAGGACAAATACATGACGAAAAGCATAGAAAATCGGCTCTATCTCAAGAAGAAACTTTTTCGCTTCCAATTTAAGCACGATACGTCTATGAATACTCATTTAGATAGTTTCAATAAAATTTTAGCCGATTTGCAAAATTTAGAGGTTGAAATTGCTAATGAGGATAAGGCACTATTATTGCTAAATTCATTTCCTGATTCGTATGATCATTTGACTACTACCTTACTGTATGGAAAAGATGAGGTAAAATTTAACGTTATTTCCAATGCTTTGATGAACAACGAGGTACGAAAGAAGGATCTGCAGGTCCATCGAGACCCCTCATCATCAGAAGCGTTGACAATAAGAGGGAGGACACCTAATTGAGGACGAGGAGGAAAATTCCGCTCAAAGTCAAGGGGAAAATCATCTTATAGACGACAACTTGCTAAAGACAAATGTGCCTACTTTTATAAAAAGGGGCACTGGAAGAAAAACTGTCCGAATATAGAAGAGAAAAAGGAGCCAAATGTGAACGTTGCATAAAATGAAGAAGATAACCTGGAGATAGTGTTGACCGCTTCATCATCAACCTACCATTCTGAGGAATGGTTTCTTGATTCAGGGTGTTCCTATCACATGTGTCCCAATAGGGACTGGTTTTCATACTTCCAAGAGCTTGACGGGGATGTGTTTTAATGGGAAATGGCAATGCCTGTAAAACAAAAGGGATAGGCTCGATCCGATTGAAGCTACATGATGGATCAATTAGAGTACTGACAGATGTACGATACATTCCAAACTTGAAGAAGAATCTCATTTCACTGGGAACCTTTGATGCTAAAGGCTATTCTATTATCATTAAAGGTAGAGTCCTAAAGGTGGTTCGAGGAGCACTTATAACCACGAAAGGTACCCGAAAAGGAAATTTATATTTCCTTGATGGGAGCACGGTTACTCGGAGAGCGGCAGTCTCCAAAATCTCAGACGGTTCAGATGAATTCAGACTATGTCACATGCGCTTAGGGCATGCTGGCGAGAAAGCTCTACAAGGTTTGATAAAGCAAGGGCTATCAAAAGGAGCTAAGACAGGCAAGATTGATTTCTGTGAACACTGTGTCTTGGGTAAACAGACCCGAGTCAAGTTTGGTACTGCTGTTCATTGCCCCGAAGGAATTCTTGACTATATTCACTCAGATGCATGGGTACCTACCAAAAATGCAACTTTGGGAGGTAAACTTTGGTTTGTGACTTTCATTGATGATTACTCTAGACGAGTCTGGGTATACACGATGCGTCAGAAAGATGAAGTTCTGGAGATTTTCCTTAACTGAAAAAATATGATAGAAACTCAGACAGTTCGAAAGATCAAGAAACTCCGAACAGATAATGGTGGAGAGTACACTTTAGACTCATTCCTCAAAATCTGCCAAGATGAGGGATTTGTCAGACATTTTACCGTACGAAGAACGCCACAACAAAATGGAGTTGCAGAAAGTATGAATCATACTTTGGTGGAGAAAGTTCGGTGTATGTTATCCCATACTGGATTGGGAAAGGCATTCTGGGGTGAGCAGTGAATTATGCTTCTCACCTTATTAATAGACTTCCTACAGTCGCAATTGGTGGGAAGACTCCTATGGAGGTATGGTTTGGTAAATCTGCTACAGATTATGATTGGTTATATGTTTTTGGTTGTCCTGCTTATTATCATGTGACTGAATCAAAGCTAGATCCTAGAGACAAGAAAGCTATATTCTTGGGCTTTAGTGCTGGCGTAAAAGCGTATAGACTCTGGTGCTCCGAATCAAAGAAAATTGTTCTGAGTAGAGATGTTACTTTTGACGAGTCTGTAATGTTGAAACCGATAGTTTTAGAGAAAGAGATCGTGAATCCAAGTTTTTTACAACAGGTGGAGCTTGATATTCCAGTAAGGACTGTTCAGACAATCAATTTTCCTGATGTGGAATCTAATGATGAGGATGAAATCTCAGTTGAGGTAGAGTCTCCAACACCAGCACCAACATCAGCACCGATGATCAATCAACAGCCTTACTCTATTGCCACTAGCAGACCTAAATGGGAAACTCGAAAACCTGCTCAATTAACAGACATGGTGGCTTATGCACTTCCAGTGAGCGATCATGATGTCCCGTGCACTTATAGAGAAGCCATATAGAATACAGACAGTTTTAAGTGGAAGAAGCCGATGGACAAAGATATGGCATCACTTCAAAAGAATCAGACTTGGAAGTTGGTTCAGCTTCAATAGGGTAAGAAAGCTATCGGCTGAAAGTGGATCTATGCTAAAAAGGAAGGTGTTCGTAGCAAAGACAATATTTGATACAAGGCCAGACTTAGTGGGAAAGGCAACGCTCAGAAAGAAGGAATCGGCTACAATATGGTTTTCTCACCTGTTGTTAAGCATTCGTCCATTAGAATATTATTGGCTTTGGTAGCAGAGTTTGATCTCGAGTTAGCTCAACTCGACGTGAAAACTTTGTTCCTCCATGGTGACTTACAAGAGGAAATTTACATGTCTCAGCCAGATGGTTTTAAAACTCCTAGGCGCGAGAACTGGGCTTGCAAGTTGAGCAAGTCATTGTATGGTTTTAAGCAGTCACCACGACAGTGGTACAAGCGATTTAACCATTTTATGATGGAGCACAAGTACATGCGCAGTCACTTTGATCATTGCGTCTACTTTCGTAAGTTCCAAGATGGGAATTTTTTCTATTTGCTCTTATATGTGGATGATATGCTGATTACATCTAAGAGCAAGGTGGAGATCGACAAGCTGAAGATTCAATTGAGTTCAGAGTTCGAGATGAAGGATCTTGGAGAGGCCAAGAAAATTCTTGGGATGGAGATCAAGCTAGACAGAGTAAAAGGCACAGTCAGTTTGACACAGACTCAGTATTTGAAGAAAGTACATTAGAGGTTTGGCATTGATAACAAGTCTAAACCTGTAAGTACTCCATTGGTTCCACATTTCAAGCTGAGTGCACTGATGCCATTAAATACAGATGATGAGAAAAGGCAGATGAATTATGTTACATATGCAAATGTAGTTGGTGCCTTAATGTATGCCATGGTGTGTACTAGAGAAGACATTTCACACACAGTGAGCATGGTGAGTCGTTACATGCACAATCTAGGGACAGGACACTGGTAGGTGGTGAAGTGGATACTACGGTACATTCAAGGCACTGTGGATGTTGGTTTGAAGTTTGAGAGAGACGATAGTTGGTAAGCATCTAGTCGGATATGGGAATTCTGATTATGCTAGAGATCTTGATAAGTGTCGATCTACTACTGGTTATGTGTTCACTATGGCAGGAGGACTAGTGTGTTGGAGATCAACTTTATAGTCGACAGTAACTTTGTCTACAATAGAGGCAGAGTATATGGCTGTAACAGAAGCTTTTAAGGAAGCCATTTGGCTTCATGGTTTGATTGATGACTTGGGTATTATTCAGGAAAACTTAGAGGTTTTATATGATAGTCAGAGTGCCATCTGTTTGGCAAAAAACCAGGTTTATCATTCTCGCACCAAGCATATTGATGTCCGCTTTCACTTCATTCGGGAAATTATAGATGAATGGGATATTCTACTCCAAAAAATCGGGACTGTAGATAATCCTGCAGATATGCTGACAAAGGTGGTTACAGGGATCAAGTTCCAACACTGTATGGACTTGATCAACATCTCTTGAGCTCGTGGTGCCTAAGGGCACTGTCGGGCAGCGTTGAATGGTGAACTCTTGTCAAGGTGGAGATTATTGGGTTATGACAAGACTCCACCATTTGGTGGAGTAATTGGTTAGTGACTAGACTCTCACCAATTTGGTGGTGGAGTATTTTTCTGCACAAATTATGCTCTAAGTGGACACCCAACTAAGACATTTTATATGGCCTTAATTCTCCTTGCTCACCTATAAATAAGCTCTATGTATTAAGAGAAAAACACACCAGCAAATATGAGAGAAACAAGGCATATAGAGAGTCTTGTTTGAGAGAGAATCAAGAGAGCAAGAGTGTTTGTAATTCTCCTCTTCTGATAATACAATTCCGCTGCCCCCGTGGACATAGGCAAATTGCCGAACCACGTAAATCTCTTGTTATTATGTGTGATTGAGTGTGAGTTTGATTTCTGGATTGTTACTGGGCACAACAATTTGTATCAGAGCCAGACACAGCCGATATTGGCGCTTTGTTCATTTTTTTGGCCAGAATTCAAAATCTTCAAATCTCAAATTTGAACACACCAGGAGGAGCGTATCATCGATACGAGTCCAACGAAACAAACCGGAGGACAAACGGAGCTCCGAAGCTCCCAAATTTACCCTCAAGAGAAGAAAAAAAATTCCAGCCAAGTCGTTGACCAAGCCACCAAGCTGTTTGACAAGCCATTGACCAAGTCACCATGCTGTTTAACCACGCCATTGACCAAGCCACCAAGCTATTTGACCAAGCAGTTAACCAAGCCACCAAACTGTTTGACCAATCCGTTGACCGTTTGACCAAGTCGTCAAACTGTTTGGTCGAGCCGCTGATGGCACCAAACGGAAAAGGAATATTCTGTTAACTTTAACTGAATATTCCCCTTGAGTCAACTCGGTCCAAAAATCTCTATTTGGGCAACTCAGTCTATTCTAAACCCATTTTCGAACGAGTCGGACCCTTTCCTAGCTATTTCGACCATTTCGAACGCAACCGTGCCCTCCGTTTCTGCTAATTCAACTCTTAAGTTGCTATATTGACTTAAGAGGGACATATAACAATGGTTTAAAGGCACTTTCAGGCGTCGAATCTATTTTTTTTGGGGTGGAGTCTAAGGAACAATGGAAGTCGAAACTTCTTCTGATTCAATTGAAGTACAAATTTCGACAACACCAGTAGCTCTTGGAAAAGAAGTTCTATGTCAAATGCAAAGTTTGATGTTGAAAAATTTGACGGTACAAATAACTTCGGCATGTGGTAGTGTGAAGTTTTGGATCTGTTATTTCGACAAGTGTCACATATTGCCTTGGATTCCAAGCCCAAGGATATTTCGGAGGAAGATTGGAATTTTTTAAACCGCCAAGATTGCTGTACAATTAGATTATGCTTAGCTAAAGGCCAGAAGTATTTTGTCATGAAGGAGACTGTGGCAACAAGTCTCTGGAAGAAGCTAGAGGACAAATACATGACGAAAAGTATAGAAAACCAGCTCTATCTCAGGAAGAAACTTTTTCGCTTCCAATTTAAGAACGGTACGTCCATGAATACTCATTTAGACAGTTTCAATAAAATTTTAGCCGATTTGCAAAATTTAGAGGTTGAAATTGCTAATGAGGATAGGGCACTATTATTGCTAAATTCATTGCCTGATTCGTATGATCACTTGACTACTACCTTACTGTATGGAAAAGATGAGGTAAGATTTAACGATGTTTCCAATGCTTTGATGAACAACGAGGTACGAAAGAAGGATCTGCAGGTCCATCGAGACCCCTTATCATCAGAAGCGTTGACAGTAAGAGGGAGGACACCCAATTGAGGACGAGGAGGAAAATTCCGCTCAAAGTCAAGGGGAAAATCATCTTATAGACGACATCTTGCTAAAGACGAATGTGCCTACTTTCATAAAAAGGGGCACTGGAAGAAAAACTGTCCGAATATAGAAGAGAAAAAGGAGCCAAATGTGAACATTGCATAAAATGAAGAAGATGATCTGGAGATAGTGTTGACCGCTTCATCATCAACCTACCATTCTGAGGAATGGATTCTTGATTCAGGGTGTTCCTATCACATGTGTCCCAACAGGGACTGGTTTTCAAGCTTCCAAGAGCTTGACGGGGGATGTGTTTTAATGGGCAATGACAACGCCTGTAAAACAAAAGGGATAGGCTCGATCCGATTGAAGCTACATGATGGATCAATTAGAGTACTGACAGATATACGATACATTCCAAACTTGAAGAAGAATCTCATTTCACTGGGAACCTTTGATGCTAAAGGCTATTCTATTATCATTAAAGGTAGAGTCCTAAAGGTGGTTCGAGGAGCACTTATAACCACGAAAGGTACCTAAAAAGGAAATTTGTATTTCCTTGACGGGAGCACAGTCACTGGGAGAGAGACAGTCTCTAAAATCTCAGACGATTCAGATGGATTCAGACTATATCACATGCGCTTAAGGCATGCTGGCGAGAAAGCTCTACAAGGTTTGATAAAGCAAGGGCTATCAAAAGGAGCTAAGACAGGCAATATTGATTTTTGTGAATACTGTGTCTTGGGTAAACAGACCCGAGTCAAGTTTGGTACTGCTGTTCATTGCACCGAATGAATTCTTGACTATATTCACTCAGATGCATGGGGACTTACCAAAAATGCAACTTTGGGAGGTAAACGTTGGTTTGTGACTTTCATTGATGATTACTTTAGACGAGTCTGGGTATACACGATGCGTCGGAAAGATGAAGTTCTGGATATTTTCCTTAACTGGAAAAAGATGATAGAAACTCAGACACGTCGGAAGATCAAGAAACTCTGAACAGATAATGGTGGAGAGTACACTTTAAACTCATTCCTCAAAATCTGCCAAGATGAGGGAATTGTCAGACATTTTACCGTACGAAGAACGCAACAACAAAATGGAGTTGCAGAACGTATGAATCGTACTTTGGTGGAGAAAGTTCGGTGTATGTTGTCCCATGCTGGTTTGGGAAAGGCATTCTGGGGTGAAGTAGTGAATCATGCTTCTCACCTCATCAATAGACTTCATACAGCCGCAATTGGTGGGAATACTCCTATAGAGGTATGGTTTGGTAAATCTGCTACAAATTATGATTGGGTAGATGTTTTTAGTTGTCCTTCTTATTATCATGTGACTGAATCAAAGTTAGATCCTAGATCCAAGAAAGCTGTATTCTTGGGCTTTAGTGCTGGCGTAAAAGCGTATAGACTCTGGTGCTCCGAATCAAAGAAAATTGTTCTGAGTAGAGATGTTAATTTTGACGAGTCTGTAATGTTGAAATCGATAGTTTAGGAGAAAGAGAATGTGAATCCAAGTTTTTTACAACAGGTGGAGCTTGATATTCCAGTAAGGACTGTTCAGACAATAAATTTTCCTGATGTGAAATCTAATGATGAGGGTGAAACCTCAGTTGAGGTGGAGGCTCCAATACCAGCACCAGCATCAGCACCGGTGATCAATCAGCAGCCTTACTCTATTGCTACTAGCAGACCTAAAAGGGAAACTCGAAAACCTGCTCAATTAACAGACATGGTGGCCTATGTACTTCCAGTGAGCGATCATGATGTCCCGTGCACTTATAGAGAAGCCATACAGAATACATACAGTTTTAAGTGGAAGAAGCCGATGGGCAAAAAAATGGCATCACTTCACAAGAATCAAACTTGGAAGTTGGTTCAGCTTCCAAAGGGTAAGATAGCTATCGGTTGCAAGTGGATCTATGCTAAAAAGGAAGGTGTTCCTAGCAAAGACAAAATTAGATACAAGGCCAGACTTAGTGGAGAAAGGCTACGCTCAGAAGGAAGGAATCGACTACAATATGGTTTTCTCACCTGTTGTTAAGCATTCGTCCATTCGGATATTATTGGCTTTGGTAGCACAATTTGATCTCGAGTTAGCTCAACTCGACGTGAAAACTTCATTCCTCCATGGTGACTTACAGGAGGAGATTTATATATCTCAGCCAGATGGTTTTAAAACTCCTGGACGCGAGAACTGGGCTTGTAAGTTGAGCAAGTCATTGTATGATTTGAAGCAGTAACCACGACAGTGGTACAAGCGATTTGACCGTTTTATGATGGATCACAAGTACACGCGCAGTCAGTTTGATCATTGTGTCTACTTTCGTAAGCTCCAAGATGGGAATTTTTTCTATTTGCTCTTATATGTGGATAATATGCTGATTGCATCTAAGAGCAAGGTGGAGATCGATAGGCTGAAGATTCAGTTGAGTTCAGAGTTCGAGATGAAGGATCTTGGGGAGGCCAAGAAAATTCTTGGGATGGAGATCAAGCTAGACAGAGTAAAAGGAACAGTCAGTTTGACACAGACTCAGTATTTGAAGAAAGTACTTCAGAGGTTTGGCATCGATAACAATTCTAAACCTGTAAGTACTCCATTGGCTCCACATTTCAAGCTGAGTGCGCTGATGTCATCAAATACAGATGATGAGAAAAGGCAGATGAATTATATTACATATGCAAATGTAGCTGCTGCCTTAATGTATTCCATGGTGTGTACTAGACCAGACATTTCACACACAGTGAGCATAGTGAGTCGTTACATGCACAATCTAGGGAAAGGACACTGGCAGGTAGTGAAGTGGATACTACGGTACATTCAAGGCATTGTGGATGTCGACAGTAGATTTGTCTACAACAGAGGCAGAGTATATGGCTGTAACAGAAGCTTTTAAGGAAGCCATTTGGCTTCATGGTTTGATTGATGACTTGGGTATTGTTGAGGAAAACGTGGAGATTTTATGTGATAGTCAGAGTGCCATCTATTTGGCAAAAAACTAGGTTCATCATTCTCGCACCAAGCATATTGATGTTCGCTTTCACTTCATTCGGGAAATTATAGAAGAAGGGGATATTTTACTCCAGAAAATCGGGACTGTAGATAATCCTGCAGATATGCTGACAAAGGTGGTTACAGGGATCAAGTTCCAACACTGTTTGGACTTGATCAACATCTCTTGAGCTTGTGGCGCCTAAGGGCGCCGTCGGGCAGCGTTGAATGGTGGACTCTTGCCAAGGTGGAGATTATTGGGTTATGACAAGACTCCACCATTTGGTGGAGTAATTGGTTAGTGACTAGACTCTCACCAATTTGGTGGTGGAGTATTTTGCTCCACAAATTGTGCTCTAAGTGGACACCCAACTAAGCCATTTTATATGGCCTTAATTCTCCTTGCTCATCTATAAATAAGCTCTATGTATTAAGAGAAAAACACACCTAGAAGAAAAACAAAGCATATAGAGAGTCTTGTTTGAGAGAGAATCAATAGAGTATGAGTGTTTGTAATTCTCCTCTTCTGATAATACAATTTTGCTGCCCCATGGATGTAGGCAAAATTGCCGAACCACGTAAATCTCTTCTTATTGTGTGTGATTGAGTGTGAGTTTGATTTTTGAATTGTTACTGGGCACAACATTATGTACAACTCAAATAGAGTGAAAGGACTCCATACTAGGAATTCTTGTGTTTCTAACAGTAAATTGTCAATCAAGATTGGCTCAACATGGTCCTACAAATTAAACCACAAACAACCAATTTGTTGTGACAAACAAGACTCCTATGAAGATAAAAATTATACATGGTCGTGAATTTCAAGCTACTGATTATAATATAGCGTGATGGTAACATATTTTAGTGATCTATGCATCCAGTGAATACAACGTCAACACTCCGTTCAGCAAGTTTCTACATTCATCCGGTGCAACACCGATAGTATATTCAACATATGCGAATTTTCAAACTCATGTTAATATCTACCGAGTGGTTTCAAAAGACAACTCTAAATGTGTATTTGCGATATATTTTCAATCACTAGAAGGAAAACATTGCAATTTATGGCAGCAGAACTCCCATCCCAACGGATGGCAAACTTCAATCAGATGAGTTCCTTCCTTATTAACATAATTCATTTACGTTATACTCTTTTCATTCACATGTATAAGCTACACAAATGTCATAAATATGGAAATGGAGTTTTTACATCAATGAAATATTTTAACACAGTTTCCTTCTTTTAACATGTTTAAAAATTGAACCCAAATAATTTTTACTACCCCGGCCGCGACACCGCAGTTTTTTTTTTGTAAATATTATTATCGGTCATATGAGCACCAACGGATTCTTCGGCACCATAATTACTACATACTCACTCACATCATAAAATAATTTAGATTTGACGGAGTTGCATTTATTACCTTTATCAGAATCATGTTACGTGCATTTTTTATGCGTTAACTCCTGAAGTAAAGCCACAACACTTCGTGATTAATTTTGGCTGTGTATGTTTGGTAGGGACACACCTCTCTATAAGTCCGAGTGATAGGTATCCACTCTCTGAAGACATATCGATCAACCATAAATGCTAACAACGCCTTTAAAAAATAAAACGTTGAATTTATGACAACATACTGATATGGACCCGACTTCTATGGTTATATCTGGTATTAAACGGTGATGCTCGACTTCAATGGTTATATCTGATATCAGATCGTGATGCTCGAATCCTATCAGACGGTGACGATCGACTTCTATGGTTATATCAGGTATCATACTGCGATTCTAACTTTTATGGATATACCTGGTATCCGATGGTGATGCCATACTCCTACGGCTGCATTTGCTCTTCTCCTATCAGAGGCTCAGGAATGGTCCTAAGATTGGAAGTGCCTTGTGTGAAAATAAATTTAAGATTTATCTAAAAAAATATTGTACAAAGGTATTAAATATCTAAAATGGCCCTCTAAAAAATTAAACTTATTTTTTGGGGGCCTATTTTAGTTGGGTGAGATTTTTGATTAGTTGAATCATTATTTGTACAAATTGTGTTTGGATCGTTAAAAAAATGACCCCTAAAAAATTAAACTTTTTTTAAAAATTGAAAATTTTAATATACATAAAATATTTTTGGACCCCTATAATATACATGTATAAGTACATACTCTAAAATGCGCCCTGTTCCATTGTCCATTTGGCACATGGCCAGGGCCGGCCATGCAGATGCCCTCCTAAACATTTCGATCATACTAGATTCTGAACTAACTACTAGGTCAGAAGAAGGTTCACCCTAAGCCACATCTTGGTAAGCCTTTTCCATACAAGTTTCGCAAGAATCACTCGATTGATCACCGGGTTAACTCCCCTCCCCCTCAGATCTGATCCGATCGGCACGAGTATAAATTAAGGAAACTCTGAGTCAAGATGGTTTTCCTTCGATCACTTAGCTATTTTTAAAACAAAAGGGGGGATATACGGAGGTAATAAGGCAGGCGTGCTGAAATTCAAATTAAAATTTTCTTTTAAATAAAACTAGTGATCGACACATACTTATGAAATATGCTTATGAAAGTGAAGAATTATTGTTATTGGTACCTATACACCTATGAAAATAGTTGATAATGCTTTTACACCAAATTATGAAATCAAACATAACGAAGAAGATCTTAGGAGAATGCAAGTAAACACTAAATCAATTATCACTTTATGTATCCCACTACCCCCAAATGAAAATAAAACAGCCTCATGGTGTTCTTATGCCAAAAAAAACATATGGGATATTATTGAAATCGCACAAGAAGTCACACCTCAAGTAAAAGAGGATAAGATCAGTATACTTGTGCACAATGATGAATTATTTCAAATGAAAGATGAAGAATCCATTTTTGAGATGTATGAGAGATTTAACTATATTATCAAAAAACTTCATAATCTTGGAAAGATATTTTTTAATAGTAAAAAAATAGAAATATTCTCAAGTCCATACCAAAGAACTGGAATACAAAGTAGATAGTCCTTCAAGTACAACTCAACTCAGAAGATGTATGAACTAGTGGGATCGCTCATAACTTATGGGATGGAACATAAATAAAGAGGTGCAAGAGATGAAAGAGACAAAAGTGATCAAAAGAAAAGATTGGCACTCATTGAAAACTTGGATAAAGGTGAAACGGCTACTTAAAAAAATGGCACTTATTACAAAAAATAAAAAATTTGTCTAAAACATCAATAGAAAGGCAGACCCAATCGATCCAAATTCAAAGACACCAATCCAATTAAAATGAACCCAAAAAGGAAAAATACTTTAGATGCAATGAATATGGTCACTTATAATAGATTGTCCTAAACTCAAGATGTAAATAAGGAAAGGAAGAAGAGACAATTATGAGGCACGTAGAAAGAAGGAGATGAAAGCCATAGGGAGTAAATTGGAGGACTCTTATTCTAGCGATGGAACAAGTGACTCCGAAGAGGAAAATCTTTGTCTCATGCGACTAGACGATGAGGTACTTTCTTATGAATTCCAAAATCTATAGAAAAACATATAAAAGGATTTTCAATCACTTTTAGACTTGAAGTATTATAAAAGAAAATGTTAAACTAAAACGAAGTAATAATTGTTCTTTTGTTGACTAGAAAATAACCTTAAATGAAATTCACAAGGTTAAAAGTGATTTCTTTTTTCTAAAAAGGAAAGCCACTCACTCTAAGAAGAATGATATGAAGACTTTTTTCTATAAAATAAAAATAAAACTAAGAGAAGAATTAATAATCACAAAATAATATTTTTAAAAATTCAAAACTAGTAGTAAATGATTGAATCTACTCCTAGGGAGTCAAAAACTCTAATATGAAAAAATAGGATTCAATTTCTTTGAAGAAAAGAAACATGAGTTTTATGATCATCCTAAGAAAAGATGCAAATCTCATAACTCTACAAAACCTCATTACGGGAACGCATGATCACATAGACTCAATAAAAAAAAGCATCCCCTAGGAATCATCATTGCCTATTACCTCAATCTAACTTATATGGAACCAGCATTTCACCAGCAACAAAAATATAATTTTTCCAATGAATCATGTAGGTGTGTATGAAGGAATTTACAAAAAAGGAAAGTGGTACCTAGACAAAGGATGTTCTCGACACATGGTGTGACATAAAATAATTTTTTTTAATTTAATGCAAAAGAAAGGAGGAAAAGTCACGTTTGGATAGCATTCAAAAGTAAGAATCATCGGTGCAGGTATTTTTGGTATACAAACTTCTCCTTACATTGATAATGTGTTACTTGTTGATGGACTAAAACATAACTTAATTATCATTAGCCAATAATGTGATAAAGGATATCAGTCATCATTGATTCAAAACATTGTCTAGGGAAAATGCCCCAAATAATGAAGTATGATTTCTTGAATCAAGAACCTCAAATGTTTATACCTTGGATAAAAATGGCATCACCTATTAAAAAAATGTATCATAGTTGTCGATGATTGTTCTTAGTTATGGTATAGATGACTAGGACATGCTCATTTAGAACTTATTCACAAGCTATGCAGAAAAAATATTGTTAGAGGTCTTATAAAAGTAAAATAACTAAAAGAAAAAAATTGTGATGCATGTCAATATGGAAAACAACATAAAGCGTCATTCAAAAAGGAAAAAGTACAAAACATCATCAAGACCTTTTGAACATATACATCTAAACTTATTTAGACCTAACCCCGTTGCTAGCATAAACGATAAAGTATATGCATTTGTAATTGTTGGTGATTTCTCTCAATATTGTTGGGTATTATTATTAACTAACAAAAGTGAAACATATAGCATCTTTATGATGTTTTGTAAAGGAGTTGAGATTGAAAAGGGGGCAACATAAAATACTTATAAAGTTACAGAAGAAGAGAATTAAACAACAAATATATGGAAGAGTGTTGTGATGAACAAGGTTATAGTAACAATTTCTCCACTCATAAAATCCCATAAGAAAATGGAGTGGCATAAAGAACCAGTCCCTTACCATGCTTAATGAACACAAATTACCAGAATACTTTTGGATCGAAGCCATTAATACCCCTTGTTATGTGATAAATAGAGTTACAGTCAAGAAGGTAATTAACTAAGACCGTTATAAAATTTGAAGAGACGAGAAACATAACATTGGGTATTTTAAAGCATTTGGGTTCAAATGTTTTATTTTTAATTATAGGGAAATCTTGAGAAAATTTAATCCTAAATTCGATGAAAGAATCTTTATGAGATATTTAACAAATAGAAAAGTCTATAGTATTTTCAATTAAAGAACCCACATCATCCAAGAATCCATGCAAGTCGCTTTTGATGAAAATTAGTTATATGCCCCCAATATCTAGAAGATGATGATAAGGATTACAATCTTGTATGAAAACTAATGGAAACCCTTTACATAGAACCAACTGAAATTCAAAATGTGGAAGAAACTCCATTTTAAAAGAAAACCCACTAAGACAAACCTAGAAGTTCTAAGTTCGTTAGTGATCACCCTAAAGATGAAATTATCAGAGAAACATCAAAAGGAGTAACTAGTAGATCTAATCTAAGAAATACATGCAATAATATTGCATTATTATCCCAAATAGAAACCAAAATCATCAATGAATCCGAGATAGATGAATTATGGCTACTAGAAATAAATCAAGTTTGGAACCTTATACCACCACCCTGGAACAAATCCATCATAGGCACCAAATGGATCTTCAAAAATAAAAAAGATGAAACCGGGATAATTATCGAAATAAAGCTCGTCTTGTTACTTAAGGATACAAATAAAAAGAAGGAATTGACTAAAAATAAATATTATCCCATGTTGCAAGGTTAGAGGCTATACATATGTTACTAGGTTTTGCATGTTTCAAAGACTTCAAACTTTTTAAATGGATGTCAAAAGCACGTATTTACACGTTTACATAATTGGAAGTTTATGTAAACACCCCCTTGATTTTCAAAATTTTACATATCCAAATAATGTTTTCATACTCACAAAATCCTTATATCGACATAAACGAGCCCAACGAGTATCGTATGAAAGACGTATTAGTTTTATCATCTCAAATAACTTTCAACGAGGATTAGTCGATATAACCCTCTTTATCAAAATACAAAACCAAGATATCCTCCTTATTCGAGTTTGTGTGGATGATATCATTTTTGGATCCACCAATGAAAACATGTGTAAAGATTTTGCCAAATGTATGAAAACTGAATTAAAAATGAGTCTTATGGGAGAATTAAAATTTTTCTTAAGTCTCCAAGTCAAGAAAAACAAAAATGGAATTTTCATCAATTAATTTAAGTACATTAATGCCCTAATCAATAAATTCGTATGAACTACCTAAAAACCTATTTCCACGCCTATGAGAACATCTATAAATAAAGAAGTTGACAAAAGCGTTAAGAAAGTTGCTAGAAAATTATATCGAGGTTTGATAGGAAATCTATTATAGGTTACCACAAGTTGTCCAGATATTATGTTTACTGTTTGTATATGTGCTCATTTTCAATATCAATAAAAATAAACCCATATAATTGTCGTTAAAATAATCTTTCTCTACCTTATAGGAACCATAAAGTTAGGTATTCAGGATTGTAAAATTTTATTTTTTTTGTATTACAAGCTTAGTCAAACGCCGATTCGGCAGGATGTAATGTTGGTCAAGTTATCATTAGTGGAGCATGCCACTTCCTTGGACACTCACTAGTGACGTGGACAAGTAAGAAATAAAAACTAGTTCCTCAATCCACGAGAGAAGCCAAATATATATTATATCCAAAAAATATTGTGCTCAAACACTTTACATTAAATAACAATTAGGGGACTTTTAAATATTATTTACCCAAATTCCAATTATATGTGATAATACAAGTGTTATTTCTATCATAAAAAACCCAGTGCAATATTCTTGAACCAAATATATTGACATCAAACACCACTTTTTATGAGATTAAGAGCAAAAGGTAGATGTGGAACTCTAATTTATTTTTACGAAAAACCAACTCGTAAATATTTTTACCAAACCTCTCTCGAAAGATATATTTTGTACCATCCGTCGTGAACTTGGCATGACAAACCTACATGAATTTGCTTTAAATGGGTGCATCACTATATTATATGCGTATGATTTATTTATTCCCAAATCTATTATACTAACACTCATTGCAGCTAATATGTTTCTGCACACGAGACAAGAAAGAAAACAAAAGTTTTTTTTTTTGAAAAAGGGGGAGAGAAAAGATGATATTTGAGAAAAATAAATGAAAGGAAAAATCTACAATGAAGGGGGAGAATCAAAGAAAGTCACAAAAGGGAATTTAAAACAAAGGGGGATTCCAATCAAAATCATTTTCTCTAACTATATCAATTGTATTGTAATGACAAAAAAGGGGGAGATTGTGAAACCTAAAGTATTTTAAAGAAAAGTATTTTGCATGATAACAACACAATTGATATATGGTCATACTTCATTATCTTATACCTCATGTAATTAAAATAAAAATAAGCGCTTAATACATGGTGAGCTACATTATAACAAAATATCACTCAATCAACCAAAACCTCAAGTACATAAGAATTGCAATGAAGATACAAGCCACCAATCCAATCCAAGGAATATGTAATATCCCACTTCAAGCCGTGTAAATAAAGTCAAGTCAAACATTCTCCCATTCAATGAATAAATGATGTTCAACCTTAAAACCAATCCATGTTCAAATAATCCTATGAACAAAAAAGCACGTAAACCTTAAAATAAGACCATGACCACTTAAGCACAAGCCTAATTTGAAGAGAAACATACATACAAGTGATGAAAATATTCAAGTAAAGTTATTCTCAAGTTTTGAAAATTAAGGAGATTTTGTAAAGAAATAAACACTCATAAAAGCAAGTACAACTTTAAACATTCCTTCTAAAATCATCCTCAGCCTTCCCCTAAAGTTTGAGATCATTTGGAGATAATTTTTTTTTACCTCTTGGAGTTGTCTTCATGGACAATTTAACACCCAACTCCTTTTTGCCATTTTAGGGATACTTTTTTATTGGTCTAAAATTCAAGTTTTCATAAACTGAGATTCGAATCTAAAATAGATGGAGCCGACTCCAAAGGAATTTTAGGAAAAAATTTGATCAATTCATTTTTGAATTTCAAATTCACCAACCCCATGAAATTACCACAATACCCTCCAACTGCTAGGTTTTTTAATACTCTATAAAAGGATCCTTTTGGCTTCCACTATAAACTCAAAAAATATTACAGTATAATCCCAATATTTAAAGTCTCGATAGCAAGATTGTGTCATCCATCTTTGAGTTTCCAAAAAGGGAAACCAAGTTCCAAACCCATTTGGTAGTTTTAGACCTAAAAAATCCATTAAAGAGAAAGTTTAAAGAAAATCTACTTGAGCAAAGTTCCAACCCAAATACTCTATTTAGTTATTTCCTAATCCATTACCCACTTGTGATAAATATTTAAAGTCTAACCCTTGTGAGCATTGTACTTGTGATTGTTTGGATGTTTACTTTTTTAGAGAGATAAAGTAAAACCATTTTACCATTGTTGCTTATTGAAGAAAAGTTTTTTTTACACATTGGTTATGAAACTTATTATTGTTACTAGGGTTGAACTTTATTATATCTTTATGGATGGTAGTGTCTTAGTTATGAGAAGTCATGGTTGGATTAGGCATTGGTCTCTTGTGGGTTTTGCGCTTGGGTAAGGATGACAATAATTTTTTGTTCCTTATGGTTTGCAAGTTGTGATAAATGATTGTTGGTTCCACCTTAGTGAACTAAATATAGTGAATTTCTCGCGTACTATCTCAAGCACTGATGTAAGTAAGTTTGAACCAACTTAAAATCTTGGCTTGTAAAATTTCTTTAAACTCTCTATTTAATATTGTTATTAAATGTTTAGCTTTATTTTATTAATTGCTTAATTATTAAATTTAATCATCCCATTGTAATTAATCTTTTAGAATATGAGTATAATTTTTTTGAAATTTCCATTAAAATTATAAAATGCAATGCATCTCTTTTATTTTTGAGCTAGCACTTATAGTACCCTAGTACCAATCACATATCTTTCCAGTGAACTATACGTCACTGAAGCTCATCAATGATCTAATAGTTAATAAGCTCCTTAGGTGTAGTAGAGACCGCCTTTGAAGGTACCAAGTTCAGTAAATAAGTGACCATTTCAAAACCATATCCCTAAAAGGAATCTGGGAGATCTTTATAACTTAACATGGACCTAATCATATCCAAAAGAGTCTTGTTCCTCCTTTATGCTACACCATTTTGCTGAGGCATACCAGGTGCAGATAATTAGGATATGATACCTTGATCTTCTAAATACTGCCTAAACTCACCTAAAAGGTACTCGCCACCACAATTAAATTGTAGTGTCTTGATACTTTTACCTTGATGCTTCTCCACTTCTGCCCTATACACTTTGAATTTCTCAAAGGCTTTGGACTTATGGTGCATTAGGTAAACGTACCCATACCTTGAGTAATCATCTATGAAAGCCATAAAATACTCAAAGCCCCCTCTTGCTCGGGTTGTCATCGGACCACATAGATCATAATAAACCAATTCGACATTTCTTCGACTCTATAGCCCTTGGCCGAGAAAGGCCTCTTGGTAATTTTGCTTTCTAAACAACATTCACAAACTGGAAGTGCCTCCACTTCTAGTGAGATCAATTGCCCACTTGCTACCAGTCTACAAATCCTTTTTATATTAATAAGACCTAGGGGTAAGTGCCAAAGATACATTTGGTTCACTGAGGAGGGTTCCTTTCTCTTTAAATTTGGTCCAATTGAATTATGCAAAATATTAACTTTTTGTGTGGGAGAGATTGGATTAACAATATAAAGATTATCAGCTAATGTAGCAGAATAAATAAAAGGTTTATTTTTCTTAATAACCACGAGTTTATTAAAAGAAACTTAATATCCATAAAGGCTAAATAAGAAACTGAAATCAAATTCCCTTCAACAGAATGTGCATAAAGATGATCTTTTAAAAATAAACTCTTATCATTATTAAAGCTTAAATGAACGTCTCCCACAATAACTAGCGCTACTCTCATAGCATCTACAAAAGTTAGATAAATCTCTCAATCACTTAGTCGCTTGATTTCCTAGAACCCCAGTAAAAAATTGCATACATGATTAGTGGCTCTTGTATCTACACACCAGGTACCGATAGTACGAACCACAAAAAATTACCTATGTTGTTCTGTTTATTGCTTAAAACCGTATAATTTTTCTTCTAGTGTCCTGACTGCTTATAGTGGAAACACTTTCCCTTGGACTTTTTCACACCTCCTTGAGGCCTACGAGCTGCCTGAGGGATCATAACTTATTTATGAGCCTTTAATTTTTTTTTATTTTTTGCCCATAGGCTTTGAAGTAGAACCTTTCTCAACAACAAAAACACTTACTGACTTCTTGATGAGACCCTAGGCTTCTTGTAGTTCTTTAAGTAGTTTCGCCAAAAAGTAAGAAAGTTTGTTCATGTTGTAATTTAGGCAGAACTGCTTAAAGGACTCAGGCATCGATTGGAGAATAATATCGACCTGGGTTTCCCCATCGATTTTCATTCCAAAGATTTAAGCTCACTGAGAAGAGACATAATCCTTAAAACATGGTCCCTCACTGATGTCCCTTCAGTCATGTTTGTGTTCATGAGTAATTTTATGGAAACTTACATTGCATCATGATTCTGATCCCCAAACATGTCAAATTATTTATTAATTTAAAAATCTAGGGCATTTGATATATTTCCAAAAATACCGAGATATCCTTATTTTTATATATCAAGCAAATGTGTGATAAATAAAAAAATTCAAATCTTGATTGTTAAAAAAAATCTATTTTTTTATTCTCTAACCACACATATTAATGTCCATAATTCAGAATAATTATGAATTATTCACATTTAGCATCTACATGATTTAAGTCGGGTCGGTATTCCATGTTGTCCATAATTCTAAGGAATCGTTAACACATATTAACAACCCAACAATTAAAACAAGAATAATAGAGACATAAATCAACGTAAATAGGAAAATCGAGATAAATAAGGAGTCCCGGCTATAATGGTCAAGATACAACTATATCGTAGATTGCAGTTCTCAAGAGTCATCCTTGAACTCAACGATCATACTTGAACTCAACAATCATCCTTGAACCCAAACACTTCATGTTGTCACTACAATGGGACGGCACGGGGTTCCACCTGACCGACCATCGATCTTTCATCACACTCCTCCATTGACAATTATGATAAAAACAATAACAAATTATAGATGTGATATGCCTCCATAAAGGAGTTCACATTCTACATTTTTATTACATTAATCTAGCATTAAAAAATAACCACGAATAAACCATCGTGGGATCCAATCACATAAAATAAACCCATAAATACGTGACCATAATAGTGGGATAAGATCGCTGCAAAACAGAAGTTACTATAGATCTATATTCTACCAAACATTCATGCACATATACGATTGTCTTAATTGGAAAACATGGCTGAATTCAACCTATATGGGCTATCAACAGGGCTCTAATACCAATTGTTGGAATGGAATTCCAAGGGTATATTGAAAACGCGTATAGATTGAACTACAAAAAAAACTGCATATACGTAAAATCCTATAAGACAGATTTAGGATTTACCTGGGAGATATCTTTGATTTGATCTCATTTTATAACGAAAAGAATATGTGATGGCTCGATTCACCTCACGATCTTCTACTGTATTCTCGATATGGACAGCCACGAGTAGAGGGTGGCCTCCTATTTTGTCACCACCTTCTTGTCTCATCTTTCTTCTTCGCTGTCTCTCTTTCTCACAAGTATGAACTCGGGTCTTTTGAGTATCCAAGAGTGATGGCTAGGTTAAGAAAGAATAATACTTAGGTGCATATATATAGGATGCAGTAGGGACCCAAAGGAGAGATAAGGATGTGGCTCCTAATAGACCTTAGAAAACCTAATCCTTCCCGGATCCTAATCTCAGTCCCTTAATTATAATTAACACCACTAAATAATTATAATTGCAACTCCACTCTTTAACTCAAAATTATATTTTGACATCCTCATTATTATTTACTTAATTCTCCCCACGTTAATGTTACAAATACCCGTTAATAAAATAATTACTAGTAATTTATTTGATTAACTTCTTTAAGTCCTTGGACGGTTCAACTTAACTTATTTGTAGTGTCGGATTAACATAATCCACTTGCAGGGTTTGACACATACAAAACTTATGAGTATCTCAAGGAGGTATCACCAATCTCTATACTGAGACGTGTATTCCATCCATAAAAAACTTTCACCGTACATTAATCACCTTTACCCAATTTATCAAGATTGTTAATCCACTAATAAATCTCACCCGATAAGACAAAGTAATAAATAACTAGTTCTTGTGTCCATTAATCATATCCAGAATAAGAGCCTTAAGTAATCCTAATAATAACGAGGTGTACATTGTCTTATAAAATCAATTTACAAACAATGACCTCAAATTGATCTCGTTCAATACATAAGTGTACTAGCACAATAAGTTGAAACTATACAGTTTCCTGTAATCAAGATAGACCTACTAAATTATTGTGCTACAGTCCTACTGATGGTGTTTCCAGTTCCATCTAAGACTCTGAACGATAAAACTTATATCCCACAAGAACTGGTGATCTGATCCTCTGTGTGTAAGTCGTACTCTACACACCAGAACACCTACTGGGCAGAATAAAAGACATCGGTAATATATAAAATATTACAAACATTATGTCCATGCATGATTCTTATTAAAATAGGAATAACGATTTTATTATAATAATAAATCCATAACCACAATTATAACATAAAGCATGGTTTTAGTCTACTTCTCTAACAACCCGAGACTCGAGTTCAATTTTCCAGTTGTCCTATTTCCATCTTTCTCCTATCTTTTCTACATATTATTCATATATATCATGCTTGTGGTTCATACTTGCGCGTCTTATCTAACAAATATTATCATTTAATTATAACGATCACTATCTCGATAAGTGCATACATCATATTTTCTAATTATTTAATTGGGAACATTCATTTGGATAACCTAACTCTATCTTTCCCATGATATGAGTCGAGCGATTCCGATTCCGATCCCTATTTATATATACACGCGCACAAATTTCACGGAAAAATTAAGAAAATAGTAATATAATCCCATGAGAGATCGAAAGGGCGAGATGGGTGCCTAACACCTTCCCGTTCCGTAACTTAGACCTTGAACCTCTGAACTATTAGTTTCGTAAGCATCAATTTGTCTTTGATGTCGCTCTCTAGAGGTGGAGACATGTTTGTTTTACCTGTTTTGTACAAAATAGGATGGCGGCTTCATTTCTTTACATCACCCCATATCGATGACGGTCGAAGCGCTCCAAGAAATGGGCGCAAAACCTTGTCCCCCAGCTCTAACCGCGCGTACGCAAGGGCCGAAACCCCCCAAGACGGAAGGAAAAGCCTCGAAGGGATGGCCACAATGACGACTCCGCTAGGGACTGATTTAAGAGGACTAAACTCTATTTGCATGGGTGTTATCATTTTTTGCTTGTGTGCGTATGAACCTACCTGTATTTCCCTTTTTTCTCCTCTATTATTTCTTGAATATATCTACCTTATGTTTATGTCACCTTTCACTCACTTTTCACTTCACACACTTTTAAATACCCTCTATGTACACTTCACACTACTTACACATATGATCACTTATATCCATATATTGCATACACCACTTAAAATATCCATGCTTAGGTGTCACTAGAACACACCTCCACGCATCACACTTATATATGTATATCCATGCTCACTCACACTTATCACACACCGCTAGTAGATAATCCATGCTTAGGGTCACTACCACACACTCACTTACACATACTCACACATCATTCACTCTCACATATCCATGCTTAGTGTAATCTTCATGCTCCATGCTAGATTTAATTTTCATGATGATTGTACATCCTTTCATATTAGTATAGTTCTCATCATGCGAAATAAAATACTCTCTCTATAATATACTAATCAAGAATCATGCATTTTTCACACTACATCACTAATGATCATGGCTATTGACAAAAATTTATCCCATACTCGGGGGGCACTTTGTGATGGGCGCTGGTCCAGTAATTCGGAGTTAGCCTAAGTAATATGACTCTCACCTTCCATTAGCCAAGTACCTTCGACGTATATCGAACGATTCCCCCAACATCATATTTCTTGACCGAAGTCATCATGGGGGGTATATAGCAGGGAACTCAGTCATGTATGTCGAGTATATCAAATTCGCTCTCACGCGTACTGTCCCCACGAAGTATATAGTGAGGTAATTCACGTATACTAAGGTATATCAAATGGCTTGTCCACACATACCGATTACCCTCAAAAGTAAGACATATATTGTGAAAGTAATGCCAAAGGGGGAACCTTTCCACTAACCTAACAAATGCATACCCTCGTATAGGCGTCAAACCTAGGGCACTCATATTTAGTTTGCCGGTTACTACTCTAAACTCTACAGAAATAACAGGTCGGCATGCTGCCCAAATTTTTGCGCGATTTCGTCTTTTCAAAATGGGACCCTGTCCATGAGCCTGGCAACAAGTCAAATCGTGTCTTACATATTTTTCAAATCTAGTTTTCCCAGGCTCGTGTTCTGTCTGGCACTTCTTTTGCATTTAGGTAAACCTAATACAAGTGAAAACATAATAATAATAATAATAATAATAATAATAATAATAATAATAATAATAATAATAATAATAATAATAATAATAATAATAATAATAATAATAATAATAATAATAATAATAATAATCATGCTAAGACACTTATCTCGTTTTTCCCTATTTCCTTACCAAAAGTGTCAAAAACATTTTTTCCCCTACTATCAAAATACCAAAAATATTTTCCCTCCTTTTATCAAAATACCAAAAAACATTTTCCTCCTCTTTTATCAAAATACCTAAAACATTTTGTCTTCTTCTTTCCAAAAAAATATCAAAAACATTTCCCTCCTTTTTCAATAATAAATTTTTTTCCCTCCTCTCTTTTAAAAATAAATTTGGATAATTTTTCCTTCTCAGGTCAATCGCATACCCGACCCTTGGCCTGACTCCCTATTGGCTTCGATCTTTCGTCGAACCGCCCCGAAGCTACGTCAGTTATCCCTCTGAGTTCGGAATCCACTCTCACCCACTCTTAATGGAGAATTCAAACCAAGTATCGAATGTGCAGCCTGATTTGATGATGGTCCTCGTCCAACTTACTGTGAAGATTAACAACCTTCAAATCGAGGTTCATGAGATGCAGCAAAATCGGGTCCCTATCCCCTAAGAGCCCGAGGTACTCGTCCCTTGTACTATGTCTCCTCCCTCACTTGAGCCTATTTGGGTCTTAGAGGAGTATCAACATAGTCCACGTATCCCCCCTGCTAATGGGCCACCATCAGCTCAGCTCCCTAGCTGAATCTTGCCCAGCCAGGTGCTAACCTACCAGTGACCATTGATCCGAATGAAGAATAGTTCAACAAGGTCAACGAGGAACGTAAGATGTTAACCAAGAAGTTAGACAAAGTCTGAATCTCCACGAACTACATGGATTACACCCATATGTCTCCCTACCCAAAAGCAAGGTTGTTGAAAAAGTTCAAGATGTCCGACATTAAGAAGTTCGGGGGTAGCGGACCCCCAATTGTCCATCTTCGGAGTTACCACCAGGCCATGAATCTCCTAAGTGACTCCGAGGAAATAATGGCCCAGATGGTCCAACAGACTTTGAAAGACAACGCTCTTCGTCGGTTCCTATCCCTCGAAGAATCCAGAATTCACAATTGGGAGGACGTTGCCCCTGAATTCATGTCACAGTACAAGTACAATAAGGAGTTCGAGGTTACACTCCGTGATTTAAAACTTCTCAAGAAGAATCCCAGGGAAACTGTAAGTAATTTCATGGCAAGGTGGAGAGAGAAAGCAACCACCATGACCAATCGTCCTCTCGAAGAGGATAAAGTTAGTATTGTAAAGAAAAACTCCTTACCCCATATCCAAGCAACAATGGGAGGACGGTTTTACCCTTATTTTGAGCCCTACAGGAAGGAGGAGTAGAGATTGAAGAAAGTATTGACAAGACAGAAGCTTAACCAAAGAAAGTATCCGGACAGTTCACTCCCTAAAAGTATGAAAATCCAACCAATACCACAATTTCAACCATCAATAACATCTTTTAGCCTGCCATTTCATGGGCACTAGAAAGTCGCCCTAACCTAAAAAAAGGTATAGAGTGAGCTTCATTCTCCCCTTTCCAAAGTTTACCATGCCCTCTTGAGCCTAAATTTCATCAACCCATTGGACCCCCGTCCATTATCAAACCCACTTCCTAAAATTTCAAACCCGATGCCCATTGTTATTTCCATCAAAATGTCGGCCACACCAATAATTAGTGCTTCCATCTCCATAATGAAATACAAGGTTTGATTGACCGGCGTGTTGTTGCCCCACCAACCAATCCTAAACCAACTACTACTCACAATCCACTTCCAAACCATACAAATGCTATCTTCCTAGAAGAAAACCTAGAATTTGACCCGTCTACCTAGATTGTACCTAGTAAATCACACATCATACGCGTATATTCACCTAAACCCCTTAACGTTTGCCCATATTTTCTCCTACACCCTACCTGCTTTGCTGATCAAGCCCTGTCACTTCTTACAAGAGCATGTATTCCCGTTAGTGCCTAGTTCGGGAGGAAGGATATGGAATTTCCAGCGGTAGTAAACTAGATCCTAGAGTTTGGACTGAAATAGCCCTCATAAATGACTATTGACTTCCAAAAGTTTAGCGCACTATTTATGGAAGACCAGAAGTGGGATCGCGAGTCAGATAATTGGGTACTACCCACCGACGAAGTCATCTTAGATGATGTCGTCCAAATTATAGCAGACTTATTTCGAAAAACTGGTGAAAATTGTAATATGTTCGAGCTACTTGATGCTTTGAAATTATAAGGGCGCTTGGTCCCTTCACTTTCATATCTCTCCGTTAAGTGGGAGGATCTATACGAATAGGTCATTAAGGTTGTACAATGCTTGACTTCTTGTGGAAGGACGAAATCATTTCCACCAGATGGGGGGATGAATTCAATAGTCTAGATGAAGAGCAAAGCCCAGAAAAGGCTATCTAAATAGTCAGTACATGTGGAATGATATCGTTTGAAGATCTAATAGGAGAGATCAATAAAGTGGTGGAACAACCCGAGATAGATGAAGACATAGGGTTTCTATTTTTTCCCTCTTCTATGAACCATATGGCTAGATCTGGGAGGCATTACTAGATTCTGAACCCTCAATCAGTAACTACGAATAAAGGAAAAGGTGTTGAGAAACTCCCTATGCCAAAAATGACCCTCAAGGAGAGAAGGATCCTCAATCAGTTGAAGAAAACTCAGGATAACATTACTCTATGGGGACTCTTTATGTCTTCCCAACTGCACCGAAATTCCTTAATTAAACTGCTTACCGGGTCCATAATCCCTCCTTCAACCACTCTGGAAGAAGCCGTGAACTTGGTCGAGACTCTAACCTCTACTATAATGCTTTCCTTTTCTAAGGAAGAAATCTCTAAGTTTGGTCCTAATCACAACTATGATCTCAATATCTCTGTCGAGGTCATGGGAAGGATAGTCCCACTTTTGCTCATCGACAACGGGTCAGCACTTAATGTTTTTCCGTTAAGAACCCCCAACTGCTTAGGTTTAAAAGTAAGCGACCTTACTTCAACTTCTGTCGCGATGCGTGCTTATGATAATACTAGTTAGGAAGTGATGGGATCCATAAAACTTACAATAGGGGCTAGCCCTATAATTCCCATTACTAAATTCCATGTCATCGATATACCGGCTTATTTTTACCTGTTGCTCGATCGACCATGGATCCATAGTATCAAAGGAGTGTCTTCCTCTCTCCATCAGAAACTGAAGTTCTTCGCTAAGGGGAATGTCATCACCATCATGGGTGATGATGAGAACATTGAGAATTCAAATACCAGTAATCCGGTACTAGAGATACAGCATGGGGTGAATGATATGCTTTTGTCAGGTTTTTGAGTCGATCCACTTTCGCTCCCATCATGAGATAATTTTAGAGATAGAGTTTGTCCAAATCACAACCCTCACGGTAATGTTAATGTGATACAGATGTTTAAAAATATGTACTTCATGCCCGAACTGGGGCTGGGATAACGGTAATAGGGAATACTGGAACCCATAGTGCTGAAGAAGGCCTTTCCTCCATGTGGACTGGGTTATCAACCATTATCAGAGGAACTCAAAATGCTCTATCAACCTCAGTTGAAAAGAAGGTTGGAAAGTGCCAAGACTGTCTCAGGGGATTCCTTGAATGGGAGATTCATCAAAGAAGATGAAGATTTTCCCTTTTGTGTCTTTCCTGAAACGTGGTATGATCATGTGGATAAGAAGATAAAGCCAGGAATGGAGATCTTCTTCCAAGACAACTACGCATGGTCGAAAGTTCTCAGCACCATTTGTAACCTCTTATTAAGAAGAATACAGTTGTTACACTAGATTTCGAGGGAAGTAACTCTGAGGATTTGTTCAACTTCTAGACATTGGGTCTAACACTCTGCATGATCCACCCAGGCATTACATCATCGAATCCATCCATCCTGATAAAAGTTGTTGATCCACCCTCCTCAACTAGACTGTTGTACCCATTTCACCCACTGAATTGCAACTCAACTCAGATGTTTATCCCATTCCTTCTTCTTTTGTTGTTCCTCCTTGTTCTGATCATAATGTAATCAAGACCTCCTTTAATGCGGTTCTTAATTCTGTTTTTCCCAAAAATAAAATAAACGAAGATTTTGAGTATCTTGTTGTGCCTTATATTAATTCTCTTGATTCTAATCAAACTCTTGATGATTAATAAACAACATAACCGCATTCAAATTAAAAAGGATGAAATTATTGTTAATAACCTAGGTTATAGTATCCAATTGCATGAGATTAGGATATGATCCACCCTTGATGAGCACGAATGCACGCAATTTGAAGAACTACTAAAAGAATTTGTGAACGTCTTCGCATGGTCCTACGATGAGATGCAATGAATTAATCCTGAAATAGCTCATTATGAGATTCAACTCTCCCAGAATGTAAACCATTAAACAGAAACTACAAAAGCTCTGTACCAAATGGTCGCTCAAGTTTAAGGAAGAGGTGGTCAAACATTTAAATGTAGGCTTCATCCGGGTATTAAATATCCCACATGGTTAGCTAACATCATACTTGTGTCAAAATTAAGAGGAAAGGTTTGCATGTACATTAATTACCGAGATTTTAATAGGGCCTCTCTGAAGGATGATTACCCTCTACCCAATATTGACATAATTGTGGACAACACGGTCAGTCACGCCCTTAATTCAAGAAGAAAATTACATTCATCACCCCTAAGGAACCTTTTGTTACACCGTTATGCTGTTTGGTCTAAAAATGCAGGGGCTACCTACCAAAGGGTTGCCACAACCATCTTGCATGATATGATACACAAAGAAATTGAGGTCTATGCGAATGATATGATTACAAGTTTAAAACTTGGGAATGTCATGCTCTTGCTCTCCGAAATTTCTTTGAATGACTACGGCGATATTAAATGCGACTTAACCCATAGAAATATATTTTTGGCATTACCAGAGGAAAACCTTTGGAACTTATGGTTAGAAAAAATGGGATTGAAGTAGATCCTGCCAAACTGAAAGCCATACTCGAAATGCCACCACCTCAAATGGAGAACGAACTTTGGGGATTCCTCAAAAAATTACAGTATATCAATCGGTTCAATAGCCAGTTGACTTCTATTTGTGAATCCATCTTCAAACTTTTTCGAAAGGATTCAACCAAAGTATGGAATGAAGCATGTCAGGAAACTTTTGACTGAATCAAGCAGTATCTAACCTGACCTCCGATACTCATGCCACCATAGTCTGGTCTCCCTCTACTCCTATGCTTGACTATAATAGACACCGCAATTGGGGCCTTGCTAGACCAATACATTAAAGAATACCATAAAAAGGGCCCTCTACTATGCCATTCGTAAATTGACATAGTATGAAGTCAACTGCACTGCCTTAGAGAAAGCATGTGTCGCCCTTGAATGGGTCACTCAGAAATTATGGCATTACATGCTTGCATTTACCATCATACTTGTGTCTCGAATGGATCCTATCAAATACCTGCTCGAGAAACCTGCTCTATCTAGACGAATGGCTCGAGTATTATTCCTGCTAGCTGAATTTGATATTATGTATGTTATGCAGAAAGCCATGAAAGGGAGAGCCATTTCTAACTACCTTGCTGATTATCCCATGGAAGAAGTCGATATTTGGATCTTTGAATTCTCGGATAAAATTTTCCTTTGCACCTTCCAAGAAGATCTCCAGTGGTAAATGTTCTTTGACAGTGTTTCCAATAAGAAAGGATACGACATTGGGATACTCCTGATTGCCCCTAATGATTCTCATACTCCCATTGACATTAAGCTAGATTTTCCCTTCACAACAACATGACCGAATATGAGTCGTGCACAATAGGCCTTAAAGTCTCTCAAGAAAGGAATCCAATGCCTAAATGTTTATGGAGATTCAGCCCTCATCAGTGGCAAGGTCCTTAGAAGATAGAAAGTCAAGGATGAGAAGATCCTACCCTTCCACACCCACCTAAAAGAGCTAGCCTCCCAGTTTAGAGATATCACCTTCAATTACTTACCCTGAGAAAAGAACATATTGGCCGATGCCCTTGATAATTTAGCCTCCATGGTTTCCATGCTCGAGGGAATAATTATGACCCCCCCTCCTAGTCCAAAAAATAAGGTAACCCAACCATTACTACCATAACGAGCTCATCATAGAAGAAGATCCTAATATGGCGGAGTGCTGGTACTATGACATTAGATGCCTCCTCAGGCACGGTAGGAACCCCCAGGATTCCAATAAAAAAGATCGAGTAACCCTCCGTAAACTGGTTGCCCAATTCATTATCTGTGATAAAGCACTGTTCAAGAAAAATTTCGAAAGAACTCATTTACACTGCATCGCAGGGGCTGACATTGAAGAAATGATGCAGAAAATCCATAGTAGGGAGTGCGAACCCCACATGAATGGCCATATGATCGCCAAGAAGATTATCCTACATGGTTACATTGGACTACCATGGTTCAGGATTGCACCACCTATGGAGATGCCTTAAATGCCAACAGCTTTCTAATTTCCAACTTTTGCATCCATGGGAATTATATAATATGACCTCTCTATGCTCGTTCTCCACATGGGGCATTGATATAATAGGGAAAGTTACACCCAAAGCCTCTAATGGGCATGAGTTCACCCCAGTTGTCATTGATTACTTCACCAAATGGGTCAAAGTCGAGTCATACACATTGCTGAATACATAAAAGGTGACCAAGTTCATTTGAAAGATTATCATTTGTTGATATGGGGTCCGATACAAGCTAGTGTCAGACAACGGGCTACACTTTGAGGCCGAAGTCACATAATTGGTCAACGAGTATAGGATTCAGAGACACAGATCTTCTCCCTACCAACCACAAACCAACGGTGCAGTTGAATCCGCCAAAAAGAACCTCAAAGCAATCATCAGCAAAATGGTTGAAAGTTATCGATATTGGGATGATCGTATCCCTTACGTCCTCTAGGGCTACCGCACTTCAGTTCGAGCATATACTAGGGTTACCCCTTACTCTCTAGTATACGACATGGAAGTAAGCCTACCCGTTGAACCTCACTATGCATCATGCTTGAAAGCAAATTCAATGAAGAAGATCGGCATCAGAGCCATCTTAATGAGTTGTCTCTCTTAGAAGAAAGGAGGATTAAGGCTCTATATCATATACAGGGGTACTATCGCCGGATAGCGCGATCATTTAACAAGAAAGTTAAGGAACGTGGTGTCCAAGAAGGGGACTTAGCCTTTGAAAAAATTATAGAACCCGTTTGGGACCCCAGAGGGAAATTCAAACCGAACTGGAGTGGCCCCTACATCTTGAAAAAGATCTTATCCAGTGGTGCCGCTATGCTCACTGACCTTAACGAAGAATATATGGCCCATCCAGTCAACCTGGACTATCTCAAGAAATTCTACCCATAGGTTGAAATCTCGACGTGCTACAACTCCTCTTAACTCCCATATATTCTAAAAAAATCTTCATTTCCCTCTACTCAGAACTACGTGGGGCCTGATCCTCTAAAAATCCTTTTTTCTTTCAAAAAATGAAACTCAAAAATTTCCAAAAACCCCAGAGGTATGTAGGCAGCTCATACGCTTTGCATGGGCACGACCCCTTTCTTTTTTCACAAAATGCCATTCTTTCCTTACCTCCGAGAACGACATTTAATTTTATCATTTATATGAACAAAATGATTATGTATGCCTTAGTGATTGGTATAGATTATTCAAATGTAAAACTCATCAAGAGGCACAATAATATATTAAATTCCTTTTTAATTCCATTTTGGGAAAGTTCGGTATGATTATAGGAAATAACAGTGCAGGGAATCAAAAAACTGCCCATGCCAACCTTATTATCCTAAAAGAAAAATCAAACCAAACTACTTCTAAAACAAGCTAACCAAGCCTTCCCAAATTTATTCCCAGAAAAGCCCAAAATGATCAAATACATAACCAAACGCATGAAAGCTTCACAAATACCATTAGCTTCACAAAAGACCCTACACGCAGTTGCCAGAAGATCCATCCCCATTATTATCTACATCTTGAGGTCCCCAAACTTCTCCTTCCTGGATAGTATGCCGAAGGCGCTCCATGGAGCGGTAAGACCAAACTAGTCTAGGGAAAACCACTACGTTTCCCTTCATAGTGTCAAACTAGAAAACTATCTCTCACCGGCATCCTCGGCCAACATCTTATCCACTACCCTCCTCTATAGACATTTCATATAATCCTCAAAAACATGCCAAACCCTGCCAACAAATTATGAAGGACGGGTCGACAGTCGTCGACTCTCCCACAAAGAGACCAACCGCATGTGCATGCCTTTCGTTAAATACTCCACAGGAAAGAAATCGAAGATACAAAAAGGCACAATCTACTCCAATCTAACTTGACGTAGAAGATGCCATGGAAAATATAATGAGGTCTAATGGAGGCCAACTAACTGAACATACCGATATTTGCCTAGTCCCAGAATGGGCTTCAACTCCCCCCATTAGGGTATTAACTAGCGTAGACATTGAGCCCGTCCTCCACAAACCAAATTACCCACTTCTCAATGTTCAGACCAAAACTGATGAAATAGCAGGTGAAGAATTTAACACAGTTGCCAAGGGATATTTAGGGGGACCGTTAAACGTAATCTCTTAGATAGCCACATGAATAGCATGACAGGTCTACCTCTCAAAAAATATGAACGGCCTTTACGCCAAGCATCTAGATTGTTCAGGGTCTCTACGAGTATCACCGCCGCAGGATTACGATGGTATGACATCAACATATTAATAGAAGAAATTTGAGGGTCCACTAGTAGGTCTCCGGTCACCAACAGTGGCTTCAAAGTTAAGCTAAGGGCGACGGTTCCAACATAGCCCTTATTTTTGGCATCCCATAGAGGCACGAAATACAATACAGCTGGGAGGGAGATCATTCCTTTAGTAACCAATGACCGTGCCACCGAGGGTGAGATATGGAGAAATTTTGCCAACAGTGCCCGAGGAGACCGAGAGAATTCAAGCATAGTCATCGCCACACAGGTGTTTACCCCCAATATAGAAGAAATTCCTCATAAGTCGGGAAACCTCGTTACCCCCAAAATGAAAAACATAGTGCTCAGGGTAAAAGAATTGTACTGGTGCCATCATCATATTCCAGTCGATGGGTTGGTTACACCACGAAAAAACTCGATGCAAGTTAAAGGCGTTATAGTCTACATTGTACGGACACATAGCCTTTAAATTCTCGAGATAAGAGGCAAATTCAGCACTTATGGGAAGGGCAATTTTGAGAAATAACAAAGAAAAAAAAGTAAGAAATAAGAAAGAGAAAGAAGATATGAATTGGTGAAGAAAACCCCTCCACCTTAACCCTTTTTATGCTTAAAATTTTTGGCTAAAGACAAGGGTCCTGCAAAATCCGGATGAAACACTACCCCATTAAAGACAAAGTAGTTGAAGAAAATGCAATCAAATCTTTGGGTTGATTTAATAGGACTGACCTGCCGATAGACAAGACAAGGGGTATGCGGGCATCCTCCCATTTTTAGAAAATTTCATTTTTCCTTTTTTATCAAAATAAAAAAATTCAATAAAAAATTTTATTCAAAAAGAATTCAGAATTCTTCTTTCCTTATATTTAACTCATCCTATTTCAAAATAAATTATCTTTTAAGTAATTCTAATCCTTTTTACGGTCTCAATAAACAAAGTAAAAAGTGCATGTAGGTTATGTCATTTAAAGCAAAGATAAATAAATAAAAACCCCATTCATTTCATATATATTGCTATCATTACATCTTTTTTGCAAAAAAGAAGAAAAACAACGGGACTCAGCCTGATCCCCCAAACTTCTCTCTCTATGATCCCCCATCCCTAAAATGTGTGCACTTCCCCAGCGATGAGCTGAGGAGCCTTTGTTACCCGATCTAGATCCCTCCTTAGAAGAAGCAGATGGCACAAAACAAGAAGGAACCGGGATCGAATCCCAAATATGAGTCATCGTGAAAGACACCCAGCCTCAAATTTCTTCGAGCTAAGTAGTTGTCACCTAGAAATGATTCAAGAAAAATAAGCAAGAGCAAATAAGTCAATGTTAAGCAAAAGAGAAATTAGAAAAGACAAAAGGCAAATGACAAAGATATACCTTTGGCTGAAGGAGGTCCTCTGTCAGCCCCAACACCTCCGGGTCCATCGCATTGGGATAATAATGCATACTCACTGACCCTACCCCAGGTAGTTTGATGTTGTAGGAGGGAGGAGCGAGCCAGAGAAATAAAACCTCTGACGTTGTCACCGCTACTGACGTCGACGTCCCACCAATGCTATGGTCAGACCCCACTAGTCGATTAGTACCCCCGCTTGAAGCCGTAGGAGGCGGAGGCATATTCTCCATATCATAGATACATGACAACATCATCCATCTCATCATGAAATCAAGGTAGTCATAAGTCGCCACTGTGTATGTATATAACGAATAGGGGTCGTCAATTGTCACCACTATTCTGGCCCCTTTTGACATCTCTCGGACTTGCCTCATATATCTTGGGGCATTGCTGGAGGGACTGCCACCTCATCCATCACAATCTGTCGGACTACTCTCTCTCCCAACTACTAGGAGTAGCCAAACTCGTGCGCCAATAGTTGGCGCATTCCCTCCAATTACCCCCGTATGTTGGATGGCTGTCCCCTAAGTATAATAGGTCACCTACATTTTGCTAAGATAAAGTCAATACTCATACAAAGTAAACACCAAAGAAGAGGACTTAAAAGGAGAAAAGAGATACATGTTCTCTCGCTAGGGCATTCAGTTGCTGATGCACTACAGCCAAGGAAAGAGACCTCTTCGACTATCGGTTGGACTTTTGCCACCGGTACATCTAACAGAAGCCCCCCACTGACTCATCACGTAAACTAATCAAGAGGGCATTGATCCCAACCACCTCATAGAACCACATCTGAAAAAGAATAAGAGTCAACAATCAGGAATCAAAAAGGAAATAAAAGGAAATGAACAAAAATGTATAAAGGAAAAATGCAAAGAAAATTACCTCCAAAAGGTACATGGCTCCAGTAAAAGTCTATTGGCAGCACCGGTTGAAACCATCCAAAGATGAATACATGGTTGCCAAAGTCAGGCTCCCCCAGTCAAAGTGAGGGATATTAGAAAATACCCTCAAGTATGGTAAAAATGATAAGTGGACGACGTCATCGCTCGACACCACCAAAAAACCTTCTAATAGAAAAAGAATAAATAAACGAGCCATCTGACATACTTGCATCCCGTTGGTCTCGTCAATATGCCGACTCAATAAAACCTCTCAGAGAAGAGATATATGGATCGAGTCCCCCAATATTATCTATCCAACATCGCCCAGCGCCGCCGGCACCATAGTCGGTGTTACCATCGGGGACCAGTCCACCTCTATCTGTGTCCCCTCACAATTTATCCCCAGTAGCAACTATACATCAATAGGGGTCATTGTCATCTTACCAAAACCTAAATGAATGGTGTGGGTGATATCCCACCACCTCTCTCCCAGAGTGCATAAAACAACCGTCAAGCGGGGTGTCTCATCCAATGTAGATGCTAGTCGAGCGGGGTGTCTCATCCAATGTAGACGCTAGAAGATTGCAACCCATAGAAGAAACCATCAAACATGCCACTTCAGGAAGGTTCTCCCACACATCTCTGAATCTCGTCATCCCCCGAGAGCGAAGACACGTCGCAGTAATGTCAATCTATCAAAGAAGAAGAAACCCTTTGTCAAAATTTGAAAGAAATAAGAAAAAGAAAAATTGCAAAAAAGGAATACCAAAAGCCATGCAGTACTTACATAACCCTCAGGGTTCCTCACCCTTGATGACCAATGGTGCGAAGGCTCACGGAGAAGAGTACGATCGTCGACAACAGGCTCAAATAGATCAAAAACATTCTTGTTGTCCAACGCTAAAGGTACCCTAGACCGCCACTCTAAGTGCACCAAATCATCAACAACTAGCCACACCATGTGGGCCTCACTGCTTGAAAAGTTTGCCATTTTCTAAACTCAAATGAAGAAAGAATGCATGATTGGATATCAGAAGAGATAAGCATAACATAAGAAAGCTGGAAGCAGTGAAAAATGAATAGAATTCGCCAATCTTTATAGGAGACTAAGGGGTGTGTCGATTGGCAATCACCTCACACTTGTCGATCGGTACTGTCACTTCCCCTTCCCTAGGTAGTTCAATAGACAGTGCCACTGTTGGTTGGCAACCCCCTAAAATTTCGTTAAAAAATCCCTAAAAAAGGCTAAAAATTTTGAAAAATTCTCCAAAAAGTTCCTAAAATTACCAAATTAATATTGGAACATTTCTTCACCAAGAAAACCATTTTTTCAGGCTCCCAAATCCTTAGCCAGATTAATGCCACATTTTATCCCCAGCTTAAAATCCTAAAATCAGAGTACTTGCATTTTAAGAACTTACTACGACTCCCCGGCGGAATCCCAAAAAACCTCAAACTCAAAAGAAATCAAAGTTTCCTCAGCAGAGCTACCCATTTCCCTAGCCAGAATCCCCAAATAAAAATCTTTCTTAGAAGAATTATAAGAAAATCTATATATATCCCTAAAAATACATTCCCCCACGAAATCCACATACCTCAAGTTACCAATTGTTTCCCCAAAATGGATTTCCAGACTAAAATTTTCAACTCCTCTCAAAAGGACTTAATCCCCATACATATGTCTCTTCCCTAATAAAGTCTACAAAATTAGAGATTTTCTAAGAGAGTTTGAGTGTGCGTTTTTTGTTCAATCGAAGAAACTAATTTAATTAGACCGCATTTATAATTATCCAGATTTAGATACACACCTAAGTCATGCACATAAAGTTGATTGATTAAACATTAAACATTGTTAATGTACAAAACTATATTTGATCTAATTAATTAATCACAGATAAATATGAATAAAGAAATAAGACAAAGGATTTTTAAAGTGGTTCAGCCTTAGGAAAATGGCCTACGTCCATTGTTTTGTATTGCTGGGTATTTTGCCTTATTCTTCAGTATGTGCGCTTATGGAAAGCCTTGCCCCGCTAAGGGGTGTTACAAAGTATTTATAGCCCTTGGGCTCTCAGTATGAATAGACAATATGTCGTTATTTAATATACATATACATTTATACACGATAAGAATGTTCATTGAATCTGTTTTTTTCATTTGATCTTCCTGACTAGATGCTCAGTACGCTGCTGAGTAGCTCGGTGAATATATTTTATGCCACACAGGATGACACGCGTCTTCATACAATTGGTCTACGTCAGCTGACTAATTTTTGTATCAACAGAAGCCCCTAATGTTTCACAGTTGAGGTTGGATATGTGAGTGTGGAACATTATGCCCAAAAGTTGCTCGGGCGTGTTTACCCAGTCTTGTTAGATTACAGATCTCTAACACCTGTGACATTTTAATAATTTTGAGCGCGAAATGGCAAACTCATAAATATTTTGAATCTTCGATAGCCACTTGGGTATTTGCATTTTTTTCATCATTTATCCACCGAAAACGCAATCATCGTCTCGAGTGATCATTACTTTTCTCGTTTTCCAAAGCAATGCATTTAAAGGCGATAAAATCAAATCGTCTTCTACCTTTTACCTTTTAGATTTCCAAACTCTTTGTCTTCTCACTTTTTCTTCTTACGATCATTCCTTTTGTCATCTGCCTTAGCTGAATCCTTGAGTTTCTGTAAGAATTTCTTCTTTCTTTGCTTTAGCCACCATGGTTTACCTTATCGAATCATTGGATAAGTTTAGGGATGATTTTGCGATTCTTTCTTGGGTTATTCTGGAAGAACCTCCTTACCCTTCTGATTTATTTTCTCTAACTGAGGGATATTGGTTTCCTTCCATTTTTGTAGCTGAATGTAGTTTTTCTTTCCTGCCTAATCCCTTGTGTTTGAAATTTTACCAATTTTGATATTGTTCCTGCAAGAGTAGTTCCAAATACATGGAGGGTAGTTAATGGCGTATATAGGTTGAATCAAATTCATGGAACTCATTTAGGGATTCCTGAAATTATGTACTATTATAAATGGGTTACTAGCGATACCACCTTTTATTTAAAAACTAGGTATTCTAACAGAGGTTTAGTGGTCAATCTCCCTGATTCTAATAGGGATTATTTTGAACATGGGGTTGTGATGAAAAATTGGCAACACCCCCCGTTAAAAGGGAAAGATGTGTACCAAGGTCCCAAATGTCCACTTTATGGCAATGGGATATGTTGTTTTTAGTTTTTCAATTTGGCTCTGTTTTTGTTTGACGAAATGCGTCACTGACAATTATTTTTTTTAGTGCAGTTGACAGTAAAAGGAAATCCCCAAAAGAGAGTGACATTTATATAAAAGATTTGAAATTTATCCGGGGGTTGCATCGAGCAATAGATGGGGAACACATGAGGTCCGCTTCCTATTTTTTGCGATACAAGAACACCACTTCTTCTTTTATTACTCGTCCGCTTGTTCCTCCCTTGGTGATTGACCTTGAGAAAGCTCCAGCATCTTTTTCATTTTCTAAAGAAGCTTCTCCTAACTTGGGTACTACTATTGCTGCCTGATAACGAAGAAGAGGAAAGTGTCTGACCTGTTTTCTAAGTCTGCTCCTAGTACTGAAGGGGAAGGAAAGAGCAAAAAAGATGTCCCGGTTTAAGGGATTAGGAAAATTGATATTGATCCATCTGAGGGAGCAGTTTCAACGGTTAAGGAGGTCAGTAAGAAGCCCCATGTTGCTCCAAAAGGGGAAGCACCTTTGATTAAAGTTTTTGTTACAAAGGAGGCAGCACCTTTGATTGAAGCTGCTATTATTCAAGGAGAGACAACACCTTTGATTAAAGGTTCTCCTTTCAAGAGGTTGAGGAGAAGTCTTACTGATAAGCCTGTGGATGCTACTACCCAACCTACTAGGGTTGAGATTCCTTCTTTAAGGGCTAGTTCTCCAGCCATAATTACTCCTGACTGGCCAAGAAATTGATCAGGCCGGGGACTCTTCCTAATTGGCAAGCTGATGAAGCTTCAACTCCTCGGGACAAAGTTATCGATTTAGCAGCCCAACACCTTGCATCAATAGGTGTCATTATACTTGTTGTCTGATTCTTCATTGCCATGTTCATACTCTGATTTGTGCCTTTCTTCTTCTTGTAGTTTTTGGTGTACTTTGATAATATCATGGACAAGGATGAAGCTATCAAAGCTTCAACCTCATCCAGTGGAGTGGAGGAAGCCCTTGTTGGGTTATCAAAGTTTTGAATGGAGTCCCGGCAGAAGTACGAGGAGGATAAAGCTACCTGGGAGAACAAAATTATTTTCATCTTTCTCCTATCTTATCTATATATTATTCATTGATATCATTCTTGTGATTCATACTTGCGTGTCTTATCTAACAAATATTATCCTTCCATTATAACAATGAATACATCGATATGTGCATACACCATATTTTCTAATTATTATTTTGGAAACATTTCTTTGGATGACCTCACTCTATTTTTCCCATGATATGTGTTAAGTGATTCCAATCTCCACTTATATATACATGCTCACACATTTCACAGAGTAATTAAAAAAAATAGTAACATAACCCCATGAGAGACCGAAAGGGAGGGATGGGTGCCTAATACCTTTCCATTCCGTAACTTAGTCCCTGAACCTCTGAACTATGAGTTTCGTAAGCATCAGTTTGTCTTGAATGTTGCTCTCTCGAGGTGGCGACATGTTCTTTTGCTTGTTTTGTGCAAAATAGGCTGGTGACTCTATTTCTTTTCATCACCCCACATTAACGACGGCCGAAGCGCTCCTAGAAAAAGATACAAGACCTTATCCCCTGCTCTAACTGCACGTGCATGAGTGCCGAAAACCCCCCGAGAAGGAGGGAAAAACCCCAAAGGGATGGACACAAGTGCAAACATGAATTTTCAACGAGGGTTGAAATTTTTTGGTTCCAAATCTTTTTTCAAAATAAAAAAAATGCGTTCTTCAATATTTTCACCTTCTTGTAGTTGTTTGTTTCCATAAAATGAATTTGGTTTTGTCAAACCTATTTTCTAAAATTAGTATACACTTTCTCCCCCAATATCTTATTCTTTTTTGGTATTTTTGGCCTCATAATCAATTTCAAAAGGATTTTCAAATATAAGCATAACATATTGGTTAAATAATTTTCCTTCAAACCATGATATTAATATAGCCAAATAGCTCCAATATAAATTAGGGTTCATTTTAGGCCTCATGCTTTGCTCTTCATCACTTAATTATTTGTTCTTACTTTTTTATGTATTTATTTAATTTTTATATATAATCGAGTTTTGGTTTGTGGACTTCAAAATTATGGTTTATAAATCCCTATTGAGTTTGATTTTCACTCATAGGTTCCATGTTTGGATTTGAGGTTTAAATTCAAATATTATGGTATATTTTTTAGGTTCAAGCACTTTATGGGTTTGTCTTCATGGTTTAATTTGAAATTTGTTCATAGCATTATATTTTGATTTAATATCTTTACACATCTTTGGCTTATTTTCTTAACTGGACAGGGCTTCTTATTGCTCTGGATTATATACGCATATATGGTTGTTTTTTGGGTTTATTGTAGTGATACCTTTCCCGAAATGGTTATTTTTGTTTTGTTTTTATGATCTGGTTATTTCTAAATGCTATAAATGAGTTTGAAATTTTTATGTGTTTAATCATTTACCATATATAATTTCCCGATTTATAAATTTGTTTGCTTATAGTTGTGATTGAATTGTCGTTAAAAAAATTATGAGTTTTACATTTGACTTCTTTTCCTTTTTTATGTGATCTGCATATGTAATAAATATATATTCGAATCTATGATGATCTACATTTGACTTCTTTTTTATGATGCGGGCAATGAATTAACTTGGAAACATATTGTTTTTTATCCATTTTTATTGTCTAATTACATTGCTTGATGTGAAATATTTTGCTCCATAGCTTCTACAACCCCCCACCCTAATTGTTTGTGTTAACTTTTGGTTCACTAAATTTATGTATAACTCATGAGGAAGTTTGATTACTTAATCTAACCATATAGAACATTTTTTTTAATGTTGGTTCCTTTGAGTACTCTATTTTTTTAATATCTTTTGAGTACCTGTATTTAATTTTTAGATGTCTATATTCAGAGTCTTCTAAATTTACAAGCTTTTATTTTTTATATATAATGTAATATATTGGATTGAAGCAAATTTTTTTTTATTATATAATGGGTTTTTGGATATCTATATTTAGTATTATGTCAACTCTTTTCATTAAATGAACTATTAGAAAAATCATGTGGAGTCAGTTCCCTTCATTACTAATTTTAGAAAGTTACTCCACTTCCTCTTTGTTTATTATAATGTTTTATATTATTTTATATTCTTATTACTAATATATATTAAATGTAAATGGATAAAAGGGGAGCAATACACAATATGTCCTGGCAATAAGAGGGTACGACCACCGCAAGTGGTTCTACCATGCCGCTGATGATATCTAACTGCCACATAAGGCCATCATAGCTGAAATAGGCAATATTTTGGTAAGGATTTTTAATATTTATTATGAAGTGCAAACATGAAGTTGTATTGAAGACTACTCATTGAATAGTTCATGTAATGAGTTGTTCTCACTCTTTTGCAAATCTACAAAGTAATTGATTGGAAATTGAGTGTTCGTCTTTAAATAGATATATGTAATCTATTTTTGGGTTCTAATTGCCTTCACTGAAAAATAGACCACATATATGGCCATACATATTCAAAATGGAATTCATCGGCGTATTTGATTTGGATTTAATTAAGCATATATGATTGTTATGTAGTGCCATCGGCACAGAACATTTAACAATAAAACCTTGACATAGTTTAGTCATTTTATGCTACTTAATAGATTAAGCAATGTGTTGAATTGATTATTGAGAGTTTTATGTCAAGTTTGTAATACTAATTTGTTGTTTGATTTGGGTCATAAATTTGAAGAATTATTGTTTCATCAAGTTCTCATCAATTATGATACCCATTGGTGAACAAATTAATCAGTGTATAATTTTTTTGGGTCTAGGATGTAAATTTGTAACAACAATAAAGATTTTATGCCTTAATATTCCAGGGTATGTTGTTTTTAAAAAAAATTGCAATTGCATTTATTAAGTAGTTCTCTTTCAAATTACTACGTTATATCATGTCGTTAGGTGCGAAGCAAACCATAAGTTCAAGAATACCTAGAACCAAATTACCGTCGTGCTATCGACAAACTATTAGTATTGCTATTGAAGTATTTTTTATTTGTTAAATAGGGTGGATAGACCTATAAAAAGAGGAAATTTTGCTTAAATTTTTTAAATTATTTACAATTGCGTGTTATATAAAAATCCTTTTAACTTAAATTATACACAACTTAATAGTTTAAAAAAATTATCTTTATGGCTATAGGCACGAGCAATCCGCTTGTGTGTGTGTGTGGAACAAAACGAGTTTGTCATCTTTATTTTAGGACCCAAAAAACAATTTCATCTCACGTGGTGAAATGTATGTTACATTCTTACTTTGTCATCTCACATTATATGTGAACATTTGTTCAACCAACTAATATTTTAGTATATTTAAGCATTATCCATATATTATACACACATTCCTGAGCATCACGAGAAAGTTAAGTGTCAAAAATATTTAGCATGATGTTGTTAAGAAACAATTGTGGTATATAATTGATTGAAGGGAGATCATCATATTTAAATCAATATCAATCAACATCTCGATAATTCAGGATAAAAGCTAAAAGAGTGACAAAAAGAAACATTTTATATGGAAGATTCTCTTTACACCCACAAATTTATCTATCTCAACCCACTAATATACTTTTAGAATTAATCAACATTAAATTCCCCTAATATACTATTTAAAAAACATTTTTCCTCATCGTATTTAACCCTTCCATCTAAGCTCTCATGAGATTCTCTCTCTCTCTATCTCTCTCTCTCACACACACACACTCACTCGCTCACTCACTCACTCACACACACACACACACACACACACACACATAAATAAGAAATAATTTTTTTTTTGGGGATCAGTTTCACGTGATTGATATATTTTTGCCTAATAATTATATTTTTTCGTCTGGTAGTTATACATTTTACTAAAATGTAAAATTATTATTTTTGGAACTTTTGAAATAATAAGTTGTAGAGCCACTATACATTTTTAATGACCGCAATGATGAAATTATTGTTTTAATTTTGTATTATGTGTCCCCACTCTTTAAAAAGGATAAGTTAATGCTTGTATGATGCATATGATTTGTACAAGAACTTTTACTTGAGTGTAATTGTCTAAAAATTCAGCTTAAATAGTAGAAATCAATATATTTGATGAGAAACTAACAAAATGAAATGAAAATTAGACACAATTTCCACTTTTTTATTTCTTAAGAGTGGAAAGAAAAATTAAGAACTAAGAAACTCCTAAAGGGGGTGAGATGAAAGTTTATTAAAATAAGAGTGAGATAGATAATTTTTAAGGGTTTATTCAAGAATGAACAGTTCCTGATATTAAAATAGAGTGGGCTCCTCCAACGAGGCCCATGCTGAAGAAAAGATTAGGCAAAGAGAGGCCAATTAGCTTAAAAAGTGGACCTATGGGTTGGGTAGGTCCATAGGTCCTTGGGTAGACCTATGGGTTGGGTAGATCCTTGGGTAGAGTTTCGGGTCAAACCGGGCATGGATAAAGACCTTTTTAGGTACCTTAGTCTTGGCCAATTGGGAACTCTGAATTTAACCCAATTAAAATGATATTTAAAAGAGGTTAGATCAACCCTAGGATTCCATAATCACCCCACACCACTTTTGGAGGCCGCATACCTTGGGAGAGAGGAAGAACCACCCTAGGAGGAAGAAAATAGAGTCCCCTCTACTATTTTCAGGCAAGGATTCTCTTTTCATTCTTATTCAAAATGTTATATTCTTGTATTAATGTTGAATCCATGCTTATAATATGATTTAATTATTGATGTAACGTAACCATGTCTAGGGTTCTTGAGTTTTGATAGAACTTTGAAGATATTCACATATTATAATTAATGGTTAGCTCCCTAAAATTATTAACTTATAAGGATACTGAGTAGAAATGTATCCTAAGCCTAGTGGGATAAGTAATGATGGTTAACATCGATTGCGATAGTAGTTGGGGTGAAATTACTTCTTCAGATTAGTGAATATCTTATATACATACACATAACCCTTATTCACTTTAGTTTACTCCTTAAATATGTACATATAAACCTTATTGTAAAGCTAACAAGAGGTGAATAATTATTAATAATCTAAAAGGATTTAATTCTAAGCTAAGAGGGAAACATGATGAAATCATTAGATGTTTTGGGAATCTAAGATTGGGGATAACTATACCTATATATATTATAGAGAAATAAATAATGAAGTAAATGTGATTATTAAGCCTAGGAGGAAAAATACTAGATTTAGTATTTAATTGGGGTATAGTCGTAGGATAGAGACTTAATACGAGTTATGTAATAACTCACTAATATGTTATAATTAAGACAAGAAAGCTATATTAATATGGATGGAGATTCCTTGGGTGAAAGTGGTTATGGAGCAACTGCTTGTATATATTGGATGATAGTATGTATTATATTATTTTGTGTGGACATACTTGGGTTCGTGAACCGTCATATTGGTTGGAGTGCGCGTGTTTGGGACCGGAGCAAACGTCGGCACAGGTACATTAGGCATAGTGTTAGGTCATATTATAGGTAATACATAGAAGCACCACTTACAAGAGGTAGGTGTAGATGCTGGGATCCATTTTCACATATGGGTATGGGCCGTGAACTGGTGTACTATGTAGGTACCTCCCCACTTGCATGGGTTATGTTGTTACCCCTTTTGGAATGAGGGACTCCTCCTGGTATTATCGATAGAGCATGAACAGAAAACTGAAGATAGATGTCTTTGTGTGTCATATATATATATATGTATATGTATGAGAATGTGTTTCACAGTCTATGGATTTAGACAATACTTAATGATTATAAAGTTAGATTAACATAGCAATGTGGATAATTGGTAATGAAAATAAGTTTTAGTGGTCTAATGCGGTAGACAATTATTAATGAGAATAATAATTGGGAAGTCTAAGAATGTAGATGGTAATTAAAGAGAATGAAACTTATAGTCTAATAATGTAGTCAATAATTGGTGTAAATTAAAAATAAAATAGTCTGATGGTGTAGACTAAGGTTAAGGAACATTATATGACGTAAAAACATGCACTATATTTAAACGAAATTTAGTGGGCAACATTATGAAGTTAATCCAAGGACTAGGGTGTTAGGTGTAAACACTCACTTTTAGTTGACGCATAGGTAGAGGGATTTATCATTATATGTAAGATTAGATAATGGAATTTATAATTGGTATCTGTTTGAGGTTATGAGTAGGACTACCTCTAGATGAGAGGTGAGATACTCGATACATGCAAGCGTTGATAGATTGACATAAAGTATGAGTTACTTACATTCTGTGTATTTATTGGTGAAGAATCCTTGCAACTTTAAGGATCTAATCCAAAATTATAAATGTTTTCCCATCTGGTTTTCTCATATATATGGATAGCAGGATGGACGACGGAACACACTTGCAATTGCTTTGGATGTAGAAATTTTGTTCCATTGATTCTAGTATAGGTTGTGCTTCTTCATTTGGTTATTTTATTCCATATAGAAATTATATGGGCATAAGACCGAGAGTATATTTATATCAGTTTGTGCTTATCTTTACATTATGGACACTGTATGATGATTCAATTTTTCATTCTAGTATTAATTCAGTTTTGGTTAAGATGTTTTTATTTATTGTGAATTTTGGTAAAGAACAAAGGATATTTCTATTTCTCAATGCTGAGAATGGTATAAATTGTTGATAAGCCCCATCTTCGACGTATCTTTCCTGACCAACCTTTACGTAAGAATTAAAGTTGATATTAGAGCATGGTTCTAGTGTCCTTAGATACTGTGGTTGAGCTCATTACATTTTTCATTGCGTGCTTTGATGTAGAGCCCTATGATTAGGAATCATTGTATTCTTTACTAGTCATTACTGCCCATTCGGGAAAAGGATTAGTTTTGGAGAGAGCCATAGAGACCTTCATGTGGGTCACTCGCTAGAATTATGAGCAGTTCAGGCAATTTTGTATTTAGTAAATGAAAGGAAGACACTTCAAGAAATTAAGGATGCAATAATGAACAATAGTGTGCAAGTAGAGGTTAGTTCGTTTGGACTAAATTGGAGAGGCGTTATATATGGTAGTAGAAGTTCGTCATTACGCTGGAAGAGCAGGACCAATTAATTAGTGATTTATTTCGATTGAAGTTTGAGGGGAAGTTTCCCACACATTTTTGAATTCAGAAATGAAGAAAAAGACAAAAAATAGATTTATCTTTCACAATGCCATGCCAGCATGGCAAGATCGAGGATAACATTTGTTAAAGGACCTGGCAGTTTTAGGGGTTCCAAATGAGTAGTCTATGTAAAGGATATGAGAGTTTCGATGGTTAGAATAAGTAGGGACGATAATTCTAGGACCCACCGCGTGAGTGCATCGAGTTACATATTAATTTAATTGCGAAGAAAGGAACCAGTAATAGTATCTATGGTAAAGGATACTTTTTCCCTACTTTAGAGTATGTATGATTTTTTTTGTTTGATATTGGAACTTAGTGTTAACTGGGGCTTTGTTACAACATTGGAGAAGATGGAGTTCGTATTTAGTAAAACGTTTTACATTGGTTCACTGTGGGTGAGAGGGGGTATTGTTACTTTAGTGTGTAGATGTATAGAAATGCATATTGAGAGGCTTATGTTTAGATTAGGCCTATTTGTTATCTATATCGGGGTGTGATATCTTTCTTGGGAATGAATTTGTAGTTACTTGGGATATGTTAATTTTATGGGACTGCTATGAATTATGGTCATGTCTCGAAGATAAGATTGGTTAAAAATTGGTGTTCATTGAGGGTTATTATGAGTAATTATTATGGATGGTCCTAGTTTTGATATGATGAATTTCGATGAGAACTTAGGTCGTGCAAGGACTTTTAAAAAAAAACTGGGTCTGCTTAGGGAAGCAACATGTGGGTGTAATTTTGAAATTTCAATAACTCGCGGAGAAATATGTATGTGGAATAAACTCAAAATTTATGGGATAAATCATGTTATGCTTAGGTTAGATCAAGGGTATTTTATACGGGGAAAGCGTTTTTGAGATAATGTAATAGTATGATTTAGGGAAGTATTGCCTTAGAAAGTATAGGCAATAATATAGAAGTAAGGCTAGTGATAGATTTGATTATTGAGATTGTATATGATCATGTTTAATGTTTATATAGTGACATTGTTATTGAAGTGGTGATGGTAGACCTGATTAGAATGGGTATGCCTTTAGAGACTTATAAATGACTAAGTGTTCTACAAATTAAATACGAACAGAGAATGTCCTACCTAAGTCGTGGTTATTGAAGTGTTAGGCATGGTAAAGTCTGTTGACTGTAAAGGAGTTTGGTATAACTCTTGTGAAGAATAAGTGTTTTGTTTGGAAATTGGCAAATTTTGGAATTTTATGGTCAGCGTATTGGTTTATGTTTGGTTTCAGGCTAAATGGGTTTCGGTGATCGAAGAATATATGTAGTAGTGTATCGAGGGGTTCCTTGTTTGGATTTCACTTGCGAGACAATGAGGGTACGCATGGAGCAACGAAGAGTATGAGTATGGCTGGTAGAATATTCAGATATACTTATACAATAAATGTATACATGGTATGTATAGTTGGTTTATGGGTATGGGCGTGCCAGTCATGTTTGATAATTATGTATAGATGCTTGTGATTATGACGTGTGGGTGTCCCGGTAGTAGTAAACTATTATAGTCATATGTGAGCCTTTCCTCTTAATCTCGTGGGATACGAATGCGAACTATAATAACATTGATTCATGGTAATTGTGTGGAGAAGTTTTGTGTGAATGGTACAATTTTGGATGTATATTTATCATTCATAATTGCAAATGATATGTCTGTGTACATATAATGTGGAATATATGGGTGCCCCAATAGCGTTATGACAGGCTGGGATGAGCCTTTCATTTATGTCATGGAATATGAGTATGGATTAATAAACTTAAGATAATGGTACGGATTAAAATGTTATTTCCTGCCTTAGAGAATTTTGAGGACGGAATTTTGTTATTAGGTGGAGAGAATGTAATACCCCATATTTTTATGAGTATTAAATTCAAGTTCTATTGATTTAATTGAAATTGTGGGAATTATTATTCGGATGAAATAATGGTATTTATCTTTAAATTGGCATAATGATTAAACGAGTATGTTTAATTATACAAGAGTATATAATGTAAGTATAATACTTCGTAAATGTGATACAAGTATTATGACTTTATGGTATGATGGTATTTGTGAATAATGGAGATAGAGGCGAATAAATTAATGAGTCGCTAATTTATTTAACCCGTATTGAGGATATCAGTATATGATAATGATGTAACATACAAATAAATGTATAAGGTATTTATAGACCTTTTAATGTGATTAGAAGACCTTATTATGCGATTTAAGTGTTTAAAATTGGACCTATGGACTAGGTAGGACCTTGGGTAGAGTTTTGCGTCAAACCAGGCATGGATAGAGACCTTTATAGGGGATTTACTCGTGGTCCATTGGGTAAATCCGAATTTAACCCAATTAAATTGATATTTAAAAGAGGTTAGATTAGCCCTAGGAATCCATAATCACCCCACATGACTTTTGGAGGCCACGGACCTTGGGAGAGAGGAAGAACCACCCTAGGAGGAAGAAAAGAGAGGTCCCTCTACTAATTTCAGGAAAGTATTCTCTTGCCATTATTATTTAAATTGTTATATTCTTGTTTTAATGTTGCATTCATGTTTAGAATATGATTTAAATCTTGATGTAATGTAACTATGTCTAGAGTTCTTGAGCTTTGATAGAACTTTGATGGTATTCACGTATTATGATCTTATATCCGTCTCCACTATGGAAAATCTAAATGTAGAATGTTTAATTTTGAAATCCATTGTAGAGGACTCTTTTACAATCTGGAATTATGTTCTTGAGGTTGAAGATGAGATACTTTAAGGTTCTTGAAAGTTTTGATTTAATTGTTAAGGTTTGAAGATGATTTAGATGAGAAATCCTATTTATAATGTTTCCATTACATGTTAGACATCATTATCATATCATAAATTAGTTTGCTGAATCAGTAGAACAATGTTATATGCATTTATAATTGATTGGAAAAATCTCGTCTTAAAAGAATACATTTCTCGACGTATTGGGAGAACCGAATAGATTTGGCCTCCTTATCGAATCGATTTAGTACACCTTCTTGTAGATATTTTTGTTACGATCGCGTGGTCACCGACCTCGTATTTTTATGATTTTTTTAATTAGTTATGATTTTTCTACAAAATGATGTACGAGTCCATTTTTGTTCAAGTGAGGGATAGAGACATATTCTAAGATATTAATGATATTGTTATGAACTTATATATGTAGTTAAACCAGGATGGGTTCGTGATATGGCGATGACTTAAACTACAAGATAACTGTGACACCCCTTTTAATTAATCCCGGGTGACCAGTCCTAAATTAAATTAGAACATGTTTCTCAGTTGGTTCATTCTTAGCATCACTGTCGCCTTTTTAATTACTAACCACCTAAGTGAGAAAATTAGACTGGTGCCAATTTTTATCTTTCATTAATTTAGTGAGATACTCATGCAAAAACAAAATAATTAAACAATCACAATTAATTGAAATCAACCATTCACAATTTAAATAAACTAACCGAATAAACCATCGGTTCAAATCCAACAAAAGTAAAGACAGATAAAGATAAATCTCAACAAGTCTGACATAAACTAAATAAAGCTGTGAGCAACATGCTCGAGTAACTGATAGGAAATTTTTATACTAGAAATTAAAGGGAATAAGGCGTCTATCAAACTCCCGCAACATCCACATATGCTGCAGCAATGGATCCCTGGACTGAGTCAAGTATGGCATCCATGTGGCTGGACACCTAAAAGGTTTTTAAAAGTATTTATAGCAAGAGTTAGAACCCAAAACATTAGGAAAATATTTAGCAAATGATTAACTTGCAGTAATAAATATGTATGCATGCTCTCATATTTTAGTTAGTGTCGCACTCCCTTAAGGACATACCCACCCCTCCTCTAATGTGCACAACTAACGACTCAATTAACTTCCCCTAGTTATTTATCCCATAACTAGATAACCGATATAACCCCTTGCAACCACCCTACTCTAACCGTGTATGCAATAATTATCATTTCTAAGTTATTATCAACATTAACTTAATTATTCATTCCCTTTTTTTAAATTCATATAACTTTCACACCCGTTATACATATAATACAATTCACAGCCTGTATTAATGTACCTGTATATAATTATGTATCTCATTATATATGTATAACCACATTACAACATTCACACATATATTGGAATAATAAATAATAAATAATAATAACCATCCTCCCGAGTAATAACTCACCGAATGTATATTCTCTAAAGTGCTATCCCACTAGGTGTATTCACATAACCTAGTTACCCCAAGTCAGAATCCCTCACTAACTTGGTTAATAACATAAATATTGGAGGTGGTTATATTCCTTCCCTGAAAGTGAGATACCCCTCACCCATATAATGGACGCTATGACCTGGGTTTATACACGCCCTTCTCCTCAAGCTAGGGGATTCACCCTCTATGCGCAATCTCCCCTGATAACACTAGAGTATATATTATCATAATATCTAACCACTGATATTAATGCAGACACACACACTATATATATATAAAACAATCTCGGCTTTACCGTGTACTAAACCTATAACACTAGCCTATACGTCATAACTAGTGTTTATGGTCCAACTCAAATTATTATTTAATTTGCACATTAATTAATTTCATTACTTTGGTATCGCTCAACCATTATACTCGGACTCGCCCACTTGATCCGACATTTAAGATTTTGGAATATATGTCTCCAAAATTAACCACAATGTGTCACCCATAAATTCCCTCCAAATCCCAATTACTTTCCCTCATAATTGTTAAGCATTTATGTCCTATATTTATTTCTCACTAAATAAGGTGTGGGAACAGAATTGTAAGTAAATTTACCTTATAAACTAAAACTGGCCCACCTGCCAAAAATCCCCGACCATCAATCGATCGATCCCAGCCATCGATCGATCGATCGAGCAGGTCTTTGTCTTCTCCGAAGGTCTTCTTCTGCCATGAACGAAAACCTTAAATTTCCAACTCCTTCTATGGTCTAACCAATGTCCTCTCATCAATATAATATACCAAGAACATCATAAGGAACCCCCATAAAGTCCCCCAACCCCGTTTAATTTCCGTCCTCTCCTATTTTCTGAATTGGGGAAAAATCCGTGTTATTCATTAATTAGTCTCAACACCAAATTACCATCTCAAATTTGTTCATAATTCGCCTGGCTTTTCACATCTGACCAGTACACATAAATCTCAGATTATATCACGAATCTGTACAAGAATTTTTAATCAGGGGGTTAATTTACAAAAATTCCATTTTTGTACCCTCTTTACCCCAAAACAAATTTTGATTCCCACATCACACAAATATGAATTGTAATACAAATAAATGCTACAGCAAGTTAACCACTTGCCTTATGATTTCGTCGGGTCTGATCTGGAGTTGTGATTCTCAAGGTTGATGATGAAATCCCCTTTGGTTCTTTTTTTTTTGTCTCCCAAATTGGTTCCCTGTACCTTTAACTGCCCCTTTGGGTATTCTCTCCCACTATAGGTTTTCCACAATGAAATCAGTCGTTCCCCTTTTCCCTTTAATTAAGCAATTATTCTTAATCCCATTTTTAGCCTAATGGGCCAAGCCCAAGTGACCCAAATGTAACAACCCAGGTTTTCAAGCGACTATTTTATACTATTTTGCCTGATGGGCTAATTTTATGAAAATAGGGAATATTGGAGTAAATATTATTTCCCGTAAGATTTAGGGATAATATTTACTATGTTCTGACTATTTACCGTTATGATAAGGTAAATAGTGTTATATTGTGTATTTTGCGTCGTTATATGTAAAACGACGGTTATGACCTATATTTAAATCGGGTATAATTAATGAATTTAAAATGGAATTTGAAACATAAAAATAGTTCACACTTTCCCGAATGCCAAAATAGGGGGTGCAGTTGTTTTTAGAATAGTCGAGATAGTCGAAATAAGTGCCCAGTTGTAATTTTTGAGACTTAGGCTTTTTGAGGGGTTATGACTCAATTAAGTGGTTACGAGTCATTTTAGTGGTGTATTAACAATTATAAGTGGGGATTCATGTTTTGAGACCCGTATAAGTCCCCCACCCCTTTTTCTTTCTTCATTTGTGTTAGAAGCCCAAGGAGAGAGAGAGAGAAGAGAGAGTTGGGAGAAATGGAGAGAAAGAGAGAGAAATGAAGATTTGGACCGGATTTCCGTTGCTACCGGAGGTGTTCAGAGACTACGAACCTCGAGGCAAGTTTCTTACTTGATAGATATTGATTTAATGTGATAAATTGCATGTATAGTTAGGTTTTGGAGATTTAACCCATAAATGGGTATTTGTTGATTTTGATGATTAAACCCTTAAATCTTAGTCTTAATTTGATTTGAGGATAAATTATTAGTTGTATATGGGGTAGGAATGATTTGTTAGAATTAGATGTTGTTGATGTTGGGCAAAAGCAAAGATTTGGGGTTTTGGGATTTTAGGGTTTATGTAACCCGTCGCCCCAAACTGGGCAAAATCCCAGGACCGAATCGATTCGGCCCTATGGGCGAATCGATTCGGATAAGGAGAGGGTTACAGGTCGTGCAGACCGAATCGATTCGGATTTAAAGCGAATCGATTCGGCAATTGCAGAAAGCCATTTTTTGCTCACCGAATCGATTCGGCTATTTAGCGAATCGATTCGCAAGGGCGAATCGATTCGGCCCAAGGGGCGAATCGATTCGGTTCCCCTGTGTTTGTGAGATTTTCTTATTTTGATTTTTAGCCCTTTTTCTTTTAGGTCCAAGGTTTAGGAACCTTCCTTTGGGAAGTAATTAAGAGTCCTAGAGGGTGGTTTTGGGTAGACGAATGCCCTAGGATGATAATGGGATATTTAGGCTTACCGAGGGCTAAGTTACGTAGGTTGATATCCGAATGATTTAGGAAATTAACCTAGAAATGAAATTTGAAGTTAAAATATTAAAGTTGAGCTTTTGAGAGACACTCCATTATGGAGACTCACTTTGAGGGTTTATGAATTATATAAACTATTGGGGATATTTTGATGGTTAGTGGCACTTTGGGGTCTTAGGTCATTAATAAAATATGACTTAATAAGGAAATAATGCACCTTCTAAAAGCTGGTGCTTAATGGCTAAATGGATGATTTTTGGAAATATAAAATATGAGTTTTCAAAAATGGAAAAAGCAATGTTTTTCATAAATGATAATTTATGGATACACACCTCTCTAAATCGCTATCATAAGGGAAGTCGCGCGCGTTGTGGTGAAGCCCCCTGGCTAATGATGCAGGGTGGATATAGTACCTAGGCCATGGGAGCGCTTATGGTTGTATATTTTTCTGCGGGGGTAGGGAGATTTCGGGTGTGGTCTTGGCTACCACGCAGGCTCATGGGCGCTTCCCGACGTTTCGATAGGATCCTAGGTTGTCTTGGAGGCCCTGGAAGATGATAGCCATTTAGGGGCGCGCACAGTGGGGAAACCCGGACGTGCGGTCTTAGAATCGTTATATATATATATATGAATATAACTATTCTAAATAAAGTTGGACTTGATGTATGTAAATGCCATATAGAGCATGATGAAGTGCCATGTAGAGCACGATGTAAGGCCATAAAGAGCCTATGATGATGATCATATTCCTGATAAGGAAGATATTTTTACAAAGCGAACAATTGTGAAATGCCATTAGAGCATGAAAAGTATGATTATATTTCCTGATAAGGAACAAATTCATGAAATGAATTAGTGGATGATGAGATTAATTTAGTAAACACTTGATAAAGTATTGTACCATTTATATGTATATTCCTAAAGATAGAATTAGGAATGGTGCCAATAGATGATGGAGGGGTTTTACTTTTATATTTTCTTTGCGTAGCTGTAGATGTGACCTCCCACACTTATGCACACACATGTATTCATTTATTATTTCGTGCTTAGGGTCTAATGTATCTCGACGATCAACCTTGCCTAAGTAGTAGTGTATCGGGGGGGTTCCTTGTTTGGATTTCGCTATGCGAGACACCCCACGCACGAATAGGGCATAGTGTTGAGACTGGGGAGAAGTTAACCTTTAGTACTTGAATTAATTAGGACAGGGCCTAATGTATCTCGACGATCAACTTTGCCTAAGTAGTAGTGTATCGGGGGGGGGTTCCTTGTTTGGATTTCGCTTTGCGAGACACCCCACGCACGAATAGGGCATAGTGTTGAGACTGGAGAGAAGTTAGCCTTCTGTTCTTTCTATAACCTGAGCATCATTTATATTGCGCTAGGTTGCTGCTAGATTGAGAGGTGAGGAATATTATTGTTATCTGCGAGAGATTTACGCACTTACCTGCCATGCATTTTAGTCACATGGTAATCATATCAAACCCGGCCCTGACCGGTTTCTATATTTCCTTGTTGCTGCATATTCTTTGCCGTTACAGGTGCTCTTCCGCATGGACACCCGTGTTTACATTTCCATTTCCAGTTGTCTTGGAGCTACGGCATATTGCGGATGTTGTAGAATACTTGTAGTAGACGCTCCCCTCTATTGTACTCTAGTTATGTTCAGTACGTCTATTCGGGCGTGTTTGCCCAAGGTATTGCACTCATTTATTATATCGTAAATATTGATTGTAATACTTAGTGTATTATTTGTTTTGGTCTGTGCACCGACAGCTTATTCGGTGATTATTTATTGTATTGTCATACCTTATTCATCGATTTTTGATACCCACCGTTTTTACAAATGGGATTGTTTAAGTGTTTCTCTTTTACTTTTAAAATTTTTGGTTATGACAATCCGTTTTTCTAAAATGATTGGTGGTTATCTCATACTATTATTTTAATCGACAGTGATGCTAAGAATGGACCATCTATGATTCCTGTAATTATTGGAGTATTGGGCTGGCCACCTATTATTTTAGTAGGCGGGTTGTCACACCAAATACCCCCGTGTGGGCCCGACTATGCCAAAAAAACACCCTGAGACCCATTTACTACCCCCGGGTACTTTATTCGGACTATTTTGGCCCTTCTAGACTTAACCATTCACTCAGAATTGGCATCCGAATAAGTTTATAAAATTTCTTATCTCCCACCCAACTTAGTCTAAAACCGACTCCCGGTTGAGATAAGTAAACCCCACGTCATTAGTACGCTTAAGACGTAATTAAATACTACTATTTACCTAGTAAATTTAAATTTCCCATAAACATTAACCAATTATTCTCCCGATTAATATTTATATAAAAATTCCATAATTAATTTCATCAAATTACAACACACTAGTAATTTAAATTTTTCTCGAATTAATTAACTATTAAATGCATAAAATTACAGGGTGTTACATACTCCCCCCCCCCCCCCCCCCATACAAAGGAATTTTATCCCCAAAATTAGGTCGGACTTGTGGGGAATAGCTCTGGATATTATTCCCGTATATCCTCCCGCTCCCAGGTAGACTCGTCAACGTTGTGATGACCCCACTGAACTCTAACTAGTGGAACAACCTTGGATCGTAACTTGCGCTCATTACAGTTGAGAATAGCCACCGGTCTCTCCTCATACAAGATGTCTGGCTGTAAATCAATTTCCTCGAGTGGAATGTTCCAGAAGACCCTCTCACTCCTTCGATATTTCTTCAGCGATGCCACAGGGAACACGTCGTGTATCTGCTAAAGGTGCTCTGGCAATGCCAGTCTATATGCTATCGGTACCACCCTCTCAATAATAGGAAAGGGTCCCATGTACCTCGGTGCTAATTTACCCTTCTTGTAGAACCTCATCACCCCTTTCATAGGGGACACCCGGACTAATAACTGATCCCCAACCTCTAACTCCACATGTCTTCGCGAAGCATCAGCATAATTCTTCTGCCTATCCTGAGCTATTCGAATCCGCCCTCGAATCATCTCTATCTTGGAAGACGTCTCCTGGACAATCATCAGCCCCAATTAATTATTGTCCCCCACTTCTAACTAATAGGCGGGTGAGCGATAAGGTCTCCCGTACAGTGCCTTGAACGGTGCCATGCCAATCGTGAATTGGTAAGAGTTGTTATACGCGAACTCTGCCAAAGGAAGATATCTCTCTAGCCCTCCCCCAAAGTCTAAAATACACATCCTGAGCATTTCTTCTAGCATCTGATTGAACCTCTCAGTCTACCCGTCGATCTGTGGGAGATAGGTTGTACTCAAACGTAGTTCTGTGCCCATGGCGTCCTAAAAGCTCTGCCAAAAATGAGCCACAAAAACTTTGTCTCTGTCAGACATAATATTTATCGTCACCCCGTACATCTTAACAATCTCCACTATGAATAGCTGCACATAATGTATTGTCTCGAAGTCTATGCAAATAGGCAAGAAGTAGGCCACCTTGGTCAATCGATCCACAATGACCCATATGGAATCTGACCCCTCTGCGATATAGGTAACTCTATAATAAAGTTCGTGGAGATGCTCTCCCACTTCCACACGAGAATCTCTAGTGGCTGTAGCATCCCTGGACGTCTCTGATGATCAACCTTCATGAGCTGACACGCGATACATTTCGAGACAAACTCTGCTATTTCACGTTTCATTCCTGCCCACCAATATCGTCTTCTCATATCCTGGTACATTTTATCCCCACCGGGATGTACCGTAAATCTCGAACCATGGGACTCTGTTATAACAGTGTGCCTCAACTCCTCATCCTATGGCATAATTAACCTCCCATTTAGGCATAGTCCTCCTTCCGAGCTGATCGAGTAACCTTCTGCTCCCTCAGCTAACAACTGTTATACCCTATCCTGACAGATCTGGTCCTCTAACTGAGCCCTCACAACTCATATAATGATCTCAGGTGAGATGGATAATGATGGCATGCAATCCCTCTCTACATCATCCTCATATCGAAGCTCTCTCCACTTCTCTTTCCAGACCTCTGATATTTCCCCAGTCGGTCTCCGGCTCAATGCGTCTGCCACCACATTAGCCTTACCAGGATGATATTGAATATCAAACTGGTAGTCTTTCATGAATTCTAGCCATCGCCTCTGTCTCATATTCAGATCCTTCTATGTAAAGAGAAATTAAAGTGACTTATGATCCGTGAATAAGGTGAACTACTATCCCAGCAGATAATGTCTCCATATCCTCAAACCAAAAATGACCACTGCTATCTCTAGGTCGTGAGTGGGGTAATTCCTCTTGTGGGTCTTTAGCTTTCTGGAAGCATAATCTATAGCCCTCTCCTCCTACTGAAGCACACTCCCAAGTCCCTGTAAGGATGCTTCGACATAAACTCGATACTCTAGTCCTCCCCTCGGCAAAGCAAGTATGGGTGCAGATGTCAACTTGTCCTTTAGCTCATCGAAAGGTAATTGACAATGATCACTCTAAATAAAAGGCACCCCCTTCTGAGACAGATTCGTCAAAGAGCCCGTAATTTTTTAGAATCCCTTAATGAACTGCCTGTAATAACCTGCCAATCCCAAAAAGCTGCGCACCTCGGTCGGTATCATGGGCTTCCCCCACTCCCTCACCGTAGACACCTTACTTGGATTGACAACAATACCCCGGTTTGACACCACATGACCAAAATCCACACTTCCCGAACTTGGCATAAAGTTAGTGATCCCGCAACATCTGTAGAACCATACGCAAATGCTCTGCGTGCTCCCCCTCAGTGCGCGAGTAGATCAGGATGTCATCAATGAACACGATGAAAAACTGGTCGAGATACTCTTTGAAAACCCTATTCATGAGATCCATGAACACTACTGGCGCATTGGTGAGCCCGAATGGCATCACCCTAAACTCATAAGATCCATACCGTGACAGGAAAGCGGTCTTAAGAACATCCTCCTCTCGGATACATAGCTGATGATACCCTGATCTCAAATCGATCTTGGAGAAGTAAGACGCCCCTCTAAATTGGTCAAATAAATCATCAATCCTAGGCAACGGATACTTATTCCGTATCGTCACCTTGTTCAGCTCCTTGTAGTCCACGCACAACCATAGGAAAGCATCCCGCTTCTTTATAAACAACACCGGTGCACCCCACGGCGATGTACTCCGCTGAATGAAACCCTGACCCAGGAGCTGCTAAATCTTCTCTCTCAGCTCATGCATCTATAAAGGGGCCATACGGTAAGGCACTCGAGAAATCGGCCTCGTACATAGTGCTAAATCAATTACAAACTCGATTTCCCTACTCGGTGGCAACCCTGGTATTTCCTGAAACACATCCTCGAAGTCCCTCACTACATGAATCGAATCCAATAAAACTACCACCTCCTATGAGGTCTCCTCCTTGATATAATACAAGTGTGTTCGCCATCCTCCCTCAGGTAGAGGCATCTCTACTAGGAACATCTCATGTCCCGAAATGGAGAACACGATTGTCCTCTCGTAACAATCCATTGTCACCCGATATCCTGCCAACCAATCCATACCTAGGATGACATCATACCCCTCCATATCTAACACTAAGAGGTCCGCCAATAAACTAAGCCTCCCAATCAAAATTTCCTCCCCTCGACAAATCGAGTGAATCAATGCCCCGGTGCCTACTGGCGACTCTACACACATACGGGGACTACCTGCGATCTCTAGTAACCCGACCAGTTTAGAAAATTTAGATTTAATGAATGAATAATATGCTCCTGTATCAAAAAGTATCCCACCCTCATGACCATGGATGAGAAACATACCCTCAACCGCTGGTGGTGCCTGCTGTGCTAGAGGATTGGGAATATCCCAAACGTTATACACGTGCATGTAGTGCATTTTCCCCTGCTGCTGTGGGGCTGGTGGAGCCGGTGCTGCTGGCAGTATCTGTCCCTGCTGCCCCTGGGCTCCCTGCTGGTGGCCTCTGCCTCTCTGCGAGCACTCTCTCGTAAAGTTTCCTGTCTGGACGCAAACAGAATAGCATCTCTGACCGTCTCCCTGTCGTTGGCCCTGTTAGCCCTGACGTGGCTGGCCCGACTGGCCTCTCCCATTGTTCCCTTGGCCTTGACGGCCCTGAGGAACTTGCTGCTGTTGATTTGGGCCCGGTTGACCCTGCCGAAATCCATGTCCTCTCGGTCGGAACCCACCAGGCTTAAATTTCCACTACACCAAAACACTCATTTAGTAACAGATTATTTTTTATATTACTAACAGTATTTTACCATTACTATTTCTTACAGTAGATTACCGTTACCAATATGATATAAGTGTTAGTAATATTTGTTCAATATTTTAATAGTCATTATTTTTCTTAAAAATGACTCCCTCCCAAGCTTCAGCAACATATCTAAAACGCAAAGCCCTCCAAAAAGGTGACATCGGGTTTGTCAAATCACAAAGCTTCGCAACACCCAAGTCGCGAAGTTTCTCAACACCTGCAAATCGCGACCTAAGGTTTTTCATCTCCAAAACTTCATCCCAAATCTCGATCCAAATCGCGACCCAGGGTTCAACCTAGGGTTTAGAAGAACTGGGTACATTTCTCTCTCTCTCTCTCTCTCTTTCTTTCTCTCTATTTATATCTCTCTATATGTTCTCGTATTGTTTCTGGTGGTATGGTTGTGTTGTGTACATATCGTCGAAGAAGTTGATGGAGAGAAATTGTGTTAGGGTTTAGGGGCAAGATGGCTTCAGAGGATGTGGTAGGGAAGACGAGCGAGGCGGCAATGTCGAGGATCATTAATCTGGCTGAAGAAGAAAAGATAGAAAGTGAAGGTGTTAAAGCTCTTACTCGACTCGCTTTGCTTAGTATTTACAAATCTTTCATTGCTGGTGGCGTCACCGGTGGAGTGTCAATTCATACTTCGCTCTTTTTTTTCATTATATATTCGGTTATTTGTTCACTGGAATGTGTGGATCATGTTACTGTAGCGAATTGTGAATTGTAATTTATATGTTAGTTACTATTAGGTGTTCCGATCTTTTAATTTTGGTGGAACATTTGGCTATTTCATTTCTGATTGTTGTTGTTTTATGATGATTATATGCTGTAGTTTTTGGTCTTTTCTATATGATACAATTTTTATATATCAAATTACTAATTGTAGTTAGGTGTTCATTACTAATAAGATGTCTCGCCCACTTGATCCGACATTTAAGATTTTGGAATATATTTCTCCAAAATTAACCACAATGTGTCACCTATAAAATCCGTCCAAATCCCAATTACTTTCCCTCATAATTATTAAGAATTTATGTCCTATATTTATTTCTCACTAACTAAGGTGTGGGAATAGAATTTTAAGTAAATTTCCCTTATATACTAAAACTGGACGACATGCACTACACCAAAAACACCAATCTGGCACACTTGTACAAGGAGAATCTGGCACGGTTATAAACCGTGCCAGAATCTAGCACGGCTTTGTTACAATTTGGCACGGTTTTAAACCGTGCCAAAATCAGGCACTGATTTAAACTGTGCCAAAATTGTGTCAAAATTATAAAAGTTTATAAAAAAAATGAAATACTAAACAAGAAATGGATTTCATTTGGTGCCATCAAGGCTTTCATTCCCGCTCACTTCTTCGCTTATTCTCGCGAAACCATTCCCTCTCATAAACCATTCAATGTTTTTCCCCAAATCTCAATGCTTCGTCGACACTCACTCTCTTCTCCCCGAAACCATTAGATGTGCCAAAGCGCGGTCGATGCTCAATGTCGACTCCTTTTCCGAACCTATTTGATGTGCCATTTCCTTTTGATTATCTCTTAGATTTGTTATTGTTTAGTTTTTGTTCATGTTATTTTTTTACATTCTTTTATTGTACCTTGCAGCTTCGTTCATTGTCAAGCCCTAGTGAAATTGTAACTTGCAGCTTCGTTCGTTGTCAATCCCTAAAAGATGTAAGTTCAGATGTATATATTTTTTTCCTGTACAGTAACCCATTTGATCTGTTATTGCTCATGTTTAAAAAAAACATGAGTTACACCTTGAATAACTATTTGACTTTTTGATATTTCTTAAGTTAAAATTTGAAATTGTTTTTATTTGCAGGTTATGATGTTGGGTAGGTTTGATATAAATGTTTTTTTGTAATTTATTTCATGTTAATGTCAAATATTTTGTATATAATAAATTACAAAAAAAAATATATGATTGTGTATGTATGGTGTTTGATAAAATATTTGTTTGAATCTTTTATTCAAATCTCAAGAATTCTTTGGAACACTCATAGAATTAGTTCTGAGAAATTAAAAATGGACTGAGTTTTTTATTAGTTTTCTTTTTATAGTTACTTGAATATCTACGTGCATGATATATACACACATATATCTATCTAACTATCTATCTATCTATCTATCTATCTATCTATCTATCTATCTATCTATCTATAGATAGATAGATAGATAGATAGATAGATAGATAGATAGATAGATAGATAGATAGATAGATAGATAGATAGATAGATACACACACACACACACACATACACACACATACGTAGGTTATTATTGTTTGTTTAATTTTCTTAAACGCTTAATTATAGGGCTGTTAGGATTTAGGAACTTATGATTATTTACCAGATTGTTTATAGAGTTTCTAATATGCTTCTAATTATTGACATTATGTTATTGTTGTTTATAGGATTTAGGAGCTTATAATTATTGACATTAGGTTATTGATGTTGATAGGATTTTCGTATTGTTTCTAATTAGAGGGCTGCTAGCATCAAATTCATCATGTGTTAGGTTGTTTATTGATTAGGACTCTTTTGTTGGATAAAGAAAATGGTTCATCTCCCCAACTTTGATTTTGAAGAAACAGTAAACATAGGTGCAACTCATTGTTGTGTGGAATAATGTTTTTGATAACTGGAACGGGGGTCTCATTTTACTGTATAAATTTGTTGATTTTATCCAAATCAAAGGTTAGTACCATGTCTTAAATCGGTCTAGTTACATGAAATGAATAGAAGTGACTGAGTTCCTTCAATGGAAGCGGATGAAGGTGATGATAACTTTGATTTCATTATCTGTAACATATATAGTATACTATTTATTATTAGGAAGAAAAACTCAGGTAAATTGTATATGTGTGTTTAATATTTATTTAGCATACTATTGTCCCTGATCATCATGTATATTTAAGCAAGAGGTGCTTATTTCCGTTAAAAACATGGCTGGTTTTGTATAATATAATTCCCTTACATGATTAATTTTGTGGTTATGTTTGAATATCAAGACACTGAACTACATTGGTTCTTATTGAGATTTAAATGTTGAACTCAATCCAACCGATACATCTCACCTCTAGTATACATCGCACATGAATCCAAAAGATGACGCAAGTGGGTTCACCTCTTCCATGTTTTTACGCCCCCGAACAACTTTCTTCATCTCTAATTCTGTAATTATAGATAGGTTGGTGTGTACGTATTACATTCTTAGCTTTACCTTAACTGCTAACTTGACTTTATAGCCCAGGAATGCTTTGTTGGCTTCATCAAGGATATGATCACCATGGCTCAGCAACTTGTTAGAATACCAAGTCAAGAAGAACTTCCCTTCTTCAGGCAGGTATCCTTTTGATCCAAAGAACTTTGTTAATTCAGGTGGGTTATTATATTTTCCCGCATCATCTGGCAAATCCCATTCAGGGTGCCCTTCCTTAGTTGCCACTTCTTTAAAATTCGCTTTAACATATTTGTCGTAACACTGCAAAATTTTTATTTGGTGCAGTGTTAAATTCGAAATTTTAAGATAGGAGATTAGAGTCCATACCATCATAGAACTAGATAATATCCAATCTCACCTAAAATTCTCCATTAGCATGAAATTCCATTCATGATTTTGTCGATAGGAGGGATATCTGAGCTCCCTGACTGGACCGAGACCTACTTCAATGTCTGTTATGAGTTCAGCTTCCAGATGACATTCTCACTCACATTCTTTCATTTCTTTTAACAAAGCAAGTCGTAAGAACTAAAATTCTATCAACAAGGTGGAAGTCCCTCTGGGCTTATGTCCCAACACTTGACTTGAGTGTAGAAGACTTCCACTTTAAAGGAAAGAGATTCGTTTTAGATGTTGACAGAAAAGTCGGGATCTTGAACTTTTTAGATAAAATATTGGCGGGTGATAATATGCCTTCCTTTTCATAAAAAGTTTGCTATCAGTTTCAGATGGCATGATACTTCTATTTTATAATCATGTATATTGGCTGCTAGGGAGAAAAATGTTTGATATTTACAACTTGAGATTCACAGTTGTTTATATGGAAATCCCGAGTGGACTCAAAATATTAAGAATAGAATAAGTTTGTCACAATTCTAACCTCGACAGCTGTTGGACCATCTCTTGCATCTGCTCACCATGACTTTCTCATTGCTCCTGATGCTGCTGCCTCACTACCTTTTCTATCGCCTCACACCGGCACTGCTCATCCACATTCTCCAACTACTGGAAGCACTCCTTAAGGCGCTACTGCTATGTGTTTGTCACCATTCTCAATCCGTCCTCGTACATACTTCCTTGTGATAGATACATCTTGCAGCCGCGGAGATGCTGTCGTTGGAGCTGCTCGTTGCATCTCTGTGACTATGAGCCCCTTGAGTTTTCTTCCTCAATTGTCCTTATTGTAACTTATATGAACGAGCTGACGGAAAATGTATACATTTCATTCCTAATAGTACTTTTGTGTGTTTTTTATTTTAAATTGTCATTCTTACTATTTTTCCATCTGAGATGCTGACATAGTTTTGTAAGTTCTGTCATCAAGTATTGTAGAAGAACTAATGATATTGTTATTAGGAAAAAATCGGATTCCCTATGCTTTTGTGAATATCTTGTATTCTGAACTGATATATATATATATATATATATATATATATACCATTTTGGAACACCTGATTTTGGAACAGTTCAAAACCGTGCCAGATTCCTGTTTTTGGTGTAATGATGCCAAAAATCCCCGACCACCGATCGATCGAGTAGGTCTTTGTCTTCTCTGAATGTTTGTTTATGCCATGGACGAAAACCTTAAATTTATAACTCCTTATACAGTCTAACCCAAGTCCTCTCATCAATATAATACACCAAGAACATCATAAGGAACCCCCATAAAGTCCCCAAACCCCGTTTAATTTTCTTTATCTCCTATTTTCTGAATTGGGGAAAAACTCGTGTTATTCGTTAATTAGGCTCAACACCAAATTACCATCTCAAATTCGTTCATAATTCATCTGGGTTTTCACATCTGACCAGTACACATAAATCTCAAATTATATCATGAATCTCTGCAAAAATTTCTAATCAGGAGTTTGATTTACAAAAACCCCATTTTTGTACTCTCTTTACCCAAAAATGAATTTTGATTCCCACATCACACAAATATTAATTGTAGTACAAATAGATGCTACAACAAGTTAACCACTTGCCTTATGATTTCGTAGGGTCTGATTCGGAGTTTTGATTCTTAAGGTTAATGATGAAATCCCCTTTGGTTCTTTCCTTTGTCTCCCAAATTAGTTCCCAGTGCCTTTTGCTCCTTAGGGTATTCTCTCCCACTATAGGTTTTCCACAATGAAATCAGCCATTTCTCTTTTCCCTTTAATTAAGTAATTAGGCTTAATCCCATTTTTAGCCTAATGGGCCAAGCCCAAGTGACCCAGATATCCCCGTGTGGGCCCGCCTATGCCTAAAAAGCCCAGAAACCCATTTACTACCACTCGGTACTCTATTCCGACTATCTTATCCCTTTCGGACTCAATCGTGCACTTAGAATTGGCATCCGGATAAGTTTATAAAATTTCTTATCTCCCACCTAACTTAGTCTGGAACCGACTCCCAGTTGAGATAAGTAAACCCCACGTCATTAGTACTCCTAAGACGTAATTAAATATTACTATTTACCTAGTAAATTTAAATTTTCCATAAACATTAACCAATTATTCTCCCGATTAATATTTATATAAAAATTCCATAATTAATTCCATCAAATTACGACACACTAGTAATTTAAATTTTTCCCGAATTAATTAACTATTAAATACATAAAATTACGGGGTGTTACATTAATTATATGAACAAGATGATTTATGTGGGATTTTTTAATATACTATATGAAATAAATATATTAAAAAGTCGGGATGTACCTAGATGATTGAAAATTTTTAGTAGGCGCACATAGATGATAAGACCCCAAAAGATAAATGAAAATTTTATGATTTAAAACGGGATAAGTTTAAATAAAATAATTACATATTAGAGATACTCCAAATGCTTGAAAATATAATTAATAGTTAGCTCCGTCAAATTACTATCGTATAAGGATACTAGGTAGAAATATATCCTAAGCCTAGTGAACTAAGTAATGATGGTTAGCATTAGTTGCGATATTATTTGGGGTGAAATTACTTGTTCAGATTAGTGAATCTCTTATATATGTTCATAACCCTTATTCACTTTAGTTGGATCCTTATATATGTACATATAAATCTTATGGTAAAGGTAACAAAAGGTGAATAATTATTAATAATCTAAAATGATTTCATTCTAAGCCAAGAGGGCAACATGATGAAATCATTAAATATTTTGCAAAGGTTAATGTTGATATAAAAAACTAGATTTGATGTAATTTACTAATCACAGATAAATGTGAAATAATAAATAGGACGAAGGATTTTTAAAGTGGTTCAGCCTTAATGAAAATGGCCTACGTCCACTATCTTGTATTGCTGGGTATTTTTCCTTATGTTCGCTAGTAAAAGCTTGCCCCGCTGTGGGGGAATTACAATGTATTTATAGCCCTTGGGCTGTCAATGTGAATAGACAATACATTGTTTATTAAATATACGTATATATCTGTATATGGTAAGAATGTTCATTGAATCTATCTTCATCGTTTGATCTTCTTGACCAGGTGCTTGGTACGTTGAGTAGCTCGGTACACTAAGTAGCTCGGTACGCTGAGTAGCTCGGTGTTTTAAGTTGTTCAATAATTATGTTCAAGACATGTAGGATAACACGTGTCTTCATATAATTCGTCTAAGTCAGCAGGCTAATTTTGGTATCAACAGAAGCCCCCAATATTTCACAGTTGAAGTTGGATATGAGAATGTGGAATATTATGCCCAAATAGTTGCTCGGGTGTGTTTACCCAGTTTTATTAGACTACATGTCCTAAACACTTGTGAACTTTTCTTCTAAGCATATTAATTTTGAGCGCGAAATGGCAAATTTGTAAATATTTTGAATTTTGACAGATGCTTAGGTATTGGTGTCTTTTTCATCATTTAGTCGTCGGAAATGCAATCGTCTTTTCTAGTAATTATTTCTTTTCTCGCTTCTCAATGCAGGGCATTCAAAAGCGATAGATTCAAATAGTCTTCTACTTTTTACTTCCACACTTCTAAACTCTTTGTCTTTTCGCTCTATCCTTGTACTGTCGTTCTTTCTGTCATTCGCCTTGGCAGATTTCTCAGTCTTATGTAAGAACTTCTTCTTTCTTCTTTCTTTGCTTTAGCCACCATGGTTTATCTTGTCGAATCCTTGGATAAGTTTCGGGCTGATTTTGCAATTCCCTCTTAGGTTATTCTAGAGGAACCTCCTTGCCCTTCTAATTTATTTTCTCTGACTGAGGGACACTGGTTTCTCTCCATTTTTATAGAGGAATGTGGCTTTTATTTCCCGCCTAATCCGTTGTGTTTGGAATTTTTCCAATATTTTGATATTGTTCCTGCAAGAGTAGTTACAAACACATGGAGAGTAGTTAATGGCGTATATAGATTGAATCAAATTCATGGGACTCATTTAGGGATCCCTGAGATGATGTTTTGTTATAAATGGGTTAACAACGATACTACTTTTTATTTAAAAACAAGGTTTTCAAATAGGGCTTTAGAATCAATCTCCCTTATGCTAATAGGGATTATTTTGATCATGGGGTTGTGATGAAAAATTGGCAACATCATCCTCAAAAGGGGAATGACATGTACCAAGGTCCCAGATGTCCACTTTATGGCCATGGGATAAGTTGTTTTATTTTTCAAATTGGCTCTGCTATTGTTTGTTAAAATGCGTCAATGACATTTTTTGCAGTTGATAACGAAAGAAAGCCCCCAAAATAGAGTGACATTAATATAAAATATTTGAAACTCATATGGGGTTTGCTTCAATCAGTTGATGGGGAGCACGTTAGAGCTGCTTCTTATCTGGTGAGATATAAGAACACAACTTCCTCTTTCATTGCTCGTCCTCTTGTTCCTCCATTGGTGATTGACCTTGATCAGACTCCATCATCATCAGTAGCTGTTGAAGAATCTTCCTCTGATTTGGGTACTTCTATTGATGATTTGATGACGAGGAAGAGGAGAGTGCCTGAATTCTTTTCTAAAGATACTCCTGGCACTGATAGGGCAAAGAAAAGCAAAGGGGATGTCCTAACTGAAGGAACGAAGAAAATGGATGTTGCTCCATCTAAGGGAACAATTCCAACTATTAAAGAGGTCAACAAGAAGCCCCATGTTATCCCCAAAGAGGAAACACCTTTTATTTAAGGTGTTGTTATTACGCAAGGAGAGGCAAAACCTTTGATTAAAGGTGCTCCTTTGAGGAGATTGAGGAGATGACTTGCTGAAAGACCTGTGGATATTGCTGCTCAACTTTCTGGTGGTGAGGATCCTTCTTTGAGATCTAGTAATCCATCTCTCATTTCTTTGAGCTCGGCCAAAGGTTTGATCAAGTCTTGGACTATTCCTGAATATCGAGCTGCTGAGACTTCCCTTTCTCGGGAGAAGATCATTGACTTGGCAGCCCAACACATTGCATCAGTAAGTACTATCACACTAATTATTTTATCTCCATGTACCATGGTCATATCTGATCTGAGATTCTTTTCTATTATAATTTATGACGTGTTTTAACAGTATCCTACAGAAAGATGAAGCTATCAAAGCCTCAACTTCATGTGGTGGGGCAGAAGAAGCTCTCGCTGGGTTGTCACAGTCTCTGAAGGAATTGTGGCAGAAGTATGAGGATAATAAAATTACTTGGGAGAGTAAATTCCTATCTGCAGAGACAGCACATCAACAAGCTGATACAACTCGAGATCAAGCTATTAATACCTCTAAGGAGTTGGAAGAAAAATTAAAAGTCGCCATTTCTAATAAGGAGGAAACTGATGGCAAGATTGAAGAGGCTGAACGGCGTAAGAAAGAGCTTGAAAATAAGGTGAAGTCTGCTGAGGAGATTGCTTCCTCGAAGAAAGTGAAGAGAAAAGTTACTGTGAAGAAGTCCTTCAGCTCTGGTTGGGACAAAGGATAGAACAAATCTCTAGCTGATGTCTCTTCTCAAATGGACTATGCCGGTTTGAAATACTTAACAGATGGATGTGTTGTAGCTTTGAAGAAGTTGAGTGTTGCAAACGATTCTGAATTATTTCAAAGACATACTCATGGACCTCCTCCTACTATTGAAGAAGAAGAGGATGAAACTGCATCTGATGAGTCTTCTATGATGATAGTAAAACAAGTACCTGCTGTTACCATTCCTCAAACCTCTGAACAAGTTCAGCAGGTAATAACTTCTACCGAGCAATGCAAATTGCCTTTCGAGTAACCAACTTCTTCATCTAAATCGGTTGAAGATGTTGTAGGAAATAAGGAGAACTGTAGAGTCGTTCGGCTCTTTAGTTATGTTGTTCTTCTATTTTTCCCCTTTTCCTGTAACTTTTATTGTACTTTCTTCTCCCGTTGATCAATAAAAAGGAATTTGTTATTTGTTCTAAACTCTTGTCAGCTCATGATACAGAGCTGATGAAGAAATGTAATGATTACTTTAAAGCTGGTCATGCAGACTTTACTGAAGCATAAATATTTGATATTCTCGGATCTGATGCCTCAGAACGAGCAATTAATGCTTATTAATACTTAAAATGTCTGCTTGACCGAGCTGTGGCGAACAGCGTTGCGTACTATGAAATATTGGAAGATTGCCAAGGAGTAATCGAAGATCTTCATATTTAGCACAAAGAAACCACTGCTCTTCTGCATGAAGGTTATGAGAAAAAATACCAACACTTGAGTGCGGATCGGGGCTATAACAAATTCCTCTCAGCCCATAAGAAGAAAGAAAGTGTGTTGAAGCTTGAAGTCGAAGAACACAGGAACATTTCCAAGCTGCTAGAGGAAGAAAATATTGCCTTACGAGAGGAATTAAGGCAATTAAAATCTACTGCTTCTTCTGGAGCTCTGGTTCCAGTTAACGATGAAGGTTTCTCCTTTTTGGATACTGAGAATGCTTCATTAAGGCAAGAGTTAGAGATTTTGAAAAGTGCCAGACCTATATCTTCTTCTCGTGGTAGAGCAAGGGCAGGTCGAACTGGTCGGGGAAACACTGAAGAAACTAGGACTCAGCAGGTTTTAACAAATTAAGTTGTTCAACTAAAGGCAAAGAATCAAGCCTTAGCTGAGATGTCCCAGCAAATTCAAAGTCTTACCGTGCAGCTTTTTAGTTAAACTTCCTCATTAGAGAATAAAGAAAACTTAGTAAAAAGGTTGAGTCAAAATGTGGAGAGGTTGACATATCAGTTCCACAAACAACCCCAAGAATTCTAGATGGGAGGATAAAAAGAAGCCTTATGCTACCTTGACGCCAGGTTGAAGAAGTCAAATAATGAATGGGATAAGCAAGGGTGGTTGAATGCTCTTGGTGTGATGCGGCTTGATAAAGGAAATTCCTTATGGGATTGGTATGAACCTGGGTTTCTTGATCTACTCGTTCCTCCTTTCAACTTGGATGTTAGTTCGATTCCAGCGGGATCCATTCCTCAGAGTTTGATCTCCAAGTACCTTGGTGACTACAGTCTTCATGAAGATTTTGATATATCCAAACCTCCTCATCTGCTTGACCGACCAAGTTCAAGCAATACTAAAATGCTACAAGATATGAATTTTATCGATTCTCCTTTTGCATTGGATGATCCTCGAGCTGGCATGGACATTGTACCAAAATCAGAAGGAAAAAAGCCAATAGAATAGGAAATTTGTATTCAATGAATAGAAGTTCATCTTTTTGTAATATTCTTGATCAAGGAATAAAAAAAATATTTGTTGAATATTTATATAAATAGTGTTGTTCTTCACTGAATATTTATATAAATAGACAATTTTATCCTTTGTTTAATTTGATTGCCTAGACAATGGAACTTTGCCCCATTTGATGCCTAGTTATAGTGACTTGTCACACATAAGTTCCTAAGCAATAGAATAATCTTTATCCCACGTTCCTTCTTAGTTGTAACAATCTTATCTAGATTGCCATGGTGCTTAGACAGTGGATGCCCCTTGAGGTAACCCATCTTCTTGCCTAGTTTTGGATGCCCCTTGAGGTCACTCATTATCAAACAGGCTTTGCCTTGTATGATTTTTATGCCAACATTATTGGTTAAGTTTAATGTCGACCAACGTTAGTTGGTGGTTATCGATTGCCGACCAACCTTAGTTGGTGGTTTTGGTGGTGTATAGCACCAGTACTCCAAAAAAATTAACACAAAAGAATATTGGGAAATTGTCATTTTCATTCATATTGAAACAATTGAGTACATATGTATGTGTAGTTACATTACTGATAATATTTTCGCAGATGTTCTATATTCCAAGCGTTTTTGAACTCTTCCCCTTCCAAAGTTTCTATTATGTAGGTGCCAGGTTGAACAACAGTAGTAATACGATATGGCCCATGACAATTAGCTTCCAACTTGTTATGTTTTTGAATCATTCTCTTAAGCACATAATCTCCCTCCTTGAGATCACACTTCTTGACCCTTTTTTGTAGAACATGGTTGTCCTTTGCTGGTAAGCTGCATTGCGAATTACTGCGTCTTCTCTAACTTCTTTGAGCATATCTAAGTCCAGGCGTCTCATCAAATCACTTACAGGGGAATTAAAATTAAGAACCCTGTAGCTAGGTAATCCTAATTCAGCTGGTATGACTGCTTCACTCCCAAAGGCCAGCATATAGGGAGATTCTCCAGTTGCTATTCGGGGAGTTGTTCGGTATGCCCACGATACAGAATGAAATTCATTAATCCAATTTCCCTTAGCATTATCCAACCTTTTTCTTCAATCCGTTCAAAAAAGTTTTATTTGTCACTTCTGTTTTCCCGTTACTTTGTTGATATTCTGGAGCAGAATGAATTTTCTGAACGTTAGACCGTTGACAGTATGTAATGAATTCCTCATTATCAAATTGGGTACCATGATCAGTGGTGAAAACATGTGGCAGATCATATCTGCAAACAATATTCTTTCAAATAAATTGATAAACCCTTTCATAAGCCATATCAATGAGAGGTTCAACTTCCACCCATTTTGTGAAATAATCAACAGCGACCACCGAGTATTTGAATCTTCCTCTGGTTACTGGCAATGGCCCAACTAGGTCAATTCCCCACATCGCAAATGGCCAAGGTGAAGTAATTAGTGTCAATAATTCCTGGGGAGGTCTTCGTATGGTGGAAAACCGCTGACATTTATCGCATTTCTTCGCATAGGTTGTACAATTAGCGCGCATTATTAGCCAATAGTACCCCTATGTAGTTATTCTCTGCAAAAGTGTCCGACCTGCTATATGGGCTCCACAAGAACCTTCATGAACTTCTTCTATAAGATCTTTAACTTCTAATGGAGGAACACATCTTTGCAGACTTGCTATTATTCCTCTTTTGTACAGAATGCCATTATTTAAAACATACCTGGCAGCTTTAAACTTCAATCTTTTGGCCGCGAGCTAGTCGGCTGGTAGAACGCCTTCTTCAGTGTAAGCCCTGATGGGATCCATCCAGGAAGGTCCCATATCCAAAGTGATGAACCTCACCATTACATCTTCATCAATACTCCAGTCTGCAAGTATCTCAATAGGAATTGTTCTTCGTAGCTCGATACAGGTAGCTGAGGCTAACCGAACAAGTGCATCAGCTCGCGCATTCTCCAACCTTGGTGTTTTAATAATTTGAATAGCTGCTAAACTAGCTATAACTTCCATAGCCTTAACTAAGTACCTGGTTATGAATTCTCCTTTCGCTGCATAAAGACCAATCACCTGATTCACTACCAATTGGGAATCGCTGAACACCGCGACTTGTTCTGCGTTTAATGATTTAGCCAAATTGAGGCCTATAATTTCAGCCTCATTATTAGAATCTTTAAACTGGGAACGCAGAGCATATTCTATGTCTAACCCATCTAGGATATTGAGCATGATTCCATCTCCGCTGCCTATGGCATACGAAGAACCATCAACATACAAATTCCATATCGGGAGATTATTATCAAAACCTTGGTCAGACAAAACTCCTTTATGGAATATCCTTTGTTCCATTTCATCCTTCTTCAATTCTGTCTCTTTACCAGAAGGTTCTGGTTTATTGGCTGTCAATTTCTCTGCTATTGGGAGTTTCTCGGGGGCTATTTCTTCACCATTTGTCGCTTCTCTTACATCCTTGAGCTGCTCTGTATTAGCCCCCTATTGCTCGAAGACATCTGGATAGGTGAATTTAGCAATGAAATCTTCCACTGCTTGCCCTTAGAGGGAGGATCGTGGTTCATAAACGAGATCATACTCCCCTAATTCCACTACCCAATACATCAGTCTTCCAGATTTCTTAGGCTTATGTAAAGCCTGTCTGAGCAGTATGTTAGTATACACCACTATTGTGTGAGCTTAGAAATATGGTTTCATCCTTCTACTGGCTTTAATCAATGCTAATGTGAGTTTCTCCATCTTTGGGTACCTGATTTCTGCTCCTCGAAATGCCTTACTTGTGTAATACACTGGTCTTTGTACTCCACCTTCTTCTTTGATTAAAGCTGAGCTAACTGCACTTTCAGAAATGGCTAAGTACAGGTACAATTTTTCTCCTAACACCTGCCTGGAGAGCAAAGGTGGTGTCCCCAAATACTTCTTCAATGCTAGAAATGCCTGATCACACTCATCATTCCACTCAAAAGTCTTTTTAAGAACCTTGAAGAATGGAAGGTATTTATCAGTTGCTCTGGAGACGAACCTGTTTAGAGCTGCAACGTTCCCCGTAAGGCTTTGCACTTCCTTCTTAGTAGTTAGAGATTTCAGTTCTAATAAAGCCTTGATCTTGTTAGGATTTGCTTCAATACCCCGTTTATTTACGATGTACCCAAGGAGCATGCCTTCTTGCATGCCAAAGACGCACTTAGTCGGGTTCAACTTCATTTGATATTTCTTCAGTTGGTCAAAGGTTTGGCTAAGATCAGCTATATGGTCAGCAGCTCTCTTGCTCTTGGTCAACATATCATCGACGTAAACCTCCATATTTTGACCAATTTGCTCAGTAAACACCTTATTCATCAACCGCTGATAGGTAGCACCTGCATTTTTAAGACCAAAAAGCATAACATTGTAACAATATGTACCTCGTGGGGTAATGAAAGAAGTACTCTCCCTGTCTTCAGGCTTTATTTTGATTTGATTATATCCGGAGTAGGCATACATGAAGCTCAATAATTCATGGCCCGAAGTAGCATCTACCAGCTGATCTATCCTGGGCAAAGGAAAATGGTCTTTAGGACAGGCTTAATTCAGGTCTATGAAATCTACACACATTCTCCATTTGTTGTTCGTCTTCTTCACCATTACCACGTTAGCCAACCAATTCGGATATTTAACGTCTTCAATGAAATAAGCTCTTTGTAATTTCTCTACCTCTTCTTGAATAGCTTGATTATTATTCAGGATAAATACCCTTCTTCGTTACTTCACCGATTTAATCTCCTTATTAACATTGAGCTCGTGGCATAGGAGGGCTGGATCTATCCTCGGTATATCCTCATGACTCCATGCGAATGCTTTTCTTCTTTGCCTTAGAAATGTCACTAGCCCCTGTTTTAATACTGGATCAAGTGAAGCCCCAATCTGGGTTGTTCTTTTAGGTTGCTCGTCATCCAGAACAATGCTTTTCGTGGCCTCCATAACTTGGCCTTTAACGAGCTCGGTCTCATCTCTTGGGTCTAAAGTTTCAATTTCAGACTCATGAGGCTTATCCACTTGGTAAGTGGTTGTCTTCTTCCTTGCTTCTTCCAACTCTTCTTGCTCGACAGACGAGTAATAACACTCCCGAGCTACCTTCTGATCGCCCTTCACAATTCTAACCCCAAAGTTAGTTAGGAATTTTAAACACTAATGTATAGTGGAGGGAACTGCTTCAAATTTTCTCAGACCTACTCTTCCTATAAGTATGTTATAGGCTAATTGAACATTTTTATCCATCATGAAAAAGCGTACTTTTTTGGATCTGGATGCAGGCCATGTCCCAATCAGCATATCCAGCTTGATCGTCCCAAGTGGAAAAAAAATTTCGCTAGAGAAACCAATGAGTGGCCTATGATATGGTTCTAGTTGAGTAAATTTCAGGTTTAAACTCTCAAAGCAAGGATAGAACATGATGTCTGTCGAGATACCATTGTCTACCAATACTCGCGAAATAATTACGTCTTTTATCCTCATTTTGATCACTAGAGGATCATCATGAGGATATAAAACGCCTTCAAGGTCATTCTTGGAAAAACCAATGACCAGTTTATCTTTGTTGACCTTCCTCGGGCAGTCTTCCTCTACCAGATTTATCCGTTGTATATATAAGCAGGCTTGAACTCATTGAGGTAAGCCTTCCTTTCAGCTATATGATCACCCCCTCCAGCATCTCCTCCTGTAATCATATTACAATCGAATGAACCAAAACGAATTAAAAATACCTCGCGTTCTGCTTGTCTTGGCTTCTTTGGGAGATCGGGGTCATCTTCTGGATCATCTTCATGGTCCCTTTTCTTGTCATCTATTGGTCGGCGAGGAGATTTTGATCTTTGCCGTGTTCTATTATTCGTCTTCCCACTATTCTGTCGATCAACTAACCTATTCAACTTTCCTTGCTTGATGAGCGCTTCTATCTCATTTTGGAGAGCTATACACTTCTTGGTCGTCTGACCATGATCTTTATGGAAATCGCAGTACCTTAACTTGTCTCTCTTTTCAGGTGATGTTCTCAGCTTTTCTGGCCAATTTATCTCTTCGCTGTTCTTGATCTCTTCCAGAACATGGTTTATATCTACTTTCAGGGGAGTATAATTTCCATACTTCCTCATGTGGTCTAACGCTTCTTTTCCTTTCAACGGTTTGCTCCCACTATTATGCTTGTGATCTTTCCTCTTCCACCTGCCTTTATCTTTAATCTCTGCCTTTGCTTCAGTATTCTTCTTCGCAGCCATTGCTTCCTCAGGGTTCATAATCTTGGCTGCTTTTTCCATCAACTCTGCCATAGATTTGGGGGGATCCTTGGCTAAAGTGTAATAAATCTTATCTGGCAAAAGACCACTCTTGAGGGCGGTAATAACTATTTTTTCTTCTTAATCGATAACCACCAGTTTCTCGTTATTGAAATGAGTGATGTAATCCCTAGTGCTTTCTCCAGCCTTTTGCCTTATACTCAAAAGATGATCTACCCTTTTGACTGGCTTCGCACCAAAATAGAAGTTTCCTATAAAGAGCTCGACCAGTTGATGGAAAGTTGTAATCTACCCCCGAGGGAGATTATTGTACCATATTTAAGCAGATCCAGGGATGGTTCCTGAGAATGCCCTGCACCTCATCTTGTTCGGGATCGTATAAATATCTGCAGCACCTTAGTACTACTCTATGTGGAGAACTGGATCGTTTTCCCATCATACTTCGGTGTGACTACATGAGCTTTAAACTTTGAGGGTGTAGAAAAATCCACAATTGCCTGCACAAAAGGTGATCCTTTGATAAAGGTTCGTTGGAGAGGGAGATCGCGAATGCGGCATATGCTGACTCCTATGAGCGCTTCCCTAGCCTGACTGTACAGGCGTTGCGTTTTAAGCAGTCTGAATGAGTTGTCGTATGGTTTCCTACATAGTTGTTTGTCCTTTGCATAAGTTTTCCACTATTCCTGTGAGATCTTGGACAGTTGGAGGAGTGGACTGGTTGGGAGTAATTGCATCATTATTCCTATTGTTGGATTCAGGGATATCAGCCATTTTTGATGAGTTTTTATAGGTGAAAAATGCTTCATATAGTCATTTTCCACAGACGACGCCAATCTGTTGATGTAAAAAACTAGATTTGATCTAATTTATTAATCACAGATAAATATAAAATAAGAAATAGGACGAAGGATTTTTAAAGTGGTTCAGCCTTAATGAAAATGGCCTACGTCCACTATCTTGTATTGCTGGGTATTTTTTCTTATGTTCTCTAATAAAATCTTGCCCCGCTGTGGGGGTATTATAATGTATTTATAGCCCTTGGGCTGCCAATGTGAATAGACAATACATTGTTTATTAAATGGACGTATATATTTGTACATGGTAAGAATGTTCATTGAATCTATCTTCGTCGTTTAATCTTCTTGACCAGATGCTTGGTACGTTGAGTAGCTCGGTACGCTAAGTAGCTCGGTACGCTGAGTAGCTCGGTGTTTTAAGTTGTTCGATAATTATGTTCAAGCCACGTAGGATAACACATGTCTTCATATAATTCGTCTAAGTCAGCAAGCTAATTTTGGTATCAATAGTTAGTTTGGGGATAACTACACACACACACACACACATATATATATATATATATAGAGAGAGAGAGAGAGATAGAGGCTAGATCGTATACGGACCTAGTTTACGGACCTAGTTTACGGACCGCTACCGTCCAAAAGTTATCTAGGGACCGTTTTGTCTATTTAACTTTTTCTTAGTTTTGGGAAATATCAATTCTTACCCTAATGCTTTCTAAGGTCTTTTAAGCTTATTTTAAAGCCTAATTAGTCTGGAAGTCTAAGTGTAGAAGTTTCAGGGTTGCTGCTACTTCTTAAGATTCTTCCGTCACTATCGTATTGGAATTCTGAATAGCGAGGATTATCTATATAAACAGTTTCTTTAGGGAGTCTAGAAATTGAAATAGGTTTTGATGGGAAATAGTCTAGTCTTAAATACCTTATACGGTATCGTGGATTTATCTGTCTAGTTTCTTTATATATTTGCTTAACAATATCAATTATATCGTTATCTATAAATTCATCTAAATTATTATCACCATAAGATGACAAAAATCTACGGTATGTTCTAGGGGCAGCTGTTTCTACGTTTTTAATAAGAGGGCGGATTCCTCCAGCTCTAATTAAAGTAGACTTTGTTTCAGCTAACCTTTTACGTCTAACAAATTTTAATACGTCTATACTATCTTCCAGTATCCTAGTGTATTCTAGATATTTTTCAGGTCTTGACAATTCTTCTGCAAAATCTTCAGTTCTTAATTTTTGTCTAAACAGATCTCGGATTCCTGTTCTAATTATTTCTATTCTAGGTACTTCTCTTCCTAACCACTCAATGATTTGGTCTATGTATTTAAAAGTACCACCTGCATATACTAAAGCAGATTCTATAAGTTCTTTATCTTTAGGGTCTGTAAGAGTCCAGTCTTGAATTTCTCTAGTTAAGTCTAAACTTGTTTGATTAATGAATTCTAAAAAGTCTTTAGTGATTTGTAAGATCATATAAGATTTTTCTTAAAACAATATTATGTAAAATGGTTAAGGGTTTGGTTCGAGTTATACCTTCCTTTTGGTCTGTAATATCTTTATCTTCTTCCCTTTGTCTCTTCAGCTTTGTCACTATTCTTCTCCGGTCTCGACCTCCTACAACTCTCTCTTTATGTGTCGCACCTCAATCCACTACTTTGGCGGTTGACCCGTTTCCTGCCTGTACGCCTTCACGCCTAACGCCCACCTGGCTAACGGCTCACGGCAAATCGTCACCTGACGGCGGTTCACCAGTATAACACCTTGTGTGCTACACCAGAGGTTCCACACAATAGTCCTCTATGAACAGAAAGTTGGAGACAATTTGGAAAATACCAGCAATTTAACATAAGAGATTTCTGGAAAAGAAAACACTTTTATTACATATCATAAGTAATTACAACTCTCCCCTCTCCCCTCTCCCCTCTCCCCTCTCCCCTCTCCCCTAACTATGAGAGGTTTACTCACTTATATACATAACATTTATTACGAATCTTTCCTACTACCACTCCTACTACTCCCTTTTATAGATTTAAGGGAACATACAATGACTGGTAACCGGTAAAGAAAAGAGATCCGATTTTGAAAACATAATTATTAAAGGTCTACAGTCTTCGAATCTTTCCTTCTGCTTTTCTAAAGGCAGATTTGGTGTCTTGCAATCAGTCTTGACTCTTACTCCACTCTTCGTCTTCTTTATCTTAAAAGCAGATATCTGGGTCCGTATGGGACCGGTCTGTCTTTATCGATGTCTCCCTGCAATAATGGACGGATTTAATGCAGAGCATCTTCAATTTCTAATAATTCTTCTTTTACCAAGGGTCCCATCTTCATCTTATCCATGTCTTCGTCTTCTTCATCTTTGTTAAGTAGGGTATTGTTGAAAAATTCATCAATGAGTCCTACGGTCTTAAGGCTGGCTGGTAAAGCTATCTCTATTATTTCCTTGGATTATTTCTTGAGCCTTCCATTGAACGGCTCATCTGCTTGGATTATTAGGTCTTCTTTGTGGTAGGCAGTGTACCACCTGTCTTCTCCTGTTAATGACTCCATAATTTCTATGGTTTCCAAGGCTTGAGCAATCTGGAGCTTGGATTTATTAATAATTAATTCTTTAGTCTCGTCTTCAGATAAAATCTCTAGTCTTCAAATATGTAACTAGAAAATCTAACAAGTCTAAATCCTTCGACTCTCATTCCTCTACAGGAACTTGGAGCAATTTGATAGATTCTAGCAAATAGAGGAAGGAAGTCTTCAACCTTCTTGATATATTCATGGACTATTTTTCCAAGAACAACCGAGTTTTCAATGTCTTTTATCTGAACGAGTCCAATGAACCCGTGGTCTGCAAGAGTTATATGTGCCATTTCTGATTTTCCAAAAAGATATATTTTTGGAACGTCTTTGAAGAAACCTTTAACTATTAAGGTATCTCCATTTATTCCTGATAATAACATATTAAAATGATCAATAATGTTATTAGCTTCCTTTTTAAAGTCTTCAGTTAATAGGAGATTATTATGACCAAATGGTATAACAATCTTTGTCTTAAATGTCTTTTTCTGATAACAGAAGTCAGTAGGTCTAGTTTTGGAGGATTCTCCAAGAGTCTGAGCATAAGTCTGAATCTGAGGTCTAGGCACAGTATTACCACTAAGCTGGGTAACTGCTAGTCTTTGGGTTCTCATAAATCTGGCAATAGCTACCAAATTTTTTTTGAACTCAATCCAAAGTCTATTCTTCACGTTCCACCATACGGCATCTATAAGGGTGTTTTCGTCTTCTGAGAATTCTCGTCTAAATTTGATCGAGTCTGGGTATCTTTGATCGGGTCTATATTGGGGGAAATACATCTTCCCAATGAGTCTATTTTGAGAAATAATCTCTTGTCTAGATTTTCTAGGGGGAACTAAGATATCATCGAAGTTCTCTAGGATAGGTCTTTCTTGAGAGTCTTGAATATGAGTCTGTCTTTGCGTTACACCAGCATTTGGTCTTACGCGTCTAAGATAGTATGCAACGTCTTCTTTGTTCAGTCTATTTGCTCCAGAGGAACTCATGTCTTCTAGGTCTTCTGTTTGCAACATAAAACATGAAATTATATTAGTGTTAGCAAACATTGGCTCTCTTGATATAATGTCTGGAATGGTATTTTTACTTCCCTTAATATGAATAACAGAGAAGTCATAACCATTAAGCAATTGCTGCCATCTAATAAGTCTATTAGTTCTTGATTTAGATAAATCTAAGTCTCTGAATTTTACTGCATAAGAAGAGTCTGTATAAATAGTAAAATGTTTAGGTCTAAGAAATAACATATATTTTTCTATTGCCCTTACTATTGCTAAAACTTCTTTTTCATGGGCAGTATATCTTGTTTCTGGGTCTGTGAAAGTTCCAGAACTATGTCTACATAATTTCTTCTTTTTTGTTTGATGATCAATGGCAAAGTATACTGCTCCCCATTGCTTATCAGAGGCATCTGTTTCTACTATGAACTGGTCTTCTGCATTAGGCAGCTCAAGTAAAGGAATGTTCTTGAGTGCATCTTTAATTTGTCTTATTACTTTAAAATCGTCTTCAGTCCAATAAAAGGGATTAGTTTTGTCTGTTCCTTTTAATTTGGATGTTAAGCTTTGTCTTTTTGAAGCAAGGTCTTTAATAAAGTCTGCAGCACAATTTAGCAATCCTAAAAATGATTGTAACTATTTTCTATCTTTGAGTTGGTCTGGGAACTCAAGAATCTTTTTGGTTATGTGTTCTGCTAAGGATAATTTTCCTTTATTAATATGCATTCCCACAAAGTCTATCTTAGTCTGAAATAGTTGCATTTTCCTTTCGGAAATAACAATACCATGTTTATCTAATTCTAAAATAATCTTTTTAAGATGGTCTACATGCTCTATCTCAGTTTTACTTGCTACCAGAATATCATCTATGTAAACAAGGCAAAATTCTGAATATGGTCTAAATATGTTATCCATTCTTCTTTGGAAAACTTGAGGAGCATTCAAGTATCCAATGGCATGACTAGCCATTATTTTCCTTGGGGTACACTAAAGGTTGTCCAAGTAACACTGTCTGGATGCATCTTAATTTGCCAGAAGCCTGATTTGCAATCAAACTTACTGAATATTATTCTATCTTCGATTAAATTAATCAAATTATTCTTGTCTGGTATCTTATAAGAATCAAATTCACAATTCTTATTTAATTGTCTATAATCTATAACCATGCGTCTTTTTCCTCTTTTACGTTCAGATTCATTTTGAACATAGAAGGCCAAGCTATTATGTCTACTTTTACTTTCTCTAATAATTCCTAACTTAAGCATTTCTTCTATGTCTTTCTTAAATTCTTCCCTATCTTCTTGTGAGTATCCTTTCTTATAGGTTCCTCCATTAACAGTGGTGTCTGGGTTAATAGGGATGATCTCACAATAGCTTTGGTCTTTATCCCACTTAGCGATGGTATTTTCTCCTAAGGTAGGCTCAGCTAGTTGCCTAATCTTTTCCTTTTCTACTTCTATATCCATTTTCTTCTGTTTGGATATGGCTTGCACCTGTAATAAGGTCTGCTGGGCTTGATCTAAAATGTCTTGCTGTATAAGCGCTATTTGCTTATAACACTTTTGGTCTGGACACTTACACTCTTTTTGTAAGGGTTGAGTTATTTCTAAGGCTTCTTGTTGGGTTGTAGGTCTAGGTCCACCATGCTCAGCTGAGGAACTCTGATGTTTGATGGGTCTATAACTGGGCTTGACCTGCATAAGGTCAAAGGCAGTCTTATGATCTATTAGAGGAGCTTTAATATTAAATTCCTCTTAGTTACTAAGTAATATCTTATCATTTTACTGAGTATAAGGATGATATTTACTAATAAAGTCTTGTCCTAAAATAATGTTTCCTGTGAAACTAGGACGAGGATCTATTATCCAAAACCGATGATTAACGGTTTTGTTGGTCTGATTTCCTAATTTAAAGTAAATAGGAATAGTCTGGAAATATAAGGTAAATGGATCTCCATTAGCCACTTTACCGTAGATTTCATGAGTACTTGCTAAAAAGTAGTCTTCAGGGAAGGCATTAGCCTTACAAATACTCTGAGAGCACCCTGTATCTATAAAGGCTGAGAGTCTTTTAGGATAGTCTTTATGTTGAACAAATAATTCTACAAAACAAGCATGTGGTTTAGTAGAAATTCCTAAATTATTCTTTTCTAAAATATATATTCCTTTCTGGGGTTTATCTATAAAATCTAAGGGTATTTGGTCTTCTGAACTATCATCAGAATGGTATTCGTCTAAGTCATAGGAAATTCCTTTTCCTTTGAAGTCTTCATTTTCTTGCAATCTTTTGGCTATATTCCTCTCAATGTCTTGATAATAGGTTTTAATATCTAAGTCTATTTGAGCGTCATACTGATTAGTATAAATTGCTCTAAATCTAGTTCTCCAACAGTCTTCATGGTAGTGTAGTTGACAAACAATGCAAACCATAAATAATTCTGTTTGTATAGTCTCAAAACATTCTACACATCTAAAGTCTTTCTTGCAACATTTCATCTCAAACGTGCAATAATGTTTTTCATCAAAGTAACATCTAGGTATATAGGTTAGTAGATCTGGATTACTAACTGTCCATCTTTTCTTCAGAAAGGGGCTTAATATACATTTATACCAAGCGTCTTCAAAGTCTATATATTCATTATCTAGATTGCCTAGATCAGTCTGCATCATATATAAGTCTAAGGTATCCTGAGAGTCTTCATACTCATCAGTATCACTATAGTCTTCTGAATCACTATCTGTGTAAACACTATAGATACTAGTGTTATCATCATCTTCTATGTCTGATATTTCTATAGCATATAAGATATCTAGTTCTTGTTGATCTCCATAGTCTAATATTGTATTAATAATTTTAATACTTTCTTTATCTTTCTTATTAGGATAGTCTTTAGCAAAGTGTCATTCCTTGCCGCAAGTCCAACATTCTTTGGTGGTAGTCTTAGATTGAGCTACGTCTTTTTCTTTTCTATAATTAGGAACCTTCTTATATTTACTAGTATTCTTCTTAAAGTATCTTCTTTGATTAAATCTATTTTTCTTAGTCTTAGGATTCTTTTCTCTAAAGGTAGTCGATTGTCTAAATTTATATTTCTTTGGAAATCCTAAAGGTCTAGTCTTAAACTTCCTATATTTCCATTCTACCTTCTTTTTGAATTTTTTAGATTCACTTCCACATCCCCATTGGATTAGAACGATGTCTCTTTCGTCTTTGATTGGAGGGATCTGTTTGAAAGTTTCTTCTATCAACTTTCCTTGGGTTATATCACGTCTCTTTGATATGATATAGTCTTTGGCGAAATTGATTCTTTCACCAAGGGAGTTATTCTTAACTCCAGATACTCCTGGCCAATTCCTATATTCATTAATTAGGATTTGTCCTATGGCTGGTATCTTTCTAAAGTATTCATCTTTTAAGGTCTCTCCAAATTCTTTAATTTGGTAATATAGCTGCTCGTAATTATTGCTATATTCATTTATCTTGTCTAACTTGCAAATGCTAAGGAGATCTAGCTTAGTTTTGGCTAGGTCTTGTTCATTGACCTGAGCTAGATGTCCAGCTCCAATGAATTCTGCAGTGAACAATTGAATATATTCTTCAATCGATCGTTCTTCTAGGTTTTCCTTTATCTTCTCAATCTTAGCTAAGGAGTCTTTATCTGTAGCCTTTCTTAAACTATCTAAGTAGTCTTTTGCAATACCTCTAATGGATTGCTCAGCGTACTGCTTACATGAACTTGCATCCCATTGTTCATTAGATGCAAAACACATGTTCATCTGATTACGCCATTCGTCTAAGGCTTTCTTCCTATCTTGCACATTGTCTAGGTTGAGGTATATACCTACTGGATTTATGTCTTGGCTTGCCATAGTCTTAACAGGAGTGAAACTCTTGTCACTAGTCGGGAAGTCTTTTTTATAATTAGGTTTAGTCTTAACTACAGTGTTAGAGTATATAGGAATATTTATTCCTATTGGTTTACTAAAAAGTCTAGGAGCATCTTCTAGCCTACTACTACTTCCTATCTCTAGTTTTTTAGGCTCTACTTGTGTAGCTGGCATTAGTCTTTGTTCTCCTTCTTCTATTAGTCTTAAGTTTCTAAGAAGTTCTTTAGTATTCTTAGATTCTTTTAGTTTTAATATGCGGTCTTGGGCTATCATATCAAATCTTTCTCTTTCTTGAAACCTAACAGAATGACTTTTCTTAAGGTTATCTTTAAATGTTTTCATATCCAATTCTGAGGGCTCATGTCCAAAGTTTTAGATCCTAGCTTTTTCTTTAATTAAGTCTTTTTGTTCAAATGATCTTCTGGGTCTGATTATCGGAGCTTGTCTAAGTAAACTAGCACTAGTCTTACTACTACATTCTCCTTCTGAAGGATCATTGATTATGGCTTCTCCCATATTCCTAAATCTAATTTCTTCGTTCTGGATATTCTTATTGACAATCTTAGGGGGACCAAACTGGATGGTAACATTTCCAGTGACGTCGTCTTGATTAATAAATAAGGGTTTATTTTGTATAGTCTTAGTTTCTTGAAATTCTGGCAATTTCCAGAGGGTCTTAGCTTTCTCTTTCATAGGTCCAGTATTCCTAATACTGTAAGTATGATTATAGTCTGATACATTGGTTCTAACTAAGATTTCTTCATTAAGTCTACCGCTAGGAATTCCTGACTGCATTCCTTCATAAGGAAATTGGGAGAACTTCACATAGCTTTGAAATTCTATGTTTATATTAGCGTCTGGGATAATATAGTCTTCATAGCCACTAGCATATAAGATTAACTTAAAATATTTGGCTGTGTCTACGGTTACTGTAAATGCCGGAATGACATTAAAGTATCCTATGTTGTCTGACATTTCTAATTGGGCTATTCCAATAAGACTTTTCTCAAAGTCTTTCCATCTTTTGTCTACTAAACAACATAATATGTTAATATTATTCTGAGGTCTATGTAATCCTTGGATTCTTGCTTGAAAGAGTCCAAAGGTTAGGAATTAGAACTTCCTATCAGTTCCTCTAGATCTAAGCCATTCTGAGTCAAATACTTGGAGCTCAGTATAGGATTTGTCTAACACATGATTTCTACAATGGTAGGTCATGTTATAATTGGGAGTCTTAGGAGTGGCACCTTCTTTAAACAAGTGTATATATCTAACGGCTGGAAGTTGTCCATTATGAATGGAGTCTTCAACAATCTTCCAGTCAACTTCACCCCACTCTTTCCATTGGAGGGGATTGGTGAAATTTCTTTCTTTCCACCATGTCCTAACATTGGAGGATGAGTCTTTAAGTCTTTGGAGCATATGGTTACTCTGTCCAATATTAGGGATAGAGCTAACTATCTTACTAGTCTTATCTAATCCATCATTTATGACTCGTCTACCTATTGTATTCCTTTCTCTAGTTTCTATGGAAGAGGATTCTTTAAACTTACAGGTGGTTACCTGTTTTTGTTCAAGTCTTTTTTCAATTCTTTCTAAAAAGTCTGAATAATCTTTTTGTCTTTTTACCTGTTAAGGATTTCTTCTTTAAAATTCTTATTCTCTTTTCTAGTCTTTTCAGAAGTTTCTTCACTATGTCTAGCTAGAGAATTAACGATGGTTTTACCAACGTTAGTGATATAGTCTTTTACTTCATTATCTTTTTCTAGTTGTTGCATAGTTCTAACTTCTATGGCTTCTACAGTCTTTTCAATTTTATCTAACCTAGTTAGAATAAAAGGAGAGTCTATTTCTGCTTGGGAAGGTTTATTATATACGACCTTAATTCCATTTATAATTTCACCGTATTTTTCTTCTACTTGGGCCATGTCTAGTCTAAGTTCATTAATAATACTATCCATTTTAGATAGATTATGTCTTTCCATATTATTAAGGTAATTTGCTAAATTCTGTTGGAATTTAACAAAGTCTGTGTAGAAGGTAGTTAATCCTTCTGTCTTAGCTTTTAAGTCTAAATGCAAGTCTTTAACAAAGATACTATTATAGTCTTGGGTAGCTGCTATAGATGTAGAAATTAAATTTAATCTTTCTAATATAAGTCTAGTTGCCTTAGCTGCGTTGGCAATCTCATTTTCATTTATACCTTGTAATAAAATCTATCATCATTTATCTTTTCTAAAATTCTTTGATAAAATTCTGATAAGGTCTGAATGAAAAGGTCTTTTGATACTTCGTTCCAGTCTGATCTAACAATTTCCATTAGGAAGATAATTATCAAGTCTAGGTATAAGCTTAGCTTGTTCTTTAGTAAGTTTAATTAACTCACTGTCTTGATTTTTAATTAAAGTCTTAATTTCTAAAATATCTTTGTTAAGGGCTTCTATATGATTAGTCTTAATATTTATTTCTTGTAACACGTGTACTAAATCTATTGGGATTTGATTATCTATGTCTAATAATCTTTTAGAGATATTTTTTTATCGCTATTTCTAAAGTTTGTGTGTCTTTTATTAATTGTCTTAATATAAGCAGTATACACTTATTTTGGTCTATTATGCTATTAATAGCACTAGCAGTAACTTGTCTACTGTCTGCGTGTTTGGCTGGGATATGTTCAATATGTGAACAACCGTCTATGTGTGTGGTTAAACAACCTTCTGAGTCTAAATCAGTTATGGGTATAGGTTGGTAGTCTGGGTTGGATCCAAAAATATCTTGGTAAATGCGAGGGATAAATCCCAAGGGCATTAAAGTCTTTTTAACGTATGTCTAAAAGGAACGTCTTATGGCTCTGATACCAGAATTGGGTTTTGGTCGGAATTTGGTGAGGTTCTACAATCTTTAAAGTCTTGATACCAATTTTGGGTCTGAATTATAAATCTTTTAATTATATAGTCTTAAACTAAGTTTTTAGAGTAAGACAAGAAGGGGACCATCTAGAGTAAATAACAAAAGTCTTTGGGACCACGGGGACCACTTTCGAGATAAGGACAAAAGTCCGCACGAAAAGTCCGCACGGGAAGTCTGCACCTGAGCCTGGGTCTCTCTCTCTCTCTCTCTCTCTCTCTCTCTCTATATATATATATATATATATATATATATATATATATATATATATATATATATATATTATGGAGAAATAAATGATGACGTAAATGTGAATATTAAGGCTAGGAGGCAAAATACGTGACTTAATATTTAATTGGGGTATAGTCGTAGGATAGTGACGTAATACGAGTTATGAATTAATTGACTAATATGTTATAATTAATCCGAGAAGGCTATATTAATATGGATGGAGATTCATTGGGTGAAAGTGGTTATGGAGTAATTGCTTATACATATTGGATGATAGTATGTATTATATTATTTTGTGTGGACATACCTGGATTCGTGGACCATCCTATCGGTTGGGTTGCACGTGTTCATGACCAGATCACACGTCGACATAGGTGGGATAGGTCTAGTGTTAGGTAATATTATAGGTACTACGTAGTAGTGCCATTTACGAGAGGTAGGTGTAGATACTGGGATCCTTTGTCACCGTTAGGTATCAGCCGTGAACTAGTGTACTGCGTAGGTACCGCCCCACTTGCTTGTGTTATGTTGTTGCCCATTTTGGGATGAGGAACTCCTCCGGGTATCATCGATAGAGCGCGAATGGGATGCCAAAAATAGATGTCTTCATGTGTCAAACATATATATGGGAACATATGTATTTATCTATATATACATTGTGGTGTGCCTCGTATGAGAATGCGTTTCACGGTCTATGAATTTATACAATACTTAGTGATTACAAAGTTGGATTAACATAGCAATGTCGATAATTGGTAACAAAAATAAGTTTTAGTAATCTAATACGGTAGAGAGTTATTAATGAGAATAATAATTGGGCAGTATAAGAATGTTGACGGTAATCAAATAGAATGAAACTTTTAGTCTAATAATCTAGACAATAATTGGTGTGAATTAAAAATAAAATAGTCTAATGGGGTAAACTAAGGTTAAGGAACATTATATGACGTAAAAATATGCACTATATTTATACGAAATTTAGTGGGCAACATTATGAAGTTAATCCATGGACTAGGGTGTTAGGTTTAAACAATCACTTTTAGTTGACGCGTAGTTAGATGGCTTTATCATTACATGTAAGATTAGACAGTGGAATTCATAATTGGTATTTTTTTAAGGTTACGAGTAGGACTGCTTCTAAATGAGAGGAACGATACTCGATACATGCGAGCGGCGATGGAGAGACATGAAGTTTGAGTTAATTACATTTTGCATATTTATTGGTGAAGAATCCTTGCAACTTTAAGGCTCTGACCCAAAATTATAAATATTTCCCCCCCAAGTTTTCTCATAAACAGGGATAGCGGGACTAATGATGGATCAGACTTGCAGTTGCTTTAGATGTAAAGGATTATGTTCCATTGATTCTAGGATAGTTTGCACTTCTTCATTTGGTTGTTTTATTCAATATAGAAATTATATGGGCATAAGTCCAAGAGTTTATTTATATTAATTTATACTTATCTTTACATTATGAACATTGTATGATGATTCAGTTTTGCATTCACGTATTAATTCAGTTTTGGTTTAGATGTTTTTATTTATTGTGAATTTTGGTAAAGAACAAAGGCTATTTCTAATTCTCAGTGTTGAGAATGGTATAAATTGTTGATAAGCCCCATCTTCGATGTACCGTGTCTGGCCAACCTTTACGTGAGAAAATTAGAGTTTTTACATAAATGTAAAAGGGTTTTAAACCCTAATAACTTGTGAAAAACTCTATTAACCATTACAAAATTTGATTTCGTAAAGTTTCCAACTTTTTAAAAAAAAAATATTATTTTTGCCCCCGCGTGTCCTTCCCCTGTCCTTTATGTGTCCCTCCTATGTCCCTTCCGTGTCCTTTATGTTTTTATGTTGTTTCCCTTGAGTGTTCGTGTCTTTTGAGTATCCGACACTCGTACGATGCCTCCGAAAAAGTGTCTATGCTTTATATCTATATGTTATACCCCCATTCTTGAGCATCACGAGAAAGTTAGGTGTTAAAAAACCATCGTGGTATAAAATTGATTGAAGGAAAATCATCATATCAAAATCAATATCGGCCAATACCCCGATAATTCATGATTACGGTTAAAAGAAAGACAAAAATAAACATTTTATGAGAAAGATTTTTTTATACCGAGGAATTTATCCATCTTAGCCCACTAACGCAATTTCATAATTAATCAACATTCGGTTTTCCCCCTGGTACTCTTTTAAAAAAAACTTTTCCTCATGTCCTTCCATGGAAGCTCTCACAAGATTCTCTCTCTCTCTCTCTCTCTCTCTCTTAGGCAGTCACACACTCGCACAAAAGGAAAAAGAACATTTTTTTGGAACAATTTCATGTGATCTCCTTATAAAAAAAAGTGTCTAAAACACACAGTGAACCCCATTTGACAAAAAAAAAAATTAACTCTATATATTTTACACCCAACATGATTTCAATAATAATAATAATAATAAATGAGCCTATAAAATAAAATTTCAAGTCTATTACAATAATAAAAAAAAAGTTCAAGTCTATTACATCTTGTCCAAAAAAAAGTATATCACATCATCTTGCACCAACAGACTTTTTCAAAAAAAAGTATATTCCAAAACATAATTTGAAAAAAAGTATAAAAAAAATGAGCTACAAGAAATAATTTTAAGTTTATTACAACCAATAAAAAAAGAGTCATTCTATGCCAACTCATGATTTCGATAAATTTGGTGCGAAACACTGACGTGTCGCACTCGTATTGGCTCGTGTTTGGATCTAATACTAGAAAACCCAGGGAAATTCGGGTGCAACACATCACTATGTGTCATATCATTCTGTGTCGCAATTAGGGTTGCAACCGGTACGGGTTTTTACCGTATCGTATCGTTTTGGTCCGGAAAAAAATGATTTTGGTTTCATATTATGAAATACCGAAAACCGATTTTACCGAAACCGAAAATACCGTAAAAAATTTGGTTGGTTTTGGTTTTTAGATACAAAAAACCGATATACAGAATTTACCGTACCGATATCGTACCAAAATTACCGTACCGAAATACCGTACCAAACTTTTTGTGCAGTGTCAAATTATTTTGGATATCAAACTACTTCTATTTATTTTATTTCTCATGAGTGAGTTTTTATATTCTCTTTGAATTTAAATTTATTTATTTGAGTATTTGGTTTAAGTGTTAAATAATCATGTTAATTAAACATATATTTTGTTTAATTAATCAAACATATATTTTGTTTAATTAATCAAACATTTAACACAAAATGAATTAGGCAGCATTTTGTTAAAATAAAAAGAGCCATTTGTTTTGTTGGCTATATTTTCGTTTTGCCCTTATTTCATTTGGGCTTTATATTGTGGTTTGTGTAGAGATATTTTTTTAGGGTTTCCATTTCATTTTTTTTTTACCTTTTTCTCTCTAAAAAAGTGTGGGGGTCATTTTTGTTTGAGTTCTCTCTCTCTTATTTTTTTTTCTTCCTCAACCTTGGGTTGATTTTGAGAAATAATTTTTTGGGGACTTTTATTTGACAACACCATTTTTTTGTTTTGAGATTTGGCTTTCGATTTGGTGTGGTTACTTCGTTTTGGGATCGAGTTTCCGGTGACAATTTTTCCTGCGCCAGCTGTATTCGGATCTGAGTTCCCTCCGTGTTTTCCGGTGATTTTTTTTCCCGACGAGTTGGCTTTTTCAATGAGTTGGCTTTTCCGGCAAAGGTTTGTGTTTCCGGTGTTGGAGGTGTGGATGATTTTGACTTTTCGGCAAACATTTTTTCAAGTAACAGCTCCCTCATTTTTTGAGGCTCATCATCTTGGCTCACTCTCCTCAGGCACCAGCTCCTCATCTCGTCTCACTCTCCTCCGGCTCCGACAAAAGCAAACCGGTTAGTTTGGTCTCGTATCTGTTTAAATCTATTGTTCCAAATGCTAGAAATTGTACCTGTTTGTATATGTTTCTAATTGTTCCAAACAACTAGAAATGTTAGAAATTGTAATAGCTAGAAATGCTAGAAATTGTAACAGCTAGAAATGGATATATTGAAATATATACCAAATTTACCGAATACATAAACCGATTTGAAATTCTGGTATTTACCGGAAAAAAAACGAATTGAAATCGAAATTACCGAAACAAAAAAAAAATGAAAATACCGAAAAACCGATCGGTTTGGTTTTGGTTTTTGTTTTGATGTACCAATCGGTAAATTGTTACGGTACGATTTTACCATATAGAATGTTGTTTTGGTATTGGTAAGGAGTCGTTACCGACCATACCGTACCGGTTGCATCCCTAGTCGCAATCATGAGTCCACTTAGAATTATTATTAAAAAAAATCATGTGTTATTACATCATGTCAAAAAAAAGTATATTACAAAACATAATTTCAAAAAAAAGAGCCTACAAAACAGAATTTCAAGTCTATTACAACCAAGATGCAATTTTTTTGGACAATATGGAATTAAGAGCCTCATTTTTTATACTCTTTTCAAATTATGTTTTGTAATATACTTTCTTTTTTTGGACAAAGTCTATTAAAAACCAGGTCATTGGTGCAAGATTTAATATACTTTTTTTGGACAAGATGTAATAGACTTGATTTTTTTTATTGTTGTAATAGACTTGAAATTCTGTTTTCTAGGCTCATTTTTCTTTTTATTATTATTGAAATCATGCTGGGTGTAAAAGACATCGGAGTTATTTTTTTCTATTTTTTTATTTTTTGTCAAATGGGGTTCACTATGTGTTTGACTGTTTTTTTTTTCTTTCCTTTTTGTTACAAGGAGATGCAAATATGTGTGGCCAACTGTTTTTCTGTGTTATATGGAGATGGAGATGAATTTCAAATGTATGTGGGTTTGTAAGTGAGGATGAAAATGAAATCTTTTGGGGGGAATACATTTTTGGCTGTTGGGGATGGAAATGAAATAAAAACTTGGGAGGTTTTGTTTTTGACGTGGCTGCAGTCACCTCACCAGGTCTCTCATTTGCATGTCGCTCTAGTTTTAGTCCAAAATCAATATGGGCAAACACCTCAATAATTCTTAATAAAAGTTAAAAGGGAGACAAAAAAAATTTATAAGAAAGATTCTCTTTACACCCACTAAATTCTCCAACTCACCCTACTGATGTACTTTTAGAATTAATCAACATTCACTTTTTCCCCTAAAATACTCTTTAAAAAACAATTTTCTCATCCTGTTCAACTTAAGTTCTGATGAGATTGACCCTCTCTCCCTCGCACCCAAACCCACACCCACCCACACACAAGGAAAAAATACATCTTTTGGGGAACAATTTCATATAATTGATATATTTTTACCTGATAGATATATTTTTTGCCTGGTAATTTGTTTTTTTATTTTGTTTCAAGTGTTCCCACCCCTTAAAAAAGGAGAATTAATGCTTTTGTACAACACATATGATTTGTACATGAACTTTTTACTCCAGTCTAATTGTCTCAAAGTTGTGATACCGATCACTCTTAAACAGTAGAAATCAATATATTTGCTGAGAAACTAACAAAACGAAAAGAAAATTACCCACAATTTCCACTTTTTTTAATTCTCAAGAGAGTGGAAAGAAAAATAAAGGATTCAGAAACTCTTAAAAGTGGTGAGATGAAAATTTATTAAAATAAGAGTGAGATAGATAATTTGAAGGGTTTATTAAAAAATGAAAAGTACTTGATATTTAAAAAAGAGTGGGCTCCTACGGCGAGCACGGTCCCGGGGAAAAGTTTAGGCAAAGAGAGGCAAATTAGCTCAAAAAGGTAGTGGTTATAATAAGAAGTAAAACATAAAAGGGAAAACGATTGAAAAGGAGATTTATTTTCATAGAATCAAATAATGGTCTGTGTGTAGCTAAGAATAGTCGCATAATAGTAAAAGCTCCATAAAGTACGCCGAAGAAAGACTCACTTTTTCAGTACACCAGCTCAAATCACCAATAACTTCTAAAATCTGAATCTTTATATGATTTGAGGCCAAAACATGGGAGAAAGGAGTGTAGATGGAAATTCTTTTAAGTTCTCTTATTCCACGTTCCCTTCAATATTATATTAAATAGAGTTGATAAAATAAACAGGAAGAAATATTATAAAATCACATCATTAAACAACCAAGCGTTTGTGTTATTCTATTTGATTTTATAATAAAACATGGAAGAACAAAGGGGTGGATGGAAATTTGTTAAATTTCTTCCACTTTTCCTTCAAGCCTTACAGAGTAAAAAGATCATTTTACTCTTTTGTTACCTTTCCACTTTCCCCTTCTTTTTCTCACTATTTCCCATTTACATCCCTTCCCTTCCCTTCCCGCAAAACCATACAGAATAAAACTAAATAAAGATTAAAGTACAAAACCAAAACAAATGCAGTTAGTTTCTTAGTACTGACATATTATAAAAAAGATAAAGCACATGAGTAAATCAATTATCGTTTATGTATGTTAAAAACCTATTATGACTGTGCCAACAACATTTAATCCTCTGAACCATAGTGACAAATAAGATAGAGTGATTACAACTTTCTCTTGGACCGCTTGTTCTCCACCGCCTCAATATCTTCTATCTTGGATTTGTCCTCTTCGGCCAAAGTGGTGAAGAGAGAAGGTTGTGGGAATGGGTTTGCTGTTTGGTAAAGGAAACAAGAGAGCCTGTTATGGAGTGAGTGAAGTGTGGCATAAATTTGAACGATTTCTGAAGGGTCTGTGGTGTTTGGGAGCTTTTTTGCCATTAAAGTTGCTTGCTCTAAAGCCAACGCTAGGTTTGTTGATGATGGTTTCTTCTCTGTCATCGTATATCAATATTAAAATTTACTATCGCTTCGCTTTCTCTCTCTTATACAAAAAGAAGATGATTGTTTTTGGTTACTTGGTGACGACTGAAGAGGTTCTTGCTGGTTATGTAACTTTAAGTTCTATGCCACGGTCCCACACCTATTTATTGTTCTTTACAAGGAAAGAGTCGTGTTTTGAAACCTGTTACTGTTCCGAATGCAATAAGGACTCGGGGTCGGGGTGTTACTCGTCGTCGTGCAACGTTATAAATAAAGTTTAAGGTGGGGATAAACCGTTTTCGGTCGGTCAACATCAAATAATTGAACCACAAAGAACATCAATTCAAAACTTAATATAAAAATATTATTTTAATTCTTTTCAAGCACACAAAAATATAAATAAGATAACACTAATAAATAAGTATGAAATGAATAAATTCTCTTCATTGTCTAACACGAATCATTACGCGCTTGCTGGGGTAATATATTAAAATCATGTATTATGTATTAGTTTTACTTATAAATCTATTGTTTAATTAATAAATTAATTTTCCTTTGTTAAATGTGAATCACGGGTGACATAATGTTTATATTATTTATATATTGCTGGTGTCTTTTATTCTGCATAATAGGTGATGTGGTGTGTAGAGTACTCCCTACGCATGGAAGATCATATCACCAGTTCTTGTGAAATGTAAGTCTTTCGTTCATAGTTTTAGTTAGATAAGGACACACCATGAGTAGGGTGTAACACAATATTTTAGTAGGTTTATCTTTGTTACACAAAATGGTATAATTTCAACTTATTGAAGTAGTTTATTTTGTGTATATTGAACTTCACCACATCATTGTCATTCTACTGATTTAATAAGACAATGTACACATCATAATTATTAAGTTTACTCAAGCTCTTAATTCTGATATACTTGTTGGACACGGGCACTAGTTATTTATCACTTTAACCTATTACGTGAGATTCATTATTGGATCAATATACTTGATAAAATGGGTGGTGGTTATTGGTGTATGGTGAAACTCAATTGTGGATGGAATCCACATCTCGGTGCAGAGATTGGTGATACCCTCTTGAAATGCTTCTAAAGTTTATACCTGCCAAATCCCGCAAGTGCATTACTTTAATCCAACACTAGAAATAAGTTAAGCTGGACCGCTCAAGGAACTAAAGAAGTTAATTAAAATCAATTGTCAGTAATTTATTTTATTAATGGGTATCTGTAATCTCAACATTTGGAAATATTAAGTAATTAATAATAAAGATCTTGAAATATAATTTGAGTTAAAGAAGTTGAGTTGCCGATATAATTATTTAGTGGAGTTAATTATATTTAATGGAATAGGAATAGGAAGAGGATCCATGCTAGATTTTTTTTTTACCCATTAGGAGCCATGCCTTTTCAACTCCCCAGAGTCTCTACTGTAGCCAATGTAAATATGCAGGTCAAACTCTCATTTTTGTAGCGCTTGAATTTACACAAGTTTCAGAATTGTGAGAAACTGATAGAAAGAGGCAAACAATCATCGCGAAGACGAAGAGTCCACCCATTTCTCGTGATAGGCATAACAAAGGAATACAGTACAACACTCAGGATTTCTTCTGCATCAATCGTTGTGTGTTCTACAATGGGTACCACCCTAATTTTGCCTTGCAGGGTAGATTTATTGGATTTTTTTTATTCAGCATATACGTAATATCAAATATTTCTGGGATAGTCGTTCCAACAATTAGTATCAGGGCCTTGTTGATACTGCGTATAGGTTAAATATAATCATATTGTCCAATCAAAACGTATATATTTTCCATGGATGTTAGGTAGAACATAGAACTGTATTAATGTAATAATATATATTTTAATTTATCGTTTTATGTGATTGGATCTCACGATGGTTTATTCGTGGTTAATTTATTGCATTGGATGAATATAATATTGATGTAGCATGTAACTCCTTCAAGGAGCCATAGGACCGATGTAATTGATTTACTGCTTCTAAGATAATCTGGAAAGAAAAACGTTTTTTCAACATAGATTCAAACCCAATTTTTGATGAAAGAATTTTCGTCGGTTTTCGGATAAGTTTTCAGGTTGGAGTGGTTTTAGCCACAGTAATTTCGGGTAGGATTTTATACAGGGCCGCTGCCGCTGAGCCCCCGTCAGGGGGGGGGGGCAGGGCGTGACAATATTCGTTGAAGAAAAAATGGACCGTATTAGTTTCCATAGCAGAGTTGCATCTTCATCATAATAGTTAAGCACTTTTATTATTATGTTTACTTATGATCTTCATATCCCTATTACTCATGTTTTAATTATTGGATTGTTAACATGTTTTAACTGTACCCATAATATAATGGACAACATGGATTATTGAACGGACTTAGATCATATCGATGCCTGCGTGACCAATTTGTATTAATTTGATTTGTGGACATGAATATGTATAGTTAGAAAATAAATTGAATTTCCAACTTTACATTTTTTGTCACTAGAATACAAAATTTTATTTATCACACATATGCTTCATATATATTAAAATATGATGTCCCTGTATTTTTTTGATATATCAAATTTTCTAGTATTTTAAATTAATTAAAAATGAACACGTTATTTTTATAACCCTCACAAAATTTACTAAATTACTAAATGGAAGAGGAAATTTGTCTAGAGAAAATTCCATGGTCTCCACCATTTGTAGGCATAATAATTAATCTAAGCTTCCCTATCGGATTGGGTTAGTTGTGGTTTGCCGGTACAAGTTTCTTTTATATATAATTTAATGTTCATTTTTGCATAGGAAATCTCCCCACAGAGAGATACATTACAAAGTGAGATAGTCTAAAATTAATTAGCGGTATACACTTAAACTCTAAATAATGGTATCCTCCCCCACCCGAGTCACAACTATTATTTGGTGGGACCAAAGAGTCATTTATTTCATTCTATTTTGGTATAGTCTTTGTATAGAAAATAAAATTAAAAGGAAATGGTTTGTCTAATTTGATAATTGGAGAGTAGACGCCCTACCACCGAGGCATGTTATTCAACGGTAATTGGAACGCTGACTAATTCTTTTAAAATTTGTACAGGGAACCTTAATTTTAAATTTGAATTCAAGAAGTTTTATGCCCTGTAATAATTAATTTTATTTTTGATTCTCAATGTAAAAATGGGAAGTTCTTTCAATCCACTTTTTGTCATTCTCAAAGAAAAGAAATTAACTGGACCAAATTATATTGACCGAAAAAGAAATTTGAATATTGTGTTGACTGTTGTAGAGTACAAGTATGTACTCATTGAAACTTATCCTGAGCAACTCGGTGAGGGGGCAACCAAAAAGGAAACCAAGGCTTAATAAAAATGGGTGAAGGATGATGTTATGGAGGAATGTTGGATTTTTTCATCTATGTCAAGTGTTCTGCAACATTCTATCACATGATGATGAACCTCAAAGATATATTTGGGGATCAAGGTCGTTGTAACACCCCGATAGTTTTGGACCGTTTATTTAATCATTGTAATAAAAATTCAATTTTTTTTTTCAATTTGGTTTATTTTTGGCATTTAAAATTTTGTTTCTATTATTGGAAAAATGGAATTTTAATCGGATTTGAAACCGAGGGGAAAATCTGATTTTTATTCACTTGTAAATATTTTGGGGCCCCATGGACACCTGCTTAGGGGCGAATCGATTCGTGTTGGGCAGTGCCGACAGATTTGTTAATTTTTAGAGTTGTGTTATATTAAAACTCATTAGCTCCTTAATATAAAAATAATTCGGGGTTAGGATTTTCTAAAAACTTTCACGTCACACCTAAGAGCAGTAGCCTCCCTTGTTTACATCTCCTTTTATCCACAAAATCCTAACCCCATTCAAAAGCAAGATTCAACCCAAATTTTGAAGGTTCAAACCGAGTTTTTTCAAGATCGTCCAAGAATGCGTCTTTCTTGTTTTCTCGAGAGGAATGCAACCATCCAATCAGATTTTGCAAATGACTTTTTACAGGCATGAATACTTCTATTATTTTCGTTTAGTATTATGTGTTTTAAATGTTGCCTAAAACTAATAATAATTATTTTCCTAAAATAAATTAGAGATACTAATTAGGGAAAGTGAAACTAAATTTGAAATTGCTTTTATGAAAATCTTTAATACAAATTAATACTCAAAACACTCGCATGCTTAGATTAGAGGTTGGGATTTCGTAAGAATATATGGACGTTCGCATGTTAAAATATATCGTATGAAGTTTATAAATTAATTTCGACTCGTAAAATCATGTTATTTATGAGTATCTTATAGAATAGAAAATTATTATTGTATGCCCCGAATTATGTATATATATGGATATTTTATAAGTTGTTAAAAAAAAAGAATTGTTTAATTGAAATTAAAATTTAAACGGATGTATATTGGTTAAATTGGATTCTTGGAATTTAAGTGGAAAAAATGTGTTATGATTAGAAAACATGCCTTAGATGAACATTAGTTATGTGAATATTCAATACCATGGGGACGATGGGATTTTTGGGGCAGTTATGCTTTCACCTTATTTTATGTTGCTTGCTATGTATGAGACTAGTAGGTAGGCCCTTGCTGTTATAACACTTTATAGGTATGGGGCTAGTTAGTGTAGGTTTCACGGATTGGTAATTTCGGGGTGGGCCTGAATTTTACGTCATTCCATTGGTTTGTTAGCTTAGGTGCGAGACTAGGTGGTAGCAATGGGTAGGTATTCTTCCTAAATAATAGGTTAGGATATACTTATGTTTTGAAAGCCTCTGGGTATGGGACTAGGGGTAGTTTGAGGATTTATGCTCGATTAAAGGGTGGAGCTAATTGAAAATAATGATAACTTGAGAAATTGATAACCAATGCCTAAGATAATGAACGGGTATAAAAATGGGTTTGCACCGCGAGTATGTGAAAAACTAACAATAATTGGGTTGACTGGCTATAGCGACGTGAGTGTGTGTTGGCATCCCAAGTATGTGCGAGGATAATAATAATTGGGTTGAATGGCTATACTAGCGTGTCGTGTGTGGAACCTCAGGATTATGTATAGAGCTAACGAAATTTAATTGATGGCTATAGTGAGGGGAATGGGTGTGATGTGTTGAACCTTAAGCCCGCCAAGAGTATGTCCAGGTATAGTGGTATCGCATGAATAATAATAATTGGATAATTAAATTAAGTAAGAATAATAATTAACGTTTAAACTTAATGATCGAAATATCATAATTGGACTTGAACATTGGGGGTGACTTAGTTATGCGGTAGATAATGATAGTTATTTTTACTCGCACGTTAATATATATCTCGTTTAATTTAAAATACTCTACTGTGACATTTATCATGTATAATGCTTCATCCTGGGTTTACGGACCCTAATTGGGAGGAGTAGCTAGTATTTATGTGGTGGGATATGACCCATTGCGTTGACTAACATTTCAGGTATAGTGTTGGAGTAGCTGCATAGGATGGATTAGAAATTTTGAAGAGTGCAGCTGGAGAATTATTTTATCCGCTCTAGTAGTTTAGATTTACTTTCCTTTCCTTCATTTTTATTATGAGACTATCATTATGGATTGGGTGGTCCAATTAGTTCCATAGTCGTTTATAGTATCAATAAGATATTTATAGTTCGATTATTTCATTTGAGTTTTATAATTTGGAGTTGGATTTATTTTGGAGATTGCATGGTGATGGATTTTAAATTGCATAAATGTTTATACTAGTTGGATTAATATAAATATTATCTTTTAGGGAAAAAAGTTTTAATGTCTTATATTTCTATCACATGCATATAATGATAACTTATTTAGTGATTCCTGGCGTAGTTTGGCGGCAACGGCCGACCACCTCGCTTGTCAAAATGCGTAGGGTGTTACAGATGGTATTAGAGTATGGTATTAGGTCCCGTAGGTTGTGAGTCCGTTTTAGCTTCCGCATTACCTATCTTTGATTTCCTTTGATGATGTGTACTCTTAGTTAGAGTCTGATGTTATTTGTTTCTATCTTTTCAGATGGAGAACACTAGGAGATCTGGAGATAGGAGAGAGGTTCGATTTTTGGTCCAGTAGTTCAGGAGAGGCGGGGCTAGTTTATTATGGGTGCCAAGGAGTTAGCGAATATCGCTTGTGAGTCCACGATGACTGGTATTGAGATACGGAGACAAAGGTGGGGAAATCAAGAGGTACAGCAGTAGGGTACACCCGTTTCAGTTTGGGACAGGGTAAGAGCCAGTTTCCATAAGGGAAATCCTCCCACTTTTGCATGGGGATCTTACCCCACGGTTTCTCACCAATATAGGCATGATATAGAGATACAATTGAGATTGGTTGACTACACATATGTGTAGAAACTTATGTTGGCGACATTTAAGCTGGCGGGAGATGAGTTACAGTGGTGGGAAAGTGTCATCACATTTGAGGATAGGGATCATCTGAATTATTGAGACTTTTTGGTAAAATTTAACGACAAATATTTTCCATATTCGATTAGGAGCGCGAATAAGAGGGAGTTTTTGGATTTAGAGCAGGGTTCGACATCAGTTGCTGAATATGAGAAGGAGTTCATAAATCTGTCGATGTTTGTACCGGAGGAGGTGAATACCGAGGCGAAGAAGATGGAATATTTCATCAAGGGTTTTTCATAGTGTATTAAGAAAATAGTAGTTGGCAATCCGGCGTACAACACTTACACCCAGGTGGTGGGCGTCGCACTGTTGTTGTGGCAAGAGAAAGTGAATAACCAAAAGAAGTTGGGTAAGAGACAGGAATCGAGTGGTCAAGGAGGGGAGAACAAGGGTCCTAATGACCAACCATGGAACAGGCAATGATCAGGACAGGAGAAACAGGTCGTTCAGTAAGGCAATGTTGTCTCACAGGGCCCTCGGGGCAGGGGTAGGGACAATAGGGTGAGCGAGCATCAAATAGGCAGTATAGGCATTTTAGAGGCGCATGTTTTAGTTGTGGGTAGATATGTCAATGAGATTCTAGGTTCCCTAAGACACAGGGCCAAGGTCCCCCTGTACCGGCAGCACTAGTAGTGGGTACGTAGGGACCGGTTATGCCTAGGTGTTATTTACTTCCGACTGAGGAGCCTCCGACGGGACAGGCTCAACAAGAGCCAAATAGTGTCTAGTGGGATAGCCTGGTACATATTATTTTCTTTATATATATAGTTGATATGTGTATTATATGTTTTGTTCACTGAGCAGGTGCGTGTAGGATTGGGTGTATGAGCGCCCACTTGTGGCATTCTATAAGTAAGTATATGTAAGCCTTATATTTGCTCAATTTTTACCGTTACGGTTCATCAAATTTCAAGGAAGAATTCCTATTATAGTGTGAAAGTATGTAACACCTCGTAACACCTCGTAGTTCTGGACCGTTTATTTAACCATCGTAATAAAAAGTCAATTTTTTTTAATTTTAATTTAGATTTTTTTGGCATTTAAAATGTTGGTTTTATTAATGGAAAAATAGAAATTTAATCGGATTTCAAATCGGGGGAAAATTGGGTTTTTATTCACTTATAAATATTTTTGGGCCACCTGAGCACCTGCTCAGGGGCGAATCGATTTGGCCCTAGGGGAGAATCGATTCTCACCGGGCAATGTCGGCAAATTTATTAATTTTTAGAGTTGTGTTATATTAAAACTCCTCCACTCCTTAGTATAAAAAAAATTGGGGTTAGGATTTTCTAAATATTTTCACATCAGACTTAAGAGTAGTAGTCTCCCATGTTTACGTCTCCTTTCATTTATAAAATCCTAACCACATTTAAAAGCAAGATTCAACACAAGTTTTGAAGGTTCAAACTGAGTTTTCTCAAGATCGTCCAAGAACGTGTCTTTCTTGTTTTCTCGAGAGGAATGCAACCATCCAATCAGATTTTGCAAACGAATTTTCACAAGAATGAATATTTCAATTTTTTCCCTTTAGAATTATGTATTTTAAATGTTGCCTAAACACTAATAATCATTATTTTCTAAAATAAATTAGAGATATTAATTAGGAAAAGTGAACGAAATTTGAAACTATTTTTATGCAAATCTTTAATACGAATTAATACTCAAAACTCTCGCATGCTTAGATTAGAGGTTCGAATTCCGTTAGAATATAAGGACATTCGCATATTAAAATAAATCGTATGAAGTTTTAAATTAAATTCGACTCGTAAAATCATGTTATTTATGTGTCTCTTGTAGAATAGAAAATTGTCATTGTACGCCTCGAATTGTGTATATGTACGAATATTATATAAGTTGTAAAAAATAAAAATTGTTTAATGAAAATTAGAATTTAAATGGACGCATATTGGTTAAATTGGATTCCATACATTTAAGTGGAAGAATTGCATTATGATTGGAAAATATGCCTTAGATGAACATTAGTTGTGTGAATATTTAATGACACGGGGATGATGGTATTTTTAGAGTAGTTATGATTTCATATTATTTTAGGTTGCTTGCTAGGTATGGGACTAGTAAGTAGGCCCTTATTGTTATAACACTTTCTTGGTATGAGACTAGTTAGTGTAGGTTTCATGGATGGGTAATTTTAGGGTGGGGCTAAATTGTACATTATTTCAGTGGTTCGTTAGCATAGATGCTAGACTAGGTAGTAGATATGGGTAGATATTATTCCTAAATGGTAGGTTAGGATATACTTTTATTTTGGAGACCTCTAGGTATGGGACTAGGTATGGTTTGAGTATTTATGCTCCATTAAAGGGTGGGTCTAATTGAAAGTAATGAGAACTTGAGAAAATTGATAATTAATACCTAAGATAATAAATGGGTATAAAATGGGTTTGCGCCGCGAGTATGTGGAGAACTAACGATAATTGGGTTGACTGGATATAGCGGCGTGAGTGTGTGTTGGCATCCTGAGTATGTGCAAGGCTATCAATATTTAGGCCGACTGACTATAGTGACGTGTTGTGCGTGGAACCTCATGAGTATGTGTATAGCTAACGAAATTGGGTTGAGTAGCTATAGTGAAAGGAATGGGTGTGATGTTGCAGAACCTTAAGCCCTCCAAGAGTATGTTCATGACCAATAAAAAGGTTAACTGGCTATAGTGTTGTCGCATGAATAAGAATAACTGGATAATTAAATTAAGTAAGAATAAGAGTTAAGGTTTAAACTTAATGATCGAAATGTCATAATTGGAATTGTACATTGGGGGTGGCTTAGTTGTGCGGGTAGATAGTGGTAGTTATTTTTACTCGCATATTAATATATATCTCGTTGAACTTAAAATACTCTACTGTGATATTTATCATGTATAATGCTTTTATCTGGGTTTACGGACCCTAATTGGGAGGAGTAGTTAGTATTCATGTGGTGGGCTCTGAACCATTGCGTTGACTAACATTTCAGGTATAGTGCTGAAGTAGCTACATGGGATGGATTGGAGATTTTGGGGAGTGTAGCTGGAGATATATTTTATCTTCTTTAGTAGTTTAGATTTACTTTTCTTTCCTTCATTTTTATTATGAGACTATCATTATAGATTGGGTGGGCCAATCAGTTCCATAGTTGTTTATAGTTCCAGTCAGACATTTGTATTTGGATTATTTCATTTGAGTTTTAATAGTTTGGAGTTGGATTTATTTTGGAGATTACATGGCGATGGATTTTAAATTGCATAAATGTCTATATTGGTTGGATAAATCTGAATATTATCTTGTGGGATTTTTTTTAATGTCTTATATTTCATTCTCATGCTAAGAATGCAAGCTTATTTAATGACGACCGACGTAGTTTGGCGACGACGGTTGGCCACCTCGTTTGTCGGAATGCACATCGTGTTACAGTCGTGTTGTAAAGCAGGTTGTTATGAAGGATCTCATGAACACGCATATGTCTGAAGGGACCTTAGTGAGGGATCGCATTCTAAAGATGACCGCTCTTCTCAACGAGATTTAAATCCTTGGATCAAAACTCGATGAGGAAAAGGTTGATATTATTCTCCAATCGCTGCCTACGTCTTTTAAGTAGATTCTCTTCAATTACAACATGAAAAGAATTTCTTACTCTTTATTGAAATTACTAAAACAACTTCAAGAAACAAAGGGTCTCATCAAAAAGTCTGGAAGTGACTTTGTTACTGATAAAGGTTCTAATTCTAAGTCTAATGGAAAGAAGAAGAAAAAAATGGTTCAGAAACATATCAAGGGACCTCAGGCACCTCACGGGCCTCAAGGAGGTGTGAAAAACCCCATGGACGGGTGTTTTATTTGAAAGAATTCAGGACACTGGAAGAAGAATTATATAATTTTCGTTAAGAAATATAACAATGAAAGTATTTTCCATTCACTTATCATTGAATCTTGTTTTGTGGTTTGTACTACCGGTACCTGGTGTGTAGATAGGGGATCCATTAATCATGTATGCAATTCTTATAGGGATCCAGGAAACTAGGAGGCTAAGTGATTGAGAGATGTACTTGACTATGGTAGATTCTATGAGAGTAGCAGTAAATGCTATGGGAGATATTTATTTAAGTTTCAATAGTAATAAAACTTTTCTTTTGAAACATATTCTTTATGTACCTTCCATTAGAAGGAACTTGATTTGAGTTAAAGTTTGGCACTTTATGGATATTCAATTTGTTTTAATGATGTAGTTATTATTAAGATTTTTTTTATTTGTTCTAGTACATTACTGGATAATCTTTATGTTGTGAACCCTATCGCTCCCACACAGTAAATTAATATTTTGCTTAATTTAATCGAATCAAGTTTAAAGAGAAAGAAACCCTCCTCAGTAAACCAAATGCATATTTGGCCCTTACGCCTAGGTTATATTAACCAAAAAAGGATTCGTAGACTGGTCGTAAGTGGGAAACTAAGCTCATTGGAAGTGGAGGTGCTTCCAATTTGTGAATCATGTTTAGAAGGTAAAATGACTAAGAAGCCATTCTCAGCCAAGGGATATAGAGTTAAAAAACCATTGGAATTAGTTCATTCTAATCTATGTGGGCCTGTGACAAATTGGTCAAGGGGGGGGGGGGGGCTTTAAGTATTTTATGACTTTCTTAGATGACTACTCAAGGTTCGGGTACATTTATCTAATGCACCATAAGTCTGAAGATTTTTATAAATTCAAAGTGTATAGGGCGGAAGTGGAAAATTATTTAGGTAAACGTATCAATAGAGTACGTTTTGATCATGGTGGCGAGTACCTCTTAGTGGAGTTTAGGTAGTATCTAGAAGATGAAGTGATTAAAAGTACCCTTTCTAAATCTGATGGGGTTTGTATTGGCATAATTTTATAAAAGCAGTCCCAAATACACTCTGGTCATTGAACACACTAAACATAATCATAAAAAGATTTTTAAAGTATTTGAAAATCAATTTTTTTAATCCTCAAAAACCTAATTTAAAATTATTTAATATAACCTATATTTTTGTATTTATACATCCTATATGTATTTTATACTCAAATATTTTATATATTATCAATTTCTTGGTTTTATAATTTTCCAGATATTTAAATTAATTTTCATATTTTATGTGATTTTCTAGATTTTTTAAATGATGATTTAAACATTTTGAAAGAAACAAAATTAAAATCATTTTTGTTTCTTAATTAAATTCCTCTTATATTTAAAACGACGGTGTTTTAACTTATGAATGATCATTTTGGTTTAATCCACGTGATTGGTTTTGGACCAATCAGAGGCTGGTGTGTTGTCCATGCGATTTCATATTGCATGAGCCTTGATCTTGACTTCTCGAATGATGGGTTCTGGGACTATTTCACCATACTTCCCTCCATAGTGCTATGGTTATTTATGCATGTACCCTCACCGACCCCTATTTTATGCGATGCCTATTCTGCCCTCAGATGACCTTGATGTTTACCTCTTTGCATTTATTTATTGGGGAATTACCTTTTTACTTGATTCATTCCTATGTCTTTATAAATAGAGGGTTTGGGGTTTATTTCTAAATATCGAGAAAAATCTTAAAAACCAAACCTAACACTGTCAAAATTTCTTTAGACCCCTCTCTCTCTGTAAACTAGTTCAAATCTTATATCAATTTGAGAGATTTCCTAAGACCTTTTCTAAATACTTTTTATCCAACAAACCTTACAACATAAATTTTATGTGAATATGAGTGTTTAGATTTAGGGTTCGGAAGTTTGAGAGTTATTCTGGGTATGAAAGTTAGAGAGTTATTATGGGTTTTTATTGTTTGAAAGCTTTTTGGAGTTTTCTGGATTTGATCGTTTTAAAGCTTTTTGGAGTTTTCTGGGTTGGATCGTTTGAGGCTGAGTGAGTTCACTGACTTAAAACTCCTATTTTTCTTTTGATCTGCTAGGGTATAACTTCTAACTCTTTTACATACTTTCAAACCAATATATTGTGTTTATATGAGTTTTTGAGATTTTGTATGTGTTAAACTGCTTTGACACGTTTTAAACAAATCCTAGTTTTTGTCAACCTTTTTTTTTCTCGGATTGATTTATGTAAGTCCATTTGTAGTTCGTAAAATTTGTGATCTAAAACCTTTTTATACTCAAACTGAATTTTTATTTTCCACGGTTGTAATGGACTTGTGGTGTGTGTGGTCTTAGAACTAAAAGACCCGGAGTTTTTTAGCACGCTAGTTTTCTTTTTAACAAAATTATTATGTTCAAATTCCCTTCTCCTCATCTCCATAGGTTTCAACTTTTATTAATTATACTTTGAACATCACACCAACCTGAACTAAGTTTTTTTTGTGTATATATTCAACCATTTAAGTTTAAAACGTTTTCACCAAAGAGTTAAAAGAGAATTTTAAGCTTAATACTTTTGTGTAATAGATTACTTTCAAGTGGTATCAAAACAACAAGATTACTTTGGTTTTAAAAGTTATTTTTACTCTTTAAGCTTGAACTCTTTTAAAACTTATTTTAAATGGAAGACTAAATTTTAGTTTTGTATGTCCTCCTATGTTTGATGGTGCAAAATTTTCTTACTGGAAAGTAAAAATAACTGTACATATCCAATAGTTGGAAAAATTATGTATGAGATATGGTTGAAAATGTTTTTTTCTGTACCAACTAAAGTTATTGATGAAGGTGATGTTCAAAGAATTGAAACAAAAAATCTTTCTGAATGGACTAGAAAGGAGAAACTAAAGTTCACAGTAAAATAATAAAGGTAGTAATGCTATTTTGCAAGTAGGGGTGAGTTTAAGTTTAAAAGAATCTCAACCTGCACCTTCTCCAAGGTCGCTTGGGACATTTTAATATCTACCCATGAGGGTGATGCTAGGGTTAAAAAGGTTAAGTCACAATCATCAGTTCACAGGTATGATACCATGTTTATGAAATATAATGAAAAATTTGATGATTTTTATCTTAGGTTGCAAGATATAGTTAATCAATCAATTGCTAATGGTATTGTATATGCTGATTCTGAAATTTTTGCTAAAATAATTAGATTTTTACCTCATACTTTTCCTATGAGGAAACATGCCATAAAAGAAATGGTTGATCTTAACATGACACCTGAACTATTATGTAATGAAATGAAAACATTTGAACTTGAAACTGCTTTAAGTGAAAATCAAGGAGGAAAAGAAAAATCACACACTACACAACCATCTTTAGTGTTTAAATCCTATATTAACAGTCTTGCCTTTGTATCTTCTTTATCTAATATAGGTGATTATTATGTTTCTCTTGAGTCATTAGATAATGAAATTTTTTTACTGTCTAAACATTTTAAGAAATTTTTTAAGTTTAGTAATAAATTTTCTTATGGAGAAGGACAACCTAATTATACTAGTAAGCCAAATGAAAAATAGTTTGAAAATAAATCTTTTGAAAAATATGACCATAACAAGGATTTAATTCATATTAAGTGTAGAATTTGTAATGAATTTAGTCATTATACTAATAAATATTTTTCAAAAACTAAATGTCAATCTTCTCAAAAAGCCCATTTATCTAAAACTTGGGATGATAGTTCTAATTATAACAAAGACTGTAGTGATAGTTGTAATAAGCTTATGGCTTTCACTTCTATTTGTTTAAATGAGTCTGATGATGGTGTTGATAATTTCTCTATTATGTATGATGATTCTGAATTATTCATAAACAATTATGATTTACCTCTTTTAAATATTTTATTACTTGTTAAAGCTCCTGTGCATAATCTTACTCCTCCTATTGTATCTAAACCTCTTAATGATTCTTATTCTATTTACCACGATGAAAATAATAATTATAATGGATCTTCCCTTAGACTAGAATCTTTTAATAGTGAATGTGATTATGATAACCTACATTTTAAGAAACTTTATGTCTACTTTAAAAAAGTGTATTCATTTAGGAAAAGTTAATGCTAGGCTGTTATCTAAAATTTTTGTTCTCAATAATCAAAGTAGATTAATTTCGGATGAATTTTCTATGTAATTAGAAGAGCCCGAGACTGAAAATTTGATGTTAGAGAAAATATTTCAAAAATAAATGAAAGTTGTTTTTCATTAGAATAAAAACACAAAGCTGTCTTAACTGATTTTGATGAATCACAAATTAAATTGAAAGAAGCTTTGAACAAACTAAATTCTTTTAACGAATATGGAATCATTTTAAAATAACTTTTGAATTCTGGAAAGTCTTCTTATGGTGATCAAGAAGGAATTGGTTTTAGATGAAAATAAAGTTTTGAAACAAATTTTGTATCCTCCAATATAAATTGTCCAGAATCCTCAAAAGTTGATATGTCGATTTCGCATTTTCAAAAACAGAAACTTACTCAAGCTCCTAATACTGGTAAGCAGATTTATCACAACAATTTTTATTGCAAAACTAGTCACTTAGAACAATTTTTTTATAAAAGATTAAATCAAAACAGAAAAAATGGAAAAATTAATTGACATAGGAGAACCATTAAGGTTGAACCTGTTAAGAAACCCATGCCACCTAAGCCATTGATATACAAATTGAAAAATTATTTTCCAAAAACTAAGGCGGTTTGGATTAGAAAAGAAAAACTCAGTTATCAACTGAGATGTAATGTTATTGTATCAACATTAAATATCTCTCAGTGGTACCTTGATTCTAGGTTTTCCATTCATATGACTTGGGACAAATCAAAATTTCCCATTTTAAAAACTCTTGTTTGTGATAACCCGCTCACTAAAATATGGGGTGGCCAGCCCGAATACTCCAATATAACAGGAATCTCAGATGGAATCATTCTCAGCATCATAACGATATATAAAGTATACAGGATAACCACTCAATATTTTAGAAAAACGGGTTGCCAAAATTTTTAGTTTTTAAAGTTAAGAAAAGAATTTAAACAACCCAATTTAAAAAGAAAGTGGAAACCCAAGGACATATATTACATTAACAATGATTATTTAATAAAGTACCGAATATGATGCCGGTCATTAAGTACATACCACGTATTACCAAATTTTAAAGTAGATTACATAATACATTACAATAAGCAATTACAACAACTTGGGCCACACGCCCGAATAAAATACCCGATCCTAACTAGAGTGAAAAAATGAAAGCGGCTATACAATATAACCCGTAATGCCCGTAAAGTATCATGGCTACTCAAAAGCACCGGCATAGAAAAGTCAGAACAGGCGTCCTTGCGACGGAGTACCTGAGCGGATACAAGATGCATGCACAACGAGAAATATGAACGGGTCAGGGCTCGGTTTTTTATGATCACCAGATGAATAAAAAGCATGACAGTATATGCATAGTAAATAATGAATAATAGTAATGAGGATCTGCCTACACAATTCAATGTATAAACTAGGACAATTCAACTAATCATAAATCCAATTTAGTCAAACTAGAGAATAAGGATGATTAATCATGAATTAAAACTTTCACCACGTACACTTATTCTTTTCATATATCTATTCCTTAACAGGAAATATATAATCACAATTTTATGCTCTATATGGAACTCTTATCTCAATTTTACATTTTGTAAAAATCCTTTCCTTATCAGGAATATAATCATTTTCAAATGCTCTTTGTGGCATTTCAATGTGCTCTTTATGGAACTTCATTATGCTCTTTATGGCATATATAGTCCATCAAGTCCCACTTGATAAAGAATAGTTATAATTATATTTATATAACGATTCTAAGACCGCCCGTCCGGGTTTTCCCACTGTGCGCGCCCCTAAATGACTATCATCTTCCAGGGCCTATCATCAAGACAACCTGGGATCCTACCGAAACGTCAAAAAGCGGACACATGCCTGCGGGGTAGTCATAACCACACCCGGAATTACCTACCCATCGCAGAAAATATACCACAAGCGCTCATATGGCCTAGGATTATATCCACCCTGCATTCACTAGCCAGGGGGCTTCACCTCACGTGCGAACTTCCCTTAAGATGGCATTTAGAGAGGGTGTGTTTAAACCATTTTTATTTACCATATTCAAAATCAAGTAAATTATCATTTACCATAGTCAGAATTTAGTAAATTATCATTTACTTAAAATCAATACCATTTCCATTTGATTTTCATTTTCATTTCCATTTTTCAGGTGTATGTTCCATTTATAGGAAACCATAATCATTTACATTTTTGTTAACTACATTAAATTTCCTCCGGAGCCATACCTAATACATCTCATCATTGTAACCTCAATGAATGAATAAACTTTCAATTTATTCTTCCAACCTTCTTTTGTGGTGTTATTATAAACCATGAAGACTAATATAGCCCAATTGAGCTTCTAAAGTCTCCCAAACATAACACTATGACTCCTAGTTTCATAAAAATCAACTAGAAGAGAAAGGATGCCCTAACATCAATTGGCATATCCCCGAAAAAGCTCCCACATAACCCATTTCTAATGTAGGGTAATCACTCAACTCATCTAGGACTCTAGGACTCTAAATTTACTTCATAAAAGAAGGTTCTTAGGTTCTAAACCTAAAGGAAAGGGTTAAAATTCACTTAAGAAAATCACTCAAAAGTGCAGGATTTCCGAATCGATTCGGCTTGGACGAATCGATTCGGTCAGAAAAGCGAATTGATTCGGACCAGCCGAATGGATTCGGTCAGGAAAACCCGACTTCTTAATAATTGCCGAATCGATTAGGTAAGGCCGAATCGATTCGGTCCACTCAGAACTGGACACTGCCCCTCTAGCGAATCGATTTGGTCAGGCCGAATCGATTCGCCCCTACGAATTTGCCAAGCATGGGTTTAAGGGTTATGAACCCTAAATTCCCCAAACCTCATATCTCTTCCATTTCAAACACATCCAACCGCATTTATTTACCCAATAATCATCCTACATGATTTATAACCACTATAATCCACAATTTCGTCATCAAAATTAAGATTAGAGTTTAAATCCCATAAATTCCATTTTTGATCCATAAATGCAAATACACAACTATCACACAAATTATTCATCTTAAATCACATATTAGCAACTTGAAAACTTGCCTTAGAGTTAAAATCTCAGATTTCTTTTGGGGTGGAAGCAATCCCAAATCTTCAATCTCCAAATCTCTCTTCTTTCTCCACTTTTCTCTTCCTCTCTCTTTCTCTCCTTTTCTCTCTATGTTTAAGACATATAATATGTGACACCCCGAATAATTAAATACCGGGTAGCTACTCCTTTATTAAATTAATACAAAATGCCAAGTTGGTTCAGTTCATAGCATCACTGTCGAAAAATGTTTTAACAATTACTAGCCACCTAATATTTAAAAAGTGAGTTGTCAATTTTAATTAAATCTGATTAACATGCAATAAGTAGATTATGAAATGCTAACATAACCACCACAACATAATGACAATAGAATAACCATAAAATAGAAATCAATCTGGAGGAATACTCCTCACAACAATCCGAATACTGAAATCAACAAATACCAAGTCTGCATCACTAAATTAATTACAACCCAAAATCTGAAATAACTGAATACATAAAGTGTCTCTAAAAGGAAATGGGAGACATGCCCAACAGATGAGAAGATCTTGTAATATAGAGTCAAGATCGAAAGTGGAGGCGTCTACTATCAAGGTTCTGTAACTTCCACAGCAGCTACAATGCGTCACCTGAATGGAATTCCTATGCTTGATGTCCTTGTGGCTGGGCACCTAAAAGGTTTTTACAAGAAAATATATTTGGAAGCAAACAGGTCAGAGCCTGTTAGTGAAAACAGTTTAAAGTATAGCAAGTGTTTTAATGACATTAAAACAATTAATGCAAAATACATGTTAGGACATGCTCTCACGTGAAATTCTCACCTCTCAACTATCTGTGCACTCCTAACGTACCCGTACCCATTCTAGTTATTCCATATCTAACTAGTCCAAAATAAAATCTAACATTACTATACGATTCACGCTTAAATTACGATATCTTCATTTAAACAGAGAGCTTTACATTTATTCTCAGTTTCCCATATTAGTAATACTACTTACTAGAAGATTTCCACTTTTATCTTTACAAAAACGTTGCTATTATTTGTATTCGCATTTATACATGACAGTGCATTTCAATTAAGCGTATATTATTCTCATCATAAATATACAATATTAGCACCCCGAGGCTAAGCTGCGGTGCACACATACTCTGCTATCCAATCCCGGTGCATCACGTACATAAGGACCACGCATTCCAAATCTCTTAGGAATCGTTCTCAATTAACAACAATCACAAATAATGGAGGCGAACATAGTTCACATCACATGGGTCACGCACATACCTACGCTTCCATGATCAACAAACTTATTAACTTCTCAATAAGTCCTTATCTGACCTGTGTCCTCGAGGTACCAAGCTAAATCTCCTCGTAGGCACACAAAGATTAGCTGGCCCAGATCGAACGCCGACCTCCTATGATAGCAAGTATGGTATACACAGAAAATCACATATACTAAGCATTCACACTTATTAGATATCTCAGTATATAAATAGAGGTATACTTCTCGTTCTTATCCCATCATTTACTATTATACGTTTATAAGTTCCTGTTCTAAATGCATTAGAGTTGTTAACTCTTCTCACATCGTAATTAGGTACTCATTTCCAAATCCACAATTATCATCTGGTTTACTATAAGATTCTGAGTTATACTCCTCAACGTACCCCAATTCTCACAATTATACCCACTAGTCAATAAGGGAAGGTTAATTCTCCATTAATTAAGTCTACGGGACATTTGAAATAAAATCAGGCCTAAAAGGCCATTCTGTCAACTCGTTAGAAGTCTCGTTCGAACGAGGTCGTTCGAACGAGTGTCATTCGAATGAAAGGCTTCGAACGAACTACCAACTCGTTAGAAGGGATACTATCATCTCGTTAAAAACTCGTTCGAAAGAGGTCGTTCGAACGACCTGGGTAGGTCTTCTAGCGAGATGGCAGAACACGACCAGAAATCTACAAAATTCATTTTTCTTCCTTTTTCTCTTTTCTAAATCCCTCCTATGATCATCCAAACTCAGTTTTAATGTTTTTAAACTACACTAAGTCCTCCTAGGTCACTCTTTAACATATACATGGGGTCAATACCTCCTAAATCAACATGTAATCATCATAATTCCCAAATCTTGTCCCAAACCCTATAAATATGAACACATAATTTAATGTCTACAATTACTCCTTATAAATCCGTTTTTACATCATCAAAAGATATATTTTGGATAATAAATTCATCCATAAACATTCTACATGCAATCCCTATATAAGATTTATGAGTTCTATCTCCATTTTCATGGGTTTTCATCAAACTTTCAATACAAGACATATATTCAATTCTAAGCATGGAGGAAACATTCGTTTGAAATTATGTAATTAAACCACTTGCCTTAGATGTTCTGATTTGATGTTGAAGGATGAAGGTTGATTCTCCTCTTTCTCTCTACAGATTTCTCTCAAAGATGGTGATGGTGGCTAGGGGTTTCTTTTGGAACCTCTTAAGACTCTCCCTATAACTCCCATAGCCCACTACTTGATAAATGCTGATAATGGACTTAATGGGTTCATTATTAATATAAAATAAATCTCTAAAATTCGTGGGTTTTAATTCCCCTATTTTTAAAATTACCAAACTACCATTTTGGGTTGCCGGTATGGCCAAAAAATGCCCCGGGACCCAAACTAGACCTCCGGCTAGTGTTTTCTGACTATTTCGACCCTTCCGGACACGTTGGCGCACTCAAAATGACCATTCGATTGATAAAAATATAATTCACTTTTTAATTTAAATAATTTCATTCCTGACGCGACTGGCACGCGCGTCCCAACTAAATTTCCAAATTGTCGTATTTCTGCCTCGCGATAATTTTAATATTTTCAATACTCATGAAATTTTCAATTTTAACATCCTAATCAAATACCAACTCACATCTCGCTAGTATTTATATTCGGATTAATTCCCAATTAATTCTCATTTAATTCAATTAATCCCTTAAATAAATATCAATAAAATTACGGGGTATTACATAATAGGGAAATTAGGGGATTTAGAAGACTAAAATCGGGGCTTAAGTCTAAAGTTCCCAACTTAAGTGGTTAATACCACATAAAAATGACTCGCAAATAAACATATAAATCAAAACCAGGTAAAAGTGACCGAAATACAAAAATACAATATGACACTTATTTTGACTGTCTCGCACCTTCTGGGACTGACTACGCCCTCTAAACTGGCATCAGGCAATTTTATAAATTATTTCGAGTTACAGTTTCATTTAAACCTTAATGTAATTTAAAACATATGACACCATAAAACATACAACCGAATGATATTTACTTTCTCATGCAGTAAATATGCAACGTTCCAGTAAATATTAACCTTCAACTCATTTATTTAATATTTACTCTAGTTCCAACATTTTATATAATTACCTTATGCGGTAAATTAATATAAAATTAGCCTCCTAAAAGCGAGGGTTGTTACATACTCCCCCCCTTATGAGGGAATTTTGTCCTCAAAATTCAGGCGTACCCCAATCATATAAAGGGTATATTATTTCGAACTATTGTTCTATCACCCTTAACAAACCCCTCGTTATTATGGCGTCCCAAATGGACTCGGACTAAGGTCGTCACTAACGATCTCAATTTACATTCTTTGTGCTCCACATAGCACCAAATCGTTCATCACGAACTATCGATCCTAACTTCCTATGGCGGAAGACGATGCCCACATGACTCGGCGCAATTTACCTTGCCTCTAGAATCACGTTGCATCTCTCCTCAGGGATACTCACACCAACACTGAATGGCTTAAACCCAACTCTACTCAACTTCTCTTCGCATAGGCGTATCCCTTCAAAGTATACTGCTCAATAAGCCCAGTCATTAAAGAAATGCTCCGGGACCATCCCAAGTCCAAGGAATATATTATCCGCTGGTTCCACCAATGAGTATGCGAATTTCTCAACCGGATACACTAGGCCACTCACGGTTCCATAGCATAGGAAAGATCCAAATTATTGTACGGGAGTTTCCATCCATACAGCTATTACTCCCCTCTACCTATATAGACTAAGGCGCACATTCGAGGTATGCCTTTCGTCATTGGGTTAACTTCCTCCATTCCTCCGTCCACATTAGGGTGGTAAGATATACTCCATTTCCATACGGTTCCCATTTCTCCATATAAAGCGGGGTTTACTCTTCTAAATATAGTCCACCCATAAGGCCAGAAAGAAACAATTTGGTCGAATGATCAACGATTTCTCGAATAGGATCCTGACCAGCTCGATGCCGGAAATTCAAAGAAAACATCTATGAATATACCTTTCTTCATTCCACCACTACTCTTCTTCACACGAGTAGGTGAAATGGTCAGTCACCAACGTGAATGCTCGTTCTACTTGGTATTCCATGCATTCACTAATTTTTCGACGGGTTTTCTACTCGTCACATCTACTACCCAAATCGCTTTCCCCTAGAGAAAGGGAATATCTCATTGATAGTCCTATATGAACTTTATACACCAACTCGATTCCTTCCACAATATAATGCAACAACTTGTTGCTCGCGAGAAAGACCAAATTCCCTGCCCATGAAGTAGTGCCTCATTTCTTTAAGGCGATCACTACCGCAATGAATTTTAAATCAAGCATGGAATAACACTTCCCACAAAGATTAAGCTTGTGAGACGCATAAAAAATGGGTCCATGCTCCAGTCTTATTACTCCCCATTCCTGGCAGAGACTTTTTCGTTAAATTCACTCTCGAGCTTAACAACATGGGCTTAGGAGAAAAATTAACTCCTCATTTTAACTCCCCCAAAGTTAAGTTACCAACATAACCCTCCATCCAAGAAGGGCCTCATCTCCTTCGGCTTAACCTTCCAAACCTCTTGAGATTCCATACTTCTCGTTCCTAGGGACCTAATCCCTCTTTGAGTTAACCCACAATCTATTCGTGGTCAACTCCCTACAGCCTTCCTAAATCAACGTCACATACCCTAATGGCCTTATGTACTAATAATCCTAAAGTCAATCTATATATATCCTATCTAAGTCATAAATGTATTATACAAGGTATATCCCTAGTGCCCAAGACCTCTCTCAACTTTCGACATATGCTCGGTTTCATGCGTGGGATGTCTCGCCGAAGCAAAATCCAAACAAGAAACCCTCCCGTTACACTACTACCTCGCATCGTCGATCATCAAGATATAACGGTCTAAGACACATGATCGGGACCGATAGAATTCTAACTCGCAACCCTACTAATGAGATTCTACTTATATGTCTTACCATGTCAAATAATTAAAGGTTTCAACTAATCGGACATTTGCTTTCTATAAAGTCTTTCAAATATTTATCCCACTATATATACATGGCCTTTTCGTCAAGGCATAACCAGAAGTCTCAAATTGACTTCATATCTCAGTCTCCCTCACATCGATCAGAGGAGAGAACTATATACAGTGCTTCTATCTCGCACTTTAGTAGCCCTTAATCACTCAACTACGTGATTCTCGGCTAAACCTTTCAAACCAATTCTCAATCAACAAAATAAAATAAAATAAGAGAAAGGAAAAATAGCATCTCTCCACTCCCAACGTCGTTAAGGTTCATGCGTGGAGCGTCCCGCAAAAGCGGTATCCAAACAAGGAACCCCTCCTATGCATTACTACTTAATCTTATTGGTCGTGGAGATAAGGCATAACAACCACATACAATGCAAACAAATAACCAAACACTCAACCAAGGTAACACATACTACACATATACATTTAAAATATTATCACTCGCCTCATAACGAGTGAAGAAAACATAAAACTTCCCTACCACGGAAGTCATATAATTACCCTTTCCATAATAGTGTCGATACTATTACAAGCTCGATATACACACCCGAATCTAGAGTAAACACAATGCTACTCTACCTTACCATGGGGGATGCACCACCCACTACTAAGGTGGAATTCCTACCAACATTTATGCCAATCACCCCGGGCAAAACTAATGGTTCTCTTACACCGTACTCGAGTCTTATCAAAACCAATATTACTTCCATCAACTCCCCAACTAGGCACTTTATCTTTGCCTTTGATCTCCAATCAACATAATCAAAATAAGTGATTCTACACTCCAAGTCATAGCCATTGTTTCGTCCCCGGCTGCCAAATAATTTCGCACGCAGTCCCTTTTTTCTTTCAACAAAAGAGAACATCCTACCGGTCTCCCTTTCCTTAGTTTAATGAATTCTTGCCGGGCGGATGGCGGATATCCCCCAATGGGGTTTCATGAACACTGTTCCTTCAGAAGTGTTTACGACACTTATTATGGATCCTATAATCCCACTAAAGGGCTCTATTTTCCTTATACCTACCTTACTTTGGTGTACGACCTCCGTAACCGTATAACTCTTTATTCACTGTCGGCCTCTGATCGAACCTCACGTGAACGTTTGAGAATTTATCTTCTCCTCAGTCCAGTTATCCCAGAGAAACTCGTTGTTGAAAATGTCCACCGGCTTTCTCCATGGGCCAAACTTCCTGCACCCACAAATGTGGGGACTACGTTCCCACCATTTGAACGCTAATCCTATGGGTGAAGGATTTTACTCCATCCTTTTCATCTGGGCACTTCTATACCCCTCTCCAGGACAAATCTCTTGGACCCTATGCATCCACCAAATGAGGACGCATCTCCTCCCTCTTACTTCAGCACGTGGTCCTTATCATGGGTTCCTCTCCCCTTCAATTTAACGTTGCTTGAAATCTCAAGCTTAGTACCACTCTCTGCTTCTAGTGGTACTTGGAAAAATACATCCACGGTAATTGATAGTCGCAGTAGCAATATAATAAAATGCTAAAAATATGGAGCGACCTCCAAAGCAATCCTCATCCCTGACCACAACTTATATTATAGTTCTTAGTGATCCCATCTCATAACTCCACCACGACCTTCCCTGGTGCCCTTCTTCAACTGACCTACGAGTCTCACACGATCGCGCAAAAGATCCTATGGTTTCTACCTCATGGCTGGAGAATGAATTCTCATAAGAAAAATCAACGATCTTAATCCTAAGGCTCTATGTCAAATCAAAAGCAACGCTGAAAACTTAACGCGTCCACACCGATTCCTAAGGACTCTAGAACCTGATGCTCTGATTCCATCTGTGACAACCCGCTCACTAAAATATAAGGTGGCCAACCCGAATACTCTAATATAACCGGAATCTCGGATGGAATCATTCTCAGCATCATAACGATATATAAAGTATACAGGATAACCACTCAATATTTTTAAAAAACGGGTTGCCAAAAATTTTAGTTTTTAAAGTTAAGAAAAGAATTTAAACAACCCAATTTAAAAAGAAAGTGGAAACCCAAGGACGTATATTACATCGACAATGATTATTTAATAAAGTACCGAAATGATGCCGGTCATTAAGTACATACCACGTATTACCACATTTTAAAGTAGATTACATAATACATTACAATAAGTAATTACAACAACTTGGGCCACACGCCTGAATAAAATGCCTGATCCTAACTAGGGTGCAAAAATGAAAGCGGCTATACAATATAACCCGTAATACCCGTAAAGTATTGTGGCACCGGAATAGAAAAGTCAGAACAAGCGACCTTGCGACGGAGTACCTGAGCGGATACAAGATGCATGCACAACGAGAAATATGAATGGGTCAGGGCCCGGTTTTATATGATCACCAGATGAATAAAAAGCATGACAGTATATGCACAGTAAATAATGACTAATAGTAATGAGGATCTACCTACACAATTCAATGTATAAACTAGGACATTTCAACTAATCATAAACCCAATTTAGTCAAATGAGAGAATAAGGATGATTAATCATGAATTAAAACTTTCACCACGTACACTTATTCTTTTCATATATCTATTCCTTAACAGGAAATATATAATCACAATTATAGGCTCTATATGGCACTTTTATCTCAATTTTACATTTTGTAAAAATCCTTTCCTTATCAGGAATATAATCATTTTCAAATGCTCTTTGTGGCATTTCAATGTGCCCTTTATGGCACTTTATTATGCTCTTTATGGAATATATAATACGTCAAGTCCCACTTGATAAAGAATAGTTATAATTATATTTATATAACGATCCTAAGACCGCCCGTCCGGGTTTCCCCACAGTGCGCGCCCCTAAATGACCATCATCTTCTAGGGCCTATCATCAAGACAACCTGGGATCCTACCGAAACGTCGGGAAGCGGCCATATGCCTGCGGGGTAGTCATAACCACACCCTGAATTACCTACCCATCGCAAAAAATATACCACAAGCGCTCATATGGCGTAGGATTATATCCACCCTGCATTCACTAGCCAGAGGGCTTCACCTCACGTGCGAACTTCCCTTAAGATGGCATTTAGAGAGGGTATGTTTAAACCATTTTTATTTACCATATTCAAAATCAAGTAAATTATCATTTACCATAGTTAGAATTAAGTAAATTATCATTTACTTAAAATCAATACCATTTCCATTTCATTTTCATTTCCATTTCCATTTCCATTTTTCAGGTGTATGTTCCATTTATAGGAAACCATAATCATTTACATTTTTGTAAACTACATTACATTTTCTCCGGAGCCATACCTAATACATCTCATCATTGTAACCTCAATGAATGAATAAACTTTCAATTTATTCTCCCAACCTTCTTTTGTGGTGTTATTATAAACCATGAAGACTAATATAGCTCAATTGAGCTTCTAAAGTCTCCCAAACATAACACTATGACTCCTAGTTTCATAAAAATCAACTAGAAGAGAAAGGATGCCCTAACATTAATTGGCATATCACCGAAAAAGACCCCACATAATCCATTTCTAATGTAGGGTAATCACTCAACTCATCTAGGACTCTAGGACTCTAAATTTACTTCATACAAGAAGGTTCTTAGGTCCTAAACCTAAAGGAAAAGGGTTAAAATTCAATTAAGAAAATCACTCAAAAGTGCAGGATTTCCGAATCGATTCAGGCTGGACGAATCGATTTGGTTAGAAAAGAGAATCGATTCGGACCAGTCGAATCGATTCGGTCAGGAAAATCTGACTTCTGCATAATTGTCGAATCAATTCGGTAAGGCCGAATCGATTCGGTCCACTCAGACATGGACACTTCCCCTCTAGCGAATCGATTCGATCAGGCCGAATCGATTTGCCCCTTCGAATTTGCCAAGTATGGGTTTAAGAATTATGAACCCTAAATTTCCTAAACCTCATATCTCTTCCATTTCAAACACATCTAACCACATTTATCTACCCAAGAATAATCCTACATGATTTACAACCACTATAATCCACAATTTCATCATCAAAACTAAGATTAGGGTTTAAATCCCATAAATTCCATTTTTGATCCATAAATGCAAATACAGAACTATCACACAAATTATTCATCTTAAATCACGTATTAGCAAGTAGAAAACTTTCCTTAGAGTTGAAATCTCAGATTTCTTTTGGGGTGGAAACAATTCCAAATCTTCAATCTCCAAATCTCTCTTCTTTCTCCACTTTTATCTTCTTCTCTGTTTCTCTCCTTTTCTCTCTATGTTTAAGACATATAATAGGGAAATTAGGGAATTTAGAAGACAAAAATCGGGGCTTAAGTCTAAAGTTCCCAACTTAAGTGGTTAATACCACATCAAAATGACTCGTAAATACGCATATAAGTCAAAACCAGGTAAAAGTGCCCGAAATACAAAAATACAATATATGGCACTTGTTTTGACTGTATCGCACCTTCCGGGACTGACTATGCCCTCTAAACTGGCATCCGACAATTTTATAAATTATTTCGAGTTCCGATTTCATTTAAACCTTAATGTCATTTAAAACATATGACACCATAAAACATACAACCGAATGATATTTACTTTCTCATGCAGTAAATATGCAGCATTCCAGTAAATATTAACCTTTAACTCATTTAATTAATATTTACTCTAGTTCCAACATTTTATATAATTACCTTATGCGGTAAATTAATATAAAATTAGCCTCCTAAAAGCGAGGGTTATTACATTGTTGTAGGAAATGTCACTTTTGGAGATGAAAAATATCCTGAATCATGGGTAAAGGAGCAATTAAAGGTGAAGGTAATTCTAACTTGGATGAAGTCTTATTAGTTGAAGGACTTAAAAGTCTTATTGGTTGAAGGACGTAAAGTGAATTTGTTAAATATAAGTCAATTTTGCGACAGTGATCACAATGTTAACTTTTCAAAAACAGAGTGTAAAATTTTAAGTCTATATTGAAAAATAATTCATTATGGTGAAAGAACACCAAACAATTGCTATTTTGTTATTCAAAATAACGATTTTGAAAATTATTTGTCTACTAGGATAAATGACTAAGACTTATGGCATAAGGCTAGGACATATTAATTATGATAATATATCTAAATTAACTAGTTAACACTTGGTCAAAGTAAAAATACCCAATATCAAATATTTTGTTTGTGAACCATATTAAATAGGAAAAATGAACAAAGCCCCTATAAAAAAGTCAAAGATATTTAAATATCTTAACCTTTAGAATCACTAAATATGGATTTAATGGGTCCCTTTAGGACTACTAGTATATGTGGTAACTCCTACATTCTTGTCATTGTAGATGACTTTTTAGATTAACTTGGGTTGTATTTATGAAAGAAACATCTAGCACATTTCAAAACCTTTTAAGAATCCTTCTAAGGATTGAGAATGAAAAGGACATTCAAGTAACTAGGGTTCGAAGTGACAGGGGTGGAGAGTTTAAAGATACCGATTTCATAGATTATTATAATAAAAATGGTATAAACATGAGTTTAGTGCACCCAAAACCTCTCAAAAAATGGTATAGCTGAAAGGAAGAACCAGACCATACAAGAAATGACTTGTGTCTTACTTCACACTAAAAATTTGTGTCACACCGTATCCCCATTAGGATATAATTAACTAAGCAGTTCACAAACCACATTTATTATTTATTTTCTTATTTATTTTGTAATACACATTAAAACAACTTCAAGGTCAAAATGCGGAATACTAAAAATCCTATCGTTCTAAGGAGATATAATTTAAACAAACTTCGATACAATTTAACTTAATTACAACTAGTACAATGTATAAAACAAAATTGACGAGACCCTGCTACTATTCACCCAACATCCTAGACCTACCAGCGGCAGCTTCAAAACCTGAAAATGTAAACATATAAAACCATGAGTTTAAAAGCTCAGTGAATGTACTAAATTTCTATATAGTAAAAGTACTATATTAACATCTCAGCATATCAATATATCCATCTCTGTGCCAAATTAGGCCATATACATATCCAGAGTTAATAAACCCCACATCTCTTGCCCATAGGCAATAATCATATCCATAGGTTTTAATAACCCAACATACCCTGAATTGCATAGCAACTCAACATACCTTGACTTTTATAAACCCATAACATCTCAACATCTCTTGACTTTTAATAAGCCATGTCCAACACTTATTCAACCGGTTCTTCTTCCCTTCCTATCATTTTTACAATATTAGTATCATCATAATAATATTAACAATCCAAGTAGTAACTTAAGCGTAACTCGATTCATAAATATCATATGATTCCATTAAAATCATTTATCATAAATGAAGTTCTATCTAAATACATGTTAAGATGTTTCACATATCCAAATCATAGTCTAAACATATTTTAATTTCTTCTACAATCCTTATCATATTAGTTTTTTTCTACAAAAGACAACACATTATTTCAAGTTTTCTAGAGCAAGATATGCCCATTTCTTCATAACATAGTAAATCTACCATATAAGCTCTTCTCGTATATAATCAACTTAGAAGAATTTTCTTAATATTTCTACAACATAAATTTCTATGACTTTACATCCATTTTACACAAACATACTTAATAATATAAAATTAAAGTTGCATAATTTTTTTAGTTCATTTGCTATTCCAAATGGCACCCCAAACTCAGGTTATGTAAGCACAAACCCTAAGGACAACAACTATGTATCAACTTCAAACTATCACCAAGGTCTAACCACAAGGAGTTAAATTCTAATTTTTGGCTATGTTTTTCATATATGAGTCTATTCTAATTTTCAATTGGAATTTCTCAATTCAATTAGGTATACAAAAAGATATAGATGTTTGAATAGACTAGGTTTACAATCAAAGCAATATAAAAGGTTTACACCTTCAACTTTCTTTAAACTTGTATCTACCCATACATATACATCAAGGCATAAAATTTTAGTAAAAAAATGATTATATATATCATTTCAATCAATAATACAAAAAAATATAACAAGATTCATGGATAGAATTACCTTATGGACTTTTATGTAATTTTCTTTTGATTTTTCTCAATTTTTCTCCTCACTTTCTTCTTCCCAAACTTCACGATCCTCTTTTCTCAAGGTCCAACTCTCTCATGGATGAATTTGCTGAAGGAGGAGGTTATTTCAAGGGTTTGAAGTCGGACAAACAAGCCTCCCCTTCCAACCAATCAAAATATAACACATGGTGTGCTAATAAGTTTGAAATACCACTTAAGGCATGGACAAATTTACCCTTGTTTCGTAACTTCGGTATAACTTCCTGCTCGAACCTCCGTTTTACACACTGCTCATTGTGTTACAAACCTAATTAATATATCTACAACTTTAATAGTTTTTTACCTCAAGTCAATTGTTATATTATAAGAGTCAAAACTAGCCTCCAATATGAGCATTCCTACAGAAATTTTCAAAATTTTATGTTTGTAGCCAATTCGATATTTCATGATTTTTGAAGGTAGGATTAGATTAAATATAATAACCTAACATCACATACACACACACACATAGACATATATATATATATATATATATATATATATATATATATATATATATATATATATATATATATATATATATATATATATATATATATATATAACACATTATCCATATCACATAAGGTAAGCATGATTCAAACAGAATTAAACATGATTATATTCAAGTTGTCACAACTCTCTCCGCGTTAGGAAATTTCGTCTCTGAAATTGACATACCTTGGTTGTTCGAGTCAAAAAAATACGGATAACGCATTTTCATGCTCTCTTCTATCTTCCATATAGATTCTTCCATGGAATTTTTACTCCACACAACTTTCACAAGTGGGATTACTTTGGATCTCAATAATTGTTCCTTCCTATCCACAATAGAAAGTGGTTCTTCCACATAGCTCAAGTCTTCCTTCAACTCAATAGGTTATTCTGCCAATACATGTGAAGGATACGCTACATACTTTCTCCATATAGAAACATGGAAACATCATGTAGTCGAGTTAACTTCGGTGGTAATGCTAACTTGTAGGCAACCATCCCGACTTTGTCCAAAATTTTATAAAGCCCTATGTAGCGTGGACTCAATTTCCATTTATTTTCAAATCTCATAAATCCTTTCTATGGCGTATCCGAAGAAAAACATAATCCCCATTATTAAATTCCAAATCTTCCGCCGTTTATCCACATAACTTTATGTCTTCTTTGAGCCGTTCTCATTTTATCTTGAATGATCTTCACTTTTTCAGTGGTGACTTTAGTCAACTTTGGACCTTCTATCTTCCTTTCACCAACTTCACCCCAATATATCGGTGTACGACACCGTCTACCATACAACGCTTCATATGGCACCATACCAATATTAGATTGAAAATTATTGTTATATGCAAATTCCATCAAAGGCAAATACTCATCCCAATCACCTTTGAAATCAAGCACGCAAGCTCTAAGCATATCCTCTAAAATCTGTATGGTTCTTTCAGACAACCCATCCGTATAAGGATGAAAAGATGTACTAAACTTTAAGTTAGTACCCATAGCATACTATAAACTACCCAGAATCTGGATGTAAAAGTAGGGTTCCTAGCTGAAATAATAGAAACATGTGCTCCATCCAATCGAATAATCTCATTAATATACAATCTCACATACTTATCAACTGTATACATAGTTTTGACTGCTAAAAAATGAGCTGACTTCATTAATCTATCAACTACCACCCAAATAGAATCATGTCCCTTCGGAGAGAGAGGAAGTCCTATAAAAAAATCCATGGTAATATGCTCTCATTTCCACTCTAGAATAGGCAATGGCTGTAGTAACCCTATCGGTTTTTGATGTTCCACCTTAACGCGATGGCATGTCAAACAATTGGCAACGAACTCTGCAATCTCACGTTTCATATTATTCCACCAGTAAAATTCTTTCTAATCTCTATACATTTTAGTGTTCCCTGGGTTCATAGAGTAAACAGAACTATGTGTCTCATAAAGAGTATCTCTTTTTAATTCTATATCGTTGGGAACACAAATTTTGTTTTTATAAGAAAGAATCCCACCATTAACAACAAAATCCGTTGGCTCACCTCCTTGAGCTTCCAATCATTTCTTTTCTAAAAACGTATCTTGTTCTTGCAATTCTCGTATGCATTCTACAAATATATGTCTCACTATAACGTGTGCAATTAACACCCCCGTTTTAGTCAAGTTCAACTCTAATCCCATCAGTCTTATTTCCATAATACTGCCAAATCGTGCACATTGAATACAAGATAACTTCCTTGATGACTTTCGACTAAGAGCATCTATAACAACATTGACCTTCCCGGGATGATGGTGAATGGTACAATCATAGTCTTTAATTAACTTCACCCAACGTCTTTGTCTCAAATTTAAGTCACTCTGTATAAATAAATTCTTCAAACTTTGATGGTCAGTGAAAATTTCACACGTCTCTCCATATAAATGGTGTCTCCATAATTTTAAGGCAAAAATAATAGCCACAAGTTCTAAATCACGTGTAGGATAATTATGTTTGTGCGTCTTTAACTGTCTAGATGCATAAGAAATTACCTTTCCATGTTACATGAAAACACAACCCAGACCCTGATGTGAAGCATTAGTATAAATCACAAAAACTTCTCCACTAGATGGAACAGTGAGAACTAGAGTTGATACTAGCCTATCTTTCAACTCTTCAAAGTTGTGCTGACATTTGTCACCCCACACAAATTTTACCTCCTTTCAAGTTAATTTAGTCAATGGTAAGGCTATAGATGAAAACCCCTTTATGAATCTTCTATAATATCCAGTCAATCACTGGAAACTTCTTATCTTCGTTACATTTCTTGGTCTTTACCATCGCACAATTGCCACTACCTTCTTAGGGTCAATATAAATTCCATCTCTCGAAACAACATTCCCTAGAAATACTACCTGATTGAACCAAAACTCACATTTGCTAACCTTAGCAACCAATTGACTATCTCACAAAACTTGCAATACAACTCTTAAATGCTTCTCATGTTCCTATTGGCTAGGTGAGTATATCAAAATATCATCGAAAAAGACAATCACAAATGAATCTATGAAAGGATGGAATAATCGATTCATTAAATCCATAAACATCTCAGGAGAATTTGTTAATCCAAATGGCATTACCAAAAATTCATAATGACTATAGCTAGAACAAAAAGCTGTCTTAGGAATGTCACAATCTCTCACCCATAATTGATGATAACCTGATCTCAAATTAATTTTTTAAAAAACTTTATCACCATGCACCTATTCAAACAAATCATCAATACAAGGCCATGGATATTTATTTTGAATGGTTACCTTGTTTAACTATCGATAATCAATGCAAAGTCGCATGGTGTTGTCTTTCTTCTTCACAAATAATACCGAAGCAGTCCATGGTGATATACTGGATCGAATAAAACCTCTATCTAGAAAATATTGTAGTTGATCCTTTAACTCCTTTAGTTCCATAGGTGCCATTCTATATGGAGAAATAGAAACTGGAGCTGTACTAGGCACTAAATCAATAGTAAACTCTACCTCTCTGCTAGGTGAAAACCCTGGTAATAAATCTGGGAACACATCTTCAAAATCCTTAGCTACTGGGATATCTTCTAATTTTTGTAATTCCCTATTTATATCCTCAGTATACGCTAAATGCCCTGGCAGCCCTTATTTAAGAATTTCCTCCCCCGAAGGGCAAAAATAAGACAATTTGGAACCACATTTCTCTCCCCAATAAATTTGAATTCTTCTTCCTCGACATATTAAATGTATCTTCCTTGCGAAAATAGTCAATCGATGCATGGTAGGAAGATAACCAGTTCATACCCAAGATAATATCAAAATCTCGAATATCTAGTGGAATTGAAGCAATAGTCAACTCCCTCTGTCCCACATACAATACATAATTTTTATACACAAGCTCCACTAACATCATATCCCCTATAGGTGTAGAAATATATAAACCACAATCTATATAAGAACATGGTCTACCCAAATGCATGGTAAATGACAGTGCTAAAAATGAATGAGTAGAACCTGGATCAATAAGCACATAAGCAGGTTTATTCATGACAGAAAATGTACATATCACCACCTCTGGAGTAGCCTGAGCGTCCTGTAGAGTCATAGCATATATCCTTCCCGGAGCCCTGGAACCACTAGCCTATTCTCTACCTACTCCTCTCCCTATGCCTCCAGGTGATGAACCTTGACTACCAGTAGTTGTTTGAGTCCCTCCCATTAGCATAAGACAGTTCTTTTTGGTATGACCAATTTAATGACACTGATAACACTCTACCCCCTTTAACTTGGGACGATCTGGACTGATATGTCCCTCAACCTTGCAAAAGTAGCATGTAATAGGCTTAAACTGCCCATTCACATTCTCCTGCTGTCTATTCTATTGGCCCGTCGATCTTGCACCGCTAAAACTGCTTGGTGTCCTATTCTGAACATAATTTCCAGTCCCTCTATCGTGCTGAAATCTTTGACTCTCCTGTTTTGAGTATTCTATATTACCTTCCTTTTGCTGAGATGGATCAAATGTACTCCTCTTTCCCCTTTGTTCCCTATTATTTATTGCATCATTAACATCTCCTTCAACTATCATATCTTTGTTGACTAAAGAAGCATAATCTACCATTTCAAATGCAGTGAGTCTAGAATTGATAACCAAATTCAATCCATCTTAAATCTGGTGCATTATTCCTCCTCTTTATCTAAGAAACGTAATGAAAATCGAGACAAAGATATAAATTTAGTTTCACACTCCCAGATCGACATATTCCTTTGAGTAAATGGTACAAATTATCTCCCTTTTTGCTTCCGATACATGCGAGGAAAATACTTTTCATATGAGACTTTTAATAAAGGAATCCCAAGTAATTACCTCACCCCCCAGGAGTAAGCAATAAATGTTTGGAAGACTCCCACAAATATTTAGCTTCACCCTTTAACATGAAAGTAGTGTAATACCTCGTATTTCTGTGCATATATTATTTAATTAATTTGGGAAATATTAAATTACTTGGATGTCGTAATTTAATTGAATTAATTATGGTAATATTTATTTAAATATTAATCACAGAGTGAATCGTTAATATTTAGGGAAATTTAAGTACTAAGTGAATAGTAATAATTTATTTACGTCATAACGTGTATAAGTGACGTGGCATTTATTTATCTCTGCCAGAAGTCGGATATAGACTAAGTTGGGTGTGAGATAGGGACTTTTTATAAATTAATTTAGATGTCAATTCTGAGTGCACGGTTGAGTTCGGATGGGTCGAGATAGTCGTAAAAGTGTACCCGGGGGTTGTAAATGGGTCACGGGATATTTTTGGGCATAACTGAGCCCACTCGGGGGTATTTGGGCCATTTTAATTAGGCCCATATGATTAAAACCGGGATTTATAAGGGGAGAAGCCTTATTTACCCAATTATAAACCCTAAGAGAGAGAAAGAGAAGAGAGAAAGAAGAGAAGAAAGAAGAAGAAAGAAAAGAGAAGAAATAAAGGGAATTTTCGATCAAACTCCACGGGATTCGACTCGGGATCGTCGGATTTTATCCACGAGGCAAGTGTTTACTTGCTTTATTAATTTAGCGTGTTTATTTCTCATAGTATAGTTGGTGTGTAAAACTACAAATATTTTTGGAATGAGTTTTTGTGAATCAAAATGGGATTTTCGAAAGATTAATGAGTAAAACCGGGATAATATCAAATTTGAGAAATTTGGAAATGAATTGAAATTAGTTGTTGGATCTGGGTTCTAGGGTGATTAGAACCCCTTTTATGTGTGTATTTATGGTTGTTTGAGGTTGGATGATGATGGAAGAGAAGATAAAAACCTTGGAGGTGTATTAATGGAGGTTTGAGATTTTTGGGGAAAAAGGTGAATACTAACTTTGTCCCTTTCGAATCGATTAGGCTAGGAAGAGGATCGATTCAGCTCTTGGTCAAATGACAAAAGTTCTATATATTTTTGATACGGTCACGTGGCCGCTGTCCGCGTATTTTTATGATTTATTTTGGATTTATAATGATTTTTCTAAGAAGCAGTTCCGAGGTTGAAATAGTTAGTTCGGGAATCAAATTAGAAATTTTATAGACAATTCAAATGCATGCCATTTTATGTATGATTCGAATAAAATATTCAGTTGTGGATGAAAATAAAGGTATGAAAGTTATATTTCTAATGAGCTTTGAATGAGGTCAATTGGACTTATGTAAAGTGAGGTATAGCTATTTTAGTGCAAGGTGTTTAAGCTGCGAGAATAGGTGAGTTACGGAAATTTTATAGAAAATTCAAATGCATGCCATTTTCTGTTTGATTTGAATTAGATGCTCATTTATGTATTAAAAGAAAGGTATGGAAGTTATATTTCTAATGAGATTTGATTTAGGTCAATTGGACTTCTGTGGGGTGAGTTATGGTTGTTTTAGTGAAAGGTGTGAAATCTTCTATAAAATTTAGGTTGTGAGACTTTGTGATTTTTAAGAGTCTAATGGGATAGAGACCCTTGGGATTCGAATGAGAATTTCGGATGTAATTAGGATACGGGCTAGTGGTGATAAGCGTAATATTCTGAATTTAAAAGAAATGTTATATTCATATTATAAGTAAGTGAATACTTATGGAATTAAATCGAATATGTATATTCAGGATTACAGACTAATGCTACGAGAGATAGACATAGATAACCAGATTTGATGATATATATATAAGGGTATAGAGACAGTATATATATGATATAATTATGAATATATCTGTGTGTGAATGGTATATTTATGTGAAACATACCCCCTCTAGTGCTATCATGGGAAGTTGCGCGATGTGGGTGAGGCCCCTGGCTTGAGGAGCAGGGAGCGTATAGTCCCCAGGTCATAGCGTCCATTTTATATTATGTGATTTTTATTAGGGGTGAGACGTGGTGGGTATGTTTCGTTCTCATTTCTGGGGAGGAACTATGACCGCTTCCCATACGTTGTGATTTGTTTTTTACCAAGTCGGTGTGAGAGTCCGACCGCTGGTACCAAGGATGATATGTGAGTAATTCCCTGGAAGATGATAGCATTGAGAGATTGGATCCATTGAGTTATAGCTCTGAGGGATGGTTATTATACTTATATAGTGTGTGATATATAAGTATGGATATACTTGATGTGTATAGTATATTGTGTGTATATATATATATATATATTTATATATATATATATATATATATATATATATATATATATATATATATATATATATATATATATATATATATATATATATGTGTGTGTGTGTGTGTGTGAGAGAGAGAGAGAGAGAGAGAGATGTTAAACATATTTATATGGACATAATAAATAATGGAATGTGAGATAAATTCTAAATCTTTTGGGAGTATAAAATCCGAAATAATATAGGGATGTACATATTTAAAGATGAGAATATTATATACGAGGTTAATAACACTAAAACGTGAATAGTGTAAAGAACTAGTGAAAGTTATTCATGATGTAAGGATGAATCATAAGTGATAGATTATGATGTATAAGCTCAGACGATAAGTTGGAATATTTTATAAAGAATGAATAAAGTGATATTCTCCTTCCGGAAGATTTATATCCGGATTTATATGTACATGGATCATAGGTTCTAGTGAGAACTATTGATATATACGGGATGGTATAAAATATGGTATGTACTAAGGGCCTAATGGATTCCGACAATCAACATTGCCATGTAGTAGTGTATTGGGGAGGTTCCTTTTTTGGATTTCACTTTGCGAGACACCCCACGCACGAACGTAGTGTAATGTTGGGAATGGGGAGAAGTTTAGTCCTTAGTACTTGTACTTATGAGGATATTTAGAAGATGGGTGAAATGAATTAGTTAGGCAGGGTAGCTTAACTAAGTTGTTTATAAGGTATGCGATAGTTGTGCACTATAAGAAGAGGGGTGAGGGGTATCTCATGAGAGTGAGATACCAATTTAAATATGAGAGATTTTCATATTTTTAAATATGATACTTATGAACTTGCAAAATATTTTCAAACTCGGGCCCTGCCCGCTTCTCCATTTTCCCCTCTTTTGCTATATATGTATATATATTAGGTGTCCAGACACAAGGAGTCCTAGATAATGATTCCTTCGAGTCAGACGTTTGCTGCAGCAGTTGTGGATGAAAGAAAGTTTATTGTAGACGCTTCTATCATTAAGATTTAGATAGGAGGTATTGTAGAAACATTTGGACTGATGGCCCAACTGTACTCATTTATACTTTTACCGCCTTTTTTTGCGGCATTAGATTTGGTTGTATGTTTATACCGAGTGTTCGGTTACTTTACTTCATTTCATTTATTACATATAAACTGTTGTAATTATTTTATTTGAATGGTTTCGTTGAAAAGATTAGTTAATTAAAATTTTGACGCCAGCCTAATAGGATATTAGTAATTAAATTGGTTTTCGACAGCGATGTTGAGAATGAACCATATGAGACTCCTGTTTTAATTTGATATAGGAGTGATCGCCCGATATTTTATTAGGCAGGGTGTCACAAGTAGCCAAAATTACCTTCTGTGCACCAGGTACATTCGTCACCCCGAAGATAGTTTATGTGTCTCTAACCCAAGCCTCAACTATAAAGGATCTACAAAACCAGAGAATGATCGGAGGTTCAATCTGATAAACTTCTCGTATAGAGTATTCTTATTCTCTCATTGTATTGCCCTTTATGTTCTGTTCAAAGTCTGCTCCTACGATTACTTGGCTTGTTGTTCGACTATTTGCACCATAAACGTATTTTATTGTTCCGCTATTAAAGTCATGGCACGAGACATTCTCTGCATATCTGTAAGTTGTGCAGGTGCCCCCTCTACATCATTTGAATTTTGTTGGTTTACCTCAATTGAAATTGGTGTTTTTGAAGCCTCCTCCAACACCCTCTCATGAACAATTTCTCTTTCCATATCTTACTATCTATCATAAACCACAATTACATAAACAAATATACAACATTTATTTCCAACATAATGGTTAGTATTTCTCACAAGTTAATATAAATGACTCACACCATGCTATTTTTGCCACTTCCACATCTAGACTCTCTAACCCTAGAATATATAAACCTAAATCTCTGATACCAAGTTGTCACACACTATCCCCATTAGGATATAATTAACTAAACAGTTCACAAACCATATTTATTATTTATTTATTTATTTTGTAATACACAATATAACAACTTCAAGGTTAAAACGCGAAATACTAAAAATTCAATTCTTTCAGGGAGGCATAATTTAAACAAAACTCCCATACAATTTAACTTCATTACAACTAGTACAATGTATAAAACAAAACTGATGAGACCATTCTACTATTCACCCAACATCCTAAACCTGGCAAAGGCAGCCTTAAAATCAGAAAATGTAAACATATAAAATCATGAGTTCAAAAACTCAGTGAATGTACTACATCTCTATATAGTAAAAGTACTATATTAACATCTCAATATGTCAATATATCCATATATGTGCCAAATTAGGCCATATACATATCCGGAGTTAATAAACCCCACATCTCCTGCCCGTAGGCAATAGTCATATCCATAGGTTTTAATAACCCAACATCTCCTGAATTGCCTAGCAACTCAACATATCTTGACTTTTATAAAGCCATAACATCTTATCATCTCTTGAATTTTAATAAGCCATAACATCTCAACATCTCTTGACTTTTAATGAGCCATAACATCTTAACATCTCTTGACTTTTAATAAACCATATTATCTCAACATATAATACATACACATCATATCTATAATCAACTCATAAGAATATTAAAAACTCATGAATAAGTGTCGTTCAAAGAAAAACTTGTGAATTTTTTTAAGAGGAACAATTTCTCGACAGTTCAAACTATTAGGTTTTACCCCTTTGTAGTCCGCGCAACAAGGTGTTTCTTAACATTTTGGGTCTTCCAATGCATCTAAACATATAATTTGGTACCAAAATGTTCTTATTTTACACTACGCATGACTATTCCTCATGTCGTTTGATGACAAAACTCGTGAATTTTCGGAAGATGGCCTATTTCTCGACGATTCAAACTTTTAGGTTTTGGCCCTTCATAATCTGCGCAACAATAGTTTTTTTGACATTTTTGTAACTTCCAATGCATCAAAAAAATAATTAGGTTAAAAAATGTAAACATATAAAACCATGAGTTTAAAAACTCAGTGAATGTACTACATCTCTATATAGTAAAAGTACTATATTAACATCTCAACATGTCAATATATCCATATCTGTGCCAAATTAGGCCATATAAATATTCGGAGTTAATAAACCCCACATCTCCTGCCCGTAGGCAATAGTCATATCCATATGTTTTAATAACCCAACATCTCCTGAATTGCATACAAACTCAACATATCTTGACTTTTATAAAGCCATAACATCTCAGCATCTCTTGAATTTTAATAATCCATAACATCTCAACATCTCTTGACTTTTAATAAACTATATCATGTCAATATATAATACATACGCATCATATCTATAATCAACTTATAAGAATATTAAAAACTCATGAATAAGTGTTGTTTAAAGAAAAGCTCGTGAGTTTTTTTACGAGGACCAATTTCTCGACAGTTCCAACTATTAAGTTTTACCCCTTCGTAGTCCGCGCAACAAGGTATTTCTTGACCGTTTTGGGTCTTCCAATGCATCGAAAGAATAATTTGGTACCAAAATGTTCTTATTTTACACTACACATGACTATCCGTTATGCCGTTTGATGACAAAACTCGTGAATTTTTGGAAGACGGCCTATTTCTCGATGATTCAAACTTTTAGGTTTTGAACCTTCATAATCTGCGCAACAATGGGTTTTTTGACCTTTTTATAACTTCCAATGCATCGGGAAAATAATTAGGTTAAAAAATGTAAACATATAAAATCGTGAGTTTAAAAACTCAGTGAATGTACTACATCTCTATATAGTAAAAGTACTATACTTCTCAACCCATCAATATATCCATATATGTCCCAAATTAGGCCATATACATATCTGGAGTTAATAAACCCCACATCTCATGCCCGTAGGCAATAATCATATCCATAGGTTTTAATAACCCCAAATCTCCTGAATTGCATAGCAACTCAACACATCATGACTTTTATAAAGCCATAACATCTCAACATCTCTTGACTTTTACTAAGCCATAACATCTCAACATATCTTGACTTCTAATAAGCTATATCATCTCAACATATAATACATACACATAATTTCCATAATCAACTCATAAGAATATCAAACACTTTGTCCGACACTTGTTCAACTAGTTCTTCTCCCCTTCCTATCATTTTTACAATATTAGAATCTTCATTAGAATATTAACAATCCAAGGAATAACTTAAGTGTAACTCGATTCATAAACATCATATGATTCCACTTAAATCATTTATCATAAATGTAGTTCTATCTAAATTCGTGTTAAGATGTTTAGCGTATCCAATTCATAGTCCAGAAATACATTAATTTCTTCTTGGGAATCCAATCCTTATCATATTAGTTTTTTTTTTTTTAAAGACGACACAATATTTCAAGTTTTTTAGAGCAAGATATGCCCATTTCTTCATAATATAGTAAATCTCTCATATAAGCTCTTCTAGTATATAGTCAACTTCGAAGAATTTTCAAAATATTTTTACATCATAACTTTCTATTATTTACATCCATTTTCCACAAGCACACTGAATAATACAAAATTAAACTTTCATAACTTTTTGAGTTCGTTTGCTATTCCAAATGGCACACCAAACTCAAGTTATGTAAGCATGAACCCTAAGGATAGCAACTATGTATCAACTTCAAGCTATCACCAAGGTTTAACCACAAGGAGTTAAATTCTAATTTTCTGATATGCTTTGCATAAATGAGTATTTTAATCTTTAATTGGAATTAATCAATTCAAGTAAGTATACAAAAAGATATAGAAGTTTGAATAGACAAGGTTTCCAATCGAAGCAATATAAAGGGTTTACACCTTCAACGTTCTTTAAACTTGTATCTACCAATACATATACATCAAGGCATAAAATTTTAGTAAAAAATTGATTATATCGATCATTTCAATCAATAATACAAAAAAAATATAACAAGATTCATGGATAGAATTACCTTAGGGACTTTTATGTAATTTTCTATTGATTTTTCTAAAATTTTCTCCTCACTTTCTTCTTCCCAAACTTCACGATCCTCTTTTCTCAAGCTCAAACTCTCTCATGGATGAATTTTTTGAAGGAGGAGGTTATTTCAAGGGTTTAAATCTATCCAAACAAGACTTCCCTTCCAACCAATCAAAATATAACAGATGGTGTGCTAATAAGACGAAATATCACTTAACGGATGGACATATTTTCTCTTGTTTCATAATTTCGGTAAAACTTCCTGCTCGAACCTCCGTTTAACACACCGCTCATTGTGTTATAAAAAATTTTGCGTTTACAAATGTTATGAAATTTTATGTGATAATCATGTGTTAAACTCATTTTTATGGGTTTCCAACTTAAAATCCATATTTTCATGTGTATAGACTTGTAGTAAGTTAATGATAAACATGTGAACATGTTTAATATATATTAAAATGGGTTTTAACTTGAAATAAGAAAGATAGAAATTTCAGCCCCCAAGTTGTGTTATGTGATACGGAGAAAATGATAAATGGGTATTTTGAAGACTACATGTGGTGCTAAAGGAAAATTGGATATTTTCTAGTTAAAATGGCCTTTGAATATCAAGTGATTTCTTCGTTAAAAGAAATAATGAAATAAAGAGACTCATATCTTTACTTAACAATATTTTTAGGAAATAACACTTACGAAAAAGGATAAATTTCAAGTTTGGCAACAAAAGGGTAAATTGGTAATTTTACGTAAAGTGGAACATATTTATGAAATAAAAATGTTGCAAAAGGTGTTATGCAAAATGATCCTTGAAACAAGTGATTACGAGATGAAATCAATGAAAATGTGTAAAAGACATGAAATGGTGACTTGCAAGTGTAAGATAAATATTGGTCGTACTTTTGGAATTTTGGCTTTGATCGGTAAAAGTGGAATAATATGGACAAGGAAAAGTATTAAAAAAACATAATAAAGGAACTTGGAAGTACTGAAAAAAATTAAGAAAGGCCTGGAGCCATGCGGTGAAAGATCCAAAACACTTTCCAGAGCATATACTAGCGTAGACGGGAGTGTGGAGCCTGTTAAAGTACACGGTAAAATGGTAAACTCCAAGAAAAAGATAATGAGAAAAATAGAAAAATGATAAGGAAATTGGTTGTGCTAAGAATATAAGAAGAGAGAGCCTAATGTGTAATGAAATTGGTAAATGTTCCGGTTAAAAAGATAATGTGGATAAGGAATATTAGAAATTGACTAATGTCCATGTGAAGTTAAATGAATGGTAAGGTGAGGTGAATAATGGGTAAATAAGAAACCCAAGATGGTTTGATCTATAATTAACACAAGCGTGTGATATGAACTTCTTTCACAAGGAAAACAAGTACTTTTTATCACCGAGTGTGAATGTGTTGAAAGGTGGTTTCCAAGGAAAATACTAAAGAGGATTTGGTGTGAGTAAAATGGGATATTCAGTTAAATGTAGTGTTTTTCCAAAACAAATGCTATTTTTCTTTAAGTATTTAACCGAGTGCATTAAATGAAGAAATAAATGTCAGGTCAAGTAAAAAAAGAAAAAAAGGGGTATTTTACATGATTAGTTTGATTTAATCAACTCAAGTAATGTTTTGGAATAAACGTATTCATGCATTAGTATATGTAAATATATGTATATATAGTGTTTGCATGTACACGTAGGTAATATGTTATAGAGTCTCTTTTGTACCGTTCAATTTTATGTTGCATTGTTTTATTTACCATTGGGTATCTATCTCACTCCCTTCTTTTGTTAGGCATGTTGTATGCAATTATGTACCTTCAGAGCATTATATAGTAAGTATTCTTTTTATTTTACGTTAGTAGCTCTGAATGTTTAGATTTCGAAGACACTTCCCATGGATCCCATACGTAGTTTGATATAAATGGGAATCGCATGCTAAACAAGTGAAATGTTAATTAAATAAAACTGTACTAGCAACATTATTTAAATTATCGCATTACACTTCACACCTAACATTCTGGACGGGTCAAGTCGACCCATGGGTAACCCATAAATTCAGCTCGGGGCGTTAGACATACTTTTCCAACCGTCTACCCCTCTGTGCATGTCATCACCCACCATAAAAAACGTCATTGAAACTTAGCCCACCATCGACTATATGAATTTTTTCATCATGTCCATACATTTCTTGCAGGCTAAAAATTTCAGCCTAGATCTCTTCCTAGTCACACAATTTATGCTCTCCAAAGAGCCGAGACTCATTACCCCCTTCCTAGAAGAGACCGATCATTCGTACGAATGGGAATAAATGTACGATGAAGCCCTCCAAGAACATCACCTTCGATGTGGTTATTCAGTCCACCGAATGAAAAGGAGATACCCTAGAGGTTCAACTATTTTTCTTCTCAGATTGAAACCAATAATATTACCCACCATCCCCTCACTCTCGAATAACCCTCAGTCCAATATCCGAAAATAGCAAAAATATTAAGACTTCCAGCCTTTCCACAAAAGAACTTATGATTCGACTACCACGATATATGAGTCCCCCATGACCTATAAGGGATAAAGTCTTACATCTCCATGCCAATGATCATGTTACCTAGACATACCAATACCATCACTATTTATTATATAATGAAGAAGATATATTGAGATCCCACTTTATCTGAAGAGACATCGCTTAGGAAGCCAAGCTAAGGGCCAATTACTGGGTATATACCTAACCCGATCTCCTAAAAGAGAGGTGGAACTGAATCCACAAAGATCGGAGGATTGTGGTCATCAAATTCCTATTCTAGTCGGCATAAAACATACATGTAGAAATCACCCAAACATCTCCCTAAGGACCCAATACATAGGTTAATCCCTTGGGCACCATCTACATGATGCGTACAAACATCGAAAGTGATATTGACCCTCACGACTGATAGTCCAAAAATCCATACTCTCTCAATTGATAAGAAACATCACCTTTAGTGAACTCAAAGGTACTCTAGGATCTCTGTCATCCAGTCCCATCCATCTGTATTATACTGACTTGGATGAATAAGGGATTACCTATTTCTTCAAATATCTCCTCATAACTAAAGGGAACACATACCCATGTCCCATAGATTAATTCACCCTCAAACCTCAAGTTTGGGAAATGATGACAAACTTGGACTACTCCTTAAGAAAACGTCTCAGGCTACATGAATCAGGGTCCACATACTTTGAAGCCCTTTGTATTCAAGAATACAAATTTGGGATCGAGTATAGGGTCAATGCAAAGGAGCTTGATAAACGCAAGAAAAATGAACACTGGTTCTTCTGCATAAATAAATGAGGTCACGTTATAAAGACTCTAAAACCAAAAAATTAATACAGAGGGCCACCCTTTTAGTTCTGGAACCGTGAGGCAGAACTCCACCATCCTAGTGTCAACAACTCATTGAGATGCCTCTACCCGAGGAAGACTATGTCGATCCTAATAGTGAACTAGATTTTCTCTTCTCATAACTAGCTTATGACCTCTTCATCCTAGAGATATCTCTCTGTGACCATAATTACACCAATAAGGAATACGATTACGAGAACGCATACCTAGATGCATCCCATGTAGTGGGTATTATTGAACTACAAGATGAGATGACCCACCGAGCCTATACCTAACCAGAAGGTTCCCCTCATATAGGTAGTCATACACAACCAAAATGGAACTCGTCCACCTAACTCCCCACATCCATTCTCAGGGAAAATTTGACAGCCAACACATGGTATCTTCACTAACCCTCGCTAGGGTTGTCTATGATATCTCTCCTTAGGGAACGAAATACATGAAGTACAAATACCATAATGGAGACATCATCTAAAAAGTCTCCAATATCATGAAAAAGTGAATCTAGGAGAATTAGAACCCATGCCAATGATAGGGAGCACTAAGAAACTGCATTGGATGACAACATTTGGTTAGGATCCTCAAATTATAGAGAATACTCACCCAGAACACCTAATCCGACAAACAACCAAGTCCTTACTAGAAGAAATCACCACACCGACTGAAAAGTCATACATAGTTTTATGATGGATGAACAACTCCATATCAAAATACCAATCAAAAACTCGTAATGAATCTCCCAAGAGTTCAAAAAAGACCCTTTTCTTCGATTGGACCATAGTAATGTCCCCCAACTGAAGATTTCCCGCCTTTAGGCCCTTGTACTTGACTGTTCTTCTACTATGTTTATACAAATGAAAAGAAAGACAATAAAAGGTTGTACTCAGTCCAAACAAAAAGGTCTAACTCCTCAATAGGTTAGGTCGACACACCACTCCTCCAAACCTTGCTAATAAAAAGGGAGATTCCCTTACAGTACCCACCATATCTTCGCATTGGGAGAATAATAAATTCTAAGATAAACTCCGACAAACCTCAATTAACATCATCGTCTGAGAGTTTTTAGCTATATCTAGGAAACACCAAGATGCCCCGAGTCATTTGTAAAACCAAGATTATGTTCCAACGGATCTAACTCCGATCAAAATATCATTCACTATTGGCTTCATCATCATCCAACATCACATGATCTCCTATAATGAAGATCTTCTAATAGAAGTCCGTAACCATCAGTTTACATTGCACATTACTATAGATACCCACGGATAGATAGTACCCATATTACTAGTGGATAATGGGTTCACCATCAATGTGTGCCCCTCTCGCACCACTACCGGTATAAGATACACCGCTTGAGAGTTTGCACTGTCTTTTACAACCATCCGGTCCTATAATAACATTCTTTGAGAGGTCCTTTCACCCTCACACTCATAATAGGTAGTATTAAGTACGATATTAAATTTCAAGTGCTCTACATTCTAGCTAGCTTCAAGCTCTTGCTCGGAAAGGCCTACATACTCCCTATGGGGGAATTTCCCTCATCACTTAAAATAAAGGTTAGGTTACCATTCGACACTGAGGTCATCACTATAGAGCGAAGCGTTGGATGTGAAATTGTAGCCAATACTAGAACCATCCCCCTACTAGAAACCTACTGCGATAGTAGAGACATCTTTCTCAATGAATTTGTTGTCATCCCACTCACTCACATAATAGAAAATGAATCATTTTTTCACAATGTGGCTTGCTCGAATCATTCATAAGATGGGATACAAACATGTATTTGTATTTATTAAGAATCAAAAGGGAACGTTAAAGTTGTTACCACTATGGAACATAAGGGGAAATATAGTCTTGGGTACACCGTCAATGGCAAAGCCATAACTAGTAGCCTTAAAGTACCCTATCAATAGTGGAATGGTCACCTGCATCTCCAAGGAGAGGACTTCTCCTATTATGGGGTCCTGAAACTGTAGTGGGAGTAAAACAAAGAGGTCCATACATCCAAAAATAGAAATCCTATAAGAATAAAGGTTGCATGTCGATCATAAGAAAATCCATAAAGTTAATTAGGGTTAACTTAACATATCACGGGTTAAAGAAGAAAATAGTGAACCCTCTGAGCCAGAGCCTGAATGAAATTATTCATGTTCTTTCCTGATGATAGTGCTCTAATAGCCACGTTGAGATCCACTATCTTAGCCACCACAAAATCCTTACACGATTGATACACCATCACAAGCACTCATGGCACCACTATATAGAAGGATGATTGGTTTTCATCCCTGATATCAATAGCTACATCTTTGTGCCAGACCCCCAACACCTCTATTTGAAACATCGCCTTTGGTGGAGTGTCAATAAATAACCAGGGAACACCTGTGGAATTCTCAGTGGAAGGAGTAAATTTGCCATATGTTGCTCAAATTCCTAACGAAGGCACGCCTTTACATCGACCTTATCACAAACCCAACCAAAAACCCAAAGCCCACCCCCTAAAGGGTATAAGTCCCAGTTCAAAATACACTACCTTCCCAAGCCTTTAGTAAATGCTAAGGTTACAAAGAAATCGAAGGTCAATCCAAAAGTAACTTGACAAGATTTTAACCTCATCGCCAGCATCAAGGGAACCACAATACAAAACACTAGACCTTTAACGAACGCATCCTAATGCCTGTCATATAGAGGCCCTTTTAGTCTCTCTTATTAGGTAAAGGGTCTCCCTAATCCCCTCTATTAAGAAGAGTTTTCTGCTATTATCAATTTTTTCCTCCCTCTTTTTGATGGCATAATAAACAACGATTTTCAATATTCTCATTTGTGTTTTACATGTGATAATTAAAATTTCATCGATGGATTTGAACTCACTCTAACTATGATAACACTACAGATCTTAAATACTTAAAACACCTGTAAAGACTTGTCAAAAGTAAAAATAATCGTATGTCCCCTAACAAGGATGACACAATTACCATAAACCCGAGAACTCCCTAAAACCCCAAAAAATTACAAATATGATCCTCCGTAGACGAGAAAAAATAAAAAGAACTCACATATTTCATTTCCATAATTGTATATATTTTCTTGGTTCTACACTGAAATGCTCGACATCGACCCCTCTATCATCATGCATGAGATATCTACTCTCTCTCTCATGCCAAAATCATAAAACGGAGACTGTGTAAGCTCATATTCAAATGACCCTTAAAAGTAAAAGAGTAACTTGAAAAATAACCCAAGGTCGATTTCATCTGAGTACTAGAGTACCCACTTGGCTAGCAAACATCATGCCAGTACCCAGAACTAACAGTGAAGTTTGGTTATACATAAATGATAGGGATCTCAATCGGGACTACCCTAAGGATGATTTCTCTCTAACACATATCGACCTATTGATAGATAATACAACTAACAATACACTTAAATCCTTGGTAGACACATTCATAGGCTCTAACCAGATCAATATTTACCCTAATCACTAAGAGAAAACCAAGTTCATCACCCTTTGGGGTACGTAATTTTTTACCGTTATTCCCTTTGGTCTAAAAAATGTGGGCATAACTTACCAAAGAGCGTGATAACCTCTTCTGCTCTATATGACCATGACTTACACATCTTTTGGATCCATGTTAGCATAACACATAGAGAGTTAACTAAAGGAATGTGTTATCTACTATGTCATTATAAAGGTATCTTATGAGCTCAAATACAGTGCTTTCGAAAAGGCTTGTGCGTCCCTCGTGTGGATTACTAACAAACTCCGGCATAACATGATGTCTTTTAGAATAAAACTCACCTTAAGAATGGACCCCTTGAAATATCTATTTGAGGAACTCACTCTCTCTAGAAGAATGTCAAAATGTATTATAATACTATACGAGGTTGATATCATGCACGTCACATAAAAATTCCACTAAATGGCAAGCAATATATGACCTCCTCATGGGGAAACCAATGGTAGATAAGGAAGAAGAATAGAAGGAAAAATTACCATATGATATGTCCAATAAAAGGGGATTCAACATAGGGAAGCTCTTTATATCCGCAGACTAATTACGACTCCCCACTACCATCAAGATCACATATGATTGCACTAGTAACAAGGCCGAGTATGAGTCTTAAATCACGAGCCTCAAAATTTCCTTAGAATTGGGGATCACTAACCTAAAAAATACTGAGATTCCATCCTATTCATCAGTTAAATACTGGGAAAAGTAAGATTCGAGATGACAATCTCCAACCATATTATGCCTACTTACAAGAGGTAGTTTATCAATTCTAACACCTCGAATTTAACTTCCTATCATGGGATAAAATCAAGGTTCTAAAAAACGCGGGGCGTGATCGAGGCGTGGAGGCCAAGCCTTAAGCCTTAGAAGCCTAGGCGGGCCTTGACGTAAAAAGGCGTGAAAAGGCGTTTAGGTCTTTTTAATATATTTTAATAGTTTTTAACCATAACAAGGCAATTAAAATACTAAAATTGTACATATCATAAAAATATGTCTGAATATTTGCAAATAAAAATACTATTTGATTATTTTGGATGAGATAATGGTTCGGTTTGTAAAAAAATCTTTAAAAGGGGATATCGTTTCACTAAAGCATTGTTGTTTTTTGAGAAAAAGTACGCCTTAAGGGTTTTACCAAGCATAAGGCGTCAAAATCTTAAGGCGGGGCGTTTCTCCCAAGCCTCAAGCCTAGGCGGAGCCTAGGCGGGTTTTTTAGAACAGTGGATAAAATTAACTTCACAGATGCATTTACCATCTTTGTTTTTATGATCAAGATGCTTAAGGGAACTATAGAAATCACGTTCACCATGACCAGTTTAAATGGACCTTTTTACTATACTACTTTTAGGTTAACACTATGAAGGAATCAAAAGTAGGACACACAGTCTAGTACTATGATAAAAAGAATATTCTCAATAAGAACCACTGCCTAGTAGATGCCTATTTAAATGACCTACTTACCCTATGATGATTGACATCCTAATTCATCATCTATAGGGGGCATCTCCATAAAATAGGGTTCAAAATAAACTTAAAATGCATCACGGAGGACGAGACCTTCAAAATTATGGACAAAATCCATAGAAAAAAATGTGGCCCACACAAGAGTGGACATAGCCTATCTAAAAAAATACTTTGGTAATTATACTACTAGACCACCATGCAAAACAATTCTATGTACTACGAAAAAAAGTTATTTAAATTTTAACTATACGCTCGTCAACAACACCTACCTCCTTGAGAGATATATTGCATGACCTCACCTTTGCTTTTCTCCACCTAAGGGTTAGATATCATAGGGAATGTAAGCCCTAAGGTCTTTACCAAGCAGTAATTCATACTTTTCGTCATAGACTACTTCACCAAATGGATCGAAGTCGATTCTTATGCAAACCTGAATGCTATGAAAATGGCCAAATTCAAGTGGTGAAACATTATCTCCCACTTTGGTTTACCTCACGAGTTAGTGTTAGACAATGGGTCCTATTTTGAAAAGTCAGTTTCAAACCTATTACAAGAGTATGGGATCACTTGGCATAAATCATACCCCTATATGTCTCAAACCAATGGAGTTATCGATGCCACTAACAAAAATGTCAAAAGCATCATCGACAAAGTGATTGAAACTTACAATGACTCGTCAAATAAACTCCCATAAGCCGTCCTGGATACCATCTGAAAAAGTGAAACTCCATAGGGGCAACCCCTGCTCACTGGTTTATAGCATGGAATTAGTCCCCTAATTGCACTCGAATTTCCCTCCCTAAGGATCATGCTCAAAATCTATGTAGATGAAACTGACTTGGTCTAAACCCGTTATGAAAAACCAGATCTCCTTGACGAGATGAAAATATAATTTTCTTACCATAACTAGGGCTACTCACAACTTATTGATCAGAGATTAAATAAAGTAGTTAAGAAGAAAAACATATAGGAGGGTGATCTAGTCTTGAAGGAAAATCTCAAACTAACCCGAACTCCCGGTAGTAAATTTGCACCCAACTGGGGAGGACCCAATCTAGTCACCAAAATAAACCCGATGAGGGAGCTACCTTAACTTATCTTAACGGGGTTATATTTTCCCAGCCCTTCAATCTTGATTGAGTGAAGGATTTCTTTCCTTGAACCTTCCTATGGTGATAAAATGAAAAAAATTATTCCAAGGTGGCAACCTAGCATCGTGTGAATACATTAATTGTCATTATTGGATCCCACGACTAATACAAAAACCTAAATTTAAGTGAACTCTTATTGGAGTATAGTGCCTAGTCTAAGTATCGCATCCCCTTAGAATGTTGTTATATGTTAGTTGATTTATTACTTCTCAATAAAACTGTGAAAGATAATTGTCTTAAAAACAAATTACAAACTAGGTATGTATTTAAACTAAGTTGATCATGATAAGAATAAAAAATGTAGATTGCGAATTATATCCCTCTCCATGGAATAATTAGAAAATTATTCCATGGAAAAAAAGATTAACAAGATTAAATCTCATTTCATTGATTAATTAAACATAGAGTTGTCACTCACTGAATTCTCATTTAATCTTAATATGATTTGATGTCAACAAATATCCTGAAAATTACACATGCAAGGTCGTAAATATAACGCATACATGATATAAACCGTTAATCTCCAAGGCGTAAAATAAAGAACAACTAAACTCCTTAAAACTAACCTAATACCTCATAAAAAAGCAAAGTAACCAACTAACCGATGGTAAGTTCAATAATCTCCACCGAATCTAAATTAGCTATAAATAATGGTGAACCATATATTTAAAGAAAACAATACAGGAAAGCAATAAATATTAAAAGAAACTAAGTTAACAAAGTAAGAAATGAAAAAAGAAAGTTCAACTCAATTAAGGAAGACAATTGATAGTGCTTACATACACAAATGGATGGAAACCCTAGGAGAGAGAAAAATATGAGATCCCAAAACAAAACCTAATCCAAAGTAAAAATTAATAAAATGTAAGATTTATGGAATAAAACCTAATTTAAATATATATATATATATATATATATATATATATATATAGTAAAATAATAAACAAAGGAAAAGGAATAAAATGTCTCGAAATTATTTGAAAGTTGGTATGATCGATCGATCGATCATAGGGGGTCGATCGATTAATGATTATTAAAAATGCCCATAGCTACCAGATCAAGGAAAAAGCTGAGATGGTTGATCGATTAATTTGGTCGATCGATTGATGAAAGGAAAAATCTGATATTGTCATCATGTATAAGAAAATTTCACTTCAATCAATCGATCAGGGGTGGGGGTCAATCGATTGACAAGAGGTCGATCGATTGATCCCCTATGTCGAGAACTTCTTCTCTTAATTTTAAGAACATATGGGATTCGGGAGAATGAACAAAACATCATCATCCGGACTTAGATTTATGTGCCATTTGTGTCCATGCGAATCTAATTAGACAAACTACGCTTCCACGGATATCCTCCAATTAGGACATTAAGTCTAAAATTATGAAAATGCCACTGAAGTTCCATAATATGATGTAACTTTCCTAAAATGCAACTAGTTGCTCGGTTAAGCATTCTAATACCTAAAAAACTTAGATAAACCATGCACAAGAAATATATATACTGAAAACTAAGGTTAATCAATATGTGGGCATAAAAGTAGGAAATAACATACACAATTGTGATAAAATGCATAAGAATAAAGTGCGTTAATATAAAATATTCATGAACTATCATACTCCCTATCTTAGACATTACTAGTCCCTATTGATCAAACAAAACGAAAGTCATCCCAAGAAAGAGATAACAAAAATATAGAGCATAACATTTGAAATAGCTTCTCTTGTCCGTCTTGTTTTGTTGACTCGGTTTTTTGACAATAAAACTAATGCCCTAGGTTTCATGGCACACTCTAAATATATTCCAAAAAATATTTTTTTAAATAATTTTTTTTAATTTATAAAACCAAATATTGAATTTCCGTAATATATTGTATAATTTTGTATTTATACATTATATATGTGTTTTATTCTTAAATATTTATATATTCTAGTTTTTCTTGGTTTTATAATTTTTTACAATTTAAAAATTAATTTTCATATGTTTTTATAATTTTCTAGAATTTATTAATGCTATTTTATTTATATAAAGCAAAAAAAAAACATTTTTGTTTCTTCTTTTAATTCAATAGAAAATTAAATGGAAGCATTTTGTAGTTCTCAAGTAGCTTGGCCTTGTGGTGCTGTGGCAGATTATTTATCATTTTGTCTATGCTAATTTGACCATTTTCCCCTATTTGTACTCTAGTGGTTTACTATTTAAACTCCATTTATTGGGCTTTTATGAGAGTCATTTTCTACCCTTTAGTGGGTCCGGTTATTTATTTGTGTGCTTTTATTGTCAGTTTAGCTAAGACCTTTGCTCCATATCTCTAAATAAAGGCAGAGTTCACTTGTTTAATAGAGAATTGTATTTTTGGAAACCTTAACAAAACTCTACCGAAATTTTCTCTCATCTTCCTCTCTCGAAAAATTTAATTATGCCTTAAATGCTTTTGAGAGTTTTATATACACTTTTATCATTTCTTTTCTAAAAGATCTAACTGTGAGGATGAATGTTTAGTAGATTGTGGAGTTTGAGGGATTTTAGCTGTTGGTGTTGAGCAAATGGTGCTCATTTGTTTGTGAAGTTTATCTACTACCAAGTTCACAATTGGGTACACTTTCTCAACCCAATTTTGTTATGAAAATCATATCTTATAATTTTTCTCTATGAATGGAGTTTGGACAGTTTGACTACTTTTTAATAATAAACTCATTTTGGGAAGTCATCATCCACAACTCCATGTGAGATGTTGTGTTTACTTATATAAAGTGTTTCTTGATTTATTAACTAGTATTATGGTTGTTTTGTGTTATTAGATTTTGTTTTATCTAAACCCGTTTACTTATTTAAAGTCGTGTACTTATTTAAACACAATATAGCCTTTATTTGTTTGTGAGGATCTTTTTGTGGATTATGTATATATCATGGCTTTAGTTTTCTCACACAAACTATTCTTAAAAGGTTGGAAAATCCAATTATGAAGCAAGACATTTATGTTCCTGGATTTAGAATTGATTTCTCAAGCTATTAGGAATTTTGAACTTATTGAGTGTGAACTTGTGTTATTCTACTTGGATACTATTCTATTTGGTAAGATTCAATGATTTGTGGAGTTATTTAGTTCTTGCCCGAGAATACTAGGTTTATTGGAAGTAATAGTTAATTTACACGTGTAAATTGTGAGGTGTACTAAAGTTATCGTTATAGTGGACTTGTGATTTGCATGGTCCTTGGAACTAAAATACTTGGGGTTAACCAGCTCGTTGGGTTCCTCATTATCATATATTATGTTCTTCTCACTTCTCCTCATCTCATTCTTTCCTTATTTTAAGTTTTTGTACTTTGAACATCACACCAACCTAAACTATTATTTTTATGTCTGCATGTGTATTTCAACCATTGAAGTTTAAAAGGTTTTTATCAAAGAGTTAAAAGAGATTTTTAATCTCCAAACTTTTTTGTCCATAGATTACTTTGCATATAGTTAATGCAACAAGTCGTTAAGCCAGAGAGTACCCTAGTGGACGAGTTTTTTCTTGTGGGGGTTTCCAGGGATGAAACCCCCAAACATCAAAGTATCCTCAAAACAATGCCCAAACAACCCAATATAACAAGCTCAACAATAGAAAAAGGTATTTCAATAAGTTATTTGGCAATAACATTATAGAATTACTTTATATAGTTGAAACCTTAAATGTAGGAGGAAGAGAAAGCAGAGGAAAATATATTGATATGGAAAAAAAAATTATAATTCAAATAAATATTAAAGCGTAGCATGATATCCGTAGACACCACATTCTAGGACACCCTAAGTCTCTTCTTAGGTCCCAATTCATCCCCAATTTATTACCAACCCTAGGTCAAACTCTGGATACCGATCTAGAGGCCATCGGGAGCTCCCGGGCCCCGTTTGACTCTGGTCAACTTCATCGTTAGAGAGAAAGATTAATCAATCCTTGAAGGGCACTAAATTGACTTTCCAATGGTCTGATTCGAGCACAAATTAGCATAACAGTTCGAACGAACATACCATTTGACTATCAAAAACCAATATGGAGGCCACCGGGCTCTCTCGCGTCCCGTTTGACTCTAGTCAACTTCATCGTCAAAGCGAAGATCAATGGATCAACTAAGGTCACTAAAAACTATTTCTAACTATCCTCCCTATGCAAAAAATGGAGTAACCGTCCATTCAGACGAACGGTCTATTTTCCCTCGAAAATTGATCCAGAGGCCACCAGATGCTCCCGGTCTCCGTTTGACCAAAGTCAACTCTTTAGCTCGAATGAGACTGAATGAATATTTGAATGGCACTGAATAACCTTTCCACTTTGCCTCGTGCACGAATTAGCCTTATGATTCAGACAAATGATTCATTTTACTCTAAAAGGTCATCCGACACTTTTTGGGACTCGTTTGACCAAAGTCAACTCTCTGAAATGGTCAAAGATCTTTGAAAGTCTAAGTACCTCATAGAACCTTTCCAACGGTCCATCCCGTGCATGATTCTAATTTATGGTTTGGACGAACGACCCATTCCTGTCTGATGATCTTTCGTCCAAAGGATCGATGGGCGCTTTCGAGCCCCGTTTGACCCAAAATCAAGTCCTTAACCCAGGGGCGTCCCAAGTACTCATAAAGTTATCTTAATTACATTTCTAATGACATTCCCCGTGCGCAATTTGGATATACAAATTGTGTTCTATGAACATTTTTCAAAAAAATCTGCACGAGACTACCGATTGGTAGGTCCATTTCCTTGCCAATTGAAAGTGTGTTTAGGATCACCTATCGATTGGCAAGGCTAAGGGTATTCCAATCGGGGGTGGGTGGGGGGGGGGGGGGGCTACCTATAAAAAGAGGGCATAACCCCACTTCTAAGACACACCTCAGATCCATCAATATCAGTGATCTCAATAACATTCTCTTGCAATCAGTGAAGTTTCCTTGTGTGAAATTCCTTTCCACCTTTCATTCCCATCATTTTCATATCCAATTTAGCAAATTATCTTTCTTTCTCATCCCAACATTCAAGGGATCTCATCAAGGATCAAAGATCAAGATCAAGCCTCAATTATCCAAAGACGGTCCAAATATCCTTCTCTCTTTAAATTTCTTTATTTTCACATTAGTTACATAAATTTTTAATCTAGCTTTTACTTTAGTTCATACACATTAACATCACATCCTTTATTAATTATATTGCACATACTTTATCTTCTATAAAAAATAAAGAAGAAGAGGGTTACGCCTATAAATTCCAACAGGATTCTTCACCATATTTTAGGAAAACTAAACTGTATTTTCTACACACATATAATAAACTCCCGAGATGAGAGAGATGGAAAGAGACAAGGAGGGATGGCCACATTGGCGACTCCGATGGGGAATTACTTATCATAAGAGGTCTAGACTCTATTTGCATGGGTGTTATCATTTTCTACCTGTTTGTATATGCATCTACCTTTATTTTCCTTTTATTCTCCTCTATTATTTCTTTCATATATCTACCTCATGCTTATATCACTCCTCACTCACACACTTGTAGATACTCTCCATGTACACTTCACACTACTTACACATAGGATTACTTATATCCACATATTGCACACACCATTTAGAATCTCCATGCTTAGGTGTCACTAGCAAACACCTACACTTATCACACTTGTATATATATCCATGCTCACTCATACTTATCACACACCACTTATCGTTAATCCATGCTTAGGTTCACTACCACACACTCACTCATAGAAAGTCACACATCACTCACTATCACATATCCATGCTTAGTGTAATATCCATGCTAGATTTACTTTTTATGATTAGTATAATACTCATCGTGATAAATAAAATACTCTCTCCATAATATACTAATCAACGATCATGCATTTTGCACATTACATCACCAAACAGCATGATTGTTAACCAACTTTTATCCCGTAACTAGGGGGTCACTTTGTGATGGGCGCTGGTATGACAGGTCGCAGTTAGCCTAAGAAATATGACTCTCACCTTCCGTTGGCCAATTACCTTTGACGTATATCAAATGGTTCCCTTGCATTGAACAACTTGACTAAAGTAATGATAAGAGGTATATAGAAGGGAAGTCGTTCACGTACGTCAGGTATATCGAATTCTCTCTCACACATATTGTCCCCACGAGGTATATAGTGAGTAAATTCATGTACACTCAGGTATATTAAATGGTGTGTCCAAATCTACCGATTTCCCTCAAAATCAAGACATATATCATGGAAGTCATACCAAATAAGAGAACATTTCCACTAACCCAACAACTGCATACCCTCATATAGACGTCAAACCTAGGGAACTCATGTTTAGTTTGCCGATTACTACCCGAAAGTCTGCCCAAATGATGGGTTAGCATGCTGCCCAAATTTTCGCACGATTTCTTCTTGTTATCAAAATGTAACCCTGTCCATGAGCCTGACAACAAGTCAAACCATGTTTTACATATTTTGCAAAGACAATTTTTCCCAAGATCGGGTCCTGTCCTTCATTTCTTTTTCATTTAGGTAAACCTTATACAAATGAAAACATAATAATAAAAATAATCATACTGATACTATTCTCTCATTTTTCCCTCCTTCCTTACCAAAGTGTCAAAAACATATTTTCCCCTCTTTTCAAAATACCAAAACATCTCTCCTCCTTTTATAAAAAAATACTGAAAATAATTCTTCATTCCATTTCCAAAAATAAATATCAAAAACATTTTCCTCCTTTTTTTTCAATAATAAAAGTTTTTACCTCCTCTCTTTCAAACATAAATTCGAATCATTTTCCTTCTCAGGTCGATCGTATACCCCACCCTGGGCGTGGCTCTCTATTGGCTTCTATCTTTCATCGAACCACCCCAAAGCTCTGTCATTTCTCCCGCTAATTCCTTCGAGTTCGAAATCCACCTTCACCCAATTTCCATTGAGAACACAGACCCAAGTCTGAATGTGCGACCTGATTTGATGACGGTCCGAATCTAACTTACCGCCAAGATTGATAACCTTTAAATTGAGATTCATGAGATGTAGTGAAACCAAGTCCCTATTCTCAAAGAGCCTGACTCTTCCTCCCTCACGCTATAGGTTCATCGGCACTTGAGCCTATTTAGGTCCCGAAAGAGTACCAGCATGCTCCACGTGCCCTTCCTACGAATGGGCCAATGCAAGCTCAGCTTCTAATACCAAATCTTACCGAGCCAGGGGCTAACTGGACCATGATCGTTGCTCCGAAGGAAGAAGAGTTGAACAAGGTCCAAAAGGACCTTAAGTTGTTGACCAAGAAGTTTGACTAAGTTTGAATCTGCAGGAACTACATGGATTACACCCATAGGTCTCCCTACCCTAAATCAAGGCTGTAGAAAAGATTCAAAATTCCTAACATTGAGAATTTCAGGGGTAGTGGACCCCAATTGTTCATCTACGAGTTACCAATGACCATGACTCTACTAGGTGCTTCCGAGGAAAAATGGTCCAGATGTTCCAACAAACATTGAAAGACTGTGCTCTTCGTCGGTTCTTATCTCTAAAAAAATCTAGAATTCACAGTTGGGATGATGTTGCCCATGAATTCATGTCATAGTACAATTACAATGAGGATTTGGAGGTTACTCACCATTATTTGGAACTTCTCAAGAAGAATCCTAGATAAACTATCAGTAATTTCATAGAAATATGGAGAAAGAAAGCAATCATTATGACAAACTAGCCTTTCGAAGAGGAACAAGTCAGTATTATGAAGAAGAACTTCTTGAACCATGTCTGAGCAATGATATAAGGATAGTTCTACCCCTATTTTTGATCCATTTAGGAAGTAGGAGTGGAGATTGAATAAAGTTTTGCTAAGACAGAAAGTGAGCTAAAGAATATATTCATACAGCTCACTCCCAGAAAGTATGAGAAGACGATCAATGCAACAGTTTCGACCATCAATAAAACCTCTCAGCATGCCCCTTCATGGGCACCAGAAAGTCGCCCTAACCCAATTAGAAAGAAATAGACCCAGCTTCATTCTCCCCTCTCCAAAATCTACCAAGCCCTTTTGAGCTGAAATCTTATCAAGCCATTGGACCCTCGTCCATTACCAAACCCACTTCCAAAAAATTTCAAACCCAACGCCTATTGCAATTTTCACCAAACTGCCGGCCATATTACAGATCAATGCTTCAATCTTTGAAATATAATCCAAAGTCTTATTGACCGAGGTACCATCGCCCCACCAACCAATCCTAAACCAAACACTACTCACAATCCACTCCCAAATCCTGCAATTAATATCTTCCTAGATGAAGACCTGACATTTGACCCATCTACCCAGATTATACACAGTAAATCACCCATTATACATTTATATTCACCTAAACCGCTCAAAGTTTTCCCATATTTTCTACTACACCTTACCTGTTTTGCCGATTAAGACCTGTCACTTTTTACAAGAGCATGTATCGTCGTTTTTACCCAGTTCGAAAGGAAGGATATGGAAATGCCAGTGGTATTAAACCAACTCCTAGAGTTTGGGCTAAAATTTCCCTAAAATGAGCATTGACTGCCAAAAATTTATTTCACTATTAATGGAAGCCCGGAAGTGGGCTCGGGAGTCAGATAATTAGGTGGTAACCGCCGATGAAGTCAGCTTAAATGATGTCGTCCAGATTATGACAGACTTATTTTGACAAACTAGTAAATTTCCAGTAGGTCCAGGCTATATTATGTTTTGAAACTACAGGGGCATTTGGTCCTTTCTCTTCAACATCTCCTCGTTAAGTGGGAGGATCTGTACGAAAAGGTCATTAGGGTTATAGAGTGCATTAACTTATCATTGAAGGATGACATCATTGCCACCGGATATAGGACAAATTTAATAATTTAGATGAAGAACTAAGCCCAGGAAAAACTAACCCAGTAGTTAGTATATGTGGAATGGTATCATTTGAGGATCTGCTAAGAGAGATCAACAAAATGGTCGAATAGCCCAAGATAGATGAAGAAATGGGGTTTCTATTTTCCCCCTCTTTTGTGAGCTATATGAATAGATCTGTAAGGCATTACTCAGTTTCAAACCCTCAATTAGCAATGATGGATAAGGGAAAAGGTTTTGAGAAACTCGTTATGCCAAAAATGACCCTCGAGGAGAGTAAGATCCTCGATCAGTTGAAGAAAAATCAGGCTAACATTACTCTACGAGGACTCTTTATATCTTCCGAACTGCACCAAAATACCTTGACTAAACTACTTACTAATCCCATAGTTCCTCCTTCTACCACACCAGAAGAAGACATGAATCTGGTAGGATCTCTAATGTCTAGTAGAATGCTCTCCTTATCCAAGGAAGAAATCCCTATGTCTGGTCCAAAATATAACTATGCTCTCTGTCAAGGTGATGGGGAAGACAGTCCCACTTTCGATCATCGACAATGGATCAACACTTAATGTTTTCCCATTAACAACCCTCAAGTGTTTGTGATTCAATGTAAGAGACATTTATCTGACTTCCATCACGGTGTGTGCTTATAAAAATACTTATCGAGAAGTGATGGGATCCATAAAACTTACAATAGGGGCTGGCCCTATAAATCTCGTTACTGAATTCCAAGTCATCAACATCCCGACTTGTTTCAACCTGTTGCTCAGATGGCCATGGCTCCATAACATCATGGGAGTGTCTTCCTCTCTCCATCAATAACTAAAATTCTTCACCAATGGGCAGGTCATCACCATCTTGGGCGATGATGATAATACTGAGAATACAAGCACCGGCACTAGAGATATAATATACGACAAATAATATTCTCTTATAGGGCTTTCGAGTCGAACCACTTTCTCTCCCAGTAGGGTATAATTTTAGAGATAGAGTCTATCTAGAGCACATCCCTCATAATAATATCAATTTAATACAGATGTTCAAAAATATGCACTTCATGCCTGGACTGGGCTGGGATGACAATAATAGGGAATACTGGAATCCATAATTTTGAAGAAGTCCTGGGTTATCAACCATCATCAGAGGAACTCAAAATTCTCCACCAACCTCGATTGAAGAGAAGGCTAAAAATTGCTAAGACTGTCTCAGAAGAGTCCTTGAATGGGAGATTCATCAAAGAAGGTTAAGATTTTACCTTTTGTGGATTTCCCAAACTATGGTATGATCATGTGGATAAGCCGATGAAGCCGAGAATGGAGATCTTCTTCCAAGGCATCTATTCATGGGACAATAGTTCCTAGCATCAGGTGCAACCTCTCGTTGACTGCGGATGTTAAAGGAGATACCGAGGGAAGTAACTCTGAGGATCCATTCAACTTGCAGACACTGGGGTTGACATTCTATATGATCCAATCAAATACTACATCATCAGATCCATCCATCCGGGTCAAAGCTACTGATACACCCCTCCTCAACTACAATGTTGTACCAGTTCCACCCGCTGAAATGCAACCTAACCCAGATGTTTATCCCATTTCTTTTTTTTTGTTCCTCCTTGTTCTGATTATAATTTAATTGAGACCTCCTTTGATGAGCTTCTCAATGCTATTTTTCCCAAGAATGAAATAAATGAATATTTTAAGTATCTTGTTGTGACTTACATTATTTTTTTTATTCTAATCAAACTCTTGAGGATGATGATTTTGTAAATGAACAATTCCTAACAGATCTTAAGAAGGTTAATAACAAAAAACATAACCACGTTCAAATTAATGAAAATGAAATTGTTATTATTAATATCGATTCTAGCAGCCAACTGCGCAAGATTAGTATAAGTTCCACCCTTGACAAGCATGAGTGCACGTAACTCGAAGAATAGCTGAACGAATTTATGGATGACTTTACGTGGTCCAATGATCACATGTATGGCATTTATCCTGAGATCACTCAACATGAGATACCGACTCTCCCAGAATGTAAACTAATCAAATAAAAACTGTGAAAGCTCTGCACTGAATGGTCGCTCAAGGTTAAGTAAGAGGTGGTCAAACAATCGAACATGGGCTTCATTTGGGTGATCGAATATCCCACATGTCTAGATAACATTGTGCCTGTGTCAAAATAAGGAGGAAAGGTTTTCATGTGTATTGACTACCAAGATTTAAACAAGGCCTCTCTAAAGGATGATTACCTTCTACCCAATATCAACATGATTGTGGACAATACGACCAGTCACTCTCTCAACTCATTCGATTATGGGTTTGCCGAATATAATCAGATCAAGATACACCCTGATCATTAAGAAAAAACCACATTCATCACCCCCTATGAAACCTTTTGTTACATAGTTATGCCATTCGGTCTTAAAAATCCAGGGGCTACCTACTAAAGAGCTGGCACAACCATCTTTCATGATCTGATACACAAAGAGGTTAAGGTCTATGCAGATGATATGATCATCAACTCTAAGACTTGGGAAGGTCATGTTCCCGCTCTCTGAAAGTTTTTCGAACAACTGCGGCGATACCAGATGCAACTTAACCCACATAAATGTGTCTTTAGCATTACTAATGGAAATATTTTAGGGTGCATGATTAGTGAGAAGGGGATTGAAGAAGATCTTTCCAAACTAAAAGTCACACTCGAAATGCCACCACCCCGAACGGAGAATAAATTTTAGGTATTCTTAGGAAAAATATAGTATATCAATCGGTTCATCAGCCAGTTGACTTTCATATATGAGCCCATCTTGAAACTCCTTCGAAAATATTCTACCAAAGTCTGGGATGAAGCTTATTAGGAAGCCTTTGACCGGATCAAACTATACCTTACACAACCTCTGGTACTCATGCCATAGCAACCCATTCTTCCCCTACGCCTATACTTGATCGTAACAGACATCGCAGTTGGGGATTTATTAGTCTAAGACATTAAAGAAACCCGCAAAGAGAGGGATATCTACTATGCCAGTTACAAATTGTTTGGATAAGAAGTCAACTACACCACCTTGGAGAAAGCATTTATCTCCTTTATCTGGGTCACTCAAAAATTACAACATAACATGATCTCTTTTCCCATCAGACTTGTATCCCGAATGGATCCTATCAAATACCTACTCAAAAAACTTTCCCTATTTAGCCTAATGGCTTGTTGGTTGATGCTTCTAGCTGAGTTCGATATTGTGTATATCATGCAGAAAGCTATAAAAGGGAGTGATATCTCTGACTACCTTGCTGATAACCTTATGGAAGAAGAAAATGTATGCATTTTTGAATTCCAAGATGAAAATGTCCTTTATACCTCCCAACAAGAACTCCGATGGAAAATTTTCTTTGAAGACGATGCCAAAAAGAAGGGATATGGCACTGGTATTCTCCTAATCTCCCCTGATGACTCTCACACTCCTATTTCCATCAAGCTAGATTTTCCCTGAACGAATAACATGATTGAATACAAAGCGTGAATAGTAGGCCTCAAAGTTGCTCTCAAGAAAGGAGTCAAATGTGTAGATGTCGATAGGGATTCAATCCTCATCATCGGTCAGGTCCCTAGAAGATGGAAAGTCTAAGGATAAAAAGCTCTTACCCTTCCACGCACACATAGAAGAGATGGCCTCCTAGTTTTGAGATATCATCTTCCACTACCTACCCCAAGAAAGGAATAACTTAGTCGATTACCTTGTTACCTTATCCATCATGGTCGACATGCTCGAGGTAATAATGATGGACCCTTTACTAATCTAAAACCAAGCTAAACCAACCCACTGCTACCACATCGAACTAGTCATAGAAGAAGATCCTCATATGATTGATTGCTAGCACTACGATATTTAGCACCTCCTCAAGAATGGTAGGTACCCCCAGGATTCCAACAAGAAAGACCGAGTAATTCTTTGCAAATTGGTTATGCAATACATTGTCTGCAATAAAGCACTGTTAAAGAGAAACTTTGATGGAACCCACTCACATTACATCACAGGGGATAATATTGCATAAATGATGCAGAAAATCCATAACAGTGAGTGCGGACTCCACATGAATGGACATATGCTCGCCAAGAAGATTATCCGACAAGGTTACTATTTAATAAACATGGTTCAAGATTACATCGCCTATGTTCGAAAATGCCTAAAATACCAACAGTCTTCTAATCTCCAGCACTTGCCTCTGTGGGAATTATACAGCATGACCTTTCCCTGGACATTTTCCACATGGGGTATCGATATCATAGGGAAGATTTCACCCAAAGCCTCAAATATGCATGAATTCATCGTAGGTGCCATTGATTACTTCACCAAATGGATCGAAGATGAGGCATTCACAGTGATGAATGCCAAAAAGGAGGCCAAGTTTAGTCGAAAAAATACCATCTGTCGATATGGGGTCTCACATAAGCTAGTATCAAACAACGGTGGTGTTACATTTTAGATACGTTCCCCATTTGCATTTTCGAACACAGTCATCCCCGACTTCTTCTGGACGACTTGAATAGGACTCACCTATTTATAATTTCCACTCTTTTGGCATCTTTCATCACTGGGTTCAAATGCCTTTACATCTCCGTAAAGAGTCTCACGTCCTCCTCTAGGGAGATTTTATAGATTCAAATTAAAGGACTTATACCCTTCAAATCTGCAATGCCCCAACCAAAGGCACTTCGGTGCTTCCTCACAATGTCCATAAGCTTTCCTTCTTGCTCTTTATTCAGGCTCGAGGAGACAACAATGGGATATGTCTCATCTTCTCCTAAATAAGCATATTTGATGTTAGAAGAGGATTTTTCAATTCGAGGGTAGGAAAATTATTATCAGAGGGTATTGTGCATGATTCCCTCGATGGTAGTTCCTCAAATTGAAAGACACGACTATTATCTCTCAAGTCCTCTCCTCTCTCACTAACATCCAACAAATCTCTCATCTCCTTCACCTCTCACTCCAAATCAATATATGCATTATCTCTCTTCACTCGTTGTAACAAGACACGCCTTTAATGGATCCTTAGTGTGATTACTCTCAAAGTATTAGTGTACTACCTCCTATATAAGATTCGACTAGTGTAACTCATCCTCGTCACCTATTTTCTTGGTGATGTTGAAGATATAAGTCTCAAATGTCATGTTCCTGAACGTGAGTTACATTTGAACATTTCTCCTGTTAATCAAAGTTGTAGCCGTAGCTAAGAATGGGTGACCAAGTATCACATGAACATGGTGGCTCGAGGGAGAGGAGGGCTCTATGTCCTACATAAAAAAAATAATCAGGAAGTAGGTGTCGACTTGGATGAACACGTCCTTAACAATCCCCTGAGGTTTCTTTACGAATAGATTTGCGAGTTGGAGAGTAATTTTTATTGGCTTAAGGTCCCCCAAGTCGAGATGTATATAGATGGAGTAAGTGTGAGTACTAACACTCACCCCTAAATGTAATAACGCTCTCTCAATTTTACTCTCTGCAATGGTGCACGAACTGGTAGGTGCACCCGGATCTTTATACTTCCGTGGGAGGTCACTTAAAAGTACCGAACTAACATTTTTTTCCAAAAACAGTAGATTGTTTACCTTTAATCTATGTCTCGTCATTAACAAGTCCTGAAGAAACTTTGCATATGAGGGAATTTTCTTGATTGCCTCGAGAAAAGGTAAATTAATCTTTACATGCTTAAGAACTTCTACGATATCATCACCGGAGGCCCCTTTAGGAGGCGGTAACAACCGTTGAGGGTAAGGAGTGGCATTAGGGTGTTTCACTACCACCTCGAGCCTAATTTTTTCATCTTTATCACTCTCATCCAAGGGGGCATATTCGTCCTCTTTCGTGTTAGGTAAAACCCCTTTGTCATTTTGCTCGTCATGTGGGGGAGGTGAAATTCAATAACTCTCTGACTACTTAGAGTGGTTTCCATTTGACATTGCTCTTTGAAATCATTGGCATTAGAACTAACAAAGTTTTTAACTTGGGGAGTTATTTTGCCTTGGGTAGGAAACTTACCCTTATCTCGTACACTTAGGGAAGATTACAACTTAGATTACAACCCCTTTAAGTCGGAAAATTTTTGGATGTTTTGGGCCTTTATCCCTGACTGAGTTTGCATAAATTGGGCTAAAGTGTCCTTAAGACTCTTTCATTGTAGGATTATATAAGGTTTAGGAGGAGGCATTTGCATATATGGTGCTTGTTAGTAAGGCAGGAGTGGTGGCGGTTGTTGAGCAACATGTAGATTTGGGTTCATCGTTGAGTTCGGTTTCCGATAACAAAAAACGTAATGGTTTCGCCATGAGGGATTATAATAATTCCTGTGAGGGGCATTAAAATCCGCCTTATAGACTCCCACTGCCTCAACTTTCTCTTTTAGCATAACTTTGTAGGCGGGTATTGTGATACATTTCTTCATTAAATATCCCACATCACAAATTGTGCACATCTCCTCCTTAATTGCTCGAATGGATCCGAGTACATTTATCCTACTAGCCTTGACCACGTCCACTAATCTCTTGTCTAGTATATTAATTTGAATCTTTGACTCAGCTTCCTTCTTTAATTGATAGAATTCGGATGAGGAAGGAGCCATGAGCATGTGTCCCTCTTTGGGTTAGGTGTTAGGTGTTCAGATCCGATGTGTCCCACACTTGAGTAGTCTCGGAGACATACTTAAAGTCGAACTCTGCATCATTTGTATCTAATTCTAAGAACTCTCTTGGACACACATTTTGAACGAGTTGCTTGGAATTTAAGCATAGCCCATGATGGAAGTAGGAGATGAGTCTCCACTTCTCAAAATCACGGTGTTAACAAATGTTAATTAACTCATTGAACCTATCCCAACATCTATCAAAGGGCTCTTTCTCGTTTTTCCTAAATGTCTGAATTTGAGCCCCGATAGAGTTAGTCCTATGTGCAAGAAATAACTATTGAAGAAACTTATACTGCATAGCCCTCCATGTGCCTATTGAGTTCGGTGCTAGTGACCAAAGCCAGGTCTTGGACTTATCCTTAAGAGAGAATGGAAAAGGCTTTAGGCGCACTACATCTTAGGTGCATGTTTGATCATTAAACATCTTGCTCGCCTCCTTGAACTCTCTAATGTGGAGGTAGGGATTTTTCGACTCCATACCATGAAACGTTGGGAGAATCTGAATCATCCCATTCCTAAAGTAAAGTTTCCTCGCATTATATGGGAATATAATGCATCCCAAAGAAACGCTTTGCTCGGGGTATAAGAGGCCTCTTATGGGGAAATATATCATCACTCTCTCGCTCATACCGAAACTAGTGTGATCAAACATCGCACTCGCACTTATAGAATCACTTTCCTCACCAGAGTTTGTAGAAGTTTGACTTGTGATGTGATTATGCGGTGTAGGAGCTAGTACCCAGAAAAATGTAGAGTTTGGAGTGGGAGGGGTAGTAGGAACGTGTTCAACTGTAGAATTCTCGTGTACCCGCAAGAGGAATGGGATTTGAATTAGGATTGGGTTGCGTATTTTGTATTTTAAGATCGATAGAATTTTTTTTATATTTATTCTTATTTTTTTGTTTTTGGATCTTTTGAACTTTTTTGAATTTTTGGGGTTTATGAATTTTTTTGGCTTATTATGAATTAGAGTCAAATTCTTAGGTTAATTCGGCCTCAACTAGTATGTCTACCTCTCCCCGCCAATGGAGCCAAAAACAAGACACGACTAAAAACGTGTGTGCAACACGTGCATCTACAGCTCAAGTATAAGTCGGCCGCTCAAGTAATATCCGGGTAGGTCGGGTGTCGAACTCAAGGAATAGGACAAAAATCGTGACGATAACTATGTGCAGGAATCTAAATCCTAACTATGGACTTACTAACCAAAATAATAAAAGGAAAAGTCCTATGAACGAATAAAAAGTAACTAATTAATGAAAACTAACTACTAAATGCAAGACTAAATTTGTTTAAGTATTAAAAATAAATTATGTGAGAAAGTGGGGAAAGAATACACTCCTCCAAACCGTCGGTAACTATGTTGAATTTAAAACATTCAAGAATTAAATATATAATTCAGAGAAAACCTTAAAATTTATCAAAGTACTAAACATATGAGGATTTTACTCCGCACAATATCTAGTCAAAAATAAATTTAACACGAATGACAAAATTGTCGACACGTGTATTATATCCTTAAATACCTCGGTTTCCTGACAGATGAAGTTAAAGGGTCTACAACACTTGTTCCGACAATGTATCAAACATCCTAATTATTTATTTAATTCTATCAAATTTTATATTCATCCATAATACCTAGGATGGGTTCATGTACCCCAAACCTCAAAATCTAGTCGAACAGGGAGACATTAACTACACGTGTGATTTCTACGTTGCTGCATGAATTCATGATGTAAAATTTAACATAAAACAACATATAAATAAGAAAAAATATGGAAAAAGAAGGGAATATCATGCAAATACGTCATATTAAAAGAAAGAATAAAGAGAATAATACTTATATTGAAATTGCATGTAAACATGACAATAAATTGATGTTCTTAATGTTCTTCTCTTCGCTTTTCCTTCTTGCATCTCAAAACTCTCTTAAAACTTGTGAAAAACCAAATTTATAGTACCTTAATCTGATGTTATAATGGATTTGGGTCATTTTGGAAGTAGTTCAAAACAATACAACTCTTAGATAAAAAATAGGATAAAAAATAAAAATTCGCGAAACAGGTCAATCGAATCGGTTAGGGTTGACCACCAACCGGTTCGCCTAAGGTGAATTTTTAATTTTACTCTTTTGCCCCCAGATTTTCTTCTCATCTTCAAACGTGCATAACTTCTTCACCGTAACTCAAATTTTGTTGTCGTTTCATCTAGTCAGTTAGTACTTTCAAGCTCTTCACTTTTCCTTTTGGCTCCGCATCTAGGTTCGACTGGAAAATTACATTTTTTCCCTTCATCTTCATCTTCCTTTACTTCATTTTTTTTGTTGTTCGGATTTCCTCTCGCATCCGCTTGCTTTAAATACCTATAAAATAAGAGATAAATACATAAAATAAGAAATACTTATCGAATATGATTAGTAGCATAAGTATGCGATAAATCTAGTCTAATTTCAATGCAAGGAATCATAAAGGGCCAAACTCAAGGGCATAAATATGAAATATTTACACCAAATTATGTGTATATATGTATATATCTATGTGCTACTTTTTTATATTGAACATACATACTTGTTAGTGTTATCGTATGAAGTTGTCCATAGTGGGTAATCCACATTGGCATTAACCAGCTGGTGTTGAATTGATTCCTTGGGTCATATGATTATTGCATGCCCACTATCCACGTGGGAGGATAGGTATTGGTTTGGACATTGGGTAGGTGTGATGTGGTATGGTTGCAACCCTCGAGTGTATGTCTATGATCACCCGCATTGTATGTATTTACATTGGAATTAGTGGCGAGATTTCTACTTGATGGCTCAGTGCGATGCATGATGCCTAGAGCCGGATAGCACACAAGGGATGTATTTGTGAGGTTCATGCTTCGGGGATATAGTTATACGTATATAGTGAGTGATATATATGTATGTTTATATGATATAGTGTATATTTCCATTTATAGCACGAGTATAGTTATGTTATGTGTATTAAATGAATATTGATATATAGCAAGCGTGTCACTACAATATTATTGATTAACGCATACCTATTAAAGGTAGTATACTTAGCTAATAGAGAGTATTAGCGAGGTTTGGGCTTGGATAGAAATTACATGTCCTAATAATATCGAGTGGTTTGATTAGGATTACAAATGAACACGACAGGTGCATACTGTAGTTGAGAGATGAGGTTTTATCTCATATGAGTGTGACTGCTTAATTATGAAAGTAATACACCACAAGTTTTCATCGACTTCAAATAATTATCTACTTACAAAATATTTTCTAGTTTTAGGGCTTTGACCCACGGGTAATTGTGTTTCCTTATTTTTCTTTATAAAACTTCGGGTGTATAATAGCGGCAGTCGGGACCATAGGGATAGATCCATTCTTGTCATTATATTAGCGCTGGACACTACAGGATTGCTTTAGTTGCCTTAGCATATTATATATAGTTAGGATCTTTTCGTTTCAATTTTCACTTTGAGCGTGATGCCCGTAGATGGATAATAATTTACATTAGAGTCAAGATATCTTATTTCATTAATTAATTGATATTTAGTTTTATTTAGTGGATGTTATTATTTGGTGGCCGATGGTTTATTCGGTTCACTTAATTATTCATTTATGAATGGTGATTTATCTATTTATTTTAGTTTTATGGTTTTATACCATGTTATATTATATGGTTTCTTGCGATAGTGATGCTGAGTATGAAACTATTCTGAGATTCCTATTTTATTTCAGTAAAAGATTGGTCGCCCGGTATTAGAATAGGTGGTTTATCAAAATTGATATTCGAGCATCAGTATCTAGTGTCCTTAGGATCTGTGTGGACTAATTACGTTGTCAGCTTAGTCTTTATTTGATACAAAGCCCTATATTTATGATTGTTGTTTCATTTTGTGTAAATATGTTCTTTTGCAATTATTTATGATTATTGTCAATACTATACAATTTTGGTCTGGCTTGAGATGCCAAACACCAGGAGGGGAAGACCATCATGTGCCTCTAGGAGGGTTGCAGAGGAGTCTCATCCAAAGCCACAATCCACTCAAGGGACTGTGACTGCAACAGAAGTCGAATATATTATTACATAGGTGGTAAAAGCCGAAACAACCACTCTAGTACAACAATTTCTCGAGGCACAACCACAATAGCTAGTAGAAGTAGCAGTTCAGACTCACTTAACGCCATCAATTTAGGATATAGTTGGATAGGCCTTTCAAAAGGGCCATCCACCAGAGTTCTACTGGAATGTGGATATGTTTACTGCTAGTTAATGGAATTATGATATCCAGAGCAATTTTCATATGTTTTAGTACAGTGACGCTCAAAAACATATACCAGATACATTCAATATAGAAGGGGAAGAACTTTAGTGGTGGGAGTTAATAACCACAGTAGATGAGAGAGATAAGGTGCCTATCCAAGAGTTCTTGATGTGGTTTGACCATAAGTTCTTTTCGTCAGTAGTTCAGATGGACATGAGGAGAATGTTGCTAGATCCGAGTACGAGAAGGAGTTCACTGGCCTGGCTATAATACCCCATAATTTTAGTAATAATTAATAGTTTTATTTTATTAATTTAATTGGGAGAAAATTAAAATGGAATTTACTGAATAATAATTAGTGAGATAAAGGATAAATATTTCTTAAAATGATTATTTACTTGTGTGTGATAAGTAAATAGTTATAAGATTTATTATATGTCGCGTATGAATAATAGAGATGGTTTAGTTGGTGATAGGTCGATAGGGTGTTACATCGACGAATCGATATTATTTATGGGAGACATGTAAGGTACACATGTGTCAGGCCCGGTTAATGAAAAATTAGCATATTTGGAGTTGCGTAACTCGGATGACCTTTTCGAGTGCATCGATGATCCAAAAATAGTCAAAATTATCCAAAATAGGTGCTCTAATGTTATGTTTGGGTTCTAGAGGATTTTTAGAAAAGAAGCGTGTAAGGGTAGAAAGGTCATTTTATACCTAAGATTAAAAGGAAAAACATAATTAGGTTTTCAAAAAGACATTTAATGGTTTGTGAAGGTGGGTGATAACCCGCCTTTCGTATTCCAAACAAAAGATTGAGAAATAGAACCCTAGAGAAGAGAAAAAGAGTAAAAGAAGAGGGATCTTGAAGAAGAAAAGAAGAGAATTCAACCCATCTTAAAGACTTCGGATTTGTAATCCAACAAAGAAAGTAAATAGTTTCTTTGCATAAAATTTTCAGTTGTAGTTAATTACTCTCTTGGTAAAGTAGAAATTCTTGATTTTGAATATGAAAGATGGGAATTTGAGGATTGATAAAGAAACCTAATGATATAAGATGAATGGTCTTGAAGCAACAATTAATTGGGATTAATCATGCTTGTAGTTAGAGATAAAATTATGGGTTTTAATTGGAAGAGGAAGAACATAGATAAATGATGTAATATTTAATAATTAACTTTATATTAGAATTGTAATATTGAATTTATGGATATTTCCATGTTAGAATCAAATATATAGTGATGGTATTATGTTTTATAGTTGATATATGGACTATAGTTCTTGGAATTGTGGTAGAAAGAACCCTAGATTTAAATTTGGGATTTTGGGGGTGTGTTTCGCCTAAGAAAACTCTGCAAGTCTGTGTTTTGTAATCTAATTTGAACCTCATTAGAACGAGATGTCATTTTTCTTCGAACGAGAAGGGAATTCATCCAAATGACCCATGGGTTTAGGTTGGGTTTAGATCATGAAAATGTTTTGAGTATTTTTATGAACTCAAGCGAGTATATGGGAGATTATCCAAGTGGGTGGATATTTAATTAAAAATAGTGTTGCGACACTAGTTATTTGTTAGGAGCTTAATAATTCACTAGGGTGCTCATGCAAGGAACTAGTTCAATAAATAAACCGGGAAGTTGGGATGAACTTCGTGATTTAGATTAACCGTGTGCGGTGGGTTATGCACCTGAGTCTGGTAATTATTATAAATACATATTAGAGTGACATGCATATATATGTGTGTGTGTGTGCTACTTGTTTATTTTAACATACATACTCAGAAGTTCTATCATAGGAGGTTACGCGTAGTGGGCAACCCACCCTAGCATTGACTAGCACGAGTTATGTTGATTCTCCAAGTTGTAGTATTGTTGCATGACCACTATTTGTGTGTGCGGATAACTGTTGCTTTCGAGTCCGGTGGGGGGCGCAATGTGGTATGGTTGCGACTCAAGGATGTATGTTTATGATCGCCTTCAATATATTTATATTTCTTTAGGATTGGTGGTGAGATTTCAACTCGATGGCTCGATGTGAGGTGTGATTCCTGGAGCCAGATATCATACAAGGAATGTATCTGTGAGGTCCATGCTCTAGGATATGGATATATGTATATTAAGAGTGATATATATATATATATATATATATATATATATATATATGAATGTTTATATGATATTGTGTGTTGCGCGAAAATATGTTTATAAATAAATGCCTAGTGATGGCCTTTAGACTTAGATAATAGAGAGTATTAGAGGGGTTGGGATTAAATAGCGATTATGTGTCCTAGTCAGGCTGAGTATTTTAATTAGGTTAAAGGAAATGAACACATTTGGTGCGCATTGTAGTTGAGAGGTGAGGTTTATCTCAAGGGATTGCAAACGGTTATTCCTGAAAATAATACACTACGGGACAACAAGGATATATACGTTCTTGCCGACAGTAGGTGTGGATGGTACATATTTTCTAGACATTTGAGTCATTTCTGATCTAGATAGGATCAGTTATTTCAATTTATTGTTGGGCGTGTTGCCCTTAGATGACAAAATTTATCTTACTACAGACTTTTATATTTTGACAGACATTTACTTGTCATATTCAATTATTATTCAGTTTATACTATGGATGTTATTTGATGATCGATGTTTTATCCAGTTCACCCTTATTACTTATTTATGCATGATGGTTATTTCAGTTATTATAGTTGTATGGATTGTTCTTATTCTTTATGTTATATTATTATTGCTACACTGATGCTGAGAATGATCCATATTGAGATTCCTGTTATATTTTAGTAGAGGATTGGCCACCCGATATTAAAATAAGGGGGTTGTCACTATTATTATTAGAGTATCAGGTCTATTGTCCTTAGGATATGTGTAGACTTATTAAGTTATCAACATTGTGTTTTCTTTAATGTAGAGCCCTATATATAGAACTATTTTTTCATATTGCGCATTTACGTTGATTTGCTATTATTTATGACTGAAGTGAATCTCCTACAATTTCGGTTTAGTTTTAGATGCAAAACGATAGGAAGGGTCGACTAACACGTGATGATAAGGGTGCCAAAGGGGAGGATGCTAAGTCAGAGCCACAGGCCACTCATGGAATGGTGACCATAGTAGAGGTTACCACTATTGTTGCACTAATGTTCGATGTCGCGATGAGTGTCTTAGTACAACATTTTCCAAAGGCATAACCACAGTATCCAGTGGAACCAGTTTAGTCTCACCCTATTCCATCTATTTAGGAGAGAGTCATAGAGGCCTTAAAAAAATTCCATCCGCCAGAGTTCCAGGTAAGTGTGGATGTGGTTGCTATTAGCAAATGGGAGAAAGTCATCCATAGGCACTTGTGCATGGTTGAGTGCAGTGACACTCAAAAGTAGATACTAGCTACTTTTCAGCTAATGAGAGCAGCACTTCGGTGGTGGGAGTCAATCACCATAGTGGAAGAGAGATATACTATTACCATATAGGAGTTCTGGTCACAGTTTTACCAAAAGTTCTTTCCATCAGCAATTCAGACAGAGATGAGGAGGAGGTTCTTAGACCTTTCACTAGAGGGTCGAACTGCGGTCTAATATGCAGATGAGTTCATGTGTCTGGCGAACCTCTTCCTAGATAAAGTGAATACCGAGGAGAAGATGGTCCTTAAGTTTATTGATGAACTCACTTGGAGGATTTTCCAGCACTTATTGGGGAAATCAGCATTGAGGACCTACACCAAAGTAGTATGCACCGTATTACTCCATTATTAGGATCATCGCTTCCATCTGAGGGGAACAAAAAGGGCCGGAGGTCTAGCCAAAAGGGCAATACTAGTGGTAGTGGTGTTTTAAGGACATTATCCATCACATTTAAATATGTCGTATACCTCTACACGCCAATAAAGAATCAAGGATGCTATCATCTACAAACTCCAGATCTGAATTTCAAGAGCACTTCAACATTCAAACACCATCGAGATAATTTTTGTAAAAGTAAGTCTAAGCTCCACCTGGATTTTATATTTAAAGTGTTGGGATTTTTTTTTTAAATTTAAAACTTTTATTTATAAAATCTCTTTTGAATAAAAGAAGCTTTATTTAAAAACAAAAATTGGAAAAAAAAGTCTGTTGGCATTTAAAAATATTTTTTAGAAAATAAGTTTTTTTTAAACCTTTTTCAGGCCAACTCGTTTTAGTTCGAGTTGATGGTTTTGGTCAAAAATTAAAAGTAACCAAAGGAAGTGCGTCAATTAAGGTTTCCTTCTTATTTTTTATAGGCGCCGGTTTTTTTCTTTTGTGCCAATCATTGGCATAATGATTGGCATGGGTATATAAAAAAGAAAAGGAGTTTTTTTGTTCTGCTTGTGTTTGGCATTTACACACAATTTGAGTCTCCTTTTAAGCCTTGCCATGCGTCCAAGGAGGCCAAACAGTTTTGTCGCGTCCTTTTTCTTGTACCAATGATTGGCATGGGTAAACCTCACTCCTTATTTTATAAGGGAACTTTACCTCCTTGAATAAAAGCCAAAGGCTTCTCTCCCCTGCCACGCGCCTTTCATGCATATAAAAAGGAAACCTAGTTTTTGATATAATAATAAAGTAATTATTGGCATGTGCCCAATAATTTCAAGAAATTTTTTTACATGCAGCTGCAACTTTTAACTCCTTACGTCTCCATATTTTTGTGGATGCATGGTTATCTCATTTGACCAAATTCCTTCTTTAAAAAGGCCATGCACGTACTGTTTAAACAAGAGGAGAAATGTTTTGTTTTGACATAACACATTACAAAAAGAAAAAAAATCTTTATGCTCTATAATTTTTCAGAGTGTCTTCTTCTCACTTTAAGGGTCCAAAACTTTTGTTCATTTAATTCATAATCCCAACTACTTTTTATGAATTATTTTGTGGAACCCAAGACATATTTTTTTGAAATATTATGCTGCTGATTTTGTTACCGGTCTTGGTACTAATTGAAGATTGCGGTCATTGAGGTTCGCTGCGTGTGGATATTTGCTGAAGATAGAACTGCGTGTTCTGATGGAGTAGTTGCAGTTGTTCCATTTCTGACGACGCCGATCGACACCTGCGGGTATTCGTGTGTCAAATTATTTCATTATAATCCGTGTAAGTAGTGACTTACAAAATTATAGTGAAATAAATGGTTTTGCCCTTCGGGGATTTTTTCCTGAAATTTTGTGATGCATGCTATATCTTATTTATGGTTTGACATACGCATACACGTCGTTGCATGTTTAGGGGATGAATTAATTTGGTTTAAAAAAATAGACTATAATTAAATAAGTGTGAAAAATTATATAATTACGCATTTAATCAATTATCACACACTGTCATATTTTACAAATTGGTATCAGAGCCGGTTACGCTAATTTATCGTTTATTCCTATTTTTCGTAAAATTGTGTGATATTGATTTTTTTTAAATCAAGTTTGTGAAAAATTGCAATTTTTCAATTGAACGTTTATTTAATAAAGTGCCTATTTTTTATGGGAATAATTATGCCTATTGGAAAGCTCGCATGAAATCTAGTTCAAAAGCCATTGACGAACGTGCTTGGTTGCTTTGCGAAAATGGATTGGATCCTCCCACTGTCATTGTTGAAAATATCACTTCTTTAAAACATGTGTCAGATTGGACTGAGAACGATTTTAAATTGTCGAATTTTAATTCCCGTGAACTGAGTGCTATTTCTGGAGCTGTCACTCCTGATGGGTTTCACCGAATTATGAGGTGTACCGCGTCTAAAGAGGCTTAGGATGTTTTGAAATTGACACATGAGGATACGAACGCGGGTAAAGAATCAAAATTACAAAATTTGGATACCCAATTTGAGACTATCACCATGTCTGAGTCTGAATGCTTTGATGATTTTTATACACGTTTGTCCGACATTATTAACACATGTTTTAATTTCGGCGAGGTGATTGATAACACGTGTGTCGTTAAAAAGATTTTGAGATCTCTCCCAAAACGCTTTATTCCTAAAGTCACTGTTTTGAACTCTTTAGGAAATTTGAAATCGCTTAAGTTACAATAACTTGTAGGAGATCTTCAAACCTATGAGATTGACATGTTTCCCCAAACCATTAAGACTAAGGATAAAGGCGTTGCTTTAAAGACCCATTGGAAGAAAAAGAAAGAAAAAGTTTGTGAGTCCGATTCTGAGGGAGACTTTGATGATTTGGCCTTACTTACGAAAAATTTCAAAAAGTTTCTCAAAATTTCTGAAGAAAATTCTTCCAATAAAAAGAGATTTTTTGAAAAAAAATAAAAAGAAAGGAAATGCAAAAGAAAGAGGTGAGAGGGAAAAAGAGAATGACTTAGATGAGGAGTGTGAGAAGGAGTTTGATAACGTGACTTATTTTGAATGTGGGGGTAAGGGGAATAAGTCGTTTGAGTGTCCTACGTGGCTTAGAAAGAAAGGAAAGAAAGTATCCACGACCTCCACACTTAGTGATAGTAGTGAAGGTGAGGGTGATGAGACTAGTGGTGAGAAGTTTGTATCTTTTTCGAGTCATGTGAGCATACCCACTTTGTCCCACAATAGTGCACACGAATGCGATAATGATGATTTTAGCACTTCAAGTGAGGGAGAAAGCGAGAGTGAAAGTGGAGATGAAAGTGAACTCCAAAAAGAGTTTAGAGATTTGTACACCTATACCTTAAAAACAAAGAAGTATAACAGGGATTTAGTTCACCGAGTGTCAGATTTGGAGAGAGAGAAGGAGGTTTTAAGAAAGGAAAAATGTGATTTGAACGACACGGTGTCTAGTCTGACGAAACGTGTATCCCAACTCGAGAGTGATCTCGAACGTGCCTGGGAGGTCAAAGTCAATTTTGAGAACGCACCTAAGAAGGTTGAAAAGGTGGTTCTCAATCCCGATATGGGTAGAGTTAACGGTATAGGAAAAGGTCATGACGAAGTTTTCACTTCTTTTGTCGCACCCGAGCCGATTCCCACCTTAGTGACAGATTCAGATGGCCCGAAAATTAACCCACCTAGGCGTCCCATTAGGAGAGTACATCCTAGAGTTTTTGAGAGATGTGTTCTTAGGCCTATTTATTTGTTCCCATTGCAAGAGGAGAGGACACCTTAGGGAATTTTGCTTTAAGTTGGGTAATGTGTCACGTTTTTCTACTACACATGTTTCTACCACACATGCACCCACACATGATTCTTTACATGCTCATGAAAACTACATGAGAAAGTTTGCACATCTTAGTGAGCAATTTATGTTTTTAGTCAAAACTTCACATGACTTGATGGAGGTTTTTCATAAGTTGTCACCACTTTCGGAAAACCCCCTTGCACCTAACGATTGAGGTTTGACTTGTTTGCTAGCAAAGGATGTTTCACATGATGATATTATATACCTATTTCTAGTGTGTACCATGTTTGTATGGTTTCCATTTTTTTGAAAATTTTTGAAAAATGCAAAAGGATTTTCTATTTTTGAAAATTTTGAAAAATCCAAAAAAAAATTTGTAGTTTGTTTACACCCTTTATGGATGGACACTTAGGATGACCGAGTCACAATATCATTCCATTTATCCATGTGACTGTTTGATAGTGATTTGAGACAATATGTTATGTCATTCATGTGCTTTACAAAGTTTGGAGTCTTTGAGTTGCTATAGTGTTGCTACCTACATGTTTGACTCACTTTGTCCTTTATTGCACACATGCACGGATTTGTTTGATGTTTTTTCTTAACAAATCACATGTTGGTTATGTGTTTTCATCTTAATTTTGTCGATTAAAATGAATCATATGCAATAAAAGAAGATAACAAAACGTTTGCATGTTTTTACAGTTTTGTCGTAAGTTTGTGTGAATTTTATAAAACGGTGAAGGGCTACTAAAGGTTCTTATATATCCTTTGCGATTAAGCCACCGTTTAAATTGAACCTCAAAAATTGAGGAATTTTAATTATCAGGGGTCCAAAGAGGTTTAAAAGAGCCCGAAAACATTGAAAAGCAATAAAAAGAAATGCATGCCAATATTGGGCCATTAGGTTTATTCACCAATTCTCCAATGTTTGAGAATTTAGATCACCTCGAAAAGAAAATGTATATGAGGGAGTTTGGTTGGAGAATTAAAATGTCTTTGCACATTCTTAAAAAGTCTTGAAAAAGAATGAAATCATTTTCGATGTTATTGGTGTGAAAATCATGTTGACTTTGATTTGTTGATTTTGATTTAAGACGATGTCATCTAAATTCAACAATTTTACACCAAAGGGATATTTTTTATGATCATTCGTTAGGAGTACACTTATGTATCTTGCACATATGATATGACTGAGTTGATTTTCCTATCGAATTTTTTCATACCCATTCATTCCGTTTCCATGATTTGGTCGTCTTAGTATAAATTAATGATTTGTGATTTTTTGTGTAACTTCCTTTTTATAAAAAAATTGAAAAATAAAAAAATCGTTTGTTTGTCCTGTTTTTCGTGACACCCCATTTTTCTTTATGAGATTTATTCTTCTGCTTGTCTTTTCGAACAAATAAAAGGGGGAGAACGAATTATGATATTATTGGAGAATTTTAGTCTGGGGGAGATTTGATTGTGCTAATATTAATTATGTTTATATCATTTAAAACTCAATACGTCACGAGGCTTAGTTGATTTATCTCATGTGTATAGGTATGAAGATTTAGGATCAAATTGTTGCACACCCTGATGAGAAAAACTTGCAATTTTGAAAAGTTGATTGTTGAAGTAAAGTTTGAAGACTTGTCATTTTATCTTTCCATGATTGTCTTGGAAGGGTAGATTTGTATAGGTCATTCTTGTGATTGATAATTCAGATTTTTTATTTTGTACCAGCATAGACATAGGGGAGATTTGTAAGGACATTGTCCGTCACATTTAAATATGTCGTAGACCGCTACAACCCAATAAAGAATCAAGCATGCTATCATCAACAAACTCCAGATCAAAATTTCAAGAGCACTTTGACATTCAAACACCATCGAGATAATTTTGGTAAAAGTAATTTTAAGTTCCAGTTGCATTTTATATTTAAAGTGTTAGGATTGTTTTAAAAAAAAAGGTTAGAACTTTTATTTCTAAAATCTCTTTTGAATAAAAGAAGTTTTATTTAAAAACAAAAATTGGAAACAAACATTTTTTTTAAATAAAAAAAAAAGTCAGTTGGCATTTAAAAATAGTTTTTAGAAAAGATGTTTTTTTTAAACCTTTTTAAGGCCAACTCGTTTTAGTTCCAGTTGATGATTTCGGTCAAAAATTAAAAGGAACAAAAGGAAGTGTGTCAAGAAAGGTTTCCTTCTTGATTTTTTATAGGCGCCGATTTTTTTCTTTTGTTCCAATCATTGGCATAATGATTGGCCTGGGTATATAAAAAGAAAAGGAGCTTTTTTGTTCTGCTTGCGTTTGGCATTTACACGCATCTTGAGTCTCCTTTTAAGCCTTGCCACGCGGCCAAGAAGGCCAAACAGTTTTGTCACCTCCTTGTTCTTGTGGCAATGATTGGCATGGGTAAACCTCACTCCTTATTTTACAAGGGAACTTTGCCTTCTTAAAAAAAAGCCAAAGGCTTCTCGTCCCTTCCACGCGCCTTTCATGGGTATAAAAAGGAAAACTAGTTTTGGGTATAATAATAAACTAATGATTGGCATGTGGCCAATAATTTCAAGAAGTTTTTTTTACACAGCACTGTTACTTTTAACTCCTTATGTCTCCATATTCTTGTGGATGCATGGTTATCTCGTTTAACCAAATTCCTTCTTTAAAAAGGCCATGCACGTACTGTTTAAATAAGAGGAGAATTTTTTTGTTTAAAGAGAACACATTCCAAAAAGAAAAAAAAATCTTTGTGCTCTATAATTTTTCAGAGCGTCTTCTTCTCACTTTTAAGGGTCCAAAACTTTTGTTCGTTTAATTCATATTCCCAACTACTTGTTATGAATTGTTTTGCGGAACCCAAGACATATTTTTCTGAAATATTATGCTGCTGATTTTGGTACCATTCTTGGTACTAATCGAAGACTGCGGTCTTTGAGGTTCGCTGCGTGTGGATCTTTGCTGAAGATAAAAATGCGTGTTCTTGTGGAGTAGCTGCGGTTGTTCCATTACTGATGACGCCGACCGACACCTGCGGGTATTCGTGTGTCAAATTATTTCATTGTAATCTGTGTAAGTTTTGATTTATAAAATTATAGTGAAATAAATGGTTTTGCCCTTCGGGTATTTTTTCCTGAAATTTTGTGTCGCATCATATATCTTATTTATGGTTTGATATACGCACACACGTAGTTGCATATTTATGGGATGAATTAATTTGGTTTAAAAAAAATAGACTCTAATAAGATAAGTTTGCCAAATTGTATAATTGTGAATTTAATCAATTATCACACATCGTCATATTTTACATGTGCCAATGGGTGCCATAATAGTAGCAGATGAAAAATGAGCAGGGTTTCTAGCAGGGGGACTCAGTCGAGAGATTCAGGCTAGGTAACAACAACTTTAGGTAAGTCCATCCAGGCCAGCAGCACACCACTCAAGGCTAGGGGAATTAGACAGGTGGCCATTAGGGCTGGGGTTATTAGGGTCAGCTGGGCCAAAAGCAGGAGGCAGGCAGATTTTACTAGTAGACATTTCGTGTGTGGGGAGTAGGGGAACAGGGCCACATGCGGCGTGCTTACCCAAATAGGGCTAGGGTTCAGAAGTAGGGTGCCCAGTATGGGTAGAAAGTACAACAATTTTTAGCCCCACCAGTAGTTCCAGCGTAGTCACCTCTATAGGGGAAAGGGCTGGGGAAGTGATAGTTTGGGCATGTGTACCACCTTCGAGGACCACGACTCCAATGATTTAGGGAATGTTTCTTATCCATGGGTACATGATATGGGTTTTATTTGACACGAGATCATCATACTCATTTTTCAGCGCTCGTTTTTCACGTGCAATGGGTTTATTGGATTTAGCCATGGATATTATCATGATAGTAGATTAAACTTTAGATAGTGGGACTCTCACTCACTCTATATGAAGGGAATAGGTGTGTATAAGGGGAGGTTATGTTTAGTGGCGAAGACTTTTCATGTTATACTTGGACTAGTATGATTTTATCTTGGGTATGGAGTGGTTAGTGATGTATAGAGTGATGGTGGACTATTACAGTTGGACTATCGTGTTCACTATACCAGGGAAGGATATGTTTCTTATGGCGATGCCTCGTCCAGAGGGAGGGTCGAGCATGCATTTATATTATATACAAGATGAGACTTTAAAGGGTATAGTCATCTCGTTGGATTCAATATTTATGGTTAAGGACTATGATGATGTGTTTTAGGAGACACCAGGGTTACAACTAAGTTAGTTAGTTTCATTTGTGATCAACTTAGCACCGAGGACTATGCCAATAGCGTGAGAGCCGTATCGTATGGCTCATTTAGAGATGAGGGAGTTGAGAGATTAGATTTAGCAGCTACTTGGATAGTGTTTTATCTATAGGAGTACATCACATTGGGATGCCCCATTTTTGTTTATGAAGAAGAAGGACGGGTCGTTACGATTGTGTATCGACTACTGGGAGTTGAACAAGGTCAAGATTCCAAACAAATATTTATTTCCATGTATTGATGAATTTTTTTACCAATTGAAAGGAGTAGCCTACTTCTTTATGATTGATTTGAGGTCGGGTAATCATCAGTTATGTATTAGGGAGCAAGATGTCCCTAAGACCGCATTGGTGAGAAGATGCGAGTCTTATGATTTCAAGGTTATTTCGTTCGGGCTAATCAATACACCAGCAATTTTCATGGATGTTTAGGGATTTCTTGGATCAGTTTATCATTGTGTTTATAAATGACATATTGATTTATTCTTGTATGTAGGGCAAGCATGTAAAGAATTTTTGTATGGTTCTTCAAATTTTCAAGACCACTAGTTGTATGCCAAGTTTGAAAAATTTGGATTCTGGTTATGGGAGGTGCGGTCCTTGTGTCACATTATCTCTTAGATACGTATTTTTATGGATCCGAGGAAGTTGTCAGTAGTAAGGGCATGGATTCATCCCACGAAACCGATGGAGGTGCATAGTTTTTTAAGGCTAATATTGTACTACCACCGATTCATCAAAGGATTTATGAAGATTATGGGTCCTTTGATGAATTTAACCTGTAAGGGAGTGGCATTTTATGGATGATTACTTTCAGTTAGCTTTCTAAGAGAAAAAGAAAAAATTGAATTCATCACCAATTCTCGCATTGCCTAGGGGAGGAGTGGAGTAATTCAACTTTATTGATGCATCCTTATAGGGATTTGGGAGAGTTCTATGGAAGGAAGAGTGGGCCATAGCTTATGCATCTCGTAAGCGTAAGCCCCATGAGAAGGAGTATCCCACTCACGACTTGGATTTAGCATTAGTAATTTTAACCTTGAGGATTTGGAGTCATTATCTACCGGGGGAGAAGTTTCATTTGTTCACGTACCACAATTCACTTCAGTATCTTTTCACGCAAAAGGAACTGAACATGATTAAGTGTAGGTGCTTGAGTTCGTAAAGGATTGTCAATTTGGCATTAAGTATCATTCGAGGAAGGCTAATGTAGTGGTAGATGTGTTAATCCATATTCCGACAGGGCAGTTAGCAGCAGTGTGGAAGCCGAAGTGAGCAGAGCTTTATTAGGAAGATGAGTTAGTCTGAGATTACATAATAGTGATGACCGTCACACCCGAGATCATTTTTTAGGATCGTGAAGGCATAAGAAGGGGATCTATCTTGTCAGGAATGGACTCAACAATTATTAGTAGTTGGAGCAGAGTCTTACTAAATCAGTTATGAGGGTGACTTACATTTCAATGGGATGTTAATTATCCTAGAAGACGAGGACTTTTGGTACGCAGTTATGGAGGAGGTGTAAAGGTCACAATTTTTGGTGCATGTCGAAGGGGATAAGATTTACTAGGATATGAGGAGACAATATTAGTAGGATGATATGAAGTATGACATAACAGAGTTTATCTATAGTTAAACTATTTGTCAGATAGTGAAGGTTGATCATCATAGACTAGCCATAGTTCTATAACTATTGGATATTTCGATGTGGAAATAAGAGAGTATTCTTATGAACTTCATCATAGGGTTATCGATATCGTAAAGGGCTTATGATTCCATTCGGGTGATTGTTTATCGACAGATCAATGAAGCCAATATCTTTCCAATTCGAGAGGATTACATGATGGTTCAGTATACAGAATTATTCATAGAAGAGATAGTAAGATTGCATGGGATGCCTCTCAATAGTATTTCAGATCGGGATAAGGTCTTTGTGTACCACTTCTAGCAGAGTTTTCTGGAGATGATGGAGACGAAATTGCATTTGAGCATGGCTTATCACCTGCAAACTAATGGGAAGATGAAGAGGGTGAAAAAAATGTTGGAGGATATGCAAAGGATGTGTACTTTGGACTTTAAGGTAGCTAGGAGCATTATTTTCCTTTGGTAGAGTTTGCGTGTAACAATTATAGCAGTTCACTATAAGCATGGCACCATTTGAGGCTATATATAGGAGACCTTATCATTCATCCTCTTGTGGTTAGAGGTGGGGGACAACAAGCTTCTCATGCCAAAATTGATTCAATAGACATAAATGAATATTTATTTGATCAGGACCCTCATTCGAGTAGCTCTAGATAGATAGAATAGTTACGTCAATGCGAACAAAAGATTTTTAGAGTTTAATGTTAGTGATCCAGTATTGCTGTGAATATCTCATATGAAGGGAGTTATATAGTTTAGGAAGAAGGGGAAGTTTACACTAAGGTATGTGGGGACTTTTTGATTGTGTATAGGCTTGCCTTACCAAAGCATTTGTAGTGAATTCATGACCTGTTGTGTTGTCATTAAAAAGGCATATCGGGGATGAAGTGGCTTATCGACATATATGATTAGATAAGATTATCCTATAGCCAAATATTTTATATGAGGAGAGACCGGTTGCTAATTTATTCCATAGGAAAAAGAATCTTCGATCCAAGGTGGTACCGTTAATATATGTATAGTAGGAACACCACAATGTTGTCAAATCGACATGGGAACGCGAGGGTGACATATGGAAAAAGTATCAAGAGATCTTAGTGGTAGGTACTGTCACACCCATTTTTTTAGTATGGATGTATAAATTGTAAAAAAGGCAATGAATTAAAGTAGTGGCGGAAAAATAAACTTTATTTAGTTGATATAGTCACACATTTATTATACTACCACCACAAGGGTGAACTACTGATATTACATATTATTTCCAAAACTGGAAAAAAATTCCTTGCTCCCATCTTCTTTAATCTCCATCCATATAGTTATATAAGGAAACATGTGGTCCGTGTATATCAGAATACCAGAGGGAGATTTATCCTATTTTACCTTGAGCATCTGGAGGAAAAAGGAATTAGCACAAATATGCTAAGCAAATCTTACTAATTCTATAATAAATTATATGTAGATATAAGCTTGGAGTGTGTATAAAGTTAATTGTCTGCTACAAAATCATAGGTTGTATAACAAGAAAGTCAAGGAATTTAAATTGATAATCCTATACTTACCAGCTTACTATTTAGTATAGAATAATGAAGAGCAATCAGTATAACCAAATATTAATATCAACCCAAAATGATTGGGGAAAAGTGACCAGCTAGGAACACAATTAAAGAGACACTCGTACATATGTAGCAATAAAAATCAGGCTCTCAAACATCTGAGACCTGAATCCAAGTAGAACAATTCCACTGGATACAGTCTACTCCCTAGTTAATACTATGCTTTTACAAGAATAATTTTCACAGAGGTTCAGGGTGAACTGATTCAACCATTATAATGATTTAATGACATCAATTATTAGATGAGAGGGGATAAAATTTATCCAATTTATCCATAATTAAATGTCACGAATGTATAACAACATAAATAGTATGGTAGTATTATAACATATACGTACTAGGAATAGTTTAGGGCTATCATAATGTGATATCAATAACAATATAACAAGTATCCTAAAATTTTCTACTCAAAGGGTAAGACCTACATATATATTGATTGGAGAAGGCTTAGTTAGGATTGAAGTTGAGGTCAGGAGGGACTAATACTTGATTATCTATACATAATCATTTTTGTGAGTAAGTGTAATTGATAATAATGTCTGTTAGGAAAAAATGGGAAAACTATGTTTATTAAAGTTTATGGGCTCATTGAATTATTTTAGGGCTTTAAAATATAGGACTTAGGGTCCAATTTGAAAGATGGCGCATAACTCTTTTTATTCAAAAATTATATAGGTATATGTAGAAAAACGTTGGGGTCAAAACTCATAACTTGAATCATAAGGCATTTATTTGTAAATATATGAAAATAGTTTTAACCTAAAACCTTATTTTTCTGTAACTCGAGCTAGGATTGACTAAACACTGCCTTACTTTATACCATTTTGACCAGAAAATTGAATATAAATATTGGGAAAAAATTAGAATTTTTTGATTGGCCACGTACTCTCACGCGCGTAGTCAAGGTTTTTGGTTGAAATGTTCATTTCAACCTCTCGAAAGTTGGCCTACATTTTGAAAAAACTTTGACCTTTAATAACTTTTGATTTTCTAAACCATTTGATATGATTCATGAACCAATCCAACTTAATTTTTCACAAGGAATCCAAATATATAAGTTTCATGGATTGAGGTTCAGTATTCATCGAGTTTCAAATACTATGTGCTTTTAAGAAAATTTGACCAAACATTCGTGGCTTCACTGGATATCGAAATGGGTTTTAAGCTTATGTCTAGGTTCTGCTATTCTAAGGAAGAGTTTTGATTTGGTTTGAAGGATTAAGGTACTCTAGTTAAGGAGAATTTTGGATTTTCAGTTTCTGCCACTAAAAAATACTTTTTGAGAAATTGGGGTTCAAATCTTATAAGTTTTCGAAAATGGCCACAATACTTGAGCTCCTCGACTCATAAGAAATTCATTCCTCACTTTGAAACTATTTTAAGGTCAAATAATGAAGTTTCGCCATTATAGATCAAGCTTTAATGGAGTTTTTGAAAATTTCTTCAAATAGGCACTATTCTAGACGTAAGAACTTGGTGTTTATTGGTTTGGACATAATAATAGTGAAGAAAACTATTGGAATTGAAAAATAGAAATTAATACATAAAATGATGGTGTAAAAGTTTAGAGGGAAATTTTCAAACTTTGGACAGGTAGAAGACGTGAGTTTTATTGCTGATGATCGTGAGGGTTTTTTAGTAGAGGCTGGGCGAACTTTATTAGTGTAAATGGGAGGTGGTTTCTCCCTGGAATCAAGAAGATAAAATTTGGGGAAATTTAAACTCACGTGGTTACATGGTGTAGCCTTGTGATTTTGTCTTCTTTTTCTTATGTGGAGGCTGATTTGGTAGGGGGAAAGTATAAATACCAAGGTTTTTATTTTGGTCCTTAGAAGAATTTTTTTGTATTTATTTGGTATTAAATATATATTTTTTATGTTTTAGAGGTATTTGTATAATTTCATGAAAGTCCAAGTGTTGGGATCGTAAATTCTTATTAGTTGAAGTATAGAGGTTCAGTTTCGTATAAAGTTTGGTTTTAGGGGTTAAATATAGGTTAAAGTATATTTCTTTTAAAAGTTCAGGGGTATTTTGATCATTTTATAACTACAGGGATAACTTGGGTAATTAAGAAAAGTTGTAGGGTTGGTAATGTACTTTTAACTTTATTAGGATGTTTTTGGATTTGAGTACTTTTTTAAGTGAGATAAAAGGTAATTTACGAGATCATTGATTCAGTTTGCGCAGTTGAAGTGTACGGGTGTTATCGATACTTTCAAATTTCGGGGATTAAATTCCACTATTAGGGGAAGACCGCATATTTTTATTATTAATTAATTTTCTTGCGCTTAATATTATTAATTTAATTGGGCAAATTATATTGGGTTTAGGTAAATATCAATTAGAGTGATAAAGGATTAATATTTATTTTTATTAATATTTACTTCCCTGTGATAAGTATATAGATAGGTGATTTATTATATGTCACATATAAATGAAAGAGACGGTTTATTATTAAATGTCTATAGAGTGTTACATCGGCATATCGATATCATTTATGGGCGACATGTAGGTTATGCATGTGTTGGGCCCGATTAATGAGATGTTAGTATATGGTAGTTAGGTGACTTGGATGACCTTTTTGAGTCACCGATGATTCAAAAACTGCTAAAATAGTCCAGAGCAGGTACCCAGAGGTTATGATTGGATTTCGAGAACTTTTTAGACATAAAAGGACCCGTATAAGGGTAGGACGGTCGTTTTATACCTCGTTTTAAAGGGAAATATGTGACTTGGATGGATTAAGGAAGTATTTAAAGTTTGGGAAGGTGTATGGAAGCCCAACTTGGATATTCTACAGAAGAGAGATTTAGAGAGAGTTTAAGAGAAGAGACAAGGAGAAATGAATAAGAGAGAGGTCTTAGAGAAGATAAAGAGAAGCTATCTCTAGATTCAACCTACAATCAAATGTAGAGAACATCAAATATTAATCCACCAAGGGAAGTATTTAGTTTATTTAAGTTGCAATTATGCGTAGTTAATTACGTTCATTATTAGGGATAAAAATTTGGGAATGAAAGTTATGAAAATTTAAACTTTGATTGATTTATGCAGAGATATAAATGATAAGGAATCTCTGATTTAAATGGATTATTAGTCAGCATTTTTTATATTGGAATTTCAAAATTAATTCTAGAATTATAATGATAAACATGTAGAACTTTGATATGAATGATGAATTTATGAAAATCATGTTAGGGAACACTTATGAGTTGAATTGAATTGATGTTTGATATAGGATTCATGGATAATTATGTGTTTTAATGTTTTTGGAAAGTTATTATATCGATGTAAGAAGTTAATTTTATGGTTGCGGTAATTTGGAACCTCTATTCTAGGTTTTCAAGGAGAAAAACCCAAGGAAGAAGATGACAGGAAGAGAACCGATTCGGTTTGATCGTCTTCCCAATATTTGTTTTGTGTTTTTTTGACCCGTTAGGGCTTGGGGAATGACCATAGGGTCTTCTAGGGTACTATGGGATTACTAGGGAGTAATTTCTAGGATTGGGCACATGTGATAGACCAATGAATATATGGCTTCGAGTAAGAAGCATCGAGAACTCAAGTGAGTGACATTTTGAATAATAAATTAAGAAGTCTGTTCAAAGATTAGGATTGGGTGAACCGTGCACTGTGGGATATGCGTATGATAATGGTAGGTTATACATACATATTATAGTGACATGTATATATGTGTATGTCTATATGCTACTTGTTTATATCGAACATACTTACTTTGTAGTGCTATCCTAGGAGGTTGCGCATAGTGGGCAATCCACCCTGGAGTTTACCAGAATGAATTGGATTGTTTCCCTGGGCCATAGGACTATTGTATGGCCACTGTCCATGTGGGAGAATAGGCATTGGTTTGGATACCGGGTAGGGGAGATGTGGTAAGGTTGTGATCCCCAGATGTATGTCTATGACCGCCTCCATTATATGTGTTTATGTTGGGATCGATGGTGATATTTTGGCCCGGTGGCTTAATATAATGTGTGATGCTTGGAGCCGGATAGAAAACAAGGGATGTATCCACAAGGTCCATGCTCTGGGGATATGGTTATATATATAGAGAGAGTGATATATATGTATGCTTATACGATGTAGTGTATATATCCATTTAGAGTACGAGTATATCTATCTTATGTCTATTACGTGAATATTGATTTATAGCAAGTGTGTCACTACAATATTGTTAATGAACACATACGTGGTAAAGGTAGTTATACTTAGCTAATGGAGAGTATTAGAGGGTTTAATTCTTGAATAGCTGTTGAATGTAGTTTAATTAGGATTATAAATGAACAGGTTAGGTGCACACTATAGTTGAGAAGCGAGGTTATATCTCATGTCAGTGTGACCGGTTAATTTTGAAAGTAATACACTACAAGTTTTAATCGATTTAAAAAAATTATCTACTCGTAAATATTTTCTACTTTTCGGGCTTTGACCCCAAACAATTATTTTTCCTAGTTTTGTTTTAAACCTTAGGTTTGAAGCAGAAATAACTAGAACCGCAGAGATATATCCATTCTTGCCATTGTAGTAGTTGTGGATGCTACAAGATTGCTTTAGATGCCTCATCTTATTCATTCTAGATGGGATATTTTCATTACAGTTTTAAGTTTGGGCGTGTTGCCCATTGATCGATAGTAATTTACATTACTGTCAGGATATTTTATTTAAGTACTCAGTTGATATTCAGTAGATGTTAGTATTTGGTAATCGAAGGTTTATTCGGTTCACTTTTATTATTTATGCATGCATAGTGATTTATCTATACATTTTAGTTTTACGATTTTATTTTGTATTATATTATATGGTTTGTTATGATAGTGATGCTCAGAATAAAACCATACTGAGATTCCTGCTTTATTTTAATAGAGGATTGGCCACCCGGTATTAGAATGGGCAAGTTGTCATATACACATGAAACTTCATAAATACAACAAATACATGATATATGTTCATAAATATCTTAGTCGTAAAACCAAAAACAACTTAACTCATTAAAACTAATCTAATCCACTGTACCAAATCAAGTAACCAACTTATCAACGGTAAGTTCAATAATCTTAACCTGCATTAGATTAGCTATAAGGCATGGTAAAGTATGTATTTAAAGAAAACAATGATGGAATGCAATAAATATTGAAAGAACCAAGTTAACAAAATAAGAAATGACTAAATAAGGCTTAAATTAATTAAGGAAGATAATGAATTTTACTTAGATACACAAATGCATGGAAACCCAACGAGAGAGAAAGAGATGAGCTCCCAAACCAAAAACTAATCTAAACTAAAAACTAGTAAAAAGATTTATGAAATAAAACCTAAATTTCATATATATTGTAAAAGGATACATCGAAAATTATTTGAAAGTTGGTATGATTGATCGATTGACCAAAGGGGGTTGGTCGATTCATAATTGTTAAAAATGCCCACTACCACCAGATCAAGGCAACAACTAAGATGTTTGATCGATCGAAAGTTGGTTGATCTATCGATGAAAGGAAAAAACAATTAACTTCATCAAGTATAAGAAAAATTTACTTCGGTCAATCGATCAACGGGGAGTCGTTCGATCGATCCCCTTTTTCCACATCTCTTCCTCTTTCTTTCAAGAACATAGGGACTTCGAGAGAAAAGACATAACTTCGTCATCCAAAATCAGAATTACATGTTATGTACTTCCATGTGAAGATAAATTGATGAAATCTACTTCCATAGAGATCCTCTATTGGGACATGAAGCCTGGAATTATGGAATTTCCTCTAAAGTTGCATCTAATGATGTAACTTTCATGAAATATAATGATTTTCTTCGTTAAGCATTCCAATACCTATAAAAACTTAGACAAACTTTGCACAACATGTGTGTGTTTGTGGGTGCAGGTGTGTGTATATATATATATATATATATATATATTGAAAACAAAGTTTAACCAATGAATGAGCTTAAACGTAGGAAACAATGGACACAACTGTGATTAAATGCATAGGAATAAAGGGATCTAATATACAATATTCATGATTTACAAAAAACAAAATTAATCGCTCAGACCGAAAAAGGGAAAACTATACAAGTTGATACAAATTCCCCATCCCTATGTCAAAATTTCCACTTTATCCATGAACCTTTTGCTTGAAGTCAGCCAATACACATTAAAACCTAACTTTTACCATTTAATGAGAACTATATAAACATGTTTCTCCAGTATATTGTTAACCCAAACATTTATATGCAGACACCTAGTTGCATTTAAAACGAAGATACATAGACAACCTAGATATCACTTCAGAGTTGATCTAAATAAACAGAAAAAACCCATGTTATGAAAAAACTCGATATATGGTCATTGTGCCCTTACTCCTAAAGAGTCGGCGTGATTTAAATAGGTTAAATATAAACATGGTCATAATTATTCAAATACACACAAAAGCTAATACTAAAAAAGATAAAATAATCCTAAAAGGGAAAATAAGATACCCCTCTACACTTCTTCCTAGAAAAGTAACCACCAAACACCCCTATCTCTCACTAAACCTCCTCCAGGGATAAAGATCATCAACAACAAATTCACTATGGTTTATCCATAAATGGTACTCTATCTTGGCAAAAGGACAATGCTCTAACTCCATAGTTACATCATATGGATTCCCTCAGTTTTGAAGAAAAGAAAGGTTAACTCTCTTCCATCACACTCCGATGATAGCACAGATAAATGTCTTGCCATAAAGTAGATAAAGTTATCTTTCCCCTAAAGAAAGGTCCTAAAAATATGGGACACATTTACTTCTATTTATTTTCCTTCTCATGTTATTAAGGTATCTTTATTTTTATTTTTCATCACCATTTTAAATAAAAGATCTTTGGCCTGATTCTATCCATATTTACAACATTCATACATGAATTAAAGGAAGTCCAAATACAACATATAATGAAACAAATCCTCGAAAGAGGAGGTACCCTTGTTTATATTCAGTATACATGAAACAATAATCCCTATACAAAACAAAAATGTATTGAGGATTCATCGTGTTTTTCCTAAGGGAACAGATTACATGTGAGCCCTAGAGCATACCCAAAAATCTACAAAGAATTTCTTCTTAGAAGGTTACATCAAATACCACCCAAAAGACCCATGAAAAACACCATCACCACCATACCATCAAACACAAGGCCTCTTCCTCGAACGACTACCCTTGTAACTCCCACCTAGAGCCCTCAAATTCACAATTCTAAATTCTACATTTAAAAGGGGTGTGCCAATACGAGGAACAAAACCAAACGTACACTGAACTAGTCCGATAGACAATAGTCGTGTCTGATGAGACCTCAGAAGTCAACTGGCGTAATGCCAGGTGAGTGGATGACCAATGCATCAAAGTCTCCCTTAATTGGGCTACGCCAACCAAAACCTGTTGAAAATACCACAAAAGTGAAAAAAAAATCAAACATATGAAATAAATGTAAATTGACGCTAGAAAACATACAAAAAGAAAAACAATAAAAACTCACGTCATTCAAGAAAATGGGTGGGTCCAAAATTAGTGTCAGCATGCCAAAGGACACATCTCGTTGATAGATTTAAATGAAATAGTCATCACAATGACAAACCAACGTGTACATCGATGGTAAAACTGAAAGCATGCAATGACCAATTCTTAGATAAGATGGAGTAATTAGAACTAACTAGAGTGATGTCGTATCCTCCACGATCTCCAGAGTAAGAAATATAAAATAGGAAGCTCGTGTGCCCATAAGAAGACTCCCTAACAAAGATATTAGGAAAGGGACAATTGGAATCCCAAAAAATGAACCACTCACATAGTCCATGACCGTACAAAAAAGAAGTGATAATATGAGGAAGACAAATGCATTATGTCAAGAAAGACAACGGCGGTCCAAAAATAAATGTCACAGAAAGATCATACGAACCAGCTGTCCCAAAATAAAATTCTTAATATTCATTAAATTGGTTTTGGTCCCAAAATAAATGTCATTTTATTTAGAAAAATAAAAATGCAAATTTGAAAAAGTGGAGTTGAAAAAGCAATTTTAGTAACTTCAAGGGTAAATTTATAATTTCATAAACTTTATGGGCCTAAAAATAATTTTTAAAATTTTATCTAGGTAATATTAAGTTTCCCCAGAAATTTGGTTAAATTAGGAGTTAAAACGAAAAATTTATGAAATTCAAGGGTCTAAAATGCAGTTAAGAGTAAAATGGTAATTTTCTAAATTTATGGGATTGAATTTGAATTATTGTAAGTTATTTTATATTTTTATAGGTATGCTTGATGTTTAGTGAAGATCCGAGGCCATTTGGAGAAGTTATAAAGTTAGGGTGTTCAAAGTGTAAATAAGGGAAACCTAAATTGAAGATTAAGTTAAAGAGTATTGGATGCATTAATATAACTAAAGCTATACTTAGCATAACTGGTTATGCGCGCGGAGAGGGAACCTATAGGTCCTCGCTACAATTCCCAACAAGCCTTAACTTTTAGGTAAAAACGAACATGTTCGAGGAACAGTGTCCCAACCAAATCACATTTTTCAAGACTCAATATTTGTCAGATTAGTATGAAATGAGTTCCAAGTTGTGTCAAATACTAAAAACATGGATATTATTTTTTAACGTTATTTGAGAGATATTTACCAATTCAAATACAACCAATAAAATTGTGTTTTGACCCAAATCAAATACCTCACCCCTTGCATTGGCCTATAAATACGACCCTTAAGCTCATTATTTTGGGAAGAGAATTTTTGGGTTGTATTTTTTGGGAGGCCAACCTTTATAGTTTCCTTGGAGTATTTTTTTTCCCTATTGTAAGAGGAACATTCTTTGTAAGTTTGCATATTATTAAGGAAGAATCCTTCTCATTCTTGCAATTATTTTCTGTCAATGATTATTGTGGCGTAATGTCATAGTTAGGATTATGGTGAAGTTTTTCATGTTAATTACTTATTGATGTATTAATTTAATAGTTACACATTCCCAAGTTGCTTCAATCGTTTCAAAAACAATTATTCACTAAAATTGTCATGAGAGTGGTATTTTAAACTTTCGATTTTAAGTGTTATGATTTATAACTTTGATAGTTCATGCTTACATTAAATTGTTTGATAGTTTATACTTATGTTTCAGAAATTATCCTTAGAACTAATTTCGATATGTTTAAAGGGAATACGAATTACACCATCTTGTATAGATAAAAAAATAATTGTAAACTTTAATGTTTTAATCTTTCGAAATATATGCGAAGAGAGTCGGTATTATTTTGAGTTATAAAAAGGGGAATGACACTATTAAATTAATGGGCAATATTAATAGTGTGATAAATGGACTCCGAAATTCTAATTCTTTCCATATTATTATTACGACCCTCATAATTGGGAGTCATTTTTAATAATTTCTTTATTCACTATCTGTCATAGTTAATTATCACATTTCTAGCCTCGTTCGTCTTGTTGGACAGTTGCAATTATTTTAAACGATAAAATTGACAAATCTTTGTTGGTTCAACCTGTACTTACACTCGATATTCTGTAATAGCCCGTGCACTTACAGTGTTTTATTATATTGACATCAAATTTTTGGCACAATGATCGGGTATTTGTTCCTTCAAAAAAATGTGACTTTTGGACTAATTTGTTTTACTTTTTGCATTTTTGTTAGAAAAATTCAAAAAGAAATTATTTGGAAATTTCCAGACTTCGTTTTTTCTTTAAGTAATCCGAAAAAACAAAAATGTCGAAAAAATCATTCTAATTTTGAATTGTAATTTTGTAATGTTAGAATATAAAATATAAAATTTGTTTCGTAAGTGTGCTTTTTTAGTGTTAAGTACTCAACTAGTGCTTGTGTCATGTTATTTTTATTTTACTTTTCTATTACCCTTTTATTTTTTTGTGTTACATTTTTGTAGAACATTAAAAAAAATACAAAAGGAGAAAAGAAAAAAACATGAAGAGCCAGGGTGAAGAAAAAAAGTTTAAAAATGTGTGCAACGGTTAACGGACGTGAAGAAGACTTGTGCAATATTGCTACGAGCACAATGAACTATCGGGGACGATTAAAATGTAAACGACGTATCCCCTACCCCCCCCCCCCGAATCGACATATACTTAAACTTCGGCCCGACGTAAATAACTGATGGTAAAAAGTCCACGCAGAAGGTACACTTTTGTGTTCTCTTACATTGTTTAATTTTGCATTTAAATTATCACGTTTCATAGATTGACTTAAGGATAAAACCCATATGAAAAATAAGGTGGGGATTTCATTACCTATCATTTGCCCAAAAATCACTAAATAACCAAGAAATTGCATATCCAAATCCATCACATTTAATATAAAATCAAATAGATGTTGGCCTTTAGATATCGCATAAATCGTAGGAAAACTCTTAATGATGCTAGAATTAAAAGTTATTGTAATGCGAACTTGCCAAATCGGTTCCATTTTACCTTGTCTAGGATTGGTGATTTTTAATGTGTCTTCATACCGACCACCTACCTAGAGGTAAAATTAGAATTTAAAGAGATAACCCTAGTTGGTCATCTTTTAAATCCTCCATTGTCAAAGACTAGGAGTTGTCTACTTAGGGAGAATAATTCAAAAACCTTCGTTATCATTTATTGATCTCGAAAAAATTAGATTTTAAAATTTAAATTCCCCTCACCTAACTTAGATAATTCAAATTGCTTATGTGGTTTAATAATTGCGTGGTTTAGAGTCAAAGTATTTTATTTTTCTTTCTTTAAAAAAATAAAAAAAATCAATAAATTAAAAGAGAGAGAAAGAAATTAGAGTGAGGCACATTGTGTAAGCATAATTGATTTTGAGACAAATCGATCAATTAATGAGTGAGGGATCCATCCATTTCCCAATCACCTTTATCACAAGAGTCTCAATTTTTTCAAAGGGGAGATGAAGTATGACCCCAAACACTTATGAACTACCTATACCCCAATAGGCCTAGTCAACCATCGTGTATCCTTCTTCCCCCACATAATCCCAATAAGTTTGAATTTAAAAAGGGGACCATCCAAATGTTACTCATGTTTAGGGGTACGGAGAAGTAAGAAACTTACTTTCACATACGTGAATTCAATGAGATTTACGAGACAACGAAACACCAGCAACTCTGTGATGATCTTGTTAGTCTGAAATCGTTCCCATTCTCATTGAAAGAGAAGGTGAAAATTTAGTTCCTATCACTCAAACCCAACTCCATCACTACCTGGAACTAAATGAGTATAGATTTTCTCCAAAATATCTTCGCGAACCAAAAGACGGCATTGATACATCGCGCCTTAAACACAATTAACCAACGGAGGCAAAATCACTTTTTATATACTTATAGCAGTTCCAGGGGACTTGTTATAACAATGTTCACATCATCGGATCAAGTTAGATGCTTAGTTCGAATCATCTATGAAGGGTTTGACTTTTAACACCTGAATGATGTTGGAATCAATATGCAATGGTGACTTCACGAAAAAAGTTCAACCGATGCATGGAATTTTTATAGGCCTTAGTGAATAAGTACCACTATTAGGAACCCAAACGAGAATTTAGGTCAATCACAACCAATGTTGGTACCACATATCAAGTCGACCATAAATTTAATGTGAACGCTAAAATGACCACATTATTCTACTGCTTAGAAGCACTTGAAATGAGTGAAATGGGAACCCATGCCGCACCAACAGCCGTCCAACACATAGCCACTGATATGTATCTATGTTTAGATACTTTTGATCATTTAGTTGAATATTTCCACCGCACTCCTAGCTAAAAAGGCCTTGTCTAAGCAAGTGAACGCCTATAAGAAAATAGGGTAAGGTACAACCCGCATTCGAACTCCCATAATTCGAAATGGAAAGACCACTCTTATGTTTCATGGTCCAAGGGTCGGAATTAAGGAGGAAAAGATTTTTCTAACCCACCATAGTGTTTCCAAAAGACTCTTCCCTCTCCTACGTATCTAACATCCCAAAAAGTTCAACCTTTAGAGGACTCGTTAGCCTTACTCACCCAAAATTAACTCCAACTCTAACAATTGACACAACAACTTTACGCATGCAAAAACTCAATCCATTGTTAATCTCAAAGTATAAAAAGGCCAGTTAGCTCAAACCCTTAATGAGACAGAGAAAGGGAAGTTCTCTAGTCAACCAAAACCTAACATAAAGGGTAACATGTTAAGAACCCAATATTTCATTCAAGATGTTTTTAGTTCATCACAAGCCCAGTAGCATGTCCAAACCATTACCACACTTAGGTTTGCTAAAGAAGTAGATACTAAGGTTCAAGAGTCAACCAAAACTAAAGTTGAAAAAGTCGGGGAGAAGAAAGATCCCCCACTGAAACATGAAAATGGTCAAGGTCCAGTCACTTCATAGCCAAGCCTTCGGAGACGTGCATATCAACCTACATCCCTAAATAAAAATTACCCCAATGTTTCACGCCTTAAAAGAAGAAAGGGCAAGTGGGGAAGATGTTGGAAGTGTTCAATCAAGTGCACGTTAATATCCCACTACTTGCTGCTATACAACAAGTCACATCTTATGCTAAATTTTTTAAGGGCCTTTTTACATTCAAGAGGACCACTAATGTTCCAAATAAAACATTTCTCATTGAGAAAGCTAGCTCGATTATTTCATATAAAACTCCTATCAAGTATAAGCATCCCGGGAATCCGACGATCTCTATCATGATAGAGAAACACAGTATACAAAAAGATCTCTTAGATTTACGGGCGAGCGTGAACCTTATGCCATACACCATGTATGATAAACTAGGTTTAGGGGAGTTAAAGCCCACTAAAATGACCTTGTCCTTAATTAATCGATCCATTACAGTTCCTAGAGGTATTGTAGATGATTTATTGATTGAATTTGGTGAATTTTTATTCTCTATATACTTTGTGGTCTTGGTTAACCCTTTTTTTCTACTTCTGATGTTGTCATTTGATGTCGAAGTGGGAAAGTAAATCTCTCGCTTGAGAACGTGACTATGGGTATGAATGTGTTTAATTTTGAGATTACATCATCTAATGATCTAGAGGATGAAGTCAAGTACGTTCAAGAGGTGAACATTGTCACTACCCCATGAGACAGTGATACAACCAATCTACGTGTTTTGGCCACCTAATTTGTCTCTAGATATGAGTCTTGAAGATTTTAGGAAGAATTTGTCCCACTTGATGAGGATCTCACTATTGAAGTCCAATCATTATTGGACTAATATTGTCACCTAGAAGAAAGAGACTAGGATGATAGGATATATAAATCCTTTTTTGTGAACATGACCCTGAGCCTTTCAAGAGTATGCTTACACATGAGGTTCTATCTATCAGTGACGAGATGATGGAGAAAATCATTCGAGCGTTTCCACCCGGTGATGCAAGTTTTATCACACCACAATATCCGTTTTCACCACATCCATCATCTTGGTCATTTGAATGTTTATAGGACATGACTAGAGTTTTGTTTGATTTAGAGCCCCATTTATTCACTCTCAAGTTTGAGGGAGACATTGTCTTAAAGTATTATTCAGAATTTCACTATAACAGTATTTTTAGATCTGACCATTTATCTTATATTATTACTGAGCATTTCCATTATAACATTCACCACATTCAATGTGTGCCTCCATATATTATCTTTTGGTTTAACTCCAAATTGTTCTAGCTTTTGGTTTATGATGAGATGCATGTGATATTGGTTGGAATTTGAGAACACAAGTGAAAATTCACGGGTAATATCATCATTTTACTTATGTACTTTATTTGTTTTGTCCATATTTTTATTTTGAGCATACATTAAAAACAATGTAAAATTTAGGGTTGGGCATAAGGATGGTATTTTAGAAAAAAAGGAAAACTTTTCAAAAATCCAACAAAATCAATATATTTGCATTTTGAAATGACTTCTTAAAAAATGTCTCAACTTATGATTTTTTTACACTTTATCTATATAATATGAATGAAGTTGGATATTGAAGTGAAAGAAGTTATCAAGTAAATGTGGAAATTTTAATCTCGTGAGATTTTGTGTCATTCATCATTTCTAAGAGATTTAAATAAATCAGAGATAAAGTAACTCAAACCTTTCCTTATGTGATAAATTCATTAATGATCTCAAATTATTTATTTTGTTCGATTACTGAAAATAAAAAGTCAAAATTGTGAATCTTGAGCACTAGAAGTCTTAACAAGTCGCTTTGAGACACAAATAAACTTAATAAAACTTGATAAATGAGATTAGGCCATCATTTGAAAGCCCAAAATTGTGACTAGACTGAATTTTTTCATTATTTCATTGTAAGCCCACTTGAGGAAAAAAAAAAGCCTTTTGTTGAAGCACATTACCTACCCAACTCAATCGAGAATTGAAAGTCCTTACAAAGAAGACAACCTTTTGTTGAGAATACTAGGATAAAATTACGATAAGAAAAGGACCAAAAATAAAAGGAGGTTATAGGAATAATGTGTAGAAAGAAAAGAATGAAAAGAAAAACGGAAAGAAATAAAGAATGAAAAAATGAAAAGAAAACGAAAAAGAAAATTGAAATTGAAGAGGTGCCTAAACGAGAAAATTCCAAAAACCATTATATTCTAAAACAAATTGAACTCTGAAAGCCATTCTTTCTAACAAAAATCCGAGCCTACAATACAATTAAAGAAAGTCATAATCGATCTCAAGAGAAGTTAGTTATTATGTGGAGAGAAGATAAATAGGATATATGGTATGATTCAGTGTTTTCAAAAAGTAATGCCCATTCATGAGATCATATTCATCCACTACAAAAAGTCTATTTTTTTTATTATGTATTGATCATTTAAATTTACTCTTTTATTCACATATACCGAGAGAAAGTAATTGATTTTCGGGTGTTCGATTGTGAGTGCATTCCGTGAGATTTGAAAATAAAAAGGAACTTTGGAATAAGAATTGTAATGATCAAATCTTTTGAAATGGACGGTTATATCCGCGATGCACAAGCGCGTGATAAGTTAAGACTGAAAAGTGAAGTTTTACTATATTTATGAAGTTAGCATTTAAACTTAGTTATTACTTCTGTATCTTTTGTATTAAGTCAAGTTTTTGAATTTTACAGGTATATTCACAGAAAACTCTCACGAGACAAAACTCATCCACTAAGATAACTTAGTGGGTTAACAGCTTATTGCACATGCTAAGTGCAATCGTGATTCCTACGAAAGTGGGTTAGACTTTAAAAACTTTAGTTGTGCTCGAGGACTAGCACAGTTCAGGTTTGGGAATATTTAGTGAGTGCATAATTTGTTGTTATTTATGTTCAAATCATAAATAAGGAGCTTTAGAGTTATTTTCGTAAATAAAAAGAAAATGCAAGTTTTAATTAAAGTCAAGTTCAAATGAAATTTGAGTAACCCTCGGGGATAATATATAATTTTATAAATGTGACAGGCCAAAAACTAATTTCTAAATGTTTATCTAGGCAATATAATGTTTTCCCCAAAATTTTGTTGAATTCGGAGTTAAAACAAAAACATTATGAATTCAAGGGTTTAAAATATAATTAAGTATAAATTGTTAACTTTCTAAACTTTATGGGGATGAGTTTTGAATTAATATAAGTTATGTTATATTCTTGAAGGTATCCTTGAAGTTTGGTGAAGATTTGAGGTCATTTGGAGAAGTTATAAAGTTATGGGGTTCCAAATGTAATTAGGAAAACCCTAGACTGAAGATTAAGTTAAAGATTATTGGATGCATTAATAAAATTGAAGTTATGCTTAGCAAAGATGGTTACATGTGTGGAGAGGGAACCTAGTGGTCATGGGTTGAATTCCCAACAGGCCATAACTTTTTAATAAAAAAAACTAGCGTGTCCCATGAACATCGTCCCAGCCAAATCAGATTTTTTAAGACGCAATCTTTATCAGATTGGTATGAAAAGAGTCCCAATTTGTGTCAAATAGCAAAATGTGGATATTACTTTTTAGAGTTATTTTTTTTATATTTACCAATCCAAATACAACCAAGTAAATAGTGTTTTTCCCAAATCGAATACCTCACCCCTTGGCCTATAAATAGAACCCCGGTGCTCATTTTTTGGGGAGAGAATTTTTTGGGACCATTTTCAGGAGCCCAAGCTTTGTACTTTCCTTAAATATTTTTTTCTCTATTGTGAGAGTCACCTTCTTTGTAAGTTTACATATTATATTAAAAATTATTATCATTCTTGCGATTACTTTGTGTTAATGATTATTGTAGTGTAATTTTTTAGTTAGGATCGGGATGAAATTTTGCATGTTTATTATATATTGATGTATGAATTTTATTGTTGTTCATTCTCTAATTGTTTTCATCATTTTTAAAAAATAATATTTATTAAAATAGTAAGGAGAATTATATTTTAGACCTTCTATTTCAAGTGTAAAAATTTATTACTTTTTATAGTTCGTGTTTACATTTGATAGAATATGCTTATGTTAAATTGTTTGATAGACTACGCCTAAGTTTGAAAAATTATGCGTAATCATATATGCGATGAGAGTCGGTATTATTTTGAGTTATAAAAAAGGGATGACACTAATAAATTAATGCGCAACACTAACAACATGATAAATGGACCCCGAAATCCTAATTATTTCCATATTATTGTTATGACCTTTGTAATTCACTCTCATTTTTCTAATTGATTTATTCATTATTTTTGTAGTTAGTAATCATATTACTATCCTTGTTCGTCAAGTTGGACAGTTGTAATTATTTTATACAATAAAATTGACGAATCTTTGTGGGTTTTACCTATACTTACCCTCGCTATTCTATAATAGCACATGTAGTTGTGGTATTTTCTAAAATTGGCAACGACGGTGATGCTTCGTCCTATTATAACTAACCCCAGGCATGAGCCAAGAAAAATCCATGAAGAATATTAACTTTCCAAACCACTAACTAAAGTTAGAGGGGTCAAAAGCACCACGAAATAAAGTACATAAAGACAAATTGCAATTAAATAAAAAGGTAAATAAACCAAAAAAACAACAAACAAACACTCCTTCTAGGGCCTTTAATCGACTAATTAAAGCCCTCATCCCCAAATAATCGATTGGTTGTCCCTCTCACAAAATCATCGTTACCAAATCTTGTAAGATCTATTCTCAGTTGTACACGTGACAGCTGCCAAAAATCAAGGGATCCAATCCTTTAACCTACTGGTTAAAGGCTTGGCCCAAAACATTATAAATAAATTCCCCGCCAACTATAAACAGCACACCAAACCCAACGTTGATTAGGTTTTCTAAAATTTCTTCTCCCCCAAGCATCTGGGATACTCGAGATCATTCTAAAAAGTCCTGAAGAAAGTCATGCTTCGAAAAAGTCACTTTCCTTTGAGGAAATTTTGTACTTTCAGAAAGTTAATTCAATAGTTTGAACCAGATTTATACTTTTGAAAAGTCACCTTCAAGAAATAAACAAAGACGGAACTATTCATTCACATCACAAAACTTGGCACTTCTAAATGAACCTCTTCCCGACTAAACAAAGCTCTGTCATGCACCTTATGGCAGAACACTCCCCTGAAATTTTTTTGATTCATGCTACAACGGTAAAGAAACTTTGCCCAAATTTTAGTACAATACCCCCCCCCCCACACACACATATATATATATATATATATATATATATATATATATACAGAGAGAGAGAGAGAGAGAGAGAGAGAGAGCCAAGCTCCTGTGCACACCCAAGTTTGCACACCGATTTTTTGAAATAGTAAACAAATTATTTTTTAGTTTAATTTTTTGTGTGGTACTTAAACATTTCAATGAGCCAACATTAAAAAAACTCAAAAAACTTTTTTTCTATTCTAAAAAAATCGATCAAACTTTCATAGCTTTTAAAGAACTCTAAAAGCTGTGAAAGTTTGACCGATTTTTTAAAAACAGTAAAAACGTGTTTTTGAGCTGATTTTTTTTATATGAGTCCTTTGAAATGTTTAAATATCACATAAAAAAAATTCAAAAAACAAATATTTTGAAAAAAAGGTTTGCACCAATAAGTATGCAAACTTGGTGTGCACAGGAGCCTCTCTCTCTCTCTCTCTCTCTCTCTCTCTATATATATATATATATATATATATATATATATATATATATATATATATATATATATATGGATAAAATGTACATACATGTTTATCTCATTTAACCCGACCCATATTTAGGGGACTAAGTATTCACTTTATAGCGTTTATATTTTAAAGCCTAACTTCTAATCCAACACCTCTATTTTTGTATTTAATTAACATACTCATATGTTAAACAAATTCTAATCAAATGAAAGTATTAAAATACATCAACACGAAATCATAATTTTCAAATTGTTCTCAGAAAAGTGTCATTGAGCTTTTTGAGCCTAAAACTTTTCATGCCAAAGTCTAAAATTGGGATACTCTCACCACTTCTCCTAGTGAACAAAGCCCGTCTAGTTAGCGGAACCACAAATATGTGTTTTCATAGAATTAATTTTCAGACATCTTTGTTTTATCAAAATATTTTCTTAACATATAAATAGATCAATCCAACACAACATAAATGATATATTAAGGATTAGGCTCCATAAATACCATAATGATATATATTATGTACCCGGTATCTCGTTGCCTACACCCGTAAATATGTCTCATCTCTTGAAACTATGTAGGCTTTTATCTTAAGTCACCTTGCGTACATAAGAGTTATACCGTGATAAAATCATGAAGCCCAAGCATTGTAATACATCCCTCGGTGTATTATCTATTAGGGATGCATCCGCCCCGAATCCAAATAATGTTGTAACTAGCCAGAGGATTACAACACCTTTAGGATTTTAGCCATGTCGATAAGGGATATTCACATCTTTTTCGGTGGATTTTGGTTCACTCCTATACTAAATGCATTATACCCTCTCTAAATACACCTCCAAACTAACTCGTGGATGGAATAATACCTTTAATATAATGATAGCATGATGGTTATGAATGTCCTTGTCGATGATTTTTAGGGTCAATTGCCATTTTGACTCCTATACATAACCCACCCCCTTTTAAGCTGAGTCTTACACTTGCACACAAATCATGTTGGACAATGTGTACAACTGAACTACATAGGTTTTTATCCCAAGTCTTCTTGGGCATGTAGGAAAAATACTGAGTTTTTCACATGAGCTCGAACCTCGACAGTTTGTCTCTTGATAGCTTGTCTCCACTAAGATGTATCCATCTCTTGACTTACGTCCATTATGTATAAAAAAAATGAAAGATGAGATATCAAATTATCTCAAATCCATAACTTCTCGTGCACCTCCATATAAGCATGCAAACATGTATACACTAATCATAATCGATATGCATCCGTCTCTAATGTCATTTTGTATATCCCTCCTCAAAACACGAAAGAGATATCAAGCTATCTTCAAGTCGATATTTCTTGCACACTTACATGCATACTAATGGCCACTCGTTATGAAAATCATGTATTCAAATGCAGGCACCCTTGTGTCCCTACATCAATTGACTGATGTACATGTGCCTCTCACTTATATCATTTTCTAACCTGAGCACCTATTTACATTTTGAAGGGAACCTCACGATAGGGAAAGTCCTAAAAATAGCTAAAAAGTAATCAATTAATGTAAAGGGAAATAATAATAATATGATTACAGAAGCATAAAAATCAATTGAGGTGCCTAACACCTTCCCCACTCATAACCCGATTCTCGAACACAAACAACAAGAATCTTTGGACTAACCACAAACTTTTGTATTTTCCTTAGCAGTATCCCAAAATGAATAACTTGAACCTTTTTTTTGTTTTCATATAAAACATTGGTGACTCTGAACAACCTATAAAAAACCCCTCTTTTCTACTTCAAAGCCACACTTACTAAGGTTTTGCACCAAAAACTGAACATAGCGTCGAACCACATCAATGGGCAAGCTACCGAGTCCAAACCTCAGACCCATAACCTAACATCGGAGGGATCCAGTAGAATGGGATATAATCATTCATGGGCATCCACTATTAACGTAAAGTTCTCCCGGGAACAATGCCAACTTGCTTGGGGCCCTCAATGCCACAATAATGAATTAAGATACATATCATCAAAGTATTATCTTGTCTTTATCTATAGATCTAGAAGGCTATTTTCCCTTTTAAAGAAGCTCCTTTATATCTTGTTACCATCGAGCTTTGTTGATGGCTTTCGTCATGCATATTTCGTACATGAATCTAGACTATTCTTGCTAAACACGTCCAACCGTACCTTATCCATACCTTTTGAATTTATATCATAAAGGCCAGAGTAGCCAAAGTGTCAAGAAATTTATTTTGAGATCTTGGGAGATCAAAGAATCAAACATCATCGAATAAGAAAGTGATTTCCTCCAGATATTCATAATAAGCCAAAAATTTTACTCCTTAATTTTCCAATGTCCTAGGATTTTCCAAATGATAAGGACAGAGTTTCCATACACATAAATTTTTCTAATTCCTTTTTCATTGTCCATCTTTATTCCTATAATGTAAGGTTCATATTCGGAGATGTTGTTTGTAAAATCAAAGTTTAGTTTAATGGCTTTTGGTTGGTGTCTCCCATTAAGTAAAATCAATAACATCCCGATTCGAACCCTTTTTTGTTTGCAGTTCCATTGAAATATAATGGCCATATGTATTAATTATGACTTTTGGTTACCAAAATGTCTTAATCTATGAGTTGTGCAGCGATCTCATCTTTCTCATCCAAGGAAGATTCAGCAAAGTAATTTTCAATGGCTTACCCCTTGATGGACTTATAATACATATACTTAATGTCAAATTTGGTATGCAAGAATATCCACTTGGTCATTCTGCTAGTCAATCCAAATTTTTGAGTAAACATTTTAAAGGATCTATTTAGGAGATCAACTTGATTACAAAAGAAATCATGTAGTTCCTTATGTTCTATATCTCCCATACTTGATACAAATAAGATTTCTCCAAGGTCGTGGACCATTCTTTGCAAACATTGATCTTTCGACTATCATAGTATATAACTTATCTTTTAGGATTCCTCAACGTGTTAAGTTAGCATGGCACCTGTTGTAGTATCTGTAATAGTGAGATATAGGATAAGAGGATGTCTTAGTTGAGGTGGATCCAATACATGATGGTTAGTTGAATACTACTTGATTCTATCGAAAACCTCCTAAAAGGTTGAGTTCTAGATGTTAATAGAATCTTTGTAAAGGATGTTGGATATTGGATCACATATAGAGGTCATTTGAGAGATGAATCTACTAAAATATTGGACCCTAAAAAAGGATCGAAGTAGACCCATTGGGAAGGAAGTTAGGGGTTTCTTGGGTGACATCTCAAGAACGGCCTTGACTTTGTTAGGGTCTACTTCGATCCTTTTTTTATTGACCAGGAACCGTAATATCTTTCCCTTAATAATGGAATGTTCCCTTCCCATTTCTTAAACTTGACGATCATGTTATCGCCATATACTTCAACATCTTTATATATCATGTCATTTGCCAAGGTATTAGACCCCCTATTGGTAAGTTGTATCAGTATTCTTGAGCCTGAATGACATCATTTTATAATAAAATGTCCCCTGGGGGTAATAAAAGTCATTTTCTCTTGGTCTTCTGGGTAATTTTTTATTTTAATTACAGTCGGCGAAGCCATTAACGAAGGATTTCATGGCATGGTCAGTGGTGTTAACGATGACTATATCTATGTTTGGTGATGGATAATCATCTTTGCGACTATCTTTATTTAAATCTTAATAATCCACGCACATTATTACTTTCCCTCCCATTTTTGGGATAGGTACAATATTAGCTAGTCAAATGGGGTATTCAACTACCCTTAAAAAGCTCGTGTTGATATATTTCATCACCTCCTCTTTGAACTTTAGGGACTATTTTGATCTCAAATTTATGAGTTTTCACTTGATTGGTAAGGAGTCTGGATATGTGGGTATGCGGTGGACAACAATTTCAAGGTCAATTCTAGGCATATTGGAGTGGGACCAGGAAAAGACATTGAAATATTTTTTTGAGGAGTTGGGTGAGTTCAGACCATACAAGATCATATAAAGAAGAACCTATTTTTATCTCATTGGGAGACCTTAAATTAACCATTATCATTTTGTCAATAGGTTGTGTGAGATTTCTTTCTTTATTGTAAAACTCTTTTAGGTGGTCTTTTAATTCCTCATTATATAAATTAGATTAGTTACTTTAATTAGCACATTCATCATCATTAATGTTTAATACATAAGGATACACAAAGGCTAAATTTATTCCATCAATGAAACAGTCGGCATGGTTGATTACATCCTAATAGTTTGCCTCCTGGGCCTTCTCCTCAAATGGTAGGTTATAGATAGTGGCCAGATATTCTTCCGAGAGAATGTATGAATATCAACTTTAAAAGGATTACCAATCATTGGTATATGGAATAAAATCCAATTTTTCTCATCTTCCATCACTACCTCTCAAAACATTTCAGTATTTCTCAAATCTATGATGGGATCCGAATTTACAGAAGGCAGGCTTATCTAGATTCCCAATCAGGTCTACTATTTCGTTTATTTCTTCCTCTATCCATGTGGGGTTGTCTATAAAGAATATTTCCCACCCTGACATCTATTTTCCATAGTTGTCTTATATCCATGTATCCAGGAAGTCTTATCCTTCATTAACAAAGTGTCCATTGGGGCTAGAGCGAGTGATTCCATGGGTAACCTCTAATTTCTTGAATTATGACCTTTTGTGCTTTGGAGAAAAGATCATCACTCTTTCGTTTGTATTATAGTTCGTTAGTGCTAGACTGATGAGGTGTTTTAAAGAGCTCATTGATCTTTTGTTGATTCTTACCAAGACCCATTCTCGATAGGAAAATTATTTGTTTTATCATATGGGTGATGTTAGAGCAAACATATTCAAAATAAGGCGATGGGATATGTTCTTTAGTATCGACTGAGATGAATTGCATGAGTGGGTCTAGCAGAAAAACACTGATGCATATATCTTCGCTTTCATATTGTATTTTAAGGACCGGGGAGCTGGTGCCCTCCCCTTTAAGTAGTCTATAATCTCTTAATATTGTGATCAGATTTTCTCTATAGAAGAATTTTAGCTTCTAATGTAGAGACAAAAAAACAGCCCCGATATCATGGATTCATGGTCTTACCATAAGTAGATTAAAAGAATAAGTTATTTCAATTACATAAAACTCGATGAGGTTATTGAGTGGGCTAATCCCAAGACCGAGTTTAATATAACCCAACACTTCTATTCAAGTGTTATTATAGGCTATCACAACCTAAATGGAAAGTGTAAGATACTTATGCTTATTCCCAAGAATTTAGTGGTTCTCAATAGGTAGACATTCAAGGAAAATTATCTATCAACAAGCACCGTAATATATCTTTGCCCTTGGAAATTGACCGTGATGTTAAGGCCCATGCCGTAACATGCTCCAATCTTAAGCAACTCAGTGTTAGTGACTGATATGCTCTTTGCAGAGTTAAGGGTACCTATTATCTCCATAAGTTCTTTAGGACTAAAGGAAATGGGCACAACTTTCTTAGAGAACTATTTAAGAATGTAATCGATATGTGTATGGGAGGACACGAAGAGTCCCCATATAGAGATATTTTCCTGTGTTTTTTTAGTTGATCTAGAACTTAATTTTCTTAAATTTCTCGTGGTAGATCTTCTTCAAGAACTTCAATTCCTTAACTTTTGTCTCTTTCTCTTGAAGTAATGGGTCTTAATATTGGGTATTTATAAAATAATTTAGACGAATTAAAATGGGTTTTAATATCAATATCGACTTAGGACCGATCTCCCATAAAGTGGAAGGAAAATATGGAATACGAGGGCATCATGATCGCTCCATAAGGACGTAGATGTGTTATAGTGTCTCGTGTTATGTGACGGGTCCGCCTTAACTTCATATATGGTACTCTTACGAATTGAGAACTTCTTTGGGGTATTTGATGACTCTATGGCAGTGGTGAAAGGAGAAGTTGATCCATGAAGCTCTATTGGAAAGATCTTTTCGAGTCCGTTTTAGGTTGGGGTTAAGGCTACATTCCATCTCTTTATTCATGAACTTGCACAAATTGTCATGGATATTTTTTTCCCTAGAGGTTTAGATTTGATCAAACTTTTGTTGTGGCCGGACTCAGTGGACCGATATAAGACTATGTCATGACTTATAGCTCTTCGAATAGAGGAATGGTCATGTTGTCGATTAGAGCGTGTTGCTCGTGGGACTCCTTGATCTAAAGACTCTGCCATTATAGAAATCCAACTAGGAGATCGGATTCTCCTTCTTTTGTGACTCTCCAGGTTGTGAAAAATAAAGCCATAACCCTCATATTATTTAGTTATCTTCCTCTTCAATTGAGAAATATCGTAATCTCATTAATTTAATCTTTCCTCATAGAGATTTTAGGTGTTATGTTTCATTTCTATGAAGAGGCTCCACATAATGTGTGTTATGTCTACTTTTTGGACTAGATTTATGAGGCGTGCATCCCCATGACCTTGTATCATTGGGGGGTGCGGTTTTAGAGTGAGTTTGTTCCATCCCTACAATATGAATTTCTGATCAAACACGTCTCCTTCCATGTTAATGATAACACTAATGTGCACCCGTGTCGAATGAGGGTTGGTATTCATAAGTGGTGGTGATTCAAACTATATTTTCTATAGAAGATACAAAATTATAAGGGATCAATCCTAGAACAATGTTTAATACTAGATTAGCCCTAAATATGAGTGTTACATTAAAATAAGACACATACATACTTAATTTGGTAAATCGTCCTACGTAAATCCACACGGATGGGAGAGAAGAGTATTATTAATTTCCAACTAGGGAGAAAAAGACTTCGAGTGGTAGGGTCACAAGATGAGAGTCCATGCCATGAATAAAATAATGTTCAATTAGATGCCTTATAGATATAAGAGTGTTAGATTTGAATACCTCTCTAAAGGTAATTGACCATGGTAATTGATCTTATCTTTACCATAGTTAAGTTACATTTGAACCGTAACCAACCTTTTTCATTGTTATCTCCCAAGGTGCGTATTTAGCTACCCAACGATCTCCAGACGGTGAGATCGTTACCAACTCTCTAATGTCACGTAGCATGCCCGACACATAGTCCCTCTAGGTACCTAATATTAATAAGATATCTACGTTTTATAAATCTACAAAAGGTATGTGTTATCGCCAAAGATGGACATTGATGACATAATTATGTATGTTGTAGCTAAAAAATTAAAGGGTTATGATAATGCATATCTAGATGCTATAATAGAATATCGATAATGAATATATTGATAAAAATGATAAAATTCCATGACGGCATAATTCCAGTCTCTTAATAAATGTGGTGTATATAGACTAATTCTACAAACCCAAAGAGATGTTAACCCTGAAGGTTAAAAATAGATGTTTATAAGAATACAAGGTTAGAAAAAAGCTAAAACGTGCATGACTTGTGGTATAAGATTTCCTTTATAAATCGAAGATTGATTATATTTACAAACATATCCTTCTGTTGTAGTCATATATACTTTTTAGATATTTTACTAAGTTAGCAGTTTTTAAAATATATTATATATGAGACTCTTAGCAGTTATAAGTTTTTATTTATACAAGACTTAGACAAAGAATCCATATAAAACTCCAAAAGGATTTGCTTTGTCTTGTAACAACACCCATTTTCTCACGTAAAATTTGGCCAATACAAGACGCTGAAGCTGGGTCTTGCTAAATAATTTATATCATTCTTATAATGTTTACTTGTAAACCACGTCTGAGTTTGAAACCGAATTTAAATCAACATCTAAGGCAATAATAGAATTCGAAATCCAAGTAATATAAATAAGTCGCAACATACTCATAAGTGTATCGAACTAACAAAAATAAAATATAGTTTGGATTTATGCCCATATAATAATCAAAAAGTAAAAATGACTAAAGGAGAGTAGCAACTTAATCTAAAATCAACAATCTGGGATCGGATACGCAAAGTGAGACTCCTAGGCTGATCTGTCAACAATCCTTCTATCCCTATTTAGGAGCATATGGGGAGAGAAAATATTTATAATTTTGAGTTGGCGCTCTAGAGTGTTGAAGAATTAACTTATTAAATTTATTATGCAAAATTACAGTTAATTTAAAGTGAATGCTTTCCATCATCACTCTCATACATAACATGTCTCACCCCTCATCTAAAAGCAGTGCAACATGTATAACCACCCAATTCCTAATATAGATGATGGATAAATGCTAATGATAGTATAAGAATGAATTTAGCAATATACACACACTAAAATAGAGTTATCTATATTCAAGTTACTATTTCCTAAATTACACCAGGCATACTACCCATAAAATGACGATATCAAACATCATACATACTAGGTAGTATTGGGTTTGTCTTTATAGTCTACATTATTATACTTAGGAAATTCCTCCCTTCATTTCCATTAATTATGTATATGTACTTATATATGAAACACAAAGGAATCTAACAATATTTTCCCGCTCCTTCTCTGTCGGTAAGACCGAAGGAGTCTCCTATCCAAAGCAGACAACACAATACACAAATAGTTGGGGAGGTACCTACGCATTACATCATTTCACGGCCCATACCTAGCGGTGGCACATGGATCCCAGCATCAACACTCATCTCTCATAAGTGGTGCTGCTACCTAGTACCTAAGATATGACCTACACTATGTCTAGCCCACCTGTGTCGATGTGTGCTACGGTCCTGAATGCGCGTACCCAGACCGATAGGACAGTCCACAAACATAGGTATGTCCACACAAAAATATGGTTACATATTACAATATGTGAAGGTAATTATTCTAATAATTATCCCCCAGCTACCCCGTAAGGATTGCTCATAATTATCCTTAGTTAACAATTAACCATCATGTAAATTATTAACTTTCTTTATAAAATACAATTAACCATCAAGTTAATTTAGCTTCGACCTTTATTAGTAAAATCACAATTCCATTTTCAATAAATTTCACGATTCTCTATACATGGTTCCACCAACTCGTATGGACACCTAAAATTTCCCCCAAAAAAATTTGGGCCCCACATCCAGTCTCCCCAATGACCGAACCGATTCGACCCAGGGAGGGAATCAACTCGTCCCTGGTCGGCAACCTCATTTCCCCATAATTGTTCTTAAGAACGGGAATCCAAATCTTCCACCAAACATGATTCTAATGGTTTAAACCTTAATATAATTACCAATACCAGTCCCCATGACCTGGTTTACCCTCTTAAGATCATTTGTTACATATTTTAAAACCAATTTCAAGTCCCAAACCAAAAGAATTCAAGATATGTGTGTGTTCATACAATTTCAGATTTATATCCATAAATCCTATTTATGTCCATAAATCATCTAACTTCTACCACAATAAAGGATTATAATTTATAGGAATCGCATAATTTTAATTTTGGATGTAACCTCTACATGTGAATCATCATAATAAGTGCCCCAGAACGTTATTTTATATCACTTTAAACCCATACAATCTACCATCATAAATTCTGGATTTCTATTTGAGGAGGCCGTTATGTGTATGTGCTTTAGGCAAAGATAATGTTTTCAAAAATTCTTCTAAATTTTATTATGCACTAATTATGTGAACCAAATTTTAATTATCCCAATTTTATCTTCTTAACCCTAAACATGCATATAGTGAGATTAAGCAAAAAAAAGTAAAGAAAGTTCACAACGCCGATGTATGAGGAAATCACTAAGGGAAAAAACCACTGACGACCCAGGCAAGATAATCACTATGATATGGAAATTATAAAGAAAGAATACAGTCTTACTCAGTAACTTGATCCCACAAGCCTTGACGCCTCTATTTTTCTTGTACCTCTCCTCCACAGTGCATCGTAGTAGTCCACCTATACCAGGTTCATAACACACAAGTCTACATATACCTCGGTATCCACTAATATAGCCATAACAATCATCAATCAGCAAGTACAGATTCCACTGCATGAAAACAGTTTGATCAATAATGAAGAACAAAAATAGTGGTACAAACCAAGATCTCTATGACATATGGATTATGTAAACTCTGATCTTGAAACAAGGAAAGATGTTTTTACTATGGAAAACATTGGAAACACTTTGCATAAAATGTATAGCTGTCTGTACAGTTTTGCACCCTCGATTTTCTAAGTCAAAGACGCCTTAAATAATAAAACACAATTTTTGAGGCGATGCATAACCATCTCGTTTGAACGATATAACGATCTCATTTGAACGATGTAAAAATAGTTTGAATTAAATAAAGTGTAAGACTTAGACTTAGTTCATATGACTCTAAGCACGATTTAATTTAGAAACGTTGTATAAAAATCATTTTAAAAACAGTTTTTTATCAAATAACAATCTTATCAAGTATTTCGAGAACCATAAGCCATTATGCATTCATAAATGAGAGAATCTCGAAAATCCATGTGAAGACTTAAAACGTGAACCAAAAATACGACATATCTATATTTGAACCTTGGCCACTACGTCTTCAACACAACGTCGTAGGATTAAGGGAATCGTGACATATAAAGTCTATCCTATGACTTAAAGTGGTTTTTATCCAAAATAATACCAAAACATACAAATTGGCACTATTTCAAAATTCGCCCTTAAAAATCTCCCCTTTAGCTATTCTAAGACAAAACTTAAAATAGTGAAATGCTAAGCCAGGTCGTTAAGACAAATAACCTATGTCCCATCCCATAAACCCAAACATAAAACTACAAGACACAAACTGCAATACGTAGGACCGACAAGCATGAGCTGTCTGAATGTGATGTTATAAAAAAATCTGAATATCTAAACAATCAGTACACACACGAAACAAACAAATAGCAAGTGACGTATGGAGGAATAAAAATGAGATATAAACAATATGATCAAATTGCAATATATGAAATCTCAAATATGAAATATCTCCCCTACATCACATATCTATCTCTCCCCCATTAAATACATGGTTAATATCAATCTATGCATCAAAAATCATAACCAAATGTCCTTTCCACATGAAAATATAAAGTGTAGGGGGTACAAGAACACAAATATGCCATATTATAAGTGGAAACTCAAGACACAAACCCCCCCCCCCCCCCCCCCCCAAAAAAAATGTGTTTTTCAAAAAAATAATTTTGACCCAAAAGAAAAATCTTTTTGTATTTTTTCAAAAATATATATAAAACCAAAAATCTTTATATATTTTTCAATAAAACCCAATAAAAGAAAAAGAAAATACAAACGATACACATGCCATAACACTAGAAAATATATATAATGAAGAAAAACTAGCATATGACAAAAATCGCTAAAACGATCACCCGTACGATCTATCATGGGAAGAATCACGTACAAGCAAATGAGAGTCATGAAATCCAATTCCTAGAGCCTCTAAGTCTGATTCCTAATCCAAGTAGGTGTGTAACAACGCATGGAGGTTTTAGGAACTGAAACGACTTTATTCTTAAACTTCCTACGAGCTTTCTTAAGGGAATACCAATAACGTCCAAAATGACCCTTCCTCCCGCAATGAATGCAAGTGTACATATGACGAGGAGTGTTACCTAAATGTGGACCCCTCCTAATGTTCCCTATTGGCTCTCTCATGTGTATGGTGTTGGCTTGGGAATGAGATCAATACGATCATCGAAGCCAATTCCACACCTATCGTCTTTGATTTGGACGTTGCCTAACATCCTATCCAACTTTTTCAACCTAGCCTCTAAATCAAACTTAACCTTACTCGAATCTCTCAATCTTTCCTTAATCTCACCTATCCTAGACTCAGGAAAACGTCTAGATTCCTCAAACTCTACAATTTCCTTCTTCATAGACTCCATCAAACCACGAAGACTATCTTTCTCACCCTTAATGTATTCTATTTTCTCCCAAAGATTTTTCTCCCGTTTCCTAAGATCCTTAATCAACGCATCATTATTTTTTATGACATATTCTTTTAACCTAGATTGCAACTTCAAGTTTGCCTTCTTCATCTTTGTCGTTTCCTCATATAATTCATGGAAGGTACCTTGTAACTCATTCTCCCTTATCTCCTCATCCTCACTCTTTTCACCCTCACTTTCTTGGGGTTCACTCACAATGGCCTCGAAAGTGTCATTCACATGAGTATCTTCATGAAAAGTTTTATCGACATCGCTCAGATGACAAACCGTGAATGTTGTGTAGTTGCACTCAATTGGGGAATCATCTCCCTCTTCCGGATCATTATTACTGAGGGTGGCATTAAATTCTATTGGTTTCTTTCCCTCAGTAAGTCTAGTGGGGAATTCCTTCACCCTATGGACATAATCCTCACAAACATAACACCTATCCGACTCATCCCTCTTATCATTCCCACTTAAGTTCTTAGGGATGCGATCGGCCTTGTTGTTCTTGAATTTCTCAAGTCTTTTTGCATATTTCGATTACTTTTGTACCTTAAGAAACATATTGAACGTCTTTGACAACATGGACACATCTTCGAATTCGATGTCAAAATCGTCATACGAAACTTTAGTTTCTTCCTTCCAAGCTTTTAAAGCAATGTCTTTTTCTTTCTTTGGAACTTGCTTGGAGGTAAACATGTCAAGCTCGTAAGTTTGTAGGTCACTTTCTTCTAGTTTTGTTGATTCAAGCATACCCAAAGAGTTTAAAATGGCCACCTTTAGATAAAATCTTTTGGGCAACGACCTTAAGATTTTCTTTATGGCTTGGTCGTTGGGAGACGAAGTGTCAATATTGGACAACCTAGAGTAAAATTCATCATACGTCTCACTTTCTAACATCTTAACCATTTCAAACTGAGTGCTGAGATTTTGGTGTTTAGAAGCTCTAACAATATTAGTTCCCTCGGGGGTAAGTGCAAGTACATCACAAGCCTCCTCTTTAGACGTCTTACGCGTCATAATACGATTATACTCTTTCGAGGTTACAAATAAGGAAATAACATTTAAATTTTTAGAATTATATTGTGAAAGTTCGTGTTAGACATAAATCCACGACTCAACATGTTTTAATATGTATGGCATATCCCTCTCTTATGATTGGTGGAGTCCGCCCCTTTTCAACTGCTAACCACACACGTTCATCTATAGCAATAAGTGAACACTTCGTTCGCATTTTCCAGTAAGCATATTTTGAACCATCAAACGTAAGTGTTCTATAGACATCAAACATTATGAAATTCATACCTAAAGACACACGGGAGCACTCACACGACAACCTATTGTTCTAGCTTTGATACCAATTTAAGGAGGCCTTTATGTGTATGTTCTTTAGGCAAAGACAATGTTTTTAAAAATTCTTCTCAATTTTATTGTGCAGCAATTATGTGAACCAAATTTTAATTATCCCAATTTTATCTCTTAACCCTAGACATGCATCTAGTGAGATTAAGCAAATATAATAAAGAAAATTCACAATGCCAATGTACGAGGAAATAGCTAAGGGAAAAAAATCTTAGATGGCTCAGACCATACAATCACTATGATACAAAAATTACAAAGAAAAAATACAGGCTTACTCAATGACTCGATCCCCACAAGCCTCGATGTCTCGTCTTCTCTTCTACCGCTCCTCCACAATGCAATACAGGAGTCCACCTATGCCAGGTCCACAATACACAAGTCAACGTATGCCTCGGTATCCACCGATATAGTCACAATAACTGTCAATCAGCAGTATGGAGTCCACCACATGAAAACAGTTTGTTCAATAATAAAGAACAAAAATAGTGGTGTAAACCAAGATCTCTATGACATATGGATTATGTAAAATCGGATCTTAAAACAAGGAAGGATGTTTTTTCTTTGGAAACACTTTGCAAAAAATGTACGTCTTTTTGTTCAGTTCCGCACCCCTATTTCTCTGAGTCAAAGATGCCTAATATAATAAAATACAATTTTGGGGATGACGCGTTTGAATGAGAAAACAATATCATTTGAACGATATAATGATCTCATTTGAACAAAGTAAAAAATCACTTGAACCGAATGAAGTGTAAGACCTAGACTTAGTTCATATGACTCTACACACGATTCAACTTAGAAACGGTTTACAAAAATCATTTTAAAACTAGTTTTATAGCCATTATGCATCCATGCCTGAAAGAATCTCAAAAATCCATGTGAAGACCTAAAACATGCACCAAAAATGCGACATGATCTATCTTTGAAGCATGGCCTCTACGTCTTCAACACAACGTCATAGACTTAAGGAAATTGTGACATATAAAGTCTATCCTACGACTCAAAGTGGTTTTTCTCCAGAATAATACCAAAACATACAAATTGACACTATTTGAAAATTTGTCGTGACACTATTCTATTATAATAATCAATCCCTTTATGAATATAGTTTAATATCATCATCAAATTGCCAACAATTTCTAAATTTACAGAATTTCTACAAGGAATACAAGACACAATGAATTAAGAGAGTATTTTGGACTAAATAAAATTAGCAAGAGAATTCTTGCCTGAGTTCTTGGATGATTTCTTGATGCTTTCCTTGAATTTCTTCTTGAATCTTTCCACTCACAAATTCGCAGCTAGGGTTCTTGCGTCTCACTTCCCAATGTCACAATTAGGGTTCTTAGATAAATGATAGGGAGTTCCTTAATCGCCTAATTAATATAACTTAAACAAATATCCCGAGTTGGACCTTAGGCCTTAATTTTGAACCCACAAATGGGCCCAAATACATAACTCATCTAGCCCAATTACCTAATAACTCATATATATATATATGTATATATATGTTTTTGTGTGTGTGTGTGTGTGTGTGCCGGGACCATTTTTAAAGGTCTAAAACACCCAAACGAGCTCATAAAGTCTCTTAAAATGCATCTCAAATATTTTGATTCAACAAATATATTTTTCAATTGTGTCACACGTCACATATCAATTATTCGATGCACGTGCAATTATTTTCTATCGAAATTGCTTAACATGGGAAGTTAATCTCACATAGTAGGAAATAATAATTAATTAATTTATTCACAACCTAATTAATTAAATTAACCGATTTAATTTATTTCCTCCAAATTTTATGTTTATTCTAAAAATAAGGGGTATGTCATACCTGAAGAAAAGTGAAGAATTACATACTCAATGTAATTAAGACGTTCAATGTACAATTCAAAGCAATCTCAAAGGATATAAATACAATCGTCTTAGTAATACTTGTTTAAGGAAACTCACAAAAACAATCATATATGTTAACATGCCATTATACAAATATCCTTAAAAGGATGTGCTTCCAAGAGCTCAACTAAAATGCAAAATACCTAATAAAGGAATTCAGAATCAAATGACCTTAGGGTAATTAGTTATTGTCTTGGCCTAGAGATTTCGAATAATTTTGGTTAAACACTAATCCATCATTTAAAGGGATTGAAAAAGTTATGCAATGATTTAGTATATATTAAGCACACCATTTTAGTATACCCATGGTATCCAGGCTTTGGATAATAAAATATTTATATCGTCCTAAAGAGGATGACAAAAATAATTGTGGTCTAGAAATACGATATTGGTATGCCATTAGTGCATTGTTAAGTTTGCTCCGAAAGTACCATACTTATATGTTATTAGTATGTTACTATATATAGCACAATATAAATACTTGATATAGTATTCACAACCTATCTCTTAGTAGGATATAATTACCAATCACTTGCAAGCATAAGACTGCTATTAATCATATTATGTGATACTATTGTTAAATTATTGGTATGATACTTTTAAATCTAGCTATCCATATCTAGTTAGTTATATAGATACAAGTTATCTCTGTGATACTCATAAGAAACAATCAAAATACTTATAACTTACCTCAAACAACACATGTTACGACCATTATCTACGAAGACAATAGTGCATGCATATCTCAAATTCAAAGAGGTTACATTAAACAAGATATGATCGACACATTTCGATCTTTATACACACGTGACTCTAAAATTAAATAGAATTGTAAACTCACAATGTTTCACCAAGTCGCTATCGAAATCAACATTTTTGAAGCTTTTGTATGATACTAGTATGAATAGACTCAATGATTAGAAAAATGCCATAATTAAGGGGAGTATGATATCATTGAAAAATTATGATATTTTTATACCTATATACATTTTCCTTTTTTTAACTAGATTCTTTTCACTGAGTATATACTCAAGGTTTTAATGAGACAACATCGAGCACTTCCAATACCCATTCAATGATCATAAAAAATTGGACTATTTTCCCTTCACTTTGATTTTTTCCCACAATGTTTTTCGTTTATAATATTTTAATGTGTTAATTGTCATCGTATAGTAGATACAATGTACATTCAAGAGAGATTGTTGTAAAATTGCATTTTAATAAATTTAACTTGTATCCCGTCAAGGGAACTTGGGTGATATCTTTAAATATTTATCTACATTGAAATGAAGAGAGATACCATAGAACCTCTTAAAACGGTTCTTAAGAAAAAGAAAATGAAAAAAAAAACTCCTTCGGACGTGAAAAATCATGCTTAAAGAACATATGAGAGGAGGGTGGGAGCCTCAAGAGTGAAGTGGTAAAAATAGTTTAGATTTCGAGCCAAGTGGTACGCCCTTCAATCTCCTCATTTTATGCACATTTTGATGTTTATTTTTTTATTCTTGATGCAAATACATTTCACTTTGACTGATTCTATAATGTGCAATGGATGATTGGGTAACAAACTTAAGTTTGGTAGGTTTGAAATATGCACCATTTAGGTTTGGGTAAAATTAGATAAATCATAACCTTAATTTAATATGGGTAACATTATCTAATTGATTATATTAGTACATGCTACACTTGCAATTATATGGTTCTAAAGGTTGAAAGCACGTGATCCCTAAAACAATTCATTTAAAAATAATTTTAAAAATTTGAAAATTATCAATTTATATGTATAATTATATATCTAGTTTATATTATACATATATGTCTTTTGTCTTTGTGCTCAAGAGGGGTGTGTCCATCCCTGAGAATCTTCCTCCCTATTCTATGGGGATCTTTCGGAGGGAAAAGATGGGGGAGATAAAGGTCCTATGCCCCTCACTTCATTGTGGGGTGCTTTGATCATCATCGGTTTTGGGGGTGATGTGAAGATATAGAGTCGCCATCCTATTTTGCACAAAACAGCCAAAAGAACATGTCGCCACCTCGAGAGAGTGGCATCAAATATAAACTGATCAGAGGTTTGGGAGCTAAGTTACGAAATGGGAAGGTTTAGATACCCATCTCGCCCTTTCGATCTATCATGGGCTAGTGTTACTATTTTTATTAATTTCTCCGTAAAGTGTGTGTGTGTGTGTAGAAGTGCAGATCGAAATTGCTCAACTCACATCATGGAAAAGATGGAATGAGGTTCCTAAAATAATAATAAAAAAAATATGATGTGTGCACTAACCGAGATATTGATCGTTATGATGAAGCGATAATATGTGTTGGATAAGACGCAAGTATGAATCACAAATATGATATATAAGAATAATATGTGAAAAAATAGGAAAAATATGAAAATATGAAAATAGAACTCGAGTCTTGGGTTTTATCCCGAGATGCCTACGTAGATTATAGAGGCATCAAAGTCCACGTAGTTTGCATGCATCACAAGGGTAGATTTTATCCCATAGATTCAAACGTAATTTATTATATGTGTGTGTGTGTAGAAAAGATATTTTTAGCTTTGAAAAAATGTAATGAAAAATTTCGTCGAAATTTATTGTTGTAACCCTCTTTTTCTTTGTTTTGGGTTTTTTATAGAAAATAAATTGTGTGCAATATAGATAATAAAGGATGAGGTATCGATGTGTATGATCTAAGGTAAAAGCTAAATTAATAATTTATATAACTAATGCGAAAATAAAGAAATTTAAAGAGAGAGAAGGATGTATGGACCTTCTTTGGAGACTTGGGGCTCGACCTTGATGAGCTTCCTTGCAAGTTGGGATGAATGTTGGATGAGAGAGAATGATATTTTTTCTAAATTGGGTATGGGAATGATGGAAATGAAAGGTGGAAAGGAATTTCACACAAGGGAACTTTGTTGATTACAGAAGAATGTTACTAAGATCACTAATATTTATGGATCAGGGGTATCTCTGGAAGTGATATTATGCTCTCTTTACATAGGGTAGGGGGCTACCAAATGGAATAGACCTTCCAATCGGTAGGTATCCCAAGACACACCATCGATAGCTAGGGAAATGGACCTTGCCAATTGGTAGTCTCGTGCATATTTTTGAAAAAATGATCGTAAAATGCAATCTGTAAGTCCAAATAGTACACGGGGTATACCATTTGAAAGGTAATTCAGAGGAATTTAAGAATTATTGGGCAAAAGTTCCCGTCGGGTTCGAGAATTGACTTTGGGTTAAATGGGGCTCGAAGTGCCCATCGATTATTTAGACAGAAGGTTGTCGGACGACGATGGATCATTAGCCCGAATCGTAAGTTTGAATTGCAAATGGGGTAGAACATTGGAAATGTTGTGTGAGGTATTTCGATGTTCCAAAGAGCTTTGCTCGATTTGGATAGTTCATTTTGATCAAATGATGCCCGAAAGCGCCCGATGACTCTTCGGAGTAAAACGGATCATTCGTCCGTACTCTAAGGATGATTTTTGCATAGGGTGGACCATTGGAAAAGGTATTTAGTGATTATCAAAGATGAATTCGACCTCATTTGATCTAAAGAGTTGACTTTGGTCAATTATATCCCGAGAGCACCCAGTGGCCTCCGGATCAATTTTTAGGAGAAAATGGATTGTTCGTCCGAACAGTTATGCCATTTTATGCATGGGGAAGACCATTAAAAAGGGGTTTTAGTTACCTTCGAGGATCCATTGAGCTTTTTCTCTGACGATGGAGTTGATTGGGGTTAAATCGGGGCCCGGGAACACCCGGTGGTCTCTAAATTGATTTTTGGTAGTAAAATGAACCATTCATGAACTGCTATGCCAATTCACATATAGGGCATACCATTGAATAGGGGATTCAGAGACCTTCAAAGATTCATTGAGATTTTTCTCTGATGATGAAGTTGGTCAGAGTTAAATAGAGCTTGGGAGTGCCCGGTGGCCTCTAGATCGATCCTCAGAGTATAACCTAGGGTTTGAAGTGAATTAGGTAGGTATTAGGGACTATAGAGAGACTTGGGGGGGCCCTAGAATATGATGTCTATGAATTCCATTAATGGGTGAGCTAAGAACAAGTGAAAGTCTTCAAAAAGACACCAGGTGATGTTTTCAGAAAATAGGTCAATTCTGTGGACCTAAAGGGTCGAGGATGACCCTTTTCGAGGATCGATGTCAATCCTGAGGATGGTCAATTCTAAGGGTTGAGGTCAATTCTGAGGACCTTAAATGGGAGAGACCAATTTTGAGGGTTGAGGTCAATTGTGAGGACATTAAGTTGGGGGCGACCAATTTTGAGGGTCAAGGTCAATTCTGAGGACCTTAAGTGGAAGGAACAATTCTGAGGGTTGAGGTCCATTCTGGGGACCTTAAGTAGGAGTGTTCAATTTTGAGGGTCTACCTTAAGTGAGGAGCGACCAATTCTGAGGGTCGAGGTCAATTCTGAGGACCTTAAGTGGGAGCGACCATTTCTGAGGGTCAAAGTCAATTTTTGTGGACCTTAAGTGAGAGCGACTAATTCTGAGGGTCGAGGTCACTTATGAGGACCTTAAGTTGGGGGTGACCAATTTTGAGGGTCGAGGTCAATTCCGAGGACCTTAAGTAGGAGCAACCGATTTTTAGGATCGAGGTCAATTATGAGGACCTTAAATTGAGGGCGACCAATTCAGAAGGTCAATATTAATTCTGAGGACCTTAAATAGGGAGCGACCAATTTTGAGTGTCGAGGTCAATTCTAAGGACCTTAAGTGGGAGCGACCATTTCTGAGGGTAGAGGTTAATTCTGAGGACCTTAAGTGGGGGCTATCAATTCTGAAGGTCGAGGTCAATTTTGAGAACCTTAAGTTGGAGCGACCAATTCTGAGGGTCGGGGGCAATTTAGGGGACCTTAAGTAGAAGCGACCAATTCTGAGGGTCAAGGTCAATTCTGAGGATATTAAGTATGAGCGACCAATTCTTTGGGTTAAGGTCAATTATGAGGACATTAAGTATGAGTAACCAATTCTGAGGGTTGAGGTCAATTATGAGGATCTTAAGTGGGAGCAATCGATTTTGAGGGTCGAGTTCAATTCTAAAGACATTAAGTGGGAGCGAACGATTCTGTGGGTCGAAGTCTATTATGAGGACCTTAAGTTGAAGAGACCAATTCTAAGGGTTGAGGTCAATTTTGAGGACTTTAAATAGGGGAGACCAATTCTTAGGGCCAAGGTTAATTCTTAGGACCTTATGTAGAAGAGACCAATTCTGAGGGCCGAGATCAATTCTAAGGACCTTAAGTGGAAGCGAATAATTCTAAATGTCAAGATGAATTATGTGAACATTAAGTCAGGGCGACCAATTCTGAGGACCTTAAGTAGGAGTGGGGAATATCTCTCTTAGGGAATTTTAAATTTACCTTTCTCAAGACTCTACTAGGGAAGAGACATTTGCCTGAAGATTAATGTATTTTTTAGAAGAGATAAAAAATTTAGTATGGAAATTCCACTTGGGGGAACAACTGATGATTTGAGTTTTCAAGATTACACTGGGGAATGTATTATTGGGGAGAGATGTCCACTCAGGGCTTCTAGGTCTACTTGGGGAATTGGAATTTTTGGGGGAAAAATTTTAATTCAAGAATTTCTGTTGGTGAAACAGATATGATATTATATAGTCATGCTGAGGAAGCATTTGATTTCTGTTGACAATGAATTTTTTGAGATTCTGCTGGGGAGTTGTAGCAGGTTTTGTGGGCACACTGGTTTTTAGGGTTTAAGTTGGAGAAAATGTGGTATTAACCTGGCTGGGTATTTTGGAGTTTGGAAAATGATTTTATTGATGAATAAATGTTCCAATATTTATTTTACAATTTTAGGAATTTTTCAAGATTTTTTTTGTAATATTCTGGCATTTTCTAGGGTTTTTGTATGAAATTTTAGGGGGTTGCTAATCGGCATGTTGTAGGGATTGCCAATTGAAAGTGGCACAGTCTTCTGGGTTACTTTGGGAAGGGGAAGAGAAAATGTCGATTGGTGGGTGTCAGGGGACTACCGATCGGTATGACCTTTAGCCTCCTATAAAACGGGGTGAATTCTCTTCAATTTTCATAGCTTATAACTTTCCAATCTTCTGTTTCTCTCTTCTTCTATCTATTCTTACATTATTTCCTCATTTGAGACTATCGAGAACCATATGGAATGGCTAGGTGTTGACGATTGTGCGAATCTAGAGTGGTGGGAAAGGGTGCCCTTCACGTTGGGCAACGAGAATGCCTTTGATTTACTCGAGCCTGTTGCTGATGATTGGATTCTCTTCATGATCCTTCACACCACTGATCATCTACGGTGTTGAACCCTAATGGCTATGTAAGTACTGAATGACTTTTGGCATTCTTTCCCTTTTTTCCCTTTCTTATTTCTTTGAATTCTGACAAAAGGTTTATCTTATGTTTTAACAGACTTACATTGATGCTACGAGTTTTTGCTCCCAGGGGACATTGGGATTGAGATATTTGGGGGAGTATCTTCCTGCGGTGGCGTGCTGAGAAGTCTCTTCCATGGGTTTTGGTCTTCTGGCATCTACATTGGATAAGACGCCACGCTCTACGGCAGTTTTATGCACTATGGGGGAGAGGTGGTGGGACACTACCCACACCATACATTTGGGTTTTGGGAGATGAAAGTAACTTCGATTGATGTTCAGCAGCTTCTGGGGATAGAGGGTACGTAGATAGAGGTGGATGGGTCCCTGAGGGTTACACCTACGGTGGTGGATGCGGCACTAGGCGATGTGGGGTGGATAGTCTCGATGGACTCGATCCATATATCTCTTCTTCGAGAGGTTTTGCTGAGTCGGAGGATCAACGAGACCAATGGGATGCAAGTGCAGAAAATGTCCTATTTGTTTATTCTTTTGTTGTTAGGAGGGTTTATGGTGGCATCGATCGGGAAAGTTTTCAACTTATGGTTTTTACCATATTGGAAGGTATTTTCCAATATCCCTCTCTTTGACTGGGGGAGACTGACTTTAGAGACCCTTTATTCTTCCTTAGATGCTTTCAGACAGTGCTTTCGGTAGACTTTTACTAGATCCACATACCTTTTGGAGGTATTTTTCTTTTTTCATTTTTCCTTTATGTATTTTCTTTTATTTCCTTTTTGATTTCTTCTGATTGCTAACTCTTATCCTTTTGTAGACATGGTTCTACGAGTTGCTCGGGTTTAATGCCCATTTTATTGGTTTACGTGATGAGTCAGTGGGGAACTATTGTCGAATGTACCAATGGTGAAACTCCAAGCAGAAGTCGAATTAGTCTCTTTCTTTGGCAGCAATACATCAGGTCCCGAATGTCTTAACAAGTGACCATGATTTTTCCTTTTCTCCTTTGAATCCTTTTCCTTGGCGTTCTTTTAATTTTTTCAATTATTGAATTTATCTTGGACAAATGTAGCTGAACTTCTATCCCTAGGGGACTTTCATTCATCACGCATGGGTGATCGGGATACATTTGCAAATGCGCCGACTGCTAGCACACGAGTTTAGATACTCTTAGTATCTTGGGAGAGAATAGTACAACAAATTTTGGAGGACAAGGTAGCGGTCCCACCCACGATGCCACCGAGATATATGAGGAAATTTAGATAGATGTCAGAGGAGGCCCGAGTGGCGATGATAATTGGTGAGCCCTACTTATCGTATATGAACACGGTGGTGACTTACGACTACCTTGACTTCATAACGAGCTGGCTGATGCCGTTATGCATCTATGACGCGGTGAATATGCCTCCACCTCCTACGACTCTAGGAAGGGGTACGAGTCGACTGGTGGGGTATGCCCACAGCCCTAATAGTGCGTCGACGTCACTAGAAGCCATTGATTTGGATGTTTCATTTATCCCGCTTGCCCTACCTTCCAATAATATCTGACTGCCTGGAGGGGGATTAGTGAGTATGCATCATCGTCCTAATGCGATTGATCCGATGGTGTTAGGGATGACAGAGAACGTTCTTCAGCCACGGGTATATCCTTACATTTATTTGTCCTTTATCTTTCTAATTTCTTCTCTTTGCTTCAAAATGACTGATTTTCCTTTCATTTCTCTTGCAGCATATCTAGGTGTCGACTACTTGGCTGAGGGACATTCGAGACTAGGTGGCTTCCGCGAAAGCTCATATTTGGTATTCGATCCCAGTTCTCCTTGTCGTGGTAGATTATGTTTCTAAATGGGTGAAAGCTATAGCTACCAAGATAAATGACAACAAATTGGTGATTAAGTTCCTGCAGGAACACATACTTTCCCGCTTCAGTGCTCCGAAAGCGATAATAAGCGATAATGGCACGCACTTTTGCAATAGGCCATTTGAGAAGATCATGAGAAAGTATGGCATCGTTCACAAGGTTGGAATGAATTATCACCCACAAATGAATGGGCAAGTCGAACTACGAATCGGGAAATCAAGAATATTCTCGAAAAGACCGTCAATCCTACCCGGAAAGATTGGTCACTTAGATTGAACGATTCACTATGGGCCTATCGTACCGCATACAAAAATTCGCTCGACATGCCCCCTTTTCTATTTGTGTATGGAAAACCTTGCCATCTTCCCCTAGAATTAGAGCACAAGGCGTATTGGTCTATTAAGGAATTGAACTATGCCATGGATAAGGCCGGTGAAGCTCACAAGCTTCAATTAAATGAGTTAGAAGAGATACACAATGATGCGTACGAGAATGCAAAAATCTCCAAAGAAAGTAGAAACTCGCTCACGATAACATCATGTAACGCAAAGGGTTTCTTCCCGGACAAAAAGTGCTTTCTATAACTCTCAGCTTCATCTCTTTTCAGGCAATTTGCGATCACGATGGTCTGGCCCATTCGTTGTGAAGAATGTTTTCCCTCACGGAGCTGTTGAGTTAGATGATTTGAAAGGGGGAAATACAATTAAAGTAAATGGACAATGCCTAAAGACATATCTAGAGGCGAGTGTGGAAGAAGTCGACACCGTTTGGTTGTCAGACCCCGTTTACGAGGTAGAGTGAGCAGCTATAGTGAGTTTGTCACACCCCCGACGCGTATGTAGTGAATTCTCACGTATAGTAGATGAGAATCGTGTGAGTAGTGAGAGTCCATAGGAATAGGGTACAATAAGGCGAAAACATTCACATGTTTAGGGAAATTGAGTCAAGTTGCCTTAACCATAGATATCGAGAAGATTTTGAGTCCAAACTGATAGGGAGCATGATGAGAATTGAAAACTTTCGGAGATGAGAGATCACACTTAAGTTAGGGGGAGAAATCCATCCCAATGCAAGAATCGAATCGGTTCTTTTCTTTTTGAGACGGACCTGTCCGGCCCGGATCGATTCCTTTCTTTTAGAGCCAGATCGATCCGGTACTTAAAAAAGCTCGAAGATTAAAGGACCGAACCGGTCTGATCCTATACCAGCCGAATCGGTTCGCTTTCTGCAAATTCTGCCCTTTACCTACGTGCACCTCCATTTCTCCCACTTGGCATGACTTCCACAATATACGTCTTGCTTTTGAGGGAAATCGGTACGTGAATTGCCTCACTATATACCTCTGTAATACCCCGTACTTTTATTGATATTTATTTACGGGATTAATGGGATTAATTAAATTAAATGTGAATTAATTGAGAATTAATCCGGACATAATACTAACGAGATGTGAGTTGGTATTTGATTATAATGTGTATATATGAACATTGAAAATATTGAAATTGTCACGAGACTGAAATACGACAATTTGGGAAATTTAGTTGGGACGCACGTGTCAGTCGCGTCGGGAACGTAATTATTTAAATTAAAAAGTGAATTTTATTTTTATCAACCAAATGGTCATTTTGAGTGCGCCAACGTGTCCGAAAGGGTCGAAATAGTCAGAAAACACTAGCCGGGGGTTTAGTTTGGGTCCCGGGGCGTTTTTAAGCCAAACCGGCAACTTAAAAGGGCATTTTAGTAATTTTGAAATTTTGGGAATTATAACCAACGAATTTTGGCAATTAAATATAGGATATTTAGTAACCCACTAAACCATTACCAGCACTTAACTAATTAGAGGGCTACGGGAATTATAGGAAGAAGTTAGAAGAGGTTCCCAAAGAGAAAATCATAACCACCATCTTCAACCTTCAACCTTGGGAGAAATTGTAGAGAAAGAGAGAGCAACCTTCAACATTCGACATCAAATTCAGAGAACTATCTAAGGCAAGTGGTTTAATTACGTTAATTTCAAGCGAATGTTTCTTCCATTCTTAGAAATTTATATAATTGCATTGTATTGGGAGATTGATAAAACCCCATGAAATTGGAGTTAGAAATTCAGGTTTTGATATAGGGATTGCATGTAGAATGTTATTGGGTGATTATACAAAAAGAAATACGACTTTTTATGATGCGAAAATGGATTTATTAAGGGAAATTGAAGAATTTAAATTTATGGGTTCATACTCATAGGGTTTGGGGGAAAATTGGGGAGATATGATAATTATATGTTGTTTAGGAAGATTGGCCCCTATATAAATGTTAAGATACGACCTAAGAAGGTTTAGTAATGTTGAGGAACCTTAAAATACAACTGGGATGATTTTTGGATGAGTTTTAAGAAGAAGAAAATTAGGAAAAATGAAGTAGGAAATTCTGGGCTCGAAACTGCGATCTCGTTAGAAGACCTGCCCCAGGTCGTTTGAACGAGCTCGTTCGAACGAGCTTCTAACGAGGTGACAGTTTTCCTTCTAACGAGTTGGTAGTTCGTTCGATGCCTTTCGTTCGAACGAACTCTCATTCGATGCCCTCTCGTTCGAACGACCTCGTTCAAACGAGGCTTCTAACGAGTTGACAGAATGGCCTTTTTGGCCTGAATTGATTTCTAGTGTTCCGTAACCTTGTTTAATTGATGAGATAACTTTCCCTTGTTAAATAATTTGTATAGTTGGGAGATTTGGGATATATTGAGGAGTAAAATATAGAATAGTGGCTCGAACCGAATGATATTTGTGGGTTAGGACGCGAGTGACTAATCACGATGTGAGGATAATTGATGACTTAAAGCTATATATACCGGGGACATGTGAGTTATGTAACACTAAAAGTTGGTATAAGAATGAGAAGTATACCACTACTAAAAATATGGTAATTACTAAGATGTGTTCATGCTTAGTATATATGATTTTATGTGTATGACATACATACCATACTTGCTATCACAGGAGGTTTGCGTTCGTTTAGGGCCATCTAATCTTTGTGTGCCTACGGAGGGAGGGATTTAGATTGATACCTCAAGGACATAGGTCAGAGAAGGACTTATTGTGAAGTTAATAAGTCTGCTGATCATGGGAGCGTAGGTATGTGCGTGACCCATGTGATGTGAACTATGTTCGCCTCCATTGTTTGTGATTGTTACTATCTGAGAACGATTCCTTAGAGATTCGGAATGCGTGATCCTTATGTACGTGATGTACCGGGATGGGATAGCAGAGTATGTGTGCACCGCAGCTTAGTCTCGGGGTGCTAGTATTGTATATTTATGACATGAATAATATACGGTTAAATGAAAAGAACTGTCTTGTTTAAATCGTGAAGTGTAATTATCGTAATGATCGCTAATGATAAAAAGGGATAACCTGTAGTGAATTGTATTGCTAATAATTGAGGATCCGAGAATTTAAGTAAAACTCTCTATTTAATTGATGAAGTTGGAATTAAAGCACGAATCGAGTAGAAAGGTTAGAATTCATTTTGGTCTAGATAGATATGAGGATCACTTGAATGGGTACGGTATGTTAGGAGTGCACAATTAGTCGAGAGGTGAGTATTTCATGCGAGAGCACGTCCTAACATGTATTTTGCATTCATTGTTTTAATGTTATTAAATCACTTGTTGTTTTTAAACGATTCTCCACAATCGGGATCTGACCCGTTTGCTTTCAAATCTATTTTTGTAAAAACCTTTTTAGGTGCCCAGCCACAAGGACACCATGTATAGGAATTCTATTCAAGTGACTAGCTGTAGCTGTTGTGTAAGTTACAGGGACTTGACAGTAGACGCCTCCTTTTCTAGTCTTGACTCCATGTTCAGTTTATCAGTTGTTGGGCATGTCGCCCCATTCCCTTAGAGACATTTTATATTTCAGTTATTCAAACTTTGATTTGTAATTAATTCAGGATGCAGACTTGTTTTATTTATTTCACTGTTGGGATTGTTGTGAGGAGTATTTCCTCCAGACTCATTATTATTTGTCGGTTACTCTATTGAGACTTTACTATGTGTGGTTATGTTAACTTTTATAATTTCACTTATTGCATGTTAATCAGATTTAATTTAAAATTTGACAACTCACTTTTTAAATACTAGCTGGTTAGTAATTATTCAAATGTTTTCGACAGTGATGCTATTAACTGAACCAACTTGACATTTTGTATTAATTTAATAAAGGAGTAGCTACCCGGTATTTAATTAGTCGGGGTGTCACAGGTGGTATCAGAGCATCAGGTTCTAGTGCCCTTAGGATCTGTACGGCTTATTATGTTTCCGCTGAGCTTTCTTTGATGTAGAGCCCTATATTTTAGGACTGTTGTATTCTTTTGTGTATGCTTCGCTCTTAAGCTATTTTGAGTTTATAATTGCAAACTTATAGACTTTACTCTTATTTCAGATGCCTCCACGACATGCGCAACGGGTTCCTAGGGATGCACAGCCAAAGCCACAGCCTGCACCAGTACAGGGCACCATGAATGTCGCCAAGGTTGCAGCTATTGTAGCCCAAGCGGTAAATGCCTCCCTAGACTTTGTACTGCAGGCATCGCCCCAGGCGCCGGTACCCGCGCCAGTTCAGGCACATGCATTCCCATCTGCTTGGGAATACGTTCGTGATGCTTTTTAGAAAGCACACCCTCCGGAGTTTGCAGGTAGCTCCGATGTTGTGGTATCCAGTCAGTGGAGAAAAGATATTCAGAGGCACTTGAGGATGTATGAGTGCACCGATGTTAAGAAGAAGATACTAGCTACTTTCAAGCTAGTGGGATCTGCACTGTAGTGGTGGGAGTCCATTACCACCGCAGAGGAGAGGGATACTCTCACTATACAGGAGTTTTGGGTGCAGTTCGACCGCAAATATTTTCCGTCAGCTGTTCACACGGAGATGAGGAGGAAACTAATGAACCTCAAGCAGGAGGGAAAGACTGTGGCCGAGTATGAGGACGAATTCACTAATCTACTGAACATTGTTCCGGATGAAATACCAACTAAGGAGAAAAAGATTGAGAAGTTCACAGATGGATTAACTTGGAGGATCCGTCAGCATTTGTTGGAGGAATCTCTCTTTGGCCACTTATTCTGACGTGGTTAACGCTTCACTGCTAAACTGCCAGGATCACTGCTTTTACATGTCTGAGAGCAAGAGATCAGGAGAGTCCAGCCATCAGGGTAGGACTGGGGAAAATGGTGCCAACGGGGAAAAATCTGCTCTGGGACAGTACATGCAGGGTGACCAGGGTTCCCAGCAGGGGGATCCTAAGAGGTTCAGATCAGGGAATTTCAGAAGTGGACAGGGAGGTTTCAGGCAGGGCCATCAGGATCCGAACGGCCATCAAGGCCAACAGGGTTAGAATGGTCAGCAGCAGTAGTTTCAGCAGGGCCAGCATGGCCAGGGGAGGAATGGTAACGACCACCAGGGCCGAGGGCAGTAGGGACAGCGAGGGGGAAACTTTCCGAGGAAGTGTTATGTTTGTGGCAAGACTTGCCATAAATGCCAGGATTGTCCTGATAGGGGCAGGTCCCCATAGCAGCAGCAGTAGGGTGCTCGATAGGAACCATAGAGGCCTATGTTTCCCGCTGCCCTCCCAGCACCACCACAGATGGCAACATTACCACCCATTCCAGCGGTCCCAGTTCAGCAGGGACAACTTCAGTATGGGAGAGTGTATCAGCTCCAGCATGCCACAGCCCCACAGGATCCACCGGCCATTGAGGGTATGTTCTCCATTCAGGGGACTATGGGGCGCATTTTATTTGACACGGGGGCCACACATTGTTTCATTGCCATGAGATTTGCACGCACTATTGGGTTATTAGACACCACCGAGAGCACGATTACTTGTGTAGATTCACCGTTGAGTAGGGGTTCCGTGATTTCCCTTATATGTAGAGGTGTGGTATAGAGATTGGGAGATTTACTTTACTCGCGGATATATTAGTGTTAGATATGACCGAGTATGATGCCATTATTGGTATGGATTGGCTAGTTTCGTACTAAGCCATGATTGACTGTTTTAGTAGGAGCATTATCTTTGCCATTCCCGGGCAGGAGATGTTTTTAGTGGCGATGCCTCGCCCTGAGGGAGGATCGTCCACTCACTTGTACTATATAGAGGAGGAGACCTCTAAGGAAGTGGTGATACCACTTGATGCGATTCCGGTTGTTCGAGAGTTTGCCGATGTATTTCAGGATATACTTGGAATACCTACGAGTAGAGAGATAGATTTTGTGATCGATTTGATGCCAGGCACTCGACCTATTGCCCGCGCACCTTATCATATGGCTCCTGCCGAGATGAGAGAGTTACGGGATCAGATTGAGCAGTTGTTGGGTCAGGGGTTTATCCGGAGGAGTAATTCACTGTGGGGTGCCCCTGTGTTGTTCGTAAAGAATAGGGATGGATCGTTGAGGTTGTGTGAAAACTACCGGGAGTTGAATAAGGTCACGATACGGAATAAGTATCCGTTGACCCGAATCGATGACTTATTCGACCAGTTGAGAGGAGCTTCTTTCTTCACAAAGATTGATTTGCGATCAGTATACCATCAGTTGCGTATGAGGGAAAAGGACGTCTCGAAGACTGCTTTCTTAACGAGATATGGTTCCTACGAGTTTCGGGTTATGCCTTTTGGCTTGACCAATGATCCAGCTGTGTTTATGGACTTAATGAATAGGATGTTGAAAGAGTTCCTAGACCAGTTCGTCATTGTCTTCATCGATGACATTCTAGTTTACTCCCAAACAGAAGAGGAACACGCCGAGCATTTGAGGCAGGTTTTGCAGACGCTACATCAGAACGAGATGTATGCAAAGTATGAGAAGTGCTGGTTTTGGCTGAAGGAGGTTCAGTTTTTGGGGCATATTATTTCAGACCGGGGTATATCTGTTGATCCGGGGAAGGTATCAACGGTGAGGGAGTGGGGATAGCCCACGACACTAACTGAGATCCGTAGTTTCTTGGGCCTAGCATGATACTACAAGAGATTTATTCGGGGTTTCTCAAAGATAGCGGGTCCTTTGACACATCTGACTCGTAAGGGTGTGCCATTCATTTGGAGCGATGCCTGTCAGTTGGCATTCGATGAGTTGAAGGACAAGTTGACCTCAGCAGCTGTGTTTGCATTGCCGAGACCGGGAGTTGAGTATCTAGTATACACCGATGCATCCTTACAAGGACTTGGAGGTGTATTGCAGCAGGAGAGTCAGGCCATAGCTTATGCTTCCCGTAAGCTTAAGCCTCACGAGAAGAATTACCCCACCCATGACTTAGAGTTAGCGGCAGTTGTATTTGCACTTCGGATTTGGAGACACTATCTCCTGGGGGAGAAATTCCGATTATTCACGGACCACAAGTCTCTACAGTACCTATTCACGCAGAAGGAGTTGAATATGCGGCAACGGAGGTGGCTTGAGTTTGTGAAGGATTATCAGTTTGATATCCAATATCACCCAGGGAAGGCTAACGTCGTAGTAGACGCGTTGATCCGTAGGCCAGTAGATGAGGTGGCCGAGGTGTGGAAGGCTAAGTGGAAGGAGTTGGGACACCAGATGCAGTGGCCCGATCATTCATGTCTGTGATGACAGTTACACCGCAGATTGTCACGAAGGTGGTAAAGGCATAGGCAAATGACTCGTTCTGTCAGGAGTAGATAGTTCGATTGCTATCAGAAGGAGCAGAGTCCTATACCATTAGCTCAGACGGGGGATTACGCTTCAATGGGAGACTAGTCATTTCGGAAGGGGAAGACTTGCGACACGAGGTGATGGCAGAGTCGCATGGCTCACGGTTCGCGGTACACCCCGGTGGGGATAAAATGTACCAAGACATGAGACGTCAGTATTGGTGGAGTGGGATGAAGAGAGATATTGCCATGTTTTTTTATAAATGCGCCACTTGTCAACTGGTAAAAGTGGATCATCAGAGACTGGCAGTTCTTCTACAGCCATTAGAGGTTCCGATGTGGATGTGGGAGAGCATCTCTATGGACTTTATCATGGGGTTACCTACGTCACAGAGGGGTCACGTCTTCATTTGGGTAATTGTGGACAGGTTGACCAAAGTCGCTCATTTTCTACCCGTAAGGACAGACTACACTACGGGACAGTATGCCCAGATTTTTATTGCAGAAATAGTGGGACTTCATGGTGTGCCCCTAAATATCGTGTCTGACCGAGAAAAGATATTTGTTTCACGGTTTTGGGAGGGTTTTCAGGAGGCCATGGGCACGGAATTGCAGTTGAGTACGGCGTATCATCCGCAGACCAATGCTCAAACCGAGCGTACAAATCAGATGTTGGAAGACATGTTGCGTATGTGCATCATTGACTTTGGGGGTGTATGGGAGCAGTACTTTCCACTAGCGGAGTTTGCTTATAATAACTCCTACCAGTTCACCATCGGCATGGCTCCATTTGAGGCGTTGTACGGTAGACCTTGTCGTTCCCCAGCATGTTGGTTGGTTAGAGGTGGGGGACAACAAACTACTTGGGCCGGGAGTGATTCAGGATACTTCGGTGAGGATAGAATTGATACGGAGTCGGATTCGTGTAGTTCAGGATCGGCAGAAGAGCTATGCTGATGCGAAGAGGTTCTTCAGGGAGTTCAAAGTGGGGGACCAGGTTTTACTCATAGTGATATACCCATATGTACCCTCGCCCAGGCCGAAGGCACCATCCAACCAGACGACCCCTCGGGGCCGACCCTTCATCAGGCTTCGACCGACCCCTCAGGGGGCCGACCCTTCATTAGGCTCCAACCGACCCCTCGGGGGCTGACCCTTCATCAGGCTTCGGCCGACTCTCCGAGAGTACGACAGTATGAGGCCTAAATTAGGCCAGACTTGCTACCGGAAGGAACTTTGCCCTCGGCCTCGGCTCATAGGCCGACGGTGACATCATCACAGCGCGTGGTTTGGGAGACGTGTGGAACAGTGCGCGTGAGGCTCACATAGCACGTGGGAGACTGTTATAACAAAATCACACCCTCACGTGAGGGAATATTATGTCATCATTTGGCATCTACAGGTGTCAGCAGGGGACTGGCTAGATCATCATTCGCATGCACCATGCATACTTGGGGGGTACACTACACCCCCCAAGACCTATATATACTTGTCACCTACAACCCTAAAGGGGGATCGATCAATTGATGGGAACCCTAGCTAAAACTCTGCATGTACACACAGTAGAGAGAGAAAGTGAGCTTATGTGCATTGTATCCAAGGCCATTAGTGCCCATACTTAGTGGATCACACACTCACAGTGGATGTAGGCCAAATTGGCTGAACCACTATACATCATCGTCTTATTTCCTCTTATACTCATCCCCTTCTACATACTCATACACTTATACATCTCTATGGCAGCCATGGTTACTACTGTTTGAGCTCATTATCACTTATCCGGTGGTGCTAAATCTTAGCATCATCAGTTTGGCGCCGTCTGTGGGAACGAGAAGACACCTCTTCCTTTGTACAGCTTGACCTCACAGGGCACTCTGGTGGTGAGCCAGCACTCCCCCTGAGAGGAGATGTTTCACCATTGAAAGAGACCCACTAAGGTTCTCAAGCTCACCAGTCTTTTCTTCAGTTCATCTTTTCGTACCTCAAACACATGGCACCTGAAATGCCACCGCCACCGCTTCCCCCGCCGGATGATGGGGGAAGACGCAGTTCCAGTCAGCCGCCGCCTCAGTCTGAGATGGCTGATGTGGCAGCAGCCTTAAAGTCTCTGGCAACAAGCCAACGGGTGATGCAGGAGCAGTTCACAGCTCTAAGCCAGAACATACTAAGACCACCAGGGGTTTCACCTGAGATGATCACTCCGGAAGCAGCTCCAGGATAGAATTACGCCAGGGGACCACCCCAGGCACCACTCAAAGACCTGCCACCCCCTCAGCGGCGTAGGGATGTTGCTAACTGATTGGGCATAAATATTGTATATTTACTCCCCTAATTTCAGTACATTTGTTAACCCGAGTGATGTAACATATAGGGATTTGATTCACATTTATGCTACTAACCTTCGTGGCGAGTATTTTGTGTTTTGTGCTTCTCTTATTGGTGTTACAGGTTAATTATGCAAGCAGTGCAAAAGAGGAAGCAAGACAATGCTAGAAAAGCTAAGAAGGCAAGTTCAAGGGCAATTCGGTAATTTCTCAGCCCGATCCGAAAGGAGAATCCAACTGGAAAGTTGAAGAGATCGGAACAACGAGAATACGGGAAGAAACGACACCCAAATCTGAGCTACGGTTGAAAAGTTATGCTCAGTTGAAGTTGAAGAAAAATCCAAGAAAAGAAGAGAAAAGTCAGAAAAATTTCAAGTGTTGAACTCCAGGCCAGCACACATTCGCGAAACCCAGGCCGAACCGGTTTGGGGGGGCGAACCGGTTCGCAGGTACACCCGAACCGGTTCGGGGTACCTGATGCGCGAATTTTATCTTTTATGCTGATTGGTTCCTAAGACTCCTATTAGGTTTTTAACACTCCAATATTGTAGGGAACGTAGGTAACAACTTGGGAGCAGCCATTAGGAGTAGTTTTACTCAGTTTTTGATAGAGAAGAAGAAGGAGAAACATCTAGGAACATCAAAGGAATTATTTGCTTCAAGATTCAATTGTTAAGGGTTTGTTTTTCAAGTTTTAATTCAAGATTCAATATTTTTGTTGTTGTTCTTGCATGCTTAGTTTTCGTAAATTCAACCTGTTTTCGCATTCATAATACGTATTTACATGCTTCTAGTTAGTTTCATCATGAATTCCTACACATGCAACGTTATTATTTCATGCATTAGTCCATTTAACATGTCCGGCTAGGTTTTAAAGGTTGGGATGCATGAACCTAACCTGATGTGTTAGTGTATGTGTACAATGTGAATCCGATGAATTTAATGATTGATTTTGACCGTATTGCATAATTACATAATAATTGTGGATCTTTATATTTCGTTTGCCTCTGGGTACTCGTGATGATTTATAGTACAATTTGAATGCAATTACTGCGATACCGATTTACTCATCCTCAGATTAGGTATGACGCGGGCTTGAACCTCGTATACATAATGCTTGGGAGTCCTAAATTCCGGGTTAGATTAATCGGATAAATTTTTGATTGACGTTGTCACTACATTACACTAGGGTTGGGGGATTGTATTCCCATCCTATTTTCTCCTAATTTAGGTTCAAAAAGTTTCAATTTAATTCTTCATTCCTCATTCAGATAACTTAGTTAGTTGCATAGTTCATCATAATTTCATAATTGCATTTAGTTTAATCAATCCCAAAAACCAAAATCAAATCTTTTCTTTTCCTTTTTAGAGTCATCGTTAGGATTCCTCCGTCTTATCCCGTCGTCACAAGTTCGTTGTCCTTTTTCCTTGTGGATCGATACCCGACTTGTCGGATTATTACTTGAACGACAGGCTTACACTTGAGCCTAGAGAGTACACACTTTAGTGACACATTCGGAGTCGTGTCAAGTTTTTGGCACCGTTGCCGGGGAAATAGGTAGACTTAGGATTAGATCGAGTTAATCCAAAGCTTTGACCAAAAATTTAAAAAAAAATAAATAAATAAATAAATAAAAAAATAAAAAAATAAAAAGCACAAAAAGTTTCACAATTATCCTCTCTCCTAAGCTTTAATGAAAAATTCTGAAACCACTCCCACACCCCATAATACTCCAACCAGCATTCACGAAAATCCAGTTGTTGAGTATAACCCTGATAGTCCCCACACTCCAAACGCCCCACAGTTTTGGATTCCACCGCCCACACCGTCGCACTCAATCTCTAGCAACACTCCATTCTCATTCGTAGGACACGTCGTGCACACCCAGTGAGAGCCCCGAATCGTCAAGTGAGAGAGAGATGTCACAACATAGTAATGCACCTACCGGTGAGGACGAACTTTCGTACCGCCCGTTGAGAGAATTCTTATATCCTGAGCGCACTGTCACTCCAGGATGCATTATACTCCCGTATAATGTCGGGCAGTTCCGTTTCAAAAATGGGATGATCCAGACGCTACCACATTACCATAGTATGGATTCTGAAAAGCCATACCTCCATATAAGGGAATTTGAGGACGTCTGTGATACTCTCAATGATCAAACCTGCACACAAGAGGTAATCCGCCTCAAACTCTTCCCCTTCTCGCTTAAAGATAAAGACAAAGCTTGGCTATGGTCTTTACCTCCAAGCTTGATTCCATCCTGGAATGAGCTACAGTCTAAGTTTCTCAAGAAATTCTTCCCAACACATCGAACAATCTCTATCAAGGCTCAAATTCAAGCGTTTAGACAACATGAAAATGAGCCATTCCATCGATGTTATGAACGTTTCAACGAGTTAGTGGCTTCATGCCCCCATCATGGATTTGATCCATCGCAAATCATCTCCTTTGTCTATAATGGGTTAAATCTTAACTCCAAACAACTTGTTGAAACTATGGGAAGCGGTCCATTTGTCGATCTAGATGCCCACGATGTTGATCTTCACATGAGGTATATCGCCGAGACTACCCAATCCTGGGATACCTCTGACCCGAATGCTCAAAATCGAAATCGACAACCCACCACGGCTCCATCGGCATCCGGCCTATTCCACGTAGATAAGAACTCTATGACGGATTATCGATTGGATACCATTGAGAAAGGATTGCGAGACCTATGCGAGTTATATGGAAAAGGACTAGCTGGACCCATTTCGAACCCTGTCGTGAAGGTGTGTGCGATTTGTGAGGCGGGATATTCAACTGAGGAATGCCCGACGATACCCGCCTACAAAGTAATGTTGCAAGAGCAAGTTAGTGGTATAGGAGGCTATAAGGGTAATTTCGGTGCCCCGCACGGGAATTCATACAACCCTTTGTGGAAGAATCATCCCGGTTTTAGCTACGGGCAACAACATGCCGCAATGAACCCTCCTTCGCATGATGCCCCTCCTTCACCACAACAATTTCAACAAGCTCCACACATGCAAGGACATGTGCAAGCACCGCCACCCCATGGAAATTATATTCCGCCACAGCGGAGAACTCTCGAGGATACCATGAATCAATTCATTGCAAGTCAGACTGCAACCAATGCCAAATATGATCGTCTGATCGGCGACATCAATGCAAATCTGTCAAAGATACAATCCTCGTTGAGTGTTCAAGAGAAGGGAAAGTTCCCTGCCCAAGGCCAACGATCTCCCCAAGGTCAAACTAGTGTTCGCTCCACATCCACTGAACATCAGGAGCAATGTCAAGCAGTGACCACTCTTCGTAGTGGAAGAGTCGTTGATTTATCACCTCCTCCACACGACACAACAAAAGACAAGGAGATTTCGCCCGGCACGAAAGAGGCCGAAGATGTCCCCTTGAACGAGAGTGATAAGGAAGACACTAGTGAGCCTGAGGTGGTAGTGAAACCACCCTCCGCAGCACCATTTCCTCGAAGATTGATTCCCACTCAAAAAGGGAATCCACGTGATGAAGTGCTAGAAGTACTTAAGCAAGTAAAGCTAAATTTACCCTTTCTCGATGCAATCAAACAAATTCCAGCTTATGGCAAAGTTATCAAAGATTTGTTGACGGTAAAAAGGAAGATGAAGGTAAAAAAGAATGTATTTCTAGCTCAGAACGTGAGCTCCATTCTACTCAATGATCTCCCGACCAAATTCAAAGATCCTGGTGCACCCACTATATCATGCATCATTGGAGAAAATAGAATTGAGAAAGCCTTACTTGACTTGGGGGCAAGTGTAAACATACTCCCTTACTCCATTTATAGGCAACTCGATTTGGGCGACCTCAAGCCCACAAAGGTCACTCTCCAATTAGCGGATCGATCAGTGAAGATCCCTCGAGGCATAGTCGAGGACGTGATCGTCCAAGTTGACACTTTCTACTTCCCGGTAGATTTTGTCATTTGGGACACGGAGCCCTCCTTTAACTCTAGCAATCATGTTCCCATCATCCTTGGGCGCCCTTTCTTGGCTACAGCTAATGCAATAATCAACACAAGAAATGGGCGAATGCAACTCACTTTTGGGAACATGACCTTGGATACTAACATCTTCCACATAGGCCAAAATGCAGGGGAGGAAGATGATCTTCACGCGGTGAGCCTCATCGACGAAGTAGTAGAAGAGTACTTTGAGGAAAATTTCTGTGGCGACGCTTTAGAGTCCTGTTTAGAGACGAGCTATGAGTGTGAGGGGACGTATACCCACTTCGAGAGGGAGGTTGGAAGGTTGAGAGAATTACTCGATGAGAGTATGCCGGACGGGGACGTGAGAGAGGTTAATTGGGTTTCTAGATTCGAGGAATTACCTCCGAGGGATACACACATGGCTCCCTCCAGTGAAAAATTTCCAACCCTCGAATTAAAGAAACTCCCCTCCCATATTAAATATGCCTACCTAGGAGAGGATGAGACATTTCCTGTTGTTATCTCCTCTAGCCTAGATGAAGGGCAGGAGGGTAAATTGTTGAGAATTCTGAGGAAGCACCAAAGTGATTTTGGTTGGTGCATCGCTGATTTGAAGGGGATAAGTCCTTTGATTTGTACCCACAAGATTCATCTCGAAGAGGATGTTAAGCCCTCTAGAGAAATGGAAAGAAGACTGAACCCCAATATGAAAGAAGTTGTGAGAACCGAGATCATTAAATTATTGGATGCCGGGATTATCTACCCAATCTCAGATAGAAAATGGGTGAGCCCTATTCAAGTCGTCCCAAAGAAGTCGGGTATGACTGTGATTGAGAATGCTAAGGGAGAGCTTGTTCCCCAACGCACCACCACCGGTTGGCGCGTTTGCATTGACTACCGGAAACTCAATGCGGGAACTAGGAAAGACCATTTCCCCTTACCATTCATTGATCAAATGCTTGAGAGAGTTGCGGGCCACCCTTATTATTGCTTCCTTGATGGTTATTCCGGATATAACCAAATTGAGGTAGATGTACTTGACCAAGAGAAGACCACCTTCACATGCCCTTTTGGTACGTTTGCCTACAAACGTATGCCATTTGGCTTGTGTAAATCACCCGCGACTTTTCAGAGGTGCATGTTGAGCTTATTTAGCGACATGGTCGAGAGAGGACTAGAAGTGTTCATGGACGATTTCAGCATTTTTGGCACATCTTTCGATCATTGTTTGGATAAGTTGGAGAAAGTACTTACCCGATGTGTGGACAAAAACTTAGTGCTGAATTGGGAGAAGTGCCATTTCATGGTCACCGAGGGAATAGTTCTTGGCCACATTGTTTCATCCAACGGAATAGAGGTTGATAGGGCTAAGATAGATGTCATAGCTGATCTTCCCCCACCGAAATCGCTAAAAGACGTGCGCTCTTTCTTGGGCCACGCGGGGTTTTATCGAAGGTTCATTAAGGACTTTAACGCCATCGCTAGGCCCTTAAGCAACCTACTCATGAAGGACAACCCATTTGAGTGGACAGAGGCATGACAAAGCTCCTTTGATAATTTGAAAAACATGCTAGTGTCCGCTCCCATCATGAAAGTTCGGAATTGGTCCTTACCATTCGAACTTATGTGTGACGCAAGCGATTACGCAATCGGGGCTGTTTTGGGCCAATGTAAAGAGAAGCAAGCTCATGTATCTACTACGCTAGTCGGACTCTTACCGGACCTCAACTCAACTACTCTACCACGGAGAAAGAGTTGCTAGCGGTAGTCTTTGCCCTCGATAAGTTTCGTTCCTATATCATTGGTTCTCCCATCACTGTTTTCACCGACCACGCGGCTTTAAAGTACCTACTTGCGAAGAAAGACGCCAAGCCGCGCCTCATAAGGTGGATCCTACTCCTACAAGAGTTCAATCTCTCCATCAAGGATAAGAAAGGAGTAGAAAACGTCGTTGTCGACCATTTATCTCGGCTTTCGTCCGACGTACCTAGTGATCCCATACCCATAGACGAACATTTTCCGGATGAGCAACTATTTGCCACTTCTTTATATCCCTGGTTTGCGGACATAGTGAACTATCTTGTCACGGGAGCCGTCCCTCCCGATTGGACACCGCAAGATAAGAAGAGGTTTCTGAATTGGTCGCGCATGTTCTTTTACGATGATCCTTTCCTCTTTAAATATTGCGCCGACCAAACCATCACACGATGTGTACCGGATGACGAGATCCCGAAAGTCATCCAGTTTTGTCATTCAGAAGCATGTGGAGGCCATTTCTCGACGAAAAAGACGGCCGCTAAAATTCTGCAATGCGGCCTCTATTGGCCCACAATCTTCCGAGATGCAAATGACGCTTGCAAGTCATGCAATAGGTGCCAACGAATGGGAGCCATTTCTCGACGCGACATGATGCCCCTTACCCCCATACTCATCATTGAGATATTTGATTGTTGGGGTATTGACTTCATGGGTCCCTTTCCCCCGTCCTTTGGTTTCCTATACATCCTAGTCGCGGTAGACTACATTTCTAAATGGGTGGAAGCTATAGCTACTAAGACTAATGACAACAAGGTGGTGATAAAGTTCCTATAGGAACACATACTTTCTCGCTTCGATGCACCGAAAGCGATAATGGCACGCACTTTTGCACTAGGCCATTCGAGAAGCTCATGAGAAAGTATGGCGTCGTCCACAAGGTTGGGATGACATATCACCCACAGACGAATGGGAAGGCCGAGCTAGCAAATCGGGAGATCAAGAACATTCTTGAAAAGACCGTCAATCCTACCCGGAAAGATTGGTCCCTTAGATTGACCGATGCACTATGGGCCTATCGTACCGTATTTAAGAATCAACTTGGCATGTCTCCTTTCCATTTTGTGTATGGAAAACCTTGCCACCTTCCTGTTGAGCTCGAACACAAAGCGTATTGGGCAATTAAGCAATTGAATTATGCTTTAGACAAAGCCGGTGAAGCCCGTAAGCTTCAATTGAATGAGCTAGAAGAACTACGCAATAATGCGTATGAGAACGCCAAAATTTCAAAAGAGAGGATGAAACTTGCTCATGATAGCATCATTCGAAGAAAGGAGTTTCATCCCGGGCAAAAAGTTCTTCTCTACAACTCTAGGCTTCACCTCTTTCCAGGCAAGTTGCGGTCACGATGGTCCGACCCGTTCATCGTTAAGAACGTTTTTCCCCATGGAGCTGTTGAACTAGACGATTTAAAAGGGGAAAACATGTTCAAAGTAAATGGACAACGCCTAAAGCCATATATTGAGGCGTGTGCAGAAGAGGTCGACACAATTTGGTTGTCGAATCCCGTTTACGGGATCAATTGAGCTGAGAAAGTGAGGTCGTCGCACCCCCGACGCGTATGGGGTGAAATTGTGTGTATAGGAGTCGTTTGTGAATAGGTTAGTTAGGAGTCAGGAGCCTGAGTTGCAAAAGAGATCGGTTAGCACGCATTTCGAGGGAGCTAGTACGTATCACGATGTTGAATTCGAGGAATTTTTAGGGAGACCTAGGGTCTAGAAGGTTTTTAGAGGCCTTTTGCACAAGTTAGAGGATGAGAGAGCACTTTGAAACGGAGAGAAGAGTGAATTCCAGCGTTCGGATCAGCTTGCTACCCCGAACCCCATCCTGAATCGGTTCGGGAGGGAGAATCGGTTCGCAGGTACACCCGAACCGGTTCGGGGTACCTGACAGATTCTTCCCCCCATTCTTTTCCAAATTCATCCCCTTCCCTCCATTCTTTTCCCCTTCTTCCCCCTTCGTTTTTCTTCCCTCCAAATACTTCCCTCCTTCCCAAATTCAACCCAATTCACCCCTTCCCTCCTCCCCTTCCCACCCTTTCATATTTCCCACCAAAAACCCACCCCTTCACACCTATAAATACCCCACCACCCCTCCTCCATTACTCACACCAAAACAATCTCCCTCACTCTATTCTCTCCCATATTCTCTCCCATATTTTCTCCCTCTCTCTCCCTCTTTCCGTTAATATGCCACGCCAACGCCTCCCCAACCTCCGCCCAAAGAAATATGATGATACCACCATCCTTGCCGACCCGGGTAAGGGGATCTTTCGATGCATCCAAGAACGTCATTGGGCCGAGAAATACTTCTCGCATACGTGCCCCATTCACATTGAACGTTTCGTGGATTGGGACCACCTTCCGGGCGATGTCACCGCCCTATTTGCTCGCCGCGAGTGGTGCTCTTTCCTCGCCCCTACGAGCAATAACGTCTTTGATGCCGCCATTCGCCAATTTTATGCGACCTTGGTTCGCAAATCCTCCACGCTTCACAAGGCGTACCTTGACGGCATCACTATTCCCTTCTCGGCAGCCATCATCGCACGCAAAATGCGTGCCAAGGGGGTGATCCTCCCCGTACCCTTCCAATACCCCAACAACGCTACCCCCCATACCAAAGAAGAATGCATCGCACGCATGGTACCCGGGGTGGAATGGGTGCGCGAGTCCTTTCCTATTGGTGGTTTGGCCGCCACGGTGCGCTTCACGCACCTCATTGCTTGTGGGGCCATCCACCAAACCACTAATGACTCGGTGGTCCGTTTACGGCACGCTAATTTCCTCTATTACTTTTTGGACCCCGAGAGCACTATCAACCTTGCCCAACTCTTCTATGCGGATATCCTCAGTGCCGCCTACGATGAGTATGGCAAAACTGCACTCCCCTACGCCCGTTTCATTACGGAGCTCTTGATGGAAGCTGGAGTGGATGACCTCGGGCAACAAATTCGCCTTCCTCGCCCCATTGGCGGCAAGTCCACCACTAGAAGCGAACGCCAAATGCGCGTAGCTCACCCCGACCGTCCTATTCATGAAGAGGATGTGCCCGAGGAAGCTCATGACGACCCGATGATGGACGTCGACGAGGAAGAATTTGAGGATGATGAGGAGGATTCCGATTTCGAGCCCCCCAGGGTCAACTTCGATAGTCGCCTTTCGGCGGTTGAGGCCCATCTCGACGGGTTCATCAACCAATACAATCAAGACCAATCGGACTACCGAAGGGATACCCGGATGATGTACCAACTCCAAGTCCACCTTCACCACCTCAACTTTGGCGGTCCGCCTCCCCCCTTCTATTATGACCCATATGATCCGAATGCACCCTCCACCTCCCACCCACATCCACCATGACCTATGCTTGTTTTTTATATTTTGGTGTAATTGGTATTTGTGGTAGGGCTTTCACATTGTTCACAGTTGTTTCCCCATTTCTCATGTAACACAGGTTTCTCATTGGTTATAATACAAGCTTGCATTTTTTTTTTTAATATTTGTTTGTTTTATTTTTCCGCACTTATTATTCGCATTGAGTTAGATTTTAGTCCTTTTTGCTTGAGGACAATGCAAAAGTCTAAGTTAGGGGGGGTCACAAGTGCGTATTTCTAAAACTTCACAAATTTTCAAAAATGCCCAAAATTTCCAAAAAAATCACAAAATTTTGAAAAACCCAAAAATATTTTTGTTCAAAATAAATAAAAATTGGAAATCAAATTTTTCAAAAATATCATTAAAATTCAAATTGGAGTCTCAAACTGTAAACATCCAACATACACAAAGCCGAAATTGACCAAAGATGGAAATTGTGCGAAAATTGACGACTTAACGAACAAATGTGGAGACTAACAAACTCGGTGAGATTCGAGCCTATCACGTTTTGCGAGATTTTAAATCAATCCGAGTTAATTGTTAACTCAAAAGTTCTTTTTAGCGCTTAATAAGTTGTCAAGGATCTCAATTCTTTCATTTTGATCGGTTTTGAAAAATATGCGCAATATTGCCTTGAAAAACGTGTCAAATTAGTCTCTAAATTTAAATTCACCTCGAAACGCATATGGTAACGCAATTGGAATTTTGGACAATGAAGTAGGCCCTCGTTTGTCATCCCAAAAATATTGGCCAGAAAAAGATGCGAAAAATCACCCCTTTTGCAACCCAAATTGAGCCGAATAAATTTTTCCTGTCGTTTGACAACCCGAAAAACCGAAAATAGCCGGAATTGTGAAAATTGATAAATTCAGATTTCAAGTCCAAAATGTGCATAATAAGGGGCAAGAAGAACAAAATAGTATGCTCAACGAAAACAAAAAAAAAATAGAAAAAGAAGAAAAAAATGAGCAATAGCCCGGAAAAAGCACAATTGAACATCATTAATGACTTTTCCAATTCCAACCTTCCATTCCTCCTTCATTTCACCCAAGGCACCCTTTAACCCGAAAAAGTCCTAACCGAGCTCAAATTGCGAAAATTGATTACCACGTAGAGAGCTAAGACACCAAAAGATAATATAAGAGGCTAAGTGCGCGAAATAAAGGCAATGTTCCCGTTTTCAAAACCGTAATCCATTGATGAGATCATACCACCATAAAATGTCCGTTTTTCTACTTGTATGCGTAAATTTGCTTCCCTTACATTTACTCTTTATATCACGCATACTGAGAGAATAGCCATAATCCGAGAGATTCGTTTGTGAGAACATCCCGTGAGAAATTGAAATCAAAACGAATTTTCGGATAAGTAACGTAATGATCAATCAGTGAAAATTGGCGGTTATATTTCCGGCTTCGCACACACTACGGTTTGAGACTCGTAAATATGATTTAATGATGATTATTTTCTGGAAAAGTTTGAATTGCTCAATTTTTGCGTATTTTGAATTTTCTTTGAGTCGAATTTTGTGAGTATATTCACTGCAAACCCTCACGAGACACAACTCGTCCTACTAGGGTAACCTAGAGGTTTAAAGGCTTGTTGCATGCGCTAAATGTAATCGCTTGCCCGCGAAAGAGGTGATTTATCCCAATAAAGTCTTTGATGGCTTCTTAACTCATATTCTCATTCTTTTACATTTCTCGGGACGCGCAAAGTTCTAAGTTAGGGGGGTTTGATTGGGCATAAATATTGTATATTTATTCCCCTAATTTCAGTACATTTGTTAACCTGAGTGATGTAACATATAGGGATTTGATTCACATTTATGCTACAAACTTTCGTGGCGAGTATTTCGTGTTTTGTGCTTCTCTTATTGGTGTTACAGGTTAATTATGCAAGCAGTTGCAAAAGAGGAAGCAAGACAATGCTAGAAAAGCTAAGAAGGCAAGTTCAAGGGAAATTCGGTAATTTCTCAGCCCGATCCGAAAGGAGAAGCCAACTGGAAAGTTGAAGATCTCGGAACAACGAGAACATGGGAAGAAACAGCACCCAAATTCGAGCTACGGTTGAAAAGTTAGGCTCAGTTGAAGTTGAAGAAAAATCCAAGAAAAGAAGAGAAAAGTCAGAAAAATTCTAAGTGTTGAACTCCAGGCCAGCACACATTCGCGAACTCCAGGCCGAACCGGTTTGGGGGGGCGAACCGATTCGCAGGTACACCCGAACCGGTTCGGGGTACCTGATGCGCGAATTTTATCTTTTATGCTGATTGGTTCCTAAGACTCCTATTAGGTTTTTAACACTCCAATATTGTAGGGAACGTAGGTAACAACGTGGGAGCAGCCATTAGGAGTAGTTTTACTCAGTTTTTGATAGAGAAGAAGAAGGATAAACATCTAGGAACATCAAAGGAATTATTTGCTTCAAGATTCAATTGTTAAGGGTTTGTTTTTCAAGTTTTAATTCAGGATTCAATATTTTTGTTGTTGTTCTTGCATGCTTAGTTTTCGTAATCGATTCAACCTGTTTTCGCATTCATAATACGTATTTACATGCTTCTAGTTAGTTTCATCATGAATTCCTACACATGGAACGTTATTATTTCATGCATTAGTCCATTTAACATGTCCGGCTAGGTTTTAAAGGTTGGGATGCATGAACCCAACCTGATGTGTTAGTGTATGTGTACAACGTGAATCCGATGAATTTAATGATTGATTTTGACCGTATCACATAATTACATAATAATTGTGGATCTTTATATCTCGTTTGCCTCTGGGTACTCGTGATGATTTAGAGTACAATTTTAAATGCAATTACTGCGATACCGATTTACTCATCCTCAGATTAGGTATGACGCGGGCTTGAACCTCGTATACATAATGCTTGGGAGTCCTAAATTCCGGGTTAGATTAATCGGATAAATTTATGATTGACGTTGTCACTACATTACACTAGGGTTGGGGGATTGTATTCCCATCCTATTTTCTCCTCATTTAGGTTCAAAAAGTTTCAATTTAATTCTTCATTCCTCATTCAGATAACTTAGGTAGTTGCATAGTTCATCATAATTTCATAATTGCATTTAGTTTAATCAATTCCAAAAACCAAAATCAAATCTTTTCTTTTCCTTTTTAGAGTCATCGTTAGGATTCCTCCGTCTTATCCCGTCGTCACAACTTCGTTGTCCTTTTTCCCCGAGGATTGATACCCGACTTGTCGGATTATTACTTGAACGACAGGCTTACACTTGAGCCTAGAGAGTACACACTTTAGAGACACATTCTGAGTCGTGTCACTAACCCCCGGCGTCTACGCTTGGGGAGGCAAGGAAACCCTTCCCCTGAGGATAGGTGCGGGAGACCAAATCCTGATGATAGCCCGAGAGGATCTGCTTTTGATCGTTTGAGCAGGGGGTCAGCCTTTGAGAGGCTGGGCCCAGTAAATGACCTGCGGGAAAAATTGTTCAGGTCAAGAAGTGCTGCGAGATCCAGGAGGGAGGCAGCAGATGGCCGACCCCAAGGACGGGATGACGTCCAAAGGGAAGTAACAGCCGACACAGGCCTGCTGCAGCAGAACCCTCCGTCCACCTTAAAGAGGCAACAGGGGATAACATCGGCCAAGCCGACCCCGTGAGGCCCTGGAATGACTCAATCCAGCGACTAGAGGATAAGATCGGTGATATAATGAAGAGCCGGGACCCTCTTCAGAAGGGATACACCATACGCTCACCCTTTGTGGCGAAGATAGTCAACTTCCCTACGCCATCAAAGTTCAAGCCACCTGTGGTCACCCCAAGATAGGACGGGAGAACCAACCCTGTCCACCATATTGAGATGTATCAATCAGCAGCAGACATATACTCTATCTCAGATGAGATGAGGTTTCGTGCCTTCTCCGAAACCCTGACAGGGGCTGCATATGTTTGGTACACGTCTCTTCTAAAAATTTCCATTGAAAACTTTAAGAAGTTAGCAGACCGGTTCATCCACAACTTTTGCTTTGGGGTGAGGCCACAGAAGAAGACCACCCACCTTCTCTATGTTAAGCAGGGGAAGAATGAGAGTCTGAGGGACTACATAGCCAGATTCAATAAAGAGAAGCTGGAGGTGGAAGACTATGAGGAGAGCATAGCTATGACAACCCTGATTGGAGGACTCCAAAAGGGGAAGCTATTATGGAAGCTTGCTGAAGACCCTCCGAGGACGATGGCTGAATTGCTGTCGACGACAGAAAAGGTGATGAACGCCGAAGAGGCGATGGCCGCAAAATATGAAGACGAAAAAGGAGGTGCTAGTGGGGGTAAATACCTTAAGAAGAACAAAGAGGGGAAGAGGAGGTCTACGGATGACAAGTTTGCTGGTTACACCCCTCTAACAATAATCTGTGAACAGATTCTGAATGAGATAAAGAGTGACCGGTCCCTGAAGTGGCCTGAGAAGCTGAGGGCGACCCCCAGCAAGAGGAATAAGAACCTGTGGTGTGAATTTCACCAAGACCACGACCACGTAACAGACAAATGCTTCGCCCTGAAAGATGAGATTGAGAAGATGATGAAAGAAGGGAAGCTCAGAAAGTACGTCGACAAAGGTGCCTTCAAGAGGGGCCGAGGGGACGACACCAGAAAGAAGCGAGGCGAGGCATGCAGAGAAGGACCTCAAAAAGAGGGGACGACCCTTCTGATGATGAGGACGACCCTGACCTCCCACTGAGAGACGACCAAGGTCCTGTCAAGAGGATTAATATGATCTCGCTCGGAGTGGGAATGATCTACGGGGGTCTAGCAGGAGGAGGGTCTAAGGTCGCCGACAGGAAGGCCCATGTGGCTGAGGCTAAGGCAGTGACGAAGACGGTACACTCGTCCTCTCTGGAGGTCAAGTCAGAAAAGAGGAAGAAGGTTGATATGGACACTCTGATAGTGGGGTTTTCAAGAATGGACTTCAAAGGCCTCTTAGCCCCACATGATGACCCTCTCGTCATCACTACCAGGGTGCACGGGTGCGAGGTGCCGAGGATCCTAGTAGATGGGGGCTCATCTGCAGACGTGATGTTTTGGCCGTGCTTCAAAGCCTTAGGTCTCAGTCGTGCTAGACTCGTCCCGTACCATCATCAATTGATTGGGTTCAGTGGGGAAAAGGTTCATCCCCTCGAAGTGTATGAGGCTGATGTCAGGATGGGGGACGAATGGCCGAGATGGCTCATCAAGAAGGTCAGTTTCTTTGTGATGGATGAGCATGTGTTTTCAGCCTACAACATCATACTGGGGCGTGTGGCCCTCAAGGGGTTTGAAGTTGTGCCATCTATGGTCCATCAGATGATCAAATTCCCTACCCCTTACGGGGTGGGGGAAGTTCAGGGAGACCAGACGACAGCGCGAGAATGTTACTACAACTCCGCTGAAGAAAGGGAGGCACACAAGAGGGCTACGACCACTTACAATATTGATACCCTAGACCCCAGGGACGAGACGAAGCTCAAGAAAGGAGAGGCCGCGGAAGAGGTAGAATCCATCATCCTCGATGAGGATGACCCGGAAAAAACCGTCCAAGTCGGTAAGTCTCTGAAGCCCAATATCAAGGAAGACCTCATTATACTGTTGAGGAGAAGACGAAGCGTCTTCGCATGGAGTTATGTAGATATGCTGGGGATTGACCCTGAAATCATGTGCCACAAGCTTAATGTGGTAGAGGGAGTGAAGACGGTAAAGGAAAAGAGGAGAATTTACTCTAGAGAGAAGTATGACGTCATTAGGGACGAGGTCAAAAAATTAGAAGACGCTGAATTTATCAGAGAGGTCATCTACCCTGAATGGCTGTCCAATGCAGTCATTGTTCCAAAGGCCAACGGGAAGTGGAGAATGTGTGTGGACTTCACAGAACTCAACAAGCACTGTCCCAACGACAGCTTCCCTCTCCCCCGCATTGACCAGATGGTAGACGCTACCGCAGGCCATGAGCTCATGAGCTTTATGGATGCCTATTCAGGGTACAACCAGATCTTCATGAACCCTGAAGACTCAGAGAAGTCAGCCTTCATCACTGACAAGGGGACGTACTATTATAGGGTCATGCCCTTTGGCCTAAAAAACGAGGGGGCAACGTACCAGCGCCTTGTAAATAAAATGTTCGAAGACCAAATTAGGAAGTCTATGGAGGTCTATGTAGACGACATGCTGACTAAGAGTTTGAAGGAAGAGGATCATGTGGCAGGCCTGGAGAGGACCTTTAATACGTTGGGCAAGTACCAGATGAAGCTTAATCCGGCCAAGTGTGTCTTCGGGGTCGGAGCAGGGAAGTTCCTGGGGTTCATTATCAACCAAAGAGGCATCGAGGCCAGCCCTGAAAAGATAAAAGCCCTTATTAAGATGAAGACCCCAAAGTCCATTAAAGACGTTCAGAGACTCACGGGGAGAGTTGCTTCCTTGAACAGATTTGTATCAAGGGCCACAGACAGGTGTCTACCATTCTTCAAGATCCTCAAGAAGGACTTCGAATGGAGTGAAGAGTGTGATGAGGCTTTTAAGGAGCTAAAATCATATCTGGGGTCTCCCTTACTGCTGTCACGCCCCGTGCAGGGTGAACGACTTTATGTGTATCTCGCCGTCTCAGAGTCGGCCATCAGTGCAGCCATTGTGAGAGACGAAGACAGAATACAGAAGCCTGTGTATTTTAACAGCAAGGCACTCCAGGGGGCAGAGCAAAGATACCCGAGGATGGAGAAGTTGGCCTACACCTTGATCCATTCCTCAAGGAAGATGAAGCCGTACTTCCAGTCCCATACAATGGTCATCCTCACTGACTCTCATCTTAGGAAGGTCCTACACAAGCCTGAAAAATCAGGTAGGCTAATGGCCTGGGCTATAGAGCTGGGGGAGTTTGACATTGTGTACCAGCCTAGGACGGCCATTAAGGGGCAAGCATTGACATATTTCGTGGCCGAGTTTACCTGGGAAGGTGAGGAGGCTGAGGGAGAGGGCCTCAGGAGGACAGATACCCAACAAGGTAGACTCACTGACCCCTCTACAGATTATGCCAAGACAAGCACCGCTGGGAGGAAAATGGATGAAAACGAAGAGGGAAGGTATCTCTTCAGACAGGGGTCACTCACTGAGGGAAGTTTCTCAGAAGAGCATACTGTGTGGAGTCTCTTTGTCGACGGGTCCTCGTGCGAAAGCAGGAGTGGGGCTGGATTAATAGTATCAGCGCCCGATGGAGCAGACATTGAGTACGCCCTGAGGTTCAACTTCAAGGCCTCCAACAATGAGGCCGAATATGAGGTTTTGATAGCATACCTCTCCTTAGCCAAATCTCTTGGTATCGGCCAAATTTTGATTCATAGCGATTCGAGGCTAGTAGTGAATCAGATACTAGGAGTCTACGAGGCTAAGGATGAGACGATGGCTAGATACCTCGAGAAGGTGCGGTCATTATTGAAGGGCTTCAGAGAAGTAAGGTTCAAGAGGGTACCTAGGCTCGATAATGGACGAGCTAATGCCCTTGCTAGGTTGGCCTCGGTGACCAGGACAGACATAAGGAGGACAGTCCCAGTGGAAATTTTTCTTCAACCAACTATTGAAGATGCCGAGGGAACACTTAGCAACTGCCTGAATGTTTCTCAAGGATCTTCGTGGATGGAACCTCTGATCAGATACCTTAAAGAGGGAGAGATGCCACTGAGATTGGGTTTCCTACTCATAGAGTCCAAATGTATGAACCCCAGACAAATGAAGAAGAAAGGAGACTTGACTTAGACCTAATCGAGGAAAGGAGGGAAGATGCTGAGATAAGACAAGACGCCTACCAGTAGTGGACCGCAAGGTTTTACAATCAAAGGGTGAAACAGAAACCAATTGCGGTGGGGGACTTGGTCCTCAAAAAGACTTGGCAGAAGCTCAAAAAGCTCCACCCTAATTGGCACGACCCATATAGGGTCATCGATGAAGTTTTCCCAGGAACCTATAGGCTAGAAAATCTGGAGGGGGAACCCTTTTCCAACCCCTGGAATACAGATCATTTGAAAAAAAATACTATCAGTAGTGTTGTAAGGTCTTGATAGGCCATAATTGTAATAAGAGTTGCTCCAACATAACACTTGGAAAATTAATGAGAAATATCAGTGTTTCCGCTCATCCTGTGGTTATCAGATCTAGTAAACATCTATAGAGAACCACCCTCGGCTATAATGAGGGTCAGTGGAGGGGACGACCCCACCACAGTCCTCAAGAAAGACGAGGAAAAACTTTACTGAAAGCCATTAATTTGGTAAGTTGAACCCTCGGCTATAATGAGGGTCAGTGGAGGGGACGACCCCACCACTGTCCTCAAGAAAGACGAAGGAAAACTTTGTTAAAAACCATTAATTTGGTAAGTTGAACCCTCGGCTATAATGAGGGTTAGTGAAGGGGATAACCCCACCACTGTCCTCAAGAAAGACGAGGGAAAACTTTGTTAAAAAACATTAATTTGGTAAGTTGAACCCTCGGCTATAATGAGGGTCAGTGGAGGGGAAGACCCCACCACTGTCCTCAAGAAAGACGAGGGAAAACTTTGTTAAAAACCATTAATTTGGTAAGTTGAACCCTCGGCTATAATGAGGGTCAGTGGAGGGGATGACCCCACCACTGTCCTCAAGAAAGACGAGGGAAAACTTTGTTGAAAACCATTAATTTGGTAAGTTGAACCCTCGGCTATAATGAGGTTCAGTGGAGGGGACGACCCCACCACTGTCCTCAAGAAAGACGAGGGAAAACTTTGTTGAAAACCATTAATTTGGTAAGTTGAACCCTCGGCTATAATGAGGGTCAGTGGAGGGGACGACCCCACCACTGTCCTCAAGAAAGACGAGGGAAAACTTTGTTGAAAACCATTAATTTCGTAAGTTGAACCCTCGGCTATAATGATGGTCAGTGGAGGGAACAACCCCACCACTGTCCTCAAGAAAGACGAGGGAAAACTTTGTTAAAAACCATTAATTTGGTAAGTTTAACCCTCGGATATGATAAGGGCCAGTGGAGGGGACGACCACACCACTGACCTCAAGAAATACGAGGGAATACTTTAAAACCATTAATTTGGTGGTTAATCCTCGGCTATAATGAGGGCCAATGCAGGAGATGACCCCTCGTTCACCCTCAAGAAAGACGAGGGAGAGGTTAGTAGCATTAACAAAGATTCTCAACACAAATAATGCAAAAGACAAAATAAAGAAGACAATAAAGGAGATGATGGTATAAATGAAATTCCAAGTGTTATACAAAGTAGAGTACAAAAATGACAATTACATCAACAGGGTATGGGCTACAAACAGCCACCCTATGGGATAACATCAGAGGGCAAGGCCTCAACATCCACGAGAGGGGTTTCTTAGATGGCCGCGACCGGCTAATCCTCAGATGTGCCGATCCCCTCGACTTGCACTTGGGATTCTAACTGGGACAGAGCCTCGGTGATCATAGGGCCATCCAATCTGACTGCGTCAATCGACGGGCGGACCGAGGAGACGACTTCACCAAAACCTGGGGACGACCCACCGGCAGGCTGTCTTGATTCCTCTCTCCAAATATTCAAGGCCGAAGCCTTGAAATTCGTCAGAAATTTTATAAGCCTCAACATCATCAGCCTTGGCTTTCCTGACAGCCGTTTCAAGATCAGTCTTGTGCTTGACCCCCATGCTGGTCAAGGCCTCGTCCTTTTCCTTGATAAGCAAGTCTTTGGCCTTAAGGTCCTCGTCGTGCTGCCTCGTCAGCTGATCCAGGATCCTTACATGCTCAGTCCTGGTACTTTCCAACTCAGCCCTTACAGTATCAAGCTCCAATTGAAGATCTGCCTCGTATTGAATAGCCCTCTCGGCTTCATGGAACTTTTCTTGGTTCTCAGCCATCCACTTGGTGGCCGAAGTAAAGGCGCATACATACTGCAAAATAAAAATAAACAAAGGTTAAGAGTCCGAGGAAATAGTTGGTGAAAGAATGAAATTAAAGAAGTGGGTCAAGACCAATACCTGTGCAAGGGCGTGCAGACCATAGTTGTACACTTTGGCAGGAGGCATCTTTGATAGGAACTCGTAATCAGAAGTCGAGGGAGCAGAAAACATCGAGGACTTGGCTGCCCTCAAGTTTGTGATCAGTGATGAGGGATCGGCCGTCAGATGTGCCAGGTTCTGGGACCAGAAGGCCCCCATACTGGATGAAGAAGCAGTCCCTTCAGATGCTTCGACCCTGGCCCTCGTCCGAGAATCCGGTCGAGGGTCAATAGGAGCCTCAGGCTCCTTTCTTTTGTGGCTATCGGCGGTCGGCTCAACAACCGTCGGCCCCACAGCCTTGGTCTTCCTCGGAGCCTGCTGAGGCTCCTTACCCTTCTTCTGGGCCAGGCCTGATAATAAGCTGAGAGCAATCATTTCCCAAAGATAGTTTGATATACCTGCAGGACGACCTGAAAAGAGGACGACGCGTCAGAAAAGTGAAGAGATAAAGAGGTAACACTTCAAAAATAAGTAAATAATGGAAAACGTTCAGTATTACTCACATAGTTCTGTCAGAGGGCCGACCCTCAGACCAGCTTCCTTGAGGAACCGGGGGGTCATCAAATCTTCAAATTTTGCAATCTCACCCTCTCTCCCTTGTCCCCTCAGATACTCAATGATGTCCTTTTCTTCCAGACTAAGTCCGGGGTCTGACTTTGCCTTCATTGAAGGGTTAGACCATTTTTTGGGGACCCTCGGACTATCGGCTGCAAGTTGAGCCTCGGCGGTGAACTCCCACTCCCTAGAGATAAAGAAGAATCTTTTCTTCCAATCGTGGTTGGAGGTTTGTGCCACGTGGAGAAGTTTTTTCTCAGACCTCCTCGCCCCTAGATGATAGTATCCGGGCTGTTTGGACGAGGAGGTGATATTGTAGCAGGCCAAAAAGAGGTCGGCCGAGGGCTTATCGGTGAAAGCGTTCTTCCACAAGGACATGTAACCTAGTATCGTCCTCCAGGAATTGGGAGGAAGTTGAGAGGGGGCAACGCCAAGGGCCGATAAAATGTCTACGATGGCAGGATGTAAAGGGAGTCTGACACCTACCTTGAACATCTGTTCATACACAGTAACCTCTCCCTCATCACCTTCAAAAACCCTCTCGTCCTCAGAGGGAACCCTCATGGTTATGCTAGGGGGCACTCCATAGGCATGTCTCCACAATAAGAGGTCGCGATCCCTAACTGTGGAGGTATATGACGAGGCATGAGATGTATCAACTTGGTCTTCTGAATCATCGCCCTCGTCCTCAGTCCCCTCTCCATCGGCCCCATCATCTTCCAGTGGCCCCTGGGGAAAGTCCATCTGAAAGGCATGTGGAGATAGGGTTGTCACAGGGACAGCCTCGGAGGGAACCATACCATTGGCCTAACGGCTCGGGCTTAGGTCAGATGTCTCTACTCTACCAGAAGGACCAGCGCCAGTTGGCGAGGATGCTCTCTCGTCCATCTCACTTGACTGACACTCGGCTGGATAATGGGACGACCCACAAGACTCATACGACCCAAATGGTTTTATTGTGGCTAGGGGAATAGGAAAGATGGGTCGTACCCAATTAGGGTCGGCCCATCGTCTCCTCTCCTCTTCTTCCTCTATTCGTCTGATCTCAGTAAATAATTTTTCTCTCAGGGAAGGGAATTCAGATACTAAACCATAAAGCCTCTTAAGCATTAATGAGGGAGACCCTAGACTTGGAGGAATTTGGGGAGCTTAGCTACAAACAAGTGTTCAGTTGACCAAATTAGACTTTTGGATTAAAACAAGGGGAATCAATGATTTTCACTCAAGAACACCCAAGAAATTCAAGAACACTCAAAAGACAGTCGCCGAAAAAGTTGCAAAACAACCCAAATCAAGCCCTACAAGCCTAAAAACAGAAAAGCCAAAAAAGAAATGAAAGTGACGAGGGCGTTGGTGGCGGAAGATTACCTAAAGAGAAAGGGTGAAGCTACTAAGTCGAAGGCTCGAAAGCTGCAAAAATGGAAGGAGGGCTGGAGACTTGAGAGAGAGAAAGCTTGGGCGCGAAGAAGAAGAAGAAGAGAGAGAGTTCAAAAAATCTCTTAAATACCTTAGTAACAAGTGGGCCCATTAACCAAGAAGGGTATCATTAGGGCACAAAGCCCCATGCAAAGTGTGCAGCCGCCATGCCTAGGAAACTGAAGTGGCAATGAGTGCTCGTCCAGGTGTCACTCACCTAACTGATCATACATACATCACAATTACAATACTATCCCTCAACCATCTCAACAGCATCTATGGCTAAGGGCTGGGGGTGATTGATATACCCATATGTACCCTCGCCCAGGCCGAAGGCACCATCCAACCAGACGACCCCTAGGGGGCCGACCCTTCATCAGGCTCCGACCGACCCCTCGGGGGCCGACCCTTCATCAGGCTCCGACCGACTCTTTGAGGGTACGACAGTATGAGGCCTAAATTAGGCCAGACTTGCTATCGGAAGGAACTTTGCCCTCGGCCTCGGCTCATAGGTCGAAAGTGACATCATCACAGCGCGTGGTTTGGTAGACACGTGGAACAGTGCGCGTGATGCTCACATAGCACGTGGGAGACCGTTATAACAAAATCACACCCTTACGTGAGGGAATATTATGTCATCATTTGGCATCTACAGGTGTCAGCAGGGGATTGGCTAGATCATCATTCGCATGCACCATGCATACTTGGGGGGTAAACTACACCCCCCAAGACCTATATATACTTGTCACCTACAACCCTAAAGGGGGATCGATCAATTGATGGGAACCCTAGATAAAACTCTGCCTGTACACACAGTAGAGAGAGAAAGTGAGCTTATGTGCATTGTATCCAAGGCCATTAGTGCCCATACTTAGTGGATCACACACTCACAGTGGATGTAGGCCAAATTGGCTTAACCACTATACATCATCGTCTTATTTCCTCTTATACTCATCCCCTTCTACATACTCATACACTTATACATCTCTATGGCTGCCATGGTTACTACTGTTTGAGCTCATTATCACTTATCCGGTGGTGCTAAATCTTAGCATCATCACAGAGTATCTCCTATGAAGGGGATTATGCATTTTGGGAAGAAGAGGAAACTAGCACCGAGATATGTGGGGCCATTTCCTATCATCGAGCAGATTGGGTCCGTTGCATATAGACTTGGGTTACCGGAGCATTTGCACAGAATTCATGATGTGTTTCATATTTCCTCGCTAAGGAAATATCTTAGGGACGACTTGGCTCATTCTCACATTGCTTTGGAGGACATCGATCTTCAGCCTGATAGCTCCTACGAGGAGGGGTCGATTGCTATTTTGGACCGAAGCGAGCGGAAACTGCGGTCAAAGATAGTACCGTTGGTACGTGTTTAGTGGCGACATCATACTGCCGAGGAGTCCACATGGGAGCGCGAGGATGAGATGCGAGAACGTTATCCAGAGTTTTTTTTACCAGGTACTTTCTAGTTCCGAATTTCGGGACGAAATTCTGTTATTAGGGGGGAAGTATGTAATACCCCGTACTTTTATTGATATTTATTTACGGGATTAATGGGATTAATTAAATTAAATGTGAATTAATTGAGAAATAATCCGGACATAATACTAACGATATGTGAGTTGGAATTTGATTATAATGTGTATATATGGCAATATATGAATATTGAAAATATTGAAATTATCGCGAGACTGAAATACGGCAATTTGGGAAATTTAGTTGGGGCGCACGTGTCAGTCGCGTCGGGAACGTAATTATTTAAATTAAAAAGTGAATTTTATTTTTATCAACCAAATGGTCATTTTGAGTGCGCTAATGTGTCCGGAATGGTCGAAATAGTCAGAAAATACTAGTCGGGGGTTTAGTTTGGGTCCCGGGGCATTTTTAAGCCAAACCGGCAACTTAAAAGGGCATTTTAGTAATTTTGAAATTTTGAGAATTATAACCAACGAATTTTGGGAATTAAATATAGGATATTTAGTAACCCACTAAACCATTACCAGCACTTAACTAATTAGAGGGCTACGGGAATTATAGGAAGAAGTTAGAAGAGGTTCCCAAAGAGAAAACCATAACCACCATCTTCAACCTTCAACCTTGGGAGAAATTGTAGAGAAAGAGAGAGCAACCTTCAACATTCGACATCAAATTCAGAGAACTATCTAAGGCAAGTGGTTGAATTACGTTAATTTCAAGCGAATGTTTCTTCCATGCTTAGAAATTTATATAATTGCATTGTATTGGGAGATTGATCATGAAATTGGAGTTAGAACTTAAGGTTTTGATATAGGGATTGCATGTAGAATGTTATTGGGTGATTATACTAAAAGAAATATGACTTTTTATGATGCAAAAACGGATTTATTAAGGTAAATTGAAGATTTTAAATTTCTGGGTTCATACTCATAGGGTTTGGGGGAAAATTGGGGAGATATGATAATTATATGTTGTTTAGGAAGATTGGCTCCTATATAAATGTTAAGATACGACCTAAGAAGGTTTAGTAATGTTGAGGAACCTTAAAATACTGTTGGGATGATTTTTGGATGAGTTTTAAGAAGAAGAAAATTGGGAAAAACGAAGTAGGAAATTATGGGCTCGAAACTGCCATCTCGTTAGAAGACCTGCCCAGGTCATTCGAACGAGCTTCTAACGAGGTGACAATTTTCCTTCTAACGAGTTGGTAGTTCGTTCGATGCCTTTCGTTCGATGCCCTCTCGTTCGAACGACCTCGTTCGAACGAGGCTTCTAACGAGTTGACAGAATGGCCTTTTTGGCCTGAATTGATTTCTAGTGTTCCCTAACCTTGTTTAATTGATGAGATAACTTTTCCTTGTTAACTAATTTGTATAGTTGGGAGATTTGAGATATATTGAGGAGTAAAATATAGAATAGTGGCTCGAACCGAATGATATTTGTGGATTAGGACGTGAGTGACTAATCACGATGTGAGGATAATTGATGACTTAAAGATATATATACCGGGGACATGTGAGTTGTGTAACACTAAAAGTTGGTATAAGAACGAGAAGTATACCACTACTAAAAATATGGTAATTACTAAGATGTGTTCATGCTTAGTATATATGATTTTATGTGTATGACATACCTACCATACTTGTTATCACGGGAGGTTTGCGTTCGTTTAGAGCCATCTAATCTTTGTGTGCCTACGGGGGGGGGGGGGGGGGGGGATTTAGATTGGTACCTCGAGGACATAGGTCAGAGAAGGACTTATTGTGAAGTTAATAACTCTGCTGATCATGGGAGCGTAGGTATGTGCGTGACCCATGTGATGTGAACTATGTTCGCCTCCATTGTTTGTGATTGTTACTATCTGAGAACGATTCCTGAGAGATTCGGAATGCGTGATCCTTATGTACGTGATGTACCGGGATGGGATAGCAGAGTATGTGTGCACCACAGCTTAGTCTCGGGGTGCTAGTATTGTATATTTATGACGTGAATAATATACGGTTAAATGAAAAGAACTGTCATCTTTAAATTGTGAAGTGTAATTATCGTAATGATCGCTAATGATAAAAAGGGATAACCTGTAGTGAATTGTATTGCTAATAATTGAGGATCCGAGAATTTAAGTAAAAATCTCTATTTAATTGATGAAGTTGGAATTAAAGCGCGAATCGAGTAGAAAGGTTAGAATTCATTTTGGTCTAGATAGATATGAGGACAACTTGAATGGGTACGGTACGTTAGGAGTGCACAATTAGTCGAGAGGTGAGTATTTCATGCGAGAGCACGTCCTAACATGTATTTTGAATTCATTGTTTTAATGTTATTTAATCACTTGTTGTTTTTAAACTATTCTACACAATCGGGCTCTGACCCGTTTGCTTTCAAATCTATTTTTGTAAAAACCTTTTTAGGTGCCCAGCCACAAGGACACCATATATAGGAATTATGTTGAGGTGACGAGCTGTAGCTGTTGTGGAAGTTACAGGGCCTTGACAGTAGATGCCTCCTTTTCTAGTCTTGACTCCATGTTCAGTTTATCAGTTGTTGGGCATGTCGCCCCATTCCCTTAGAGACATTTTATATTTCAGTTATTCAGAATTTGATTTGTAATTAATTCAGGATGCAGACTTGTTTTATTTATTTCACTGTTGGGATGGTTGTGAGGAGTATTTCCTCCAGACTCATTATTATTTTTCGATCACTCTATTGAGACTTTATTGTGTGTGGTTATGTTAACTTTTATAATTTCACTTATTGCATGTTAATCAGATTTAATTTAAAATTTGACAACTCACTTTTTAAATACTAGGTGGTTAGCAATTATTAAAATGTTTTCGACAGTGATGCTATTAACTGAACCAACTTGACATTTTGTATTAATTTAGTAAAGGAGTAGCTACCTGGTATTTAATTAGTCGGGGTGTCACAACCTCGTGGGGACAGTACGTGTGAGAGAGAATTCGATATACTTGATGTATGTGGGGGAACCGTTTGATATATGTCGAAGGTAGTTTCCCAATGAAATGTGAGAGTCATATTTCTTAGGCTAACTGCAACCTGCCGGACCAGCACCCATCACGAAGTGATTTCCTAGTTATGGAAAAAAAATTGGCCAATAGCAATGTTCGTTGGTGATGTAGTGTGTAACATGCATGATTCTTGATTAGTATCTTATGGAGAAAGTATTTTAATTACACCAAGCTGGGGGATGATGTACAAGTATGGAAAATAAATCTATACTATGCATGGATATGTGAGAGTGAGTGGTGTGTAATTATCTACAAGTGAGCGTGTTGTAGTGAAGCTAAGCATGGATCGACTACAAGTGGCGTGTGATAAGTGTGAGTTAGAATGGATATACACAAGTGTGGAGGTGTGTGTTAGTGACACCTAAACATGGATTTCTAAATAGTGTGTGCAACATGGGGAAATAAGTGATCCTAGTTGCATGTGGTGTGAAGTGTACATGAAGAATTTCTACAAGTGTGTGAGTGATTAATGATACAAGTATGAGTTATATGTGCAAGAAATAATGGAGGAGAGAAAGGATACATACAGGTAGGTGCATACGCACACAAGATAGAGTATATCCCTCTTATGAAAAAGTCCCCAGCAGAGTTGCCACTGTAGCATTCCCTATCCATGCTTGGGGCGGCTCGGAGAGGTCTCGCATCCTGCTCGAGGGCGCTTCGATCGTCGTCGGTGTGGTATAAATGTAAGGATATAGAGTCTCCGGTCTATTTTTCTCAAAACATACAAAAGAACATGTCGCCACCTCAAGAGGACGGCATTAAAGACAAACTGATGCATACGAAACCAATAGTTCGAAGGTTCGGGGGCTAAGTTACGGAATAGGAAGGTGTTGTGCACCCATTTCGTCCTTTCGGTCTCTCATGGGCTAGTGTTGTTGTTTTCCTTTATTTCTCCATGAAGTGTTTATGCGCGTATATATAATGGAGATCGTAATCGTTCAACTCACACCAAGGGAAAGGTAGAGTGAAGTCATCCATAGGAATGTACCCAAAATAATATATATAAAAAATATGATTTGTGCATTTATCGCGAAATTGATCATTATTATAAAATGACAATATGTGTTGGATGAAACGCTAACGAACATAATATGTATATTAATGCAAGAATATGATAAAAATGAGGAATTTAGGAAAGTTAGAAAATTGGACTTGAGTCTCGGGTTTTAATCCAGAAGGCCTACATAGCCTATAAAGGCATTAAAGCCCACGTAGTTTAGATGCAGCAAGGGGGTGGGATTTATCCCATAGATCCGAATGGGATTTTATTACATGGGTGTGTGTAAAAAAATGTGTTTTTAGTTTTGAAAAGTGCGATGGATAATCCCGTTCGGAATTTATGGGCGTAACCCTCTTTTTGTTTGTTTTGGGTTTTTTATAGAAAATTAAAGAATGTGAAATACACTAATAAAAATGTAGATATAAATGGGTATGAAATAAAGTAGGAGCTAGATTATGAATATAATGAAATTTATGCAAAAACAAAGAATTTAAAGAGAGAGGGAAGGAATTGGACCTTCTTTGAAGCTTGATCTTTGATCTTGTTTGAACTCCCTTGATGTGAGATGGATGTAGGATGAGAGAGAATGTGATTTGCTAAATTGGGTATGAAAAGGATGGGAATGTAAACCTCAATGGAACTTCACATGGAGGAACTTCACAGATTTTGAAAGAATGTTTGCTGACATCACTGATGCTGATGGATCTGAGGTCTTTGTATGTTTGGTTGTGAGGTCATTCCCTCCTTTTATAGGGTCAGGGGGTTTCCAACCAGCACAACCCTTGTCCTGCCTATCAGCAGGTGACCCTAGACACACTGCCGATAGGCAGGGTCTAGGACCTGCCAATTGACAATCTCATGCAGATTTCTCTGGAAAAATGATTGTAAAACATAATCCATTGATCCGAATCATGCACGGGTCATACCATAGGAAAGGTAATTTAGATACATTTAAGAGTCCTTTCGATAGCTCCCGGGTCCAGGAGTTGACTTTGGGCCAAATGTAGCTCAAAAGCGCACGTCGATCCTTTGGACGGGGATCGTCGGATGAAAACGGATCGTTCGTCCATGTGGTAAGTCAGAATTGTGCACATGGAAGATCGTTGGAAAGGTTAGGAGATGTAATTCAACATTCCAAAGAGTTTCTCTTGGTTCGCAAAGTTGACTTTGGTCAACCGGGGCCCGAAACCGCCCGGATACCTCTCAGAGAAAAATGGGTTGTTCGTCCGTACCGTAAGTCAGAATCACGCAGAATGTGAATCGTTGGAAAGGGTACTTAGTACCCTCCGGAGATTCATTCAGTCTCGTTTGAGATGAAGAGTTGATTTCGGTCAAACGGACCCCAGGACCGCTCAGTGGCCTCTGGATCGATTTTTGGGGGGAAACTGCCCGTTCGTCTGAATGGTTATGCCGTTTCACGCATGGGGTGGACCATTGGAAAGGGGTTAGAGTTCCCTTTGAAGATTCAAAGATCTTTCGCTCTGAAGATAGAGCTAATTGGGGTAAAATTAAGGCCCAAGAGCGCCTGATGGCCTCTATATAGGTACTCGAAATGCGACCTAGGGTTTGTTGTGAAATAAATAGGTACGAGGGACCTAAAGAGAAACTTAGGGAGTCCAATAATGTGGTGTCTACAATATCACCCCTCATCTGAATGAAATACTACTCGCATGTCCCGAACCCACGGAAGATACTACACTAAAAGTTATTTATCACTAGGATAATGAGTACATCAAGAACTATAAGTATAATAAGAATGTAACCATTATACGTAAGAGAATACACCCCAAATATTAATTATCGTAAGGCCACCCATAAAATAGAGAGTACTCAGCTCTTAACGACACAATAAAAGTAACATAGGGTTCACTTAAAAGTTGTCTAACACAATAAAAGTAACACTAATGCACATGAAGTTTTAATATACTTCTAATTAACTCATATTCATAACATGCTTAAGAACTATCAACTCACATCCTAAACATGCTTCAAATCTTAGATTAATAAAGGAAAAACAAGTATTCTATATGAGTTACATATTTAAAGATGAATTGCAAGATATTTATTCCTTTGAATATACAACAACGGTAAAACTTGGTTTGAATCCTTGTACTTTCTACTCTTCGAGCTTTCTTTACTTCTCCCACATGTCTTTTGGCTTCTATAATTTTTTCTCTGATAATAAATGACTAATTAAATATGTTTAAATCCATTAAACATCTTTATTTTTTACACCTCCACGATTATCGAACATTGTTAACACTTGTTTTAATTTGGGTGAGGTGATTGATAACACGCGTGTCGTTAAAAAGATTTTGAGATCTCTCCCAAAACGCTTTATTCCTAAAGTCACTGTTTTGAACTCTTTGGGAAATTTGAAATCACTTAAGTTGGAAGAAATTATAGGAGATCTTCAAACCTATGAGATTGATATGTTTCCTAAAACCATTAAGGCTAAGGATAATGGCATTGCTTTAAAGACTCATTTTAAGAAAAAGAAAGAAAAAATTTGTGAGTCCGATTCTGAGGGAGATTTTGTTTTTAATGATATGGCCCTTTTTGCAAAAAATTTTAAAAATTTTCTCAACATGAACAAAAATAATTCTTCCAATAAAAGGAATTTTTTTGAGAAAAATAAAAAGAAAGGAAAGGCCAAAGAAAGTGGTGAGAGAGAAAAAGAGAATGACTCCGATGAGGAGTGTGAGGAAGATTTTGAGAACGTCACTTGTTTTGAATGTGGGGGTAAGGGACATAAGTCATTTGAGTGTCCTACGTGGCTTAGAAAGAAAGGAAATAAAGTAGCCATGCCTGCCACACTTAGTGATAGTGAGGGTGATGAGACTAGTGGTGAGAAGTTTGTAGCTTTTTCTAGTCGTGTGAGCACACCCACCTTGTCCCACAATAGTGCACACGAATGTGATAGTGATGGTTTGAGCGCTTCAAGTGAGGGAGAAAGTGAGAGTGAAAGTGGAGATGAAAGTGAGCTCCAAAAAGCTTTTAGAGATTTGTACACCGAGACCTTGAAAACAAAGAAGTATAATCATGATTTAGGTCGTCGGGTTTTAAATTTGGAGAAAGGGAAGGAGGTTTTGAGAAAGGAGAAGAGTGATTTGGACGACACGTTGTCTAGTCTGACGACACATGTATCCCAACTCGAGAGTGATCTCTAACGTGGCAGGGAGGTCAAAGTCAATTTTGTGAATGCACCTAAGAAGGTTGAAAAGGTGGTTCATAAGGGTAAAGGTGAGAAGTTAGGAATAAGTCATGACGGTGCTACTACTTCCCAATTAGCACCCGAGCCGGTTCCCACTTTAGTGTTTGATTCACGTGCGTCTCATCCTAACCCACCTAGGCGCCCCATTCCTATTAGGAGAGCGCGTCCTAGAAGTTTTGAGAGAGGTGTTCCGAGGCCTATTTATGTTTGCTCACATTGCAAAAGGAGAGGACACCTTAGGGAATTTTGCTTTAAGTTGGGGTATGTGTCACGTTTTGCTTCTACACGTGTTTCTGGCACACATGCACCCACACATGATACTTTACATGCTCCCGGAGACTACATGAGAGAGTTTGCACATTTAGGTGAGCAAGTTAAGTTTTTAGTCAAAACTTCACAAGAATTGATGGAGGTTTTTCATAAGTTGTCACCACCTTTGGAAAACCCCTCCTCACCTAATGATTGAGGTTTGACTTGTTTACTAGCATAGGGTGATTTTCATGATGTCATTGTTCGCCTATTGCTAGTATGTATCATTTTTGTATATTTTGTTTGAAAATTTCTGAAAAATACAAAAAGATTTTATTTTGACAAAATTTTTTGAAAAATCCAAAAAGATTTTTGTATTTTGTTTGCACCATTTATGGATGAACACTTTGGACGACCAAGTCACAACATCATTCCATTTTCATGTGACTATTTGATAGTATTTTGAGACAATAGGTCAATTCATCCATGTGCTTTATAATGTTTGGAGTCATTAAGATGTAATTAAGTGTTACTTCCTACATGTTTGACTCTTGTTTCCTTTATTGCACACATGCATGGATTTGTTTGATTATTGTGCTTGTCTTATCACATGTTGGTTGGGTGTTTTTACTTCAATCCTGTCCTTAAAATGAACCAAGCGCGATAAAATTTGATATGGAAATTGTGCATATAAAAACCGTTTTGTGAGTTTGTGTGCTTTATTTTATAACGGGGAGGGGCTGCGAAAGGTAATTATCTATCCTTTGCGCAAAAGCCACCGTTAAACAGGACCTAAAAAATTGAGGAATTTTATTATCCGAGGTCCAAAGAGGTTAAAAGAGCCCGAAAAAAATTGAAAGGCAATAAAAAGATATTCATGCCAAAAAAGGGCCATTTAAGTTTTTGCACCAATTCTCCAAAGTTTGAGAATTTAGATAACCTCTAAAAGAAAATATATATGAGGGAGTTTGGTTGGAGATTTAAAACGGGTTTGCACGTCCTTGATATGCTTGAAAAATGCGCTATATAGTTTTGGACGTTATTGGTGTGGAAATCATTTGACTTTGATTTATTGATTTGCATAAGACGATGTCATCTAAATTCAACAATTTTTACACCTAAGGATACCTTTAATGTTCATTCGTTAGGAGTACACGTATGCATCCTGCACATGTGATTGATTGAGTTGATTTACCTATCGAATGTGTTCACACCCATTCATTCCATTTCCATGACTTGGTTGTTTGAGTCTAAATCCATGGTGTGATTTTTGTATCATATTTGTTCATATTGGTATCCTATCTTTGTATGAAAAATTTGAAAAATCAAAAAATAGTTTGTGTTTTTTTTGTGTATACCGTGACACCCTGATTTTGCTTGTTTGATTCATTCTTCTTATTTGTCTATTTGGGGACATCATAAAAAGGGGGAGAAAGAATTATCATATTATGGGGGAGTTTTGAGATTTGACTTATGCTTATCATATATTGGTATCTATGTTTATCTCATTTCAAACTCGATACGTCACTTGGTATTTTTTTTATCTCATGTGTGTAGGTACTACATTGATGATCTCTGAATTGCACACCCTAATGAGAAAAGATTTGAGATTCTCGAAGATTTGAAGAAGAAACGATGGAGACTATTCATTTGTACCTTTTCCAGTTTTGGGTTCATGGGAGGGTAGATTTATATAGGCAATTTCATATTTGATAATTTGGATTTTTTATGTATGTACCGGTATAGACATAGGGGGAGATTTGTAAGGACATAATTCTCATGTCCGTTATCTTACAGTTTTGTATGTCATACGCCGCTACATTGGCTACATTTGGCACGTCTCTACACGATCACTCGCGACGGCCTCTATCCGAATTCCAAGCATCAAGCATTCAACAACTCCTAAATGTGTCCCTCATCTGCCGCAACGACTTCACGTTCCTTGATTTTAGGCACAGAATGCAAGTGGAACGAAAGGGAAGTCAAAACAGTGAAACAAGGCTTGATAGGGAAGTTCAAGGTCAAATTGGTAATTTTACAGCCACCATCCGGAGGACCGGTCAACTGAAAAGTTGAAGATCTTGCCGCAACGAAGATACTGGAAGAAACGGTACCTCGATCCGAGCTACGGTGAAGAAGTTATGACCATTTGAAGTTGGAGAAAATTTCCAAGAAAAAGACTTGGGAAAAATATGAAGTCTTCAAGTTTGACCAGCGCACTTTTTCGAACCGAGGCCCAAACCGGTTCGGTGGGGCGAACCGGTTCGCAGGGGACACCGAACCGGTTCGGTGTACCTGACGCTGGATAAGTTTTTAGTGTTTTAAAAATCCAGATCTCTTCATTTGTTTTTCCTATAAAAACCAACTTCGGGGGAGTTATTTTCCAAGACTTTAGAAGACGTTTTTGAGAGTCCAAATACCTCTAGTCTTCATATTTTTGAGTCCCAAGACTCATGTTTTGATTCACACAATTGCCAAACCTTTGTGAATCTTTTTGGTAACCCAAGAACACAACCTTGTGTTTGTTCAAACCTTTGTGGAGAGATCTTTGCAACCGAGGGCTGCGTGTCATTGCTAAGGGAGTCTCTACAAAGTTTTATGATTGCGTGTCATTGAGGAGAGCTGTGGTTCTTCTTTCGTTGTTTGGGCTGCGAGTCCTTGGAGGGTGCTGCGTGTATTCTCTTGCTGAGTTCAAGACTGCGTGTCTTTGTGGGTTGGCTGCGCGTTAATCCATTGCAGATTTCTCTATGTAATTGTAAGTTGCGGCTTGTATATTCATAGTGAAATAAAGGTTTTACCCGAAAGGGTTTTTTTCCTGAATTCTGTGTCTCAGCATATTTTTTGTGTCGCATGCTTTATATTTGATGGGTTGATTTAGATGCATGTTTAAGGGCTGAATTTATTTGATTTAAAAGTAGAATCTAATTAAATAAGGTTTACTTGAAAACTTGCGAGTTATTTTTTAATCGGTATCACACAGTCGCATACGACGTTTTCACCATTAATAAATAATAAAATAAATGCCAGAGAATATGAGGTATTACACTCACAATTGGCAGAGCTCCATGGGAGCGTAGTTCGTTGCGTTATCTTCAGGTGTCCTCTAACCTGCCTCAGTTTGGTTATACTTGTATGCAATGTCAATATTTTTCAACAATAGATCGATAGACCCCTCTTGGTTTTGTGTTGAATTCGAAGACACTAAGGTTGGACTTACTAGGCTCGATCGATAGACCTTAGCTCGATCTATTGGCCTCTCCAGATATTTCATAGTTATTGCATTTCCATTTCATATCTTTTGATTAAACAAACTTACTATATATAGTAAGTTTAGTTTTCTTTGTAATGGAGATTCATTTAGTTTAGTTTAAATCAGATATTTTGGAGTTGAGACTTTCTCTCTCCTAGGGTTTGTCCCATTTGGGTATGTAAAGTTACTATTCATTTTCTTTCTCATTAATTCTAGCATTCTAACTTAGTTTTATTGCTTTGTTATTTTTTTTCATTTATTTGTTGATTTCCTTCGTTTTATGCTATTTACCATGCTTTCAAGCTAAGTTAATTTATGTTGAGATTATTGAAGTCACCATAGATTATATAGTTATTTTTCTATGGTAGTGGTTTAGGCTAGTTTTGATGGGTTAAGTTCTTCTTGATTTTGCATTTAGGAAACTCAATGGAATATATCATGTATGTATCATGCTTGTGACCTTTCGTGTGTAATATTGGGAATAGTAATTGATGCTAAAATCAAATTATTCTTTTATGAGAATTTATGGGGTGATAACTCCAAGTTTTATTAATTGTGCAAATGAAGTATAATATCGATTAAGCTTTTCTCTCCATGTAACCATTTATACTAATTAGTCCATGATGAGGGTTATAATTCTCAATATATAGATTTTTTTCTAGCTAGTTAATTTATTTGCAATACCGACGTAGTGTTAATGCTAGTATAAAAACTTTTAAGCCAAAAGATCACCTTTTACACTTTTATTTGTGAAGTAATAAATCAATAGAATTTTTGAAATATTCTCTATGGATTCTCGTGAGGAAATAGAAGTGGAATAACTTAGCACTGAAATAAATTCTTCTTTGGAAACAAAAAGAGGTAAAAATTTGTCATTAACCTCAAATATTTTTTGAAGATCAATTCATTGAGAGCTTATCTAACTCCTCCAAAATTCAACTAATTCTTGATGATGAAAAATATATAAGAGTTGAATTTCTTTCCACACCTTTTGTTTCATTGTGATCAAACCATTACAAATATTACAAGAATCAGATGAAAGTCTTAAGTACTTTAACCATCTTCTTGTTAAAGAATAATTTTTTAAATGATTTTCATGATGGGGTTTTACAATACTTATGCTTTACCTCTCATTCGATTTGAAAAGTATTTTGGAGGAAACTTTAATTTTCTTAAGATCCAATTATACTTGTCCCCTGTTGTATCCAAATCATCCATCATCCACCTGTCTATTTGTCCTGTAGTTACTGATGGTTCCTTTTTATCGTAAAAAACAATCCCTCATTTCATAAATGGAATTATTATTTATTAAGGAACCTGAAATCAAATGGGAGTCCCCAATTAATCCCACAAGCTCAGCATGTTGTGTGGGTGGATCCCCAAATTTTTTTATTTTTACTACAAGATAAATTTCTTGTTAAATGGTTAGTTGTACATATTTGTTTTTTCTAGTTATTGTTAAAAAAATAATAAAAATCATTTTTCTGTTATCCTTTATTTATGTTTTGAATCATTAGACTCCCTCTATTCGGGGATCGCTCCATGTGGGTTAATCTCTATCTTTCCCTCTTATCAAAGTGCATTCTTAATTTCATTTTCGAACGAGCAGAGAAAAAATTTTTTTTTTTTTTGTCCTCCTCAACCCTTAGAAAAATATTTTTAACGAAAAACTCTGCTTCTACACTTAAATTTTTTTTAGAAAAATTATTCCAACACTCTAAGTGAACCGTTAAGGTATAAAAACACAACCTTACCAAAATTAATCTCATGGTGTCTTGAATGTTGAAGAACTTTGATATTCGGATCTGTCTTGACCCATGATTGAACTTGAATAAGTCTTTGACGGTTGTAGAGGTATACGACATACTCAAATGTGAATAGGACAATAAAATAATGTCCCTATAAATCTCCACCTATGTCTATGCCGATACAAAACAAAAACATCTGAATTATCAAATTAAAATGTCTATAAAAATCTAATACCCTCCCATGAACCCAAAACTGAAAAGGTATAAAAAATGCAAGTCTAAAACTTTTCTTCAAAATCTTCAACTTCAAATCTTTAAGCTTTTCTCAGCAGGGTGTGCAAAATAATGATCTTAAATTTTGTACCTACACACATGAGACAAAGAAAATTCCTTAGGGACGCATCAAGTTTGAAATGATATAAGAATAAATCAATCATCATTAATCAAATCTCCCCCATAATGCAAAACCCCCACATAATTCGTTCTCCCCCTTTTATTTGGCCGAAATTGACAAGAAAACGAATAAACAAAAATATACATGGAGTTGACACGACAAATATGCATAGCAAACATGAATCAAACCGCGCTCATGCAAAGGGTAACTCAAAAGATTCCATATATTATTTTCATTTTTCCATACAAAAATGCAAAAATAATTTTACAAAAATCACACACCATGAATTTACAGTAAGACAACCAAATCATTTAATTGGAATGAATGGGTGTGAACATATTCGATAGGTAAAATAATGTAATCAAATATAACATATGTGCACGATGAGTATGTTTACTCTTAATGAATGAATCTCAAAATTGTCCTTAGGTGTCGAAAGATATGAAATTAGATGAGAGCATCTTAATCAAATCGATAAATCACGGTCAAGCATGATTTTCACACCAATAACGTCTAAAACTATGTAACGCTTTTTCATGACTTGGTCAGGACGTGAAAACCTGTTTTATATTCCATCCAAACTCCCTCATAAATAATAATTCTTTTTATTTTTATTTTGAGGTGATGAAACAAAATAAATTGGCCCACTTTTGGCATATTTTTCTTTTTATTGCCTTTAAATTTTTCGGGCTCTTTTCAACCTCTTTGGACCTTGGCTTCTGTTTTTGTGCCATGTATTTTTTAGGCCCGATTTTAACGGTGGCTTGATCGAAAAGGATAAATGAGTACCTTTCGTAGCCCTCCCCCATTTTTCAAATAAAGCACATAAACTCACATCAACGGTTCTTACATGCATTACTTTCATTGTCAAGTTTTATCACATTTGGTTCATTTTAAAGATGAAATTGAGATGAAAACACATCGACCAACATGTGATAGACAAGAACAATATTCAAACAACTCCGTGAACGTGTGCATTCAAGGAACTCATGAGTCAAATATGTAGGTCGTAATAACAAATCACATCTAAATGACTCCAAACATTGTAAAGCACAAAAATGAAATGATGATGCATATCAAAACACTATCAAAGTAACATGGATATGGAATGAAATTATGGCTCGGTCATCCTAAATGTCCATTGATAAATGGTGCTAAATAAAATACAAAAATATTTTTCGATTTTTAAAAACTTTTATCAAAATAAAATCTTTTTTTATTTTTTTTCAAAATTTTTTAAAACAAAAAAATAATACAAAAAGACACAAGCCATAACACTAGCAAGAATATAACATGAATTAAAACTAGCGTGTGACAAACAAACCATGAAAACATAACCATCTATAAGATATAGTAAGAGAAGAATCATGAGCAAGCAATTGAGAATCAACTAGTCTATCATCTAGTGCCTCTAAAAGTGATTTCCTAACCCAAATAGGTGTGCAATGAGGCATGGGGTTTTGGAAACCCGGGGAACACTGGATTCAACTTCCTAGGACCTTTTCAAAGATCAAAACAAAAACGCTTAAGATGACTGATTATGCATGAAAAGTGCGACGCGTGTCAGACGTCGATCATTGTTTTAGTTTCACCGCGATAATACAAACAAACCTAAATTACGACTACATTCAACTGGTGAGTATAGCGGTAAGTCGGGTATCGAAAATCAACAGAGATGAGTTGCTAGAGTTTATAAGATTTAATACTCCGAAATAAAAGTGAAAAATATGATTACAAACTAAAAAAGAAAAGATTAATAAAAGGGAAATACTAATCTAGGCGAGAGTATTGAAACTAGATTAAGAAAACGAGTAAAAACTATAGGTTGCGTCGAATATCCCTCACCTGAGTTAATTAGTATAAAATGGACACATGGGTCGATGAGTTATTTAGAATGCGTCGGTTGTTACGCCCCTAAATCCGCATAAAAGCCTAATAAGATTTTGGCATCAACAAATACCCCGAAAATTATGCACACAAGGTGGGAAGCACGGGACATATATGATATGCCCAGTCTAATCTCCTAGGCATAATAGCTAGGACAATGCACCCAAAATAGACCCGTAAACACCATCATGAAAGCAAAGCAACGCGTCAACCCGAGTGAGTTCAATTCAAACACAACCTAATTTAAATTAGCTAGAAAGCATGGTAAAACGCGATAAAGGAAAGTGGTGAATAAAAGCGGTAAAGTTGTACTAGAAAGAAATTAAATCAAAGCATGTAAACCTCAATTAGAAAGCATGTAAATCTAATTATCAAAGAAAGAATTAAGGAAATACAACTATATTAATGGTAGATGAGATGGAAAATTCAACATACACAACCCATATGGTTGTCAACCCAAAGAGAAATGAAGCCAAGCTCTCAAAACCCATAAACCCTAAGCTAAACTAATTAAAACTAAATATATATGATATTACAACAAAATTGTGTTATATAGTAAGTTGAAATAAAAGAAAAGAAGAAAGAAAAGAAAAGGAAAATATCTACAGAAAACAGGGAATCAATCGATCGACCCCTTTGGTCGATCGATCGATGGTTGAAATTGTGGAAAAAATCTGAAGGATCGATCGATCGGTCCTTTTGATCGATCGATCGATTAAGTAGGGCAGCAACTCCTTTCCTCCTGTATTGGCTCGTATGAATTTCTCGTCGGCTAGAAATGCCGTAACTTCTTCATTCGGACTCGGAATTGTACATTGTTCGTCGCCATGCGAAACTTTCGAGGAGGGCTATAACTTTTGTGAGATGTCGTGCTAGGTGCCCAAACTGTGAATTGACCGAATTTCCCTTGAACGTGTGATTGCGTACGGAACTTGAGCGGAATGCATCTGAACTCCATTCTTAGTACCCAAATACCTACAAAAGCCCAATTATACCTCATATAGCATGTTAACAATATAAACCGAGGTTGTCTGGTTAACATGCTTAAATGTAGAGATTAAGGCACCCGAGGGGGCTAAAATGCATAGGTTCGACGGATGAAATACGCAATATTTGCGTATTATCAGTGACCTTTTCTAGCACAATGTGAACATGTGTAAACGGGTGGAACCACACCAATGGGTTGACCTTTTCTAACATCCTTGGGATTGATTGACCCTCTAAAACAAATAATGGTCTTGCCTTTAACACTGTAAACATGAGAACACGACGAGCCACTACCATTGCTACCAATACTAATCGTGTCTGTCAAATCATTTTTCATCTCCAAAAATTTTTACTCAAGCAAAGAATTAGACTCTTCCAATTTTAGGTACTCCTTCTCAAAATTTTCAATTATTCCTAGAAGGTTATCACGTTCACCCTTAAAATACACACACTTATCCCTAAGAGTCTCCTAAAGTGGCACAAACTCATTGATTAAAATATTTTTATCCTCTTTGTCATAAACACAAATCCTAGAATTTTTAAAGTCCTCCAATTCTTTTCCAAAAAATAAGACTCTTTCATCACTCACCTTTTTGGACAATTTTAAAACAGTAAAGTCACGGTTCAAAGCAACAAATTTCTCACGACAAAAATCTCTTTGATTTTGAAACGTTTGCAAAAGATCCATAGATGATTGAAAAGGAGAATTTTCTTTTTCCAAAAAATCAATTCTTTTCGCAAACATAAAATTTAAACTATTTATATCATCAAAACTCTGATTCGTGCAATCAACGGGGGCATCCTATTACATAAGTGCTCTATCAGAGAAATTACAATTTTTCACAAAACAATTTTTTTTATAAATATCAATATCACACAATTTTGCGAAAAACAAGGATCACTCGATAATTTTGAGAAACCCACTCTGATACCACTTTGAAAAAGTGGTGATCGCTTAAATAAGCTCTGATACCAATTTGTAACAGTATGTCTGATACTTGATTAAACCAAATTAGTAAATTTTGAAGTTAACCTTATTTAATCGGTGTTAATTTTTAATCCAATTTAATTCATCCCTAAAACATACAACTACGTGTGGAAAAATCAAAACCAGCATAAATAATTGTTGACACACAGATTTCGGGATAAACCCGTTTTGGGTAATACCTTTTATTTTACAAATAATACTGACAATGATTACAAGTGAAATCTATAATGGATTAATCGCAGTAAACCCACATAGGCAACAACTTAAATCAGCAATGGAATTCCATATTAACTCCACACAAACTGCAGTTCAGTCAGCCCAGGAACACCCACGAGTACTCACTTTGACATGCAGTCACGTCAGCCTAGCACCTCCTTCAAGTGGCACCTAGATCAACAATATAGATATTCTCTATAAGAGAAACTTCACAAAATTATTTTCTTGGGTTCCAAAATAATTCACATAAAGATTGGGATGATTTAAGGATTGAAAACAAATGAATTTGAACCCTAAATGAAGAAGATAAAGGATTTTGTCGATTTTCAGTGTTTGCAAAGACTAAGACGTCAGGTCTTCTTAATGAAAACAGAGTGGTTTAACACCCTTTATATAAAAAACTTAAGGCGATGCGTCGCTCAAACAAAACTTGTATGTCATTTGAACGAACCAAGTTGTCGCTCGAACGAGACTTAGCGCGAGATGCCATGTCCCTCGAATGACTGACTTATCTTGCTCGAACGAGATGAATGAAAAATATTTTTTTATTCTTGTCTGCCTCAACACTTAGAAAAATATATTTGACGAAAAACTCCGCTTCCACAATTAGAAATTTTTTTAGAAAAATTATCCCAACACTCTAAGTGAACTGTTAAGGTATTAAAACACAACCTTACCAAAATTAATCTCACGGAAGCTTGAATGTTAAAGAACATTGATATTCGGATCCATCTTTACGCATGATTTAACATGAATAAGTCTTCGACGGTTGTAGCGTTATATGACATACTCAAATGTAAACAGGACAATGGAATAATGTCCTTACAGGTGTCTTTCGTGAGATTACATTTTTCGTTTAAATTTATCATTTTTCATTATTGGCATGTGTGCGACTTTGCCTTTTATTTAAATTTATATTTATTCCCTCATGCCCCAAGTTCTACACCATTCTTTACCATTTCATTTGTGTAGTTTAATACCCGGTGAGACTTGAGTTGTTACACGCTTGAACTTTTTTCTAGATTATAAGAGTTTTGACCAAAAGTTCTATTCCTGCCACCTACACGCTTTCATGATTTCAATATATGAAGTTTGTCTAATAAATTGCTAGTTTAGGAACTCTCACATGCTAATATCTTGTTAAAAATATTTTGATAATGTTGACTTTTCATTGGAGTGTGGGAAACTATGTTGAGAGCAATTCGATGGTTGTGAGTATCATCACGAAAAACTCTCGTAAGATAAAACTCATCCATTAGGGTAACCTATGGTTTAAACGGCTTGTTGCATAATCTAAATGAAATTTTGTTGCCCCATAAAAATGGATTTTATTTATACTTACATACACCATGGCTACGGTCTTCTTGTTAGACTTTTCACTTCATTGTTAGGGACCAACAAGGGGTTAGTTAGTGGTGTGATTAGTTTCAAATATTGTATCTTATTGTACATAATTCTATGCAATATATCATTACCATGCTCGTTGAATCTCATACTTATGCTAATTTATTATTTAAACCATTAATTTCACTGTTAATCTGTTGTAGAATCTTTATTTGAGCTTTTATAAGTATTTGGATGTTAAATGAAAACTTCAAAAGGCATTCTGAGTAAGAATCATCCATGAACCACCTTCAAGGATAAAATGGGAATTTCATAAAGTTAGTGAAGAACTCAAACCCTGCATAAATATTGTAGAACCTGAAACAAGAAACATATCAATTTAAATGGTGCATCAATCTACTGTTAAATGAAGAAGTTATGAAGAGTCAAAGTTGGAACCAAAGAAAGTCAAAGTCAAAGCCTTCGTCATGAAGTCAACCCAAAAGCCAAAGCGATTCAGATCGATCCAATCCATCTGGATCAAACCACTTGATTGTATATTTTCTATAAATAGGATCCTCCCTCGCCTCATTTTACAGGCCAATTCACTGTCATTCTATCTTTCTATCAAGAAATTAGTTCTGTTATTAGTTTTTAATAAAGTTTTAGTTTTTCTTAATTAATTAGTTGCTTTATTAACTATTTTATTACGTTTATATTTAGTTTATTACTTTTATAATTAGTTTATTTCCTTAATAATTAATTTATTCCTTTGATAATTAGTTTACCACATTTATAAATATGTCTCACTAGTTAAATAGGTTGTGGATTATCATCACACCCATTTGAAAATAGTGTTTTCCTTTGATATTTGGAAGTACAGAAGTACAATCATCGCTTAATATATATTGAATTTAATACTATGGAGGTTTCACATATAATGTCAAGTATTATGTGTTTTCATAATCTTACTATGAGATCCATTGTATGTTAGAAGTTCACTCTTATGATTAAAGTTTTCATTTTTCATTTAAGGCTCATACCTTTCATGTTTAATCGCTTGCCTAAGTGAGAGTGTAACCATTGAAACAACTAATATATTCATAGCTCGAATTCACATATCTCAAAGGTAGAGGAAATAATCCACAACCTCCTTCGTATTTATTTTATGTATAAAATCATGTTAACACAAAATCATCTTTTACATTTATTTAAAGTTTTAAATCAACTAAATTCCAACATGTGTTTTCTGTGAATTCAATACCATAGGCATTGCTATACCTATATAATAAGTGTAGTAAATATTTATGTTTTTGTCTTGAGGCTGTAAACCAAATAATGATAGTGTTATTACACGGCCATTCGATTTTCCCTCAATCATTCTACATCGTTGCAGCGACTGCTCAGCAAAAGTCCCGAACTTTGTAATGTTTTGTAAAGGCTTTGTTTAGTTTGAAACTTTCTCAAACAAACATATGATATACTAAAGCAATGATTTTAATACTTTGATATATATATATATATATAAAGTGTATATTTGCATACATATATCATTACTATTAAAAAGTATACCAACGCACAAATATTTTAACACATCTTCTATTTGAAGAAAATCAAATTTTAGTTGTGTCAACCAGGGGTGTTCTAAGTCATATAAGCTCTTTAACATTATCCTAAAACTACATTCTCATTAGTTATGGCATGAGGTATCACTCGAATGAAGAGTAAGAAGTTTGATCTTGAATTCTTGAACATGAAGTTTTCAGAACAACCCAAACTACGACTTTAAGTTTTCTGGTAACGGAATAAGACAGTCCTTGATTCGAGGACACTTAAGCATGCATGTTATCTTAAACTACAGTCCTATCAAACTCTAAGGACTTGTGTTTTGTCTTGGAATTCCTAATAATCATTTACTTAAAGACCAAGAAAAAGCACAAAAATTATGAGGAAATAATGCGTCGTATTTTAAACTTCAAAATTAATAAGAAAAGAATTAAGAAATTACATTAAATCTTACTAGGAAAATAGCATTAGCTACGTGATATCTTGATGCATTATGTTCAACCTACATACAATGGATACATTCTTAGATATGAATGGATTCCATTAGCTCATGAGAATTCTTGGGAGATTGCATAATTACCAGGCTTTGACATGATCAGCTACCCTTCATACCAAGATATTATCCTCTAGTAATGAAACAACTATTTGTCACAATCTATTTCCCTTTCATATGGATGTCTTAATAAGAAGGGGATAGGTCACGCTTCCCTTAGGCCTATTTTTATCTTTTAGAGTCTTAGTAATCTTGTTATTTTCCTTTTGGGGAGTCAGAGATATTTATCATGGTTGAGTTATGGGAAGGATCATTCCTTTTGTGAACCTTGAAGGGTTTCGAATGAGTAGTGGAAGAATTTCCCTTGATATCATCGAATAAGATGGGAATGTTGCGCGGATCCATTTTATTGTTTCTCTTTTAAATAAAAGTTCTGTATTGATGTGTATTCGTTGGAAGTTACTGCATCAACATTACTTATGTCTAAGAAGTCAAATGATATGGAAGTCTAATTGGATTTGACCCTAAAAATCCCATATCATGATAAGGGTACGCCCTCACAAATGTATCCAATATATCTTAAAGGAATCAAGGTTTCCCTATTGGTTGTCCAGCCATAAATGTTTTACTAAAAGAGATGAATGACCAAAAAATGCCCACCGATGTTTGGGTGATCGGCAGAACTTAAAGGTTCTTAACTGACCAAATTTTCACAAAGTTGGAGAATTTAACTTGGTCATTATAAGTTTATTCATTCTTATGTAAATCAAATAAGAACGATTGACTAAATTTCATCACAAATTTAGAAAAAATAAAGATCAAAATACGGCTATCTTCGATATGTTTCGCTCTTTGGGGGTATTCGGGCAACATAACGGGTGTCTCCTTAAGTATGGGTTGATGATCCTAATTTCTCATAATGAACGCATACTCTAAGTATTTATAATTCTATTAAAGGATATTCAAGAGCAGAACTTGCACAAATTTTCGTCCCTTTAAGTAATATGCATTATGCTTTACAAGAATGATGGAACAGGAGTAGAGGATTTTATTGATTTTCGTGTTGGTGCCATGGGTTTTAATGAAACAAGGGATTCACTACATATTCAAAATTTCTTGGTCTAGGAAAAACCTAGGATACTCATAAAAATGGAACAATAGAGAGTTTATGGGAAAGGCAACCCTTGCCTCGGTGATCATTTATGAGGATAACTAGGTGTTATTATCTACATTATAGGGATTTATAGGACTCACCGGTTACTTGATGGTCACCCACTTAAAGAAGTATTGTCTTCTCAATGGTGTTTTCATTAATCTTATATTTATTATGTAAACTAAGGATGGAATATGAAAACAAAATTAGAAAGTCAAACTAAAAATTTGAAAAGATTATAGAGGAAGACAAAGACATACAATTAGGAAATAGGGGATCTTTGAATGTTGGTTGGGTGATAGTTTCTTTCCTTTTTCTTAAAATGGTGATAAATGGAGGAAATAATAAGAAATAAAGTTTTATTGGGGAAAAATCATTACTTCTTCTCTACCAAGAATTCCCATTCGTCATTATAAGAGTTTACCATATGAAGGAAGAGTGACACACATGAAACCATTGATTGATATTTTCACACAATGACTAGGGGAACCTTAGCGAACAAACATCCATGTTTTATTAAAATTTAAAGACTTGAGGAAAATTTTGGGCCCTGGAATTTTTATCATTTAATTAATTGGGCCAATGAAAGATTGGAGAGACCAAGGATACCACAATTATTATACACTCCTGATAACTGGATGGGTAATTTCAAGATTATTGATTATCATTTGGGATAATCGCGATAGGAATAGTTCAATTGTAATTGTGATATTAATTATACACATACAAATTGTTGAGCCACACCCTATAATGAACATTAAGAATTGATTGTATTAAGTATTTGCCAAATTATATTATTTCTTAAATGTGATAGAAAATATTCTCCTTCATTTGGATGTAAATACATTGTTGAACAACTTACACTCTAGTATCCTTATGTTTGCATGATTAATTCTATTTTCGTTTATACTCATAAATTGGTATATGTGATTTTCACACCTTTATTGGTATTTTTTTCTACTTATGAATCCCAAAATATTTGTTCTCTAAGGAACCTTGAATATAAGGAATAGTGTGAACATGAATAATAATAAGAATAAGATTCGTCCTCAAGTGATGTGTCCACCATTGGAATTTATCAAGAAGAATTGGTAAGAATTTGTTCTCCTTGAAGAAAACATAAATAATAAAATCAATAAGTTAGAGACTTCATTATTAAAAATAGTTTCTTCTCCAGTTACACTTATTGAAATATATTTACATACTAGACCATTTGATAGGGATGGATATGTTAGTGGTGTAGTTTAATATTTGTAAACTTCCTCCGTCAAAGATTAACATGGTTCCATTCTTCAATCTATTTCCTTTAAAATAAAAATGAGTGTTTCCTCAACCTTTAAGATGAATTATTTGAAGGAGGTCTATGTTAATCACAGTAATAGATACATATAAGTCGTTTGGAATATATTCAATGAGAGAAGAATGGAATATTATTCAAAGAAGTCGGAATAAAATGGTGCCTAGAGATTTTAATGTATAACCATCGTCTTTAAAGATGACATTATACAAATGCAAACCTAGATTTGGGGCTAACCCCAATGCATATTCAAATTTGGGCTTAGAACACCATGAAAATTCTTCTAACCAAAATGAAAAAATGAATCGAGAGGAGATAAATCCCATAATATCTAGAGGCCTAATAATTGGGATGGAACTCAAGTGCACTCTAAGGTCTACATAAGTATTTTCAACTCTTTTAATTTATTAGTTAATAATAAAAATATAAGTCCTACTAAAACGGATTTTGCAATTTAATTAGTACAAGTATATTTTCAAAACCAATAGATTGAAATGTTAGTAATATCCCTTTTAACTAAAAATACCAACTCAGTTTTTATGGGTAGTAGAGAAAATTGTCCACTTGGTTGGGCTTGATTTTTTTTCTTTGCACAAGTCTCCAGTTACTAGTCCAATTAAATGTCAAATCCGACATATTAATATTAATTCCAAACATAATTCCGCATGAAATCTTATTACATAATCATCTAAACCTCTAATAAACTACAATAATACTTATAAACACTTTTCAAATACTTCTATTAGTAACATTAACTTATCTTATATAATAACCCCTTTTGAGCTTTCAATGTAATCTAACATCCAACCCAACATCCAAACTACGATAATGACAATCATAAATAATGAACAATAACGTTTTAAACATGTTCTTCTAAAGACGAAACTCGTCACAACCTTCTGACCTCTAAAGGTCACTCCTCAACATTGAAATGTTTTTAGCCAAAACTTACATGCCTGCAAAGTTTTAAATTTACCTCAAAACGAGCCTCAGAAAAAACATATCCTCCCATTTCTCTCAACTTACATCCACGTGTAGGCCCAGATGATGGGGGTTGATAAAAGGGGAATAAAAACTTAACCCATGAATCTTTACTTGATTATTAATATGAAGAAAAAAACAAAAACTAGGTTTAAAGACCCAAATCTAGGGTTACAAAAGCAATACCTTTGCATATACAGCTGCAATCTGATATGGAAAAAGGTATTTGTTGATCATGATAGGTTGCCTTATTTTGGTCCTCTAAAATCTTTCTTGTATCCACCAAAAATCTTAGATCTTCTAGTATATGATCCTCCAAAGCTAGGTAGGTGTATATGCACCGCTTGAGATGAAAACTCTACGATTTGAGTGAGATGTGGACTTGTCTCTCTTAGCCTCTTCATAAAAACATGAATAGTGTTTTATATCCCCCTATCTAACCCTTAAAGATGGATATGATTCTTAAAACCCTACCTTAAAGTAATATATATATACATATATATATATATATATATATATATATTACTTTAAGTTATGGCCTTGGGCTAAATGGGCTTTTAGAGAGTCTAAGCCTACCTACTAGGGCATATGGACTATAATAGGGACCAAAGATAAATAATTAAGTTGGATTCTAAATAAATATTCAAAAATCCCAAATTACAACCTTATAATTTATTTTATTTCTTTATTTAATCATAATTAATTCCACTAAATACTTATGACTGTACTATAATTTAATTATCTCATAAATCACACGGATATAATGATATCTTATTCTAAAAGTTAATTTGGTAAATAATGCCATTTCCCAAGTTAAACTTTCAATACCCTCTTAGTCAAATAAATTTGATGCTAATTTATTTTAACCAGCATCTAATCAATTCCTTGATTCTTAGAATTAACATATTTTCTATTCCACGGGATCATAAAATAATTCAGTGGTCAAGTTTAATTAGTGGAAACAAAATTTTATAAGTCTATCAAGTGGGTATCCCAATCCAAGATCTTTATTGGATGCGGATTCCTCCTAATTATTATCTCAGGCCTACTCACACAATTTGTTCCCATAGCAATCAAAGAAATAATTTACAAGCATTCTAATCCTCAGAACCCTCAGGATTAAGAATGTATGAACCCTTTGAAAATGGTGTAATATTACCTTAGTGTAATAAAGACAACCTTTATACTTAAATCTCATAGATTGTATTATTCAATACGTTCCTGGATGGACCGGTCCCAATCCTCTTTTTAACTATCATATAAGTTCTCGAACCATTAAACAGGTTCACGTAGTTTGACATAAACAACTAGGATTATATACAAAACCATGTCAATAGGATATCAACTCCCATCTTGTTTATTAATTATTCAATTGTACTCGAACCGTCATTTCAATCTCCTATTATCGAGGCAACCCAACTCACCAAAATTTGTACTAAGTACAACTAACCGACAAATAATGAATAATATATTTAAAAAATAAAATAAAGAATTCTTACAAACATGATTCCCATTTCAACCTGAACTAGATAATCTTTTTATTAATGAATAAAATGTAATTACATGGTTTTAAGAGTAAAAGATAAACATCTTCCACATTTATCTTAAAGCCATGTGATAATGCATTTGACTCCGATTCCCTTTACATGGCAATCAAATGCATTAAGTTCCTCTTATAACGATTTGCTTGGTTATCCTGATGCGATCTTGGTCATGATAACGTCCCCCATCTGCACGATCTCTTGTATAAGGTGATACTTTCACGCAATGTACTTTTACCTCTTATGAGTACTTGGTTCTTTTAAATTTTTAACCTCACATCTGTTGCCATAATAAAGTATAATTGTTGACTACACTGAAGGAACCACACCCAAGTCACTTAGGACGTTCTAGAGCCAAACAACCTTCTTTCTTACCTCCGAAGAGAAAATATATTCACCTTCCATGATTGAATAAAAAATACAAAATTGTTTGATACTCTTACAACTTATGGATCTACCTCCAAGCGTAAAAAAATATCTTACGGTTGATCTCATGTAATCCTTATCCTATTAAAAATCTAAGTCTGTGTACCTAATGGATAATAAAATATCTGCTAAGTAAACCAACACATAATTTCTAGTCATTTTCACGTACTTGAGAATGTGCTTAACAAAAATCTAGTTCTCCTCACCTCGTTAGACTCGAACCTTCTAACCATGCCAACGATGAAGCATATACCCAATCTTGTACACAACATATCATACATAAGGATGCCGACTGGAGAAACATAAGTTATATTCATCATCATCTCTATTTTATCAGGTGTCATTGGACATTCATCCTTAGATAAATAAATTACATGCCTGAAATGGAGAAACCCTTTCTGAGAATCTTGCATACTAAACCTTGGGATCACATCATCGATATAAATGGCTTGGGACAATCCCAGCATCTTATTTTTACGATCACGCATAATCTTGAACGCAAGAATGTGACTAGCTTATTGTTGATACCAAAATTAATATGCTGATATAGACGAATAATAAGAAGACACGTGGCACAATAACAACGAGGAAGTCTATTTCCCCGACCAAGTCATACTCACTACGAGCAACAAGTGTACTCCGAGGAACTCCAACTCTCCGAGGATCTCCTGAACAACGAGCAACAAAGGCGGTCCGAACTGCATCTCGGCCACAACATTGATTGCCAGATAATCAACAGTTAAACTATTCATTGAATGCTTATCATTTAGATGCACACGCTTAAAGGGCATTAAATGTATCACCCTTTCAGATGAGAGCCTCAGGGCTATAAATACATTGTATCACCCTCATTCAAAGGGACCGGAATTTCTTGATAGAATTTGTAATCAAGAATTCCCAAAACACTCAGCAATAACATAACAGTGGACGTAGGCCATTCTTATAAGGCTGAACCACTTTAAAATTCTTTGTCTAATTTATTTATCTGTGATTGAATAATTAGAGTGATCTAATTTTTTACATCAACAGATTGGCGCCGTCTGTGGGAAACGACTGTTGTTATCGTTTTTCACCAAAAATCATTCATCATCAATGGCAGATAATCCGGAATCCAGTAATCGAAATGCTGGAAATGCTGGAAATCTTCCAAATCCTTCTGCACCTCCAGATCTGGCTGGAATCATGACGAATCTGGCTCAAGGACAAACCGCCATGCAGGAAACCATGCGACAACTCATACAAACCCTTCACGGTGTTGCACCTGCACATTCGGGACAGCGAAGTGGGCAGAGGCAAACCTATTTACCTTATTCACGATCCAGGCGTACGGAGACGTATCGTAATGAGGAATCTGATGATTTCTCTTATCAACCTGGGCAAACTTCATCAATATGGGCTACAGATACTGAGCAACGTGTTACTCTCTCTCCAAAGAGGACCAGTGACTTGGAAATACTAAGCAGGGTGTCTCCTTTCAGTCGATTAGGCCCTAGGAGGAATAAGAGTCCACCTAAAGCCATGTCGAGGAGTTTTCGACAACCATCAGATCTAAGAGAAGGATCAGCACAATCACGACCAGTTGCTCGTCGAGATAGATCTCAGGAAGCTACGTCAGAACAATCAATTGCTCGAACTAATAGGCCCGAGGAAGGAAATGATGCGTGGAAAGGATCCATTCAGCGGTTGGAGGATAGATTGGGAGAAATGGCTAAGGCGAAGAACCCCCTACAACGAACTTTTGTTCAAGGGACACCTTTTGTACAGGCCATTGTGGATTTTCCTACACCGTCGAAATTTAAAGCACCCGTGGTGACCCCCAAATATGATGGAAAGACAGATCTTGTTCTTCACATAGAGCAATATCAAGCTGCTGCTGACATCTATGCCGTCCCCGACGAGATGAGATGCAGAGCATTCTCGAGAACTCTTACTGGATCTGCCCAGATATGGTACAATAATCTTCCTCGGGGTAAGATTTCAACTATCTTTCAGTTGGCCGAGTTGTTCATTGGAAATTTCTGTTTTGGAGCAAAGCCAGTAAAACGAGTAGCACACTTGTTAAGTGTTAGACAAAAATCTGGTGAGAGTACTAGAGATTACATAACTCGTTTCAATAACGAGAAGCTAGAAGTCATAGATTATGAAGAAAAGACAACAATCACCACCTTGATGAGTGGGTTGTTGCCTAACAAGTTGTATTACCCTTTGGCCAAAGATCCACCTACAACTATGTCAGAGTTGATGGCAAAAGCGGCCAAAATCATGAATGCCGAGGAGGCTATGGCTGCGAAGAGGAATATGGATAAAGAAACCAAGGTGGAAGTCGACAAATCTAAGAAGAAAGAGCATAAGGGTAATGGCGGTGACAAGCACTCCAAGAATAATAGGTCGTCATGGGAAGTCCTGAAGAAATTCGATAATTATATTCCTTTGAAAATGGGTATTAATCATGTCTTGGAAGAAATCAAGAATAACGAGGAAATAAAGTGACCAAAGAAGCTGATGTCAGATCCTGACACGAGGAATAGGGAGAAATATTGCGAGTTCCATAAGGATCATGGCCATATGACCAAAAATTTCATAGCTCTTTAGAACGAGATTGAAACACTCATCCGAAGAGGAAAGCTAGCAAAGTATGTTGATCGGGGAGGTGAAAGAAGAAATAATGACCGGACTAGAGAAAGGTCTAGATCTCCTCATCGAGCAGAGGAGAAAAAGAAGAGAAACCATGAAGATGATCCAGATGATGACCCCGATCTTCCCAAGAAACCAAGACAGCCAGAACGAGAGGTATTTTCAATACGTTTTGGATCATTTGATTGTAATGTCATTACAGGAGGAGATGCAGGAGGAGACCTTACTGCAGAAAGAAAAGCTTACCTCGGAGAAGCTCAAGCTTGCTCGTACATTCAACGAATAAATTTGGCTGAGGATGATCGCCCGAGGAAGGTAAACAAAGAGAAGCTGGTCATTGGTTTTTCAAAAAAAGACCTTGTAGGTGTTCTTTACCCTCACGACGACCCTTTGGTGATCAAAATGAGGATGAAAGAAGTAATGATTTCAAGGGTTCTGGTAGATAATGGTAGTTCGACAGACATCATGTTCTACTCATGCTTTGACAGTTTAAATTTAAAATTATCTCAATTGGAGCCTTATCACAGACCTCTCCTAGGTTTTGCTGGCGAGAAAGTTTTTCCACTTGGAACGATAAAGTTGGATATATTTATTGGAACTTGGTCTGCTTGTCGAACAGAAAGAATACGCTTATTTGTGATGGATAAGAACATGCATTCAGCTTACAACATCATCATGGGAAGAGTTGGTTTGAAAAATTTCAAAGCAGTTCCATCTACAGTACATCAGTGCTTAAAATTCCCAATAAATTTTGGAGTAGGAGTTGTGAAAGGTGATCAAAAAGTAGCTCGGGAGTGCTATTATTCGTCTGCCGAGCAAGAGGATCTTGAAGAGTCAAGGAAAAAGACTACTACCTACCAGGTGGATGAAGGTACAGAAATTGAAACACTTGATCCCAGAGATGAATCCCAACTTGTAAAAGGACAGGTGGTGGAATCTACAGAAAATGTTATTCTGGACGAGGAGCACCCTGAACGAATAACCCAGATAGGTTCGACGTTGGATGCTTCAATAAAATAGGAGTTGATAACTTTCTTGAGAAACAGGAAGAAAACTTTTGCATGGAGTCATGAAGACATGCCAGGAATAGATCCAAACTTCTTATGTCATGAGCTCAATGTGAATAAGGAGATCAAGCCTGTAAAGCAGAGAAGAAGAGTATTTAGTCCCGAGAAGAATCAAGCTATACAAGAGGAGGTCGATAAGCTCCAAAAAACCCAATTCATTGAAGATGTGAAATATCCAGACTGGTTAGCAAATGTGGTGATGGTAAAGAAGAAAAACAATAAATGGAGAATGTGTGTTGATTTCACCGATCTCAACAAGGCATGCCCAAAGGATCACTTTCCATTGCCCAGAATGGATCAACTAGTGGATGCTACCTCGGGACACGAGCTGCTCAGCTTCATGGATGCTTACTCTCGCTACAACTAGATCAAAATGAAACCTGAAGACAGGGAAAGTACTTCTTTTATTACCCCTAGAGGAACTTATTGTTATAATGTTATGCCTTTTGGTCTGAAAAATGCAGGTGCGACAGACCAGCGGCTGATGAACAAGGTTTTTGCCGAACAAATCAGTTGCAATATAAAAGTCTATGTCGATGATATGCTGACAAAGAGCAAGAAACCTGCTGATCATCTAGTTGACTTAGGTCAGACCTTTGATCAACTGGATAAATACCAAATGAAGCTCAACCCGACGAAGTGCACATTTGGAGTACGAGAAGGAATGTTCCTCGGATACATCGTCAACCAGCGAGGCATAGAGGCAAATCCAGAAAAGATCAAAGCTCTTTTAGGGTTACGATCTCCAACGACGAAGAAAGAAGTACAGAGTCTTACAGGACGAGTTGCAGCGCTCAACAGATTTGTATCCCGAGCAACTGATAGATGCCTTCCATTCTTCAAAACACTTCGAAAAACTTTCGAATGGAATGATGAATGTGAGAAAGCCTTTCAAGACTTGAAGAAATATTTGGGAACACCTCCACTGTTTTCCAGGCCAGTAATGGGAGAATAGTTGTACTTGTACCTGGCAGTATCAGAGAATGCAGTCAGATTGGCATTGATCAGAATGGAGAATGGGGTCCAGAAGCCAATTTATTACACAAGTAAGGCTTTCCGAGGTGCGGAGATCAGGTACCCAAAGCTAGAAAAATTGGCATTGGCATTAATTGAGGCAAGTAGAAGAATGAGGCCATATTTCCAGGCCCATACCATCGTCGTGTACACCGACATGCCATTACGACAAGCCCTTCATAAGCTAGAAAAGTCAGGGAGACTGATGTACTGGGCAATAGAGCCCGGTGAATATGATATTGTGTATGAACCCAGATCATCATTAAAAGGGCAAGCTGTAGCAGATTTTATAGCAGAATTTACATATCCTGATACCCCCGAGGAACAAAAGTTGCTCGCTGACCGACCTGTGGATGTTACAGGATCAACAGACATAAGCTCAGACCAACTCCGATTGGTAAAAGAGCCTGTGGATGTAGAAAGATCATCAAATTCGAACTCAGACCAACTCCGGTTGGTAAAAGAGCGAGAAGAGATGGTCGATGAAGAGAAAAAAATACCAGGGGAGGATGAAAAAAAACAACAAATATTTCACCGAGGAACTCTGTCAGATAAGAAATTTGAAGACGAGTTACCTACATGGAGATTATATGTAGATGGGTCATCTTGCACAACGGGTTGTGGAGCAGGGATTATTTTGAACACCCCAGACAAGATTGACATGGAATATGCTCTGTGATTCCAATTCAAAGCCTCCAATAATGAGGCTGAGTATGAGGCCATGATAACAGGTCTTAATTTAGCAAAGATTATGGAAGCACAGCAAGTGATGGTATTCAGTGATTCTCAATTAATTGTGAATCAGATGATGGGAACATATGCAGTTAAAGGAGAATTAATGGTCAAGTATCATGCCAAGGTGATAGAGTTATTGGCAGAATTTGATGTCATTCAATTAATCAGAATACCGAGAATGGAAAATGCACAAGCAGACGCACTGGCTCGACTAGCATCAGCTACTCGTACCGAGCTACGAAGAACGATACCAATTGAAGTATTAGAAAGTCGGAGCATAGCTGAAGACCTGACGATGAATATTATTACCCTTGATTTAGGACCATCTTGGATGGATCCCATCAGGGCATATATTGAGGAAGGAGAATTACCGGAGGATAAGCTCACTGCCAAGAAATTGAAGTTTAAAGCTGCTCGGTATGTACTAATTAATTGTGTTTTGTATAGACGAGGAATTATGGAAGGTTTGCAGAGATGTGTACATCCCTCCGAGGTGAAAGAATTTATTGAAGAGATCCATGAAGGGTCATGTGGAGCCCATGTAGCAGGTCGAACACTTTTGCAAAGGGTAATGACGCATGGGTACTACTAGCCAACGATGAGGGTTGATTGTATATCCTATGCCAATAGATGTGATAAATGCCAACATTTTTCCTCCATCCGACGAACTCCACAAGCATTGTTGACACCCATAACTTCCCCTTGGCCATTTTCCATGTGGGGAATTGATTTGGTTGGACCACTGCCGACGACCCGAGGAAGGTTCAAATACCTCGTTGTCGCAGTGGATTATTTTACTAAGTGGGTAGAAGCTGAGCCACTTATTGATATGACATACAAGAAGGTGTACCAGTTCGTTTCGAAGAACATCATCTACCGATATGGTCTCCCTCATGCCTTCATCACAGACCATGGAACACAATTTGATAACGAGGAGTTTGCTGCCTATTGTCATCAGTCAAACATTTTGAAGGTTCATTCAGCGCCAGGCCATCCTCAAAGCAATGGACAGACTGAAGTGACGAACAGAACACTACTAAATGGTTTGAAGAAGAGGCTAAGTGAGGCTAAAGCTAATTGGATTAATGAGCTACAGTCAGTATTGTGGGCTTACCGAACAACTCCCCGAGCAGCAACTGTAGAATCACCATATATGCTGGCATTTGGAAGTGAAGCCGTAATACCTGCCGAGTTGGGTCTTCCAACACTCAGAGTGCTGAATTTCAATTCCCCAGTCGGCGACTTAATGAGAAGATTGGATTTGGATATGCTCGAGGAGGTTAGAGAAGAGGCAGCCATTAGGAATGCTGCTTACCAACAACAAACAGCTCTGTTCTATAACAAGAGGGTGAAGAAATGCGACTTAAAAGAAGGAGATTACGTGCTAAAGAAGGTCATTCAGAAGCACAATAAGTTGGAAGCAAACTGGCATGGACCTTACCGAGTTACAGAAGTTGTTCGACCAGGAACTTACCCAATAGCAACTCTAGAAGGAGAGGAATTTAAGAATGCATGGAATGCTGAACACCTACGCAAGTATTATCAGTGATGTAAAAAGTAAAGAAATTCCATCAATATGAATAAAACGATGATGTTTCGCCATTTTCTTTCTTTTATTGAAAGTTTTTCGGGGAATACTAGTGTGCAACACTACACTACGCTGCTCAGCAATAAAAGCAACATGATAGTTCAAACCCAGACCAACTCCGATTGGGAAAAGGGCGAGAACAAACTATACTCCTTTGGTTAGGAGGCGTACACTAGCTCAGACCAACTCCGGTTGGTAAAAGAGTTTGTGGACACGATAGTTCAAACTCAGACCAACTCTGGTTGGTAAAAGAGTGAGAATACCCCATACTCCTTTGGTTAGGAGGCGTACACTAGCTCAGACCAACTCCGGTTGGTAAAAGAGTTAGTGGACATGATAGTTCGAACTCAGACTAACTCCGGTTGGTAAAAGAGCGAGAACACGATAGTTCGAACTCAGACCAACTCCGGTTGGTAAAAGAGCTAGAACAAACCATACTCCTTTGGTTAGGAGGCTGACACTGGCTCAGACCAATTTTGGTAAAAGGGCAAGTGGACATGATAGTTCAAACTCAGACCAACTCCGGTTGGTAAAAGGGCGAGAACAACAATGCCAATCTCGGTTAATGCCAACTTATGTTGGTCGGGAGGTAAGATTATTACAGAAAATACAATAAGTTCCTCGAAGAACAAAATATTCCAAACTGAACCAAGTATAGTTGGTCGGGGATAAAAACCCACTAACTGTAGTTGGTCGACGAGGAGAATTTATCGACCTTGGTTAGTCGGACACATTTTAAAGACAAAAAGTTACCAAGTATGGTTAGTCGGGGATAAAAACCCACTAACTGTAGTTGGTCGACAAGCATAATTTAACAACCTTGGTTGGTTGGAAAAATTTTAAACATTTTTATACTCATTACTTTATTATTAAGTGATCGAGCAACATTTCTGATACTTCTAACTTTTTACTAAGTTGATCGATGAACCACACAATATTGTTATGCAAGCACAAATATAAAGTGTTTGATAAGCACAAACAATAGCAATATAGATTTGTAAGCAAAAAATGAAAGTCTTTCATTAAAATTCAAAATAAATTACAAGTTACATTGATAGTTATATGGATATGCATACTAATTGTTACATCAGAAATTCCTATTCTATTTGTTTTTTTCCCTCAGCTTTTGATATAGGTTCCTCGCCAGTAGGCGGATCATTTAAAGACTGAGGAGAGTTAATAAAGTTCAAATCCTTTAGCATTCTAACGTTCATCACAGAAAGACGATCTAGAAGATGCTCGGGACGAGAAACCTCAAATTGAGAATGTAAACTGCAGTCACCGAGGTACTTTGCAATTAAGCTCCGAGGAATGGCACGAGCTGGGATCCACTCCATGTCCAAATTGAACGGTGGCACAGGCAAATCAAGAAATCCGGGCTCATAGTAGTCCCATAAATAATGTCCCTGCTCTAGTTTCAACAGACATAAGGCATTCATCCAGCCTTGTTTGTAGCCCTCATTATTGGCATTCTCGATACGAGCATCTAAATGGAATAGTGTCTCGTTGTACCCAGCCATCCAAAACTCCCTGGGCTGTTTGTGGAATTGAAATGTTAGCCTTTCAAGTTTCTCGTTCAAACTATTGATAAAAAGATCATTAGTTTCCAACATTGATTTCTTGGCAGAGAGTTGTAGTTCCAGTTCTCTAACATTCTTGGACAATTCAGACAAGGCTTGATTTTTTGCCATCAACTGGAATGCTTGGTTTTCCAATGCTGATTTAGTACGAGCTTCTTCAACAGTAGGACGAAGAGTTCTTGGTCATCCCCGAGCAGGTTGAGCACTTTGTTCCTCGACAACATTATGAGCAACTCTTCCTCGGCCACGAGAACCTCTTCCTCGTCCCCGAGTAGCAGTAGAAGGCCCAGCTCTTCTTAAATCCTCTAATTCTTCACGCAACTTGGCATTTCCACTTCTAAAAATGAGAATCCTTCATCGGTGACTGGTACCAAGGCAGTGGAAGATGAAGCAGCAGACCTCAGCTGAGCTAGTTCTTTTTGCAGATTGTTGTTTTCTTGTTCCAATAGCTCAGCGATTTGCCTATGACCTTCGACATCTTCTTTCAATGTTCTCTCTCTCACTTCATAGCCAGTAAGCATCTTGTCAAAACCTTTTTCAGCACTAAGTTGTTTGAGTTTCTTCTCATACCCTTCGTGCAAAAGAGCTAAAGACTCTTTATACTGCTGCTGAAGTTCATCGAGAGTACTTTGCAAGTCTTCAATCATTTCGTAATAAGCCACATTGCTGGCTACAGCACGATCAAGAAGACATTTTAAGTATTGATATGCCTCCACTGCTTGGTCTGAAGCATCTCGACCAAGAATATCGACGATCTGGGATTTGTCCAAATCAGTGTGGCCAGCTTTAAAATATTCATTACATTGACGAAGCAGAGTTGTGTCATGGGCAGACAACAATTCCGTTCTAGCCATAAACTAGTAAAAAAGAGAAGGCAAGAGTTAACATCAACAACGTAGAGGAACAAAAAAGGTGATTTTATTACATCATCAAAAGGAGTACAACGTTCAGAATACAGAATACAAGTAAAAAAAGAAAATAAAATAAATACCGAACAACTTCACACCTTTTCCTTATCTCCCAAGACTTTCTCGGGAGGCTGGGACGAGGAGCTCGGTTGCTCGGTGGGAACAATAATTTGGATCGTAGGAGTTGGAACTTGTTCAGGTGGAGGAGGCAGAGACGAAATCTCCTTGGTGACTGTCTGAATAGGTTGTGAGGCAATGACTTGATCACCCATTTTCATTGAAGACTCCTCGGATGGATCTTCGTCTTCTTCCTCATCTTCAATTCTAGGAGGGGGGCCAAGAAGATGCTGTTGAAACAGCTCAGCATCCTCGTTGACCTTCAATTCTTGCAGGGCAGCAACCCAACCATCTCGAAAGTATTTCAAACTCCCATAATGCACCTGAGTCATCATTGATGCTACCCCCCTGTCCCATCCTTTATCCCAACCGGTACGAAAAGATTTTTTCACAGCCATTTTTCTTTTCATTTTCTCCGAGGAGAGCTTCTCGGATAAAAGATCCTCGGTGGCTTTCAATTTAGCTTCCACCTCCTCCTTCTGGCGATTTACTTCTCGCAGAAGGGATAGCTCTTCCTCAGCCGATTTCAACTTATTTTCAAGCTCCCCAAAGTTCATGAGCTTCTCGACATATTTCTTGTTCTCTCTCTCCAAGTCCTTCACTTTATTTCCCAACTGCACTTTCTCTGCCTCAGCTGCAGTCAATTTCTTCTCCCAATCACCTCTATCCTCATCATACTTTTGATGGAAATCCCTCAAAGATTGGGCCAAACCCTGGAAAGCATCCTTTACTCCGGACGAGGATCTAGAAGCCTTAATCACTTCATCTTTCTTCACAATGGTGTTAAAATAACTCACCAGCTGAAAAAGAAGGTAATGATAAGTCAGTGCCGAGATACACGTATTGATGGAAAGAAAGAAAGTTCAGAATAAGAGAAACTTACTGAATCAATGTGACGAGTAGCCAGGGATGTCAGCATATGCCTAGACATATTCTCTTCAATTCCTTGGACTTCGAGAATGGTCCAAGTCTTTACCGAGCTCATTGCAGAACTCGGGGGAATAATGGTTGGAACACCAGCTCCACTAGCTTGGAGCTGGGGAATGGTTTCAGGAAAACTGACCGAGGAGGATTTCTTCAGTCTCCTCGGTGGCACTTCAACAGTCTCAACCAAAGAAGAGCTCTTGGTTGGGGAAATGGTGATCACGTCCACAGGTACATCCTTCTTATTAGGAGCCACTGAGGGCTTCTCGGCAGCCTTCTGAGGAGAAACAGAAGGGGTGGAATCTACTTTCTTTGTCCCCTTTTGGACATCTGTTTTGTTTCTTTTACCCTCTCCAGCAGAGGTAGTCTCCTCGAAGATAGCAGGAACCCTCCTTTTGCCCATTTTCTGACTTAGAGGAATGTGAGATTCTGGAGAAGAGTCCTCAGGAACTGGCAATGGTTCACTAGTGCTGACCACAGGACGAGCAGTAAAGGATGATGTTTAGCTCCTGTACTGCAACAAGTATGAAGCAGACCTGATGTGCTCGTCTACAACTTTCTGATGCAAACTCCAGATATGTTTCAAATGTTTAATGTTAACTTCTGATTCTTTTGGAGTCTTTCTTTTGCTGTCAACTGCAAACAAATACATATTGAAATGTCAATCACACATTTATTCAAACATAATGAAATCATAATTTCAGAAATAAAATAAAATGAAAATAACCTATCCCATTGCCATATGGAGGGCATTTGGGACCTTCATATACTTCATCTCCAACCAAAGGGGCATGTTGCCAATTTTTGATAACTTCCCCATGTTCGAAATAATCCATGTTAGCATCAGGGAGGTTGACTACTAAAGCCCTATTCAAAAATCTAGTTTTTAAATAAAACACATTATCTAGAACAACCCATCTATAACAATACATAATCTCAGGAATTCCTATACGGGTTCCATGAGCTTGATTTAACCTATACACCCCATTAACTATTGTCCATGTATTGGGGGTTATTTTTGCAGGAACAACATCGAAATATTGACAGAACTCTAAGCATAAAGGGTTTGGTGGAAAAGAAAATCCACATTCAGCAATAAAGAGGCTGGGGAACCAATGTCCCTCGGCCAAATGAAAATAATTTGAAGGCTCAGAAAGATCCTCCATAGTTACCCAAGATGGAATGGAAAAATCAGAACGGAATTTCTCAAGAGATTCAATAACATAAACCATGGTGAATAAAAGAAATGAAGAAGAAGGAAGAAGATCTTACAGGAAAAAGGGAGATCTGTTGACAACGAACGAAGAAAAGGATGAACACACAAGAGAGAGAGAAAGACTATGGAAAACTCGAAAGAAGAAATTGGAAAAGGTAGAAGATTGTGGGATTGTCTATGAAGTTTAAATACTTTGCCTTGGGAAACGGCGAAATAAATGATTACAAAAAGGAAACTATTACGCTACCGGCGGCTAAAAGGACAAAAAGTGCACGAAGATCGAAGCACTTATAAAAATTCAAAAAGGTGGATTCTGCGAATTTGGAAGGAAATTTGAAATGCTCCTAAAAACCAGGAAGGTCATTTAATATTTCCATATACCGAGAAAGAATGTTCCATACTCCTCAAAGTTTGAAATATGAAACATTGGGGGCTTCTGTTGATACCAAAATTAATATGCTGATATAGACGAATAATAAGAAGACATGTGGCACAATAACAACGAGGAAGTTTATTTCCCCGACCAAGTCATACTCACTCCGAGCAACAAGTGTACTCCGAGGAACTCCAACTCTCTGAGGAACTCCTGAACAACGAGCAACAAAGGCGGTCCGAGCTGCATCTCGGCCACAACATTGATTGCCAGATAATCAACAGTTCAACTATTCATTGAATGCTTATCATTTAGACGCACACGCTTAAAGGGCATTAAATGTATTACCCTTTCATATGTATACCATTTAATGTATCACCCTTTTAGATGAGAGCCTCAGGGCTATAAATACATTGTATCACCCTCATTCAAAGGGACCGGAATTTCTTGATAGAATTTGTAATCGAGAATTCCCAAAACATTCAGCAATAACATAACAGTGGACGTAGGCCATTCTTATAAGGCTGAACCACTTTAAAATTCTTTGTCTCATTTATTTATCTGTGATTGAATAATTAGAGTGATCTAATTTTTTACATCAACACTTATTTTAAGTCCTTCATATCAAAATGACTAGACAATTGAGCTCTTATACTAGTCAATACACCCACGTCATTCTGGATTACGAAAATATTGTTTACGTAAAGTACTATAAATACCACCATGTTTCCATTATGCTTCCTATACACACAAGTTTCATACAAACATTGATCAAAACTAAATGATTTGATTGCTTGATTAAAACGAATGTTCCAAGACCTTGATTATTGCTTAAGTCCATAAATATATCTCTTAATCTTTCACACCTTGCTTTCCTAGCCATTTGTTATGAATTTCTCGAGTTGCATCACACAGATGCACTCGTTAAGACTATCGTTCAATAATTCAGTCTTAATATCCATTTGCCAAATCTCAATATTGAGATGATCTACAATGGATAAGAGAATCTGAATTGACTTCAATATGGCTACAGGCAAGAAGGTTTCCTCATAGTCGATGCCTTTTTTCTGGGTAAACTCTTTCACAAGAATCCTTTCCTTAAATGTTTCATCCACCTCGTCTATCCCTTTCTTCTTCATGTATATCCACTTTCTACCGATGGGTTTTATCCCATCTGATAAGTCTATTACTTTTCAAACTTGATTCGAATACATCGAATCCATCTTGATATTCATAGTCTTTAGCCAAATCTCGAATTTCTTATCTAGGAGTGCCTCATCACAATTGTCGAGATTTAATTTATGTTCTCATAGTTTATCACCGAAGTGTTCACTCGAATACACTAACCTATCATGATCACTTAAGACTATACCACAACGACGTGGCTCCCTGTGGTCCAGTGTAAGAGAGACATGTATCATAATCATCGATAATACTCCCACTACCGCTAGGTAGCGTAGTATCGATATTTGGTTGTATTCCATCATGTATAGGTGGTTTAGAAGAAATGATTTGGTCTTGCCATCTTACCTAATGTAAGATAAACTTTTTCTTGGGCTTGTGGTCCATAATATAATATTCCACTAAGAACTAAGAATTTGGGCTAACATATGCGCTCTTATCCTTGGGATCATATAAATTACCACCATTGGGTCCTTTTGGATAACCTATAAAGTGACATACATTCATCTTTAATTTCAACTTCGTCGGCTCCTTCCTCTAAACGTGTGATGGGTTGTAACACCCCGACCCGAATTTATGAGTCACCCATGGTCAACACGGTTCGACCAGAGCGTTAGGTGTGAAGTGTAATGAAACAACCTACATAATGAAGCCAGTCAAGTTTTATTTCATTAACATTTCACTTGTTTAGCATGCGATTTCTTTTTCAAATCGAGCTACGTTAGGGACCCGTGATAAGCATCCCCGGAATCCAAGCATACAGCGCTACTAATGTAAAATAAAAAGAATACTTACCTGTGCAATGCTCTCAAAATACGGTACCACACGCAACCTTCTGTAACAAAGACGAGGGAATGAGCTGAATGCCCAATGGAAATATACAAGAATGCAACATAAAATCGAACAGCAGAAAGGAGACTCTAACACGTTAATCCAGGTACACATACAACTACCTAATATATATATATATAAGGTAGTAAACAAATATTTTTTCCACATTACTTTTTTAAAATAGAAAAAAATATATATATAATTGCACATTACTTTTTTACACATGCAGCTCAATTATATATATATAATTACACAGCAGCTCAATTGTTTACACATGCAGCTCAATTATATATATATATATATATAATTTCACATTACTTTTTTAAAATAGTAAAAAAATATTTTTGAGCTAATTTTTTTGTGTGATATTTAAACATTTCAAGGAAACCATATAAAAAAATCAGCTCAAAAAACAATTTTTGCTATTTTAAAAAATTCGGTCCAACTTTCGCAGTTTTTAATGCACTTAAAAGATGCAAAGTTTGACCAATTTTTTTAAAATAGCAAATAAACTTTTTTTTGAGCTGATTTTTTTTATATGGGGCCATTGAAATGTTTCAATATCACATAAAAAAATCAACTCAATTTTTTTTTTATATTTTAAAAAAATAGGTGTGCACCAGTATATGTACAAACCTAGAGTGCACAAGGGTCTCTCTCTCTCTCTCTCTCTCTCTCTCTCTCTCTCTCTGTATATATATATATATAGTTAAGAGCTCCAACTTACCTCACGTAACATACCTATGAACATATCCGTTTTTTAAAGAGTCATTTAACGTTTGGCCCCCATTTAATTTTCTATATGAGTCAAACTCCTGGAAATTAACTTTCTTAAGGTTTGACTCCAATTTTTAACTTTTCATCCATTCAGACGTTAACTCCGATGCTTATTACCGATTATATCCTTACTTTAATATGGGGGCCAAACCTTAATTTAAAAAAAATACCTATAAATTGATTAAAAAGTCAAAAATTTATTAATTAAGAAAATAAATAATAGAAAATTAAAAAAATGCTCAGAAAATAAAAAATAAAAATAAAATAATGAAAACAGTACAGAAAGTGAGTAAAAACAACAGAAAATAAATATTAACCCCTGAATTAATTTTAAACAACACCCTAAAATTTATTAAAAAGTCAAAAAAATTATTAATTAAGAAAATAAATAATAGAAAATTCAAAAAATGCTCAGAAAATTAAAAAAACGATCAAAATGTCACATTTTACAAAATCTTTTAAGGATTAATTTTATTAAATAAACATGTGGGGGATTGTTTTGATATTAACTCAATTTTTAATTTGATATAATATGTTCCATTAACCCTATGCACATTATGGGAGAATTTTTTTTTCTAAAAATCAAAGCTAAAAAATGTCGCTTTTTACCAATTTAAACTTTAACAACTCCATTTTATACTCAAATCTAGCCAAAACATACCATTTTGTTAAAACTAAATGAATAAATTAAGTTTATTTTAAATTCAATGAAGTTGAAATGATGAAATTAACTATTTATTTTAAAAAATAAATCTCTTCACGAAGTTGGTTAACGTTGCATCACATTAAAAAGTGATTCCTCTCAAATATGAGGTATAAAGTGCAATTAAACTTGAATATTAAATAAATTATTTTAACATTCTTCATGTGAGTCATTTGAATACGTTACATATTTTGAGGACCCTACTAATAATAATAAAAGTAGAGCTAGAGTGACCCCCATTTTTTATCCTCTATTTTTACCCTCGAATAAGACAAGTAATAATGGATCCACCTCTTTTTTCTATACCAAATGAAAATAAATCCTTCAAATTGTTAAACCCCAAAATATTATTCTCCACATCTATAAATGCCCCAAATTGTTTACCCTACCATACATTCCCTGAAAAAAATACAAATGATGAAGAAATAAAAAAAAATAGCATACAATGAATAAAAAAGAACAATTTGCAATTAAAAAAATAGCTTAAGGCTAACTCAAAAAAGCAATTTGCAATTATAAAAAAAACATCTAATAATAAATTATTTTAAATGTAAAAAACAATGTTTTAATTATTAAAGAACTTTCCAATAATTAAAACTATTTTTAATATAATAAAGCGTTTAATTCTTTGAAAAATAGTTTTTTACTTTTATAAAATATTTTTTTTAATTTTTAAACAGTTTTTTCTAAAACAGTATAAAAGTAAAACAATTTTTCTTGTTTTTTTGAATTTTTAATTTTCTAAGCGTTTTTTTAATTTTCTGAACGTATATTTTCTTAATTAATAAATTTTTGACATTTTAATAAAAATCTTGTGATTTTTTAGAAAAACATTCCCCCTTAATGCGCATAGGGTTAATGGGCCCAATTATATCAAATTTAAAATTTAGTTAATGTCAAAACAATCCCCTACATGTTTATTTTATAAAATTGATCCTAAAAGATTTTGTAAAATGTGATATTTTGGGTGTTTTTTTATTTTCAGAGCATTTTTCTAATTTTCTACTTTTTATTTTCTTAATTAATAAATTTTTGACCTTTTAATAAATTTTTGAGTGCTTTTTAAAAATTAATTATGGGGTTAATATGCATTTTCTATTTTTTATTCATTTTCTGTATTTTTTTCATTATTTTTTCTTTTTATTTATTTTCGTTTTTTATTTATTTTCCGAGTCTTTTTTTATTTATATTATTTATTTTCTAAATTAATAAATTTTTTACTTTTTAATGAATTTCTTAGTGTTTTTTTTTAAATTAAGGTTTGGCCCCCATATTAAAGTAAGGGTATAATCGGTAATAAACATAGGAGTTAAGAGCTGAATGGACGGAAAGTTAAAAATGGGGCTCAAACCTTAAATGACCCATGTTTAAAAATAGTAAAAAAAAAAAGTATTTTTAATCAAAATCGGTATATATGATCTACATAATAAGGAAATAAAAAAATTATTAAAAAATTCAACCCGAAAGTGAATGAGATGGCAAAAATCTGAACGGCTAAAAATGCTCATATTTTCCCACTTTTCATTTCACCCAATTTCGGGTTGAATTTTTTTTTTATCCTTATTTTTGTAGATGATCTCCTCACTATGTATATCATACATACCAAGTTTGGTTAAAAAATATTTTTTTAACTATTTTAAAAAAAATGGATATGTTCATAGGTATGTTGCTAGGAGGTATGTTGGAGATCGTGTGTGTGTGTATATATATGTATATATATATATATATATATATATATATATATATATATATATATATATATATATATATGCATGAAACCCTTTATTTCCAAATCATTGTTTACCCCGATTAATTTACCTTAATCTTGTAAAAGAATTTCCTTTTTACTTGGCTCGACATTTATTCCTTGATTTAACACATCCGTTAAATACTTGAAACCAATACACGTTGTATTAAGGAAAAATAATTTCTTTCTCCGAAATCACCCCTTTATTCATACCAATTCAGGTTAGTATTTTCATTGAAAATCACCCTTTCAACACATACAAACACCGTGTTTGATAATGTAAAATTTTCCTTTGAAAACTTTCATAAACACCACCTCGTGTTAATTATGGGTTAAACCTCTTTAGGTTGCTTAACTACCCATTTAATCCCTTGACTTTACTTCTCCATTACTTTATGGACATTAATCACTTTTCACATTTCTTGTCCATTTTATCTTTACCGGAACATTTATTTATTAATTCATTCATGTTAGTTTGTCTTTTCATATATTCACCACATAACACATTTATTAATATGTTCCATTTTCATTATATTTTTCTCAAAATCTTCGAATATCTGCATATTTTAACGGGCACAACACCACCCGTTATGCTACCATATACTCTGACCAGTGATTTTGGGTCTTTCACCCTTGGGTTCTGTTCTTCCTTGATTATCTCTCTGTCACCCAAGTTCATATTAGTGCGTTTTAATATTTTGTAAATGTCCATATTATTCTTCTTTTCCTTTTTCCTGGTCGTAGCTAAAACCCGGAATTTTCACTTTACATAAAATTACCATTTTACCCATTCGTTTCCAAACTTGTCGTTTTCTCCATTTTCACAAGTGTTATTTTCCAAAACACTATTAAGTTACCCACACTAACTTCTTAAGATTTTTTAACATATTAACACCTTTTAAACATTTTGAAGTAACATTCTTCTCAAGATGGAAACATCTTTATTTCATTACTTTCTTTTCTAAGAAATCATTGAACATCTAGTACTACTTTATAAAAAAAATACTATTTTTTTTATTTACACGTGTAGTCTTGAAAACTTACACCTTTCACATTTTCAACACCCTTTTCACGCACCTTAAGCGCTGAAATTTCTATTTTCTTTATTTCAATCTTAAACCCAATAAAACTCTCATTAAATTTTTTTATATGTTCTACCTTAAAATACTACAAGTTTATATGCAAGAGAAGATGGATTTTAAGTCCAAAAATCCTATCAAATGGGTCTAACATGTGATTTATTATAGAAAGTTCATAATGTTTGCACAAACATACTTTCACAGCAAAAAATATTTTTATTTCTTCAAAATTTGAATCAAATGTCCATTTGCATAAAATCCCAAATTTTTCACAAGAAAACTTTAAAACATTTACCCATAAATATTTTCAATCAAAATGAGCATTCTTCCAACTTTTTTAATTCATAAAAATATTTAATACCAAGTTTTCTTGAAATATATCATTTTTCTCGAAGCCATTGAAACCCCTTGTAAATGCATTTTTAAAAATCATAAGAAATATCGTTCTTATATCATAAATGCATCCCACTCTTACAATTCTAGCTACAAGGCTACTAATATGGAAAAATAGAGTCTTAAACTAAGAGTAGAGTTTTTCCACCTCAAATAGAGGTCCAAAAATGGTGGATGAAGAAGAAGGTGATGGCAACCCCCCACCTCCTAATATTGCCTCAAGGATGTTGCCTAGCTCCACAAAGCTTGTCTCCATGAAAGATCCAAGAAACCCCCCTTCAAAACTCCACAAATTTCTACTCTTCTTCTTCTTCTCCAAAACCCCCCAACAACACCTCCAAAATTCATAGCTTTGCTCAACAATGGTGGAAATTGGTGTATTGGGCTTAAATATAGTGGGATACTAGTATATTATGGTGGCATAAGGTGGAGATATTGTGGTGTATTGTGGTTTCTGGTGGTGGGAGAATGTAAAAATCTCCCAAGAGCTAGAGAAGAAATGCTAAAAATGGTGGGGAGACCCATCCCCAACTCTCTCTCTCTCTCTTCTTTGCACTCAAATAAACCCACAAATAACCCAATCAAACCGTTATAAAATCCATCATAACTCCAAGCTCCCATTTTTAGGTCATCTGGACACACCAGGAGTCGACACATCATCAATCTAATGGCCTAAAATGTAACAGCACACAAGGGCACCCGATTTTCAGATTATGAATAGGTCGTTAGAACGAGAACTAGACCTTCGAACGAGAAAGGGTTCTCGTTCGATCTACTCTTTAAACAACCTTCTAATGAGCCTAGAAAACATATGCAGTGACATATCGTTAGATCCTCGTTAGAGTCCAACTTCGAATAACATTGGATTCTCCTTAAACCTATAACCTTGTTCGAACGAGACAAGGATCTCGTTCGAATGAAGTTGAGTTCATTCCAACCACCCAAATTCTTAAACTCTCCAATTTCACCAATTAACTTCCAACAATTGTCATCAAGGCCCTAAGAATAATAAAAAATAGCAATAAAATCCCATAGTAACGATTCAAATCTCATGGATTTCATATTATTACAATTTACACACGAAAAATAATAAAATATTAGGCACGAGTATTAAATTATTCCCTCCTTAGAAATTTCGTCCCCAAAATTACCGATCTGCCAATTTCTCAAGTCCATGATTTTTTTCTGCTCTTATACTAAGTCAAATGAATCCTCCAATACTAAATCAGCAATGTCCTTAATAGCTAATATGGCATCACCCACTCCTACACAAGGGTCATCACCAAAAGCTCAACATGCGACATGCTCTAATGCTCACCATCACGCTAAGAATCAATGTCACAAAACCATCTTGAGTCTTTACTCACTTAATGATCATGTGCAAAAGAATTCTAGGACTACCTTTGCCAATACCCTAAGCATATTGGCGCCTCTATCGGGCTACCCTCTCTAAAAATTGACATTCACCCAAGAGTGACCGTAATAAAACTAATCATCCAATTTATCATCAAGGACCGTCTTGAATCTAAGGACTACACATTCAATGTTTCCTCAAATCCTAGGGTCATGATGACCACATAATCTCATTTAAGCTTTATGCTAACTTCATATTGTAAGTCACTCACTCGTGGAGTAACATACCGACTAAATCATTATCGCGAACTTGGTTGACAACTTCTGCTGCATCACTCGGATGACCCTGTTACTATCCTAGGCTTCTAACTTATGGATCACACATGAGCATTATGCCAATCCACTCACCCTCGTAAAATAACACTATGTGATAAGTTTCCTCGAGCTCTTACACTATTTAATTTCCTCAAGTCATCATCCTGCTCTTCGTACGTAGGGCCACTAAATGCCACACCGGCCAATCAAAAGGTTGATAATTCTAAGGTGAATAGATACTATGTGAAAATTGTGTGGCAAAAGTGCAGCCACCCTTGCACTGAACTTTTTGCAATAACAAGGAGACCTTAGATAAGGGTGCACCCAGTTATCGAGCTGGTTGACCAAGCGAGGTCCACCCGTACTCTACTGGGCTAAACCGCACCGTACCATGACATGGCACAAATACAAGCTACCACAGTCATGGGGATACCAATCCTCGATTACCATAATCGAAAGTAACACACAAGAATAATAAGGAACAGATAGGCGTCCCAAGAAAATCCCATTCGTATGCAACAGACTATGGTCTACGAAAAGCTGACCTACGTCACATGCTTAAATCCTTACAACTTCTCCCAGATGTTATCATTGTGTACTAAGCTAGCCACACACCCTAGCTCAAGTCACCAACCGTGACGAATGGTATCATAATCATTCATCCATACCCGATGAAAACAACATATGAACCTATCGTCTTTTTGGAAGTCAAACTCTGACTCCCCTCCTTAAGGGTAAGGCTCCCTCCTTACATCCTCGATGAATGCGAGCTATTTCGACTAATGAATGCCAACGCTTTTATCCATGTCGACTGTATCCACCTTTCTAACGACGTTATGACCCACCTAATACACCTAGCTCATTGTCGGCATTATCACACCATGGTCGTAACCCAACGTCTCCTTAAGAAGAACCCCATTAAGCAAAACTTTCACCTTATAGTGACCTTTACCTACATGATATCATCGATCTTACCACCAGGTTTTATCCAAAATGAACTTAATTTATGGCCATATCGGTCGCCATTGGCATTCGAAGGGTAGTAAGTAACACACATGGTTACCTCTTCTAATTCGTACCGACTTAGTAAGACATGATAAGAACTCATCCCTACCGGGCTAGGGTTAACCTAACTTATATCGTAGACAAACGTCAACAGTCTAATCATGCTTCGATATCCCCATGGGGGTACCATTTTCAAGTCTCTAATATGACACCATCAATCTCAGTCCCGAATGCATTTCCTAGTACTCCCCAAAATCAAGTGTTACTCCACCTACCCTAGTTATTCCATGATAACCAGGAATCATGCCCACTCATGACATAAGCTTCCAATTTCTCTTAGAAGGTTACATCACCCATCTGTACCAATTCAGATGACAGCACGCGAAACGTACACTATTTGACTGTTTCAAACCTTTACCCGACTCCTGAGATCATCACCTAACCTTTAATGCAATCATTAATAGAACTCTAGGACTTCTTCATTTTGGACTTATTAAATGGTTTCCTATGGACACCAAACAAACTCCAAGTAAAAGTCCTAAAACTCGACAAGATTTCATCATCTATGACTTTCTTATCGTAGGTACACTCTACAAACTTCTCAATACCCACATAGCGATTACTAGGTGCTCGTTAAGACACTAGTTTAAGAGCTTCTACACATGATGGACCTCAACCATTGAACACCTTAGGACGTCACAACAAGTCAATTTTTATTCCCAATTATGCCACATACAATTAGTCCTACAGACACTCCAAGAGGCCCTTAACCATACTCACACTGGAACTACCTCGCATCTAGCCATTACTCAGGTTGCTAAAATGGTCCCAGACACTAAGATAATAATCTTATCTTCTTTATAAATGATTCTGGTCATAATCCACACACCAAATCACAGACTGACACTAACAAGGATTTTGTCATGATAGAGGATGTTGTATATAACAATAACCCTCTAAGTCTACGTCACCGACATCACTAAAGAGCATATCCCACAAAATTGCATTATATCTCTTAAAACCATGACATGGAAGACTATTTATAGTTTACTCCAAAGTTTCCTTAACCATCATTGTTGCATACATCATATACCTACCTAAATTTTCCCTTAACTCTCATCATCATACCTTACAAGGTATAACTTTCACTAAACAATCACCAAGACACGTACATATAAAAATAGTACTCACCGACTCCGACCGAGTATGCATCCCTAAGTGTTGACTAACACGGTTCCTCATGTCCACCAAATCATCAACCGTCCTACAATCTGTTACTACCCCAAGGATCGAATTTGCCTAATTACATCATTATTATTAACTATATGAAAATACTGCACCCCAAAACTTAACAGTCCTTATCACAACTAAACATTTCTTAGGCATGTCACCCTAGTATCCTAATCTACATGGTTGACTTTACAAAATTCATGTTTCTAATTCAATGGATGCCATTAAGTTCTATCGACATCTCAACGGACTTTACATATCGTTAACGGTAGGCACACAAGCACCTCACACTAAAAACGGCGGTGTTGCCACTATTGGCTCATATAGACACTCACGAATCAAAACATATCTAAATCATTAGTACGATAGTGATTAATGACAGCTAACTTGATCGCATGCCACTTGGCAATGAATTTCCCATCATGTTACTCTTTGACTCTATCGTCAAGAACACAAACCAAAACTATCATTAATCGAGCGTGATGGGCCCAAACCCAATACCAATGTCGAAAGATCCTCTAATGACCTCACCACATCATTCCTTAAAAGAACCTTGAATCTAGAGCTCAGATAGGATTTGTATTTCCCTGACCCAGAATTGTGGGTTACTCGCAGTTGCCCCGGTCTGACCCGAGCATTAAGTGTGAAGCGCAATGAAATACCCTACATAATGTTATTACTCCACTTTTATTTAATTAATATTTCACTTATTTAGCATGGAATTTCTATTTCAAATCAAGATACACGAGGAACTCGTGGGAAGCATCCCCGTAGTCCAAGCATACAGAGCTACTAATGCAAAATAAAAAGAATACTTACATGCGTAACGCCATCAAAATACGGAACCGCACCCAACGTGCCATAACAATGAGGAGGAATTGAACCGAATGCTCAGTGGAAAAATAAAAGAATGTAGTATAGAATTGAATGGCTGAAAGGAGACTTTAACACAGTCATCTTAGTGCATATGCAACTACCTTTCACACACACACACACACACACGCACACACACACACACACACACACACACACACACACACACACACACACACACATATATATATATATATATATATATATATATATATATATATATATATACGTACATGCATGTAACCGTTTTTATTCTAAAACGTTGCTTACCCTGATTAATTTACCATATTCTTGTAAAAGAATTTTCCTTTTACTTGATATTTATTCCTTGATATAATACACTTGATTAAATACTCGAAATAAAAATACCTTGTTTTATGGAAAACTCATTTCTTTCCCCAAATATCCCATTTATTCATACCAATGCACGTTAGTATTTTCATTGAAAATCACCCTTAAAAATTACGTAAACACCGTATTAGAAAATACTTATTTTTTCTTTGAAAACCTTTCATAAACACAACCTTGTGTTAATTATGTGTTAAACCTCTTTTTATGTCTTAACTACCAGTTTAATCCCTTCACTTTACCATTCCGTTACTTTATGGACATTAATCACTTTTCACATTTCTTGTCCACTTTATTCTTTACCAGAACATTTAGTAATACACTCAAGTTAGGCCGGCTTTTCATATATTCACCATACATCCCATTTCTTGATATGCTCTATTTTCATTATATTTTTTTCTCGTAATCTTCAAATATATGCATACTTTAACGGGCTCCACACCGTCGTCTATGCTACCATATGCTTTGGCCAGTGATTTTGGGACTTTCATCCCAGGGCTCCAGGCCTTCCTTAATTATCCCAGTATCATCTGAGTCCATATTAATGTGTTTTAATATTTTGCAAATGTCCATATTATTCCGCTTTTCCTTTTTCCCGATCGAAGCCAAAATCTGGGATTTCACCCTAACTTGTGTTTACACTTTAAAATCAATATTTCTTAACTTTTTTAATCTAACATGGATTTTATTCCAAAATCATGTTTAAGACCATTTTGTATAACACCATTTGCAATATTTTTATTTCATAAAAATTGTTCAACTTTACGTAAAATTACCATTTTATTCGTTTGTTTTCAAACTAGTCGTTTCCTCCATTTTCATAAGTGACATTTTCCAAAACACCATCAAATTATCCACACTACCTTCTTACGTGTTTTTAACACATTAACACCTTCTTAACATTTTGGAATAACATTATTCTCAAGTTGGAAACATCTTTACTTCATCACTTTCTTTTTTAAGACATCATTGAACATCTACGACTACTTTATAAGAAAAATACCATTTTCTTTATGTATACATGTCGTCTTGAAACCTTACACCTTTCACATTTCCATCACCCTTTTCACATAAATTAAGAGATGAAATATCTTTTTTATTTATTTCATGCTTAAATCCAACAAAACCCTCATTAAACTTGTTTATATGTTCAACCTCAAAATACTACAAGTTTATATGCATGAGAAGATGGATTTTAAGCCCAAAAATCCTATCAAATGGCATGTGATTTATTCTAGAAAGTTCATAATATTTGTACAAACATACTTTTCAAAGCAAAAGACATTTTTATTTCTTCAAAACTTAAATAAAATGTCCATTTATATAAAATCCCAAATTTTTCACAAGAAAACTTTGAAACATTTATCCATAAAATACTTCCAATCAAAACGAGCATTCTTCCAATATTTTTATTCTGTAAAAATATTTAATACCAAGTTTCTTAAAATATATCATTTTTCTCAAAGCCATTGAAACACTTTGTAAACCCATTTTTACAAATCATAAGAAATATCAATCTTATATCAGAAATGCATCCTACTCTCATAATTCTAGCTATAAGACGACTTATATGCAAAAAATAGTCTTAAACTAAGAGTAGAGTTTGTCCCACCTCAAGTGGAGCTCCAAAAATGGTGGATGAAGAAGAAAATGTGACAACCCCCCACCTCCTGAGGGGGCCTCAACTAGGTTGCCAAGCTCCAGAAAGCTTGTCTCCATGTATAGACACCACATCATAGGACCCCTAAGCACCCCTTAGGTCTCTAACACTTACTCCTTCACTGCAAACCCTAGGTCATACTCCGCATACCTATCTAGAGGCCATCGGACGCTCCTAGGTCCCGTTTGACTCCGGTAAACTTCCTCGCTTGAGAAAAATCTCAATCAATCTTCAAAGGGCTCTGAATCTTTTTTCAAACAATCTACCTCGTTCGTGAACCAATCTTATAGTTCAGGCGAATGATCCGTTTTACTATCAAAAATTGATCTACAAGCCACTAGGTGCTCCCAAGCCCCGTTTGACTTCTTTAAACTTCCACGTCTGAGTGAAATCTCAATGAATCTTCGAAAGACTCTGAATTTCCTTTCTAAAAATCTACCATGGGCACAAATCAGCCTTACGGTTTGAACGAGCGATCCATTTTACCCCAATAATTAATTTGTAGGCCACCGGGCGCTCCCAGGCCCCGTTTGACCATGGTCAACTCTTCAGCTTGAGAAAATATCAATAAATATTTTAAGGGCTCTGAATCCCCTTTTCAATGGTCTACCCCATAACAAAATTAGCCTTACGGTACATACGAACGACCTATTTTACTCTGAAGGGTCACTGAGCATTTCCAAGACCCGTTTGACCTTGGTTAACTCTCTAAGAGCACTAAATATCCTGAATGAATTCTCGAAGAGCAATAAATATCCTTTCCAATAGTCCATACCATGCATGAATAGTACTCATGTTTCGGATGAACGATCCATCTTCCTTCAAAAATTTCATGTCGAGTGACCAACGGGTGCTTCTGGGCCCCGTTTGATTTCAATTAACCCCCGAACTCGGGAGTGGCTCAATGGATCCTTAAAGGGCTCTGAATGCCCCTTCCAACGGTCCTCCCGATATGAAATTTTGATTTATGGTTCGCATTTTACGACCGTTTTTCTAAAAAATCTATCTCAAACTGCCGAATGGCACCCCCAAGACCCTGCTTATCGGCAGTGTGTCTAAGGTTCTATGCCGATAAGCAGGTCAAGGAACCTACCGATCGGCACCCCCTTTGGACCTATAAATAGTGTCCATGACTTCACTTTGAAAGGAACCCCTTAACATCCCTCTCAATAATTTACAGGACGTTCTCTCGAAATCAGAGTTCTTTCCCTCTTAAAAAGCCCATTTCTCACATTCCTTCCATCATTTTCATAGTCCATTTAGTAAATTCTCACCCATCTCCTCGTGACACCATCATCCCGTTGTGATATCAACCCATTACAATCATGATCCACTTCAATTCTTCATAAGGAGGTCCAATTCTCCACCCTTGTCTTTAAATTATTTTATTTTATCATTAGTTGCTTTATTTCTTCTTAGTTCTTTATTTCATTACATCACATGCCTTAATATGAAACATTTATTATTAGTATTTTCACATACTTTATTTTCATGAAAAAAAATAAGAAAAAGAGTGTTTACCCATAAATTCCAAAGAATGGATTCTCATTACACATTCGCACACTTGAAGCACATTTATCTTTACACACACGTATAAGAGAAATCCTCCATTTGGATTCATGGGTTAAAACCCACCCTACGTTATTTTCAAACTATTTTTACTTTGGTGCCCCTTGGACTACATAGGCATCCTGGGTAAACCCCTAGACTCAAGTCCTCTCTTATACACATTTGTTCCCCTGTCTTTATTATATATATATTCTTATTGGATTTCATATGCTTGCATGCTTACGTCTTGTCCAATTTATGCATTCGTTCTTCTATAACGACTTCTGAATCGGAAAATACTTACATTATGTTTTAAATTATTATTTTGGGAACACTCCTAAAGATGAACCCATTCCGTCATTTTCCATGACGCGAGTTGAGCGATTCCATCCTCCATTTATATTATGCACATAAGCAGACACTTCATGAAGTTTAATAGGAGAATATTAACACATAACCATGAGAGATCGAAAGGGAGGGATGGGTTCCTAATACCTTCCCATTCCGTAACTTAGTCCCCGTCCCTTTGGACTATCTGTATTGTCCTTCATGTCGTTCTCTCGAGATGGCAACATTTCTTTTGCCTGTTTTGTGCAAAATATGCTGGCGACTCCATCTCTACATATTACTCCACATCGATGACGTTCGAGTGCCCCAATATAGGAAGTAATTCCATTTATATGCTAGAAGGTGGAATCCCTTCTCGAATCCCCTCTGGATGTCCATAGTGGCGACTCTATTGGAGACTATTTTTTAAGAGAACTAGACTCTATTTTCTTCATGGGTGTTATACTTTTCTACATGTGTGAGTATGTACCTACTTGTATGTTCCCTTTTCTCATCCAATTACATTTTGTGTATATCTACCTCATGCTTGTATCTATCATGCTCTCTAACTCATGTACTTTTCATTCACTTATAAACTTCACACACTTGCATATACTTTCCATGTACACTTCACGCACTTACACTTAGCTTTACTTTCTACTCACATGTTTCACACACCACTTAGACTATCCATGCTTAGGCTTAACTATCACACACCCACACTTATATATCTCTATAGAGTGGGGTTAAATAAATTAACCACCAACACTCTAATAAATTAACCACACATATTTGATCAAATATTGATTTATGATTTATTAAGTTTTACTACAATACAGACCATACACGGGATGAGATATGATTACGCGCAATTTAATATATTGCGTATACTCCGCATTTTATGGATTACACTAGACAACACTTTATTAATTATTTAATTTAATCATTTAACATGCCACCACATATATTGTGACAAGTGGCACCATAAATATTTGACATTTGTTTCCACATAAAACATGGCATGTGTCAAGCCCACTTGAGTCACTTTTGTGTATAAAAAGAGGGTTCCCCCCTCATTTATTGATGATGGTCTTTGGGGAAAAGTTAAAAGAGGAAATATAACTCTTTCCCCCACAAAACTATTGAGCTCCGTCACGGGTTTGATAGTGACGAACGAATTTTCGTAGTTTCATTACAAGTTTTACGTATTTTATATGGTATATGGGTGTTTGGAGGCAGCTAGCTGGATTTGGCACCCCCCGTGCACCAAAGCCACCATACCCACCAAAAATTTAGTTTTTCGACTTATCGAATGAACCTAAGAACTACGTAGACTTTGATTCCGCAAACGAGACGAATATGTAGTCGCAACAACATTGCTAAAGTCTAAAACACGCTCAACGCGGTGCTTCCCCAAATCTGCACTCATATCTTACATTTGGTGACTCTGCTGGGGAGGTATTCGCGATTCAGATTATGTAACGCCTCGTGCGCATATGGAGAATTTGATATTAAATATTATATATATCCTTTTTATATATCCTTTTTATGATGAAAATCACAAATCATATTTTTTAGAATGCACATAAAATATGTTAGCATTTATCTTCAATCAGAATATTTAAAATATTCAGATGTGTAAAAGAAAGAAAATTATGATTTGTGAACCACAAATCTTCAATCAGAGTAGGATGAATGTTGCCCTACAAAATTGTGAACCACAAATTTATGTGGACACTATTTATTTGTGGGTAGAACATATTTACTTTTTTTAAAATCATAAATCATATTTCATAATATGTACAACATATTTATTTATTTGCGTGCGACAGTAATATTAATCTGGCTACACTCCATCCAAACTAAAATAAATCTCTGATACAAATTGACTTTGAGCCGTATATCACACTGCCAAAATTGATATAACAGGCTTTCACAGCTATATAAACATATTGTAACATTGTCTCATACATATAAAGATCTAATTAAAGAGCTCATTCAACATTATTGAGTAGGGTAGATGCCCGTACCGGTTAAAATCAATAATCACTAAAAAACATCTTTTTACTGTCTACTTCAAGTATTTTGGCACTCATTTGCTAGCAAAATAACAAAATCCAGCCAAAAAAACTTCGGTTGACCCCTACACCATTCGTTTCCTACCAAAACTACCACCGACAACTATTACAAGCTACGAACTTTAACAAACGAACTCAGATTTGAAACGGGAGTCCTCAAATACAACCACGTGGAAAAAATATATACACACCCATTTCTACATTTCAGTTGACAAGCCAAAGATCAACCACGATGGGATAAAGCAACAGACTAAGTTAAAAATTTGACCCATCTTAGATTCAAACACCGGTGACATAAATATCTTCAAACATCCTCGAACTTTGAACAACCTGACCCCCGAATAGGTATCTCCGAACAACCTGACCTCCGAATAGGTATTCCAAACAAACTAACCTCTGAATCACCTTAACCTCCAACCCACCTGAGTTTGACCAACTTGAAACGATCAGGACCCGAACAACCTTGGACTCTAGAGAACCCTGGACTTCCGAGCTAATTTCGGGTGAAATCAAAATGATGCAACCGAGAAACCTCACTCTGATAAACATGATCCCATATGAATAACCACCTCCTATCTAGTTTAAAAAAATCGATCCAGTTCAAATTTTGACCCATCATGGGGGATTTTAGAAACAACAGGCCTTAGTGACCTCCGACGGACCTCCGGCATTGAATTAATCACCCTTTAATTTTGAGTCAGCAAATAACACCCTTGACCTGACCTTTAGATTTAAACAAAAAATAATTTTACTTACTCTCGAGCAAACGCACCGGGAGATGGAACACGGGGTCGTTCTGCTCGAGCCACCTCCATCTTGTCAAACATGAGATATAATAAACCCCACACCAGTAAGAGACCCCAAGTCCCAAGGTGGTTATAATGTTTTTATTGTTTTGAAAGCAAAGAAAAAAGACATCTTAAAGTTTTACTTTCGGAGCTACCTCTTTTAAAGCAAATAGTGGCAATGGACAACATGTGAAATATTTTCAAAATTATGCACAATAATTAACTATATGTCATTCGAACATCTTGACATTGAACAACTGCTAAAGATTATAATTTCATTAATTTCAAATTTTATGGTATTTATTTTGTGCGTGTTTTATTTACACACCCTAAAAATTACTCTTTAAATATATATATATATATATATATATATATATATATATATATATATATATATATATATATTCGGGTAAGAAATACAATGGAGAATCCATATACCTCTTGAAATTACACTAATAATTTAGGTTGTCTCAAATGAGACCAATTAAAGATTGAACTCAAATTAGTACGAGCATCTACTCGAAAAAACATGTCAAAAATGACATCCTTCGAACAACCTTATCAAAGATGATGTTTTTAGAACGACCTTCGCAAAATAATATTTTTTGTTGAAACTTAAAAATTTGCTCATTTATAATAACTCGAGTTGCCACATTTGTAATACCTCGAGCTGCCTCATTTATAGTACCTCGAGCTGCCTCATTTATAGTACCTCGAGATCCTTCATTCATAGTAACTCGAGCTGATTGATTCATAGTCACTTGAGAAACCTCATCCATTGTCACTTTGGGCAACCTTCTGCGCTACCTTGTATTCAATGTATGATGAAATATAATTGATTTAAATTGTAATATTAGTTACATGAAAATTCAAATATGATATTTATTATCTACCTCAAGGTGACTCAGCATGCTTACCGACTGAATTATTCTGCATATGATTTAAAAAGATCCCAAAACTTTTGAGTTTTCTGAGCTTTGATAAAATAATGCGATCATGAGATAAATAGCTTACCACATGATATATTTGCACTCTATCAATTTACGCTAGTATGAACTGAATATTGTAGCATATCAAACTAGCATCATGAAATTGCACAAAATAATATGTTTTATAATTCCTCGAGGCATGATTCTCACTTTATGTTATTCTATTGACATAAAATAAAATAAAGGGGGCAACATATACCCCACATGATTATATATGGAATTATAATATGCCTCACAAGTTATTAATGGTTTTGTGCCAGAATTAGAGATGATTTCTTATCCTTGCAGATATTGAACGCACATGATCAAATCGAGCTCAAGAGATTTTTTTTAATTGGGTATAAATACCCCGTGAAATGTATTTAAATGCTTTCAACTCTTAAATGGTGTTGTAAATAATAGTTTATTTTTCTTTACTTTACTTTATCTTGATATAAAAATCAAAGCAAAGTAAAGAGGGGGAAAAGTACTGTATGATATACCACTTATTGTTAGACAAAAACACAGGTGAAAACCATGCTCAGATTCAAGACGAGAATGACCAACATTGATGAAGCATCTCTAAAAGAAACATCATAGTTGTTCAGCATATTCCCTGGTTGGCTCACATAAAGCACTGACTATATGATATTATTTCAGCAAAGTGACAGGGGGCAAGTAAATTCCCCGCAAAACCTAGAGCACGTGTACAAATTTTTCATACAAACCTTACCAGTATTATGGTAAGTCGCCCACAAAGGTGCATTATAGTTCTCACAAACCTTAACAATATTGTGGTAAGTCGCCCAAAGAGGTGCATTATAGTTCTCACAAACCTTGCCAGTATTATGGTAAGTCTCCCACAAAGATGCATTATAGTTCTCACAAACCTCCCCAGTATTGTAGTAAATCCCCCAAAGAGGTGCATTATAGTTCTCACAAACCTTACCTGTATTGTGGTAAGTCTCCCAGAGAGGTGCATTATAGTTCTCACAAACCTTACTAGTATTATGGTAAGTCGCCCACAGAGGTGCATTATAGTTTTCACAAACCTTAGAAGTATTGTGGTAAGTCTCCCACAGAGGTTCATTATAGTTCTCATAAACCTTGTGACACGCCATCAAATTAAATACCGGGTAGCTACTCCTTTATTAAATTAATACAGAATATCAAGTTGGCTCAGTCTTAGCATCACTGTCGAAAACATTTAATAAGTTACTAGCCACCTAATATTTAAAAAGTGAGATGACAAATTTTGCTAATTAAATCAACTTACAACCAAGTAATGAATAACCAACCATTCAACACACCCATAAACAATCTCATATGAATAACCAATGTAATGAAATAAACTGAGTCTAGAGAAAACACTCCAATAATCCCAAAGTAAAAAAATTATCCCAATTCAAAATCTAAATAAATAAAACCAACATCGATATAAATGAAAGTCTAAAACTGCTATCTTTAAATAAGAATGGGCAACATGCCCTAACTGATATGAAAAACTCTGAAGTAAGCAAAGATAGATGTGGAGGCATCTAATACTGAGATCTTGTAACTTCCACAGCAGCTACAACACATTAATAGAATGGAACTCCTATGCTTAGCATCCCAGTGGCTCGGTACCTAAAAGATTTTTACAAAAATAAAATAGATTTGGAAGCAAATGGGTCAGAGCCCGAGGTGAAAACGTTTTTAAAATGGTAAGTGTTTAATTTCATTAAACAGTAAATATTATGTACATGTTAGTCACGTGATCTCACTTCAGATTCTCACCCCTCAACTATTGTGAACGCCTAACGTATGCTCTTAACCCATCTTAATTATGCTACTAACTAACTAGTCTACATCAAATCTGACAATTGGGATTACTACATGGATCCACCTGTACTACACAATTAAGACATACTTACATTTCAAATATTCGTTATTTGAATCCATTATCTCATGTATTATTTAAGCTCCCACATCTTTAAGTCATTAAAATATCTTATCCATTCTCATCTACTAAGCAACAGTGAATAATCACAAGTACATATTTATATCACACTCAGTACATATATATACACATATGGCAGCCCTAGGCTAAGTTGTGGTGCTCACATACTTTGATATTGAATCCTGGTACAACACGTATATGAGGATCACGAGTTTCGAATCATTCACGAATCATATCAATACAAATCACACATATTGGAGTCAAACATAGTTCACATACCCATGGGTCACGCACACACCTACGCTCCCATGGTCAGTTGACTTATCAACTCACAAATAAGTCTTCACAGTCCTATGCTCTTGAGGTACCAAATCTAAATCCCCCTGAAGGCACACAAGACAAGATTGTCCTCTTCCTATAATCTCCCATGATAGCAAGTATGGTAGGTATGTCATACACATAATCCATATACTAGGAAATCACACAACCTAAATATTCATTATTTCAAACTAAAATACTTTCCCGGGTAGCCGGTTTGGCCTAAAACTGCCTCGGGACCCAAACTAAACTCCCGGGTAGACTTTTCTAACTATCTCGATATTCCGGACACATTGGCACACTCAAAATGACCATAATCATGACATAAAATTAAATTACTTTATATTCCACTAAATTGGTTCCGACACGACTAGCACGCACGTCCCAACTTAATTTCCAAAACTGTCGTATTTTCTACCCCTGATAATTTTAATAATTTCATAACCATATATTATTATACTCTTTCAGTAATATTCAACATAAATATCATAATCAAATACTAATTCTTATCTCGCTAGTATTTAAATCCGGAATAATTAGCAATTAATTCACATTTTTAATTCAATTAATCCCATAATTAAAATCAGTAAAAATACTGGGTATTACAAACCTTTCCAGTATTGTGGTAAGTTGCCCATGGAGATGAATTATAGTTATCATAAATATTGTCAGTATTATGGTCAGTCATCCAAAGCGGTGCATGACAGTTCTCATAATTCCTACACTATTAGGCACCAAAGTCCTACATTACTAAGCGAGCCAGACTCTCGCTTATGGGAGATTAACATCCTATATTACTAGGCATTCCCGACCCTCCTTTATGGGAGACTTAAAGTTGTCCACTACTAGGCACGACTGACCCTCACTTATAGGAGATCAAAGTTCTATATTACTAGGCACGCCTAACCCTCATTTATGGGAAATTTAAACTCCTACATTACTAGGAACGCTTGACCCTCGCTTATGGGATATTGAAGTCCTATATTACTAGGCATGCCACCCCCTCGCTTATGGGAGATTTAAAGTCCCATAATACTAGGCACGCCTGACCCTCATTTATAGGAAGATTTAAAGTCCAATATCACTAGGCATGCTTAAAAACCCTCATTTTCGGGCACGCTTAAAGTCCCAATTTACTTAAAGAACCTTTATGGTCACTTGACTAGGTAAACAATTGGTCACACTTACAAAATCTGTTGGTTTAAAAACCCCAATTCACTTGAATAACTAATAGTTGCTCAATAAAGTACTCTCGACATGTTTTGATCTTATTATTGCAAAAGATCCACAATACTTAGATGACCACCAATTGGTTACTCGAGCCTGTACATCTGGCAAGTTTGTTGTTCAAAATGTTTAAATCCACATGCTCATTCAAGAGGAATGGGGGAAACCCCCTAAATACTCTTACAAAATGAAAAGTAGACGCAACAAAGATAGCCTTCAAAACTATACGCAAATGATTTACGCATATACACGCATGATAACTGACCGAACATGGTTATGTGATGATTTTGTAGTCTAAACATGCTAAATGGTTTATTTCATACACACAGTTGATATGTCTCAACCGAAGCATCAACACACCAACTATGGGCAAATGTAGAGTGGGGTTAAATAAATTAACCACCAACACTCTAATAAATTAACCCAAAAAATGTTATCAAATATTCATTTATGATTTATTAAGTTTTACTGAAATCCAGACCCTCCACGGGCTAAGATATGATATTGCGCGATTTAATATATTGCGCATACTCCGCATTTGACGAATTACACTAGACAACACTCTAGTAATTATTTAATGTTTTCATTTAACATGCCACTACATATATTGTGACAAGTGGAACCATAAATATTAAACACTTGGTTCCACTAGAAAACATGACACGTGTCAAGACAACTTGAGGCACTTTTTCTATAAAAAGAGGGTTCCCCCCTCATTTGATGCTGATGGTCTTGGGGACGAAGTAAAGAGAGGAAATCTAACTCTTCTCCCCCACAAACCTCTAAGGATTTGTCATGGGTTTGATAGTGACGAGTGGATTTCCATATTTTCATTATGAGTTTTAAGCATTTTATACGGTATATGGGGGTTTGGAGGTGGCTATCCGGGTTTGGAACACCCCATGCACCAAAGCCACCATAACCACCAAAAACTGAGTTTTCCAGTGTATCGTGCAAACCAACAACCTATGCAGACTTTGATTCTGCAAACGAGATGGATACATAGGTGTAATAACATTGCTCAAGTAAAAAATACGCTGAACACAATGCTTCCCCAAATTTGCACTCACATCTTACTATCTCCAGGCTCACTTACACATACCGCACATCACTTGTAGTTGATCCATGTATAGGCTCACTACCACACACACTCACTTATATATATTCACAAGTCACTCACTCACATATATCCCTTCATAGTATAGTCTCCATGCTAGATTGACTTTTTATAATACTTGTATATGCTCCATCATTAGTGTAGTGATCCTCTTACTCATAATGTAAATAAAAAATAAAATTGATCTCTCTCCATAATATACTAATTAAGACTCATTAAGTTTTGCACACTACATCACCAAGATCATGGAAATATTTACCAAAATTTTGTCCCGTACTAGGGGGTCATTTCATGATGGCCACTGATCCTTCGGGTCATACTTAGCCTAAGCAATTCGACTCTCACCCTCCATTGGTCTGGTACCTTTAACCTATATCGAATGGTTCCCTATACATCTTCCTGTTTGACCAAACTCACGACGGGAGGTATACAACAGGTAAATCGTTCATGTATGTCGAGTATATCAAATTTCCCCTCACATGTACTATCCCCACGATGTATATAGTGAGGCAATTCACATACAGTCGGGTTTATTAATGTCTTGTCCATATGTACCAATGAATGATGGCCCATATAGTCAAGAGGTATATTGTCGAAGTCATGCCAAAGGGGAACCCTTTCACTACCCCAATAATTGCATAAACCTCATATAGGTGTCAAACCTAGGGCACTCATATTTTGTTTGCCCGTTACCATGCGAAACTCTCTCAAAATTTTGGGTCAGCATACCGTCAAAATTTTTACACTATTTTACCTTTTTCCAAGAAAGAACCTCATCCGTGAGCCTAGAAATGAGTAAAACTGTGTCTTTCAAACCCTATATTCCCAGGCTCGAGTCATTTCCGATAATTTTTCTATATTTAGGAAAATCTAGTTTAAGTGATAACCAAATAATAACACTAATAATAATAATCATGATGAGATTCCTCTCCTTTTCCCTCTCTCTTTAAAACCAGAAAATACCACAAATATTTTTTTCCTCCTTCCCAAAATACCAAAAATATCCTCTCCCATTCGTTCAAAAATAAATTCAAACCATTTTGTCTCTAAGAATAATCGCATAATTGATTTTAGACTAGCTTCCTATTGGTTTCGGTCTTTCATCAAATCACCCAGAATCTCCGCCACTTCTTCTACTGCTTCATCTAAATTTGGGATATTCCTCCACGATCTCTTTATGGAAAACACTTACCAAGAACCAAATGTGAATCCCAATATGATGGTTATCTTAGCCCAGCTCAGTGCCAATATTGACAAGCTTCAAACCAAGGTCCATGAAATGCAACGACATCAGGCCTCGATTCCGAAAAGAAATAGAGGTTAACTTTCCTAGTTCCATAGTTCCACCTACTCCCTAACATGTCTAGGTCCCAGAAGAGTATCAGCATGTTCCGCTTGCCAATGGGCTATCACTAGTGCAGTTTTCGATTCAAGACCTTGCCTAACCAAGGGTTAATCTATCGATACCTATAGATCCAAAAGAGGAGGAATTGAATAAGGTCAAGGAAGACCTCAAAATATTGTTGAAGAAGTATAACCAAGTCAATATAATAGAGAACTACATGGACTACACCCATATATCTCCCTATCCCAAAGCTAGACGTCCAGAGAAGTTCAAGATGATAGACATCAAGAAGTTCGAGTGAGGCGGACCCCTAATTATTCACTTTTAAAGATATAACTGAGTCATGACCCTCCTTGGTGCCTATAAAGAGATAATGACCTAGATTTTCTAGCTGACCTTGAAAATAAGTTCCCTCTGGTGGTTTATGTCCCTTGAAGTATCCATGATCCGTTGTTGGGAGGATGTCGCCCAAGAATTCATTTCTCAGTACAAGTATAATGAGGAGCTAGAGGTTACGCAACGAGATCTAGAGCTTCTTAATCAAAATCCTGGGCAAATAATTAATAGCTTCATAGGAAGGTGGACACAAAAAGCTACTACCATGACCAACAAAACCTTTCAGATGGAATGGGCCAGTATTGTGAAGAAGAACTTCTTGCTTCATATTCGAGCATCCATGGGAGGACACTATTATAAACACTTTCAAACCCTTCGGGAGGCTGGTGTAGAAATTGACGAAGGCATTACCAAAGTGGAATCTAAACCAAACTAAGTGATTGAACAGTTCATTCCTCAGAAGTATGAGAAGCTTGCTAGAACTACAATCTCAATAATCAATAACATTTCCCAATCTTCTACCTCTTGGACACTCGAAATCTGCCCCAATCTTATAAAAAAAGAATATATAGATATCCATGCTCCCCTATCCAAAGTTTACTAGGCCTTATTAAGTCGAAATCTCATCAAACCCTTGGACCCCCGTCCATTACCAAATCCACTTCCTAAAAACTTCAAACCCAATTCCCGTTGCGATTTCCACCAAACCGCGGGTCATACCATTGACCAATGCTTCCACCTTAGGAATGTGACCCAATGCCTAATTTATCGGGGTATCATATACCCATCGTCTAATGGCAAACCCAATACCACTCATAACCCACTTATAACCGATACAAATGTCATCTTTCAAGAAAGTGACCCAGAATATGACCAATTTACTTAAATTATGCCCAACAAAGCACCCATTGTCCCTATAATCTCACCCCAATCGCTCAAGGTTTGCCCATATTTACTCCTACACCCTACCTACTTCACTGATCAAACTTTGTCACTCCTTAAGAGGGCCTGCATTACCATTCGTACCCAATCAGAGGGGAGAGACATGGAGTTAGCAACTCTTAGAGTTTGGGATGAATTTTCTCGCTGAGGTAACCGTTAATTGTTAAAAATTTAGTATCTTATTCATGGAAGCCCAAAAGTGGGATTGAGAATCAAATGAATGGGTAGTACATGTTGAAGAAGTCAGTCTAAATGATGTGGTACAGACCATGGCCAATATGCTTCTATAGACAAGTGAAATTTGTTGAATTTCTGAGTTACAAATTGCTTTGAGTCTTTATGGATGATTGTTCCCTTCAAACTTACACCTCCTTGTTGAGTGGGAAGATTTATACGATAAAGATGTTAAGGTTATTAAATATCCGATCAGCCTGAGACAGATGAAGCCAAAGGGTTCTTATTCTTCCTCGCTTCAGCGAACCATATGACTATGTCTGGAAGACACTATAAAAATTTGATTCCTCATGCAACCGAAAAAAATAAAGGAAAGGGAGTTGTCGTGGAACTTCCCATTCTAGAAATGACCATCGAAGAAAGAAAAGTGCTTGGCTAGCTCAAGAAGACCCAAGATAGTATCACCCTATGGGGCATTTTCATGTCCTCTCAGTTTGCACTAAAATTTCTTGATAAAACACCTCACAGGACCCACAGTCCCTCCTCCACTACTCTTATAGAAGTCGTAAATATAGTTGAATCCCTGACCTCTTTTAAAAAATCCTCTCCTTTTTCGAAGAAGAGATACTAAAGTTCAGCCCCGATCATAATTATGCCTTTAACATCTCCGTTGAAGTCTAGGGAAAGATAGTCCCATTGTCACTTGTTGATAATGGATATTCTTTCAATCTTTGTCCTCTTAAAACCTTAAATTGTTCAGGACTGAAAGTCAGTGATCTCATTCCTACTTTCTTCGTTGTGGGTGCTTATGACAATACCCATCGAGAACTAATAGGATTAAAAAAAACTCACATTATAGGCTAGCCCTATCAATCTTGTCCCTGATTTCCTAGTCATTGACATACCTGCATGTTTCAATCTTCTCCTTAGCCATCCATGGCTTCACAACATTCGAGGAGTATCTTCTTCTCTTCATTAAAAACTGAAGTTATTTGCCAAAGGTCAGGTTCTCACCATTTTAGGGGACGATGACAGTACACATAATGCCATCACTAGATTTTTGATATTCGAAATTCAGTATGGGATGAATGACGTGCTCCTCTCTAGATTCAGAGTTGATCGACTTCCCCTCCCAGTAGGAGACAATTTCAAAGACTAAGTCTGTCCTGAAGAAAACCCTCATGGAAACATCAATTGTAACAACCCGTGTAATTTTTGGGGTATTTTCAAAATATAGAGGAAAAATAAATTTTGAGACAAAATTATTTTTATTTCTCAATTATGTTGAGAATTATTTTAAAGGCGACAATTTGAAACGATTTCAAAATCGGAGTTATAACGAATTTTTTTTATACTATTTGTCCCTTACAAAACTTTTAAGGCGAACTCCCAGATTTCTTCGGCGATCGATCGATCGACGCTTGGGGGTCGATCGATCGATCCCTTCAGAAATCCTGCGCGGAAAGAAATTTTAAGAGTTTTCTTTATTTTAAACTCCTACTTCTTTACCTTATAAAATAAGGTCGTGGGTGACCCTTTTTGAACAACTTTTTGGCAGCAAACATATTTTATTTTCCTCTCTTTTATACACAAACAGTACCCTTTAAGTTATGCTTTCAACCTTAGGTTTTGAGGTGTTCTTGGAGGTGTTTTGATGATCTTAAAGAGATGATCTTGATGATGTGTTGGTGATTTCTAGGTAGATTTATCGTTGGTTTCTCATCGAGGTTTGAGGTACGAAGTTTTACACAATATGCTCCTTAATCTAGCGAGAGTTTATTCCGTTGATTTCATGTTTAATTGAACTCAAATTTGAATTGATAAATTCTTGGATATCAGGAAAAATAATTATTGAAACTATTTTGATTCATATGGTATTATTTATATTGTTGTTGAGCACGAATTTATGAGATTTTAATATGGCACGGATGTTGGGCACTCGCCAAAATTCCTACTTCTTGGGCTATGATTTGATAAAGCATATGAGGATGGGGTGAGGCCAGGTGACCCGGTTAATGTGTTGTTCAGAAATTATACTGATAAAATGCTATTGAAATTTGCATTATTTGATTTGAATATTCGTACTCGTGTTGTTACATTTTATTAATCGCTAACATATATTTGTTGAGCATCTTTCCTGTCGTATTGTGTACTTCCCCATATTTTCTTTTAGTTGGCAAGTTTGCGTGGATTTGGGACGCTTTGAACCAATTGGGATGATTGTTAGCGTGGATTATTTGGGAAGAATTTTTAATACAAGATGAGAAGATTTGTATTTATTTTTTATGTATAGCATTGGAGATTCACTTTAGTTGTATTTATTCGAGAGAATATTATTTTATTAATTTCAAGAGATTGAGATTAGTGGTTTCTCTTGTTCTTGTGGGTTTATTTAGATGCTCTATACCTTGTTTATATTGTGGATTTAGTTAGTTTTATTGAATTGTAGTGCTCCGTTCGCTCTCCCCGGGCGGGCGGGGTGTTACATCAATGTGATTTAGATGTTTAAGAATACGCACTTTATTCCTGAATAATGCCAGGGCAATGCCAGCAATGGATCATTGAGCCCATTGGTCCTAAAGGAGGTCTTTCCCATATGTGGTCTGGTTTACCAGTCTTCACCAAATGAACTCAAAGGACTCCATTGATTAAGACCAAAAAGAGGCTTAAAAGATTAGAAGATTATTTTAAGATACTCGTTGAATGTAAAATTTATCAAGGAGGTTGAAGACTACCCCTTCTGTAGCTTCCTTGAATCATGGTATGACCATATTGACAAGAAGATGAAATCGGAGATGGAAATCTTCTTTCAGGATAGTAACTCTTGGGCCGAAGAGTGTAAACCTGAAGTGCAACCTCACACCAAAAAAGCAGTGACAATTACCAAGGACTATGAGGAAAGTGATTTCGAAGACTCATTCGACCTACAGACACTGTGGATGAGTCTCTGCATGATTCGCTCAAATATCATGCCATCGGACCCGTCTGCTCAAATCAAAGTTATTGACAAACCTCTCCTTAACTAAATGCCATACCAGTCCAACCTGCTCAAATTCATCCTGACCCTACTATTTACCCTATCCAAGTCTTTTCACCTAATGTGGTTTCTCCTTTTCCTAATAACAATGTAACTAAGACCTCTTTTGATGAGGTTCTTAATGTTGTTTTTCCCAAAAATGAAATAAACGAGGATTTTGAGTATGTTGTTATGTTTTACATTAATTGTCTTGATTCTGGCCAAACGTTTGATGAAGATGATTTTACAAATGAACAAATCTTAACTGATATTCATAAGGAGAATAACAAATAACAGAATCGTGTTCAAATTAATGACGATGAGACTATTGTTATTAATCTAAGTTCTAATGCCACTAGCGCGAGATTAGAATAGGATCCACCCTTAACGAGTATGAGTGATAACATGATTTTTTCGTATGGTCGTTGTTTTCAAAAGACGAGTCTTAAAATACCTTGAATACCTATAATTTTTTTTAAATAACTTGTAATGCAGTAAGTACGCGTATCAATCCAAGTTTTTATGTGAAACAAATAGCATGAATGCTTGCAATTCAGATTTTTATTTAATGTTTTTATATTTTTTTAAAACAATTTCAAGGGAGAATAAAAGTGCTAAAATCTTAAGTGACTAAATAACTACAAAAATTGACACGTAACCGATTGTGATAAATGTGAGAAAATACGAGGGATTGGATTACACTGCGTGATCAATTATTTTAATTTCTTAATTTATTAAATTGAAATATTTCGAGATTATATTAAATTCATAATCTATGTCTCGTTACAATTATAAATTAAATAATATCTTTTCAGAAAAAGAATTTTTTTTCCAGAAAAAGAGGAATTTAGAAATATAACACTTTAAAAAACTAAGATTTATACTTTTTTCAATAAACTACCCACTAAGATCAATTAATAAAAATTGTATGAATCCTCGAATTTCAACACCAAAATTAATATTAAAATTTAGGAAAAACAATTTCTACTTAGATTCCAAAATGAAATATTAAAAATAAATTAATTTACTATCTCTCGATACGTAAATTAATTTGTAACAATTAAAAATTAATTCCCCTAGAAATATGACAATAGACAAAATTAATTAATTAAAATAACATCCTATGGGGTTTCATCCAACCCCTCGAACGGGCTATTTGGCCTAACATTCTCATATTACAATATAAACATCGACCAAGAAAAATATTTACATAAAATTTAATCAAGAGATAAAACACAATACGCAAGTCAGCGAATTTCAATCTTTCAATGTGTCAAATGTGTCGCTGTTCTTCACAATATCCTCACTTCATTACAAAAATAAAAATAAAAATTAAACCTAAAAACTATTCTAAAGCTAAACTGATTTTTTTGTTTTTTTTCCCTGAATTTTTTTATCTTCCTAAACTATACAAAAATTTACACTAACTTTTCTCTTTTATTCAGTCCCTGAGAGAGTCTTCGGTCCTTTCTTAAAATGAGTAGCCCTTTCTTTTATAACCCACGAATTGGTTTGGTGGGGGAGATTATGTAGTGATTTTTGGAAGGCTAAGTCAAAAGGAAAAGTGGGCACATGGGTCTATTTTTCAGGATATGGCAGATGGAATTAGCTCCGAGTATTGTGGGGCTAGATTGTTGGGTTCTTGGAGTACAAATTCAAGTGGGTATAGGTTAAAACCGACTTTTGGGTTATGGGCAATGGCCAAAGGTTTTGTAGATTGGGTTTGAACCGTGTAAGGTCTGCGTTTTGGGTTGGATTTGGGAAAGAGGGTTGCCAACGGTTTTGGGGGGAAAAAGATGGGAGAGGTGATAGGAGAGAGACTCTGTGTGTTTAAATTGTAAAAAAAGTAAATAAAGTGAAACTAAATTAATTCCTAACCTAAATATATATTTACAAACCTATTAAAAATAAACATAAAATAAAACTAAAAACTCTATTAAAACTACTTCCTAGCCTATAAACTAATAAAGTACTCAAATAAAATGAATAATGATAAAATCAAATTAGTAAAATATAATAAAAAAATAATAAAAATAAATAAAATAAAATAATTAAAAATCTAATAAAACACACACTTATTGTATTTACATAAAAATATAAAAAAAGACTCGATGCACAGATTAAAAATACTGAGACCCTAATATTTAGAACTATACGCACGTAAATAAAGTACAAAATAAATCTTAAAAATATACACGGCTCAAATAAAAACTTTAACATAATAAAATTACAAACTAAACACACACGAGACACGGGTGATGACTAGGACTCGATTTAGGCTTAGGTTTGATGCATGCAAGGGTTTAGGGCCTCGAAACTAATCTCGACGAGCTCAAAAAGGGACCTCTGTCTTCATGGCTCTGTGATATTCTTCACTGGTCACTTTTGACCGCTACATTATCGTAATTACGTTGATTTAGCACAATTTGATACCACGATAGAATATTGACCTGAGAAATAAATAAATACGAACATAAGGTCAATATTATTAAGAATAAGCGACTAAAATACATCTATTTGGGGCATAAATTATACACTTTTGGGTTCTTATCACATCATCCCCAAATATAACATCGCTAGTCCTCGAGCAAAAGTAGAGAGAAAAAGAGATGAGTGACCAAAAGTGTGCCACTTTCGCATGCACTTACGATTGCACTTAGCATCTGAAACAAGCTGTTAAACTTGTAGGTTTCCCTACAGAACGAGTGGTGTCGCGTGAGGATTTACAGTGAATGTACCCACAAAATTTAATTTTTTTAATTAAATGGAATTCTCTGATTTGAGGATGAAAAGCTATACAACTAAACTAAAAAGATATCAAGGAATACAACGTTCATCTATCAGAGTATGGCATAAAATTACTTAGTACTAAATGCGTAATCCTTACTAAAAATCAACATATACTAGTGTACCCGAGTCTTAAGTATCATCAGAGTTATTCCTTGATCGCCTTCATAGAATTAATGCGTTGACTTCAATTCTCACTAGATATATCTCTCTGAATTGAACTCTTCAAGAAACGGGTAATTGTATCTCTTTTGTGTGTGAGGAGGTGAGTAAATATAAACAATGTAAAACATCTCACACACTTATAACAATTGACGGATACATGAAATAAATTTTGATCTCGTGAAGGAATGTTAACCACTATGTTTAAAATGTCAAGTTATTCATCACATAGACTTCTCGTTTGCCCGAACACCTTATTGAGGGTGAAAATTGGGTTTATGATAGGCAAGAGGGGGAAATGAAATAGATGAATGACATGATGGTACTGTTTTTGAGAAGGGTGAAACACAATTTGAATAGCTGATGTATTTATTTTTATAAATTTATGATCGCATGCTTTTTCTTTCTTTCTCTGCTTATTGTTTTATTTTTTCCTTTTTTTCTTTTTTTTTTAATTGTGATGTTTTTTTCTTTTCATAACACAAATGAAGACAATTTACATTAACAATTTCAAATACTCTTTTCCCAAAAATGATGGCAGTGATGGGAAATGATATATGAATGGTCTCAAGATACATATGGACAAGGGAAATATGCTATGAAAATAGGTGAATGATAATGTGATATGGAAAAATGGTAATTGTATGGTAAAAAATGGTTTTGTGCTCGGGAAAAACTACAAGACACATATTTCTTACAACTCAAAAAGTATTGTCATTCTCAGTGATTATGCCAAATTGGAAAATAATGAGATCATGCAATGACTAAATGTAATACCCAAAGAAAGTTGAGTCAAGTTGTGAGTCAGAGATTATGTAAAAGCCCAAAAAAGGTGAAAAGATCAAATCTCATGGGTTTTAAGTCGTCACTAGTGATCTTTTAAGGCTCTCTTGATAATGTTGTTATTCTTCAATTTTTTATTGTAAAACATGATAATGCAAATTTTGTCGAGTTAAAGAGTTCGTAGTGCAACTACGCTTTAAGAGGTATTATTTAATTTTAGGATAAAGAGATAATTTTAGGATTCAAAAAGAATATTCTAAGACTTATAAAAGTGGGATGATAGATAATTCATGTCATAAAAAAATTTATTGAACTACACAAAAATAATTTAAAATAATTTGTTTCTGAATTTTTTTCAAAAGAGGTGCGATTTTGATAAATTTTCCAACCCCAAACAAAAAAGAACATCCTCCTCAATGTTTAAAACTATATATTAAAATGTAAATCACAAGGTAGGAAAGAGATTACCATAATGAACCGCTAATGAAAATGTATCATATGAACCTATAGAACAAATCAGCATAAAAATATGTACAAGTATGTGAAAATCATTGGGGGAGGGTAAAACACCACCCCCCAAAAGGATAAGATTCATACTCAGAAACAACATACGATGGGTTGCCTCCCAATAGCACTAAGTTTAAAGCCTTCAGCTAGACTGAATGGAACTCACCCCAAAACAGGATATAAACTATGATAGATCGAGGTGGAAGAAATGTTGTGGGTGATGGGACATCACCCCCAAACAAGACCGAAAAGTTAGTCTTGATGGATAAAGGCTATGAGATCAATGCACTTATATGGAAAAGTGCTTCACATTATGCAAAGCATCGGTGGACTAAGGATGGGAAGCGATAAGGGTAGGGTGAATATAGGCAAGGGTGAGGGAGAATAGGCACCGATCACGGTACTTTTTGAGTGTAAAGGGGAGGGCAATAAGGGCCCTATAAGAATGGTGCTCTAATTGGATGGGGAGGTAAAATATTTTGGCAATTAAGATGTAGGGGGCTCATAAAAAGTGCACGACCATTCTATAAATGGACAATGATAATGGTCGCAACCATAACACATCAATGAGTTCGAGAAAATAAAAAGCAACACGATAAATGGAGGGTGGGGACGGAGAAATAAGTTGTGTGTCACAGAAGTTGAGATAGAACAAATACTCGCATAGATGGGAAGGTGGATAAAACAAGTAGGAGTGGACTCTGGAGCACTAGGGTGGAGACAGGATTCAAGTGAAGACCTGAAGGCATGGATGGAAACATGTGAGGTATAATAGTCAGGTCCAAACCAGGTGGTGTTTCAGGTAGGACAATAGGTGGGTTAGGTGAGACTACTTGTGGAGGAAAATGATCCAACTCGAGAGTAAGGAACAGACACTTATCAGGAAGCTCAGAGGTATCGAAAAGGGCACTTGAAAGAGGGAGTGTGGAAGTAAAGGATTGAGAGATCAATTTATCCACACATAAGTTGCCATCCGAGGTGGTGGGAAAATTGAACGAGGCACGAACAGTCGAGATAAAGGAATCAACATAAAAAATAGACTCAAAGGGAGCCGAGCATATTTGGATAGGATCCCTATTGAGGGCGGTAAGAACTATCTTAGATTTAATCTTTGGGTAGTGGTGTGCATTCGTAGCTGGACCTAAACTATAATAAACAGGTGCCTCGAGGAAATACACAGTGGGATCATAAGGTGTAAACTCAAGCGTATTTTTGGAATCGTCAGGATGAGGAATAAGAACGACAATGGTGGCTTCAATACAACAAGGCGGGGTTTGATTAGTCTAACAATCTTTGGGTAAGTCAACACAATTATCAACTTGGGGTCTAGACCATGGGGTTATCTCAACTTTGAGATTGTCGGGATGATATGGTCGGTCACACTCAAAATTCATATCACGAGATGACTCGTTATCACTCCATATGGGTGAAACAATGGGTGGACATGGGGTAAAATACGACTCTCTCATACACTCAAATTTTTTTTATCTTTGTTCAATCCATTGAAGGGTGTCATTTTGAGATTGAAGAATGTGATCTTGTTCAAGGAGGAACTTTTGCAAGAGACTTTGGAAGCAGATTTGGATGGTGGTGTTAAGGTGTTGGCGGGTGGTGGTGGTGGTTGTGGTGGACACAACTCACTTGAAGCATTAGGAGGCGGAGAATACTCATTAAAAATGTGGGGAACGGGGTAAAGTGATTCATACACAAGAGAAGCATCTTCTTGAGAAATAAAAGGTTGATAAGCATGGTAAGCATAGTGAGGGGACGGATTGAGATGAGGTGCACTCGATTGCCATGACGACTGCCAGAAAATGTGAGGATCCACAACATAGGGTTGGGATTCATATTGCATAGGAGGGTAATCATGCCTCCGTGAATAGCTAGGGTGATCATACCCCTCGGCATTGGATATATGATGACAATACGCCGATGGTGGTTCTAAAATAGTGTCATATGGATGCACTTGGGCCATAGTGGGTTTGGGTGGATAGGGAAGATATTAACGCCCATGGGACAAGTGATCAACTAGAAAGAAGTAGGTGCAAGGTGAAGCAGTAGACGCATTGACACTCATCATCGGAGGTGTGGGAATATGAGATGTGTATGTGGAAAGTGAAAGAGTATGAATAGTGTGTGAGAGAGTTAAATCCACAAAGGAAAGTATGGAGGTTCGACTCGAGCTCAACTTCAAACATGCTTCGAGATAATGGGAAATAGCCAAAGTATTCCCTAAAAGGACGTTCTTTGACCATGACAAGAGTAATATTTTTGGATTTTTAAATATTCTTCAGAAGAAAATAAATCATTTTGTGATTTTTGAATATAAGAAAAGGAAAATCTATCTGGCATTTGGAATATTGAAAAAGATAGAAAATCTTTTTATGATTTTTTTAAAATAGTTTTTAAAAAAAGGAAAATAATTTTTGGATTTTTTGAAAAGGGGATAATCTGGACTCTTTTTGAAACTCAAAGGGACCGAGCATAAAATCGACTACCAAAAAATGTGAATGAGACACGTAAAAGAAAAGGACAAAATTCTAATGACCACGTAGCCAATTTTTATTTATAATTAAGTGACGGGGTAGTCAAATTTAAATTAATTCGCGGGCGAGAAAAACACGAAGCCGTACGTTGGCTTTGAAAAAAATTGTGATCCTGAGAGAACAAAAGGCTTACTAGTTAAGGCTCACCATACTAGCTACTATAAACATCGACCTTCCGGTACCACGCTGGGGATCAAACTCGTTTTACTGGGTGATCTCACTTAAAACTCAGTTTACCTACATAATAGTCTGAAGAAAGTCGATTGAAGATTGGCAGGGTGGAAAGGAATCACTAGAGTATCATTTGAATGCCTTGTTCTAAAAGGTTCCTAATGAACACGGATCCTAATCGGCTTTCCAGTTGATTGATTTTAATTAAGTGATAGCACGGGTAACAAGCAAATAGGAGAAAGTGATTGAGTGGGTGATGAAATACCGACTCGTTTCAAGCAGTGGGTTTAGATCATAGGTTCATTAATTCATCAAACTATTCAAATTAAGTGAGATATTATAATAAAAACCACAGAAGGGCACATAATCACACAAAAAATAAACTCGCTTGTAGGAGATTCGTGAGTGATAAAGAAATTTACCTCCCATAACTTTTACAAACATGGGGTGAAGACCGAGTTGAGTCGATCGGGGGGAAGTTACCTAACTTCAGTCACCCCTGGGAGTCCTACGGACCCAAAATAGAGAGACTTCAAATTCCCCTCCAAGGGCTCTCTCTCTCTATTTTGTCTTGTTTCCCTTTTCCCTTTTTTTGTGAATAGCGATTTTTATTAAATTGGTGTGAAAAATGTGCCCAAATAAATACAACGCCTCAATAATTCTAATACAATCAGTCTAATGAATAATAATAAAAAGAAATAGCAATTACAGCTATAACTACAAATGAAATATAAGTCTTCATTTTGTCTCCTCGTCAAGAAAGTGGTAAAATCCCTTGAATACCTATAAAACTTGTTAAATAACTTGTAATGCGGTAAGTCTGGGTATCAATCCCACTTTTGAGGCCAAACAAATAATGTGAATACCTGCAATTCAAATTTTTATTATAACTTTTTATATATTTTTTTTTAAAAATAATTTGAAGGGAGAATAAAAATGCTAAAATCTTATGTGACTAAATAACAACTAAAATTGGCACGTAACCGAGTGCGATAAATGTGAGAAGAAAAAGGAGATGGGATTACACCGAGTGATAAAGTATTTTAGTTTCTTAATTTATTGAATTAAAATATTTTGAGATAATATTGAATTCATAATCCAACTCTCGTTACAATTATATATTAAGTAATATATTTTTCAGAAAACTAATTTAAAAATATCACACTTTAAAAAAATAAAAATTATACGCTTTTTAATAAACTACCTACTAAGATCAATTTAATAAAAATTGTATGAATCCTCAAATTCCAACATCGAATTTATTATTCAAATTTAGGAAAAAACTATCCCTAGTTTGATTCCAAAATCAAATATTAAAACTAAATTAATGCACTATCTCTCGATACGTAAATTAATTAGTGACAATTAAAAATTAATTTTCCTAGAAATAAGACTGTAGGAGGGTAATGTTACTCGGGTCTACTAAAATATTGAAACGGGTGAGGCGTGACCCACTTCAATGGAATCTGCCTCCAAGGACTTCAATAGTTTCTAGAGGATCACATGGTAAAACCTTCCTTTTTTGATAAAAATAGAACCAAACATAGAATCACCTCCTGCAAGAAGATGAACTTCACGACAATAATAGTAACTTTTATCAAAAGGATCTGTTGAGAATGATGGTTGTCAAGGTGGGAGTGCATAAATAAACACCCAACACTTAGAGAGAGAACAGGGAGACAATGGGTGTGCAATGTGTAAGGACTCGCTTCTAAGTGGTTGATATTTCTCAACAAACCTTTTTCGTTAACCACCAAGCCAAAACTCCCAAGAGATCCTAACTGGCCTATTTGAGCCTTACCTACTCAACTAGGCTACCTGTATAAGAAAATAGGTATTAGTACTTCTTTTAAAAGAGAATAACTTTATCATGATGAGGGGTTGTTCATGGTAGAGCCCCTCTTCCTAGGTTATTTTGCTCATTGCGCCACTACTTGGACCCTCTCACAGTAAAAAAAAAATGTTTGAACTTTATAAAAGGAGTCCTTCACGATAGACTTCTTCACTAGATTTTACATTTTAGATAGTCTTGGCAGAGGGATATCTCACCCAAATGCCTTCGAACTTCTTAAAGGAGGGTTTGCAGGGGTCCCTTGCCTAATGCCTTTTAACTTCTTTGATTGAGGGGCTAGAGGGGTGCCTCACCCAAATGCCTCTAAACTTTTTGAAGGAGGGGGGATCCCTCCCCCAAATGCCTTTTATCTTCTTTTATAGAGGGGCTGGAGGTGTCCCTCACCCAAATGCTTCTGGACTTATTTGATGAAGGGGATGGATGGGTCCCTCACCTAAATGTCTTTTAACATCTTTGACGGATGGGCTAGAGGGATCCCTCACCAAAAATTCACATTACTTGGAATTTAGGAGGGAGGGGGTCCCTCGCCTAAGACCAACATTTCTTGGATTTTCGCAAGAGAGAGGAGCCCCTCACCCGAAAATAAAACTTCTTAGTTTTCATGGACTTTGGCAGGGGGAGGGGTCCCTCGCCCAAAACCAACACTTCTTGGGTTTTGGCAAGAGGGGGTGGTCCCTCGCCCAAAAATCATTCTTCTAGAATTTGGCAGGAGGGGGCCCTTCCTAGAGATATTGTGCCAAAACTTCAACACCCCTCTACATTAGTCCCCTCGTGGAAAGAAATTTTGTGTTGGGTAGACCGAAAGGCTTTGTACGGAATATATACAATCTTTAATTTTGAGGGACTCTAGTTTTTTTTATCATTACCCCTATGGTCATTAAATGCATTGTCCCTTCATTCTAGGTTTTGGGGATGAGGCCACTCATGATGGAACTCCTTTTCCAGGGTATTAACTTGGGCATAGGGGCTGCTCGTGGTGAGTCCCCTTGCCCTGGCCTTTTTCTGTACCCTTTTATCTTATTTAGAGGGGTTGCTCGTGGTGAGACCCCTCATCCTTGAGTTTTTTATGTGGACTCATTCTTGGGTAGAGGGGTTGCTCGTGGTATACTTCTTCACCTATAGAATCAAACTTGGGTAGAGGATCCACTCTTAGTGGACCCCTTCGCCCTAAACCATTTTCAGTGGTATCTAACTTGGGGCAGAGGGGCCACTCAAGGTGGGCCTTATCGCCCTAAACTAGTTTTTCTTAGTATCAAACTTAGGCAGAGGGGACACTCATGGTGAGTCCCCTTATCCTGGGCCCTTCTTCAGTAATATCAAACTTCGGCAGAGGGTCTAATCAAGGTGAGTCCCCTTGACTTGGGTCTTCCTTCATTAATATCAAACTTGGGCATAGGGTCCACTTAAGGTGAGTCCCCTCACCCCGAGCCTTAGTTCTATGGCATGTCTTCTGTAGGGTCACTCTAAATGGACCCCCTCGCCCAAATCTTCTAAAATCCATTCAGCGAGTGAGTACCCCTCTACATTAGTCCCCTAATGCAAAACTCTTTGTGTTGGGTAGAAACATAGGATTTTTTACAAAATTGCCACTTTATCTTGGAATATGAAAAGTTTTATGCCATCACATCTTTACACTATTCGATTTGGAGTGACTAAGGGGTCCCTTGTGGTGGACTTCCTCGTCCTTAGTCATTTTCTTTTCTGTCATTTCTTTTGGGAGAAGGGGCCACTCGAGGTGAGTCCCCTCGCCCTAACTCATTTTTTCCTTTTTCCAGTTTATGCAGTACAAGGGATCCACTGAGGGTAGGCCCTCTCGTTTCTAAGTTTGTCTTTAGAAGAGGGGTCATTTATCTTGAACTCCCCCGCCCTGGGATTTCTTATTTTTATTTGTCTTTGGCAAATATGTGACTCAAAGTGAACTCCCTCATCATAAACTTGTCGTGACTTTGATTGTATCTAAGGGGCCACTTGTGGTGGAACCCCCTCACTACAGGCTGTTTTATAACATTGCTCTTGGTCGGGGGCACTGGTGGTGTACTCCCTCGTCATAAACTATTGCTTGTTGTAATCTTGGCAGAAGGGACATTTGTTCTGGATTCCATTGTCCTCAAACTGTTACTTGTGTTGGTATTAGTTGAGGGGCCACTCGACCCCCTCTGCATAAGTTATTTATTGTATTGATCTTGGTAGAGGGTGCCACTCGTGGTGGACCCCCTCACCCTGATCATTTTTTGTAGCATTGATTTTGGTAAGAGGGGCCACTCAAGGTGGATCCCCTCGCCCTCGGCTATTTTTTATCGATCTTTTAATCTTGGGCAGATGATGCCACCCTAAGTGGATTCTATTGCTCCAAGCTATTTCACTCTTTGTTCACTTCCTTGAGGACTTCTCAATATTATCCCCCTTATGCACGAAATATCATAATCAAGATTTCACTCTTTCTTCACTGGCTTGAGGACTTCTCAACATTATCACCCCCCCAAGAGCATAATGTAGGTTATTAGTATGAGCTCTCTGGTGATCTTGGAAGCCGAAGTACTAAATTGTCGTACCTTTTTATTTATACTTTGTACTTGCTCATTTGCACAATCCTGATTCTTTATTTTTAGGTTAATACTGTGAGTGCTCTTATGCCCTTGGAGTCCGAGGTACTAAGTTGTGGCACCTTTATTTATAATTGGCACTCGGTAAATACGGTGATCATCCCTATGCCCTTGGAGCCCGAGGTACTAAACTTTCGTACCTTTTATTTACACTTGGTATTTTCTCAATACTGTGAGTGCTCTTATGCCCTTGGAGCCTAAGGTACTAAACTATTGTACCCTTTATTTATACTTGGAACTTGTTCAATAATGTGAGAGATCCTATTCCCTTGGAGCCTGAGGTAATAAATTATCGTACCTTTTATTTATACTTGTCACTTGCTCAATATTGTGAGCTCTCCTATGCCCTTGGAGACTGAGGTGCTAAACTATCAAAACTTTTATTTATACTTTTTACTTGCTTGAGCGCTCCTATTCCCTTGGAGACCGAGGTACCAAAATGTCATACCTTTTATTTATACTTGGTATTTGATCAATACTATGAGCGCTCCTATGCCCTTGGAGACTGGGTTACTAAACAGTTGTACCTTTTATTTATACTTGGCACTTTCGCAATACTGTGAGCATTTTTATGCCCTTGGAGTCAGAGGTTTTAAACAGTCGTACCTTTTGTTAATCCTTGGCATTTGTTTACTGTGAGTTTCTCTGTTTTATGTGAGAACTTCAAGATTGAACTACCCTTAGTCTATGGGTTATTTGCCTATTATCTCAGCAAGTTATCATTTCAGAGTTACCCCCTCTAACCGTGGGGTACTTGCATATGAGCTGAGAAAGTTATCATTTTATAGTTTCCCCCCTTTAACTATGGATTACTCGCATCTGAACTCAGCAAGTTATCATTTCAGAGCTGCCTCCTCTAAGAAACTTATACTTTTTAGCGCAAACCCGTGTGACTGCATGGTACTTGCATAAATCTGGGCAAATTATAATTGTTAGCGCAGTCCCGTGTGACTATGGGGTATTTGCATAAATCTGGGAAAGTTATACTTTTTAGTGAAAACTTTTGTGATTGTGTGGTATTTTGTTATGCACGTTCATTTCTTAGAGAGTAACTGGGATATGGGGTTAGCCTTTCTCATTCCCACAAACGTTGAATAAAATTTTACGAATGTCATAAGTAAAGAAAATAATTATTTTTTATACAAAAAATTTCTTGTGGTTTATGGGGTCCTCATTCCAAACTTTTCTTAGGAACCTTTTTGTCTTAGAAAAATAACAAGTTTATAGAGGGGGTAAACCCCCTTCTCCATATTTTTTGAAAACTGGTCGAGTAGAATTTTCTTGAGAACGGAGGTTAGGACTTGTTCTCTAGGCCACGAATCTGTATGGAATAATAATTAAAAAATGTATATTGTGTTTTTATTACTACTAAGATAATAACCTCCTGCGAGTCTTGTGTAAAAAAATTATCTGCTGTGACTGTAAGGACTTTGCTCAATATACTTTTCCTTGAGATGGATATTCCTCCAAGTATAATGACAAAAGGTCCTTGTATCATGGGCCCTCTTCTAATATAGTAGAGGTTATACTATTCTTTTAAGAACAAGAAAACATAATTCTGGTTTACCCACCGCACAATGTAGGTAGATAAATCATCCATAAAAGTGCTGGAAAAAAATCACTAGTGTTCATTTTCTTCATTGTAGTCAGAGTTTGTATTTCGTGCAAGGAGTGTGCTCATAAAATTACTTTATGCAAAAAAATCTTTCTTCACTAGAGTAGGCTATTCAAAATTTTAAGAAAATGAAACTTGGCATGAGTTAGGCATAGTACCTCTTCAACCATAGTGGTGAGGTGGCAGGGGGTTCTTGTTAGCGTCTATTGGTGGAATTTGTGAAGTGATATTGGTTCCCTGCTCTCCAATTATCCTTCACAAATGAAAGAAATATTTGGTGGCATGTTGTACCTTCTAGTGGAACTCACAATATTTGGCATTATATTTGTTTGATTTTGTTGGTATTTCCCCATTTGAATGAGGGGGACCTCATACCCCCTCTCATAATAGTGTATGATAACAGTCCATCGCTTTCGCCACACTGCAAGGCAATGGTGGTGGAACATAATCTCCAAATTTCCTCTTGTTAGCATGGCTATTCCCTTTGGATCCGGAGCCTACCTTCTTACATTTTGAACCTCCATTTACATAATTAACTTCTTGCCTCCTCGATACTTGAAATCTTTCGAAAGTCAAAGATACCCGCGTCCTCAAATTTGAGGATCTAGGCTTGATTATTATGGATCTATTACTGGTAGCCCTGGTGAACTCTCTAAAAGTCTCATCTCTAGGAGCCCCTCAACACATATTTGCATCAGCCTTATTTCTGCTTTATCCTCATGCACATCTAGTGCCCTCTCACAAAAAATCTTAATATATTGCATGAGCTCCTCACCAGGCTTCCTCACCTTCTGAGCTAGGTGTCTCAACGTAAATTCATCCTCTAATACAAAAACTTTTAAGGGAACTGCATGTACATTTTCTCCTATATGGGGATACTGTTAGCCACCAAGTGGGAGTACCATATGTAGGCATTCCCAGTGATAGTCTTGAAGAAATCCCTCAACTTCAGATTTTTTTCCATTCCCATGCACCCCTAGGTAAACAAATATTTTCACTTGCTCCTTTGGATTTTCTCCTTTGCCGTTGAATTTGGGGGGAACATACCCCTCTAGGTATGGATTCTCATTCATACTTTTTGGGCAGGGGTTCTGCAACTCCTCACATAAGTGAGAAGCTTCCCTTTTAGGGGAGGAGAGTAGTTTCTTCACCTGCTCTATGGTAACGGCCTTGGAGGGAGATTCCTCCAAACCTACATTCTTTGGTGATGGTGATCTCAATGGCATCACGACTTACTGCGGCACCACCTTTTGTGGTGGAACCACCTCTACCGTTTCAGCTACATCAGCACCTACCCCTCCAAAGGGGGCCGCTACTGGTGTTACACAACTTTGGCTCAAGTTTACTAAATGCACATTACTTTGTTTCAGAAACTTAAAAAAATAAGCTCATTTGGTTCGTACCTGCCAATGGAGTTGTTGTTGTTATACTAGTATACCCTCCCTGAGGAGTAGACACTCTAGCTCCGGTCACCACCACCTCCTCTTGGGTGGTCTGATCACTTTGAGCTCCATTCCCAAGTGGAGTGTCTTCAAAGATCAGCTACTTATATATGTTAAAACCATCTTTTTCCATGAAAGTGAGGATAACTCCCTAGCAGAGTCGCCAAATGTATGAGGGTAGTGTGACGTGGGTCTGGTAAAATACAAAACGGGTGAGGCGTAACCCACTTCAATGGACTCTACCTCTAAGGTCTTCAAGAGTTTCTAGAGCAACAACTTGTAAAACCTTCCCTTTTGGTAAAAATGGAACTAAAGATAGAACCACCTCCTGTAGTGATGAACTTCACAACAATAATAGTAACTTTTATAAAAAGGATCTTCTGAGAATGATGGTTGTCAAGGTGGGAGTGAAAAAATAAGCCCTGACTACTTAGAGAGAGAAAGAGAGGGAAGGGAGAGAATATTAGGTGGTGTAGTGTGACTTTGACAAAGTAACGGTATGTCTGGATTTTTTTAACTGACTTGACCTTGACCAGGGGTCCTATTTATACTTGGGCACTAGGGCTGAGTTGGTGCTTTTGGGTGCTAAAACTAAGGGGATTGGTGACGGATAAGGTTTTTAATGTACGAATTGTCCCTGTCTTCGTGTAGTCGCCTCTCCCCTCTAACAAGTGCCACCTAGTTCAAACCAAAGTCAAAAAATAAATTTGTATCCTAATGAAGAGAAAATATCTAATTTGGTAAATATGTTTTAGAATGGTACCTTGTCGTACAAACTTTGTAAATTCGAGAGGGAGAGGCCTCGAGGACCACCTCCTCTAAAATCATTGAACTTGAGGGGGGACTTGAGGACCCCATCCTCTAGCTTGAGGCGGGGGGCCTTGACGACCACATCCTCTAAAATCATTTTATAAAAAGTTCATTTATTGTGAGAAACCTCTTGGTTGCTCGCTTCTATTATGGATGGCTATGAACTGTGTAAGGATTGTTGATCCCTAGGGTCTTTCTACTTGTATTCTGTCAATCTTAAAGAGCTAAGTGGTTGATCTTGCTCAACAAACCTTGTTCCTCATCCACCAAGCCAAAACTCCCAAAAGATCCCAACTGGCCTACCCTTCCTTCTCAACTAGACTACATGTATAAGAAATTAAGTGTTACTTATTTTTTCTATAAAAGAATAACTTTATCATGATGAGGGTTGTTCACGCTAGACCCCCTCATCCTTGCCCATTCTGGTCTTTGGGCCACTACTTGGACCCTCTCACTGTAAAATAAGCACTATTTGATCTTTTATAGAGGAGTCCTTCATTGTGGACTTCTTCACTAAATTTTACATTTTGGTTGGTCTTAGCAGAGGGGTGTCTCGCCCAAATATCATTTAACTCCTTGAAGGAGGGGCTAGAGGGGACCCACGCCCAAATGCCTTTTAACTTCTTTAACAGAGGGGTTGGAGGGGTCCCTCTCCCAAATTCCTTTTAACTTCTTTGACAGAGGGGATGGAGGGGTCCCTCATCCAAATGCTTCTGAACATCTTTGGCGGAGAGTTTGGAGGGTTCCCTCACCCAAATTCTTTTTAACTTGTTTGACGGAGGGGCTGGAGGGGTCCCTCACCCAAATGACTTTAAAATTCTTTGACGGAGGGGCTAGAGGGGTCCCTCACCTAAATGCTTCTGGACATATTTGATGAAGGGGATGGAGGGGTCCCTCCCTCTCCCAGATGGCTTTTAAATTCTTTGACAGAGGGGCTCGAGGGATCCCTCTCCCAAAATTCACATTACTTAAAATTTGGTGGGGGGGAGGGGTCCCTCACCCAAACCAAAATTTCTTGGGTTTTGGAAATGGGGAGGGGTTCCTCACCTGATAACAACATTTTTGGGTTGTCTTGGACTTTGGCAGGGGGAGGGATCCCTTGCCCAAAACCAACCCTTCTTCGATTTTGGTAAGAGGGAGTGGTCCCCCGCCCAAAACTCGTTCTTCAAGAATTTTAGAAAGAGGGAGTGGTCCCTCGCCAAAAAATTATTCTTCTTGAATTTGGCAGGAGGGGTCCCTTCCTAGAGATATTTTGCCAAAACCGCAACACCCCTCAATAATGACATTTGATAAAATTAATTAATTCAACCAACATCTTATGTGGTTTCGTCCCACCCCTTAAACGGGGTGTTTAGCCTAACACTCTCATATTCGAACATAAACCACAATCAAGAAAATATAGAGACATAAAATTTAATCATGATATAGATAATAATATGCAAGTCTCTTTGTCGAATTGCAATCTTTCAAAGTGTCTAATGCGTCCTAGTTCTTCACAATATCCTCACTTGATTAAAAAAAATAAAAATGAAAATTAAACCTAAAAACAATTCTAAAGCTAAACCATTTTTTTGTTTTTTTTCCTAATTTTTTTATCTTCCCAAAAAATACAAAATTTTACACTGAATTTCCTCTTTTATTAAGTCTCTGAGAGGGTCTTCGACCTTTCTTAAAATGAGCTGCCCATTCTTTTATAACCTACGAATTGGTTTTGTATGGGGGATTTTGTAAGGATTTTTGGAAGTCTGAGTCAAAAGGAAAAGTGGACACATGGGTTTATTTTTCGGGATATGGCAGATCCAATTGTCTCTGAGTATTGTGGGGTTATATTGATGGGTTCTTGGAGTCTGAGTTCAAGTGGGTATATGCTAGAACCGAGTTTGGGTTTATGGGCAATGACCTACTATTTTGTAGATCGATTTAAACCGGGTAAGGTCCGGGTTTTGGGTTTGATTTCGAAAAGAGGGTCGTTGACGACTTTCGGTTCATTGTTGGTTTGGGGGGAAGAGGGAGGAGAAAGGTGATTGGATAGAGAGAGTGTGTGTGTTTAAATTGTAAGAAAAAGTAAATAAAGTAAAACTATATTGATTCCTAACCTAATTAAATATTTACAAACCTATTAAAAATAAACATAAAATAAAACTATAAAATCTATTAAAACTACTTCCTAACTTTAAAACTAATAAAGTACTCAAGTAAAATAAAAAAAAATTAAATAGTGATAAAATCAAATTAATAAAATATAATAAAAAAATACTAAAAAAAATAAAATAAAATAATTTAAAATCTAAAAAAACACACACTTATTATATTTACATAAAAATATAAAAAACACTCGATGCACAGACTAAAAATACTCGGTCCCTAATATTTACAACTATGCGCATGCAAATAAAGTATAAAATAAATCCTGAAAATATACACGACTGAAATAAAAAATCTAAAAAATAATGAAAGTACAAACTAAACACACACGAGGCATGGATTATGGCTAGGACTTGGATTAGGCTTTAGGTTTGGTACATGGATGGGTTTAGGGCATCAAAACTAATCTAGGCGAGCTCAAAAAGGATTTTTTGTCTTCACGGCTCTTTGATTTTCTTCGCTGATCGCTTTTAGCTGCTATTTTGTCGCAATTATGTCGACTTAGCACAATTTGATACCACTCTAGCATATTGACCTGAGAAATAAATAAATAGGAACATAAGGCCAATTTTATTAAGAAGGAGCGATTAAAATGCATCTATTGGGGGCATAAATTAAAGTCTTATGGGTGCTTATCAGTGGGCGTGCGCAATTTGAAGAGATACCGATAGAATTCGTGGACGTCTTCGCATGGTCATGTGATGATATACCCAACACTAACCTAGAAATAGCTCAGCATGAGATCTAATGTTCCTAGAATGCAAGTCGCTCAAATAGAAGCTAAGTAAACTCCGCACCAAATGGGCGCTCAAAGTCAAAGAGGAAGTGTTCAAGTACTTGAATGGGGCCTTCATTTAAGTAATCGAATATACTACATGGCTAGCAAAAATCGTTTCCGCGCTAAAGTTGGGAGAAAAGTGCGCATGTGAATAAATAATCGGGATTTGAGTAAAACATTCCCAAAGGACGATTACCCATTACCCAACCTCGACATGATTATAGAAAAAATTTCTAGCCACAGCCTTAACTTGTTTGTCGATGGATTCATCGGATATAACCAGATCAAGATGCACCCAAACCATCAGGAAGAAATCGTCGTCATTACCCCATGGGGAACCTTCTGCTATATTGTCACGCCATTCAGACTCAAGAATGCTGAGGCTACCTATCAAAGGTCTACCACAACCATCCTACATTACTTTATTCACAAGAAGGTTGAAGTCTATGTAGACGACATGATCATTAAATCTAAGAATCAAGAGGGTCATATTCCGCCTTTCGAAAGTTCTTCGAGCGGTTGCGGCAATACCAAATGCGACTAAAACCACATAATTGTGTTTTCAACATCACAAAAGGAAAACTATTGGGATTCATGGTCAGTAAGAAGGGATCGACGCAGACCCTGCCAAGCTGAATATGTAGGCCCCTTTTTTTTAATGTGTTTTAAGGATGACATAAACAAACTTTCTTTTTACGAAAAACCTTTTCTCAAATTTTAAACCACACCTCGCTGTGAACCAATTTTAACTTAACCAAATTTTATCTTGATTAATCCTAAACATACATCTAGCGATTAAAGCAAGTAAGATAAAATAAAGAATACTCACAACGTCGGATGTACGAGGAAACAACTAAGGGAAAAAAACCTTGGTCGGCCCAAGACAGACAATCACTATGATGTGGAATTATAAGGAATTGACACAAGTCTTACTCAACGACTTGATCCCGATGAGACTCAGTGCTCTTCTGATCTTCAACCACTCCTCCACAGTTCCCACACGAATCCTTTCGCGATACCTATCCACAACAGTCACCTCCACGAATGCCTCGGTGTCCATCGATGTAGCTTGGAAAGTCTACGAAATCGAAACATGATCTCCTTCACCTTTTCTCCAAAAAACCCAACTATGTTCTTCAAAGTGTAGAACAAACTCCAATAAGGTGGAAAACAAAGATCACAATTGCATATGATAATGAAAATTAGGATCTTTGAAACTCTAAGGATGTTCTTGTACTTAGAAAACCTTAGAAAACATGTGCAAAATACATTTTGGATGTATACTGTTTTTCCAAATTGCACACTTACAAAATTCTGAGGGAAAACACGCCTTAAATAATTTCATTGAGGCAGCGCATCTTTCGAACGAGATAGCCTGTCACTTGAATAAGATTGTCATGTCATTTAAACGACATGTATATCTCGTTTGAATAATAACTAATGTCATTTGCACAAAAAAACAGTAGTGTTTGAGATTTATTCAACTCTAGTCCATCCTTATCTCAGAATAAAACGAAGTGCAAAAATTTAAAACACTTTAAAAACATTTATTCAATAAAATAACATCCTCAAACAATTTTTAAAAAAATGGAGTTTCATTAAAATTACGCATTCATACATGAGTGATCTCGGAATGCAATTTCATTGAAGATGAAATATGGACCATAGAAACGGCATGATAAATCTTTGAATCTTTGCCACAGTGTCTAAAACAAACTTCAATACATCATAGTATGTGTGGGATGATGACAGTAAAAATACTACCTGTGACTTAAACGTGTTTTGTTTTGGGAATAAGTCAAATAAACATACAACGGACTCAATTTGGAAATTATGTCCTTAAAAATCTCTCCCTGTGACTATTCTGGGAAAAAAACAATAGTTAAATGACTAAGCCGGGCCGTCAAGCCGTATGGCGCCTAAATCCCATCCCATAAATCCAAAATAAAAAATACAAGACAAGACTAGTAAAAGATGGTCCGGCAAGCATGAATTGTCTGAATGTGGTGTAGACTTGAAATCTCTAATTTCTAAAGCATACTTAAACACAAGAACTAGACAAATACCCCGTGAAGTATGGAGGAACAAATGATATAAAACATGTGAGCAAATATATGGATACCAATTTGTAAACAACATCTAAATTAGGATATGAGCATATGATGTCTATTTGTGTAAACTAATTAATACCGACATATAAGCATGAAAGCATATGATATCAATTTATAATGCAACAAAATATATGTGCTCAAAAAATAAAATATCCCCTTACATCACATACGTCTCTCCCCCATTTTTGTATCGAATAGACAACCCGGTGAAAAGATAAACATATCTAACATGAGGCAATCAATTAAATATATCTAGATATAAATGAAATAATCAACTAATAATGATTAAAAGATGTCATATACGTAGCTAGCAACCAATAATCAAATGTAAGAAATCAGGGAAATCAGAAAAGATGTGATTAAATCAACACAATGCAGTATAATAATCAAATATATCAAGAGAACAGCATAAACTGATCAGAAGCAACTAACAATACCAAAAATATTATAACACTATGCACCAGGTACTGAAACATCAGGAACCAAAATCCCATAAGGTCCCTTGAACGAGACAGACTTATCGTTTAAACTACATAGGCTTGTCTCTTGAAGTGCTCCACGCGACAACGATATGTCGCTCAAATGAGAGACACAAAAACTCACATTCAGTGCTGAAAATCTTAACTTTCGCCCAGTGAAAAAATTTCCTAAAAAAGCTAACTCGACGGTGCAAACATCAGCAAAATAGAAAACAAAACAAATAAAATAGTGTTAGTTACATGCTAACATAGTACCTATGTGCTCAAACATGAACATGGAATGTATGGGCGTGTACTACAACAAATGAAGTACAATTCCAATACATCGAAATGATCAAGAATCTATGATTGGTAGTTATAAATCATCAAAAAATTATTTTAGCCATATGTGACATTTAAAGTGTGAGCTTTAATGAACTAAATAAACATCATGCTCACAAATCCGAAGTTTTGATGATTCTACAAACAATAGCGTTGTGATATGATTATTCAACGTTAGGATTCGTGGAGCAAACCCATTTAAATTTTCTCCAACCAAACTCCCGCATATATATATATATATATACTTTTTAAGATCTTTTGAGGTTTCTATCATTCTCAACATAGAGAAAATCCTATTGGCCCTATATTTGGATTTTGTTTCTTTTTATTGCCTTTATTTTCTTTTGGCCTCTTTTAAACGGTGGATTTTACGACGGGTCAATTTTGCACTCTCGTAACCTTTTCCCGTGAACACTCATTATTTTTTCAATATCAATCCTCACGGTAAACGTTTCTTACATGACCACCTCCTCCTTAAGTCTACTTATGCATAGATGACAAGATTGAAATAAGAACGTCTCAATAAACTCAAATATGAAAGAGAAGTAGTCAGTCATATAAACTCGTGCATGTGTGGAAAAATAGCATATCTATGAAGTCAAATCAAAATGCATATGAACTTCGAAACAACCCTATAACACAATGGTTAAGATTATTCTCAGCATCAATAATTATGACCAAATGTCCTAGCCATATGAATAATGAAAGGATGGGGGTCTAAGCACACCAATATGTCACATCAAACATGTAAATTCAAAACTCAAAACAAACCAAAAATATTTTTGGTTTTTCAACATATTTTGACTCAATTAAATGTAAAATATTTTTATATTTTTCAGAAAAATTCTCAAAAATAAAATCTTTTTGTATTTTTTCAAAGAAGATTCAAATAAATGAAAAACTATGATACAAAAGATACGCATGTCATAACACTAGCAAGATATAAATCATGATGCAAAGACTAGCATATGACAAACATGGCAACACAATCACCCTTTAGATCTATCATGGGAAGAATCAAGTGCAACCAAATGAGAACTATGAAGTTTAAGTCCAAAAACCTCTAAGACCGATTTCCTAACCCAAGTAGGTCTGAAATGATGCATGGGGTTTTTGGGAACCGAAGAGACTTTATTCCTTAACTTCCTAGGATCATTACTAAGATCATAGAAAAAATGTCTAAGGTAACCTTTCCTACTGCAATGTGTGAAAATGTAAAGACGACGGGAATGGTTACCAAAATGTCATCCTCTCCTCATGTTCCTAGTGGGATATCTCACACGGTTGGTATTGGCTTTGGGAGTGGGAAAAACTCTATCATCGTAGCCTATACCATACCTATCATCTTTGACTTGTACTGTGCCTAATATCCTATCCAACTTCTCTGACCTACCGTCCAAGTTAAACTTAACCTTACTCGAGTCTTTCAACTTCTCCTCTAACTCACTAGTCCTAGGCTCAAGAAAATGCCTAGACTCCTCAAACTCTAGAATCTCCTTTTTTAAAGTCTTCATCAAACCACGAACACTATCTCTATCTTTCTCCACATATTCAAGTTTCTCCTTAAGCATCTTCTCTCATGCCCAAAGATCCTCAATAAAAACATCACTATTTTCTATGGCATGCTCATTCAACCTAGCTTTCAATTTCGAGTTTTCATTTTTCACGTTCACCGCTTCGGCATACAATTCATTAAAGGTAACTTGCAGCTCTTTTACATCAACCTCCTTTTCCTCACTCTCTTCACCCTCACTTACATCGGATTCATAAACCTTGGAAGTGTTATGCACATGAGCATCTTCATGGTAAGATCTATCGTCGTCGCTCACATGACATCACAAGAAAGCAACAAACTTGCTGTCATTGGGGGAACTCTCTCCCTCTTTCGGATCACTCTCACTTAAGGAGGCATTATAATATATCGGTTTCTTGCCCTCTTTCTTAAGTCTAGTGGGACACTCTGTAATTTTGTGACCATACCATTCACACCCAAAACACCTATCCGACACATCTCTCCTAAATTTCTCACTCTTATCCTTAGGGGTGGACTCTACCTTATTGTTCTTGAATTTCTCAAACTTTTTGGCATATTTTGATTGCTTTCAAAATTTATGAAACTTTTTGAAATTCTTTGCCAACAAGGCTATATCCTCAAAATCAAAATCAAAATCATCTTTCGAAACTTTAGACTCCTCCTTTTGGACTTTCAAAACAATGGCCTTTTCTTTCTTTGGAAGTTGCTTGGAGGTAAACATATCGAGTTCATAGGTTTATAGGTCACCTACAATCTGTTCAAGTTTCATCGATTCAAGCATACCAAAGGAGTTCAAAACGGTCACTTTCTTATCAAACCTACTCAAAAAAAGATCTCAAAATTTTCTTTATCACATGGTTGTCGGGTATCTTTTCTCCAAAGTTAAACGATGAGTTGACAATGTTGGACAACCTAGCATAAAACTCATAAAACAACTCACTATCTAACATCTTAATCATCTCAAACTGTATAGTAGGTTTTATAGCTTAGACGCCCTAACCGTGCTAGTGCCCTCGTGAGTAAGTGCAAGTGTATTCCAAGCCTCTTTTGAAGTTTCACAAGTCATGATTCTATTATACTCTTCAAGTGTGACATGTGAGGATATTACGTGAAGACCTTTAGAGTTGTAAAGTGCAAGTCGGTGTAAGGTTTCGGTCCATGACTCAATGATTTTCAAACTAGTGACCTCACCGTCTTGTGTGACTGGTGGTGACCAACCCTTTTCAACCACTAACCACAAACGCTCATAAATGGATTTTAAAGAACTTTTCATTCTCATCTTCCATTAAGCATAATTTAAGCCATCAAGAACAGGAGCACAAAAACTTTCCATACCGCAAAAATTCATCCTGAAAAACATAAGTAATCAAATATAAATAAGGAATATGTTTATATCTTTGATACAAATTTATAGGGGACCTTTTCTTTCGAATGTGTTTTGAGGATGAAAGGAAAAACATTCCTTTATCAAAAAACATTTTCCAATTTTTGAACCACACCTAGATGTGAACAAATTTTAACTTCACCAAATTTTATCTTCATTAATCCTAAACACACATCTAGTGATTAAAGCAAGTAAAATAAAGCAAAGAATACTCATAACGCCGGATGTACGAGGAAACCACTAAGGGAAAAAACCTCGGATTGCCCAAGCCAGACAATCACTATAATGTGTAATTATAAGGAACAGACAAAAGTTTTAATCAACGTATCGATCCCTATGAGACTTGATGCTCTTATGATCTTCAACCACTCCTCTACAGTACCCATGCAAATAGCAGTCACCTCCACGAATGCCTCGGTGTCCACCGATGTAGCTTAGAAAGTCTATGGAATTGAAAAATGAACTCCTTCACTTCTTTTTCGCAAAACCTAACTATTTTCTTCAAAGTGTAGAAAAACTACAATAAGGTGCAAAACAAAGATCACAATTGCATATGATAATGAAAACTCAGATCTTTGAAACTCTATGGATGTTTTTATACTTAGAAAACATGTGCAACATAGGTTCTAGTTGTATGCTATTTTTCCAAATTACACACTTACGAAATTCTGAGGGAAAACACGCCTTAAATAATTTTCTCGAGGCAGAGCATCTTTAGAATGAGATAGCTTGTCACTCGAACGAGATTTTCATGTCTTTCGAATGACATGCATATCTCATTTGAATGACACCTAATGTCGTTTGAACCAGAAATAGTAGAGTTGTCGATTTATACAACTCTGATCCACCCTTATCTCAGAATAGAATGAAGTGTAAACATTTTAAAATAATTTAAAAGCATTTCAAAAACATTTCTTTAATAAAATAACATCCTTAAACAATTTAAAACATTTTTCGAGTTTCATTAAAATTACGCATTCATACCTGAGTGGTCTCGAAATGAAATTATAATGAAGACGAAATATGCACCATAAAATCGTCATGATAAATCTTTGAAGCTTTGACACAACATCTTCATTAAAATTCAATGCGCCATAGTCTGTGTGGGATCGTGACAATAAAAATACTACCTACAACTCAAACGTATTTTGTTCGGAGAATAAGTCAAATAAACATACAAAGGACTCAATTTGGAAATTATGTCCTTCCAAAAAGCCATACCTAAGATACCACCATCATGGATGGAGAAGGAAATCCAAGGATTCCTTGGTACACTACAGTACATCTGTCAAATCATCAACCAACTGACATCTATCCATGAACCCATTTTAAAACTTCTCCGAAAGGACTCAACAAAGTCTGGAATGAGACCTGCCAAGAAGACTTTGACCGAATCAAGCGATACCTCATCCAACCTCCAATGTTTATGCCTCCGTAGCTAAGTATCCCCATGCTCCTATACTTAATCATAAATGATCCTGCAGGAGGGTCTTTGTTATCCCAATACATTGAAGAATCACATAAAGAAATATCAATTTATTATCCAAGCTAGAAACTATCTAGGTATGAAGTCAACAACACTACTTTAGAGAAAGCATGTGTCGTCCTGATTTGGGTCACACAGAAGTTACAACACTACATGCTCGCCTTCACTATCAGATTAGTATACCAATGGATCCCATCAAATACTTGCTAGATAAGCCCTCTTTCCCCATCTAAATGGCCCGTTGGTTGATGTTATTAGCCAAATATGATATTGGGTATGTCACACAGAAAGCTATGAACGAGAGAGTCATCTTCGACTACCTTATTGACTACCCCATGGAAGGAACCAATGTTTAGGTCTTTGAATTCTCGAATAAATATATTCTCTGCTCCTCTAAAGAGTACCTTTGATGATAAATGTTCTTGGATGGAGTTGCCAACAAGAAAGGTTAAGGCCTCTGGATACTCATGATCTCCCCCGATGACTCTCACACCCCAATTTCCATCAAACTATACTTCTCTTGCACCAACAATATAACTGAGTATGAGGCATGAACTGTAGGCCTCAAAAAAGGAATTTGACACATAGACATCTACTGAGACTCTGCCCTCATCGTCGACTAAATCCTCAAAAAAGGGAAAGTTAAAGATGAAAAGATCCTACCCATTCATGCCCACCAAGAAGACCTGACCTCATAGTTCAAAGCTGTAACCTTCCATTACCTACCTTGTGCAAAGAACAGCCTAGCTAATGACCTTATTACCCTAGCCTCTATGGTCGACATGCCTGAGGGAATAATAATGGTCCCTTTCCTAATTCAGAAACAAGCTATGCCCACCCACTTCTACCACATTGAGCTGCTCACTGAGGAAGATTTTGATATGGTCGTGTTATGGTACTATGACATTTGGCGCCACATCAAATATAGTAGATATCCCCAAGACGCAGAAACAAAGACCGTGTGACACTTCGTAAATTGACTGCCTAGTATATTATTTACGATAAAGTACATTTCAAGAGAAACTTCGATGGAACCCATTTGCACTACATAACAGGGGTTGATGTTAATAAAATGATGAAAAAGATCTATAGTGGAGATTGTAGGCCCCATATGAACGGTCACATGCTTATAAAGAAGATCATCCATAAAGGTTATTATTGGACTTCCATGGTTCAAGATTACACAGCCTATGTCTGAAGATGCCTCAAATGCCAACAGATTGCCAGCTTCCAATACTTACTTCCTCGAGAACTATACAATATGACCTCTCCCTGTCCCTTACCCATATGGGGCATTGACATCATAGGGAAGGTTACTCCTAAAGCTTCAAACGATCACGAATTCATCTTGGTCACCATTGATTACTTCATAAATGGGTCGAAGCTGAGTCATAAGCAGTGCTTAATGCCAAAAAAGTGGCCTAGTTTATCATAATGAACCTCATCTATCGATACGAAGTTCCCTATGAGTTAGTAATAGATAATGAACTCCACTTCAAAGATGAACTCACATAATTAGTCGATGAGTATGGGATTCAGAGACAAAAATCTTCTACCTACTGACCCCAAACCAATGGTGTTGTTGAAGCCTCCAATAAAAGCCTCAAAATCATCATGAGTAAAATGACTAAGAGTTGCATGGATTGGGTTGATCGAATTCCTTATGCACTAATAGACTACCGCACTTCTATCAGATCGCCTACTAGGGCTACCCCTTATTCTCTAGTGTAAAGTAAGGAAGAAATACTACCTGTTAAGCTAGAAATTCCTTCCCTGTGAGTCATGCTCAAAAGAAAAGTTATCAAAGAAGACTGGAATTAGAGGCTCTTCGATGAACTATCACTCTTCGATGCAATGATACTTAAGGCTATATACCATTTATAGGGATACCATCATCAGATAGTGCGATCATTCAACTAAAAAGTCATGGTGTCTAGGAAGGAAACGTTACCCTCAAGGAGATCATAGAACCCGTTTGGGACCCTAGATGGAAATTTAAATTGAATTGGAGTGGCCCCTATATTGTGAAGAAAATTCTCTTAGGAGGCACCACTATGCTCACAGACCTCAACTGAGAAGACATGGAACGTCCAGTCAATCTGGACCATCTCAAAAAAATGTACCATTACTCTGAAATCTCAGTGTTCTACGTCTCTACTCATCCCCCTTATATTCTAAAAAAATCATCATTTCGCCTACCCAAAACTACATGGGACCTGATCCTCTCAAATACATTCTCTTTTCAAAATGAAACTCATGAAAATTTCCAAAATTCCCAGGAGTGCGTAAGCAACCCATATGTCATACATGGGCACGATCCCCTTATTTTTCACAATATGTTACTCTTTTCTAACCTCCGAGAATATCGATCCATTTTTACATTTACATGAACAAAAGGATTATGTATGCCTTACCGATTGGTATAGATAATTCAAATGCAAAACTCATTAAGAGGCACAATATAATATGATCAAAATTATTTTTATTTCTAATTAAGGAATACGTCGTTGTTACATGAAGTATTAGCGAAGGGAGTTAAACAGACCACCCCCCTTCCTGTGAATAAACTATACTTAAACAAACTGAACCCTTCCCAAGCTACACAAAAATTATTTCAAACCCCCAAAACAAAAAACACAAAAAAATTACCCTAGCTTTACAAAAAATAACCCAAGCTTCACAAACATTGCCTTCAACTTCCCGACGACCCCTCTTTGTCATCATTTTTTGCCCCCGTAGATTTTTTAACTCTCCCACTCCTGGTTACACTTCGTATGCATTCCATGGAATGATATGCCTTGAAAAGCTTCGATAAAACCACAACACCTTCTTTCATGGTGTCGAAGGTGACGAGCCACCTTTGACCAGTATCTTACTCCATAATCTTCTCTACTACCCACTTTCACAACAAGTTTATGTAGTCCCTAGACACATTCCAGGCCCTTTCTACAGATTGTGTTGGATGGGTAGACAACCGATGACACTACCACAAGGAACCCATCATAATCCATAATGATTCAATTAGGTCCTCCACTTAGAAGAAGTTTGTTATGCGAGGGGGCACAATTTGTTCCCACAGACTTGGTAGAGAAGCTGCCAAAGGAAAGAAAAGGAAGCCTAGTAAAGGCCAACCAATCGCACATACCATTACTCTCCAATTTGCAAGTCTCTCCACTGTGGCACTGACCAAAAAAGACATAGGGCTTTGTGCTCAATAAACTAGTTGATCCAGTTCTCTACAGATGGGCCGAAACTGAAGAAAGGCCGGGCAAAGAAATTAGGCACACCTACTTTGGAATACTTAGGAGGGTCATCTAAATGAAATATGTATGGAAGCCACATCAATAATAATACTGAACTCCCCCTCAGAATGTCAAAACGGACCTCCTTCCGAGCATCCAGAACGTTCAGGGTCTTAGCTAACACCACAATTGCAGAATTATGGCAGTAAGAAATCCTGCCATTAGTGTAACCAATTGGGAATCCATTGTCAAGTCCCCTGTCACTAGTAAAAGCCTCGCAGTAAGGCCCAAGGCAACATCTCCGTCAAATCCATCATCCTCAAAACCCCTCAGGCGCTGAGAATACAAAAGCCCCTGAAGAAAAAAATCCCTCTTGTAACCAAAGATCAAGATGCCAAAGGATAAGGGAGCAATTGCGCTAAAAATACTCGGGGAGAATGAGAAAAATTGGGCATAGCCATCGTCGCACTAGGGCTGACCCCAACATTATCAAGAGTTCCTCATAGGTAAGATAGGCCTCGTTTAGACCAAAATGAAAGGCATGGTCCTCAGGGTACCAGAACTATATCGTCGTTGCTAGAAAGTTCTAGTTTATGGCTTGATTACACCATAGAGAAATCCGACGCAGGTCGAAAGCATCAAAGTCCACATTATATAGGCACATGGCCTCTAGGCCACTGAGGTAAGAGGAGAATTCTTCACATATGGAAAACGCTATTTGGGAATTCTATTATGGAATGAGAAATGAGAAGTAAGAAGTGAAGTGTGGGTATTGGTCAAGAAAGCACATTCCATACCTCTCCTTTTATACTTAATATCCTTGGCAAAAAATAAAAACACTGGAAAACCAATTAATTCTCAGCCCTACAGGAATACACTGATGTGCAAAAAAGTATAATTAAAGCCTATAGATGATTTGACTTGCCCACCATACCGATAGGCAAGTTTAGGGGTATGTCGATTGGCACCCCCTTAATTTAGAAAATTTCATCTTTCCTATTTTACAAAAATCAGTTTCCAGAAGAAAAAAAAATTCTTACTTTGAAAAATTGCCCCCGGACCATTCCTTTTCCATTACTAATTTTCTCTATTTTATTCTCCTCAAAAAATCATTATCATGTATGTAAGGGGCTTGAAGGTAGTCTCTAAATTAAAGAAAGTTTCCTTAATTAATAAAAGAGACTCAAGAGAAGGAAGCAACATGAAGACATCGTGGCAGCTCAGCGAGGAATCCCAGTGATGTAGCCCGATGAGGAAATTGGCCGAAAGAGCTCTTCTTTATCTTCCTGTCCTACTTAGTCAAATTGCATCTTTTAAATTCATTGATTGTAATTCTGTAGAGATTTGTAATATTGAGTGCGAGGTCAAATTCTACTCGAGAGAGACCAGGCCCGATAGGGCCAACGGAAGCTTACATGCTCTATCGAATGACATTGCCATGGGAACTTTAGAGGGATTTGGTTTGGAGGATTGAGAAGTGAGGCGACGTTAGGGCTTTTCCTGACCATCTTAAATACACCTCGTAAAACACCGAAAGATATTTTTATCATGGAAGCTCGTGTTGAGCAACCTTGAGTTCCATTCTATATTGAGCTTTGAGCAAAACTGTCCCCTGCTAAATGTCACATCTACTTTATATGATATCACCAGCCAGCCAAACAATGTCAAATCCAAACTTGAGTAAACTATTATGGTATTGGGGATGTCTAATAGTTTGGTGAGCCACCTCTGTGGTGACGGACCTCTAATGCACAGTGGTTAGGAAAAGGCATGTCCTGCCATTTAATGATCATGATGTCGGCTGTGCTGACCCATCAGGTATTTAATGTTTGGGACATAAAGTGTGATAGGGAGGTCTTTCGTGTGCAGGCAGATTTAGACGTCTTGAGAAGGTGTGTGGGGCTATTTATGGGCCTCAATCACTTCTGAGATAAGAGAGTTCTTTCCAGAGACTTATTACTAGAGAGAGAATAAATGAGAGAAAAGTTATTTAAACCGGAGATTTTACTCACCCACCATTGTCATTTATTGTTAACCTTTTAATAGGTAACCAAAGATGATTTAGAGGTTATTGGTGTGTTGGCTTCCTGTTAAGGTATATCTAAGGTGCTTAGTTCTCTCTCCCTTTGAATGAGTTACTTCTGAGTTTCCTTTATTATTATTTAAATTATACATGAGAGACTTATGAGTTCAATTTAAATGTTGATTATATATAATATTGTGTGTTTATTTGTATTTATTAAAGAGTTCTTGGGTTATCATTTATCATCAAATGTATAGGGATCACGCTTCAACTGGTATTACTATACTCCCAGGTTTCAAGATGACTACCCACTAACATTCGGCGACTCTGATGGGTAGGTATTCTTCTAAAAATATGGCACAAGATAATATTAACCGTACCATTGATTTTGATGTTATCCAGCATAGCAAGGAACAAACAGCGAGGGAGCTTAAGGATGCCAGGCATGGGGTTCCACGGTTGGAGGTTACCCAAGTTCAATTGGTAATAGGAGTCCAAACGGTGACGTGAGATTATACTAGGGTCATGTTAGGACAGGCACAGATGGCCCTTATCATGGGCAAGTTCTTTGAGTTCTTGCAGCTCAACGGCTTTGGGAGGGATATTTGACCCCAGTTCCTTCGTAACACCCCAAAGGAGACTCCAATAGCACATCAAGTGAAGCTCCAATGGGACCTACCCCCACGAGTTGTGTACCTACTGCTATCCCAACGATGAGTACCCCAGGTGTGGCAAGTATTCCACATATGGTCCCTCAGCCTATTGCTCCAGCGATTGAGAAAACTCATGTATCTGCCTTGGAAGAAGTGATAAAGGAGATGCTAAAGATGATAGCATCTTCCCCTTAGTCAACTAGTGAGGTAGCATTAGTGTACGATGATTTTTTTACTCCCTATCTTGAGGAGAACAATAAGATACCTTAACCAAAGTACTACATTCCCCCTATTTTGAGAATTACACAAAAGAGGGGGCAAACCCGAAGGAACACATCAAGCGATTCATTGAGCATCTAGGGGCTCATTGCAACAACAAGAAACAAAAATTGAGGGAGTTTTTCAAATCCCTAACCGATAAGGCTTGCACTTGGTACTCTCACTTGGCACTGAAGAATGTCGCAACGTGGGAGGCAATGTATGTTCTGTTTGTCAAGAAGTTCTTTCTCGCTGAAGATGAGTTCACATTGACACAATTAGCTAGCGAAAAGCAACGGTCGGGGGAGGAAGTCGTGGCGTACATCTGAAGTTGCAAAGAAAGGTCCCTCGACATGAGAGAAGAGCAAAAGGAGTCTAGATTGCTTCAGATATGTGCTGAAGGTTTGCTCGCAGAGTACATGTATCACCTCATCAACAAAATGTGTGAAGTAACTTTTGTGATATTTATAAGGGAAGGAAGGAACATATCATTGGTCGTACGGCGAAACCTAATAGTGGTGCCTGTGATGTTTTTTGCAACCAATACAGCCCGTTGTGGCATGTGGCCAGCCCCCAAGAGTGGGACATGCCGATGGAGGAGAGGGGGCCAATCAGTCGAAGAAGGATAATAAGAAAAAGTTCGATAGAGATAGAGAGGAGTCACTATAACTCGCATGTACTGTTGAGGAGGTTGTTAGTTGTTACAACACTATGGTCTAAAGGCGGACAGTTTATGAGCCCAAGGATACTCAATCTGTGGAGCTAGATTCTGAGATAAGAGCTAATCTCAAATATTGCCAAATACACCGAATAGTTGGTCATCTAACTGCAACTTGATTTACACTGAGGAAGATTATAAGCAAAACACATGAAATCAAGGACTTTGTAGACCCTTCAGGCGAACGTCAACAATAACCCACTACCATCACATACAGCTAATATGGTAGTTACTTATGATGAAGAGGCTAAATGTGAGGTGAGGGAGCTCGAGATCGAATGGGAAGAGTTTAAGGTGGTGTTGGAGGCCTGCACCAGGGGAATGGCTAACGTGGTGATAATCAATGATGAAGCCAGTTCCAGAGATGTTAAAGATATGTATAATCTGGATAATAAAAAAGTTGGTTGGGGCTAGAATAATATTATGTATCTCAGTCGCCCAAGTTCTCATGGTTCTTCGACCAAGTGAGGATGATGAAGGAAAGCTGGTTGGAGATAACTCAAGAGATCGTAGACATTACACAAAAGAATATAGTTCCATCGCTAGGATGGAGGGGTTCCATGGACAAATTGTTGAAAAATTCTTATCCGAAGTGAATTTTTGTGACGTTGATGGGGATGTATGGTTTTCACATAATAGGGCCTTATATGTTATAGATAGTATCAACGGTGTAAGTTTTGTGAGGGCTCAGATGGATAGGGGAGCATCGATATACATCATGCCCATCAGCTCATTCCATGCATCCAATATTTCTAAGGCAGGGTTGATACCAATGCCTTTAGTGATTTCTGATTATGACAACCAGTTCTCCAAGTTGATTGGGTATGTGAATGTTGGAATTGTGATAGGGAATCTCACTTCACACGTAGAATTTCATGTGATTAAGAGTGCTACTTCTTACCACCAATTGATCGGAAGGGTATGGATGCACAATCACAGGTTAGTCCCTTCGATATATCATTAATGCCCTAAGGCAAACATTAAAGGGACTGAAAATGTTATACGTGTGATGAAGAAGCCCTTTGTAATCAAAGAGGCTCACCTAGTGGATGTAAAGTTCTACACATAGCTAGAGGAGGATGCTAGAGTCCTAATGAGAAGAATGGATCAATCCAGAGTTCTTTCTATCAGAGAACAGATGGGGCCTATGAATGGTCAGAGCAGCGAGGGAGCAGGAAGAAGAGAAGTAGCTGAGTAGGTTAATCATGTTGATCCTAAACCCCAGAATATCTCTAAATAACTTAGAGATAAGATGAGGCCTAGGATGGACCCGATGAAGTATGAAGCCCAACGACAAAGCGTGTTGAGTAAGTTTGTGGGAAATAAATAGGCAGAAGCTTCGAGAGAGGGGAAACAAAAGGCACTTGTAATGGTCAACAGACAGTGCAAGAAGATGATAAAAAAGGATGGGAAGGTGATCTATCACCTTTGAAAATGTAATAGGTTAGTCCCCTTGAAGCCTAGAGTATAGTAATACATGTTGAGGCATGACCCCAATAGATATGGTGATAAACGATAACCCAAGAACTATTTAATAAATACAAATGAACACAAAATATTTTAAATATTCAACACTCAGATTTAACTCATAAGTCTCTCATGTATAACTCAGATAATAATAAAGGAAACTCGCAAGTAACTCATTCCAATGGAGAGAGAAGTAAGAACCTTAGATACACCTTGGTAGGCAGCCAACACACCAACAACCTCTGAAGCATTCTGGTTAACTATTAAAAGGTTCACAATAAAAGGCAATGGTGGGTCAGTAAAATCTGGTTTGCAATAACTTCTCTCTTTCTCTAGCAATAAATCTCAAGAAAGAACTCCCTTATCAAAAAAGTGATTGAGGCCCATAAATAGGCCCACACACCATCCCGAGATGTATCAATCTACCTACACGTGAAATACCTCCTTATAACACTTTACATCATAAACATTAAATACCTAATGGGTTAGTACACTCGACCTCGTGATCATTAAATGGCAGGACATGCCGTTTGCCTAACCATTGTGTGTCAGAGAACTATCACCACAGAGGTGGCTCACCAAACTATCTGACAGCCCTAATGCCACAATGGTTCACTGGAGTTTGGATTGGACAGTGTTTAGCATGCTACTGACATCATCTAAAGTAGATGTGACACCACAGAGGTCTCTCTACATGCTCTTCCATGATGAAAAGGTCTCTCGGTGTTTTACGAGGAGTATCTAAGATGGTCAGGACAAGCCCTAATGCTGCTTTACTTCTCAATCCTCTAAAATAAGTCCTTCTGAAGTTCCCATGGTGAGGTCATTCGATAGAGCATGTAATATCTCCTAGGCCCTGTCGGTCCTGGTTTCTTACGAGTACCGTTTGACCTCACACCCAATATTACAAATCGCTACAGTATTACAATCAATGAATTTAAAATATTCAATTTGACTAAGTAAGAAAGGAATATAAAGAAGAGCTCTCTCGGCCAGTTTCCTCATTGGCCTGCCTTATTAGGCTTGATAGCTGAGCTGCCTCAATGTCTTTGTAATCTTTCCTTCTCTTGAGTCTCTTTTATTAATTATGGAAGGTTTCTCTAATTCAAATATTACTTTTAAGCCCCATACCTTTGGTGAGGGCATCAGCATATGTGGACTGCATGAACAAGTTCCAATCAATAAAGAGGGATGGGGAACCACCAGGTCCATTGAAATCAATGTGGGAATGGGGGAAGTCACCTCAATCAATGCGAAACCTCATAGTTCCCTCTGGGGGTAATGATACCCTAAATAGTAGAGTCTTCATCACCCAAGAGCAAAAGGTCACACTTGTCACTCAAAGTGCAAGTATTGTCGGCACCCCAGAAATTATTACCCTTTCCAAAGAAAGGAGAGCGATGATAAAAGAGGAGTTGAACTTGACAAGATGCCATCGGGGTAGTGGCATTCAAAGAAGGGGAAGGATCAGTGGTGGTGGCAAGTGGAGCAGCGGTGGTGGGGACAACTGGTAAGTCTGGTGCACTGGAAGAAGACGCTATGGAAGAGGTGTAAGATGAAAAGCTTGAAAAAAGAGAGAGTGGATTGGAAACAGTGGGGTAACAAAGGTTGAAGAAAATAAAGGAAGAAATAAATAGAACAAAAATCTTGAGCAACAATGGCAGATATAACTTTCTCTCTCTAAAAGCTTTGTAAGTACGGAGGCAAATAAAGAGACGAAAGAGAAAAATGGCTAAGTTTTGAGTATTAGACGTTTAAAAATCACATGGATGTTTGAGTTTCCCACAGAGGAACGTGCCAGACCACCAAAATGATTATGAAAGGGACATGTGGCTCTTTAAGGAGTGCTCTGACATTTGAAAAGACAACCCCGTGTCATTAATGAAGTGACGCTTGGGAGAGGGAGAGTTTCTTTCAAGAGAAGTAATGATTTTTGGCACCAGAATTTTTGAAATGAGTATTTAAAGCCAAAAAGGTTAATTAAATTATATCCTTGCGCTATAACACCGAACGATGATACAATAGGTTAAAGATGCAGAGAGGATAATTTTTAGCTCCCAAGAAATGGAGGTTGCTAGAAGCACATTTCCAAAAGAAATTATGTCCCCTTGCCATAAATCTAAACGGATATAACTTTGGCTCTGGTACATCGCGAAGAATTTTCTTTTTGAACAAGTGGAAAATAGGGATGGACACAACACAAATAGAATGTGGAGAATTTAATAAGTCCAAACGCTAGGAATTTTTCATAAGAGATAACAGAGAGAATGCGTGCTACTAGGGGCATTCCTAACGAAAATTCCCACTCACTATAAATTCACTATATAGTGGAATGGATAAATACAGAATAACGAGAATTTAATTTTGGATAGTCAGTATGATGATGGACAATTTCCACAAGTACTTTGGGAGAATTCACACAATCAATTAAGAAGACAAAACGGCTGCGACCTAATGACAAAAAAAGTTACGATGTTCGCTCACCATAGGCCCAGAGGTTCTAGAGCCTTAGTTCTGGTACATCGAGGAGAATTTAACATTTTTTCTAACAAATATATTTGTAGTAATTACAACGAAGATAGATATGGAATTTTTTTTGCTTATAACAGAAGATGGTTCATTGGATTGAGAAGTTTTTTGTGCAGGTATTTCTTGTTATCACAACAAATATCTACACGAAGGGACAAATGTAGGGGGGCTTGAAGGTAATCTCTAAATTAAAGAAAACTTCCTGAGATAATAGAAGAGACTCAAGAGAAGGAAGAAGCATGAAGATAGCGAGGCATCTCAATGGAGCTGCTCAGTGAGGAAGACCAGTAATGAATCCCTACAAGGAAACTGGCTGAGAGAGATCTTCTTTATCATCATTTCTTACTTAGTCAAATTGTATCTTTTAAATTCATTGATTGTAATGTTGTAGCAATTTGTAATATTGAGTGTAAGGTCAAATGGTACTCGCGAGAGACCAGGCTTGGCAGGGCCTGAAAGATCTTACAAACTCTATCGAATGACCTCGACCTGGGAACTTCAGAGGGACTTGGTTTGGAGGATTGAGAAGTGAGGAAGCATTAGGGCCTATCCTGACCATCTTAGATACACCTCATAAAACACTAAGAGATCTTTTCATAGTGGAAGCTCGAGTTAAGCAACCTTGAGTTCCATCGTATATTGAGCTTTATGCCAAACAATCCCCTACCAAATGTCACATCTACTTTAGGTGATGTCACTAGCCAGCTAAACACTGTCCAATCCAAACTCAAGTAAACCACTGCGGTATTGGGGCTGTCAGATTGTTTTGTGAGCCACCTCTGTGGTGACAGTCCTCTGACACACAGTGGTTAGGGGAATTCAATGCTTGTGACATAAAGTGGGATAGGTAGGTCTTTCACGTGCAAGTAAATTAAGACATCTCAGGAAGGGGTGTTGTGATATTTATAGGCCTAAATCACTTCTAAGATGAAAGAGTTATTTCTAGAGATTTTTTGCTAGAGAGAGTATATACAGAGATAAGTTATTGCAAACCAAAGATTTTACTCACCCACTATTGTCATTTATTGTAAAGCTTTTAATAGCTAACTAGAGATCCTTCCGAGGTTATTGGTGTGTTGGTTGCCTGCCAAGGTGTATCTAGGGTTCTTACTTCTCTCTCCCTTTGAATGACTTACTTCTGAGTTTCCTTTATTATTATTTGAGTTATACACGAGAGACTTGTGAGTTCAATCTGAGTGTTGATTATATACAAAATTGTGTGTTTATTTGTATTTATTAAAGAGTTCTTGGGTTATCATTTATCACCATATTTATAGGGGTCATGCCTCAACTGGTATTACTATACTCCTAAGCTTCAAGGGGACTACCCTCTTGCATTCTCAAAATAAATTCTTACTCAAAAATCTTTTCCCTGAGATAATTAATTTTACTTCCCTTTTCTAAAATAATAATAATAATGAACATATTGCCTTTCATTATCATTTCCATACTTATCTCTATCATTGCATAAAATAATCAATTTCGGCAGAAAATTAATAGCGCATATAGGATAAGTCACTAAATCAAGAAAAATGCCAAAAAAAGCATATTTTTCATATATATTTTTCTTCACTTGGTTACATTTTGTAGACTAGAAAAGAAAAATAGAAAAATACAAATGGGACTTCATTCGAACCCTCAATCTTCTCGCTCAAGCCCTCAAGCTCCGTGGCGGACACGATTTCCCCGACGACGAGCGGTGGATCCTCCACTTCCAAAACTAGAATCCTCATCTGAGGTGGTATGCGGCACAAAAAAGGTAGGAGAAGTCTTCTAGATATAATCAGACATAGAGGCATCTAGTCGTTAATATCCTTTAGTCAGTTGGTCAGCACCCAAACATACTGCAAGTAAAGAAGCACCAACAAATGGAAAATCCATCAGTAAAGGCTAAAGAAGAATCAACAAAGAAAGAGAAAGAATACACCTCAGGCCGGAGGGCGACATCTATAAGACTCGTCAACCCAGACACCAATTCATGAGGATGGTGCGACACGCTCAGTGACTCCCGCTACTCAGTTAAAAATTATAGGTAGGGGGTGTAACCTAAATGATCAGAGCCACTTCTAGATCCACCGCCACTGACGTGCCACCACCTGTACTATGATATTATCCCACCGGCGCACTAGTACCCCTAACCAAAGTGGTGGTGGGTGGAGGTATGTTCTCCATGTCACAGATACAAGGAGGGGAATCGACCATCTCGTCACAAAATCTAGATAATCATAGCTCGCCATCATATTTGTATAGTGTGTATAGGGCTCAACGATCATCGTTGGTGCTCGGGCATCATGTGACATCTCTCTCATTCACCTCATATACATAGCAGCGCCGACGATGGTAACACCACCTAATCTTCCACAATCTGCCTCACCACCCTCTCTCCTAGGTACCAGATGTACCCAAACTCATGTGCAATCAACCGTCGCATCTGTGCATGCTGGCTAGTCACCCAGTAACCCATGGGGTCAACCCCCAAAGGTAGAAAGTCACCTACAATCCCAAATAGAAAATTAGTGTCTACTCAAGAAATTATGATGCCAAGAGAGAACTCAAAAAAGGTGAAGTATAACCTGGTCGCTCGTCAGGGCATTTAGAACCCGTCGTATGTCGGCTAAAGATAAGGACTGATTTGATCATTGGTTGGACTTTCTCCACCAAAACATCCTATAGAAGTCCCACAAATCCTCATTCTTCAGGTCCATCAACCCTGCTTTGTGACCAATCACCTCATAGAACTACGTCTGCAAAAGATAAGAATCAGCAAAAAGAACAAAAGTAGAATGCGTATATAGGAAAAGAAAATTAAGGTTACCTCTAAAAGATACGTGGCTCCCGTAAAAGTCTATCAGTGGCATCGACTAAAATCATCTAAAGAAGAATAAAGGAATGCCAAAGTCAGGTTCCCCCAATCATACAGTTCGACGTTAGAAATCTTCCTCAAATACGACAAGAACAAAAGATGGGTGACATCATCTCTCATCACCACCAAGAAACCACCAAACAAAATCAAAACTTTTATCTCACCTGTCGCCCATAGGTCACGTGCAACCTCCTCCTCAAGAGCGTATCACCCACGTCTCCTAAAGTCGCCTGCACCACCTTCGGCGTAACCCTATATGTGAGGTCCACCACTAACTGGAACCCATCGCAATCCAGTCCCAGTAGCTGCTGAACGTCTATGGAAATAGTAGTCACCTCCCCGAAGCCAAGATGGAAAGTGTTGGTAGTGTCCCACAACTTCTCCCCCATAGCACACAACACTGCAGTAGAATGCGGTGTCTCATTCAAAACCTATGCTAAACATACACAACCGGTGTATAAAACCATCCAGTGCACAACAGCGGGGATTTTCTCCTAAACCTCCTTCAGCCCAGTCGACCCCCGAGACCGAATGCTCGAAAGACATATGTAAGTCTACAAATGAAAAGAAGAAAAATCCTTCGTTATCAAAAAGAACAAAGAGAAAAATAAATGGGAACACCAAAGGTCACCGTACTTACATGGCCATTAAGGTTCTTCACCCTAGACGAACGGTCATATGCAGGCTTGCGTAATAGGATACGCTCATCAGTTACAGGCTCAAACAAATCAATGGCATTTTCATTGCCTAATATAACGAGCACCCTAGACCGCCACTCCAGGTCGGCCCAGTTATCAAGGGACAACCACTCATTATTGTACACCTCACTTGAAGAACCATCCATTTGAAGTTTTGAAGAAAAAAGGACTAAGGAATGATTTTTAGAGAGAAAAAGTAAAAGATTCAAACACTTAAAGGAGTGAAAAATGGGGAGGGATCTCCCCATTTTTATAGAAGAGTAAAGGGCCTGCTGATCAGTAGCCCCCATCCCATACCTAACGAAAACCACTTTTTCCTCTTCCCAAGGAAACTCGAGAGTCCGTGCCATTATCTATTGGCACCCCCTCAAACCTGTCCATCAGCATCCCCATTTAAATTTTGTACAAAAATGCCAGAAAAATCTAGAAACGGCCCAAACAATTCCTAAAATTATAGAACACTATTTTCCCTCAAAAAATCATTTTTGGAGCACTAAGACCCTTGCAAACTCTCAAAATCCCCAACAGGTTTAATCTTACACACTTATCCTTAGCATACTCTATAACAGGACCCATGATGCGCCCCCATCCAAGTTTACTACAATTCCCTAGCTGGAACTCCAAAACTGAACATCCCCCAGTGAAGTCCCAAGACAACTCAATCCCCAACGAAACAATAAGTGAACTTCACCCCCAAGATAGTTTCCCCAGGAAAGCTATTCCCCATGATATAACTTTAGTCCTTAGAATTGACCTCGGCTCGCAGAATTAGTCATCACAACTTTAGGTTCTTTGAATTATCCTTGACCTTCAGAATTGGTGGTCACAACTTTAGGTCCTAAGAATTAACCTCCGTCCTCAAAATAGTTCATCACATCTTTAGGTCCTCAGAATTTACCTCGACCCTCATAATTGGTCATCACAACTTTAAGTCCTCATAATTGACCTCGACCCTCAGCATTGGGCATCACAACTCAATGTCCTTAAAATTGACCTCGACCCTAAGAATTGGTCATCACAACTTTAACTCGGACTTACATACTCTAGGGTCCCCCCTCTTGGTGTACATAGGAGGCTACTTGCAAACTTACTTTAGGGGAGGGTGTTGTTGCTGATTCTATGAACATTGATGGAGCCTCCCCTCATTCATAGAAAACTCCCTTAACTTCTTTCGAGTCTTGTCCTCGACTTGTGTTTACTCTCTCCGTTGTGCCTTCTTCTTCCAGTAGCCCAGAGTTAACGATTTCTTCTCTCAAATTTCTTTAAGTGTGATTTATGTAAGACTAAGGGTTGCATTGCTGGTAAGGGCTCTTAATGAGTCTTTGCCACCACTCCCTTTGGTTAGGCATATTGTGGACTAGGTTCTTCAAGCATCCATTAATGAGGTAAGTATTCTCACCATTTGTTTACTATTTGCTCCATCCTTTTGATGCCCATAGTTACTAACACTTAGTTTTGTTCATTATTTGATGCATCTCTCTCAAGGTGCCCTTCCAATTGCTCAACCTATGGTTTCTTTGGCCTAGGGGTTGGTGATCCTTATGTCTCCTATCCTGAGATTATTTATGCCTCTCATGCAGTTGAACTAGTTGAGACACCTAATATTTCTATGGAACTTGCACTTGAGTTGACATTTGTGCCTTGTCATGGTGAACCTTTCTCCTGTTCTTGTGAGGCCACTCCCTTAGAAGGAACTTATTTGGGAATAGTTCCCTCGGAGTCTGTTAGGGAGACTAGGGATGGTAGCATTCTCTTAGCCCTTTCTGCCAATATTCCCACTTTTGAGGTAACTCGATCCTCTTTTTTTCTCTCTATTTTTATTTGTTTGCACAAAATAGAACATGCCTCCACTCAAAACAACAACAAAAATCACAACTCACACCTACGTAGTAACTTAGCAATGAAAACACTTGATACGGTTTTTTCTCAAAATCTCACACCTACTTGGTGACTTAGCAATGAAAATACTTGCTAAGGTTTTTTCTCAAAATCTCACACCTACTTGGTGACTTAGTAACTAAAACACTTGTTAAGGTTTTTTCTCAAAATATCACACCTTCTTGGTGACTTTAAAAAAGAAAACACTTGTTAAGATTTTTCTTTAACTTATTGTTTCGTTATTTATAAGCTGTGAGGGATCCCACACTTGCCCAGGAGCTACCTTAGTGTTCCCCCCGCTTGTTGCCCGTCCACTTCAATATCCTATCCCAAGTGATGATTCCAGTGATATTGATCATGGTTGTATGACCGATTCCCTAGCGGCAGCGAATCTGGCTATGAGGTCCCTCTGCCTAACCTGGCTCCTCATGAATTATGCCTTTAAGTTCTTCAACAGTCCCCTAAAATTCAAGGTTGCCAGCGAGGAGTGATAGATCAGTTGGTTTCTCAACAACCTAAAACCTTTACTATTGAATGCCTCGGTTTGATTCATTTCATGATGAGATATCGACTTCAAGGCATAGCAACTACTATAGTAGAGGTTGTGAACACTCAAACTACTAATCTTACTTTGTCCCTCATTAATCAACAATTGGGCAATCTAAGAGAACTGATTAAGGGTAGGTTTCACTTCGACTGGCTAATTAAGAATCTAAAGATCTTGAAGGACACATGATTAGAGAGTCGGAAAGAGCTCTACCAAAAATATCTGGAGGCCCAACGTGCACAGAAGGCTACACTGAGGGAACTTGAACCTCTAATTGAGGCGGTGAATTAAAAGGTCAAGGTTGTCGAGGAATATTTGGCCAAGGCTTTAAAGAAACATGAGAATATTCTCATCTGGTGCACCCAAGTCCAAACGAGGCTTGAATTCTCCATCATAGCTCAATAGTCATGTCTAGAAGCTTCCTCTACCTTACCTGGGGACTTCTTCTCTTTTCCAGACCTCTGGTTTCTCATTATTTAAAGCCTTGTTTTGTATATTTTCCTTTTTTATCTTTCATGTATCCTCTAGAAGATAGTTCCCATACTTGTAATCTCTTGAAGTCAATATATGAAAGTAGATTCTTTTGTCACTTGATTAACTTGCGTGCAACAGTTATTTTACTTCTCAAATTGGTATTGCAATGTGACTTGTTATATATCATTGCACAAACTCTTACAAGTTACAATAATTTTCAAAACTCATCCTTTCTAACCCCTGCTCAGAAGGAGAAAAAAAAAGAACAAAGGAAGGAACTATAACATAATAGTGGATAATTTAAGGCAAGACTCAACTCAAGCTAAACAATATTCAAAATGATAGACATTTAGCCATTTGTTATTGATTTTGAAAGGGATATCTTCTTCCATCTTCGAAATTAAGCAGTAACTTTAATCATGTGCCTCATTTACTATGAAAGCCCCCTCCCAATTAGAAGAAAACTTGGGCAATGGGATCCCTCCAGTATTCTTCACAACTACCTTCAATACCAAGTCCCCTTCCTCAAACTTCCATGATCTCACCAAGTTGTTATAAGGCCTAAAAATTTGCTTCGTGTACATTTGGAAGTGTTGCATCGCATTATCTCAATATTTATCTAGCGCTTCCAACTGAATATGTCTCCTATGAGGGATTATGATGCTTCGTAAGATATATCTGGCAAAAGAACTATAACATAATAGTGGCTTCCTCTTCATCATTCGATAGGAACACAACACTACTGGAATCCTGTCATCCCATACTCCTAGTAAGTCTTCCTTTATTTTATTCAGAATATTAACCAAGGTCTTGTTTGTGGCCTCTGATTCGCCATTTCTTTTGGGGTAAGCCACCACTAAGGTGTGGTGTATGATAGAGTATTTGTCTATGAGCAAAGTCGCCTCCTTTTTATAAGAGGAGTTCCAATATCAAATAAGATAACCTTGGGAATACCAAAATGAAAAATTATATTCTCTCTAATATAGTTTGTCACCACCCCTGTCATTGCTTTATTCAATGGTATTACCTTTACCCACTTTGTGAAACACTCCATTGCTACGAGTATCCATATCTCTCTCCACGAAGATGGGTGTATTGCCTTTACAAGATCAAACGCCTAAGTATGGAATGAATAAGGAGTAGACAACGAGTAAAGGTACATCTAAGGGGCATGGATCAAGTTTTCATGTAGTTGACACGTCTTGCATTTGCGAACAAACTCAGCTGAGTTTTTCTCCATTGTTGGCCAGTAATAACCTAAGGTCATGAGTTTGATCAAATAAATTAGCACCCCCTATATGAGATGGTTCGTGAGATTGATTCAAGACCTCCGCTGCTTCTTCTCTTGTGATGCACCTCAAAGTCGTGTTGAAGTATCCTCTACGATAAAAATGCTCTTCTTAAATATAGAACCATGGGGCCCTCCACTTGATCCTCATGGCATTCATCTTCTCCAAAAAAATAACTCTTTCTTTAATGAAGCCAATATAAGGCGACCTCCAATTTGTTTGGGTTTCCACGAAGTTGCACTCAGCTACCTATAAAAAGAGTTGGCATTTGGTGCACTCCCTTTATACTGTCATCGCATCATGCTTCATCGTTGGCCAATATTACCCCTCTCTTTGGATCCTCCTATATATAAGGATATCAGTGGTTTCACAACGTTCATCATGTGTGTTCTTTAACTTTTACTCTTCTTTATCTGGGCCGATACATCTTGACAACCATCCCCCAAAATTTTTAAAGTACATGCTTCCTTAACTTGCAAAACATTATGCCAGCTCCCTTAGCCCCATATTTTTTTCTTCCCTAGATTTAAGCTACATCCTAATCTCACTCCTCTCACATGAGTCATCCTCCATCAGCAAGATCGATTGTAGCACCGACGATGTAATCCTTAGTTATATCACCACAGTTATTGTATCGGTACTCACAGCTATCTTATGTTCACTGATGGAATAAGCGTCAGCATACCTGTTCCTTCTTTTGGGGTGCCTCTTCACCTTGACTTGAAGGAACTGAGCAGTCAGCCTTTATATAATTGTCCTTTATGGTGTGTAAGGACATAATTTCCATAGTTCGTAGTTTACATAGAGTATGTCATATACCACTATAACCGTCTAAGAAGGTCATGTTCATCATTCAAGATGACGAATCTGATTCTCAAGTATCTTTAACATATGCGCGACATGAGGTAAAATTTCACATAAAATGTGTTTAAGTTTCGTAAATTCTTTACTTGCGTATTGGGATATTTTTTGAAACTTTTTTTTATCGAGATGAGGCATTTTTTCTCAGTTAAAGTATTTTTTTAAATACCAGTAGTAAAGATTTTTAAAATAAAAGAAATTGGTTTATGTCCTTCAAATGACATTGATAAGTCATTCAAACGACTGATTCTAACGACATCACATGTTGTTTGATAGGTCACTCGAAGGGTAGTTTCTTTATTGCTTCAAACGACCACGTAATGTTTTACTTTTTGTAGGTTATTTCTTAGGTCGCTAGTAACGATATCCGGTGTCGCCCAAACAACATTGAGAAGTCGTTCGAACGACCTCCACCGCCTCAAGAAATTTATTTTTCTATAAATACCTGTTTTTGAGACCTTTTTCATTAAGACTTTTGATAAACGAAAACTGAAAATCTACAGAATTTTAGTCTAAATCTTTTAGGGTTAAAAGCCTATTCTTTGATTCACCAAAACATTCCAATCCTTTTGTGAATCATTTGTGGAACCCAAATACCTTTGTGGAATTTTATCTTTATGGAGTGGCATCTCTATTACTGGATTGGTAGTTCTTGTGGGATCTTCTTTTTGACAACTAGGGTCATTGAGGTTCTGGAGGGGATCTTTGTTGGCTACTAGGATGCAGTATATGTGAGTTTTCTACGAAAGATTCATTACAGATTTTGCTATGTAATTCTAAGTTGCGATTTATGCTAGATAGTGAAATAAAAGGTTTTACCCGAAAGAGGTTTTTTCATGAATCTTGTTTGCTGCTTGATTTGTGTTTGTTTGTGATTGCATGATTAATTTATCAAAATACACACATATTTAGGGTTTAATTAATTTGGATCAAAGATTGACTCTAATTAAATAAGTTTAAAATTGGAAAATTTTTAATTAAATAAAAAATAATCGATATCACGAATTTTCAATTTGGTAGAAGAGCTATAGCTAGGGAATTTTACCTCTTCAAATTCCTATTAGAGCAGGTTGGTCTAAGTTATCGAGTGATTCTGATTTTTAAATTTTTTTTCCTTCGATACCTTTTGACTACTTAAGTTTTCAAATTGGTATCATAGTGGGTTTCATTATGTTATAGTGTTTGATCATGTTTACTTGCATTTTGGGTGGTTGTTTATTCATTTCTCTTGTGCTTATTTTGTTTTTCTATTGATGGAATCTCAATTGAATTTGACGTTTGCTGAAATAATTGAATTTTTTGAAAATCATTTTTAAATTGTTTTGAAACTTTTACAAACTATTCAAAACCAAAGAGATATCATTCATGAGAAGTTTGGTTCTTTATATGATGACTTTAAAACTTTAAAATTGCTCAAATAGGAGAGTGATGATAGAGTCATTGTTTTTGAAAAAGATTTAGAGGATTTGAAAAATTCTATGGTTTGTGTTTGTGCCAAAGAGGATAAAAATATTTTGATTAACGATTTTAAAGCATGTGAGAAGACTCTTAGGGATAAGTTTGCCTTTATTGATGGTTAGAGAGATAAAATTCTAGATATGATTGAAAATATGAAGAATTAGTCCCTAAAATTGGAAGAGTCTAATTCTCTGCTTGAGTCTAAAATTTTGAAGTTGAAAAAGGATTTAAAATACTCTTGTAGTGTTAATAATGATGGTAATGAATCATCTTTTTCTCATGATTCAAGTGTTAAAGCCAAGACCATATATTTTTTTTAAAGGGTCAACTATAAAAAGGATGTTAGAAAAGTCCAACCCAAAGGTAAAATTCCTCCCATTTATACATGTTCATATTGTGGCAGGAAAGGTCACCTTAGGCATTTTTATTTTGATCTTGTAAAAGGTCCTAGTAAGTTTAAGGATAGTGTCCCGTCGGTTCCCATAACCCCCCGAGTTAGGTAAACACCTGTTTGGATTAAGAAATCCGTGATAGGTTGGTTAATTCTCACCTACTTGCACATCATGCGTCACATGCTATTTCATACCGTTGATTGCTTGCATGATTTTATTTTTCATACTCTAGTTGCACTCCATGATTTATGTTTGCTAGTGTTATGACATCTGTAGTTTTTGTATTATGTTTTTCTTTGATTGAGTCATATTAAAAAATGCAAAAAGATATTTGTTTTATATTTTTTAAATACAAAAAGATTTTATTTTTGAAAAAACCAAAAAGATTTTATTTTTTCAGAAAAATTGAAAAGGCAAAAAGATTTTATTCTGATAAATTTTTTAGAAAAAGATAAAAAGATTTGTGTATTCCGTTTTACACCGTTTATGGATGGACATTTAGGATGACTAAGTCACAACATCATTCCATATCAATATGACTATTTGATAGTGTTTTGAGACGATACATCAATTCATCCATGTTCTTTACAATGTTTGAATTCATTAAGATGAGATTTACGAATACACTCTACATGTTTGACCGTTAGTCTCCTATAATGCACACTTGCACGGATTTATTTGATTATTGTACTTATCTATGACATATTGATCAAAGTGTTCTCATCTCAATTCTATCTTTAAACAGCACCAAGTGCGATAAAACTTGACAATTAAAGTAGTGCATGTAAGAATCGTTGCCCGTGAGGATTTATTGAAAATTTGAAAAAATTATGAGTGAACACGAGAAAGGGCAGCGAGAGAATAATAATCTTGTCGTGAAAGCCACCGTTTGAAAAGAGCCCAAGAAAAAATTAAGGTAATAAAAAGATTATATTTCAAAAAGGGACCAAATAGTTTAGTTTGATCACCTCAATAGAAAAATACAAATCATTATTATTTATGAGGGTGTTTGACTCGAAATATATCAACGGGTTTGCACCTCCTGACAAAGTCTAGAAAAAATCATTACATCGTTTTAGACGTTATTGGTGTGGAAATCATTTTAGACTTTGATGTGTTGATTACATTGAGTCGTTGTCTTTTAAATTCAACACTTTACACCTAAGCACGATTTTGAGTTCATTCGTTAGGAGTTCCCATATTCATCATGCACATTTATTATGTATGTTTTAATTGATTTTTCTATCGAATATGTTCACACCCATTCATTCCGTTTCCACGATTTGGTTATCTTAGTATAAATTCATGTTGTGTAAAATCAAAAAGGGTATGTGGAATCCTTTTGAATATATCCTTTCATGAGTGTAATTATTTTTCTATTTGCTATGCTTTTCGTGACGCTCCATGTTCATTTTGTTTATTCTTTTCCTTGTCTATTTCAGATAAATAAAAAGGGGGAGAACGAATTATAGAGCTTGCTAGAGTGAGAGTTTGAATTATGGGGGGGGATTTGAGATATGATCTTTAATTGATTTACTTGATTTGATTCACGCTTTGTCTCATTTCAAAATCGATACGTCCCAAAGGTATTTGTTTTCTTTATTGTGAGTTGGACTTTGATGATCATTTGGAAAGTACACAAAAGAAGCACAAGGAAATCAAAGAGATTTGAAGATTTCAAAGTTGAATATTTTTGAAGAATTTCAAGATTTGCATTTTTAGTATCTTTCCACCTTTTGGGTTGCATGGGAGGGTATTAGATCGGTATAGCCATTTTATTAATAATTCAAACTGTTTTTATTTTGTACCGGCATAGACATAGGGGGAGATTTTTAAGGACATAATTTCCATAGTCCGTACTTTACACAGAGTATGTCAGATACCTCTACAACCGTTGCAAAAGTTCACGTTCAATATTCAAGACGACGCATCCAAATCTCAAGTATCTTCAACACATGCGGGACATGAGGTACAATTTCATATAGAATGTGTTTAGGTTTCGTAAATGCTTTACTTGAGTATTCGGATATTTTTCAAAAGTGTCTTTATCAAACTGAGGCATTTTTTCTAAGTCAAAATATTTTTTGAAAGACCTATAGGCGAGCGTTTTAAAATAAAAAAAATGTTTATGTCGTTCAAACGACATTGATAAGTCATTTAAAATACTGCTTCTAACGACATCACATGTCATTTGATAGGTCGCTCGAAGGGTCATTTCTTTTTTGCTTCAAACGACCATGTACTGTTTTGCTTTTTTATAGGTCGTTTATTAGGTCATTGGTAACGACATCCAATGCCACTCAAACGACATTGAGAAGTTGTTCGAACGACCTGCGTCGCCTCAAGAAGTTTGTTTTGCTATAAATACCTGTTTTGGAGACCTTTTTCATTAAGACTTTTGATACACAAAAATTGCATATCTGCAGAATTTTAGTCTTTAACTTTTAGGGTTAAAAACCTAGTTTTTAATCCAACATAACATCCCAATAGTTTTGTGAATCATTTGTGAAATCCAAATACCTCTATGGAAGTTTATCTTTATGGAGTGACATCCCTACCAGTGGATTGGTAGTTCTTACGGGAGCTGCTTGCTGGCGACTGTGATCATTGGGGTTCTAGAGGGGATCTTTGTATGTTACTACTCTGTGGTCTATGTGAATTTTTTGCAGAAGATTCTTTGCAGATTTTACTCTTTAATTATAAGTTGCCATTTACGCTAGATAGTGAAATAAAAGGTTTTACTCGGAAGTTTTTTTTCCTGAATCTTGTTTGTCACTTAATTTGTGTTTCTTTTTTATTTCATGATTAATTTATCCACATGGATGCATGTTTAGGGTTTAATTAATTTGGATCAAAGATTGACTCAAATTAAATATGTTTTAAATTGGAAATTTGTGATTTATATAAATAATCGATATCACGCATCTTCATGGTGCCGAACTGAGGTGATTCAAAGCATATTATCCATTCACTTGTTTAACCTCCAAGTTTGAATCACCCTTGATTCAGAGTGAAGGAATGCCCCTTCGAAGAGACTCTAGCAGCCCTAGGACGAATGCTTCATAGTCTGCCTCATTGTTGGAGCAAGAGAAATCTAACTTAAATAATAGGCAAATCTCTTCCTTTACCCTTGAAAGAATGACTCATCCCCCCCCCCCAATTTCTTTGCACTGATGAACTATTGAACTCCACTATCCATTCCTCCAAGTTGGTGTGCAAGTCATCCTCTGGAATGCTTTCTCGTGGTGGCTCAAATACTCCAGGTGAAAAAATTACGAACAGGTCTGCATATGCTTTGCTATTGATTGCCCGAGGAACCACCCACCATACTATCAAAAGTATGAGGAACCACCTAGCCCCCCTACCAATCAAAATGGTTCTCGTAAAAAAACTAAATACGATCACATCTTATTACAATACGAATAGTAAAAGATAACATATGATGCCTAAGTTTTTAGGCGACGAATACTAAGCCCAAACAATGCCTCTCAATGCTACTGTATCTCTCTTTCTAAACATGGTTGATCCTACTCGGATAGTATATAGGTCTCTCGTTCCCATCAATCTCTTATGCCAATAGAGCGCCGATGGACCTAGTGGTGGAACTGAAATAAAGATACAACGGTACTCCTGCCCTTGGAGGAATCATGGTTTGTGGAGAAGTGAGCAACTTCTTGAGTTCACTAAAGGCTTCTTGGTGAGGTTGCTCCCCCATTGAACTTCGTGCCCTTGCACTGCAGATCCATCAATGGATGAGTTATTTCGGCTAACCCTGATACAAATATGCTATAGTAGGATACTTTTTCTAGGAAGCTCTTGAGGTCCTTCATAGTTCTTAAACAAGGCATCTCTAAAATGGATCTCTATTTATCTTAATCCATTTACACTCCTTGTCGATATACTACGAAGCCCAAGAACTTTCCAATCATCACCCTAAACACGCATTTGAACGGGCTCTTCCTTAGCTTTTACTTTCTACATTTATTGAACACCTTCCTCAAATCATCCAGATGGGACTCCTCCTTCTTCGGCTTCATGACCAAATCATCCACAGAGAATTCCAAGATATCGTGAAAGAAATTATGGGAAATAGACATCATCGTTCTTTGGTACGTTTCCCCAGCATTCTTCAACCCAAACGGCATCACATTGTAAATAAATTGCCCAATGGAGTTTTGAATGTTGTCTTCTCCACATCAATTAGATCCATCTTAATTTAATTTTATCCCACATACTAATCCATGAAGTAGTACATCTCATGCCTAGCTATTGCATCCATCAAAATATCAATGGCAGGTAGAGGGAACTTATCATTTAGGTAGGATCTGTTAAGATCTCTGAGTTCACACATATGCATATCTGATTCTTATTTTTCTTCCCGATTAGGACAATCCTAGACAACCAGATAGGATGTTTAATTGGCTTGATGAACTCCACTGTAGCAACCATTTCACTATATCTTTGATCTTCTGATCTAGCTTTGGCTTATAAATCCTCGTCGCTTACTTTACCGGTATGACTGAAGGCATAACGTTTAGTCTATAGAAACTTACTTATTGATCTTACCCTTCCATATCGGTATATTTACACATGAATACATCTATGTATTCTCGAATAAGCTCAATCCTCTTCTTTGCATCTAGATCTTTCCAAATGATAATGGGACTTGGTCTTCTCCCACCTCAGTCAATTCAATATGTTCTAGTTCTTGTACTTATAGCTTGGGCGATCAATCATATATTTTGGTTCATCTTCTAACTCTTTCACAAACTCATGAATGTTCAGGTTATCAATGATAAGACATTACCCTTGATTATACACCAGAAAACACTTATATTCTAGGTCAACCTCCTCATCAGCTTCATTGGCTGCCCGTTCACACCTTCAAAGGCAGTATACCATTCTCCCATCCTCTAACATCACTTTCTTGAATTTACAGTTGGCCGAACTGTCTTATGTTTCCTCTAATATACATCTTCTTCTATCCTACTCTCTGAAATCCTACTTAACACAGTCTGTCATTATCATTCTTAGGGGCTTGAAGCACTTGGAGCAGATTTTATCTTGTAGTTCATCTATTATTCTCACTTTGTTTCTTTTTAGTACCATTTTAGTATTTTATTAAAAGGATTATATTAGGACTTTATTACCTTGCCTGTATTGCGGTGCTTGGAGACACCATTTATTTTTTATTTAAATTTGTAATAATCGAAGACAAGAGTGAAATGGAAAACGAACAAGGTAGAGAGAGGTCGTCCAAGCCAAGGAAAAGAAGCCTCTCTACCTTAGGTCGATAGGACTCCCGGGGCCGACTGAGATAGGTGTGATCTCTCCTCTGTCAACTCAAATTGTTCATCACCCCAGGGTGTAAAAACCATGGGAGGTACATTTCTAAACCCTCACGCCTCTCCTGTTAACGAGTCAATATATTGTGTGTCCCTACTTTCTCTTGTGTGATTTTTATTCTTGCATTTATTTTCGCATGATGTGAAGAATTAATTAACTAAGACCTACGCCCGGTCATTCACGAGAAGGGATTTCATCACCCGACTCAATCATTTATCCTTTGTGTGCTACCCTAGCCATCACTAAATAAAAAATCAATCAACTAGGTAGCCCCATAGGATACGGTGTTCGTAGGCCCCTTTTTTATCAATTTGACTTGTAGGATAACCCGTAGAGTCCTCTTCACCTGGCAAACCCTCGAACGGTTCGCTTTGCGGCACAAAAGTGTCTAGGGAAACTGCGTTTTAAGTGTGGTCGCCCAGTAAAATGGGTTGTCCCCAGCGTTGTACCAGCCGGCCATTTTGTCGTAGTATATTTGTGGCAAGCCCCTTGTCCTCTTGTGATTAAAGTAGGAAAACACCTTTCGTAAAGGCGTTCACTCATATAAATTCCGTGATTTTTATCTCCCGCGGATTTCATTAAAATTTGACTACCCCTTTCACTAATTTTCAAGATAATAATTGGTTATGTGGTAGTTAGGATTTTTTTTCTTGACTTGTGTGTGTCCAATTCCATTTTTCGATAGTTCATTTTAGTGAGTTCGTCCAACTTGGGAGTCCATATTTTCCCCCACCTTTTCTTCCAAAAAAAATCCAAAAATATTTTCTTCCTTTATTTTTATAAAAAATCCAAAAAAAAAAAGTAAAATAAAAAACTCTTCTCTTCTCATCATTTTTAGAAAAACCCCAAAAATATTTTTTTCCAAGAACAAAAAAATTCCCTCTTTGTATGCCCACATGGCAACGAGTTAATCATCGATTAATTCGTTCCCGTAGTCTTTCTCCCATCTCTTCCACACTAGGAGAACCATGTGTTCCCCTTGCTTTTTCCATACCACCAGTCACTTTGAGTTATCCCCGAGTCGACATCTCTACTCCAAACATTCATTCACCCACCATGGCTAAAGAGCGTGCCTTACGGGACTATTTTGCCCCGATAACTGCCACCCCACCATCATGCAACGTTCTTCCACCCACCCCAGCGGACCAATTCGAAATTCGCCCAGCAACCATTTCCATGTTTCCCAATTTCCATGTCCTAGAACTTGAGTCTCCATACACTCACTTGCGAAATTTTCTCACGGTTTGGGCGATTTTTAAAAATCAAAATTTAGATGAAGAAAATGTTCGTCTTCGCTTGTTTCCATTTTCTCTCCATGATAATGCATCCATGTGGCTCCATTCCTTACCATCGGATCCTATCCATACATGGAAACAACTTGTGAAAAATTTCATGTCCAAGTTTTATCCCAGAAGTAAAACAAATGAGAAGCGGCAATCCATTCAAGATTTTCGCCAAAAGCCAACCGAGCAGTTTTTTGAATCCTGAGACAGTTTTCAAGATTATATCAATAGTTGCCCACATCATGGCTTCGAGAAAAGTCGCCTTGTCCATAGTTTTTACAATCGTCTCATTCCTTTGCAACCCCCCGAGCGCCCAAAAAAGAGACACGCGACGTGCTACTAAGATAAAAACTAAACTAAATCCATCAATAACGAGTATAAATCATCTAAATACCAACAATTAAAATACAACAAATCCACAATTCTTCTATTTCCACAATAAGGATTACAATAAAGTTTCTCTCAAATATAAAACTCTCCAACTAAAATTACACCACTAATTATTACAACAAAAATAAATTCTCCAATCCAATGCTCTAAAACAATCCTCCAAAATAGCCCATAGCGTCCCAATCCACGCTAACCAGCCAACTAAAAGAAAATACGGGAAAGTACACAATATGACAGGAATAGATGCTCAAAAAAATAATTACCATGATGAATAAATCACAACAATACGAATAGCATATACAAATCAAATGCAACACTCGAGCATTATATCAATATAAATTTCGCAACAACACATCAATGAGTAACCAGGACTCACCTCACCGCGCCTATGCATTCTTAAGCATATCCGAATTTTCGACTGTTGGCGAGTGCCCACTCTCCATGCCATATTAAAATCTCATGACACTATGCTCAAATCAACAATATAATATATCTCAATGAATCAAATAATAGATTCCAACAATTTTCAGATTTCAAAGAATATCACAATTCAATATGAGTGCGATCGACATAGAAATCAAACGGAATACTCTCGAGAGAATTTAGGAGCATATTTTGTAAGTCTCGTGCCTCAAAATCATCACATGAATCTTCACATATATTCATCCTCAAAAATCAGATTGCACCATCACGTTCCTCTCGCGAAAATAATCAAATTTCGTTCTAGCCCAAACTCGAGAAAACACCAAATAAACCTTCTAATCTAATGTTGAAATCTTGAATAAGTTTGGTTCTATGGTTTGTAGATGAAAGGGATTAATTTTGGAGAGGTCTTCTGGTTGAAAAGTTTGAGAAAAATGATTTAAAAAACCAAGCCATGAATTTCTTGATATATAAAGGATTAAGAGTTTGATTAAGAAAAGAGTTCTAATCAGATACAAACACAACAAAAATAATTCGAACGATCAGACAATTGGAATTGGATGAAATTTGGGGGAGAATTAGATGAGGATGAGAGGAAGCTTTAAAAAAAATGCAGCTCGATAGGGAGGTCCAACATTTTAAAATATTTTTTTGGAGAGTTTTATATTTTGAGGACTCTTCTATATAATCAAAATTCAATTAAAACTCCATTTTAATTCCAATTTCAATTGCGTTTGAAAATTTATTTTTCAAATATAAAAAACAACATTTTAAAATATAAAATTTATACAATCCAAAATTTCACTTTTCTCCGATTTCCAAAATTAATTTTAAAATTCCCATTTAAAAATCGGGGTTGTTACATACTTCCCCACTAACAAGAAATTTCGCCCTCGAAATTCGACGTAGCCTAACGCTCGAAATTAAAATGCCGCTCGATTACATATCCCAAAAATCATAACACTAACTCCTCAATCAATTCTACACGTTCTCACATCAAGATCACAAATCTCAACCATCGATGCCTAATACGCCTTAAAACACTCTATCTCCAAAGAAAACACCTCTACCATGCAAGCTAGACCCAAAACTCAAAGTCCCGAGGGTTGTCATATCCCTAATCTCTGATACCATCTGTAACACCCCGCGCGCCCGAAAAGAGACACGCGACGTGCTACAAAGATAAAAACTAAACTAAAACCATCAATAACGAGTATAGATCATCTAAATTCCCACAATTAAAATACAACAAATCAACAATTCTTCTATTTCCACAATAACGATTGCAATAAAGTTTCTCTCAAATATAAAATTCTCCAACTAAAATTACACCACTAATTATTACAAATAAAATAAATCTTCCAATCCAATGCTCTAAAACAATTCTCCAAAATACCCATAGCATCTCAATCCATGTAAACCTGCCAACTAAAAGAAAATGCGGGGAAGTACACAATATGACTGGAATTGATGCCAAAAAAAATAATTAGCACGATGAATAAATCACAATAATACAAATCTTATATACAAATCAAATGCAACACTCAAGCATTATATCAATATAAATGTCGCAACAACACATCAATTAGTCACCAGGACTCACCTCACTGTGCCTATGCATTCTTAAGCATATCCGGATTTTGGACTATTGGCGGGTATCCATTCTCCGTGCGATATTAAAATCTCAGGACACCATGCTCAAATCAACAATATAATTTATCTCAATGAATCAAATAGTAGATTCCAACAATTTTCATATTTCAAAGAATATCACAATTCAATATGAGTGCAATCGACATAGAAATCAAACGGAATACTCTCGAGGGAATTTATTATAATATTGTGTAAGTCCCATACCTCAAAATCATCACATGAATCATCATCTATATTTTGCCTCAAAAATTAGATCACACCATCATGTTCCTCTCATGAAAATAATCAAATCTCGTTCTTGTCCAAACTCGAGAAAACACCAAATAAGCCTTATAATCTAAGGTTGATATCTTGAATAAGTTTGGGGCTATGTTTTGTATATGAAAGGGAGTAATTTTGGAGAGGTATTCTGGTTGAAAATTTTGAGAAAAAGTGATTTGAAAATTCAAGCCCCGAATTTTTTTATATATAAAGGATTAAGAGTTTGACTAAGAAAAGAGTTCTAATTAGATACAAACACAACAAAAATTATTTTGGACAATCGGACCATTGGAGTTGGATGAATTTTGGGGGAGAATTAGCTGAGGGCGGGCGGAAGCTGTACGAAAATTTTGGGCTCTATCGGACGGTCCAATATTTTAAATTATTTTTTCTAGAGAGATGTAAGTTTTGAGGACTCTTAGAGAGTTTTATATATTGAGAACCCTTCTATATAATAAAAATTCAAGTAAATCTCCATTTTAATTCCGATTCCAATTTCGTTTGAAATTTTATTTTTCAAATATAAAAACCAACATTTTAAATTTTAAATTTATAAAATAAAAAATTTCATTTTTCTCTAATTTCAAAAAGTAATTTTAAAATTCCCATTTAAAAATCCGGGTTGTTACATACTTCCTCACTAACAGGAAATTTCGCCCTCAAAATACGACGTAGCCTAACGCTCGAAAACATTCTATCCCCAAAGAAAACACGTCTACCACGCAAACTACACCCAAAACCCAAAGTCCTGAGGGTTGCCGTATACCTAAGCTCTGAAACATCTCTAACACTCCGTGCGCCCGAAAAGAGACACGTGACGTGCTACTAAGATAAAAACTATACTAAAACCATCAATAATGAGTATAGAGCATCTAAATTTTTACAATTAAAATACAACAAGTGCACAATACTTCTATTTCCACAATCAGGATTATAATAAAGTTTCTCTCAAATATGAAATTCTCCAATAAAAATTACACCACCAATAATTACAACAAAAATAAATCTTCCAATCCAATGCTCTAAAACAATCCTCCAAGACACCCATAGCGTCCCAATCCATGCTAACCTGCCAACTAAAAGAAAATATGGGAAAGTACACAATATAACACGAATAGATGCTCAAAAAAATAATTAGCACGATGAATAAGTAGAAATAATACGAATCCCATGTACAAATCAAATGCAACCCTCAACCATTATATCAATATAAATTTCTCAACAATATATCAATCAGTCACTCGGCCTCACCTCACCGCCCATATGCATTCTTAAGCATATCTAAAATTTGGACTACTGGCGGGTGTCCATTCTCCGTGCCATATTAAAATACCATGACACTATACTCAAATAAACAATATAATATATCTCAATAAATCAAATAATAGATTTTGACAATTTTCAGATTTCAAAGAATATCACAATTAAATATGAGTGCAATCGACACAGAAATCAAACAGAATACTCTCGAGAGAATTTAGGAGCATATTATGTAAGTCCCGTACCTCAAAATCATCCCATGAATCATCACATATCTTCAAACTCAAAAATCATATTGCACCATCACGTTCCTCTCGTAAAAATAATCAAATCTCATTCTTACCCAAACTTGAGAAAACACCAAATAGGCCTTCTAAATAATTTAAAGATGAAATTTGGAATAAGTTTAGGGCTATGGTTTGTAGATGAAAGGGAGTAATTTTAGAGAGGTCTTCTGGTTGAAAAGTTTGAGAAAAGTGATTTGAAAAGCCAAGCCACGATTTTGTTGATATATAAAGGATTAAGAATTTTATTAAGAAAACAGTTCTAATCAGATACAAACACAAAAAAATTATTCCGGACGATCGGACAATTATAATTGGATTAAATTTGGTGGAGAATTAGCTGAGAACGAGAGGAAGTTGTACAAAAAATTTCAACTCGATCGGACGGTCTAATATTTTTAAATAATTGTTTTCTAAAGAGTTTTATGTTTTGAGGACTCTTAGAGAGTTTTATGTTTTGAAGGTTCTTGTATATAATAAAAATTCAATTAAAATGCCATGTTAATTCCGATTCCAATTCCGTTTGAAAATTTATTTTTCAAATATAAAAACCAACATTTTAAATTACAAAATTTGTAAAATCCAAAATTTCATTTTTCTTCGGTTTCAAAAATTAATTTAAAAATTTGGGTGGTTACATACTTCTCCAGTAATAAGAAATTTCGCCCTCGAAATTAAAATGCTACTCGATTATATATCCCCAAAATCACAACACTAAGTCCTCAATCAATTCTACACATTCTCACATCATGATCACAAATCTCAACCATCGATGCCTAACACGCCTTCAAAACATTCCATCTCCAAAGAAAACACGTCTACCACGCAATCTAGACCCAAAACCCAATGTCCCGATTGTTGTCGTATACCTAATCTCCGATACCATCTCTAACCGAAAAGAGACACGCGACGTGCTACTAAGATAAAAACTATACTAAAACCATCAATAACAAGTATAGAGCATCTAAATTCCCATAATTAAAATACAAGCAATCCACAATTCTTCTATTTCCACAATAAGGATTATAGTAAAGTTTCTCTCAAACAAAAAATTCTCCAACTAAAATTACACCATTAATTATTACAACAAAAATAAATCTCCTAATCCAATGCTCTAAAACTTTCCTCCAAAATAGCCCATAGCGTCCCAATTCATGCTAACCTGCCAACTAAAAGAAAATATGGGGAAGTACACAATATGACAGGAATAGATACTCAAAAAAATAATTAGCACGATGAATAAATCGCAATAATACGAATAGCATATACAAATCAAATCCAACACTCAAGCATTATATCAATATAAATTTCTCAACAACACATAAATGAGTCACCAGGCCCCACCTCACTGCCAATATGCATTCTTAAGCATATTCGGATTTTGGACTATTAGTGGGTGACCATTCTCCGTGCCATATTAAAATATCATGACATTATGCTCAAGTCAATAATATAATATATCTCAATGAATGATATAATAGATTCAAACAATTTTCATATTTCAAAGAACATCATAATTCAATATGAGTGCAATCGACAAGAAATAAAATGGAATACTCTCGGGAGAATTTAGGAGCATATTGTGTAAGTCCCGTACCTCAAAATTATCACATGAATCATCACATATATTCAACCTAAAATATCAGATCGTACCATCACGTAAGTCTCGCAAAAATAATCAAATCTCGTTCTAGCCCAAAATCGAGAAAACACCAAATAAGCCTGCTAATCTAAGGTTCAAATCTTGAATCAGTTTATGGCTATGGTTTGCAGATGAAAGGGAGTTATTTTGGAGAGGCATTCTGGTTGAAAAGTTTGAGAAAAAGTTATTTGAAAATGTAATGAAGTGGACCCTCAATTTTAATATCTAAAATCAATTTCCTTTTTATGAAAAAGATGCGGAGGCGTTAGATGATGGATCACAACTTAAAAACAACAAATTTTAATTTACTTCAAAATTAAAATCAAACCAAGGTGAAATTAACTTATAACACACACACAATTCAAGTTTCACTTAAACCATATTAATTAGTCCAAGTCCTAGAAAATTTGCCTAAGTCATGTTATGCAATTATATCAAGTTAAGCCAAACTAATTTTATCAAATTAAATTAAATGACTTGAATTGAATTAATGGAACATTACCCAAATTTAATTTAGCACCAAATTAAATTTAAGTGTGACGATTAAAACCAATTTTATCTTGAATTAACCTAAACATGCGTTCTAAGTTATTATGCAAGATAAAAGTAAATCAATCACACTACGTCGCGGTGTACGAGGAAAAACCCACAACAGGAAACAACCTCGGACGACCCTAGCCTCAAATCCACTAAGTATGGAATTTACAATTACAAGACAAAAGACTTACATCACACGACTCGATCCCTCTCAAGCCTCGACGCTCCTTCTTGTAAACACCTCCACTTAGCGAATAACCCCGGAGCTCCAACGCGATCTCGGAATCCACCAATCGGACTTTATGTGGTCATTGTCACCCGAACTAGGAGCCTTTCTCCAAGTGGGTAAATCACGAAAACCTCTTCTTCTTTGTGGGATTTAGAAGCAAACCCAAACTTATCTTCAAACTAATGTAGATATAAACCCGGTGCCAAACTCCAAGCAAGATGTATATATATAAACTTGGATAAACAAAACTATGGGTGTAAAAACTAAAGTGTATATTGATTTTTCCTTGAAAATTGACACTTTAAAACAATGAACTTTTCCCTAAAACAATTTTTCTCACAAACACTCTCTAGAAGTTGGTAGGTTATGAAAAGTTAAGTTCAAAAAGGTTATTCCCGCACATTATAAGTTCTGAAAAAAGTTAGTGGAGAAACAAGTGGGAAACATGGGTAAAAACTGCCAAAAGTGTTTCCCGCCTGAAAGCTCGTTCGAACGACATTTTGTTCGAACTATATTCTCGTTCGAACGAGTCTTCTAACGAAGTTCCAGTATGAACTCATTAGAAGCTCGTTGGAAATGTCGTTAGAACGACCATCTCGTTCGAACGACATTTCGAACTAAGTTCCAGTATGCCATAATGGGAGGTCGTTGGCAATCTCGTACGAACGACAATCTCGTTCGAACGAACTCACAGAATGTTCAAAAATTATTTTTAAGCCCAGAAACATTATATACTTTATATATAAGTTTTAATAGAAAATGTTCTGAAAACAAAACACAGTTTTAAAAAAACACCCAATATAAACCGTTCCAAGCTCCTATATATATATATATATATATATATATATATATATATATATATGTGTGTGTGTGTGTGTGTAATGCATTCATACCTTGGGAGCATAGGACCACTATTGATGACATAGAAACGAGGCACTTAAACTCGACATTTCGACGAAGTTTTATATACTTGGCCTCTACGTCTTCAACAAACACGTCATAGGCTTGAAAGATGATCAACATACTTTATCCTATGACTCAAACATTTTTTTCCGGAATTGAGCCAAAATTACAAAGAACTCAATTGGAAATTTGCGTCCTTACAGAAAAGCCAAGCCACGAATTTATTGATATATAAAGGATTAAGAGTTTGATTAAGAAAAGAGTTCTAATCAGATACAAACAGAAAAAAATTTATTCCGGGCGATCGAACCGTTTAAATTAAATGAAATTTGAGGGTGAAATAGTTGAGGATGAAAAGAAGCTGCACAAAAAAATTTAGCTCGAACAGACGGTCCAATCTTTTTAAATAATTTTTTCTAGAGAGTTTTATGTTTTGAGGAGTCTTAGAGAGTTTTATGTTTTGAGGACTCTTCTATATAATAAAAATTCAAGTAAAACTCCATTTTAATTTCGATTCCAATTCTGTTTGAAAATTTATTTTTCAAATATAAAAACCAACATTTTAAATTACAAAATTTATAAAATCCAAAATTTTCATTTTTCAACGATTCAAAAATTAATTTAAAAATTCCCATTTAAAAATTTGGGTTGTTACCTACTTCCCCACTAACAAGAAATTTCGCCATCGAAATTCGACGTAGCCTAATGCTCAAAATTAAAATACTACTCGATTATATATCCCAAAATCACAACACTAAGTCCTGAATCAGTTCTCCACGTTCTCACATCATGATCACAAATCTCAACCATCGATGCCTAACACGCCTTCAAAATATTATATCTCCAAAGAAAACACGTCAACCATGCAAGTTAGACCCAAAACCCAAAGTCCCAAGTGTTACACTATACCTAAGCTCTGATACCATCTCTAACTCCCCACGCGCCCGAAAAGAGACACGCGACGTGCTACTAAGATTAAAACTATACTAAAACCATCAATAACGAGTATAGAGCATCTAAATTCCCATAATTAAAATACAAGAAATCCACAATTCTTCTATTTCCACAATAAGGATTAGAGTAAAGTTTCTCTAAAATATAAAATTCTCCAACTAAAATTACACCATTAATTATTACAACAAAAATAGATCTCCCAATCCAATGCTCTAAAAATTTCTTCCTAAATAGCCCATGGCGTCCACATCCATGCTAACCTGCCAACTAAAAGAAAATACGGGGAAGTACACAAAATGACAGTTATAGATGCTGAAAAAAATAATTAGCATGATGAGTAAATCGCAACAATATGAATCGCATATAAAAATCAAATACAACACTGAAGCATTATATCAATATAAATATCTCAGCAACACATCAATGAGTCACTAAGCCCCACCTCACTGTCCCTATGCATTCTTAAGAATATCCCGATTTTGGACTATTGGCGGGTACCCATTCTCTATGTCATATTAAAATCTCATGACACTATTCTCAAATCAACAATATAATATAGCTCAATGAATCAAATAATATATTCAAACAATTTTCAGATTTCAACGAATATCACAATTCAATATGAGTGCAATCGACATAAAAATCAAATGGAATACTCTCGAAAGAATTTAGGAGAATCTTGTGTAAGTCTCGTACCTCAAAATCATCACATATATTTAGCCTCAAAAATCAAATTGCAATATCACGTTCCTCTCGCGAAAATAATCAAATCTCGTTCTAGCCCATACTCGAGAAAGCACCAAATAAGCCTTCTAATCTAAGGTGGAAATCTTGAATAAGTTTGGGACTATGGTTTGTAGATGAAAGGGAGTAATTTTGGAGAGGGCTTCTGGTTGAATAATTTGAGAAAAAGTGATTTGAAAAGACAAGCCACGAATTTCTTGATATATAACGGATTAAGAGTTTGATTAAGAAAAGAGTTCTAATCAGATACAAGCACAACAAAATTTATTCCGGACGATCGGAGTGTTGGAATTGGATGAAATTTGGGAGAGAAATAGTTGAGGACGAAATGAAGTTGCATAAAAAATTTCAGCTTGATCTAACGGTCCAATGTTTTTAAATATTTTTTTTCTAGAGAGTTTTAAGTTTTGAGGGCTCTTAGACAGTTTTTTGTTTTGACTATTATTCTATATAACAAAAATTCAAGTAAAACTCCATTTTAATTCCGATTTCAATTCTCGTATGTAAATTTATTTTTCAAATATAAAAACCAACATTTTGAATTACCAAATTTATAAAATCGAAAATTTCATTTATCTCCGATTCCAAAAATTAATTTAAAAATTCTCATTTAAAAATTCGAGATGTTACCTACTTCCCCACTAACAAGAAATTTTTCCCTCGAAATTCGACGTAGCCTAACGCTCGAAATTAAAATGCTACTCGATTATATATCCCCATAATTACAACACTAAGTCCTCAATCAATTCTACATGTTCTCACATTATGATCACAAATCTCAACCATCGATGCCTAACACGCCTTCAAAACATTCTATCTCCAAAGAAAACACGTCAACCACGCAAGCTAGACCCAAAACCCAAAGTCCTGAGTGTTACCGTATACCTAGGCTCTGATACCATTTCTAACACCCCGCACGCTCGAAAAGAGACACGCGACGTTCTACTAAGATAAAAAAATATACTTAAACCATTAATAACGAGTATAGAGCATCTAAATTCCCACAATTAAAATAAAACAAATCCACAATTCTTCTATTTCCACAACAAGGATTACAATAAAGTTTGTCTCAAAAATAAACTTCCTCAACTAAAATTACACACCGATTATTACAACAAAAATAGATCTTCCAATCCAATGCTCTAAAACTTTCTTCCAAAATACCCCATAGCGTCCCAATCCATGCCAACTTGTCAACTAAAAGAAAATATGGGGAAGTATACAATAAGACAGGAATAGATGATTAAAAAAATAATTAGCACGATGAATAAATCGCAATAATACGAATCGCATATACAAATCAAATGCAACACTCAAGCATTATATCAATATAAATTTCTCAACAGCACATCAATTAGTCACGAGGCCTCACCTCACGCCCTATGCATTCTTAAGCATATCCGAATTTTGGACTGTTAGGGGGTGCCCATTTTCTGTTCCATATTAAAATCTCATGACACTATTCTCAAATCAAGAATATAATATAGCTCAATGAATCAAATAATATATTCAAACAATCTTCATATTTCAACGAATATCACAATTCAATATGAGTGCAATCGACATAGAAATCAAATGGAATACTCTCGAGAGAATTTAGGAACATATTGTGTAAGTCTCGTACCTCAAAATCATCACATATATTCATCCTCAAAAATCAAATTGCACTATCACGTTCCTCTCGCGAAAATAATCAAATCTCGTTCTAGCCCATACTCGAGAAACCACCAAATAAGCCTTATAATCTAAGGAGGAAATCTTGAATAAGTTTGGGACTATGGTTTGTAGATTAAAGGGAGTAATTTTGGAGAGGTCTTCTGGTTGAAAAGTTTGAGAAATAGTGATTTGAAAAGACAAGCCACAAATTTGTTGATATATAAAGTATTAAGAGTTTGATTAAGAAAAGAGTTCTAATCAGATACAAACACACAAAAAAAATATTCCGGACGATCGGATTGTTGGAATTAGATGAAATTTCAGGGAGAAATATTTGAGGATGAAAAGAAGCTGCACAAAACATTTCAGCTTGATCTGACAGTCCAATGTTCTTAGATATTTTTTTCTAGAGAGTTTTAAGTTTTGAGGACTCTTAGAGAGTTTTATGTTTTGAGTACTCTTCTATATAACAAAAATTCAAGTAAAACTCCATTTTAATTTCGATTCCAATTCCCGTATGTAAATTTATTTTTCAAATATAAAAACAAAAATTTTAAATTACCAAATTTATAAAATCCAAAATTTCATTTTTCTCCGATTTCAAAAATTAATTTAAAAATTCCCATTTAAAAATTCGGGATGTTACATACTTCCCCACTAACAAGAAATTTTTCCCTCGAAATTCAACGTAGCCTAACACTCGAAATTAAAATGCTACTCGATTATATATCCCCAAAATCACAACACTAAGTCCTCAATTAATTCTACACGTTCTCACATCATGATCACAAATCTCAACCACCGATGCCAAACACGCCTTCAAAACATTTTATCACAAAAAAAACACGTAAACCACGCAAGCTAGACCCAAAACCCAAAGTCCCGAGTGTTACCGTATACCTAAGCTCTGATACCATCTGTAACACCCCGCGCGCCCAAAAAGAGACATGCGATGTGCTAGTAAGATAAAAACTATACTAAAACCATCAATAACGAGTATAGAGCATCTAAATTCCCACAATTAAAATACAACAAATCCACAATTCTTCTATTTCCACAACAAGGATTACAATAAAGTTTCTCTCAAAAATAAAATTCCTCAACTAAAATTACACCACTAATTATTACAACAAAAATAGATCTTTCAATCCAATGCCCTAAATATTTCTTCCAAAATAGCCCATAGCGTCCCAATCCATGCTAACCTGCCAACTAAAAGAAAATACGGGGAAGTATAAAATATGATAGGAATAGATGCTCAAAAAAATAATTAGCATGATGAATAAATCGTAATAATACAAACCGCATATACAAATCAAATGCAACACTCAAGCATTATATCAATATAAATTTCTCAACAACACATCAATGAGTCACCAGGCCTCACCTCACGCCCTATGCATTCTTAAGCATATCTGAATTTTGGACTATTAGGGGGTGACCATTCTCTATGCCATATTAAAATCCCATAACACTATTCTCAAATCAATAATATAATATATCTCAATGAATCAAATAATATATTCAAACAATTTTTAGATTTCAAAGAATATCACAATTCAATATGAGTGCAATCGACGTAGAAATAAAATGGAATACTCTCAAGAGAATTTAGGAGCAAATTGTGTAAGTCTCGTACCTCAAAATCGTCACATATATTCAGCCTCAAAAATCATATTGCACTCTCACGTTCCTCTTGCGAAAATAATCAAATCTCGTTCTAGCTCAAACTCGAGAAAACACCAAATAAGCCTTCTTATCTAAGGTTAAATCATGAATAAGTTTGGGACTATGGTTTGTAGATGAAGGGGAGTAATTTATGAGAGGTCTTCTGGTTGAAAAGTTTGAGACAAAGTGATTTGAAAAGACAAGCCACGAATTTGTTGATATATAAAGGATTAAGAGTTTGATTAAGAAAAGAGTTCTAATCAGATACAAACACAAAAAAATTATTCTGGACGATCGTATTGTTGGAACTGGATGAAATTTTGGGGAGAAATAGTTGAGGACGAAAAGAAGTTGCACAAAACATTTCAGCTTGATCTAACGGTCTAATGTTTTTAAATATTTTTTTTCTAGAGAGTTTTAAGTTTTGAGGAATCTTAGAGAGTTTTATGTTTTGAGTACTCTTCTATATAACAAAAATTGAATTAAAACTCCATTTTAATTCCGTTTCCAATTCCCGTATGTAAATTTATTTTTCAAATATAAAAACCAACATTTTAAATTACAAAATTTATAACATCCAAAATTTCATTTTTCTCCGATTTCAAAAATTAATTTAAAAATTCCCATTTAAAAATTCGGATTGTTACATACTTCCCCACTAACAAGAAATTTTTCCCTCGAAATTCGACGCAGCCTAACGCTCAAAATTAAAATGCTACTCAATTATATGTCCCCAAAATCACAACACTAAGTCCTCGATCAATTCTACACGTTCTCACATCATGATCACAAATCTCAACCATCGATGCCTAACACGCCTTCAAAACATTCTATCTCCAAAGAAAACACGTCAACCACGCAAGCTGGAACCAAAACCCAAAGTCCCGAGGGTTGACCTATACCTAAGCTTTGATACCATCTGTAACACCCCGCGCGCCCAAAAAGAGACACGCGACGTGCTACTAAGATAAAAACTATACTAAAACCATCAATAACGAGTATAAAGCATCGAAATTCCCACAATTAAAATACAACAAATCCATAATTATTCTATTTCCACAATAAGGATTACAATAAAGTTTCTCTCAAATATAAAATTCTCCAACTAAAATTACACCACTAATTATTACAACAAAAATAAATCTTCCAATTCAATGTACTAAAAATTTCCTCCAAAATAGCCCATAGCGTCCCAATCCATGCTAACCTGCCAACTAAAAGAAAATATGGGGAAGTACAAAATATGATAGGAATAGATGCTCAAAAAAATACTTAGCACGATGAGTAAATCGCAATAACACGAATCGCATATACAAATCAAATGCAACACTCAAGCATTATATCAATATAAATTTCTCAACAACACATCAATAAGTTACTAGGCCTCACCTCACTGCCCTTATGCATTCTTAAGCATATCTGAATTCTGGACTATTGGCGGTTGCCCATTCTCCGTGCCATACTAAACTCTCATGACACTATGCTAAAATCAAAAAATTAATATATCTCAATGAATCCAATAATAGATTCCAACAATTTTCAGATTTCAAAAAATTTCACAATTCAATATGAGGGCCATCGAACTCAAATGGAATACTCTCGAGAGAATTTAGGAGCATATTATGTAAGTTTCGTGCCTCAAAATCATCACATGAATCATCACATATATTCAGCCTCAAAAACATGATCGCACCATCATGTTCCTCTCGCGAAAATAATCAAATCTCGTTCTTGCCCAAACTCGAGAAAACACCAAATAAGCCTTATAATCTAATGTTGAAATCTTGAATAAGTTTGGGGCATTGGTTTGTAGATGAAAGGGAGTAATTTTCGAGAGGTCTTCTGGTTGAAAAGTTTGAGAAAAAGTGATTTGACGAGCCAAGCCACGAATTTCTTGATATATAAAGGATTAAGAGTTTGATTAAGAAAATAGTTTTAATCAGATACAAACACAAAAAACAATTCGGACGATCGGACAGTTGGAATTGGATGAAATTTGGGGGAGAATTAGCTGAGGACAAGTGTAAGCTCCACAAAAAATTTTAGCCCGATCGGACAGTCCGATATTTTAAAATATTTTTTTTAGAGTGTTTGATGTTTTGAGGACTCTTTTATATAATAAAAATTCAAGTAAAACTCCATTTTAATTCTGATTCCAATTCCGTTTAAAATTTTATTTTTCAATTATAAAAACCAACATTTTAAAATATATAATTTATACAATCCAAAATTTCATTTCTCTTCGATTTCCAAAATTCATTTTAAAATTCCCATTTAAAAATCGGGGTTGTTACATACTTCCCGACTAACAAGAAATTTCGCCCTCGAAATTCGACGTAGCCTAATGCTCGAATTTAAAATGCTACTCGATTATATATCCGAAAAATCACAACACTAAGTCCTCAATCAATTCTACACGTTCTCACATCAAGATGATAAAAATCACAACCATCGATGCCTAACACGCCTTCAAATCAATCTATCTCCAAAGAAAAGACGTCCACCATGCAAGCTAGACCCAAAACTCTAAGTCCCGAGGGTTGCCACATCCCTAAGCTCTGATACCATCTGTAACACCCTGCACACCCGAAAAGAGACACGCGACGTTCTACTAAGATAAAAAATATACTAAAACCATCAATAACGAGTGTAGAGCATCTAAATTCCCACAATTGAAATACAACAAATACACAATTCTTCTATTTCCACAATAAGGATTGCAATAAAGTTTCTCTCAAATATAAAATTCTCCAATTAAAAATACACCACTAATTATTACAACTAATATAAATCTTCCAATCAAATGCTCTAAAAAAATCCTCTAAAATACCCATAGCATCCCAATCCACGCAAACCTGTCAACTAAAAGAAAATACGGGGAAGTACACAATATGACAAGAATAGATGCTAAAAAAAATAATTAGCACGATGAATAAATCGCAATAATACGAATCGCATATACAAATCAAATGCAACACTCAAGCATTACATCAATATAAATTTCGTAGCAACACATCAATGAGTCACCAGGCCTCACCTCACCGCACCTATGCATTCTTAAGCATATCCAGATTTTGGAGTATTGGCGGGTACCCATTCGCCGGGCAATATTAAAATCTCATGACACTATGCTCAAATCAACAATATAATATTTCTCAACGAATCAAATAATATATTCCAACAATTTTCAGATTTCAAAGAATATCACAATTCAATATGAGTGCAATCGACATAGAAATCAAACGGAATACTCTCGAGGGAATTTAGGAGCGTATTGTGTAAGTCCCGTACCTCAAAATCTTCACATTAATCATCACGTATATTCAGCCTCAAAAATTAGTTCACACCATTACATTCCTCTTGCAAAAATAATCAAATCTTATTCTTGCCCAAACTCGAGAAAACACCAAATAAGCCTTATAATATATTGTTGAAATCTTGAATAGGTTTGGGGCTACGGTTTGTTGATGAAATGGAGTAATTTTGGAGAGGTATTATAGACACCCCATTGTGTTACCCCCAACTCTCCTTAGGTCCCTAGTACCTCCCTTCATCTGTGTAAACCTAGGTCATGTCCCGAGTACTGACCTAGAAGCCATCGGGCACTCCCCGACCCAGTTTGACCAAAAAGTTCGTCTCGACTGAGACTCAATGAATCTTCCAAGGACACTGAATACTCTTTCCAACGGTCCATCCCGTGCGCAGTTCCGACTTACCATGCGGACGAAAGATCCGTTTGCGTCCGAAACCTAACACAGAGGCCATCGGGCGCTCCCGGGCTCTGTTTGACCTATGTCAACTCTTCATCTCAACTGAGGCTGAATGAATCTTTAAAGGTCACTGAATCCCCTTTCCAACGGTTCATCCCGTGCGCGATTCTGACTTTCCATGCCAACGAACGATCTGTTTGACTCCGAGAGGTCACCAAATGATTCTCGAGCCTGGTTGACCAAAGTCAACTTTCCAAACCGGATCAAACTCTTTGGAACGTCAAAGTACATCTCCTAACCTTTCCAACATTCCACCCCATGCGCGATTCGGACTTACCTTGCGGACGAACGATCCGTTTGCGTTCGTACGATTCCCCATCCAATGGACCGACAAACGCTTCCGAGCCATATTTGACCCAAAGTCAATTCCCGAACCTGGGAGAAATCTAAAGGACTTTCGAAGGTATCTGAATTATCTTTCCAACGGTATGCCCCGTACGCGATTCTGACCAACGGTTTGCCCTCGGCGACCAATTTTTCAAAAAAGTGTGAAGCGCACTGCCAATTGGCAGGTTCCAGACCCTGCCTATTGGCACCTGCCTGCCGATAGGAAGGGAGGGGTCTATGCCGATCGGCACTGACCTGAGTCTATAAAAGGAGACCTTCACCTCATTTGTAAGAGGAGCCCAGATCTGATAAAAATCTCTCTGAACGAATCCCAGAAACTTCTCTTTACAAGGCAGCGTGAATTCAACTTCCAAATCCCTTTTTTACTTCCACTTTTCATCATCCTTTTCATCAAACTTGGTGAATTATCCACTCTCCATCATCATCCAAGATCAAGTTCAAGATCTTCAAAAATGTCCAACTTTCTCAAACTCTCTCTTAAATTCTCTTAAATTCCCAATAACTTGTTTTCTTACTTAGCGCTTTCATTATCTCATTTCACACACCCTAATATACTTTTTATTTAGTATTATTGCACATCTCTTATTTTCGTATAAATAAAAAACCCAAAAAACAAGAAAAAGTTGGTTTGTTCATAAATTCCAAATAGGGATTCTCACACTTTTTCCACATTTTTCTCACAACTAAAACACTTTTTCTACACACACACACACTCACAAATAAGAGATTCCCCATTTGGATTTATGGGATAAACCCCACCCCTCATTTAGTATGCAAACTACGTGGACTTTGATGCCTTTATGGGCTACGTAGGTGTGGGTACCCGGAACTAGGATAATGGGCCTGGATGAGTAACCCAATTTTGGCGGCCCAAAGTCCAGACCTCCCATCTCCTAACTGATTATGACCCTGTCTCCTCCCACGTTCCCATTAGGGGAGGTTCTATGGAGAGATGGAAAACGTGGGGGAGTCCATCACCCCCACTTACTAAAATGTACATGTATATATTGAACCCTAGGTCCGGGGCAAAGGACAAGTTGTATTATCAATAATCACACTCCGAGATACATAGAAATAATACTGACTGCACCACCGTGGACGTAGGTACATCTTTGTTGAACCACGTACATCCTTTGTTGTGTGATTTTCATTTTATATTCCTTATTCTTGCATGGTGATTTCTTTTCTCTTATCTATTTGTGTTGCATAATAATTGTCACCACAATTGGCACCGTCTGTGGGAAGCGTTTATCTTCCCTGAGAAAAGCCCACACCAAAAAAGGAGTTTAAAATGTCTGGTCACGATAGCAATGATCCCCAGGCAGGGGATATTCAAGAACCACCTCTTCCTCGCAGGATTAGATCTGAAGTTCGACGTTCATATCAGAGGTCTCGCTTAGAAAGTCCAACCTTAGAAGAAAGCCAAGGACCAGCGAGGTCCACGCAGATATCAAGACTGATTGATGCATACGAGGCAAGGCTCCACGAGAAGAGGGAGTCTTCTCGCAGACATGAGGCTGAGAATGCTCGACTGAAAAGAAGACTAGAAAGACTGGAGAGAGAGCTTCATCATGATACCAGGAGACGTCCATACCGCACTCCTAGCCCTCAGGCGAGCAAGTCTCGCAGGCGGGGAAGGATACCTAGGCGAGGATCCCAAAAGGTTGAGGGAGACGAATCAGAGGACGACCTACGCGAGAAGCTGCGAAAAGCTCGTCAATACCAGAGGCCTACTCACAGCAACGAGAACATACGAAATCTAGTCTGTAGGGAGATGGACCAACATCCTGCCCACCATGGTACCAGATCAGCTTGAGAACTCGCTAGACGATCTCTCAAAACCCAGATGAAATCACCTTTCACGAGGGAAATTGAAGAAGAAGAAGACCTCATGAAATTTGCCATTCCAAGGTTCAAGATTTATGACGGTAAGACTGATCCTATTGATCACGTCAGGCAGTACCGGTAGGCCATGACCCTCTGGAACCACCGGGATGCACTACTGTGCCGAATTTTTCCCTCGAACCTGCATGAGGTAGCGCAGAAGTGGTTCGAAAGGCTCCCTCACCGATCCATAAAGAGTTTCAAATCCCTGTCCGAGCTCTTTACGACCCGATTCATTACTAGTAGCTCCTATCCCAAAAGGATGGATGCTTTGCTGACAATGAAGAAAACGCCTCAAGAGACCCTTCGAGACTACGCGAAGAGGTACTCGGAGTTATTCAATGAAGTCGAGGATTTCTCGGAGCAAGTGGCAGTGGCCTCTTTTAAAATTGGGCTACCCAGCTCTTCCCTTCTATACTAGTCCCTGACGAAGAAGGAGGCTATGACTATTGACGACCTAATGGCTCGCATCGAGAAGTACGCTAAGGTCGAAGATTTCACCCGCCTCAGTACAGGGGAAAACGGTCGAGCTAAACTCACTACCAAGGGCAGTGAAAAAATTGAGAACCAGAAGAAAGGAGGGAAAAATGGGGGCAAAAATGGCTCCAAAAACGGAGGTAACAATGATGTGTCGAAAGCATTTCAGGCGGTCAACACCATCTTCAAAGAACCAATTTACAAAATTCTCGCAAAAATCAAAGACGATCCATTCATCAAGTGGCCTAGGAAGATGGGAGGAGATCCCTCAAAGAGGAACAATGCGTTGAGATGCGCTTTTCACAAAGAGGGAGGGCATAAGACTGAGCATTACAAAGCCCTTAAGTCCCACCTCGAGGAGCTAGCCCAGTCCGAGCATTTGAACAAGTTTGTGGAGAAAAAGGCAGAGAAAGTGGCTGCCATTAGAGAGGCGAGACCTGACAACGTGCTCGAAGATGACGCTGGGCATGAGTTCGCGGTAATTCATGGGGCATCTGATGCCAAGCAGATCCAAGTAAATTCAACTCGAATGGAGATGAAGAAACTTACAGCGGTGATGCAAGCTTTTCAGATCGATCCAGCAAAGTCACAATCTAAAAAGCGTCGACGAGCAGACGACGTCAACTATAATAAGCATATTATTTTCACAGATGAAGATCTGGTGGGAGTAAGAACCCCACATCACGACTCCTTGATCATTACCCTCTGGATAGCTAATTTTGACATCGACAAGTTGCTCGTCGACCAAGGAAGCTCGTCCGAGGTAATGTATCTCGACCTATTTAGAAAATTGAAGCTAAGCGTCGTCGACCTAAAGGAAGTTACTGTCCCTTTAGTTGGCTTCGCTGGAAAAATAACTATGCCCCAGGGAAAGATTATACTTCCAGTACGCACGAGAAACTTCTCCAAGATGATTGAATTTTTGGTGGTTGACATCGACTCGCAATACCAAGCCATCCTCGGCAGGGGATGGCTCTATGCGATGAAGGTAGTGTCCTCAACCTACCATCAGAAACTCAAGTATGTAATTGAGCGAGGAGTAATGGAGATCCACGGCGATCAAGCAATGGCAAGAAGGTGCTTCATAGCAGCCATCCGACAAAGGCTAGAGAAGAAGGTCGATCAGCCCAGCGAGAAAGTTGAAGAAGGTCTGACACCTTCTAAATAGCAATTAAAGTACGGAAGACCTGGAGTAGAGGAGACCTGGATCCTCCCCTCTGAGTGGGTCGTCGAGGACCTAGTAGAGGTTACGGCTGGAGGTAGCGACAGTAATGGAGTTTTCTTGATTGGAGCATCTCTCACTGACCAGGAACAGAAGGAATTGACAACTCTGTTGGGACACAACGTAGATGTTTTTGCATGGGAACCATACGAGCTGGTTGGAATCGATCCTAGTATGCTATGTCATCAGCTGCACGTCGATCCCACCTTCAAACCAATCACGTAGAAGGTACGGCGAACTGCGCCCGAGAAGGCAAAAGCGGTGGAAAAAGAAGTTGAAAAACTGTTGGATGCAGGATCCATACGGGAAGTATAATTCCCCAAGTGGTTATCCAACCCAGTAGTAGTTCCAAAAAGCAACGGGAAGTGGAGAGTTTGCATCGACTTCACTGACCTCAACAGAGCGTGCCCTAAAGATACATCCTAAAAATAGACCAACTGGTAGACGCCACTGCAGCTCATGAGCGAATGAGTTTTCTGGATGCATACTCAGGGTATCATCAAATCCCCTTATATGCCCCAGACCAAGACAAAACAACATTCATCACGACAGTTAGATTATACTGTTACAAAGTCATGCCCTTTGGGCTCAAGAATGCAGGGGAAACCTATCAGCGGCTGGTAACCAAGATGTTCAAGGACCAGATGGGAAACACCATGGAGGTCTACATCGATGACATGCTCGTTAAAAGCAAGAAGAAAGAAAACCACCTCTCAGACCTGTCAAACACCTTTGAAATCCTCAGGAAATACCGAATGAAACTTAACGCGAGCAAGTGTTCTTTCGGTGTCCAGTCAGGAAAATTTCTTGGGTACTTTGTCAGTAAGAGAGGCATCGAGGCTAACCCAGACCAGATCGATGAAATTAACAGGGTACAACCTCCTCGAACAATCAGGGACGTACAAAAGCTCACTGGTATGCTCGCTGCCTTAAATCTCTTCATCTCTAAATATTGTGAGCAATTCAATCCTTTCTTCCAGCTTCTAAAGGGGAACAAAATGGTAGAGTGGAGCCCAGATTGCTCGCAAGCGTTGGTTGAGCTCAAGTCTTACTTAAGCTCTCCACCACTACTCGTCATACCACGACAAACAGATTCTTTGTACCTATACCTCTCCGTTTCCAAACCACACTGTTAGTTCTGCATTAATGTGCGAGGTTGCAGGAATCCAGCACCCTGTTTATTATGCGAGCAAGACCCTACTAGATGCCGAGCAGAGGTACCCACCACTGGAGAAGCTCGCCTTTGCACTAGTAGTGGCTTAGAGGAAGCTGAAGCACTATTTCGAAGCCCACACTATAATCATCCTTACATCGCACCCCCTTAAAGCAATCCTGAGGAAAGCAGATTTTTCGAGCAGACTGTCTAAATGGTCCGTTGAGCTCGGGCGATTTGATATCCAATTTCAACCAAGGAACGCTATCAAGGGGCAGATGCTTGCTAATTTCATAGCAGAATTCACGGGCGAGGAAACCTCCAACTAACCTCAACCAGCAAGGAAAAAGGAGAACCACGCGACAGAAGAAACCTGGAAACTATTTGTTGATGGAGCCTCCAACTCAAAGGGGGCAGGGGTAGGCATTGCCCTCGTTACTCGAGAGAATACAATCCTTGAAAAAGGAATCAGGCTTGGATTTGCAGCCTCCAACAACGAAGCAGAATATAAAGCCCTAACAGCCAGCCTCCAGAAGGCGCACACTTTAGGAACAAAGCATTTACAGGTGTTCGGCGATTCTTAATTAGTCTCCAATCAGATAAGTGGAGACTATAATTCAAAAGATGAAAGGATGGCAGCTTACCTCGCCTTAGTGAGAAAACTAATGGCGAGCTTCGAAGAGATCAATGTCTAGCAGTTTCCCAGAGGGCAGAACAGCCACGCTGACGCCCTAGCCGACCTAAGTTCAGCAGTCAAATCCGACCTAAAAAGAACCATCCCCATCGATTTCCTCACTCATCCGAGCATTAACCGTGATAGAAAACCACCAGACGTGGAACCGGTACTCCAGGTAGGAGCAGCTCCCAGCTGGATGGACCCTTTAAGGGACTATTTGAAGAATGGCACACTCCCATATGACAAGAAGACCACCCACCAGATAAGAGTCAAAGCTGCTCGCTTTCACTTATCTCTAGAGGGAAACTTATATAAGAGATCCTTCTTTGGTCCCTACCTTCAATGCATTCACCTAGGGAATATCGAGCAAGTTCTACATGAGATTCACGAAGGAATCTGTGGAAGCCATATCTGAGGAAGGTCTCTAGCTTTTCGAGCAATGAAGGAAGGCTATTAGTGGCCATATATACAAAGGGACTCTGCGATGTATGTCCGCAAGTGCCTGAAATGCCAACTTCATGCTCCCATGGTCCACCAACCTGCTAGCGACCTAAAATCACTGTCCAGCCCATGGCCCTTCTCCCAGTGGGTAATTGACATCGTGGGACCACTTCCTACTGTCGTCGACAATCACAAATATCTGTTGGTTGCAACTGACTACTTCACCAAATGGATCGAGGCGGAACCCCTAGCGAACACCCGAGATGCAGATATGATAAGGTTCATATGAAGAAATATAATCACTCGTTTTGGCATCCCCAGAACCATCATTATCGATAATGGGACGCAGTTCGAGAGCGGATCCTTTCAGAGTTTTTGCGATGAGCATGGAATCAGACACCATTTCAGTTCGATGGCCTATCCTCAGAGCAATGGCCTAGCCCAGGCTTCCAACAAAACTATGATCGAAGGGATAAAGAAGCGATTGGAGTGAGCTAAAGGTTCATGGGTAAATGAATTACCACATGTTCTATTGGCTTACCGAACCACTCCACAATGAGCAACAGGGGAAACCCCATTTTCACTGACATATGGAATGGAAGCAGTCATCCCATTAGAAGCGGGCTTGCCGACTATGAGATCCAGCCTTGTCGAGCAGGGCCATAATGATACAGCATTGCTCACCAAACTCGACCTAGCCGACAAGTGTCGAGAGCTAGCCCTAGTAAAACTAGAGAGCTATTAGCAATAGCTCGCGAGGCATTATAACAAGAGGGTTAACCCAAGGACATTTTAACTTGGGGACTATGTCCTAAAGAAAGTCCTGGGTAGCACAGTGAAACCATCAAACGACAAGCTAGGGCCAAACTGGGAAGGACCCTTCAAGATAATAAGAGATAATCTGCAAGGCGCCTATCACTTGGAAACGATGGAAGGTAGAGAAATACCTCGAGCATGGAACGCAGCTAATCTCAAGAGATTCTATTTTTAGATATTTCTTTTATTCTTTTGTATTGGAGTTTGAAATTCATTTTCCTTGTCATTAATGACAGTTGTTTAACGACTGCATTCTGATAAATAACAGCTATATAAGATTTATCGTACATCTTTTCCAAATGACGGGCACATTGATCATTACGCCATAGCAGGGAAGTGTCACTCCTCAGGTTATCGTTATGAAACACAAAAGACCTCTTAGCATTGCCCTTGGCAATATATAAAGCCCTACAAGAAATCCTTAGGCTATATGGCCAAACTTAAACTGGTCACCAGACCATCTTTGGTTGAATAAAATCTTGATCGGATATAACATCCAACACCAGGTGTGTCCTCGCCAACTGCCACACTTAGGCCTAAGGGAGTGTGAGGACACGACCTAAAAGGTAAAATGGGGCACAATGGTATCTCGATAATATACTGGACTGGAAGGACACTTACTCGATAATGCAAATCTAGTCAGCCAAGAGAAACTCAAGATCATTGAACACCGATGAGAAAAATATAACACACTTGTTTAGTCGGCAAATTCGCCCAAAACACAAATTTTATATTAATTCATCATATTTACAACAATGGTGATACATGTTTAGTTGGCGAGCTCGCCCAAAGCATTTACACTACAAAAAATACACAGAGTAACTACTAGCAAAATCTCAATGAGGATGAGTCCTTTGAGCAAGGTAATTAGCCACTTGGGCTCTTTGACCGTCATCGGGATGAGGGGCTAACCCCTCCTGAACTTCGTTAGCATCCGACTTCAACAGCTGCCGAGGGATGGCATCAATGGGTATCCACTGATCATCTCTCCTAAAGGGATTAGGCATCCGAGTGGAAGGGGAGATTTCATAGCGATACCAGAGCATTGAGTTCCTTGGAACTTGCATCTCCCTCAATGCACTCAACCACCCCTGATGAAGGCGAGATCCTCAAACTCTGTCAGCCTAGTTGGAGCGTCTTGCCAACCCTGGTCATAACCGTCGTCCCATACTCGCCGAGGACCTTTTTTAAAAAAGTGTCGCAGCTGAGTAACATCCCTTTGAAGCCCAGCACCGATCACATATTCTCGCTGGACATCACCGCGAAGCTCTTCCATTTCCCTATCTCAACTCCTGGTGCTCCTGCCAGCTCGCATAGCAGATGGACTAGTAGAACCCCACAGCACAGGAGGAACGTCACTCGAGCCAGCCCTAGCTCACGACGAAGAAGAGCCTTGCAATACTGCTGGAGCGGTGCTCGGTGCATGCTCCCTAAGACGCGAGACCTCTCTCCTTAAATCTTTATTTTCTTGCTGAAGCATTTCCTCGACCTGGTTGATCTCACAAGCATCGAGAAGCTTTGCTCTCAGTGCATTCACCTCTTCTTGCACTGAAGCACCAACCTCTTCCATCTCCTGGAGCCTGTCCTTCCATCTCAGAAGCATCGAGATCCTTATACTTTTGGTTCCTTGACCTAAGGGATTTGCAAAGCTTAACAAAGGTTTGGCGAACCTGAGGACTTGCATTAGGACTAAGGGTCCTGCCCAATTGAGATATGGCAGAATTATACTCTTCGACATCAATCAACTACAAGACATAAAAGGGCATCGAAAAGAAAGACAAATAAGTGCACTGGGAAAAAGAAACCTTTTCATTGATAAGGGTTGAAAGTACATCGAACAGAAAAGTGAAAATTTACAAGCAGAAAAAGCAAAAGTATAAGGTAGTCCTAGAAGTAAAAATTAACTAGCAGCCTCAGGTTGGCCAGAAATCGATTGTTGTTTCCCTTTATCAGCATCAGCAGGAGCACCGCCCTCAGCAGGGGTAACCTATGTCCCCACAATAAGGGAAACATCAGTAGGGATTCTCTGGGATACAGGGTCGGCGCCTTCGATAGCTGGGGCAGGGGCTTCATCTACAAATGGCCTCGGCCCTGGGTCGTGTTCATCGAACAAAGGAGATGCAACAACCACTCCGGCAGTTAAGAGGGCCTTGTTCCAAGCCTTCTTGAAGTTCACACGGCTAATATAGCCTATCTGAACCTTAGCATCCTCGTATGATGCAGCCTAACCAGAATTATATGAGTCTCCCTTGGTAGTGACCACCTCGGACTCTTTCTTCTTCAGCTCCTCGGATAGCACTTTGTTCTCTTCCACGATAGCCAGCTTGCTCTAGCAAACCAGGTCGTAGTCTTGTTGCATCTCTTTTAACTCTTTAACTACTGCGTCCTTCTCCCAGTTGGCAGTAATAAGAGCCAGATCAAATGATATCCGAGCAGCATCAACGAATTTAAAACCAGCCTCAAGCTTTGTATCCCTCAACCTTAAGGTTTTATTTTGTTGCTCTAGCTCACCATTTCTCTTCACTAGCTCATCATGAGAACGATAGAGCACGTTGAAGTCGGTCACAAATTGCAAGAAGAAGAGGACATCATAGGAAGGAAGTGATGAAATTCATTAAAACATTGGAGAAAAGAAAAAGTCTTACCAAAGCTAGCCTCTGGCTAGACTGTAGGGCCAATTAATCAGACCCCAATGCCCTTTGGCGATCAACAGGAAGAACAGCTCTCTCGAGCAGTGCGGGGGCCAACTGAGGAGAAATAGCAACAGAGACCCCCTCAGGCAGTGCGGACATAGGGACTAAGGCCTGGCCAGCCTTCGTCCTCGATTCCATCCTCCTCCTCTCCTCCTCTCTCTCATTCTCCATCTTCCTCTTCTCCTCCATCCTTCCCTTCTCCTCCATCTTCTTTCTCTCTTCTTCCTTTTTTTTCTCTCTCTCTCTCTCACTTGCTCTTCTTCTTTCCTCTTCTTCTCCTGCTCCTGAGCAGAAGACCGAGAACCAGTAGCCACGGCCCCAGAGCTAGACTTCTACTTCTTCGACCTCTGAGCGAGGAGCACGTGATCTTTATCATCATCATCTCGAATTAAATTACCATCTCCTCGCTCGAACTGCTAGATGTGTTCGACGACTCTCGAACTTCAGAAACTTCCCCTGAATTAGAGGAGTTGCTACTACTGGATCTCCCTTCACCCAAATTGCCTCCAGCACCACCTGCGGTATCGCTTTCAGAGCCACTCTACTCTTCGTCCAACTGAATGGGATCTATAGCAGTCTCTTCGGAGGTATCAAACTCTGGGATACTGTCCACCGGCCTCGCTATAAAACTGGAACCAACATTCTTATATTCAAGAAGAAAAGCAGCAGACCGGGGATGGGCCGTCAACTAAGGGCTCCCTGATATTCCAGGCCTTGACCAATTCAGAGAGACGAACCTCACTGAGAGCAGGTTCCAAATTCTTCGACCTCGTTGAAGAAAGAAAACAGAGAAAAATCAGAAAGATCACAAATCAACAAAAATTAAAAGAACAGAGCCAGGTCTACTTATGTATTCTTCCCCAGAAAAGGGAACAGAGAACCTATCAGACCTCGATCCTTCAGACTGGGGATAAAGCTGCCAGTTTCTAGCAAGGAATCCCTCTTGCTAGTAGTCCTTATGGGAATCAGGTAGGTTTACTACCAATACCTTGTCAGGGCTCCTGGCTTTGAGGTAAAGGACACCGGAACTAGTTCGAGAAAAGGAGTAGCAAAAGTAGACCTCAGCAAGACCTAACTTGGTACCATATAACTGATTTATTCTATGGACGCCATTAATTATCTTCCACACATTGGGCGAGCACTATGCAGGAACAATATTGAAATAGCCAAAGAAGTGCAAGAAGAGATTATTGGGAGGAAAAGTGAGTCCCCCTTGGGAAAGCAACAAAACATGGATCCAATGGGCATCCTCTATCTCTCTAACGTTTCTAGGGGGAAGCGCAACACTCAATATCTACCCACTATGGGATGTTATAAAACTTCCTAAATTCAGAGACCGACCTATTCCCAATCTTTGCCATCGGAAAACCCTAGAAAACTACAAATTCAAAGAGAAAGTACAAAGAAAAGGCACAGGAGACTTACAAGATGGAAGTTCGACTAGACGATGAAGAATAATGAGCCCAAATAACAAGGAAGCAATGAGAATGGAGACTGAGAGAAGAAAGTATGAATCGCTAGAGCTCACATGGAATGGAAGAATGATGAGAAAGTTAAAACGACGGTAAAAAAATGGCTGCTCTAGAAAACCTTTAAGTGTTGCTAATCATAGTGCACAAACGACGAAGCGGGTGCCGCCAGAATCAGTTCTCCAACTTTTGAAGAATTGTACAATGTATGAAAAAGCCATTATGACAAATCATTTAAATTTATTGAGCCCAAAGCATGGCCCAACAAACTTAGGGGCAATTGTGGGTACCCGGAACTAGGATAATGGGCCTGGACGAGTAACCCAATTTTGGCGGCCCAAAGTCCAGACCCCCTATCTCCTAACTGATTATAACCCAGTCTCCTCCCCCGTTACCATTAGGGGAGGTTCTAGGGAGAGATGGAAAATGGGGGGGAGTCTAGCACCCCCACTTACTAAAATGTACATATATATATTGAACCCTAGGTCCGGGGCAAAGGACAAGTTGTATTCTCTGTAATCACACTCCAAGATACATAGAAATGATACTGACTGCACCACCGTGGACGTAGGCACATCTTTGCTAAACCACGTACATCCTTTGTTATGTTATTGTCATTTTATATTCCTTATTCTTACTTGGTGATTGCTTTTCCCTTATCTATTTGTGTTGCACAATAATTGTCACCACAGTAGGCGTCTCGGGATAAAACCCGAGACTTGAGTCCTTTTCTCACTTTTTCTCTTATTTTCCATTTTATCTAAATCCATTCTCTTTATATTCTATATACTTGCCCTTAGTGACGCATTACTCCACATGAGTTATGGTTCCATCATAACTATCAACGTAGGGGCAATCGTGTAAATCTTACTTCCTAATATTATTCTTATACCTTCCTACGGATGACTCACTTTATCTTTTCCATGATATACGTCGAGGATTACTACCTCCATTTTATATATACACATGCACACATATCACGGGGGGAAATATAAAGGAAAATAACAAATATTCATAAGAGACCAAAAGGGCGGAATGGGTGCCTAACACCTTCCCATTTTGTAACTAAGCCTCCGAACCCTTCTCGAATCATTTTGGTTTTGCATGCACCAATATGTCTTTGGATGCCATCCTTCGGGGTGGCTTCCCCTTTTTCTTTTGTCTGTTTTGAGTAAAATAGACTGGCGACTCTGAATCTCCCTACATTTTTACATCACATCTCAAACGATGCCGGCTGAAGTGCTCGCGAGAGGGACGCGCGAGACCCGAAGGATCCTTTTCCTCCGCGGTGGGGAACGGGGATGGCCACAGTGGCGACTCTGCTGGGGACTATGTGTTTGTTTTGTGGGCATGACTCTATTTGCATGGATGCTATATTTGTTTATGTTCCCCCCATATCCGCATGTTCCCCTTTTCCACGTGTATCCCATGCTTATGCTTATATTCACACACTTGTAGAAATTTCTCCATGCACACTTCACACCACGTGCACCTAGGATCACATATATATCCCCATGTTGCACGCATCACGCATCCATACTTGGTGTACCTTTTGGGGTACTTGTACTTTGCTCCTTGTTTGGCATAATCAAGAAAGGCATTCTCATCATAAGATACTAATAAGAGAATCATGCATGATTCACACAACATCACCAAAGAGCATTGATATTGACCAAATTTTACCAAGTAACTGGAGGGTCACTTCGTGATGGGCGTTGGTCCGGCAGGGCGCAGTTAGCCTAAGCGATATGACTCTCACCTTCCATTGGCTTAGTACCTTTGACGTATATCGAACGGTTCCCCCGCATCCTACATCTTGAATGAAGTCATGACGGGAGGTATATCACAGGGAATTCATTCATGTACGTCGAGTATATCGAATTCAATCTCACATGTACCGTCCCCACAAGGTATATGGTGAGGCAATTCATGTACACTCAGGTATATCAAATGGTTTGTCCATATGTATCGATTGCCCGCAAAAGCAAAAAGTATATCGTGGAAGTCACGCCAAAGGGGGGAACCCATGCCGATTCACCCAACCAACTGCACACCCGCATATAGGTGTCAAACCTAGGACACACACTTTGGATTTCCGATTTCGACCCGAAACTCTGCCGAAATTCTAGGTCGATCTGCCGCCCAATTTTCGTGCATTTTTAAAATGGGACTCTGTCCATGAGCCTTGTTACAAGTCCAAACCGTAGCTTTTCATATATTAAAGACCCCATTTTTCCAGGCTCGGGTCCTATCCGGCATTGCATTTAGGAGAATTAAACACAAGTGAGAACGTAATAATCATGCTGAGTTCCGTATCCAAAAACATTTATCCTTTCTTTATTAAAAATTCAAAAATATTTCTCCCTTCTTTATCAAAAAATCCAAAAATAGTTCTTCCTTTCTCAAAAATAAATCTCATCCTACGCCTTCTCAAGTCGACAGCAAGCCCTAGGCATGGCTCCCTATTGGCTTCGGTCTTCAGTCAAATCACCCCGGAGTTTCATCTGTTCTTCTACTACTTCTTCTGAGTCCGGAATCCATCCATTTCCCATGGAGAATACACATCAAGTACCATTCATGCAGCCGGATCTGATGACAGTCCTAGCTCAGCTCGTGTCCTAGATTGACAACCTCCAAACCGAGGTCTGAGAGATGCAACGAAACCAAGTTCCTATTCCACAAGAGCCCGAGGCCCTATTCTCTCATGCTATGGGTCCACCCAAGCATATATGGACTCTGGAGGAATATCAGCATGCTTCACGTGCCCCTCCTGCCAATGGGCCACCGCCTGCCCATCTTCCAATACCAAACATTTCCCAGCCTATTGCTAACTTGCATGTGGTCACTGATCCAAAGGAGGAAGAGTTGAATAAAGTCAAAGAGGATCTGAAGATACTCACCAAGAAGTTCGAACAAGTCAGGATCTCTGGGAATTACATGGACTACACCCACATGTCTCCTTATCCTAATGCGAGGATACCCAAGAAGTTCAAGATGCCAAATATTGAGAAGTTAGGAGGGAGTGGGCCCCCGATTGTTCATCTTCGCAGTTACCATCGTTCCATGACTCTATTGGGGGATTCTGAGGAGGTGATGGCCCAATTGTTTCAGCAAACTTTGAAGGATAGTGCCCTCCGATGGTTTTTATCTCTTGAGGAATCCAGAATCCGTAGTTGGGAGGATGTAGCCAGAGAATTCATGTCGCAGTGAAAATACAACGAAGAGCTTGAGGTTAACCGCCGTGATTTAGAGCTGCTAAAAAAGAATCCTGGAGAATCAGTCAGTAACTTCATAACCCGGTGGAGGGAGCAAGCAACCACCATGACCAATCGGCCATCCGAGGAAGAGCAGGTCAACATAGTGAAGAAGAACTTCTTGCCCCATGTCCGAGGGACGATGGGAGGACAATACTATCCCCACTTCCAAGCTCTCAGAGAGGCTGGGGTAGAAATCGAGGACAGCTTCGTTAAAACAGATGTTAAATTGGAGAAGGTGTCCGGACAGTTCACCCCTAGAAAGTATGACAAGCCTGACAGTGCTACAGTCTCAACCATCAACAACATCTTTCAACCAACCACATTATGGGCACCAGAAAGTCTCCCTGCCCCCGTCCGAAGGGAATACATTGAGCTCCATTCTCCCCTATCCAAAGTTTACCAAGCCCTGTTAAGCCAAAACCTTATTAAATCCTTGGATCCACGTCCATTTCCAAATCCACTCCCAAGAAACTTCAAGACTGATGCTCATTGCGTCTTTTACCAAACTGCCGGCCATACCACCGACCAATGCTTTCACCTTCGAAACATAACCCAATATCTCATTGATCGGGGTACCATCGCCCTACCAGCTAATCCTAAGCTAAGCACAACTCACAATCCACTTCCAAATCATACCAATGCCATCTTCTTGGAAGAAAACCCAGATTATGATCCCTTAACTCAAATCATACCCATATACTCTCCTAAACCTCTTCAAATTTGCCCATATTTCCTCCTACACCCTACTAGCCTCACTGATCAGGTGCTGTCACTCCTTGCCAGAGCATGCATCGCTGTCCGTACCCGTTCTGGAAATGGAAGTATGGAATCGTTAGAGATGTTAAACCAACTCCTAGAGTTCGGGCTGAAATTTCCCTTACATATGGTCATCGATTGCCAGAGATTCAGTACACTATTCTTAGAAGCACGAAAATGGGCCCGAGATTCAGACAAATGGGTGGTACCAACCGACGAGGTCAGCCTAGATGATGTCGTCCAGACTATGGTAGGATTATTCAAGCAGGCAAACATCATTTGCAGTATCACCGGGTTACTTGACACTTTAAAGAGCCCCCTTCAACCACACATATCCCCACAGAATGGGAGAACTTGTATGAAGAAGCCGTTGAAGTTGTGGAATGCATCGACTTTACATGGAAAGTCATAATTATTACCACCGAATGGGGGGAGAATTCGAAGATTCGAGTGAAGAACAAGCTTCAGGAAGAACTGGCCCAGTTGCTGACATATGTGGGATGATCTCATTTGAAGAACTCCTCGAAGAAATAAATAGAGTGGCAGAACAAACTGAGCTTGACGAGGAAACGGGGTTCATATTCTTTCCTTCTTTAATAAATCACATGACCAGATCAGGGAGACATTACCAGGTTCCAAGCCCACTACCGGCAAATGACAAAGGGAAGGGCATTGAAAACCTTCTTATGCCAGAAATGACCATTGAGGAGAGCAAGATCCTCGATCAACTGAAGAAAACTCAAGCTAACATCACTTTATGGGGGATTTTCATGTCTTCCCAGCTGCACAGAAATGCTTTAATCAAGTTGCTCATGGGACCCACTGTTCCTCCATCTACCATACCAGAAGAAGCGATAAATCTGGTCGGATACTTGACCTCTACCCAAATGCTATCATTTTCTGAAGAAGAAATCCCTAGAATTGGGCCAAATTACAATCATGCACTCAACATCTCCGTCGAAGTTATGGGAAAGGCCGTGCCACTCTCCCTTGTCGATAACAAATCCGCCTTGAATGTTTGCTCATTGAGAACCTTCAAGTGTTTAGGCCTGAAAGAAAGCGACCTCGCTCCAACCTCCGCCGCCGTGTGTGCCTACGATAATACCCATCGTGAGGTGATGGGATCCATAAAACTTGGAATGGGGGTTGGCCCTATAAACCCTGTCGTTGAATTCCAAGTCATAGACATCCCAGCTTGTTTCAACCTGTTGCTCGAAAGCCCCTGGCTCCACAATATTAAGGGTGTGTCTTCCTCACTCCATCAAAAATTGAAATTCTTCGCCGACGGGGGAGTCATCACCATTTTGGGCGACGACGGAAATGTCGAGGGTGCAAGCACCAGCAGTCCAATTCTTGAGATACAGCATGGGTCAAATGATATACTCCTATCAGGATTCTGAGTTGAGACACTCCTACTCCCGACAGGGGACGATTTCAAAGAAAGGGTTTATCCAGAATATAACCCTCATGGCAATGTTAATGTGATTCAGATGTTCAGAAACATGCACTTCATGCCCAAACTGGGGCTAGGGCAAAGAAGCAAGGGATACTTGAGCCCATCAAATTGAAGAAAGCTTTTCCTCCTTGTGGCTTGGGGCATCAGACATTAGAATAAGAGCTCAGAATGATCCGCCAATCTCGACCAAAGAGAAGATTAGACTGCATCCGAACTATCTCAGGAGACTCCTTAAATGGACGATTCATCAAAGAAGGCGAGGGCTTCCCCTTTTGCAGTTTTCTAAAACCATGGTACGACCACACAGACAAGAAAATGAGACCGGGAATGGAGATCTTTTTCCAAGACAGCTACCCATGGGCTGAAAGTTCCCTACACCGCGTATAACCACTCACCAAAGATACCAAAGAAACTGAGGAAAGTGATTCTGAAGATTCCTTCAACTTACAGACACTGGGGCTGGCACTCTGCATGGTTCATTCAAGCACTACATCAATGGACCCATCCCGTCTGATTAATGTTGTTGACTCTCCCCTTCTCAACTGGCATGCTGCGCCAGTTCTACCTCTTGAAATGTCCCCTAACCCCAATATTTACCTATTTCTTCTTCTGTTGTCTATCCTTGCTCAAATGTAATCGAGACCTCTTTTGATGAGGTTCTCAATGATGTTTTTCCTATCAATGAAATAAACGAAGATTTTGAGTATCTTGCGGTGCCTTACATTAATTGCTTGAATTCTAATCAAACTTTTGATGATGATGATTTTGCAAATGAACCATTCTTAACTGATCTAAATAAGGTTAATAATAAACAACATAACCGCGTTCAAGTTAATGAAGAAGACACTATTGTTATTAATCTCGATTCTAGTAGCCAACTGTGCGAGATTAGGATAGGGGCCACCCTTGACGAGCATGAGCGTTCACAACTCGAAGAATTGATGAAGGATTTCGTGGATATCTTCGCATGGTCGTATGATGATATGCCCGACATTGATCCTGAAATAGCTCAGCATCAGATCCCCACTCTTTCAGATTACATGCCGGTTAAACAAAAATTGAGAAAGCTCCGCACCGAATGGTCGCTCAAGGTCAAAGAAGAGGTGGTCAAATAGTTGAACGTGGGTTTCATTCGAGTAATCGAATATCCCACATGGCTAGCCAATATTGTACCTATGCCAAAATCAGGAGGGAAGGATCGAATGTGTGTGGATTATCGAGATTTAAACAAAGCTTCTCCAAAGGATGATTATCCGCTACCCAATATCGATATGATCATGGACAACACAGCCAGTCATGCTCTCAAGTCATTTATCTACGGGTTTGTCCGATACAACCGGATCAAGATGCACCCCGACCACCAAGAAAAAACCGCATTCATTACCCCATGGGGGACCTTTTACAACACCGTTATGCCATTCGGTCTCAAGAATGCTGGGGCTACCTACCAAAGGGCTGCCACAACCATCCTGCATGACCTGATTCACAAAGCGGTTGAGGTTTATGTGGATGATATGATTATCAAGTCCAAAACTAGATAAGGTTATGTTCCTGCTCTTCGAAAGTTCTTCGAACAACTGCGACGGTATCAGATGAGACTTAATCCACAAAAGTGTGTCTTCGGCGTTATAAAGGGAAAACTCTTGGGATTCATGGTCAGCAAAAAGGGGATGAAAGAAGATTCGGCGAAGCTGAAGGCCATACTTGAGATGCCACCACCCCGAACAGAGAAAGAAGTTCGAGATTTTCTTGGGAAATCGCAATATATCAGTCGATTCATCAGCCAGCTAACCACCATATGTGAACCAATCTTCAAGATCCTCGGAAAGGATTCAACCAAGGTTTGGAATGAGTCCTGCCAAGAAGCTTTTAACCGAATCAAACAATATTTTACCCAACCTCCAGTCCTCATTCCACCACAGCCGGGTCTCCCTTTTCTCCTATACCTAACCATAACCGACACTGCATCTAGGGCTTTGTTAGCCCAATACCTTGAAGACTCTCACAAAGAAAGAGCCATATATTACGCCAGTCGCAAATTGGTCGGGTACGAGGTCAATTACACTGCTTTAGAAAAGGCGTGTGTCGCACTTGTCGGGCTCACCCAAAAATTACGACACTACATGCTCGCCTTCACCATCAAACTTTTATCCATAATGGATCCCATGAAATACCTGCTTGAGAAACCCTCCTTATCCAGTCAAATGGCCTGATGGTTGATGCTCCTAACCGAGTTCAATATCGTGTATGTCACACAGAAAGCTGTTAAAGGAAGAGCCATCTCTGACTACCTCGCTGATTACCCCAAAGACGAAATAGATGTCTGGATCTCCGAATTCCCAGATGAAAATTTCCTCTGCACCACTCAAGACCGCCTTCGATGGAAAATGTTCTTTGATGGCACTACCAATAAAAAGGGATATGGAATTGGGATACTCCTGATCGCCCCAGATGACTCCTACACTCCCATCGCCATTAAATTGGATTTCCCTTGCACTAACAACATGACGGAATACGAGGCATGCATAGTAGGCCTCAAAGTTTCTCTCAAGAAAGGTATTCAATACCTTGATGTTTATGGTGATTCTGCCCTCATCATCGGTTAAGTACTAAGAAAGTGGAAAGTTAAAGACGAAAAGCTCCAACCCTTCCATACCCAATCAGAAGAGTTAGCCTCTTGTTTCCGAGATATCACCTTCCATTACCTACCCCGAGCAAAGAATAACCTAGTCGATGCTCCCGCTGCCTTAGCCTCCATAGTCGACATACCCGAGGGAATAATAATGACCCCCTTTCTAGTTCAAAAGCAAGACTAACCGACCCATTGCTACCATATTGAGCTTGTCTCCACCGAAGATCCCGAACTAGTCGATTGCTGGTACTATGATATCTGGTGCCTCCTCAAACATGGTAGGTATCCCGAGGGTTCCAACAAGAAAGATAGAATAACTCTTCCAAGACTGGACGTCCAGTACATCATCTGTCATAAAGCCCTACTTAAGAGGAACTTTGATGGAACTCATCTACACTGCATCGCAGGGGCTGAGATTGAGAAAATAATGCAGAAAATCCACAGCGGGGAATGCGAACCCCACATGAACGGTCATATGCTCTCCAAGAAGATCATCCAATAGGGATACTATTGGACAACCATGATCCAGGATTGCACCACCTATGTTTGGAGGTGCCTCAAATGCCAACAATTGTCCAATCTTCAATACTTACCTTCATGAGGGTTATACAATATGACCTCTCCCTGACCGTTCTCCACTTGGGGTATCGATGTCATAGGGAAGGTTACACTAAAGGCTTCAAATGGACATGAGTTCATCCTAGTCGCCATCGATTACTTCACCAAATGGGTCAAAGCTGAGTCATATGCAGTATTGAACGCCAAGAAAGTGGTCAATTCCTCAAGAAAAATAGCATCTGCCGATATGGGGTCTCGCACGAGCTAGTATCAGATAATGGGCTACATTTCGAACAAGAAGTCACGAAAATAGTCAACGAGTACGGGATTCAGAGACACAAATCTTCTCCCGACCGACCTCAGACCAATGGTGCAGTTAAAGCCGCCAACAAGAACCTCAAAGCCATCATCAGCAAGATGACCGAAAATTATAGGGATTGGGCCGATCGAATCTCATACGCCCTCTTGGGCTATCGAACCTCAATTCGAACCTCTACTAGGGCTACCCCTTACTCCCTGGTCTACGGAATGGAAGTAGTCCTACTTGTGGAGCTGTAAATACTCTCACTATGCGTCATGATCAAAAGCGAGGTTAGTGAAGAAGGCTGGTGCCAAAGCCATCTTGATGAGATAGCCCTCCTAGATGAAAGAAGGTTAAAAGGACTGTACCACATACATGGGTACCATGGCCGAATAGCGCGATCATTCAACAAGAGAGTCAAGGACCGCGGTGTTCGAGAGGGGGATTTAGCCCTCAAAGAAATAATAGAACCCATCTGGGACCCCAGAGGGAAATTCAAACCCAATTGGAGCGGCCCCTACATTGTGCAGAAAATCTTATCTGGCGGTGCCGCCATGCTCACTGACCTAAATGGGGAAGAGATGGCTCGTCCAGTCAACCTGGACCGACTCAAGAAATTCTACCCCTAGTCCGAAATCTCGGCACGCTACGACTGTTCTCACCCCCATCTATTCTTAAAAAAAAATAACTTCATTTCCCTCTACCCAGAACTACGTGGGCATGATCCTCTACAAAAAACTATTTTAAAAAACATTTTTAAAAAAACTCAGAGGTACGTAGGTAACTCATGCACCTCACATGAGTGCGGCCCTTTCTTTTTCACAAAATACTATTCTTTTCTTACCTCTGAGAACGGCGATTCATTTTGAAAATACTTGAACAAAAGGATTATGTATGCCTTAGCGATCCGTACAGATAATTCAAAATACAAAACTCATCAAAAGGTATAGATGAATGATCAGAAACTTGTTTATTTCGTTAATAAGAAATTACAGTACGGATTACATAAGAAAAAGGAACGGATAACTCCCTTCCCCTTATTACCATAAAAAGCCAAATAAAATCCCCCACATTTGTTACACAAATAAACTCCCCAGGAGTCCTACCCACACCTACCAGAGGATCCTTCACCCTCATCATCTACATCCTGAGGTCCCCAAGTTTCCCCTGTTCGAATAGAGTGCCGTAAACATTCCATGGATCGATGACCCTTAACCATCTTCGAAAAGACCACAACGCCCCCTTCCATGGTGTCAGATAAAACAAACCACCTTTGTCCAGTCTCCACTGCCAACATCTTGCTGACTACCTTCCTCCACAACCACTTCATATAATCTTTGGGGACATGCCAAACCTCCTCGACAGACTGAGAGGGACGGGTCGACGGACGCCAATTTTCCCACAGAGACCCAAGCAACAGACGCAGGTGCTCAGTCAAATATTCTACAGGAAAGAAATTCGAGGTCCAAGGGGGCACGACCTGTGCCCAACCAAATTGGCACAAAAGCCGCCAAGGGAAATAAAAAGAGGTTTGTCTGAGACCAACCAGCCGCACATATGAATACTCTCCTAGCTCCAAAATAGGCTGCAATTGCCCCCACCAAGGCACTGACCAAAACAGTCCACGAGCCCCATACTCCACAAGCCAATTCTTCCAGTTCTCAACATACAGACCAACGCTGATGAAGTAGCGTGAAAAGAAGTTGGGTACGGTCGATAAGGGATACTCAGGAGGAGTCACCAAGAGGAATCTTTCAGATAACCACATGAACAGCATTAGAGGGCTACCCCTCAAAAAGTCAAAACGACCTTCTCTCTAGGCATCTAGGCCATTCAGGGTCTCCGGCAGTATCACCACCGCAGGATTGCGACGGTATGACATCCATGAGGTAATGGCTGTAAGTTGCGGGTCCACTTGCACCTCCCCGGTCACCAGTAGCAATTTTGAAACTAGGCCCAGAACAACGGCTCCATCATAGCCCGCATCACCTAAATCCCGCAAATGCACGGACTGCAGCACCGTCGGGAGGGAGATCATTCCTCTAGCAACCAATGATCTAGCTGCCGAAGGCGAAATATGAAGAAGCCCGGCCAATAAATCCCTAGGAGAGCAAGAAAATTTGGGCAAAGCCGTAGCAACACTGGGATTTACACCCAGCATGGCAGAAAATTCCTCGTAGGTAGGACAAACTTCTTCCAACCCAAAGCGGAATACATGGTCTTCGGGGTACCAGAATTGTACCATCGCCATCAACACGTTCCACTCAAAAGGCCGATTGCACCACAGGGAGACTCGACGCATATTGAAAGCATCATAGTCGACATTATAAGAGCACATTGCTTCCAAGGCTTCGAGGTAGTTGGCAAACTTGATGCTACCAGGGAGAGCCATCTTGCAAGGTTAAAAGATAATGAGCAAGTGGGTAAGAATGCAAAGGTGTGATGAAAACACTCCACCCTTACCCCTTTTTATACTTGAAAACCCTCACAAGGGACACAATCCCTGCAGAAATCGGAGGGAATCCTACCCCACAAGGTACCAAAGGCTGAAGAGGGTTCCAATCAAAGCTTTTAATTGATGGGACTGGACTGAACTGCCGATAGGCAGGTCAAGGTGCTTGCCGATCGGCAACCCCCCATTTTTGGAAGTTTCCCTTTTTTTCCTCTTTTATCAAATCAGAAAGTTCAATAAAAATAAATTGATATTCTCAACAGAATTTCAAAATCCCTTTTTCTCCTTATATAAATTCTCCTTTTAATTAAAATCTTTACTTCAAAAAATTCCAAAAATATTCCTTTTACGGTCTCAGCAGCAAAGTAAAAGGCACATATGCATGCATTCATTCATCATTAATAAAAGATAATAAAAAACTCCTTTTGCATTGCATATATTTGTGTTCTGTTTACATCAATTTTGTAGGAAATAAAAAGAAAAAAAAATAACTGGACTCAGCCCGAACCCACATTCTCTCTCTCTCTCTCTCTCTCTCTCTCTCTCTCTCTCTCTCAAGAGCTTCCACCCCGGTGACCTGCTCTCTTTCTGCTTCGGCGAGACGATGCGCCACCACTACCAGAGCCAGAGTTCTCTCCGGACGAAGCCGACAGCACCAAGCAAGAAGGAACGGGAACCGCATCCAGAATATGGGCAATCACCAAAGATATCCAATCTCTAATGTCCCTGAGCCAAGTGGTCGACACCCGACTTGCTGCAAGAAAAGGAAAAATCAGTATCAAATAAGAAATGACCAAAATAGAAAAGAGAGAGAGAAAGGAATAGAAAGGTATACCGCAAGTCGGAGGACCTCCTCTATCAAACCTAACTCCTCCGGATCCATCGCATGAGGACGGTGCAACATAGGCACCATCCCTCCATTAGCCCACCGGATGTTGTACGAAAGGGTATGCAACTGCACAAAAGGGACCTCCGAGGTCGCCGCAGATGCTGAAGGACCACTGCCACTGTGAGAAGAACCCACCGCCCGACTCAAACCCGCAGGAAGGAAGGGCAACGCATCATATATGCTGGGTTCCATAAACCAGCTCATCACAAAGTCCATATAGTCATACGGCGTAGCCGTATCGGTGCATAGCAAGTAGGACTCACCGATCATCGCCGCGATCCTCTCATCCTCCAATAGCTGTCGCTCCCGCCTCATAAACGTAGGAGGCTGCGTGGGTGGTACCACCACCTCCTCCTAAGTAATCTGGCGAATCACCCTCTCCCCGAGGTACCAGGATTGGACGAAATCAGGCGCCAGCAGGCGCCTCATCTGCGCATTCACCCCGGTTGCCCCCGCGTCCTGAATGGCTGTCCCCCAGGGATAAAAGGTCACCTGAAAATCTCCAAGCGAGCATAAATCAATATAAAATCAGAAGCTGCAAAAACCAAGACTAAAATGGAAAGAATCTTACCCTACCACTAGTCAGCTCATTCAAGACCTGACGCACCACCTCAAGGGAAAGAGATCCCTTCAACTGCCGATTGGCCTTACGCCATCGATAAAATTGGCAGAAGTCCCCAACACTGTCGTCCTTAAGATCAACCAGCGGGGTGTTGCACCTAATCACCTCATAGAACCACGTCTGAATTCACAAGCAAAAGGAGATGCATAAGGAAAATGCGAAGGCATGAAAGAAAAATGCAAATGCATGAAAAGAAAATGCACAAATTAAAGAATACCTCAAGAAGGTATGTGGCCCCAGTAAAGGTTAGCCGGCAGCACCGGCCGAATGCATCCAGAGAAGAGTAAAGGGTCACCAAAGTCAGACTCCTCCAATCATAGAAAGGGATGTTCGAAAACATCCTCAAGTACGGCAAAAACCATAAATGAACGATGTCGCCGCTCGACGCCACCATGAAACCTCACAATACCAATAGAATAAATAAGCCTTATAACAACAAAGAACTTTCTCTAGTAGAATCAAAATTCAATCTTTGTCCACTCTTGGGTCAGAATTGGCCCCGGTCTTGGATCGTCACCTGAGTTAGGTCAGAATTGATCTCATTCCTCGGTCATCACCACTCTTGGGTCAGAATTGGCCCGGGTCTTGGATCGTCACCTGAGTTAGGTCAGAATTGACCTCGGTCCTCGGGCCTCACCACTCTTGGATCAGAATTGGCCTCGGTCTTGGATCATGACCTGAGTTAGGTCAGAATTGACCTCGGTCCTCGGTCGTCACCACTCTTGGGTCAGAATAGGCCCCGGTCTTGGATCGTCACCCGAGTTAGGTCAAAATTGACCTCGGTCCTCGGTCGTCACCACTCTTGGGTAAGAATTGGCCCCGGTCTTGGATGGTCACCTGAGTTAGGTCAGAATTGACCTCGATCCTCGGTCGTCACCACTCTTGGGTCAGAATTGGCCCCGGTCTTGGATCATCACCTGAGTTAGGTCAGAATTGACCTCAATCCTCGTTCGTCACCACTCTTTGGTCAGAATTGGCCTCGGTTTTGGATCGTCACCTGAGTTAGGTCAGAATTGGCCTCGATCCTCGGTCGTCACCAATCTTGGGTCAGAATTGGCCCCGGTCTTATATCATCACCTGAGTTAGATCAGAATTGACCTCGGTCCTCGGTCGTCACCACTCTTGGGTCAGAATTGGCCCTGGTCTTGGATCGTCACCTGAGTTAGGTCATAATTGACCTCGGTCTTCGGTCGTCACCACTCTTGGGTCAGAATTGGCCCCGATCTTGGATCGTCATCTGAGTTAGGTCAGAATTGACCTCGTTCCTCGGTCGTCACCACTTTTGGGTCAGAATTGGTACCGGTCTTGGATCGTCACCTGAGTTGGGTCAGAATTGATCCCGGTCCTCGATCGTCAATAATCATTAGGTCAGAATTGACCTCGGTTATCAAACCTTTACCCTAAGCTCGCAGATTCGGCTTTGATCCGTATAATTAATCATCCCCAGAACACTCCTTAGGTCCTCAGAATCGACCTCAACCCTCAAAATCATCAAGTGGTGTCTATTCGACGGTCATCATTTGTTCCAAACTCACCCGTCGAGGGGCTCGGTCAACACCCCATTCTGTTACCCCTAACTCTCCTTAGGTCCCTAGTACCTCCCTTCATCACTCTAAACCTAGGTCATGTCCCAAGTACTGACCTAGAAGCCATCGGGCACTACCTAGCCCAGTTTAACCAAAAAGTCAAACTCTTCGTCTCGACTGAGACTCAATGAATCTTCGAAGGGCACTGAATACCCTTTGTAACGGTCCGTCCCGTCCAAAATTCTGACTTACCATGTTGACGAACGATACGTTTACCTATGTCAACTCTTCAGCTCAACTGAGGCTTAATGAATCTTTAAAGGTCACTGAATCCCCTTTCCAATGGTCCATCCCGTGCTCGATTCTGACTTTCCATGCGGACGAACGATCCGTTTGACTCCGAGAGGTCACCGAATGCTTCTCGGGCCTGGTTGACCAAAGTCAACTTTCCAAACCGAATCAAACTCTTTGGAATGTCCAAGTACATCTCCTAACCTTTCCAACGGTCCACCCCGTGCGAGATTCGGACTTACCATGCAGACGAACGATCCGTTTGTGTCCGAACGATTCCCCGTCCAATGGAATGACAAATGCTTCCGAGCCATATTAGACCCAAAGTCAATTCCTAAACCCGGAGCAGTCCAAAGGACTTTCGAAGGTCTCTGAATTACCTTTCCAACGGTATGCCCCGTGCGCGATTCTGACCAACGGTTTGCCCTCGGTGGCTAATTTTCTAAAAAAGCGTGAAGCACACTGCCAATTGGCAGGTTCCAGACCCTGCCTATCGGCACCTGCCTACCGATAGGCAGGAAGGGGTCTATGTCGATCGGCACTGACCTGAGCCTATAAAAGGAGGTCTTCACCTCATTTACAAGAGGAGCCCAGATATGATAAAAATCTCTCTGAACGAATCCCAGAAACCTCTCTCGAAGGCAGCGTGATTTCAACTTCCAAATCCCTTTCATCATCATCATCATCCCTTTCATGAATTATCCACTCTCCATCATCATCCAAGTTCAAGGGCTGCTCTCCAACATTCAAGATCAAGCTCAAGATCTTCAAGAAGGTCCAACTTTCTCAAACTTTCTCTTAAATTCACTTAAATTCCCAATAACTTATTTTCTTACTTAAAGCTTTCATTATCTCATTTCCCACACCCTAATATACTTTTTATTTAGTATTATTGCACATCTCTTATTTTCATATAAATAAAAAACCCAAAAAATAAGAAAAAGAGGGTTTGCTCATAAATTCCAAATAGGGATTCTCACACTTTTTCCACACCTTTCTCACAACTAAAACACTTTTTCTACACACACACACGCTCACAAATAAGAGATTCCCCATTTTGATTTATGGGATAAACCCCACCCCTCGTTTTGTATGGGAACTATGTGCACTTTGATGCCTTTATAGGCTACGTAGGCGTCTCGGGATAAAACCCGAGACTTGAGTTCTTTTCTCACTTTTTCTCTTATTTTCCATTTTATCTAAATCCATTCTCTTTATATTCTATATACTTTCCCTTAGTGACACATTACTCCACATGCGTTATCGTTCCATCATAACTATCAACGTAGGGGTAATCGCGTAAATCTTACTTCCTAATATTATTCTTATACCTTCCTACGGATGGCTCGCTTTATCCTTTCCATGATATAAGTCGAGGATTCCTACCTCCATTTTATATATACACATGCACACATATCAAGGGGGGAAACATAAAGGAAAATACCAAATATTCATGAGATATCGAAAGGGCGGAATGGGTGCCTAACACCTTCCCATTTCGTAACTAAGCCTCCGAACCCTTCTCGAATCATTTTGGTTTTGCACGCACCAATATGTCTTTGGAGTCCATCCTTCGGGGTGGCTTCCCCTTTTTCTTTTGTCTGTTTTGAGTAAAATAGAGCGGCGACTCTGAATCTCTCTATATTTTTACATCACATCTCAAACGACGCCGGCCTAAGCGCTCCCGAGAGGGACGCGCGGGACCCGAAGGATCTTTTTCCTCCGCGGCGGGGATCGAGGATGGCCACAGGTAATCTGGTTGAAAAGTTTGAGAAAAATTGTTTTGAAAATTCAAGCCCCGAATTTTTTGATATAGAAAGGATTAAGAGTTTGATTAAGAAAAGAGTTCTAATTAGATACAAACACAACAAAAACTACCTCGGACGATCGGACCGTTGGATTAGAATGAAATTTGGGGGAGAATTAGCTGAGGACGAGCGAAAGCTACCCAAAAAATTTCAGCTCTATCGGATGAACAATATTTTAAAATATATTTTTTCTAAAGAGTTGTAAGTTTTGAGGACTCTTAGAGAATTTTATATTTTGAGGACTCTTCTATATAATAAAAATTCAAGTAAATATCCATTTTAATTCCGATGCCAATTCCGTTTGAAAATTTATTTTTCAAATATAAAAACCAACATTTTAAATTTTATATTTATAAAATCCAAAAGTCATTTTTCTCCGATTACAAAAATTAATTTTAAAATTCCCATTGAAAAATCCGGGTTGTTACATACTTCCCCACTAACAAGAAATTTCGCCCTCAAAATTTGACATAGCCTAACGCCCGCAATTAAAATGCTTCTCAATTATATATCAAAAAAATCATAATACTAAGTCCTCAATCAACTCTAAACATTCTCACATCACGATCACAAATATCAACCATCGACACCTAACACGCCTTCAAAACATTCTATCTCCAAAGAAAACACATCTACCATGACAGCTAGACCCAAAACCTAAAGTCCCGAGGGTTGCCGTATACCTAAGCTCTGATACCATTTCTAACACCCTGCGTGCCTGAAAAGAGACACGCGACGTTCTACTAAGATAAAAACTTTACTGAAACCATCAATAACGAGTATAGAGCATCTAAATTTTTACAATTAAATTATAATAAACACAATTCTTCTATTTCCACAATGAGGATTACAATAAAGTTTCTCTCAAATATAAAATTCTCCAAAAAAAATTACACCACTAAATAATACAACAAAAATAAATCTTCCAATCCAATGCTCTAAAACAATCCTCCAAAATACCCATAGCGTCCCAATCCACGCTAACTTTCCAACTAAGAGAAAATATGGGGGAATACACAATATGACAGGAATAGATGCTCAAAAAAATAATTAGCACGATGAATAAATAGCAATAATACGAATCCCATGTACAAATCAAATGCAACACTCAAGCATTATATCAATATAAATTTCTCAACAACACATCAATGAGTCACCAGGCCTCACCTCACCGCTCCTATACATTCTTAAGCATATCCGGATTTTGGATTATTGGCCAGTGTCCAGTTAAAATCTCATGACACTATTCTGCAATCAACAATATAATATATCTCAATGAATCAAATAATAGATTCAAATAATTTTCAGATTTCAAAGAATATCACAATTCAATAAGAGTGCAATCGACATAGAAATCAAATGGAATACTCTCGAGGGAATTTAGGAGCATATTGTGTAAGTCTCGTACATCAAAATCATCAAATGAATCATCACATATATTCAGCCTCAAAAATCAGATCGCACCGTCACGTAAGGCTCGCGAAAATAATCAAATCTCGTTCTATCCCAAACTCCAGAAAACACCAAATAAGCCTTCTAATCTAAGGTTGAAATCTTGAGTAAGTTTGGGGCTATGGTTTGTAGATGAAATGGAGTAATTTTGGAGAGGTCTTCTAGTTGAAAAGTTTGAGAAAAAGTTATTTGAAAAGCCAAGCCACGAATTTGTTGATATATAAAGGATTAAGAAAAGAGTTCTAATCAGATACAAACACAAAAAAATTTATTTCGAACGATTGGACTGTTGGAATTGGATGAAATTTGAGGCAGAAATAGTTGAGGACGAGAGGAAGCTGTACAAAAAAACTCAGCTGTAACACCCCGCTTAAAATAATAATGGGTGGCTAGCCCTATACTACATTAAATCAGGAATTTCAGATGGTCTAGTCTCAACATCAACTGCCGGTACAATATAATATAGGACTAACTACCCGATATCATATAAGCGAGATGTTAAAATAATTTAAAACATACAACATACCACGACACAACACTATAACACTATGAATAATGGAAAGAAATATGCATGAAAGAACTAGGATAAATGAAATGCTGAAATAAAACGAAATAAACAACTACGACATAATATACTACACAAAGTAGACCCGAATAAGCTGTCGGGTCACAGCCAATACAACAACTGGAATGGAATAAATATAAACATGTATATAAATATCCCTTGGGTACAAACCCGATATACAATATGAATCCTACCTGGAATTTGAAAAGGAGGAAGCGACTACCAGATGCATCCCGCAACAGTCCGCACCTGTCACGGCTCCCAAGACTCTAGATAGAAAGTCATCCGGCATCAATGCGGTAGGACACCTGTAGTGATATATATATATATATATATATATATATATATATATATATATATATATATATATATATATATACAAGCAAGAGAGAAAAGTAAACGGGTCAGAGCCCGAGTGGTGAAAAATATTTAGCAAGTGTGTTAACCGTGCATAATAAATATCGGTGCACATTATTTCATAATTAAAGTGGAATCGCACTCTCGTGGAACCCCAACTCACCTCTCATCTAAAGGCGCGTACCTATTCGCGTCCTCAAATTTCAGTTAAATTACCCCCATTTATTAGGACAACCTAACTTATCATAGGCCTAGCCTATACCCACGAGATCTACCTTCCTATCATAACCCAAGAACCCACTCCTTTTCTAAACACAGTTAAGTATTTATTTTCAATCATATATGCCATATTAGGCTTAGTGGATTCCTGTTTATAATTTAACCATTTATGAATTTAATAAATTACCCAATATGCATTTGGGTTGAAACATATGATTTAATTTTACATTAATCATGCAATATTATTATTGACACAACTTCCTTCCAATTTCAACGCTGTGCTGCGTTTCGTGCATGGGGTGTCTCGCAAAGTGAAATCCAAGCAAGGAACCACCCCGTTACACTACTCCTTGTCAACGTCGATCCTGGAGATCCATTATGCCACACATAAATATCGACAAAACTTCTCTCTAATCTCAGCAATGTACTGCGTTTCGTGCGTGGGGTGTCTCGCAAAGCGAAATCCAAACAAGGAACCCCCCGTTACACTACTCCTGGACAATGTCGATCATTGAGATCCATAATGCCGTACATACCATAATTGGCAGAACTTTTCTCCAATCTCAACACTGCACTGCGTTTCATGCGTGGGGTGTCTCGCAAAGCGAAATCCAAACAAGGAACCACCCCGTTACACTACTTCTTGTCAATGTCGATCCTAGAGATCCATAATGCCATGTATACAATATTATACTACTACTACAACTAATATCTCAATTAATATCCTTGGGATGATGTAACCGAAATATTCCTTAAATGCGATACATTAACCCCCATCAATCTAGTACACCATAATCATCCAAGATGTACTCCACAAAGATTCTATATCCTTTCATCTATAGGATATATCAATATATATATATAGGTATTTTATTCTCACCATATATATATATACATACCATCATACAATCCCATGACCCTGTATACATACCATATATGATGTACCAAGGCCATGCACAAATAAATACCAGGCTATATATAGCGCTGGTAAAACTGCATCAATGCTATCATCTTCCCAGTGCCCGGCTCACGTAGCAATACTGGGGCCACCATGGTGGGACTAAACGACACTCATATCGTGGTAAACTCACGCACACGACGTCCCGGGAAGCGGTCATAGCTCCAAACCGACAATGGGACGAAACATACCCACCATGTCTCATCCCAAAAATAAAAATGTAAATCACATAATAACACATGGGACGACAATGACCTGGGGAATATCCACACCCTGCTTTTCTAGTCAGGATGCTCACCCTCTATGCGCGAAACTTCCCAATGACAGCATGAGCGGGGTATGCTTAACCAAATAAGTATATATATCATTCACATGCACAATATATATACATCCATATGATCAAATATTAAACCATCATATAAGGTTTAAATATCCATACCATGTATGTCCAGAACATAAATATATCCATATATTCATATTCATGCATAGATATATGTACATATATTCACACCTCGCTACATCATTATATATACAAACTAATTCTCGTTCATATGTATAAGATATATAAACTCGGCTATAAGTATACATAATCCTCAATATACAAGCCGTCACCACAATTTCCTTTAAATTTACCTCGATATGTGAATGCAATCCCTCACTTAAAACATATTCAATCATTTTTCCTATGATGAATAGTCTCCCAAAATCATATGTATTTATATATACATATATATTCAACCTTAGGGTTATCACCCAAAACTTTGTGTAGGAATCCATCACTACACAATTCATCCATATTCAAAAGTACATAATTTCCTTTAGTACTATTTAACCATAGGCACATACATGACTTAATAGTCTAAAACCTCAAATTATTCCAACCTCATTTCAAGTGTTGGAATCACAACGGTCATATCCCCAACAATTTCGTGTAAACTATCCTAACTAGAATTTATGCTACAGCATATTCTAGTCGATAGTACGATCCCAAGCGTTCCCAATGTCACCTATGGTTCGAATAAATCTCAGGAACCCTTACTCCTATTGAGTTCTCAATTGTTCCTTAGTCTAAACATTTCTAAGGATATGAGACCCATCACTCTTTAAGAGTATGCGACCACTCTCTTCCAATTGGCCCCAAATTGTATCTTAACAATATCCTATCCTTATAAGGATTTGACATAAATGTCGGCCTAGAAATTTCGCAACATACATGGATATTTCTTATCCAATTATTCCAAGAAGTCCCCACTATCATATTTTAAGTGAGAGACCCCCTATAAGTCACCAAAAGATATCTCTTTCTTCATAAGAGACGACCCCAAGTCAAGAAACCTAACCAAAAAGGGTTAGAAATCATCCTAAAGCGGCCCTTTAAGGAAGCCCCTAAGAATAAAATTCCAAAAGAAATAGGGGAAGAAAGAACTTCAAACTTTGGGCTAAAAATAGGTGACCGGTCGACCGGTCCCAGATCCCCGGTCGACCCCGGGTCCAAATTTTTCCTACGAAGAAATGTAGTAGGCTTTTTCCTTAAGGCGCGGTCGATCGGTCCCCAGACCACGGTCGACCGGCCATACCAGATATGTTGGCCGATTTCCCTTTCTCAACAAAATCCACGAAATTTATACCCTAAACTTTCATTCTAATCCCCAAACTTTCACCAAATCATGATTTTAAGCCCATTAATCAACGCAAAGTTGATCCCAATCATTTCTATTCCATTAAATCCATATTTAAACTTTGATTTCAAGATTAAACTGAAAAATCTAGGTTTTGATGTTTATACCCAAAAACCATTTCTTTAACCCACAAATTATGAAATGAAATACACAAATAGCTATTTAGCAAGATTAAACACTTGCCTCGATATTTTGTAGAGGTTAAATCATCCACAGGATCGCGTTTGGGCCGGAAATCTCCAAGCTTTTCTTCCTCTTTCCTTTCCTTTCTTCTTCTTTCTCTTTTCTTTCTCTTTCTAAGGCTTTTTCTCTCTTTCTCTCAAATGAGAATGGCTTAATCCGTAAGTCTCCAAATCCTTTAAAACATAAACCCAATTTTAAATGTTAATACACACTTTTAAATGACTCGTTTACATCAATTCGAGTAAAACTGACTTAAAAATATTCCGGAGACGAAATAAAACCCAATGACAATCATTTTGACTATCTCGACCCTTCCGGGATCAATGGTACCCTCAAAATCGTCATCCGGAATACTTTAAAAATATCCTCTATTTTTGGACTTTAATTTCCAAATTTTAAATTCTCCACTTTAATTAAATTTTATTTTCCCAAAAATTTAATTTCTCAATATCCAAAATCGTGGGGTGTTACATCAGCTCGATCGGACACACCTATATTTTAAAATATATTTTTTTCTAGAGAGTTGTATGTTTTGGAGACTCTTCGAGAGTTTTATTTTTTGAAGACTCGTCTATGTAATAAAAATTCTAGTAAAATTCAACTTTAATTCCGATTCCAATTCCGTTTGAAAAATTATTTTTCGAATACAAAAACCAACATTTTAAATTATGAAATTTATAAAATCCAAGATTTCATTTTTCTCCAATTTCCAAAATTAATTTAAAAATTCCCATTTAAAAATTCAGGCTGTTACATACTTCCCCACTAACATGAAATTTCGCCCCTAGAATTCAGTGTAGCCTAACGCTCGAAATAAAAATGCTACTCGATTATATATCCCAAAAATCACAACTCTAAGTCCTCAATCAATTCTACAAATTCTGACATCAAGATCACAAATCTCAACCATCGATGCCTAACACACCTTCAAAACATTCTATCTCCAAATAAAGCACGTCTACCACGCAAGCTAGACCCAAAATCAAAAGACCCGAGGGTTATCGTATACCTAAGCTCTGATACCATATGTAACACCCTGTGCGCCCAAAAAGAGACACGCGACATGCTACTAAGATAAAAAAACTATACTAAAACCATGAATAACGAGTATAGAGCATATAAATCCCCACAATAAAAAAACAACAAATCCATAATTCTTCTATTTTCTTAATAAGGATTACAATAAAGTTTCTCTCAAATGTAAAATTCTCTAACTAAAATTACACCAATAATTATAACAACAAAAATAAATCTTCCAATCCAATGCTCGAAGACAATCCTCCAAAATAGCCCATAGCATGCCAATAGACGCTAACCTGCCAACAAAAGATAATACGGGGAAGTACATAATATGACAGGAATAGATGATCAAAAAAATAATTAGCACGATGAATAAATCGCAATAATAAGAATCGCATATACAAATCAAATTCAACGCCCAAGCATTATATAAATATAAATTTCTCAACAACACATCAATAAGTCACTAGACCTTACCTCACTGCCCTTATGCATTCTTAAGCATATCCAGATTTTGGACTATTGGCGGGTTCCCATTCTCCGTGCCATATTAAAATCTCATAACACTATGCTCAAATCACAAATATAATATATGTCAATGAATAAAATAGTAGATTCCAACAATTTTCCAATTTTAAAGAATCTCACAATTCAATATGAATGCAATCGACATAGAAATCAAACCGAATACTCTCGAGAGAATTTATGAGCATATTAGGTAAGTTTCGTAACGCAAATCCATCACATGAATCATCAAATATATTCATCCTCAAAAATCATATTGCACCGTCACGTTCCTCTCGCGAAAAAAAAAAATCTTGTTCTAGCCGAAACTCGATAAAGCACCAAATAAGCCTTATAATCTAAGGTTGAAATCTTAAATAACTTTGGGGCTATGGTTTGTAGATGAGAGGGGGTAATTTCTGAGAGGTCTTCTAGTTGAAAAGTTTCAGAAAAAAGTGATTTAAAAATCCAATCCACGAATTTGTTGATATATAAAGGATTAAGAGTTTGATTAAGAAAAGAGTTCTAATTCAGATACAAATACAAAAAATTTTATTCTGGACGATCGGACCGTTGGAATTAAATGAAATTTGGGGGAGAATTAGCTGAGGACGGGAGGAAGCAGTACAAAAAAGTAAGCTCGATCAGAAGTTCAAATAGTTTAAAATATTTTTTTTCTTGAGAGTTGTATGTTTTGAGGACTCTAAGAGAGTTTTATGTTTAAAGGACTCTTCTATGTAAAAAAAATCAAGTAAAACTCCATTTTAATTCCGTTTCCAATTCTGTTTGAAAATTTATTTTTCAAATATAAAAACAAACATTTTAAATTATAAAATTTATAAAATTCAAATTTTCATTTTTCTTTTATTTTCAAAATTAGTTTAAAAATTCCCAATTAAAAATTTGCGTTGTTACATACTTCTCCACCAACAAGAAATTTCGCCCTCAAAATTCGACATAGCGTAATGCTCAAAATTAAAATTCTATTCAATTATATATATAAAAAATCAATGAACTAAGTCCTCAAACAACTCTACACGTTCTCACATCAAGATCACAAATCTCAACCATCGATGCCTAACACGCCTTCAAAATAATCTATCTCCAAAGACAACACGTCTACCACGCAAGCTAGACCAAAAATCCAAAGACCCGAGGGTTACCGTATACCTAAGCTCTGATACCATCTGCAACACCCTGCACGTCCGAAAAGAGACATGCGATGTGATACTAAGATAAAAAAAACTAAAGAAAACCATCAATAACGAGTATATAACATCCAAATTCCCACAATAAAAATACAACAAATCCACAATTCTGCTATTTCCACAATAAGGATTACAATAAAGTTTCTCTCAAATGTAAAATTCTCCAACTAAAATTACACCACTAATTATAACAACAAAAATAAATCTTCCAATCCAATGCTCAAGGACAATCCTCCAAACTACCTGTAGCATCCCAATAGACGCTAACCTACCAACAAAAGAAAATATGGGAAAGTACATAATATGACAGGAATAGATGCTCAAAAAAATAATTAGCACGATGAATAAATCGCAATAATACGAATCGCATATACAAATCAAATGCAACACTGAAGCGTTATATCGATATTAATTTCTCAACAACACATCAATGAGTCACCAGGTGTAGGTGCAAAAAATCTCACCCGTCGGAGGGTGTCAATTCATCACGATACAAGTATAAAAATAAATACGAGAGAGACAAAGATTTACGTGGTTCGACCATGAATGGCCTACGTCCACGGGGCTGCTGGTGTGTTTCATTAGAATGATCAGAGAGTTTTACATGAGAGTGTTTCTCTAATTTCTAAGCCCGCTTTCACAATGGGGGGTGTCCCCTTTAAATAGAGTTAGGGGTTACATTAGGGTTACAAATATGGATGTGTAGCAAATATGGATGTGCCCTATCTTCGTGGAGTTTCATTCCAATCAGATCCTGCTCTTCGGTCTTCTCGTTTATTAAGGACTTTAGTCATCCCTATATTGCTGGCACATCGTCATCTTCACCGGGGTGCTCCCCACACGTCATGCTATTCCGTAGGCATATATTTTGCCCCCACAATAGCCCCACAGGTCACAATTCAGCTGAGTTGATTCTGAGATGAGCTGGGAGTTGGTCCACAATCTCTTTAAACATATGCAGTTGGTGGTGTGAACTGGACTAGAATTCTTTGATCTGTCGTTCAACTTTTAAGCCTTATTTGCTTGATCTTCTCGCCTTCATAGGTTTTTAGATAAATGCTTGGCTTGAGTTGAGAGGCGTTCAATCGATATGGGGACCGGACTCGAGAGTGTCGAGTTGCCTACGTACCCTCTTGGGATCAGGTCGAACGTAGTTCATTGTCTGTTTTATTATATGGCCCAATTTGTGAGGCTGACCACAGGCCTGTTCATAATTTGTTTGTTGAGGCTTATCGAGCGTGCATCAAGTTTAGGGCATATGCCTGTATTTGGGTTTCGTATGGTCCATTTGTTGAGTCCGACCATAGGCCTATGTGTCGAGTCTTGCTCGAGCATGTACCTAGTAGGGGTAAGACCCTGCCTTAGGTTTTTCATATGGTCCAATTGGAGAGGCCGACCAGAAGCCTATGCGTCGAGCCTTGCTCGAGCATGTACCTAGTAGGGGTAAGACCCTGCCTTAGGTTTTTCATATGGTCCAATTAGAGAGGCCAACCAGAAGCCTATGCGCCGAGACTTTCTCATGCATGTACCTAGTAGGGGTAAGACCCTGCCTTAGGTTTTTCATATGGTCCAATTGGAGAGGCCGACCAGAAGCCTATGCGTCGAGCCTTGCTCGAGCATGTACCTAGTAGGGGTAAGACCCTGCCTTAGGTTTTTCATATAGTCCAATTGGAGAGGCCGACCAGAAGCCTATGCGTCCAGCCTTGCTCGAGCATGTACCTAGTAGGGGTAAGACCCTACCTTAGGCTTTTCATATGGTCCAATTGGAGAGGCCGACCAGAAGCCTATGCGTCGAGCCTTGCTCGTGCATGAACCTAGTAGGGGTAAGACCCTGCCTTAGGTTTTTCATATGGTCCAATTGGAGAGGCTGACCAGAAGCCTATGCGTCGAGCCTTGCTCAAGCATGTACCTAGTAGGGGTAAGACCCTGCCTTAGGTTTTTCATATGGTCCAATTGGAGAGGCCGACCAGAAGCCTATGCGTCGAGCCTTGCTCGAGCATGTACCTAGTAGGGGTAAGACCCTGCCTTAGGTTTTTCATATGGTCCAATTGGAGAGGCCGACCAGAAGCCTATGCGTCGAGCCTTGCTCGAGCATGTACCTAGTAGGGGTAAGACCCTGCCTTAGGTTTTTCATATGGTCCAATTGGAGAGGCCGACTAGAAGCCTATGCGTCGAGCCTTGCTCGAGCATGTACCTAGTAGGGGTAAGACCCCGCCTTAGGTTTTTCCCACAATTTAATGTAATACCAATTACGTTTGCATTTTTCCATTTTCTAATGCCTCGCATGTAAATATCCGCCTGTTTTACCTTTTAGGTTGTGCCGTCACACTTCCTTAGGCCTAAAAGGCGATGGAAAAAATGCACCTGGTTTAAGGGTCATCCACCCGTTCAGGATTTTAACCTACCAACATAGTTGGCGACCAACCTGAGTTGGCTTTTTGCCTAGGGATCCCCCATAGGTCTTTTATTATTGCCTGGGCAACTCGTGAGGTCATTTGTGTTTGGAGATAACAAAGGCTTGTAGACGTACTTAATTTAGTGAGAACAAGCAAGAAGGCCGTTGTAACTAAATCAAGCTCGATCGTGATCGTTATTTGAAAGACTAATTCCAGTGCTAACCATGTTGGCATCTGTCCTGAGTTGACCTCTTCTTTTTTACTTTGAATGTTGTAGTGAATCTATTCACGTGTCATCGCTACTATAGAGCCCCCAATCGGGCTTGTGAAGGGAAGGTTGCCTGACCATCCATTGGGTAGTCTGATTTGTACAATCGGGATGATAAGTGTGCCCGATCGCTCCTCGAGGCTTCGTTGCTTGGAAGAGTATCACGTTGACCGTTTGTCGAGCTGGATATATTTAAGGATTATCTTGGTCGTATAGCTCCACGTATTATATCGTTCCTTGGGGCACACCTGTTCGCTGACCATGCATGGTGGTTCCAGGAGGCTGTGGAAGACTCCATATAGCTCGTGCACCTAAAGATATTGATAGGAGTTCAAAGCATCTTTGTACAGAAATGTGTTGATCTGATATGGTGTTCAAGAAACATTGTTCCTCTGGAGTGGATATATTAGTGTTGATGACGCGTTAATTCGTTGCTTGGTGATCGTCGATCACCGTGGGTTGTCTGATAATGTTGCTCGGTACATTCAGGATGGTCTAGTGTTGTTATCAACATGTCTTGCCCGTTGACTATGATTTTGCTGGACGTGTGACTTCTTACAAGTTGGATTCGTCCTTGTTGATAAATATAGTTGATCGTTGCTCTTCATGCTGCTTTATGTGTTATAAGATCTTTGTGGTACAGATCACCCAACTTTTCATTCGATGAGGTTGAATTAAATAAGAATTGTATTGCCCCACTGTTTATTGGAGTTTGAGATGTGACCACACAATGTCAACTATCCATCGAAGTTGAGGGTCCGTTGAGGCAAAATTGCGAAGGACCTAGTAGATGTTGCGAACGATCCAGGCCTGAGCATCTGTCGAAGTATTGATGAGATAAATGATGCCTGAATGCCTGTCGAGGCAAAAACTATAGAGGATCTGGTAGATATTGCAGGTGATCCATGCTCGAGCATCCGTCGAGGCAAAGAGGACCGAGCAAGTATTACGAATGATCCTGTATTGTTAGTGAAAACTAACCTTCCAATAAATGCAATGTTGATTATTAATCGACTGTGCCAACCATCTGTTGAGACTGAGTATAAGAATTATCATGACCAATCATTTGCTAGGGATAAGATACGACATGTGTGGCAAATATAATCGGGACTAAATATATAGAGATATTTTGCCGATCATTTGCCGAGATGAGCCTTGAATATGCCTGATCATCATGCAGGTCAAGAATCATAGAGCCAGATAACCCATTTTGAAATTCAAGAAATATCAACATCCGAGCATCTGTCTGTTATAAATAATATTGCCCAAGCATGTGTTGGGTCCAAAGTGGTGTAAAGTGCTCAACGATCTGTCGGAGCATTAACAAAATAAGTGGTGCCAGACTGGTTTGCCGGGGCGAAGTTGTACATTTCCGACTAGATATAGAGAGCGATCCGCGCTCGAGCATCTATCGGTGTATTAATAAGATTTCCAAGAGCTTAAGATTGTGGCCGAGCATTCGTCGGAACTGAATCTTGTACCTGTGGAAGTTAATAAATTGCTCGACTATTTGTCGAGGCTAATTCAAATAGAATTTATCATGCAATATGGTGTGCATTTGTTCGAGCATGTGCCGAGGAAAATATTCATAGTATTAAATGAATGATATGAATGATCCCATAATTTTTGTGATAAAATCTCATGAGGATGGTCGTGCCCGAGCATCCGTCGGGGCTACGCTAAGTATGAGTAAGGATATTACACCGACCATTCATTGGTATAACCAATAATAGCTAGACGACAATATTGAAAATTAAATGACCGGATAAATGACATGAGTGCTCTTCTAAGTGCGCCCCAACATTTATGTGGACAAAATAATTCTAATAAAGTCGAATGAAAGATGCAAAATTTATCAAATATATCCAGATGTATGGCACAGGAGTTAATTTGGAATTTGTGCAAATAGATTTAAGCAAATACTTAAAATACAAGTTTGGTTCCAAAAAATTGTTTTCACAAAAAATTTGTGTAGTGGCAATCAATTGTTTTTCTCATGTGAAGTACAGAGTATAGATAGCCCCCTGCTAACAAATTTATGATGATAAAAATCGTGAGAATAATTTGTGAGCAAATGAAGTATTATGAGATGGAAACGAACAATGTACAAATAAATGTGTGTATCCATCAAGTGGGGTTGTGCTAAATACAAGAATTATCCTGACCAGCTATCCACTGGGGATAAAATGCGACATGCGAGGCAAATATCTTCGGGACTAAATATATAGAAATATTTTGCCGATTATCTGCCAAGATGAATCTCAAATGTGCCTGACCGTCCTTCAGGTTACCGAATCATAGAATCCGAGCTTCAGTCGGAGTAATAATAATTTTGCCCAAGCGTTTCTTTGGGTATAAGGTGCCATAGTGTGCTCGACTATCTGCCGGAGCATTAATAAAATGAATGGTGCCTGGATAGTCCGTCGGGGAAAAGTTGTAGGATACCAAGTAGATATAGCGAGCAATTCGTGCTCGAGCATCCGTCGAAACATCGATGAGATTTCCAAGGACTTAATATTATTGCCGAGCATCCGTCGGGACTGAATCTTGTACCTGTGGAAGTTAGTAAATTCCCCGACCATCTGTTGAGACTAAATCAAAATAGAAGTTATCATGAAAATGATATGTTCAACAAAGTATATAAGATATGCATTCGCTCGGCCATTTGTCGAGGAAAAAATTCATAGTCGCGTATGAATGTAATAAAGACCCAATGATTTTTATCATAAAAATCTCACTGAGATAACTGTGCCCGAGCATCCGTCGGAGCTGAGCTAAATAATCAATAATCTCTCTCTGGTGAGATTAAATTGTTGTAGCTGGATGACAATATTGAAAATTAAGATATTCGAATAAATGACATGAGTGCTATATTACTGCGTCCCACTTATTTATGTGAGCAAAATAATTTGTACTAAGGTCGCATAAAAAGTGCCAACTAAAATCGTTGTAATAGAATCACATGGTCCCTTAAAATAATTTTATTTTTAGGGAGAACCGAGCAATGCAAACATTAGTCAAATATGTCTCAAATGTAAGACATAGGGCTGATTTAGAAGTTTTGCAAAAATATTTGGACTCCAAGCAAATATCCAATTAAGTTGGTTCCAAAGATATGCTTCCTCATAAAGACACATAAGGCTACGAAGGAAGAAAAATAGAAAATGTTAATTTCAACAAATTTTAAAAATTTTAAAACTACACTGAGACTCGTGCTCCAAATCTGTTCGCCGAGCTGGAGTTCGAGCTCGTCCAGGTACTCTATTCGCCGACCATGAAGGGTGGTCCGGCGTTGTGACTGGTGCTCGTCGATCTGTTCGATGAGTGACAATATTCTGTTGGCGACCTGAATGTTATCCCAGGGGCCGAGACAGGTTCAGTTCGCAGGTCTGTTGACAAATGAAAACTGGATGTTGGTCGGTGGTAGGTCAAAACAGGTCGCCGATCACAGGGGGCAGCTCGACCGTGAAGTTTGTAGGTCGAAGATGAGCTCGCTGATGCTCGATTGGTGATAGATGATTTTCATCGAGCTCGTCGCCGTGGCTGCCGACCAGACAGAGGAAAGATGGTGTTTCCGATTAAAACCAGCTCCCAATAGATTTTATTCCGCTGATGCGTGATGATGGTCGCCGCGAAGAGGCCGATGATCGCAGGCCGACCAAAAATAATATTGGGTGCAGATCTCCCATAACTCTTGATGAGGATGGACGACGCTGACCGTGGATAAAACTGGAGGAAAAATCTTATTGCACATGAAATCCGACCAACAGGGGAAGATGATATGTAAAGTCGGTGATGAGGACTGGAGATCCATGGGTCGGTGACGATGGCTATGATGGGCCAGTTTGCGACGACTCCTTCTTATCTCACGTGGGCGTGTCAGTGTACCCGGCTTGGAGATAACAGATCCAAGATGCCCGCCTCCAAATGGGGTGTTACGTGACCCAATAATTGAGATCTTTGGTGGTCCAAAAATCTGGGAAGAGAGAGAGAGATCGTGCCCAGATCGTGATCGTATTGACCCAAATCGTGATCGTGATCGTGATCATGCCCAGAGAGGGAGACCATACGTTTCATATGTGCTTGACCCTGCAAGAGTCCAAATATTTGGAGACTCTTCTCACATATTCAGTATTGAGATTCGTCAAAAATAAAAAATGGTTATGCAGACTTTGAGATGAATATACATCCAGTAAAGAATTTATGAACATAAATATACGAAAACCAAACATCACTGAAACAATATTTGAACAAAACAAATAATCATATATGAAACGTATAACTGCTCGTGCAAAGATTAAAAAAGAAAACTTATCTTTTTCTTATGTGCGTAGCGTAGGCATCATTGTCCTTGAATGTAAATCTAGATCTCTTCTAGCAAGAAGGGGAAGGCTTTTTGTGCCGTTTCCCACAGACGGCGCCAATTGTAGGTGCAAAAAATCTCACCCATCGGAGGGTGTCAATTCATCATGATACAAGTATAAAAATAAATACGAGAGAGACAAAGATTTACGTGGTTCGACCATGAATGGCCTACGTCCACGGGGCTGCTGGTGTGTTTCATTAGAATGATCAGAGAGTTTTACATGATAGTGTTTCTCTAATAGGTGCAAAAAATCTCACCCGTCGGAGGGTGTCAATTCATCACGATACAAGTATAAAAATAAATACGAGAGAGACAAAGATTTACGTGGTTCGACCATGAATGGCCTACGTCCACGGGGCTGCTGGTGTGTTTCATTAGAATGATCAGAGAGTTTTACATGAGAGTGTTTCTCTAATTTCTAAGCCCCCTTTCACAATGGGGGGTGTCCCCTTTATATAGAGTTAGGGGTTACATTAGGGTTACAAATATGGATGTGTAGCAAATATGGATGTGCCCTATCTTCGTGGAGTTTCATTCCAATCAGATCCTGCTCTTCGGTCTTCTCGTTTATTAAGGACTTTAGTCATCCCTATATTGCTGGCACATCGTCATCTTCACCGGGGTGCTCCCCACACGTCATGCTATTCCGCAGGCATATATTTTTCCCCCACACCAGGCCTCACCTCACCGCCCCCATGCATTCTTAAGCATATCCTAATTTAGGACTATTGACGGGTGCCCATTCTCCGTGCCATATTAAACTCTCATGACACTACGCTCAAATCGACACTATAATATATCTCAATGAATCAAATAATAGATTCCAACAATTATCATATTTTAAAGAATATCACAATTCAATATGAGTGCAATCGACATAAAAATCATACGGAATACTCCCGAGAGAATTTAGGAGCATATTGTGTAAATCCCGTAACTCAAAATCATCACATTAATCATCACATATATTCAACTTCAAAAATCAGATTGCACCATCACGTTCCTCTCGCGAAAATAATCAAATCTCGTTCTATCCCAAACTCGAGAAAACACCATATAAGCCCTCTAATTTAAGGCTGAAATCTAAAATAAGTTTGGGGCTATGGTTTATAGATGAAAGGGAGTAATTTTGGAGCGGTCTTCTAGTTGAAAGGTTTGAGAAAAAGTGATTTTAAAATCCATGACAATAATATTTTTTTATATATAAAGGATTAAGAGTTTGATTAAGAAAAGAGTTCTAATCAGATAAAAACACAAAAAAAATTATTCCGGATGATCGGTCAGGTTGAATTGGATGAAATTTGGTGGAGAATTAGCTGAGGACGAGAGGAAACTGCACACAAAATTTTAGCTCTATTGGACGCTCCAATATTATGTTTTGAGAACTCTTGGAGAGTTTTATGTTTTGAGGACTCTTCTATATAATAAAAATTCACGTAAAACTCCATCACAATTTCAATTCCAATTCCGTTTGAAAATTTATTTTTCAAATATAAAAACCAACATTTTAAATTACCAAATTTATAAAATACCAATTTTCTTTTTTCTCCGATTTCCAAAATTAGTTTTAAAATTTCCATTTAAAAATTCGAGTTGTTACATATTTCCCCACTAACAAGAAATTTGGCCCTCGAAATTCTACGTAGCCTAACGCTCGAAATTAAAATGCTACTCGATTATATATCTCAAAAATCACAACACTAAGTCCTCAATCAATTCTATACATTCTCACATCATGATCACAAATCTCAACCATCGATGCCTAACACGCCTTCAAAACATTCTATCTCCAAAGAAAACACATCTACCACGCAAGCTAGACCTAAAACCCAAAGTTTCGAGTGTTACCGTATACCTAAGCTCTGATACCATCTCTAACACCCCGCACGCCCGAAAAGAGACACGCGACGTGCTACTAAGATAAAAACTATACTAAAACCATGAATAACGAGTATAGAGCATCTAAATTCCCACAATTAAAATACAACAAATACACAATTCTTCTATTTCAACAACAAGGATTACAATCAAGTTTCTCTCAAAAATAAAATTCCTCAACTAAAATTACACCACTAATTATTACAACAAAAATATATCTTCCAATCCAATGCTCTAAAAATTTCTTCCAAAATATCCCATAGCATCCCATCCATGCTAACCTCCAAACTAAAAGAAAATACGGGGAAGTATACAATATGACAGGAATAGATGCTCAAAAAAATAATTAGCACGGTGAATAAATCCCAATTATACGAATCGCATATACAAATCAAATTCAACACTCAAGCATTATATTAATATAAATTTCTCCACAACACATCAATGAGTCACCAGGCCTCACCTCACTTCCCCTACGCATTCTTAAGCATATCCAGATTTTGGACTATTGGCGGGTGACCATTCTCCGTGCCATATTAAAATCTCATGACACTATCCTCAAATCAACAATATAATATATATCAATGAATCAAATAATAGATTCAAACAATTTTCAGATTTTAAAGAATATCACAATTCAATATGAGTGTAATCGACATATAAATCAAATGGAATATTCTCGAAAGAATTTATGAGCATATTGTGTAAGTCTCGTACCTCAAAATCATCACATATATTCAGCCTCAAAAATCAGATTGCACTATCACGTTACTCTCGCAAAAATAATCAAATCTCGTTCAAGACAAAACTCGAGAAAACACCAAATAAGCCTTTTATTCTAAGGTTTAAATCTTGAATAATATTGGGACTGTGGTTTGTAGATGAAAGGGAGTAATTTTGGAGAGGTCTTCTGGTTGAAAAGTTTGAGAAAAATTGATATGAAAAGACAAGCCATGAATTTGATGATATATAAAGGATTAAGAGTTCGATTAACACAAGAGTTCTAATGGGGTAGAAATAGTTAAGAACGAAAAGAAGCGGAACAAATCATTTCAGCTTCATCTAACGGTCCAATGTTTTTAAATATTTTTTTTTGTAGAGAGTTTTATGTTTTGAGGACTCTTAGAGGGTTTTATGTTTTGAAGACTCTTCTATATAATAAAAATTCAAGTAAAACTCCATTTTAATTCCGATTCCAATTCCGTTTGAAAATTTATTTTTCAAATATAAAAACCAACATTTTAAAAATATAAAATTTATACAATCCAAAATTTCATTTTTCTACGATTTCGAAAATTAATTTAAAAATTTGGGTGTTACATACTTCCCCACTAATAAGAAATTTCGCCCTCGAAATATGAAGAAGCCTAATGCTCGAAATTAAAATGATACTCGATTATATATCCCCAAAATTATAACACTATGTCCTCAATCAATTCAATATGTTCTCACATCATGATCACAAATCTTAACCATCGATGCCTAACGTGCCTTCAAAACATTCTATCTCCAAAGAAAACACGTCTACCATGCAAGCTAGACCCAAAACCCAAATTCCCGAGGGTTATCGTATACCTAAGCTCTGATACCGTCTGTAACACCCCGTGCGCCCGAAAAGAGACACGCGATGTGCTAGTAAGATAAAAACTATACTAAAACCATCAATAACGAGTATAGAGCATCTAAATTCCCACAATTAAAATACAACAAATTCACAATTCTTCTATTTCCACAACAAGGATTACAATAAAGTGTTTCTCAAATATAAAATTCTCCAAATAAAATTACACCACTAATTATTACAAAAAAAAAAATCTTCCAATTCAGTGCACTAAAAATTTCCTCCAAAATAGCCCATAGCGTCCCAATCCATGTCAACCTACCAACGAAAGGAAAATATGGGGAAGTACACAATATGATAGGAATAGATGCTCAAAAAAATAATTAGCACGATGAATAAATTGCAATAATACAAACCGCATATACAAATCAAATGCAACACTCAAGCATTATATCAATATAAATTTCTCAACAACACATCAATGAGTCACCAGGCCTCACCTCACGCCCTATGCATTCTTAAGCATATCCGAATTTTGGACTATTAGGGGTGACCATTCTCTATGTCATATTAAAATCCCATAACACTATTCTCAAATCAACAATATAATATATCTCAATGAATCAAATAATATATTAATACAATTTTCAAATTTCAAAGAATATCACAATTCAATATGAGTGCCATCGATATCGAAATCAAACGGGATACTCTAGAGAGAATTTAGGAGCATATTTTGTACGTTCTGTGCCTCAAAATCATCACATGAATCATCACATATATTCAGCCTAAAAAATTAGATCGCACCATCACGTTCCTCTCGCGAAAACAATCAAATCTCGTTCTAGTGCAAACTCGAGAAAACACCAAATAAGCCTTCTAATCTAATGTTGGAATCCTGAATAAGTTTGGGGCTACGATTTGTAGATGAAATGGAGTATTTTTGGAAAGGTCTTCTGGTTGAAAAGTTTGAGAAAAAGTGATTTGAAAAGCCAAGCCACGAATTTCTTGATATATAAAGGATTAAGAGTTTGATTAAGAAAATAGTTCTAATGAGATACAAACACAAAAAACAATTCGGACGATCGGACATTTGGAATTGGATGAAATTTGGGGGAGAATTAGCTGAGGATGAAAGGGATCTCCACAAAAAATTTCCGCTCGATCGGACAGTCCAATATTTTAAACTATTTTTTAGAGAGTTTTATGTTTTGAGGACTCTTCTATATAATAAAAATTCAAGTAAAACTCCATTTTAATTCCGATTCCAATTCTGTTTAAAAATTTATTTTTCGAATATAAAAACCAAAATTTTAAAATATATAATTTATACAATCCAAAATTTCATTTTTCTCCGATTTCCAAAATTAATTTTAAAATTCTCATTTAAAAATCGGGGGTCTTACATACTTCCCCACTAACAAGAAATTTCGCCCTCGAAATTCGACGTAGCCTAACGCTCGAAATTACAATTCTACTCTATTGTATATCCAGAAAATCACAACACTAAGTCCTCAATCAATTCTACACATTCTCACATCAAGATTAAAAATCTCAACCATCGATGCCTAACACGTCTTCAAAACAGTCTATCTCCAAAGAAAACACGTCCACCACGCAAGCTACACCCAAAACTCAAAGTCCCGAGGGTTGCCACATCCCTAAGCTCTAATACCATCTATAACACCTCGCGCACCCGAAAAGAGACACGCGACGTGCTACTAAGATAAAAACTATACTAAAACCATCAATAACGAGTATAGATGTAACAACCCACCCTTTCGGGGACCATTAAATTCCATAATCGGATATAAATTGGAATTTGGGGAATTTTCCTAAATAGTAATTTTTGGGATGTTCGAGGATTGAATGATTTTCGAAGGATGTTGTGATTATTTTTGGGACTATATAGGTCGAAATAATTTAATTATACGTCGCCGTTGAGTAAAGCGACACGAGGTAACATTTTTAATTGGAAAACCCGCATTTATTTATTTTGAATTGGAATAGTAATTTACGGTCAAGTACCTCGGATGGAAATTTCGACTGCGCCATGAGTCTCAGAATGTCTGAGATAGTCGGAAAAGAGTGTCCGATTGACGAAAATGAGTTTCGGGTAATTTTAGAGGTAAAAGTAACTCGTAATTGGGTAAACGAGTCGTTTTGGGGTTTTAAGGGGTATAACCCTTTTCTTTCTTTATAAAGAGATGGAGAGGGAGAAAAATAGAAAGAAAAGAGAGAGAAGAGAGAGAGGAAGGAGAAAGAGGAGGAGAAAGTAGAGATCTTGGGCCAACTCCGCCGGATTCGACTCGAGGACGTCGGATTTTATCCACGAGGCAAGTGTTTACTTTCTTTATTCATCTTTTTGCATAAATATCTCATACCGTAGTTTGGTATAAACAAACCCTAAAGGTTTTGGGGTGGGTTATCGTGGATAAAACGGGTTTTTGGGAGTTAAAACAATTAAACCCCAAATAATATTTCAATTTATGGAACTTAGGTTTTAACCTAAATTAATTGGTGGTTTTGGGTTCTAGGATGTTTAGAACCCTTAATATATGTGTATTTGTAGTTGGTTGAGGTTGTAGGACGTTGGGTGAGGCGACAAAAGCTTGGGAGAAGCTTTAATGGCCAAAATCATCTCGGAGAAGATGATGAATAGTAACCCGTCACTTTAGGGGGCCTTTTTGGCCAGGAAAAGAATTGATTTAGATTTCAGCCACGAAAGTTGTAGATATTTTCGATACGGTCGTGTGGGCGCCAACCGCATATTTTTTTTATTTTTCTACGATTTGATATGATTTTTACAAGATGGCAGCTCCGGGTTGAAATCATTAACTCGGAAATCAAATCTGGAATTGGAAAAATTATGGCTAGGATTAATTGCGTAGATGTTCGGGATAATTTTTGGGGTAGTTTAGAAACCCCAAAAATGAATTTGGGTTGTTGGATAAAAGGAATTGAGGAAAAATAATTTGGGTGACCTGGTGTGACCGGTCGACCGCGCCCCTATGGCCGGTCGACCGCGTCAAGGAGAAAGGGCCTACTGCTTTGTTTCGTAGGCTTATTTACAACCCGCGGTCGACCGGGGGTCTAGTACCGGTCGACCATTGCCCTGTTTTCAGCCCAAGATTTTGGAGATTAGGATTATTTCTCCTTTTTGAGTTTAAAGTTTAAGGGCCCTCTAAATTAGAGTATTATAGAGGGTTATGTCCTAAAAGACTTGAGGAATTGGGAATATATATGTGTGTATATTCACTTAGAGTGAATTAGTATAATTGGTGATATCCAAATGAATCCGTAGATGGGATTTTGGTATATATTACTTATTAAAGTAAGAATATACTTTGGGTTTAGTATTATGCATATATGAATGCATGATTATGATTCTTTGAGAGAATCTTTGGGATTACTAGTCATCGATAGATGGTTTGGCAAATATGGCCATTTTTATATATTCAGGTAGGAATATATGGTATATATATATACTATGTGATTAAGTATATATGATATGATATAAATGATTTTGAAAATATATAGATGAATATTTTCAAAATGGGAAAAAGGTAAATGATTTTCATAATTGATAAATTATGGTTACACACCTCCCTAAATCGCTATCATAAGGGAGGTTCCGCGCGTTGTGGTGAAGCCTTCCTGGCTATTGAGCAGGTTGGATATAGTCCCAAGGCCATATGGGCGTTTATTTGTTTACTGCGCTGGTTAGGGGATTCTGGGTGTGGTCCTGACTTTCCCGCAGGCAATATGGCCGCTTCCCGACGTTGGTAGGTTCCCAGGTTGTCTTGTATAGATAGGACCTGGAAGATGATAGCTATTTAGGGGCACGTCCAGTGGGGAAACCCGGAGTGGCGGTCTTAGATTTATTAAAGCAATTCATGATAATGGATTGGCTTTAATTTACATTTCCTGAGTATAAAAAGGGAAATGGGATAAAGGTTTGGCTTCGGTAACACTCCCGGATGGAAGAAGGGATGTGGAAGCATGGTATGATCAAAGCATTTTCATGATAATGGAAATGGCTTTGGGTACATTTCCTGAGTATAAAAAGGGAAATGGGATGATATAAAATGGAATAGCATTTTTATGATAATAAATTGGCTTTTAAAAGTATATGATTTGTTAAAGCAATTCATGATAATGATTTGGCTTTTATATTTACATTTCCTGAGTATAAAAAGGGAAATGGGAAGTTTTGAGAAAAATGAAAGTATTGATAAATACTTGATATATGAATCCTCAGTCCGGGAGATAGATCCGGATGGTTATGGTAAAATATAATTATATATATATGGATGAATCGATTACCGAGTATCTAATGGATCCCGACGATCGACCTTGCCGCATAGTAGTGTATCGGGGGGGTTCCTTGTTTGGATTTCGCTTTACGAGACACCCCACGCACAAATATGGCAATGTGTTGAGACTGGGGAAAAGTTTAATCCTTAGTTCTCTAATAGTATAAATGCTTATGATATATATATATATATATATATATATATCTTTATGTACTGAGGGACTGGCGGATCTCGACTATCGACCGTGCCGCGTAGTAGTGTATCGGGGGGGGTTCCTTGTTTGGATTTCTCTTTGCGTGACACCCCACGCACGAACATGGCATAGCGTTGAGACTGGGGTGAAGTTTAGCCCTTAGTACATTGCTTGGACTATCTAGGGTAGATAGTGGTTGGGTGATAGACTAGTTTAGCCGTGTAGCTTGACTAGGATGTTTAGAGGGATGCGTTAGGAGTGCACTGTTAGTGGAGAGGTGAGGGATATCTCATGGGAGTGCGATACCAAACTTAAATATGAGATAAAACCTTTTTCAAAATAATAAGGCATTTATGCACTTGCAAAGTATTTTCAAAACTCGGGCTCTGACCCATTTATCTACTTTTCCTTTCTTTCTATATTATATATATATATAGGTGTCCAGACACAGGGACGCCTGGATGACACTTCCTTCGAGTCAGACGTCAGCTGCAGCAGCTGTGGATGCGTGCAGGTTTTTGATAGACGCTTCCATCGTTGTACTCTAGATAGGAGGTACTGTATAAACATTTGAGCCAATGGCTCAATTGCTTTTATTTATTCTTTTAGTACAACATTCGATATGATTGTATAATTTGAACTGAGTGTTCGGTTATTTTATTTCATTTCATTTTCCTTTCAGTCTCATTTACGCATTAACTTGTGGATGTTTTATTTTAATCGTTAAAAAGTGTAGTTAAGTAAAAGTTTTTAACGCTCGCCTAATTGGATATTAGTAATTAAATGGATTTTCGACAGTGATGCTAAGAATGATCCATATGTGACTCCTGTTTTAATATGATATAGGAGTGATCGCACGGTATCCCATTAGGCAGGTTGTTACAGATGGTATCAGAGCATCAAGTTCTAGTGTCCTTAGGAATCTGTGCGGATGTACTACGCTTTCAGCGTTGCTCTCATTTGTAATAAAGCCTCAGGACTAGGATTGTTGATTTCTATTGTGAGATTTCGTTCTCCTGCCATATTATGAGATTATAGAATTCTTTTGCGCGCTCGTGTGCGGAGCTTGGATGGCAGCAGGAGGTGAGGCTTAGCTGGAGCAGCTGGTAGAAGGTTGGGATGAGGACCTTAGTAGAGGTCAGTCTCCTTGTAGCAATTGCTAAGGATTTTAGCGGTGACTACTAAAGAATGGTAGTTAGGAGTACCGCAGTACCGCTAAAATTGAGAGTGGTACTAAAGTTGAATTCCTCATTGAAGTTGATGGTTCTAAAGGGATCTTACGGATAGTCTTAACCATGAGTCCCCACGATTTAGTCGGAATGAGAAGGATGTTATTATGAGTTTTACCTCAATCGAGGAGGTATATTTGGCGTGGCTAGATAAAGTCGCGGTATTAGTTAGACCTAGACTCGTGTGTGTAATTTGTGTTATGGCGGTCACGATAACATAAAATCATGTATGTTTATGTGTTTTCCGTGATAGCGAAATTTTATTTTCCTTCATTCGCCATAGAGGCGGGTGTTGATATATTGTATATATATATCTGGTTTGGGATACTCGTTTTATATGTCTATACGAGTATGGCATTGTGGTGAGTATATAATGTATTTGGTTGATCGGAGCGATAACAAGCTACGAATGGCAAGTCTATCGTGTCCATGGTTCCTAGAGGGAACAGGTTATTGTTGAGGTGTCTCACCTAGATATAGGTTGATTTCACCCTATTTATTGTGGGTATATGGAACTTCGATGATCAGAGGTTTCATTATTGTGATTTGGGTTTATGGCGACCTTATATATATGATTTAAGGCCGTAGGATTTGTGTTGAGCTGCAAGATAAAGCTCATTACTATTTGCGCAAGGACTTAAAAATGAGTGCGAGCGCAGGGTGGTATAACTCTTAGTTAGAGATAGGAGTTCAGACCACCTTTTTGTTGGATTAGGGGATAGGGATATCCCGGTTGCATGTTGAAATGACGGAACTCCATAACCAACGAAGTCAAGGGTTAATGTGTGGAGGGGTTCCTTGTTTGGATTTCGCTTTACGAGACACTCCACACATGACTCTTAACGGCGTCGGGAGTGGGGAGCTGTTATGAGATGCAAGGATGTTGATTTTGTGGAAAGGTCTTATAGTGTGGATGAACCACTATAGGCTATGAGCCACATGATGTTGATATACTATGGAAAGATTGTGCTATGGAAAAGCACTAAAGTGTTCCCCTCGCCACAAGTGGGTGGGTGAGGTTGGACTTAGAGAAATTGATTTGAGGACCATAGTCAGGCCTTAATGAAAAGGCAAATTTTGAGGAGATAAATTTTGGGTATTATGTTCGTGACACTTTCTACAGAAAGTGGGCAATTCGATTGATTAGGTTTCCTTCCGTATGGGTGGAAGGATAAGATAGTAGAAATGCGTTCGTAGTTTAGCGTAGACAGTATTTAGGATGCCCCGCTGGTGTGCCTTAGGTTGCTATATCTCGATGACCGACTACGCGAGGGAGTAGTGTAATGGGAGGGTTCCTTGTTTGGATTTCGCCTTGGCGAGATGTCCCACGCACGAAACCGAGCAAATGTTGGAAGTTGAGAGAGGCCTTGGGCACTAGGGACATATTTAGGATACTCGTTTCTCTTAGATAGGGTAACGCATAGATCGTAGCAATTGTAGGATGTAAGTTCGATAGAGTTAGTGGCGCCGAGGTTAGGGGGATTAAAATTTCGCGGGTTGGAAGGGCCCATAGGTCAGTATTACACCGAGGAAAGGAGACCCTTATTGGGAGAGAGTGTTACGTGTCAAACGTTCACTACGGATGTGCAGATATGCACAAGTTAGAGAGGTGTTTGGGCACCTTGGTGAGATAGTTTTATATACCGCCCGAAATAGGATCGGCGTAGTATATAAGGTTGAAATTCATGCCGATAGGCATTATAGATGATGGGTATTATGTGATGTATTAGAGTCACTTTATGATTGCGGTAGGCGCATAGTGTATGGTTGAGAACCATTGGGTTAATATTGTTCCCCTTGAGGTATTAGGATTTGGAGTGATCCTAAGATTGGTGGTGTAGGTCGTATCTGAATTTCGAGGACGAAATTCCGTTGTAAGGGGGGAGTATGTAACAACCCGCCCTTTTGGGGACCATTAAATTCCATAATTGGATATAAATTGGAATTTGGGGAATTTTCGTAAATAGTAATTTTTGGGATGTTCGAGGATTGAATGATTTTCGAAGGATGTTGTGATTATTTTTGGGACTATATAGGTCGAAATAATTTAATTATACGTCGTCGTTGAGTAAAGCGACACGAGGTAACATTTTTAATTGGAAAACTCGTATTTATTTATTTTGGGTTGGAATAGTGATTTACGGTCAAGTACCTCGGATGGAAATTTCGACTGCGCCATGAGTCTCAGAATGTCTGAGATAGTCGGAAAAGAGTGTCCGATTGACGAAAGTGAGTTTCGGGTAATTTTAGAGGTAAAAGTAACTCGTAATTGGGTAAACGAGTCATTTTTGGGTTTTAAGGGGTATAACCCTTTTCTTTCTTTATAAAGAGAGGGAGAGGGAGAGGGAGAAAAATAGAAAGAAAAGAGAGAGAAGAGAGAGAGGAAGGAGAAAGAGGAGGAGAAAGTAGAGATCTTGGGCCAACTCCACCGGATTCGACTCGAGGACGTCGGATTTTAGCCACGAGGCAAGTGTTTACTTGCTTTATTTATCTTTTTGCATAAATATCTCATACCGTAGTTTGGTATAAACAAACTCTAAAGGTTTTGGGGTGGGTTATCGTGGATAAAACGGGTTTTTGGGAGTTAAACTAATTAAACCCCAAATAATATTTCAATTTATAGAACTTAGGTTTTAACCTAAATTAATTGGTGGTTTTGGGTTCTAGGATGTTTAGAACCCTTAATGTATGTGTATTTGTAGTTGGTTGAGGTTGTAGGACGTTGGGTGAGGCGACAAAAGCTTGGGAGAAGCTTTAATGGCCGAAATCGTCTCGGAGAAGACGATGAATAGTAACCCGTCATATTAGGGGGCCTTTTTGGCCAGGAAAAGAATTGATTTAGCTTTCGGCCAAAACACGAAAGTTGTAGATCTTTTCGATACGGTCGTGTGGGCACCAACCGCGTATTTTTTTTTCTACGATTTGATATGATTTTTACAAGATGGCAGCTCCGGGTTGAAATCATCAACTCGGAAATCAAATCTGGAATTGGAAAAATTACGGCTAGGGTTAATTGTGTAGATGTTCGGGATAATTTTTGGGGTAGTTTAGAAACCCTGAAAATGAATTTGGGTTGTTGGATAAAAGGAATTGAGGAAAAATAATTTGGGTGACCTGGTGTGACCGGTCGACCGCGCCCCTATGGCCGGTCGACCGCGTCAAGGAGAAAGGGTCTACTGCTTTGTTTCGTAGGCTTATTTACAAGCCGTGGTCGACCAGGGGTCTAGTACCGGTCGACCGGTGCCCTGTTTTCAGCCCAAGATTTTGGAGATTAGGATTATTTCTCCTTTTTGAGTTTAAAGTTTAAGGGCCCTCTAAATTAGAGTATTATAGAGGATTATGACCTAAAGGACTTGAGGAATTGGGAATATATATGTGTGTATATTCACTTAGAGTGAATTAGTATAATTGGAGATATCCAAATGAATCCGTAGATGGGATTTTGGTATATATTACTTATTAAAGTAAGAATATACTTTGGGTTTAGTATTATGCATATATGAATGCATGATTATGATTCTTTGAGAGAATCTTTGGGATTACTGGTCATCGATAGATGGTTTGGCAAATATGGCCATTTTTATATATTCAAGTAGGAATATATGGTATATATATATACTATGTGATTAAGTATATATGATATGATATAAATGATTTTGAAAATATATAGATGAATATCTTCAAAATGGGAAAAAGGTAAATGATTTTCATAATTGTAAAATTATGGTTACACACCTCCCTAAACCGCTATCATAAGGGAAGTTGCGCGCGTTGTGGTGAAGCCTTCCTGGCTATTGAGCAGGTTGGATATAGTCCCTAAGCCATATGGGAATTTATTTGTTTACTGCGCTGGTTAGGGGATTCTTGGTGTGGTCCTGACTTTCCCGCAGGCAATATGGCCGCTTCCCGACGTTGGTAGGTTCCCAGGTTGTCTTGTATAGATAGGCCCTGGAAGATGATAGCCATTTAGGGGCGCTTCCGGTGGGGAAACCCGAAGGGGCGGTCTTAGATTTATTAAAGCAATTCATGATAATGAATTGGCTTTAATTTACATTTCCTGAGTATAAAAAGGGAAATGGGATAAAGGTTTGGCTTCGGTAACACTCCCGGATAGAAGAAGGGATGTGGAAGCATGGTATGATCAAAGCATTTTCATGATAATGGAAATGGCTTTGGGTACATTTCCTGAGTATAAAAAGGGAAATGGGATGATATAAAATGGAATAGCATTTTTATGATAATAAAATTGGCTTTTAAAAGTATATGATTTGTTAAAACAATTCATGATAATGATTTGGCTTTTATATTTACATTTCCTGAGTATAAAAAGGGAAATGGGAAGTTTTGAGAAAAATGAAAGTATTGATAAATACTTGATATATGAATCCCCAGTCCGGGAGATAGATCCGGATGGTTATGGTAAAATATAATTATATATATATGGATGAATCGAGTACCGAGGGTCTAATGGATCCCGACGATCGACCTTGCCGCATAGTAGTGTATCGGGGGGGGGTTCCTTGTTTGGATTTCGCTTTACGAGACACCCCACGCACAAATATGGCAATGTGTTGAGACTGGGGAAAAGTTTAATCCTTAGTTCTCTAATAGTATAAATGCTTATGATATATATATATATATATATTTATATATCTTTATGTACCGAGGGACTGGCGGATCTCGACTATCGACCGTGCCGCGTAGTAGTGTATCGGGGGGGGTTCCTTGTTTGGATTTCGCTTTGCGAGACACCCCACGCACGAACATGGCATAGCGTTGAGAGTAGGGTGAATTTTAGCCCTTAGTACATTGCTTGGACTATCTAGGGTAGATAGTGGTTGGGTGATAGACTAGTTTAGCCGTGTAGCTTGACTAGGATGTTTAGAGGGATGCGTTAGGAGTGCACTGTTAGTGGAGAGATGAGGGGTATCTCATGGGAGTGCGATACCAAACTTAAATATGAGATAAAAACTTTTTCAAAATAATAAGGCATTTATGCACTTGCAAAATATTTTCAAAACTCGGGCTCTGACCCGTTTATCTACTTTTCCTTTCTTGCTATATTATATATATACATAGGTGTCCAGACACAGGGACGCCTGGATGACACTTCCTTCGAGTCAGACGTCAGCTGCAGCAGCTGTGGATGCGTGCAGGTTTTTGATAGCTGCTTTCATCGTTGTACTCTAGATAGGAGGTACTGTATAAACATTTGAGCCAATGGCTCAATTGCTTTTATTTATTCTTTTAGTACAGCATTCGATATGATTGTATAAATTGAACTGAGTGTTCGGTTATTTTATTTCATTTCATTTTCTATTCAGTCTCATTTACGCATTAACTTGTGGATGTTTTATTTTAATCGTTAAAAAGTGTAGTTAAGTAAAAGTTTTTAACGCTCGCATAATAGGATATTAGTAATTAAATGGATTTTCGACAGTGATGCTAAGAATGATCCATATGTGACTCCTGTTTTAATATGATATAGGAGTGATCGCCCGGTATCCCATTAGGCAGGTTGTTACAATAGAGCATCTAAATTCCCACAATTAAAATACAACAAATACACAATTCTTCTATTTCCACAATAAGGATTGCAATAAAGTATCTCTCAAATATAAAATTCTCCAACTAAAAATGCACCACTAATTATTACAACTAATATAAATCTTCCAATCCAATGCTCTAAAACAATCCTCCAAAAATACCCATAGCGTCCCAATTCACGCAAACTTGCCAACTAAAAAAAAATATTGGTAAGTACATAATATGACAGGAATAGATGCTAAAAAAAATAATTAGCACGATGAATAAATCGCAATAATACGAATCACATATACAAATAAAATGCAGCACTCAATCATTATATCAATATAAATTTCGCAGCAACACATCAATGAGTCACCAGGCCTCTCCTCACTGCGCCTATGCATTCTTAAGCATATCCGGATTTCGGACTATTGACGAGTACCCATTCTCCGTGCAATATTAAAATCTCATGAAACTATGCTCAAATCAAGAATATAATATCTCTCAATGAATCAAATAATAGATTCCAACAATTTTTAAATTTCAAAGAATATCACAATTCTATATGAGTGCAATCGACATCGAAATCAAACGGAATACTCCCGAGGTAATTTAGGAGCATATTGTTTAAGTCTCGTACCTTAAAATCATCACATGAATCATCACAAATATTCAGCCTCAAAAATCAGTTCGTACCATTACGTTCCTCTCGCGAAAATAATCAAATCTCGTTCTTGCCCAAACTCGAGAAAACATCAAGTAAGCCTTCTAATCTAAGGTTGAAATCTTGAATAAGTTTGGAGATATGGTTTGTATATGAAAGGGAGTAATTTTGGAGAGGTATTCTGGTTGAAAAGTTTGAGAAAAAGTGATTCAAAAATTCAAGCCACGAATTTTTTGATATATAAAGGATTAAGAGTTTGATTAAGAAAAGAGTTCTAATTAGATACAGACACAACAAAAACTATTTTGGACGATCAGGCCATTGGAGTAGAATGAAATTTGGAGGACAATTAGCTGAGGACGAGCGGAAGCTAGATAAATTTTTTTATTACAATCATAAATTCCAATATTTTAAAATAGTTTTTTTTCTAAAGAGTTGTAAGTTTTGAGGACTCTTAGAGAGTTTTATATTTTGAGTACTCTTCTATACAATAAAAATTCAAGTAAATATCCATTTTAATTACGATGCCAATTCCATTTGAAAATTTATTTTCCAAATATAAAAAACAACATTTTAACTTTAAAATTTATAAAATCCTAAATTCATTTTTCTCCGATTTCAAAAATTCATTTTAAAATCCGGGTTGTTACATACTTCCCCACTAACAAGAAATTTCGCCCTCGAAATTCGACGTAGCCTAACGCTCGAAATTAAAATGTTTCTCAATTATATATCCCAAAATTCATAACACTACGTCCTCAAGCAACTCTACACATTCTCACATCATGATCACAAATCTCAACCATCGATGCCTAACACGCCTTCAAAACATTCTATCTCCAAAGAAAACACATCTACCATGAGAGCTAGACCCAAAACCCAAAGTTCCGAGGGTTGCCGTTTACCTAAGCTCTGATACCATATCTAATACCCCGCGTGCCCGAAAAGAGACACGCGACGTGCAACTAAGCTAAAAACTATATTGAGACCATCAATAACGAGTATAGAGAATCTAAATTTTTAGAATTAAAATACAACAGATCCACAAATCTTCTATTTCCACAATGAGGGTTAGAATAAAGTTTCTCTCAAATATGAAATCTCCAACAAAAATTAAACCACTAATTATTACAAAAAAAATAAATCTTCCAATCCAATGCTCTAAAACAAGCCTCCAAAATACCCATAGCGTCCCAATCCATGCTAACCTGCCAACTAAGAGAAAATATGGGGAAGTACACAATATGACAGGAATAGATGCTCAAAAAAATAATTAGCACGATGAATAAATAGCAATAATATGAATCCCATGTACAAATCAAATGCAACACTCAAGCATTATATCAATATAAATTTCTCAACAGAAAATCACTGAGTCTCCAGGCCTCTCCTCACTGCCCCTATGCATTCTTAAGCATATCCCGATTTTGGACAATTGGCGAGTGTCCATTCTCCGTGCCATATTAAAATCTCATGACACTATTCTCAAATCAACAATATAATATATCTCAATGAATCAAATAATAGATTCAAATAATTTTCAGATTTCAAAGAATATCACAATTCAATATGAGTGCAATCGACATAGAAATCAAATGGAATACTCTCGAGAGAATTTAGGAGCATAGTGTGTGAGTCCCGCACCTCAAAATCATCACATATATTCAGCCTCAAAAATCAGATCGCACCATCAAGTTCCTCTCGTAAAAATAATCAAATCTCGTTCTAGCCCAAACTCGATAAAACACCAAATAAGTCTTTTAATCTAAGGTTGAAATCTTGAATAAGTTTGGGGCTATGGTTTGTAGATGAAAGGGAGTAATTTTGGAGAGGTCTTCTGGTTGAAAAGTTTGAGAAAAAGTGATTTGAAAAGCCAAGCCACGAATTTGTTGCTATATAAAGGATTATGAGTTCGATTAAGAAAAGAGTTCTAATCAAATACAAACACAAAACAAAATTATTCTGGACGATCGGACAGCTGGAATTGGATTAAATTTGGTGGAGAATTAGCTGAGGATGAGAGGAAATTGCATAAAATATTTTAGCTCGATCGGACGGTCTAATATTAATTTTTTTTTCTAGAGATTTTTATGTTTTGAGGACTATTAGAGAGTTTTATGTTTTGAAGACTCTTCTATATAATAAAAATTCAAGTAAAACTCCATTTTAAATCTGATTCCAATTCCGTTCGAAAATTTATTTTTCAAATATAAAAACCAACATTTTAAAATATAAAATTTATACAATCCAAAATTTCATTTTTCTATGATTTCAAAAATTAATTTAAAAATTGCCATTTAAAAATTCGGGTTGTTACATACCTCCCCACTAAAAAGAAATTTCGCACTCGAAATTTGACGTAGCCTAACGCTCGAAATTAAATTGCTACTCGATTATATATCCCCAAAATTACAACACTCTGTCCTCAATCAATTCTATACGTTCTCACATCATGATCACAAATCTTAACCATCGATGCCTAACCCGCCTTCAAAACATTCTATCTCCAAAGAAAACACGTCTACCATGCAAGTTAGACCCAAAACCCAAAGTCCCGAGGGTTGCCATATACATAAGCTCTGATACCGTCTGTAACACCCCGCGTGCCCGAAAAGAGACACGCAACGTGCTAGTAAGATAAAAACTATACTAAAACCATCAATAACGAGTATAGATCACCTAAATTCCCACAATTATAATACAACAAATTCACAATTCTTCTATTTCCACAACAAGGATTACAATAATGTTTCTCTAAAATATGAAATTCTCCAACTAAAATTTAACCACTAATTATTACAACAAAAATAGATCTTCCAATCCAATGCTCTAAAAATATCCTCCAAAATAGCCCATAGCGTCCCAATCCATGCTAACCTTCCAAGTAAAAGAAAATACGGGGAAGTACATAATATGACAGGAATAGATGCTGAATAAAATAATTAGCACGATTAATAAATCGCAATAATACGAATCGCATATACAAATCAAATGCAACACTCAAGCATTATATCAATATAAATTTCCCAACAACACATCAATGTGTCACCAGGCCTCACCTCAATGCCCCTATGCATTCTTAAGCATATCCAGATTTTGGACTATTGGTGGTTGCCCATTCTCCGTGCCATATTAAAATCTCATGACATTATGCTCAAATAAATAATATAAAATATCTCAATGAATCAAATAATAGATTCAAACAATTTTCAGATTTCAAAGAATATCACAATTCAATATGATTGCAATCGACATAGAAATCAAATGGAATACTCTCGAGGGAATTTAGGAGCATATTGTGTAATTCCCGTACCTCAAAATCATCAAATCAATCATCACATATATTCAGCCTCACAAATCAAATTTCACTGTCACATAAGGCTCACGAAAATAATCAAATCTCGTTCTAGCCCAAACTCCAGAAAACAGCAAATAAGCCTTTTAATCTAAGGTTGAAATCTTGAATAAGTTTGGGGCTATGGTTTGTAGATGAAAGGGAGTAATTTTGGAGAGGTCTTCTAGTTGAAAAGTTTGAGAAAAATTTATTTGAAAAGCCAAGCAACGAATTTGTTGATATATAAAGGATTAAGAGTTTGATTAAGAAAAGAGTTATGATTAGATACAAACACAAAAAATTTTATTCCGAACGATCGGACGGTTGGAATTGGATGAAATTTGAGGGAGAAGTAGTTGAGGACGAGCGGAAGCGGAGCAAAAAAATTCTGCTCGATCGGACCCGCCAAAATGTTAAAATATTTTTTTTAGAGAGTTGTATGTTTTCAAGACTCTTGGAGAGTTTTATGTTTTGAAGACTCCTCTATGTAATAAAAATTCAAGTAAAACTCCACTTTAATTCCGGTTCCAATTCCGTTTGAAAAATTATTTTTCAAATACAAAAATCAACATTTTAAATTATGAAATTTATAAAATCCAAATTTTCATTTTTCTCCAATTTTCAAAATTAATTTAAAAATTCCCATTTAAAAATTCGGGTTGTTACATACTTCCCCACTAACTAGAAATTTTGCCCTCGGAATTCAATGTAGCCTAACGCTAGAAATAAAAATGCTACTCGATTATGTATCCCAAAAATCACAAAACTAAGTCCTCAGTCAATTCTACACATTCTCACATCAAGATCACAAATCTCAACCATTGATGCCTAACACGCCTTCAAAACATTCTATCTCCAAATAAAACACGTCTACCACGCAAGCTAGACCAAAAATCCAAAGACCCGAGGGTTGTCGTATACCTAAACTCTGATACCATCGGTAACACCCTGTGCGCCCGAAAAGAGACACGCAACGTGCTACTAAGATAAAAAAAAACTATACTAAAACCATCAATAACGAGTATAGAGCATATAAATTCCCACAATAAAAATACAACAAATCCACAATTCTTCAGTTTCAACAATAAGGATTACAATAAAGTTTCTCTCAATTGTAAAATTCTCTAACTAAAATTACACCACTAATTATAACAACAAAAATAAATCTTCCAATCCAATGCTCGAAGACAATCCTCCAAAATTGCCCATAGCATCCCAATAGACGCTAACCGTCCAACAAAAGAAAATTTGGGGAAGTACATAATATGACAGGAATAGATGCTCAAACAAATAATTAGCACGATGAATAAATCGCAATAATACGAATCACATATACAAATCAAATTCAACACTCAAGCATTATATCAATATAACTTTCTCAACAACACATCAATGAGTAACGATTCCTCACCTCAATGCACCTATGCAATCTTAAGCATATCCGGATATTGGACTATTGGTGGGTTCCCATTCTCCGTGCCATATTAAAATCTCATGACACTATGCTCAAGTCAACAATATAATATATCTCAATGAATCAAATAATAGATTTCAACAATTTTCAAATTTCAAAGAATTTCACAATTCAATATAAGTGCAATCGACATAGAAATCAAACGGAATACTCTCGAGAGAATTTAGAAGCATATTGGGTAAGTTTCTTACCCCAAAGTCATCATATGAATCATCAAATATATTCATCCTCAAAAATCAGATCGCACTGTCACGTTCCTCTAGCAAAAAATAATCAAATCTCGTTCTACCCCAAACTCGAGAAAGCACCAAATAAGCCTTATAATCTAAGGTTGAAATCTTGAATAAGTTTGGGGCTATGGTTTGTAGATGAAAGGGGGTAATTTCTGAGAGGTCTTCTGGTTGAAAAATTTGAGAAAAAGTTATTTGAAAAGCCAAGCCATGAATTTGTTGATATATAAAGGATTAAGAGTTTGATTAAGAAAAGAGTTGTAATTCAGATACAAACACAAAAAAAATTATTTCGGGCAATCGGACCGTTGGAATTAAATGAAATTTGGGGGAGAATTAGCTGAGGATGGGAGGAAGCAGTACAAAAAAATTAAGCTCAATCAGAAGTTCCAATAGTTTAAAATATTTTTATTCTAGATAGTTGTATGTTTTGAGGACTCTAAGAGAGTTTTATGTTTTGAGGACTCTTCTATATAAAAAAATCAAGTAAAACTCCATTTTAATTCTGATACCAATTCCGTTTGAAAATTTATTTTTCAAATATAAAAAACAACATTTTAAATTATAAAATTGATAAAATTCATATTTTCATTTTTCTTTTCTTTTCAAAATTAATTTAAAAATTCCCAGTTCAAAATTCGCGTTGTTACATACTTCCCCGCTAATAAGAAATTTGGTCCTCAAAATTCGACGTAGCCTATCGCTCGGAATTAAAATTCTACTCAATTATATATCCAAAAAACCACAACACTAAGTCCTCAATCAACTCTACACGTTCTCATATCAAGATCACAAATCACAACCATCGATGCCTAACACGCCTTCAAAACATTCTATCTCCAATGACAACACGTCTACCACGCAAGCTAGACCAAAAATCCAAGGACTCGAGGGTTGCCGTATACCTAAGCTCTGATACCAACTGTAACACCCTGTGCGCCCGAAAAGAGACATGCGATGTGATACTAAGATAGAAACTAAACAAAACCATCAATAACGATTATAGAGCATCTAAATTCCCATAATAAAAATACAACAAATTCACAATTCTTCTATTTCCACAATAAGGATTACAATAAAGTTTCTCTCAAATGTAAAATTCTTCAACTAAAATTACACCACTAATTATAACAACAAAAATAAATCTTTCAATCCGATGCTCGAAGACAATCCTCCAAAATAGCCTATAGCATACCAATAGACGCTAGCCTACCAATAAAAGAAAATACGGGGAAGTACAAATTGTGACAGAAATAGATGCTCAAAAAAATAATTAGCACGGTGAATAAATCGCAATAATACGAATCGCATATACAAATCAAATGCAACACTGAAGCATTATATCGATATTAATTTCTCAACAACACAACAATGAGTCACCAGGCCTCACCTCACCGCCCCTATGCATTCTTAAGCATATCCTAATTTGGGACTATTGACAGGTGCCCATTCTCCGTGCCATATTAAACTCTCATGACTCGATGCTCAAATAAACACTATAATATATCTCAATGAATCAAATAATAGATTCCAACAATTATCACATTTCAAAGAGTATCACAATTCAATATGAGTGCAATCGACATAGAAATCAAACGGAATACTCCCGAGAGAATTTAGGAGCATATTATGTAAGTCCCGTAACTCAAAATCATCACATGAATCATCACATATATTCAACTTCAAAAATCATATTGCACCATCGCGTTCCTCTCGCGAAAATAATCAAATCTCATTGTATTCCAAACTCGAGAAAACATCATATAAGCCCTCTAATTTAAGACTGAAATCTTAAATAAGTTTGGGGCTATGGTTTGTGGATGAAAAGGAGTAATTTTGCAGAGGTCTTCTGGTTGAAAGGTTTGAGAAAAAGTGAATTCAAAATCCAAGCCATGAATTTTTTTATATATAAAGGATTAAGAGTTTGATTAAGAAAAGAGTTCTGATCAGATACAAACACAAAAAAAAAATTATTCCGGACGATCGGACCGTTGGAATTGAATGAAATTTGGGTGAGAATTAGCTGAGTATGAGAGGAAGCTGCACAAAACATTTCAGCTCGATCGGACGGTCCAATATTGTGTTTTTTGGATACTTGGAGAGTTTTATGTTTTGAGGACTCTTCTATATAATAAAAATTCAAGTAAAACTCCATTATAATTCCGATTCCAATTCCGTTTGAAAATTTATTTTTAAAATATAAAAACCAACATTTTAAATTATAAAATTTATAAAATCGAAATTTTCATTTTTCTCCGATTTCCAAATTTAGTTTTAAAATTCCCATTTAAAAAATCGGGTTGTTACATACTTCCCCACTAACAAGAAATTTGGCCCTCGAAATTCTACGTAGCCTAACGCTCGAAATTAAAATGCTACTCGATTATATATCCCAAAAATCACAACACTAAGTCCTCGATCAATTCTACACGTTCTCACATCATGATCACAAATCTCAACCATCTATGCCTAACACGCCTTCAAAACATTCTATCTCCAAAGAAAACACGTCTACCACGCAAGCTAGACCCAAAACCCAAAGTCCCAAGGGTTGCCGTATACCTAAGCTTGGACACCATCTATAACACCCCACGCACCCGAAAATAGACACGCGACATGTTACTAGGATAAAATCTATACTAAAACCATCAATAATGAGTATAGAGCATCTAAATTCCCATAATTAAAATACAACAAATCCACAATTCTTCTATTTCCACAATAAGGATTACAATAAAGTTTATCTCAAATATAAAATTCTCCAACTTAAATTACACCACAAATTATTACAACAAAAATAAATCTTCCGAATCTCACATCATGATCTTCCAAATAATAACATTAAGTCCTCAAGCAACTCTACACATTCTCACCTCATGATCACAAATCTCAACCATCGATGCCTAACACGCCTTCAAAACATTCTATCTCCAAAGAAAACACATCTACCATGAGAGCTAGACCCAAAACCCAAAGTCCCGAGGGTTGTCGTTTACCTAAGCTCTGATACCATATCTAACACCCCGCGTGCCCGAAAAGAGACACGCGACGTGCAACTAAGCTAAAAACTATATTGAAACCATCAATAACGAGTATAGAGAATCTATTTTTTTACAATTAAAATACAACAGATCCACAAATCTTCTATTTCCACAATGAGGATTAGAATAAAGTTTCTCTCAACTATAAAATCTCCAACAAAAATTACACCACTAATTATTACAACAAAAATAAATCTTCCAATCCAATGCTCTAAAACAGTCCTCCAAAATACCCATAGCGTCCCAATCCACGCTAACCTACCAACTAAAATAAAATATGGGGAAGTACACAATATGACAGGAATAGATGCTCAAAAAAATAATTAGCACGATGAATAAATCGCAATAATACGAATTCCATATACAAATCAAATGCCTAACTCAAGCATTATATCAATATAAATTTCTCAACAACACATCAATGAGTCACCAGGCCTCACCTCACCGTTCCTATGCATTCTTAAGCATATCCGGATTTTGGACTATTAGTGGGTGCCCATTCTCCGTGCCTAATTCAAATCTCATGACACTATGCTCAAATAAATAATATAATATATCTCAATGAATCAAATAATAGATTCCAACAAATTTCTGTTTTCAAAGAATATCATAATTCAATATGAGTGCAATCGACATAGAAATCAAACGGAATACTCTCGAGAGATTTCGGAGCATATTGTGTAAGTCTCGTACGTCAAAATTATCACAAGAATCATCACATATATTCAAACTCAAAAATCAGATCGCACCATCACGTTCCTTTCGTGAAAATAATCAAATCTCGTTCCAGCCCAAACTCGAGAAAACACCAAATAATCCTTCTAATCGAAGGTTTAAATCTTGAATAAGTTTAGGGATTTGGTTTGTAGATGACAGGGAGTAATTTTGGAGAGGTCGTATAGTTGAAAAGTTTGAGAAAAAAGAGATTTGAAAAGCCAAGCCACGAATTTGGTAATATGTAAATGATTAAGAGTTTGATTAAGAAAAGAGTTCTAATCAGATACAAATACAAAAAAAATTATCCCGGACGATCGGACCGTTGGAATTGAATGAAATTTGAGGGAGAATTAGCTGAGGACGAGAGGAAGTTGTACAAAAAAAATCAACTCGATCGGACTTTCCAATATTTTAAAATATTTTTTTCTTGAGTGTTGTATGTTTTGAGGACTCTTAGAGAGTTTTATGTTTTGAGGACTTTTCTATATATAAAGAATCAAGTAAAATTCCATTTTAATTCCGATTCCAGTTCTGTTTGAAAATTTATTTTTCAAATATAAAAAACAACATTTTAAATTAGAAAATTTATAAATTCCAAAATTTCATTTTTCTCCGATTTCCAAAATTAATTTTAAAATCCGGGTTCTTACATACATCCCCACTAACAAGAAATTTCGCCCTTGAAATTCGACGTAGCCTAACGCTCGATATTAAAATTCTACTCGATTATATATCCCCAAAACCATAACACTAAGTGATCAATCTATTCTCACATCAAGATCACAAATATCAACCATCGATGCCTAACATGCTTTCAAAACATTCTAACTCCAAAGAAAAAAAGTCTACTATTCAAGCTAGATATAAAATCCAAAGACCCGAGGGTTGCCGTATACCTAAGTTCTGATACCATCTATAACACCCCGCGCCCGAAAAGGGACACACAACGTGCTACTAAGATAAAAACCAAATTAAAACCATCAATAATGAGTATAGAGCATCTAAATTCCCACAATTAAAATACAACAAATCCACATTTCTTCTATTTCCACAATAAGGATTACACTAAAGTTTCTCTCAAACGTAAAATTCTCCAACTAAAATTACACCACTAACTATTATAACAAAATTAAATCTCCCAATCCAATGCTCTAAAACAATCCTCCAAAATAGCCCTTAGCATCCCAATCCATGCTAACCTGCCAACTAAAAGAAAATCCGGGGAAGTACATAATATGGCAGGAATAGATGCTCAAAAAAATAATTAGCACGATGAATAAATCGCAATAATACGAACCTCATGTACAAATCAAATGCAATATTCAGGCATTATATCAATATAAATTTCGCACCAACACATCAATGAGTCACTACGCCTCACCTCGTCGTGCCTATGCATTCTTAAGCTTTTTCGGATTTTGGACTATTGGCGGGTGCCCATTCTCCGTGCCATATTAAAATCTCATGACACTATGCTCAAATCAGTAATATAATATATCTCAATTAATTAAATAATAGAGTCGAACAATTTTCAGATTTTAAAAAATATCACAATTCAATATGAGTGCAATCAACATAGAAATCAAACGGAATTCTCTCGAGAGAATTTAGGAGCATATTTTGTAAGTACCGTACCTCAAAATCATCACATGAATCATCAAATATATTCATCCTCGAAAATCATATCGCACCGTCATGTTCCTCTAGCGAAAAATAATCAAATCTCGGTCTAGCCCAAAATCGAGAAAGCACCAAATAAGCCTTATAATCTAAGGTTGAAATCTTGAATAAGTTTGGGGATATGGTTTGTAGATGAAAGGGAGTACTTTTGGAGAGGTATTCTGTTTGAAAAGTTTGACAAATTGAAAAGCCTAGCCAAGAATTTGTTGATATATAAAGAATTAAGAGTTTGATTAAGAAAAGAGTTCTAATTAGATACAAACACTAAAAAATTTATTTCGGACGGTTGCACTACTGGAATTGGATGAAATATGGGGGAGAAATAGCTGAGGACGAGAGGAAGCTGCATGAAAAAATTCAGCTTGATCGAACGGTCAAATATTTTAAAATATTTTTTTCTAGAGAGTTGTATGTTTTGAGGACTCGTAGAGAGTTTTATATTTTGAGGACTCTTCTATATAATAAAAATTCAAGTAAAGCTCCATTTTAATTCCGATTCCAATTCCGTTTGAAAATTTATTTTTGAAATATTAAAACCAACGTTTTAAATTATAAAATTTATAAAATCCAAAATTTCATTTTTCTCCCATTTCCAAAATTAATTTAAAAATTCCCATTTAAAAATTCGAGTTGTTACATACTTCCACACTAACAAGAAATTTCGCCCTCAAAATTCGACGTACCCTACCCTCGAAATTAAAATGTTACTCGATTATATATCCCAAAAATCATGACACTAAGTCCTCAATCAATTCTACACGTTCTCACATCAAGATCACAAATCTCAACCATCGATGCCTAACACGCCTTCGAAAGATTCTATCTCTAAAGAAAGCATGTCTACCACCCAAGCTAGACCCAAAACCTCAAGACACGAGGGTTTTCGTATACCTAGGCTCTGATACCATATGTAGCACCCCGCGCTCCTGAAAAGAGATAATCGACGTGCTACTAAGATAAAAACTAAATTAAAGCCATCAATAACAAGTATAGAGTATCTAAATTCCCTTAAATAAATTACAACAAATTCACAATTCTTCTATTTTCACAATAAGGATTATAATAAAGTTTCTCTCAAATATGAAATTCTCCAACTAAAATTACACCAAAAAGTATTACAACAAAAATAAATTTTCCAATCCAATGCTCTAAAACAATCATCCAAAATAGCCCATAGCGTCTCAATCCACACTAACCTGCCAACTAAAAGACAATGCAGGGAAGTACACAATAAGACTGGAATAGATGCTCAAAAAAATAATTAGCATGATGAATAAATCGCAATAATACGAATCGCATATAAAAATCAAATGCAACACTCAAGCATTATATCAATATAATTTTCTCAACAACACATCGATGAGTCACCAAGCCTCACGTTATCGCGCCTAATCATTCTTAAGCATACTCGAATTTTGGACTATTGGTGGGTGCCCATTCTCCCTACTATATTAACATCTCATGACACTATGCTCAAATCAACAATATAATATATCTCAATGAATCAAATAATATATTCAAATAATTTTAAAATTTCAAAAAATATCACAATTCAATATGATGCAATCCACATAGAAATCAAACGGAATACTCTCGAGAGAATTGAAGAGCATATTGTGTAAGTCCCATACCTCAAAATTATCACCTGCATCATCACATATATTCAGCCTCAAAAATCAGATCGCAGCATCACGTTTATCTCGCGAAAATAATCAAATCTCGTTCTAGCACAAACTCGAAAAAACACCAAATAAGCCTTCTAATCTGAGGTTGAAATCTTGAAAAAGCTTGGGGCTATGGTTTGTAGATTAAAGGGAGTAATTTTGGATAGGTCTTCTGGTTGAAAGGTTTGAGAAAAAATGATTTTAAAACCCAAGCCACGAATTTGTTGATATATAAAGGATTAAGAGTTTGATTAAGAAAAGAGTTCTAATCAGATACAAACACTAAAAAAATTATTTCGGACGATCGGATCGTTGGAATTGGAAGAAATTTGGGGGAGAATTAGCCGAGGACGAGAGGAAGCTGCAAAAAAAATCAGCTCGATCGGACTGTCCAATATTTTAAATATTTTGTTTCTAGAGAGTTTGTGTTTTGAGGACTCTTAGAGAGTTTTAGGTTTTGAGGACTCTTCTATATAGTATAAATTCAAATAAAAATCAATTTTAATTCCGATTCAAATTCCATTTGAAAATTTATTTTTTAAATATAAAAACCAACATTTTAAATTATAAAATTTATAAAATCCAAAATTTTATTTTTTGTCCGATTTCCAAAATTAATTTAAAAATTGCCATTTAAAAATATGGGTTGTTACATCCTTCCTCTCGCACCATAATTGAATCCATGCACAAAGGAAAATTCATGCACTTAACTCTAACTACCGCCTACAATTTTATACTTGAATTAGGCGATGACTCCCAAGATTGGGGGGGCACCAATGAATTTTCGTGATCTGAACCATCATGTGTAAGATGGACTTATGAGGTCAAAAGTGATCCCAATTTTAAAACCTTTCTTGATGTCTTAAGCACTTTGACTAAGAGAATTGACGCTCTCAGTTGTTCTATGCAACAAAATGTTTCTCTTTCTAAACAATTGATGAACGTCAACGAGTCTTGTCCTTCTTATCATGTATGTTTAAGTCAAAATTATTTATCTCATTTGTTCCCCCTCATTCAAGATGATCCTGATCCCACTATGGCCCAATCATGTGCCTTTTATACCACTAGGAAACCCGCTCCCCCGTCGTTTACTTACAATCCAAATAATAGGAACCATCCCTATTTTTCTTATAAGTACGACATCCACCTTGCTCCATCACACCCACAACAAAATGTTGGTGGTCCACTAGGGTTTCACCAAAACCCACAAAGTCAACATCGCCCTCCTATCCAAAACCACCATGCTCAATACCATCAACAACACCATCCATCATCCTTTATCCCCCACGGAGGACCGTCAAACCCCACTCATCAAATTGTCCCTGTCCCACCTCCCTCCTTTGAGTATTCACAGCCGCTTAGTTCTAACCGAGAGTTGGTCCCCCAACCCCCTTATGCCCCTCCACCCTAATCATCCACCTCCTTTCTCGAGAATATTCTCACTCAATTTATCACGACTTAACAACAAACCACGCAAGCACAAACTCAAGCCATCCAAAGGGTTGAGCAACGTCTTAACATGTTTGAGTCCAAGCAAGAGAAAGGTCATTTTTCGAGTCAACCCATTCCTAACCCTAAGGGGAATGGAATGGAGTCGACTTATAAGGTTGGATACACTTCCACTCCACCCACATACCAAGCTTACATGAAAGCGGTGAGTATTCTACGATCCGCTAAATAGGTTGACAATGGTGTTGTATATCCCCGGGATATGCAAATCCCACCCACCCATTATTGCCCATTAGAACCCCTACCTAAGGTTCCACCACCCAATAAATCCACATAAAATAATGAGTCTAAGCCTAATGCGTCCACCACTGTCTATGTGCCTAAAGCACCATTCCCTCATAAGTTGGATCCATCCAAGAAATCCTAATAATTTGATAAGATCAAGCAAGTCTTTCAGAATGTTCACATAAACATTCCATTCCTCGCCGCGATTCAACAAGTTCCCTCTTATGCCCAATTTTTGAAGGACTTGTGCACTGTCAAGCGACGGACGAATGTGCCTCGTGATTCCTTTGTCACTGAGCAAGCCATGTCCCTCATCCATGAGAATGGTAATATAAAGTATAAAGACCCCGATTGTCCCACTGTCTCTTGCATGTTAGGAGATAAGTTCACTACTCGGGCTTTGCATGATCTTGGGGCTAGTGTTAATTTTCTACCTTAATCCCTGTACCTTGAGTTAGGTTTACAAAACATGAAACCTACACGGGTTACTCTTTAACTTGCAGACCACTCTGTAAAAGTGCCTAAAGGAATAGTTGAAGATGTTTTGGTGAAAGTGTCTGACTTTTACTACCCTGTGGATTTCAACATCTTCAACACTCCTACTCTCGACCCAACTAATATTCCTATCATTTTGGGTCATCCCTTTTTGGCAACTGCCAATGCCATCATCAATTGTCGAGATGGTTCCATGAATATTTCTTTTGACAACATGATCATAGAAGTCAATATTCTTCACCTCATGCAACAAAAGGACGACGTTGATTCTATTGATGAGGTATGTGTGATTGACTCCTTAGTCCAAGAGATGTTGGATCACACCTACCCATAAGATCCTATCCACCAATGTCTGGCTCATTTTGGATCCAAATTTGATATTGATTCCTCCATCTCCGAAGTGAATGACTAGTTAGAATCCACACCTTTGATGCACACTTCCACTTAGATTACTCTATTTGAGCCTCTCTTTATCGATACTCTTCTTTTTGTGGGTGACCCAGTTAACCCGTGCCTTAATATTTCCTCAGGCTCTATTTTTGCGTCTGAGTCTGATGCCTCTACGGAATTGACACCTAGTTTGTAGCTTAAGCCATTACCTATTGAATTGAAATATGCTTTCTTAGGACCAAACCAACATCACCCAGTCATTATTGCTTCCGTCTTGACCCCGAATCAAGAAGAGCAATCGGTCTACACTCTCACTCAACATAGCACTGCTTTAGGGTAGACCATTTCAGACATTCAAGGTGTGATCCCCAATGTCTGTAGCCATCCAATTCACTTGGAGGAGAATTCCAAGACTTCTCGTGAGCCACAATGCCAACTCAATCCAGCGATGAAGGAAGTTGTTAGAACTGAAATTTTAAAATTGCTTGATGTCGGTATGATTTATCCAATCTTAGATAGCCAATGGGTTAGTACCATTCCTGTGGTGCCTAAAAATTCTGGAGTCACTGTTGTAAAAAATAATGACGATAAGCGTGTTCCCACCTGTATACAAATCGGATGGCGTGTTTGTATTGATTATAGGAAGCTCAATGCCATCAGTCGCAAAGACAACTTCCCACACCCATACATTGATCAGATGCTTGAACGTTTAGCCGGCCATGCTTAGTATTTCTTCCTTGATGGATATTCAAGGTACAACCAAATACCTATTTCCCCTAAAGACCATGAGAAAACTACCTTTACTTGTCCCTTTGGCACCTTTGCGTACTCTCGAAGGCCTTTTGTCTTGTGCAATGAACCTGCGACATTTCAAAGGTGTATGACTGGTATTTTCAGTGATATGGTAGAGCGTTTTCTTGAAGTATTTATGGATAATTTTTCTGTGTTTGGTTCATCCTTTGAACAATGCCTATCTCACCTCACTATGGTCCTTCAGCATTTTCAAGAAAATAAGTTGGTTGTCAATTGGGAAAAATGCCATTTCATGGTCAAAAAGTGCATTATTTTAGGTCATGTTGTCTCTAGCTCCGGTATTGAGGTGGATAAAGAGAAAGTTGACTTAATTTCCACGCTTCCAAATCCTAAGTCTATTAAGGACATTCGATCCTTCTTAGTGAAGAACCTTATACTTTTGACTCGCTTGAGTCTGTATTGTATAAGTGTTTATCTAGTTTGGAAATTGTGACAAAATTGTGTCTATCCTAGAAACCAAAGAACCTCAGAGTTTGGATTGCTATTTTATTCCTCTTGCTTGATTGATCTAGATACCTTTACCAACACTCACACACATTATAATTGCTTTCATATATTTCATATTGCATATAATTGTGTGTATATATGTTGAGTGTGTTTAAATCCCTAAAATTGATTTTTAATTTTTTTGGGGAATTTTATAAACTTTTAAAATAAGGTTTTTATTAATTGAAATTTGGTTTTAAAAGTTTTGGGGTCTTTCTACAATTATGGATTGTTGGTTATATTGGCTGAAAGTTCCCTTGGGTAGAATTCGAAAGCGGCAGAGACTTCAGGGTACGTTTGTAATTATTTTTAGATGCGTGTTTGTTAATCTCTTCTTGCCCAACATCTGTTGCATTCTGATTGGTTGAACTTGTGTTTCTTCTCAGAGAGTAAACCATCGAATGTTATAAGACCTTGGATCATGTTTATCAACGATCTGCATGCGCTCTTACATAATCCATGTGAACCTCTTTTGATCCAATCAGGAGTGATATAATCACCGCCTCTGTTTAAACCATTGGATCAAAGTCAATCATACAAGACCAGATCCTAGGCCTTGATCTCGGTCTGTGTTCTCGAATCTTCTCAGCCTCCTATAAAAGGACCCCTATCCTCAGCCATCTGAGACTTTTGCCACTTTATTCATTCGAGTGAGAAAGAGAGAAGAGAGAGAAGAGAGAAGAGAGGAGAGAGAGAGAAACCATAGTTAGGACACCCTAACCCTAATTCATCCAAAACTATTTTCAAACCTTAACCTCTTTCAAAACCAGTATATGCCAAACACAACCTTGAGTGTTTCAGAGATTTTGAGTGGTTGGTTTGTTAATTTTGTTGCTGTAACCTCTTCGTTCCTAGATCTTGTTATCAGTTTAAACATATTTTAAGATCTTTGTTTCTTCTTTTATAGAAACCTTAGATCTAAGTCTTTGCATTTTATATTACACATAGATCTACATTTTTTAGTTTCTTATCTTGAGAGTATATTTGTTGATTTGGTTCTCTAAATGTTTTTAACTTCGAAATCAACAAAATCCTTTTATGTTTCTAGTTCTTTTGAAACAAGACCTTTGATGTGACAACCCGAATATAATTTTGATAAATTATATTTAAATCATGTTTATATTATGTGATATGAATAATGTATTATTAGTATATCTAATATTAAGTTCTTATGTTTAGTCTAATCCTACTGTCATAAATCATAAAATGTCGAGTTATGTACGAACACAAGATTTGGTTATTTTAGATAGAAATGTTCCTGTTTAAGACTAGTTTTGACCATTGTAACATTACAATTGACTTCAGGTGAAAACTACATAGTTGTATACATGTGAGTTAGGGTCGCAACACAACAAACGGTGCATCAAACGGATGCTCGAGGAAGAAGTTAGGTCGAAATTACGAGAAGGGGCAAATATGTCAATTCCCTTAAGTGGTATTTTGTCTTTTATTAAACCAAATGTTTTAAATTGATTGGTTGGCTTGGCAGGCAGCCTTGGCCGACTTAAAACCCTCCCTCTAACATATTACTTCAGCCAAAACCAGCCATGAAAGGGTTTTAAGCTTAGGGAAAGAGAAAGTAGAAGTTAAGGAAGAAAAGTAAGGAGAAAAAGTGTAGAAAAATCCGTAGAAATTACGTAAAAAGCCCTGAAGGTAATCCTAATTGTAATTCTTGTTATTTATCTTATATTACTGATTTATATGATATAAATCATCATAGGTTTATGAAAGTTTCTGCCCTTTATATGTATGTATGGTTAGATGCAAGTTTATGTTAAGTTGAATGTAGAAACCCTTAAAATTTCCTTGTATTGAAAGTCCTTGCATTCAAACTTGCATATCTCTTTGTGTGATTACTGGAATTGATAAATTCCAATTGGATATGAAAGTAGACTCATATATTCATATCATATACGAAAATGAGAATTTATCTCCTTGTGGTTAGGCCATAATGATGATTTCAAGTTGGTACATGGTTGCTGTTTTTATACTTGATTTCGGTATGCCCTAAGTTTAGTCAAGCTTTTGAGATAGCAAATGAAGTCAAACAATTATGAAACTTTAATTATGTACTATTAAGTATGTCTAATGAAAGTGTGTTGAAAATCATGGAAAGTTATGCTGTATAAAAATTATGAAAATTCTGGGAATTCGAAGGATCAATAGAGGAGCTTGTAGGGCAGATTTCTTATGTTGTAGAGAAATGGTCATAACTTGCCCTAGGAATCTTGAAAAATTACACCGTCACTTGTACTGGATAATATATTCATATATGTTTTCATATTGATAAGGTTGGACCCCTTTATGTGTACAATTTAGGAATATAGGATGGTCATGTATGTAGGACAATGATTTAAGGCCATACTGGATACCCCTTGAATGAATGTTTGTATTTCGTCCTTACAAAGGGTACTTTGAGTACATGTTTCATGTGTATATATATTGAGGAGTATAATTTCATGTTTACTTGACTTTGGTTATAAATTCCTCATAAGGTATTTCCTACGGTTGAATGTCCGTAACTTTATCAACATGTATATCATTGTTTTGCCTTTACCTATGTTTTATGGAATGTGACTTAATTGGAATTATATTGTTGATGTATAGTCATGGAAAGTTACATAATTATGTTTGAATAATATTTGTGATTGAGGTTCAGAACTGATCTAGTTGGATTGACAGGTGTAAGGTCTAATCAACCCAGTTCAGCTCCAACAGAAAGAAACCTGAATACGTAGTTGTCAACCAAGGTGAGTGTACTCACTGGAAAGAGATATTTGTATCGTGTTGTTGGTATGATCATAATAAAATGAATATGAAATTGTTCATTTCGGTTTACCGAAATGAGGGGTTACTCCTCGACCAGGAATGGGGGAGATTTGTCTATTAATGACAAGGGGTTACTCCTCGACCAGGAATGGGGGAGAATTGTCTAGGTAGAGGTGGAAGTAGTTTGCAAAGGGGTGAGGCTAGTGGTGGAAGAGGTTCAGGAGTTTCAGCACAAGGAGATCCTAATGTTTGTTTCTTTTGTGGTACATTGGGCCATATAAAAAGAAATTGCCCAAAGTTACAGAGTATTGGATGTTTCAACTGTCATCAGAAGGGACATCTGAGAAAGAATTGCCCTATGCTATCAAGAGCAGTTTCAGTCAGTAGTGTGGGGCCTCATAAAGGATCCTCTCCAGGAAGTGCCACCAAGGGAAGAGGTACAGGACAAGCAAGTGGATCGAAGGAAGGAGGAAGAGTGTTTGCGATGACGCTGCAAGATGCCCATGCTACACCAGAAGTGGTTACAGGTAAACTCTCTATTGCGAACAAAGATTTATATGCACTCATTGATCCTGGATCTACGCATTCATTTGTGGCATTAGATATTGTTTCATATTTGGGTAGACCATGTTCATTCCTCAATTGTGCTTTATATATTTCTACCCCAATGGAAAGTGTAATTCTAGTTGAGCATGTTTATAAAGATTGTGTCTTACGAATGGGTGAGAGAGATTTCTATGTTGATTTGATACCGTTGGCCATTAGGGATTTTGATATTATATTAGGGATGGATTGGTTATCATCGTATCATGCTTCCATTGATTGTTTTGGCAAACAAGTTACATTTCATTTGGCTGGTGAACCCGAATTCTAATTTACGGGGGAAAGGAATGTTGTCCCTACTTGTCTCATCTCAGCAATTAAGAGCAGAAAGTTATTGAGAAAGGGTTGTACAGGGTATTTAGCATATGTGGTTGATGTTAGTAAGGAAGCACTTAAAGTTGAAGATATACCAGTGGTTAGAGAGTTTTCTGATGTCTTCCCAGAAGAATTGCCAGGATTGCCACCCGATAGGGAAGTAGAGTTTTCTATTGAATTAGTTCCAAGTACTGGTCCAATTTCTCTTGCTCCATATAGAATGGCACCAGCGGAGTTGAAAGAATTAAAAGTGCAATTACAAGATCTGATAAGCAGAGGTTTCATTCGGCCTAGTGTTTCGCCATGGGGAGCCCCAGTGTTATTTGTGAAAAAGAAAGATGGGACAATGCGATTATGTATTGATTATCGGCAGTTGAATAAGGTGACCATTAGAAATAAGTACCCTCTACCTCGTATTGATGACCTGTTTGACCAATTACAGGGGGCCACTGTATTTTCGAAGATTGATTTGAGATCGGGTTACCACCAACTGAAAGTGAAGGATTGTGATATTTCCAAAACAGCTTTTCGGACTCGATATGGGCACTATGAGTTTTTGGTGATGCCTTTTGGATTGACTAATGCTCCGGAAGTTTTTATGGATTTGATGAACCGGGTATTCCACCCTTTCATTGATTCATTTGTGATAGTATTCATAGATGATGTGTTGATTTACTCGCGTAGCATGGAGGAACATGAGAAACATTTGAGACTCGTATTGCAGATTTTGAGAGAGAAGAAATTATTTGCTAAATTCAACAAGTGTGAGTTTTGGTTGAATGAAATTGTGTTTTTAGGGCACGTTGTCTCAGGAGATGGTATATATGTTGATCCAAAGAAGGTGGAAGCAATTGTTGAATGGGAGAGTCCTAAGAATGTGACAGAAATTAGGAGTTTCCTAGGATTGGCAGGTTACTATCGCAGATTCATTAAGGGATTTTCAGCAATAGCATTACCACTGACAAAGTTGACTCGTAAAGAAGTGAAGTTTGTATGGGATGAAGAATGTGAGAGGAGTTTTAAAGAATTAAAGAATCGGTTGGTTTCAGCCCCTATACTTACTATTCCATGTGGGAATGAGTCTTTTGTGATCTATACAGATGCTTCATTTCAGGGTTTAGGATGTGTTCTTATGCAGAATGGGAAGGTAATAGCATATGCTTCTAGACAATTAAAGATGCATGAACAAAATTACCCTACACATGATTTGGATCTAGTAGCCATTGTTTTTGCTTTAAAGTTGTGGAGACATTACTTGTATGGAGAAACTTGTGAGATATTTATAGATCATCAAAGTTTGAAATACTTGTTCACACAGAAAGAACTGAATTTGAGACAGAGGCGTTGGATAGAGTTGATTAAAGACTATGACTGTACCATTCATCATCATCCTGGGAAGGCCAATGTAGTAGCAGATGCTTTGAGTCGAAAATCATTAGGGATGCTTGGTTGCATACAGTGTGCCCATGTTGGAAATATTCTTGACTTGGCATCGATGGGGATTGAATTGAAGTTTTCAAAAAGTGGAGGATTATTAGCACAAGTCACAGTGAGACCTTTATTGGCCGAGCGCATACAAAATTTGCAGACCAGTGATCCATTCCTTGAGAAGAAGAAACAAGATGTACTGGATGGTAAAGAGAGTGACTTTGAAATTAAGAATGATGAATCGTTGTGTTATAAAAATAGGATTTGTGTACCTAATGATCCACACTTAAAGAAAGATATATTAGAAGAGACACATAGTTCTATTTACTCTATGCATCCGGGAGGTACCAAAATGTACAGAGATTTGAAAGAATATTACTAGTGGAACAATATGAAACGTGAGATTGCAGAGTTCGTAGCTAAATGTTTAGTATGCCAGCAAGTGAAAGCAGAGCATCAGAAGCCGGCAGGATTATTGCAGTCTTTGCCTATTCCGGAATGGAAGTGGGAGCATATAATGATGGACTTTGTTACAGGATTACCCCGGTCACCAAAGGGGCATGATTCTATTTGGGTGATTGTAGACCGCTTGACGAAGTCAGCTCATTTTCTCCCAGTTAAGACCACCTACACTGTTGACAAGTATGCACGTATGTACGTTGATGAGATTATCCGTTTACATGGGGCACCGGTGTCAATAGTATCAGATAGAGATCCAACGTTCACTTCTAAGTTTTGGCCTCGTCTCCAGAATGCCATGGGCACAAGTTTGAAGTTCAGCACCGCGTTTCATCCACAAACTGATGGGCAATCAGAAAGGACGATTCAAATATTAGAAGACATGTTACGAGCCTGTGTATTTGACTTCAAAGGTAGTTGGGATGATCATTTGCCATTGATGGAATTTTCATATAATAATAGTTATCAGTCGACTATTGGTATGGCTCCTTATGAAGCTTTATATGGGAGGAGATGTAGAATGCCTTTGTGTTGGGATGAAGTGGGTGAAAGGAAAATTTTGGGTCCGGAATTGATAGATATGACAACTGAAAAGATCAAAATGATTCGGGAACGGATAAAGATAGCGCAAAGCAGGAAGAAATTTTATGCAGATAAGAGGAAGCATCCATTGGAATTTCAGAAGGGAGATTTTGTATTCCTGCGTATTTCACCGTGGAAAGGCGTTATGAGATTTGGCAAAAAGGGGAAACTAAGTCCAAGATACATTGGACCATATGAAGTGTTGGAAAGAATTGGGCCCCTGGCTTATAGATTAGCATTACCTCCAGATTTATCCCGTTTACATGATGTGTTTCATGTATATATGCTTCGTAAGTATTTGGCGGATCCATCTCATCAGTTGAAAACTCAACCAATTGAACTGAAGGAAGACTTATCGTACATCGAGGAACCATTGGAAATTATTGATCGTAAGGAGCAGGTATTGAGGAATAAAGTTATTCACTTAGTTAAAGTTATGTGGATGAGCCATGGAGTTAAAGAAGCAACTTGGGAAATGGAGGATAGCATGAGGAAACAGTATCCCCATTTGTTTGGTAAGTGACCTTTATATTAAATTTCGGGGACGAAATTTTCTAAGGGGGGGAAGTTGTGACAACCCGAATATAATTTTGATAAATTATATTTAAATCATGTTTATATTATATGATATGAATAATGTATTATTAGTATATCTAATATTAAGTTCTTATGTTTAGTCTAATCCTACTGTCATAAATCATGAAATGTCGAGTTATGTACGAACACAAGATTTGGTTATTTTAGATAGAAATGTTCCTGTTTAAGACTAGTTTTGACCATTGTAACATTACAATTGACTTGAGGTGAAAACTACATAGTTGTAGACATGTGAGTTAGGGTCGCAACACAACAAACGGTGCATCAAACGGATGCTCGAGGAAGAAGTTAGGTCGAAATTACGAGAAGGGGCAAATATGTCAATTCCCTTAAGTGGTATTTTGTCTTTTATTAAACCAAATGTTTTAAATTGATTGGTTGGCTTGGCAGGCAGCCTTGGCCGACTTAAAACCCTCCCTCTAACATATTTCTTCAGCCAAAACCAGCCATGAAAGGGTTTTAAGCTTAGGGAAAGAGAAAGTAGATGTTAAGGAAGAAAAGTAAGGAGAAAAAGTGTAGAAAAATCCGTAGAAATTACGTAAAAAGCCCTGAAGGTAATCCTAATTGTAATTCTTGTTATTTATCTTATATTACTGATTTATATGATATAAATCATCATAGGTTTATGAAAGTTTCTGCCCTTTATATGTATGTATGGTTAGATGCAAGTTTATGTTAAGTTGAATGTAGAAACCCTTAAAATTTCCTTGTATTGAAAGTCCTTGCATTCAAACTTGCATATCTCTTTGTGTGCTTACTGGAATTGAGAAATTCAAATTGTATATGAAACTAGACTCATATATTCATATCATATCCGAAAATGAGAATTTATCTCCTTGTGGTTAGGCCGTAATGATGATTTCAAGTTGGTACATGGTTGTTGTTTTTATACTTGATTTCGGTATGCCCTAAGTTTAGTCAAGATTTTGAGATAGCAAATGAAGTCAAACAATTATGAAACTTTAATTATGTACTATTAAGTATGTCTAATGAAAGTGTGTTGAAAATCATGGAAAGTTATGCTGTATAAAAATTATGAAAATTCTGGGAATTCGAAGGATCAATAGAGGAGCTTGTAGGGCAGATTTCTTATGTTGTAGAGAAATGGTCATAACTTGCCCTAGGAATCTTGAAAAATTACACCGTCACTTGTACTGGATAATATATTCATATATGTTTTCATATTGATAAGGTTGTACCCCTTTATGTGTACAATTTAGGAATATAGGATGGTCATGTATGTAGGACAATGATTTAAGGCCATACTGGATACCCCTTGAATGAATGTTTGTATTTCGTCCTTACAAAGGGTACTTTGAGTACATGTTTCATGTGTATATATATTGAGGAGTATAATTTCATGTTTACTTGACTTTGGTTATAAATTCCTCATAAGGTATTTCCTACGGTTGAATGTCCGTAACTTTATCAACATGTATATCATTGTTTTGCCTTTACCTATGTTTTATGGAATGTGACTTAATTGGAATTATATTGTTGATGTATAGTCATGGAAAGTTACATAATTATGTTTGAATAATATTTGTGATTGAGGTTCAGAACTGATCTAGTTGGATTGACAGGTGTAAGGTCTAATCAACCCAGTTCAGCTCCAACAGAAAGAAACCTGAATACGTAGTTGTCAACCAAGGTGAGTGTACTCACTGGAAAGAGATATTTGTATCGTGTTGTTGGTATGATCATAATAAAATGAATATGAAATTGTTCATTTCGGTTTACCGAAATGAGGGGTTACTCCTCGACCAGGAATGGGGGAGATTTGTCTATTAATGACAAGGGGTTACTCCTCGACCAGGAATGGGGGAGAATTGTCTATTTAGACAGGATATGTGAATAATGATTCAGAAAAGTTGGTCATTCATTATGAATGAGCCGGATAAGTTAATACATAAGTATATGGACATGATTTATTGCATTTAAATTCATGTAGTAGTTTAGTAGTGATGCATTCACTGGGCTATTTTTGCTCATGGTTCCTATGTTCACATTTTTCAGGTAATGCGATATCACTGTCAAATCTAGGAGGTCGGGTTGGGTTAGCCAGGAATGTGAGAAACAATGATTTTGTGCAAATGTAAATGATGTAATTAAGTTAACTTATCCTTTAAGAAAGTTTTATGGGCATGACTACTTTGATGTTGTAAAAAGGTTTTCAGTTATATGGATTTACAATAATGACTCTAAAATCAAAACTCGTGTTTATGGTTTGGTTAGATTAATTATGGTTTGACTCACTTTGACTTCCAGACTTAATTATAAGTAATTGGGTTGGGGTGTGTCATTTGACCTAGTTTGGAATCGCATTTGGTGATTTTCAATCTCAAAAATATTTTTAAAACCTGAGATTGATTAAGATCTTGATACGTCTTCTAAGCAAGATAGCCGTGGATTCGGGGATTATTGTAAAGGTCAAATAAGGTTATGTTTTGTGAGGAGACAAATCGAAAATAACAGCATATAGATCTTATATGTAATTTGTTAGGACAGTTTGTATGAAATAAGTGTGTGTGTGTGTATGTGTGTGCATGTGTTAGAAAACACCTCCACAAACACTATCACCCTACCACACTAAAAGTGTTGGTAATAAGATCTCAAGAACAAGAGTGGACGTAAAGAACTTGAACGAAGTTAGCAAACTGGGAGAACAACATCAACAAACAGAACTGCAGAGAAGTTATAAGAACACCAGTGTGTACATTCCTAAACTTATATAGGTTTGATTTGTATGCATGTGTGTTATATAGTTTGTAACAATTAAAATTTGTTTTAGTGGAATTTTTTGTTTACTCCGTAGAGGGAGTCGTGGATGTTTCCTCAGTTGGGTGAGGTTTTACCACGTAAAAAAACTTTGTTCTTAATCTTTCTACATCTCCTCATCTAATTCTTGGTTGTGCTGAGTTTAAAGTTTTTAAACTGGTTTATCAAACCTGTTAACAAATCTTGAACAGATCTCTTACATATTTTTGTTAAACACTTCTTGTTATTAATTTGTTTGGGTTTTAAGAAAAGAGTTTCTTCAAAAAACTGCTCGGAATTACTTAAATAGTTTAATTTTATATTAAACGGATTTAGTAACAATATTTCAATTGGTATCAGAGCTTTGTAAATTTCTTTTAAAAGATCCAGTGTTTCTGAAATTGTTTTCTAAAAATCAAACATGGACGAGAAAAATGAAAGATTTGGTAACTTGACCAGAACTCCTATCTTTGATGGAACCAATTTTTCTTACTAGAAAGTTAGGATGATTGTTTTCATTCAAGGAACTTTGGGAGATGATGTCTGGGACATTGTTGAAAATGGATACATTTTTCCTACTAAACCAGCCACTGAAGGAAGTAATCAGAGGGTTAAGAAAGTGTTAAGTGAGTTCATACAAGAAGAGAAGCAAGTTTCTCGCAACAATAACAAAGGAAAGAATGCCATATTTATGTCCATAAATGAACATGAGTTCAAAAGAATCTCATCATGTACCATTTCTAAGGAAGCTTGGGACACTTTGGTTATTTCTCATGAAGGTGACACTAGAGTTAATGCTGCTAAAACACAAATGCTCATTCAACAGTATAACTCTTTAATTATGTCTGACTCTGAGTCATTTGATGACTTCTATATGAATTTGACTGATATTTGCATGCTAATGGGATAACATATGACAGATATGAAATTGTATCTAAAATTCTAAGATCATTACCACATAAATTTGACAACAAAAGATATGCTATTGAGGAAATGTGTGATCAAAATCTCACTCCTGAATTACTCAGTAGTAAACTAAGAACTGTGGAAATGGAATTAGAATTTAAGAAATAATTGACCCAGCCCCATAGGAAACAGACTAGTTCCAATCTGAGTTTTTCTTCTAAGCTGATTAAACCTGAGCTTAACATCCCTAATTATGATTCTGATGAGGAATGTGACATAGAGAGTTTGGACAATCAAATTTCCTTAATGTCAAAACAGTTTAAGAAAATTATCAAGTTTAGAATCAACATGGCAAAAAACAAGGCAAGTCCAATTATCCAACTTACTCTAATCACAAACCTCTTGAGAAAGGTCAAGACAAACATCATAAGGAAATTCACACTAGACCTAACAAAGACCTTAAGAAGACTGAATGCTTTAGATGTGGAAAACTAGGACACATTGAACACTCAAAATAAGCACACTAGGGCCAACATTTGCAAGACATCGGATGATTCAAGCGACTCTGAAAATGAGAAACCTAAGTCATCTGATGCTTTTGATCCTTGCATGTCTTTCTTTGTCATGATTATCTATAATAATGATATGATTGTGCTTGTTAGTGAGGATGAATCTAGTAATTCTACTTTTGTTGTGCTGAATCATGCTGTTACTGGTTTAGAAGCTTTAATTACTGAGAACATTGCTATTTCTACCACGGGGTGTGTGAGTCAAAGGGAAAGCGATAATGACAATGGCAATGGGTGTGTGAGTCCAAGAAATGAAGGATTAGGGGTCACTTCAGGCACTACACTTAGTGACTCAGACAATGAAGATCTCCCTGATATTCACACACTTTATGCAAAAACTCTAAAGAAAAGCACTAGACTAGAGAAGATTGTGAAAGATCTCACTAAGAAGCTAGAAGATCTAAGCCTGGTGGTCAACCTTAATGCTGAAGAGTATACTACCCAATGTCTTACTCATGAAAGTGAAATCAAAATGTTTGATCAAAAACTGAAAAATTTGACTGAAACAAATGAAACTCTGGAGAAAAAATACAAAGGGAAATTGTTAGAATTGAAACAAACAAAAGAAAAGACAGCAACTGTTTTCAAAAAATTTACAAAATTTGAAAATAACTCAAACTGCTTTGATGGTTTTGTTGTTGACTCAAGAACCAATTCTGATGATCGAACTGGAATAGGGTTTTGCCCCAATTTAAAGACATAAACAAAACCTTTTGAAACTATCAAGTTTGTGTCAGGAGGTAAAATACCTATTGAAACCTGCCCAGATTTTCATTCTCTAAAAACTGAGTTTGATTCAAAACATCAAAATTTTGATATTGGGGGGAATCAAGTTACTCTAAACATGATAGTTCACCTAAGGCCAAATATGTCTGCCCCTCAACTAGGAAAACTGAATCTACATTCAAAATTGCTCTATCTAGGAATAGGGTTCAACCTCATAATTCCTTGAAACCTATGTTTAGAGATTTTCCCAAAGAGACTCCAACTTTGAAAAATCTTTATTGCTCTTATTGTGATATATACGGTCATTCTTTTGATGGATGCTATGCTAGAAGACTAGTTAAACCTGTCTGTAATCCTCCTATCTGTCAAAACTTTAACTATTCTAGGAGAAGCCGTAACAATTATGTTCTGCCTAGACAACCATACAAAAAGTCTAACTATAGGAAGAGAAAGGCCAAACCTAAAAGAACATTCCCTAGAACGATTTCTAAACAGTTTCCTAAAACAAATGCTCATGTCTATCATAAGATTCAAAATCATGCGCCAAATATTTTTCAACAAAAATCGAATGCTCGCAAATTTTATCAATTGAGAGCAAATAAGCGCAAAATGAAAACAAGAGCAATTTTGGTTAGAAAAGAGGATTTATTACCCCAGATGAAGTGTAACATTGTTATTACTGCTTTAAGAGTTGAACACACATCTTCTGGTTTTAGATTCTGGATGTTCAAAACGCATGACTGGTGATGATACAAAACTCTTAAACAAAACCAGCTTTGCTGGGGCAAAAGTTATTTTTGGTGATGGAGTATCATCTCAGATCATAGGTAAAGGAACTCTCCAAGAAGAAGGACTTCATGTTCTTGAAAATGTTCTTCTAGTCAAAGGTCTTAAGGCCAACCTACTTAGTATCTCGCAATTTTGTGACTCCGATCATACTGTTACCTTTTCAAAGAACAATTGCAAAATTTTAAATGGAAAGGGTGAATGCATAATTACATGATTCCGGACTCCTGACAATTGTTATACTGTCATGAATAGTTCTGAAAACTATAATGTTGTCAGAATGGATGACAATGAGATATGGCATAACAGGATGGGTCACATAAATTACGATAATTTTAGTAGATTGACTTCTCAAGAAATAGTTAGAGGAGTTTCAAAAATTAAACCCATTTCTAACATTGTCTGTGGTTCCTGCCAGGAAGGTAAAATTGTTAAGGCACCTCATAAGAAAGTCAAAGATATCCTTACCTCTAACCCTTTAGATCTCATCCACATGGAGCTAATGGGTCCCTCCCAAACTGTTAGTCTGTTAGTCTCTGTGGACACAGTTACATTCTTTTTATGGTTGATGACTTCACTAGATTTACTTGGGTATCCTTCTTAAAGCAAAAGTCTGACACTTTTCAAACTTTTTTAAAAATACTTCTTCGAATTGAAAATGAGAAGGACACTCAAGTAAATAGAATTCATAGTAATAGAGGTGGAGAATTCAAAGACACCGGTATAATAGAGCATTGTGACTATAATGGTTATGAACATGAATTTAGTTCTCCTAAGACTCCTCAATAAAATAGTATCGCTGAGAGAAAGAACCGTACACTTCAAGAGATGGCACGTGTTATGATATATGCCAAGAGTTTACCTAAATATTTTTGGGTAGAAGCTATTCGTACTGCGTGTCACATTATCAATAGGATCTATCTTAGGAAGAATTCTAAACAAACCCTTTACGAGCTTTGGTATAAGTAAAAACCCAATCTTAAATACCTTAGAACTTTTGGTAGTACTTGTTATGTCTGCAAAGACAAAGAACACTTATCCAAATTTGAGAGCTGGGGAGATAAAACTATTTTTCTAGGATACTCGCCTAACAGTAGAGCCTACCGTGTTTATAATCTTCGCGCTAAAACCTTGATGGAATCCATAAATGTAATTGTAAGTGACACTACTGTAGAGAGTAAGACTGGTGAATCAACTATTGTGGAAGAGTCTACAAATGTTTTAGAAAATGACTCTCCAAAAATAAATGATTCATTACCAATTGAGACACCGGAAGTACCTAACTGGGTTTCTAAAGATCATCCTATAGATAACATTGTTGGTAATCCTAGTGAACCTGTGCGTACAAGATGTCAATTAAGAAATTATGCTCATTATGCTTGTTTTATTTCCCTTGTGGAACCAAAGAATGTAAATGAGGCATTGAATGACTCTCACCGGATTTCTGCTATGCAGGAAAAAACTCCTTCAATTCGTCATTCATAATGTTTGGTATCTTGTACCTAGGCCTAATCACAAAAAGGTTATTGGCACTCGTTGCATTTTTAAAAATAAATCTGATGAAAGTGGGATAATTATTAGAAACAAAGCTAGATTAGTTGCTCAAGGATATTATCAAATTGAAGGAATAGATTTTAACAAAACTTTTGCACCTATTACTCGTTTAGAATCTGTTCATCTTCTCTTCGCCATAGCGTGCTACTTGCATTTTACACTCTACCAAATGGATGTCAACTCTGCATTCCTTAATGGAATATTGACTGAAGAGACCTATGTATAACAACTAAAAGGGTTCATTGACCCTCAATATACAAATCATGTTTTTCGACTTAAAAAGGCTTTGTATGGCCTAAAACAAGCGCCTAGAGCCTAGTATGAACGCCTTTCCAATTTTCTCTTAGATAAAGGTTTTAAAAGAGGTGAAATGATCAAACTTTATTTGTCAAACATTTTGGCAAACACATCATTATATCTCAAGTTTATGTTGACGATGTTATCTTTGGATCAACTTCTCCCTCAGAAGTTAAATCTTTTTCTGACATTATGCATAAAGAGCTTCAAATGTCTCTTATGGGGGAGTTGCAATTTTTTTTAGGCCATCAAGTCAAACAAAATTCAGAAGGATTATTTGTCTCGCAATCTAAATACGCTTTAGAGATAGTAAAAAAATTCATCCTTAAGAGTGCTAAAGATGCTAACACTACCAGGAGTACTACAATCAAGATATCTAAAGATGAAACTGGAAAATCTATAGATCCAACTCTATATTATAGTATGATAGGAACCTTGCTATATCTTACTGCCTCGCATCCTGATATAATGTATGTTGTTTGTGTATGTGCTCGTTATCAAAACAACCCTAAAGATAGCCATCTATCCTCTGTTAAAAGAATTATTAAATATGTGAAAGGCACTCTGAACCTAGGACTTTGGTACACTAGTGATACACCTAACACTATAATTAGATACACTGATGCTGATTGGGCTGGGTGTACTGATGATTGTAAAAGCACTTCAGGAGCATGTTATTATATAGGTAATAATTTGGTAGGATGGAGTAGTAAGAAACAAAATTGTACATCGCTCTCAACAGCTGAATCTGAATACATAGCCGTTGGAAGCCGCTGTGCTCAATTACTTTGGCTTAAACAAATGCTAAGTGATTATGGTATTCAAGAGAAACAATTACATCTCTATTGTGATAATCAAAGCATGATCAATATCTCTAAAAATTATGTTCAACACTCGCGAACGAAACACATAAAAATAAGACATCACTTTATACGCGAATTGGTTGAAACTAAGGAATTAGAAATTAATTATCTTCCTACTGATTTGCAACTCGCAAATATGTTTACCAAACCCTTAGATTACAATAGATTTATATCTTTACGTAAATCAATAGGTATGGTTTGTGCTGATTAATCTCTTTGGCTTACATCGTTTTTCCCTTTGTCTATTTGAGACAAAATGAGGGAGAAACTTGAGTCTCATACATATTCAAAAAAGCTTGATCTTAGTGATTCATTGCAGTAATTCTACTGTACAGATATTCTCAACAGTTAAAATTTGTAATAGGGTATTCAATTTTAAATAGTTGAGTTATTTACTTTGTTTTCTAGGAAATGGGTAGATAGAATTTTTTAGGAATAGGTTTTCCTTATTTTTGTTGCCCTACGAGTTCTAGATGACTCAAAGGAGATTTTGTCTCATATTTCCAAAGGCGGAGATTGAAGAACCTTATACTTTTGACTCACTTGAATCTGTATTGTATAAGTGTTCATCTAGTTTGGATATTGTGATAAAATTATATCTATCCTAGAAACCAAAGAACCTCAGAGTTTGAATTGCTATTTTATTCCTCTTGCTTGATTGATCTAGATACCTTTACTAACACTCACAGACATTAGAATTGCTTTCATATATTTCATATTGCATATAATTGTGTGTATTTATGTTGAGTGTGTTTAAATCCCTAAAATTGATTTTTAATTTTTTTGGGGAATTTTATAAACTTTTAAAATAAGGTTTTTATTAATTAAAATTTGGTTTTAAAAGTTTTGGGGTCTTTCTACAATTATGGATTGTTGGTTATAATGGCTGAAAGTTCCCTTGGGTAGAATCCGAAAGCGGCAGAGAGTTCAGGGTACGTTTGTAACTATTTTTAGACGCGCGTTTGTTAATCTCTTATTGCCCAACATCTGTTGCATTCTGATTGGTTGAAATTGTGTTTCTTCTCAGTGAGTAAACCATCGAATGTTAACAGCCCTTGGATCATGTTTATCAACGATCTGCATGCGCTCTTACATAATCCATGTGAACCTCTTTTGAGCCAATCAAGAGTGTTATAATCACCGCCTCTGTTTAAACCATTGGATCAAAGTCAATCATACAAGACCAGATCCTAGCCCTTGATCTCAGTCTGTGTTCTCGAATCTTCTCAACCTCCTATAAAAGGACCCCTACCCTCAGTCATCTGAGACTTTTTCCACTTTGTTCATTCGAGTGAGAAAGAGAGAAGAGAGAGAAGAGAGGAGAGAGAGAGAAACCAGAGTTAGGAAACCCTAACCCTAATTCATCCAAAACTATTTTCAAACCTTAACCTCTTTCAAAACCAGTATATACCCAACACAACCTTGAGTGTTTGAGAGATTTTGAGTGATTGGTTTGTTAGTTTTGTTGTTGTAACCTCTTCGTTCCCAGATCTTGTTATCAACTTAAACATATTTTTGGATCTGTGTTTCTTCTTTTATAGAAACCTTATATCTAAGTCTTTGCATGTTATATTACACATAGATCTACATTTTTTAGTTTCTCATCTTGAGAAAATATTTGTTGATTTGGTTCTGTAAATGTTTTTAACTTCGAAATCAACAAAATCCTTTTCTGTTTCTAGTTCTTTTGAAATAAGACCTTTGACCTAGTTTGGAATCGCCCTTGGTGATTTTCAATCTCAAAAATATTTTCAAAACCTGAGATTGATTAAGATCTTGATACGTCTTCTGAGCAACATAGCCATGGATTCTGGGATTATTGTAAAGTTCAAATAAGGTTAAGTTTTATGAGAAGAGAGAAATAGAAAATCACAGCATATAGATCTTATATGTAATTTGTTAGGACAGTTTGTATGAAATAAGTGTGTGTGTGCATGTGTGCATGCATGTGTTAGAAAGCACCTCCACAAACACTATCACCATACCACACTAAAAGTATTGGTAATAAGATCTCAAGAACAAGAGTCTACGTAAGGAACTTGAACGAAGTTAGCAAACTGGGAGAACAACATCAAAAAACAGAACTGCAGAGAAGTTATAAGGACACGAGTGGGTACATTCCTAAACCTATATAGGTCTGATTTGTATGCATGTGTGTTATATAGTTTGTAACTATTAAAATTTGTTTTAGTGAAATTTTTTGTTTACTCCGTAGAGGGAGTCGTAGATGTTTCCTCAGTTGGGTGAGGTTTTACCACGTATAAAATCCTTGTTCTTAATCTTTCTATGTCTCCTCGTCTAATTCTTGGTTGTGCTGAGTTTAAAGTTTTTAAACTGGTTTATCAAACCTGTTAACAAAATCAGTGTTCTAAAAAACGCGCCTAGGCGGCGCCAAGGCGCGCCTAGGCGCGAGGCTTTTTAGATACGCCAAGTTTTGGCCCAAGGCGTGGATCAAGGCGTGGTAAACGATGGTCAACATTTTTTGGGGCAAGGCGTGAAAAAACGCGCGTTTTTTGGTGATAAGGCGTGAAAAAACGTGAGTTTTTTAGAAGTAAGGCGTGAAAAGACGCAATTTTTTTGTTTTTTTATTTTATTTTAAAAAATAGTATTTTAATTTACAAATATTTAGACATGTTTTTAAGGTATGTACTAATTTAGTATTTTAAATAGCCTTGTCATAGTCAAAAAATATTAAAATATATTAAAAAATGCCTAAACGCCTTTTCACGCCTTTTTACGCCAAGGCCCGCCTAGGCTTCTAAGGCTTAAGGCTTGGCCTCCACGCCTCGGTCACGCCTCGCGTTTTTTAGAACCTTGACAAATCTTGAACAAATCTCGTACATATTTTTGTTAAACACTTCTTGTTATTAATTTGTTTTGGTTTTAAGAAAATAGTTTCTTTAAAAAACTGTTCGGAGTTACTTAAATAGTTTAATTTTATATTAAATGGCTTTAGTAACGGTATTTCACTTAGGACATGCGGGCTTCTGCCAACGCTTCATTAAGGACTTTTCTAAAATCAGTCGACCTTTAACAACCCTTTTATCCAAAGATGTCCCATTTGTCTTTGATGAAGCATGTGTCTCATCCTTTGAGCACCTCAAAGACGATCTCACTTCCGCTCCTATCATGCAACCTCTCTCCCATTTGAGCTCATGTGTGATGCATCTGATTTTTAACTTGGTGTCGTGCTTGTCCAACGAGTTGACAAGTTCCCACATTTCATATATTATGCTAGCCAAACCCTTCATGATTCTCAACTTTATTACACGACCATCGAAAAGGTGTTATTAACGGTCGTGTTTTCTCTATCATCGTGTATACAGACCATGCCGCCCATAAGCATCTTCTTCATAAGAAGGATTCCAAACCATGATCGATACTGTGGATTCTCTTACTCCTAGACTAGACTCACACCCAGTACAAAGTTTCGTAGGAGTCATTGAGATCGCTTTAAAAGGAACTAAGTTCAGTAAGTACGTGGTAGCATAGCCGATGGTGTGGATCCCATTAAAGTACGTGATTATTTATAGTATTTCGAGAAAAAGATAATGAAAAGTGAAACATGTCAAGAAATGAGTTGTGTGGTTAATATAAGAAAAAGACAACCTAACTTGAATGAACTTAATACATGTTTCGATTGTAAGATTATATGGACAAGTAATGTGAAGAATGGGTTAATGTTCATGAAATAAACGGAATGGTAAGATGATATGATTAAATGGGTAATTAAGCAACCTAAAGAGGTTTAACCCATAAGTAACACAAGAGAGTGTTTACTAAAGGCTTTCAATGAAAAATAAGTATTTTTTAATATGGTGCTTGCACGTGTTGAAAGGACATTTTTAAGGAAAATACTAAGCTGAATTTGGGATGTGTGAAAGGGTAATTTCGGTGAAAGATGTGCCTTTCCTTAACTAAAAAGGTATTTTTTTTAAAGTATTTAATCGAGAGTGTTAAATTAAGGAATAAATATCAAGTTAAGTAAAAAGGGGCTCTTTTATAGAATTAATGTGAATTAATTAGAACAAGTAACATTTCGGAATAAAATGTTCTCATGCATTAATGTATGTGCATGTATATGTATAAACAAGGTAATTACATGTGCACATAGGTATAACATGTTAGAGTCTCTTTTCTTACGCTCGATTATATATTGCATTGGTGTATTTTCCTACTGGGCATTCGGCTTATTCCTTCCTATTTGTTACAGTAAGTTGTGTGCGGTTTCATATGTTAAGAGCGTTATACAAGTAAAAATTCTTTTATTTTACATTAATAGCTCTCTATGCTTGGATTCCAAGGACGCTTCCCACGGGTGAAATTTTAATTAAATAAACTTGGATTGATTTAAATTGGAATCTGATGCTAAACAAGTGAAATTTTAATTAAATAAACTTGGATTAGCAACATTTATTAGGTAGTCTCATCGTACTTCACACCTAATGTTCGGATCGAACTAGGTTGACCATGGGTAATCCACAAATCCAGGTTTAGGGCATTACACAATATGTTCAGCAACACCTTGTCCAAGAAAATAGAGAGAATTATAAGGAAGAAGATTCCAAGAAAGAAGATGAAAAGCAGAAAGCAGTGCATCCTTTTAAGGAGTCTAAGAAGAAAAATTTCCAACGCATTTATTCCATGTGTACAAGAATTACACGAGAAACATGTAAAGTCCCTCAAACTTCTCTCCCCTCCAATCCTAAATGATTAATTTCATTCTTTCGAACTATGGCCATCCTTCCCCGGATTTTTGGATTTTCCTTTTCTCCTCCTCCATCTCGGGTCGTCGCTCGTGCTCACAGTGGAAATAAAGAGAGAGGATTTTCCTTTTCTCCTCCTCCATCCCGGCTACGATCATCATCGACGTGGGGTGATGTGAAGAGATAAAGTCACCAACCTATTTTTCACAAAACAGGTAATAGAACATGTTGTTGCATCGAGAGAACGGAATCAAAGGTAAATTGATGCTTGCAAAAAAAATTAGATCAGAGGTTCGGGGGCTAAGTTACAAAATGGGAAGGTGTTAGGAACCCCTCCGGCCCTTTCGGTCTCTCATGGTATTACATTACTATTTCCCTTAATTTCTCTGTATAGTGTGTGTGTGTGTGTGTGTGTGTGTGTGTGTGTGTATGTAAGTGGAGATTCGAATTGCTAAACTCACGTCATAGAAAAGACGAAATGAGGTTGTCCATAGGAATGTTCCCAAAATAATAACTAAAAATATGATGTGTGCGCTTGTCAAGAAATTGATTGCTATGATGAAATGATAATATATTCTAGAGAAGATTCGTATATTAATCAAAAATATAATATATGTAAATAATATACGGATAAAATAGGAAAAAGAGAAAAATGGGAAAATAGGACTCGAGTCATGAATCTGAGCCCAAGACGCCTACGTAGCCTATGAAGGCATTAAAGTCCACGTAGTTCGCATGCGGCACAAAGATGGGGTTTATATCATAAATTCAAATGGGAATTTTATTATATGTGTGTGAGAGAAATGGGTTTTTTAGTTTTGAGAAAATGTGGTGATGAATCCCGTTGGAATTTATAGGTGTAACCCTCTTTTTCTTGTATTAGGATTTTATAGAAATTATGTTATGTGCAATATTACTAATAAAGGATTGAAGACTAATATGTGTATGATCTAAAGTAAAACCTAAATTAAGAACTTATATAACTAATGCAAAAAATAAAGATATTTAAAGAGATAGAAAAATGTTTGAACCTTCTTTGGAGACTTGGAGATTGATTTTGATTAATGATGAGACTCCTTGGAAGTGAATGAAGAATGTAGGAAGATTTTTCTAAATTAGGTGTGAAAGTGATGGAAATGAAATGGTTTCAAAAAAGGAAACCTCGTTGACTTAAGAAGAATGTTGTTGAGGTCACTAAAGTTGATTTTTCTGAGGTGTATTGGAAGGTGAGATCATTGTCCCCTTATATAGGGTTAGAGTACTACAGAATTGGAATTGTCTTTGCCCTTCCCGTCGGCAGGTAACCCTAGACACACTACCGATAGGTAGGAAAATGGACCTGCCAAATGGTCGTCTTATGTAGATTTTCTGAAAAAACATTCATAAGATGCAAATCATAAGTCCAAATCACACACGAGGCATACCATTAGAAAATTTATTCAGATACATTTGATAATCCTTTGGGTTTGCTCCCCGATCCAGGAGTTAACTTTGGTTCGAACGGGGGCACAAAAGTGCCCGTCAGTCCTTTGGACAGGAGATCATCGAACGGTGATGGATCGTTCGTCCAAACCATGAGTTCAAATCATACACGGAGCGGATTATTGGAAAGAATGCGTGAGTCACTTCAATGTTCTAAAGTGTATCACTCGATTCCGAGAGTTGACTTTAGTTAAAACGGATCCCAGAAACACTTGGTGACCTTTCAGAGTAAAACAAGCCATTCTTCCATACCGTAAGGCTAATTCATGCACGGGGTGGACCATTGGAAAGGAAATTTAGTTACCTTCGAAGATTCATTCAGTCTCATTCGATCGGAGGATTTGACCTTGGTCAAACAAGTCCGGATAGCACCTGGTGGCCTTTGAATTTATTTTTGGGGGAAACGGATCATTTATCTGAACGATTATGCCATTTCATGTAAAGGGTGGACCATTGAAAAGGGGTATCGGTGTCCTTCGAAGATTCATTGAGATTACTTGTGACACCCCGCCTAATAAAATACCGGGTGATCAGTCCTATAACAAATTCAAACAGGAATCTCAGTTGGATCATCCTTAGCATCACTGTCGAAAACTTTTTAAGACTTACTAACCACCTAGTATTCCAAAAACTAGTGCCAATTTTAACTTTGATTAAACAAAACAGTACATGCGGAAATAAATATAAACCATTCACACAACTAAATAAAACTCAAATGAAATAATTAATTACACAACTTGCCGAATAAACCATCGGCCACCAAAGTGAAATAATCCAATACAATATTCAACATCGGAATAAAACAAATCTGAAAATTGAACTGAAAGTCTGGGCGACATGCCCTAAAAATAAAAATGGAACTGATGAGTGATTCCTACTGCAGGAATGAATGATGCGTCTTATCCAAACTCCTTCTAGCATCCACATATGCCTCAGCTCCATGTCCCTGGAATAGAATATCAATCCTGGCGTCCCTGTGGCTAGACACCTAAAAGGTTTTGAAAATAGTTTTATAGCAAGGGTTAGAACCCAAAACATTTTGAAAATATTTAGCAAGTGAATTAACTGCAGTAATTTAAAATGCATGAATGCGCTTTATATTTAAGTTAGTGTCGCACTCCCTTGTGGACATTCTCACCCCTCCACTATTATGCACACCTATCGGTTACGTTGACCCCCACCTAGTTGCACTACCCCATCCAACTAGTCCTAGTATAACCTCCCCATGCCATACTACTCCAACCCGAGTATAATTATTCACGAATTATAAGTTATTTCACCAATTAACTTAATTAATTCCTTCTTAAAGAATAACATATAACTGTGTCACAAGTTATATAAAGTAAATACATCACACACTGTATTATTACCCGTATATAATATCTTCTACCATTATATACGTACCTTTACCACAACATCCACACATATGATATACGTATATCCATCCCTTCGAGTTTACCCTCGCCAGATGATTCCCTCTAAAATGCTATCTCACTAGGTGTGCTCACAAAACCTAGTTTTCCCCAAGTTGGAATTGCTCACCAATTTGGACCAAAATATAAACGAAGTGGAGGCGGTCATATTCCTTTCCTGAAAGTGAGATTAATCCCTCATCCATATATACCGGATGCTATGACCTGGGGATATACTCGCCCTACTCCTCAAGCTAGGGGATTCACCCACATCGCGCAACCTCCCTTGATAGCATTAGAGTATATAAATTGAATAAATATCTAGTCACTGATATTTAATATCACACATAATATATACACGTATATATGTACTATCACTATACCGTATATATATAATATAAACTTTGAATTTATCGTGTACTCAAAATCCCGTACACTGCCTGTAATTTAATATCACACACAATATATACACGTATATATATATATACTATCACTAGACCGTATATATATATTATAAACCCCGGCTTTACCGTGTACTAAAAATCCCGTACACTGCTTGTAATTTCCTGAGTCTGTGGCCTGACTCAACGTAATTAATTTTCTCACTTAATAATTTATCGTCTTCCTGAGTCTGTGGTACGACTCTAATATATTTAACTCATACTTCAATTTATATAATACGTTCCCCGAGTCTATGGTCCTACTCCAATTAGATTAATTGACACACTTATTAATTTAATACCTTCCCGAGTCTATCACCTGACTCTAATTAAATTAACTAACACACTTATTAATTTAAAACCTCCCCGAGTCTATCGTCCGACTCTAATTAAATTAATTAACACACATATTAATTTAATACCTCCCCAAGTCTATCGTCCGACTCTAATTAAATTAATTAACACACATATTAATTTCATACCTCCCCGAGTCTATCGTCCGACTCTAATTAAATTAATTAACACACATATTAATTTAATACCTCCCCGAGTCTATCGTCCAACTCTAATTAAATTAATTGACACACTTATTAATTTAATACCTTCTTGAGTCTATCACCCGACTCTAATTAAATTAACTAACACACATATTAATTTAATACCTCCCTCAGTCTATCGTCCGACTCTAATTAAATTAACTAGCACACATATTAATTTAATCATACCCGAGTCTACAATCCGACTCTAATTAAATTAATTATCACCCTTATTAATTTAATAACTTGACCCAACCATTATTCCCGGACTCGCTCACTTGGCCCATACCTTAATATTTCCCGAGTCTATATTCCGACTCTAAATTTATTACTCTCTCAATAATTAATTAAATACTTAGGTGTCATTTAATCAACATACCCGGACTCGCTCACTTGGTCCATTTTAGCTCTCATAATTTCATTCCCACATTTTTGCCCACAATGTGTCACACATGAATCTCCATAAAGTTTCCAATTATATTTACCTATGATTATCAATATACCCCGAACTCGATCACTTGGCCCGAAATTAAATATTTCCCGAGTCTATATCCCGACTCTAAATTAATTAGTTTATCTCCAAACTTAATTCACTACCTTGGCGTCGCTTAGCCAATATACCCGGACTCACTCACTTAATCCGTATCTCCCTATTTTAGAATAACATTCATCAAATTCATCCATAAAGTGCTCCACATAAATTTCCCCTAGTCCCAATTACTTTTCCCCATAATTACTAGGAATATGCGTTTCATAATTTTTTTCTCACTAATTAATGTATGGAAATTAATTTAATTAATTAATTTTCCCCTTATATCACAAACTGGATGAACTGCTCAGATTTTCCCATCGTCGATCGACCGATGCCCCCCGATCGATTGATCGACCCCTTCGTGGCAGATCTTCTTCCCCACTGATTTCCACCATTAACGAAATTCAAGGTTTTTGACCCATAATCTAAAATTCTAATTACATCATCCCACCACAAAAACATGGTTATTCCATATCCAACACATCATAGGGACCTTAAGATAATCAATTTCTCCACTTATATCATACTTTTCGAAATGGGTTTTTCTCCATAAAAATCCAATGATCTATTTTACAAATCTCAAATTTCAGATTCAATTTCCACCCCTTTTCGTTCTGGATTTCTCATTCAAATCATACATACATACTTAGAGATCTATCACCCATCTAAATCTTACTTTGAATCTCATTCAAGTGTTCCATAAAAAAAAAAAACCATTTTTGTACCCATTTATCCCCAAAACGAATTTTAGTATACGCATCACTAAAATATGAATTAGATATCACAATTTAGGAGTAAAAACAGTTAACCACTTGCCTGGAATTACTCGTAGGGTCTGATCCGTTGTTGATGTCCTTTAATTTGGCTCCAATAACCTCCAATTTTCTCTTGATTTGCTTTCCCCCAAATCCCCTCTCAAACCCTAGGTTTAGGGTTATGTTGGCTGCCATTCCTTAATCTCCCAATTAGGTTAAAAACCCTTAAGCCCATTTTTAGCCTAATGGGCTTAACTAAAATAGCCCAAATCACCCCGTGTGGGCCCGACTATGCCCAAAAATGCCCCGAGACCCAATTACTATCTCCGGGTACTCTTTTCTGACTATCTCGACCCATCCAGACACAACCGCGCACTCAGAACTGGCATCCGAATTCATTTATAAAAAACCTTATCTCACACCCAATTTAGTCTATACCGACTGCCGGCTGGGATAAGTGCATACCCCGTCATTAATACCCGAAATGACGTAATTAAATTATTACTATTCACTTAGTAAATAAATTTCCCTAAAAATTAACCATACACTCCCCGATTAATATATATATATATATATATTGCCATAATTAATTCAATTAAAATTACAACACACAAGTAATTTAAAATTCCCGAATTAATTAAATATTAAATGCACAAAAATATGGGATGTTACATTACTCTGACGATAAAGTTGACTGGGGTTAAAACGGGACATGGGAGCGCCCGGTGGCCGACAAATCAATTTTTGGTAGTAAAATGGTGCATTCGTCCGAACCGTTATGCTGATTAATGCATGGGATAGACCATTGGAAAGGTGTTTTTAGTTCCCTTTGAAATTTCATTGAGATTTTGCTCTGACGATGAAGTTGACCGGAGTCAAACGCGGTCTGAGCACGACCGATGGCCTCTAGATCGGTACTCGAAATATGACTTAGATTTTTAGTGATCGAGGAGGTTCTAGGGACCTAAGGAGAGACTTGGGGGTCTTAGAATGTGGTTTCTGTAGAGCCCCTTTATGGGTGAGCTTGTAACAAGTGAAAGTCATCGAATGGACACCATATGATGTTTTGGGAAAGAGGTCAATTATGCAGACCAAAGGGATAAGGATGACCATTTCAGAGGGTCAAGGTCGATTCTAAGAACCTAAGGTAATGCTTAACATGGCCAATTCTACGGTCCGAGGCAAATTCTGAGGATCTAAAGTTATGGCAATAAATTATGCGGGTCGAGGTCAGTTTTGAGGACCTAATGTGGGGCCGATCAATTTTACGGGTTCAGATCAATTCTGAGGATCTAAAGCTAGGGCGACCAATTCTGGGGGTCGAGGTCAACTTTAAGGACCAAAAGTAGAGGCGGCCAATTATGTGGGTTGAAGTTAATTTTGAGGACCTAAACTTGGGGCGACCAATTCTGGAGATCGAGGTCAATTCTGAGAACCCAAAGTAGAGGTGATCAATTCTGCGGATCGAGGTCAATACAGAGGACCCAAATTTGGGGCGACTAATTTTGTGGGCCGAGGTCAATTCTGAGGACCTAAAGTAGAGGTGATCAATTCTACGGGTCGATGTCAATTCTGAGAACCTAAAGATAGGGTAACCAATTCTGCGGGTCGAGGTCAATTTTGAGGACCTAAATTAAAGGTGACCAATTCTGCGGGTCGAGGTCAATTCTGTGGACCTAAAGTAGTGGTGACCAATTATGCAGGTGAGGTCAATTCTAAGGACCTAAAGTTGTGGCAACCAATTCTGCGAGTTGAGGTCAATTATGCGGACCTAAAGTTGTGTTCTCTGGGGAGTCTTTAATTTACTTTTTTTGAAACTCTTCTGGGGAAGAGGCTTCTGGCTAGGGATTATGTCTTTTTAAGAGGATATAGCTTTGCTTGGGGAAGCTGAAATTCTTATGGTGGATTTATTGGGATAACACTTAGTCTGAAATTTTTTCTAGGGAAATAGTTAATGACTTGAGGCTTCAGTATTCTTTTAGAGAATGTGTTTCTCTGAGATGCTACCGAGGAGAGATATCCTAATGGCCTATAGCTCTACTGGGGAAGTTATATTTGGAAGTTTTGATGGGGAAACCTTTAATTTTTGAGGTTTTGATTTTGGCTATGGAAGTTGGATTTTGAAGTTCCGCTCGGGAATTGTAGTGGGCTCCGGGGATGCAGGTGTGCCATTTTAGGGTTTAAATTGGGGATAAGAACGTTGAGAGCTTGAAAAGGTTTTTTTATGAAGGAATGCTCCAATATTTATTTGGCAATTTTAGGAATTTTTCAAAGAATTTTTGGAATTTTCTAGGATTTTTTGTACGAAATTTTCAGGGGGTTACCGACTGGCATGTTGCAAGGGTTGTCGTTTGGCAATGGAACGATATTCTGAGATTCCTTGGGAAGGGGAAGAGGTAAGTTCCGATCAGTGCATGTAAGGGGACTTCCGATAGGCATGCACCTTGGCCTCTTATAAAAAGGGGTGAGTTCTCTTCATTTTTCACAGTTTCTAGCATTCAGATTCTCTCCACTTTCTTGATAAGATTCGTTCCCATACCTTTTTCTTTCTTCGAGTAGCATGATCCACGTGTCATGGTTGGGTGTCAACAATTGGTCAAACCTATAGGGGCGGGCTAGTGTGCCCCTCGCCTTGGGAAATAAAAATGCCTTCGATTGGTTTGAGCTACTTGTTGATGGTCACTCTCTGTTGTACGAGTTTTCACATCACCGGTTGTCTAGGGTGAGGAACACTAGTGGATATGTAAGTATTAATGACCTTTGGCATTATTTTTCTTTTTTTTTCTTGAGTTGACAAAAGGTTTCTTCATTTTGACAGACTGACAAAGCTTCGATGAGCTTTCGTTCCCGAGGGATGACGGGGTTTAAGGATGTGTGGGAGTACCTTCTGGCGACGGTATGCTAGGTAGTTTCCCCTACGATAATTGGTCGCCTAGCGTCTTCTTTCGAAGAGACACCGTGATATACTTTTGTTCTATGCGCACTACAGGAGAGGTGGTGGGACACTACCCACACCACTCATTTTGGATTCGTGGGGATGACAGTGACTTCCATTGGTGTCCAACAGCTGCTGGGCATTGACTGCGATGGCAACCAGATTGAGGTGGATCAATCTTTGAGAGTGACACCCGAGACAATTTAGGTTGTGTTAGGATACGTGGGGAGGATAGTATCCGGTCATTCGATCTGCATTTTGGCTTTATGGTAGATGATTTTGAGTCAAAGGATCGATGAGATGGATGGGCTTCAGGTATGGAAGATGACCCGTTTATTCATTCTTCTTCTGTTGGGGGGTTTCTTGGTGGCGTCGAGCGGCGATGTTGTCCACTTATGGTTTTTACCAATTTTTGGGGTATTTTTATATATCCCTCTCTATGTTAAGGTAGCCTAACCTTAGCGACCCTTTATTATTCTTTGGATTCTTTCATCCGGTTCTGTCGATAGACCTTTACTTGGGCCACATTTCTTCTAGAGGTAATTCTCACACTTCTCTATGCTTTTCTTTTCATTTTTCCTTTTGATTTTGTTCTGATTGTTGACTCTTATCCTTCAACAAACGTGGTTTTATGAGGTGATCGGGCTCAATTCCTATTTGATTGATTTTTATGATGAGGAGGTGGGGGACTTTTATCAAATGTACCGATGGCGGAAGTCCAACCGGTGGTCGAAGCAGACTCCTTCTTTATCGGAGGTGCATCATGACTTGAACACCTTGACGAGCGACCAGTTTATTCCATTTTCTTTTGAATCTTTTATTGAAATTTTCTCTATTAGTGCAAATATTGATCTTGATTGGGAATTGTAGGTGACCTTCTATCCCTGGGGGACAGTTGTATAGTACATGGGGGTGACTAGGGTGCATGTGCAGATGCGCCGACTACTGACGCACGAGTTCGGCTACTCTTGGTATTTGGGGTAGATAGTGGTTCAATAGAATGTGGAGGATGAGGTGGTGGTCCCACCGATGGTGCCCCAAATGTACATGAGGCGGGTGTGAGGGATGTCGGAGGAGCCTTGGACGGCGGCTATGATTGATGATCCCTATTCGTCACATATGGATACAGTGGCGACCTATGACTACATAGACTTTGTGACGATCTGGCAAATGTCAACTTGAATCTATGATGTAGTGAACGTTATTTCACCTCCTATGGCTTCGGGCAGGGGTACAAGAAGGCCGATGGGGTCCGCCCACAGTACAGGTAGTGCATCGTCCAGTTGTCTTTTTTACTTTTCCTCTTTTTTCTTATTTTTCCTGAAAAATGAAGCAAGTGGGGTTATATATAAAATGAATGAAATTTTTTTATTTATCTTTTCTTTAAATGAGTTAATCTACATGCACTTTTTACTTTGTTGCTAAGAACGTAAAAAGGATGGGATATTAAAATAAGTACAGAGAAAATTTATTTTGAGAAAGGATGAGTAAAAATGGATAATATAGGAAAAACAACCTGAATTTATTGAAATAAGGATTTGTTTTTTTACATTTTTGATTTTGACGAAAAAGGAAAGTTAGAATTTTTCCAAAATAAGGGGGTGCCGATCGGCATACCCCTTGTCCTACCCATCGACAACCGAGTCCAGTCAAATCACCCTAAGGCTTTGATTTCACTTTCTGCATCTTCAAAGTACTTGGTGGGGCAGTCATCTATTCGGTTTCCTCAGATTTCTTGTTATTTAGAAAAGGTTTCCATGTATAAAAGGGGGTAAGGTGGTGAGGTTTTTTCACCCATTCACATTTTCTCTTCTTTCTTGCATATATCTTGCCTTTTATCTTTTATTTATCAAAATGGACCTTCCCATGAGTGCAGAATATGTTTCATATCTCAAGAAGTTAAAATCTATTATCTATACAATATAGATTAGGATGCTTTTAACTTGCACCGAGTCTTTTTGTGGCGCAATTCGTCCATCGACTGGAATATGCTGGCAGCGGTAGCACAATGATTGTATTTCGAGGATCATGTTTTTTTCTTTGGTTTGGATGAGTTTTGTCCTACCTATGAGGAGTTTTAAGCTATGTTGGGGGTTAGTCCCAGTGTGGCGGAGTCCATGCCTGGATTCTTTCGATCTTCTCGGGAGATGTTAGCAGGATTTCTCCACATCTCTCATTTGGCAGCACGATCATTGGTCATGAGGATAATGATTTATCTCCCAACTATCCTATATTATGTGCGTCTGTGGGACTTCAATGATACGGGCCATGCCAGAATTATCACCCTGGGCTTAACTTCGAAGCTACTGCTGGTGATCGGGGACCTAATGGAGATACAACCAATTATGGAATTAGGAGAATACCGATACGATCGATTAGTTGGCATACGAAAGACCTCAATCTATTTCCCCGGGAGGCTCCTTCGTCAAGTCAAATGGGAATAAATTGAGCCTTCCCATACCCTAGATTTCTTCCTTATAGAGTATTTGACTGAAGGTTTGTTCATGTGGTTGTGTTCTCTGCGTGAGAATCGTTGACCATTAACCCATCCTTCTCAATCTGTTAGTAGGGTTTGTCATGTTTTGGGGGATTATATGAAATGGCTATGGAAGAGGATAATGGCTAATATCTTGGTAGAGTAGACTGGAAAAAGATGGTTTGTCATGTTCGACACTAAAGAGGGGGCATGTTGGTTTTCTCTAGGATGGTAAGGCCTATCTCTCCATAGAGTGCCTTTGGCATACCAACCAAGTAGGGGAAGTTTGGGGGCCTCAAGTAGCAGATGATGATAGGCTTGGGTCTTTCGACAGCTACGAATATGATCTTTATGAAGTTGGTGTTTATGTGTGAAGCTTTTGTGATGGAGATGTGTTTGGTTGTTTTTGGTTTGTTTTTAGTTTTGGGGAATAAATTAGGGAAGGTTTGGTAGTTTGTTAGGGGAAGTTTGGTTGGCGGGGGTGGTTGTTTGACTCCCTAAACAAATATTTCATGTATTTGTGTTGAATTTCTCCCATTATGGAATAAAAAAGGATTTTAATTATATTTTTGTGCCTCTTAATGAGTTTTACTTTTAAAATATCTATACCAATCGCTAAGCCATACATAATCCTTTTGTTCATGTAAATGATAAAATGAATTGTCGTTCTCAGAGGTAAGAAAAAATAGCATTTTGTGAAAAATAAGGGGACTATGCCCATGTAAAGTGTATGAGCTGCCTATGTACCTCTGGATATTTTGAAAATTTTCTGAGTTTCATTTTGAAAGAAAAAAGGTTTTTTAAAGGATCAGGCCCCACATAATTCTTAATATAGGGAAATGAATAAAAAAATTAAATAGAAGGGGGATGAAAGGAGTTGTATCACGCCGAGATTTCAGACCAAGGGTAGAATTTTTTAAAATAGTCCATGCTCACTAGATGCGAAATCTCTTCTCTGTCAAGGTCAGTGAGCATAGCGGCACCACTGGATAAGATCTTATTCATAATGTAGGGACCACTCTAGTTTGGTCTGAATTTCCTTCTTGGTCCCAGACGAGTTCTATAATTTCTTTGAGGTCTAAGTCCCCTTCTCGAACACCACGTTCCTTGACTCTTTGGTTAAACGATCGTGTTATCCGGTAATAGAACTGTTGCATGTCATATAGAGCCTTTAGCCTTCTTTCATCTAAGAGCAACAACTCATCGAAATTACTCTGATGTCAGTCTTCCTCGTTGACTTTGCTCTTCAGCATAATGCATAATGAATTCATTCATAGTTCAATGGGTAGGACTACTTCCATGTCGTATACCAGAGAGTAATGGATATCCCCAGTAAAAGCCCAGATTGACGTGCGGTAACCCAAGACGGCGTAAGTGATCTGATATGCCCAATCTCAGTAACTTTCAATCAGCTTGTTGATGATTGCTTTGAGGTTCTTATTTTTGGCTCTCGTACTCGTCGACCAATTTCGTGACTTCTGCCTCAAAATATAAACCATTATCTAGACACTATCTCATGCAGAACCCTGTATCAACAAATGAAGTTCTTTCGAATGAACTTGGCTATCTTTTTTGCATTCAACACTACATATAACTCGGCTTCAGCCCATTTAGTGAATTAATCAATAACAACTAGGATGAACTCATTCCCATTAAAAGCTTTTGATGTAACTTTCCCTATGATATCGATGCCCTAGGTGGAGAATAATCATGGAAAATCATGTTGTATAATTCTCGCGGAGGTAACTGCTAGAGATTGGCAAACTATTGGCATTAAAGGCATCTCCGAACATAGACGGTGTAATCCTGAGCTATGGTGGTCCGACATTACCCCTATCAGATAATATTCTTAGTGAGTATATGTCCATTCATGTGGGGTTCGCATTCCCCACTATGAATTTTTTGCTTTATTTCTTCAATGTCAGCCTTTGCGATGCAGTGCAAATAGGTTCCATTGAAGTTTCTTTTTAATAGTGCTTTATCGCAGATAATGTATTGAGAATCAAATTTGTGAAGGGTTGCACAATATTTCTTGTCGGTGTCTTGGGGGTACCTATCGTGCTTGAGGAGGTGCTAAATGTCATAATACCAGCATTCGACCATATTAGAATCCTCTTTTGTGACGAGCTCAATGTGGTAGCAGTGGGTCGATTTATCTTATTTTTAAACTATGATGGGGGCCATGGTTATTCCTTTGGGCATGTTGACCATGGAGGCTAAGGTAGCAAGGGCATCTACGAAGATGTTCCTTGCTCAGGACAAGTAATAGAAGGTGATATCTCAAAACTGGGAGGCCAACTCTTCTAGGTGGGCGTAGAAGGGTAAGAGTTTTTCGTCTTTGACTTTTCATCTTCTAATGACTTGGTCAATGATGAGGGAAGAGTCCCTGTATACATCTAAGCACGGGGTCCCTTTATTGAGAGAGACTTTGAGGCTTACGGTGCATGACTCATATTTGGTCATATTATTGGTGTTGGGGAAATCTAACTTGATGGCAATGGGAGTTTGGGAGTCATCAAGGACGATTAGAAGTATCCCAATGCCTTATCCTTTTTGCTGGAAGCACCGTCAAAGAACATCTGTCGGAGTTCTTCCTGAGAGGTTCAAAGGATATCTTCCTTCGAGAATTTGGAGATCCAAATGTCAGCTGCTTCCATGGGGTAGTCAGCAAGGTAGTCATTGATGGCTCTTCCTTTCATGTCTTTCTGCATGACATACACAACATTGAACTTAGCTAAAAGCATCAACCATAGGGACATTTAGCTAGACAGGGTGGGTTTCTCAAGCAAGTATTTGATAGGATCCATCCAGGACACAAGTCTGATGAGAAAAGCGAGCATGTAGTGCAATAATTTATGAGAGACTCAGACAAGGGTGACACATGCTTTCTCCAAGGCAGTATAGTTGACTTCGTACTTGGCAATTTGTGGTTGGAATAGTAGATGGCCCTTTTTTTTATGGGATTCTCTAAGGTATTGGGCAAGCAAAGCCCCAGTTACTGTGTCTGTTACGGTCAAGTATAAATTTAGAGGAAGACCACGCTACGGTGGAATGAGTACCGGAGGTCCGATAAGGTAACACTTTATTTGGTTAAAGGCTTCCTAATATGCCTCATTACAGACTTTGGGGGAATACTTTCGGAGGTGTTTAAAGATAGGTCCATAAATAGAAGTCAGTTGGTTGATGAACCCGCTGATATACTTTAATTTTCCCAAGAATCCTCGGACTTCCTTCTCCATTCGGGGTGGTGGAATTTTTAGTATGGCTTTTAGTATGGAGGGGTATACATCAATTCCTTTATCTCTAACCATGAATCCTAAAAGCTTTCCTTTGGTGATGCCAAAAATGCACTTCTGTCGGTTAATTCGTATCTGATATCGCCGTAGTCATTCGAAGAACTTTTAAAGGGCGTGAACATGACCTTCCCGAGTCTTAGACTTAATTATCATATCATCCACATATCCCTCGACTTCTTTGTGAATCAGATCATGAAATATGGTTATGGCAGCCCTTTGGTAGGTATCCCCTGCATTTTTTAGACCGAATGGCATAACTGTGTAACATAAGGTTCCCCAAAGGGTGATGAATGCGAATTTTTTCTTGATGACCAGGGTGCATCTTGTTTTGATTGCTCATGTCAAACCAATCAATAAATGACTTGAGAGTACACTGGTCGTGTTGTCCATGATCATGTAGATATTAGGTAGTGTGTAATCATCTTTTGGATATTTAAATCCCGATAGTCAATGAACATTTGGACTTTTCCTCTTGATTTTAGCATAGGTACAATGTTGCCTAGCCTTATGGGATATTCAATCACTCGAATGAAGTCCACGTTCAATAATTTGACCACCTATTCTTTAAACTTGAATAAACATTCGGTACGGAGCTTTCGTAATATCTATTTCACCGATTTATATTTCAGGAGGGCTAGAATCTCATGCCTATTTATCTCGGGATGAATGTTGGGCATGCCGTCGTAGGACCATGCAAAGACATCCATGAATTCCTTTAATAATTATTTGAGTTGCGCACGCTAAGGGTGGACCCTATCCTAATCTCGCGCTGTTGGCTACTAAAACCGAGATTGATAATAAGAGTATCATTATTATTAATCTGAACGCGATTATGTTGTTTATTATTAACCATTTTAAGATTAGTTAAGAATTGTTCATTTGCAAAATCATCATCATCAAGAGTTCGATTAAAATTAAGAAAATTAATATAAGGCACGTCAAGATCTTTATTTATTTCATTTTTAGGAAAAATAGCATTAAGAACCTCATCAAGGGAGGTCTCGATTACAATATTATAAAAAAAAAGGAACAACAAAAGAGGAAAAGATAGGATAAACATATGGGTTGGTTTCCATTTCAGCAGATGGAATTTGTATGTCATTCCAGTTGAGGAGGGGTCATCAGTGGCCTTGATCAGGATGGGCTGATGCGATGATGTAGAGTCTGAGTGTATCATGTTGAGTTTTAGCCCCAGTGTTTGTAGATTGGACAAGTCCTCGGAGTCACTTCCCTCAGAAACCTCGGTAACAGCTATAACTTTCTCAATAAGGGGTTGTACATGATTGTGGGAGTCCTCGTCCTAGGAGTAACTATCTTAAAAGAAGATCTCCATCCCTAGCTTCATCTTCCTATCCACGTGATCATACCATGGTTTGGGAAAGCCACAGAAAGGATAATCCTCACCTTCTTTGACGAATATTCCATTCAAGGAATCCCTTTAAACAGTGTTGGTAGAGCAATATGAGTTCCTCTGATGAAGGTTGATAATCCAGGCCACATGGAGGAAAGGCCTTCTGAAGTACTATGGGTTCAAGGATCCCCTAATTTCATCATCTTAGACCCAGTCCAGGCATAAAGTGAATATTCTTAAATATCTGTATCACGTTGACGTTGCCATAAGGGTTGTTCTTTGGACATACTTGATATTTGAAATCATCCCCTGTTGAGAGTGTGATTAGGCACATATTCTTCGTATTTATCCCCTTAATTTCGGTATTTTTATGATCCCGTGTAGTGTAAATATCTGGGATTTGTCTCGTATTTATGCTACTAACCCCTTTTGGCAAGTATTTCGTGTTTTGTGTATTTCTCATGTGTTTTACAGGTATTTCATGCAAGTTAGTGCGAAGGAGAACTCAAAACAGTGAAAGAAACCAAGAAATGGAGAGTTGAAGGGCATTTTCGTAATTTTTCAGCCTTAATCCGGAGGTGGACCAACTAGAAAGTTGAAGAGCTCTAAATTACAAGAACACTGAAAAAACGGCACCTCAATCCGAGCTACGGTGAAGAAGTTACAATATTTTGAAGTTGCGCGATAATGAAGAGACACGGACCGGTCTGGATGTGCGAATTTCTGTCATTAATTATGCAGATTTTATGGTGATTGGTTGGCAAAAACTTGTGCCACAAGCGAAATTTGATGTCAAATTCGTGCAACTTGGTGCTATAAAAGACCAAGCCCTACCTCATTCCAAGGGGACTCTAAATTAGAGAGAGAAATTTATTTTTTTTAGAAATCCTTTTTAGTTTTTCATACTTTTAGAAAAGCCCTAGTTTGTATGTTTGAAGATTCAAGTTCATCTAGTGCAGATTTCAAGTATCAATTCTTCAATTCAATTCAAGTATCAAATTCCCTTCTCTTATTTAATCTCAATTCTATTTTCAATTTTCAATTGTTTTACAATTTGTTATCAATGTTTGTTAGATCCATAATTCCATGTATAGGTATGAATTTGTTTTCTAGAAAAATCATGAGTAGCTAAATTCCCAAGGGTTGGGGTACATGAACTCAATCCAAGGCAAATTATTTATGTAGAAAATAGAGGTTAAATTAAAATATTGATTGAATCGTGAATGGAAATTATATGAACATTGTAGATCTTTTAATCTCTCTTGCCCTAGGTACATGGGATGTTTAAGAATACGATGTGCGTATAATTATTTAACACCGCTTTATATTTACCTTTGATTTCGTATGGTGCGGGCTTGAACCTCATATACGTAATCCTTAGGAACTATAATGACTGGATTCATTCAAATTTATAATTTAGAATCCTAGTATTCTATACGGTAATTTGTTAAGGTTTGAGGGATTGTACTCCACCCTATTTTCTCATTCATCTTAATTAATTTAATTTCTTTATTTACCTATTTTTCCCTCTTCAACCATCATCATCTTTATCATTTTTTCTTTAGAAGTAATAAATCAATTAAATTATATCAAACATTCCCTGTGGATTCGATACCCAGACTCGCCACTATACTCCTTAAGAGTGTAGTTACAAGTTTAGGTTTTTTTTGTATTGAGATTGGAAGCCGATAACAACGACTAGCGTATTAAACGGACGCTCGGTTTTTTCACTCGATCAAAATGGCGCCGTTGCCGGGGAGTGTTTGTTATAGATTATAATTGACTTACGACTTCGTAAAAAAAAGTAAAAAAAAGTGAATAAAAATTTTTTTTGAAAAATATGGGTGTCACGTTTTTGAATTGCCCAATTTGAAATGTCTTATTTTAACTCTTTTGGTGGCTTTAATTGTTATGCTAATAGTGAGGAGGAGAATTAACTCACGATTTATGATCATTGGATCAATATTACTAAAGATGAGTCTCATAAATACAAGCCTAGTGCTAAGGCAATCCAAATTTATCAAAATCAATTGCTTGAAGAAGAAAGACTTGAAAAAGAATATCGAGAAAAAAATCGTTATTGAGAGCAAGAGTTAGATGCATTATTTGAACCCAATGAGGATTTTTCTTCCGATAGTTTTGAAGATGAAGTAAGTTTTCAACCAAATGAGGAATTCGAGGTGCTAGAACCAAGGAAGCCTACTTTGGAAGAACTCTTGCTTGATATAAAAAAGCAATCTGATGACCTTGCTGCTACCGAGTTGAAAATTTTAGCAACTTGCAAGGAGTTGAATGATTATTTTGACAACTTAGAGAAGGTCGAGACTTGCGCTTCACCTAATACTTCTGAGAATGAAATCATTGAGAGTGATCCAAGTTCTTTTGAATATCAACCTTTTATAAATATTTCAAAACCTATTGAGGTTGAAGATCATTTGTCTCCTTGTGTCCCCACTATTATCGAACCATTAAATCCATCACAAGAACTGGATGAATGTCTTGAGGATGGTGATCCGATTCTTGTATGGGAATGTTTTTTTGAGATGCTTCATCTTATGGGCCATACACTTAGACGTGTCACTCCACCAGACCCAATTGAAAATTTTGAGGGAGAAGATTTTGAGGACAAGGACTCAATGCTTGAATTATTTTCCAAGATGGACTCTTTTAGTTTGTGTTCTCCGCTTCCCATAATTCTTGAAAAATATTTGGGAAGTGATTCTATTTTTCTTGGATCCCAATGGTACTTGTCCCCCTATGAACCCAAATTCCTCATTATCCCCTTAAATTTTTTAATTGGTGATGGTTCATTTTTTAACATTTGCACATGCCTTCCGTTTTTCAAACGGAATTCTTATTTTTCGGGAGGCATGCATCTTAATGAGGGTACACCATTAATCCCTCAAAGTCAAATTTTATTTTGGGTGGACCCTCAAATTTTTCGACTTCTACTATATGAGTTACTAGAATTTCAAATCGTAGGTTGTACATAATTAGCTTTTTACTTTTATTTTTTTTATAATTCAGAGTAATTAGTTAGAGTTTTTGTTATTCTTTTTATTATGCTTGGTTCTAACATGTTTTGTAGATTCAATGGACTCGCACTCATCGGGGATCGCTCCATTTGGGTAATATCTTTCTTTTCCTCTATTTATGTTGTGTTCTTGATTCGCATTGAGGACAATGCAACATTTAAGTTAGGGGGTGTGGGATATTTCCCCATTTATTGTTTAGATTCATTGATTCGATCACATGTTCTTTCCAAGTGTGTTTAAAAAAAAATTGAAAAATTTTGAAAAAAACAAAAATATTTTTCTTCAAAATATATAAAAAAAAGGAATTTAAATTTTTCAAAAATAATACCTTTATTCTATTTAAAGTCTCAAATTGTTAACAATCAATTGCACTAAGCCAAAATTGACCGAAGATGGAAATTGAAAGAAAATTGACGACTTTACGAATAAGTGTGGAGATTGATAAAACCCGGTGAGATTTCGAGCCTTTCAATTTTTTATGAGTTTTTAAATCAATCCGAGTTTATGATTAACTCAAAGTTCTTTTCAGCGTTTTTAATAAGTCGTTGATGATCTCAATCCTTTGTTTTGATCGGTTATGGGAAATGTGTGAAATTTGTCTCGAAATTCGTGCTAAATATATCTCTAAACTTAACTAATCTCGAGATGCATATGGTAATGTGATTAGCAATTTGGACAATGAAGTAGGCCCTCATTTGTTACCCAAAAATATTAGCCATAAAAAGTTGTGAAAAACAAAATTATCCCTTTGCAACCCAATTTGAGCCTATAAAATATTTTTAAATCCGAAAAGTGTAATGAAAAGGGGCAAGAGAAAAACAAAAAAAAAATGTTCAACAAAAAAATAGTGAAAAAAAAATGAAAAAAATGAAAAAAAAGGAAAAAAAAAGAGAAAAAAATGAAAATTGAAAAAGAAAGAGAAAAATGAGCAAATGCCCGAGAAAGCACAAATGGACGTCATAAGGATATTTTCCAATTTCGAACATTCCATTCCAGTTTTTCCCCATTACACCTTAACCCCAAGAAAAGTCCTAACCGAGTCCAAATTGCAAAATTGGTTACCGCGTGGAGAGCTAAGACATGAAAAGATAATATGAGAGATTAAATGGTGTGAATTAGAGGTGATGTTTCCATTTCCAAATAACTGTATTCCGATGATGAGATTTTTCACCATAAATTTCCTTCTTTTCAATTTTGTATGCGTGAATTTGTGTCCATTATATTTACTCTTTCAATCATGCATACCAAGAGAATAGCCACAATCCGAGATATTCGTTTGTGAGTGCATCCGTAAGAATTTGAATCAAAACGAATTTTCGGAAAGTAACGTAATGCTCAATCGGTGGAAATTTGAGGTTTAATTTTTGGCCTTACACACACACACAATGGTTTGAGACATTTGAATATGAATTTATGGTGATTATTTTTTGGAAAGTTTAAATTGTACAATTTTTAAGTATTTTGATCTTTATTTGAGTCAATAAAGAATTTTGTGGGTGTATTCACTGCAAACCCTCACGAGACAAAACTCGTCCTACTAGGGTAACCTAGGGGTTTAAAGGCTTGTTGCATACGCTAAATGCAATCGCTTGCCCGCGAAAAAGGTATTCTATCCCAATAAAAGAATTTTCAACAGTTGAACTTTAAACTAATTTCATTTAAATTTCTCGGTACGCGCAAAGTTCTAAGTTAGGGGGTGTGATTAGGCACATATTCTTCGTATTTATCCCCTTAATTTCGGTATTTTTATGATCCCGTGTAGTGTAAATATCTGGAATTTGTCTCGTATTTATGCTACTAACCCCTTTTGGCAAGTATTTCGTGTTTTGTGTATTTCTCATGTGTTTTGCAGGTATTTCACGCAAGTTAGTGCGAAGGAGAACTCAAAACAGTGAAAGAAACCAAGAAATGGAGAGTTGAAGGGCATTTTCGTAATTTTTCAGCCTTAGTCCGGAGGTGGGGCCAACTGTAAAGTTGAAGATCTCTAAATTACAAGAACACTGAAAAAAAACGGCACCTCAATCCGAGCTACGGTGAAGAAGTTACGATGTTTTGAAGTTGCGCGATAATGAAGAGACACGGACCGGTCTGGATGTGCGAATTTCTGTCATTAATTATGCAGATTTTATGGTGATTGGTTGGCAAAAACTTGTGCCACAAGCAAAACTTGATGTCAAATTCGTGCAACTTGGTGCTATAAAAGACCAAGCCCTACCTCATTCCAAGGGGACTCTAAATTAGAGAGAGAAATTCATTTTTTTTAGAAATCCTTTTTAGTTTTTCATACTCTTAGAAAAGCCCTAGTTTGTATGTTTGAAGATTCAAGTTCGTCTAGTGCAGATTTCAAGTATCAATTCTTCAATTCAATTCAAGTATCAAATTCCCTTCTCTTATTTAATCTCAATTCTATTTTCAATTTTCAATTGTTTTGCAATTTGTTATCAATGTTTGTTAGATCCATAATTCCATGTATAGGTATGAATTTGTTTTCTAGAAAAATCATGAGTAGATAAATTCCCAAGGGTTGGGGTACATGAACTCAATCCAAGGCAAATTATTTATGTAGAAAATAGAGGTTAAATTGAAATATTGATTGAATCGTGAATGGAAATTATATGAACATTGTAGATCTTTTAATCTCTCTTGCCCTAGGTACTTGGGATGTTTAAGAATACGATGTGCGTATAATTATTTAACACCGCTTTATATTTACCTTTGATTTCGTATGGTGCGGGCTTGAACCTCATATACGTAATGCTTAGTATCTATAAAGACTGGATTCATTCAAATTTACAATTTAGAATCCTAGTATTCTATACGGTAATTTGTTAAGGTTTGAGGGATTGTACTCCACCCTATTTTCTCATTCATCTTAATTAATTTAATTTCTTTATTTACCTATTTTTCCCTCTTCAACCATCATCATCTTTATCATTTTTTCTTTAGAAGTAATAAATCAATTAAATTCTATCAAACATTCCCTGTGGATTCGATACCCAGACTCGCCACTATACTCTTTAAAAGTGTAGTTACAAGTTTAGGTTTTTTTGTATTGAGATTGGAAGCCGATAACAACGACTAGCGTATTACACGGACGCTCGATTTTTCCACTCGATCAGAGTGGAAGTGGTTCGACTCAGAAGCCAAAAATAAGCATGTTATTCACCCCATGATGTATTTTTAATACTGAAATACTAGTGCTTGCATTCTCAGTATTATCATCGTCTCCCTAGATGGTGATGACCTGCCCCTTGGCGAAAAACATCAGAATCTGTTTGAGAGAGGAAGATACCCCCTTAATGTTGTGAAGCCACGGACAACCAAGCAGTAGGTAGAAACAAGCAGGTATGCCGATAACTTGGAACTCGATAACAGGATATATAGGGTCAAACCTATTGTGAGTGTTATGGATCCCATCACCTCTCAACGAGTGTTGTCATAGGGACGCGCTGCAGCAAAAGTTGGATTAAGGTCACTTAGTTTCAAATTCGAGTCGTTTAAGGTTTTTTACAGGCAAACATTAAGTGTGGATCCATTATCGACGAGTGAGAACGGAATTGTCTTCCCCATTACCTCAACGGAGATGTTGAGAACATAGTTGTGATTAGGACCAAGCTCTTGGACTCCTTCTTAAAGAAGGAAAGCAATCTATTAGAGTTTAAGGACCCAACCAGGTTCACGACTTCTTCTGGAGTGGTGGAAGGAGGGGATGTAGGCCCAGTAAGTAATTTTATCAAAGCGTATCGGTGTAGCTATGAAGACTTGAAGAGTCCTCATAAGGTGATGTTAGCCTGAGTTTTCTTGAGTTTCTCAAGAATCTTACTTTCCTCGATGGTCTTTTCTGGCATGGGGAGTTTCTCAATAACTCCATTTCCTTTATGTATCCCTGCTGACAGAGGATTTGGACTCTAGTAATGTCTCCCAAATCTTATCATATGTTTAACGGAGGAAGGGAGAACGAAAACATTACTTCTTCATCGATTTTGGGTTATTCAGCCACTGTATTGAGTTCACTTAGCAAATCTTCAAAAGATAACATCCCACACACACTGATTATGGGACTAACATTTTCTTAGCTTGGTTCTTCGTCTGAGCTATTAAACTCGTCCCTCCATTCGGTGGTAACGATGTTGTCTATCCATGAGAAATAAATGCGTTCCACAACCTCAACGGCTTCTTTATATATATCTTCCGAGTTAATAAAGAGCTTCATAGTGAAAGGACCAACCTCCCTTGTATCTTTCAGGCATCGAGTAACTCAGACATACTGCTAATCTCATTGGTCTGTCAGAATAAGCCTGTCATAATTCGTACTATATCATCGAAACTAACTTTTGCAATGGGTACCACCTAATTATCTTACTCTCGAGCCCACTTTTGGGCTTCCATGAACAGGATGTTGAACTTCTAACAGTCAATGGTCATTTCAGAGGGAAATTTCATCCCAAACTATAGAAGTTGGTTCAGTACTGCTGGTAATTCCTTATCTTTCTCTTCGGATGGGGTATGAACGATAATACACGCTCTTGTGAAAAGAGATAGAGCTTGATCGACAAAATAATAGGGTGTAGGATAAAATATGGGCAGACTATAAGGGGTTTGGGTGAAAGTATGGGTATGATGGGCACTTTACTTAGTACAATCTGGGAAGATGGGTCGAATTTCGGGTCATTCTCTAAGAAGATGGCATTTACATGGTTTGTAAGTGGATTGTAATTGGTGTTGGGTTTGGGATTAGCCGGTGGAGTGATGATACCCCGATTAATTAAACCTTGGATTACATTTTGGAGATAGAAGCACGGATCAATGGTATCGCCAGCAATTTGGTGAAATCACAATGGGCATCGGGTTTGAAATTTTTAGGAAGTGGGTTTGGTAGGGGACGAGGGTTCAAAGGTTTGATGAGATTTTAGCTCAATAAGTCTTGGAAGACTTTAGAAAAGGGAGCATGGAGTTTGATGTATTCTTTTGGCTTAGCACAGCTTTCTAGTGCCCAAGAGTTATAGGGATGTGAGATGTTATTGATGGTCGAGACTGTAGCAGGCATCTCATACTTTGTTGGAGTGAACTGTCCGGATACTTTCTTTGGTTCAGCTTCTGTCTTGGCAATACTTTCAATCTCCACTCCTACTTCTCGGAGGGCTCAAAAATTTGGGTAATAATGTCATCCCGTCGTCGCTCGAATAGAGGGTAAGAAGTTTTTCTTTATAATACTAACTTGTTCCTCTTTGGAAGGCAGGTTGTTCATAGTGGTCAGTTTCTTCCTCCACCTTACTATGAAATTGCTGACACTTTCTCTAGGATTCTGCTTGAGAAGTTCTAGATCACGGTGTGTAACCTCCAACTCCTCGTTGTACTTTTACTTTGATGTGAATTCATGGGCAACATCCTTCCAACTGCAAATTATGGATACCTCAAGGGAAAGAGACCAACGAAGTGTGTTGTACTTCAAAGTATGTTGGAACATTTGGGCCATTTTTACTGCGGAGGCATCTAGGAGAGTCAAGGATTAGTGGTAGCTTTGAAGATGAACAATTAAGGGGTCGCTACCTCCGAACTTCTCAATGTTAGGCATCTTGAACATTTTTTATAGCCTTGCTGGGTGTAATCCAAGTAGTTCCCGGAGATTCGAACTTGGTCAAATTTTTTGGTTAACAGATTAAGGTCCTCCTTGACCTTTTTTAACTCTTCTTCCTTCTGATCGGTAGGCATTGGTAGGGTACTCTTGAGATACCTAATGAGAACGAGGTGCAGGCGTTGTTACTAAGACTGATGAAGGTGTAGTGGCTCCCTCGTGATAGATAGGCTGAGTTGGTTGTAAGTGAAATGTCTAACTGGTAGATTGTGACGTGCTAAAGCTAGAAAACAGACCTAATACTGCAACACCGTCATTAGTATAAAGTCTCACAACACCTAGCTGATAAAGGTGTTCGGTGACGGTGTAAACATGTATATAGTGTATAAAATGTGACATGTGTGCAAAATGGATGGAATAAAAATGCGTATATGTGCAAGAATGTGTGAGGAGTGAAATCATGTCCACATCATAGAAAGGATGGGGATAAATCATTTTAATGAGATAATTGACTAAAATGTGTGAAACAAATACAATGTAAGCGGTGTACTGGATCGTAGTGCCACTATGGAAAAGTGAGCACGCATATCAAGAAATCGTTAATAAATGATAAATGTAAACAAGATAGTTATATAAGCAAAAATGAATAAAAACCTAACTAATTATGAGAGGTGTACCAAATCGTAGAGTCACTATAGGACAATAAGCGTGCATGTCACGAAACCACTGAATAGTGACTAAATATGAGAACAAAAATTGATTAAGTATATGAGAAAAATAACTATATGTAAATATGAACGTGAAAGTGAACATATAAATAGGACTCTAATTCCAAAAGTGATTTCAGGACACCTATATAGATGATGATGACACCAAAGTCCGCATAGTTCATAGAAAAGATGGGGTTGGGGTCTAACCCATAGTCCGAAATAAGAGTTTCTCCTTTTATTTATGAAAAAGTGTGTGAAACGTGTGAAAGTGTAGAAAAATGTGAGAAAATTTTAATTTGGAAATTATGTTGCAAACCCCCATTTTTAGGTTTTTGGATTTATAAAAATAAGGTTAAAGATATATAAAATAAAAAGGGTGAGATTAGTGACAAAAGAAACAAAATCCAACTAAGAATAGGCTAAAAAGGACAAAACATGTGAAAATAGAAACAAATTGGTTAAATGGAACGAAAATGATTTAGACCTTCAAAGCTACTTTAAACCTTTTCTTTAGGACTTTGATATTATAAATTTTGAGTAGGGATAACGGTGGTGGAGTGATGGAAAATAGTGAAGTAAGGGTGGTTTAAGAAAATGTGGAGGGAATGTTATGAAAATGATGTAATGAAAAGTGTTGCGCTAATTTGAGGCTAAAGGTCCTTAATAGTGATGTAACAGTATCCTTAAATAGGAAACTCTAAAGGGAGAAAAATACCAAGTTTTCCCTATGGGGCTATCGACCGACATACTTCCTACCCTGCTTGTTGAAAGGGTGGGAAAACTTGTTGGCCACGTAAAGTCCTACCTTCCTACAGGTAGGTGAGATGTCCTTCTGATAGGTAGGCATAATTAGTTCTTTTACTATAAATTGAAAATCGTATGTTTGATTCGTATACTTCTAGGACAGTTGGAAAGTGTATTAAAAGATCTATGAAATTTTATTGAGATACTCTCAGGGTTCGAGAGTTAACTAAAGTCAAACGGGTCTTAGAGAGCATGTGGTTGTTCTCGAGTTAGAGTTTAAAGGAAGGCAATGGGTATATTACTTTAAGGAACTTTGTTTGGACCTTATGGAGGAGGTATTAGAACGGGGTTTCTACAATGATTATGCCACCATATAGTAAGGACTCCTGATTTATGTTAGTAAATGAATGACACATCACCTCGAGTAAAAGTTGAGAGTAATCAATAGACTAACGATGACCTAGCACGTCCATCAACCAACCTATAGAAAATGGAAAATCCTGTGAATAATGCCAGGCCAAAAGGTTATAAATAACTCGAACGTGGAGTATAAAATACTTCTTCCTCATAGCAGTCTGTAGAAACAAATCTCCAACCCTTGTCATAGGAAGAACAATTAGAAACATAGAAAGCTAATCGTGTGCAATCTATCTCTCAACGAAAAGAACATAATCATGAGGATCAACTCTCTTAGCTCTAAGATGAGATGCTAGAACATCCTAGTCAAGACAATTTCATAACCTCGAACAAAAGATGTCAAAATCGGAGGATATGGACTAGTCATAATCATGTTTGCATAGAACTCATAAACAACAATATCATTGGTCAATTAGTGTGGTCGTAGCAATCACGTTCCATGTAGTCTTTGAATTAAGGTTGCAATAGACTTCCCTTCTTTAGTCCTATACAAATTATCCAAATTAATATATATTTGTGTCCTCTCCACTCTGAACATAAAACTAACATGTATGGGGGATCCATCTCGTAAACTAAATCTTAATAGCATCGGTAGTTAAGTCTAAGATAGGTATCGAGGCACTAGAGGTTTGAGTAAGAGCATGTGATGTGCGTGGAGGTGAATGTGATGAATGTTTAGAACGAGAACTCTCATCGGGACCACTCAACGGTGTCAACAACACTCTCTTATATGCATGTGTCATTGCACTACCCATAATGTCATAAATAGGGTGGAAAAGAAAACACAACTAGAAATGAACTGAATCCAAATAGTGAAATGGGAAAACCTAAAGTATAGAAACCTAAAATCCTAAAATAAAAACCTCAACATCTAAATAGATGATATGAACCTAAATAGACTCTAATATATGTAAATAAATAAATAAAATAAAGAATATTTACAGGAGTGAACACTAGATGAAATCAACCAAATGCAAAAAACTATGGTTGGAGATGAGAAATTTCCAAATGTGCTCGAAATCCTTCTTATATATATCAACCATTGATAAAAATATGATATTGGGAAAAGACTAGAGGTTATACTCTGTAGATATTGAATATGTGAAATGACCAACTGATCTCTAGATCCCATTTTCAATGCCCGAAATCTGTGTGAACGTGGCTAATGCAGCCATGTGTACGATCAACTACATACTCTTTTGTGCAGTGTACTGAGTCAGGGAAAACAAATCCTAGAATAGACTAAGTGTGAATCCCAAAAATACCAATCTCTCAAAATAAGATATGAAAGAATGCAAAACCATGTAAAATCATTCATGTACAAAATTAAATACTCTGACACACACACACATATACACATGTTAATCACAATTCAAGTTAAGTTCGATCATCAAATGTATGAATCAAAGACCTTAATCACATAATCACAAAAAGAAATAAAGTGCAAAATCTTTTTGTCATTTTTTTAATAATGAAAGATGCAATATTTACATTCATGTCATGTAGGAAAAAAGTATATAGGAAAATGCATGTAAATCCTCGCAAAACATGATAAATTATCCCAATGAAACTCTAAAAACTCTCACCCATAAAGATAGGAACCCAAAAAATTAAGGAGTACCTAGGAAAGTGACCTACAATAAGAAGACCCTAGATATCCTAAGCACACTATCATCTAGATAGAAATGGGTGTTACATCTTTCGAATCCATGGGAAAAACAAACACAGCTACCCTCTTGACAATATTCTTTTGAGAAACCTTGAACTCAATTCTCTTTTGAGGATTGTTTTTAGGCATTCCACTCACATTCTTTAGCATCCATTTCACAACCCTTATTGGATTTTTATGTATACTTGTAGGAATTTGAGTAAACGGTCTAGGTCTAGGTAAATCCTTCCTATCATTGACAAGAAAGCCCACTCTCTTCATTAATCTAATAATATCATCCCTTAGTTCACTAATAGGATCTTTATGAAATACAGTAGTCCTATAATTCACGAACGTTCAATTTCTATCCTTCAAGCACTAACAAGCTTCATCTGAATGCCTTAGTAACTTTCAAAAAGTGCAAAAAGGAACATTCCTTTTCAAAATGGTTTTAAATTTGTTTCCATCGGGTCTCATCTCAACCTTTTCAATTTTCTTCCAATTGAAACAAAAATGTGTAATGTGATTCAATTTCCCACAAAATGAGCAACCAACTCCATTTTTCACAAATTTGGATTTAGGATCAATTCACTTATTTTTCAACATAGGAATTAGTTTTCTTATCCTTCTTTTCAAAACAAGAAACTTCAACTTTTGATTTTATATTGGAACTTTCTCTTTTGTTGATTCATCATAACCAATGTCATGTTTATCATTCTTAATTTGAGCATGATTCATCAAAATGTTGTCAACAACACTAGTTCTATCATGTATCCAATTTTCAAGTTTTTGCATGTTGGAATTCAAGCTTCACCTTTTCAATATCATTTCTCAAAATATCTTTTTGAAGTTCAATTTCTTATTTCTCTTTCAAAATGGTCTCATTTTGTTTTTTCAAATAATCACATTCACTTTTCAACACATTAACATTTTCTTTGAGCTTTAAGCATTCCAATTGGACACTTTCTATTTTTTTATCATCGTGTTCACATTGAAAAGTTCATTTTATTCGAAAGTTTGATGTTTGATTTTTTCAACTTAAATGATTGTTGATACACTTCATCAAAGGCATCATGGATATCTCTCATATCATCATCTATATCCTCAAGTGTTATAGTAATAGAAGTGCGTTAACCCTTGCTACTACAAGAAGATAAATCCCTACTCAACCTATTACTAGAAGCTTTGATCTTATTCTTCCTCACAAAACTTTCAAGAGACGCCCTATCCTCACTAACCTTTTCACTCTCATCAAGTCTCAGTATGAAAGAAAATTTCATTTCACTCTCCTCATAAGTAGTGCTCTCCTCGAAAACACTATTAGAGTTACTCAAATTAGCGTTATAGACCTTCTTCTTGTGTACTACATTGTTCTTTTCCATTTTTCTCAAATGAGTTGGATAAATATTAATATGGTGTCCCACTCCTTCACAACCAATAATGGTCATCATCATTCTCCTTATGTCTCTTGGAATCACTCTTCTCACCATATAAATAACGTGTTAGTGGATTTATAAGGTTTAGGCTCAAATTTTCTTCTATATTTGAATTTTTTTTGTTATTCTTGTAAAATTCACTAAACCTTTTTATAAATAAATCTATGTCCACCTCTACATTTTCTTTAGGATTTTCTCCATTCTTGCATGACACACCCTCCTTAGATTCTACCATAAATGCTATATTCTTCTTAGGTTTCGGCACACATGTGATCCTCTTAGTAAAAAAAATCAAGTGAACAAAATATTACTTCTGAGCTACAAGTGTCGGTGTCCTTGAACACATTTAGTATAGAAATTTTGGTACTAAACCCAAAATTTAACGTTCTATGCAACTTCTTGATGACCTTATTTTTCGAAATTTATCACCGAGATTGAAGGATCAATTCACTAGTTAGGTTAACCTATTATAGTACTCATTAAAGCTCACTTCTTCACTAATATGCATCGTATCAAACTTCATGTAATGTTTTTCAACTTATCTCATTTCACACTTAAAGTGTCTTCATGTGTCACATGCAAGATATCCTAAGCTTCCTTTGTTAACTCACAATTAATAATACAATTGTACTCTTGAGTACTTATGAATGCAAATAAAGCATTCAAAGTTATTAAATTGGCTATACAAACTCCGCATTGATCCATAAAACTCTTGGATTTTTCACTCTCACTCCATCCTCTTCAATCGTAGGATAGTTCCAATTGGCTCCGTAACGTATCCACACTCTCTCATGTTTGGATCTCAAGTGTGTGCACATCTTAACCTTTTAATGCCCAAAATTCTAACCATAAAAATACGGTGGCCTATTTATGGAGATATTATCTGTATATTGATTTGTTATCAATAAAAAAATATACCCATGAGAACAAAAGATCTATCAGTAACAAACAACAAGAACATACAACAAATGAAAGATAAAAACTCTACCACAATAATCATTATATCATTGTCAAGTGTGACATGGGGTCCAAGCCAAAGTGTCTATCAGTGGACGAATATCATAAATACATATATAAGTCTCATATCAACCAAACAAAGGCATCTACCTTCGAAAAACCTTCCTTTTCTTCTATCGGTAAACCCGTAAGAGTCCCACCCTTAACCGATTTCAAAAAAAAATCTACGTATAAATAAGAGAATGGTGGATCATTATGCAGTCACACTTTCGTGTATCCCGATACCAAAGATTCAGAAATTATGAATTATTAGGACGTTGATGAGAATTTCATACTTTGGGGAATAGGAAGATCACGTAAATTACATGTTAAAAAGGATTTAATTCTTGTTTAGGATTCACGTGAATTGATAATTATTGGGGACGAATTATTGGTGGATTGATTAATGGAGATTAAACCTTGCTGAAATTCTAAATGGGGAAGAACTGTCGAAGATAACATTGTAGGTCGAAGCCACATTCTTATCCATGACGAAGAACGTCACTACAGGTCGACTATGTCTTGGTTGTGACCTCCAATTTGATAGTTCCCGAGGGGTACACATTTTCTCCTGAAACTTCGATCAGTGGATGATAATAGGTTTGTAATTTCCTTCTGACAGATTTAGCTTCTTGAATTAGTTATAAAACAACACATCGACTTAACTCCCGTTATCAACTATGATTCTCATTACCATTCTCTCACAAACTATTAGACTTACCATCAACGGGTCGTCATTTGGGTATAACAGGCCACTTAGGCCGTCTTTTAAAAAAACCACTACCGGTCTATCTCTGGTCACCTTACGGGGTCGACAATCTGTTGCCTCATCCATATTTACTTCGTCTCGGTCGTAGTCTTCAAAATAATTCTCTCCAAATAGGTATGCCTTTTTATCAACTGGTCCATCTTCACCTCGTGCCTCTCCTATGGCAATGAATTTCATTCTAAAATATATTATGGCAACGGTTTCCTTTGGCTCCTTAGGATTTTTAGGCAGATCCTTTGCGCTACCACCATCGCAATCATAATAATCTTGCCCCCATTTCTATCATCTTTCTCCTCGTGAGGAGATTTTAATCATCTTTGTTCTTTTGGGTATTCCCTTTGTTCAGTTACTCGACTAGATTTATCCACATACTTATTCAACTTACCCCTTTTAATTAGTGCTTCCATTTTATCCTTTAATGACAAACTTTTGTATGTCGTGTTGCTATGATCTTTGTGGAAGTCACACCACTTGCTTTTATCTCGCATTCGAGCAGGGTTTTGAGCTTTTCTGGCCACCTCACTTTTTTACCTCCTCGGATCTAGACGATGATGTAATGCCCCCCGCCCCGACACTGGGGGGTATATTCATCGAACCTCTTGGGTTTGTTCTGGTTTGGCTTCTTGGATTTATCCTTCTTCTCCGAACCACTTACTATCTCGACCTTGGCTTGGCCAGATTGTTTGGTCGCATAGGCTCCTCGGGGTTCATAATTTTTTCAACTTTAGCGAGTTTCTCAGTCATTTTTGCAAGTGGCTCCTGTGCAATCACCCAGTATAATTTTACAAGTAGAAATCCACTCATGATGGTCGTGATAGAAATATTCTCATCATAATACACTACTTCTAATTTTTCATTGTTGAATCTGGTAATATACTCCTTAGTCGTCTCATCCTCTCTTTATCGAACACTGAGAAAGTGAGCCACTCTCCTTCCAAGATTTATCCCGAAATATAAGCTACTGATAAATTGATCAGCCAACTATCTAAAGTTGGTTATCTTCCCCTCGGGAGTCCCATATACCACAAGTGGGACGACCCAGTCAAATTACTGATGAACACCCTGCATTGCATTTCATCAAGGATTAAGTAAATATTTTCAATAGCCTGGTACTACTTGATGTTATGCATAGGATCAGTATTCCCATCATACCTTTATGTAATCACATGTGTCTTCAATTTGGTTGTAGTTGGGTAGCTCAAGATGGATGCAACAAAGGGAGACCCTTTCACGTAACCCCTTCGCAAAGGGTTTTATTATTAATCAGATCACCCAACCGATATTTCATCCTCTGGATGGAGCCCTTCCATGGATGATCCGTCTTGGCATTCATTATTTTCTCTGCTCGTCAATGTATGTTTGTCGAGCTCTCTTCATGCTCCAATATGGCCAACCCTCGCACGCTTTGCCTTAATTTAGTTGGGTAGTCCACTTCTTTGGTCACCAATCGCCGAGATTCTTCTTTGCATTCCATTCCTGAATGGCCTCCTGAAACCCTTGTATTAGGTCACAAGTGGTCAAAAGCGCTCCCTCGACTCAGCCTTTTTAGGACATTAGGTTGCATTGGTTTTATTGTATAGCTTCCATCCTCCTTAGTTCTGAGAGTAGTGGTTTTCCCTAGCTTGTAAGATCCATCATTCCTGTCAAACCCCAATCTGCTTACTAGATCTATGTTTGTCTTCTCTTGATCCCAGTTCTAAATGCCTTGGGTTATCTATGACACGTTCTTTATAAGAATATATCATATGCCTGTACAGGGTAGGTGGTGGAATTTCCTTCTGCCTATCAGAGTTCTCCATGACTGCTAGAGTAATGGGATTTATGTTCTCTTGTGATTATACAGGTGGGTTTCATCCAGCAAGAAGGCTCTGCATCAACGTTTTCATGTTCTCATACATGGCGTCTTAGATCTTAGCCAAGCTCTAGAGATCGTCCATTCCAAGTGGGGTTTAAGATGTACCCCTTTCGCTGCTCAACTGCTTTTGTGATTATGGACATCATAAAACAATGACTGTAGAGAAACAAAGTATCACAGTATAGAGAGAAATTCGATTTGCAGTGGATGCAGAAAAGAGAAAAATAATAAAGATCTAAGCAGCGATCTAATAGATTTCTAAGAATTAAACAAAAGTTTTTCTTGCTATATCTCTAACCCTTTGAAACAAGAACGAGGTAAGCCGCTATTCACTAGTTTAAGTAAAATGGGTATCCTCTAGCCCTAGAAACTAGAATTGGGGAAAACAACATGGCTATTCAGTTTCTCACAGACGATGCCAAATTGTTATCACTAAAAACAAGTATGGAGTTCATCTTAGCTTTAATATACTAAATATTAGTAGTATAATAGATAAGAGACATAATTACTAATATATAAACATTGAATTAAACTAGAGAGTAAATATATAGAGAGATAGACCTGGATTTATATGGTTCGGCCCAACTTGGTGCCTACTTCCACACGTACAAATTTGTGTATTGATTATTGGGAAAATGCGATTGCGGAGTATAATTTACGAGATCTCAAATTCTCTCTAGATTTTGACAGCATAATAGTAAGTAAAAGTCTCATACCTCGCATAAGATTTATGTGCATTATTTATAGGTTGTTGAGGTGAGATAAGAGAGAGCGTAAGTGCCTCACCTTTATAAGTGAGTTGAGAACACATTTTACAAGTTAAATAAGAGAATAATCACAAGTTAGTTATTAGCACATGGAGGGAGAATATTTGTGTATCTCCTCCAAAAGCACGTGTATCAAGTTATTGACGTCATTCAGTCACAAGGTGCACGTTTCTCTTAATAATGTTAACTAACATAGTTAAGGGGTTGGTATTAGCCGAGTCGACCCTTTCACGATCTGATCTCATCCATGTGTTTCCTTCTCATTGGTCCACGGGACCTACTATATTTAGGATACAACATATAGTATGACCAAAGCTTCAAAAATTGGTTGGCCAAAGTATCTTAAAATTACTCATCCCATCTTAGAATATAAAAACCCGAACCAGGTATTTCTCATCAGGCATGGCCATATATTACATACATACTCTTTTATATACGTTTTCAATTGGTTGGCCAAGTTAGTTACATTCACAGTCAAGTTAATACGATTTTTGGTAAAAATATTATGCGATTACTAATTACCTTGGTATTGTTGAAAACGTTAGTTTTTGTTGCAAAAGTTCCATTGTTTCACTTGATTTTCCCCAAGAGGCCTTCGATAAGAGATACAACATATTAGGTTAATAGCGTGTGAAACACTGAATGATTAAAGGAACTAAAAACATCTGTTGCTAATCAATTTCTTTCACAATTGAAAAAAAAATTCTTTGATAGATTTCAAATTTGATTTCTAAGATGGAACCTTAAAAAGGTCTTTTTCGTAATCTGGTTTAGTACACAACTAGATATAAAATTTTACTCATTTACATCTACCAAGCAAAGTGCTCAAGATAAAACAAGTTTTGCAAACTTAAGGTAGAAAACAAACTAAAAGATAAGCTTAGTATTTTCCCAAGAATTAGAGAATTAAATGGGATTCCTTTGTAGTCAATCTTTAGAAATTTCATCGTCAATGTGAAATACTTATACCGATAAAAATGTGGGAGAGATAAAAAAGATGCAGGGTCTAGTCCAACATGGGCTAATTCATAGATCTTCCTGCTTTGATATAACCAATCATGCAAAACATATAATAAAGTGGAATACAACAAACCAAACATCCATAAAGTAATCACAAAACTGTATATGAGTATGCAAGTAGGCCAATAAGCCTCCTTTACTAGCAAATTTATAACTTTGACAAAAGAACAAAAGAAAATATAACCCAAAAAACTATTTCCTATCCCCAAAGAAACCTTTGCACTATAATAAAAGAGAAAAACTTAAGCTCTGGCCACCAAGATATGAAGCACGGATACTCTCGAGAGGTCGCGATTTTTTGTTGGACACGTATAGGATACGGGATACGTTAGGATACGTGAATCCAAGAGTATCCTATTTTTTATTTATTTTTAATTGGGTAGGATACGTTAGAATATGGTGGGTATACGTTAGGATACGTTTTCACTTATGAACTTATTTGGAGCTTTTTTTTTCCCCGTCCTATCTTAACTATTTGTTCCTTTTTTTTCTTAACTATTTTGTTTCCTTTTTTTTCTCTGTTGATTTTTTTTCTTAGCTGCTTTGGGTATTTTATTTTTCACTTCTGACCTCATTTGTGTGTATTGTTTTTAACTATGTTGTTTTTCATTCGTTGATTCTTTTTCTTCCTTTACTATGTTTTTTTAACTGTGTTGTTTGTTTTTCATTCTTTCCATGTGCTGTATTGTTTTATGATTTTTTTCTTAACTGTTTGTATGTTTTCATTCTTTTTTTTATATGTGTTGTTTTTAACTTTATTGTTTTCTTTAACTATTTCATTCACTCTTAGTTGTGTTATTTTTAAACTTTACATCCCATTGTTTGAATCCTTTTTTCTTCATAAATAAAAAACTTCTAAAAAAATTCCTATTTATGTTTGTAGAGTTTATTGTAATGGTGTTTGTTTGGTGACAACAATCATCATATTTGAGCACTTCAATATAATGGTATTTGATGCTTTAGTTTCATTTTATCAAGTTTATCATTAATATATATAAAATAAAATAATAAATATTTAATGTATCCTAACGTATCCGTATCCTACATTTTGGAAAAATCACGCATCCCGTATCCCGAATCGAGTCGTATCCCGTATTACATGTTGAGTCCGTGCTTCCTAGCCACCAAGGCATTATTTCATAACTAATCATATGGTTACCAACTATTGAAAAATATTGAGGCTTGATCCGATCCCCGAGGAAATGATAGTAGTTGTTCTTTTACTTTCTCAATTTCACTCTTTGAACTATTTCGCAAGCCTAAACCAAGAGTGATAGTAATATCCTCAAGGACCATTGCATTCTCCAACAAAAACTTTGCCAACTCAAGATCATTCTTCTTGCCATGAAAATAGATGAATTTAATGACCTTAAGGTGAGACTGAATACATGGAGGCATAACCTCTTGTTCTACTTTATCATTATTGAATCGAATAGGCCCCTGAAGTAAACAACTTAAGATGGTGACAAAAGCGTAACTATATATTATCCACAACAATAATACAAAAAGACCAAAGTTGCCCAATAATTTACCCGATCAATGATGAGAGATTCGAGAAGTGACAAGCTCTGCAGGATGGCAATAAATGTTCCATTAATAGCAATAAATGTTGTGGGGTAATGCATATATACCATATAGGCATCAAAACAATGCCGGGCATGCATGGAGGATGAAACCCTTGGGCAGAACATGATGTTCCGCTTAAGGGGATGGCCATATTTCATTTTCCCCCCCAAAATCCTTATCTTATTATGTTTAGACCCAAAATTTAATACCCAACTAAAAATAAATAAATGAAATGAATTTACGCAAATAAAAAAATTAAATGATTTTTTGCAATTGTATAAACAATTCTTGGGAGACTAATTTGAATAAAAAAATAGATCTGTTGTAGGAATAAAAAAATTGCGCCGTTGAAATAATACCTTAAGAACTATTGGGATTGAAAGCTAATTAGTGAAAATATCATTATTGTGTTGGGCGGAACATAATGTTCCGCTTAAGGCAAATTTCTTTCTTTTTTTCCAGCATGGAAGGGCCCCACTTAGAACCAACTAGGGTATTTCTATATTTGCTAAATTTTACCCTTTCAAATTGCATATATAACTATATGCGGTACCCACGGCATACACCAAAACCCTATTTTTACATTTTTAGCATACCCATAAGGGTTGCTCTAAGTAGTAGAAAATCAGGAGATCCCACTCTTATTGTCAAATGGATCAAATTATTCAAAGTAGGGAGATGGTGATGTAAATCTTTTACATAAGCGAGATCCTTGGCAAAGGAACACTGACACCTAATAGTTATTAGTACAGATAATCAATTCAAAACAGAAGAATTAGTGTCTCAATTAAATCGTTTAAACAAGCTGGGTTGAATACATTTAGATGCCAACATAAAGATCCCTAGAGAATAATAATTCTGAGCTCCAACCTAACATTCTAATTTTTGTCTAGATCTAAAGTAGTCTTGTCATGTTCTGAAAGATCATCACACTTTTAAATATGGGTTATGATTACATTATAAAAACTAATGTGAGTTACTCCAGGCAATAACTGACCTAGAAAACTTCACAGATAAATATACATCTTCTACAGTTATTGTGCCAACTATTTCATATCTCATATCCATTTTAATCCAACAATTGCGTTGAACTATGCAATAAAGTTCTGTAATAACTTAGAGATTGTGCTATACTTAATAAAGTTGACCTTTTAGTTTCTCATCACATTTCACTGTGGTAGGTTCTTTAATATTTAACATTTATTCATTACATTATTTCGACCTTTTGAAATTATGTCCATATTAATTACTAAATCATCTCCAAATTTTGAATCCCAAAGAGAAATAGATATCATTGATTCTACACATTCGGAGTCACATATGCAGATTTATATATGCGTCCACAAATATAACTGTTGAGAGTTACTATAGAAGAAGGAAACATACTGCAATGGCTTGAGTAGATAGTTTTAGATCCATCACTCCGAAGGTCTGTCTAAGAAGTGCACATGTAAACAAAGCCAACTTAAGTTTTTGGTCCGAATTAAAGGAGGAAAGCTTGGTAAAAAATAGTTGCACGTGTAACTGAAGATGGGTGGGAAAAATAAAGTCTACAAATAAATAAGAAGAGCATGGGAAATTTTAAGACTTGGCCCATAAATCTTGACCACACAGACACTGATTCTCTCATCTGTGATTTCAAAACTGATGAGTTTAGGAGCATTAATATTGACAACCTTTGCCTTCTCCCATTGGCAATTCTTTAAAATTAACACTTGAAGGAGTGGGAAACTAAAATGGAGTTTATCTGACCAAGAGACACACTCATTCACTAGTTTAACTTGATCGAGGTATAGGATTTTGAGGCTGGAGAAACAAAGAGAAGTAGGAATATTGAAAGTACACGACATCTGTAGTTTCAATTCTATTAGGGTACCACTGCCATACAGACAATGGGGGAAAACTAATGATTCCTCTTTACAAAATAAATTTTTTATCTTTATCTTTTAAGGTTTACGCATTATGGTAGTAGAGATCTATGAATGAACATGAGACTCATAATGAGAGGTCAAAATTCAGTATCCTTGGACTACAAAGGAGAAGTTGTTGGAGAATTTTTAAAGTAAGTGAGTAAGAGCTTTGGGAGTAAAATCTTAAAAGTTTGTCCCATATTGGAATTATGTGGAGAAAAGTGGGAAGCTAACCCAATATAAAAGGGAAAGTGTCCCACATTGGAAAATGAGTAAAGCTAAGTGATACCCACTAAGCTATAAAAGGAGTGGGAGACCTTTAAGTTCCATATTGGAAAAATGTTAAGAAAGTGTGCACTTAATAAGTAGAAATGGAAGATGAAGAGTTACTTCATCTAGCATTTAAGAGGCTATTCAAGAGACTTCTAATACAAGGCGAAGCTCTGTACACACACACGTGCAGGCGCACGCGGGCGGGGCAGTGGGCTGTAGAGGCGCTAGAGGTGCACTTTGCACTTTGAACTTTGCACTTCGCGTGTCCGTAGTGGTAGCGGGTTGTCGGGATTCATTCGGCTCATGTGCAATCACTTTTTGGTGGGTCCGTGTAAAACCGTTTTGGTATTATTGTACCTGTTCGGAAATGGTTTAATATTGTTGGTAATTAACAGTTATAACATTTACGAATTAAGTAAAGACTGTTAAAACTTAACAGTCATGACACCTGAGATGCAGCCTTTCATTTCCTATAAATAAAGGCATCCTATTTCGAAATTGCACATAATAAATATTACCCAGTTCCAAAATTTTCAACCCTTTCTATTACTCTCTTACAATTTTCAGGAGATATAAATTATCTTATTCTGTTTTGTGCACAAAAAGAGAATAAGAACTTGATTGATTGTTCTTCGCTGTTGCATCTAAAGGCTGTCTTCAAATATACAAGTTACAAGCAGTGCAAGTTGCTTCATTGTATTTTGAGTACGGATTCCCGTTTGTATACCGAAGTTATTCGTGTGGGGAAAATATTGTATTTAGGAAAGTGACATCACGCCTAGAAGTTTTCTATTATCTATTCAGAAGTTACATTATTGTATTGAAGTTGACATTACTGTGATTTATAAAGAGTTTCATTTCTGTATTTGCATTTATATTATCCAATAATCTAAATACAGTATTATCATAAATGGCTGAGTCTTCCAAATCAATTCGACAAATAATAGAAGGCTTTGTCAAGTTGGACCGTTTTAATGGTGGTAATTTTCTTCTTTGGAAGAAAAAGGTTCATTTTCTTCTAACAACATTGAAGATTGTATATGTCTTGTCACAACCGAAACAAAATGAAGAAGAAGATGAAACTGTGGAACAGACTAGGCAACGCACAAAATGGGAGATCGATGATTACTTGTGTCGTGGTCACATTCTCAATGCACTTGCTGACAATTTGTTCAACTTGAACCAAATGTTGGGACTGCAAAAACTTTATGGGAAACATTGGAGACCAAATATCTTATGGAAGACGCTACAAGTAAGAAGTTCCTTATCGATCAGTTTTTAAGCTTTAAAATGCATGATAATAAGCATGTGCTAGAACAATTTCATGACATCCAATGCATCATAAATCATTGCAAACTGAAAAGGTTAAATATGGATGATAATGTAATTATTTCTGCCATAATTGAAAAACTTCCCCCTTCTGGAAAAGATTATAAGAAAGAACTCAAACACAAAAAGGAGGATCTTTTACTTGAAGAATTAGAGACTCATTTAAGAATTGAACAAGAGTCTCGAAATCTAGATGGTAAAGAGGAAAAAGAAAATTATGTTTCTAAGGTCCATGTGATGGAGGAAGGAAAGGAGCAAAAATATTGCAATTATGGAAAAAATAACAAGCAAAAGAATTTTTCAAATAATTCTAAAGCAAACAAAAAGAAGAAAGGAAATTGTTTTCATTGAAACAAACCAGGTCACTTCAAGAAGGATTGTCATGAGTTCAAGAAAGTAAAGGGAAAAGGAGGGATATCAGACACAAAGCAAAAATTTGCTGCTATGATATCCGAGGCTAATATGCTTGGAGAAGACAACTCTTGGTGGATTGATTCTGGTGCCACAAGGCATGTTTGTAAGGACAAGAGCTTGTTCTTTGCCTATGAAACAGTGGAAGGAGATGTTCTCTATATGGAAAATTCTTCTACTGCTGCGGCTAGAGGCAAAATGACACTGGATATCGAATTAACTTTCGAAAAAATTCTTAGCCTCACCAATGTGTTTCATGTTCCTGATGTTAGAAAAAAATTTGTTTCTGAAAGTCTTCTTAACAAATTTGGCTTTAAGCTTGTATTTGAGTCAGACAAATTTATTCTGCCTAAGAGTGGTACCTTTGTAGGCAAAGGATATTTATATGAGGGCATGTTTAAGCTCAATATCAATGAAAAAGATTCTTCTGCTTATATCGTTGATTGTCTTTCATTATGGCATAGTCGTTTAGGACATGTTAATACAAAGAAAATGCATTTCATGGTGAATTTAAATTTAATTCCTAAATATGAGAATGATACGAATGAAAAGTGTAAAATATGCATGCAAACAAAAATAACAAGATTGCCTTTTCCAAAAATAGGAAAAACAACATCTTTGTTGCAATTAGTACATAGTGATGTTTGTGATTTGCATGGAACACCTACTAGAGGTGGTAGTAAATATTTTGCTACATTTATCGATGACTTTTGAAAATATTCTTACGTATATCTTTTAAACTCTAAGGATGATGTGCTTAATATATTTAAGACATATAAAAATGAAGTTGAAAATCAATGTGATAATAAAATAAAATGTCTTAGATCTGATAGAGGTGGTGAATATCACTTTCCTCAATTTTGTGAAGATATGGGAATTATACATGAAGTTATTGCACCTTATACACCACAACGAAATGGAGTAGTAGAAAGAAAAAATAGGACACTAACGGTTAACGCTATGCTTTCTTATTCTGGTTTAAGTAAAGGGTTTTGGGGAGAAGCACTTCTAACTGCGTGTCATATTCTGAATAGAATACCTGTTAAAGATAATAAGAAAACTCCTTACGAATTATGGAAGAATAGAAAACCTAATATAGGTTATTTTAAAGTTTGGGGTTGTAGAGCTATTGTAAGATTACCTGAAACTAAGAGAAAGAAATTAGGAAGCAAAGGTGTTGAGCTTATTTTCATAGGTTATACACAACATAGTAAAGCCTATAGATTTTTTGTTAGTGAACCTAATAATTCTGTTGAGGTAAATAAAATAATTGAATTGAGAGATGCAACTTTTTTTGAACAAAGTTTTTCTTCTATTCCTAGAATAAATAATGAAAAAGAAGTAAACACTCCTTCACAATTCTCTGATACTCCACTAGTGGAACAAGAAGAGATTAGAAAAAGTAAGAGACCTAGGAAAGAAAAAGCTTTGGTCCCGACTTTGTAGTCTATTTTGTTGAAGGAACTAAAGGTACACCCTGTAATAAATTTGCATTGACTCTTAGTGTTGAAATAGACCCACAAACTTATAGTGAGGTAATTAAGTCTGTAGATTCAGCATTTTGGAAAGAAGCTATATATGACGAAATGGATTCAATCTTTCGTAAATAAAACTTGGAAGTTAGTAGACTTACCTCCAGGATCTAAACCCATCAAGTATTGATGGATTTTTAAAAAGAAAATGAAAATAGATGGAACAATTGATAAATTCAAGGCTATATTGGTTGCTAAAGGTTTACACAAAAAGAAAGAATTGATTATTTTGATACCTATGCACCTTTTGCTAGAACCTCCACTATTAGAATTTTAATTGCATTAGCATCGATATATAATTTTGAGATTCATCAAATGGATGTGAAAACTGCCTTTTTAAATGGTGACTTAGAAGAAGAAATTTACATGGAACAACCTGAAGGGTTTGTTATGCCTGGACAAGAAATAAAGTATGTAAACTTATTAAGTCCTTATATGGGCTAAAACAAGCACCTAAACAATGGCATGAAAAATTTGATAAAGTCATTATTTCTGATGGTTTTAAAATTCATGAATCTGATAAGTGTGTTCATAGTAAATTTGCTAATGGTAAAGTGTGATCATTTGTTTATATGTAGATGACATGTTAATTCTTGGTGCTGATTTAGAAAGCATTAATAATACTAAGAGTTTTCTGTCTTCTAAATTTGATATGAAAGATGTGGGTGTAGCTGATGTCATATTAGGAATGAGAATAATAAAGAAAGATAAAAATATAATTCTCACTCAATTTCATTATGTTGAGAAAATTTTAAAGAAATTTAATCAGTTTGATTGCACACCTGTTAGTACACCTTTTGAACCACAGCTAAAGATGATCCCTAATAATGGTAGAGATGTTTCACAATTGGCATATGCACGAGTAATTGGTAGTTTAATGTATGCGAAGACATGTACTCGACTTGATATTTCTTATGATGTTGGTAAATTAAGTAGATATACTAGTAATTCAAGTTTATTGCATTGGAATGCTGTCAATAGAATATTAAAATATTTAAAAGGAACTATGGACTATGGTATATACTATAGTGGATATCCTTCAGTATTAGAAGGGTTTTCTGATGCCAGTTGGATAACTGAGCGGGAGGATCATTCCTCAACAAGTGGATGGATTTTCACTCTTGGTGGAGGAGCTATTTCTAGGGGATCAAAGAAACAAACTTTTGTAGTTGATTCTACTATGGCAGCTGAGTTTATAGCATTAGCTGCAACTAGTAAAGAGGCTGAATGGTTAAGGAATTTATTAATTGAAATTCCAATTTGGCTAAAACCAATGCCTCCAATATCTATACATTGTCATAGTGAGTCTACACTTTCCAGAGCTTATAGTAAAGTGTACAATGGAAAATCTAGACATATTGGCCTGAGATATAGTTATGTTAGACAAATGAATACAGATAGTGTAATCATAGTGGATTATGTAAATTCAAGTTAAAATTTAGTTGTTCCTTTTACAAAAGGTATTGCAAGAGGACTGGTGTCTAAGACATCAATAGGGATGGGACTAAAGCCCATTAATAATAATCACTCTTGATGGAAACTCAACTTGAAACTTAATATATTCAATTCTTAAGTTCAATGATTAAAGTACATCATACGATGTGATTGTAAGCACTATAAAATTTAACATCCCAAGGATAAGTGCTTAGAACATGTAATGAATAATGAAAGAGGATGAGTTTAACCTTAATAGATTTATGGTGTTTTAATTACATGGACACCTATGATAATTTACCTATATGAGTGTGGAAGTGGTGTCGCTTCCTATGAGAACTGGGATTGACTCTAAAGCACTCGCAAAATCAAGGTACAGACACAAGGCCTAATACATGTGTCAGCTTATATGGATAATCAGTGATTAAAAGATTTGTGTGTGAAGACAAATCCGACTGATAAATATGGATTGATAGATCAAAGACAAGTCTACTATACTTTCATAGTTAGCCTTAACAAACCTTCACAAGGTATTGGTTCAAGTCGTGAGACACCAATGCTTATACACAGTCTTACAGACAATCAAATATTTACAAAACTTATTTTGAAAATAGTGGAGGAATGTTGGAGAATTTTTAAAATAAGTGAGTAAGAGCTTAAAAGCTTGTCCCACATTGAAAGTATGTGGAGAAAAGTGGGAAGCTAACCCAATATAAAAGGGAGTGTCCCACATTGGAAAATGAGTAAAGCTAAGTGATACCCACTAAGATATAAAAGGAGTGGGCAACCTTTGAGTCCCACATTGGAAAAATATTAAGAAAGTGTGCACTTAATAAGTAGAAATGGAAGATACAGAGTTACTTCATCTAGCATTTAAGAGGCTATTCAAGAGACCTCCAATACGGTGAGAAGCACCGTACGCACATGCACACGCACACGCACTCGTGCGCGCACGTGCGGGGCAGTGGGCTGTAGAGGCGCTATCGGAGCAATTTTCACTTTGCATGCCGCGTGTCCGCAGTGGTAGCGGGTTACCGAGATTCGTCCGGGTCGGATCGCGATAGCTCAGGCACGGTCACTTTTTGGTGGGTCCGTGTAAAACCATTTCGGTATTACTATACCTGTTCAAAAATGGTTTAATATTGTTGGTAATTAACAGTCATACCATTTCGGAATTAAGTAAAGACTGTTAAAACTTAACAGTCATGACCCCTGAGATGCTGCCTTTCATTTCCTATAAATAAAGGCATCCTATTTCAAAATTGCACATAATAAATATTACCCAGTTCCGTAATTTCCAACCCTTGCTATTACTTTCTTATAATTTTCAGGAGATATAAATTATCTTATTCTATTTCGTGCACATAACAGAATAAGAAATTGATTGACTATTCTTCGATGCTGCATCCAAAGGCTGTCTTCAAATATACAAGTTGCAGGCAATGCAAGTTGCTTCATTGTATCTTGAGTACGGATTTACGGATTCCCATTTGTATACCGAAGTTATTCGTGTGGGGAAAATACTGTATTTAGGAAAGTGATATCATGCCTTGAAGTTTTATAGTATCTATTCAAAAGTTATATTATTGTATTGAAGTTGACATTACTGTGATATATAAAGAGTTCCATTTCTGTAGTTGCATTCATATTATCCAACAATCTAAATACAGTATTATCATAAATGGCTAACTCTTCCAAATCACTTCGACAAATAACAAAAGGCTTTGTCAATTTGGACCGTTTTGATGGTGGTAATTTTTTGCGTTGGCAAAAAAAAAGTTCATTTTCTTCTAACAACATTGAAGATTGTATATGTCTTGTCACAACCGAAACCAAATGAAGAAGAAGATGAAACCGTGGAACAGACTAGGTAACGCACAAAATGGGAGACCGATGATTACTAGTGTCGTGGTCACATTCTCAATACACTTGCTGACAATTTGTTCGACTTGTACCAAAATATTGGGATTGCCAAAACTTTGTGGGAAACATTGGAGACCAAATTTCTTACGGAAGACGCTACAAGTAAGAAGTTCCATATCGGTCAGTTTTTAAGCTTTAAAATGCATGACAATAGGCCTGTGCTAGAATAATTTCATGACATCCAACGCATCATAAATCATTGTAAACTGAAAAAGTTAAATATGGATGATAATGTAATTATTTCTCCCATAATTGAAAAACTTCCTCCTTCTTGGAAAGATTATAAGAAAGAACTCAAACACAAAAAGTAGTATCTTTCACTTGAAGAATTCGAGACTCATTTAAGAATTGAATAAAAGTCTCGAATTCTAGATGGTAAAGAGGAATAAGAAAATTTTGTTTCTAAGGTCCATGTTGTGGAGGAAGGAAAGGAGCAAAAATATTGCAATCATAGAAAAAATAACAAGCGGGAGAATATTTCAAATAATTCTAAAGCAAACAGAAAGATGAAAGGAATTTGTTTTCATTGCAACAAGCCAGGTCACTTCAAGAAGGATTGTTGTGAGTTCAAGAAACTAAAGGAAAAATGAGGGATATCAGACACAAAGCAAAAATTTGTTGCTATGATATCTGAGGTTAATATGCTTGGAGAAGACAACTCTTGGTGGATTGATTCTGGTGCCACAAGGCATTTTTGTAAGGACAAGAGCTTGCGGTTAAAGGCAACGGGACACTAGATCTCGAATTCACTTTCGGAAAAATCCTTAGCCTCACCAACGTTTTTCATGTTCCTGATGTTAGAAAAAATTTAGTTTCGAGAAGTCTTCTTAAAAAAATTGGCTTTAAACTTGTATTTGAGTTAGACAAATTTATTCTGACTAAAAGTGGTACCTTTTTAGGCAAAGGATATTTATATGAGGGCATGTTTAAGCTCAATATCAATGAAAAAGATTCTTATGCTTATATCGTTGATTGTCTTTCATTATGGCATAGTCGTTTAGGACATGTCAATACAAAGAAAATGCATTTCATGGTGAATTTAAATTTAATTCCTAAATATGAGAATGATATGAATGAAAAGTGTAAAATATGCATGCAAACAAAAATAACAAGATTGCCTTTTCCAAAAATAGAAAAAGTAACATCTTTGTTGCAATTAGTACATAGTGATGTTTGTGATTTGCATGAAACACTTACTAGAGGTGGTAGTAAATATTTTGCTACATTTATCGATGACTTTTCAAAATATTGTTACGTATATCTTTTAAACTCTAAGGATGATGTGCTTAATATATTTAAGACATAAAAATGAAGTTGAAAATCAATGTGATAATAAAATAAAATGTCTTAGATCTAATAGAGGTTGTGAATATCACTTTCCTCAATTTTGTGAAGATATGGGAATTATACATGAAGTTACTGCACCTTATACACCAGAACGAAATGGAGTAGCAGAAAGAAAAAGCAGGACACTAACGGTTAACGCTATGCTTTCTTATTCTGGTTTAAGTAAAGGGTTTTGGGGAGAAGCACTTTTAACTGCGTGTCATATTCTGAATAGAATACCTGTTAAAGATAATAAGAAAACTCCTTACGAATTATGGAAGAATAGAAAACCTAATTTAGGTTATCTTAAAGTTTAGAGTTCTAGAGCTATTGTAAGACTACCTGAAACTAAGAGAAAAAAATTAGGAAGCAAAGGTGTTGAGGGTATTTTCATAGATTATGCACAACATAGTAAAGCCTATAGATTTTTGGTTAGTGAACCTAATGATTCTGTTGAGGTAAATACAATAATTGAATCGCGAGATACAATTTTTTATGAACAAATGTTTTCTTCTATTCCTAGAATAAATAATGAAAAAGAAGTAAACACTTCTTCACAATTCTCTGATACTCCACCAGTGGAACAAGAAGAGATTAGAAAAAGTAAGAGAACTAGGAAAGAAAAAAGCTTTGGTCCCGACTTTATAGTCTATCTTGTTGAAGGAACTAGAGATACACCTTGTAATAAATTTTCTTTGACTCTTAGTGTTGAAACAGACCCCCAAACTTATAGTGAGGCAATTAAGTCCGTAGATTCAACATTTTGGAAAGAAGTTATATATGACGAAATGGTTTCAATCTTGGGAAATAAAACTTGGAAGTTAGTAGACTTACCTCCAAGATCTAAACCCATCAAGTGTAGATGGATTTTTAAAAAGAAAATGAAAATATATGGAACAATTTATAAATTCAAGGCTAGATTGGTTGCTGAAGGTTTTACACAAAAAGAAGGAATTGATTATTTTGATACCTATGTACCTATTGCTAGAACCTCCACTATTAGAATTTTAATTGCATTAGCATCGATATATAATTTTGAGATTCATCAAGTGGATGTGAAAATTGTCTTTTTAAATTGTGACATAGAAGATGAAATTTACATGGAATAACCTAAAGGGTTTGTTATGCCTGGACAAGAAAATAAAGTATGTAAACTTATTAAGTTCTTATATGGCCTAAAACAAGCACCTAAATAATGGCATGAAAATTTTGAAAAAGTCACTATTTCTTATGGTTTTAAAATTCATGAATCTGATAAGTGTGTTTATTGTAAATTTGCTAATGGTAAAGGTGTGATCATTTGTTTATATGTAGATGACATGTTAATTCTTGGTACTGATTTAGAAAGCATTAATAATAGTAAGAGTTTTCTGTCTTCTAAATTTGATATGAAAGATATGGGTGTAGCTGATGTCACATTAAGAATGAGAATAATAAGAAAAGATAAAAATACAATTCTCACTCAATCTCATTATATTGAGAAAATTTTAAAGAAATTTAATCAGTTTGATTGCACACCTGTTAGTACACCTTTTGAACCACAGCTAAAGATGATCCCTAATAATGGTAGAGCTATTTCACAATTGGAATATGCACGAGTAATTGGTAGTTTAATGTTTGCCATGACATGTACTCGACCTGATATTGCTTATGTTGTTGGTAAATTAAGTAGATATACTAGTAATCCAAGTTTATTACATTGGCATGGTGTCAATAGAATATTAAAATATTTAAAAGGAACTACGGACTATGGTATATACTATAGTGGATATCCTTCAGTATTAGAAGGGTTTTCTAATGCCAGTTGGATAACTGAGCGGGAGGATCATTCCTCAACAAGTGGATAAATTTTCACTCTTAGTGGAGGAGCTGTTTCTTGGGGATCAAAGAAACAAACTTATATAGATGATTCTACTATGGCAGCTGAGTTTATAGCATTAGCTGCAACTAGTAAAGAGGCAGAATGGTTAAGAAATTTATTGATTGAAATTCCAGTTTGGCCAAAACCAATGCCTCCAATATCTGTACATTGTGATAGTGAGTCTACACTTTCCAGAGCTTATAGTAAAGTGTACAATGGAAAATCTAGACATATTGGCCTGAGATATAGTTATGTCAGACAAATGATTACAGATAGTGTAATCACAGTGGATTATGTAAAAGTAAGTTAAAATTTAGCTGATCCTTTTACAAAAGTCTTGCAAGAGGACTGGTGTCTAAGACATCAATAGGGTTGGGACTAAAGCCCATTAATAATAATATGGAAACTCAACTTAAAACTTGATATATTCAACTCTTAAGTTCAATGATTAAAGTACATCATACGACGTGGTTGTAAGCACTATAAAATTTAACATCCTAAGGATAAGTGTTTAGAACATGTAATGAATAATGAAAGAGGATGATTTTAACCTTAATAGATTTATGGAGTTTTAGTTACATGGACACCTATGATAATCTACCTATATGAGTGTGGAAGTGGTGCCGCTTCCTATGAGAACAGGGCTTGACTCTAAGGCACTCACGAAATCAAGGCACGGACACAAGGCCTAATACATGTGTCGGCTTATATGGTTAATCAGTGACTAAAAGATTTGTGTGTGAAGACAAATTCGGTTGATCAATATGAATTGATAGTTCAAAGACAAGTATATTATACTTTCATGGTTAGCCTTGACGAAACTTCACAAGGTATTGGTTCAAGTCGTGAGACATCAATGCTTATACACAGTCTTACACACAATCAAATATTTACAAAACTTATTTTGAAAATGGTGAAGGAATGTTGGAAGATTTTTAAAATAAGTGAGTAACAGCTCTGGGAGTAAAAGCTTAAAAGCTTGTCCCATATTGGAAGTATGGGGAGAAAAGTGGGAAGCTAACCCAATATAAATGGGAGAGTGTCCCACATATGAAAATGAGTAAAGCTAAGTGATACCCACTAAGCTATAAAAGGAGTGGGCAACCTTTGAGTCCCACATTGGAAAAATAATAAGAAAGTGTGCACTTAATAAGTAGAAATGGAAGATGAAGAGTTACTTCATCTAGCATTTAAGAGGCTATTCAAGAGACCTCTAATACGGTGTGAAGCACCGTACGCACGCGCATGCGCACGCACACGCGCACGCACACGCACGCGTGCGGGGCAGTGGGATGTAGAGGCGCTAGTGGCGTACTTTGCATGTCGTGTGTCCGCAGTGGTAGCGGGTTGTCAGGATTCGTCCGGGTTGGATCACGGTAGCTCGGGCGCGGTCACTTTTTGGTGGGTCAGTGTAAAACCGTTTCAGTATTACTGTATCTATTCGGAAATTGTTTAATATTGTTGGTAATTAACAATCATACCATTTCGGAATTAAGTAAAGACTTTTAAAACTTAACAGTCATGATCCCTGAGATGCAGCCTTTCATTTCCTATAAATAAAAGCATCCTATTTCGAAATTACACATAATAAATATTACCCAGCTACAAAATTTCCAACCCTTGCTATTACTCTCTTATAATTTTCAGTAGATATAAATTATCTTATTCTGTTTTGTGCATGTAAACAGAATAAGAACTTGATTGACTTTTCTTCGCTGCTGCATCCAAAGATTGTCTTCAAATATACAAGTTGCAGGCAGTGCAAGTTTCTTCATTGTATCTTGATTACGGATTTGCGGATTCCCATTTATATACCAAAGTTATTCGTGTGGGGCAAATACTGTATTTAGGAAAGTGACATCACGCCTTGAAGTTTTCTAGTTTCTATTCAGAAGTTACATTATTGTATTGAAGTTGACATTACTGTGATATATAAAGAGTTTCATTTCTATATTTGCATTCATATTATCCAACAGAAGTACCCTGTCCACAAAGTTCACGAATCTTTCCTTTTTATTCCTCCCTTTTTGAGTGAGAAACCAATCATCATTAAGGTCTAGAGTGGTTACATTTGTTCACATGTAAATCCATTTAGTTGACGATACAGAGGTTATAAAGGCATCTTTTGTTGCTAACAAGGATAGAATGCGACTGATAACTCCCTCCAGTAAATTACTGAGCTCGTCAATAAAAAATTCTTGCTTTGCACATTCAAAACAAAGCCATTAGCCTCCATAATTTTCAACTTCAAAGCTTTGAGACCATTAAATATCGAAGGGAGTAAAAAAGTTAAAATGGAACCAACTATTTTAAGTTTCTCTCCCAGTTGTTAAACTGGATGGTTTCCTTCCACCTTTCAAATTTGGCAGGCAAAGTCAAGTGAATGTGCGAGTGGTACTCACATAATTCAGTCCAGGAAAGATAGTGATTTGCTGAATTAAATAAAGACTGTTAAGATTTCTTCTACACCTGGAGATGTTCTGGTAATGAAATTTAAAAAATGGATTGATTTTCTGATTGCTAAGTTCTAATGATAAGCTGAAATTTGGTTTGGAAAATTTTTTACATTGCTTGGCCATCTTTGTTGCATATTTCAATTCAGGCAGGCCCCTGAGATTTTGGGAACCCAAAGCCAACAATTATCGGGGCCCTTTTATATACAAAACATAGAATACGAATTAATAAAGACATACTAATTGTTGATGTCTAAATTTGGAAAATGTATTTAGAGATTGATCTTAACTTTAATTATCGAAACTTATAATCATAAATAAATAAAGATAAAGAATAGAAAAGGTGCAATAGACCTAAGAGTTTTAAATGGTTCGGCATTGAGAATAAGACTACATCCACGGGTAAAGTTGATTAGGGTTTGTATTGCTATCTCTGGGATACAATTACAAGGTGAAATCATGTTGTAAAAACTTGCCCCCTTAGCTAGGGGAAATGATGTATTTATAGTAAGTAGGAAGCTAAGAGGTGGAATGCCTTTATAGATTCAAGCATTTATATCTTTATATCATAATAGATAGTTGGGTGTCCTTTCACGTGCATGTGCATTGTGATTGTTGTATAAACCACATGTGGCTTTCCATCTGATTGATGGTTCAACTTCTGGAGAAGCCGACCAACAAGTACTTGTGCCGACTAGGTCTGATCCAGCATGGCAGGTCTCAAGGTAGCGTTGACAGGTGTTACCGTGTTATTGGTCCACGTGATTAAATAACTTTAACTTAAAACAAAAGCCCCTAATGCTTCATACTTGAGGATTTATCAAAAGAATGGAGTATTTACTTCAAAAAGTTGCTCGGCTATCAAAAAGGTTAAAGGTCGGCAGCCGATCTACCGGACTTGTAAATCTTTTACTATTGTACTAGAGCGATGGCACTTTTGTAAATAACTTGAAAATGGCGAACTGCCGAAGGGTACGCTTGTCATTTGCTTCCTTAGGATTTGAAAAGTCGTTGAAAGTTCAATCGTTTGGTTCAATTAATCATTTCAAATCCCAAAAATTGAGGGTCGTCTCGATATCTATAAGAGGTGGATTTTCCTTCCATTTTCTTTACCTCAATATTCTCGAACTCTTTCTTTTTTATTGTAGTACTTTCTCCTCACAGCTTATGAGATTTTCCGTCCCAGTAATTGCAACTGTAAGGATTTTCTCTCTTCACCTTCTTCTTTCTGAATATGGTTTACATTGTTGATGAAGGTTCTTTGGAGGAATTTAGGGAGAGAAGAAAAATTCCTGATTGGGTTACATTAGAAATGGTATCAAGGCTAGTGGATGTGTGTGCCTTAGATGAGGGTCATTGGTTGTCCACAACTTTTATAGTGAGTATGGAATCACTTTTCCCCCCAACAACCTATTTCTGAAATTTTATCAATATTTTGATGTGGTCCCCGCTAAGGTAGCACCCAATAGTTGGAGGGTAGTAAATTGAGTTATTCGTCATAACGAATTGTACGGCACCCATATAGGAATAAAGGAATTAATGTACTGCTATAAGTGGGGAACCAGTGGAAACAATACTTATTACTTGAAAACTCATCAGATCAATAGTGATTTAGTAGTTAATTTGCCTGATTTCATTAAGGATTATTGGGATTATTGGAATCATTATTATGTTGTAGAGAGAATTAATGGAGATTTGTTATTTCATTGTTTTGTTCATGCATGTAATTAATTCGTTTGTCTTCCGTTGCGTTTACATCAAGCCGAATTTTCTAACATTTTCCTCATTTACTTCAAAAAAAACAAAGCCTGTACTTCAGATTAATACAAAATTTAGAGAACATATAACATGAAATAACCCGTTGCTTCACCTATAATTAACAAAACATACAAACAAATAGTAATTTAAATTACTTATAAAACAAACCAGATATCCAGAAACTTTAACATTTGGTCCAAAGAAGCCCGTCAAATCTCTCAGCAACACTATTAATTGAAAGATATAGAGGCAATATCCGAACCCCTAGGAAATGATAGCAACTTTTCTTTCACTGCCTGAATTTCACTTTCTGAACGATATTTCAGCTTTGAATCAGCTATGAAAACCATTTCCACCAACACCATTGCATTCTTTAAGAAAAACTTAGCAAACTCAATCCCGCGTTCTGTCCCGTCAAAACATTGAAATTTAACAAACTTGAGGTGAGTTTGAAAACATGGAGGCACCACTTCAATGTTTAAGCATGTAACACTCTCCTGCAAAAAACGGAGCGGGATAGTTACTATATGTGGCATTTAGCCTTTAATACATGGAAAGTACTTAAGGTAGTCCCAAAAGATCACCCACAGAATACAAATAAAAAATATCACAAAACCAAATGGTTAAATAGTCACCCAAGTAAGGATGAGAGATTCAAGAACTGGTAGTCTCTGCAGCAAGGCAACAAACGTTCCATGCAGACCATTATTTCCAGAATTTGTCAATTGGATCAAATTATTTAATGTGGGGAGATGATCTTGTAAATCCTTTAGAGAGGCAAGAGCCTAGGAATAGGAAACAACAAAGAAATAATTATTACTACAGAATTAAATCCCAACAAAAGAATAAATGTTTAAAGCAAATATTCTTGACAACTTAGTTGAGTACAGCTAGGAGGCACCTAAAGATTGCTGGATAACAACTGACCTGAAAATTGCTTAAAATTTAGAAACAAACCAGAACAGTGATCTCTGTCACAAGTTTACGCGTATCTCAGTTTTTTAGTTCATATCAATTTTTCCAGTATTGAACAAGAGTTGTGCACACCAAACTAGTCAAATATTTGTCTTAGGGGAAAAAATGTGTTGGGTGTCAATATCTCTTAGCATGAAGAGCCAAACATGCATTGCTTGCACTGTAACATACCACATGTCTGGACTACCCATGGCAAAAATAATTTAAGTCACTCGAACCAATAATTGGCCAAGATACTTATTACCAAAGAACAAAAAGATGATACCTACTGCATTTTTATACTTTATATGCATACGATTAGAAACAACTGCATTTAACTAATGTTCTACATTATTGTCCAAATGGGGATATCTAAAAAAAATGATGTACATTATTTTTCAATGGGTGATTCTGTTCCTGCTCCAAAATCATACTTAAGTATTCCAAAAATTTTAATTGCGACACTTTGTCAAGGGGTTTTGTGAAATGAGTTTCAGGACTAGCCTATGTCCTACACATAGTGAAAGGCGATATTTGAGTCTAAAAAAAAATCCTCCAAATAAGCCCCAAATAACAATGAGTGTTGTACCTTATAGTATGAGTCCTGCCAAGACACAATACTTTATTGCTTTTTTGGGGAAGATTTGTGTGATTTTTTTTAATTCTGTTCAACTGCAGTTACATTAATTCTACAAAATCTTAGTCATCCATGCATACCTACATTTTAGCAAATATTTACGAACCTGTAAAATCAATGGAAAGTTGCAAGAAAAAAGGGAACATACCCAAATTGTTGAACTGCACACCTTTAGATATTTCAGGCTCGTGAACAGTTTAAGAATCATACATGTATGCAAAGCCATTTTATGTACCTGCTCCTGAGTATTATGTCTATTAACCAAAATGGTTGCATAAATAACTGATGAAGGGGTGGAAAGAATTAATTCGGCAGATGCATAACCATAACATTCAAACTTTGTGATACTTGATGCACGAATCTTGACTACACGATTCTTCACTCTATCAGGTACACAATAGTGGCTATAATAATCAGTTGCACTGAAGCTATGAAGCAAGGGAGCATCGATATCAACAACCTTCACATTTTGCCATTTGCATCGGTCTAAATTCAACGTTTGCAGGCATGGGAAACTAAAATGGAGTTCACTTGAGCAAAGAAAACTCTCGTTACAAAATGTAACGTTAGAAAGTTGTAGGGTTTCAAGGCTTGAGAAACAAATGGAAGTAGGAACTTTGAAAGTACAAAACATGTCTACTTTTAGTTCAGTTAAGGAATCACTGCTGAATAAACAACGGGGAAAAACAAATGATTTTCCACAAAGTTCATGAATATGAAGCTTTTGAACTTTGCGCCTTATGACATCTGACAGCCATGAATGAACGCGATCTGCGTCAAAATCTATTGCTAACGAGAGATAGAAATTATGTATAATTGGATTGGCAAGGAGTAGTACTCTGTCCACAAAGTTCATGAATCTTTCTTTTTTATTCCTCCCATCTCTATTTAAAACCAAATCACCGTTAAAGTCCACAGTAGTAACAGTTGTCCACATGTAAATCCATTGGGTCGACAATGCAGAGGTTTTTACTGCATCTTTTGCAGGTAAGAAAGATAATATGTGACTGATAATTGCCTCCGGCAAACTACTCAGTCTGTCAACATTTGATCGTGAACAAAACTTCTTACTTTCCGCATTCAAAACCGGACCATCAGCATCCATTATTTCAACTTCGCAATACCTCACTGTGAGAATCGTAACCAAACACTCAAAACAATTACATAAATGTAAACACTGGCACCATCAAAAATAAATAGGAGACCGAAACCTAGGATTTCACCGTATCATGTTTTGCTCTCATCGTTGTTATTGACTATAATGAAGCTGGATGGTTTCCTTCCTTTTAAACTTGGGCGGTCAGAGTAGAGTGATTGTTGCGCGCGTAATGAGATAGCGGAAACAGAGCGAGCGTCGTTAGAACTCCGAGTCCCAAAATCATCCCCACATCCTCCAAAGTCCGCTAATTACTTCTCGTCCCAAATCTATATTCATATCTATAAATGTATTAAATATCATTAGAGGTATAAAAATGCATGTATCTATACGCATGTATTTATTCTATATATCTATATAAATATTATTAATGGTATAAAGATCTATATCTATGTATCTATTCTAAATATCATTAGAGGTATAAAAATGCATGTATCTATATATCTATGTTTCTATTTTATGTATCTATATAAATATCATTAATGGTATAAAGATGCATATATCTATATAAAAAGCTAACACGTGGCAGATCTATTAAATATCATTAGAGGTATAAAGATGCATATATCTATGTCTATGTATTTATTCTATATATCTACTAGGTTTAACCCTCGCGCGATGCGCGAGCGTGTTACAAAACACTTAAATAATTACAATTATAAAAATTATCAAATATTATCATATATATAAAATACTAACTTTATGCGTGCACACACACATGTCACGTGTCCCAAAACCGTGTCACCATATCATTTTCCAAATTCAATATACAAATTCTCTTGTGAATATACAACTCCTCTTCTCATTTATTAGATTCTAATCACAAAAACATTTGGTCTTACTTCTCTATCATATGGTGAAAACCTTTGAGAGATTTGGATTGATTTGACCTTGATTTTCCGGTGCTGGAGGGTCTATTCAATGAATAACTTCTCTTTCACGTCATAAACGATTAAAATCTTGCGATTAGTATTTTTCAATTCCAACAAATTATAAGATTACGTAATGTATTTATTGAAAATTACATGAAAATCAATATAGCAACGTTATAAAATTTAGAAAATGGGGATAGTTAAGATTTAGGAATTTACATAATTGGTTATAACATACTATTCTCATTGAAAAAGTGACCTAAAATCATTTTCTATAAAATTAAAAAAAAAAAAGTATTACGACTTTAGAAAAGCTCCTAAATATGAAGAATAATTGTCAAAAATTCACATAAAATCATTTAGATATTTGAATAATAAAAACAACAAACATATTAAAGAATGTAAACAGCAAAACAAACCTAGTACAAAAAAGTTAAGTCAATGTGAATTATGCGCTAGCAAAACTTAAGAGATTGAGAATGATAGTAAATTAACCAAAAAAAAAAAGAATGATAGAAAAACTCATCGATTTTCATACCATTACCTTTTACTTAAACTAAAAAAAGTATTCCAAACGAAATGGATTATAATTTCTTAATATTCAAAATATTGAGAGTGCACTAAGATTGCAAATACCCCTTTAACAATGCAAATAAACTCCTAAGGGGCTATTTGATAGATGTGATTTTTCATGACAAGTGCAAAAGTGACAAATGAACGATTTATCCACTTTTGTATGCATTTGATAGGCATAATTTGTCATGACATGTGAACCCTTGATTTTGGTGGCAAGATTTGCTCACCTCTAACCCACAGTGAAAAAGTTTCCCCTCAATTTACTATTTTTCTTTTTGTTAAAATATTTTTCTATATTATTGAAATCGAAGGTTTTTCATATTATATTTTTTTACAACCACTTTTTATTAAAAATAAAAATATTTTTTATTTTAAAAAAAGTTTATAAAAATAAAAAATGTTTTTATTATGAAAGAAAAAAAGTTTTGACAGTTTTAACGAAAATTCTTTTATAAAAAACAGTTTTGTTTAAAAAAAATTGTTTTCAATTTTTTTCTAAAAAAAATATTTGTATAAAAAAGCAGTTTCGTATAATAAAAAAAATTATAGAACCAAAAATGTCTTGTTTTAAGAAAAGGAAAATGCTATGTGTCCCAAACAACTCCCCCAAATTTTTCCCCAAATAGCTTTAAGTGTTATACCTTGTGGTATGGGTCCCGCCAGGACACAACTCATTAATGCTATTTGGGGGAGATTTGGGGGGAGTTGTTTGGTACCCATAGCACCACTCTTAAGAAAATTGTTCTAAGTTTTTTTAGGACATCAAAAGTATACTAATCCTGAAACAAATTCTTTTGATACAAAGAACTCTTTTGTTTCAAAAAAATAGATAAGAAAAATAGTGCATTTTAAACTATTTTACAGTATTTTTATAAAAAAAATATCTTTTTGATAAAAGCCCACTTTTATGTTTTTTAAAAACGCCAAAATTAGTCTAATCCTTGAGACAACGGAATAAAAAAACTGTTTTTATATAAAATTATGTAAACCCAAGACCAATTTTTTTTTTTTTCAAATTTGCCATATTTTTATGCTCTCAATACTTATACATTCTTAATGACAAACATACTTTCTTCACAAAAAGGAAAAATGCAATAATTCAGGAATCTAATCCAAATGAGAAAAATCATTTTTATTGGAGATAATAAAGGAAAAACAAAACATAAGGTGTAAAAGCATATTGTCAATAGGAAAGAGGAGATAATACCTTGATTTTTTTAGTAGTAGCGTTCATTTTGCACAGGTACATGATTTGATTGTATGGGTGTATAAATAGTTGAAGTCTCTTGAGATTTGAGGAATTTAATTAGGTAGTTTTTAGGGAAGTGAAAGTGGGCATTGAAAAATGGAGGGGTGGGGAAGAGGGAACGGGCAAGAGAGAGACCTTTAGATTTAAGTTAACGCTATTGATAGAGATTTAATGATATTTAATGCAATAGTCTTTATTACTTGACACTTGTCCATATATATTATATTTAATGATATTTTTTTTAAAAGATTGTATACATATATATTATATTTAAGACAGATGGAAAAAGTCTTTTTAAAACGGTTACATGCATATTTTTTTTAAGAAATATAATTTTTTTTACTCTAGTCCCATCTACAAAGATATATTTAGGCTTTACTCTTATATGTTTTTAAAATTATAAAAAGTCTTATAAGGACCTAAAATCGCCTATAACTTTCCTGTAACCATCCATCCTTCTTTTTGTAGAGGATGACACTTCTCCCATATAGGACCAACAACTAAAAAATAAAAAATGGGAGTGGTGACAAATAAAACTTTATAAATAAGATTAATACTTAAGAAGGATAAAAAGAGCTTTGCATTTATTATTGTGTACACATGGCATAATAACATGAAGATATATATTAGATGACAAACTTTTCCCAAAAATTTGCCATTGGTATGAATTTTTTTTTTTACTTAAATCTTGGTTAAAAAAAAATTATTTTGTTAAAAATGTTTTTTTTTTATTTTTTGTTTATATTTCGTTATAAGTGTTTTTTTTTTTGGCTAAAAACTGTTTTTCACTAAAAACAGTTTTGTGTTAAAACTATTTTTCTAAGAAAATAATGTTTCACTAAAAACTATTTTTCGTTAAAAACTGTTTTATTTTTGTGAAAATTTGTTTTACATTAAAAATTAATTTTAAATGCTTTTTCATTTTCGTTATAACTATTTTTTTTGCTAAAACTGTTTTTTTTTTTAAAGTTGTTTTGGAGTTGGAATTGTTTTTTCTAAAAAAAATTATTTTTCACTAAAAACTGTTATTCATTAAAAAAAATTGTCAAATCTGTTTTTTATTTTTAAAAATTTGTTTTTCATTAAAATCTGTTTTTAAATGTTTATTTAATTTTCGATATAACAACTTTTTTGCTAAAACTGTTTTTTTAGAATGTTTTTCACAAAAAGTTATTTTGAGTTGAAATTGTTTTTGTAAAAAAAATCCTTTTAATTAAAAACTATTTTTCATTAGAAACGTTTTATTTTAGGCAAAATTGTTTTTTTTATTATTAAAATTTATTTTTCATTAAAAACTATTTTTAATTGTTTTTTTAATTTCCGTTATAACTATTTTTCTTTTTGCTAAAACTGTTTTTAAAAAGGCTATTTTTCTGTTGAATTTTTTTTTCTAAAAAATTGTTTTTTACTAAAAGTTGTTTTTCATTAAAATAAACTATTTTATTTTTGTCAAAATTGTTTTTTATTATTCAAAATTTGTTTTTCATTAAAATCAAATGTTGGAGTTTGCACAAATAGTTTTATTTATTTATTTTAATTTGTTTTTGAAAAGATATCAGCTTTAACATAAAAAAACATACAAAAAAACTTAACCCAACAACGTAAAGAAATATTTGAGTAGAGAAATACCAACTGAGATGTTGCGCCGAGTTGAGTAGAGAAATATCATTTCAAAACTGGAGAAATGTAGAGAACCTTTAGAGTTGAGCAATGGGAGATAAGGTTTTAATCGTTTGGGTTAAGTAGAAAGTTGTCCTTAAATAGTTGGTATGGAAGAGTTTGGAAGATGAAAAGATGGTGTCTTTTGGGAAAGGGCAAATGGTATTAGAAGTTATATATGCATTGAAAATGAGAGGACAATTGTTTTTGTGTTCCGTGATGTATTGGAAATATAAGAGTGTATAATTAAGATTCCAACTTTAATTATGTTTAGGTTATAATTTATTGTTGCCATGTGTCAATTCTCTGTGAAGAGACACCAAAATTATATTATGTTATTAGATATAAATATCATTAATGGTAAAAAGATCTATATGTATCTATTCTAAATATCATTAGAGGTATAAAGATGCATGTATCTATATCTATGTATCTATTATATGTATCCATATAAATATCATTAATGGTATAAAGATGCATGTATCTATATAAAATTTATATAACTATATAAAAATTGTCGACCCAAATTATGTAAGGGTAACACATGGCGATCATAAATGCAACTTGCTAAAAGACTATAAAAACTAGTTGGAAACCCGCGCGATGCGCGATTTATATGTTAGAGTAGGAAACAGACCTTAGAAATTGTAAACTTGTAAAAGATGGTAAATTAAAATAGGAACTCGATTGAAAACTCCTGAGTATTTGTGATTACAAAACATGTAAAACAAATATAACTACATATCTCAGAAAAACATAGTAATGCTATACGATTCATGATCACGCGACGAAATAAAAAATACTGTAGTGCATTACCAAATGTCCACAACATAAAATATGAAAGGTTATGTGCGTTAATATTGACTGCCTAGAAAATTAGTAGAGAGAGGACAGAGGAAATTCTCATAAAATATCGGATGTTTAACATCACCCTCCCCTCCTTTTTTTGATTTCACCCACATCTCCTTTCAAGACCCAAATTACAAAAAATATTCAACATAGAAGAAACCAACCATGAATAATCCGTATACAAATAACATCACATGAATAATCCAAATAAGAAAGTCAACATGAACTTACGAAATCATCTTCCGATGTGAGGAAGAAACTCCGACCGCTTGGAAGGGATGAAAGTTAGGTAAGTTTTGGGAGTTTTGGAAGAGAAGGGTTTGGGGGTTTGGGGAGCATATGAGTTGTCTCGTTTTTGATAATGGAGTAGAGATAAAGAGTTTTGTTATAATTGAGGAGAGATAAGGTAACTTGTGGACTGTTGATGTACCATTGGCAACCGTAAAGGCAAGGGAAATATGAAAGGTTATGTGTGTTAATATTGACTGCCTAGAAAATTAGTAGAGAGAGGAGAGAGGAAATTCTCATAAAATATCGGATGTTTAACGTCACCCTCCCCTCCCTTTTTTGATTTCACCCACATCTCCTTTCAAGACCCAAATTACAAAAAATATTCAACACGGAAGAAACCAACCATGAATAATCCGTATACAAATAACATCACATGAATAATCCAAATAAGAAAGTCAACATGAACTTACGAAATCAGCTTCCGATGTGAGGAAGAAACTCCGACCACTTGGAAGGGATGAAAGTTAGGTGAGTTTTGAGAGTTTTGGGAGAGAAGGGTTTGGGTGTTTGGGGGTTTGGGGAGCATATGAGTTGTCTCGTTTTTTATAATGGAGTAGAGGTAAAGAGTTTTGTTATAATTGAGGAGAGATAAGGTAACTTGTGGACTGTTGATGTACCGTTGACAACCGTAAAGGCAAGAAAAATATGAAAGGTTATGTACATTAATATTGACTGCCTAGAAAATTAATAGAGAGAGGAGAGAGGAAATTCTCATAAAATTATAGTTCCACGTGGACACTCTGTATGAAGAGAAGTATTTAATTATTGTTTAGCATTTTATAGTATATTTTATAGTATATAAAGATATAGATAAAGATTGTAGACCCAAATTATATGAAGCTGACACATGGCGGTGTACAACGTGGCATATCATAAATGTCTTACTCATATGGAAAGCCATTTGAGCCATCCAAAAGTTGAATCTTATTTATTTGTTTTTCCGAGAATTTTGTTCATCACTCTTTTTCTTTCTATTTCCCAATCCACTCATTTCGCATTCCCAACCTCATATTACAATACCAATTCCCAACCTCACATTACAATATCAAGGCTTTAGAAAAAAAAAAGGATTTCGCACGTTGAATACATATCACTTTTGATATCAATACCAATATCTTCCCGGATTCAACTTAAATCACTTACCTATTAAATGTTGGAGTAAACTACTCCAGTAGTCTCTTACCTTTTCATTGTTCTCAATTTAGTCTCGTACCTTTTTATTGTCTCAATTTAGTCCCCCACCTGTCAAATTGGTTCAATTTCATTCATGTCCTTTTTTTTGTTTCAATTTCATCATCAACCTTTCATTTTGTCTCAATTTAGTCCATCTATTAACTATTTTTTATACAATTGACTATTTTACCCCTCTTTATTGAAAAATAATAACATGAATGTTATAAAAGTTGAAAAATAAGCTATTTTATTATTATTTGAGGATAAAAAATAGTTTTTTATCAAGAATAATTTTTTTATCACGGTTGTTTATATTTTAAAAAAAATCGAATAATTATTTTGATAGTGAACGTAGTTTTTTATTTATAAAAAACTCCTTTTTTAATTTAATTAAAAAAAATTAATTTTATGCTTTAGATTCATCATTAATTAATTCCACTGGCACGGACCCACATCACGGAAAATTTTTTATTTATCAATTATATAATATAGATTAGGGAAAAATTGACGTCTTAGATTCGCGATTGGTTAGTTCGCTGGATCAGACCCACATTTATTAAAATAAGGGACTTGAGAATAAGCCACTGTAGTCAAGCCCCTTATTTTAATGAATGTGGGTTCGATCCAACGAACTAACCAATCGCGAATCTAAGACATCAATTTTCCCCCACCTATGTAATAAAATTGATAAATAATTTTTTTTTATTACGTGGGTCCACACCAGCGGTACTAATCAATTGTGAATCTAAAACATCAAATTTTACATTTTTAATTAAAATTAAAAAAAAAGAGTTTTTTATAAATAAAAGAAACTATGTTGACTATTAAAATTATTATTCGAGATTTTTTTTTTGAAAAATTAAAAACAACTGAAATAGAATAAAAATAAAAAAGATTTTTTTTATTATTCTCGGATAAAAAAGTAGTATTTATCCCCCAAATAATAATAAAATAGCTTATTTTTCAAATTTTACAACATTCATTAAATTATTTTTCAATAAAGAGGGGTAAAATAGTCAATTGTATCCAAAATAGTTAGGAGATGGACTAAATTGAGACAAAATAAAAGGTTGAGGATGAAATTGAAACAAAAAAAAAGGACATGGACGAAATTGAACCAATTTGAAAAGCGAGGGACTAAATTAACCAATAGAAAGGTAAGGGATTGCTGGGGTACTTTACTCTAAATGTTGTCTTGTGGCAAGAGCCCCGTGAGAGCACAAAAAGTTATTGTTTTGGGGGAGGTTTTGAGGGACTTATTTGGAACTCATAGCAGGACTCTATCCTTATTTTTATTTGAACTTTGTCCCACCACACTGTGATTTATAAAGCACTTAATGTTAAGAGAAATAGGGTGGGGAAATCATTTGAGAGACAGCGGGGCGAAGCGAGGATTTCACGTCGGGACGAGCTACCTTAAAGGTGATTTTCGAGGGTTCGGGGCAGGAGCCCCAAGCCGAATTTTTTCGAGGTTACTTTTTAGTATTCGCCAAATGATTACTTTAAAATAATTATAACTTATTTCAATTAACGATTATATAAATATCAAACAATTAATATTATAAACTTTTAAATACCTAACAATTAATATAAATTAGTTAATACTCAAAAAGTAATATAAGACAAGAAATAATTTGGAAAACCACAAAAAATCCTATTGGGGTGGGCTGAATTTAAATTTAGAGGCTGGTTGAATTTAAATTTTAAAAAATTAACTTTGTTTTTTTTAGGTGGGCTGGTGCCGCCCCAAACCCCTTCTTGGCTCCGCCCATGAGAGAGAGTAAGATTTCTGTTTACCCAAGCTGGTAAAGTTCTAATAGGAGCGGACATTCATTTAAATATGGTAAATATAAATTTACTGTTTGGAGTACATCAGTCTTTACTTTATATACTATTTAGAGTTTGGATTCATTTGTTTACACTAGTTGTGCCCACGTGCATTGCATGTGTGGGCGAGTCTAGATATTCGACGTGATGGGTTAAAGTAATATGTAAAGGGATGTGAAATTAACAATTGATAATGTAAATATTTTTACCTATAACAAGGAATGTAAAGCTAAAAAAGTAAAGGGAGGCAACGTGGAAAGAAAAAATTACCAACCAGGGCATAATAATAAGTTAACAAAAGAAGAAAGAAATTCCTAAAGTGATGTTCAATTCCATTTAGTAGATCTTTATTTTTGTACGTATTGAGAACGCCAACTTTTTTGCTCTCTTAAACTATGATCTACACAAGTACACGACATTCATAGAAGGCATTTATGGAGGTATTTTAAGATTAATAGTTATAATATTGTACGTATTCATTGGGTCATTCTGGGTGACTTTCATTATGTCCTTGGTATCCATAACAGAATAAGATGTGACCTTCCTTGTTCTAGAGATATACATGACTCTATTTCCATTATTTATAATTGTAGTTTGCTCCAAATTTATAATATAAGCTATTCCTTCATTTGAAATATAGGTTATAAATTTTCTTAATAAGAATACTATTAAACAGAGTTTGGTGGATTTTTGGAATAACAATCCTTATAGAACTCTTCAAAAGTGTACTTGTGATTATGTTCCTCTTATTTAAATGATCCTAAATAATAAAATCACTGCTCAGAAAGTGTTATTTTGGGCCATGAAGCTACTTTCATTTATTAAATCCATTTTTGGGGTGCCTATCTCTTTAACTTTCAACTGTTTCTTTTCCCCATTATTATTAATTGATCGGATCCGGTGGCTATAGGTATGGTCATAACCTTTTATTATTATTACTTGAGTTTATAATAAAGGTTATTAAATTTTTATTTTTTATTCATTCTATTTCCAGGGTGTTTATTTGTGGGACTATCAACTGTTTTAGTCCCCTTCATCTTAATTAACAATGATGCTTCTAATTAGGAGAAAAAGTGTAGTGAAACACTTTATATTTTTTTTTATTCAAAGGAGATTAATTGACATGACCTTAAAAGGGACATGAAGTTTCAGTTAACTCGAATGTTGATTGATTCTCTGAGTGGGGCAGATTTTGAGTGAAAGCACCATTAGTGGGGGAATCTTGTAATGGTGCAGCTAAAGATGCTCTTGAAGATCATGGAATCATGATTTTTCGGCATGGTGCTATATATATATAGGACTTCAAGAAAGATTTTTTTTTCTAACAAAGAATATCAAAACATGTCATGATTATCCATCAGCTGCCATCCAAGCTTAGATACATAGGATCTATCAATGGTATGCAATTTATGAACCCATAACCACCCATTTTTTTAATTGCATACGAAATCTAATTTTTAAGATATGGGTATTAGAATTTTTCATATGGTTACTGTTGATGTAAAAAATTAGATCGCTCTAATTATTTAATCACAGATAAATAAATAAGACAAAGAATTTTAAAGTGGTTCAGCCTTATATGAATGGCCTACGTCCACTGTTATGTTATTGCTGAGTATTTTGGGAATTCTCGATTACAAGTTCTTTCAAGAAATTCCGGTCCCTTTGAATGAGGGTGATACAATGTATTTATAGCCCTGAGGCTCACATCTGAAAGGGTGATATATTAAATCATATACATATGAAAGGGTAATACATTTAATGCCTTTTAAGCGTGTGCGTCAAATGATAAGCATTCAATGAATAGTTGAACTGTTGATTATCTGGCAATCAATGTTGTGGCCGAGATGCAGCTCGGACCGCCTTAATTGCTTGTCGTTCAGGAGTTCCTCGGAGAGCTGGAGTTCCTCGGAGTGTTGTAGTTCCTCGGATAATCCTTGTTGCTCGGAGCGAACATAACTTGGTCGGGGAAATGAACTTCCTCGTTGCTATTGTGCCACGTGTCTTCTTATTATTCGTCCATATCAGCATATTAATTTTGGTATCAACAGAAGCCCCCAATGTTTCATATTTCGAACTTTGAGGAGTATGGAACATTCTTTCTCGGTATATGGAAATATTAAATGAGTTTCCTGGTTTTTAGGAGCATTTTAAATTTCCTTCCAAATTCGCAGAATCCGCCTTTTTGAATTTTTATAAGCGCTTCGATCTTCGTGCATTTTTTGTCCTTTTAGCCGCCGGTAGCGTAATAGTTTCCTTTTTGTAATCATTTCTTTCGCCGTTTCCCAAGGCAAAGTATTTAAACTTCATAGACAATATCACCGTCTTCTACCTTTTCCAATTTCTGCTTTCGAGTTTTCCATAGTCTTTCTCTCTCTTGTGCCTTCGTCCTTTTCTTCGTTTGTTGTCAACATATCTCTCTTTTTCCTGTAAGATCTTCTTCCTTCTTCTTCATTTCTTTTATTCATCATGGTTTATGTTATTGAATCTCTTGAGAAATTTCGTTTTGATTTCTCTATCCCGTCTTGGGTAACTTTGGAGGATCTTTCTGAGCCTTCAAATTACTTTCGTTTGGCTGAGGGACATTGGTTCCCCAGCCTTTTTATTGCTGAATGTGGATTTTCTTTTCCACCAAACCCTTTGTGCTTAGAGTTTTGTCAGTATTTCGATGTTGTTCCTGCAAAAATAGCCCCCAACACATGGAGAATAGTTAATGGGTTGTATAGGTTAAATCAAACTCATGGAACTCGTATTGGAATTCCTGAGATTATGTACTGCTATAGATGGGTTGTCTTAGATAATGTTTTTTATTTAAAAACTAGATTTTTGAATAGGGCTTTAGTAGTCAACCTCCCTGATGCTAACAGGGATTATTTTGAACATGGGGTAGTTATCAAAAATTGGCAACATGCCCCTTTGGTTGGAGACGGAGTATATGAAGGTCCCAAATGCCCTCCATATGGCAATGGGATAGGTTATTTTCATTTTATTTTATTTCTGAAACTATGATTTTCATTATGTTTGAATAAATGCGTGAATGACATTTCAATATATATTTGTTTGCAGTTGACAGCAAGAGAAAAACTCCAAAAGAATCAAAAGTTAATATCAAGCATTTGAAACATATCTGGAGTTTGCATCAGAAAGTTGCAGACGAGCACGTCAGGTCTGCTTCATACTTGTTGCAGTACAGGAGCTATACATCATCCTTTACTGCTCGTCCTGTGGTCAGCATTAGTGAACCAGTGCCAGCTTATGAGGATTCTTCACCAGACTCTCATATTCCTTTAAGTCAGAAAATGGGCAAAAGAAGAGTTCCTGCTATCTTCGAGGAGACTTCCTCTGCTGGAGATGGAAAAAGAAGCAAGAATGATGTCCCAAAGGGGACAAAGAAAGTGGATGCTGCCCCTTCTGTTGCTCCCCAGAGGGCTGCCGAGAAGCCCCCAGTGGCTCCTAGTAAGAAGGATGCCTCTGTGGAAGTAATCACCATCTCCCCAACTAAGAGATCTTCTTTGGTTGAGACCGTTGAAGTGCTACCGAGGAGACTGAAGAAATCCTCCTCGGTCAGTGTTTCTGAAATCATTCCCCAGCTCTAAGCTAGTGGAGCTGGTGTTCCAACCATTATTCCCCCGAGTTCTGCAATGAGCTCGGTAAAGACTTGGACCATTCCTGAAGTCCAAGGAATTGAGGAAAACATGTCTAGGGATATGTTGACATCCCTAGCTACTCGTCACATTGCTTCAGTAAGTTTTTCTTATCTTGAATTTTTCTTTCTTTCCATCAATACAAGTATCTCGGCACTGACTTATCATTACCTTCTTTTTCAGCTGGTGAGTTGCTTTAACACCATAGTGAAGAAAGATGAAACGATCAAGGCTTCTAGCTCCTCGTCTGGAGTAGAGGATGCTTTACAGGGCTTGGCCCAATCTTTGAAGGATTCCTGTCAAAAATATGACGAGGATATGGGTGAATGGAAGAAGAAATTGGCTGCATCTGAGGCAGAGAAGGAGCAGTTGGGAAATAAGGTGAAAGACTTGGAGAGAGAAAATAAAACATATACCGAGAAGCTCACAAGCTTTGGGGAGCTTGAAAATAAATTGAAATCGAAAGATGAAGAGCTGACCCTTCTGCGAGAAGTAAATCGCCAGAAGGAGGAGGTGGAGGCCAAGTTGAAAGCCACCGAGGATCTTCTATTTGAGAAGCTCTCCTCGGAGAAAATGAAAAGAAAAGTGGCTGTGAAAAAATCCTTTCGTACCGGTTGGGATAAAGGATGGGACAGGGGGTAGCAGCAATGATGACCCAGGTGCAGTATGGAAGTTTAAAATACTTCCGAGATGGTTGGGTTGCTGCCCTGCAAGAGTTGAAGGTCAGCGAGGACTCTGAACTATTTCAACAACATCTTCCTGGACCCCCTCCTAGAATTGAAGATGAGGAAGAAGACGAAGCTGCATCCGAAGAGTCTTCAATGACAGTGGGTGAACAAGTCCTTGCTCCACCACCCAATCAGACAGCCACCGAGGAGATTTCTTCTTTGCTTGCTCCTCCTGAATAAGTCCCCACTTCTGCCAACCAACTCATTGTTCCCACCGAGCAACCAAGCTCCTCGTCCCAGCCTCCCGAGAAAGTCTTGGGAGATAAGGAAAAGGTGTGAAGTTGTTCGGTATTCTATTTCTGTTTTTCTTTTACTTGTACTCTGTATTCTGAACGTTGTACTCCCTTTGATGATGTAATAAAATCACCTTTTTTGTTCTTCTACATTGTTGATGCTCTGTCTGATTCTTTTATTAACTCTTGCCTTCTCTTCTTTACTAGTTTATGGCTAGAATGGAATTTATGTCTGCCAATGATACAAAACTGATGCAGCAATGCCATGAATACTTTAAAGCTGGCCATACTGACTTAAGTACATCAGAAATTGTTGATATCCTTGGTCATGATGCTTCAGACCAAGCAGTGGAGGCATATCAATACTTGAAATGTCTTCTTGATCGTGCTGTAGCTAACAATGTGGCTTATTACGAAATGATTGAAGACTTGCAAGGTACTCTCGATGAACTTCAGCAACAATATAAAGAGTCTTCAGTTCTCTTGCACGAAGGGTATGAGAAGAACTCAAACAACTTAGTGCTGAAACAGGTTATGACAAGATGCTTGCTGGCTACGATGTCAGAGAGAGAACCCTAAAGGGTGAAGTTGAAGCTTGTAGACAGATTGTCGAGCTGCTAGAGCATGAAAATAACAATTTGCAGAAAGAGCTAGCACAGTATAAGTCTGCAGCCTCTTCTTCAACAGCTGTAATCCTAGTGACTGACGAGGGATTTTCATTTCTAGAGGTTGAAAATGACAAATTAAGGCAAGAGTTGGACATCTTGAGAAGGCCTGGTACTTCTACTGTTACTCGGGGACGAGGAAGAGGTTCTCGTGGACGAGGAAGAGTTGCACAGAATATTGTCGAGGAACAAAGTACTCCACCTGCTCGAGGTCGATCAAGAATTCTTCGTCGTAAACTGTCCAAAAAAGTTAGAGAATTGGAACTACAAATCTCTGCAAAGGAATCAGTGTTGGAGACTAACAAACTTTTCATCCAGAGTCTTCATGAGAAGCTTGAGAGGTTAACATTTTAATTTTATAAGCAGCCCAGGGAATTTTGGATGGCTGGATACAACGAGGCACTATTCCATTTAGATGCTCGTATCCAGAATGCCAATAATGAGGGCTACAAACAAGGCTGGCTGAATGCCTTATGTGTATTGAAACTCGAGCAGGGACACTATCTGTGGGACTACTATGAGCCCGGATTGCTTGACTTGCCTGTGCCACCGTTCAATTTGGACATGGAATGGATCCCAGCTCGTGCCATTCCTCAGAGCTTAATTGCAAAGTATCTCGGTGACTACAGTTTGCATTCTCAATCTGAAGTTTCTCGTCCAGAGCATCTTCTAGCTCGTCCTTTTGTGATGAATGTTAGAATGCTAAAGGATTTGAACTTCATTAACTCTCCTCAAACTTTAAATGATCCGCCTGCTGGCGAGGAACCTATTTCAAAAGCTGAGGGAAAAAAACCAATAGAATAGGAATTTTTGATGTAACAGTTAGTACACATATGTAACTTGTAATTTGTTTTGAATTTTAATGAAAGACTTTCATTTTCTGTTTGCAAATTTGTATTGCTATTGTCTTGTGTTTGTCAAACATTTTATATTTGTGCTTGCATAACAATATTGTGTGGTTCATCGACCAACTTGATAATAAAAAGTTACTAGTATCAGAAATATTGCTCGATCACTTAATAATAAAGTAATGAGTATAAAAATGTTTAAAAATTTTCCAACCAACCAAGGTTGTTAAATTATGCTTGTCGACCAACTATGGTTAGTGAGAGTTTATCCCCGACTAATCATACTTGGTAAATTTTTGTCTTTAAAATGTGTCCGACCAACCAAGGTCGATAAATTCTCCTCGTCGACCAACTACAGTTGGCGGGTTTTTATCCCCGACCAACTATACTTGATTCAGTTTGGAATATTTTGTTCTTCGAGGAACTTATTGTATTTTCTGTAATAATCTTACCTCCCGACCAACATTGTTGTTCTGAATGTCCACTTACCCTTTTACCAAAATTGGTCTGAGCCAGTGTCAGTCTCCTAACCAAAGGAGTATGGTTTGTTCTCGCCCTTTTACCAACCGGAGTTGGTCTGGGTTCGAACTATCGTGTTCTCGCTCTTTTACCAACCGGAGTTGGTATGAGTTCGAACTATCATGTCCACTAACTCTTTTACCAACCAGAGTTGGTCTGAGCTAATGTACGCCTCCTAACCAAAGGAGTATGGGCTGTTCTCGCCCTTTTACCAACCGGAGTTGGTCTGGGTTCGAACTATCGGGTTCTTTCAAACTATTGGGTTCTTTCGAACTATCGTGTTCTCGCTCTTTTACTAACCGGAGTTGGTCTGAGTTCGAACTATCATGTCCACTAACTCTTTTACCAACCGGAGTTGGTCTGAGCTAATGTACGCCTCCTAACCAAAGGAGTATGGGGTGTTCTCGCCCTTTTACCAACCGAAGTTGATCTGGGTTTGAACTATTGGTGTTGCTGAGCAGCGTAGTGTAGTGTTGCACACTAGTATTCCCTGAAAAACTTTCAATAAAAGAAAGAAGATGGTGAAACATCATCGTTTTATTCATATTGATGGAACTGCTTTACATTTTACATCACTGATAATACTTGCGTAGGTGTTCATCATTCCATGCATTCTTAAATTCTTCTCCTTCTAGAGTTGCTATACGGTAAGTTCCTGGTCGAACAACTTCTGTAACTCGGTAAGGTCCATGCCAGTTTGCTTCCAATTTATTGTGCTTCTGAATGACCTTCTTTAGCACGTAATCTCCTTCTTTTAAGTCGCATTTCTTCACCCTCTTGTTGTAGAACAAAGCTGTTCGTTGTTGGTATGCAGCATTCCTAATGGCTGCCTCTTCTCTAACCTCCTCGAGCATATCCAAATCCAATCTTCTCATTAAGTCACTGACTGGGGAATTGAAATTCAGCACTCTATGTGTTGGAAGACCCAACTCGGCAGGTATTACAGCCTCACTTCCAAATGCCAGCATATATGGTGATTCTCCAGTTGCTGCTCGGGGCGTTGTTCGGTAAGCCCACAATACTGACTGTAGCTCATTAATCCAATTAGCTTTAGCCTCACTTAGCCGCTTCTTCAAACTATTTAGTAGTGTTCTGTTCGTCACTTTAGTCTGTCCATTGCTTTGAGGATGGCCTGGCGCAGAATGAACCTTCAAAATGGTTTACTGATGACAATAGGCAGCAAACTCTTCGTTATCAAATTGTGTTCCATGGTCTGTGATGAAGGCATGAGGGAGACCATATCGGCAGATGATGTTCTTCCAGACGAACTGGTACACCTTCTCGTATGTCATATCAATAAGTGGCTCAGCTTCTACCCACTTGGTAAAATAATCTACTGCAACGACGAGGTACTTGAACCTTCCTCGGGTCGTCGGTAGTGGTCCAACCAAATCAATCCCCCACATGGCAAATGGCCAAGGGGAAGTGATGGGTGTTAACAATGCTTGTGGAGTTCTTCGGATGGAGGAAAAACGTAGGCACTTGTCACATTTCTTGGCATAGGCTATACAATCAGCCCTCATCGTCGGCCAGTGGTATCCTTGCGTCATCACCTTTTGCAAAAGTGTCTGACCTGCTACATGAGCTCCACAGGACCCTTCATGGATCTCTTCAATCAATTCTTTCACCTCGGAGGGATGTACACATCTCTGCAAACCTGCCATAATTCCTCGTCTATACAAAACACCATTAGTTAGTACATACCGAGCAGCGTTAAACTTCAATTTCTTGGCAGCAAGTTTATCCTCCGGTAATTTTCCATCTTCAATATATGCCCTGATGGGATCCATCCAAGATGGTCCTAAATCAAGGGTAATAATATTCATCATCAGGTCTTCATCTATGCTCCGACTTTCTAATACTTCAATTGGTATCGTTCTTCGCAGATCGGTACGAGTAGCTGATGCTAGTCGGGCCAGTGCGTCTGCTTGTGCATTTTCCATTCTCGGTATTCTGATTAATTGAATGGCATCAAATTCTGCCAACAATTCCATCACTTTGGCATGATACTTGATCATTAATTCTCCTTTAACTGCATATGTTCCCATCATCTGATTCACAATTAATTGAGAATCATTGAATACCATCACCTGTTGCGCTTCCATAATCTTTGCTAAATTAAGACCTGCTATCATGGCTTCATATTCAGCCTCATTATTGGAGGCTTTGAATTGGAATCGCAGGGCATATTCCATGTTAATATCGTCTGGGGTGTTCAAAACAATCCCTGCTCCACAACCCGTTGTGCAAGACGACCCATCTACACACAATCTCCATGTAGGTAACTCGTCTTCAAATTTCTTATCTGACAGAGTTCCTTGGTGAAATATCTGTTGTTTCCTTTCATCCTCCCCTGGTATATTTCGCTCTTCGTCGACCATCTCTTCTCGCCCTTTTACCAATCGGAGTTGGTCTGGGTTTGAATTTGATGATCTTTCTACATCCATAAGTCCTTTTACCAACCGGAGTTGGTCTGAACTTATGTCTGTTGATCCTGTAACATCCACAGGTTGGTCAGCGAGTAACTTTTATTCTTCGGGGGTATCAGGATAAGTAAACTCCGCTATAAAATCTACTACAGCTTGCCCTTTTAATGATGATCTGGGTTCATACACAATATCATATTCACCGAGCTCTATTGCCCAGTACATCAATCTCCCTGACTTTTCTGGCTTATGAAGGGCTTGTCGTAATGGCATGTCGGTATACACGACGATGGTATGGGCCTGGAAATATGGCCTCATTCTTCTACTTGCTTCAATTAATGCCAATGCCAATTTTTCCAGCTTTGGGTACCTGATCTCTGCACCTCGGAAAGCCTTACTTGTGTAATAAATTGGTTTCTGGACTCCATTCTCCATTCTGATCAATGCCGAGCTGACTGCATTCTCTGATACTGCTAGGTATAAGTACAACTTTTCTCCCATCACTGGCCTGGACAACAGTGGAGGTGCTCCCAAATATTTCTTCAAGTCTTGAAAGGCTTTTTCACATTCATCATTCCACTCAAAAGTTTTTCGAAGTGTTTTGAAGAATGGAAGGCATCTGTCAGTTGCTCGGGATACAAATCTGTTGAGCGCTGCAACTCGTCCTGTAAGACTCTGTACTTCTTTCTTCGTCGTTGGAGATCGTAGCCCTAAAAGAGCTTTGATCTTTTCTGGATTTTCCTCAATGCCTCGCTGGTTGACGATGTACCCGAGGAACATTCCTTCTCGTACTCCAAATGTGCACTTCGTCGGGTTGAGTTTCATGTGATACCTATCCAGTTGATCAAAGGTCTGACCTAAGTCAACTAGATGATCAAAAACTTTCTTGCTCTTTGTCAGCATATCATCGACATAGACTTCCATATTGCAACTGATTTGTTCGGCAAAAACCTTGTTCATCATCCGCTGGTATGTCGCTCCTGCATTTTTCAAACCAAAAGGCATAACATTATAACAATAAGTTCCCCTAGGGGTAATAAAAAAAGTACTTTCCCTGTCTTCGGGTTTCATTTTGATCTGGTTGTAGCCAGAGTAAGCATCCATGAAGCTGAGCAGCTCGTGTCCCGAGGTAGCATCCACTAGTTGATCAATTCTGGGCAATGGAAAGTGATCCTTTGGGCATGCCTTGTTGAGATCGGTAAAATCAACACACATTCTCCATTTATTATTTTTCTTCTTTACCATCACCACATTTGCTAACTAGTTTGGATACTTCACATCTTCAATGAATTGAGCTTTCTGGAGCTTCTCGACCTCCTCTTGTATAGCTTGATTCTTCTCGGGACTAAATACTCTTCTTCTCTACTTTACAGGCTTGATCTCCTTATTCACATTGAGCTCGTGACATAAGAAGTTTGGATCTATTCCTGGCATGTCTTCATGACTCCACGCAAAAGTTTTCTTCCTGTTTCTCAAGAAAGTTATCAACTCCTATTTTATTGAAGCATCCAACGTCGAACCTATCTGGGTTATTCGTTCAGGGTGCTCGTCATCCAGAATAACATTTTCTGTAGATTCCACCACCTATCCTTTTACAAGTTGGGATTCATCTCTGGGATCAAGTGTTTCAAGTTCTATACCTTCCTCCACCTGGTAGGTAGTAGTCTTTTTCCTTGACTCTTCAAGCTCCTCTTGCTCGGCAGACGAATAATAGCATTCCCGAGCTACTTTTTGATCACCTTTCACAACTCCTACTCCAAATCCTGCGAATGGTCACGCCCAGTGGGTCACGGCCCAAGTCCGCGACCAGCTGGTCGCGGACTTGGGCCGTGACCCACTCAATATTTGGCGTGACCATATTTATTATCACACTAAATTATCTATGTTCTGGAAGTGGTCGCGGACTTGGGCCGTGACCACTGTGGTCGCGGACTTGGGCCGTGACCAGGTCGTGACCATCTTGGCACCAAACTCGCGCCAAAATTCCCTCCAAGCTTGGTCGCGGATGGGTCACGGCCCAAGTCCGTGACCCATGGCATGACAAAGAAGAAATTACACACATTGAGGGTCACGGCTTAGGGCCGTGACCATTTCTGGGTGTGGGTCACGGCTATGGGCCGTGACCATCCCTCATTCAAGCACTAGTGTTGATAAAAAGGGTCGCGCATCACAGATTGAGGGTCACGGCTATGGGCCGTGACCATTTCTTGGTATGGGTCACGGCTATGGGCCGTGACCAGTAGGCTATACACATCCCACTTAGCTTCATTAATGGGTCGCGGTGGGTGGGTCACGGCCTAGAGCCGTGACCAGTGTGAATCCTAAAACATCTTCAAGCGCCTCATATTTTTCATTTCCCCGCTCATTTCTTTTTTTTTCTTCCCCACTCTCGTCATCTACGGCTTCTTACAGGTATTTTAGCTCCCTTAATTTCATTCCATTTACAATATTTGAAATCAATACTCCACCTGCCGGCGACCACACAGCGCCCCGAACCCATCTCCGGCGCTCTTGGCCGGTACCCCACCAACCCACCGCTGACCCACATCTCTCTCTCTCTCTCTCTCTCTCCAACGAACCTCTAGCCACCGGAGAACACCTCCAGTGACAGCGATAACCCCTTCTGTCCAACCCCCGCGACCAAGCCGGCAGCCCCGATCACAGGCATCCCAGCTCAGAACCGCCGACGGCGTCATCTAACCCCAGCCACCTCCGACCTCACCATTTTGGCCTCTCCCTGTCCTCACTTCCACCGCCGCCAACCCCAAGTCCGACGCCAACTACCTCGCCAGCCCCAACTCCGGTGAAATGAGTGGGGAAATGAAAAATATGAGGCGCTTACAGGTATTTTAGCTCCCTTAATTTCATTCCATTTACAATATTTGAAATCAATACGGTGTCTTTCACCCACTGAAAAATTATTTCAAATTCGAATATCAGAAATTTTAGGCCAACGTATGATTCGGATATATTATCATTTAAAACATTGGCGGATCCAGGATTTTAGTCCAAGGGCCAAATCGATTCAAAACTTTTTTTACCGACACTAATAAATAATCAACTCATAAAAACCAACAATCGATAAAACATAAATACTGAATATGCGAAAATTTCATATCAATTCATCCATACATAACCAAAAATTGCAAATACAAAGAGATTGTTCACACAAATTTTTATATGCACAAATTTCTATATAAAAATTTCTATACAAATTTCTGAGATATAAAAGCCACGTGTAAAAAACCTCACAAATTTCCTACAGTTATTGATAAGTTTGTATTTACGCCTTTTTTGTAATGTTTTTATTAGATTTTGATAATTTTTGGGGTTTTCTCTTTGCCTTGAGGTATCTTTAATCATTTTGTGTATCTAGATTATTGGAGTATTTTTTTTGTGTTTGGAATGTATATTTTTCTTCTAATTAGTTCTATTTTGTAGGTGTACACCCTTGGTGTCCTCTCGCTCAAACAGTTTGATTTGGCTTTCTCCATATTTGAGAGGTATCGAATTTTTTATTTTTTTGTATCCGAGTTTGGGTTCTAATCTACAATCATTTGTTTCTCGCTGGCATCACTGTCAACATTGATATTTCATTTATTATTTATTCAGAATGTATGAATTTTACATTTTGTGTGAAAAATGGTTTGATCTTTTAGTCTTGCTAACTTTATTCAGTTCATTCACTATTTTTCGGTTCATGGTTTGCTTTTTGGCAAAAAGAATATAATTTATTCAATTCATTCACTATTTTTCAGCTTAAACAATTTATGTTGTTTTTGATCATTTAGTTTCAATGGCTCATTACCCTAAAAATGATTTAAGTGTATAAGAGTTATATTGGCTCAATGATTCAACTGCATACGAGTTATATGGCCGTTCGGGGGCTGTTTCAAGTTATAGTTTCATAACACATTGTTTACGTATTGCAGATCTAACCAATTGGATACCAGTTCTTCATTACACACCAGGTACTCTGTACATTAAATAAAGTAGTTATATAATTGATAAGCATTATCTATTAAATCTTTTAGATGACAGAAGGAGTACGGGATAGTTATTGGTTTTGTTTGGTTTGGCTGTTGGATAATTATTGGTTGTTGGAATGTTGTTGGATAGTATTTTAGAAGGAGTATGGGATAATTAGAAGGAGTACGGGATAATGATTTTAGAATACGACGGTAATTTGCATATTTCTAGACTTAGGCTTAAAAACATGGCGTTAGAGGGTGAAAACTAGAAACTGCCCCCGAACGGCCCCGTGGGTGGCACCAACACCTCCCACGGGAACAATGTAACTCGTAGGAACTGATCCCGCAGTAGCGGGGCTCCCGGTTTGAGAATACGACGATAATTTGCATATTTCTAGACTTAGGCTTAAAAACATGGCGTTAGAGGGTGAGACTCGAAACAGCCCCCGAACGACCCCGTGGATGGCACCAACACCTCCCACGAGACCAATGTAACTCGTAGGAGCTGACACCGTAGCCGCGGGACTCCCGGTTTGAGAATACGAAGATAATTTTCATATTTCTAGACATGGCTTAAAAACATGGCGTTAGAGGGTGAGAACTCGAAACAACCCTCGAACGGCCCCGTGGGTGTCACCAACACCTCCCACGGGAACAATGTAACTCGTAGGAACCGACCCCGCAGCCGCGGGACTCCCGGTTTTAGAATACGACGGTAATTTGCATATTTCTAGACTTAGGCTTAAAAACATGGTGTTAGAGGTTGAAAACTCGAAACTGCCCCCGAACGGCCCCGTGGGTGGCACCAACACCTCCCATGGGACCAATGTAACTCGTAGGAACTGACCCCGCATCCGCGGGACTCCCGATTTTAGAATACGACGATAATTTGCATATTTGTAGACTTAGGCTTAAAAACATGGCGTTAGAGGGTAAGAACTCGAAACAGCCCTCGAACGGCCCCGTGGGTGGCACCAACAGCTCCCACGGGATCAATGTAACTCGTAGGAACCGACCCCGCAGCCGCGGGACTCCCGGTTTTAGAATACGACGGTAATTTGCATATTTCTAGACTTAGGCTTAAAAACATGGCATTAGAGGGTGAAAACTCGAAACAGCCCCCGAACGGCCCCGTGGGTGGAACCAACACCTCCTACGGGACCAATGTAACTCGTAGGAACTGACCCCGCAGTTGCGGGGCTCCCGGTTTGAGAATACGACGATAATTTGCATATTTCTAGACTTAGGCTTAAAAACATGGCGTTAGAGCGTGAGAACTCGAAACAGCCCCCGAACGACCCCGTGGGTGGCACCAACACCTCCCACGGGATCAATGAAACTCGTAGGAACCGACCCCGCAGCCGCGGGACTCCCGGTTTTAGAATACGATGGTAATTTGCATATTTCTAGACTTAGGCTTAAAAACATGGCGTTAGAGGTTGAAAACTCGAAACTGCCCCCGAACGGCCCCGTGGGTGGCACCAACACCTCCCACGGGACCAATGTAACTCGTAGGAACTGACCCCGCATCCGCGGGACTCCCGATTTTAGAATACGACGATAATTTGCATATTTGTAGACTTAGGCTTAAAAACATGGCGTTAGAGGGTAAGAACTCGAAACAACCCTCGAACGGCCCCGTGGGTGGCACCAACAGCTCCCACGGGATCAATGTAACTCGTAGGAACTGACCCCGCAGCCGCGGGACTCTCGGTTTTAGAATACGATGGTAATTCGCATATTTCTAGACTTAAGGCTTAAAAACATGGCGTTAGAGGGTGAAAACTCGAAACTGCCCCCGAACGGCCCTGTGGGTGGCACCAACACCTCCTACGGGACCAATGTAACTCGTAGGAACTGACCCCGCAGTCGCGGGGCTCCCGGTTTGAGAATACGATGATAATTTGCATATTTATAGACTTAGGCTTAAAAACATGGCATTATAGCGTGAGAACTCGAAACAGCCCCCGAACGACCCCGTGGGTGGCACCAACACCTCCCACGGGACCAATGTAACTCGTAGGAACTGTCCCCATAGCCGCGTGTCTCCCGGTTTGAGAGTACGACGTTAATTTGCATATTTTTAGACTTAATCAAAACATGGCGTTAGAGGGTGAGAACTCGAAACAACCCTCGAACGGCCCCGTGGGTGGCACCAACACCTCCCACAGGATCAATGTAACTCGTAGGAAATGACCCCGCAGTCGCGGGACTCCCGGTTTTAGAATACGATGATAATTTGCATATTTGTAGACTTAGGCTTAGAAACATGGCGTTAGAGGGTGAGAACTCGAAACAGCCCCTGAACGGCCCCGTGGGTGGCACCAACACCTCCCACGGGATAATTGTAACTCGTAGGAATCGACCCCGTAACCGCGGGACTCCCGATTTTAGAATACGACGGTAATTATCATATTTCTAGACTTAGGCTTAAAAACATGGCGTTAGAGGGTGAGAACTCGAAACAGCCCCCGAACGGCCCCGTGGGTGGCACCAACACCTCCCATGGGATCAATGTAACTCGTAGGAACCGACCCCGTAGCCGCGGGACTCCCGATTTTGGAATACAATGGGAATTTGAATATTTCTAGACTTAGGCTTAAAAACATGGCGTTAGAGGTTGAAAACTCAAAACTGCCCCCGAACGGCCCCGTGGGTGGCACCAACACCTCCCACGGGACCAATGTAACTCGTAGGAACTGACCCCACAGCCGCGGGTCTCCCAGTTTGAGAGTATACGGTAATTTGCATATTTCTAGACTTAAGCAAAACATGGCGTTAGAGGGTGAGAACTCGAAACAGCCCCCGAACGTCCCCGTGGGTGTCACCAACACCTCCCACGGGACCAATGTAACTCGTAGGAACTGACACCGTAGCCGCGGGACTCCCGGTTTGAGAATACGACGATAATTTGCTTATTTCTAGACTTAGGCTTAAAAACACGGCGTTAGAGGGTAAGAACTCGAAACAGCCCTCGAACGGCCCCGTGGGTGGCACCAACACCTCCCACGGGATCAATGTAACTCGTAGGAACCGACCCCGCAGCCGCGGGACTCCCGGTTTTAGAATACGACGGTAATTTGCATATTTCTAGACTTAGGCTTAAAAGCATGGCGTTAGAGGTTGAAAACTCGAAACTGCCCCCGAACGGCCCTGTGGGTGGCACCAACACCTCCCACGGGACCAATGTAACTCGTAGGAACTGACCCCGCAGCCGCGGGACTCCCAATTTTAGAATACGACGATAATTTGCATATTTGTAGATTTAGGCTTAAAAATATGGCGTTAGAGGGTGAGAACTCGAAACAGCCCTCGAACGGCCCCGTGTGTGGCACCAACACCTTCCACGGGATCAATGTAACTCGTAGGAACCGACCCCGCAGCCGCGGGACTCCCGGTTTTAGAATACGACGGTAATTTGCATATTTCTAGACTTAGGCTTAAAAATATGGCGTTAGAGGGTGAAAACTCGAAACTGCCCCCGAACGGCCCCGTGGGTGGCACCAACACCCCCTACGGGACCAATGTAACTCGTAGGAACTGACCCCACAGCCGTGGGACTCCCGATTTGAGAGTAGGACGGTAATGTGCATATTTCTAGATTTAGGCTTAAAAACATGGCGTTAGAGGGTGAGAAGTCGAAACAGCCCCCGAACGGCCCCGTGGGTGGCATCAACACCTCCCATGGGATCAATGTAACTCGTAGGAACCGACCCTGTAGCCGCGGGACTCCCGATTTTAGAATACGACGGTAATTTGCATATTTCTAGACTTAGGCTTAAAAACATGGTGTTAGAGGTTGAAAACTCAAAACTGCCCCCGAACGGCCCCGTGGGTGGAACCAACACCTCCCACGGGACCAATGTAACTCGTAGGAACTGACCCCACAGCCGCGGGTCTCCCGGTTTGAGAGTATACGGTAATTTGCATATTTCTATACTTAAGAAAAACATGGCGTTAGAGGGTGAGAACTCGAAACAGCCGCTGAACGTCTCCGTGGGTGGCACCAACACCAACCACGGGACCAATGTAACTCGTAGGAACTGACACCGTAGCCGCGGGACTGTCGGTTTGAGAATACGACGATAATTTGCATATTTCTAGACTTAGGCTTAAAAACACGGCGTTAGAGGGTGAGAACTCGAAACAGCCCTCGAACGGTCCCGTGGGTGGCACCAACACCTCCCACGGGATCAATGTAACTCGTAGGAACCGACCCCGCAGCCGCGGGACTCCCGGTTTTAGAATACGACGGTAATTTGCATATTTCTAGACTTAGGCTTAAAAACATGGCGTTAGAGGTTGAGAACTCGAAACTGCCCACGAACGTCCCCGTGGGTGGCACAAACACCTCCCACGAGACCAATGTAACTCGCAGGAACTGACAGCGTAGTCGCGGGACTCCCGGTTTGAGAATACGACGATAATTTGCATATTTCTATACTTAAGAAAAACATGGCGTTAGAGGGTGAGAACTCGAAACAGCCGCTGAACGTCTCCGTGGGTGGCACCAACACCAACCACGGGACCAATGTAACTCGTAGGAACTGACACCGTAGCCGCGGGACTGTCGGTTTGAGAATACGACGATAATTTGCATATTTCTAGACTTAGGCTTAAAAACACGGCGTTAGAGGGTGAGAACTCGAAACAGCCCTCGAACGGTCCCGTGGGTGGCACCAACACCTCCCACGGGATCAATGTAACTCGTAGGAACCGACCCCGCAGCCGCGGGACTCCCGGTTTTAGAATACGACGGTAATTTGCATATTTCTAGACTTAGGCTTAAAAACATGGCGTTAGAGGTTGAGAACTCGAAACTGCCCACGAACGTCCCCGTGGGTGGCACAAACACCTCCCACGAGACCAATGTAACTCGCAGGAACTGACAGCGTAGTCGCGGGACTCCCGGTTTGAGAATACGACGATAATTTGCATATTTCTATACTTAAGAAAAACATGGCGTTAGAGGGTGAGAACTCGAAACAGCCGCTGAACGTCTCCGTGGGTGGCACCAACACCAACCACGGGACCAATGTAACTCGTAGGAACTGACACCGTAGCCGCGGGACTGTCGGTTTGAGAATACGACGATAATTTGCATATTTCTAGACTTAGGCTTAAAAACACGGCGTTAGAGGGTGAGAACTCGAAACAGCCCTCGAACGGCCCCGTGGGTGGCACCAACACCTCCCACGGGATCAATGTAACTCGTAGGAACCGACCCCGCAGCCGCGGGACTCCCGGTTTTAGAATACGACGGTAATTTGCATATTTCTAGACTTAGGCTTAAAAACATGGCGTTAGAGGTTGAAAACTCGAAACTGCCTCCGAACGTCCCCGTGGGTGGCACAAACACCTCCCACGGGACCAATGTAACTCGCAGGAACTGACACCGTAGTCGCGGGACTCCCGGTTTGAGAATACGACGATAATTTGCATATTTCTATACTTAAGAAAAACATGGCGTTAGAGGGTGAGAATTCGAAACAGCCCTCGAACGGCCCCGTGGGTGGCACCAACACCTCCCACGGGATCAATGTAACTCGTAGGAACCGATCCCGCAGCCGCGGGACTCCCGATTTTAGAATACGACGGTAATTTGCATATTTCAAGACTTAGGCTTAAAAACATGGCCTTAGAGGGTGAGAACTCGAAACAGCCCCCAAACGGCCCCGTGGGTGGCACCAACACCTCCCACGGGACCAATGTAACTCGTAGGAACTGACCCCACAGCCGCGGGTCTCCCGATTTGAGAGTAGGACGGTAATGTGCATATTTCTAGATTTCGGCTTAAAAACATGGCGTTAGAGGTTGAGAACTCGAAACAACCCCCGAACGGCCCCGTGGGTGGTACCAACACCTCCCATGGGATCAATGTAACTCGTAGGAACCGACCCCGTTGCCGCGGGACTCCCGATTTTAGAATACGACGGTAATTTGAATATTTCTAGACTTAGGCTTAAAAACATGGCGTTAGAGGTTGAAAACTCAAAACTGCCCCCGAACGGCCCCGTGGGTGGAACCAACACCTCCCACGGGACCAATGTAACTCGTAGGAACTGACCCCACAGCCGCGGGTCTCCCGGTTTGAGAGTATACGGTAATTTGCATATTTCTAGACTTAAGAAAAACATGGCGTTAGAGGGTGAGAACTCGAAACAGCCCCTGAACGTCTCCGTGGGTGGCACCAACACCAACCACGGGACCAATGTAACTCGTAGGAACTGACACCATAGCCGCAGGACTCCCGGTTTGAGAATAAGACAATAATTTGCATATTTCTAGACTTAGGCTTAAAAACACGGCGTTAGAGGGTGATAACTCGAAACAGCCCTCGAACGGCCCCGTGGGTGGCACCAACACCTCCCACGGGATCAATGTAACTCGTAGGAACCGACCCCGCAGCCGCGGGACTCCCGGTTTTAGAATACGACGGTAATTTGCATATTTCTAGACTTAGGCTTAAAAACATGGCGTTAGAGGTTGAAAACTCGAAACTGCCCCCGAACGGCCCTGTGGGTGGCACCAACACCTCCCACGGGACCAATGTAACTCCTAGGAACTGACCCCGCAGCCGCGGGACTCCCAATTTTAGAATACGACGATAATTTGCATATTTGTAGATTTAGGCTTAAAAACATGGCGTTAGAGGGTGAGAACTCGAAACAGCCCTCGAACGGCCCCGTGTGTGGCACCAACACCTTCCACGGGATCAATGTAACTCGTAGGAACCGACCCCGCAGCCGCGGGACTCCCGGTTTTAGAATACGACGGTAATTTGCATATTTCTAGACTTAGGCTTAAAAATATGGCGTTAGAGGGTGAAAACTCGAAACTGCCCCCGAACGGCCCCGTGGGTGGCACCAACGCCTCCCACGAGACCAATGTAACTCGTAGGAACTGACCCCACAGCCGCGGGTCTCCCGATTTGAGAGTAGGACGATAATGTGCATATTTCTAGATTTAGGCTTAGAAACATGGCGTTAGAGGTTGAGAACTCGAAACAGCCCCCGAACGGCCCCGTGGGTGGCACCAACACCTCCCATGGGATCAATGTAACTCGTAGGAACCGACCCCGTAGCCGCGGGACTCCCAATTTTAGAATACGACGATAATTTGAATATTTCTAGACTTAGGCTTAAAAACATTGCGTTAGAGGTTGAAAACTCAAAACTGGCCCCGAACGGCCCCGTGGGTGGAACCAACACCTCCCACGGGACCAATGTAAATCGTAGGAACTGACCCCACAGCCGCGGGTCTCCCGGTTTGAGAGTATACGGTAATTTGCATATTTCTAGACTTAAGCAAAACATGGCGTTAGAGGGTGAGAACTCGAAACAGCCCCCGAACGTCCCCGTGGGTGGCACCAACACCAACCACGGGACCAATGTAACTCGTAGGAACTGACACCATAGCCGCGGGACTCCCGGTTTGAGAATTCGACGATAATTTGCATATTTCTAGACTTAGGCTTAAAAACACGGCGTTAGAGGGTGAGAACTCGAAACAGCCCTCGAACGGCCCCGTGGGTGGCACCAACACCTCCCACGGGATCAATGTAACTCGTAGGAACCGACTCCGCGGCCGCGGGACTCCCGGTCTTAGAATACGACGGTAATTTGCATATTTCTAGACTTAGGCTTAAAAACATGGCGTTAGAGGTTGAAAACTCGAAACTGCCCCCGAACGGCCCCGTGGGTGGCACCAACACCTCCCACGGGATCAATGTAACTCGTAGGAACCGACCCCGCAGCCGCGGGACTCCCGGTTTTAGAATACGACGGTAATTTGCATATTTCTAGACTTAACCTTAAAAACATGGCGTTAGAGGTTGAAAACTCGAAACTGCCCCCGAACGGCCCCGTGGGTGGCACCAACACCTCCCACGGGACCAATGTAACTCGTAGGAACCGACCCCGGAGCCGCGGGACTCCCGGTTTTAGAATACGACGGTAATTTACATATTTCTAGACTTAGGCTTAAAAACATGGCGTTAGAGGTTGAAAACTCGAAACTGCCCCCGAACGGCCCCGTGGGTGGCACCAACACCTCCCACGGGACCAATGTAACTCGTAGGAACGGACCCCGCAGCCGCGGGACTCCCAATTTTAGAATACGACGATTATTTGCATATTTGTAGACTTAGGCTTAAAAACATAGCGTTAGAGGGTGAGAACTCGAAATAGCCCTCGAACGGCCCCGTGGGTGGCACCAACACCTCCCACGGGATCAATGTAACTCGTAGGAACCGACCCCGCAGCCGCGGGACTCCCGGTTTTAGAATACGACGGTAATTTGCATATTTCTAGAGTTAGACTTAAAAATATGGCGTTAGAGGGTGAAAACTCGAAACAGCCCCCGAACGGCCCCGTGGGTGGCACCAACACCCCCTACGGGACCAATGTAACTCGTAGATACTGACCCCGCAGTCGCGGGGCTCCCGGTTTTGAGAATACGACGATAATTTGCATATTTCTAGACTTGGGCTTAAAAACATGGCGTTAGAGCGTGAGAACTCGAAACAGCCCCCGAACGACCCTGTGGGTGGCACCAACACCTCCCACGGGACCAATGTAACTCGTAGGAACTGACCACACAGCCGCGGGTCTCCCGGTTTGAGAGTACGACGTTAATTTGCATATTTTTAGACTTAATCAAAATATGGCGTTAGAGGGTGATAACTCGAAACATCCCCCGAACGGCCCCGTGGATGGCACCAACACCTCCCACGGGAGCAATGTAACTCGTAGGAACTGACCCCACAGCCGTGGGACTCCCAATTTGAGAATACGATGATAATTTGCATATTTCTTGTCTTATGCTTAAAAACATGGCATTAGAGGGTGAAAACTCGAAACAACCCTCTAACGGCCCTGTGGGTGGCACCAACACCTCCCACGGGACCAATGTAACTCGTAGGAACCGACCCGCAGCCGCGGGACTCCCGGTTTGAGAATACGATGGTAATTTGCATATTTCTAGACTTAGGCTTAAAAACATGGCGTTAGAGGGTGAGAACTCGAAACAGCCCCCGAATGGCCCCGTGGGTGGCACCAACACCTCCCACGGGATCAATGTAACTCTTAGGAATCGACCCCATAGCCGCAGGACTCCCGATTTTAGAATACGATGGTAATTTGCATATTTCTAGACTTAGGCTTAAAAACATGGCGTTAGAGGTTGAGAACTCGAAACTGCCCCCGAACGGTCCTGTGGGTGGCACCATCACCTCCCACGGGACCAACGTATATCGTAGGAACTGACCCCGCAGCCGCGGGTGTCCCGGTTTGAGAGTACGGCGGTAATTTGCTTATTTCCACACTTAGGCTTAAAAACATGGCGTTAGAGGGTGAGAACTCGAAACAGCCCCCGAACGGCCCCGCGGGTGGCACCAACACCTCCCACGGGACCAACATAACTCGTAGGAACTGACCCCGCAGCCGCGGGTGTCCCGGTTTGAGAGTACGACGGTAATTTGCTTATTTCCACACTTAGGCTTAAAAACATGGCGTTACAGGGTGAGAACTCGAAACAGCCCCCTAACGGCCCCGTGGGTGGCACCATCACCTCCCACGGGACCAACGTAACTCGTAGGAACTGACCCCGCAGCCGCGGGTCTCCCGGTTTGAGAGTACGGCGGTAATTTACTTCTTTCCACACTAATTTTTATATTTCTACTTGGTTACTGATAATTTTAACTCATATATGCAATTTTTCAGCTTGATTAATTTTTTTGTAAAACTACTTGATTACTGATACTTTTGTTTTTTGTATCCTATCATTTGTAGGATTTTTGCACGTGGATCAAATGAAGGAGGCAATGGTTTACAACATGATGATTACTCATATGTTGTGGACATTCAGGATAATGTTTTTTATGTGTTATAGCCGTGCAGGCTTTTATTGTTTAGTTTTATGGTCGTGCGGGCTTTTATAATTTGATTGTTGAATTTTATAGCTGTGCGGGCTTTATAATAAGCAGGTTTTTCATTTACAGGTTTTGGAATGTCAAGAAAATAGAGGAAACTCTGTCCAATTTTTTTTTGGTCTGTGAATTATTAAGACGTGTAATATTTTTAAGTTTGTATATATATTTGTTTATTAACAACATTCTCAATTCGCAATTTGTGATTTTTTTTTTATTGTTTTGCCTATAATAAATATTTGTAACACCTCGTAGCAACCGATGATGCACTCACAGGAACCCCAATTTTAGGATTGGACAATTTTTTATTTTTTATTTTAAATTACAGATAAATATGGTCATGGACTTTGTCCATGACCATTTTTATTTTTTTTTGTCGCGCTTAAAAATGGTCGCGGCCAAAGTCCGCGACCATTTTTTTTTATTTTTTGTCACGGTAATGGGTCGCGGACTAGGGCCGCGACCAATTTTTTTTTTTTTTTTGTCACGCACATGGGTCGCGGCCAAAGTCCGCGACCAATTTGTCACGGTTGTGGGTCATGGACAAGGGCCGCGACCAATTTTTTTAATTTTTTTTTGTCACGCACATGGGTCGCGAACTTTGGCCGCGACCAATTTGTCACGGTTGTGGGTCATGGACAAGGGCCGCGACCAATTTTTTTCATTTTTTTTTGTCATGCACATGGGTCGCGGACTTTGGCCGCGACCAATTTGTCACGGTTATGGGTCACGGATTAGAGCCGCGACCCGTCACGGCATGGGTCACGGCCAAAGTCCGCGACCATTTTCCGTGACCTCTATTGGCCGTGACCATTTTTTGGTCACGGACTTGGGCCGCGACCCACGAAAATGGTCACGCCAGATTTGGTCACGGCCAAAGTCCGCGACCCACAGTTTTGGTCAGGGATTTTGGCCGTGACCAATCGCCAGTTTTGGTGTAGTGTCCCGACCAACATTGTTGTTCTGAATGTCCACTTACCCTTTTACCAAAATTGGTCTGAGCCAGTGTCAGTCTCCTAACCAAAGGAGTATGGTTTGTTCTCGCCCTTTTACCAACCGGAGTTGGTCTGGGTTCGAACTATCGTGTTCTCGCTCTTTTACCAACCGGAGTTGGTATGAGTTCGAACTATCATGTCCACTAACTCTTTTACCAACCAGAGTTGGTCTGAGCTAATGTACGCCTCCTAACCAAAGGAGTATGGGTTGTTCTCGCCCTTTTACCAACCGGAGTTGGTCTGGGTTCGAACTATCGGGTTCTTTCAAACTATTGGGTTCTTTCGAACTATCGTGTTCTCGCTCTTTTACTAACCGGAGTTGGTCTGAGTTCGAACTATCATGTCCACTAACTCTTTTACCAACCGGAGTTGGTCTGTGCCACCGTTCAATACCGAGCAGCTTTAAACTTCAATTTCTTGGCAGCAAATTTATCCTCCGGTAATTTTCCATCTTCAATATATGCCCTGATGGGATCCATCCAAGATGGTCCTAAATCAAGGGTAATAATATTCATCATCAGGTCTTCATCTATGCTCCGACTTTCTAATACTTCAATTGGTATCATTCTTCGCAGATCGGTACGAGTAGCTGATGCTAGTCGGGCCAGTGCGTCTGCTTGTGCATTTTCCATTCTCGGTATTCTGATTAATTGAATGGCATCAAATTCTGCCAACAATTCCATCACTTTGGCATGATACTTGATCATTAATTCTCCTTTAACTGCATATGTTCCCATCATCTGATTCACAATTAATTGAGAATCACAGAATACCATCACCTGTTGCGCTTCCATAATCTTTGCTAAATTAAGACCTGCTATCATGGCTTCATATTCAGCCTCATTATTGGAGGCTTTGAATTGGAATCGCAGGGCATATTCCATGTCAATATCGTCTGGGGTGTTCAAAACAATCCCTGCTCCACAACCCGTTGTGCAAGACGACCCATCTACACACAATCTCCATGTAGGTAACTCGTCTTCAAATTTCTTATCTGACAGAGTTCCTTGGTGAAATATCTGTTGTTTCCTTTCATCCTCCCCTGGTATTTTTCGCTCTTCGTCGACCATCTCTTCTCGCCCTTTTACCAATCGGAGTTGGTTTGGGTTTGAATTTGATGATCTTTCTACATCCATAAGTCCTTTTACCAACCGGAGTTGGTCTGAACTTATGTCTGTTGATCCTGTAACATCCACAGGTTGGTCAGCGAGTAACTTTTATTCTTCGGGGGTATCAGGATAAGTAAACTCCGCTATAAAATCTGCTACAGCTTGCCCTTTTAATGATGATCTGGGTTCATACACAATATCATATTCACCGAGCTCTATTGCCCAGTACATCAATCTCCCTGACTTTTCTGGCTTATGAAGGGCTTGTCGTAATGGCATGTCGGTATACACGACGATGGTATGGGCCTGGAAATATGGCCTCATTCTTCTACTTGCTTCAATTAATGCCAATGCCAATTTTTCCAGCTTTGGGTACCTGATCTCTGCACCTCGGAAAGCCTTACTTGTGTAATAAATTGGTTTCTGGACTCCATTCTCCATTCTGATCAATGCCGAGCTGACTGCATTCTCTGATACTGCCAGGTATAAGTACAACTTTTCTCCCATCACTGGTCTGGACAACAGTGGAGGTGCTCCCAAATATTTCTTCAAGTCTTGAAAGGCTTTTTCACATTCATCATTCCACTCAAAAGTTTTTCGAAGTGTTTTGAAGAATGGAAGGCATCTGTCAGTTGCTCGGGATACAAATCTGTTGAGCGCTGCAACTCGTCCTGTAAGACTCTGTACTTCTTTCTTCGTCGTTGGAGATCGTAGCCCTAAAAGATCTTTGATCTTTTCTGGATTTTCCTCAATGCCTCGCTGGTTGACGATGTACCCGAGGAACATTCCTTCTCGTACTCCAAATGTGCACTTCGTCGGGTTGAGTTTCATGTGATACTTATCCAGTTGATCAAAGGTCTGACCTAAGTCAACTAGATGATCAAAAACTTTCTTGCTCTTTGTCAGCATATCATCTACATAGACTTCCATATTGCAACTGATTTGTTCGGCAAAAACCTTGTTCATCAGCCGCTGGTATGTCGCTCCTGCATTTTTCAAACCAAAAGGCATAACATTATAACAATAAGTTCCCCTAGGGGTAATAAAAGAAGTACTTTCCCTGTCTTCGGGTTTCATTTTGATCTGGTTGTAGCCAGAGTAAGCATCCATGAAGCTGAGCAGCTCGTGTCCCGAGGTAGCATCCACTAGTTGATCAATTCTGGGCAATGGAAAGTGATCCTTTGGGCATGCCTTGTTGAGATCGGTAAAATCAACACACATTCTCCATTTATTGTTTTTCTTCTTTACCATCACCACATTTGCTAACCAGTTTGGATACTTCACATCTTCAATGAATTGAGCTTTCTGGAGCTTCTCGACCTCCTCTTGTATAGCTTGATTCTTCTCGGGACTAAATACTCTTCTTCTCTACTTTACAGGCTTGATCTCCTTATTCACATTGAGCTCGTGACATAAGAAGTTTGGATCTATTCCTGGCATGTCTTCATGACTCCACGCAAAAGTTTTCTTCCTGTTTCTCAAGAAAGTTATCAACTCCTATTTTATTGAAGCATCCAACGTCGAACCTATCTGGATTATTCGTTCAGGGTGCTCGTCGTCCAGAATAACATTTTCTGTAGATTCCACCACCTATCCTTTTACAAGTTGGTATTCATCTCTGGGATCAAGTGTTTCAATTTCTGTACCTTCCTCCACCTGGTAGGTAGTAGTCTTTTTCCTTGACTCTTCAAGCTCCTCTTGCTCGGCAGACGAATAATAGCATTCCCGAGCTACTTTTTGATCACCTTTCACAACTCCTACTCCAAAATTTGTTGGGAATTTTAAGCACTGATGTACTGTAGATGGAACTGCTTCGAACTTCTTCAAATCAACTCTTCCCATGATGATGTTGTAAGTTGGCTGCACGTTCTTATCCATCACAAAGAAGCGTATTCTTTCTGTTCGACAAGCAGGCCAAGTTCCAATGAATATATCCAACTTGATCGTCCCAAGTGGAAAAACTTTCTCACCAGCAAAACCCAGAAGAGGTCTGTGATAAGGCTCCAATTGAGATAATTTTAAATTCAAACTGTCAAAGCATGAGTAGTACATGATGTCTGCCGAACTATCGTTATCTACCAAAACCCTTGAAATCATTACTTCCTTCATCCTCATTTTGATCACCAAAGGATCGTCGTGAGGGTAAAGAACACCTGCAAGGTCGTTTTTTGAAAAACCAATGACCAGCTTCTCTTTATTTACCTTCCTCGGGCGATCCTCCTCAGCCAAATTTATTCGCTGAATGTATGAGCAAGCTTGAGCTTCTCCGAGGTAAGCTTTTCTTTTTGCAGTAAGGTCTCCTCCTCCTGCATCTCCTCCTGTAATGACATTACAATCAAATGACCCAAAACGTATTGAAAATACCTCTCGTTCTGGCTGCCTTGGCTTCTTGGGAAGATTAGGGTCATCATCTGGATCATCCTCATGGTTTCTCTTCTTCTCCTCTGCTCGACGAGGAGATCTGGATCGCTCTCTAGTTCTATCATTATTTCTTCTTTCACCTCCTTGATCAAAATACTTTGCTAGCTTTCCTCTTCGGATGAGTGTTTCAATCTCGTTCTGAAGAGCTATGTAATTTTTGGTCATATGGCCATGATCCTTATGGAACTCGCAATATTTCTCCCTATTCCTCGTATCAGGGTCTGACCTCAGTTTCTTTGGCCACTTTATTTCCTCGTTATTCTTGATTTCTTTCAAAACATGATTAATACCCATTTTCAAAGGAGTATAATTATCGAATTTCTTCAGGACTTCCCATGACGACCTATTATTCTTGGAGTGCTTGTCTCCGCCATTACCCTTATGCTCTTTCTTCTTGGATTTGTCGACTTCCACCTTGGTTTCTTTATCCATATTCTTCTTCGCAGCCATAGCCTCCTCGGCATTCATGATTTTGGTCGCTTTTGCCATCAACTATGACATAGTTGTAGGTGGATCTTTGGCCAAAGTGTAATACAACTTGTTAGACAACAACCCACTCATCAAGGCAGTGATTGCTGTCTTTTCTTCATAATCTATGACTTCCAGCTTCTCGTTATTGAAACGAGTTATGTAATCTCTAGTACTCTCACCATATTTTTGTCTAACACTTAACAAGTGTGCTACTCGTTTTACTGGCTTTGCTCCAAAACAGAAATTTCCGATGAACAACTCGGCCAACTGAAAGAAAGTAGAAATCTTACCCCGAGGAAGATTGTTGTACCATATCTGGGCAGATCCAGTCAGAGTTCCCGAGAATGCTCTGCATCTCATCTCGTCGGGGACGGCATAGATATCGGCAGCAGCCTGATATTGCTCTATGTGAAGAACAGGATCAGTCTTTCCATCATATTTGGGGGTCACCACAAGTGCTTTAAACTTCGACGGTGTAGGAAAATCCACAATGGCCTGTACAAAAGGTGTCCCTTGAACAAAAGTTCGTTGTAGGGGATTCTTTGCCTTAGCCATTTCTCCCAATCTATCCTCCAACCGCTGAATGTATCCTTTCCACGCATCATTTCCTTCCTCGGGCCTATTAGTTCGAGCAATTGATTGTTTTGACGTAGCTTCCTGAGATCTATCTCGACGAGCAACTGGTCGTGATTGTGCTGATCCTTCTCTTAGATCTGATGGTTGTCGAAAACTCCTCGACATGGCTTTAGGTGGACTCTTATTCCTCCTCGGGCCTAATCGACTGAAAGGAGACGCCCTACTCAGTCTTTCCAAGGCACTGGTCCTCTCTGGAGAGATAGTAACACGTTGCTCAGTATCTGTGGCCCGTATCAATGAAGTTTGCCCAGGTTGATATGAGAAATCATCAGATTCCTCATTACGATATGTCTCCGTACGCCTAGATCGTGAAGAAAGTAAATAGGTTTGCCTCTGACCACTTCGATGTCCTGATTGTGCAGGTGCAATGCCGTGAAGGGTTTGTATGAGTTGTCGCATGGTTTCCTGCATGGCGGTTTGTCCTTGAGCCAAATTCATCATGATTCTAGCCAGATCTGGAGGTGCAGAAGGATTTGGAAGATTTCCAGCATTTCCAGCGTTTCGATTGCTAGATTCTGGATTATCTACCATTGATGATCAATTTTGGTGAAAAAACGATAACAACAGTCGTTTCCCACAGACGGCGCCAATCTGTTGATGTAAAAAATTAGATCGCTCTAATTATTTAATCACAGATAAATAAATAAGACAAAGAATTTTAAAGTGGTTCAGCCTTATATGAATGGCCTACGCCCACTGTTATGTTATTGCTGAGTATTTTGGGAATTCTCGATTACAAGTTCTTTCAAGAAATTCCGGTCCCTTTGAATGAGGGTGATACAATGTATTTATAGCCCTGAGGCTCACATCTGAAAGAGTGATACATTAAATGATATACATATGAAAGGGTAATACATTTAATGCCCTTTAAGCGTGTGCGTCAAATGATAAGCATTCAATGAATAGTTGAACTGTTGATTATCTAACAATCAATGTTGTGGCCGAGATGCAGCTCAAACCGCCTTAATTGCTTATCGTTCAGGAGTTCCTCGGAGAGCTGGAATTCCTCGGAGTGTTCTAGTTCCTTGGACAATCCTTGTTGCTCGGAGTGAACATGACTTGGTCGGGGAAATGAACTTCCTCGTTGCTATTGTGCCACGTGTCTTCTTATTATTCGTCCATATCAGCATATTAATTTTGGTATCAACAGTTACTTTTCTCTGCTATGTTTTTGAGATTCTTATTGTTCATGTTCTTTTTAGGGGTGATGAAAGTTTATTGTTTTGTTGGTTTCAATTGCATGGTGTTATTCATATATAATTTTATGAATATTTCCATAGTTACATTAAATGTGTGGTTGTGGAGTATTTTCCTAGTGGTTATTTTTTCCCAACTTTTTTTTCTTCTTACAATATTATTTGGCGTAGTAAATGACTGTTTATATATTATAATCTCCACTACTTAAAAAGAGGAGAGTACCACTATAATGATACATTTTCTTTTGCAGTATATGTTATCAGGATATTCAACCATTATAATAAGTTCACAAAGCAAATCTAAAGTTTCAGGCTCAAGAAGCCAGTATACAGTAAGATCCATGATGTAGATAAGGTTTATGCTACTTATAATATAGTTTTATGAATCTATGTAGTTCAATTAGTTATATTTCTTTTTTAACTGGAATTTGACTCATCCGATGAACGTATTTAATATGGGTATGAAAAATATTAAATCATATGGATTATTATATTAATGTCAAGAATTCAAAAATAAATTATTGTTACTGAATAAGGGGAACCTTCTTAAAAGTTAAAAGAGTTCCACTGAGTTTCGTATTCAACTTTTACTTCAATTGTTCTTCGTGGTTTGATTTTACATGCTCAACTTTTAATCCTAAATATTCTAAATGTATTCAATTATCAGTCCTAATTTTTTTCGACTTATTCAACACCTTCATGATCTGTTTTTAGGGTCGAATGACTAAATGATTTATTTTGTAAATCTACACACGTTTTTAATTTAGGTTTCAAAATAAAATCTATACATTACATTCCAAACACTTAGTACTAGAAATGATGTATGTATAAGAAAACAAACAGATATTTCGAACAAATATGGGGGGATGCAATACTATGGGGGAATGCAATACTAAGTGAATAACATTGATTCAAAAGATACCACAAATAACAGTATTCAATTCTCACAACTTTAAATGAAATGTTAAAAAAATTACATAGATAAATATTATCAAACACTTGATATGCAATCGAGTTCTTACCTGATATGTAATCAACTTATTACCACCTCAACTGTCCTCTATACTTAATTCTGAGAAAACCAACAAGAGATACCCATAAACCATAGAAAAAAATGAAAGACATTGAATTTATAAATCCCAACAACAAATTTTGTTCCATACTCTAACGGAAAATCCCTTTGAAACAAAAGAAACATACTTGTAGAAGACTGTCGTTTACGGGTTTGACGTGATAAAATGGATGTTTAGATGAATGCAATGAATATGGGTTGATGCATTTGAGGGGGCTTTTGAAATGGCCAGAAATGGATTCAGATTTAGGTTTTCTTGATGACAATTTAGGAGGCTCCTCGGGTGGATAAAAATTTATGCGAGTAAATGGGTATCTTGGGGTTTGGGTGTTTGTTATTTAATGTTGAGAGTCTCGTGGAATAAATGCATGTCATGGAGTTCTAGTTTTGATCTTTCAGATTCAGATTTCATAGGAGAAGAATATAATCTGAGGGTATTAGTGGATTTGTATATTATATGAGGATATTTTGGTCATTAAATCATTATAGTGCTACTCCCCTCTTTTTTAGACATAGATATAGAGATAGAGATTATAGTTGATTGACGTTTAAAATCAATGGAGATCGTTAATTGACTGGTTTGACCGTCAGTTTTATAAAATCAAAAGGTTTTTTTATAAACTATTTTTTATAAAATTCTTTTTTTTGAATATTAAAAAAATATGTTTTTTGAAAGACACTGTTTTTTAAAATACACTATTTTCAAAAGTGTCATTTATAAAAACTATTTTTTATTGTTTTCAACATTATTCTTTTGCTTTTTTTACAGTACGATATTTCAAATTTTACATGTGTCAAATTTTTACAATGTTATTAACCGTTTTTTTATAAATAAAATTGTTTTCCATCTTTTTTTGTAAAATTTTGTAATATTATGAAACAGTTTTTTAAAAGAAACCTTTTTAAATTGTTTTTTACGAAAATGGTAAAGATTGTAGTTGTTTTTTAACGTTTCTAATGACGTGAAGATTTTTTAATAAAAAAATAGGTAAAATTATCAATTAAAAAACGTGAAGATTTTTAACGTTTCAAATAACATTATTGATACCATGGTTTTTTTCCAAAAAAATCTTTTATAAAAAAAACTTACTTTTAACTGTGTTTTTTTTGTACAGCTTTTACTAATTTTAACTTTAAAAAAAAATATTGCACTATTAACCCAAACAGAAATATCTCTACTCATGTCTTGGAGTTCTAGTTTTGATTTACAGATTCAGATTTCTTAGGAGATGAAGAGAATCTGAGGGTATTAGTGGATTTGTATATTATATGAGGATATTTTGGTCATTAAATCATTATAGTGGTACTCCCCTCTTTTTTAGACATAGAGATAGAGACAGAGATTATAGTTGATTGACGTTTAAAATCAATGGAGATCGTTAATTGACTGGTTTGACCGTCAGTTTTATAAAATCAAAAGGTTTTTTTATAAACTGTTTTTTATAAAATTATTTTTTTTAAATGTTAAAAAAATATGTTTTTTGAAAGACTCTGTTTTTTAAAATACACTATTTTCAAAAGTGTCTTTTATAAAAACTATTTTTTATTGTTTTCAACATTATTCTTTTGCTTTTTTTACAGTACGATATTTCAAATTTTACATGTGTCAAATTTTTACAATGTTATTAACCTTTTTTTTATAAATAAAATTGTTTTCCATCTTTTTTTGTAAAATTTTGTAATATTATGAAACAGTTTTTTAAAAGAAACCTTTTTAAATTGTTTTTTACGAAAATGGTAAAGATTTTAGTTGTTTTTTAACGTTTCTAATGACGTGAAGATTTTTTAATAAAAAAATAGGTAAAATTATCAATAAAAAAACGTGAAGATTTTTAAAGTTTCAAATAACATTATTGATACCATGGTTTTTTTCCAAAAAAATCTTTTATAAAAAAAACTTACTTTTAACTGTGTTTTTTTTATAGCTTTTACTAATTGTAACTTTAAAAAAAATATTGCACTATTAACCCAAACAGAAATATCTCTACTCATGTCTTGGAGTTCTAGTTTTGATCTTACAGATTCAGATTTCTTAGGAGATGAATAGAATCTGAGGGTATTAGTGGTTTTGTATATTATATGAGGATATTTTGGTCATTAAATCATTATAGTGGTACTCTCCTCTTTTTTAGTAGTAGAGATTATAGTTGATTGAGGTTTAAAATCAATGGAAATCGTTAATTGATTGGTTTGACTGTTAGTTTTATAAAATCAAAAAAATCTATTTTTTAAAAGTCACTGTTTTTTAAAATACATTATTTTAAAAACTCTCGTTTATAAAAACTGTTTTTTATTGTTTTCAACGTTATTCTTTTGCTTTTTTTATAGTACTGTGGGTACCTCGATTTGTCACCACGGGCCCAGAGGAGTAGCCTAGTAGAAACGGCCCAAAGTCTGGGCGCCTCGCATTTTAACAGAATTCAGTTATGACTTAGTCCACTCCTAAAATCTCATAAGGAGATATTCTAGGAGTAAAGGATTGACGTGGGGGAGTCCAACACCCCCATTACCCGAGAACAAACATGTATATAACAAACCCTAAGCCTGGGGCAAAAGGTATGCATTATTTTTCCTGTAAAATACTTCCCGGAATATAGAGAAATAATATTGAGAGTAACTCCGTGGACGTAGGCATTCTTGCTGAACCACGTAAATATTGTGTCGTGTGATTGGCATCCTTAAAATTCTTTATTTCCTCTGGTGATTGCTTTTTTTTATTAATTTGTGTTGAATTTAATTGTCACCGTCTGTGGGAACGTTTGTCTTCCTTTAAGAAAGACCTCACCAACAAAGAATTGAGAATGTCTGGTCACAGTAGCAATGCCCCTCAAGCAGGGGATATCCAACAACAGCCTGCCCCCCGCATGATCAGATCTGAAGTTCGACGTTCAGATCAAAGGGCTCGCCCAGAGCGGCAAGCCTCAGAAGAAAGCCAGGGACCAGCGAGGTCCACACAAATCTCCAGGTTGATCGACGCCTATGAGGCAAGGCTCCAAGAGTAAAGAGAGGTCGCTCGCAAGAGGCTGAGAATGCTCGCCTTAAAAGGAAATTAGAGAGGATGGAGAAAGAAATCCATCGCAACATTAGGCGAGACGTTCATACCGCACTCCTAGCCCTCAGGCGAGCAAGTCTCGCAGCCGAGGAAGGAACCCTAGACGCGGATCCCAGAGAAGTGAGAAGCACGAGTCAGATGATGACTTTCTCTAGCAACAGCAACCATCTCGACGTTACAAGAGCCCAGCTCGAGGTAATGAGGATATACAAAATTTGGTCCGAAGGGAGATGGACTAGCACCGAGCACATCGGGGTACTAGATCGACCAGAGAGCTTGCTCGACGAGCTCTCAAGACCCAAATGAAATCCCCTTTCTCAAGGGAGATAGAAGAAAAAGAAGCCCCCAAAAAGTTCATAATTCTAAGATTCAAGATCTATGACGGAAATACTGACCCTATCGATCACGTTAAGCAATACAGGCAGGCCATGACTCTCTGGAACCGCAGGGATGCACTAATGTGCCAAATTTTTCCCTCGAGTATGCATAATGTGGCCCAGAAGTGGTTCGAGAAGCTCCCTCACAGGTCCATCAGGAGCTTTGAGTCCCTGGCCGATATCTTCATGACTCACTTCATTACCAGCAACTCCCATCCGAAGAGGATGAATGCTTTGCTAATAATGAAGAAGACGCCTTAGGAGTGCCTGCAGGACTATGCAAAGAGGTACTGGGAGCTGTTCAACGAGGTCGAGGACTGCTCGGAGCAGGTAGCAGTAGCCTCTTTCAAGATTGGCCTACCCATATCTTGCCTTCTGCACCAATCCCTGACGAAGAAGGAGGCCACAGCCATAGATGACCTAATGGCTCTCATTGAGAAATATGCCAAAGCGGAGGATGTGACCCGCCTCAGTGCAGGGGAGAACGGTCGGACTAAGCTCGCTGTCAAGGGCAATGATAAGGCCAAAAACCAGAACAAAGGAGGCAAGAATGGGGGAAAAAGTGGCTCCAAGAACGGAGGCAAGAATGATGTTTTTGGAAAGCATTTCAGGCAGTGAACACTATCTTTAAAGAACCAATCTAAAAGATCCTAGCGAAGATCAAAGACGAGCCATTTGTTAAGTAGCCCATAAATATGGGGGGAGATCCTTCAAAGAGAAACAACGCGCTGAGATGCACTTTTCACAAGGTGGGAGGACATAAAACTGAGCACTGCAAGGCTCTTAAGTCTCACCTTAAAGAGTTGGCCCAAACCGGGCATCTGAATGAGTTTGTGGAGAAGAAGGCAGAGAAAGTTACTGCCAATGGAGACATAAGACCTGACAACGTGTTCGAGGACGATGTTGGCCATGAATTTGCAGTAATTCATGGGGCATCCGATATGAAGAAGATTCAAGGGAATTCAGCCCGGATGGAAGTGAAAAAGCTTACAGCAGTAATGCAAGCTTTTCAGATCGATCCAGCGAAGACATAGTCAAGAAAGCTTCGGCGATCAGATGACGTCGATTACAGCAAACACCTCATGTTCACAGATGAAGACCTAGTAGGGGTAAGAACCCCACATCATGACGCCTTGATCATTACGCTCAGGATAGCCAACTATGACGTCGACAAGTTGCTCATCGACCAAGGAAGCTCGTTCGAGGTAATGTATCTCGACCTATTCAGAAAATTAAAGTTGAGCGTTATCGACTTGAAGGAAGCCACTGTCCCTCTAATTGGATTCACTGGAAAAGTGACTATTCTATTGGGAAAGATCGTGCTATCGGTAAGGGCAATAAGAGTCTCCAAGATGATCAAGTTTCTGGTAGTCGACATTGACTCACCATATCAAGCTATCCTCGGCATGGGGTGGCTACATGTAATGAAGGTAGTCCCCTCTACCTACCATCAGTAACTCAAGTACGTGACTGAACGAGGAGTGATGGAAATCCACGGAGATTAAGTGATGGCAAGAAGGTGCTTCATAGCAGCCATCCGCCCGAAACCAAAGAAGAAGGTCGAGAAGGCCAAAGAGAAGATCGAAGAGTAAAAAGGTTTGATACCTTCAAAAAAGCAGTTAAAGTATGGAAGACCCGAAGTGGGGGAGACCAGGCTCCTCCTTTCTGAGCAGGTCATCGAAAACTTGGAAGAAGTCGCAGCTGGTGGAAGCAAAAAAGACATGAATTTCTTAATCGGGACCTCTCTTACAGATCAAGAGAAGAAGGAATTGACGATATTGTTGAGAAGTAATCTAGATATTTTTATGTGGGAACCATACGAGCTGCCTGGAATTGACCCCAGTGTGGTTTGTTATCGATTGCACATCGACCCCACTTTCAGGCCTATCGCGTAGAAGGCATAGCGAACTGCGCCAGAGAAGGCCAAGGCCATAGAGAAGGAAGTAGAAAAGCTGCTGGATGCAGGATCCATATGGGAAGTTCAATTCCCTAAATGGCTATCCAACCCAGTAGTAGTTCCAAAGAGCGATGGGAAATGAAGAGTTTGTATTGACTTCACTGACCTTAACAGGGCGTGCCCTAAGGACAATTTCTCTCTCCCGAATATCGACCAATTGGTGGACGCCATAGCAGCTCACGAGAGAATGATTTTTCTGGACGCATATTTGGGGTATCACCAGATTTCTCTGTATGCACCAAACCAAGACAAGGTAGCGCTCATCACCACCGTCGAATTATACTGCTACAAAGTTATGCCCTTTGGGCTCAAAAATGCAGGAGCAACCTACCAGTGGCTGGTCACCAAGATGTTCAAAGACCAAATAGAAGACACCATGAAAGTTTACATTAATGATATGCTCGTCAAGAGCAAGTGCAAAGAGGACCATCTCTTAGACCAATCAAGGACCTTCGAAATACTCAGGAAATATCTAATGAAACTCAATGCGAGCAAGTGTTCTTTCGGTGTCCAGTCAGAAAAATTCCTCGGGTACTTGGTTAGCAAGAGAGGCATCGAGGCCAACCCAGACCAGATCGATGCAATCAATAGGGTACAGCCCCCTCGCACGATACGAGACGTACAGAAGCTCACGGGCATGATCACCGCGTTGAATCGTTTCATTTCGAAGTCCTCTAAAAAGTGCAAGCCATTCTTCCAGGTCTTGAAAGGAAGCAAGACAGTAGAGTGGAATCAAGATTACTCGAAAGCATTGGAAGTTCTCAAGGCCTATCTCAGCACACCACCTTTGCTCATCATACCTTAAGAAGATGATTCCCTATACTTATACCTCGCCGTCTTCGACCACGCCGTCAGTTATGCAATGGTGTGCGAGAAAGCAGGAATCCAGCACCCAGTTTACTATGCAAGCAAGACCTTATTGGACGCCGAGCAGCGGTACCTACCACTGGAAAAGCTGCCTTTGCACTAGTGATAGCTTCGAGGAAGCTAAAGCACTACTTTGAAGCGCACATTATCTTCGTCCTTACATCATACCCCCTTAAAGCAGTCCTGCACAAAGAGAATTTATCTGGCCGACTATCTAAGTGGTCAATCGAGCTCTAACGATTCAACATCCAATTTCAGCCCAGGAATGAAATCAAGGGGCAAGTCCTTGCTGATTTCATCGTAGAGCTCACAGGCGAGCAGCCTTACGACCAACTTCAACCCTTGAAGAAAAGGGAGGATCACTCATCAAAAGGAGTTTGGCGATTGTTTGTTAATGGAGCCTCCAACTCAAAGGGGGCAGGAGTAGGCATCGTTATCATTACTCCAGAAGATACAATCCTCGAGCAGGAAAAATAGGCTCGAATTTAAAGCCTCCAACAACGAGGTAGAATATGAGGCTTTGATAGCCAGCCTGCAGAAGTCACAGGCATTGGGGGCAAAGCAACTGTAGGTGTTCGGCGACTCACAATTGGTCTCCAATCAGATAAGTGGACTTCAACGCAAGAGATGAAAGAATGGCAGCTTACCTCGTATTAGAAAAGAAAGTAATGTCCAACTTTGAGGAAGTCAGTGTCCAATAGTTTCCCAGAGGACAAAACAGCCATATCGACGCTCTAGCAGGCCTGAGTTTATCCATCGACTCAGACTTAAAGAGAACAATCCCTATCGACTTCCTCGCCCAGCCGAGCATCAACCAAAGCGACGAGCTGCCAGACATTGGACATATGCTCCAGATTGAATTAGCATCCAGTTGGATGGACCCCCTGAGGGACTATTTGAAGGATGGTGCACTTCCAAATGATAATAGGGTTTCTCATCAGATAAGAGTAAAAGTTGCCTGCTTTCACTTATCTCCTGAGGGAAAATTATATAAGAGATCATTCACCGGCCCTTACCTTCAATGTGTTCACCCGAAGGACATCAAGCAAGTTCTACGAGAGCTTCAGGAAGGAATCTGTGGAAGCCATATTGGAGGGAGGTCACTAGATTTTTTAGCAATAAAGGAAGGCTACTGGTGGCCATACATGCAGAGAGATTCTGTAATATATGCTCGTAAGTGCGAGAAATGTCAACTACAAGCTCTAATGGTCAACCAACCCGCCAGCGACCTAAGATCACTTACCAGCCCATGGCCTTTTTCCCAATGGGGGATGGACATCGTAGTCCCTCTTCTTACCACTGTCGGTAATCGCAAGTATCTGTTGGTCGCGACAGACTACTTCACCAAATGGATCGAGGCAGAACCACTGGCGAACATTCGAGATGAAGATATGATGAGATTCATATGGAAAAATATAATTACCCGCTTTAGAATCCCAAGAACCATCATCACCGACAACGAAACACAGTTCGAGAGCAGCTCCTTCTAGAGTTTCTACAATGACCACGGAATCAGGCACCATTTCAGCTCGATGGCCTACCCCCAGAGAAACGGTCAAACCGAAGCTTCCAACAAAACAGTGATCGATGGGTTGAAGAAATGACTAGAGCGAGCTAAGGGCGCATGAGTGAGCAAGCTGCTACATATTCTCTGGGCCTACCGCACTACCCCACAACGAGTAACTGGGGAAACCCCATTCTCACTAATGTATGGAATGGAAGCAATAATCTCTTTGGAAGCTGGCCTACCAACCATGAGGTCCACCCTTATTAACCAGGGCCAGAATGATACAGCATTACTCGTTGGACTTGACCTAGCTGACAAATGCAGAGAACTGGCCTTAGTGAGACTGAAAAGCTATCAGCAACAGCTGGCGAAACACTATAATAAGAAGGTCAATCCGAGGGCATTCCAGGTTGGGGAATACGTCCTAAGGAAAGTCCTTGGCAGTGCAGTAAAACCATCAGACGACAAGCTAGGTCCAAACTGGGAGGGACCATCCAAGGTGACAAGGGATGACCTACAAGGAGCCTATCACTTAGAAACGATGGAGGGCAGAGAGATACCCCGAGCATGGAACGCAGCCAACCTGAAGAAATTCTATATCTAGTTTTTTCATTCATCTTTTATCTCATTATTTGGAATTGGCAATTCACTTTTTATTGCTTGTGATTAATAAAAGTTATTTGGCAGTAGCATCCTATGAAGTGTTAATTCTGTATTATGAACTTTATGACTTGCACACCTTTTCTAAGCGATAGGCCCACTACTCAGTATAAAAAAGCAGGGAAATCACCCTCCTCAGGTTTTCATTGTGAAACAAGAACAACCTCTTAGCATTGCCCCTGGCAATACATGAAGCCCTATAGGAGATCCTTAGGCAGCTCAACCAAATCGAATTAGTCGCCAAACGATGTTTGGTTCACAAAACATGATCGAATAGAACATCCAACACCAGGTGTGTCCTCGCCATTGCCACACTTAGGCTTAAGGGAGTGTGATGACACGACCAAAAAGGTAAAGTGGAGCAAAATGGTATCTCATAAGCATACTGGACTAGGAGGATACTCATTTAATGAAACAACCCTACAAATCTAGTTGGCTACGAAGAGCCCAAGATAATCAAACGAGAAATAAATGAAGTAGAAAATACACAACACATGTTTAGTCAACAAAATAGCCCAAGACATAAATATTACATTACTTCATTACATTTACAATGAGTTACATTCAGTAAAATCTTAATGAGGGTTAGGCCTCTGAGCAAGATAATCAGCCATTTGTGCTCTTCAGTCGTCGTCCGGATGAGGAACCAATTCTTTCTCGCCTTCATTCACATCTAGCTCTAATAGCTGCCTGGGGATAACATCTATGGGGGCCCATTAGCCGTCCCTCCTAAAAGGATTAGGCCTCAGGGTTGATGGAGAGATATCATGACGATACCAGAGTATGGAGTTCCTAGGGACCTTCAGCTCCCTGAGAGCGCTCAACCACCCTCTGATGAAGGATAACTCCTCAACCTCTACCAACCTCATCGGAGCATCTGTCCAGCCCTGGTCGTAACCATCAGCCCACACTTACCGAGGTCCTTTCTTGAACAGATGCCTTAGCAGCGTGACATCTCTTTATGGTCCAGTAGCTATCATGTAAGCTCGATGAACATCTGCTCGGAGCTCGTCAGCCTCCCTAGTTATACCTCCATCACCTGCGCCAGTTCGCGGACCAGCCGATGAAGAAGAACCCCTTAAAACTTGGGGTGTGACGCTTGGTTCATGCTCCCTGAGTCGTGATACTTCCCTCCTCAGAGTCTCATTCTCTTGTTGAAGAAATTCTTCGACTTGGTTAATCTTAGAGGCATCGAGAAGTCTAGCTCTAAGAGTGTTCACTTCTTCTTAGATAGAGGCACCAACCTCTTCCATCTACTGGAGTATATCTTTCAATTTGGCGAAAAGCTCAAACTGGTCTTTAAAGCTCTTATTTATCTATCTTAGAGACTTACAAATCCTCACAAAGGCTTGGCGAACTTGATTGCTCGCATTAGGACCAAGAATCCTTCCCAGTTGAGAGGTGGCAGGTATATATTCATCTATATCAATCAGCTACAAGCCATAAAAGAGCATTAAAGAGCAAAAGAATCAGTGTGCAGAAGGAAAAGGTTTTTCATTTCATTCAAATAAAGAGGTCCAAGTACATCGGTAGTTAAAAAAGAACAGTACAAACAGAGCAACAATACAAAAGAATTCCTAAGAGCAGGCTAGCTTGCAACCTCAGTTTGTTCAGAGGTAGTTGGTTGCTTTTCCTTGTCAGTGGCAGTAGCAGCATCTCCCTCAGAGGGAACAACTGTTGTTCCCTAAATAGAATAAGCACCAGCAGGAACAGACTGAGCAGTAGGAGCGCCTTCATCAATAGATGGGGCAGGGGCCTCATCCACCACGAGCTTCGGGCCTGGGTCATGCTCGTCGAATAAGGGTGACTCAATATTCACCCCAGCAGCCAGAAGAGCCTTGTTCCAGTCCTTCTTAAAGTTCAGTCGGCTGATGTAGCCTATCTGAACATCAACATCCTCATATGCGATATCCCACCCAGAGTTGTACGAACTCTCCTTAATGGTAGCCGCCTCAGACTCCACTTTCTTCACCTTCTCTGCCAGCACTTTATTTTCCTCGACCACGGCCAACTTTCTCGTGCAGACCAGATTGTAGGACTGTCTCAAATCATTTAGCTCCTTGATCGTCGCTTCCTTCGCTTTGTTGGCTTCTGCAAGGGCAAGATCGGAGGACTTTTGGGCCTAGCTGGCAGCCTTCAAGATGGCCTCCAACTCGACATTCTTCTTTTTCATCTCAGTATTCTTTTTTTCCAGATCGGCTTTCCCCCTCACCAGCTCGTCGTGAGTATGGTAGAGGATGGAAAAATCAGTCACAAACTGTAAAGAAGAGAAGCATTAAACAAAATGTTGTAAGTATGGAGAAACATTACACGAAATATTATAAACGCAAGGGAGCAAGAGCAAACTTACCAAGGCTAGCCTCTGACTCGCTTCTAGAGCTAACTGGTCGATCCCCGTCGCCTTCTGACGATCGGTAGGCAAAATTGCTCTTTCGAGCAATGCAGGGGCCAACTGAGGAGAGAGGAAAACAGAGGCCCCCTCGGGCAAAGTAGACACGGGCACTAAAGCTTGCCTCGCCTTCGTCCTCAACTCCTCTTCCCTCTCTTTCTTCTCCCTCTTAGCCATCTTTCTATCTTCCACCTTCTTCTTCTCCTCTTCTTTCTTTCTCTCTCTCTCGCCAGCTCTTCCTCTTTCTTCTTCCTCTCCTGCTCATGGGCAGGAGTCTGAGCGCCAGCTGTAGCCTCTCCACTGCCAGTTCTATGTTTCTTCGACTGGCGAGGAAGAAGCACATCATCGTCATCATTGTTACGGATCAGGTTCCTCCTGGGGGGAGCCATATCCTCCTCACTAGAGCTACTTGACTCACTCAAAGACTCTTGAGCCTCTGAAACCTCTTCCGAGCTAGAAGACTCTTCACCAGAACTCTCTAAACTAGAACCACCTTCGGCAGCACCACTATTATCACCCTCACTATCCTCACCAGAGCTGCTCTCTCCCTCGTCCAACTGGATGGGGTCTGCAACAACTTTCTCAGTGATGTCTAACTCAGGGATGCTGTCTACAGGATGCGCGATAAAACTCGACCCAATGTTCTTATATTCCAGTAGAAAACAAGTTGATCGAGGATGTTCACCGTCAGCCAAAGGTTCTCTGATATTCCAAGCTTTAATCAACTCAGCAGCTCGAACCTCACTAAGGGTAGGTTCTAAGTTCTTCGTCCTCGCTGGAAAGAAAACAGAAGAATATCAGAAAAATCAAACATTAACAAGAGGATCAATGATCAGAGCAAAGGCTAAGATTGCCTATGTACTCCTCCCCATAAAAGGGGACCGTGAACCTGTCAGACCTCGACCCCTCAGTATAGGGGGGGAACTGTCAATTTCTAGCAAGAAAACCCTCTTGCCAGTAATCCTTGTGGGAATCAGGTAGATTTACTGCCAATACCCTATAAGGACTCATGGCCTTGAGGTAAAGAAGACCAGAACTGGTTCGCGAGAAAGAATAACAAAAGCAAATTTTAGCAAGCCCTAGATTGGTGCCATAGAGTTGGTTTATTCTATGGACACCATTGACGATCTTCCAAACATTTGACGAACACTGTGCAGGGACGATATTGAAATAACCGAAGAAATGTTACAATAAATTGCTTGGAGGGAAGGTGAGAACCCTCTGGGACAGTAAGAGGACGTGAATACAATGAGCGTCCTCTATCTCTCTGACATTCTTAGGGACAGAGGCACACTCGATATCTACCCAGTCTGGGATGTTATAAAACTTCCTAAATTCAGACACTGATCTATTGCCTATCTTCGCCATTTACAAACCCTAAATTATAAATGCGGAGAAGATTCAACAGAAAAACACAAAGAAATAGCAAAAGTAACTTACGAAATCAGAACTTGGATTGGGAAGATGCGAGACCACAAGCACGGACGATAAAGGAGATCGAAATAAAAAAATGAGGACCTGAGGACGAAAGCGCAACATCAGGAGCTTAGAGAAGATAAGAAAATATGGAGAAGTTTGAAACGACAGCAAAGAAATACTGCTACAAAGGGATTTTAAACATCTCCAATCATATCGCACGACACCCGAAGCAGGCTATCGCCAAAATCAAGTTGGAAGGAGAACTTCAATCTTGGGAAGAGTTACACAATTTACAAGAGAGCCATTATGACAAATCATTTAAATTTATTGAGCCCAAATTATGGCCCAACAACTTTAGGGGCAATTGTGGGTACCTCGATTTGTCGCCACAGGCCCAGAGGAGTAGCCCAGTAGAAACGGTCCAAAGTCTGGGCGCCTCGCATCTCAACCGAATTCAGTTATGACTTAGTCCACTCCTAAAATCTCGTAAGGAGATATTCTAGGAGTAGAGGATTGACGTGGGGGAGTCCAACACCCCCACTCCCCGGGAACAAATATGTATATAACAAACCCTAAGCCTGGGGGCAAAAGGCATGCATTATTTTTCCTGTAAAATACTCCCCGGAATATAGAGAAATAATATTGAGATCAACACCGTGGACGTAGGCATTCTTGCTGAACCACGTAAATATTGTGTCGTGTGATTGACATCCTTTACATTCTTTATTTCCTCTAGTGATTGCTTTTTCTTATTAATTTGTGTTGAATTTAATTGTCACCACAAATACGATATTTCAAATTTTACGTGTGTCAAATTTTTACAATGTATTAACCGTTTTTTATAAATAAAATTGTTTTCCATCTTTTTTTAAAAATTTTGTAATATTATGAAACAGTTTTTTAAAAGAAACCTTTTCAAAATTATTTTTTACGAAAATGGTAAAGATTTTAGTTGTTTTTTAACGTTTCTAATAACGTGAAGATTTTTTAATAAAAAAATAGGTAAAATTATCTATAAAAAAACGTGAAGATTTTTAACGTTTCAAATAACATTATTGATACCGTGGTTTTTTTCCAAAAAATTCTTTTATAAAAAAACTTATTTTTAACTGTGTTTTTTTTGTAAAGTTTTTACTAATTTTAACTTTTAAAAAAAAAATTATTGCACTATTATCCAAACAGAAATATTTATATAAGCATTTGTCATGTTTCACTTGTTTTGAATACGCAAAATGAGACAGTATTCTCAAAATTCTTTCAAATGTCGCTTGACCTTTGATATTGTTTTTGTATGTTAAATAAGTAACTTAGTAGAACGAAGCAGAAATATTGCACTATTAACCCAAACAGGATCAAAAGGCCTTCCATATAAAAGAAAGCATATAAATCATTTCTCTTTCAAATCAATAAAAATATGAATTTTTTGGATTTGTATATAGAGAGCAATCGGTGTGGATAACATATAAAAGGAAACTAGAAAAACATTTGAATTTTTTAAGATTCATAAGAGGCAAATTTTAAGTTGGGATATATTTCTTTTGAAGAAGCCTAGGTAAGTTGTTCATGCTCGTTTTGGACCCTTTGTCGGTATGTCAGGTTGACTGGAAATGCAGCCATGGTCATCTATAGGAGAATATATATAATTTCCTAATTTACTTTTATAAAACAAATATATTTTTACTTAACATTAATACAAAAATTTAAAGAAAATATGTCTATATAAAACAGAAAAAAAAACACATTGCCTCGGCTGTAATTACAAACGAACATACATAAATGTACTGAAAATGGCTTGTATAACAAAGAAAGGGTCCAGAGTATATATATATATGCGCGAACAATCAAATAAAAAAATTCAGTATTAAGAAATTGTGACATCTAAGCCATAGATGTGCTTCAAATCTCTTTCGGTCCAAGCCAAGCCAGGCCAGGCCAGGCCAGGCCACAAATAGCTACACAATTAAGTGAAAGATATAGAAGCATGATCAGAGGTCCTAGGAAATGCTAACATCTTTTCTTTCACTGCCTGAATTTCATTTTTGGATTGGTATTTCAAGGTTGCCCCAGCTATGATAGTCATTTCCTCCAACACTGTTGCATTCTTCAACATAAACTTTGAAAACTCAAGGCCACTTTCTGTCCCGCCAAAATATAGAAATTTAACCAACTTGAGGTGAGTTTGAAAACACAGAGGCACCACTTCATCGTCGAACCCTGTAGCACACTCCTACAAAATTCAGGATTGGATGGTGACTAAATGCGGGCCTATAATTTGTGGAAACAACATAACGTATAGTCCCAAAAGATCACCAACTAGATACAAAACTCAATCCATGCATATAACTTAATTAAAATACAATAAAACCAAAAATGTTTAACAATTTACCCAAGCAAGAATTAGAGATTCAAGAACTGGTAAGCTCTGCAGCAAGGTAATTCATGCTCTACGCAGACTAGGAGTTCGACAACTTATTGTCAATTGGATCAAATTATTTATTGTAGGGAGACGGTTTTGTAAATCTTCTAGAGAGGCAAGAACCTAGTACGTAACAAAGAAATAGTTATGACTATACACAATGAATTTCCAACAAAAATGTTAAATCTTTCAAGCAAATATTTTAAACAATATGAGTTGGGTACAACCAGGATCTACCTCAAGATTGTTGGATTATAACTATTTTGAACTCCAACTGAACATAAGTTACCTTTTGTATAGATCTGAAAATTTCCTCCAAATTTGGAAAACTACTGCCCAAGTAGTTTGAAGTAGGTCCTCCAATAAACACTCCTCAACAATTATATCTTTTTCGAATTTGTGCTTTTCTCAAAGCTTTTGTTCCAGGATTGAGAAAAGGCTATGCACGCCACATTAATCAAATATTTGGCTCAGCAAAAAAACATTTCATCTCATGGCATGAAGAGGGAGCATGCATTGCAAACACACTACACAGGGACGAATCTACAACAGGAATGAGGGAGGCCATGGCCCCCTCCAAGCTTTTACAAATTTATACAACAATGCTATAGAGTTATAAATTTAAATTATTTTTTGGTTTTCCCCTAATCGTTGGATGCATGGATCTTCTACCTTCAAACGCCATTACAATTTCATTTCAAGTTCAAACCTTGAGTGATCCCCACCTTGGCATGGTACCACCCATGTGACTAAGCATCGAAAGTGTAAATCACCTATTTTTCCCTTTTTTAGTTCCCACATCCAAACCTTTTATTTAAGAATGTTCAAACAGGTTTTTAAAATACCATATGTTTATATATATATATATTAAATCTAAATTTCAAATGTTCACCTAATTGTAAATTAGCCAATTGTTGTGAAGTCTTATTTTATAATGAAAATATTACTTTTAACATTTAAATACATTGTAATTGAATTCTTTTTACATATTTGTAAATTTAATGTTTGACTTGTATTGTTTATTATAAAGCATAAATAATGTTTGATCTTAAATAAATTTTTATTGCAGCCTTTTTAAAGTTTTAACAAAGGCTAAGTCTAGTGTTGAAAATTAAAACGCAATAGGATATTCATTGTCCAACTACTTGGTTATTTATGAAGTACTACATTTGTTTTTACTTTTTCTTGTATATTTCACGGTGTCTTATTTTTTCCCTAGTAAAATGTTTTTAACTCATTTTTGTATATATGACATTTACGTTTTGTTGGTGAATATGTATTATATTGTTGGTGAGTATTTTCTTTTCATAAATTTTGGCCCCTTAAGAATAAATCCTGGCTTCGCCCCACTACATGACTGGAATATCTGTTCCCATTTACCAATGAACATATAAAGACGATAGCTTTTGCAATTATTTAATTTATATTCATATGTTGAGTAAAAGTTGTGTTAGACTAAAGTTGTACATTAATCTGTCCTTCTAGGGACATTCGATAAAAAAAATATTCTACATTAGTTTTTAAAGGGTGTTATTCCTACTCCATAATCATATTCACACATTCCAATATAATATTTTGCAACACTTTGTAAATAGCTTCTAGGAAATTTTTATAATTTCTGGAGTAGTGCGAATAGACAGTATCTTCACACGTAAGGGGGATTTAGTTTCTCATAACATCGCAATGCCATGGGCTTTTATACTAAGGTTGTGTTTCGTTTTTCATCCGAATCTGAAGTCTCTGAATCTGAAAAATATGTTTGTTTTTATGTCTGAATGGATTTAGACTGATTCAAACTTCATATTCAAACTTTAAAGGTACATTTACCTCATTATGATTTGTTTATACTATTATTTTAAGCATTTAAAATATTTGTACATTGAATATAAGTCATCTCCATAATGTTGATCCTGTTGAGGTGGTGCTGTTGAATATACAAAATCAGTACGGATGCCCGAATTTGAGTAATGTTTTACATACTTCTGAAAGCAATCGGAAGATAATAAAAGGAAACATACCACAATGGTTTCACCAGACAACAATAGATATTTCAGGCTGGAGAACTGTTTAAGAAGTGTACATATACGCAAGCCCATCTTTAGTTTCTGCTCCCGATCATCAACGAATAAATGAAAAGTTGCACGGGTAATTGATGAAGGACTGACAACATTGAAGTCTACAATTGATTTACCAGAGCATTCAAATTCAATGATACTTTATGCATGAATGTTGATTGCAAAGCTCTTTATTGGATCAGGTACCCAAAAGTAGTCAAAATCGATTATCTGAAAGGTAATAAGACTAGGAGCAGTAATATCAACAACCTTCACATTTTGCCATTTGTATCCATTTAAACGTAACGTTTGAAGGCATGGGAAACTAAACTTGAGTTCACTTGAGCGAAGGGAACTCTTGCTAAAAAATGTAACCTGAGAAACTTCTAGGATTTTAAGGCTTAAGAAACTTATGGAAGTAGGAAATTTAAAAGTACAAGGCACCGTTAATTCCAATTCTATCAAGGAAACACTGGTGTATAAACAACGCGAAAAAACAAATAAATCGTCATAATGATATTGAATACGAAGCTTCTGAACGCCACGCCTTATGACAGTGGAGATCCATGAATGAACACGAGATGTGTCAAACCCTTTTGATAATGATAGTTTGGAGCTTATTGGTATTCTTTCAACATCTTCATCATAGTTATTATCTTCAATAAGTAGGGGTTGCTCTACATTGTTTTCAGGTTTAAAATCAAGAATGATAGTTATATGCATACATATGTATGTTTTACACGACTATTTATGCTTATTATCACTATATATGAATATAGGTTAATAAAGATGTGATAAAAATGGTTAAATGTTGAAATTAAAATTATATTTTATAATGTTTAAAGAAGTTATTCCTTATGAAATTCATGTTTAATCTAGTTATTTCATGTCAAATGTCAAGTTGAACTTGATGAATAAATGCTAGGATGCATATATGGGTTTTATGGATGTGAAACCTTATACTCATGAACATTAACTCATGTAGTTAGGATAATGGGTTTAGTATGTTGAAAATACATTTAAACAAGCCTTGGAATATGAAATAATAATGTTGAAAAAAGCAGTATGTTAGTCACATAAAGTGACACTACTTTATGTGAAGAAAGTTTAAAAGATTTAAAGTTTAATGGACAAAAAGTGAAAATAGTAACGTATTGAGATTAAAACAGTAAATATAGTTATATTTACACATAAAATGACAAAGATACAAAGTCTCAAATGAAAGGTTCTCAATTTGTAAGAATAAGATTTGAAATGTCAAAAGTGTACTTTATAGGCCAAAAGTATCATTTTATGAAAAGTTTGGATTAAATAGTAATATTTGTAAAAATGAATATTGTCTTGGAAAGTTAATTTTAAAGTAAGAAAATGACAGATAAAATGATGATAAAGAAGGTAGACAATGAAAATTAAATATTTTGAAAATGTGCCATTTTATGTGAAATGTGAACTTAATAATGTTTTACGAAATCAAGAGGACTCTAGTTAAAGAGTTGAATTTTATGCGGTGAAAACTCATGTTTTGTAAAGTGAAGATGAAAAGAAGCATTTTTGACAAAATGTATAAAATGCACGTTTACAAGTAAGTGTAAATAGTGAAAAACATATTAAAGTGTATAAATGGGTGCTTGAACTCAAAGGTTAAATGTCACGAGAAATGATAATTAAAGTTTTTTTTTTTCAAAAGATGAAATACCGAGTATAAAGTAAAATGAAAACGGACTTTTCTTATAAAGTGTGAAACTTAGAAATAAAGTGTGTTTCGATTTGTCTCATTGGCCGGTAGAAAGGAAATAAAGGAAAAAAAGTTTTAAAAGTGAATAAGAAATAAATAAAGAAAACGGAATTATAAAGATGTAACAAGTAAAACGCACTCGGAGGTAACTACAAAATTTAAAAAGGCCCCGGAGCCCTAGGGTGCGATTTAATGCTTAGACCCGAACAACGGATTAATAGCATATTCCGACATGGAAGGAGTCGGTGAAAGACTGTATAACACTCATGAATTGTTACCCCAATTAATCGAGTGAAAATATTATTTTGAGCACGTCGCTCATTAATGTAAATACAAGTTTATGAAACAACTTGGAAGAATGTAAAAGTTCATTAATGATTAAATTAAACGGATATGAGTATTGTTAAATGAAAGATTAAGTATGAGTTGGCTTATGACCCGAATTACATGGTCAAAACGTTAATTGTATTTCACATTGCATTTTGCATGAGAAAGCTTTATCAAATGATGGATGATTTCATAATTGTTAAAATATATTTTGTATGTATAAATATTCTTTTTACGTATTACTCTACTAGTATTTGTCGCACACTTATATCCCACTATTTTCCCCCCTCCCCCCCGGTATTTCGGGAAAAGATAAATCAAGGAAACCGTGAGAGGCAAGGAAAGATTTACGCACTAATTGCGCTATGTTTAGTAGTTACTTCAAATGTGTTATTTAAATGGAATTTCGACTGCGTTATTTGGAACTGTTTTGAATCATTTTAATTTTGGTTTGTAATAAGAGAGGAGGTATGGACTTTCTTAAATTGTTATTTATTCTATGAAGTTGGAAAAATTGTTTTATTTCAAGTGTTCTTGTAAATTTCATAAGCTGGATTAGGAGTTGCAATTCGGGTTAGTCGTGTCATTTTCGAGTTCTGTTGATTTTGATTTGAGCATAAGTTTGGGGTTAGTCGTGTCAGGTTCAGGTCATTTCGAGTTATTACCATAAGAAGATTATCGTGTAAACTGGACATCATTTCATATGTTAAATTAAAGAAATTTTACGACACAAAATATAAAAAGAAGATTTTACTTTAAAAGAGAAGTTTCTCAAAAGAAATCAAAGTATAAAATGTTTTTCCCATTGACCCCGGTAATCAGGACGTCACAAAGAATGTATTTTGGAAACCCCCAACACACTATCATAACTAACTATATACATCAGAGCCCTAACACATTGTCAACACTATATAACAGAGTGCCAACACAGTATCAAAACTTTACGTCTGATCCAATATATAGTATTAGTATTATACATCTAAGAGTATATGATACAAGTAAGACAAAGAGTTGAATTTAATGCACTATTCATCGCCCCTTTCATGAACGAATCGCACTCTTCATAACTCGCTTCTTGGAAAAGATATATTTTTCAAAAGATTGGTCCAAACATATTCTAGGGTTTCAAAGGGGGTTATAGATGAGAGAGAGAGAGAGAGAGCGAGCGAGAGAGAGAGAGAGAGAGAGAGAGAGAGAGAGAGAGAGGAGAGGAGATCTAGGGCCCACAATCTACTCACCCATAGTCGAGGTCGCCAGAGATGAGTGCGAAGATGATGAGATGTGGTTTAGGTTTCTTTTGCTTTCTTCACTATTTTTGTGTTTTTTTGGTGCTTGAATCCAAGAGGCTAGTTTTGAATCTTTGGTTGCATAGTTCGGTTGTAAATGAAGGATAAGTGGGTTATGTTGGTGTGGTGGTATCCAAATGTTAAAAAATGGTAGGTTAGGAAAGTCAATTGATACTTATGGGTTGTATTTTTTTTTTTTTTAAACACTGAACCTCCACACGAACTAGTACTTTGAACTCCCTCGTGTTTGCTAAACAGGGGGGGGGGGGGGGGGGGAGGTTCAAGTGTCAGAGTCACCCTAACACACACCCCAATTTAAATCTGGCATCCGAGGAGGAATCGAACCCAGACACCTTACGGCATACCTGCACGGCTCAGAATCCGCCCTTACCCTCAGGACAGGTATCCGTGGGAAGGGATCGAACTCACGACCAAATGTGAATTTACAATTGGGTTGTATATAGACTAAGAGTTGTATTGAGTGGAAGTATAGTTGCGGATAGAATTACCTTGACCTTTTGAGGAAGAGTAATGCTATACTACCCGGGAGTTAACCCCGGGTTAGTACATGGAGGGAATCTTTTTTTTTCTTTTTCTTGGTTTTTATGTGATTTAATAGCATTATTTGACTTTCTTTTTATTTAAAAAAAAATGTTTATTAGAAAATAATATTTTTTATAAACTAAAATAATGTATTGTTAAAAAACACTATTTTAATATAAAAATATTTTCTTTTTAAAAAAAACTGTTTCAGAAAAGAAAAGTTGTTTAATATAAATATTTTTTTTACATTTTTAAACAGTTTTAAGAAATACAAAAATTGTTTTAAATGTTGTAAAATTAAAAAAAAAATAGTTTAAAAATAATGGGTGCGGCTGGTGCGAACCTTTAAAAGTAAGAGAATATTGGGTAAATGGGTGTTTTAGAGACTAAATGAGTTAAAAAAAAATCGTATTAGAGTAGTTTTAGTTTTTAAAAATATATTTTAATTGAAAATACAGATTTATATATTTTTTTTTTGAAAAAAACTGTTTGGAAAAATAAAAGTTAGTTTAATATAAATAAAAAACTTTTTTTTACATTTTTAAAAAGTTTTTAGAAAAACAAAGGGGTACCGCTGGCGCGCACTGTTAAAAATAAGTAAATATTGAATAAATGGATACTTGAGAGACTAAATGAGTTAAACTAATAAAAAAAAAGAAAAAAAAAATAATACTGGACAACCCGAGAGATAGTGTCGGCTAATTAAAAAAAATTAAAAATAATGGGTGCCGCTGGCACGAACCTGTAAAAATAAGAGAATATTAGATAAATGGATGTTTAAGGGACTAAATGAGTTAAAAATAATTTTTTTAAAAAAACTATAGTTTTATTTAAAAAAAACATATTTTTATTGAAAATAAGGATTTTATATTTTTTTTGAAAAAAACTGTTTCAAAAAATAAGGTATCAACTAAATAAATGAGGTGCCAACTAAAAAAATGGGGACAAATGAGAACCAATGAGATTGCCAACTAGATAATTTGGTACTAGCCCGATACTAACACCCGGATTGTGTAGTATTATTCTCGGATTGTCTAGTATTATTCTTTGAGGAATGTACTTGTTATGGGATAATGGGCTTTGGACTGATTATGAAAATAAAAAATAGTTGCTAATTACTCCTCCAACCTTTACTTTTCAGCACTACCTCTTCTGGCTAAATTTAAAGAAATGTTTTTCATGTTTCGCTTGTTCCGAGTATGCAAAATTAGACAGCATTCTCAAAATTCTTTCAAATGCTGCTTGACCCTTGACATTGTTTTTGTATGTTAAAAAAGTAACTAGTAGAACGAACCAGAAATATTGCATTATTAACACAAACAGGATCAATAGGACTTCCATATAAAAGAACGCATACGAATCATTTCTTTCAAACAAATATAAAAATATGATTTTTTTGGTCTATGTGATTGTATATAGAGAGCAGTCAGAGGTGTGGTGTGGATAACATATACAAGGAAGCTAGAAAAACATATGAATTTTAAGATTCAAAAGAGGCCAATTTTAAGGTAGGATATATTTCTTTTGAAGAAGCCTAGGTATATGTACCTTTAATAGTAAGTTGCTCATGTTCGTTTCGTTGGGACCCTTTGTGGGTATGTCAGGGTGACTGATAATGCGGCCATGGCCATCTGTAGGAGAAGATATATAATTTCCTCATTTACTTTTATAAAAAAATATTTTTACTTAAACGTTAATACAAAAGTTTAGAGAATATATATATATATATATATATATATATATATATATATATATATATATATATATGCGCCACCAATCAAATAAAAAAATCCAATATTAATAAGTTGTGACATCTAAGCCATAGATGTGCTTCAAATCTATTTAGGTCCAAGCCAGGCTACAAATAGCTACACTATTAAGTGAAAGATATAGAAGCATGATCCGAGGTCCTAGGAAATGCTAACAGCTTTTCTTTCACTGTTTGAATTTCATTTTCGGATCGGTATGTCAAGGTTGCCTCAGCTATGAAAGTCATTTCCTCCAACACTTTTGCATTCTTCAACAAAAACTTTGCAAACTCAAGGTCGCTTTCTATCCCGTCAAAATATAAAAATTTAACCGACTTGAGGTGAGTTTGAAAACACAGAGGCACCACTTCATCATCGAACCCTGTAGCACTCTCCTACAAAAATCAGGATCGGATGGTGACTAAGTGTGGACCTATAATTTATGGAAACAACATTACGTATAGTCCCAAAAGATCACCAACCAGCTACAAAACTCAATCCATGCATATAACTTAATTAAAATATAGAGAATTAAGGTAAAGGTCATGTTCCTTTCTATATTTGGATTTTTAGGACATTGCTTTTCAAGTTTATAAATCTAGTCCCTGTGGCACAATAGCATTTATAAATCTAGTCCCTGTGGTACAATACCTTTATTTTTTTGGTCCGCGCCAGCGGCATTATTTTTCACCATTTTTCATGGTATTTTTAGTACAGGGACTAAATTTATAAAATTATTTGGAGTGTCCTATTTTTATACATTTTGAGCACTATGAGGACCTTTTCCCAAAACCCCCATTAAAATATAATAAAACAAAAAATGCTTAACAGTTTACCCAAGTAAGAATTAGAGATTCAAGAACTGCTAGGCAATTAATGCTCCACACCGACCACGAGTTCCCCAACTTATTGCCAATTGGATCAAATTATTTAGAGGAGGGAGTTGGTTTTATAAATCTTCTAGAGAGGCAAGAACCTAGGACACAACAAAGAAATAGTTATTACTAAACACAATGAATTCCTAACAAAAATGTTAATCTTTCAAGCAAATATTTTAAACAAGCTGAGTTGGGTACAGTTAAGTTACCTTTTGTATAGATTTGAAAATTTCCTTCAAATTTGGAAAACTATTGGCCAGGTAGTTTAAAATAGGTCCTCCAACAAACACTCCTCAACAATTATCTCTTTTTCAAATTTGTGCTTTTCTCAAATTTTTAATTCAAAACTTTTGTTGAAAGAGCTATGCACGCCACATTGTTCATATATTTGACTTAGCGGAAAAACGTTTGATCTCATGGCATGAAGAGTAAAACATGCATTGCTAACGCACTTCATGACTGGAATATCTTTTCTCATTTGCCAACGAACATAAAACGATAGCTTTTGCAATTATTTAATTTATATTCATATGTTGAGTAACAGTTGTGTTAGACTAAAGTTGTTCATTAATCTCTGTCCCTTCAGGGACATTCGATAGAAAAATGTTCTACATTAGTTTTTAAAGGGTGCTATTATTCCTACTCCATAATCATACTCACGCATTGCAATATAATATTTTGCAAAACTTTGTAAACATCTTCTAGGAAATTTTATAATTTCTAGAGTAGTGTGAATAGCCAGTATCTTATACATACTAAAGGGGGATTTAGTTTCTCATAACATCGCAATGCCGTGGGCTGCTATACTAATTATGATTTGCTTATAATATTATTTCAAACATTTAAAATATTTTTAAATGTTTGATACTAAGTCATCTCCATAATGTTGATCCTGTTGAGGTGGTGATGTCATTGAATAAAAAAAATCAGCACAAAAGCAATTGGAATCTAATGAAAGGAAGGGAACGTACCACAGTGGTTTGACCAGACAACCATAGATATTTCAAGCTGGAGAACTGTTTAAGAAGTGTACATGTGTGCAAACCCATCTTAAGTTTCTGCGCCCGATCTTTGCCGCAAAAATTAATAGATTGATGAAGGGCAGACAAGATTAAAGTCTACAATTGATTTACCGTTGCATTCAAATTCAATGATACTTGATGCATGAATGTTGACTACAAAGCTCTTCATCGGATCAGGTACCCAATAATAGTCAAAATCGATTATCTTAAAGCTAATAAGACTGGGAGCAGCAATATCAACAACCTTCACATTTTGCCAATTGCATCGGTATAAACATAACTTTTGAAGGCATGGGAAACTAAAATGGAGTTCACTTGAGCGAGGGGAACTCTTGTTCAAAAATGTAACCTCAAAAATTTTTAAGATTCTGAGGCTTGAGAAACAGATGGAAGTAGGAACTTTAAAAGTACAAGGCATGTTTAATTTAAATTCTATCAAGAAAACACTGGTGTATAAACAATGCGGAAAAACAAATGATTTTCCAGGATGATATTGAATATGAAGCTTCTGAACGTCACGCCTTATGACAGCGGATATCCACGAATGAACACGACATGCGTCAAACTCTTTTGATAACGAGAGATTGAAATTATGTATAATTGGATTGCCAAGGAGCAGTACTCTGTCTACAACGTTCATAAATCTTTCTTTTTTATTCTTCCCTTTTCGATTGACAACCCAATCATCCTTAAGGTCCAAAGTGGTAACAGTTGTCCACATATAAATCCATTTGGTTGATAGGGCACAGGTTTTTACTGCCTCTTTTGTGGGTAAGAAAGATAGAATGTGACTGATAATTGCCCTCTCCATTTGGTCCTTTACACAACTTGTTGCTTTGTACATTCAAAACCAAGCCATTAGCATCCACTATTCAAATTCAATTATTTTCCGACAGACACAAGGCCCTGAACATTAATTAAAAATAACTATTAAAATTAAAATTCCAAAACGAAATCAAACTGCAGAAACACTTGTACGCTAAAAAAAATACCAGCACTACAGAAAAAAAAAACTAATGAGAAATGATAATCACAAAATTATATAAGGAGTGAAGAAAAAAGTAGTCGAAACCTAGGGTTTCACCGCTTCAAGTTGGGTGTTAGTGAGGAGAAAGGAAGGTGAAGCGACCCCAAACAGAGCGAGCGGCACTCTCGTAAGGAAAATGCAAACCCGGTTACAGGCGTCCATATAGATTTCGCGACTATAAGCGAAAAATTAAAGGGTTATGGCATATAACTCCTATTAGATATTTTTTTACTCATTTTAATTCCATCATATTTTTTCTATTCTTATCTTTTCGGGAAGTATGTTTAGAATTATATCCTTTAAAAACCAATCATTCGTAACTTCTTGGAGAATTTACATAAGTGGTTGAACTTTTTTTTTTAATTTTTAAATGATCATAACTTTTGATTGACAAATTCGTTTTTCGCAAAATTACTATTTTTGAAATCTCTTCGCCGATGTCTATCAAACAAGATCCATGAAGCCTATAAAATTTCGAAGAAAAAAAATTATTTGTGAAAATGACACATATGAAAAACTTTAAAACTATTTCGAGACAGTAAAATTTATTGTGTCCGAGACAGTAAATTACTATGTTGGTCAATTAATGTGTGTGTGTGTGTGTCTATATATATATATATTGAAAAAAGACACATTTTTGGTTTAACCCATTTCGTTGCTCAAATACTCATTTATCCAATATCCTCTTATTTTTAAAGGGCCGCACCAATGGCAAATGCCACCCATACTCACCCAAACCGAAGATCTCGTGGATCCAAACTCAATTTATTCAATATTCTCTTATTTGTAAAGGTCCGCGTCAGTGGCAACCCATGCCAGCTCAACCCACCACAAACCAGAGCTCCTGTTTGGGGTGATTAGGGGTCGCATGGGGTGCCGCTGGCACGGACCTGTAAAAATAAAAGGTTATTGGATAAATGAGTGTTTGAGTGACTAAATGGCTTAAATTATAAATAGGTGTCTTTTTAAATATATATATACACACACACACAAACACACATTAATTTACCAACACAGTAAATTTTACTGTGTTGAAATAGTTTTATATATATGTTGAAATATTCTCGCCGAGATCTATCAAACAAGATCCATAAAACCTATAAAATTTCGAAGAAAAAAAATTACACAAACCGTAAAGTTTACTGTATGTATTAGAATATGAAATAGTTTATATCTATGACATTTTCACATACAATGACATTTTTTGTGTTAATATTAAATAGACAGTAAAATTTACTAGTTAAATAAATGAATCCAATAATATATATATATATAATATATATATATATATAGAGAGAGAGAGAGTTAGGCTCTCCAACATACCCCATTAAACATACCTATTTTTTTTAAATAGTAAAAAAATAATTTTGAGTTAATATTTTTTATATGGGTTCATGATATTTCAATGTGCACCTATAAAAATATTCAGATCAAAATAATGTGTTTTGATATTTTTAAAAAGTAGGTAAAAAAAACTGACAGTTTTAAAGGTTAAAAACTGACAGTTTTTTTACCTATTTTTTAAAAATAGCAAAAAATCATTATTTTCAATTGATTTTTTTTATAGGGCACATTGAAATATCATGAACTCATATAAAAAATATCATCCCAAAATGAATTTTTTTACTATTTAAAAAAAAGGATTTGTTGCTACCATCCACAAAAGACTAGGAGCAAGTCCAACCCCTATCACTTCTCCATGGCCTTCCTCTATTTGGGGAATTGACTTGGTCGGACCACTGCCGACCACCAAAGGAAGATTCAAGTACCTGGTTGTAGCTGTTGATTATTTCACCAAATGGTAGAGGTTGAGCCCTTGTTTGATATACCTTATCAGAGGGTTTTTTAATTCATATGGAAACAAATTATTTGTAGGTATGTCATTCCCTATTCCTTCATCACCAACTATAACACTCAATTTGATAATGAAGAATTTGAAGAGTACTGTATTCGGTCAGGCATCGAGAAACTTTATTCAGCACCTGGGCATCTACAGTGCAATGGCCACACAGAAATAACTAACAAAACCTTGCTAGATGGGTCAAAAAAGGTTGAATGAGGATAAAGGCAACTGGATTAATGAACTCCAGAGCGTCTCTTAAGCATATAAGACTACTCCCAGAACAACAACATGAGAAACCCCATACATACTGGCTTTTGTCACTGAAGCCGTTATTCTAGTGGAAATAGGTATGTCGACTCACAAGGTATTGAACTTTGATTAATGAAAGAGTGGCCTCATGAGGCGATTAGATCTGGACATGATAGAAAAAGTTTAAGAATATGTTATTATTCGGATGGCTTCCTAACAATAAAGGACTGCAAGGTTTTGTAATCAAAGCGTCAAGCCAACCAACCTGATGCAAGGAGATATGGTACTCAATAAAGTAATCCAAAAGAGGAACAAGATGGAGCCTAATTGGCATGGTCCATACCATATCTCGACGGCTACCCGACCATGAACTTATCGCTTGGAAACTCTAAAAGGAGAATAATTCAAGAATCCTTGGAATGTAGACCATCTGTGTAAGTATTATCAGTAATTCAGTTTTAAAAATGAGAAGAGTGCGTGTGCGTTCAAATAGAGATATTATTTAATTAAACACAGTTTTTATCAATTAAGTCCTAAACATGCATCTAGGTGTGATTGAATAAAACGATGAAACATGCAAGAACATTCAAACACACACAAGTGAGGAAAAATCCCCCAAAGGGGCAACACCTTTTATTTTTACTATAATATTGTAAGGAACAGTAAAACGGATTACAGTAAAAATACAGTGACACAGAAATACCCGCGGGCATCGGTTCTATAGTCGACGACTGAAACTTTCCCTTTCCAGGAGGGCAGCAATGAAGAAGGACGATCTTCTCCACAAGAGATGAACAAACACAAGGTTGTGTTCTTGGGTTGCAAAATGGATTCACAAAGGATTGAACAGTTGTGTGAATCAAAACATGAGTCTAGGGACTCAAAAAGGTGAAGACTTAGAGTATTTAGGACTCTTAAAATCGTCTATGAAAGTCTTCGAAAACAACTCCCCGAAGTTGGTTTAAATAAGAAAACCTGGGCCGAAAAAATCTCGAATAGATCTATGCGATTTTATCTCAGGCGGATCGGTTCCCTTCTGATGCTGGACCGGTCCGGTAGCGGATCGGTTCGTTTTTTAACAGGGACTCTTCGATTTGCAATCGATCCGGGGTTTACTGGTTTGGAGCATAGCGGATCGGTCTGACTTGAGGCGGACCGGTCCGGAGGCGGATCGATTCTTTTTTTAAAATGGGCGGACCGGTCCGGTTTACCAAAAATTATATTCCAAGATGAAGATGCTTTGATATTCGGATCCGTTGATGTAGATGCGATCCTTAATTTCTTCAATGGTGTAATGGCGTACGACATACAAAATAGATAATGGACAAAAATGTCCTTACAAATCTCCCCCATGTCTATGCCGGTACATACATAAAAAATCCAAATTATCAACTAACAAATTTGCCTATACAAATCTACCCTTCCATGAACCCAAAACTGAAAAGGTACAAATGAATAAGTCTTCATCATTTGTTCTTCAAATCTTCAGGAATCTCAACGCTTTTCTCATCAGGGTGTGTAACTTATGATCATCGATGTAGTACCTACACACATGAGAAAAAGCAAATACCAAGTGACGTATCGAGTTTGAAATGAGATAAACATGGATACCAATTTATGGTGAAAGCATAAGTCAAATCTCAAAAACTCCCCCAAAATTCAAACTCCCCCATAATATGATAATTCTTTCTCCCCCTTTTTATGATGTCCCCAAATAGACAAAAGAGAAGAATGAATCGAATAAGCAAAATCGGGGTGTCCCGGTATACAAATCAAGGCATCAATCAAATGGCAAAAGTGATCTTGCAAGGAGATGCTAAAAAAAATCTTCGCAAACTATTTTTGATTTTTCAAAATTTTTATACAAAACAAAAAAATAGATACCATTTGAAAAAAAAATATGATACAAAAATCACACCATGGATCTAGACTCAAACAACCAAGTCATGGAAACGGAATGAATGGGTGTGAACACATTCGATAGGAAAATCAATGCATACAAACATGACATATGTGCACGATGAATATCGGATACTCCTAACGAATGAACTCAAAATCTTCCTTTGGTGTAGAAAGTTGGAAATATTAGACATTGACTCAATAAAATATACAAATCAAAGCTCAAAGTGATTTCCACACCAATAACATCCAAAACTATTTCATGCTTTTTCAGGACTTTCAAGGAAGTGCAAACATGTTTATATTCTCCAACCAAACTCCCTCAGATATATATTTTGAATAGAGGCGATCTAAATTCTCAAATTTTGGAGAATTGATGGTGAAACCTAATGGCCCATATTCGACATATATTACTTTTTATTGCCTTTAAATTTTTTCGGGCTCTTTTAACCTCTTTGGACCCCGGATAATAAAATTCCTCAATTTTTAGGTCCTTTTTAACGGTGGCTTAAGATCGCAAAGGCTAAATAACCTTTCGTAGCCCTTCTTCGTTTTCAAATAAACACACTGTCTCACCAAAACGGTTTTTACATGCATTCCAATCTTGTCAAGTTTTATCGCATATGGTTAGTTGTATAGACAGAATTGAGATGGAAACACTCAAGCCAATATGTGATAGACAAGTACAATAATCAAATATAGCCGTGCATGTGTGCAATAAAGGAGATATGAGTCAAACATGTAGAAAGTTATCACTAATCATATCTCAAAGACTCCAAGCAATGTAAAGCACATGGATGAAATGATGTAGAGTCTCGAATCTCTATCAAACAGTCACATGGATAAATGGAATGAAATTGTGACTCGGCTATCTTAAAAGCTCATCCATAAAAGGTGCAAATAAAATACAAAAATCTTTTTGTGCTTTTCTAAAAAATTTTATAAAACGGAAATCTTTTTGGATTTTTCAAAAAAATAAATAAATAGCTGTACAACAAGGCAATAATACATATAAAACAAACTAGCAATAGGAAGCATATGATATGAACATGAAAAAGACTCATATCCTAGACACAGACCAACCCCTTAGTCAACTGTGCAAATCCCCAAAGACTTCCTAAGACTCTCAAATCTAAGGGCATCTAAAGGTTTCGTGAAAATATCGACTAACTGATGCTCGGTGGGAACGAAACTGAGGGATACGACTTTCTCCTCAACTAACTGACGTATAAAGTGCTCGCGTATCCTGATGTGATTTGTGCGCGAATATTGGACTGAATTGCGGGATATTTGTATCACACTCGTGTTATCACAGGAAATAGTCATAGTATCCTGTGAAATCCCACAATCCTTCAACATTTGCTTCATCCACAAGAGTTGCGTGCAACAACTCCCGACGACGATGTACTCATCCTCCGCAGTGGACAAAGAGATGGAATTTTGCTTCTTTCTCAGCCAAGAGACAAGAGCAGAACCAAAATAGAAACACCCACCAGAAGTGCTCCTACAACCATCTACATCCCCGTCCCAATCGGCATCCGAATAGGCGGACATACGGTCATCAGTATCAAAAGAATACCAAATATCGTATGAGAGAGTCCCACTCACGTATTTAATAATACGTTTTAGAGAAAGTAAATGTGACTCTTTCAGGGACGCCTGATATCGCGCACATACTCCAACACTAAAGGCTATGTCGTGACGACTGGCAGTCAAGTAGAGAAGACTACCTATCATACTCCGATACAAGGTTTACTCTACGTCCTTGCCTGAAGTGTCCTTACTAAGCTTGGTAGTAGTACTCATAGGTGTACGTGCATGATTAGTGGAGTCTAAACCAAATTTCTTCATTAGGTCTCTAGCATACTTGGATTGGGAGATGAACATCCCATCCTCTAGCTGACGAACCTGGAGACCAAGGAAGAAAGTAAGCTCACCTACCATGCTCATCTCAAACTCACTTTTCATCTCCACCTCAAAGTGGTGAGCATGCTGGGAGCACGTGGATCCAAAGACTATGTCGTCCACATAGACCTGGGCAACCAAAATAGCATCGTCATCTCTCCTGATGAACAATGTCATATCAACTCCCCCTCTCTTGAAGCCACGGGCTAAGAGATGGGAAGTAAGCCTCTCGTACCAAGAACGGGGTGCTTTCTTCAAACAATACAAGGCTTTTCTCAGATAGTAAACGTGCTCCGGGTGCTTAGGGTCTTCAAACCCTTTTGGTCGTTCCACGTAAACCTCCTCCTGTAGAATTCCATTTAGAAAGGCACTCTCACTAGGTCGGGGGAAAATTTTCCAGACATTATTCTTTTTAAACTGAAGCAACTCATCCTGCATAGCAGATATCCAGTGTTCATCCTTGAGAGATTCTTTGTGATTCTTGGGCTCGACTTTGGACGTGTAGCAGAAATAGATAATAACGTTCTCGAGCTAAGAACGAGTCTTGACCCCTATAGTGGGATCACCAATAATGGCAGAAGGATCATGACTCTTGCGAACCCAAGTAGGTGTGTCCCCTAGCATAGGAGTAGGGTCCACAAAGTGTGGGTGAGGTACAAGTAAATTACTGTCAGAAACATCCTCATCCTCACACTGAAGTCTAGAATCAATAAATGTCGAAGGTTCGTCATCTTGCACGGTGACATTTATTGACTCCATAACCTTGGAGCTCTTCAGGTTAAAAACCCAGTACGCTCTACTATTCGATGAATAGCCTAGCAATATTCCCTCACCGCTTTGGGAGTCAAACTTTCCTAATTGCTCTCTATCCCGTAGGATGTAGCATTTACTCCTAAAAACACAAAAATATACAAGGTTGGGTTTCTTGTCAGTCCACAATTCATAAGGCGTCTTAAGTGTGAGTGGACGCGGGCAAACCCTATTTACCGTGTGGCATGCAGTAGACACTGCCTCTGCCCAAAATCTCCTAGAAACCTTACGACCTAGAAGCATAGATCTAGCCATTTCCTGGATTGTCCTATTCTTTCTCTCAATAATCTCATTTTGTTGAGGAGTCTTCACAGCAGAAAACTCATGTTTGATCCCAATGCTATCATAGTAAAGATCTACATTTGCTTCCTTAAATTTAGTGCCGTTGTCACTACGTATCCTGTTAATACTGACTCCGTGTTGATTTTACAGGACACGACACTTGGTCATTAAGAACTCCACAGCATCGGATTTCTCCCTCAGAAAACTCATAATCGAGTATCTGGAGAAATCATCCACCATCATGAGGATATACCTCTTACCACCCAGACTCTCAGTACGAGTAGAACTCATAAGATCCACGTGAATAAGCTCAAGTACATGAGAGGTGGTAATAAAATGCAACTTCCTATGGGGGCTACGAATTTATTTTCCCAATTGACAGGGTCCGCAAACCATCGAAGTTGACTTTCCAAGTGATGGTAAGCCACGTACTAGGTCCTTTTTAGCTAAACGAGTTAGATCTCTAACGTTCATGTGACCTAGACGTTGGTGCCACAGATCCATAGGAGTGATCGTGGCGCTGTTGCAGACAAGTGAGGATGTGGGCTCAGTCCCATAACAATTATCCTTTATACTAACCCTTCGCACTAAAAGTTTACCGGCTTGATTATAGACCTTACACGCATCCCGGTCAAACTTTACGAAAAAGTCAGCGTCGCACAGCTAGCTAATGCTGAGAAGGTTTGCTTTCAAACCTTTGATGTACAAAACATTCTCTAGCTTAGGAAATCCTGGTAACTCTACAGTACCACGTCCTACAATTCTAGACTTGCCCCATCTCCAAAGGCGACTCTACCATCCTGATAATCCTCAAGAGAAGTAAAAAATGAGGCATCACCTGTCATATGTTTGGAGCACCCACTATCAAAATACCACTATGAGGTATTATGTGCTTTGAGAGAAACATGAACAACAATGGCTTTCTTATCTTTCTTAGGCACCCAAGTAGTGGTAATCTTTTATTTACCCTTGTTGTTGTTGGTTTTAGCCGGGATGTGAGAAGCATTCACAAACGGCAAAGACATCCGTCGGAATTCCTCCATCAAACTCTGTGATGTGGCAGCTAAAAACTCAACTCACTCTCTCAGACTAGTAAAATCATCAGTATGCTATAGTGGAGCAGTAGTACGTCGCGTCTGACCCAGACTATAGCAAAATTCCCTGAGGTGGTCTTTTCTTTTACAATATGTACAAAAGAACACAGTCAAAGGCGGACCTTGGTTTGCTTTTCTTAGTCGAACTCTCCTTCGAGGTTTTTTACGATGGACAAAAGGAGTCGTAGTAAACTCAGAAACTGGTCCAGGTGCAATTTGGGACGTGGAGGCACCATCATAACCAATTCCCTGCCTATCACCAAAACCTAAAGCGGGGCCGAGGAGCATCTTTCCCATCTTCCTAGATATGTCCTCGATTTGTACCTTGACTTCCCGTGCTCTCTCCAGATCATGATTAAGTTGGGCTACAAGGGTTTCAAGTTTCTTTCGAGTTTCCACGGAGGAATGGAGCTCACTCGTAAGATTAGCCACTTTTTTAGTCAAGTCCCCTCTCTCTTTCTCAAAACAACTTTCTCTCTCTCTCTAAATAAACTCTCTTTCTTAACAGAGGAAAACTCTCTCTCTCTTAAGGTAGTGCAAGTGGAGGACTCTCTATCTCTCTCTTTTCTTAAATCTTCCTCTAAAGCGGTGATCCTAAGAACTAACGCTTTGTTACGCTTTTTAGTTTTGAATGACTCAGAATAAAGCTCGGCGTAGGCACGTTGAAGATCACTCTCGCTCTCACTTATGTAACCTCCCCCTCACTCACATCGATCTCACTGTCGAGGTGTCCCTGTGAAGCAGCATCCTCATCGTTGTGAGGAGCACTATAAGTACTCACATGACTAGCCATGAATGCGGTGAAGTTACATTCATGCGGTGACTCATCTCCCGAGTCCACCGACTCGACCTCACTGTCGTCGCTAAGGGTAGCCTTTAGAACAACTTTGCCCTTTTCTCTGTTCAGACGAGTGTCACACTCAAAGTCTCTATGACCCCTACCGTCGCACTCAAATCATCTCTCACTTTCCTTTTTAGTAGGATCTTTGAAATCTTTTTCATTTTTCTTTTCAGACTTATTTTTCTCAAACTTCTTTTTATCTTTAAAATTACCATTTTTCTTGAATTTGAGAATTCTCTTAAAATTTTTAGTAAAAAGGGCCAAATCATCTAAGTCAAAATCACACTCAGAATCATACGTTTCAATGTCTCTCTTTCTAAATGACTCAACTCTCTTTCTTGCCGACCCCTCACTTTTTCTGTCCTGGGCATTAAGTGCAATTCCCTTATCTTTAGTCTTAGCAATTTTAGGAAACATATCAATTTCATATGTTTGTAAGTCTCTTACAAGTTCCTCCAATTTTAACGTATTTAAATTACCCATATAATTTAGCACAGTGACTTTAGGGATAAAATGCTTAGGAAGTGATCTAAGAATCTTTTTAACAACTCTAGCATTAGGAATGTGTTCACCAATATTAAAGCTAGTGTTAACAATATCAGACAGTCTAGCATAAAAATCAACAAAACATTCAGTTTCATGCATGGTGATGGTTTCAAATTGAGTTGTTAAATTTTGCAGTTTAGACTCTTTCACAGCATTAGTTCCTTAATGGGTAAGTTGCAAAACATACCATGCCTCTTTTGACGTGGTGCACGTCATTATGCGTTTGAACTCATCAGGAGTGACAGACCCAGAAATAGCACTTAAACCCTTAGAATTAAAAGATGACCATTTAAACTCTTCTTCAGTCCATGTAGTGACATGTTTTAAATTGGTCACGTTTTCAAGAGTGACGGAGGGAGGTGTCCACCCTCTTTCAACCAAAATCCAGACACGTTCATCAATGGCTTTTAATGCAGATCTCATGGGGGCTTTCCAGTATGCATAGTTTGTCCCGTAAAAAACTAGCATTTTATTATATAACTTCTCCATTATGAACATACTCATTTTCAAAAATCAATTTTTTAGAAAATTGATATCTTAGAAAATTTTACGAAAAATTACACGGTAAAATTGTGTAACTGGCTCTGATACCAATTTGAAAAGAGTGCACGTGCGTTCAAATAGAGATATTATTTAATTAAACATAGTTTTTATCAATTAAGTCCTAAACATGCATCTAGGTGTGATTAAATAAGACGATGAAACATGTAAGAACATTCAAACACACACATGTGAGTAAAAATCCCCTAAAGGGGCAAAACCTTTTATTTTTACTATAATATTGTAAGGAACGGTTACACGGATTACAATAAAAATACAGTGACACAGAAATACCCGCGGGCGTCGGTTTTGTAGTCGGCGGCTGGAAATTTCCCTCTCCAGGAGGGCAGCAATGAAGAATAAGGATGGTCTTCTCCACAAGAGATGAACAAACACAAGGTTGTGTTCTTGGGTTGCAAAATGGAGTCACAAAGGATTGAATAGTTGTGTGAATCAAAACATGAGTCTAGGGACTCAAAAAGGTGAAGACTTAGAGTATTTAGGACTCTTAAAATCGTCTATGAAATTCTTCGAAAACAACTCCCCAAAGTTGGTTTAAATAAGGAAACCTGGGCCGAAAAAATCTCGAACAGATCTGTGCGATTTTATCTCGGGCAAATCGTTCCGCTTCTGATGTTGGACCGATCCGTTAGCGGATTGGTTCATTTTTTAACAGGGCCTCTTCGGTTTGCAATCGATCCGGGGTTTACTAGTTTGGAGCATAGCGGATCGGTCTGACTTGAGGCGGACCGGTCCGGAGGCGGATCGGTTCTTTTTTTGAAATGGGTGGACCGGTCCGGTTTACCAGAAATGATATTCCAAGATGAAGATGCCTTGATATTCGGATCCGTTGATGTAGATACGATCTTGAATTTCTTCAATGGTGTAACGGCGTACGATATACAAAATAGATAATGGACAAAAATGTCCTTACAAAAAATTATGTCCTTAATGTAATTGGTTATTCAAGTCAATGAAATTTTAGGTTTTTCTCCATTATACATCCTTTTTGTGTTTTGTTTTTTGAAGTATGGTGGTTATACACCCTTAACCCGTAAATTAAGGAGCAATTTTAATTTTCTAACTTTTCCAACTTCAGAAAAGTTTCCAACTTTTCTAACTTCTGAAAAGTTTTCAAAAAGTTCCTCTTCAGAGCATAGTTCAAACTTTTTAAACTTCAGAAAAGTTCTTTATTTATAACTTCAGAAAAGTTTATCGTCATAAATGTTCCAACTTTCGAAAAGTGCATGGTTCAAATTTTTCCAACTTCAGAAAAGTTAAAATTCATGTATGATTTATCCTTGATTAATCATGAACAAGAAGGCAATAAAATTTACTAATTAGAGGTTTTACCCGACCAAGTTGAAATACTGGAATAATTATACATTTCTAATACATTTGATCGCCACTGATAACTAATGCTACAACTTAGTACAATAAAGATATTTACAGTTTTATCTAAGTACATTACTTGAATCTAAGGCCGTATAAATGATTCAAGCCTGAATCAAATATCAAACATTTGAGCAGGTTATTTAGTCCATAAGCCGATTAAATAATCATTATACATGTTTGGTGAAGTTTCCAAGAAGCTATGGGAACCGAATTGAAATTAAGTACTTCTTATCACCCTCAAACAGATGGGCAGACAGAAAGAGTCAACCAAATGTTGGAGGATATGCTTCAAATGTGTGTGCTTGATTTCAAGGGTGGTTGGGAACAATATCTCCCTTTGGTCGAATTTGCTTATAATAATTCGTTCCAATTTACTATTGGGATGGCGCCCTATGAAGCACTTTATGGACGGCTAATTCATATATCTACAACTATCTAGTTTTTACCTCAAGTCAATTGTTATAATATAAGAGTCAAAACTAGCCCCAACATGAGCATTCCTACCAAAAACTTTAAAATTTTATGTTTGTAACCAATTCGATATTTCATGATTTTTTAATGTAGGATTAGATTAAATATAATAACCTAACATCATATATATTAATAAAAAATTATCCATATCACATAAGGTAAGCATGATTCAAACATAATTCAACATAATTATATTTGGGTTGTCCAATTTGCCATAATATATTTGAGTTGAGGCCACTCAAACTGAATGTTAGATTATAAATAAATTGTACTTAAGGGAAAATACTAAACAAACTGCCTACGAAATTTGGTATGAAAAATAATCCAATTTGAAATACTTTAGGGTGTTCGGCAGTGAGTGTTATGTTTATAAGGATAGAGAACACTTGTCTAAAATTGACACTAGAGATGATAACACTATCTTTTTAGATTATTCAAAAAACAGTCGTGCATATCATGCGTTTAATCTTATAACAAAATATATAATGGAATCCATTAATATTGTTGTGAATGATAGTGTTGCCTAACATTTGGAATAAAGTGAGAATGCTATCTTAGTTAACCATACTGAAATGATAATTTACCCATATAGTCAACGGATAATGTTTCTGACTCTCTACCACATAATGAAATCGATGTTCCTAACTGGATTAAGGCAGATCACCGTAAGAAAAATGTTGTAGGAAACATTAAAGACATAATAAGGACTAGTTCTCCATCTTTCAATGCTTTATTCTCTTTTTATGTGTGTTAAATTGAACCAAAACATATTAAAGAATCATTCATAGATGAATTTTGGTTGTTATCAATGCAAGAAGAATCGGGAGAGTTTAGACTATATAATGTTTGGTATTTAGTCCCACGTCCTACTCACATTAACATAATTAGAACGAAATGGATATTTACGAATAAGTGTGATCATCCGGTAATATTTTGATAAATAGCTAGATTGGTAGTACAAGGTTATTCATAAATAGATGGCATAGACATTGATTAAACCTTTACTCCTGTAGCTATACTAGAACCTATTAGGCTCCTACTTGTGCTGTTGTACCATTTCAAATTAAAACTTTATCAAATGGACGTAAAGTATGTGTTTCTAAATAGAATTTTAAAAGAAGTTTATGTTGAACAACCTAAAGGTTTTCTATATCCTTTCTTTATAAATCATGTATTTATGTTAACAAAAGTCCTTTATGGCTTAAAATAAGCCCCTCGTACCTGGTATGATAGATAGCAAATTTCCTAATGGAAAATGGCTTCAACTAAGGGGGAGTCGACCTTACCATATTCATCAAATGTAACAAAAATTGTTTTCTAATTGCTCAAGTTTACGTTGGTGACATAGCTTTTGGGTCCACTTCTCTCTTAGAAGCTAAAAATGTTGCTAACATGATGAAATCGGAATTTTAAATGTCTATGATAGGAGAACTCCAATTCTTCTTAGGTTTTCAAGTACCTCAAAAACCTTATCACACCTTTATTTATCAATCTAAATATGTTATTTATTTGATCAAACACTTTGGTTTAACAACTTCTAAGACTGCTTTATTACCTATGATTTACTCTATCATGCTTTCAAAAGACTTATCTGGCAAAAAGATTGATGTCACTTTATATTGTAGCATGATATGCAACTTACTTTATATAACTGCAAGTATACGTGATATAATGCATAATGTTATGTGAGAGATAAATATCAATGTGAACTAAAAGAATGCCACTCATATGTCATAAAACGTATTATTAAATACATAAGTGGAACTATAAACTATGGTATCATGTACACATTTGACACAAACTGCAAAATAATTGGGTATAGAGTCGTTGACTGGGCTAGTTGTGCCGGTGATAGTAAAAGAACCTCTCATGGCTATTTTTACTTAGGACACAATCTAATCTCCTGGTCCTCTAAAATGTAAAATTGTGTCTTGTTTTTATTAGCAGAAGTCGAATACATTGATGCTGGCAGTTGTTGTACTAGGCTTCTGTTGACGAAACAAGTGTTAAGTGACTATGGCTTAAATAAAATATCTACAATAATCCTATGTGACAATCAAAGTTCAATTAGGATCTCACATAATATTATTTTCCATTCTCGAACAAATCATATTATAATGAGAGAACAATTTATTCAAGAATTGATTGAGAAAAAGGAAATTGGCATCGAATATCTTAACACTATAGATCAATTGGCAAATGTTTCCACAAAACCATTAGACAGTCACCGTTTTAAAAGTCTTAGAATGTCTATTAGTATTTGTGCTTGCCCTATTTAATGTGTCAGGATTGTATGTTAGTAGATCTTTTATCATAATATCTTGTGGTACTAATATCTTTATAGGTTCTTCCTTACCCTTTGTCCTTTTGTGATAAACGGTGGGAGAATGTGAGACTCTTATATTATACTCTTATGTTATATTCTTCGAGAATGTGAGACTCTTTGTTTTAATTTGGGAGAATTTGTAAGGCTCCTGATTTTTTGGTTTATTTGTTGAGTCTCTTAGGACACATGTTGTTAGTTGAGTTATGTATTGTAACAACTCCCATTTTCTCACGTAAAGGTTGGCCAGACACATTATGCCGAAGTTGGGGCTTGTTATACAATATGTATCATTTTTAGCATCAACCATAATAAACATTCAGATTCTTAAACTACATTCAAATTTAAAACAGAATTTGCATTAATAAATAAGAGATAATAGAAAATCCAACATCCACTTCCAACAAAATAAAATCCAACATGAACATAACTGTCTCGACTAATAAAACCAAATGACTCCGGGCTTATGTCCTTACAATAATCTAATATAATTAAAAATAGGAAGAAGTGGCAACCTAAACTAGAATCAATAAATCGATCTTCAAGAGGCCACACGCGACGACAAGTCTAATATTCCTTCGGTTCCACTATCTATATATAAGAAAACCTAAGGGGGGAAACATTATTATTTTGGGTCAGCGCCCTAGAGTGTGCAAGAATTAACTTACCGAAATTGAAATGCAAGAGTACATTTAATTTAAATGAAATACTCCCATAGGGAATCCCAAACGATAAGTATCTCACCTCTTAGCTAGGTGCCATCATAATCGTAACCTAACCCCACGATCCAGAAATCAATATAGATAACATGAGCATTATTTAAACATGTGATGTGTCTAGCATAATTTACGTGTTGAAATATAATTTTCTGCATTCGTATTACCATTTTTTGAATAACCTAGTCAAACTATCCATCACAGTTACATAATCATTTATCATACGTCCTACGTAATATTGAGTCTGTGTTTTATAGTCTACGTCATTAGACTAGAAATTCATCTTATTCATTTCCATTAATTTATATATGTCCTTATAGCTATGCGACACTAAATCATCTCCTAATAGTATCTCGTTCTTTCTCTATCGATAAGCCCCGGGGAATCTCCTATCCACCACGGACGTCACAATACATAAGCAAATGGGGCGGTACCTATGCAATTACACCATTGCATGACCCATACCAAGCGGTGTCACATGGATCCCAACATTAACACTTAACTCCTATAAGTGGCGCTGCCATGTAGTACCTAGCATATGACCTACACTACACCTAGCCCACCTGTTCCAACGTATGATCCGATCCCAAATGCGCACAACCCCAACCGATAGCACCATCCAGGAACATAGGTATATTCCACACACATAAATAATTACGTATTTATTGAGAACACACTATATGGTTGACCTACTTGGGTCTGTGCCATATAGGAGTTCCAACTAGTTTGGATATCAAGACAAAATCGTTTTAGATTTTTCCAAGTTACTCTACCTCGAAAAAGGCATCAAGCTTCATTAAAGTATCCCAGTCCAAGCGCCAAGAGATAAATGACAAAGGGAAGTATTTTTTTTTCTTGAACCACATTAGGACACACACACCACACACGACATATTTTTTATGTGTGCATATTTTTTTGTGTGAGTTTGTCTATTCAAACATTTTTTTTAAATTCATTTAAAATAATTTTTTTTAATCATGTAAATATTTTTTGATTAATAAAAATTTGCTTTTAAAATGTTTGGAGTAAGAATATATATAATTTTTTATGGTGAAAAGCTTTGTGGTTACAATTTGAATTTTTCAAAACTTAAAAAATTACCATATGCGTTTTTTTCTCAACCTGTTAGCTTTCTCAGCCATTTGAGTTTCTTTACTTTCGAGATATTGCATCCAAACCATCTCGTGTCATCAACGAACCTCAGCGGTCCAAGTCGATCCCTACTCTTCACGATCCGTGTGACACCCCAAAACCGTAAGATACCCATTTCAGCTCAATCCGCGTCATTTTAATTAGCCAATCAGCAATGCTTCTTCCACCGACCTATATCCACGCTTCAGTTTCGATATCTGTTCATCGAAGCAGATCCAGCCCTTCGTTTTGTAACTGATGGTAATCGAAATCGCATCTCGTCCCTTGGTTGGTAATAATTTGTACGCCCAGCTAATTTCGTCCATATCTGAGTATAAAACGTCTCTAGGGTTTGCGTTTTTAAGTTAGAGAAATTAGAGAGAGAGAGAGTAGAGGCGGCACATCTGTAGAGAGAGAGAGAGAAACAGAGAAGAAGAGAGATAGGGCTGTGAGAAAAATAGAGAACGAGAGAGAGAGTCTCATCTCCATTAGAGAGCTCCAAGAGAGAAAACCGAGAAGCCAAGAGAGAGTAGCGGCGGAATCCTCCGTGCCGAATTTCCCATCTGCGCCGGAACGAGTCAGTGAAACCGAGAGAGAGCTGGTCGGTTTTTCAAATTGAAAAACCCGAGAGAGAGAGAGAGAGAGAGAGAAACCTTCTTTAACTTTCTCAAATCCAAAAACCCTCAACCTTCTTACTTGTCCAAACACAAACAGTAGAACTTATTGAGAGTTAAAAATATTAGGTAATTTGTTTATTATTGGGGTATTGGTGGTGTGCTTATATTGAAGACCTTCTTCAACATTAAATCTCTCTAGGAACCTATTTAGATCATTTGTAAGATTTTTTTAGGGTTCTTGAATTTATTTTTCTTGGATCATTTTAATTTGTGGTTATTGTTGCTGTTTGATCCAAGATAAGTAATCTCAAATTTATTTTGAGAAATTTGAATTCTATTATTTGTTTTGCGTATATTCTCAGATCTGAAATAATTTTTGTTTCAAAAATATTGTTTCACAATTTGTGAAATCAGATTGAACATAAATAAATTTTGTTTGAAACAAAAACTTGAAGTATTTTTTTTGTGTGACAAATCTGAAAATTTCTTGAAGTCATATTATTCAAAGAATATTTGAAATTACCTGCATTGCATATAGAAGTGGCTTGTAATTTGTAGGTATTTGCTTGAATTATTCATCGAGAGGGTCAGAAGCATTTTACACATTTAGTTTATTTACAAACACTATCACTCTCACACGAACACATAGAATTTGTGGTTCTTGGTGAGATATCTTGTTTGTTGGAGTTGCTGAAATCCGGGATTCAAGGACAATAAGGAAGCTGCGTGGAGAAGAACTAATCAAGATAGTATGCCTTTAAGAGTGGGGTGACTCGGGTAGGTACGTTTCCTGATCTTGTATTTTGGTTCTTAGTTGCATGCTTTAGGTTGTATCTTGGTTGTGATTTTAGTGGACTTTTTCATTTTGCTCCGTAGAGGGAGCCGTGGACGTTTCCCTAATTTTAGGGTTTTTTCACGTTAAAAAATCGCGTGTTAATTTGCTTTAAGTGTTCTTAATTACTTTGGCCTAAAATATCAAACTCAAGACTTAATTGAGGTTTTGAATTTTAAAAACCTAAGGTAATCTATCTAACAAGTCTTAAGATCATATTCAGAAAATTTGTTTTAACACATCTAGTGTTTATTTTGAAAAGAGTTTCATTCAACGAGTTTATTTCGGAGTTTAATAATTGTATAACTTTTTGTTATTAATCTTGTAAACAAATTTTTCAAGTGGTATCAGAGCGGGTTTATCAAAAGATATTTTGATCCTGAAACTCCAGAAATTGTTTTCAAAATCCATTTCTAAATATGGTGAAAGATTTGAGAAGTTAGGTAACCTTTCCCGACCACCACTCTTTGATGGAAATAACTTTTCCTATTGGAAAGTACGAATGGTTGCTTTCATTTAAGGAACCCTTGGTGATGATGTTTGGGATATGATTGAAAATGGTTATGAACATCCAACTAAGTCTCTGTCTGATGTTGATCCCACAAGAGTTAAGAAACCTCTTAGTGAATTTACTATCGTAGAGAAAAAGAAGTCTCTCGATAATAATAAGGGCAAGAATGCTATTTTTATGTCCATTAACGAGCATGAGTTTAAAAGAATATCTATTTGCTCTACTTCTAAGGAGGCCTGGGACACTCTAGTCACCGCACATGAGGGTGTTGAACGAGTTAAGGCCGGAGAAACACAAATGCTTGTTCAACAATACAATACTTTGATTACGGATGAAAATGAATCATTTGATGATTTCTACATTAGGTTAACCGAAATTTTCACAAAATTACATGCACATGGTATAACCTATAGTAGAAAAGAAATTGTTCAAAAGATTCATATGTCATTACCTGCTAACTTTGACAATAAGGGATATGCCATAAAAGAAATGAATGACCCAAACCTAACTCCTGAATTGCTAAGTAGCAAATTAAGAACCGTTGAGATGGAGTTAGAGTTCAAAAAATAATTGACTGCCCGAAACAAGAGACTCACTGGATCTAATGTTGTGTTTTCATCACAATTGACTTCACCTAAAGTCAGTCCCTTAGACTTTAGCTTTGACCTCAATGATGACTGTGATTTGGATGATCTTGATAACCAAATTGCCTTGATGAGCAAATAATTTAAGAAAATAATCAAATTTAGAAACGCAGTGGCGGCGAAACATGGCAAACAAGGTTATCAAGGCCCTTAAAATTCTAGACCTCATGAAAGATATGACAACAAAAGAACCTATGACAATAATCCCCCTAAGATTGATATAAAAATGTGAAATGTCATAGATGTGGTAAAATGGGGCATTATGCCAATAAATGCCCTAACATATTTAACAACAATACTAGGGCCAACATGTGTAAGACATGGGACGACTCTAGCGATTCCGATGAAGATGAAACTAAGTCAACCCATAATTATGAGTCCTATATGTCATTCTATGCTAAGAGTATATACCATGATGATAATGAATGTGTGACTACTCATAATTCTATTGTTCCTGTTGTTGCATCTGTTTTGAGAATGTTGTTACTATTGATGATGAAAATGACATTGCTAGTGATAGCTTAAGGGCGTGTCAGACTGAAAGCATTATCATTAAACCTGAAGTGTGTGTGAGTTCCACATATGAAATGAGCGATATATGAGATACTTCACACCATACTCTTAGTGAGTCCGGCGATGATCTTCCAGATCTTCAAGAGCTATGCACGAAAATGCTTAAGAAAAGTGTCCGTCTTGAGAAAATAGTTAAGCTACTGAATGAGCATATTGATTTACTTAACCAGACTATTAGGAAGAATGCTGAAGAATTTACAGCACAATGTGTTGCCCATGAGACTGAAATTGAACAATTTTCCGCAAAAATAGAAGATCTTTCTGAGAAAAATAACATTTTGGAACAAAAATACAAGTCAAACTTTGGTTGAACTTGAAGAATCTAAACAAAAAGTTTCAAACGTGTTTAAAAAATGCTTAAACTTTGAAACTCAAGCTAAGTCCTATGAGGAAATTGTTGTAGGAAGCAAGTTTGATTCTGATGACAAATCTGGTTTTGGATTTGGAGAAAAAGTTTATACTAGCAAAACTGTTTCTCCTAAAAATGTTGTTTTTATAAAACAAGGCCAGAATTTTCAAGACACTCAGAAAGAAAATAGTTTTAATGATGTCTCTAAGGCAAAATAAAGTGATGATTCTCAAAAGCCCAAATCTAATGGTCCAGCTAAGTACGTCTGTCCACTTGTTAGAAATCAAGGTCAAAAACCTAGAAACAATGACACCTGGACAACCATTCCTATTAGAGATAAACCTATCTTTAAAGACTTTAGTAATAAAGTCAATTCCTCCACACATCACTACTGTTCATACTGTGATGTCTACGGCCACACCATTGCCGAATGTTTTCAAAAGAGAGTGTATACACCTACTTATTCAAACTTTAACTATTCTAGAAAGAGTAGGAATACTTATGTTCTCCTTAGACAAACCACTAATAACTCTAACTATAAAAAGAAGGGAGGACCTAAAACTAAGAAGAAACCATTTAGAAAGACCCAACAAAACTTTTCTAAATCAAAGGCCAATAAATCTTCTAACACTAGGCCTATTTGGATTAGAAAAGATGATTTGTTACCCCAACTGAAGTGAAATATTATCATATCCGCTTTTAAGGCACAACGCACTTCGTCTGGATGGTACATTGACTCTGGATGTTCTAAACATATGACCGGAGATGAAACAAAATTAACAAACAAAACAAACTTCCTTGGAGGTAGTGTTGTGTTTGGTGATGGAGTTTCGTCTAAGATCATAGGTAAGGGAACATTGAGTGAGGAAGGTCTCCCCGGTCTAAATGATGTTCTCCTAGTTAAAGGTCTTAAGGCTAACCTACTTAGCATATCTCAATTTTGTGATTCCAATCATACCGTTACCTTTTCCAAAACCAATTGTAAAATTATTGATGAAAAGGGTAATTGTACTTTAACAGGAAACATAAATGAGGATAACTGTTACACAGTCCTTCCTAAATCTGAATCTTGTAATAGTGCTAGATTGGAAGATGTTGATCTTTGGCACAATAGATTGGGACATACAAATTTTGATAATCTTCGTAGGTTAAGCTCCCAAGAAATTGTTAGAGGATTGCCTAAAATCAAAAATTCTTTTAATCCTATTTGTGGTCCTTGTAAAGAAGGGAAAATAAGTAAATCTCCTCATAATAAAGTTAAAGATATTTTAACTACAAAACCTTTGGAATTAATCCACATGGACCTTATAGGCCCTTCTAGAACTGTCAACTTTTGTGGTTACAGTTACATACTTGTTATTGTGGATGACTTCACACGATATACATGGGTATCCTTTATGAAAAATAAATCCGATACCTTCGATGAGTTCTTAAAAATAATTTTAAAAATTGAGAACGAGAAGGATACCCAAGTATGTCGCATCAGAAGTGACAGAGGTGGAGAATTCAAGGATTCTGGTGTTACAGAATATTGTATAGGCAATGGCTATAAACATGAGTTCAGTGCGCCTAAAACACCTCAGCAAAACGGAATTGCTGAACGAAAAAATATAACTTTACAAGAGATGGCTAGGGTTATGCTCCATGCGAAAAATCTACCTAAGTACTTTTGGGATGAAGCTGTTCAAACGACTTGTCATATCATTAATCGTGTATACCTTAGGAATAATTCCAAACAAACTTCTTATGAACTTTGGTTCCACAAAAAGCCTAACTTGAAATATTTTAAAACCTTCGGAAGTGTTTGTTATGTTTGTAAAGATAGAGAACATCTTTCTAAATTTGACACCCGGGGAGAAAAATGAATCTTTCTTGGCTATTCCCAAAATAGTAGGGCTTTTCGTGTTTTCAACTATCGAACCAAAGTTATTATGGAATCTTTTAATGTAATTGTTAATGATACTAGTATTGAGAGTAGTTACAGTCAACCAGTTGTCTTGGATGAGGTAGAAACAAATTTTACTTTAAACTCTCCAAGAGTAACTGATTCACTGCCACCTGAGAGTGCTTCCGTACATACCTGGGTTTCTAAAGACCATCCTATTGAAAAGATTGTTGGTAATCCTTCTGAACCCGTTCGAACAAGATCACAACTTCCAAATTTGGAACAATTTGCTTGTTTTGTTTCCCTCGAGGAACCTAAAAATGTAAATGATGCCCTTTCTGACTCATTCTGGATCAATGCTATGCAATAAGAGCTTGTCCAGTTTCAGAGTTATGATGTTTGGTATCTTGTTCCTCGGCCAAACGATAAGAAGGTTATTGGCACTCGATGGATTTTCAAAAACAAAACTGATGAGAATGGGGAGGTCATTAGAAATAAAGCTAGGTTAGTAGCTCAAGGATACTCTCAGATAGAGGGAATTGATTTTGACGAGACTTTTGCACCTGTTACTCGTCTTGAGTAGGTTCGTCTCCTCTTAGCCATATCATGCCATTTACATTTTAAACTTTTTCAAATGGATGTTAAGTCCGCATTTTTAAATGGAATTTTGACTGAGGAGGTATACGTAGAACAACCAAAAGGTTTTATCGATTCCTCTTATCCACACCATGTGTTTAGACTTAAGAAACTCTTATATGGTTTGAAACAAGCAACTAGAGCTTGGTATGAGCGTTTATCCACATTTTTAGTCTCCCGTGGATTCACTCGAGGTGGTAATGATCAAACCTTATTTGTTAAGAAGTCCGACAAACATGTTTTGATTGCCTAATTTTATGTAGACGATATTATTTTTGGATCAACCTGTCCTGATCAAGTGAAGAATTTTTTCGATATCATGCATTCAAAATTTCAAATGTCATTAACAGGTGAATTACAATGTTTCTTAGGTTTGCAAGTCAAACAATTTAATGATGGTCTTTTTATTACTCAATCCAAATATTCCTCTGATCTTATTAAAAATTTTGGATTATAACAATCTAAACTTGCACGTACACCTATGAGTTCGTCAACCAAACTATCTAAAGAAGACAATGGTAAAGACGTTGACCCGACTTTGTATAGGAGTATGATAGGGAGTTTGTTATACCTTACTGCCTCTCGACCAGATATTTCTTTTTCCATTTGTGTTTGCTCTAGATATCAATGTGCACCCAAATAATCCCACTTGTTATGTGTGAAACGTATCATTAAATATGTTATGGGCACACAAAATTATGGTATTTGGTACACTAAAGACACGATTAGTGCTATTGTAGGATACACTGATGCCGATTGGGCAGGGTGTTCGAACGATAGTAAGAGTACTTCCGGCGCCTGCTATTACGTAGGAAATAACTTAGTTGGTGTGAGTAGTAAGAAACAAAATTGTATATCCTTGTCTACGGCTGAATCCGAGTATATTGCAGCCGGTAGTTGTTGTTCTCAATTACTATGGATCAAGCAAATGATTAGTGATTACGGTATATTTGAAGACAAATTGACTATGTACTGTGATAACCAGAGTGCCATAATATATCTAAAAATCCTGTCCAGCACTCTAGAACTAAGCACATCAAAATTAGACATCATTTCATTCGTGACCTTATAGAGTCTAAAGAACTTGATATTGAGTATCTCAATACTGATAAACAGTTAGCTGATTTATTTACAAAACCTCTTGACAATATTAGATTTGAGTGTCTTCATAATGCCATTGGTATGATAGTTCTTACTTAATTCAACACATCATTCATATCCTCGGTAGTTGCATGCTTATAATTGGTTTCTGAGGATTTAGGGCATGGTCGTTTCTCAAATAACAAAAGACGCCTCCTAATATCTATTTTATGTAGGAGACCCGTGTATCTTCCCTTGCATATGTTATTGTTTGTGTTGACATCTTATATCATATTCTCTTGATTTATTCTTTTTACCCTGTTGTATATTTGAGCAAAATTGGGGGAGAAGAACTTGAGTACCTGTGCTGCGATTTGTATCTTTTGGTACTAACTCAACTAATATGCCATTGAGTGTTTATCTTTTGCAGGCATTTTCGGACCCGATCGTATAGCTTGTCCTATTTATTAGGGTATTGGTATGTATTGTAGTTGAGTAATGTACTTTTTTTACCTTATTTTCGGTTCTAGGATGGGAATCGGTAGATAGAAACTTTTGTATAGGAAATCTAGGATTTTTTATTTTCACCCACGAGTTCAGGATACTAAAGGGAATTTTGTCTCCAATATCCAAAAGGGGAGATTGAGAACACACTATATGGTTGACCTACTTGAGTCTATGCCATATAGGAGTTCCAACTAGTTTGGATATCGAGACAAAATCGTTTTAGATTTTTCCGAGTTACTTTACCTCGAAAAAGGCATCAAGCTTCATTAAAGTATCCCAGTCCAAGCGCCAAGAGATAAACGACAAAGGGAAGTATTTTTTTCTTGAACCACATTAGGACACACACACCACACACGGCATATTTTGTATGTGTACATATTTTTTTGAGTGAGTTTGTCTATTCAAACATATTTTTTTAAATTCATTTAAAACATTTTTTTTAATCATGTAAATATTTTTTGATTAATAAAAATTTGCTTTTAAAATGTTTGGAGTAAGAATATATATAATTTTTTATGGTGAAAAGCTTTGTGGTTACAATTTGAATTTTTCAAAACTTAAAAAATTACCATATGCGTTTTTTTCTCAACCTGTTAGCTTTGTCAGGCACTTGAGTTTCTTTACTTTCGAGATATGGCATACAAACCATTGGATTGATCTCGTGTCATCAACGAACCTTAGCGATCCAAGTTGATCCCTACTCTTCACGATCTGTGTGACACCCTAAAATCGTAAGATACCAATTTCAGCTCAATTCGCGTCATTTCAATTAGCCAATAAGCAATGCTTCTTCCACCGACCTATATCCATGCTTCAGTTTTGATATCTGTTCGTCGAAGCAGATCCAGCCCTTCGTTTTGTAACTGATGGTAATCAAAATCGCATCTCGTCCCTTGGTTGGTAACAGTTTGTACGCCCAACTGATTTCGTCCATATTTGAGTATAAAACGACTCTAGGGTTTGCATTTTTAAGTTTGATAAATTAAAGGGAGAGAGAGTAGAGGCTGCACATCTGTAGAGAGAGAGCGAGAAACATAGAAGAAGAGAGAGAGGGATGCGAGAAAAACAGAGAACGAGAGAGAGAGTCTCATCTCCATTAGAGAGCTCCAAGAGAGAAAATCGAGAAGCCAAGAGAGAGTAGCGGCGGAATCCTCCGTGCTGGATTTCCCATCTGCGCCGGAACAAGTCAGTGAAACCGAGAGAGAGCAGGTCGGTTTTTCAAATTGAAAAACTCGAGAGAGAGAGAGAGAGAGAGAGAGCGAAACCTTCTTTAACTTTCTCAAACCCAAATACCCTCAACCTTCTTATTTGTCCAAACACAAATAGTAGACCCTATTGAGAGTTAAAAATATTGGGTGGTTTGTTTAATATTGGGGTATTGGTGGTGTGCTTATATTGAATACCTTCTTCAACATTATATCTCTCTAAGAACCTATTTAGATCACTTGTAAGATTTTTTTAGGGTTCTTGAATTTATTTTTCTTGGATCATTTTAATTTGTGGTTATTGTTGCTGTTTGATCCATGATAAGTAATGTCAAATTTATTTTGAGAAATTTGACTTCTATTATTTGTTTTGAGTATATTCTCAGATCTGAAATAATTTTTGTTTCAAAAATATTGTTTCACAATTTGTGAAATCAGATTGAACATAAATAAATTTTGTTTGAAACAAAAACTTGAATTTTTTTTTTGTGTGACAGATCTGAAAATTTCTTGAAGTCATATTGTTCAAAGAATATTTGAAATTACCTGAATTGCTAATATAAGTGGCTTGTAATTTGTAGGTATTTGCTTGTATTATTGATCGAGAGGGTGAGAAGCATTTTTCAGATTTAGTTTATTTTCAAACACTATCACTCTCACACGAACACATAGAATTTGTGGTTTCTTGGTGAGATATCTTGTTTTTTGGAGTTGCTGAAATCCGGGATTCAAGGACAATAAGGAAGCTGCCTGGAGAAGAACAAATCAAGATAGTATGCCTTTAAGAGTGGGGTAACTCGGGTAGGTACGTTTTCTGATCTTGTATTTTGGTTCTTAGTTGCATGCTTTAGGTTGTATCTTGGTTGTGATTTTAGTAGACTTTTTCATTTTGCTCCGTAGAGGGAGCCGTGGACGTTTCCCTAGTTTTAGGGTTTTACCGCGTTAAAAAATCGCGTGTTAATTTGCTTTAAGTGTTCTTAATTACTATGGCCTATAATATCAATCTCAAGACTTAATTGAGGTTTTGAATTTTAAAAACCTAAGGTAATCTATCTAACAAGTCTTAAGATCATATTCAGAAAATTTGTTTTAACACATCTAGTGTATATTTTGAAAAGAGTTTCATTCAACGAGTTTATTTCGGAGTTTACTAATTGTATAACTTTTTGTTATTAATCTTGTAAACAAGTTTTTCATTTATGCCACATCATATATATGCAGGTAATTGCCCTATAATTTCCCCGACAATATATTATTGATTTTCCCATCAATATTTTCTATTTAATTAACCATATCGTTAATTATTAGTTTATGTATTTAAATAACAGCCCCAACATTCCTAGAATTTATCCCCAATTAATTTAGGTGTTTACCAACCTTCCCGTTAAATATAAATTTCCTCTATTTTAAATAATCATTCCACAATACTGAATTTCTGTAAATTACTTACAAAATCCCCAACCTTCTCGAGTCCTACCATAACTCCCATGTTCCCACGTCCTGGATCATATTCCCGAATATCCCACTGAATGCATTATCCAACCAATTTCTCTAAAATTTCTGGCTAGCCTAAATGGGTATATTTTAATCCTACCAATATTCCAGAATTGTTAAATTAATATCTCGCAACTCTTAAATTCACCGGGATCCCAAACGACTAACTTAGAACACAAACTAACCAACATTCGAACTGATTCGCCCCCAGAGCCGAGCCGGTTCGCCACTAGGTTTGGGCAGTTCGGGGCTGTTATGTATTTTGGGCGAAATTCCCATATATTCTTCATAAATAACCCATTATTCATCACCCAAAAGTTATCTAAACATCACATATGATCATTAACTAGTTTTATATCGTCTAACAACAATTTTTGCATGATAATAACACCTAAATCATGATTAATTCGTAAGGGTACCAATTTCTCCAAAAACTAAAAAGTGGGTGACTCCTAATATTCAAGATCCGTATCTTTTCATAGATTTGTGTCAAGATATAATCTTTCTCGGGGGTATACATTAGATTTACATTATCACATCATAATATCTCAATATCCATCTCTAGACCAACATTATTATTATTTTTTTGGATTTTCTAATTAACCTTTCAATTCTACAATTTGCTAATCATTAAAGTGAGATACTCTGCATGCATATAGTGAAACCTATTCCGTAATATTAATTACAACCCGAATCCAAAAATCTACATGGTAGCCTAAATAGATAAATTAAGAAATAGCTTGGAAATCAAAGTAAGCAAGAAAATTATTGCCCTAGCAGGCTAGGATGAAGGTGGAAACTCATCTTCTTGAATCTTCAATTCTCGTCCTTCCTTTTAACCTTGGTATCTCCTCTCTGTGGGTGGGGATGCTAGGTTTCTTTTGTTATGTAAATGGTGTTTCCCAAACTCTAATTTAAATTATAAAAACCCTTAATCCCGAGTTAGACCAAAATCCCCATTTTCACCCCTAAATGGGCCCGAACCCAATAACCCATAACCAAAATAACCCAAATGGTATACATATACCCCGAGTCCATTTAAAGGTCTAAAACACCTAAATGAGTTCATAAAATATATTGAATCACGTTCCAATTATTTTTATTCAACACATACATTTTTATTGTGTTTAAACGACGCATAACAATAAATTAATTACTATATGATTTCTTTTCTATGAATGAACCTATCATGACCAATTAAATCCAATAATTATAAAATCAAGAATAATTATTGTTTCTCAATTTAAATCTTACTCCTTTAAATTTAAATCCCTTTGATTTAATTTGTTCCCAAGTTAAATCCAAAATTATTAAATTACTTTTTGTCATAATATTTTATTCGGAAAACATGGGGTATTACATGTACTCTTTCTGTTAGGACACACGTTATTAATTTAGTTATGTTCTCTTCTTTTTAGGAATCTTGTTTATAGCTGAGTTATATATTTGAGTATGTGAGACTTATTTTTTTAGTCTCAATTTTGTTTGTTCCTAATTTAGCCAAATGGAGAGATTGAAAATACCCTTTCTAAATCCCACGGGGTTTGTATTGGCTCAATTTTATAACAACAGTCCCGAATATACTCAAACCATTGCACACACTAAACATAATATGTAAAATATTTTTAAAGAATTTTAAAATTATTTTTTCTTTTTTTAAAAACCCTAATTTGGATTTATTTAATATATCCTATATTTTTCTATTTATACATCCTATATGAATTTTATACTTAGATAATTTTTATATTATAAATTTCTTGTTCTAATAATTTTTCATATTTTCAAATTAATTTTCATGTTTTATATGATTTTCTGGAATTTTTAAATAGTGATTTAAGCATTTATAAAGAAACCAATTAAAATTCATTTTTGTTTCTTAATTAAATTAAGTTTATATTTAAAATGGCAGCATTTTAACTTATGAAGGGATGTTTTGGTTTGATCCGCATGATTGGTTTTGGACCAATTAGAGGCTAATGTGTTGCCCACTCGACTGATCGATTGTTTGGGACTATTTTACCATACCGCCCTCCACAATGCCATGGGTATTTATGCATGTACCCTCATCGATCCCTATTTTATGCGATGTCTATTTTGCCCTTGGTTGTTTACCTCTGTACCCTTATTTATTGGAGAATTGCCCTTTTACCAGAGTCATTCCTCTACCTCTATAAATAGAGGGCTTGGGGTTCATTTCCAAATGTCGAGAAAAATTTTAAAAACAAAACCAAACACTGTCAAGATTTCTTTAGACCACATTCTCTCTAAACTAATTCAAATCTTATATATGTTTGAGAGATTTCCTAATAAAATACCATGTGATCGGTCCTTAGCATCACTGTCGAAAACCTTTTTAAAACTTACTAACCACCTGGTATTCCAAAAAGCTGGTGCCAAATTTTATCTTATTAATCAAACCCAAATAGTACATGTGGAAAGAATTATAAACCATTCACACAACTGAATTAAATCAACTGAACAAATAATAAAACGACATGTCGAATAAACCATCAACCACCCAAGTAAATAGTCTAATACAAACAACCAACACCTGAATTAATAAATCTGAAAACTGTACTGAAAAGTCTGGGCGACATGCCCTAAGTAAACTGAAACGGATAGATGATTCCTACTCTAGGAATGAATGAACGATGCGTCTAATCCAAGCTCATGATAGCATCCACATATGTCGTAGCTCCGTGTCCCTCGAATAGAATCTCAATCCTGGCGTCCCTGTGGCTGGACACCTAAAAGGTTTTGAAAATAGTTTTTATAGCAAGGGTTAGAACCCAAAATATTTTGAAAATATTTGGCAAGTGAATTAACTGCAGTAATTAAAAAAATATATGAATGCGCTTCATATTTAAGTTAGTGTCGTACTCCCTTGAGGACATACTCACCCCTCCACTAATGTGCACACCTAACGATTACCTTAACCCCACCTAATTGTAATACCCCGTCCAACTAGTCCTAGTGTAATCTCCCTTTGCCATACTACTCTAACCCGACTATAATAATTCATGGATTATAATCTATCTCACCAATTAACTTAATTAATTTCTTTTAAGTCATAACATATAACCGTGGCACAAGTTATATAAAGTATATACATCACACACTGTATTATTTCTCGCTTATAATATTTACTACCATTATACACGTACCTTTACTAAGAACAATCACACATATATATATGTACATCCATCCCTCCGAGTATACCCTCACCAGATGATTCCCTCTAAAGTGTTATCTCACTTGGTGTGCGCATATAACCTAGTTCCCCAAGTTGGAATCGCTCACCAACCTGGCCCAAAATATAAAAGTAGTGGAGGCGGTCATATTCCTTCCTTGAAAGTGAGATAAGCCCCTATGCCGTACGCTATGACCTGGGGATATACTCACCCTACTCCTCAAGCTAGGGGATTCACCCAGATCGCATAACCTCCCTTGATAGCACTAGAGTATATAACTTAAATAAATATCTAGTCCCTGACATTTAATAGCACACACATGTATATATATACTATCACCACACCGTATATATATAAAATATAAATCTCGGCTTTACCGTGTACTAAAACTCGTAACACTAGCCTGTATATTCCCGAGTCTATGGTCCGACTCAAATTTAATTAATTCACTCATTAATAATTTATTACTTTCCCGAGTCTACAGTCCGACTCTAATTTAATTAATTTACACATTAATTAATTAATACTAATCCGAGTCTATGGCCCGACTCTAATTTAATTAATTGACATATTAATTAATTTAACACTTGGTTTCGCCCAACCATTATTTGGTTCGTACCATCGTTAATACCCGATTCTATATTTTGCCCCATAACTAATTAATTACACCTAAATTCCTTTAATAATGTAGTGCCACTCAACTACAATACTTGAATATTTTCCCTTGGTTCAAAATCAATACTTACGAATTATTTCCCAAAATTCATTAATCTCATGGCATACAATTATCACCCTCCTAAACCCAATTATAACACCTTATAATTGCTAAGGAATATGTGCTACATATGAATTTATCACTACATAAAAAGTAGGGGAAGAATCTAAATTAAATTTTCCTTTATACATAAAACTGGAGAACTTGCCAAAATCCTGGGATCATCGATCGATCGACCAGTTCCCTTTCTTCTCCGGCTTGCTGTTCAGCCATTGACGAAAATCTAAGGTTTATTTTCTCAAATCCCAACCTCAGCCATTGACGAAAATCTAAGAATCTAAGGTTTATTTTTATATCTATCATGAATTATAATCATCATCTAAACCTTTTATCATCATTGATATTACGAATCTTTACCCACTCAAGAACACAAATTCCTATGGTAAAATCTCAATTATCCTTCACAAATCTGATCCCACAATAACAATAAATTCAACTCTAACACTGGTGTTCTATTATGATTCTTATACCAATCAATACTGAATACTTTTATAACATCAATTGGACTGTCAAATCACTCAACCAATTAAATTTATAAAAATCCATTTCATGCAATAGCCCACCCAAAAATGAATTTAGGTTTACACTTCCCATAATATGAATTGATTATCATCAATTTAAAAATCACAACAGTTAACCACTTGCCTGGAATTGTTCGTAGAGTCTGATCCGTTGGTTTAGTTAAGGTGTTGATGAAGAACACTCACCTTTGTCCCTTAATTTGGCTCCAAAAATCCCCAATTGGCTCTTTATTTGCTTTCCCCACATTCAATCTCAAGCCCTAGGTTTAGAATTTGTGTTAATTGTCCTTCAACACTTTCCCAATTTGGTTTAAACCCCTAATACTGTTTTTGGCCACATGGGCCTAATTAAAATGGCCCGAATCACCCTGTGTGGGCCCGGCTATGCCCAAAAATGCCTCGAGACCCGATTACTACCCCCGAGTACTCTTTTCTGACTATCTCTACCCATCCGGACTCAACCGTACATTCAGAATCGTCATCCGAAATACTTTGTAACATTCTCCAATTTTGACCTCAAAAATGCGACACACATTAATTCGGACAATTTAACTTAAAGTCGCCCAATATAACTAATTCTTCCCACTTAAATAAATTCTCCAAATCATAATTTAAGTTTCTCCAATTTAAATATTTTTATATCTCCCAAAATAATTAAATACTAAATTCTCGAAATTATGGGGTGTTACAAAACCTTACAACATAAAATTTATGTGAGGACGAGTGTTTATATTTTGGGTTTAGAAGTTTGAGAGGTATTCTAGGTTTGGAAGTTAGAGAGTTATTCTTTGATCCTTAAATTTTTTTTTTTGTAATTTTCTGGGTTTGATCATTTGAAAGCCTTTTGGAGTTTTCTGGGTTGAATCATTTGAGGCAATTGGAGTTCATTGACTTGAAACTCCTGTTTGTCTTTTGATCTACTAGGGTATAACTTTTAACTCTTTTGCATACATGCAAATAAATATATTTTGCTTGGTTTTTGAGCTTTTGTATATGTTAAACTGCTTTGACATGTTTTAAAAAAGCTTAGTTTTTGACAACTTCTTTTCTCGGACTCATATACCTTAACCTATTATAAGACACGCACACACACACACACACACACACACACACATATATATATATATATATATATATATATATATATATATATATATATATATTATCTTTTATGTTTAGTAGATCTGATTTTTTTAATTAAATCTGTGGTTGAAACAGCTTTATACTTTGAAACAAGAATTGATTGTGTTATGTTCATATTTGTGTATATCCATTTCTAGTTTGTAAAACTCACGATCTAAATCATTTTTATACACAAACTGACTTTTTGTTTTCACGGTTGAAACATCAAATCCTAATGCGAAGAGTCTTTTTTATCTTTGACTTTAGATTTGATCTTCCAACCATCTGTGAAAACCAAAAACTATTAAAACTTGATTTTTGTGTTACGTCTTCACTGGATATTCTTGTCTTATGTGTGAAGTTGTGTTTGTAATACTAAGTCTCCTATTTTGTTGTTTGGTATATTTCACTAGTTTTGGGGTTGTTTAGTACTAGCCTTAGTATACTAGGTGTATTGGTTGTACTAATTCATCTACACATTGTAAACTATATTTTGTATCTAAACTATTGTTATAGTGGACTTATGGTGTATGTGGTATTGGAACTAAAAGACTCATGGTTTTTTAGTATGTTGGTTTCCTCATTGACAAAATTATTTTGTTCAAATCCCCTTCTCCTCATATCATTATGTTTTAACTTTTATTCATTATACTTTGAGCATCACACCAACCTGAACTAAGTTTTTGTTTGTCTATGTGTATTCAGTCATTGAAGTTAAAATGATTTTTACTGAAGAGTTAAAAGATAATTTTTAATCTTAACACTTTTGTGTAATATATTACTTTCAGGGATCATATCCTAATTGTCTTCACCTGGGATGCCTTTACAAAATGGTGTAGGAGAAAGGAGGAACCTAACTCTTTTATGTATGATTAGGTTCATTATTAGTTATAAAAGTCTCCCCGATTATTTTTTGGGATATGCTTTAGATACGATAATATCTCCTAAAATTGGTACCTTCAAAGGCAATCTCTACTACACCCATGGAATTATGGACTGGGCATAAGCCCAGCCCGCGACATATTTAGATCTAGGGTAGTCCAACATATGTGAAAGAGAGGTATCTCAATAAGTTGGAATCAAGGATATAAGTGTGTTTCTTTGTTGGATATCCCAAAGGAACCAAAGGTGGTTTCTTCTATGATCCTAATATCATAAGGTCATTGTCAGCACCAATGCCCGATTCTTAGAAGAATTATATGATGGATGATAAACCTTGAAGTATAATTATTCTAGAAGATTTAAGAAGAGACCAACAAATTTATTCAACACCACAAGCACAAGATGAGACAACACAATGTGTTAACACTAGTGTACTAGCATAGGGACTACCTTATCATAGTGCGAGGGATGTTCCTCAACCTGAATGGTTTATGTTCTTGGGATAGTTTTATGACAAAGTCCCTCATGAACTTGAAATCGACCCATGTAACTATAATGAATCTCTCCAAGACAAAGATGGAGATCTTTGGCTTAATACTATGAATTATAAGATGGGATCTATATATTACAATCAAGTCTGGAATCTTATAGATCCACCCAAAGGGATAAAAACCATAGGATGTAAGTGTGTGTATAAGAAGAAGAGAGGGATGAACAGGAAGGTGGAAACCTATAAGGCAAGGCTTGTGGTGAAAGGGTTTACTCAGAAACAAGGGATCAATTATGAGGAAACCTTCTCGCCAATAGCTATGCTAATGTCCATCTGGATTCTCTTACCATTGTTGATCATTTCGATTATGAAATTTGCCAAATGGACGTCAAAAGTTAATTCCTTAATGGGAATCCTAATGAGTGCATCTACATGGTGCAACTAGAAGGTTTTGTAACTGAAGGCCAAGAGAAAAAGAAATATATAATCTTAAGAGTCCATTTATGGACTTAAGCAAACATCTAGATCTTGGAACATTTGTTTTTATCAGGCAGTCAAATCTTTTGGATTTTATCAATGCCCAAATGAGGCTATTATGTACGATAAGTGCAACAAAAATGTAATGGTGTTTCTAGTATTATATATGAATAATATTATAGTCATTGGAAATGATGATGGGGTGTTGTCTACTGTGGGAGTATGGTTATCCAGCCAATTCATATGAAGGACTTAGGAGAATCCAATCGCATCCTTAAAATCAAGCTTATACGAGATCGCAAGAACATGATATTGGAATCTATCACAAGCCTATTATATCAACTCCATTCTTTCCAGATTTAGCATGCAAGATTCTAAGAAAGGGTTCTTACCCTTTATATATGGAATATTTATAACTAAGGATAAATGTCCTAAGACATATGAAGAGATAAAGAAAATAAAGTGTATCCCATATACTTCAGCAGTTGGGAGCCTTATGTATGTAATATTATGCACTATACTTGGTATTTGTTTTTCTATTGGCATGGTTAGTAAATATCAGTCTAACGTTGTGAAAGAACACTAGACTTCAGTAAAGAACATACCCAAGTACTTGAAAAAAGACAAGAGATAACATGCTAGTTTATTTGGCAGAGAGTCTTGTACCCGTTGTGTACACTGACTCGAATTTTCAATCAGAGAAGGATTCTAGAAAATCTACCTCGGTATTTGTCTTTACACTAGCAGGTGGTTCCAACAATTGGAGTAGTATTAAACAATCATGTGTTTCTTATTCCACCTTAGAAGATGACTATGTGTAGGCCTCAGAGGTCACTTATTGTATCATAAATATGGAATGTGACATGGGCTAATGGTATTATGACACCTGTCATTAAAAGATGCTCAGCTCACTCACTGAATGTGGTCGGTTCATCATCTCCTTGGTCGGATCAGTACTATTATTGGTCGGCTGGGTAGCCTACCATAATAAATTGATGTTATTAGTTTGAATCACCAATCACACGTGTGGATCACACGTGGGAATATGTACAACTCCCATTACACACATTTGCGTTAGTCCCTCCAGCTGATTGTAATTAAATCCTCATTAACTACCCTTAGAATGTAAAAGGGTGCAAAATACTAACTTATAAAGTCACTCCACTTATCCACATACTCTTTATCTCCTATAAATAACACACACTCCCACCTGAGGGGAGATAGAGTATCCATACACGGACAGAGATAACTTTGAGAGCTTGTACCCATCTCTGCTAATGATTGAATAATAAACTCCTGCATAACACCTGTGGACATAGGCACTATATTGGCTGAACCACGTTAATCCCCTATCTAAATTCCAATTTCTCACCTCTCTCTTTAATCTAGTCTATTGATCTTATAAACATAAAATCACTATCATACCAATTTGTAAGAGGTGGTGTGATACCAATTTGCAAATTCGTAATATTTCAATGGCCCAACTTATTTAATTGGATGTCAATATTCACAAACCAATTTTAATTAACCCTAGAGCATGCAAATATGTGGTTCAAATCAAGCATGTAAAGAAAACACCAGCTTAGGAAAAAAGACAAAGGGAAAAACCTTTTATTTCACTAATGTTTTGCAAATCGCAACTTACAATACAATAGAGAAATACAATAATGAATTCCCACGATAACTCACAGAGACTACAGCCTTCAATCAAGAATTATTCCCTCGAGAATAACAAGAATCTTAGTCCTCCTCCTTCAGCAATGGTTCCCACGAGAACCACAAGATCAGCAGAGGAGACACCTTCTCCACAAGAGAAACTCCAGTATGGAATTGTATTTGAGGGTTTCAAAGTGATTCACAAAATATAAATCGGAGGATGTGTAAATCAAAAAGTGTTTTTGGCCTTTTAAAAGAAGACTTTTTGTGTAGCAGGTCTGCAGAAAACATAGGTTGAAAAGCATTGCAAAATACCTACACGAAGCAGGTTTTTATAATCAATAACGAAAATCGAGGCGGCATTGATTTCGTTAGAACAAATTCATCAAGTCGTTCGAACGAGATGTTAATATCATTATAAGCCACCATTTAACGACCTTGAAAAACTAAAACACTATGCCCTTGTCAGAAGCATGTTTGAAGCAGTCCATCAAACGAGACATTTAAAGACATAAGCAGGTCGTTCGAATAGTGCATGTCGTTCTAAGGACTGCAGACAAAAATAATTTTTTATTAAATCCAGCCTCATTTTTTATTAAAATAAAACCAAGTAAAATAAAATAAATTTCTTCCACAAATATTTAATAAAAGCTAAGAACTCAAAATAAAGAATTTACCATAAAGAACGTGGAGTTGTGGAGAACCGTTGATGATGTTCTTGTGGCGCAATGAAGATGAGTGGTGCCATTGATGATGCATGTTGCCAAATGTTCGGATTATAAACATCGCGAATGATCGTGAAGACGTGATAAATGTATTGTATATTCCATATCTAAAGTAATCTAGAATTCTACAAACAAGTCCTAGATTCTAGGGACAATGGCAGAAAATGTCCTTAAAAATCTCCCCTATGGCTATACCCGTACATACTTAAAAAATCCGAATTATGCAACAAAAAGATCTAACACATGTGATATTCTAATACCCTCCCAAAACCCACAAACGAAATGATATCAAAATATATAAGTCTTGAAATCTTCAAAGTCTTTAAGTCTCCAAATTTATTTGTCTTCATCGAGTGTATCATGAATATGATCTTCAAATGAATCTACACATGAGACAAGAAACAAATACCCGTGACACGTAAATGTTTAAAATAAAATGATAAGCATAAATAAGCTCAAACAAATCATCAAACTCCCCCATCATTCGTTCTTCACCTTTTTATGATGTTCCAAATAGACAAGGAAAACAAACATAAGCAATAAAAAAATAGAGTGTGTCACAAAACAATTAAACAACTATTTTTGAATTTTTCAATTTTTTTCTCAAGTATAAAAAATACAAAGATAATACACACCAGGAACTAACACTAAGATAACTAAATTTTGGAAATGAAATGAATGGGTGTGAACAAATTCGATAGGAAAATTAACTCAAATAATCATAACATATGTGCACGATGAATTTTAGACACTCCTAATAAATGAACTCAAAGTCATGCTTAGGTGTAAAAAATGTTGAATTCATATGATATTGACTCAATATAATCAACAACTCAAAGTCTAAAATGATTTTCACACAAATAAAGCCTAAAACTATGTAATGCTTTTACGAGACTTTTTCAGGACGTGCAAACCCATTAATCTTCGACTAAAACTCCCTCAAAACTCACATATAGAATATTTCTCTCAACTCTTTTGTTTTTAAGATATCAATACTCATATGTAGCAAAGCATTAATATTATTTGAAATTGGCCTAGCACTTTATATTTTTTCTTTTTGAGTGTCTTTAATCTTTTATGCTTTTTTTCTTTTTGCAAACAGTGGCTATTCACGCAAAGATCCTTTTAATTTCGCAGCCCGATCCATTGTTTTAAAAATAACACATTTACCGGAGATATAAATTTTAATTTTTCCAATACGGGAAATGGTTCTTACAAGCACTACTTTCATCATCTCGTTTTATCGCATTTGGTTCGTTTTAACGATAGAATTGAGATGAAAATATTTTGACCAACGTGTGATAGACAAGTGCAATGATCAAATAAATCCTTACATGTGTGCACTAACAGAGACAATGAATCAAACATGTAGGAAGTAATTGCTAATCACATCTCAATGACTCCACACATTATAAAGCAAAAAATGAAATGATGTTGTGTCTCAAAATACTATCAAAAAGTCACGTGGATAATGGAATGATATTGTGACTTGGAAATCCTAAATGTCCATCCATATATGGTGTAAAAAGAAATACAAAACTCTTTTTGGATTTTTTCTCAAATTTTATCAAAAATAAAATCTGTTTGACTTTTTCTAAAAAAACAAAAATCTTTTTGGATTTTTCCAAAATTTTCTCAATAAAAATAAAAATCTTTTTGGATATTTTGAAAAATATATCAAATGGAAAAAGATAAATACAATGATAGTACACACTAGCAATAGGCATGAAAAACATCATATGATAGGAAACAAGTCTAAACCTCAATCATTAGGTCCGGATGTGTTCTCCAAAGGAGGTGACATCAAATCATGTGAAGTTTCGACCAAATACTCAACTTATTCTCGAAAACTCTCAAAATCTCTCATGTGATGTGCAGGAGCATGCCAAGTAACATGTGTGGGAGTGCGTGTGGGAACACGTGTAGTAGCATATCATAAAAGATACCTATGATACACACTACCCAACTTAAAATAAAACTCCCTAAGGTGTACTTTTTGCTTGTAATGGGAACAAACATAAACGGGCTTAGGAACACTTCTCTCAAATAGTCTAGGATGCGCTCTCCTATGGGGAATTGGACGCCTAGGTAGTTAGGTTGAGAGACATAAGGATCTATCACAAACTCGAAAATTGGCTTAGGTGCAACATGGGAAGTGGACGTATCATCATAACCTATTCCTAGCCTCTCAACATTACCCAAAGCGGGACCAAGGAGCATATTTCCTACCTTCTTAGATGTGTCCTCTAAAGTGACCTTGACCTCCCAGGCACATTTGAGATATTTCTCGAGTTGGGATACATGGGCTTTAAGTTTCTCATGAGTCTCCAGTGAGGATTGAATATCTCCCGTAAGACTAGCCATAGTGTTGGTCAATTCACTTTTTTCGACCTAAGACGATTAACTGCTCACATAAAGAAACTGTCACCTTCTCGAGTTGACTCTTCGACGCCTCATGCACCCTTAAAACTTTCACCTCTCTCTCCAAATCTATCACACTAAGACTCAACTATTTATTCAACAACGTCTTGGTGTATAAATCACTAAAATCATTTTGGAGATCCCCTTCTCCCTTACAGCAATCTCATCCTCACACTCACTCGAATGGCTCCAAACATCATCGAGGATCTCACATTTACATGTGTCCTCATAGTTGTGGGACAAACTAGAAGTAATCATATGACTAGCCATGAAAGCAACTCACTCTTCATGTGGTGATTCTCCTCCGAAAACTGACTCGATGTCACTATCGCTAAGAGTGGTCATATTAGAAACTTTCTTGCCCTTTATCTATAGCATAGTGGGACACTCAAATGCCTTGTGTCCTTTACCCTCACACTCAAAATAACTTATATCTTCCTCTTTCTCACCGCTATCCTTGACGTCATCGTTCTTTTTCTTTTTTTCAAAAATATTTTTTATTGGAAGAATTTTCTTTGGAGAATTTGATAGACTTTTAAAAAATTTCACAAATAAGGCCAAGTCGTCGAAATCATACTCTCCCTCACAATCAGACTCACAAACTTCTTTTTTTTCTTTTTCTAAATTTGAGTCTTTAAATATACCCCTCTGTCGTTAGGCTTAATGGTTTTGGAAAATATGTCCTCCTACAAGTTCTTCTAACCTAAGTGAATCTAACATCCCCATTGAGTTCAAAACAGTGACCTTAAGAATAAATTGGGAAGGTATTGACCTCAAATCTTGTTCTCCACTCTCGACTCCTCAATCTTCGCACCCAAATTAAAACTCGTATTAACAATGTCCGACAACCTAGCATAAAACTCATCAAAAATCTCAGATTCTAACATAGTGATAGTCTCAAACTGGGTGGTAAAATTTTAAAGACTGGATGCCTTAACAACATTGGTACCCTCATTATCAACTAGAGGATATCCTGTGCCTCTTTTGACATGGTGAATGTCATAATATGTCAAAACTCGTCGGGGGTGACATCTCTGAAATAGCACTAAGGCCGTGGGAGTTATAGGTACTCCATTTAAATTCCTCATTAGCCAAATCTGAGATGGGTTTAAGGCTCGTGACATTATCGACAGTGACCGTGGGAGGAGTCCACCCTCTTTCATAAACAAGCCAAACTGTTTCATCAATTTCTTTTAAAGTGGATCTCATATAGGATTTCCAATATGCATAGTTCGATCCATAAAAAATGGCATCCTATTATATTAGTTCTCCATCAGAAAAGTTACGAATTTTCAAAATAATTAATATCACAGAAATTTTTTGCAAAACAGGATCTCACGGTAATTTGGTGTAACCAGCTCTGATACCAATTCGCAAACATAAAAACACTCTAATACCAATTTGTAAAAGGGGGTGTGATACCAATTTGCAAGTTCGTAATATTTCAATAGCCTAAACTTATTTAATTAGATGCCAATCTTCACAAACCAATTTTAATTAACCATAGAGCGTGAAACTACGTGATTCAAATCAAGCATGCAAAGAAAACATAATTTCAGGAAAAAAAAACTAAAAGGAAAAACATTTTATTTCACTAAAGTTTTGCAAATCGCAACTTACTATACAATAGAGAAATACAACAATGAATTCCCACGAGAACTCAAAAAGACTGCAGCCTTCAATCAGCAATGATTCCCTCCAGAATCACAAAAACCTCAGACCTCCACCTTCAAAAATGGTTCCCACGAGAACCACAACATCAGTAGTGGAGACACCTTCTCCACAAGAGAACCTCCAATATGTAATTGTGTTTGAGGGTTTCAATGTGATTCACAAAATACAAATGGGAGGATGTGTGAATCAAAATATGTTTTTGACCTTTTAAAAGAAGACTTTTTGTGCAGCGGGTCTGCAAAAAACATAGGTTGAAAAGTCTTGAAAAATACCTTCACGAAGCAAGTTTTTATAGGCAATCACGTAAATCGAGGTGGCATAGATGTCATTAGAACGAGTTCATCAGGTCATTCGGACGAGAAGCTAATCCTACTAGAAGCGACCATCTAACAACCTTGTAAAGCAAAAACAGTGCACCCTCATCAGAAGCATGTTTGAAGTAGGCAATCAAACGAGAAATAGAACGACATAAGCAGGTCGTTTGAATGAATAGTGCATGTTGTTCTAACGAATACAGGCGAAAATCAATTTTTATTAAAATCCAACCTTGTTTCATGTTAAAGTAAAACCAAGTAAAATAAAATAAATTTCTCCCAAAGATATTTATGAAAAACTAAGAACTCAAAATAAAGAATATACCATAAGGAACGTGGAGTTATGGAAAATGATTGAAGATGTTCGTGTGGCATAATGAAGATGAGTAGTGCACGTTGATGATGCATGTTGCCAAATGTTCAAATTTTAGATGTTGTGAATGATCGTGAAGACGTGACTAATGTAGCGGTATATGCCATATCTAGAGTAATCTAGAATTCTAAAGACAAGTCCTAGATTCTAGGGACAATGATAGAAATGTCCTTGCAAATATCTTTATCTATTATAGGTTATCATAGGTATTCATCAAGCTAAGACTCACAAATCCACATACCAGTTTTAAACGATAACAGTATTGAAGTTGTGTGGCTCAGGAACTTCCTAATAGATGTAAGAGTGGTGCCTCAGGTAGAAACGACTATGACACTTTATTGTGATAATAGAGGTTCAGTTTCTAACTCAAAAGAACCCATAACACATAAGAGAGGTAAACATATTGAGAATATGTATCTCATACCAATATTGCAATATACACATCTCTAGTATAGGTAATATAGAAATCCGAAACATACGTATATCGGTGGACATCCCTACTATAAGTCATTTACATCTCTAGTATAGCATATAAATTGGTACAACTATCTATGGTACCACTACACATGAATCATATATGGTAAGAGAAAGACTCTACTCATGTCTAATGTCCATAAAAAGGTATTTCCCCCGACATGTAAAAATAAATGAGCTACTCATCTATCGGCACGTAATGAAGGCATACTCTTATTGCCTTTGGGAATCTCTAGCACGTATCAATGTAGTCTTAGGTCATCCCAAACCTAACTTTATCACGGAAAGTGATAAATCACAATGTCTACCCATTAGTCATAAATCCTATCATAAATAAGACTTATGAAAGAAATATACCCGTAAACCATCTCGATCACAGGTACCTAGACGTGTGATCCAGGGGTAAATATGATTAAAGAAGAGCTCGTCTATTCACCATGGTACCAACGCGGTCCGCTTCTCATGTGACCCGTCATGAAATACCTACTAGTACGCCTAGTAACAAGAACTCACACATGGTATGCATTGCACATAAAACAAGCAAGTAATCATAACCCTCACTAATGGGATAAAGCAAACACATACGTAACCCTCATTAACTGCTGAAAGACAACACGTACATAACCCTCACAAATGGGTTAAGGGAAATTACATACCCATATTGACCCCAACGTTATCAGTTCATGTTGTCACTGCTACCATAAAAAGGTATAATACATTTATATCCTTGTATTACCCTAAAATTCATATATCAATTATATTCACTATAAATTAGCCCTAGTCTAATCTCCCAAGGCATGACGTTTTGGTATCAATTCACACCTAATTTATACAAAACCATCGACTACGATAACTTCCCTTCCCTCGAATTTATTAAGCAAATTCCTAATCGCACCCAAAGGATATAACCCAACATGACCATCACAATGTCTCCCTTACACCCCGATCAATAACCCACTCCTTTATAACTTCATAATTCTGACTCACATCAAAATCTTCCCTTGGGTTTGTAATCCACAGTCCTATACCTAGCATAATCCCCTTTTTAAACCAATAATTTCACCATTATTCTAATAACCACAAGGACCTATCCTCGAAATCTCACATCATTATAATTCATATCCATTCTATAAGTATAGGAAAACTTAAGGCCAAACAACCTAACCCTAAGTACCAAAACCCAAAAATCCAATCAAACAAGTAAAAGACTAAATTAGGCAAAACCTACTACTGTCAATCGGACGATGACCAAGTGTCGATCGATCGATCAACTCATAACAACCCCAATTTTCCTTGTTATGGGATTCCTAATCTTCACCCCCTATTTTCTATCTCAATCCTATATTAATGAACCTAAAAACTTCACCCCAAGCATCCAACCAATATTAAAATGATAAAAATATATCATCTACACAATTAGAATCTATTTCCATCATCGAATCTAAAATCTACCACAAGATTTAAAGGAAAACCCCAAATTCTATTCAAGAACCCTAGAATCTACCCAATTCTACAAATTTTAATGGATTGATTCAATTAAACATGGGTTTTTATATGCTTATCAGTATAAAATAGATTCAAATCATTATCTATAAGTTCTAATCCATGTTAATAAAGAAATCAATCACTATAAAGGGGAAAATCAACCTAATTAACAACTAGATTAGGTTAATTTCGAAAACAAACTAATTATCTAAAAGTAGATTTACAACATAATTCGATTTATATTTATAATGAATAGATACAATATTGACACACATACAATCATAATAATATTCTATATCAACTTGCCTCATGATTTGTTGAGAAAGCCACATCCAAATATCCCACTTTCTTATCTTCTCTTCTTGCTCCTTATCTCTAGCTCCCCAAAGTGATTCCCAAATGTGTTGTCTAGTAAATGAGATCTGTAGTAGCCCCTCAAACCCCTTTAATCTTGATATTGGGTTTGGGAACCAAATGGGCCTCACCTAAAAGAGCCCAAAAATAACTCCAAATATCTTAAAGCCTTGTTCGAGCCTTACCCTAACCCAACAGGCCTTTATACCATAGTTTTAAATTTAAATTGGAAATTCAACGTGTAACGCCCCGACTCAGATTTATGGGTTAGCCGTAGTCAACCCAATCCGACCCGAGCATTAGGTGTGAAGTGCAATGAAACAACCTATGTAATGTTGCTAATCCATTTTTATTTTAATTAATGTTTCACTTGTTTAGTATGAGATTCCAATTTCAAATCAAACTACGTGAGGGACCCGTGGAAAACATCCTAGGAGTCCAAGCATACAGATCTACTAATGTGAAATAAAAGAGAGTACTCACCTGTGCAACACTATAAAAATACAAACCCACGCCCAACCTGCCGTAATAAAGATGAGGGTGGTAGTTGAATGATCAGTGGGAAATATATAAATACAATATAGAATCGAATGGTAGAAATAATACTCTTAACACATTATACCTACGTTCACATGAAACTACCTTATATGCTTAATGCATGAAACCTTCTCTATTGCCAAAAACGTGATTTACTCTGATTAAATTACCTTAATATTATAAAGGACTTCCTATTTCTTGACTTGAAATTTGTCCCTTTACTTAACACATGCGGTTAAATACTTGAACAACTACACTTTATTTAACTGAAAACCATTTCTTTATCTAAATCACCTTTTTCACTTAAACCAATTTACATAAGCATTTTCATTGAAAATCACCCATTTCAACACGCGCAAACATCGTGTTAAACATACTTATTTAACTTCTGAGAAACCTTTCAAAACATACCCTTGTTTTAATTATTGTTAAACCTTCTTAGGTTTCTTAACTCACCCGTTTAACCACTATACTTTACCGTTCCTTTACTTTATGGACATTAATCAATTTACACGTTTCTTGTCCATCTCAGCCTTTACCGAAACATTTATTAATTCATACATTTAGGTTGTCTTAATACATTTCACCACAAAAACCATTTCTTGACATGTTCCTTATTCCTTTATCATTTCTCAAAATCTTCCAATAAGTCGCATACTTTAACGAGCTCCGCACCACCGACGACGCCACTATATTATCTGTCCAATAATTTTGGATCTTTCACCTCGGGCTTTGAGCCCTTATTAATTATCCCGGTGTCATTCAAGTTTTCTTTTTAATGCGTTTTAAAAAATTTCAAATGTCCAAATTATTCTACCTTTCCCCTTTTACCCGACCGAAGCCAAAATTTTGGGTTTCATCCCAACTTGTGTTTGTGACAACCCGCTCACCAGCATAAGGGGTGGCCAACCCAATACTCCAATATAACAGAATCATAGATGGAATCATTCTCAGCATCACAATAAAAATATAGAGTATCCAGGATAACCACCCAATATTTCAAAAAACGGGTTGCCAAAAATTTTGATTTGAAAGTAAATAGATGAAAACAAACAACCCAATTCCTGAAAGATAAGGGAAACCCCAAGACATATATACATATTACAACAAGAATACAATAACAAGACCAAATATGTTACCGGTCACCAAACTGATACACCAATACTACACAAGTTCCATTAGTTACATATTACATTTCATTAGAAATTTACAAAAGCTTGGGCCCCTCGCCCGAATAAAAGACTTGATCTTAACTAGAATGAAAAATGAAAACGTCTATACCAATTGTGTCCCGTAATACCCGCAATGCATCACGGCTCGCCGAGGACATCGGAATAGGAATTCAAATCAGGCATCCCTGCGGAGGAGTACCTGAGTGGAGACAAGATGCATATGCAATAAGAATGTAAACGGGTCAGGGCCCGGTTCTATATGATTACCAGATGAATAAAGAGTATGACAGTTATGAATATCATCATGCTAGAAAAGGCAAAAGAAAGCAAATCTATATGTACGGTTCGACAGCATAAGCTAATGAAATGAAGAAAAGCATGAGTTTAATTTAATTAAGCAAGAGAAAGGAAAGATTTACATAATTAAAACTTCTGTCATATACCCCGATTCATGTCATAGTTTATTCCTCAACAGGAAAATAAATCTATAACTTTAAGCTCTTTATGGCTTTTATCTCAATTTTAAGCTCTTTGTGGCTCTTATTTTAATTACATGCCCATCCTGGCATTACCATTCCTTAGCAGGAATATAATCAACATTAAATGATCTTTATGGCATTTATCATACATCAAGTCCCACTTGATTTAGAATGGTTATATTCTAATGCATACAACGATTCTAAGACCGCCCCTCCGAGTTTCCCCACTGGGCGCGCCCCTAAATGACCATCATCTTCCAGGGCCTATCTATACAAGACAACCTGGGCTCATAACACAAACGTCGGGAAGTGGCCATATGCCTACGGGAAAGTCAGGACCACACCCGAAATCCCCTAACCAGCGCAGAAAAACATATAAAAACCCCGCATATGGCCTAGGACTATATCCACCCTGCATTCATTAGCCAGGGGGCATCACCAAGCGCGCGAACTTCCCTTATGATGTCATTTAGAGAGGTGTGTTTAACCAAATTACCATTTATCATGTTAATGATTAAGTAAATTATCATTTACCATCATCCAATTACATTTTAGCAAATGTATATCCCATTTATCCGAAACCATATTCATTTACATTTTGTAAATATTTCGCCTTTATAAATCCGGAGCCATAAGTATTTACATTGCCATTTTGACCTCGAAGAATAAATAGACTTCCAATTATTTTCCCAAGATTCGTTGATAGATATAATAAACCATCAAGAATAACATAGCTCCAATGAGCTTCTACGGTCTCCCAAACATAATAATGCATCCCCTAGTTTGATAGAAATCAACTAGAAGAAAAGATGCCCTAACTTCAATTGGCATATCCCCGGAAAAGTTCCCACCTATCCTATTTCTAATGTAGGGTGGATAACTAATTCCTCTAGGACTCTAAAACTCTAAATTTACTTCATTCAAGAAGGTTCCTGGTCCCTATTGAAGAAAATAAATCTAAGAAACAAAGTAAGATTTTAGGATGAAAAACAGGGGACCGGTCGACCGGTCCCAAGACTGCGGTCGACCGCGTCTCAAGGTTTTGCCAACGGAGAAAAGCAGAAAGCTCAAAATGGAATGGTTGGTCGACCGGTCAGGGGATTGCGGTCGACCGCACAAGAATTTTATGCCTTTGTGGGAAAGCAGTAAGCCTGCCCCCGAAGGCCCGGTCGACCGGTCAGGGGATCGCGGTCGACCGGTCATAGCAGACCTAGGGCTCTTCTTCTTAAAAAAAAAAACTAAACCCAAATCTCAAATCTCTTTCATTTGAACACAACCAACGACTTTCATCTACCCAAAGATTACCCAACATGATTTATAACTATTAAAACTCACAATTTTATCATCAAAACTAATATTAGGGTTTAAATCCCATAAATTCATTTTTGATCCATAAATGCAATTACACAACTATCATACAAATTATTCAACTTAGATCACATATTAGCAAGTAGAAAACTTGCCTTAGGGTTACAAATTCAGATTTCCTTAAGTAGCAGCAACAATCCATCTCCAATCTTCACTTTCTCTCTTCTTTCTCCACTTTTCTCTTCCTCTTTCTTTCTCTCTTTTTCTCTCTATGTTCAAGACATAAAAATGGGGAAAAATGAGGGATTTTAGAAGACTAAAATCGTGGTTTAGGTTAAAACTCCCAACTTAAATGGTTAACACCACATTAAAATGACTCCCAAATACGCATTTAAGCTAAAACCAGGTAAAAGTGCCCGCAACACAAAAATACACGATGGCACTTATTTTGACTGTCTCGGACCTTCCGAGACTAACTACACCCTCTAAACTGGCATCTAGAAATTTTATAATTTATTTAGAGTCCCACCAACATTTAAACTATAATGTCATTTAACATACAGGACACTATAAAATATACAACATGGGGATATTTACCTACAAATATGGAAAATATACAACATCCCAGTAAATATTTACTTCTATCTCATTCAATTACTATTTACTCCAGTACCCACATTTTATATAATTACCTTATGAGGTAAAATTAGTATAAAATGAGCCTCCCAGAATCGTGGGTTGTTACATACTCCCCCCCTTACGAGGGAATTTTGCCCCCAAAATTCGGGCATACCCAGTTCTCATACGGGGTATATTACTCTAAACTAGGATTCTACCATCCTAAACAAACTCCTCGTTATCGCAACGTCCCAAACGGGCCCGAACTAAGATCGACCCTATCGATCTCAGTCTACATCATTTATGCTTTAGCATAGCACAAAGCGTTCCTCACTAACTATCGATTCTAGCTTCCTACGGCGGAAGACGATGGCCACATGACTCAGCAAAAAAATCTCCCAATCTCCCGAATCATGTTACATCTCCCCTCGGGGCACCCATACCGACTCTAAGTGGCTTAAACCCAACGCTACTCAACTTTCCCTCGCATTGACGTACCTCATCAAGGTGTATGGCTTAAAAGTCAAATCTTTAAAGAAATGTCCCGAGACCACTCCAAGTCCAAGGAACATATTACCCGTTGGTTCCTTCCAACGAGTATAAGAATTACTCAACCGACCACGCTAGGCCACTCACAATGCCAATGCCTTAGGAAATGATCCATAAGGCCAATCAAAAGCCTAATGGTTATACAGGCATTTCCGTCCATACACACTACTGCTCTGACAGTCATGTATACTAAGGCGTACATTCAAGATATGCCTTTCGACATTAAGTCAACCTCCTCTATTCATTCATCCGTGTTAGGGTTAAGGTATACTCCATTTCCATACGGTTCCCATTACTTCATGGAAACTTGGACCAAACATCCGACACGAATATCTAGTCTCGGTCTACCCCATTTAATAGGCACCTCCCACGGTTCGACCATTCCTCCATAAAAAGCGGGCCGTATCCAACCACATGAAGTTCATCTATAATGGCCTGAAATGCAACAATCTGGTCAAACGACCAACAATTTTCTCAAATAGGATCATGACCAGAACGCTGCCAACAAATCAATGCAAACGTCTATGAATATACCCTTCTTCATTCCACCGATACTCTTCTTCACACGAGTAGGTGAAACGGTCAATCACAGACCGGAATGCTCTCGCCACAGAGTCTTCCGAGTCATACTCGCTTCATTTGGCTTTCCCTGCCAACACAAATATCTCCGACGAGTTTCTTACTCGACGCATCTACTACCCCAATCGCAATCCCTTAGCGAATGAGAAAATATCCAAATTATAGTTCTTTAAGAAATCCAAACACCAACTCAATTTCTCCCCCGACATATTGTAATAACTTGTTGCTAGGGAGAAAGACCATATTTCCTGCCCAGGAAGTAGTGCCTTATCTATTTAAGGTGATCACTACCACGATGAATTTTAATTCAAGCATGGAATAATATTTCCCACAAGTTTAAGCTTGTGAGATGCATAAACAATGGGTCTAAGCTCCAGTATCATTACTCCCCAACCTGGCAGAAACTTCTTCATTACACCCACTCTCGAGCTCACTATCATGGGCTCAGGAGTGAGGGTCCACCCGTCCTTTTAATCTCCCCGGAAGTGAAGTTCCAACATAACACTATTTCTAAGAAAGGCCTCATCTAATACAGCCAAACCTACCAAACCTCTCGAGACCCCATAAATCTCGTTCCTAGGGATCTAATCCCAACCCATGACTTACTCGTGGTCCACTCCTTACCACCTTCCTGAATTAGCATCACACACCCTAGAGACTTAATGCCCTAAAGTTCTAATAATTTCTAAGGTCGATCTATAAATATCCTATCTAAGTCGTATATATATGTAATACTAAGTATATCCCTAGTGTCCAAGACCTATCTCAACTTCCGACATTCGCTTGGTTTCGTGCGTGGGACGTCTCGCCGAAGCGAAATCCAAACAAGGAACCCTCCCGTTACACTACTACCTTGCATCGTCGGTCATTAAGATGTGACGGTCTAAAACACATAATCGGGATCGATAAATTTTAACTTGCAATCATTTCAACAAAATTCTACTTCTATGTCTTACCATAGCATTATTAAAGATTTTAACTGATTAGACAATCACTTCCTGTGAAGCCTTTCAAATACATATCTCCTTATACACACATGGCCTTCTTATCAAGGCAAAGTCCCGAAGTCTCAATTCGACTTCGTATCTCAGTCTCCCTCACATCGATCAGAGGAGAGAACTATATACAGTGCTTTTATCTCGCACTTCAATAGCCCTTAATCACTCTTCTACGTGATTCTCGGCCAAACCTTTCAACCCAACTTCTAATAACAAAATAAATAAAATAAAAGAGAAAGAAAAGGATAGCGTCTCTCCAATCACAACATCGTTAAGTGTTCATGCGGCGGAGTGTCTCGCCGAAGCGAAATCCAAACAAGGAACCCCTCCGACACATGCCTACTTAACTAGTTGATCATGGAGATAAGCGTAACATGCATGAACAGAACAAATAAATAATCAAACACTCACACATGGAAATAAAACGAATAACAAAATCTCCTACCTACCTCGATCCACTTCTATAAAGTCTCAACCTGTATCCAGGAGAGAAATTACAGAACAACTAGTTCCATTTGAGCTAGAAGTAAGATAGCCTTACAATTTTATTTGCTTGCTATCACCCCAAAGCAACCAAAATACCTTTATTCGCGTATTATACATAAATTAAAAGAAAGGACAATGGCATCTCTCCACTCCCAACGTCGTTAAGGTTCACGCGTGGAGCATCCCGCAAAAGCAGAATCCAAACAAGGAACCCCTCCTATACATTACTACTTAACTTTGTTGGTCGTGGAGATAAGTCATAACAACCACATACAATGAAAACAAGCAATAGAACACTCATACCACACATCACATATAACACATATACCTTTAAAATATCATCACTCGTTTCATAACGAGTGAAGAAATCATAAAACTTCCCTACCACGGAAGTCATATAATTACTCTTCTATAATCACGTCAATACTACAACGAGCTCAAACTACACACCCGAGTCTACAATGGATAAAATACTACTAAGTCTTATCCTAAGGAATACACCACCCACTAATAAGGCGGAATTCCCACCAACAATTTATGCCAATCACTTCGGGTCAATACTAATGGTTCTCAGACTCCACATTCTAGCCGTTGTTCCAACTTTGGCTAACAACAATTGCCCATGCAGTCCCTCTTGCTTTCTTAATAAAAAGGGGGACGCTCTCGGCCTCCTCTTTCTCAATTTAATGAAACCTCGACAGGCGGACACCCACCAAAGGGTTTCATGATCATTACTCCATCAGAAGTGTTAACGACACTTGTTCTGGAGCCTATCATTTTATGATGCACGGTCTCCCTAACCGTACAACACTTTATTCACTGTCGGCCTTTAGCCGAGCATTCTGTGAACACTTGAGAATTCACCTTCTCCTCAATCCAGTTATCCCGAAGAAACTTACGATAGAAAGTATCTATCGGTATTCTCCACGGGCAAAACTTCCGGCACCCTCGAATATGGTGACCACATTTTCACCACCTCTACACTACTCCTACGGGTGAAGGATTTCCCTCCATCCTACTTCAGGGCACTTCTCTACTCCAATCTAACATTGCTTGAAACCTCAAGCTTAGTACCACTTTCCGCTTCAAGCGGTACTTAGGAAACCACATCAAATGTAATTAGTAGTCGTAGCAGTAAGACAAGGAAGCGCTACAAGAAGGGAGTGACCTCCAAAATGGTCCTCGTCCCCGACCACAAACTACAATCCTTAATAGTTCCTGCTCATGACGCCCTTCTTCAATCGACCTACTACTCTCACACGAATGCGCAAGAGATTTTTATAGATTCTACCTCAAGGCAGAAGAACGAAATCTCACAAGAGAAACCAACGATCTTAATCCTAAGGCTCTATGTCAAATCAAAAGCAACGCGGGAAACTTAAGGCGTTCACGCACAGATTCCTAAGGACTCTATAACCTGATGCTCTGATACCATCTGCGACAACCCGCTCACCAGCATAAGGGGTAGCCAGCCCAATACTCCAATATAACGGAATCATAGATGGAATCATTCTCAGCATCATAATAAAAATATAGAGTATCCAGGATAACCACCCAATATTTCAGAAAACGGGTTGCCAAAAATTTTGATTTGAAAGTAAATAGATGAAAACAAACAACCCAATTCCTGAAAGATAAGGGAAACCCCAAGACATATATACATATTACAACAAGAATACAATAACAAGACCGAATATGTTATCGGTCACCAAACTGATACACCAATAATACACAAGTTCCATTAGTTACATATTACATTTCATTAGAAATTTACAAAATCTTGGGCCCCTCGCCCGAATAAAAGACTTGATCTTAACTAGAATGAAAAATGAAAACGTCTATACCAATTGTGTCCCGTAATACCCGCAATGCATCACGGCTCGCCGAGGACATCGGAATAGGAATTCAAATCAGGCATCCCTGCGGAGGAGTACCTGAGTGGAGACAAGATGCATATGCAATAAGAATGTAAACGGGTCAGGGCCCGGTTCTATATGATTACCAAATGAATAAAGAGTATGACAGTTATGAATATCATCATGCTAGAAAAGGCAAAAGAAAGCAAATCTATATGTACGGTTCGACAGCATAAGCTAATGAAATGAAGAAAAGCATGAGTTTAATTTAATTAAGCAAGAGAAAGGAAAGATTTACATAATTAAAACTTCTGTCATATACCCCGATTCATGTCATAGTTTATTCCTCAACAGGAAAATAAATCTATAACTTTAAGCTCTTTATGGCTTTTATCTCAATTTTAAGCTCTTTGTGGCTCTTATTTTAATTACATGCCCATCCTGGCATTACCATTCCTTAGCAGGAATATAATCAACATTAAATGCTCTTTATGGCATTTATCATACATCAAGTCCCACTTGATTTAGAATGGTTATATTCTTATGCATACAACGATTCTAAGACCGCCCCTTCGAGTTTCCCCACTGGGCGCGCCCCTAAATGACCATCATCTTGCAGGTCCTATCTATACAAGACAACCTGGGCTCATAACGCAAACGTTGGGAAGTGGCCATATGCCTGCGGGAAAGTCAGGACCACACCCGGAATCCCCTAACCAGCGCAGAAAAACATATAAAAACCCCGCATATGGCCTAGGACTATATCCACCCTGCATTCATTAGCCAGGGGGCATCACCAAGCGCACGAACTTCCCTTATGATGTCATTTAGAGAGGTGTGTTTAACCAAATTACCATTTATCATGTTAATGATTAAGTAAATTATCATTTACCATCATTTCCATATCCAATTACATTTTAGCAAATGTATATCCCATTTATCCGAAACCATATTCATTTACATTTTGTAAATATTTCGCCTTTATAAATCCGGAGCCATAAGTATTTACATTGCCATTTTGACCTCGAAGAATAAATAGACTTCCAATTATTTTCCCAAGATTCGTTGATAGATATAATAAACCATCAAGAATAACATAGCTCCAATGAGCTTCTAAGGTCTCCCAAACATAATAATGCATCCCCTAGTTTGATAGAAATCAACTAGAAGAAAAGATTCCCTAACTTCAATTGGCATATCCCCGGAAAAGTTCCCACCTATCCTATTTCTAATGTAGGGTGGATAACTAATTCCTCTAGGACTCTAAAACTCTAAATTTACTTCATTCAAGAAGGTTCCTGGTCCCTATTGAAGAAAATAACTCTAAGAAACAAAGTAAGATTTTAGGATGAAAAACAGGGGACCGGTCGACCGGTCCCAAGACCGCGGTCGACCGCGTCTCAAGGTTTTGCCCACGGAGAAAAGCAGAAAGCTCAAAATGGAATGGCCGGTCGACCGGTCAGGGGACCACGGTTGACCGCGCAAGAATTTTATGCCTTTGTGGGAAAGCAGTAAGCCTGCCCCCGAAGGCCCGGTCGATCGGTCAGAGGACCGCGATCGACTAGTCATAGCAGACCTAGGGCTCTTCTTCTTCAAAAAAAACTAAATCCAAATCTCAAATCTCTTTCATTTGAACACAACCAACGACTTTTATCTACCCAAAGATTACCCAACATGATTTATAACTATTAAAACTCACAATTTTATCATCAAAACTAATATTAGGGTTTAAATCCCATAAATTCATTTTTGATCCATAAATGCAATTACACAACTATCATACAAATTATTCAACTTAGATCACATATTAGCAAGTAGAAAACTTGCCTTAGGGTTACAAATTCAGATTTCCTTGAGTAGCAGCAACAATCCATCTCCAATCTTCACTTTCTCTCTTCTTTCTCCACTTTTCTCTTCCTCTTTCTTTCTCTCTTTTTCTCTCTATGTTCAAGACATAAAAATGGGAAAAAATGAGGGATTTTAGAAGACTAAAATCGTGGCTTAGGTTAAAACTCCCAACTTAAATGGTTAACACCACATTAAAATGACTCCCAAATACGCATTTAAGCTAAAACCAGGTAAAAGTGCCCGCAACAAAAAAATACACGATGGCACTTATTTTGACTGTCTCGGACCTTCCGAGACTAACTACACCCTCTAAACTGGCATCCGGAAATTTTATAATTTATTTAGAGTCCAACCAACATTTAAACTATAATGTCATTTAACATACAGGACACTATAAAATATACAACATGGGGATATTTACCTACAAATATGGTAAATATACAACATCCCAGTAAATATTTACTTCTATCTCATTCAATTACTATTTACTCCAGTACCCACATTTTATATAATTACCTTATGCGGTAAAATTAGTATAAAATGAGCCTCCCAGAATCGAGGGTTGTTACAGTGTTACACTTTGAAAATCATCATTTCATGTCCTTTACACTTTAGCCTTGATTTGACTCCAAAATAATGTTCATTTAGGAACAATTTTTGTAACACCAATTCCAACATTTTTATTTCATAAAATGTTTCACTTTAAGTAAAATTACCATTTTACCATTTTTGTTTCCAAACTTGTCCTTTTCTTCCAACTTCATAAGTGTTAATCTCTCAAAAATATTATTAAGTTACACATACTAACTTCTCAATATTTTAATCCATTAACACTTTATCAACACCTCTTCCAACCATTTTCTAAGTTAGGTATCTCTTCACTTTCTTCACCAATAAACCCAATTACATTTGAAAACTACTTTTATAAGAAAATTACCATTTCCTTTTACTAACACATGTAGTCTTATTATTTTACATTTATCACTCCTTCAGCCTCTTTTTCACACACTTTAAAAACTAGAATTTTAATTTTTCTCATTTCATTTTTAAACCCAACAAACCCTCTTTAAACATGTTTATGTGTTCATCATTAAGATACTACAAGTATATATGCATGAGAAGATAGATTTAACTCTAAAATCCTATTACATGGGTCAAACATACAATTTAGTCTAGAAATTCATATTACTTGCAAAATATACCCTTTACAAGACTAAGAAACATTTTTATTTCTTCAAAGTTCAACAAATGTCCAATTTTTTTAAAATCTACATTATTGTAAGAAATTTTGGAATATTATTTCACCAAAATATTCTCAGAAGATAAGTATTATTTTAAAACATTTTATTCCATAAAATGTTTAGCTTCAACTTCTAGAAATTTACCATTTTCATACAAATCCCAAATTTTATTTTTCAAGAAAACTTTGAAATATTCATCCATATTTTTTCTCCTAACAAATGACATTTTGCAACATTTTTATTTCATTAAATTGTTAAATTCCCATTTTACTTGAAATTTATCATATATCGAATGCATCATGCTCTTATAATCTAATAATAAGACTATAAATACGCAAAAGAGTCTTAATACTAATAGTGGAGTTTTACAACTCAAATGGAGCTCGAATAATGGTAGGCATAGAATGTCTAAGAAGATGGCAACCTCCCACCTCCTAAGGTGGCCTTAGAGACGTTGCCTAGCTCCACCAAACATTTTTCTCCGTGAAAGCTCCATCAAAACCCTCTTCAAACTCCATGAATCTCCCATATTTATCTTCTCCAAAAAAAGACCAAAACTCCTCTACAAATTCGTATCTATGCCCATCAACGGTGGAAATGGGTATCTAAAGCTTGGATATGGCATGTAATATAAGAATATGATGGTTCAACCATTCTCTCTCTCTCTCTCTCTCTATATATATATATATATATATACACACTAGCGGAATGCCGGTGCCTAAAGGCACGGTGAAACTTTCCAATGTATGTAATCGTAAAACGGCTAAAATTTTGAAAGTGCATTATTGTAAAACGGAAAAAATTTTGTTCCGAACAAAACAAAGTGTAATGTAAATAATAAATGTTTGATATATTAAAAGTATAAACAATTTAGAAAATTTAAGTATAATTTTCTCCATTTGTAGGACTATCCGCTATGTTTAAAAAAAATACCCCAACACTAATAGTTCGTCATGGACCTTGTATAAACAACATCTGTTTTAACTAAAAGCACGATGTATCGACTGCATTAGGCAACACACTTAAACTAATAATATAGTTATAATCTAGAACAATCACCAAAGCACATTTGATGGGTGTTATGACCAATAATAACCCAAATCCATTATTACAATACTCATTTGTGTTAAAATTCGAAAAATAATTGTAATAAAAATTAATATACAATATTTAAATCAATTTATTCTACAACACAGTTTAACAAAATTAGAAAATTTGGTCAAAATGTCCTTTATTTGTAGGACCAACTATCCACCCTATTTAAGACGTAACAACAATATTAAGAATACTGATAGTCCATCCGTGAATATTATAAGCACTCATGTTTATAAACAAATGTCTACATCATAACTCATTTTATTTACACATACCAACATTATTCAAAAAACATACCTATAGAATAACCATGTTAAATAACAACAAAACAAATGTTTGACTAATAAATCATAAAATGTTCAAAAATTCATTATACATGAACATTTTTTTTTAAATACCCAAACTCCTTGCATTTCTTCTCTCCATCTGGCGACGATCGAGTAAGAACTCGAAGACCAATTATTACCTGCTCAACAAATCAAGGGACGCATTTAGAAAGAAATTGGACTACAATTTATGCAACTAAAACACCAATTTTGAAGGTTTGAAAGAAAAAAATGTTAAAACTTAAGTGCTCGTTCTCATTCACGTATGCATCTTTAAATTCAAGGTCCTATGAATAGGTTTTTATAGGGACTTTTAAATTCAAGTCTGCATCTTAGAATTCAAGTCTGCAACTTTGAAAACTAAATAAATAAAGTCAATGAATAGGTTTTTATTCTTATTCCTCAAAATTCAAATCTCTAAATTATACTAAATTGTTGAAACTTTAGTTAAGCACCTAGAGACATAATCAATATTAAACACAAACCCCCAAAATAATCACTGATATTTACAATAATACAAGGAAAATTAATATCAAAACGAGGAAAGGAAAATTCTTACATACCTGTTATGTAAACTTGGCTTGGCCTTTTCCATGCTCAGTTTTGCTATATTTCCAACTTCAAGTATTAGTATATCCAGTTTATAAGAGAATATAAAAAAATATGAATAAATAATTACTAAAATTTATAAAAACATAAATCATTTAATACCATTTAATTCAACTCGGAGTCACATCCACAATAATGGGCAGATTTAATACCATTTACAAAAATTGGATGTAATACCATTTACAAAACTTGGAGATGATGATGGATCCAGAATAGATTATTTTCGGTATGTTATAAAAACCAACATCATGCAGGCCAAGAGAGAAACTGCATTGGATTGAGTGGCAGCGCTGTCAAAAGAATGAATCCCCGCACTGATATCTACCGTTCCGACCTTTAGCGTGGATTTCCACTATCCATCTTTGTCACCAAAATGATTTCTCAAAGCTCCAATGATTGCACTGGTAAATTGAAAAAAAAAACTATACACAATATTCAAACTTACAACATAATAAGAATACATGATTTAAAAATAGACTCTTACAGTGCAACATCAGTCTTTGACCATTTCCAATCTCCTGCTGGATCACAAAAATACACCATGTCAAGCATAACTAATAAACTCTTGGAGTGCTAAAAATATAGCCAACTCTTATACGCAATTATTCTTTAAAAGTTTTCAAATACTTATAAAAAAACTTTACACTATATGCATCATAAGATTTTACCTTAAAAGATATACTCCAGTTTCTTTTAAGAAATAAAAAAGATATTGTATTTATCTCTCTATCGTACATGGAGCATTTAGGCATTATGCAACATGTATATAAAACCAACTCTCAGATTTACTTGATAGAGTTCTATATACATACATGATCAATAATTTGCATACAAACGATTATGAGCTGAATTAAAATGCTACCCCAATTCACATTCATCAATTAAATCTAACATCAACTAAAAATAACCAATATCAGATCTGAAATGGAATGGAAGAGTTCATATGTGAAAAATGGTTTCTAAACATCAGATCTGAAGAATAGAAAAGGCAAAAGACAGTACATTTCATGCCGAGGTCATACATTTCATCCATTTAAGTTCGTCTAGTGGTGGCGGAGGATTGAGGCAGTGGGCTATAGCGACGGGGGCTTACCTATTGGATGATGAAAACACAACTTTCAAACCTCAAATAATATGGAGAGGTAAATATTAGCCCAAGATTCATTCAAGAAGGAATGATAATAGGTTTCTCCATCTTCTAGCTATTTGTCACCAATTAAGACTCCTTCAAACTAAGTTAAAAATCCAAGTTGTAAGGTATACCTGAAAATATAGAGGAGGACAAACCTAGAAAGGAGACGAAGAGTGCATTAGGCTGCTGCATTGAGAAGAGTTTTTGCAACTATTCATCAATGATAGGCCACGATGGGGAAACAAAGGATCCATCATTCATGATTGGTGTTGCTGGTGCCACATGATTAGAAAACCTCAAGTGTAGAAATCAAAACAAAAAACCACTAAAATGAACCATGAAAGTACAATATTGGAATTATGATATCAAACAGTGAAATGAACAATGAAAATACAACATTATTGCTTGAAGTAGGCTTATCAATACCTCAGGTGGAGACTGAAAGTCTTTGTAGTAATCTTCTTGTATCAATCAATGCATATATTTGACGCACGTAGTGTATGAACAACTAAAATCCTCCGCTTCTTCCTTGGGACAACGCAATCCTTGATAAATGTTCTTAGCGGATGAAAACCAGCGTCATCATTATTGAGTAAACTCATAGCGCTCACAGAATTACTCTCCAAAGTTACCCCAATCCAGCGTCTATTCTTTCAAAACATTAACCCTAATAAATTTTCTTCAATTCAGTTTATAAGCTTGTAATGTTTTTTACACATATGCCAATGAACCCAGTCATTTAAAATTAATTTAAAATCCAATCGAGGACATTCTCACATATCTTCCTAGCTTACAAAGATAGGACACTTGTGTCAAATCTACAACATTTAGTTTTCATCAACCACAAACTGAAATCAACATAAAAAAAGACTACTAAGCTGCAGAAAAGACTATAAAAATCAACATAAAAACTACTAAGATCAACTCAAAGTTACAACAGTTATATATGTAAATATAATATCAAGAGGCGGACATTGCTTCTAACAATTTAACTCAAATACTTATAACATCACTCCGAACAACAACAAAATTATACCAAATAGAAAAAGGCATGAATGGATTTTAAAAATATTCTATCTAAAATCAAATTAGTCGTGAACCACGGGTGAAGTGGGGTGTGGATGAGGGTGCAGGTATTTAGTGCTGGTGCAATGGTTGTTTTAAAGATTCAATGCCTCATAACAAATGAATCATAGTAACAAATATATTTAACTATTATAAAAGCCCCAACATAGGAACTCTGAAGCTAACAAATACATTAACAAATATCTGTTGAACTACTTCTCGTGAAAAAATGAGCAAGACATTAGATATTACTGAAAGTGATACCTGATGAACAAAACTTCCCAATTTTCAAAGTAGTCTCTTAATCCCTCATGGTGGCGCACTGTAAAACAACGAAATTTGACCTTTCTCTATGGGCAGAACACCGTTGAACAAACAATCATTTATTGAAAGATGGGGGGACATAAATGCCTCTCCAATTCTAAATTAGATCAGGACATAGAGAAATCCAACAAAGGGTTGAATACTGCAAAAAAATGACAATGAAAACTAACTTGTTAGAATAAAAAAAACACAAATTGCAATGAAGGAAATAGAGTATATTCACTATTCAATGGAAACAATACCCCTAATCCCACTATTTCCTGAAAATGTAGATATCAAATGAAAAACGAAATTCAAAAATCCAAAATTCAAAATTCACATGTAGCAATGCAAAATCCAAAATTCAAAAATAGGCTATTGAGATCTTTGATATAAAAACGTTCAAAGCAGAGCTGCAATCAAATGGTTTATGTCAGTGAACATAAAACAATGTGGAAGAAAACCATAAGAAGCATTTTATCAAACATTTGTGTACATGTGAAAACTAAATAATCAAATGTTAAAAAATAAAATCATCAACTGTTAAAAAACAAAGATTTATCGAACACAAATTACCTCAGTTACCTTAAAATGTCTTTGAATTCAAGGCATAGTCCACATAGCAAAGGCATCAACTCTTAAAAAACAAAGATTTATCGAACACAAATTACCTCAGTTACCTTAAAATGTCTTTGAATTCAAGGCATAGTCCACATAGCAAAGGCATACGGTTGTGACTACCATCAAGATGAAAACACCAAACCAATAGTAGATTGTAAAATCCCAAAGCCGAACAATAAACCTTCAAACCCTTAGTACATAATCCTTTATGAGAAAACCCCTAAAAAGTAAAAAGAAAAAAAATAAATAACCCACCATGAAGCTAGAGAGAGAGAGAGACATAGAGGATCGTGGTTACTCAAGCAAGGATTTTAAATAATTTATATAAACTTCTAAACAAATGTAAATCAGAAAAGTGATAACATGTAAATATTGGTAAACATCAAAGTGAACAATTCCGCTAGTACAACCGTTGAAGAGAATACAAATTCAAACCCATCTGCTTCAATTCAAACCCCAAAAGGAACAATTCTACTTAATCTCGTGTACATAAAAGAATGGAAACCCAAATGAAAACATATATCATTGGCTAGAACAACAATATATATATATATATATATATATATATATATATATATATATATATATATATATATATATATATATATATATATATATATATATATATATATATGTGTGTGTGTGTGTGTGTGTGTGTGTGTGTGTGTGTGTGTGTGTGTGTGTGTGTGTGTAAGAGGGTGATAGAGAGCCTACCTAAGGATGGTAACATTGGAGGCGGAGGGCGATGGAGAGTAGGGTTTGTGTGGGAGGGTTTGTCTTGAAAGGGGGAAGAGCCAAAATGAGAGAGAGTATGAGAATGAGAATGACGGCTAGGGTTTGCCAAATGAGTGTAAAGGGCATAAGATGGGAAATGATCTCAACCCTTTATTTCTTGCTTTGGTGTCTAAATCCTCACCTCTACTTAGCTTATCAACTTATGGAATAGTAAAACTATTCTACTCCTTATTATATAGATATATATATCCTTCCAACTCTAAATGACCCAAATGAACTTAAAACCCCTTATAAAAACACCCAAAAGCCTTAAAATCCTATTTTTACTCAATCTGGGTTAACTAGAGCTTGACAGCTCATCATTCCAATATCCTAGAACGAGATAGTGCACAAGGACAACTTGACTTAAAAATCTAAATGACCTCATTCGAACGAGATTTACTCCTCATTCGAACGGCAAAGGCATATCGTTCGAACCTCGTTCGATCCACACTTCAAACGACCTTCGAACAACCTAGACCTATTATGCAGTGGGATCTCATTCAAACCTCGTTTTATCCCCCACTGCGAATGAGCCTTCATTATCATTCAAACGACTTGAACTTTATTCGAACGACCCTTTTCTTTATTTTCTTCAAATTTCCAATTTTAACCCATAATTTCTAACAATTACAATCAAGAATCGAAATAGTCAATTGCAGCTATTAACTCAACCATAATGCTCCAAATCCTAAGGTTTTTCCTATTATTACAACTTGTGTAGAAAATTAATAAAATATCGGGGGAGGGTATTACATTCTTCTCTCCTTAAGAAATTTCATCCCCGAAATTATCGACTCATCAATCCTCAAACTTATGGGGCTCACCAATTTCTACCTTAAGTCTCAAAAATCCTCCAAGACGAAATCATCAAGTCCTCGAATTGTTAAAATAACACCGTACGCCTTTTAATGGATTTGTCACAATAGGTTCACTTTACAACATGCATTAGCGCTCACCATTATTCTAATCAGCGATGTCACGTAACTATCCTCGAACCTCCATTCATTTGGTGATCAAGCGTAACCAAATCCTAGGACTACCTTTGCTAATACTCAAACATATAGGTTCCCATATTGGGCAACACCCTCTTATGATCGACACTTGTAAAAGTGTGACCGCAACACCATCAACACCCGATTCATCATCAAGAATCATCTTAAATCACAGGACTACACCTGCTGCCCTTTTTATAAATTTTTAATCATCCCGACCACCTAGCTTCATTCAAACTTGACATTAATCTCGTATCACTAGTCGCCCTCATCAAAGGTTAATACACCACTAAGTCCCAGACCATGCGTCTGACTAATACCCTTTCACAGGATCCCCACATAAATCTAGGATCACTCTAGGCATCTAACCAAGGCACACACACCTGAGCATTTCATAATCCACACTGTGACAAACAATTCTTAGCACTAATTTTCCTCGAGTTCTGACATTTTACGACGTCCTCAAGTTATCATCCTGCCCTTTGCAATAAGAGCCCTTAACTGTCATGCCGACCAAATCCTACGCCTAAAGAAAGAGAACACTATGAGCAATCGTGCGATCAAAAATGTAACCACTCGCACACGGAGCTTGATATAATAATAAAATTACCTTAGACAAGAGTGCACCCAGTTATCAAGATCCATTGACCATGCCAGTCTAATCTCCCCGTCATGGTACAAGTCCAGATTATCACAATCGTTAGGAATATAATTCTCTATCATCGAAACTGAAAGGAAACACAAGAATCAGAAGAAATAAGCAATAGATCGGATAATACCCCACTCACATAAAACTGTGATGGTCCACGTAGGTGAGCCTATGCTACACATTCGGAGTCCACGTCCCGTCCTAGGAAAACTCAATGGATCCTAGCATGTCCACACGCCCAGGCTTGAGTCATCAATCATAACGAACCTAACCACCTAATCATTTCCCCAACAAGGGAGTAACATACGAACCTAACTTTCCTTGGGAAGTTAAACGCTGGACTTTCCTCCTTAAGGAAAAGGTTTCCCTCTTACAACCTCGACTATTATGAGTGTTAATGCCCTTATCAATATCGACCTTGTCCATCTCATCAGTGAAGATGTTAACGACCTAGTACAATAGATTTCCACCCTACTCTATTGTTCCAGAGTCGTACCCAACATCTCCTTAGGCATTACCCGATTCGAAAAAACACTTACCCTATCACGGCTATCATCATCACAAGGATACTTCCATCTATTCCCAAAGTTCAATTAAATTGACTCCATGTGACGGCCAACCATTCGTCACTAAAACCATAAGGGTAACAAATATCACTCGGATGTAGGTCTAAACATTTCCCTACTAGTTTCATCCTAGCACACATCGATCATGCTTCAACACCCCGTTAATTTTGCTATACGCACAGACTCAACCATAACATCGTTGGCCCAAATCTCTAATGCATTCCTAGTACTCGTCAAATCTAACACGACCCTTTCTACATTGGTCTCTTTAGGACAACGAGTATTTTACCCAATCATGATATGAATCTCTAATTTCATTTTGGAAGATTTCATAACCTATTTACCTTAAACTTTGGCAGCCTCACCTAGGGCTATATGAAGCGACTCCTTTGGACCTAGTCCGTAACCCAGGATCATCACCAAATTTTCACATCCTATCACCGAACACAACACATTCCATGAAATCAAGCCTGACTAGTCCCCTAAGGACACCAAGTATACCCAAGAAATTGTCACCAAGACTGGCAAGACTTTATCGACCATAATTTCCACAAAGCAATTTTGCCCTAAGACTTCTTGATATTTGTTTAATAGATCGATAGCCACTCGCCCAAATATTAATCTATGATTCTCTAACATGGTATGTTATATTCATCGAACACCTCAAGGCATCACAATAAGTTTCCCTTTCATCCCAATAAAGATTCAAAGACCTTTTCGCAACAACTAATGCTATGCACCATGCATTGAATCACAAGACAACACAATTAAGGATTTTGTGTATAACCAGTACATCTCTAGGTATTCACTACCTGTGTCGCTAAAGATTCTATTCATCAAATGTTGCTTTATTCCTTCCAACACTACCCATAATGGGCTACCTAAAGTTCACTCCCCTATCACTACAATTAATTATTGTTATCCATGTGACACATTTGCCATAAATGGCCCGTTGCTCTAATCATGACTTATGGGATAAATTTATCGGCCAATAATCACTAAGGCACTCAACCACAAGGATAGCACCCTATCAACTAAGACTGAGTGCACATATCTTCAAGCATTGACCCTCGCAACTTTACATGTTTATGGAACTATCCATCAATCATGATATTACCCCAAGGATCGAATTTTCCTAATTACATTATAAGCCTTAAATACCCATAAGGGTCGCACTTAGGGGCTATATGCATTTTAATCACTAATCATACTTACTTAGTCACGACATCCTAACTATCAACATCCACAGTTGACTATACAAAATTTCTGCCACCTGCCCAATGGGTGTCATCTCAATCTATTAATATCTTGAAAGACTCACCATCATCAAAGGTTGGAACATAAGCACCTCACACTAAATACCATCGTGTCACCTGTAAGGACATTTTTTCTTATGTCTAATATGTTACATTTGTGTCTGTCGTATGTCGTTACATTTGGCACGTCACTTCACGATCTCGCATCACGACTTCTATCCTAATTCTAAGAATTAATCATTCAACATCTTCATCAGGTGTCCCACATCTGCCTCAACGACTTCACGTTCCACGATTTTATAGATTTTATGCAAGTGGTACGCTAGAGAAGTCAAAACAATGATAGAAATACGAGATAGGAACGTTCAAGGGTATTTTGGTAATTTTACAGCCATAGTCCGGAGATCTGGTCAACTAAAAAGTTGAAGATCTCGACGCCACGAAGATCCCAAAAAAAATAGCACCTCAATCCGAGTTACGGTGAAGAATTTATGCGCATTTGAATAAAAGGAAAAAAGGTCCCTCCATAGAAAATAGGGGCGATCTGAACCTTTTAATTTTAAAGGATCTGGACCGCCTAAGAAAATATGGATCTGTTCGAAATAAGGAGGAGATCCGGACCACCCTGGGAACCCAGTCTGGCCCGCTTCGAATATTATCAAAAGATCGCATCTTTTTTTTTTATGCCTATAAATACCTATTTCGGTGGTGTATTTGTTTAAGACTTAGAGAGACATTTTTAAGAGTTCTATTAGCTCACATCTTCATATTTTTTAGTCCCAAAACTCATGTTTTGATTCACACATTATTCCCATACCTTTGTGAATCCTTTTGGAACCCAAGAACATATTTTTGCTTTTGTTCATTCTTTGTTGAAAAGCCGTCTCTTTTCCATTGTTGACCATCTGGAGTTCTTGCTGGAGATTCCAGCTGACGACATCAGAACCGACACCTGAGGGTATTTCGTATGTCACTCTTATTTTTATTTTAATCCTTGTAAACCGTTCTTTACAAATTATAGTGAAAATAAAAGGTTTTGCCCTTCGGGGATTTTTCCTAATTTCTGTGTGTCAACATATTTATATCGCATAATTTATTTTTATGATGGATTGTTTTGATGGAATGCGTAGTTGCATGTTTTAGGCATGAACTATAATTGGTCTAAAATTGGAAGTTTGTGAAAACCACCCTTTGGGATTATTTTCCCTTCTCAAATTGGTAACAGCGAGGGTTATGCTAATTTATCGCGTGATCCTGATTTTTTTAAGGATTTATTTTTTTATAAAATTTGACTTCTCACATCGTTAAATTGGTATGAGAGCCTGTTGCACTAATTTACTGTGTAGATCCTATAGTGCAATTTTTTTGGGGTGGTTATTTGTGTTCCTCTCCTGATTTGTTTTTCTGAATGGATTCTCATGTTGTTGATTGTGTTAATCGAGATGAGTTTGTTAAAGTTCATGACCATGCTGAAAATTTAAAAAGTTTGAATTTGAAACTTTGCAAAAGAATAAAAGTTTTGTAAAAAGAAAATTTTGTCTTTAAAAGTAAGATTGAATATTTGCAAGAGTTTCAAACTCAAAGAGATATTTGTTGTGAGCACTATGGTAATTTGTGTATTGACTTTGATTCTTTAAAAGTTTCCAAATAGGAGAGTGATGATAGAGTCCTATTTTTAGAAAAAGAATTGGAGGACTTAAAAGATTCTAGGGTTTCCGTTTGTGCCGTCGAGGATAAAAAATTAATCGATGATTTTACGGCACGTGAAAAGACTCTTAGGAATAAGTTTGTTTTAATTAAGGTGGAGCACAATAAACTGTTAAGTTTAATTGATAATTTGAAAAAGAAATCCTTTTCTTTGGTAGAGTCTAATTCGTTGCTTGAATCAAATATTTTGAAGTTGAAAAATGATTTAAATGATTCAAGTAGGTTTGATAGTGATGGTAATGGCGTATCATGTTCTAAAACTTCCGTTGCTAAATCCAAAACCATTATTTGTTTTAGAGGGTCAGCCATTCCCAAGGACATTAGAAAAGGTCAACCCATAGGTGTCGTTCCAACCATTTACAGATGTTCACACTGTGGTAGGAAAGGTCACCTGAGGAGTTTTCGTTTTGATCTTCGAAAAGGTCCTAGGAAGTTTATGTCTAGTGTTCCCTTGGTTCCCAAGGCCCCAACACATCGTTTCACATCCATTTGGGTTAGGAAATCACTTTTGGATACGCTAGATTTTAGACTAGTTGATTCTTGTTTACTAGCACATGATTCTTCTCTTACCATATCATATAGATGATTGTGTCCGCATGTTTGTCATACGCTAGATATGCTTCTTGATATATTCTTGCTAGTGTTATGACATGTGTACTTTTTGTATTAAATTTTTGTTTTGGAAAATTTTAAAAAATACAAAAGGATTTTATTTTGATAAAATTTTTAAAAAATCCAAAAAGATTTTTGTATTTTGTTTACACCGTTTATGGATGAACACTTAGGATGACCAAGTCACAATTTCATTCCATTTATCCATGTGATTATTTGATAGTGTTTTGAGATAATATGTCATGTCATCTTTGTGCTTTACAATATTTGGAGTCATTGAGATGTAATTAGATGTTACTTCCTATATGTTTGACTCAAGATTTCCTTTATTGCACACGTACACGGATTTATTTGATTATTGCTCTTATCTATCACATGTTGGTTGGGTGTTCCCAACTCAATTCTTTTTATACAACGAACCAAATGCAATAAAAAAAGATGATAAAAAGTGTGCACATTTGAACCATGTTTGTGAGGATTTATGTGTTTTGTTTGGAAACGGTGAAGGGCTACGAAAGGTTATCATTTATATTTTACGATTAAGTCGCTGTTTAATTGGACCTAAAAAATTGAGGAATTTTATTATCCGAGGTCCAAAGAGCCCAAAAAAATTGAAAGGCAATAAAAAGAAATTTATGCCAATTATGGGCCACTTAGGTTTTTCACCAATTCTCCAAAGTTTGAGAATTTAGTTTATACACCTCTAAAAGCAGATATGATTGAGGGAGATTGGTTGGATTTTTAAATGAGTTTGCATGTCCATTAAAAAGTCTTAAAAAAGCATTATATAGTTTTGGACGTTATTGGTGTGGAAATCATCGTGACTTTGATTTGTTGATATGATTAAGACAATGTCATCTAAATTCAATAATTTCACACCTAAGGACGATTTTGATGTTCATTCGTTAGGAGTACACTTATGCATGTTGCACATATGATATGATTAAGTTTATTCTCCTATCGAATATGTTCACACACATTCATTATGTTTCCATGATTTGGCTAACTTCATGGTGTGTGATTTCTGTAACATCATTTTTTTGCATTTTTGTATGAAAAAATTTGAAAAATAAAAAATGGTTGGTGAAGATTCTTTGAGTATCTCTTTGCAAGAGCACGCTTGTTATTTAATTGATGCATTATTTTGAATATCGTGATACCCCGATTTTCCTTGTTTGATTTATTCTTCTCATTTGTATATTTGGGGACATAATAAAAAGAGGGAGAAAGAATTATCATATTATGGGGACATAATAAAAAGAGGGAGAAAAAATTATCATATTATGGGGGAGATTTTGAATTTTGGAGGAGTTTTTGAGATTTGCCTTATGCTTTTCTCATAAATTGGTATCTATGATTATATCATTTCATTATCAATACGTCACGAAGGTACTTTCTTTATGTCATGTGTGTAGGTATGAAGATTGAAGTAACTATGTTGCACACCCTGATGAGAAAAGATTGGAGATCTTTGAGAAATTTGAAGTTGAAGAAAAATTTAAGAACTTGCAAATTTTAGTATTTTTCATTTTTGGGTCCGTGGGGGATATTAGATTTGTATAGGGTTTTGTTTTGATAATTCGAATGATTTTTATGTATGTACCGGCATAGACATAGGGGAGATTTGTAAGGACATTTTTTCTCATGTCCAATAAGTTACATTTGTGTATGTCATACGCCGCTACATTTGGCACGTCACTTTACGATCTCACATGACGACTTGTATACGAATTATAAGAATCAAGCATTCAACATCTTCATTAAGTGTCTCATATCTTCCTCAACGACTTGATGTTCCACGATTTTATGGATTTTATGCAAGTGGTACGCTAGAGAAGTCAAAACAATGATAGAAAGGAAAGATAGGAAAGTTGAAGGGTATTTTGGTAATTTTATAGCCATAGTCTGTAGGTCTGTCAACTAGAAAGTTGAATAGCTCGATGCCATAAAGATACTGGAAAAAACGGCACCTCAATCCGAGTTACGGTGAAGAAGTTATGCGCGTTTGAAGAAAAGGAAAAAAGGTCCCTCCATAGAAAATAGGGGCGATTTGAACCTTTTAATTTTAAAGGATCCGGACCGCCTAAGCAAATAAGGATCTGTTCAAAATAAGGGGGAGATCTGGACCGCCCTGGGAACCCATTCCGAAACGCTTCAGATATTCTCAAAAGATCGCATCTGATTTTCTTATGCCTATAAATACCTATTTTGGTGGTGTATTTGTTTAAGACTTAGAGAGACATTTTTAAAAGTTCTACTAGCTCAAGTCTTCATATTTTTGAGTCCCAAAAGTCATGTTTTGATTCACACATCATTCCCATACCTTTGTGAATCCTTTTGGAACCCAAGAACATATTTTTTCTTTTGTTCATTCTTTGTGGAAAAGCCGTCTCTTTTCCATTGCTGACCATCTGGAGTTCTTGCGGGAGATTCCAGTCGAAGACATCGGAACCAACACCTGAGGGTATTTCGTATGTCATTATTATTTTTATTGTAATCCGTGTAAACCGTTCTTTACAAATTATTGTGAAAATAAAAGGTTTTTCCCTTCAGGATTTTTTTCCTGATTTCTATGTGTCGGCATATTTATATCGCATAATTCATTTTTGTGACGGATTATTTTGATTGAACGCGTAGTTGCATGTTTTAAGGATAAACTAAAATTGGAAGTTTGTGAAAACCACCTTTTAGGATTATTTTCCCTTCTCATCACCTTTATTGGCTTGCAACGACACTCGTAATTTACTAAGATATCTAATTAGATGCAAGAAAGCAATTAATAACAACTAACTTAGTAGTATGCCACTTGGATTTAATTCATACGTCGTGCTAACCTCTTTGACTTCACCATGGAGGAGACGAACTAAATCGTCATCAAAACTAGCGTGACTGGCCAAAACCAACACCAACATCGAAAGATCCACTACTGACCTCACCACGTCACTCCTGAAAGGTACCTTGAACCTAGAGCCCTGATACCATTTGTAATAACCCGACCCAAATTTATGGGTTACCCATAGTTAACCCGACCCAACCCGAACGTTAGGTGTGAAGTGCAATGAAACAACCTATGTTAATGTTGCTAATCCATTTTTTTTAATTAACTTTTCACTTATTTAGCATGCGATTCCAATTTCAAATCAAACTTTGTGAGGGATCCATGGAATGCATCATCGGAGTCCAAGCATACAGAGCTACTAACGTAACATAAAAGAGATTACTCGTCTGTGTAACGCTCTCAAAATACGAACCCACAACTAACTTGTCGTAACAAATATGTGAGTGTGCGCCGAATGCTCAATGGGAAATATACAAATACAATATAGAATCGAACGACAGAAAAAAGACTCTTAACACGTTATACCTACGTGCTAATGAAACTACCTTATATATATATATATAATGCATGAAACCGTCTCTATTACCAAAAACGTGATTTATTCCAATTAAATTACCTTAATCTTACAAAGGACTTCCTATTTCTTAACTTGCAATTTTTCCATTTACTTAACGCACGCGGTTAAATACTTGAAAAACTACACTTTATTTATCCGCAAACCATTTCCTTACTGAAATCACCCTTTTCACTTAAACCAATTCCCATTAGCATTTTCATTGAAAATCACCCCTTTCAACGCGCGCAAACACCGTGTTAAATATACTTATTTAACTTCTAAGAAACCTTTCAAAACACACCCTTGTGTTAATTATTGTTAAAACTTCTTAGGTTACTTAACTCACCCATTAAACCACTATACTTTACTATTGCTTTACTCTATGGACATTAATCAATTTACACGTTTCTTGTACATCTCAACCTTTACCGAAACATTTATTAATTCATTCCAGTTAGGTTGTCTTAACAAATTTTCACCACATAACCCATTTCTTGACATGTTCCTTATTCCTTTATCATTTCTCTAAATCTTCCAATAAATCGCTTATTTTAATGGGCTCCGCACCGCCGGCGACGCGACCATATGCTCTGGCCAGTGATTTTGGGTCTTTCACCCAAGGGCTCCGGGCCCTCCTTATTATTCCGGTGTCATTCGAGTTTCCTTTTTAATGTGTTTTAACATTTTTCTAAGAGTGAAATATTGCCTTCCCAGTTCTTCTCGACTCTCTCTCTCTAGCCGCCATTCTCTCTCTAGTCGTCTAACCCAAATTAGGGTTGCATGGTGGCTACCTCTCATCCCTCTATTTATTCCTCCTTGGATCCCAAACCTCTTGACCCATTGAATCCTTGTCACAAATCCTTTGTGCAAGTATTAAAGTCATCTGAAACAACTCATGCAATCCCTATTAAGCCTCTTTCCAAATATAAAGGGGAACCTTCCATTATGTTCACTAATGAAGAAGTGAATCGCCTTTCATCTCCGTTTAAACATGAAATTATTGGTAAGTTTTCTCATGGTAAACCTACGATGGATTTTATTAGAAAAAACTTTGAATCATTTGGATTAAAGGCTGCCTATAACATTGGTCTGTTAGATTATAAACATATTCTTAATAGGCTTAACTGTGAGCAGGATTTTATGAGATTATGTATGAAAGGCACCTGGTTTATTGGAAAAAGCCCGATGAGAACCTTTAAATGGTCTCCAAAATTTCGTATTGATCAAGAAAGTTCTATCATTCCAATGTGGATTACCTTCCCTAGACTTCTAGTTCATTTATTTGCAAAGGAAGCTCTCTTTGCGATTACTCAAGCAGTGGTATCCCCTCTAAAAATTGACAACTCCACACCCAAATGAACAGACCAAGTGTTGCATGTGTTTGTGTTGAATTAGATCTCCTTAAGCCTAAGACTAAGAGATTTTGGATTGCTTGTGGTGATTTTGGTTTTTGTCAAACCAAGAAAGCCAATGTTTTCTCAAAAATGATTCAAGAAGTCTAGAAGTGAGGAAAGGGAAGGAAAAGTCATTGAAGAAGTAGGTACTAGCAAACAAGGAAAGAGTATCAAGGAACAAAGAATGGTATTCAGAATTAAGGATAATAAGACAGTAGCAGACAAAGAAACTCCAGCATTTCAAGAAATTAACAAACGAACTTCCAGTAAAGAATCAGTAGAGCCTCAGCAGAAGAATGTTAAAGATTTACAAATGACTAAACCAGCATCACCTCCAACTCAAATGAATAAAGGGAAAGAGTACTTTAGAAAATAATTCTCAACAGTACAAATCGGATGCAGAAGATATTGAAGAAGGTGAGTGGACTGATTTTTCAGAAGATGACCTGGATATTGAAGCTTTTTAAATTCCAAAAAACAACTCCCAGATGATATAGAAATATACTTCATCTCGGATTCAAAGGTAGAGAAACAAGAAGAGAAGTTTACTAGAAGAAAGAAGAGGGGTTACTACTTAGATAATGACACTACTGATAAAAAAGAGGCAGTGTGCGAAGATCTGATTCAATTTTCTAAGATGCTATTAGAAAAGATTGCTAATTATTATAAATCAAAGGAGTTGTCAAACAAGAAAAGCCCAAAAAGTCTTACCCTTCCTCCAATATAAGATAAACATAATGGTCAAATTTCCCTAAAAAAATGTTGTTGTCAAGAGAAGATTCACCAGATCAGCCAACAAAGGTTTCAAAAAGGTTCCTGTATCACAGTTTAAATGATCAAAGCCCTTGTATGGAATGTCATAGGTGTGGGGAACAAGTATAATAGAAGGATATTGAAAAAGCTATGTAAGTGTCATAACTTATCTTTCTTCGCCATTCTGGAAACAATGAAAGATGATTCTTATATTAAGTACCTGAGATTTATTCTAAATTTTGAGGAATGTTGTTATAATATATCCCATAAAATTTGGTGTTTTTGGAGACATGGAGTAACTAGTGAAGTGTTAGATGATGGAACTCAAAATTTACTTTTTAAAGTTGTTCACCCACAATTTCCAGAAGAGATTGGCGTTAACATTGTCTATGCTAAATTTAATAGGCAAGATAGAAAGGTTTTATGGGATGTTATTGCAATGAGTTCTTCTTATTTTAATAGTAAACCAATGTTAGTGATTGAAGATTTCAACATTATTTCTTCAAGTGATGAAAGAGCTGGGGGTAGAGATATTGATGTTAAAGGAGCAGTTGAGTTTAATGAATGCATTTCTACTTGTTCTCTTCATGACATGGGATTCATTGGATCTAAATTCACATGGGCTAGATAAGATAATGGTTCAATGATTTTTGAGAGACTAGATATAGAGCTTATCAAATCTAATTGGAATGACAGTTTCCTAAATTTAGTATCAACCATCTAAATAGGAATTATTTTAACCATAAACCCCTTCTTATCTCTATTCCTCAATCTGAGGAAATAGTCATTAAGACTTTTAAATTAGTTAATGTGTGGAGTAATCATGAATATTTTAAACAAGTGGTGAATATGTCTTGGGAGCAGCCTGCTACAGGTAGAAAGATGGATGTTTTTGCTTTTAAAATAAAGAGATTGAAGAGCACATTGAAGAATTGGAGTGAAGAGGAATTCAAAGATATTTTTGAAGGGATAACTCATTTGGAGGATAAAATTTTTCAAGAGGAATTAGTTTTAGAGATAGATATTAGTGAATCTCAAAGAGAAAATTGCTCAAAAGCTAAGGCAGAATTGAATTCTGCTTTAGCTAAGGAAGAATTATTCTGGTTTCAAAAATCAAGAATGGATTGGTTGAAAGATGGAGATAGAAACATAAAGTTTTATCATGCTAAAGTTCAACAAGATAGAAGGAATCTTATGATTCAAAAAATTAAAAATGAAGATGGATCCTCCACTGAGTCTACAGAAGGAATTTTTAACATGTTTATCTCTTATTTTTCAAGTTTATTCAATGCACGTACCCGAGAAGAAAGAGATCTGTGAAAATCATTCCAAAAACCATTACAAATGAGATGAACAGAATTTTGGATGGTATTCCAGATTATGTAGATATTTTGAAGGCTATAAAAGATATGAATCAAAATAGTACTACTGGTCCTAACGGGTTTAATGGTCACTTTTATGTTTCTTGTTGGGAGATAATCAAATAGGATCTTATTCTTGCCATTCAAGACTTCTTTCTAGGTGCTGAAATTTCTAAATCATGGGGCTCAACCCATTTATGTCTCATTCCTAAAGTATCTAGACCTTGCTTTTACAAAGACTTTAGTCCAATAAATCTTTGTAATTTTAGATACAAAGTTATATTCAAAATCATAAATTCCATACTAATCCAAATTCTTCCTTCAATTATTTCCAAAAATAAGTATGGATTTGTGTCAACTAGGAACATTTAAGAAAACATTTTGTTAGCTCAAGAGATGATGCACCTGATGGATAGAAAAATCTCGGGAGGAAATACTATTATCAATCTAGATATGGAAAAGGCTTATGATAGGACTTCTTGGTTCTTCTCGATCAAAACTTTGAGAGCTTTTGTTTTTTCAGAAACTTTCATAGAATTAATTTGGAGGTGTATCTCCTCTCCTTGGTATTATGTGATTATTAATGGCAAACATAAAGGTTTCTTCAAACCTTTTAGGGGATTAAGGCAAGGAGACCCTATTTCTCCAAGCCTTTTCATTATCATGGCTGAGTCTTTTAGTAGGGGCCTAAATGATCTAATGTCTAGAGAGGTTATTAGTACTTTTTTCCATCCTATAAACTTCCCCCTAATCAATCACTTGAGTTATGCAGACGACATTATTATCTTCAATGGAGGATCTAAGAGGAGCTTATCCAATCTAATTAAATTTTTACAAAGATTTGAAACTGAATCAGGCCAAATGATCAGTAAAGAAAAGAGTAGCTTCACAATGAGTGGTAATAGCACTACTTTGATGAGGAATAGAATTGCTGAAGTCACTTAATTCAAGTTCAATAAAGGCCCATTAAGATACATTGGTTGCCCTCTTTTTAAAGGTAGAAGAAAATCCATATACTTTGAACCTCTTATCCAATCAATAACCTCTAAAATTCATAGTTGGAAATCAAAGTTCTTAACTGTGGGAGGTAGATGAACTCTTATTCAAGTTATCTTGTCCTCAATCCCTCTTTATACTCTATTGGCCCTTAACCCTCCAAAGTTGATTCTTAAAACTATTGAAAAATTACTTAATCCTTTCTTTTGGGGATCCAATAAAGAGTATGGGAGAAAGTATCATCGGGTTAATTGGGAGTCTCTATGTTATAAAAAGAAGGAGGGAGGTTTAGACATCAGAAGCTTAGAAACAATTATGAAATCAACAAATGTTAAACTGGCATGGAAAATAAAAGTTTATGGGCCAATTCATGAACTGTAAGTATAGAAACTTGAATATGAGGTCTAGTTTAATGACTTTTAAAAGACTTCAGTCTACCTTGGACTTTATGGAAGGAAACTCAGAGGTTATTGATGGTTCTTTACTATGGAAGATTACCTTATCTAGGGAATTTAGATTTTCTTCAGCTTTTGATCTCCAATGTAGTCTCAAAATTTCTTCTTTGTCTTTCAAATCGATTTGGCATCCTAAGATTCCTCCTAACCTTTCAATTTTGTTTTGGAGATCCCTCTCGAACTGTGTTCTAGTTCGTTTTATGGTTCAAAAGTTAGGAATTAGGATGGTATCTAGATGCCAATGTTGTTTATCAGCTTCTAAATCTCCTAGTCATTTATTCATCAATGGGCCTATTGCCTTTAAAGTGTGGAAGTTTTTCAATTCTTTGATGAATATTAGCAGCAGGTCTAGTTCAATTCATGGCTCTCTCATTCAATAGTAGATTCATTCAAGTAATTCTAAGGTTTCTAGATGGATGCACAGTAGCATTCCAATGTGTATTTTGTGGGAAATGTGGTTGAGTAGGAATAAGTCCCTTTTCTAAGGTATCCCAATGAAATCTAGCCTCGTTATTCACAAATTTATAACTAAAATCACTGAGCTTTCTAAAGATTTTCAGTTAAGAGGGTTGACAGTTCTATTCATTAAAAAGCTATCAAGTGTTTTGATCCCAAACAGATACACATATCCCCATCTTTCCTATCTCATCACATTTGGTCAAAGCCTGGGATAGGGAGAGTTAAACTCAATATATCTAGTTGTAGATATTATAATCTTCAATTGGGAAGTGGTGCAATCCTGAGAGACTGTTAAGGCAAATTCATTTGGACTATCTCAAATTTCTAATCTTTTGGTTCTAATCAAGAGTTAGAATTCCAAGCTATGAAATAGGGTCTTCAATACTGCTCAGACAATAACCTTATCAATATAGACATTGAAGCTAATTCGAGAGGCTTGGTTGATTCTTTCTTATCATCTTCTATTGTTCTAATTCCTTGGTCTGCTAGATCCAAATTCAAATTGGCTCAAGTTCTTTATAAAAGGCTACTTTGTTCAATCTCAGTCTACTTAAAAAATAGTAATCAAATGGCAATTCTTCTATCCAAGCATGGATCTTCTCATCACAGAATCACCTTCCATTCAAATCAAAATGATCTCCCAAGAAATGTCAAAATTTCTATTAGTCTATATGCTTAATAATGTTGTTGCTTTTGTTTTTTCATTTATGTAAGCCATCTTGAGAGGGCATTTCTCTCTAAATCTCAATAATATTTTCTTTTTCTTAAAAAAAAAGGTCCACGTTATTCTACTTTTCTCCTTTTACCCGACCGAAGCCAAAATTTGGGATTTCACCCCAACTTATGTTACACTTTGAAAATCATCATTTCATGTCCTTTACACTTTAACCTTGGTTTTATTCCAAAATCATGTTCATTAGGAAAAAATTTTGTAACACCGTTTGCAACATTTTAATTTCATAAAAAGGTTCCACTTTAAGTAAAATTGCCATTTTACCCTTTTTGTTTCCAAACTTGTCATTTTCTTCCCACTTCATAAGTGTTAATCTCCCAAAAATTTTATTAAGTTACACACACTAAATTCTCAATGTTTTAACCCTTTAACACTTATTAAACACCTCTTCCAACCATTTTCTAAGTTATGTATCTCTTTACTTTCTTCATCAAGAAATCCAATTACATTTAAAGACTACTTTTATGAAAAAACTTACCATTTCCTTTTTTTAAGACATGTAGTCTTATAACTTTACACTTATCACACCTTCAACCTCTTTTTAACACACTTTAAAGACTAGAATTTCTATTTTTCTCATTTTATGTTTAAACCCAACAAATCTTCTTTAAACTTATTTATCTGTTCACTATTAAGATCCTACAAGTCTATATGAATAAGAAGATGGATTTAACTCTAAAAATCCTATAACATGGGTCAAACATACAATTTAGTCTAGAAATTCGTATTACTTAATAAATATACCCTTTACAAGACTAAGAGAAATTTTTATTTCTTCAAAACTAAAAAAATTCTAACTTTTATAAATTCTACATTTTGCAGGGAACATTGGAATATTATTTCACCAAAATATTCTAGGAAGGTAAGTATCATTTTAAAACATTTTATTCCATTAAATGTTTAGCTTCAACTTCTAGAGATTTACCACTTTCATACAAATCCCAAACTTTATTTTTTTAGAAAACATTGAAATATTCATCCATATTTTTTCTCCTAATAAATGACATTTTGCAACATTTTCATTCCATTAAAATGTTAAATACCCATTTTACTATAAACCTATTATATATCAAATGCATCCTACTCTTATAATCAAACAACAAGACTACAAATATGCAAAATATTCGTAATACTAAGAGTAGAGTTTACCACCTCATATGGAGCTCCAATAATGGTAGTCATGGAATGTCTATGAAGATGGCAATCTCCCTCCTCCTAAGGTGGCCTTAGAGAGGTTGCCTAGCTCTACCGAGTTTTGTCTCCATGAAAGCTCCATCAAAACCCTCTTTAAATTTCATGAATTTTCAATCTTCAACTTCTCCAAAAACACCAGACAACACATCTACAAATTCGTAGTTATGCCCAACAATGGTGGAAATGGGTATCTAAAGCTTGGATATGGTGAAGAATTGAAGAATATGATGGTTTATGGTGGATATTTGGTGGTGTAATGGTGGATTGAGGTAGAGAGAGGTAACAGGATGATCAACAATGGTGGAAGACCCACCCTTCTCTTTTTATCTCTCTTCTTCCAACTCTAAATGACCCAGATGAACTTAAAACCCCTTATAAAAAACACCCAAAAGCCTTAAAATACCGCTTTTACCCAATATGGGTTCACCAAAGCTCGACAACTCATCAATCCAACAACCCCGGACAAGACAGAGAACAAGGGCAACCTGACTTAAAAATCTGAATGACCTCGTTCGAACGAGATTCGCCTCTCACTCGAACGAGAAAGGCATCTCGTTCGATCCCCACTTCAAATGACCTTCGAACGACCTGAACATGTTATGCAGTGGGAACTTGTCCCAAGCTCGTTGAATCTTCCACTTTGAACGAGGCTTAATTCTCGTTTAAACAACCTAAACTTGGTTCGACATACTGTTTTCTCTATTTTCTCCAAATTTCCAATTTTAACCCACAACTTCCAACAATTACAATCAGGATCCCAAACCGTCAATTGCAGCTATAAACTCAATCACAATGATCCAAATCCCAAGGTTTTCGTATTATTACAACTTGTGTGGGAAAATTAATAAAATATTGGGGCGGGGTATTACGCTTCACGTCCCAAAAGCTAATTACCAAATATACCCAAAATAAATAACTAACAACTCAGTTATTTAATAATCACCCGGTATGAGTCCAAAGATAATAATTTAATTAATTAATCATCCTGTCTTAAATCAAAATTTAAATCATAATTAAATAGCATATAAACATATAATTATTAAAATCTACAGTCACAAAATGCACACGTAACTAATTTTATTAAATTTAATAATTCACAAAATTACGGGGTATTGCACTAGTCTTATACACTTGAACTATTTAAATGGTTCAGACTTATGGTGCATAAAGTAAACAAATACATACCCTTGATTAATCATTAATTAAATTGAAGAACTTAAAGACACCTCTTAACCGGATAGTCACAGTAAAACACAAATTAAAATGAACCATTTCCAAACATATATTTCTATTTACACTACGTCAACTATTTAAAATTATCACGGTTTTAGATCGTGACCAAAGGCAATTATCATGATCCTATACTGTGAATATTTTATGGGTGAAAATTTTGGAGGTCACAGTCCAAAACTGTGAACCCGTAAAGATTCAAGGTTTCTTTCCATAACCTAAGGTGAGGGAAATGGTCACGGTTGTGGACCGTGATCAGTGATCATGATCATGAATCATAACCCCCTTTGTGATTTCCTTTCACTGGTCACGGTAATGAACCGTAATGGTCACGATTATTGACCATGACCACCATTGGAGAAATATTATTGGTTGGTCATGGTCTTAAACCGTAACACTGTAACACCCTATCGTGACCACATATCCTATGGTCACGGTTCTTAACCATGACCACCTTTTAATCCAATAAAATTTTGGGGGATATGGTCACGGCTTTGGCCCATTACTAATAATAAATTTATTTTTAGAGGTAAACTATATTTGTTTGCTTCCAAAAAAATTCTTGTACATTTTTTCAAACTTTTATACAATTCCATTATAGAACTAACTAGTACATCAATTAAAAAACATTACAAATACATTCGTCAATCCATCAAATTAATTACATGAATTCAAAACTAATAATATTAAAATCCTCAAGAATTTTTCCCCGAAACATAACCCCATTGTAATCGACATCTGCATACACCCAACTAGTACTGCAAATAATTCAAAATGTTCTGCGTGGTAAAAAATGACATGAATCCCAAAACGACTTTGAGATGCCTACATAGCCAAAAATTGCATCAAAGTCCACGTAGTTTGTAAGATGAACAAGGTTAGGGTCTAACCCATAATCCAAATCTAGGGTGTCTGTTTTGATTTATGAAAAGCGTATGAAATGTGGTGAAAGTGTAGAGAATTATGAGAACACTCTGAATTAGGAATTATGGTATAAGCCCTACTTTGAGTTTTTGATTTATGATAATAGATGTGAATGTTTATATGATAGTAAAAAGAGTATTATTAGTGATAGAAGTAAAATAAACAAGCAACAAATGGAATAAGAACACTAAAATATACCAAATAGCATTTTTAAGACTAGTAAAACATAAAGTATATTACAAAATGTGAAATATGAAGTAATAAATGCAAGATAACTAAATATATGGGTGGAAGATTCTAACTAGATGAATGAGAAGATAATATACCAATATAAACGAAGGGAGTATTATAAAAAAAAGAACTTGAATCCCAAAATGACTTCGGGACACCTTCATATCAAAAAATGACATCAAAGCCCACATAGTTCTAACAGGACATAAAAGCTCGGCTAATATCCTGAGCTTCACCTAACAGGTTACATAAATTGGGAACATGATTGTTTTGTTGAGAAAATTGGTGTTATAAATGGTACTCAAAAATTAGTTTTGCATGATTATCCTTGACGTTTTTCTTTGAGGTATAACCAATCCAACTCTTTCGGGGTTCCTAGCTTTATAACAAGACTATGGCATAACCTTATTACGATAAAAATCCCGAATCAGCTAGATTGGTTATACATGAAAAAAAACTTCAAGGGTAATAACACAAAACAAAAATTAGATATTTGATTACCCTAATTAATATCAATTTTCTCAATAAAAATAACACATTCCTAATTTGTGGAACCCATTGGGTGAAATACAAGTTATCAGTCAGGCTTATAGTCTTGTCCCAAAGTTACAAATATTACAAAATGTATTGAACATAATTTATAGGCAAATAATTATGGTCCTGACGTGTAATCGTGTTAGTTGTATCAAAACTATCAAATCGGACCATTATCTTAACAAGTTTATTGGGCCTAGTGCATTGATGTGAGTAAAAATGTGTGTGCACATGTGTGAGGAGTAAAAGAAATTTGTAAGAAAGGACTTGAATATCAAAATGACTTTAGGATGCCTACGTAACAAAAAATGATATCAAAGTCCACATAGTTTTATTACCACACAAAATTAGAAGTTAATTTTGTATTGGTAATTTAATTCATGTGTTCACTGATACAAACAATGAAGCCAAAATCCTGCTAGCATCAACAAAGTGTTGTTTAGAGGGGATTAGCGTTATTGGGGAATCAAGAGTGATTCTAATCGATGTTGTGTGGAACCAACTGGTTGAAACGTAGGCTATTAGTAGAGATTATAGATTTGGATAAATTATAGATATACATAACCTTTTTCTGTCCAAGTCTATAGACCCGGATAATAGTTTGTATTTTAATCGATGGGTTTCAAAAATTGGGAATGTTATTATTTTGTCGAGAAAATTGATATTCAAATAGGGTTCTCATTATTTTACGTTTACTTATGTGTGAGTATCCTTGAAGTTTTTTTGCCACTCTAAAGGCATTCCAACTCATTTGGGGTTTCTAGATTCATAACAAGACTATGGGATATCCTTATTACTCATGAAATTACGAAAAACTTTGATGGATTATATATTGAAAAAAACTTCAACGGTACTCACACAAAACTAAAACTAAAATAGTGAGTGTTATCGTACAAAACTTGTGTATGGGTTAAAGTCTTACCTGGAGTATAAAAATCTTAAACTATAATATATAAAGAGATATACATACAAGTTATACTGATCTAGAGAAATTATCAAGAGAAAAGATGAGAAAAAATGGATACCGAGTTTATGTTGTTCGGACCAAATTAATCCCTACGTCCACGGGTGTAATTATGATTATACTAGTTTTAATGGGAGAAAGTCGTGGATGAAGGGTGGTTACAAGCTCTCAAGTTCACTCTGGAGTGTGGCGTCATAACCTTAGGAAAAGTATCTCTCAATCTCCCTCAACGAGGGATTGTGTGTTATTTTATAATCTGACCGAAAGTGAGAGTTAGAGAAAAAAGTGTAGTGGGATGAGTATCATGCCCTTTTCGATTGGGCAAATTAACCTTTTACAAAAATATGGGAGGATATTCAAGAGGTTGTTACCCACACATAGGCATGGGTATTTTATTATTCCCCACTTGAGGGCATGATATAAGTTCTTGCTGATGTCATCTTATCCTCTGTCTCATCCTTATCTTAACGGTGCTAAGTAATGGTATTCAAGAAGGAAGGATATAATTGAGGCAAGCACCTTTAGACCTGAGTTAATCTCATTATTCATATCTGAGCAGATGCTGAGTCATGCCGACCTCGCCCTTTTCCCTTAATGGGGGCGTGTGTCATCTTCCGAGTGGATAATAATATGTCCCATTTTTTAGGTATAACAAAATCCCCCAAGACTTTACTCATGATTGGAACTTATAGAAAATTCTCCGAGGTGTTGGATATTCTGAGCATATTCTTGTTTGATTGAATGTGTGAAGTGTTAATACGAGAATCTCATAATCCTTTGGAATTCTAATTTCACTTGAATCTCTTCGGCGCGCACCAACCAAACTTCCTTACAAATTTCCATCAAGGATTGATTTGGACGCATGTCAAGACTGGGGAAATGTGTCAAGATTTATTATAATGTGTGGGCTTAGGGTGACGTATGTCAGCCCCCAGGCATCAGTTATATTTCCACTGCGTGACATCACGGGTTTCCGTTTTAAAAAGTAATCATTACCACCCTTGAAAGTATAAATATTTATTTCAAAAATCTTTTCACCTTTTCTAGTCGGTTGTCTTCCTTCGAACTTGTTTTTGAGAGAGAAAGTTCCAACTTCTCAAATCTTTTTTATTTATCCCAAAAATCCTCTCCATCTCTGCTATAACCAATTATCCTTACAAGCTTTTCCTTATTTTTCTTCGAAGTTAAGGCGCTTCCAGTTGTCTTTAAAACTCATTAGGGTTTTCAGGTACGCCCGCTCTTATTTCTCTTCATTTTAGGGCCTTTTCATAAAAACATTTATTCTCAGCCATTTCTCCCTCACTTTCGTTGTGGTTACTTTGATGGGTGGTAATTGTTTATTTACAGGAGAAGTGTTTGTATTTAGGTGACCATTGAGTCAGTTGTCTTAGGGTTCCAAACTTTTTAGGGTTTTTTCTTTTTCAAATTTCTAGTTAGCAAAGTTAGTGTTGTTTACCCAAATCGTCATTTCCTCTTCTCTTTGATCTTGTCCAATTGATGAGTTACGAACCCCATGTAAGGAGGTGTCTAGAGTATTTGGACAACTTAGAATGATCTTACCCGGGTATTATAGAAAGGAGGTTCGCCAGACCTCTTTAGGTTATCCGACCTCAGGATGAGCCAAGACACCTTAAATTTACCCCTATTATTACCTCGTCCATAGGCTCTTCCCCATAACCCCCAGTTGTTGAACTTGTGTCTCCCACTATTGTAGACATGACTGTGGTGGAACATCCTATTGGTGGTGAGAAACTTGTTAACACTATTTCCATGTCCGTGATTGACTTAGACTATTACCCTCTTTATATTGTCCCTACCGACCAGATGGACTCTAGATCTCTCGTTGTGGTGCCCCTTACTGATGAGGGTACTTTTAGAGCCTCTGACTCCTAGGATCCAGCCACCACTGACTCTTTAAGCCATGTTTTGATATCCTGGAGGATGAGATGGAGGACTTGAGGGATAGGTATAACATCCCTAAGTATCTCTGTATGGTTGTCGTACTTTAATGAAAGGGTCCATGATCCGCCTAATACTAATGAGATTTATTTCAACATTTGGGCTTTGTAGGTGGGACTTCATTTTCCCCTTTAACCCATCATCAGATCAATTATGAGGGGTTATGGTGTGGCTCCTACTCAACTCTCACTAAATTCTTATAGATCCATCCTTAGGTTTATGGTGTACTAGCAGCTCCATACGGACTTTGACCTGACCGGTGACATCTTTCGGTTGGTATATGGCGTGAAAGACAATGCCAAAGCTAATGGCTATTACTATTTTTATCCTCGAACGTGCGACCATAAGATGGTGAAAGTCATACAAACGAGCACCACGGTTGGAAAAACAAATTCATCTCTACAAAAGTTGATTGGGAATTTCACTTTGATGAGAGGAATAAGTCCGGCGGTATCCCTCGCGATTAGTGTTCCCCCCATCATATTGGTACACACTTATGTATACCAATATGATAGGGGGAACACCATTGTATTGCGTTGATGAAAGATCCAAAACTCCATATGTTATGAGAGAGATGATTAGGACCACTTGTAATCCTAACCCCATAGAGTTTGATAAGCTATTTTTCGTCCGGAAGTTCATCGAATTCGGATACTACATCCCTCCAGGAGGCGTCTTTCCAGGAGATGAGCAGGTTAACTTAGTAGCCGATCAGGTGGTCCAAGAAGTATTTGCCTAAGAGGAAATTAAATAAGGTATGATGTTGAACCTATGGCCATCCTTAATTAGCACTTTTAATTGGTTTGCTTATTATCTAGTGTTCTCATCATACTTATTTTTATGCAACCTCCTCTCCTATTTCGTCTAAACCAACAGATATAATAGCGCCTCCAGCTCTTGATCAATTGACGATGGAGATTATTAGAAAAAAATTGGATGTCTAGGCCAAGAAGAGTAGGGTTTCTGCCACTACTGGAAGTAGGGAGTAGAAGAAGGCTGAGGCAGAGAAAAGGGACAATGCTGAGGCCAGAAAAAAGTTGGGTATACAGCGAAGAGGTAAGCTGATGCTGAGGCTACTACTAAAGACAAGGGCAAAAGCAAAGTTATTTCTTTCGATAACGGGCCTGTGTTTCATCAAAAAAGGCCAATGGAGGGACCCCTCCCAATACCAACCCTAAATAATATAAAATTAAGGCTAGGGGATAAAGAGTTTAAATTTTAGGAGCACGTTCTCAGTGAGTGGTTCGTGGTGTTGGGTCTTCAAGCCCCTATAGAGAAGTGGAGCCTTATAGATGGAATCCCGAGAACCCAATCACCCAAGAGCAGCTAAAGAGTGAAAATGACTCCTTTTTTATTGGGAAACTGTTGATTATGTGCTTTGATACCATGGTTATGCCTGTGATTTTAAATATCTTCGATAGTTTAATGTTGATGACCTCTGGAATATGTTATATCATAGGATGATGATGGTAAGCTCCTAATTAGACTTGTATTTATTAAACTTATCCATAACGTGTTTAATAATACGTTGGTCCTTTCATTTTAGGTCTCTATAGGTGATACCATTATGAGGGAACATGTACGATGATCTAAAGGAAGAGCACAATGATGCCCTTGGCCATTATGAGACCTTGTCTAGGGAGATAAAGATTGCAAAGCTAATCATAACAAGGTATGTCCTGAGATAAAAGAGAAGGATGATCAGTTAGTGGACAACGTGTGTACCTTAAGACATATGGAAGTGGATAATAGGTAACTAAAGGAGTAGGAAGAGACAGTTACGATTAAGATCAAGTGATCTTATAAGGCAGCTCCTAATGCACATCTCTTATAAGGAGATATTATCATAATTAGTGCAGCTCCTGGGCTCTTATGGATCACAGCATACTTCTAGAATTTATCACATCTCTTCGCATAGTTTATGCATTTTTTCCATAGTGGGCTAGTAGTACCCTTGAGTAGCCACTCATTTCACCAGCGATCTTCCCGCTAAGTGGGCTCCACATGATCCCTCATGCACTTATTTCATCGAATAATTTACTTTGTCAGGGGTGGATACACCTACGAAAAGAAACGATAAATTCTCTTCTGAATAGGATTCTTCCTTACAATTGGTATATTTCTTCCTTGTAGCGGAGTCTGCTTGCCTCCTTTAGATCTGTCAAAACTGCTTCGGTTTCTAAATATGCTTAGATAAGATCAATCCAGGAAGGACCTAAGTCTAATTCCACCATAAAAATGCATTTTTTATCGATATTGCGGTTCATCGGGATTTCCATAGGTATTGTTCTTCTTAGCTCCGTCCTAGTGTTGACGCCAAATGAGCAAGCACATTTGCCCTTATGTTTTCTTCCCTTGGTATCCTGACCATCTAGAAGGCTAAATTTTTTTACAACAATGCCTTTGCCTTAGCTAAGTATTTCATCACAAATTCTTCTCTTTCTTCATAAACTCCGAGGATTTGATTTACTATGAGCTGAGAATCATTGTGCGCTAACAACTATTCGGATTTAAGTGATGATGTTAATCCCAGACCTGCTATGAGGGCTTCAACTCTGTGTTATTGTTAGAAGCCTCAAAGTGGTACCTAAGAGCATACTCCACATCGCCTCTATCAGGCATTGTGATTATCAAACTCGCCCCACTGTCGTGAGCACATGATGAGCCATCTACTAATAATTTCCATATTGGGAGTTTTTTTTCAAAACTTCCTTCCACTAAATGCCCATTTTTTAACAATTTTTTCATTTGTTCCAGCTCGTCGGCCCTTTCTTCCTGCTGAACTGACGACTTCGGTCTGTAGGCAATCTGGTGTGCTGGATTTATCTTTGAGTTCTCTTTCACAAAAGTCTACTTAGTTGGATATACTACTGAGCTCTCTTTATGATAAGTCTTATCAGTTGGATAGACCGCTGAGCTCTCTTTTGGATAAGTCTTCTCAGTTGTTTTCACTATTGAGCTATCTTCTGTAGAAGTCTACTCGGAAGTCTTTTTGTCGTAAGTAAAATCTGCGATAAAATCGGCCACTGCTTGACCTTGAATTGTTGTTTTGGGTTCATATTCAATGCCATACTCTCCTAGTTTTACTACCCAAGTCATCAGTCTACCTGATTTCTCTATTTTATGAACATCTCGTCGTAGAGGTAGGTCTGTATACACGATAATTGTATGTGCCTCAAAGTACGGCTTCATTCTTTAGGAGGCTTCAATAAAGTCTAAGGATAACTTCTCCAGCCTAGGGTACCGAATTTTTTCTTGATGGTATGCCTTTATAATGTAGTAGACAAGACTTTGGACCACAGATTATTATCGGAGTAGTGTCTAATTGACAGTCGATTTTGAAACTACTAAGTACAAATAGAGTTTTCCCCTAGGACCGTCCTAAAAAATAATTACGCAGATCCTAAATACCTCTTTAATTCCATAAATACTGCATCAGACTCAACATTCATCTCGAAAGCCTTTCTTATCACCTTAAATAATGGAAGACATCTGCCTATGGCTCTTGACACAAATTTGTTCAGCGTGGCTACACATCTTGTTAACCTTTGAATCTATTCTTTTCTCGATGGAGGTTGTATATTAACCAAAGCTTGGATCTTATCCAGGTTAGCCTCTATACTTCTATGGTTAACTATAAAGCCCAGGAACTTTCCCTCCTTGACCCCGACAACACATTTTGTGGGGTTGACCTTCATTTGGTGCTTTTCTAGTTGGTCAAAAGTTCTTACAAGGTCACTGATGAGGTCAGCATATTTTTCCTCTTCGTCAGCATATCATCAACATAAAGTTCTATGGTTTGGCCTATCTGATCTTCGAATACCTTATTCACCAGCCTTTAATATGTTGCTCTAGTGTTTTGGGTCCTAAAAGGTATAACGTTGTAATAGTACATTCCCTAGCTAATGGTGAATGAGATCTTTTCATGGTCTTCTTGCTTTATTTTTATCTAATTGAGGCGTCCATAAAACTGAGTAGGTCCTGCCTCATTGTAGCATTGATGAATTGGTTAACCTAGCACAAAGGATAATGATTTTTTGGATGAGTCTTATTAACGTCAGTGAAATCTACACACATATGCCAGTTGTCATTCTTCATTTTTACCATAATAACGTTTGAAATCCATTTTGAGTACTTCACGTCTTTGATGAATTCTTCCTTTTGCAATTTATTCACCTCCTCCTGGATTGCCATGTTTTTTTCTTGACTGAACACACAATTTTTTTATTTTACTAGCTAAGCATCCTTTATTATGCTGAGCTTAAGATAGATGAATTCCGAATCTATCTCAAGTATATCCTTGTAGATCCAAGAAAATCCATTCTCTCTCATTCTCAAGAACTCTTCTATTTCATTCTTAAGAGTTGGATCTAGTGAAGAGTCGATCTGGGCTATCCATTCTGGGTATTGGTCATCCAGCATCACTAGATCTATCTCCTTAACTACCTGAACTTCGAATAACTTGTCTTTATCTTGAGGATCCAACATCTCAATCTAATATATAGAGGTCAGTTTCTTCCACTCTTCCAATCTTCCCATTTCATCGACGTGTAGTAGCATTCGTAGGCTTCTACTTGATTTCCTTTTACCACATCAAACCCATAACTGGCATGGAACTTTAGGCATGGGTAATTCGTATACTAAACAGATTCAAACTTCTTCAATCCGACCATTCCAAATATAATGTTGTAGGCTGAATGGATGTTCTCATCCAGAATGAAAAAGAGAACCCTTTCTATTCAACAGGTTGGGCAGATGCTAACCACAACCTCTAACTTAAGAGTTCCTAAGGGGAACACCTTTTTTCTGAAAACCCCGATGAGAGGCCTTTAGTATGCCTCTAATATTCTCTCCATCAGCCTTAGATTCTTGAAACATCTGTATAACAGAACATCAGTTGAACTTTTATTTTGTCAACTAGGATCTTTCCCACCCGACACTCATGCACCATGATGCTAATGACCGAGGAGTCATCGTGTGGGTAGAGTACGCCTCTCAAGTCATCTTTAGAGAAACCAACTATAAGATGATCTTTTTTACCTTTCTAGGTCGAGTTTCCACAACACTTGACAAGTTAATATGTTTAATATGAGCACGGGCCTTTTGCCTCATTAAGGTAGTCTTTCCTCTCTGCCGCCAGCGTCTCCTCCTGTTATGAAGTTACACCCAAAAGAGACCCTCTTGACTTCATGGAATGGCTTCTTAGGTTTCTTGGGTAGGTCTGGATCATCTCCTGAATCGTTATCCCGACCCAGTTTCTTTTCGTACACATTCATGCAAGGGGACTCTGATCAGCATCTTCTTGGTTTTTTCTCTTTATTCCTTTTGGATCAGCCACCTTTTGTTAATAAACTTCATCAATTTGACTCATCTAATGAGAATATCAATCTCATTTTTCAAAGAAAGGAAGTTATACGTGTTGTGACAATGATCCTTATTGAACTCATAGTACTTGGTTTTATCCCTCGTGTTAGGGGGAGCCTTCAACTTTTTTGGCCATTTCAAGTCGTTACTTCCTTGAATCTCTTCGAGGATGTGGTGAGCCCCTATAATCAACGGGGTATATTCATCAAACTTCCTTAGTCTATAGGCCTTTTTGTTGTCCTTGGACTCTTTCTTCTTCTTTGAGCTATTGCGGGTATTAGCTTTAGAATGGATGTTCCCATAGCTTCTTAGGCATTTATAATCTTACCAGCTTTAGCTAACAGTTTAGACATTGTACTTGGAGCCTCCTTAGCCAGCATCCAATACAACTTTCCAGCCAATAGACCACTGATGAGTGATGTGATTGTTGTTTTCTCTTCGTAATCAACGACTTCTAACTTTTTAGCATTAAACCATGTGATAAGCGGCCTCGTTGTCTCATTTATTTTCTAATGAACATTTAACGATTGAGCCACCCTTTTTCTTAACTTATTATGGAAGAAGAAATTAATGATAAAGATATTGGTCAGCTGTAAGAAGTTTGAGATTTGTCCCTTTGATAAACCGTTGTGCAAAATTTAGACTGACCCAATAATCGTACTGAAGAATGCTCGGTAATGAATCTCATCTGAAATAGAATAAATATATAAAACAGCTTGGTACTGCTCTACATGTTGTATGGGGTGGGACTTGTCGTCGTATTTGGGAATGATTATTAACGGTTTGAACTTTATGGGCATTGCATAACCCATAATTGCGGATGTGAATGGGGACCCTTGCCGAAAACCCCTCTATAAAGGGTTTTTGGTCTTTATGATTTCATCCAGACGATCTTCCAGCTATTGGATAAACTATTTCCAATGTTGTTCTTCCTTGTCGGCCTTAGCGGACACTGTCTTTTTTACTTGTCCTCGGCTTTTAGTTGAGCTATATTCTTGAGAAGTCTGCTCAGCTTTGCCCGACCCTCGCACGCTCGATCTAGATCTGTCTGAGCATTCAACTTGGTTGGTCTCATCTCTTATTGGTTCCTCTATATGCTCCCTAAGCTCCTTGTATTGGTGGTCTCTTATAGCTCTTGGGCCTAGGAGTTCAAAGGTAGATCCTCTACTAAGCCTCTCTAAAACACTTGGGCGTTCTAAGGAGTAAGTTTGTTCGTCATCATATCCATTTTTTTATGGTTAATATTACTCTTGAGTGATAAGATCTGTCTTCGTGTTCTGATCCGGAGTACTTGGACTTGTTATCTTCTCCTTTTGAACCCAAGTCTAATCGTTTAGGGTTTTCTATAGCCTTTTTTAGGTAGTTTTGTCTCATGTCCCTTTATGGGGATGGAGGGGACATATCTTGTCTTCGATCAAAGTTTTTACCCCTACTGGGGTAACTAGTTTCCCTTTGCTTCCCCTATGCCTGGCTAGGATGCTCTCGGTCAACCGCTGAATGCTCTCTTGCATAGCATGTTGGCTTCTTGCCAGGTGCTGTAATATTCCTTACAGGTCGCCCATGCCCAAGGATATGGAAGATGTAAATTCTTCATCATCTCTACCACTTTCTAGGTTTTCACACATTTTCACAAGATTCCCAAAAAAATAGAGTATTATGACCCAGAAAATAGTTCAGCAACAATAATTACAAAAAAGGTGGGTCTAGAGTAGAAATAACTAAATTCGATGGGGGAATCAAGGAATATTATAGGATTCTCATGGAAATTTATCATCGAATGACTTTAGATCCAATGAAATAGAGATGAATCGAATTGCGGTTCACTATTTTTCAGAACTGGGTATCCTAGAGTTCAGGAGAAAAAATAACGATAGAAAGTAATTATTGGCTTGTTAGTTTCCCACGGACATCGTCAATCTATTATCATATAAAACAATGTATGGGTTAGGGTCTTAGCTAGAGTACACAGGTCTTAAACTATAATAGATAAAAGAGTTATGCATCCAAGTTATACTTATCTAGAACAGGTATTTAGAGAAAATATGGGAGAAAATGATGGAAATCGAGTTTATATGGTTCGGCCCAAAATGGTGCCTACGTTCACAATTGTAGTTATGATTATACTAGATTTAATGGGAAAAAGCCATGGATGAAGGGTGATTACAAGCTCTCAAGTTCACTCTAGAGTGTGGCAACATAACCATAGGAAAAGCATCTCTCGATCTCCTTCATCGAGGGATTGTATGCTATTTTATATTCCAATAAAAAGTGAGAGTGAGAGAAAGAAAGTATAGTGGGACAGGTGTCGTGCCGTTATTAGTTGGGAAAGTGAACCTTTTACAGAAATATGGGAGGATATTCAGAAGGTTGTTACCCACGCATGGGTGTGGATATCTTATTATTCCCTAGTTGTGCGCGTGATGTAAGTGCTTGCTAATGTTATCTTATCCTAAAGTGCATACTTATCTTAATGATGTTAAGTAACGGTGTTCGAACGGGCAAGGATATAACTAGGCCGAGCACCTTTAGACCTGATCTGACCTTATTATTCTTATCTAAATAGATGATGAGTCATGCTAACCTCACTCTCGTCCCTCAATGGGTACGCGTTTCATCTTCTGAGTGGCTAAAAATGTGTCCCATATTTTGGGTATAACAGTGAGCACTTTTATCGAATATCAATTTTCACAACAAAATATTCACATTCCCAATTTGTGGAACCCATCGACTAAAACACATGCTATTAACTAGTATTATATGTTAGGCCAAAAGAAAGTTGTGTATATCTACAATTTGTCCAGGCCTATAAGCTCGGCTAATATCCTACGTTTCAACCGATAAGTTCCACACAACATTGATTAGAACCACTCTTGATGCCCCAACAAGATTAATCCCCTCTAAACAACACTTTTTGTTAATGCTAGCAAGATTTTGGTTTCACTATTTGGATTAGTGAACACATTAATCAAGGTTTAGCAGCATTGGCTTTCAACCGTATGTATTCTTGATCTTCAAGTAATTTAGCATCAATATTTTCATTAAATTAGTCATAATAAACATTATCTGAATACATAGGATAAACATCATAAATTAGGTCGGGCAAAGTACGATGTGTTGGAGAATCATTCACCACTTCCACCCAGTCGGGTACCGGTAATTTTTTAGTAACATATGGTACATTATTCTCCCCATGAAATGAACATATCTTATTGTCTTGCAACATATCCAACCTTAGAAAATGCAACTCAATGTCTTCCAAATACTTAAATTTGTTATTCATATAATGGCTCATCGATATGGGCACTTGTTTCTGTTAAGATCTCTATCTACATTTTAACAAAATCACAAAATCCCTTTACATGCTTACTGGAGACTCTAGTACTTCATCCCTGAAAAACGTTGCCAATGCCGTTTAATACAAGATTAAACTGTATAAGAAACTCCGAGATGTTTGTTGAAGAAACCCTTTTCTTTTGAAAATAAAACTTATAAACAACAAGATGTGTTTACAAAAACTTATGTACGAGAATAACTAAGACTTTGTAATCAGTTTTAAAACTAAGATAGTTTCAAAAATTCAGCACACTATAGAATGAGATGAGGAGATGAAGATAATCAGAACACACAGTTTTTAAAATGGTAAAACCTCTCCCAATAGAGGAAACATCCACGGTGACTTCTAAGTCACAAAAGTAAAAATCCACTAACAACGAATAGCAGTTACAAACAATACAACATACATGCACACAAATCAACCTATTCTAAGTTTAGGAATATACCCCACTTGGTGTCCTTCTAACTTCTCATAGATCTGATTGTTGATGATGTTCTTCCGGTTTGATAACTTCTCCTTTGCTTTAGCTTCCTTGCATCGACTCAATAATCTTTGATCTTATTCACAACACTTTCAGTGTGGTAGTGTGTTAAGTGTTTGTGATGTGATTCCTATCAACATGCATGAACTCACACACACTTAGATTTTACAGACAGTCCTAGAAAATTACATATAAAGACTATATGCTGTGATTTTCTTTTCTTTCTTTCTTACAGAACTTGAAACCTTTTTGACCTTTAATTTATCCCAGATTCCACGGATATCTTGCTTCAAAATCGGTCAAGATCTTAATCAATCTCTGTTTTAAAAATATTTTTGAGATTGAAAATCTCCAAGTGTGAATCCAACTAGGTCAAGGTTAAGTTTCATAAGAATAGAACCCATAAAATATTTACAAAACTAAATCAGTAAAGATTTTCTTAAATCGAGAAAGAAATATGCAGATCTAGTGAAATATAACATGCAAAGTGTAGATCTACAATTTCTATGAAGAAGAAATACAGATCTTCACAAAAATGTTTAAGTTGGTAATAAGATCACAGATCAAGAGGTTACAACTTCAATATGAACAAACCAGTAACACCACTCTCTCTCAAACACTCAAGGTTGTGTTTGGGGTTTTGTATATACGAAGGTTTTAATCAGATATGAAGTGTTTAGGGTTAGGGTTAGGGTTTGGCTAACACAGTTTCCCTTTCTCTCTCTTCTCTTTTTTTTCTTTTCTCTCTTCTCTCTCACGTCTCTCTTCTCTTTATTTTTTTCTCTAAAAAATGACGACTGCCAAAAGTCTTGAAAGGTTGAGAATTAGAGGGCTTATATAGGAGTGGAGGAAGGTTCTGGATTGTCGAAGGCAATCAAGGGTTGAGATTAGGTCTTCCTAATATTGACTTGATCCAAGGGTTATAATATAGCGGTGGTTAAGTCGAATGTGATTGGTCCATAGAGATAGCACAAGGATAGACTTAAAATGCATGCAGGCCATAGATAAGGTTTGATCTAACGATCAGCAAACCACCAGGCAACCCTCTCACAAAATAAACACAAAATGATACATCAGGAACGTGACAAGTGTTGGCATATAACTGGCTTGCAAACGCGCGTCAAAAATAATTACAGGCAGCACCCTGAAGTCTCTAGCGCATTTACATTCTACCCAATCAAACATTCCAATGAAAAATGAATTTTTCAAAATAGCATATTAACCCCACAAAGTTTATAATCACACTTTTATTAATGAAAATATTATTTTAAAAATGTTTAAAAATTCCCAAAAAATTATTAAAACAATATTTTAAGGGGAATTTAACACACAATCAATTTTAAGCAAAATATACACATGTATGCACTTCTAATGTGTGTAGTGTGATTCAATTTGTACCTTCTTGGATCATTGAAGAGGATTAGAGAGAATAATTCTGAGGTTCTTTGGATTCTAGGTTAGACAACCAATTTTGTCACTATTTCCAAATTAGTTGAACACTTATACAGTATAGACTTAAGTAAGTCAAAGGTATAAGGTGCTTCAATCTCCCCCTTTGGAAATAGGAGACAAAATCTCCTTTGAGTTAGCTTAAACTCTTAGGGAACAAAAAAAATAAAACCTAGTCCTATACAAAAGATACTATCTACCCATTTCCTAGAAATTCAAAAATTACATAACTCAACTATTTACAAATTTGTACACTAGAAATGGTAGACAATCAGTAGAAGAGATTCCTGCAAATATGCACACTAAGATCAAGCAGTTTAGATGAAATATGAACAAAATATTGAACCCGTAAGACTCAAATTTCTCCCCCATTTTGTCTCAAATGGACAAAGGGTAAAAATTAAGGTCTTCAGAGTTTAATCAGCACATACCATACCTATAGAATTACGCAAATACAGAAATCTGTTATAGTCTAGAGGTTTAGTGAACATGTCTGCAAGTTGCAGATCAGTAGGCAGGTAATGGATTTCTAACTCCTTAGTCTCAACAAGTTCGCGTATAAAGTGATGTCTTATTTTAATATGCTTAGTTTGCGAGTGTTGAACCGGGTTTTTAGATATGTTAATAGCGCTTTGATTGTCACAATACAATTGTAACTGATTTTCCTTAATCCCATAGTCGCTTAACATTTGTTTTATCCATAACAATTGAGCACAGCAACTTCCAGCTGCTATATATTCGGACTCAGCCGTAGATAAAGATGTGCAATTCTGTTTTTTGCTACTCCAACCAACTAAATTATTGCCGACATAATAGCAAGCACCTGATGTACTTTTACTGTCATCAGTACAACTGGCCCAATCAGCATCAGTATACCCTATGATCGTGCTACAGGTATCATTAGTGTACCTAAGTCCAAGATTAAGAGTGCCCTTTATGTATTTATTATACGTTTTACACACGATAAATGGCTCTCTTTAGGGTTATTCTGGTAACGAGCACACAGACATACAGCATACATTATATCTGGTCGTGAGGCAGTTAGATAGAGTAGGCTACCAATCATACTACGATAAAGTGTGGAATCAACTGACTTTCCATTTTCATCTTTACATAATTTAACAGTAGTACTCATAGGCGTTTTGACAACTTTAGCATTATCTAAACCAAATTTCTTAACAAGATCTAAGGCATACTTAGTTTGAGAGACAAATAGTCCATCAGAATTCTGTTTCACTTGAAATCCTAAGAAAAGTTGTAGCTCCCCCATAAGGGACATGTGAAACTCCTTATGCATAATAGCAGAAAAAGATTTAACTTCAGATGTTGAAGTGGAACCAAAGATGATGTCGTCTACATAGACTTGGGCTATAATAATGTTTTTGTCAAAATGTTTGACAAAGAGGGTTTAGTCATTTCCTCCTCTCTTAAAACCCTTATCCAACAAAAAGTTGGAAAGGCGTTCATACCAAGCTCGAGGAGCTTGTTTTAAGCCATACAAAGCCTTTTTTAGACGAAAGACATGGTCTGGGTATTTTGGGTTAATGAACCCTTTGGGTTGTTTTACATACGTTTCTTCGGATAGAATTCCATTGAGGAAGGCAGACTTGACATCCATTTGATAAAGTGTAAATTTTAAGTGACACGCTATGGCGAAAAGAAGTCGAACAGATTCAAGACGAGTGACAGGGGCAAATGTCTCGCTAAAATCTATCCCTTCTATTTGTGAGTAACCTTGAGCAACTAGTCTAGCTTTGTTTCTAAGGATTACCCCATTTTCATCAGATTTGTTCTTAAAGATCCAACGTGTGCCAATAACATTTTTGTTTTGAGGCCGCGGTACAAGATACCAGACATCGTGAATGACAAATTGTAAAAGTTCTTCCTGCATTGCAGAAATCCAGTATGTGTCATTCAATGCTTCATTAACATTTTTCGGTTCCACAAGGGAGAAAAAACATGCATAATTAGCATAATTTCTTAACTGGGATCTAGTACGAACTGGCTCATTAGGATTACCGACCACGTTGTCAATGGAATGATCTTTAGAGACCCAGCCAGGTACTTCAGGACTCTCAATAGGTAATGAGTCATCTATTTCTAGTGAATCAGTTTTGAAATCATTTTCAGATTCAACCACAATAGGTGATTCAGATATCTTATTTTTGACAATAGTGTCGCTTACAATTACATTTATCGATTCCATAAGGGTCTTAGTAAGCAGATTGTATATACAATAAGCACGACTGTTTGAAGAGTATCCTAAGAATATGGCTTTATCACCACGCGTCTCGAATTTAGACAGATGTTCTCTGTCTTTACAGACATAACACTGACTACCAAAAGTTCTTAGATATTTCAGATTCGGCTTCTTACCGTACCATAACTCATAAGAGGTTTGTTTAGAGTTTTTCCTAAGATAAACCCTATTAATGATATGACATGCAGTTCTAATAGATTCTACCCAGAAATACTTAGGTAGAGATTTGGCATGCAGCATGACACGTGCCATCTCTTGAAGAGTTTGGTTTTTCCTTTCGGCAACACCGTTCTGCTGAGGAGTCTTAGGGGCACTGAATTCGTGTTTGTAACCGTTGTAGTCATAATATTCAACTATTCCTGTGTCTATGAACTCTCCCCCTCTATCGCTACGAATGCGATTGACTTGTGTGTCCTTCTCATTTTCAATTCTTAGTAAAATTTTCAAAAATTTCTGAAACGTGTCAGATTTATGTTTCAAGAAGGCAACCCAAGTGAATCGTGTAAAATCATCAACCATGACTAGGATATAACTGTGTCCACAAAGACTAACAGCTCTAGAGGGACCAATAAGGTCCATATAGATGAGATCTAGAGGTCTAGAGGTGAGAATGTCTTTAACCTTTTTATGTGAAGTCTTAACTATTTTTCCTTCCTGGCAATGACCACAGACAACACTGGAAATAGGTTTAATTTTAGGAATTCCTCTAACAATCTCTTGACTAGACAATCTACCAAGGATATCATAACTTAAGTGACCCATACGATTATGCCAGATTTCATTGTCATCCATTCTGACAATGTTACAGGTTTCAGAACTAGTCTTGACAGTATAACAATTGTCAGGTGTTCTAAATCCGGTAATAATGCATTCACCTTTATCATTTAGAATTTTACAATTGTTCTTTGAAAAGGTAACTGTATGGTCAGAGCCACAAAATTGTGATATACTTAGGAGGCTGGCTTTAAGGCCTTTAACTAATAGTACATTTTCCAGATCAGGCATTCCCTCTTCTTTTAGGGTTCCTTTACCTATGATCTGGGATGAAACTTCGTCACCAAAAACTACTTTGCCTCCAGCAAATCTGGTTTTGTTTAAGAGTTTGGTTTCATCTCATGTCATATGTTTGGAGCATCCTGAATCTAAGTACCAACCAGATGAAGTGTGTTCTGCTTTTAAGGTAGTGATAACAATGTTACACTTCATTCGGGGTAAAAGATCATCTTTTCTAACCCAAATAGCTCTAGTTTTAATTTTGCGCAAGTTTGCCCTCATTTGATAAAATTTTCGAGAAACAGCTTTTTGTCGAAAAACATTTGGAGCAACAAACTGATTTTTGTGGAAAAGTTGAGCTTTTGGTTTAGGAAAGTATCCAGGAGCCTTTCTCTTAAATGAACTCTTAGTTTTGGTCTTTCTATTCCTGTAGTTAGAGTTCTTGTCAGGTTGTCTTGGAAGGACATAATGGTTACGATTTTGCCTAGAATAGTTAAAGTTCTTGTAGACAGAAGTGTTGTACACAGGGGTGTTTAGACGCCTAGCATAACAACCTTCAAAGGAATGACCATAAATGTCACAGTTGGAGCAATATTGATTGCTTGAGGGATGAACTTCCTTAGGAAAACTTCTAAAGATGGGTTTAACAGCATTCTGTTCAGAAGTCCTATTCCTAGGAGGGATGGTTTTAAAGGTAGATTCAGCCTTTCTGATCAAAGGACAGACGTATTTAGTCTTAAGTGTAGTGTCAGCCTTAGAATTACTAGACTCTCCAATGTCTTTCTGTTGTTGCTTTTGATCAAATTCCTATTTAATAAAATGAAAATCTGGGCATGTTTCAATTGGTCTTTTTCCCCCAGACACAAACTTAATAGGTTCAAGATTTGTAGTTTGTGGTTTGTTCTTAGGGTAGAATCCAATACCGGTTCTATCATCAGAATTGGTCTTGGAGTCAACAACAAAGTCAGTGAAATAATTTGAATTGTTTTCAAACTTAGAATTTTTTTTGAAAATAGTAGCTGTCTTTGTTTTTGCTTCCTCCAGTTCTAATAATGTTCCCTTGTATTTCATTTCCAGGGTTTCATTAGTTTTAGTCAACTCTTTTAATTTTTTATCAAAAGCTTCAATTTTAGATTGATGAGACAGACACTGGTTAGTGTACTCTTCGGCATTCAGCTTCACAATAAGACTTAGATCATCTAATTTCTTAGTCAGGTCTCTAACAGTCTTCTCCAGTCTAGTGCCTTTTTTAAGAGTTTTAGCATACAAAGTATGAATATCTGGGAGGTCATCTGTGTCTGAGTCGCTAAGTGAAGTGTGTGTAGTGACCCCTAACGATTCAGTTTTAGTACTCACGCACCCATTTACATCGTCGTTATCGAGATCACTTTGACTCACACACACGGAACTAGAGCTAGAAACATTTTCAGATAATAACGCATCTAGGCCAGTCAAAGTAGTATTCACACAAGCAGGAGTAGGAGCATCATTATCACAAACAGGTATATCATCATTGTAAATGATCTTAGCATAAAAGGACGTGCAAGGGTCAAGTACATTTGATGACTCAAGCTCCTCTTCATCAGAGTCACTTGAATCATCCCAAGTTTTACAGACATTGGCTTTATTGTGTGTGTTGGCTTTATTCAGATTAACTCTGCAATCGTGAGCAATGTGACCTAGTTTCCCACATCTAAAACATTCAATCTTTTTAAGGTCTCTATTAGATCTGAAGTTATTGTCCTTAGGATGTTTGTCAAGACCTCTCTCATGAGGTTTGGGATTAGACAGAGTAAGATAATTAGGCTTGCCTTGTTTAGATGCCTGTTTGTTTCTAAATTTAACAATTTTCTTAAATTGTTTGGACATTAAGGCAATCTGATTATCTAGTTTGTCTATATCACACTCCTCATCAGAGTCAGAGTTGATCAAATTAGTCTCAAGTTTAGATATCTTAGAGGCAAAACTCAAGTTAGAGTTGGGCTGTTTTCTTTGTCAATGATTTAATTGTTTCTTAAAGTCTAATTCCATTTCCACAGTCCTAAGTTTGCTACTGAGTAACTCAGGGGTAAGGTTTTGATCACTCATTTCCTCAATAGCATACCTCTTGCTGTCAAACTTTTGTGGTAATGATCTTAGAATTTTAGAAACAATCTCATTTATATCATATGTTATACCATTAGCATGCAACTTAGTAACTATATCAGTTAAGTTCATGTAAAATTCATCAAAAGACTCAGAGTCAGACATAATCAAAGAGTTATACTGCTGGGTAAGCATTTGAGTTTTAGCAGCTTTAACTCTTGAGTCTCCTTCATGGGGGCAGTGATTAATGTGTCCCAAGCTTCCTTAGAAGTGGCACAAGATGAGATTCTCTTGAACTCATACTCATTAATAGACATAAAGATGGCATTCTTGCCTTTATTGTTATTACGAGAAATAGTTTTCTCTTCTTGGGTAAACTCACTTAAGATTTTCTTTACCCTCTCATCACTTCCTTCAGTGGCTGGTTTAGTAGGATAAGTATATCCATTTTCAATAATGTCCCAGACATCATCTCCTAAAGTCCCTTGGATGAAGGCAACCATTCTTACTTTCCAGTAAGCAAAGTTGTTTCCATCGAAGAGTGGAGGTCTGGACAAATTACCAAACCTTTTATTCTTCTCGTCCATAGTTAGGATTTTTTCAGAAAACGATTTCAGAAACACAAGATCTTTTTGAAATAAAAGTTTACAGGGCTCTGATACCAATTGAAAAATGTTGCCAATGCCGTTTAATACAAGATTAAACTGTATAAGAAACTCCGAGATGTTTGTTGAAGAAACCCTTTTCTTTTGAAAATAAAACTTATAAACAACAAGATGTGTTTACAAAAACTTATGTACGAGAATAACTAAGACTTTGTAATCAGTTTTAAAACTAAGATAGTTTCAAAAATTCAGCACACTATAGAATGAGATGAGGAGATGAAGATAATCAGAACACACAGTTTTTAACATGGTAAAACCTCTCCCAATAGAGGAAACATCCACGGTGACTTCTAAGTCACAAAAGTAAAAATCCACTAACAACAAATAGCAGTTACAAACAATACAACATACTTGCACACAAATCAACCTATTATAAGTTTAGGAATATACCCCACTTGGTGTCCTTCTAACTTCTCATAGATCTGATTGTTGATGATGTTCTTCCGGTTTGATAACTTCTCCTTTGCTTTAGCTTCCTTGCGTCGACTCAATAATCTTTTATCTTATTCACAACACTTTCAGTGTGGTAGTGTGTTAAGTGTTTGTGATGTGATTCCTATAAACATGCATGAACTCACACACACTTAAATTTTACAGACAGTCCTAGAAAATTACATATAAAGACTATATGCTGTGATTTTCTTTTCTTTCTTTCTTACAGAACTTGAAACCTTTTTGACCTTTAATTTATCCCAGATTCCACGGATATCTTGCTTCAAAATCGGTCAAGATCTTAATCAATCTCTGTTTTAAAAATATTTTTGAGATTGAAAATCTCCAAGTGTGAATCCAACTAGGTCAAGGTTAAGTTTCATAAGAATAGAACCCATAAAATATTTACAAAACTAAATCAGTAAAGATTTTCTCAAATCGAGAAAGAAATATGCAGATCTAGTGAAATATAACATGCAAAGTGTAGATCTACAATTTCTATGAAGAAGAAATACAGATCTTCACAAAAATGTTTAAGTTGGTAATAAGATCACAGATCAAGAGGTTACAACTTTAATATGAACAAACCAGTAACACCACTCTCTCTCAAACACTCAAGGTTGTGTTTGGGGTTTTGTATATACGAAGGTTTTAATCAGATATGAAGTGTTTAGGGTTAGGGTTAGGGTTTGGCTAACACAGTTTCCCTTTCTCTCTTTTCTTTTTTTTTTCTTTTCTCTCTTCTCTCTCACGTCTCTCTTCTCTTTATTTTTTTCTCTCAAAAATGACGACTGCCAAAAGTCTTGAAAGGTTGAGAATTAGAGGGCTTATATAGGAGTGGAGGAAGGTTCTGGATTGTCGAAGGCAATCAAGGGCTGAGATTAGGTCTTCCTAATATTGACTTGATCCAAGGGTTATAATATAGTGGTGGTTAAGTTGAATGTGATTGGTCCATAGAGATAGCACAAGGATAGACTTAAAATGCATGCAGGCCATAGATAAGGTTTGATTTAACGATCAGCAAACCACCAGGCAACCCTCTCACAAAACAAACACAAAATGATACATCAGGAACGTGACAAGTGTTGGCATATAATTGGCTTGCAAACGCGCGTCAAAAATAATTACAGGCAGCACCCTGAAGTCTCTAGCGCATTTACATTCTACCCAATCAAACATTCCAATGAAAAATGAATTTTTCAAAATAGCATATTAACCCCACAAAGTTTATAATCACACTTTTATTAATGAAAACATTATTTTAAAAATGTTTAAAAATTCCCCAAAAATTATTAAAACAACATTTTAAGGGGACTTTAACACACAATCAATTTTAAGCAAAATATACACAAGTATGCACTTCTAATGTGTGTAGTGTGATTCAATTTATACCTTCTTGGATCATTGAAGAGGATTAGAGAGAATAATTCTGAGGTTCTTTGGATTCTAGGTTAGACAACCAATTTTTTCACTATTTCCAAATTAGTTGAACACTTATACAGTATAGACTTAAGTAAGTCAAATGTATAAGGTGCTTCAATCCCATCCACTCTTTGTATTGTGGAATTATTTTTAAAGATTTCTTCAAAATTCAATTCACATATATAAATAGGTTAAAATGAAGATCATAGTGCATACAAGAACTCTTAATTGATAATTCAAGAAAATTCATTCAATCCAATTATTCAATCAATATAAAATAAAATCGAATAAATTAAGATGTCAATAACCCCAGAAAATTAAAATTAAAACAAATTAAGATGTCATTACATGTCCCACAAAATTAAAATAAATACAAACATATCCCAAAATATGAAAAAACATTACAAACTTATCCAAAAATAAAACATTATTCATTATGCAACCTTCCCAATACATAAATTGGCCAGGCCATAAATTTCCTCCTATACTCGATAAACCGAAACCTCTCACCCAATCAACATGCACGCCCTCTTGTTCGCAAATCTTAGCATCTCTTTTTTGCAAAGAGTGACTTTGCACAAGTGTTCTTAGAGTCGAAAAATGATCGTGCATTTCCCAATCAACCTAGTATTGGAAAATTTACTCATATAATACTCCTTGGTATAGTCACCATGCATGGACGATGAGGGTGCTCAAAAAGAGGGTGTGGTAGGTGGCTGAGAGGGGAATGTTGACAGAGGCATTTGAGAGGGGAAACCTTGAAGCGCTGGAGAGGTGAAACCTTGAGGTATGAATTGAAATCCTCTTTGTTATTGACTAAGTAGTTAGCATAATCCCTTGATTTCACTCGTAAGATGTACCAAAGTATTGTTAACAAAGCTCGTGTCCTTCTTAAGACCTAAAACTACCTCTTTTATAGACCCTAGTTCTTCCGTCTAGTTCGAAATGTGACTCCTCACTAAAGAGAGATCATCTAATACAAGTGTGGTGTGTAGTTATTTTGTCTTCAACATCTTGTAGACCATAATTCTTGTCCTCCACCTTTTATGCATCATAATTACCCTGGATATGGCATCTTATTCGATGTCATAGGGGTTGTACTCCGATTGACTATTCCTCATGCCTTATATCGTTTCTTGTAGTATAATAATACATTTATGACTATAATTTCAATATTAATATTTTATAGAGTGTATATGATCATTAGGTTCAAACTCACAAAAGTTAGAGCGGTCTTGTTTATGAATTTGTTGGTGTGTTTATCGCATCGGGAATATAAGTACAAGTTGACCTGATCAGGTTTTATCCCTTCTTATGGAATCCCCATAGTCCTTTCCACCCATTAGTCCTTCAAATAATCATATTATTTGGACTTAAGTTTGTGGACATCGATTTTCGTTTCCCTATTTTATCTGTTTTTCTCCTTCTGGGAAAGTTTTTTCATCTGGACGACTTTCTCCAATAAGCCGTTCTATTGGTTGATGGTTATTTCAACATTTTGCGAAACTTTATCTTCCAACGCCAAAATGTCAAAACTTGATATCCCCACCGGGAAATAATTCTTCTAGAGGTTCTTTATATAGTTTTTCAATTGATCACCTATTCAAGAAAGAATTGTTGTCTTTTGAACCATGTGGGAATGTAATTTTTTTACAAAGTTGATCCAAAAAATCATCCTTTACAGCATGATCAACAATCTTCCAGTTGTCTTCATTTTTTATGCCCACAATCATCTTTCCGAGAGATAAATGACGGGCATAAAAAATTTGGACAACAATTTTAATTTTCTTCTAATCTTGTTCTTGGGATTCATTGGTAACAGGAGTTGGATTAACAGGGATTTATGGAGTTTGATGACTCTGAGACAGTGTGGATGGAGATGTATAATGAACCAGAGTTAGAGTAGAGTATTTTAGAATGATTTTGAATTTTGATTTAGAGAGATTAGTAAGCCTCACAAATACAAAATTTTCATCAGGTAACATATTTTAGAATGTGGAGAAAGGCTCTCTTACAAATAGAGGGAAAACAAGGCTTTTTATAGCAAACCTTCAAAATATGATGTCGCAATAAGAGCAAGATTTTATAATTGCTCATAGTTTAGATAATTTGGCTTATCCCGTTGCAAACTAAACACTATAGTCGAATATGATTTCACATTCATTGAAGTTGAGTTAGTGACTGAGCAATATTTTGTAGTTCGATCCATTTAAATCGTCAAAACACTTTTGGAGGTATATGGCATTTAAGTTTTTCTATTTAATCTTATACATTTTATTCTGGGATGTGGTTTAATTTATTCAAGGGATTTTTCTGAATCAAAAATTTTTATTTTAATCTCATTGGAACGAGATGTGCCCCCCGTTAGAACGAAACCCATTTCTCATTAGAATGAAGTTGGCAGCTCATTGGTACGGAGGTTTGAGTTCGTTGAAATGAACTTCCGGTCCTTATTTTTACAGAGGTCAACATGTTGGAAGGTCGTTCGAATGAAATAGGAGGTTCATTCGAACGAGTCTTAACCTCGTTAGAACGACACTTATGATTTTGTTCGAACGAAAGTCCATTTTCGTTCAAACGAAATCCACCGCCTCAAATTTTGTGTTTTCTATAAAATGGACTTATGTGGATTGATTTTCTCATAATTTTTAGCGAAAAAAGATTTTTCATACATATCCCAAAAGTCTCACAAGTTTAGTTTTACAAATATACTTTTTGTTTTCCAAATCACATTCCCAAGGATGATCAGTTGAGTTTAGACAAAAATTAGATACACATACACAATCAAACCCTTGTAGAGTGATGCTTTATTGTCGATATTTCTAGAGATTTAATATATACAGCTGAAGAAGAAAGGATTTTACATACTGAGGCTGATTGGTGGATACAAGGGAAGAGTTGCTTCCTGCGGGTGGTATTTGACTGCATCACTTTTTATTACAGATTTGAAGATCTTTTTTTAGGAAAAGGGACAAAACCCCCACATGTTTTATTGATTATAAGATAAATATCCTCTCCTATGTGGAAATTACAAGCTCAAAATTAGGAAACAGACTTTTGGGAGCAAATAGCCAAAGAATTAAAGCTTAGAAAATAAATTTAGGTCTTTATAATAATCCCATTACAAGAAAATTAAATCTTTAATAAAAAATTTAACATCTCTAATGTAGATTCACCCCATAGCATCTAATTTGATAGCCCCTCTCACCAATCTACGAAGATCTAATCTTTCTTTGTAAACTAGAATAGAAGATGAAGTAATTCCAATATTTGCAAGACAATCATCTACCATATTGCTTATCTAAAACAGTGCTTTAAAGAGAAGTGAAGAAAATTAATTTTAGCTCTAATCTCTACTACTATGTTTAAATACTTCCAAGGAGGCTTCTAATACATATTGAACACATTGACAACCATTGAAGGGTCATTTTCAATTTGGATGAAGTCTATATGGTTCTTTAAGTAAAGTTGAATCCCCTTGTTTAATCTTTGAAGTTTCATCTCAAAGTTTATTGCTAAACCTCATGGACAAGAATAGGCCACCACCACATTACTCAAATGATCTCTAATGATACCACCATGATCATTAGGGATTGGGCCACCCTTTGAACCACCATCCACATTCAACTTGAACTAGGATTTAGGATGGGGTGTCATTTAATTTGAAAACTTCTATTCACCTTCTTCTTAAACTCAAGCTTGAACACCTCCTTGATATGATCATCTACAGGTCTGCAAATCATCTTAAATCTAATGCATTTGCAAATGTTAGATAAGAGGAACAATGAATTGAAAATGATAGTTTTTGGCATGATTGGATTACCATGAAAAACACAAGAGTTTATACTCCTCCAAATATCCCAACAAACCACCAAAGGTGTGATTCTACTCAGAAACTTATAGTAGTCTTGACTGCGTACTCTAATCCACCAACTCATTAAGAAAGGGGCAAAATTGGATCCATCCAAACTTATTCCCATCAAATAAAAAAAAATCCAAACTTGAACTACCACTTTGTCGTTTAAGAACATATGATTATTAGATTCAACATTAGCTAAGCAAGCCCTACATCTTGAAGTAAGGGGAATGCCTAACTTTGAGACATTCTTATCAATGGGGAGACAATTATTAGTTATCCTCCATATATTAATGGAGATTTTCTTACGAATATTCATATCCCACATTAATTCAACAATAGTAGACTTTAAAGATCTCCTCACCAAGGTGTTATATGTAGAATCAAAATAGAAATCACCTAAGTTTGAAGCCTTCCAAATCCATATTCCTTGAATAAACTCCATGTTTGCCAATGATATGTCTTTAACTTTCTTCATGTTCCTCCATGCCAGAGATCCTCAACTAGGATAATTGTTCCAAGACTTGTATTTCTTTTTCATAAAAGAAGTCCAAGGAGAGTTCTCAGTATAAAACCTCCAAACAAGTCTCAAATAATAGGCTTGAGAGATGATATGCAGATCTTTAAACCCCATACCTCCTTCCTCTATAGACCTGCAGAACTTCTGCCAGTTATATCATTAGTGTTTCCAACCTTTACTTGCATATCCTCTCCAGAAGAATTTGTTGAACATCTTGTGAATCATTGAAATAACATCTTTAGGGGACTGCATAGCTGATAAAATAAAAATAGGAATTGAATTTAAAATATGCAGATTAAGAGTGTGTTTGCCACCACTTGATAATTCTTTGGATAAAGAACCTTCTATTTTCTTCTGATGGAGATAATTAGACTTCTTTAGTAGATCACCTTATTTCTACCTTTAACCAGAGTGGACCCCAAACACTTGAAAGGCAGAGGCTTTAAATAGAGACCAGTACTAGAGTTAATTTTGTTTTTTAGGCCTATAGTACTTTTGGGGTCAATTGAGAATCCACTTTTTTGAAAGTTTGTTTTTTTGCCAGACATACTAGAGTAACTTTGGAGGAATATCAATAGGTTTTTCAATCTTCTCGTACAACACCTATTGAAAATTAATATATCATCTACAAAAGAAAGATGGGAGATTAGAGGGTTGCTTCCAGGGTAATAAAATGGAATAATTTTACCCTTTAAAATCAAATAATCAAGACCACTGCTCAACACTTTAGCTACAATAATGAATAGACAATGGGGTAAAGGATCCCCTTATTTAAGTCCTCTGGAAGATTTAAAATATCCCTTTGATTCACCATTCACCATTATTAAGAACTAAATAGTTGAAATAGTTCTCCATATCATGTCAATCAACCTCTCCCCAAATCCAAAATGTATCATCACATTAACCGAAAATGTCCAGTGAATTCTGTCATAGGCTTTTTCCATATCTAGTTTAACCATCAGATTGCATCCAGATGCCTTATTTACAATATGTTGGGCCATCTCTTAAGCAAGGAGAATGTTGTCTTAAATGTCTCTTCCCTTCGCAAAGGCATTTTGATTAGGAAAATGATATTAGGAAGAATTGTAACAAGTCTTGAACTCAGTATTTTGGAAATAATTTTGAAAGATAAGTTACACAAACTAATTTGTTTATAATACCCACAAGACTTGGGATTAATTACCTTTGGAATAATCACAATTATAGTGCTTGGCTAACTATTTCAAATAACATACCCAGCGAAAAAACTATTAATTACCATCACAAGATCGTGTTTGATGATCCTCTAGTAATATTTATAAAAGGATCCCCCAAAACCATCAGGACCTGGGGTTGTACCCTCATTAAGATCATTCACTTCTTTATAAATTTCAACTTCTCATGCAAAGTCTTCAAGAATTTCATTATCATCTTCATCAACTAGTTTAGGAATCAACTCATCCAACTTCAAAGAGTCTTCTTGGGGTTCTACCTGCATAACACTCTAGAAATGATCAATTAATAAGCCTGAGATTGATCATACATCTTCAACATTATTCCCATTTTTATCTTCAATTGACTTGATCCCCAACTTTCTATTTTTATCTCTCACACTTGCATGGAAAAATTTAAAGTTGAAATCACCTGATTTTAGCCATTTTATAGATGATTTTTATCTTCAAAATAATTCTTCATACTTCAAAGCATATAAAAGCTTAGACATCCCCAAATTTAGCTCAATTTTGTTTGCTTTCTTGTTATCATCTTTAAAAGTAAGTTCCAACTGCATCACATTATCTTCCATGTCTTTAACCTCTTGGAAAATGTCTGTAAATTGAATTTTACTCCATGATCTAAGAACCCTTTTTAGCCTCTTTAATTTTACTCCATTCCCACTACATCAATATGATCAGTCTAAGACTGTTCTACCACCTCTAAGAACTTCTCATGCCTAGTTCCCAAAGATTGAAATTTGAAAAGTTTAGGTTGTGCTTCCACACGACGAGAAAAGGATAGGAGCATAGGAGCATAATCTGAGGTAGTTCTGTTCAAATGTTGAACAAAAGAATTTGAGTAATTATCTGCCCATTTTTCATTAAAAATACATTTATGTGAGGCCTGCTACATCTCTATTATTGCTCCAAATGAACTGATACCCTTTGTATGCTTTATCCATAAAACCATTATCATTTATAGCTTGTATAAATTCTCCTATGGCTATATTATCTATTTCATTTCCTCCAATTTTTGTCTGCTTCCACAAGATGAGGGTTATCTTAATGCACATTTGAGATGTCAACTATATTATCCCACATAACTCTTCTCTCTTCTTTTCCACAATTACCATATAACACAGTTAGCAATATGTCCTCCATAAAAGAATGATGAGATAGCCTCACAGTTAACTATCACTCGGAGTTTGAAACAATAAAAACTATGGACTTTAAATCTCCAAAAAATCCAAATTTTACCATTCTCATTATTGCTAAAATTATAAAATCCCCATTTTAATATGTATTTATCAATCTTAATGGCATTTACTTTGGGCTCCAAAAGGGCTAAGACTAGGATTTTGTGAATTTTTAAAAGCTTTTTGATTCTTCAGGAGTTCTTTGCAGACCCTCTTACATTCCACACCATGAGACTTAACATTTGGGGATTTGGGGGGGGGGGGGGGGCAAGTGAATGATAACTTTGGTTCTTGATCTAGCTAATCTCCTTAGCATGGGGTCTATGAAGGTAGGTTTTTTTGCAGGCTCCTTAGAAGCTTCAAAATTATTCTCCTTAATCCTTTTGTTTTGCTCTTTATTATTTTACATGTATGATTGCATTTTGATCTCAAACTTCTTACTGAATTGAGTCAGGTCTTCAATTAAAGGAACCTACATAATCTCCTCAATATTTTCATCAGTTGCATGCAAGAGAGTTGCTGCATTTTTAAATTCATAATCAGAAATATTTGTAGCTCTTGAAGATAAGGAGAACTAATCTACAATCATAGCTTTATAGGGTTCAAAGTCCTCTTTTTGAATTTTATAAATATGATCATTGATTCTTCTAATAATTCTTTTTCTTTTTCTTGGAATAATATCTTTACAAAACATTTTGAGCTGAGAACTCAACATTTCTCCTTCTTCTACATTTTTATCCTTAATAAAGAGGTCTTCAACGCATTACCTTCTTGAAATTGACTCTTCTTTAGGTTATCTACAACACCTAACTCATTATTGATAGATACTTCCACACAATTTATCACATTAACTGGTTGTTCTTGATATTGACAAACTTAATTATCTTATTCTTCATCCACTAAGTCTTCTTCTCTTTGCAGACCTAGACTAGCATTCTTGATTTGACACTTAGTAATTGGCATTGTTTGACTCTTTTGAATCTTTTCCTCTTGAGCTTTGGGTGTGGTTTTAGAAATAGATTAATACTGAGTAGGGGCTTCTTGACTCTTCTCCTTGCTTATCTTAGCTCCATGATTCTAAACTTCATACTTATGATCTTGACTGCGTTCTACTTAGTGGATCTCTAAGTAGTCTATAAATCGATTCGTATCTGTTAAATTCTTAAATAGTGCTGATATAAAAAGGTTTTGCCCGAAAGGAATTTTTCCTAAATTCTTCTTCTATTTTGTTTGATTGATTAGTTTGGAATATTTAGATGGACTTTATCTTTTATGTTCACATAAATCTAATCCAGATAAAACTTGGCTAAAAATTGGATCTCTGTGTGTGTGTGAACTAAGATAAAATGAATCCATATAACTCGCATTTTCAAATTGGTATCAGAGTTGGTTACACTAATTTATTGTATGAAATTTTAGGATTATATGAATAATTGGTATAATAGGGTTCCGGTTTTTAATGGGTCTAATTATGCATATTGGAAAGCTCGAATGATGTCGGCACTGAAGTCGATTGACGAGTGAGTTTAGATTTTTTATGAAAGAGGGTGGACACCACCCACTGTGACGAATGACGTTGCCATAAGTCTTAAACATGTCACTGCCAGGACTGATGATGTCTTTAAATGGACTAATTTTAACTCCCGTGGGTTATGTGCAATTTCTGGTGCAGTCACTCCCAATGATTTTTATCGTATTATTATGTGTACCACATGTAAGGAAGCGTAGGATACCCTCCAACTCACTCATGAGGGTACCAATGCTGTGAAAGCTTGTAAACTACAAAATCTCACCACACAGTTTGAAACCATTACCAAGCGAGAGACTGAAACTTTTAATGAGTTTTATGCACGTTTATCCGATATATTAAATTCTAGATTTAATTTGGGTGAGAGAACTCCAGAGACGAGATTTATGACAAAAAATTGAGATCCCTTTCATTTTGTTTTATCCCTAAAGTCAAGGTCCTTAATTCATTAGGAATTTTAGATACGCTTAGGTTATAAGAACTTGTAGGAAACCTTAAAACTTATGAAATTGATATGTTCCCCAAAACTCAAAAGAAAAGGAAAATAGGGATTTCTTTGAAATCTGAGTCTAAAAAGAAAAAGGAAAAGGTTTTTTTATTCTGAGTCTGAATTTGATTTTGAGCTTTATGATCTTGCCTTGTTTGCAAAAAATTTCAAAAAAAATCTCAAATTAACTAAGCAAATTATTCCAAAGAAAATAAAAGTTTTAAGAAAAATAAAAAATGTCTATGAAGGCAAGAACATTTATGAGAATGATCAAGTGAGATGTTATGAGTGTGAGGTCAAGGGCAAGGATCACAAAGTCCATGAGTGTGACACTAGGCTAAAGGTATAGGACAAAGGCAAAGCTGTATACAAAGACAATCCTAGTGATAGTGATGTCGAGTCGATGGATTTTGGGGATGAATCACCGCATTAACCTAATTTCTTTGCGTTCACAGATATTCATGTTAGTACTTCTAGTTCGTCCCGCACTGGTGAGGACATTTCTAAGTGTGATAGCCTCGACAGTTTATTGAACCATTCTATAGAAAATAAGAGTGATGAGGATAATTCGATGGAGGGTGAATGTGGACATCAACACGCCTACGACAAACATTACAAAGAGTATTTGATAACCAAAAAGCAAAATAGAAGTTTGACTCTTAAAATGTTAGATTTAGAGAAGGAGGTGAAAGTTTTGAGAAAGTATAAGGTGTCTGTGAGTCAACTCGAGAAGTTGAAAGTTTTCATGTGTGAGAAATTGATTGTGGCTAGTAGTAAAAAGACTGATTTGGCTATCATTGTGGCTAGTCTTACGAGAGATCTTTCAGCTTTATTAGAGACTCATGAGAAACTTAAATCCCGTGTATTCCAACTCTATAAAGATCTCAAATGTGATGAAGAGGTCAAGATCACTACTGAGGACACATCTAAGAAGGTTGAAAATATATTCTTCGATCCCGTGTTAGGTTTTAACGAGAGGCAAGGAATGGGTTACGACGGTGCATCCACTTCCAAAGCTTTACCTAAAATGATTCTCGTGTTTGTGATAGATCTTTATGGGTCTCTACCTAATCCACTAAGGAGACCTAGCATACTAAGGAGATATCATCCTAGACGTTTTGATCAAGATAGACCCAAGAATGCCAATGTTTGTTCCCATTGCAAACAAATAGGTCACCTTCAAAAATTTTATTTTAAGCTAGGAAGAGTTTCACACACGCGTGTTCCCCGATATTCTCCCACGCAAGTTCACACACCATGTTCTCACACATACTCCCACACACATCTCCCCACATGATCTTGCACGTCACCATAGATATTTTGAGATTTTTTAGAGAAAGTATATTTTTTAGTCAAGACTTCTCAATGTTTGATAGAGGAATTTCAAAGGATGTCTACTCCTTTTGAGAACCCCTCTCGGACTAATGATTGAGGTTATGACTTGCATCTAGTATAGGGTGATTATAATCTTGATATCATTTGTACCTACGACTTGCATCTAGTATAGGATGTCTACTCCTTTTGAAAAGTCCTTTGGATTTTGTTTCCCAAAAAATTTATTTTATGTTAAGCAATGGAAAGGGGCTACGAAAGAGAAAATTCTCTTTGCGTTAAAAGCCACTGTTTGTAAAAGAGCCTAAACGATTACCAGCATACAAAAACAGAAGTACCAATGCCATTTTCTTTTTTCATTGATGCTTCTTTACACATGAGCATAATGATCTTCAAAATTTTGAGAGTGAATCCTTAAATATGCGATATTTTGAGGGGATTATAAAGTAGAAGATCAATGGGTTTGCACAATGGACTCTCTCGAAAAACATTAAATAGTTTGGAGTTATTGTTTTGAGAAGAATTTAAATTCACGGCATGTTGGATAAGTCGAGTCAATTTCATCTTATTCGACATTCTTACACCTAAGGTTGAAATTGAGTTCTTTATTTAGAAGTATCTCATTGAATTTATCTGCCTTTTTTATGAATGCTTATATTGATTTTCTCATGGAACTTGTTCACACAATTACATTTCGCTTTCATGATTAGGATATTTTAGTGACATTCCATGGTATGATATATTTGTACCTATAAGTACTTTTGTATACATATACTTTTTATACTTGAGAAAATTGAAAATTTACAAAAATTATTGGTATGACTTTTGAAAATTCATCGCATGTCCTTTATTGTTTATCTTTGTGATGTTATTTAATTTGGATTTGGGTGATGCTTATTTTAGCCATCCCAGATCTCTCCCTTCCCCGGTGGGGGGAAAAGGGGGAGTGAAGGTCTCACGCCCACTGTCTGTAAGAGTGCTTTGACCGTCATCGGTGTGGGGTAAATATAAAGAGATGGAGTCTCCAACCTATTTTTCACAAAATAGGCAAAAGAGCATGCCACCGCCTCCAGAGAGCTGCAGCAAAGACAAACTGATGCTTATGAAACCAATAGTTCACAGGTTTGGGGGCTAAGTTACGAAATGGGAAAGTGTTAGGCACCCATCCCGCCCTTTCAGTCTCTCATGGGCTTGTGTTACTGTTTTCTTTTATTTCTTCGTAAGGTGTGTGTGCGTGTATATATAAATGGAGATCAAAATCACCCGACTCATATCATGAACAAGATAGAGTGGGGTCATCCGTAGGAATGTTTCCAAAATAATATTTAAAAAATACGATGTATGCGTTCATCGAGATATTAATCGTTATGATGAAACGATAATATATGTTAGGTAAAAATCTAATAAGGATCACAAATATAATATGTATTAAAATAGTGTATAAATAAAAATGATGCAAATATGAAAATGAGAAAATTGGAAAAATTAAAGAAATTGAAAAATTGGACTCGAGTTTCGGATTTTAACCCGTAATGCCTATGTAGCCTTTAAAGGCATCAAAGTTCATGTAGTTCTCATGCGGCATAAGGGTGGTGTTTATCCCATAAATTCGAAGGAAAATTTATGATATGTGTGTGTGTAGAAAATGTATTTTAGTTTTGAGAATTATTGGTGGATAATCCCATTGGAATTTATAAGTGTAACCCTTATTTTCTTTGTTTTGAATTTTTTATAGAAAATAAAGTATGTGCAATATAACTAATAAAGGATGAAATATTAATTTGTATGAACTAAAGTAAAAGCTATATTAAGAATTTGCGTAACTAATGCAAGGATAAAGAAATTAAAGAGAGAGAAAGATTTTTGGACCTTCTTTGGGGGATTAAGGTTTGACTTGATCTTTGATGAGCTCCCTTGAATGTTGAGATGAATGTTGGATGAGATAGGATGACATTTTGCTAAATTGGGTATGAAAATGATGGGAATAAAAGATGGAAAGGAATTTCACACAAGGAAACTTCGTTGATTGCAAGAGAATGTTCTTGAGATCATTGATATTGATGGATCTGAGGTGTGCCTGGGAGTGAGGTCATGCCCTCTATTTATAAGGTAAGGGGGTACCGATAAGCATAGCCATAGACCTAGAAATCGGCAGGTAACTCTAGGCACACTGCCGATAAGTAGGGAAATGGACTTGCCAATCGACAGTCTAATGCATATTTTTTCAAAAAATGGCAACAAAACGCAATCCATTGATCTAAATCGCGCACGGGGCATACCTTTAGAAAGGTAATTTAGAGACCTTGAAGAGTAAATGGGCCACTCCTGGGTTCGGGAGTTGACTTTGGGTCAAATGGGTCTCAAAAGCGCTCATCGATACTTTGGATGGGGATCATCAGACGGTAATGGATCGTTCATCCAAACCGTAAGTCAGAATCGCGCACGGGGCAGACCATTGAAAATGTTATGTGAGGTATTTAGACATTCCAAAGAGCTTCACTCAATTTGGAGAGTTGACTTTGGTCAATCGAGGTCTGGAAATGCTCGGTGACCTTTTGGAGTAAAATGGGTCGTTCGTTCGCACCGTAAGGATGATTTATGCACAGGGCAGGCCATTGAAAAGGTTATTCAGTTCCCTTAGAAGATTCACTCAATCTATTTCAAGATACACCATTTCATTCATGGGGCAAACCATTCAAAAGGGGTTTTTCAGTGCCCTTCAAAGATTCAAAGAGATTTTTCTCTGACCCTGAAGTTGACTGGGGTTAAATCAGGGACTAGGAGCACCCGGTTGCCTCCAAATCGATTTTTGATGGTAAACTGGTTCGTTTGTCTGAACCATTATGCAATTTTCATATGGGGAATACCGTTTGCAAGTGTATTCAGATCCCTTTTAAGATTTAATGAGGTTTCGCTATGACAATAGAGTTGACTGGAGTCAAACGGGTCCTGGGAACGCCCGATGGCCTCTAAATCAGTACTCGGAGTATGATATAGGGTTTGTAATGAAATGGGGAGGTTCTAGGGACCTAAGTATAGACTTAGGGTGGTCCTAAAATGTGGTGTCTACAAATACTCTCGACGGGTGAGCTTGGAACAAGTGAAAGCCATCGAATAGACACCACATAATGATTTTGGAAAGAGGTCGATTCTGAGGACCAAAAAGGATAAGGATGATAGATTCAAAGGATCAAGGCCGATTCTGAGGACCTAAGGTAATGTTGGGTGGCCTATTCGAGCCAAGGTCGATTCTAAAAACCTAGGGTAGGGAACAACCAATTCTGAGGGCCGAAGCCAATTTTGAGTGCTTTAAGTAGGAACAACTGATTCTGAGGGTCGAGGTCAATTCTGAGGACCTTAAGTAGGAGAGACCAATTCAAGGGTTGAAGCTAATTCTGAGGGCTTTAAGTATAAGTGACCAATTCTGAGGGTCGAAGCCAATTCTGAGGGCTTAAGTGGGAGCGACCAATTCTGAGGGTCGAGGTCAATTCTGAAGGATTTAAGTGGGAGTGACAAATTCTGGGGGTCGAGGTCAATTCAGAGGGCTTAAGTAGGGTACGACCAATTCTGAGTGTCGAGGTCAATTCTGAGGACCTTAAGATGAGAGTGACCAATTCTGAAGGTTGAAGCCAATTCAGAGGGCTTAAGTAAAAGTGACCGAGTTTGAGGGTTAAAGATAATTCTGAGGGATTAAGTAGGAGACACCAATTCTTAGGGACGAGGTCAATTTTGAGGAACTTAAGTGGGAGTGACCAATTATGAGAGTCGAGATTAATTCTGAGGACCTTAAGTAGGAGTGACCAATTCAAAGGGTCGAAGCCAATTCTAAGTGCTTTAAGTAGGAGCGACCAATTCTGATGGCTAAGGTCAATTATGAAGACCTTAAGTAGGGGCGACCAATTCTGAGGGTCTAAGGAAATTCTGAGGTCTTAAGTAGGAGCGACCAATTCTGAGGGCTTAAGAATAAGTGACCAATTCTGAGGACCGAAGCCAATTCTAAGGGCTTAAGTAAAAGTGACCAATTCAGTGGGCTGAGGTCAATTCTGAGGACCTTAAGTGGGGAGCGACCCATTCTGAGGGTCGAGATCAATTCTGAGGACCTTAAGTAGAAGCGACCAATTCTGAGGGTCGAATTCAATTCTGAGGGCTTAAGTAGAATGTAACCAATTCTAAGGGTCGAGGTTAATTATGAGGACCTTAAGTAGAAGAGACCAATTTTGCAGGTCGAGATCAATTCTGAGGTCCTTAAGTGGGGAGAGACCAATTCTGAGGGTCGAGGTAAATTCTAAGGACCTTAAGTAAGTTGTGGGGCATAGTTTTCCTTGGAAAGTTTAGAGACTCCTCTAGGAAAAAATACTAATCCAAAGATTAGGTCCAGCCCTACTGGGGATTTTTTTATTTTGATAGTGTCCCTAGGAGACGTTGGTGGGGAGATATCCAATTGGATTTGGGAATTCCTCTGGAAAAATAATTCTGGGAGAAATTATGGTATTAATTCAGTTGGGGATTTAAGAGGCTTGAAAAAAATATTTTTCTTGGTAAAAAAAGTTCTAAAATTCATTTGCTAATTTTAGGAATTTTCTAGTATTTTTTGGGAATTTTTGTACAAAATTTGTGTAGGGGTGTTAAACGACAGTGGCAGAGTCTTTTGGATTACCTCGGGTAGGTGAAGGGACAGTGCCCATTGGTAAATTCTTATTTCCTCTTGAGACCACCTTTCTTCGATGTCCTTTTAGAATATTGATTTTCCACTAGGGATCTTGCAGGTGACCTTCTATCACTGTGGGATAGCCATTCAACACACGGGGGTGATCGGGGGGAACGCACAGTTGCATCTTCTATTGGCGCACGAGTTTGGCTACTCCAAGTATCTGGGGGAGAAAGTAGTCCAACGGGTGGTGGAGGATGAGGTGACATCCAATTCTAGTTCTTTCCCTTCAGGATTTTTTTACAGATTTTTTGTTATGACTGAAGGAGATTGGCATTGGCCATGCTGTATCCTTTGATGTAGAGGCATTGTACCTAAAAAGAGACTTTAAAATACAAAAAGATATGCATATTTTGAATGATTATCATGATTAAGTGGCTTACTCTACATGCACTTTAATTTGCAGCTGAGTTTTTATTTTGAGAAAAGTAGGAGAATGTGGAAATTTTTTCATATGTTTGAGTAGAAGATGGCCTACGAGGCTTGGTTGAAAAATATCTTCCCTTTTGAAAGGATATATTTTGAGAAAAAAGTAGGAAAAATGAGTTTTTTAGAATGCTTGAGTGGGGGAGGCCTTGGAGGCTTGGTTGGTATACGAAAGAGGAGATAGAAAGCTTGGTTATAAATTGGAGCTTGCTTCCTTCATTGGATTTTGCTAAATCTATTGTGTTGAAGAGATTGTAGTGATGTTGGAGCTATTGTCCTTGGCTTACATTCAAAGTTACTGTTGGTGACTAGGGATTTGTTGGTGGATCCTCAACTTGCAGCCATCACTTCGTGGAAGTCATACTATCACAATACTATGGCGGTGATACTGACAGAGGCCCTGAATGGTCTAGATTCTTGGCAGGAAGGCTGTTTTGACTTTTTGAGAGGCAACCCATTTATATTGTTCATGTGGCTATCAGAGAGATTCCGTATGGTGGTCCATCCTGAATATCCCTTAGCAGTTGTGCAGATTTTCTTTACTCTCTACTTTATCAACTTGGGTCTAAATATCGAGAGCAGGGAGAACTGGTCTGTGGAGTACGGGGCTCGCGGTTTGCGTTGGTCAGTGCCTTAGTGGGGAGAGTTGCAGACCATTCAATAACTGGGCGAATACCAGTTTGTTCAGTTAGTTGGTCTCGAGTGCCTTCGGTATTCCATCTAAGTAAGGGAAGTTTGGGGACCCCAAGATGTAAATGATGATGGGGCTAGTTCTTCTAGAAGGTGCGGGTAGGATCCTTGAGGAATTTTATTTGTGAACCTTTTATAATGATGTTGTGTTTTTTTATATTTGGGAATAAATTTGGGAAGGTTATAGTTTATTTAGGAGTAGTTTGGCTTGTTTTTGTTTGGCAGGGGAAGTTATTTGACTCCTTATGCTGATATAATTGTACCAGATTTTTTTTATTTATGGAATAAAGAAAATTTTAATTATATTGTTATGCCTCTTGATAAGATTTTTCATTTGAATTATATATACCAATCGATAAGGCATACATAATCCTTTTGTTCATATAAATGATAAAAATGAACCGTCGTTCTCGAAGATAAGAAAAGAATAGCATTTTGTGAAAAAGAAGGGGATCATGATCATGTGGAGCATATAAGCTGCCTACGTACCTCTCGATATTTTTAAAATTTTCTGAGTTTCATTTTTAAGTAAAATGATTTTTAAAGGATCAGGCCCTGCATAGTTCTAAGTAGAGGTAAATGAAGAATTTTTTTAGAATAAAAGGGAAATAAGAAGAGTCATATGGTGTCGAGATTTTGGACTAAGGGTAGAATTTTTTTAGACAGTCCAAGTTGACTGGATGGACCATCTCTTCCCCATCGAGGTTGGTGAGCATAGCGGTGCCAGCAGATAGGATCTTCTTCGCAATGTAGGGGTCGCTCTAATTGGGCTTAAATTTCCCTTTGTGGTCCCAGATGGGATCTATAATTTCTTTAAGGGCTAAATCCCCTTCTTGAACACCACGATCTTTGACTCGTTTGTTAAGTGATCATGATTTTCAGTGATGGTACCCTTGTATATAATATAGAGCCTTTAGCCTTCTTTTGTCCAAGAGTGATAATTCGTCAAGACGAATCTGATGCCAGTCTTCCTCGCTGACTTCATTTTCATGCATGACACGTAGTGAAGGAATTTCTAGCTCAACGAGTAGGATTGATTCCATGTTGTATACTAGAGAATAAGAGGTATCCCCAATAGATGCTCGAACTGAAGTGCGGTAGCCCCAGAGGCCGTAAGGGTTCTGATCGGCCCAATTTTGATAACTCTCGATCATTTTACTGATGATGGATTTGAGGTTTTTATTGGTGCCTTCAACTGTACCATTGGTTTGAGGTCGGTAGGGAGAATATTTGTGTCTCTAAATACCATACTCGTCGACCAATTATGTGACTTCTGCCTCAAAATGTAACTCATTATCTGATATTAGCTCTTGCAGGACCCTATATCGGCAGATGATATTCTTCTAGATGAACTTGGGCACCTTTAGCATTCAAAACTTCATATGACTTAGCTTCGACCCATTTTGTGAAGTAATCAATGGCAGCCAAGATGAATTCATGTCCGTTGAAGGCTTTGGGTGTAACTGTCCCTATGATGTCAATGCCCTTTGTAGAGAATGGCCAGGGAGAAGTCATGTTGTACAATTCTCGTAGAGGCAAGTGTTGGAGGTTGGAAAACTACTAGCATTTAAGACATCTCCGAACATAGGCGGTGCAATCCTAAACCATGGTAGTCCAATAATAACCCTGTTGGATGAGTTTCTTGATGAGCATATGGCCATTCATGTGGGGTCTGCGCTCCCCGTTGTGGACTTTTTGCATTATCTCTTTAATGTAAACCCCTGTGATGTAGTGTAAATAGGTTCCATCGAAGTTTATCTTGAATAGTGCTTTATCACAGATACTGTACTGGGCATCCAGTTTGAGGAGGTTTGCTCGGTCTTTCTTATTAGAATCCTGGGGATACCTACCATGCTTGAGGAGGCGCCAAATATTATAGTACCAATAATCAGCTATATCATGATCTTCTTCTGTGACGAGCTCAATGTGGTAGCAATGGGTAGGTTTAGCTTTCTTTTGGACTAGGAAGAGGGGCCATTGTTATTACTTTGGTCATATTAATCATGGAGGCTAAGGAAGATTGGGCATCGTCTAAGTTGTTCTTTTCTCAGAGTAGTTAGTGGAAGGTGATATCTTAGAATTAGGAGGCCAACTTTTCTAGTTGGGCGTGGAAGGGTAAGAGCTTCTCATCTTTGACTTTCCATCTTCTGAGGACTTGGACGATAATGAGGGTTGAATCCCCATAGACATCTAGGCATCAGATTCTTTTCTTGAGAGTGACTTTGAGGCATACCTTTCATGACTCGTATTCGATCATGTTGTTGGTGTAGGGAAAATACACCTTGATGGCAATGGGAGTGTGAGAGTGATCAAGGGCGAATAAGAGTATCCCAATCCCATACCTTTTCTTGTTAGCGGTGCCATCAAAGAACATTTGCCATCGAGGGTTTTCTTGGGAGGTACGAAGAATATTTTTATCCGGGAACTCAAAAATCCAAGCATCGATCTCTTCCATAGGGTAGTTAGCGAGGTAGTCAGAGATGGTTCTTGATTTGTATCGAATATTGCATATTTTTGCCCGTTATCTTTATGCATTATAGCACTTTTACGGTCCTAAATGCCTATAATTATGCTCATTTACCAAACAACCTTAAATTTGGATATATACATGCTTTGCAGGGGTTATTTGTGCTTTTGTAGGTATTGGAACGCTAAAAGTGAGGTTCGGTTGCATTTCGGAGAAGTTTCATCGTCGAATGCTACTTCAAGGGCAATTTGGTCCTTTTAAACTCACTATTTTTTATGTAATGAAGTTACCAACATGTAGATCATCAAATTATCTTTTCGTAGCCAGTAATAGTGCGTCATTCTGACTCCGTATGTGGAAGTTATGCCCATTTCCGGAAGGTTTCGGTATTTTCTTCTACTTCAAGGGCATTTTGGAAATTTCATACTGCATAATTTGAAGGGTTTCAAAACAGAATCATGTATAGAATTGAATTAGCTTCGCGTTGGTTCCGACCACGCCTCATTTCGATTTCGTATGAGGGAGTTTTAGTCATTTTCGTGCAACGCGTCAAAATTAGTTCAAAGGGAAAATTGGGTTGTCTCTAGCCCAAGGCAAATTCCAAAAGTGCGGTCGACCGGTACCAAAACAGAGGTCGACCGGTCCCATCAGATATGGACGAAAATTGGCTTATTTTGGGTTTTTTGGGTTGGTTTTGTTGGGGGTTTATTTTGGGGTATTAATAGAATGTTTGTGGCTTTTCTTAGAAGATATATCTTTCATTTTTAGGTTAGGGTTAGGGTTTTGAGAACTCAATTTCTCTCTCATTTGGGTTTGCCTCATTTGTGGATTGTAAGTGCACTATTCATCATCCTCTCCATTTATATAGTTGTATTTCTTGATTTCTTGCTTTGATAACTAGTTTCCTTGCTTTCAAATTAGTTTATTGTTGTTATTTATTGCTTTAATTAGTTTAGTTGTTGTTTAAAGTAGTTTAATCCATGTATTGTCAGTAGATAACAGGTTGGGATTGCGTTTCCGCCATTGATGGGCGTTGATCTCCGAAAATTAGGTTTTGTGTAAAATTGCATTTAATTGAAACCTCGCGTATTAAAGTCGTATTATTATGCGTTTAACTTTCTTTGTCACGTAACGTTAGTGTTTATAGCGGTAATCCGAATTTAAGATGCGTGTGACCATTTTCTGTTAAATGTTTAATCTTGCAACTTTGGGTTAAATTCCTTATTGTGTGATGTTTATACTTAATTGAAAATGCTCGATTAAATGTTTTCGAATCAAAATTCTAATTATTAGTTGTTTAGCCCATGGTGGGGACACGATCCCAACTCTCGTTTTATTAATTCTAGTTTAGACTTAACTTCTTAATTTTTCCCTTTTCTTTATTTCCAACTTATCACCTTTTACACTTTTATTTTAGGAGTATTAAATCCTATAAATTCCAGCAACTCATCTCTGTGGATTTTCGATACCCGACTTACTGCTATACTTGTATCGCAAGTGCAGTCGTAATTTAGATTTTTGTATTAAGGCAGTGAACAGAAAACAACGATTAGCGTTCTGACGCGACGCTACTTTTCACCCTTAATCGAAATGACGTCGTTGCCGGGGATGAGATTGTTTTAGAATTTATTTAATTTAGTATTTCGTTGTATTTTATTTCTATTTGTATTTTTTGCCTAACATTTTTGTAGGACTTCTACATTTGAGCATCTAGAAACGCTTGAATTTCTCGCGTGCGCATCTACTTTGTGGAATTCGCCATTTCGAGACATTTTGGGGGTAAGCATGTCTTATTCCAATTCTTTCGGTAATTGTTGTTATAATTTCAAAATTCTTGTAATCCTATGACTTTCGGTCAATACTTAGAATCCCAAATTATAACAAATTCAAATATTACTTTGGGCGAGTATAACGAAAGTAAAAATTTGGGTTATTGGAATTTCGATGATGATGATAATGATTTTGGGACTTTAACTCCTTATAATAGGAATTTGAAATGACTTCGAATAGTTTTCAAAATTCCTATAATAATGAGTTTTCGTTTAAGTCCGATGGTAATTTTCAAAGTTTCCATTTTCATGGATCCACACCTCGACCTATGACATTCGGTGAGGGTTTGCGTATGTATGAAAATGAGAAAATTGAAAATTGTTATCGGGAAGAAAATCGTTGTTGGGAACATGAGTTGGATTTATTATTTGAGTCCGACGACGATTTTGCTTTCGAGACTTTCGAAGTCAAGGAATGTTTTGATCCAAATGAAGTACTTGTGCCTACTTTGGAACAAACCATTCTAGACTTTGCCCATTGCGTAATAGATATTAAAGTGAGGATGAAAATGACATGATATCTATTTGCAATGAAATGATTTCTTCTTTGGCCCCCAAAGAAGAACATTTCATTGAAAATGATATCATTTTCAATGAAACTCAAACTTCATGCGATGATGATTCATCTCATGAGTTTGAATTTCTTTCATCCCCATTTTCATTCTCTACTACCACACCGGAACAAGTACCCGATGATTCGGTTTCAAACTTTAATGTTTTAAACCTTTTCGCCGATGAGGAGTACTTGCTCGAGTTTCCCTCCACAATCGCATCTTTGCCTTTGTGTGCGCCGCCTCCCATTCTAACTTCAAAATCTTTGGGAGGATATTCGGCTTTTCTCGGTCCCCACTTGTTTTTGTCACCTGTTCAATCCAAACCCCCCATCGTCCCTCCAAAAATTTTAATTGGCGATGGTTCATTTCTTCCGCCTTACACATGCCTTCCATTTTTAAACGGAATTCATATTTTTCGGAAGGCATGCTTGTATGTGAGGTTCACCGATTATCCGCCAAAGTCAAATCATTTTTATGGTGGACCCTCACCTATTTAGACTTCTAGTGTATAGTTAGTGTGGAGTCTAAATAGTAGGCTGTATATAGTTAGATTTTTTATCATTTCTTTCTTTTTATTTTTTATTTTCTTTTTAATTTAGTTTAGTGTAATTAGTTAACTTTTTATTATTTGTTTTTGCTATGCTCGGTACTAACTTGTTTTGTAGATTCTTTGGACTTGTTCTTATGGGGATCTCTCCACTTTTGGGTAATATCGCTATTTTCCTCTCTTTGACTTGGTTCTTAATTTACATTGAGGAAAATGTCAAGTTTTAAGTTAGGGGGTGGGGATATTCTATCCATTCCTATTTTTAGTCCATGTTTTTGCTCACATGTTAGTTACTTAGTATGCGTTTCTTAGAAAAATTGAAAATTTCAAAAAGATTTTCTTTCTTTTTTTTTCTCCTTTATTGGGCATTTTTGCCTTTGTTTCCAATGATAAATTTCAATAATTGCCCGATCCAATAGACAACCCAACGATACATGTTCTCGATTTTAGAAGTTATTAGACTTTAGTCTCACTTATTGATATTATGAATAACTTCATAAATTAAATTTTAATCCCATGAACACATGCACTTTTATGGTTATTTTGATTTGGTTTAAGATCTTTATAACTCGGTAATCTTTTGTTGCGTTGTATATACTTACATCGAGTAAGATTTGTACCTTTCTTAGTTTGTGAGTGTTATACATTATTCTTTCCTATTTGAAAACGTTGAATTCGTCGGTAATCTCACAATTCTTTCATTTGACCGTTCATTAATTGAGTTCATACTTGAAATGTGTTACTTGATCATGATTTTCATTTATTGTTTTGATTCGAGAATTATGTAAACTTTGTGAAATGATCATAGGCCCTCTTTGTTATATCACCCATATTAGCCTTGACCTCACCCTTATATGTTTACCCTCGTTAACCCCGTTGAGCCTAAATATAGCCTTTCGTTTCATAACCCCAATCCCATAACCAACTCTAAATTGGAGTTATATACCATACATACACCTTCCACACCTTTGTTTGGAATGTTACTTGGGATTAAATGATGATGTTGTGATGTCGGTTGCAATTTAGGCATATGAGAGTTTGACAAGTAAAGAAAAGAAAGTAGTGAAAAAAGTGAAGAAAACGAGAAAGCATAAAAAACAAAAGAAAACAAATGACAAAATGAGAAAAAGAAGAAAAGAAAAAGAAAGAGAAGTTTGTAAATGTTGTATATAGTTCAATAAGCTTTGATTACTCTCCCCGATGATATATCTAATGCCTTTTTGGAAGTTATTTTCCAATTTTAATATTGCCCGCATTTTCCTATTATCCCGAGTTTTCATCCCGAACACTTTGAATCCGTATATACATCCTTTCATTTCGTACCTTAGCCTAACTTACATTATAACCCTATTAAAGTCCTATGTGATCTTAAGTTGATGTAATTCAAAAGTCGAAATAGTTGTGATAATCTGTGAAAATGCATTTCGCCTCCTTTAATGAGCGGTATCCTTTCATTGAGATTACATTTTTCATTTTATATATAGCGTTCTTCATCTTTGACATGTGTGCGGCCTATTTTCCATTTACATTTACTCTTTATGCCCGCATGTCTCGTGTGTTACCTCCCTATTTCGAGTGATTTCGCTTGATGAGTGTAATGCCCGTGAGGATTGAATGTATGCTTGGTTTAATGTTTATCCGGTTTATATAAGTTTTTCGCCAAATCACACTTTGCATGTGCTCTCTCCCTTCCCACATTTTAAGGTTTCAATTCTATGAGGTGCATTCTATAATGTTAATCATGCGGGCTTTTGTTTGAATTCATTCACTTTGCTAATAATGCGTATGAAATCCTTTTCGCCATTATTGGGCTTGCCGCGTGTTCGTTTGGGCTTATTTTGAGGAAACCATGTGATGTTTTTGGGTACCATCCCTGAAAACCCTCACGAGACGATACTCGTCCATTAAGGTAACCTAGGGGTTTAACGGCTTATTGCATATGCTAAATGCAATCGTGTTCCCTACGAAAGTGTCGATTATATTTAGATGCACATATGCGTTTTGTATTTCCTTATGTGTACTAGTTTTGTTTGTTTCATCACTAGGGACTAGCAATGTTTAAGTTAGGGGGTGTGATTCGTATCGAATATTGCATATTTCTGTTTGTTATCTTTATGCATTCTAGCACTTTTACGGTCCTAAATGCCTATAATTATGCTCATTTACCAGAAAACCATGGATTTGGATATATACATGCTTTGCAGGGATTACTTATGCTTTTGTAGGTATTGGAACGCTAAAAGTGAGGTTCGGTTGCATTTCGGAGAAGTTTCATCATCGAATGCTACTTCAAGGGAAATTTGGTCTTTTTAAACTCACTATTTTTTATGTAATGAAGTTACCAACATGTATATCATTAAATTATCTTTCTTTGGCCACTAACCGTGCGTCATTCTGACTTCGTATGTGGAAGTTATGCCCATTTCTGAAAGGTTTCGGTATTTTCTTCTATTTCAAGGGAATTTTGGTAATTTCATACTGCATAATTTGGAGGGTTTCAAAGCAGAATCATGTATAGAATTGAATTAGCTTCGCGTCGGTTCTGACCACGCCTCATTTTGATTTCGTATGAGGGATATACAGTCGTTTCCGTGCAACGCGTCAAAATTGGTTCAAAGGGAAGAGTGGGTTGTCTCCAGCCCAAGGCAAATTCCAAAAGTGCGGTCGACCGGTACCAAAATAGAGGTCGACCGGTCCCATCAGATATGGACGAAAATTGGCTTATTTTGGGTTTTTTGGGTTGGTTTTGTTGGGGGTTTATTTTGGGGTATTAATAGAATGTTTGTGGCTTTTCTTAGAAGATATATCTTTCATTTTTAGGTTAGGGTTAGGGTTTTGAGAGATCATTTTCTCTCCCATTTGTGGATTGTAAGTGCACTATTCATCATCCTCTCCATTTATATAGTTGTATTTCTTGATTTCTTGCTTTGATAACTAGTTTCCTTGCTTTCAAATTAGTTTATTATTGTTATTTATTGCTTTAATTAGTTTAGTTGTTGTTTAAAGTAGTTTAATCCATGTATTGTCAGTAGATAACAGGTTGGGATTGCGTTTCTGTCATTGATGGGCGTTGAGCTCCGAAAATTAGGTTTTGTGTAAAATTGCATTTAATTGAAACCTAGCGTATTAAAGTCGTATTATTATGCGTTTAACTTTCTTTGTCACGCAACGTTAGTGTTTATAGCGGTAATCTGAATTTAAGATGCATGTGACCATTTTCTGTTAAATGTTTAATCTTGCAACTTTGGGTTAAATTCCTTATTGTGTGATGTTTATACTTAATTAAAAATGCTCGATTAAATGTTTTCGAATCGAAATTCTAATTATTGGTTGTTTAGCCCATGGTGGGGACACGATCCCGACTCTCGTTTTATTAATTCTAGTTAAGACTTAACTTCTTAATTTTTTCCTTTTCTTTATTTCCAACTTATCACCTTTTACACTTTTATTTTAGGAGTATTAAATCCTATAAATTCTAGCAACTCATCTCTGTGGATTTTCAAAACCCGACTTACCGCTATACTTGTATCGCAAGTGCAGTCGTAATTTAGGATTTTGTATTATTGTGGTGAAACGAATTCAACTATTAGCATTTTGACACGACGCTACTTTTCACCCTTAATCAGTTCTTCCTTTCATGGCTTTTGCGTGACATACATAATAACAAATTAGGCTAGCAGCATCAACCATCAGGCCATTCATCTAGACAGGGTAGGTTTCTAAAGCAGTTACTTGATAGGATCCATTTGAGATATAAGTTTGATGGTAAAAGCGAGCATGTAGTGTCATAAGTTTTCCATGACCCAGACAAGGGTGACACATGCTTTCTCTAAGGCAGTGTAGTTAACTTCGTACCCGTCCAACTTACAACTGGCATAATAAATGGCTCTCCCTTTGCAAGACTTCTTAAGATATTCGGCCAACAAAGCCCCAGTTGCGGTGTCTGTTACAATCAAGTATAGGAGTAAGGGTAAACCAAATTATGGTGGCATGAGTACTGGAGGTCGGGTTATATATTGCTTGATTCGTTCAAAGGCCTCCTGGAAAGCTTCATTCCAAACCTTACTTGAATCCTTTCGAAGGAGTTTGAAGATGGATTCAGAGATGGAAGCCAACTGGGTGACGAACCTACTGATATACTACAATTTTCCAAGGAATCCCCGAACTTACTTCTCCTTTCGGGGTTGTATCATCTCGAGCATGGCTTTTAGTTTGGTAATATCATCTTATATCCCTTTCTCACTAACCATGAATCCCGAGACCTTTCCTTTGGTAATGCTAAAAACACATTTATGTGGGTTAAATCGCATCTGGTATCACCGTAGTCACTCGAAGAACTTTCGGAGAGCGAAAACATGACCTTCCCTAGTCTTATACTTGATAATCATACCATCCATGTAGACCTCGACTTCTTTGTGTATCATCGTACAAGATGCTTGTGGTAGCCCTCTAGCGGGTAACCCCTGCATTTTTTAGACCAAACGGCATACCGGTGCAACAGAAGGTTTTCCAAGGGGTGATGAATGAGGTTTTCTCTTGATGATCTAGGTGTATCTTGATCTAGTCATATCTAGAAAAACTATCAACAAATGATTTAAGAGCATGACTAGTCGTATTGTCTACAATCATGTCGATATTAGGTATTGGGTAATCATCCTTCGGAGAGGCCTTGTTCAAATCTCAGTAGTTAACGCACATGCAAACCTTCCCTCCTAATTTCATCATGTGTACGATGTTATCTAGCCATGTGGGATATTTGATCACCCAGATGAAGCCTACGTTAAACTGTTTGACCACCTCCTCCTTAACCTTGAGTGACCATTCATAGCGGAGCTTTTACAGTTTATGTTTGACCGGTTTTCACTGGGAACATTAGAATCTCATACTAAGCTATCTCAAGATCAATTTCGGGCATGTCGTCTTAGGACCATACAAAGACGTTCACAAATTCCTTCAATAATTCCTCGAGTTACGTGCACTCGTGATTGTTAAGGGTAGACTCTATCCTAATCTCACACAGTTGGCTAATAGAAACGCGATTAATAACAATATTTATATCTTCATTAACTTGAACACATTTATGTTGTTTATTATTAACCATATTAAGATCAGTTCAGAATTATTCATTTGTAAAATCATCATCATTAAGAGTTTTATTAGAATCAAGCAATTAATATAAGGCATAACAAGATACTCAAAATCTTCATTTATTTCATTATTGGGAAATATAGAGTTGAGAACCTCATCGAACGAGGTCTCAATTACATTATGATCAGTATAGGGAGGAATAACAAAAAAAGAGAAAATGGGATAAGCATTTGGGTTTCGTTGCATTTCAACGGGTGGAATTGTATAGCGTGCCAGTTGAGGAGAGGTGCATCAGCAATTTTGATAAAGAGGGATGGATGCGATGATATAGTGCTTGAGTGGATCTTGTAGAGTGTCAGCCCCAGTGTCTTCAAGTTAAATGAATCCTCGGAGTCACTTCCCTCAAAATTTTCGGAGTCAATAAGTGGTTAGACATGATGCTGGGAGCTTTCAACCCATGAGTAGCTGTCTTGGAAAAAGATCTCCATTCCTAGCTTCATCTTCTTGTCCACATGATTATACCACAGTTCGGGAAAGTCGCAAAAGGGGAAATCTTCACCCTATTTGATGAATCTTACGTTTAAGGAATCCCTTGAGACAGGCTTGGAACTTTCTACCCTTCCCTGTAATCGAGGTTGGCGGATCATTATCAGTTCCTCTGATGATGGTTAATAACCCAAGCCATAAGGAGGAAAGGCTTTCTTCAGTACTATGGGTTTAAGCATCCTCTGTTGTTGTTGTCCCAACCCCAGTCCATACATGAAGTGTATGTTTTTAAACATATGTACCACATTGACGTTTCTATGAGGGTTGTGTTCTGGACATAATCTATCTTTGAAATCATGCCTTGCTAGTAGCGGAAGTGAAAACCAGACAAAAGCATATCATTTACCCCATGTTGTATCTCTAGTACTAGATTACTGGCGCTTGCATTCTAAGTATTATCATCGTCGCCCAAGAAGGTGATGACCTTCCCATTGGCGAACACTTGAGTATCTGATGGAAGGAAGAAGACACACGCTTGATAATATGGAGCCATGATCGTCCAAGCAACAAGTTCAAACAAGTCAGGATATTGATGACTTGGAACTCAGTAACTAGATTTATAGAGTAGTCCCCTATTATAATCTTTATGGATCCCATCACTTTCAGATGGGTATTATTATAAGCGCGCACCACGGTAGAGGTTGGAGCAAGGTTTCTCACTTTTAGTCCCAAGACGTTGAGGGTTCTCAACGGGAAAACCTCGATAAGCGAAAGAAAGACAGTATTTCCCATGACTTCGACAGAGATATTGAGAGCATATTTGTGATTTGGACCATACTTAGGGATTTATTCTTCGGAGAAGGAAAGCATTCTAGTAGAGGTTAGAGATCCAACCAGATTCACTGCTTCTTTTGGCGTGGTGGAAAGAGGGACTGTGGGCCCATGAGTAGTTTGATTAAGTCATTCTGGTGAAGCTAAGAAGACATAAAGAGTTCCCAAGAGTGATGTTAGCTTGGGTTTTCTTCAACTGGTCAAGGATCTTTCTCTCCTCGAGGGTCATTTCCGACATAGGAAGTTTTTTGACACCTTTTCCCTAGTCGATCATTGATGATTATGGGTTTGAAACTTGGTAATGCCTCCCTGGTTTAATTATATGGTTCACAGAAGAGGGGAAAAATAGAAACCCCATTTCCTCATATATCTCGAGTTGTTCGGACACCTTGTTAATCTGTCCTAACAGCTTCTCAAACGATATCATTCCACATATACTGACTACTGGGCTAGTCTTGTCTGGGCTTTGATCTTCATCTGAACAATCGAATTCGTCCCGCCATCCTATGGAAACAACATCTTCCTTCCATGAAAAGTCAATACATTATATAACTTCAACGGCCTCTTCGTATATATCTTCCCACTTAATGAGGAGATATAAAAGCGAAGGGACCAGGCGCCCTTATATTTTTAAAGCATCAAGTAGCTTAGACATATTGCAAATTTCACCGGTTTGTCGAAATAAGTCTGTCGTGATCTGGATGACATCATCTAAGTTGACTCCATCGGTAGGTACCACCTAATTATCTTACTCTTGAGCCCATTTTTGAGCTTCCAAGAACAACGTATTGTATCTCTGGTAGTCAATGGTCATCTTTGAGGGAAATTTCAGCCCGAACTCTAGAAGTTGGTTCAATACTGTGGATAATTACATATCTTTCCCTCTAGAACGAGTACGAAAAGTAATTCATCCTCGTGTAAGGAGTCACAGAACTTGATCGGAAAAGAGGTAGGGTGTAGGAGAAAGTACGGGCAAACTTGGAGGGGTTTAGGGGAATATATGGGTATGATGGGTGATTTACTAGGTACAATCTGGGAAGATGGATCAAATTTTGGGTTTTCTTTTATGAAGATAACATTTGCATGATTTGGGAGTGGATTGTGGGTAGTGTTTGGTTTAGGATTGGCTAATGGGGAGATGATACCCCAATCAATCAGAACTTGGATTACATTTCGAAGGTGGAAACATTGATGTGACACCCCGCCTAATTAAATATCGGGTGATTAGTCCTTTATTAAATTAAAATCAAGGTGAATGGTTGGTTCATTCTTAGCATCACTGTCTCAAAATAAATAATTCCAATTTAAACACCCTAAATAATTAAGTTGTGTCAAAACAATTTAAAGTTTTATTCCAATTTTAAATTCCAACGTGAAAAACTTTTTAAATAATCATCAACTTAAGAATCACACAAATAGTAAGGATGGCAATCAACACAAGATAATTAAGCCGTCTATATTAATCAAACCAAGTTAAAGAACCATAAATGATTCATCCTGACAAGAGTTAGCTCCCAATGATTACTGAATACTGGAAATATAAAAAAATACAAATCTCTGACAAATCCAAACGGAATAGGAAATCGGGCGACACATGCCCTAACTATAAAGAACTAAAACAAGAACTGAATCAATGAAGAGGTCGTCTAAAGCAAGGGTCTGCAACTCCCACATAATCTGCAGCACGTCCAATCCAAAGAACCTATACCTGACGCCCCTATGGCTGGGCACCTGTAATACATACATATATATACAAGAGAGAGAAAAATGACAGAAGACGGGTCAGATCCTGAGTGTAAAACAGTTTTAAAATAGTTTAGCAAGTATTTAAAATGCTTACCATCTAATGTAACAACCATGTTAGTATGCGACACTCTCTTGAGAATTCTCACCTCTCATCTAGTGTGCACGCCTACCGTACTACTAAATTTCATCAGTCCATCTAACTTATCGCCCATAAGTTTTATTTTCAGAAATAATAAGGTTATGATGTTAAGTTTAAAGGTCCATCTCTTCAAGATTACTTAGTGCAACTCAATACTGTTACAAAGTTCCCGAACACTTATTATAAAGTTGGAGCAATTATTCATTACTAAACTAATTAAATGCACAATAGAAGATTTCCATATATACGTATATATATTAATCACTCATATAATATATATATATATATATATACTATCGGCACCCCACATAAAATCTATGGTGTTGGCATACTCTGCTATCAAGTCCCCGTATCTCTCGTACTAAGGGAAATAGTAGTTCGGAATCACTCTCGAACTGTATTAACACAATACACACAAAATGGAGGCGAAGCATAGTTCCAAGTCACTAAGAGGTTAACACATACCCCTCACGTCTCTTAGGATCGTCTGACTATCATTCTTAGATAGCCTATACCAAGGAATTCTATGTTCTAGGGTACAAGTCAATATCTCCCATAAAGGTCCCATCAAGATAAGACTGTCCCGGAGCAGCAACCTGCGTGATAAAAAGTAGCGCGGGTATGCTTATTCACAAATATAGTATATAATATATGTACCCAGTCACACGGCCATATATATAGATATCTACATTTTCCAATTAGGTTCGCCCATGACCCATAATTATTGTTAACTATACTTAGTACAATTTTACCCAATTATCTCGCTTAAAGGATTCATCTCTTTTATACTCACTATAATCATTTCATACTTACTTCTCATCTCTCAAAGTATTCTCTCTTACTAAGCATAATTTCAGTAGGCACACCCTCCCTAACCTTCTGGTCTAGGTCTTTCCCAAGTCTCTCAATTCTTTAGTGAACGTACGCACAATTTCCAATGTGTGACGAAATCCCCCGTTAATGCACAATTTCATCCCATATAAAATTTCACTCAATGGAATCTACTTAGACGCTACTGGTCCTCTTCATGACCTATTATCTTCTTTAAATGATATTCAAGGGTTCCTATGTATTTTATCCGGATTAAACAAAAAGGGGAAAAATAAGCAGTTTTCCAGGAGGGGTTGATCGATCGAGGAAAGGGGTCGATCGATCGACACTCTTCGGTTGATCGATCAATCAAACAGTTCTTGCCCAGAAACTGCAAATTCGACCAACGGGTTTCATTCAACAATTTTCTTCAAAACTCCATTAATGAACCCCAAACTCCCAAACAAGTTTACTACTGATTACATATACCTTTATACTTGATTTCCTACGTGAAGCATGTACAAATTGATCAAAGGTATTGAATTAAAGGGATAATTCATCTAAATTACCGAGAACCCTAATTTCACAATGAATTTTCCATCTTCAATTCTTTTTCCAAATTTTTCACTTCTAAACCCATACAATTTTGTGGGTAATCCTCTACGTATGTTGAGATTTCCAGCATATATTCATTTCCTCTAAAGCATGTGATTTAAACTCTCTAAATCATTAAATTCTTCATGAAATATATAATTATCAATCCTATTCTAACATGCGTGAAACATTAACTAGAAAAGGAGCAAGATAGATACTTGCCTGGGATTCAAAAGTCTGATTTGTTGGTGATAAGGATATGGTTGCGTTCCTCGTCTTACGATCTATGTTTTAGTGGTGGTGGTGGTACAATTGAATTGGTTCTTGGCCTTGGATTTCTTGGAAAGCTTTTCCTTCATTCCTCTCACCGCCGTTATATATTTTTGAGAGTGTTAAGCCTAGAAGACTCTTTTAATATTTGATAATAATGCCCCAATTTTCGTCATTAATTTAAGGTCTAATTTGGAAATGACTAAATTGCCCCTCTGGGGTGCCGGTTAGGCCTAAAAACGTTCTGATACCCAAACTAAACCCCCGGGTACACTTTCCTGACTATCTCGACCCTTCCGGACACGTCAGCTCACTCGAAATGACCATACAGGCGATTTATAATTTATTCAATTTTTACAATAATAATAATTTAGTCTCGACATGACACAGGCGCGTCCCGACTTAATTTCCATAATTGTCATATTATTCACTCGTGAGAATTTTAATAAATACAATTATACATATTACTTTACCCATTGAGTAATATTCAATAATTTCCCAATAATTACTAACTCTCATTAAGCTAGTAAATATTTAAAATAAATTTTCGAATTAATATTAAATTAATAACTCAATTTAAATTTAATAAATCCCCAAATTTAAAATCTATAAAAATACGGGCTATTACATACTTCCCCCTAATAACAGAATTTCGTCCCGAAATTCAAAAAATAAGGCATACCTGGTAAAAATAAATCTGGATATCTTTCGCGCATATCTGCCTCGCGTTCCCAAGTGTACTCCTCCACATTATGATGCTCCCACTGGACCCGTACAAGTGGAACTACCTTCGACCTCAATTTCCTCTCGCTCTGGTCTTAGATAGCCACTGGTCTCTCCTTATAAGAATTGTCTGGTTATAAGTCACTCTCCTCTATCGCGATGTGGATGTGAGCCATATCATCCTGAAGATATCGTCTCAACGACGTTATGTGGAATACATCAAGAATACGGTGCAAGTACTCTGGAAACCCCAATTTGTATTCCACCGGCCCTATCCTCTCGATAATGGGAGATGGTCCTACGTATCTTAGAGACAACTTCCCTTTCTTCCCGAATCTCATTACTCCTTTCATAGGAGACACACGCAGTAATACTTGGTCCCCCACGCTAAACTCTCGAAAGGACCATTTTGTGTCGGCGTAGATTTTCTGTCGGTCCTGGGCTACCCGAATGTGATTCCTGATAATCTCAATCCTAGCTAAAGTCTCCTGAATTACCTCTAGTCCGAGCAATTTTTTGTCCCCCACCTCTAGCCAACAAGTGGGAGAACGACAAGGTCTGTCATACAACGCCTAAAATAGGGTCATGCCGATCGTGAACTGATAGGAGTTATTATAAGCGAACTCCACCAGTGGAAGATACGGCTTCCAACCACCTCCAAAATCAAGGACACACATGCGCAGCATATCCTCCGGCATCTGACTGGTACGCTTTGTCTGCCCATCCATCTGTGGATGATAAGTTGAACTCAACCTCAACTCTGTACCCATGACCTCCTAAAAGCTCTCCTAGAAACGCGACACAAAAATCTTGTCTCTATCAGACACAATATCCAGAGGCACCCCATGTAGCCTAACTATCTCGGTAATAAATAGTTATGTATACTGGCCCGTGGTGTAGTCTGTCCATACTGGCAGAAAACGAGTTACCTTGGTCAACCGATCCATTATAACCCATATGGAATCGTGACCCTGCTGTGAGGTAGGCAACCCAATAATGAAGTCCATGGAAATACTTTCCCATTTCCACGTAGGTATCTCCAATGGCTAAAGTAACCCTGACGGTCTCTGGTGGTCCATCTTTACTATCTGACAGGTAGAACATTTGGACACGAACTTTGCAATATCCTTCTTCATCCCACTCCACCAGTACTGCCGCCTCATATCCTGGTACATCTTATCCCCTCTGGGATGTACCGCGAATCTAGACCCGTGCGATTTTGTCATCGCTGCAGGACGTAAGTCTTCTCCCTTCGGGACCACCAATCTCCCATTAAACCTCAAACACCTATCAGAACTTACTAAATAGGATTCAGCGCCCTCAGCTAAAATTTGTATAATCTGCTCCTACCAAAATGTATCCGCTGCTTGTGCCTGTATCACCCTCATAACAATCTTAGGTGTGAGTGACATAACCGATATAAAGGAACGAGCTACCGCATCCTGGTGTCCCAAATCTTTCCACTTTGCTTTCCATACTTCCGCTATGTCCCCGGTAGCTTAACACATCAGCAACTACGTTAGCCTTTCCCAAATGGTACTGTATCTTGAACTGGTAGTCTTTCATAAACTCCATCCACCTGCGCTAATGCATGTTCAACGCCCGCTGAGTGAACAAGTATTGCAGTGACTTGTGGTATGTGAACAAGTGAAATTTCTCCCCTAACAAGTAATGTCTCCAAATTCACAATGCAAACACAACCGCTGCTAGCTCCAGGTCGTGAGTGGGGTAATTTCTTTCATGAGGCTTAAGCTTACGGGAGGGAAAAGCTATAGACTGCTCCTCCTACTGAAGTAATCCCCTAGTCCCCATACGAAGGCGTCAGTGTACACAAAGTACTCCACTCCCAGTCTAGGCAAAGCAAGAACTGGCACCAAAGTCAACTTATCTTTCAACTCATCAAAATCTAATTGACAAGCATCATCCCATACATACAGTACTCCCTAGTGAGTCAGATTCATCAGTGGACCCGCTATCTTCGAAAAGCCTCGAATGAATTGCCTGTAGTAACCGTCGAACCTCAAGAAACTACACACATTTATGGGTGTCGTGGGTTGTCCCCACTTCCTCACTGCCGACACTTTGCTCGGGTCAACCGATATCCCCAAGTTTGACATAATATGCCTTAAAATTGTACCTCCCGTAACCAAAATCCGCTCTTCTCAAACTTGGCATACAGTTGATGCTCTCGTAGAGTCTGAAGAACCTATCTCAAGTGCTCGACATGCTCCTCCTCAGTCTGTGAGTAAATTAGGATGTCATCTATGAAGACGATGACAAACTGATCCAAGAACTCTCTAAACACTCGGTTCATCAAATCTATGAATAAAACTGGAGCATTTTTTTAGCCCAAACGGCATGAATATGAACTCATAGGATCCATATCTCATTAAGAAATCAGTCTTCAACAGGTCCTGCTCCCTAATCTGTAGCTGATGGTATCCTGATCTCAAATCTATCTTCGAAAAGAAGGTTGTTCCTCTCAGCTAGTCGAACAGATCATCGATTCGAGGCAATGGATATTTATTTCGTATCGTGACCTTGTTCAACTCCCAATAATCAACGCACAATCTCAGTGAACCATATATCTTCTTTACAAACAACACCGGAGCGCCCCAAGGCGAGGTGCTCCTATGAATAAAGCCCTGGTCCAACAACTGCTATATCTGATCCCGTAACTCCCTCATCTCCGCTGGAGCCATACGATACGGTGCACGTGCTATCGGCCAAGTGCTCGCCATCAAGTCTATGACAAAATCTATCTCTGGACTAGGGGGTAGGCCCGGTATCTCCTGGAATACATCCAAAAACTCACAAATAACTGGAATCGAATCCAATGGAATCAAAATATCCTTAGAGGTATCCTCCTCTATGTAATACAAATGGGTGGAATATCCTCCCTCTGGGCGAGGCATCGCCAGCAAAAAAATCTCCTGACCCAAAATGGCAAAAATAATACTCCTATCGAAATAATCTATCATGGCTCTAAACACAGCGAGCCATTCCATGCCAATAATGGAGTCGTGCTCATGCATATCTAAAACTAGCATGTCCGCAGGTAAAATCAAGCTACCAATCTCTATACCTACACCCCGGCATATAAAGAAAATCAAGAACCCATTCCCCAGTGGTGAGTCTACGTATGTAACTATACTCTCTACCGTGTCTAATAACCCTAAGGCCCGTGCAAAGTGAGTAGCTATAAACAGTGTGAGGCCCCAGTATCAAATAAAACCCGACCCATAGTGCCATGGATAGGAAACGTACCCTCAATCGCGGGTGGCGCCTGAGGTGCTGAGGCCTGGTGGACATTATAGACACGTCCATACTATAATTACCCCTGTTGGACTGGGGCTGCTGGGATGGCTAGTAGTGCTGGCATCTGAGCTGGCGCTGGGAGGGCGGCTGGAAAGAGAGGCCTTTATGGCTCATTACGGGCACCCTGCTGCTGTGGGGACATATCCCCCTCTGGGCAATCTTGATGCCTATGGACATTCTTGACAGAACCAAAACGCCTACCCTTAAAGTTTCCTCCCCTCTGTCCCTGTTGACCACGGCCCTATTGACCGTTACAACCCCGCCACTGGCCCCGTTGAAAATGTTGTTGGTCCTAATGGCCCTGCTACTGGCGGTGTTGGCCCTGCTGGCCATGCTGATTGGACTGGCCCTGCTGGCCCTATCTATAGCCACTAAGTCCCTGCCTAAAATCACCTGATCGGAATCGCTTGGCAGGTTACCCCTGATGGGAACTCTACTCACTGTGACGTGTCTGCCCTTGGGCTGCTGGTGTCCCACCAGTATTACGGCCCCCTGTCCGGCCCTGCTGACTGGACTTCCCTGCTCGTTTACTCCCCTGCTGATGGAAGCGGTGATCCTGGTAGTGCAACAGAGCGGCATTGAGTACGTCAGTGTAAGTACCCAACGATAGATTACCTATGAGGTGCTGACGAATCCTCCAGGCCAATCCATCTAGAAATAACAAGATCTTCTTCTCCTCAATGGTGCCTCATTCGGCACTATAGTGAGAAGTCTTGTGAAATCCTCCCCATACTCATCAATGGTCATACTCTCCTGCTTAAGATTCAGTAACCTCCGCCTCATCTCAGTCTGCACGGTGGATGGGAAATACTTGCGGTCAAACCGCGCCCAAAACGAATGAATCGATATGCTATCCCTCTCCTCCAAGGTGGTGGTGGACTCCCACCACTGCAATGCGGCCCCCACTAGCTTGAAGGAAGCCAGTAAATGTCTCTGCACGTCAATGCACTCATGCATATGCAGATGCCTCTGGATATCCTTCTTCCATTGGCTGGCAATCACAATGTCTGAACTACCCGAGAACGAAGAGGGATTCACCTACTGAAAGGCATCCCTGACCCATTCCCATGCAGTGGGAAGCTGTGCTGGTACTGGCACTACTACCTGAACCTGGGGTGGAGCCTACTGCACCACCACTAATGCGACATTCACCGCCTGAGCAACAATAGTGGCTACTTCAGTTGCATTCCTCATTCCCTAAGTCGGAGCTGCTGGCTGCTCGGGCTGGGCATTCTTATCTAAGGGTGTGCATCTCAGAGGCATATGAAACGAGGAGGAAGTTTATAAGTCTACAGTTATTATCAAATCTCAAATAGCTAAAGACGTAAGCATAAACACAAGAATACAACAGTCCTAAAAATAGGGCTCTATATCAAAGACGCTAAGCTGGAAGTAAAATAAGCCGTACAGATCCTAAAGGACACTAGAACCTAATGCTCTGATACCACCTGTGACACCCTGCCTAATTAAATACAGGGTGATCAGTCCTTTATTAAATTAAAATCAAGGTGAACGGTTTGTTCATTTTTAGCATCACTGTCATAAAATAAATAATTCCAATTTAAACACCCTAAATAATTGAGCTAAGTGCCAAAACAATTTAAAGTCTTATTCCAATTTTAAATTCCAACGTGAAAACCTTTTTAAATAATCATCCACTTAAGAATCACATAAATACTAAGGATGGCAATCAACACAAGATAATTAAGCCGTCTAGATTAATTAAACCAAATTAAAGAACCATAAATAAAATCATCCTGACAAGAGTTAACTCCCAATGAGTACTGAATACTGGAAATATAAATAAATACAAATATTTGACAAATCCAAACGGAATAGGAAATCGGGCAACACATGCCCTAACTATAAAGAAATAAACCAAAAACTGAATCAATGAAGAGGTCGTCTAAAGCAAGGGTCTGCAACTCCCACATAAGTTGTGGCACATCCAATCCAAAGAACCTATGCCTAACGCCCCTGTGGCTGGGCACCTGTAATACATACATATATATACAAGAGAGAGAAAAATGACAGAAGATGGGTCAGAGCCCGAGTGTAAAATAATTTGAAAATAGTTTAGCAAGTATTTTAAATGCTTACCGACTAATGTAACAACCATGTTAGTATGCGACACTCTCTTGAGAATTCTCACCTCTCATCTAGTGTGCAGCCCTACCGTACAACTGAATTTCATTAGTCCATCTAACTTATCGCCCATAAGTTTTATTTTGAGAAATAATAAAGTTATATATTTAGTTTAGAGGTCCATCTCTTCAAGATTACTTATGTTACTTAGTGCAACTCAGTACTGTTACAAAGTCCCCGAACACTTATTATAAAGTTGGAGAATTTATTCATTACCTAACTACTTAAACGCACAGTAGAAGATTTCCATATATACGTATATATATTAATCACTCATATAATATATATATATATATATACATATACTATCAGCACCCCATATGAAATCTATGGTGCTGGCATACTCTGTTATCAAGTCCTCGTATCTCTTGTACTACGGAAAATACTAGTTCAGAATCACTCTCAAACTGTATTAACACAATACATACAAAATGGAAGCAAAGCATAGTTCCAAGTCACTAAGAGGTCAACACATACTCCTCACGTCTCTTACGACCGTCTGACTATCATTCTCAGATAGCCTGTACCAAGGAATCCTATGTTCGAGGGTACAAGTCAATATCCCCGATAAAGGTCCCATCGAGATAAGACTGTCCTGGCGCGAAAACCTCCGTGATAGCAAGTAGCGCGGGTATGATTATTCACAAATATAGTATATAATATATGTACCCAGTCACACGGCCATATATATAGATATCTACATTTTCCCATTAGGTTCGCCCATGACCTATAATTATTATTAACCGTACTTAGTACAATTTTACCCAATTATCTCGCTTAAAGGATTCATCTCTTTTATTCTCAAATATAATCATTTCATACTTACTTCTCATCTCTCAAAGTGTTCTCTCTTACTAAGCATAATTTCAGTAGGTACACCCACCTTAACCATCTGGTCTAAGTCTTTCTCGAGTCTCTCAATTCTTTAGTGAACGTACGCACAATTTCCAATGTGTGATGAAATCCCCCGTTAACCCACAATTTTATACCATATAAAATTTCACTCAATGGAGTCTACTTAGACCCTACTGGTCCTCTTCATGACCCGTTATCTTCTTTAAATGATATTCAAGGGTTCCTATGTATTTTATCCGGATTAAACAAAAAGGGAGAAAATAAGCAATTTTCCAGGAGGCGTCGATCGATCGAGGAACGAGGTCGATCGATCGAGGAACGAGGTCGATCGATCAACACTCTTGGGTCGGTCGATCGATCAAAGAGTTCTTGCCCAAAAACTGCAAATTCGATATACGGGTTTCATCCAACAATTTTCTCCAAAACGCCATTAATGAACCCCAAACTCCCAGACAAGTTTACTACTGATTACACGTACCTATATACATGATCTCCTACGTGAAGCATGTACAAATTCATTAAAGGTATTGAATTAAAGGGATAATTCATCTAAATTACCAAGAACCCTAATTTCACATTCAATTTCCAATCTTCAATTCTTTTTCTAGATTTTATTCTTCTAAACCCATACAATTTCGTGGGTAATCCTCTACATATGTTGAGATTTTCAGAATATATTTATTTCCTCTAAAGCATGTGATTTAGACTCTCTAAATCATCAAATTCTTTCATGAAATATATAATTATCAATCATATTCTAACATGGGTGAAACATTAAATAGAAAAGGAGCAAGATAGATACTTACCTGGGATTCGAAAGTCTGATTTGTTGATGATAAGTATATGGATACGTTCCTCGTCTTACGATTTATGTTTTGGTGGTGGTGGTGGTGGTGCAATTGAATTGGTTCTTGGCCTTGGATTTCTTGGAAAGATTTTCCTTCCTTCCTCTCATTGTCGTTCTATCTTTTTGAGAGTGTTAACCCTATAAGTCTCTTTTAATATCTGATAATAATGCCCTAATTTTTGTCCTTAATTTAAGGTCTAATTTGAAAATGGCTAAATTGCCCCTCCGGGGTGCCGGTTAGGCTTAAAAACGTCCCGAGACTCAAACTAAACCCCGAGTATACTTTCATGACTATATCGACCCTTTCGGACACATCGGCGCACTCGAAATGACCATACGGTCGAGTTATAATTTATTCACTTTTTATAATAATAATTTAGTCCCGACACGACACAGGCGCGTCCTGACTTAATTTTCATAATTGTCATATTATTCACTCGTGACAATTTTAATAAATACAATTATACATATTACCTTACCCAATGAGTAATATTCAACAATTTTCCAATAATTATTAACTCTCATCACGCTAGTAAATATTTAAAATAAATTTCTGGATTAATATTATATTAATATCTCAATTTAAATTTAATAAATCCCCAAATTTAAAAGCCATAAAAATACGGGGTATTACAGTTGATCAGTGGTGTGGTCAGCATTTTGGTGAAAATTGCAATGGCCATCCGGTTTAAAATTTTTGGAAAGTGGGCTTGGCAATGGACGAGGGTCCAATGGTCTGATAAGATTTCGACTTTAAAGGGCTTAGTAAACGTGAGAGAGGGGAGCGTGAAGCTCGGTATATTCCTTTTTTTATTGGGTTAGGACGGCTTTCTGGTGCCTATGGCGTAGTAGGTTGAGAAATGTTGTTAATGGTTAAAACTGCGGTATTGGCAGGCTTCTCGTACTTTCTGGGAGTGAATGTAAAGAGATGGAGTGGATAGACTATTTTGCATAAAACGGGCAAAAGAGCATGGCGCTACCTCAAGAGAGCGACATCAAAGACAAACTGATGCTTACGAAACCAATAGTTCAGAGGTTCAAGGGATAAGTTACGGAATGGGAAGGTGTTTGGCACCCATCCCACCCTTTCGGTCTCTCATGGGCTTGTGTTACCATTTTCCTTTATTTCTTCATGAAGTGTGTGTGCATGTATATATAAATAAAGATCGGAATCACCCAACTCATATCATGGACAAGACAGAGTGGGGTCATCCATAAGAATGTTCCCAAAATAATATTTAGAAAATACGATGCATGTATTCATCGAGATATTGATCGTTATGTTGAAACAATAATATATGTTGGATAAAATGCTAATAACGATCATAAATATAATATGTATTAAAATAATGCATAGATCAAAAATGGAAAAATTGGACTCGAGTTTCGGATTTTAACCCGAAATGCCTACATAGCCTATAAAGGCATCAAAGTCCATGTAGTTCGCATGCGGCATAAGGGTGGGGTTTATCTCATAAATTTGAACGGGAATTTATTATGTGTGTGTGTGTGTGTGTGTGTGTGTGTGTGTACTTTAGTTTTGAGAAATTACGGTGGATAATCCCATTGGAATTTATAAGTGTAACCCTCTTTTTCTTTGTTTTGGATTTTTTTTTATAGAAAATGAAGTATGTGCAATATAACCAATAAAGGATGAGATATTAATGTGTATGAACTAAAGTAAAAGCTAGATTAAGAGTTTATGTGACTAATGCAAGAATAAAGAAATTAAAGAGAGAGAAGGATTTTGGGACCTTCTTTAGAGGATTGAGGCTATATCTTGATCTTTGATGAGCTCCCTTGAATGTTGAGATGCATATTGGATGATAGAGAATGATATTTTTCTAAATTGGGTATGAAAATAATGGGAATGAAAGATGGAAAGGAATTTCACACAAGGAAACTTTGTTGATTGCAAGAGAATATTGCTAAGATCACTGATAATGATGAACCTGAGGTGTGCCTGGGAGTGAGGTCATGCCCTCTATTTATAGAGTAAGGAGGTGCCGATCGACATAGCCCTAGCCCTAGCCCTAGCCTGGCCCTGCCCATCGACAGGTAACCCTAGACACACTTTCGATAGGTAGGGAAATTGACATGCAATCCGTTGAACCAAATTGTACATGGGGAATATAGTTAGAAAGGTAATTCAGAGACCTTCAAGAGTCCTTTGGTCCGCTCTCGGGTCCGAGAGTTTACTTTGGGTCAAACGGGGCTCCAAAGCACTCGTCGATCCTTTGGATGGGAGATCATCGGACAATAATGGATCATTCGTCCAAACTGTAAGCCAGAATCACACGGGGTGGATCGATTGAAAGGTTATGTGAGGTAATTAAACATTACGAAGATCTTCACTCGGTTCGGATAGTTGACTTTGGTCAACCAGGGCCCGAAAGCGCTTGGTGACCTTTCGGAGTAAACCATGTCATTCGTCCGCACCGTAAGGCAGATTCATGCATGGGGTGGATATTTTTAAAGGATATTCAGTGCCCTTCGAAGATTCATTTAGTCTCATTCAAGATAAATAGTTAACCTTGGTCAAACGGAGCCAAGGAGCGTCCGGTGGCCTCCGGATCAATTTTCGGGGGAAAATGGATCGTTAGTCTGAACGGTTATGTCATTTCATGCATGGGGTGGACCATTGAAAAGTATTTTCACTGACCTTCAAAGATTCAAAGTGCTTTCTCTCTGTCGTTGAAGTTGACTGGGGTCAAATTGGGGCCAGGAACGCCCTGTGGCCTCCAAATCGATTTTCGATGGTAAAATGGTCCGTCCGTCCGAACCGTTATGCCGATTCATGCATGGGGCAGATTGTTGGAAAGGGTATTTATATACCTTCAAAATTTTAATATTTTTATCTGACGATAGAGTTGACCAGAGTCAAACGGGGCACAGGAGAGCCCGATGGCCTCTAGATTAGTACTCGGAGTATGACCTAGGGTTTATAGTGAAATGGGGAGGTGATAGGGACCCAAGTAGAGACTTGGAGATCCTAGAATGTGGTGTCTACACTTATTATTCATGCTTACTTTCTTACCCTTTGTCTATTATGAAAAAAAAGGGGAAGAACAAATTTAGGGAGAGTTTTTATTTACTTTAAACTCTCATTTGTGTCACGGTATACTTTTATTTCATGTGTGTAAGTCTCTTCCTCTTTGATGATGATCTTATAGACCACACAAGATTAAGAATTTCAGTTGAAAATAAAATCTCGAATCTCATTCCAGTCTATGTTTGGGAGGACATTACTAGTACATTATCTTAGGGGGTTTAATTTGGTTTAATTTTTTATTTTGTACCGTGTAACTACCCGTGATTTTTTAGCCTTAAAAATCTTTATTAAAAAAATCAAAGATGAAAAAATAATTTTTGCAATTTATTTAATTTCGGTATGTAAAACGGTTGGTATTTATATATAAAAATAAGGGTTTAAGTGGAATTTAAATTAGGATTAAAATTTGGAAATTATAACTTTTTGTATAAAAAAAACAGGGGAGGATCCGACCTAAGGAGAAAAAATATAATAAATATATTCGAACGACCGCTTGAGCTGAATTTTTTTGTGCAGCTTCGTCTCGCTTAGGCTACAACATATTAAAATTTCAGTCAATTCCAACAGCCCGATCGTCCGTAATTTTTTTTTTTGGATTTATATTTGATTAGGACTCAAATTTTTTTGTGTATATAAACATAAAGTGACGAGTTTAGAACTTTTAAAACACATTTTAGCCTTCTCAAAAAATAATAGCCTCCCATAATTTCATTCTCTCTCATCTACAAAACCTAAACCCCATTGAACACGACTTTCAATCCATGTTTTGAAGAGCTTAACCAAGTTTTCTCAAGATCGTTCAAGAACGAGCCTTTAGTAATTTTTTGAGAGGAACACAACCATCTAATCATAATTTTAAACCAACTTTTCATCAGTCATGAATACTTATATTCTTTCTCTTTAGTATTAAGCGTTTTAAATATCGCCTAAACATTAATTCACGAGTTTTTCTTAAAATAAATTATGAACATTAATTTGGGATAGTAAAACATATATTGGGACTATTTTAATGAAAAATCTTAATATGAATTGAAACTCATGACCATTATGTGTTTAGGGTAGAGAATGAATTTTTGGTTAATATGGGTGTAGGTTTGCATGTACAAACTATATTAATTTTATTTAAATGAAAAATGGACTTGTGAAACCAAATGAAATTATGTTGATATGATTGTGTGCTTCATAAATTTGCATAATGTTGATACTAAAATTGTTGGATAAAATAAAATGCGTTAATTATGACGATAGATTGAACGAATTAAATTGAGTTTAATTGTGATTATATGAGAAATTATATATTTGTTGAAAATTTGGATTGTGCGACTTATTGTGTTAATTACATTCATCACCACAGGGACGATGGAATTTCTAGTAGTATGCTCTCACCTTAATTTTAGGAATACTTGCTAGTAATGGGATTAGTGGGTTTGCCTTAGTAGCGGTTAACATTTTCTAGGTATGTGACTAGTTAGTGTAGATTTTCACAAATGGGATATTTTCGAGTGGCATTGATTTTGGTGTCGTTCCGTTATTTTGGATAGCCTAGACGCGATACTATGAAGAGATAATTGATATAAATTCATCATATAACATAGGGTAGGATGTGTTTGTGTTTTGGAGACCTCTAGGTATTGGACTAAGGGTAGGTTTGACGATTTATGCTTTATAATAGTGTGGGGCTAATTTAAAACAATGAGAACTTGAGGAATTAAGAATTAATACCTAAGATAATAAATGGGTATTAAAATAAATTGGCGTCGTTAATAAGTGTTGTACTGACAGAATATGGGTTAGTAGGCTATTGCGATGTGTGGGTGTGTTGGTGTCATCAATAAGTGGAGCGCTGACAGTATACGGGTTAGTTGTCTATTATGACGTGTCATGCGTAGAACCTCATCAGTAAGTGTATGGCTGACAAAATAATGCTTGGCTGGCTATAGCAAGGGGAATGTGTGTGGTGTAAATTTTTAGACGTGCTCGAATAAGCACTATGACGGCACCGCTATAATAATAATACTAATAATGTGAGAAATCAATTTAAATAAAGATAGTGACTTTAGGGTAATTACCAGATTGTTTTAATCGCGCGTTAATAATTATCGCGTTTAAATTAAAATATTATATTGTGGTGTTTATTATGTACAATGCTATTGTTTGGGTTCACGAACCCTAATTGGGGAGAGTATCTTGTAATAATGTAGTGGGATCTAACCCATTGCGTTGACTAACATTTCATATATAGCGCTGGAGTAGCTGCATAGGACTATTTGGAGATATTTTGGAGGTGCGGCTAGAGTTTATTTTAGATGCTTAGTATTTAGATTTATTTTTCCTTTCCGCCGCACTTATTATGAGACTTTATTTATGGATTTGGTGGATTAATCGGTCCCACATTTGTTTATGATTTTATTCAATATTTATAGTTGGATCATTTTATTTGATATTATATTTAATTGGAATTGGATTAATTTGGAGATTGGCATGGTGATAGATTTATTATTTCTTGAATGGTTATATTTATTGGATCAATTTGGTTATTATCTTGTGGAATAAATTTTTAATTGTCTCATACATTTGTCACATGCTAAGAATGATTACTTATTTAGTGACACCTGATGTAGTTTGGCGGCAGCGGCTGGCCACCTCGCTTGCCCGATTGCGCCGGATGTTACAGATGGTATCAGAGCATGGTCTTAGGTCTCATAGGTTGTGAGTCCATTTAGCTTCCGCGATACAATTCTTCGAATCCCCTTTGTTGATTCGTACTCCTTTAGGCATTGGGTCTGGCATATGTGTTAGATCTGATTCTTGGAGATATGGAGTTTTGTTTTAAGGACGTTGTAGGCATTCCAGTTAGAAGTCATAATCTTGATTTGAGGATCCTTTTAGTTGATTTTGAAAATGATATTTATTTGGCAGAGCGTTAGTATAAATTTTGGGTATATCTAGTATCGATACAGTGATGTGATTTGATTTCAGGATTTAAGCTTGTGATGTCTTTTGGAGATAGAATCGAATGGTGATATGTGGGAGAGAACTCCATCATTATTTTCATAGATATATTTGATTTATATTGTATTTTTTTCACGGGGTAAGTGTGTGTGGGATTGGGTGTATGGCTGCCCAATTGTTGCATTTTATGGGTACGAATATGTGAGCCTTATTTTATTTTTGTGCGTTTACGCTTCGTCGAATTTCAGGGACGAAATTCATGTGCTAGTCGGGAATAATGTAACACCCCGTGATTTTTTAGCCGTAAAAATCTTTATTAAAAAAAAAATCAAAAATGATTTTTGGAATCTATTTAATATTGCTATGTAAAAAGGATGGTATTTATATATAAAAATAAGGTTTTAAGTGGAATTTAAATCGGGACTAAACTTTAGAAATTATAACTTTTGTATAAAAATCGAGGGAGGATCCGACCTAAGGAGAAAAAAATAAAATAAAAATACTCGCCCGTCCGATTAAGCTGAATACTTTTGTGCAGCTTCATCTCGCCTTCACCTATAACATATTAAAATTTTAGTCAATTCCAACGGTCCGATCATCGATATATAAACATAAAGTGACAAGTTTATGACTTTTAAAATACATTTTAGCATTCTCATAAATCAGTAGCCTCCCATAATTTCATTATCTTTCATCGGAAAACCTAAACCCCATTGAACACCACTTTCAACCCAAGTTTTGAAGTGCAAAATCGGGTTTTCTCATGACCGTTCAAGAACGAGTCTTTATCAATTTTTCGAGAGGCACGCAGCCATCTAATCAAAATTTTCAACCAACTTTTCATCAGGCATGAATACTTCTATTCTTTCTCTTTAGTATTATGCATTTTAAATATCGCCTAAATATTAATTCACAAGTTTTTCTTAAAATAAATTGGGAACCTTAATTAGGGAAAGTGAAACTTATATTGGGACTGTTTTTATAAAAAAAATCTTAATATGAATTAAGACTCATAACCCTTGTGTGTCTAGGGTAGAGATTGAATTTTTGGTTAGTAAGGGAGTAGGTTTGAATGTAGAAACCATAATAATTTTATTTAAATGAAAAAAGAACTTGTACAATCATTTGAAACCATGTAAGTATGATCAAAGTGAAATATTATTGTGTGATACATAAATTTGCATGATGTTGATATTAAAATTGTTGGATAAAATAAACTTCTTAATTATGACGATGGATTGAACAAATTAAATTGAGTTTAATTGTGATTATATGAGAAATGATATATTTATTGATAAATTGGATTGTACGACTTATTGTGTAAATAATATCCATCACCGAGGGGACGATGGAATTTCGGGTAGTTTGCTCTCACCTTAATTTTAGGATTACTTGTTAGGTATGGAATTAGTGGGTATGCCTTAGTAGCGGTTAACATTTTCTTGGTATGGGACTAGTTAGTGTAGATTTTCACAGATGGGATATTTCGGGGTAGGACTGATTTTGGTGTCGTTCCGTTATTTTTCATATCTCAGACATGAGACTAGGAAGAGATAATTGATAGAAATCTATCATATAATATAGGGTAGGACGTGTTTGTGTTTTGGAGACCTCTGGGTATGGGACTAGGGGTAGGTTTAAGGATTTATGCTCTATAATAGCGTGGGGATAATTTAAAACAATGAGAACTTAAGGAATTGAGAATTAATGCCTAAAATCATAAACGGGTATTAAAATAAATTGGCATCGTTAATAAGTGCAGGACTGCAGAATACAGGTTGGCTGGTTGGCTATTATGATGTGTCGTTCTTGGAACCTCGTCACTAAGTGCGAGGCTGATAGAATACGGGTCGGCTAGCAATAGTGAGGAGAATGTGTGTGGATAAAACTCTAGATGCGCCCGAATAAGTGCAGGATATATGGTAGGGTCGGCTGGCTATGATGGCACCACTATAATAATAATAATAATAATAATAATAATAATAATAATAATAATAATAATAATAATAATAATAATAATAATAATAATAATAATAATAATAATAATAATAATAATAATAATAATAATAATGTGATAAATCAATTTAAATAAAGATGGTGACTTTGGGGTAATTATCGGGTTGTGATAGCCTAAGTTGGACTTAAACTTTGGGGTGGCATAATTACGAGATTAGGTGTTCGCAGTTTATTTTACTCGCACGTTAATAATTATTGCGTTTACATTAAAATATTCTATTATGGTGTTTATTATGTATAATGTTATTGTATCGGTTCACGGACCCTAATTGGGGAGAGTAGCTTGTATTCATTCGGTGGGCTCTGGCCCATTGCGTTGACTAACATTTTAGGTATAGCGCTAGAGTAGCTTCATAGGAGTATTTGGAGATATTTTAGAAGTGCAAATGGAGTTTAATTTAAATGCTTAGTATTTAGATTTATTTTTCCTTTCCGTCGCACTTATTATGAGACTTTATTTATGGATTTAGTGGATAAATCGGTCCCACAGTTATTTATGGTTTTATTCAATAGTTGCAGTTGGATCATTTTATTTGAGATTACATTTAATTGGAGTTGGATTAATTTGGAGATTCGCATGGTGAGGGATTTATTATTACTTGAATGGTTATATTTACTGGATCAATTTTATTATTATCTTGTCCAATAAATTTCTAAATGTCTCATATATTTGTCACATGCTAAGGATGATTACTTATTTAGTGAAGCCCGATATAGTTTGGCGGCGGCTAGTGGCCACCTTGCTTGCCCGATTGCGCAGGGTGTTAGAGATGGTATCAGAGCATGGTATTAGGTCTCATTGGTTGTGAGTCCATTTAGCTTTCTCATTACCGATCTTTAATTCCCCTTATTGATCCGTACTCCTTAAGGCATTGGGTCTAGCATATGTGTTAATTGTGTTTCTTGGAGAGGGGGAGTTTTGTGTTAAGGACGTTTTAGGCATTGAGGTTAGAAATAGTAATCTTGATTTGAGTATCCTTAGAGTTGATTTTGAAAAGGATATTTATTTGGCAGATCGTTAGTATAAATTTTGGGTATATCTAGTATCGATGCAGTGATGTGATTTGATTTCAGGATTTAAGCTTGCGATATCTTTTGGAGATAGAACTGAGTGGCGTGGGAGAGCATAGTACATCATTATTTTCATAGATACATTTGATATATGTTGTATTTTGTTCACATGGTAAGTGTATGTGGGATTGGGTATATGGTCGTCCAATTGTGATATTTTATGGGTACACATATGTGAGCCTTATTTTATTTTTGCACTTTTATGCTTCGTCGAATTTCGAGTACGAAATTCATGTGCTAGTGGGGAAGTATGTAACACCCCGTGATTTTTTAGCCGTAAAAATCTTTAAAAAAATAAATAAAAAAAATTGGAATCTATTTAATATTGGTATGTAAAAAGGTTGGTATTTATATATAAAAATAAGGTTTTAAGTGGAATTTAAATCAGGATTAAAATTTGTAAATTATAACTTTTTGTAAAAAAATCGGGGGAGGATCCGACCTAAGGAGAAAAAAATATTTGACCGCCCGATTGAGCTGAATTTTTTTGTGTAGCTTCATCTCGCCTTTAGCTACAACGTATTAAAATTTTAGCCAATTCAACGATGCAATCGTCCGTAATGTTTTTTTAAGTGTTTGTATTTTATTAGGACTCAAATTCTTTTTGGTATATAAACATAAAGTGACGAGTTTATGACTTTTAAAAAACATCTTAGCCAACTCAAAAATCAGTAGTCTCCCATAATTTCATTCTCTCTCATCAAAAAACCTAAACCCCATTGAACACAACTTTCAACCCAAGTTTTGCAGAGCTAAACCGAATTTTCTCATGATCGTTCAAGAACGAGTTTTTATCAATTTTTTGAGAGGAACACAACCATCTAATCAAAATTTTCAACCAACTTTTCATCAGGCATGAATACTTCTATTCTTTCTCTTTAGTATTATGCGTTTTAAAATCACCTAAACATTAATTCACAAGTTTTTCTTAAAATAAATTAGGAACCTTAATTAGGGAAAGTGAAATATATTCTGGGACTATTTTTAAGAAAAATCTTAATATGAAATGAGACTCATAACCCTTGTTTGTCTAGGGTAGAGATTGGATTTTTGGTTAATATGGGTGTAAGTTTGCATGTAGAAACAATAGTAATTTTATTTAAATGAAAAAGGGACTTGTGCAATCATATGAAATTATGTAGGTATGATTAAAGTGAAATGTTACTGTGTGTTGCATAAATTAGCATGATGTTGATATTAAAATTGTTGGGTAAAATAAACTGAGCTAATTATGATGATGGATTGAACAAATAAAATTGAGTTTAATTGTGATTATATGAGAAATTATATATTTGCTGATAAATTGGATTGTGCGATTGTGTTAATTATATTCATCACCGTAGGGACGACGAAACTTCAGGTAGTATGCTCTCACCTTAATTTTAAGAATACGTTTTAGGTATGGAATTAGTGGATATGCCTTAGTAGCGGTAAACATTTTCTAGGTATAGGACTAGTTAGTGTAGATTTTCACAGACGGGATATTCCGGGGCAGGGCTGATTTTGGTGTCGTTCCTTTATTTTGGATAGCCTAGACGCGAGACTAGGAAGATATAATTGATAGAAATTCATCCTATAATATATGGTATGACGTGTTTGTGTTTTGTAGACCTCTAAGTATGGTACTAGGGGTAAGTTTGAGGATTTATGCTCTATAATAGTGTGGAGCTAATTTAAAACATGAGAACTTGAGGAATTGAGAATTAATGCCTAAGATAATAAACAGGTACTAAAATGAATTGGCATTGGTTATAAGTACAGGACTGATAGAATACGGGTTAGCTGGATATTGTGACGTGTGGGTGTGTTGGCATCATCAATAAGTGCAAGGCTGACAGAATACGAGTCGGCTGACTATTATGACATGTAATGCGTGGAACCTCGTCAATATGTGCAAAGCTGACAAAATACGGATCGACTGGCTATAGCGAGGGGAATGTGTGTGGTGTAAAACTTTAGACGGGCCTGAATAAATGCAGGACATACAGTAGGATCGGCTAGCTATGATGGCACCGCTATAATAATAATAATAACAATAATAATGATGATGATGATGATGATGATGATGATGATGATGATGATGATGATGATGATGATGATGATGATGATGATGATGATAATAATAATAATAATAATAATAATAATAATAATAATAATAATAATAATAATAATAATAATAATAATAATAATAATAATAATAATAATAATAATAATAATAATAATAATAATAATAATAATAATAATAATGTAAGAAATCAATTTAAATAAAGATGGTGACTTTAAAGTAATTACCGGATTGTGATAACATAAGTTGGACTTAAACTTTGGGGTGGCATAATTACGGGATTAGGTGTTCGCAGTTTATTTTACTCGCGCATTAATTATTATCGCTTTTAAATTAAAATATTCTATTGTGGTGTTTATTATTTATAATGTTATTGTTTGGGTTCACGGACCCTATTTGGGGAGAGTAGCTTGTATTCATGCGGTGGGCTCTGACCCATTGCGTTGATTAACATTTTAGGTATAGCGATGGAGTAGCTGCGTAGGAGTATTTGGAGATATTTTGGAGGTGCAGCTGGAGTTTATTTTAGATGCTTAGTATTTAGATTTATTTTTCCTTCCCGTCAAACTTATTATGAGACTTTATTTATGGATTTGGTGGATTAATCGGTCCAATAGTTGTTTATGGTTTTATTCAATATTTACAGTTGGATCATTTTATTTGAAATTATATTTAATTGGAGTTGGATTAATTTAAAGATTGGCATGGTGATGGATTTATTATTGCTTGAGTGGTTATACTTATTGGATCAATATTATTATTATCTTGTGGAATAAATTTTTAAATGTTTCATACATCTGTCACATGCTAAGAATGATTAGTTATTTAGTGACGCTCGGGATAGTTTGGCGGCGACGGCTGGACACCTCGATTGCCCGATTGCGCGGGGTGTTACAGATGGTATCAGAGCATGGTCTTAGGTCTCGTAGGTTGTGAGTCCGTTTAGCTTTTGCGTTATCGATCTTTGATCCCCTTTGTTGATTCATACTCTTTAAGGCATTGGGTCTAGTATACATGTTAGCTGTGTTTTCTTGGAGATAGGAAGTTTTGTGTTAAGGACGTTATAGGAATTAAGGTTAGAAATAGTAATCTTGATTTCAGGATTCTTTGAGTTGATTTTGAAAATGATATTTATTTGGCAGATCTTAGTATAAATTATGGGTATCTCTAGTATCGATGCAGTGCTGTGATTTGATTTTAGGATTTAAGCTTGCGATGTCTTTTAGAGATAGTTACGAGTGGTGATACGCAGGAGAGAGTAGTACGTCATTATTTTCATAGACATATTTGATATACGTTGTATTTTGTTCACGGGGTAAGTGTGTGTGGGATTGGATGTATAGCGGCCCAGTTGTGGCATTTTATTGATACGCATATGTGAGCCTTGTTTTATTTTTGCGTGTTTACGCTTCGTCAAATTTCGAGGACGAAATTCATGTGCTAGTGGGGAAGTATGTAACACCCGTGATTTTTTAGCCTTAAAAAATTTTATTAAAAAAATAAAAAAAAATATTTGGAATCTATTTAGTATTTGTATGTAAAAATATTGGTATTTATATATAAAAATAAGGTTTTAAGTGGAATTTCAACCAGGATTAAAATTTGGAAATTATAACTTTTTGTATAAAAATCTGGGGAAGATCCTAACTAAGGAGAAAAATATTAAATAAAAACATTCGATCGTCCGATTGAGAAAAATCTTTTTGTGTAGCTTCGTCTCGCCTTCAGCTACAACATGTCAAAATTTCAGCTAATTCCAAAGGTTCGATCGTCCATAAAAAAAATTTAGTGTTTGTATTTGATTAGGACTAAAATTCTTTTTGGTATATAAACATAATGTGACGAGTTTATGACTTTTAAGAAACATTTTTGCCTTCTCAAAAATAGTAGCCTCTCATAATTTCATTTTCTCTCTTCTATAAAACCTAAACCCCATTTAACACAACTTTCAACCCAAGTTTTGAAAAGCTAAAGCGGGTTTTCTCATGATCGTTCAAGAACGAGTCTTTATCAATTTTCGAAAGGAACGCAACCATCTAATCAGAATTTTCAACCAACTTTTCAACAGGCATGAATACTTCTACTCGTTTTCTTAAGTATTATACATTTTAAATATCGCCTAAACATTAATTCACGGGTTTTTCTTAAAATATATTAGGAACCTTAATTATGAAAAGTAAAATATATATTGAGAGTATTATTATGAAAAATGTTAATAGGAATTAAGACTCATAACCCTTGTGTGTCTAGGGTAAAGATTGGATTTTTGGTTAATATGTGTGTAGGTTTGCATGTAGAAACCATAGTAAATTTATTTAAATGAAAAGGGAACTTGTGCCATCATATGAAATTATTCAGGTATGATCAAAGTGAAATATTATTGTGTGGTGCATAAATTTGCATGATGTTGATATTAAAATTGTTGGATAAAAATAAATTGTGTTAATTATGACGATGGATTGAACGAATTAAATTGAGTTTAATTGTGATTATATGAGAAATTTTATATTTGTTAATAAATTGGATTGTGGGACTTATTGTTTTAATTATATTCATCACCGCGGGGACGACGAAATTTCGGGTAGTATGCTCTGACCTTAGGAATACTTGTTAGGTATGGAATTAGTGGGTTGTAACACCCCGTGCGCCCGAAAAAGACATTCGTCGTGCTAGTAAGATAAAACTAAACTAAACCATCAATAATGAGCATAGAGCATCTAAATGTCCACAATTTAAATATAACAAATCCACAATCCTTCTATTTCTACAATAATGCTTACAATAATGTTTGTCTCAAAATACACAAATCTTTAATTATAATTACACCACCATTTATACAACAAAATAAATCTTCCAATCCATGATCTAAAATAATTCTCCAAAATAGTCCATAGCATCACAATCCACGCTAACCTGCCAACTAAAAGAAAATATGGGGAAGTACACAATATGACAGGAATAGATGCTCAAAAATAAATAGCACGATGAATAAATTGCAACAATATGAATCGCATATACAAATCAAATGCAACACTAAAGCATTATATCAATATTAATTTCTCAATAACACATCAATGAGTCACCAGGCCTCACCTCACCTCCCCTAGGCATCTCAAAGTCATATACCGGTTCGTGGGACTATTGGCGGGTGCCCATTCTTCGTGCCATATTAAAATCTCATGACACGACGCTCAAATCACAATATATATCACAATGAATCAAAATTTAGATTCCAATAATTTTCGGATTTCAAATGAATATCACAATTCAACATGAGTGCAATTGACACAGGAAACAAATGGAATACTCTCGAGCGAATTTAGGAGCATATTGTGTAAGTCATGTACCTTAAAATCATTGCATGCATCGTCACATAAATTTATCTTCAAAATTTGATCGCACCATCACGTTCGTCCCGTGAAAATAATCAAATCATGTTCTAGCCCCAACACGAGATAACCCCAAGTAGTCCTATTTTAAAAATCCAAAAAATCATATACAAAATTATTTGAATCTCCAATCCGACTTCATATTTGGATTCTACACGAAAAATTGAGTGAGTCATGTGTTTTGAATTTTTCTCAAATCTCATTTGAATGCACTTAAAAAAGAAGATCTAAACCTTCCAAATTGGCTCTTCTCATTCCACTCGTTTTTGCCTATTTGGATTTCGTTTTTGGCCTCTTTTTTTCATCTCCTGTGTTGATGTAAAAAATTAGATTACTCTAATTATTCAATCACAGATAAATAAATGAGACAAAGAATTTTAAAGTGGTTCAGCCTTATAAGAATGGCCTACGTCCACTGTTATGTTATTGCTGAGTGTTTTGGGAATTCTCGATTACAAGTTCTCTCAAGAAATTACGGTCCCCTTGAATGAGGGTGATACAATGTATTTATAGCCCTGAGGCTCACATCTGAAAGGGTGATACATTAAATGATATACATATGAAAGGGTAATACATTTAATGCCCTTTAAGCGTGTGCGTCAAATGATAAGCATTCAATGAATAGTTGAACTGTTGATTATCTGGCAATCAATGCTGTGGCCGAGATGCAGCTCGGACCGCCTTAGTTGCTCGTCGTTCAGGAGTTCCTCGGAGCGTTGGAGTTCCTCAGAGCATTGAAGTTCCTCGGAATACACTTGTTGCTCGGAGTGAGTATGACTTGGTCGGGGAAATAAACTTCCTCGTTGTTCTTGTGCCACGTAGATCGACATGTGTCTTCTTATTATTCGTCCATATCAGCATATTAATTTTGGTATCAACAGAAGCCCCCAATGTTTCATATTTCGAACTTTGAGGAGTATGAAACATTCTTTCTCGGTATATGGCAATATTAAATGACTTTCCTGGTTTTTAGGAACATTTCAAATTTCCTTCCAAATTCGCAGAATCCGCCTTTTTTGAATTTTTATAAGCGCTTCGATCTTCGTGCACTTTTTGTCCTTTTAGCCGCCGGTAACGTAATAGTTTCCTTTTTGTAATAATTTCTTTCGCCATTTCCCAAGGCAAAGTATTTAAACTTCATAGACAATCCCACCGTCTTCTACCTTTTCCAATTTCTGCTTTCGAGTTTTCCATAGTTTTTCTCTCTCTTGTGCGTTCATCCTTTTCTTCGTTCGTTGTCAACAGATCTCCCTTTTTCCTGTAAGATCTTCTTCCTTCTTCTTCATTTCTTTTATTCACCATGGTTTATGTTATTGAATCTCTTGAGAAATTCCGTTCTGATTTCTCTATTCCATCTTGGGTAACTTTGGAGGATCTTTCTGAGCCTTCAAATTACTTTCGTTTGGCTGAGGGACATTGGTTCCCCGGCCTTTTTATTGATGAATGTGGATTTTCTTTTCCACCAAACCCTTTATGCTTAGAGTTCTGTCAATATTTCGATGTTGTTCCTGCAAAAATAGCCCCCAATACATGGAGAATAGTTAATGGGGTGTATAGGTTAAATCAAACTCATGGAACTCGTATTGGAATTCCTGAGATTATGTACTGCTATAGATGGGTTGTTTTAGATAATGTTTTTTATTTAAAAACTAGATTTTTGAATAGGGCTTTAGTAGTCAACCTCCCTGATGCTAACAGGGATTATTTTGAACATGGGTTAGTTATCAAAAATTGGCAACATGCCCCTTTGGTTGGAGACGAAGTATATGAAGGTCCCAAATGCCCTCCATATGGCAATGGGATAGGTTATTTTCATTTTATTTTATTTCTGAAATTATGATTTCATTATGTTTGAATAAATGTGTGATTGACATTTCAATATGTATTTGTTTGCAGTTGATAGCAAAAGAAAAACTCCAAAAGAATCAGAAGTAAATATTAAGCTTTTGAAACATATCTGGAGTTTGCATAAGAAAGTGGCAGACGAGCACATCAGGTCTGCTTCATACTTGCTGGAGTACAGGAGCTATACATCATCATTTACTGCTCGTCCTGTGGTCAGCACTAGTGAACCATTGACAGTTCCTGAGGACTCTTCTCCAGAATCACACATTCCTCTGAGTCAGAAAATGGGCAAAAGGAGAGTTCCTGCTATCTTTAAGGAGACTACCTCTGCTGGAGAGGGTAAAAGAAACAAAACTGATGTCCAAAAGGGGACAAAGAAAGTAGATGCCACCCCTTCTGTTGCTCCTCGGAAGGCTGCCGAGAAGCCCCCAATGGCTCCTAAGGATGTACCTGCGGAAGTGATCACCATTTACCCAACCAAGAGCTCTTCTTTGGTTGAGACTGTTGAAGTGCCACCGAGGAGACTGAAGAAATCTTCCTCGGTCAGTTTTTCTGAAACCATTCCCCAGCTCCAAGCTAGTGGAGTTGGTGTTCCAACCATTATTCCCCCGAGTTCTGCAATGAGCTCGGTAAAGACTTGGACCATTCCTGAAGTCCAAGGAATTGAGGAGAACATGCCTAGGGATATGCTGACATCCCTAGCTACTCGTCACATTGCTTCAGTAAGTTTCTCTTATTCTGAACTTTATTTCTTTCCATCAATACATGTATCTCGGCACTGACTTATCATTACCTTCTTTTTCAGCTGGTGAGTTATTTTAACACCATTGTGAAGAAAGATGAAGCGATCAAGGCTTCTAGCTCCTCGTCCAGAGTAGAGGATGCTTTCCAGGGTTTGGCCCAATCTTTGAAGGATTCTCGTCAGAAGTATGGCGAGGATAGAGGTGATTGGGAGAAGAAATTGACTGCAGCTGAGGCAGAGAAAGTGCAGTTGGGAAATAAAGTGAAGGACTTGGAGGGAGAGAATAAAAAATATGCCGAGAAGCTCACAAACTTTGTAGATCTTGGAAATAAGTTGAAATCGGCTGAGGAAGAATTAACCCTTCTGCGAGAAGTAAATCGCCAGAAGGAGGAGGTGGAGGCCAAATTGAAAGCCTCCAAGGATCTTCTATCCGAGAAGCTTTCCTCGGAGAAAATGAAAAGAAAAGTGGCTGTGAAAAAATCTTTTCGAACTGGTTGGGACAAAGGATGGGATAGGGGTGTAGCAGCAATGATGACCCAGGTGCAGTATGGGAGTTTGAAATACTTCCGAGATGGTTGGGTTGCTGCCCTGCAAGAGTTGAAGGTTAGCGAGGACTCTGAGCTATTTCAACAACATCTTCCTGGCCCCCCTCCTAGAATTGAAGATGATGAAGAAGACGAAGCTGCATCCGAGGAGTCTTCAATGATAGTGGGTGATCAAGTCCTTGCTTCCCAACCTATCGAAGAGATTTCATATTTGCCTGCTCCACCTGAACAAGTTCCAGCTCCTGTGATCCAAATTAATGTTCCCACCGAGCAACCGAGCTCCTCGTCCCAGCCTCCCGAGAAAGTCTTGGGAGACAAGGAAAAGGTGTGAAGTTGTTCGGTATCTATTTTATTTTCTTTTACTTGTACTCTGTATTCTGAACGTTGTACTCCCTTTGATGATATAATAAAAATCACCTTTTTTATTCCTCTACATCGTTGATATTCTGTCTGCTTCTTTATTAACTCTTGCCTTCTCTTTTTTACTAGTTTGTGGCTAGAATGGAATTGTTGTCTGCTCATGACACAACTCTGCTTCGACAGCGTAATGAATATTTTAAAGCTAGCCATACTGACTTGGACAAATCCCAGATTGTCGATATTCTTGGTCGAGATGCTTCAGACTAAGCAATAGAGGCATATCAATATTTAAAATGTCTTCTTGATCGTGCTGTATCCAACAATGTGGCTTATTAAGAAATGATTGAAGACTTGCGAAGTACTCTCGATGAACTTCAGCAGCAGTATAAAGAGTCTTCAGCTCTCTTGCACGAAGGGTACGAGAAGAAACTCAAACAACTTAGTGCTGAAAAAGGTTATGACAAGATGCTGGCTGGCTATGAAGTGAGAGAGAAAACATTGAAAGGAGATGTTGAAAGTCACAGGCAAATCGCTGAGCTATTGGAACAGGAAAACAACAATTTGCAAAAAGAACTAGCTCAGCTGAGGTCTGTTGCTTCATCTTCCACTGCCTTGGTACCAGTCACTGATGAAGGATTTTCATTTTTGGAAGTGGAAAATGCCAAGTTGCGTGAAGAATTAGAGGCTTTAAGAAGAGATGGGCCTTCTACTGCTACTCGGGGATGAGGAAGAGGTTCTCGTGGACGAGGAAGAGTTGCTCAGAATATTGCCGAGGAACAAAGTATTCAACCTACTCGGGGACGACCAAGAGCTCTTCGTCCTACTGTTGAAGAAGCTCGTACTAAATCAGCATTGAAAAACCAAGCATTCCAGTTGATGGCAAAGAATCAAGCCTTGTCTAAATTGTCCAAGAATCTTAGAGAACTGGAACTGCAACTCTCTGCCAAGCAATCAATGTTGGAAAATAATGAGCTTTTTATCAACAGTTTGCACGAGAAACTTGAAAGGCTGACATTTCAATTTCACAAACAGCCCAGGGAGTTTTGGATGGCTGGGTATAACGAGGCACTATTCCATTTAGATGCTCGTATCCAGAATGTCAATAATGAGGGCTACAAACAAGGCTGGCTGAATGCCTTATGTGTGTTGAAACTAGAGCAGGGACATTATTTGTGGGATTACTATGAGCCCGGATTGCTTGATTTGCCTGTGCCACCGTTCGATTTGGACATGGAGTGGATCCCAGCTCGTGCCATTCCTCGGAGCTTAATTTCAAAGTACCTTGGTGACTACAGTTTGCATTCTCAATTCGAGGTTTCTCATCCCGAGCATCTTCTAGATCGTCCTTCTGTCATGAACGTTAGAATGCTAAAGGATTTGAACTTTATTAACTCCCCTCAGTCTTTAAATGATCCGCCTGCTGGCGAGGAACCTGTATCGAAGGCTGAAGGGAAAAAACCAATAGAATAGGAATTTTTGATGTAACAGTTAGTACACATATGTAACTTGTAATTTATTTTGAATTTTAATGAAAGACTTTCATTTTTTGTTTGCAAATCTGTATTGCTATTGTTTTGTGCTTGTCAAACACTTTATATTTGTGCTTGCATAACAATATTATGTGGTTCATCGACCAACTTAGTAATAAAAAGTTACAAGTATCAGAAATGTTGCTCGATCACTTAATAATAAAGTAATGAGTATAAAAATGTTTAAAAATTTTCCAACCAACCAAGGTCGTTAAATTGTGCTCGTCGACCAATTATAATTAGTGAGAGTTTATCCCCGACTAACCATACTTGGTAAATTTTTGTCTTTAAAATGTGTCCGACCAACCAAGGTCGATAAATTCTCCTCGTCGACCAACTACAGCTAGTGGGTTTTTATCCCCGACCAACTATACTTGATTCAGTTTGGAATATTTTTGTTCTTCGAGGAAGTTATTGTATTTTCTGTAATAATCTTACCTCCCGACCAGCATTGTTGTTCTGAATGTCCACTTGCCCTTTTATCAAAATTGGTCTGAGCCAGTGTCAGCCTCCTAACCAAAGGAGTATGGTTTGTTCTCGCCCTTTTACCAACCGGAGTTGGTCTGGGTTCGAACTATCGTGTTCTTGCTCTTTTACCAACCGGAGTTGGTCTGAGTTCGAACTATCATGCCCACTAACTCTTTTACCAACCGGAGTTGGTCTGAGCTAATGTACGCCTCCTAACCAAAGGAGTATGGGGTGTTCTCGCCCTTTTACCAACCGCAGTTGGTCTGGGTTCGAACTATCGTGTTCTCGCTCTTTTACCAATCGGAGTTGGTCTGAGTTCGAACTATCATGTCCACTAACCCTTTTACCAACCGGAGTTGGTCTGAGCTAGTGTACGCCTCCTAACCAAAGGAGTATAGTTTGTTCTCGCCCTTTTACCAACCGGAGTTGATCTGGGTTTGAACTATCGTGTTGCTTTTATTGTTGAACAGCGTAGTGTTGCACACTAGTATTCCCCGAAAAACTTTCAATAAAAGAAAGAAGGTGGCGAAACATCATCGTTTTATTCATATTGATGGAATTGCTTTACATTTTACATCACTGATAATACTTGCGTAGGTGTTCAGCATTCCATGCATTCTTAAATTCTTCTCCTTCTAGAGTTGCTATGCGGTAAGTTCCTGGTCGAACAACTTCCGTAACTCGGTAAGGTCCATGCCAGTTTGCTTCCAACTTATTGTGCTTCTGAATGACCTTCTTTAGCACGTAATCTCCTTCTTTTAAGTCGCATTTCTTCACCCTCTTGTTGTAGAACAGAGCTGTTCGTTGTTGGTAAGCAGCATTCCTAATGGCTGCCTCTTCTCTAACCTCCTCGAGCATATCCAAATCCAATCTTCTCATTAAGTCGCTGACTGGGGAATTGAAATTCAGCACTCTGTGTGTTGGAAGACCCAACTTGGCAGGTATTACGTCTTCACTTCCAAATACCAGCACATATAGTGATTCTCCAGTTGCTGCTCGGGGAGTTGTTCGGTAAGCCCACAATACTGACTGTAGCTCATTGATCCAATTGGCTTTAGCCTCACTTAGCATCTTCTTCAAACCATTTAGTATTGTTCTGTTCGTCACTTCAGTCTGTCCATTGCTTTGAGGATGGCCTGGCGCTGAATGAACCTTCAAGATGTTTGATTGATGACAATAGGCAGCAAACTCCTCGTTATCAAATTGTGTTCCATGGTCTGTGATGAAGGCATGAGGAAGACCATATCGATAGATGATGTTCTTCCAGACGAACTGGGGCACCTTCTCGTATGTCATATCAATAAGTGGTTCAGCTTCTACCCACTTAGTAAAATAATCCACTGCAACGACGAGGTACTTGAACCTTCCTCGGGTCGTCGGCAATGATCCAACCAAATCAATTCCCCACATGGCAAATGGCCAAGGGGAAGTGATGGGTGTCAACAATGCTTGTGGAGTTCTTCGGATGGAGGAAAAGCGTTGGCACTTGTCACACTTCTTGGCATAAGCTAGACAATCAGCCCTCATCGTCGGCCAGTAGTATCCCTGCGTCAACACCCTTTGCAAAAGTGTCCGACCTGCTACATGGGCTCCACAGGACCCTTCATGGATCTCTTCAATCAAATCTTTCACCTCGGAGGGATGTACACATCTCTGCAAACCTGTCATAATTCCTCGTCTATACAAAATACCATTAGTTAGTACATACCGAGCAGCTTTAAACTTCAATTTCTTGGCAGCAAGTTTATCCTCCGGTAATTTTCCCTCCTCAATATATGCCCTGATGGGATCCATCCAAGATGGTCCTAAATCAAGGGTAATAATATTCATCGTCAGGTCTTCATCTATGCTCCGACTTTCTAATACTTCAATTGGTATCGTTCTTCGCAGCTCGGTACGAGTAGCTGATACTAGTCGGGCCAGTGCGTCTGCTTGTGCATTTTCCATTCTCGGTATTCTGATTAATTGAACGACATCAAATTCTGCCAGCAACTCCATCACCTTGGCATGATATTTGACCATTAATTCTCCTTTAACTGCATATGTTCCCATCATCTGATTCACAATTAATTGAGAATCACTGAATACCATCGCCTGCTGCGCTTCCATAATCTTTGCTAAGTTAAGACCTGCTATCATGGCTTCATATTCAGCCTCATTATTGGAGGCTTTGAATTGGAATCGCAGAGCATATTCCATGTCAATCTCGTCTGGGGTGTTCAAAACAATCCCTGCTCCACAACCCATTGTGCAAGATGACCCATCTACATACAATCTCCATGTAGGTAACTCGTCTTCAAATTTCTTATCTGACAGAGTTCCTCGGTGAAATATTTGCTGTTTCTTTTCCTCCTCCCCTGGTATTTTTCGTTCTTCATCGATCATCTCTTCTCGCTCTTTTACCAACCGGAGTTGGTCTGAATTCGAATTTGATGATCCTTCAACATCCACAAGCCCTTTTACCAATCGGAGTTGGTCTGAGCTTATGTCTGCTGATCCTGTAACATCCACAGGTCGGTCAGCGAGCAACTTTTGTTCCTCGGGGGTATCAGGGTATGTAAACTCTGCTATAAAGTCTGCTACAGCCTGCCCTTTTAATGATGATCTGGGTTCATACACAATATCATATTCACCGAGCTCTATTGCCCAGTACATCAGTCTCCCTGACTTTTCTGGCTTATGAAGGGCTTGTCGTAATGGCATATCGGTATACACGACGATGGTATGGGCTTGGAAATATGGCCTCATTCTTCTACTTGCCTCAATTAATGCCAATTTTTCCAGCTTTGGGTACCTGATCTCTGCACCTCGGAAAGCCTTACTTGTGTAATAAATTGGCTTCTGGACTCCATTCTCCATTCTGATCAATGCCGAGCTGATTGCATTCTCTGATACTGCCAGGTACAAGTACAACTTTTCTCCCATTACTGGCCTGGACAACAGTGGAGGTGCTCCCAAATATTTCTTCAAGTCTTGAAAGGCTTTCTCACATTCATCATTCCACTCGAAAGTTTTTCGAAGTGTTTTGAAGAATGGAAGGCATCTGTCAGTTGCTCGGGAAACAAATCTGTTGAGCGCTGCAACTCGTCCTGTAAGACTCTGTACTTCTTTCTTCGTCGTTGGAGATCGCAACCCTAAAAGAGCTTTGATCTTTTCTGGATTCGCCTCAATGCCTCGTTGGTTGACGATGTATCCGAGGAACATTCCTTCTCGTACTCCAAAGGTGCACTTCGTCGGATTGAGCTTTATTTGGTATTTATCCAGTTGATCAAAGGTTTAACCTAAGTCAACTAGATGATCAGCAGCTTTCTTGCTCTTTGTCAGCATATCATCGACATAGACTTCCATATTGCAACTGATTTGTTCGGCAAAAACCTTGTTCATCAGCCGCTGGTATGTCGCACCTGCATTTTTCAGACCAAAAGGCATAACATTATAACAATAAGTTCCTCTAGGGGTGATAAAAGAAGTACTTTCCCTGTCTTCAGGTTTCATTTTGATCTGGTTGTAGCCAGAGTAAGCATCCATGAAGCTGAGCAGCTCGTGTCCCGAGGTAGCATCCACTAGTTGATCAATTCTGGGCAATGGAAAGTGATCTTTTGGGCATGCCTTGTTGAGATCGATGAAATCAACACACATTCTCCATTTATTATTTTTCTTCTTTACCATCACCACATTTGCTAACCAGTCTGGATACTTCACATCTTCAATGAATTGGGCTTTCTGGAGCTTCTCGACCTCCTCTTGTATAGCTTGATTCTTCTCGGGACTAAATACTCTTCTTCTCTACTTTACAGGCTTGATCTCCTTATTCACATTGAGCTCATGACATAAGAAGTTTGGATCTATTCCTGACATGTCTTCATGACTCCATGCAAAAGTTTTCTTCCTGTTTCTCAAGAAAGTTATCAACTCTTGATTTATTGAAGCATCCAACGTCGAACCTATCTGGGTTATTCGTTCAGGGTGCTCGTCGTCCAGAATAACATTTTCTGTAGATTCCACCACGTGTCCTTTTACAAGTTGGGATTCATCTCTGGGATCAAGTGTTTCAATTTCTGTACCTTCCTCCACCTGGTAGGTAGTAGTCTTTTTCCTTGACTCCTCAAGCTCCTCTTGCTCGGCGGACGAATAATAGCATTCCCGAGCTACTTTTTGATCACCTTTCACAACTCCTACTCCAAAATTTGTTGGGAATTTTAAGCACTGATGTACTGTAGATGGAACTTCTTCGAACTTCTTCTAACCAACTCTTCCCATGATGATGTTGTAAGCTGACTGCACGTTCTTATCCATCACAAAGAAGCATATTCTTTCTGTTCGACAAGCAGGCCAAGTTCCAATGAATATATCCAACTTGATCGTCCCAAGTGGAAAACCTTTCTCACCAGCAAAACCCAGAAGAGGTCTGTGATAAGGCTCCAATTGAGATAATTTTAAATTCAAATTGTCAAAGCATGAGTAGAACATGATGTCTACAGAACTACCATTATCTACCAGAACCCTTGAAATCATTACTTCTTTCATCCTCATTTTGATCACCAAAGGGTCGTCGTGAGGGTAAAGAACACCTGCAAGGTCGTTTTTTGAAAAACCAATGACCAGCTTCTCTTTGTTTACCTTCCTCGGGCGATCCTCCTCAGCCAAATTTATTCGCTGAATGTACGAGCAAGCTTGAGCTTCTCCGAGGTAAGCTTTTCTTTTTGCAGTAAGGTCTCCTCCTCCTGCATCTCCTCCTGTAATGACATTACAATCAAATGACCCAAAACGTATTGAAAATACCTCTCGTTCTGGCTGCCTTGGCTTCTTGGGAAGATCGGGATCATCATCTGGATCATCTTCATGGTTTCTCTTCTTTTTCTCCTCTGCTCGACGAGGAGATCTGGACCGCTCTCTAGTTCGATCATTATTTCTTCTTTCACCTCCCCGATCAACATACTTTGCTATCTTTCCTCTTCGGATGCGTGTTTCAATCTCGTTCTGAAGAGCTATGCAATTTTTGGTCATATGGCCATGATCCTTATAGAACTCGCAGTATTTCTCCCTATTCCTCGTATCAGGGTCTGACCTCAGTTTCTTTGGCCACTTTATTTCCTCGTTATTCTTGATTTCTTCCAAGACATGATTAATACCCATTTTCAAAGGAGTATAATTATCGAATTTCTTCAGGACTTCCCATGACGACCTGTTATTCTTGGAGTGCTTGTCACCGCCATTACCCTTATGCTCTTTCTTCTTAGATTTGTCGACTTCCACCTTGGTTTCTTTATCCATATTCTTCTTCGCAGCCATAGCCTCCTCGGCATTCATGATTTTGGCCGCTTTTGCCATCAACTCTGACATAGTTGTAGGTGGATCTTTGGCCAAAGTGTAATACAACTTGTTAGGTAACAACCCACTCATCAAGGCGATGATTGCTGTCTTTTCTTCATAATCTATGACTTCTAGCTTCTCGTTATTGAAACGAGTTATGTAATCTCTAGTACTCTCACCAGATTTTTGTCTAACACTTAACAAGTGTGCTACTCGTTTTACTGGCTTTGCTCCAAAACAGAAATTGCCAATGAACAACTCGGCTAACTGAAAGAAAGTTGAAATCTTACCCCGAGGAAGATTGTTGTACCATATCTGGGCAGATCCAGTAAGAGTTCCCGAGAATGCTCTGCATCTCATCTCGTCGGGGACGGCATAGATGTCGGCAGCGGCTTGATATTGCTCTATGTGAAGAACAGGATCTGCCTTTCCATCATATTTGGGGGTCACCACAGGTGCTTTAAACTTCGACGGTGTAGGAAAATCCACAATGGCCTGTACAAAAGGTGTCCCTTGAACAAAGGTTCGTTGTAGGGGATTCTTCGCCTTAGCCATTTCTCCCAATCTATCCTCCAACCGCTGAATGGATCCTTTCCACGCATCATTTCCTTCCCCGGGCCTATTAGTTTGAGCAATTGATTGTTCTGACGTAGCTTCCTGAGATCTATCTCGACGAGCAACTGGTCGTGATTGTGCTGATCCTTCTCTTAGATCTGATGGTTATCGAAAACTCCTCGACATAGCTTTAGGAGGACTCTTATTCCTCCTAGGGCCTAATCGACTGAAAGGAGACACCCTGCTTAGTCTTTCCAAGGCACTGGTCCTCTCTGGAGAGAGAGTAACACGTTGTTCAGTATCTGTAGCCCGTATTGATGAAGTTTGCCCAGGTTGATATGAGAAATCATCAGATTCCTCATTACGATACGTCTCCGTACGCCTGGATCGTGAAGAAGGTAAATAGGTTTGCCTCTGACCACTTCGATGTCCTGATTGTGCATGTGCAACGCCGTGAAGGGTTTGTATGAGTTGCCGCATGGTTTCCTGCATGGCGGTTTGCCCTTGAGCTAAATTCGTCATAATTCCAGCCAGATCTGGAGGTGTAGAAGGATTTGGAAGATTTCCAGCATTTCCAGCATTTCGATTACTGGATTCCGGATTATCTGCCATTGATGATGAATTTTAGTGAAAAACGATAACAACAGTCGTTCCCACAGACGGCGCCAATCTGTTGATGTAAAAAATTAGATTACTCTAATTATTCAATCACAGATAAATAAATGAGACAAAGAATTTTAAAGTGGTTCAGCCTTATAAGAATGGTCTACGTCCACTGTTATGTTATTGATGAGTGTTTTGGGAATTATCGATTACAAGTTCTCTCAAGAAATTTCGGTCCCCTTGAATGAGGGTGATACAATGTATTTATAGCCCTGAGGCTCACATCTGAAAGGGTGATACATTAAATGATATACATATGAAAGGGTAATACATTTAATGCCCTTTAAGCGTGTGCGTCAAATGATAAGCATTCAATGAATAGTTGAACTGTTGATTATCTGGCAATCAATGCTGTGGCCGAGATGCAGCTCGGACCGCCTTAGTTGCTCGTCGTTCAGGAGTTCCTCGGAGCGTTGGAGTTCCTCCACTACACCAAAAACAGTAATTTGGCACACCCTGATGTTAAAAATCTGGCACAGTTTTAAACAGTGCCAGATTCTGGCACGGTTTAAGGACAATCTGGCACACTTTAAAACAGTGCCAAAATTTGGCACTGTTTTAAAGTGTGCCAAAATTGAGTACACTTGATTAAAATATAAAAGACCCAAAAAAAATTATTATGTTTAGTTTCCCTCTTCTCTTTCCTCTCTCATCTTTCAATCTCCCGCTCCCCGACTCTCTCCCTCCCCTCACCCGCTAACCATCTCCAGCCGGTCTGTACCTCCAGCCGCCGCCGCCGTCGCCGCCTACTGGTAATCTCCCTCACCCCCCTCCTCCCCCACTACTGGTGATCTAAAAAGCAAACCCTATCGTGGCCCGTCTCAATCGCCTCTCATTTCTCTACCCCTATCGTGGCCCGGCATGAATTTAAGGATAACAACAGAACCACCATTTTAGGCAGACCATATCCTTCTAATTGGCTTCACAGGCCGACGAACGTATGAGAGGAGGCAAGTCCCCTGTCCTCATAGTAAAACAACATTCACACAACAATCAATCCAGAAGAACTGATTGGACATAAAGGTCGTCGGACCATCACCTCTGATCGGAAGTTGTGAAAACCAGCTCAAATCAGTCAAAATCACGGATATGGAGTCCAAACAGTTTGCGACCAACAGAACAGAGATGGAGTCAAAGCCTTTCGTGACTAGAACTAACGAAAATTTCCTTTCGATTTATCTTCAGCCACGCTGACCAGCAACCTTATTTCATTTGTCAACAGACCTGTGAACTGAGGCTATCACAGCCAAGCGCCCTAAAATTTCTTTCTAATCCTCTCCGGTTGCTACCACTTCCTTCCAATCTACGAAATCCAAGGCTTCCTCCACCGTATCTGCACCGGTCACCACCAGGTATGAAATCCCACGTTCGAAAATTCCACACACCTGATGTTTGAGATGTTAACTGTTTGTATTAACATCAGGTGCGAAATTGTAAGATTCTTATGTCTACATAGTTCAATTTCCATACTTCATCACTAATTACTCCTCTTTTTCCTTTGTTGATCAGAAAATTAGGGCTTCATTTTTTTTGCCCAATCTTCCTCTTGATCTGAAAATATGGGATGATTCAGGGCATCATTTTGATTTCGATTGATATCTATTTCGAATTTTAGATTTGTTTACATGTGATGATTCTGATTTTAATTTTTGGGGTTTCTTATTTATTTTTTCTTTGTAGGTGACCTAATTTAAGTAATTATTTCCCACGGAGGTATATGAGTTTAGTTTTATTTGTGTCATTATTTTTATAATGCATGTGATTGATGTTAAATAATGTGTATATGCATATGTGTACCACTTTTTAAATAATGTGTATTATTTTGTTTTATTCCGAAAGCAGGCCAATGAACACTGCCTTTATTGATACACCATATACTTGGTTTCTTAAATTAGCTAAAGCTTGATGGTCTATGAATCACATTTACTCTCTGAAATATGATGGAGTTTTAATTAAATGACTCTGCTCAGTTTGAAGATTATTGTAAACCATTTTGCCTCTCTCTATACTCTCCTAAAATTAGAGGATTAATACCAATTTATTTGTTAGGGTAATTATACCAATGGCGTCTTCTCTTGAAAATGAGATGTTAGTTGCCAACATGAATGGTAGAATGTTGAATGAAATGGGATTAGATTGTGTAGTAATCCTATTGTTCTTGGCAACAATATTGGTTGTTTCCATGAATTTCAGATGAATATGGCAAAACACCAGTTGTTGAAGGATCTGCAGGAATAGGCGAATCTATGGAGGTGGTCATGTTGATCCTAACAGGGGTCGAAGATTCGAGATATATGACATGGATACGAAATATTACACGAGATTATTTCAAAGATCGTATATTTGCTAAGGCTGATTTGAGGTTTGCTTTAATCTTCAAAGATCGTATATTAGCATTTTTTTTTACTTTTCGCATTTTGTCTTCACACTTACAAACTGAGTAAGGCCTGTTACTTCTAACATAATAAAATTCTTATTTCAAATTCAATTTTCCATCTTCAGTAACTGACCACTACTTTTATACAATTCATGAGACTTAATGTGCCATTTGGGGAAATATTATTAATTGTTACTAAAGGCATGTATGGTTCTTGGAAGTCACTTATTCATTTGTCTTCGTTTAGTCATAATCTATGGGGTGTATTCAAATAGGGGGTTCCCATAGATTGGTTTCATTTCCAGGCTCCAATCCAATACCCTCAGGTGTCCCATGGAGCACTCGCGAAACGCTTGATTCATCGAGCACTGCCTCCGCCTGAGCTAGGTGGAATGTAGCGCATGTGACTTGCTTGTAAATGTTGAGCAAGTGGTACTTTGTTTACGCAGAGGATAGCGAGTGGACTTAAGCCTCTTCTACATAAACACTTTAGATTGTTTGGACATAACTAAACCGGTAAGTGCACTAGTAAGGAAGAATGTTACAATTAACATAGACAATAATGCTTGGAGGTCTCAAATTTTACTTGGATGTATACCTTAGAGAAAGACATACTAGTTTGTGATGTATGAATCCCAAGTATAACTGAATGACAAAGCATAATACATATCGCTGACCTCAAGTAATTGGAACAAAGATTTATGCACTGGATTGTTGGGCACTGTTAATTGCTCGAGGCATTTGCTACCTTTATTGCACTAGATATACATTATTCACATACATATGCTTTTAAATTATTCTGTTGCTTTCATTTTGGCCATACTGTGTACCAACTCATGAAGGCACACAAAAGTGCGAAAATTTATTATTCATGTAATTTATCATGCTATTTTCTTATTCTTAGGAGTATTGATGCTTATCTATTCTTAGTTATTTTTTTTCTTGATATTGCAGGCAGAGCTGAAGTGTGGTGTCCAATGATGGAGTAGTTCTTCTCTGAATATCTGAAGAGAGAAAATTCTATGAAGAAGTAGGTCAGTTGGTTGAGAATTCTACTGCCCCTCCCTCTCTACCTCCCTCCCTCCTTCCCTCGCTGCCTCCCTCTCTGCCTCCCTCCCTCGCATATATGCATATATGGTGCATATATGGTATATGCTGCATATATGCTGCATATGATGCATATATATATGCTGCATATATGCATCATATGCAGCATATATGCAGCATATGCAGCATATATGCAGCATATATCTGCATATATGCTTGCATATATGCACATATATGCATATATGATTGCATATATGGGTGGGGAGTGGGGTGGGTTGAATTTGACAATTCTAAAAAGAAGCAGGTCAGTTGGTTGAAAATTCTACTGCCCCTCCCTCCCTCCCTCCCTCGCTGCGTCCATCAGGTTATATATGCATATATGCAGCATATATATGCATATATGCAAGCATATATGTAGATATATGCTGCATATATGATTGCATATATGCAGCATATCTGCATATATGGTGCATATATGCAAGCATATATGCTGCATATATCTGCATATATGCATATTTCTGCATATATGCAACATATATGCAGCATATATCTGCATATATGATTGCATATATGGGTGGGGAGTGGGGTGGGTTGAATTTGACAATTAGCTTTTCTCTTAGATCACGGAGAAGATTCACAAACTTAAATCAAAAGTAAAACGTAATAAATATAAAACGTAATAAATATACATCGAACACATGTGCTTGGTTTGTGGCCTTTCTCAATTACTTACTCATTTTCACTAATTCTTCATGTATGCCAAAATTGAAAAACTGGTAAATAAAACAAAAAACCAAGAACATTTCACAAGTTAGAAAATTAAGTCACATGTTGTAAAATGACTACTTTCCCTACATAATGGTTAATATATCTTTTTAAAATATAATTTTGGTATTGCAGGACCTCTTTGTGTCGGGACTGATACAACATCAGCACACTGGTGAAAGCCAAAGCAGAACTCGAAGAAGTGATTGGAAAAGGGAAGATCTCAAGTTGTTTGCACAAATACGCAAGGATCAAGAATGAGGGAGCTTATTCGGAGGATCTCAAGTTGCGAATAAATTTGGTAAGTATTTTATATTGATGATAGAAGATTTTATAATGTAGTGCACCTTTACCAAAGTAAATTCTTCATTTAGTTGTGTGCGCGTGTGTGTTGTGTAAGATGTGTGTCTTAAGGCCTTAATAAGTGGTTGACATGGAGGAAGGGGCTATATATGGATTTATATACTATTTTTAGATGTTAAATCGGTGGAAGGGATTTATTGGTGGTTTAGCTGCGGCTTTTGTGCTTGTTGTTGTTGTTGGGCTTATGTTAATATTAAAATAAGTTGGATTTCATGAATAAACAAAGGAAACTCTGTCGAAATTTTATGAAATAAGTAAGTGTTCTAAATTGATTAAGGCTAGCATACAACATTTGAAAATTGAACATTGGTGAATGAAAACGTAAAACAACTAATAAACATACCAGAATGAGACACGCGTAGTCACGAACACCTCGCACGGGTCTCCCGGTTTGTGAATATGACGATAATTTGCAAAAATCAGTACTTAAACTTAAAAACAAGCCGTTAATGGGGGAAAACCCAAACCACCACCCAAACGACCCCGTAGGGAGCACGAACACCTCGCACGGGACCAATGTAACTTGTAGGAACTGACCGTGTAGTCCTGGGTCTCCCGGTTTGTGAATATGACGATAATTTACAAAAATCACACTTAGTTAAAAACATACCGTCAAAGGGTTAAAACCCAAACCAACCCCCAAACGACCCCGTAGGAGGCACGAACACCTCGCACGGGACCAATGTAACTTGTAGGAACTGATAGCGTAGTCCCGGGTCTCCCGGTTTGAGAGTATGACGATAATTTGCAAAAATCATCACTTAAACTTAAAAACAAGTCGTTAAAGGTTGAAAACCCAAACCACCCCCCAAACGACCCCGTAGGGGGCACGAACACCTCGCACGGGACCAATGTAACTTGTAGGAACTGACCGCGTAGTCCCGGGTCTCCCGGTTTGTGAATATGACGATAATTTACAAAAATCACACTTAGTTAAAAACATGCCGTCAAAGGGTGAAAACCCAAACGACCCCGTAGGAGGCACGAACACCTCGTACGGGACCAATGTAACTTGTAGGAACTGATCGCGTAGTCCCGGGTCTCTCGGTTTGAGAGTATGACGATAATTTGCAAAAATCATCACTTAAACTTAAAAACAAGCCGTTAAAGGGTGAAAACCCAAACCACCCCCCAAACGACCCCGTAGGGGGCACGAACACCTCGCACGGGACCAATGTAATTTGTAGGAACTGATCGCGTAGTCCCGGGTCTCTCGGTTTGAGAGTATGACGATAATTTGCAAAAATCACACTTAGTTAAAAACATACCGTTAAAGGGTGAAAACCCAAACCACCCCCCAAACGACCCCGTAGGGGGCACGAACACCTCGCACGGGACCAATGTAACTTGTAGGAACTGACCGCGTAGTCCCGGGTCTCCCGGTTTGTGAATATGACGATAATTTGCAAAAATCAACACTTCAACTTAAAAACAAGCCTTTAAAGGGTGAAAACCCAAACCACCCCCCAAACGACCCCGTTGGGGACACGAACACTTCGTACGGGACCAATGTAACTTGTAGGAACTGACCGCGTTGTCCCGGGTCTCCCGGTTCGTGAATATGATGATAATTTACAAAAATCACACGTAGTTAAAAACAAGCCGTCAAATGGTGAAAACCCAAACCACCCCCCAAACGACCCCGTAGGAGGCACGAACACCTCGCACGGGACCAATGTAACTTGTAGGAACTGACCGCGTAGTCTCGGGTCTCCCGATTTGAGAGTACGACGATAATTTGCAAAAATCAGCACTTAAACTTAAAAACAAGCCGTTAAAGGGTGAAAACCCAAACCACCCCTCAAACGACCCCGTAGGGGGCACGAACACCTCGCACGGGACCAATGTAACTTGTAGGATCTGACCGCGTAGTCGCGGGTCTCCCGGTTTGTGAATATGACGATAATTTGCAAAAATCAGTACTTAAACTTAAAAACAAGCCGTTAAAGGGGGAAAACCCAAACCACCCCCCAAACGACCCCGTAGGAGGCACGAACACCTCGCACGGGACCAATGTAACTTGTAGGAACTGATCGCGTAGTCCCGGGTCTCTCGATTTGAGAGTATGACGATAATTTGCAAAAATCACACTTAGTTAAAAACATACCGTTAAAGGGTGAAAACCCAAACCACCCACCAAACGACCCCGTAGGGGGCACGAACACCTCGCACGGGACCAATGTAACTTGTAGGAACTGACCGCGTAGTCCCGGGTCTCCCGGTTTGTGAATATGACGATAATTTGCAAAAATCAACACTTAAACTTAAAAACAAGCCGTTAAAGGGTGAAAACCCAAACCACCCCCCAAACGACCCCGTTGGGGACACGAACACTTCGTACGGGACCAATGTAACTTGTAGGAACTGACCGCGTTGTCCCGGGTCTCCCGGTTCGTGAATATGATGATAATTTACAAAAATCACACGTAGTTAAAAACAAGCCGTCAAATGGTGAAAACCCAAACCACCCCCCAAACGACCCCGTAGGAGGCAAGAACACCTCGCACAGGACCAATGTAACTTGTAGGAACTGACCGCGTAGTCTCGGGTCTCCCGGTTTGAGAGTACGACGATAATTTGCAAAAATCAGCACTTAAACTTAAAAACAAGCCGTTAAAGGGTGAAAACCCAAACCACCCCTCAAACGACCCCGTAGGGGGCACGAACACCTCGCACGGGACCAATGTAACTTGTAGGATTTGACCGCGTAGTCGCGGGTCTCCCGGTTTGTGAATATGACGATAATCTGCAAAAATCAGTACTTAAACTTAAAAACAAGCCGTTAAAGGGGGAAAACCCTAACCACCCCCCAAACGACCCCGTAGGAGGCACGAACACCTCGCACGGGACCAATGTAACTTGTAGGAACTGACCGCGTAGTCTCGGGTCTCCCGGTTTGAGAGTATGACGATAATTTGTAAAAATCAGCACTTAAACTTAAAAACAAGCCGTTAAAGGGTGAAAACCCAAACCACCCCCCAAACGACCCCGTAGGGGGCACGAACACCTCGCACGGGACCAATGTAACTTGTAGGAACTGACCGCGTAGTCGCGGGTCTCCCGGTCTGTGAATATGACGGTAATTTGCAAAAATCAGTACTTAAACTTAAAAATAAGCCGTTAAAGGGGGAAAACCCAAACGACCCCGTAGGAGGCACGAACACCTCGCACGGGACCAATGTAACTTGTAGGAACTGATCGCGTTGTCTCGGGTCTCCCGGTTTGATACTATGACGATAATTTGCAAAAATCACACTTAGTTAAAAACATACCGTTAAAGGGTGAAAACCCAAACCACCCCCCAAACGACCCCGTAGGGGGCACGAACACCTCGCACGGGACCAATGTAACTTGTAGGAACTGGCCGCGTAGTCCCGGGTCTCCCGGTTTGTGAATATGACGATAATTTGCAAAAATCAACACTTAAACTTAAAAACAAGCCGTTAAAGGGTGAAAACCTAAACCACCTCCCAAACGACCCCGTTGGGGACACGAACACTTCGTACGGGACCAATGTAACTTGTAGGAACTGACCGCGTAGTCCAGGGTCTCCCGGTTCGTGAATATGATGATAATTTACAAAAATCACACGTAGCTAAAAACAAGCCGTCAGAGGGTGAAAACCCAAACCACCCGCCAAACGACCCCGTAGGAGGCACGAACACCTCGCACGGGACCAATGTAACTTGTAGGAACTGACCGCGTAGTCTCGGGTCTCCCGGTTTGAGAGTATGACGATAATTTGTAAAAATCAGCACTTAAACTTAAAAACAAGCCGTTAAAGGGTGAAAACCCAAACCACCCCCCAAACGACCCCGTAGGGGGCACGAACACCTCGCACGGGACCAATGTAACTTGTAGGAACTGACCGCGTAGTCCCGGGTCTCCCGGTTTGTGAATATGACGATAATTTGCAAAAACCAGTACTTAAACTTAAAAACAAGCCGTTAAAGGGTGAAAACCCAAACCACCCCCAAACGTCCCCGTAGGGGGCACGAACGCCTCGCACGGGACCAATGTAACTTGTAGGAACTGACCGCGTAGTCCCGGGTCTCTCGGTTCGTGAATATGACGATAATTTGCAAAAATCACGCTTAGTTAAAAACAAGCCGTCAAAGGGTGAAAACCCAAACCACCCCCCAAACGACCCCGTAGGAGGTACAAACACCTCGCACGGGACCAATGTAACTTGTAGGAACTGATCGCGTAGTCCCGGGTCTCCCGGTTTGATAGTATGACGATAATTTGCAAAAATCAGCACTTAAACTTAAAAACAAGCAGCTAAAGGGTGAAAACCCAAACCACCCCCCAAACGACCCCGTAGGGGGCACGAACTCCTCGCACGGGAACAATGTAACTTGTAGGTACTGGCCGCGTAGTCCCGGGTCTCCCGGTTTGTGAATATGATGATAATTTGCAAAAATCAACACTTAAACTTAAAAACAAGCCGTTAAAGGGTGAAAACCCAAACCACCCCCCAAACGACCCCGTAGGGGGCACGAACATCTCGCACGGGACCAATGTAACTTGTAGGAACTGACCGCGTAGTCCCGGGTCTCCCGGTTTGTGAATATGACGATAATTTGCAAAAATCACACTTAGTTAAAAACATGCCGTCAAAGGGTGAAAATCCAAACCAACCCCCAAATGACCCCGTAGGAGGCACGAACATCTCGCACGGGACCAATGTAACTTGTAGGAACTGATCGCGTAGTCCCGAGTCTCTCGGTTTGAGAGTATGACGATAATTTGCAAAAATCATCACTTAAACTTAAAAACAAGCCGTTAAAAGGTGAAAACCCAAACCACCTCCCAAACGACCCCTTTGGTGGCACGAACACCTCGCACGGGACCAATGTAACTTGTAGGAACTGACCGCGTAGAACCGGGTCTCCCGGTTTGTGAATATGACGATAATTTCCATTCATATATGTAATTTTTTTGTTTTGAGTATTTTTTTTTGTAAATTATTGGGTTACTAATATCGTATCTTTTTTGTATTCTATTTTTTTTGCAGGATAACAGTTTATCGTTGACTTTTATTCGCGTGGAACACAAAGAACTCAATGGTTTACAACAAGGGCTTTATTAATGAATCCATTTTTTTGTGTCATGACCGTACGGTCTTTTGTTGTTTTATTATTGACTTTTATGGCCATGTGGGCTTTTGTAAGTTAATTGTTATATTATGTGGCCGTGCGGGCTTTCTGTTAGGCAGGTTTTGTATTAACAGGTTTTGGAATGTCCCGAAAATAGGGGAAATTCTGCCCAATTTTTTTTGGGCCTGTGAGCAATTAAAGACTTATAATATTTTGAAGTTTGTATGTACATTAGTTTATTAATAACGCGCAATATTATTAATTTGTGAATTTTGTGCTTTCAAATATTTTTTTTTAATTAAAAAATTGGCATAGTTCAAAACCGTGGCAAAAGTGTATCATATTTTGGCACGGTTTTAAACTGTGCTAATTTTTTTTAAACTATGCTGAATCTGGCACAGTTAAAAACCGTGCCAAAAGTGTGCCAGAAATATCAAATTTTGGCACGGTTTAAAAGTGTGCCAGAAGTGTTCCTATTTTGCTGAATCTGGCACAGTTAAAAACTGTGCCAAAAGTGTGCCAGAAATATCAAATTCTGGCACGGTTTAAAAGTGTGCCAGAAGTGTTCCTGTTTGGCTGATTCTGGCACACTTTTAGACCGTGCCAGAAAAAAATTCCCATTTTGGAACACCTGATTCTGGCACAGTTCAAAACCGTGCCAGATTTGATCTGGCACGGTTTTGAACTGTGCCAGAATCCTGTTTTTGGTGTAGTGCTCGGAGCATTGAAGTTCCTCGGAATACACTTGTTGCTCGGAGTGAGTATGACTTGGTCGGAGAAATAAACTTCCTCGTTGTTCTTGTGCCACGTAGATCGACACGTGTCTTCTTATTATTCGTCCATATCAGCATATTAATTTTGGTATCAACATCCTGTAAGGACATTTTTGTCCATTATCAATTTGTATGTCGTACGCCGTTACACCGTTGAAGAAATTCAAGATCGCATCTACATCAACGGATCCGAATATCAAAGCGTCTTCAACATCATAACCTCTGCGAAAATGAACTTGGTAAAGTTTTGTTTTTAAGTTCCTTACGCTTCATACTTAGTGATAAGTAGCTTTTTTGGGTATGTATCGTTGTAATGCAAAAGTCACTCTAAAAATTTCCTTGAGTACCTACAAAACTTATCTAAAAATAACTCGTATTGCGGTAAGTACGGGTATCAATCCAACTTTCAAGGTGAAACAATTAATGTGAAAACGTGCAATTCCAATTTTTTTTATGAAAATATTTTTTTATTTTTCATTTTTTTTTTAATTTTTAAAAAATAATTTCAAGGGAAAAATTAACTAACAAATGCTAAAAATTATAAAATGACTAAATAATGAAAAAGAATGTGCAACCGAGTGTGAGATAATGTGAGAAGGTCAAGAGATGGGATTATACTGCATTTTCAATTATTTTAATTTCTCAATTTATTAATTTTGAAATATTTTGAGATAATATTAAATCGATAATTTAACTCTCGTTAAAATTATAAATTTAATAAAATCTTTTTCAGAAAATTAATTTAAGAATGTCACACGATGAAAAATTAGGACTACACTATTTTCATAAAACTACCAGCTAGGATCAATTTAACGAAAACAATTTCAACACCGAATTAATATTCAAATATCGGAAAAACCTATCTCTAGTTCGATTCCTAATTTGATTTCAAATATTAATTCGTTCAATTAATTTACTAACTCTCGTCACATAAATTAATTGGCGATAGTTAAAATTAATTTACCTAGAAATATAAAATTAATTAAACCAATTAATTAAAGTAACATCATTCGCAATGCACCCCACCCCTTGAACGGGGTGTTTAGCCAAACATAATGAAACAATTAATCACACCCACAAACATGGAACAATAAATTAAAAAGTAGAGCAAGAAATACAATACACAAAAGTCTCCTTTTGAATTGATTCCTTGAATCGCGTTCATGCACATGTGTCCCAATGTTTTCACAAATCCAGCACTTGATCACACCAAAAAGAAAAAAAAAACTAAAAATTGATTCTAGACTAAACTAATATTTTTGGAATTTTTTGAAATTTTTTTATAAACCTAAACTGTACATAATATACAGTTTCTCTCTCTCTGCGTATCTCATTCTTTTTTTTTTTGCTGAGAGTCTTCTTTTTAAAATGAGAGTTCTCTTTTCTTTTAAAACCATACCCACGATGCTTTGCCTTGAGAGATTTCTTTGGGATTTGGATGTGGCAAGTCAAGATTTCAATCTCAAACTGAATCACTTCAAAGGCTTGAACAGCGATTATATGATTTTGAGTGTGCGAATGAGATCATTTGATAAGAAGCTTTTTGCGTATATGTATCATTGTCGTGCAAAAGCCACTCTCAAAATTCCCTTGAGTACCTACAAAACTTGTCTAAAAATAACTCGTATTGCGGTAAGTACGGGTCTCAATCCAACTTTCAAGGTTAAACAATTAATGTGAAAACTTGCAATCTCAATTTTTTATGAAAATCTTTTTATTTATTTATTTATTTTATTTTTTAAAAACAATTTCAAGGGAAAATTTAACTAACAAATGCTAAAAATTATAAAATGACTAAATACTAAAAAAAATGTGCAACCGAGTATGAAATATGTGAGATGATCAAGAGATGGGATTACACTCGATTTTTAATTATTTTAATTTCTCAATTTATTAATTTTGAAATATTTCGAGATAATATTAAATCGATAATCTAACTCTCGTTAAAATTATAAATTTAATAAAATCTTTTTCAGAAAATTAATTTAAAAATGTCACACGATGAAAAATTAGGACTACACTATTTTCAAAAAATTACCCGCTAGGATCAATTTAACGAAAACAATTTCAATCCTCAAATTTCAACACCGAATTAATATTCAAATATAGGAAAAACCTATCTCTAGTTTGATTAACTCTCGATACATAATTAATTTGTGACAGTTAAAGATTAATTAACCTAAAAATATAAAATTAATGAATCAACTAATTAAAGTAACATCATTCGCAGTGCACCCCATCCCTTGAACGGGGTGTTTAACCAAACATTCTCGTGTTAGAATAAACAACTATCACAATAGCATTAATCAAAATTGAAACAAGAGGGAAAGAATACGATACGCAATTTTTTTCTTGTGTCAATCTTCTCACAAATCCAGTACTTGATTACACCAAAAAGAATAAAAAACAAATCTAAAATTTATTCTAAAACTAAAATAATTTTTTTGTATTTTTTTGGAAATTTTTTTTGAACCTAAACTGTACATAATATACAGTATATATTTTTCTCTCTCTGTGTCTCTCTTTTTGTTGCCTGAGAGCCTCCCTTTTAAATAAGCTTCCCTTCTTCTCTTTAAAGCCCACGATCTTCTTTTTGGAGGAGAGATTTTTTTGGGATTGGATTTGAATAAATCAAAGGTTTTATTTGGAGGATAGCCACATGGGTTTATTTGGATCTTGATTGACTTTGGTTCTTAAGTTTGTGGGAGAGATAAGGCAGGCGAGGGTTTCGGGCATGGCAGATTTGGGTCAGGTGGGTTTCGAAGTGGGCTCGGGTCGATTTCGGCGGGCATGGGTCTGGATCGTGTTGAACTCGAGGAAGTCGCACCGTCGGCGCGGGGTCCGCCAGGGGGTTTTCCGGTTGGGCAGTCACCGAAGGTGGAGGGTCAGGGGCGGGTCGGTGGCCGCCTGGGTTTGGATCGGAGTGGGAGAGAGATCCGGTGGCGCAGGTGGCTGGGACGCCGGAGCTGGTTCGGAAATGGGGGTCCGCAGGTCCGGTTTTAGCGGGTTGGTATCTCTGGCAGGTGGTGGCCAGAGTTTGAATGGCTTCCATGGTAGGAAATGGGTATACCCGATATCGGGTATTGTGTTGAGATGGTTTTCAAGGGCTACCGGGTTTGCAGAAATGGGTTTGAAGTTGTTTGGGTTTGTTGGTTATGGTGGTGAGATGAGAGATAGTGGGAGAGGTGTAGATGATGATGAACAGTAGTGGGGTGGGGGGGTTGTTGGGTGTATGGTAAGTTTAGGTATGTGTGTGAGTTTTAGTTTGTGTGTGTTTAATTTGCACCCCGAAAAAAATGACAATAAAAAAAAAAAATCTAGAAATAAAATAAAAATTTTAAATCTAATCAAACTAAAAACTAACATCTCAAACTAATAAAAAAACTGAAAATAAAAAGAAATAAAATAAAACCCTATTAAAACTAAAAAAATATAATCCTAATAAAATAAAGATTAAAAATTAAAAGCTAATAAAAATCAAAAATCAAAATAAAGAAATAGAAAATAAATTCTAAAAAATTCTAAATAAATCTGAATAAATCCTAAAAATAAAATGATTAAAAATAAAAATCTAGAAAAATAATAAAGGTACAAACTTAACACACACCGGGCTCGGGGTATGGACTGGGTTTGATTTGGGCTAGGTTAAGGTTACGGGACTGTTTCGGGGTATTCGGAACACATCGGGGTAAGCTCAGAATGGACTTTAGACTTCACGGTCTCTTTGAATTTCTTCGATGCACGCTTTTGACCGCTTTTGAGTCGCAATTGTAGCGATTTAGCATTATTTGTACCGCAACTGCGTATTGACCTGCAAAAATGATAAAATACGAACATAAGGTCATTTTTATTAAAAACGAGCGACTAAAATGCATCTATTCGGGGTATAAAATAAACACTTTTGGGTGCTTATCACTTAGTATTGGGAAATTTTTATGAAATGTTTTTTATAAAAATAAGAAGTAAGTTTTTTCAAGCAAAATGGAGTTTTTAAAAGAATTTTAATTTTTCTGGAATACCGGACCGGTCCCCCCATATTTTAAACGAACTGGTCCGCCTCCCAACCGGACCAATCCGCTTTGCTCCAGAATACCCCGGATCGAAATCGAACTGAAGAGGCCCTTTTGAAAAACGAACCGATCCGAGGTCGGAGCGATCCGCCTCCATACCGGACCGGTCCGCCTGGGATAAATTCGAACAGTTCCGTGCGTTTTTTATCCACCATCTTATATTTCCTATATATATACCTATTTCGGTGGTGTATTTTTCAAGTCTTTGAGAAAACGTTTCTAAGAGTACAAACACAACAAGACTTCATTTTTTTATGTGCCAAAACATCTTTTTGATTCACACACAAAAATTCCAATTACTTTTGTGAATCTTTTGGAACCCTAGAACACAAGCTTTGCTGTTTTTCAACTTTTATGGGGAGATCTTTGCAACCGAGGGCTGCGTATCATTGCTAAGGGAGTATCTACAAAGTGTTATGGTTGCGTGTCATTGAGGAGAGCTGTGATTCTTCCTTTATTGTTTGGGCTGCGAGTCCTTGGAGGGTGATGCGTGTATTCTCTTACTGAGTTCAAGACTGCGTGTCTTTGTGGGTTGGCTGCACGTTGATCCATTGCAGATTTCTCTATGTAATTGTAAGTTGCGATTTATATATTCATAGTGAAATAAAGGTTTTACCCGAAAGGGTTTTTTTCCTGAAATTTGTGCCTCAGCATATTTACTGCGTTGCATGCTTTACTTTTAATGGGTTGATTTAGATGCATGGTTAGGGGCTGAATTAAATAAATGTTGATTGGAAACTTGTGAATTTAATTTAATCAATTATCACACAGTCGCACTTTACATCTCCATTTCCTTATATTCACCCATAATATTCCTTATATAACCCCTCTCTCAAATCCTAGCTTCGAGCCTAAGCAAACGCATATTACTATATTGCCCTTTAATTCAAAATTATAGCTTTACATATTTAAACCATTACAAAATGTCCAAAAATAATTTAAATTTAATTGTTTGATTCGATTTCAAACAAAAATAAATTATTTTATCCCCGATTAATAAAATAATAATATTACTGAAATCTTATATAATATTCATAAATAACCCTCAAAATAACGAGGTATTACATACTTCCCCCCTTGAAAAGGTATTTCGTCCTCGAAATTCCACGAAACCTAACACTCAAAATAAAATGCTACTCGATTCTATTTCTCAAAATCACACACTAAAGTCCTCAAATCAATTCTAAACATCCTCACCACGATGCCTAACACATCCTCAAAAAAATTTCTATCTCCAAATAAAACATGGCTAACCCGCATGCTAGACCCAATACCCAATACCCGAGGGTTATCATATACCTAAGTTGTGATACCATCTGTAACACCCCGCGCATCCGGAGATACACGCGGCGTGCTATTACGATAAAACTAAACTAAATCCATCAAAAGAAAGTATATAGCATCTAAATTTCCACAATTTAAGTATATCAAATCCAGTAATCCTTATTTTGTAAATGTAAGAATTATTGGATTTGATATACTTAAATTGTGGAAATTTAGATGCTCTATACTTTCTTTTGATGGATTTAGTTTAGTTTTATCGTAATAGCATGCCACGTGTCTCTCCGGACGCGCGGGGTGTTACATGTGTATGCCTTAGTAGCAGTTTACATTTTCTAGGTATGGGACTAGATAGTGTAGATTTTCACAGATGGAATATTCCGGGGTGGGACTGATTTTGGTGTCGTTCCGTTATTTTGTATAGCCTAGGCGCGAGACTAGGAAGAGATAAATTGATAGAAATCCATCATATAATATAGAGTAGGACATGTTTGTGTTCTAAAGACCTCTAGGTATAGGACTAGGGATAAGTTTGAGGATTTATGCTTTATAATAGTGTGGGGATAATTTAAAACAATGAGAACTTGAGGAATTGAGAATTAATGCCTAAGATAATAAACGGGTATTAAAATGAATTGGCATCATTAATAAGTGCAGGACTGACAAAATACGGGTTGGCTGGCTACTACGATGTGTGAGTGTGCTGGCATCATCAATAAGTGCAGGGCTAACAGAATCCGGGTTGGCTGGTTATTATGGCGTGTCGTGCATGGAACCTCGTATAGAAGTGCAGGGCTGACAAAATACGTATCGGTTGGCTATAGCGAGGGGAATGTGTGTGGTGTAAAACTTTAGACGGGCCCGAATAAGTGCAGTACATACAATAGAGTCGGTTGCCTATGACGGCACCGCTATAATAATAATAACGTGGGAAATCAATTTAAATTAAGATGGTGACTTTAAGGTAATTGCCATGTTGTGATAACATAAGTTGGACTTCAACTTTGGGGTTGCATAATTACGGGATTAGGTGTTCGTTTTTTATTTTACTCACGAGTTAATAACTATCGCCTTTAATTAAAATATTATATTGTGGTGTTTATTATGTATAATGCTATTGTCTGGGTTCATGGACTCTAATTGGGGATAGTAGCTTGTATTCATGCAGTGGGGTCTGACCGATTACGTTTACTAACATTTCAGGTATAGCACTAGAGTAGCTACATAGGAGTATTTGGAGATATTTTGGAGGTGGAACATGAGTTTATTTTAGACGCTTAGTATTCCTTTCCGTTGGACTTATTATGAGACTTTATTTATGGATTTGGTGGATTAATAGGTCCCACAGTTGTTTATGGTTGTATTCAGTATTTACAGTTGAATCATTTTATTTGAGATTATATTTAATGGGAGTTGGATTAGTTTGCATATTGGCATGGTGATGGATTTATTATTGCTTGAATAGTTATATTTAGTGGATCAATTTGATTATTATCTTGTGTAATAAATTTTTAAATGTCTTATAAATCTGTCACATGCTAAGAATGATTACTTATTTAGTGACGTCCGGCATAGTTTGGCGGCAGCGACTCGCCACCCTGTTTGCCCGATTGCGCGAGGTGTTACATACCGGAATAGCAAACTGGGGATATTTGTAAGAGCAAGATTTTATAATTGTTCATAGTTTTGATAATTTGGCATATCTCATAACAAATCTAATGCTACAACCGCATATACTTTCACATTCATTGAAATTAAGTTAGTGACCAAGCAACATTCTGAAGTTCTAACCGTTGGAATCGTCACAACACTTTTGGAGGTATATGGAAGTTGGGTTTTTTATTTAATCTTATACATTTTATTCTGGGACGTGGTTGAATTTATTTGAAGTATTTTTTTAAAATGACTTTTCAAAATTAAAATTTTTGTTTTTGATCTCGTTGGAACGATATATGACTCGTGTTGGAACGAGACCTAGTTCTTGTTAGAACGAAGTTGGCATCTCATTGGAACAAAGGTTTGAGTTCATTGGAACAAATTTCAAATGAGCTTCAAACGGGATCCCACTGTTTTACCGAGGTCCACACTTTGGAAGGTCATTGGAACGAAATAGGAGGTTCGTTCGAACGAGTCTTAACCTCATTAGAACTAAACCTATGATTTCATTCGAATGAAACTCCATCTTTGTTCGAACGAAGTACGCCGCCTCGAAATTTATGTTTTCTATAAAGTGGACTCTTGTGGATTTATTTTCTCATAACTTTGGGTGAAAAATTATTTTGCATACCTATCCCAAAAGTCTCACAAGTTTAGTTTATCAGAAACACTTTTGATTTTCCAAATCACATTCTCAAGGATGATTTGTTGAGTTTATTCAAACCCTGGATACACAAAGATAATCATACCCCTGTAAAGTTTTGCTCTACTGCTGATCTGTAGAGATTTGATCTCTATTGCTAAGAAAAAAGGACACCGCATCCTGAGGCTGATTGGTGGATACCGAGGGAAGAGATTCTTAAATAGTGCTACTTGGTCGATCGCGGTTTGGCATTTTGCCTACGAAAGGAGACAGTGGGCTTTTACAAGAAGGCGCGGTCGACCGCGCCCCTGCGACCGGTCGACTGCGGTTACCAAATATTTTGAGGTATTTACTTTTCTTTTCTTTTTCCTTTATTTCTTTTCCCACTTACTATATAAACCAAATTTTGTGTAAATATCATTATGAAGGTTTTAGAATAGATTTTAAGTTAGGTTTTGGGAGTTGAGAGCTCTTTTCTTCTTCCTCATATGGTGTGACAACATTTGGGTTTGTAATATTGTACTTTCATCTTCCTCTCCATTAATATAGTGTGTATTTCCTTATTTCTTGCTTTCTAGTTTAATTTTCATGCTTTGATTTAATCGCTTTCTAGTGTAGATTTATCGCGTTTATTTACCGCATTTTTAATATGCTTTCTAGCTAATTTAAATTAGGTTGTGCTTGAATTATACTCACCCGAGTTGACGCGTTGCTTTGATTTGGTGATGGTGTTTACGGGTCTATTTCGGGTGCGTTGTCCTAGTTATTGCGCTTAGGAGATTTGACGGGGCATATCATGTATGTCACGTGCTTACGACCTTGCGTTCGCAATTTTCGAGACATTTGTTGACGCCAAAATCCTATTAGGCTTTTATGCGGATTTAGGGGCATGACAACCCTTGGTTCAATTAACTGTCGAAACAAGACGCATTCTAAATAACTCGTCGACCCATGTATAACTCGGGTGAGGGATATTCGACGCAACCTATAGTTTTACCGCTTTGTTAATCTAGTTTCAATACCCTTGCCTAGATTAATCTTTCCCTTTTATGCATCTTTTCCTTTTTAGTTTTTAATCACCTTTTACACTTTTATTTCAGAGCACTAAATCATATAAATTCTAGCAACTCGTCCTTGTTGATTCTCGATACCCGACTTACCGCTGTGCTTGCCTCGCAAGTGTAGTCGTAATTTAGGTTTTCTTGTATTATCGCGATGAAACGAAAATAACGACTGCGCACCTTACATGCGCGCACTTTCACGCGGTCATCAATTGACTCAAAAGTTTTGACATGAGAAATAGCCAATATAAAAACCTTTACAAAATATATATTTTCAAGGGGGTATCACAAAAATATATCAGTCAGGTTTTATTAATACAATTTCAGTTCAGACTTAACTTATTTGCTACTCCGTCGGATTATAAAATAATCCATCGTCCGGGCTTTCCTAGTGGAAACAAAACATTGATCTATTAAGGGGTTATTAGAATTCAAGATATCTCTTGGACATGTATTCCTTCGAATTATGATCTCAGACCTACTCACACTGCCATTGCCTAACTTATGGGGATCTCTTGCCCCGATCTATAATTGAACCTCACCCGTAGCAATAAAATTAACAATCATCCAAGCATTCCAATCCTCATAACTCTCAGGATTAAGAATCTATGCACCCTTTGCAAATGGTGTGAGATTACCTAAGTCTAAACAATACATACCTTAGACTTAAATCTCACGGGTGATCATGTTCAATACATTCTTGAATGTATCAGTCACAATCCTCTATTAAATTTTCGTACATGTTCTTAAACCATCATAGAGGTTGCCGTAGTTTTAGATAAACTACTAGGTTTGTATACGCAACCATACCAATAGAATGTCAAGTTCCTATCTAGGTTGTGAACTATTCAATCGTATTAGAATCGGAATTTCGATCTCCTATGATCAAGTCGAAACTCACTAGAATTCCTACTTTATACAATTGATCGACATATATATACAATATATTTATAACATAAATATAAGGCATGCTTGTAACCATGATTCTTATTACGAAATGAATTGAAACGCATTTATTGAAAAGTAAACGTCAAACATTATTTTAAGAATAAACCCCCAACATAGTGTCGGTGGAAACACATTTATTTTTTAGTTTTTCCATACCTTACACTGCTCGACATGGCATGCCAGCACGTACTCCTCGAGTAGATTACATACCCCTGTGAGCCTAACTAATGGCTCATTGCCATCAGTTACTTTTATATGAAATTAATTACGATATCGATGGGAAAAGTGTAGGAGAGTCTCATTAGTTCCCCCTGTTTATAGGACGGTTAATTATGATGTCGTTTGTATCGATGGCGTACGCCCAAAGCTATAGATACAATAGTGTGTCCCACATGACAAGTCCTAGTTGCGCCCTTTGTAGGAGAACCATGCTAACATGATACGGACAAAGATATGTGGACAACACGGATTATCACCATTAATGGGTGGAAGAGTACTAGTTTATGTGTCATGTCGCGAGCCAAGTTGGACAAGGTATTATGCTTGATGTTTATTAGACACTTTAGGTACACGCCATTTAATATATTTATTTTAACACATTTCTCTTTGACATTATTGATTAAATTATGTCAAACATGTAGGACGACGTCCATCGTTTCTTGTATCACTACGTTAGCCTTTTGCACGGCCTAAGAGAGTAATTATACGAGAATACACAAGTATAGTTACAGTACGTCCGGCAGCAACAATTCATTATGTTCCATAACATAGATAACTTTCAAGCGATGTTTTTAGAAGGTGATCACAACTGTCTAAATCATGATATTCTATGCCAAGAATTCGATCAGGGTGATACTATTAGTGACAACCCCGACCCACCATCTCGTTCGAGGAGGCATTGATCTGGAACTTAGTAGCTAGGGCATCGCCTTATAGATTCCTTTGTTATGTATTTTGTTGTATTTTTACTAAAATATAACATTTTATTGAAGTATCTTTTTTTATGATTGACTTATATGGTCACTTTTAGGTATTTCAAACTTTAATAAACATAGTTCTACACAAGATGGCTTTTTAATTCATTACAACTTTGATATAACCTAAATATTATACATTTGTATTATGAATGTAACTTTTTTTAATATAGGTATACTAGAGCGACACTCCTAGTGCCGCAAGAACTTCTGATATGTCATTTGGAGTGTCGTATCCCTAAGCTTTCTAAAAAATGTGTCGAGTGATTTGGTTATATGGTCAATGATAGAATTCATAAATTAGGTCACAAACAAGCTAAGTTAAATTTTAATCCATTTTTATCTTGATTAATTAGGTGAAACTAAACATGGAAGATATTGAATCTAAATTGAACAAACAAAACAATCACAGGAGATATGAGGAAAAAACCCATTCGGGAAAAACCATTTTCAGCACTGTTTCCACTATGATATTATAAACGATACAGACAAACTTATAGACTTCAACACCACTAAGTATCGTAGTTCAGTCTCTTTCCGTATTGATAACAGAAAGCGGTGCAGATCTACCAACGCCCTACAACAAGCTCCACTTGCCTCAATATCCACTAACCAACCTTAGGAAACTCCTTTCCTCTCATCAATAACGAAGAATGAACTGCACAAGGATTTGAACAAGTAATGTGTTCTTTTGATTTGATAAAGTGATCAAAAATATCCAAGCAGTTTGGATTTTGAGAAACCAACGTGTTTTATCACAAAATAGGTTCAAAAAGGCTTGTATCAAAGTGCAGGTTTGAACCTCATAAATAGGATGGAAAATCTCAAAGAGATAAGCTTGAAAATATTGAGTTTGAAACCAACTACAAAACCAAATCTGTATTGGTTCGTTCGAATGGACTGGACCTCATTCGAACGAAGACACAGTTCTCGTTCAAATAACTTCTACCGAGACTCCCAATGAGAAATCAGAGTTGACCAATTTTATCCCGTTCGAAATTTGTTAGACCGGGTTCTAATGAGATGCTTGATCTCGTACGAACGACATGTTCAATGTCGTTAGCACGACTTTAAAAAATTATTTCTTGATTTTAAGAAAATTAGAAAAGTATTTTGGATTTAAAAAGTTTAAAAATACCCTTGAACATTAGTTAACACTAAATATACCTCATATACCTTCTTCGATGATTGTAGTGACTATTTCACTACTTCATTCTTAGATTGATGTGTGTGATAACTAACTTCTCTTCTATTGAAGTTTTTTGAGATTGTACATGGTCGTGTAGCAGTGTAACGGAATACACCAAACTATAAACATGATGAGCGAATCATAAATTGTGCTCTTATAAATTTCTCCTTTGGCTATTTTGGTACAAAACATAAAATCGAAAAATAACCCCTAAGACAAGTTCAACTAATGTCCCTCCCAAACCTGAAAAGGAAAAGACACTTACAACTTTGTCTCTACTGAAAATATTCATCATGTACTCCATGATATCATTAATGCGGAAAAATACCTACACACATGAAGCAAAGAAAATAACGTGACACATGGAGTTTTAAAAAAACAAAACTACCCATAATATGTTCTCCCCTTTTGTCCGTAATAGACAAAGGGTTAGAAGTTAAACTTAAAAATTCAGCATCTAAAGTACACAAATATTATCACGAAGTATAGATAATTAAGCATATGCAATGAAACTCCAATAAACCAACAAGCTATTTTTGGAATTTTTGAATTTTTTTAGTATAAAAATTTACACATATAAATAGAAACAATTTGGAATTCCTATAGGCTGTAGGGTTCTAATATGTCAAAGGGTGCAAACCAACTATTTTGAAAATTTTCAATTTTAAGTTCAATTAAATGAATTACCCAAATCAAACTTAACACTGATTAAACAATTATTATAATAAACAGATTAACCAATTTTATATTAACCTAAACATGCATATACGTGCGTGGAAGATAAAATAAGTAAATCAACCACAACGCCCAATGTACGATAAAAACCCATAATGGAAAAAAATCTCGGATGGCCCAGCCACGCAAATTCACTATGTATGGAATTACAAAGGACACAACAGTACACTTACAACACAGACTCGACACTCTCGCAAGCCTTGACGCTATTCGTTACTCAACCTCCTCATAGTGACATGTAGGAGTCCACCCACACAACTGCCATAACGTATAAGTCCACACATGGCTCGGTATCCACCGAAGAACTCAGTTATCGTCTATAGATTGAAACATGAAATCCACCACAACACCACACCACGAAGTCCACAATGTGTAAATAGCAAATACGGAGTCCACCGTATGAAATTATTCTCAACAAGATGTGGAGAATAAACCTCGGTGCCCACAAACAAGATCTTAAATAATAATATGATGAAACTTGGATCTAAAATTATTGGGGTGTAAAAAGGGTTTTGGTTTGAAAACTTTGATCATAAATGATCACATAAACTCAGAGAGCTTTTTGAGAGAGTTTGGCAACTCAAAACATAAGTTAAAGCCTCTAATAAAAGTGTTGCTTCGCATAGTGGGCTTTTCAACATCGAGATAAGGATGAAAAGCTTTGAAGAAAATCTTAAAAAACTCATCGGCTCGTTTGAACGGGTACATCTCATTCGAACAAAGCACCTGATCTCGTTGGAACAGCTTCTAATGACGTATCTAATAAGAAATCAGAGAAGGCCAAAACATATCTCGTTCGAAGTTCATTGGAAAATGATCTAATGAGGTACAAAGTGTCGTTCAAACGACATGGTCAATGTCGTTCTAACGACCTCGATAATTTTTTAAAAACATTTAAAAAAAAAATTAAACATTTGAAAACTATTTTTATAAACCAACACCAAAAATTAAATATCCAAGAATAAAAAATATATACGCATTCATACATGAGAGATCCTTAGAATCTGAAGATGAAACATGGCATGAAACACAGAACGACATCTTCAATCAACACGTCATGGGGTTGAAAGGTAAACACATTCAAGTCCTAACCTATGATTCAAAGGTTTTTTTCAAACACAAAATAAACTAAAATACATACAAATTGACTCTATCGTAAATTTATCCTTACAAATCTCCCCCTTTGGCTATTTCGGGAAAAAGCACAAAAAGAAACTATGGGCCATCAAGATCATCTAAAAGACCCAATCCCCAACCGAAAAAGGAAAAAGGTATAGACATTTGACTAACACATAAACTGAGTAGCTTTGCTCTTGAATAAACTTCGTCGTATCATTGCAAACATGCACACTTAAATACACCTTCAAATGCAACTTAAATATATAAAAATATAAATTTGCATATGAATACCCTCCCCCTTTGTCTAAAAATCTCTATCTAAGTTAGGACCCCTCCCCTTAAAGCAAAAATCTATAAATCTTCCCCGGACTATAAAGGTTGAGATACCAATTCTCTCCCTTTTTGTTCAGGAATAGACAAAGAATAAAGGTTCATAATAAAATCATTTCTTCCCAATAGAACCATTTCTCCCCCAAAATGAAATAGGGTAAACATGTAGGAAAAATAAGTATATCATGCAATGATGTGTAGTGAAATAATCAACGACACACAACTCGTCAACATAAGCACAAATAATCCAAACAATGATCAATCAATACCCATTTTGATGCAAAGAATGATACTAACTTGAATACACATGAAAGCGTAAGAAACCAATCGAAACAAAGCAACAAAAGATATCAAGGAGATAATATAGCATGTCAATTGAAACCACTTGAAACAAAGATGGACATATGGTATACAAGGATAAAATGAAAAATGTTCAAGGAGTTATATTTGACTGTATTAACTTTATTAACTAAAGATTTAGCCTCATGGTGACTGATAAAGTGAACTAATAAGGGACAAAAAAGCACAATGCACATTATCCAAGAAAATATTGAGATTCTCAAATCAGTAGCGTGAAATATGAATTAACTAAGACTCATTGTACAAACTCATTGATCGTCAACTTATAACACCCTCAAAATCATAGATATCTCATTTTGAAGATACCAATTTAATTGAAGAATCAATGAAATAAAATTTGGCCTTGGAAATATTTTCTTTTCTTTTGCCTCTTAATTTTTTAGGCTCTTGTCAACGGTGGCCTTTCACTCAAGGAAGATTTGTCCCTTCGTAGCACTTTCCCGTGCACACTCATATTTTCAATAAAATAGAAAACTCACGGATGATGGTTCTTACATGCACAAATCCCTCAATCAAATATATATGTATATGACAAGATTGTTAGGAGAACACCTCACTTAGATCAAGTAACATATGAAGCTAAAATCCAAATAAGTTCGTGCATGTGTGTGAGTAGACATATGCAAAGTGAATCCATTAAGCAAGTCATTTACAAACTACTCCTTACAAGCATGATTAAGAAGAATATAAGCATTAAAATCATAATCAAAATGTCGTATCCACATGGATACATGAAAAGAAGTGGATTCAAACATACCGATATTCCATACAAAATTTGTAATAACAATCTACATATAAATAAAAATCTTTTTGAGTTTTTAAATTTTTTTTTCAAAGACGCCACATGAAAACATAACTCAAAAGACAAACAAAAATCTTTTTGCATTTTTCTCAATAAGACACAGAAAAGGGATAAACATCATACAACTACCAAGCAGATACAACATGAAGTACAAAAGCTAGTGTATGAAGAATATGCAAGCAAACACCCATAAAATCTAGCATGTGAAGAGTCATGTGAAAGCATTCGAGAATCAATCAGTCTAACATTCAATGCCTCCAAAACTTATTTTCTAACTCAAATAGATGAATACTTAACGCCTTGAATTTTGGGAACCATGGTAACACGGGATATAGACTTCCTATGACCTCTTTTAAGATCATAATAAAACATCCTGAGGTAGCGTTTCTAACCACAATGCGAATATGTGTAAACACAAGGAAGACGACCTAAAGGTTGACCTTTTCTAAAGTCCTAAGCAGCGGTTGACACACTCTTAAACACTTGGTCTTGTCTTTTTCAGTGGAAGAATTCGAATTATCAAAGTCAATACCATCATTACTTGAGTCTCTTAATCATCTTTTAAACCTCAAAGTTCTAGACTCGAGCAAAAACTTAAACTCTTCAAAATTTAGAGGCCCCTTCTTCATATTTGCAATTCATTCCTAGAAGGCTATCTCTTTCCCCCTCAATGTAAGCGAACTTATCCCTAAGAATCTTCTCACGTGCCTTCAAAACTTTTATCAATTTATCATTATCCTCAATAGCACATTCATTAACCCTAGCCTCAAACATCTTAGAGTCATCTAAATCTTTCTCTAAAACACAGACTCTGTTAATACTCTCTTTCTTGGATACTTCTAAATTTTAACAATCATGTTTCATGACCATGAGCTTCTCACGAAGGATATCTCTTTGAGTTTGAACAATTCGCAAAAATTCAATTTCAGATTTAAAACACAATTTTTTTTTTCAAGAAATTTAACTCTTATTGCAAATTTCAAATTCAAATGAGTAAATTTTCAGCATAGTTATGAAACGAATTAAACTCCTCTCGAATATCAAATTTCCTTCATTGCTCAACACGTCCGACAACTTATCACTATGATGACCTATTGAGAGAAACAAGCAAACTGCAAGAGAGAGATAAAAAAAACACAACCCTAAAATAACACCAAATATGGATCAACAGGATAACTTGGTGATCTTGCTCTGATACTAATTCGAAAAATGAAGAGTGATCTAGTTATATGGTCAATGGTAGAATCCGTAAATTAGGTCACAAACAAGCCAGGTTAAATTTTTATCCAATTTTTTCTTGATTAATTAGGTGAAATTAAGAATGCAAGATAATGAATCTAAATCGAACAAAGAAAACAATCACATGAGATATGAGGAAAAAACTCTTTTCTGAAAAAATCTTTTTCAGCACTGTTTCAACTAAGGTATTACAGATGACACAAACGGACTTATAAACTTAGACACCACTTAGTATTACAATTTGGTATCCTTCCTTGTTGATAACAGAAAGCGATGTAGATCCAGCAATTCCCTATAAGAAGCTCCACTTGCTCGGTATCTAGCGATTAGCCTCATGAAACTCCTTTCCACTCATCAGCAGTGAAGAGTAAAATCCATGAGGATTTGAACAAGTAATGTGATCACAAATATACAAGTTGTTTGGATTTTGAAAAATCAAAGTGTTTGATCTCAAAATAGGTTCAAAAATACTTGCAACAAAGTATAGGTTCGAACCTCTTAAATATGATGGAAAATCTCAAAAAGATAAACTTGAAAAGATTGAGTTTGAGACCAACAAAAAACCCAAATTCGCTTTGGTTCTTTCGACGAACTGGACCTCGTTTTAACGAAGACATAGTTCCCCTTTGAATATCTTCTAACAAGAAACTAGAGCAGACCAATTTTGTCTCGTTCGAAGTTCGTTAGATCAGGTTCTAACGAGATGTTAGATCTCGTTCGAACGACATGCCCAATGTCGTTAGAACGACTTTAAAACTTAGTTTTTATTTTTAAAAAAACTGTAGGAAAAGTATTTTGGATTCAAATAAGTTTAAAATACCCCTAAACATAAATTAATACTAAATCTACTTCATATATCTTCTCCGATGATCATAGTGACTATTTTAACTCTTCATTCTTCGATTGACACGTTCGGTCACTAACTTGTCTTCGATTGAAGCATATTGATAATGTACATGGTAGTGTAGCGGTGTAACGGAATATGCCAAACTATAAACATGATGAGCAATTTATAAGTTGAGCTCTTACACTTTCCACTCCTAAGGTTTCAAATATAGAGCCATTTTGCTCTCAAATTTGTCAATTTTTCATGAAATTTTATTTTTTATAATACTCTAGGGTGTCGAAACTGCCAAAAGCTTTGGGAATAATAGCACTATGTTATGCATATGGTCTTATAAACCTCTTTGCATGTAGAAAGATTCGTAGATAGTGAAAATGACACGTTAACAGAAAAAGACATAACAATTACAACTATGATTTCTATAGCATGTCTATAACTTTCTAATTCTAAACAAGAGTCATGCAAAATATGAAGAAAATCCTCTCAGATATACTTTAGAACTTGTATTTATATCTATATTTTAAAGTGATGTATGTGGCGTACTTTAATGTGAGTGCTCACACCAAATCTTTATTTTCCTAAATTATCATTGCTTTTATATTTTGTTTCAATTCACAAGAGCAATTGCTATTGGCAAAATAGTAAATAGAGTTCAATGTAACTTCATAAAACACACATATTAAATAGCCAACATCGCTCATCGGATAATTTTTCTATTTGTTACGCATGATTATTCGAATTTCAAACGTCGACCAAGACCAATTTATCTTTTCTTGGATAGAGTGATATATCTCGTGAAATAAAATGATTTATGGTACAAATGACATGCGTGTGCTCCGTTACTACTGTAAAAGTAAAATAATTCACAACTATGCATAAACCACTCTACAAAAATCTTTGGAAAATGATAAAATAATAATCATAAATAACACCACACCCAAATTTTGAAATGATTACACTATAAATAACAAAATCACAATATATATATATATATATATATTCACCTGGACACATTATGCTCTCAACATTTTCTTTCATTTTTACCATATATCAATTAGACAAATAATTATGCCAAAAGAATGTATCTTTCGCAATTTAAAAGAATTTAAATACTTTACTAAGGTAGATATAAACAACAACCAAAAATAATATAAAAAGATTTTTACAACCAATTTCACTGAAGTTATTATTATAACAACTTTTGTACATATTTTTCTTTAGACCTCTTCATCTCATGATTAATGGGTGGACAAGTAGCCCTCGTTTAGCCCTCAACTGAATTTGCATGATTGAATTCTCACAATAATAATGTTATGTATACAAAGTATAAGTTTCAATTTATTAAATCACTGCAAAAGTAAATGATGACCCTCAAAAGTTAAAAATTAAAAGATAATGACTTAATAGTGGTCAATAAGGTCCTCAATTTTTAATAATTCCTGTGATAACAGCATATGGTCATATTAACCTATTTTTAAGTGGCTCTATAAATTTAAATATTAAAACTATAGACACCTCGTCCTATATCCCTAGAGTACGAAGAACCACAAACACATTGGGTCACCTTGGACAAATCCCAAGCAGACGAAAATCAAGAAATAACCCCATAATAGCCTTAGGAAACCCTTGGCAGCCCAAGGGAAACCGACAAAATGGCCCATCTCCAAAGCTCATCACTAAAAACCCAGAGTTTGACCGCCCGATCATGCGGGGAAATTGTCGACTTGATCGATCTGCCCGGGGTAGACTAACCACTCATGCGGGCAGACACATTTAAATGGACGTAAATATATCCCTCCACCTACCATGGGAAGCAACCACTGATATTTAAATTAATGCAAGAGAGCAAAGCAAGGTTGTCCCATTTTTTCTCTCTAGAAATTTCCATATGCCTTCTTGCCTCTCACTAGGGCTGTGTTTTTTTTTCGAACATTTCAATTTTTTCGATATCCGATATTTTCCGATTTTGGAACGTATATAAGGTTTTCGATTTCCGATTTTTTTGAAAAAAATCGAATCGAAAATTGGAAATAATTCTGAATTTTCGATTTTTTCGATCCGATTTTTTCGAAACTATGCCGATCCGATTTTTTTGAAATATTTTTCGATTTCCAATTTTTTTAAACATTCTCATGTGTCCCACATGGGTTAGGAGAGGAAGAGAGCCCCAAAAAATCCTCTATAAAAGGAGAATATCTCTCTATCCTCTACACAAATGAAAAAAATAGCTAAATCCTTATATATTTACATGTTGGGTTAAATCTTTTTTTTGATTTCTTTAAAATGAGAATTTCGAGTAATCGAAAATCCTATATTAATTTTTTTGAAATTTTGGAATTTCCAAAATTTCTGAAGTTTTAGTAAATTTTTTTAATTTCCGATTTTTTTCGATTTTTTTTCGATTTTCCGATTTTTCCGAATTCGGAAACTATTTTGATTTTCCAAAAAAATTGGATAGGAAATGGAACAAATATTTTATTTTCGAAAAATTTGGAATTTTTTCCGAAGGGTCATTTTTCGATCCGATCCAGCCGAAACACAACCCTACCTCTCACAAACCTAGTATCAACCTTTACTTCAAAGAATACCCTTCTTTTCTCAAAACTTCTGATCAACTAAGCCAAACCTTCAAAATACCCTTTTTAAACCCTTTACCCACGTATTCACAACAAATATGTTGAATGACGATTTTAAGAAGGAACTATGATGACACTTAAAAATTAGGGTTATTTGGAGTTTAGCCCCTATTAATTCTTAGGGCATATACCAAATAGTCCCTCGAACTTTTTTTAATACACATTTAGTCGAAGCTTTTTTATTTTGCACCAAAAAGTCCTTCACCATGGAAATGGTATGGCGCGGATCTTTAAAGATAAGAGAATAAGGGACTTTTTTATACAAAATAAAAAGTTTGGACTAAACGTGTATTAAAAAATATTTGAGGGACTTTTTGGTATTTGATCCTTAATTCTTCATAGCTAAGTTTAACCACCATAATTTTTATTTCTTGAGGTTTGGCCCCGAAATTGACTTTTAACGACACAAAATAGTCACATATAGTTTTACCAAGTATAGTTTGCGACTTTTTAGTCGCTAAAATTGATTTTGGATGTCAAACTCCAAGAAGTGCAAATATTGGGGGTCAATGTCAATATCAAAGAATTAATGGGTGTCAAACCCCAAGAAGTGTAAATATTGGGAGTCAGTCAATATCAAAGAATAATGGGGTCAAACCACAAATAGACCTAAAAATTAAGATCAACTCAAATAGTTTGAAGATGAATAAGAACTTAATGAGCAAACGTGAACACCATCAACTCGGTATGAGCTTGAACAGTACTTGTAGAGAGAGATAGAAAAGAGTTCAAAACGAACCAAATTAAATGGTTAAGATAATTAGACCTATAGCCGTCAGTAATAATCTTGTTTGTCACTAGCAACCATAGTAAATCACCATAATTTGAGTGCATTACAAGCTTGTGTAAGTATTTATCTTCCTTGAGTACTATTTGACAGAACGAACATAACTTATATAGAGAGAGAGAGAGGCAGGCTCATGTGCACACTAAGTTTGCACATGTGCTGGCGCACACCTATTTTTTAAAAATATTAAGAAAAATTGAGTTGATTTTTTTTGTGTGATATTTAAACATTTCAACGGACCCATATAAAAAGATCAGTTCAAAAAAAATTGCTATTTTAAAAAATCGATCAAACTTTTCCAGCTTTTAAGTGCTTTAAAAACTGTGAAAGTGTAATACCCCGTAATTTTAAATGATTTTTAAAATGGTTATATTTTAAATTAATGGATTAATTGAATTTTATTATTAATTAATTCATTTGGGTTTTATCCGAATTGGGGATATTAAAATGGATGGTTCTGAATATTACTTGAAGATATTTAGGTAATGTATGAATGTGAAGCTATTGATATGGTTGTGTGTTATTAATTCAGTAATTTGAATTTTTAGTCGGACGCGGTATGGGACGTGTCGGGACTAAATTATGAAATTAAAAAGGAAACTTATTTTTACATCAAACTTATAGTCGTTTCGACTGCGTCGTTGCATCCGGAAGGTCCGAAATAGTCAGAAAAGTTTATTTGGATGTTAATTTTGAGTCTCGGGTCATTTGGAAATGAAAAGACAACCCAAAAGGGCATTTTGGTCATTTTTACAAGGGGATGAATAGTGATTTCGGATTTTGTCCTATTATAAGTATTTGGAGATTAAGAGTACGTGGGTTATTCATCTCCTCTACACAAAATAGAGAAGTCATCTTCCTAGAGAGAGTGAAAGGTTGCTTGGGAAGGGAAAAGCTTACTTGGGAAGGAGAAGAACAAAGACCAAAGGTCACCACCACCAACCACCACCGGAGGTTGACCGGAAAAGGGAGAACCACATGTGTTATTCTACACCAAAGGATCAGACCTTCATTAGAGGCACGTGTTTGATATATGCAATTTAAGATTGTATATTGTCCATGTTAGAGTAGTTGTAAAAAGAGATGATTTTTCATATTTGGAAGATGAAAAGATGAAGTTTTAAATGGATTTCTAGAAACTGAGAATATATAGGAATCAAACTCATGTTGTAGGTAGATAGTAATCCACGAAATAATCATGAATCTGTTGAAGAAAATCTGGAAACCATTGATATGTTCTTGAAGATATTAGGTTGATAATTTTCTGGAAAAAATGAGGAGATAAATATGCTTTTAATTCAATCTCTTGATGATTCTAGGATGTTTTGATCATTAGAAATCATTTATATATGTTGATATATCATGTAGTAAGGATTATAAGTCGTTTGGGTTGTTAATATGAAGGTTTGAATGCTCAAAAATGGCTAACCCCGTAGTTGCGGAAATGCAGAAAAACCAGGCTGTTACCTGAGTGATCGATCGATCGACCCCTGCCTTCGATCGATCGACCTCCCCATGATTGTTAAAGTTGTTTCTTTTTAATGTTGATTCTTATCCCAAACCTTTTGTAGATCTTTGGTGATTATTAATTGGATATTATGGGACTTAGAAAAGATCAGTAGACCCTTGATAAGATTTGAATTAAAGTGATTGGGATTTAATTGATTAGAATGATGATGATTAAATTGAAAGATATTTCAATTGCTAGATTCACGTGTTGTCTTCTAATTAGTATGCATGAGGATTAAGGATAGGTCTAGTACGGCAGATTTAATATAAGTGAGGGTAGCCTTAGGGTTACAATTTGAACATCAAGGACTGAGTTTAAGCTAATTATTGATTTCGCAGGACTGAGTGTAGTACAAGAGCATAGTGGTATGGTTCCTGGATAGAGATGGGAGTTTAGAACACATTTGGTTGAAAGAGGGGATGAGGTTATCTCGGTCGCGTATTTGAAGTTGACAGACCTCCTCGATCGACATAGTTAAGTAGTAGTGTATTGAAGGGGTTCCTTGTTTGGATTTCGCTTTGCGAGACGCTCCGCGCATGAACCTTAACGACGTCGGGAGTGGAGAGATGTTATAGGATGCGAGGATAATTAAATTATGAAGTAAAGATGTGATATTTTAATACGTGGAATTTAAAAGAGATATAATGCTACGTATGGGAATTATCTAAGGGTAATGTGAGTACCTTGTTGATATTACATTATAGGTATGATAATGCCTATTTGATTGATTGATGATTATGTGTATGACATACCTAGCTTACTTGCTATTGACGGGAGGTTTGCGCGTGAGGGCAGTCATATCTCGATGAATCCATGGGATCTTTGATTTGTCGCTCAAGAACATAGGTCTATGAAAGACTTATCGGGGAGTTGATAAGTCCGATGACTGTGGGTACGTAGGTATGTGCGTGACCCAAGGATACGAGAACTATGTTCGCCTCCAACTTGTATGTTGTTGTTTGTGGTTCAAGGAATCCTTACCGAACCTTTAGTCCCCTATTCGGCGACCAGCGATATTGGGACATGATAGCAGAGTAATGCATTGCACTGCAGCTGTGACTCGGGGTGCCATATTATATATATATATATATATAATGAATTAAATGAATGAATGGATATTTATTGTGGTTAAATTTATCTACGGTGATAATTGTAGATAACAATGAATAGAGAAAGATAATGGAATTAAGTTAATGAATGTTTATTCTTATAGAATTGAAAAGCTTAATTCATATTAAAGAGAAACGATTCATATAAATGAGAAATGTATAAGAAAGATTGTGTAACGTATGGTATGGGACATACGGGGTTACAATATGGGAAAGTAACTTAATATGGAAACTAGTGAAGAGGAACCATTAACTAGGAGGTTAATAGGAAACGTTAAGTGTGCACTCTAGTTGAGAGGTGAGAATAGCAAGTGAGAGTGGGATGCTAACATGTACATAATAAATGCTTTATTGCACTTGTTAAATACTTGCTGTTTTCAAAATCATTTTCACAATCGGGCTCTGTCCTGTTTCCTTGCATATTTTCATTTCTATTGTATCTTCTATATCAGGTGTCCAGCAGCAGGGACGCCAACCTTAGTGAATTATGACGAGCTATGGAGCTATGGAGTATTGCTTAGACGCTTATCTTCACTTGATTCGCAGTGTTCTCTTAGTTAGGGCATGTCGTCCAAAGGATTCAGTTATCTCTTTTCTATCGGGGTCAAATACTCTTGTAGTCGTGTTGTTTTAATACATTTACTATTGACAGATTACTGTATTGAATTATTACTTGGGAATGTTTATTCCAAATACATTTAAATTCTTTTGCGTTATCTATTCGGTTATCAGTGTTGTAGAATAAAATGTGTTGTGTTATTCTTAAACTAAAAAATGGATTTTGTTGGATTAAAAATTTGGAAAGTTTTTAACACTAGCTTAATTGGGTATTGGGTGAGTTGTAAATGTTTTCGACAGTGATGCTAAGAATGAGCCAACTGTATATTCTGTTTTAATTTGGTATGGGACTGGCCACCCGGTATTTAATTAGACGGGGTGTTACAGAAAGTTTGACCGATTTTTTTAAAATAGTAAAAAAACATTTTTTGAGCTGATTTTTTTTATATGGGTTCCTTGAAATGTTTAAATATCACACAAAAAAATTCATCCCAAAAATATTTTTTTACTATTTTAAAAAAATAATGTGCAAATTAGTGTGCAAACTTATTGTGAATAAGAGTCTGACTCTCTCTCTCTCTATATATATATATACGGGGTCATGATTTTTGAAAAATATCTCCACTTTTTATGCATGACATTTTTAAAATGCATGTATGATATTTTCTTCCTTTCATGCCCATGCATGAAATGTCATGCTAAAAGTATTTTTTTTTATAAAAAGAGTTTTTAAAATATCATGCATGTTTATTATATTATTTTTTTATTAAATATTTTTTAATAAAATATTTTTTTAAATATATTTTTTTTTGTTTTAGTTTTTTAAAGGTGTTTTTTTTTAAAAGACGGTTATTATAAACTGAATTTTATCATGGGGACAAATTTATCGTCGTGCCCTCGACAAGGGCATCCGCTATTTTATATATATATATATATATACTAGCATATAACCCGCACAATGCACGGGGACATATAGTTTTTTTTCCACCATACTTCGATACATACATGTGGTCAAGATCGTAGTCATATCGAGGGCTAATTTTAAAACTCACACGAACATGAGTAAATCGATATAAGCTTGATCCAAACATAATATGATAAATCATGCTATTTTCATTTAGTTCAGTTTGATCAATAATATTCATGTTTAAATTATAATTGGTTTTATGTTGTGTTTTTGTGTTCCTATTATATTTAATATTATTTTATACAAATAATTCCAAATTAATATCTGATACAATACATGGATGAAACAAAACCCATTATTTAAGTCAAACAATAAATTTTGATTGGCAAAAATTTATTCATAATAACTTGCATAAATAAAACCTACATATTATATTATCTCAAATATCATTTAACTTTTTAACTAAAGCATACCCCATTTTCATTTATGTGACAACCTGCCTAATTAACCCCATGTGATCAGTCCTAAATTAAATTAGAACAGGTTTCTCAATTGGTCCATTCTTAACATCACTGTCGACTTATTAATTACTAACCACCTAAATTAGAAATTAGACTGGTGTCAAGTTTTATCTTTCATTAATTTAATGAAATGCCAATGCGGAAACAAAATAATTTAAACAATTACAATTAACCAAAATCAACCATTCACATCTAAATAATCTGACCGAATAAACCATCGACAAAAACCAAACAAAAGTAAAGACAGATAATGATAAATCTCAACAAGTCTGACATAAATACTAAATAAAGTTGTGAGCAACATGCTCGATTAACTGAAATAAAATTTCTATACTAGAAATGAAAGAGAATGAGGCGCCTATCAAACTCCCGCAATATCCACATATGCTGGAGCAACGGATCCCTGGAATGAGTCAAGTCTGGCGTCCCTATGGCTGGACACCTAAAAGTTTTTTTTAAAATATTTATAGCAAGGGTTAGAACCCAAAACATTTGGAAAAATATTTAGCAAATGATTAACTTGCAGTAATAAATATGTATGCATGCTCTTCATATTTTAGTTAATGTCGCACTCCCTTGAGGACATCCTCACCCCTCCTCTAATGTGCACGACTAACACCTTAATTAATTCCCCTAGTTATTTATCCCATAACTAGATAACCGATATAACCTCTTGCAACCACCCTACTCTAACCGAGTATACAATAATTATGATTTCTAAGTTATTATCAACACTAACTTAATTAATCATTTTCCCTTTTAAATTCATATAACTTTCACACCCGTTATACGCATAATACAATTCACGACCTGTATTAAATTACCCGTATATAATTATTTATCTCATTATATACGTATAACCACATTACAGCATTCACACATATGTTGAAAAAATAAATAATAAATGATAATAACCATCCTCCCGAGTAATAACTCACCGAATGTATATTCATTAAAGTGTTATCCCACTAGGTGTATTCACATAACCTAGTTACCCCAAGTCAGGATCGCTCACTAACTTGGTTAATAACATAAATATTGGAGGCGGTCATATTCCTTCCCTGAAAGTAAGATGCCTCTCACCCATATAACGGACGCTATGACTTGGGGATATACTCGCCCTACTCCTCAAGCTAGGGAATTCACCCTCTACGCGCAACCTCCCCTGATAGCACTAAAGTATATATTATAATAATATTTATCCACTGATAATAATGCACACACCATATATATATACTACCGCACACCGTATGTATATATATATATATAATTTAAAACAATCCCGACCTTACCGTGTACTAAACGTGTAACACTAGCCGATACGTCATAACTTGAGTTTATGGTCCAACTCAGATTATTAATTAATTTGCCCATTAATTAATTTAATTACTTTGGTATCGCTCAACCACTATACCCGGCCTCGCCTACTTGATCCGAAATTTAATATTTTGGAATATATTTCTCCAAAATTAACCTCAATGTATCACCCATAAATTCCCTCCAAATTCCAATTACTTTCCCTCATAATTGCAAAGAATTTATGTCCTTTATTTATTTCTCACTAAATAAAGTGTAGGAAAAGAATTTTACATAAATTTCCCTATATAATAAAACTGGCCGACCTGTCAAAAATCCCCGGCCATCGATCGAGCAGGTCTTCGTCTTCTCCGAAGGCCTGTTTCTACCATGGACGAAAACCTTAAATGTCAAATTTCTTCTATAGTCTAACCCAGGTTCTATCATCAATATAATACACCAAGAACATCATAAGGAACCCCCATAAAGTCCCCTAACCCCGTTTAATTCCCGTTCTCTCCTATTTTCTGAATTGGGGAAAACCCGGATTATTCGTTAATTACGTCTCAACACCAAATTACCATCTCAAATTCGTTCATAATTCGTCTGGGTTTTCACATCTGACCAGTACGTATCAATCTCAGATTATATAATGAATCTCTACAACAATTTCTAATGAGAAGATTTATTTACAAAAACTCCATTTTTGTACCCTCTTCACCCCAAAACGAATTTTGGTTCCCACTTCACACAAATATGAATTGTAATACAAATAAATGTTACAGCAAGTTAACCACTTTCCTTATGGTTTCGTAGGTATGATTCAGAGTTGTGATTCTCAAGGTTGATGATGAAATCCCCTTTGGTTCTTGCCTTTGTCTCCCAAATTGGTTCCCAGTGCCTTTAACCGCTCCCTAGGTTACTCTCTCCAACTTTGGGTTTTTCACAGTGTAATATGTCATTCCCCTTTTTCCTTTAATTAAGTAATTAGGCTTAATCCCATTTTTAGCCTAATGAGCCAAGCCCAAGTGACCCAAATACCCCCGTGTGGGTCCGGCTATGCTTAAAAACGTTTCGAGACCTATTTACTACCCTCGAGTACTCTATTTCGACTATCTTGGCCCTTCTGGATTCAACCGTGCACTCAGAATTTACATCCGGATAAGTTTATAAAAAAATTTATCTTCCACCTAACTTAGTCTGGAACCAACTCCCGATTGAGATAAGTAAACCCCACGTCATTAATACTCTTAAGACTTAATTAAATATTACTATTTACCTAGTAAATCAATTTCCCATAAATATTAACCAATTATTCTCCCGATTAATATTTATATAACAATTCCATAATTAATTCCATTAAATTACGACACACTAGTAGTTTAAATTTTTCCCGGATTAATGAACTATTAAATGCATAAAATTACGGGGTGTTACATACTCCCCCTACAAAGGAATTTCTTCCCCGAGATTAGGTTGTACATGTGGTGAATAGCTCTGGATATTGTTCCCGCTTATCCTCCTCTCGCTCCCAGGTAGACTCGTCAACGTTGTGATGACCCCACTGTACTCTAACTAGTGGAACAACCTTAGATCGTAGCTTGCGCTCACTACGGTCAAGAATAGCCACCGGTCTCTCCTCATACGAGATGTCTGGCTATAAATCAATTTCCCCGAGTGGGATATGCTAGAAGGCCCTCTCGCTCCTTCGATACTTCTTCAGTGACGCCACATGGAACACGCCGTGTGTCCGCTGAAGATGTTCAGGCAATCCCAGTCTATATGCTACCGGTCCCACCCTCTCAATAATAGGGAAGGGTTTCACGTACCTCGATGCTAATTTACCCTTCTTGTCGAATCTCATCACCCCTTTCATAGGGAACCCCCAGACTAATACATGATCCCCAACATCTAACTCCACATGTCTCTGCGAAGCATCAGCATAACTCTTCTGCCTATCCTGAGCTATCTGAATCCGCCCTTGAATCAGCTCTATCTTGGAAGACGTCTCCTAGAAAATCTTCGGCCCCAATAACTTGTTTCCCCCACCTCTACCCAACAGGTGGGTGAACGACAAGGTCTCCCGTACAGTGCCTCGAACGGTTCCATGCCAATCATGAATTGGTAAGAGTTATTATACGCGAACTCTACCAAAGGAATATATCTCTCCCATCCTCCCCCAAAGTCTAAAATGCACATCCTGAGCATGTCCTCTAGCATCTGATTGACCCTCTCAGTCTGCCTGTCGGTCTATGGGTGATAGGTTGTACTCAAACGTAGCTCTGTGCCCATGGCCTCCTAAAAGCTCTGCCAAAAATGGGCCATAAAAACTTTATCTCTATCAGACACAATATTTACCGGCACCCTGTGCAGCTTAATAATCTTCGCTATGAATAGTTGCACATAACGCATCGTCTCAAAGTCTATGCAAACCGACAGGAAGTGGGCCACCTTGGTCAACCGATCCACAATGACCCATATGGAGTCGTGACCCCTCTGCGATGTAGGTAACCCTTTAATGAAGTCCATTGAGATGCTCTCCCACTTCCACACGGGAATCTTTAGTGGTTGTAGCATCCCTGGAGGTCTCTGATGATCCACTTTCATGAGCTGACACGTGGTACATTTTGAGACAAACTCTGCTATGTTTTGTTTCATTCCTGCCCACCAATACTGCCTCCTCATATCCTGGTACATTTTATCCCCGCCGGGATGTACCGCAAATCTCAAACCATGGGAATCTTTCATAATAACATGCCTCAACTCCTCATCCTCAGGCACAATTAACCTCCTATTTAGGCGTAGGCCTCCTTCCGAGCTGATCGAGTAACCCTCTGCTCCCTCAGCTAACAACTGGCGTACCCTATCCCGATAAATCTGTTCCTCCATCTGAGCCCTCACAAGTCGCATAATGATCTCCGGTGTGATGGATAATGCTGACATGCAGGCTGTGGATAAATTATCCTCATATCGAAGCTCTCTCCACTTCACTTTCCAGACCTCTGATATTTCCCCAGTCGGTCTCCAACTCAATGCGTATGCCACAACATTAGCCTTACCAGGATGATACTGAATATCAAACTAGTAGTCTTTCACGAATTTTAGCCACCGCCTCTGTATCATATTCAGATACTTATGTGTGAAGAGATAGTGAAGTGACTTGTGATCCGTGAATGAGGTGAACTGCTCTCCCAGAAAATAATGTCTCGATATCCTCAAAACAAAAATGACCGTTGCTAGCTCTAGGTATTGAGTGGGGTAATTCATCTCATGGGGCTTTAGCTTTCTGGACGCATAATATATAGCCCTCTCCTCCTGCTGAAGCACACCCCCAAGTCCCTGTAAGGATGCGTCGGTGTACACCCGATACTTTAGTCCTCCCCTCGACAAAGCAAGTACGGGTTCAGATGTCAACTTGTCCTTTAGCTCGTCGAAGGCTAATTGACAATGATCATTCCAAATAAAAGTTACCCCCTTTCGAGTCAAATTCGTCAAAAGGACCGTAAATTTTGAGAACCCCTTAATGAACCGCCTATAATAACCTGCCAATCCCAGAAAGCTACACACCTCGATCGGTGTCGTGGGATGCCTCCACTCCCTCACCGCCGACACCTTACTTGGATCCACAACAATACCCCGATCTGACACCACCACATGACTAAGAAACTGTACCTCCCGCAGCCAAAATCCACACTTCCTGAACTTGGCATAAAGTTATTGATCCCGCAGCGTCTGTAGAACCATACGCAGATGCTCTGCGTGTTCCCCCTCAGTGCGCGAGTATATCAGGATGTCATCAATGAACACGATGACAAACTGATCGAGATACTATCTGAAAACCCTGTTCATGAGATCCATGAACATTGTTGGCGCATTGGGGAGACAGAATGGCATCCCCCTGAACTCGTAAGATCCATACGGCGACAGGAAAGCGGTATTAGGAACAACCTCCTCACGGATGCGCAGTTGATGATACCCTGACCTCAAATCGATCTTGGAGAAGTAAGACACCCCTCTCAATTGGTCAAATAAATCATCAATCCTAGGCAACGGATACTTATTCCGTATCGTCACCTTGTTCAACTCTTTGTAGTCCACGCACAACCGAAGTGAGCCATCCCGCTTCTTTACAAACAACACCGGTGTACCCCGCAGTGATGTACTCCGCCGAATGAAACCCTGACCCAGGAGTTGCTGAATCTTCTCTCTCAGTTCACGCATCGCTGAAGGGGCCATGCGGTAAGGTGCTCGAGCAATCGGCCTCGTTCTTGGTGATAAATCAATTACAAACTCCATTTCCCTGCTGGGTGGCAATTCTGGTATTTCCTGGAACACATCCTTAAAGTCCCTCACTATCGAAATCAAATCCAATGGAACTACCACCTCCTGTGAGGTCTCCTCCTAGATATAATACAAGTGTGTGCGCGACGCTCCCTCAGGTAGAGGCATCGCTACTAGGAACATCTCCCGTCCCGGAATGGAGAACACGATTGTCCTCTCGTAACAATCTATTGTCGTCTGATATCCTGCCAACCAATCCATACCTAGGATGACATCGTACCCCTCCATATCTAACACTAAGAGGTCCACCGCAAAACTAAGTCTCCCAATTAAGGCTGTAAATCGGGCTGGGTTAGCCGGGCTTGGGATTGCTCAGGCTCGGCCCGAACTCACTTACCCATGCTCAAGCCCGAGCTCGGCCCGAATTAGTTTTTTCCACCTAGGCCCGAACTCGGCTCATAAATATTACGGGTTCGGGCCCGATTTCAATTTTTTTGTTAAAAAGTTTGAATTAATTTATTTTCTTGTATTTCCATCATGGACAAAATTAAACATTAAAATCTAATTGACATTACATGAAATAAAATATATAATTATGAAATGTATTAAATTAAAACAAGGGAAATAAGAGTGAAAACCTATAAATGCCTATTAAATTTCATACATTAGCAAAATTTGATCACTAACAAAGGCCTATTATGACTTGAACAATTATTAAATCAAATACACATAATGAAATTAACAATAAAATCACAAAATTGAAAACCACATGTAATCTAATGTATTAAGACAAATGATTTTTTTTTTTAAAAGTAGTAAATGAAATAAAAGAATGAAACCTAATTAAACAATGTTAACATAAATATGTTATATTATATAAATTATTTATTTATTTATTTATTTATAAATATGAAGTTCAGGCTTCGGGCCCAATTCGGGCTTAGCAAAGTTCGGCTCAAGCTCGCCCCGAAATTCATTCGGGCTTGAAATTTTGGCTTAGGCTTGGCTCGGCTCAAACTCAAATAAAGCTCGGCCCAAAAATAGCAGGGCCGAACGGGCGGGCTTCGAGCCTCGGGCGCTCAATTTATAGGCCTACTCCCAATCAAAATGTCCACCCCTCGACACATCGAGTGAATCAATGTCCCGCTGCCTACTGGCGACTCTACACACATACGGAGACCACCCGCGATCTCTAAGTAACCCGGCCAGTTTAGCAAATCTAAATTGAATGAATGAATGAGATGATCCCGTATCAAAAAGTATCCAACCCTCATGACCATGGATAAGAAACATACCCTCAACCGCTAGCGGCACCTGATGTGCTGGAGGATTGGGAACATCCCAGATGTTATACACATTCCCGTAGTGCATTTTCCCTTACAGTTGTGGGGCTGGTGGAGCTGGTGTTGTTGGCGACATCTGTCCCTGCTGCCCCTGTTGGGCACTCTGCTGCTGGCCTCTGCCCCTCTGCGAGCACTCCCTCTTGAAGTAAAAAACTTGACGTGACTAAGAATGTGTCTCAGAAGTGCGTACTCTCTAGGCTCAAGTGCAAGCCTGTCGCTCAAGTAATAATTCGATAAGTCAAGTATCGACCCTCACGAAAATAGGACGATGGTGTCGTAACGACGTTGGACAAATGAAGAAATACTAACTTTGACTCTAAAGAAAAAAAAAGGAAAAGCTTATTTGATTTGATTTGGATATCGACTATAACTAAATGCAATTTTTGAAAATGGTTCATTAATGAACTAAAGTATGAATGGAATGCACTATTCTAAATTACCTAAAATACTGATGATGAATGGCTTAAAACTTTAACTATATGATGAAGGAAATAGGACGGGAATACAATCCCTCAACCCTAGTGTATTGCTGGTATAAAACTAATCGTAAATTTAAGTGATTAATTAGATCCATAATTTAGTACTCCCAAGCATTACGTATATGAGGTTCAAGCCCGCACCATACTTAATCAGAGGACGAGTAAATCGGTATTACAATAGTTACACTCGAATTGCATTCTGAAGCATCCCGGTTACCCTGAAGCAAACAAGATCCAAAGATCTACGATTATCGCATTTTTACACAATACAGTCGTAATAAACCATTAAATGTAGAGGATTAATTTTATACACATGCAACTACCACATCAGGTTGAGTTCATGCATCCCGACCTTTAAAAACCTAGTCTAACATGGTGAAATTAATGAAAACTACGTTATCTACATTGTATGAACTCATAATTGCTTGGAAAGAGAGATGAAATATGAGAAATAATAATAAAAGTGCTGGAAATAAAAGTTACCACGATTGAAGAACAAGAACAAGCAAGAAGAAATCAAAGGTTGAAGAAAAACTGGAAAAGCTCTTGAATTAATGGTGCAAAGTTTGTAAATTCTTCTCCTAGATGTTCCTCCTACTTGTTATGGAGCTTTTACATCAAAAAAAAATCTTAATAAAAGGAGTCCTAATGACTAAATATATAGGCTAGAGGTCGTTTAGAAGAGTCCCTAAAACACAAAACTCTTTTGGCTAAAAGATAAGGACAAAATAAAAATCTCCTATATGGAAATTTGTCACACTTAGAATGACTAATTTTGTAACGGATCCGGTGCATGACAAATGGGCGAATCGATTCTTTTTTCTCAGCTTCGGTTCGGTTCATCCTTGACAGTTTCTTCTTGGGTTTCTTTCTCAACTTCAAATGGGCATAACTTCTTCACCGTAGCTCGGATTGAGGTGCCGTTTTTTTTAGTGTTCTTGTAATTGAAAGCTCTTCAACTTTCCAGTTATCCCCACCTCCGGAATAAGGCTACAAAATTAAAAAAAATCCCTTTAGCTCCCCGTTTCTTGGTTTTCTTTCAGTGTTTTGAGTTCTCTTTGGCACTAATTTTCATGAAATGCCTGTAAAACTCCTAAGAGATGTACAAAATATGAAATACTTGCCAAAAAGGGTTAGTATCATAAATATGAGACAAATCCAAGCTATTTACACCGCATGGGATCATAAAAATACCAAAATTAAGGGTTAAATGTGAAGAATTTATGCCTAATCAAACCCCCTAACTTAGAACTTTGCGCGTCCCGAGCAATGTAAAAGAAAGAGAGTATGAGTTAAGGACCCTTCTGTAGACACCTCATTCTATTACCCCCTAACTCTCCTTAGGTCCCTAGTACCTCCACTCATCACCGCAAACCCGGGTCATGTCTCGAGCACTGACCTAGAAGCCATCGGGCACTCCCCGGCTCAGTTTGACCAAAAGTCAAACTCTTCGTCTCGATTGAGACTCAATGAATTTTTGAAGGGAACTGAATACCCTTCCAACAGTCCATCACGTGCACGATTCTGACTTACCATGCGGACGAACGATCCGTTTGCGTCCGAAACCCGACCTAGAGGCCATCGCGTGCTCCCGAGCTCTGTTTGACCTAAGTCAACCCTTCATCTCGACCGAGGCTGAATGAATCTTTGAAGGGCACTGAATACCCTTTCCAACGGTCCATCCCGTGCACGATTCTGACTTTCCATGCGGACGAATGATCCGTTTGACTCCGAGAGGTCACCAAATGCTTCTCGGGCCCGGTTGACCAAAGTCAACTCCCCGAACCGGGTCAAACTCTTTTGAATGTCGAATTACATCTCTTAACCTTTCTAACAGTCTACCCCATGCGCGATTCAGACTTACCATACGGACGAACGATCCATTTGCGTCCGAACGATTCCCCGTCCCGCGGACCGACAAACGCTTCCAAGCCACATTTGACCCAAAGTAAACTCCCAAACTCGGGAGAGGTCCAAAGGACTTTCGAAGGTATCTGAAATACCTTTCCAACGGTATGCCTCGTGCACGATTCTGACAACCGGTTTGCCCTCGGCGGCTAATTTTCTGAAAAAGCCTAAATCGCACTGCCAAATGGCAGGTCCCAGACCCTGCCTATCGGCACCTGCCGATAGGTAGTTCCATGGCAATGCCGATTGGCAGACCCCTGGGCCTATAAAAGGAGGCCTTGGCCTCATTTTCAAGGGGAGCTCAGATCAGAAGCAAATCACCCTCAGTAAGCCCCCAAAAACCTCTCTCAAAGGCAGCGTGATTTCAACTTCCAAATCCCTTTTTCACTTCCACTTTTCATCATCCATTTCATCAAACTTGATTAATTAACCACTCTCCAGCATCATCCAAGTGCAAGGGCTACTTTTCAACATTCAAGATCAAGCTCAAAGTCTCCAAGAAGGTCCATCTTTCTCACCTTTCTCTTCAAACCTTCTTAAATTTGCAATAACTTGTTTTATTACTTAAAGCACTTTTATTATCTTATTTCACATATCCTAACATACTTTTTATCTAGTATTATTGCACATCTCCTATTTTCATATAAATAAAACCCAAAAAAAATAAGAAAAAGAGGGTTTGCTCATAAATTCCAAATAGGGATTCTCACACTTTTTCCACACTCTTCTCACAACTAAAACACTTTTTCTACACACACACACACACATTTTTCTACACACACACACATCTACAAATAAGAGATTTCTCCATTTGGATTTATGGGATAAACCCCACCCCTCGTTTTGTATGTGAACTACGTGGACTTTGATGCCTTTATAGGCTACGTAGGCGTCTCGGGGTAAAACCCGAGACTCGAGTCCTTTTCTCACTTTTTATCTCATTTTCTATCTTCTCTCTATCTCATTTTCTATTATATTCTATATATTCGTTCTTAGTGGCGTATTATTCCACATGCGTTATCGTTCCCTTATAACGATCAACGCAAGGGTAATCGCGCAAATCCTATTTTTTACATTAATCTCACATTCCTACGGATGACTCGCTTTATCTTTTTCATGATACAAGTCGAGGATTCCTACCTCCATTCTATATATACACATGCACACATATCATGGAGGGAAATATAAAGGAAAATAGCAAATATTCATGAGAGACCAAAAGGGCGGAATGGGTGCCTAACACCTTCCCATTTCGTAACTAAGCCTCTGAACCCTTCTCGAATCATTTTTGGTTTCGCACGCACCAGTATGTCTTTGGATGCCATCCTTCGGGGTGGCTCCCCCTTTTATTTTGTCTATTTTGAGTAAAATAGACTGGCGACTCTGAATCTCTCTACATTTTCACACCACACAAATCGACGCCGGTCGAAGCGCTCTCCCGAGAGGGGAAGCGCAGGACCCGAAGGATCCTTTCTCCCTCCGCGGTGGGGATCGTGGATGGCCACAGTGGCGACTCTGCTAGGGATGATTATCATTTTGAGGGCTTGACTCTATTTACATGGATGCTATATTTGTTTATATTTCCCCCATATCTGCATGTTCCCCTTTCTCACATGTGTATCCCATGGTTATGCTTATATTCACACACTTGTAGAAAATTCTCCATGTACACTTCACACCACGTGCACCTAGGATCACATGTATATCCCTATTTTGCATGCATCACCCATCCATACTTGGGGTACCTTTTGAGGTACTTATACTTTGTTCCCTGTTTGGCATAATCAAGAAAGGCATTCTCATCATAAGATACTAATAAGAGAATTATGCATGATTCACATGACATCACCGAAGAGCATTGTTATTGACCAAGTTTTACCCAGTAATTGGAGGGTCACTTCGTGATGGGCGCTGGTTCGGCAGGTCGCAGTTAACCTAAGCGATATGACTCTCACCTTCCATTGGCCAAGTACCTTCGACGTATATCGAACGATTCCCCCGCATCGTACCGCTTGACCGAAGTCATGACGGGAGGTATATCGCAGGGAATTCGTTCACGTACGCCGAGTATATCGAATTCGATCTCACACGTACCATTCCCACGAGGTATATGGTGAGGCAATTCACGTACACTCAGGTATATTAAATGGCTTGTCCACACGTACCGATTGGCCGCAAGAGCAAGACGTATATCGTGGAAGTCACGCCAAAGGGGGGAACCCATGTAGATTCACCCAACCAACTGCATACCCGCATATAGGTGTCAAACCTAGGAAACGCACTTTAGATTGTCGGTTTCAACCCGAAACTCTGCCGAAATTCCGGGTCGGCCTGCCGCCTAATTTTTGCACATTTTTTAAAATGGGACCCTGTCCGCGAGCCTGGTTACAAGTCCAAACGTAGCTTTGCATATATTAAGACCCCCACTTTTCCAGGCTCGGGTCTCGTCCGGCATTGCATTTAGGAGAATTTAAGAACATAATAATCATAATAATCATGCTGAGTCCCGTCTCCAAAAAACATTTCCCCTTCCTTATCAAAAATCCAAAAACATTTCCCCCTTCCTTATCAAAAATCCAAAAACATTTCTCCCCTTCCTTATCAAAAATCCAAAAATATTTCTCCCTTATTTATTAAAAATCCAAAAACATTTCCCCTTCCTTATCAAAAATCCAAAAACTTTTCTCGCTTCCTTATCAAAAATCCAAAAACATTTCTCCCTTCTTTATTAAAAATCCAAAAACATTTCCCCTTCCTTATCAAAAATCCAAAAACATTTCTCCCTTCCTTATCAAAAATCCAAAAATATTTCTCCCTTCTTTATTAAAAATGAAAAAACATTTCTCCTTTCTTTATCAAAAATCCAAAAACATTTCTCCCTTTTTATCAAAAATCCAAAAATAGTTCTTCACTTTTTTTCTCAAAAATAAATCTCATCATTTGCCTTCTCAGGTCGATCGCACGCCCTTGGCCTGGCTCCTTATTGGCTTCGGTCTTCAGTCAAATCACCCCGGAGTTTCATCCGCTCCTCTACTACTTCTTTCGAGTTCGAAATCCATCCATCTTCCATGGATAATGCGGATCAAGCACCAGTCATACAATCAGATCTGCCAACAGTCCTAGCTCAGCTCGTGGCCAAGATTGACAACCTCCAAGCTGAGGTCCGAGAAATGCAACAAAACCAAGGCCCTATTCCTCAAGAGCCCGAGGCCCTGTTCCCTCGTGCTATGGGTCCACCCGAGCCTATCTGGGTCTCGGAAGAATATCAGCACGTTCTGCATGCCCCTCCTGCCAATGGGTAATCGCCTTCCCAGCTTCCGATGCCAAACATTGCCCAGCCTGTGGCTAACCTGCCTGTGGTCATTGATCCAAAAGAGGAGGAGTTGAACAAAGTCAAAGAAGATCTCAAGATGCTCACCAAGAAGTTTGATCAGGTCAGGATCTCTGGGAATTACATGGACTACACTCATATGTCTCCTTATCCTAAATCAAGGTTACCCGAGAAGTTCAAGATGCCAAATATTGAGAAGTTTGGAGGGAGCGGACCTCCGATTGTCCATCTTCGCAGTTATCACCGTTCCATGACTCTCCTAGGGGCTTCCGAAGAAGTAATGGCCCAACTGTTTCAGCAAACTTTGAAGGATAGCGCCCTCCGATGGTTTTTATCTCTTGAGGAATCCAGAATCCGTAGTTGGGAGGATGTAGCCCGAGAATTCATGTCGTAGTACAAATACAACCAAGAGCTCAAGGTCACCCGCCGTGATTTAGAGCTGCTCAAACAAAACTCTGGAGAATCAGTCAGTAACTTTATAGCCCGATGGAGGGAAAAAGCAGCTACCATGACAAATCGACCATCTGAAGAAGAACAAGTCAACATAGTGAAGAAGAATTTCTTGCCCCATGTCCGAGCAACCATGGGAGGACAGTACTACCCTCACTTTCGAGCTCTCAGAGAAGCGGGAGTAGAAATCGAGGAAGGTCTTCCCAAAATAGAAGTTGAACCGAAGAAGGTGTCCGGACAGTTCACCCCTAGAAAGTATGACAAGCCTGCCAATGCTACAGTCTCAACCATCAACAATATCTCTCAACCAACCACATCATGGGCACCAGAAAGTCGACTTGCCCCTGTCCAAAGGGAATACACTGAGCTTCATGCTTCCCTCTCTAAAGTTTACCAAGCCCTGTTAAGCCGAAACCTCATTAATCCCCTGGATCCACGTCCATTACCAAATCCACTCCCAAGAAACTTCAAGACCGATGCTCATTGCGCCTTTCACCAAACTGCCGGCCATACCACTGACCAATGCTTTCACCTTCGAAACATAATCCAAGATCTCATTGATCGGGGTACCATCGCCCCACCAACCAATCCTAAGCCAAACACTACTCACAATCCACTCCCAAATCACACCAATGCCATCTTCTTGGAAGAAAACCCAAATTTCGATCCATCAACCCAAATCACACCCCTATACCCTCCTAAACCTCTTCAAATTTGCCCATATTTCCTCCTACACCCTACCAACCCCGCTGATCAAGCACTATCACTCCTTACCAGAGCGTGCATCACTGTCCGAACCCGTTCTGAAAGTGGAAGTATGGAATTGTCAAAGGTATTAAATCAACTCCTAGAGTTCGGGCTGAAATTGGCCTCACAGATAAATATCGATTGCCAGAGGTTCAGTGCGCTGTTTTTGGAAGCACGGAAATGGGCCCGAGAATCAGATAGTTGGGTGGTACCAACCGATGAAGTCAGCTTAGATGGTGTTGTCCAAATCATGGCGGAAGCATTCAGGCAAACCAACAACATTTTCAGTATCACCGAGTTATTTGGTTCTTTATAGCTATAGGGGCACCTGGTCCCTTCACCCTTACACATCCCCACATAATGGAAAGACCTATATGAGGAAGCCGTTGAAGTTTTGGAATGCATTGACTTCACGAGGGAAAATGGAATTGTTACCACTGGATGGGGGGAAGAATTTGAAGATTCGAATGAAGAACAAGCTTCAGGAAGAACTGGCCCAGTAACCGACATATGTGGGATGATATCATTTGAAGAACTCCTCAGAGAAATAAACAGGGCGGCAGGACAACCTGAGATTAATGAAGAAACGGGATTCATGTTTTTCCCTTCCTCAGTAAATCACATGACCAGATCTGGGATACATTACCAAGTTCCAAACTCGCTACTAGAAAATGACAAGGGGAAGGGTGTTGAAAACCTTCCTATACCAGAAATGACCATCGAAGAGAGCAAGATCCTTGATCAACTGAAGAAAACTCAAGCTAACATCACTCTATGGGGGCTTTACATGTCTTCCCAGCTTCATAGAAATGCTTTAAACAAGTTGCTCACAGGACCCATAGTTCCTCCTTCTACCACACCAGAAGAAGCGGTAAATTTGGTCGGATCCTTGACCTCCACCCGAATGTTATCCTTTTCTGAATAAGAAATCACCAAAATTGGGCCAAATCACAATCATGCACTCAACATCTCCATCGAAGTTATGGGGAAGGTTGTACCTCTTTCTCTCATTGATAACGGATCCGCCTTGAATGTCTACCCACTGAGAACCTTCAAATGTTTAGGTCTGAAAGAAAGTGACCTCGCTCCAACCTCCACTGCCGTGCGTGCCTACGATAATACCCGTCGGGAGGTGATGGGATCCATAAAACTTACAATAGGGGTTGGCCCTATAAACCCTGTCATTGAATTCCAAGTCATTGATATCCCAGCCTGTTTCAACCTGTTGCTCGGACGACCCTGGATCCATAGTATAAAGGGTGTCTCTTCCTCATTCCATCAGAAATTGAAGTTCTTCGCCGATGGGTGAGTCATCACCATTTTGGGCGACGACAATGCCGAGGGTGCAAGCACCAGCAGTCCAATTCTTGAGGAACAACATGGGTCAAATGATATGCTCCTATCAGGATTTCGAGTTGAGCCATCCCTACTCCCGGCAGGGGACGGTTTCAAAGAAAGGGTTTGTCCAGAATATGACCCTCATGACAATGTTAATGTGATTCAGATGTTCAGAAATATGCACTTCATGCCCGGACTGGGGTTTGGACAAAGGCAGCAAGGGATACTTGAGCCCATCGAACTGAAGAAAGCTTTCCCTCATTGTGGTTTGGGGTATCAACCATCAGAACCAGAGCTCAGAATGATCCGCCAGACTCGATCAAAGAGAGGGTTAGACTGCGTCCGAACTATCTCAGGAGGCTCCTTAAATGGACGATTCATCAAAGAGGGTGAGGATTTCCCCTTTTGCGGTTTTCCAGAACCATGGTACGACCACACAGACAAGAAGATGAAACCTGGAATGGAGATCTTTTTCCAAGATAACTACCCATGGGCCAAAAGTTTCCAACACCATGTTCCACCGCTCATAAAAAATACTGAAGAAACTGAGGAAAGTGACTCCGAAGATTCCTTTAACTTGCAAGCACTGGGGCTAGCACTCTGCATGGTTCACTCAGGCACTACATCAATGAACCCATCACGTCTAATCAAAGCTGTTGATACACCTCTCCTCAACTGGCATGCTACGCCAACTCTACCTGTTGAAATCTCACCTAACCCCAATGTTTACCCTGTTTCTTCTACTGTTGTCTATCCTTGCTCAAATGTAATCCAGACCTCTTTTGATGAGGTACTCAATGCTGTTTTTCCTATCAATGAAATAAACGAAGATTTTGAGTATCTTGTTATGCCTTACATTAATTGTTTAGATTCTAATCAAACTTTTAATGATGATGATTTTTCAAATAAACAATTCTTAACTGATTTAAATAGGGTTAATAACAAACAACATAACTGCGTTCAAGTTAATGAAGAAGAGACTGTTGTTATTAATCTCGGTTCTAGTAGCCAGCTGCGCAAGATTAGGATAGGGGACACCCTTGACGAGCATGAGCGCGCACAACTCGAAGAATTACTAAAGGAGTTCATGGATTCCTTCGCAAGGTCCTACGACGATATGCCCGGTATTGATCCTGAAATAGCTCAGCATGAGATCCCCACTCTCCCAAATTACAAGCCGGTTAAACAAAAGTTGAGAAACCTCCGCACCGAATGGTCGCTCAAGGTCAAAGAAGAGGTGGTCAAACAGTTGTTCGAGTGATCGAATATCCCACGTGGTTGGCCAATATTGTACCTGTACCGAAATTAGGAGGGAAGGTTCGAATGTGTGTGGATTACCGAGATCTAAACAAAGCATCCCCAAAGGATGATTATCCGTTACCCAATATCGACATGATCGTGGACAACACAGCCAGTCATGCTCTCAAGTCATTCGTCGATGGGTTTACCGAATACAACCGAATCAAGATGCACCCTGACCACCAACAGAAAACCGCATTCATCACCCCATGGGAAACCTTTTTCTACACTGTTATGCCATTCGGTCTCAAGAATGCTGGGGCTACCTACCAAAGTGCTGCCACAACTATCCTACACGACCTGATTCACAAGGAGGTCGAGGTTTATGTGGATGATATGATTATCAAGTCCAAAACTAGAGAAGGTCATGCTCCTGTTCTCCGAAAGTTCTTCGAACAACTGCGGCAGTATCAAATGCGACTCAACCCACAGAAATGTGTCTTCGGCGTTACAAAGGGAAAACTCTTAGGATTCATGGTCAGTGAGAAGGGGATAGAAGCAGATCCCGCCAAGCTGAAGGCCATACTTGAGATGCCACCACCCCGAACAAAGAAAGAAGTCCGAGGTTTTCTTGGGAAATTACAATATATCAGCCGGTTCATCAGCCAGCTAACCTCCATCTGTGAACCAATCTTCAAGCTCCTCCAAAAGGATTCAACCAAGGTTTGGAATGAGGCCTGCCAAGAAGCCTTTGACCGAATCAAACAATATCTGACCCAACCTCCAGTTCTCATGCCACCACAGCCTGGTCTCCCTTTGCTCCTATACCTAATCTTAACCGACACTGCAGCTGGGGCTTTGCTAGCCCAATACCTTGAGGACTCTCGCAAAGAAAGAGCCATCTATTATGCCAGTCGCAAATTGGCCGGGTACGAGGTCAACTACACTTCTTTGGAAAAAGCATGTGTCGCGCTTGTCTGGGTCACCCAAAAGCTGCGACACTACATGCTCGCCTTCACCATCAAACTTGTATCCCGAATGGATCCCATCAAATACCTGCTTGAGAAACCCGCCTTATCCAGCCGGATGGCCCGATGGTTGATGCTCCTAACCGAGTTCGATATCGTGTACATCACACAGAAAGCCGTTAAAGGAAGAGCCATCTCTGACTACCTCGCTGACTACCCTGTAGAAGAAACAGATGTCTGGATCTCCGAATTCCCAGATGAAAATGTCCTCTGCACCACTCAAGGCTGCCTTCGATGGAAAATGTTCTTTGACGGCGCTGCCAATAAAAAGGGATATGGCATTGGGATACTCCTGGTGGCCCCAGATGACTCCCACACTCCCATCACCATAAAATTGGATTTCCCTTGCACCAATAACATGACGGAATACTAGGCATGCACAGTGGGCCTCCAAGTTGCTCTCAAGAAAGGCATTCAATACCTTGATGTCTACGGGGATTCTGCCCTCATCATCGATCAAGTGCTCAGAAAGTGGAAAGTCAAGGACGAAAAGCTCCAACCCTTTCATGCCCAATTAGAAGAGTTAGCCTCCCAATTCCGAGATATCACCTTCCATTACCTACCACAAGCAAAGAATAACCTAGCCGATGCTCTCGCTACCTTGGCCTCCATGGTCGATATGCCCGAGGGAATAACAATGACCCCCTTCCTAGTTCAAAAGCAAGACAAACCAACCCATTGATACCACATTGAGCTCGTCACCACAGAAGATCCTGAGCTAGTCAACTACTGGTACTATGATATTTGGTGCCTCCTCAGTTACGGTAGGTATCCCGATGGTTCCAAAAAGAACGACCGAGATACCCTTCGAAGGTTGGCCGCCCAGTACATCATCTGTCATAAAGCACTACTCAAGAGGAATTTCGATGGAACTCATTTGCACTGTATCGCAGGGGCTGACATTGAAAAGATAATGCAGAAAATCCACAGCGGGGAATGCGATCCCCACATGAACGGTCATATGCTTGCCAAGAAGATCATCCGACAGGGCTATTACTGGACCACCATGGCCCAGGATTGCATCGCCTATGTTCGGAGATGCCCTAAGTGCCAACTATTCTCCAATCTCCAACACCTACCTCCGCGGGAATTATACAACATGACTTCTCCCTGGTCGTTCTCCACCTGGGGTATCGACATCATAGGGAAGGTTACGCCAAAGGCGTCCAATGGGCATGAGTTCATCCTAGTTGCCATTGATTACTTCACCAAATGTGTCGAAGCTAAGTCATACGCAGTATTAAATGCCAAGAAGGTGGCCAAATTCATCAAGAAAAATATCATCTGCCGATATGGGGCCCCACACGAACTAGTGTCAGATAACGGTTTGCATTTCGAGGCAGAAGTCACAAAAGTAGTCAACGAGTATGGGATCCAGAGACACAAATCCTCTCCTTACCGACCTCAGACTAATGGTGCAATTGAATCCGCCAACAAAAAAACCTCAAAGCCATCATCAGCAAGATGACCGAAAGTTGTAGGGATTGAGCCGACCGGATCCCGTATGCCCTCTGGGGCTATCGAACCTCAATCCGAACCTCTACTGGGGCTACCCCTTACTCCCTAGTCTACGGCATGGAAGCAGTTCTACCTATGGAGCTGGAAATACCCTCGCTACGTGTCATGCTCAAGATCAAGGTTAGTGAAGAAGACTGGTGCCAAGGCCGTCTTGATGAGCTAGCCCTTCTAGGTGAAAGAAGATTAAAAGCTCTTTATCACATACAAGGATACCATCACCGAATAGCGCAATCATTCAACAAGAGAGTCACGGATCGTGGTATTCGGGAGGGGGATTTAGCCCTCAAGGAGATGACAGAACCCATCTGGGACCCTAGAGGAAAATTCAAGCCCAATTGGAGCGGCCCTTACATTGTGAAGAAAATCTTGTCTGGGGGTGCCACCATTAGGGGTGTGCAGAAAAACCGATCAAACCGACAAAACCGATCCGAACCGAAAAATTTCGGGCCGGTTTTTTTTAAGGGTCTGGTCGGTTCGGGTTGGTCAGGAACAGAACCGATGGTGTCGGTTCGGTTTTCGGTTTTGGGATTTGAATATTCGGTTTGAACCGAACCGAACCGAATTAAATAATATATTTTTTAATTTTATATTTACATATATTAGTTAGCAGGGGAGAAACACACGCACACACCTAACTTAAGTTAAAACACACGCACACACACACCTAAGTTAACACACGCACGCTGCACGCTAATGAAATGAAACCCTAACTTCCTAAGTTACACACGCCGCCTCTCTCTCTCATTTCCACAACATCTGAAAAACAGTTTTCCCCATTTCTCTCATCTCTCTCATCTCATCACCTCACTTCTCATTGTTTTTTTTAGTTCCTAAGTTACAACACACGCTGCTAATCTCTCTCTCACCTCTCACTTTGGCACCTAAAAGACTGTACTTCAGGTAAGTATATATGCTCCGATTTTTACTCCGATATTAAAACACACGCACACGCATGTATTTAGTTCCGATTTTTTTTTAGTTTAGATCTAAAAAAGATCTAAAAATTCCAATATCTGATATTTTTTTTTTTACTTCGAAGATCTGATATTAGAATCTGGTATTAAGATGATATTAAAATCTGATATTAGTTAATAGTTAAAATCTGATATTAAAACACACGCACACGCACACGCATGTATTTAGTTCAGGTTTTTTTTTTTTAGTTTAGATCTAAAAAGTATCTGATTTTTTTTTTAGTTTAGATCTAAAAAAGATCTAAAAATTCCAATGACTCAAATTTTTTTTTTTACTTCGAAGATTTGATATTAGAATCTGATATTAAAATCTGATATTAGTTAATAATTAAAATCTGATATTTGATTTTTTTTAGTTGAAATGTGTTTTAGTTGATATCTAAAAAAAATGTGGTATATACGTAAAAAAAAAAAATACAACATCTGATATCTGTATTTTTTTTAGTTGAGATGTGTTTTAGTTAATATCTGATTTTTTTTAGTTTGGATCTAAAAAAAATATCTGATATTTGATATCTACAAAAAATGTGATATATACAAAAAAATGTTTTTTTAGTTGATATCTACAAAAAATGTTTTTTTAGTTGATATCTAAAAAATGTTTTTTAGTTGATATCAAATATCAAATATCTGATATTTGATATTTTTTTTAGTTATCTGTTTTGGATTTGTTTTTTTAGTTGATATCTAAAAAATGCGATATCTAATATCTGATTTTTCTTTTGGGCAGAAATATGGATTCAGTAGTGGATGTTGATGATCCAAGGTCTAGAGAAGCAGAAGTAAAGGGTAAAAATGATTCTCCAAAAAAGGTAAATGCTTCTAAACGAAAAGCTTGGTGTTGGGATCATTTTACCATCGTAAAAGACTCGAAAAAACCTAGGGCTGCGTGTAATTATTGTGGGGCTACCTATGCTTGTGATTCCAAAAATAACGGAACTCGCAATTTGATTAATCACATAAATAATCAATGCAAGGTTTACAAATATAAGAATGAGGATAAAAAACAAAAAATATTGTCTTTTGAACAAAAAAAAGAGGAGGGGAGTGGCAATCTTGTGGCTGTTAATTTCACCGTTGAAGGTTATCGAAAACGTATTGCCGAAATGATTATAATCGATGAGTTGTCTTTTAAATTTGTGGAGGGTGAGGGTTTTAGAAGGTTAATGAACTACATTCAACCCAAAATGACTAAACTTCCTTCTCGAACAACGGTTGCTAGAGATTGTCTTAATATTTATATGGAAGAGAAAAAAGCCCTCAAAAGTGCATTAAGTGGTCAAAGAATTTGTATTACTACGGATACATGGACCTCAATCCAAAACATCAATTACATGTGTTTAACTGCACACTTTATTGATAAAGATTGGAACTTGCACAAAAGGATTCTTAATTTTTGTCAACTTGAGAGTCATAAGGGTGATGCAATAGGGAAGGTGGTTGAGGATTGCTTACGTGATTGGGGTATAGAGAGCATTTGCACCGTCACCGTTGATAATGCAAGTTCCAACAATGGTACTATTCAATACTTGAAAAAAAAGACGAAAAGTAAGAAAAGTACCATTTTGGAACATGAATATATGCATGTAAGATGTTGTGCGCACATCCTAAATCTTATTGTGTGTGATGGTGTAAAGGAATTAGATGATTCAATTGTCAAGGTGCGTAATGCGATTAGGTATCTGAAATCGTCTCCGTCCCGATTGTCAAAATTCAAATTATGTGTTGAGAAGGAGAAAATTGAAAGTAAAAGTTTAGTGTGCTTAGACGTCCCAACTAGGTGGAACGCCACTTATATGATGTTAGAAGCGGCGGAGAAGTTTGAAAAATCATTTGAGAGAATGGAGGATGATGATGATCATTACAAAGATTATTTTAGAAATGAGGAGGAAGATGAAGAGAGAGGGAGAACACGAGTTGGAAGGGTGATATTGGGTCCTCCCGAAAGTATTGATTGGGTGAAAGTTCGGATACTAGTAAAGTTTCTTAGGATGTTTTACAATGCCACTATGAGATTTTTCGGCTCTTTGCATGTCACGTCAAATGCTTTTTTTCATGAACTCGTTTTGATACAAAGTAAGTTGGTTCAAATGAGTCAAAGTGATGATTATTTTCTATCGACGATGGCGACAAATATGAGGGCTAAATTTGATAAGTATTGGAATATTGAGAAAGTGAATTTTTTGTTGTTTGTCGCAATTGTGCTTGATCCTCGCTATAAGTTGTTATATGTCAAGTTTTATTTTGAACAATTATTTGACATTGATGTGGCAAAGGATATGTCACGAAAGGTGGAAGATGTGTTGCATTCTTTGTTCGGGTGGTATGATAAGTCCAACGGGCCCAAATCAAGTGGTTCGTCTTCACAAAAATTTGACAAGTCAACTGGGGGTGTAGATGGTGTTAATGATGAGGATGAGGATGGACGTGCTTTTTTGGCGTCTCAATTCAAGAGACATTTGGAGGAGGAAGATACCTTTGCAAATAAATCCGAAGTTGATAGATTTTTGGCCGAAAGATGTGAAGAGAACGTAGCAAATTTTGATGTTTTGGGTTGGTGGAGGATTAATTCCTCCAAGTATCGAGTTCTCTCTTATGTTACGCGTGATATATTAGCCATACCGGTTTCCACCGTTGCATCCGAATCCGCTTTTAAACCGGTGGTCGTATACTTGATTCTTTTCGTAGCTCAATGTTGCCTAAAACGGTGGAGGCCCTAATTTGCACACAAAATTGGATTCGAACTTCAACCACCCCGATTAGTCTTCGTGATGCAATGGATGAGATTGAGGAATTGAGAAACTTGATTCGGGTAATTTTTATGTTTCAAAAGTATTTTTTCTTGTTTAAATATATTTGATACTTCAAAGTTAAAATGCTAATATTTTATTGTTTTATTTTTCAGAGTTATTGGGATGCCAAGACAAAGAAAAAGATTTGAAGGACGATGTTTGAATTGGAAGCTTGTTTTAGCAGATTACCCATTATGGTTATGGGACTTGATTTATGACATTTGCATTTTACTTTTGGAATGTAATAACTAGACTTTGGAAGATTTTGATTTGGACTTATTAAGACTTTGGGAATGTAATTCTGATTTGGACTCATTTATATTTTGGGACTGTTTGGAACTTTGAACTGTTTTTAATTATGACAATTATCATGGGTAATCTGAAATTATTGTAATATGAAATCACTGTAATTTATTATAATCTGAAATTATTGTAATTTTAGGAATATTTGTATTTGTATATGAAGAACTTTGAAAATATTAACATATAATGAAAGCTGAAAAAAAAACAGCATATAATAAAGTTGAAAAATAAAAAACAGCATATGAAGAATTTTAGGACTGTTTGTATTTGCATATGAAAGCTGGAAAAAACAGCATATAAAATGAAAAAAAAATATTTTTTTTTAAAAAAATGAAAAAACTGCTCTGCTGCCAAAAACCGACCCGATCTAGCCCTGTCAAAAACCGATTCGTAAACCGAACTGGCCCTGCCCAAAACCGACCCATTTCGGTTCGGTTCTTCAACCGGGTTCGGTCCGGTTCGGTCCTTTAAAATCAAAAACCGAAATAGTCGGTTCGGTTCAAAAAATCCGGTCAAAACCGAACCGACCGAACCGTGCACACCCCTAGCCACCATGCTCACTGACCTGGATGGGGAAGAGATGTCTCGTCCAGTCAATCTGGACCGTCTCAAGAAATTCTACCCCTAGTCCGAAATCTCGGCGCGCTACGACTCTTCTCATCCCCTTCTATTCTAAAAAAAATATTCATTTCCCTCTACCCATAACTACGTGGGCCTGATCCTCTACAAAAACTATTTTAAAACTTTTCAAAAAACCCCAGAGGTACGTAGGCAGCTCATACATCTCACATGAGCACGGCCCATTCTTTTTCATAAAAATATATTCTTTCCTTATCTCCGAGAATGACAGTTCATTCTAAGCATCTACTTGAACAAAAGGAATATGTATGCCTTAGCAATCCAATAGATAATTCAAAATACAAAACTCATCGAAAGGCACCGCTGGATGATCAGAAACTTATTTATTTCATTAATAAGAAATTACAGTACGGATTACATAAGAAAAAGGAACGGATAAATCCCTTCCCCCTATTACCATAAAAAGCCAGATAAAATCCCCCACGTCTGTTACACAAATAAACTCCCCAGGAGTCCTACCCACAGCTACCAGAAGAGCCTGCACCCTCATCATCTACATCCTGAGGACCCCAAGTTTCCCCTGCCTGAATAGAGTGTCGCAAACATTCCATGGATCGATGAGCCTTAACCATCTTTAAAAAGACCACAACACCCCCTTCTATGGAATCAGATAAAATAAACCACCTTTGACCAGTCTCCACTGCCAACATCTTGCTGACTACTTTACTCCACAACCACTTCATATAATCTTTGGGGACATGGCAAACCTTCCCGACAGACTGAGAGGGACGGGTCAACGGACGCCTATTCTCCCACAGAGATCCAAGCAACAGACGCAAGCGCTCAGTCAAATCTTCTACAAGAAAGAAATTTGAGGTCCGAGGGGGCACGACCTGCGCCCAGCCAAATTGGCGCAGAATCCGCCAAGGGAAATAAAAAGAGGTATGTCTGAGACCAACCAGCCGCACATATGAATACTCTCCTAGATCCAGAATTGGCTGCAACTGTCCCCACCAAGGCACTGACCAATACATCCCACGAGCCCCATGCTCCACAAGCCAATTCTCCTAATTCTCAACATGCAGGCCAACGCGGATGAAGCAGCGTGAAAAGAAGTTGGGTACAGCCGACAAAGGATATTCTAGAGGAGTTGACAAGCGGAATCTTTCAGACAACCACATGAACAGCATCACTGGGCTACCCTTCAAAAAGTCAGAATGACCTTCTCTCCAGGCATCCAGGCCATTCAGAATCTCTGCCAATATCACCGCCGCAGGATTGCGACGGTATGACATCCATGAAGTAATGGCTGCAAGTTGTGGGTCCACTTGCACCCCCCGGGTCACCAACAACAATTTTGAGACTAGGCCCAGAACAACGGCTCCAGCATAGCCAGCATCACCTACTTCCCGCAAATGCACGAACTGCAGCACCGTCGGGAGGGAGATCATGCCTCCAGCAACCAATGATCTAGCCGCCAAGGGCGAGATATGAAGAAGTCCAGTCAACAAATCCCTAGGAGAGCGGGAAAATTTGGGTAAAGCCGCGGCAACACTGGGATTCACACCCAGTATGGCAAAAAATTCCTCATAGGTAGGACAAACTTCTTCCAACCCAAAGCGAAATACATGGTCTTCGGGGTACCAAAATTGTACTGTCGCCATCAGCATATTCCACTCAATAGGTTGATTACACCACAAGGAAACTCGACGCATGTTGAAAGCATCATAGTCGACATTATAAGAACACAAAGCTTCCAGGTCTTCGAGGTAATTGACAAACTCGGTGCTACCAGGGAGAGCCATCTTGCAAGACTAAAAGATCATGGGTAGGCAGGTGAGGATGCAAAGGTGTGATGAAAATACTCCACCCTTCCCCCCTTTTATACTTGAGAGCTCTCACAAAAGACATAAACCCTGCAGAAATCGGAGGGAACCCTACCCCACAAGGTACTAAAGGCTGAAGAGGGTACCAATCAAAGCTTTCAATTGATTGGACTGGACTGAACTGCCGATAGGCAGGCCAGGGTGCTTGCCGATCGGCAACCCTCCATTTTTGGAAATTTCCTCCTTTCCTCTTTTGTCAAGTCAGAAAACTCAATGAAAATAAATTGATATTCTCAAAAGAATTTCAAGAATCCTGTTTTCTCCTTATAGGACTTCCCTTTTTAATTAAAACTTTCCTTCCAAAAATATTCATTTTTTTATGGTCTCAGCAGCAAAGTGAAAAAGCGCATATGCATCCATTCATTCATCATTAATAAAAGAAAATAAAAAAACTACATTGCATATATATGTTTTCTGTGTTACATCATTTTGTAGGAAATAAAGAAAAAGCCAAAAAACAACGGGACTCAGCCCGAACCCACTCTCTCTCTCTCTCTCTCTCTCTCTCTCTCTCGATTCCACCCCTGCGACGCGCTCTCTTCCCCCTACGACGAGACGACGCACCCCCACTACCCGAGCCAGAGTCTTCCCCGGATGAGGCTGACGGCACCAAGCAAGAAGGAACAGGGACAGCATCCCGAATGTGGGCAGTCGCCGATGATATCCAGTCTCTAATGTCTCTCGGCCAAGTGGTCGACACCCGGATTTGCTGCAAGGAAAAGGCAGAATCAGTATCAATCAAAAGAAATCAAAAAGAGGAAAAGGACCGAAAGGTTTGCCGCAAAATGAAGGACCTCCTCTGTCAAACCCATATCCTCCGGATCCATCATAAGAGGACGGTGCAGCATCAGCACTATCCCTCCATCAGCCCGCCGGATGTTGTACGAAGGAGTGTGCAACCGCACAAAAGGGACCTCCGAGGTCGCCGCCGCCGCAGGTATCGAGGGACCACCACCACTGTGGGAAGACCCCACCGCCCGACTCGAACCCGCGGGAGGGAAAGGCAAGGCGTCATGTATGCTGGGCACCATCAACCAGCTCGTCACAAAGTCCATATAGTCATACGGCACATCCGTATCAGTGTATAACGCATAGGACTCGCCGATCATCGCCGTGATCCTCTCATCCTCCAACAGCTGTCGCTCCCGCCTCATAGACGTAGGAGGCTTCGCGGGTGGCACCACCACCTCCTCCTCATCGATCTGACGAACCACCCTCTCCCCGAGTTACCAGGAATGGCTGAACTCATGCGCCAACAAACACCTCATCTGCGCGTTAACCCCAGTCATCCCCGTATCCTGAATGGCTGTCCCCCAAGGATAAAAGGTCACCTGAAAATCCCCAAGCAGGCCTGAGTCAATACAAGATCAGAAGGTGTAAGAACCAAGACTGAAAAGGAAAAGACCTTACCCGACCACTGGTCAGGTCATTCAAGACATGACGCACCGCCTCCAGGGAGAGAGATCCCTTCGACTGCCGGTTAGCCTTACACCATCGATCCAGTCGGCAGAAGTCCCCAACAGTGTCGTCCTTCAAAGCAATCAGCGGGGTGTTGCACCCAATCACCTCATAGAACCACGTCTGAATTCACAAGCAAAAAGAGACGCATAAGGAAAATGCGAATGCGTGAAAGGAAAATGCGAATGCATGAAATGAAAATGCGCAAAGTGAAGAATACCTCAAGGAGATACGTGGCTCCAGTAAAAGTCTGTCGGCAGCACCGGCTGAATGCATCCAAAGAAGAGTAAAGGGTCACCAAGGTCAGACTCCCCCAATCATAGAAAGGGATGTTCGAAAACATCCTCAAGTATGGCAGAAACCACAAATGGACGACGTCGCCGCTCGACGCCACCATGAAACCTCCCAACACCAACAAGATGAATAACATGGCGATTTGCCTCACTTGCAGCCCGTCCTCCACATCAATCACCCTATTCAGCAAAATATCCTTCAGCAGGGACATCCGGATAGAATCTCCAGAAACTATCCTCCTCACATCACCAAGTGCCGCATGCACCGCCTCCGGCCTCACCTGCAAGGAGCGATCCGCCTCTATCTGCTCCCCGTCATAATCCAGCCCCAGCAGTTGCTGCACATCTATGTGAGTCACCGTTATCTCCCCGAAGACAAAATGGAAAGTGTGGTTAGTGTCCCACCACCTATGCCCCAAAGCGCACAGGACCGCTGTCGAACGAGGCGTCTCATCCAGCGCAGTCCCCAACCTCCCAAAACCATCTGATGATACCATCTAGCACACCACAGCTGGGAGATGCTCCCAAACATCCTTAAGCCCCGTCGTCCCGCGGACACGCATGTTCTTTAAAAAGATATCCGACTGGCAAAAGGAAAAAATTCCGTCAAAGGTCAAGGAAAAAGGAAAAATCACCCAAAAAGAAAGGAATGCCAAAGGTCAGGTTACTTACATAACCACCGGGAATCACTCTCGAATAGCGATGACGCGATGTCTCCCGCAGCAAGGTCCTCTCATCGCAACCGGCTCGAATGCATCGAAGGCATTCTCATTCCCCAAAGCAAGGGGCACCCTGTCCCTCCAATCCACATTCGCCCAGTCATCAACGGTCAACCACTCCCGGTGGACAGCAGTGCTCACAAAGGCGGCCATTTCTTGAAGATCGGAACGTTAGAACAATTCGCAGAGAGAAATCGCAGAAAGAGAGAATACAAGAAGCTGTGAAAAATGAAGGGGATTCTCCCCCTTTATATAGGAGGCCAAGCGCCATGCCGATCGGCACTGACCCCAAACATACCGATCGGCACTGTCTCCTCACCTTGCCGAGGCAGTCCAAAAGTCTGTGCCACTGCCGAATGGCACCCCTCAGTCTATGTCGGCCGGCACCCCCCTTAAAATTTCGTACAGAAATTCCTAGAAAATGCCAGAAAACCCCGAAAAATCCTCAGAAAATTCCTAAAAATCCCAAGAAGGATTTAGAACGTTTTCATTAAGAAAATTTCGCACCCCTTCAGGCAAAACCTCTTTCTCCCCAACAGAACCCTCAAAATCCCAGCGAATGACCTCTCGGGCAATGCTCCCAGACCACCTAATCACCTCCTCAACAGATTTTACAAAACCTCCCCTGTCATCGGCTACCCAGTGCGAAACAATATCGCATGGTATTTCTCCCAGCAGATTTCAGAAGAATCATTCGCCCCAGACGATCTCTCCCAAAGGACGATCCAAATCTTCCCCAGCTCATTCATCGCTCCCCAGCGGAACCTCAAATCTAATTCTTATCCCTAGCCGAACCTCAAATCCAATTCATACCCCCGGTGGAACTCTTTTCTTTTACCAAGGAAATGCCACCACTCTTGGGTCAGAATTGACCCCGATCTTGGATCGTCACCTGAGTTAGGTCAGAATTGACCTCGGTCCTCGTTCGTCACTCTTGGGTCAGAATTGACCCCGATCTTGGATCGTCACCTGAGTTAGGTCAGAATTGACCTTGGTCCTCGGTCGTCACCACTCTTGCGTCAGAATTAGTCTTAGATCGTCACCTGAGTTAGGTCAGAATTGACCTCGGTCCTCGGTTGTCACCACTCTTGGATCAGAATTGACCCCGGTCTTGAATCGTCACCTGAGTTAGGTCAGAATTGGCCTCAGTCCTCGATCGTAACCACTCTTGGGTCAGAATTGACCTCGGTCTTGGATCGTCACCTGAGTTAGGTCTGAATTGACCTCGATCCTCGGTCGTCACCACTCTTCGGTCAGAATTGATCCCGATCTTGGATCGTCACCTGAGTTAGGTCTGAATTGGCCTCGGTCCTCGATCGTCACCACTCTTGGGTCAGAATTGACCCCGATCTTGGATAGTCACCTGAGTTAGGTCTGAATTGGCCTCGATCCTCGATCGTCACCACTCTTGGGTCAGAATTGACCCCAGTCTTGGATCGTCACCTGAGTTAGGTCAAAATTGGCCTCGATCCTCGATCGTCACCACTCTTGGGTCAGAATTGACCCCGGTCTTGGATCGTCACCTGAGTTAGGTCAGAATTGACCTCGGTCCTCGGTCTTCACCACTCTTGGGTCAGAATTGACCCCGGTCTTGGATCGTCACCTGAGTTAGGTCAGAATTGACCTCGGTCCTCAGTCGTCACCAATCTTGGGTCAGAATTGACCCCAGTCTTGGATCGTCACCTGAGTTAGGTCAGAATTGGCCTCGGTCCTCGATCGTCACCACTCTTGGGTCAGAATTGACCCCGATCTTGGATCGTCACCTGAGTTAGGTCAGAATTGACCTCGGTCCTCGGTCGTCACCACTCTTGGGTCAGAATTGACCCTGGTCTTGGATCGTCACCTGAGTTAGGTCAGAATTGGCCTCGTTCCTCTGTCGTCACCACTCTTGGGTCAGAATTGACCCCGGTCTTGGATCGTCACCTGAGTTAGGTCAGAATTGACCTCAGTCCTCGGTCGTCACCACTCTATGGTCCTCAGAACTGACCTCGACCCTCTGAATTGGTCACCCTCGCTTCCTTAGGTCCTCATAATCAACCTCGACCCTCTGATTTGGTCATCCCCAGCACGCTCCTTAGGTCCTCAGAACTGATCTCGACCCTCTAAATTGGTCACCCTCACTTCCTTAGGTCCTCAAAATCAACCTCGACCCTCTGAATCGATCATCCTCGCTTCCTTAGGTCCTCAAAACTGACCTCGGCCCTTTGAATTGGTCATCCTCGCTTCCTTAGGTCCTCAAAATCGACCTCGACCCTCTGAATTGGTCACCCTCGCTTCCTTAGGTCCTCAAAATCGACCTCGACCCTCTGAATTGGTCATCCTTTTTCCTTAGGTCCTCATAATCGGCCTCGATCCTCTAAAACGGTCATACTCTCTCAGAAGCATCATGCGGTGTCTAATCGACGGATATCATTTGTTCCAAACTCACCCATCGAGGGGATCTATAGACACCTCATTCTGTTACCCCCTAACTCTCCTTAGGTCCCTAGTACCTCCACTTATCACCGCAAACCCGGGTCATGTCCCTAGCACTGACCTAAAAGCCATCGGGGACTCCCTGGCTCGGTTTGACCAAAAGTCAAACTCTTCGTCTCAAGCGAGACTCAATTAATCTTCGAAGGGCACTGAATACCCTTTCCAACGATCTGTCCCGTGTGCGATTCTGACTTACCATGCGGACGAACGATATGTTTGCGTTCGAAACCCGACCTAGAGGCCACCGGGTGCTCCCGGGCTCTGTTTGACCTAAGTCAACCCTTCATATTGACAGAGGCTGAATGAATCTTCGAAGGGTACTGAATACCCTTTCCAACGGTCCATCCCGTGTGCGATTCTGACTTTCCATGCGGACGAACGATCCGTTAGACTCCGAGAGGTCACCAAATGCTTCTCGGGCCCGGTTGACCAAAGTCAACTCCCCAAATCGGGTCAAACTCTTTGGAATGTCGAAGTAAATATCCTAACCTTTCTAACAGTCCGCCCCATGCGCGATTCGGACTTACCATACGGACGAACGACCCATTTGCGTCCGAACGATTCCCCATCCAACGGACCGACAAACGCTTCCAATCCACATTTGACCCAAAGTCAACTCCCAAACTCGGGAGAGGTCCAAAGTACTATCAAAGGTCTCTGAAATACCTTTCCAACGGTTTGCCCTCGGCGGCCAATTTTCCAAAAAGGCATGAAGCACACTGCCAAATGGCAGGTCCCAGACCCTGCCTATCGGCACCTGCCGATAGGTAGTGCCATGGCAATGCCGATCGGCAGACCCCTGGGCCTATAAAAGTAGGCCTTGGCCTCATTTGCAATGGGATCTCAGATCAGAAGCAAATCACCCTCAGTAAGCCCCCAGAAACCTCTCTCGAAGGCAGCGTGATTTCAACTTCCAAATCCCTTTTTCACTTCCACTTTTCATCATCCCTTTCATCAAACTTGATGAATTAACCACTCTCTATCATCATCCAATTGCAAGGGCTGCTTTTCAACATTCAAGATCAAGCTCAAAGTCTCCAAGAAGGTCCATCTTTCTCACCTTTCTCTTCAAACCTTCTTAAATTTGCAATAACTTGTTTTATTACTTAAAGCACTTTTATTATCTTATTTCACATATCCTAACATACTTTTTATCTAGTATTATTGCACATCTCCTATTTTCATATAAATAAAACCCAAAAAAAATAAGAAAAAGAGGGTTTGCTCATAAATTCCAAATAGAGATTCTCACACTTTTTCCACACTCTTCTCACAGTTAAAACACTTTTTCTACACACACACACACCTTTTTCTACACACACACACACACCTACAAATAAGAGATTTCTCCATTTGGATTTATGGGATAAACCCCACCCCTCGTTTTGTATGCGAACTACGTGGACTTTGATGCCTTTATAGGCTACGTAGGCGTCTCGGGGTAAAACCCGAGACTCGAGTCCTTTTCTCACTTTTTCTCTCATTTTCTATCTTCTCTCTATCTCATTTTCTATTATATTCTATATATTCGTTCTTAGTGGCGTATTATTCCACATGCGTTATCATTCCCTTATAACGATCAACGCAAGGGTAATCGCGCAAATCCTATTTTTTACATTAATCTCACATTCCTACGGATGACTCGCTTTATCTTTTCCATGATACAAGTCGAGGATTCCTACCTCCATTCTATATATACACATGCACACATATCACGGGGGGAAATATAAAGGAAAATAGAAAATATTCATGGGAGACCGAAAGGGCAGAATGGGTTCCTAACACCTTCCCATTTCGTAAGTAAGCCTCCGAACCCTTCTCGAATCATTTTTGGTTTCGCACGCACCAGTATATCTTTGGAAGCCATCCTTCGGGGTGGCTCCCCCTTTTCTTTTGTCTGTTTTGAGTAAAATAGACTGGCGACTCTGAATCTCTCTATATTTTCATACCACACAAATCAACGCCGGCCGAAGCGCTCTCCCAAGAGGGGACACGCGGGACCCAAAGGATCCTTTCTCCCTCCGCGGCGGGGATCGGGGATGGCCACACCTTCAAAAACTTTATTGGGATAGAATACCTCTTTTGCGGCAAGCGATTGCATTTACCGTATGCAACAAGCCTTTAAACCCCTAGGTTACTCTAGTAGGACGAGTGGTGTCTTGTGAGGGTTTGCAGTGAATATACCCACAAAATTCTTTATTGACTCAAAGAAAAATCAAAATACTCAAAAATTATATAATTCGAACTTTCCCAGAAAATAATCATCATCAAGTCATGTTCAAGAGTCTCAAATCATAGTGCGAGTGTACGGAGCCAGAAATTTAACCGTGGATTTCCTCTGATTGACCATTACGTTACTTATCCGAAAATTCGTTTTGATTTCAAAATCTCACAGAATGCTCTTACAAATGAATCACACGAAATGTGGCTTATTCTCTCGGTATGCGTGACATAAAGAGTAAATATAATGGATGCAAAGTCACGCATACAAATTGAAAGACGTAAATATATGGTAATCGGATCTCATCATTGGACTACGGATATAAGAAAACGGGAGCATTGCCTCTAATTAGTATCTTTGATCTCTTTTATTATCTTTTTGTGTTTTAGCTCTCCACGCGGTAACCAATTTCGTAATTTTGGACTCGATTAGGATTTTTTTCGGGCTAAGGGTGTATTGGGTAAAATGAGAATGGTACGGGAAATCTGGAATTGGAAAGTTTTCTTCTGATGTTCGTTAGTGCGTTTCCGGGCTTTTGCTCATTTTTTCTGCTTTTTTTATTTTTTTCTATATTTTTTTTTACACTTTTCTTTTCTTGCTATTTTTATTGAGCATGGCCATTTTTTTTTCTTTCCCCTCGGACTTAATTTCTGGAATTGTCAACTTTCACATTCCGGGCCAATTGGGGTTTTTCGGGTTGTCAAATGAAAAGAAAAAATTTATTAGGCTCAAATTGGGTAACAAAGGGATAATGTTTCACAAATTTTTATGGCCAATATTTTTGGGTAACAAACGATGGCCTACTTCATTGTCCAAAATACTAATTGCGCTACCATATGCGTTTCGAGATGAATTAAGTTTAGAGATCTATTTGTCACGTTTTTCAAGGTAATATCACACATATTTTCCATAATCAATCAAAATGAAAGGATTGAGATCTTCGACGACTTATTTGACGCTGAAAAGAACTTTGAGTTAACAATTAACTCGGATTGATTTATAATTTTCACAAAGATGAAAGGCTCGAATCTCACCGGGGTTGTTAATCTCCACATTTATTCGTTAAGTCGTCTATGTTCGCTCAATTTCCATCTTTGGTCAATTTCGGCTGTGTATTTTGAATTTTACAACTTGAGACTTTAAACCGACTTTTAATTATATTTTCAAAAAATTTGAATTCCAATTTTTATTTATTTTGGACAAAAATATTTTTGGGTTTTTCAAAGTTTTATGATTTTTTTTAAATATCTGGGCATCTTTGAAAATTGTGAAGTTTTAGAAATACGCACTTATGACCCCCCCTAACTTAGACTTTTGCATTGTCCTCAAGCAAAAATGATTAAAATTTAACTCAAAGCGAATTAAAAGTGCGGAAAAATAAAAAAAGCAAATGAAACAGAAATGCAGCATTTATATAGATTAAAAAAATTGTGTTACAAAGGATAAGGAGAAAACACACAATCAACACTGAGTAAACAACCACTTCAGACACACATAACCAACAAACACATCAAAAACAGGCATGGGCTTTATTGGGGGGGCTGATTTGAGGACCCAGGTGCGCGCGGATCATAAGGATCATAAAAGAAAGATGGTGGGGATCCACCGAAGTTGAGCTCGTGAAGGTGGGCTTGGAGCCGGTGCATCATACTTGTGTCCCTCCGATAAGCCACTTGATCCCTTTGATATGCGGCTTGATCTTGATTGTATTGGTTGATGAACCCGTCAAGGCGGTATTCAACCACCGAAAGTCGCCGATCAAAATTTTCCCCCGGGGGCTCGAAATCTGAGTCATGGTATTCATTATATTCTTCTTCATCCCCTTCCATCTCAACATCCTTCACCGCCGGCTCTTCAACAGGAATTTCCTCCTCGGCCTCTAAATTGATCGCCTCCCGGGCTGCTCGAATGGCAGCCCTTTGCTGGGCACTCCGCGTGCGGGATACCTTCCCAATGGGCTCCGAGAGGCGTGGGAAAGCTTGTGGTGGCTGGATATCAACGTCGGCTAGGAGAGACGTGATGAGGCGGGCATACGTGAGGTGTACCTCACCTTTGTGCTCACAAGCTACGAAAGTGATATCCGTGTAAAGCATCCGGGCCAGATTTAGGGTGAAATCTGGGTCGAACAGGTGGTACACTGGTGTCACTTGGCGAGGGCGCATCGCCGAGTCATTGGAGGTTTAAAGCAAGTTGGCGCACACTATATGGAACGTGATGCGTGCCTTATCATTGAGACGACCCACGGGGAAGTACCCTGTTCCCAAATGTCACCGGGAGCGAGTCGATCATTGCATTACTGTTTGGGAATGGTGGGGGCGTTGGTTGAGTAGTCGTATACTTTCGGGTGGGGAACGCCCTTTTCAGCAAGTTTGTGGGCTAGGAGTTCTAAGGAGAAGGGGATAGGGCGGCCATCAACAAAAGATTGGCACGCAAAGTCGCCCGTGCGAATGAGAGTGCCATAAAAGGACCGGACTTCGTCTGCCCAGATGGCATGGTAAGGTTCCTGTAGGTATTGCGTCCACCCCCTCTGGCAGAAAAGGGTGGTGACGGGGCGCAACAGCTCATCCCAGTTGACAACCCGCTCAATGTGCAATTGGCGGGAAAAACTAAAAAACCGTTCATACCATACACGCTCCATGTGGGAGCGGTATTTCCCATTACCGTTGGGCAGAATGTCGGTTGACATGTATTTGGCGGGGAGTGCTTGATTGGCCATTGTAAAATCTTAGAATTAGGAGAGGGACGATTAGGACTTGTAGAGAGGGAAAGATGTGAAGGTGTGAGTGGAAGAGGAGGAAAAAGAAGGTATTTATAGGTGGTGGGGAGGGGTTTGGGTGATGATTTTTGGAGGGCAAAGGGGGTGGTTGTTTTGGAGGGAAAAGGGGAAGAATGGGGGGGAGAGAGTGGATAGGTGGGGTGAATGGGTTCCTCGGGAAGAACCAAAATCGCAGGAACCGAACCGATCCGGTTTAGGGGAGATTTGGTTCGATTCTGGGGATTTTTATTTTTTGATTTTTCCAAACCGAATCGATCCGGCTTGAGGATTTGGTTCGGTTCCATCTTTAACAGAATCCCTTTTCTCAGTCTGCTATACTAGAATCCTATTCTCTCAAATTTCTAGACTCTTGCACTTATTCTCCCTCTTGAATTTCTCGATGCCCTCATGAATGTTGTGTTGGAATGTGTGATCTAAACCCTAACCTTACGTAACCTACCTACGGACTCAATCTAATCTATCAAAACATAACTACTATACACAATAATTCACCCCATACACGTCGGGGGTGCGACGACCTCTCTTGCCAGCTCATTCGGCCCCGTAAACGGGGTCCGACAACCAAACGGTGTCGACTTCGTCCACACACGCCTCTAGATATGGCTTTAGGCACTGTCAATTTACTTTAAATGTATTTCCCCCTTTCAAATCGTCTAACTCAACAGCTCCGTGCGGGAATATATTCTTTACAACGAACGGGCCAGACCATCGTGACCGCAACTTACCCGAAAAAAAATAAAGCCGAGAGTTATAGAGAAGCACTTTTTGTCCGGGAATAAACTGTTTGCGTCGAATGTTGTTATCGTGATCGAGTTTCATCCGTTCTTTGTAAATTTTTACGTTCTCATACGCATCATTGCGTATCTCTTCTAACTCATTTAATTGAAGTTTGCGAGCTTCACCGGCTTTATCCATGTCATAATTTAGCTTCTTAATCTCCCAATGCGCCTTATGCTCTAATTCCACGGGAAGATGGCAAGGTTTGCCATACACAAAGAGGAATGGGAACATGCCGAGCGAATTTTTGTATGCGGTACGATACGCCCGTTCAATCGAAGTGACCAATCTTTCCGGGTGGGATTGACGGTCTTCTCGAAAATGTTCTTGATTTCTCGGTTCGCTAATTCGGCCTGCCGTTCGTTTGTGGGTGATAAGTCATTCCAACTTTGTGAACGACGCCATACTTTCTCATGAGCTTCTTGAATGGCCTGTTGCAAAAGTGTGTGCCATTATGACTGATTATCACTTTCGGAGCACCGAAGCGGGAAAGTATATGTTCCTGTAGGAACTTAATCACCAGTTTATTATCATTGGTATTGGTAGCTATGGCTTCCACCCATTTAGAAACGTAGTCTACCGCGACAAGGATGTATAGGAAACCAAAATATGGGGGAAAAGGGCCCATGAAGTCAATACCCCAGCAGTCGAAGATCTCAATAATGAGTATCGGGGTTAATGGCATCATGTCTCGTCGGGTAATCGCTCCCATCCTTTGACACCTATCGCAAGATTTGCAACAATTGTTCACATCTCGAAATATTATGGGCCAATAGAGTCCGCATTGAAGGATCTTAGCGGCTATCTTTTTCATCGAAAAGTGACCTCCACAAGCTTTCGAATGACAGAATTGGATAACTTTGGGGATCTCGTCATCCGGTACACAACGTTTGATGATTTGGTCGGCACAATATTTAAATAGGAAAGGATCATCATAGAAAAACATGCGCGACCAAGTAATAAACATCTTCTTATCTTGCGATGTCCAATCGGGAGGGACGGCTCCCGTGATAAGATAGTTCACGATATTTGCAAACCAGGACAAAGAAGAGGTATCAAAGAGTTGCTCATCCGGGAAGTATTCATCTACGGGTATTGGATCACTAGGTACGTCAGACGAAAGCCGTGATAAGTGGTCGACAACGACATTTTCTACTCATTTCTTATCTTTAATGGAGAGATTAGACTCTTGTAGGAGTAGGATCTACCTTATGAGGTGTGGCTTTGCGTCTTTCTTCGCAAGTAGGTATTTAATGCCGCGTGGTCGGTGAAGCAAGTGATGGGAGAACCGATAAGGTAGGACCGAAATTTGTCAAGAGCGAACACTACCGCTAGCAACTCATTCTTTGTGGTAGAGTAATTGAGTTGTGGTCCGGTAACATTTCGGCTAGAGTAGTAGATGACATGAGAATGTTTGTCTCTTCTTTGGCCCAAAATAGCCTCTATCGCAAAGTCGTTAGAATCACACATAAGATCGATTGGTAAGGACCAGTTCGGAACTTGCATGATGGGAGCGGACACAATCATGGTTTTCAGTTTTTTAAAAGCGCTATGGTATGCTTATGTCCAGTCAAATGGGGTATCCTTCATGAGTAGGTTGCTTAAGGGTTTAGCGATGGCGCTAAAGTCCTTAATGAACCTTCGATAAAACCCCGCGTGACCCAAGAAGGAGCGCACACCTTTGAGTGAAATAGAGTGCGCGTGCATTCAAATAAGGAAGTTATTTAATTAAACTCAGTTTTTATCAATTAAGTCCTAAACATGCATCTAGGTGTGATTGATGATGATGAAATCAAGAAAGAACATTTAAACACACACATGTGAGGAAAAATCCCCCAAAGGGGCAAAAACCTTTTATTTTCACTATAATTTTGTAAGATACGGGTACATGGATTACAATGAAAATACAGTGACACAGAAATACCCGCAGGCGTCGGTTCTGATGTCGGTGGATGGAACTTTCCCTTTCCAGGAGGCAACAATGAAGAAGAAGGACGTCTTCTCTACAAGGGTTGAACAAACACAAGGTTGTGTTCTTGGGTTGCAAACGAATTCACAAAGGTTTGGCAAAGTTGTGTGAATCAAAACATGAGTCTTGGAACTTAAAAATATGAAGACTAGATGTATTTGGACTCTCAAAGTCTTATGAAATAACTCCCCCGAAGTTGGCTTTTATAGGGAAACCAATAAAGAGTTTCACAATTTTGAAACTCTGCAGCGTACAGGTACCCCGAACTGGTTCGGGTGTACCGCGAACCGATTCACCCCTCGAACCGATTTGGCCTTCAGTTCGCAGAAAATCACTGGAACATGGGGCTGAAACACTTAGCATTTTTCCAAGGATTTTTCTTGAATTTTTCTCCATTTTCAAAGGGCCATAACTTCTTCACCGTAGCTCAGATTGAGGTGTCATTTCTTCCAGTATCTTCGTTGCAGCGAGATCTTCAACTTTACAGTTGACCGGACCTCAGGACAGTGGCTGTAAAATTACCAAAATGACCTTGAACTTCCCTATAGTGCCTTCTTTCACTGTTTTGACTTCTATTGCGTACCACTTGCATAAAGTCCCTAAAATCATGGAACGTGAAGTTGTGGCAGATGTGGGACAAATTATGGAGATGCTGAATGCTTGATTCCCGGAAGTAGGATTGTATCCGTCATGTGAGATCGTGTAGAGACATGCCAAATGTAACGGCGTACGACATACACAAATGTAAGATATCGGACATGACAAAAATGTCCTTACAAATCTCCCCCTATGTCTATGCCGGTACATACATAAAAAATCCGAATTATCAAATAACAAAATTGCCTATACAAATCTACCATTCCATGAACCCAAAACTGGAAAGATACAAATGAATAAGTCTTCATCGTTTGATCTTCAAATCTTCAAGAATCTCAAATCTTTTCTCATCAGGGTGTGAAATTCAGTGATCATCAATGTAGTACTTACACACATGAGATAAAGCAAATACCAAGTGACGTATCGAGTTTGAAATGAAATAAACATAGATACCAATTTATGATGAAAGCATGCGACAAATCTCAAATCTCAAAAACTCCCCCATAATATGATAATTCTTTTCCCCCTTTTTATTATGTCCCCAAATAGACAGACATGAGAAGAAAAAAATGAATACAAATGGAGAATGTTACAAGGAAAGAAACTTCTATTTTTGATTTTTTCAAAATTTTTCACACAAAATATACAAACAAAGAATCACACCATGAAAGAACACAAAAACAACCAAGTCGATGATAGCGTAAAGGTATGGGAGTGATCAAATTCGATAAAAAAATCAATGCATACAAACATGACATATGTTCACGATGAATATCGGATACTCCTAACGAATAAACTCAAAATCTTCCTTAGGTGTAAAAAGATGGAAATATGAGACATTGACTCAATCAAATCAACAAATCAAAGCACAAAGTGATTTCCACACCAATAACGTCCAAAACGATTTCATGCTTTTTCAGGACTTTCAAGGAAGTGCAAACCCGTTTAAATTCTCCAACCAAACTACCTCAGATTTATATTTTGAATAGAGGTAATCTAAATTCTCAAACTTTGGAGAATTGATGGTGAAACCTAATGGCCCATATTTGGCATGACTATCTTTTTATTGCCTTTAAATTTTTTCGGACTCTTTTAACCTCTTTGGACCCCGGATAATAAAATTCCTCCATTTTTTCGGTCCTTTTTAATAGTGGCTTAGTATTCGCAAAGGCTAAATGAACCTTTCGCAGCCCTTCTCCGTTTTCAAATAAACACACAGTCTCACCAAACGGTTTTTACATGCATTCCAATCTTGTCAAGTTTTATCGCGTATTGTACGTTGTATAGACAGAATTGAGATGGAAACACTCAAGCCAATATGTGATAGACAAGTTCAAAAATCAAATATGGTCGTGCATGTGTGCAATAAAGGAGATAGGAGTCAAACATGTAGAAAGATACCACTAATCACATCTCAAAGACTCCAAACAATGTAAAGCACATGGATGAAATGATGTAGCGTCTCAAATCTCTATCAAACAGTTATATGGATAAATGGAATGAAATTGTGACTCGGCTATCTTAAATGCTCATCCATAAATGGTGCATAAAAAAACAAAAATCTTTTTGGATTTTTTAAAATTTTATCAAAAAAAATCTTTTTGAATTTTTCTAAAATTTTTGTAAAAAGAAAATCTTTTTAGATTTTTCAAAAAAATATATAAAAAGCAAAAAAAAATAAAACAAACTAATGCTACATGCTAGCAATAGGCAAAAAAAAAATCATGTAAATCACCCTATTCTAGCAGACATGTCAAGACCTCAACCGGGAAGAGCGATGGAGTTTTCCAAAGATGGTGACATCTTTTGGACCAACTCCATAAGATCATGTGTGGTCTTGATAAAAAACTTCACTTGCTCGCGAATATGTGCAAACTCTCTATCATTATGTGCAAGCAAAGTATCACGAATGGGTGCATGTGCGGGGACGTGTGAAGTGGCATGATATGGCACAAAACCCAACTTAGAACAAAACTCCCTAAGATGTCCTCGCTTCTTGCAGTGGGAGAAAACATAAACTGGTCTAGGAATTAATTTATCAAGGATTTGACGGACACCCATAAGACTCACTCGCCAAAGTGGAGATAGGCTCGGGCACATTAAAAGTAGAGAATGCACCGTCATGACCTTTTTCGACATGCTTACCATTATTCAAAACGGGATAGGGAACCATCTTATCAACCTTCTTAGATGCGTTCTCTAATGAGACTTGAACCACTCGTGCTTGTTCGAGATCTTGCTCGAGATGGGATACACGTGTCGTCAGACTAGACACCGTGTTGGTCAAGACACATTTTTCCCTTTTTAGCTCATCATTCTCTTCCTTCAACTCACAAATCCGAAGACCTAGGATCATATTTGACCTCTTTATTTCCATGGTCTCGATAAACAACTTTCTAAAAGCTTTTCTAGATCACACTTTCATCTCCATTCTCATCCTCACTATCGCTTAGGGTAGCAGGCATGGCAACTTTCTTTCCCTCTCTCCTAAGTCTAGTGGGACACTCAAATTTCTTGTGCCTTGTCCCATCACACTCAAAACATCTTATTTTCTCAAGTTTGTCTTTTCTCTCTTTTTCATTCTCACAACAACTCTCTCTCTCCAAATAGTCTTAAATATCTCTCTAAAGCGGTGATCCTAAGAACTAACGCTTTTTGGTTTACATTTCTCTCGAGGGCTTGACATCCTCTTCGAGATGGATCTTATGGGTGAAAATCAAAGGAGTGATCCCTTTCAAATTAGCAATACACCAACCGAAAGAACTTTGGTGCTTCCTTAGAATCTTTAACAGTTTACCCTCCTGCTCTTCGTCTAGGCTAGAGGAGACAACAACAGGAAATGTCTCGTCCTCTCCTAGGTATGCATATTTAATATGGGAGGGTAGTTTCTTCAATTCGAGGGTCAGAAATTTATCGCTGGAAGGAACCATGCGTGCCTCTCTTAGCGATAATTCCTCGAATCGAGAAACCCAACTTACATCTCTCGCGTCCTCGTCCGAAGCTCTCTCATTGAGCAACTCTCTCAACTCCTCAACTTCCCTCTCGAATTCGGTGCACGTTCCCTCACTCTCATGGCTTGATGCTAGATAGGACCCTAGGGCATCTCCATAATATTTTTCCTCAAAATACTCCTTTATGATCTCGTCGATTAGGCTCATTGCGTGAAGATCATCTTTTTCCCCGTATGTTGGGCTATATGGAAGATGTTAGTCTCTAAGGTCATGTTCCCAAAAGTGAGTTACATCTGCCCATTTCGAGTATTAATAATTACACTAGCCGTAACTAAGAATGGGCGCCCAAGAATAATGGGAACATGATTGCTTGAGGCGAAGGAGGGCTCCGTGTCCCAAATGACAAAGTCTACCGGGAAGTAGAAAGTGTCAACTTGGACGATCACGTCCTCAACTATACCTCTTGGGACCTTCACGGTTCGATCCGTTAATTGGAGAGTGATCATTGTGAGCTTCAGGTCGCCCAGATCAAGTTGCCTATAGATGGTGTAAGGGAGGATATTGACACTTGCTCCCAAGTCAAGTAAGTCTTTTTCAATTTTATTTTCTCCAATGATTGAGGAAATGGTGGGTGCACCGGGATCTTTGAATTTTGGCGGGAGATCATTAAGTAGGATGGAGCTCACGTTCTGTGCTAGAAAGACGTTTTTCTTTACCTTCATCTTCCTCTTTACTGTTAACAAGTCCTTGATGACTTTCGTATACGCTGGAATTTGCTTAATGGCATCGAGGAAAGGTAAATTTAGCTTTACTTGCTTCAGCACGTTTAGCACTTCATCATGGGGGTTTCTTTTATGGGAAGGAACCAACCTTTGAGGAAACGGTACTGCGGTGGGTGGTTTCACTACTACCTTGGTCTCACTAGTGTCTTCTTTATCACTCTCTTTCAAGGAGACATCTTCGGCCTCTTTCGTGCCGGGCGAAATCTCCTTGTCCTTGAGTTCGTCGTGTGGGGGAGGTGATAAATCAACAACTCTCCCACTAAGAAGAGTGGTCACAGCTTGACATTTCTCCTGATGTTCTGTTGAAGTGGAGCTAACATTAGTTTGACCTTGGGGCAGTCTTTGGCCCTGGGCAGGAAACTTTTCCTTCTCTTGGATACTCCACGATGATTGCATTTTTGAAATATTTGCATTTATGTCGCTGATCATGTCTAGCATTGGTTGCATTCTAGTTATTGATAAATTGATTTATCGTATCCTCGAGATTTCTTCGCGGTGGAGGGATATATGCTCCTTGAGGTGGTGGTTCTTGCACATGTCCTTGCATGTGTGGAGCTTGTTGAAAGTGCGGTGGTGGAGGAGAAGAAAAATGTGAATTAGGATTCATCGCAATATATTGTTGCCCATAACTAAAACCAGGATGGTTTTTCCATGAAGGGTTGTAAGAATTCCCGTGCGGTGCACCGAAATTACCCTTGAATCCTCCTATACCACTGACTTGCTCTTGAAGCATCACTTTGTAGGTGGGTATAGTCGGACATTCCTCGGTTGAATGTCCCGCCTCACAAATCGCACACACCTTCTCGGCGGGATTTGGGATGGATCCAGTTAGTCCTCTTCCACATACTTCAAGTAGGTTTCACATTCCTTTCTCAAGTACATCGAGTCGATTGTCCATCATAGAATTCTTTTCTACGTGAAATAAGTCGGACGCCGATGGAGTGGTGGTCACTTGGCGATGTCGATTTTGAGCATTGGGGTCAGATGTATCCCAGGATTGGGTAGTCTCGACGACATACCTCAGGTGAAGCTCAGCATCGTTGGCATCTAATTCAACAAATGGACCATCGCACATGGTGTCAACGAGTTGCTTGGAATTAATGTTTAGCCCATTATGGATGAAGGAAATGATTTGCAGTTTATCAAATCCATGATGGGGGCACAAAGTAATTAACTCATTGAAACGCTCGTAGCATCGATTGAACGACTCATTTTCTAATTATCGAAAAGTTTGAATTTGAGCCTTGATGGTGTTCGTTCGATGTGGAGGAAAGAATTTCTTGAGAAATTTAGATTGTAATTCGTTCCATGATGAAATCGAATTTGGAGGTAAAGCTCATAGTCAGGTCTTAGCCTTATCCTTTAGCGAGAATGGGAAGAGTTTAAGGCGGAGCACATCTTTTGTGCAAGTTTGATTGCTGAGAGTCTCGCACGCTTCCTCGAATTCCATGATGTGGGCATGTGGTTTTTCTGAATCCATTCCACGGTAAGTGGGAAGTATTTGGATCATCCCATTTCTAAAGCGAAATAGCCCTGCATTATACGGGAGTAAAATGATTTTCGGAGTGACAGTGAGCTCGGGATATCAGAGTTCTCTCAAAGGGCGGTACGGGGCCTCTTCCTCATAGGCGGTTGCACTACCGTATTGTGACATATTTCACTCTCTCAAAGACTCTGTGTACTCACTGGGTATACCCTGAGCGTGCTCTGATGTGTGTCCTAAGAGGGAAAATGGAGTGTTATTTGCGATTGAGTGTGACGGTGTGGGAGGTGGAACCCAGAACTGTGGAGCGTTAGGAGTGTGAGGGCTATCAGGGTTGTACTCAACAATCGGGTTTTCGTGAATGTGGGTTGGAATATTATGGGGAGTTGGAGTGAGTTCAGAATTTTTCATTAATGGGCTTATGAGAGATGATGATGAATATTTTTGTGCTTTTATTTTTTTTTTTATGTTTTTGGAATTTTTAGTCAAAGTTTTAGATTGACTCGATCTAATCCTAAGTCTACCTAGATCCTCGGCAACGGTGCCAAAAACTTGACGCGACTAAGAATGTGTCTCAGAAGTGCGCACTCTCTAGGCTCAAGTGCAAGCCTATCGCTCAAGTAATAATCCGATAAGTCGGGTATCGATCCTCAGGGAAATAGGACGACGGTGTCGTAACGACGTTGGACAGACGAAGAAATCCTAACTTTGACTCTAAAGAAAAAAAGGAAAAGATGATTTGAATTGGATATCGACTACAACTAATTGCAATTTTTGAAAATGGTTCATTAATGGACTAAAGTATGAATGGAATGCATTATTCTAAATTACCTAAAATACTGATGATGAATGACTTAAAACTTTAACTATATTATGAAGGAAACAGGACGGGAATACAATCCATCAACCCTAGTGTATTGTTGGTATAAAACTAATCGTAAATTTAAGTGATTAATTAGACCCAGAATTTAGTACTCCCAAGTATTACATATATGAGGTTCAAACTCGTACCATATTTAATCAGAGGATGAGTAAATTGGTATTGCGATAGTTATACTCGAATTGCATTCTGAAGCATCCCGGTTACCCTGAAGCAAACGAGATCCAAACATCTACAATTGTCGCGTTTCTACGCAATATGATCGTAATAAGTCATTAAATTTAGAGGATTAATTTTATACACATGCAACTACCACATCAGGTTGAGTTCATGCATCCGGACCTTTAAAAACCTAGCCTAACATGGTAAAATTAATGAAAACTATGTTATCTACGTTGCATGAACTCATAATTGCTTGGAAAGAGAGATGAAATATGAGAAATAATAATAAAAGTGCTGGAAATAAAAGTTACCACGATTGAAGAACAAGAACATACAAGAAGAAATCAAAGGTTGAAGAAAAACTGGAAAAGTTCTTGAATTAATGGTGCAAAGTTTGTAAATTCTTCTCCTAGATGTTCCTCCTACTTGTTATGGAGCTTTTACATCAATGAAATCTTAATAAAAGGAGTCCTGATGACTAAATATATAGGCTAGAGGTCGTTTAGAAGAGTCCTCAAAACATAAAACTCTTCTGGCTAAAAGATAAGGACAAAATAAAAAATCCCGTATCTGGCAATTTGTCACACTTAGAAAGCGTGACTAATTTTGTAGCGGATCTGGTGCGTGACAAATGGGCGAACCGGTTCTTTTTTCTCAGCTTCGGTTCGGTTCGTCCTTGACAGTTTCTTCTTGGGTTTCTTTCTCAACTTCAAATGGGCATAACTTCTTCACCGTAGCTCGGATTGAGGTGTCGTTTTTTTCAGTGTTCTTGTAATTGAAAGCTCTTCAACTTTTCAATTGGCCCCACCTCCGGAATAAGGCTGAAAATTATGAAAATGCCCTTTAACTCCCCGTTTCTTGGTTTTCTTTCACTGTTTTGAGTTCTCTCTGGCACTAATTTGCATGAAATACCTGTAAAACATCTAAGAGATACATAAAATACGAAATACTTGCCAAAAAGGGTTAGAAGCATAAATATGAGACAAATCCAAGCTATTTACACCGCACGGGATCATAAAAATACCGAAATTAAGGGAATAAATGTGAAGAATTTATGCCTAATCAAGTGTCCTGTCTGGCCGCAAACAAAACAATGTCTCTGACCGTCTCCCTGTCGTTGGCCCTGATGTGGCTGGCCTGGCTGGCCTCCCCCATTGTTCCCTTGGACCTGACGGCCCTCAGGAACCTGCTGTTGCTGATTTGGGCCCAGCTGACCCTGGCTAAATCCCTATCCTCCTGGTCAGAACCCACTAGGCTTAAATTTCTTAGCCTGATTCCCTTGCTGATTGCTAGTCTGCTGCTGAGTACCACTTGTGTCACCACCAACAACTGCCTTGCCCTACTAGCTCGGCTCCCCTACCCTCTTGCTCCCCTTCGCATGGAAGCGATGATCCTGGTAATGTACAAGAACGGCATTGACGACATCTGTATACGTCACCGACGTCGGATTCCTAATCAAATGCTGCCTGATCCTCTAGGCCAGACCATCCATGAACCTCGACTTCTTTCGCTCCTCGTCGCTCACCTCATTTGGCACAAAGTTTGCCAAACGGGTCAACTCCTCCTCATAATCCGCCACTGAACGGTCACCCTGAATTAACTCACTAAGCTTCTTCCTCATTTCTGCCTCTACCGCTGGTAGGAAGTATTTGCGATCAAACCGCACCCAGAACTCGGATATCGTTATTAAATCTCTCTCCTCAGAGGTGGTAACTGACTCCCACCACTGTAAGGCTGCCCCCGACAGACGAAAGGTAGCAAGCATCTGTTTCTTCACATCGGTACACTCTAGCATGCGCAAGTGTCGCTGAATATTTTTCTTCCAATCACAGGCCTCTACTACATAGGTGCTACCCCGGAACTCTAGTGGGTGACCCTTCTGAAAGGTCCCCCTAACTTGCTGCCAAGAAGGTGGTCCCACTGGAGCCTGAACTGCTGGTGCCACTGGATGCGGTGCTTGGGGGGCTGTGGAAAATGGGTTGCCATAGCTCGCATCGCTGTCTCAACTTCTTGGTCACTATCACTACCACCTGAGTAGTGGAGATCAACTCGGGTAGGGGTGGGGGTGGGGGTGGCGGTACCTGTGGCTCCTGATGAGCCTCCCTTAACTCGGCCCTCTCCGCTTTCTGTCTCTTCGGTGACATCTGAAAATAGATCGAATCGTATAAGTACACAATTTATACAAAAAAAATCTAATAGCAGAAAAACGACATCTCAAAAGCGGGAAATGAATCAACAGTCCTAATAATAGGGCTCTATAACAACCAAACGTTACGCTAAAATGTAGTAAGCCGCACAGATCCTAAGGACACTAGAACCTGATGCTCTGATTCCATCTGTGACACCCCGCCTAATTAACCCCGAGTGATCAGTCCTAAATTAAATTAGAACAGGTTCCTCAGTTGGTTCATTCTTAGCATCATTGTACACTTTTTAATTACTAACCACCTAAGTGAGAAATTAGATTGGTTCCAAGTTTTATCTTTCATTAATTTAATGAAATACTCATGTGAAAACAAAATAATTTAAACAATCACAATTAACTGAAATCAACCATTCACTTCTAAATAATCTGACCGAATAAACCATCGGCTAAAATCCAACAAAAGTAAAGACAGATAATGATAAATCTCAACAAGTCTGACATAAATACTAAATAAAGATGTGAGCAACATGCTCGATTAACTGATAGGAAATTTCTATACTAGAAATGAAAGAGAATGAGGCGCCTATCAAACTCCCGCAACATCCACATATGTTGGAGCAACGGATCCCTAAAATGAGTCAAGTCTGGCGACCCTGTGGCTGGACACCTAAAAGGTTTTTTTTAAATATTTATAGCAAGGGTTAGAACGCAAAACATTTGGAAAATATTTAGCAAATGATTAACTTGCAATAATAAATATGTATGCGTGCTCTTCATATTTTAGTAAATGTCGCACTCCCTTGAGGACATCCTCACCCCTCCTCTAATGTGCACGACTAACGCCTTAATTAATTCCCCTAGTTATTTATCCCATAACTAGATAACCGCCCTACTCTAACCGAGTATACAATAATTATGATTTCTAAGTTATTATCAACACTAACTTAATTAATCATTTGCCCTTTTAAATTCATATAACTTTCTCACACGTTATACGCATAATACAATTCACGGCCTGTATTAAATTCCCCGTATATAATTATTTATCTCATTATATACGTATAACCACATTACAACATTCACACATATGTTGAAATAATAAATAATAAATAATAATAACCATCCTCCCAAGTAATAACTCATCGAATGTATATTCTTTAAAATGCTATCCCACTAGGTGTATTCACATAACCTAGTTACCCCAAGTTGGGATCGCTCACTAACTTGGTTAATAATATAAATATTGGAGGCGATCATATTCCTTTCCTGAAAGCTAGATGCCCCTCACCCATATAATGAACACTATGACCTGGGGATATACTCGCCCTACTCCTCAAGCTAGGGGATTCACCCTCTACGCGCAACCTCCCCTAATAGCACTAGAGTATATATTATAATAATATCTAGCCACTGATATTAGTGAACACACCATATATATATACTACCGCACACCGTATATATATATATATATATATATATATATATAAAACAATCCCGGCTTTACCGTGTACTAAACCTGTAACACTAGCCTATAGATCATAACTTGAGTTTATGGTTCAACTCAGATTATTAATTAATTTGCACATTAAATAATTTAATTACTTTGGTATCGCTCAACCACTATACCCGGACTCGCCCACTTGATCCGAAATTTAATATTTTGGAATATATTTCTCCAAAATTAACCACAATGTGTCACCCATAAATTCCCTCCAAATCCCAATTACTTTCCCTCATAATTGTTAAGAATTTATGTCCTTTATCTATTTCTCACTAAATAAAGTGTGGCAAAAGAATTTTAAATAAATTTCCATATATAATAAAACTGGTCGACCTGTCAAAAATCCTCGACCATCGATTGATCGATCCCAGCCATCGATCGAGCAGGTCTTCGTCTTCTCCGAAGGCCTGTTTCTGCCATGGACGAAAACCTTAAATGTCCAATTTCTTCTACAGTCTAACCCAGGTACTTTCATCAATATAATACACCAAGAACATTATAAGGAACCCCCATAAAGTCCCCTAACCCCGTTTAATTTCCGTTCTCTCCTATTTTCTGAATTGGGGGAAAACCCGAGTTATTCGTTAATTACGTCTCAACACCAAATTACCATTTCAAATTCGTTCATAATTCGTATGGGTTTTCACATCTGAGCAGTACATATCAATCTCAGATTATATAATGAATCTCTACAACAATTTCCAATCAGAAGATTTATTTACAAAAACCCCATTTTTGTACCCTCTTTACCTTAAAACGAATTTTGGTTCCCACTTCACACAAATATGAATTGTAATACAAATAAATGCTACATCAAGTTAACCACTTACCTTATGATTTCGTAAGGTCTGATCCGGAGTTGTGATTCTCAAGGTTGATGATGAAATCTCCTTTGGTTCTTGCCTTTGTCTCCCAAATTGGTTCCCATTGCTTTAACTGCTCCATAGGTTAGTCTCTCCAACTTTGGGTTTTCCACAGTGTAATCTGTCATTCCCCTTTTTCTTTTAATTAAGTAATTAGGCTTAATCCCGTTTTTAGCCTAATGGGCCAAGCCCAAGTGACCCAAACACACCCGCGTGAACCCGACTATGCCTAAAAACGTCCCGAGACCTACTTACTACCCTCGGGTACTCTATTCCGACTATCTTAGTCCTTCCGGACTCAACCGTGCACTCAGAATTTGCATCCGAATAAGTTTATAAAATTTCTTATCTCCCACCCAACTTAGTCTGAAACCGACTCCCGATTGAGATAAGTAACCCCCACATCATTAATACTCTTAAGACGTAATTAAATATTACTATTTACCTAGTAAATTAATTTCCCATAAATATTAACCAATTATTCTCCCGATTAATATTTATATAACAATTCCATAATTAATTTCATTAAATTACGACACACTAGTATTTAAATTTTTCCTGAATTAATTAACTATTAAATGCATAAAATTACGGAGTGTTACAATTTAGTTCAGTTCAATCAATAGTGTTCATGTTTAAATCATAATTGATTTTATGTTCTGTTTTCGTGTTCCTATTATGTTTGATATCAATTCATACATATAATTTCAAATTAATATCGTATACAATACATGGACGAAGAAAAATCCATTATTTAAGTCGAACAATAAATTTTGATTGGCAGAAATATATTCATAATAACTTGCATAAATAAAACCTACATATTATATCAGCTCAAATATCATTTAACTTTTTAACTAAAGCATACCTCATTTAGATGTATATATGACATCCTAATACATGAACCAACTAAATACATGTATTGACTAAATACATGAATTTCTATTTAAACTTCTATACATTAATTTCGTAATACATGAACCAACTAAATTCATATATTGTCCAAATATAAAAGAAATTATTATGGGAAAAAAATATAAATAGTCAATTTTACGAGACTTTTTCTTTAAAAATTAAAAAATTTAGGAGAAGAGAGAAGTTTTTAAGAAATTAATTTAAATAAATTTTAAAATAATAATAAATGTTATTTTCATTAAATGCTCTTCCTATTGTTTTTAAAGTATAATATAAATATGGCACTTTGGGTGTAGTGTGCACCCAAGGCACATGGTATGTGCATCTTGAGATGGGAGCCTCTAGAGCTGTCATCTGTCCTAGAAATCGTAGAAGAATGTGAGATTATTCCTTCACGCGCTGTGTTGATCATTACTCAGGCTAGTGGATGTAGAAAATGACCAAAATGCCCATTTTGGCTAAATCTGCACTTTTTTCATGATATAAAATGGAAAACCCTGTAATGGCCGAGAATGGAGCGGTCTCGTGGCATTTATATTCCCTAATGCATGTAGCCATTATTGGGATCCTCAAACCCGTCTCCTAAAATTTGTATATTAAGCCAAAATCAAGGGTATGGTGCTGTGCTACAGCGCCACCTCGCCTTTTTATTTTCTTTATGATCTCTGCGTTGACTTTTATTCTACATAAGATTGATATACAGGCGCAATAGAATGTCCATCACTAAAGCTCAAGTCAAACCTTTCATAGTTTGCACTCTTGTTCTATAAACATCAAAAATAAACAAATAAGCTAAAAATAAAATATGAATCCTAGTTCAATTCATTGTAAATTTATCTTTGCGTAACAGATTATTTTTAATTTATAGTTGACTAAAAAAAATAGATAAGTTTTTTTCTGATTGCGGAGGTGAAAATCTTGGCTCCATCACTGTTCACAACCTGGTTTAGCATAGACATTTCAAACTGCAGATATACAATAAATGTACAGATACTGTTCTAAACACTTAGCATCCTTAGATAATCATCAATTATGGACATGGAAGATGACCGATAACCCAACCCAAATAGATTGTAATGGTTCAAGTAATGATAAAGCATATAAACATCTCTCCTCTTCTCAAAGCCTGGTTGTTTGGGCATAACCTAAGAAAGGGCACAAAAAGGTCACTATAAAATTTTAAAACAAGGAGAAAATGAGTGGTATAAGCCCATTGAGATGAGGCTACCTCAAAATAGGCACTGTAGAAAGATCCTCCAAATCCAGCACACCATGACATTCCAAATTCTGCTTCACTGTGTCCATCTTCATGAAATTTCAGGATTTTTACTATATCAACTTCACTTGTCGTTTTAAATAGTAATAGAAGCTCATAAAAAGAAATAGTTTCCTAAAAAAATTTAAGTTTGTTGGATCATATCTTCATTTTAGAAGATTTTATTATTATTATTATTATTATTATTATTATTATTATTATTATTATTATTATTATTATTATTATTATCTTGACTTACAGTAGCATGCTGGGTCCAGAATAACAGGCTCACCGTTCTTGTCAGAGCTGATATTCCCACTCCATAAGTCTCCATGTAATAAGCATGGCTCTATGACAACATTTTCAAACAGAGATCCCAGATTCTTCACCAGTCTTTGTCCTGTTAGTTACGATAAACCAGAAATCATTAAAAAAATATAAATATCAAATTTATAATTCAAGGATACATCATAGAATAAAATTTCAATTTCCCAGTTTTGATTTCTTGTAACAAAGATGGAACCAAAAGTAGCTTTGAAAGCATAATCAGCTAATGTGGAACAAACCAACTGATGCAGAATGCAACAAGAATAAGTATGGGATTTCGTATGCCAATGGATTTCCATTATTATATTGTATATATGTTGTGATAAATTGGGTAAGAATATTGTATGTTAGGAGATAAGAAGTTCTGATTATTTTATTCAAAATAGATTGGACATATATCAATTTTATGTATTACCCTAGTAAATAGGTTGGAAGATTAGAAAGATTCTAGAGCTTGATTGATGGGTTAATCTAGGAAGTAGATTATGTCATTACTATTGTAAAGGTTATGTTAAATTAGGGAATAATGATTTTGTTTTTAATTCTCTTATCTTTAATCAAGATAAGCCATAATTCAGGCTAATATACTAGAAATCTTTAATGAATTGAGAAATGTAACAAAAAACACGTAATTATGGCTTTCATCTCCAACTTCGTTCTAACTTCTACATTGCACCCGAACTTTTTATAAGAATTTGGAATACACTCAAAAAGCATCTCTGAATCTCACATTTGGAATACACTCAAAAAGCATCTCTGAATCTCACAGAGTGTCATAAAAGAGTCTCAAAAGGTAATACTTTGTGAGCTTTAGAGAGACTCTTGGGAGTACGTCTCAAATTTTTTTAAAAAATGAGGGTGTAACAATTGTTTAGAACAAAGGTAAGGTGGGCTTGAATGTCAAAATGTCCCCACAAATTTTTATTAAATATGAATTCACAGAATCAGGTCTGCATCACTTATGTCATTGTCCATAGGCTATTAGAATCCAAAAGGCAAGAATTGTGTCGCAATCAATCTAGAAGCATGTAGTCATTCCGCATTATAATGGCTACAAGGTAAACAAAAATTAAAACTAGAATTGAAGCTGAATTCTTAAAAATTAAAAAATCAGTTATGATTCGACAAATCCCCATGATATATACCAGATGCAGCTGTGCCAATTGATTAATCAGTTTCATTCAAAAATAAATAAAAATAAAAATAATATATATATATATATATATATATATATATATATATATATATATATAGGATCAAACTCATATGAAGAAGAAATGTATGAAGTAAAATACAACCTTTTTCATAAATAGTAGAATCACCATACTGTTCTCGCGCCAACTTCAGTTGGTAACCCAATCTATGTTGTGCATAAAACTCGATCCAATCTGATGTCCAAGTGTTTATCTGTGGAGTACTACACCAATGCATAAGAGATCATCAAAACTCAACAAGCAATGAAATTTAGCCCTTCTTAAAAAATTATCTCGGTAAACTCAACATCTGAATGACGTAAAGGGTATGTTTGTGGTATCATATCTTCATTATTGAATTTGTGGATGTTGTTATTCTTCGCCCATGGCGTGAGTGTATTTTGTTAAGCACGAGAATGTTTCCCTCAAAGTGTGATTCATGGTGTCTTCTAACTTTCAAGAAAGGTGTATATAGTTTATAAGCATAAGAATGATGAATGTCACTTTCAAGCAATGGAAGCCAATCATCTCAAAGTACAATGACATGAAATTTTATCGTCAATAGAAATGCTACAAGGGCATGAATTTACAGTCAACAGTATATATCGGGATGTCCTAATCCCAAGTCACTCAAGTCAATAGAATTTCTACCTCGATAAATTTACCATTCTTAATTTGAAGAAAGAGTTGGTAGATTCAACAATTGAGATTGTATACATTATATTGTTGGCATATTCCATGTCAAACAAATGAGTCTAGCATATCATCGTGAACATATCTCATTTTTTTTATTCGAGTGTGTCTAGTTGCTTGAATTCCCATTGAATGCCTCTTTAATTGATAAGTGGCATCTTTGATCTACCAGTCTTCATGTTGACACCATATTGTGGCTACCAGTCGGTTGATCCTTAAATACTTCAGCTATATGACCTTTTAACCACCAAAGATACCCGTTTTGCACAGTTCAAATGAATTTTTCAAATTATTAAAAAGTATTTTTTTTGGTATCTAATTTTTACCTTCAGCCCTTTGTGCTCTTTCAAGAAAACATAGTGTATCACAAAGTTGTGCACGGTGCATTTATGCCTACGTGTGCACAGCTTAAATGACCTAACGTGATCATTGCACATATCCTAATCTGATGGATGAGATTAAGAAAACGTGGGCATGGAACCGTGATTGCCCCGTGCACACAATGTTCTGTCTCAGTGATCAGCTATAAATACAAGTTTTGGCTCGTAAGTTTTTACGAGAGCTCTTATTTTAAATCTCAGAACGAGTTTGAGAGTAATTTTTCGAGCTTCTTCTGCAGTTCTCTTTTTCTCTCTATTCCTTCAACCCTACATTCCTTTTGTGTTGGATTTTAGCCAATTGTGAGAGATGAGCTAGTGAGATTGCATACACACAAATCTTAAGATTAAAACCTTGTGAATTCTACTGTGGATCAACTAGACATACTGTGTTTTTTAAGATTGTTTGTGAATTTAGAGGTCAACTGTGGAGGTTATTTATATGGTGTGGGCAGATTGGTGAGTGTGGATGGTGGATTCTTCTCTATGATGGAGTTTTGGGGAGAATTCTCTAGATGGGAAAGAGTGTGCTGAGACATTGGAAGACTTGTACAGGATGTCAGGTCTATGTTTGTTCTCTACATCTTATAAAACATTCAAATTATAGAAGATCAAGCATGTGCATTTCAAGGTTTTTTAACTCGCATTGAGTTTTTTCCTCGTAAATCCAGTGTTGTGTAGTGATTTGTGTCATAATTTATTATATTTGCACCTCACAGTCTGAATTATCATATCCGAACCTTAGATGAATTTTAACTAGGTTCATTGAACTGACCTTAGATGTAACTAGGTTAATTGAGCTGACCTTGGATGACTTTTAACTAAAATTATTGAACTGAATTTGTATTTAACCTAGTGATCTAGGCTTGCAAAACCTAGTGACTTAGGGTTGCAATTTTAATGGTGAATTGTGTGCGTTAATTGTGTAGAATCAATATAATTACATTATTACTTGTTTGCTTTTCATATATTCCAATATTCAAATCTGTTTTGCACAACATGTCTCAAGTGTTAGTGAAAAAAATTCTAATAAATATACAAGTGTCTGCAAAACTGCCTCATATGAGTATTTTTGCAAACCCAATTGGTCTCGCGTCACAATCACAAAAAGTTTCTTAAAGTCCTATTCCCTCCCCGTCTTTTAAGACTTGTTTATACACTTTCCCTCATTCCCTTCAACAATAAAGGAGGAGTCATATCAAGGAAGGAATTTGTGGACATTAGAAGAAGATATATCCGCCAGGAAAAGACACAAGCTTTAACCCAAATCATAATTCAACTCTCTAAAAAATAAAGATTAATTTAATAAGACTAATTCTAATTGAAAAATACTACCTAAATCCTTGATTACTAAAAGATATTAGTCATTACTAATAATCCTAACCTAAAATAGAATAATTTATATACATTTTTATTTGAAATACAAAAAGAGAATTAGATACAATTGCAAATAAAATTTAATGCAAGATCTTTTGCAACATTGTGTGGGATGAACTGTCGTACAAGTGATTTAAGGGCCAAAGGCCCAGAGTAAACACTTTGGGGGCTACGCTACGTAAGGACAAATAAATCGGGCCCAAAGTTAAAATCACCATTAATTTTTAACTCATTTCTTGTATTGGATCTGACCATTGTTATGACTCTGATGCATAAAAAGCACAGGTGACCTTTTCATGGATGGGTATCTCCTTGTGTTTATGTGGAAAGATCTGGTGCGAGTTTGAGATAGAAATTATGGCAGACTTCTAGTATCTTCATCGTTGCTTCAGTGGATTCTCCCTGTTTTTCGCCCCTGGAAGTAAGCTTTTGAGGCGAACCATGAGATAGAATTTATTGTTGTTCAGTTTACTATAAGTACCCACTAAGTGCAAATAAGTCATGACTAAATCTCCGACCTCAAAAACGTTGATCCACCGATGCTTGTTTGCAGCTTCCGTGTACTTTGCATTAGCATGCTCCAAATTTTTCTTCACTTCTGCATGTATTTTCTGGACCCTCTCCGCCATATTGTCCGTTGCAATGCTAAACCCCGACAACCTTGGTAATGAGACCAAATCTAAAGCATGTCATGGGGGTTTACTGTACACGATCTCAAAAGGAGTTTTGCAAACTCCATCTGAGGAAGAAGAGCATAACATTGATAGATTCATCATGTTGTTGAATGCAAACTCCATCTGAGGAAGAACAACATAACATTGTTTGGGTCTATCCACACACATGCAACGAATTAAGTTATCCAAAGTACGATTCGTAACTACTGTTTGGCCGTCGGTCTGGGGGTGTGTTGTGCTGCTATTCTTCAAAGTAATATCAAACTTCCCCCACAAAATCTTCTAGAAGTGACTAATGAATTTCACGTCACGGTCAGACACAATGGATTTGGACAACCCATACAAACGAACTATCTCCTTGAAGATTATGTTGGCAATATTAGAAGCATTGTCGGTCTTCTCGCAGGGAATGAAGTGTGCCATTTTTGAAAACCTGTCAACTACCACAAATACAGAATCCATCCTACGTTGGGTTCGTCGCATTCCCAACACAAAGTCCATGGACAGATCCTCCAAATTATGCTTTGGCACCGGCAGTGCCATATAAAGTCCTACTTTGTATCTATCCTTTCGCAGTCTGGCATATGAGACATTTCATCTTGTATCGGTCCACGTATCGCTTCAGCTGTGGCCAGAAATAACGCTATTCTACCAAGGTGATACTCTTATCCTTACCTAGGTGACCTCCCAATCCTCCGTTATGCAGCTCGTTATGCAGCTCTCTGATGATCTGCTCCCAAAGGAACGTCCTCAGAATGAACAGATGGTTAGTCCGGAAGAGGAAATCGTCGTGGACGTGAAAATCTCCGGTATCCAGCGTCGACTGACACTTCTTCTAAATGTCTTGGAAGTCTTCATCGTCCACATACTGCTCCTTTAAGCACTTAAATCCCACGATCTCGGCACCAAGAATAGTAAGTAAAGATGCTCTCCTTCTTAGGGCATCAACCACCTTGTTAATCTGCCCTGATTTGTGTCGCAGAGAAAAAGTGAACTTCTGTAGGAAAGTGATGCAATGAGCATGCATTCCATTCATAGTTTTCTGACTATTTACAAACTTCAAGACCTGGTGATCACTCACAGTGATCACTCGCACTGGATAAGATAATGTTCTTAATGCCGTAAGGCACGAAACACGGCAAAAAATTCCAACTCATAAGTTGTCCATTGCTTCCTCGCCTCGTTCATCTTCTCACTGAAATAAGCTATTGGCCTTTCTTCTTAAGACAGAACAACCCCAATTCCTATAATTGAGGCATCACATTCAACCTCAAATAGTTTATCCAAGTTTGGTAAGGCCAATACTACTGCAGAACAAGACTTTTCCTTCAGTAACACAAAGCTAGCCTCCTGCTCCCCACTAGAATTGTCCCTTCTTCATAGAGGAAGTCATCGATGCAGCTATGGTGCTGAAATTTCCGATAAATCTTCGATAGAAAATTGTAAGTCCATCGAAACTGTGCACATCAGTTACTGTCTTAGTCGTGGACCAATCTCTTATGGCTCGCACCTTTTCTTCATCAACATGAATGTCATCCGACCCCACAACAAAGCCCCAAAACAACAATTAACTTGTCATAAAGCTGTACTTTTTCAAGTTTATATACAGCTTGTGGTCACGCAAAGTCAGCAAAACCTCTCTCAAGTGCCCCATATGATCCGCTTCATTACGACTATATACCAAAATATCATCGAAATAAACAACAACGAATTTACCAATAAATGGTTTGAGCACCCGATTCATAAGTCGCATGAAGGTACTGAGAGCATTCGAAAACTCGAACGGCATAACCATCTACTCATACAATTCTTCTTTGGTCTTGAAGGTTGTCTTCCATTCATCACCACGCCGGATTCGAATCTGGTGATAACCGTAGGTCTATTTTGGTGAAGACCATAGATCCTTCCAGAGTATCAGCATGTCATTGAGCCTTGGGATAGGAAATTTGTATTTCACTGTGATGTGTATGGAATTTATAGCGACACGTGACGGGTGGTTGTACCTCTGGGAGAAGACTATCTTTTATTTTCTATTTTTAGTTTAGGGTTTATTGTCATTTTCCTTTATTTTTAGTATTTTATTAGTCTCCAAACATGTTTGGGGTTAATGAGTCATTTTTAGTTATTAGTTGTCATTTTTAGTCTTTTTGGGTCTTAGCTTGATTAGCAAGCTAATCTCTCCTATAAATAGGCCCTTGGCCCTCATTTGTAATCACATCTTGAATTTGAGAATTGTGAATCGAGAGAGAAAGAAACTCATTTCCTTAGTTTAGATTTAATTGTTGTTGTTGTTGTTGTTGTTGTTGTTGTTGTGTAGTTAATAGTTGTGTAGTATAGTAATAACGCTTCCGCATTTATAGATTTACATCAAATTGGTATCAGAGTGAGGTTTGTTCTTGGTGTTCGTCGTGGTGCGTGAACTAGGTCACGAGCTGTGATTCTAACTCCGACAACCCTTCAATCGATAGATTGATAAATGTCCAAATGGGAATTAGGTGGATGGAAACCCTAAATTCCATCACCTCTAAAAGGGGGATACCAACCCTTTTAGTCTCCTCCCTCCATCTCCACCACCACCCTCCTCCCCCTCCACTTCCTACCGCCACACAACCACCACCACGTTTACATGAATCTCTGTCTTTAAACTTCCCAAACCCTAACCCTAATACTCAAGAACCCAATAACCTACAAACCCTAACCCTAACTCTATGAAGCACGGATTCTTCAAAAGGCCTGAAGAATCCGAATCGCACGCGAGTCGGGTGCGGGTGCGGGTGCGATTCGGCCCCGATTCGCACCCAAAGAAGAATCAGATATTAATTAAATAAATTAATTCTGGATTCGGGAAGGATTCGGCAAGGACTCGGCTGGTTTTGATGGGATTCGTAAAGAATCCAAAAAAAACACATTTCTGATTTTTTTTTTCATTTTCATCTCTCTCTCTCTCTCTCTCTCTCTCTCTCTTCTTACTCTCCTTCAACATATACAAAGTTAACTGGGATTCTTAACAACTTCCTATGTTTGTTTTTAGTTTAATGTTTTAATGTTGAATGGATTTTGTGACCCAAGTTAAGTGCTTGTCATTATATTATATTGGATTCTACTTTTATAGTTTAATGATTTGTGGGTGATTATTATAATTTATGCGAAGACTGATAATTCTGTTTCTTAACAACTTTCTATATTTGTTTTTGGTTTAATGTTAAAAGGGTTTTGTGGCCCAAATTAACTGTTTGTTATTACATTATATTGGTTTATACTTTTATAAAAAAATGGTTAGTGGGTTTTAGTGGATTATTATAATATATGTGAAAGCTAATAGATAAGTAGGTTTCTTAACGACTTCGAATGTTTGTTTTTAGTTTAATGTTATATGGTTTTTGTGAAGTTAACCCCATTAACCATTAAACTATAAAAGTAGAATTCAATATAATATAATAAAAAACAGTTAACTTCACAATATATGTGACATTGATGGTAGAGTCCCCTGTTTTAATATTGTCAATGTGTTAAAAAATAACAAACACCCTTATCATAAATTTTTTAGAATCATAATAATGATGGAACTAATTTGTATTACTTAAAAATAACATATTATAATTTATATTATTATATTATATCTCTCCGCACCCGTATCCTATTTTTTTGAGAATTTCGAATCGCCGCACCCTCACCCCGTACCCGCATCCGTGCTTCATAGCCCTAACTTACCTCTACCCAAACCCTAGCTCCCTTAACAGCCCCATCGACCACCCTTACCCTATCCCAACCCCACTCCGCACCGGTGATCAATCTCATTGGTCGGAACAACCAGCCGCAAGCGCCGACCGCCAAAAAAGGGTCCGGTCAACCTTGTTTCTGACCGAACAGACCCTCCCCCTCCTTTTTAACCCTGTCGACACAACCCACCCCTGTTCCAACTTCCCCCACCCACCAATCCATCTACCCTACCCAGCCCGCCCCTGTTTTGACCCAGAAACTGTCCCACCGGGATCGGCCAGCTTTAAAGGATGCCGATAGCCCTTGCCACCCTCAGACGACCTAAAGTCAACCCCCAGAAACCCTATTACACCCCCTGCCCAATTCCAACCAGAATCCCTGCCTTTCCCCCTGTCTAACCCCCGCCGACTATCCCTAACCCTAAACCCTTCCCCTTTTTAGCCACAAAACAGCCCCACCCATATTTTACCCTATTTTTCCTTTTTTTCCACTCATTAAGGCCCCACCACAATCAAATCCAACCCATAACGAGCCTGCCCTACTTTGAGCCGATCTCACCCTCCCTATTGACCTCTAATCCGGTCAATCTTTGACACAACATATGACTTCTATGAGAAATGCGTCCCACTTCAGATCCATTTCTCGACTATTTGCCATTTTTTAGGCCCGACTTTTCGGGATGTCACCGCCTTCAGTCCACTTGTTTCACCATTGTACCCGCAAAGCTGCGATCGCCGGAGTTACCGTCCAGTCAGATTCAAGGGTCCACCAAGCCAAATCGCAACCATGTGCTCGCAAGCGGATATGGTCGTCAGTTTTTGGTTGCTCAGATTCCATAGGGGGATATCGTTGAGATTCGGGTATATTAGGCCTAATTTTTTAAGGTCCATATGGGTCTAACAAAAGTTCAGCCAGTCCATTTGCGTGTTAGATTTTATTTGAGTTTTACTTTGGAAGCTAACACTTGTTGCGACTCGTGTACATTTGGCATTGATGAGTCACCCCTCTAAACTTGAGGACGAGCTTTTTCGAAGATATGGAGAATGATGTATATGGAATTTATAGTGACACGTGGCGCGTGGTTGTGCCTCAGGGAGAAGACTATCTTTTATTTTCTATTTTTAGTTTAGGGTTTATCATCATTTTCCTTTGTTTTTAGTCTTTTATTAGTCTCCAAGCATTTTTGGGGCTAATGAGTCATTTTTAGTTATTAGTTGCCATTTTTAGTCTTTTTGGGTCTTAGCTTGATTAGCAAGCTAATCTCTCCTATAAATAGGCCCATGGCCCTCATTTGTAATCACACCTTAAATATTGAGAATTGAGAATAGAGAGAGAAAGAAACTCATTTCATTAGTTTAGATTTATTTTTTGTTGTTATTATTATTATGTAGTTAATAGTTGTGTAGTGTAATGATATCATAATGCTTCCACATTTATAGATTTATATCACACTGTGATCTTGTTGATGGCGCGGCTATCCACGCACATCCTCCAGCTTCCATCCTTCTTTAACACCAACAAAGTAGGGACAGCACAAGGACTCGTACTTTTCTTGAGTGGTCCTTTTTGTAACAGCTCTTCAACTGACTATTGTAAAATCTCGTGCTCCTTAGGACTCATCCTGTTATGGGGTAAATTTGGTAGACTGGCCCGGGTGCCAAATCAATATGGTGTTATCTGTCACACATTGGTGGCATGAAATTCTGCCATGATTGGTTGTGGAATCTCAGGGATTGGTGCAGCTTCTTCAATCTCTCCCTTCACAACCAGTGTTATTCCCTCTTTCTCTTTATCAACTATTGAAACTCTTGCTCCTCCAATGTTAAGTAAAGTATGTTTCTCTTTCATCTGTTGGAACAAGGACAACCTTCTTCTCATGCCACAAAAATTAGTACGTGTTATCCTTGCCCTTGTGAATGACCTCTACGTTATATTGTCACGGCCTCTCAAGTAATACAAGACAAGCATAAATGTCTAAGACATCGCAAATGATCTCATTTTTATAGTTCTTTCCAATTGAGAAAGGAACTTGTCATACCTCTGTTACAGGCAATTTTGATCCTTTCTTAGACCCAGCCGTAACTATACAGCGATGGGCGTTTCTCAGTTTGCAAATGTAGGACCTTAACGGTGCTTTGGACAATATTCTCGTTGCTTCCGCTGTCCAATATTACGTTATACACTTTCATGTTGATAGTGCAACAAGTTTTGAGTATGTTGTGTCGTCGATAATCAACTTCCTTCCCTAGGGCCAGTAATAACCTCTGGACCACACAGGCCACACGTTCCCCGTCATCAAACTCTGCGATCTCTGCCTCGCCATACTCAACCATGTTTATCCACAGCCTCATAGGACATTCGTTAGACTTATGCCCTGTTTGTTGACAGCGATAACATTTAATCGTTCCATGATGAGCACGCTGGCCAAGGTTAGGTCAATTCTCTTGCGACTGAGGAATCTGTTGACCACCCTGGTACAGTTGGTACCCGTTCCTAGATCACGAACGTTGGCTCGATATTGAAACTGGGTTGCTGGTATAAACTTCCCTTTGTCTACAATTGGTCCTGCATATGACGCTTTAGTGATGGTGGGGCGTCTACTTTATCGATATCGTCAAATGAGGCTCTAACTTGGCTATAATATTCGTCGTTTTTATAAACTCTGTAGGAGGGTAGTGAGACTGGGGTCTATGAATAACTGGAAAGGGTGAGGCGTGACCCACTCCAATGGACGCTGCCTGCAAGGTCTTCAAGGTCTCCTGGTGCAACTTCTGAAGAAAACTTCTCCTTCTGGTAACAATGGAACTCAAGCTTCAACTCACTCCCTGCAAGAAGATGAACTTTCACAGCAAAAATAGCAATTTTCTCAAGGGAAACACCTGAGAGTGATGGCTGTCAGTGGGGAGTGAAGGAACAAGGCACTCAGCACTATGAGAATGAGCAGGGAGAGAATACTTAGGTAGGTCTGGTGATATTTTGGCAGAGTAATAGTGCAACTTCTATTGTCTCCCTATTGACCTTGCCCAGAGGTCTATCTATACATGGGCGTTTGGGGTGAGCTGGCATTTTTTGGGCGCCAAAATTGAGAGAGTTGGTGGGGAACAATGTCTGAAGTGTACCATTTGTCCCTACCTGTGGCAGCCTGCCTGTCCCCTCTGCAGGCGTCACCTGGCGCCGACCAAAGGTCAAAAAGCACATATGTCCCCTAACGGAGACAAAATATCAGATTTGGTAATTATCCTTTGAAACGGTAACTTGTGGTGCAATTTTGCAAATCTTGAGAGAGGGGACCTTAAGGACTCTTTTCCTCTAAAAAAATATTGTTTTTCTTGAGAGGGACCTTGAGGACCCCCTCTTCTGGAAAAGTCATTTCTTTGTAAAGAGTTTATTTCTTGTGAGTAGCCAGCTCTTTGGCTGCTCACTTCACTTGTGACTAAGTGTGCAGTGTGTGTAGTCTCGAGTGACTTCTGGGTCTTCCTACTAGTATTCTCTCAATCCTATAGTGCTAAGTGGTTGAGATTGCTCAACATACCTTGTCCCTCAGCCGCCAAGCCAAAACTCCCAGGAGATCCCAACGCGCCTGTTCGAGCCCTGCTTGCTCGACTAGGCAACCTGTACAAGAAAGTAAAGTGTTAGTGCTGTTGTTCATTTAGAGACTGATGTTTCATGCTGAGGAGTTGTTCGTGATAGCTACTCTCTCAATATGAGTTTCCGTCGAGACCCCTGTAGCAGCACTTCTTGAATAACATTTCTGCAGTGACCCTTGCAGTGGGGCTGAGCCTTGCAGTGACGGTGACTCTCTCGACTGTCATTACTGCAGTGACCCTTGCAGCGGCGCCGACCCTTGCAGTGGTACTTCTTAATTTTGGACTTCTGTGGTGACTCTCGCGGGCACCTCTCGAATGTTATTGCTGTAGTGACCCTTGTAGTAGTGCTGACGCTTGAAGCGGCGTCGACACTTGCAGCGGCGCGGACACTTGCAGCGGCGCTGACCCTTGCAGCGGCGCCGACATTTGAAGCGGCGCCGACACTTGCGGCGGTGCGGACACTTGCGGCGGCGCTGGCACTTGAAGCGGCGCCGGCACTTGCAGCGACGTAGACACTTGCGCTGACCCTTGCAATGGCGCAGACACTTGCAACGGCGCTGGCACTTGAAGCGGCGCCGACTCTTGCGGCGGCGCGGACACTTGCAGCGGCGTAGACACCTGCGGCGACGCTGACACTTGTAGCGGCGCAGGGACTTGGAGCGGTGTTGGCGCTTGCAACGGCGCCGACACTTGCGGCGGCGCTGACCCTTGAAGCGGCGCCGATACTTGCAGCGGCGCGGACACTTGCAGCGGCGCTGGCACTTGAAGCGGCGCCGACTGTTGCAGCGGCAACGCTGGCACCTGAAGCGGCGCCGACCCTTGCGGCGGCGTAGACACTTAAAGCGGCGCCGGCACTTGCAGCGGCCCGTCTCACTTGCGACGGCGCTGGCACTTGAAGTGGCGCCAACCTTTGCAGCGACGTAGACACTTGCGGCGGCGCCGCCGACCCTTGCGGCGTAGACACTTAAAGCGTCGCCGGCACTTGCAGCGGCGCGTCTCACTTGCGACGGCGCGGACACTTGCGGCGGCGCCGACACTTGAAGCGGCGCCGACACTTGCGGCGGTGTTGGCACCTGAAGCGGGGCCGACCCTTGAAGCGGAGCTGACCCTTGCAGCGGCGCACAACCTTGCGATGTCTTTTGAACTTCTGGGTGACCCTCGCGGGCGCCTCTCGGATGTCATTAATAAAAGAGGCATTTTTATTTTATTTTATTTGCTTTTTTTTATTGATAGACACCCATCTACATTAGCCCTTCGTGCAAAGATTTTTTGGTTGGGTAGACTAAACTTTGTACGCTATAAACCTGATTTCAACAATTATATATATATATATATATATATATATATATATTTATTTTTTTATTTTTTCTGAGGGAGCCTAGGATCATTAACTGCGATGTCCCTTTATCCGAGGTTTTTAATTTTTTGAAAACCCACGCGTCAGTGTGGGAACTGTCATCTCGTCTTTTGGAAAAAAAAGGTCATCACCTTTTTGCCTTCCTGCACGTTTTCCCATTTTGGTGCAAAAAAACATAAGCCCCTCTTCTTGGGCTCTTTCATCTTCTTCAAAAAACATAAGGCACTTTTGGGTTTGTAGTGAGAGAGAGTGAGAAAGGGATTTTTTCAAACACCATAGCCACCCATCCCCTCATTTTTTTTTCAGCTTTTCCAACCACTATAGCCTCTCATCCATGGATTCTAATCCAAGCAATACTTCTTCAAATGTAAACCCCTCCAAAACCTCCATGGTTTTAAGTTCTATACCTTCTTCGTTGCCCATCTCAACGGTTCCGACCGTCCCTATTACAGCCGTCGACGCCTCCGTGCTACCCGCCCTCTTTCCATCGGTTGGAGGTTCGAGAACCCTCATGGGTTCCTCGCGATTTCCTTCCGCGGACCATGTTCAAATCTCGGGTATCTCGAGCAGCGGAGCTCAGTTGGAGATCGGTATCTCGCCCGCCCCCTTTGATATGGCTGTTGACGAGGGCCCGGAGCTAACGGACCTCTCGTCCGAGGGTCTCTCGCCCGTTGTCTTGGGTTTCGATAAGCAAATCAGTTGCGTTGGGAGGGGTATCTCGACCTCGGTTCACGAAATTTATCCATTTGGTTTGGATAAGGGTATCTCGAGCAGCGGAGCTCAGTTGGAGATCGGTATCTAGCCCGCCCCCTTTGATATGGCTGTTGACGAGGGCCCGGAGCTAACGGACCTCTCGTCCGAGGGTCTCTCGCCTGTTGTCTTGGGTTCCGATAAGCAAATTAGTTGCGTTGGGAGGGGTATCTCGACCTCGGTTCACGAAATTTATCCATTTGGTTTGGATAAGGGTATCTCGGAAATGTCTGGCGCCAACAGCGGTTCCTCGACGCGGGGAGTTCTTTGTCCAATGAGCTTGGGGGGAAGGGGGTCTCAACGCCCGTGAACTTTTCTGAATCAGATGGGGTCTCGACCCCCTTTTTTTCGCGAGGGAACCCTTGCAACGAGAGAAGCGTCTCGACGCCTGGTTTAGTGCCTACGGGTTTCTCGTCCGTGCAAGGGGGTGTCTCGACAGGTATTAGTGTTGGCGCAAGCATCTCGACCTCGGGTGTCTCGATGCCTTTGACTGTTTCTGAAATGGGTATTTCAGCTTATGGCAGCATGGTGACCTCTCGTCAGCAGTCGGGGGCCTCGCGACTTGGCCTCGCGTCCACGGGTCTCTCGTTCGTGCAAGGGGGTGTCTCGACATTTTGTCACCTCGAGGGTTCCGTGACCCAGGGTGTCTCGCCGACTATTGGTGTTACGGAGAGCATGCCACTGACCGGGGGCTCTTCACAATTTTGCTGGGGTTTCTGCCTCCACTTCTTTTTTTGCGACAGGGGACCCCCAGGGTCCCTCGCTCGGAGTCCCCACTAGGATGAATTCTTTTCTTGAGCCAATGGCTCTTGGTGGTTCATCAGCTAGGCCAACCTCTTCTCAGGCATGGAAGGACTATATGCACATTCGCCAAGGGCGAGACTTTGGTATTTATCGTCGTGCTCCTTTTTTTGGTCCTGCTGACAGTTTCATGATTTCACTTTCTGATTTTGGGGAAAAAATTTCGGGTGTTGTTCTCGAACGTTCTCATGTGGGGTTAAGTGAGTCTGCTGACCTTCCTACTATTTCTCCGGATTCCATTCTCCGAGTCCACGTTGACCGCGGTGACTTTCCTTATTCCAACGTTGAAGTTAAAACCCCGGGTGGACCCACAGAGGAGTGGGCCAGCTGGGTTGATTATGTTCTGAGCGTTCCTGATTATGTGGCTATTCTTAGGGAGGTGGGACTCTTTACCGCCGTCAGCAGCCTGAAGTCCTGCACCATATTTAAGCATGGTTCTTCGCTCAATCTCTTATTGTCTCGGTGGAGTATGGAGTCTCACACCTTTGTCACAGGCTGGGGAGAATTTACCCTTACCCTAGAAGATATATGTGAATTGTACGCCCTTCCTTTCTTTGGGCAGCAGGTCTTTTCTGATGACTGCGAGGACTCCCTAGAGCAGGAGATGGTGGGGGAGTTACGGTCAGCTCTCGGAGAGTGCTCGAGGTATGTGGTCATAAATATAACTGGTCATTCCAAGCATTCCTTTGCCAAATGGCAAAGATACTGATTCAGAGATTTTGAGCAATTGCAGAAGGGGGAGACTTCTCGTGCAGCGCCCAGATCCCAGGATGGTCCTAAGCTCCACTCTCCAGCACATTTAGCCGCTTTCCTCGTTACGTTTCTGACTCGGTTCCTTTTACCAGGTAAGCCCGAAGACTGTCCTCGTGAACTTCTTTTTAGATTGGCTGTACGGTTGTCTCGCGGTAGGTCGGTACCCATGGCTGCCCTGACCTTAGGTTCTCTTTACACCTGGATGGACCGAGCACACATAGATGTAGAGAGGTCCTGCGGTCGGTATGATGTTGCTAATCATGCCAACGCCCCTCTCTTGATGGCCTTTTTGTTTGAGCATTTCCCCCACTTTACTTCAGGGGCTCACGCTTGTCATAGCGACGCTGCGAGACTTCTTCGGTGGCATAAGAAAACTCCCAAGCAGTCTCTGGGAATGTTGATTAATGATATCAAAAAGTTTCAGTTTCGGCCTTACACCAGGCGCCCTGGGGGTACTTTCAACTGGCTTTCTTTCCCCGGCGACAGTGGGACCTTCTATTGCCCTTCAGCAGTGGGGTCGGTTTCCACGTGTCCTCATATTAATGTGGTGACGATGCTCTTACCATGTCACCTCCCTTCTTGGACCGAGTTAGGTCCGCGTGCTGAATCTTATCATTCCGAGAGGGCAAGACGACAGTTCGGTTATGATCAGGGTGTTCACGCCCCTCCTCTTCCTACCTACAACAATCATTCTGAGGCATTTTCAGAGGCGTGTGCTGGCTTTACTCTTCAGGGATTATTCCATAGGGTCAGTGGTTTGGGTGGCCTCTATGTGCCTCCCTCCGATTATCATCCTTCATTCACTTCATCTTGGTTCCTTCTTTGGCAGCAGCAGGTCCGTCTTATCCAAGTATTGTGTAGTTGGCCCTCCTCATGAGACTAACCCCATTAAATATACCAGAGCTCAGTTTTTGGTCAGGCGGACGCAAAAAGATACTTGGTTTCTCAGCACCACCTCCACGCCGCCCTTGGAGCATGCCATTCCCATTTTAGTGAAACCTCTCATTGACGAGTCACTTCCGTCTCCGTCGGCTGAGCTTCCCCCTGTGAAGTCTAGAAACCAACCAAAAAGCAGAGGGAAAACGAGCACCTCTACTACAAGCAAAAGGAGACACCCTGACGCCGACGTATCCAATTTTGTTCCTGCTACTACTGCTTCTCCTCCTTCTCCTGTGAGGACCCGGGCTGCGAAGAAAAAGAAAGGAGATGGCGCTGGCATGGCTGCTTCCTCTACAGTGGATCAAGAGTCTGATACTGGCAATCTTGGGGCGGGGAAGACTTCCCAAGTAGTGAGAGGGAAAAGCTACTCTTCACCGAGCCTTGCTTCCCAAGAGGCGCGGGTCGCATCTATTCCCATTGCGGAAGGTACTATATCACGACATTCTTTACTTAGTGGAACTGGTTCTCTCGGAGTTTCTTTATCTCGCTCCCCTTCATTGGAAGAGGAACTAGTTGATTATGGGAGCACCCCTTCCTATGACGACCATAGTTCTTCTTCGGGTGATATGGGCGGCCTGGGTTTCCGTAGGGAAAGCACTACTGACACTCATGCTTTGTTATCAGTCTCCAGAGAGTCTTCTAGTGATGATGAGGCCTCCCATTCTCCTGGGGGGGTTAGCCCCACCCATCTCCCCTATAGCCAGACTACGCGCCCTGCTACTGTAAGCGTTCTCCCTTTACTTGTCTATATTTTTTTTGTACATGATTTTCTTTCTTCCCCTCATTATATATTTTTTTATTTGTCAATCAAAGCATTCTGTCATATTTGTGCAGGTCATTTCCGTAGAGGCAAGTAGTTCTCCTCTTCCCCCACTACGACCGACGCCCTTTCAGCGGGAAAGGAACTCCATGCTCATTTCTTCCCGAGGCCTGTTTAGAGAGGTTTGCTGTCTTCTTAATTCTTTTACCATCTGTTGTAATTTATTCGTCTTCTAACTGCGTACACTGTCATTTCCCCGCAGCTTTCATCCGTGCACTTTACTGTCACCAGGACCACCCCTGTGGCTTCCCCTTCTCCTCAGGTATGCCTCGCTATTTTCAAAACTTTCATTGTGCCATTTTCTTTTTTACTTCTTCCTTTTATTTACCCATTTATCATGCGTAGAGAGTTGTGTCTTCGGGCGTTGTCACCCCATCTTCTCTTGTCTCGACGGTGGGCGCTTCTGCAGCTGAGCCCCTGGAGGCCTCTTCACCTGAGGTACGCATTTTTTACTTTTGAATATTTGTTTCTTTTTAATAGGAGTCCTAATGGCTCTTGGACTTTCTTCTCAGGGAGGGGCTCCTTCCTTACCTGGCGTTACCGTCCCGGGTTCATCCTTTTCAGGGAGAATTTCTATCCCCAGGATCCGTGTATCTATGGACGGTAGACCTTTGGTTCAGGCGATCTCTCGTGGCCTGATATTTACTGTGGCTTCAACCAGCGAGCCTACACTTCAGGTCAAGGCCTTTCCGCTGAAGCATGGAATCTCTTACTCCTCGATCACGCGATGAATAACATACTTTCATTCTTTGCAGGCTATCAGCACAGCCCCTACTGCACCGACCGTCTTTTTTCGCGCTTCCCCCTTGGATGGGGTTCAGGTACTCTCTTATTTTCTTAGTTCTATATTTCTTATTTATCCAGCCTGTGCTTATCGTAGCCCTCTTTTACTTTGTCGCAGTTATCCCTTGGCGCTGTTTCGAATGCGGCTCCTGCCACTGTCTCTTCAGCAGCCTTTATACATGGGCCAGTTTGTCCTGTTATCGTGCCCCTTCAGGTAGGTGTCCCTGTGGTGCTTTTTTTAGAAGTTTCCCTCTCCCTCTTTTTTTTTTCAGTTGAAGCATTCATCATTCATGGAATAACTGATTTGTTAACTCTCGCCCTTTCTTGTCACTCGCAGCCTCGCCTACCCCTCGCGCCCTCCGTCGTTGAGATCGTTCTTCCGGAAGTGCCTGAGGTTGAGGTAGCTTCTTCACTGGTCACTGAGACAACCCCTTCTGGAGCATCGATCAGTGTTGCTGCCCTTATGGAAGCCCCTGCTCCTTCTATGACCGTTACGGAGGGCGTTATTCAGGTACCGTGTATAAGAGTATCTACTTCTCTCGTGTCATTCTTATGTCTCTATTATTTTGTTTAAATTGCGCAAGCATTCCCCTCTTCACCTTTGTTGCATTGTCTCCAGGTGAGCGAGGTTGCTCTGATGACTAAGGAGCCGGATGAAGTTGCTCCAATACTTGTGGAGTTAGAGAATGAGATGGCTGCGAGAGAGGTATTAAACTAGCATACTCACTTTTTACTATTTCCCTTCTTTTCTTCTTGCGTGTACTGTGCAAGCGTTCTCATTTCCCCTTTGTTTTATTGTTTCCCGGTGTATGAAAGTACTCCGTTGACTGTGGAGTCTGGCAGTGGGGCAACTGCGAGAGAGGTATTAGACTGGCATACCCTCTCTTTTTACTATTCCCCTCTTCTCTTCTTGCGTGTACTGTGCAAGCATTCTCATTTCACCCTTGTCTCATTGTTTCCAGGTGCATGAGAGTACTCCGTTGACTGTGGAGTCTGGCAGTGGGGCAACTGCGAGAGAGGTATTAGACTGGCATACCCTCTTTTTACTATTCCCCTCTTTTCTTCTTGCGTATATTGTGCAAGCATTCTCATTTCACCCTTGTCTCATTGTTTCCAGGTGCATGAGAGTACTCCGATGACTGTGGAGTCTGGCAGTGGGGCAACTGCGAGAGAGGTATTAGACTGGCATACCCTCTCTTTTTACTATTCCCCTCTTTTCTTCTTGCGTATATTGTGCAAGCATTCTCATTTCACCCTTGTCTCGTTGTTTCCAGGTGCATGAGAGTACTCCGGTGATTGTGGAGTCTGGCAGTGGGGCAACTGCGAGAGAGGTATTAGACTGGCATACCCCCTCTTTTTACTATTCCCCTCTTTTCTTCTTGCGTATACTGAGCAAGCATTTACTATTCCCCTATTTTCTTCTTGCGTATACTGTGCAAGCCTTCTCATTTCGCCCTTGTCTCATTGTTTCTAGGTGTATGAGGGTACTCCGATGACTGTGGAGACTGGTAGTGGGGCAACTGTGGAGGGAGATCATAGTTCTGAGTTCATTCCTTTGGTCGGTGACGCTGATTCTGGTGGGGAGTCTTCTTTTCTTCCTTCTGAGGCGGGGTCTCGCCACTCCGATGGCGATGATGAAGCAGAGGATGCTGCGACTATTTCTAGTAGGCTACGGCGTGAGGAGTTACCAGGCCGATTCAGGGTACATGAGCGTCAGCTCTTGGATCTCATCTTGGAGCACCATCCCGAGACATTCACTTCTCAGAGTATACTTCAGGTTGACAGTCTTACGGCCTTCAACCTAAGGGCTCTTGCCAGCCATGTTCATGAGTTCTTGGCTACCTCTCGTGCTAAGCTGACTAGCTCCTCTATTTTGCTATTCTTGGATGCCCTCCGCGACTTACAGCAGTTCTATCACTTTCGTTTGGATTGGCTTGACGCAGGGGTTCGCCCCTTTCTGAGTGTTCCTTTTCGAAAGATAGTGAGGTTTCACACTTCCCGACAGTTTAGAGTTGAGCAACGGCACGCTGAGGCTACGAGGATCCGGAATCAAATCGCCCTACTGCAGGTGAAGCTTGCCAGACTGGAGTCTGGCGATGAGGAGGATGAGGCTAAATTCTTCAGGTTGGAGGAAGAGTTTCTGCGGGAGGCTGGTCCGTCATACGCTGGCGCCATCGCGCGTGATGATTTATTTTTTGTGGTTTCTACCAGATAGGCTACTTCTTGCTTTGTAGTGCTCAGAATTCTATGTGTACATCACTTATCATTCCTGTATGAGACACTTTGTTTCTTCTGCACTTTCTTTTTCCTTTGTTCTCCCTTTATACTGTGGGTGTTTGTTTTATATGACTTGCTCTAATTTTTGTGAGCATTTAGTCTACTGGTGGCTACCCCATATACTGCGGGGTATTTGCATTGATATGAAAAGTTATGTATTATCATATTGTATATATTTTTGAAAATGCACCTCTTGTAGCTGTGAGGTGTTGGCATGTGACTTTCTTGGGTTGCCCCTCCTGTCTGTGGGGTAATTCCTGCACATTACTGTTTATAGTCGTAGAGGCTAAGTTGGAGAGGAGGGTGACCCCTGCCCCTTTCCGGAAGCCTGATTTTATTATAAAAAACTGTATTAATTTATGTCTGGGGGACTTTGCTCAGTATACTTTCTCTTAGGATGGACTTACCTCCCAAGTGTAGTGAGCAAAGTTCCTGATCTTTTTTTTTTTTTTTAATTGTTTTTTACTCTCTTCTAACTTAATAGGGAGTGTTATGTATGTATAAATGAACAAGCAAAGCAAATGTCAACAATGATCAAAAGTGTTGCTATTTCATTTCTTTACCTTTGTGTGCTGTTTACAGTGTAGTATTGCTCTTAAAAAAAAATTTACAAAAAACTTTTCTGGTATAGGAGCAATCCTCGAAATCCATTACAGACATGCAAAACACAAACAAAACTTGTTAGTTGTTACTAAGCATAGTACCTCTTCAGCCACTTGCAGTTGATGGACTGGAGGCAATCACTCTCTGGTTCTGATATTTGGCAGTAGCCCGACTTCCCCACTCCTCTGACAACAAAAGGGCCTTCCCAATTAGGTTTGAATTTTGATGCCGACATGCTACGGAGATGGTGAGTTGATGCTCGCAGGACTAGATCTCCCACCTGGAATTCCCTAGGCTTAACCAAGTTTTCGTAGGCCCTGGACAGTTGCTGAGTGTAGACTTTGAAATTCTCTCTCGCCTTGTCTCTGTGCTCGTCCAGCGCCTCCAGTTGCACATGCCTTGGGTCTGGGATGAGCCCATTGCTAAGAGAAATTCTGGCTAAAGGTACCGCCAGTTCCAGTGGTAGGACAGCTTCGGTCCCATATACTAGAGAGAAGGGAGTGAACCCTGTTGGCTTTCTTTTTGAAGTACGGTAGGCCCATAACACCATAGGCAACTTCTCATCCCATGCTCCCGGCATGTCTTCTAGCATTTTCTTCAAAATATTTATCAGGGTCTTATTAGTAGCTTCTGCTTGGCCATTGCCCTTGGGGTAGGATATGGTTGAGCTATTATGCATAATCTTATACCTGTCCGTGAGAAGGGCCATCTCTTTGCATACAAATTGCTTCCCATTATCCGTTAGGATTACTTTGGGTATACCGAATCTACATATGATATACTCCTTTATAAACTGGGTTACCACTTGGGCGGTGACTCTCCTTAAAGGAATGGCCTCCGCCCATTTGGTGTACAATTCTGTAGCCACAATGATAAAAGCCTTGCCGTGAGATGCTGGGGCGATCTTTCCCACCAGGTCGAACGCCCATGTGTGGAAGGGATAGGGGGCTGCCAAGCTTTGTAGACTGACGGAGGGAGCGTGCACCATGTTTCCATGCACCTGGCATGCTCTACACTTTTTCACATATCCAATGGAGTCGGCCTCCATGGTCGGCCAGTAGTATCCCAGCGTCATCAGTTGATCATACAGCTTGGCGCCTCCCATGTGGGAGGGCTCATGAGCTTCTTTCAGCACCCTTTCCACTTCCTCTTTGGCTACGCACCTTAGCGCCTTCTCATTGTACCCTTTCCTATATAACTCTCCTTTGACCAAGTAGAAACGTGCTATCCTTTTTCTAAGGTAAATTTCATCCGCTCTCTCAGCGGGCAGCTCCCCATCTTTTAGATATGCTAGGTACGGCTGTCTCCAATCTTCGAAGGCTTCCACGAAGTTAGCCTCCGTCGGCTGGTCAAAATTAGCTTGGCACTTTAAACAACTTTGTTGCAAGCGGGCCGCTTCTACGCTCATGGCGGGCCAAAAATACCCGCTTCGCTGCAGTCGTCTGTAAAGGGGGATATCCGTATCTCCACAGTGCTTCTGGTGCATTTCTATTAACCTCTCCTTGGCTTCTTGCTCCCCTACGCACCTTGCCAGAAACCCTCCAGGACTCTTGAAGTAGAGAGTTCCTGCAGCACATGATAGTTGGCTAACTCTAATATTTTCATTGTCCCTTCCCTGGTTTCAAGTTGCTTCTCTACCAGACGCCTCCAATCTTCCGGCTCGTTACTTGGGAATAAGGACTTTACGGTAGTAGGTACCGTTCTCCGCCTCACTGTGATGGTTGCTTCTGACTCCTCCATGTCCAACTTTTGTGCTATGGTGGCGAGCGCGTCAGGGTGCCTGTTCATCGTTCGCGCCTGCCTCTCCACAGTTACTTCCAAGAACTGTCCCAGCAGTCGTTGGATGATGTGTCTGTACGGCGCTAAGTTGGCATGTTTAAGGGAAAACTCTCCATTGACCTGCCTTACTACCAGATTGGAGTCCCCTCGTATACACAGTACCCTGATCCCTCTTCTGAGTGCTTCCAACATCCCTAGAATGAGGGCTTCGTACTCAGCTTCATTATTTGAGCATTTAAAATCTAACTTGAAAGAGAGGGTAATCTTCTCCTTCCCATCTGACAGTATGACGCCGGCCCCACCTGTTCCTTGAGCACTGGAACCATCAAACTCCATAAACCACTTCTTCACCTCCTCCGCCATGCATGCTTGGAAACTTTCTCCGGGTAGCTCTTCACTAGGTGGTTCGAAAACCCCACTCGGGAAGTGGGCCAGCAGATCTGCTACTGCCTGGCTCTTAATGGCTTTAGGCACTACGCATTTTAGATCGTATTCTGACAAGATCAAAAACCACCTTGCTGCTCGTCCCACGAGTATAGTCCGTGCGAGGAGGTACTTGATGGGATCACACTTGGTGACTATGTGAACGGTGAAGGCTAGAAGATAGTGTCTCAACTTCTGGGCTACAAATACCAGCGCCAGGCAGTGCCTCTCAATGCTGGTGTATCTCGATTCTGTTCCGGATATTACTCTTGACAGGTAGTAGACCGGCTTTTCCACTCCTTCTTTCTCTTGCGCCAAGAGGGCCCCTATCGACCTCTCTGTAGAAGTGAGGTAGAGCAGCAGCGGCGCTCCGGCTTCGGGGGGAATCATCGTGGACGGAGAGGCTAGGATTTCTTTAATCTTCTCGAACACACTCTCTTGCCTCTCTCCCCAAACCCACTTGGCTTTGTCTTTTAGTAGAGGTGCGAACGGATGAGTTACTTCTGCCAACGCAGGTATAAACCTCCTCATGTAGGATACCTTTCCCAGGAAGCTCTTAAGTTGTCTCTGACTCTTGGGCGGTGGCATCATCACAATGGCTTTCATCTTCTCTGCATCCACTTGCACCCCTTGTCTATTTACCACAAAACCTAAGAATTTCCCTGCAGTAACCCCAAAGGCACACTTTGAGGGGTTCATTCTCATCTTATACCGACGACACCTTTCGAATACTTTCCTAAGATCCTGAATATGCTTGTTTTCTTTCCTAGACTTCACCACCAGATCATCCACATAGAATTCTAGTATATCATGAAACAAGTCATGAAAAATTGCCATCATGGTCCGCTGGTATGCGGCTCCAGCGTTCTTCACCCGAAGGGCATGACTATATAGTGAAAGTTCCCTAACGGTGTGCGGAAGGCAGTCTTCTCTGCGTCGGCGGGGTCCATTTTAATCTGGTTATAGCCAACATACCCGTCCATGAAGCTATACATCTCATGTCCCGCGGTGGCATCCACTAAGCTGTCTATGCTGGGTAGTGGGAATTCATCCTTAGGACACGCCCTGTTCAAGTCGCGAAAATCTACACAGATTCTGATTTGGGTCTTGTCTTTCTTTGCCACTGGCACTATGTTGGACAGCCATATGGGGTGCTGAATAGGCTTGATGAACCCTGCCGCTAATAACTTCTCCACCTCAGCTTTTATTTTCAAATCAAGGTCTGCTTTGTATGTGCGTGTGGCTTGCCTTACCGGAAGGGCATTGGGAAGGATGTTCAATCTATGAGAGCTCACTTCTGCGTCTATTCCTGGCATCTCCGTGTACTTCCAAGCAAATACATCGGTGAACTCCTTAAGTAGCTCAATGAGCTCTTCCTTCTGCTTCGGTTCCAGGCACTTGGAGATTAGAATGGGTCTACTCTCGCCCTCTTCTAACCCCAGCTTAATTTCCTCTAATTCCTGCAGCTGCTCTCTGGGTCCGTCTTGCATGCACTCTGGCGCTTCTTCTGGTTCTTCAACATGCTCAACAATATGGGATTCATCAACAATAAAACACTCGGGCGTCGGGTCGATGCTCTCGTCCCAGAACACCGCCCGCGCAGACCATTATAAACGGTAGATGATTTTTCCATCGGGCAAGACCACTTTCTTGCAAGTTCGAGGGGGTCTAGCTACCTCCTCTGCTTTCCTCTTGCCTTTTTCCATATGGGGGATTATCCTCTCCCCTAGACGGTCATGAACGGATTTTTTCTGTGGAACCCTTCCCTCAGCTACCTTGATTCCTGCTAGTTTTCTTGTAGAGACCTTTCTTTCCTCATCTAACTCGGTGTAAAAGGCAGCATCTACCAGGTGGACCTCCTCAACGGCGAAGGGTCTCTGCGTGGCCTTGATCACTATCTATGTACCTCTAATATTTGTCTTCGCGCATTGATGGTAGGTGGAAGGCACTACGCCATGAGTGTGCATCCATACCCTTCCAATGAGTAATTGGTAGCTGGTGTTAGCGTTAAAACATGAAATTTGATGTGGGAGGTGAAATTTCCTAACTTAATTCCCACATTCACGTATCCAATAGACTGCATTCCGGCGTTGTCGAATCCGGAAATTACTAGCGGTACCGGAACCACCTTCTCCTGGTCAATTCCTGTTTCATATAATGTACTGATGGGCATGATGTTAATGGATGCTCCTCCATCCATCAACGCCCTAGGAAATGAGACTCCATTAATTATGGTTGTGACGTACAACGGGCGGTTGTGGAAGTAGGGCACCACCCTATCCGCTTCTGAAAACTCCACTTCAGAGGTATACTTCTTAATCATCCTTCCGATTGGCCCCTGCCAATTTAGCGAAGGGTCTCCCTGCTGCTGCACTGCCTCCAAGACTTTCTTCGTGATGGACACCCTCGTGTCGTACTTCACCCCTATCTGGTCGAAAAAACACTTGAACTTGGGGCTCCTCGCTATGGCCTCACATTCAGAATCTAAGTCTACCTCGTACGTCTGGGCACTGCAAACATACTCCGCTTCAGAGGTCCCTCCTAGACGTCTACCTCACCTTCTGAGAGAGCGACTTCCTCAAATTCCCCACATCCATTTTCATGTTCCGGAGTGAAGAACCACTCCTCTTGCTTTCTTTCTAGCTCAAGTCTGCTCAGTGATAGATTTTCTAACTCCTCGCATAACTGCTCGCCACTCTCCCGCTTCACAAGACTTCTCGTAGCTTCTTCGTCGTAGGCAACTACCATGTTGGCGGTGCCAAAGTGATGCGCAGGAAGTGGGTTTTCGTTAACGTCCACAGGGGGTATCTGCAAGGTACCGCTGGCCATCTGCTCACCAATGATCCTTTTCAAGTAGTAACAATCCTTGGTAGAGTGCTGCACTCGTTGGTGCAATTCGCAGTACTTTGGATTGGCCTTGTCAGCTGCAGTGGGGGTTTCTCCTTTTAGGTGGGGAGGTCCTGCTACGCCTTCTCGCACTAAGGTGCGGTAACAATCCATAGCCTCCGCTACGCTGCACGGTAGTGGCGGCGGGGCATCTTCCCCAAATTTTCTCTTGTTGCCGGGACTGTCAGTCTTGGCCCCAGAGCCTCCCCTCTTCCCTTTGTTACTCCCGTCCACATAGTTAACCGCTTGCCTCCTCGCAACTTGAAACCTCCCGGGAGTCAGTGGAACTTGTGTCCTCCAACCCGGGGCTCTTGGTTTGATTATCATAGCTATGTTGCTGGCGGCCCTGGTGAATTCTCTGAAAGTTCCATTTCTAGTCTCGTTGATCAAGTGCAGCTTGTACTCTTCCAAGAGTCCTTCCACACATATCTGTAGCAACCTGGCCTCCGCCACGTCCTCGTGAACATCTAAGGCCCTCTCGCAAAATCGCTTGATGTAGTGCATCAACTCTTCTCCTGGCTTCTGGACCTCTTGCGCCAGGTGCCTCAGTGTAAATTCATCCTCCGCTACAAAAAACTTCTGAAGGAACTGCCTGTGCATCTCTTCCCAAGTAGGGACGCTGTTAGGCGCCAAGTGGGAATACCATGTATAAGCCTTCCCAGTGAGAGTTTTAGAGAACTCCCTCAACCTCAGGTTCTTGTCGCCAGCGTGTACTCCCAGGTACTCGACAAACCTCTTCACATGCTCTCTAGGGTTCTCCCCCCTACCGCCAAACTTGATAAATTTTGGTGTAATATACCCCTCAGGGTATGGCTTCTCACCTACTTCCTGTGGATAGGGGTCTTGTAACTCCTCGTATAGGTGGGCACCCTCTCTTTAAGAGGAGGAGAGGAGCTTCCTCACTTCTTCCATAGTAACAGTCTTAGAGGGTGACTCCTCCAAACATGTGCTTTTAGGAGCTGGAGAACCTGTTGGCGCCAGGACCTGCTCCGGCGCCGCCTTTCGAGACGGAATCGTCTCTGCCGGAATCATAATAGGAGTGGCTACCCCTCCGGAAGGGGCAGCAGCAGGTGTCACACAACCTTGACCCAAGTTTGATAGATCCACGTTGTTTTGCTATAAAAAGTCAAAAAACATTGCCATAAGGTTCATACCTGCCATTGGAGCCACTGCCGGCGAACTGGTCTGACCTGCCTGAGGCGCTGGCGCCTTGGCTCCGGTCACCACCACTTCTTCCTGAGTAGTCTGGTCACTGTGAGCTCCATTACCAGACAGAATGTCCGTAAAAACCAACTGCTTAGAGACATTGAAACCTTCTTTGTCCATGGAAATGAGGATACCTCCCCAACGAAGTCGCCAAATATAGGAGGGTAGTGAGACTGGGGTCTATGAATAACGGGAAAGGGTGAGGCGTGACCCACTCCAATGGACGCTGCCTACAAGGTCTTCAAGGTCTCCTGGTGTAACTTCTGAAGAAAACTTCTCCTTCTGGTAACAATGGAACTCAAGCTTCAACTCACTCCCTGCAAGAAGATGAACTTTCACAGCAAAAATAGCAATTTTCTCAAGGGAAACACCTGAGAGTGATGGTTGTCAGTGGGGAGTGAAGGAACAAGGCACTCAGCACTATGAGAATGAGCAGGGAGAGAATACTTAGGTAGGTCTGGTGATATTTTGGCAGAGTAACAGTGCAACTTCTATTGTCTCCATATTGACCTTGCCCAGAGGTCTATTTATACATGGGCGTTTGGGGTGAGCTGGCATTTTTTGGGCGCCAAAATTGAGAGAGTTGGTGGGGAACAATGTCTGAAGTGTACCATTTGTCCCTACCTGTGGCAGCCTGCCTGTCCCCTCTGCAGGCGCCACCTGGCGCCGACCAAAGGTCAAAAAGCACATATGTCCCCTAACGGAGACAAAATATCAGATTTGGTAATTATCCTTTGAAACGGTAACTTGTGGTGCAATTTTGCAAATCTTGAGAGATGGGACCTTAAGGTCTCCTTTCCTCTAAAAAATGTTGTTTTTCTTGAGAGGGACCTTGAGGACCCCCTCTTCTGGAAAAGTCATTTCTTTGTAAAGAGTTTATTTCTTGTGAGTAGCCAGCTCTTTGGCTGCTCACTTCACTTGTGACTAAGTGTGCAGTGTGTGTAGTCTCGAGTGACTTCTAGGTCTTCCTACTAGTATTCTCTCAATCCTATAGTACTAAGTGGTTGAGATTGCTCAACATACCTTGTCCCTCAGCCGCCAAGCCAAAACTCCCAGGAGGTCCCAACGTGCCTGTTCGAGCCCTGCTTGCTCGACTAGGCAATCTGTACAAGAAAGTAAAGTGTTAGTGCTGTTGTTCATTTAGAGACTGATGTTTCATGCTGAGGAGTTGTTCGTGATAGCTACTCTCTCAATATGAGTTTCCGTCGAGACCCCTGTAGCAGCACTTCTTGAATAACATTTCTGCAGTGACCCTTGCAGTGGGGCTGAGCCTTGCAGTGACGGTGACTCTCTCGACTGTCATTACTGCGCCGACCCTTGCAGCGGCGCCGACCCTTGCAGTGGTACTTCTTAATTTTGGACTTCTGTGGTGACTCTCGCGGGCACCTCTCGAATGTTATTGCTGTAGTGACCCTTGTTGTAGTGGTGCTGACGCTTGAAGCGGCGCGGACACTTGCAGCGGTGCCGGCACTCGAAGCGGCGCTGACCCTTGCGGCGGTGCTGACACTTGAAGTGGCGCCGACACTTGTAGCGGTGCGGACACTTGCGGCGGCGCTGACACTTGCAGCGGCGCTGGCACTTGAAGCGGCGCCGACCCTTGCAGTGACGTAGACACTTGCGCTGACACTTGCAACGGCGCAGACACTTGCAACGGCGCTGGCTCTTGAATCGGCGCCGACCCTTGCGGCGGCGCGGACACTTGCAGCGGCGTAGACACCTGCGGTGACGCTGACACTTGGAGCGGCGCAGGGACTTGGAGCGGTGTTGGCGCTTGCAACGGCGCCGACACTTGCGGCGGCGCTGACCCTTGCAGCGGCGCTGGTACTTGAAGCGGCGCCGATACTTGCAGCGGCGCGGACACTTGCGGCGGCGCTGACACTTGAAGCGGCGCCGACTGTTGCAGCGGCGTAGACACTTGCGGCGACGCTGGCACCTGAAGCGGCGCCGACCCTTGCGGCGGCGTAGACACTTAAAGCGGCGCCGGCACTTGCAGCGGCGCGTCTCACTTGCGACGGTGCTGGCACTTGAAGTGGCGCCGACCTTTGCAGCGACGTAGACACTTGCGGCGGCGCCGACCCTTGCGGCGGCATAGACACTTAAAGCGGCGCCGGCACTTGCAGCGGCGCGTCTCACTTGAGACGGCGCTAGCACTTGCAGCGGCGCGTCTCACTTGCGACGGCGCGGACACTTGCGGCGGCGCTGACACTTGAAGCGGCGCCGACCCTTGCAGCGGCGGTGCTGGCACCTGAAGCGGGGCCGACCCTTGAAGCGGCGCTGACCCTTGCAGCGGCGCACAACCTTGCGATGTCTTTTGGACTTCTGGGTGACCCTCGCGGGCGCCTCTCGGATGTCATTAATAAAAGAGGCATTTTTATTTTATTTTATTTGCTTTTTTTTATTGATAGACACCCATCTACAAACTCCACATGGTGCGAAGGCTAATCGGATCACGAATGAATCTGGCGATCTGTTGGTTCTCTGTCCCAATTCTCTGTCTCAGTTAAATTGTTCCGTGCGTTCAATCTGTAAAATTCATCTATATAATCGATGACCGATCGCATTCCCTACCGACAGTTCAGATATTGTTGATACAATATATGTTCATAGTCTGGAGGTAAGAATCTTGCCTACATAAGTTTTTTCATCTACACCCATGTTCTAATAAGTTATTTCCCTTGGCGCCTCCTGTTGCACTGCATTTGCTCTCATCAAGTTGACGCGCCTCCTTTGAGTTTGTAGCTCATTAATTTCATTTGCCTATCTTCAGAGATATACATGATATCAAAGAAACTTTCCATCGTACTGAAGATGTCCATTGAAATGTGGAATATCAATTTTGATTTTATATTCAGGAACATCGACATTCCTATAGTCGTGACGATCCCTCCTATCGCCACCGTTTAAGATATCTTCTTCAAACACATTTGAGTCTGAATCTGCACCACCTCTACCCATGATTTGACGGCAATGAGTAGATTTGTCAATTTAACCGAGCAAGACCAAAGATCGATCGCTCGACCCGCTAAATTCGGGTTGAGCTTTAATTGGGTTTGAGTCGGGCCGATCTTGAGCCAAAAAGTTAAGCCTGAATTCAATTCGAGCCGAGCTTGAACTAAGCACTGTCAAGCCCGAATTAGGCTCGGCCCGAAATAATATACCTAAAAAATATATAACTTGATATTTAATAATTTTAGTACTAGTTTTTTTTCATGTTAGTTTATTGTTGTAGATGATTACTTGTAAGAGGCTACCTACATGGGCCATTATTTTTACTTTTTTTTTGTTTCAAGAAAGATGATTGAAGTTTTCTTGAATATAATAATAAAAAAGAGGTTGCGGGTTTCCTAAAAAAATTATTACTTGAATTAAAAAATTAAAAGTTGTTATATGTGGGAGAAATAATTTTTTTATTCGGTGAATCCAATTCAGTCTTGCTCAAATCGGGCGTCAAGCCTGCTATATTTTATGAGCCAAGGGGCCTCAAACTCGTTCGGGCAGAGCTCGAGCTTTAGCCAAGGTATTCTATTTCGGGCAGAACCTGAGCGACCTCAAGCCCGGCTCACAGAGCCCGACTAAGAAGCCTAGCCATGAGCAACCTCACGGACCTGACCCCTACCAGGGTTTCGATGTGCGTTACCACCAAGAGCAAGTATTTGTTGTATCTCTTGCACCATCTGATCCACATGTTGGACAGTCTAATGCATTTCTTCCATCCGCCGTTTTTGAACCTGCACCGCTGCCCAATGCACAGCTGCCCAAAGGACCTGTACTCCTCGATTTGCGTCGTCGGAGTGGTTGCTTCCAATTTCGTTGTTCACCATCGAGCCAGGCGAAATCAAGGCTCTGATACCAACGTCAGCGATGAAATAAAAGGATCAAACCCTAAACCCTTGAATCTAGAAGGCAGAAGCCTCACAAGACGTCAAAAGAGTGACTAAACCCCAAATTATATTTATAGCAAGAATGATGTGATTACAAGCTTACAAATCTTGCATATATATAGGCAAGTAAAAAAGGAAACGCAACATTAAAATAATACATATCTAACCCACAAGAGAAATCAATGGAGGAGATGAATTAACACATAAACCACCTAAAGAAATAAATCTTTAAAAATTATAGAAGTGGCCTTTATAGCTTATCACTTCACATAGTGCATATTGAAATCTACCACTTATCAGAGTGCAAGAGACACTTGATTTGTGTTTTATTCCAATCTAAAGTGAGAGCAGAATACTACTGTGTAGTATAGTGTTGTTGCTTCATTGCTTCAATGAGAATACCAAATAAGTCTCTCTATTAAGGGGTGTGTGCCAAACTAAAGTAAAGGTTGTACCCAGTGCACAAGGCTCCCGCTTAACTGCAGGGTTTGGGACAGGCTGACCTTAACCCCATATATGGAGAGGTTGCTCCCATGTCTCAAACCTGAGACCAACTGTAGCTTGGGCGAGGGCACTTGCCAACGCACCAAGGTACAACCTCTGGTGCCAAACTAAAGTAAAAAAAAAAAAAAAGGAGATATGTGTCTGCCCAGCCCATATGTGCCTCTAAGAGGGCGTGATACACATGCATGAACAGGTGTTGTGTCTTGCGGTTGTGAGAGAGAGAATCTGCTTGTCAGGAGTGTACCTTCCAATGGTATTATCAACATCAAAACCAAAACCCTTATCAGATTTCGCCGCTTTATGCATTTCAGCAAGCTTCTTTCCCAATGCAGACTGCAGACTGGTGAATGGTCAAATAATGGAATGGAGAAGTGTTACCTCGTCATCATTTTAAGTTATGATTGCAAATTCATCACTCACCTGGCTTCCTCTAGATGAACCAAATTCAATAAATTCCATAATAATGTATGAACCACCTGTTGGTAGGGCTCCAACCTACAATGCTTGAAATAAATATTCAATACAGTTTTGTAACTCCCATGCTAAGGACTGAGATAATTATAGGACTAAGAATTAATGACCAGCAAGATGCTTCTATTATTTTTAGACTTCCTCACCTTAAATGGTCTAGGAACACGAATTGATTTGGTTTCATACATAGCACTTAAACCCAAAGCCTCCCCCTCAAACATGGATGGCCCGATACTCCTGCAAAGAATTCAGTATCATTCTATATAAAACTAGTAATCTTGTATACGTCATCCTCTATTGAAAACAAATATTTGATATCTCACCCTTCCAACGAAATTCTATACATATAAACAGATCCATCAAAACTTCAACTTAATGCTTTCGAGATATATGAAGCAAATGCAACAGCTAGAGAGTACAAACACTTCTAAGGATGCGAATTTTCCATGTCAAACAACTTTCAGGCTCCAACATACACTCTCAAACAAAAGGTTTAACAATTACTAGGTATGTCCATAATTTAATTAGAAAACTCTATATTTCAAACACCTGACTAACACTCTCTGGACATTCGTCAAACCGTGACCAACAAATATGAGATGTCGAAATATGGATTTCTTTTTTATAAGAGAACGAAGAAGAATTATCAATAGGAACAAAAAATAAGTTTATCATAACAAAAGGAAGATAATGATGTATTTTATTTTAGAAGAGGAGAATAATTATATAAAATTATGTATATATAATATTGTAATTATATATTGCTAAGTTTACATTGTCATGGCCCACATCTATTGGATATGTAATGGAAAAGTCTTGGCAAGCTAGCCCTTTGAGGGAAGGAACAATGGTACATGTGCTATTAGAGCCGACCAAGGCTTACTACCATCTTGGCTTTATTCTGTGAGCATGACAACAAATAATTCTTGTTGTGTACCTTCTCCCTGGGGAAAACGCTTAATTGAGTTGAGCTATCTCTTTTGTGGGAGGACCACTTGAGTTACATACATGCACTTGTATATATTGCTTGTTATGTCTTGGATTAATAACATGGATGAACATATATATTTTACTTAAAAAGCAACGATAACATGGATGACTGAGTATGAAGGATGGAGCCAGATTCTTTGCCTAAGGGGGGAAAAGTATAATACTCACATATTTTGTTTTAAAAAAATAATTATAAATACAGCAGGGGAGTTATATTTAAACTCTTTAACCTGTTTTTTGTAAGAAAAAATACATTTTTTACTAGTAATAGCATAATTTTGGGGAAAAAAAATAATTCAAGGGGACAACCATATCCAAGCAATAAAAAACGCTTCTTTTCATGAATAGAAAATGGTGTGCCAATATTCTAAGGATTTTTCATGCCGATGTGCATCCATGACATGTCTTATCCACGTTCATACTTCATAGCCAACATTATATCCAACCAAATAGTATATTTTAGTTAATCTGCCAACTATTTGTATAACTCAATACTAAATTTAGTCACATGAAAAATAAAATGATACCTATTTGTTTTAACAAAGAAAGAACCAGCATCAGTGTCATATCGACTTGCAAGATTGATACAGCCACCTCCAATAGGACTAATCCTTGTAATATTAGTTGCCTTGCCTTCTGATAGAATCCATTCCCGGATTGGGTCATTACTCATTGTTGCCACTGTCGAATAAGCAACACTATGAAATAATTGCATTATAAAAAAAACCTCTAATATAATTTAATTGCAGAAAAAATCTCCATATTAAGAAACCAAAGCATTATAACTTTACAGTGTATGCATCCATTTTATCACACAATTAAACTCACAAAACATCATAGTAGAAAGAATTGAACACCAAAAACTCCATAAGACAACACAACTCAATGCTTCATGGTCAACTAATACTTGGCACCATTACAACTCAACCATGGACCTTCCACATGAGGCCTAGTGGGGGCTCAAGCCCCAACTCAAATTTAAACTATACACACGCACACGCACACACAGTATTAGAATAAATTTCGGGGAGAAAATTATATAATATATAAATGTAAGGTTTAACATCATTATTACTTCAAGTACATCACGTTTATTTTCCCTCAAGTGCTTTGCAAACCCTTTTTCTCCATTACCATACAAACCCAACTTCATTTTTTATCCCATGTAACAATAAAATTTTAATTTTAATTTTCTATTTATAAGGTTTAAATTGAGCTTTTGTGATTCATTTGTAAAATCAAATTGGAACTTGTTCCTTTTGTAGGTATCATACGAATCATAGTTTCAAATACATCGTGTGGTAATTTCACATTGATGGAGTACTTTTAGTTTGTTGAAAAACCCAAAGATAACCTCAAAAATTCACCCCGTTGCTCCTGCCCCTGAACCTCCCATGTTGGTCATGAAACTCCACACCCACTCACAATTATTCGTCGCTCTTCTTGTGTCCGTCCCAAGAATAGTTTCAAATATAAAATGGCTCAACTATGCTTTTTCCCCACAATAAAGAACTGCAAAGAAGTGATTATTATATAGTACAACAACTACACATACATACACAGCAAATACATTCTTTTTCAAACAAATGATCAATGACGGGTACTACTAAATTTTATGAATTGTTCCTATTTCATCTCAAATTAAAGGAGCAAAACCAAAACAACTTTCCATTATAAATATGCAGTAAGCAAAGCTCTAAACAACACCAAAACAGTTGGTTGTGGCAATCTTCTAAAATCCCATTAATCGGCTGGCTCCATTGGAGCTACCAAAACAACATCAAGAAAACATAAACATTACAAAAAATTGCAGAGAGTATGGTGAGTTTATTTTCTTAAATCCCAAAAGTGGTTCCTTCCATAGGAGCTGAAATACCAATTAAGAATGTAGTTTAGAAAGTGTGGAGTGTCGGTACTTACTGGCAAATGGTTTGTGTTTGGTGAAAGACAGTGGACGAGGTTGATACAGACGAGGAAGACAAGAAGAGAAGGTGATGACTCCCACGTGTGCAACCATTCTCTCTCTCTCTCTCTCTCTCTCTCTCAACTTTTTTCTCTTCCAAAGCAAACCACTATTTATTTCCTTTTTAATGGCTGAATTATAATTTGGGCACTTTTAATTTAATTTGAGCTTTGAAATTTATAAAGCGTGACTCTATTCAAAGCCTTTGTGGGTGTATATATTATAGGTTTAAAGGATTAATGGGTGAAAGAGGTATTTCGATCACAGTGAAAAGCGATAAAAATGAACTAAGGTGTAAGAGTCCCACATCTGAACTCTCAAACGTAGAACAGTCTGATGTCTAAAGTTCAAACAAATGTCCCTAGGTTTAGACGTGAAAGTATTCCACGTTTAAATATTTTTAGAAGGAAAACCCTTCCATGTCTAGCTTAGAAGGAAAATTGTTCCACGTTAAACTCTAAATGGGAAATTGTTCCACATTTAGACTCTAAACATATAAAAGTTACCCGATAGAACTCTTGTCCCCTCCCATAGCGAATCCAGTAGATTTATTGTAACTTTTAGGGAGAGTTAACGGATCATCTCCCTCTTTTACCGATTATTCCACCACTGTGATCCACTTTAAAGGATCCACAATAAGTTTATGGTATCTATCGTGGATGGCCTAACCCCTAAACTCAATCCATAGTCAAATCCACTTCACCCAAATCCCTTGTCCGTATTCAAGCCTTCAAAGATTCCGAAAAATAGTATCACTCTCTTATCCAAGGTACTCAAGCTAATTATACGCATTATAAACGGTTTTCAACGATTTTAATACATGTTGGTTTTCATGAAAAACAATATATGTTGGTTAACCTTTTACATTTTAGTTGTTCACAAATGTAAATAAAATTCTTGAAAACATTGTATACTTGTTCAAAAATAAAATAAAAAATCTAGAAATGTGATATATAAATAAAATGGAAGGCCATACAGAGCTTTTGTAACCTTGTGATGTTTTATAACTTTGGGGTCCCAATCTGGAGCAACATGGATATGATACGGGATCTATTTACACCATATTTTACCTGGTTCATCTTGTGACATTTTTTGACACGTGGCAATATGATGGGAGAAGTTAGTGGAGGTTATATGATGGTTATTGCAGGATTTTTTAGTAAACGAAGTGGGTAGTTTAAAGCGGTTATTTTTTTATTTTTTTGAATTAGAGTTATTTGCAGGCAAATATGGGTGGTTATTGTAAAGAATGAATTTGAAGCTAAAAAATAGTTAGTTACGGGTGATTATTGTAGAGAATTAATTCAAATTCCAAATGTTATGGATGATTATTATAGAGAATTAATTCAAATTCAAATCGAAAGCTACTTGAAGGTAAAGAAAGTTGGTTATTAAAAACAAACTATAAATCCAGCCATTTGGAAAGAAGAAAGAGATCTCCAAACGATCAAACAAATCTATTTCTTTACATTTTATCGTTTAAACTTCAACACCTTTTGTACATTTTATCCTTTAATTTTCGACAATATAATCATACTTTCCTTCAATTCAATGCAAGTTTATTTACATCCCAGCATTTACATTTCACTCTTTACTTTCAATCAATTTACATCATTCGCTGTTATAAGGAAGAGTCCTATTAAGTTAGGCAGTCCCAAATAACCTACAAATATTGTGCGTGGGTGAATTCATTTCCAAACAAACATATTTTGGTGCTAGAAAGAGGGGGTAAAAATGTTCAAATGATAGAACGAGTATTTCCCGTTCAATATTTATACTAAATTTTGGTTGATAACAATCAAAAGTACTAGCAATTTTGCCTAAAGTTTTCAATATTTCGTTTAAAATCCTTACAATTTGATTGTAATAGTGTTTGTCACACCAACCTTCTATCAAGAACTTGTTTTGCCAAAAAATATTAGCAAAGAAAATGCCACGAATTTGCAAAACAAATGTTATGATGACCCTTAACCTTTTGCATTACAAAATTGCAATGCTTGTTTAAAACTCAAGGGGTTGGAAGATCATCAAAGGATTTCGAAACTTGTAGGGTCCAAAAAATTAGTGTTCAAATCAAATTTTGGGCAGTAAGAAGATGTTTAAAAAGATGTAGAGTTACGTTAAAAATATCCTAGAATATGTGCTTTGAATCAAATCATGGGGGGTCTGTCAAAATTTTCGTGGAAGATGATGAAAATTTTAATCTAGCCTGCGATGTTTATCATCTGAATCGGTAATGGTGAACTAAAATTAAGGTTGGTAAGAATTGGGGAAATGTTGTTCCTATAATATTTATAGACTAATTAGTTTAAAAAGCATGAATCCGTAGTCATGGGGAATAAATTTGAACACGGAACATTAGAATCTTATTTGCTTGACAATAGTCATAATTTCATTTTCAGGTTGCGGAATCACCAAAAATACGTTTTGATAAAACAGTCACAACTCTCTCTACAAAGTTTCAAATGATAAGCTGTTTTTGAATTGGAAGCTTGATTTCCAGATCTTTCTTTTGATACCTGGTTAGTTTTTTAGTTCAAAATACACAGAGAATTCCATGATGGGGAAGTCAAATCAAAATTTTGGACTGCTACATCATTTTGTGTTGTCACCAAAGCATGTTTAGTAAAACGATTATAATTCTCTTTACAGAGGTCCAAATGGCAAACTGTTTTTTTAATTGAAAGCTTAACTTTCAAATAATTCTTTTGGCGTATGGATCGTTTTCTATTTTGAAATACACAAATAAAGCCAAGCTTGAATAATCAAGTCAAATTTCTTGAGTATTACAAAAAAATTTGATAACATTCAAAGATAAAAGCTTTTGTAACAATTCCCCATCTTTGGTGACACTTTGAAGGCAAATTTTTTAAATTATTCATCACTTTTGATGATCTCCAAAGTTTAAAAAAATATTTCAAGTATTCACCATCTTGATGACCCTTTGAAATTAAAAAAATGTTATAATTATTTACATCTTTGGTGAGCCTTCGAAGTTAAATTTTTTATAATTATTCACCATCTTTGGAGAACTTCGAAGGTTAAAAATATTATAATTATTCACCATCTTTTGTGACACTTTGAAGGTCAATGTTTTTATGATTATTCACCATCTTTAGTGACCCTTAGAAGATGATATTTTTGTGATTATTCATTATATATGGTGATCTTCGAGAGTTAAGAAAATAAAAAAATATTAAAATTATTCAACATCTTTGGTGACCTTTTAAAGATGAATCTTTTTGTGATTATTCACCATCTTTAGAGAACTTCGAAGGTAAAAAAAATGTCACAATTATTCACCATCTTTGGCGACACTTCGAAAGTTAAATTTTTGTAATTATTCACTAATTTTGGCAATGTTCAAAGTTATATATAAAAAAATCTAAATATCACAATTGTTTACCATCTTTGATGACCCTTCAAAATTTAAACTTTTTTATGATTATTCACTATATTTGGCGACCTTCGAAGTTGAAAAATATTACGATTATTCACCATCCTTGGTGATCTTCCAAATTAAAAGGATTGAAGTAATTCACATTTTGTGATGATGATAGAAGTTAAAATCGAAAAATAAACTATGTCAAGTTTATCGAAGATTGCAAGTATTAAGCCTTCACCGCCTAAATTTTTCTCAAAAATCAGGTGGTGCAGTTAGGGCTATATTTACACCATATTTTACTAGGTTCATCTCATGACATTTTTTTATATGTGAAAAGATGATGAGGGAAGTTAGTGACAGTTATATGGTGGTTATTGCGTGAATTTTTTGTGGAAGAAGTCTATAGTTTAAAGTTTTTTTTTAATTTGAATTAGAGTTATTTGGAAGCAAATATGGGTGGTTATTATAAGGGGTTAATTCAAATTCAAAATGGAGGTTACTTGGCACTAAAAAGGGTTATGGTTGGTTATTGTAGATATTTAATTTGAATTCAAAATGGAAGTTACTTGGAGTCAAAAGGAGTCAGTTATGGGTGATTATTATAGAAAATGAATTAGAATTCAAAGCAAAAGTTATTTGGAGCCAAAATTCAAACCAAAAGTTACTTAGAGAAAAAGAAAGTTGGTTATTGTAGACAACTATAAATTTATCCCTTAGTGAAGAAGATAAAGATCTCTAAATAATTAACAAATCTATGTCTTTACATTTTATCCTTTAAATTTCAGCACATTTTTTTACCTTTTATCCTTTAATCTTGGCAATGTAATCTTACTTTCCTTCAATATAATGCAAGTTTATATACATTCAAACATTTACAATTCAGTCTCTACTTTCAATAAATTTATATAACTCGTTTTTATCACAAGGGAAAGTCCTAGGCAAGCCCAAAGAACCTACAAATGTTATGTGTGGATGAGTTTATTTCCATGCAAACAGGATCAACATCTCGAGTAAAAAATTTTAAAATATATATGAAAGCTTTCATTTGGGATTTAGATGTTGAGCACTACTGGTACTACTTAAGTCATTATCACAAGTCAATTTTTTTATTAATAAAAATAAAGGGTATGATTTTTAATCTAGATTACGAGTAGTGATGGTAAGACCTTAGGTCATTATCATAAGTCAACATGTTTTTGAAAGTAATTATGAGGCTTGATTTGCGGTCTAGATAACAAGTGAGGTATCTATGTCGATCCTAACAAGATTTTTGCTTAACTATTTGGATTATTAAACACATTAACCATATTACTAATCGGACACCAACTTCTAATCTTGTGACGTGCTAACATGTTATCATGTTGTGTCATTGTGTCGTGTTGTTTTAGTCATAAACATGTCAGTTTAATGATTCACACCATATATGCATTCACAAGTGTACATTATTTGAATCCATAGGGTGGTGGTTTTGATGGTGGTGGGCTCTGTAAGTATCATCAATTAGATTAGTCAAAAAACGATGTGTTGTCGAATTATCACCACTTTCATCTGATTGGGTTCCATTACCTGGTCGGGTACCGATAATTCTTTCGGAACATATGGTACATTCTTTTACCCATGGAATGCCCATATCTTATAGCCTTGAGACATACCCCACCTTAGCAAATATAATAAATAATATGAAATAAACTTATTTAACCTAAGCATTCAATTAATATGAAATAAAATCGAACAAATTAAGATGTCATTAAACCTAAAAAAATAGTAAAATAAAATAAGATGCCATCACATTGTTCTAAAATAAAAGAAACTTGTTCCAAAATAAAACATTACATCCCCTAATCTTCATGAGAAAATAAACTGTCCAAGCAATATATGCATTTTTATGCGCTTCTATTATAGGCCCCTCACCGTGGTCAATATATACATTATCCTCTACACAACCCGGGCATATGGTATCATCCAATATCTTAGCCTCTCCTACTAGCAAAGAGTGAGTATCCACAGGTTCTCCCTGAATCATATAAACGAGTGTGCACATACTAATGACCCTGCTATTGCTCAAGTCCCTTATATAATACTCCTCGCCATAGTCATCGTGCATGGATGATGATGATGATGCTTGAAAAGAGGGTGAAACAGGTGGCTGAGAGGGGAATATTGAATGAGGCATTGGGAAACCTTGAAAAGTAGAAGAGGGGAAACCCTGTGGCACAAAATGAGATCCACCTTATTGTTGAGTAAGATATTGGCACAATCCCTTGATCTTTGTTGCCAACTATCCCAAGGTATTAGTAACATTGTGCATGTCCTTCTTGAGACCTGAGACATCCTTTTTCATATTGGCATGTTCTTCCGTGTGACTCAACATGTGACTCCTTACCAAAGAGAGCTTGTCCATCATAGGTGCGGTGTGTTGTAATTTTTTCATTAACATCATAAAGCCCACAACTCTTATCCTCCCCCTTTCGTCTTTCACAAGTACCTTAGATAGACAGGGTTGCACTCAGACTAACTTCTCGTCATGCCTTCTTTCGTTTTCCATTGTATAATATTATATTTAGGACTATAATTTTCTCATTATTTTTATTACAGGGTGTATATATGTGATCATTAAGTTCAAACTCACCAGAGTAAGAGCTAGTTTATCTAAGAAATATTTTAGTATGATCATCCCGCCGAGCATGCAAGTACATGTTGGCTCGATTAGCGTAGTTCCCTTCTTTCGGAGTCCCCTTGGCCCATTTCGCTTTCAGATAATCATATGATTTGGACCCAAGTTCCTACACATCAACTTTATTTGCCATGTTCTGTGTATTTTTCTCCCTTTGGGCAAGTTTTTCCTCCTTGGCCTTTTTCTCCAAGAGGTCTCTCCATCGGTGGACGGGCACTTTAACATTTTGCAGGACTTTATCTTTCAACCTTAAAAGAACTTGATGTCCTCGCAGGGAATTAAACCTTATGGAGGTTCTTTCGATTGGGTTTTAATTGTTCAGCTACTCGGGAAAGACCAGTTGCCTTCGAACATAGGGGGAATGTAAAATTTCTACAAAATTAACCCCACACGTCATCCTTTATAGCACGATCAACGTTTTACCCATTTTATGCACCCCCGATGCCCACAATACTCTTTTCGAGAGCTAAACAATGAGCTTTAAAAATTTGAACGTCATTTTTCTTACCGGTATGATTCTTGTTATTAGAGAACACGATGTGCTTCTTATATTATGCTTGGGATTCCTTCGTAATGGGAGTAGGGGAGTTGGAATAATAGGGGTTTGTGGAGTCGAATGAACATTATAACTTGTAATATTATAGAGTATTGCGAACCCACGGGTGCTGAGAATTCAACTGGTGGATTAGGAGAGGATTGTGTTGGAGGAAGAGTTTCGTTATTTCATTAATTATCTATGTTCCTATTCGACATTTCCTACAAATAATTAAAAAAAAACAATTAAGCGAATAATGTATGACATTTTTTTTAAACTATATGTTCACATATATTTATATCTGTTTGAACAACTTTTAAAACATGCTCAATATGTCTGATTTCCATTTAATTGGTGCTATTTTTTAAGAAATTGTGAAAATTTTCACTTGGTCAACTGGGCGGAACAAATCTATGATTATCGTATAAATTTTCGTGGCAAGAACTTGAAATTCTTTCTTCTTCATGATTTTTGCAAGCTTATATTTAATGTTCATATGTTGTCTGACATCACAATCTAGATGAATGCTCTGTTTACAAAATTGTCTTTATAATGGATGAATATTTTTTCTATTTTTTCTAATAATGTCACTAACGTGAGTGCATGGTCGAGATTATGAATGAGAAATATATTATCTATTGCCTCATCCTAACATCCCAAAAAGGGAAATAGAATACGATCGAATATGTACGATCACGAAAGATCAACTCCGTGATTTATAAGGTAATTAAACTGTCTAATTTTCCTATTCTTGTACTGGTAAATAGGATTTCCCTCTATGTAGAGTGCACTAATAAAAGATGTTTTAGTGCGGTCCAATTATAACCTATCAGTCATTCATTGAAAATAATTATTATCTTGTCTCAATTTTTCTTAAGAAAATATATAGAAGGAGGGTATGAACATGAAAAGTGTTTTTTAATGTGAATGAGAAGGCGACAAATGTATAAAAGATTTTCGCATGTATGATAACATACAAATACTAGGAGTGAAGTCTTTTATTAATCCTAAAATTAATATGAGTTCGTCAATAAATTAATGTTTTCCAATTAATCAATCAAACGCAACAAGTCCAACTTTAGTTCATTTAAAATAAATAAATCCTAAAATTACTATGTGTCTATCAATGTGTAAGTCCTTCCACCACTTTGTGTTCAACCAAATATCAATCACTTAAGTAAGGGGTGAACACAGCCACAACGGTTAACCAAAAAGATATATGCATTGATATTCATCTGTTAAATTACAACATCAAATAATTAATATTTTCTAATTATTTAATCGAATACAACAAGTCCAATTTTAGTTCATTTTAAATAAATCAATCCTAAAATTACTATGTGTCCACCAATGTGCAAGCCCTTCCACCAATTTGTGTTCACCCAAATAATAACCACTTAAGGAAGGAGTGAAATCGAAAATAACAATTAATCAAAAAATATATGCACAAAAATTCATCGGCACAATATCAATATCGACATATTAATTTTTTTCAATTAAATAATCAAAACAACAAGTCCAATTTTAGTTCATTTTAAATAAATTATGCCTAAAACTACTATGTGTTGACCAATGTTCAAGCCCTTCCACTAATTTGTATTCATCCAAATATCAACAACTTAAGGAACGGGTAAACACGGCTACAATATTTAACCAACGAGATATATGCACTAGTATTCATCCGCACAATATCAAAGTCAACTAATTAATATTTTCCACTGAATTAATTATTTGCAACAAATCTAATTTAAGTTCATTTTAAATGAATCAATCCTAAAATTACTATTTGTCCATCAATGTGCAAGCCCTTCCATCAATTTGTGCTCACCCAAATAACAACCACTTAAGAAAGGGGTGAATACAACCACTATAATTAACTAAAACATGATAACTATATATAAGACTATGTTATATAAAAGAAAAGATAAGTAAAATTACCTAAATAAATAAATAAGATAGAATGAATTGAGCTTTATTGATTTTTCTCTAATTGTGTATGCACATGGAACAAGAAGAAAATATGTCAACATATTATTCAATCTCGTGATGTAAAATTAGGGATAAGTAACATTTTCTAATTTACTAATCAACAAGCAATCCATACACTAATCATAATCCACAATCCTTATCCAACCCATTTACTAATAGTCTCATCAAGTGTATGAGTTCCTACTTGTTTATCCCTAATTAGGGTTCGCTTTACACTACTAATCAACAACCAATTTTATGAGAACAACATAAACAAGTTGCACCTAATAACATATATGGATTAAAATCCAGATTAATTTTAATAGAATAATTAAATATACCCATCTATTAGTCAATCACATGATGTAAAATTAGTTCTAAGTAGGGTTCGATTTACATTAGTAAAAATATATACTAATCAATAACTACTTTATCTGCCTCATTTACATGACTTTAATTTTTATTTTTATTGGTATTACACGTTCAAATGAGAAATTATTTATGTTAGAATTTGAGAAATTATCATTCTTAATGCCAATGTCAATGTGTATGTATACACAATTAGTTATCACCCCTAAGTTTCATCTGTTTCATAAAAAGTTTAGGTTAGAATAGTTTTTTTTTATAAAATAGTTTTTTATATAAAATAGTTAAAAAAATATTATATAAAAATCAGTTTTACACATGATTTACACACAGGGGTAATTAAATACAATTAAAATATCATTTACATGGCAGTAATAAAATGCAAATAAGAATGACAATTTACATACAAACTGACATTGGTATTCTTAATAACAATGTTAATATCAATGTGTATGTAAATAATTCTATTTATGTTATAAGAAGCGTCTTTAAATATCACCCCTAAACCCTAAATTTTAACTGTAGAAATTAAGTCCCAAATAATAATGATAATTTACATAAATTCAGCAATATAAAAATCTAATTGCAACATAAAATTTAGTAATACAAAACCATAATCGCAACAAAACTTTCAGCAATATAAAACCTAAATAAGAATGAGAATTTAAGCAATACAAAACCAAAATAAGAACCCTCATATATTTACCCACACACATACACACACACACACACACACACACACACACACACATATATATATATATATATATATATATATATATATATATATATATATATATATATATATATGTATGTATGTATGCATGTATGTACCGTTAGTGTGAGAGAGATTGACCTTGCAATATGGGGGTTTTCAAGAGAGTGAGAGAGAGTTCCAGTGGTGGTTTTCGAGAGAGTGAGTCAATCAATTTCCAAGAGAGAGAGAGAGAGAGAGAGAGAGATTAAGGCTAAGTGAAATGAAAATAAAACCCTATTTAGTTCTATTTACAATCGAAATTGGGTCATGGTTCAAGCCCGTGATCCGATACCTAACTAATTTGGTATAATTTAGTGGGTCGCGATTTATTCCTCTTGGTCTTGGTTCAGAATTATGACCCCCAATAAATCACCCAGAGATGATCACGGTTTGGACCATGACTCATTTTTTGTGACCATTTTGAAATCAAAATTTGTCACAGTATTGGGTCACGGTTCATAACCGTGAACATATTTTTCATCGAACACGTCACGATTTTGTATTATTCGCGCAATTCTCAACCTTGACCCAATGTGTGATAATTTTCTCCCCATTAGGGTCATAGTTTGGTCACAATTTTGGATTGTGACCAGGAGGGTCATGCTAATGGTTTAGGTTACAAATAGATGGGATCACAAACTGGTTCATGGTTTGGAGGCCATGGTCATGGATTTGGACGACTTAAACCGCGGCCATTGTGTCGTGACCATTTTCATTTTTTGGTGTAGTGTCGGTTATTCAATTATGTAGTACAAAAGATTCGTGAACTGTCTAGAGAACATAATTAAAAGATAAAAATATGTCCAGTTCAAAATGGGGTGATTTAAGCCCTCGATAGGAAATTTAACTTCACAAGGGAACTAGGAGACTCAACAGAATTTATCTTAATTGGCGGTACAGGGATGCCAAATTTAATATAATCAAAAGTTAATTCTCATATATTTAATTAGGAATTAAGGTTTTCAACGATGATTTTAATATTTCAAAAATTGATTCAAGTTTAACTCATCGGTATTGGTCTTATAGTTTTAATTGGAGAAAATTTCAAGTACTGATAGTATTAATTGGAAATTATTCTAACTTTTGGGATAATAAACTTATTTAACCACTGATTCCATCAGTATTTAAAATTACGATGTGATTAACTCCTCCTGTTATATTTGTCTAGACATCATTGATGGAACTAATCACAGAATCATAGTATTTTAAAATTTAGGGTAATTCTTTTAAATTAAGTGTTATGTATGTTTGGTCCCCCAGTAGGGAAGTCCTATATTTACATGTTTAATTTTAAATAATGTACCAGTGGAAATTTATAAACACCGATATTGATTGATGACGCTCAAGTAAGAATTCATATTCATAAAATTGTTTTCATCATTAAGTGAAAAAAGGATCTTTTGGATTAAATATAGATGGGGAAAACCAGATCCATTTCGTAATCCAGCAGTGAGTATAATCGAAAGACAAGGCATGATGTTAGTTGTTGAGAATCACTCGACTTCTCTACCAAAAGGAAGGCATAAGGAGAAGGATAAGTCTCAAGGATAATGGTTTAGGGTTAACAAAGTTCATAGTCCTCAAAAGTAGTAAAAAGAGGAAAGACATGTGTTTTCACCACAAGTAGTTAGACATTGATAACAATGTGTTTGATTTTTCCTATCATTTTAAGGAAAAGGAAAAGGTAATATTTTTTCTTTAAAATAGATTCATGATTTGTGGTATGGTCTATAGGAACCTAATGTATGGATTTAGGAGCCACAAATGAATTCTATAAGTACCTGCGGATGTTCTAGGTTATGGAGCGACAATAAGAATAAAGCAACAGTATTAGTAATAGGGTATCTATTTTAGATTTTGGTGGCGATATAAAGATCACATTGGAATATTATTTTTATATACTTGGGATTTTTAAAATTGGGGTTTTAGAAGAATATTTGTTTTCGATTTTTAAAATTGATATTTAACAAATATTTCATTAATTTTTTAAAATTATTATCAAAATTGGGATATCTTTTATGTTTTTTAGTATATTGGAAAAATAATTTATATATTATGAGGTTTATCTCACCAATACTACTAAATATTGAAATGAATAACATTAATTGACAATCATTAAAGAGGTATAAATAATGAATAAGACTCTTTTAGATATGAGAAGGTACATGGTTAGTTATTCATGATTGTGACATTTTTATTGGGAACTTTTATTAATGGACAGACATATACATTGTGAATTTAGTTCCTTTAAATTAGTATTTTCATCTCCATTGGAACTGTGGAGTAAGCGCAAGCTTATTCTAGTACATGTTAGGATCTAAGAGTGACCAACACTTAGGCGGTGGAAGGATCCAAGGTAATTATAGTCATAGACATAAGTATATCTATTTGTTGGTCATCCCAATTACTATAAAGGTATTTTATATCATATTCCTAAGCACAAAATGATCATTTATTGCATTAATGCTCGATTAGTATAAGAGGATTATATAATAAACCACATGCATAAGATTAAGCTAGAATTACAAGAGAACAAGGAACATCAAATTACCGGTGTTGCTAGACCACCCATACAAGAAGAAATACAACCTAGTATCTAATGCATTACCCAATGGTAGTGGGAGAAATATTAATGATTAGGTAACATGTGTCACTCGTATTGGATAACAAGTGGTACTAAGTCGATGTGGGAGCGTCAGGGACATCTAGGTAGGTTAGTACATTGGGTAATTTTTTTGGAGAAATGCCAGGGGAACACGAATTGGGTCCAAAGAACTATAATGAAGAATTCCAAGATAAGGAATTTTAGCTTTGAATTAAGACTATGAATATCAAGATGGTTCTAATTTGTTCGAATCCGTTTTAGAGAGCTTGTTGACTTAGTGATGGGATAAAACCCACCGAGTGCAAGTAGAACTACAAGAAGTTAGAAAAATAGGACGGATGGGAGGGTGGAGACCTTCAAGAAAATGTTTATTGCGAAAGGCTTTACTCAGAAAGAAATGGATTGACAATGAGAAAAACTTCTCATGGCAGCCATATTAATGTCTATCAAAATTATTTTAACGTTAAAAGTGCATTCTAGAAAGAATGTCTTGACAAGAGCATCTATATGATGGAACCTTAGGGATTTATAGTAAAAAGTAAGGAAAACAACTTGTGTAAGCTTAGGAAATACATTTATAGATTTAATATAATATCATGGTCTTGGAACATTCGGTTAAATCGGGTAATCATATTTTTTATTTTGATCAATGCCCGAATAATACTAGCTTATATAAAAATCATGACGGAAACATGGTGATATTTCTAGCACAATATATGGAAGATATTCTCCTGATTGAGAACAATGTGGGTGTATTGTCTTACATAAGAGTTTGGTTGTCCAGGTATCTCGATATAAAGTACTTAGGATAGACAATCGTATCCTTATGATCAAGCTTTCGCTAGATCGGATAAAAAAGTTGTTCGATTTATCCTAAGTCACTTATATTGATGTTTTAGTCACAAGATTAAAATCAATATTCCAATAAAGGGTTTTACTTTCAATAATGGAATTATTATGTCTAGGGATTAGTGTCCTAAAACACTTGATCAAATAGAAATATTGAGGAATATACCTTATGCCTCGGGGGGCAGCCTCATGTATGATATATTATGTATTAGACCAAATATTTCTTTTTCGTTGGCATGGTCTACAGAGTTCTGTCTGATAGTCATGTATCATTTAGGTATAAAGACTTAAAAAAAAGGATTCCAAATTTTGTACGTCGAAGTATGTGATTAACCTATATATATATATCAGTAAATAAAATAAAATTAAATCGTAAGTGAGTAAACGCGACGAAATTTAATATTATCTCAACCGGGACATGCGTGATTAAATTACAATAGATTGAGATGGGAAAATAATGTTAAGTAATGTGGGTGATGATTTCGAGTGCATGGTTGATTCAGAATGGGTCAAAATAGTCAGAATTGAGTATTTGGGAGTTGTGTACGGGTCTCAGGGGCTTTTTAGACTAATCGGGACTTATATAGGTGACGTTTGGGCTCCTTAAGGTCATATGAAAAGTCAAAATGGGATTTCAATTAACAAATGAAGGTTTGGGGCCTAAGGAAGAGTCATTTCACAAATCTAAAGGTTAGGAGAGTTATACAAAGAGTTAGAGAGAAAGTAAAGAGAATTGAGAAGAAATTTTGAGAGTTTAAAGAAGGAATTGAAGAATTTTTGCAGGAATATTCTAGGAGTGAAGATTTGGGAAGGAAATTCTTGGATGAGTATCAATATCTTCACCAGATTCATACGTACAAACATCAAGGCAAGTAATTAACTTGCTATTTAATTTGCATATGCAATTTTAGTAATATCATAGTTAGGACATACTATGTTTAGGAATAATTTGCACATAAAAATGATGGGATATTGGGGTATGATTTATAATTAGGAATTATTATGGAATTTGATTTTTTGGAGATTTAATGTTGATTGAGATAATTAGGTTTTTAATAGATTTTATTGATAGGAAAAATGAGACTTGAAAATGGTTATGGGATTATGTTACTAGAATGATGATATTCTTGGCTTTAGATAAGAATTCCCATGAATTGATGATAAAAATGTGCTTTACAGTATAAAAGTGAATTGAAACCATGTGTAGTTTGCTAAGAATTGTTATTAAGGAATTTGAGCTACTCATGTAATGTGTTAATTGATGAAATTGGTGAAAATTTCATATTACCAATCAAACATGTCATTTTACCTAGAATCGAATTCATTTGGCCCTCTTGGCGAATTGATTCGGAGCTGCTGTTAAATTGAGGAAGGGTTAAATTTTTCTTGGATGATAAAAGTCGATTAATGTGAGATATTTCAAAACCCAATAATGGTTATTAGGAATTAGTGGAAATTTTTATATAACTGTTAAGGCCATGGGATGAATTGGTCTTTGTTCGAGTGTACAAATTAAAATATTTGGAAATTAGATTTACACTTGAATAATTTTGATGGAAATTCATAATTTGATTGATAGAAAATAATTTAATTATTAACTGAATAATTAATTAATTGGTGATATAATGGAGTATTTGGGAAATAATACCATTTTTTCCATTAGTGATAAGCATGCTTAAAAAAACTATTGTGGAATATATGCATTTGTGGAAATTGTATATATATAATTATATTGGTGTGAAAAATATAATTGTACGGATATTATGGCATACCCTTCTAAGGGCTATCATCGGAGGTTGCGCGAGTGAGTGATCTTCCCTTGCTAGTGAATGGAGATTCAGCATTATTTGCAGGTCATAATCGCCACGCACGTACTTGTTAAGGTTGAGTCCGAGGTGAGATAATTATGGGTATGATTATTGCTCACTAATCGGGGAACTTATGACCACCTCCAACTTTGTTGTGGCCATCCCCCTCGATCCTGGCGGGGGGTGAGAGAGGAGGATCCTAGGTCCCGCACGTCCCTCTCGGGAGCGCTTCGACCGGCGTCGTTGATGAGGTGAAAAATGTAGAGAGATGGAGTCGCCAGTCTATTTTACTCAAAACAGACAAAAGAAAAGGAATCCATCCCGAAGGACATCATCCAAAGACATACTGATACATACGAAACCAAAATGATTCGAAAAAGGGTCCAGAGGCTAAGTTACGAAATGGGAAGGTGTCAGGCACCCATTCCACCCTTACGGTCTCTCATGGGTTGTTGTTATTTTCCTTTATTTCCCCATGATCTGTGTGCATGTGTATACGTAGTGGAGATAGGAATCATCGACTTGTATCATGGAAGAGATAATGCGAGTCATCCGTAGGAATATTCCTAAGAATAATATTAAAAAATAGGATTTGAGCGATTATCCTCGCGTTGATCGTTATAACGGAACGATAACGCACTTGGAATAATACATCACTAAGAACAAATATATGTATATATATAGAAATTAAGAGAATCGAGTTTAAAGAATATAGAGAAAATAGAAAATGAGAGAAAAGTAGGAAAAGGACTCGAGTCACGGGTTTTACCTCGAGACGCCTACTTAGCCTATAGAGTCATCAAAGTCCACATAGTTCGCATGCAAAATGAGGGCTGGGATTTATCCTATAAATCCAATCGGGGCTTGTCTTATGGGTGTGTGTAAAAAAAGTGTTTTAATTGTGAGAAAAGTGTAAGAAAAGTGTGAGAATTCCCGTTTGGAATTTATGAGCAAATCCTCTTTTTCTTGTTTTTATGGTTTTATTTATATGAAAATAAGAGATGTGCAATAATACTAAATAAAAAGTATATTAGGATATGTGAGATGAGAGAATAAAAGTGCTAAGTAATAAGACAAGTTAATGCGAATTTATGAGAATTTAAGGAGAGAATTGAGAAAATTGACCTTCTTGAAGATCTTGAGCTTGATCTGGAACGTTGGAGAGCATCCCTTGAACTTGGATGATGATGAAGGGTAGTTAATTCACCAAGTTTGATGAAAATTATGATGAAAAGTGAAGATTGGAAAGGGATTTGGGTGTGGAAATCACGCTGACTTCGAGAGAGGTTTTCTGGATTCGCTGAGAGTGAGGTATTTCAGATTTTGGGCTCCTCCTGCAATGAGGTCAGGCCCTCCTTTTTATAGGCCCAGGGCATTGCCTATTGGCATAGCCCTGGTCCTACCAATCGGCAGGTGCGTTTAGGCACATTGCCAATAGGTAGGGTCTGGAACCTACCGTTTGGTAGTCTCTTTCAAGCTCCTTCAAAAAATCGGTTGTAGAGCATAAACCGTTGATCTGAATCGTGCATGGGGTAAACCGTTGGAAAGGTAATTTAGAGACCTTCGAAAGTCATTTGGATCGCTCCCGGGTTCGGGAGTTGACTTTAGGTCAAATATGGCTCTGAAGCGCTCATTAGTCCTTTGGACGGGGAAACTTTGGACGCAAACGGATCGTTCGTCTATATGGTAAGTCAGAATCGTGCACGGGGTGGACCGTTGGAAAGGTTAGGAGATGTAATTCAACATTTCAAAGAGTTTGACCCAATTTGGGGAGTTGACTTTGGTCAACGGGGCCCTGAAAGCATTCAATGACCTCTTAGAGTAAAACAAATCGAGCATCCGTACCGTAAGTCAGAATCGTTAATAGGGATGCCCGTTGGAAAGGGGTTTTAGTGCCCTTTCAAGATTCATTCAGTCTTAGTCGAGCTGAAGAGTTGACTTTGGTCAAACGGATCCCGAGAGCGCTCGGTGGCCTCCTGATCGAGTTTCGAGAGAAAACGGGTCGTTCATCCGCATGGTAAGTCATAATCACGCATGGGATTGACCGTTAGAAAGAGGATTTAGTGACCTTTGAAGATTCATTCAGTCTCGATCGAGCTGAAGAGTTTGAATTTTTGGTCAGACGGAGCCTGAGAGCGTCCGATGGCCTCTAGGTCAGTACCTGGGGTATGACTTGGGTTTGCAATGATGACGGGAGGTGATAGGGACCTAAGGAGAGTTTAGGGGGTAATAGAATAGGGTGTCTACAGATCCCCTCGACGGGTGAGTTTGGAACAAATGACAGCCATCGAATAGACACCGCATGATGCCTTTTGAAAGAGGTCGATTTTACGGACCTAAGGAAATGAGGATGACCAATTCAAAGGGTCGAGGCCGATTCTGAGGACCTAAGGAGTGTGATGTGGATGAACAATTCTATGGGTCGAAGCTGATTCTGAGGACCTAAGGAATGTGCTGTGGATGACCAATTATGTGCGCTTATGTTGAGATGACCAATTCTGCGGGTCGAAGCAAATTCTGAAGGCTTAAGTGGAGATGACCAATTCTGCGTGTCGAAGCCAATTATAAGGGCTTAAATGGAGATGACCAATTCTGCGGGCTTATGTTGAGATGACTAATTCTGAGGGCTTAAGTGGAGATGATCAACTCTACGGGTCGAAGCCAATTATGCGGGCTTATATTGAGATGACCAATTCTGTGGGTCGAAGCCAATTCTGAGGGCTTAAGTGGAGATGACCAACTCTGCGGGTCGAATCCAATTATGTGGGCTTAAATGGAGAGTGATCGATTCTGTGGGTCGAAGCCGATTCTACGGGCTTGAAGATGAGGGTGACCGTTCTGCGGGCTTAAGTAGAGATGGCCAATTCTGCGAGTTGAAGCCAATGTTGAGGGCTTAAGTGGAGATGACCAATTCTGCGGGCTTAAATGGAGATCACCAATTTTGAGGGTCAAAGCAATTCTGCGGGCTTATCTTGAGATGACAAATTATGCGGGTCGAAACTAATTCTGCGGGCTTGTGTAGAGGTAACCAATTCTGTGGGTCGAATCTAGGAGTGCAATCAGTACGGGTTTTTACCGTACCGTACCGTACCATTTTGGTCCGAAAAAAAATGGTTTTGGTTTCATATTATGAAATATCGAAAATCGATTTTATCGAAACTGAAAATACCGTAAAAAATTTGGTTGGTTTTGGTTTTTAGATACAAAAAACCGATTTACCGAATTTATCGTACCGATATAGTACCAAAATTACTGTACCGAAATACCGTACCAAACTTTTTGTGCAATGTCAAATTATTTTGGGTATCATACTACTTCTATTTATTTTATTTCTCATGAGTGAGTTTTTATATTCTCTTTGAATTTAAATTTATTTATTTGAGTATTTGGTTTAAGTGTTAAATAATCATGTTAATTAAACATATATTTTGTTTAATTAATCAAACATTTAACACAAAATGAATTAGGCAGCATTTTGTTAAAATAAAAAGAGCCATTTATTTTGTTGGCTATATTTCCGTTTCGCCCTTATTTCATTTGGGCTTTATATTGTGGTTTGTGTAGAGATCTTTTTTTAGGGTTTCCCTTTCATTTTTTTACCTCTTTCTCTCTCAAAAAGTGTGGCCGTCATTTTTGTTTGAGCTCTCTCTCTCTCTCATTTTTTTTTCTTCTTCAACCTTGGGTTGATTTTGAGAAATAATTTTTTGGGGACTTTTATTTGAGAACACCATTTTTTTGTTTTGAGATATGGCTTTTGATTTGGTGTGGTTACTTCATTTTGAGATCGGGTTTTCGGTGACAATTTTTTCGACGCCAACTGTATTCGGATCTGAGTTCCCTCCGTGTTTTCCGGTGATTTTTTTTCCCGACGAGTTGACTTTTTCGGTGAGTTGGCTTTTTCGGCGAAGGTTTGTTTTTCCGGTGTTGGAGGTGTGGATGATTTTGACTTTTCGGCGAATATTTTTTGAGGTAACAGCTCCCTCATTTTTTTAGGCTCATCATCTTGGCTCACTCTCCCCAGGCACCAGCTCCCTCATCTTGTCTCACTCTCCTCCGGCTCCGACAAAAGCAAATCGATTAGTTTGGTCTCGTATCTGCTTAAATCTATTGTTCCAAATGCTAGAAATTGTACCTGTTTGTGTATGTTTCTAATTGTTCCAAACAACTAGAAATGCTAGAAATTGTAATAGCTAGAAATGCTAGAAATTATAACAGCTAGAAATGGGTATATCGAAATATATACCAGATTTACCGAATGCATAAACCGATTTGAAATTTTGGTATTTACCGAGAAAAAACCGAATTGAAACCGAAATTACCGAAACAAAAAAAAACCAAAAATACCAAAAAAATCGAAAAACCGATCAGTTTGGTTTTAGTTTTTGTTTTGATGTACCGATCGATAAATTGGTATGGCAAGGTTTTACCATATAGAATGTGGTTTTGGTATTGGTAAGGGGTCGTTACTGACTATACCGTACCGGTTGCACCCCTAGTCAAAGCCAATTCTGCGGGCTTGTGTAGAGGTGACCAATTCTGCGAGTTGAAGCCAATTCTGAGGGCTTAAGTGGTGATGTTCTCGAGGAACTCTGTCGAGGAAATTACCCTGTGTTGCCGGGGAGCCGATTGCTGGGGAAATCTTTATGATTTTGGAGATCTTGGGGAGGAAAGGCAAATTTGATGTTGTAACCTCCACTGGGGGAGTGATTAGGTGGTCCAGGTATTTGACGTATTGCTCGGGGAGGTTTGGGACCTTTGGGGTATAGGAGGCGATCCTTAGAGATCCTCCGGGGACGTTGCCGGGAGAAGATTCACTTGGCTTTTGAGAGTTCTGCTGGGGAAATAAGGGTTCCACTTGAGGGAGTGTGAATTTTTCTTAGTGAAAATGCTCTAAGTCTTTCCTGGGGTTTTTAGGAATTTTCTGAGGATTTTTCAGGGTTTCCTGGTACTTTTTAGGAATTTCTGTACGAAAATTTAAGGGAGTTACCGGTCGGCATGGTGTATAGGGTGCCATTAGGCAGTGGCACGGTCTTTTGGACTGCCTCGGGAAGGTAAAGGGGCACTGCCAAGCGGTAGATAGGGGGTCAGTGCCGATCGGCATGATCCTTGGCATCCTATATAAAGGGGGCGAATTCCCTTCATTTTTCACAGCTTCTTGCCTTCTCTTTTTCTACAATTTTCCTCTATAAATCGTTCTAGCATTTCGTAATCTGAAAAATGGCCGCTTTTGTGAGCACTACAGTTCATCGAGAATGGTTGGCTATTGATGACTGGGCAAACGTGGAGTGGAGGGCCAGGGCGCCTCTTACTTTGGGGAGCGAGAACTCTTTTGATGCATTCGAGCTAGTTACAGATTAACGAACCTTATTGCGGGAGCCATCGCGTCATCGCTCTTCGAGGGTGGTGAACCCTGGCGGTTATGTAAGTAAAAATGACCTTTGGCATTCCTTTTTTGTGTTTTCCTCTTTTCCTGGATTTTGATAAGGATTTTTCTTTTTGACGGTCCGATGTCTCTTTGAAGAACATGTGTGCCCGCGGGACGACGGGGCTTAAGGATGTCTGGGAGCATCTTCCACCTGTGGTGCGTTGGGTGGTATCATCAACGGGGTTTGGGAGGTTGGCGTCTGCGCTGGATGAGACGTCTCATTCGATAACAGTCTTGTGCGCTCTGGGGGAGAGATGGTGGGACACTACCCACACCTTCCATTTTGGCTTCGGGGAGATGACTGTGACTCCCATAGATGTGCAGTAGCTTCTGGGGCTGGATTGTGATGAAGAGAAGATAGAGGTGTACCGCTCCCTGCGGGTGAGATCGGAGGCGGTGCGGGCGGCGCTCGGTGACGTGGGGAGGATAGTATCTGGGTATTCCATTCGATTATCCCAGTTGAAGGATGTTTTGTTGGGTAGGGTGGTTGACGTGGAGGACGGGCTGCAGGTAAGGCAGATGGCCCGATTGTTTATCTTGCTAGCACTGGGGGGCTTTATGGTGGCGTCGAGCGGCGACGTCGTCCACTTATGGTTCTTGCTGTACTTGAGGATGTTTTTTAACATTCCTTTCTATGATTGGGGGAGCCTGACTTTGGCAACCCTCTATTTTTCTCTGGATGCATTCAGTCGGTGTTGTCGGCAAACTTTTACTAGAGCCATGTATCTTCTTGAGGTATTCTTTAATTTGCGCATTTTCCCTTCATGCATTCGCACGTTCCTTATGCATTTCATTTTTTTATTGTAAGTTCTTATCTTTGACAGACGTGGTTCTATGAGGTGATTGGGTGTAATACCCATCTGATCGCTCTGAAGGATGAGACTTTTGGGGACTTCTGTCAGTTGTATCGATGGAGCAAGGCCAATCGGCAGTCGAGGGGATCTCTTTCTCTGGAGGCGGTTCGTCAGGTCTTGAATGGCCTGACTAGTGATAGGGTAAGACTTTTCCTTAGTTCTGTTCTTTATATGCTTTGATTTTGTATTGGCTTATACTTTCTTGGGATTTTCAGGTGACCTTTTACCCTTGGGGGATTTCTATTCAGGACACGGGGTTGACTGGGGTGAACGCGCAGCTGCGGTGCTTACTGACGCATGAGTTTGGCCACTCTTGGTATCTTGGGGAGAGGGTGGTTCGACAGATTGATGCGGAGGAGGTGCTGGTGCCACCTGCGCGGCCTCCTATGTCTATGAGGCAGGAGCGGCTGTTGCCGAAGGATGCGAGGATCGTCGCGATTATTGGAGAGTCCTACCTATTATACACCGATACAGCTGTGCCATATGATTATATGGACTTTGTGATGAGCTGGATGATGGCGCCCAACATATATGATACCTTTCCTTTCCCTCCTGCGAGTTCGAGTCGGCCGGTGGGGTCCTCCCACAGCGGTGGTGGTCCGTCGACGTTTACGATGACGGCGACTTCGGAGGTTCCCTTCGTGCGGTTGCATACCCCTTCGTACAAAATTCGGTGGGCTGATGGAGGGATGGTGCCTATATTGCATCGTCCTCATGCGATGGATTCAGAGGAGTTGGGCGTGACAGAGGAGGTACTTCATCCTGTGGTATACCTTTCTGTTCCTCTCTTTTTTGATTTCTTTTCTGCTTTGATATCGATTCTGCCTTTTCTTACAGCAAGACGGGTGTCGACCACTTGGTTGAGGGATATCAAAGACTGGATATCTTCGGCGACTGCCCATATTTGGGATGCGATCCCGGTTCCTTCTTGCTTGGTGTTGTCTGCTTCATCTGGGGAAGAGTCTGGCTCGGGTAGCGGTGGTGCGTCGTCTCGTCGCAGAGGGAAGAGAGCGCATCGCAGGGATGAAGTTTAGGTTAGAGGGGGATAAATATTAGGTGAGAGAGAGACAGAGAATTTGGGTTCGGGTTGAGTCCCATTGTTTTTCTGCTTTTCTTTATTTTCCTGCAAAATGATGTAACACAGAAACATATCTATGCAATGGAAATGAAGTTTTTTTTTCTTATCTTCTGTTAGTGATGAATGAATGCATGCACATGCGCTTTTTACTTTGCTGCTGAGACCGTAAAAAGAAATATTTTGGGATTTTGAAGGAAAGTTTTAAAGGTGAGAAATTATACGAGGGATTTTTGAAATTCTGTTGAGAAAATCAAATTATTTTTATTGAGTTTTCTGATTTTGACAAAAAAGGAAAATTTCCAAAAGTAGGGGTTGCCGATGGGCAAGCCCCTTGTCCTGCCTATCGGTAGTCAAGTCCAGTCCCATCAATTCAAAAACCTTGATGGTTATCCCCTTTAGCCTTTTGTACTTTGTCGGGCAGGATTCCCTCCGATTTCTGTAGGGGTTATGTCTTTTGTGAGGGTTTGCAACTATAAAAAGGGGTAAGGGTGGAGTATTTCCATCACACATTCACACTTTTATTTTCCCACATTCTCACGTGCTTACTATTTCTTAATCTTGCAAGATGGCTCTCCCTGGTAGCATTGAGTTTGCTAACTACCTCGAAGCCCTGGAAGCAATGTGCTCTTATAATATCGACTACGATGCTTTCAAAACGTGTTGAGTCTGTTTATGGCGCAATCGGCCCATTGAGTGGAATATACTAATGGCAGCGGTACAATTTTGGTACCCCGAAGACCATGTATTTCGCTTTGGGTTGGATGAGGTTTGTCCTACCTACGAGGAGTTTTCTGCCATGCTGGGGATAAATCCCAGCGTTACTACGACTTTACCTGAATTTTCCCGTTCTCCCAGGGATTTGTTAGCCGGGCTTCTTCGTATTTCACCTTCGGCGGCTAGGCCATTGGTCGCTAGAGGAATGATCTCCCTTTCGGCGGTATTACAATCCGTGCATTTGCAGGAGGTTGGCGATGCTGGATACGCCTGAGCCGTTGTTCTGGGCTTGGTTTCAAAATTATTGCTAGTGATTGGGGAACTGCTGGTGGACCCACAACTTGCGGCCATTACTTCATGGATGTCATATCGTCGCAATCCTGCGACGGTGATACTAGAAGAGACTTTAAACGACCTGGATGCCTGGCGAGAAGGTCGTTATGACTTTCTGAGGGGTATCCTTGTAATGCTGTTCATGTGGTTATCTGAAAGACTTCGCCTGGTGACTACTCCAGAATGTCCTTTATCGGTTGTACCCAACTTCTTCTCGCGTCATTTTATCAGTGTTGGCCTGGGTATTAAGAGCTGGGAAAACTGGTTCGTGGAGCATGAGGCTCTAAATCTGTACGAGTCAGTGCCTTGGTGGGGACAGCTGCTGCCTATTCTAGAGCTGGAAGAATATCCGTACATTCGGCTGGTTGGTCTCAGACAGACCTCTTTCTATTTCCCTTAGCGGCTTCTGCGCCAATTTGGCTGGGAACAGGTCGTGCCACCTCGGACACTAGATTTCTTTCCGGTAGAAGATTTGACTGAGCGTCTGCGCATGTGGCTTGGATCTTTGTGGGAGAGTCGACGTTCGTCGACCCATCCCTCTTAGTCTGTTGGGAGAGTTTGGCACATCCCTGGGGATTATATGAAGTGGTTGTGGAGGAGAGTAGTTAGTAAGATGTTGGAAGTGGAGACTGGACAAAGATGGTTTGCCTTATTTAATACCATGGAATGAGGTGTGGTAGTTTTTCCGAGGCTGGTTCGAGCCTATCGATCCATAGAGCGTCTGCGACACTCTATTCAGGCAGGGGACGCTTGGGGACCCCAGGATGTAGATGATGATGACGGAGCAGGCTCCTCTGGTAGCTTTGGATAGGACTCTTGGAGAGCCTATTTTGTAATGGAAAATAAGTGTGGGGATTTTATTTGGCTTTGAAGGTAGGGGGAGGGAATTATCCGTTCCTTTTCTTGTGTAAATGTATCGTAATTTCTTATTAGTGAAATAAACAAGTTTTTGATCATCCAGCTATGCCTTTTTGATGATTTTTTTTATTTTTGAATTATCTATACCGATCGCTAAGGCATACATAATCCTTTTGTTCAAGTACATGTTAGAATGAACTATCGTTCTCGAAGATAAGAAAAGAATAGTTTTTTTGTGAAAAAGAAAGGGCCGTGCTCATGTAAAATGTGTGAGCTGCCTACGTACCTTTGGGGTTTTGATTTTTTTTTAATTTTCTTGAAAATGGTTTTTGTAGAGGATCAGGCCCACGTAGTTCTGGAGAGAGGGAAATGAAGATTTCTTTTAGAATAGAGGGGAGATGAGAAGAGTCATAGTGCGCCAAGATTTTGGACTAGGCGTAGAATTTCTTGAGACGGTCCAGGTTGACTGGATGAGCCATCTCTTCTCCATCTAAGTCGGTGAGCATGACTGCACCGTCGGACAAGATCTTCTTGACGATGTATGGTCCGCTTCAATTGGGCTTGAATTTCCCTCTAGGGTCCCAAATGGGCTCTACTATCTCCTTGAGGGCTAAATCCCTTCTCAGAGACCGCGGTCCTTGACTCTCTTATTAAATGATCGTGCTATGCGGCGATGGTACCCTTTTATGTGATACAACGCCTTCAATCTCCTTTCGTCCAAGAGTGACAGCCCCAGTGTCTGTAAGTCAAATGAATCCTCGGAGTCACTTCCCTCGGAATCTTCAGTATCTCTGATGAGAGGTTGTATATGGTGTTGGGAACTTTCGGCCCATGGGTAGCTGTCTTGGAAAAAGATCTCCATTCTGAGTTTCATCTTTTTGTCTGTATGGTCATACCATAGTTTCGAAAAGTCATAAAAGAGGAAATCCTCATCCTCTTTGATGAATCATCCATTCAAGGAGTTACCTGAGATGGTATGGATGTAGTATAGTTTTCTCTTTGGTCAAGACTGTCAGATCATTTTGAGCTCCTGTTCTGATGGTTGATACCCCAAACCACAAGAAGGGAAAGCTTTCTTCAATTCAATGATATAAAGTATCCCTTGTTGTCTTTGTCCTAGCCCCAGTCCGGGCATGGAGTTTTTGTTTTTGAACATCTGAATCTTATTGATATTGCCATGAGGGTCGTATTCTGGACAAAGCCTTTCTTTGAAATCGTCCCCTGCCATGAGTAGGAGTGGCTCAACTCGGAATCCTGATAGGAGCATAATATTTGACCCGTGCTGTACCTTAAGGATTGGACTGCTGGTACTTGCACCCTCGGTATTATTGTTGTCGCCCAAAATGGTGATTACTCATTCGTCGGTGAAGAACTTCAATTTCTAATGGAGTGAGGAAGACACACCTTTGATACTGTGGAGCCAAGATTGTCCGAGTAATAGGTTGAAATAAGTTGGAATGACAATAACTTAGAATTCAACGATGAGGTTTATAGAGCCATCCCCTATTACAAGTTTTATGGATCCCATCACCTCCCAATGGATATTATCGCAAGCACGTACAATATCGAAAGTTGGAGCAAGATCACTTTCCTTCAGTCTTAAGCATTTGAAGGTTCTTAGTGGGAAAACATTCAAGGCGGATCCATTATCGACAAGAGAGAGTGGTACGATCTTCCCCATAACTTCGACGAAGATGTTGAGTGCATAATTGTGATTTGGCACAATTTTGGGGATTTCTTCTTCGAAAAAGGATAGTATTCGGGTAGAGGTCAAGGATCCGACTAAATTTATCGCCTCTTCTGGTGTATTAGAGGGAGGAGCTGTGGGTCCAGTGAGTGACTTGATCAAAGCATTTCTGTACAACTGAGAAGACATGAAAAGCCCCCATAGAGTGATGTTAGCTTGAGTTTTCTTCAGTTGATCGAGGATCTTGCTTTCCTCGAGGGTCATTTCGGGCATAGGAAGGTTTTCAACGCCCTTCCCCTTATCATTGGCTGGTAGTGAGCTTGGGATCTAGTAATGCCTCCTTGATATGGTCATATGATTTACTGAAGAAGGGAAGAGCATAAACCCCGTTTCTTCATCGATCTCAGGTTGTTCTGCTACCTTGTTTATTTCTCTTAGGAGCTCCTAAAATGATATCATCCCACACATGTCGGCTACCAGGCCAATTTTCTCGAAAACTTATTCTTTATTTGAATCTTCGAGTTCTTCCCCCCATTCGGTGGAAACAACTCTGTCTTTCCATGTAAAGTCAATGCATTCCACAACTTTAATGGCATTTTCATACACGTCTTCCCATTCTGTGGGGATATGTAAGGGTGAAAGGACCAGGCGCCCTTGTAACTTCAGAGTATCAAGTAACTCGGTCATATTACAAATATCATTGGTTTGGTGAAAGGCGCAATGGGCGTCTGCCTTGAAGTTTCTTGGGAGTGGATTTGCCAATAGACGGAGATCCAAGGGTTTGATAAGGTTTCGGCTTAGCAGATCTTGATAAACTTTGGAGAGGAGAGCATGGAGCTCGGTGTTTTCCTTTTAGACTAGGACAGGGAGGCTTTCTGGTGCCCATGAAGTGGTCGGTTGAGAGATGTTATTGATGGTTAAGACTGTAGTATTGGCAGGTTTTTGGGAGTGAACTGTCCAGACACTTTCTTTGGTTCAACTTCTGTTTTAGCAAGAACTTCCTCGATTTCCACTCCTTCTTCTCTAAGAGCTCGGAAGTGGGGATAGTATTGTCCTCCCATGGTTGCTCGGACATGGGACAAGAAATTCTTCTTCACTATGTTGACTTGCTCTTCCTCGGAAGGCCGATTGGTCATAGTAGCTGCTTTTTACCTCCATCGGGCTATGAAGTTACTGACTGAATCCCCAGAGTTCTGTTTGAGCAACTCTAAATCACGGCAGGTGACCTTAAGCTCTTCATTGTACTTGTACTGCGACATGAATTCTCGGGCCACATCATCCCAGCTACAAATTTTAGACTCCTAGAGAGACAAAAACCATCGGAGAGCGCTATCCTTCAGAGTTTGCAAAATAATTGGGCCATCACTTCTTCAGAAGCCCCTAGGAGAGTCATGGAACGGTGATAACTGCGAAGATGAACAATCAATGGTTCACTTACTCCGAATTTCTCGATATTCGGCATCTTGAACTTCTCCGGTAACTTTACCTTAGGATAAGGAGACATGTGGGTGTAGTCCATGTAATTTTCGGAGACTCAGACATGGTTAAACTTCTTAGTTAGCATCTTGAGATCTTCCTTAACCTTATTCAACTCTTCCTCTTTTGGATCAACGATCATAGGCAAGCTAGCCCCAGGCTGGACAAGGTTTGGCATAGGCAGTTGGGCAGGCGGCGACCCATTAACAGGAGGGACACGAGGAGCATGCTGAAATTCTTCAGGAACCCAGATAGGCTCTGGTGGACCCATAGCGCGAGGGAATAGAGCTTCGGTCTTTTGAGGAATAGGAACCTGGTTTCCTTGCATCTCCCGGACCTTAGTCTGAAGGTTGTCAATCTTGGATACGAGCTGAGCTAAAATTGTCGTCAGATCTGGCTGTGCAACTGGTACTTGATCTGTGTTCTCCATGGAAAATGGATGGATATTGGACTAAAAAAAAGTAACAGGGGAACAGTCAGAATTTCGGGGTGATTTGACTGAAGACCGAAGCCAATAAGGAGCCAGGCCAAGGACGTGCGATCGACCTGAGAGGGCGTAAAATGGGATTTATTTTTAACAAAAAGGATGAAAATATTTTTGACATTTTTTCTTTTTGAGATTAAAAGACAAAATATTTTTGGATTTTTGGTAATGAAAGGAGAACTATTTTTGGATTTTTGATAAAGAAAGGAGAAATGTTTTTGGAAGACGGGTCTCATTATTATTATTATTATTATTATTATTATTATTATTATTATTATTATTATTATTATTATTATTATTATTATTATTATTATTATTATTATTATTATTATTATTATTATTATTATTATTATTATTATTATTATTATTATTATTATGTTCTCCCTTGTATTAAATTCTCCTAAATGCAAAATGAAATGCCGGATGGGACCCGATCCTAGAAAAGTTGGTTTTGTAATATATGCAAAGCTATGGCTGGACTTGTAACTAGGCTCACGGTCGGGGTCCCGTTTTAAAAATGCGTGAAAATTTGGGTGGCTGGCCGACCCGAAATTTTGGCAGAGTTTCGGGTTGAAATCGGCAATCTAACTTGTGTGTCCTAGGCTTGACACCTATATGTGGGTATGCAGTTGGTTGGGTGAATCGGAAAGGGTTCCCCCCTTTGGCGTGACTTCCACGATATACGTCTTGCTCTTGCGGGTAATCGGTACATGTGAATAAGCCATTTGATATACCTGAGTGTACGTGAATTGCCTCACTATATACTTCATGGAGACGGTACGTGTGAGAGAGAATTCGATATACTCTGCATACATGAACGAGTTCCATGCGATATACCTCCCGTCATGACTTCGGTCAAGTGGTATAATACGGGGGAACCGTTCAATATACGTCGAAGGTACTTGGCCATCACGAAGTGACCCTCCAGTTACTGGATAAAATTTGGTCAATCACAATTCTCTTTGGTGATGTCGTGTGAATCATGCATGATTATCTTATTAGTATCTTATGATGAGAATGTCTTTATTGATTATACCAAATAGGGAGCAAAGTATAAGTACCAATGGTACACCAGGTATGGATGGGTGATGCGTGCAACATATGGATATATGTGATCCTAGGTTCACGTGGTGTGAAGTGTACATGGAGAATTTTTCTACAAGTGTGTGAATAGAAGCATAAGTATGCGGTACACATGGAAAAGGGGAACATGCAAAATGGAGGAAAATATAAACAAGCATAACATCCATGTAAATAGAGTCTAGACCTCAAAATAAAAATCCCTAGCAGAGTCGCCACTGTGGCCACCCCCCCCCCCATCCTCGCGGCGGGTGAGAGAGGAGGATCCTAGGTCCTGCGCGTCCCTCTCGGGAGCGCTTAGGCCGTCGTCGTTGATGAGGTAAAAAATGTATAGAGATGGAGTCGCGAGTCTATTTTCCTCAAAACAGACAAAAGAAAAGGGAGCCAACCCGAAGGACAGCATCCAAAGACACACTGATACATACGAAACCAAAATGATTCGAAAAAGGGTCCAGAGGCTAAGTTACGAAATGGGAAGGCGTTAGGCACCCATTTCGCCCTTACGGTCTCTCATGGGTTGTTGTTATTTTCCTTTATTTCCCCTTGATCTGTGTGCATGTGTATACATAGTGGAGATAGGAATCATTGACTTGTATCATGGAAGAAATAAAGCGAGTCATCCGTAGGAATGTTCCTAAGAATAATATAAGAAAATAGGATTTGCGCGATTATCCTCGCGTTGATCGTTATAACGGAGAGATAACGCACATGGAATAATACGTCACTAAGAACAAATATATGTACATATATATATATATATATATATATATATATATATATATATATATATATATAAATTAAGAGAATCGAGTTTAAAGAATATAGAGAAAATAAAAAATGAGAGAAAATTAGGAAAAGGACTCGAGTCACGGGTTTTACCCCGAGACGCCTACGTAGCCTATAGAGGAATCAAAGTACGCGTAGTTCGCATGCAAAGTGAGGGGTGGGATTTATCCTATAAATCCAATCGGGGCTTCTCTTATGGGTGTGTGTAAAAAAAAGTGTTTAGTTGTGAGAAAAGTGTAAGAAAAGTGTGAGGATTCCCGTTTGGAATTTATGAGCAAATCCTTTTTTTTCTTGTTTTTTGGGTTTTATTTATATGAAAATAAGAGATGTGCAATAATACTAAATAAAAAGTATATTAGGATATGTGAGATGAGAGAATAAAAGTGCTAAGTAATAAGACAAGTTAATGCGAATTTATGAGAATTTAAGGAGAGAATTGAGAAAATTGGACCTTCTTGAAGATCTTGAGCTTGATCTTGAACGTTGGAGAGAAGCCCTTGCACTTGGATGATGATGAATGGTAGTTAATTCACCAAGTTTGATGAAAAGGATGATGAAAAGTGAAGGTTGGAAAGGGATTTGGGTGTGGAAATCACGCTGACTTCGAGAGAGGTTTTCTGGATTCGCTGAGAGTGAGGTATTTCAGATTTTGGGCTCCTCCTGCAATGAGTTTAGGCCCTCCTTTTTTATAGGCCCATGGAATTGCCAATCGGCATAGCTCTGGTCATGCTAATCGGCAGGTGCGTTTAGGCACACTGCCGATAGGCAGGGTCTGGAACTTGTCGTTTGGCAGTCTCTTTCAGGCTCTTTCGGAAAATCAGTCATAGAGAGAGAACCATTGATCTGAATTGTACACGGGCAAACCGTTGGAAAAGTTAATTCAGAGATCTTTGAAAGTCCTTTGGACCGCTCCCGGGTTCGGGAGTTGACTTTGGGTCAAATGTGGCTCTGAAGCGCTCATCGGTCATTTGAATGGGGAAATTTTGGACGAAAATGGATCGTTCATCCGTATGGTAAGTCAGAATCGCGCACGGGGAAGATCGTTGGAAATTTTAGGAGATGTACTTCAACATTCCAACGAGTTTGACCTGGTTTGGGGAGTTGACTTTGGTCAATCGGGCCCTGGAAGCATTCGATGACCTTTCGAAGTAAAACGAATCGTTCGTCCTTACTGTAAGTCAGAATCCTGCACGGGGAAGCCCGTTGGAAAGGGGTTTTAGTGACCTTTGAAGATTCATTCAGTATCGATTGAGCTAAAGAGTTAAATTTGGTCAAACGGAGCTCGGGAGCGCCCGGTGGCCTCCCGATCGAGTTTCGGGGGAAAACGGGTCGTTCATTTGCATGGTAAGGCAGAATTGCGCACGGGATGGACCGTTGGAAAGGGGATTCAGTGACCTTTGAAGATTCATTCTGTCTCGATCGAGCTGAAGAGTTTAACTCTTGGTCAAACGGAGTCAGGGAGCGTCTTATGGCCTCTAGATCAGTACCTGGGGAATGACTCGGGTTCAATGATGACGGGAGGTGCTAGGGACCTAATGAGAGTTTAGGGGGTAATATAATGGTGTGTCTAAAGTCGTTGGTTATTTTCTATCGTAGTTCGATGTGAGATCCCGACGCGGTAGCCCGGATGATGTGAGTATTCTCTGGATTATGATAGCATTAGAGACCCGCATCCAGTAAATTTATTATGGTTTGGGATGGCGGTTATATATATATATGATGTGATAATAAAATACGTATATATTTGTGCAAAAAAATATATACAGGCATACTGAATTAAAATGTGAAAATTTATAACTAGTGAAAACTTGTTGGAAATGGTACAATAAATTATAATTGAGAATTATAATGATCAGCGAATGTGAAAGCTAAATAAATAAATTATGCATGATGGGATAGCGTATATAATTTAATGATACTTGGGAACTATTTAGGTGGGTAGCATAACTACGTGATTAAAATGCATAAGTTAGGTGTGTACTTTAGATGAAAGGTGAGTATTGTCTCTTGAGAGAGTGTGGTACCAATTTAAATATGAGTAAATGGATATACATTTATTTATGCATTTTAATTACTTGCAAAATATTTTCAAAACCTTTTAGGTGTCCAGCCACAAGGACGCCAGGCGTAATCATCTTCCCAGGTATCGGAGCTGCGATAATTGTGGGACCTTGCAGGACTTGGGGTAGTCGTTTCTATTCTCAGATTCTGAACATGATCCTTTTCCATATTTGGGCATGTTGCCCATATGAGTCAAATTTATTTTAGTTTGTCTGAGTGTTGGAATTTATTGTATGGATATTACACCGATGGTTTATTCAGTTAAGTTTTGTATATAATGGATTTCTGTTTCAGACTTAATATGTGATTGTGGATTTTGATTATTATCTAAATGAATTATGGTTTGATTATAGTGCTGTTGTGTCACGTTAATTAAGATTAAAATTGACTCATGACTTAATTTAATAATAGGTGGTTAGTAATTAATTGGTTTCGACATTGATGCTAAGAATGAGTCAAATGAGGTTCTTATTTTATTTTAGTAGAGGGCTGGCCATACGTTATTTTAATAAGTGGAGTGTCACACCCAGGAGGTGGATTTATTACTTGGAGGAGTGAGAAATAATCTTGCATTATTAAATCTACTAAGGAAGCCGAAGTTGTCGTCAATTCAGAGGCTAATAAAGAGGCAATAAGGCTCAAGAACTTCCTATGTAACTTGGGTGATGTTACTTCAAGTGAAATTTGCTATTATACTGTATTATGTTCATAGTGGTACGATTTCAAGTTAGAGAGAACTCGTGTCCCCTAAAAGGGTTCAACACATTGAGCATAAGTTTCACCTAGTTCGAGATATTGAATAAGGTAGGTGATAAATTAATTTCCAAAGTTGCATCAGATAATGATTGGTTAATCCTTCTGCTAATAAGGTTATAGATTGTTGAGTATATATGTTAAGAGCTAGATCCTTGGACAGCGATGCTAAGAATAAGCCAGGTGAGATTCTTGATTTATTTTAGTAGAGAGTTGGCCACCCATTCTTTTAATAAGCGGGGTGTCACATTTGGTATTAGAGCATCAGGTTCTAAAGTCTTTAGCATTTGTGCAGACTTATTACATTTCTACCGTAGTGTTCTTTGATGTAGAGACCTATGTTTAGGACTATTAATTCATATTATGATGTACGTTCTCCTAGTATTATGTATAATGTAAGTTAATCTTATACGAGTTTAGTTAGGGCTTCGTATACCGAATAATTTAGGACAACCAGCGAGGGCCGTTAGGAGGAATGTAGGAGGAAAGGCTCAGCCAGAGCTACAGAGAATTCTTCCCCTAGTGAGTAAAGTAGAAGTCACTACTATTGTTACGCAGGCAGTTAATACCGTGATGACTGCTAGAGCGTAATAGTTTCCCCAAGCACCGTCACAGTAGATGGTGGTGCCAATTCAGATTCACCCAATGCAGTCGATACGTGAAAGAGTCGGAGAGCTTTTGAGAAGTCCTATTCTCAAGTGTTCTAGGAAAGTGCGGACGTGTATTAGCTAGCCAATGGAAGGTAAATTTTCAAAGGCAATTGCATATGGTGGAGTGCAGTGACACTCATGATTAAATTTCGAGCAATTTTTAAGATCTTAGGAGCAGCGTTGTAGTGATGGGAGTTAGTCACCACATCTGAGAAGAGATATGCTAGAAAGTATCGAGGAATTTGGGTGCGATTTGACCTTAAATGCTTTCATATGCTGTTCAAATAGAGATGCGAAGAAAATTTATGTATTTATTATAAGAGGGTTGGACATAGGAGGAAAAATGTGCTTGTTTACCGAATTTCGTACCCAACAAGGTGATTACGGAGGAGAATAGGGTCCTTAAGTTTGATGATGGACTCGTGGGTAGGATACACAATATTTTTGAGCACTAAGCTTGAATGACTGGCGTCGATGTCATCAATGTCATACTTTTACATCAGCACTTTCATGTGAAAGGAGCCAAAAGCGTGGGAAAGTCTAGCCAGCAGAGTAAGACTGGGTTTATCAGTGTTATAGGACACCACTAGAGAAATATTTTGGCAGGGAGATACGTTTTAAAGGAATTAAATCAAGGGAATTATGATAGAGTGATGGTGGATTTATATAAGTCCATCAAGACCAATAATGCATTCCACAAGTTCAACGAAGCTAAGGGAACAACAGGGTAGCCATCGGGTCGAGGCTACTAGTGACAGAAAGAAGGAAACCCTGATATGGCCAGCAAGGCGAGAGACATGGAGATTATGTAGGTTGGTGATTTTTATGTGGAGATAAGGACCACTTATGTCAATATTATTCATAGAGAGTTAAGGAGACAAGAGTAGAGTGCCCATCATGGACAATAATTACAGTAATTTTTAGGAGAGTTCAGATGTGATTTTTACGTACAAGAACCATTTAAATAGCCAAAGATATTGGCAATTGAAAGTATAAATTTATCCATGGGCTGATAGGATAGGTTCGACGTGATACGAGTGCATCATAGTATCTGAGTTAACACTAGATTTGCGCGTGAAACAAACTTATTAGATGTATCGTTAAATCACTTTTGAATGTATTTTTACCGTTAAGTAATGAAACTCACTTTAGTTCCATTTACATGAGAGCAGGTATGGACACTGGGAGGATATATTTTTGGATATTTTCTAGTTTAGAGAGATGTTATGCTGGTATGATGTTATCCTAGGTATGGACTGGTAATCAATAGTGAGTGATGGTGGACTGTTACAGTAACGCTATCGTGTTCGATGTTTTAGGCAAGATATATTATTTTTGCAATATTTCACCTGAAATAGGGTTGAGTCGCGTATATATTATATTGCATTGGAGACTTTGGATAATATTATTGTCTCATTATATTCGATTTCAGTGCATAAGGACTATACTGATGTGATTCAGGGCATATCAGGTTTATCGCCGAGCGGAGAGATTTAGCTCGTTATTAATTTAGAGTGATCATTTAACCACCATATTACAATACTCCTTTTAATATGTGGGAGTTGAGTATTAGACTCATACGTTTAGGGGATAGAATTTTGGGTATCCCGTTAATGTGCTTTTGGGGTAAAGGATGTCGATAACCGATAATGCTGAGTGATAAGGCATTGAGGAAATTCCTTGATTTGATTGATAATGTGTGTCATTTCGTGCAAAGCATTAATAAATTTCGATAATAGAGAGACGTTGTTGGATGCTGGGGCATCAATTTTGAATCTTAATCTTAGCACGTGTGGAGAAATCTTTGAGCTAAGAGCTATTATACAACATAAGGCCCGAAGAACCGGATAGTGCTGTATGGGAAACACTAGAGAAATTTTTACAACACTAGAGCATGAGTGGTCAATCTTTAGGAAAATAAATTCGCGATTAGTGGGATGCTTGATAAACCCTTATCGTATAGCCGCACCGATCATGTTGGGGTCGAGTTTGAGATAAAATGTTATGTGTGTAATGTCCGTACTTATATGTACAGGTTACAAGGTTTGTGGGCGCCCTAGTTAGTTCGATTTTTAGAATCATCCGAGGTAAAAGATACATGGTAATAAATATGTTGAACCATATGCATGTCTAGAAGTAGAAGTAGAATTGGAGAAGTTTATCCCACTCATGATTTGGAACTAGCTGCAGTTGTTTTGCCTTGCGAATTTGGAGGCATTATCTCTCGGGGGAGAAATTTAGTTTATTCACGGATCATAAATCACTATTGTAAAAGGATCCCTATATGTGATAGCATAGGTGGTTGGAATTCACGAAGGACTATTAGTTTGATAGTCAGTATTACCTAGGTAAGGCTAACGTGATGGTAAACGCATTCATCCGAATGCCTACATTATAGTTGGTAGTAGTGTGGAAGGCTAAGTGGGGTGAACTTTATCAGGCTGATTCAGTTGCCAAGGCTTATATGGCAGTGTTGACCAGCACACCCGAGATTGTGTTACAGGTTATGAAAGCGCATGCAGGAGATCAGTTTTGCCAAGACAGGGTGAAACAATTATTAGCAAAGGGAGCGAAATCCTACCAGATCAGTTCTAAGGTAGGTTTACGCTCCAATGGTAGACTCGTGGTCCCAAATGATAGGGATTTGAAACATGCAGTTATGATAAAATCCCATGGGTTGAGATTTGTTGTACGTTCTGGTGGAGACAAGATTAGGGGTGTGCAAAAAACCCGACCAAACCGACAAACCGACAAAACCGAGCCGAACCGAAAATTTTTGGGCCGGGTTTTTTTTAGGGTCGGTTCGGTTCGGTTTAATCAGGTATAAAACCGACAGGGTCGGCTCGGTTTTCGGTTTTGGCATAAAAAATCGATTTTGAACCGAACCGAACCGATTTAATTTTTATACTTTTTAATTTTATATTATATTTATATTAGTCTTGACATATTATATTATATTTTTTAATTTTATATTTATATTAGGTATTAAAAAAATATATTTTTTATTAAAATAAAGGAAAAAACTGAACCGGCCCTGTATAAAATCGGCCCTGTAAAAAACCGACGGGCAAACCGAACCGGCCCTGTCAAAAACCGACCCGATTCGGTTCGATTCGGTTCGGTTTTTCAGCATTTTCGGTTCGGTTCGGTTCGGTTCTCCTCCTCCAAAAACCGACATGGTCGGTTCGGCCCAAAAAACCCGGTCAAAACCGAACTGACCGACCCGTGAACACCCCTAGACAAGATGTATCTTGATATGTATCGACAATATTGGTAGATAAGTATGAAGCGGGATATAACTAAGTTTGTCTTGCAGGGTGCCACATGTCAGTTAGTAAAGATAGAATACTAGAGACCATCCAAAATGTACAGCCATTGGAAATTTCGGTGTGGAAGTGGGAAAGCATATCGATGGATTTTATTACAGGGATATTAACAGCATAGAGGGGTCACAATTCTATATGGGTGATATTGGATCGGTTAACAAAGATGGCACATTTTTGCCAGTACGGACAAATTGTACAATAGCACAGTACGCCCAGTTATTCATAGCCGAGATAGTACAGTTACATGGGTATCAACTAATATTATATTCGATAGAGATAAGATTTTTGTGTCGCATTTTTGGCAGAGTTCCAGGAGGCTTTGGGAACTGAGTTGCGGATGAGTACAACCTATCATCCACAGACTGATGGGATGACTGAGTGTGTGAATCAGATGTTGGAAGACATGCTTAAAATGTGTATACTTGATTTTAAAGGAGGATGGGAGCAGTTGCTTCTATTGGTGGAAATTGCGTATAATAATTCCTACCAGTTTACCATTGGGATGACGCCTTATGATATTTTATATGGCAGACCTTGTCATTCGCCCCTTGGTTGGCTAAGGGTGGGGAAATAATATGTTTCGCGAATTGGACGTGATTTAGAGTCGGACGACAGGGAGTGAGATAAACGAAGTTATTTTTGAATAGTTCAGGAGCGTCGTAAGAGTTACGTCGTCACGAACTGAAGAGTTAAAGACTGACGTAACTGGTAAAAAATTATTGTGGGTGTCTCCCAAGAAGGGTGTTATATAATTTGGGTAAGAAGGGAAGTTTACATCTAGGGAAGTGGGGCCTTTCCAACATTGAGATGATAGAGCCAGTGGAGTATAGGATCATCTTATTAGGGCATTGCTGGAAGATTTATGATAGTTTTGTATATCATTATATAGGTGAGACCTTATGAATGATAGAGTATAACAATATGAAATGATTTGAATAGACTTGTCGCTAGTCTTGGTCCATAGTGAGTAGGCCTTTAGACAGGATTATACCACTAGCGAGTGAATAGTGGTGGCACCAAAATGTTAGCACGAGTAGATTATGAGTACGTTAAGATACTATGTGGGTAAGGATTCAAAGTTTTTAATACCAGACTTACTCGAATTTCGGAGCCGAAATTCCTCCTCAAGGGGGGATGTAAGTTATATATATATAAATTAAATAAATATTAATTTGTAGTGAAATGAATTAATATTTATGTGATTATTTATTTGCTACTGTGCTACGGTAAATAAAATGGAATTAAGTCGTAAGCGAGTAAACGCGAAGAAATTTAATATTATCTCAATCGGGACACGCATGATCAAATTAAAATAGGTTGAGATGGGAAAATATTGCAAAGTGTCACGGGTGACGATTTCGAGTGCACAGTAAAAATAGTCAAAATTGAGTATCCGGAGGTTGTGTTCGGGTCTCAGGGCCTTTTTAAACTAATCAAGACTTACTTAGGTGACTTTTTGGCTCCTTAAGGCCATATGAAAAGCCAAAAACGGGATTTCAATCATAAAATGAAAGGTTTGGGGCCTAGGGAAGAGTTATTTTACAAATCCAAAGGTTAGAAGAGTTATACACAGAGTTAGAGAGTAAGTTAAGAGAATTGAGAAGAAATTTCAATAGTCTAAAGAAGGAATTGAAGAATTTTTGCAAGAACATTTTAAAAGTGAAGATTTGGGAAGAAAATTCTTAGAGGAGTATCAGTATCTTCACCAGATTCAGACCTACGAACATCAAGGCAAGTAATTAACTTGCTATTTAATTTGTATATGCAATTTTAGTAATATCATAGTTAGGACATACTATGTTTGGGAATAATTCGCACATAAAAATGATGGGATATTGGGGTATGATTTATAATTAGTAATTATTATGGAATTTGATTTTTTGGAGATTTAATGTTGATTGAGATAATTAGGTTTTTAATAGATTTTATTGATAGGAAAAATGAGACTTGAAAATGGTTATGGGATTATGTTACTAGAATGATGATATTCTTGGCTTTAGATAAGAATTCCCATGAATTGATGATAAAAATGTACTTTACAGTATAAAAATGAATTGAAACCATGTGTAGTTTGCTAAGAATTGTTATTAAGGAATTTGAGCTACTCATGTAATGTGTTAATTGATGAAATTGGTGAAAATTTCATATTACCAATCAAACATGTCATTCTACCTAGAGTCGAATCAATTCGGCCCTCTTGGAAAATCGATTCGGGTAGCGAATCGATTCAGGCTAGGAAGTCGAATCGATCCGGACCTGCTGTAAAATTAAGATAGGGTTAAATTTTTATTGGATGACAAAAATTGATTAATGTGTGATTTTTAAAAACCCGAAAATGGTTATTAGGAATTAGTATAAAATTTTATGTTACTGTTAAGGCCTTGGAATGAATGGGTCTTGTTCGAGGGCACAAACTAATATATTTGGGAATTAGATTTACACTTGAATACTTGTGTTGGAAATTCGGAATTTGGGGCACGGGATGAAGTGTCCAGAATTCATAATGCCATTTATGCCATTAGTGATAGGCATTCCTAAATAAATTATTGTGGAATATAAGCATGTATGGAAATTGTATATATATAATTATATTGATGTGAAAAATATAATTATATGGATATTATGACATACCCCTGTAAGGGCTATCATCGGAGGTTGCGCGAGTGAGTGATCTTCCTGAGCTAGAGAATGCAAGGTCAGTATTATTCACAGGTCATAATCGACATGCACGCTCCTATTAAGGTTGAGTCCGAGGTGAGGTAATTATGGGTATGGTTATTGATCACTAATCGAGAATTTTATTACTGCCTCCAACATCGTTGTTTATTTTCTATCGTAGTTCGATGTGAGATCCCGACGCGGTAGCCAAGATGATGTGAGTATTCCCTAGATTCTGATAGCATTAGAGACCCACATCCAGTAAATTTATGATGGTTAGGTATGACAGTTATACATATATAGTGAGCGATATATATGTATGTATATATATGTGTGCGTGCAAAATACGTATGATGTGATAATAAAATACATACATACATATATATATATATATATATATATATATATATATATATCTGTGTGTGTGTGTGCAAAATAATATATACGGGCATATTAAATTAAAATGTGAAAATTTATAACTAGTGGAAATTATTGGAAATGGTTCAATAAATTATAATTGAGAATTATATTGATTAGCGAATGTGAAAGCTAAATAAATAAATTATGCATGATGGGATAGCGTATAGAATTTAAGAATACTTGGGAACTAGTTAGGTGGGTAGCATAATTAGGTGATTAAAATGCATAAGTTAGGCGTGTACTTTAGATGAAATGTGAGTATTGTCTTATGAGAGACTGCGGTACCAATTTAAATATGAGTAAATGGATATATATTTATTTATACATTTTAATTACTTGCGAAATATATTCAAATGAATTTAGGCCTTGATCCACGCCAAAATATATTTTCAAAACCTTTTAGGTGTCCAGCCACAGGGACGCCAGGTGTGATCATCTTCCCAGGTATCGGAACTGCAATAATTGTGGGACGTTGCAGGACTTGGGGTAGTCATTTCTATTCTCAAATTCTTGACATTATCCTTTTCCATATTCGGGCATGTAGCCCATGCGAGTCAGATTTATTTTATTTTATCTCAGTGTTGGAATTTATTGTATGGATATTACACCGATGGTTTATTCGGTTAAGTTTTGTATGTAATGGATTTCTATTTCAAACTGAATATATGATTGTGGATTTTGATTATTGTCTAAATGAATTATGGTTTGATTATAGTGTTGTTGTGTCACATTAATTAAGATTAAAATTGACACATGACTTAATTTAATAATAGGTGGTTAGTAATTAATTGGTTTCGACAGTGATGCTAAGAATGAGTTAAATGATCATGTTATTTTATTTTAGTAGAGGGCTGGCCATCCGTTATTTTAATAAGTGGATTGTCACACCTAGGAGGTGGGTTTGTTACTTGGAGGAGTGAGAAACAATATTGCATTATTAAATCTACTAAGGAAGTCGAAGTTGTTGTCAATTCAGAGGCTACTAAAGAAGCAACAAGTCTTAAGAACTTCCTAAGCAACTAGGGTGATGTTACTTCAAGTGAAATTTGTTATAATACTTTATTATGTTCATAGTGGTACGATTGCAAGTTAGAGAGAACTCATGCCCCATAAAAGGGTTCAACACATTGAGTATAAGTTTGACCTAGTTCAAGATATTGAATAAGGTAGGTGAAATTAGTTTCCAAAGTTGCATCAGATAACAATCAGTTAATCCTTCTACTACTAAGGTTATAGACTGCTGAGTATATATGTTAAGAGCTAGATGCGTTGACATTGATAAAGCTACGAGTACGATCATGGTTGTTTATCCTGACTGTAGTAACATGTCTGATGGTTTGAAAACTTATCTGATAGTTCAAAGAAGATCCTACTGGTATATCAGGAATTTAATTAACAGGAAAATTGTGGGATTCAAGTCTAGGTGATAACTAGATTAGACTTAGGCAATGTCACAATGTTTACCAAGGGTGCATAGATTTTAATTACGAGGACTATGAGGATTGTAGTATTCACATGGTTGTTGTTTTGATTATTATATGTGTGATCCAACTATTAGGTTTGAATCTCCACAAATTAGGCAATCGTTGTGTGGGTATGTTTGAGATCATATCTCAGAGGAATCCACATCTGTAAGATATCCTAGATTATGATACCACCTTAATAAACCTATGTATTTTTATTCTTGCAGTAAACCCAATCGATGGATTTTAAAAACTAGTAGAGTATCAAATAATTTAAGTTTGAGATCAAGAAATACATAAGATGTTAATGAAAATCGATTAATGGCAAATTGAAACTGATTAAGCGGGTATTGTATGAGAATCATATTATGCACTATCTAACTTTGCGCAAACCAAGACCTCATTTTTCAACTGATTTTGAAATAATTAGATTGGAGTGCAATCGTGATTATTTAGTGAAATTTATTGCAATTAAATGGAGAAGGGAAATATCTTATGGGGATTTAATTTGGTATTTCTGAATACCTATTTAAAATTCACTTTAATTATTTAGTCTTGGGTTCTAATATATCCATTACCCAAGTAATTGGCCCAAAGTCTTTGAAAAATCAGTTTATCCCAAGCCCATATCTTATACTCTTTGTCTTTGTCTTTGTCTTTGTCTCTCTCTCTCTCTCTCTATCTATATATATATATATATATATATATATATATATATATATATATATCAAGGTTCTAAAAGGCGCGAGGCGTGGTCGAGGCGTAGAGGTCAAGCCTAAGCCTTAGGAGCCTAGGCGTAAAAAGGCGTTATTCCTTTTTTTATTATTTTAATTATTCTAAGGCTAGTAATATAATAAAATAATACAAACCTTGAATTTTGAAAATATATCCATATGTTTGGTAGCCATCTTTCTCATATTCATGCTCCATAACCAATATTTGTCAACTAATCCTTTGTTATTTTCAAAAAAGTGTGTCTTAAGTCTTTTACCAAGAATAAGGCGTAATAAGGCGTGGGCGATGCGTTTCCTTAAAGACTCAAGCCTAGGCGGAGCCTAGGCTGGCCTTTTAGAACACAGATATATATATACACACACACACACACACACACACACACACACACACACACACACACTAGTGTGTACCCGTGCCAATGGCACTATGAAATATTTTACTTATTTATTACTACTTAAATTCATTAATTTGAATTGTTATAGAATAATTTATAATTTTGTACACGAAAGTAATATCAGCACATTGATTTGAAATTCACATGTTTAAATATATAATGGTGTATGAGAGTTAATATTTTAAAAAGATGATAATTTTATACACGAAAGGAATATCAGGACATTGATTCGAAATTCACGTTTCTAAATATATAATGGTGTGTGAGAGTTAGTATTCTAAAAATATTAACATGATAACATAAAAAAAATTGAAGTTAATTTTTAAAGAATAAACACTTCTAATTCAAAAATTATTATTGATTTAATATTTCTCTGGATTATTTTTTCAATGGTTAAATGCCCAACATCAAAGATGATAAACTGATCCAAACTGACTTAAAAGGACAAAAATATTGTGTAATTTGGATTGTGCTTGTGTTATGCAAATAACGATTATGTTTATATCGTATTTTAATAGGGTCATTTTCAAGTTAGTAATTAAAAAAATATTTTGTCTCGTGTCAAGTCTGAGCTTAGTGAAAAAAAAGATGAGTCGTGGCATAATTTATTTGGGTTAGTGTTTGTGTCTTTTTTGTTGGGTCAATCATTGTGTTGTATTTTATTATGTTTGTATTAGGTGATGTAATTTTTTTACCCATATGGCCCTTGAACGATTTCTTCCGCCAACTCTTAAAGTTTTTTTTTACAAAATAACTGATTTTGTAGCAATTGAATAGTTTAAAAATTAATTTACTAAAAAAATAGTTTACAACCTATAACAAAATTATTTATGAAATTTATGGGCGATAATGTAAAACCCAAAATAAACCACTATAACATTGCAACTAATATCTTTAAAATGTCTTTTGCTTAAAACTAATGCTTATAGTACAAACTCAAACGATTTGCTAATAACTCACAATTTTTCAAGAAACACCGTACACCCGACAAAAAGAAACCAACTCCATATAAGTTACTTCAAAGTATCATCTACTCAAAATCAATTACTTTTTCAATGTAAGTATGCATGTCTATTTAATATAAATACGCATGTCTTTTTAATTTGTGTCTTGTCCTTTTCTAAATAAGTTTACTTATCTCAGACTACCATACATTTACTAACCCTTGAAGTTATGTTAGGCTATCAAATCTACTTTCGTAACTGAGTATTTCGAGTGGGGTGTTTGAATTGACAATTTTTCCAAGACCATTTGTAGTCTTGTCATGTGTGGTCATATCCTGTATTACTTGTATCTCTTACAATCAAAGCATGTGACAACTTAGGTACAACTTAATTTTAGGCGTGAGAACAATCAAATTACTTAAATGTATAATCCGTTACGTATGAAATTTAAAATTATTGAGAACAATCAAATTACTTAAATGTCAAACAAACACAATATAGGAGGCAAATTCCCAACCTAAGCGATATGGTAAAGTACTGTGAATGAGAGATAGGTAAGTTGAGGTTACGAAGAGTGTAAAGAATAATAAATGTTTTGATATAAATAGAGGTGTATTTGGGAAAATGGGCAGCCGAAATCATATCAAAATATCTTGTGCTTTGGAGTGTTAATATGGGCAAAATTACAATGGACAATCTTCTAATACAAATCATATCAGATCTTTGGTCAGAAGATCTTAGTCATTAAGGTAAAAAATATATCTCACCCATTCAAAATCTTAATCAATCTCCACAATTTAATGGACACTATCAATAGTCAAGACATATTTTTTTATACTAAAATCAACTTTGACTACATATTTGTTTTGTATCTTATTCATTTTCAGCTTTAAGACTATTCTCAAGTATTTATCTATAATAGCTACATATTATTCATTCTTATAAATTAATATTCACTTAAAACACACAGAAAAATCAATTAGAATAGAGAAATGCATTTTCTCATTAAGTTTCAAAGGCAATATGCCTTTCCTGATAAATAAACATAAAACAAAGTTTCAAAGGTAATGCTATCATAAGCATGGAATAACTAAAATATTATTAATTTTTTCAACCGTAAATGAGAAATTATTTGTATTCAACAATCCCATTCCATAAAGTTAACTCAAATTCAACATAACTATGCATACACCACAGTGGTTGCCATCATAATAAATGACGAAGACATACATTCATTTTAATAACATCCAAAGGTCCACTGAATTTTACAAAAAAGATGGAAAACATAACAAAAAGGAAAGAGAGTGTTGGAAGAAAAACATAAACGCATATAAAACAAAAACAAAAAATTAAAAATAGAAATTAACTAAAAAGAAATCATAATGTTCATTGCTCTTAGACATTGTTTGGAATCATACATGTATCATGACAATCTTATATTGTTTACTTACAAATATCCATACAAACACATATATTCCCCAACCTCTCTCTTTCATCACCAACTATAAACAATCCAATAACTAAATTAACTGACCAAATATGATTGACCTTAAAAAGTTCAATCACCACTATAACAAAAAAAAGAACCAAAAATTAAAATAAAAAATATATATAAAAAAAAGAACCAAACCCACTTTCAAAATAAGAAGCAACCTTTATAGTGAAAATGATGTCTTATTATGCATTACAGTTTAATCAAGTCTTAACCTGAAAAAATAATGCAAATATCAATATTATTACATGATTTAAGCATAACTAATCCATTTAATTTTACAGATACAAAATAAAATTCAAAACCCAAGAAGCTGTGAAAACAACCGTTATATAAACAATATACATTCTAACTCTTGAACTAAGTTTAAGAAATCACATCACACTGAACATATAAGGAATAAAGCATATACAAATGAGACTTGAATGGAAAAAAACCAAACAGTAAACATAAAAAGATGGAAATAAACACATAAAATATTTCAGAGTTGTGAAATGAACCACCTCATTGTGACACCCCGCCTAATTAAATACCGGGCGATCACTCCTTTATTAAATTAAAATCAAGGTGAACAGTTGGTTCATTCTTAGCATCACTGTCGCAAATGAAAATTTTCAAATTTAAACACACTGATTAATTAAGCTAAGTGTCAAAACCATTTAAAACCTTATTTCCATTTTATTAAATCCAATTTTAAAACCTTTAACCATTAACATTTTAAGAGTCACCCATTAAGTATAAGAATAAAAATGAACATGCAAGAGTTTAACCATCAATAATAAATCCCAACTTTAAAACACTAAAGGAAAACATCCTGACAGTAATAAATCCCGAAATAAAGATACTGAAAGTAAAAGAATTACAATCTCTAACAAAACCAGCTAAATAATGGAAAAGGGCGACACATGCCCCACTGGATAAAACTGAACTAGAAGTGGAGTCAACAATGAGGTCGTCTAAGCAATGGCCTGCAACTCCCACAAAAGCTACAGCATGTTCCATCCAAATAATCCTAAGCATGACGCCCCTGTGACTGGGCACCTGTAATACATATATATATATACACAAGAGAGCAGAGGTAACAGCAAACGGGTCAGAGCCCGATTGTAAAACGATTTTAAAAATAGTTTAGCAAGTATTTAAAATGCTTATCGGCAAATGCAACAGTCATATTAGTATGCGACACTCTCTTGAGAATTTTCACCTCTCATCTAGTGTGCACGTATACCGTACTAATGAATCCCATATATCTCCCTAACTTATTCTCCATAAGTCTTAACATGTGAAATTTTAGGTTATGATATTCACCTTAGAAAAATCTATCTCTTCAAGATTTCTTACGTTATTTAGAATAATTCCGTATTGTTATAACGTTCCGAATACTTATGTGAAGTTGAAGGATTTATACATTACGTAACTACTATTCCACCCAGTAGAAAGTTCTCATATAGATATACGTATATATATTAGTTAGACATGTAATATATATACCAACGACACCCCACATATAATCTATGGTGCAAAGTTTCCATAAATAAGTATATATATATACCAATCACTCATATAATATATATATACTAACGGTACTCCACATAAAAACTATGGTGCTGGCATACTCTGCTATCAAGTCCCCGTATCTCTCGTACTAAGGGAATACTAGTTCGGAATCACTCTCGAACTATATTAACACAAAACACATACAAATGGAGGCGAAGCATAGTTCCACTCCTAAGTGGTCAGCACATACCCACACGTCTCTTAGGACCGTCTGACTATCAATCAGATAGCCTGTACCAGGGAATTCTATGTTCTAGGGTACAAGTCAATATCCCCCATAAAGGTCCCATCGAGATAAGACTGTCTCGGCGCGGAAACCCCCGTGATAGCAAGTAGCTCGGGTACGATTTTTACACAGAAATAATATATGTACAATCACACCGTCATATATAAATATGTATTCACATGCACATTATTAAATTAGGTGCGCTCACGACCCATAATTATAATTATTCGTTATTACACATTTTACTCGATTATTTCATATAACGGACTCATTCATTTTATTCTCGTAATTAAGTCATTCTAAACTCACTTCTCGTCTCTCGAAGTATTATCTCTACTTAAGTACAATTTTAGTAGGCCCTCACTTACCTTCTACTCCAACTTTCTAGACATTTCGATTATTAAATCAACGCACGTATGATTTTCTAAGTATGAATATCTCCCCGTTTACCCTTTATTTCCCCTCACATTAAAGTCCCACTTAACGGGGTTTATCTTTACCCTACTGGTCCTTTTTATGTTCCATTATGTTCTAGCAATCCTATTCAACGTTTACTACGCATAAAAATCGGATTAAGCTAACACGAGAAAAAATGCAGTTTTCCAGGAGGGGTCGATCGATCGATAAAAGGGGGTCGATCGATCGATCGATCTATCGATCGATCGATGCTGTGGGCTCGATCGATCGATAAAGCAGTTATGGCGAAACTGCAGAAACCCAGCTACAGAATTCTTACCCCAAACTCCTCCAAATCATCATGTTTCAGTCCCAAAATCCCAACAACTCATACTACAAGTGTTGTTTACCCGTACAAACAATATCCTACGTAAAACATGCGAGTTTTCATCACGTATAATCAAAAGAAGAGGGTAAAATCTACATAATTATCAAGAACCCTAATATTTTCTTTAACTTCCATTCTTTTTTCGGATTTTCTATCACTAACACATGGAAATTCGTGGTTCAACCTCTACATATGAAATGGATTTCCAGAATATAATCGTTTACCTCTACAACATGTGATTTTTGTCTCCAATTAATGATTTCTTTTAAGAACACTAATTCTAATCAACCATAGACTAATATAAACGAGCATTAACTTGATTAAAGCAAGATAGATACTTGCCTAAAATTTTAGAGTTCTGATTTTGTGGAAGAATTTGGTGTGGTCAAGATCCTCGTTGCGCGATCTACCATTTGGCGGTGACGGCGGTGCAAACGGAGGAGTTCTTAGCCTAGAACTCCTTGGAAAGCTTCTCTTCTTCCTCTCCAATGGCCGTCATTATCTTTTGTTTTTGATAACCCTAGAAGACAACACTTACCATCTGATATAACCCTAGCAAATTCGTGGGTTTAATTACCCATAATTACGAAATATCCAAAATGCCCTCCCGGGGTACTAATTAAGCCTAAAAACACCCCGAGACCTAAACTAAATCCCCGGGTACACTTTGCTGACTATCTCGACCCTTCCCGATACTTTGACGCACTTAAAACGACCATACGAGTAACTTATAGTTTATTCACTTTTATTAATCAACATTTAGTCCCGACACGACACTAGCGCGTCCCGACTTAAATTTCCAAAATTGTCATTTTATTCACCCGTGACAATTTTTATAAATTAAATCTCATATATTACTATACTCATCTAGTAACATTCAACAAATTTCCAATAATTACTAACTCTCGTCACGCTAGTAAATATTTAAAACAACATTCCGGATTAAAATTAAATTAATTTATCTCAATTAAATTTAATAAATCCCTAAATTTAAAAGCCATAAAAAAACGGGGTATTACATACTTCCCCCCCCCAATAACGGAATTTCGTCCCGAAATTCGAAAAATAAGGCCTACCTGGTAGCACAATTCTGGATATCCTTTTCAGTACGCAAACTATCTTCCTAGTAAGGCGCTTAATCACTATAGCCCCTTCCCCACGGCAAGCTTGTTTAACATTCTCATTGGAGACACTTCACATGGTGATCCTAACCGACAACATTCGCATAGGTCACGCCTATACATTATAAATTTCCAATATCTCACTATCATTGGGGGGCCGCACCTCACTACATGACAACTACTCGGATTTATATTTATATACGAAGCTCCCATTCTGAGAAAAAAACATACGAACATTTGACCACTCTTGTTCACCTAAAACAGCCGTGGAATTTCACCATAGTTATCGAATTATTCTCGACCGATTCAAAATTCTGATTATCCACTCACCTCTAAACATTCGGAAGGAGAATAGTCGAGGTTATCCCATACCAAAACCTTAATAAGAACCTCGTACGGGACAAACAGGTATGAGTGCTTCTACGGAGCATTCCTGAAATCACCGTACCAAGATTCCAAAATTTCCTTCACGTGGCTCCACTAATCTTTAATCATTGTGCGCCTATTCCCTGGCTAAGGGTGATTCATCATACTCAAAGCGAAACCTTATCTCCGCTGGTTCCTGAAATCCCATATCAAAGGTGGGATTCACAAATCCCATCCCAATTCAGAAATTAATACTGTGCCGTACCATGTACTGGCGCGATCCTTCCTTTCAAAGGAAGTCTGGGGCGCACTAGTTAATATTGTAAACCACCCCAAAGGAATATCAATCACTTCCTTCTTGGGCGATTTAATTCACATGTTCGAATGAATCCTTGATCTTGTTTTGAGGATGGTAATTCATCCAAGAACTTTTACCAACTTTATTGACCTCTTCCAATTTCAGGAATTGTCGATAAACACAAAATTCTCTGGTTGATTCTCCTCTTCCAACCGAACCCTACCTATGGGTGGTGCATGTAGAGACTACTCACTACGTCCCGCTAAACATCAATTTTTCCTTGAAATGTCTCACATTAATTGACACGTAATACTCCCCTTCCCTCCTTGGTGTATGCCGAAAGTTCCGACCCGTGCTCTTTTCTCCACGATGCGTACTTCTGGATCTTTTATCTCATACTAACCTCATCACTCTTTGTATGCGCAAGTCGCTCTCACACTTGACTAATAACAACTCAGCTCCGAGTGTTCTTTATAATAATTTAAGTCTACTCTATTCAAGGATAACTCCTTCTTAAATGGCTTCCCACAGCCTTCCAATCAAATTAGGGTGTGTTATCCTAATTGCACACTTATGTATGGATTATCGCCCCTCATGTGACGTTTAATCCACTCCATCACTTCCACTTCGTTACGCTAGTCCCACAAACATATATTTCACACGTCTATTACCACTTCCCTTCAACTCGGACGATTCGATTATCAGATCACTGGGATGTCCACACCCTATAAACAGTGCATACTAGCGTAAACATCACATACTCTACACACCTAATACCCAATTATTTATTTTCCTTAGTGCTTGCAATGATCAAAACACTTGGGTACTCTCAATCACCCTAGAAATCAAATTTTTTTAATCCTCCTCATCATCATTCCACCCCTTAACTCGTGGTGATAAAATAAAACTTTCAATGCTTTCTTACCACACAATCTAGCTCCAGTGGCTTTAAATCAAAATTTAACTCCAACCTTCATATATAATTACTTGATCCCATTTCGACCGGGGTACCGAACTCATGGAATAGTGACAGTGACCAAACGTCTCCCTATTTCCAACCTTACGCTAAGTTTCATGCATGGGATGTCTCGCAAAGCAAAATCCAAATAAGGAACCCCCCGATACACTACTACCTAGCATTGTCGGTTATTGAAATCCGTTAGGTCCTCCGTCCATAGCCTGTACCCCTTTATTTCGTCTCTTGATGGAAAAGTTACATTTCCTCCCATAATTACACTTAACAAAGAACGTTTCACCAAGTGCACTATCGTTCAGTATTGGTTGGTGGTAATTGCATTTCATAAACCTCGAATACATACAATCGGAATTCTCGAAATCCCTTTCCCTAATAATAGGGGTATAACTCTTAACTCCCACATCTCTAGAGGATAGATATAACAATGCACTCTTCCTATCACCAAGTCCTGAGTGCTAAACATAATACTGAGTTAAATCTTTTCACTCAACAGTAGACCCGATACATACTAAATCATAATGACAAAGTCCATACATACATCGGTATCGAATATCTCGAGCCCACTATCCCCTTTGAAGTCTCTAGGATAGATAATATAAGTGCGAGTCCGACCTTCTTGCAGGTGAAGCCTCTCCAGAACAAAAACATGCTGCACGAATGCAACCACTTCGATAGCCTTGCAATAATTGCCCACTATCGTAGTAACCATTTCTATAACGTTGTAACAAAGATAATATCATACTCGCATATCGCATCACTACAACGAGTAACCTCAATAAAGTACATAACACTGTTAATATACTCATTCATCCTCCGCGGATAGTACTAAATAAAAATCCCGCTACACTAGGGAAAAATATTCACATAATAATAACGTTTATAATTATACGCATTAAACTCGTCTCACATGCTAATCTAGCAATGAACAAAATATAGTGGCTCGTTCGTGCCACATAAACACACCTCATCCTCTGAGGATATAACTTATACTTCCACCTTGGCAATCGTCTTAACTGCACAAATGGTTTCCGAACGTAACACGTCTGCCCAAACCAAAACGAAACTACTTCAATCATTGTCTTTTACTAGGCACCGTATTCTTGTCCTTTTACTCACTTCAAAAAATATTATCGCGTGCGATCTCACTCCCCACAAAATACCTCAACACATAATCCACTTATCACCTGCCCTACTAACCAGGTTAGGATTGTCCTTCTCTCGGACTTTAGTAGACTCAATTCCTATTGACTACTCCGGTTATTCCCTTAGCCTTTTAGGCCCTAAAGAACATGTCACTATCTATAGTAGTCCTTATTGAATTTACCATCACTTGGTAAGAATTTAGCTATCCGAATCATTTAAATGGGTCCCCTGATGTGTATCCACACCCCTTTGTGGTGCTACACCACCACCGTTGTATTCAGTCTTATTCTCGACTAAATTCTTTGATTCTTTTAGCTTCCCACACAAAGGAGCATTACCATCTTTATTGACAAAATACGACATTGTCAACCCCTGATTCGGCCGTCCATCAGAATTTCCTCTTTGAGTGTTATCAGCTATTATTACGAGTCGATCTCCCACTTGGAGTCGTTTCCTCCACTTGTATCTACATCTCCCGATACAAAATTCGCTAATGGTTAAGATTCATATTCACGAATGGACCTCTGTCACGTCCTCCTGTGATGAGTTCAGGATAACGTTCACTTCTAATCCTGAACATCTGACGAAGGAACATATGGTCAACACTGTACCTAGGGTCCTCCTATAGACATATCATTCCACTTCTAAGTTGATGGTTGACTCTCATCATTATAACTTCGTTCCGACAACCAAGAAAATTTTCTCTAATTTTTTTTTACTTTCAGTTAGCCACACTCTGTCCTATATCTAAACCTTTGGATACTTTACCTCCCTTGGTAAACACACACAATTCCCGCATTTCTAGAATTTCCACTGACAGTTCTCTACACGTTTTGTAACACGTTGGGTGAGTTTACTCTCGCACCTTATTCGACTATAGCAACATTTAGAAATCATGGCTGCACCTTAGTCACCTTTCTAGTCTTGGCTTCTCGTGCCATAATGGAGGTGACCTCGACTACGATCATCATCCTCGAATATATTTTACAACCTCAACTGAGCCCTGCCTCCTGATATCCGCTTAACGATCCTCTTCTGACATCCGTCATCGCTTGGCACACGCACACATCCGAACAAAATTAGAATTCACTAATGTATATACATCATAGTAGGAGAACGAAATATCATCAAAGAAATCGACAATCCTAAACATAGGGCTCTATATCAAACAAAGCAACGCTGAAAGCATAATAAGTCGTACAGATCCTAAGGACACTAGAACCTGATGCTCTGATACCACCTGTGACACCCCGCCTAATTAAATACTAGGCGATCACCCCTTTATTAAATTAAAATCAAGGTGAACAGTAGTTTCATTCTTAGCATCACTGTCGCAAATGAAAATTTTCAAATTTAAACACCCTGATTAATTAAGCTAAGTGTCAAAACCATTTAAAACCTTATTTCCATTTTATTAAATCCAATTTTAAAACCTTTAACCATTAACATTTTAAGAGTCACCCATTAAGTATAAGAATAAAAATGAACATTCAAGAGTTTAACCATCAATAATAAATCCCAACTTTAAAACACTAAAGGAAAACATCCTGACAGTAATAAATCCCAAAATAAAGATACTGGAAGTAAAAGAATTACAATCTCTGACAAAACTAACTAAATAATGGAAAAGGGCGACACATGCCCCATTGGATAAAACTGAACTAGAAGTGGAGTCAACAATGAGGTCGTCTAAGCAATGGCCTGCAACTCCCATAAAAGCTACAACACATTCCATCCAAAGAATCTTAAGCATGACGCCCCTATGGCTGGGCACTTGTAATACATATATATATATATATATATATATATATATATATATATATATATACACAAGAGAGCATAGGTAACAGCAAACGGGTCAGATCCCGATTGTAAAACGATTTTAAAAATAGTTTAGCAAGTATTTAAAATGCTTACCGGCAAATGCAACAGTCATATTAGTATACGACACTCTCTTGAGAATTTTCACCTCTCATCTAGTGTGCACGTATACCATACTAATGAATCCCATATGTCTCCTTAACTTATTCTCCATAAGTCTTAACATGTGAAATTTAGGTTATGATATTCACCTTAGAAAAATCTATATCTTCAAGATTTCTTACGTTATTTAGAATAATTCCGTATTGTTATAACGTTCCGAATACTTATAGTGAAGTTGAAGGATTTATACATTATGTAACTACTATTCCACGCATTAGAAAGTTCTCATATAGATATACGTATATATATTAGTTACACATGTAATATATATACCAATGGCACCCCACATATAATCTATGGTGCAAAGTTTCCATAAATAAGTATATATATACCAATCACTCATATAATATATATATACTAACGGCACCCCACATAAAAACTATGGTGCTGGCATACTCTGCTATCAAGTCCCCGTATCTCTCGTACTAAGGGAATACTAGTTCGGAATCACTCTCGAACTGTATTAACACAAAACACATACAAATGGAGGCGAAGCATAGTTCCCACTCCTAAGAGGTCAGCACATACCCACACGTCTCTTAGGACCATCTGACTATCAATCAGATAGCCTGTACCAGGGAATTCTATGTTATAGGGTACAAGTCAATATCCCCCATAAATGTCCCATCGAGATAAGACTGTCCCGGCGCGGAAACCCCCGCGATAGCAAGTAGCTCGGGTACGATTTTTAAATAGAAATAATATATGTACAATCAAACCGTCATATATAAATATGTTTTCACATTCACATTATTAAATTAGGTGCGCTCACGACCCATAATTATAATTATCCGTTATTACACATTTTACTCGATTATTTCATATGACGGACTCATTCATTTTATTCTCGTAATTAAGTCATTCTAGACTCACTTCTTGTCTCTCGAAGTATTATCTCTACTTAAGTACAATTTCAGTAGGCCCTCACTTACCTTCTACTCCAACTTTCTAGACATTTCGATTATTAAATCAACGCATGTATGATTTTTTAAGTATGAATATCTCCCCGTTTACCCTTTATTTCCCCTCACATTAAAGTCCCACTTAACGGGGTTTATCTTGACCCTACTTGTCCTTTTTATGTTCCATTATGTTCTAGCAATCCTAATCAAGGTTTACTACGCATAAAAATTGGATTAAGCTAACACGAGTAAAAATGCAGTTTTCCAGGAGGGGTCGATCGATCGATGAAAGGGGGTCGATCGATCGATCTATCGATCGATCGATCAAGCAGTTATGGCAAAACTGCAGAAACCCAGCTACAGAATTATTACCACAAACTCCTCCAAATCATCATGTTTCAGTCCCAAACTCCCAACAACTCATACTACAAGTGTTGTATACCCATACAAATAATATCCTACGTAAAACATACGAGTTTTAATCACGTATAATCAAAAGAAGAGGGTAAAATCTACATAATTCTCAAGAACCCTATTATTTTCTTTAACTTAGTTTATTCCATTCTTTTTCTAGATTTTCTATCACTAACAAATGGAAATTCTTGGTTCAACCTCTACATATGAAATGGATTTCCAGAATATAATCTTGTACCTCTACAACATGTGATTTTTGTCTCCAATTAATGATTTCTTTCAAGAACACTAATTCTAATCAACCCTAGACTAATTTAAAAGGGCATTAACTTGATTAAAGCAAGATAGATACTTGCCTGAAATTTTAGAGTTCTGATTTTGTGGAAGAATTTGGTGTGGTCAAGATCCTCGTTGCGCGATCTATCATTTGGCGGTGACGACGGTGCAAACGGAGGAGTTCTTGGCCTAGAACTCCTTGGAAAGCTTCTCTTCTTCCTCTCCAATGGACGTCATTAGCTTTTGGTTATGATAACCCTAGAAGACAACACTTACCATCTAATATAACCCTAGCAAATTCGTGGGTTTAATTACCCATAATTACGAAATGTCCAAAATGCCCTCCCGGGGTACTAATTAAGCCTAAAAATGCTCCGAGACCCAAACTAAACCCCCTGGTACACTTTTCTGACTATCTCGACCCTTCCGGATACTTTGATGCACTCAAAACGACCATATGAGTAACTTATAGTTTATTCACTTTTATTAATCAACATTTAGTCCCGACACGACACGGACGCGTCCCGACTTAAATTTCCAAAATTGTCATTTTATTCACCCGTGACAATTTTTATAAAATAAATCTCATATATTACTATACTCATCCAGTAACATTCAACCAATTTCCAATAATTACTAACTCTCGTCATGCTAGTAAATATTTAAAACAACATTCCGGATTAAAATTAAATTAATTTATCTCAATTAAATTTAATAAAACCCTAAATTTAAAAGCCATAAAAAATACGGGGTATTACATTCATGCAAAAAAAGGTAACCATTAATAACTGGGAAGAACTCGACCATCACTGTGATGGAGACGGTGGTGGTTCTTCACACGTTAAGTAATCTAAGAAACAAGGAATATAAAAAAGTTCTCCTCTTTAGAAAATTCCACATACATTTGCACATAGGTTATGAAAATTGCAATCTAATAAAATTGCACATACGTTTTATCAGGTGAGAGAGTTCTCCTCTTTCGAATATGGAACAAAGAAGGCTCATCAAAGCTTTAACTAGCCTTGAAAAAGGGAAAAACATTAAAAAGAATCTTACAACTCTATTGAAAAATTCAAATTACCTAAATATAAAAACTTAAAATAGATTCAGGAAAAAGAAAAAGAAAAAGAACTTAAAAGTGGAGATCTTCCCCTGTTTTGAAATTTCCCTGTTGTAGTTGCTAAGATCTTCCCCTGTTGAAATAGATGAACCAGGCATAAAAGCCAAAGCTATGGAGATAAAGCTAAAACTACTGCAAAAACAACAATTAGAGAAAATAAAGTTAGCTATAGTTAAGAAACGTAAACATTAATACCCATTGAAATGTAAATGACGTAAAGTTAGAGAAACGTAAATAAAATTAGCTGCGATTATTAAACGTAAAAAAAATTAGCTATAGTTAGAGAAACGTAAACATTTAAAAAAACATTATGATACCCAACGAGTCATATTTAGAGTTGAGAGTTTTATACTGTCTCTTGGTTGAGAGTTTTACAGTCTCAACAATAGTATTACACATAAAAAAATGTTTAAGAAGCGTTCATGGACTTGGACGCCCCATGGTGTTTGGATGTCTGGCAGACTCGAAAAATCCAAAGCATTGAAAGGGATAATGGGTTGACGAAGATGAAACACATAGAGTGAGAGTCAATTTTTGGTGGGATTGTTTGCAGCAAGGAGAGATTTTTGGACAATGGTTTTGGGGGTTTGTGAGTGAGTGGATGGGATTGTGAAAGTGTAAAAAGGGGGGGGGGGGGGAGGGGGGGGGATGTGAGGCAGGTTTGCACACAAACCAATGTTTCTCGAGACATGTGAGGCAGGACGACGTGGGCCAGCAGAACAAACCTAAAAAATTTGACACGTGCCTCTCAATTTCACCCTTAGATTCAAACCTCTAAGATTTAATCTGAACCATCAGTTGGAAAATACAAAAGGTTCCTCCTCCTTTATTTTATATATATATATTGGTTTAGGCTAGGGTTTTATTTTAAGTTACATATTCATTATGAAGGGTTAAGAAGGGAGAAAAAAAAAACTAATTCATGTTTTGTGAAGGGGTCAGGACAAGAAAAGTGAAATCTATCATATTTCACTAAGCTTTAATCACATCAGTAAGCACACACAAGTCTTACATTGGAGGATCACATACTACATGATATGTTGATTTTGGTGGATTCTAGAAAAGTTTTTGTATACCTTAGGATAGAAACAAGATCATCATCTTCATCATTTATGACTCCTCATTCGAACCACCTACAAGATCCGTAAAAGTTTCTTAATTGAAAACCTTAGTATTATGATTTAAACCTAGTTATTGAAGTTACTTTCTAATGCTTGATCCATCAAATTTTGTGGCTGAAAAAGTTTTTCACCTTTATGTCAATCTACCCAGCAGGTATCATGTATGAATTTTAGTGGTTAGGTTGTTTATAAGGATACGATTTTATACTCCTTGTTTTGGTTTTGGCTTCATTCCAGAACAAATGTCTAGGTGTATTATTTAGTGTCTTTTGATTTATAAATGTCCTATTATTAAAGACAAAGACAAAACACTGGGAAAAATATCTATCGAATTGGCCATATTCAAACATACAGATTACCAGAGGCTTGGTAACCATTTGAGGTTTTTGTAACTTCGTTAATTTAGTTTTTATGTAGGAAATTAACTGACAAAATCTTTTTAAATGTGAGGAAAAGTTTTTCTCATAATTTTGTAAGAGCGAAAAATATTTTTCTCTCGTTCGAATGAGAGACCCCTTATTTGAAAGGGTCTTCGCACGAGAACACTGCTTTGTAAGCATAAATCCTCATATAATAAAGATGTCACACGAGAACCCTTGTGTGAAAGATTCATTTGAACGAGGACTTTTTCCTTCAAAAATGTTTTAGAGTTGATATTTTATGTCGTGAAGTATAAATAACAAGTAAATGCATATTTCAAGATACGCAACCCAATCTTAACAAAACCCTACAAAAGTTTTGAGATAGTTTTTTTGTGAGTGTGAGATCAATTTAAGTTTCGTGCTTAAAAATTAACTTTTAATTTAAGATCCTATTCGATGTTCAACATCTATAGAACTATTAACATAAGAAATCATAGGGGTGATTAGCACGTAGTATATATGTGGTTGATTGTTGACAAAAAAGTTATATGGATACTGAGGTTTGAAAATTTTGCAAGCTTAGTCCAGGTGTGGAGCAATTGATTGTCAGTACGCATAAATACATTAGAACAGAAGGTGAGGGAGAAACTCTGTGGCTGTTATAGCTGTCAATATATAGATCGTATCATTCCGTTGTGATACCTTAAATTTATAATAGTAGTGGACTTGGGTTAGATTGATAGTGGTTTTCCCTTTGAGGGTTTCCACTCTAAAATCTATGTGCATTGTGTGTGATTATTTTAATTTCTTTAGCCTTTATTTTTTTTTATCACCCACATGCCAATTAGCCTAATTAATTTTATTTTGAAAAGTCTATAAGGCACATACTTTTTTAGATCGGTATTAGAGAAATTCACTATGATGAATCACAAGGGTTTGTCTATTTAGGATCATTATCTTACGTGTCTACCTATGTTTGATAGTAGCTACGCATGATGGAAATAGCGTATGACTTTTTTTTTCTGAAAACCCTAAGATGAAAGGGTGTGGTTAATTGTAGTTAGGGGTGGATACAACTAATGGCTAAGGTAGGGAAGTTGCTGTCTGAAGGGATGAGCATAGGTTAATTAACTATAACTTTAATGGGTTAATTGTTATTATATGTGGATTCACCAAAGAAGAGTTATGTCAGATCTCTACATGTACTAAGTTCAAGGTAACGTGGACTATCTACAAGTTACCCATAAGGGTATTAATACCATTAGGGTCTCAAAGCTCCAACGTCAAACCACCTAGTTTGATTAGTTCAAAATTCTCAACTATAAGACCTTCTTTAAGTTTTACACTAAACTCTCCAACATCGTGACCTCTCAATTTAATTTGGGTGAGAAGATTTCAGATTCTAGGGTTAATAGGAAAATACTTAGGTCCCTATGACCTAGGTATATTCCCCACATCTCAACCTTAAAAATTCTATAAGGTCAAGATAACATGAGGAGATAATAAAGTCCATTCAAACCTTTGAGTTATAAATCATCACCCATAAAAAAATAGGGACATTGCTTTGAAGGAACAAACGGATTCGCCCTATATCTCAAATGATGACTCCGATAGCAATGAGGTTGAGTTTTCTCTGTTAACAAAATAATTTAAGCAATTTCTTAAATCTAATCCAAAAAGTTTTAGGCCTAAGAAGAAAGAAGGTGAGAACTCTTAAAAAAACTGGGTTAATAATTCCTCTCGTAGACAAAATCGAAAATCTTAGGTTGATAATAATGGCAAGAGAAAGTTTTCTGAATGCAAGGGTTTAAACATCAAGATTTTGAGTGACACACTCCAATAGGGTAGCAAGGAAAGTAGAAAATAGACTTAAATGACTTGGACTTTGGCAACAGTGAGTCTTCAATTAAGTGAATATTATAGGTCATAATACTTGCATTCATCATATTTCAAAATATAAAACAATGATAACTATATCTAGGATTTAGATATAGGGTTTAGATCACCATATATTCGTGTGACTTACAGGTGATCCGATATAGGAGATAAAGTTTATCAAGAAGATTTTCATGATGTTTGATCACCTTTAGTAAGTTATTAGATGGTCAAAACATATTAAATCTTTTAATATATTATCCATCCAAAGCGAGCTATGTCTGTGAGCTCTTCTAAAGCTAAAAACTTGGTAAAATAAGAGAAATTTTACTTTCTCTCTCCTTACCCCTAAAACAAATGTGACTAGTGTTTTTCTCTCCCCCTCTCTAACCCTTATGAGTGTTAATGTAGCTTCCCTTCTTTAGACCCATATATATGGGTAAATGAAGTAAGATTTGGCCAATTAGGGTTTCTAGAGAATTTTGGTCTTACTACTTGATACATAGACAATATTAGGGATGCAAGACAAATAATCAAACTGGCTTCTAAATTGAAATATAAAAATATTAAATTATGTCCCACAATTTATTTTCTTTTTTATTTAATTATAATTAATTCCACTAAATAATTACAACTCCACTCCAATTTAATCATCTAAAACTTACTTGAATAATGAGGAATTGTTTGCGAAGTTAGATAGCACATAATATGATTTCTTGCGTTAAGCATTCAATACCCGTTTTGGTGAAATTTAACTTGTCGCGAATCAATTTTTACCAACATTTTATTTATTCCTTGATCTCAAAATTACTTATTTGATAGTCTACTAGATTATAAAATCCATAGATAAAGTTTTATAGTATAATAAAAAATTACAAGTTTATCAATGGGTATTGTTGATGCAAAAAACTAGACGAGGCTAATTAATTGATAATAGATAAATAGAAATAAGAGACAAGAGATTTTTAAAGTGGTTTGGCTTAAGGAAAGAGCCTATGTCAACTGTTGTGTATTGCTTTGGGATTGTTCGATTGCCTCTCTTTTCATGTCTCCCTGTATGTAGGGTTTACAATGTATTTATAGCCCCCATGAGGTGTACAATAGATGAAATATCAAATGATGGAATGTCTTTATATTGTAGACATTTACATCTGTACAATCATTAATATATACAACCGTTGGTGTTTGCCTGTCACGTTGGTCAGCATTCTTGAGTTGGTCGGCATTCTTGGAGTTGGTCGATATTCCATCCTCAATGACTAGGATTAATCTCCCACTGTATAACACGTGTCAGTATCTGAATGGTCCATGTAGATGGATAATTTTTGGTATCAATAGAAGCCCGCAATGTTTCATGCTTGAAGTGTTTACAAGAGTATGAAGCATTTGGCTCTTAAAATTGCTCGGACGATAATTTTCGGCTTGGTCGGTTGTCGACTTCCCATACTTGTAAAATTTTGTGGTTTAATTATGGGGATATAATGCGCGTGGCATTTTTTAAATTATCCACCACTTTCACGAATCATTTTTGGATGAATTCGTCTTTTCTGCCTTTTAGCCATCACTAGTTCAATCGACACTACCTTTTAATCATTACTTTTTTGGTTTTCAAGGCGACCTATAAAAAGCGGGAAAAGCCACGAACTTTTTCCATCTCAAATCTTCTGAGTGTTTATGGGCTACAGTGTCTTCAAGCTTTTTTTTTCTTTCTCGAACGATCATTTTTTGTTCTTCAGTTCTCGCCGAATCCTTAATTCCTATTAGAATTCTTTCTTTTCTCTTATATTCTTCATCATGGTTTACTCTGTTGATTCCCTTGACAAGCTCATAAATGAATTTAAAATTCCATCTTCGGTTATTTTGGAACATGCTATTTTACCTGTTGATTTTTTCTCGCTTGTTAAGGGTCACTGGTTTCCATCTATTTTTATAGCTGAATGTGGGTTTACTTTTCCTCCCAACCCATTGTGTCTTGAATTTTGTCAATACTTTGATGTTTTCCCAGCTAGGGTAGCCCCCAATACTTGGAGTGTTGTGAATGGGGTGTATAGGTTGAATCAAATTCATGGAACCCATCTAGGGATTCCAGAGATAATATTTTGTTACAAGTGGGTAACTAGCGATACCACTTTTTATTTAAAGACTAGGGCTGTAAATAAAGCATTAGTAGTTAATCTTTCGCACTCCAATATGGACTATTTTGAGCATGGGGTTGTTGTAAAAAACTGGCAATACGCCCTTTTGACTGTAAATGTTGAGTAACAGGGGCCTAGGTGCCCTCTTTTTGGCAATGGGATAGGTTATTCCTCATCTAACTGCTTTTCCTTGTGCATATCTTGTTTAAATGTTACACTAATTGTTGCTCTATGACTTCTTATTACAGTTGATCAGAAGAGAAGGTGCCCGAAGGAAAGTGAAGTGAATTTGAGGGAGTTGAAGTTTATTTAGGGACTTCATCAAAGGATTGGCGAGGAGCATATTAGGTCTGCATCTTATTTACTATAGTACAAGAACACAATCTCTTCCTTCGTTGCTCGTACTACTCCTTCCCCTGTCATTGACCTTGAATAAGAAACTCCTTCCACTTCCTCTACCACTGCATCTGGCGGTGGTGACCTTGCTGCCCTTTACCCTTCCTCTTTCGATTCCAAATTTCCCCTTGCTGCATCCATGGGTAAGAGAAAGATTCCCAACATTTTAGGAGATATTTTTGCCAATCCCCCTGCCAAACGAGCTGATACAGGGGTGAAAAATAAAAATGAGATTGGGAAGAAGCCCCCAACCAAGCAAACTGAAGAGATCTCCCTGACCAGAATAAAGAAAGGGTTGACTTCTAAGTTAATAGAAGGTTCTTCTACTTATATCGACCAACATGAGTTGGTTTCCATATCTTCTTCTGCCTCTCCAGTGGTTCTTAGCCCTAGATTCGTAAGATAATTAATAAATTCTAGTACTTTGCCAGACCACAGGAATGCTCTCTAAGAGTTGGCAGCTCAAAGCCTTGCTATGGTATATTCATTTTACCTTATTTAATTACTATATTTTGATTTATTCTTCACAATATTAACTTTCCTTGTTGTTCTTATGCAGTTCCTCGTTGACTTCAATAATATATTGGAGAAAGATGAGACTTTGAGAGATTATTCCTTTGGTGAAGTTGAAGAAGCTTTTAACGAGTTGAAAAAGTCTTTGCTTGAATCCCAACAAGCCTTGGCTGCTTAGTAAAAGAAATGGGAAGGTAGGATGAAAGTTATTAAAGAAGCTGCTAAGACTGCTCGGGGTTTGGCTGACACATTGCAGAAGGACTGAGATGCTGAAAAACTCAAGTCTGCCCAGCTTCAGAAGGACCTGGATGATGAGAAGGTGAAGAGAGCTAAGGTTAGAGAGGCTGGCTTCAACAAAGGCTGGGATAAAGCCTTTGGTGAAGCTTCTTCATAAATTGAGTTTGCAAAGAAAAAATGCTTCAAGGACGGCTGGTCTGCTACTTTGGTGGAGGTCGGCACTCCAAAGGATTTCGAGCTATTTTCTCGACATGATCTTGGGACTCCTCCAAGCCTGGATGAAAAAGTTGATGATGGGGGTTCCGGTGAATCTTTGATAATGATGTAGTCTGCCGATTAACACCAGGATGTTGACTCTACTGCGCCCTCCAAAGTTAATCCTCCTCCTCCTCCTTCAGCTCCCTCTTCTTATTCATCTAATCCTTAAGCAGGTAAGAAGAAGGTGTAAAATCATGTAACTTTTATTTTCGTTTTCAATAGTTGTATTTTTTTCTTTTTTGAAGATGTATCTGTACTTACCTTTCTATTAATGAAAATAAAGATATTTATGTTCCTCTGCTTGTGTTTTTCAATACTCTGCAACTTGTTGATTGCTGACTTTCTTTTTATGAATAGTTTATGGATAAACTGGAACACTTCTCATCTATCAACTCCGAGCTACTCCAGAGGTGTAATGAGCTTTTCAAAGCGAGTTATTTATCTATGACTGATGCCGATCTACTGCAGTTGCTCGGAGATGGGGTACCCGAGCATGCCAAATAGGCATATGTTCATCTGAAGTTTCTTCTTGATCATGTTGTGGCCAAAATTGTTACCTACTTTGAAATAATTGAAGAGATGCAGGAGGAACATAATGAAGCTAGGGAACTTTTACATGAAGATTATGAGAAGAAATTCTAGGCCCTTAGTGAAGGTTGGGGCTTAGAGCAAAAGTTCTATAAATTTGCCTCTCATTTTCGCAGGCAAGAATTCTTGTTGAAATGTGAGACAGATGAAGCAAGGGACATTGCCAAGCTCTTGGAAGAAGAAAATAATAACTTGAGAGATGAACTTGATGCTCTGAAGTCATCCAGTGCTATTGTTGCTACTACTGATGAAGGTCATTCCTTATTGGAAGCTGAAAATGCAAGGTTAAGTGAAGAGTTAGAGGTTCTGAAGAAAATAAAACCCACTTCTTCATCTTCCTGAGGTAGAATCAAACCTGGTCAAGGCACTGGCCGAGGTACTACAGAAGAATTTAGGACCCAATAGGCCCTTGCCGATTAAGCTGTGCAGTTAAAAGCTAAGGATCAAGCTATTGCTAAGATGTCCTAGAAGCTACAGACCTTGTCTGAACAACTATCCACTCAATCTTCTCAATTACATGCTAAGGAGAGAGTGTTAAAGAAGCTGTATTCTCAGGTTGACAAATTAACCTTTCAATTCCATAAGCAATCAAGGGAAGTATGGATGGTCGGGTATAATAAAGCTCTGGGGCATGTTGATGATAAGCTTCAACACGCTAAGAATGGGAACTACAAATGGGGTTGTATTAATGCTTTGATAGTGATGAAAGTGGAATAAAACAACACATTGTGGGACTGGTATGATCCAGGCATGCTTGAGCTGGATAATCATCCTTTCAAGTTAGATGTCAAATGGATTCCTGTTCACCGTATTCCTCAATGCTTAATTTTCAAAGTATTTAAGAGATTACGAGCTTCATGATAAACTAGAGATCATCCGACCTCCTCACCTGCTTGATCGTACTAATAACAACAATGCCAGAATGCTTCATGATTTTAACTTCATCAACTCTCCTTATACTTTGGATGATCCTCTTGCTGGAATGGACCCTGTTTCAAAAGTTGAAGGGAAATGTTCTGCAGAATGAAACTTTTCATTTTGTTTTGTTAACACAGTTTTGTAATTGATTTGATTTAATGAAATGGAAATTCGATCAACTTATCTTGTGTTAAATGTTAATCCTTTCTTTATCATTAATTTTATTGATACACTTTGTTTAAGTTGAGTATGAATGATCAATGAGTGCAGATGTTATATTATCACACTTAGATTAAAATCTAAATTTATATCTAATTAGATGAATACATAGGTTTTTCTAGCATACTTAGATTAAAATCTAAATTTAGAGCTAGTTACCCATGTGTCTCCAAAGGTTTTACTAATGCACCCATGTATTGGATTTTTGCATTAAATACCAATAGTGTGACCAGGCGTTTGAGGAATATGTGCTTATGTTCCTCTTGACGAACCTTTGTAACGTTCTTCCTGTACTTTTCCCAGTAGGATAAAGATCTTGTTCTATCCTTATGTTTGCGGACCAAATTTCTTAAGGATTTGACATCCTATTGACTTGGACTTCATGCATCAACGATCAAGTTTATGGTTGATTCGAACAACTTATTGCTCCTGTCGAGCAACTTTTAGGTACATATTTGCTGAGCCGAGCAATAAGTTTCTGAACCGAGCAACAATTTATAACTTTTTTAACAAGCTAATGTAGTGCGTAGCACGAGTACTCCCCCAAAAAATGAACATAAAAAATGGAAAGAAACAAAAGATTTTATTAATATTGCAAGTTGAAAACTGATTACAACATCATGGATAATACTTTCAGAGATGCTCTTCATGCCATGGGTTTTTGAACTCTTCACCTTCAAAGGTTTCAATGTGATAGGTTCCACGTCGGCTTACTGCTGAATCACGGTAGGGCCCATGACAATTGGCTTCAAGCTTATTATTTTTCTGCAGCACTTTCATCAACACATAATCTCCTTCCTTCAAGTTGGTCATTTTCATCCTTTTATTGTAAAAGCGAATTATTATTTGCTAATAAGCCTCATTGCGCAGGACAACATCTTCTCTTTCTTTTTCCAGCATGTCTAGATCTAACCTTCTGATTAAGTCACTTATAGGAGAGTTAATATTCAAAACTCCGTGGGATGGTAAGCCTATCTCGACAGGAATGACAACTTCAGTTCCAAATGCTAACATATATGGGGATTCTCCAGTTTCTATTCGTGGTGTTGTTCTGTACGCCCACAAGACAGAGTGCAGCTCATTTATCCAATTTCCCTTGGCATCATCAAGCCTATTCTTCAATCCATTAAGCAATGTTCTGTTCGTAACTTCAGTTTGTCCATTACTATGAGGATGTCCTGGAGCAGAATGCAATTTCTGAATATTGGATTGAGCACAGTAATTTGTGAACTCCTCATTATCAAAATGTGTTCTATGGTCGGTAATAAAAGCATAAGGCAACCCATACCTACAGATGAATTGATAGACCTTTTCATAAGGTATATCTATCAAAGGCTCTGCCTCCGCCCATTTTGTAAAATAATCCACGACGACCATTAAGTATTTAAATCTTCCTCGAGTAGTTGGCAGTGGCCCGATCAAGTCTATACCCCAAATGGAAAATGGCCATGGTAAAGTAATTGGAGTGAGAGCATCCTGTGGAGTTTTGCAAATTGTTGATAATCTCTGACATTTATCACACTTCTTGGCAAAAGTTGAACAGTCTACTCGCATTGTTGGTCGTAATACCCTTGAGTACTGATTCTTTGCATAAGTGTTCTCCCTTCTATGTGAGCTCCACATGATCCTTCATACATCTCCTGAATTAGATCATGGACCTCTGATGGATGCGTACATCATTGGAAATTGACTGTTAGTCCTCTCCTGTACAAAACACCTTCGTCTAATACATATCGAGTTACTTTATACTTCAACTTCTTGTATTCTACCATATGTGTTGGTAGAGTTCCCTCTTCAATGTATGCTCTGATGGGGTCCATCCATGATAGCCCTATGTCTATGGCAATAAACTTGACCATTAGATCTTCATCTATGCTCCTATTAGCCAAAATATCAATAGGGATAGTTCGTCAGAGTTCAATTCTGGTAGCAGAGGCTAGTCAAGAAAGGGCATCAGCTCGGACATTTTCTAACCTTGGTATTCTATTCATGTGAATAGCTCATAATTTTGCAATGAGTTCCATTACCTTGGATAAATACCTGGTTATTAATTCTCCTTTGGCTCTATATAAACCCAGTTTTCGATTTACTACCAGCTGAGAGTCACTGTGTGCCACAACTTGCTCGACACTCAATGAATGGGCTAAACATAAGCCTACAATAAGAGCGCCGTACTCTGCTTCATTATTTGAAGTCCAAAATTGAACACGTAGTGCATACTCAATATCAATACCATCAGGAGTGTTAATTATTATACCTACTCCACTGTCGGTTGAACAAGATGACCCATCAACATATAAGTTCCATATGGGGACGTTGTTGTCTAATGCTTGATCTATCAAACTCCCGTAGTGGAATATTTTCTCTTTCCTTCTTCGTACTTCCTAGTCATCTCCTGTGTTCAGGAAGAAGAGTTTTGTAGGCGTGAAGTTTCTTCTTTTGAAGAAATTTCTTCGGGAGCTTTTTTGATAACATTACCTTCTCCTGATTCTTATTCTGTCTGATCACTATGTTGCTCGAGGACCTCAGAGTAGGTAAACTCCGCTATGAAATCTGCCACTGCTTGACCTTTCAGAGAAGACCTTGGTTCATATATGATATCATACTCCCCCAATTCCATAGCCCAGTACATTAATCTACCAGATTTTTCTCTAGTTTGTGTAAAGCCTGCATTAGAGGCATATCAGTGTAAACTATGATTGTATGGGCTTGGAAATAGGTTTTCATGCGTCTAGTTGCTTCAATCAATGCCAATGCCAATTTCTCCAAGCAAGGATATCTAATTTTTACTCTTTGGAAAGCTTTACTGGTATAGTAGACGGGTTTTTGAACTCCATTCTCCTCTCGAATCAATGCAGAACTCACAGCTGATTCAGAAACAACTAAGTACAGGTATAGTTTTTCACCCGTGATTGGTCGAGAGAGTAATGGGGGTGATCCCAAATAATTTTTCAAATCCCTAAAAGCTTTTTCACATTCTTCATTCCATTCGAAGCTTTTTCTGAGCACCTTGAAGAACGACAAGCATCTATCTGTATCTCGGGACATAAATTTGTTTAAGGCGACTACTCGTTCAGTTAGTTTTTGCACATCCTTCTTGCAAGTTAGAGATTACATTTTAATTAGTGTCTTGATCTTGTCTGGATTTGCTTCAATTACCCTTTGATTTACAATGTACCCAAGGAACATTTCCTCTTGCACTCTAAAAACACATTTGGTCGGCTTCAGCTTCATCTGGTGCTTCTCAAGTTGATCAAAAGTGTGGCTGAGGTCAAAAATGTGATCGAATTCCTTTTTTCTTTTTGTGAGCATATCATCTACGTAGACTTCCATATTCCTGCCTATCTGTTCCTCGAACACCTTGTTAACTAGCCTTTGATATGTAGCACCTGTATTTTTCAAACCAAAAGGCATAACAGTATAACAGTATGTTCCTCGGGGAGTGATGAAAGAAGTGCTTTCCCTATCCTTAGGCTTCATTTTTATCTGGTTATAACCAGATAAAGCATCCATAAAGTTGAGAAGCTTATGTCCTGATGTAGCATCCACGAGATGATCTATTCGGGGCAAAGGAAAGTGACCCTTTGGCATACTTTATTCAAATTCGTGAAGTTTACACACATTCTCCACTTGTGGTTTTTCTTTTTTACCATAACTACATTGTCCAACCAGTATGGGTATTTCACTTTATTAATAAAAGCTGCTTTCTGAAGCTTTTCAACCTCTTCCTGTATGGCTTGGTTCTTCTCGGGGATGAACACTCTTCGCCTTTGTTTGAATGGTTTAACTTCTTTATTTATATTAAGCTCATGACCAAGAAAATTTGGATCTATCCCAGGCATGTCTTCATGACTCCAGACAAATGCATGCTTTCTATGTTTAAAGAAGCTCACTAGTTCCTGTTTAAGAACATGATCCAATGTTATCCCTATTTGAGTGATGCGTTCTGTTTTATCATCATCTAACATAATGCTTTCAGTTGCCTCCACAATCTGTCCCTTTACCAGCTCTGTTTCCTCTCTTGGATCCAAGGTTTCAACTTCAGATTTTTCATCAAGTTCATGAGTATCCACATGGTAGGTAGTGGTTTTATTCTTTATATCTTCCAAGCCTTCATGCTCGGTAGAAGAATAATAACACTCCCGAGCTACTTTCTGATCACCTTTCATAATTCCCACACCAAAATTAGTAGGGAATTTTAGACACTGATGAACAGTGGATGATACTGCTTCGAACTTCTTTAGCCCTACTCTTCCGATGATTATATTGTAAGTTGAACGGACATTTTTATCCATAACAAAGAAATGAATCTTCTATGTTTGGCTAGCTGGCCAAGTACCTATTATCACCTCCATTTTAATGGTTCCCAAAGGGAATACTTCCTCACCTGCAAAGCATATTAGTGGTCGATGATAAGGTTCTAATTGTCTAAGTTTAAAATTCAAGTTACTGAAATAAGGATAGAACATGATATCCTCCGAGCTACAATTATCTACTAATACTCTAGAGACAATGATTTCTTCTTTTCTGACTTTGATTACCAGTGGGTCATCATGAGGATACAGTACTCCTGAAAGGTCATTTTTAGTTTATCTTTATTAACCTTCCTTGGCCGATCTTCCTCAGCAAGGTTGATCCTCTGTATGTACGAGCAAGCTTGTGCCTCATGGAGGTAAGCTTTTTGCTCTGCTGTATGATTTCCTCCTCTTGCGTCTCCACTTATAATTACTTGGAAATCAAAATACAGAATACCTCACGTTCTGGTTGCCAGGTTTTTTAGGGAGATCAACATCATCATTCTGATCATCTTCATGATTTATTTTCTTCTCCTCTCTGGACTTGCAAGGAGATTTTGATCTACTCTGACCTTCTGCATTGTTCTGTCGATCAACATATTGATTTAATTTTCCTCTTCGAATGAGAGTTTTAATCTCATTTTGAAGAGCTATGCAACGTTCCATTCTGTGACCGTGATCCATGTGAAATTCAAAATACTTAGTTTTGTCTCTCTTGGTCGGGGAACTTCTCAACTTATTAGGACAACACACATCTTTATTATGCTTGATTTCTTCCAAAACATGGTGAATTCCCATAGTTAACGGAGTGTAGTCATTGTACTTCTTGAGTCGCTCCAAAATTCCTTTCTGTCTTGATTCCCTGTGCTTTCTAGAATCTTTATGATCTTTCTTATCATTTTTGCGATCAACTTCTTTGCCCAATCTACGCTTAGCTGCCATGGCTTCCTCGACATTCATGATCTTTGCTACTTTAACCATCAACTCTGCCATTGTCTTAGGAGGATCCTTAACAAGGGTGTAATATAATTTTTCAGAAAGCAATCCACTCATGAGGGCAGTTATGACAGTCTTCTCCTCATAATCTACCACTTCTAGTTTCTCGTTATTAAAAAGAGTGATGTAATCTCTGGTGTTCTCTCACTCTTTCTATCTCACACTAAGTAAGTGTGCCACCCTTTTCACATGCTTTGATCCAAAGCAAAATTTATTAATGAATATCTCGGCCAGTTAGTTGAAGCTAGAAATTTGTCCCCGAGGAAGACCATTGTACCAGATTTGGGAAAATCCGATAAGGGTTCCAGAAAATGCTCTACACCTCATCTCGTTGGGGATGGCATAAATATCAGCAGCTGCCTGGTATTGCTCTATATGGAGAATTGGTTCAGTTTTTCCATCATATTTGGGAGTTACTACTGGAGCCTTAAACTTTACTAGAGTAGGGAAATCCACAATTGCTTGCACAAATGAAGACCCTTTTACAAAACTTCTTTACAGTGGGTTTTTTGTCTTCTCCATTTCTCCCAATCTGTCTTCCAATCTTTATATGGAGTCTTTCCATGCATCATTGGCAGCACCGAATTTATGCATTGCAACTTTATTAGTCGCTGATCTTTCTTCCTGGAGCTGTTGCTTGGTCCGAGTAATAGTTAGTCAGGCATTAGATCTAGATTGAGCTGTGCTTTCCCTTTGATCAGATGGTCGTTTAGTTGTAATACCCCGTATTTTTATTGATTTTATTTTTGGGATTAATTGAATTAAATGGGATAAATAATTTGAAATTAATTCGAATTTGAATACTAGCGAGACGAGAGTTGGTATTTGATTATGATGATAATGTTTAATATTACTGAGTGAATATGGTAATATATGATTAATGAATTTATTAATATTATCGCGAGTTATAAATACGGAAATTTCGAAAATAAAGTTGGGACGTGTGTTTCAGTGGTGTCAGGAACCAATTTAATAGACTTAAAAGTAAATTATTTTTATATCATCCGTATGGTCATTTTGAGTGCGCCAACGTGTCCGGAAGGGTTGAGATAGTCAGAAAACACTAGTCGGGGGTTAGTTTGGGTGTCGGAACAATTTAGGCCTAACCGGCAACCCGGGAGGGTATTTTAGTCATTTCTAATTTTGGTGAAGAGTAACTTATGAAATCAGGTTTTGTATATCATCAAACCCTTAGGGTTATTAGGGCCATTAACTGTTAAACACAATCGCCGTATTTGTGTTTTCTGACTATCTCGTGAGAAGAACGTGAGAAGAAAGGAAGGGTTTCAAGAGAGTTCCAAGGCCAAATAACCACTGTACACCACCACCATTGCCGGATTTGTGATCAGAAAGAGAGGGAGGACCAACCAATATCGTCACTAAAGGATCAGAATCTCTAATTGAAGGCAAATGATTTATCTTGCAATGGTTTAAGGCATATATTTTACATAATCGTTTAGTTTTGAAGACAAATTATGAATAACTTGTAATAATGTGAAGTTGGAGACTAAATTATTGAACTTGGATAGGTTTACATGTAATGGATCTTCTGGAACTATTAAATGAACGAATATGAAAATTAAGAGTTAGGAAATCACGAAATTAAATTGAGATTTATGATGATTTTTTAAGAGATAATGAAGAATTAAGGTTGTAGTATTATTCATGACTTTTGATCCAAGAAATCGCTATTATGTGATGTTTTGATGAATCTTGAATGTTAAAACTAGTGTAGTAATGTTGGTTTAATGTTTAGTATACTTATTTGGGAGTTTGGGATATTGTAATGGAGAATTGGAGGTGTAAAAATGGTAGAAACCATAACTGTTAAAGGAATTCTAATTAGATAACTGCTTGATCGATCGATCGACCCATTTCTTCGATCGATCGACCCCTCTAGAAAAAGTGAAATATTTCCCTTTAAATAATTGAGTAACTTCCAACCTTTAGAACTCTTTAGTGATGATTGATTGAATATATTGGCACTTAGGCAAGACCAGTAGGGTTGTATTTGAAGCCCGAAAAAAACTTACGAATAACCGACTAGTAAGATACGATTGGAAGTTGTGAGAACCTGAATATATTTTCCCCAACTATAATTTGAGGTTAAGGACTGAAAAAGGGAACTTTAATTACTGAGATAACCTTAGAGACTAGTGGGAGACTTAGTAACCTTTCGGGGCAAGGTATGTATTCGAAACTATACGACTAGAATTATCGCGCTAAACCTATTGTTTAGAATAAATGGGATGATATTATTATATGTGTAAAACTTTTAATATAGGGCTAGAATATACCTATACTAATATGATGATAACCTAAGTTGTGTGAATACTTAGTACATGGATGATTATGTGTATGACATACCTACCATACTTGCTATCACCGGAGGTTAATTTTCGAGAAAGGACCATCTCATCTTTGTGTGCCTTCGGGGGGATTTAAATTGCTACCTTAAGGACATAGGACCGTGAATGACTTATTTGTGAGTTAATAAGTTAGCTGACCATGGGAGCGTAGGTATGTGCATGACCCATGGGTATGTGAACTATGTTCGCCTCCAATATGTGTGTTTTATGTTGAGACGGTTCCTGAGCGATTCGAAACACGTGATCCTTATGTACGTGATGTAACAGGATTTGATAATAGATTATGCGTGCACCGCAACTCAGCCTAGGGGTGCCATATATGTATATATGAAATGAGAGTGACTTATATATGTACGTGTGACTAATTCACTGTTTGTTAATATATGCTAATGACTAAAAGATTTAAATGGGTTAAGAATGTTGTGAACTTATCGAATACTTGAGCTAAGTAATTTGATTAATGAATGTGTGAGTTATGAATATAATTTATTTGAATAATATGGGTGGCATGTAAAGTAAGAACCGTCTAGATAGGGGTAGAATAGACTAGTCAGACAGTGGTATAACTAGATGGAATTTAAAAGATGCGTTAGGCGTGCACATTAGTTGATGGGTGAGGATCTCAAGTGAGGGCACGCGACTAAAAAGTTTAATATATGTGTTGTTTAATATTGTAATTTAAACACTTGCTGTTTTTAAAATATTTTCACCTCGGGCTCTGACCCGTTTGCTTTTAAATCTATTTCTTTTTGTAAAAACCTTTTAGGTGCCCAACCACAGGGACGCCAAGCTTAGGAGTTCCATTCCATTGACGTGCTGTAGCTGCTGTGAAAGTTACAGGATCTCGTTACTAGATGCCTCCACATCTACCCTTGCTTCTTTTGGGAGTCATTTATTCTAGTTAGGGCCTGTTGCCCATTCTATTCAGAGACAACCGTTTTAGACTTTCATTTTATTTCAGTCTTGGGATTTTATTTATTCAGACTATTATACTTGGTTTATTTACATTGCTACTATTATTGGAGTGTACTCCAGATATCATTTATTTCATTCTGTTGATTACCTTATGAGATTATTCATGTGATGGTTGGATGATGATTTAAATTATTTTGTTGATGGTTAATTCAAACATTAAAATTTGACACTTCACTATTTTAAATATTAGGTGGTTAGTAATTAATTAAATGTTTTCGATAGTGATGCTATGAACTGAACCAACTTAACATTTTGCATTAATTTAAATAGAGGAGTAGCTACCCGATATTTAATTAGTTGGGGTGTCACATTAGTATTACCAGATCTTGCCCTAGGAACATTTATGTTTCCCCTGGGTCCCAAACGATCAAAAGGAGATGTACGACTTAATCTTCCTAAGGCGCTTGGCCTTTCTGGAGAATAAGACTGTGTATGAAAAGACTCTGATGTTCTGAGTAATGAATCTTCCCTTGGATGATAAGAGACATCTCTTGTTGATATTGAATGGCTGCGCCGACCACCTCTTGGTGGGTGGTGGTGGCATATTTCCTTGAGCAGATAGAGCATGTGCTCCGTCTTGGAGGGTTTGTGAAAGTTGCCTGATAGTATCTTTCATGGCCTCTTGCAAGATTGTCCAGAATCCCAGTTAAATAATTTGCAGATGGAGGAGATTAAGGAGCAGGCAGAATACCTTCGTTCCTAAGACTTGATTAAGGAATTTCAGTGGTTTAGGTGTTTGATTGAGTGAAATCGATTAGAAATATCGTTCCCACAAACGACGCCAATCTATTGATGCAAAAAACTAGACGAGGCTAATTAATTGATAATAGATAAATAGAAATAAGAGACAAGAGACTTTTAAAGTGGTTTGGCTTAAGGAAAGAGACTACGTCCAGTGTTGTGTATTGCTTTGGGATTGTTCGATTGCATCTCTTTTCGTGTCTCCCTGTATGTAGGGTTTACAATGTATTTATAGCCCCCCATGGGGTATAGAGGAGATGGAATATTAAAGGATGGAATGTCTTTATATCGTAGACATTTACATTTGTACAATAATTAATATATACAACTGTTGGTGTTTGCCTGTCACGTTGGTCGACATTATTGAGTTGGTCGGTATTCCAAGAGGTGGTCGGCATTCTTGGAGTTGGTCGGTATTCCATCCTTAATGACTAAGATTAATCTCTCATTGTATAACACGTGTCAGTATCTGAATGGTCTATGTAGATGGATAATTTTTGGTATCAACAGGTATTATAATCCAGAATATCTCGTTAATGTGAATTCCTCTAGAATATGATATCAGATATATTCACAAAATGATTTCTCAACCAATAAAGATTATTGACCCCATAAATTGAATCTCACTCATAGCAAATCAAATAAATAATTATGTGAATACTCACATCCTTATATTCCTTGGGATTGTGAATCTATGCACCCATTGCATGCTGCGAGATTGTTCAAGTTTAACCTTGTCAGGACTTAGACTAGAATATCATCCTTGGTCATATTCAATAAAATACTGATACCAGTCCAATCTTATTTTAACTATTAGACATGATTCTGAACCATTAGAAAAATTTCCACAGTCATGATAAACTTCTATCATTGTATATGTAACTCTACTAGTAGGATGTCATATATAGTTTGTGAATTGTTCAATTTTACTAAAAGTGAAATTTTGGTCTTCTATTATCGAGCCAGACCCACCTCACCAGAAGTGAATATCCTTTATTAACAAATAATGAATGTCCAAAATCATGTTTTTATTAATAAAAATCTCAAAATCTCCCATTTAGTCTAAAAGCCACGTGCATATGCATCTAACACCTAATCCGTTTGCATGACTATTATACCTTAAATATGTCAACCAATAGATGGGAGACACATGGCATAGAAGCCTACATAAATACAATGAACACAATGAAGAGACGCTCAAGTACTAGTAAAAGGCCTCAACTTGTAAGGAATAATGAAGATTACTCCCCACTTGCCCCATTAACATAATACCACGATCTAATATACAGACATATAACAGGATATAAGAGCAATACCACAGAAGACCATGGCCTCGTACACCGACAAACTACGATTAGTAATAAGAGCAATACCTTAGAAGGCTATGTCTAGGCGGCTCACAAGACACGGTTCCTCAAGCATAACCTAAGCCTAAAAGTACATATCATGAACCCTGAAACATCAGTATTGGGTCGATAAATGTATACCTTCTAAAAGGAATCCATCTGACCAATACTTATCCACAAGTCACGTGCACTGTGAATACCCCCACCAACTACTATAAATAGAGGTCCTCACCTCCTCATTTGACAAGTAAGATCTGAGTAACGAAGTTCTGCCCAACTCACTCCAACTTTTCTCTGCACTGAAGTCCACACTTCAATCACCTTCTCCGGAAGCCTAAATCATTACCTTCTACTGCCTCTACTAGTCTATACTCCATAATCCGCAACCTCCACTACACAAGACTAGTATGCTTGTAAATTCAATATATTTCTCTCCTCTTGTATGCCTTTAAGGCCGTCAAAACTTGTACTATTACACGAATCTTATGAGAATTAGGTTATATATTGGACTTAGGCTTGTATTAACGACTTAGCCACTCTAAGTCTCGTGTTTATCATGATTTCTCTCCCTTTTACTCTATTTCTACACTTTGACTTTTATGTATGGATTAATGACATGGTTTACTCTGGTAGATCTATTTACTGACAATAACAATTTGGCTTCGTCGATGAGAAATGATATGTTCTACTGAGTTTCTCTTCATATAAACCCATTTAAAGTATGTCCATCTTTTCGGCTTTGTTTTCCCAAGCCAATCTTGAGGTTTTTGGGCAGATCCATCTACCCCAATGATGTTTCCATATCTAAATCTTTCTAAGCATCTTTACATGCCATGGACTTATAAATACTGGGAACTAGAGATGCGCATACTTTCTTCTTTCTCTGCACTTTTAGGCATTTTTGCCATGTTATGACCTATGTAATAGGTATTTGTTGCTAAACATACGTTATGTCATAATAAGGACCTATTACGCCTTGAAAAAACACCCCAAAGACTTTTTAGTCTAATTCTTAGGGTAGAAAATCAACTCAACTCAACAAAGCCTTTTCCTAATTATTTGGGATCGGCTATATGAATCCTATTTTTTCATTCCATTCTATTCAATGCAATATCTTCAGTTAGACCACCTGGTATCATGTCATTTTTCATAATATCCTACCAAGTCAATTTTGGCCTACCTCAACCTCTTGCATTACCATCAATACTAACTAAATTACTCTTCCTTACGAGAGCATCCATTTGTCTACGCTTGATGTGTCTAAACCATCTAAGTCAACTTTCTATAAATTTATCTTCTATGATCTATTTTTACCATTTCATGATTTTTTTTACTTTTATCCTTTCGAGTTTTAGCACAAATTCATCTTAACATTCGCATCTCCGCCACATTTATTTTCTGCACATTTTATTTCCTTGTTGCCCAACACTCTGTCCCATATGACATGGCGGGTCTAATGGCCATTTTATAAAATTTTCCTTTAAACTTCAAAGGTATATGCTTATCACACAATACGCCAATAGCACTTCTCCAGTTTACCCAATGCTTTAATCCTATGAGTAACATCATAACTGATATCTCCATCTTTTTGGATAATCAAGCCTAAATATCGAAAATGATCATTTATAGGTATTTCTTGACACTCCAATTTCACCACATCCCCAGTTTCTCTCCTATTACTACTAAAATTGCACTCCACACATTCAATTTTAGTCCTGTTTATTTTAAATCCTCTTGTTTCTAGAGTTTCTCTCCACAATTCCAATCTAGCATTAATCATTGTCTTAGTCTCATCCACTAAAATAATATCATTTGCAAATAGCATACACCATGGCACCCCATCTTGTATTTGACCAGTCAACTCATCTATGACAAGAGAAAAGAGGTAAGGACTTAGTGCTGAACCTTTGTGTAGACCTACAGTTTTAAAAATTCATTACTTTCATTAGCTGATGTCCTTACTATATTCGGAGCCCCATCATACATATTCTTAATCACACCAATATATCTACGAGTCACTCCTTTTTTATGAGTACCCACCATATTATGTCTCTAGGTATCCTATTATTTGCCTTCTCCAAATCTATAAAAATCATATGAAGACCCTTCTTTTCTCCTTATACTTCCCCATTAATTTCCTCAATAAATAGATTGCTTCCATTATTGACCTCCCATGCATAAACCAAAATTGATTCTCAAATACTATTGTTTACAATCTCAATTTATATTCAATCACTTTCTCCCAAAGTTTCATTATATGACTCATAAACTAAATACCAAGATATTTTGAACAACTTTGTATATCCCCTTTATTTTTATAAATAGGTACTAAAATACTATTTTCCATTCATTAGGCATCCTACTAGTCATTATAATTCAAATAAGTAATTTTGTAAGCCAATATAGTCCTGACTCCCCTAATCACTTCCAAACCTCAATAGGGATACCATCTGGTCCTAAAGTCCTCCCTGTTTTCATCTTTTTTAAAGCATACCTAACCTCTGTTGTCCTAATTCTACAAAAAAATATATTATCTCAAGTCTCCCTAAGTTCTCCTATATCTAATATACTCCCATTATCTCCATTCAGTAACCTCTCAAATTAGTTTTTCCATCTTTTCATAATCTCATCGTCCTTGACTAGGACTCTTGAATTATCACTTTTGTTACACTTAATGTTATTAAAATTCTTTATTTTTCTGTCCCTAAGTTTTACAAGTTTATAAATACTTGATCTCTTTCTTGTGTTCCTAATTTTGTATAAAGATCATCATACGCCTTTAGCTTAGCATCTCTTACCACTTTCTTAACTTTCTTTTTAGCACATTTATGTTTCTCAAAATTTTCTTCGTTTCTTGTTGTTTGCCATGTTTTAAAGCACTTCCATTTTATTTTTACTATATTTTTTACTTCTTCATTCCACCACAAAGTTTCTTTATATTGTGGTCCCTTACTTTTTGATTCTCCAATAATTTCTTTTGATATTCTCCTAATGCACATGGCCATCGTATCCCACATTATGCTACTCTCCTCTTCAATATCCCAAGATGCTTCATTTAATGCTTTATCTTGAAATGGTTCTAATTTCTCTCCTTTTAAGTTCCACCACCTAGTTCGTGGGTTAATCTTCTCTTTTCGCACTCGTGATTGATTTTTAATATTTATATCCAACACCATTATGCTATGTTGTGAGGTTAAGCCTTCTCTCGAGATAAACTTACAACCTTTACATGTTAATCGGTCTCTTTTCTTAATAATGAAAAAAATTATTTGTCTCTTATGTGCTCCACTTTAATAAGTTACTAAGTGTTTAAACCTCTTTTTAAAATATTTATTTACTAATACAAAATCAAACACCATTACAAAATCTAAGATAGACTCTCCACCATCGTTCATATCTCCAAAACTATATCCTCCATACATTATCTCATATTCTACACGATCTTATCCTACATGGCAATTAAAATCTCCCCCTATACAGATTTTCTCACCTACAGGTATATCTTGAATTATTTCATCCATTTGTTCCCAAAATTATACTTTAGTGTGCTCATCTAATCGTACTTGGGGTGCATAAGCACTAACAAAATTTATTATATTTCACCTAATACCACTTTTACAAGTATAATTCTATCACTTTTTCTTTTAACGGTTACGATATCATCCTTAAGGTTCTTATCTACTATTATTTCAACTCCATTCCTATTTCTATGTTTTCTTGTATAATATAATTTAAACCTTGTATTTTATATTTCTCTAGCTTTCTCACTAACCCATTTAGTTTCTTGTAAACAAGTTATGTTAACTTTTCTTCTTATCATGGTTTCCATTAACTCCATCCTTTTCCCTATCATAGTCCCTATGTTCTAAGTCGCTAACCAAAGTCTACTATCTTGGACTGTATTCTTTACCCGAACACGTCAGATTATTGTAGGAACCCTTACGTATTTTTTGTCTCATCCGAGCACCGATGCGATGCCCCTTACCTATTTTTTGAGACACCCGATGGACGGCGCAACGCCCCTTGACATGTTTTTCAAGACACCCTGCGGTAGGCGCAACATATTGCTTCAGAGGAATACCCTAGTATCAGCAAGTATATTCATAGGATTAATGCTCATAAGGATCTGACAAACTTTTACGCTGACTATCAGCTACCTAACACAACCCTCCTCCTCCTGCCTATGACCTGTATATGTTCTTGTGCTATAGGTTGTGGCTTCCAGTTGACAACTTGGGCAATTCTTCTATTTTTGGCATATTTAGCATTTCTGATTAAAGAATTTCTTTCTTTTAGACCAAAGATGCCATAGAATACTTAAGAATCCCCCTAACATGTTTTACGGCTTATGGGTTGGGTTAAATTGCATAAGACCATGTCTTAGGATTGGAAACCGATGATTCCACGAGAAAAATCTGACAAGGCTATTGCCTTAAGAATCGTTAAATCACCTAGGATAGGTTAAGATGTTTTACTAACTTTTCAATCACTGTTCCCACCAAGGGAATGTACTCTATAAATTTTCCATTAGATGGAATCGTTACAAGAGAAAAATGTGTTTGATCATATTAATTGCGGTGGAAACTCCTTGCACAAGACAAATTCCACGACCTTATCCCTTATTAGTTTAACAGGACATAACCTCGATGGAAATATGTTGCATACCATTGTTACTATCTTATTAGAGTTTGACTCCACGTACTCTATGACTCTTTGATCTTTCATCGTTCTTAGTTTGCCTCCAAGAAAATATCTTTTAAAGAACTAATTATTTAAAGATAAAGATCATGAAAGGTAGCTCAGGATCAGGTGCCCAGCAGACTGAAGACGTATCCCACCTGCTGAGGTGCATCAACCATCTTTATAAGTTTCAGGACTCACTTGAGGGTCAGATCAAACTCCTCGAATAGATAATTATTATGCTTGAGTACTCGACCTTCACTAACATGATGAAGGCCGAAGACCCCAATGAAAAGATTGAGTTTGCGACCTTTGAGAGTAAGACTATGGCAGAATCAATCGAAGGAAAGAAGAGGAAGCATGGAGATCATCCGTAAATTCCATATGAGGAGTTAACCCCTCTCAATTGTGACCTAAAAACTATTTTGGCCAATATAAAAAAGAAGAACCTCCTCGAATAAAGCTGAAATCTCCTACTAGTAGGATAAAATAAAGAAAGTGGTGTGAGTTTCATAAAGACAATGACTAATTAAATAACAAGTTCCATATCCTAAAGAATAAGGTTGAGAGGCTTTTCAGATGAGGAATGATACAATGATTCCCAAAGGTTTCAACCTTTAATTGAATAGAAAGTATTCACATCCCTTCAAAAGATTTGAGGGATAATTTTTTTTTTCATTTTGTACTGTTGCAATCACTGTAAAGCCATAGACCGGTTAGAAAAATTAATATTATATTCCCTCAAGCTATTATATCAATGAAAAGTTAGCATTTCACTTTAATGCCTTTTGAAAATTTTTGTTCAAAATTTTTAACAAAAAATCTAGCATCACACCTCAAGACGACGACTAAGGCAATGGTTCTTAAAACCACAAGAAGACAACAATAAGGGAGGCAAACATGTTAAATAACCCTATAAATGGTTGCAGAGGAAGAGGTTCCCAAAAACCTAGGAGTAAGATGATCGTGGCTAGGGGGATCAAATGGCCAATAAAACTATCAGTGATTGCAGAGGCAGAGGTGCCCAAAAACTTGGGAGTAAGAAGACTTTGACCAAGGAGGCAAAAATTCCAAATAACCTTAAATACGATCGTAAAGGCAGAGGTGACCATAAACCTAGGAGATGAAAGACGAAATCAGATCAACTCCATGGAAAAATCCTAATTCATAAGAAATGAGACTTAGTCCACACTAAGATCCCAACTGGCAAGAATCTCGTTTTAGTGGTTCTGTTCTGATCATTTATGATGCTGGTTCCTTGATTGGAGTGAGTCTTTTATAAAAGACTTGGGTGAGACTCCGGAACATCACATCAAGCCTTGGGGGCTTGTAAACCATAGCCTCAAAAGCCTTAAAACTTGTAAGACATATCGTCGTATTGTGGGGAGGCTCCTAAATAGTGTTGTATATTTTGTAAAATGCTAGCTTATTTGGTCAAACTTTAGAGTCAATTTTAATTAAGACACATATGTTAAAGGTGATGTGTCTTAATACCAATGTGTTCCTTGTAGCAAGGAGATTAATTTGGTATACTCACTTGTTCAAAATAGTGAAGTAATGAATGAAAAATTTGGACTTAAAGTGACCCATTTGAGTTTAAGCTAGATGGTGTAAAATAGCTAGTGGGTTTGTCCCACATTGGAAAAGTGGTAGAAAAGCTTGGAGTTAATATACACAAGTTATGGGACTAAGGCTTGGATGCCTTGGGCTATCCCAACTCTTTGAAGGGGAGATGGCCTACACTATGCATGTGTTGGGCTTGGGCCAAAAGCCCACGCGCGCACCGCCGCCGCCGTCCGTCCGGCACGGCCCGTGTCCGGGTCGTGGGTCTTTCTTGAGCAACTATTAAATTTTTTGGACAAATTTTAATTGACCTTTGGGCTTTAAAATTTATTTTCTGATCCAAAAAATCTGAATTAATTATTTTTCGCATTAATTAATTATTTAAAAAACATTGTCGTTTTTAATTATTTAAAAACGCTGTCGTTTTTTAATTAATTAATTAAAACGTTAAGTTGAGAGATGCAACTGTTCAAACAGTCACATCTGTTCTGGGAAAAGCCATGAGTTGCAGCCCTTCACCACTTATAAAAAGGACCATATGCAGTCCATTTAAAGATTAGAAAATCTACCCGAATTCCCTACTACTGTCCTTGTTCCCTTCTTACTGCTTGAGAGTAATTCGCCATTGTTGGTTCGTGGGACTGTTGCACTGAAGTGCTTCTTGCGACAGTCGTTGACCGTTTCATCCTGGGAGGCAGACGCCCGTTGTATTTTCCGTCAGCACCGTAGCGGGGGCGTATTCTGTCTTAAGGAGAGATAGTTTAACTTTCGACTCGGTCAAAAATCTGCAAGTGATTGTGTCAATCACAAACTGTATGTTCTTCTTTTCTCTCTTTACTGTTGCTGTTTATATGTAATTTCTGTTTATTTATTTAGTGAAATATTACTTTTTGTAATCCGGGAAACAACAATCTTAAGACAGAATATTTCTATATTTTTTGTGTTTTCACTAAATAAATAATTTTCTTAATTGAAATTTGTTTCGCAACGTTTTACTTGTTTTATTTACATACTAAAACGTGTTTACATTGAATATATCTTTTCTTACAATTTTAATTTTGGAAAAATTTATATACATTTCCTAAATTGCTTTGTGTTATTCAATAACAGAATAATGGCTACTGAATCCTCTGAAAATGTGATGTCTGTTCCTCAAAATGATGTTACGGTTAGTATTCCTAATACCGTTCCTACTCATTTAACTTATGGAGAAAAACCCGAAAAGTTTAATGGTACTGATTTCAAACGTTGGCAACAAAAGATGTTGTTCTATTTAACTACCATTAATCTTGCGAGGTTTATTAACGAAGATGCTCCCGTGGTTAATGAAAATGAAACGGATAAGACAACTTTGCTAGCTGTAGAAGCATGGAAACATTTAGATTTTATTTGCAAAAACTATATCCTTAATGGATTGGACAATACACTTTATAATGTATATAGTCCAATCAAAACCGCTAAACTGTTATGGGAGTCTTTGGATAAAAAATATAAAACCGAGGATGCCGGCATGAAAAAATTCGTGGTCGATAGATTTCTCGAGTATAAAATGGTTGATTCAAAGACTGTCATAAGCCAAGTCCAAGAGCTTCAATTAATTTTTCATGAAATACTTGCTGAAAATATGGTCATAAGTGAAACATTTCAAGTTGCTACGGTAATTGAAAAATTACCCCCTTCTTGGAAAGATTTCAAAAATTATTTGAAGCATAAACGAAAAGAAATGGGACTTGAAGATTTAATTGTTCGGTTAAGGATAGAAGAAGATAATCGTAAATCTGAAAAGAAAAATGGTAACCATGCTATGTCTGCAAAAGCAAATATTGTTGAGAATGGACAAAAATTCAATAAAAAGAGGAAGCACAAAAATGAAGGCACAAGTCAACAAGGCGGTGCTAAGAAGTTCAAAGGAAAATGTTTTAATTGCAACAAAGAAGGTCATAGGGCCAAGGATTGTCGCAAGCCGAAAAAACAAGAGAACTTCAAGAAGAAAGCACCACAAGCCAACATGACAGAAGTTGATGCATTATCCGACGATGTTTCCAATGTTTCTCTCTCCGCAGTTGTATCTGAAGTAAATTTGGTGGGTAATACCAAAGAGTGGTGGGTTGATACCGGCGCTACACGCCATGTATGTTCCGATAAAAGCATGTTTACAACCTACCAACCAATTGCAAATGGAGAACAATTATTCATGGGAAACTCCTCCACCTAGAAGGTTGAAGGTAAAGGCAAAGTAGTGCTGAAAATGACTTTGGGGAAGCATCTCGCACTCAACGATGTATTGCATGTGCCTGACATTAGAAAGAACCTTGTCTCCAGTTCCGTGCTAAGCAAGAAAGGATTTAAGCTAGTCTTTATTGGAGACAAATTTGTACTAAGTAAAGATGGAATGTATGTAGGGAAAGGATATATGTGTGATGGGATGTTCAAATTGAACATCATGACTGTTATACCTAAAAGTAACAATGATAATAATAATATGATATCTTCTGCTTATATGCTTGAGTCTATGGATATGTGGCATGGTAGACTTGGACATGTTAATTATAGTACTTTAAGTAAATTAATTCACTTAGAATTAATTCCTAAATTTAGCATTGATACAAGTCACAAATGTGAAACATGTGTAGAAGCTAAATTAACTAAAACACCTTTTCATTCAATTGAAAGGAATAGTGAACCTTTAGATTTAATTCACACCGATATATGTGATTTACAATTTGTTCAAACTAGAGGTGGGAAAAAGTACTTTATTACCTTTGTGGATGATTGCACTAGATATTGCTATGTCTATCTTTTAAGAAGCAAAGATGAAGCAATTGAAGCTTTTAAGCAATACAAGATAGAAGTTGAGAATCAACTTGGTAGAAAGATTAAAGAATTAAGAAGCGATAGAGGTGGTGAATATGAATATCCTTTTAAGGAAATATGCTTAGAAAATGGTATTATTCACCAAACTACCGCACCTTATTCTCCTCAATCAAATGGGATTGCGGAACGTAAAAACCGAACTTTAAAAGAAATGATGAATGCATTATTAATAAGTTCGGGATTACCCCAAAACATGTGGGGGAAAGCATTGCTTTCAGCTAATTACATTCTCAACAAATTGATTCATAAGAAAACAAAAAAGATACCCTATGAGTTGTGGAAAGGACGCAAGCCTTCCTACAAATACTTAAAAGTGTGGGGGTGTCTTGCAAAAGTGCTAATTCCTGAATCTAAAAAGGTGAAAATTAGTCCAAAGACTATTGACTGCATATTCATTGGTTATGCACATAATAGTAGTGCATATCGGTTTCTTGTGCATAAGTCTGACATTCCTGAAATTCATGAAAATACAATCATAGAATCTAGGAATGCATCATTCTTTGAAAATATCTTTCCTTGTAAGAATACACAAGAAACAACTTCTAACAAAAGAATGCTTGAAGTTACAAATGGTGAACCTCGAAATATTAGTGAGGAAGAACCTAGACGTAGAAAAAGAGCTAAGATTTCAAAATCTTTCGGTCCGAATTTTCTAACATATATGTTAGAAAGTGAACCTCAAACGGTTAAAGAAGCTCTATCCACTCCGGAAGCCTCATATTGGAAAGAAGCTATCAATAGTGAAATTGAATCCATTTTGCAAAATCATACACGGGAACTGGTGGATCTACCACCAGGGACAAAACCGTTAGGGTGTAAATGGATATTCAAACGGAAAATGAAAGCTGATGGAACTATTGATAAATATAAGGCTAGACTTGTAGCTAAAGGATACAAGCAAAAAGAGGGAATAGATTATTTCGACACCTATTCACCTGTTACAAGGATTACATCCATTAGAATGTTAATTGCAATTGCAACAATACATAAATTGGAAATACACCAAATGGATGTTAAAACGGCATTTTTAAATGGTGAATTAGATGAAGAAATATATATGGAACAACCGGAAGGTTTTAGATCTCCTGGAAATGAAAGGAAAGTATGTAAACTTGTGAAGTCATTATATGGGTTGAAACAAGCACCTAAACAATGGCATGAAAAATTTGACAACGTCATGAAGTCAAATGGTTTCAAAATAAATGAGTGTGACAAATGTGTTTACATCAAAAGCACTCAAGCGGGACATGTGATTGTATGTCTATATGTAGATGATATGCTAATAATTGGTAATAATAATAATGTTATCAATTCTACTAAACAAATGTTGACTAGTAGATTTGAAATGAAGGACATGGGATTGGCTGATGTCATCCTAGGAATTAAAATTATTAGAACCCCTCAAGGAATTAGATTATCTCAATCACATTACGTTGAAAAAATACTTCAAAAGTATAATAAATATGATCAAAGTCCAGTGAGAACACCTGTAGATCCAAGTCATCACCTCTTTAAAAATAAAGGTGAAGGTATATCTCAATTAGAGTATTCTCGTATTATTGGAAGTTTGATGTATTTATCAAACTGTACTCGACCTGATATAGCATACTCGATTAGTAAGCTCAGTCGATATACGAGTAATCCCGGGAAAGATCATTGGAAAGCCTTGATAAGAGTTCTTCGATATCTTCGATACTCTTTGGGGGATGGTTTGCACTACGAACGATATCCAGCTGTACTTGAAGGCTATAGCGATGCAAATTGGATAACTGACTCAAATGATTCAAAATCCACAAGTGGATATGTTTTTACCCTTGGAGGTGCAGCCGTATCTTGGAAATCCTCGAAACAAACGTGTATTGCAAGATCCACGATGGAATCTGAATTTATTGCTTTAGATAAAGCTGGGGAAGAGGCTGAATGGCTTAGAAACTTCTTAGAGGATATTCCAATATGGTCAAAGCCCGTGCCACCTATCATAATACATTGTGATAGTCAATCGGCAATTGCTAGGGCTGAAAATAATAACTATAACGGTAAATCACGACATATACGTCGTCGACACCAAACCGTTAGACAATTGCTCTCAAATGGAATTATTTCTGTTGACTATGTAAAGTCAAAGGAAAATATTACGGATCCACTAACTAAAGGTATACCTGGAGAGCAAGTTGCAAGTTCATCACGTGGAATGGGCCTAAAGCCTGTAATATTATAAAGAGTCGTCTTAATGGAAACCCAACCTAAATGACTGGAGATCCCAAGAAATAGGTTCAAAGGGACAACCTAATTATGATGACTCAGTTTGCACTGAGAAGTAATACTTTAATTACTTCCTCCCATTCCGAAGATGAGTCAGTGCACAAACTGTCGCGTGTATAAGGATAAACTATGTTTTTAATGATTTCTATATCTTGAATGTATAGGTCAAGTGGGGTATTAGCAGGATACTCTTTATAGAAATCACCTATGTGAGTGAGAAGGGGCCGCTTCTATGAGAATAACGAAGGCTATTTCTCTAGCACACTCATGAAACCAGGAGGTGTCCAAGGCCAAAATGGACACAACAATGAGAACCAATAAGGTTGGAAAGACATTGTGTGAATACTATTGTCTCAGTTTACACAAATGGTCGATCAATTCAAGACATCAAGTTCATTGATTGGCTAGTAAGCTCGATAGTATCTCACTAGGAAAGATTCAAAGCCACAAGCTATCTTTTTCCGATGCAATGTTTTTCCTAGAACAACTCTCTATTTGCATCTATATTCGTTTGATTCTTCCAAATTTCATTCATGTGGGGGATTGTTGTATATTTTGTAAAATGCTAGCTTATTTGGTCAAACTTTAGAGTCAATTTTAATTAAGACACATATGTTAAAGGTGATGTGTCTTAATACCAATGTGTTCCTTGTAGCAAGGAGATTAATTTGGTATACTCACTTGTTCAAAATAGTGAAGTAATGAATGAAAAATTTGGACTTAAAGTGACCCATTTGAGTTTAAGCTAGATGGTGTAAAATAGCTAGTGGGTTTGTCCCACATTGGAAAAGTGGTAGAAAAGCTTGGAGTTAATATACACAAGTTATGGGACTAAGGCTTGGATGCCTTGGGCTATCCCAACTCTTTGAAGGGGAGATGGCCTACACTATGCATGTGTTGGGCTTGGGCCAAAAGCCCACGCGCGCACCGCCGCCGTCCGTCCGGCCCGGCCCGTGCCCGGGTAGTGGGTCTTGGGTCTTTCTTGAGCAACTATTAAATTTTTTGGACAAATTTTAATTGACCTTTGGGCTTTAAAATTTATTTTCTGATCCAAAAAATCTAAATTAATTATTTTTCGCATTAATTAATTATTTAAAAAACACTGTCGTTTTTAATTATTTAAAAACGCTGTCGTTTTTTAATTAATTAATTAAAACGTTAAGTTGAGAGATGCAACTGTTCAAACAGTCACATCTGTTCTGGGAAAAGCCATGAGTTGCAGCCCTTCACCACTTATAAAAAGGACCATATGCAGTCCATTTAAAAATTAGAAAATCTACCCGAATTCCCTACTACTGTCCTTGTTCCCTTCTTACTGCTTGAGAGTAATTCGCCATTGTTGGTTCGTGGGACTGTTGCACTGAAGTGCTTCTTGCGACAGTCGTTGACCGTTTCATCCTGGGAGGCAGACGCCCGTTGTATTTTCCGTCAGCACCGTAGCGGGGGCGTATTCTGTCTTAAGGAGAGATAGTTTAACTTTCGACTCGATCAAAAATCTGCAAGTGATTGTGTCAATCACAAACTGTATATTCTTCTTTTCTCTCTTTACTGTTGCTGTTTATATGTAATTTCTGTTTATTTATTTAGTGAAATATTACTTTTTGTAATCCGGGAAACAACAAATAGTACTTACATTCTTTGAAAATTTAAAGACTGTGGTAGTAATAAAATACTATAAAAGTTAAAGACAAACGTCCGCAACTATTAAAAACGCAACATGCCCAAAGCCTTGAGGGTCCACTGAATCTCTTAGGCCTTGGTGTATTATTTAAAGCTTTTGGATAAGATCACATTACTAAGGTTTCATCCACAATTAAATTCAAAATCACATTTGCAAGACCAAAAATTCATATCCAAAGCCTCGAGGGGCCACTTTACCCTTCAAGCCCGTGAGTTATTGTCTAAAGCCTTCGGGGACACTATACCCCTCAGGTTCTTGGAGCATAATCTGAAGTATTTGGACAGGCCTTTAAATACTGCAGGAGCTAGAAGTCCACAATAGTAATGGAATATCACAAAATATGAAGACTTGACATCTCATTACTAAGACTGTGGCCACAACCAAGCCTAATAGTTTAACTAAGTGCGCTTCTAAATATAAGGCTGGAAGTCTAGGCAGTAAAGCTACAATTCTAGTAAAGCTATGGAGTAAAGATGACACTGAATACCAATAATCATGTGAGCAAAAATAAAATACACACACAAGATTATGGAGCTAAAAGTAAAATTTCCTTCATATAAGATAGTTCATAACAAAACAGTTCCAAAAAGTTCAGCATGAAGAGAGTATAAGTTGCAGCATCTAAGGCTCTGTATCCGCTTCTTCATCTTCATATTTTGCTGGCCCGTTTAATTCTCTTTGGCCTCCAAAGAGGAAGCTTTTGCGACCTCTTCCCTCTACCTCATAGAATTTTTTTAGCCTTTTTCAGCTCCTCCATACACTGAGTGTGCTCGACGTCATCAAATCTTTAATTAAATAAGGTCCTATTGGCCTTAGGAAAGTTTTCAGCAACTTTGTGCCTCATCTCTTTATAGCTTTGAACGCATATATTATTTTATCCAACCCAAAAATCTCTTGAAGTTTTAAACTTGGCCACTGCATCTGTACCAACAACCTTCAATGCCACGATATGTTCATCGATCATCTTTTGGGTGATCCCATCATGTTCGTCAATATCTTTTTACATTACTAAAGTATGACTCTGAGACATGAAGGTAAACCGAACCTCAAATATTGTAACACGCAACCTTTTTGGCATTTTCAAAACATTTTTCTTCAAATACTTTCAACGCCTCTGCAACATATTTAAAATTATATTCAGCACCAGTTTTGACCTTTTCTGCAGTCTCTATTTTTACCTTGGCATCAATACTTTCATCCTGCAAAGAAAGTGGTCGCATACTTCTTTCTTGCTTCAAAAGAAGAAGACTTTGCACTTTCTACCGCATCGTGGTGAGAAGCCTTCGCAACTTTATACCAAAAAAATATCCTCGTATTTAGCCCTTTGGATCATAGCAACTCAGCAGTTTGGAGGAAGGAGCAAATGAAGTTAAAGTAAATCTAGACAATATAAAAGGACGTGGGGATGTAAGAAAACTTACTCTGAGAAGGCAGTGAAGTTGATGAATCTCTAAGTCCTCAACATCTTCCTCAAACAAATGCTTAGGGTTTGAGGGGTAAGCATCTTTTCTCATCACGAAGGTCGTGATGGACTCAATGTCCCAAGGATAATTTTGATCTGCCGACTTGAGTTCAAAACGTGGCCTGAAAGCCCTATTTATTGGTACAACGGTTCTAACATTAATTGGCATAGATGCTCTTGCTAGGGAGTTACTGATATTGATATGCCCAAAGTTTATAAGCTCTGCTCATCTGGAGAAGCCAAGCCTGCATTGACAATGTTCGTCGTGGCATCATCAAAGATCGGTATGCTTGCACCACCCGCTGCAACCTCATTTTGGGTCCCATGGGGGCTTCAGTCACTGTAGCAGAATCTTTGTTCACAACCCTTTTCCTTATCCATTTGTTGGAATTTTATGAGCTTGTCTTAGAGATTGTGTGTTTTCATCCATCTCGTCAAGCTGGGAAAGGAGAAAATCTTTGTTAATTTTCAAAACTAGCTCTCCATCCGTGAACATACCGGCACACCAAGAGAATCTCAACATTATAAGTGATGACCTAGTTAAAAGTAAAGTGGAATGCGGCCTAACAAACTATTTTACTTCCAAATATTTTGAAAGGAGTTACGTGCACCGTATAAAGTATCAAGTTTGTACAAGGCTTATCGAGTGACCACGAAGAAGAAGTCCTTCTTTTTGTCAGGAATGTCCACCATGGCCTCATATCTCTCCCTTTAATGTTTTGATGGGATCAAGCATGCATAGACTGTAACAACATGACAAACGGATAATTTAGAGAAGTTCAAGTTCAAAGAGTACATCCGTAGCAATTTCAGAAGAGGTTTTCTACCTTCCAAATGGGAATGACCCCTAAGTTGGAGGAATCTTATGGGACCTTTCCCTCTCAAACTCCGCGGAATCTTATGGGACCTTTCCTTCTCAAACTCCGCGGAGTGAATTTACCAATTTTCCCTTGAGACGAAAAAAATACTTACCTTTCCAGTTTTTGTATAGGAAATACTCACCCATGAGATATCGACTAGCATACGACATATCCATATAATAATACTAAGGATTTTTGGCAGTGTTCTCTTTTAGTTTGTAAAAGTCAAAGATTTCCGCGATCATGATATCCTTGTTAAATTTCTTCTTCCAAACCACTAAGAAAGCTAATACAGTCCTCCATCCATTGGGGTTAACATGAGCCAGGGGGCCAAGTTCATCACTTTGAGAATATTTTTATAAAGCACTGTGAATGGCATCCTAAGTATAATAAGGAAGGCATAGAGAGGAAAATAAACTCCATCATTAGGGACTATAGATCATGACCTTTGCTCTACGGAAGGTAAAGTACATACGGCCCCTGCCGGATATTCGTAAGTCATGGACAGATGATCCAAACATTCTTTAGTCATATTGCAAGGATAATTTAAGGCCACATGGTCCTTTACTCCTTAAAGGCGGAAACTTTATGGCCCAATTTCAGTGTTCCTCCTCTTTGTAATAGTTAAGACTTGTTTAACACTATCCAGAGCCACATCCACGGTATTTCTCCCCATTGGCATTTGATTATTTATTGAATGGGTATCCTCCTCATTATTTTCCCTAGCATCATCCATATGTTCCCTACAATTGGAGTCCATGGAATCAGATTTTGTACACATACAAGTCGAGAAATCTAGTAGTTTATAGATCAAAAGGTCCTAAGTGGCTTGTTGTTCAACAACATGAGAGATGGAACACCGAGATGTCTTATCTAAAAATCTTCCAAGTAATCCCAAGTATTCCATTACATAAGGTCGCAGTAAGAACCTATAGAAGTAAAGAAATCTCTGTAGTTAGAGGGCCACAAACTTTATGAGCGAATTGTAAGGGAAGAACAAGTTTGAAAGACCATAACTTCAATAAGAAAAACTGTGGAAAGAAACACAAGTATAGATCCTAAAATCCATGGTTACTATGGGTAAGGCCGCGACAATACATATAACACTTAAGGCTATGGACTCCTACAACTTAAGTCTCAGACCACCTACTCAACTTTAAAGCCATCGAGGTAACATTTTCAAACAAATAGAGGTCACAACATTACAAAATTAGTTCCCATAAGATAATATGCCAGCGACTAGGGTAAATAATAGTAAGTGAAAAGGTAAAAATACTCGAAGGTCAAACCACTTGCATAAAGATAAGACCATCATCACAGACATATAAAACTAATTGTTCCATTTAGGAAAGACTTAATCGAGTTTCTAAATCAGAACACAAATAAACATCAGGTCATGTTCTTCAACTAAACTGAACCTAAAATCCTTTCAAACACTCCAATTTCTACCTCAAAAGTAAATCTAAGCACATAATCCACTCCTAAACTCCATCGCCTATACTAATCAACACTCAAATCCAAACCTAAAAGCCAAAAATCACTTAAAAACATAAACGCTTCAACCTAAAACAAAACCCAAAAACTTGAAATCGTAATTTTATATATTTTATTGATTTCGGGATTTAGTTAAAAAGATTAAGGTGTGGAAATGGAATAAAGTACACTAGCAAATAAGATCTAAGAATAAATTACAAGAAAAGAGAAGAAATCTAACTAGAAATTCGAAGAAAAGTCTCATAAAAAATTACGTCGGAGTTCTCCCCAAAATCGACCAACCTCGTCAAAAATCACCAAGATGTTTGTTTTAAAGTCTAGAATAAGGTAATGAGGCTAGGGCCTCTGAAGCATTTATATAAGGGCTCACGAAATTCAAAAGATTGCATAATTTAAAACATATTGGCACCAGGCTGCGACATCATTTGAGACCCCACCCTCTCAACTATAGGCTTTAGCGTCTATTAAAATACAACCTCTAATAGGTCGTGACATCATCAAGGCACTATGTCAACGAAAGGCCTCAAATCCACGAAAATAAGTCGCATACATGAATAAATCCTCAACACTAAATCATTCACCTCTTAGCACTGAGGCTTGAGGGGATTTTTGTATACCTAAAATATGTCAACCAATGGACATAAGACATGTGCCATGGAGGACCATATAGAGACAATGAAGTGAAGATAAGCTCAAGTATCGGTAAAAGGACTCTTCATGTAAGTAAGGCTATAGACTACTCCCCAATTTCCCCATTAATATAAGAACACGACCTGGTGCACATACATGTCCCAAAATGTAATAGAAATACCACAAAAGACCACGGCTTGGCACATTGACATACCGCAATCAGTAATAACAAAACTACCTCAGAAGGCCACGACCAGGTGCTTCACATGCCATGCCCCTCAAGCATAACCTAAGTCCTGAAGTATAGGCAACGGACCCTGACACATTAGCATTGAGTCACCAGTTGTCCATCTTCTAGAAAGATTCCATCTGATAAATACTTATCCATAAGTCACGTGCACTGTGCACACCTCCACCAACTACTATAAATAGAGGTCCTTACCTCATTATTTGACAAGAAAGATCTAGGTAATGAAGTTCTACCCATCTCACTTTAACTTTTCTCTAAGTTGGAGTCCATATTTCGATCACCTGCTCCGACAATCTAAATCACTACCTATCACAAACTCTACCAGTCTATGCTACAGACTCCTCAACTCCACCACAGAGAGCTAGTATGTTTGTACATTCAACCTATTTCATTCCTCTTATATACCTCTAAGTCCCTCCAAACTTGTATTTTTACATAAATCCAATGAGAATATGGCTTCATAGTGGACGTTGGCTTGAATTAACGGTTGGACCACTCTAAATCTTCTATTTATCACTCTTAATCTCGCTTTCACTCTATTCTTATAGTTTAATTGCTGTGTAAGGCTTTGATGTCATGGTTTAGTTTAATATATCCATGTTGATAACAATATAAATAGGTTCTGCATGTAGTCAAGATAAACTACTATCATTGTACATATAGCTTTATTAATAGTATAGAAATTCCATACTGGTACTCTATAAATATCTCCTTAGGTTCCTAACACATCTCCCCCATCATATCACCCTAGGTCGTACTCTGAACCCTAATTTAGAGTCCACCGGTCACTCTTGAGACTTGTTTAAAATCGTTTCACTCTTCACCTTGAGCAAAGCTCATAGAAACATAACATGGATCTTATTACTCTTTGCAACGGGCCATACCATTCTCGAATCGGCCTAACGGTTCGCGCGTACTCACCTTTTTACTCTAAACCCTGATCCAGAAGCCACAAGGAACTCCCGAGCCCATTTTACCTCGGTCAACTCCCCACCTTGAGAGAAGCTCATTGAAACCTTATAGGTCTCTGAATACCCCTTCCAGCTATCCATACCCTGCATAAATAGACATCACGATTCGAGTGTACTCACCCTTTTTATCTAAACCCTGGTCTAGAGGCCACCAGGCACTTTCGAGCCCCATCGTCCTCAGTTAACTCTCCAAACCAAGTGAAACTTATTAGAATCTTGTAGGTCTATAAATACCCTTTCTAACAGTCCATACTGTGCACAAACTGGCCTCCCAGTTCGCGTATACTTGCCTTTTACTCCGAGAACTCCCCGTCTAAATCCTGTCGAGGTGATTCTGAACCCTGTTTGACTTTGGTTAACTCACAAACCCTTGAATGGATCAATGGATTCTTATATATCTCTGAATACCCTTTAAAAAGTCGCAATTGTGCAGAATTTAGACTTACGGTCAGCATTTTATACCCATTTTCTACAAAATTCTGTTCCGGGCAACCTATAGGCATCCGGACCCCCTGCCTATTGGCAGGGGGTACTATTTATCTCCAGTAAGGTAGGGGCATACCGATAGGCAGGCCAGAGGCTATACTGATCGGAACCCCATGAAACTATAATTTTTCTTACTTTTTAAGGACACAATGACCTCATCCCAAGGGTGTGACACCCCGCCTCATAAAATACCGGGTGATCAGTCCTATATCAAATTAAATAGGATTCTCATCTGGTTCATTATTAGCATCACCGTCATTGATTCATTAATTACTAACCACCTAGTCGTTTATTAAGCGGATGTCAATTTTATCTTTATTAATCCAACCAAAATAATATAATAGAACAACAACAATCCAATGCGAGAATAAAACTAAAACATGCCACAAAGTAAATACAATAGCCTGTCAAACAACGTTGACTACAAGCCATCCTGCGAATATAAAAGTATCTCAATATATGCTAAGACCGAATATAAGAGTACAACTGAACAAGTCCCTATCTAGAGATAGAATGATATTAACGACTACATCAAAGGAACTACAACACTCAACATAGCTGCAACCACGTACCCTGTAGGAAGGAGTCAAGCCTGGCAGCCTTATGGGAGGACACCTAAAAGGTCTTTGAAAATATTTTATAGCAAGGGTTAAAACCCAAAACATTTGAAAATATTTAGCAAGTGAATTTAAATTCAAGAAGTAAATATGCAAATGCTCCCTATATTTAAATTAATGTCGTGCACTCCCTTGAGTTTACCTCACCCCTCAACTAATGTGCACGCCTACCGAAACTATAAACGTCCCATCTAGCTAACCCTCCATAACCAGCTTTGTCTCATATATCTCACTATTTCCCACTATCCCAACTTGAGTGAGTATCGTATAAATTTTATGGGTTATTAATCACATTAACTTGCTTAAATCATTTCTTATTTAATGCCATATAACATTTTCACGAGTTATATCCGTTGTACAATTCACATCATGTATAAGAGTTATAAGTTATATTTCACACTAACTTATTTATATCCATATCCAACTTGATACCGTATAACCATTTCACAAGTTATATTATTTATACATTTCACACCATGTATACTTATCCGTATATAATTCTGTACTATATATACGTATCCATAACTCAACATTCATACTAACTTATTTAAGCTATTTCTCATTTAATTCCATATAACCGTTTCACAAGTTATATGATTAAAATGATTTCCATCATATGCTAACCCGTATATACTTATGCCATATATACGAAATATACTACAACTTTCACACGTACATGCCGTAGATGTGTATATAACTATTCCCCCGAGTAGGCACTAGTCGGGTATTCTCTAGATGCTATCATAACGGGGTATTCTCATCCACCCGAAACCCTGATGTGGTTAGCTCTCATTTCAGAACAAAATATACAATTGCTGTGGAGGCGGCCATATTTTCCCACGGTAGTGAATTCGAATTAAGAACTATTCATCTCACTCCTGAACCCGAACGCTACGGCCTGGGGACTATACTCGCCCTGCTCCTTAAGCCAGGGGATTCACCCAGATCGCTATGATAGCATTTATTGGTATTACTTTACTATATATATGATTCACACAAATATATATATATATATATATATATATATATATATATATATATATATATATATATATATATATATATATATATATACACACCGACATATATAGAAATCCAGGCTATTGGAGTATTATGCCCATACCCAAGCCTAAAATATTTAAGTCTACTCCCCGATTTCCTTATTGTTATTATTTACACATTAGTTTCCCTTATCTGAATGTAACCCCTTTTTAAGTATAACCGGACTCCCCATCTCTCGACCCGAAGTTAAGTGTTTGTAGTCCACCCTTTAATTTTTTATAATCAAGTCTAATCACTTTAAACAAAAAGATTATAATATGCTAAATCATGAACTTATATCTCCAGTATCATACAATTTAATCAAATAATTTTACGGTTAATTATCACCAAATTAACCCTATTTCAATATTAAATTTCATAATTTCAGTTAGGGCAGAAACTATAAACTTATAACATAGTAGGTCTGAATCAGGGGATTTCAGAGATCTGGAAACCATTAGATCTCGTTCAAACGAAGAGCCTTGTCGTTCGATCGACAGTGGATCTCGTTCGAACGAATTACCATGTCATTCGAACGACAGTGGTAATTCCTCCTCTCTCTTTCTTCTGCATAAACTCAGTCCGCCATTGATGAATTTAAAACCCTTATTTTGAACAGGTTTCGGTAGAAACGTTCCCTAAATTCATCCTAAGTCCCTTTCTCCATTACAACAATACTAACCCCAATAGTCTCATCAATTTTCAAATCCTCAATCATCAAATGCATCATTTAACAAATAATCTACATATTTATAATCCTTATGAGGAGAAAAACCCAATTTATGTAAGAACTAACCCTGGACATTCAATTGGATTACACCTCTTTTGATATGAATTGCAAGATACAATTTAATACTCAAAATTTAAACCACTTGCCTTAACAAAGATGATCTAGGGCTTTGAAAGATGAAGTTGAATTCCAATTGTCTCTTCAAGATCCCCAAATCTACTTTTCCTTTGGCTCTTCCTTTCTTCTCTCCCTTTAGTCTTCTATTATGACTTAATGACACCTAACCCCTTACACATCTTAGGGTTAAAACACTATTCACGTTTTGGGCGTATGGGCCCTAATTAAAATGGCCCAAACTCTCTTTATTAAGTTCACACATGTGTAATTGGACCCCAATACCCAATATATGTATGCACCCACTTCTTTTAGACTATTTTGACCCTACCAGGCTCAACCGCGCACTTAAAATCGTCATCCGGAATAAATTCTAAAATTAACTCCTCACTCGTTAACTTTATTAAATATATTCACTTTAAAATTTTCCCATTAATTAATTCTCATTAATTCAGGATCACTAATTACCGAATTAATTGATTAAAATAATTACTCAGAAATTACGAGGTGTTACATAGATGGTATCAGAGCATCAGGTTCTAGTGTCCTTAGGATCTGTGCAGCTTTTAATGTTTCAGCATAATGTTATTTGATATAGAGCCTTATTATAGGATTGTTATATTCCTTCACGTATGCGATTTATGTTCTCCTGCTATAGGGTATAATTCATGTGTTTTATATACAATATTGGTCGAGCGTGGTAGATCGAACATTTTAAAACAACCAACGTGGGACGTTAGAAGGATTGCAGGAGGGAGGACTCAACAGAATCCATGAGGTATTCTAAAAATAGTGACGCAATAGGAGTCACCATGATAATTGTTTGAATAATTGAAGTTGGAGAAACCGATGGGGTGCAGTAGTTGCCCCAAGAACCGTTGGGAAGGACGATGATGCAAAGTTAAAACCCTAAGTGTAGACGACAAGGGGTGAGGGTCGAAGAAAATTTTATTTCAGAAGAACAATCCGTTAGGATTCGAGGGAGGTGCAGAAGAGTGATTTACCAGTGGGTAGAGAACATCCAATTGGGATGACATGTGGGGAGAGTGTAGTGTCACTAAAGTCAAAATTTTGGGAAAGAAAGTTTGTTTTTAAAAGCAGTATGGAGTGATGAGAGCTAGTCACCAAATTTAAGGGGTAATACCATGAATAACGAAGCATCTGGGGGTGGATTACTATGAATACGCTCACTAGAGGTTAAATTGAGAGACGAGGGAAATTTTAGTAATATTTCCAAAAAGGGTCGGACAGTGGCCGGATGGAAAGGAAAGTTGACGCAATTCAAAAACTTCGTAACTGACGAGAGGGATACGAAGAATCAAATAGGGTTTGTAAGTTGAGATTAGACCCGTTGGGTAGAATGTACAACCATGGATAGGAGATTTATCTATAATGATTGGTGTAGTTGTCGTCAAAGTTGCACTATTACAATTAGTAACTATGCTCTCTCTCGAGAGGAGCTAAAGGAGTTGGAAAATCTATTAGAGTAGTAAGATTGGATTTTTAGTGCTAGTAAGGTTCCATGGGAAGGATTACCCATTAGGGGACCCAGATTTATGATTGAGATCAATAGAATTTCTACCGAGTGACGGTGAGTTTACTTAGGACCATTAAGGCCAGTAACCAGTCTATTGGATCAACGGATCCAAAGGGACATTTGGTCAATAATTAGGGTCAAGACTACCAGGTCCGTGAGAAAGACAACCCCGACAGGGCCATTGGATCCAGAGAAAGGGGAATGACATAGAAATTTGTAAAAGAGTAGAAACACATGGATGAATCTTGTCTGCAGCAAGTCAGGGGACAAGAGCTAGATGCCTAGTAAGATCATCTGTTGGAGAAGTTTTTGGTTTCGTTAGGATGCGGGTGTTATGTCATTTAACCGTTGAGCTAGCATTATTGTGAGTAAGTCAATCCATAAGTTTTATTACAAGATGATTGGGGTATGTTTTATGTGATGCAAGCGGGTAACCATAATATATTAGTAATAGATTCGCGTGAGAATTTGATTTAGTGAAAGTATCGTTAATGTCATTAGTATGTGTATTTTTAGCATAAAGTAACGATACTTCCACTAGTGACATTAACGATACCAAAAAGACAATTCTCACGCGAATCTAATACTAATATATTATGCTAACTCGTTTGCATCATATAAAATATACCCCAATCATCTCGCAATAATACTTGTAGTTTTAGTTACTCACAATACTGTTGGCTCAATGGTTAAATTACATAACACCCACATCCTAACGAAACTAAAAACTTCTCCAACAGATGCTCTTACTAGGCATCTAGCTCTTGTCCCCGGACTTGCTGCAGACCAGATTCATTCATGCGTTTCTACTCTTTTACAACTAAGACAGCTTTCTATGTCATTCCCCTTTCTCTGCCTCCAACAACCCTATCAGGAGTTGTCCTTCTCACGGAACTGATAGTCTTGACCCTAATTGTTGACCGAAATCTCCCTTTGGATCCGCTGATCCAATAGACTTGTTACTGGCCTTAATGGTCCTAAGTAAACTCACCGTCACTCGATAGAAATTATATTGATCTCAATCATAAATCTGGGTCCCCTAATGGGTAATCCTTCCCATGGAACCTTACTAGCACTAAAAATCCAATCTTACTACTCTAATAGATTTTCCAACTCCTTTAGCTCCTCTCTCTCGAGAGCATAGTTACCAATTGTAATAGTTCAACTTTGACGACAACTACACCAATCATCATAGACAAATCTCCTATCCATGGTTGTACATTGTACCCAACGGGTCTAATCTAAACTTATAAACCTTATTTGATTCTTTGTATCCTTCTCACCGGTTAGGAAGTTTTTGAATTTCATCAACTTTCCTTCCCATCCGACCACTGTCCGACCCTTTTTGGAAAGATTACTGAAATTTCCCCCGTCTCTTAATTTAACCTCCAGTGAGAGTATTCATAGTAATTCGTATCCCACATGCTTAGTTATTCACGGTATTTCCCCTTAAATGTGGTGACTAGCTCTCATCACTCCATACTTCTTTTAAAATCAAACTTTCTTTCCCTAAATTTTGACTTGAGTGACACTACACTCTCCCCACATGTCATCCTAATTGGATGTTCTTTACCCAGTGGTAAATCACTCTTCCGCACCTCCTTCTAATCCTATCGGATTATTCTTTTGAAATAAAATTTTCTTCGACCCACACCCCGTGTCGTCTACACTTGGGGTTTTAACTTTGCACCAGCGTCCTTCCCAACGGTTCTTGGGGCAACTACTGCACCCCAGTGGTTTCTCTAACTTTAATTATTCGAATAATTATCATGGTGACTCCTATTGCGTCACTATTTCTAGAATAGCCCATGGCTTCTGTTGAGTCCTCCCTCCTGCAATCCTTCTAACATCCCACGCTGGTTGTTCTAAAATGTTCGATCTACCACGCTCTATCGAAATCGTATATGAATCACATGAACTATACCCTATAGCAAGAGAACGTAAATCGCATACGTGACAGAATACAACAATCCTATAATAAGGCTCTATATCAAAGAACGCTACGCTGAAATGTGAAAAGCCACACAAATCCTAAGGACACTAGAACCTGATGCTCTGATACCATCTATGTAACACCTCGTAATTTCTGAGTAATTATTTTAATCAATTAATTCGATAATTAGTGATCCTGAATTAATGAGAATTAATTAATGGGAAATTTTTTAAGTGAATATATTTAATAAAATTAACGAGTGAGGAGTTAATTTTAGAAATTTATTCCGGATGACGATTTTAAGTGCGCGTTTGAGTCTGGTAGGGTCGAAATAGTCCAAAAGAAGTGTGTGCATACATATATTGGGTATTGGGGTCCAATTACACATGTGTGAACTTAATAAAGAGAGTTTGGGCCATTTTAATTAGGGCCCATAGGCCCAAAACGTGAATAGTATTTTAACCTTAAGATGTGTAAGGGGTTAGGCATCATGAAGTCATAATAGAAGACTAAAGGGAGAGAAGAAAGGAAGAGCCAAAGGAAAAATGAATTTGGGGTTCTTGAAGAGACAATTGGAATTCAACTTCATCTTTCAAAGCCCTAGATCATCTTGGTTAAGGCAAGTGGTTTAAATTTTGAGTATTAAATTGTATCTTGCTATTCATATCAAAAGAGGGGTAATTCAATTGAATGTCTAGGGGTAGTTCTTGCATAAATTGGGGTTTTCTCCTTATAAGGATTATAAATCTGTAGATGATTTGTTAAATGATGCATTTGATGATTGAGGATTTGAAAATTGATGAGACTATTAGGGCTAGTATTGTTGTAATGGATAAAGGTACTTAGGATGAATTTGGGGAACATTTCTGCACAAACCTGTTCAAAATAGGGGTTTTAAATTAATCAATGGCGGACAGGGTTTATGCAGAAGCAAAAGAGAGGAGGAATTACCACTTTCGTTCGAACGACAGGGATCTTCGTTCGAACGAGATCTGATGGTTGCCAGGTCTCTAAAATCCCCTGATTTAGACCTTCTATTTTATAAGTTTATAGTTTCTTCCCTAACTGAAATTGTGAAATTTAATATTGAAATAGGGTTAATTTGGTGATACTTAACCTTAAAATTATTTGATTAAATTGCATGATATTAGATATGCAAGTTCATGATTTGGCAGATTATAATCTTGTTATTTAAAGTGATTAAACTTGATTATAGAAAATTAAAGGGTGGACTAGAAAGACTCAAATTCGGGCCGAGAGATGGGGAGTCCGGTTATACATAAAAAGGGGTTACATTAAGATAAAGGAAACTAATGTGTAAATAATAATAATAAGGAAGTCGGGGCGTAGACTTAAATATTTTAGGCTTGGGTATGGGCATAATACTCCAATAGACTGGATTTCTATATATGTCGGTGTGTAGTGTATATATATATATATATATATATATATATATATATATATTTGTGTGAATCATATATATAGTAAAGTAATACCAATAAATGCTATCATAGGAGGTTGCGCGATCTGGGTGAATCCCCTGGCTTGAGGAGCAGGGCAAGTATAGTCTCCAGGCCGTAGCGTTCGGGTTCAGGAGTGAGATGAATAGTGCTTAATTCGAATTCACTACCGTGGGAAAATATGGCCGCCTCCACAGCAATTGTATATTTTGTTCTGAAATGAGAGCTAACCGCATCAGGGTTTCGGGTGGATGAGAATACCCCGTTATGATAGCATCTAGAGAATACCCGACTAGTGCCTACTCGGGGGAATAGTTATATACACATCTACGGCATGTACGTGTGAAAGTTGTAGTATATTTCGTATATATGGCATAAGTATATACGGGTTAGCATATGATGGAAATCATTTTAATTATATAACTTGTGAAATGGTTATATGGAATTAAATGAGAAATAGCTTAAATAAGTTAGTATGAATGTTGAGTTATGGATACGTATATATAGTGCAGAATTATATACGGATAAGTATACATGGTGTGAAATGTATAAATAATATAACTTGTGAAATGGTTATACGGTATCAAGTTGGATATGGATATAAATAAGTTAGTGTGAAATATAACTTATAACTCTTATACATGATGTGAATTGTACAACGGATATAACTCGTGAGAATGTTATATAGCATTAAATAAGAAATGATTTAAGCAAGTTAATGTGATTAATAACCCATAAAATTTATACGATACTCACTCAAGTTGGGATAGTGGGAAATAGTGAGATATATGAGACAAAGATGGTTATGGAAGGTTAGCTAGATGGGGCGTTTATAGTTTCGGTAGGCGTGCACATTAGTTGAGGGGTGAGGTAAACTCAAGGGAGTGCACGACATTAATTTAAATATGGGGAGAATTTGGATATTTACTTCTTGAATTTAAATTCACTTGCTAAATATTTTCAAATGTTTTGGGTTTTAACCCTTGCTATAAAATATTTTCAAAGACCTTTTAGGTGTCCTCCCACAAGGTTGCCATGAATTACTCCTTCCTACAGGGTACGTGGCTGCAGCTATGTTGAGTGTTGTGGTTCCTTTGATGTAGTCGTTTATCTCATTCTGTCTTTAGATAGGAACTTGTTCAGTTGTACTCTTATATTCGGTCTTGGAATGTATTGAGATACTTTTATATTCGCATTTATGGATGGCTTGTAGTCGACATTGTTCGATAGATTATTGTATTTACTTTGTGGCATGTTTTAGTTTTATTCTCGCATTGGATTGTTGTTGTTCTATTATATTGTTTGGTTGGATTAATAAAGATAAAATTGACATCCGCTTAATAAACGGCTAGGTGGTTTGTAATTAATGAATGAATGACAGTGATGATAAGAATGAACCATATGAGATTTCTGTTTAATTTGATATAGGACTGATCACCCGGTATTTTATTAGGCGGGGTGTCACAGGTCCCTTTTTGAAGTCTAAACACTCTCCTTGAAATCTGTGCACCAAAATTGCATTTTTCCAAACATTATCTCCATTTTATTACATCACTCGCATCCATCTTTCACCACACTTTGCACTCATAACTCACCAACATCCAACCACCTAAAGTCAACCTCTGCTACTATAAAATCAGAATTAAAGTCCTCAAGAACGTATACTCTTATCCATTTACAACTCATTTGATTAGTATTAGGTATTTACTTTTATTTTCACTTTTTACATATCTCACTTAGAAACTAATTGCACTTTTTAATATTTAGTACTCACAAATCCTATTTTCATAAAATAAAAAAAAACAAAAGGAGTTTTTTTTATAAACCCTAAACTAAAATTTCCTCATTTTCCACACTCCTTAAACTTGTGCACATTTTTTAAAAACAAATTAAAAGAAGTTCTAATTTTGGATTTATGGGTTAAACCCTACCCTTGTTCATTTTTAAACTACACGGACTTTGATGCTTTTTAGGCTACATAGGTATCTTAAGTCAATCTTGGGATTCGAGTCCTATTTTCTTATTTATTCATTTGATGTTTTCATGTGTTTAGTAGTATTGCGAATATGTGTACTCCCACATATTCGTGTTTCGCTCCATATACACACTATCTTCCTCATATTAATTTGTGATTTGACGTACATTCACATTATATTTTTATGTTATTCTTTTGCACAATCCTTAGAATGATTCCGTTCCATCCTTCCCATGATGTGAGTCGGATGATTTCTTTCTCTCATTGTTCATATTGCAAACATATACACACGCATTATATTTTGGAGAAAAAGAGAACATTATCATGGCCCGTGAGAGACCGAAAGGGCATAATGGGTACCTAACACCTTTCCATTCTATAACTTTGTACTCGGACCCCTGACTCATTTGGTTTCATAAGCATCAGTATGTCTTTTGATGATGTTCTCTCATGACGGCTACATTCTTTTGCTTGTTTTGAGAAAAATAGGCTGGAGACTCCATTTCTATATTTGTCTCCCCTTTGACGATTGTCGATTTATATCAGTGGTAGCCCACGAAGATCGGTGAGGGTAGAGGAAATAGGATTACCTTATCCTCAAATCCTCGCACACGCGGAGAGAAAGATTTATCTAATTTTCTCTCCCCTCTAATTTTGGGGTTGGACAACACCGGAGGAATCTGACCTGGATGGCCGCAGTGGTGGCTTTGCTGGGGACTAATTTTAGAGGACTAGACTCTATGTCACATGGGTTTTATTTTGCTTGTTCTCCTCTCTCCCTACTTTTCTACATGTGTACATATGCCTCCACTTGTATGTTCTTCTTACTCTCATACTTACATATTGTATATATGACTATCATGATGTTTATATCTACCATGCTCTTTTCTCATCACATGTATATATCGTCCTCTTATCACATGTTTCACCCTTTACTCACTTGTATATAGTAACTATATTTCACCCTTCTCTTGTATATTGTCACTATATTTCACTCTAGACACTCTCACTTACTCATGATTTACACCACTTGTATATTACCATGCTTAGTCACATTAGCACACACTCTCACTCATACATAGCTTTATGATTACTCACATGTTTCATAAACCCCTCGTAGATATCAATGCTTAGTCACACTAGCACACACTTATCTCTCTCTCTCTCTCTCTATATATATATATATATATACTTTCTTCACTTATACGTATTCACATGTCTCTCTCTCTCTCACTTTGTCCATATTTCCACTCACTTGTGTATATTCACATGTCCCACATTTTGTATCTATCACTATGCTTTGTACATTCTTCACATACGTACTTGTTGGTTTTTCTCTCCATGTTTATCCCCCTTATCCCATGCTAGTTGTATATTGTCCCTTATAGTGATAGTACTTATCTTATTTAGCAAACATAAAAGTCTCCATAAAATATTAATTAAGACTCTTTTATTCTTGCACACTACGTCACTTGAGCATTGCAATATTGACTAAAATTTTGCCTTGTAGTAGAGGGTCACTTCATGATGCGTGCCAATTTTATGGGATATAATTAACTTACACGATATGATTACCACATTCTATTGGCCTCGTACCTTTGATGTACATCGAACAGTTCCCCCCCACATCCTACCGCTTAACCGAACTCATGACGGAAGGTATATAACATGGAACTCATTTGCGTACGTCGAGTATATAAAATTATCTCTCATGCGTACCATCCCCACGAGTTATATCCTAAGGAAATTCACTTACACTGAGGTATATCAGTGGCTTGTCCACATATGCTGATGAATGATTGCCTTTATAGGCCAGAGGTATATCATACGAGTTATGCCAAAGTGGGGAACCTTTCCACTAACTCACCAATTGCATCAACCTCATATAGGCGTCTATTTTAAGACACTCATACCTAAATTATCGAATCTAATGCGAAACTTTGTTAAAATTTCGAGTTGCCTTACCACATGAATTTTCATGCTATTATGCCTATTTTTAAAACATGACCTTGTCTATGAGTCTGAAAACAAGTCAAATCGTGTCTTGCACCAGGTACCTTATCTTTTCCCTAGGCTCGAGCCCTGCCCGATATTTGTCTTGCTTCCTAGGCAAAACATAATACAAGTGGAACCTAATAATAACAACCATGTTGAGGATTTTCCATTTTCCCTCTTTTCAAAAGATACTAAAACTATTTTTCCCCCTTTCAAAAAGAAAAACGTATATACAAAAAATATTCCTCTTTCGCTCAAAATAAAATAAAAATATTTTTTCCTCTCAGGTGTGATCGCGTACGTTGATATTTGGCCTAACTTATTAATGGCTCAGGTCTTCCGTCAAACCACCCCGAAGCTCCACTGATTATTGTATTGCTTCTATAGAGTTCGAGTTATCCTTTCGAAAGTTATTCATGGAGAACATTGACTAGACTGGGAATGCTCAACTAGATCTGTTGACCATCCTTACCCAACTCAGCGCTAAGATTGACAACCTTCGGACATAAGTCCAGGAATAAAATGACATCGAGTTCGGACTCCCGAGAGTCCCAAGCCCGAAATCCTCTTTACTCATGATATGGGTTCCAAAAGAATATCATCATGCCACACCTGCTAATGGGCCGCCGCCAATATAGCTACCAATACTGAATCTTGCCCAACCAAGGATAATATACCAGTGATAATGGATCCCAAGGAGGAAGAAGTAAATAATGTCAATAAGGACCTTAGGTTGCTGTATAAGAGATTCGACTAGGTCAAGATCTTAGGGAACTATATGGACTACACCCACATATCTTCCTATTCTAAGGATCGATTACCAAAAAAAATCAAAATGTTGGACATGAGAAGTTCGGAGGCGGAGAGTCTTCAATAGTTCATCCACATAGATATTATCGTGACATGACTCTCCTTGGGTCTTCAGAGGATGTAATGGACCAAAATTTCCAGCAAACCCTCAAAGAAGGTGCCCTCAAGTGGTTTTTGTCTCTTGAAGAGTCTAGAATCCGCAGTTGGGAAGATGTAGTCGGAGATTTCATGACACAGGATAAGTATAATGAAGAGTCGGAAGTTACCTGACAAAACTTGGAACTACTCAAAGAAAATACGGGGAAATCAGTAAGAAGCTTCATCGGAAGGTGGAGAGAGAAAGCAACTAACAGGACAAACCGACCATTAGAAGAAGAACTAGTAGGCATAGTTAAAAATAACTTCTTGCCCCATATCCGAACTTCAATAGGAGATACTATCCTCACCTCAAATCCCTTCGATAGGTTGAGGCGAAAATTAAAGGAGTTACTAATCAGAAAGTGGAGCCTGATCCGAAAAGGCTGACTGTGCAGTTCATAACACGAAAGTATGATAAGTCGGCCATCATCTCAATCTCAACCATCAATAATATATCCCAACCTTCCACTTCTTGGACAATTAAAAGTCGTCTAACCCTGCCAAAAAGGATTATACTGAACTCCATGCTTCTCTATTAAAAGTCTGTCAAGCCTTGCTTGCTCGAAACCTCATTAAACTTTTGGAATCGTAACTGTTGCCAAATACTCTTCCCAAAAATTAAAACATGACGCCCATTGTGATTTCCACCAAATCACTGGGCATACCACTGCTCAATACTTCCATCTTAAGAATATTGTCCAGAGTCTCATAGATAGGGGTATCATTGCCCCACCTTTTAATCCTAATCCCAATACGATCCATATTTTCTCCTAGCACACAGAAATGGATTAATTGTCATCCTTTCAAAAGGAGATCAAGAATTTGATCTCTCAATCTAAATCAAGCAAGTTGAAACACCTAATCTACCTTCATATCATAAAAACACTCAAAAAAGTTCCTTCTTTCCTCCTGCATCCTACAAGCCCCACCGATCAGGCATTATCACTCCTTACCAGAGCCTGTATTACCGTTCATACCCGCTCAGAATGGGGGAGTTATGGAACTTCTTGTGATTCTAGATAAGCTTCAGAATTTCGGGTTGAAATTTCCCTTAGAGATGACTATTGGCTGTGAAAGTATTTGTAACTTGTTTATAAAAGACCAAAGGTGCTATGACCCTGCAGAAAAAAAGATGAAACCAAGGATGGAGATATTTTACCAAAATGAAGTCTCTTGGGATGAAGGGTAGAAACTTTAGGTGGGGTCTCTAATAGCTGGAGTTTTGGAAAGAACCGAAAATTCTGGGTCAGTGATACGAATGAATCCTTTGACCTACATACACTGGGGTTGGATCGTTTCCTGGTCCACCCAAAAATAGAACCATCCGACCCATCTGAAAAAGATCACCATTGTTGATGCAACCCTTCTTAATTGTCATGCCATTCTTGTCTAGCCTTCACCAGTCCACCTAAACCCCATTGTTCATACTCTTCAGGGAATATCAAAGTCCATTGTTTTTTCCCTATTTCTAATGTAATTATGAAAGAGGCCTCCTTTGATGAGATCTTCATCGACGTATTCTTTAGAAATATTTTTAATGAAATAAATGATGTTTTTAAGTATCTTACTGTGCCTTACATTAATTGTATTTATTATAATCAAACTATTGATGGAGATCATTTAATAAATGAACAATTCTTAACGGATCTCAATAAGAAAAAATTAAACACCATAATTGTGTTCAAACTAATGATAAAGAGAGTGTTTTTATTTATATCGATTATAGTGGCCATCAATACAAGATTAGGACAGGGTCCACCCTCCACGAGCATGAGCGGTCGCAGTTTAAAGAGCTTCTAAAAGAGTTCGTATATGTCTTTGCATGGTCCTATAACGACATGCTTGGCATTAAATTGGCAATAGCACTGTGAGATCCCTACCTTCCTAGAGAGAAAACTTGTCAAGCAGAAATTGAGAAAGCTCTAGACAGAATGATCTCTTAACTTCAAAGACGAAGTGGTGAAACAGTTAAACATAAGCTTCATTTTCATAGTCGAATATCCTACTTGGCTTGTAGATATCGTCCCCTTATCGAAATCGGCAGGAAAAGTTCGTATATACATCGACTATCGACATCTGAATAAGGTATCCCTGAAGAACTATTATCCTCTTCTAACATTGACATGGTCATATATAACACTACCAATCAATCCCTCAAGTCATTTATCGATGGTTTCGTCGGGTATAATCAGATTGAGATGCATCCGGACCATCAGGAAAATACAGCCTTCATCACCTAGTGGGTAAACTTTTACTACACAATCATGCCGTTTAATTTCATGAGTGCTAGGGCTACCTATTAAAGAGACGCTACAACCATTCTGTATAACCTTGTCCATAAAGAGGTAGAATTCTATGTTGACAACATATCGTCAATTCCAAGACCCGAGAAGGTCACATTCCTACGCTGAGGAAATTCTTCGAGCTGCTCAAACAATACCAACTCAAACCGCATAAATGTTTTTTTGGTGTCACCAAGGCCAAACTCCTCCGATTCGTTGTTAGTAAAAAAAATATTGAGGCATACCTTGCCAAACTAAAATTCATACTCAAGATGCCACCATTCTTAATGGATAAAGAAGTGCATGGATTCCTGAGTCCAATGCATCAGTACATTCATTATCCAGTTGACAATTATCTGTGAGCCCATTTTCATGCTTTTTTGGAAGGATTCAACTAAAGTTTGGAACCAAGCATGTCGAGAATCCTTTGATAAGATCAAACGATACCTCACCCGAGTTTTGGTACTCAATCCTCCGCAGTAAGGTCTCCCCCTCCTCCTATATATGATTGTCATCGACACTGCAACAGGGGTTATACTGGCCCAACACATTAAGGAATATCCTAAGGAGAGAGAAATCTACTACACTAGTCAAAAACTAGTTGGGCACGAAGTAAACTACACTAAATTAGAGAAGGCATTTCTCGCCTTGGTTTGGGTTGCATAAAAGCTCCGATACTATATTCTTAAATTATCTATCAATCTAGTGTCCCAAATGGATCCAATAAAATGCCTATTAGCGAAACTCGCTTTGTCTAGACGCTTGGATCGATGACTGATGTTATTGGCCGAGTTTGATATCAGGTGTGTCACACAAAAGGATATGAAATGGAGATCAATCTTCTATTACCTCATCGGTAACCGCATGAAGGTAACTGAGCTTTGAATTTTTAGGTTCTCAGATGAAGATACCCTGCACTTTTCACGAGGACCTTAGGTGTGAGATGTTCTTCGACAGAGTTGCTAATAAGAATGGGTATGGTATTGGGATACTACTTATAGACACCCCATTATAATGCCCCCTAACCTCTCCGTAGATCCCTAGAACCTCCCCTCATCGCTACAAACCTAAGTCATACCCCGGGTACTGACCTAGAGGCCATCGGGCACTCCCGGGCTCCATTTGACCAAAATTCAAACTCTTCAGCTTGATTGAGAATGAATGAATCTTCAAAGGGCGCTAAAACCTCTTTCAAATAGTCCATCCCGTGTGCGATTCTGACTTACAGTGCGGAGGAACGACCCGTTTCCCCCCGAAACTTGATCAGGAAGTCACCGGACGCTCCCAAGCTCCGTTTGACCAAAGTTAATTCTTTATCTTGACTGAGACTGAATTAATCTTTGAAGGGCACTAAAACCCCTTTCCAACGGTCCATCCCGTGCACGATTCTGACTTACGGTATGGACGAACGATTCGTTTTACTCCGAAAGGTCACCGAACGCTTCCAGGCCCTGGTTGACCAAAGTTAACTTCCCAAACCGAGTCAAACACTTTGGAATGTCAAAGTACATCTCCTAACCTCTCCAACGGTCCACCCCGTGCACGATTCTAACTCAACATGCAGACGACTGATCGATTTGCGTCCGATAATTCCCCGTCCGAAGGACCGACGAACGCTTCCGAGCCACATTTGACCCAAAGTCAACTCCCAGCCCAGGAGAAGTCCAAAGACTTTTGAAGGTCTCTGAAGTACCTTTCCAAAGGTTCTCCCCTGCGCGATTCGGATCAACGATTTACGCTCTACGACCGATTTTCCGAAGGAACCTGAAAGAGACTGCCAAACGGCAGGTTCCAAACCCTGCCTATCGGTAGTGTGCCTAAAAACACCTGCTGATTGGCAGGACTAGGACTATGACAATCGGAAATTCCCTGGGCTTGTAAATAGGAGGGCCTGACGTCATTGAAAAAAGACACAAGATCTGAAATCCATCACTCTCAGTGAGCTCAAAAAACCTCTCTCGAAGTCAGTGTGATTTCCCTATCCAAATCCCTTTCCAACCTTCACCTTTCATCATCTTTTTCACCAAACTTGGTGAATTAACTACCCTCCATCATCAGTCAAGTGCAAGGGCTACTCTCCAATATCCAAGATCCAACTCAAGATCTTCAAGAAGGTCCAACTTTCTCAACTCTCTCTTGAAATTCTCCTAAATTAGCATTAACTTATTTTACTACTTAGCACTTTTATTCTCTCATCTCATATATCCTAATATACTTTTTATCTAGTATTATTGCACATCTCTTATTTTCATATAAATAAAACCAAAAAAAAGAAAAAAGAAAAAAGAAAAAGAGGGTTTGCTCATAAATTCCAAACGGGAATTCTCACACTTTTCTCACAACTAAAACACTTTTTTTACTCACACGCACCCATAAGAAAAGTCACCGATTGAATTTATGGGATGAATCCCACCCCTCGTTTTGCATACGAACTACGTGGTCTTTGATGCCTCTAAAGGCTATGTAGGCATCTCAGGGTAAAACCCGAGACTCGAGTCCTATTCCTACTTTTCTCCCATTTTCTATTTTTCGATTCTCCTAATATATATATGATTACATATAAATATATTTGTTCTTAGTGGCGTATTATCCCGTATGCGTTATCGTTCCATTATAACGATCAATGCTAGGATAATCGCGTATATCCTATTTTCTAATATTACTTTTGGGAACATTCCTACGGATGACTCGCTTTATCTCTTTCATGATACAAGTCGATAATTCCTATCTCCACTACATATACACATGCACACATATCATGGGGAAATAAAGGAAAATAGCAACAATCCATGAGATATCGCAAGGGCGAAATGGGTGCCTAACACCTTCCCATTTCATAACTTAGCCTTCGAACCCTTCTCGAATCATTTTGGTTTCGTATGTATCAGAATGCCTTTGGATGCTGTCCTTCGGGATGGATCCCTTTTCTTTTGTCTGTTTTGAGTAAAATAGACTGGCGACTCCATCTCTCTACATTTTTCACCTCATCACCGACGCCGACCGAAGCGCTCCCGAGACGGATGCGCGGGACCAAGATCCTCTCGACAAGAAGACACCCTCTTCTTCATCCCTCCCGCCGTGAGGATCGGGGATGGCCACAGTGGCGACTCCGCTGGGGAATTATTTAAGGGCTAGACTCTATTTACATGGGTGTTATATTTGCTTATATTTTCCCCCTATTTTTCATGCCCCCCTTTTTATTATTCATGTGTACATCATGCTTATGCTTCTATTTCACACACTTGTATAAGATTCTCCATGTACACTTCCCATCACGTGCTCCTAGGATCACATATGTCCACATGTTACACGTATCACCCATCCATACCTGGTATATCATTGGTACTTGTACTTTTCTCCCCAATTGGCATAATAAAGAAAGATACTCTCATCATAAGATACTAATAAGAGAATCATGCATGATTCACACGACATCACCAAAGAGCATTGTGATTGACCAAATTTTGTCCAGTAACTGGAGGGTCACTTCGTGATGGGCGCTGGTCCGGCAGGGCGCAGTTAGCCTAAGTGATATGACTCTCACCTTCCATTGGCCAAGTACTTTCTATGTATATCGAACGGTTCCCCCGCATCGTACCGCTTTAACGAAGTCATAATGGGAGGTATATCACAGGGAACTCGTTCACGTACGCCGAGTTTATCAAATCCACTCTCACACGTACTGTCCCCACGAGGTATATAGTGAGGTAATTCACGTACACTCAAGTATATCAAATGGCTTGTCCACACGTACCGATTGCCCTCAAAAGCAAGACGTATATCGTGGAAGTCATGCCAAAGGGGGTAACCCTTTCCGATTCACCTAACTAGCTGCATACCCACATATAGGTGTCAAGCCTAGGACACACATGCTAGATTGCCGATTTCGACCTGAAACTCTGTCAAAATTTCGGGTCGGCTTGCCGCCCAAATTTTCGCGCATTTTTAAAATGAGACCCTGCCCGTGAGCCTGGTTACAAGTCTAGCCATAACTTTGCATATGTTACAAACCCAACTTTTCCAGGCTCGGGCCCCGTCCGGTATTTCATTTTGCATTTAGGAGAATTTAATACAAGTGAGAACATAATAATTATAATAATCGTGCTGAGACCCGTCTCCCAAAAATATTTTTCCATTCTTTATCAAAAATCCAAAAATATTTCTCATTTCTTTATCAAAAATATATTGTCTTTCAATCTCAAAAAGAAAAAAATTTCAAAAAAAATTTCATACTTTTTTGTCAAAAATAAATCCCATTTTACGCCTTCTTAGGTCGATCGCACACCCTTGGCCTGGCTCCTTATTGGCTTCGATCTTCAGTCAAATCACCCCGGAATTCCGTCCGTTCCCCTGCTACTTCTTCTGAGTCCAGTATCCATCCACTTTTCATGGAGAACACATATCAAGTACCAGTTGCGCAGTCAGATCTGACGGCAGTCTTAGCTCAGCTCGTGTCCAAAATTGACAACCTACAAACTGAGGTCCGAGAGATGCAACGAAACCAAGTTACTATTCCTCAAGAGCGCGAGGCCCTATTACCTCATGCTATGGGTCCACCTGATCCTATGTAGGTTCTCGAAGAGTATTAGCACGCTCCACATGCCCCTCCTGCTAATGGGCCTCCGCCTGCCCAGCTTCCTTTGTCAAACCTTACCCAGCCTGGGGCTAATTTGCCTATGATCATTGATCCATAAGAGGAAGAGTTGAACAAGTTCAAAGAAGATCTCAAGATGCTAACTAAGAAGTTCGACCAAGTTAGAATCTTTGGGAATTACATGGACTACACCCACATGTCTCCTTATCCTAAGGCAAGGTTACCCGAGAAGTTCAAGATGCCAAATATCGAGAAATTCTGAGGAAGTGGACCCACGGTTGTTCATCTTCGCAGTTATCACCGTCCTATGACCCTCCTAGGGGATTCTGAAGAAGTGATGGCCCAATTATTTCAGCAAACTTTGAAGGATAGCACCCTCCGATGGTTTTGTCTCTCGAGGAGTCCAGACTCCGTAGCTGGGAGGATGTAGCCCAAGAATTCATGTCGCAGTACAAATATAACGAAGAGCTTGAGGTCACCCACTGTGATTTAGAGCTGCTCAAATAGAACTCTGGGGAATCAGTCAGTAACTTCATAACCCGATGGAGGGAAAAAGCAGTCACCACGACCAATCGGCCACCCGAGGAAGAACAAGTCAACATAGTGAAGAAGAACTTCTTACCCTATGTCTGAGCAACCTTGGGAGGACAATACTATCCCCACTTTCGGGCTCTCAGAGAATCCAGAGTAAAAATCGAGGAAGGTCTTGCTAAAATATAAGTTGAACCAAAGAAAGTGTCCGGACAGTTCACCCCCAGAAAATACGATAAGCCCACCAGTGCTGTAGTTTCAACCATCAATAACATTTCTCAACCAACCACCTCATGGGCACCAGAAAGCCGCCCTATCCCAGTCCGAAAGGAATATACCGAGCTCATTGCTCTCCTCTCCAAAATCTATCAAGCCCTGTTAAGCCGAAACCTCATCAAACCCTTGGACCCCCGTTCATTACCAAATCCACTCCCAAGAAACTTCAAGGCAGATGCCCATTGCATCTTTCACCAAACTGCTGGCCATACCACCGACCAATGCTTTCACCTTCGAAACATAATCCAAGGTCTAATTGAACGGGGTACCATTGCCCCACCAGCCAATCCTAAGCCAAACACTACTCACAACCCACTCCCAAATCATGCGAATGCCATCTTCCTATAAGAGACCCAGAATTTGATCCCTTAACTCAAATCACATCCACACACTCTCCAAACCTCTTAAAGCTTGCCCATGTTTCCTCCTGCACCCTGTTAGCCTCACTGATCAGGCACTGTCACTCCTTACCAGAGCATGCATCGCTGTCCGTACCCGTTCTAAAAATGAAAGTATGGAATTATCAGAAGTATTAAACCAATTCCTAGAGTTCGGGCTGAAATTTCCCTCACAAATGATCATTGATTGCCAGAGGTTCAGTACACTATTCTTGAAAGCATAGAAATGGGCTCGAGAGGCAGACAGTTAGGTAGTACCGACTGATAAAGTCAGCCTAGATGACGTTGTCCAGGTCATGGCATAATTATTCAGGCAAACCAATAATATTTACAGTATGACCGAATTACTTGATACTCTGAATCTACAAGGGCGTCTGGTCCCTTCAACCTTACATCTCCCAGTAGAATGGGAGGACCTGTATGAAGAAGCCATTGAAGTTGTGGAATACATTGACTTTACATGAAAAGACAAAATTATTGCCACTGGATGGGGTGAAGAATTTGAAAATTCAAGTGCAGAGAAAACTAGCATGGTAGCTGACATGTGTGGGATGATATCATTTGAAGAACTCCTCGGAGAAATAAACAAGGTGGCAGAACAACCCTAGATTGATGAGGAAATAGGATTTATGTTCTTCCTTTCTTCAGTAAACCACATGACCAGATCAGGGAGGTATTACCAGATCTCAAGCTCACTACCAGCCAATGACAAAGGGAAGGGCGTTAAGAACCTTCCTATGCCAAAAATGACCCTCGAGGAAAGCAAGATCCTCGATCAACTGAAGAAAACTCAAGCTAATATCACTTTATGGGGGGGCTTTTCATGTTTTCCCAGCTACACAGAAATGCTTTGATCAAGTTTCTCACTGGACCCACAGTTCCTCCTTCCACCACACCAGAAGAAGCAATAAATTTAGTCGGATCCTTGACCTCTACCCGAATGCCATCCTTTTCCGAAGAAGAAATTCTTAGAATTGGGCCAAACCATAATCATGCACTCAACATCTGCATCGAAGTTATGGGGAAAATCGTACCACTCTCTCTTGTCGATAATGGATCTGCCTTGAATGTCTACCCATTAAGAAACTTCAAATGCTCAGGACTGAAGGAAAGTGACCTCGCTCCAATCTCCGCAGCTGTACGTGCCTACGATAATACTCGTCGGGAGGTGATGGGATCCATAATACTTATAATAGGGGCTGGCCCTATAAACCCTGTCGTTAAATTACAAGTTATTGACATTCCATCTTGTTTTAACCTGTTTCTCGAACGACCTTGGCTCCACAGTATTAAGGGTGTGTCTTCCTCGCTCCATCAAAAATTGAAGTTCTTCGCCGACGGACGAGTCATCACCATTTTGGGCGACGACAATAATGTTGAGGGTGCAAGAACTAACAATCCAATCCTTGAGATACAACACGGGTCAAATGATATGCTCCCATCATGATTTTGAGTTGAGCCACTTCTACTCCTGGCAGGGGACGATTTTAAAGAAAGGGTTTGTCCAGAATACGACCCTTATAGCAATGTCAATGTGATTCATATGTTCAGAAACATGCACTTCATGCCCGGTTTGGGGCTAGGACAAAGACAACAAGGGATAATATAACCCATTGAATTGAAAAAAGTTTTACCCCTTGTGGTTTGGGATGTCAACCGTTAGAATGATCCGCCAGTCTCGACCAAAGAGAAGGTCAGACTACATCCAGACTATCCCAGGTGACTCCTTGAATGGACGATTTATTAAAGAGGGCGAAGACTTCCCCTTTTGTGGCCTTCTGGAACTATGATATGACCATATAGACAAGAAGATAAAGCCTGTAATGGAGATCTTTTTCTAAGACAGCTACACACGGGCCTAAAGTTCCCAACACCATGTACAACCGCTCATCAGAGATACCGAATATTTTGAGGGAAGTGACTCCAAAGATTACTTTAACTTACAGACACTGGGGATGACACTCTTCATGGTTCATTCAAGCACTACATCACTGGATCCATCCCACCTGATTAAAGCTGCTAATACACCTCTCCTCAACTGGCATGCTGCGCCGGTTCTACCTGTTGAAATCCCACCTAACCCCAATGTTTACCCCATTTCTTCTTCTGTTGTCTATCCTTGCTTAAATGTAATTCAGACCTCCTTTGATGAGGTTCTCAATGCTGTTTTTCCTATCAATGAAATAAATGAAGATTTTGAGTATCTTGTAGTGCCTTACATTAACTGTTTGGATTCTAATCAAACTTTTGATGATAATGATTTTGCAAATGAATAATTCTTAACTGATCTAAATAAGGTTAATAACAAATAACATAATCGCGTTCAAGTTAATGAAGAAGAAACTATTATTTTTAACCTCGGTTCTAGTAGCCAACTGCACGATATTAGGATAGGGGCTACCCTCGAAGAGCATGAGCGCATACAACTCGAAGAATTATTAAAGGAATTTGTGGATGTCTTCGCATGGTCCTACGACGATATGCCCAACATTGATCCTGAAATAGCTCAACATGAGATCCCCACTCTTCCAGATTATAAGCCGGTTAAATAAAAGTTGAGAAATCTCCGCACCGAATGGTCACTCAAAATCAAAGAAGAAGTGGTCAAACAGCTGAACGTGGGTTTCATTCGTGTGATTGAATATCCCACATGGCTAGCCAACATAGTGCCTGTACCAAAATCGGGAGGGAAAGTTCAGATGTGTGTAGACTACCGGGGCTTGAAGAAAACCTCTTCAAAGGATGATTACCCGTTACCCAATATCGACATGATCGTGGATAACACAACTAGTCATGCTCTCAAGTCATTTATCGACGGGTTTGCCGGATACAACCAAGAAAAAACTGCATTCATCACCCCATGGGGAACCTTTTACTACACTGTTATGCCATTCGATCTCAAAAATACTGGGGCTACCTACCAGAGGGCTACCATGACCATCCTGCACGATATGATTCACAAATAAGTCGAGGTCTATATGGATGATATGATTATCAAATCTAAAACTAGAGAAGGTCATGTTCCCGCTCTCCAAAAGTTCTTCGAACGATCGCGAAAATATCAGATGAGACTCAGTCCACAGAAATGTGTCTTCGGTGTTACAAAGGGAAATTTTTTGGGATTCATGGAAAGTGAAAAATGGATAGAAGCAGATCCTGCCAAGCTATAAGCCATACTTGAGATGCCAAATCCCCGAACGGAAAAAGAAGTTCGTGGTTTCCTTAGTAAATTACAATACATCAGCCAGTTTATCAGCCAGCTAACTTACATCTGCGAACCTGTCTTCAAACTCCTCTGAAAGGATTCAACCAAGATTTAGAATAAGGCATGCCAAGAAGCTTTTGACCGAATCAAATAATATCTGACCCAACCTCCGGTACTCATGCCACCACAGCCTGGTCTCCTCTTACTTATATACCTAACCATAACCGACACAGCAGTTGGGGCTTTGCTAGCCCAATACCTTGAAGATTCCTACAAAGAAAGAGCCATCTATTACGCCGATCACAAATTGGTTGGGTATGAAATCAACTACACTGCTTTGGAAAAGGCATGTGTCGTACTTGTTTGGGTCACCCAAAAGTTATGACACTACATGCTCGCCTTCCCCATTAAGCTTGTATCCCGAATGGACACCATCAAGTACCTGCTTGAGAAACTCGCCTTATCTAGACGAATGAACCAGTGGTTGATGCTCCTAGTTGAGTTTGATATCGTGTACGTCACGCAAAAAGCCATGAAAGGAAGAGCCATCTCTGACTACCTCGCTGACTACCCCACAGAATAAGCTGATGACTGGATCTCCGAATTCCCAAATGAAAACATCCTCTACACTGCTCAAAAAGACCTTCGATGGCAAATGTTCTTTGACGGCGCGACCAACAAAAAGGGATATGGCATTGGGATACTTTTGATCACCCCAGATGACTCCCACACTCCCATCGCCATCAAATTATATTTCCCCTGCACCAACAACATGACTGAATACGAGGCGTGTACGGTAGGCCTCAAAGTTGCTCTCAAGAAAGTTATTCAATGCCTAGATGTCTACGGGGATTCTACCATCATCATCGGTAAAGTGCTCAGAAAATGAAAAGTCAAGGATGAGAAACTCCAACCCTTCCATGCCCACTTAGAAGAACTATCCTCTTAATTCCAAGACATCACCTTCCATTACCTACCTCGAGCAAAAAAATAACCTAGTCGATGCCCTTGCTACCCTAACCTCCATGGTCGACATGCCCGAAGGAATAACAATAGCCCCCTTCCTAGTTCAAAAGCAAGATAAACTAACCCATTTCTACCACATTGAGCTCATCACCAAAGAAGATCCCGAGCTAGCCAATTGCTGGTATTATGATATCTAGGACCTCCTTAAATATGGTAGATATCCCGAGGGTTATAATAAGAAAGACCAGGCAACCCTCTGAAGATTGGCCGCCCAATACATCATCTGTCACAAAGCACTATTCAAGATGAACTTCAATGGAACTCATCTACACTGCATCGCAGAGGCTCACATTGAAGGGGTAATGCAAAAAATCCACAGCGGGGAATGCAGGCCCCACATGAACGATCATATGCTTGTCAAGAAGATCATAGGACAAGGCTACTAGTGGACCGACATGATCCAGGATTGCACCGCTTATGTCCGAAGATGCCTTAAATACCAACAGTTTTCCAACCTTCAACACCTGCCTCCACGTGAATTGTACAAAATGACTTCTACCTGACCGTTATCCACCTGGGGCATCGATATTATAGGGAAAGTTACACCCAAGGCCTCCAACGGGCATGAGTTCATACTAGTTGCCATTGATTACTTCACCAAATGGGTCGAAGCTGAGTTATACGCAGTCCTGAATGCCAAGAAAGTGGCCAAATTCATCAAGAAAAACATTATCTGCCGATATGGGGTCTCGAACGAGCTAGTGTCAGATAACGGGTTGCATTTTGAGGAATAAGTCACAAAAATGATCAACGAGTATGGGATCCAGAGACATAAATCTTCTCCCTACCGACCTCAGACCAACGGTGCAGTCAAAGCTGCCAATAAAAATCTCGAAGCCATCATCAGTAAGATGACCGAAAGCTGTCGAGATTGGGACGACCGAATATCATACACCCGCTGGGGCTACTGAACCTCAATTCGAACCTCTACTGGGGCTACCCCTTACTCTCTAGTCTACAGCATGGAAACAGTCCTACCCTTGGAGCTGGAAATACCCTCGTTGCGCGACATGCTTGAAAGAAAAGTCAGCGAAGAAGACTGGTACCAAAGCCGTCTTAACGAGCTGTCCTCCTAGATGAAACGAGATTGAAAGCTCCATACCACATACAAGGATACCATCACCGTATATCACGATCATTCAAAAAGAGAGTGAAGGATCGCGGTGTTCGAGATGGGGATTTAGCCCTCAAGGAGAGTGTAGAGCCCATCTAGAACCCAAAGGGAAATTCAAGCCCAATTGGAGCAGCCCATACATCATCAAAAAATCTTGTCCGGCGGTGCCGCCATGCTCACCGACCTAAATGGAGAAGAGATGGCTCGTCCAGTCAATCTAGACCGTCTCAAGAAATTTTACCACCCCTAGTCCAAAATCTCTATGCACTACGACTCTTCTCATGTCCCTTCTATTCTAAAAAAAAATCTCTTTATTTCCCTCTACCTAGAACTACGTGGGCCTGATCCTATGCAAAAGCCATTTTCAAACAAATTAAAAAATTTCAAAAACCCCCAGAGGTACGTAGGCAGGTCATACATCTTACATGAGCATGACCCTCTCTTTTTCACAAAAAATTATTCTTTTCTTATCTTCGAGAACGATAATTCATTATAACATTTATTTGAACAAAAGATGCATGCGTTAGCGATCGGTATAGATAATTAAAAATACAAAATTCATCAAAAGGCACAGTTAGATGATTAAAAACTTATTTATTTCACTAATAAGAGATTACGATGCAATTACATAAGAAAAGGAACGGATGGCTCACTTCCCATACCTTCCTAAAAAGCCAAATAAAATTCCCAAATTTATTCCCCATTACAAAAATAAACCCTCCAAGAGTCCTACCCACAGCTACCAGAGGAGCCCTCTTCGTCATTATCTACATCCTGGGGTCACCAATCTTCCTCTGTCTGAATAGAGTGCCGCATACGCTCCATGGACCAATAAGCTTAAACCAGCCTCGAAAAAACTACCACACCTCCCTCCATGGTATAAGATAAAACTAGCCACCTTTGTCCAGTCTCAACTTCCAACATCTTGCTAATTACTCTTCTCCATAACCACTTCATATAATCCCCAGGGATGTGCCAAACTCTCCCAACAAACTAATAGGGACGGGTTGACGAACGCTGACTCTCCCACAAAGAGCCAAGTCGCATGCGCAAACGCTCTGTCAAATATTCTACCAGAAAGAAATCCAGTGTCCGAGGTGGCACAATCTGCTCCCAGCCAAATTGGCGTAGAAGACGCCAAGGGAAATAGAAAGAGGTATGTCTGAGACCAACCAACCGAACGTATGGGTATTCTCCCAGTTCCAGAATAGGCAGCAGTTGTCCCCACCAAGGCACTGACCAATACAGATTTAGAGCCCCATGCTCCACAAACCAGTTCTCCCAGCTCTCGATATGCAGACCAACACTGATGAAATGATGCGAAAAGAAGTTGGGTACAACCGACAAAGGATATTCCGGAGGAGTCACCAGGCGGAATCTTTTAGACAATCACATGAACAGCATCACAGGGCTACCCCTCAGAAAGTCAGAACAACCTTCTCGCCAGGCATTCAAGCCATTCAGAGTCTTCGCCAGTATCATCGCCATAGGAATGCGACGGTAGGACAACCATGAAGTAATAGCTGCAAGTTGTGGGTCCACCAGTATTTCCCCAGTCACCAGTAGCAATTTCAAAACCAAGCCCAAAACGACAGCTCTGGTATATCCATCATCACCAACCTCCTATAAATGCACAGACCGCAGCACCTCCGGAAGAGAAATCATTCCTCCAGTAACCAAGGATCTACCCGCCGAGGGCGAAATGTAGAAAAGACCAGCTAACAACTCACCGAGAGACCGAGAAAATTCAGGCATAGTAGCCGCCACACTAGGATTTACCCCTAACATGGCAGAAAATTCCTCATAAGTCGGACAGACTTCTTCCAAGCCAAAGCGGAATACATGGTATTCGGGGTACCAGAATTGTACCGTCGCCATCAGCACGTTCCATTTTATGGGACAATTACACCATAAAGAGACTCGACGCATGTTGAAAGCATAGTAGTTGACGTTATAGGAGCACATAACCTCCAAAGTCTTGACATAGTTGGAAAACTCAACACTACCAGGGAGAGCCATCTCACAGAATAAGAAGGTTAGGATGTGAAGGTGTGATGAAAGCACTCCACCCTTACCCCTTTTTATACTTGAAAACCCTCACAAAAAAACATAACCCCTGCAGAAATCGGAGGGAACCCTTCCCCACAAGGTACCAAATGATGAATAGGGTACCAATCAAAGCTTTGATTGATTAGACTGGACTAACCTGCCGATAGGCAGGACAAGGTGCTTGCCAATCGATAACCCCTTATTTTTAGAAACTTACCTTTTTCCTCTTTTGTCAAAATCAGAAAACTCAATAAAAATAAATTGATATTCTCAACAGAATTTCAAAATCCCTTTCCATTTTTATATAAATTCTTATTTTAAATAAAACTTTCCTTCAAATCCCAAAATTATTTCTTTTTACGGTCTCAGCAGCAAAGTAAAAAGCGCATATGCATGCATTAATTCATTCATTATTAAAAAGAAGATAATAAAAAATTCCATTACATTGCATAGATAAGTTTCCGTGTTACATCATTTTGCAGGAAAATAAAGAAAAGAAGAAAAACAACGGGACTCAGCCCGAACCCACATTCTCTCTCTCTTTCTCTCTCACCTGCCCTTCACCTCTCTCTAAGAACTCCCACCCCTGCGACGCGCTCTCTTTCCCTTGCGGCGAGATAACGCACCACCACTACTCGAACCAGACTCCTCCCTGGATGAGGCAGACGACACCAAGCAAGAAGGAACAGGAACCGCGTCCCGAATATGGGCAGTCGCCGAAGATATTCAGTCCCTAATGTCCCTTAGCCAAGTGGTGGACACCCTGACTTGCTGCAAGGAAAGGCAGAATCAGCATCAACTAGAGAAGATAAAAAAAATCAAAAGTAGCCAAGGAACAAAAAGATATACCAAAAGACGAAGAACCTCCTTTATCAAGCCCAACTCCTCTGGGTCCATGTCATGAGGGCGATGCAACATAGGCACCACCCCTCCATCAACTCGCCGAATGTTGTATGAAGAGGTATGCAACCTCATAAAGGGGACCTCCAAAGTCTCCACCGCCGTAGATGTCGACGGACCGCCACCGCTGTGGGAGGACCCCAATGGCTTACTTGAACCTGTAGGAGGGAAGGACAGTGCATCATATATGCTGGGCACCATCAGCCAACTCGTCACGAAGTCCTTATAATCATATGACACAGCCGTATCGGTGTACAACAGATAGGACTCGCCAATCATCGCCACAATCCTCGCATCCTATGGCAACAACCGCTCCCGCCTCATAGACATAGGGGGTCTCGCAGGCAGCACCACAACCTCCTCCTCAATAATCTGTCGAATCACCCTCTACCTGAGATACCAAGAATGGCCGAACTCAAGCGCCAACAAATGCCTCATCTGCGCATTCACCCCAGTCGACCCCGTGTCCTAAATAACCATGCCCCAAGGGTAAAAAGTCACCTGAAATATCCCCAGATGATATAAGCCAATACAGAATCAGAGCACACAAAGACCAAGACTGAAGGAGGAAAAATTCCTCCCCTATCCTTGGTCAGGCCATTCAAGACCTGACGCACTGCCTCCAGAGAAAGAGACTTCCTTGACTGTCGATTGGCCTTCTGCCACCGATACAACTGACAAAAGTCCCCAATGGTTTCATCTTTCAGAGAAAATCAACTGGGTATTACACCCAATCACCTCATAGAACCACATCTGCCAAAGAAGAGAAACCACAATAAAAAAAGAGACGCACAAGGAAAATGAGAATGCATGAAAGGAAAATGTGCAAACTACAGAATACCTCAAGAAGATACGTGGCTCCAGTAAAAGTCTGTCGGCAGCACCGACTGAAAGCATCAAAAGAAAAATAAAGGGTCGCCAAAGTCAGGCTCCCCCAATCATAGAGAGGGATGTTCAAAAACATCCTCAAGTATGGTAAAAACCATAAGTGGACAACGTTGCCGCTCGATGCCACCAAAAATCCCCCTAGCACCAACAAAATGAACAATCGGGCCATCTGTCTCACCTGCAGCCCGTCCTCCACATCAATCACCCTGCCCAGCAAAACATCCCTCAGCCGCAACAAATGAATAGAGTCCCTAGATACTATCCTCCCCACATCACCGAGCGCCGCCCGCACCGCCTCCGACCTCACCCGCAGGGAACGATCCACCTCTATCTGTTCTCCATCATAATCCAGCCCCAGTAGCTGCTGCACATCTATGGGAGTCACAGTCATCTCCCCAAAGCTAAAATGGAAGGTGGGGGTAGTGTCCCACCACCTCTCCCCCAGAGTGCATAAGATCGCCGTCGAACGAGGCGTCTCATCCAGCACAAACTCCAGCCTCCTAAAGCCGGCTGACGATATTACCCAATGCACCACATGTGGAAGGTGCTCCCAGACATCCTTAAGCCCCATCGTCCCGCGGGCATGCACAGTCGACAAAGAAACATCATACTGTCAAAGAAAGACCTTGTCAAATCCAAGAAAAGAAAAGGAAATCAACAAAAGAGAATGCCAAAAGTCATTTTTGTACTTACATAACCACTAGGGTTCACTACCCTCGAAGAGCGATGATGCGACGGATCCCGCAGAAAAGTTTGCTCGTCCGCAACTGGCTCAAATGCATCAAAAGAGTTCTCACTCCCCAAAGCAAGAGGCGCCCTGGCCCTCCACTCCACATTCACCCAGTCGTCAACAGCCAACCACTCCCTGTGTACCGCAGTGCTCACAAAATTGACCATTTTTTAGATTACAGAATGCTAGAACGATTTACAGAAGAAAATCACAGAAAGAGAGAAGGCAAGAAGCTGTGAAAAATGAAGGGACCCGCCCCTTTTTATAGGAAGCCAAGGGTCATGCCGATCGACACTGACCCCAAACCTACTGATCGACACTGCCCTTTTATCTTCTCGAGGCAGTCCAAAAGTCCGTGCCACTGCCGAATGGCACCCTCCACACCATGCCGACCGGCACCCCCTTAAATTTTCATGCAGAAACTCCCAAAAAAAAAAACCAAAAAATCCTAAAAAATCCTTAGAAAATTCCTAAAAATCTCGGAGAGGATTTAGAGCATTTTCACCCAGAAAATTTCGCACTCCCTCAAGTGAAACCCCTATTTCCCCAGCAGAACTCTTAAAAGCCAAGTGAATCTCCTCCCGACAATGTCCCTGGAGGACCCCTAAAGCATCCCAAACTTCAGGATCATCTTCTATTCCCTAAAGGTCTCAAATTTCCTCGAGAAATACGTCCAAACCCTGGACCACCTAATCATTTCTCCAGTGGAATTTATAGCATCAGATTGGCTATTCCTCCATAAAATCTCCAAAAGATACGAGGATTTCCCCAGTAATCGTCTCCGCAGCTCAAATCAAAATCATGAGGTAATTTCCCCAGTAGAGTTCCCCGAGAACATCCTAATTTAAGCCCTCAGAATTGGCTTCGAACCTCAGAATCGGTCACCCTCATCTTTAAGCCCTCAGAATTGACTTCGACCCACATAATCGGTCACCCTCAATTTAAGCCCTCAGAATTGGCTTCGACCCGCAGAATTGGTCATCTCAACTTAAGCCCTCCTAATTGGCTTCGACCCACATAATTGGTCATCATAACTTAAACCCTCAGAATTGGCTTCGATCCGCAGAATTGGTCATCTCAACTTAAGCCCTCAGAATTGGCTTCGACCCGCAGAATTGGTCATCTAAACTTAAGCCCTCAGAATTGGCTTCGACCCGTAGAATTGGTCATCTCAACTTAAGCCCTCATAATTGGCTTTAAGCCACAGAATTGGTCATCTCAACTTAAGCCCTCAAAATTGGCTTCGACCCACAGAATTGGCCACCCTCAATTTAAGCCCTCAGAATTGGCTTCGACCTGCATAATTGGTCATCTCAACTTAAGCCCACAGAATTGGCTTTGACTCAGAGAATTGGTCATCACAAACTAAGCCCTCAGAATTGTCTTTAACCCGCAGAATTGGTCATCTCAATTTAATCCCTCAGATTTGGCCTCGACCCAAAGAATTGCTCATCTCAACTTAAGCCCTCAGAATTGGCTTCGACCCACAGAATTGGTCATCTTAACTTAAGCCCTTAGAATTGGCTTCTACCCGTAGAATTGGTCATCACAACCTCAGCCCTCATAATTGGTTTCGACTCGTAGAATTGGTCATCTCAATTTAAGCCCTCAGAATTGGCTTCAACCCATATAATTTATCATCACAATCTAAGCCCTCAGAATTGGCTTCGACCCGCAGAATTGATCATCTCAACTTAAGCCCTCAGAATTAGCTTCTACCCGCATAATTGGTCATGTCAACTAAAGCCCTCAGAATTGACTTTGACCCGCATAATCGGTCACCCTCATCTTCAAGCCCTTAGAATTAGCTTTGACCCGTAGAGTCGGTCACCCTCATCTTCAAGCCCTCAGAATCAGCCTCAACCGGCAAAACTGATCATCCTCATCCTTAGGTCCTCAGAATCGACCTCGACCCTCTAAATTGGTCATACACATTCAAAGGCATCACGCGTTGTCTATTCAACGACTATCATTTGTTCCAAACTCACTCGTCGAGGGGCTTTGTAGACACCCCATTCTAACTTCTCCGTAGGTTCCTAGTACCTTCCCTCATCACTACAAATCTAAGTCATACCCCGAGTACTAACCTAGAGACCATCGAGCACTATCGGGATCTATTTGACCAATAGTTAAACTCTTCATCTCGACTGAGACTGAATGAATCTTCAAAGGGCATTGAAACCCCTTTCCAATGATCCATCCCGTATGTGATTCTGACGTACGGTGCGGACGAACGACCCATTTTCCCCCAAAACTTCATCAGGAGGTAACCAGATGCTCCCAGTCTCTCTTTGACCAAAGTCAACTATTTAGCTCGATCGAGACTGAATGAATCTTCGAAGGGCACTAAAACTACTTTCCAACGGTCTGCCCCGTGCGTGATTCTGACTTACGGTACGGATGAACGATTCATTTTACTCCGAAAGGAAACCGAATACTTCCAGGCCCTGGTTGACCAAAGTCAACTTCCCAAACTGAGTCAAACTCTTTGGAACATAGAAGTACATCTCCTAACCTTTCCAATGGTCTACCCCGTGTGCGATTCTGACTAACCATGCGGAGAAATGATCCATTTACGTCCGATAATTCCCTGTCCAAATGACCGACGAACGCTTTTGAGCCACATTTGACCCAAAGTCAACTCTCGAAACCGGGAGCAGTCCAAATACTTTTGAAGGTCTCTGAAGTACCTTTCCAATGACTCACCCCGTGCACGATTCAGATCAACGATTTGCGCTCTACAACCGATTTTTCGAAGGAGCCTGAAAGAGACTGCCTATCGGTAGTGTGCCTAAAAACACATGTCGATTGGCAGGACCGGGACTATACCGATCGGCAATGGCCTGGGCCTATAAAAAGGAGGGCCTGACCTCATTACAAAAAGACACAAGATCTGAAATCCATCACTCTCAGTGAGCTCATAAAATCTCTCTCGAAGTCAGCATGATTTCGCCATCCAAATCCCTTTCCAACCTTCACTTTCATCATCTTTTTCATCAAACTTGGTGAATTAACTACCCTCCATAATCAATCAAGTGCAAGGGCTTCTCTCCAACATCCAAGATCCAGCTCAAGATTTTTAAGAAGGTCCAGCTTTCTCAACTCTCTCTTCAAATTCTCCTAAATTAGCATTAACTTATTTTACTACTTAGCACTTTTATTCTCTCATCTCATATATCCTAATATACTTTTTATCTAATATTATTGCACATCTCTTATTTTCATATAAATAAAACAAAAAAAAACAAGAAAAAGAGGGTTTGCTCATAAATTCCAAACGGGAATTCTCACACTTTTCTCACAACTAAAATACTTTTTTACTCACACGCACCCATAAGTGAAGTCCCTGATTGTATTTATGGGATAAATCCCACCCCTCATTTTGCATACGAACTACGTGGACTTTGATGCTTCTATAGGCTATGTAGGCGTCTCGGGGTAAAACCCGAGACTCGAGTCCTATTCCTACTTTTCCCCCATTTTCTATTTTTCTATTCTTCTAAAATCTATATGATTACATATACATATATTTGTTCTTAGTGGCATATTATCCCGTATGCGTTATCGTTCCATTATAACGATCAACGCTAGGATAATCGCGTATATCCTATTTTCTAATATTACTTTTGGGAACATTCCTATAGATGACTCGCTTTATCTCTTCCATGATACAAGTCGATTATTCCTATCTCCACTACATATACACATGCACACATATCATGGGGAAATAAAGGAAAATAACAACAATCCATGAGATATCGCAAGGGAGAAATGGGTGCCTAACACCTTCCCATTTCGTAACTTAGCTTTTGGACCCTTTTCGAATCATTTTGGTTTCGTATGTATCAGAATGCCTTTAGATGCTGTCCTTCGGGATGGCCCCCTTTTCTTTTGTCTGTTTTGAGTAAAATAGACTGGTGACTCCATATCTCTACATTTTTCATCTCTTCACCGACGTCGGTCGAAGCACTCCCGAAAGGGATGCGCGGGACCAAGATCCTCTCGATAAGAAGACACCCTCTTCTTCATCCCTCCCACCGCGAGGATCGAGGATTGCCACACTACTGATTGCCCATGATGATTCCCACACTTCCATTGTCATCAAATTGGATTTCTCTTGCACCGAAAACATGATAGAATACGAAACATGTACTGTAGGGATCAAGATCGCTCTTGGGAAAGGATTTAAATGCATGGATGTTTCTAGAGACTCTGCCCTCATCGTGGGACTGATCGTCAGGAAATGGAAAGGAAATACGAGAAGCTCCTACCCTTCCATGCTCACCTAGAAGTGCTTGCCTTCTAATTAAAATATGTCATATTCCATTACATTCCTAGCTCGAGGAATAGTCTGTTCGATGCACTAGCAACCTTGGCCTTCATGATTAACATGTCTGAGGGGATAATAAGGGCCCCCTTTCTAGTATAAAAATAGGCTTCACCCACTAACTGATACCACATTGAGATCACTACAAAAGAAGATCCAAACATGGAGGGATTGTGGTATTATGATATTTGGAACCTACTAAACATGGTAGGTATCCCGAAGACGCTGATAAGAATGACAGTGCAACCCTTCGTAAGATAACTTCTCATTACATTATCTGTGATAATCCACTCTTTAAAAGTAATTTCGATAGAACCCACTTGCATTGCATAGTAGGGGACAAGATCGAGGACATGACGCAGAAGATCCATAGTGGGTAGAGTGGGCCACATATGAACTGTCGTGTGCTTGCAAAAAAGATCATCCGTTAAGGTTATTACTGGAACACCATAGTTTAAAACAACACTGTTATGTTCAAATATGCCTTAAATGACAACAAATTGCTGACCTTCAACACTTACCTTCTCGAGAGCAGTACAACATGACTTCTCCCTAGCTGCCCTCCACCTGGGGCATATACATCACTAGGAAATCACTCTTAAGGTTTCAAACGACATGAATTCATCTTGGTCTCCATTGACTACTTCACAAAGTGGGTTGAGCTCGAGTCATATGTGGTACAGAATGCGAAGAAAGTGGCCAAATTAATCATAAAGAACATCATCTGCCGCTACAGAGTTCCCCACGAATTAGTGTCCGATAACAGGCTCCAATTCGAGTCCGAGGTCACATAATTAGTTGACAAGTACAAAATCCATAGGCACAAATTTCTCATCTTAACGACCACAAACCAATGGGACTGTTATAAGAGCAAAAGCAATAATTTCTCATATTTTATTTTACTTGGTTTGGCATATCCCGTTACATAAACACGACACCTTCACGACTTCTCAGCACTCAAAAATAATGTTGAAGACCTTTAAAGATTGGAAGATTCGTTCGTCTCAACATGCATGGAAGAAATTATGATTGTGTGTGGTAAAAAGTTTTTTAATCTTTTATGGGGTTTAAATATTTTGAAGAGGTTGTTTTTATTCAAAAGGAGTTAAAAAAAATTATAGATTTTTTTAAAATTTCGACTCCTTATTCTAACAAGATTTGTTGTCATTCGAACGAGATGTACCTATCGTTTGAATGAGATCATTTAATCTTTAAACGAAGCATTTTTTTTGTTCTCTAGAATGTCATTCGAAGATGTCATTCAAAATCGTTCTAATCAGATCCTAGGTTGTATTATGTGTGTAGGATGTTACACTTGGATATTGATCATTTGGACCCACACAAGATGAAGACATCGAAGACTTGCAAAAAATTATGTTCCATTTTTCTTTTATAATTTGGGAGGGTAGTTATTGTATGAAGTAATTATGATTCAATTTGGCTTAGGTTTGTGTTTTGTATCGGAATGTCCAAAGGGGAAAATTTGTAAGAGCAAAATTAAAATTGCTCATATTTTATTTTACTTAGTTTGCCGTATCCAGTTACACAAACGCAACACTTTCACGACTTCTCGGTACTCGAAGACAATGCTGAAGACCTTTAAAGATTTAAAGATTCGTTCATCTCAACATGCGTGGAAGAAATTATGATTGTGTGTGGTAAAAAAGTTTTTAATCTTTTCTGGAGTTTTTAAGAGGCTATTTTATTTAAAAGGAGTTAATAAAAATTTATAGAAAAATTTTCAAAATTTCGACGCCTCATTCGAACGAGATTTGTCATCGTTCGAACAAAATGTAGCTATCGTTCGAACAAAAGAACTTAAACTTTGAACAAAGAATTTTTGGTCGTTCTCTAGAATGTCGTTCGAAGTCATTCTAACATGACCTAGGTGTCGATCGAACGAGGTAAAGTTCATTCGAACGAATGACCGATCGAAAATTTATTTTTTAAAAGATAGTTATCCTAAATATTTTGTTTTTATCCTTTTTATCCAACCTTTATATAAAAAGGTTGAACGGGATTAAATGATGGATGAACTCTTTTCACAAGCATAAACACCTTTTTGAGTTCTCCTTTTGTGATTAAACACCTCCAAATATATCCCAACCCCCTTAGAGTTATTGAAGATCACTTTACCACATCACAAGAAGGATTCTTTCTGAATTACCTCTGTAGATACTTTTCTCTATTGCTAATTTGTGAAATCGAGTTTCACTGCTGAAGAAGATGATGAGGCTGATCGATGGATATCGAAGTTAGATCGCTACCAGTGGACGACTCCAAAGCTGAGTCCTATCTATTGATGTTTTAATACTCTGTGCATATCACTTAGTTTATTTAAGTTTTGTAAGTCGATTGTCGTTCAAAACTATTAATAGTGCTGACATTAAAGGTTTTACCATTTTTTGAGATTTTTCCTCATATCGTGTTTTATTTGCGTGCTTGGCTTGGAAATTGAAATTTAAAGTCATCTTGTATGCACAGCATAATTAATTGAAGATAATATTTGTTAAAAATTAAGTTGTATGTGTGGCAAGTAATTATACAAATCTACCCACTAGAATACGTGCACTTTTAACTGTCAAAGGCACCGACAAAAGTCTTATGACCATCATTATCACGATGATAAAAAATAGCAGAGACTAAGCCAAGCGAATCCCATATGCCCTTCGGGACTACCGTACCTCCATCAGAATAACCACTAGGGCTGCTCTCTACTCTTTGGTATACAATATGGAGGTAGTTATCCCTATCAAACTTGAAATACCTTATCTACGAGTTATGCTCAAAAGTTATGTCAATGAAGAAGATTGGTAACCAAATTATTACGACGGACTTATTCTCTTAGATAAAGGAGGTTGAAATCCTTATATCATATACTGCCATGACCATATTTCGCGGTCATTCAACAAAAAGGTCAAGGATCGTGGTGTCCAAGAAGGAGATCTTGCCCTCAAGGAAATTTTAGGACCCGTTTGGAATCCGAGAGGAAAATTCAAGCCCAATTAGAGTGGTCCCTGGATTGTAAAGAAAATCTTGTTTGGTGGCGCCACCATGCTCACAAACCTCAATGGAGAAGAAATGGTGCGTTCAGTCAGCTTCGACCGTCTTAAGAAATTTTACCCATAGTCTAAACTCTTATTGCGCTACGACTCTTCTATTCCCTTCTAGTCTAAAGAAAATATCTCTTTCCTCTCTACTCAGAACTGTATAGAACCCGATCCTCTAAAAATCACACCTTTTCAAAAAGAGAAGCTCACAATTTTTAATCCCCATAGAGGTACATAGGCATCCTATAAGACACACATAGGTGCAGCCATATCTTTCTCATAAACGCTATTATTTTCTCCCTTCGAGAACGATGGTGTCCCTCATCATTTAAATGAACAAAAAGATTATACATGCTTTAGCAATCGGTATAGATAGTTCAGATAATAAAATTCATCAAAGACACAATAAAATACATTGAAATCATTATTCTTGTTATTAGGAAACAATGGTACGACTATTACATAATATATGAGTAACAGGAATGAAAAATAACCCAATCCCTTATATGCCTCATAAAATCATCAAAACCCAAATGACCCACATCATTACAAGCTTCATAAAAAAAACCAAAACACCTCTAAACCTAGGCAACTTTCTCACAAACATCTCAAAACCTAAAACTACATTTTTACAAGCTTTACATTACCACACCACATCCTTTCATACCCAAGACTTGCATTCAACTACCAGAAGGACCTGCTTCATCATAATTTCCTTCCCCTAAAGGGGCCCAATAATACCACTACTGGTTGTAACTCCGAATCATCTATGTGAGATTGTAGGCCTTTATCAACTTGGATAAAACGTTGATACCGTCCTCCAATATATCAAACATCACAAGACATCTCTGACCTGTCTCTTCAGTAAGAATCTTTGTAACCACCCGCTTCAACAGCCACTTCAGATAATCCCTGGATATGGACCTAATCTCGCTAATAGATTGAGACGAGCGGGTAGATGGTCGACTGTGCTGCCACAAAGTCCCCAATATTATTCTTAACGAATAAATCAGGTACTCCACAAAAAAATCTAGTTATGCACGGAGGAATGATTTTCTCTTATCCCACTTGGTGGAGAAGCTTCCATAGAATTTAGAAAGAGGTTTGACGAAGGAACACTAACCACACATATCGATAATCACCTAGTTGTAAGAGAAGCTATAGATTAACCTAACATGGTATGGACCAGCGAAGACTCTTGGACCCATGCTCTATGAGCCAATTCACCCAGTTCTCTGTTAATGGGATAAAAATGAAGAAGTACCAAGATAATCAATTTAGAAAGCTCATCAGAGGGTACTCAGGAGGAGGGGCAGTCAGGCGTTGTCTCTTAGATAACAACATGAACAACATGACAGGGTTCCCCCATAAAAAATTAGCTCGACCCTCCTTCTAGGCGTTCAGTCCATTTAGGGTCTACGCTAGTATTACCCTAGTTAGATTATAGTGGTAAGACATCCAAAATATTATCTTGGCTACCTGAGGGTCTGTTATTTTGTCACCGATCACTAAAAGTAGCTTGACAACCAATCCCAGGGCCACGACGCCAACAAAGCCATTATCAGTGAAATCGCTTTAGCACACCAAGCTCAATACTGATAGGAAGATGATACTTTTTGCATGCACTAACAGTCAAGCAACTGAGAGAGAGACATGGAGTAACTCTACTAGTGTTACTCGAAAGAAATGGTATAAATCCGACATGGCTGTCGTAACACTTGGGTTGACACCCAACATAGAAGAAAACTCTACATAAGTGGGATACACTTCATTCATGATGAGTCAAAAGACATGCTCTTCTGGGCACCAGAATTATACCACTACATCTAAAAGATTCTAACATATAAGAAGATTATGACACAAGGAAACATGGCGCAAGTTGAAGGCTTCGTAATTAACATTGTAGAGGCACATGACCTCTAAACCTTTGAGATAAGTCGAGAAAGTTTTAGACATCAAAAGTGCCATTTAAAAAGATTAAGAAAGATTGAAAAAGAAAGAAATTTGAATCGTGTTAATGAAAACTCCCCATTAGAAGTCCCCTTTTATACCCACAAACACCCATAAAAGACAAGGAATTTGAGCTGCTATCAGGCCCTCTGATCCTAAGTACTCATAAGTACATAAGAATTGTAATAAAAGATAAGGAAGTGATTTTAACTTGATCCTTATGCCACAAGGAATGCCAAGAGGTATGCCGATTGGTACTTTTGTATATATCCTTTCCAAAATAAAGACTTTTATTTGTAAAAAATCAACCTGTTGCTAAAGACACCTTTTCGAGTCTATCTTCAATTTGTTCTATTTTATTCTATCTTATCTTTCCAATAAATAAAACCTCAGTAGAAAAATAAAGTGCGTATAGATTAAGCCACTAAAAAAGAGATAATCAAACAAAAACTACATGTTATATATTATCTTATTAAAAACGACTTATATTATTTCTTCAGAAACAAAAAAGTAGAAAAAGAAAAAAGAAAAGATAAATCAGGACATAGTCTGATCCTTCCAAATCCTCATTAAAACCTCTGCGTCAGGCGCCCCGATAATAACACTTCCCTTGATGACGTGCGATAGACCCAATATTCTCGGAACCCGAGCTCTCCTCAAATATACTCAGTGGCATTAGGTGGGAACTAGCTGACTTTCTCACATAGTCAGACACTGACACCATCCAGTCTTGAATATCCCCCAGTCAGGTTGTCGATACACGAATAGTCTGCAAAAGAATAAAATCACCCAAGGTAAGCGAATCAGTAATGAGAAGAAGAAAATTAAAAAGAAAAAGTATGAAAAAAGAAGAAAAGTCATACATATCTCCAGAGAGCCTCCTCAGGAAGATCCACGAAGCCGTCTATCTCTGCATGAGGGCAATGAGGCACCGAGAACATCTCCCCATTTTGCACCCAATATGATAGGAATGGGTGGAAATGTGGTGGAAATGAACCTCCTCCACTGCCGCACCTCCCCCATGCTATAGATACAAGATGGAATCAACCAGTTGGTCGTGAAGTCTAGGTAGTCATAACATGCCGCCATGGCTATATAGTGAGTATAGGGGTCGCCCTCCCCTCATTAGGAATCTTCTTCACCCGCCTCATATACTACGGGGGCGCCAACGGTAGGACCTCCACCTCACCCTCCATAACCTGCCTCACCACCCTCTTTCCTAGGTACTAAACGTATCCAAACTCGTGTGCCAGTAGCCTCCTCATCTAGGCATGCATGCTCGTGATCCCTGCGGCCCTCGAAGACAAATTCGGGGTAGAAGGTCACCTTTTTTCCCAGTAAGATTCATTAATCCACCAAATTATAAATAAAATGTTAATGCCACATAAAAGACAAAATAAAAAGACTACCCGGATTGCTTGCTAGGGCGTTCATGCCGTTTGCACATCCTTCAAAGACAGGGACTAGTTCGATCACCTATTTGAATTCCTCAACCTTTACATCCTGGAGAAGTTACCTGGATCATTCACCTTTGAGGATATCAACCATGTCTGCAGAATGCAATACATAATATAAGAAAGAATAAAAATGGAAAGAACAATAAGAAAATAAGAGGAAATTGAATCTAAATAATCTCTCCAAAAGATATGTGGGCCCTATGAAAGTCTGTCAACAACACCGAATAAAATCGTCCAGAGAAGAATAAAAGGACGCAAGTGTAAATATCCCTCAGTCGTATAGGTGGATATCCAAGATGATCCTCGAGAACGAAAAAACCCACAGGGAGATGACATCGTCGCTTCGCCTGTCACCCGTAACCCTCCTAACAAAACCATAATAAATAAGCGGGTCGCCTGCTTCGCTTGTCACCTGTAGGTCTAATTAATCCATCTAGATAGAAAAGTCTTTCTCAACATCGATATGTCACCCAAGGTAAATTATACTGCCACCTCAGAAACGCAGAGAGTATGGTCCACCACTATCTACTGGCCCTCACACTCTAGACCCATCATCTCCCCAATGCTCAAATGGAATGTGTGGGTCATGTCCCAACACCTCTCGCTCGAGGTACATAGTACCTATATGGAACATGGATTTTCATCCAAATCCCTTTCCAGTAGGCCAAATTAGGTAGTCTTTACCGTCAACTGAACAACTGCAGGAAGGTGTTCCCATAATTTTTTCATCATATTCGACCCATGGGAGCGAATGTTCGATGAAGCTATGTGAACCTGCATAAAAACCAAGAAAGCCCTCCAATTCCCCAATGCTAAGAAGAAAAATAAAAAATAAAATGGAACAAAGAATGAGCGCTTATATAGTCATTAGGTTTCTTCACCTTTGCGGAACGATGATGTGCCAGCTCCTGTAACATAACCCTATCATCAAGAATAGGCTCAAAGTTATCATAAATTTTCTCATACCCCAGTATCAGTGGTGCATCGACATGGTCATTCCAAGCCCTCCCAGTCATCAATTGTAATCCATTTATTGTCTAAGGTGCCCTCCATGAGTTGTTTTGAGAAAATAGACCTAATATTGGTTGCTGGAGAGAGAAAGTAAGAAATTCACTTGAATCAAGGTGTGAAAAAATGAGGAGGATCGCCCCTCTTTTTATAAGAGACTAGGGGCACGCCGATCGACAGTTCCTTGGACCTACCTATCGATAGTGGCCTTTTACCTCCCCCAAAGTCCACAAGTCCGTGCCATATGTTGATAGGCACCCACCTCAATATTCCTATCGATAGCCCCCTCAAATATTTATTACCAAAATATAAGAAAATTCCTAAAATTGCATGAAAAATTCACAAAAAATCCCAAAAGGTCGAGTACACCACGGCTCCAAGAAAACTCATTAAAAAATACCGAACCACTTACAAAGTTCTCATAAATCCTCAGCAGGATCAGAAATAAAATACATCAACACTTATAAAGGCTCTCATCATTTGTATACTCCCCAGGGAAATCAAAATCCCAGTGCACCTGTACTTGTAATACCAACGTTCTCCCCGATAGAATCATAATTGAAGAACACTCTTCATCAATAACTCCTTAGTTCTGCAGAATCGACCTTAACCCTCTGAATAGGTCATTCCAACTCCTTAGGTCTAAATCGATCATCTCAAGTCATTAGATCTGAAGAATTGACCTCGACCCTTAGAATCGGTCATCTCAACACCTTAGATCCGCAAAATTGACTTAGACCCTTTGAATCGGTCATCCCATCTTTTAGTTCTCAGAATTAACCTCGACCCTCTGAATCAGTCATTTTAATTCCTTAGGTCTGCATAATTGACTCTACCCTCTAAATTGGTCATTCTAACCCTTTAGGTCTACATAATAAACTTAGGTCCGCAGAACTGACCTTGACCCTTTGAATTATTCATCTCTACTCTTTAGGTATCCAGAATTAACCTAGGTCTGAAGAATTAACCTTGACCCTCTGAATCGTTCACCTTAATGCCTTATGTCCGCAAAATCAATCGCATAATCAACCAACCTCAATAAAACCCAACAGGTTCCTTTAAACATCAATGAGGTGTCAATATTTTGATGATATCCACTTATTTCAAGCTCTCCCATGAAGGGGATCTGTGGAAATCCTATCCTGGTACCCCATAAATACCTCCTTATGTCCCTAACACATCTCTCCCCATCAAAAGACCCTAGGTCCTACTCCAAACCCTGATCTATAGGCTATCGGGAACTTTCAAGCCCCATTTTACCTTGATCAACTCTCCACCTTGAGCGAAGCTCATCAAAACGTCACAGGGCTATGAATAACCTTTCTAACTATTCATATTGTGTGCAAACAGTCTCATGGTTTGTGCGTACTCACATTTTTACTCTAAACACTAATCTAGAGGCCATCGGGCACTTTTGAGACCCGTTTGACCTCGATCAACTCTTTAACCCGAGTGAAGCTTATTGAAATTTCATGAGGCTCTGAGTACCATTTCCAACGGTCCATACAATGTGTAAATCAATTTCATAATTCGCGCGTACTTGCATTTTACTTCGAAAACCCCTCTTTAGAGATCCTCGGGTGCTTCCAAGATCCATTTAACTTTGGTCACTCTCGAACCCAAGAATGACTTAATGGATTCTTATAGGGATCTGAATACCCTTTCCAATGGTCCTGGACGTGTGCGATTCAGTCTTGCACTTGACATTATATGCTCATTTTTTTGAAAAAATCCATTCTGAACTGCCTATAATTACCCCAAAATCCCACTTTTCTTCGTCAACAAGGTAGGGGCGTGTCGATAGGCAGGCCATAGATTATGTCAATCAGCACCCCCTAAAACCCTAACTTTTTTAATATTTAAGGTGACCATGACCTCATTCCCAAGGGTCCCTTTCTGAACTCTAAACATTCTCCTCAAAATCAGTGCGCCAAAATTCCATTTTTCCAAAAATTCTCTCCATTTCCCTATATCACTCTCTTCCATCTTTCACCTCACTTTTCATTCTTACCACATCACCATCTAGCCACCTAATAATCACCCTTTACTACTACAAAATCAGAATTAAAATCTTCTAGAACGTATACTCTTATCATTTATAAGTCATTCAATTAGTATTACTTATTTACTTTTATTTCCACTTTTGATACATCTTTGTTTTATTTCTTCACTTCATAACAAATCCCACTTTTTATCATTTAGTACACATAAATCTTTCTTCATAAAATCTAAAAAAGCCAATAAGTGGGTTTTCCTAAAAACCCCAAACTAGAATTTTCTCATTTTCCACACTCCCTACACTTGTGCACATTTTCTAAAAACAAATTAAAGGAAGTTCTAATTTAGGATTTATGGATTACCCCCCCTTGTGTGTCAACGAATTACGTGGACTTTGATGTCTTTTGGGCTACATAGGCGTCCCAAGAAAATCTTGGGAATTGAGTCCTACTTCCTCATTTATTCATTTTATGTTTTTTTGTGTTTAGTAGTATTGAGAATACATGTATTCCTACATATTTATGTTCATCTCGATATACACTTTCACTTCTTTATAGTGATTTGTGATTTGATGAAAACTCTTTTTATGTTATCCCTTTGTCCACTCCTTAAAATGATCTCTTTCCGTCCTTTTCATTGTGTGCGTCGAATGATTTCTTCCTCTCATTTTCCACATCGCACACATGCATATCAAATTTTGGATAAAAGGAGAAAATTATCATAGACCATGAGGGACCGAAAGGGTAAAATGGGTTCCTAACACCTTCCCATTTTGCGACTTAATCCCCGAAGCCCTGACTCATTTGGTCTCGTACGCATTAGTATGTCTTTTGATGTCGTTCTATCATGACGACTACATTCTTTTGCATGTTTTGAGCAAAATAGACTGCCGACTCCATTTTTACTGTTTTCTCCCCTTTGATGATGGCCGATTTATATCCATGGCAGCTCACGAAGATCAGCGTGAGTGGCGGAAAGAGGACTCCCTCATCCTCGAATCCCAGCATGCGCGAAGAGATACATTTCTCTGGTTTTTCTCTCCCATCTAATTTTGGGGTTAGTCCTCAAAGGTAGAATTCTACCGGGATGGACATAAGTAGGATGCCATATATAGGTTGTGAACTATTCAATTTGCTAAAACTGAAACTTTGGCCTTCTGTGATCGGGCCAAACCCAACTCACCAGAATTCTTACTAAGTATAATTAACCGACATATACAATATATTTATAAACAAACATAAGGCATTCCCACAAATGTGATTCATATTTTACCTGATATTTGACGATCCTTTAATTAATAAATAACGAATGTCAAAAATCATGGTCTTACAAATAAAACTTCCAAAATCTCCCACTTAATATTAAAGACATATGCATGTGCATCTAACACTGAACCTGTATGCATGACAATCAATAGTCCTAGTTCTAGAAGGATTAATCGGCTGTTATCCAATGTAATATTCATCACAACAAACTTATACCCTCCCTTCTTCAATCCCTTGAACCAGGTGATACTTACGCTCGATATGCTTTTATGGATCTGTGGTCCTCTCAAACTTTCTAATTATTTTGCTATTAACGTAATATAGTGTAATGGCCACTTTCACTAATGGAACCTCACCCAACTTGGGAAATTATTGATCCATATCGCCTCTTTAGTTACCTCCAAGGTTGAAACTTCTTTGGCCTCTATAGTGAAGTTAGCAATACATGATTTATTCACACTCCCCCAACTAATAACTCTATCACCTTGAGTAAACACACATCCCGAGGTAAAAATATTGGAATCCTTATATGACTGAAAATTTGATTCTTTATACCCATTAGTAGAAGACTATCCACTGAGTAAAACATCACACATTTTCTAATCCTTTTTCAAGTACTTGAGAATGTTCCTCATTGCAGTCTAGTGATCCTCACCTAGATTAATTTAAATATGTTGACCATGTGAATGGAAAAGTATATTTTTGATCTAGTACATCATAATGCATATATGAGGCTCCCCACCACTTATTTATAAGTTGTATTCTTCACATCATCTCTATCACATCAGGTATTTTAGGACAGTGACCCTTAGATAGAGTGGTCTCATGCCTAAAATAAACAAATCCTTTCTTGGAATCATGCACACCACTACAAGAAAAAAGCCTTTTATGACAATTTTTAAGTGTCATAAAGTGCATTTTATGACGCCTTATTTTTCAATAAAAAGCGTCATAAGTTTGAGTGTCATTATTGACACCCATAAAAAGTGTCATATTAGGTAACGATTATATTTGACTATTTTTTCAAAATTGCCATATTAGCTACAAAAAAGGGTCATAATATACTCTATAAGATGTCATATTTAATTTAAAAAGCGTCATGATAAACAGTTTTCAGAATTTTAAAAAGGCCATATAAATTTTTTTATCACATGGGGGTTTAATATAAAAGGTCAAAAATTAAACATATAATAAAAAAATGAATAACCAACATTAATGTCATAGTTGAAAAATAAATCTAAAGACAAATAAAAATTTGCAATAAGATAAAAAAGTCTTGAATTTTTTTGTATTGAAGTCACGTACACCTAAAATACACCAAACCAAGTCATTTGTCCATATAAAAAAAAATACCGGGACACAAATAGATATACCCACCATTTACATTAATTATCCACAAAAAAATAACGGCCTACTACATGTATCATAGCTAGATATACCCACTATGTACATCATTTAACAAATGTGTCCAAATAAATGTAGATAAAAAAATGTCGCATGTATATCCTAAATTTTGCCATTACTTCTTGAAGTTTTTGATTTTTATTTTGCCTACTCCTCTTCTTGATGAAGCATTGACTCTAATTCTTCAACATGTTTCGATCCCCGTCTAGGGATATGAAAGTAAGTTGCAGTGAGTCCATTGAGTTACTCTGGAGTACCAGGTTTCAAGGATAAGATGTCTAAAGTCCCTTGAGTTACTAAGCTCCCATTATGGACTTGTTTATTCAAAGAGTCATACAATAAAGAAAATTATCAAGAGTGTTGTTAAATCATATTCTTTTCACTCCTCATATGTAGTAAATATCCAAATTTATAAAGAGTATATAAAACAATATGTTTTCTTAACTTTTGAAAGAAACTCACAATTTTTCACCAACTTCATTGGTTGCATCATCTTGTTATTCTTTATTTCTCGATTGTAGGGCAATTATCAACATTAAAACCTATCATCCTCATAAAATGCATCTCCATGTATCTTTTTTTGTCCCAATTATAAAATAATATGTAAGAAATTAAGAACACAACACAAAATCCCTACAATGAATTGATTATGGTTGTATACTCTACAAATAGCACAAGAATTCAACCACATGCCATAATTTCCTCAAAACCTGTGTACCCCAACTTACTAAGCTTGTGGTTGAACGTATTCTTTGCTCGCGTTTCTCGTTGTACATCACTTAATTTCAACGCATTGAATATATAGCTAATGTAATAATTTAACGACACCGTTGATAAATTTTATACATTTACATAATAAAAGGGATTTAATTACATCTAAGAAAGAGTATATCATTTTGAACAAGCAAATGAAAATCAAAGTTTGAGATCAATAAGTTGAGCATAAACTACAAACAAGCCACAATTTATTTATTCACCCCCCCAACCCCACCCACACCGACCAATTAACGAAGTTTTACCTTGGTTTATTGTAATGACTTCCTCGTTCTTTGAATTTCTACTGTTTATGCAACCTGACATCACAACCAATCAGAAGCGGCACCTGCACATAAAAGCAACGCAATCAAGTTTGCAAATCATATAACCCTTATGCTGATTAACAAAGAATCAAGAAACCAAATAATGAACAAATTCTGCCAAAATCATCAACATAATTAACTTATATCATCATTCAGATCAACAATATAAGTCACACTATAAAAGGGGAAAAGAAATGCTTGATCGGTACAATTTCTTCAATAGGTATCGGCAAATCAATGTGGGTAATGTGCAAATAATATCACAACTTAATTTTTGCGTAAATATAAATACCAATTCTAGCTATATTAATCATTTATCATGCATCTTTTATATACTCTAAAATGCTTTACAAAACATTACTTCTAATTTATCTAAGGTTATCCACGTGTACACAACATTTATTGTCAAAGTTTATCAACCCAACTCACTTCCGTTTGTTCTATTCCCTTCTTTTCGTTTATTATTCTCCTCCCTCTATTATATCCTTGCTAAGTCATCATGATAGGTTAATTATCTCAAATTTTAATCAAATCAGACAAAATGATAACCTGCAATAAAATTTCATTGCGTCCCTCATCGGAGTCTGAAATCGTGTCGTTCTCTCTGTCCAGAAACATTGTCCAAATCTCCTTCCTATGTGTAATTGTCAGCCTAAGGTGAGATATTTACATCTCTTGTCATCGTCGGATTTGATGAAAACTCAGGGGTGTTTTTGGGGTGGGTTTTCTACAACATCGAGAGAGGATTTTTGTGAAGGGGTTTTCTACAACGTTGGGAGAGGAGTTTTGGGGTGCGTTACTATTTTGCCACAACTATTTTTTCCTATTTTACTGTTAGAAACTAGTGGGCACTAAATGTCTCCTGATCAAAAAGAGAATGCATGCGAGAGTTTATATATATAAAATGTTTGTAAGATTGAATTATATTTGGAGATGAGTTTACTTCTTCTCTCGAAGAAGATTGATTGTCTTCTGAAGATGAGTTTTTGGCTTTTGAAGAATTTTTGTACAGCTTCTTCTCAACCACAACCAAGAAAAGTATCCAAACTTTAACTATGAGATATCTTTTTAATTTTGTATCTTTCAGCAATGTCTCCCAAGATGGGTATAAGATAAATGCATGTTATATTATTCAACGGAAAATGATAGGGAGACTCAGTTTTTGAACCCAATTTCCAAACCTAGTGATGTGTCATCACTATATTGGATAATGTTTTCAGTAGAACCCACGTGACCCACACAAATTATCCAATGCGGTGATGACACGTCACTGAGTCTGAAAATTGGGTACATATACTGGGTCCCTGTATCATTACTCTTATTCAACGTGAGTTTGGTTCTGAATCTTTTGATGATGGTAATATTTTGGTATCCACAAAGAACTTTTGAGAGTTTATTATTAAGGAGAGGTTATTCTATTATAACATTGAATGCACACAGTAACCTTACTATTTGTTCTTTTTGTTTATAAGGGATTGTTTAAATTCTTAAATTTTTTTACGGAAATTATATTCTATGAGCTAAAACGTAATTTCAAGGTTAAAAATATTGTCCAACCTGTTCTTCACCTTTCTCGATGGCATCTTTATCTCTTTGCCAGTAAATTCATAATGCTTTGAATGATCCTTCATATTCTACCAACAACCCGTCCCTTACTATTCCCTACTTTCTTAATTTTTTTTCTTTATATATGTTATTTTAAATTCCAAAGATCACATCTCATCTCAGCCTCAAGCATTCTAAACCTTGGAAACTCTCTACGTTTTTTATGGATGGGGAGACAATGGAATAAAATTCTTATCCATGCTTGATATTTTACTATTGACCAACAAAATTATGGGAGAGAAATTTCGTATCCCACCTGGAGAAGCCCGTTTGCTGATGATGGCACTCTCAAGCCTTACGTATTATTGGAGAAAATGCCATGACTAAACCTATCATATATGTTTATGTTCACCTAATACAATGGGTTTCTTTTCTATATTTTATTTGTTGGCTTTATTGATGTATAATGTTAGTGCTCGAGTGCTTGGGGAGACCTTCATTTTTAATGCTTAAATTACAAATCTAAAATTGTAGAGTATTAATGTTCTCAAATCATATAAAGACCTTCATTCTCGGAGAGTTTTCAGTGACTTCATCTCTTAAGGGAATTTCGGTACAAATTTATTTCCCTAAAAAAATAAAAATTTATATGATAATTTAATACTTCTTTTAAAAAAAATATAATTTGTATAAATATGACTTTTTAATCATTTTTTTATTTTCTTGCGAATCAGTTATGTACATTTAAGTTATTAACTAAGATTCTTAATTTTTTCATCCTTTTTTTACTCCACCTAACGATATAAAAGGTTGTCTTGAAGTCAGAGATATTTTGACACTAAAACAATAAGGAACCAAGAATATGAAGATTTTTTTCCTAATAAATATATATATTTTTTAGAAACAGTTTTTTTATAAACAGTTTTTACTTTGTTAAATCGAGTTCCTATTTCGATTTACCATCTTTTACGTGTTTACAATTTCTCGGGTCTATATCCTACTCTAATGTATTATTCGCGCATCGTGAAGTTTTCCATCTAGTTTCACATAAAATGCAATTTGGGGAACATGACACCAGAATCATCTTTCTCCCATGAAACAAAAAGAGCTAGAAGCCAGAAAGTTAGAACCTTTCCCTTGAATCATTGATGTCATATGTTGTTCTCCAACTGTTTCGAGCCTTACCTTCCCATAGAGCAGGGTAATCTACACCCCTGCCATAACCAAAGACAAAAGTAAAGCAATGCTCATAAAATGCACTAGGAAAAAAAACTCGACTATCTAAATAGTAGTGTAAGCAATTGATGTTCACATTTGCAAAGTGAATAGAATTAAAATAACTTGGCTATCTAACTACCAGTCGCGAATTTTTCATCTGAAATCATTCAACAATATCTCATCTGAAGTCATTCAAAAATTTATAACTCAAATTTGTATTTAATTTCGAAATAAGAATTAAAAAACTAATTTGTTTCAACACGAAGTATCCCCCATTCCCTTCCCTCTTAAAAGAACAATCCCAGTCCCCTGTTATGTAGATCAGAAAACATTAGAGGGGATTACAATAACAGTGTAGCATGATTGAATGATAAGAAATACAAGCTCTATTATGATCTAATCATTTAAAAATAATAATTACAGAAACCTTGTAATAGGCGATCATACCCGAAAATAGATCATTGAAACCACATACCTTGTTCGGTAATTTTATCAAACAAAATGGAAATCTCTCCAAAAAGCAAAAAAAAAACACAATAAAGTAAGGCATACAAGTTGCAACACTTAGACATGCCTGTTTTTTATAATTGAAAATGTCGTCTTATTTCAATGGTTCTCTCTATTTCCATACCAAAGTTTAGAGAAATCAAATGACTTCATGTATCCTTCCTTAAAGCATAAAACAAACTGATTAAGGTTATAAACATAGGAAGCACATACCAATCAATTGTTAATCTTTGGCACAATAGAACTTGTCCTAAATTTCAAGACTAATATAATAGAAGTCTAATATCAGAGATTCTGAAAAAAGAGTTCCGTGAAAATTATAGACATGGTACATTTTAGTCAAATATTGTATCTTGATTAAAAAATAGTGTTATCTTGTTATAATGTTACGTTAGCTATCACGTTTAAAGTTATTCATGTTTTATCTTGTCTTGTTGTGTTTTATCATGCGATGTCTTTTTATCTGTAAAAAAATATCAGTTATCCATGTTGTGTTTCAATGGCTCATATTTATTTTAGCTTTAAAACACTTTTTTGTGTCGTGTTATATACTAAATGGTGTTGTTCATGTTTGTAAAAAATATACACTTCATATTATTATGGTTAGAAATGAAAAACAAAATTAATAAATTAGATATGAACACAAAACATGAGCATAAAACATTACTACTAATGCTAGTGAGAGTCTTCGGTTAGGTCGAATAAGGATGGTCGGTGACCTACCTAGTGCATAAAGCAAGCGTTTCATAAGAACCATCCACGACCTTCCTTCCTTTATTTATAATAAAATATGTGGACTCTACTCATATTGGAAAACACCTTCTGGACCTCCTGATTCACGGTGGTGTTGGTTGGATCAGTCATGACAATCATAAAAAAAGGGGGAAGCTTTAAAGATGCAGTTTCTTTTAACAGTACGCCATGGTAAGCCACATACTCTTTTAACAGAAAATATGACCAATTTTCATTGAATAAAATCTATTACTACATTTGATAATGGGATAACAGAATACAAAAATAATAGAAAAATATCATATTATATAAAAATCACTCCTATACATGCAATTTATAAAGATACTTATCTGCATAGAACAAAATAAACATAAGAGGCCAGCAAGCATACAACAATGGCAACATTGTATCATGATATAAAAATCAAGGAAATGAAAAAATATAATAAAATCACACTCAAGCCCACATTATTTCTCCATGACAACAAGTTAGAGGTATTGGAAACAAGCCATCAATTAAAAGACTTATTAAGTTGCATAGGCTTGGGTTTATAGCCTTAATGGAGGCGAACGTGGATGCATAGACTTGACTATTGTATCTGGTTCCAAAACCATTCATGTTCCAGTCTATGTGGATAATACATTAGATGTTCAAGAAAGTGGTATCTCAAAGTTGGTTGAACACCTCAGATGGAAGCCCAATGAATATTTTCTTTGCTAAGATGATCAGCGTTGAAACAACTCTCAAAATATGGAATAAATAGGTATTTCAAAATGCGTTCAAATCAATTAAGAAATCAGAAAACATTTTGCTTGAAAAAGAATATGAGTATGATTATAATTCAACTGAGACTAGCAGAGAATAGTACGATAAAGAAAATTCCCATTATCAATATCATCTTAAAAGTGAAGAGGAATATTGGAAACAAAAATCTTAGGTTAAATAGATGGCTCAATGTGATTGTAATACAACCTTTTTTCACTCAGTGACCAAACAAAAGCAAAATAAGTTGACGATCCACAAAACTAAAGATAGTTCAGATAAATGGTTATCAACTGAACATGAGATTGATTAGATATTTATTGAGAATTTTCAAAATATTTTGGGACGTCCAACTAAGATACACATGGATGAGGATATGTTCAGTTTTATTCCTCGTCTTGTTTCAGAAGACGATAATGCAACTATTACTCAAATGCCTACGTAACAAGAAGTTAAAGATGTAGTTTTCAATATAAATAAGTCTAGTGCAGCAGGTCCGAATGGGTTCGATGGAACTTTTTCAAGAATTTTGGGAGATCATTATGGATGACTTGGTAAAGCCATTGGTTCCTTTTTTATTGGGCAATGTTGTCCACCCAACTTGATTGCCAAAAATATATTTTTGATTCCTAATACAATTAACCAAACAGATGTAGTGATTATTGGCTAATTAGACTATGTAACATTTCAATCAAAATTGTTTCAAAGATTATAGATATGGATTCTTTATCAATTGCCTAACACATTGGTAGCCCATATTTTGTGATAAAACGTAAACTAATACTCACAGTCAGATTCACGCATCAATTTTTTTTTATTAATGAACGATTATTAAGGATGATAATTTGTAGTGCTCTCGCTTCTATAATGAATGAACTATTATTAAGGATGATAGAGCTAATAGAACAAGCATAACATTAGATATTTTCAGTAATGAGACACAAGGTTTCTATGTTCTTCACTTCTGCATATCAAAACTAAGCAAGTGGACTACTTTTGATTAAATACACACACAATTCTACAAATAGTTTTCCTTTATATTTCTAGGTTATACTAGTTATTTGACTAATAATCCATGAATTTGTGTCAAAACCGAGATCCATATAAATTTTCTTATAAAATTTATAGATAATTTTAATGTTCACATACCATTTGATTGTAAATGTAAAACAAGTACCTCTAACTGTCTTAATTTAGAGCAGCATAAAATGTTTAAATTGAAGTGCTTTCAACTGATCTCGCAGGCCAGAAAGTTCATATAGCATAATGGACTCACAATAGAAAGTTTAGCTAAATATAACCCCCAAACCAAGTGATTGAAGTAGCTAAAATCACAGTGTACTATTACTAATACAACTCCCTTCTTCTACTACGCAAAACGTTGACAAATTAAACGAACTATACGTCTAAAATAAAGCAAATAATGTTAAATTTGAAAACTGAGTTTATATAGAAAGCTCAGTTTATATAATAAAAAAAAATCACATGCGCGTGTTTATATAGAAAACTCAATTTTTATCTCAGAATTACAACTTCGAAAAGCATATATTCATATTCCTCTACTTGATACTTAATGGTAAGAATAAACATGAACATAATGATGAAAAGAATAAACACGTGAGAGGCTAGATTCACCGACAAAAAGATGGTTGGAGCTTTCTCATTTAATAGCTAAATAATTAATAACATATGAACTTATACTTAGCATTCACTAAGAGTCAAAGGCTATAATAACCTTTAGGTTTTAGGTTGGTTATAACAACTTATTTAGAATACAAAAATTAAGTTTGTTTCGAGTTTTTGACCTTTTAATGCCCACTTTTAACCCCAAAATGAGCCTATACTAGTTAATTTTTAAAACTAGGAGCCCTGAGAGGATACGATTCCCACGGGTTATTTTTACGCCCTATAAGGTTTTACGTGCCTCTCCATGGGCCACTTGGTTGCTGTTTTGAATTCCCCTTACACCTACTTTTAACCCCAAAATGAGCCTATACTAATAAATTTAGACAACCGGGAACTCGGTGAGGATGCGATCCCCCACGGTTACGTTTCTGCACCATGGGGTGTCTGTGTATCTCTTCGGGCCACTCGATTGTTGTTTTGAGTTTTCGCCTCGTAACGCTCACTTTTAACCCCAAACGAGATTATACTAGTTAATTTCGACAATCTAGAGCCCAGAGAGGATGCGATCACTTCCCATAGCTTACTTTTATACCCCATGTGGTGTCCATGCCTCCCAATGACATTTGGTCACTGTTTTCAATCCCATCTTAATGCCCATTTTTACCACCAAAACGAGCTTATACTAGTAAATTTCGACAATCGGGTGCCAGAGAGGACGGGTTCACAACATTATAAGATTGAGGGTAAGAGAGAATGAGTTAATGACAAAAAAAGAGATTGAGAGAGTGAGTTATCTCATTTAATAAATTACTTACCAGCAGACTAAATGACAACTCTCAAACCTAACTGTAAAAACTCTCTTCTTCAGTAGCATAACCCTAACACCAATGAATAATTCACATTAAGACTAAAACAACAACATGGCACTGTAAGAAAAAAATAATATAGCATTGAGAACATAAAATTTTTATATACCACCTCCCAATTAGCTAATAGTGGTCCACATTAACCCAAAACATCTTCAGAAAGCCAAAGAAAGTTTTTGTACTACAAAACAAACCAATTTCTACTAAATCCATATCCAATAGGTATTATAATAAATTATAAAAAGAGTACAATGGAATGATACGTATACGTAATAGTAATTAGTCTATAAATATAAAGTCGAAATTTATCCAAACATTGGTCAAACTTAATATAGCAAATGAGAACCTAATGAGAATAGATTTAAGTGCAAAATTAACATTTCATAGGAATCTAACAGTAAATGAGTTTAAACAATATTGCAAAAAGATATAACAATCAATAATAATTTCAACTGAATTGGAGAAGAAAAACAACACAAAATATGTAAAGCAAAACATCTACCATTATTTTTTCTGTGAAATCACCACTTGTGGTGATCTCCGCTACATCATCGGGGCGGGTTCCCTAAATATTATCTCATGAGCCCAAGTAAAATATATCATGGTAGTGTAAAAGTGGTAAAATTAGATTTTTGTTAAATATATGCTACACCGTTTATACTAGCGCCACACAAGAAGTTCGTTTTGAGACCATACATATCTCCATCTTTTCAGCATAGTTGAATATGTCTTCTTAATAAACTATGAGCATGCATATTGTGCTCGTGCGTGTATGTGCTTGTGTGCGCATACGTTTATGTGTGTGTGTGTGTGTGTGTGAGAGAGAGAGAGAGAGAGAGAGAGAGAGAGAGAGAACATGTCATGTTTTCATTAAAAGTTATTGTTTGAAAGTGAATTTTGAGAAAATAGCAGTTTCATGTAATAATTGATCAAGATCGAACTTATGCAACTATCTTTGATATATATTTTTCAATAGAAACTCTTCATCTTGATATTTAAAATACCTTTTAAAGAATAGATATATAAAAAGTTTGACTAATAACACCCGACAAGCTAAAGTTATATATTATATAGATACATAGATAATAACATAGACAGAGATTTTTTTTAAAATAACAAATTATAATTGCAATGTGAATAAAATAAGAAGAAAAGCAAAATCGAGATATTTTTGGAGAGTTTGAATAGTAGTGATTTGCATCTTCCCTTCAACTTGTATCTTTGTCGCTTGATCCTCCACATCTTCAATTATACATTACCAAAACATTAATCGAACCCATACATTCAATTCGTAAAGCTAAAAAAGCATTAAAAATAAAATATCAAAATCAAATTCAATGCATTTATACAGAGATAAATTAATGTACACTTCATTTCAGAGCTTACTGTTTTCATATACTGTAAATACTAAAAAAAAATCACTGCTTCTCGAAAACTGACCAGTGTGTATTAGATTCATGGACAAGTGGAAAGAAAAGTTTTCATGCACTGGGAATTAGACTTTGAAAAGACATTAAAGCAATTTTCACATTGGGTATGTTGTGTTATAGGACATATTACCCGAATGTAATATCATCCAAATCAAGCTCAAAATTTGTTTTCAATTTTAATATGTCAAACCGAGGCAATGTCAAACATACTCCAAATTTCATCAAGAAAAAAAAAGATTCCGATCCTAACAAATGAACATATCATGAATAAAAAGAGACTAAACATAGATTAAACCAAAGTTTAAAAAATAGGGCTTTAATGAAAAGAAAAAGGAGAATAACATACCTCAAATCTCCATATTGTGAAACACTAAGTGACACGAAAAGAAAAAGGAGAAGAAGGCCAATTGTATGAGATGATGTGAGGATTTCCATTTTGGTTTGTGTTTTGTTCGGGATATTCGTTTAGGATCAGAGAAGTGAGGAGGTGAGAGGGAAATGGGTTGATGAGGGAGGTTTGCGAATTGGAGGAAAAAAATAGTCGCTAAAATTTTGAGTGGAAGTAAAGAAAAAGCGGCTAAAAATTTGGAGTAACTTACAAAAACGCCATAAAAATTGTGGTATACCTAAATGAGGCCAAAAAATGTCATAATAGTTCAAATCAAATATGACTGTTATCTTAAAAGTGTCATATAAAATAATATTAATAAATATCAAATGGCGTTATTTTATAAATCTCTCAAAATAGTAGTAATACTAAACTTTTAATGACATTTTTTTAATAAATGTCAAAAAACATTTTTTTAAAGCGTCATAAAAGGCATTTTCACCATCAATATAAGTGGATCGAGATAAGCCCAACATCCTATTTATCTGATCTAGCATAATCTTGATCCCAAGGATGTGCGTAGCTTGTCCTAAGTTTTCGTATCGAGCTACATGAACAACAACACTCTTATGAAAGACAATACATCCACCTCATTCCCGATTAATAGAATATTATCCACATAATGTACTAAAAATACCACCGTGTTTTCTTCATTATTCTTATACAAACAATTATTATCCAGTATTTGATCAAAATTAATTATTTGATTGCCTAATTTGGATTAGTTTACTACGCCTAAGCTCCACTTTAACCTTGTACACTTTGGGTTAATCAAAGGTTTCAGACTCATAGTGCATAAGGTAAATATATCCATACCCTGAGTAATCATCAATGAAATTGATGAAGTATTTATAACCACACATTTTTTGGATTATTTTAGGACCCTATAAATCGTAATGGACCAATTGCGACAGATCTTTGGTTTTATAATCTTTGGGCATGGAGGTCTCCCAGGTCATTTTACCTTCTAAATGGGATTCATAGACCAGAAGTGTCTCCACTTTAATGAACTCAATTTTTAATTATATACCAGTCTTTAAAATCTTTCTATATTATAATGATCTAAGCATAAGTGCCAACATTATGGTTGGATAAATTAAGAGAAAACTTTATCTTTAATGTTTGTCCATTAGAATTATTCATTTCATTATTTAGAAATATTGGCGAGACAATCCTTATAATTTACAAATTATTTTCCAATGTATTAGAATAAATAAAAGACTTTCCAATTTTCATAAAAATATATATATTAAAATGATAAAATATCTATTCAAAACTAACTTTGAAAGTGTAAACAACATTTCTTGTGAAACTAAGTACATAAAATAATTCTCCAACGTTAACTTTTCATCTCCAGCAAAATCTAAAAATATATGCCCCACTACTAATATTTCTGCCTTATTCTTCTTATTACCCATCATTAAGAACATATCTCCTTTAAGTAGGTGTACGGTTACCTAAAACTTCAACAAAGAGTTGCAAACCTAATTTATAGCTCCTAAATATACACACTATATTCATATATAACGAAACACAACTCATGATACGACACTGAAGGAGAGAAAGTCATTACCTTGTCCTTTTCCTTAGTGCTGGGAAAACTGAACATGACCGCTATTGATGTTATGACTTCTTGCAAAGAAAACACCTACCTTTCAACTTTAATACTATTCCCCGAGGATTATGAACCTATTAACCATATCCCATTGCAACCAACACTTAGCCCTATTATTCATCCTCCCTTTCAGGAAAGAAGTCTAAGGCTTCTTGACCAAGCATAAATTCTTCAGAATTTAGCCCCTTAATTTAGTGATTTTAATATCTCGAACAATGTAATTGAGCCATTTTTATGCCATATCACTCCATTGTCTATTCCTAACAATATTCCCTAGGTTTTGTATAATTTTAATGAAATTTCAGGAATGGAATGCAAGAAAGACTCCAAAAGAAAAGAAAAGCAAGCAAGAAATGACCAAGGGCAAAAGTGTAATTCCATTCAGAATTCGAAAGTGACACCAAAAGGGAAGTTGAAGAGAATGAGTTCACAAGAGCATAGGAAGAAACGACATCCAAATCGGAGGTCTAGATAAGAAGATATGGCTAGTCAAAACTGCAAGGAAAAGGTCAAAGAAGAAGAGATTCGGACCGATCCTGGTAGGAGTCGGACCGATCCGATCTGGCCAAGTCCAGTGCACCCCAGATGGATGACAAACCGATGGAAGCAATAATCGAACCGATCCGAGCACAAACGGACCGATCCGGAAGAAAATAAAAGAACCGATCCGATGGATATCAGACCGATCCGATTAAGACCCGGACCGATCCGGTCATGCGAAATCCTGGCATTAATTTGCCATTTATTGTGCAGATTTGATGAGTGCGTAGCTGTGAAACTTGTTCCACAAGCAGGGTTGGAGGCCGACTTTCGATGATTTGTGCTATAAAAAGCCAAGCTCTACATCATTTGAAGGAGGCTAGGGTTGAGAGTTCTAGAGAGAGTTTTAGGTCAGATTTTTAGGTCAAATCTCCATTTTCTTCGAGATTTGCATGAACCCTAGTTTGTATTCTGAATTCCAATTCCGTTTTTGTGCTGAATTCAAGTAATATCATTCTATTCTCTTGTGCTTTAATTTTTGCAAATTTCTTACAATGTTCTGCAGTTTCATAATTTCATATGTGAATTTGTTTTTGAACCAAATCATGAGTAGCTAATTTCCCAAGGGTTGGGGTACATGAACTCAATCCTAATACAAATTATTTGTATGGAAAATAGAGAATAAATGAAAATATTGATTGAATCGTGAAAGATAATCATATATACATTGTCAAATCTTTTAATCTCTCTCGCCCTAGGTACTTGAGATGTTTAAGAATGCTTTGTATGTATAATTTGTCGTTCACCGCTTTATATTCATCTTTGATTTCATATGATGCGGGCTTGAACCTCATATATGTAATGCTTAGAGTTTATAAGGACTGGATTTAATCAAGAATTTTGATTTATAATTCTAGTATTCTAAAGGATAATTTGTTAAGGATTGAGGGATTGTACCCTACCCTAATTTTCTCTAAATTGTTAAACCCAAATTTCGCTGTTAATTTCTAATTGTTTTTTCATAAGTAAATTTTTAGACATTTTCCCACAAATCAATCATCTTTTTATTTCTTTTAAGAAATCATTTCAAGGTTTAGTAATTTTTCTTGTTACTGTTTGGCAATTTCGATCCCTGTGGAGACGATCCCGACTTACCGGGTTATTACTTGAGCGACAAGGCTTGCACTTCAGCCTAGATAAATACGCACTTTTAAGACAAATATTAAGTTGCGTCAAGTTTTTGGCGCCGTTGCTGGGGATCCGTAAATTGTTAAATTTTCAAGAAAGTTATTTTTATCTACAAGTGATTTCATAAAAAAAAAAAAAATTCATTTCTTCTCTTGTGTACTTATATGCAGAATTCATCTCCCACCCAAATTCACAAAAATCCTATTGCCGAAGACGGTTCGGAAAATTCCGAGTCTCCTCGTTTTTGGGTTCCACCTCCTTCGCCTAATAATTCCATCACAAGTCGTTCTTTGAGTCAAACCCTGAGTGAGAATTCTGAACCTTTCGGTAGCGATATGTCAGATCATGGTAGTGTCGGTGTTGGTGCTGGAGAGGATGAGATACCCTATCTTCCCATGAAAGATCTTTTATTTCCGGAGAGAACTGTTACCCCTGGTTGCATTTTACTCCCGTATAATGCCGATCAGTTCCACTTTCGGAATGGAATGATCCAAATTCTTCCTACATTTCATGGGATGGATTCGGAAGAACCATATCTCCATATTCGAGAATTCGAAGATACGTGTGAGACATTTGGAGACCAAGCTTGTCCACAAGATGTAATCCGGTTGAAGCTCTTTCCTTTTTCCCTAAAGGATAAAGCTAAAACTTGGTTATGGTCCCTGCCCCCAAATTCTGTTTTATCCTGGAGAGATATGCAAAAAAAGTTTATCTCAAAATTTTTTCCACAACACAAAACCAATTCTATTAAAGCCCAAATTCAATCTTTTCGTCAAAATGAGAATGAGGCTTTTGATAAGTGTTGGGAGAGATATCAGGAGTTAGTTAATGCGTGCCCCCATCATGTTTTTGAAAAGCATCATCTGATTTCATTTTTCCATCAAGGCCTTACTGTAGCGTCTAAACAACTTGTTCAAACCATGTGTGAGAGACCTTTTTGGGAGTTAAGTACGAGCGATGCTGAGGCTCATTTGAAATATGTGGCAGAAACTACCCAAGCATGGGATACTTCTGATCCCAATAGTCAAAATAGAAATCGACAAGTGTCCAACTTGCCTGCTGCGTCCGGTATTTATCACTTGGACAAGGACACTTTGTTGGATCGAAAATTTGACCAATTGGAGAAGAATTTCAGAGATATGCTAGATATGCGATTGAGAGATGTGTCTGGACCCGTACAAGCCGGAAAGGAGAAGGTATGTGCCATTTGTAATGCGGGTCATTCTACCGATGCATGTCCTACCATACCTGCATACAAGGAAATATACACTGAACATGTTGAAGCAATAGGAGGTTTTCGAGGAAATTATAATGCTCAGCAAGGGAATGCATATAATCAATCGTGGAGGAATCCCGGGTTCAATTATGGACAACCCCAAGGTGGGATGGTTCCTAACCCACAGATGACTCTACCACAACCCCCTCAATTTTAGCAATTGGCAAATCCTATGCAAGTACCACCTCCCGGTCCATATGTAGCTCCACCTAGGAGATCTCTTGAAGATAATCTCAATCAATTCATCCAATCCCAAAAAGAGAGAGATGATAAATATGAGCGAATGTTCGCTGAAATGCAAACTAACATCTCTAGGTTGCAGTCTGCAGTGAATACTCAAGAGAAGGGTAAACTTCCAGCCCAAGGCCAAAGACCACCTCTTCAGGGTCAACCCACGGTTTGCTCCACATCATCCGATTTGCAAGAACAATGTCAAGCTGTTACTACTCTTCATAGTGGCTGCGTAATTGATCTAGCACCTAAATTTCCAAAGGTGAATGATGATGGAGTGGAACCCGAGATTGCCAAGGAATCTGAAACTTCCGAGTCTGAAAAACCTTCCTTAGAAAAGGAATTGAAAGATGAGGAAGTTAAGCCTGATATTGAAGTCAAGTTGCCTACTGCTGCTCCATTTCCTCAACGCTTAGAGTCACCCAGGAAAGGTGCTTCGCGTACAGAGGTGTTGGATGTGTTGAAACAAGTAAAATTGAACTTGCCGTTCCTTGATGCTATTCAACAAATTCCAGCATATGCTAAGGTTATTAAAGATCTTTTGACTGTCAAGAGACGTCTTAAGGTGAAGAAAAATGTTTTCTTGGCACAAAATGTGAGCTCAGTTCTTCTCAATGATCTTCCACCAAAATTCAAAGATCCAGGTGCACCTACCATTTCGTGTATCATAGGAGAAAAAAGAGTGGAAAAAGCATTGCTTGATTTAGGTACGAGTGTAAACATCCTCCCATACTCCATCTATAAGCAGCTTGATTTAGGTGATTTAAAACCTACCCGAATCACTCTACAGTTAGCGGATAGAACAGTCAAAGTGCCTCGTGGGATTATAGAAGATGTGATAGTTCAAGTGGACACGTTCTACTTTCCCGTTGATTTTGTTATTTGGGATACCGAGCCTGTTCCCCATACGAGAAATCATGTTCCAATTATATTGGGCCGACCGTTCTTAGCTACCGCTAATGCTTTGATCAATACACGGAATGGCCAAATGCAACTCACTTTTGGAAACATGACTCTCGAGACTAATATTTTCAATGTCGCTAACCGAATGGGTGATGAGGACGAGATTCTTGAAGTGGATCTTATTGAGGAAGTTGTGGATGAAAATATTGAGACAATCATAGGAGGAGATGCTCTGAAAGTGTGCTTAGTGCAAAGTGGTGCACAAATGAGTGCTTATACTGAGTTTGAGAGAGAGGTGGAAGAGTTGAAAATTTGGTTACAAGAGGAAGAGAGTTTTGAGAGTTTGAGAGCGGTTGACTGGATTTCTAGGTATGAAGAATTGCCTCTGAGGGAGACACCCATGATCCCCTCTGAACATAGATTTCCTAGTCTTGAGTTGAAGAAACTACCCTCCCATGTCAAATATGCCTTTTTAGGTGAGAATGATACATTTCCTGTTGTTGTGTCTTCCCATCTAGAAAAGGGTAAGAAGGTATGTTGTTAGATGTATTGCGAAAGCATAGAAGTGCTTTTGGTTGGACCATAACAGATTTGAAAGGTATAAGTCCGTTGATTTGTACCCATAAAATCCATCTTGAAGAAGAAGTGAAGCCCTCGCGAGAGATGCAAAGGCGATTAAATCCAACCATGAAAGAGGTAGTAAGAGCGGAAATAATAAAATTGTTAGATGCTGGAATTATATATCCCATTTCGGATAGTAAATGGGTGAGCCCAATTCAGGTCGTTCCAAAGAAATCAGGGATGACTGTGGTTGAAAATGCTAAGGGAGAATTAATACCTCAACGCACCACCACCGGGTGGCGTGTTTGTATTGACTACCGAAAGCTCAATGCCGGAACTCGAAAAGATCATTTTCCCTTACCGTTCATCGATCAAGTGATTGAACGAGTGGCGGGACATCCTTACTATTATTTCCTAGATGGGTATTCCGGATATAATCAGATTGAAGTGGATGTACTTGATCAAGAAAAGACGACTTTTACATGTCCATTTGGTGCGTTTGCCTATAAACGTATGCCATTTGGGTTATGTAATGCGCTAGCTACTTTTCAAAGGTGCATGTTAAGTCTCTTTAGCGATATGATTGAAAAAGGTCTTGAGGTGTTCATGGACGATTTCAGCATTTTCGGTTCATCTTTTGACCATTGTTTAGCTAATCTTGGGAGAGTTCTATTCCGATGTGTGGAAAAAGACTTAGTCCTCAATTGGGAAAAATGCCATTTCATGGTTACCGAGGGTGTAGTCTTGGGCCACATAGTCTCATCTAGGGGGATTGAAGTTGATCGAGCAAAAATTGAAGTAATAGCTGAGTTAACCCCGCCAAAATCACTTAAAGATGTGAGGTCCTTTCCAGGCCATGCTGGATTTTATAGGAGGTTTATCAAAGACTTTAGCGCCATTGCTAGACCTTTAAGTAATCTTCTCATGAAAGACACTCCATTTGAGTGGAATAAAGCATGTCAAGAAGCGTTTGATAAACTCAAAAGCATGCTTATTTCTGCACCTATCATGCAATCTCCGGATTGGTCGCTTCCCTTTGAGCTTATGTGTGATGCAAGTGATTACGCGATTGGGGTTGTTCTTGGACAGAGGAAAGACAAGAAAGCTCATGTTATTTACTATGCTAGCCGAACTTTATCTGGCCCTCAGCTTAACTACTCCACTACAGAGAAAGAGTTGCTAGCAGTCGTTTTTGATCTCGACAAATTTCGCTCTTACATTGTTGGGTCGCCTCTCCTTTGCTTCACTGATCATTCGGCACTTAAATATCTCTTGAGCAAGAAAGATGCCAAACCCCGTCTAATCAGGTGGATCCTACTCCTACAAGAGTTTAATCTCTCGATTCAAGATAAGAAAGGAGTAGAAAACGTCGTTTCTCACCATTTGTCACGACTCTCGTCCGACGTGCCTATTGATCCCATTCCCATAGACGAGTATTTTCCGGATGAGAATCTATTTGCTACCTCTTCTCTCCCTTGGTTTGCGGATATAGTCAATTACCTTGTCACTGGAGTTCTTCCATCTAGTTGGAATCCGCAAGAGAGAAGGAGGTTCATTACTTGGTCACGCATGTTCTTTTATGATGATCCATATTTGCTTAAGTATTGTGCTGACCAAATAATCCGGAGATGTGTACCCGATGAGGAAATCCAAGGGGTAATTCGATTATGTCATTCGGAAGCATGTGGCGGTCATTTTTCTAAAAATAAAATTGCTGCGAAAATCCTTCAAAGCGGTCTTTATTAGCCCACAATCTTCCGGGATGTTAATGCTTTTTGTAAATCTTGCGATAGATGCCAAAGAATGGGAGCTATTACTCGCCGTGATATGATGCCATTATCCCCCATTTTAGTCTTGGAGTTGTTTGATTGTTGGGGTATTGACTTCATGGGGCCTTTTCCCCCTTCTTTTGGTTTTCTATACATCCTCGTCGCTGTAGATTATGTCTCAAAATGGGTAGAGGCTATAGCTACAAGGACGAATGACGGCAAGGTGGTGATAAAATTCATTCAAGAAAATATACTTTCTCGCTTTGGTATGCCTAAGGCCATAATTAGTGATAATGGAACTCATTTTTGCAATAGGCCGATGGAGAAACTAATGCGGAAGTATGGAATTGTCCATAAGGTTGGCACCCCCTATCACCCCCAATCGAATGGCCAAGCCGAGCTTGCTAATCGGGAAATCAAGAATATCTTGGAAAAGAAAGTTGATCCTAATAGGAAAGACTGGTCTCTTAGATTGACTGATGCTCTCTGGGCTTATAGAACCGCATACAAGAATTCCCTTGGGATGTCCCCATTTCGATTTGTGTATGGCAAACCTTGTCATCTACCGGTTGAAGTCGAACACAAAGCGTATTGGGCTATCAAAAAGGTGAACTTCAAAATGGATAAAGCCGGTGAAACACGTAAACTTCAGTTGAATGAGTTGGAAGAAATGCGCAATGATGCGTATGAAAGTGCTAAAATATCCAAGGACCGAATGAAACGAGCTCATGACGGAATCATTCGTAAGAAAGAGTTTCATTTGGGACAAAAAGTACTTCTCTATAACTCCCGGTTGCACTTGTTTCTCGGAAAATTGCGGTCACGGTGGTCTGGTCCGTACATTGTGAAAGAGGTATTTCCCCATGGAGCGGTTGAACTAATAGATGAGAAAGGGGGAAACACTTTTAAAGTCAATGGGCATCGTCTCAAGACCTATTTGGAAGCCATGGTTAAAGAAGCCGACACAATCTGGCTGTCGGACCCCATTTATGGGGATTGATTGAACAAAGAGAGTGAGGTCGTCGCACCCCCGACATGTATAGGGTGATTGTTGTACATATGCGTCGTAGGATGTAGAAGTCATAGGTTAGAGTCCGTTCTGAGGGTTGAGAATCCGAAGGTTGCGGGGTGTTTCGTTATCAATGAGTTGTGAGGATAGTTGGAAGTATGCAAAGTTTAAAAATCATATTTGGAGTGGAGTTTGGGCCTTTTTAGGATGAGAAGAAGAGAGATAAAGAATTCTGGAAATCAGCAACCGGATCGGTCCGGTGAAATAAAAGAATCGATCCGGTCATCCGGATCGGTCCGGTGTAATCGAAGAACCGATTCGGTTAGGCGGATCGGTCCGGTCCCAAAATCGGATCGGTCCGATTTTCTGCAGGTTTCATTTCCCAAGGGACACACCTCTTCAATCCACCTCCTCAATCCACACCCTTTCACTTCACCCAATCCAGCCCTTCCTTCAAAATTTCGTCCCCCCATTTCCCACCCCTTCATTCCCTCCATTTCCCCCACTCATACCTATAAATACATACCTCCCCCTACCCATTTTCTTCACACCTCCACCTCTCTTCTCTCTTATATCTCCATAGATCTCTCCTTCCTCCATACTAATGGCTGCTCCCCAGAAATATACCTCCATTGAAGTTCTCCCCAACGGAAATGGAGAGTATCGTTCCCGCCAAGAAGCAAATTGGTGCCGTAAGTTTTTCAGCCCTACACGAAAAATTCATATCGAACGTCAAGTGTTGTGGGACTAAATGCCCAATTCGGTCACAGCCCTTTTTCTGTCAAGAGGCTGGTGCCGTTTCTTCAATGAACCATATGAGGCTGTGTGGGAAAATGAAGTTCGTCAGTTCTACGGATCTCTCGTCCGTACCGCTGAATTTGAATCCCAAGCCTTTGTGGATTCCATCCCTATCCCATTTTCACTTGATCTCGTGGCACGAAAACTCGAATCATATGGTGTGATCACTCCAGCTCAGTTTGACTATCCGAGTCCCGATCCCGTCCTCACCAAAGAAGTTTGTATCTCGCGAATCCAGCCCGGTGCGGTTTGGACCACCGAGACCTTTCCCGTCGGTCGTTTGTCCGACAAGGCACGCTTCACTTTTCATATCGTTTGTGCCAACATTTTGCAAACTTCTAATGATTCGGCGATGAGGCCTCGCCAAGCCACCATGATGTATCATCTATTCGACCCGGCGACCATGATCAATTTGGCCCGAACATTTTACGCCGATATCCTTTTTGTGGCTTATGATAAAAAGGGTCGCGCTCCTCTTCCGTATGGTCGACTCATCACCTCAATGCTTCGGGATGCCGGGATCGCACCACCTCAGGATCTTGTCAACCTTCCTAAACCTTTAGGACAAGAGTCCCGCACTCGAAGTGAGAGGCAAATTCAGCTAGTCCGTGCTCGGCACGGCGGCGATTCTAGCGAGGAGGACGTCGCTGATGAGGACGTGGAAATGGAGGAGGGTGAAGAGGAGGAATATGATGAGACTGCTGATCCGGATTATGTTCCGGTGGGTACGGGCTTGACTGAGCGCGTTCTTTCTCTTGAAACGCGTTTTGACGCACATGTGCCCTCCTACGAGAGGGACATGAGTTTGGTCCTGCGTATGCAGGCCGACTTGTATCGTCTCCAGGCGGGACCCGAGGCCCCTCTTCCTCCTTACTATTATAATCCATATGATCCTACTGCTCCCAGTACTTCCCATCCACCACCCGCCCCTTAGGCTACCCTTCCCTTGTTAGGATTTTTATCCCTATGTTTGTAGTTTTTGCTTACACAGTTGTTTCCACAGTTTGTTTGTATTCTACAGTTTTAATATGATATTGGCTTGTTTTATTTATCGCACTCTTTATGTTTTCTTCTTTTTCTCTCTTATCTATTTGATTGAGGACAATGCAAATCATTGAGTTAGGGGGGATGACAGGTGCGTATTCATAAAACTTCGCTTATATTCATATATATGTATTTAAAAAAAAAAAAAAAACTTGAAAAAAGCCAAAAATATTTTTCTTCAAAATAAATAAAAATTGGAATTTAAATTTTTCAAAAATATCACCTTTATTCTGTTTAAAGTCTCAAATTGTTAAATCTCAATTGCACCAAGCCAAAATTGACCGAAGATGGAAATTGAAAGAAAATTGATGACTTTACGAATAAGTGTAGAGATTGATCGAACCCGGTGAGATTTCGAGCCTTTCAAATTTTTATGAGTTTTTAAATCAATCCGAGTTTATGATTAACTCAAAGTTCTTTTCAGCGTTTTAATAAGTCGTTGATGATCTCAATCCTTTGTTTTGATCGGTTATGGGAAATGTGTGAAGTGTTGTCTCGAAATTCGTGCTAAATATATCTATAAACTTAACTAATCTCGAAATGCATATGGTAATGTGATTAGCAATTTGGACAATGAAGTAGGCCCTCGTTTGTTACCCAAAAATATTAGCCATAAAAAGTTGTGAAAAATTATCCCTTTGCAACCCAATTTGAGCCTAATAAATATTTTCCTTTCGTTTGATAACCCGAAAAACCAAATAGACCGGAATTGCGAAAATGGAATATTCATTAAGTTCGAAAAGTGCAACAAAAAGGGGAAAGAGAAAAACAGAAAAAATGCTCAGAAAAAAAAAATAGCAAGAAAAGAAAAGAAAAAATGAAAATAGAAAAAGAAAGAGAAAAATGAGCAAATGCCCGAAAAAGCACTAATGGACGTCATAAAGACATTTTCCAATTCCAAACATTCCATCCATTCCCATTTTTACCCTTTACACCTTTTAACCCCGAAAAAGTCCTAACTGAGTCCGAATTGCGAAATTGGTTACCGCGTGGAGAGCTAAGACATGAAAAGATAATAAAAGAGATTAAAATGGTGTGAACTAGAGGTGATGTTCCCATTTCCAAATAACTGTATTCCGATGATGAGATCTTTTCACCATAAATTTCCTTCTTTTCAATTTTGTATGCATGAATTTGTGTCCATTATATTTACTCTTTATATCATGCATGCCGAGAGAAAATAACCACAATCCGAGTGATTCGTTTGTGAGTGCATCCGTAAGAATTTGAATCAAAACAAATTTTCGGAAAGTAACGTAATGCTCAATCGGTGGAAGTTTGAGGTTTAATTTTTGGCTTTACACACACACACTACGGTTTGAGACATTTAAATATGAATTTATGGTGATTATTTATCGAAAAGTTTAAATTGTACAATTTTTAAGTATTTTGATCTTTATTTGAGTCAATAAAGAATTTTGTGGGTAAATTCACTGCAAACCCTCACGAGACAAAACTCGTCCTACTAGGGTAACCTAGGGGTTTAAAGGCTTGTTGCATACGCTAAATGCAATCGCGTGCCTGCGAAAGTGGAATACTATTTCAATAAAGAAGTTTTCAAGAGATGAATGTTGCTTAGATTCAGATACATTGCCCGGGACGTGCAAAGTCTTAAGTTAGGGGGATTTGACCAAGCATAAATTCTTCAGAATTTAGCCCCTTAATTTAGTGATTTTAATATCTCGAACAATGTAATTGAGCCATTTTTATGCCATATCACTCCATTGTCTATTCCTAACAATATTCCCTAGGTTTTGTATAATTTGAATGAAGTTTTAGGAATGGAATGCAAGAAAGACTCCAAAAGAAAAGAAAAGCAAGCAAGAAATGTCCAATGGCAAAAGTGTAATTCCATTCAGAATTCGAAAGTGACACCAAAAGGGAAGTTGAAGAGAATGAGTTCACAAGAGCATAGGAAGAAACGACATCCAAATCGGAGGTCTAGATAAGAAGATATGGCCACTCAAAACTGTAAGGAAAAAGTCAAAGAAGAAGAGATTCGGACCGATCCGGGTAGGAGTCGGACCGATCCGATATGGCCAAGTCCAGTGCACCCCGGATGGATGACAAACCGATGGAAGCAATAATCGAACCGATCCGAGCACAAACGGACCGATCCGGAAGAAAATAAAAGAACCGATCCGATGGATATCGGACCGATCCGATTAAGACCCGGACCGATCCGGTCATGCGAAATCCTGGCATTAATTTGCCATTTATTGTGCAGATTTGATGAGTGCGTAGCTGTGAAACTTATTCCACAAGCAGGGTTGGAGGCCGACTTTCGATGATTTGTGCTATAAAAAGTCAAGCTCTACATCATTTGAAGGAGGCTAGGGTTGAGAGTTCTAGAGAGAGTTTTAGGTCAGATTTTTAGGTCAAATTTCCATTTTCTTCGAGATTTGCATGAACCCTAGTTTGTATTCTGAATTCCAATTCCGTTTTTGTGCTGAATTCAAGTAATATCATTCTATTCTCTTGTGCTTTAATTTTTGCAAATTTCTTACAATGTTCTGCAGTTTCATAATTTCATATGTGAATTTGTTTTTGAACCAAATCATGAGTAGCTAATTTCCCAAGGGTTGGGGTACATGAACTCAATCCTAATACAAATTATTTGTATGGAAAATAGAGAATAAATGAAAATATTGATTGAATCGTGAAAGATAATCATATATACATTGTCAAATCTTTTAATCTCTCTCGCCCTAGGTACTTGAGATGTTTAAGAATGCTTTGTATGTATAATTTGTCGTTCACCGCTTTATATTCATCTTTGATTTCATATGATGCGGGCTTGAACCTCATATATGTAATGCTTAGAGTTTATAAGGACTGGATTTAATCAAGAATTTTGATTTATAATTCTAGTATTCTAAAGGATAATTTGTTAAGGATTGAGGGATTGTACCCTACCCTAATTTTCTCTAAATTGTTAAACCCAAATTTCGCTGTTAATTTCTAATTGTTTTTTCATAAGTAAATTTTTAGACATTTTCCCACAAATCAATCATCTTTTTATTTCTTTTAAGAAATCATTTCAAGGTTTAGTAATTTTTCTTGTTACTGTTTGGCAATTTCGATCCCCGTGGAGACGATCCCGACTTACCGGGTTATTACTTGAGCGACAAGGCTTGCACTTGAGCCTAGATAAATACGCACTTTTAAGACAAATATTAAGTTGCGTCACTTCTCTATAACTAACCCCACGTGTTGGCTTCCAATGATGATCAGTGCTACCTTATCTCCTTAATCAAGTTTGCCACTGAATTAGTCTAACTATAAATAGTATAATTCAGGTGGAATTTCTTAAAGTTTTTAGGTTGCGATTGGATCAAAAAATTAATACATGTTTCCCCATCAATTTCTAATCCAAGGGATCCCAAATTCAACCAAGATGAAAACCATATTAAAAGCATGATCCTTACTGGAGTATCATCAGCCAACATCGGTGTTTACTCAATCTTATCATTCCATTGTTTAAAGTTACATATGTTCATATATAACTTACCCATTGGTGGGATCGAACATACTCATATTTAATTTTAAATAATTACCGATTAAAAATGTTAAAATATCATGATACCGTGATTAATTCCCTCCATTGGAGAGGAAAGTCAAGCTAACACGAGGAATTTATCACATCACGTTTTCATAATACTGATTGAAAAAGTGGGTTAATTAAGTTTAATATCCTCCTCGATAAGAACAATGCCCAAAATCATTTTTAGTCCTTGAAATGTTTTCCAATTAAAACCTTTTACTACTAAGACTAAAACAAATGGGCGAAGAGTTAATCTCATTTTGAAATCTTGGAATCATCAATGAAAAATAAATTTCAATTAGATACGTGGGAATTAAAACTTTTTATTAAATTTTAATTTAGCTTCCTTCTATCGATTCTGGTATGATTGAACAGTTCACAACCTAGATATGAGGCAGTAAAATTATATGTACAGTCTTAATGGTTTATCTTGTACGGGAACCTATTTGATGGTACGAGAACTTGTCTGATAGTTCAAGGAAGATTGAACAGTTACGTCAGAAATGTATTGAAAATGACCAAAAGTTAGATTGGAGTAGGTTTTAGCAAGTTTAGACTTACACACAAGTTATCAAAGGGTGAATAGATTGTTAAGCTTAAAGATTATAAAGATTGCAATATTCAGATAATTATTGCTTTGATATGTTATATCTGAGATTCAATTTATTGGGTTAAAAATCTTTATAAGTTGGGCAATCGTCATATTCCAAAGGAATTCGTGTCTAGGAGATATTATGGATTGGGATACCCCCTTGATAAACTTATAAGTTTCTACCATACAAATAAACCTATCCAGTTGATTTATATTCGGTAGATTATTAAATAAGTTAAGTTTAAGATCAAGGAATAAATAAGACGATGGTGAAAATCAATTTGCAAAAGATTAAAACTCACCAATTGGGTATTGAATACTTATCACAGGGAATCACATTATCTGTTATCAGACTCTGCAAACAAGGTCTCACCATTCGAGTAATTTTGAGATAATTAAATTGGATTATTAGATGAAATTAATCACAATCAAACAATAAATAAAATAAATTACGGATCGTAATTTAGGATAATCATATTTTTATTGAAATCCAAATTAAATATTTACATTGGGGTACACGGTATAGCCCATATACTAAGTAAAAAATTCCAAAGACGCATTAACACTCCTAAGTTTTAGATAGGGACAGCGAAAACAATATTCATATTTACTTGGTAGCAAGGAAAGAGAAAGTGATTTTCCTATTAATTCACCAAGTTTTCGTCTCCGAAAGTGTCCACACACAAAGCTTGATTTGGGTGGATCGTTACTAGAAGATCTAAGGTATTTTGTGGTTATAATAAAGTATTTAAAGGTGATCAACATCATCATATTCTTAATCAACCGTAACTAATATATTAGATCATCTACAAAATTTATGAAGGAATAATGATCAAAACCACAAATCTAGTTTATGTCATTTTTGTATTCTGAAATATGATCGATCAAAGTCCTATAGGCAATAAGTTCTTTATTATAAATCCCCACCAGTCGGTTCTTAAAAAAGTATACTTATATGTGAATCTAATTCAAATTAGGGACACCTTATACTTCTTGCACTAGATGATCCACTTGATGCAGGCTCTATCTCATCTCTAGTCATAATAGTTGGCATAATTCCAAATGCCCGAGGTTGGAAAAGTTTAAGGATAGAGTTCCCTACAAATGACATATGCCACTATGAACACCAATAACACCAACAATCATCTATAATAAAACATCCCCTATCTTACCCAAACTACTCGTGTGGGTAAGACCAAAATCTTGACCATTCTAGATGACTAGAGAAATGGGCTCCTCAAAGTCAAAAAATATCTTAATTGTTCCCAAGGATAAATCCTCTAACTTTCAGGCCACCTCATCTGTTTGGGTTCAATATAACATAACCTTATAGAAGTACCACATAATATGACCTCATTATAACTATATAAGCTTATATGAGAAAAAAATTATCATAACAATATTAGCCTAGTCTAACACAACTCAATAGAGACATGATACCATAATAAGGGTGACAATAATGACCAAGTCAACTCAAGGCTATTAGAACTTTGGGAGAGGGGATCGATAGGGCTTACTAGAAAGCCCCAGTAGGAAGATGAATGATACATGGAGTGGAAGACCAGGGTACAAGGGTACAACATGTCACAAACTCACATCTCTCTCACAACCACATAGAATTAGGGATTCTTCCTCCCTGGTTGGTTCTCCCCAAAAAAACTTGAAGACTAAGTCTCCTTTCCCTACATACACATAAGCACACACACACATAATTGATTTACACTAGAACCGAAAGAATAATAAGAAAAGGATATAAACCCTAGAGGTTCCTTGATACATGCTTGCTCTATTGGATTGTTTACCAGGACTTACCTCTTACTGAAATGTTACGCCTCACTATCATCATAATGGGAACATAATTTATATGTAGGGCTAGATGCGGGGAGGGTTTTCCAAATTCTGAATCCACGTGATTAAGAAGAACACACTAAAATCTGCCTCGGACCTAGAACGAGTTCCACTTTCATGACCTAAACCCCATTCAAAATTATTTACATAGAGCATGCTTCACCCCACAAGTAATTTATATACCCCCACCCCCACAATGTTTTGGGCCATAACTATGGTAAAAGCATGATTATTTCTCATATTGGCACGCTCAAGAGAGCCTTTCTTAGGGAAATTTTAATTGCACCCACCATATATTACATCTCACCCCTATTTTAAAAAACTTGTTCATCATCCCACTATTTTTTTTACCAAATACTTATACATAGCTCACCAAGTGAGGTGGATTTAATAAAATATAACTTAGAGAAATAAGTACACCAATCTTATAAAATGTTTGTTAATTTCAACGTGTGATGAGAGCAAAAGAGATGAAATGGGGATAAATATATTTAAGGCGGTATTAATTAGTATAAAAACATTAAGGATTTTTTTACTTAACCACTGAATAATAGGGTATTTTGACTTAGAAGATGAAAAATTAGACATAACTCCATAGATTCTACATGATTACTTTTTCGTTAAAAATCATTATAATTCATATTTTGATTTGCCCCTATATTTGTCTTACAAAAATACCCTATTCTTACCTTCTCCATCTTTTTCGCCAAACCTAACTCTCAACCCTAATTTTATGAAGAGTAAATTACATTTTTAGTCCCTGAACTATCATTAAATTTTTTAAATGGCCCCTTATCTTATGTTTGACTCAAGATAGTCCCTCAACTATGTCACTTATTTCAAAAAAGGGATTCCATCAATCGGGTCGTTATAATTTGACAACAAAATGTCAAATTCCATTTCTACCCTCATTTGACACCATTATTATCCCAACAACAACATTTTCGACCATTACTCTTCATTTTGGCGCTACTCACTCCATTTCCTACCACTTACTCTTTATTTCCCATCAAAATTTCACAACTCACTCCATTATCTTGAAGACACAACTGACTCAAGAAGAAAATGGTGTTTTATTGCTATTGCGGCCATTTGGCCGAATGGCGTACCCTGTGGATGCAACAAAATCCTGATAGAACCTTTTTAACTTGTCCAAACTATACTGAACAAGGTGGTTGTGGAAGAGTTTGGAAGATATAAAATGTCTTGGCATTGTGTGTTTGTAATTTGGGTTTTGTTATTTGGGAATGAGGGTGCGAAATTTAAGTGTGAAGTGAAGTGAGGAATGAAATGTATGTGTCATTGTAATTTATTTGAAATTAATGAATGAAATGCATACTTTGTTTTGAATCAATGTGTGTTATTGTAATCTTTTGTAATGAATGAATGAAAATGTAGCAACTGTGAAATCATAAGCAATAAAATAGAAACACCAATATGTATTACATTAAAAGGAGTTCAAATTATGCACCATTAATAATAGTTCCAACCATGGAACATTACACCAAAAGAAATCCAAAACAGTTGCAAACAAAAACCAGTTACATCCATAATAGTTGAATACAAAAAGCAGTTAAATATGGTGCACTACAACTTACGCTAAAAACATCCAAATCTTCACTTCAAACTTGTAATGTGGGATTGTTGGCTCTGAGTTTGTTTCTCCCTCCTCACTTGCATTTATAACAGTTCAATGAGGGTACAATATCAAAAATTAATGATAACAGTCAACTTTGGATTTTGGATGTGAGACTTACTTTGGATTTGTTTTTTGGGATAACCTTGCTCTGACTCTTTTTGCTTTCACTCTTTTTTGGACAACTCCTTACATTGTGGCCAAAATAACCGCACCTGCTGCATTTAAGATTAATGTCGTATTTTCCAAGCTTAGTTCTAATTGTATGAGCTTTACCTGCTTCTTTGTCCCTCTTTTTCTTTGGTCTACCTAGTTGTGCCTCAACATTAGGTGGTGTCAGTGATTTCTTTGCAAAGATAGGCATAAGGATGTTTGCATATGCTTGGAGATACTTTTCTTTGGTGTAGCACTCATCCACATATATTTCTAGTTTATTTCCTTTGTACAAAATTGCCCTTAAACCATGGACACAAGGCAGCCCACTCAACTGTCAGACCTTACAAGAGCAACTCCTCTCCCTCAAATCAATAACAAATTGAATAAAAGGACCTTCAACTTGGAACAGAGTTCCTCTATTCCATTAAAAAATGAACCACAAAGTCTCTTTAAGCAAGCAGCTAACCTTTTCCTCAAATCTTTGAGAAATTACTCGAGGACGTTCGACCATCTTACCTCTATTCTTCTCATTATCAATTCTCTAATTATTTCCATCATTGAGAAAATAGGCTTATCCCTTGCATCAACTATGAAAATTTTGAAGACTTCACAGTGGTTGTTTATGCAAATATCACATTTTGGCTGAGTAGAGAAGTGTGACCTACTCCAATTCTTTGGTGGTAGCATTGCATCCATCCATATGTATCCTCTTTCTTAAACCTACTTCACTTCTTCCATGCATCTGCTAAAGTATTCTGGTGTACTTGCTTTGGTACATTTCCAAAACAAATCTTTCAATTATTTTCCCCTAAGCTCCTTATTAAAATTATTATGGAGGTCCCTAACATAAAATATCATCTCACATTGGGGGACAAAAAGTTAAAGAATTGGTACCAAACTCTGCAAACATAATGAATATGAGTAACTTTGAATACATTTGCATGAAAGTAAATAGATTACCTTCTGCTGATCACACATGAAAGTAAATTTTTCTTCATTATCCATCCCAACATCACCACACAGAAACTATAAAAACCACATCTAAGAACTTTTACACTCTTTCTCTACCACAACATAAGCAAATGGACAAATGCCATTATTTGCATATATACCAATAACTGATAGAAGTTGAACAGGGTAGGGACCTTTTAGAAAGCAACCGTCTAGTCCAATAATAGGTCTAAAAGTTTAAGAAACCCTTTTTTAAGTGGCCCCATAGCATAATACATTATCTGAAATTTGGGGTTCTCATCTTCAATTCTAGCCTCTTTGACGTGAATTTTAATAGTGGAATCAGGCATAACTCTTTTCACTTTAGCACAATACCTCCACAGGTTTGCATATTGGTCTTCGGAGCTTCCCTCAATTAAGATTTGTGCTTTTTTTTTTGCCCTATATGCTTGCCTTCTTGATACCCCAAACCGTAAAGTCCCTTTTAACAGTCTCCCAAATTGCCATCAGAGGTATACTTGAGTTGGACTTGAATGTGTCCAAGTACCTCTTTGATAATCATTTTTATGTTGAAAACCTATTAAAGTAGTCTATCTTATAATTTTTATGCATATTCTGCAGAGTTTTCACTAGAAATGTTTCTTTACTAGTGATTTTTAAAGCATAGATCCTCCACTGACATGGTGAAGCATAATTATCTATAATCCTCCTTGTATCATTCTTTGTGAACTTAATGCCCTTTTTGTTATGAATTCCATACTCTTTAACTGTTTGTCTAAATACATGAGTACTTGCAAACTTCTGGCCAAGTTCAAATTGAGGCTTTGACATATCTTTTTTCGGATCAAACTAAAAAAATCTAACAATAAATTTACAAGCATTACCTCCCTCATCTTTAGAAGAAGCCAAGATAATAAGCTTATATGAGCCATCTATTTCAGACACAAATCCCAACTTATCTTCATTAACTCCTACATCCTCATCCATAGCCATCTTTTCATTTCCCTTATTTTTATCCTCTCCTCTCTCTTCACATTCATACCTAGCAAGTTCTACCTCCTGATCTATATTCTCTTCGATATCTTCTTCACATTGAGACCTAGGACCTTCATTTTCAAATTATTCTACTTCTATTTCATCAAAATCGATCCCAAGTTCAACAGGATCAAAGCTCAAATCATCTCAACTCATTTCCATGTACACATCAACTTTCCTATATGTAGGAACCCACTAACACATTTCTAAAACATCTATGTCACTATCTATTTTGTACAAACCAAACCTTAAATCCAAATCTGGATCCTTGTACCATAATTAGTTGGTATTATGATATCCTAAGTCTCTAAGCATTTTAAATAAGTCTTGGAGGGACAATCAATCTGGATTATAAAAATCTAAATAGTGTACAAGTCCACCAACATATGATTTCTCTAGTTTATCTTCAAAACAACCACCATGGTGCAACTCAACAATGAAATAAGGTTCACTTTCATCTATAATAACATATGCATAATAGAAAAAGGGTAAAAATGCAATTTTCTGAGTCATATAACATATTAAACATGAGAAAAAGGGGTTATTGTTGAATAACCTAATGACCAATAATAATGTGTAGATAATTGATTTCATAAGTACACAAATACCAAAAAATAGGATTTTTGTTGTATAAGGTAGCGATCAACATCAACGTCAAGAAGAATAAGAAAATATTTGCATCTAAACTTTACTCCAAGCTAAACAAAAGGAAATTTCTTATATCATATAGGGTATTAGGGTCGAGTGCTAAATATTCAATAACAACACGATGTACACTACACCAAATCTTGTGAATGGTCACCCCCAGGGAGTCACAGCCCAAAGCCCTGACCAGTTGGTCATGACGGCGTGACCTTTACCATGACCCAGTGTGGCCATGGATGCACTTGGAAGTGGTCACGGACCAAATCTCTGACCAGTATGGGTCACACCCTTAGGATGACCAAGTCATGACCATCATGGTGTCAAATTCATGCCAAAGTTCCCTCCAAGTTTGGTCACGGTAGGGTCACTGATAAGGGCCGTGACCAAGGACATAATGCACACCTAACGGGTCACGGTTGGGGGTCGTGACCACATGGTTGCCTACACACTAATGTGAAAAAAAATTAAGGGTCATGGTAATTGGTTATGGCTCTAAGCCGTGACCAGTGTCCTTATTCTAAAAACATTTTTCCTCCATTTCATTTCTTCCCGTGTCAATCTCTCTCTCTTTTTCTCTGTGATATTTTGGTTATTTGCATTCTCTCTTTCTCTCAAGCCCTAATTTTGGCCCAAATCTCTCTCTTAATCTCAAAGGTAAACCCTATTTTTTGTATTTCTGATTTAAACCCTAATGTATATGTGTGTGAATGTGTGTGTATTTATGTGTATGTGTGTGTACATGTGTATATGTGTGTGTATATATGTGTGTAGTTCTGTGTACGTGTGTATGTGTGCACGTATGTATCTGTGTGTGTATGTGTGTATACTTCTAATTCAAGAAAAGGGGATGTTTTATATTTAGGGATTGAAATTTATTGGGTATTGTTAACATTGATTGGGAATTGTTATTTAGCATTTGAAATTAATTGAATTATTTAAGGGTATTGTCATTATTAGTATTTATTGAATGTGGTTACTAAGGGATTAAAATAAATTGCGAAATTTAGGGGTATTGTCATTTAGATCTTGAAATTTATTTAGAGTTTGAAATTAATTGAGTATTATTAGTATTGAATGAATGTGGTTACTTAAGGATTAAAATAAATTGCATTATTTAAGGGTAATGTCATTTAGGGCTGGTATTTATTTAGAGTTTGAAATTAATTGAGTATTTTAGGTTTCGCACACTAATAAAACTAATATACTCAAATTCCTTTCCATTTTCAAAACCTTAACCAAACTAATATACCCTTATACCTTAACCGTAGGACTCATATTCACGCCCTCGTATATTTTTCTCAGGAAAAATGAGGATAGTGATAATCACTGGCAATAAGAGTTAGAGAGGTTGCAATTAGACCGCACACGTGACTCTTTTATTGGTGAACATCATATAGAGGGTAATCCTATTTATAGGTATGGAAATAAAAAGATCGAAGAATAACTACCTTGTAAATCGTGGAGTTAATCTCTAGTAAGATTACCTGTTCGATCGTATTCTATTTTCCCTAATATAAGACTGGCATGGCGATATAAAAAATATATTCCACAAGCATAATCCTGACATAGCCCTGATCTTGGTTACGTTGTCGGAGAAGGCGTAAATAAAATTCACCCATTATGGATACAATTGCGTATAAAGAGCATTGACATAGACTGTGATGTCTCGCGCCAAATGCACGCTAAATTGAATCTTTCCAATAATTTGAAAAGGATAGGATTCCGAGTTCATGTCACAGATATCTACACATCAATCATAGATACCCTTCCTCCTAGTTGGCCTCGTGCAAAAATTCATAGGTTCTTAAAAATTAATACTGAATGGATGGAGACCAGACACATTGAACATATTCTAAAGTCTTACTTTGAAAAGACATATATATATATATATATATATAGTCATAAGCTTGACTAATTAATTATAATGTCAGGAGGAAATAACTCAAGGGAACCAAGTGTCGAGGGGACACCACAACGAGGTTCACCATCACGTGCACAAACCGAATTCTCAACACCAATTGGTGAGAAATACACAACTCCACCAATAGTTACCTCCACACCAAGTCCAACTGCAGCTGCTTCGGCGCCCTAATCTAGCACTCCCGCTGCTCCACCGCCCCCATCTAATGCTGTCGATGCCTCTCGTTCAATCCAAAAGAATCCCATTGGGTTCTCCCTTCTCGGGAATAACCTGGCAGATGACAGTAATGACGTGCTAAACTTTAAATCCCAGTACTTGGTGTTGGAAAAAATGAACGTGGGAGTTGGTGGACCAAAAAACTGGAACTTGGTTGATCAAGACATCAAAGATGACATATATGATCAACTCTGCATGTATTTCTCATTTCCCGATCATTCCAAGAATGAGATTCTATCTCGAGTTACTGAATCGTTGAGGACATACAGGAGAAACCTTCGGAAGAAACATTTCCCAAAGGAGGCAGCGAGCTTCGATATTTTGTCTTTGAAAGATAGTGTGCCTCCCAATATTGAAATTCTGGTGGAACAGTGGAGTAAGTTTTTGGAGAATGAGGCGACGGAGAAAAAGTTGGTCTAAAGGGAGTAAAACAAAAAAAAATTGGGCACAAAAAACTAGTATCCACAGGTTGGGATCCAAATCATATGAGGAATTGAAGAATTAATGGGCGAGTAGGACAAAGGATGGTCCAGAAGTGGGTAGAAAACTAAATCGGTCCAATATATGCATTTAGGCTCAACGGGGCAAAGGTAATAAATTCTTGTCGCACTTGGCTGAGACGCTAGAATCAATGGAGGTCATTAGCAATCAGTTAGGTTTGAGCCCTAATGATGACTTTGACCCTGAAAATGATGCCCTGACTCGTACCTTTGGAAAGGACAAAAGAGGGAGGAAGATAGGTGTTGGCTCACATATGCCAAAAATAAAATTTTAACAGACCGCACCTCTCGTGAACGAGTTTTCTTCGATCAAGGATCGTTTCTCGTCCAATGAGGAATGACATTCAAGACCGATGGGGATGTCCAGGATATAAAAAAAACCTAGGAATGTTGACGAATAAAATTGGGTAACTTGTATCCCCTTTCCAAAATTGTAGAATCTCTAGTCCGCCTCCTCCTCATTATTATCCTTACCCTCACCCTCCTTCTCAAGGTTTTCCCTATCCTCCCCTTTCAAGTTTCCTTTACCAAATGTAGCTTCCAATATTCCCCTCCCAGATTCCTCCTCATCCAACATTCCCCTCCCAAATGCCGCCTCATCCAACATTCCTCCCCAAAATGCCGACTCCTTCAACATTCCCATTCCCCGTGCCTCTGTGTGTCACGGGACTTGGATCATCATCATCAACAACTCACGGTGACTATGGCGAAAAGTACTATTTCAAATACCTGAGCAATAAGAGGGTTGATGGGGTGTGCACACTCATCTCCAGGGTTGTTGAAAGTCGAGTAAACAACCAACCTTTGGAGATGGATGAGGCTCAAATAGTGGTTGATGAAATATACAACGGCTGCGGAGATGTACTTGTGCTCGTTGATGGCGGGGAACGGTTGGAAGTGAGGAATTATGCAGAGTCTTCCCTTGCTTGGCTAATTTATCTGTTGGAAAATACCAAATAATATTTTCTTTTCTTTTAGTTGTAATAAAAAAAAATTGTTTCAGTATAAGAATATTATTTTTGTTTTAGTTTAAGAATATTGGTTTTGTTTTAGTTTTAATAACATATTTTTATTGCTTCAGGACTAAAATTTGAAGATTATTACATGGATTTCCCTCCATATAAAGAGTGAATGGGAGAGACTAACCGAATTTCAAACAATCATGTAAATGGCATTCAAGAATTTGTTAAATACGCTTTTAAAAATATTAAAAGTGACAAGATTTCGTGTCCGTGCACTAGTTGTATGAATGAAAAATATAAGTCATTGGAATACGTGGAGTGGCGTTTAATAAAGTGGGGAATTTGTCAAGACTATAAAATATGGGTAGACCATGGTGAAAAAGTATACCTTATGTTCCGAAAGAATTATCGATACTCGGCCGCGTAATGGAACCGTAACGAGTGGAAGGGGTACATGATTCACCAGCACATCGCCCATTGACCGACTTAATTGATGATGCTTACAGAATCCACATCCATTAAAACCACCAACCTATGGATACGGATAATGCGCATTATGGCTAACTAAATGAAAATTTTGATGTTGAACTTCTAGGAGGTCGGGAATACATACGGTTGAAAGCTGATGTGGCTAGACCGTTGTATAATGATTGTGATGAAGATCACCCGGTATTTGTGGTGACAAAAATCTCAACACAAACAGTTAATGAAGGGAAAAAATTACCAAGATAATAAGAACAACAATAATCACAATCACACAACACAAGAATATATGTGGTTCAAAAAATTACCTACGTCCACGTAGTGGTTTATTGTTGTATTAGGTAACTCTTGAGAATATTTTTTCATATGCCCTCCGCCTCGGGCTAGGGTTAAAATATATATTCAGTTTCGAGAGAGAGAGAGAGAGAGAGAGAGAGAGAGAGAGAGAGAGAGAGAGAGAGTGCTGGTAGCCAACAGGCTAACCCAATATCCCTTGAATATCTCCTTCGAGATTCTTGGGGATGCACTTCATTATATCTTTTTACTCTAACCATCACTCAGGAAACATAAGTTGGGTTGGGTGACTTTTATTATTCATTTGGGCTTGTCCGAATACAATTATGGGCCTGGTCGACAAAAGGGGACCCACAATTTCCCTTAAATTTTTGGGGCCACAAATTGGGCTCACAAATTTTAAATAATTTTCCTGGTTTTCCTCCGATGGCATTGTTGTTATTTATAGAATTGCTAGGGGCGTGAATCGCCATTTCGCAGTAAGTTTAGAAGGTAGGTCTTCTTCGATTGTCATGCACTATGATTGAGGGGACCGAGGTTTTGAATGATTCACTTCGTTATTTTAACTTCCTGCTTTCTCTCACCCCCAAACCTTCTTTTGCTCTTAAGTTTCCTCTTTCTTTCAAGCTAGCTCTTCGTCATTCAAAAGTTATTTCTTGCTTCTTATCCTCATTCACCTATGGTTTCTCATCATCTCAAGCTTGATCTTTTCTTTCTTAAGTCCTCAGTCCTTTTCTCTTTTTACATTTATTTCCGTTGTACTGTAGTTAGGTTTTGTTCATGGTTAGGATAGATAATAAATCTCTGGTATAATTTAGGAAATGTTATAATATCCTCGACTAGGTGGATATTGAGTGCTCACCTATTCCTCATAATGTCCATGATATCAAGGATGGACACAGGATTCATGTCCTTCTGTTGTCTTAAGGGGGTTTAGCCTTTCCACCTAATCGTCTGTTCTTTCACTTTTTTTAGTATTTCGATATAGTCCCATCCCAGTGTTCTCCAAACTTTTGGAAAATTGTAAATGGTGTCCATAGAATAAACCAACTCTATGGTACTAATTTAGGACTGGTTGAACTTTGCTTTTGCTATACCTTCTCCCGCACGAACTCTGGCCTTCTTTATTTGAAAGCAAGGAGTCCAGACAGGGTGTTGGTGGTGAACCTACCTGATTCCCATAAGGACTACTGGTTTGAGGGATTTATTGCTAGGAATTAGAAATTCCCTCCCCAGGTAGGGGGAGCAAGTTACAAAGGACCTCAGATCCCTACGTATGGGGAGGAATTCATAAGTTGTCATCCAGTCTTGCTGCTTTTTGATTGTTTCTATAATGTGTTCTTCCTCTAATATTTTCTTCTCTTTTTCAGCTAAGTCCAAAAATCAAGAGCGTGCTCTCCACGAGATCCGTGTGTGACACCCCGCCTAATTAAATATCGTGTGATTAGTCCTTTATTAAATTAAAATTAAAGTGTCCCGTTGGTTAATTCTTAGCATCACTGTCGAAAAACCACTGTCATTATCAATCACCTAATAATTAATTAATCTAAGTGTCAAAACATTTTCCCAATTAATCTGTTAATAAATTCCATGCTTTAAGATATAAGTCATTCCCATTCCACAAGAATAAATACTGAACATGAATCAAATACCGAAATAAAGGAGACTGGATAAAACCTTTCAGTTCAAAGTCTAAACCCAACAGAATTATAATACTCAATCCAACAGGAAAAGAAAAACTAACAAGAAATAACTGAGCTGGAAATGGTCGACACATGCCCTAACTGAAATGTTTGACTTAAGAACTGAATAAAAGGAAAGAAGCGTCTAATATCAAGGACCTATAGCTTCCACAATAGCTGCAGCTCATCGAATGATCCACGCGTCTAAGTCTGGTGGTGACCCTGTGGCTGAACACCTGGTATAATATATATATATATATATATATATATATATATATAGCAAAAGAGAAGAGAAATGGCAAGAAATGGGTCAGAGCCGGACTTGTAAAAATATTTGTTTTAGCAAGTATTTAAAACTGCATTGCTGTAATTATTATGTGCATATTAGTTCCGAACTCTTACCTGAGATCCTCACCCCTCTACTAATGTGCACACCTAGCGTATGTCTATTCCAACCTAGTCATATATAATATTTCCAACTAGGTCATTGATATAAACTCCTAAATATATCTCAAGGGAGTAACCCGTATCGTCCATACAATACGTTATTTAATACCTCACTCCCATTAACTGTATTGATATTCTCTGTTCTAGTAGTAAATACTTTATCCCCTTAAGTTACTTTGTTTACCAACATTTACATATTTGCTAATTTCACACATCAGGATTATTCACAAATATAACTATATATATATATATCCTATTCCCTTTGGTTATGACCACTTGGCGCAGTTCATACTCTGCTATCGTGTCCCGGTGCATCGCTCTCTGCATAAAGGACAATTGGTTCGGCATCTCCCACGAACCATAAATCTCATAACACAAATACTGGAGTCGATCATACTCACCAGCCAAATGGGTCACGCACATACCTACGCTCCCATTCAATCGTCAAAACTATCCTACATAGCATATAGCACGTATCCAAGTTCATATGCTCTGTGTACAAATCAAATATCCCCCAATGGATCACACAAGATAAGACTGTCCACTATGCGAAAACCTCCTCTTCATAGAAAGAAGTGTTGGTATGCTATACACATAATATATTAATGCATAGGTATACACACAACATATTAAAATCTCTAGGTATTCACACAACTAAGTATCATATCCTATTCGCAGTATTACTTTCACTTAATACTCTCGATGTGTTAATAATTATGATTATGATCCCTCTCATAATTTTCTAAGGGTCATTCCTCCACATGTGCCCATGTCTTAAGTCACGGTTACCTTAATATCTCATCACTTCAAATCTCAGTGTACTTCATTAAAGTTCTTGCATTTCAAGTACCGAAGGATGTCCTAAAGGTCCACAATTCAATTATGGAAAATACAGCAGACCGGTACGGACTTATTAAATAAAACGATCCGAACCTATTAACGAAAGACGGTCCGAACCTATTAATGAAAAACGGTGTGGACCTATTAAAGAGAAAAATGATCCGAACCTATTAAAAAGCGGTCTGAACCTATACCTGTAAAAAGACAGCCCTACCCAGATACGTTCTCTTCACCATTTCAACACCTACAACCTCTACGGATCATTCCCAATCACCAATCAACCATTCTAAATCAACTTCCTAACATGTATGTATGATTTCCACCAATATAACATCATTAAATCATCACCCATCATCAATATAATTCAAAATCCCCAAATTTGGATCATAACTACACAAAAAACATCAATTTGGCATACCTTGATATTAAAAATCTTGCACACTTTAAAACCGTGCCAAATTCTGGCACGATTTAATGATAATATGATGCACATTAAAACCGTGCCAAACTTTGGCACTGTTTAAAAGTGTACCAAAATTGAGTACACTTAACTAAACTATAAATACCTTAAAAAATAATCTCCTCCCAAATATTTTAATCTCCCGCTCTCTCCCTCCCTCCCTCTCTCTCTCTCCTCTCTCTCTCTCTTCTTACTGTAAGCACGCTCTTTCGTCAACTTCCCTTTTAGGGTTTCGGATTTCTTTTCCTTTATATATCACGTTTTTGTTGAATTAATTATATCATAACGTGTTCTTCTTTACTACAGATGCAATAGAGTTCATTTATTGTGGTTTTTAAATGATCAAGTGACTGAGATTATATCCAGAAAGAAAGCATTTTGGGGTGAATAAATGTACATTTATGTTTCAGATTTGCTTTTATGTTTATTATGTTGGCTTCAAAATAGAATTTGGGTTTAATAGTATTTGCTTAACAGGCGTTTGACATAATGTCTAACTTAGAATTTTCACTTTGTTAATGTCTTTTTTTGCGTAGATTTTTATCTGTTGCCTTTTTTAGTTGATTTGTTTTTTTTGTAAATTTGTATCACCTATACTCTGAGTCATCATTTCAAAATATTATTCAGCTCATTGACAATTTCTAAATGAAATCAAAGAATTCAGTCCATGTGATTGAGCTGGTTATGTGGATTTGTGTCCATTCACAGTAGAAAAACATAATCTGGTCTAGACTCGTTGTCGGGGTTCAGTGTCTGATGTGGATAATAGCCTACAATCTTTGCTAGTGTTCAACGGGAATGAGAATGTCCCCGGATTATTTGATTTTATGCTAAACTATAGGTTTATCTTGACATCTCTGGCCGGTGGAGATGTTCATGTGTTGTATTCACCCGTGCCATTTGAAAAGGATGCTCTTTCAGCCCTAGAGGTTAGATGCAAGTGGTTGTTGGTTCCCTTAAAAAATTGAGTGTGTCTCAATGTCTATATCTGATCCGAATTTCATTAGATATAGTTAATGTTGTACTCGATTGTGATTTAGAACGTATACACTACTTTTTAGAGCCCTTTTCCCTTGAAAAAAAAAGTGGGTTTTAAGTGTTTTATGTGTTTGGTTGAAACTGAATGGGTTTTGGGTTTTGTAGGAGTTGAATGTGTGTGAAGTTGGGGTGATTTGATTAATCATAATATTAGTTTATTTTGATAAGTTTTGGGGTGATTTGATCTTGTGTCATTTTATTGAAATTTATCTATTTTTCTTTTTTGAGAAGTTCCAAATTATAATTTACTAATTTTCACAATATTCAAGTGAGGATAAAGTTTAACAATTAATATGGTAAAATCAATTTAATCTTAAAATGTTAAATGTGCACTACCTGTTTCTCGCATCATTAGAGTTTTCACACATCTTTCTTCTTTGAACTATATAGCTATAGAGACTCGTGATTCCACGCATCATCGCAATTTACTTTGAATTTAAGGTATTCTTAAGGATTTGAATCGATCATATGAGAGAAATATTATTGATGTGCATACATTGGAATCCAAACACGATCCAAATACGTATTTTGTATTGGCTCACGGCATATATTGGAATGCGCATACATTGCATACACGATCTAATACATTGATGTGCATACATTACATACATTGAAATGCATACCTTCGAATCTATATCGAATCTCATTTTTGGGTGTGACTCACTGACATGTCATATTCATATTGACTAGTATTTTAACCGCTCACCAATGGGGTACAATGGAATCCAAACACGATCCAACACGGGTGCGACACGTTAGCGAGTAGCACCCATTGAGTCGGAAATAAGAGTTGGCATAGAAAGTCTTATTATTATTTTATTTTTCTATATGATATGCAACTGTGATTTGCTTCACAGAGACCATTATGTAGAAAATAAAAGAGAATTATATCTTATGTATGGATACTACTGTATTAGATACCACCCTACACCTACTCTAACATCTCCCATCACTTAATTGGTAAGAATAAACCTGTAAAAGTTGATAATCTTGTTATAATTGCTGTCTATCTGATGCTGGCACTTCAACTGATTGCGAAAAGGCTTTGTTGAGTTAAGACTATAAATTTCCCCCAAGTAGGATTTGAATGTGCAAATAGGACAGGAATTTGGACCACATAATTGCTTTTGTATGGGTGTTTATAACTTTTTGCAATGTCAGTTTGTCTGAAAACCATTATTTAGCATTGTAAATGAAGACTGCTACACGCCTATGGAGTCCATCCACCCTTATTTTTAGGCATAAAGCATTTGGAATTGTGTTTCATTAAAAATGTTAGCTCTTTATAGTTCACTAAATGATTTTAAAGCTACAATATGAGGTATTTTTTTGGGTTATGGCATGAATATGCATCTAAATAGACTTTTAGATCACTGCATTGATTACCTTTATTTATGTAAAATATAGCTTCAAGCTGCACTCTGGGGATCATTTCCCATTTTTGTAGGAACTTATGTACTAATTACACCCTATACTTTTTACGTCTTGTCATAACATTCTAGTGTATGCGACATATATGCATTTCAGAGTAATCTATTTCTTCGTATATTATTTGGTAGATATGGTCATATTTTGTGAGAAATATTGGGACCGTGTTTCCTTATTTCTTTTGATTATCGCAAACATAAAATTTTCTACATGATGGTAACACACATTAATATTCCGCAAGAGCTGTTTTCAACTTGCTGTGTGATGATAGAGACCAGATGCTGATGGCCAAGATTGAGAGACACTTCAACTCTCAAGTAGCTGAGGTAAATCTTCCAAGTGAACCTTACTGATTCTCTTTTGTTCAGGGTTAAGTAGAAACAAATCCATGCAAAAACTCAGTTTGTTTAAAAAACCTCCCCATGTCTCCAAAAACTCCACTAAACCAAGATGATGTTTCTAAAAAATTTCATATTGTGTTACAAATTAGTTTTGGTTACACATTGAAATCTCAAAGTAGTTTTGGTTAGAACAACCGTAGTGAATAGAAACATGCCTACTGCGTGAAAGCTTCTTGTATATATAAAAATGCAGCTTCCTAACTGTTTTCTTGCGGTAGAGATAGTGGAGAAGCTCCACTTGTCAGTTGAGCGCCCTTACAGATGTCATAACTGTACAACTATAATATGCATATTATGCACTGTAATATGCATATTACAGTGAGTATTACAACTGTAATATGCATATTACAGTTAACTACTGTAATATGCATATTACAAGTTGTAATATGCATATTTTCACCAATCTAGCCTATTCTCAGTAGCGTCTTTGCATCTGTTAACATTGTATGGAGGCAATGATCATTTGACATAGCCTATACTTTACTCATGATTATTCATAAAGACTTTATTATGGGAACTTGTTATCATATCTGACTTCTGAAAGGGAGCTATAGTGTCAAACTTAATGATCTTTACCACAATGGTTGTATAAATTTTAGTGAATTATATAGGCATCATTGTTTCTCAATTGATGTTCATATGTCAGGGAGTATTACCCTATGATGTTGCACTCGTAAGTCAAGGGGTTAGAAGAATCTTACAATTCCATGAACGACTCCATTTATGGTAATTTCTTACTTCCTCACCAATTTAGACTACCTTTTAAATTGAACGCATCTTTAGATTCATATAACTGATCTTCATGATCTGGTCTAAATTGAATAGGGGGATTTGGTTTGTGTTTTTGTTTCAGGTTAGCTGGTTCAAGATCTTGTGGAGATGTCATCGAGGTGTGATTGAAAATTGTTTTGATTTAGGGTAAGTATTATTGGTTTTGTATGGTTCTTTTCATCATTGTTCATGACCTCTTATCTAGGTATGATTTTTACAATTGTGTTAATGAAAAGGTTTGCTGACAATTCTATTTTACTATGGAGTGTTACGATTTTTGGCAACTTTTGGCTCGCACTTGAACATCATCTTTGCAATGTTTGGATTTAAATGAGGACAAACATGCTACTGTATGCATAAATGTTGCATATATGCTGCTGTGTGCATATATGCATACAGTTATTGCATATATGCTACTGTATGCATATATGGTACTGTGTGCATATATGTTGCATATATGGTACTGTGTGCATATATGGTACTGTGTGCATATATGCATACAGTTATTGCATGTATTCTGGGGTCACAGGGTCTTCTCACCTTTTGCTCAAAGATTTTAAAGTAATCGTGATCAATTGATGATTATATCACAGGCTTGATGATTTTGTATGTTTATCCAGTAGTTCCACTGTCCCAAATCTTTGGCTTAAAAGCTTCTAAGTTGTTACGGGGAGAGGGGAATGGCATGGCAGTTACCACTACTGGAACTATGGCACAAGCTAGCACGACTGCTACCCAAGACAGCGCTTTAGAATGGGTTAAAAAGGACGAGAAGAATGATGCATGTTGTGTATCGTGTTGGAGTTGACAAGTATGATATTAGATTTGGGTTTGGCCATTTTGGTATTGCCGTTGATGATGTAAGTTTCTGTTGAATTTTTATGTTGTTGATATATATTTGGTCTTACATTTTCCCCGTTGAAAGTGAATCTCCTTATGTTTACTTTATTTTTCAATCACATATACTTGAACATGCCTTACATTATGTGAATTTCATATTCTTGATCACTAAAAATTAACCATTGATTGGCTACACAATCAATAACGATCAATGGCTACACAATCAATAGCTAAGATCAAAATGAATGTGTATATTACATAAGATGTGTATAATACTTTCGTACCATATATATAGTCGCTACATGTAAATTGATTGTGTATATTACATGTAGCTATGATAAAAATGATTTAAGAATTTCGTGAGTTTAAGCCAGGTTATTACTCGTGAGTTTAAGGATTTCATATGGAATGATTTGTGTTACAAGTAGCCTTATCAATATGAATAATTTGTTTCCCCTTAAAGTGGGATGTATGTATGTTACGACCTGAGCTATGAAGAGTAAGAATTTGAAATTGTTGACGTGCTATTAGAGTCTGTAGGCTTTGTTGATATTGACACACCGATTCTACAAGTTTGTAAATTTCTTAATGTTTATGTTCGATTGATTCATCTTGTGGTTATAGTTGTCTGATTAAAAGATCTATAAAGATAAGAAAACATACATGTTTAATAACAAAAAATATGTAGATTAGGCTTGAAACCAAACCGTTTAAGGGTGAAAACCCAAATCAGCCCCCCCCCCCACGGCCCTGTAAGAGGCACGAACACCTCGCACGGGACCAATGTAACTTGTACGAACTGACAGCATAGTTATGGGCCTCTCGATTTGAGAATATAACGATAATTTAAAAATATATCGATTAAGCTTAATAACAAGCCATTAAAGGGTGAAAACTCAAACCAGCCTCCAAATGGCCCCGTAAGAGGCACGGACACCTCGCACGGGACTAATGTAACTTGTACGAACTGACCGCATAGTCGCGGGTCTCCCGATTTGAGAATATGATTATAATTTCAAAATATGTAGATTAGGCTTGAAAACAAGCCGTTTGAGGGTGAAAACAAACCAGCCTCCAAACGGCCCCGTAAGAGGCACTAACACCTTTCACGGGACTAATGTAACTTGTACGAACTGACCGCATAGTCGCGGGTCTCCCGATTTGAGAATATGATGATAATTTCAAAATATGTAGATTAGGCTTGAAAACAAGCTGTTTGAGGGTGAAAATTCAAACCAGCCCCCAAACTGACCCGTAAGAGGCACGAACACCTCGCACGGGACCAATGTAACTTGTAAAAACTGGAAGCGTAGTCACGGGCCTCTCGGTTTAAGAATATGATGATAATTTAAAAATATATCGATTAAGCTTAAAAACAAGCCCTTAAAGGGTGAAAACCCAAACCAGCCCCCAAACGACTCCGTAAGAGGCACGAACACCTCGCACGGGACCAGTGTAACTTGTACGAACTAACCGCGTAGTGGCGGGTCTCCCGATTTGAGAATATGATGATGATTTCAAAATATGTATATTATGCTTAAAAATGAGCCATTTGAGGGTGAAAACCCAAATCAGCCCCAAATGGCCCCGTAAGAGGCACGAATACCTCGCATGGGACCAATGTAATTTGTACGAACTGACCGCCTAGTCGCGGGTCTACCGGTTGGATAATATGACGATAATTTCAAGATATGTAAATTAAGCTTGAAAATAAGCCGTTTTAGGGTGAAAACCCAAACCAGCCCCCAAACGGCTCTGTAAAAGGCACGAACACCTCGCGTGGGGCCAATGTAACTTGTACGAACTGACAGCGTAGTAATGGGCCTCTTGGTTTGAGAATATGATGATAATTTGAAAATCTATAGATTAAGCTTAAAAACAAGCCCTTAATGGGTGAAAACCCAAACCAGCCCCCAAACGGCTCCGTAAGAGGCACGAACACCTCGTACGTGACCAATGTAACTCGTAGGAACTGATCAGGTAGTCATAACTTGCGTAAGATTTTCAATTTTAGAATACAATTATAATTGCAACTCCTATATGTAATTTTTTGGCTTATACGAATATCATATCTTTTTTGTATCCTATTTTTTTTTGCAGGATAACATTTTATCATTAGCATTTATTCACGCATAACACACGGAGAACTCAATGGTTTACAACAAGGGGTTTATTCATGATTCTATTTTTTTGTGTTATGGTCGTGCGGGCTTTTATAGTTTTATTGTTATCTTTTATGTCCGTGTGGGCTTTTGTAAGTTTATTGTTATATTTTGTGGTCGTGGGGGCTTTATGTTACGCAGGTTTTATATTAGTAGGTTTTAGAATATCCAGAAAATAGAGGAAACTCTGCCCAATTTTTTTTGGGTCTGTGAACTACTAATGACTTGTAATATTTTGAAGTTTGTATGTACATTAGTTTATCAATAACTTGCAAGATTTGCAATTTATGAATTTTGTTGTTTTCAAATAATTAATTTTTTTTTTCCGTGCCAAAAGTGTATCAAATTTTGGCACGGTTTTGAACTGTGCCAAAAGTTTATCAAAATGTGCTCAATTTGGCACAGTTCAAAACTGTGCCAAAAGTGTGCCAGAAATATCAAATTCTTGCACGGTTTAAAAATGTGTCAGAAGTGTTCCTATTTGGTCAAATCTGGCACACTTTTAAACCGTGCCAGAAAAAAAATGGCTATTTTGGAACACCTGATTCTAGAACAGTTCAAAACTGTGCTGGATTTGATCTAGCACAGTTTTAAACCGTGCCTGATTCCTATTTTTGGTGTAGTCCTAGTTTCCCAATTTTTAATTAAAGAACCTAACCAACCCAGATTTGTTCATCAATATAATTTTCCAATTTCGTGATTAATCCTCTACATACATGAAGGAATTAAACTACTAATCAAACTAGGGGTGTAAACGGGTCGGGTCTGGATCGGGTCTGGGTATATCCAGATCCGACCCGGGTATATTTTTAGCGGATCGGGTCTTACCCGATTACCCGACGGATCTCAGAAAATGGATCCAGACCCGGATCCGTTAAGGACCCGAAAACCCGACCCGAATATATTATATATATATATAAATAAAAAACTGTAAAACTGTATATATATATATAAATAAACCAAGGTTCTAAAAAACGCGGGGCGTGATCGAGGCGTGGAGGCCAAGCCTTAAGCCTTAGAAGCCTAGGCGGGCCTTGGCGTAAAAAGGCGTCAAAAGGCGTTTAGGCCTTCTTAATATATTTTAATATTTTTTAACCATAACAAGGCTATTAAAAAACTAAAATTGTACATATCATAAAAATATGTCTGAATATTTTCAAATTAAAATACTATTTCATTATTTTGGATGAGATATTGGTCTGGTTTGTAAAAAAATTCTTTGAAAAGTGATATCATTTCACTAAAGCATTGTTGTTTTTAGAAAAAAGTGCGCCTTAAGGGTTTTACCAAGAATAAGGCGTGAAAATCTTAAGGCGGGGCGTTTCTCCCAAGCCTCAAGCCTAGGCGTGCCTAGGCGGAGCCTAGGCGGGTTTTTTAGAACAGTGAAATAAACTAATATATATATATAAATAAACTAACTGTTTTTATGTTTATATACTAACTTAGATATATAACTATAAACTAACTTAGATATATAACTTAACTGTTTTTATGTTTATATACTAACTTAGATATATAACTATAAACTAACTTAGATATATATGTAAAACTGTTTTTATGTTTATATACTAACTTAGATATATAACTTATATATATATATATATATATAACAGTTTTACATAACAGTTATGTATATATAGTTATGTAAAACTGTTATATATATTATATATATATATAAGTAAGTTATATATATATATATATATATATATATATATATATATATATATATATATATATATATATATATATATATATATATATATATATTTAATAACTATATGTAAGACTATATATATATAATATTATATATAAATATATATTTATTATATTATATATATACATATTCGGGTCGGGTCGGGTCCTTATCGGATCGGAGTCATGTATATTCAGATCCGGTCCATTAACTAATCGGGTAATCGGGTAATCGGGTATTCGGATAATCGGGTCTATAAAATTTGCTCAGATCCGTTAATTCAGGTCGGGTCCGGATCGGATCCGGGTCCAGACCCGATCCATTGACAGCCCTAAATCAAACCAATCCATAAGCATAAATTAAACTTCCAATTTTTACCCAATTTCATATGTAATTCATGATCAAATCCACCTACACTAACATGAGCATGATTATTGCTAAAGGAAAGCAAGTAATAAACACTTGCCTTAATTTCGACGGTCTGATCTGCTGTTAATGTGGGTATGAGTGTGTTTCTCGTCTCCCGATCTACACTTTGGTAAAGTTTTTGGTGTGTGTTCTTGAGTTAGGCACCAAGAACACCAATAGCTTCTTCTTCCTTCCTCTGTGCCATTCTCTTTTATCTCAAGTAGGTTTAGAGTTGATAACTCCCCACTAACCCATGTATCTCCTTATTTAATTTCTTAATTTTCGTCCATATTATTACTCCAAAATTCCAAAGGACAAAAATACCCCTACGGGGTGCCAGATCGGCCTAAAATTACTCCGGAGTCCAAATAAAATGCCCGGGTAGAGTTTTATGACTACCTCGACCCTTCTGGACTTAATGGAGCACTTGAAATTACCATACGAGTTATACAAAAATAATTTATCTTTTTACCCTATATAATTAGTCCCGACATGACTCACATGCGCGTTCTGACTTAAAATACCAAACTGTTGTATTTCGCACTCCGACAATTTATAAAAATTATATAATTACATATTACATATTACATATACCCACAGTAATAATCAATGATTTCCATCAATAATTATTAACCCTTGGAACGCTAGTTAATAATTATTTTAAATTCAGATTAATTAACAATTAAATTTCCCGACCTTTTTAATTTAATTAATCCAACAATAATAATAAATCACATAATTATTTAATATCATAAAAATGCGGGGTATTACATACTTCCCCGCTAATAATGGAATTTCGCCCCGAAATTCAAAAATTAAACCATTCCTAGTAGGAATAAGTCTAGATATTTGTCACGCATATCCTCCTCTCGCTCCCACGTAGACTCCTCTACGTTATGATGCTCCTACTAGACCCTCACCAGTGGAACTACCTTTGACTTCAATTTCCTCTCGCTATGGTCTAGGATAGCCACAGGCCTCTCTTCACAAGAAATTTCAGGCTGTAAATCGATCTCCTCAATCGCAATGTGGGTGTGGGCCAACTCATCCCTAAGAAACCGCCTCAATGATGAGATGTGGAACACATCGTGAATACGGTGCAAGTGCTCTGGCAAACCATGTCTGTATGCCACTGGTCTGATCCTCTCGATAATGGGAAATGGTCCTACGTATCTCGGAGCCAATTTCTCCTTTTTTTCGAACCTCATCACCCCTTTCATAGGAGACACTCGTAGCAATACTTGATCCCCCACGTTGAACTCCCTAAAGAACCTCTTTGCATCGGCGTAGCTTTTCTGCCTGTCCTGAGCTACCCGAATATGGTTCCTCATCATCTCAACTCTGGCTGACATTTCCTGAATTACCTCTGGTTCGAGTAATTTGTTGTCCCCCACCTCCAGCCAACAAGTAGGAGAGTGACAAGGTCATTCGTACAATGCTTCGAATGGGGCCATGCCAATCGTAAACTGATAGGAGTTAATATAAGCAAACTCCACCAGTGGAAGATATGGCTCCCAACTCCCTCCAAAGTCAAGGACACACATGCGCAACATGTCCTTCAGCACTTGATTAGTATGCTCAGTTTGCTCATCTGTCTGTGGGTGATAAGTAGTACTCAATCGCAGTTTAGTACCCATAGCCTCCTGAAAGCTCTCCTAGAAGCGTGATACAAAAGTCTTGTCTCTGTCAGACACGATGTTCAAGGGCACCCCATGCAATATCACTATCTCGGCGATAAATATCCAGGCATACTGTCTCATAGTATAGTCTGTCCGTACCGGTCGAAAATGATCTACATTGGATAAATGATCCACCACCACCCATATAGAATCGTGACCCATTTGTGAAGTAGGCAGCCCAGTAATGAAATCCATGGAAATGCTCTTAAATTTCCACATAGGTATCTCTAGCGGCTGAAGTAACCCTGGAGGCCTCTGGTGGTCCACCTTTACCAGCTGACAGGTGGCACACTTGGACACGAACTCCGTAATGTCCTTCTTCATCCCACTCTACTAGTACTGTCGTCTCATATCCTGGTACATTTTATCCCCTCCAGGATGTACCGCAAATCTGGATCCATGATATTGTGTTATTACTGCATGATGTAAATCCTCTCCTTCCGGGACCACGAATCTCCCATTAAACTGTAATCCCCCATCTAAGCTCACTGAGTAGGACTCTACGCCCTCCGCTAGAAGCCGTACAATCTAATCCTGACAAAATGAATCAGCGGCCTGAGCCTGGATCACTCTCGTAACTATTTTTGTCATGACTATCATGATGGATATAAAGGATCAGGCCACTGCCTCCTGATGTCCCAACTCTTTCCACTTCGCCTTCCACACCTCCGCCACCTCACCTACTGGCCTACGGCTCAACGCATCAGCAACTACGTTGTCCTTCCTGGGTGGTACTGTATCTCGAACTAGTAATCTTTCAAAAACTCTTGCCACCTGCGCTAATGCATGTTTTACTCCCACTGAGTGAACAAGTATTGCAGTGACTTGTGGTCTGTGAACAAGCAAAATTTCTCCCCTAACAAGTAGTGTCTCCAAATCCTTAGTGCAAATACGATCACTACTAACTCCAAGTCATGGGTGGGGTAATTCCTTTCATGAGTCTTAAGCATGCGGGAGGCATAAGCTATAGCATGTTCCTCCTGTTGAAGTACTATACCAAGTCCCTATAGAGAAGCATCAGTATATACCAGGTACTCCACTCCTGTTCTAGGTAAGGCAAGAACGGGAGCTGAAGTCAACTTATCCTTTAGCTCATCGAAAGCTAACTGACAAGCCTCATCCCAAGCGAGTCAAATTTATCAATGGTCCCGTAATCTTTGAGAACCCTCTGATGAATCGCTTATAATATCCTGCTAACCCCAAGAAGCTATGCACCTTCGTCGGTGTCGTGGGCTGTCCCACTCCCTCACTGCTGACACCTTTCCCGAGTCCACTGATATCCCCAATTCTGAAACAACCTACCCTAAAAACTTTACTTCTCGTAACCAGAATCCGAACTTTTCATGCTTGGCATGCAACTGATGCTCTTGCAGAGTCTGAAGAACTCTTCTCAAATGCTCGGTATGCTCCTCCTCGGTCTAGGAATAAATCAGGATGTCATCAATGAAGATAATGACAAACTGATCCAAGAACTCTCTGAACACCCGGTTCATTAAGTTCATGAATATGACTGGAGCATTTATCATCCCAACAGAATGAATCTGAACTCATAGGAACCATATCTCATCAAGAAAGAAGTATTCGACACATCCTGCTCCCTAATCCGTAGCTGATGGTATCCCGACCTCAAATCTATCTTGGAGAAGAAATCATCTCCTCTCAACTGGTCGAACAAATCATTGATTCGGGGCAACGGACACTTATTCCGTATTGCGACTTTGTTCAACTCTCGGTAGTACACACACAAACTTAACAAACCATCCCTCTTCTTCAAAAACATAACGGGGGAACCCAAGGTGATGTACTCCTAGGGATGAAGCCCTGTCCCAACAGCTGCTCAATCTGATCCCATAACTCCCTCATCTCTGCTGGAGCCATACGGTATGGTGCGCGGGCTATCGATCGAGTGCCCGACATTAAATCTATAATGAACTCTATCTCTAGGTTAGGCGATAGTCTCGGTATATCCTGGAACACATCGAAAAACTCTCTAATAACGGGAATCGATTCAAGAGGAATCACTACCTCCTTCGAGGTCTTATCCTCGATGTAATATAGATGGGTGGACGATCCTCCCTCAGGGCGAGTCATCGCCACCAGAAACATCTCCTGACCCGATATCGTGAAGATAATAGTCCTACTAAAATAGTCTATCATGGACCTATAAGTAGCAATCCAATCCATGACAATAATGGCGTAATGCTCGTGCATATCTAAGACTAGCATATTAACAGGCAAAATTAAACTCCCAATCTCTATACCTACCCTTTGGCATATAAAGAAAATCAAAGACCCATTTCCCAGTGGTGAGTCTACGCATGTCACTGTGCTCTCTGTCGTGTCTAACAACGCCGTGGCCCGTACAAAGATAGTGGCTATAAAATAATGTGATGCCCCAGTATCAAATAAAGCACGCCCCATAGTGCCATGTATAGGAAACATACCCTCAATTGCGGGTGGCTCCTGCTGTGGTACTGCCTGGTGGACGTTATAAACATATCCATAATGTAATTGTCCCTACTGAACCGAGGGTGCTGGAAAAGTTGGGGCCTGTGCTGGTGCTAGTAGGGCGGGGGGGAAAATGGGTCTCTAGGGATCCTGCTGGGCTCCCTGCTGCTGGGGAAACCTGCCCTTATCGGGGTAATCTTGCTTCCTACGGCCAGTCTTGCCATTAGAAAAGCACATGCCATGCAAGTTACCTCCCCTCTGCACCTGTTGGCCTTGTCCCTGCTGGCCATTGTCGCCCCTCCACTGGCCCTATTGACCCTACTGATGCCTTTATTAGCCCTTTTGGCCCTGCTGATTATGAGGTTGGCCCCGCTGACTGGATTGGCACTGCCTAGAATCTCCAGATCAAAAATGCATAGCAGGGTCCCCCTGGTGGGAACTCTGCTCACCCTGACGGACTTTCCCCTGAGCTAATGGTGCCCCACTGGTACTACTACCTCCTGTCCGGCCCTGCTGGCTGGACTCCCCTGCTCGTTTGCTCCCTTGTTGATGGAAGCGATGGTCCTGGCAATGCAATATGGCGGTGTTGAGTACATCAGTGAAAGTACCCAACGACATATTCCCTATGAGGTGCTGATGAATCCTCCAGGTCAATCCATCCATGAACGTCAGAATTTTCTTCTCTTTAGTAGGTACCTCATTTGGCACCATAGTAAGTAGCCTCGTGAATTCCTCCTCACATTCTACCATTGTCATAGCCTCCTGCTTCAGATTCAATAGTCTTTGCCTCATCTCTGTCTGCACGACGGAGGGAAAGTATTGGCGATCAAACCGCACCCAGAAGCTCTGAATAGTCATATTATCCCTCTCCTCCAATGTGGTAGTGGATTTCCACCACTGTAAAGCGGCCCCCACTAGCTTGTAGGAAGCCAGTAACTGCCTCTGAATGTCGTTACACTAGTACATACGAAGATGCCTCTGGATATCTTTCTTCCATTGGCTCGCTATGATGATGTTAGAACCGCCCGAGAACTCAGGGGGATGTTCCCTCTGGAAAACATCCCCGACCCTCTCCCATGCAGTGGGAAATTGAACCAGAACTGGCACCATAGCCTGTACCCGGAGTGGGGCCTGCTGCACCACTGCTAAAGCTACATTTACCACCTAAGCAACAATGGAGGAAACGTCAACTGCGTTAATCATTCCCTGAGCCTGTGCTACTGGCTGTTCTGGCTGGGCATTTCTGTTTCTCGGGGCACGTCACGGAGGCATCTGAAATGAGAAAGGATTCTTATTAGTCCACAATTATTATTAAATCTCAAATAGCTGAAGGCGTAACCACATAAATAAGAGTACAACAGTCCTCAAGAGAGGGCTCTACATCAAAGAACGCTAAGCAGAAAATATGTTAATCCATACATATCCTAAAGGACACTAGAACCTGATGCTCTGATCCCACCAATGAAACCCCGCCTAATTAAATACCGGGTGGTCAGTCCTTTATTAAATTAAAATCAAAGTGTAGGGTTGGTTCGTTCTTAGCATCACTGTAGAAAAACCATTATCATTATTAATCACCTAATAATTAATTAAGCTAAGTGTCAAAACATTTTCCCACTTAGTTATAACCAATTAATCTATTAATAAATTCCATGCTTTAAGATATAAGCCATTCCCATTCCACAAGAATAAATACTGAATATGAATCAAATACAAAAATAAAAGAGACTCGATAAAACCTTCCAGTTTAAAGTATGAAACCAACAGAATTATAATATTCAATCCAACAGGAAAAGAAAAACTAACAAGAAATAACTGAGCTGGAAACGGTCGACACAGGACCTAACTGAAATGTTTAACTTAAGAACTGAATGAAAGGAAAGAAGCGTCTAATATCAAGGACCTACAGCTTCCACAACAGCTACAGCTCGTCGAATGATCTATGAATCTAAGTCTGGTGGTGACCCTGTGGACACCAGGTATAATATATATATATATATATATATATATATATATATATATATATATATATATATATATATATATATATATATATATATATATATATATATATATATATATATATATATAGCAAAATATAAGAGAAATAGCAAGAAACGGGTCAGAGCCCGATTTGTAAAAATATTTGTTTTAGCAAGTATTTAAAACTGCATTATTGCAATTATTATGTGCATATTAGTTCCGAACTCTCGCCTAAGATCCTCACCCCTCTACTAATGTGCACGCCTAGCGTATGTCTCTTCCAACCTAGTCATCTATAATATTCCCAACTAGGTCATTGACATGAACTCCTAAATATATCTCAAGGGAGTAACCCGTATCACCCATACAATACGTTATTTAATACCTCACTCCCATTAACTGTATTGAAATTCTCTGTTCTAGTAATAAATACTTTATCCCCTTAAGTTACTTTGTTTACCAACATTTACATATTTGCTAATTTCACACATTAGGATTATTCACAAATATAACTATATATATACATATATAGTCAAATCATCCCTATACATATATATACAAATCCTGTGCCCCTTGGTTATGACCACTTGGCACAATGCATACTCTTCTACCGTGTCCCGGTGCATCGCTCTCTGCATAAAGGACAATTGGTTCGGCGTCTCTCACGAACCACAAATCTCATATCACAAATATTGGAGGCGATCATACTCACCAGCCAAATGGGTCACGCACATACCTATGCTCCCATTCAACTGTCAAAACTATCCTACATAACAGATATCACGTATCCAAGTTCATATGCTCTGGGTACAAATCATAATACCCCCAAATAGGTCACACAGGATAAGACTGTCCACTATGCGAAAACCTCCTCTTGATAGCAAGCATAGGTATGCTATACACATAATATATCGATGCATAGGTATACACACAGCCTATTAAAATCTCTAGGTATTCACACAACTAAGTATCATATCCTATTCGCAGTATTACTTTCACTTAATACTCTCGGCGTGTTAATAATTATGATTATGATCCCTCTCATAATTTTCTAAGGGTCACTCATCCACATGTTCCCAAGTCTTAATGTCTAGGATTATGATCCCTCTCATAATTGCCTTAATATCTCATCACTTCAAATCTCAGTGTACTTCATTAAAGTTCTTGCATTTCAAGTATTAAAGGATGTCCTAAAGGTCCACAATTAAATTCTGGAAAATACAGCACACTGGTTCGGACCTATTAAATAAAATGATCCGGATCTACTAACGAAAGACGGTCCGGACCTATTAATGAAAAACGGTACAGACCTATTAAAGAGAAAAATTATCCGGACCTATTAAAAAGCGTTCCAAACCTATACCTGTAAAAACACAACCCTACCTAGAATGTTCTCTTCACCATTTGAACACCTACAACCTCTACGGATCATTACCAATCACCAATCAGCCGTTCTAAATCAACTTACTAACAATTATGTATGATTTCCACTATTATAACATCATTAAATCATCACCCATCATCAATATAATTCAAAATCTCCAAATTTAGATCATAAGAACCCTAGTTTCCCAATTTTCAATTAAAGAGCCTAACCAACCCAGATTTGTTCATCAAAATAATTTTCCAATTTCGTGATTAATCCTCTTCATACATGAAGGAATTAAACTACTAATCAAATCAGTCCATAATCATAAATTAAACCTCCAATTTTTACCTAATTTCATATGTAATTCATGATCAAATCCACCTATACTAACATGATCATGATTATTGCTAAAGGAAAGCAAGTAATAAACACTTGCCTTAATTTCGACGGTCTGATCCGCTGTTGATATGAGTATGAGTGTGTTCCTCGTCTCGCGATCTACACTTTGGGATAGTTTTTGGTGTGTGTTCTTGAGTTAGGCACCAAGAACACCAAGATTTTCTTCTTCCTTCCTTTGTGCCTTTATCTTTTCTCTCACGTAGGTTTAGAGATGATAACTCCCCACTAACCCATGTATTTCCTTATTTAATTTCTTAATTTTCGTCCATATTATTACTTCAAAATTCCAAAGGACAAGAATACCCCTACGGGGTGCCGGTTAGGCCTAAAATTACTCCGGAGTCCAAATAAAATGCCCGGGTAGAGTTTTCTGACTATCTCGACCCTTTCGGACTCAACAGCACACTAGAAATTACCATACGAGTTATATAAAAATAATTTATCTTTTTACCCATACAATTAGTTTCAACACGACTCATACGCGCGTCCTGACTTAAAATACCAAACTGTCGTCTTTCACACTCCGACAATTTATAAAAATTATATAATTCCATATTACATATACCCACACTAATAATCAATGATTTCCATTAATAAGTATTAACCCTTGGCACGCTAGTTAATAATTATTTTAAATTCGGATTAATTAATAATTAAATTTATCGACCTTTTTAATTTAATTAATCCAACAATAATAATAAATCCCATAATTATTTAATATATTAAAAATACAGGGTATTACACCGTGCTGCTGAGTTAATCGAATCTTGGAAGATGAGGGATCCTATTGTAGAAGGTGAGCATCCCAGGTCGGCTGCCTTCTTGTTAGAATACAAGAACACTACCACTAACTTCATTTCCCGTCTTGTGGATTCCATTCCTCAACTTGATATCCCAGAGGAAGAAGAAGAGGAAGAAGGTGATCTCGAACCCATCGAGCTAGACGACGAGAGGGAGAGCAGCTCAGATATTGGTGTTGCTGTAGGTGACAAAGGTGGTAGTGGTAAGGCAGGATCTAGTGAGGAGGGATCCATTGAGTAAGATCCTGGTGGAGATATATCCACATCAGAGAGTTCTAGCTCAGGAGATTCCAGGTCGGAGACTTCTAGCGAGGAAGATATGGCTCCCCCTAGAAGAAATAACCTGATCCATGATGATAATGATGATGATGTCATGTTATCCAACAGGCTAAAGATCCAGACGCCAAGCTCTGGGGATACTGCTAATGGTTCCCAGACTGCAGCTCATGAGATAGAGCTGGAGAGAAAGAGGAAAGAAGAAGAGAAGAAAAAGAGAGAGAGAAAGAAAGAGGATGAGAGTAAGAGAGAAGAGGAAGAAAGAGGAGGAGAGAAGGAGATGAGAAGAGAGGATGAAGAAAGCACATGCTTCTCTTGTTCCTATGGTTGTTCCAACTAAGGGGGCTGTTGTGGCTCAAGCCCCTCAGATTGCTCCCATGATGCTCTAGAGAGTAGTGCTAATGGTGGACCGTGAGCGATCTTCGAAGATGGGACTAGACCAGTTAGCCCTGAAGGAAGATCAGGGGCTTGCTTTGGTAACGCCATTTCCTCTTTTTCTTCATACCCTTTGACTCACACCTGTTTCTTCCTACAGTTTTTGTCTGACAATATTGTCCTTCACCACAGTCGAATGAGCTGGAGAGGAGGAATGTCGAGCTTGAGAGGAGCTTGAAGACTGCTCAAGAGTCCCATAAGTCCTTCGAGAAAGCTCTCAAAGAGGTAAGGCTTCTTTTGCCCAGGAGAGGGTTGGGGCGGTCAAGGAGCTGAAGGAACTTCGTGAAGCCTATGATTTAGTCGTGGCAAACAAACTAGCCGTCACAGATGAAAATAAAGGATCACTGAGAAAGTGAAGAGCTTGGAGACAGAGGTGGCCACCATTAGAGAGAATGGATACAATGAGGGTTGGGAGGCAGCCTATGAAGATGTCGAAAACCAGATTGACTACATCAGTCGGGCAAACTTCAAGAAAGGTTGGGATTGAGCCTTAGTTGTTGCTGGAGTTGCAGTTGATTCTTTGCTGTTCGATGAGCATAATCCTGGCCCCAAGCCCGTTATTGAAGATCCTGTCCCAACTTCTCATACTTGTGAGAATTCTGTGACACCCCGCTTAATTAAATACAAGGTGATCGGTCCTTTATTAAATTAATTCAAAGTGACCAGTTGGTTCATTCTTAGCATTATTGTCGTAAAACAATTTTCTTTATTAACTACCTAATAAATAATTAAGCTAAGTGTCAAAACATTTGATTTGTAAATTAAGACCTATCGTTATGATTTAAAATGAAACCATTTTCATGAACATATATATATATATATATATACAAGAAGAAAAGATAATAGGAAACGGGTCAGAGCCTGAGTGTAAAACAACTTTAAAAAATGGTTTAGCAAGTATTTAAACTGCTTACTAGTCGATATGACACACATGTTAGTACGCAACACTCTCTTGAGAATTCTCACCTCTCATCTAGTGTGTACGCCTATCGTACTACTAAAATGACTCATAAGTCTGATCCAATTCTCCTCTCATAAACTCTAATTCGCGAGATTGTATTTCTCACCTCTCATCTTCTTAAGGATTATTTAAGTCAATTTGTATTTCTCAACACTGTGTAAAGTTCCAAGCACTTACCATATTTAGGAGCATTTATTCAATATTTATCTACATATACGCACAGTAGATGAATTCCAGGTATAAGTATATATATATAAAAATTACCCGTACAATATATATAGTAATCGACACCCCACATAAAATCTATGGTGCTGGCATACTCTACTATCAAGTCCTCGTATCTCTCGTAAAAAAGGGAAATACTAGTTTGGAATCACTCTCGAACTGTATTAACACAATACACACATAATGGAGGCGAAGCATAGTTCCAAGTCACTAAGAGGTCAGCACATACACTCACGTCTCTTAGGACCGTTTCGCTATCATTCTCTGATAGCTTGTACTAAGGAATCGTATGTTCTAGGGTACGAGTCAATATCCCTCATAAAGGTCCCATCGAGATAAGGCTGTTCCGACGCGAAAACCACCGTGATAGCCAGTATCGCGGGTATGATTATACACACACACACACACACACACACACACACACACACACACACACACACACATATATATATATATATATATACATGCACTCGGTTATATATATACATTTTCCTATCGTTCTTTTAGGAATACCGACGACCCATAATAATATTCTATCCATACGTGGCACAAATCACCCAAGTTTTACGTATAATTAACCCATTTCTGTTTATATGCAATTGTTGCCATTTCATAAGTACTTATCCTCCCTAGAAGTGTTTTCTTTTACTAGATGTAAATTCAGTAGGTGTGCCCTCACTAACATACTGGTCTAAGTCTTTCTTAAGTCTCCCAATACGTCACTTAACGTACGCGCGATTTCTAATAAATTATATGCCCCCGTTACCCCACGGTTACATCTCGTATAAAGTTACATTCACCGAAACCTACTTATACCCTACTGGTCCTCCCCATGACCTATTATGGTCTTTAAATTATATCCAAAGGCCCCTATGAATTTTGATCGAGGTAACATAAAAGGGGGAGAAATGTTCAGTTTTCAAAAGGATTCGATCGATCGAACCAGTCGATCGATCGACATTCTTGAGTCAATAGATCGATCGAGCAGTTCTTGACCAGATTCTGCAGTTCTATGCCTACGGGTTTCTTCCATAAATTTTTACCAAATCGCCATTAGAAAGTCCTAAACTCCCGACCAAACATAAGGAACGTTATATAAACAATTATCCATGATTTCAAACGTAAAACTTCCATTAATTCATCAAGAAACATCATCAAATCAATTGAATTCAAGAAACTATCCTTTAACCCTAGTTTACATTATTACACATGAATTCCATTGATATTCAGATTCCTATCTCTACTGGGCATCAATTTCGTGTTTACCAATCTAAATCCAATAAGGGAATCATCCTAACATGATTTCTATTCTGCAATTTTCAACAATTTGTCCCAAACATCAATTATCTTTTATTGAAACATAAATATTGTCCTCCTACACTAGCATGGGTTTAATATCAACCAAGATTATAGCAAGATAGATACTTGCCTCAGACATGAAGGTCTGATTCTCAGATGTTGATGGGTATGGTTCCGTCCCTCGTTTCTCAGATGTTGATGGGTATGGTTCCGTCCCTCATTTCCCGATCTACGCGTTTGTGGTGAAAGATGGCAAATGTGGTGTAGTTTGGTGGCTCTCCTCCTTGGAAGGCTTCTCTCTTCCCTCTTCCTTAGCCTCTCTGCAACTCTATAACTTCTAACCCTCGAGGACTCTAAATCCCATCAGATATACCCCTTCAATTTTTGTCCATAATTAAGCCTTAAAAAGAAAAATTACTAAAATGCCCTCCCGGGTTACCAGTTAGGCCTAGAACCATCCCGAGACCCAAACTAAACCCCCGAGTACACTTTTTTTACTATCACGACCCTTCTGGACACGTTGGCGCACTTAAAATGACTATACAACAACTTATAATTTAATTACTTCTTATTCCATTAGTTTAGTCCCGACACGACACATACACGTCCCGACTTAGTTTCTATAATTGCTGTATTATTCACTCACGATAATTTTAATAAATTCAGTTCTACTCAATAAGTAATTTCCACCAAATAATTACTAACTCTCGTAACGCTAGTAAATATTTATTTTCAAAATCCAAATTAATATTAAATTAATTTCCCAATTTAATTTAATTAATCCCATAATAAAATGCCATAAAAATACGGGGTATTACATACTTTCCTCCTAATAACAGAATTTTGTCCCAAAATTCAAAAAATAAGGCAAAATATGGGTATTTTTCGCTCATATCTGCCTCGTGCTCCCAAGTGGACTCCTCCACGTTATGATGCTCCCACTAGACCCGTACAAGTGGAACTACCTTTGACCTCAATCTCCTCTCGCTATGGTCTAGGATAGCTACTGGTATCTCCTCATAAAAACTATCGGACTATAAGTTAATCTTCTCTATCGCGATTGAGTGTGGGACATATCATTCCGAAGATATCGCTCAACAATAAAATGTGGAACACATCATAAATACGGTGCAAGTGCTCCGACAATCCCAATCTGTATGCCACCGGTTCTACCCTCTCGATAATGGAAAATGGTCCTACATACCTCGGAGCCAATTTCCCTTTCCTTTTGAACCTCATTACTCCTTCATAGGAGACACTCACAGTAATACTTAGTCTCCCACGCCAAACTCCCTGAAAGATCGCTTTGCATCGGCGTAGCTTTTCTGCCTGTCTTGGGCTACCCTAATTCAACTCCTGATTAACTCGATCCTGGCTGACGTCTCTTGAATCACATCTGGACCAAGTAGCTTATTATTCCCCACATCTAGCCAACAAATGGGAGAACGACAAGGTCTATCATACAATGCCTCAAAAGGGGCCATGCCAATCGTAAACTGGTAGGAGTTGTTATAAGCAAACTCTACTAGAGGAAAGTACTGCTCCCCTCCTCCTCCAAAATTAAGGACACACATGCGTAGCATATCCTCCAGCATCTGATTAGTATGCTCATTCTTCCCACCTATCTGCGGGTGATACAACGTACTTAACCGTGGCTCGGTAACCATTGCCTCCTGAAATCTCTCCCAGAAGCGTGACAAAAAAATCCCATCTCCATCAAACACGATATCCCAGGGCACCCCATGTAACCTCACTATCTCAGCAATAAATAACTGGGCATATTGTCCAGTAGTGTAGTCTGTCCGCACCGATAGAAAGTGCACTACTTTGGTCAAACAATCCACCACCACCCATATAAAATTGTGACCCAGCTGTGATGTCGGCAATCCAGTGATGAAATCTATGGAAATGATCTCCCATTTCCACGTAGGAATCTCTAGCAGCTGAAGTAACCCTGGCAGTCTCTGATGGTCCACCTTTACCAGCTGACAGGTGGAACACTTGAATACGAACTTCGCAATGTCCTTCATCCCACTCCACCAGTACTATCACCTCATATCCTGGTACATCTTATCCCCTCCCAGATGTACTGCAAATCGATATCCATATGACTCTGTCATCACCGCATGCCGTAAGTCCTCACCCTTCGGGACAACTAATCACCCATTAAATTGCAATCCTCCATTTTAACTCACTGAGTAGGACTCCATGCCCTTGGCTAGAAGCTGTACAATCTGATCTTGGAAAAATGAATCATCTGCTTGAGCCTGGATCACCCTCCTAAAAATCTCTGGAGTAACTGTCATGGAGGATATAAATGATCGGGCCACGACCTCCAAATGTCCCAATTCTTTCCACTTCGCCTTCCATACATCCGCTACCTCAACTACAGGCCTACGACTTAACGCATCAGCAACTACGTTAGCTTTCCCTGGATGATACTATAACTCGAACTAATAGTCTTTCACAAACTCTATCCACCTGCGCTGACGCATATTTAACTCCCGCGGAGTGAAGAGGTATTGAAGTGACTTGTGGTCTATGAATAGGAAGAATTTATCCCCCAACAAATAGTGTCTCCAAATCTCCAAGGCAAATACGATCGCTGCTAGCTCCAATTCGTGGGTGCGGTAATTCTTCTCGTGAGGCTTAAGCTTGCGGGAGGCATAAGCTATAGCATGCTCCTCCTGCTGAATTACTCCACCGAGTCCCTGTAGAAAGGCATCAGTATACACCAGATACTCCACCCTCGGCCTAGGTAAAGAAAGAACTGGCACCGAAGTCAACTTATCCTTCAGCTCATCAAAAGTTAATTGACAAGCATCATCCCATACGTATAGTACCCCCTTGCCAGTCAGATTCGTCAACAGACCCGCTATTTTTGAAAAGCCTCGAATGAACCTCCTGTAGTATCCGGAAACCCCAAGAAACTACGCACCTCTGTCGATGTCGGGGGTTGTCCCCACTCCCTCACTGCCGACACTTTGCTCGAGTCCATGGATATCCTAAATTCTGACACAACATGCCTAAAAAAATGTACCTCCTGTAACCAGAATTCGCACTTCTCATACTTGGCATACAATTGATGCACTTGTAGAGTCTGATGGAACCGTATCAAGTGCTCGACATGTTACTCCTCAGTCTTTGAATAAATTAGTATGTCATCAATGAAGACGATGAAAAACTGATCTAACAACTCTCTGAACACTCGGTTCATCAAGTCCATGAATACGGCTGGAGCATTTGTCAGCACGAATGGCATGGCTCTGAACTCATAGGACCCATATCTCATCAAGAAAGCAGTCTTCAACACATCCTGCTCCCTAATCCGTAGTTGATGATATCCCGATCTCAAGTCTGTCTTCGAAAAGAAGGAAGCTCCCCTCAGCTGGTCGAACAAGTCGTCGATTCAGGGCAACAAATACTTATTCCGTATTGTGACCTTCTTCAACTCTCGGTAGTCCACGCACAATATCAAATAACCATCTCTCTTTTTCATAAACAACACCGGAGCGCCCCAAAGGGAGGTGCTCCTACGAATAAATCCCTGGCCTAATAGCTGCTCAATCTGATCTTACAACTCCCTCATCTCGGCTGGAGCCATATGATATGGTGAATGGGCTATCGACCGAGTGCCCGACATCAAGTCTATAACGAAATCTATCTCTTGGCTAGGAGGTAGTCCAGGTATCTCCTGTAACACATCAGAAAACTCGTGAACAACAGGTATCAAATCCAGGGGAATCACAATCACCGTAGTGGTCTCCTCCTCTATGTAGTATAAATGGGTGGACGATACTCCCTCAGGGCAAGGCATCACCACCAAAAACATCTCCTAACCAGGAATGGTAAAGATAATACTCCTACCAAAGCAATCTACCATGGCCCTATAAGTCGCTAGCCAATCCATGCCAATAATGGCATCATGCTCATGCATATCTAAAACTAGCATATTTGCAAGTATAATCAAGCTACCAATCTCTATACCTACTCCCCGACATATAAAGAAAATCAAAGACCCATTCCCTAATGGTGAGTCTACACATGTCACTGTACTCTCTGTTGTGCTTAATAATCCCGTGGCTTGTGCAAAGCTAGTGGCTATAAAATAATGTGACACCCCAGTATCAAATAAAATATGCCCCATAGTGCCATGGATAGGAAACGTACCCTCAATAGCGAGTGGTGACTTTGGTACTGCTAGCTGGTGGACGTTATAGACACGTCCATACTGAAATTATCCCTACTGAACGGGGGTTATTAGAATAGCTGGTAGAGCTGGCGCTGAGAGGGAGGCTGGGAAGAGCGGCCTCTGTGGCTCATGATGGGCACTCTGCTGCTGTGGGGCCCTATCTCCCTCTGGGAAATCCTGAAATCTATTGACATTCTTGACACATCCAAAGCACCTACCCCTAAAGTTTCCACCCCTCTGTCCCTACTGACCTTGGCCCTGATGGTCGTTACTACCCCGCCACTGGCCCTGCTGGCCATGGTGACTGTACTGGCCCTGTTGGCCCAGTCTAAAGCCCCCATATCCCTGCCTAGAATCACCGAATCGAAATTGCTTAGCAGGTTCCCCTGATGGGAACTCTTATCACTATGGCAGATCTGCCCCTGAGCTACTGGTGCCCCACCAGCACTACTAGCTCCAATCTGGCCTTGCTAACTGGACTCCCCTCTTCGCTTGCTTCCCTGCTGATGGAAGCGATGATTTTGGCAATGCAACAGAGCGGCGTTGATTAAATTAGTGTAAGCACGCAACGACAGATTACCTATGAGATGCTGGTGAATCTTCCAGTCCAATCCATCCAAGAATAACAAGATTTTCATTTCTTCGGTGGGTGCCTCATTTGGCACTATATTGAGAAGTCTCGTGAACTCCTCCTCATACTCTGCAATAGTCATACTCTCCTGCTAAAGATTCAGTCATTTTTTCCTCATCTCAGTCTGCATGGCGGATGGGAAATACTTGCGGTCAAACCGCACCCAAAAAGTATGAATCGACATGATATCCCTCTCCTCCAAGGTGGTGGTGGATTCCCACCACTGTAAAGTGACTCCCACTAGCTTGAAGGAAGCTAGTAACTATTTCTGCACGTTCGTGCACTCATACATTCGTATATGCCTCTGGATGTCTTTCTTCCATTTGCTGGCGATGACAATATCGGAACTACCCAAGAACTCCGAGGGATGTGCCTTCTGAAAGGCATCCCTAACCTTTTCCCATGCCACGGGAAGTTGTGCTGGCACTGACGCTATAGCCTGAACCTGGGGTGGGGCCTGTTGCATCACTGCTAACACTGCATTAACCGCATGAAAAACTATAGTGGCGACCTCAGTTGCATTCATCATTCCCTGAGTCGGAGTTGCTGGCTGCTCGGGCTAGGCATTCCTGTCTCGGGGTTCTCGCCTCGGAGGCATCTGAAATGAAAAAGGATTTTACTAGTCCATAATTATTATTAAATCTCAAATAGCTGAAGACGTAATCGTATAAACAAGAATACAACATTCCTAAAAATAGGTCTCTATATAAAAAAACGCTAAGCTGGAAGCATAATAAGCCGTACAGATCCTAAAGGACTCTAGAACCTGATGCTCTGATAGCACTTGTGACACCCCACCTAATTAAATACGGGGTTATCATTCCTTTATTAAATTAATCAAAGTGCCCAATTGGTTCATTCTTAGCATCACTGTCGTAAAATAATTTTCTTTATTAACCACCTAATAAATAATTAAGCTAAGTGTCAAAACATTTTATTTATAAATTAAGACCTATCATTATGATTTAAAATGAAACCATTTTCATGAACACAATTAATAATATTAAACCAAACCATCCAAATGAAATATTCAAGCTAGATTAAACAATTCAAATAAATAAATCTCAATCACAAGACAACGAAATAAATAAAACAATCCTAATAATATCTAAATCCTAAAATGATAAAGAGTACAAATCTCTCTCTGAACTAAAATGAAATATGGAAACGGGCGACTCATGCCTGTCTGAGAATAACTAGGTACAAGACTGGAAAATCAAGAATGGATTCGTCTACTGCAAGGACCTGCAACTTCCACAATAGTTGCAGTGCGTCGATGGTCCAAAGGTCTAAGCCCGATGCCCCTGTGGCTAGACACCTGTATATATATATATATATATATATATATATATATATATATATATATATATATATATATATATATAAACACACACATATACAAGAAGAAAATATAATAGGAAACGGGTCAGAGCCTGAGTGTAAAACAACTTTAAAAAATGGTTTAGCAAGTATTTAAAATGCTTACTGGCTGAAATGACACACATGTTAGTACATAACACTCTCTTGAGAATTCTCACCTCTCATCTAGTGTGTACGCATATCGTACTACTAAAATGACCCATAATTCCGATCCAATTCTCCTCTCATAAATTCGCAAGATCGTATGTCTATGATTTTTTTAAGATACCATATTCTTAAGGATTATTTAAGTCAATTGGTATTTCTCAACACTGTCTGAAGTTCCAAGCACTTACCATATTTAGGAGCATTTATTCAATATTTATCTACATATACGCATAGTAGATGAATTCCAGGTATAAGTATATATATATATATATATATAAATTACTCATACAATATATATATATATATATACTAATCGGCACCCCACATAAAATCTATGGTGCTGGCATACTCTGCTATCAAGTTCCCGTATCTCAGTAAAAAAGGGAAATACTAGTTCGGGATCACTTTTGAACTGTATTAACACAATACACACATAATGGAGGCTAAGCATAGTTTCAAGTCACTAAGAGGTCGGCACTTACCCTCACGTCTCTTAGGACCGTCTGACTATCATTCTCTGATAGTGAAGAAACGGGGTGGTCCCTATGTGTGTTTCAAATCAAACCAATTTTCATCAAAAATTATCCAACTTTTAATTAGCACCAAACCAAGTTGTGAAAACCAATTTTTACTTTAAACCATTTTTATCTTGATTAATCCTAAACATGCATCTAGTGATTAAAAAAAATAAAATAAAGTAAAGAATACTCACAACTCCGGATATACGAGGAAAAAACTCAAAACGGGAAAATAACCTCGAACGACCCAAGCCAAACAATCACTATGAACAAAAGTTTTACAAAGACAGAATAAACTTACTCAATGACTCGATCCCCACGGGTCTTAATGCTCCTTCTAATCTTCTACCATTCTTCAGTAGTCCCCACGCAAAAATTCTGTCTTCCACGATACCTGTCCACAACACACGCGTCCACGTATGTCTTGGTGTCCACTGAATGGCTTTGATACGTCTACGATGTCAAACAAGAAGTTCTTCTCTTTTCTTCACCGCAAAACCCTGATGTTCAATTGTAGAACAAACCTTCTTGGTGCAGCAAGATCAAATAAACATATAATAATGATAACTCGGATGTTTGCAAACTCTAAGGATGTGTTTAAGCTTCGAAACCTTCGAAAAACATGTGCAAAACTTGTACTGGATTGTAAACTGTTTTTCCAGAATGCACACTTGTAAACTCTGACGAAAACACGCTTTAAATAGGAATTAAGAGCCACCTTGAAAACTGTGTCGCTCGAACGAGATAGGCAAGTCGTTCGCACGACATAGCCATCTCGCTTGAACGAAGGACATATGTCGTTCGAATGACAGTCCTGTCAGTTTGACTTTTTTGTCTTTTTGTTTAAAACATCTCTTCCAAAAGAGATCCAAATAACTCAAACTCTATTTCAAGCTTATCAGAATAAAACGTAGTGTAAACATTTAAAACACTTTTAAAAACATTTTAAAACATTTTCCTTATAAAAATTACATCCTTATCTTTTATAAAAACAATTCCGAGCACCATTAATTATACGCATTCATACCTGTGTGATCTCGAAATGTAATAAACTTTGAAGACGAATAAACTTGCACCAATAAAACTACGGCATGATTAATTCTTTGAAGCTTTGTCGCAACGTCTTCAATTTCTTCAATACGTCATAAACCAAGTGGGAACATGACAAAATAAAATCTTCTTATGACATATTACAAGCACAACTTTGTTCACGGAATTAAGTCAAAACAATACAGGGACTCAGTTGGAAATTTATGTCCGTACAAATCTCCCCCTTTGACTATTCCGGGATAAAACTAAACCAGTGAATGCCTAAGCCGATCCATCAAGACGTATGACTCCTAAATCCCATCCCATAAACCCAAAATCAAAAATTATAGGACACGGACTAGTATATGTAGCACTGACAAGATTTAACTGTCTGAATGTGATGTAGACTTGAAATCTCGAATCGCTGAAGCATACCTACACACATGAAATAGACAAACAAATACCCAGTGAAGTATGGAGGAACAAATGAAACCAATATATATATATATATATATATATATATATATATATATATATATATATATATATATATATATCCAAATGATCCCAAACGACAATAGATACCATTATGAATAAACTCTGAAAAATCATTTGTTAAACAATTGAGCAACAAAATGATGCCAATTTATACTACTAATTTGTAATACCAATGTGTAAAATATTGAAACAAAAACATGCTCAAATATCCCCCTACATCACATACGTCTCTCCGACTTTTTGTCTCGAATAGACAATTTGAGATTTGAAATCGCTAGATAATCATGAACAACCAGCTAAATATGATCAAGTAATGACAAATCAGTAGTTAGTAAACCAAGGAATCAAACAAAGAATATAGAAATCTAATCAGGTGTGATAAACTGATTATATGCATAATATTAATATGAGACAATATAGCCTGCATATAAAACAGTCAGTCCAGAAAGCTTCCAGCAGTACCAAAAATATCACAAAAATAAACCAGTGGACTGCAAACCAGAAACGAAGCAAAAATCCAGACTGTCGTTCGAACGAGATGAGGACGTCGCTCGAACAAGACTTCGCGCGATATGGTAATGTCCCTCGAACGATTTCTCGCGACAAGCCAAAATTTCTCAGTTTCCCAGAAATATCTTATATTTTTGCCCAGTGAAAAAATTTCCAGTAAAATCACAGTGGAAGGGCCCGACAGTAGCAAAACAGTGCTAAAACAGTAAGCTTTTAACACAAAACGCAAAAACTCATAAAAATTAAAAATGCGAGTTACATGCAAACATAGTATCGATGTGTCAAACATGGATATGGAATGTATGGGCGTGAAACTACAACAAATAAGTCATAATTCCAACACATCAAAAAGATCAAGAAGCTCTAATTGATAGCGATAAATCATCAAACTTTATCATAGCCATATGACAATTAAAGTGTGAGCTTAATGAACTAAACATACTACATGCACACAAATCCATAATTTTGACGATTCTACAAACAATAGCGTCAAATTGCATTGTTTCAACATTAGGATTAGTTGTGCAAACCCGTTTAAATTTTTAATCCATCCAAACTACCTCAATAATATCATATTTTCTTTGGAATGAACAAACTAATTTGTCCCTTTTCTTAGCATATTTCATTTTCTTTTGGGCTCTTTTAAATGGTGGCTTTCACGACGAGTTAATTTTGAACTCTCGTAGCCCTTTCCCGTGAAACACTCATCATTTTTTCAATTAGGTACCAATTCAAATCCTCACGGTAAACGTTTTTTACATGCGCACTTCTCCTTAATTCTACTTACGCATATATGACAAGATTGAGATAAGAACACCTCACCAAATTCAAATATGCAAGAGAAGTCAAACATCCATATAAACTTGTGCATGTTTGCAATGTTGGCATATATACAAAGTCGAATCAAACTGCATATCAACTTCGAAACTACCCCATATAAACAATGGTTAAGATCATTCTAAGCATCGATAATAATGACCAAATGTCCTAGCCACGTGGATAATGAAACGATTGGGGGGGGGGGGGGGGGGTCCAAGCACACCAATATGCCACATCAAACACGTAAACTCAAAAACAAAAATCGAAAATATTTTTGGATTTTTAAACATATTTTGACTCAAATAAAAGAAAAATCTTTTGGGGTCTTCAAAAATTTTCTTAAAAACAAAATCTTTTTATATTTTGCAATAAGGACTCAAACAAATGAAAACTATAATACAAAATGATACACAAGTGATTATACTAGCAATGAATATATCATGAAGCAAACTTGTATATGACAAACATGGAAACACTATCATCCTTTAGATTTAGCATGGGAAGAATCAAGTGCAACCAAATGAGAATCATGAAGTTTTATTCCTAAAGCCACTAAATTCGATTTCCTAACCCAAGTAGGTGTAAAACGACGCATGGGGGTTTGGGGAAACGGGGAAACTTTATTCCTAAACTTCCTAGGAGATTGTCTAAGGTCGTAACAATAACGCCTAAGGTGACCTTTCCTACCACAAAACGTGCAAGTGTAGCGATGGTGGGAATGATTACCTATATGTGGACCTTTTCTAACCTTCCTAGTGTTTCTCACACGTGCGAGGGGAATGGGAACAACTCTCTCATCAAAACCTATACCTCCCTTATCTCCCTTAATTTGGACGGTGCCTAGGATTTTATCTAACTTCTCCGACCTAACCTCCAAATCAAACTTGACTCTAGACGAGTCTCTCAATCTCTCCTCTAACTCATGAATCCTAGACTCGAGCAAACGCCTAGACTCCTCAAATGCTAACATCTCCTTTTTCAAAGACTCCATCAAACCGCGGAGATTATCTCTCTCTTTCTCCACAAACTCTAGTTTCTCCCTACACTTCTTCTCTCGTTCCCTAAGATCCTTAATCAAACTATCATTATTTTCCATGGCACGCTCATTTAACTTAGCTTTCAATTTTGCATTTGCCTTTTTCACTTTCACAGTCTCGGCATACAACTCATTAAATGCAACTTGCAACTCTTTCACATCTACCTCCTCTTCATCACTCTCTTCACCCTCACTAGCATGGGATTCACTCAAAACCTCCTTGAAAGGGTCATTCATATGAGAAACGTCGTCGCTCACATGACATGCCATAAATGCAACAAAGTTACGATCAATGGGGAAACTCTCTCCCTCTTCTGGATCACTATCACTTAAGGTGGTACTATAAACAATGGGTTGCTTTCCCTTTTTCTTAAGTCTAGTGGGACACTCCTTAACTTTGTGACCGTACCCCTCACACCCAAAACACTTATCCAACTCATCTCTCTTGGTCTTTTCAAACTTATCCTTAGAGGTGGGATCAACTTTGCAGTTCTTGAATTTTTCAAATTTCTTGGCATCTTTCGATTGCTTTTGAAACTTAATAAATTTTTTAAATTTCTTTGCCAACAAAGTTACATCCTCAAAATCGAAATCAGAATCGGAATTCGAAACATTAATTTCCTCCTTCCGGGTTTTCAAAGGAATACCCTTTTCTTTCTTAGGCACTTGCTTGGAGGTAATCATGTCGATTTCATACGCTTGTAAGTCACCTACAATCTCTTCTAGTTTCGTCGACTCTAACTTACCCAAGGAGTTTAAAATAGTCACTTTCACATCAAACCTGCTAGGCAAATACCTAAGGATTTTCTTAATGACACGGTTATGAGGAATTTTCTCGCTTAGGTTAAACGACGAGTTGACAATATTGGACAACCTAGCATAAAACTCATCAAAAGTCTCACTTTCTAACATCCTAATGGTCTCAAACTGTGTAGTGAGATTTTGAAGTTTTGACGCCCTAACCGTACTAGTGCCCTCGTTAGTGAGTGCCAAAATATCCCAAGCCTCTTTTGATGTTTCACAAGTCATAATTCTATTATATTCTTCTGGTGTGACATGTGAAGAAATAACGTGAAAACCCTTGGAATTATATTATGAAAGTCTATTTTCAGTTTCGGTTCATGACTCGACAGGCTTTAAAGTAGTGACCTCACCTATAACAGTGACAAGGGGTGTCCAACCTTTCTCAACAGCTAGCCACACACGATCATCAATAGATTTTAATGCACTTTTCATTCTCATCTTCCAATAAGTGTAATTAGTGCCATAAAAAATAGGAGTTCGAGAAAATTCGTTATTCCAAAATTCATCTTTGAAAACACATGAGATCACAAAAAAAAAATTAAGTTTTCTATCTATGATACTAATTTGAAGAAATGGGGTGGTCCCTATGTGTGTTTCAAATCAAACCAATTTTCACCAAAAATTATACAACTTTTAATTAGCACCAAACCAAGTTGTGAAAAATAATTTTTACTTTAAACCATTTTTATCTTAATTAATCCTAAACATGCATCTAGTGATTAAAGAAAATAAAATAAAGTAAATAATACTCACAACTCCGAATGTACGAGGAAAAAACCCAAAACGAGAAAACAACCTCGGACGGCCCAAGCCAAACAATCACTATGAACAAAGGTTTTACAAAGACAAATTAGCCTTACTCAATGACTCGATCACCACGGGTCTTAACGCTCGTTCTGATCTTATACCGTTCTTCAATAGTCCCCATGCAAAAATTCCATCTTTTACGATACCTTTCCACAACACACGCGTCCACGTATGTCTTGGTATCCACTGAATGGCTTTGATACATCTACGATGTCGAACAAGAAGTCCTTCTCTTTTCTTCACCGCAAAACCCTAATGTTCAATTGTAGAACAACCCTTCTTGGTGCAGCAAGATCACATAAACATATAATAATGATAACTCGGATCTTTGCAAACTCTAAGGATGTGTTTAAGCTTTGAAACCTTAGAAAAACATGTGCAAAACTCGTACTGGATTGCAAACAGTTTTTTCACAATCACACTTGTAGACTCTGATAAAAACACGCTTTAAATAGGAATTAAGAGATGCCTTGAAAACTGTGTCGCTCGAACGAGATAGGCAAGTCGTTCGCGCGACATAGACACCTCGCTTGAACGAAGGACATATGTCGTTCGAACGACAGTCCTGTCAGTTTGACTTTTTTGTCTTTTTGTTTAAAGTGTCTCTTCCAAAAGAGATCCAAATAAGTCAAACTCTATTTCGAGCTTATCAGAATAAAACGTAGTGTAAACATTTAAAACACTTTTAAAAACATTGTAAAACATTTTCCTTATAAAAATTACATCCTTATCTTTTATAATAACAATTTCGAGCACCATTAATTATATGCATTCATACCTGTGTGATCTCGGAATGTAATAAACTTTGAAGATGAATAAACTTGCACCAATTAAACTACGACATGATTAATTCTTTTAAGCTTTGCCGCAACATCTTCAATTTCTTCAATACATCATAGACCAAGTGAGATCGTGACAAAATAAAATCTCCCTATGACATATTACAAACATAGTTTTGTTTACGGAATTAAGTCAAAACAATACAGGGACTCAATTGGAAATTTATGTCCTTACAGATAGCCTGTACCAAGGAATCCAATGTTCTAGGGTACGAGTCAATATCCCCCATAAAGGTCCCATTGAGATAAGACTGTCCCAACGCAAAAACCTCCGTGATATCCAGTATCGCGGGTATGATTTTACACACACACACACACACACACACACATATATATATACATGCATTCGGTTATATATATACATTTTCCCAATGTTCTTTTAGGAATACCCACGACCCATAATAATATTCTATCCATACGTGGCACAAATCACCCAAGTCCTACGTATAATTAACCCATTTCTGTTTATATTCAATTGTTACCATTTCATAAGTACTTATCATCCCTAGAAGCGTTTTCTTTTACTAGATGTAAATTCAGTAGGTGTGCCCTCACTAACATACTGGTCTAAGTCTTTCTTAAGTCTCACAATACCTCACTTAACGTACGCATGATTTCTAATAAATTATATGCCCCCGTTACCCCACGGTTACATCTCGTATAAAGTTACATTCACCGAAACCTACTTATACCCTACTGGTCCTCCCCATGACCTATTATGGTCTTTAAATTATATCCAAAGGTCCCTACGCATTTTAATCGGGGTAACATAAAAGGGGGAGAAATGTTCAGTTTTCAAGAGGATTCGATGGATCGATAAAAAGCGGTTGATCGATCGAACCAGTCGATCAATCGACATTCTTGAGTCGATCGATCGATCGAGTTGTTCTTGCCCAAATTCTGCAGTTCTATACCTACGGGATTCTTCCATAAATTTTAATCAAATCGCCATTAGTAAGTCCCAAACTCCCAACCAAACATAAGGAACATTATATGAACAATTATCCATGATTTCTAACGTAAAACTTCCATTAATTCATCATCATCAAATCATTTGAATTCAAGAAACTATCCTTTAACCCTAGTTTATATTATTACACATGAATTCCATTGATATTCAGATTCCTATCTCTACTGGGCATCAATTTCGTGTTTACCAATATAAATCCAACAAGGGAATCATCCTAACATGATTTCTATTTTGCAATTTTCAATAATTTATCCCAAACATCAATTATATTTTATTGAAACATAAATATTATCCTCCTACACTAGCATGGGTGTAATATCAACCAAGATTACAGCAAGATAGATACTTACCTCAGATATGAAGGTCTGATTCTCAGGTGTTGATGGGTATGGTTGCGTCCCTTGTTTCCCGATCTACGCGCTGGTGGTGGAAGATGGCAAATGTGGTGTAGTTTGGTGGCTATCCTCCTTGGAAGGTTTCTCTCTTTCATCTTCCTTTGCCTCTCTGCAACTCTACAACTTATAACCCTCGAGGACTCTAACTCCCATATGATATACCCCTTCACTTTTCGTCCATAATTAAGCCTTAAAAAGAAAAATTACTAAAATACCAGCACGAGTTATCATTAGGCCTAAAAACGTCCCAAGACCCAAACTAACCCCCCGGGTACACTTTTCTGACTATCTCGATCCGTATGGACACATTGGCGCACTCGAAATGACCTTACGGATGACTTATAATTTAATTACTTCTTATTCCATTAATTTAGTCCCAACACGACATATGTGCGTCCCGACTTAATTTCTATAATTGTCGTATTATTCACTCGCGATAATTTTAATACATTCAGTTCTACTCAATAAGTAATTTCCACCAAATAATTATTAACTCTCGTCACGCTAGTAAATATTTATTTTTAAAATCCAGATTAATATTATATTAATTTCCCAATTTAATTTAATTAATCCCATAATAAAATGCCATAAAAATACGGGTATTAAAAATTCTACTGCTGATGTTCCTTTTCTTCCTTCTGCCCCTGATGCTCCTGTTGGTGACCAGGGAATAATCATTACCCCGGTCGAGGGAGGTATGGTTGGTGTTGAGACAGGCAAGGCTGTTGTTGATAAGGGGAAAGAGCCAGCCGCTTCTAAGCAGGTCGATGTCACCAACTAGGCTCTTAGGTCTCCTTTTGTATTTTTGCTTTTTCTTCTTTCCGCTCAATATACCTGTATCTGGACAACGCCAATTTTAATGGAATGAAGAAGTTATTTTTCTTGCATTTGCTAATATATGTATTCTGTGTCCTCTTATGCTTTGTAGTTTGTTGATCTTGATGATTATATCCTTGCTACCTCTCACCTAGGTCAAATTCTTGGTTCTAATGTGAGCGACCAAGTTTGTCGAGATTTTATCAAAATCTGCAAATCTCTTAGGGCAAGGAATAAGGACTACAAAGATCTGTCTGAACTGGTTGTGAATCTTAAGGATCGACTTACAGAGATGGAAGAGATTAGTTTCTCTGTTCAATAAGAGGTGAATGCTCTGAAGGCGAAGATTTTAAATGCGTATGAAATTAATAAGGTTGGGGAGGTGCTACATCAGGAGAATGATGATTTAAGGAGGAAAGTTGCACGCCTCAGGGAGAACGCATCGAGCATTTCTCCTGCAGTTATTCTAGGTTCTTCGTCGTCATCCAGGTGACGAGGTAGAATTGACAATAGTGGTTCCTAAAGGGAGATTATCGAGATGAAAGGAGATGTTCGTCGAGCGTATGTGATAGCTGCTGGGCTTCAAAGGGACATCACTAGACCGAGTCACCTATTCAAAAAAGGTCCTCGACAAGTGTGGGCATATAGATACAACAAAGGCTGGACAAACTCTCCCACAAAGATAAAGGAGGTTGGGGAGCTGACCTTTATTATAGGGTGGCTAAGTATCCTCTGGGAGTTAATGGTGCCCAAGAATTTTGCCCTCTGGTACAGGCATGAGATCACTCCCTCGTTCTTAGAACCAAGTCCATTTATAAGGGATGACTGCTGGATCCCAATAGATGTTATCTCGAGGCAGCTACTGGAGCTAAGCTCGGAAGACGTTGAGGAGGATTTTTCCCCTTAGCTTGATGATGGTCGAAGAGTGCGAGTAGCTAACTACTTTGCTCAGTGACCTGGACCTCCTTAGGATTTGATTTATTTTATCACTGTTGCATATGTAACTATGTAACCTTTAGCAATAAAATATTTATGTTTTGGGCCAAGGCCGACTAAGCATATGTTGTATGTTTTCTCATTTATTAGTAATCTCTAGTTATCTTGGGCATCTCGGCCGACTAAATGTGGCTTAGAGTTTATTTTCAAATGAGTATTCTCCTAGTCCAGTATATCTTAGCCATACCATTCAACCTAACTGTACCATTAAGGTCACGTCTCACGTTGCCTTAGCCCTAAGTAGGTAAATGGTGAGGATACACCTGATTAATGGGAGATCCACCCGAGCAGGATTTTAGAGCCAAACTATGTTGGTGGATAACCTGGGTTGGACATGCTGCCTAAGGATCCCCTATAGGTCTTTATTTATTGCCGGAGCATCCTAGGAGGCAAATTGTATTATTAATAAAGACCTGATGATGGTTATTATATGTCAACCCTGCTAACTATGCTTTGGAGAAGTTGAGCTAGTATAAACCCAACCACTATGGTGCAATCACAAGAGGCTACCTCAAGAGATTTTTTTTACTGGAACAAGTTAACCAACTTACTATAATCAATGATCTTTATCATATATGTTATAACAGTGAATCATGTAACTTCTAAAGAGTTAATATAATAAAATATATTTGAGAAACCAAATATATATAGAATGCCAAGGTCAATCGAGTTTTACTGATCAAAGTCAATAACAGAGAACAACATTAATTTGTAAATGAAAAATTGCCTAAACTAATGGTGTATAGATAGAGAAATCTATAAGTAGAATTTCTTCAGGTTGTCCTCATTCCAAGCTCTTCGTATCTCCTTGCCCTCCAGCGTTTCCAAGTGATAGGCTCCTTGCAGGTCGTCCCTTATCACCTTGAACGGTCCTTCCCAATTCGGCCCCAACTTGCCATCTGATGGTTTTATAGCACTGCCAAGGACTTTCCTTAGGACATAGTTCCCAACTTGAAATTTCCTTGGATTGTCTTTTTGATTGTACTATTTGGCTAGTTATTGCTGATAAAAAGCCAGTTTAACTAGAGATAAATCCCATCGCTCGTCGGCTAAGTCAAGTTCAGCGAGCAATGCTTCATTATTGTGGCCTAGGCCAACCAACGTAGACCTCATGGTGGGGAAATCGGCTTCTAGTGGAATAACTGCTTCCATTCAATATGTGAGTGCAAAGGGTGTTTCCTTAGTTACTCGCCTTGGGGTGGTGTGATAGTCCCAAAGGATGTGGGGCAATTCATTCACCCAAGATCCTTTGGCCCATTCCAGGCATTTTTTTAGTCCATCGATCACTATTTTGTTAGAAGCCTCAACTGGACCATTGCTCTAGGGATATGCCATGGAAATAATGCCTAATTCCATGATCGTTGCAAAAAATTTGAAAGGGGACACTCTCGAACTGGTTCCCGTTGTCAGTAATAATTGTTCTTGGTATTCCAAAGCGGGTAATGATGTTTCTCTATATAAACCTCATCATGCCTGCGTCTCTGATATTTTCCAGTGGTTCCTCTTTTATCCACTTAGTAAAGTATTCTATGGTGACTAACAGATACTTTCGATTGCCTTCTGTAGTAAGCAGAGGACCTACGATGTCCAAACCCTATTAGGCGAAGGGCCATGGGTTGGTTAGTGACTTTAGGTCGCTGAAAGGCTGGTGGCCTATGGGTGAGTTTTTTGGCATTTCTTACACTTACGAACGTAGACTCCAGCATGCTTCTGCATGTATGTCAACCAATACCTTTCCTTCATTGCTCTAAAGGCCAGCGACCTCCCTCCTACGTGACTTCTATAAATTTCCTCATGAAGTTCGTGCAGAATTTGCTCGACATCTTGTGGATGAATGCACTGGAGGTAGGTCTCGGTGAAGGATCACTTATACAAATTTCCATCAGGAGATAAGTGAAAGAGAGCATCTTTGACTCTTAACTAATGAGTCGACCTCTTGTCACTTGGCATTATATCACTTCATAAGTAGTCTATAATGGGATCCATCCATCTTGAAACCTTTTCAATGTGGAGAATATTCTCGAGATTTAGTGGCTCAATGGTCTAATCAATGTTAGGTTGCATGAGGAAATCTATTTGGATTGTTCTTCTCTACTCAGAGTCTATTACTGAGCTCAGATCTTCTAGCGCATCCGATGGGTGTTCCATCCACTAGGGAACTGCTAAACATCCATTCGATCAAAGTTTAGCTATTAGTCCCTTTATAACGGCGAGATAAGCCGCCATCCTTTCACAATTTGCATTAAAATCACCGTTTATCTGGTTGGATACCAGTTGCGAGTCACCGAAGACTTGAAGGTGCCTTACCCCTAGTAATTGTACTTTACGTAGTCCAGCGATTAGTGCCTTGTATTCTTCCTTGTTGTTGGAGGCTTTAAATCTAAGTTTAATTCCCTGCCCGAGCATCATATTTTTTAGAGTTACTAGGACGATTCCTACTCCTACCCCCTTTGAGTTGGAGTCTCCATCAACGTATAAGGTCCAAACACTTGGTTCCTGTAAGTTTTCCCTTCATCGATTTATTTCTGGTTGATCACATGGTGGTTCACCTGTGAACTCAATGATGAAATCGGCTAGAATTTGCCTCTTGACGGCTGTTCTTGGTTAAAAGTGAATGTCAAACCTTCTGAGCTCGACTGACCACTTTGACAGTCTGCTTTCCTTAGAACAATTTGAGGGGGTGCGAAGTAACCACAAAAATGGCGCGGGCCACAAAATAATTCTTTAATTTCCTTGAGGATATCACCAGTGCATAAGCGATCTTCTACAATGGAAGGTATCGTTGCTTGGCTTCTAAAAGGGTTTTGCTTGCGTAGTAGACTAGGTGATGGCTCCCCTCTATCTCACATACAAAGGCAGAGTGCACAACATGGTCTGATACTACAAGGTAAAAATATAAAAGGTCATTCTCTCTGGGAATCACGAGCAAAGGGGCCTACTAAGATAGGCTTTGAGTTCTTCTAAGGCCCTTGAGCAGTCCTCGTTCCATGTTACGCCCTTGTTTCTTTTTAAGAACTGAAAGAATGACTGGCACTGCTCTGAAGACTTATAAATGAACCGGTTCAGCGTGACGAGCATTCCTGTGAGCTTATGTACATTTAGCACTATTTGAGGGGGCTAAACTTTATTGGTGGCGTCAATCTAGTCGGGATTTGCCTCTATTCCTCTCTTGTTGTTCAAGTATCCAAAGAATTTTCCTGACTGGACACTGAAAGAACACTTGCGTTGAGCTTCATTCGGTATTTCCTGAGGATTTTGAAATTTCTTTCCAGGCCAGAGAAGTGATCGTCCATGAGCTTGCTCTTGACGTGCATGTCATCGATGTAAACCTCCATAGAATCCCCCATTTAATCTTTCAACATCTTTGTAACTTGTCTTTGATAGGTCGCTCATGCATTCTTAAGGCCAAAAGGTATAACTTTATAACAATACAAACCAATAATGGTTATGAAGGAGGTCTTATCTTTATCCGACACGTGAAGGGGAGTTTGGTGGTATCCATAGTGACCATCTAAAAAGCTCATCCTCTCATGTGTTGTTGTGGCATCGACCAGTTGATTAATCTTTGGAAGGGAAAAAATGTCTTTGGGACATGACCTGCTGAGGTCACTGAAGTCGATGCAAACTCTCCATTTTCCATTGCTCTTTGGAACTACTACTGGGTTGGATAACCATTTAGGTAACTGAACTTCCCGTATGGAACCTGCATCCAGTAGCTTCCCGACCTCTTGTTCTACTGCTTTAGCTTTCTCTAGGGTTATTTGGCGAGCCTTCTGTGTGACTAGATTGAAGGATGGTTCCACATGTAATCAATGATAAGTAATGATGGGATCAATCCCAGGTAGCTCGTAGGGCTCCCATACAAAAACATCCAAGTTTCTCCATAGAAAGGTGACTAATTCTTTCTTCTTGCGATCGGTCAAGGAGGTACCAATCAAAAACTTCTTTACATAAGATCTACTCCCAGCTGCGACTTCTTCCAGGTCTTCAACGACCCTATCAGAGGGAAGGAGCCTGGTCTCCTCCACTCCCGGTCGATCATACCTTAGCGGCTATTTGGAGGGCACCAACCCCTCCTGGGCTTCCTCCTTGCTTTTTATTTCTTCCACTTTCTTCTCCTGCTTGGGGCATATGGCCATGATGAAACACTTCCTTGCCTCAGCCTGGTCCCCGTGGATCTCAACCACTCCTTAATCAGTTACACACTTCAATTTTTTATCATAGGTCGATGGAACATCCTTCATTGCATGGAGCCATCCCCTGTCGAGGATGGCTTGGTACGGTGATTCGATATCAACAACAAGAAACTCAATCATTTTTTAAATACTTTCGGACCTTACTGGCAAGATGATCTTTCTCAGAGGGACTATAATTTTTCCCATGAAGTTGACCAACCGAACAGTGGCTTCCTTAAGGTCGTCTATGCTCAGCTTTATCTTTCTAAATAATTCTAGGTACATTACTTTGGACGAGCAGCCTTAGTCGAGGATCAACCTATTGATGTCATAGTTGGCTATCCCGAGTGTAATAACCAGTGCGTCATGATGAGGGGTTCTCACCCCCAGCAAATTTTCACCCGTGAACACAATATGCTTATTGTAATCGATGCCCTCTGGTCGTCGACGCTTCCCTGCTGAGTCTTGACTGGGTCAATGTGACAGGCCTGCATAACTGCAGTAAGCTTCTTAACTTCCATATGAGAAGCATTTCCTTGAATTTGTTTGAGGTCTGACCCCCCATGTATTACTATGAATTCGTGGCCAATATCCTCCTCGAGGACATTATCGGGCCTCTACTCACCGTTTGCTATTGCCTTATCTATCCTCTTCTCCATAAACTCATTAAGGTGCCCGACTTGGGATAACTCCTCGGCGTGATACTTGAGGGATTTACAATGCTTAGTCGTGTGACCTCCCTCCTTGTGGAACGTGCACCTTAGTGCGTTATTACGTTTGGAAAGGGTCTCCTCCCATCTTCTTCGGCCATTTAATATATGGATCCTCTTTGATCTTTGAAAGAATCTTGTATATCGGCTCCTTGAAGACTGTGTTTACAGCCTGAAATGCCTTCGAGGCATCGTTTTTGTTCCCATTCTTGGAGCCATTTTTTCCCCCATTCTTGTTCCCTTTCTTATGTGGTTCATTTTTCTCAACTCCTTTGCCAGCCTTCGCACGACCATTATCCCCTACATTGAGATGGGTTACATCCTCAACTTTGGCATATCACTACACCAAAAACAGCAATTTGGCACACCCTGATGTTAAAAATCTGGCAAAGTTTTAAACGGGCAAAGTTAAAATCTGGCAAATTTTGGCACTGTTTTAAAGTGTGCCAAAATTGAGTACCCTTGATTAAAATATAAAAGACCCTACAAAAATTATTAAGTTTACTTTCCCTCTTCTCTTTCCTCTCTCATCTTTCAATCTCCTACTCCCCGACTCTCTCCCTCCCCTCACCCTCTTACCGGCTCCAGCCACTCCGTCCGGTAAATCTACACTCTCTCTCTACTGCGGTAAGGCTACAATCTCTCTCCCCTCACCCGTTTACCTACTCCAGCCGCTCCATTCGTCCGATATCACACTCTATCTCTACTGCGGCATCCAGCTGCTCCGTACGGCTATGGTAAGTCACTCCCGTCCAACCTCAATCATGTATTTTGTCCTGATTTCATGTATTTTGTCCTGGGTGATATGATTTAAACAATTTCCAGAGTTTTATTGCAGATTGATAACAAATATAATCTCCTAATGATATGATTTGAGAACCCATCACCGTAATTTAGTAAGACTACTCGGTTACTGCCTTAATGGACCTAAGAAGCTTCTGGTATACAAATACAAGAGCAATGGTTCACTTGCAGATATACTCTTCACGCCCAAAAATTAGCCAAATTGGGACGAAAGAATCAGAATTGCTCTTGACATTGCTAGAGGCATCCTCTAACTTCACGAAGAGTCAGAAACACAAATCATTCACTGCGACATAAAACCTCAAAACATACTCCTAGATGTGTACAGAGCTGCAAGAATTTCTAACTTTAGATTGGCAAAGCTCATGAAGCCAGATCAGGGTAGAACTTTTACTGGGATCAGAGGAACAAGGGGTTACGTTGCGCGTGAGTGGCACCGGAATTTGCCTGTGACGGTAAAAGCAGACGTTTATAGCTTCAAGATTGTGTTGTTAGAAATCATAACTCGTCGAAGGGGTGTGGAATGTAACCTTTCTGAGGACAAAGTTGTGCTAGAATAATGGGTTTACAAATCTTTCGAGGATGGGGAGGTGGGTAAGTTGGTAGGTGATGAGGTGGTGGACAAGAGAAAACTTGATACAATTGTAAAAGTGGGCCTTTGGTGCATTCAAGATCAGTCGTCACTCCGTCCAACAATGAAAAAAGTTCTATTGATGCTAGAAGGAACTATAGACATCCCGGTTCCTCCCAGTCCTACATCTTTTCTAAGATCCATATAGTTCCTTTCCTTACCCGTCCCACCCCCACACTCCACCCCACCCCACCCAAAAAAAAATTCCTCTTCCATGTGTACTTCAATGAACTAAAGCTTAGTAAATAAGGATATTAGTGGTTGAATCAGAAAAATTCTCATGTGAATTATTTGTATATCTAGATTATGCAAGTTTTTACCCGCTTTACGTGTAATTGAAATGTTATCATGTATGTTCTTCCCCATTTCAATTTCATCACAAAATCATCTTCAACCTATCTATTTACAAATTCATTTATGTTATATATGATTCTTTTTTTTAATAATGTGGAAAAAAGGAGATCAAGTAATTTGCTTGGTGGACCAGAGTCTTCAGCTTTCAGCAGAAGCCAAGCGTCTCAATTTCGATCACAGTCGCAATCTCAACAATCGTTCTCGTCTCAGCACGGAATGTTTTCTCAACTCTCTTAGAACTCTCTAGACGAAACCTTGATAAATGATCATGTTTACTCTCTCTCTCTCTCTCTCTCTATATATATATATATATATACACACACACACACACACACACATACACACATATCATGCTTGATGACAACTGGATAAGTGTTTAGACCAAAACTCGAAAAGTTTTTTGCTTGTTTAAAAAGAAAAATTCAGATCTCTTCTTTTCGTTTGTGTATAATGGATTGTGATTGTGGATTATTGAAGCTGAGGAATATATATCTGCTAAATTTGCTGAGTCAGACTATAAACTTGATTGATTCATTGTTTTACTTTTTGTTTAAACAAAGGCATGTATAACAAATAATTAAAGTGTTACTTAAAGTGATAAGTGTGTACTTTGAAACTTTAATTAACTGGAAAAATCTAACGAAGGAATTAACACAATGATAAGTTTCGTATTTACAGTTCTCAAATCATATCAACGTGAAATTGTTCAACCTCAATCATATCATCTACTTTTGTCTTCCCCAAGAAAATATGGTTTGTTGCATTGTCGACTTAACAAGACCTCTATACCTCCACCATCAATTTAGGAGTTTTACGCTTTAATATGCGCTTATAGTAGCTTCAAAGTAGTGCATCCGTCCCAAGTTAATAATCCTTTTTTATTTGTTTTTAAAATCCTCATTTTCAAATCAGGATTATTAATTTCGAATGAAATAGTATTAAAACAAGCCGTTAAAGGGTGAAAATCTAAACTAGCCCCCATAATAGGCACGGACACCTCGTACAGGACCAATGTAACTTGTAGAAACTGCCCGTATAATCACCGGTTTTCCAATTTGAGAATATGACGATAATTTGAAAATATCTAGATTAGGTTTAAAACCAAGGCGTTAAAGGGTGAAAACCCAAACCAGCCCCCAAACGGACTCGTAAGATGCAAAAACACCTCGCACGGGACCAATGTAACTTGTAGGGACTGCCCGCGTAGTCACGGGACTCCCGGTTTGAGAATATCACGATAATTTGTAAAATCAACACTTACGGACTTAAAAATAATCCGTTAAAGGGTGAAAACCTAAAACATCCCCCAAACATCCCCGTAACAGGCATGAACACCTCGCACGGGACCAATGTAACTTGTAAGAACTGATCGCATAGTCACGGGTCTCCCGGTTTGAGAGTATGTCGATAGTTTGTAAAAATCAATACTTAGACTTAAAAACAAGCCATTAAAAGGTGAAAACCTAAACCAGCCCCCAAACATCCCCGTAAGAGGCACGAACAGCTCGCACGGGACTAATATAACTTATAGGAACTGATCGCGTAGTCACAGGTCTCCCAGTTTTAGAATATGATGATAATTTGAAAATATATAGATTAGGCTTAAAAGCAATCCCTTAAAGGGTGAAAACCTAAACCAACCCCCAAACGTCACCGTAAGAGGCATGGACAACTCGCACGGGACTAATGTAACTTGTAGGAACTGACCGCGTAGTCGCGGTTCTCTCGGTTTGAGAATATGACTATAATTTGAAAATATCTAGATTAGGCTTAAAAACAAGCCCTTAAAGGGTGAAAACCTAAACCAACCCCCAAACGTCACCGTAAGAGGCACGGAAACCTCGCACGGGACCAATTTAACTTATAGGAACTGACCGCGTAGTCGCGGTTCTCTCGATTTGAGAATATGACGATAATTTGAAAATATCTAAATTAGGCTTAAAAATAAGCCCTTAAAGGGTGAAAACCTAAACCAGCCCCTAAACGTCACCGTAAGAGGCACGGACACCCGAGACCAATGTAACATGTAGGAACTGATCGCGTAGTCGCAGTTCTCTAGGTTTGAGAATGTGACGATAATTTAAAAATATCTAGATTAGGGTTAAAAACAAGCCCTTAAAGGGTAAAAACCTAAACCAGCCCCCAAATGTAATCGTAAGAGGCACGTACACCTCACACGGGACTAATGTAACTTATAGGAACTGACCGTGTTGTCATGGGTCTCTCGGTTTGAGAATATGATGATAATTTATAAATATCTAGATTAGGATTAAAAACAATCCCTTAAAGGGTGAAAACCTAAACCAGCCCCCAAAGTCACCGTAAGAGGCACGAAAACCTCGTAGGGGAGCAATGTAACTTATAGGAACTGACCACGTAGTTGCGGTTCTCTCGGTTTGAGAATATGACGATAATTTAAAAATACCTAGATTAGGTTTAAAAGCAGGCCCTTAAAGGGTGAAAACCTAAACCAGCCCCCAAACGTTACCGTTAGAGGCACGAACACTTCGAACGGGACCAACGTAACTTGTAGGAACTGACCGTGTAGTCATGGGTCTCCCGATTTGAGAATATGACAATAATTTGAAAAAATCAACACTTAGACTTAAAAACAAGCCGTTAAAGGGTGAAAACCTAAACGAGCCCCCAAACGGCCCCATAAGAGACACGAACAGCTCGCACGGGACTAATGTAACTTGTAGGAACTGACCGCATAGTCACAGGACTCCTCCTTTGAGAATATAATGATAATTTGAAAATATCCAGATTAGGCTTAAAAACAAGCCGTTAAGGGGTGAAAACCTAACCAGCCACCAAACGTCACCGTAAGAGGCCCGAACACCTCGCACGGGACCTTGTAACTTGTAGGAACTGTCCGCGTAGTCACGGGACTCCCAATTTGAGAATATGATGATAATTTGCAAAAATCAACACTTAGACTAAAAAATAAGCCGGTAAAGGGTGAAAACCTAAACCAACCCCCAAATATCCCCATAAGAGGTACGGACACCTCGCACGGGACCAATTTAACTTGTAAGAACTGAGCTCATAGTCAGGGGACTCCCAATTTGAGAATATGATGATAATTTGCCAAAATCAACACATAGACTTAAAAACAAGCCGTTAAAAGGTGAAAACCTATACCAGCCCCCAAACGTCCCTGTAAGAGGCACGAACACCTCGCACGGAACTAATTTAACTTGTAGGAACTGATCGCGTAGTCACGGGTCTCCCAATTTTAGAATATGATGATAATTTGGAAAATCAACACTTAGACTTAAAAACAAGCCGTTAAAGGCTGAAAACCTAAACCAACCCCCAAACGTCCCCGTAAGAGGCACGAACACCTGACACAGGACAAATGTAACTTGTAGGAACTGACCGCATAGCCGCGATTATCTTAGTTAGAGAATATGATGATAATTATAAAATATCTAGATTAGGCTTAAAAACAAGCCCTTAAAGGGTGAAAACCTAAACCCGCCCCCAAACGTCACCGTAAGAGGCACAAACACCTCGCACGGGATCAATGTAACTTGTAGGAACAGACCGAATAGTCACGGGTCTCCCGATTTGAGAATATGATGATAATTTTCAAAAATCAACACTTAGACTTAAAAACAAGCCCTTAAAGGGTGAAAAGCTAAACCAGCCTCCAAACGTCCCCGAAAGAGGCACGGACACCCGTCACAGGACCAATGTAACTTTTAGGAACTGATCGCGTAGTCGCGGTTCTCTCGGTTTGAGAATATGATGATAATTTCAAAATATCTAGATTAGGCTTAAAAATAAGCCCTTAAAGGGTGAAAACCTAAACCAGTCCCCAAACATCACCGTAAGCGGAACGGACACCTCGCACGGGACTAATGTAACTTATAGGAACTGACTGCGTAGTCATGATTCTCTCAGTTTGAGAATATGAAATTCATTTGAAAATATCTAGATTAGGCTTAAAAACAAGCCGTTAAAGGGTGAGAACCTAAACCAGCCCTCAAACGGCCTCGTAAAAGATACGAACACCTCGCACGGGACCAATGTAACTTGTAGGAACTGATCGCGTAGTCATGGGAATCCCGATTTGAGAATATGATGATGATTTGAAAAAATCAATACTTAGACTTAAAAATAAGCCGTTAAATGGTGAAAGCCCAAACCAGCCCCTAAACGGCCCCGTAAGAGGCACGAACACCTCACACGGGACCAATGTAACTTGTATGAACTGACCGCATAGTCGTGGGTCTCCGGATTTGAGAATATGATGATAATTTCAAAATATGTAGATTTGTCTTGAAAATAAGCCATTTGAGGGTGAAAACCCAAATTAGCCCCAAAACGGCCCCATAAGAGGCACGAACACCTCGCACGGGACCAATGTAACTTTTATGAACTGACAGCGTAGTCATGGGTCTCCCGATTTGAGAATATGATGATAATTTTGGAATATTGAGATTAGGCTTAAAAACAAACCGTTTGAGCGTGAAAACCAAAACCACATGCCAAATGGCCCCGTATGAGGTACAGACACCTCGCACGGGACCAATGTAACTTATAGGAACTGATCGCGTAATTGCGAGTCTCCCGATTTGAGAATATGATGATAATTTCAAAATATGTAGAATAGGCTTGAAACCATGCCGATTGAGGGTGAAAACCCAAACCAGACCCCAAACGGCCCCGTAAGAGGCACGAACACCTCGCACGGGACCAATGTAACTTATAAGAACTGATTGCGTAGTTGCGTATCTCCCGGTTTGAGAATATGAAGATAATTTCAAAATATGTAGATTAGGCTTAAAAATAAGTCATTGCATGGTGAAAACCCAGACCATCACCCACACGGCCCCGTAAGAGGCACGAACACCTCGCACAGAACCAATGTAACTTTGACGAACTAACAGCATACTCACAGATCTCCCGGTTTGAAAATATGATGATAATTTCAAACTACATAGATTAGGTTTAAAAACAAGCCGTTAAAGGGTGAAAACCCAAACTAGCCCCCAAATGCCCAGTAAGAGGCACGAACACCTCGCACGGGACCAATGTAACTTGTACGAACTGACCGCGTAATCGCGGGTCTCCCAATTTGAGAATATGATGATAATTTCAAAATACGTCATTAGGCTTAAAAATAAGCCGTTGGAGGGTGAAAACCCAAACCAACCCCCAAACGGCCCCGTAAGAGGTACGGACACCTCGCACGGGACCAATGTAACTTATACGAACCGATCGCGTAGTCACAGGTCTCCCGGTTTGAGAATATGATGATAATTTCAAAATATCTAGATTATTCTTGAAAACAAGCCGTTTAAGGGTGAAAACCTAAACCAGCTCCCAAACGGCCCCGTAAGAGGTATGGACACCTCTCACGAGACCAATGTAACTTGTACGAATATACAACATAGTCACGGACCTCTTGATTTGAGAATATGATGATAATTTGATAATATATGGATTAGGCTTAGAAATAAGCAGTTGAAGGGTGAAACCCCAAACCAGCCCCCAAACGATCCCGTAAGAAGCACTAACACCTTACATGAGACGAATGTAACTCATAGACACTGATCAGGTAGTCATAACTTGCGTAAGATATTAAATTTTAGAATATAATAATAATTGCAACTCCTATATGTAATTTTTTAGCTTGAGTAATCTTTTTTTATAAATTACTTGGTTATTAATATCGTACCTTTTTTGTATCCTATTTTTTTTGCAGGATAACATTTTATCGTTAGCATTTAATCACGTGGAACACAAGGAGAACTCAATGGTTTACAACAAGGAGTTTATTCATGACTCTATTTTTTTGTGTTATGGCCGTGTGGGCTTTTGTAGTTTTATTGTTAACTTTTATGGCCGTGCGGGTTTTTGTAAGTTTATTGTTATATTTTGTGACCGTACGGGCTTTATATTACGCAGGTTTTATATCAGCAGGTTTTAGAATGCCTAAAAAATAGAGGAAACTCTGCCCAATTTTTTTTTGGTCTATGAACTACTAAAGACTTGTAATATTTTGAAGTTTGTATGTACATTAGTTTATTAGTAACGTGCAAGATTTGCAATTTGTGAATTTTCTCGTTTTCAAATAATTTTTTTTCTTTTATCCAAAAATTTGGCACAGTTCAAAACCGTGCCAAAAGTGTATCAAATTTTGGCACGGTTTTGAACTGTGCCAAAGTTTATCAAAATGTGATCAATTTGGCACAGTTCAAAACTGTGCCAAAAGTGTGCCAAAAATATCAAATTCTGACACGGTTTAAAAGTGTGACAGAAGTTTTCCTATTTGGTCAAATCTAGCACACTTTTAAACCGTGCAAAAAAAAATGGCCATTTTGGAACACCTGATTCTGGCACAGTTCAAAACCGTGCCAGATTTGATCTGGCACAGTTTTAAACCGTGTCAAATTCTTGTTTTTAGTGTACTGTATTTTTCAATACGAGCCATCAAGACATCGATGGATGCAGCCTCCTTCTTAGTTATGGATTGGTGCAGGAGGCAGGAGCTCGGAAAATTGATTTTGAAGAATTCTACAGTGACCTTCTCCGAGCAATCATCAATTTCATTAAATACTTCCTAATACCTCTTCGCGTACTCTATGGGGTTCTCTTACAGATTTTTTTTCATAGTAAGCAGTGCATCCATCCACTTCGGGTAAGAGCTGCTTGTTATGAAGTGAGTTGTAAACTGCTCAACCAAGGATTTTAAATTTCAGATGGACCTATGAAGTAGCTTCTCAAACCATTTCTGGGCCATATCGTGCAGCCTTAAAGGGAAGATTCGACATATGTGCGCATCATGAGCGCATCATTGTGACTCCATAGAGTTATACCTCGGTGGTATTTCCCGATATGGTCAATGGGATCAGTCTTCCCATCATAAATATTGAACCTGGGAATCGTGAAATTCTTCGAAGCCTCTTCTTCTATTGACCTTGAAAAGGGGACTTTATTTGGGTTTTGAGAGCTGGCCTGGTTAGCTCTCTCATAGATCTGGCACAGCGATGAGCTGGGTGCTAGTCCATCTCCCTCTAGACCAAACTTTGTATCTCATCGTTCTACTGACCAGGACTCCTGTAACGGCGGGCAGTTCACTCATTCAAAATGGTCATCGTCTAACTAGTGCCTCTCTGTTCTTTCTAACCCACACCTCGGGCTCCTTCCTCGACTATGAGACTTGCTCGCCTGAGGGTTAGAGTCCGATTGTGGCATCGCCTTATGCTTCGATCGAGTTCTATCTCAATCCTTTCCAGGTGACTTTTGAGGCGAGCATTTTCATCTTGCTATTCATGAGTAGCCTCCTCCTGCTCATGGAGTCTGGCCTCATAGGCGTCTATCACCCTAGAGATCTGCAGTGACCTGGGTGGCCCCTAGCTTTCTTCGTAAACCTGCCTCCCCTGGTAAAGCCTTGGGTTTGAATGGAGAATTTCAAACCTTACCCTTGGAGGGTTAGGATGTTATTAAATGTCTCATTCTTAAGGGATGTTACAACTGTAATGGGACATTGTTGGTTCTTATTGGTGAAGGTTTTTGTAGGAAAAGGAATCGTTCCCCACACACGGTGCCAATTATGGTGACGAAAATCTCAACACAAATCATTATTGAAGGAAAATAATCACCAAGATAATAAGAGTAGCAACAATCACAATCACAATAACATAACGCAAGAATATACGTAGTTCGACAAATTTCTTACGTCCACGGAGAGATCTACTATTGTATTAAGTAACTCTCAAGAATGTTTTTTTCATATCCCATCTTCCCCGGGCCAGGGTTACAATATATATTCAGATTCAAGAAAGAGAGAGAGAGAGAGAGATAATGCTGGAAGCCAGCACGTTAACCCAGTATCCCTTGAATATCTCCTCTGAGATTTTTGGGGATGGAGTTGGTCATATATTTTTACTATAACCGTCACTCGGGACACATAAGTTGGGCCAGATGCCTTTTACTATTCATTTGGGCTTACCCGACTACAATTATAGGCCTGGTCGACAAAAGGGGTACCCACAGTATTATATGTAATGATTAGTTTACATAATTTGAAGAGTCAATTTGGTTTGTCAATGGAATAGCGTAATCGAAATTCTTAAGTGGGTTAAAGATATTCTGCCAAAAGAGAACATGTTTCTAGACAATTATCCTACGATGAAGAAGAGTTGTAAGGGTTTGGGTCTGAAATACAAATCTATTCGTGCATGCAATTATGATTGCATATTGTACCGTAACGACCATAAAGAGAAGGATGAATGTCTTGTATGTAATGAGCCTAGATATGTGGTTTGTGAGAATGGAAAGGACAAAGCTGCAAAAAACTGTAAGTCCCACAAAAGGTGTTGAAGTATTTTCCACTTGGGCCATGGTTAAAACAATTTTTTACTATACTGTGGATAGCGGAAGCCATAGCATGGCACGCTCGATGTAAGGTGGTTGGGAATCTGATGCTTCATCCAGTTGATTCACCCATCTGGAAATTTTTAAACGCACAACACCATGAATTTGCAAAGGAACTGTGAAACGTTCATATTACAATCTCAACCGATGGGTTTAATTCTTTCCTTAATCTAATTACTAGCCAGAGTTATTGGCTAGTTCTCCTGGATCCTTTAAGTCTCCCTTCAACATTATGCATAAGAAAGGAGTTCACATTGTTGTCTTTGTTAATACTCGGGTCGAAGTATCCCAATGATAATATTGATATATTCTTAGAACCATTAATCAAAGAACTTAAAGAGTTGTGGGATAAAGGCCTGATGGCGTTCGACTCTCATAAGGGTGAAGAGTTCACACTTAAAGTAAGATGTGGGCGATCCACGACTTTCCAGCTTATAGGACCTTATCTTATTGTAATGTTCATGGTTATAATGGATGTCCCATATGTGGGGAGGAAACTGAAGCCTGTTGGCTAAAACATAATAGTAAGATGAGTTACACAGTTCATCGTAGATTTCTATCGACCAGTCACCATTTTAGGAACGACAAGTATAACTTTTTGCCTGTTAGTCACGAGTGCAGAATGCCACCTGCTCAACTTTCTAGTCAGCAGATCGATGAGAAGGATACGACTTCAACTATAGAGAATATGTACGTAGATAAACACCTCCAGTTTGTAAACATGAAGCATAAAGCTAGGGGGTTTCGAACGTTCCTAGTAAAACGAAGTCATGGTCTAGGCGATCAATATTTTTTTATTTTTCGAATTGGAAAGATCATCGTGTAAGTCATGTAGTTAATGTGATGCACACAGAGAATAATATTGCAGAACATCTGATAGGAACATGTATGGGTGGATATTATTCCAAAGATGAAGATCAGAACCGCCTAGATCTACAGGAGATGAAAATAAAGAAAAAACTATGGTTAAAAAATGATTCTACAATAGGAAGAATTGTCGTTTAGGAACCATAAAGCGGTGAGGGTGTTCAATCCTCGTAGAGAACGAGTGATCGAGGAACCTGGTGAGTTTGAGGATGAATTACCGTTTAGGAACCTTAAAGAGGTGAAACTATCAAATCTACAATACAAGCAAGCAGCTCGTTATGTCTTTGAATCGCAAGATGAAGTCTAAGACTGGAGAGAGTGAGTATCTATTGAATTCTTCTTCTTTAATTATATGTTTTTTATATTTTATGATCTAAACTCTATAATTTATCGGTAGGAAGTACGAGAACGAGATTGCCTAAAATCAAAGGAAAAATTGCACGACAACTAATTTTAGGGCACGGTTATCAAAAGAGGTAAATATCACATCTTATGTGTGCGGTTATTTATTCATGTGTGCGGTTATTTATTCATGTGTGATAAAAACATGCCCTAATAAAAATTCATTAATAAATGCAACTTCTAAAAAGAGGTGATGTCTCTTCCAGGCTTGCACGCCTAACAAAAGGCCCTAGTTTTCGTGTGAAAGAGTATAAGAAATTCCGCACTAACGGTTTTGATTCTGTTTTATATCCATATGAGGAAAAGCTTTTGACGTAAAATAGTGGAATATCAATTTCTGTCTTGACCACCTGTATCACTAGAAAAAGTGATAAAAATCCAAAGAATATGGTGATAACCTGTTATGGGACAATCGAACAAATCCTAGAACTTGATTACTTAGATTTCAGATAAACCGTATTCTATTGTGATTGGGTAAAGGTGGAGGATACAACAAATGCTTGCAAAGTTGATCCTGACTCCAAACTTATTATGGTAGATTTATCAAAGTTGAAGAGTAAAAATCGCATAGTCGACGAGCCTTTTATATATGCCTTTCAGAACGTAAAGAAGGTATTCTACTCAAAGTGCATAAATGATGGCAATTGATCTATTGTTGTGCATGCACTAAAGGGTATGACTATTGAAGTGGATGCATTAAAGGCTCGAAAAGAGTTGCAGTCAGCTCTTGATGACGACCATAATTTCAAGGATCTTTTAGTTGATTTAGAGGAAGATTGAGTATCAAAATATTATGTTATCCTTGTCAATCTTATTTGTATCCAACTATGATATTGACATTGTATTAGCGCTTTAATTTGGTGTATGAATGTTTAGTTACTTTTAGGCAAGTAATTTCGACCCAAATCTCTCAATCTCAAAGGTAAACCCTATTTTTTGTATTTTTGATTTAAACACTAATGTATATCTGTGTGTATGTGTGTATAATTTTATGAATGTGTGCATTTCTGTGTAAATGTGTATATGAATGTTTAGTTACTTTTACGAATGTTTAATATGATTTATGTAAGTTAACTTTCGATAATATCTTTTGTTCAGTCGAATGTTTAGTTACTTTCATAAGACGCTTGGTTTGAGAATAGAATCATTTGAGTTTGTGAATGGATCAAATTGACCCAACTCAATTTCCATGTGTTCCTATACATATACATTTGGTGATTAGTTTCATTAATGCAGAGTTCATAAAATGAAGTTAAATTAGCTTGGTTTTATTAAGATTGTATTAAACAAACTAATCACACATGTACATGTAAAAGAATACGTTGAGGGCTCCGGGATCAATTTGGTCTAATCACACATTTAGAAAACTCTATTTAATTGTCTTCTTGGATCGCAGGAATCAGGTACTCTTTACTTTAACTTAAGTAGTTATATAATTGATATGCATTATCTTTTAAAACTTTTATATGATAAAAGGAGTACAGGATAATTATTGATTTTGTTTGGTTTGGTTGTTGGATAATTATTGGTTGTTGACTTGTTGTTGGATAGTATGTTAGAAGGAGTACGTGATAATTATTGATTTTGTTTGGTTTGACTGTTGTATAATTATTGGTCGCTGGCTTGTTGTTGGATAGTATGTTGGAAAGAGTAAAGGACAATTATTGGTTGTTGGCTTGTTATTAGTTTTTGGTTGTTGGCGTCATGCGAGGTGTTGGCGCCTCTCACGGGGCTGTTTGGGGGGAGAGTGTTTTGGTTTTTCGCCCTCCAACGGCATGTTTTTAAGCTTAAGTCTAGATATTTTTAAATTATTGTCATACTCTCAAACTAAGAGTCCCGTGACCATGCGAAAATATAATTTTGCAACTGAAATAGCTTGTAATTTTGCAATAATATAATTCCGCAACTGACATAACTTGTAATTGAAGCAAAGAACGACACGACCCCGTCGTGAAAATCTTTCGTACCTGACCTTTGGTTTCCTTTACATAACAATCACTTTCTCGCTTATATTAAGTCTTCTCTTTATTATGAAAATCCCCACCAACAATATGGTATTTGAGAAGGAGAGCGTGGAATCAAACTATAGTTGCATAACAAGCCTTACTTCTCCTCACTCTCCTCAACAAAATCGAACACCACCATCCAAATTAGTAATAGGAACACTTGTTATAGTTGTAAAAAGCCAAGGCACTGGTCCAAATACTGTCAAGACAAACTCCAAAGAAATTAGGAGTAACTCGTAGGAATCGACCGTGTTGTCAAAGGACCCTCGATCTGAGAGCTCAACCCAATTTCAGAAAATCTACACTCAGGCTTGAAAACCTGTCGTTAGAGGGAGAAACCCAAAAAAACCCACCAAATGACCCCGTGAGCGACGCCAACACCTCGCATGGAACAAATGTAACTCGTAGGAACTGATCGCGTGGTCACGGGAACCCCGGTTCGAGAGCACGACCCAATTTTCAGAATATCTACACTTAGGCTTGAAAACATTCCGTTAGAGGGAGAAATCCCAAAACACCCCTCAAACGGCCCCGTGAGCAACGCCAACACCTCGCACGGGACCAATGTAACTCATAGGAACCAACCGCGTGGTCACGGGACCCCCGGTCCGAGAGCATAGTCCAATTTTCAAAATATCTGCGCTTAGGCTTGAAAACATGTCGTTAGAGGGCAAAAACTCGAAACACCCCCCAAACGGCCCCATGAGCGGCGACAATACTTCGTACGGGACCAATGTAACTCATGGGAACCGATCATGTGGTCACGGGACCCCCGGTTCAAGAGCATGAAGATAATTTGATAATAACGTCTTGCTCTTAATAAAAGGGTCTCGTGACCACGCGGGCTTTTATAATTTATTGTTTAACATTATGGCCATGCGGGGTTAACATTACATAGGTTTTAGAATGTCCAGAAAACAGAGGAAATTCTGCCAAATTTTTTTTAATATATTTAAAACTGGTCTCGGATTAAGACGTGACCATCTCTATTTGTTATCACGCATAAACAGGGTCACGACTTAAGGCCGTGACTATTTAAGTAAGGTCAAAGCGTGGGCCACGACCTTGATCCGTGACCATTGTCGTGACCATTTTCATATAATGAAGGATGGGTCATGGACATGAGCCGTGACCAGATTTGTGACCATTCTCACATATTAAAGAATGATACCAAATGTATGTATGGGTCACAGCTAAAGTCCGCGACCATCTGCCATGACCCCAAGGTTCGTGGACCATTGTTTGGTCAGGGATTTGGGCCGTGACCCACGAAAATGGTCATGCTCGAAATGGTCACGACCCTTGGCCGCGACCCACAATCCTGGTTAGGGTTTTTGGCCGTGACCATTCTCCTAATATGGTGTAGTGGTAACTTTCACTCCATTTTGTCCAATATTGGTTTGAATGTTGGGTTCAATGATAGAGTTTGGGGTTTTGCATGTAAAATGATCAAGAATACCAACCGTTTGAAATGAAGGGGTAAATACTATTTTACTCTTGCAAAATTGACATGTGAGAAGCACATGACGTTTTTGCTGTCAAATTACAACGGCTCAATTGACGAAATCCCTTTTTTGGAATGAGTGACATAGTTGAGGGACTGTCTTGGGTCAAATATAAGATAAGGGACTATTTAAAAACTTTACCGATAATTCAAGGACTAAAAAGGAAATTTATCCTTTTATGAGCACCACCATCAACCCCCTCTTATGTGCCTCATACCTCACAAAATACACATTCGTCCTCATTTTGATTCAACACCTCATTCATCAAAAGTGTAGTCCTATAAGAAGCATAAAAAAACCCTAAATCTCTTCTCTCTCACCACCGTCCTCACATAATCCAACACCCCCTTATATGGACTCTCACTCATCTACAACCTATAAGGGTAAAAACAACATCACTCGCCAAAGTAGCAAACACCCCCTCCAAAATCATTTTTAGTGGAAAATGATTTTTTACAGAACCATTGAACCATAAGTCAAGGTAATAAAGGCTGATGAAGTCGTTGGATTTGAGGATGGATTTGATGGTGTGGCACATGCCGACGGTTTTGGTGGGTCGGGAGTCTAGGGCTTGCATACAGGTTTTTATAGTGTCTTTTGGAAACATGGTAATGTTCTATTATGTCGGCTATTGAGCCGATAATATGAATTGTTAGAAGTGGAGGTCGATGTGGGAGGGTGAGATGGTTATTTCAGGGTGGTAATATGGGGGGCTCAGGTATGGGGATAAATTGAGATTTCCCTAAAATTAGGGCTAGTGGTTGGGTTTGGAAAAAAAAGGGTAAAGAATAGGGTATTTTTATCTAAAAAATAGACTTTTGTTAAAAGAAATAAGGCACTGAGAGAATTTTAAAGAGAGGAAGAGTTCTCATTAATTGGTGTCTAACAAATAAGGGGTCACCCCTTATTTATAGTACAAGTCGATAGAGTTCTAATAGGAGTGGACATCCACTTAAATAGGATATATACAATATTTATAACACTCACCCTTGGATGCACCATTCAATGATTATTGCCTCATTAAAACCTTACAAAGGAAAATCCATTGGTAAAAAACCGTAGTGAAGGAAAAAGGGTACAATTTATTGTGATCCTTGAGTCGGTGTTGGGCGTGCTTAATGTTGCCTCGTTAAAACCTTTACTAGAAAAACCCAGTAGGACAAAACCTAGTTAAAGGAAAAAGAGTATAGCGGACAAATGTCACAAATTACATGCTCTTGTATCCCCCCTAATAAGATGCTCCCCCTGATTGATATGTTCAATTTCACTGTTGGTGGAGTCGATGTATTCCAATCTCGTACACGAACTTTTGAAATGTTGCCTTTGGTAGTGACTTTATAAAGAGATCATCTAGGTTATCACTTGAATAAACTTGCATGACTTCAATATCATTTTTCTTCTGAAGCTAATGAGTGAAGAATTTTTTTGGTGAAATGTGCTTGGTTCTGTCTCCTTTAATGAATCCTTCTTTAATTTATACTATGCATGTTGCATTGTCTTCTTAGATAGAACTTGGATGATCTATAATAGAAGGCAGTTGACAAGAACTACGAATATACTGAATTAAAGATCTCAGCCATAAACATTCACGGCTAGCTTCATGAAGAGCCAAAATTTCAGAGTGGTTAGAAGAAATAGCTACTTAAGTTTTTTAGTAGAACGCCAGAAAATAGTAGCATTACCACAAAGATATACATAACCTGTTTGAGATCGACCCTTATGAGGATCAGAGAGATATCCAGAATCTCCATAGCCAACTAATTTGGAACTATTAGAATTATATGAATAAAATAAACCCATATCAGTGGTTCCACCACTACACCAAAAACAAGAATTTGACAGGGTTTAAAACTGTGCTAAATCAAATATGGCACCGTTTTAAACTGTGCCAGAATCAGGTGTTCCAAAATAACCATTTTTTCTGGCGCGGTTTAAAAGTGTGCTAGATTTGACCAAACAGGAACACTTCTAGCACACTTTTAAATCGTGCCAGAATTTAATATTTCTGGCACAATTTTAAACTGTGCCAGATTGAGCACATTTTGATAAACTTTTGGCACAGTTCAAAACCGTGCCAAATTTTGATACACTTTTGGCACGGTTTTGAACTGTGCCAAATTTTTGGATAAAAGAAACAAAAATTAATTATTTGAAAACAAGAAAATTCACAAATTACAAATCTTGCACGTTGTTGATAAACTAATGTACATACAAACTTCAAAATATTACAATTCATTAGTAGTTCACAAACCAAAAAAAATATTGGGCAGAGTTTCCTCTATTTTCTAGACATTCTAAACCCTGATAATATAACACCTACGTAATATAAATCCCGCACGGCTACAAAATATAACAATAAACTTACAAAAGCCAGCACGACCATAAAAATTAACAATAAAACTACAAAATCCCGTACGACCATAACACAAAAAAATAGAATCACGAATATTAACGACATTAAATAAAAAAAATACCTTGTAGTAAACCATTGACTTCTCCGTGTGTTCCACGTGAATAAATGCTAACGATAAAATGTTATCCTACAAAAAAAAAAATAAGATACAAAAAAGAGACGATATTAGTAACCAAGAAATTTATAAAAAAAAGCTTACCTCAAGCTAAAAAATTACATATAGGAGTTGCAATTATTATTATATTTTAAAATTGAAAATCTTACGCAAGTTATGACTACCTGGTCAGTTCCTACGAGTTACATTGATCTCGTGTGAAGTGTTAGCGCTTCTTACAGAATCGTTTGGGGGCTGCTTTGGGTTTTCACCCTTCAATGGCTTGTTTCTAAGCCTAATCCATATATTATCAAATTATCGTCATATTCGCAAACCGAGAGGCCCGCGACTATGTGATCAATTCCTACGAGTTACATTGGTCCCGTGCGAGGTGTTCATGCCTCTTACGGGGCCGTTTGGCGGATGGTTTGGATTTTCACCCTCAAACGACATGTTTTTAAGCCTAATCTAGATATTTCCAAATTATCATCATATTCTCAAACTAGGAGACCCGCGACTATGCGGTTAGTTCCTACAAGTTACATTGGTCTCGTGCGAGGTGTTCGTGCCTCTTACGGGGACATTTGGGTGCTAGTTTGGGTTTTCACCCTCAAACAACTTATTTTTCAATCTAATCTAGATATTTCCAAATTATCATCATATTCTTAAACCGAGAGACCCACGAATACACAATCAGTTCCTACAAGTTACATTAGTCTCGTGGGAGGCGTTCGTGCCTCTTACGGGGCTGATTTGGGTTTTCACCCTCAAACGGCATGTTTTTTAGTCTAATTTAGATATTTTCAAATTATCATTATATTCTCAAACTGGGATACCCGTGACTACGTGGTCAGTTCCTACAAGTTACATTGGTCCCGTACGAGGTGTTTGTGCCTCTTACAGGGACGTTTGGCGGCTGATTTGGGTTTCCACCCTTCAACTGCTTCTTTCTAAGCCTAATATGTATATTTTCAAAGTATCATCATATTCTCAAATTGAGAGTCCCATGACCACTACACCAAACCTGGCGATTGGTCATGGCCAAAATCCCTGACCAAAGCCGTGGGTCGCGGACTTGGGTCGTGACCATTTTGGGCGTGACCATTTTCGTGGGTCGCGGCCCGAGTCCGTGACCAAAAAATGGTCACGGTCGAGAGGGGTCACGACAGATGGTCGCGGACTTAGGCCGTGACCCATGTCGTGACGGGGCGCGGCCCTCATCCGTAACCCACAACCATGACAAATTGGTCGCGGCCAAAGTCCGCGACCCACGCCCGTGACAAAAAAAAATAAAAAAAATTGGTTGCGGCCCTAATCCGTGACCCACAACCGTGACAAATTGGTCACGGCCAAAGTCCGCGACACACGACCGTGACAAAAAGATTAAAAAAATTGGTCGCGGCCCTAATTCGTGACCCACAACCGTGACAAATTGGTCGCGGCCAAAGTCCGCGACCCACAATCGTGACAAAAAAATAAAAAAAAAATTGGTCGCGGCCCGAATCCGTGACCCATAACCGTGACGAAAAAAATGGTCGCGGACTTTGGCAGCGACCATATTTATGCGTGATGAAAAAATAAAAATGGTCATGGACAAAGTCCATGACCATATTTAACTACAATTTTTTAAAAAATGTATTTTTTTTATCCAATCCTAAAATTGGGGGTCCTGTGAGTGCACCATCAGTTGCTACGTGTAACGTTTGACGCGTACGAGGTGTTACAAATATTTATTATTGGCAAAACAATTAAAAAAATCACAAATTGCGAATCGAGAACGTTGTTAATAAACAAATATATATAGAAAGTTATAAAAATTACACGTCTTAATAATTCACAGACCAAAAAAAAATTGGGCAGAGTTTCCTCTATTTTCTAGACATTCCAAAACCTATAAATGTAAAACCTACTTATTATAAAGACCGCATGGCTATAAAATTCAACAATCAAATTATAAAAGCCCGCACGGCCATAAAACTAAACAATAAAAGCCCGCACGACCATAAAACTAAACAATAAAAGCCCGCACGGCTGTAACACAAAAATCAAAATCCTGAATGTCCACAACTTATAAACAATCTTCATGCTGTAGACCATTGCCTCCTTCGTTTGTTCCGCGTGCAAAAATCCTACAAATGATGGGATACATAAAAAAAAATATCAGTAACCAAGTAGTTTTACAAAAAATTTAATCAACAGAAAAATTGCATATATGAGTTAAAATTATCAGTAACCAAGTAGAAATAAGCAAATTACCGTCGTATTCTCAAACCGGGAGTCCCGCGGATGCGGGGTCAGTTCCTACGAGTTACATTGGTCCCGTGGGAGGCGTTGGTGCCACCCACGGAGACGTTCGGGGGTTGTTTCGAGTTCTCACCCTCTAACGCCATGTTTTTAAGCCTAAGTCTATAAATATGCAAATTATCGTCGTATTCTCAACCCGGGAGTCCCGCGGCTGCAAGGTCAGTTCCTACGAGTTACATTGGTCCCGTGGGAAGTGTTGGTACCACCCACGGGGCCGTTCGGGGGCTGTTTCGAGTTTTCACCCTCTAAGGCCATGTTTTTAAGCCTAAGTCTAGAAATATGCAAATTATCGTCGTACTCTAAAACCGGGAGTCCCGCGGCTACGGGGTCAGTTCCTACGAGTTACATTGGTCCCGTGGGAGGTGTTGGTGCCACCCACGGGGTTGTTCGGGGGCTGATTTGAGTTCTCACCCTCTAACGCCATGTTTTTAAGCCTAAGTCTATAAATATGCAAATTACCGTCGTATTCTCAAATCGGTAGTCCCGCGGCTGCGGGGTCAGTTCCTACGAGTTACATTGGTCCCGTGGGAGGTGTTGGTGCCACCCACGGGGACGTTCGAGGGCAGTTTCAAGATTTCACCCTCTAACGCCATGTTTTGCTTAAGTCTACAAATATGCAAATTACCGCCGTACTCTCAAACCGGGAGTCCCGTGGCTGTGCGGTCAGTTCTTATGAGTCATATTGGTTCCATGGCAGGTGTTGTGCCACCCCCGAAGCCGTTCAGGCGCTGTTTCGGGTTTTCACCCACTAACATCATGTTTTTAAGCCTAACTCTAGAAATATGCAAATTACCGCCGTATACTCAAACCGGGAGTCCCGCGGCTGCATGGTCAGTTCCTACGAGTTACATTGGTCCCGTTGGAGGTGTTAGTGTCACCCACGGGAACGTTCGGGGGCTTTTTTGGGTTTTCACCCTCTAACGCCATGTTTTTTAGCCTAAGTCTAGAAATATTCAAATTACCGTCGTATTCTCAATTCGGGAGTCCCGCGGCTACGGGGTCAGTTCCTAAGAGTTATATTGGTCCCGTGGGAGGTGTTGGTGCCACCCACGGGGACGTTCAGGGGCTGTTTCGAGTTCTCACCCTCTAACGCCATGTTTTTAACCCTAAGTTTATAAATATGCAAATTACCATCGTATTCTCAAACCGGTAGTCCCGCGACTACAGGGTCAGTTCCTACGAGTTACATTGGTCCCGTGGGAGGTGTTGGTGCCACCCACGGGGACGTTCGGGGGCAGTTTCGAGATCTCACCCTCTAACGCCATGTTTTGCTTAAGTCTACAAATATGCAAATTACCGTCGTACTCTCAAACCGGTTGTCCCGTGGCTGTGCGGTCAGTTCTTATGAGTCATATTGGTTCCATGGCAGGTGTTGGTGCCACCCCCGAAGCCGTCCGGGCGCTGTTTCGGGTTTTCACCCACTAACGTCATGTTTTTAAGCCTAACTCTATAAATATGCAAATGACCGCCGTATTCTCAAATCGGGAGTCCTGCGGCTGCGTGGTCAGTTCCTACGAGTTACATTGGTCCCGTTGAAGGTGTTGGTGTCACCCACGGGGACGTTTGGGGGCTGTTTTGGGTTTTCACCCTCTAACGCCATGTTTTTAACCCTAAGTCTAGAAATATGCAAATTACCGTCGTATTCTCAAACAGGGAGTCCCGCGGATGCGGGGTCAGTTCCGAAGAGTTATATTGGTCCCGTGAGAGGTGTTGGTGCCACCCACGGGGACGTTCGGGGGCTGTTTCGAGTTCTCACCCTCTAACGCCATGTTTTTAAGCCTAAGTCTAGAAATATGCAAATTACCGTCGTATTCTCAAACCGGGAGTCCCGCGGCTGCGGGGTCAGTTCCTACGAGTTACATTGGTCCCGTGGGTTGTGTTAGTGCCACCCACGGGGCCGTTCGGGGGCTGTTTCGAGTTCTCACCCACTAACGCCATGTTTTTAAGCCTAAGTCTAGAAATATGAAAATTATCGTCGTATTCTAAAATCGGGAGTCCCGCGGCTGCGGGGTCAGTTCCTACGAGTTACATTGGTCCGGTGGGAGGTGTTGGTACCACCCACGGGCCCGTTCGGGGGCTGTTTCGAGTTCTCACCCACTAACGCCATGTTTTTAAGCCTAAGTCTATAAATAAGCAAATTACCGTTGTATTCTCAAACCAGGAGTCCCGCGGCTGCGGTGTCAGTTCCTACGAGTTACATTGGTCCCGTGGGAGGTATTGGTGCCACCCACGGGGACGTTTGGTGGCTGTTTCGAGTTCTCACCCTCTAACGCCATGGTTTTAAGCCTAAGTCTAGAAATTTGCAAATTATCGTTGTATTCTCAAACCGGGAGTCCCGCGGCTGCGGGGTCAGATCCTACGAGTTACATTGGTCCCGTGGGAGGTGTTGGTGCCACCCACGGGGACGTTCGGGGGAAGTTTCGAGATCTCACCCTTTAACGCCATGTTTTGCCTAAGTATAGAAATATGCAAATTACCGTCGTACTCTCAAACCTGGAGTCCTGTGGTTGTGCGGTCAGTTCTTTCGAGCCATATTGGTTCCATGGCAGGTATTGGTGCCACCCCCGAAGCCGTTCGGGCGCTGTTTCGGGTATTCACCCACTAACGCCATGTATTTAAGCCTAAGTCTTCAAATATGCAAATTACCGCCGTATTCTCAAACCGGGAGTCCCACGGCTGCAGGGTCGGTTCCTACGAGTTACATTGGTCCCGTGGTAGGTTTTGGTGCCACCCACGGGGCCGTTCGGGGGTTTTTTCGAGTTTTCACCCTGTAACGCCATGTTTTGCTTATGTCTAGAAATATGCAAATTACCATCGTATTCTCAAACCGAGAGTCCCGCGGCTGCGTGGCCAATTCCTATGAGTTACATTGGTCCCGTGGGAGGTGTTGGTGCCACCCACGGGGATGGTCGGGTGCAGTTTCGAGATCTCACCCTCTAACGCCATGTTTTTAAGCCTAAGTCTATAAATATGCAAATTACAATCGTATTCTCAAATCGAGAGACCCGCGGCCGCGGAGTCAGTTCCTGAGAGTTATATGGGTCCCGTGGGAGGTGTTGGTGCCACCCACGGGCCCGTTCGGGGGCTGTTTCGAGTTTTCACCCTCTAACGCCATGTTTTTATGCCTAAGTCTAGAAATATGCAAATTACCGTCGTATTCTAAACCGGGAGTCCCGCGGCTAAGGGGTCAGTTCCTACGAGTTACATTGGTCCCGTGGGAGGTGTTGGTGCCACCCATGGGGACGTTCGGGGGCAGTTTCGAGATCTCACCCTCTAACGCCATGTTTTGCTTAAGTCTAGAAATATGCAAATTACCATCGTACTCTCAAACCGGGAGTCCCGTGGCTGTGTGGTCAGTTCTTATGAGTCATATTGGTTCCATGGCAGGTGTTGGTGCCACCCCCGAAGCCGTTCGGGCGATGTTTCGGGTTTTCACCCACTAACGCAATGTTTTTAAGCCTAACTCTAGAAATATGCAAATTACCACCGTCTTCTCAAACCGGGAGTCCCGCGGCTGCGTGGTCAGTTCCTACGAGTTACATTGGTCCCGTTGGAGGTGTTGGTGCCACCCACGGGGACGTTCGGGGGTTGTCTCGGGGTTTCACCCTCTAACGTCATGTTTTTAAGCCTAAGTCTATAAATATGCGAATTACCGTCGTATTCTAAAATCGGGAGACCCGCGGCTGTGGAGTCAATTCCTAAAAGTTATATTGGTCCCGTGGGAGGTGTTGGTGCCACCCACGGGGCCGTTCGGGGGTTTTTTCGAGTTTTCACCCTGTAACGCCATGTTTTGCTTAAGTCTAGAAATATGCAAATTATCATCGTATTCTCAAATCGGGAGTCCCGCAGCTGCGGGGTCAGTTCCTACGAGTTACATTGGTCCCGTGGGAGCTGTTAGTGTCACCCACGGGGACGTTCGGGGGTTGTTTCGAGTTATCACCCTCTAACGCCATGTTTTTAAGCCTAAGTCTAGAAATATACAAATTACCATCGTATTCTCAAACCGGGAGTCCCACGGCTGCGGGGTCAGTTCCTACGAATTACATTGGTCCCGTGGGAGGTGTTGGGCCCACCCACGTGGATGTTCGGAGGTTGTTTCGAGTTCTCACCCTCTAACGTCATGTTTTTAAGCCTAAGTCTAGAAATATGCTAATTATCGTCGTATTCTCAAATCGGGAGTCCCGCGGCTGCGGGGTAAGTTCCTACGATTTATATTGGTCCCGTGGGAGGTGTTGGTGCCACCCACGGGCCCGTTCAGAGGCTGTTTCGAGTTCTCACCCTCTAACGCCTTGTTTTTAAGCCTAACCCTACAAATTTGCAAATTATCGTCGTATTCTCAAACCGGGAGTCCCGCGGCTGCGGGGTCAGTTCCTACGAGTTACAATGATCCCGTGGGAGGTGTTGGTGCCACCCACGAGAACGTTGGGGGGCAGTTTCGAGATCTCACCCTCTAACTCCATGTTTTTAAGCCTAAGTCTATAAATATGAAAATTAGCATCATATTCTCAAATCGGGAGACCCACGGCTGCGGGGTCAGTTCCTAAGAGTTATATTGGTCCCGTGGGAGCTATTGGTGCCACCCACGGGGACGTTTGAGGGCTGTTTTGAGTTTTCACCCTCTAACGCCATATTTTTAAGCCTAAGTCTAGAAATTTTTAAATTACCGTTGTATTCTCAAACCGGGAGTCCCGCGGCTGCGGGGTCAGTTCCTATGAATTACATTGGTCCCGTGGGAGGTGTTGGTGCCACCCACGGGGACGTTCGGGGGCAGTTTCGAGATCTCACCCTCTAACGCCATTCTTTGCTTAAGTCTAGACATATGCAAATTACCGTCGTACTCTCAAATCGGGAGTCCTGTGGCTGTGCGGTCATTTCTTATGAGTCATTTGGTTCCATGGCAGGTGATGGTGCAAACCCCGAAGCCGTTCGGGCGCTGTTTCTGGTTTTCACCCACTAACGCCATGTTTTTAAGCCTAACTCTAGAAATATTTAAATTATCGTCGTATTCTCAAACCGGGAGTCCCGCAGCTATGTGGTCTGTTCCAACGAGTTACATTGGTCCCGTTGGAGGTGTTGGTACCACCCACGGGGACGTTCGGGGGTCGTTTCGGGTTTTCACCCTCTAACGCCATGTTTTTAAGCCTAAGTCTAGAAATATGCAAATTATCGTCGTATTCTAAACCCGGGAGTCCCGCGGCTGCGGGGTCAGTTCCTACGAGTTATATTGGTCCCGTGGGAGGTGTTGGTGCCACCCACGGGGTCGTTCGGGGGCTCTTTCGAGTTCTCACCCTCTAACGCCATGTTTTTAAGCCTAAGTCTATAAATATGCAAATTGCCGTCGTATTCTCAAACCGGTAGTCCCGCGGCTACGGGGTCAGTTCCTACGAGTTACATTGGTCCCGTGGGAGGTGTTGGTGCCACCCACGGGGACGTTCAGGGGCAGTTTCGAGATCTCACCCACTAACGCCATGTTTTTTAGCATAAGTCTAGAAATATTTAAATTCCCGCCGTATTCTCCAACCGGGAGTCCCGCGGCTACGTGGTCAATTCCCACGAGTAACATTGGTCCCGTTGGAGGGGTTGGTGCCACCCACGGGGACGTTCGGATTTTCACCCTCTAACGCCATGTTTTTAAGCCCGAGTCTAGAAATATGCAAATTACCGTCGTATTCTCAAACCGGGAGTCCCGCGGCTGCGGGGTCAGTTCCTACGAGTTACATTGGTCCCGTGGGAGGTGTTGGTGCCACCCACGGGGACGTTCGGGGGCAGTTTCGAGATCTCACCCTCTAACGCCATGTTTTGCTTAAGTCTACAAATATGCAAATTACCGTCGTACTCTCAACCCGGGAGTCCCGTGGCTGTGCGGTCAGTTCTTATGAGTCATATTGGTTCCATGGCAGGTGATGGTGCCACCCTCGAAGCCGTTCGGGCGCTGTTTCGGGTTTTCACCCACTAACGCCATGTTTTTAAGCCTAACTCTAGAAATATGCAAATTACCGCCGTATTCTCAAACCGGGAGTCCCGCGGCTACGTGGTCAGTTCTTACGAGTTACATTGGTCCCGTTGGAGGTGTTGGTGACACCGACGGGGACGTTCGGGGGTTGTTTCGGGTTTTAACCCTCTAACGCCATGTTTTTAAGCCTAAGTCTAGAAATATGCAAATTACCGTTGTATTCTCAAACCGGGAGTCCCGCGGCTGCGGGGTCAGTTCCTACGAGTTACATTGGTCCCGTGGGAGCTGTTGGTGCCACCCACGGGGACGTTCGAGGGTTGTTTCGAGTTCTCACCCTTCAACGCCATGTTTTTAAGCCTAAGTCTAGAAATCGGCAAATTATCGTCGTATTCTTAAACCGGGAGTCCCGCGACTGCGGGGTCAGTTCCTACGAGTTACATTGGTCCCGTAGGAGGTGTTGGTGCCACCCACGGGGACGTTCGGGGATATTTCGAGTTCCCACCCACTAACGCCATGTTCTTAAGCCCAAGTCTAGAAATATGCAAATTATCGTCGTATTATAAAACCGGGAGTCCCGCGACTGCGGGGTCAGTTCCTACGAGTTACATTGGTCCCGTGATAGGTGTTGGTGCCACCCATGGGGCCGTTCAGGGGCAGTTTTGAGTTCCCACCCTCTAACGCCCTGTTTTTAAGCCTAAGTCTAGAAATATGCAAATTACCATCGTATTCTAAAATCGGGAGTCCCGCGGCTGCGGGGTCAGTTTCTACGAGTTACATTGGTCCCGTGGGAGGTGTTAGTGCCACCCACGGGGCCGTTCGGGGGTTGTTTCGAGTTCTCACCCTCTAACGCCATGTTTTTAACCCTAAGTCTATAAATATGCAAATTACCGTCGTATTCTCAAATCGGGAGTCCCGCGGCTGCGGGGTCAGTTCCTACGAGTTACATTGGTCCCGTGGGAGGTGTTGGTGCCACCCACGGGGACGTTCGGGGGCAGTTTCGAGATCTCACCCTCTAACGCCATGTTTTTAAGCCTAAGTCGATAAATATGAAAATTACCGTCGTATTCTCAAATCGGGAGACCCGCGGCTGCGGAATCAGTTCCTAAGAGTTATATTGGTCCCGTGGGAGGTGTTGGTGCCACCCACGGGTCCACTCGGGGGTTGTTTCTAGTTTTCACCCTCTAACGCCATGTTTTGCTTAAGTCTAGAAATATGCAAATTACCGTCGTATTCTCAAAACCAGGAGTCCCGCGGCTGCGGGGTCAGTTCCTACGAGTTACATTGGTCCCGTGGGAGGTGTTGGTGCCATCCACGGGGACGTTCAGGGGATGTTTCGAGTTCTCACCCTCTAACGCCATGTTTTTAAGCCTAAGTCTAGAAATATGCAAATTACCGTCGTATGATCAAACCGGGAGTCCCACGGCTGCGGGGTAAGTTCCTACGATTTATATTTGTCCCGTGGGAGGTGTTGGGCCCACCCACGGGGACGTTCGGAAGCTGTTTCGAGTTCTCACCCTCTAACGTCATGTTTTTAAGCCTAAGTCTAGAAATATGCTAATTATCGTCGTATTCTCAAATCGGGACTCCCGCGGCTGCGGGGTCAGTTCCTATGAGTTACATTGGTCCCGTGGGAGGTGTTGGTGCCACCCACGGGGACGTTCGGGGGATGTTTCGAGTTCTCACCCTCTAACGCCATGTTTTTAAGCCTAAGTCTAGAAATATGCAAATTACCATCGTATTCTCAAACCGGGAGTCCCACGGCTGCGGGGTAAGTTCCTACGATTTATATTTGTTCCGTGGGAGGTGTTGGGCCCACCCACGGGGATGTTCGGAGGCTGTTTCGAGTTCTCACCCTCTAACGTCATGTTTTTAAGCCTAAGTCTATAAATATGCAAATTACCGTCGTATTCTAAAGTCGGGAGTCCCGCGACTGCGGGGTCAGTTCCTACGAGTTACATTGGTCCCGTAGGAGGTGTTGGTGCCACCCACGGGGACGTTCGGGGCCTATTTCGAGTTCCCACCCACTAACGCCATGTTTTTAAGCCAAAGTCTAGAAATATGCAAATTATCGTCGTATTCTAAAATCGGGAGTCCCGCGACTGCGGGGTCAGTTCCTACGAGTTACATTGGTCCCGTGGGAGGTGTTGGTGCCACCCATGGGGCCGTTCGGGGGTAGTTTCGAGTTCCCACCCTCTAACGCCCTGTTTTTAAGCCTAAGTCTAGAAATATGCAAATTACCATCGTATTCTAAAACGGGGAGTCCCGCGGCTACGTGGTCAGTTCCAACGAGTTACATTGGTCCCGTTGGAGGTGTTGGTACCACCCACGGGCACGTTCGGGGGTTGTTTCGGATTTTCACCCTCTAACGCCATGTTTTTAAGCCTAAGTCTAGAACTATGCAAATTATCGTCGTATTCTAAAACCGGGAGTCCCGCGGCTGCGGAGTCAGTTCCTATGAAGTATATTGGTCCCGTGGGAGGTGTTGGTGCCACCCACGGGGTCGTTCGGGGGATGTTTCGAGTTCTCACCCTCTAACGCCATGTTTTTAAGCCTAAGTCTATAAATATGCAAACTACCGTCGTATTCTCAAACCGGTAGTCCCGCGGCTACGGGGTCAGTTCCTACGAGTTACATTGGTCCCGTGGGAGGTGTTGGTGCCACCCACGGGGACGTTCGGGGGCAGTTTCGAGATCTCACCCACTAACGCCATGTTTTTTAGCCTAAGTCTAGAAATATTTAAATTCCCACTGTATTCTCAAACCGGGAGTCCCGCGGCTACGTGGTCAGTTCCTACGAGTTACATTGGTCCCATTGGAGGGGTTGGTGCCACCCACGGGGACGTTCGGGGGTTGTTTCGGGTTTTCACCCTCTAACGCCATGTTTTTAAGCCCGAGTCTAGAAATATGCAAATTACCATCGTATTCTCAAACCGGGAGTCCCGCGGTAGCGGGGTCAGTTCCTACGAGTTACATTGGTCCCGTGGGAGGTGTTGGTGCCAACCACGAGGACGTTCGGGGGCTCTTTCGAGTTCTCACCCTCTAACGCCATGTTTTTAAGCCTAAGTCTATAAATATGAAAATTACCGTCGTATTCTCAAATCGGGAGACCCGCGGCTGCGGAATCAGTTCCTAAGAGTTATATTGGTCCCGTGGGAGGTGTTGGTGCCACCCACGGGTCCACTCGGGGGTTGTTTTGAGTTTTCACCCTCTAACGCCATGTTTTGCTTAAGTCTAGAAATATGCAAATTACCGTCGTATTCTCAAAACCCGGAGTCCCGCGGCTGCGGGGTCAGTTCCTACGAGTTACATTGGTCCCGTAGGAGGTGTTGGTGCCATCCACGGGGACGTTCGGGGGATGTTTCGAGTTCTCACCCTCTAACGCCATGTTTTTAAGCCTAAGTCTAGAAATATGCAAATTACCGTCGTATGCTCAAACCGGGAGTCCCACGGCTGCGGGGTAAGTTCCTACGATTTATATTTGTCCCGTGGGAGGTGTTGGGCCCACCCACGGGGACGTTCGGAGGCTGTTTCGAGTTCTCACCCTCTAACGTCATGTTTTTAAGCCTAAGTCTAGAAATATGCTAATTATCATCGTATTCTCAAATCGGGAGTCCCGCGGCTGCGGGGTCAGTTCCTATGAGTTACATTGGTCCCGTGGGAGGTGTTGGTGCCACCCACGGGGACGTTCGGGGGATGTTTCGAGTTCTCACCCTCTAACGCCATGTTTTTAAGCCTAAGTCTAGAAATATGTAAATTACTGTCGTATTCTCAAACCGGGAGTCCCACGGCTGCGGGGTAAGTTCCTACGATTTATATTTGTCCCGTGGGAGGTGTTGGGCCCACCCACGGGGACGTTCGGAGGCTGTTTCGAGTTCTCACCCTCTAACGTCATGTTTTTAAGCCTAAGTCTATAAATATGCAAATTACCCTCGTATTCTAAAATCGGGAGTCCCGCGACTGCGGGGTCAGTTCCTACGAGTTACATTGGTCCCGTAGGAGGTGTTGGTGCCACCCACGGGGACGTTCGGGGTCTACTTCGAGTTCCCACCCACTAACGCCATGTTTTTAAGCCAAAGTCTAGAAATATGAAAATTATCGTCGTATTCTAAAATCGGGAGTCCCGCGACTGCGGGGTCAGTTCTTACGAGTTACATTGGTCCCGTGGGAGGTGTTGGTGCCACCCATGGGGCCGTTCGGGGGTAGTTTCGAGTTCCCACCCTCTAACGCCCTGTTTTTTAAGCCTAAGTCTAGAAATATGCAAATTACCATCGTATTCTAAAACGGGGAGTCCCGCGGCTGCGGGGTCAGTTCCTACGAGTTACATTGGTCCCGTGGGAGGTGTTGGTGCCACCCACGGGGCCGCTCGGAGGTGGTTTCGAGTTCTCACCCTTTTACGCCATGTTTTTAACCCTATGTCTATAAATATGCAAATTACCGTCGTATTCTCAAACCGGGAGTCCCGCGGCTGCGGGGTCAGTTCCTACGAGTTACATTGGTCCCGTGGGAGGTGTTGGTGCCACCCACGGGGACGTTCGGGGGCAGTTTCCAGATCTCACCCTCTAACGCCATGTTTTGCTTAAGTCTACAAATATGCAAATTACCGTCGTACTCTCAACCCGGGAGTCCCGTGGCTGTACGGTCAGTTCTTATGAGTCATATTGGTTCCATGGCAGGTGATGGTGCCACCCTCGAAGCCGTTCGGGCGCTGTTTCGGGTTTTCACCCACTAACGCCATGTTTTTAAGCCTAACTCTAGAAATATGCAAATTACCGCCGTATTCTCAAACCGGGAGTCCCGCGGCTACGTGGTCAGTTCTTACGAGTTACATTGGTCCCGTTGGAGGTGTTGGTGACACCGACGGGGACGTTCGGGGGTTGTTTCGGGTTTTCACCCTCTAACGCCATGTTTTTAAGTCTAAGTCTAGAAATATGCAAATTACCGTCGTATTCTCAAACCGGGAGTCCCGCGGCTGCAGGGTCAGTTCCTACGAGTTACATTGGTCCCGTGGGAGCTGTTGGTGCCACCCACGGGGACATTCGAGGGTTGTTTCGAGTTCTCACCCTTCAACGCCATGTTTTTATGCCTAAGTCTAGAAATCAGCAAATTATCGTCGTATTCTTAAACCGGGAGTCCCGCGACTATGGGGTCAGTTCCTACGAGTTACATTGGTCCCGTAGGAGGTGTTGGTGCCACCCACGGGGACGTTCGGGGGATATTTCGAGTTCCCACCCACTAACGCCATGTTCTTAAGCCTAAGTCCAGAAATATGCAAATTATCATCGTATTATAAAACCGGGAGTCCCGCGACTGCGGGGTCAGTTTCGACGAGTTACATTGGTCCCGTGGGAGGTGTTGGTGCCACCCATGGGGCCGTTCAGGGGCAGTTTTGAGTTCCCACCCTCTAACGCCCTGTTTTTAAGCCTAAGTCTAGAAATATGCAAATTACCATCGTATTCTAAAATCGGGAGTCCCGCGGCTGCGGGGTTAGTTTCTACGAGTTACATTGGTCCCGTGGGAGGTGTTAGTGCCACCCACGGGGCCGTTCGGGGGTTGTTTCGAGTTCTCACCCTCTAACGCCATGTTTTTAACCCTAAGTCTATAAATATGCAAATTACCGTCGTATTCTAAAATCGGGAGTCCCGCGGCTGCGGGGTCAGTTCCTACGAGTTACATTGGTCCCGTGGGAGGTGTTGGTGCCACCCACGGGGACGTTTCGGGGCAGTTTCGAGATCTCACCCTCTAACGCCATGTTTTTAAGCCTAAGTCTATAAATATGAAAATTACCGTCGTATTCTCAAATCGGGAGACCCGCGGCTGCGGAATCAGTTCCTAAGAGTTATATTGGTCCCGTGGGAGGTGTTGGTGCCACCCACGGGTCCACTCGGGGGTTGTTTTGAGTTTTCACCCTCTAACGCCATGTTTTGCTTAAGTCTAGAAATATGCAAATTACCGTCGTATTCTCAAACCAGGAGTCCAGCGGCTGCGGGGTCAGTTCCTACGAGTTACATTGGTCCCGTGGGAGGTGTTGGTGCCACCCACGGGGACGTTCGGGGGATGTTTCGAGTTCTCACCCTCTAACACCATGTTTTTAAGCCTAAGTCTAGAAATATGCAAATTACCGTCGTATTCTCAAACCGGGAGTCCCACGGCTGCGGGGTCAGTTCCTACGATTTATATTTGTCATGTGGGAGGTGTTGGGCCCACCCACAGGGACGTTCGGAGGCTGTTTCGAGTTCTCACCCTCTAACACCATGTTTTTAAGCCTAAGTCTAGAAATATGCTAATTATCATCGTATTCTCAAACCGGGAGTCCCGCGGCTGCGGGGTCAGTTCCTACGAGTTACATTGGTCCCGTGGGAGGTGTTGGTGCCACCCACGGGCTCGTTCGGGGGATGTTTCGAGTTCTCACCCTCTAACGCCTTGTTTTTAAGCCTAAGTCTACAAATATGCAAATTATCGTCGTATTCTCAAACCTGGAGCCCCGCGGCTGCGGGGTCAGTTCCTACGAGTTACAATGATCCCGTGGGAGGTGTTGGTGCCACCCACGGGGACGTTCGGGGGCAGTTTCGAGATCTCATCCACTATCTCCATGTTTTTAAGCCTTAGTCTATCAATATGCAAATTACCATCATATTCTCAAATCGGGAGACCAAAGGCTGCGGGGTCAGTTCCTAAGAGTTATATTGGTCCCGTGGGAGGTGTTGGTGCCACCCACGGGGACGTTCGGGGGTTGTTTTGAGTTTTCACCCTCTAACGCCATGTTTTTAAGCCTAAGTCTAGAAATATGCAAATTACCGTTGTATTCTCAAACCGGGAGTCCCGCGGCTGCGGGGTCAGTTCCTAAGAGTTATATTGGTCCCGTGGGAGGTGTTGTGCCACCCATGGGGACCTTCGGGGGGTGTTTCGAGTTCGCACCCACTAACGCCATGTTTTTAAGCATAAGTCTAGAAATATGCAAATTACCGTCGTATTCTCAAACCGGGAGTCCCGCGGCTGCGGGGTGAGTTCCTACGATTTACATTGGTCCCGTGGGAGGTGTTTGTGCCACCCACGGGGACGTTCGGGGGATGTTTCGAGTTTTCACCCTCTAACGCCATGTTTTTAACCCTGAGTCTATAAATATGCAAATTACCGTCGTATTCTCAAATCGGGAGTCCCGCGGTTGCGGGGTCAGTTCCTATGAGTTACATTGATCCCGTGGGAGGTGTTGGTGCCACGCACGGGGACGTTCGGAGGCAGTTTCGAGATCTCACCCTCTAACGCCATGTTTTTAAGCCTAAGTCTATAAATATGCAAATTACCGTCGTATGCTCAAATCGGGAGACCCGCGGCTACGGAGTCAGTTCCTAAGAGTTATATTGGTCCCGTGGGAGGTGTTGGTGCCACCCACGGGGACGTTCGGGGGCTGTTTCGAGTTTTCACCCTCTAACGCCATGTTTTTAAGCCTAAGTCTAGAAATATGCAAATTACCGTTGTATTCTCAAACCGGGAGTCCCGCGGCTGCGGGGTCAGTTCCTAAGAGTTATATTGGTCCCGTGGGAGGTGTTGGTGCCACCCACGAGGACCTTCGGGGGCTGTTTCGAGTTCGCACCCACAAACGCCATGTTTTTAAGCATAAGCCTAGAAATATGCAAATTACCGTCGTATTCTCAAACCGGGAGTCTCGCGGCTGCGGGGTGAGTTCCTACAATTTACATTGGTTCCGTGGGAGGTGTTGGTGCCACCCACGGGGACGTTCGGGGGCTGTTTCGAGTTTTCACCCTCTAACGCCATTTTTAAGCCTAAGTCTAGAAATATATAAATTATCGTCATATTTTGAAACCGGGAGTCCCGCGACTGCGGGGTCATTTCCTACGAGTTACATTGGACCCGTGGGAGGTGTTAGGGCCACCCAGGGGGCCGTTCGGGGGCTGTTTCGAGTTCTCACCCACTAATAACATGTTTTCAAGCCTAAGTCTAGAAATATGCAAATTACCGTCGTATGCTTATTCCGGGAGTCCCACGGCTGCAGGGTCAGTTCTTACGAGGTACATTGGTCCCATGGGAGGTGTTGGTGCCACCCACGGGGACGTTCGGTGGCTATTTCGAGTTCTCACCCTCTAACGCCATGTTTTTAAGCCTAAGTCTAGAAATATGCAAATTATCGTCATATTCTCAAACCGGAAGTCCCGCGGCTGCGGGGTCAATTCCTACGAGTTACATTGGTCTCGTGGGAGGTGTTGGTGCCATCCAGGAGGCCGTTCGGGGGCTGTTTTGAGTTCTCATCCACTAACGCCATGTTTTTAAGCCTAAGTCTAAAAATATCCAAATTATCGTCGTATTCTAAAACCGGGAGTCTCGCGGCTGCGGGGTCAGTTCCTACGAGTTACATTGGTCCTGTGGGAGGTGTTGTGCCACCCACGGGGCCGTTCGGGGGTTATTTCGAGATCTCACCCTCTAACGCCATGTTTTTAACCCTAAGCTAGAAATATGCAAATTATCGTCTTATTCTCAAACCGGGAGTCCCGGGGCTACGGGGTCAGTTCCTACGAGTTACATTGGTCCCGTGGGAGGTGTTGGTGCCACGCACGGGGACGTTCGAGGGCTGTTTCGAGTTCTCACCCTCCAATGCCATGTTTTTAAGCCTAAGTCTAGAAATATGCAAATTATCGTCGTATTCTCAAATCGGGAGTCCCGCGACTGCGAGGTCAGATCCTACGAGTTACATTGGTCCCGTAGGAGGTGTTGGTGCCACCCACGGGAACGTTCGGTGGCTATTTAGAGTTCCCACCCACTAACGCCATGTTTTTAAGCCTAAGTCTAGAAATATGCAAATTATTGTGGTATTCTAAAACCGGGAGTCCCGCGACTGCGGGGTCAGTTCCTACGAGTTACATTGGTCCCGTGGGAGGTGTTGGTGCCACCCATGGGGCCGTTCGGGGGCAGTTTTGTGTTACACCCTCTAACGCCATGTTTTTAAGCCTAAGTCTAGAAATATGCAAATAACCATTGTATTCTAAAACCGAGAGACTCGCGGCTACAGGGACAGTTCCTACGAGTTACATTGGTCCCGTGGGAGGTGTTGGTGCCACCCACGGGGACGTTCAGTGGCAGTTTCGAGATCTCACCCACTAACGCCATGTTTTTTAGCCTAAGTCTAGAAATATTTAAATTCCCGCCGTATTCTCAAACAGGGAGTCCCGCGGCTACGTGGTCAGTTCCCACGAGTTACATTGGTCCCGTTGGAGGGGTTGGTGCCACCCACGGGGACGTTCAGGGGCTGTTTCGAGATCTCACCCTCTAACGCCATGTTTTTAAGCCTAAGTCTATAAATATGCAAATTACCATCGTATTCTCAAATCGGGAGACCCGCGGCTGCGGGGTCTGTTCCTAAGAGTTATATTGGTCCCGTACGAGGTGTTGGTGCCACCCACGGGGACGTTCGGGGGTTATTTCGAGTTTTCACCCTCTAACCCCATGTTTTGCTTAAGTCTAAGCCTAGAAATATGTAAATTACAGTTGTATTCTCAAATCGGGAGTTCCGTGGCTGCGCGGTCAGTTTCTACGAGTTACATTGGTCCCGTGGGAGGTGTTGGTGCCTCCCACGGGGCCATTCGTGGGCTGTTACGGGTTTTCACCCTCTAACGCCATGTTTTTAAGCTTAAGTCTATAAATATGCAAATTACCAGCGTATTCTAAAACCGGGAGTCCCGCGGCTGCGGGGTCAGTTCCTACGAGTTACATTGTTCCCGTGGGAGGTTTTGGTGCCTCCCACGGGGCCGTTCGGGGGTTGTTTTGGGTTTTCACCCTCTAACACCATGTTTTTAAGCCTAAGTCTAGAAATATGCAAATTATCCTCATATTCTCAAATCGAAAGTCCCGTGGCTGCGCGGTCAGTTTCTACGAGTTACATTGGTCCCGTGGGAGGTGTTGGTGCCACCCACGGAGCCGTTCGGGGGCTGTTTTGGATTTTCACCCACTAACGCCATGTTTTTAAGCCTAAGTCTAGAAATATGCAAATTAACGTCGTATTCTTAAATCGAGAGTCCCGCGGGTGTGGGGTCAGTTCCTACGAGTTACAATGGTCCCGTGGGAGGTGTTGGTGCCTCTCACGGGGCCGTTCGGGAGCTGTTTCCGGTTTTCACCCTTTAACGCCTTGTTTTTAAGCTTAAGGCCTCATATTTTAAAATTATCGTCGTATTCTCAAATAAGGAGTCCCATGATCACGCAGTCTATTCCTACATGTTACATTGGTCCCATGAGAGTTGTTGGTGCCTCTCACGGGTCCGTACGAGGGTTGTTTCGTGTTTTTGCTATCTAACGCCTTGTTTTTAGGCTTAAGTCCTAATATTTTTTAATTATCGTCGTATTCTCAAACCGGGGGTCCCGTGATCTCGCGGTCAGTTCGTACGAGTTTCATTGGTCCCGTGTGAGGTGTTGGTGCCATGTTTTTAAGTTTAAGTCTCGACATTTACAAGTTATCCTATCATCGTATTCTGAAACCGGGAGTTTAAAATATTTTCAACATATTATCCAACAGTGAAACCAATAATTATCCCGTACTCCTTCTAATTATCCCATACTCCTTCTAAAATAATATCCAACAACATTCCAACAACCAATAATTATCCAACAGCCAAACCAAACAAAACCAATAACTATCCCGTACTCCTTCTAACATCTAAAAGATTTAATAGATAATGCATATCAATTATATAACTACTTTAGCTAATGTACAGAGTACCTGGTGTGTAATAAAGAACTGGTATGTAATGAAGAACTGGTATCCAATTGGTTAGATCTGCAATACGTAAACAATGTGTTATGAAGAACGAGTATGTAAAATTAAATAAAGTACCTCACAAAACCACTGAATTATTTTTTAAAATTAAAGAAAGTACGGTACCGTACGGGGAATGCTACAAAAAAATATAGGGGATTCTACAAAACTTCCTTCAAACAAAATAGGGGTTGGGGTTGGTTTTAGCGTAGGTAGAGGAATGTTTGAGTTGAATTCTTTGGTTTTCTTGGGTTGGGGTTTGAAGATGCAATAATCATACATATGACCTTTGTCCATATACTAAGAGAAGAGGGATGGAATATTTTTACGTGAAATCTCCAATTCAACCTCAACACTTGTCCACTAATGCCATTGATCCTCACGGCCACGACTTTGCTGTGCTAACCTCCAATGTACCTACAAATGTTATGTTTATGAGTGGATGGACTATAGACCTGCTCGATCACCTTGACTACTACAATCAACTATGTAAAGAATTGCAAATACAATAAACGCATAACAAAACTACTAATAAATAATCAAAACTTTACCTCGATGATTGTAGTGGTTCAATTAAATCCAACATCTTAGTATTGAAGTTTGGAAACCCTACATTTAAATTAGTCAAAAGGTTAATAAAAACAAATAAAGATAAAAATTTATACTCAACTTCTTAATAGAGAAAATAATCAAAACCTTAAACGCAATAATTGTCCACGTTTGAAATGCTCTCTCTTTTATTCTTCGGTTTTTGAATGGCATCGCAATGTGTTAAAAAATGAGGAGTGTACAATTTAATTTGTATGTTTAGCATTAGTCTTCCAAAAGTGTGATGAAAAGACGAAAACTCTTATCAACGTAATATATGAAAGGAAAAACAGTAAGATAAATGATAGTATAATTACATCGCAGTAGCCTTGAATGAGTGAGTTTCTGTCAAGAATAGAGAAAAGCGATGTAACTACTGCTGAGCCCTTGGCAAGATCAGAAGTCATGCTCCCAGCATCAGTTATGACTTTCCCATTACTAACCAGTATGAAAAAGTCTTAAAAACATCATCTGTTGTATGCATATATGCCCAAATCATTAATTTCAACACATGAACACATTATGACTATTTAGAAATCCATTTTATTATGCCCATGTGAGCATTGTAGAGTTGCCCGTGTCTAAGAAATTTTGTGAGCATTTTCAAATACCTAAGATAGAAAGAACCGCATGGGTATGATCATTTAACACCCAAACAACAACTAACTCAAACTATTCTAAAAAAACGATTGGAAAAAAAGACTTACTTTGATTTACAAAAAGAAATATTACTACAATTACCTCGACAGATTGCTGTGTGTTGGCCCAAAAGTGTCCCAAATAAAGGTCTCCATAACGTTATTATCAATTTTATCACTACCTACAGGACAAACAGACAACCATGTAATGTATGACGTTAGTATAAAATTTTAAGAGATAACACCCCAAATGTTTGATCCTACAGTACAAACAACAAATACAGCCAAGAAATGTATGATGTTAGTTTAAAATTTCAAAATATAGCACACCAAATGTTTGATGAAGTGATAAACAAAATTATAGCATACCTAATTTTTTGTCGATGATATGAAAATGAAAAGAAAATTACTAATTGAAATCTTCCTAAGAAAAAAGAAGATACAAATTATGAAAACAAAATTTTAAAATTGACAATACATGTACCCACTGTGTTATAGCTCCATCACCCAAACCCGGTTTGGTCCAACAAAAATCAACCCACCGGACTTAAACCGGGCAGAATTTTGACAGCAACCCAGTTGAAAATCGAGATCCAAACCCAACAACCCTCACCGAACCCAGTTGAAAATCGCAACTAGCACTGGCAGTGGTGCGGGTTTACGAAGAAAACTCTCACAAAGATGTGAACCCGCTTCTCATTTTCTCTCTCTCTCTTCTCTACCAACTGTCTCATCTCTCTCTCTCAAGCCGCACCCCAATCACTGCTCCCTTATTTCAAGAATCAATCAACACCGATGAAACCCAAGATTTTTCACTGAGTTGGTCCGGGCCGCCCGCTTGTCAACCCAAAACCAGCCCGCCGATTTTTTACCCGAACCCAAATTCGAACCGCCCATTTTCACCCATACGCGCCCAAATGCCAACGCTAATCGAAACCCAGTTGAAAATTGTCCCTGCCTCAATAACCCTCACCGTTCCCCTCCTGAAAAACCCGCCCAACCTCCATACACGGCCATACCTGCTACCAGCGTTTGGGGAAGAAACGCCATACCTGCTACCAGCGTTTGGGGAAGAAATAAACAAGATGAGCGGGGAAATGAAAATTTTGAGGCGCTTTGTTTGATCCTACAGTATGACGTTAGTATAAAATTCCAAGATATAACACCCCAAATGTTTGATCCTACAGTACAAACAACAAATACAGCCAAGTAATGTATGATGTTACTTTAAAATTTCAAAATATAGCACACCAAATGTTTGATGAAGTGATAAACAAAATTATAGCACACCAATTTTTTTGTCGATGATATGAAAATGAAAAGAAAATTACTAACTGAAATCTTTCTAAGAAAAAAGAAGATACAAATTATGAAAATAAATTTTTAAAATTGACAAATTATGAAAACATTTAACACCCATTATTTTACTACAGACATTACAAAATACTTTTAAAAAATAAATAACCCAAAGAACCCATTCCTCTTCCTTCACTAATCTATCAAACCCTAGCCCATCTTCAAACGCCAAAGTAGAATGGAGGCTTAGACATTATCATATTCCAACCAATCAAACCCGAACAAACTTATCAGATTTTGAGGTTCCATTGTCTCTCATAATTTTTAATTCAATGCTCAAAACACATAATTAAAAATAATCATAAAAATAAACACGTACATATGAAACTTTGTGTCAATAAACGCATCTGGATCCGACCATCTGAATCCGAACGCCGACCATCTGAATTCGGGTCCGCTTTGTTAGCTTTCTGTCCCAAACTCTGAATCCGAACGCCGACCATCTGAATCCGAACGAACCCAAACATGCCCTCACCTCGACTCGGCTAATGGAACTCACCCAACCAACTTGCCCCGCCCTCGGCATCGATCTCAAACATGTCCGCACCTTTTCCACAGTTTGGGGAAGAAACATAAACTGATGAGCGGGGAAATTGAGAATTTGAGGTGCGCTGCATGGTTTTAGGATTAACAGTGGTCACGGCCTAGAGTCGTGACCCACCCACCACGACCCATTAATGAAGCTAAGTGGGATGTGTACTACCTATTGGTCATGGCCCATAGCCATGACCCATACCAAAAAATGGTCACGGCCCATAGCCGTGACCCTCAATCTATGATGCGCGACCGTTTTTATCAACACTAGTGCTTGAATGAGGGATGGTCACAGCCCATAGCCGTGAACCACACCCAGAAATGGTCACGGCCCTAAGTCGTGACCCTCAATGTGTGTACTTTCTTCTTTGTCATGCCATGGATCACGGACTTGGGCCGTGACCCATCCGCGACCAAGCTTGGAGGGAATTTTGGCGCGAGTTTGGCGCCAAGATGGTCACGACCTGGTCACGGCCCAAGTCCGCGACCACAGTGGTCGCGGACAGGGGTCGTGACCACTTCCCGAACATAGATAATTTAGTGTGAAAATAAATATGGTCACGCCAAATATTGAGAGGGTTACGGCCCAAGTCCGCGATCAGCTGGTCACGGACTTGGGCCGTGACCCACTGGGCGTGACCATTCGCAGGATTTGGTGTAGTGGACTACGCGGTTAGTTCCTAAAAGTTACATTGGTCCCGTGCCAGGTGTTCGTGTCTCTTACGGGGTCGTTTGGCGTTTGGTTTAGGTTTTCACCCTTAAACAACTTATTTTTAAGCGTAATCCAGATATTTCTAAATTATCCTCATATTCTCAAACCGGGAGACCCGTGACTACGCGGTAAGTTCCTACAAGTTACATTGGTCCCGTGCGAGGTGTTCGTACCTCTTACGGCACCGTTTGGTGGCTGGTTTGGGTTTTCACCCTCAAACGGCTTGTGTTTAAGCCTAATCTAGATATTTACAAATTATCATCATATTCCCAAATGGAGAGAGCCGCGACTACGCGGTTAGTTCCTATAAGTTACATTGGTCCCATGCGAGATGTTCGTGCCTCTTACGTGGCCGTTTGGGGGTGGTTTGGGTTTTCACCCTCAAATGGATTATTTTTAAGCGTAATCCACATATTTTTAAATGATCGTCATATTCTCAATTTGGGAGACCCCACGATAATGCGGTCAATTCCTACAAGTTACCTTGGTCCCGTGCGAGGTGTTATTGCCTCTTACAGGGTCGTTTGGAGGTTGGTTTGGGTTTCCACTCTTCTACGACTTATTTTTAAGCCTAATCTATATATTTTCAAAGTATCATCATATTCTCAAATTGAGAGGCTGGTTCGGCGGCTGGTTTGGGTTTTCACCCTCAAAAAGATTTATTTTTAAGCTTAATCTAGATATTTCCAAATTATCATCATATTCTCAAACCAGGAGACCCGCGACTATGTGGTCAGTTCATACGAGTTACATTGGTCCCGTGCGAGGTGTTTGTGCCTCTCACGGGACCATTCGGGGACTGGTTTGGGTTTTCACCCTTAAACGTCTTCTTTTTAAGCCTAATCTAGATATTTACAAATTATCATCATATTCCCAAACTGAGAGACCCGCCACTATACGGTCAGTTCGTACAAGTTACATTGGTCCTGTGCAAGGTGTTCATTCCTCTTACGGGGCCATTTGGGGGCTGGTTTTGGTTTTCACCCTTTAACAGGTTGTTTTTAGCCTAATTTAGATATTTTCAAATTATCCTCATATTCTCAAACCGGGAGACCTGTGACTACGTGGACAGGTCCTAAAAGCTACATTGGTCCCGTGCTAGCTGTTCATGCCTCTTACGGGGCTTTTTAGCGGCTGATTTGGATTTTCAGCCTTCAACGGCTTGTTTCTAAGCCTAATCTATATATTTCAAAGTATCATCATATTCTCAAACCTAGAGGCCCGTGCCTATGTGGTTAGTTACTACGAGTTATATTGGTCCCCTACGAGGTGTTCGTGCCTCTTACGGGGCCGTTTGGTAGTTCGTTTAGGTTTTCACCCTCAAACAGCTTGTTTTTAAGCCTAATCAAGATATTTTAAAATTATCATCATATTCTCAAATCAGGAGACCCGCGACTATGCAGTCAGTTCATACAAGTTACATTTTTCCGTGCGAGGTGTTCGTGCCTCTTACGGGGCCGTTTGGGGGCTGATTTGGATTTTCCCCCTCTAACGGCATATTTTTAAGCGTAATATAGATATTTTAAATTATCATCATATTCTCAAATCGGGAGACCCGTGACCATGCGGTTAGTTCCTACAAGTTACATTGGTCCCGTGTGAGGTGTTCGTGCCTCTTACGGGGCCATTTGGCGACTGGTTCAGGTTTTCACCCTCAAACGGCTTGTTTTTAAGCCTAATCTAGATATTTCCAAATTATCATCATATTCTCAAATTGGGAGACTCGCGATTACGCGGCCAATTCCTACAAGTTACATTGGTCCCCTACGAGGTGTTCGTGCCTCTTACGGGGCCGTTTGGCGACTGGTTTGGGTTTTCAACCTCAAACGGCTTATTTTTAAGCGTAATCTAGATATTTTTAAATTATCTTCATATTCTCAAATCAGGAGACTCACGATTACGCGATCAGTTCCTACAAGTTACATTGGTCCCGTGTGAGGTGTTTCGTGCCTCTTATGGGGCCGTTTGGCGGCTGGTTTGGGTTTTCACCCTCAAACGGCTTATTTTTAATCATAATCTAGATATTTCCAAATTATCAACATATTCTCAAACCGAGAGACCCAAGACTACGCGATCAGTTCGTACAGGTTACATTGGTCCCGTTCGAGGTGTTCGTGCCTCTTACGGGGCTGGTTTGGGTTTTCACCCGAAATAACTTATTTTTAAGCGTACTCTGGATATTTTTAAATTATCGTCATATTCTCAAACTGGGATACCCGCGACTACGTGGTTAGTTCCTACAAGTTACATTGTTCCGTGCGAGGTGTTCGTGCCTCTCACGGGGTCGTTTGGGGGGTGGTTTGGATTTTCACCCTCAAACGGCTTGTTTTTAAGGATAATCTAGTTATTTTTAAATTATTGTCATATTCTCAAGCCGGGAGACCCGCGACTACGTAATTAGTTCCTACAAGTTGCATTGGTCCCGTGCGAGGTGTTCGTGCCTCTTACGGGGCCGTTTGGGGGCTAGTTCAGGTTTTCACCCTCAAACGTCTTATTTTTAATCATAATCTATATGTTTTTAAATTATCATCAGATTCTCAAACCGAGAGACCCGCGACTATGCGGTCAGTTCCTGTAAGTTACATTGGTCCCGTGCGAGATGTTCGTGCCTCTTACGAGGCCATTTGGGGGCTGGTTTGGGTTTTCACCCTCAAACGGCATGTTTTTAAGCCTAGCCTACATATTTCCAAATTATCATCATATTCTCAAACCGGGAGATCTGCGAATACGCGGTTAGTTCCTATAAGTTACATTGGTCCCATGCGAGGTGTTCGTGCCTCATACGTGGCCGTTTGGCGACTGGTTTGGGTTTTTACGCTCACACGGCTTGTTTTTAAGCCTAATCTCGACATTTCAAAAATAATCATCATATTCTCAAACCGGGAGACCCACGACTACGCGGTCAGTGATTACAAATTACATTGGTCCCGTGCGAGGTGTTCGTGCCTCTCACAGGGCCGTTTGGCGACTGGTTTGGGTTTTCAACCTCAAACGGCTTATTTTTAAGCCTAATCTAGATATTTTTAAATTATCTTTATATTCTCAAATCGGGAGACTCGCGATTACGCGGTCAGTTCCTACAAGTTACATTGGTCCTGTGTGAGGTGTTTCATGCCTCTTATGGGGCCGTTTGGCGGCTGATTTGGGTTTTCACCCTCAAACGGCTTATTTTTAAACCTAATCTAGATATTTCCAAATTATCATCATATTCTCAAACCAAGAGACCCGCGACTATGCGGTCAGTTCCTATAAGTTACATTGATCTCGTGCGAGGTGTTCGTGCCTCTTACGGGGTTGTTTTGTTGCTGGTTTGGGTTTTCACCCTCAAACGGCTTATTTTTAAGCCTAATCTACATATTTCCAAATTATCATCATATTCTCAAACCGGGAGACCCGCGACTATGCGATCAGTTCCTACAAGTTACATTGGTCCCGTGCGAGGCGTTTGTGCCTCTTACGGGGTCGTTTGGGGGTTGGTTTGGGTTTTCACCCTTTAACTACTTATTTTTAAGCCTAATTTGTATATTTTCAAATTATCATCATTTTCTCAAACCGGGAGACTCGTGACTACACGGACAGTTCCTAAAAGTTACATTGGTCCCGTGCGAGGTGTTCGTGCCTCTAACGGGGATGTTTGATGACTGATTTGGGTTTCCACCCTTCAATAGCTTGTATCTAAGCCTAATCTATATATTTTCAAAGTATCGTCATATTCTTAAACTGAGAGGCCCTTGACTATGCGTTTAGTTCCTACAAGTTACATTGTTCCCCTGCGAGGTGATCGTGCCTCTTACGGGGCCGTTTAGCGATTGGTTTAGGTTTTCACCCTTAAACGACTATTTTTTAAGCCTAATCTAGATATTTCAAAATTATCGTCATATTCTTCAATCGGGAGACCCGCGACTACGAAGTCAGTTCCTACAAGTTACATTGTTCTGTGCGAGGTGTTCGTGCCTCTTGCGGGGCCGTTTGGAGGCTGGTTTGAATTTTCACCCTCAAACGACTTGTTTTTAAGCATAATCTAGATATTTTTAAGTTATCATCATGTTCTCAAGCCGGGAGACCCGCGAATACACGGTCAGTTCCTATAAGTTACATTAGTCCCGTGGGAGGTGTTCGTGCCTCTTACGGCACCGTTTGGGGGCTGGTTCGGGTTTGCACCCTCAAACGGCTTGTTTTTAAGCCTAATCTATATATTTCCAAATTATCATCATATTTTCCAATTAGGATACCCGCCATTACGAGGTCAGTTCCTACAAGTTACATTGCTCCCGTGCGAGGTGTTCATGCCTCAAACGGGACCGTTTGGTGGTTGGTTTGGGATTTCACCCTCAAACGGCTTGTGTTTAAGCTCAATCTAGATATTTCAAAAGTATCATCATATTCTCAAACCGAGAGACCCGAGACTATGCAGTCAGTTCATACAAGTTACATTGGTCCCGTGCGAGGTGTTCGTGCCTCTTACGGGGCCATTTGGTGGCTGGTTCGGGTTTTCACCCTCAAACGGCTTGTTTTTAAGCCTAATCTAGATATTTCCAAATTATCATCATATTCTCAAATCGGGAGACTCGCGATTACGCGGCCAATTCCTACAAGTTACATTGGTCCCCTACAAGGTGTTCGTGCCTCTTACGGGGCCGTTTGGCCGCTAGTTTGTGTTTTCAACCTCAAACGGCTTATTTTTAAGCGTAATCTAGATATTTTTAAATTATCTTCATATTCTCAAATCGGGAGACTCGCGATTACGCGGTCAGTTCCTACAAATTACATTGGTCCCGTGTGAGGTGTTTGGTGCCTCTTATGGGGCCGTTTGGCGGCTGGTCTGGGTTTTCACCCTCAAACGGCTTAGTTTTAAACCTAATCTAAATATTTCCAAATTATCATATTCTCAAACCGGGAGACCCGCGACTATGCGGTCAGTTCCTACAAGTTACATTGGTCCCGTGCGAGGTGTTCGTGCCTCTCACGGGGCTGTTTGGCGGCTGGTTTGGGTTTTCACCCTCAAATGGCTTATTTTTAAGCCTAATCTACATATTTCCAAATTATCATCATATTCTCAAACCAGGAGACCCGCGACTATGTGATCAGTTCCTACAAGTTACATTGGTCCCGTGCAAGGTGTTTGTGCCTCTTATGGGATCGTTTGGGGTTTGGTTTGGGTTTTCACCCTTTAACTACTTAGTTTTAAGCCTAATTTATATATTTTCAAATTATCATCATTTTCTCAAACCAGGACACTCGTGACTACACGGACAATTCCTAAAAGTTACATTGGTCTCGTGCGAGGTGTTCGTGCCTCTTTCGGGGATGTTTGATGACTGATTTGGGTTTCCACCCTTCAATAGTTTGTATCTAAGCCTAATTTCTATATTTTCAAAGTATCGCCATATTCTCAAACTTAGAGGCCCTTTACTATACGTTTAGTTCCTACAAGTTACATTGGTCCCCTGCGAGGTGTTCGTGCCTCTTACGGGGCCATTTAGCGATTGGTTTAGGTTTTCACCCTTAAACGACTTATTTTTAAGCATAATCTAGATATTTCAAAATTATCATCATATTCTCCAATCGGGAGACCCGCGACTACGAAGTCAGTTCCTACAACTTACATTGTTCTGTGCGAGGTGTTCGTGCCTCTTGCAGGGCCGTTTGGGGACTGGTTTTGATTTTCACCCTCAAACGGCTTATTTTTAAGCGTAATCTAGATATTTTTAAGTTATCATCATATTCTCAAGCTGGGAGACCCGCGAATACGCGGTCAGTTCCTATAAGTTGCATTGGTCCCATGGGAGGTGTGCGTGCCTCTTACGGCACCGTTGGGGGGCTGGTTCGGGTTTGCATCCTCAAACGGATTATTTTTAATCCTAATCTAGATATTTCCAAATTATCATCATATTTTCCAATTAGGATACCCGTCATTACGAGGTCAGTTCCTACAAGTTACATTGCTCCCGTGCGAGGTGTTCATGCCTCAAATGGGACCGTTTGGTGGCTGATTTGGGTTTTCACCCTCAAACGGCTTGTGTTTAAGCTCAATCTAGATATTTCAAAAGTATCATCATATTCTCAAACCGAGAGACCCGTGACTATGCGGTCAGTTCATACAAGTTACATTGGTCCCGTGCGAGGTGTTCGTGCCTCTTATGAGGCTGTTTGGCGACTGGCTTGGGTTTTTACCCTCAAATGGCTTATTTTTAAGCCTAATCAAGATATTTCAAAATTATCGACATATTCTCAAACCGGGAGACCCACGATTACGCGATCAGTTCATAAAAGTTACATTGGTCCCGTGAGAGGTGTTCGTGCCTCTTACGGGGCCGTTTGGTGGCTGGTTTGTGTTTTCACCCTCAAACGACTTATTTTTAAGCGTAGTCTAGATAGTTTTAAATTATCAACATATTCTCAAATCAGGATACCCGGGACTACGCGCTCAGTTCCTACAAGTTACATTTGTCACGTGCGAGGAGTTCATGCCTCTTACGGCGCCGTTTGGGTGCTGGGTTGGGTTTTCACCCTCAAACGGCTTGTTTTTAAGCGTTATCTAGATATTTTTAAATTATCATCATATTCTCAAATCGGCAGACCCGCGACAACGCCGTCAGTTCCTACAAGTTACATTGGTCCCGTGCGAGGTGTTATTGCCTCTTACAAGATCGTTTGGGGGCTGGTTTGGGTCTTCACCCTTCAACAGCTTATTTTTAAGCCTAATCTATATATTTTTAAAGTATCTTCATATTCTCAAATCGGGAGACCCGTCACTAAGTGGTAAGTTCCTACAAGTTACATTGGTCACGTGCGAGGTTTTCATGCCTCAAACGGGGCCGTTTGGCGACTGGTTTGGGTTTTCACCCTCAAACGGTTTATTTTTAAGCCCAATCTAGATATTTCAAAATTATCATCATATTCTCAAACCGGGAGACCTGCGACTACTCGATTAGTTCATACAAGTTACATTGGTCCCGTGCGAGGTATCCGTGCCTCTCACGGGGCCGTTTGGGGATAGTTTGGGTTTTTAACCTCAACCGGCTTATTTTTAAGCCTAATCCAGATATTTTCAAATTATCATCATATTCTCAAACTGGGAGTCCCGCGATTACGCGGTCAGTTCCTACAAGTTACATTGGTTCCGTGTGATGTGTTCGTGCCTATTAAAGGGTCGTTTAGCAGCTGGTTTGGGTTTTCACCCTCAAACGACTTATTTTTAAGCTCAATCTTGATATTTCCAAATTATCATCATATTCTCAAATCGGGATACCCGCGACTACGCATTCAGTTCCTACAAGTTACATTGTTCCGTATGAGGTGTTCGTGCCTATTACGGGGCCGTTTGGGGGCTGGTTTTGATTTTCACCCTCAAACGGCTTATTTTTAAGCGTAATCTAGATATTTTTAAATTATCGTCATACTCTCAAGCCCGGAGACCCATGACTACGCGGACAGTTTCTAAAAGTTACATTGGTCCCGTGCGAGGTCTTCGTGCCTCTTACGGGGATGTTTGGCGGCTAATTTGGGTTTCCACCCTGCAACGGCTTATTTCTAAGCCTAATCTATATATTTTCAAAGCATCGTCATATCTTCAAACTGAGATGCCCTTGACTATGCGGTTAGTTCCTACAAGTTACATTGGTCCCCTGCGAGGTGTTCGTGCCTCTTACGGGGCCGTTTGGCGGTTGGTTTAGGTTTTCACCCATAAACAGCTTATTTTTAAGCCTAATCAAGATATATCAAAATTATCATCATATTCTCAAATCGGGAGACCCGCGACTACGCATTCAGTTCCACCAAGTTACATTGTTTCGTACGAGGTGTTCGTGCCTTTTACGGGGCCGTTTGGGGGTTGGTTTTGATTTTCACCCTCAAACGGCTTGTTTTTAAGCGTAAACTAGATATTTTTAAATTATCGTCATACTCTCAAGCCGGGAGACCCGCGACTATACTGTTAGTTCCTACAAGTTACATTGGTCCCCTGCGAGGTGTTCGTGCCTCTTACGGGGCCGTTTGGTGGTTGGTTTAGGTTTTCACCCTTAAACGGCTTGTTTTTTAGCCTAATATAGATATTTTAAAATTATCATCATATTCTCAAATCGGGACACCCGCGACTATGCTGTCAGTTCCTACAAGTTATATTGTTTCGTGCGAGGTGTCCGTTCCTCTCACGAGACCGTTTGGGGGCTGGTTTGGGTTTTCACCCTCAAATGGCTTGTTTTTAAGCCTAATCTACATATTTCCAAATAATCATCATATTCTCAAAACGGGAGATCCGCAATTATGCGGTCAGTTCCTACAAGTTACATTTGTCCCGTGCGAGGTGTATGTACCTCATACGGGGCCGTTTGGTAAATGGTTTTGGTTTTCACGCTCAAACGACTCGTTTTTAAGCCTAATCTTGATATTTTCAAATTTTCGTCATATTCTCAAATCGGGAGACCCACGACTACGCAATCATTTCCTACAAGTTACATTGGTCCCGTGCGAGGTGTTCGTGCCTCTTACGGGGCCGTTTGGTGCCTGGTTTGGGTTATTACCCTCAAATGGTTTGTTTTTAAGCCTAATATAGATATTTCCAAATTATCGACATATTCTCAAATCGGGAGACCCGCGATTTCACGGTCAGTTCGTACAAGTTACATTGGTCCCGTGTGAGGTGTTCGTGCCTCTCACGAGGCCGTTTGGCAACTCGTTTGGGTTTTCACCCTTAAACGACTTATTTTTAACCGTAATCAATCTATTTTTAAATTATCGTCATATTCTCAAACCAGGATACCCGCGACCACACGGTCAGTTCCTAAAAGTTATATTGATCCCGTGTGAGGTGTCCGTGCCTCATACGGGGCCGTTTGGCAGGTGGTTTTGGTTTTCACGCTCAAACGGCTTATTTTTAAGCCTAATCTTGATATTTCAAAATTATCGACATATTCTCAAATTGGGAGACCCACGATTAAGCGATCAGTTCGTACAAGTTACGTTGGTCCCGTGCGAGGTGTTCGTGCCTCTTACGGGGCCGTTTGGCGGCTTGTTTGCGTTTTCACGCTCAAACGGCTTATTTTTAAGCGTAATCTAGATATTTTTAAATTAGCGTTATATTCTCAAATCGGGATACCCGCTACTACGCGCTCAGTTCCTACAAGTTACATTTGTCACGTGCGAGGAGTTAATGCCTCTTACGAGGCCGTTTGGGTGTTGGGTTGGGTTTTCACCCTCAAACGGCTTATTTTTAAGCGTAATCAAGATATTTTTTAAATTATCATCATATTCTCAAATCGGCAAACCCGCGACTACGCGGTCAGTTCCTACAAGTTACATTGATCCCGTGCGAGGTGTTATTGCCTCTTATAGGGACGTTTGGGGGCTGGTTTGGGTTTTCACAGTTCAACAGCTTGTTTTTAGGCCTAATCTATATATTTTCAAAGTATCATCATATTCTCAAACCGGGAGACCCGTGACTAAGTGGTAAGTTCCTACAAGTTACATTGGTCCCGTGCGAGGTTTTCATGCATCATACGGGGCCGTTTGGCAACTGGTTTGGGTTTTCACCCTCAAACGGTTTGCTTTTAAGCCCATTCTAGATATTTCAAAATTATCGTCATATTCTCAAATCGGGAGACCTGCGACTACTCGGTCAGTTCATACAAGTTACATTGGTCCCTGCGAGGTGTCCGTGACTCTCACGGGGCCGTTTGGGGATAGTTTGGGTTTTCAACCTCAAACGGCTTGTTTTTAAGCCTAATCTAGATATTTTCAAATTATCATCATATTCTCAAACTGGGAGTCCCGCGATTACGCGGTCAGTTCCTAAAAGTTACATTGGTTCCATGTGACGTGTTCGTGCCTATTACGGGGCCGTTTAGCAGCTGGTTTGGGTTTTCACCCTCAAACGACTTATTTTTAAGCCCAATCTTGATATTTCCAAATTATCGTCATATTCTCAAATCGGGAGACCTGCGACTACTCGATCGGTTCGTAAAAGTTACATTGGTCCCGTGCGAGGTGTCCGTTCCTCTCACGGGGCCGTTTGGGGATAGTTTGGGTTTTCAACCTCAAACGACTTGTTTTTAAGCCTAATCTAGATATTTTCAAATTATCATCATATTCTCAAACTGGGAGTCCCGCGATTACGCGGTCAGTTCCTACAAGTTACATTGGTCTCGTGTGACGTGTGCGTGCCTATTACTGGGCCGTTTAGCAGCTGGTTTGGGTTTTCACCCTCAAACGACTTATTTTTAAGCCTAATCATGATATTTTCAAATTATCATCATATTCTCAAATTGGGAGACCCGCAACTATGTGATCAGTTCCTACAAGTAACATTGCTCCCGTGCGAGCTGTTTGAGAAAACGTGACTGTGATAATTGATTAAATTTATTCGCAAGTTTCCATTTCGGCACACTTATTTAATTAGAGTCTATTTTTAAACCAAATTAATCCATCAACTAAACATGCATCTAAAAGTGCGTGTGTCAACCCATAAATAAATAAAGCATGTGACACAAATATTCAGGAAAAACCCCGAAGGGGCAAAACCTTTTATTTCACTATAATTTGTAAGAAAACGGCTTACACGGATTATAATGAAATAAGTGCGACATACGAAATACCCGCAGGTGTCGGTTCCAATGTCTCGGCTGGAACTTTCCCTTTCTAGGAGGGCAGCAGTGAAGAAGAGAAACGGCTTCTCCACAAGATGTGATCTTTATAAGGACTACTTCCACAATAGCACGCAGCTGTCGGTTGTAGAGCTCACCCCACAAAGTATGAACAAATAACAAAATATGTTCTTGGGTTCCACAAAACAATTCACATAAATGTAATTGGGATTTTGTGAATTAAAAAAAAACATTTGAACCCTTAAAATTGTTGGAGAAAAACTTTCTGCCAAAAGGTATTGAATTAAATCTGGGCAGATACACAAAAGTTTCAAAGAAATAAGACTCTTTAATTCTGAAATTGTTCTCCACGTCTAAAAGCAAAGGCTGACATTCCTTTTTATAGGAAATTTGAGTCGGTCAAAGATAAGGACGAAGTCAGACGTGTCAGCCAGAAAGTCATCTCGCTCGAATGAGAATGACATCTCGCGCGAACGAGATCGCGTGTCATTCGAACGACTACGCGCGACTTCCATTGTCGTTCGAACGAGATTGATATCGCGCTTGAACGACCTTGGTGTCGAACCGAGGTACATTTACTTCTGAAGTAGTTTTTTCACAAACATTTATAAAAACATTTATAAAACCTCTTTAAAAAAACATTTTTATATAAAAGTTTTTTAAAACCTTTTATAAAAATATCCCAACACTCTTAATATGAAATTTAAATAAAACTTTAAAACAATATCTTACCAAAGTTCATATTGTTGGGCTTGAATATTGAAGGCAACTGGTAATTCGGATCCGTCTTTTGTAGATGCAATCTTCACAATTCTTCGACGACTTGTAGCGGTATACGACATAATTAATTATGATGGACTTATTAAAAATATGTCCTTACAGTGTTCGTTCCTCTTACGGAGCCATTTGGGGGCTGGTTTGGGTTTTCACCCTTTAACCGCTTGTTTTTAAGACTAATTTAGATATTTTAAAATTTTCATCATTTTCTCAAACCGGAAGACCCATGACTACGCGGACAGTTTCTAAAAGTTACATTGGTCCCGTGCGAGGTCTTCGTGCCTCTTACGGGGACGTTTGGCGGCAAATTTGGGTTTCCACCCTGCAACGGCTTATTTCTAAGCCTAATCTATATATTTTCAAAGCATCGTCATATTCTCAAACTGAGATGCCCTTGACTATGCGGTTAGTTCCTACAAGTTACATTGGTCCCCTGTGAGGTGTTCGTGCCTCTTACGGGGCCGTTTGGCGGTTGGTTTAGGTTTTCACCCTTAAACGGCTTATTTTTAAGCCTAATCAAGATATTTCAAAATTATCATCATATTCTCAAATCGGGAGACCCGCGACTACGCATTCAGTTCCTACAAGTTACATTGTTTCGTACGAGGTGTTCGTGCCTATTACGGGGCCGTTTGGGGGCTGGTTTTGATTTTCACCCTCAAACGGCTTATTTTTAAGCGTAATCTAGATATTTTAAAATTATCTTCATACTCTCAAGCCGAGAGACCCATGACTACGCGGACAGTTTCTAAAAGTTACATTGGTCCCGTGCGAGGTCTTCGTACCTCTTACGGGGACGTTTGACGGATAATTTGGGTTTTCACCCTGCAATGGCTTATTTCTAAGCCTAATCTATATATTTTCAAAGCATCGTCATATTCTCAAACTGAGATGCCCTTGACTATGCAGTTAGTTCCTACAAGTTACATTGGTCCCCTGCGAGGTGTTCGTGCCTCTTACCGGGCCGTTTGGCGGTTGGTTTAGGTTTTCACCCTTAAATGGCTTATTTTTAATCCTAATCAAGATATTTCAAAATTATGATCATATTCTCAAATCGGGAGACCCACGACTACGTATTCAGTTCTTACAAGTTACATTGTTCAGTACGAGGTGTTCGTGCCTATTACGGGGCCGTTTGGGGGCTAGTTTTGATTTTCACCCTTAAACGGCTTATTTTTAAGCGTAATCTACATATTTTTAAATTATCGTCATACTCTCAAGCCGGGAGACCCGCGACTATGCGGTTAGTTCCTACAAGTTATATTGGTCGCCTGCGAGGTGTTCGTGCCTCATACGGGGCCGTTTGGCGGTTGGTTTAGGTTTTCACCCTTAAACAGCTTATTTTTAAGCCTAATCTATATATTTTAAAATTATCATCATATTCTCAAATCGGGAGACCCGCGAATATGCAATCAGTTCCTATAAGTTACATTGTTCCGTGCGAGGTATCTGTTCCTCTTACGAGGCCGTTTGGGGGCTGGTTTGGGTTTTCACCCTCAAACGGCTTGTTTTTAAGCCAAATCTACATATTTCCAAATTATCATCATATTCTCAAACCGGGAGACCCGCAATTACGCGGTCAGTTCCTACAAGTTACATTGGTCCCGTGCGAGGTGTCTGTACCTCATACGGGGCCGTTTGGCAGTTGGTTTTTGGTTTTCACGCTCAAACGGCTTGTTTTTAAGCCTAATCTCGATATTTTCAAATTATCCTCATATTCTCAAATCGGGAGACCCGCGACTACGCAGTCAGTTCCTACAAGTTACATTGGTCCCGTGCGAGGTGTTCGTGCCTCTTACGGGGCCGTTTGGCTCCTGGTTTGGGTTTTCACTCTCAAACGGCTTGTTTTTATGCCTAATCTTGATATTTCCAAATTATCGTCATATTCTCAAATCGGGAGACCCGCGACTACGCGGTCAGTTCCTTCAAGCTACATTGGTCCCGTGCGAGGTGTTCGTGCCTCTTACGGGGCGTTTGGGGGCTGGTTTGGGTTTTCACCCTTTATCTGCTTATTTTTAAGCCTAATTTATATATTTTCAAATTATCATCATTTTCTCAAATCGGGAGACCCGTTACTATGCGGACAGTTCCTAAAAGTTACATTGGTCCCTTGCGAGGTGTTCGTGATTCTTACGGGGACGTTTGGCGGCTGATTTGGGTTTCCACCCTTCATCGTCTTGTTTCTAAGCCTAATCTATATATTTTCAAAGTATCATCATATTCTCAAACCGAGAGGCCCGTGACTACGCGGTTAGTTCCTACAAGTTACATTGGTCCCCTGCGAGGTGTTCGTGCCTCTTACGGGGCTTTTTGATGGTTGGTTTAAATTTTCACCCTCAAACGGCTTAATTTTAAGCCTAATCTAATTATTTCAAAATTATCATCATATTCTCAAATTGGGAGACCTGCGACTATGCAGTCAGTTCCTACAAGTTACATTATTCCGTGCGAGTTGTTCATGCCTCTTACGGGGCCGTTAGGGGGTTGGTTTGGATTTTCACCCTCAAACGGCTTATTTTTAAGCGTAATCTAGAGATTTTTAAATTATCATCATATTCTCAAACCGGGAGACCCGCCACTACGCTATCAGTTCCTACAATTTATATGTGTCCCGTGGGAGGGATTCGTGCCTCTAACGGGGCCGTTTGGTGGTTGGTTTGGGTTTTCACCCTCAAACGGCTTATTTTTAAGCCTAATCTAGATATTTTCAAGTTATCGTCATATTCTCCAATCGGGATACCAGCGAATACGCGGTCAGTTCCTCCAAGTTACATTGGTCTCGTGCGAGGTGTTCGTGCCTCAAATGGGGCCGTTTAGCGGCTGGTTTGGGTTTTCACCCTCAAACGGCTTGTGTTTAAGCCTAATCTAGATATTTTAAAAGTATCATCATATTCTCAAACCGGGAGACCCGCGACTACACGGTCAGTTCATACAAGTTACATTGGTCCCGTGCGATTTATTCCTACCTCTTACGGGGCCATTTGACGAATGGTTTGGGTTTTTACCCTCAAATGGCTTGTTTTTAAGCCTAATATAGATATTTCCAAATTATCGACATATTCTCAAATCAGGAGACCCACGATTACACGGTTAGTTCGTACAAGTTACATTGGTCCCGTGTGAGGTGTTCGTGCCTCTTACGGGGTCGTTTGGCGGCTGGTTTGGGTTTTCACCCTTAAACGGCTTGTTTTTAATCGTAATCAAGATATTTTTAAATTATCATCATATTCTCAAACCAGGATACCCGCGACTACGCGGTCAGTTCCTTAAAGTTATATTGATCCCGTGTGAGGTGTTCATGCCTCATACGGGGCCGTTTGGCAGGTGGTTTTGGTTTTCACGCTCAAACGGCTTATTTTTAAGCCTAATCTTAATATTTCAAAATTATCGTCATATTCTCAAATCGGGAGACTCGCGACTACACGGTCAGTTGCTACAAGTTACATTGGTCCCGTGCGAGGTGTCCATGCCTCTCACGTGGCCGTTTGGCGACTGGCTTGGGTTTTCAACTTCAAACGGCTTATTTTTCAGCCTAATCTAGATATTTTCAAATTATCGTCATATTTTGAAACCGGGAGACCCACGATTACGCAGTCAGTTCCTACAAGTTATATTGGTCCCGTGTGAGGTGTTTGTGCCTCTTACGGGGCCGTTTGGCGCCTGGTCTGGGTTTTCACCCTCAAACGGCTTGTTTTTAAGCCAAATCTAGATATTTCCAAATTATCATCATATTCTCAAATCGGGAGAACCGCGACTACCCGATCAGTTCCTATAAGTTACATTGGTCCCGTACGAGGTGTTCGTGCCTCTTACGGGGCCGTTTGGGGGCTGGTTTGGGTTTTCACCCTTTAACTGCTTATTTTTAAGCCTAATTTATATATTTTCAAATTATCATCATTTTCTCAAATCGGGAGACCCGTTACTACGCGGACAGTTCCTAAAAGTTGCATTGGTCCCTTGCGAGGCGTTCGTGCCTCTTACGTGGACGTTTGGCGACTGATTTGGGTTTTCGCCCTTCAACGACTTATTTCTAAGCCTAATCTATATATTTTCAAAGTATTATCATATTCTCAAACTAAGAGGCTCGTGACTACGCGATTAGTTCCTACAAGTTACATTGGTCCCCGACGAGGTGTTCGTGCCTCTTACGGGGCCGTTTGACGGTTGGTTTAAGTTTTCACCCTCAAATGGCTTGTTTTTAAGCCTAATCTAGATATTTTAAAATTATCATCATATTTTCAAATCGGGAGACCTGCGACTACGCAGTCAGTTCCTACAAGTTACATTGTTCCATGCGAGGTGTCCATGCCTCTTACGGGGCCGTTTAGGGGTTGGGTTGGATTTTCACCCTCAAACGGCTTATTTTTAGGCGTAATCTAGATATTTTTTAATTATCGTCATATTCTCAAATCGGGAGACCCGCAACTACGCGATCAGTTCCTACAAGTTATATTGGTCCCCTGGGAGGCGTTCGTGCCTCTAACGGGGCCGTTTGGGGGCTGGTTCGGGTTTTCACCCTCAAACAGATTGTTTTTAAGCCTAATCTAGATATTTCCAAATTATCGTCATATTCTTCAACCGGAATACCCGTGAATACGCGGTCAGTTCCTACAAGTTACATTAGTCCCGTACGAGGTGTTCGTGCCTCAAACAGGACCGTTTAGCGGCTGGTTTGGGTTTTCACCCTCAAACGGCTTGTGTTTAAGCCTAATCTAGATATTTCAAAAGTATCGTCATATTCCCAAACCGGGAGACCTGCGACTACGCGGTCAGTTCATACAAGTTGCATTTGTCCCGTTCGAGGTGTTCGTGCCTTTTACGGGGCCGTTTGGCGACTGGTTTGGGTTTTTACCCTCAAATGGTTTATTTTTAAGCCTAATATTGATATTTCTAAATTATCAACATATTCTCAAATCGGGAGACCCACGATTACGTGCTCAGTTCATATATATTACATTAGGCCCGTGCGAGCTGTTCGTGCCTCTTACGAGGCCGTTTGGCGGCTGGTTTGGGTTTTCACCCTTAAACGACTTATTTTTAAGCGTAATCTAGATATTTTTAAATTATCGTCATATTCTCAAACCAGGATACCCGCTACTACACGGTCAGTTCCTAAAAGTTACATTAGTCAGGTACGAGGTGTTCGTGCCTCTTAAGGGACCGTTTGGGTGTTGGGTTGGGTTGGGTTTTCACCCTCAAACGGCTTATTTTTTAGCGTAATCTAGAGATTTTTAAATTATCATCATATTCTCAAATCTGGAGACCCGCGACTACTCGGTCAGTTCCTACAAGTTACTTTGGTCCCGTGGGAGGTGTTATAGCCTCTTACAGGGTCGTTTGGGGGCTGGTTTGGATTTTCACCCGTCAATGGCTTGTTTTTAAGCCTAATCTATATATTTTCAAGGTATCTTCATATTCTAAAATCGGAAGACCCATGACTACACGGTAAGTTCCTACAAGTTACATTGGTCCCATCCGAGGTGTTCGTGCCTCTTACAGGGCCGTTTGGCGGCTGGTTTGGGTTTTCACCCTCAAACGGCTTGTGTTTAAGCCTAATCTAGATATTTCTAAATTATCGTCATATTCCCAAACCGAGAAACCCGTGACAACGCGGTCAGTTCCTACAAGTTACATTGGTCTCGTGCGAGGTGTTCGTGCCTCTTACGGGGACGTTTGGCCGCTGATTTGCGTTTCCACCCTTCAACGGCTTATTTCTAAGCCTAATCTATATATTTTCAAAGTATCATCATATTCTCAAATCGAGAGGCCCGTGACTACACGGTTAGTTTCTACAAGTTAAACTGGTCCCGTGCAAGGTGTTAGTGCGTCTTACGGGGCCATTTGGCGATTGGTTTAAGTTTTCACCCTCAAACGGCTTGTTTTTAAGCCTAATATAGATATTTCAAAATTATCATCGTATTCTAAAATTGAGATACCCGTGACTACGCGGTCAGTTCCTACAAGTAACATTGCTCCCGTGCGAAGTGTTCGTACCTCTTATGGGGCCATTTGGCGGCTGGTTTGAGTTTTCACCCTCAAACGGCTTATTTCTAAGCGTAATCTAGATATTTTTAAATTATCATCATATTCTCAAACTGGGAGACCCGTGACTACGCGATTCATTCCTACAAGTTACATTGGTCCCGTGTGAGGTGTCCGTGCCTCTTACGGGGTCGTTTGGGGACTGGTTTGGGTTTTCACCCTCAAACGGCTTGTTTTTAAGCATAATCTAGATTTTTTAAAATTATCGTCATATTCTCAAACCGGGAGACCCACGACTACGCGGTCAGTTCCTATAAGTTACATTGGTCCCGTGTGAGGTGTCTGTGCCTCTTACGAGGCCGTTTGGGGGCTTATTTGAGTTTTCACCCTCAAACGGCTTGTTTTAAGCCTAATCCACATATTTCCAAATTATCATCATATTCTCAAACCGGTAGACCCGCGATTACGCGGTCAGTTCCTACAAGTTACATTGGTCCCGTGCGAGGTGTTTGTGCCTCATATGGGGCCGTTTGGCGACTGGTTTGTGTTTTCACCCTCAAACGGCTTATTTTTAAGCCTAATCTAGATATTTCAAAATTATTGTCATATTCTCAAACTGGGAGACTCGCGACTACGCGGTCAGTTCATACAAGTTACATTGGTTCCGTGCGAGGTGTTCGTGCCTCTCACGGGGCCATTTGGTGACTGGTTTGGGTTTTCAACCTTAAACGACTTGTTTTTAAGCCTAATCTAAATATTTTCAAATTATCATCATATTCTCAAACTGGGAGACCCGCAATTACGCGGTGAGTTCCTACAAGTTACGTTGGTCTCGTGTGAGGTCTTCGTGCCTCTTACGGGGCCGTTTGGCAGCTTGTTTGGGTTTTCACCCTCAAACGGCTTGTTTTTAAGCCTAATCTAGATATTTCCAAATTATCGTCATATTCTCAAACCAGGAGACCCGCGACTACGCGGTCTGTTCCTACAAGTTACATTGATCCCGTGAAGAAAGTCGTTTAGGGGCGTAAAAATATGTAAGAGGTGAGCCCACATGCGTCGTCTTTTGGATTCATGTGCGATGTATACTAGAGGTGAGATGTGCAGGTTGGATTTAGTTCAACATTTAAATCTCAATAAGAACCAATGTAGTTCAGTGTCTTGATATTCAAACACAACCACAAAATTTATCATGTAAGGGAATTATATTATACAAAACCAGCCATGTTTTTTCAGGAAATAAGCAGCTCCTGCTTAAATATACATGATGATTAGGGACAATAGTATGCTAAATAAACATTAAACACACACATATAATTTACCTGAGTTTTTCTTCCTAATAATAAATAGTATACTATATATGTTACAGATAATGAAATCAAAGTTATTATCACCTTCATCCGCTTCCATTGAAGGAACACAGTCACTTATGTTCAGCTCATGTAACCAGACCGATTTAAGACATGGTACTAACCTTTGATTTGGAGAAAATCAATAAATTTATACAGAAAAATGAGACCCCGGTTCCAGTTATCAAAAACATTATTCCACACAACAATGAGTTGCACCTATGTTTACCGTTTCTTCAAACTCAAAGTTGGGGAGATTAACCATTTTCTTTATCCAGCAAAACAGTCCTAATCAATAAACAACTTAACACATGATGCATTTGATGCTAGCAGCCCTGTAATTAGAAACATATAAGAAAACCCTATCAACAGCAATAACCTAATGTCAATAATTATAAGCTCCTAAATCCTTTAAACAACAATAACATAATGTCAATAATTAGAAGCATATTAGAAACTCTATAAACAATCTAGTAAATAATTATAAGTTCCTAAATCCCAACAGCTCTATATTTAGAAGCGTTTAAAAAAATTACACAAACAATAATAACCTACGTATGTGTGTGTGTGTGTGTGTGTGTGTGTGTGTGTGTCTATATATATATATATATATATATATATATATATATATATATGTGTGTGTGTGTGTGTGTGTGTGTGTGTGTGTGTATATAATGCACGTAGATATTCGAGTAGCTATTAAAAGTAAAATAATAAAAAACTCAGTCCTTTTTTAATTTCTCGGAATTTATTCTGAGAGTGTTCAAAAGAATTCTGAGATTTGAATAAAAGATTCAAACAAACATTTTATCATACACCATACATACACAATCATATATGTTTTTTGTAATTTATTACGTACACAATATTTGAAATTAACATAAAATAAATTACAAAAAAACGTTTATATCAAACCTACCCAACATCATAACCTGTAAATAAAAACAACTTCAAATTTTAACTTAAGAAATATCAAAAAGTCAAATAGTTATTCAAGGTGTAACTCATGTTTTTTTTAAACATGAACAATAACAAATCAAATAGGTTACTGAACAGGAAAAAAATATATACATCTGAACTTACATCTTTTAGGGCTTGACAACGAACGAAGCTGCAAGTTACAATTTCACTAGGGCTTGACAACGAACGAAGCTGCAAGTTACAATAAAAGAATGTAAAAAAATAACATGAACAAAAACTAAACAATAACAAATCTAAGAGATAATAAAAAGGAAATGGCACATCAAATGGGTTCGGAAAAGGAGTTGACATTGAGGATCAGTCTCGCTTTGGCACATAAAATGGTTTCGGGGAGAAGAGAGAGTGTTGATGAAGCATTGGGATTTAGGGACAAAAATTGAATGGTTTGTGAGAGGGAATGGTTTCGCGAGAAGAAGCGAAGAAGTGAGTGGGAATGAAAGTCTTGATGGCTCCAAATGAAACCCATTTACTTTTTAGTATTTTATTTTTTTATAAACTTTTATAATTTTGGCACGGTTTAAAACTGTACCAAATTGTAACAAAGCTGTGCTAGATTCTAGCACGGTTTATAACCGTGCCAGATTCTCCTTGTACAAGCATGCCAGATTGATGTTTTTGGTGTAGTACAAGTAGATATCTTACGATATGTTTTATATTAGCACAATGCTTTTTGGTTGGTTCAAAACTATATCTAGCAAGCAGATTCATAGAGACAATAATGCACCAATTGCACTTAAATAGGGTACTTCTGGACCAAATATTTCCTTATCTTTTTCTTTAGGATGGTATGGATCTTTCTTTATGTCCAAAGACCGGACAACCATGGGGGTACTTAGTGGGTGAGCTTTATCCATATTAAAACGTTTTAATAGATCTTCAGTATAATTAGACTGATGGACTAAAATCCCACTGGAATTTTTCTCGATCTGCAGGCCGAGACAAAATTTAGTTTTCTCAAGGTCTTTCATCTCAAATTCCTTTTTCAAATAGTTAGCAATTGTTTCGAGCTCTTCTGTAGTTCCGATTAAATTTATGTCATCCACATAGACTGCTATTATTGCATATCCCTTTGAGGATTTCTTTATAAATACACAAGGGCAAATTGGGTTATTTTCATACCCTTTCTTAGACAAGTATTCACTAAGACGATTATACCACATTCTTCCGGATTTTTTAAACCATACAATGAACGTCTTAGTCGAATTGAATGCGTACTCCTTGGCTTTGATTCAGGCAAAGGAAATCCTTCATGGATTTTCATGTATATTTATGTGTCTAAGTCCCCATATAAATATGCGGTAATAACATCCATGAGTCTCATATCAAGATTTTCAGAAATCATTAAGCTAATCAGATATCTGAAAGTTATACTATCTATATCAGGGGGATTATGTTTCCTCAAAATCAATCCCACGTTTCTGTGAGAAACCTTGTGCCACAAGTCGTGCCTTATATCGAGTGATTTCATTCTTCTCATTTCTTTTTCTTACAAAAACCCAGTGATAACCTGCTGGGTTAAAACTTTTGGGAGCTTGTACTGTAGGTCCAAATACACCACGTTTATTTAGATACTCGAGTTCTACCTTGATGGCAATTTTTCATTTTGTCCAATCTACTCTTTGTCGACATTCATTTAGAGTACGTGGTTCATTATCATTATCACTGCCCTTTGAAATTCGTGTAGCTACTGCATATGAAAAAACGTCATCAATGACAGTTTTTTTATGATCCCACATTTCTCCCGAATATGTATAAAACATAGATATCTCGTTATTATTATCAGGTACCTTCGCCTCTTCAGGGGCTTGTATAGTCATTTTAGTAGGGGTTTCAGATAAAGTGGATCTTTTATTCATAACCTCTTCGGGAGGATGATTAGGGCATGATTTTTCAATTGATCTTCGCTTCCGGGGAGCAGAGTCTTTGGAACCTATAGGTCTTCCACGCTTCTGGCGTACAACGAATTCATTTGTTGTTGATGTCAACGTTTGTCCCACTGGTACATCAATTCTTGCGGGCACATTTGCAGTGGGTACATGAGACTTAGTTACTTTTGCAGCATCATTGAATGCATCGGGTAATTTTTTACAATTTCCTGAATATGCAATATCCTTTTCAATTCATGCTCACATTGAGCAGTACGGGGGTCTAGATAAGACAAAGTGGAAGTGTTCCATGTTAATTCTCTCTGTTCTTCAGGAACGGACCATACTTCTGGTACGTACTTTCCTCCCCCTAACGGCGGGAAAATGTCTCATCAAAATAACAATCCGCAAATCTAGCGGTAAATGTATCACCTTTCAGTATCTCAATATAAAGAATGATTGATGGTGAATCATAACCAACATATATTCCCAAACAAAGTTGGGGACCCATTTTGGTACGCTGGGGTGGGGGGATGGGCACATGCACTGCACAACCAAATTTACACAAGTGTGATATATTTGGTTGACATCTACACACAAGTTGAAAAGGTGAAAATGGGTGATAAGCAGTGGATCTAAGCTTAATTAACTTAGCAGCATGAAGGATAGCATGTCCCCAAGCAGAGACTGGGAGTTTGGATTGAATAAGTAAAGGTCGCGCAGTAAGTTACAAACGTTTAATTAAATATTCGGCTAAACCATTTTGAGTGTGGACATGGGGGACTGGGTGCTCAACATCAATTCCTTGTGATAAACAATATTCATCAAAAACTTGATAAATAAATTCTCCCGCATTATCTAAACGAATGGATTTAATGTGTTGATCATGAAAATGGGCTCTAAGTTTTATGATTTGAGCAAGTAATTTTGCAAAAGCCAAATTATGAGTAGATAACAATAAACATGTGACCAACGAGTGGATGCATTAATTAAAACCATAAAATATTTAAAAGGTTCACTAAAAGGGTGGATGGGCCCATAAATATCCCCTTGAATTCTTTGTAAAAAGGATAGTGACTCAGAAGTAATTTTGAGAAAAGATGACTTAGTGATTAATTTACCTTGAGAACAAGGGGTGCAAAAATGATCATCGGGTAAGGTAAGTTGTTTGTTTGTTAACGAGTGCCCGTATGAGTTATTTATGATTCGACGTAACATGTTTGATCCGGGGTGACCCAATCGGTCATGCCACAATATTAAATTATAAGGATCATTGAGCTTTCGGCACATGATAGTATGTGATTCTACAACATTAATTGTTCTATAGTATAACCCCATGGATAATGCAGGCAATTTCTCTAGTGTGAGATTCTGGCTTTCAATACTAGAAGTAATGCAAATGAACTCTTTATTACCTTCATTACATGTTTCAATATGATACCCGTTCACTCTTATGCCCTTAAAACTCAATAAATTTCTTCTGGAATTTCTCGAATATATAGCATTATTTATGAATAAGTGGGTACTATTAGGTAACACCATGTGGGCTCTTCCGAAGCCTTCAATGAGCTTAACATGACCAACTATAGTGAAAACATTCGATATATTGTATACCAAGTCTGAGAAAAACTTCTAATTTTTCAAAATGGTGTGGATTGTCCCACTGTCTACCAGACAAGTGTCATCGCTTGCCCTTACTTTCGAATCCATACCTTTAACATAATTAAACGTAAATTGAAATTCAATCCACCAATCATATAAGCATAAAAAATGATCAAAACCATTCCATTAACTAATAAATTCTCAAATAAAGATATTAAATAAAGTTGTCTAAGCTCTAATGATAAACTACTAATATCTCAATAGGAAAGATAAAGCAGATAAATAAATAAATAAAGCAGAATCATTTAGGTCTTCAGGAGCGTCTCTGGTGGTTCTCCAAGCATGCTATCAAATGTCTCATCATCAGTATCATTTCTATCATCATCTTCAAAAAAATCATTGAAATTGAGATCAATATCGTCAAGTTCCCAGCGATCTTCAGGACCTTCCACAATGTTTGTCTCCGCTTTCTTTTTCGAGGCCTGATATTTTTCAGCCAATTTCTTGGACGAGCGACAAGTACGTGTCTAATGCCCACTGCGGCCATATCTATAGCAAATATCATTTGGATTCTGTGGATTTGACTTTCGACTCCCTTTATTGTTGTGATTATTCCACTTCTGGTGGTTCTTGAATTTCGTATTTTGTCTAGGGCCTTGCTTATGGTAGCCACCTCTTCTGGAGTTGCCACGGCCCTGCCGCATATTTCCTCGGTCTCTTTCATTATTCTGAACAGAGTTAACATTCACTTTAGGGAGTGCTACAAATCCAGTGGGTCTAGATGTATGATTCTTCATCAGTAAGTCATTGTTCTGCTCAACAACTAGGAAACATGAGATTAGTTATGAGTACCTTTTAAACCCGCGCTCTCGATATTGTTGCAGGAGCATATTCGAGGCGTGAAAAGTTAAGAATGCTTTCTCCAACATATCTGCAACCTCTACCTTTTCTCCACAAAGTTTTAGCTTGGAGGTAATCTTGAGAATAGCAAAATTGTATTCAGACACAGTCTTGAAGTCTTGAAATCTCAAGTCGAGCCATTAATGGCGTGCACATGGAAATATGGCCGATTTTTTGTGGTCATAGCGCTCCTTCAGGGAGTTCCATAAATCAAGAGGATCTTTCACAGTTAGGTACTCACTTTTTAAATCATTGTGTATGTGATGCCTAAGGAATATCAAGGCCTTAGCTTTGTCTTGTCGGGACATGATATTTCCAAGTGTCATTGCATCACCAAGACTTCGAGCTTGAAGGTGGAGTTCAGCGTCTTTAGACCAATTAACATAATTCACCCTAGAAATTTCAAATGCTTCAAATTCAAGTTTAGAAATATTTGGCATTTTAAACTGTTCCATAAATGAATTACAATCAGAAATATGTAATGCATTATAATGAAAAATTAATAGTTTAGTATTGATTGGAATATCATGTGTGTGATTAGGACTTTAAGCCCTTGATTTAATAATTAGAACTTTAGATTCGTGCTATTTATTTGTTGGAACTTCAGATTAATACATAAAATAATTGAACTTCGGGTCAATTTTATTGAGTATAAGGAATTTATTTACCCTATTGTGTCAAAACTTCAGGTTTGATCAAATTTTTAAAAAAAAATATTTGGAACTTCGGGTACAAATTATAAATTATTTGGGGACATTTAATGTCCCTAACTCTATGATAGAAATAATCAAACCGTCAGGTTTTGATTCATGGCATAATTTATTTGGAACTTCAGGTTCAAAAATTTTAAATAACGATTGAAGTCCCAAATTTAAAGGTAATTGAGAACTTCAGGTCCCAAAAATCAAAACTTTAGGTTTGATTAAAAAAAAATTGTTGGAACTTCATGTCCAAAGTGTAAATATTTTTTAGGGTACTTTTAGTATTCCTTAACCTATTATAAAAATAATCAAAACTTCAAGTTTGATTTTTACAGCACATTTTATTATCATGTTCACAAAAAAAAAATTGAATATCAATTGCGAACTTTAGCCGCAAAAATTTAAATAGAAATTAGGAACCTTAAGTCTCAAACTTTATATTACAATTGGGAACTTCAGGGCCCAAATTTTAAATAGTATTAGGAACATCAAGTCCCAAATAATTGATTGAGAAAAAAAAATTACTTGAGAATATATATATATATATATATATACAGTCCTACTCTTGTGCGGACTAATTCGCATTTTAAGAGTGCGGACTGGACATGTGTCACCTGGCGGTGAGCCCAGAAAAGAGAGAGAGTGTGCCTATAATTTAGGCGATAATTTGTAGGCGCACCGTTAGGTGACACATGACTGGTCCGCATTCTTAAAATGCGGACTAGTCCGCACAAGAGCGTTATTTTATATATATATATATATATATATATATATATATATATATATATATATAGAGAGAGAGAGAGAGAGGTTCACAAGTGGACCAAAAGAATGGACTTTTTAATGGACCTTAACAAAAAACGCATAATAACACATTAATTTTAATTCCTATAGTGTAATTGGTACGTGCCAGCGGCACCAAATACGCGTGTCAATCGATCCCCCACCCCCCCACACTCCCCCCACCCACCTCACCCCACCCTCCCACCACCACCCCCATGGCAGCCCTGCTGTCATAAGGGCTGCTTTGGTGATGGTGGTGGGTGGGGTGGGTGGGGGTGGGGTGGGGGGTAGTGGGGTGAAGGTGTGGTCTCGGGTGCCGCTGGTGCGGACCAATTACACTATAGAAATTAAAATTAATGTGTTAATACGTATTTTTTGTTAAGGTCCATTACAAAGTCCATTCTTTTGGTCCACTTGTGAACCTCTCCCTATATATATATATATATATATATATATATATATGATCATAACTAAAAAAAATACAGTACAAAAAATAATGCACTGAATCAATGGCGTATATGATCATAACTAAAAAAAATAGATGCACAAATGCATAAGCAAAATCGTATAGGTATGTGGTACCAAGGCTTTAAAACAAAATATAAAGTTATGAGTTTTGGGTTAAGTGAATGAACTTTGAGGGTATTAAAGTCTTTTCACATTAAGTGGAGTAGGGGAATGTAAATTTGGAGTGGGAATAGAGAGTATGGCTCCTATGTGAATTTTTCTATGCGGATAGAATGCGGATTAGCTAACGTCCAAATAAGTCTTAGGACTGCTTTTGTCTTTTACAGACTGCCTAGGGACCACCTTCTCTTTCTAAGGTTTATGGGAATATAAATTTCTACCCCAATAATTTCTAAAGTCTTTTAAGCTTAATTAATTTGGAAGTCTAAGTGTAGATGTTTCAGGGCTACAGCTACTTCTCAAGCTTCTTCCGTCACTATCGTACTAGAGTTCTGAATAGCGAGGATTATCTATAGTTTCTTCAGGGAGTCTAGAAATTGCAAGAGGTTTTGATGGAAACTATTCTAGTCTTAAATACCTTATACGGTATTGTGGTTTTATCAGTCTAGTTTATTTGTATATTTGATTAACAATATCAATTATATTATCTTCTATACATTTGTCTAAATCGTTATCTCCATAAGATGACAAAATTCTTCGATATGTTCTTGGGGCAGCTGTTTCTACATTTTTAAGGAGAGGGCGGATTCCTCCGGCTCTAATTAAAATAGCTTTTGTTTGAGCTAACCTTTTTCGTCTAATATATTTTAATACGTCTATGCTATCTTCAAGTATTCTAGTGATTCTTGATATTTTTTCGGTCTTGAAAGTTCTTCTACGAATTTTATAGTTCTTATCTTTTGTCTAAAGAGATATCGGATCCCAGTTCTAATTATTTATATTCTAGGTACTTCACGTACTAACCACTCAATAATCTGGTCTATATATTTGAAAGTACCACCTGCGTATGTCAAAGCAGTTTCTATAAGTTCTTTATCTTTAAGGTCTGTAAGAGTCCAATCTTGGATTTCTTTAGTTAAGTCTAAATTTGTTTGATTAACAAATGCTAAATAGTTTATAGTGATTTGTAGGCTCATGTAAGATTCTTTTTAAAACAATAATATGTAAAATAGTTAAGGGTTTGGTTCGAGTTATACCTTCATTTTGGTCTGCAATATCTTTATCTTCCTTCCTTCTTCTCTTCAGCTTTGCTAATATTATTCTCCTGTCTCGGCCTCCTACAACTCTCTCTTTATGTGTCGCACCTCAATCCACTATTTTGGCGTTGTACCCGTTTCCTGCCTTTATGCCTTCATGCCTAACACCCACCTGGCTAACGGCTCACGGCAAATCGGCACCTGACGGCGGTTCAACAGTATAACACCTTGTGTGCTACACCAGAGGTTCCACATAATAGTCCTCTATGAATAGAAAGTTGGAGGCAATTTGAAAAATAATAACAACTCAACATAAGAGATTTCTGGAAAAGAAAATACTTTTATTGCATATCATAAGTAATTACAACTCTCACCATTCCCCTAACTATATGGGAATTGCTCACTCACATACATATTACTCTCAATAAGCTTACACACTCTGTCTCACTTCTAAACTTCAATATCTATTTATACTCCCTATCTCTTCTTTTATAGCATACGAAGGCTTATAGATGACTGGTAACCGGTTACAAAAAGTGATCCGGTTGAAAGCATACAATTATTAAAGAGAAATACAATAATTAAAGGTCTTCACATTTTTGCCTTTTTCAAAAGCAATCTTGGTGTCTTGCAATTATCGCGAACCTAACGTCTTTAGCTGTCTCTTTCATCTTTATGAAAATAAGCTTTCTGGGGGCCCGTGTGGGGCATGTCTGAGTTGTCTTATTCTTCATACTGCAATGGAATCTAAATGGAGTCTTCAGTCTTTAATAATTCGTTGAGTAGGGTGGGGCCCTTCTCTGTTCTGTCTTCGTCTTCTTATGCTTCGTCTTTGTCTCCGTGTGGTAGAGCATTATTGTTGAAGAATTCATCAATGAGGCCCACAATTCTAAGGCTAGCTGGCAAAGCTATCTGTACCATTTCTTTCGCTTCTTTCTTGAGCCTTCCATTGAATTGCTCATCAGCTTGGATTATTAGGTCTTCTTTGTGGAAGGTCGTGTACCATCTGTCTTCGCTTGTCAACAATTCCATGATTTCTATTGTCTCCATACCTTGAGAAACCTGGAGCTTGGACTTATCAACAGTTAGGCCCTTAGTTTCGTCTTCGGATAGAATTTCCACATCTTCGAATGAATAATTGAAAAATCTAATGAGTCTAAATCCCTCAACCCTCATTCCTCTATAGGAACTTGGAGCAATCTGATATATCCTGGCAAATAGGGGAAGGAAGTCTTCTACCTTTTTAACATACTCGTGGACTATTTTTTCAAGAGCAATAGAATCTTCAATATCCTTTATTTGAACGAACCCGTGTTCTGCAAGAGTTATATGAGCCATATCTGATTTTCCAAAAAGATATATTTTTGGAACGTCTTTGAAGAAACCTCTAATCATTAAAGCATCTCCATTTATTTCTAATAATAACATATTGAAATAATCAATAATGTTATTAGTTTCGTTTTGAAAGTCTTCTGCTAATCGGAGATTATTATGACCAAACAGTATAACAATCTTAGTCTTACAAGTCTTTTTTTTATAACAAAAATTATCAGTTGGTCTAATTTTGGAGGATTCTCCAAGGGTTTGAGCATAAGTTTGCGTCTGTGGTCTAGGAGTAGCAGTCCCGCTAAGCTAGGTTAGTGCAAGTCTTTGGAGTCTCATGAATCTAGCAACAGCTACCAGATTCTGCTTGAATTCTATCCAAAGTCTATTTTTGACATTCCACCAAAGGGCGTCTATGAGACTATTTTCATCTTCTGAAAATTCTCATCTAAATTTGATCAAGTCTGGATATCTTTGATCAGGTCTATATTGAGAAAAATACATTTTCCCAATGAGTCTATTTTGAGCAGCAATCTCTGGTCTAGATTTTTCTGGAGGAACCAAGATATCATCAAAGTTCTCTATGATTGGTATTTCTTGAAAATCTTGAATATGAGTCTGTCTTTGCGTTACACCAGCATTTGGTCTTACACATCTAAGATAGTCTGCAACGTCTTCTCTGTTCAGTCTATTGGTTTCGGAGGAACTCATGATGTCTAGGTCTTCTGTTTGCAACATAAAATATGAAATCATATTAGTGTTAGAAAATATTGGTTCTCTTGATATAATGTCTAGAATGGTATTTTTACTTCCCTTAATATGTATAACGGAGAAGTCGTAACCATTAAGCAATTGTTGCCATCTAATAAGTCTATTAGTCCTTGATTTGGACAAGTCTAATTTTTTGAATTTTACTTCATAAGAAGAGTCAATATACACAGTAAAATGTTTAGGTCTAAGAAAAAATATATATTTTTCTATTGCCCTTACTATGGCTAAAACTTCTTCTTCATGGGCAGTGTATCTTGTTTCTGGGTCTGTGAAGGTTCCTAAACTATATCTACAAAGTTTCTTCTTTTTTTTCTGATGATCAATGGCAAAGTATACTGCTCCCCATTGTTTATCAAAGGCATTTGTTTCTACTATAAACTGGTCTTCTGCATTAGGCAGTTCAAGTAAAGAAATATTCTTGATTGTATCTTTAATTTATCTTATGATTTCAAAATCATCTTTAGTCCAATAAAAAGGATTAGTTTTGTCTGTTCCTTTTAGTTTGACAGTTATGCTTTGCCTTTTTTAAGCAAGGTCTTTAATAAAGTCTGCAGCACAATTAAGCAATCCTAAAAATGATTGTAATTGTTTTCTATCTTTAAGTTGGTCTGGAAATTCAAGAAACTTTTTAGTTGTGTTCTAGTAAGGATAGTTTCCTTTTATTAATATGCATTCCCACAAAGTCTATCTCAATCTGAAATAATTGCATTTTCCTTTCGAAAATAATAATACCATGTTTATCTAATTCTAAAATAATCTTTTTAAGATGGTCTACATGCTCTATCTCAGTCTTACTGGCTGCAAGAATGTCATCTATGTAAACAAGATAAAATTCAGAATAAGGTCTAAATATATTATCCATTCTTCTTTGGAATACTTGAGGAGTGTTCAAGTATCAAAATGGCATTACTAGCCATTCGTATTTTCCTTGGGGCACACTAAAGGTTGTCCAAGTAATACTGTCTGGGTGCATCTTAATTTTCTAGAAGCCTGATTTGCAATCAAACTTACTGAATATAATTCTATCTTCAATCAAATTGATTAAATTATTCTTGTCTGGTATCTTGTAGGAATCAAATTCACAATTCTTATTAAGTTGTCTATAATCTATAACCATGCGTCTTTTTCCTCTTTTCCTTTCAGATTTGTTTTGAACATAGAAGGCGAGGCTATTATATATACTTTTACTTTCTCTAATAATGCCTAACTTAAGAATTTCATCTATGTCTTTTTTGAATTCTTCTCTATCTTCTTGTGAGTATCCTTTCTTATAGGTTCCACCATTAATAGTGGCGTCTGGGTTAATAGGGATAATTTCACAATAACTTTAGTCTTTATCCCACTTAGCAATTGGATTTTCTCCTAAAGTAGGCTCTGCTAGTTACCTAATCTTTTCCTTTTCTACTTATATATCCATTTTCTTCTATTTGGATATGGCTTGAACCTGTAATAAGGTGTGCTGGGCTTGATCTAAAATGTCTTGTTGTATAAGTGCTATTTGCTTATAACACTTTTGGTCTGGACACTTACATTCTTTTTGTAAGGGTTTAGTAATTTCTAGGGCTTCTTGTTGGTTTGTAGGTCTAGGTCCACCATGCTCAGCTGAAGAACTCTGATGTTTTATGGGTCTATAATTGGGTTTGACCTGCATAAGGTGAAAGGCAGTCTTGTGATTTATTAGAGGGGCTTTAATATTAAATTTCTCTTTATCACTAATTAATATCTTATAGTTATATTGAGTATAAGGATGATATTTACTAATAAAGTCTTGTCCTAAAATAATATTTCCTGTGAAACTATGACGAGGATTCATTATCCAAAACCGATGATTAACAGTTTTATTGGTATGATTTCCTAATTTAAAATAAATAGAAATGGTCTGGAAATATAAGGTAAATGGGTCTCCATTAGCCACTATACCATAGATTTCTTGAGTAATTTCTAAAAAATAGTCTTCAGGGAAGGCATTAGCCTTGCAAATACTCTGAGAGCATCCTGTATCTATAAAAGCTGAAAGTCTTTTAGGATAATCTTTATACTGTATAAACATTTCTATAAAACAAGCATGTGGTTTAGTAGAAATTCCTAAATTATTCTTTTCAAAAATAGATATTCCTTTCTGGGGTTTATCTATAAAATCTAGGGTTGTTTAGTCTTCTGAACTACTATCAGAGTGGTATCCTTCTAAATCATAGGAAATTCCTTTTCCTTTTAAGTCTTCATTTTCTTGTAATCGTTTGGATATATTTCTATCAATATCTTGATAATATCACTACACCAAAATGGGCAAATTGTCACCTTTCAGCCGGCCAGCCTTGTCAAGGTCATTGACCGTGACAAAAAAAACACGCGTGTTAAGTCACGGTCATTGACCTTGACACGACCGTGACAACGACTTGTCACGGTCATTGACCGTGACAATTCGTGTCACGGTCAAAGACCATGACACGACCGTGACAATGTTCGCAGCAAAAACCCTATCCCCCTTCTTTTTTCCCTCCCGCGCCGTTCCCTCCATCTCTCTCTCTCTCTACTTTCAGGTCCATTTTCTCTCTCTCTCTCTCTCTTCCATTTATATATATATTTGTGTGTATATTTATGTGTGTATGTGTATATATATATGTGTGTATGTGTGTGCGTGGAGGGGGGCAGGGGGTGGGGAGTGGGGCGGGGTGGGGCAGGGTGGTGGAGGGGGGCAGGGGGTGGGGTAGGGTGGGGCGCGGTGGGGCAGGGTGGGGGAGGGGTGGTGGAGGGTGGGGTGGTGTGTGTGTGTGTGTGTGTGTGTGTGTGTGGTGTGTGGTGGGGGAGGGGGTGGGGTGGGGTGTGTGTGTGTGTGTGGTGGTGTGTGGTGGGGGAGGGGGTGGATGAGGGGTGGGGCAGGGGGTGGGGTGTGTGTGTGTGGTGGTGTGTGGTGGGGGAGGGGGAGGGGGTGGAGGGGGGCAGGGGGTGGGGGTGGAGTGGGGTGGGGTGTGTGTGTGTGTGGTGGGGGTGTGTGGTGGGGGAGGGGGTGGGGTGGGGTGGGGTGTGTGTGTGTGTGTGTGGTGGTGTGTGGTGGGGGAGGGGGTGGTGGAGGGGGGCAGGGGGTGGGGTGGGGTGGGGTGGGGTGGGGTGGGGTGGGGTGTGTGTGTGTGTGTGGTGGTGTGTGGTGGGGGAGGGGGTGGGGGAGGGGTGGGGTGGGGTGGGAAATGATATGAAATGAATTCAAATTATTGTTGTAGCACTAAGAGAATAAATGAAAATGAATTGAAACTATGAAATTGTTATGGAATATAATAAATTTGGAACTATTGTCTTTTCAACCATCCAATAAAAATTTTCCTTCATGGAATGTTAGAATTGTTTCTAGGATAATAATCCTACTATAAGATAATTGCTCAAAATAAATATTAAATAATAATTACTAAGATATCAATTCAAATAAAGTCTTAATAACCTAACCAACAGAAATAAAATAAAATATCAAATAAATTATCATCCACCTCATAGACATTCCCTACCAATCATTTTAAGATAATTTTTTCCTTATAAAGATAAATACCTTTGATTGCAAAGCATGCACTTGTATTATTATTATTATACAACATGTATTATTTCTACGTGTAATTCTAAAATCTCACCTAGTTTTGTATACTATTTTTAAAATCATACTATCAATTCACGAGACACTAAACAAGAAAGAGGGCATATTAATTTGGAAATGCTTGTTTTTCTTTCTAGAGATCCGTGTCGTCAAAACTTGGTATTAGATACTTGCGTGGTTTTACCTAACTTGAATGAATTAATAAATGTTTCAGTAAAGGTTGAAGTGGACAAAAAACGTGTGAATTGATTAATATCCATAATGTAAATAAAAGGTAAAGTAAGTGTGTAAATGGGTGGTTGAGCAAGCTAAGAGGTCTAACCCATATTTAATACATAGGTGTGTTATGAAAGGTTTTCAAAGGGTAATTAAGTATTTTCAAATAATGACCCCGAAACATAGAAATTCAATCTCAAGCAATTTAATTTCAATCTCTACAAATTTATGCATGTATTCAAGGGATTTATGAAGGATTAATATTAAAATTCAATTCCTATACATAATCTAAAAATTATAACTCAGATTCAACTAGAAATAAACCAAACCAAAGTTAGTTAAATAAACCAAAGGATTAATATTAAAATTCAACTCTATTAGTTAAATTATAAATGTAATAGAATTAATCCATATAAATCACATAGGCTCGATACAAATATTCTAATTAACTTGCCTCAAATTTGATGAATAACAAGGGTTAAAAGTATTGTTCATTTAATTCAATTAGGTAAAACCCATGATAATGAAATTTATGCTACAATTATAATTATCTCATGTCATAATTTTATTGATAAACAATATATGTAGTTGTCACGGTCGTGGTGGGGGGAGGGGGTGGGGGTGGGGTGGGTAGGGGTGGGGTGTGTGTTTTTGTGTGTGCGTAGGTGTGCGTGTGTGTGTGGCGGGGGGAGGGGGCAGGGGTGGGGCACCCATTTAATAACTCTTTAAATATTTGGAAAAAACATAATATTACAAAATTGAAACGAAATGGTATTGACGGAACTTACACATACGTTATAATATAGACGGAACATTTTTTTATCTGTACTAATAACATTTTTTTTATCTGTACTAATAACATTTTTTTTACAGCAAAAATGTCTCCTTCAGATGTTAGGGCGAAGATGATGATGCTGTTTATGATGATGTCGTCGTCTGGGTTCGGTGGTAGCAGAGGCGACGAGGGCTCCTCCGCCCCTAGGCTCCCCAAATATGGAAAATTTGGGATTACCGTCGAAAACAAGTCGGAGCTTTTAGCGAGATCCCTCGAGCTTCTAAAGACGGTCATCGGCCCGGGGTTTATGAGTTGGAAGGAGGTGCCGTATGAGCTCAAGTTAGCTGTTTGGGCGGCACTACAGGTAATATTTATATGAATATTTCAATTTCAATTTCAATTTATATTTATATTTATATTTATATTTATATTTATATTTATATTTATATTTATATTTATATTTATATTTATTCGCAACTAACATTGTATTTGTTGGACAGGAACAATTCAACTTGGATCCAAAGCTACGCGATTCCGTCTTGGAGCAGTTGAGGGAGCAACACAAGACGTGGAAAAAAAATATGCGGACACGGTACTTTGGAAAAACACGAGAGACCATTTTACAATGGCGCGGATCCGTCCCGCCCAAGGAGCCGATCTCATTGGCACAATGGCAAAAGTTCATTGACAATGAGATCGAGGATCGACAATTGGCATCTCGCCAATCGGGGAGGGAAAATCGGGCTAAAAAGACGGACGTGCACTACTCCGGCCGGACCTCTTACGCTGAGGTGGAGCATAGGATGAAGGTAATATTTAATTTATCTATAACTACAGAAATATATTATTGGATATTATTTTACTTTGCGGGGCCGATACTAATTTTACTTTACTTTATTTTATATCAGGGGGTAGGGAGTGGGCCAGGGGGTAAGCCACATAGGCTCGATACTTATGTGGCTCTTCGGACGAAGAAGGGGAAGGACAAGGAGGTGTCCCCGAGCGTCGCGGCCACGATTGTAAGTAATCCGACAGTTTAATTATTGTTAATTACGTTATAATTTTTTAGTTTACTTATTTTACTAATCATGTGCTTTTTGTCGTTTCAGGCAAAGCTTAAGGAAGTGCATGAGTCGCAGTCTGATGCCGACAAGGCATCTTTGTCCACAGACGCACTCAGCCAAGTGCTTGGCTCTGATCGCAAGGGGAGGACAAGGGGAGTGAGCTCGCGGGTGGCCAAATCTAGGATCATCGGATTGGAGACGAGCGACACCGGGTTGGCTCGAACGGTGGATTCACACGACGCGAAGCTTTCCCGTTTGGAGGCGACGGTCCAAGATATGTACGCATTCATGAAGCGTACGTTGGGTGGAGACCGTAAAGAGAAAGGTAAAGGGAAAGGGAAGGAGAAGGCGGTGGAGGAGGAGGTGCGGGAGGACGAGGAGGTGCGGGAGGACGAGGCGCAGGATGACGAGGATGTGGACCTCGCTGCTTCATCACCGACACGTTCGTACTTCGACGATCCACTTCCCTATTTGACGCCCTCCAACAGACCATTATCGACAATTGGTTGGCCGAGCGTGTTCATATTGGACATATTTGATGGCCAGCGGATAGGGCGGGGGTTGAGGGACCCGAATATCGTCGAGGGTGGAATAGTCCATGGACGTGTGCTTCAACAGATGGAGTCCAGGGTGCTCGTCACGCATGTCATAACCGGGAAGGAGAACTCCCTATTGTGGTTGCGCGAACAATGTGGCACGATGTATATTAGTGGGTGCGTCAATTCGTATGTCGTGTGGCCTACTCACCTCCTCAGTTTTATCCAAAACATGTAGTAACATTATTTTCTAGTTTGTCCATTTTAATTATATTTGGATTATATCGTCATGTATATTATTTTTACTTTGAAGATTTGGATTATACTGTCATGAATATATATTTGCATTATCTTTAGTTTGTGTTGGATATATGATGTTTGGAACAGGTACAACGTTGCTATAACAGGTACAAATATACTGCTGGGCAGTGGCAGTGGCCATACTGCCCAGCAGATTTTTTTTAAATTCTGCCCAGAATTGTCACGGTCATTGACCGTGACAAGTCCGTGACAACATTTGTCACGGACTTGTCACGGGCATTGACCGTGACAATTTTTTTAAAAAAGGGTCACGGCTTTGTCACGGTTATAAACCGTGACAAACGTGTCACGGTCATTGACCTTGACACGACCGTGACACAAAACGCGAGTTTTGTGTCAAGGTCAATGACCGTGACACGACCGTGACAAAAAAAGTTGTCTCGCCTCGAAATGTCACGGTCATTGACCTTGACAAGGTGAATTTGTCAAGGTCAATGACCTTGACAAATGGGCAGATTTGGTGTAGTGATATGTTTTAATGTCTAAGTCTATTTGAGCATCATACTGGCTAGTATAAATTGCTCTAAATCTAGTTCTCCAACAGTTTTCATGGTAGTGTAATTGACAAATAACACAAACCATAAATAATTCTGTTTGTATAGTCTCAAAGAATTCTACACATCTAAATTATTTCTTGCTACATTTCATTTCAAATGTGCAATAATGTCTTTCATCAAAGTAACATCTAGGTATATATGTTAGTAACTCAGGATTACTAACTGTCCATCTTTTCTTTAAAAAGGGGCTTAATATACACTTATACCAAGCTTCTTCAAAGTCTATATATTCGTTATCTAAATCGCCTTGATTAGTTTGCATCATATATAAGTCTAGAGTACCCTGAGAGTCTTTATACTCATCCGTATCACTATTATAGTCTTCTGAGTCACTATCTGTATATGCGCTATAGAAACTAGTATTGTCATCATCTTCTATGTCTGATATTTCTATAGCATATAAGATATCTAATTCTTCTTGATCTGCAGAGTCTAATATTGTATTAATAATCTTAATACCTTCTTTATCTTTCTTATTAGGGCAGTCTTTAGCAAAGTGTCCTTCTTTGCCACAAGTCTAACATTCTTTGATGGAAGTCTTAGATTGAGCTACTTCTTTTTCTTTCCTATAATTAGGAAACTTCTTATATTTACTCATGTTCTTCTTAAAATATCTTCTTTTGTTAAATCCATTTTTCTTAGTCTTAGAGTTCTTTTCCCTTAAGGTAGTAGATGGTCTAAATCTATACTTCTTTGGAAATCCTAAAGGTCTAGTTTTAAACTTCCTATGTTTCCATTCTAATTTCTTTTTCAATTTCTTAGATTCACTACCACATCCCCATTGGATTGGAGCGATGTCCCTTTCGTCTTTGATTGAAGGGATCTGCTTGAAAGTTTCTTCTATTAACTTTCCTTGAGTTATATCACTTCTCTTAGATATGACATAATCTTTGGCAAAATTGATTCTTTCACCAATGGAGTTATTCTTAACTCTAGCTACTCCTGGCCAATTCCTATATTCATTAATTAGGATTTGTCCTATGGATGGTATCTTCTTAAAGTATTCATCTTTTAAGGTTTCTCCAAATTCTTTAATTTGAAAATATAGCTGCTCATAATTATTGCTATATTCATTGATCTTATCTAGTTTGCAAATGCTAAGGAGGGCTAACTTAGTTTTTGCTTGGTCTTGTTCATTGATTTGAGCTAAATGTCCAGCTCCAATGAATTCTGATGTAAACAATTGAATATATTCTTCAATTGATCTTTCTTCTAGGTTCTCTTTCATCTTCTCAATTTTAGCTAAGGAGTCTTCATCTGTATCATTTCTTAAACTATCTAAATAATCTTTTGCAATACCTCTAATGGATTGCTCAGCGTATTGTTTACATGAACTTACATCCCATTATTCATTAGATGCAAAACATATGTTCATCTGATTACATCATTCTTCTAAGGCCTTCTTCCTATCTTGGGCATTGTCTAAGTTAAGGTATATCCCAACTGGATTTATGGCTTGTCCTACCATAGTCTTAACGGGAGTAAAACACTTGTCACTAGTTGAAAAGTCTTTTATATAATCAGGTTTGGTCTTTACTACAGTTCTTGAGTATATGGGAATATTTATTCCTATTAGTTTACTAAAAAAATTTAGGAGCATCTTCTAGCCTACTACGACTTCCTATCTCTTGTTTATTAGGTTCTACTTGTGTAGCTGGCATTAGTCTTTCTTCTCCTTCTTCTATTAGTCTAAGATTTCTAATAAGTTCTTTAGTATTCTTAGATTTTTTTAATTTTAATATACGGTCTTGAGCTATCATATTAAATCTTTCTCTTTTTTGAAATCTAACAGAATGAATTTTCTTAAGGTGATCTTTAAATGTCCTCATGTCCAATTCTGAGGGTTCACGTCCAAAGTTTTGGATCCTAGCTTTTTCTTTAACTAAGTCTTTTTGTTCGAATGATCTTCTAGGTCTAATTACAGGGGCATGTCTTAGTAAACTAGAACTAGTCTTACTACCACATTCTTCTTCTAAAGGATCATTGATTATGGCTTCTCTCATATTTCTAAATCTAACTTCTTCAGTCTAGATATTCTTATTGATAATCTTAGGGGGGGCAAAGTGGATGATAACATTTCCAGTGACATCGTCTTAATTAAAAAACAGAGGTTTATTCTGTATAGTCTTAGTTTCTTGAAATTCTGGCAATTGCAGCTCTCTTTTTCATAGGTCCGGTATTCTTAATACTGTAAGTATGATTATAGTCTGAGTTATTAGTTCTAACTAATATTTCTTCATTAAGTCTACCGCTAGGAATTCCCGATTGCATTCCTTCATAAGGGAATTGGGAGAACTTCACATAGCTTTGGAATTATATATTTATATTAGCGTCTGGGATAATATAGTCTTCATAGCCACTAGCATATAAGATTAACTTAAAATGTTTGGATGTGTCTACGATTACTGTAAATGTCGGAATGACATTAAAGTATCATATGTTGTCTGAAATTTCCAATTGGGCTATCCCAATAAGGCTTTTCTCAAAAAAAATCCACCTTTTATCTACTAAACAACATAATATGTTGATATCATTCTGAGATCTATGTAACCCTTGGATTCTTGCTTGAAAAAGTCCAAAGGTTAGGAATTGGAACTTCCTATCAGTTCCTCTAGATCTAGGCCATTATGAGCAAATACTTGAAGCTCAGTATAAGATTTGTCTAACACATGATTTCTACAATGATAGGTCATGTTATAATTAGGGGTCTTAGGAGTGGCACCTTCTTTAAACAAGTCTATATATCTAACAACTGGAAGTTGTCCATTATGAATGGAATCTTCAACGATCTTCCAGTCAACCTCACCCCATTCCTTCCATTGGAGAGTATTGGTGAAATTTATCTCTTTCCACCATGTTCTAGCATTGGAGGATGAATCCTTAAGTCTTTGGAGCATACAACTACTATGTCCAATATTTGGAATAGAGTTAACTATCTTACTAGTCTTATCTAATCCATCATTTATGATTCCTCTACCTATGGTCTTCCTTTCTCTAGTTTCTATAGGAGGGGGTTTTCTAAATTTACAGGTGGTTACTTGTTTTTGTTCAAGTATTTTTTCAATTCTTTCTAAGAAGTCTGAATAATCCTTTTGTCTTTTTATTTGACTAAGGATATCTTATTTAAGAATCTTATTCTCTTTTCTTATCTTATCAGAAATTTTTTCACTAAGTCTGGCTAGAGAGTTAACAAAGGATTTGGCAACATTTGTAATATAGTCTTTTACTTCATTATCTTTTTCTTGTTGTTGCATAGATCTAAATTCTATAGATTCTACAGTTTTTTCTATTTTATCTAAACGAGTTAGAATAAAAGGAGAGTTTATTTCTACTTGGGAAGGTTTATTATATACAACCTTAATTCCCTGAATAATTTCTTCATATTTATCTTTTTCTTGGGCCATGTTTAGTCTAAGTGCATTAATAATACCATTCATTCTAGATTGGTTATGGCCTTCTATGTTGTGAAGATAATTTGCTAAATTTTGTTGGAATTTAACAAAGTCTGTGTAGAAGGTGGTTAATCCTTCTGTCTTAGCTTTTAAGTCTAAATGTAAGTCTTTAACAAAGCTACTGTTATAGTCTTGGGTAGCTTCTATGGATGTAAAAATTAAATTTAATCTTTTTAATATGAGTCTAGTTGCTTTAGCAGTGTTGTCAATCTCATTTTCATTTATCTTATAATAAAATCTATCATCATTTATCTTTTCTAAAATTCTTTGGTAAAAATCTGCTAAGGTCTGAATGGAGAGGTCTCTTGGTACCTCATTCCAGTCTGATCTAACTATCTCCATTAGGAAGATAACTATCTAATCTAGGGATAAGCTTAGCTTGTTCTTTGGTAAGTTTAATTAACTCACTGTCTTGATTTTTAGTTAAAGTTTTAATTTCTAAAATGTCTTTGTTAAGGACTTCTATATGATTGATCTTAATGTTTATATCTTGTAGAACTTGTACTAAGTCTATTGGGGTTTGGTTATCTATTTCGAGTAGTCTTTTAGAGATATTTTTTATCTCTGTTTCTAGGGTTTGAGTGTCTTTTATTAATTTTCTTAATATAAGGAGTATACACTTATTTTGGTCTATTATGCTATTAATAGTACTAGCAGTAACTTATCTACTATCTGTGTATTTGATTGGAATGTGTTCAGTATGTGAACAACCGTCTATGTGAGCGATTAAACAACCTTCTGAGTCTAAATCAGTTATGGGTATAGGTTGGTAGTCTGGGTTGGTTCCAAAAATATCTTTGTAAATGTGGGGGATAAATCCCAAGGGCATTAAAGTCTTTTTACTAAAAGTCTAAAAGGAGCGTCTTATGGATCTAATACCAGAATTAGGGTTTTGGTCGGAATTTGGTGAGTTTCTAAAGTCTTTAAGGTCTTGATGCCAATTTGGGTCAAAACTATAAATCTTTTAAATATATAGTCTTAAAATAAGGTTTTAATATAGGGAAAGAGGGGGACCATCTAAGGAAAATAACAAAATGTCTTAGGGACCACGAGGGGACCATGTGAGGAAAAGGACAAAGTCTGCACCGGGTGCGCACGATTTGGTCCGCACCAGAGAATATATATATAACTTGCGGCTAGAAATATACATACCTACGAATAACTGTTTAGATAATGGAGATGAAGACTTATGTAACAAAAAAATATAACTTATCTCAAGAATGATTAGTCATGCATAATGGAGATGAAGACTAAAACAGTTTGCAACCTATAGTACAATGTTATCATTATCACTCATAGAGCTATCATAAGCATAGAAGGAAAAATAGTTCAAACCTCGATGAGTGCTTTAAGAATTAATTGACGGTTAGAATATAGAAATACTTAAACGTCCAACAGCGTGCAATGGCTTAAAACGGTTGGGGTATTGTATTGATAACGTGTTAAAAGAAAGAAGGCACAAAGACAATTTTAGAGAAAGAAAAAGTTCTCATTAATTGATGCCTAACAAATAGGGGGGTCACCCCTTATTTATAGTACAAGTCGATATAGTTCTAATAGAAGTGGACATCCACTTAAATACGATAAATAAAATATTTATAACAACTTTAATTTTCAATTTTAGACTTTAAGATGAAACTATTCATTTTATTGATGGTGGTATTCTTAAAAGACATTTTTCGTCGCTGAATGTCAATAAAAATTACTTTTAATGATGAAATTTTTACATTTAGCTATGAAGAATATACTAAAATCTAATAAACTGATAAATTTGTATTAGAGTATAAAATCGAAACTTATTAATGTACTAAAGTAAAAAAATCTCAAGTATAAATTAGAGTGATTTTTTAATAGAAAAATAATTATGTTAGAATTTAGGGGGTTACGTCTAATTTTTCATCTTTTAGGGGGTTAAGATAAAATACACTATTATTGTACAGGGATTAAGTAAAAAACTCTAAAATTAATTGGGATAAAATAAAAAATTAGCAAAATAACAGTGTTAGAATCTAAAGAGTTATGTCTAGTTTTTCCATATTCCAGGGAGGCAAGATAAAATACGTTATTATTGCAAGGGGGTAAGTAAAAAAAATCAAAAATTAGTTGGGATGAAATGAAAAATTAGCATCAGAAGTATAAAATTGAACATTTAGACCTCGTTTGATGCGAAGAATAAGGAAGTGTATTAAGACGAGAGTTATCACGTCTCAACGGGATAAAATAATCTCACCTCCTAGATAAGATTATTTTATTCCACATGGTGGTAATAGTGGCAAAATGTAATCCAAATAATAAAACAACCTATATTAGTCCAGTCATTTAAATATGGAACCCATGTTCAAAAGCTACAAATTAAATATGTAGTCCATATTTGAACGCTATGAATTAAATATAAAACCCAATTTTACAGATTACGAGTCAAATATAAAGCTCATTTTTAAAGGTGGTAAGTAAAATATAAGTTTTTTTTAATATATATACCTGATATGGTAATACTGGCTTTAGTAGGAGGATATGGATTAACTCAGCACATATTTGATCATTCTCCATATTTATCCCAATTCATATTTAACCCGCCCAAATTAAGCCCAATTCATAATTTTGTCAATGCTAGGTAGGACAAGGAATATACTTGAAATAAATTGTCACACTAGCAATCATATTCCTCCATCCCACCCCAAACATGTGATAGGATATTATCCCACTTAAAATCCTATCATATTCCACATCAACATAGGATGAGAATGTTATTATATCCCACCTCCTTTATCACGGGCATCAAATGAGGTCTTAAGGGTGTACTTGAAAGCAATTATACTTTAACATAACTTCAACACCATCAATCTGCTACTTAAAAATCTTAGAACAAATTTTGATTGCAGTAAGACGTCAGAATACATAATACACGACAAAATTGTCTTCTGCATACAATGCAATACAATTCAAATACTTCACTAGAAAATTCAGCCACGATTGTTCACAATGATGTTGATTGAAACCCTAACCAAACCCTCCCAAAAAATGTAACAATACTTCACCACTATGTCAAAGCCACATAAAACCATTATGTACACAAGATCCACAATATGGTAGAATATCATAATTTACTACAACTAAGTTGTACAAGATAAAATCAAATTGTGTGATAAATAAAATGGTTACTTGCATTTTTGGGTCCATGGTTATGCATATTATGAGGTAGGGTCCTAACTTTTTCTATAATATGAGGTTGGTGTTCAAAAGTGACATAAGTATTTGAGAGTTTTCTATTTAATACTTATGACACTTCAAACCCCAAACTGAAAACATAGAAAACTTAAGACCCCGACCTTATAATAGGAATAACAATGGATCCCTTCAGAGTGTAAATAACGCTGAATAAATGTCTAATAACAATATAAAGGGGAAAAAAATCTTTACAACTTCTCCAAAATTCTGAGATTTTGTCACAAATGCATCTAATCCCCCCTCAGAATAGTCGAGACATACTGTCTGTTCTTTGATCATCATCTTGCTTCAGCTTCTCCAGAACGAATGGGTCCCACGGGGCCTTGGTCGCCCTCTGATCGTACGGCAGCGGGTAACAGCCATTGCTGAGAATGCCCAGTCAGAGCCTCAGGATCGTTGTTGAGCGACCGGGAAATAAGAGCGAGGGCTGCAGGCCTCGCGTGTTTTCTTTCGGTGGGGTCTTGTACGGAGAGGCGACAAACGGGGCAGGTAGATTGCTTTCTTAGCCACACGTCGATGCAAGAGAGATGAAAGCTGTGGCCGCATTTGGGCATTATTCTCAACACTTCTTTCTCTTGGTACTCCCCCAAACAAATTGTGCACCTGCCAATTCAAAAGGACAAAACTCTCTATGACCAAATTTATGATATAAGAGATCCATTGTTTAACTAAAATTCTGGTGAAGCTGAAAGTGGAAGGAAATGCATCTGGATATCCATCGATCTTTATGTAAAATGAGGTATAATTATCACAAAAATACGCGTATCATTTTGGGGTTTCCGGGTTCTTTAAGGCCCCATTTGGTTCAGAGTGAAATATGTTTCACTTAGGTTAAGAGTAGAATATTGAAAAGTGTTTTCCCTTATTCAGAGCTAATTTTTGTGTGTGTAAAAATTGTAATACTTTGCACCTAGGTGAAATAAATTTTTCCTTGAACCAAACAGAGCTTTAGGGTGTGGCATGCACAAATCAGTTCAACATTTATCACTACTACGAAACCAATGCAAACCTCAAATCATGAGAAAGGTGGCCTCAAAACTGCCATAATTATGGGATTTGACCCTAAATGTGGAACCTTAGCAATTACACCTCGGACCCGCGCCTTAAATTCATGGGAGCAGCCTCTCCATATATAAAACATATGGGCATAAGGCTAGCCGACATCTGCCTCTTCCAGACACTGCAGTTAAGCAGGAGCGTAGTGCACGGGGTACGGCCTACAACCGACCCGCGCCTTAAATTAGGACCGAGTAACACTAGGATCCAAATTGACATGGAATGAGGAAACAGCAACAGTGATTGAAGAGCTTAATGGTGGAGCTACCTTACACATAAGTGTGACATTTGCCAAATTGTCCCCCTTAACTTTCGAATTGAAGTATTTTCCCAAGTCACGTGCTAGGCGAGTTAAAAAAGTTACACTTGGCAACTTTTCCCAATGCTCTATATCGTAAATTAAGAAAAATCATAAGTTATAGATGCATATATTCGACTATTGTTATATATTTATATATAAGACAGTATTCAAGGGTTGGCAGTAGAGGCGATTTATTGTCCAGTGTTTCAGTAGAGAAGAGTGACCTTAAACCCAAAATAGCTCGGGGGATTCAGTGTAATTTACCCTATATTTTAGGTACTAGAATATTTGTAAGATATTATTATCATTTTATAGTTATTTACCTTATTTAGATGTCTTGGTGAGCAAGACTAGTATTAACTACAAATAGGGCCTTTGGCTTCCATTGTAAACACAATTTTATTGAATGTGATGACGAATGCAAATGAGAGAACCCATAATTTTCTAGTTATTGTTGTTCGTGTGCATGATTCCTCGAATTCACATAAAAAACAATACTGGTGTTATTCTTTTTAAAAATGATAAGCCCTAGATTCAAACTCACACGCTACTCACATGGCAGTTCCCGTCTGAAACGTTTACTAAACATTGGACCGAGAGACAACATTGCAGCACAATTGATAATTCGGGTTAACAATAAATAATTTATGATGGACCTACAAGAGAGGTGGATGTGCTTACTGGGCATCTTCCATAGAACTGAAGGCCTCACGGTTGAACTTCATGGTTGGGATGGCAGCAACCACAACCGGTTCAAGCCCAGTGATCCGATGTTCTGGCTGCCAACAAAAGGGCAAAAGTTAAAGACCCAAATCCCCAAAATCAATATAAAGTTGGAATGTATAAAAAAAAAGGCAGTGAAATTAAATATGTAAAATTAATTGTAGCATAGCTTTTCCTTTCTTTGCATTATCCCCTATACATTCCGAGATCCACTATAAATGGCAAAAAAGTAAGACCCAAATGCTCAAACTCTATATAAAGGGGAAGAAAAGGAAAAGAATGAAAAATGTACAATAAATTGTAGTAAAAAAATTTCTTTCGTTTGCATTTCCCCTATGCTATAGCCGTTATCAGAAAACACAACAAATACTGGATAAGTGTTCACAATACCAATTCCTAAAACAATATAAGACAGTGACATTCCCACTAGACTATTAACCTTCTGTGCCCCATCTCATATATAAATCGATACATCTTGAGGGAAAGCCAGTACCAGATCTAGTATTCATTCCATTAAAATGCCACAATAAAATATAGATAAGATAATCATTGCAAGTGAGTGGGTCATAATTTATCACTTTCACTATATTTTGTATTTCTCGATTCTCGCTGCATTTCTATTTTTATACATGGACATATAAGCTCAAGAGTTCAACCATTCACTTTCTGGTTTGGGAGAAAAACATGAGAGAATGGATGATTATTAAATTCCTCCCACTTTCTCTTGCAGCCAAATTGAAGAAAGGGTTTTCATTTCCTCATTTGTTTTCTCCTTTTTGTTTTATTCCATTCACTTTTCCTTCTCACATTAAGTAATAGAAAAATGAAGATTAAATTTTATTTTTAACTTTTCCACTTACTTTCACCTCTAAGGGTCTGTTTGGTTCAGGGTAAAATATGTTTCAACATGGTGAAAAGTAATATGGTGAAATACGTTTTCATCTATTTAGACTTAAATTGTCTTCTCTATTCTTGTTTAAAGCTTCATAATTACAGGTGTGCAGTTATTCACAACATCAACCCAATAAAATTTTAATTTTAAATATGTGAAAAAACATTTCACCATTTTACTTTTCAACGCGGTTAAAAGTATTACACTCCTAACGAAACGGACCCTAAAATTCCCATCTCCTGATATTTCCCACTTTCTCTCCCTACCAAACAAGATTATTGAAATTCATTTTCCTTCTTTTCCTACTGTGTTTTAAAAAAAAAAATTATTTCCCTTGCCTTCCTCCCAAACCAAACAAAGCATTCAATTTAAACTACATTTTCATCGATTCCCAACACAATGAAAAACTATTCGATTTCTCACACTTTCTCTCAAGCTCAACAGAAGAAAGATTTTACATTTTCTCAATTATATTCTCCTCTTTATTTTTATTCCACTCCCTCTCCAAACCAAATTAGTGTACACAAGAAATTAGAATTAAAAAATTTATAAAAACTTTTCAGTTTTATTTCTCTTCTAATTTGTAGCACTTTCTCTCCCTACGAAACAAGATCATGGAAATTCATTTTCCTCCTTTACCTACTCTTTCACTTTTAAATTTTCTATCCTTTACGTCCCCTTCCTCCCAAGCCAAACAAATCATTCTATTCAAACAACATTTTTACTGAGTATAACAAACTAACAAATAATCAACAATAAGAAAATCACGGAATCCCTCCCGCTTTCACTTCCAGCCAACCAGAAGAAAGGGTTTCACAATTGTTTTCTCCTATTTATTTTATGGGTCAAGTACAGTTTAGTACCTGACCAATAATTTTTAAATACAAAGCCACACTCAAACAATTTTTAGACACCTGAGGACACAAGAGAACATTGGGTAAATAGGTGCCGCTAGCTCAGATCCTTAAAAATAAGATAATTGGGTAAATAGGTGTTTGAGGGACCTAGGTGTTCAAAAAATTGTTGTCCTGATTTTAGAGTCAAAAAATTGTTACCGGGGGGTTAAGGGTAGATTCCTATTATTTTATTTCAATCACTTTTGTTCTCTCACACCAAACAAGAGTAGACAAAAAATGAAGATTAAAAAGGTTTTAAAACCTTTCAATTTCTTCTCTCTGGATTTCACCTCTAATTTTTCACACATTCTCTCCCTACCAAAGAACATAATGGAAATTCATTGTTCCTCCTTTATACTTCTCTTCCTTTCCCTTCCTTTCCTCCCAAACTAAACAAAGCATTCAATTCAAATTGCATTTTTATTGATTCCCAACTAACTACAATTGGAAAACGAAAAGGAAAATTATTAAATTCCACCCACTTTATCTTCCAGCCAAATAGAAGAAAGCATTTCCATTTTCTCAACTTTATATTATTCCCTTCCATCCTACCAAAAAAGATTGGAAAAATCATTTTCCTCCTTTTCATATTCTTTCCCCCTTCAAACTTCTCTTCATTTAGCAGGATATAATTTAGCAGAAACCAACCTAAGTCTTTTGCTTATGTGAAATACGTATAAATTACATTTGGTAATGTCAAGGCTGCAGAAAACGAAAGAAACTTGATCCACACCTCCCACCCCACCCCACCCCACCTCCATAGGTGGATTTGCTCATCAAGTTCCCATTGAAATATGATCCACACAAAGAAAAGCACTTCCCATTATTTTGCACTTAGTGCACCTTATATTTTGATGTTCCAAAAAGTCCCTTATCTTTCTTTTGATAATTGTTTCTTAGGATTTAGGATAAGATAAAATATAAAGGCTTGAAAGTAAAAAAAAATGTCAAAGTGCTTTTCTTCTAATGACCTAGAAAAAAAAAATGAAGAAGAAAAAAAAGTAATGCAGGAACCCTCCATGAACTATTCATTTCGTTACACAACGTCCTATGTGTTGGTAAAGGGGGAGAACTTTAGCCTAATATTAATATGATGAGTGCGACCTACTAACTCAATAACTCAGCAGACAACTCACCAACAATATAAATTAGTAATCAAGAAAAGTGCTCAAATAATCATCTGACTTTGTTACCTAAAAGGAAAACACAATACATGAGAAAGAAAAAGTACCTGTTCAAGATCAATCCTTGACTCAATCTCGAACATCTGGTTTGGCTCGAACCGGCGTAGCCTCCCACAAATTAGTCTAGCACACACAAATACTATAAAAGTGGCACTCATAGCAAACCCAATCACTGTAGTAATCAAATTCATACCTGACCCAAACATATACTAATTTTTAACTTTCTCAACAGAGAAGATTAACACCAAAGGGAAAAAAAAAGGACACTTGACAGAACCCCGGATGATAAATCAATAAATGGAAAATATCCAATACATGATTGGTGGAAACCAACCACATAACAAATACCAAATACCCACAGTTTTAACAACAATAAGAAGAATAAAAATATTAACAACAAAAAATTCTCGAACACTTGAAGGAATTTTTTTAACTTTAGATTGTGATATCTAATCCAATCGTAGAAAACAAACCAACGAGACCCAGATAGAATATATAAGAAAAAAGAAAACCAGCAGCTAAATAAAAATAAAAGATAGGGAGGAGAAGTCCTGTTAGATTTTAAAAATCCATTACAAACAAATGGTCGAGTGCAGCAAGAAAAAGAAAGAAAACTTAAAATTCAACAACAAACATCACCAACAAAGGGAAACAAGTGGAGTAAGAAAGACCCGGATGAAGGTTCACCTAAAACCTGAAGAATTTTTTAAAGTAAGATTCGGAAGATTAATTAAAAAAGAAATAAAATAATGTAGGCATATGGAATCCTCATCCCTTTGGGTGGACTCAAAGTTAGGACTTGGAGGGGCCATGAATGAAGGGTGTGGATGGAAAAAAGAAACTCTCTTGGGGTGTTTTTCTCTTGGCTTGCTCCTTTGGACTCGCATAAGTGGGATCCACATTTTGGGTCCTTATTTTAGTAATTCTTTTCGCTCATGATTAGGGGTGGCAATTTTTTACACGACACGATAATTCGACACGAACTCGATACGAAGTTAGCGGGTTAGGGTTGACGATTTCTTGACACGAACCCGAATATGGCACGACCCGCCAGCATGAATAATAAACGGGTTGGGTTAGTGTCAAACACGTATAACTCGAAAATGACACGAATAGACCCCATAACTCGTTTTTTATGGAGAATATATTAGATAATTTATATATCTTGATAGGCATTCTATAAAATTCATGGAGAATAGGATGATAAATTATTTATGTGTTGAAAGAAGTTGAAATTAATTAAATTTAAGTTATTATAGGTCTATGATTGGTATGATTGGTTAAGAGAGAAAAAAAAAATTATTTTATATTTTACTTAATGGGTTATGCGGGTCAACCCGAATACGACACGATAATAAATAGATCGGATTAGTGTTTGCTCATCTGACACGATTAGTTAAATGGGTTGAGTTAAGATTGACTAATACTTGACACGAACTCTATATGACACGATCCGAATACGATACGACGAATACGAATTACCACCCATACTATGATGTGTCTTATTTTTATTTGTGTGGAATACGGTGACTTCTACCCGCGCGATAATTATCTACTAGTCGTCAGGAAATCTCAAATTTGGCGGCTAAAATAAAGAAAGTTGGACTAAAAGTAAACCAATGAATATTATTATGAAAATATGTGTAGCAGCTTTCACTTGGCAGACCTATTCAGTTTCACCACTTCTGGTTAGTCCTCGTGTGATTCATTTATGTACAGATTTGGTGCACTTTGAGGTTGAACTTTTCATCTGCTTCCAATTTGCAAGTATCTTTTGGCAAGGTTACCCATCACCAAACGTCCTTTCGTCATAAACTTTTTGGATATTATAACAATTTAAAATAAGTTAAAAGTGTTTCGATAGCAATTTTTTTTTTTTACTGATCAATCGTTATAAAATTCTTTAAATATTTTTTAATATATATTTAATTTAAATTTTTTTTATTTTATTCTAAAAAATCTCTCAAACAGTCATCTAATTAATATTTTCTTATTTTTAAAAGTCCATGCTAGCGGCACTCCCGCACCCACCCCACCCCCTCTTACCGGAGCTCCAACTACCCTCACCAGGGTTTCTTTTTTTATGTTTTTATATGGTGTGAGATTTTTTAAAACAAAATAAAAAAATTGGACTAAATGTGTATTAAAAAATGTTCGAGGGACTATTTGGTATATACCCATTTTTTAATTCAATTATATTTTAAATTCATTTTTTTATGAGAGAGTAAGATTAAATTATCCATTTTCACCCCTCTTTTAATTTAAACTTTTGTTTGACATGTTCATTTTATTTAAAATTTAAAATACACTCCAAGAAATACCGCTAAACCTTACAAAGGAGCATAACTAAAAATGACAATTTTGAGCATCACCAATGTTTTTTCAAGGATGCATCTTAATTTCCACAGAAGTAAAAGGTTGAAATAATAAAGTGTTAAATTAAAAAATAAAATAAAATTTGAGTTGTCAGTGTTTAATTTTGGATTAATTACACTTGCACCCCAAATTTTGCTTCCATTTTTACTTCACCGCCTTTACTTTCATTTTCTAGACTTAACCCCACAATATACTAAAATTGTCTAAGTTTTCTCCAAACCCTAATGATGTTAACTTTTTAGGCGAAAAATGATCATATACATGGCACATGAGGACATATTTGACAACCCTATATAATTAGGGCTATTTAGTAAATTTGTATGTCTCTACTAAGGTTAAAAGTGTAAATCGTACCCAAACTTTATATCCTCTCTCTTTCTCTCCCTCTCTCTCTTTGAGAAGCTACAACCATGGTGGGAGCGCTACCATGCTAGTTGGATACACGCTGGTTCTTTTACTTTTCTCGTTTTAGTTCTCCTTCTCCAAAACGGGTTATGCATTTTAATGGTGTAGATGTTGTTGGTGTAGATGAGTTTGTGTGGGATTTTCTTTCTCCAAAATCGGGTTCGATTTTTTGCGAAGTTTGTTGGTGGGTAATGGTTGTTGGTTGAAATTTCAATGGTGGATATGGAGTGTGCCGCCATAGTTGCGGTTTCAATGCTTCTTGATATATATATATCAGTATTCTAAAAGGCGGCGCCTATACGCGCCTATGCGTGATGCTTTTTAGAAACGCAACGCATAAGGGTATGCGTGGGAAAAGGCGTGATTAACGCTTTTTTAAGGCGGTCAACGAAGTGATGCACGGATAGGCGCGCTTCTTATTTTATTTTTAATTTTTTTATTGCTGAAATTATTTTTTTCTTATCTTTGAGTTAAAATGACATCGTTTTGGGTAAAAAACATATAAAAGTTTTTCTTCTTTGTTTCTTACCTAATATACTAATCTAACCCTAACATAAAAAACTACCCCCCCCCCCCTCCAAGAAAATCCCGATCAGACAAAACAAAACAAAAAAAATAAGAACCCTAACTTCTCCCACCGGCCATCAACCCTAACTCTTTCGCCGACAAACCTTCCCCTCCCTCTCTGTAAGTTTTTTTTTTTCATTTTTGTAAAAAATTGTTGTCCTTTGTCTCCAAATTTGTTGTCTCCGCATTTTTCATCATGCTCTCCACTGGTAGGATTTGTTTCTTTGCTTTTATATAAGTAGTTGCAATTTTTTTACGAATATAATTTTAAATTTCAAGATATGTTTTGTTTTGTTCATAATTTTGATTGCATGTTTATGATTATGTTTTTTTTGTGTAAGTTATGCTTATATTTTTGCTTTTATTATTTTAGAAATCTGGGTATAATTAAAAAAATATTTAAATAAAAAAGAAAAAATGCTTTTTCGCGCATAGGCTTTGCCTAGGGGCACTTAGGCTCCTAGTATCGATCACGCATCGCGCCTTTTAGAACCTTGATATATATATATATATATATATATATATATATATATATATATATATATATATATATATATATATATATATATGTGTGTGTGTGTGTGTGTGTGTGTGTGGAGGTTGTTTTACTGTTCCAAAATATCAACGGTTGAGATCGAATTTTTTAGGACGATCTAAGGGTCTCAGATTGGGCCATGTCACCATTTAAGCATTGTGACATGCCAAATGAGATAAATCAAGCTTTCAACCCAAGCCCTACCCCGTCTCCCTCATTATATCCCAATTGGTCATCTGGTGTTGCCACCCAAAACCCTACCCTCTCCTCATTTTCTCCCTCTTACAATCAGTCTCCTCCCCTCAGCCGTTCCCCTCCTCCCCTCCTCCGTCGCCCCTTCATCCTCTACAGGGCACTTCTATAGGTAATCTCCATCTCTCTTACTTTCATATTTGGAGTTTCATTTGGGTGTTTTTCTATTTTCAGATTTCTGTTTCTAATAGGGTATTTTGATGTGAACTATTTTGCAGAGGTATGATACACATGGACCTCACTTAATATACAAGGATGGGATAACCAAACAGATAGATTTTTTATTGAGATTTTCTAGGGATTTTTTGGTTCATTTTCTAGGGCTTTTTTGGTTCATTTTCAACTTGATTTTCTAGGTTACAACTGATTCCACCTTTTGGTAACACTTAATCCTACACTCATGATTTTTTGTTCAGATTGGATATGTTCTAATTTTTAGATCTATACGTACTCAACATATATTCTAATCTTGTAGATCTGTCATTCAAAAGTTTCAGTTTTAAATATAAGTTTTTTAGACTATAGGTCAATGGCCATCAGTGGAATATAACAATTTCTCCTGATCCTCTTTGTTTGTTAGAAGGTATTTTTATCAATCCATTTTTATTTCTTTGTATTGTTAAAGTTTCTTAGAAATTATAAATGAAAAATAAATGTTAGATTATATATTGTTTGTAAAATTGCAAAGCAGTGCGTAGTTCCTGTTCAAATTACATATCATTCGCTACAAATTCGTATTAGCTTTTTGTGTTTTTAGACTTTTGTCCAGTTTTGTTTATGGAGATTTAGATTTTGTTTAAATACCAATCTATTTTTATTACAATGGTATATTTTTCAAATTCATTTTGCAGGGAAAAGAGGCCTTATGAATCTTACCAAGAATGAAACTATCCTCTCTCAGGCCCTGCATTTGTGTCTCTCACCGATCACTTATTACGGTACCTTATAACTTTTGATGTGAGAATTAATTGAATAAACAAAGTAGAGATGATTTAAATACACACTAAAATCTAATTAATTTAATAACAAAGTATAGATAATTTTGTATTGTGTTCCTATGAATTATGAAATTGGACAGTGAGTAATGCAATTGTGATTAGATTGAGCACGATGCTTGGTTATCTTACATTTGTTATTATTGATAGAGATTTCTTCATCTAATTATTTTTGTGATTGTATTATTTTCAAACTCTCTGGATATTCATGGAGTTTTGGCTTAGGTATCATTTTCCTCTTATTGTGATTTTTTTTGGAAGACGTTTATTGATAAAAAAAAATCTGGCTATGTTCATTACCATTAGTCGTGACTATGGAGTCTATTTACTATTTGGATGTTCATATTAGATGATGTTTTCATTTGGATTTTAATGTTTCCTATGAGTGTTTCATTTAATGATATTGGCGATCTTGAAATAAAAAACTAGAGTTATGAGATCTACACTTCAATTTCCTTGCTTAAATTTTATTTCTACCCAATCGCACTACTTTCGAAGAAAAACCCAAGTAAATTCGTTTGCTATTCTCTCATTTGACTGAGTGGGGTTTTTGTGTTAGAAATTACGGTTTATTTATTTTCTGGTGTTAGAAATTAATGATTTCGAATTCAAATTTAGGGCTTATTTTTGCATTCATTTTGTTTTTCAGGTACTAATCCGATATGAAATCTATGTTTTTTGCTTTGCTTTGGTGCAAGATGTATTTTACGCGTACATGGGCGTGTGCCTAAATCTTGGCAGACTATTTATGCCATAGATTTCATGTCTTTTATTCTTTTAACTTTTGTGGCATAAACTATTAGTGCATAAATATGTATATATAGAATGTTTGAGTATATATTCAAACTGATGTTATGTTCTTATTCAACACGGTCATATTATAGGTATTTAATATTAGTTAGGTATTTGTAAATATAATGACTCATGGTATACATAATTGTTATAGGTATGAGTTTGCACATAATGCAATTATTTTGTAAATTTCAATCAGTTGCATAGTATCAAAATATGTAGTTATAATGAGTTGCATAGTATAATCAGCTGCAATAGTATAATCAGCTGTAATCATAATGAGTTGCATAGTAAATATTTTGATGAGCTACAACAACAACTCATTATAATAAGCTGCATAATATAATCAGCTACATAGTATCAAAATTGCAATCAGCATTTTTTTGAAGGAAATTATCCCCAGACATATTATTAAAAGGGGAGAAAAAGCCCCTCCCGGATGGGAAAGCTAGCTTACAAGCAAGAGAAGAAAAAATAATAAATATGGGGCTTTATGATAGCCCCATTACAAATAATAGCCAAGAGCAAATCTAAGATCTCAAGTAATAACAACCTAACTTGTCCAAATTAATAGCCCCTCTAGCCTTGGACGGAATATCCAAAAGATTATTGAAAATAAGATTATAATGAGATGTTATTGCATAGTATCAAAATATATAATCAACTCATAGTTTTGCAAATAAAGTACGGTTCAGTGTCACCACTTTCTCTTTTAATTTATATCATTATTTTTCATATCTACACCTATGCCTCATTTATTTATAATATTTTAATGCAGGTATTTTATCCATATCAAAATATATAATATTTTAATGCATGTATTTTTCAATTTGTGTTTTCATGTTTAAGTTATTTTAGCCTAATGATGGTTGAATTTTAGTTGGACTGGACATATTATTGGGATATTGAATACAAGGTGCACAGTGTTGCACACATGATTATTTGTGTTGAAACTAGCCCTTTAATTGGAAACAATAAATTATCAGGTACATTTTTTTTCTTGTTATGTTTTATGATTCTCAAGCTTTGTGCTAGCATTCTTAAATTTTACGATCTGGACTATAATTAGGTCGTCTTTTGTAAACTACGGGTGCCATTTAAAAAAAAATCTAAACCTAAAGCTTTAAATCTGAATTTGATTAATCTGTTTGTTATATGCCCGAGTGAAACCTTTGAATATATGCATTTTGCATCATTCAGATTCAGCAAAAAGTGTTCATATTCAGATTTTAGTTGCAAAAATAAAAGCACCCTAATTGTTGGAATGTTAATGTTTTAATTAATGCAGCCAAGGGAAGGACGAAACCGTTAAATATTGGCAGGACTGAGGTTAATATCACCTCTGTGCAAAGTAGCAAGGCGGTAGTATCGCATATCTGCATAATAGCATGGCTGCGGTGTTTTGTTTCCCTCACGTAGAAATAACATTAGTAATGAAGAAGCTATGTGCTAAATGTCCTTTCTCTAATTCCTATACCTCAACTTCTGTGATATGAGTGTACTTTTGTAGCACGCACACACACACACACACACACACACACACACACACACACACACACATATATATATATATATGATATCAGATTGAGGCAGCGGCAAATACCCTGTGCCTTTTCTCTTTGTCACGGCTGTGTTTTCCTTCAGTTGATATCGTCCATGGCTCCTGCTAAAGTTGACAGTTCAAAAAGAACTTATCCCAATGGTCAGGCATTGAAGGCTGTCAAGGCTGTTAAATCGAGTTCAACTATGTTCAAGAAGCACACTAAGAAGATCTGAACAATAGTTACCTTTCACCGACTAAAAAAATTGATCCGCACTCATCGGGCCAATCGAAGTATGGAACCTCCCTTAGTTCAGTAGTAAGGAGGCATTCCCTGGTACATCCCTTTATGTGGACTTCTACATACCTTTGATGTCTCTAGCAGCCGATGATGTCGGCCTTGATACCCCGATGGACCTGAGTTAGAGTGACACGTACATCAGTCCAGTAGTAAGTAGTTAAATGGTTTTTGAATTTTTGTTTTTCCATAGTAGCTTGATAGGTGTTTGCGTAACTCAATTTGTTTTTGAATTTTTGTTTCATATATTATTTTTCTTAGATTTTTTAGTTATAGCATAAGAGTTTCGATAATGCTCCGAACTCGAATACAAGTTGGTGATGTTGCACGAATTGAGATATTATGTTGTTATATAATCATATTTTACAGTCAGGTGTAATATTTGGTTTATAGTTTTTAATTTATTTAATTTTTTCTTTTCACTTTCTTTCAATATCTTTATGTAGACTTTCTTAGTTTTTTATTCTTTAATTTTTTTTAAAATAACTGTTACTCCTATCCCACTTTGTCGAAGAAACAAGTGAGGGGGGACTGCTCAATTAGAAACATGAAGAAGATTTTCAAGGTGGTTGAGACGACCACAAATGTACTCTAGTGTGCGTGCTATGTAGGCTCAAGTGAAAGCATGTCGCTCAAGTAATAATCCCGGTAGGTCGGGTATCGATCCTCAGGAAAAAAGGACGAATGAATTCGTGACAACGTTGGGAAGATGGAGGAATCCTGACTTAGACTCTAAAAGAAAAAACAAGGTGATTTGAAAGGGAGATTTACTACAACTAAATGTGCATTTAAATTACGGACTGACTAAGTAATGCTTAAATGAAATGAAAAAGAGCTAATTAACCTAAGATGGATGGCAAGTTATCAACAAACTTAACTGCAAATGAGAAGGAGGGGTTGGGTTACAATCCCCCACACCCTAGTTATTCACCCTGTAGGATACTAAATTTTGGAATTAGAATTTACAAGGAACCCGGTCTTTATTAGTCCTAAGAATTCCGTATATGAAGGATCGTAGCCCACATCATACGAAATCAAATGTAAGAACAAAGCAGTGTCGCATTAACTATGCGTGTGTCGCATTTTTAAGCATCCCGATTACCTAGGGCAAACGACATCAAAAGTCCTACGACGGTTGTGATAATTACGCGACACGATTCCTTTAAAATTCAATTTAAAAATCTATTTCCATTTTAATGAATCACATCGGGTGGGGTTCATGCACCCCAACCCTAAAGAATTTAGCCAGACATAACTAGGTGAAGAAAAACATTAATTCTAGAATTAAAAGAAATCGTGATTAGCAAGAACAAATTTTTTTTTATTTGAGATAGCAACTAAGAATTGAGAATTAATTAACTAAGTAAAAGAGAGAATAAATTAAATGAAACGAAATTACTTGCATTCATTGAATCTGAAATCCTCTAATCAATCTTCAAAACTAGGGTTTGCAACACACGTGAGAGAGCTTTCTCTCTCTAAAAAAACTAAAATAAAAAGGTAAAAGTTCACTCCCTTTGCCTAAAAATAAGTAGAGGTTAAATACATCACGAAAAATCCGAAGTTGTAGATGAATCAAACTCAAAAATCGAAACAAGAAAATCAAGTTTATCCTCGGCCAGTGGCGGATGGGTCCTCATTCAAATCCGGATCGATCCTTTTTCTGGGAAATAGGATCGGTCCACTATGCCAATTTTTCCAGAGAGTGATAGAGATCCGATCGGTCCTTTTTTTCTATAAATAGGATCGGTCCGCTATGTGATTTTTTCCAGTGAGTTTCAAGGGATCGGACCTGTCCTCTTCTTTGGGAAATGGAATCGGTCCTCATTCAATTTTCAGCTTCTCCTCAATTTCTCTTTAATTTCTCTCATCTTCAAAACCTCGTAACTTATGCTCCGAAACTCGGATTTGGACGTCGTTTCTTCCTACGCACTCATAGACTCAAGATCTTCAACTTTCATTTTGGGCTCTCTTCTGAATTCCTTATAGAAATTACGCTTTAGCCCTTTTGACTTTTCTTACTTGATTCATTCTTTTTCTTTGGCTTTGGCTTTTTCCTTTCCTCACTTAGCAATCAATACCTGTAAAAATCATGAAAAAGGCACAAAACTCGAGATACTGCGTAGAAAGGTCAATAGCTTATAAATGAGATAAATTGAGATGAATTACATTAACCCAGGTGATAAAAATCCCTAAATTAAGGGGGTAAATTCGAAAGAATTTACACCTAATCAAACCCCCCTAACTTAAAACTTTGCGCGTACCGAGCAATGTAAAAGAATCCAACTAAGACTCAACTTTCGTGATTTGTTTTTTGGATAGAATACCACTTTTGCGGGCAAGCGATTTCATTTAGCATGTGCATCAAGCCTTTAAACCCCTTGGTCACCCTAGCGGGACGAGTTGTATCTCGTGAGGGTTTGCAGTGAATATACCCACAAAATTCGACTCAAAGCAAATTCAAAATAGTCAAAAATTATAAAATTTAAAGTTTTCCAGAAAATAGTCATCATCAATTCATGTTCAAGAGTCTCAAATCATAGTGCGTGTGTGCGAAGCCAGAAATTTAACCACGGATTTACACCGATTGATCATTACGTTACTTTTCAAAAATTCATTTTTGATTCAATTTCTCATGGGATGATCTCACAAACGAATCTCTTAGGAACTTTGGCTACATTCTCTCGGTGTGCATGATATAAAGAATAAATGCAATGAAACACGAATTCATGCACACAATATTGAAAAGATGGAAATTTATGGTGAATGGATCTCATCATTGGATTACGGTTATAAGGAAACGGAAACGGAAACATCGCCTCTAATTTATACATTTAATATCTTTTGTTATCTTTTGTGTCTTAACCCTCCACGCAGTAATTAATTTCGCAATCCGAATTCGATTAGAACTTTTTCAGGTTATCAATGTGCATTGGGAATGCTGGGGATAATTGGAAAGTTCGGAATTGGAAAATGTCCTTATATTGTCCGTTATTGCATTTTCGGGCTTTTGCTCATTTTCTTTTCTTTTTCTATTTTTCACATTTTTTCTTTTCCTGCTATTTTTTTTAGCATTACTCTATTTTTCTTTTCTTGCCCCTTTTTGCTGCACTGTTTGGACTTAATTTCTGATTTTTTATTTTATTTTTACAATTCCGGGCTATTTGGGTTTTTTGGGTTATCAAACGAAAGGAAAATTTTCTTCGGCTCAAAATGGCTAGCGAAAGGGGAAATTTTTTTCAATACTTTTTATGGCTAATAATTTTGGGTAACAAACGAGGGACTAACTTCATTTATCCGAATCACTAATCATTTTATCATATGCGTCTCGAGATTTATTTAATTTAGAGATTGTTTAGCGCGCTTTTCGAGGCAATATCTCATACTTTTCCCATAATTGATCAAAACAAGGGTATTGAGATCTTCAACGAATTATTTAAACGCTGTAAAGAATTATGAGTTAACCATTAACTCGGATTGATAAAAAAACTTGAAAAAGTGATAGGTTCGAAATCTCGTCGGGTTAGTTATTCTCCACACTTATTCGTTAAGTTGTCAATTTTCTCTCAATTTTCATCTTTGGTCAATTTCGTCTTTGTGTAATTTTGAATTTTACGATTTAAGATTTGAAATCGAATTTTAATGATATTTTTGAAAATTTTATATTCCAATTTTTGTTTACTTTGGAGGAAAATATTTTTGACATTTTCAAAGTTTTTTTTGGTGCATTTGGACTTTGTGAAATATAAACGCGTGCGTACCCCCCCCCCCCCCCCAACTTAGGCTTTTGCATCGTCTCGAGGAAAAAAGGACTAAAAACCGAATTAAGGAGAATATAACAACCAATGAACAAAGTACACAAATGCAAGAATGTAGAAAATAAGCATAAGACACGCAAGATAAGCAGTCCAATTTCCAATAAAATATGATAAAAGTTACATAAGTGTGGAAAATGGAAAGAAACATGGCTAAAACATCTGCACCGCAAGGAAACTAAAATGGGGGTCGGTTGGAGGATCCGGGGGCGTTGGGGTCATAGGGATCATAAAAGTAGGACGGTGGAGGGAGGGACGTTAAAAGACATTTCGACCATTTGAGCCTGAAGGCGATGCATCATGCTCGTATCGCGTCGATATACGCGTTGGTCCTCCTCCCTATTACCGTCGTAGCGCGCTATGAACCCCAAAAGTTGTGTTTCAAACGCAGAGATGCGCACATCAATGTTACTTCCCGGAAGCTCATAGTCAGGATCCTCCTCTTCCACATACTCGGGCTCCTCACCCTCGGCCATGCTCACATCATTCGCTGCCACCTCATCGTCGGAGGACTCGTCGATGGACTCCTCCTCATTGCTATCGTCACTATCAGCGACGGCCTGTCTAGCTTGGTAAATGGCCCTTTGCGATGCGCTTTTGGTGCAAGTAAGCTATCCAAAAGGATTTGGTAGACGCGAAAATCCGATGGGTGGTTGAATGCCAGCGTCGCAAGGAGAGGTGAGATGAGCCTGGCATAAGGGAGCGGTGCAGCGCCTTTTTCATTCGTGGAGGCATGGAAAATATCTCTGTATATGGTGCGGACCAAGTGGATAGTGGAGTGTAGGTTATAGAGGTGGTAGACAATGGTGGCTTTACGAGGGCGCCAGATGGAATCGTTTGAAACTTGTAGAATGTTGGTACAAACGATTTGGAAGGTGATGTGCGCTTTATCGTCCAGTTGGCTGATGGGAAAAGGGCCTCGGAGCCACTGTTGGCCAGGGGAGATATGGGCAATGTAGACATCTTTGTCTAGGGGTGGGCTATTATTGGGGTATTGGAATGGGGATGGGTGAGGCACATCCTTCTTCATCAGCTTGCAAATGAGGAGGTCGAGTGAGAACGGGATGAGGGTTTGTCAACGTATGCCTCGGCTTGAAAATTATCGGTGCGCACGAGGGATCCATAGAAGGAACGCACTTCGTTGGCCCAGACGGCATCGAATGGTTCATTGAAGAAACATCACCACCCCTTTGCGATGAAGAGGTTAGTGACGCTGGTGGGCAGCTTCTCCCACAAAACCTACCTCTCAATGTGCATCTTGTAGGCGTGACTGAAGAAGCGGAGACACCAACGTTTCTCCTTATAGGAACGGAACGGGGGAGGCCTATTTTCAGCATTGACCATGGAGTTTTATTTTTCTGAGGTGGTTGGTTGGCCATGAAGAATGATTGTGTTGGAAATAGAGGGTGGAATAGATAGGGAGAGAGTTTCGGTTAGTGAAAGGTGTGGTGAAATAGGGTGGGAGAGGGTTGTATTTATAGGTGGGGGAAGATGAAAGGTTAGGTTTATGGAGGGAAGGGTTTGGGAGGGAAATGGGTGGGTTTTTGGGAGGGAAATTGGGTTGGGAAGAGGGAAGAGACGAAATGGAGGGAGATGAATGGATTATGGGGATGAATCTAGGCAGTTATAGAGTTACAGGAACCGAACCAGTCCGCGAGCCCAGGGGCGGATCGGTCTGTGTCCTCTTTTTTTATTTTAAAATTACTCCCATGTGGACCGATCCGCATGCCCAGGGGCGGATCGATCCGTGTTCCCATAATTTCCAGAATCCTCAAATAGTAGGTAAGCTCTTCGGAATTGGTGCTTAGTGCTTACCCTTAACTTCTCAAAACACAAACCTAAGACTCTAACCACCCTAACTTAATCAGATCTATGATACACAAGATTTCACCCCATAAATGTCGGGGGTGCGACGAGCTCATTTTACCCGTAAACGGGGTCCGACAACCAAATGGTGTCGACATCCTCTACGCAAAGCCTCTAGATATGGATTTAGACGTTGACCATTGACTTTGAACGTATTTCCCCCCTTGGATCTTCCAATTCCACTGCTCCGTGGGGGAATACGCTCTTCACAACAAATGGACTAGTCCACCGAGACTGTAATTTACCCGAAAATAGATAAAGCCTAGAGTTATAGAGGAGTACTTTTTGCCCGGGATGAAACTCTTTTCGTCGAATAATTTTTTCGTGTACAAGTTTTATCCTTTCTTTGGAAATCTTAGCGTTCTCATACGCGTCATTGCGTATCTCCTTTAACTCATTCAATTGAAGATTGCGAGCTTCACCGACTTTGTCCATATCGTAATTTACCCTCTTAATGGCCCAATACGCTTTGTGCTCCAATTCAATGGGAAGATGGCAAGGTTTTCCATACACAAAGCGGAACGGGGACATTTCGAGTGGGTTCTTGTATGCAGTACGGTAGGCCCATAGCGAATCATTCAATTAAAGGGACCAATCTTTCCGGTTAGGATCGACGGTCTTCTCGAGGATGTTTTTTATCTCATGATTCGTCAACTCGGCCTGCCCATTCGTTTATGGGTGATAGGTCATTCCAACCTTGTGAACAACACCATACTTTTTCATAAGCTTCTTAAACGGCTTGTTGCAAAAGTGAATGCCATTATCACTGATTATTTCTTTAGGCGCACTAAAGCGAGAAAGTATGTGTTCCTGTAGGAATCTTATCACCTCCTTATTGTCATTAGTCTTGGTAACTATAGCTTCCACCCATTTAGAAACATAGTCTACCGCGACTATGATGTATAGGTAGCCAAAGGACGGGGAAAACGGGCCCATAAAGTCAATACCCCAGCAGTCGAAAACCTCAATGATGAGAATCAGGGTTAATGGCATCATGTCTCGTCGGGTTATCGCCCCCATCCGTTGACACTTGTCTCAAGATTTACAATAATTATTTACATACCGGAACATTGTGGGCCAGTACAAGTCGCTTTGGAGAATTTTAGCAGTTGTCTTTTTCACGAAAAAATGGCCCCCACATGCCTCCGAATGACAGAATTGGATGACTTTCGAAATTTCGTCATTCGATACGCATCGTCGGATGATTTGGTCAGGACCATATTTAAAAAGGAATGAATCTTCATAGAAAAACATGCGCGACCAAGTGATGAACCTCTTCTTATCTTGAAGTGTCCGATCGGGAGGGACGGCTCCCGTGACAAGATAGTTCACTATATCCACAAACCAGGGCAAAGAAGAGGTGGTAAAGAGTTGCTCATCTGGGAATTACTCGTCTATGGGTGTAGGATCACTAGGTACGTCAGACGAAAGTCGTGATAAGTGATACGTTTTCTACTCCTTTTTTTGTCTTTAATGGAGAGATTAAACTCTTATAGGAGTAGGATCCACCTTATGAGTCGCGACTTTCCGTCTTTCTTTGCAAGGAGATATTTTAAAGCCGCGTGGTCGGTGAAACAGGTGATGGGGGAATCGATAAGATAGGACCGAAACTTGTTTAGAGCAAAGACTACCGCTTGCAATTCCTTCTCCGTGGTGGAGTGATTGAGTTGTGGTCCGATAAGAGTTCGACTAGCGTAGTAGATGACATGAGCCTTTTTGTCTTTCCTTTGCCCCAAAATTACCCCTATCGGAAAATCGCTAGCATCACATATGAGCTTGAATGGTAAGGACCAATCCGGGACTTGCATGATGGGATCGAACACAAGCATGCTTTTTAATTTTTCCAAAGCACTTTGGCATGCTTCACTCCACTCGAATGGGGTGTCCTTCATAAGAAGGTTGCTTAAGGGTCTAGCGATGGCGCTAAAGTCCTTATTGAACCTTCTATAAAACCACGCGTGGCACAAAAAGTAGCGCACGTCTTTTAGCGATTTTGATGGGGGTAGGTCAGCTATGACATCTATTTTTTCCTCTATCAATATAGATCCCTTTAGATGAAATAATGTGGCCAAGAACTATGCCCTCAATTACCATGAAATGGCATTTCTCCCAATTCAGCACTAAGTTCTTCCCCACACACCGGGCTAGTACTTTCTCAAGATTAGCTAAACATAGATCGAAAGAGGTGACAAAAATGATAAAGTCGTCCATGAACACATCTAGCCCTCTCTCAACCATGTCACTGAATAAGCTCAACATGCACCTTTGAAAGGTCGCATGTGGATTACACAAGCCGAATGGCATACGTTTGTAGGCAAACATACCAAAGGGACAAGTGAAGGTCGTCTTCTCTTGATCAATTACATCTACCTTAATTTGGTTATATCCAGAATAACCATCTAGGAAGCAATAATAAGGGTGACCCGCTACTCTTTCAAGAATTTGATCAATAAATGGCAAAGGGAAATGGTCTTTCCTAGTTCCTGCATTGAGTTTTCGATAATCAATGTAAACGCGCCACCCAGTAGTGGTACGTTGGGGAACTAGCTCTCCCTTATCATTTTCAATCATTATCATGCCAGACTTCTTTGGGATAACTTGAATAGGGATCACTCACTTGCTATCCGAGATTCGGTAGATAATCCCGGCATCCAATAATTTGATGATTTCGGCACTCACCACCTCTTTCATGTTGGGGTTTATCCTTCTTTGCATTTCTCTCGAGGGCTTCACATCCTCCTCGAGGTGAATCTTGTGAGTGAAAATTAGAGGGCTTATCTCCTTTAGATCAGCTATACACCAACCAAAAGCACCTTGGTGCTTCCTCAAGATCTTTAATAGCTTACCCTCCTGCTCTTCATCTAAGTTAGAGGAGATAATAATAGGAAATGTCGCACCCTCTCCTAAGAAAACATATTTAACGTTGAAGGGTAGTTTCTTCAACTCGAGAGTCGATAACGTGTCGCTAGAGGGCACCATGCGTGCCTCCCTCGTCGGTATCTCTTCGAATCAAGAAACCCAACTTACATCTACTACGTCCTCATCCGACGCTTTCTCATCAAGTAGCTCTCTCAACTCCTCAACTTCTCTCTCAAACTCGGTATAAGCTCCCTCGCTCTCATGACTAGACACTAGGCAAGTTTCTAAGGCGTCTCCATGTAAATTTTCCTCAATGTGCTCTTCTATAATATCTTCAATTAAGCTCACCGCGTGAAGATCATCTTCTTCCCCTGCTTATTGGGCTATGTTGAAGATGTTTGTTTCTAACGCCATGTTCCCAAAAGTGAGTTGCATCTGTCAATTTCGAGTATTGATAAGTGCGTTAGCCGTAGCTAAGAATGGGCGCCCAATAATGATGGGAGCATGATTCTTCGAGGCGAAGGAGGGCTCCGTGTCCCAAATGACAAAATCTACTTGGAAGTAAAAAGTGTCCACTTTGACTATCACGTCCTCAACTATAACTCTTAGTATCTTCACGGTTCGATCCGCCAATTTGAGAGTGATCCTTGTGGGCTTAAGGTTGTCTATATCAAGGTGCCTATAAATTGAATAGGGGAGGATATTAGCACTTGCCCCCAAGTCGAGTAAGGCCCTCTCAATTTTGTTTTCTCCAATGGTGCAGGAAATAGTGGGTGCACTGGGATCCTTATATTTAGGTGAAAGATCGTTAAGAAGAACGGAGCTCATGTTTTGTTCTAGGAAAACGTTTTTCTCTACCTTCATCCTCCTCTTAACAGTCAATAAATCTTTAATAACTTTTGCATAAGCTGGAATTTTCTTTATTGCATCGAGGAAAGGTAAGTTCAATTTCACGATTTTAAACACCTCTAGCACTTCATCACTTATGGCCCCTTTGTGGGAAGGAATCAATATTTGAGGATATGGCACAACGGAGGGTGGCTTTATAACTACCGCGGGCTCACTAGTATCTTCCTTTTCACTCTCATTCAAGGGGATATCTCCGAACTCTTTCGTGCCGAGCGAAGTCTCCTTGGCTTTCGAAGTGTCGTGTGGGGGGAGGTGATAAATCAATAACTCTCCCACTACGAAGAGTGGTTACCGCTTGGAAATTCTCGTGCCATTCTGTAGAGGTGGAGATAACACTAGGTTGACCTTGGGGAGGTCTTTGGCCTGGCCAGGAAACTTTCCCTTCTCTTGGATACTCAACGAAGATTACAACTTTGAGATGTTCGTTTTCATGTCGGTGAACATGCGATCATATCTAGCATTAGTTGCACTCTGGGAGTTGATAAACTGGTTTATTGTATCCTCGAGGTTCCTCCGCGATGGAGTAATATACGGAGCTGGAGGAGGTGGTGCTTGCTGAAATGGATGAGGGGGTAGAGGTGGGACAACCTGTGAATGTGGGTTCATCGCAGCTTGTGGTTGTCCGTAGTTAAAACCAGGGTGGTTTCTCCACGAAGGGTTGTATGAGTTACCATGTGGGGTGTTAAAATTTCCCTTGAACCCTACTATAGCATCCTCCTGTTCGGTGTGCATGGCCTTGTAGGCAAAAATCGTCGGACATGCCTTTATGGAATGACTCGCTTTACAGATAGCACACACCTTTTCTTTCATGACACGGCTGGATCCAGAGATATCTCTCAACCGAATATTAAGCAAATCTTTCATATCTCTCTAAAACTGATCGAATCCACGATCTATTAAGATATTACTATATAAATGGTATAGAACGAATGTAGTTAGAGCGATTGATGCTTGTCTAGGGCGGACTTGGGTATTAGAATCAGATGTGTCCCATGCTTGAGTAGTCTCTACAACATAGTTAAGATGGGCCTCAACATCACTAGAGTCTAATTCCCAGAATGGTCGTTCACACATAGTTTGCACAAGTTGTTTGGAAGTCACTTGCAACCCATTATGGAAGAAAGAGATCAAGTGGTGTTTTTCAAAACCATGATGGGGGCAAGCGCTTATCAACTCTTGGAAACGTTCCCAACACTTGTCAAAAGGCTCATTATCTTGTTGTCAGAAGCCTTGGATTTGAGTCTTGACAGAGTTGGTCTTGTGCAGTGGGTAGAATTTTGAGATAAATTTGGATTGCATATCCTTATAGGAAATAACGGAGTTCGGGGGTAGAGACCATAGCCAAGTTTTGGCTTTATCCTATAAGGAAAAAAAAAATCTTTAGGCTAATGACATCCTGCGTGCAAGCTTGGTCACTAAATGTGTCGCACGCCTCTTCGAACTCTCTTATGTGAAGGTATGGCTTCTCTGAATCCATGCCATGGAACGTAGGGATAATATGTATCATCCCATTGCGAAAGTGGAACTGACCGGCATTATACGGAAGTAAAATGCAACCAGGGGTGACAGTTCATTCTAGAAAGAGTAAGTCTTTCATGGGATGATAGGGTGGATTTCCCTCTCCAGTGCCGAAACCAGCGGCGTCAGACATCACTCGGTGTCCTAGATGTGTGACTCGAGGATTGACTCAAAGTGTAACTGATGCGACCACAAATGTGTCTAGTGTACATGCTATTTAGGCTCAAGTGCAATCCTGTCTCTCAAGTAATAATCCGATAAGTCGGGTATCGATCCTCAGGGAAACAGGACGAACGAAGTCGTGACGACGTTGGAAATATTAAGAAATCCTAGCTTTGACTCTAAAAACAAGGAAAAGGTGATTTGGATTACGAAATAACTATGACTAAATGTAAATTTGAAAATGATTAACTAATGAAACTGTGAATAAATGAAGTGGAATTACTCTAATTAACTAAAGAACTAATGACAAAAAGTTTTACTACTGAAATATGAAATGATAACAATAGGTCGGATTACAATCCCCCACACCCTAGTAATTCACTTCGTAGGATACTAGATTCAGAATTAAAACTTTAAATGACCCCGGACTTCAATACTCCTAATTATTACATATATGAGGGATCGTAACCCGCACAGTATGAAAGAAAAAGACGAATTGAAGTCCAGTCTTTATTTCTCCTAAGTATTACATATATGAGGAATCGTAGTCCGCACAGTATGTAAGCAAAGGATGAATTAAAGAAGTATCGCATTAACCAATACTCGCATCGCCTTCTTAAGAATCACGGTTACCTAGGGCAAACGAGATAAAAAGTCTTACAACGGTTATACCAGTTATACGACACAATTCACCTAAGATTTTAATTCAAAATTCTATTTCCACTATCATGAATTACATTGGGTGGGGTTCATGCACCCCAACCCTTAAAAACTTAGCCGGACATGTTGAATCTAATGAAAAACGTAAACTCTACTATGTATAGATTCATAATAATGAAGAAAGCTAACTTAAACATGCAAACAAGGATTGTAATATCAGGAAATACCAAAAAACATGCAAGGAAAAATTAACTTGAAAGAATAGAGATGAAAGAGACAAACTTTTGAAGAAGAAAACCTTGAATTAATAGCTTAGAACTTGAATATTTGTTGAATGAGTAAAACCCTAGAGTTCTTGGGTAAAAGAGCTCTCTAAAACTCCTCTAAAACTAAGTCTCTCCCCTTTGCTATCTAAAATAACTGAATATATCACGTCTTATTTAGTCATTCATCCATGCACAACTCTATTTGCGAAATAATAAATTAGAATTCCGCCCCGCCGAACCGGTTCGAACATCTATGCTTTACTGGGGTGAACCGGTTCGCTTTCCCAGTCTTGCCAAGAACTTTCGAACATGAAATTTTTTTTAAGTCTTTTCTTCTCTTTTTGCTTCTTTTTTTCATGATTTCTTCCCAACTTTTCACTCGTAGCTTGGATTTGGGCACCGTTTCTTCCTGTACGCTCATGATACCAAGAACTTCAGCTTCCTCATGGGAGTCCATGTCCAGTTCTGAGTGCAAAATTATGAAATTGACCCTCAACTTTCCTTCTCTTGCTTTTCATCTTTCTTTCTCGACTTTGAGTAATCTCCCTTCTTCTCTTGAATGAACATCCTGTAAAATATATGAGAAAAACACAAAACTCGATGCACTGCATAGAAAAGGTCAGTATCACTAATTTTGAAAGAAATCAATGGATTTTATGTTACACGAGGTGATAAAAACTTCTAAATTAAGGGGATAAATACAAAATATTTATGCCTAATCAATAACTACCGATAGAGTGCTCAGGAGTAGGAAGTAGAACCCAAAACTGTGGAACGCGAGGCGTGTAGGGACTGTCACAATTATACTCAACAATTGGATTTTTGTGAATTCGGGTTGGAGTTTTTTGAGGAGTTTGAGTATGTTCAGGATTTTGTATTAAAGGCTTGTGAGAGATGAAATTTTTTATTATATTTTAATTATTATTATTTTTTTTTTGTCTAAGCTTTAGATTGACTCGATCTAACCTAAGTCTACCTAATTCCCCGGAAACGTTGCCAAAAAATTGATGCGACCACAAATGTGTTCTAGAGTGCGTGCTATGTAGGCTCAAGTGCAAGCCTGTTGCTCAAGTAATAATCCCGATAAGTCGGGTATCGATCGTCAGGTAAAAAGGACGAATGAATTCATGACGACAGTTGGAGGATGAAGGAATTCTGACTTAGACTCTAAAAGAAACAAAAAAGTGATTTGAAAGGGATATTTACTACAACTAAATGTGTATTTAAATTACAGACTGACTAAGTAATGCTTAAATGAAATGAAAAAAAGCTAATTAACCTAAGATGGATGGCAAGTTATCAACAAACTTAACTGTAAATGAGAACGAGAGGTTGGGTTACAATCCCCCACACCCTAGTTATTCACCCTGTAGGATACTAAATTTCGGAATTAGAATTTACAAGGAACCCAATCTTTATTAATCCTAAGCATTCCATATATGAAGAATCGTAGCCCGCATCATACGAAATCAAAGGTAAGAACAAAGCAGTGTCGCATTAGCTATGCGCGCGTCACATTCTTAAGCATCACGGTTACCTAAGGTAAACGAGATCAAAAGTCCTACGACGGTTGCGATAATTACGCGACACGATTCCTTTAAAATTCAATTCAAAAATCTATTTCCATTTTGATGAATCACATCGGGTGGGGTTCATGCACCCCAACCCTAAGGAATTTAGCCAGACATAACTAGGTTAAGAAAAACATTAATTCTAGAATTAAAAGTAATCATGATTAGCAAGAACAATTTTTTTTATTTGAGATAGCAACTAAGAATTGAGAATTAATTAACTAAGTAAAAGAGAGAATAAATTAAATGAAACGAAATTACTTGCATTCACTGAATCTGAAATCCTCTAATTAATCTTCAAAACTAGGGTTTGCAACATAGGTGAGAGAGCTTTATCTCTCTAAAAAACTAAACTAAAAAAGTAAAGTTCGCTCCCTTTGTCTAACAATAACTAGAGGTTAAATACATCACAAAAAATCAGGAGTTGTAGCTGAAACAAAGTCTAAAATCGAAACAAGAAAATCAAATTTATCCTCAGCGGACCGGTTCGGGCCTTCAGTGGAGGATCGGTTCTCATTCATGTAAGGAAATAAGTCTCTGATTGAGTCCTTTGTAGTTTTGGCTCAATTCCGGACAAAAACATTTGAGTCATAAGATAGTGTTCATGTTGTATTCTTTCAAGCCTATGACACGTAAAGTTGAAGACGTAGCAACCAGTATTTCAAGTGAACATCAATTACCGAGTTTCAAGTGCCTAGTTTCACGTCATCAACATCATATTTCAAATCTCCAAAGGTATGAATGCTTTTTTTATATTTGTAGGAGACTTGGAATAATTTTAATGGGTGTAGTGTTTATTTAAAATAAACTTTTGGGGCTTAAAATTAAAAAATGAACATTCTGTCACTTCGTTCGATATTGTCGTTCGAACAAGTTTTTCGTTCGAACGAGTTTGCGAATGAATTTTCCCATTTGTCCACTGGAACATCGTTAGATAGTCATTTGAACAAGACTTCGTTCGAACGAAAATCTCATTCGAACGAGATTTATGGCGGAAATTTTTGTGGCAGTTTTTCTCCATGTTCCCACTTTCTTTTTCCCACTAACTCTTGACAGAATTCATATATGCGGGAACCAACTTTGAAAAACAAACTTTTGATAACTTCTAAACACTTCTTGAGAGAAAATTTAGAGAGAAAATTTCCCAACATCAAAAGTTCATAGTTTTGTGTTTTTGTGAATCCATGAAATAAATCCTACCAAAAACACATACACCCAAATGTTTAGTTTATCAAAGTTTGAAAACGTAGGCCCCCAATTTTTAAGATCTGATTACAAAAAGTAATTTCCTATTTAGATGCCGAAGTGGAGGTGGTTCAATTAAATACACACAAACACCAAGTTTTAATTTCTTACAAATTAAAATTAAACCAGGTGCAATTAAATTAATTAAGAAATGAATTTTGCACTTAAACCAATTTAACCCAAGTCCTAGAAATTTTCCTGAGTCATATTTTCAATATTACCAAATTAGGCCAAACCAATTTTAACAAATAAGATGATGACTTGAATTAAATTAACTTTTACCCAAATTTAATTTAGCACCAAATTAAACACGTAGTGATTTAAACCAATTTTATCTTTTTACCTAAGCATGCATTCTAGTTGATTTTGTAAAAGATAAAATAAACAAGTAACCACTACGCCGCGATGCACGAGGGAAAACCCACAACGGGAAAAAATCTCGGACGGCCCTAGCCTTAAGTCCACTATGTATGGTTTTACAATTACAATACAAATGACTTACTTCCTCGACTCAACTCGACTCCTTTCAAGTTTTGACACGTCTTCTTATAAACACCTCCGCCTAGTCGACAACCCCAGAACTCCACCGGAACCTTGGACTTCACCAATGAGACATTAGGAACACCGTCAACCACACATGGTGCCTTTCACCATGTGAGAATGCCGCAGCAAAACTACGAGACATCTTCTTTGAAAGATGTAGAAGTAAACCCAAACTTCTCTTCTTCAAGGTGTAGAGATAAACCGGTGCCAAACACTCCAAGCAAGATATTTATAAGGAAACTTGAAATAAACAAACTATGGGTGTAAAACAAAAGTGTTTAAGGATTTTTTTTCTTGAAAAATGAAACACTCAAACTTGAACTTTTTCTTTTTAGAATGTTTGCCTCAAACTCTCTCTAGGAGATGGAAGGATATGAAAATTTTAATCCAAAAATGTTGGTTCCCGCACTAATAAAATCTGGCAAAAGGTAGTGGGGAAAAGTAGAGGAAAAGTGGAAAAACTGTCAGAAACTGCCCAAATAACTGTTCCAGCCAAATCTCGTTCAAATGAGATTTTCATTCGAACGAAGGCTCGTTCGAACGATACTTGTAACGAAGTTCCAGAGGCAGATCGTTGGCAAACCTCGTTCGAACCAAATTCTCGTTCGAAAGAAAAACTCGTTCGAACGACAATTTCGAACGAAAATCCAGAAAGGTTAAAAATTCGTTTTTAGCCCATAAACATTATTTTAAAGTTATAAAGAAAGCTTATGAAAATAACCAACAGTTTAAAAAAAAACTTACACCCAATACTAATTATTCCAAGCTCCTATATAAATATGTAATGCATTCATACCTTAGGAGTAAACGGAACAAATGTTGTTGACGTAGAAACGAGGCACAATAAACTCGGCATTTTGATGAAGCTTTAAACTTGGCCGATACATCTTCAACTTTAGTAGGTCATAGGCTTGAAGTATGGTCAAGAACTCTATCCTATGACTCAAACGTTTTGTCCGGAGTTGAGCCAAAACAACAAGGGACTCAATTGGAAATTTGTGTCCTTACAAATCTCCCCCTTTGGCTATTCCGGGACAAAACCCAACAAAAATCCTAAAGGGCCGTCAAGCTCTACTAGACATAAAAAAATGTCCCACCCAAAATAAAAAAGTACATAGCTTGACTCAAACATCCCAAGGATCAATATCTTTGCTGATGATGAAAGTTGCCACTTAGAAGAATTCCTGCACACTTAAGCAAACTATCAAATGCATAGGGAATATCAAGAAGATTAAATGCAATTAAAATAAATACTCCCCGTAAATTAACTCTCCCCTTATCAACTGTGATCTACCTAAGAAGGTCGCGACTCCCCCTAAGTTAAATCTACCAAACTAAGATACGATTACAATACGATTAGATACCATTTCTCCCCCTATCATTCTCCCCCTTTTTGTTCAGGAATAGACAAAGGCTAAAGAATAAAAAATCCACTTATCTCCCCCCAATTAAAGCATATACACCCCCTAAATGAAACAAGGGATAAATAGAATGGGATAACAAGCTAAACATGCAATAGTGCATAAAGTGATGAGAACATTAAAGCACATGGGCAACAAAATCATAACTAATCCAACAAATAATAACGGATACCAACTAGGATGGAAGAAAATGATACCAATATGATACATAAATTATTATGCATGTGATATTAACAAAGAATGCAACAAGATAGATACCAATTATGAATTAAAGCATAGATGAACTAGAAAGAAAGGCAAAGACGGAAAAATATCATATATATACATAGACTGAATATACCAATAATGCACATGCACGTATATATAGATATAAACACACAAATGACACAAAATAAAATAAGCTTTTCACACTCGTATGGAAAAAATGTGTCATATGAAAACGAAAGTGTAGGGGTGTGAACTAGTAACAATTAAATTTAGACCAAAACAGTTAAAACATGTTCACGGAGTTCTCAATTGATTGCAAACTTCATCACATTTGAATATTACCTTATGTGATAATATAAATTGAACTCAATGAACAAACATACACAATGCATACAAGCCTAGACTTTTGATGATTCTACAAACCAATAGAGTCTTGACATTGAAAGTACAACTAGAATAAACGGACATTGTGCAAACCGTTGATATACCATCCAATCTCCCTCAATAAGCATATATAATTTTTGAATGAATATATCAATAAAAACAAGGCCTTGGCAATTATTTTTCTTTTTAATGCCATATTTTATTTTTAGGCCTTTGGACCACATATTTCTTTTAGGTCCAAGCAAACGGTGGCTTACTATTTGCAAAGGATAAAAATCCTTTCGGATACCTTCCCCGTGCACACACACACACACACACACACACACACACATATATATATATATATATATATATATATATATATATATATATATATATATATATATATATATATATTATTTTCATATCTCACAAATCTGACGTGCAACGAATTTTGACATGCACTAATCCTCCTAGGTCACAAATATGTACATGACAAGATTGGTAGGAGAACACCTCACAAAGCTCAAATATAACATATGATGATTAAATTTCAAAAGAGCTCGTGCATGTGTGAATGGAGGCATATAAAAATAGAATCCATTTAAGCAAAACAAAATCCAACTACTCCATGTAAGCATGGTAAAGAACATAATAAGGATTGACAATCTAAACCAAAAGTTCTAGCCACATGGGAGCGAAAAAGAAGGGATTCAAACACAAGTATATGCCACATAAAGTGTGTCAAACTAAAATACGCACACAAAAAATCTTTATGAGTTTTTGAAAAAAAAATTAACCAAAAATAAAAATATTTACTCTAAAAACACACAAAAAGCATTTGTATTTTTCATTAATCTTAAATTACTAAAAAGATAAAACAAAAATGATAAACAAAAATCTTTTTGTATTTTTCATTTAATGCAAACTAAAATGAAATAAGTATAATACAAAAGATAAACAACAATCATAATTCTAGCATGTGATAAAGCATGAAGTATAGACTAGAACAATGATTAAAACGAGCATACATTTAGCATGGTAATATAGCATGTAGTACAAAAGCTAAAGTATGCAAACTACTAACACATTCAACCTCTAGATTTTTAGCCCAGAAACTTTATTTTAAAGTTATAAAGAAAGTTTCTGAAAATAACCAACAGTTTAAACAAAACCTACACCCAATACTAATTATTTCAAGCTCCTATATAAATATGTAATGCATTCATACCTTAGGAGTAAACGGAACAAATATTGTTGACGTAGAAACGAGGCATAATAAACTCGGCATTTTGATGAAGCTTTAAACTTGGCCGCTACGTCTTCAAATTTAGTAGGTCATAGGCTTGAAGTATGGTCAAGAACTCTATCCTATGACTCAAACGTTTTTTTTCCGGAATTGAGCCAAAACAACAAGGGACTCAATTAAAAATTTGTGTCCTTACAAATCTCCCCCTTTGGCTATTCCGGGACAAAAACCGACAAAAATCCTAAAGGGCCGTCAAGCTCTACTAGACATAAAAAAAATGTCCCACCCAAAATAAAAAAGTACATAGCTTGACTCAAACATCCCAAGGATCAATATCTTTGCTGATGATGAAAGTTGCCACTTAGAAGAATTTTTGCACACTTAAGCAAACTATTAAATGCATAGTAAATATCAAGAAGATTAAATGCAATTAAAATAAATACTCCCCCTAAATTAACTCTCCCCTTTATCAACTGTGATCTACCTAAGAAGGTCGCGACTCCCCCTAAGTTAAATCTCCCAAACTAAGATACGATTACAATACGATTAGATACCATTTCTCCCCCTATCATTCTCCCCCTTTTTGTTCAAGAATAGACAAAGGCTAAAGAATAAAAAATTCACTTATCTCACCCAAATTAAAGTATATACACCCCCTAAAGTAAACAAGGGATAAATAGAATGGGATAACAAGCTAAACATGCAATAGTGCGTAAAGTGATGAGAACATTAAAGCACGTGGGCAACAAAATCATAACTAATCCAACAAATAATAACGGATACCAACTAGGATGCAAGAAAATGATACCAATATGATACATAAAGTATTAAGCATGTGATATCAACAAAGAATGCAACAAGATAGATACCAATTATGAATTAAAGCATAGATGAACTAGAAATCAAGGCAAAGATGGAAAAATATAATATATATACATAGACTGAATATACCAATAATGCACATGCACGTATATATAGATATAAACACACAAATGACACAAAATAAAATAATCTTTTCACACTTGTACGGAAAAAATGTGTCATAGGAAAACGGAAGTGTAGGGGTGTGAACTAGTAACAATTAAATTTAGACCAAAATAGTTAAAACATGTTCACGAAGTTCTCAATTGATTGCAAACTTCATCACATTTGAATATAACCTTATGTGACAATATAAATTGAACTCAATGAACAAACATACACAATGCATACAAGATTAGACTTTTGATGATTCTACAAACCAATAGAGTCATGAAATTGAAAGTACAACTAGGATAAACGGACATTGTGCAAACCATTGATATACCATTCAATCTCCCTCAATAAGCATATATAATTTTTGAATGAATATATCAATAAAAACAAGTACATGGAAATTATTTTTCTTTTTAATGCCATATTTTATTTTTAGGCCTTTGGACCACGTATTTCTTTTAGATCCAAGCAAACGGTGGCTTACTATTCACAAAGGATAAAAATCCTTTCGGAGCCCTTCCCCGTGTTATATATATATATATATATATATATATATATATATATATATATATATATATATATATATATATATATATATATATATATATATATATATATATATATTATTTTCATATCTCACAAATCTGACGGGTAACGAATTTTGACATGCACTAGTCCTCCTAGGTCACAAATATGTAGATGAAAGATTGGTAAGAGAACACCTCACAAAGCTCAAATATAACATGTGACGATTAAATTTCAAAACAGCTCGTGCATGTGTGAATGGAGGCATATAAAAATAGAATCCATTTAAGCAACACAAAATCCAACTACTCCATGTAAGCATGGTAAAGAACATAATAAGGATTGACAATCTAAACCAAAAGTTCTAGCCACATGGGAGTGAAAAAGAAGGGATTCAAACACAAGTATATGCCACATAAAGTGTGTCAAACTAAAATACGCACAAAAAAAATCTTTTTGAGTTTTTGAAAAAAAATTTAACCAAAAATAAAAATATTTATTCTAAAGACACACAAAAATCATTTGTATTTTTCATTTATCTTAAATTACTAAAGAGATAAAACACAAATGATAAACAAAAATCTTTTTGTATTTTTCTTTTAATGCAAACTAAAATGAAATAAGTATAATACAAAAGATAAACAACAATCATAATTCTAGAATGTGATAAAGCATGAAGAATATACTAGAACAATGATTAAAACGAGCATACATTTAGCGTGGTAATATAGCATGTAGTACAAAAGCTAAAGTATGAAAACTACTAACACATTCAACCTTTAGATTTTTAGCCCAAAAACTTTATTTAAAGTTATAAAGAAAGCTTCTGAAAATAACCAACAGTTTAAACAAAACTTACACCCAATACTAATTGTTCCAAGCTCCTATATAAATATATATTGCATTCATACCTTAGGAGTAAACGGAACAAATGTTGTTGACGTAGAAACGAGGCACAATAAACTCAGAATTTTGATGAAGCTTTAAACTTGGATGCTACGTCTTCAACTTTAGTAGGTCATAGGCTTGAAGGATGGTCAAGAACTCTATCCTATGACTCAAACGTTTTTGTCCAGAATTGAGCCAAAACAACAAGGGTATCAATTGGAAATTTGTATCCTTACAAAGTTTCTACATTTATATTATTTGCTTGCAGTGTTTGGCACCGAATTCACTTTTCTACCCAAGAAGGAAAAAGTTTTGGGTTTGCTTCTACATCCCTCAAAGAAGAAGAAGCTTTTATTTTTCTACGACATTCTCACATGGTGAAAGGCACCATGTGTGGTGGATGGTTGCTTGGTCTCGATTGGTGGACTCCGAGGTTTCGATGGACTCCAGGATTATTCGCTAGGCGGAGGTGGAAGATCGAAGGAGCGTGTCAAGTCTTGAAGGGAGTCGAGTCAGTTGTGTAAGTCCCCTTGTCGAGTCTTTGTAAAATTCATACCATACTTATTGAATTTGTTAGGCCAGGGTCGTCCGAGGTTTTTTTCCGATTTAGGTTTTTCCTCGTACATCGCAGCGTAGTGGTTGTGGATTTATTTTATCTTACAAATTACCTAGAACGCATGTTTAGGGTAAAAAGATAAAATTGGGTTTAATTTACAATCTTGCTTAATTTGGTGCATGTTTAATATTTGGGTAATGTTTAACTTAATTTAATTCAAGTCTAAATAATTTAATTTGATAAATTTTGGTTTGGCCTATATAAAAAAATGAATTAATCATGTTAGGCAAATTCTAGGACTTGGGATTAAATTAATTTTGTTTAAGTGAAAAGTTGTGTTGGAGTATCTTCATCTCACTTTTAGTTTTGTTTAATTTTAATTTGAAAGAAATTAAAATTTGTTGTAAGTTGCTTATGTGTTTGAACCATCTTTATTCCGCATTAAAGGAAATTAATTAAAAGAAGTTTAAAATTGGGGGACCTACGTGCCCCAACAAATTGGTATCCGAGCTTTGAGTATTAAAAACTATCATTTGCTCTTTTCAATTCAAATCCGGATCGATCCTTTTTTCTGGTAAATAGGATCGGTCCGCTATGCCAATTTTTCCAGTGAGTGATAGAGATCCGAATCGATCCTTTTTTTTCTAGAAATAGGATCGGTCCACTGTGTGATTTTTGCCAGTGAGTTTCAAGGGATCGAACTGGTCCTCTTCTTTGGGAAATGGGATCGGTCCTGATTCATTTTCAGCTTCTCCTCAATTTATCTTTAATTTCTCTCATCTTCAGAACCTCGTAACTTCTGCTCCGGAACTCGAATTTGGATGCCGTTTACTCGAGATCATCAAGTTTCATTTTGGGCTCTCTTTCGGATACCTTATAGAAATTACGCTTTTACCCTTTTGACTTTTCTTACTCGATTCATTCTTTTGCTTTGGTTTTTTCCTTTCTTCACTTAGCAATCAATACCTGTAAAAATCATGAAAAGGGCAGAAAACTCGAGATACTACGTAGAAAGGTCAGTAGCATATAAATGAGATAAATCGAGATGAATTACATTAACCGAGGCGATAAAAATCCCTAAATTAAGGGGGTAAATTCGAAAGAATTTACACCTAATTAGTGGTGATAATGGAGCCATACATGGCTGCTAACATGTCTATTAAATCTCTATTTATTTACTGATCTGCTGTGTCTTTATCTCCAAAATTATGGAAGATATAAGTGCATCTGGATGTGTTGGGTTGCTTTTACAAAATCCAAACTGATGTTTCAATTGCATTAACAATAAACTTCATGTCGTGAAGCTTGTGTAACTTAATAAGGATGGTAGATGGATGTGCATTGGAGTCTCATTGTGCCTTCATGAAAATATGTCAAATTCGAGGTGCGTTTAGAGTCCCATTTTTTAATGTTTCTTAGTTTAATTTTGATTAAATTCCACCACCATTCCAATTTTTACTCTGTATCTTTGACTTAATTCCCCTCCCCCCCTCCAACTTTATTTTTTGAAAATTTGAGATACATTCCTAAAAGAATCGCTAAAGTTCAAAAAGCGTCACTAATTGAGGATTTTCATGGCATTTTGTGACCTTTGGCGATGATTTTAGGGTTACATATTCTTCGAAGCAGTACTATCTGGTGCCATTTTGTGACCTTTGATTTCAAATTATTGACATGATGTTTAAAGTACTATCTGGTGCCATTTTATTGATTAATTGATGATTGGTGGACTAATAAATGAGTGACCAGTGGCCTTCTATAGGAAATGTCGTAAGAATGGCTTGGGATAACAAATTTAAGGTAGTTTCTATAATTTATTACAAGTTACACATGTATTTAGTATTATTAAATCTCTATTTTGAATGGATGTGATTCATTGACTATCATTTAAATCTACATTTTGGTGTTTCATTGCCTCTCATTTAAATTTGTTTTTGTTATATATATTTTTGTTATATATGGCCCTATTTGAGCTTCCTGCCTCACAATCCCATCCTTAATTTTTGTTTTTGTTTTGAAATTTTTAGCATATATTATTTAATAAGGTTGGTGATTAATAAAAGAGAGATTCATTGCAAGGTCAAAATGTATTTGGGTATACTTCTATTGCTATGGCAAATCTTGAGTGCTAATTGGCCGACTCTTACCTATATGCGGATTTAAATACTAGCAGTCCTCTGGTGTCTACAAGTAATTGTGAGATACCGCCAAAATAGAGGTATATTGCATTATCTGGTGTTTTTTATTTTTGTTTTATTGAAATTAGGTATTATGTACCCTAATATGATTTTATTCAAATCAAGTGTTCTTTTTTATTCAAATAAAGTTTGGGGTTTCGATTTTGGTTTTGTAATTTAGGGCCTCTGATTTCCAAAATCGATTGAAAGACACATAGTCACAGTTTCGATCTTAGATCTATTTGGTTAGGTTTCAAAACAGGGCTTTTGATTTCAAAAATGGGTTGGGGAAGTTAGGACAAATGAGTGTGTTTTGTGTTAGATCTTTGCATTTGAGTGGATTAATATTATATTTTGTTGTTAGATCTCTACATTTGGTTGCAAAATCAGAGGATCGACTCCCAAGTCCAGTAAAATTTGAAAATAATGTATACTCTTTTGTTATTTCATAATTTTTATTCATACTTTTATTTCATATTTAATGCCCCTGACTTGGAACCTACACTTGGCTTGACCTGATTATTCAAAAATGCAAACTGACTTGGAACCTATGCTTTAACTCTAGATTTGATGCCCCTTCCCCTTCTAACAAACAACACATTATCAAAGAGAGCCTTCAAATGAGACCTGAAACTATGTAGGCTTTAGAATCTGAGATGCTGATGATGAAAGCTCTTAGAGCATGTTTATGACTTCCACCATGTCGTCGAGATAGTATTTTACCATGCTCAGTTTTTGGACTACGGTGCACACGAATACCTCGTCTATGGCAGGCGTTAACGGGTTCGAAACTGAGCTCGCAATGCTCTCAAACATGTCTTCATTCGATCGGTCATATACTATGCACAACACAAAATCTTGCGGCATCTCACTAATATTCGTCATACTGGATACAAGACTTTCCACAAACCCTTCTTTGTTTACACCCTGTGGTTTCACTTCAATAATGTGTTGGCCTCTTTTAACAACCACAGGCTCATTCGCAAGCACGTTCTTGAGATGATTAAGAAGCTCTTTTTCTTGTCATGAGCCGAAATTAGGGTCGACTTCCTGATGATGCCTCACTAGAGCACTTTCTCTATGCTCTATAAAAGATCCATATGTCACCTCTGTATAATGCCCCATTACTGGTGTTATCTTTTTCCAGTCGAAATCCATCACCAACATTCTAGATTCCCATTCAGAATGAGTTCTTGCTAATCTGATGCTCTAGATTATGTCAGTTTATTCACACATTATTTACTCAACATGTACAATTCTTCATATATAGTAGAGCATATGTCGGTTCTTGCTAATTTGATGCTCTACATTACTATACTATTTGTTTGGTGTGTTTGTGAATATTGTAGCATTAAAATTATTTATCTCTTTACTCTGTCTAATCATTCTTTTTGTTTGTCTTTTGAAATTTAGGAGAAAGGGAGACAAAGATAAGAGACGTTACAAGAATCTTGAAGAAGGATTATTACACCGTGTTTATTTTAGATCCAATTTTTAGGCAAAAAAATTGTTGAATATCTGGGTTTCATGGATTTCTATGGTTGTGGTGGTGTTATTAAGTTATTGGGAATTTTTCGTGTCTTTCGTTGTTTAGTTTTTTAAATTCTAATAGAGTTCATAAAGCATTTTCGGTGAGGTTCAATGCTTCTCCCTTAGAGTGGTCAAGTTTCTAATCATTTACGGGACTCCATTGCACTAATAGCGCTAAAGCTTAAACGTTGGAGTTTGTATCATTATTATTATTATTATTATTATTATTATTATTATTATTATTATTATTATTATTATTATTATTATTATTATTATTATTATTATTATTATTATTGTTGTTGTTGATACCAAATTTAATCTGCTGACATGGACCAATCATATGAAGACACGTGGCTATCTACATGGCAACAACAAACACTTCCGAGGAAGACTAGTTCCCCGAGGAACTCACAAGCTCCGAGGAACAATGCCTCTCCGAGGAACTCTTGAGTACCGAGAAGCTTAGGCGGTCCGAGCAACTCAGGCGGTCCGAGCTGCACCTCGAAGCAGGATACCAACAGTTTAACTGCTCATTAGATGCTTATCATTTGGACTCACACGCAAAGAGGGCGTTAAATGTATTACCCTTTCATATGTATATCATTTAATGTATTACCCTTTCATATGTATATCATTTAATGTATTACCCTTTCACATTACAGCCTCAGGACTATAAATACATTGTACAATCCTCATTGTAAAGGGACCTGGATCCGAACCTAGACTTCGAATCCAGAAGGGAATTTCTTGATAGAATTTAAAATCGAGAATTCCCAAACACTCAGCAATAAAGCAACAGTGGACGTAGGCCATTCTTATAAGGCTGAACCACTTTAAAATTCTTTGTCTCATTTATTTATCTGTGATTGAATAATTAGAGTAATCTAATTTTTTACATCAACAGATTGGTGCCGTCTGTGGGAAACGACTGATAATATCGTTTTACATAAAAAACAATCCATTACCAATGGCGGATATTCCTGAATCCAGCAATCGAAACGCTGGAACCCCTCCAAATCCATCTGCTCCACCAATTATTCCAGATCTGACTGGAATAATGGCAAATCTGTCTCAGGGTCAGACCGTCATGCAAGAAACAATGCGACAACTCATCCAAACCCTCCATGGTGGTGCATCAGCCCATTCCGGATCACGAAGCATTCAAAGAAATACCCGCGCGCCTTCTTCGCGTACTAGGCGTACTAATTCATATCGCAATGAGGAATCTGAAGATTTTTCTTATCAACCTGGACGAACTTCGTCAGTGCGGGCCACAGATACTGAACAACGTGTCACCCTCTCCCCCGAAAGGACCAGTGCATTGGAAATATTAAGTAGAGTTTTCCTTTCGATCGATTAGGCCCTAGGAGGAACAAAAGTCCTCTTAATGCAGTGTCGAGGATCTTTCGACGACCATCAGATTTAAGGGAAGGATCTGCCCAGTCGCGACCAGTTGCTCGTCAAGATAGATCCTATGACCGACCAGCTGCTCGTCAAGATAAATCCCAGGAAGCCACTTCAACGCGATCAGTTGCTCGAACCAATAGGCCCGAGGAAGGAAATGATGCATGGAAAGGATCCATTCAGAGGTTGGAGGATAGATTAGGGGAAATGGCTAAGGCCAAGAACCCTCTACAACGAACCTTTGTTCGAGGAACGCCTTTTGTCCAGGACATTGTTGATTTTCCAACACCATCAAAGTTCAAAGCACCTGTTGTGACTCCCAAGTATGATGGAAAGACTGACCCTATCCTTCATATAGAACAATATCAAGCTGCAGCCGACATCTATGCTGTCCCAGATGAGATGAGATGCAGAGCATTTTTGGGAACACTTACCGGATCTGCTCAAATATGGTATAATAGTCTTCCTCGGGGTAAGATTTTAACTTTTCTTCAACTGGCCGAGCTATTCATTGGGAATTTCTGCTTTGGAGCAAATCCAGTGAAACGAGTAGCATATTTGTTAAGTGTTAGACAAAAAGCTGGTGAGAGTACCAGAGATTATATAACTCGTTTTAATAACGAGAAACTCGAAGTCATTGATTATGAGGAGAAAACAGCGATTACCGCTTTGATGAGTGAACTACTGCCAAATAAGTTGTACTACACTTTGGCCAAAGATCCACCTAGAACCATGTCGGACCTGATGGGAAAAACGTCCAAGATTATGAATGCCGAGGAGGCTATGTCTGTGAAGAAGAATATGGACGCTAAAGAAACCAAGGTGGAAAGTGATAAAGCTAAGAAAAAAGAGCATAAGAACAATGGTGGTGACAAAAAATCCAAAAATAGGTCGTCATGGGAGGTCTTGAGGAAATTTGATAATTACACACCTTTGAAGGCAAATATCAACCACGTCTTGGAAGAAATCAAGAACAGCGAGGAGTTAAACTGGCCAAAGAAAATGAAGGAAGACCCTAACACGAGGAATAGGGAAAAATATTGCGAATTCCACAAGGATCATGGCCATATGACCAAAAAATGCATAGCTCTTCAGAATGAAATTAAAACACTCATCCGACGAGGAAAGCTAGCAAAGTACGTTGATCGGGGAGGCGAAAGAAGAAACAACGATCGAACTAGAGAGAGGTCTAGATCTCCTCGTCGAGCAGAGGAGAACAAGAAGAGAAACCATGAAGTTGATCCAGAGGATGACCCCGATCTTCCCAAGAAACCAAGGCAGCCAGAACGAGAGGTATTTTCAATATGCTTTGGGTCATTTGATTGTAATGTTATTACAGGAGGAGATGCAGGAGGAGGAGACCTTACTGCAGAAAGAAAAGCTTACCTCGGTGAGGCTCAAGCTTGCTCGTACATTCAGCGAATAAATCTAGCTGAGGAAGATCGCCCGAGAAAGGTGAACAAGGAGAAATTGGTTATCGGTTTTTCAAAAAATAACCTTGGAGGTGTTTTATATCCTCATGATGACCCGTTGGTGATCAAAATGAGAATGAAGGAAGTCATGATTTCAAGAGTACTGGTCGACAATGGTAGCTCGGCAGATATCATGTTCTACTCGTGCTTCGATAGTTTAAATCTAAAGCTATCTCAATTGGAGCCTTACCACAGACCCCTCATTGGTTTTGCTGGCGAGAAAGTATTTCCACTTGGGACGATCAAGTTGGATATATTCATTGGTACGTGGCCTGCTTGTCGGACAGAAAGAAAACGTTTCTTCGTGATGGACAAGAATGTCCAATCATCGTACAATATCATCATGGGAAGAGTAGGATTGAAGAAGTTCGAGGCTGTGCCATCTACAGTGCATCAGTGCCTAAAATTTCCAACAAACTTTAGAGTAGGAGTTATGAAAGGTGATCAGAAAGTAGCTCGGGAATGCTATTATTCATCCGCCGAGCAAGAAGAACTGGAAGAATCAAAGAAAAAGACCACTACTTATCAAGTGGATGAAGGTGCAGAAATTGAAACATTGGATCCTCGAGATGAGTCGCAACTCGTGAAGGGTCAAGTGGTGGAAGCTACTGAAAACATCGTTCTGGACAACGAGCACCCTGAGCGAACTACTCAAATAGGTCACGAGCACCCTGGTGGAAGCTATCCTCGATATGCCTGGGATAGACCCAAACTTCTTATGTCACGAGCTCAATGTGAATAAGGAGATCAAGCCTGTGAAGCAGAGAAGAAGAGTATTTAGTCCCGAGAAGAATCAAGCCATACAGGAGGAAGTCGAGAAGCTCCAGAAAGCTTGTTTCATTGAAAATGTTAAATATCCAGATTGGTTAGCTAATGTGGTGATGGTAAAGAAGAATAAAAATAAGTGGAGGATGTGTGTAGACTTCACCGACCTCAACAAAGCATGCCCAAAGGATCATTTTCCATTGCCCCGAATTGATCAACTGGTGGATGCTACCTCGGGACACGAGTTGCTGAGCTTCATGGATGCTTATTCTGGCTACAATCAGATCAAAATGAAACCTGAAGACAGGGAGAGTACTTCTTTCATTACCCCTAGGGGAACTTATTGTTATAATTTTATGCCTTTTGGTTTGAAAAATGCAGGTGCGACATATCAGAGGCTGATGAACAAGGTCTTTGCTGAACAAATCAGTGACAATATGGAAGTCTATGTTGACGATATCCTGACGAAAAGCAAGAAAGCTGCCGATCATCTAGTTGATTTAAGTAAGACTTTTGATCAACTAGATAAATATCAAATGAAGCTGAATCTGACGAAGTGCATCTTTGGAGTACGAGAAGGCATGTTTCTTGGGTACATTGTCAATCAACGAGGCATTGAGGCAAATCCTGAAAAGATCAAAGCTCTATTAATGCTGCGATCTCCAACGACGAAGAAGGAAGTACAGAGTCTCACAGGACGAGTAGCGGCACTCAACAGATTTATGTCACGAGCAACTGATAGATGTCTCTCATTCTTCAAGACACTCATAAAGACTTTTGAATGGAATGATGAATGCGAGAAGGCTTTTCAAGACTTGAAGAGATACTTGGGAGCACCTCCACTATTGTCCAGGCCAGTGATGGGAGAAAAATTATACTTGTATCTTACAGTGTCCGAGAATGCGGTTAACTCGGCGTTGATCAGAGTGAAGAATGGAGTACAAAAACCAATTTACTACACAAGTAAGGCCTTTCGAGGAGCAGAGATCAGATATCCAAGGCTGGAAAAGTTAGCACTGGCGCTTATTGAGGCAAGTAGGAGAATGAGGCCATACTTCCAGGCTCATACTATAGTAGTATATACTGATATGCCATTGAGGCAAGCCCTGCATAAGCCAGAAAAATCAGGAAGATTGATGTACTGGGCAATAGAGCTCGGTGAATATGATATAGTCTATGAACCCAGATCATCGCTTAAAGGGCAGGCTGTAGCAGATTTTATAGCGGAGTTCACCTATCCTGATATCTCCGAGGAATAAAAGTTGCTCGCTGATCAACCTATGGATGTTACAGGATCAACAAACACAGGCTCAGACCAATTCCGATTGGTAAAAGGGCGTGTGGATGTTATAGGATGTGACGCAGAGATAGTTGTGAGGACTCCGGACGAGAAACAAGAGTTGCTCGCTGATCAACCTGTGGATGTTACAGGATCAACAAACACTAGCTCAGACCAACTCCGGTTGGTAAAAGGGCAAGTGGATGTTACAAGATCATTGACTTCGGGCTCAGACCAACTCCGGTTGGTAAAAGGGCAAGAAGAAATGATCGACGAAGAGCAAGAAAAATCCGAGGAGGAAAGGAAGCAACAAATATTTCACCGAGGAACTCTAACTGGTCAGAAATTCGAAGACGAGTTACCTATATGGAGACTATATGTAGATGGCTCATCTTGCACTGCAGGATGCGGCGCGGGGATAGTTTTGAGCACTCCAGATGAGGTCGATATGGAATACGCCTTGCGTTTCCAATTCAAAGCTTCCAACAATAAGGCTGAGTATGAAGCCATGATTGCAGGACTTAGTTTGGCCAAAATTATGGAGACGCAACAGGTCATTGTTTTCAGTGATTCTCAATTGATCATAAACCAAATGATGGGAGTATATGCAATTAGAGGAGAATTAATGATCAGATATCATGCAAAGGCAAAGGAGCTGGTGTCAGAATTTGCCGCTATTCAGCTGGTCAGAATACCAAGAATGGAGAATGCGAGAGCAGACGCCCTAGCTCGACTAGCATCAACTACTCGCACCGAGCTACGACGAACAATCCCAATTGAAGTGTTAGCTGGTCGGAGCATAGATGAAGATATGACGATGAACTTTATCACCCTTGATTTAGGACCATCTTGGATGGATTCCATCAGGGGGTATATCGAGGAGGGAGAATTGCCAATTGACCAGCTCGCTGCCAAAAAATTAAAATTTAAAGTTGCTCGGTATGTATTAACTAATGGTGTTTTATATAGACGAGGAATTATGGCAGGTTTGCAGAGATGTGTACACCCCTCCGAGGTGAAAGAATTAATTAAAGAGATCCACGAAGGGTCTTGTGGAGCACATGTAGCAGGTCGAACGCTTTTACAAAGGGTAATGACGCAAGGATATTACTGGTCGACGATGAGGGCTGATTGTATAGCCTACGCCAAGAAGTGTGACAAGTGCCAGCGTTTTTCATCCATCCGAAGAACTCCACAAGCATTGTTGACACCCATAACTTCCCCTAGGCCATTTGCCATGTGGGGAATTGACTTGATTGGGCCACTGCCAACGACCCGAGGAAGGTTCAAGTACCTCGTCGTCACAGTGGATTATTTTACTAAATGGGTAGAAGCTGAGCCACTCATTGACATGACGTACGAGAAGGTGTACCAATTTGTTTGGAAGAACATCATTTGTCGATATGGTCTACCTCATGCCTTCATCACAGACCATCGAACACAATTTGATAACGAGGAGTTTGCCGCCTATTGTCATCAATCAAATATTTTGAAGGTCCACTCAGCACCAGGCCATCCTCAAAGCAATGGACAAACTGAAGTGAAAAACAGGACGCTGCTAAATGGCTTGAAGAAAAGATTGGATGATGCAAAAGCGAACTGGATCAACGAGTTACAATCAGTACTTTGGGCTTACCGAACTACTCCCCGAGTAGCAACTGGAGAATCACCATACATGCTGGCGTTTGGAACTGAAGCCGTCATACCCGCCGAGTTGGGCCTTCCAACACACAAGGTACTGAATTTCAATTCCCCTGTCAGCGACTTAATGAGAAGACTGGATTTAGACATGCTCGAGGAAGTTAGAGAAGAAGCAGCCATTAGAAATGCTGCTTACCAGCAGCGAACAGCTTTGTTCTACAACAAAAGGGTGAAGAGGTGCGACTTGAAAGAAGGAGACTATGTGCTGAAGAAAGTAATTCAAAAGCACAATAAGCTAGAAGCAAACTGGCATGGACCATACCGAGTTACAGAAGTTGTTCGACCAGGAACTTATCGAATAGCAACTCTAGAGGGGGAGGATTTCAAGAATGCATGGAACGCAGAGCACCTACGCAAGTATTATCAGTGATGTATATGTAACACAGTTCCATCAGTATGAATAAAATGAAGATATTCTGCTAAAGTCTCTCCTTTTATTGAGAATTTTTCGGGGAATACTAGTGCTACACACTACTCAGCAAAACTCGGCAAAGCTCAGACTGCTCAGCAGCAAAATTTTTCTAAAAATGCCAACCTCGGTTGGTTAGGAAACAAAATATTCCTAAAAATGCCAACTTCGGTTGGTTAGGAAACAAAATATTCCTAATAATGCCAACTTCGGTTGGTTAGGAAACGAAATATTCCTAAAAATGCCAACATGTTTGGCTAGGAAACAAAATATTCCTAAAAATGCCAACCTCGGTTGGTTAGGAAACAAAATATTCCTAAAAATGCCAACCTGTTTGGCTAGGAAACGAAATATTCCTAAAAATGCCAACCTGTTTGGCTAGGAAACAAAATATTCCTAAAAATGCCAACCTGTTTGGCTAGGAAACAAAATATTCTCGCAAATGCCAACTTATGTTGGTCGGGAGGTAAGATTGTTCCAGAAAGTGCAAAAGTTGCTAACTATGGCTGGTCGGGGATAAAAACCCACCAACTGTAGTTGGTCGACAAAGAAAATTTACCGACCTTAGTTGGTCGGAAACATTTAAGAGAAAAGTCTACCAACTATGGCTGGTCGGGGATAAAACCCCACTAACTGTAGTTGGTCGACAAGCATAATTTAACGACCTTGGTTGGTTGGAAAAATTTTAAACAGTTTTTATACTCGTGACTTTATTATTAAGTGATCGAGCAATATTATTGAAACTTGAAACTTTTTAATTATTACTGAGTTGGTCGACAAACAACACAATACTGTTATTTTTTTTAACAGATATGCATAAATATAAAGTGTTTGATAACTACAAGACAATAGCAATCAAGATTTGCAAACAAAAATGAAAGTCTTTCATTGAATTCAAAATAAATTACATTGATAATGAAATTACAGTTACATTGACATGTATACTAACTATTACATCAAAAATTCCTATTCTACTGGTCTCTTCCCCTCTGATTTTGACACAGGTTCCTCGCCAGCAGGCTGATCATTTAAAGACAGAGGAGAATTGATGAAATTGAGATCCTTCAACATCCTGACATTCATCACGGATGGTCGGGATGAGATACCTCGATTTGAGAATGTAGATTGTAGTCACCGAGATACTTTGAAATTAAGCTCCGAGGAATGGCCCGAGCAGGGATCCAATTCATGTCCAAATTGTATGGTGGCACAGGCAAGTCGAGCAACCCGGGATCATGGTAGTCCCACAGATAATGACCTTGTTCGAGCTTCAGCACACCTAAGGCATTCAGCCAGCCTTGCTTGTAGCCCTCATTGTTGGCATTCTAGATACGATCATCCAAGTGGAATAGTGCTTCGTTGTATCCAGCCATCCAGAACTCCCTGGGTTGTTTGTGGAATTGATATGCTAGCTTTTCTAGCTGCTCGTGGAGATTCTTGATGAAAAGCTCCTTATTCTCCAAGACTGACTTCTGCACAGAGAGCTATTTTTTCAGGTCCCTAATCTTCTTTGACATATCAGACAATGCCTGGTTCTTCGCCATTAATTGGAAAGCCTGGTTCTCTAAGGCAGACTTAGTCCTCTGTTCCTCGACAAGAACCCGAGTTGCTCTTACTCGTCCCCGAGGAGCTCTTACTCGACCACGAGAAGATGAAGAGCTGCCAGAGCTCTTCAAAGTCTCCAACTTGTCCCTCAACTTGGCGTTCTCAACCTCTAAGAACGAAAATCCCTCATCGGTCACTGGGATCAAGGCACTAGAAGTGGAAGCTGCAGACTTCAATTATGACAACTCCTTCTGCAGGTTGTTGTTTTCCTTTTCTAGCAACTCAGCAATCTGTCTGCATTCTTCGACCTCACCTCTTAAGGTTCTCTCCCTTACATCGTACCCAGCAAAAAGCTTCTCGTAGCCCTTGTCGGCAATGATCTGCTGGTACTTCTTCTCGTACCCCTCATGCAACAAAGCAGTGGATTCTTTGTATTGAAGCTGAAGGTCCTCGAGGGTGCTTTGAAGATCCTCAATCATTTCGTAATAGGCAACGTTATTGGCTACAGCCCTATCAAGAAGACACTTCAGATAATGATATGCTTCCACTGCCTGTTCTGAAGCATCATGACCAAGTATGTTGATAACTTGTGCAGCACTCAGGTCTGTGTGACCAGCCTTAAAATACTCATTACATTGTCGCAGTAACTTTGTATCATGGGCAGATAGCAGTTCCATCCTAGCTAGAAACTAGCAGAGAAAGAAGAGCAATCATCAATAAGAAGAATAAGCAGAGTATGAATGAAAGATAAACAACATTATGCAAAAAAGTTTAAGTTTTATTAGATCATAGTTCAGAGTTACATCTTCTGGGTTACATTTGATAAAGAGAAACAAAATAAAGAGAAACCCGAACAACACTACACCTTTTCCTTATCTCCCAAAACCTTCTCGGGAGGTTGGGATGAAGAGGTAGGTTGCTCGGAAGGAAGGGATAGTTGCTCGGGAAGAATAGGCAGTTGCTCGGAGGAAGAAATGATTTGTTGCTTTTCCTCAGCAGCAGGCTGGATGGCTAGGGCATGATCTCCCATCACCATCGAAGATTCTTTAGAGCTAGCTTCGTCCTCTTCTAACTCTGCTGGAGTTGGAGGGGGACCAGGGATATATCTCTGGAAGAGCTCGGAAGACTCGTCGACCTTCATCTCCTGAAGGGCAGCAACCCATCCATCCCTAAAGTACTTGAGACTGCCATAGTCCACTTGCGACACTATGGCAGCCAACCTCTTGTTCCACCTCTTGTCCCAGCCAGAGCTGAAAGACTTCTTCACTGCCATCTTCCTCTTTAATTTCTCCGAGGAGAGCTTCTCGGACAGCAGGTTCTCAGCAGCCTTCAGTTTATTTTCTATTTCCTCCTTCTGTCGACCTACTTCCCGAAGTTGAGCCAACTCCTCCTGGCAGCTTTGAGTTTATCTTCAAACTCTCCTGCAGTTTTGAGCCTCTCCTTAAGCTCCTTATTTTCCTTCTCTTGGGCATTTATTCTCTTCTCCAACTCCTTGGAGGCATCAACAACCCGAGCTTTTTCTTGCTCGGAGGAGGCAAACTTCTTCTCCCAGACAGCTTTGTCATCAGCATATTTCTGGCGAGAATCTGCCAGAGACTTGGTAGCTTCTTCCAGAGCTCCCTCTACACTGGACGAGGAGCAAGAAGCCTTAATCGCTTCATCCTTCTTCAGGATTATATTAAAGCAGCTCATCAACTCTGAACAGAAAAAGAAAGCAAGTTAGAAACAGAAATGACAAAGGAAATATGAAAAATTGAAAGTAAGAAGACTTACAGAAGCAAGATGACGAGCAGCTAATGAGGTGACCATGTCCCGAGTAAGGTTCTCTTCAGTACCTTGTACCTCGGGAATGATCGAGGACTTTACCGAGCTCATGGCAGAGCTCGGGGGAACAAAAGTTGGAACCCCAATTCTAGTAACTGGGGGCTGAGTAATGGTATCAGCCAAATTGACCGAGGATCTCTTCTTCAGCCTCCTCGGGGGAACAGGTATAGATTCAACCAAGGAAGAACCCTTGGTCGGTGATATCACAATCACCTCTCCAGGAATAGCAGACCTGCTCGGAGCCACTGCGGGCTTCTCGACAACTTTAACAGGAGCAGCTGGAGGAGCTGCATCAGTCTTCTTCGTCCCCTCCCTTGGGACATCAATCCTACTCCTTTTTACCCCCCCAGAACCGGAGGCAGTTTTCTCAAACAGGGTAGGAGGTCTTCTCTTCTTCATCCTTTCACTTAAAGGAATATGGGATTCAGGCGATGAGCTTGTGGAAGCTGGAACTGGCTCTGATTCACTTATCACTGGACGAGCAGTGAAAGAAGTGGTGTAGCTCTTGTACTGGAGCAGATACGAGGCCGACCTAATGTGCTCATCGACAACACTTTGATGCAGACTCCAGATAAGTTTCAAATGCCTTATATTGACATCTGCATCTTTTGGGCACTTTCTCTTGCTATCAACTGCAAATAAATAAACATTGTTATCAGTGGCACATTTTATCAAATACAAAAGAAACATGATTTCAAAATAAATAAAATAAAATAAAAATAACCTATCCCATTGCCATAAGGAGGGCATCTGGGACCCTGGTAAACCTCATCTCCAGCTAATGGAGGGTGTTGCCAATTTTTTATGACAACCCCATGTTCAAAATAATCCCTACTGGCATCAGGGAGATTGACTACTAAGGCTATATTTAAAAATCTACTTTTTAAATAAAAAATATTATCATTAACTGCCATCTATAGCCGTACATGATTTCTGGAATTCCTATGTGAGTTCCATGGACTTGATTTAATTTATGCATCCCATTAACTATTCTCCATGTGTTGGGGGGCTATTCTCGTAGGAACGACGTCAAAATAATGCCAGAATTCCAGACACAAGGGATTTGGTGGAAAAGAAAATCCACACTCAGCAATAAAAAGGCTGGGGAACCAATGTTCCTCAGCCAAATTGAAATAATCAGAAGGCTCAGAAAGCTCTTCCAAGACAACCCAAGAGGGAATGGAAAAATCAGAGCGAAATTTTTCAAGACACTCAACAGAGTAAACCATGATGATGAATAAAAGAAATGAAGAAGAAAGGAGAAGATCTTACCGAAAAAGAGTAGAGCTGTTGACAACGAACGACGGAAAAGATGAACGCACAAGAGAGTAGGAAGAGACGACGTAAAACTCGAAGATAAAAATTTGAAAGGTAGAAGACGATGTGAGTGTCTGTGAAGTTTAAATACCTTGCCTTGGGAAATGGTGAAGTAATGATTACAAAAAAGGATGATTACGTTACCGGCGGCTAAAAAGATGAAAAGTAGCGCGGGAGTCAAAGCGGACAACAGCGGCTAAAAAGATGAAAAGTGGCGCGGGAATCAAAGCGGACAACAGCGGCTAAGAAGACGAAAAGTGACGCAGGAATCGAAGCACGCAGAAAAGTCCAAAAAAGCATGATTCTACGAATTGGGAAGGAGAAATAAATACAAGGGAAACGCTCCTAAAAATCAGGAAGACTATTTAAAGCTACAATATTCCGAGAAAGAATGTTCCATACTCCTCAAATTTCGAACTATGAAACATTGGGGGATTCTGTTGATACCAAATTTAATCTACTGACATGGACCAATCATATGAAGACACGTGGCTATCTACATGGCAACAACAAACACTTCTGAGGAACCCACACGCTCCGAGGAACAAGACTACAACGAGGAAGACTAGTTCCCCGAGGAACTCACAAGCTCCGAGGAACAATGCCTCTCCGAGGAACTCTTGAGTATTGATAAGCTTAGGCGGTCCGAGCAACTCAGGCGGTCCGAGCTTCACCTCGAAGCAGGATACCAACAGTTTAACTGCTCATTAAATGCTTATCATTTGGACGCACATGCAAAGAGGGCATTAAATGTATTACCCTTTCATATGTATATCATTTAATGTATTACCCTTTCACATTACAGCCTCAGGGCTATAAATACATTGTACAATCCTCATTGTAAAGGGACCTGGATCCGGACCTAGACTTCGAATCCAGAAGGGAATTTCTTGATAGAATTTATAATCGAGAATTCCCAAACACTCAGCAATAAAGCAACAATGGAAGTAGGCCATTCTTATAAGGCTGAACCACTTTAAAATTATTTGTCTCATTTATTTATCTGTGATTGAATAATTAGAGTAATCTAATTTTTTACATCAACAATTATTATTATTATTATTATTATTATTATTATTATTATTATTATTATTATTATTATTATTATTATTATTATTATTATTATTATTATTATTATTATTATTATGATTATGATTATGATTATGATTATTTTCTTTTTGTATAAAGTTATAGTTTTTTCCATTATTTTTCATATTAGTTGGAAATTTTGAGGTTTGTTTCTTATCTTTTTTAATTGTTAAGACCTTAGTAATGTCAATTGATTGTGATTGATGAAATTGAAAATAAATAGACAATAAAAACATGATTTTATTGGTCAAGGAATACACCTCAAGTACTATTATGCATTAGTAATTGCATTATCATTCGTTATATAAAAAACATACATCCTTATTTGGTGCCACTGTTTTATTTTTGTATGTCCTTTGTTCAATGTGTTGTATTTGTTCAATGTGTTATATTGATGTAATGGATGTTTGTGTTTTATGTATGGGTTGGATAATTGTGGCTAAGCCATCATCGTTTGATTTATATTTGGCCTATCTACAGTTTTCAACTTGGACTTTTGGCTTTAGTGTAGCGTGTTTGGCATCAAAATAGGATATCTTTGAGCCATTATTTTTGGACTGCAATTTGATATTGACGTAATTGTTTTGGTTATTTCCTTACCTTCTTTAGTGTTGTCCTTTTTATTTTTTATTTTACTTTAATAGTGTTGTAGGATAATTTGTTATTTGTTAAGCAGGGTGGATAGTCCTATAAACAAAGGGGATTGATGCATTTTTTTAAAATTACAATTTCTTTTGTTAGGAACGGAATTTTTATCGTTTTACAATTACGTACTTTGAAAAATTTTACTGTTTTGCAATTATTTACGTTGAAAATTTTCGCCGTGCCTTTAGGCACGGGCATTCCGCTAGTATATATAATATGGAGTAAAGGTGTTTTACTATTCATTGGATGTATGATATTTTGGCATTTGCATAAAATGTCATGCCAAAAGTTGTTTTTTTTAACAAAAAAAAGGGGAAAATTATTTTTTTAAGCATTTTATTTGAAAAAATATATTTTTTTAAATAATATTATTTATTTATTTTTAAATTTATTTAAAGATATTTTTTTTTAAAAAGGCGGGTTATTATGGGTTGAGTTTTATTACGGGGGCAAATTCATCGTCGTGCCCTCAGCACGGGCATCCGCTAGTGTATATATATATATACTAGAGTATGCCTGTGCCTGAAGGCACGCTGATAATCACAAAATCGCAAAAAATTTCAAAGTACGTAATTTCAAGAAGGCAAAAATTTTGTTTGCCAAGAAAACAATGTAATTTAAAAAAAATTGTCCATAATCTCATTTGTTTATATGACTAAGCACGCTGCTTAACAAAAGATAAATTGTCCAACAACGTTCAAATAGTCTAAATTCATCACTCGAATTCACGTTGTGCCTCAAATTAACAAAGTGTCAATTCTAAAAAAATGGACATACTCTCCTTTGTATATTGGATTACCCACCCTTGTTAAGGGGTAACAACCAATCGTACAATATTCGAAATGTCCAAATTCATCAAAGAAATACTTAAACGAAACAAACTTCTTTAAAAAAATCACGATGATTTTCGCGGAAAACTAACATAATAATAACAAAATAACTGTCAACTTGATTTAATTCAATACAGATAAGTTAAATTTAAAAATAATTGACAAAATTTTCTTTGTTTATATGACTATCCACCAGTTTAAGGTATAAAAAATACATCAACAAAAAAAATATCCTTAGCAAACTATACAAAAACAACGTTAGCAATCATCAAAAAACATGTAGTAACTCTAAAGCATAAGCTTTACAAAAAGTTGAAAAGATCGACATCCCAAAACATTATCCTTTTGATAGTTAATCATAGATTTGCAATAAAATATCCTCGTAATAACTCTACAAAATATCCGCGTATCTAGCTCGACGTACTTCATATGAATATTGACACAATTTACAACCACCTAAAAAAAATATTAATAGTTAGGACTAATTTTTAAAATGAATGAAAAGAAAAAACATTTTAAAGATGAAGAACCTTGTTGTGAGAAATTTTTTAAGGAATTGGGTACTAAACATTTCCATCACATCCATTATATAACATTTAAAAGTAAAAAAATATACCTCAAACGTTTATTGATAACCCATACATAAGTTTTGAGTGTATCAGGTACATAGCAGACTACATGAATTTGAGTGTTAGTTACATAGCAAAAACAAATGTTAAGATATCCAACATGTTAAGGCATGTATATAAAAACGTATTTATGAAAGAAAAAATATTTTTTTTCTAAAAAAACAAAAATTTAAGTATAATAATTTATAACGAACGCAATGAAAGTTAAAGTCACCCGTTTAGCTAAACATAAAAAAAGAACATTAAAAAGAAACCAATTTACTCGATTTGTTTTATGAAAAAGATGACAATGGCTCTTAAAAAATTCCGTCTTCGTTAAAGACTTTTGACAGTATCAAACATAAAAAAAAACAAAAAAACAAAGGTAGGGCACTTGAAAAAGGATTAAAAGAGATCATCATATAAAATATTTATATATACATTAGATCAATTCGTTAAAACAAAACAAACCTTAAATGCCATTGGAAGGTAGAAACTATTAGGCCTAAAAAAATAAGTCGCTTTCGGTAGAAGGTATATAGCAAAAAACAATGTTAAGTTATCGAACATGTTAATGAATGGATTATCAACTATATGAACTGATAGGTTCAGTAAGCACATAAATAAGGTATCTGTTATGAAAATCTGACCCAATAAACTCTCAATTTTTAAGGTATTAATAGGTACCAAAAACACAAATACTCAAACACAAATATATGTTCAGGTCCTAAGCTATCAATTGTTCATACAGAAAATTGAACCCAACAATAACAGTTCATGAAGCAATAAATGGTAGCTATCAACTGTACGAACAAATGCTCAAAACTCAATTGTTTACTGATAACCGATATATAAGTTATGAGTTTTTAGTGTTAAGCATAAGTACCTTGGAAAAAACACTGTAAAGAACCTTGGCGCATTCAAGTCGTATGAATCGTACTACACTCTGTAGTCGTATAAAAATCCTTGGCGCTCTGTATAAAACTTCTATAAAAAAACAGTCAGGCCAAGAAAGCCTGTCAATTCTTTCAAATTATTTGGTGTTGGATATTTCTGCATAACCACTACATTGAAAAGTAAAAAGATATATATTGAATCATATAGCAAAATATATAGATAATATAAAACGAAAGCTTGTAAACAGATCGTATGAAGCTTTCATGCATGTTCATGTCCTATTGTATAGGAACTAATTACAAAGTTCTATACCTTAATAGCAACTTTTTCTCTTCAGTGGCTAAATCTTTTTACCTTTGTGGGTATAGGACTTGGATGACAATGTAATAAAAAAAACTCGGAAACCAAATTCATACACATAACCAATTAGTACTCGTAAATTTACACATATAGCCAATTTACACTTGCAATATCTAATACAATTGAAGTTAAACAGTAGAACTACAAACAGCATAAGGGACACAATACAGGAAATCAATGAATTGAATTGAAGAAAAGAATTAGAGTAGCTCTTTAGCTAACCTCATTAGGCTGTCCTTGAGAATTTCCATGTCATTATTTTCCAGTCAACAGATGCACTCTCCGCTAATGTAGATGATTGCAACCGGAATTCTGATCGAGACATGTCAGTGCTGCCCAAAAGCACTGACCAACTGAAGATAAAACCAAGAAAACTTTTGGGTTACACCTCAACAACCCACTGGTTGGGTACTCAATGGCCCCAAATCCACTCTAAACCATGTACTTCGATACCTGAATGGAAGATTCCGATGCCAAACCAGTAGAGATAGTTGTTTATCGGTGTGAGATCATACACATTGAGATACATCAGACTGCCACTGCTTCCTCCATTTATCTGCTCCTTGGATGAAGATGAAGTTGAAGTTGAACTCGATGGAAACAACCGTATTGTAATCCTCAATTCCCTACTGAACCCAATATCATTAGTGTTATTCTCTTTAGATGAAACATAATTCATATCTTTCTTTGAACAGCACATGCCCAATATAGAAAAGGATTCAAATGCATTGTTCTAAAAATAACAAAAGCCAAAATAACAGAATACCAATATGGCTCAACCTGTCAAATAATGTACATGTATAAACAGTTTTTAAACCCTACATACCGAGATAAATAAATAATATTCCCGAAAACATCACCAGATATCCTATTTTAGTGTCCTGTAGCTTTTTGTGCTATGTTTGGCCGAATGATCCTTCAAATCGAGTGGGGTAGACAAATTGTGCCCTTCATTGGCTAGTCAATTCAGCAATTTAGTGATCACACTTCCCCTCATATTTCTACCACAAATTCCCGAATATCGTTTATTAGAAGCCTTAGGTAAATAATACATTGACTTATTGGTCGTGCAGCAAGCTGACTGCCACCCACTGTTTCCCCACTTATAGCACAGCTGGGGTACCCCATGGAAGGAGAAAACTGGTACCGGCATAGCAGAATCATCGAAATTTACCTGATTTAACCCCAAATTATCCTTCCACACCACAACATGTTACTGTCATTCATCGGGTCGTATTTAACTTCGGCCAGGTCAAACATATGACTCACTTGGTGTAATGTATGGCTCTGTTTTTAGGTAAATTAGGATTTGTTGTGAAGTGATTGTCATTTATTGAAGGCCCTTAGAAAAACACATCAATGAAAGGATGCTTTATTATATTTGATGGCTAGTTTTAACATCTCCGGAACAGTCTTGTGAAGGTTGAGTAATAGTACCTGCTCAAACCATGGATTTATGGTTTATTGAGATGCCCAAGGTTGGATGTTGTCTGAAGTGGACCTTGGACAAGCATCATAGTTTGGGGGTTAGTCAAACGGAAGGAATTAATCACCACCTTCCCTTTAACACTCTGAATGGGGTCCACAACCACTACCACAACTTATTGATTTAGAGCTTCAAAACTCTGCTAAGTCTTCATGTCCACACCAGAGAGCCAACCGCCAAACTCGGGATGAGAATTGTACCATCCAAACACTATCTCAGGTCTCCCAGTTTGTTTGAGCATATCAAGCATATTAGTCATAGCAAAAACATCCACTACATTAACTGTGTACTCATCCACAAACTCACCCAACATCAAACCCATAACCTCTATAGGTACCCTAGCTCTCCCGTGTTTGGGCATCTTTAGGAAGGAACGTGATGGGATGTAAATGTAATCGGATGTATCGAGTGTAGGAGAATCCGGTGGTGGGTGACCCAAAGCACCTCCAGCCCCGACCAGCACTCCGCAATCTCTCCATCCCTAACATTTTTCTGAGATCCCAAATTTAGAGTTGTAGAACAAAAGAGACGCGCAAAATCAAAGTTTAGAATTAAAAAGCATTCATTACATATACAACCATTAATTTTGGTAGAAATCCAAAACTTACCAATCAAAACCCTTACACATTTACACCTAAATGGTACATATCGATCATTAGGAAAGGAAAGACAATTCTTAAGGTCCTAATCTTTCAAATGTAACGCAGTTTATTAGTCCAATAGTAGTGAAATAAAAATATATAACGCGACTTCCATTATCCAACTTCTTCAGAGTAAAAAACTTTAACTGAAGAGAAGAGCGTTGACCTTGAATGTGCACAGTGACATTGATGCACATCCCAAGTCTGGCATTCGAATGCATAAAACAAAAGGCAATTCTAAATAATATATTACCGTCAAGAAATTTGCAACAAATTTTACTCAACGTTGAACAATAACATCACGAACGAGTATTCTAGCAGTATTTACAATTGTGTTCATGGGTATGTTTCAGTTACGATAGACATTACACGCATACACACATTCATATAACACACATCATGTAAAAATAAATAGAACTTACTAAATTAGTTCTGAATTGAATAAAATTATAAGGCTATTGCGTATATACACCTCAAATTATGACATCCACCCTATTTCCAACTTTAAGAGCATACAAACTGAAAATATCAAAAAACCTATATTAAGTCATAATATACAGTTTGTCATTATTCAAAGCAACCGTGCAAATTCGACACCAAAACATGTAGAGAGACAAAAATATTACCTGAGATGCTTACAACGGTAGATGTGCTATCATGGTGATCGTTACAATAGTAATGAATAAGCATACCATAATTACCTAAACTTGAACACCATATACGTTCAATTTATAAAAATAGACAACAAAAATTACACCTGATCATTACCATAATAATGAAATTTAAAATAACATTACTAACATAAGAAGGTAATGGATATAATCTCAAAACAGGGGAAATGGGATTTAAACAGAAATATATAATAAAAAATGTCAATATCTGACTACAATAAACCAACAAACCACAAAAAATGTTGATATGTAACAAAAAAGTAAAGGCAAAGAAAAACCCTAGCTACAAAACCCTAAATATGAAAACCCTAACTTGGAAACCCAAGTGTTACCTGATGATGAAGAAAATCCCAACGGACCACTAAGAAAATCCCTAGATATGAAAAGAAAAAATGAAGTTAGACCAAAAGATAATGAGGTGAACCCCCAAGCAAATTCTGAAAGAAAAAATTACCTTTTCTGTATGTTGAGAGCGTGAGGGTTAATAGTGAGCTCAATTTTGACCCTTAAAATGCATAATACCCATCATCCCATGCACTATAAAACCAATGAATATAAGTTCACACAAAATAATCATTCACGTTTTCTCATAACAACACAAAAATATGGAGTATACATGCAACACCAAACCCTAACAAAACATGGTATCGCAGAGAGAAGCCGAAGAGGGAGAGAGAAGTTACCTGGGAGAGAGAGATAAAAGTTTTGGCAGTGGGAGGCACCGTATGAGCAGGTCTGGGAGGGGGGCGTGGGTTTTTGGTGAGAAGGGAGATCGCGGGGTTTGGGTGAGTGTATTGGAGAGAGTGGCGAGAAGGTGTGGATTGTGGGTTGTGTGTTTACCAAAATAAACTTCGATTTGAATTAAAGTGAAAGAGGGGCAATTATGTAGTGAGAAGAAAAGAGGGGGAAACTAAATATTTGAAGGGTAAAATTGGTAGTGCAGAAAAAACTTATTTACATGACATCATCTTTTAATCTTATGACATATATAAGTTTTATACTTTATTATTATATATATATATATATATAGAGAGAGAGAGAGAGAGAGAGAGAGTCTTCAACATACATCCTAATAACATACTTATGAACATACCTTTTTTTAGAAATAGTGAAAAAATATATTTTTTAACACATTGGGTAAAAAATAGTAATCCAAAAATACAACTTGGAAAATGGTGAGATGATGATCATAAGTTTCAACGGTTAAAAATGCACATATTAATTTAAATTTCAAATCACCCACTTTGGTGTATATATATATATATATATATAGAGAGAGAGAGAGAGAGAGAAGGGAATGATCTGTTGAATTTCAAATTCAATGGTATATTCATCAGGGTCTATGGCCGTGATAAATTTTGGGTAACAAACAAAATTGTCACGGTTAAAGATTGTGAAAAATTTCTTTTATCATAGATATTATGTCACCCCGTAAAATCTATAACTAGATTGATCAAATCCAAATATAAATAATATGATAGTTAAAACAATTTGTATCATTTTAAATATGACTAAAAATAAATAAACGAGAAAATGCTTATAGTAATATAATGAAGTAATACAAATAGAACTCTAATACGAATCCCAAAACCATAATGAGTAGAAATCCACACTGGAATAAATAATTGTCTCACCATAAAAATATCCAACTCTGAATATAAATAAAAGAACTCCAACATAATAAATCTAAAATACAAAAATACAACTCACTGACTACGAAAAGGGAAATACAAATAGTAAAAGGGAAACATAATGTTAAGATGAGTAAGGGGACTAGCAAAGAGTAGCGCGAGGAGTCTTTTGACAGACATCCTTAGTAGCGTATTCCTTCAGTCCAATGAGAAAAAAGAGTGAGAAGTCTTAGCCTCCTTCTTTTAACCTTTCGTTGGTGTCTCAACATCTGCAACCAATTATCCTAAACTACGAAAAGGGAAATACAAATACTAAAAGGAAAACATAATGTTAAGATGAGTAAGGGGCCTAGCAAAGAGTAGCACGATGAGTCTTTTGACAGACATCCTTAGCAGCGTATTCCTTCGGTCCAATGAGGAAAAATAGTGAGAAGTCTTAGCCTCCTTCTTTTAACCTTTTGTTGGTGTCTCAACATCTGCAACCAATTATCCTAAAGGAGTCAATGGGATGATCGATAGCTACATTAGATTAGAAATCTCGAACTGTAAAAGAAATGCTAGAAAGATCAGGATTTAGGCAATTATTGCTGCCTAGAACCTGAAAAACAATTCCATAAAATAGATTCAACATAACAAGTCTACTTTGAGTAAGAATGTAACTAAATTTGGGATACAATAATAATAATTCACCTTCCTCTCATATTTTAGTTATTTTATTGTTAACCCAACCCAAACAACCTAAATATAACATGCATGTCTAATCCCAAACTCAAGTGAACCCATGTTACACAATTATAAATATTCTCAAGTGTTCATAATTTCATTGTTCTAACTAATATCGCATCTATACATCTCCAGTATAATCTCAGTGTGAAGGAATATAATTTCATAAATCCAGTGTCCACGTGAGTATGCCCCACTCACATACAAAACAAATGGGCTATGAGAAATCCCACAAATGGAAGTACGGAGGCCTATCCCTTTTGCCTTTGGGGATCACTCATGCTTATAATGTATAATTATAGGTCATCTCATTCTTATAATCTCGAAGCATTAACCAAGGGAAATTACTTTTCATTCCCTTCTGTCGTATAGACCCCATACCCAAGTCAATATGAAAGGAGTCCCTAGCTTGTCCCACTCGGGATACGGGTACGTCAGTAGTAGGATCGGGGTAAATAGAACCAAGTAATCATGTAGCAATCATCAGGGTACCCGCGCGGTCAACGGCGTATACGCCCCATAAAATCCCTCCTAGTAAGGCCCCCATGAGAACACACACACACACACACACACACTCGTTATGCTTACACATAAATCAATTAAATAATAATAAATCTTACTCAAGTATTTCTAAAAGAATATCTTAACTCTTGATTAATTAATCTCTAATTGATTAAAGTTAATACCCAAATTGACCCCAAGTCGTTCGCACGAAATCCTAAAGTCGTTGTAACGAAACCCCTAATGTCGTACGAACCAAAATCCTCAATCGTTCGAACCAGAAGACAAAGTCATTCAAACCTGAAAGGCTTCTCTCTCGAACGAGACGTCCTTTATCGTTTGAACAAATCTAATGTCGTTCGAATAAGATCATCATAGAGTTTATCTCCTCCAAAGTGCATAAACGACCATAATCAACTTAAAACCTGTGTTTAAATCCTCGAAACATAGTAATAACAACGTTATGAACATATATTAATGAGTTTCAGATGATTAAGTCCACGATTAATGATTTAATTTCATATTAGAAGATTTAAACCTTAGGTTCATTGTTAATATAAGATTTATCAATTTTGTTCTCCAATTCAATTTAATAACTACCAAAATATGAGGGCTTTTACATATTAACAATACTATAATTCATATATAAAGTTACTACAATATGAATATATGATTTTGTGAATTAATTAAGGAATTCAACATCGTAACTACACTATTTCTTCAATGTGTGATTAAGGATTTAATAAGTAATTGATCTAATTATGAAAATTAGGTTTTTATATGGTTAAAATCAGATCTCATGAATTAAGTTTAGATTCCAATGAACTACTATTACTCTAACACAAATTTAATTAAATTCTTAATCAACGTAAACTTGATTATGACCAATTATATGAATCGAGTTCCAAATCCTCAATCTCTTCAACCTCTGTTGATCTCTCAACCTCCTTAGATACTATGTTTTTTCTCTAATATGTTACGAGTGTTTATGTTTTCTAAATTAAATAATTAAAGGATTTAATCCAAAAATTAAGCCTACCCCAAACTAGCTTTAACCTAATGGACCCAAAACATGCTCTGAATGGCCCGAAACTTGGCCCAAATCGTGTACTAACCCAACGGAATTTCATTCAACTATTTTAAGTAAAAAATGAACTTTCTAAGCGTCCAGAAGTCAATCCTAAAAGATAACATATTTTAATAAATTGACCATCTCATTAAGTTAATTTACTAGCTGGTACGAATCGATTAAGTTAAAGCTTAATTATTAATTAGTTAAGTGTGACTCAGCATTATAAGAAACTACTTCACAATCGGTGAAACCCGATACCAATGAAATAATCCAAATAATGAAATCCCCTAAACCTAGTTCCCGACCATTTCATAGTCACCCATAATAGTAAGTCATTTAAAATATTTAATTAGTGCATTGTTGTGTATTATGTCAATTTCTAAAGAATGTAAATTCAATGTAACACATATACGAGTCACATATAAATGTATAAAAATATATTAAGTGACATATCACATGTCACGACAAGCAAATAAATAATTAAGGACACGATTAGACTAGAAGATCTCAGAATATCTCGCCACAAATCATCATCTCTCTCCCAAGTAGATTAAGCCTTGTTGTGATGTCCCTATTGGAATCTGACTAAGAAAATGGCCTTCAATCGCAGATTCTACTTTCTCTGATGAAAATTGCATTGTGCTCACTCCTTGTAGCTCTCGTACAGCTGTAGGTAAATCCCATCGAGTTCGATTTGTTGGTATGATAACTTGTCCCTCGTGAAATTCATTAGCATAGACATATGGAAGACATCGTATACCCGCTAAAGATGATAGGGCAAGGCCAAAAGATATGCCAAATTCCCCTTGAACCCAAATCTCATAACTCCTACCATCAAGGAGACCTTTAGAAGCACCTGCTTCCTCACCTGAAACTCCAGCTTACGCTTCCTCCTATTTGAGGTGTCCCAAATATAATCCGGATCAAATAGCCTAATATCCCCTTCTCTAACCAATAACTTGGAGAATGGCACGGTCATCCATAAAACACCTCATAAGGTGCTATACCAATAGCCTCCTGAAAACTTTTCAAGAATCGAGAAACAAATATATTGTCTATATTTGGACACACTGTCTAGTAATACCTCGTGAAGATGCACAATCGTTGCAACAAATAGTCGAGTGTAGTGCTATGCGGTGTAGTTTGTTCGTACTAAAATAAAATGGGCCACTTTGGATTGTCATCCCTTTGGAACCTCGACAACCGGACAATGAAATCCATGGAGATGCTCTACCACTTCCAGACCGAAATATCCAACAGTTGTAACTCCTCAGCTTGTCTTTAGTGATCCACCTTCAGTAAGTGGTAGGTGGCACACTCGGATAAAAACTTGATTATATCTCTTTTTATCCCAGGCCATCGATATTTCCTCCTCATATCACGGTACATCTTGTCAGCCTAAGGTGCAGATTGAACCGCAAACCATGTTCCTCAGCCAAAACTGCCCTTTGTATCTCGGGACCCTCTGGCACAACTAAATGCCCCTAAATCGTCAATCCTTCTTATGAGACAATCAAATAGAAAAGAACTCACGGGATAAGATCTCTCATACCTTCTCATGACAAATGGATTCCAAAGTATGGACTTAAATCACCTGCTATACAACATCAAGTGTGATGGCCAAAACTGCCAAATATGCATCTGACATGTCCACGGTACGCAAGGATACTCCATTGCTCTGCATATAAAGTTAATAATCACCCCTTGCTCTGCCTAAAAGGCTGTTAAAGTCACGATGGTTGAAGGATCAAGGCTTATGCTACCACATTTTCCTTCTCCAAATGAAACTAAAACAAGAAGTGGCAGTCTTTCACAAACCCTAACCTTCTCATTTATTGTTGAAAATGTGATAAAGTGGTCCAGTTATATGTATAAGTCGTAAACTAGGTCATACACACATAAATCAAATTAAACTTAATCCAAACATTATCTTATTAAATTAAGTGAACCTAAACATACAAGATATTCAAACTAGATGAAAACAAACCACAACCTAACAAATAGAAGATAGGAGAGGAGGAAAAATTTCTTTCGAGCAAAACCTATATTTCAGCATTGTTTCCAACTAGGTATTACACACAGATATCCCAAGACTTACAAAACTTAGAGCTTCACTAAGCGACGCAGTAATGTCTTCAATTCAAGTTGTCCACAACAAATGATGTAGATAAAACACCACCCCACAACAAGCTTCACTTGCCTCGGTATCCACCGATCAGCCTCAGTATTCCTATATTCACTAGTAACAAATTAACTATACAAGTGAATGAACATATATGGTGTTCTTCTAGGGTTTGATAAATGCTTAATAAACCATTATAGGGATTTGATTTGGAAAACAAAACAGTTTTAAACAAACAAGGGTTTGGAGATCTTGTGGATATGTATGGAAAAACAAATCTCACCAAATGTTCTGAGAAAATCTAATACCAAGAGTCCTTTTTATAGAAAACACAAATTTTGAGAAATCTCGTTTGAACAAAAATAGGACCTCGTTCGAACGAACAAGCTAACTCGTTCAAACCCAAGCTAATCTCGTTCAAACGAGCTTTGACTGATATAAGTTCTGTAAACTGGACAAATCCATTTGATGTTACTTTAAAGTTTAGTTGAACGCTCACAATTTCATTTGAACGAAGACATGAATTCATTTGAACGAATTAAAAAATAAAATTATTTTTCTTTTAAAAATCATTTTAAAAACAAGCCTCGGACATTTGATAAAACACCCCCTGAATAAAGTTTTTATTCATAATCATAACCATATACCTTATCTATGATTGTAGCGACGATCTCAACTCATTCGATCTTCGATTGTTGCTCGATCACTAATTTGTCTTCACTTGAAACTCTTGAGAATGTACATAACGATGAAGATGTAATGGAATATGCCAAACTAAAATAAATGATGAGCAATTATTAAACTTGCTCTTGCGAATCTCCCTCTTTGGCTATTCTGGTACAAAACACAACCAAAAATAAATAACCCCTAATAAAAGTACAACTAACGCCCTCCCAAACCTGAAAGGGAAAAGACACTTATGACATTATCTTCAACTGAAAATCTTCGTCTCGTAGTCAATGAAATCATCAAATGCATGAAATCATGAAATGAAATCATCAAATGCATGACATTGATTGGTCTTATTTATATGGGGGAGCGGTTGCTCGAGTCATCATGCCTTCGATCCCTCTGGTCCAGTGCATTAAATGCATGAGATGTTGTATTTAATGCATGAGAACTGGTAGTTTTGGCGAAAAACCATTCTATTGGCTGGACGTATTGAGGGCATTAATAAGGGATATGACTCGTCAGCTTGAGGCTTACTCTAGGATGGCTAGGTGGTCAGGTTTGGTGAACTAGATCTGCCATCCTAAAGATAAAGGCACTTGAGTGCTGCATTCTTGAGACCCTAAATGTCAGACGTCATGACGTTAGGAAGTGGTTCAAATAGTGACCATTGTTAGGTATCTAGTCACATCAGTCAGACGAGCTGGCACCCAAATTACCTCGAGGAGGTGACCTCGAGGGGGTAAGTATTTAGGGAGATCGAATGACTCGAATAGGTAAGCAATAAGTAGGATCGAGTGATAATTGTCCTGGGTGAAGTTTTGTTCAAGTGTGCTAAGAGCGTTGGTAATAATTCCCAGCATTACCTTGTTCTCAATCCTCCAAACCATGTCCCTGCGAAGTTCCCTAAGAGGAGGTTGCTTGATAGAGCATGAAATCTATCCCCTACCCTGCCAGGCATGGTCCCTCGTAGATACCAAACAACCTCACTCAACATATACATTCATAAGATAAATTACATAATACAACATTTTATTTCTTATTACAAACTATTGTCATCCAGGTAATTTTGTTCTTCAAATTGGGTCCTTCGAGCTAGGTCCGTTGGAGGTTCTTCGAGGTAGGTTTGTTTGATATGGTTCTTCGTCAATGGTCAATTCACTTGGCTAAGTTAATCATCCATACAGGGGGACACCCGCTACATTTGCCCCTTCGTAGAGATATTTTTTTATTACATGAAGAAATATCTGTACAAAACCTCCGTTTATCTATGATTTTCTTTCTTGAGGAAAATGAAGAGGTTTATTCAAATTTCCCCCAAAGCTCTTCATTCCCCAAGGTAGACAAGACCCCCTTGCATGCTTCATTAAATGCAGCTGTCGTTTGCATTTCAGTGCGTCACACGTGTTAGTGCCAGGGCGAGCGCATGAAGATGACGCGACCATTCGACGCGTCGTTCCTCGAATCATCATCATAGTAACCTTTAGTCTTTCGTGACCACGTGTGTTTGGCCAATACGCCAGCCACATAATTCTGAAATGCCATATTACACTTTTCCAAACGTCACTTTTTTTTATCGTCTTTTGGAGTTCGTGTTGCCCCTATAAAAGGGGACGCGCCTTTAGTTCAAACTCACCTTTGGGTTTAACTTTCTGAGTTCAATCTTTTTTGTGAGATTTTGGCAAAGAAATTCTTGCCTTCTTCAACTCCTTGACCCCCCCTTTTTTTAGTTATCTTCCATTCTCTTTTCTCTCATCTACTATGGCACCAGTAAAGAGACCTCTTTCTGTCAGGGGCGCTTGTCCTTCCACCCTGCCAGGCTCAGTGGGCAAGATACCATCGTTCCCCTTACTTTGAAGAGAACGATCATTTTTGGGCGACGTCAGAGCGATTTCTCGCTGCATTGGTGCCAACTGAGGAGCCAAACTTACTGATGACAGAAGGTGAAGACGTTAAAGACTTCTCTTATATCCCTACCGCTATTGTTTCCCATTTCCGCATAGAGCATGGTGATTTCCCTTATTCTAAGGTGGAATTTGAGGCATCCTATGGTGCTAGTGAAGGGTTGGGCCCTTGGACGGAGTATATCCATTCAAAGTACTTTGTTCAACTGGCCCTCATAGGCTTATCTGGCCTTATATAGTTGGGTGATCTTACTTTAGCTAAGAATAACACTGTTTTGCAACTGTTGGTGTCCAGGTGGAGCCATAGGTCACTCACCTTCGTGGTCGCCTGGGGTGAGTTTACTGTTACTCTGGAGGATGTGTACGAACTGTTAGGACTGGAAGTTGTTGGATTTGACACCTTATTCGAGGAGGCTATCTCTAGTGAAGAGAAAACTCTGAGGAGCGAGTTAGAAGCCGTTGTGAAGGATTGTATGGTCACTTATAACAAGTGTACCTACTCTAAGGTCATCCGCTATTTTTACTTCATTGAGGAGAAGGCTGTCATTAGAGCCCGTGAGGCTGCTAGGGAGAACCCTCGGGGGAAATAAGTTTTTGAGCAGCCTCTGACTGGGGAAGACTATGAGTCCAAAATCGAGCTTGCTGGGTACATATGGTAATTATGTCAAAGGTATACCTTTCGGGTAAGCCCCAGGACTGTCCTCGTAAGGACCTGATTAACATGGTCGTTTGAATGGCTAGTGGTGTAAAGATTCCCCTTGCCGCCATTATTATTGGGTCTCTATACACTTAGTTAGATTGTGTGTCTGCAGACTCTGCTCGAAGCTTTGGTAGGTTCGATGATTTTAACTATGCCAGTAATATTCTTTTGATGGCTTTCCTCTACGCTCACTTCCCGAATTATGCCCCCACTGGCCACTTCCCCGGTTAACAGGATGTGAGAATCCCCCGTATTTACTATTGGAAGAATAAGAGTGTGAAGAAACCTCTGATAGCTCTGATTGATTGAGCTGAGCGATTCATTCCACGCCCTTATATTGGGGTGAGCCAATTTTTTACAAACAATTTATTTGGTGAAGAAGAGCGTCCCATTACTTCTATTGAAGAAGCCCTTGCCAGAAATTTTCGCGGGCATAGTATCCTCGTGTTATTGATCCCTTCATATTTGCCTTCGTATATCGAATGCTCATCATTTTACTCTGTATATAGCCCCTATCAGGTAGCCATGCAGTTTGGCTATGATCAAGGGTCGCCCCCTGTTAAGCCATTTCACCAGAGAGAAGCCTAATTTTTTGTTTGCTTATTCGAATTTCCTCACTTCCACTGTTGTCAGTCTGTGTGCCCATTATCCTTCTAATGCTGTGATCCTGAGCAAGAGAGATCAAGGAGGGAGATCAGTGATGTACATCAATGTGTTCTGGCAAAACCAATTGGTTCGCTTTCAAACCAAACATTCTTAAAGAACCCCGTTATCCCGAAGTTGAGATATTTCCACCCACTGAGTTGGGTTTAATAAACTTCACCACCCAATCTTCTGTTTTTCCTCTCAATACAACCAACACTAATGCCCCCCCCCCCCCCCCCCCCCGAGCTTCCTCCCATAGCGCATGTGGAATAAGAAGTTGTTAAGATAAAGAAAACCACTCAACCTTCCATTCTTTTAACCGATGTTGCCCCTGGTCCTTCGAGGCTAGTTGGAAGAACTGAGTCTCCTCACGCTGCCTCAACGAGTGCAGCAGTTAGGGCCACTCAGAAGGCGCCTTTAAAGAAGCTTAAAACCATTCCACAGCCTCCATTAGCCTTTACTCCTAACCCAAATATTTCTGAAATGGTGATCCAGATGGTGGATCATCTTCGCCAGACTTGGGAACATTTTAGTGAACAAGATAGAGCTTTCATGTCAGCCGAGATGTATGCTCATGGGTATTCTTATGAACCCCAATATACTGGGGGTAGTAAAAAGAGGAAAACAATTAGCCCCCTTAAGCTTATGATGGAGGAGTCGAATGAGTCTAGTGAAGAGAAGATTACTGAGGAGCATTTATCTGGTAGAGATGTTGGTGAAAGTGATGATGACGATGATGATGGGGAGAAAGCAGAAGAGGAGGATGAAGAGGAAGAATAAGAAGAAGAGGAAGAGGAGTAAGAGACTGCGTTAGAACGTAGGCGTAGGTTGAGGGTGATGGTTTCATCCTCGAAACCTGCCTCGCCTCCCCAAGATTATAAAATCATTGAGGATTTGATGGAAGAAGCGGTATGTTTCTTAACGTCTCTTACTCTGAATGTCTTTCTTTTATTCATTATTTCTCATGTTGATGGCCTTATTCTGTTGTAACTTACTATTTTCTTCTTTCAGGTAGGTGCGCAGGTTGATGAGTATGATGATGTTGGAGAGAATCTTACTCTCGAAGTAGCTGCCCCTACTATTTATCAGGTAGTCACCCATTTCCCCCTAGGGGCAGTTGTATATGGTATTTCATCTAGAAGTGGTTATTCCCCTGAACTTTATGTATTGCCCCATCAGGCTGACCCCGAGAGGGAGGTGCCTTCTGTGAAAGTTATTGAAGTTGTTCTTGCTCCTGTTATTGCTGTAACTTTTCTACCTGTGGTGAGTTTGTTTTCTTAACTGAACTTTTTTTTCTCTTTCATCTTGTTATTCTAACTTTTAACTTCTATGTTACAGGTGCCTGTACTTGTTCAAGCTATTCCTTCACCCCACTTTCCTTCAAATGACCAAATGCTTGTGTCTGTGTTCGGCCCTTCCATTCTGAACCAAGAAGGTGCTGAACCTACTGCAACTGCCCAAGGTGAGGGAAAACAAGAACATGTTGTTGAGACGGTGGAGAATAGGCAGGAGCAGGTTGCTGAGGTTGGGGAGAATGTGATTGCCCCCCAAAGTCATCCCTCATTGGTAGCTCCCGGTATGATTGAAGAGGAGAACGTGGTCCAGATGGCCACTCGCGAGTTTGCAGACGAGCGATGCCCTGAGGTATTTCCACTCTTCCATCTATGTTCTACATGTAAATATTTTAGCCTTAAAATCAAAATCTCCCATAACCGGGGCTCAGGCGGGTCTAGTAATGTAGGACTTTAAAAATAAAATCTCTTATGACTAAAGGTCAGGTGGGCCTAGTAATGTAGGACTTTTAAAATCAAAATCTCCCATAACCGAGGGTTAGATGGGCCTAGTCTTATAGGCATAAATCTCCCATAACCGAGGGTTAGGCGGGCCTAGTCTTATAGGCATAAATCTCCCATAACTGAGGGTCAGGCGGGGCCTAGTCTTATAGGCATAAATATTTAAGTTAGCATAGTATTTTTATTCATGCATTCCTTATCCTTATTGCTAACTTCAACTATTTGTTGCATTTCAGGCGGAGGTCGATCAACTAGCAACTCATAGGCTCGAAGTGGAGCCTGTTGTTAAAGAGTTAGTTCAAGCGTCGACAGTAGCTTCCGTTGCTTCTTTGGGTGGGGACCGTGTACTTGGTGATACTCATGCACCACATGCTCCTCAAGTGAAAATGAGTGATAGTACTTTGCATACCCGACAGCTATCTACCAGTGATATTATTTTCAGTATCCATCCTCCTGAGGCAACCCCTGAGGTGGTTGTGCGACAAGCTTTGGCCAATTTCCCCTCTGTTCTGACTGAGGGTCCCCATTTGTTGATCGAGCAATTATTGGCTCACTTTCCCTCGACCTTTACTGTTCGCTATCTGCAGCCCATTCCTGGGATGATGGCCTGCCGATTTCTTGGGCTCACGATAGTATTAGAGGAAATCTTTATTGGGTAGGGTTAACGTGTTAACCAATGATGGTTTTTTCATGACATGGCTAGTGGAGCTGCAGTGGAGTTTCAAGAAGAGTGATCTTCCCAGCGTCTATGGTCACCTCTAGAATTTCCATCGCGAGCAGGTGGCTATCTCTGAAGAACTTGTGGGTCTGGAATCCCAGTTGCTGGTAACCGAGCTGGTAGTGAAAGAGGCTCGTGAGGAGGTTGCTCGTGCAGAGGCACAGTTGGTTAAAAAAGAGCAGGAGTTAGGAACCATCTACCATACCCGAGAAATTTGTCAGAAGAATCTTATTGATCTTGTCGAAGAGCAGAGCCATCTTGAATAGAATCATCCCCAGCATCACCACCGGCCACTTGGTTTAGAGAATCTTCGCTTTATCATGGATGACCCCTAGCTTCATTATTCATTGTTTCTTTTGTTGGTCTTGCCCATTCCTGTGAACTTTTGAATTTTTCTAACTTGGTGGTAACTTCAATGCTGTCGTTTGTTTGAAATAAATAAACATTGGCAACTTTGGTGTTTCCTTTCCTTTCTGTTATTTTAATTGAATATTGGATACGCTTATACATCAATGCTACATCATGTATAATAAAGGAATCGATCAGTGAACTTGTGAAAATAAAACATTGATCTAGTATATTCCCCATGAATTTTGCTTCTGATTGTATTAAACGGAGCCCAATTGCCTTAAAGCATACATCTATGGTTTAAACAAAAAATAAGTCATTGAACAAGAGTGACAGAACATACATTCATACGTAATAAATCTTCAGCCACTTGTTGTTCAATTTGAAAGTCGCATTATCTTCCAGCTTAAATATCTCGCAGTATCTCGAATCGTGGGCTACTAGAACGATATAAGGCCTTTCCCAGTTTGCTTCGAACTTTGGTAATGACAAACCCCTTATGTGTCTCGTTCATGCTTTTAGAACCAACTCTCCCTACTTGAACTTTCTTGGCTTTACAAAGTGATCATAAGATCTGGACAACTGCTTCATGTATATCTCGAAGTGTGTCACAGCATTATCCCTATGTTCTTCTAAGGCTTCGAGTTATACATGGCGACTGTAAGGGAGCATATCACTTCGTAGGTTATAACGAGCAGAAGGTACCTCAAATTCGACTGACAGCACAGTTTATGCCCTAAATACCAAGGAGAATGGTGTGTACCCTGTTGGCTTTCTCTTCGTCATTCGATAGGCCCATAGAACTTTAGACATCTTGTCATCCCATGTGCCAGGGGAGTCTTCTAACATCTTTGCCAAAATATTCACCAATGTCTTGTTAATGGCCTCTGCTTGCCCATTGCACTTCAAGTATGCCACTGTTGACTTGTGATGGATGATGGAATACTTTTCTGTGAGCAAGCGCACTTCGCTATTTATAAAAGTGGTACCATTATCCGACAGAAACACCTTCGGGATGCCAAAGCAGTATATAATGTATTCCTTCATAAACCGGGCTACTACCCTCGCAGTGGCTTTCTTGAGCGTTACGACTTCTTCCCATTTCGTGAAACATTGTGTGGCTACCAAGATCCATATCTTTCCTCTCGACGAGGGGTTAATGGCTCCTACCAGATCGAACGCCTAAGTATGGAATGGGAATGGAGTGAATAAAGAGTGTAGGTTCACCGAAGGGGTGTGGATCATATTCCCATGTAGCTGGCAAGCTTTGCACTTTTTAATAAAATCAGTTGAGTCTTTCTCCATCGAAGGCCAGTAATAGCCCAAGGTCATTGGCTGATCATAAAGTTTGGCTCACTCGATGTGACCTGGCTCGTGAGCTTGCTTCAACACCTCTTCGGCCTCTTCACCTCTTATGCACTTAGGGGCCTATTATAATGGCCTCATCGGCACAGCTTCCCATCCTGCACGAAGTACCTCAGTGCTAGCCTTTTTATCTTCGTAGCATCCTCTTTGTCTGCTGGCATTACTCTGTCTATCAAGAAGTCCATGTAGGGTTGTCTCCAATCTTACGGTTGGTCAATGAAGTTTCACTCTGCCGCTTGATAGAAAAGGCAGCTCTTCGAGCACTCTTTCTGTACTGCAGCATCTTCTTGTCTCATCAAGGGCCAGTAGTACTCCTCCCACCGTATCCTTCTGTATAGAGGGATATCTGTAGTCTTACAGCTGTTCTCATTTATTTCGATTAATCTTCTCCTAGCCTCTTCGGGGACCACACACCTGGACAACCAACCTCCCTTGTTCTTGTAATATAATTTTCCCCTGGTAATAAAGTATTATGCTTAGTCATCCAATCTAAGTGGTCCTTCCCCTCTCTCTATCTACTTTTTGATTTCACCTCTCCAGTCACCTTTATCTTCTGATGGTAGCATCTCAGATACCGTCGAGGGGGCCGTTATCTTTGTGATTCGTACCACGATTAATTCTCCATCAAAGGCAATCTCTTTCACGATCGTGGCATAGACATCTGCATGCCTGTTCATCGTTCGGGGGTGCCTTTTTATCTTTACCACCTCAAATTGGCCCAGTAATCGTTAGATGATCGTGCGGTAAGGCGCCAAACTCATGTGCTTCAATGAAATTTCCCCTGTCACTTGTTTCACCACCAATCTTGAGTCCCCTTTGATTGTTAGAACCTGGATGCCCCTCCTCAGTTCCTCTAGTAGTCCCAATACCAAGGCCTCGTACTCAGCTTCATTATTCGAACATTCAAACTCCAATTTAAAAGATAAGAGAATTTCTTTGTTGCCTCTTCGAAGGATGATGCTCGCTCCTCTTTTTCTCAATTGAAGAGCCTTAGAACTCCATACTCCATTCCTCAAGGCTAGATGCTATAAAATTATCCTGGAGATCATCCCCTGGGAGCTCTTCGATAGGCAGCTCGAATGTTCCCGATGGAAATATAGCCAACAGATCTGCATACGCCTAACTTTTGATAGCTCGAGGGACCACACACTTCAAATCATACTCTGAAAGGATTAAGAACCATCTAGCTGCCCTGCCTATCAATACAGTTCTAGTAAGCAAAAACTTTTTGGGGTCACATGTAGTTACGATGTGAACCGTGAATGATAACAAGTAGTGCCTAAGCTTTTGTACTACAAATACGAGGGCTAAATAATGCCTCTCGATGCTAGTGTATCTGGCCTCGGGCCCATATATAATCCTACTTAGATAATAAATAGGTTTTTTAACTCCTTTGCTCTCTTGGGCCAATAAAGCCCTAATAGACCATTCTGTTAACATGAGATATAAGTGTAAAGGGGTAACTGCCTTCGGAGGGATCATTGTTTGAGGGGAGGTAAGAAGCGCCTCCAGCTTATCCATGGCTTCCTGGTGCACTTCTTCCTACCCACACTTCACACCCTTTCTCAGCAGCTCCATCAAAGGGTACGTTACTTCAGCCAACCCCGGAACAAACCTCCTCAAATAGGAGACTTTGCCAAAGAAACTCTTTAATTCCCTCACTGATTTCTGTCTTGGCATGTCGAGGATGTCCATTTGTTTGTCCAGGTCCATTTTTACCCCTTGTATATTCACCACGAACCCTACAAACTTCCCGCTCATCACCCCAAACGCACATTTAAGAGGGTCTTCAGCTTGCATTTCTTACAGCAAGTGAACACCCGTCTCAAGTCATCTAGGTGGGATTATTCCTTCTTGGACTTAATCACCAAGTCGGCAACATAAAACTCCATAGTCTTGTGGAAAAGGTCATGGAATATGGCCATCATCATCCTCTGGTAGGTAGCCCATGCGTTCTTTAATTCGAAGGGAATGACTGTGTACATGAAATTACCCAAGGGTGTTCGAAAGGCAGTCTTCTCCGCGTCAGCTGGATCCATTTTTATCTGATTATAGCCCACATACTCGTCCATGAAGCTATACATCTCATGGCCTACTGTTGCATCGATCAAGCTATCAATGGAGGGCAGTGGGAATTCATCCTTCAGACACGCCCGGTTCAGATCTCTGAAATCTACACATATCCTGATTTGGATTTTGGCTTTCTTTCCCATGGGTACAATACTGGAAAACCATATCGGGTGTTGGATCGGGACTATAAACCCCATCGTGAGAAGCCTTTGTACTTTTTCCTTGATCTTTAAATCCATCTCTGCTTTGTATGTTTGAGTGGCCTGCTTCACAAGGATTGTTGGGGGCCAGACATTTAGTTTGTGGAAACTTACCTCCTTGTCAACCCCAGGCATCTTGGTGTACTTCCATGTGAAGACATCTTTTAACTCCATCAAAAGTTTGATTTACCCCTCTTGAGGTGCTCCCTCCAAGTCCTTCGAGATAAAGATGGGGTTCGAATCCCCACCTTCCCTAGCCAAATCAATCGTTTCCAGTTCCTGGATCTACGGCCTAGGGCCATCTTTCATACATTACGGCTCTTCCTCCACTTCTTCTACAAACTCTTGGATCCCAGAGTTATCAGTTACTAGGTATTTCCCCAGGTTATACACCAGGAAACATTCATAACCTGGTTCAACCTCATCGTTCGGGCTCTCGGCTGCCCGCTTACACCTTCATAATCTATAGATAATTATGTCATTAGGCAAAACCACCCGCTTGCACTGCCGGGACGCGTCTCTTTAGAAAGGTCTATTTCTATGATTATCATCCACCTCCTTCACCGTTATCATACTAAGAACGCTCTGTGTCTGAACTTGGTGCTCAATGGGATCAATTGTCGGGGTCATTCGATCACGAAGTTGTCTTGACAGGCTCATTAGAGCAGGTGCCCACACCTTCTCTCGAGTTGATAAGATCCTTATCCCCCTGGTATATCTTGTCACCATAGTAGCTTCTTCCGCCAGATTGGTATAGAAAGTTGCATCCACCATATGGGCCTCCTCCTTTGCAAAAGGTTTCTTGGTAGCTCGTATCACCACCTTTTTACCCTTTATGTTTGTCTTAGCACATTGGTGGTAGGTGAAGGGTACCAACCCATGGTTGTGCATCCATACCCTACCTACCAATAGCTGGTATGTCGGCTCACAATTAATGATATGGAATTTAATATGGGAAGTGATATTCCCCATCGTGATGCCCACATTCCACTGACTTGGAGGACTTATTGTCATAACCCGATAATGCTAACGAATGGGGCACTATCCTCATCTCCGACAACCCAATGGCATAGAAAGATCCCACAGGCATTATTTTGATGGATGCCCCTCCATCCAACAATACTCATGAGAAAAATCAGTCATTCACCGATGCAGTAACATACAAAGGTCTATTGTGTGGATACTTGATCATCCTATCCACCTCCGGGAATGTGACTTCTAAGATATACCTACTCACCAATTTAGTCATAGGTCCCTTCCACTTCAAATGTGGGGCCATATTTTTCTTTGCAATATCTATAATGACCCTCGTAACTTCCAGCCGGGAATCTTTGGGAAGGCCAACCCGGTCGAAGAACCAGCCAAACTTTGGCGAGCGAGCCACAGCTGCACACTCAATCCATGGATCTGTCCGATCATCCTCGAGCTTATAAACTTCCTCCACATCTCTATATGCAGCCTCATAATATGCTATCACTACGTTCACCTCTCCCAGGCACAGGCTCCCATCTGCCTGCTGAGCATCTCAACAGCATCGTATGCTTCTCCTTCTTGGTCCTCCTCGTCTTCGGTCTCATCACCTAAATGCAATCAAGCCAACTCGAAAGTGCATTCTTCGAGAGAATCTTCGAAACCACTCTCCGGAGTGCCTTTGGAGTCATTCCCTCCAAGACACTGTTCCATCCTTGATCGCTCAGCCTCCTTATCGAAGGCGCTAGACATATGGGCCCCGTGGGGTTGTAAAGGGTTGTTATTTATATCGATATGTGGCAACTCGATGTCTCCATTCTTCACATGGCGTTCAATCAACCTTCTTAATGAAAAACACACTTTTGTAGGATGATTTACCCTATTATGGAGTGCGTAATAATGGTGTTTCTCTCTGTCCTCTCGAGTGAGCGGAGCGGTGTGGACATTAATCGACCTGTAAACTTTATCACAGACTATGAGATCGTACAGGTTCAAAGCTTTCTCCACCGTGCAAGGTAGATATGGAGGATCCTCCTCATATTCAAAACTTCTCTTGTTTCTTCTACCCATTCTACCTCATCGACCTCCATTACCTCCTTCTCTACCCCCATCGTCTGCATAGTTCATCCTCGAGGGTGTTCCCCTCTCTGAGCTAAATATTGGCCTCATCAGTAGGCTGGGAAAAGTGGGAGGTGGTACTATGGGTTTTTCCACTAATGCGATATTCCTTGCTGCCTTCAAAAAGGCTGCAAACGTACCTTCTTTTGTCTCATTAATCAGGTGATATATGTATTCGGTTAGCAAGCCTTTCGCACATACTTGTAAAAGCTTATCATCGCGCGTCTCCTCCCTCACATCTAGATAGCGCTCGAAAAACCTTCGGAGATAGGCCACAATATCCTCTCCTGGCCTCTGCTTCTCACGAGCGAGCTGGGTGAGCGTGAACTCGTCCTCAGCCAAAAAAAACTTCTGCACAAACAAAACATGCATTTCCTCCAAAGAACTTACACCACCTGGAGCTAGGTTGGAATACCACGTGTAGTCTTTATCTATCAGGGATTTTGAGAATTCCCTTAGCCTTAACTTTTTGTCATTGCAATGGGCCCCCAGATTCTCGATGAACCTCTTCACATGCTCTTTAGGATTCGTACCTTTCCCCATGTACTTTTTAAAGATTGGGGGAATATAACTCACTGGATAGGGTTTGTTGTTATACTCATCTGGGTAGGGAGTACGAAAATCATCATATATAGAGGAGCTCTCCCCTTTGGACACAGTTATGAACTTTATCATCTCTTTCTTAATATCTTCTAAGATGGCTGGCGAGGGGCTAGCTGACGATAGCGTTGTTGTCACCGGGGTCATTAAGGTTGGCGCTCCTACTCCTTGACTTACCGCGACAGCTGGAGCAGCTGGAGTTACTCCCCTATTTTTCGACGCTGGTCCCATTGTCACATGTGGGATCGTGGTAGGACACGCACCACCTGAGGGTAGTGGAACCATGGGGAAGGTGTTAACTGAAGCAGGCGCCGCCACCCCTCCAGTAACAGTTGGAGTTGGTACATTGGCTGGCGGTGTGGTAAAGGAACTCACTCCTATGGGGACTCCCAACATTTCTTGGGCTATCGGAGTCTTAATAAACTCTGTGAATAGTCCCATCAACCCATTCATCTATGCCTGGACTATTCCCCCTTGTGCGGCCATCGACTCCATGATGCCAACACCAGGTGCGAGAAGCTCTATCCTTGTCGTTCTCCCCGCTTTAGGCAATGCAACGTTATTTGCCTCTTCTTCACGTTGTATGGCATCAAAATCAATGTTTCTAATGGTGTTATCCTCTGGCTTCTTTTCAAAAGATATTACCTCCCCAGTGGAGTCGCTAAATGTAAGATGTGGGTTCTTCAAATACCGTTAGTATTAAGTGAGGCATAATCACTTATCAAGATCGGGATTAACACCATTAGATTTAGATTATAGGTCAGATCCATAAGTGGATCAGAGACAAACAGATACAATATTCAAAGTTGCATTAAAGAACATATTGGCAGTAGTAGCATATGGCAAACACAATAAATGAATGGAACCAGCAGGTAGTGTGGCCGGAGGAAGAAAGAACAAGCACTCTAGGCACAATAAAGACAAGGCAGGAACTTCAAGCTCAGTTAATGCCCAATGATAGGTTCATTGAATGTGTAAGGGAGTTAATGCTCTCACGAGGGTTCTCTAGTATAAGGAAATTTGGGAAGTTATTCTGGGCTCTATATGATCTCCCTTTAATTTGTTTGCTTGGTCTTATTTATATGGGGGAAAGGTTGCTCGAGTCAGCATGCCTTCAATCCCTCTGGTTCAGTGCATTAAATTCATGAGATGTTGTATTTAATGCATGGAATCTGCTAGTTTTGGCAGGAAACCATTTTATTGGCTGGAAGTATTGAGGGCATTAATAAGGGATATGACTCGTCAGCTTGACGCTTACTCTAGGATGGCTAGGTGGTCCGGTTTGGTGAACTAGACCTGACATCCTAAGGATAAAGGCACTTGAGTGCTGCATTCTTGAGTCCCTAAACATCAGACATCAGAAAGTGGTTCAAACAGTGACCATTAGTAGGTATCTAGTCACATCAGTTAGGCGGGCTGGCACTCAAAGTACCTCGAGGAGGTAACCTCGAGGGGGTAAGTATTTAGGGAGATCGAATAACTCAAATAGGTAAGCAATGAGTAGGCTTGAGTGTCCTGGGTGAAGTTTTGTTCAAGTGTGCTAAGAGTGTTGGTAATAATTCCCAGCATTACCTTGTTCTCAATCCTCCAAACCATGTCCCTGCGAAGTTCCCTAAGAGGAGGTTGCTTGATAGAGCATGAAAGCTCTCCCCTGCCTAGCCAGGCATGGTCCCTTGTGGGTACCAAACAACCTCACTCAACATATACATTCATAAGATAAAATATGTAATACAACATTCTATTTCTTATTACAAACTATTGCCATCCAGGTAATTTTTTTTTTCGAATTGGGTCCTTCGAGCTAGGTCTGTTGGAGGTTCTTCGAGGTAGGTTTATTTTACATGCTTCTTCGTGAATGATCAATTCACTTGGCTAAGTTTATCATCCATGCTTCTTCATGAAAATCTTCGTCTCGTAGTCAATGAAATCCTCAAAGAGGAAAATACCTACGCACATGAGGCAAAAGAAATGTCGTGATGTATGGAGTTTAAGAAAATATTAAACTCCCCCTCAATATGTTCTCCTTTTTTTACCCGTAATAGACAAAGGGTTAGAAATAAATCCTGAAAATTTAGCATCATGAGAATCCAAATATGTAATATCATCCCAAATAATAAGCAATGAAGCATATGCGATAAAACTTCAATGAAACAACAAACTATTTTTGAGATTTTACAAATTTATGAGTAAATAAAAAGTATGTATGTATAAAAAGTACTTATAAGTAAAAATACAAGCAGTCACACCATGGAGTTTCACGAACATATTCAAATCATGGACATGAAATGAAATTGTGTGAACTTAATGCATGAGAAAATCAATATAGGAATATGAAGCAAAGGTGCATGAAGTCAACAAGAAATCAATCCAACCTTCGGTGTAAAAATGTTGAACGAAGTGAAATTGACTCGACTGATGCAAAATTCCATGAATTTTAATGCTTCTCAAATCAATAACTCCAAACTACTTAATATTTTTTTAAGGAAGTTTATTGTGTGAATCCATTCATCTTTAACTTATAGCACCCTCAAAATCTCATATTTTAAGCATACACTCTCAAAAAATTTTAAGGAGCCCATAATGCTTATAATAGTGAAGCATCAATCACTTCGGTTTTTTGTACCAAAATCATATTTTAGGCTCTTGCCAATGGTGGACTTTAACGGAAAGAAGATTGCATCCTTCGTAAGCCCTTTCCATTGCTTAAACAAAAATCAAATTTTTTGGTGAAATAAATCGGGGCAATGGTTCTTACAAGCATAATTTGTTCCTAGTACATTTTTGTAAGGACATTTTTCTCATGTCCGAAATGTTTCATTTATTTATGTCGTACGCCGCTACATTTGGCATGTCATCTCACGATCTAACATGACGGCCTCTATCCGAATTCCGGGAATCAAGCATGCATTATCTCCACTAATATGTCCCTCATCTGCATCAACGACTTCACGTTCCTTGAATGTAGGCTCGTAATGCAAGTGGAATGCAAGAGAAGTCGAATCAGTGAAACAAGGCATGATAGGGATGTTCAAGGGCAAATTGGTAATTTTACAGCCACCTTCTGGAGGACCGGTCAACTGGAAAGTTGAAGAGCTTGCCGCAACAAAGATACTGGAAGAAACGGCACCTCAATCCGAGCTACGGTGAACAAGTTATGGCCCGTTGAAAATGGAGATATGTTCATTGAAAATTCTGGGAATTTTTCTAAGTGTTTAAGCACCTGTTCCCAGCACACTTTCCCGAACCCAGCTTGGAACCGGTTCGGGGGGCGAACCGGTTCGCAGGGGTACCCGAACCGGTTCGGGGTACCTGTACGCTGGATAGAATTTCAGCAGTTTAAAATCGTGGGTCTCTTCATGTATTTCCCTATAAATACCAACTTCGGGAGAGTTGTTTTGCAAGACTTTAGGAGACGAATTTGAGAGTCCAAATACATCTAGTCTTCATATTTTTGAGTCCCAAGACTCATGTTTTGATTCACACATCCTTGCCAAATATTTGTGAATCCTTTTGCAACCCAAGAACACAACTTTGGTTTGTTCAGCCCTTGTGGAGGAGACCGTTCTTCTTCTTCATTGCAGCCCTACTGGAAAGGGATAATTCCAGCCGCGACTACAGAATCCGATACCCGAGGGTAATTCTTAGTCAACTTGTATTTTCATTGTAATCCGATTGTAAGCCGTTTTCTTACAAATTATAGTGAAAATAAATGGTTTTGCCCCTAAGGGGGATTTTTCCTTAATTGCATGTGTTTGAATGTTCTTGCGTAGATTATCAATTTATTCAATCACATACTACTGCATGTTTAGGGTTTGTTTGTGTTAAAAGGGTTTTATATATAACTTGATCATTTGAACGCAAGCACACACGTTTCTCAAATTTGTTCGTTATTAAGTACAATTGAGATGAGAACACCATATTGGATGTATAACGAGCAAGTACAATCTTCAAAAGGTCAGTTCATGTGTGCAATAAAGGCGATATAGAGATTCTAGCATGAAGGAAATAATCATCAAAGAACAAAGAAATGCTAAACGTGCATTATTAAGCACATAAAATAAACGAAGCCACTTCTAAAAACATCATAAATAAGCCACACGAATGGATGGAATGTAATTGTGATTCGAAAATCTTAAATGCGCATCCATATATAGTGTAAAATAAAATACAAAAATCTTTTTGGAAATTTTCAAAATTTACCAAAAATAAAATCTTTTTGAATTTTTTCTAAAAGAAAAGAAAATCTTTTTAGATATTTTTAAAAAAAGTATAAACATAAAAATACAATCTTGTAATAGGGAGAAATGATAGTAATATAATAATCACCCTATGATATACATAAGTGCGATCTCATATAGATGACCCATTGAAGAGGGTCCTTCAGAGACGTCCCCTTAGACAAACCCATCATATACCAAAGGTCTCCCACTAAACTCATTTATCATGGTCCTTTCCCCCAGTCTCAGCCAGAGAGGTATCAGCCTAAGACCTTGCTCTAGACAACCAGTCAGAATAGTTGTCCCAGTAAAGAAGGAGTAATTAGTCTCGGCCGCTGTCAGAGTCGACCTTAGATGACACCAGAACGTCTCCTCAACCATATCTCTAGATTTAGAAGCCGATCTCAAAAGGCTGTCCAATCCTATATCGTCTCACTCGAATGTTATTAGATTATAGCAATATCGACTGGCAGAGACCTTCAACCTCAGACATCTCGTGCATGTGTGGAAATCATGACAGGATCCGTTATGAAAGATCAAAAAACCACTTGGGGAGAATATTCTTCATCATAGCTTATGTGCTCATCCCTACAACTATCATACGCTCATTGACCCTGCCTTGAGCCAGACATTGAGTTCATGCTTGGGGGGTGATATTGCGCACTGCCAAGCCTATAAAAAAACCTTGTGACTTTTTTTTCAATTGATAATTATAAACCCTATTGTTACTCTGTCAAATTATAGAGAGAGTGAGAAGAGCTTATATACCTCATATGGAAGTTTATGCCCTATTATAGTAAAAACACTATTCCCTTTGCATAGTGGACATAGGCCAATGGTCGAACCACATATATTTTGTACCAACTCATCTCTAGCTCTCATCTCTTCTACTGCTTTACTTTTATTTTTGTTATTTCCTCCATTGTTGTGTAAGATCAAAATGAAGTTGAATCCCTAGGATGATATCCAACATCATTATTTTGGTTTTGTCTGTAGGAAGAGACTGTGTTTTCTTTCACATCTCAGCTTGAACTTTTTGTTTCTTATCGCTGGTGGTGATCCACGTCCACCACCATTGGAGTTGAATCACTATTGAAAGAGCTTGAGTTGGGAGGTTCATCGGCTTCTTTGATTCATCCTATTTCTATGTTTTTCACCCTATTCTCTATTTTTCTAATTGATCAAAGATGGCTTTCGATCCACCTTCAAACACTGGAGTAAGTTCCAGTAGCCACCCTAGCAGTCAGAAATGGCCGACGTGGTGGCGGCGATCAGGTCACTTATGGTCAGCCAACAACAGATGCAACACTAGTTCTTAGCCATCGACCAAGACATTATGTGCGAACCCCGAAGGATCCCACCATTAATATCATCATTTTGGTCGTTAGAGAGGTTGCACATCCAACAGTCAGATCCTAATCAATAAGTCCAACACAACCTCATACGCAGAGAAATCATCTATCCACGCCGTCTTTATCTCGGTAAGGAGGTTCAAGAATACCTATAGGACTTAGCATGTGAAGAGGAGGACTATTAGGAGATATACAAGATATCAGATATCTCATATCGTCTAGGGTCCACCCTAGCTCCAACTTACCTAGGAAAAAGTGTTCAGTATACCCCTTACAGTCTTAAAAAAAGGTAGCACGTTCGACAGGCTAAGTAGGGGGTTGACTTTTAATAGGCTCAGCCCAAGAGGGGGTGGCAGTCGAAATAATATCCATCACATTATTGGGGGCACGCGCATCACTAGTCGTCCTAGCGAGGCTAGATCAAGATAAAATAAAGAACGGGGGGAGCATATAAAAGTTAAAATCGGACAAAGAAATCCAAATAGGGAGACAGTCGATGAAGTCGCTATTGAAGTGGAAGGAGCCGATAATAATGCGGTCCTAGAGGAAAAACTTTAGAACAACTCAATCCAAAGGTTATAAAATAAGATTGATTGTGTAGACACCCCATCTTAGGACCCCCCCAAGCACATCCTTAGATCCCTAACACTCACTCTTTTACCACAAACCCTAGGTCATACTCCGAGTACCGATCTAGAGGCTATCGAGCACTCCCGAGCCCTGTTTGACTCTGGTTAACTTTCTCTCCTGAGCAAAAGCTCAATGAATCTTATAAGGGATTTGAATTCCCTTTCCAATAGTCCACCCCGTGCGTGAATCATCCTTACGATTCGGACGAACGATCCGTTTTACCCCAAAAACTGATCTAAAGGCCACCGAGCTCTGGGGCTCGTTCGACCATGGTGAACTCTTCATCTTGAATGAAACTAAATGAATATTTTAAGTTCTCTAAATCCACTTTACAACAGTCCACTCCATGCATGAATCGGCCTTACGGTAAAAACGAACGATCCATTTCACTTCGAGAACTGATGTAAAGGCCACCGAACGCCCCCGAGCCCTGTTCGACCCCTGTCAACTCTTTAACTTAAATGAATCTAAATAAATCTTTGAAGGTATATGAATACGCTTTCCAATTGTCTAATCCATGCGCAAATCAGCCTTACGGTGTGGACGAACGACCCATTTAACTTCGAAGGGTCATGGGTGCATCTGATCACCGTTTGATCTTGGTAAACTCTCTGAACCGAATGAAACTGAATAAAATATCGAAGGGCACTAAATACACTTTATAAAGTTCCATATTTTACATGAATCTTCCTTAGGGTTCAGACAAACGTTCCATTTTCCTTCGAAAACTTCCTGTTTAGTGACCAATGGGAGTTTCCAATCCCCGTTTGACCTCGGTTAACTCCCAAACTTAGGAATGGTTAATGGATTATTAAAGGTCTATGAATACACCTTCCAACAGTCCACCCCGTACATGATTCTGACTTACGGTTGGCATTTTTTGACCATTTTTCTAAAAAATTTGTCTCCGACTGCCGAATGGCACCCCAGGACCCTGCTTATCGACAATGTGTTTGGGAACCTATGCCGATAGGCAGGTCAAGGACCCTGTTAATTGGCACTCCCAATGGAACTATAAATAGAGGCCATTTCCTCACTTTGTAAATCACCCTTGAACATCCCTATCAGTAATTTAGAGAACATTCTCTTGAATTTAGAGTTGTTCCCCTCTTGAAGAGCCCATTTTTGACATTCCTTCCATCCTTTTCATCCTCCATTTAGTAAATTATTACTCATATCCTCATACCACCATCACTTCATTGTGATATCAGTGCATCTACAATCAAGATCCACTTCAAGTCTTAATAATGAGGTCCAATTATCCACCTTTATCTTTAAATTCTTTTATTTTAGCATTAGTTTATTTATTTCTACTTTAGCTCTTTATTTCATTATATCAAATACATTAATCTCCAACCTTTATTATTAGTATTTGCATATACTTTATTTTCATAAAACCCAAAAATAAGAAAAATAGGGTTCACCTATAAGTTCTAAAAGAGGGATTCTCACTACACATCCTCACACTTGAAGCACATTTATCTCTACACACACATATAAGAGAATCCCCCATTTGGATTTATGGGTTAAATCCCACCCTATATTACCCTCGAACTACGTGGACTTTGATGCCTCTTGGGCTATATAGTCATCTTGGGTAAATCCCTAGACTCGAGTCATCCCTTATACACATTTGTTACCTTGTTTTTATCATACACATATTCTTAATGGATTTTATATTCTCTCATGCTTGTGTCTTGTTCGATGTATGAATTCGTTCTTCTATAACGACTTGTGAATCGACAAACACTTACATTATATTTTGAATTATTATTTTGGGAACACTCCTAAGGATGACCTCACTCCTTCCTTTTTTGCGATGCGAGTTGAGTGATTCCATCCTCCACCTATGTTATGAACATGAGCACGCACTTCAGGGAGTTTAACATGAGAATAATAACACATGCCCATGAGAGATCGAAAGGGCGGTATGGGTGCCTAACACCTTCCTATTCCATAACTTAGTCCCCTAACCTTTGAACTACTTGGTTTCGTAGGCATCAATATTGTTCTTGATGTCGTTCTCTCGAGGAAGCAACATTTAGTTTACCTGTTTTGTGAAAAATAGATTGACGACTCTATCTCTTCATATTAACCTACATTGACGATGGCCGAGCACCCCGAGAAAAGTCTCAATCTCGTATGCACGCCGAAAAAAGAGGGAGGAAGCCCTCCTCGAACCCCCCTCGGGATGGGCACATTGGCGATTCTGCTAGGGACTACATTTTAAGAGGACTAGACTCTATTTTCTATATGGGTGTTATTCTTTTCTGCATGTGTGCGTATGCAGCTTCCTGCATGTTCCCTTTTCTCCTCTAATTACTTTTTGTGTATATCAACCTCATGTATATATCAATTTTCACTCACATCAAACACTTGTATATACTCTCCATGTACACTTCAAAAACTTATACTTAACTTCAATTTCTACTCACATGCTTCACACACCACTTAGAATATCTATGCTTAGGCTTCACTAGCACACACCCACACTTGTATATATATTCATGCTCGCGTACACATATCACACACCACTTGTAGTTAATCCATGTATAGTCTCACTACCACACACATTCACTTGTATATATTCTTATGTCGCTTACTCACTCACATATATCCATGTGTATTATAGTCTACATGCTAGATTTCCTTTTCATAATACTTTTATATGCTCACTCATTAGTATAGAACTCCCCTTACTCATCATGACAACAAAAAAAGATAAAAACACACTCTCTCCATAATATTCTAATTAAGACTCATGCATTTTTGCACACTACATCACCAAGACAAGGGAAATATTGACCTAAATTTTGTCCCGTACTTGGGGGGGGGGGGGGGGGGGGCTTTCTGATGGGCGATGGTCCTGCGGGACACAATTAGCCTAAGCAATATGACCCTCACCTTTTATTGGCCTCGCACCTTCGATGTATATCGAACGGTTCCCCCTCATCGTACCACTTGCTCGAACTCACGATGGGAGATATATAGCAGGGAACTCGTTTACATACATCGAGTATATCAATTTCACTCTCAACCGTACTATCCCCGTGAGGTATATAGTGAATCAATTCACGTATAATCAGATATATCAAATGGCTTGTCGACATTTATCGATGAACGAATGCCCTTGTAGTCAAGAGGTATATTGTGAAAGTCATGCCAAAGGGGGGAACCCTTACCCTAACCCAACAGGTACGTAAACCTCATATAGGTGTCAAACCTAGGGAACTCATATTTAGTTTGATAGTTACCATGAAAAACTCTTCCGAAATTATGGGTTGGCATACCGCCCAAATTTTAGCGTTATTTTGCCCTTTTTCAAAACAAGATGATATGTGTCAAATATTGCATATTTGTGCCCGTTATCTTTATGCATTCTAGCACTTTTTTGTTCCTTATGCCTATATTTATGTTCGTTAACTAGACAACCTCTATTACGTATGTTTATATGATTTGTGAGGTATAATTAGGCGTTTTGTAGGTATGAGAATGCTTAGCGTGTGGATTGGTTGCTTTTCGAGGAAGTTTTGTCCTTTAACTCAACTTCAGGGGCACTTTAGTCATTTTATACTTCATTTTAGGCTCAGTGCAATTCCATGGAAGTGTATTTCATTGAATTATCTTCTCACGTCCGTGAACGACACATCGTTTTGAGTCCGGACGAAGAAGTTAGCTATTTCCGTTTGGCACTTTTTCTCCCTTGTGAAGACCAAACTCCCCAAGAAAATAGAGTCCCGATCGATCGGCCCTGATCCCCCAGTCAATTGGTCTTTCAACATTATGCCTACTATGGAGGCAGGCGATCTCAGACCATAACCCCGATCGACCAGCCCCTTGGACGAGGTCGACCGATCCCATCAGATTTTGGATGATTTTTCTTATTTCAATTCTTTTTCCTTTATTTATTTTTGCACTTACTATATAAGTGGGTTTTTTTGTAATAAAAAAATATCTTCCATTTTAGTTTAGTTTTAAGGTTTCTCTTTGGGAGCTTCTCTCTCTAGGGTTTCAACCCATTTTTGTGTTGTAAGTTACTATTCATCTCCCCCCTTCCTTTAATTTAAGTTGTATTTTCTTTATTTTATGCTTTATTCTTCATTTACTTGCTTTATATTTATTTTTTGTTGGTTATTTAGTTATTTTCTTTTGTTAATTAATTGCATTTCTTGCTTTAATCATGTCTTCAAACTAGTTTAAGGGTTGGGGTCATATTTTCGCCATTAATGGTTCTCGAGCTTTGAAATATAGGCTTTGGGTAAAAACGCATTTAATTAGAACCTCGTGTATTAAAGTTGGAACATTAGGCGTTTAACTTTCTTTGTCACGCAACGTTAGTGTTTATAGAGATATTCTGAAATTAATTCAAGCGTGGCCGTTTTCAATTAAATGTTTAATCTTTCATTGTCGAATTAATTTTCTTCATCTTTGATGTTTATATTTACTTGAATATGCTGGGTTAAATATTTTTGAACCAAAATCATTTTTACTCGTTATTCAACCCATGGTGGGGATGTGATTCTACCACCGTTTTATTAATCTTGTTTAGTTTTAATTAGCATAATTAACTATTTCCCCCTTTCCCCCTTTTCAACCATCATCATATTTTATATTTTTATTTGAGAAGTAATAAATCAATTAAAGTCTGTCAAACATTCCCTGTGGATTTTTGATACCCCGACTAACCGCTATACTCCATTTGAGTGTAGTTAAAGTCTAGGTTTTTTGCATTGCTGACAGAAGTCGAAAATAACAACACTGTCCTTACACGACCACTCGATTTTTGCTACATCGAAATGGCATCACCGAGGAATGTTTGTTATAAATTGTATTTTTTTTTATTATTTTATAGTATTCTTTTCTTTATATTTGTATTCTTTGTTTTTTCTTTCTTTTTGACTTGTGCTAAATTGTTTCGAGAATCTTGAGATTTTGGTGCTCGTCGCGTTTTTTAAATGCCTACTTTAAATTGAAAGTTAGAACATTTGGCATTTAACTTTCTTTGTCATGCAATGTCAGTGTTTATAGAGATATTTCGAAATTAATCCATGTATGACCATCTTCGATTAAATGTTTAATCTTTCATTGTTGAATTAATTTTCTTCATGTTTGATGTTTACAATTAACTGAATATGCTCGGTTAAATATTTTTTAACCAAAATCCTTTTTTACGCATTGTTCAACCCATGGTGGGGATGTGATCCTATTCTCGTTTTATTAATCTTGTTTAGTTTTAGTTAGCGTGATTAACTCTTTTTCCCCCTTCCCACTTTTCAACCATTATCATATTTTTTATTTTTATTTGAGAAGTAATAAATTAATTAAAGTCTGTCAAACATTCCCTGTGGATTCTCGATACCCGGACTAGTCGCTATACTCCATTTAATTGTAGTTAAAGTCTAAGTTTTTTGCATTTTGGTCGAAAGCTGAAAACAACGACGATGTCCTTACACGACCACTCGATTTTCGCTACATCAAAATGGCGTTGTAGCCGGGGAATGTTTGTTATATTTTGTAATTTTTTTATTATTTTGTAGAATTCTTTTCTTTGTATTTGTATTCTTTATTTTTTCATTCGTTTTGACTTGTGCTAAATTGTTTCGAGAATCTTAAAATTTTGTTGCTTATCTCGTTTTTGAATTGCCTACTTTGAAATGACTCGCTATAACTCTTTAGATAACTTTAATTGTTATGATAACGGTTCTCATAGTTACACTCCCAAGACTGTGCGAAGATGCCTATAAAGTCTTGAAAAGGAACGAATTGAGCGTGAAATTCAAGAATTTATAAGTAATCCCTCATCGCCTTGGGAAGAAACCTTGGAAGCGGGGAATCGTCTAACTATGAGCAAACATCCCAAAAAGATGTTTATGTCTTCTTGTTTGTTTGATCATGAGTTAGCTTTCAAGGAATTTAATGACCAATCCGAGAGTCTTAAAACTTAGTCTTTAGAAATAAGTGGCCAACTCGATTAGATCATTTCTTCTTCACAAAGCCCTATTGAGGTTGAAGCTTGCATTTCACCTCCACCCCTTTTTGAGGAAGAAATAATTAAGAGTGATCCAAGAACTTTTGAATTTCAAGCTAGTATTAATAATACAAATTCTTTTGAGGTTGAAGGTCCTTCGTTTCCTTGGTTCCCCACTATTATCGAACCATTAAATTTATCAGAAGAATCAGTTTAAAGTCTTGGAGACTTTCACCCGATTCTTGAACAGGAATGTTATTTTGAGATGCTTCATCTCATGGGCTATTCGATTGCACTTGCCCCACCTCCCCTTCCAATTGAAAAACCTTGGGGATGTAATTTTAATTTTTCGGATATTAATGTGGTCTTTTCACCCTTAGCATCCAAACTCCTCATCATCCTCCAAATTTTTTTAATTGGTGATGGTTCATTTCTTATTCCTTTCACATGCCTACCACTGTTCAAACAAAATTCCTATTTTTCGGGAGGCATGCATGAAAAGTAGGGTACACCAATTATCCCTCAAAGTCAAATTTTGTTTTGGGTGGACCCTCAAAATTTCAACTTCTAGAGTATAGTAAGTTAGGAGTTAAAATTATAGTTTGTAAATAGTTAGTTTTTTATTTTTATTTTTACTTATTGTCTAGTGTAATTAGTTAAAGTTTTTATTATTCTTTTTATTATGCTTGGTTCTAACATGTTTTGTAGATTTAATGGACTCGTACTTATCAGAGATCGCTCCATTTTGAGTAATATCTTTCTTTTCCTCTCTTTATGTTGTGTTCTTGATTCGCATCCAGGACAATGCAATATTAAAGTTAGGGGGTGTGGGATATTCTATCCATTCTTTGAAAGTTTCATTGATTTGATCACATGTTATTTACCAATCATGATTTGTTGTAAAAAATTAAAAAAATTCAAAAAAATATCTTCTTTCTTTTTTCTCCTTTCTTTGGCATTTTTGCCTTTGTTTTCGATGATAAATTTTAATAAATGTCCAATCCAATAGACAATTCAATGATGCATGTTCTAGATTTTAGAAGTTATTTTACTTTAGTCCTCAAATCATTGATAAACTCTAATCCCATGAGCACATGCACTTTTCGTGTTTTAATGATTTGGTTTAAGACCTTTATAACTCGATAATCTTGTGTTGCATTGTATATACTTACGCTGACTGAGCTTTGGGTTTTTATTCGTTTGTGAGTATTTATACACTACTCTTTCCTCCTTGAAAATGTTAATTTCTTCGGTAATCTCACTATTCTTTCATTTGATTGTTCATTATTTGAGCTTATATTTTGAAATGTGTTACTTGAGCATGATTTTTAAAGTTATTTTGACTAAAAAATTGCTTAAACTTTAGAAAATGATCATAGTTCATCTTTGTTATGTCACCTCTATTGACCTTAACCTCACCTTATATGTTTTTCCTCGACAACCCCTTTGATCCTTAATATAGACTTTCATTTCATAACCAAAAATCCCATAACCAACTCCACATCGGAGTTATAAACAATGCATACCTTCCATAACTTTATTTGAAATGATACTTGGGATTGAATGATGTTATTGTTATGTGGCTGCAATTAAGCATGTGAGAGTGAAAAGTGAAAATAAAGAAGGAAAAAAGAAAAGAAAAAGTGAAAAAGCAAAAAGAAAAGAAAATAAAAATATGAGAAAAATAAGAAAAGAAAATAAAGAGAAAGTTTGTACGTGTTGTATATAGTGTTCAATAACCTTTGTCACTTTCCATTATGTTATGAAAATTGTATTCTAATTTTGAAATTGCCCACAATTTTCCATTATCTCGGGTTTTCATCTTCAAACACCTTTGAATCCATAAATATTCATTTCATTTCATAACCTCAACCCCAAGCCTACATTACAACCCTATAAATTCCTATATAATCCTAGGGTGAATTTCATTCGAAAGTTATAATAGTTTTGATAATCGGGAAAAATACATTTCGCCTCGTTTAATGAATATATCTTTTATTGAGATTACATGTTTTTCATTTTATATATAGCGTTCCTCATTAGTGACAAGTGTGCGGCCTAGTTTACATTTATATTTACTCTTTATGCTCGCATGCCCCATGTATTACCTCCCATTCATAGTGATTTCAATTGTTGAGTGTAATATTCAGTGAGGATTGACATATATGCGCGCTTTAATACTTATTCGTTAATAAAAGTTTTGCCAGACTTTGCATGTTCTCTATTTTCCTCCCCACTTCAATTCTATGAAGTTCGTTCTATAATGCTGATAATATGAATTTTTGAGTGAAGTCATTCTCTATGCTAATAACGTGTTTGAAATATTTTTCGCTATTGTTGGGCTTATGGCAATTTTGGTTGCGCATATCTTTTTAGGAAAGTTTGATATTTGTGGGTTTCATCCCTGAAAACCCTTACTAGACAATACTCACCCACTAGGGTAACCTAGGGGTTCAATGTCTTATTTCATATGCAAAATGCAATCGTGTTCCATATAAAAGTGGCATTTATATATTTTATCCTTATATACATTTTTCACCGCCTCTGTTGGACTAGTTTTGTTTTGTTTCATCGCTAGGGACTAGCAATGTTAAAGTTATAAGGTGTGATATGTCACGAATATTGCATATTTGTGCCCGTTATCTTTCTGTATCTTTTGTGTTCCTCATGCCTATATTTATGCTCGTTAATCATACAACCTCTATTATGTATGTGTATATGCTTTGCGAGGTATAATTAAGCTTTTGTAGGTATGAGAATGCTTAGCGTGTGGCTTGGTTGCTTTTCGAGGAAGTTTTGTCGCCTGACTCAACTTCAAGGACAATTTAGTCATTTCATACTTCATCTTAGGCTCAATGGAATTCCATGGAATCCTAGTTCATTGAATTTGCTTCGCGTGGCTGTGAACGATACGTCGTTTTGAGTTCGGACGAAGCAGTTATAGTTATTCCTGTTTGACACCTTTTTCTCCCTTGTAGAGACCAAACTCCCCAAGAAAACAGAGTCCCGATCCTGAGCCCCCAGTCGACCATTCTTTCAACATTATGCCAATGATGGAGGTAGGGGATCTCAGACCACAAGCCCCGCCTAACCATCTCCTTGGCCGCGGTCTACCGGTCCTACCAGATTTTGGACGATTTTTCTTATTTCATTTCTTTTTTCTTTATTTCTTTTCCCACGTACTATATAAGTGAGGTTTTGATGTAATAATAAAATATTTTACATTTTAGTTTAGTGTTAGGGTTTCTCTTTGGGTGCTTCTCTCTCTAGGGTTTCAATCCATTTTGTGTTATGAGTTACTATTCATCTTCCCATTCCTTTAATTTAAGTTGTATTTTCTTTTTTATGCTTTGTTCTTCGTTTACTTGCTTTGTATTTAGTTTTTGTTGATTATTTAGTTATTTTCTTTGGTTAATTAGTTGCATTTCTTGCCTTAATTATGTGTTATAGCTAGTTTAAGGGTTGGGATCATATTTCTGTCATTAATGGGTCTCGAGCTTTGAAATCTAGGCCTTGGGTAAAAACACATTAATTGGAACCTCGTGTTTTAAAGTTGTAACATTAGGCGTTTAACTTTCTTTATCACGCAACGTTAGTGTTTATAGCGATATTCCGAAATTAATCCATGTGTGACCATTTTCGATTAAATGTTTAATCTTTCATTGTTGAATTAATTTTCTTCATGTTTGATGTTTAAAATTAATTGAATATGCTTAGTTAAATATTTCGAACCAAAATCCCTTTTATGCGTTATTCAACCCATGGCGGGGATGTGATCCTACCCTCATTTTATTAATTTTGTTTAGTTTTAATTAGTGTAATTAACTCTTTTCCCCTTTTTCCCCTTTTCAACCATCATCATCTTTTATATTTTTATTTGAGAAGTAATAAATCAATTAAAGTCTGTCAAACATTCCAATTTTTAATACCCGGACTAACCGCTATACTCCATTTGAGTGTAGTTAAAGTTTAGGTTTTTTGCATTGCGATTGGAAGCCAAAAACAACGATGGTGTCCTTACACGACCACTCGATTTCCGCTACATCATAGGACCCCATCCATGAGATTGGAAACAAGTCAAACCGTGTCTTACATATTTTCAAACCCTATTTTCATAGGCTCGGTACCTGTCTGACATTTTTTCTATATTTAGGAAAACCTAATACAAGTGAGAACTTAATAATAACAATAATAACAATCATACTGAGATTCTTCTCCTTTTCCCTCCTTTTTAAAGAAACCAAAAAAGCCTAAACATTTTCTCCTCCTTCCAAAATACCAAAAAATTTCTCCCTCCCTCTTTTAAAAATTAATTCGAATCATTTTCCCTCTCAAGTCAATCGCATACCTATTTTTCGCCTAGTTACCTATTGTCTTCGGTCTTTCGTTAAACCGCCCCAATGCTCCGTCGATTCTTCTGTTAGTTCATCCGAGTTTGGAATTTACCTTCACGAGTTCTTCATGGAGAAGACTAACCAAATGCCAAATGTGTAGCCCGATCTGGTGACCGTTTTAGCCCAACTCAGTGCCAAGATTGACAACCTTCACACCGAGGTCCATGAAATGCAGTGTCACTGGGCCTAAATTCCAAAATTCCTCCTGCCGTGGGTCCACCCGCTCAGGAGCCTATCTTGGTCCCAGAAGAGTATCAGCATGCTCCTCATGCCCCGCCTTCCATTGGGCCGATGCCGCCAACTCAACTCCCTATTCCGAACCTTGCCCAACTAGGGGATAATCTGTCGGTACCCGTGGATCCCATAAAGGAGGAACTAAATAAGGTCAAGGAGAACCTCAAATTTCTGTCAAAGAAGTTCAACCAAGTCAAAATTTCTGGGAACTATATGGACTACACCAATATGTCTCCTTATCCCAAAGCCAAACTGCCAGAGAAGTTCAAGATGCCAGACATCGAGAAGTTCGAGGGAAGTGGACCCTAAATTGTTGACCTTCAAATTTATCATCGAGCCATGACCATCCTTTGTGAATCCGACGAGATAATGGCCTAGATGTTTCAGGAGACCTTAAAAGAAATTTCCCTCCGGTGGTTTTTATCCTTTGAAGAATCCAGAATCCGTAGTTGGGAGGATGTCGCTCGAGAATTCATATCTCAATACAAGTACAATGAGGAGCTAGATGTTACACATTGAGATCTAGAGCTTCATAAGCAAAACCCTGGGGAAACAGTCAGTAGCTTTATAGGAAGGTGGAGAGAGAAAGCTGCCACCATGACCAACTGACCCTCCGAGGAAGAACAAGACAGTATTGTGAAGAAAAACTTCTTGCCCCATATTCGAGCATCCATGGGAGGACAGTATTACCCACACTTTCGAGCCCTTCGAGAGGCTAGTGTAGAAATTGAGGAAGGCGTTACCAAAGTTGAATTTGAACCAAAGAAAGTGACCGGACAATTCACTCCCCGAAAGTATGAGAAGACCGTCAGTGCTACAGTCTCAACCATCAATAAAATTCCCCAACCTGCTACCTTTTAGTCCCTTAAAAGTCTTTCTAATCCTACAAAGAAAGAGTACGATGAGATCTAAGCTCCCCTATCCAATATTTACTAGGCCCCGTTAAGCCGAAATATCATCAAAACCTGGGACCCCCATCCATTACCAAATACACTCCCTAAATACTTTAAACCCGATGCCTTTTGTGATTTTTACCAATTCGTAGGTCATCCAAGGCCTAATTGATCGGGGTATCATCGCCCCACCAGCTAATCATAAACCCAAAACCACTCATAACCCACTTCCAACACATATAAATTCCCTCTTATAGAAAGTGACCGAAAGTTTAACCCATCTACTCAAATTGTGCCCTATAAATCACACATCATCCCTATAATCTCACCCAAACCACTCAAGGTTTGCCCATACTTTCCCCTACATCCTACATGATTAACTAATCAATCTTTGTCATTCCTTATAAGGGCTTGCGTCTTCGTTCGCACCCGATCTGAGGGGAAAGTCATGGAGTTACTAGATGTATTGAACCAACTCTTAGAGTTTGGGCTGAAATTGCCCGTCAAGATGACTATTAATTATCACAAGTTCAGTGGCTTGTTCTTAGAAGCCCAAAAATGGGCTCAGGAATCAGATGATTGGGTAGAACTTGTTCAAGAAGTCAGTCTAGATGATTTGGTACAAACCATATCCGACATGTTTCCAGAGACAAATGAAATCTGCAGCATTTCTGAGTTACTCACCACTATAAGCTTCAGAGATGGTTGGTCCCTTCATTTCTACACCTCCTCGCTGAGTGGGAGGATTTATACGATGAAGTCGTTGAGGTTGTTGAATGTCTTAATTACTCTTGGCAAGAGGACATAGTTTTCATCGGATGGGGGGATGATTTTGACAGTTTAAATGATGAACCCAGTTAGAGGAAGAAGTCGTTCCAGTAGCCAGCCTATGTGGAATGATATCCTTCAAAGATCTATTGGGAAATATCAATAAGGTGGCCATTCAGCCTGAGGTAGATGAAGCCATAAGATTTTTGTTCTTCCCTGCCCTAGTGCATCATATGACCAGGTCAGGGTGACACTACAAAGACACGATTCCCTATGCAACTGAAATAGATCAAGGAAAGGAAGTTTTTGAAGAACTTCCCATGCCAGAAATGACCATTGAAGAGAGCAATGTCCTTGACCATCTAAAATAAAACCAAGCCAATATCACCTTATGGGGGATTTTCATTTCCACTCAATTTCACCGGAATGCCTTGATAAAACTGCTCATTGGACCCATAATACCTCCTTTCACTACTCCCAAAGAAGCTGTAAATACGGTTGGTCCTTGACCTTTTCCATACTCGTCTCCTTTTAAAAAAAAGAGATATCAAAGTTCGGTCCTGATCATAATTATGCCCTAGACATCTCCGTTGAACTCTTGGGAACGATAGTTTCACTTTCACTTGTTGATAACGGATCTGCACTCATTTTTTGTCCTCTAGTAACCTTCAACAGTTTAGGACTGAAAGTTAGTGATATCACTCCCACTTTCGCCACCGTGCGTGCTTATGACAATAACCGCTGAGAAGTAATGCGGTCCATAAAACTCACACTAGGGTTGTCCCTATAAATCATGTCACCGAGTTCCAATTCATTGACATACTTTCATGTTTTAATCTACTCCTCAACCGTCCATGTATCCACAACATCCGAGGAGTGTCTTTTTCTCTTCATCAAAAACTAAAGTTCCTCGCCAAAGGTCAGTTATCACCATTTTGAGGGATGATAAAAATACAGACAATACCAGCACTAGAAATCTAGTATTACAAATTCAGCATGGGACGAATGACACGCTCCTCTCTGGATTCAGAATTGATCCCCTTCCCCTTCCTGTAGGAGATAATTTCAAATAGTGAGTCTATAAGGAACAGAACCCCCATGGCAACGCTGATGTGTTTCAGATGTTTAAGAACATACACTTTATGGTCAGAATGGTGCTAGGGAAATGCCAGCAAGGGATCCTTGAGCCTATAGTCCCGAATGAGGCCTTTCCCCCCATATGGCCTGGGTTACCAGCCTTCACCAGATTAACTCAAATCACTCCAGCGTCCGAGATAAAAAATAAGCTTGAAAGATGCAAAGATTGCTTCAAGAGACTCTTTGAATTGGAGATTTATTAAGAAGGGTGAAGAGTTCTTTTTTATGGTTTTCTGAACTATGGTATGACCATGTTAACAAGGAGATGAAATCGGTGCTGGAAATCTTCTTTCACGACAGTAACTCTTGGGCCGAAGACTATAAATATGAAGTGCAACCTCTCACCGAGAAAGCCATGACAGTTACTGGGGATTCTGACGAAAGTGATTTCGAAGACTCATTTGACCTGCATAAACTGGGGCTGAGTCTCTACATGATCCGCTCAGATGTCGTGCCATTATACCTGTATGCTCCAATTAAAGTTGTTAACATGCCTCTCCTTAATTGAAATGTCACACCGATCCAACCTGCTCAGATTCAACCTGGCCCTGCTATTTATCTTATCCAAGTCTCTTTACCCGATGTTGTTTTTCCTTTTCCTGATATCAATGTAACTGAGACCTCTTTTGACGAGGTTCTCAATACTATTTTTCACAAAAATGAAACAAACGAGGATTTTGAGTATCTTGTCGTGCCTTACATTAATTGTCTTGATTATATTCAAACCTTTGATGATGATTATTTTGAAAATGAACAATTCTTAACTGATCTTAGTAAGGAGAATAACAAATAATGTAGCCGTATTCAAATTAATGATGATGAGACTGTTGTTATTAATCTCGATTCTATTAGCCATCAACTTGAGATTAGGATATGATCCACCCTTACCGAGCATGAGCGTGCATAATTTGAAGAACTATTGAAAGAATTCGTGGACGTATTTGCATGGTCCTATGATGACATGATCGACAATGACTCAAATATAGCTCAGCATGAGATCTCGACATTCCCAGAATGCAAGTCGATCAAACAGAAGCTAAGGAAGCTCCGCACCAAATGGTCGCTCAAAGTTAAAGAGGAAGTGGTCAAGCAATTGAACGTGGGTTTCATTCACGTAGTCGAATATCGTACATGGTTCTCCAATATCGTCCCCATACTGAAGTCAAAAGGAAAAGTCAACATGTTCGTCGATTACCAGGATTTGAATAAAGTATCCCCAAAAGATAATTACCCATTACCCAACATTGACATGATTATGGACAATACGGTTGGCCACACCCTCAAGTTGTTTATCGATGGATTCGCTAAATATAACCAGATTAAGATACACCCTGACCATCAGTAGAAAATAGCCTTTATTACCCCATAGGGAAACTTTTGCTATGCTGTCATGCCATTCGAATTCAAGAACGTCGGGGCTACCTACCAAAGGGATGCCACAACCATCTTTCATAACCTTAGTCACAAGGAGGTCGAAGTCTACCTAGATTAAATGATCATTAAGTCTAAGACTTAGGAAGGTCACATTCCCGCCCTCTGACAGTTCTTCAATCGACGGCGACAATACCAAATGCAGCTAAACCCATAAAAATATGTTTTTAATGTCATGAAAGGAAAACTTTTGGGATTCATGGTCGGTATGAAGGGAATAGAAGCAGACCCCACAAGGCTAAAAGCCATACTTCAGATGCTACCACCATGGATGGAGAAGGAAGTTTGAGGATTCCTGGGTAAAGTACAGTACATCAGTCGGTTCATTAGCCAACTGACTTCTATCTTCGAACTCATTTTGAAACTTCTCCAAAATGATTCAATTAAAGTTTGGAATGAGTACTAATAGGAAGCCTTTGACTGAATTAAGTGGTACCTCACTCGATCTCCGGTGTTGACGCCTCCGTAACGAAGTCTCCCCTTCTCCTATACTTGACCATCATAGATACTGCAATAAAGGATTTACTAACCTAATACATTGAAGAATCCTACAAGGAAAGTGCAATCTATTATGCCAGTAAAAAATTAGTCGAATACGAAGTCAACAACACCACATTTAGAGAAAGAATGTGTCACCCTGATTCTGGTCACGCATAAGTTACTTCACTATATGATTGTCTTCCCTGTTAGACTAGTATCTCGTATGGATCCCATCAAATATCTACTTGAAAATCCCGCTTTGTACAGCTGAATGGCCCATTGGTTGATTTTATTAGACGAATTTGATATTGTGTACGTCACGCATAAAGTTATGAAAGGGAGAACCAATTTCGACTACCTTGCTGACTACCCAATGGACGGGACCGATGTTTGGGTCTCTAAATTCCCAGATGAAGACATTCTCTACACCTCTCAGGAGGAACTTAGATGGAAAATATTCTTTGATGGAGCGACCAACAAGAAAGGATACGATATTGGGATACTCCTGATTGTCCCTGATGACTCTCACACCCCATTACCCTCAAAATATACTTTCCTTGCACCAAAAACATGACTGATTATGAGACATGCACTGTAGGCCTCAAGATCGCCCTTAAGAAAGGAATCTGACACCTAGACATCTACTAAGACTTTCCCCTCATCGTTGGCTAAATCTTGAGAAAATGGAAAGTTAAAGACGAGAAGCTCATACCCTTCCACGCACACCTAGAAGAGCTGCCTCCCAGATCAAAGATGTCACCTTCTACTACCTTATTCGTGTAAAGAACAATAGCCAATGACCTTGCCACCTTGGCCTCCACGGTCGACATGTTTGAGGGAATAACAATTGCCCCTTTCCTGGTTAAGAAATAAGTTATGCCTACCCACTGGTACCACGTTGAACTCATCACCGAGGAAGATTTTGATATGGCCGGGCTATGGTAATATGACATTTGGCGCTTCCTCAAACATGGTAGGTATCCCCAAGATGCCAATAAGAAATAGCCTGCGACCCTTTTTAAACTGGCTACCCAGTATATCATCTATGATAAAGCACTGTTCAAGAGAAACTTCATTGGAACCCATTTGCACTGCATTGCAGGGGTTGATGTTAAAGAAATGATGAAGAAGATCCACAATAGGAAATACGGGCTCCACATAAATGTTGATATGCTTACTGAGAAGATCATCCGTCAAGGGTACTATTGGACCACTATGGTTCAAGATTACACGACTTATGTTCGAAGATGCCTCAAATGTCAGAAGTTTGCCAATCTCTAGCATTTCCTTTTCGAGAACTATATAACATGACCTCTCCCTGTCCTTTTTCCACCTGGGGCATTGACATCATAGGGATGGTTACTCCCAAAGCTTCAAACGGACTCAAATTCATCTTGGTCGCCATTAATTATTTCACCATATGGGTCGAAGTTGAGCTATACACAGTGTTGTAAGCCAAGAAAGTGTCCAAGTTCATAAAAAAGAACATCATCTGCTGATACGGAGTTCCCCATGAGTTATTATCAGAAAATGGGCTCCACACTCGAAGCTAAGGTCACAGAACTAGTCGACGAGTACGGGATTCAGTGAAAAATCTTCTATTTGTCGATCACAAATCAATGATGCTGTCAAAGATGACGATAAAAGCCTCAAAACCATAATCAACAAGATGACTAAGAATTGTAAAGATTGGGTTGACCGGATCCTTTATGCCCTCTAGGTCTACCGCACATCAGTCAGAATGCCTACTGGGGCTACCCCTTATTCTCTAGTGTATGATATGGAAGCAATCCTACCTGTTCAGCTAGAAATACCTTCCATACACATCATACTCAAAAATAAAGTTAGTGAAGAAGAGTGGCTTCAGAGTCTCTTTGATGAACTAACACTCTTGGATGAAAAAACACTTAAGATTCTATACCATATACAGGGGTATCATCGCTGGATAGCGCGATCATTCAACCAAAAATTCAAGGACCGTGGTGTTTAGGAAGGAGATCTTTTCCTCGAGGAGATCATCAAACTCATAAGGGACCCCATAGGGAAATTCAAACTGAATTGGAGAGGCCCCTACATTGTGAAGAAAATTATGTTAGGTGGCGCTGCTATGCTCACAAACCTCGACAGTGAAAAGATGGCACAGACAGTCAACCTGGATTGTCTCAAGAAATTTTACCCTTAGTCCAAAGTCTCGGCATGCTACGACTCTTCTCATCCCCCTTCTATTCTAAAAAAAAATCTTCATTTTCCCCTACCCAGAACTATGTGGGACCTGATTCTCACAAAAACATTTTCTTTTCAAAATGAAACTTATTAAAATTTTCAAACCCCCAGAGGTACGTAAGTAGCTCATACGCCATATATGGGCACGGTCCCCTTCTTTTTTACAAAATGCTATTCTTTTGTTAACTTTCGATAATGGCGGTCCATCTTATTATTTACATGAATAAAAGGATTATGTATGCCTTAACGATTGGTATAGATAATTCAAATGCAAAACTCATTAAGAGGCACAATAAAATATGATCAAAATCAGTTTTTATTTCTAGTTAAGGAACATAATGTGATTACATGAAGTATCAGTATAGGGAGTTAAACAAACCACCCCCTTCCACTGACTAAACTATCCATAAATAAACCTAAACAAGCTACACAAAAATTATTCCAAAATACAAAACACCCAAAATCACCCCAGCTTCTCAAAAAATCACCCAAGCTTCACAAACATTTCCTTCAACTGCCCGACGACCCCGCTCCATTATCATTTACATCCCCAAGAGGTCTCTAAGTCTCCCATTCCTGGTTAAAACTCCGTATACATTCCATGGAGCGATACGCACTAACAAGACTGGACAAGACCACAACACTTTCCTCTATGGTGTCGAAGGCAAAGGACCACCTTTGATCGGCATCTTTCTCCATGATTTTCTCAACCACCCACTTCCTTAACCACTTCAGGTAGTTCCTAGATACATGTCAAACCCCTTCCACATATTATGATGGATGGGTAGACGATCGGCGACGCTACCACAAGGAGGCCAACATCATTCGTAAAGATTTAGTCAGGTCCTCCATCGGAAAGAAGTTCGAGGGGGCACAATTTATTCCCACTCGACTTGGCACATATTCCTCCAGAAGAAAATGGAAGGAAGTTTGATGAAGCTCAACTAACTGCACATACCGATAGTCTCCAAGCTATAAATTAGGCTGCAAGTCTCCTCACCATGGCACTGACCAATGAAGACATCGGGCTCTATGCTCCACAAACCAGTTGACCTATTTCTCTACAGATGGGTCAAAACTAAAGAAAGGTCAGACGAAGAAATTAGGCACACCCACCAAGGGATACTCAGGAGGTGCTACCAAAATAAACCTCTCTGCAAGCCACATGAACAACATTACCGGGCTCCCCCTCAAAAAGTCAGAGTGACCTCTTTACAAGCATCTAGACCATTCAGGGTCTCATCTAGCACCACCGCCGCAGGATTATGGCGGTAAGACATCCATGTCGTTATTATAGCCACTTGGGAATCCGTCGTCAAGTCCCCTATCACCAATAAAATCTTCGTAGTAAGCCCCAAGGCAACAGCTCCGGCAAAGTCAGCATCCTCAAAGCCCCTCAGGCGCACTGAATACATAACTGTGTGAGGAGAAATAATCCCTCCAGTAACCAATGGTCGAGCTACCAAAGGAAAAATATTGAGTAATTTCGCCAAAAATTCTCAGGGAGAATGGGAAAAATTGGGCATAACTACTGCCACACTCGGGGTAACCCCCAACATCATCGAGAATTACTCATAGGTAGGACATACCTCGTCCAGGCCAAGATGGAAGACATGGTCCTCAGGGCACCATAATTGAACCACTGCTGCTAGCAGGTTCCAGTCTATGGCTTGATTACGCTACAGAGAAACCCGACGCAAGTTAAAAGCCTTGGAATTCATATTGTATAGGCACATGGCCTCCAGACTATCAAGGTAAGAGGTGAATTATTTATACATGGGAAGAGCCATTTGGGAATAAGAAATAAGAAACAATAAGAGAAATGTGGGTATTGGTGGAAAAAGCACATCCCATATCCCTCCTTTTATACTCAAAATCCTTGGAAAAAATAAAAACTCTAGAAACCCAATTAATCCTCACCCCTATAGGAGTTCACGATGTGCAGGAAAGTGCATTCAAAGCTTAAGGGTGATTTGACTTTACCCCCATGCTGATAGGAAGGTCAAGGGGTATGCCGATCGACAACCCCTTATTTTGGAAAATTCCATCTTTCCTCTTTTACCAAAATCAATTTCCAAAAAAATCCTTATTTTGAAAAAATGCATCCGAGCCATTCTTTTTCAATTACTGATTTTCTCTATTTTATTCTCGTCAAAAAATCATTGTCATTCTCAAAATAAATTCTTACTCAAAAATCTTTTTCCCGAGTTAATTAATTTTACTCCCTTTTTCTAAATAATAAACATCGTTGTCTTTCATTATCATTTCCGTACTTATCTCTATCTTCGCATAAAATAAACAATCTCAGCGAACAATTAAAAGTGCATATAAGATAAGTCACTAAATCAAGAAAAATGCCAAAAAAGAAAATGCATATTTTTCATATATATTGCTTCACTTGGTTACGTTTTCCAGATAGAAAGAAAAATAGAAAAATACAAATGGGACTTCGCCCAAACCATTAACTTTCCCTCTCAAGCCCTCAACCCCCATGGCGGACGCACTTTTCCCAGCGATAAGCAGTGGATACTCCATTCCCGAAACCTGAACCCTTATCTGAGATGGAAGGTGGCACAATGCAGGAATAAGTTGACTTCTTGATATAATCAGATATGGAGGCCTATCAATCCTTGATATTCCTAAGCCAATTGGTTGGCACCCGAATATACTACAAGAAAAGAAGCTACAACAAAAGACAAATCAGCAAGTAAAGAAGCAAAGAACAATCAACATAATAAGAGAAAGAGAATGGATATACCTGAGGACAGAGGGCCTCATCTGTAAGCTCCGTCAACCTAGACACCGATGCACGAGGACGGTGCATGAAAGGAGATAATATCCTTATCTTATATGCAAACTATTATATTCAAAAAGGGATAGTTGACACAATATTCCAAAATTTCAAACTCTCACACAAATATCCAAATTTCAATTTCTTCAAAAATAAAATGAAATTGAACAAAACAAATATCTGATTTTTTTTAAAACAAAACTAATTCAATTCAAGTTCTAAAATAGTCCAAACAAACCGAACATGAATTTTTCAAATGAATTAAACCCAACTTGAATTAAATTAAACAAATATTACATAACTTTAAACTTGCACCAAATTACTCACAAATTGTGATTTAAACCTTTTTTATCTTGTTAAACCTAAGCATGCATCTAAGTGATTTTTGCAAGATAAAAAACACAATCACAACGCCGCGATGTACAAGAAAAACTCACAATGGGGAAAAACATGGACAACCCAGCCATAAGTCCACTAAGTATGGTTTTACAAGGATACGACAAAAAGACTTACTTCAACAACTTGAATCCCTCTCAAGCCTTAACGCTTTTTTGTTCCACCACCTTCGCCTAGTCGACAACTCAAGAATCCACATTCATCTCGGAGTCCACCGACAAGGCAAATCAACCGTCAACACACGAAATCCACCTCCGTATATACACCATGAACAACAAGCGGAATCCTCCATAGAAAACTCTCTTTTGGGTAGAGAATGGTACCCGGTGCAAAAATGATGATCTCAAAATATAATATATGAAGAAACTTGGATCATGAAACTCTATGGGTGTAAACTCTGTGTTTTGTTGGAAATTAAACCATTAAAGTCAATAACACAAATGGGACTATTTGGATTTTGGAATTTTTTATCTCAAAGAGGTTAGAATGCTCTCAAAGGTTTCCAAAAAGTTTCAAAAAAACCTGTACTCCCGCACTATTAAAAATTGTGGGAAAGTAGTGGGAGGTTGAAAGTGAAAACTGCTCAAAAACTGTCAAATTTCGCCAAAACTTACACAGTTGTTTGAACGACTTTCAAATCTCGTTCGAACGATATTTCAGTGTTAATATCATTCGAACGATACTACGAACGAGATTATGAATGAGATTGCAGGAAAAAATAATTTGATATCTCATTTAAATGACCTGGGCATTTCGTTCAAACGAGAGTCAAATTTCGTTCGAACGACTTTTAAAAAAAATGTATTTTTCTTTTAAAAAATAAAAAATCATTTTCAACTTAATTTTAGGAAAAATAACACCCAATAACAAAAATCCAAGGCTGTATATATATATATATTATATGTATTTATAATTTTAGTGACCATGGAAAAACTTGAAAGGTTGATGACATTAAACTTGGCACCAAAACCGTTAATGTTAGTATCTTCACTTTAGGCTTAGCCGGTACGTCTTCAACTCAAACGTTATAGGCTTGAAGGACATAACAAACTTCTATCTTATGACTTAAATAGTTTTGTCCAGAATTTTTCCAACACTTACAAATTGACTCAATTGGAAATTTGTTCTTACAAATCTCCCCCTTTTGGCAATTCTCGGACAGAACCAAAATAAAAAAAATCCTATGGGCCATCAAGCTCATCTAAAAAGATACAATCCCACCCAAAAATAAAAAATACAGATGCTTGACTGACGAATGGGATGAGAAGCTTTGCTTGCTTTAAAATGTTGTCGCTAAAGATGAAAACCTGCACACTTAAACACATTATCAAACGCATAGGTAATATAACAATATAAAATGCATTATTAAATCCTCCCCCTTTGTCTAACATGATCTACCTAAGAAATTCTTGTCTCCCCCTAAGATAGATCTCACCAAATTAAAAGGTTTAGATACCATTTCTCCCCTCCCCCCCTTTTGTTCAGGAATAGACAAAGATAAAGATGCATATAATAACTCATTTCTCCCCAATTAAAACAAAGTATCCCCCTAAATGTAACAATGGATAAGCATAATGGAAAAAATAAGTATATCATGCAATGGTGTATAGAGTTACAAGTACGATAAAGCAACATGGCAACAAAATAGCAACTAATCCAAAGATAGATACCTATATCAACACGAAGCATACATTAACTAGATAGCAAGACAAAGACTCAAACACAAATGATACCATATATATAAATACTCAAAGGATACCAATGACGCAGAAGCACATATATATAGGTATAAATAATACACAAGACACAAAATATAATAAGTTTTCCACACTCATATGGTATAAATGTGTCTAAAGAACCATGTGGTAAACGAAATGAAGGGGTGCGAACTAGAGATAAAATAATTATGACCCAATCACTTAAAAATATTCAAGGAGTTCTATTTGATTGAAAAAACCTTTTCAAACATAGATTTAGATCCATGTGATAAGATAAAGTGAACTCAAAGAACAAACAAGCACAATGCATACAAGACTAGAATTTTGATGATTCTATAAACCAATAGAGTCATGACAAAATAAGCATAACTAGGATACATTGCCATTGTGCAAACTCGTTGATATTTCCATCCAAACTCCCTCATAAATAACAATTCTTTTTTTAATGAAAATATCAAACTAAACTATGTAGGACTTGGCTACTTTTTACAATGCCACATTTTTTGGGCTCTTTTCAAACTCTTTGGGTCTTGGATACTTTTTACAATGCCACACTTTTTTAAACCCTTTATGTGCACCCTAATATATATATATATATATATATATATATATATATATATATATATATATATATATATATATATATTTGTATACAAGTCACACAAATTTTATGTGCAACGGTTCTTACATGCACAAATCCTCTATGTTCATATCAATATGAAGATGACAAAATTGATACGAGAACATCTCACTTAGCTAAAACGTACATGAGGAGTCAAAGTTCAAGGAGCTCTTGCATGTGTGTGAAAGGCATATAAAAAGAGAATCCATAAAGCACCTCAAAATCAAACTTCTGCAAGCAAGCATGATTAATAAAATTTTAAGAATTGAAATTCATAACCAAAAGTTCTAGCCACATGGAAGCGGGGGAATGATAAAGCATTAAAACACAAGAATATGCCACAAAAAATGTGTAAAACTAAAATACACAAAAAAATCTTTTTGAGTTTTTCGAATTTTAAAGAAGCACTAAAACCAAAAATTAACTCAAAAGATATACAAAATATTTTTCTATTTTTCAATAAGACAAAAAAATAAAATAAAATACAAAAGATAAACATGTTATAATCCTATTAAAACATATATGATGAACATAGACTAGAAAATGACAAACACACAAACAACTAGCAAAAATCTGTCATGATGCACAAAAGCTAGTGTATGTAAACAAAACAACCACAATCAACCTTTAGATTTAGCAAGGGAGGAATCATGTGCAAGTAAATGAGAATCATAAAATCTATCATGTAAATCCTCCAAATTGGATCTCCTAACCCATATGAGTGAGACGTGACGCACTCGAAATTCGGTGGGCTTGTGGACTCTACCCTCTGACTTTCTAGGACCACTTCTAAGATCAAAACAAAACCTCATAAGGTGCCCGTTTTGACCACAATGTGTGCAAGTGAAAACTCAACGTGAAGTATTACCTAAGGATTGATGTTTTCTAGTGTTCTTAGATAATTCTCTTAAAATCATGGTTTTGGCTTTATTACCGAAAGAATTTTGAGTATCTAAGACAATACCACACATGTCATCTTTGATTTGGATGGTGCCTAAGATTTTATCTAATTTCTCCAACTTGTACTCCAAATCAAATTTGACCCGACTTGAGTCTTTCAATTGCTCTTCAATCTCCACCATTCGAGACTCCAGCAACTCATACTCTCTTTAAACTTGAGAAGCTCTTTCTTCATAGCCTCCATTAAACCTCTAAGGATATCTCTCTCACCTTCAACGTACTTTAGCTTCTCTCGAAGAGTTATCTCACGTTCCTTAAGATCATAAATTAAAACAATTTCATCATTAGATATGGCACGTTCCCTCAATCTATCTTCTAACTTCAAGTTTTCACTTTTTAATTTCAACGACTCCACATACAACTCACGAAAGGCTATTTGAAGTTCACTCTCATCCACCTCTTCTTCATTATCACTCTCTTTACCATCAAACTCATGGGATTCACAAACAATGGCCTCGAAAGTGTCATGTATTAAGTTATCATCAATGAAAACATTTTCACTATCACTCACATGACTAGCCATGAACGCGGTAAAATTGCGCTCAATGGGGGAATCGGGCCCCTCTTTCGGTACACTATCACTAAGGGTGGCATTAAATGAAATAGGTCATTTTCCCTCCTTCCTTAGTTTAGTGGGACACTCGAATGCCCTATGGCCATAACCCTCACAACCATAACATCTATTTAACTTGTCCCTATTAAGGTATTCATGACTATTTTTAGGGAATTTCTCGGCATTATTATGCTTAGACTTATCAAACTTCTTATAATCATTTTTAAATTTCTCTTTTATTAATATTAAAAAAAATTCTAAACTTCTTAGCAAAAAACGCCATATCTTTCTAGTCAATCTCAAACTCATCATCCAAAACCGATGTTTCCTCCTTCCAGGATTTCAAAGCTATGACCTTATCTTTATTCTTCTCATCCTTGGTGGGAAACATGTCAAGTTCATAGGTTTGTTAGTCACCTACAGGCTCTTCAAGTTTCGTAGAGTCTAAAGTGCCTAAAGAATTTAAAACGGCCACCTTTGGAATAAATCTATCGGGTAATGACCTCAAAATTTTCTTTACGACGCGGTTATCGAGTATCTTTTCTCCCAAATTAAAACATGAATTCAAAATATCGAACAATATCGCATAAAACTCATCAAAAGTCTCACTTTATAGCTTTTCAATGGTTTCAAATTGAGTGGTGAGGTTTTGGAGTTTATAAGCTTTGACCACACTTGTACCTTTATGGGTCAGTTGGAGTATATCCCATGCCTCCTTAGAAAATATCCCTATATTATATGCAAACTATTAAAAATGGGATGGTTGACACAATATTCCAAAATTCCGAACTGTTACAAAAATATCCAAATTTTAATTTCTTCAAAATTAAAATGAAATTAAACTAAACAAATATCTGAATTTTTCTTTTTAAACAAAACTAATTCAATTCAAGTTCAAAAATAGGCCAAGCAAACCTAACATGAATTTTTCAAAATAATTAAACCCAATTTGAATTAAATTAAACAAATATTACCCAACATTAAATTTGCACCAAATTACTCAAAGTTCTTATTTAAACCATTTTTATCTTGTTAAACCTAAGCATGCATCTAAGTGATTTTTGTAAGATAAAAAACACAATCATAGCACCGCGATGTACGAGGATAATCCCCAATGGAAAAACCTCAAAAATTAAAGTTTGCTAGTTTAAGTTCATTCTCACTCCATCTTTCCACGGGTTTACGTACATAAACCTCTCCTTCTAGACATGTTGGAGGGGACCACCCTTTAACAACCGATTGCCAAACCCGCTCATCTAACGATTTAAGTGCCGACCCCATACGCGCTTTCCAATATGCATAGTTGAAACCATCAAAAGCAAGAAATTTTGCAAAAGGTATATTTTCCATATTTAAACCCAAAAATGATCTTAACACAATAACTTAGCGTTTCTGCTCTGATACCACTTGAAAGGGGAAAATATCCTTATCTTATATGCAAACTATTATATTCGAAAAGGCATGGTTGACACAATATTCCAAAATTCCAAACTGTTACACAAATATCCAAATTTTAATTTCTTCAAAATTAAAATGAAATTAAACTAAAGAAATATCTTAATTTTCTTTTTAAACAAAACTAATTCAATTCAAGTTTTAAAATAGGCCAAACAAACCTAACATGAATTTTTTAAATTAATTAAACCCAACTTGAATTAAATTAAACAAATATTATCCAACATTAAATTTGCACCAAATTACTCACAAATTGTGGTTTAAACCATTTTTATCTTGTTAAACCTAAGCATGCATCTAAGTGATTTTTGTAAGATAAAAAACACAATCACAACGCTGTGATGTACGAGAAAAACTCACAACGGGAAAAAACTCGAACTACCCAGCCACAAGTCCACTAAGTATAGTTTTATAAGGACACGACAGAAAGACTTACTTCAACAACCTGACTCCCTCTCAAGCCTTGATGTTTCTTCATTCCTCCACCACCGCCTAGTCTACAACTTAGGTTTCCACCTTCGTCTCGGAGTCCACCGATGGGGAAAATCAACCGTCAACACACGAAGTCCGCCTCCGTATGTACACCACGAATAACAAACGGAATCTTCCGTAGAAAACTTTCTCTTTTGGGGTAGAGAATGATATCCGGTGCCAAAATGATGATCTCAAAATATAATATATGAAGAAACTTGGATCATGAAACTCTATGGGTGTAAACTTTGTATTTTGTTGGAAATTAAACCATTAAATCACTAACACAAATGGTACGATTTGGATTTTGGATTTTTGCTCTCAAAGAGGTTAGAATGCTCTCAAAGGTTTTCGAAAATTCTCAGGAAAAAACGTACTCCCGCACTACTAAAAATGCTGGGAAAGTAGTGGAAGGTTGAAAGTGAAAACTATTCAAAAACTATTAAATTTCGTCAAAATTGACCCGGTCGTAGAACGACTTGCAAATCTCATTCGAACGAGATTTAGTGTTAATGTCGTTCGAACGATACTACGAACGAGATTGGAGGAAAAAATTCCGTTTGACATATCGTTCGAATGACCTGGGTATTTCGTTCAAACAAGTGTCAAATGTCATTCGGACGACTTTTCAGAAAAATGTATTTTTCTTTTAAAACATAAAAAATCATTTTCAACTTAATTTTAGGAAAAATAACACCCAATAACAAAAATTCAAGGCTTTGTATATATCATATGCATTCATACCTTTAAAGACCATGGAAAAATTTGAAAGGTTGATGGCGTTAAACTCGACACGAAAATCGACTATGTTGGTATCTTCACTTTAGTCTTGGCTGCTACGTCTTCAACTCAAACGTCATAGGCTTGAGGACACAACAAACTTCTATCCTATAAATCAAATAGTTTTGTCCGGAATTAAGCCAACACTTATAAATTGACTCAATTGGATATCAGTTCTTATAGTACGGCACGCTCAGTGACTCCCTGCTACTTAGTCAAAAATTTTAGGAAGGGGGTTTAACCTAAATGATCGGAGCTTTATCTACTGCCCCCGATGTGCCACCACTTGTTCTATGGACTAATCCCATCGTCACACTAGTACCCCTTCCCAAATATGTGGCGGGTGGAGGCATGATCTCCATGTCATATAGATAGGAAGGCATCAACCAAATCGTCACAAAATCAAGATAATTATAGCTCGCTATTATATCTGGGTAAAGTGTATAGGGTTCACCAATCATCAGTGCCACCCGGGCATCATCTGACATCTATCTCACTTGCCTCATATATATAGGGGATCTGACGGTGGGACCACCACCTCCTACTCCACAATCTGCCTCACCACCTTCTCTTCCAGGTACCAAACGTACCCAAACTCACGTGATCAACCTCCACATCTGCGCATGAAGGCCCGTCACCCCTATCCAGCAGAGTCACCCGCAGGGGTAGAAAGCCACATGTAATCCCTAACAGAGAATCAGTGTCTACTTAAAAAATGAAGTTGCCTAAAAATAACTCAAAAAAGATGAAAGATAAGTTGGTCTCTTGTCAGGGAGTTTAGAACCCGTCGCACATCTGCCAAAGATAAAGAATAATTCAACCATCGGTTGGACTTTCGCCACTGGAACAACTGGCAGAAGTCCCCCAAGTCCTCATCCTTAAAGGCTATCAAACCTGCATTATGATCGATAACCTCATACAGGTCTGCAAAAGACAAGAATCAACAAAAAAAGAACAAAAGAAGAATGGAAGTAAATGCATAAAAAGGAAAATAAATCCAAGGTTGCCTCCAAGATATACGTGGCTCCCGTAAAAGTCTGTCGGCAGCACTGACTAAAAGCATCCAAAAAAGAATAAAGGGACACCAAAGTCAAGCTCCCCCAATCATATAGCTGGACGTTAGAAATCATCCTCATATACGGTAAGAACCAAAGATGGGTGACGTCGCCGCTCGTTGCCACAAAAAAGCCTCCCAGAAAAAGCAAAATAAATAGATGGGCCATCTATATCACCTGTTGCTCGTCGATCACATCCACCATCCTCCCCAGGAGCATCTCCCTCAAAGCAGAAATACAAATCGAATACCCAGATATGATCCTACCCACATCCCCTAAAGGTGCATGCACCGCCTTCAGTGTCACCCTTAATGTGTGGTCCACTAAATTTGGAACCCCTCACAATTAACCCCCGTTAGCTGCTGAACGTCTATGAGAGTGACAGTCATATCCCTAAAGCCAAGATGAAAAGTGTGGGAACCATCTCTCCCCCAGAGCACACAACACCACAGTATAATGCGGTGTCTCATCTACAACCAGAGTCAAACAGATAGAACTAACATAGGAAACCACCTAGCGCACCACATCAGGGAGCTTCTACCAAACCTTCTTCAGCCCCGCTGTCCCCCGAGACCGAATGCTTAAGGAGCTATGTTAGTCTGCAAGAAAAAGACAAAGAAGAAAACCCCTTCATTAGCAGAAAGAACAAAGAGAAAAATAAATTGGTATACCAAAAGTCACCGTACTTACATAGTTATTAGGGTTCTTCACCCTAGAAGAACAGTGATATGCGGGCTCGTGTAGTAGGATACGCTCATTAGCCACAGGTTCAAATAAATTAAAGGCATTTTCTTTGCCCAATGCAAGGGCACCCTAAATTTCCACTTTAGGTCGACCCAGTCATCAATGGCCAGCCACTCATTATTGTTTCCCTCACTTGAAGAACCAACCATTTAAAGTCTTAAAGAAAAAAGGACTTATGAATAATTTTTAGAGAGAGAAAGTAGAAGATTCAAACGCTTGAAGGTGAGAAATATGGGGAGGGATTTCCCCCTTTTTATAGAAGGTTAAAGGGCCTGCCAATCGGCAGCCCCTAGGCCATATCGATCGGCACCTACCTTTTCCTCTTCCTAAGGAAGCCCAGGAGTCCGTGCAATTGCCAATTGGCACCCATCAAGCCTACCTATCAACAGGACCTTTCAAATTTTGTACAAAAAATGCCAAAAAATTCTAGAAAAATCGAGAAATTGCTCAAAATTCCCAAAATCTCAAAAAAAAAATATAGAACATCATTTTCCCAAGAAAACCATTTTTGGAACACTAAGCCCCTTTTAAACTCTAAAAATCCTAAGCAAGATTATTCTTACGCTCTTATCGCCAACATACTCCATAGCGGAACCAATGATACACCTACATCTAAGACCACTATAATTCCCGAAACCTCAAAACTAAACATCCCCCAATGGAGTTTCGAGACAACAGAATCCCCAGCAGAACAACCAGTGCACTGGCACCCACAAAATAATTTAAAATTCCACAGGAGTGTAATTCCCCGTGCTTCAACTTAAGGTCCTCAGAATTAACCTTGACACTCAGAATTGGTTGTCACCACCTAAGGTCCTCAGAATTAACCTCGTCCCTCAGAATTGGTCATCACTACCTAAGGTCCTCAGAATTGACCCCGACCCTCAGAAATGGTCGTCCCGACTTTAGCTCCTCTGAATTGTCCTCAACCCTCGGAATTGGTCATCACAACTTTAGATCCTCAGATTTGACCTCAGCCCTCAGAATTGATCGTTACAACTTTAGGCCCTCAGAATTAACCTCGACCCTCATAATTGGTTGTCCCAACTTTAGGTCCTAAATATTGACATCGGCTCTCAAAATTGGCCGCTACAAATTTAGGTACTCGACCCTCAGAATCGGTCATCATAACTTTAGATCCTCATAATTAACCTCGGCCCTCATAATGGGTCCCTATAACTTTAGGTCATTTGAATTAATCTCGGACCTTAAAATTGGTTATTACAAATTTATGTCCTTAAAATTGACCTTAGCGCTCAGAATTGGTCGTCATATCACTTTAGGTCCTCAGAATTGACCTCGGTCTGCAGAATTGGTAATCACCACCTAAGGTCCTCAGAATTGACCTCATCCCTCAGAATTGGTCGTCATATCGCTTAAGGTCCTCAGAATTGACCTCGACCCTCAGAATTGGTCGTCATAACTTAAGGTTCTTACAATTGACTTCGACCCTCGAATTGGTTGCTACAACTTTAGGTCCTCAAAATTTACCTTGACTCGTAGAATCGGTCACCCCCAACATCACTTTAGGTCTTCAAAATTAGCCTCAACTCGCTAAATTGGTCTCCCTGTACCTTTTTAACCAATTTTAACACATCTTCGACCCGTTGAATCGGTCATCCTTGTCTCCTTCGATCCTCAGATCTGAACTCAACCCGTTGAATTGATTATCCTGATCTCCTTAGGTCCTTATAATTGACCTCCACCCACTGAAACGGTCATCCTCGTCTCCTTAGGTCCTCAGAATTGGCCTCGATCCGCTGAACTAGTCATCCTCGTCTCCTTAGGTACTTATAATTGACCCTAACCCACAGAACCGGTCATCCTTGTCTCATTAGTCCTTAAATTCGACCTTGATCCGCTAAATCGGTAATCTTCATCTCCTTAGGTCCTCAAAACAGACCTCGACCCTCTGAATCGATCAAACCATCCCCTAGGTCCCCAAAATTTACCTAAAATCCTCTTTTTTAACATCGATCTGGTGTCTATCATTCGACAGCCTTCACTTATTCTAAGCTTTCTCGTCGAGGGGCAATCTGTGGACACCCCATCCTAAGACCCCTCTAAGCACCTCTTTAGGTCCCTAGCACTCACTCATTCACCACAAACCCTAGGTCATACTCCGAGTACCGATCTAGTGGCCACCGAATGCACTCAGGCCCCGTTTGACATCGGTTAACTTCCTCACCAGAGTGAAATCTCAGTGAATCTTTGAAGTGCTCTAAACCCCCTTTTCCAATGATTTGCACTGTCCAAAAATTAGCCTTACGATACGGAAGAACGATCCATTTTCCTCTAAAATTGATCTAAAGGCAATCGGGCACCCTTGAGCCCCGTTTGACCCTGATGAACTCTTCATCTTGAATGAAGCTAAATTAATCATTGATGGGCTCTGAATTCCCTTTCCAATGTTCCACTCCATGCGCAAATCATCCTTACGGTACGAACGAATGACCCATTTTTACTCCGAAGGGTCATTAGTGCTTCCCAGCCTCATTTGACCTTGGTTAACTCTCCAAATCGAACGAAGATGAAATAAATATTTAAGGGCATTGAATACCTTTTCTAACCATCCATCCCATGCGCGAATCGGCCTTACGGTTCGGATGAACGATCTGTTTTCCTCCCAAAATTTCCTCTTTAGTGATCAACGATCGCTTCGAGGCCCCATTTGACCTCCGTCAACTCCTAAAATTGGGAGTGGATCGATGGATTCTTAAAGGTCTCTGAATAACCATTCCAACGATCCATCTCGTGTGAGATTCTGACTTACGATTTCCATTTTAAGATCATTTTTTCTGAAAAATCTGTCACAGATTGCCGAATGGTACCCTCAAGACTCTGCCTATCGGCAGTGTGTCTGAGGTTCTATGTTGATAGGAAGGTCAAGGACCTAACCAATCGGCACTCCCTTGGCCCTATAAATAGTGTCCATGACCTCACTTTAAAACGCACCCCTGAACATTCCTCTTAGAGAACATTATCTTGAATTCAGAGTTGTTTCCCTCTTGAAAAGCCCATTTTCGACATTCCTTCCATCCTTTTCATGCTCTATTTTGTAAATTCTCACTCATTTCCTCATACCACCATCACCTCATTGTGAGATCAGCGCATATACAATCAAGGTCCACTTGAAGCCTTCATAAGGAGGTCCAATTATCCACCTTTGTTTGGAACTTCTCTTATTTTAGCATTAGGTGCTTTATTTATACTTTAGCATTTTATTTCATTATATCACATACCTTAATCTCAAACCTTTATTATTAGTATTCATACATACTTTATTTTCATAAAAAACCCAAAAATAAGAAAAAGAGGGTTCTCCTATAAATTCCAAAAGAGGGATCCTCACTTCACATCCTCACACTTAAAGCACGTTTATCTCTACACACACATATAAGAGAAGTCCCCCATATAGATTTATGGATTAAACCCCACCCCATATTACCTTTGAACTACGTGGACTTTGATGCCTCTTGGGCTACGTAGGCATCTTAGGTAAATCCCTAGACTCGAGTCCTCCCTTTTAAACATTTGCTACCTTATTTTTATCATACATATATTCTTAATGGATTTTATATGCTCACTTGATTGTGTCTTGTCCGATGTATGCATTCGTTCTCTTTAATGACTTATGAATCGGCAAACACTTAAATTATATTTTGAATTATTAGTTTAGTAACACTCCTAAGGATGACCTCACTCTGTCATTTTACATGACGTGAGTTGAGTGATTCTATTCTCCACCCATGTTATGCACATGAGCACACACTTCACGGAGTTTAACAGGAGAAGATTAACACATGCCCATGAGAGATCGAAGGGGAGGGATGGGTGCCTAACACCTTCCCATTCCGTAACTTAGTCCTCGGACCTTTGAACTACTTAGTTTTGCAAGCATCAGTATTGTCCTTGATGTAGTTCTCTCAAGGCGACAACATTTCTTTTGCCTGTTTTGTGCAAAATAGGCTGGCAACTGTATATCTATATATTGCCCCACATCGACGACGGGCGAGCATCACGAGAAAGGGCATAATTTCTCATGCACATTGGAAAAAGAGGGAGCAAGCCCTCCTCGGACCCCATAGGGATGGCCACATGTCGTCTTATTAAAATCCAAGACCCAAGCAACCGAGGATACATGGAGGGTTCTCCTTTTGTACTAAGAATAGTAAGCTATCCAACGCCTGACAAGTTCAAACCTCTAATCATGACTCCTAAGTATGATAGGAGTACTAATATTATCCACCATATAAAAATGTATCAGTCGGCTATCAACATTTATTCCACCCTGGGCGAGATGATATGCCCGACTTTGTCTAGTACTCTCACCGGTACTGTCAACATAAGGTACACCAACCTGCCAAGAGGATCTATAGAATACTTCTAATAATTGGCTGAAAAATTCATTCACAACTTCTGTTTCAGCATGATGTCGGCTAAATGTGGGACTCATTTGCTAAATATAAGGCATGGAAAATGAGCCTCTGAGGTTCTACATTTCTCGATTCAACAAAGAAAAGTTAGAGGTTGAAGAATACGAAGAGAACATTGCCATGACAACTCTCATCAGTGGGCTTCAGCCAGGAAAACTTTATTAGAATCTCTCTAAGAATCCTCCAAAGTCCATGACAGAACTTATGGATAAGGTAGGGAGGATCATGAACACAGAGGAGGCCATAGCGGCCAAGAGAAGAGACCAAAATGAGCTTGGCGGAAGCAAGTCTTGCAAATCTGAGATAAAGAAAAAGACAAGGAATGGAAGAAAAGGTCTAAAGACGATAAGTTTACTAAGTACATTCCACAGACAATCAGTGTTGATATGATTCTAAACGAGATAAAGGATGACCAAGAACTTAGTTAGCTAGAAAAGCTAAAAGATACCCCCCACAAAAGAGATAAAAGTAAATAGTGTGAGTTCCATAAGGATCACAGCCATACGACAGACTGATTCTTTGATCTGAAAGTTGAGATCAAAAAATTATTGAAGCAAGGGAAGCTGTGAAAATACATGGATAAATGGGTAGCCGAGATGACAACAGAAAGAGATACCTCTCGCTGAAGGATAATAAGCCCAAAAAGAAGGAGGTACAGGCAAATAAAAATGATCTGAAGTCATATGATTGTGATGAAGACGACCCAGACCTTCTCGCTAAGCCTCCTGCAGTTAAAGGTAACCTTCGTATGATTTTTTTTACGAAAGATGATATATGAAGGAATGGAAGGTGGAGGAACTGTGTTGGTCGATACAAAGGCTCGGGTGATTGAGGCCAAGTTCAGACTTAAAAGAGTATAATTCAATCTGGTCAACGCTGGTATTAAATCGAGAAAGTTAAAGAAAGTAAATCTGGACATTCTCATAATAGACTTTTCCAGACATGATTTCAAGGGTATTTTAGCCTTATACAACGATCCTATTGTCATTAGCACATGAGTACACGATTACATCAGGTCTCGTTTCCTAGTTGAACGGGGACGTTCGAATGACATCATGTTCTGTAATTATTTAAAAGGACTAAAACTAAGCAAGAAGAGACTCGTCCAATATCATCACCCATTGATCAGGTTCAATGGAGATAAAGTCCACCTTCTATAAATTTTCGAGATGGATATTTGCATGGAAACTTGGCCGAGATGCTTGACCAGAAGAATCATCTTTTTTTATAATGGAAAAGGACGTCTTCTCGGCCTACAACATGATTATAGGTAGGGTAACACTTAAAGTGTTTGAATCTGTGTCTTCCACCGTGCACCAGATGATGAAATTCCCAATCTTTATGTAGTAGGGGAAGTGAGGGGTGTTCAAATGGAAGCACGCGAGTTCTACTTCACCTCGAAGAAAGATAGGGAGGCCCACAAAAGAAAAACGACCTCGTATAATATTGACACTCTTGACCCAAGAGATGAGCATGAGCTTAATAAGGGAGAGGTTATGAAAGAGGTAGAATCCATCATCATTAATGAGGACGAACTGAAAAAAATATCCAAATAGTCTCGTCCCTAAATCTAGAAATAAAGAAGGAGTTGATTGAGTTGTTAAGAATAAGGCAAAGTGTGTTCGCATGGAGTCACAGTGGATATGTCAGGGACTAATCATGAGATTATTTGTCATTTGCTTGACTTAGATATAACAGTGAAATCGGTGAAACAATGAAGACGAACCTTTGCCAGAGATAGATATGGAGTTATACAAGAGGAAGTAAAGAAGCTACAGACTTAATCGGAGAAGTGCAATACCCATAATAGATGTCCAACGTTATCATAGTGCCCAAGAGAACGAAAAGTGGAGGATGTGTGTTGACTTCACTGACTTTAACAAAGCTTGATAAAGGATAATTTTCCCTTGCCAAGAATTAACAAAATGATGTATGATACAGTCGGCCATGAACCCATGTATGAAGGGGATGTTGAGAAGACCTCTTTCATCATAGACAAAGGGACGTACTACTACAAAGTAATGACGTACGGCTTGAAAAATATAGGGGATGACTACCAGAGATTAGTCAAAAAAATGTTCAAGGAATAGTTTGGGAAAATAATAGAGGTCTATGTGGATGACATGTTAACAAAAAGTCTAAAGGCCGAGTAATGTCTCCGAATTGGAAAGAATATATGACATTATGGATCATTGTATAATGAAGTTAAATACGGTGAAATGTGTGTTCGGTGTCAGAGCAGGAAAATTCTTGGGATTCATCATAAATCAGAGGGGAATCAAAGAAAATCCTGTCAAGATAAAGGCAATAATTGATATAAAAATGCCAAGAATAATCAAAGATATTGAAAGACTGACAAGCTGAGTTACCGTCCTGAACAAGTTTGTGTCACGAGCAACAAATAAGTGTTTGTCATTTTTCAAAATCTTGAGAAAAGTTTTCATTTAGGATGAGGAGTGCGAGACATCATTTAAATATTTTAAGGCATATATCGGCTCACCAATGCTCCCCTCTCGGTCTGTTAAAGGGGAGAAATTGTACTTATATTTGGCTATCGCATAGTCAACCATCAGTGCAACAATAGTCAGAGACGATAATAGAGTTCAAAAATCATTTTATTTCAATAACTAGGCTCTACAAAGAGCTGAACTGAGATACCCTATGTGGAAAAGCTTGCATATGCTTTTTTCTACGCCTAAAAAAATGAATCCCTACTTTTAAGCTCATGCAATGGTAGTGCTCACCAACACACCTCTCCGATAATTCATTCATAAATCTAAGAAATTCGGTAGGCTAATGGTTTGGTCGGTAGAATAAGGTGAATTTGATTTCATCTATTAGTCAAGGAATTCAATTAAGGGGGAGGCCTTGGTAGATTTTGTAATCGAATTCACATGAGAGTCAGAAGATGACACGGTAAGTGAAATACCAATTGAAGTCCCAAAGGTCGTCCAAAGCGGAAAGGAAATTACAGACTGGGATACATTGGGTAAAACCACAATTTGCACACAAAATCGAGATATATTGCTGAAAAATGGTGCCTTAGTTGAAGGTCCTTTTTCACTAGAATTCCCAGTCTGGATTTTGTTCATTGACGGTTCGTCCTGTGCAAATGGAAGTGGGCAGGATTAATATTATTGGCACCAGATGGGACCGATATTGAATATGCCCTGAGATTTAATTTCGAAGCATCAAATAATGAGTCAGAGTATGAAGCCCAATTTGAAGGACTTATGTTGGCCAAAGCATCGAATATCGGCCAGATACTTTCCCACAGTGATTCCAAGTTGGTTGCTAACTCTATTTTGGGGATTAATGAAGGGAAGGATGAGAAAATGGCTAAGTACTTGGCTAGCGTCAAAAATATTTTAAAGTTCTTTGGGAAGTCAAGATCAAGAGGATACCCATAAATAAAAATAGGAGAGCAAATGCACTAGCAAGGCTTGCATCATCCACTAGAACAGAGATTCGTCGATTAGTTCTGGTAGAGATTCTCCTAAATCCAAGTATAGAGAGAGAAGAGGTAGACATTGAAGTGTGTATGAATTTGAACTTGGGACTGTCTTGGATGAACTCAGTTATAGAGTATTTGAGAGATGAAAAGTTACTGGAAGCTAAAGATGAGAGCAAAAAGGTACGATGTCGTGCAACTAAGTTTATTATTATTGGAGATGTGTTGTAGAAAATGGGATTTCTTCTTCCTCTTCTGAGATGTGTACACCCATTCGAGGTATATTACGTCCTCAGAGATGTACTTGAGGGTTATTGTGCAAGCCATATTGGTGGATGATCCTTTGCCAAAAGGATCGTCACTCAAGGTTATTATTGGTCGAACCTTTCAAAGGACTTGACCGAGTATGTTCTCAAATGTGACAAGTGATAATATTTTGTTAACATACCCTATCAGCCCCATCAACCTTTTTCTCCAATATCGTCCCCTTGGCCTTTTATAATGTGGGGTATTGACTTAGTCTGCCCTCCACCAAGAGCAAAGGGGAATTTTCATTTTTTGATTGTTATGATAGACTATTTTTCCAAATAGGTAGACGTCGAGGCTATGATTACCATCCCTAAGGAGAAGTGTTTTTAATTTATTTAGAGGAATATTATATGTCGGTATGGACTCCCCAACACCTTAATATCCGACAATGGAAAACAGTTCAAGAACAAGTTATTGACGACCTATTGTGAAAGGGTCGGCATCAAGTAGTTCTTTTCTACTCCGGGCTGACCATAAACTACTGGGAAAACCGAGGTAACATATAAGACGATATTAAATGGGATTAAGGAAGAAGTTAGAATATGATAAGGGAAAATGAGTTTCATAGCGTTCTATGGGAATATAATATGATAGAAAGCCCGATGGGAGAAATCCCATTCATGTTGGCCTACGGGTCAGAAGTCGTCATTCCAATAGAAATTAGGTTGCCAAGCCACAGGGTTCAAACTTATGAACCTGAAGAAAATTTGGAGAAAAGGAGACTAGACTTGGATCTTATTGATGAAAGAAGAGAAGACGCGGCCATTAACACAGTCAACCTAATTAAGGAGAGCCACTAAATTCTACAACAGAAGAGTTAAGTCTCGGTCTATTATAAAAGGAGATCTCGTACTAAAAAAAGTAATCTAGAAATCTAACAAGCTTCATTCTTGATAACACAATCCCTTAACAGTGTGTGCTTATGCAAAGATGGTTCGAATAAACAGCAGTCCAATTTTTTATATTTTTCAAATTTTTAAAGATTGAAACTTTAAACAAATTTAATCCAATTAAACTTAGCATCGATTTTAAACCTTTGTTGTGAAAAATAGATTTACCGAAGTTTATCGTTTTATCCTAAAACATGCATCTAAGTGATAAACAAATAAAATAAAGAAATCATCCACAAGACGTTGATGTACGAGGATAGCCACAAAGGGAAAATATTTGGATGGCCCAACAAAAGAATTCACTATGATACGGTTTTACAAAGCATATAAAGTAGACTTAGTCAACGAATTAATCCTCACAAGCCTTGACACTCTTCAATCTTCCACAATGAAACGTAGGAGTCCATGCACGCAAGCTGCCATAATGCATGAGTCCACTCATGTCTCCATCGATAAGTTTCAGCAATCGTCTACACTATAAACAGCATGCACAAGGTCCACCGCATGAAAAATGTTCTCTCAAGATGAAGAGAAATAAACTTTGGTGCCCAAATTCAAGATCTCAAAGCATAAGAATTACGAATCTTGGATCTTTAAATGTATAAGGTGAAACAAGGGATTTGGAACTCTGATAAACAGGTAGGAAAACGTTTTTCATCAAAAGTTCTTAAAAAATTTGAGTCCAAGACGCCTTAATTAGTAAAACACACAAATTTCGAGGCGGCAAACTTGTTCGAACGAAAACAGCAGGTCGTTCGAATGAAATTAGCATTTTGTTCTGACGAAAACACATTTCATTCAAATGAAACATCTTTCTCATTCAAATGTCCTTCCAACGAGCTTGTAACGATATGTGAAAACCTTGATAGAGAATTCTCATTTGACGGTCGTAAGATGGTCATTCCGTTGAGATCTTAATTTCGTTCTGACGAGATCAAGGTCATTCGAACGAAAACTCAATTTAGTTCTAACGAGGTCAATTCTCATTCTAACAGGATTAAAATCAAAAATATTTTTCTTTAAAAAACATTTAAAAAATAGTTTCAAATAACTTTAAGTACAAAAACAAACACCCTTAAAAATATCCAAGGACCCCTATTCAATATGCATTCATACATCTGAGATCCTTAGTAAATGTGAAGATAAACTTGACACAAAACACGACATGATGTATCCAATTTTATGTAGATTGGTCGCTAAGTCTTCATCAAACACATCATAGGCTTATGGGATCAACAATACAAAGTTTATCCTATGACTTAAATGATTTTTTTGGAATTATGCCAATTACATAGAAATTGACTTGGTTGTAAATTTTTCCTTAAAAATCTTTCCCTTTGGCTCTTCCGGCATAAAACTAAAATAAAAATACTATGGGTTATCAAGCTCTCTAAAAAGACTCATTCCCAAACCTCCAAAAGGAAAAGAGTACATACGCACAACAGACACACAAACTTGAGTAGCTTTGCTTTGGTTGAAAACTGTGTCGCATATTGCAAACCAGTAATCCTGCACACTTAAATAGACCTTCAAATGCAAAGTGAATATAACAAGTATAAATCCGCAAATGAATAAACATCTAATAATGTCTAAAATAATCTCAACCTAAGTAAGACATCTCCGCCTAAGATAAAGATATCCTAATTATGCAAAGGAAAAATACCATTTCTCCCCTTTTTAAGGAATAGACAAAGCAAGATAGCTTAAAACAATTACTCCCCCCAAAAAACAAATCTTCCCCTAAATATGTGATCATAAGATACCAATTTTAAACACAAGGATAAGGGAATAAAGCATGTGATAGTGTAAAGGGCAACAAACACACAACATGGCAACTCAAGCACAAATAATCCAAACTATGATTAAACAATATCAACATCAATGCAAAAAGATACCAATATGAATAAGCAATGGTGAATGATACCAATTTTGAAACTACTAATTTGAGAAAAGATACCAAAAAGGAATTTCAATGCACATAATGAGAGATGTCAAATGATCATGTAGCATGCCAAGTAAAATCCAATGATAAAGCATATGGAAAACATGTACTAAATTCAAACCACAAAGACTCAAAACTAATGACACTATATATAATATATGCAGTGGGTACTAATGAAAATTCAGCGCGCACACACACACACATATATATATAGGTATAAACAACAACGAAAATTCGATACAAAACATATAAGCTTTACACACTAGCATAGTATCGATGTGTCTACACATGTGGGATGGAATGAATGGACGTGAACTAGATACAAATGAATTGTGTCCCAAACATTCAAATATATTCAAGAAGTTCTAATCGACCGCCAAACTTTATCAAACTAAGATTTAGGTTCAAGTGACAAGATAAAGTGAACTGTATGAACAAACAACCAAAATGCACACAAGCCTAGAATATTTATGATTCTACAAATCAATAGCGCCATGAAAAAATACACACAACTAGGATTTATTATGAAAACCCGTTGTTCTTTAACTAAACACCCTCAAAAGATAAACATATATCATATTTTCTTTTCTTTTTTTTTGAAGCTATCACTTTTGAAAGATCAAACAAACTAAACTATGTTGGCCTTTGGTAATTTTTCAGTTTTTATTGCCTTCAATTTTTTATTAGGCCCTTGCCAATGGAGACTTTCCCGCAAAGGATATTTTCTCCTTTTATATCCCTTTCCCATGCACCCTCATATTTTTTTCAATACAATTCAAACATTCTCACAGGCAATAATTCTTACATGCACAAATCTCCCATAGTTACAAAACATGTAGATGACGAAATTAATGGGAGAACATCCCACAAAGCTCAAATACACGTGTGAATTTAAAATTCAAAAAGCTCATGCATGTGTGTGCGGAGGCATATACAAAGTTGAATCCATAAAATAAATCAAGTTCGAAACAACTCCATGAAAGCATGAATAAGAACATTTAAGTATCAAAAATCATAAACAAATGTCCTAGACACATGGAAAGTACGGAATGAGTTGAATTCAAACACATCAATATATCACACTAAATGTGTAAAACTAAAATACACAAAAAGCAAAAATATTTTTGAGTTTTTCTAAAAAAAAATCAACATAAATACCAATTTTTTATTTTTTGAAAAACAAACTCTAACTCAAAAGATAATCAAAATCTTTTTGTATTTTTCAATATGATTCAAAAATGAAAAATTAAAATACAAAAGATACACATGTCATAACACTAGAAATCATATATCATGATGCCCAACTAGAGTATGACAAACAAGCTAACACAATCGACCGTTAGATATAGCATGGAAAGTATCATGTGCAAGCAGGCAAGAATCAACAAGTGTAATATGTGAAGCCTTCAAATCCAATTTCCTAACCCAAGTAGGTGTAACATGACACTTAGGGGCTTTGGGAAGCTGGATGACTCTATTCTTAGACTTTCTAGGACCGTTCTTAAGATCATAATAAAAATGTCGAGGTGACCTTTCCTATCACAATGAGTGCAAGTGTAAACACCGCGAGGGGTGTTACTTAAGGGTTGATCTTTCCTAAAGTTCCTAGTTGACTCTCTCAAACGTATGGTCTTGGGTTTGGTAGCAGAATCATTATAATCGCTGAAGCCAATTCCACACTTGTTATCTTTGATTTGGATGGTGCCTAACATTTTATCCAACTTTTTCGACCTAGACTCCAAATGAAATTTGACACGACTCGAAACTCTCAATCTCTCCTCAAGCTCAACTATCCTCAACTCGAGTAAACGTCTAAACTCCTCAAACTCTAGAAGCTCTTTCTTTATAGCCTCCATCAAACCACGAAGGCTATCTTTCTTACCCCCAACGTACTCTATCTTCTTTAGAAGAGTCCTCTCATGTGCCCAAACATCCTCAATAAAAACACTATCATTATTCTCTACGACACTTATAGTTCACGTTAGCCTTATTCACCTTAAAAATTTTCACATATAACTCACGAAAGGTAACCTGTAGTTCAATCTCTTCATCCTCACTTTCATCTCCACTCACTCGAACATCATTCACTTGGGGTTCATAAACTATGGCCTCGAAAGTGTCATGCAAAGAAATAACTTCATGGGAAGATTTCTCATCAAAGTACAAATGACTAGCCATGAACGCGATAAATTTGTGTTCAATGAGTGAATCATTTACCTCTTGCGGATCACTATCACTGAAGGTGGCATTAAATGCTATCGGTTTCTTGCCCTCCTTAATTAGTTTAGTGGGGCACTCAGCTATCCTAGGGCCATAACCCTCACAACCAAAATATCTCTCCGACTCATCCCTCTTAAAATTATCATTTCGATTTTTAGGGAAATGATCAGCCTTGTTGTGCTTATTTTTCTCAAACCATTTTTCATCATTTGATTTCTTTTGGAATTTGAGAAATTTCTTTATTCTTTTCCAATATGGCCCAATCCTCGGAATCGATGTCAGACTTATCATTCGAAATAGGTGTTTCCTCCTTCTGAGCTTTCAAAGCAATGCCTTTTTCTTTTTTCGTCACATTATTGGCGGTAACCATGTCAAGCTCATAAGTTTGTAAGTCACCTACAAGCTCTTCAAGTTTTGTAGAGTCTAAAGTACCTAAGGAATTCAAAACAGTCACTTTGGGGTTAAATCTTTTAAGCAACGACCTTAAGATTTTCTTGATCATGCGGTTGTCGAGTATCTTCTCTTCCAAGATAAAACACGAGTTAGCATGTCAACCAGTCTAGCATAAAACTCATCGAATGTCTCACTCTCCAACATCTTAATCTTTTTAAACTGAATGGTGAGATTTTGGAGTTTGGAAGCCTTAATAGCACTAGTTTCTGCATTGGGTGAGCTGGAGTATGTCTCAAGCTTCTTTAGATGTCTCATAAATCATAGTACGATGGAACTCCTCCCGAGTGGCAGAATAAATTAGAGAATTTAAACGTGTAGAATTAAATTCGCTAACCTATGGGTTTTGAATTAATTGCCTCTCCATCTCTCACGACAGGTGGAGACCACCCTTTAACGATTGCTAACCACACCCGCTCATCTATGGCCTTTAGTGTTGATTTATACGCATTTTTCGGTATGCATAGTTTAACCCATCAAATATCGGGGTTTTAATGCCATCAAATCTTCCAAAATTCATGCCTAAAGACACGGGATCAACACACTACAACGAAGTATTCTAGCTTTGATAGCAATTTGAGAAGGAAGCCCCTTAATAGTGTGTGCTTAGGCAAAGATGGTCTCAATAAACAAAAGTCCAATTTTTTATATTTTTAAAATTTTTAAAGATTGAAATTTTAAGCAAATTTAACCCAATTAAACTTAGCACCGGTTTTAAACCTTTGTTGTGGAAAACAGATTTACTTAATTTTATCATTTTATCCTAAAACATGCATTTATGTGATAAACAGATAAAATAAAGAAGTCATCCATAAGACGTTGATGTACAAGTAAAATCATAAAAGGAAAAACTTCAGAAGACCCAGCCAAATAATTCACTATGATACGGTTTTACAAAGCATAGACAGTATACATAGTCAACTAATTGATCCCCACAAGACTTGACGCTCTTCAATCTTCCACCGTTCCTCCACAGTGCAACGCATGAGTTCACCAACACAAGCTGCCACAACGCACGAGTCCATGCATGTCACGATATCCCCATATGAGGCTCAACAACTGCCTACACTGCAAATAGCATGCATAGAGTCCACCGCACAAAGCATTCTCTCACAAGATGAAGAGAAACATACTTTTGTTACCAAACTCAAGATCTCAGAGCATATGAATTATGAATCTTGGATCTTTAAACGTATAGGGTGAAACAAGGGATTTGAAACTTTGGTAAACATGTAGGAAAACATTTTTGCAAAAATTTCTTAAAAAATTTGAGTCCAACATGCCTTGAATAATAAAAACGTGAATTTTGAGGTGACAAACTCATTCGAATGAAAACAGTAGATCGTGCGAATGATATTTGCATTTTGTTATAACGAAAACACATTTCCTTCAAATAAAGCGACTTTCTCGTTCAAATGTTCTTTTAACGAGCTGGGAAAATCTTGGCATGGAATTCTCGTTTGATGTTTGTTATATGGTCATTCTAACGAGATTTTATTTTCGTTTTAACTAGATCAAGGTCGTTCGAATGAAAATTCAATTTCGTTCTAACGAGGACAATTCTCGTTCTAACGAGATTAAAATCATAAATATTTTTCTTTAAAAAATAGTTCTAAATAATTTGAAGTATAAAAACAAACACCCTTACAAATATCCAAGGACCTATATTCAGTATGCATTCATACCTGTGAGATCCTTGGTAAACGTGAAGCAAACTTGGCACTAAACACGACATGATGTATCCAATCTTTAAAGCATGGTCGCTACGTCTTCATCAAATACGTCAAAGGCTTATGGGATCAACAACACAAAGTATATCCTATAACTTAAATATTTTGTTTAGAATTACACCAATTACGTACAAATTGATCGATTGGAAATTTGTCCTTACAATCCTAACTAGCACAAGCCCTACAGAATCACAAAAGAGGTCGTCCCAGGAACATATCGGATGGAAAATCTTAAAGGGCAACCATTCTCCAACCCTTGGAATGTGGACCATTTGAAGAAATATTACCAATATTTTGATAAGAAATCTCTGTTTAATACTCAAATATTGTATGCAAAAAAGTTGAAAAGAGAAATATAATATGGAGTGTCATCTCCAATTATTAAAATTTGCATTTTGAGAATCACGTAGTTATATAACAAATCCCTCTCTCGGCGGAATAAGAATGCCTTTGTTGTCTCATCTCCAAGACATCACTCTATAAACCCTGAGTGGTGGGAAGCATTTAACATCATGTAACGCCCCGACCCAGCCTTATGGGTAACCAGTAGTCAACCGAGTCTGACCCGAGCGTTAGGTGTGAAGTGCAATAAAACAACCTACATAATGTTGCTAGTTTAATTTTATTTTAATTAACATTTCACTTCTCAAGCATGAGATTCCAATTTCAAATTAAACTACGTGATCGAAGTCCAAGCATACAGAGCTACTAACGTAATATAAAAGTATTTACTTGTATAACGCCCTCAAAATATGAAACTACTCCCAACATGTCGTAACAAAGCGAGGGAGTGAGCCAAATGCTCAGTGAAAATATACAAATGCACTATAGAACCGAACGGTGAAAAAAAGACTCTAACACGTTATACCTACGTGCACATGCAACTACCGTGGATACATATATAATCATACATATACATATACCTAATGCATGAAACTGTTTACTTACGAAAACCTTATTATCCCGACTAATTCTCCTTAATCATGTAACAGACTTCCTTATTCTCATTTCAGCATTTTTTTGCTTTATCTAACACACACGATTAAAAATACTTAAAACAACTATACTTGATTTGATCGAAAACCATTTTTTTACCGAAATTACCCTTTTCATTCTAACCAATCCACATTAGTATTTTCCTTTAAAATCACCCTTTCAACACACATTAACACCATGTTTAGAAAATACTCGTTTAGCCTTTAAAAACCTTTTTGCAACACATTCTTATGTTGATTATGGGTTTAATCGCTTAGGTTGCTTAACCACCCATTTACCCACTTACTTTACCTTTTTTCTTACCTTATGGACATTAATAAACTTCACACTTGTCCATTTAATTCTTTACAGGGACATTTATTAATTCGTTCAAGTTAGGTTTTACTAACACGTTTCACCACACAACCCATTTCTTGTCATGTTCCTTATTTCTTTACCTTTTCTCAAAATCTTTCAATAACCGCATACTTTGAAGGGTCCACACCTTCAGTTATGCGCACCATATGCTCTAGCCAGTTATTTTGGGTCTTTCACCCCAGGGCTCTGGTCCCTCCTTAATTATCCCGGTGTCATCCGAGTTTCTTTTAATGTGTTTTAACCTTTAAAAAATGTCCATATTATTCCACTTTTCTTTTTTACCTGATTGAAGCCAAAACCCGGGGTTACACCCCAACTTGTGTTACACTTCGAAAATCATCGTTTCATGTCATGTACACTTTAACTTTGATTGTATTCCAAAAATCATATTCATTTAGGACCAATTTGTATAACACCTTTTTCAAAAAATTTATTTCATAAAAATGTTCCATTTTACCCATTTGTTTCCAACTCATCTTTTACTCCATTTTTACAAGTGTTAATTTTCCCGAAACACTATTGAGTTACCCACACTAACTTCTTAAGTGTTTTAATACCTAAACACCCTTTTAACCTTGGATTAATATTATTCTTAATTGGAAACATCTTTATCTCATTATTTCCTTTTCAATTTCATTAGTATTAATCTTTTACAACATTATTAAGTTATACACACCAACTTTCCAATGTTTAACCATTAACACTTATTCAAACCTTTGTTAACCATTTTCCAAACTAGTCATTTATTTACTTTATATATTCAAGAAATCAAATTACACTTAAAGACTACTTTTATAAGAAAATACCATTTCTTTTTTATCAACACATGTAGCCTTGCAACTTTGTACTTATCACACTTTTAACCCCTATTTCACACACTTTGAAGACAAAAATTTCTACTTTTCTTATTCCATGTTTAAACTCAACAAAATATTCTTTAAACTTGTTTTTACATTTATTGCCAAAATACTACAAGTTTATATTCATGAGAGGATAGATTTTAAATCCTAAAATCCAATTAATGGGTTAAACATATGTTTCCTTCTTGAAATTTATCATACTTGCAAAAATATACTTTCAAGGCATAAAATACATTTAATTTCTTCAAACTCAACAAATGTCCATTTTTCATAAAATCTTCATTATTGCAAGAAACTTTAAAATATTATTTCACCAATGTTTGTCAAAACAAATCATTATTTCCAAACATTTTATTTCATGAACTGTTTAACATCAATCTTTCTAGAAAATACACCATTTTCATAAAATAACAACTTTTAATATTTCAAGACCGAGAAATGTTTATTCATTCTTTATTTCCAACGAAATAACATTTTACAAACATTTTTATTCCATAAAAATATTTATTATTTACTTCACTTGATTTTCATCATTTAATCAAATGCACCCAACTCATGTAATCTAACTATAAGACTACAAAGATGCAAATAGAGTCATAATACTAAGAGTAAGATTTTCCACCTCAAAGACTCCAAATAGTGGTAGAAATATTGGTGTAGGAGGAGCAACCCACACCTCCAAAGGTGGCCTCAAGGGGTTACCAAATGCATCATACAAAATGCCCCATTTGAGCTTCCAAGCTCAGAACTCCTTCAAACCCCATGAAAGCTTCGATTTCCATCTTCAAAAATCTCCAATAATAACTCCATAAATTCGTAGCTCTCCGCATCCATGGTGTAAATGGGTATAAATGGTTCAAGTATGGTGGAATATATAACAAATATGGGATTACAATGTGGAAGGGTGGTGGTAGCATGGTGGTTTATGGTGGTGGGAGAGTGTAGGAAGGCTAAAATGGTGGAGGAAGATTACCCTTCCACCCTCTCTCACTCTTATTCTTCCAATTGCCCCCCACAAATGAGCCCAAACACCTCATTTAAAAACCCTCCTAAAGACTAAATTCCTGTTTTGCTCAATCTGGGCTTGACAGCTCAATGATCTAATAGTAAAAAATGTGATAGCACACAAGGGAAAGTTGATCTAAACATTTTTTAGACAAGTTGTTCGAACGACATGCCTATCTCATTTGAGTGACATGTCCACCTCGTTCAATGGATGGCTTCGCGCGATCTTCACGTGACCTGAGACTGTAACATAGTGTGATCTCGTTTGAAGGTCTACTTCGTGTGACCTTCGCGCGATAACCCCATCTCGCTTATAACGACATCCCTTTTTCGTTAGAACGTGCCCCTTTTCCTTTTCCTTTTATTTCCTTTAATTTTTAACCCACATTTCTATAATGATTCTCCTTAATCCCCACTCCATCACAATTTATAAAAAAATTAATTGAATTATTGGGACAGGGTATTACACATCATTTGAGTATAGTGAAATTATTAAACATCATTTTATGGTGAATAACTAAATCTCTCTCTCTCAATGGTATGAGAATGCCTTTGGAGTCTTGGCTCCAAGACATCACTCTATAAAAACCCTGAGAGGCGGGAAACACGTAACATCATTTGAATATGGTGAAATTCTTAACATCATTTAAGTATGGTTAAATTCTTAACATCATTTTATAGTGAACAACTAAATATTTCTGTCGGAGATATGAAAATGCCTTTAGAGTCTCGGATCCAAGACATCACTCTATATAAACCCTGAAAGGTTCGAAGCACTTAACATTATTTTAATATGGTGAAATTATCATTTTATAGTGAAGAACTAAATCTCTCTCTCAATGGTATGAGAATGCCTTTGGAGTCTCGGCTCTAAGATATCACTCTACATAAATCCTAAGATGTGGTAAGCACTTAATATCATTTGAATATGGTGAAATTCTAAACAACATTTAAGTATGGTGAAGATCTTAACATCATTTTATGGTGAATAACTAAATGTCTCTCTCGGTGATATTAGAATGCCTTTGGAGTCTCGACTCCAAGACATCACTCTATATTAACCCTGAGAGGTAGGAAGAACTTACCATCACTTTAATATGGTAAAATTCAAAACATCATTTATGTAAGGTGGAATTCTTAACATCATTTTATTGTGTTCATATCGTTATAACTTCCTCTCTATGGGACAAGAGCGGTCTGAATCATCTTCAAACCACTATCATAAAAAACCTGGGGGATAAGTAAGTTTTACGTCATTATTAAATATTATGGTGAAAATAGGGCTTAGGCCTAATGGGAAAGACGTCTCGTGCTAATATCCAAGAACATATACCACATTGTATTATAAAAGAAATAAAGAAGATACTGCACTTGGCAGAAAATAATGAAGAAGACAGTTGCAAAATTCAGCATTTATGTTATATTAAAGATAACATTTCAAAAGGTTACAAAAGCTAAATGTTTAAATATAAAGACAAATTACAAAATTTGGTCCTGAAATTCCACAAACGATCGCCCAGAAAATATGGAACTTAAGCATCGGCCGCTAAGGATTCAGTAATAGTTGTCTCAATCGGGTTCTCATTAGGGTTAATGGTGGTCCCTTCTTGATCACCAACTGCCTCATTCCTATCTACCTCAGTGTTTTGGGTAGTCTCAGTCTCACCTTCCACTGACCTAATAGCATCAATCTCGGCATGCACATCCTGAAGAGCGGTGACATGGGACACCCCGCCTAATAAAATACCGGGTGATCAGTCTTATATCAAATTAAACAAGAATATCAAATGGTTTTATTCTCAGCATCACTGTCGAAAACCATTTAATTACTAATAACCTATTAGGACTAGCATCAAATTTTAAGCTTTCTAATCTTTTTCACTTAAACACATAATAAAATCCATCCATACAAAAGATATGAGCAGCAACTGAAATAAATAAATAAATAACCGATAACTCCCGGTAAAATATATATACAACTATATCGAATAGGCATAAAATGAAAATGCCAAAAAATAAACTAAAAGACAAACGTTGGGCTATATGGCCGAATATTTTAATAGTACCTCCTATCTAGATCACAAGGATGGAAGCGACTAAACAATTTCTTGCCAACATCCACAGCTGCGACAGCAACATCTGACTCGAAAGAATAATCAACCAGGCATCCCTGTGTCTGGACACCTAAAAAGTATAACAAAGGAGAAGAAAAAGGAAAGAAAGATATGGGTCAGAGTCCGGGTTTTGAAAAATATTTTAGCAAGTGCTTAACATACTTTAATATAAAATATGATATTCTCCATATTTAAACTTGTGTCGCACTCACATGAGATACTCTTCACCTATCATCTAACAGTGCACTTCTAACGCATGTATTTTAAACACCCTAGTTACGCTATCAAGCCTAACTAGCATCTCACCAAACTTCTAAATACCTAAACACTAACTCATGACCTGCGTATATTATTCTAAGCTTTCGCCCGAGCTTATATCTTATAATTTCTTGTTTATCATTCATCCATTCATTATGAATAACCTCCACTAGTTATTACACTATTCACATTTTAAGGTTATTTATCTCGTATATAATATTTTCATCTTTATATACGTATATCACATATTTTATTTCGAATTTTATACTCCCAGATGATCCAGAAATTATTTTACAACTCATTCTTTATTTTTGTCCGTATATATACACATCAACTATCCATACTTATATATCACACTATATAAGTATAATAACCATCCCTCAGAGCTATAACTCAATGGATGAGGTCTCTCAATGCTATCATCTTCCAGGGAATTTCTCACATGCCATCTTGGGTTACCAGCTATCGGATTCTTATCACACCGCCCTGGTAAAAAAAATCCAACTCACAACGTATGGGAAGCGGTCATAATTCCTCACTGGAAATAAGACAAATCATACCCAAGACGTCTTACCCCTGATAAATGCCACACAATATAAAAATGGGCGCTATGACCTAGGGACTATACGCTCCCTGCTCTTCAAGCCAAAGGCCTCACCCACATCGCGCAACTTCCCGTGATAGCATTAGAGGGGTATGCTACACATAAATATATCATTCACACACAGATATATTCATAATCATATCATATATATACTCTCTCTCTCTCTCTATATATATATATATATATATATATATATCATCAAATCCAGCTATTCATGCCTATCTCTCATGGCATTAGCCGATAATCCCAAATATATCAATTCATATTAATCAATAAGTATACACACAACTTATTTTAATCCCATAAGTATTCACTCACTTATGATACAATTCTCACATAAATATATATTTCTGAATAGTAGCTTATCACCACTAGCTAGTATTCTAATTTCATTCTACTCGCACATTCGGATATTATTCACACACATATATATATATATGCCCAAATAATTTTCCTGAGTGTCGTTCATACCAAACACTCATAAAATTTTTAACCCGGATCTTATTCCTTCTTACCTGAGGTTTATATATCACTCATTAACTCTTTTAGAGACCCTCACACTCTATTTAGGGTCCCCTAATATTTATCTCCAAAAGGAATTTTTCTCCAATCCCTTCTTGTCCAAGAAAATCTCTCAAATTTTTCTGTCGAAATCGAACCAAACACATGTCCCTAAAAACGAACGGGTCCAGTGACAAAAAATGACCGGACCGATGACACCAAAAATGAACCAGTCCTGTTCCATTAAATGAACCAAACTGCATCCGAATCGATTCTACATGATCAGTTTTGTTCCCTACGAGTTCATCTTCTTCTACAACTCCAAAAATCACTCCAACACTCATCCAACTAAAGATGTATGGTCTCCAACATCATCAACCATTAATATACTCATCTACACACTAATTTATTCTTGTAATTCATCAAGTTAATTAAGAATTTAACCCTATTCTCAATTATTCCTGGTTTTACTCAACTTTTCCAATTTCTCACTAAAAACTTCACCATTAACATGGATTTAAGCCTAGATTTCATATGGAGTTAATTATCACATAAATTTCTTATGAAATCATTTCCAAAAACCCCTTTTGCTTCGAGAATCCCAACCCCAAATCATATAGTTTTCACCAACTATAATATGCATAATAAACACACTTAAATCATTAAAGCAAGTTAAACACTTGCCTCGTTGGATAAATTTGACGATCTCGTGCCGAAATCCGTCGGAGCTTAGCCCGAGCCTCCTTGTTTTCTCCATTTTCTTACTTCATTCTCTTATTTCTTCTTTACTTCTTTCCTTTCCTCTTTTCTCCTTCTTTCGCGCCCTTATAAGAGAGGAATAAGGGTTATTCCCTTATTAAACCCAAAATTGACTCGTATACTCAAAAGCGAGTCTCTACTAGTCAAAAAAGTCCCCGGAACCCAAACACTACCCTTGGGTACTCTATTTAGACTATTTTAGCCCTTTCGAGACCAACTGTGCACTCACAATTCCCATATGAGTCACTTATCAAAATTCACCTTTTATAATACCAACACAACTACGCAAGTGTTTTTTGAATAAAATATTATTATTATTTTCTTTGCCCAGCTGCGACATGATATAAAATAATCCAACTTCATTTACTTATTCTCGTAAGTAAATATATCACACATCAATATTAATCCCCCACTCGCCAAATTAATACTTAACCCACACATTAAATTCTCTTTCACTTAGAATTCTCGAATTATTAAATTACACCCACTTATGTAATTTAAATGTCCATAAAAGTTTGGGGTATTACATGGCATTCACAGGATCGACGAAAGAGAAGGATTTAACGATCTCGATCAATACAGGACCATTAGAAACGTGATCACCATATTGATTGGCAACTCGCTGACATACAACTTTGGCTCCTTTCTCCATGAATTGAATGGCATAGTCGAAGGACTACTATGACTCCTTAAATTCAGCAACAACCTTCTCAGCAACTACCTTGACTTGCTAATCCTCGACCTACTTTTTCTCCTTAAGATCAAACTCAAGCTTTTCAACCTTCATCTTGTGGTTTTGCCTCACAGTCATGAGGCTCTCCTTATGTTGATCTCGAATTTCCTAAGTCTTGGAGTCATACTCGGCCTTTTGGTCCTCTAGTTTCTTCTTTAACTAAAATAGTTGGGAGTTGGCTTCGTCGGCCACCTTCAACTTAGCCTTAGCCTCCACCACCCATTGCTAAATATTTTGAAAGGAAATGGCCGGATCCAATCACAAATAACAAAAAAGCATAATAAATATGACATGACATAGCACTTCAAAAAAAAATAATCAAGTTTTGAATTTGGTTTTTACCCGGGTCGTTTTGTGAATAGCAAAGTTAAAAATCTTTGAAGGGTTATGGAAATCAAAGTATCGATTATTGCAATTTGGAATAACCAACTTAGCGCCTCCTTAGCCTTCAGTTAACTCCCTAAAAGAGAATCAACATTAACCCCAAGCTGGGACAAATGCACAGTCGTCATCGTATCATCTGTTATGGGGAGGAGAGGTTCAACGGTATGTCTCGACTGACTCTCTTTCCTCTTCTTTTATTATTATAGAGGAGGGTCTGAGGTTCCACCAGCGACCTCTTTCCTTTTCTTTGACCCCTCAGTAGCATGGGAGCTAGCAATTGTATATTTTTGACGATTTTGACTCGGTTGCATAATTTTTCCCAGAAGACAAGTAAGTAGATTTATTAAGAGTGGTGCTACCAATGCCTAGATTTCGTTTAAAATAACGGTTGAACGATCTGTAGAGAGCATAATAAACAAAATTAGAATCGGCCTATATTTGAGTCAGAACAATTTAAAGATGATAATAATGTATTGAAAAGAATAAAAAAAATCTTATGAAGTGTCTCCAGGGGATCCACCCCCCATGCCCAAGTATTGGAGAATTTCAGGGGTCATTAAGTCTTCGAGGATAATTAATCCACCCCCTCTGAGATTGTCGATCTCCTTCCTCATCTCAGTACTAAGGACGGGATCAACTTTAGTTGAGATTGAGATATGATCCCATTGGTAGGGAACTCTCGTCTCGTAAAGACCAGATGACTCACCCTCATAAAATTCCCAATTATCGAAAATAATAAAGTATCAATAATTCCAATCATGGTTGGAAGCCTAATTGATGTGAAGAAGTTTTCAGTCAGGACGGTGGGCTGAAAAATGGTAATAACACGGGTCGACTTTTGTAGTAACAGCTAGGGGTGGCCATAGGCCCGAGGCCCGCCAAGCCCGCCCAACCCGCCCAATAAAAAAATAGGGCTTGGGTAAGGTAAATAGGCCCGCAAAGCGGGCTTGGCAAAATTTTATAGGCCCGATTTTTTTTTTGGCGGGCTTGGGCATGAGTTCTTAAGCCCGATGAGGCCCGGTCCGGCCCGAAATATATATATATATATATATATATATATATATATATCTGTGTGTGGGGGGGGGGGGAGATTTCTATAAATATAAAAACGTATACCAAGTCTTTTCATGTAAAGTGAGAAACTTTATATATGGACTTTGTAATATATGGAGTTTAAAACAGATTTTTAATTAAAAAAATTGGTCTTTAAATAAAAAAATAGGTATTTTAATTTTTAAAAAAAATCTTTTAATTAACATAATAGGGCCCGATCGGGCGGGCATGGGTAAAGAGCTTTTAAATCTGGGCGGGCTTGGGATTATATAATAAGGCCCGATCTAGGCTCGAGCGGGCTTGGGATAACACTTAATTTTTCAAGCCCGGCCCGAGCCAGAACGGGCCTGCCCAGGCCCGGCCCACGGCCACCCCTAGTAACAGCTGCGTAACAAGATCAAAAGATATCGATTGGAAGATCTTCGGCATAAGGGACTTTCTAGAGATGAGTCATTACATAAAGGATCCTTAAGGAGCTCAGATTCAATCAGGATGGAGCACCACCAATTAAAGAAAGAATTCCCCTCATGGACAAGTGAAAAGGAAGCCAGAAGTAGGCCATGAACATCTGCTCGTAGACGATAACTTCTCCTTTATTTTATAAGGTCAAAAGCACGCTCGTCCTCGGTAGGCGGTCTCATACCGATAGAAGGCTTGGTCCATAAATGTGCCTCTAAACCACCAAACCAGTCTCACAGATGTCACTAGGAATGGACAAGGCTACACTTGTGTACAGATTATAAGTATCTTCCTCCTCCTCCTCCTCATCAATGGTAGGGGATTTTCCACGACGGTCACATTGTCTGAATTCGGCTAGAGTCATAGCTGAGACAGGTGGGGGCATAGGGGGGCGGGGGTACATTGTCACCAACCCCGTTCTCAGACTCATTATCTAAAATGTCATAGATTTGGGGCTCAGGGTCTCCCTATTGGTGAGAGGAAGTACTTGGATGACCCCTGTTACTTGATTCGACGCAATTGGTCGTCTCACCCTCACTAGGATGGGCTATAGTAAATCTCATGGCCACCTCAAAAGAGTCGACCTTAGAGTTCACTCGATCATTACAAAGACCCAAGTTCTTTAAATCCCGTAATGTAGATTCTGTAATCGTATATCAATTTGTTGGAATTTACCAATCCATTTCTTTTCATAAATTTTCTTTTTTCGTGGAGTTCGCCAAATCCCATTTAAATTTATGGGCTTACACCGTCTACCATAAATGAAACAACCATCGCTTTACTAGCCAACTGTTTTGGCTTTAAGCTAAAGTCGCACAAAGAGTGTGCCTATCAATAGTAATCACCCAAATAAAAATAAATTTACCTAATTCAAGAAAAAATAGTAATAATTTGTTATTACAAAAAGGTAAACATCCAAATGTCTATGTGATAAAATATTTTATCAATTTTTAAAATTCAAGTTTTATCTTCTTTAATTAAGACAATGATAATAAAATATGTGGAAAAAAAATAATCACAAGATCGGACGTACGAGGGAAAAGTCCACTAATGGAAAAACCTTGGGCCAATAAGAACGACAAATGCACTGTGGTAGAGTATTGCAACAAGAAGACATAGACTTACAAACACAAAATCCTATGACCAACTAGAAATTTTTACCCACTATATTCTCCAAGGGAAGCATCGATAGCTGAAGAATCTTACACATCTGCCACTGATTTTGGTCCGTGGCCAATGTCTTCAAATCCACTTGGCCAAAATTTAATCTTTAAAATTGAAGCAACTTGTTGCAATAATGGAACTATACAAAAACCTTAAAAGATACACCAAAAATTGTGAGGGAATACTAAAAATTTTGGCTAGTGTATTATAAGGGTAAGGTGTTCGAAATCTCACAATGAATTTTCCAAGCCAAAGAAGGGAAAATATTTACTCACGAACAAAAGTTTTGATAACAATTTGGACACAAAGATGAGTAAATAAATTTCTTAAGACTTTCTCAAAGAGAAAATCCAAAAGCAATGGCTTGAAGAACTCAAATAAGAGGAACGAAACATATGCACCCAAATATTTGAAATACTTTTTATCAACAAAAATATTTTTCTTAAACTCTCACTCTTGGTTTGGAAGAGTATTGAATACATAATTATATAGCCATAAGTTTATAAACAATTTAGGAACCTTGCAGGTTAAGTTTCAAACTCTTAAGGTGTAAAGTAGTCATATTTAAGGTTTAATCAATCAAAAAGGTGTACTTGGAACACTTTCTAATGAGATCTTAAGGAAAGATCTACTCAAAAGTGCTTTCGACAAATTTACAGATTCTGTCGTTGAAGGCATCATTCCATTGAGGAAAATCTTCGTCGTAGTGAACCTGAAGCGAAGCAGGTTGTGCCAATTGCCAAAAAAAAAAGAACGGGGATAAAAATTTCAATGAGGGACATTTGTTGTGGCGAAGAAAGTCTTCGCTCTGGAGAAGCTCCAACGAGTAGTCCGCGAAAGTGTCCAGGGATTTTGTCCAGTGTTACCTCAAAAAGATTTTAAAAATATGTTTTGATGGAAACCTAAATATTTTTGTTCCAGGCAAGAACTCCCATACTTAAAATACACGAAAAATATGCATTTTCTAATAAAATAGATTTTTCTACATGAAGAGTATATTTTCATAATGTATTTGATAATTTTTCCAAACAAAGTTGATTAAAAAAAATAATTAACTGATGTGCGAATCTAAGTCCTGTAAGTCTTGTACCTTTGCTAAGTAGTGTACTTGAGGTTCGGCATGAGTGAATTCGGTTGAAGTTGATGAAGCTTTTCGGGAACCTCTTGGACAAAGACTCGAACAATATTTTGACAAAGAATTTATATAATCTCTTATATTGAGGACATCGAGTATCAATACTCTTACATGCACCCTAGGGATTCAGCCCTTCTTAAATTTATCCCAATTACCACTTTGTGAAAATTCTTTCACTTTCACTAAGTTCATTCCTTGCAATCCAACCGTCTTTATTAATAAAATACTCGACTTACACCGTATTTAACAAAACACTCGGCTTACCGCCTTTTTTATTACTTGTATAAATACCATTTTTAAGTTCCTTTTCCTTAAACATTTTATACTCAGCTCAAGGGCCAAATCACGTAAAACACTGTATGCATACTTACTATTTTCATCCCCTTTTTTATATTCAACACACGTCTTTGGCTTTTTGAACCTTTTGAGAGTTAAATTCATTTAACACAAACTTTAAGATTAATTTCAAAATTTTCTAGTATTGAGGTTATTTTGTAACTCCCTTACAAAGTTCAAGTTCAATAACATTTAAGTATTAGGAGTTAATTCCAAAAACTACAAGTTTAGGGGCATTTTCATAATTTTATCAAAATCTTGAATTATTTTGCAATATTTAAAAGTCCAGGGGTTGATTTGAAATAATACCAAGTTAAGGGGTTGTTTTAAGATTTTCCAAATGTCTAGAGCTATTTTGTAATTTTCATAAAGTTCAGGGGCAATTTCATAATTTTTTAATATTCAAGGACTATTTTCTAAATATTCAAAGTTCAGGGGCATTTTGTAAATATTTCCTAAAAATAAATTTTTAAGGTCAAAATAACAGTTTTTAATAATTTTAGGGTCAAAACTATAATTTCATGAAAGTTTGGAGTGAAAACCATTTTTCAAAGTTTAAAGGGTAAAAATATAATTTATAACACCTATTAACCTCAAATAATAATTTACCCAAAGTCTAGGGTTTAAATGATATTTTTATAATATTATTAAACACAACCCTTAATTTATGTTTTCATTTTTTACACAATTTAATATTTATTTTTCTCAAATACACAAAATAGCCAACACCCACAAATATGTGTTTACAGCCCATACATACATTATTTTCATCTATAATATATGCCGAAAATGTACCAATGCGTGATTGTTTTCATTCACATATAAAAACTACATAAGTGCATTCCTAAACACATTAAATCATAAATAAACCAAACCCCTACCTATTTGTTGGCAAAAACATGAAGATTATTTGGTGTAGGGAGACAAACCCCACCCCCAAAGATGGCCTCAAGGAGCTGCCAAATATTCTATGCTTGAATATGCGCTCCACGTAATTTTTTCCTAACATTTGTACTCCAAAACTACACCAAAAATACCTCGTTATGCACTGTTAATACCCTTGTTTGTGTTTATATTTCTCCTACACTAATGCTAGCAAAAGATTTCTTTTCTAGAGAATTGTATTTCTTGAAGAAACTGTGGCAGACTTTAAACACAATGTTTAAATTCTATTTTGGTGCAAAAGAGAGTTTGTATCAAAACACCCCTTTTGAGTAACCTAAATTGAATAATATGGTTATTGAACAATAGTAAAAGTTGTAACAGTCTTAAAGAGTTATTCTAATAATCCTATATCATTTTTAATTCTAAAAATCTTGATTAAGAAATCCGTTGAACTATTAGTTTAGTTACTAATCTCATAAAATATAAAAATAGTAAACAAGCAGCAACAAATAGCGCCAATATTCATACTAGGTAAATCCTCCATGGAGGAGACATTGTAGTTGTGGTTACTAAACCACAAAACTAAAAATCCACTATAATAAAAAAATAAAGATACAAGTTCAACAAGTAAAAAAAACATAAGAATTAGATATACCTAAATGAGAGTCGTACTCTATGTCTTGATTCTTGTCATAGAGTACGACTCTGCAATAGTACAGGTCCCTTCATGAAAGACCAGTCCTCTGAAGTGAAAAGTGATAAAGTTGTAAATTATTTCTCATAGTCCGTGACAGTACGGATCCCTTAATGTATTAAAAGAAACTTTATCTTCTTTTGTGAACATATAGACTCGGGTAAGTACTTGTCGTTAAACTTCACCATAAACTCTGCATAAGTCAATGGTTACTTTGCGCGACTGTAGTCATAATTAGGGGTGTTCGCGGTCCGGTACGGTTTTGAGGTATTTTTAGGACCGGACCACATTAATCGATCCTTGAAAATTATGGATCGAGACCGGATCGGAACAATCGGTCTCGATCCTATTCGGTTTTCAGGCGGTCCGGGTTCGGTCTCGGTCATATTCGGTCCATAAATAACTATTATAAAAAAAACTAATATGAAAAACAACGCATTTTAAAAAAAAAACAAGGCTTTTTTAATAGAAAAAGAATAAAGAACAATAATATTAAACAGGGCAATATGAAACAGAGCAGACTATTGTCACCATTATAAAACAGAGGGGGTTGTCATGAAAAAAAAAGGTCAACTGCTGAACTGAAACAAACATCAAACTACGACAATGAAAAATCAAGAAGCAATAAAAATCATGAACCATATTTAGGACTTAACCCAACCATCTTGCAAAATCTATTATGTGAACCATAATCCAATTTCATTGCAAAATCATGAACCATAAGAAGATATCATGATTTTTCATGATTTTGAGCCCAATAAAATCATGAACCGTTTCCTTTCTAACTGAAAAAATCATGATTTTTCCTCTACTAATAAAACAAAACACATCTTGCAAAATCATGAACCATATTTGAATCGTGATAGCCTGACAGGGGGTGGTGAGAGAGAGGAGACAGGGGGTGGACTTACTTGTTATTAAGATTGGTTCAGTGAGTTTAGGCCAGCGAGTTGAAGGTGTAGCCGTCGGGTAGCCGTGAAGTGCAACTGTGACAGGGGGTTGAGGGTTTAGCTATCGGATGGATCGGAGATCGTGAGCAGTGATCATGACAGGGGGTAATGAGAGAGAGATAGGAGAGGAAAGGAGATGAAGAAGAGATGAAGAAGTGATGTTTTGTTGAAGTCGATCGTGGAGAGATAGAGAAAAGAAATAGATGTTAGGGTTGAGTTGGGTAAGAGCGTGCGTGGTATTGTGTAATGTAGGTTGTATTTAGGTAAGTTAGAGAATATATATATATATATATATATATATATATATATATATATATATATATATATATATATATATATATATAATAAATGAGGTCCGGTCCAGTCTAGACCCGCTTTTTAAGACCCCGAACCGAAGAATGCGATCCTTCACATTTAAAAATCGAATTAAAATCGCATTAGAAAAAACCCGCAAACGTAGGTCTGATACGGTTCGGTTTTTTCGTTCCGTTCGGTCCACTCGGGTTCGTGAACACCCCTAGTCATAATATTCCACCATCGGAGAGAATCCTCGACCATATTAAAAGTAGTAAGAACCTGTTTTTGCACATCTGTGCACACCAGAAGCCTCGAATGACGCTCAATATCTTGGCGCCGCTACAATGCTACGAAAGGGTCAGTAGAACTGGAGAACTCAGGTGGACTATTCTTCATAATGTCTCCACTAACCATATCCCAATTTAATATAGGAACTAGTGCCACCTGTTGTGGTTCTTTAAGAGCTCTTTCCTGCCTAGTAGTGCCTACCCTTTGCTAAACCCACTTGCACTGCCTGTGAGATCAACTCTGAAAGTTGTTAGGGCCCAAAATAGTACTACCCTTGGGAATCTGATACTGGGACTACTAAGCATAAAAGGTGCCATTGTTGTCAGTGGTGCAGGTGGTACTGGTATTTCGAGACCAGTATGAGTGGCACATGCAACTGTGCATGTACTCCTCTTACGTGTCATTTAAAATTTGACACATATTATTTATTAGTACTAAGAACCATACGATAAGAATACAAAGAAAATGAATGCATCAAAGAACGCTACGTCGGTGACTATAATAGACCTAAGGAACCTACGTCACCTATAACCTGGCTATGATACCGTTTATGACACCCCATATAATATAACTCTTAGGTTGATCAAGTCTAATGATTAAATTATAAATGTTGTTATGACAATTAAATATCATCCTTAGCATGAGGTAGAAACAATGGATAATAGAAAATAAATAAAAAGAGTGTGATATGAATAACCTCAATATCAATAAAAATGAAAATTAATCAATCACTACCATAACTAGATTGGTGAGATAATAATGCGTGGCATCAACCAATACTGCTTAAGTACATGCCAATAATTGAAGTCTCTAAACCACTAATATAATAATAAATTGGATACATATATCTACTGAGGTAAAATAAATAGACCTTGCATCACTTAAATATATAAAGTAAATGATAGGACCCAACACCTGCATCTCCTGAATCTGGTGGTGATTGGGATGATGTCTATGTGCTCATAAGAGAGGAAGCTAAGTCATACGTGCCACTGGAGCACTTGAAAACAACATGATAGGTCAGGAACACAGTAATATAAATACCTACGCAACCCACATAAATAATGAAAGTCATGTATATAAATAATAAATCAGAACTTTTCTATAATACCTCGCCACGCAAATACTTGTGTTATTCCCTATTTTCAATTTTGTAAAAATATTTCAGAAACATATTATCTCCCATTAATTAAGAGGTCACTAGTATACCCATTAATTAATAATGATATCACCATAAATCAATCGGGGCTAGCCCTAACTACCTAATGGGGTCACTAGTATAACAAATAAATTAATCAGGACTAGCCCCCAACTAACTAATGGGTCACAAGTAAACAAAATAATAAACTGGGACTTGCCTCCAACTAACTAACGGGATCACTAGTACACAAAATAATAAACCGTGACTATCACCCGGCTAACTAATGGGATCATTAGCACGCTGTTTTTATTGGGCATTGACTAAATCAATCTTGACTAGCACTCGACTAACTAATGAGGTTACTAGCGCAAATGTCTATCATTTTTAATTAGGCGCGAACTCAATAATCATAATCCAACAACTCCACCCCCGTCACAAAATGTACCATGACCATAACACCATGACTTCGTACGGAGACATTCATAAGCCATAACTAATCACTTTCGGCCCTCCCTATAGTATTAATCTATTGGGATGAGTTGGAGTTTATGAGTGAATTGTTCCTTTCATTCTAATATGGTTACACATTTATAAATTTGGCGTCCTTCATCTTATGTAATTACAACATTTCCAATGGGGCAAAATTAATATAATATTTTGTTCTGGAAGAATAATCTCATAATGTTAAATATCCATCTTAGCATTTTGGGTGTTAACCAGTTCATGTAATGGGATAAACATCATATGAAAACCAACATAAGCATTTTACTTCTAATAACATGTGTGAATCAAATTCTCAATTCAATTTAATAGAATAACTATTACCAAATTATGCCAATCTAACCAAATACCCATATCATAAACTTTCTCACAAAAGATTATTATTAGAAATACCCAAGATAATATGAGGATTTGAATAATAAAAATCCTTGAGTCATATATATGAAATGAATTATGATTTTAAAATCATGTTTAATTTGAGTATAATCCAATTAAAACAAGAAGAGGAGTCAGACTTACTATTATTTCAACTTATATGGAATTTTAATCATAATTATGATTTACATTATAATTACAATTTCCAATATAATTATTAAGATGAATTAACATACTAAATAAATAATTAGATAAATTTACATGCAATTGACATAAGTTATTATATGAAAAAAACATACTTTTACATAATTCAAGTTTAATTCTTACATGAGCATATTCATGGTTATAAATGTTTAGAAGAAGTCATTTGCTTCTGTGGTGGCTAATTCTTCTTCAAAGTAGATGGATGTTGCCATAAAATCACTAACAACATTTAAAGGGAAACCTGATGTCTTATTTTCCAAAGAAAAAATAGAAACACTAGCTCACCATTCAAGCATGCCCTTGTTAGGAAGTTTTCTCATGGGAGGCCTTCAATGGAAGTGATAAGAAATGTATTTCAAACCTTCTCCCTAAAAATTTCATTTAGTATTGGATTGATTGATAAAAAACATGTGTTGATTCGATTGAATAGTGAAGAAGATTACTCCCGAATGTGTCTAAGAGATTCATGGTACATAGGGAAATATCCAATGAGGGTCTTTAAATGGTTTATAGATTTTAGTCCAGATGTTGAAAGCAATATTGCTCTAATATGGATCACCTTCCCTCAACTCCCAATACATTTTTTTCCAAACCTTCATTATACTCTATTGCCCAATTAATTGGAAAATCTCTAAAACTTGATACTTCTGCAGTGGAAATCAACAAACCAAATCTAGCTAGAGTGTGTGTGGAGGTGGATCTTACAAAAAAGGTTTTGAGGAGAATATGGATAGGGTGTGGAAATAATGGATTCTGATAGGAAGTTCAGGTAGAGAATATGCCAAAATATTGCCTTTGTTGTTTCAAGAAAGTCCATGTAAAGGATAATTGTATGTTTAATACTATGAACATTGGGGGGGGGGGGGTCAAAGAAAGAAGCTACCAAAAAATTTGTGAATGCCTTTACCAATCTGTAGGAAAAGACTGTTGAATATCGAATAAAGAAGAATGTGTTACCAATTGAAGATGCAACCAATTAAGACAAGAAGGAGCAAGAGTCCCAAATAATTATTGAAAATAACCAAAACTTAAAGCCCATCGAATCGAAGAAAGTATTTATCAAAGTTAATGAGGAGAATAAATAAGATGGTAAGATGTTTGTAGATATAACTAATAGCATTATTGAAGAAGAGGCTGAAGAGGGTGAAATAATGGAAGATCTAGAGAAGCCTACAAGTCAGAAGTCAGAGTTATTAGTGCCAAATCATTTGAGGGTTATAAAGAAAAAACCAAAGAAGGTTCAAGATTACATAGATAAGATCAAGAATCAAGATCTCAAAGGTTAAGAAGCAATGATAGTGGACAAAAGATCTCTTTCCCCAAGAGGTACTAAGATTTTAGAACTTTACCAACCACAGCTTATGCAGAAAATGTATTTTTATGATGGTGAAGATGATTTTGAATTCCATGTTCCGTTGATTAAGGAATTGATCAATTTTTCAACAACAATGGAGCAAAATATAAGTAAATTCAAAGATAAGAATGAAGATCTGTATAGAACTTTAAAGACACCTATCAGTTGTGGAAGAGGAGTTAAGATGCATAAGAAACAAGACCCTATTTATACCAGACTCATAAGATCTCTAGTTAGAGGTACCAAACAATCCCAAATCCCTAATTATCAATATTAAACTTTATTGTCTAGAACATAAGGGGGAGGTAAGAAATCAATAAACAGAAGACTCAAGAAACTGTGCAGAATTCATAAAGTTCCTTTGATAACTTTATTGGAGCTAAAGGTTCAAATGAATAAGTTGGAGACATTTAAGGTGAAACGGGGTTTTGAAGGTGGGATCAGTAACTGTAATGGGAAAATTTAGCTATTATGGAGATTTAATTTACAAATCCAAGTGGATCAGGATCAAATGTTGTCTTTAATAATTACTCACCCATATCTTAAATCTCAGGTATGTGTATCAGTTTTGTATGCCAAATGTACTAAGATTTAAAGGAGTGCTCCTTGATATCAAATGATTGATGTAGCGCATGAGAGGGTAGCCGTTCCCCACATAATAATGGGAAATTTTAATGTAGTGGAAAATCAAAATGAGAAGGTTAGTTAATGATTTAGATCATTCAGCAGTAGGTGACTTTGTGTAGGTTATTGAAGACAGCGGGCTTAAATAATTTGGGTAGCAAGGTACTGGGTATAATTGGTTTAACAATAGAGGTGATGAAGATATGATAATGGCAAGACTAGATATGTGTTTATTCAATATGCAATGGGAGCTTTCTTATCCTTATTCATCTCTCCAACACTTGAACAAAATATCCTCTCAAGAAGATGAATTTCAAACTGTGTTCAAGTTTTTGAATTTTTGGAGTACTCACCCAGACTTCATTAAGATTGTTGCAGATGCTTGGAGTGTTAATACATCCTCTATAGGTTTGTGGAACTTTTCAATTAAGCTCAAAAGGCTTAAAGGAGTGTTAAAAACTGGAGTAAGGAATCATTTAAGAATGTTAACCAAGCAGTCGTGGACTTAGAAGATAAAATCTTACAATTTGAGCTTAACTACGAATGGCCAGTTTTGATGCTAATAGAGAAGCATTGAATCAATAAAGGCTAAGCTACACTCTGCTCTCCAAATTGAGGAGATGTTCTAGAAGAAAAAATCCTCAATCAAGTGGTTGCAACTGGGTGACTCAAGTAATAAATTCTTTTATGCCAGTACTAAAGAAAATCACCAAAAACTTATGATCCACGGGATTAAAGATGATAATGGAGTTATGATTGAAGACAAGTTGGGCATCAAAAACCATATAGTCTAATTTTTTTTAAATCAATTAACTACAGTGTAGCCTTTGTCAGATGATTTCCATGAAGATTTTATCCCTAACATTATCTCTGTTGAAGCTAATGCAGAATTAAAAAGTTTTGTTTTTAAGGACGAAGTGTGGTCTGATGTTCAAAACTTGAGTTTTGAATCCTCTCCAGGACCTGATGGTTTGGAGGTCATTTCTTTAAATTTTGTTGTAGTAATATAAAGGATGATCTTTGCTCCGTTATTAATTATTTGTTTATAGGTTCTGAGTTGCCTAAAAGCTGGACATCCAGTTCTATAGTCTTGATTCTCAAAATTAAAAGTCCTAAATCTTCTTGGGAGTTTAGGCCAATTAGCCTTTGCAACTTTTGTTATAGGATAATCCCTAAGATCTTATGTAAAAGACTTGTTAAGCTGCTACCTAATATAATCTCTCCAAACTAAAGTGGATTTACTAAAGGGGTATCTATTCAAGATAATGTGTTACTTGCTAAGGAGATGGTTCATAATCTTGGAAAGAAGATCTATGGAGGTAATATCATCATTAAATTGGACATGGAGAAAGCTTATGATAGGATTCACTAGGGTTTTCTAATCAAAGTCCTTTGAGGTTTTGGATTTGGAGAAAAGTTCATAGATTTAATTTGGAGATTCATATCCAACAATTAGTTTTCAATAATGATAAATGGTCAAGCTATATGTTTCTTAAAGTCTAATAAAGGGCTTAGGAAAGGGGATCCTATCTCCCCGAGCCTTTTTATTATTGCATTTGAGTACTTAACTAGAGGCGTGAATGTTATGGTGTATAAAGGGTTCATTAAGCCTTTCTATATGCCTAGTGGAAGCCCCATGATTTCTTATTTGGCTTTTGCAGATGATGTAGTTGTTTCTACAGGAGGATAAAAGAAGTCTGAAGAATTTAATGGCTTTCCTTAATATCTACTCTAGCACATTAGGTCAGAAGATTAAATTATCTAAAATCTCTTTCACGGTAGATATCAAGAAGCCTCCTAAATATAAAATCAAAGTAGCTGTAGCTTTGGGCCTAAACTCTAAAGACCTCCCTCTAAAATACTTGGGATGCCCTTTATTTAAAGGTAGGAACAAGGTCAAATACTATGATCCTCTAATTTCTTCTTTAATAAGAAAAATAACAGAGTGGAAGGGAAAGATTCTCTTTATAGGTAGGAGATTTACTCCCATCAAATATGTGCTTTCCTCTATGCCTTCATATCTCTTAGCTTCTATTAACCCTCCAAATGTGGTAATTAATAAAATTCATGTGATGATGAATAAATTCTTTTGGGGAGGAAATGAAGATCAGGGCTGAAAATATCAATGGAAAAATTGGTTTGCTCTATGCAAAGACCAAAATGAAAGTGGGATGGGCTTTACAAATTTTGGTCTACTTGCTAAGGCCATTTGTATGAAAAGGTTCTAGAAGTTTAAAAGTGAAGACTCCTTGTGGTCAAAATTCTGCTCTAACAGATATAAGCATTGGCATACCAACTCAATGGGAGGCTCTCATACCTGGAAGAACATGATGCAATTAGAAGAATATTGTTTAAAGCAATTGGAACAATTGGAGGATAACTTTGTTTGGAGGTTAAAAAATTCAGGTAAATCTCTATATCTTCAACATATAATAGCATCAAGACCACTCTCCATCTTCCATAGTTCATAGTAATATTTGTATAATATCCCGTACCGATAATTTAATTAAATTATATTTGGATTATATATTTATTATAATTACGGAGGAGTTAATTATAATTATGGGTGAAAAGTTGGAGAAAAAGAGACATGGTCGTTATGTCATTCGAACGATAATACATAAGTCGCGAGATAGGTCGTGAGATACACGGATTCTAATGACGTGCTACTGACTTATATAGCAGGTCGCACGAAGGGTCAAGCGAAGCTTGGAAGGAACGACATAGCATAAGCCGTTCGAACGACATAGGGAAGTCATTCGAATGACATCAGTCGAGTTTTTAGATCTGGTTGCCCTTGTGAGTTGTCACAATTTAGAGCATAAATTTTATGTGTTGTCGAGCCCAAATGGGATTTTCAGTCTTAAAGGAGGTTTTATTAAGGGTTGTTTGGGTTATTTGGGGTTTATTGTGTTGATAGAAGATGGAAGAAGGAGAGAGAGTGTGTGAGAGAAAGATAGGTGTGGGTGGTCTTCCACCACCACCCACCACCAAACCAATACTCCTCCACCATAGGCCACCCATAAACCACCACTTTTATGATGTATTTCTCTACATTTGAACCAAATATACCCATTTCCACCATTGATATTAGGGGTGGCAATTTGCGACACGACCCGTTAACCCGACACGAAATCGACACGCTTTAAGCGGGTTTGGGTATAGCCTTAATGGGTTCGGGTCATAAACGGGTGGACCCGCCAGACCCGTTAAGAAAACGAATCGGGTTCGTGTATATTCGCGAAACCCGTTAGTGACCCGTCACCCGTTTAGAATCCGTGTGACCCGCTACCCGTTTATAACCCGTCACCCGTTTATAACCCTTCACTCGTTTAGAACCCGTCACCCGTTTAGAACCCGCGACCCGTTTGTAACCCGCGACCCGTTTGTAACCCGTTAACTCGTTTATAACCCGTTAACCCGTTAACAACCCGTAATCTAAGCATCCCACATCGATTTGTTATGAAAATTCTCCATTCTTGACTAAGTATAAGTAAGTTGTTACCTCTTTAGATTTTTAAAGTAATCGGGTTACCGGGTTAAACGGGTGAATCGTGTTAAACGAGTGAACCGGGTTAAACGGGTGAACCGGGTTAAACGGGTGAACCGGGTCAAAACCATTCGTTTATTTAACGGGTGTAAACGGGTCGTGTCGTGTCATTCGTTAAGTAAACGAATCGTGTATGAATTTCATTTTTCCACCCGTTTAGTAAACGAATCGTGTTTGGGTGGATGAATTTTTGACACGATTCGTTTATCACCCGACACGAACCCGGCTCGACACGACCCGTTGCCACCCCTAATTGATATAGTAGAGCTACGAATTTTGGGAAGAATATTTGGGGGATTTTGGAGAAGAATAAGGTGGATTTTAATGGAGATGAAGTGGGTCTTGCTTTGGAGCTTTGGAGGAAGCATTTGGTAACCCCATGAGGCCACCTTTGGAGGTGGGGGTTGCTCCTCCTACACCAACACCACCATTGAAGCCGTTAGAGGTGGGTGGACCTTAATCTTAATCTAAGATGCTATTTTATATTTGCAGTCTTGTAATTAGACTACTGAGTAGGGTGTAATTAGTTAAATAATATAATTATTGTGTAGAAGACAATAAACATTTTTATGAAATAAAAATGTCGAAAGAATGATTTTATGAAAAATTAAACATTTAATAAGATTGAAGAAATAAAAATTTCCTTTATACTCAAATAAATGTATTTTTGCAAGTATTATGATTCCTTATGATGAAGTGTATGTTTAAACCATGTAGTAGGATTTTTGGATTTAAAATCCATCTTCTCATGCATATAAACTTGTAGCATTTTGATATTAAATGTATAAACAAGTTTAGAGAAGGTTTTGTTAGGTTTAAACAATAAATAAGAAAAGTTATAATCTTAGTCTTCAAAGTGTGTGAAATTTGGACTAAAAGACATGATGAACATGGGATTATAAGACTACACATTTGGTAAAAAGAAATGGTATTTTCTTATAAAAGTAGTCATAAGTGTAAATGGATTTCTTGAATAAAGAAAGTAAAGAAATGAGTGTTTTGGGAAAATGTTGATAAAGGTGTTCATTAAGTATTAATGGGTAAACATGGGAAAGCCGGTGCATGTAACTTAGTATTGTTGACAGATATTTACACTTATGGAATTAAAAGGGGATTAAAGGTGTGAAAGTGTTTCCAATTAAGTAGAATATTACTCCAAGTGTAAAAAGGTGTTGAAGTGTTAAAACACTCAAGAAGTTGGTATGAATAACTTAATAGTGTTTTTGGTGAAATTAACACTTGAGAAATGGAGTAAAAGCTGATTTTATAAAAAAAAGGGTAAAATGGTAATTTTACTTAAAGTGGAACATTTTTATGAAATAAAAATGTTTGAAAGGGTGTTACACAAAGTGGTCCTAAACGAATATGATTTTTGGAGTAAAAAACCAAGGTTAAAGTGTAAAGGACATGAAATAGTATGATTTCAAAGTGTAACACAATTGGGGCGATAAAGTCCCGGATTTTGGCTTCGGTCGGGTAAAAAGGATATGTGGAATAATGTGGACATTTGTAAAATATTAAAATGCATTAAAAAGAACTACGATGACACCGGGATAAAGTAAGAAGGGCCCGGAGCCCTTGGGTGAAAAGCCCTAAATCACTAGCCAGAGCATATCGTGCGCATAGCCGGCGGTGTGAAGCCCGTGGAAGTATGCGATATAGGAAGATTCCGAGAAAAGATAAAGAAAATATGGAACATGTCAAGAAATGGGTTGTGTGGTAAAAATGTTTTAATACAACATAACTTGAATGAATGTAATAAATGTTCCGGTAAAGGTGAAATGGACAAGTAAATGCGTAAATCTATTAATGTTCATAAGATAAGGAAAAAGGGTAAATAAAGTGGGTAATTAGGTGGTTAAGTGACCTAAATGGTTAAACCCATATTTAACACAAGAATGTGTCGTAAAGGATTTTCAAAGATTGAACAAGTATTTTCTAACAGTGTGAATGCATGTGTTGAAATGGTGATTTTCAAGGAAAATACTAAAATATATTTGTATGAATAAAAACGGTTATTCTGGTAAAGGAATGGGTTTAGATAAATCTAGTGTAGTGGTTTCAAGTATTGAACCGGGTGTGTTAATTAAAGTAAGAAATGCTAAGTATGAGTAAATCAATTTTTCTTTTACAGGGTTAAAGTAAATAAATCTGGACAAGTAAGGTTTTCAGAAGTAAAACGGTTAATGCATTAGAACATCTGTGTGTGTGTGTGTGTGTGTGTGTGTGTGTGTGTGTGTGTATTTGTGTATGTGTGTGTGTGTGTGTGTGTGTGTGTGGAACCATATATATTTTTGCATGCATGTGGTTATAGCGTGTGGAACCATATATATTTTTTCATGCATGTGGTTCATTTCTATATTGCTTTGTAAATTCCCACTGGGCATAGACCCACACCCTCACTTTGTTACGACAGGTTGGACGCGAGTTCGTATTTTTAGGGCATTATATAGGTAGGTACTTTATTTAAATTTTACTTTAGTAGCCCTGTTTACTTGGACTTAGGGGTGCTCCCCGTGGGTCCCACATGTAGTTTATCTTGAAACGGGAATCGCATGCTAAACAAGTGAAACGTTAATTACAATAAAACTGGACTAGCAACATTATATAGGATTGTTACTTTGCACTTCACACGTAACGCTCAAGTCGGGCCAGGTTGACTATGGGTAACCCATAAATTCGGGTCGGGGAGTTACAAATGGTATCAGAGCACTAGGTTAAAGGTTCCTTTCGGGTGTAATGTGGTGAGGTCAGTATTATATCTTTCGGTGTCGATATTGGGTAGGGTCGGTCATGCTAGTTTGATGACGGTTTGGTTCGTGTCCTCGACGGTAAAGTCAAAGATGTTAGCACGGTAAGTGAATTAGTGCCAAGTGGCACGCGATCAAGTTGATGGTTACTAATCACTTTCGCATTTCTGATTAAAATTGTAGTAATTTACGTGTGTCAATACAAGCCTATAGTGGTGACACCGTAGTTGTTAGTGTGAGGTGCATGAGTTGAATTTTAATGCCATAGAATCGTTGGAGATGTTGATAGAATGAAACAACGCCCAATGGGCAAGTAGCACTAGTTGCATATACTCAATAGTAGAGGTTGATGGTTAGGGTGTCTTAATTAGGCACTAATGATTGGTGGTAAAAGGGGCATGTATAACCCTTAGGTACTACGCTTATGGGTAATTAACGTCGGTGATGTAATTAGGCAAATTTGATCCTTGGGGTGATATCGCAATTGATATCATTTCGGTGAACACATGAAGTTGTGTAAATTAATAGTGGCAACGCCATAATATTTTGTGTGAGAGGTATCGTGAGATGACTTTAATGATAAGAGTAGCCTTGTCAGTGGCAATAGTGAGTGGTGTACGCGGCGACCTAACGGTAAAGGTTCTGTATCTCATGTGTGGAGACTAAATAGTTTTGTGGCATTAATGAATATTTATTTGTGGTGAGAACATATTAGTTCCTTGGTTGAGGACTTAGGTTTAAATTTATTTGGGGTTGTAATGTGGAATTAAGGAAAAGGATCTCGTGCGACGTTCGTGGTGTGGGCGTTGGTGTTTGTAGGCAATGCCCGACGTCCCATATCCTACCAAGATTTATATAGTCATGTTAATTCGTAGATTGGCACTTGACACGACATTCGCATAGTGAGGCAATTTTGATTGCCATAATTGAATGGTCATTGAGAATTGGTTATGGCAGACCTTGAGTTTTATAGGCTGTTGGCGACATCATGTACCATGCCATAATTCATAGTAGCGTAGGTTGTGGTTTGTACGTGACTTATAGTCACAACCGTTTGGAAGAAAGGTTAGATTAGTATCTAAGTGTTGAAGCTTATTTAGCCTCTGAGGTAATGGTTAGGTGTGAGGCAATCCTAGTGTGTGAATAGTTCATAGGCACGTTATAAATATCGAATGTTATGGTGCCCTGGGGTGTTTGAGGATTAAGGTTCACTGTAGCAGAAGCTCGTAGACTAGTGTCCTTGCGAGCACCAAGTAACATCGATGTATGTATTGAATGGTTTAAGGAGTGCACCTATGATAATAAAAGTATAGATGATGAACCCTGTACAAGTAAGGTTTTCGGAAGTAAAACGGTTAATGCATTGGAACATGTATTTTCAAAGGTGTATATATATATATATATATATATATATTCTCATGCATGTGGTTGTAGCGTGTGAGTATTCTTTCTGCCGTTCATTTCTATACTGCTTTGTAAATTCTCACTGGGAATAGGCTCACACACTCGCTTTCTTATGGCAGGTTGGGTGCGGGTCCGTATTTTTAGGGCGTTATATATCTATATATATATATATATTCTCATGCATGTGGTTGTAGCATGTGAGTATTCTTTTTGCCGTTCGTTTCTATACTACTTTGTAAATTCTCACTGGGCATAGGCTCACACACTCGCTTTCTTACTACAGGTTGGGTGCGGGTCCGTATTTTTAGGGCGTTATATAGGTAAGTAATTTATTTAAATTTTACGTTAGTAGCTCTGTTTACTTGGACTTCGAGGTGCTCCCCATGGGTCCTACACGTATTTTATCTTGAAACTGGAATCGCGTGCTAAACAAGTGAAACGTTAATTAAAATAAAACCTTACTGTCAATATTATATAGGATTGTTCCATTGCACTTCACACCTAATGCTCAAGTCAGACCAGGTTGACTATGGGTAACCCATAAATCTGCGTCGGGGTGTTACAATTTGGGATGCGAAAATTCCTATGAAAATTTCAATAAACTTGTGGGAAATTGTAAACAATTACATTCCCACTGATGAAAATGTTAAGAAGTTAGGCATAAGAATGGGTTCCAGATGTCATATATGTAACAAAGAAGAAGAATCATCTTCTCATTTGTTCATTACCTGTTCAGTTGCCTTAAATTTATGGGATTTCTTTTCAAATTTAGTGGGATTGAGGCTTGATAGGAACAATATGTCCACAATTCTCCTTAGTTGGTGGCTGCAAGCAGGTAGTTCTGACTGAGAATTTTTTTTTGCCAAATCCATTCCTCTTATTGTTGTGTGAGAGATAAGGAAGGGTAGGAACAAAGCTTTATTTGAAGGCATCAAATTCAATTTGATCTATTTAAAGAATCAAACTGTGACATTAATCTCTAATTTGTTCAAAGGTTAATTCTTTGAAAGAAGAGGCTCATCTTTTTCTCAAGGTATAAAGGAGTTATTTGGTTTGAAATTCAAATCAAAATCAATCAATCTTGTTAAATTCAAATGAAATTTCCCACATGAAGGTAAGTCAAGCTAAATATTGATGGGTCTAGCAAAGGTAATCCAGACAAAGGATGCATGGGAGGTATAGTGAGAAGTGCCAAAGGAGAGATAGTTTTTGTTTATTCCAAAGAATAAGAGTGTACTAATAACTCTACTATGGAACTTAAAAGATTAAGCCTTGGAATTAAATTGTGTTTGCAAAGGAATCTTAAAGAGTTTGATATTGAAACTAATTCTTTATTTGTGATGAAGTTGATCAATAGGGAGTGGATACCTCCACGAAAACTTAAATTCTTTTTTGAAGCAATGATCTTAGATCTGACATAGTTTAATTATTCTATAGGCCGCTATTAAAGGGAATCAAACATGGTTGTTGACTGCCTAGCTAATGTTGGAGTTAACTTGAAAGGGGTTAACTTCTATGAGGGTGTAAAGTATCTTCCAAAGATGGTCAGAGGTGCTTAAAATTTAGATAAGATCAGTTGCTTCTATATTAGATTTGTGTTTCTTTGATTGCTTTTTTGTAATGGGGTTATTATAAAACCCCAAATTTATCTTTCTAAAGTTTTTGGTAATTGGCTCCCCCCCCCCCCCCCCCCCCCCCACACACACAAAGCTTTTTTTTTCTTGAGCTTGTTCTACCACTTGGAGAGGCTTTTTCTCTTTTAATTAATAATATGTGGGGGGGTTCCGTCCCTCTTCGCTAACAAAAAAGAAAATCCATAATTTCTTTTACATGTTAAATTTAGATTTTATGTAAAAATTACTACTTATACACGTGAAAGGGAAATAATAGATCTTATATGTCTTATAGTGTATAATAAGTGGTGATGATGATGATCTTCTTGAAATCTCATTTCTCATTTCTTCTTCTTTCGTTCTTCTTAACCTTGATTCTTCATTATTAATGGAGGTTTTAGTGACTGTATAGAGTATTGGGAGATGATGGTTATGAGAGTAAGGAGTTTGAGGCAAAAACAAGTGAAAATGATCATAACAGGGCTCTTAAAATAATACAACCAGACAAACCCGCAAGGGGCCACCGATGGGAACCTCGGTGGTCTCGCCCTTTAGTGCAAGGTCGTGGCTTCTCCCCTTTTTCTTTTCCTTTTACTTGTATTATGTTTAACTAAAAATCCTGATTGTTAATTAGCTAATTCTAAATCATTTCATCCCAAACATGTCTTAGCTTTCCTAAACTTTGTTGCCTAGTAAACACAAAAGACCGTATTATCCTTAGGTCTAAATTACTCAACCACTTAACTATTTAGCCCAACTTAACTAGTCCATGTTCACTATGCGTTAGCCTGATAATATTTTACATTCTTAGTCCCAAATAATATAATTTAAACACGACACAATTCACTATAATTTACCCTTATATTATTCAATCCATTTTCCAATTATATTATTTAATTAATTCCTTATTTTAATTATTTATAAAAAAATATGGGGTATTACACTTAGATTTGCAAAAAATACCAGCAAATTACAAGATATTAACTAAATGTACACAAGCCAAATAGTTTATGTTCTTATAAACGTTTATTATGATTTCTACACTACTCTTCATAACATTATTGCAGATTTCAAGATCTGAAACACTTATAATTGAAAACAATGTTTTTTTTTTATATCTGACCCAAAAACTTTTAGATTTAAATGTTTAAATAGTTTTAAAAATTTTATAACATATTACTTTACACCTAAACATAACTTCGTAAAATATCAGTTTTGAAACCTTGCAAAGGTTTGTATGAACCTTAATCCTTATTATAGAGTCTATCATGAGTTAAAATACTAGATTAGGTTTACGGATTTACAAAAATGTAAAACCTATGAACCATATCTCTTTTTGTGCACTAGAGATGGTGATTTGATCAAGAGATCAAGATCATGTGTAATATGGACTTACATGTAACAAAAACCCCTTCAAATACCAAGATTATCACACCACATAATATCTTTTTTTTAGTGTATAATCCCTCTATATTCTCTTTATTCTCCCCCACTCTATTCGTTTCTCTCAGTTCTCTCCATTTTCATAATTTTATTCCCCTAAATAAGCTTTATCTCTCTCTCTATGGCTTTCTGTCAATAATCTCCAAAAAATATTGTGTAAGATACATCGTTTGCTTTTATATCAAGAGAGAATAAGACGGTTACTGGGGTTTAATATGGAATATCATGTTAAACTCTAATTGGTTAAAGGAAATCCAGCGGTTGAAAATAATGCGTTTCAAACACACTGATCGATAGTGATAAGTGAACCATGACATGATATGATTTGTCAGTTAACGAAGACAGGAATTGACCTTATAACCCTTGGATCTATATGTTTAATCAGCGTTTTTTAATCAATATCACATTTATAAGACACAGAGAAAACACATGATCCATGTGATGTGTTGGTTTTAAGACGTATTGTAAGAGCGAGATTTTATAATTCTTCTTAGTTTAGATATTTTTACAGATCCCTTTACATACCAAATACTACATCCATGTGCTTCCATAATCTTTGAAGACGTGTAGTGATTGAGCAACATTCCGAAGTTCAAGCTGTCAAAACCATCGTGACACTATTTGGAAGTATATGGTATAAAGGTTTTTTGATTTAATCGTACACATTTTATTCTGGGATGTGTTTTAATTTATTAGAGGCTTTTTACTAAAAAGACTTTTCAAAATAAAACCTTTTTTTGTTTTTATCACGTTGGAACGCGTTTTGACTGTCATTAGAACGAGACCTAGTTCTCGTTAGAAGAAGTTGTAGTTCGTTCGAACGAAGGTTTGGAGTTAGTTAGAATGTGTACCAAGTGGGTTTCCAACGTCTGTTCTCTACCCGACAGAGAGACGGGTCACCTATTAAAAGGTCGTTGGATGTTTTTTAGAAAAATCTAAGTTGTTCGTTCGAATGAGTCTTAACCTCGTTAGAACGAAAGCTTAATTTCATTCGAATGAAAACCCATTTTCATTCGAACGAAGTCCGCCGCCTTAATCTTCGCATTTTATATAAATTGGACTTTTGTGGACTGATTTTCTTATAATTTTTGGCAGAAAAAAAAAATTCCATTCCTATCCCAAAAGTCTCATAAGTTTAGTTTTTCGAAAACACTTTTGGTTTTCCAAATCACATTCCCAAGGATGATTTGTTGAGTTTAGTCAAACCCTAGTTACACATATATAATCAAACCCTTGTAGAGTGTTGCTCTGCTGCTGATCTTTATAGATATTTGATCTCTACTGCTGAAGAAGAAAGGATTATGTATCCTGAGGCAGATCAGTGAATACCGAGGCAAGAGCTGCTTGCTGTGGACGGTGCTGGACTGTGTCGTAGATGTTAAATATTTGAATATCATTATAGTGTTATACTTAGTCTATCTCTAAGTAGTCTGTATATCGTTACGTGTCTATCACATCTTAAACAGTGTTGAAAAAAGTTTTGCCCGAAAGGGATTTTTTCTCAAATCTTCTTTTTCGTGTGTTTGGTTTGATTGCTTGGTGTGATACTTTAGCTTCAGAATTTATCTTGCATGCACATTTAATTCTAAACATGATAAAATTTGGAAAAAATTATATTTTTGTGCGTGTGACCTAAGATACAAGTGAATTCATATAACTCTGCGTTTTCAAATTCGTATCAGAGATGGTTACACTAATTTATTATGTGGTCTTTATTTTGGGATTAAATGGATAATTTGTTTAATAGGGTTCCTATTTTTTATGGGTCAAATTATGCATATTGGAAATCTCGAATGAGGTCAGCACTAAAGTCGATTGAGGAGCGAGTTTGACTTGTTTGTGAAAGAGGATGGACACCACCCACTATGAGTAATGACAATGTCGTAAGTCTTAAACCTGTCACTGCCTGGACTGATGATAATTTTAAATGGAGTAATTTTAACTCCCATGGCTTGAGTGAAATTTATGGTTCCGCCACACTTGACAAGTTTCGTCACATTATGACGTGTACCACATCTAAGGAAGCGTAGGATACCCACCAACTCACTCACGAGGGTACCGACGTTGTGAAAGCTTCTAAGCTACAAAATATCACTACACAGTTTGAGACCATTACTATGCTAGATACTAAGACTTTCGATCAGTTTTATGCACATTGATCTGATATAGTCAATTACATCTTTAATTTGGGTGAGAGAATTCCTTAGATGAGAGTTATGTGTGACACCCCACTTATTATAATAACGGGTGGCCAGCCCGATACTAAGATAAAACAGGAATCTCAAGTGAATCATTCTCAGCATTAACTGTCAAATAGACTAAAAGTAACTAACCACCCAATATTCAGAATAAACGGATGCAAAAAAAATTTCAAAACATATAGAACATTCAGACCATATACAACAACAGAAAGTGATCATATATATATATATACAACATATACAACAAAAGAATATACCCGAATAAGATGTCAGGAAACAAACTATACAATATCAAGTATCTGAGAAAGGTAAAAGGAACAGATCATACAACGCTTGGGTATACACACCCGATTTACAAATATGGATCCTTAACTAGATATACAAAAAGGAGATACGACGCTATCAAAATCTTGCAACATCCCACACATGTTGCAGGTCCATATACTCTGGAATGAAACTCAACCTTGGAGTCCTTGTGGAGGAACACCTAAAAGATATAATAAAAGAAAAGAATAAGAAAAGATAGATACGGGTCAGCGCTCGTTTGAAAATATTTTTTTTAGCAAAAGAATTAAAATGCATAATAATTATGAATGCATGATTCCATAATTTAAATTAGTGTCGCCCTATCTTGAGACTCATACTCACCCTTCAACTATAGAGCGCACCTAAAGGTATGCATTCTAATCTTAATTAAGTTGCCTAACTCATCCAGGGATAACTCACCTTCAAGCCTACGCATTAACCCCACTTGCGTATCCAGATTACCCATAACATAACCATTCAATATCATTCTAAATGATTATATACTAGTTCATTTCTTAATAACTTTCTCTAGTTATAAGTGTAAGATATCACACGTTATCTTCAAGTCTGTATGATATTAATCTTGCTATAATACACGATAAATCATCACTACCAAGAACACATACATAACACACATAATATATGTATACTAACCATCCCTCGGAGCTTTACTCAATGGATGCGGTCTCTATAATGCTATCATCTTCCAGGGAATTTCTCACATACCATCCTAGGTTACCAAAGGTCGGACTCTCACACCGACTTAGCATAAACGTAGGGGAAGTGGCCATAGTTCCTCACTGGAAATAAGACAAATCATACCCCAAGACGTCTTACCCCTGATAAATACCACACAATAAATAAATGGACGCTATGACCTGGGGACTATATGCTCCCTGCTCCTCAAGCCAGGTGCCTCACTCACATCGCACAACTTTCCATGATAGAACTAGAGGGGTATGTAACACATAATATATATATATATATATATATATATATATATATACAAACTATCTCATATCCAAATGTATATATCAATAATCCCGGTTATGTGTATGTCACAAATCACATTTGCTGAAAATCCACAGAATTATTCCCAATTCATTTTATGATTCAATTGCTCACTTCCACCTTTATCATCAATTATACATATGATTTATCATCAATTTTAACATCATTAAGGGTACACGACCTCTCTCTCATTGGCCCGTATTCATCCTTAAGAGAATTCATATCACTAGGAGAATTCATTAACAAAATCGGCATAATAAACTTCCAAATATACCTCCACATTCGTCTCGATGTATCCCCAACATCATCTCAGATCGTAGACCCACATTTTATTTCATAAATGTGTTTACCGTATCATATTAAAAGGTTCCTAAACACTAAACCCAATTGGAGAGGAGTATAACAAATTCTAGAAAACCACTCTAAAACATCAAGATTTCGAATCGATTCGCCCATGTCCGAATCGATTCGCCTTATGCAGAGAATCGATTCGCCAGTCTGCGAGTCGATTCGGTCCAAAGGACATGACACTTCTGCATAAGCTGAATCGATTTGCACTTGGCCAAATCGATTCGATTCCAAGACCTGATACTTATGCCTTACACCGAATCGATTTGCTAAGGGGCGAATCGATTCGGGTCTGCAGAATTCCAAAGTTCTCCCACTTTCTGCATAACCCATGCAATTAAAACCACAATTCATCACCTTTAACCATAAAAACTCCCATTCCAACCAAATTTTAACATCATAGATCAACCTAAATGTGATCCCAACCATCTTTACACCATCAAACCCATACATACACATCAAATACTAGATTTCAACATAAAATCTAGGGCTTTATCATATATACTCAACATCACCATAATTTATCCACAACTTATGAAATAAATAACACATATAATCATTTTGCAAGTTTAATCACTTGCCTCAAATTCGTAGAGTCTGAATCTTACTCGAAATCGCGGATTTAACCGGAAATTTCCAAAGCTCCATGGTTTTCTCCTATTTTCTCCTCTTTCTTTGTTCTCTCAAAGATGGGTTTTCTTACTTGAGATTATTAACCCTCATACGAGCCTAATAACCCTTAACGCAATAAAACTCAACTTTAAAATGATAATACACTCTTAAAATGACTCGTTTACCCCAATTCGAGTCAAACTAGCCAAAAAGACCCTGAAACCCAATTTAAACACCCCGGGCTGTCATTTTGACTATCTCGGCCCTTCCGAGATCAACCGTGCACTCCAAATGATCATCTGAGACTCCGAAAATAAAAATCATCTCCCAACCTCATATAACTCACTCAAATATGCCCTGGTTGAGAAATAACTATTTCCTTCCGCCAATATACACACATACGATGTAATAGCATACAACATGATTTTATTTACATTATCACACTAGTAAATATACAATTCGGATAACTATTAACTTTCTACCCAAATTAATATATATGTTACATTGTCATTTTTAATTCTCAATTATATTAAATCACACATATACAAGCTAATTTTATATAAAAATAAATATATGAAAGTAAGGGGTATTACATACTCCCCCCCCCCCCCCCCTTACAGAGGAATTTCGTCCTCGAAATTTATGCGTACCTTATGGAAAGAGGTAAGGATACTTGGCTTGCATAACATCCTCTCGTTCCCACGTTGACTCATCGACATTATGGTGCCCCCATTGGACTCGAACTAAAGGCACTACCTTCGATCATAGCCTATGCTCACTACGGTCTAAAATGGCAATCACTTATTCTTCATATGAGATATCAAGTTGCAATTCAATTTCTTCTGATAGAACATGCCAATACGCACTCTCACTTCTTCTATATCTATTCAATGATGAAATGTGAAATACATCATGGATTCTCTGTAAGTATATGCCACAAGACCTATCCGCTCAATAATTGAAAAAGGCCCTACATAACTTGGCGCAAATTGCCTTGCTTACCAAATTGCATCACACCTTTAATAGGGGATACCCTTAATAACACTTGGTCTCCCACTTCTAACTCCACATGCCTACGATCCGCATCAGCATAACTTTTTTATCGGTCTTGCGCAACCCGTATGCGGTTCAAAACAAGTTCAATTTTTGCCGAAGTGTCTTGGATTACCTTTGATCCAAGAAGTTTATTATTCATGACTTTCAACCAACATCTGGGTGAACAACATGGGCGACCGTACAATGTCTCATAAGGCACCATATATATGGTAAACTGTTAAGAATTATTATAAGCAAATTCCACCAGCGGTAGGTATTGCTCCCAACTTCCCCCAAAATCAAGTATACACATTCTGGGAATATCTTCTAACATTTGATTTACTCGCTCAGTTTACCCATCGGTTTGGGGATAGTATGCAGTGCTCAACTGCAATTCAGTTCCCATTGCTTCCTAGAAACTCTCCCAAAAATGGAAGATAAAGATTTTATCTCGGTCGGACACAATATTAATCGTCACTCCATGCAATCGCACAATCTCTGCTATAAAGAATTGGGCATACTGCGCCATCGTGAAATCCGTTCTCACTGGTAAAAAATATGTCGACTTAGTCAAACGATCCACTATAACCTAGAGTCATGACTATGTTGTGTCATAGGTAATCCCGTGATAAAATCCATGGAGATGATTTCCTATTTACATACTGGAATCTCCAACGGCTGCAACATTCTGAAAGGTCACTGTTGGTCTTCTTTCACCAATTTACAAGTGGTGCATTGGGAGAAGAACTCGGCTATGTCCCTTTTCATACCTGCCCACCAGTATTGTCGACGCATGTCCTGATACATCTTGTCTCAGCCTGGATGAATCGCAAATTTTGATCCATGAGGCTCTGACATAACAGCATGTCGTAAATCCCTATCGTTTGGGAGTACCAATCTCCCGTTCAAACGTAATCCACCCTCAGAACAGATAGAATAGGATTCCACTCCCTCCGTCAATAATTTGTGCACCCTGTCTTGGTAATCCTTATCTTCAGCTTGAGCTTTCACCACCCGTATCACCATCTCGGGTGTGACTGCCAACACTGCCATACATGCTCTGGCCACTGCATTATCCTGGTTAAGTTCCTACCACTTGGATTTCCATTCTTCTACTAATTTCCCATAGACGATTCAACGCATCAGCTACTACATTAGCTTTCCTCGGATGGTATGGATATCAAATTGATAATCCTTTACAAATTCCAACCACCTATGCTACCTCATATTTAGATCTTTCTGGGTGAACAAATATTGTAGCGACTTGTGATCCGTGAAAAGACTGGATTTCTCCCCCAGGAGATAATGCCTCCATATTCTCAATGCAAAGACTATAACAACCAACTCCAGATCATGTGTAGGGTAATTTCTCTCATAAGGCTTGAGTTTGCGGGACGCATAAGCACTTGCTCTGTCCTCTTGCTATAGCACACCCCTATTCCCTTAAGAGATGCATCAGTAAAGACTAAATACTTCACTCCCACTTTAGGCAACGCGATAATGGGTGCCAAAGTCAATCTATCCTTTAGCTCATCAAATGCTAATTGATAGTGATCATCCCATACGAACTGCACTCCCTTCCGTGTCAAATTCTTCAAAGGGCTGATAATCTTAAAAAAAACTTAATAAAACGACGATAATTCACCGCAAAACCCAAGAAACTACGGATCTCCATCGGCATCATGGGCTGACCCCACTCCCTCGCCGCTACAACTTTACTTGGGTCCACAAAAATACATTTCTCTGACACCATGTGACCCCAAAACTGCACTTCTTGTAATCGAAACCCAAATTTCTTGAACTTGGCATATAGTTGATAGTACCGTAATGTTTGCAGAACCAACCGCAAATGCTCCTCATGCTCGCCCTCTGTCCGAGAATAGATAAGGATATCATCGATGAACATAATCATAAACTGGTCCAAGAAATCACGAAAGACCTTGTTCATTAGATCGATTAACACTGCACGGGCATTGGTTAACCCAAATAGCATAACCAAAAACTCACAGGATCCGTAATAGGTCAAAAATGCAGTCTTGGAGACATCTTGCTCTCTAATACGAAGCTGGTGATACCCCGTACGCTAATCTATTTTTGAGAATAAGTGACCCTTCTCAATTAATCAAATAAATCATCAATTCGAGGTAATAGGTATTTATTTCGGATTGTCATCGTATTCAACTCTCGGTAATCTACACACAACCATAGAGAATCATTCCTCTTTTTCACAAACAACATAGGGGCTCCCCATGGTGACGTACTTCGATGAATAAAGCCCTACCCCAAAAGCTGCTGGATTTGGTCATGTAACTCCCTCATCTCCAAAGGAGCCACACGATATGGAGCTCGCGTAATTGGCCTAGTCCCAGGCACTAGGTCAATGACAAACTCGATCTCATGACTTGGAGGTAAGCCTAGAATTTTTGGGAAAACATCAGCGAACTCCCTGACCATCGGAATCGAATATAAGGAAACAACCACTTCCTGCGAAGTCTCCTCTTTGATATAATATAAATGGGTGCTCAAAACTCCCTCTGGAGGAAGCATGGCAACCAAATACATCTCCTGTCCTGGAATGGCAAATAAAATGGACTTCCCAATGCAATCCACCATAGCCCTATATTGTGCCTACCAGTCCATACCCAAAATAACATAGTACCCGATCATATCTAACACGAGTAAGTCAGCTGCTAGACTCAACCTTCAGATATTTATCTCCACCCATATGGACTGGACAAGCGCCCCATTACCTAAAGGAGAATCAATACACATAATAAGACTATCGGATGACTCTAACAATCCTGCTGCACCTGTAAAATGAACAACTATGAATGAATGGGATGCTCTCGTATCAAATAATACCCGACCCATATGCCCATGGATAGGGAACATACCATCAACAGTTGGTGAAGGGGATGCACCTGCGATAATATCGTATTTTGGACGTTATAAACTCGTTTATACTGCATTTGTCCCACTGCGGTGGGACAATTGGAACAGGTGGTGGAGGTGGTACAGGCGCCTGTTGAATTTATTGAGCTTCCGGTAATTGTACCCTATTCTACTGTAGGCACTCTGACTTTCTATGACCCACTTCCCCACACTGATAGCACCGACCTATAAAATTCTCCTGTGTCTGGCCCTGCTGCCTGAATTTGGGTTTCCCTTGCAGCTGGACCTGACGACCTCGGCTCGGTTGACCTCCCTTATTGTTCCTTCGACCTGCCTAGCCCTGGGAACATTCTGTTGTTGCTGCTGTTGGGGCCCTTGAAAATTCTGCCTATAACCACCACCATCAAATCTGAAGCCTCCTGAACGCTGCCTCTTAGTTGAATCCCCTGAATGACGATCTCGCACCTTCTGCTTATTTCCCTATGGTTGAGCCTGTTGTGCCCCACTGGCACCATCTAATCTCGACTTACTCGATGATCCCAAGTCCATAAACTTCTTACTCCCCTTAAAATGTAGACGGTGATCCTGACAATGTAACAACGCAACATTCATTACATCTATAAATGTTAACAAGGTCGGGTTCCCCAACAGATGTTAACGAATTCTCCAATTCAAACCTCTCATAAACTTTAAAATTCTCTTCTCCTTCGTATTTACCTCATCGGGCATAAAATTCTCCAGGTGGGTAAATTCTTCTTCATACTCAACCAGTGTTCGGTCTCCTTGAGTTACACCAACAATCTCCTTGTCATCTCGATCTGAAATGCAGGAGAAAAATACTTATGATCAAAACGTACCTAAAATTCTGATATGGGCATTATATCTATCTGCTCAGAGGTAGTAACCGACTCCAACCAATGGAGAGCCACACCCACCAGTTTAAAGGTGGCGAGTATTTGCTTCCGAACCTCACTGAATTCAACCATTCGAAGATGCCGTTGAATATCCTTTTTCCATTGACTTGCAATAATCACATCAGCTCTCCCCGACAATTTCGGAGGATATCCTTTCTGAAAAACTTCTCGTACTCTCTCCCACGTGGATGGCCTCGTGTGGGTTTAAGCTACCAGAGCTGCAGGCTATTGCTGAGCCTGAGGAAGATGTTATGCCATCGTGGTCATGGCATCATTGACTACTTGTGTCACAATATTGACAACTTTAGCTACAATCATAGTCCCCTAAAGCATTTGGGGTTCCACATTCTCAGCCCCTCTGTTTGCCCTGGTCGGGTGACCTTATTTTGGTGGCATCTGAAATAAGGACAAACTATATTAGCCCACAGTTCAAGCAAATGGTCATAGCAAAAGATCCTCAAAGCATAATGAACACAGCAGTCCTAATAATAGGGCACTATCTAAAAAACACTACGGTAGAACATAGCTAATCCGCACAGATCCTAAGACTCTAGACCCTGATGCTATGATACCACCGGTGACACCTCGCTTATAATAATAACGGGTGGCCAGCTCTATACTAAGATAAAACATGAATCTCAACTGGATCATTCTCAGCATCAACTATCGAATAGACTAAAAAGTCACTAACCACCCAATATTCAGAATAAACGGATGCCAAATTTTTTCCAAAACATATAGAACATTCAGGCCATATACAACAATAGAAAGTGATCATATATATATATATATACACACAACATGTACAACAAAAGAATATACCTGAATGAGTTATCGGGCAACAGACTATACAATATCAAGTATCTGAAAGATAAAAGGAATACATCATACAACGATTGGGTATACACACTCGATTTGCAAATGTGGATCCTTAACTAGATATACAAAAAAGGATATACGACTCTATCAAAATCCTGCAACATCCCACACATGTTGCAGCTCCATATACCCTGGAATGAAACTCAACCTTGGTGTCCTTGTTGAGGAACACCTAAAAGATATAATAAAAGAAAAGAATAAGAAAAGACAGTTACGGGTCAGCTCCCGGTTGAAAATATTTTTTTAGCAAGTGAATTAAAATGCATAATAATTATGAATGCATGATTCCATAATTTAAATTAGTGCCACCCTCAATTGAGACTTATACTCACCCCTCAATTATAGCGCGCACCTAAACGTATGCATTATAATCTTAATTAAGTTGCCCAATTCATCCAGGGATAACTCACCTTCAAGCCTACGCATTAAGCCCACTCGCGTATCTAGCTTGCCCATAACATAAACATTTAATATCATTCTCAATGATTATATACTAGTTCAGTTCTTAATAACTCTCTCTAGTTATAAGTGTAAGATATCACACGTTAACTTCAAGTTTGTATGATATTAATCTTGCTATCATACATGATAAATCATCACTACCAAGAACACATACATAACACACATAATATATGTATATTAACCATCCTTAGAGCTTTAACTCGATGGATGCAGTCTCTACAATTCTATCATCGTCCAGGGAATTTCTCACATACCATCCTGGGTTACCAGTGGTCGGACTCTCACACCGACTCAGTATAAACCAAATTACAAACGCAGGGGAAGCGGCCATAGTTCCTCACTGGAAATAAGATGAATCATACCTAAGACGTCTTACCCCTAATAAATGACACACAATAAATAAATGGATGCTATGACCTGGGGACTATACACACACACACATCGCGCAACTTTTCATGATAGCACTAGAGAGGTATGTAACACACACACACACACACACACACACACACACACACACACATATATATATATATATGTGCACATCATATATACAAACTATCTCATATCCGAATGTATATATCAATAATCACGACTATGTGTATATCACTCATCACACTAGCCATTAATCCACAAAAGTATTCCCAATTCATTTTATGATTCAATCGCTCACTTGAACCTTTATCATCAATTACACATATGATTTATCATCAATTTTAACATCATTAAGGGTACACGACCTCTCTCTCATTGGCTCGTACTCATCCTTAAGAGAATTCATATCACTAGGAGAATTCACTAACAAAATTGGCATAATAAACTTTCGAATATACCTCCACATTCGTCTCGATTTATCCCCAGCATCACCTCATATCATAGACCCACATTTTTATTTCATAAATGTTTTTACCGTATCATATTAGAAGGTTCTTAAACGCTAAACCCAATTGGAGAGGAGTGTAATAAATTCTAGAAAATCACTATAAAATAGCAAGATTTTGAATCGATCCGGCCCTGTCCGAATCGATTCGCCTTATGCCGCGAATCGATTCGCCAGTCTGCAAAGCGATTTGGTCCAAAGGACATGACACTTCTGCATAAGCCAAATCGATTCGCACTTTTTCAAATCAATTCGGGTCCAAGACTTGATACTTCTGCCTTACACCGAATCGATTCGCTAAGGGGCAAGTTAATTCGGGTCTGCAGAATTGCAAAGTTCTCCCACTTTCTGCGTAACCCATGAAATTAAAACCAAAATTCATCACCTTTAACCATTAAAACTCCCATTCCAACCAAATTTTAACATCATAGATAAAGTGATCCCAACCATCTTTACGCCATCAAACCCATACATACACATCAAATGTTAGATTTCAACATAAAATCTAGGGTTTTACCATATATACTCAACATCACCATAATTTATCCACAAATTACGAAATAAATCACACACATAATCATTTATCAAGTTTAATCACTTGCCTAAAATTCATAGAGTCTGAATCTTCCTCAAAATCGCGGATTTAACCGAAAATTTCCAAAGCTCCAAGGTTTTCTCCTATGTTCTCTTATTTCTTTGTTCTCTCAAAGATGAGTTTTCTTACTTGAGATTACTAACCCTCACACGAGACTAATAACCCTAACTCAATAAAACTCAACTTTAAAATGATAATACACTCTTAAAATGACGCGTTTACCCCAATTCGAGTCAAACTAGCCAAAAAGACCTCGGAATCCAATTTAAAACCCCCGAGTAGTCATTTTGACTATCTCGGCCCTTCCGAGATCAACCGTGCACTCCAAATTATCATCCGAGACTTCAAAAATAAAAATCATCTCCCAACCTCATATAACTCACTCAAATATGCCCCCGTTGAGAAATAATTAATTCCTTCCGCCAATATACACACATACGACGCAATAGCATGCAACATGATTTTATTTACATTATCACACTAGTAAATATACAATTCGCATAAGTATTAACTATTCTACCCAAATTAATATTTATGTTAAATTCTCGTTTTTAATTCTCAATTATATTAAATCACAAACATACAAGGTAATTTAATATAAAAATAAATACACGAAAGTAAGGGGTATTACATTATGAAAAAGATTTTGAGATCCCGGTCGTCTTGTTTTATTCCTAAAATCATGATCCATAATTCGTTGCGAATTTTATATACGCTTGGTTAGAAGAACTTGAAGACCTTCAAACTTACGAAATCAATATGTTCACCTAAATTCAAAAGAAAAAGGAAATAGGGATTACTTTGAAAGCCCGTTCTAAAAAGAAAGTGGAAGTCTCTTTTGACTTAAAATTTGCTTTTAAACTTGATGATCTTACCATTTTTTGTGAAAAAGTTTTAAAAAATTCTTAAACTAAGAAAAGAAAATTATTCCAAAGAAAATAAGGTTTTGAGAAAGATAAGAATTTTATATTGGGCAAAAACGGTTTTGAAAAATCGAGAGGATAAATTCCTAATAAAGACGGGGAGAGATACTATGAGTGCGAGGGTAAGGGTCATTGTTGATGCCTATAAGATAACTAAAGCCCACGAGTGTGCTACGGGGCTAAAGAGACAGGGCAAAGGCAAACACGCCTACAATGCCACCTTTAACGATAGCGATGTCGAGTTGGTGGATTCCAGAGATGAATCACCGTATGGATATATAACTTCACCATGTTCATGGCCAGTCATGTTAGCACATCGAGTATGTCTCATGACGATGAGGATGTTTATAAACATGATGACCTCGGCAGTGATTCTAGTCATTTCGAAGAGAGTGAGGGACGTGATAATTTGAGTGAGGGAGAAAGTGGCCTCCGACGCACCTACACCAAACTTTATCCTGAGTCCTTTAAAGTGAAAAGGCAAAATAAAAATTTGGCACTTAGGGTTTTATCTCTAGAGAGAGTTGAAAGAGTCGAGAGAGAGTGAGACCTCCATGAGAGTTTCTTTGAGAGAGTGTGTTATTTTAGTGTAGCGGGAAAATAGTGACTTGACCAACAAAGAGGCCAATCTTACGAGAGATCTTCAAGATTCATTAGAGACTCATGGAACTTTAAGCCCTTATATCCCAACTCGATAAAGATCTCAAATATGCTCGGGAGGTCAAGGTTACTATCGAGGATACATCGAAGAAGGTAGGAAAAATGTTCTTCAATCTAGATTTAGGTTTTAGGGAGAGGTAAGGAATAGGGTACGACAGTGTATCCACTGCTCATATCGCACTCGAATCGATTCCTAAGTTTGTGGTGGATCCATATGGCCCTCGATCGAACCCACCAAAGAAACTTCAACCTAAACGAGCTAACCAAGGTATACCCAAGCAAGTCTATGTTTGTACTCATTAAAAAATGAGTAGTCACCTTAGGGAATTTTTCTATAAGTTAGGAATAAATCAACGTACACATACTCCCGCACACTGCTATAGCAACTTTGTTAGTTATAGAATGCAAATTGAGTTCCTAGTCACCACTTCTCAAATATTAATGGAAGAATTTCAAATGATGTTTATGCCTCTTGAAAACGCTTCCAATGCTACGACTAGAGCCAGCGATAATAAGGGAAAATAAAAGGTTACATCCACTTGGGTACCTAAGCATGATGATAAAGCCCTTTTTCTTCATGTTGCGCTCAAAGTTCAAGATACTTCCCAATAGTATTTTGATAGTGGGTGCTCTAGCCACATGACCGGTGACTAGTCATATTTTATCGACCTTGTAGATCGCAAGGAAGGCAAAGTCAACTTCAGAGATAGGAGTAGGTCGAGCATTTTAGGAGGTGGTTGTGTTAAGATACTCGATTTTCCTAAGCTAGACAATATATTGTACGTCGAAGGGTTGAAAGTTAACTTAATTAGCATAAGCCAACTCTTCAATGCAAACTTTGTAGTAAAGTTTGATCGGTTCGAGTGTAACATTTATGATCAATTCGATGAACTATTATTATAAGGAATGAGGACCGAAGATAATTGCTATGGGATCATTCCCAAGTCCTCCTCTGTGTGAAATAATGCAAAAGTCTCCTCTATGGACCTTTAGCATCAATGATTAGGACATGTGAACTTTAGCGATCTTGAGAGATTAGTGAAGAAAGACCTAGTTCGTGGCTTACCATCACTTGAGAAACTAACTTCCTCAGTTTTTGGTCTTTGTCAACAAGGAAAAAAAATTTAAAATCCCCATCGGAAGTTGAATACCATTACTACCTCTCGTGTGTTAGAGTTGATACACATGGATCTTATGGGTCCTACACGTGTAGAGAGCATTGGTGGTAATAAATACATTCTCGTGATGGACAATGACTTTTCGAGATACTCTATCGTGGGTTTTGTTAGAGAAAAGTCTGATGCATTTAAGTTCCTAAAAACTAAGTATCATGTCTTACAAAAACAACACGGTGTCACTAATAATCAAATGCATAGTGACAACACCATTGAATTTAAAGAAGTAGAAGTGGATATCGATTGTGTTGGAGTGGGCATCAAACATGATTTTTGGTCATTTGTACTCTTCAACAAAATGGGATAGTTGAGAGGAGGAATCAAACGATTTAAGAGATGGCTAGATTCATGATTCTTGGTAGAAACGTGCCTAGACTTTTTTGGGCAGAGGCGGTTAATACCACATATCATATCGTGAATAGGGCATATCTTTATCCACACGCGTTACACACGCCATATGAGTTGGGGATAGGGAAGAAACCAAACCTATCATTTTTTTGAGTTTTTAAGAGTCCTTGCTAAATTTTGAGAGATAGAGATCACTTAGGAAAGTTAAACTCCTGAAGTTATGAGAGGATATTTTTAGGATATTCATCATCAAGTAGGGCTTATAGGGTGTTTAAACTTTCAATATATAAGGTTATCGAGTTAATTAACATCACGATTAGAGCCAACAAGTCGCCTATATCTACTGATACAAACCTCGAGTGTGAGAATGATGAACTGTCGGTGATTATCTCATCATTCCCCATACTACCCTGGTAGACCTCACACTTGATTTAGAGGATCCACCCTCTTTGGTTTAAAGTATTCGTGACCCTTCCGACATACTTGGTGATCCTACACTAGGTGTCAAGTCTCACACTCAACTTGAGAATGTGGTTAGCTACTTTTGCTACACCTCCTTAGTAGAGGCCATGAATATGAAAGAAGCACTCAAGGATGAGCATTGGATATACACTACGCAAGATAAGTTTTTTCAATTTTCTAAGAACGATGTCTGGGAGTTAGTCCCCCGACCTAGCGAGACTAATGTGATTGGTACCAAGTGGATTTATAAGAATAAGATGGATGAAATTGGTACCATAGTTCGCAAGAAGGCTAGGTTGGTCGCTCAAGGCTACACACATATTAAGGGTATAGACTTTGATGATACATTCTCTCATGTTGATAGAATTGAGTCTATTTGCTTACTAATAACCATAGCATGTCATCTACGATTCAATTTATACTAAATGGATGTCAAAAGTTCCTTCTTTAATGTCATTCTACAAGAGGAAGTGTACATGGAATAACCAAAGGGGTTCGAAGATCCAAAGCAATTGGGCCACATATTTTATCTTAAAAAGGCCTTGTATGGTTTGAAATAAGTAACTCGTGTTTAGTACGAGAGGCTCACTTCTTATCTTTTAGCTCACAGATTCAAGAGAAGGGGAGTGGATACGATGTTTGTAACACCCCGTATTTCTAAGTAAATTGGAATTTAATTAATTTGGCTATTTTAAATTATACGTGTGTCATAATTTAATTGGATTAAATATTATGTGTTGATTAAAATATTAATCGGGAGAGAAATTATTAATGTTTATTGAATAATTACTAAGGGAATAGTGATTAAGTATTTTACGTCATAACGAGTGATAGTAATGTGACAGTGTTATACCTCAATCGGGAGTAGAGTGTAAACTAGCTGAGGTCGAGATAGAAAATTATTGTAGAGCGACTTGGAAGGTGATTTCGAGGTCACGGTTGGTTCCGAATGGATTGAAATAGTCAGAATAGTGTACATGGGTGTCCTGATTGGGTCTCGAGGTGATTTTAGACCAAATCGACACCAAATAAGGGCGTTTTGGTCATTAAAGAGTCTAGGGTATATGGAACTCCAAAAATTTAAGAAGTATATCAACCCCTTTTGAGTGAGAGGCTAGGGTTACAACACTTTAGAGACAGAGGAGACCATAGGAGAGGAAGAGGAGAAGGAAACTAGGCCTTCCCACACCGTTTTGCACCACGGACATCGTCGGAATCGAGATCGGAGCAAGGGAAGATTAACTCCATCATCAATTAACAAAAGTCATACCTATTGGATCAATGTAAGTGTTTAACTTAAAATATTTGCCCATGTGGTGTAGGGTTTTTAATTTCATCATTTCAATTATGTTCTTGGGATTTAACCGAATAAAACTCATGATTTGGGATGGGATTGCATGTAGAATAAATCCACATATGTAGAGGGCATGAAATCAGAATACATGTGATAATTATTATGGGAGAAATCTGGGAAAATTGATGTATATCCATGAAGAACACATAAACTAGGGTTTTATAAATATTGAGGTTTAATCAGTTCTTGGATAGATTTATTTTGGATTTGGTGTGTTATTAACGTTAGAAATCACCCCTAGATACATAAGTGATGTTTGGCTATGGTGGTTGGGATTTTGGGAAAGATCCATGAAGGTTTGAGGGGTTAAACATGGAGAAAAACGTATTTGGGATAAAGCTGCCAAAACCCAGGGTCGATCGATCGATCATGGGATGTCGATCGATCGACCAAGGCTGAAATGAGAACTTTTGTTTATTTGCAAAGTTTCTTTGCCAACGTTTTTGGGGAACCTTGGTGATGTTATAATGACCATATAGAGACTTAGATAAGTATCATCCATGTTATAATGACCATATAGAGACTTGGTGATGTTTAACCAATTGAGAGACGTATTGAGAATTTACAGTTTAGGGTTACGGGAAGAGTGAATGATAACCTAAGACTTAAACCAGTAGTATAGTGACGTATAAACTACTGAATTAACATAAGGGATAGATGGGACCCTTCGGGTAGTGAGTGATGCCCGGATAATATGAAATAAAATTATGTGAGAATTATTTAGTACGTTGAGTATTCGAGATAGATAAATACTACGTACAAAAATCATATGTTAGGTTGTGTGTATACCTATATTGATAATATATATATATATATATATATATATATATATATATATAGGTTGTGTGAATACCTATGATGTGATTTGTTATGTGTGTGAACATACCTACGCTGCTTGCTATCATGAGAGGTTCCACGTAGAGGGCGATCTCACATTGGCAATTCCAGCGAGATCTGGATTTATGCCCTAGAACATAGAACTTAGGAAGGCTCACTATGTGTCGTGTATTAGTGGGACTGGCAGGTCATTTAGGTATGTTAGAAATGTGCGTAGCCCAAAGGTTTAGAATTATGTTCGCCACCATGGTGTGTTATTTGATTGAGGGTTCGAAGAGACATTCTGAACCGATAGTCGCTAATTTGTTACGAAAGGTATATGGACTTGATAGCAAAGTACGCGTGAATCGTTGTGGTCATTCCGTAGGATGCTATAGTTGTATATATTATAGTGTGATAAATATATATAGGTGTGATCATTCTACTTGTGTGTGATGGTAGAAAAGATAAATAGTGCATATCTAAAAGCATCTTAAGTGCGATGAAACTTAATTAATGGTGTTATAATAAAGTGTGATTAACCTACCTATGTGTGATGGTATAAAAGGTAGATAGTGTATATCTAAAAGTGACTTAAGTATGGGAAACTTAATTAGAGTGATTGAATGATAATATGCGGGTGATAGTAGTTATTGAAAGTAGCGGTAGCGTATTGTATGGGCAGTACGGAGGAGCTGAACCTTATGTGCATAGTTAGATACGGATTTCTAGTTAGGCTGGGTAACATATCTAGGTAGGATGCGTTAAGTGTGCACTATAGTTGAGAGGTGAGGAAACTTATTGGAGTGCACATGAAACTAACTTGTGTATCTAATAACTATTTTTAAATTGCGATTTAGATACTTGCTAAATATTTTCAAAAGTTTTTTTCTCCGGCTGTGACCCATGTCAAATCTATTTTTCTATTTTACAAAACATTTTTGGTATCCAGCCACAGGGATGCCAAGCTTAATGACTCATTCCAGGTATGCGTAGCTACAACATTGTGGAGGCTCGCAGGACTTTGTGTAGATGCTTCAGTTATTCATTCCTAGATAGGGATTCATTTCAGTATTTCATTTGGGCATGTTGCCCCTTCAGAAGATTCAGTATTACAGTTATTTATGTATTTGTCGGTCTATGTTTAGATTCAGTTTATTACTTTAGACTTATAATTGGATTTAATTTTGGGAACTGATGGTTTATTCGGTATTATTCATTCATCTATTTAGTGTGTGTTTGTTTCAAACTATTATGTTGTGTGAATGGTTTGGTTATTTTATTTTATTCCGCATGTTGTTATATTGAAAGATAAAATTTGACACCGACTTAATTATCATAGGTGGTTAGTAGTTTAAAAAGGTTTTGACGGTGATGCTAAGAATGAACCAAATGAGATTCCTGGTTATTTTAATAAAGGACTAATCATCCATGGTTAAGCTAGGCGGGGTGTCAAATGTTATTTACGAGGAGAAAGAGCGGTGTTATATTGGCTACCCAAGTCTATGTGGATGACATAGTATTTGAATCAACATGTTCCTAACATGCTCACACGTTTAAGGAGGAGACGAAGAGTGAGTTTGAAATGAGCATGGTTGGTAAGATTATGTTTTTTTTAGGTCTCCAAGTGCGTCACCTTGAGGATGGGATATTCATATCTCAATCCAAATATGCTAGGTACCTAGTGAAGAAGTTTGGTTTAGACTCCGCTAAGCACTCACGCATCCTTATGAGTACATCGACTAAGCTTAGCAAAGGTCCATTAGGTAAAGATGTATAGTAAACCCTTTATAGGATCATGATAGGTAGTTTTCTCTACTTGACTGCAAGTCATCCCGATATTGCCTTTAGCAATTGAGTTTGTGCGCGTCACCAAGTGTCCTCGAAAGAGTCTCACTTGCTCGCACTTAAACATATTATAAAATATGTGAGTGGCACTCTTTCCTATGGTATTTGGTACTCATTTGATGCCGATAACCGTTTGTCTGGCTATTCGGATGTCGATTGGGCAAGGGATATTGATGGCTATATGAGAACCTCGAGTGGATGCTTTTACTTTGGGAGTGCTCTTGTCAATTGGTTAAGAAAGAAGAAAAACTCAATTTCTTTATCCACGGTGAAGGCCGAGTACATTATCATCGGGAGTTGTTGCATACAACTCTTATGGATGAAGCAAATGTTGAAAGATTATAGGATTTTCCAAGGCACGATGATTATTTCATGTGATAGTACGAGTGCAATTCATATATCCCGTAATTTGGTCCAACATTTCTACACAAAGCAAATTAGGATACATGAGCATTTAATTCGTTATCTCATTGAGGAGAAGGTCGTGTCCCTGAGCTTTGTGAGCACCGAATGCCAATTAACCGATATTTTCATGAAACCTTTAGATGCACTTAGATTCGAGAATCTACGGAAGTCTTTGGGTATTTGTTATGTTGATGAGTTCGGGTACTTTGTCTTGTCTAGGGTGATTACCATGTTTATATCATTTGTCCCTATTTTCGAATTCCATTTCTATATATTTTGTGTTTATATATGCTTTTTTTTAATCAAAAAAGATTTTTGATTTTTAAGATAAAGTTTGAAAAATTCCAAAAAGAATTTATTTTTGATAAAAAAAAATTAAAAAGACAAAAAGATTTTTGTATTTTATTTTTCACCGTATATGGACGTGCATTTAAGATGTTCGAATCACAACTACATTCCATCCATTCATGTGACTTTTTATGGTGTTTTGATGCATGGCTTAGTTTCTTTAATGTGCTTAATAATATGTGGCTAGCATTTTATTGCTCATTGATGATTACTTTCTTCATGCTAGAATTTTTATCACCTTTATTGCAAACATGCACGAATTTTTTTATCATTGTACTTACTTGTCATAAGTTGAATACGGTGTTCTCGTCTTAATAGTGTTTAATAACGAACCAAATGTATTAGATATAAGTTATGCTTGTAAGAACCATTGCCCGGATTTATTTTCCCGAAAAATTTATTTTATATTAAGCCATGGAAAAGGGCTACGAAAGAGAAAATTCTCTTTGCATTAAAAGTTACTATATGTAAAAGATTCTAAAAGATTAGCGACACACAAAAACAAAAGTTACAAGGCCATATTTTTATTTCATTGATGCCTCGTTAGACATGAGCGTTATGATATCTTCAAAATTTTGAGAGTGAATTCTTAAATATGTGAGATTGTGAGGATGTTATAAAGTAGAAGATCAATGGGTTTGCACAAGGGACTCTTTTAAAAAGAAATTAATAGTTTGAAGTTATTATTTTGAGAAGCATTTAAATTCATGGCATATTGCATAAGTCAAGTTAATTTCATCTTGTTCGATATTCTTATACCTAAGGTTGAAGTTAAGTTCTTTCTTTAGAAGTATCTCACTGACTTCGTGTGCCTTTGTTATGAATGACTATGCCTATTTGCCCATGGAACTTGTTCACACAATTACATTCCACTTTCATGATTCATATATTTTAGTTTTATTCCATGGTGTGACGTATTTGTACCTTTTTTTATACATATACTTTTTATACTTGAAAAAATAAAAATAAAAATTCAGAAATAGTTGGTAGCCTTTTGGAAATTCATTGCTTGTGCTTTATTGTCTATCTTTGTAATGTTATTTGATTTGGATTCGGGTGATGTTTATTATTCATGCTTAGTTTCTTACCCTTTTTCTATTACAGACAAAAAGGGGATTAACAAATTGATGGGGAGTTTTTATTTTCTTTAAACTCTTGTATGCTCACGGTATTTCTTTTTGCTTCATGTGTGTAGAGCTCTTCCGCATTAATGATGATCTCGTGGGCTACACAAGATGAAGAATTTCAGTTGAAGACAAAGTCTCAAATGTCTTTCTATTTTTTAGTTTGAGAGGGCATTAGTAGTACATTGTCTTAGGAGTTTAATTTGGTTCGATTTTTTATTTTGTACCAGAATAACAAAGGGGGAGATTTGTAAGAGAAAGATTTTATAATTGCTCAAAGTGTAGATATTTTGGCATATTCCGTTACAAACCAGACACTACATCTGCATATGCTTCCACGATCTTTAAAGACATGTTAGTGACTGAGCAATGTTACGAAGTTCAAGCCGTTGAAACCGTTATGACGTTATTTGGAGGTATATGGTATAAAGGTTTTTTTATTTAATCTTATATATTTTATTCAGGGGTGTGATTTAATTTATTAGAGGCTTTTTTTCTTTCTAAAAAGACTCTTCAAAATAAAACTTTTTTATTTTTATCTCGTTGGAACGAGTTTTGACTCTCGTTAGAACGAGACCTGGTTCTCGTTAGAACGAAGGTTTGAGTCTATTAAAATATGTATCAAATGAGCTTCTAAGGCCATAATTGCTTGCTATGGACGGTGCTAGACCGTGTCGTGTCTTTTGAAGATTTGAAGACTATTATCTCATTATACTTAGTCGATATCTAAGTAGTCTGTAATTCATTATGTGTTTGTCATATCTTAAACAATGCTGAAAAAAATGTTTTATCCGAAAGGGACTTTTTCTCAAATCATCTTCTTCGTGTGTTTGGTTTGATACTTTAGCTTTGTTATTTATCTTGCATGTACACCTAATTCTAAAAAAGATGAAATTTGTCAAAAATTGGCTTTTTCTGTGTGTGACCTAAGATACAAGTGAATCTATATAACCCCGCGTTTTCACACATAAAAGAATAAACTCAAATCCAAAGCTCTAGATTACTTCTTAATAAATTTTATAAACGATTGATAATAAAATGAATTTTAGGATTTAGGGGTATTTATATAAATGATTAAAAATGTTAGAAAATCCCATTTTATCAATTAAAATGAACAAAAAATTGTTTTAAAAATAAAAAAAACTTCAAATAAATCTCGAAAAATTCTGAAAATTATTTTTACCATTTTTACACTAATTTCCAATTTTATCAAGTTGTAAAACATACATAGTGAATATGTTATGTGTCTATTAATGTGTTAATTATTCTATTAAATTATTGTGATTTTCCACATGTCGTGCTTTTTTATATTTCTACCCTTGTAGCATTCTTGAAGCCTTGAACTTGAGGTTGAAGTTGATCCAAGAGTACATTTATCAATAAACTATAAAATGTTTTGTTAAAAATATATCCAATTTTGAAATACCCAAAATATGTAGGTACTCAATTGAACTTAGGTAAGTCGTCCTAATTTTGGTGTTTAATTTATGTTATCTACTGGCCAGATGGCTTCCCTTAAAATGACTACACACTCTCATTAAATAAATAAAAGAAGAATTAAATGTTATTTTGACGGCCTGGGACATGTTTCGATTTCTTGGTGGTTAGATTTTCTGCATTTCAAAATCTGGTGGAATTTCTATGGTTTCATCTCATAATCGCTATAACAAACTTCCCCCCTGCTATAATGTCCTTTTCCCCTCGCTATAGCGACCTACTATATATATATATAACTGACCTAATAATCACTCAATTACCTCAACAGAGTCTCACTGACCATATATTTAATTCAACAATTTTTCATATTACTTGAATAATTGCACAATTATTCCTATTATAATTAACCAATGCACACTTAAATTACAAAATCCACTTGACCTTATGAAATTCAATTCTCATAAAATTTAATAAAAGGTCAATTTATTATATTTGATAAGATCCTTAAGTTTATTTTTTTAAGTAAGAAATGGACAAGACAAAAAAAATTTAAAATTTAAGGAATTTTTTTTTCTTTTTATTTTTCAGCAATTTTTAAAGGGGTTGACTTTTTAGTCTCTTACCCAAACAACAGATCCCTCATGTGAAATAAACTCCGCACAGAAGAGTTTTTTAGCAACCCGAACACTATTGTGCAAAACATGCTTCACACGAGACCCTCTTATAAAGAATGAGTGTTGCACGAGGATCTTGTTTGGTAATTATAACTCCTCGTAATATAGCAGTATCGTACGAGAAACCTCTCATGTCAAAGAAGTTATTCGAACAAGGGTTTCGTGGTTCAAATGCGAGGCAGTTTTTGGGAAACGTGTTTAAATTGTTATTGTTATCTAATTGGTTCAAAGTATAAGTAACAATACAAATGTGTATTTTAAAGTACATAGTTCAGTTTTTACAAAATGTCAACAAGTTTTAAGAGAGTTTTCTTGAGAGTGTGAGATTATGTCTATTTAATATTTTAATATGACCAATTGTGTGGGTAGTTCATCGCCAATCAGAAATACTAGTGGACACCAAGGTCTAAGGGTTGTGTAAGCTAAGTCTAGCTATGGAGCAACTCTGTCTACTAAGAATATAGGCCTCATAGATCAGAACGTGAGGGAGTAACATCGTGGTGGTTATCATTGTCATATATGTAAGATTTGTCTATCTCTATTTAAGACTTGGAAACATTCATTATTGTTGATACCAAAATTAGTATGTTGATATAGACGAATCACAAGAAGACATGTGTCGATCTACGTGGCACAATAGCAACGAGGAAGTCTATTTCCCCGACCAAGTCAAACTCACTCCGAGCAACAAGTATACTCCGAGGAACTCTTGAACGACGAGCAACTAAGGCGGTTGAGTGCTTCATCTTTCTTCACTATGGTGTTAAAGCAACTCACCAGCTGGAAAAAGAAGAAGATAATGATAAATCAACACAGAGAAATATGTATTGATGGGAAGAAAGAAAATTTTAGGATAAGAGAAACTTACTGAAGCAATGTGACGAGTAGCTAGGGATGTCAGCATATCCCTAGACATGTTCTCCTCAATTCCTTGGACTTCAGGAATAGTCCAAGTCTTTACCGAGCTCATTGCAGAACTCGGGGGAATAATGGTTGGAACACCAGCTCCACTAACTTGGAGTTGGGGAATGGTTTCAGTCAAAGTGACCAAGGAAGATTTCTTCAGTCTCCTCGGTGTTAGTTCAACAGTCTCAACCAAAGAAGAGCTTTTGGGTGGGACCACTTCCACATAAGCACTTTTCTTGCTCGGAGCCACTGGGGGCTTCTCGGCAGCCTTTTGAGGAGCAATAGAAGGGGCAACATCTACTTTCTTTGTCCCCTTTGGGACATCAATCTTGTTTCTTTTCCCATCTCCAGCAGAGGTAGTCTCCTCAAAGAGAGCAGGAACTATTCTTTTGCCCATTTTATGACTTAGAGGAATATGAGATTCTGGTGAAGAATCCTCAGAAGCTGGCAATGGTTCACTAATGCTGACCACAGGACGAGCAGTAAAGGATGATGTATAGCTCCTGTACTGCAACAAGTATGAAGCAGACCTGACGTGCTCGTCTGCAACTTTCTGATGCAAACTCCAGATATGTTTCAAATGCTTTATATTAACTTCTGATTCTTTGGGAGTTTTTCTCTTACTGTCAACTGAAAATAAATACATAGTGAAATATCAGTCATACATTTTATCAAACATAATGAAATCATAATTTCAGAAATAAAATAAGATGAAAATAACCTATCCCATTGCCATATGGAGGGCATTTGGGACCTTCATATACTTCGTCTCCAACCAAAGGGGCATGTTGCCAATTTTTTATAACTACCCCATGTTCAAAATAATCTCTATTAGCATCAGGGAGATTGACTACTAAAGCTCTATTCAAAAATCTAGTTTTTAAATAATAAACATTGTCTAGAATAGCCCATCTATAACAGTACATAATCTCAGGAATTCCTATACGAGTTCCATGAGTTTGATTTAACCTATGCACCCCATTAACTATTCTCCATGTGTTGGGGGCTATTTTTGCAGGAACAAGATCGAAATACTGACAGAACTCTAAGCACAGAGGGTTTGGTGGAAAAGAAAATCCACATTCAGCAATAAAGAGACTGGGGAACCAATGTCCCTCAGCCAAATTAAAATAATTTGAAGGCTCGGAAAGATCCTCCAAAATTACCCAAGACGGAATAGAGAAATCAGAACGGAGTTTCTCAAGAGACTCAATAATATAAACCATGGTGAATAAAAGAAATGAAGAAGAAGGAAGAAGATCTTACAGGAAAAAGGGAGATATGTTGACGACGAACGAAAACAAGGATGAACGCACAAGAGAAAGAAAGACTATAGAAAACTCGAAAGCAGAAATTGAAAAAGGTAGAAGACGATGGGATTGCCTCTGAAGCTTAAATACTTTGCCTTGGGAAACGGCGAAAGAAATGATTACAAAAAGGAAACTATTACGCTACCGGCGGCTAAAAGGACAAAAAGTGCACGAAGATCGAAGCGCTTATAAAAATGCAAAAATGCGGATTCTGGGAATTTGGAAGGAAATTCAAATACGAAGAAAATGCTCCTAAAACCCAGGAAGGTCATTTAATATTGCCATATACCGAAAAAGAATGTTCCATACTCCTCAAAGTTCGAAATATGAAACATTGGGGGCTTCTGTTGATACCAAAATTAGTATGCTGATATAGACGAATCACAAGAAGACACGTGTCGATCTACGTGGCACAATAGCAACGATGAAGTCTATTTTCCCGACCAAGTCAAACTCACTCCGAGCAACAAGTATACTCCGAGGAACTCCAGCTCTCCGAGGAACACTAGCTCTCCGAGGAACTCTTGAACGACGAGCAACTAAGGCGGTTTGAGCTGCATCTCGACCACAACATTGATTGCCAGATAATCAACAGTTCAACTATTCATTGAATGCTTATCATCTTGACGCACACGCTTGAAGAGCATTAAATGAGTTACCCTTTCATATGTATATCATTTAATGTATCACCCTTTCATGTATAGCCTAAGGGCTATAAATACCTTGTATGACCCTCATTCAAAGGGACCGGAATTTCTGGATGGTACTTGTAATCGAGAATTTCCAAACACTCAGCAATAACATAACAGTGGACGTAGGCCATTCATATAAGGCTGAACCACTTTAAAATTCTTTGTCTCATTTATTTATCTGTGATTGAATAATTAGAGTAATCTAATTTTTTACATCAACAATTATATTACTAGTGGATTTATTGGGTTGTGCCATAATGGTTTTTTTCGCAGGGGGTTTCACTTTAAATATCAAAGTTTATTGTGTTTGCCTACTTTTAAAATTTTCACTAGAGTTTAATTTTTAATCACCACATATTAACCTTGAATTTAATTAATTATTTGGGTAAATATTGTAAATTACCTTAATTACATTAACCAATTATAATTAATCAGTAATTTTATGTTGGTGTGTAAAATTGGGCCAAAATAATTTTTCGAGTAAAACTAAAATTTGGTATCAACTGAACGATTTCGTGTCGTAATTAAATAATCTTCAAACAGTTTTTGATTACGAGTTATTTTGAGGATAAAATAAATTTTTTAAATTAATTATGAAACCGTACTTAGACCATCATGGGACAAATCCTTTTCATATTGATATTAGAGTGGGTCATTACAATGAATCCCAGGGGTATGTCTGTTGAAGGTCAGTCAATCACACATCCACATGTGTTTTATGGTAGAAATTATGCGTACTAAAAGGCATGTATGGATTTTTTTTAAATCCCTTGAAGAGAGGGCATGGTTAATCGAATATTTAATGGGTGGAAACGACCAAATAATAAGAAAATGGATGTCATTATCCCTAAGCCTGCTAAACTTATTTGTCGTGACATGATATTCATTGTCTTGGAGTAGTTGTTCTTGAGTCCCAACCCTTTAAATTCTTATGTCACTATACCTTTATAACTTTGGTACTTTAGGTTCAACTATGAGTGAGAGTTCATGATTGTTTAACATATGGTCTTACATAAAACTCTCTCACATATTTTTTGTGTATAGGATCCTAAGAGTATCTTTGATATTCATATTTCTCATATGATTTATGAGATTTGTCTTGGTTCATGGTTTTTAAGATATTTTGAGGTCTCCCAAATCGTGCTCACGTGCCTTGAAATCCATCAATGGCCACTCCAAATTTCAAGAACTCTTATATTAGTTCACTATTCATTAGGAATGTTTTATAAATCTGGAACTTTGTCTGAGTCTCATGTTCCTTGGTATTTAAAGATGCTTGGTTGGCTTTATATTTTTTCTCAAATTGGGAAATGTTATCCTAAAATGATAATAGAATCTTAAGACAAGGTATAAGAAAGGGATGACAATATGGTGTACCCAATCCTTATTGCCCATATCCGAGGTGTGAAATAAGTTATTCCTACCAAGATGATTGCGCTTCACTATAACCTTAAGGTAAAAGATGCTCCAACATACCCCTTTGGTCCCAATACACCCGGTTCCTTAAAATCGTTGGTGATCTCACATTTGAGTGATGGTTATTGCTAGATTTACCCTAAGAAGAATTTCCCACACATATATATGGCCAAAGAGTTCTATATTCTTAATATGGTAGTTTCCTTGAATATTTACCTATCGTGCACCCAATGAGATCTCTTTTGAGCATGCTTATATACTGTATGTGATTGGAGATAAGTTTAGTGTGGATTTAATGAGCATGATACTTGATTATATTGTGGTTTATAAGGAGGGGATGAAGTCTCACGCTTTGACCTTTGATGCTTTGATTAGGAGTTTGCTTCTAGAGTTAGGGGTTTTAATTCTTCCGGATGAATTTATGGAAAAAACATGAGGGAAAGATCAAATTTATGGCATATTACATAGCAATCTCTCATGTAAGGAACTGCAATAGTCTTCCTCTGCCATCGTATGTCGGGCCTCCTCACACTCTTTGTTCTTCATATATGCCCATTGAGACTAAATAACATCTCAATGCTTATATAGAGTTAGATGAGATGACTTTATGATTTCATTTTCTATTCTCTGATGACTTTCACATGCCTTTGAGGATCATCATACTTTGCTTTCGTCCATAGGTTCTTCCTCTTTGATATTTTTGAATGAGTATCAACGAAAAACAAACATTCATTTTAACCATGTTAGGGATGTCTTGTAGGATGTTCAATCGAATGTTTGGGATATTAAGGCTCTAATAAATATTAGGAATGGAGAGTAGGATGTGATTTTATTATTTTTGGGCATTGTACTTTGTGAGTTAGGATTGTGCTTTATTTTCTTACATCTTGTATAAATAGAGTTTATTTTTAATTTTAATTACACTTAAGCATAAGTTAATTATATGTATTTGCTTTTATATATTGTGTATTTCCACACGTATTTATTAATATGTTTATCTTACGATTTTTAATCAAGCATTATATATCGTGTCTGAATCTTCGTATTAATTTCCCACTCACTATATGGTTTATTTTCTCATTGCTTATTTCTATTTTATCTCATTTTATGTTTAGCTCCTTAATTTGTCTATTTTGTGACAAAGAGGGAGAAATTTGTAGATAGGGGGAGTACATAATCCATGAGTATGATGGGTTAAGGAGAGTATTTGTATATTATATCACATGTTTTTTATAAGAATTGCATAGTTGAGGGGGAGATACTTTAGTAATTTGGTGTTCACATGTATACATTGTTAAAATCACATTTTTCATTTTATTACTCTCATATAATTCTATCGTGAGATCACACTTTGGTAATTGATGAATTTGTTATTATGTGACAAGAAAATATGTTTAAGAAGCTTGCTAAAAGAAATACTTTATCATCATGGGTATACATTACTTGTAATTGTACTAAGTCTATCTTATTTGACTTTGATCGGGAAATTCATTTCATAGGTGATAGTTTTGATTCAATTGCTTATAATTTTTAATTTTGTATATTTTTCACATAATAGACAAATGGGGAGATTATAAGTGTATATGTATAGTCATGTGCCCCACATAACTTGGATTGCCTCAGTCTATTTTTACAAAATACACTTTGAGTCTAATCCAAGAGGTCTCCAAAAAGATTCCTCAAATTTATACTGGATATTTCATTACATTTCCTTGAGCTAATCGCTTATGATAGAGATATATTGACTAGAGGTTTTATATTCACACCCATGGTTAAATATTTTCTTAAATTGAAAAATGATTTTTTAATTTTTGTTTTTTTAGTTTTGGAAAATACATGATGTTATATTCTTACTATAGGAAACTTACATTTAAAATACATCATTTGTATTTTAAAATTTACTTGGTTATAGGTTGGACTAGAAAATAATGCGTTTTGTGAAATTATGACTCTAACTTTGTTTGTGACCTTGGCCACTGTCTATCCTCCTCAACAAATAAGGAGATCGCGTCTGCAAAGCATCTTCGTCGCTAGTCGCGATCTTTCGGAAGACCCCATGAAAAAATTATGACTTGTGGCGTGACCTTGTGGCGCTAAGTCTTCGCGTCAGAGATGACTTTTCTTATGACGACAAAGCATCCACGAGACTGCAATTTTTTTACTTTTCAAAATATATTTCCAAAAGGTTGCTTTGGTAGTTGTGCCAAGATAAAATCATAGCTAGCTAGACACATTTATCTTGTCTTGACCTATGGATTACTAACACTTGAGTATTATCCATTGTCTTTATACACTTGTATATATAATCAATATTTGATCCATTGATCCAAACAGAAGGTGAGAAGTGAATTTTTAATACTTTCAATATATTTTTTTAATCTTCTCATTGTGTTCTTCAAGTTTTTTTTGGTTCATTCTTAAATCAAAGAAAGTTAGTCTTTCATATTCAATTTGTTTTGATAAATTATTTTCCAATATAGTTTTTATCTTAAACATGGCATACTTTCATAAACCTTGAAATTTTTTTTATGAATTTTTAAGTGAAACCAAATATTTTACTACATATTTTCCTACCATAGGATATATGTGGAGATTTGGATTAGAAATCAGTTGCCCAAAGGCGTGACCAATAAAAAAAATTCCTTATGGGTCATAGATGGGACTAGCGTTCTAAGGGCTTTTCATGTGGGAACCCATGACCAGCGAGGTCCCATGTTTGTTATAGCGAACATACATTAAATTTGTGGTTTTGGTGAGGGTAATTTATGTCATTTATCCTATGTTTTCTCCCTTGTATAAATAGAACATTTTAGGGTTTTAAACCTAAGTTTAAGAGCATTTCATTCTTAGTAAGCAAACACGGGTCAGGTATGGCATGACGATTCATTGCACGAAGGATATACTTGATTACGTTCACACGGATGTTTGGGGTCCTTTGAAAATATCATCTTTGGGAGTTAGTCACTAATTTATGACGTTAATTGTTAACTACTCTCGATGGACTTGGGTCTATACAATGAAATAAAAGGACGAGGTCTTTGGGGTGTTTCTTTAATGGAAGAAGATGGTGGAGAATCAGACTAATCGGAAGATCAAGGTGCTTGGGTCGGATAGCAACGAGGATTAACGATATAATCCTTATTTGATATTTTGTCAGGATAAAAGGTATTGTTCATCATTTTACAATATGGAAAATGCCACAACAAAATGGAGTAGCGAAGAAGATGAACCGAACCTTACTTAAAAAGATGAGGCGCATGTTGTCTAATGCGAGCTTGTTAAAGCACCTTTGGCAGATGCTTCCATCATTGTCAATCATTTGCCATCTGCTGTAATCGACTATAATACTCCTATTGAGGCTTGGTTGAGTTCACATCCTATTTATGAGATGGAGCAAGTATTTGAGTGCTCGATTTATTTTCATATTAGTGAGGGAAAAATCTATTCGGGAGCTTAAAAGTAAATTTTTATGGGGTTATAGACCCAAAAGATAAGAAAATAGTAGTGAGTAGGGATGTGACTTTTGATGAGGCATTTATGCTCAAAATGACAACGATAAATAAAGAAGATTCTTCGGTGGATAATGAGAGTGGAAGGGTGCAGGTGACTACTCCTATTGACTATTCAAGTGAGAAGGTGGAGATGGAAAAAGGACCTATTGAAAAATTAGAAAAATGACCATTTTTTTCAAGAGAAAGAGACCCTAGGGTTCGAAAACCTATGAGGAGATATGGCTTTAATGATGGCACAGTTACCTATGCATTATTAGTCTATGGTGATGAGCCATCTACGTATCATGAGGCAATGAATAACACTCATTGTAATGAGTGAAAGGTTGTCATGGGTGAGGATATTAATTCTCTTCACAAGAACTAAACTTGGGAGTGCTTTTGATGTTGCCTAAGGGGAATAAGTCTATTGGGTGAAAGTGGGTGTATGCTAAAATGACAAGGCTCTAAACTCCAACGTTCATTACAACGCAAGATTGGTAGCCAATAGTTTTTCACAAAGGAAAGTTATAGATTAATATTAAGTGTTCTCTCCGGTGGTGAAACACACTTCCATTCGGGTTCTATTAGCTATGGTGGCGCATTTTAACTTATAGATTGAACAACTTAATGTCAAAACAGTGTTCTTGTAGGAGGATCCAGAGGAGGATATTTATATGTCTCAATCACAGGGATTAAAAGTTGTTGAAAATTAAGATTATGTGTGCAAATTGCAAAAGCCTTTGTATGGGTTGAATTAATTGCCTCGATAGTGGTATAAGTGATTTGACACCTTTATGGTGGGTTAAAAATTCACACGGAGTAATTTTGATCATTGTGTCTATTCAAGTGGCTCAATGAAGGTAATTTGATATATTTACTCTTGTATGTTGATGACATGCCCATTGCTTGTTCGAGTATGGTGGAAATTAACAAGGTAAAATCTCAATTGATCCAAGAGTTTAAGATGAAAGATTTGGATAAAGCCAAGAAAATTTTCAACATGGATATTAATAAAGAGAGGAAGAAGGTCAGGTTGAGCCTTAGACAAAAGCAATACTTAGAGAAGGTTTTGTCATAATTCAGATGCATGATGAAAATCCTATGAATACTCCCTTGGCTGCACACTTAAAACTTTTTACTAAGATGGCTCTGAGGACCTAGGATGAGGTGGAGTGTATGGCTCAAGTTTCATATGTAAGCGCAATGGGTATCTTGATGTATGCCATGGTTTCCACTCGGTCGGATATAGCTCAACGATGAGCGTTGTGAGTAAGTATATGGGAAATTTGAACAAAGAATATTAGAATGCAGTGAAGTGGATTTTATGGTATATATGGGGATCACTTGATGTAGGAGTTGTATACCAACGAGTAGAGAAGTCACATGTGTGTGGGCATGTTGATTCGAACTACACATGTGATTTGGACAAGTGTCAATCGACTATGGGGATATGCTTTTACATTAGGTGGTGGTTTGATGAGCTGGAGGTCCATGTTACAGACCACAGTTGTTGTGGCTATTACGGAGGCAGATTATATAGCGACAATAAAAGTCGTTAAAAAGGATATGTGGCTTCAGGGTCTAATTGGTGATTTTAAAATTACACATGATTGTGTGGAGGTGCATTCTGATAGCCAAAGTGATATTCACTTGGCTAAGAACCAAGTTTATTATGGGAGGACTAAGAATATCGATGTCAAGTTTCATTTAACACAAAAGGTTATCGATGAGGGTGTTATTATTTTGAATAAAATTAGCACCAAATATAATTCGACCGGCATGTTAACGAAGGTAGTACCGGTAGTCAAGTTTGAGCATTGATCAAGCTTGATAATTATTCTACATTGTTGAGGCCCTTCGAGATTATTTGATGGTTGTGTTCCTAGATGATTGAGTTGATGTATGGGGGTTGTGGTATTCATTCGATAAGGTGTATATTTGGTTTAGAAACTTAGATGCCCAAAGGCATGGCCAACGAAGCTCGACTTCCCTATAATGAAAGTTTTTCCTCACATGCCACAAATGAGACCAGAGTTAACCCGCGACCAACGAAGGTCTATGTTCAATGCAGTGAACGAGCGTCAGATTTCTGCGATAATGGGTTTTAGTGAGGGTCATTTTGATCATTTCTTCCATGTTTGCTCCCTTATATAAATAGAACACTTTAGGTTTCTAAACCTAAGTTTAAGAGAAACATATACTATTTCCTTCATTTCTTGCATACACTATAAGAGGATTAATAATCTTGAGTGAGTTGTAACCCTTGTTAATTGAATCAAATAAAGGATGAGATCATCCATGGACATATCCTTAATAGTGAACCACATACATCTTGTCATGTGCTTGTTAGTGTGTGTATTCTCAATACTTTCTCATTACTTTATATTCAAATTGCATTATCTTATTATCTTTTGGGTTATTCATTATCTTGGATATTGAACATGTATGAATCACTATATCAAGTGAATATTCGCACAACAGTATCCTCACACATCCTAGATTGTGAGCGATGGTTGTATTGACTTGGAACCAAAGTGATCTACCACTTCAAATGAGATTTGATTTGTATAATATATGAATACACTGTTGCGGTCAAAATCGGCCGTGATTGTGTAGCATAATCCAGTTGGTGGCGCTCTCCTCGGAGAATATGATGCGAAAAATATGATACGAAGTTAGTGCATTGTGTGATTGTCAGTCATTTTTTCTTTTTGTGTAAATATCTACCATAATATATTTATCATTCATTTCGACCCTAGTTTTTTTTCTTTAGAGGATTTTTCCTCGTACATCCATTTGTTGTGTGAATTGTTTTACTTTTCCACAATATCAAAATCACTTGCTTAATAAGAAGATTAAATTCACTAGATTCTAGTATTGATAAAATATTTTATCACATAGACCTTTGGGAAGCTTTTCACCCTTTGTTAACAGGTTGGTTTTGAGTTAATTTCAATGTTTAAAAAGGTTGGTTTTCATGAATAAATAAAGGAGACTCTGTCGATTTTTTTAAAAAAACTATTAAGTTTTTTTTTAAGATGATTAATAAGAATATATACAAATTTAATAATGTTTTTAAAAATTGTCATCTATATGAACTATTAAAAAAATTCTTCTTTGTCATTAAATGCATCTTACTGTAGGTGGAAAACTTTTGTAGATAAAGCAAATCATTAAAGTTAATTTGTTGGAGGTTGCATGCTTCAATATCACAGATTTACTTTGCTGATATCATTTTATATTATGAGTAAATAGGGACTAGTGGAATATTTCGAAAATGTATTATTACCATTAATGTTTTGGTAGATGATCGAGGCAAAAACAGAGCGTCCGTGTAATACGTTAATCGTTGTTATCGGCTTTCAACCGCAATACAAAAAACCTAAACTTTAAACTACACTCTTATGGAGTATAGCAGCTAGTCTGGGTGTCGAATCCACAGGGAATGTTTGATAGGTTTTAATTGATTTATTATTTCTAAAATAAAAGTGTAAAAGATGATGATGGGGTGAGAAAGGAAAAAGGAAAAAATAACGAAGTTAACTACACTAATTAGAACTAAATAAAGAATAAGAAAACGGGATTAGGATCACATCACCGCCATGGGTTAAACACCGCGTAATTAGGATTTTAGTTTGAAAGCAATTAACTAAGCATACACAATTAACTATAAACATCACGCATGAAGATACTTAACCCAAAAATACGTGATAAAATTTTTAATCGAAAATGGTCACAAGTGGATTAAAATCAAATTATCGCTTTAAATACTAACGTTGCGTGACAAAGAAAGTTAAACGCATAATAAACCAATTTTGATGCACGAGGTTTCAATTAATTGCAATTTTATCCGAAACCTAACTTTCGAAGCTCGACGCCCATTAATGGCGGAGAAGTGACCCCAACCCTTAAACTAGCCAACACAATAGATAAAACCATAGCTACGACTAATTTATCAATAGAAACATGAGTCAAACTACCTACAACTAATAAATCAAAAAACGAACAAAGAAATAAAGATTAGATTTGGGGAAGAAGAAGATGAAAAGTAATACTTACATAAATGGATAAAACTAAAAGAGGGGAGGAGGGCCAAAGCTCCCAAGAATAAACCCTAAAAATTGTCTATCTCCCCTATTTTATGTCTATAATGAAGACTATATACAGCTACAACGTTTTTCTCATAGTTAAAACCAAAACAAACTCTAAAACATAAGTGGATAAGTATGAAATTTTCGTTCAGCGAATTTCTGAACCGGTTCTGTTTGGGGCGAATCGGTTCTGTTTTCTAGAAGGGCGAACTGGGTCTTGTTAAACCGAACCAGTTCTATTTTCTCAGAGTGATCCTTGTTTTTTCGTAAAATTTGTGGTGATAATGATTTTTTTAAAAGTCAATTTTTGACAAATCGTAATTTTTTCGATCAAGCACTTATGTAATCAGATGCCTCCCCTTGATGGCACGAGTAAGAGTTTTGATGATTTAAATAGTTTGAATTTGACGTTTGTGAAAATAAATGATTTTTTGGAAAAAGAATATTGTTGTTTTAAATCCACTATGGATCTTTTGCAAACGGTTCAAAATCAAAAAGATTTTTATCGTGAGAAATTTGTTTCTTTGGACCATGAATTTAAAGCTTTAGAATTATTCAAAAAGGAGAGTGGTGATAGAGTCCTATTTTTAGAAAAAGAATTGGAGGACTTTAAAAATTCTAGGATTTGTGTTTGTACCAAAGAGGATACAAATATTTCAATCGATGAGTTTATGGCACGTGAGGAGACTCTTAGGGATAAGTGCGTGTATTTTAAGGGAAAACGTGATAACCTTCTAGGAATAATTGAAAATTCAGAGAAGGAGTTCCAAAAATTGAAAGGGTCTAATTCTTTACTTGAGTTAAAAAATTTGGAGTTAAAAAATAATTTGACAGACTCGAGTAGTGTTGGTAGCAATGGTAGTGGCTCGTCGTGTTCTAATGTTTTGAGTATTAAAGCCAATACCATTATTTATTTTAGAGGATCAACCAAGTCCAAGGGCGTTAGAAAAGGTCAGCCCATAGGTGTCATTCCACCTATTTACACATGTTCACATTGTGGTAAGAAAAGTCACCTTAGGCGTTTTTGTTTTGATCTTGAAAGAAGTCCTATGAATTTGAAGTCTGGTGTTCCCTCAGTTACCAAAACCCTCATGCGTCGTTGCACACCTATTTGGGTTAGAAAATCAGTTTTAGAGGCACTAGATGTTAGACTTGTTGATTCTCGATTGCTTTCACATGATTCTTCTCTTGCTATATCTTATAAATGACTGTGTTTGCATGGTTTGTTTGTCATACGCTAGCTGTGCTTCATGTTACATGTTTCTTAGTGTTATGATACATAAACTTTTTATATTAGATTTTTGTTTCTGATAAAACTTTTGAAAAATACTAAAAGATTTTATTTTAATAATTTTTTTGAAAAAAGACAAAAAGACTTTTGTATTTTGTTTACACCGTTTATGGATGGATATTTAGGATGGCCGAATCACAATATCATTCCATATCCATGTGACTGTTCGATAGTGTTTTGATATGCGTCATCATTTCATTTTTGTGCTTTACAATGTTTGGAGTCATTGAGATGTGATTAGTTGTTACTACCTACATGGTTGACTCATGAGTTCCTTTAATGCACACTTGCATATATTTGTTTGACTATATTGTTTTTATCTATCACATGTTGGTCGATGTGTTTTCATCCGAATTCTGTCTTAAACGAACCAAATGCGATAAAACTTTATAATGAAAGTAGTGCATGTAAGAACCATTGATGTGAGTTTGTGTGATATTTATGAAAAACGGGGAAGGGCTATGAAAGGTACTCATTTATCCTTTGCGATTAAGCCACCGTTTAAATTGGACCTAGAAAAAGCGTGGCACAAAAATAGAAGCCAAGGTCCAATGAGGTTGAAAAAGATCCCGAAACAATTTAGAGGCAATAAAAAGAAAAATATGTCATAAAGTGGGCCAATAGGATTTAGTTTCATCGCCTCAAAAGAAAAATAAAAAGCATTATTATTTATGAGGGAGTTTGGATGGAATATAAAACGGGTTTGCATGTCCAAGTCATGAAAAAGCATTACATAGTTTTAGACATTATTGGTGTGAAAATCATGTTTCACTTTGATTTGTCGATTTGATTAAGATGATGTCCTCTAAATTCACATTGTTCGACACCTAAGGACGATTTTGAGATTCATTCGTTAGCAGTACACATATTCATCGTGCACATATGTTATGCATGATTGCATTGATTTGCCTACCTAATTGTTCACACCCATTCATTTCGTTTCCATGATTTGGTTATCTTAGTGTAAATTCATGGTATGTAATTTTTCTAAAATTATTTTTGCATTTTTATTTGAAAATTTGAAAAATCAAAAATAGTTTGTGGAATACTTTTGAGTATCTCTTGATGATCGTAGTTGTTTGTTTTGCTTGTTGTGACAACTCCATGTTTATTTTGTTTATTCGTTTCCATGTTTATTTAAGACAAATAAAGGGGGGGGGGGGAACGAATTATGGGGGAGTTTTGCATTATGGGGGATTTGAGATTCAATATTTATTTTGATTTATGTTTATCTCATTTCAAACTTGATACATAACAAAGGTATTAGCTTTGTCTCATGTGTGTAGGTACAAAGATTGATGATCATATGTTGCACACCCTGATGAGAAAAGCTTAAAGATTTTAAGATTTTTGAGGAAAAATTTTAAACTTACATGTTTAGTACCTTTTCAGTTGGGATCATGGGAGGGTATTAGATTTGTATAGGCATTTTGATTTGATAATATGGATGTTTTTATTTTAACCGGCATAGACATAGTGGGAGTTTTGTAAGGACATTATTTTGTAAGTCCTGTTTACATTAGTGTATGTCGTATATCGCTACAAATGTCGAAGGAAAAGTTCGAGATTGAAGATACATGTAGACGGACTCGAATATCAAAGTTCTTCAATATTCAAGCCTCAAAATTTTCTAAGTGTTGAGGCAGAGTTTTTTTTATCGAAATAAAAAATTACTTTTACGCGTTGGTCGTTTAAGCGACCAGGGCATCTCACGCGAAGCTGTCGTTCGAGCGACGGTGAGGTTTCGTTTGAGTGACTTTCCACCTCGTTCGAGCGACGCGCCACCTTAAGTTTTTTTTATATAAAGCGTGTTAAATCACTCCATTTTTGTGAAGAAGACCAGGTGAATTTCTTTTCTTCATAAACTGTTAACATCATATTAACTTTGTCTTCTTCATTTAGGGTTTAAATGCTTTTGTTTTCAATTCACAAATCCCAATTGCTTTTAGTGAATTATTTTGGAACCCAAGATACAGTTTTGGTAGAGTTTCGCTTGTAGGGAAGATAACCTACTACTGATCTAGGTGCCACTTGAGGGAGGTGCTGGGCTGACTTGACTGTGTGTCAAATGGAGTACTCGTGGGTGTCCCTGGGTTGATTGGACTGCGTGTCTTTATGGATCTTATGAGGATGATTCATTATTTATTTAGGTTGCAGCCTATGAGAGTTTGTTGCAGTAAATTCCTCACAGGGTTCGCTTGTAATCATTGTGAGTATTATTAGTGAAATAAAAGATTTTGCCCTTCGGCGATTTTTCCTGAAATCTGTGAGTCCACAATTCATATTTTTTTGTGTTGGCAAGATCCACTATACCTAGATGTTTGTTTAGGGTTGAATAAAAATTGGATTTAATTAATTCGATTTAAAATTAACAATTGATTAAATAAGGGTTTACTTGGAATTTACTAATTCATTCAAATCAGTATCACACCGCGCATTCACAAATTGGTATCAGAGCTTATTTAAGCAATTTACCTTTCACATCAGTCTCATTTTTTAGTAATCTATTTAGCTCTTATGCGTTCCACTTTTATAAGTTATAAAGTGTTCAAACCTCTATTAAAAATATGTGTTTGCTAGTACAGAATTATAAGTCATCTCAAAATCTAAGATAGACTCTCCCCCCTCATTTCTATCTCAAAAACCATATCCTTCATGCACTATCGCACATCTACACGATCTTCTCCTACATGATTTCTTGAATTAGTTCATTTATTTGTTCCCAAAATTGTACTTTAATGTGCTCATCTAATCCTACTTTGGATGCATAAGTACTAACAATATTAATTATATTATCACCTAATACCAATTCTACAAGTATAAATCTATCACCTTTTCTAATAACGGTTACAATATCATCCTTAAGTTCTTATCTACTATTATTCCAACTTCGTTTCTATTTCTATGTTTTCCTGTATAGTATAATTTAACCCTTCTATTTTCTATTCCTCTAGCTTTCTCACCGATCCATTTAGTTTCATGTAAACAAGCTATGTTAACTTTTCTTCTTATCGTGATATCTACTAACTCTATCCCTTTTCCCATCACAGTCCCTATGTTCCAAGTCGCTAACCTAAGTCTAGTTTCCTGAACTAGCTTCTTTACCCGCACACGCCCAAATTGTTGCAGGAACCCTTGTGTATTTATCGTTGGATACGGGCGCCGATGCGATGCTCTTTGCCTATTTTTCGAGACACTCGGTGGCATGCGCAATGCCCCTTGCCTGTGTTTTAAGACACTCGGTGGTGGCAGGCGTAACGCATCGCTTAAGGGAAATGCCCTAATATTAGTGCGTATATTCATAGGATTCATGTTTAAACTTAAGTTGTACATTAAGCCCTTTAAAACCTGTTGATGTCTAAAAATGGACTTACTCTAATTTTATAATCACATATAAGAATAATAGAAATAACTCAAACCACACACACAAGAGACAAAGATTTTAGAGTGGTTCAGTTGTAAAATAGCCAATATCCACTGTTATTGTTATTTAGCTGGGTTTAGAATATCTCAGTATGGTGTGTAAATGAGTGATTTGAGTTGTTCCTAGAGGTAAGGGATTAGTTTGCATTTGTAGGGGTGCAAAACCTAAAGATGGAACGGCTTTATATTACCAGGCATTTACATATGTATACAATAAGTAAAACTCTTGGAATTCAGAGCTGGTTGGTATCCCATTCGAATAACTGTTGATGTTCCTATTGGTTAGCCTTCTGGTATTGGTTGTTGGGGACTTGATGTTTTAGAATTTATTTGATTTAGTACTTCATAGTATTTTCTCTCTATTTGTATTTTTTTTTTTGCTAAAATTTTTGCAGGACTTCTACATTTGAGCGCCAAGAATCACTTGAATTTTTCGCGCGCGCATCACTTTGTGGATTTCGCCACTTCGAGCCATTTTTGTGGTAAGCATGTCTTATTCCAATGCTTTCGTTAATCATTATCATAATTCTCGAAATCCCCGTACCCCTATGACTTTTGGTCAGTACTTTGAGTCCCAAAAAATTGCAAATTCAAAAATGACTTTGGGCAAGTATTACAAAAGTCAAGCTTTGGAGTGCGTGTATTTTGAGGAGGATGATAACGATTTTGGGCCTCTAATTTCTTATAATAGGAATTTTGAAATAAATTGCAATAGTTTTCAAAATTCTTATAATAATGAGTTTGAGTATAGTTCCAATAATAATTTTCAAACTTCTCATTTCCAAGAATCTGCACCCCGACCTATGACTTTCATTGAGGGTTTGCTCATGCTTGCGAATGAGAGGTATGAAGACCGTTATCGGGAAGAAAATTATTTGTGGGAACATGAATTGGATTTATTATTTGAATCCAACGACGATTTTTCTTCCAAAACTTTTGAAGTCGAGGAATGTTTTAAACCAAATGAGAATTTTTTACCTACTTTGGAACAAACCATTCTTGACTTGGCCCATGGTTTAATAGAGAATAAAAGTGAGGATGAAATGGATGTAGTATCCATTTGCAATGAAATAATTTCGTCATTGGATCCCAAAGAAGAAAGTTTCATTGAAAATGATCCTATCTCGTTTTAAATTTCAACTTTGAGTAATGATAACTCATCTTTTGGTTTGAATTTCTTTCCTCCCCCTTTTCATTCTCCGTTATCACACCGTCATAAGTATTCGATAAATCGGTGCCGAACTTTAAAACGTTTAACCCATTCACCGACGAGGAGTACTTGCTTGAGTTGCTTTCCATGAAGGCATCTTTGCCTCCTTGTGCGCCCCCTCCCATTCCAATTTCAAAATACTTGGGAGATGGTTCAATTTTTCTTGTCCCCTATGTGTATTTGTCACCCGCCTTATCCAAATCCCCCATCCTCCCGCCAAAAATTTTAATTGGGGATGGTTCATTTCTTACGCCTTACACATGCCTTCCGTTGTTCAAACGGAATTATCATTTTTTGGGAGGCATGCATGAGAGGGAGGGTCCGCCGTGGATCTTTCAAAGCCAAATCGTATTTTGGGCGGACCCTCAAAAATTTCAACTTCTAGTGTATAGTTAATTAGAATTAAAATTGTAGGCTGTAAATAGTTAGTTATTATTTTCTTTATTTTTCTTCTTTATTCTTACTTATAGTCTAGTATAATTAGTTAAAATTTTCATTCTTTCTTTTTGTTATGCTTTGGTACCAACATGTTTTGTAGAATCTTTGGACTTGTACTTTTCGGAGATCGCTCCATTGTGGGTAATATCGCTATTTTCCACTCTTTAACTTGGTTCTTAATTTACATTGAGGACAATCTCAGGTTTTAAGTTAGGGGGTGTGTGATATTCTATCAATTCATCGGTAGTTTCTTTGATTTGATTACATGTTAGTTACTAAGTATGCTTTCTTAGAAAAAAATAAAAAAATTCCAAAAGATTTTCTTTATTTTTTCTCCTTTATTGGGCATTTTGCCTTTGTTTTCGATGATAAATTTCAATAATTACCCAATCCAATAGACAATTCAATGATGCATGTTATCGATTTTAGAAGTTATTAGACTTTAGTCCTCAATCATTGATATTATGAATAGATTCATAAATTAAACTTTAATCCCATGAGCACATGCGCTTTTCTTGCTTTATTGATTTGGTTTAAGATTTTTATAACTCGGTAATCTTTTGTTGCATTGTATATACTTACACCGAGTAAGCTTTGTATCTTCCGTCGTTTATGAGTGTCATACACTTCTCTTTCCTCTTTAAAAATGTTACAGTCGTTGGTAATCTCTCTATTCTTTCATTGATCGTTCATTAATTGAGTTCATTCTTGATATGTATTACTTGAGCATGATTTTCAAAGTTTGTTTTGATTCGAGAATTGCGTAAATTTTAGGAAATAATCATAGGCCATCTTTGTTATATCACCCATATTAGTCTTGATCTCACGTTATATGTTTTCCATAGTCAACCCCTTTGAGCCTAAATATAGCCTTTCATTTCATAACCAAAAATCTCATAACCAACTCCAAATTGGAGTTTAAGCCATATATATTACCTCACATACCTTTGTTTGGAATGTTACTTGGGATTCAATGTTGTTCTTGCTTTGTGGTTGCAATTTAGGCATTTGAGAGTGTGAAAAGTAAAGAAAAGAAAAAGTGAAAAAGAGAAAGAAAGAAAACAAAACAAAAAAAAAGACAAAAAATGAGAGAAAAAAGAAAAGAAAAGAAAGAGAAAGTTGTATATGTTGTGTATAATGTTCAATAAGCTTTGTTTACTCTCCCCATTATTATATTCAATGCCTTTTATGGATTGTATTTTCCAATTTTTGATATTGCCCGCATTCTTTTCATCATTCTAAGTTTTCATTCCGAACACTTTGAATCCGTATATACATATCCTTCGTTTTGTACCCTAGCTAAACCTACATTATAACCCTATCAAGTCCTATGTGATCTTAGGGTGCATTTAATTTCAAAGTTAAAATAGTTTTGATAATCTGTGAAAATGCATTTCGCCTCCTTTAATGTGCGGTATCTTTCATTGAGATTACAAATTTTCATTTTATATATAGCGTTCTTCATTTGTGACATGTGTGCGACCTAGTTTCCATTTACATTTACTCTTTATGCCCACATGTCCCGTGTGTTACCTCCCTGTTTCGAGTGAATTCATTTGATGAGTGTAATCCCGTGAGGATTGAATATATGCTTGCTTTTATGTTTATCCGATTTATATAAGTTTTTACCAAATCATACTTTGCATGTGCTCACTCCCCTCCCACTTTTTAAAGTTTCAATTATATGAAGTTCATTTTATAATATTAATAATACGGACTTTTGTGTGAATTCTTTCATTATGCTAATAACGTGTATGAAATCTTTTTCACTATTGTTGGTCGTGTCGCATGTGATTGGGCATGAGGAAACCATATGATGTTTCTGAGTTTCATCCCTGAAAACCCTCACGAGACGACACTCGTCCACTAGGGTAACCTAGGGGTTTAACGGCTTATTGCATATGCTAAATGTATTCGTGTTCCCTACGGAAGTGGCATTTATATTTCGATGCATATATACATGTTTTGTTTTTCTTATAGTTCTTATTTCTTTGAATTTCACTACTAGGGACTAGCAATGTGTAAGTTAGGGGGTGTGATTCGTATCGAATATTGCATTTAATTACCCTCGAACCTATGCATTTTAGCCCCCTCGGGTACCGTAATTGCCATAATTATGCTCGATAACCAGACAACCTCCGTTTTATATGCTAACATGTTATTTGAGGTATTATTAAGCTTTTATAGGTGTTATGGTGCTTAGTATGAAGTTTGAGCACGTTCAGGTTAAGTTCCATCGCGATTCACACGTTTAGGGGCATTTTTGTAATTTCACACTTCGGAAGTTTTGCTTGAAGCATTCACGGAAGTTGTAGCCCTCGGGGCAAGCTTCGCGTGGCGGCAAGCTTCGCATGGCCGCCAACGGTGCTCCAATCGGAGTCCGAACGAAGAAAACACGAACCTTTAATCGGAAAAAAATTATAAGAAAAATAATAACTTTATTAATTACATCCATATCCCTTTTCTCTTTCATTAACAATTCATATACTTCCCAATATGTCCCAAACTCGTTTTTTTTTGCAGCAAACTAATGGCAATTTGGACCTAGGCTCGGGTTTTGGGTTCATTCCTAATTGATGACTTTGGTTTGAAATTGGAGCACGATCTTTGACCACATACGCAAATGGGTCTCTTTGGCCATTTTTGGAACTTGGGTTTCATGACTTTGGCCATTAATGGAGGTTTTTGGGCATGGAAATGGGTCTCTGCATTTTGTGGAGGATTTTTTGATTTCTTTGGCCACACACGATTTTGGAGCTTTGAAATCGTATGTGGGTTTGGTCTTGAGTCTCCACATTTGCACCATAGTTTATTTTGTTGGGAGTTTATCAATGGCAACAACTCTCGGTTACAAATGTTGGAACTCATCTTTGGCCATTTTAAATCCAAGGCAGCAGCAGCTGCTGTGCGTGGGGGTTTTTCGCAAGCGCGATCGACCGGCCACACTCCGACGGTCGACCAGTAAATCAAGTTTTGCTGTGGGAATTTTCCAAGAGTGCTCCTCCCATCTGTGCGGTCGACCGACCTGAGGCTCCGGTCGACCGGTACCCTGTTTCTCCCTTTTACCCGAGATATTTTTTGCTGCCATTTCTTTTTCTATTTTTATTTTTATTTTCTATTTTTCTTTTGTTGTATAATTAGTGACTTACCCCTTTTATTTTCTTTTATCTTTTTCTTTTCTTCCTTAATCCAACTTAGTATAAATAGAACACTTAGTTGTTTTTGGAAGAGATCTTCATTATTTTCCTTTCTTTTAGTTTGTAACCTAGGTTTAGACTTTTGGGGGGATTTTGTGGAGATAGACCCCTCTCCTCCATTTCTTGGTGGTTTGACACCCATTTATGTAAGTGGACACTATTTTCTTGCCTTGTTCCCTTCATTCCCATGCTTATTTAGTTTATTTGCTTTGTGCCCTAATTTAGGTTTTCATGCTTGATTATTTATTTCCCGCCTAGATAATTTTAGTTGTTAATTTATTTATTATCGCTTTAATCAATTAGTTGTGCTTTAATTAATTAGTTAATTTATTTAATGTCATTTAACATGCGTAGGGGCTAATTTAAATTAGGTTGTGTCGGATTGAACTCACCTAGGGTTGACGTGGTGCTTTGCTTTGGTGATGGAGTTTCGTATTTATTTCGAGTGTGTTGTCCTAGTTATTACGCCTAGGAGATTTAACGCGGTATATCATGTATGCTCCATATTTACGACCTTGCGTGCGTAATTTTTGTGGTATTTGTTGACACCAAAATTTTATTAGACTTTTATGCGAATTTAGGGGCGTGACAACTCTGGGTTTAATTAACTGTCGAAACGAGACGCAATCTTAATAACTCGTGAACCCATGTAACCATTTTATACTAATTAACTTGAGGTGAGGGATATTCGACGCAACCTATAGTTTTTATTCATTTTGTTAATTTAGTTTAAATACACTTATGCCTAGTTTATCTTTTCTTTCTTTTTAGTTAAGAAAATACCTTTTACACTTTTATTTAGAAATATTAAATCAATTAAATTCTAGCAACTCGTCTATGTGGATTTTTCGATACCCGGACTGGCCTCTATACTCCTTTAAAAGAGTGTAGTCAATAGTTTAGGTTTTTATATTAAGGCGGTGAACAAAAAACAACGATCGAAATGCTGACAACGCGCTACTTTTCGCCCTTAATCACATTCCTTCTTGAACTCCGAAGATGTATTTGGTTGGATTGAGCTCCATCTGGTGTTTTTCCAATTGATCAAAGGTTTGAGCCAAGTCTGCTATGTGGTCGGTAGCACGTTTCCTTTTAGTGAGCATATCATCTACGTAGACCTCCACATTTTTATCGATCTGCTCTTCAAAAATCTTATTTACCAGTCTTTGATAGGTAGCTCCAGCATTTTTCAATCCAAAAGGCATGACATTATATCTATATATTCCTCGGCTAGTAATGAATAAAGTTATTTCTTTGTCTTTGGGCTTCATCTTAATCTGGTTATAACCAAAATAGGCATCCATAAAACTGAGCAACTCATGACTTACTATAGCATCAACCAATTAATCAATCATTGGCAAAGGAAAATGATCTTTTGGACATACCTTGTTAAGATCTGTAAAGTCCACACACATGCACCACTTGTTATTTTTCTTCTTGACCATTAATACATTAGCTAGCCAAGTAGGATACATAACATCTTCAATGAACTGTGCTCGCTGTAACTTTTTTACTTCCTCCTGAATTGCTACATTCTTCTCGGGACTGAAGACCATTCTCCTTTGCTTGATTAGCTTGGAACCTGAATAGATATTTAGTTCATGGCGCATGAAATTTGGATAAATACCTGTCATATCTTCATGGATCCAAGCGAAAACATTTTTCCTTTATCTAAGGAAAGTGATTAATTCTTGCTTTATAAAAGGAGATAATTTAGAACCGATCTGAGTGGTTCCTTCCGGCTTCTTGTCATCCAGCACCACCACTTCTAGCTCCTCTATCACTTGTCCATTTACCAACTACTCTTCTTCCCGAGGGTCTAGAGTGTCGATGTGGAAAGTGGTTGTGCTCTTTATTTACATCTATGTTGGTCGGTAGATGTATAATAACACCCCCTGGCATCTTTTTGATTGCCATTTACTATAGCGACTCCATATTTTATTAGGAACTTCATGCATTGGTGAACTGTAGATGACACGACTTCTAAGTGCTTGATTCCCACTCTTCCCAAGATGATGTTATAAGATGATGTGACATTTTTATCTAACACAAAGAAGCGAATTCTTTCTCTCCTGCTTGAATGCCAGGTGCCGACCAATACATCCAGCTTAATGGTCCCTGGTGGGTATAATTTTTCTCCTACAAATTCGATGAGAGGGCGATGGTATGGCTCTAGCTTGCTGATCTTCAACCCTAAGCTGTCAAAGCAGTTGTAAAATATTACATCGACTGAACTCCCATTGTCAACTAAGACCTTTGCCATGATAAACTCTCCATGTAATAACCAACGAATCATTATGAGGATAGAGAACCTCATTCAAATCATTCTTGGAAAACCCAATTACTAACATATCTTTGTTAACCTTTCTTGACCTATTATCGTTGGATTCATCCATATCAATCTGTTTAATAGTTGGGTAGGCTTTGACTTCATTTAGATAGGCTTTTCTTTTTGCTATGACATCTCCTCCCCTGGCATCACCACCTGCAATAAAATGGCATCCAAAGGATTTCATGACGACTTCAGTTTCTGGTTCATCAGGATTCTTCGGTAAATCTGGATCATCCCCAAAATCATCATTTTTGGATCTATTGTTATCATCCCTTGCTCGGGCTGAAGATTCTGACCTCTTCCGATCATTTTTGTTGCAATTTCAATTAATAAACTTGCTCGATTTTCCATGCCTAATAAGATTTTTTATCTCATTCTTTAGCACAATGCAACTGTTGATGTTGTGCCCATGATCCTTGTGAAAGTCGTAGTACTTGGACTTATCCTTCTTATTGGGAGATGTCTTTAATTTTTCAGGCCAATTCAAGTCTGTATTTCCTTTGATCTCCTCTAGGATATGGTGGGCACCCTTGTTGAGCGGGGTATATTCATCACATTTCTTCATCCGATCTAACTTTTTATCTTTCTGATCTTTTTTAAAAGAATTAGAATTATTTTTCCCTCCACCCTTGGTATCAGGAGCTTCTTTGGCTGCCATGGCTTCCTCGGCATTCATTATTTTTTCATCTTTAGCCATTAAATCTGTCATTATTTTAGGTGGATTTTTTTGCTAAGGTATAGTAAAGATCTTTGGCAAGTAACCCACTCATAAGTGCTGTTATGGTTGTTTTCTCTTCATAGTCTACCACCTCTAACTCTTCATTATTAAAAGGAGTAATATAATCTCTAGTGCTTTCTCTAGGCTTTTATTGCACAATCAAGATATGAGTGACACTCTTGATTGACTTAGCCCCAAAATAAAAGTTATCAATGAACAATTCAGCTAGCTGATGAAAATTAGAGATCTTACCTCTAGAAAGATTATTATAGAAAATCTGAGTTGGTCCAGTAATAGAACTAGAGAAAGCTCTACATCTCATCTTGTCCGACACTGAGTAGATGTCGGCAGCAGCTTGATATTGCTCCATATGCAAGACGGGATCTATTTTTCCATCGTACTTGGGAGTAACCACTGGTGTCTTGAATTTGGAAGGTGTAAGATAGTCCACAATAACTGGGATGAAAGGTGCCCCGTTGATGAAACTCCTTTGCAAGGGATTTTTTGTCTTGGACATGTCTCCTAGCCTATCTTCCAACCATTGCATGGATCTTTTCCACAAATCCTCCTCTAGTTTAGATTTTACCGAGGTAGATTTAGCAGCTTTACTATGCCTATGTGTTGAACTCTCCTCCTGAGAGGTCTGCTCGGCACGCATAGAGCCTCTCATACTGGCCCTTGATCTACTAGAACCTTATTTATATTCCCGATGATGATCTTGTTCCCTATAATGTCCTCTAGTTACCCTGGGGCCTAGTCGATCAAAGGCAAACTCTCTGCTGAGCCTTTCCAAGACACTGGGTCGTTCTTTGGAAAAAAACCGCCATCATAGTAATCAGTTGAGCGAAATGAAGAAGTTGCACCAGGACGATATGACTTATCATGAGAAGAACGAGAATGATAACTTGTTTCATGCCTAATTGGTGGTGGTGGTGTCACTTCCCTTTTGGAATTAGAGGACTATAATGCATAGTGCGAGCCAACTATTTAACAGTCTCCTGCATATCTTCTTGGCCTTTGGCAAGGTTGAGAAGAATGCTTTGTAAATCTATCGCATTAGGAGGAGCAAATGGGATGATGGTGTTACTTTCATTTCGAGCGCTATTTTTAGGATCATTCATTTCTCTAGGAATAAATAAACGAAATTAATGGTAGAGAACGATGACAGATAAACGTTCCCACAGATGGTGCCAATCTATTAATGTCTAAAAATGGACTTACTCTAATTTTAAGAATAATAGAAATAACTCAAACCACACACACAAGAGATAAAGATTTTAGAGTGGTTCAGCAGTAAAATAGTCTACATCCACTGTTGTTGTAATTTAACCGGGTTTACAATAGCTCAGTATGGTGTGTAAATGAGTGATTTGAGTTGTCCCTAGAGCTAAGGGATTAGTTTACATTTATAGGGGTGCAAAACCCTAAAGATGGAACACTTTTATATTACGAGGCATTAACATCTGTATACAATAAGTAAAACTCTTGTAATTCGGAGCTGGTTGGTATCCCATCCGAGTAACTGTTGATGTTCCTGTTGGTTGACCTTTTGGTGTTGGTCGGCATTCCAGCCGACTAAGTATCTTTTAAGCCGATCAAGTAAGCTAGTCGGTCACGCTAGATAACAGGTGTGTGTTTATTAATGGTCCACGTGGGACTATAGTTAATACATACAACAAAACCCTTCTCTGCCATTGTTATGGATCCCAAACGCTCGTACCTTGCATTTAACCACACTTTTGGTGTTTCAAGCTTGGATTCTTGGGTTTTAGCGCCTCCCCATCATGATTACATCATCCTTTTGATGTTTTAGGGTATATTTGGTTCATTTTATTGGTGGTTGGGTTTTATTGTTGTTTTTTTGGTGGTTTTTTCGATGATTGGAATTTTTCCTTGGTGGTATTTAGTTTGGTTAACAACTTTAGGTTCCTTAACCACTCGTAGAGCTATTTTTTTGTGATACCTTTAGGTTCTTAGTTTATTCCCTGGAGCTTTTATTTTAGAAGTATATGGTTTATTTATCTCACTACGAGAAACAAAGACAAAAAGGCGCCTCTTCCACCCCATTCGTGATATAACCCACTATGTTGGGTGACACGCGAGGATCGTGAGCGGTATATCACCATGTGGTACTATTAGATGAGGGTTGTCATAGAGTGGCCAATCTATTTATCCTATATAGATGGCACCTTATCACCAAATTGGTTTATGGGTAGGGTTATGGACATGTTTAGAGAGTTTTACTTTTATGCTCGGGTAAATGGAGAGTATATTATCTCTTATGTTATGGACGTACAAGTTGTAATTTCCCCGAACACCCCATTGGTCTTTCTAGACATACTGAGAGTTCCCTATTCACACTACCATGAGGATCTTAATCATCTCACCCATTTCAATAACGCCTATAAAACTATTCATTACACCACTATATACCTTGACAATAGGAAGCCACCACGTATCTGTTATCTTTATTCATACTACTAACTCCTGAATAAGATTGTTAGTTTTAATCTTTTACCTATCGCTCATCACAACACCTACAAATCGGACAACATTCGGTTCCTTCATGTTATTGATGTAGGCACATGGATTGGCCTTACTTTGCTGGGGTTTACTTCCGTAATGATGGAGACACCCAATTGCGTTTATTCCTTCCACATGGGATGTTATTAACAGACATTTTGGTCACCGTCGATGTACTTTTAATTACCCACGAGCGTACCACGAGTTTTTTTGTCTCGAGTTGATTCTGCCACTACAAATTGATCCGATTCCAACTTATATGAGGATGCTCATGTCCGTCCTCCTTGAGTAGATAAGAACGATGACACATTTTGGGCCAAGTCACACCATGTGGGTGATTAGCACATAACATACGTGTCGACAAGTTATTTCTAATTAGATACCAAGGTTTTGAGGACTATGCAAACTGTGGCTTGTATGAGCACAAACTTAAAAGAAAACGCAAGAAAGTAACTTTGCGACGGTTATCGTTGTCATATATATAAGATGGCAAGTGCCCTCGCCTAAGCTACTGTTGGTCTTGAGTTCGAGACTTGGGAACGATCTCTTCACATTATAAAATAATATGGGTAAGACCAGCTGACATCTCTCTCTCTTAGACTCTGCAGTGAAGCTGGAGCCTTGTGCACTGAGTATGAAATACCAGTGAACATGTTCAGTTAGGTCGATACTAGTTTTTATCGCAAGAGTTTTCACTTTAAATCCTTTATGCATCGTGTATGATTGGTTTGACTTCCTTATTTATTTCTAAACCACCCGCATGAAAATTGATCTATTTAATTTTATCTGGTAAAATTAAAACTTATGGTCCGTTTGATAGCCTTAAAATTCCAAGGCATTCAGAAAAGTTGAAAATTTTCGAAATTTTCCAGCTTTTAGACCGTTTGATAGCCTAAATTTGCATTGGAATTTGTTTTTCAAGTACAACACCCCTTAAGCACAATTTGTCAACTTTGGGTGTAATCCAATTCTTTTTTTTTTTTTTGGGGGGGGGGGGGGGGGAGAGGGTCAAGTTTTTGTTTGCCACCTTTGAGGTGACAAATCACTAAAAAACATTTTTTTAGAACTCTATATATTTCATAAATATATATTATTCATAAATTTGTAAATATATATACTTCGTGTGTGTATATATATATATATATATATATATATATATATATATATATATATATATATATATATATATATATATATATATATATAGAGAGAGAGAGAGAGAGAGAGAGAGAGAGAGAGAGAGAGAGAGAGAGAGAGAGAGAGAGAGAAAGATTCTCCAGTAAGGACTCCTTATGGTTCAGACCCCGGTACATACCATTTTTTAAAATAGTAAAAAAATAAATTTTTTGATGAAACTTCATGGATATGATCTCCATGGTGGGGAGATTATCTCTAATTTTTTTCATCAAAAAATTCAAGAAAAAATCCGTTGAGATGAGGTGATATGTAAAAAAATTGTATAAATATGCATTTTTAACCGTCGAAATGTTGGTGATCATCTCACCCACTTTTTGATTGAATTTTTTTATGAAACTTCATGGACATGATCTTGATAGTGAGAAGATCATATCCATGAAGTTTCATAAAAAAATTCAATCAATAAAGCGGCTAGCGCCGACCCAACATTTCAACGGTTGAAAATGCATATTTATACCATTTTTTTACATATCACCTAATCTCAACGGTTTTTTATTGAATTTTTTGACGAAAAAAATTGGAGATGATCTTCTCAACGTGGAGATCATATACATGAAGTTTCATAAAAAAATTTATTTTTTTACTATTTAAAAAAAAATGGTATGTACCGGGTCTGTACAATAAGGAGTCCTTACAGAAGACTTTATATATATATGTATGTATTCTATAAAATATTTAGTATATGTATTCTCTAAAATCTCTCTCTATATATATTTCGTAAATATATTTTTCACATTTATATTTATTTTTCAATTTTTGTGCTTGATAAAAATGTGAAAAATTGATGAATTTTCAACTTTTATCAAACGAACACATGTTAAAAATATTCATTTATCTTAAAATTATTTATCCTAGAATCAAATATCCTGAAATCATTTATATTTTTCGAATTTTCTATTAAACGAATCCTTAAGTTAAATAAAAAAGAATTTAACTCTAAAAGACATGATTATTAATTTGACTCTATCCTTGGGTTCATACTTTTTTCACTCTCCCTTTATAATTTGATCATGATTTGACGTCGAAAGATATTTTTAAATTTTTTCATTAAAGTTAACGAAATATCCAATTTTTTTAACGTTTTGTTATTTCAAGGGCTAAATCATTAAAATTAAATAAATTTAAGGGCCAAAATGGTACACACCACAAAGTTTGGCATAGGTCTAAAACTATGATCCTTGCAAATATCTGTTTTTACCATTTCAAGGGTTTTAGCGCCGCTCTCAAGGGCTTCTGCTATCACTTGATCACAAAGGTTCACTTAAAGGTAATTTACTTTGCTGTATATCTAATTACTGGCTGATTTTAGTTGAATCTAATTCTACTTGTTCAAACTCTATAGATCTATGTAGTTTTATCGGAGATTCTTGAGTTAACTTGAATGCAAAATTTGCTTAAGCTATCTTTGATTATTTTTTTCTATTCAATGCCCCTTTTTCATGTAACTATATCAATTTCTCCATATTTAGGTTTGAAAAAATAAGTACCGTATACTAGTATGTTGCAACTGTTGGGGGAGAATTAATTTCATCTTCGAATCACATGTGCTATTCAATATGAAAGTTGATTATTGAAATGCAGCATCAGAGATAAAAATATGCATGGTTGTCCAACTGTTTCAATAAGGATACTCTCAATTATAATAGCAGTTGGATTAGTGAAATAGGATTGAGTATGTTGAAAACATTGTCCTTGTCCAATTGGATTTAAGTAGCTAAAGGGGACTATATGTTCATGTAGGTATGGAGTGTACAATTTATTTTACATGTTACCCACAATCACGCTTGAGGCATCGTATTACCTTGTCGAGGTTAAGTGTTTTAGGAGTTAGGTATCGAAGGCCTGCTTAACACCTTTCTTGTGTGATGAGAATAAGGAAAGAGCACAAGAGGGCTTAATCGTAATGTTTTTAGTGGTGATCTGTTTTACTTGTCTAGGTTTTATTGTTTGTACTTTATTTTAATTGGTATTTTAGGTTAGGGGTCCTTGAATATTCTTAATGTGCCTCTTTTAGTCTTTTTACCTTTTAGGTTATCTTGGATACAACTTTTCTTAAAAAATAGGCCTTCGGGCACCAATTGTAATCAATATATTTTCTAAACATTTTAGTGAGAGAGTTTATTAATTTGTTATTGCTCGTGTCACTTTTTCGTGTTACATCAAATTGGTATCAGAGCCTAGCTCCAGTTATTGTAAAAAAAACAATCGTGTCATTTTAATGGTGCAAGTTAGACTCGAAACGACGCGTGACCGCTTTAGAGGAGGCGCTCGCCTCTTTCTCTTCGCAGGTTTGAGGTCTAGTCCTTCCACCGACACCCACACCACCACCTCTTCCGGCTGTCCCACCACCATCCCAAGCCATCGTGCACCCTCTCACCCCACAAAACCCAACCCGATGCTAAAACCAAAAAACAGCAGCAGCAGAAGAAACAAGGGCTGAAATCCACCCCTAGGGCTGGATTGAAGAGAGAAGAAAGTGGAGAAGAAAACGAGCAGGGAAAGAGCTGAATCGGCAAGCCCGAAGTTGGTTCCACCCTGGCTCCACTCTGAGGGCATTGACGACCTCTGACGGCAGCCCATCTGGCTGACGACTACACGGGGAGGCCGGATCTAGGGTTTTGAAGCCCTAGACAGCTGTTTGACCCAGGTGGCTATGATCTTTGCCCAAAGTTAAGAGAGTGAACAACGAAAGAAGTAGAAAAAAGAACAAAGAGAAAAAACAGAGAAGAAGATCAAAGTAAAAAATAAGAGATCAGTAAAGAAGATCTGACATGAGGAAAACATAGAGGAGTAGAACGGAGAGAGGGTAAGTAATCACTGGAGGAACTCACCGGCAAGGTTCCTGGTGTCGGAGGCATGAGATTGATTTGCGGCAAGTAGGGTTTTAAATTTGAACCTTACTCTCTCTGTTCGTAACAGCTGGGCCTATTTGGGCCATATGGAATCTGGACTGCCTTCTTTGTTTGGCAAGCCGATTTTAATTGCTGATGGGTGGGGCAAGTCCCAGAAGTGGGTTGGGTCTATTAGCAGCAGATACTTACTTTTGTGAGCCCAAGTCAGTTAGGGCCTCTACCCAGCTGTAAAATAGTGTCTAAAAAAAAGCAGGGTCCAATTTTGGTTATAAATTGTTTTTGGTTTTCCCCCAAATTTTTCTATGGTGACAAATTATTTTGGGACCTCTAGAGTGTTTCTTCTTCCCTTTAGTGCATATCTTGGGATTTTTTTTCACTCGACAACTTTCAAAGCTTGTGGACGACTTTTTTCGTGGAGGGGGAGAATGATGAGAATAAAAAAGGGCAAGGGCCTTTTTAATTATTTTTCCTTTATTTTAGTTATTTTTGGTTGGGGGTGATATTACTTTACACTGTTATCTTTTATATTGTATTGGCTAAATAAGGCATTTGGCTACCCGTCATAATCAATTTACATTATAGTGTGAGAGCTTCTTCATTTGTGCTTGTTCTTGTTTGTTATTTTGTCGTGTTACATCTTCGGGAACTAACATAGGTGTTGCCACCAAACAAGAGGAAGAGCCTCCCTCCCACCCCCCTCTACTATGACTGCTATACTCGATAACTTATCGACCTATCACTCGATGTTTGTCTCAAATCCATAGTTGTCAAATCGTGAATCGTTGACCCCCCGAATCGCGAATCGTGAATCGAACCGGTCGAATCGGAATCAAATGATAAAAATGAAAAAAAACATACGGAAATGTGATTTGACACTATAGAATTGATAATTAAGCATAATATGACAAAAAACTAATCGTAGCACATGATAATATACCAAAATATAGCACAAAAATTAACCGTAGCATATGTTCTCAATCGTTTTAAGCAAATGCATATGGATGGTTTAAGCAAATACAGCAAAAAAAAAAACGAAAACAGCAAATGAAAATTCAAAATACAGCAAAAATAACTATAAAAAAAACGTATGGTTTTACTTGAAAAAAAGCAGCAAAATAAAAACAGCAAAATAACCTAAAAAAACAAAATAGCAAAAAAAATAACAGCAAAATAGTAGCAAAAAAGCACAAAGCACAAAAAGTAGCCTTTGTTTTGGTTTTATAACCAAAAAAACTGAAAAACAGCAAAAAAAAAAAAAAGAAACAGCAAATGAAAATTCAAAAAACAGCAAAAATAACTATAAAAAAAATGTATGCTTTTACTTAAAAAAAAAAAAAAAAAGCACCAAAATAAAAACAGCAAAATAACCTTGAAAAAAACAAAATAGCAAAAAAAATAACAGCAAAATAGCAAAAAAGCAAACGAAAACAATAAATTGTTTTATAAACTAAAAAAACATCAAAAGTTCAAAACGTATGGTTTTATAACCTAAAAAAAAAAAAAAAAAAAATGAAAACAATAAATCAAATTGCTTGCTTCGGTCGGCCATCGATTGAGCAGAATAAGACATAAAAACAAGAAAGAAAACATACCGGATTTCGTTTTGCAGAAAAAAACCAAAAAACGGCCTTCGATTTACTGTTGCGGTTGAAACAACCTTCGATTTGCTTCGGTCGGTTGCGGTTTGAATGGGTTAAGGTTGAAACAACTTTTTATTTTATTTTTTATTTGGGTTAAAATCTATTTACGGTTCGTTTTTTTTTGCCTTTTTACTGAATCGTTTTTAACCCGATTCACGGTTCGATTTGGAATCGGACGATTCAGAACCGATTCGGGCGATTCTTTAGACACGTGCGATTCTTATCCTGATTCAAATCGTTTTGTGTCCGAATCGAATCGAATCGAATCGTACGATTCGACTCGCGAATCGGACGATTTTAACAACTATGCTCAAATCTATGTTGCACCAGGACAATACCATTACCAAACTTCAATGAGACAAGACAACTCCTCGATAATATCAATTTATGTCACCTTATCCCCTTGAGCACTTGGCCATTAAGAGCTCACTTTCCATTTAATGCATGTGCACTAACCACTGTTGCCGCAATACTCGCCCAAAATCAATGGCCAAGATCATGACCACCCTCACTATAACCACCAACCCCGACTCATTAATAAGGGTTAACCATTTTTCTACCTATCAAGGACCCCATAACTAAACACAGCCATAACTCCACCCTAAGAGCGCTACCTCATACTCGCTCTTGAACACAAGGTGCTTGGACTGCTTTGTCTTCCTTACTCTTTGGCGTGAAAATCCCTCTCTCGCCCTCTACTTTATCACAGTCTAGAAGTCTCTTTCATTGTGCTAGCTACTGCATAACCTCTTGTGGATGGATAACATATTGGATCTTGAGATGCACTCTAAATTTCTACTCGGCAACCTGCTCCCCTCCAACAGTTTCGATATGATTGTGGAAAGCTTACAAGTTACATCATATACATGTCCATCAAAAGCCTCTTGACGCGTATGATCACTTCGTGGAGGACAATAAGACATAAAACTTTGCCAGTGCCATTCTTCTAAAATTTATGGATGTAGCATTATTTATTTATGTTTTCTGAACAAATATGTGATTTTTCATTGCTATCTTTGGATCAACATGTCAAGAATTGTGCAGTCTTTTGGAAATTCTTCAGGGTTATTGGCAGACACTAGTTTGTCAAATATTCTATCAGTGTAGCCTGTTCTTATACTTTCCTAATCTTCTTACACTGAAGGGTTAACGGCAATCGTCTTATTGAGGCTTGAGGAATATGAAGCCCATTTTCGTTGGCAATCTAGAGTATGATGCTCGCCCATCAGAACTTGAACGGCTGTTCAAAAAATATGGAAAAGTTGAAAGGGTGGATGTGAAATCAGGTATTAGAAACTAATTTTTTTTCTCTCCTTAAATAATGACTCATTTTTATATTTAAAGGGTGAAGTGAAATAAAAACCCCGAAGTATGCAGTTTTTGCACCCCGGGACCATTTTCAATGCAAATAACTCCCCTAAAGTGTGCATTTTGTTGTAAAGACCCGAACTTTGCAACAAAATACATAGTTCATTTTTTTTTATCTTGCAGAGTTTCTTGCAAGAACTGCATATTCTATTTTTTTTTTAAAAAAACCACTACTTTTACTGAACTTCCCGCTTATTCAAATTATATTACTTAATTTCCCTGTCCTTTTTTTTGTGTGTTTATTGGGGGGTGTGGGACGCTAGTATCAATTGGTTTCTTTATTAATTTCAACATTAGTTTCTTATCTTTGTTTATCTGCTGAGGTGGATAAGCCAGTATAACTAGAAGCGTACTCGACTGTTCTCTACAGCTGAGAGAGAGTCTTGATTCTCGATTGAGGTTTTTGTTGTTTTAATTGACGATTGAAACTGGCCCATGGTTCTGGACTACTAAAATTGTCATAAAATATATTGACAAAACACGTTAAAAATGTCAGGCATATTTATGGACATTATGAGTGTTTTATCAAACAGTTATTGTGGAGTTCTGGGATATTTGTAATAAAGGATAAACATCATGTACAATCATTGCAAAAATGATAATTTCAGAATTGCTATGTTGACCCTTTCTTTTATCACTCTTTCCACACGCAGACAAGTCGTTAGTTGACTGAATTTCTTATCAGATGATTAATTTCGTCGTGGATACCAATTGCTTAAAAATCTGCATAATGGATATCTCCTTTGTCAACTTGAATGCTACTCTGATGGTGATGGGTGAGCAGATGCAAGAGGACACCTTGCTAAGAAATGTGAGTTTACCCAGACTGTTGGATTGAGAAAATTGTTGAAAGTGCATTTAAATGTGCCACGTAATGCACCACCCAACAGGCGCTGAGGAAAGCTCTTTGATGATATTCTAAAGGGCCAATAAGCTTTTGAAATAATTGTTTTTATGGTGTGCGTGCTCTTTTTCCTTTAAAAGAGAAATTTTTGGTTAGTTTAAATCCCCATACTCAACAAATTTTTTGGCGCAGGGTTACTTGGAATGTCCATGATCTTCCTGGATGGATGGATCCTTTGCATTTCTTTTCTTGCTTGTGCCCGAGATGCATCTTGTGTTTTTCAAGAAGAACCAATCTGATCTATCATGGCACAACCATCCTTTCCCCGAGACACCATTGTCTTTTCCATTCATCATGACTTTTGCTCAGTCTTCAATTTCTGACATATGTTTCAACATAGAAATCATGATCATCTCAGTTCCAGTGGCAGGTGTTGTGTTTATTCTTGTAGATTTTGTTTTGTTTTATATTTTTGTGTGCGAGGGTTGTGTCAGTGTCAGCCGAAAGAAAGTTGGGATCCTAGGCGAACATATATTCTCTCTCTCTCTCTCTCTCTCTCTCTCTCTATATATATATATATATATATATATATATATATATATTCTATCACAGAAAATGTAATTTTTTGGAATGGAAAATAATGATTCATGTAACCGGCTCTAAATAATTTGGGAAAATGCTTTGTCGAGTTGAAAATATATAATTTTTATATTACATTTTCCAATTAAGATTTTATGGTGTTGATAATAGAATTTTACTTTTCTTGTTTTGGGATGCACCAGAATAGAACCGTATTTATAATTTGCACTAGATTTTAATCTATAAAACAATAAATTGAAAAATAACATTATAGAAAAGTGGAATTTGGGTCACATTGAAGTACGTTGAACCCAACGATAAACTCTTCTGCCTGTGGAAGTTAAGTTTCACAACATAACATATGAACTATGAACAGTAAATTGGATATTCATTTTCAATTTTGGAAATACTTATTATGTAAAAATAAAATCTAAATGGCCGTTTTTTAAATTGAGGAGCACGGAAAGCCAAGTTAGCCAACACAAAAATCTTTCAAAGTGCACAAACTAAAAACTGAATTTTGAAACAAACAGTAAAATCATCCCCGCACCCACCCAAAAAAAAAAAAACTTTGTACGAGGAAAGTTGAGTCTTGTGATTGTGAGACCAAGTTTGTTTATAAATTACTGAGTTTCAATTGTAGCTTGCATGTTCAAAGAGAGACATACCTCTGTTAAAAAACTTAAGAAACCGTCAGAGATATATTTGAAAAAAAAGTTAAAAAGGTGAAAGAAAACTGTGAGGAGAGAGTTAAAATTGGGAGATAAAAGGTCTTCAGACTTTTCACAGTTGGAGAGAAATTCGAAAGTCAAAACATGTGGGCCAGTTCGATCAAAGACGGTCAAACCATGTGCAATAGTTTATAAAGTTTGGAAGGCATTCTGTGATAAGTTTTCTGCTACTGCTAATATACATCTATATACATACATGTATATAATCAACAGGGGCTCCTAAACCGGGGCCCTAGGAAGCTGCCTGAGGGCTGGACAGGTCCTGTTTGTGGGGGTAGGGGGATCTTGGAGCAGTCAACTATTCATTGTATTCTAAAGTGTTTTCATGGTTGGCTTCTTGAAGCAAAGTTGTACAAGCTATTCGTTTTGATATGTTAATTGCGTAAACATGTTTTTCTTCATTCCATAAAACTTTATTTTATAGGATTTGCTTTCGTTTATATGGATGATGAGCGAGATGCCGAGGATGCGATTCGAAGGCTTGACCAGACAGAGTTTGGTAGAAAGGGTCGCCGACTTCGGGTTGAGTGGACTAAGGTAATTTCAATTATGACTTGGGACACAAGGAATCTAAGCTTCACTTCGTTATGATAATTTTGGTGACATTTTTTCATATTTCATACTTGTTATAATTTTTTTTTTGCACTTCTCAGTACGCCGTTCTACTCTATTTTTAGCACTAATTAATACACTAATTTATGTGTCCCAGCAAGAACGTGGCATTAGGAGGCCTGACAGCTCCAGATCTTCAGCTAATACTAAACCCTCAAAAACGCTGTTTGTCATTAATTTTGACCCAGTTCATACTAGGGAAAAGGACCTCGAGAGGCACTTTGAAGCCCATGGGAGAGTTTCAAACATAAGGATTAGAAGGAATTTTGCATTTATTCAGTTTGAATCAGAAGAGGATGCTGCCAAAGCACTAGAGGAAACAAACATGAGGTTTGCATCGTCCGAGGGTGACATCATACTTAATTTTATACGAACAAAATTTATAACTTTGAATTTGTTTTGGTACTTTTCACCTGAGTCGTTTAATTACCAAGTTGAAGAAATATTGAAAAACAACTAGTTTTTATACGGTCAAGAATGGAAAATGAGATGAGCGGATTTTTGAATACTCTAATATTTCCTGTTTTCCATGGAATTCAATTCTTACCCACTCCCCAAAGTAATTCATCTTTTTTTTCTCTATTTTCAACTTCTCGTAAGATTGAACTGTTGGAAATGAATAACTGTTTTCAACCTTCTTCCAACTTTGTAATCAAACCCACTCTAACTTAAAAAACCAAACGGTGGCTTAAACTACCTTTTCTTTCTAGTAAGTCATCGCCAGTGATGTTTCCAATTGTTGCTGAGCTAGCATTCGCATTGCTGGGAAGAAATTTTCTGCAAGATTTTATTCTAACAATTATACAAGGATCTCAATACACTCCCCCAACTTTTACATTATGTGCCCGCTTGTATCTTTGTTGAAGTTGTTTCAAAAACTGGTTGTTTCTGACTTTGGTTTATTTGACTATGATGTACAGTAAGTTTATGGATCGGGTTATTTCAGTGGAGTATGCAGTCAGAGATGATGATAACAGAAGAGATGGGAACGGCCCTGATAGAAGGGGCCGTGATATGTCCCCTGAGAGAAGAAACTATGGTGAGAGAAGAAACTATGGTCGTGACCGTTCACCAAGTCCGTACCGTAGGGTTAGGGATAGCCCCGACTATGGCCGTGGGTCCAACCCAAAGTCCAGAACTGAGCCAAGAGGAAGCCCTGACTATGACAGGGCAGAAATCCCTGTTGATGAGAGATACCGAAGGTTAGTAAGTACTAAGTACTAGTCTAAATCATAGTTACCAAATAACACCAATACTAATACCCTAGTGATTTTCATATTGGCATGCCCATTCCGAAATATGTTACACTTCCATTTTAATACACTTAACAAACCAGCAAATAATTTCCTATTTTCCCCTCAAGTTTGTTTCTATAGAACAAATATAAAATCATAGTGAATCTACAATGCACTACAATATAATAACAAACAAATTACTATATTAAGAACTTTAAAGAGAACATTAGAAGTCTGAAATGTGTAAAAAAGAAAACTTAAATATGCTCAATTGCTTTTTCGACATGTCTAAATGAATAATCTCAATAGATAGTCTCAGAAGTGAACCCCAGACGTGCATTTAAACAATATTAGACCGTATTGATTATATTTAACGTTCTGATCACTCGTATTTAGAAATAGCTCAACTCATTTGAGCAATATGATATAAATAAGTCTACCCTCTTCGTAATACAATTTAGAGTATTTGGCATACTGCATTCTTGTTATCAGTCCATGAACCAAAATGATTCGTGTTCCAGAAGGCAATCTACCTTGAATGTGATTTATTTCACGTTAGGTTTGAGGTGAAATGTTTTGCACAGGTGTGAACACGTGTGTCCTGCGAGGGACGTGTGGCATTAATGCACGTCATAACCCTTGACCTGGGGCAACAGATAGCCATCCCGCAAAACAAAGAGGAGTTAGAGTGGATGAGCTCCTCAACCTCGCGGGTCTCTAGGCGCTTGAATAAGACAGGCGTGGGGATGTCAGAACCCATGGAGCCGATGAAGTTCAGCCTAGTATGCTACCGGAGACTCTAGTTGCCAATGAACCACACAACTAGTTGCCAGTTCACACTACTCTCCCATGTTTGCGAAAAGTTGTTAAGTATGCTTGTGTACAAACTTTATCCTCAACTTACAGTGTTCTTTTTATGTTTACCAAAGTTGCTGATAAACTATGCTTGTGATCATTCACCAGTCCCTGAGCAGTCACTTATAAAGCATCAACTAAAAAAATTGTTTTACATAGTGTTATGCATTAACAAAGAAACAAATAAAATATTTGGGCCATTTAGTTCAATTGTCTTTGGTACACTATATAGTATATATAAAAAAGAAAAGAAAAAAAAATAAGTAGACACGACAGCCATGTTATGGGTCGGCCCTGTGCACTATTAACATTTAACTGTTTCTTTGGAATGCAGCCGTTCACCCCGGCCACGAGAAAGATCTCGATCTTGAGAAGTAGAAAACAGTTCCAAGCAAGTGGTTCCATCTTTTCATTTTCTTTCTTCTATACTATGTCCTTTGTTGTGCTCCCTTTGAATGGAGTTATTAAGCTTGCCTGTTGTACTCACGATGGTACTGTAATGTCTTCGGTCTGTGATAAATTTCTGGATTGCTGAATTAAGGGCCTTTGACGCTGGTGAGTTTATTTACCGTTCCGCGTCAACTTACATTATTGGTGGCCTGTTTGATTGCATGCACTTGCTTAGAATATGGCCAAGGTATTCTATTTTTTTAACTTTCGGTAGTATTTGATTGCACTTATTTCTAGTGTGCTCTTTTTTTTCTCCAAAAGAACTTGTATTTTCCCACCCCATCTAGGGCAAAAGAACTTGTTTTAACCTAAATAACACATAATTTCCATAATTACAAGAAAAAGCACAATATGAAATTTTTTTAGTTAGAAAATCTTTTGCAAGTAAAATCTGTTCTTTTGAAATCAAATAGAAAAGATGGAAAAGGAAAAACTTTCCGACTGACTTGTACAAAGTCAAATTTTGTCACATAATTTCCCTTTTATGTGTTTGTTGTTTAAAAATATGAAAAAGAATGGGATTATTATGTTTGGAACAATGAAAATTTGCCTTAAGAAATTTTTTCTTTGGGGTAGGTTATAAAATAAAAGTTGATAAATGTAAAATTTCATGTTTTAACAAGTTGTACATTTTTGGTGGGTGGAAAATGTTTTCAAGGTGAATTTGTACGATCAAACACATCAAAAGCTGAAAATATTTTTAATATCATATATATATATATATATATATATATATATATATATATATATATATATTCCATCACTATATAAAACACCTGCAAATATTTTTTCTTCCCTTATCCTAAACTCTATTTTTATTTTTTTGTCAAACATAGGATTTTGCCACTTGACAAATTGATGCTATTAAACCGCACTTGAAAAATTATAGGATTTATCAAGGAAAAATTTGCCACCCAAACCATATGCTCAATTTCCTATAAAATGGGTCCTAAGTTATTGTTTTTGTAATTTTCATGCAAATATGGTTAGTGCCATATAAGTTTGTAACGATTCGGGTTTAACCAAAGCTGTCTCCGATCCATTTAAATTTTAACCGGATCGGGTTCTACCCCTATAACCATTGGGTTTTTTAATTTTTTGTCAGACCCGAATTTGTAAAGCACCCAAGACTCGGTCTGATTACCCGTCCCATTTAGTCCTACAAAATTTAAAAATTAACATTGTTAAAATCTGCTTTTTGTCAGATAAATTATTACCATTTTAAATGTGGAAAATAGTTTTTTTTCCCAAATGTTTTGTAACACTTGAATTATTTTTTCCAACATTTTGTTTAGCACTCAACAAGCTATTAAAACAGTAACAATCTATTTTCCAAGTAACATGCACCTAATTTAAACAAGATTTAAAGTCTCAAATACAAATCAACATCATGTTTCATCCAAATAAAAATCATCAGAGGGGTTGAGAAGAAGTAGCAACGTGAGGGAGAGGGCTGAGAAGGAGAGGTGTGAAGGTGAGGGAGGGAAAGGGAGGTCTGAGATGTAGGGGCGTGAGGGAGAGGGAGGGGTTGTGAGGTGAGAGAGGGAACAGCCATAAAAGAGAGAGGAAGATAAGAGAGTTTAGGTTAGATTTAGATTAGAATTGAGAGGGGCGCGTGTGAGAGAGGGTTATTATGTGGGGCATACATTTTTAGCCATTAGATTATTAAAGTAACTCATGCATATGTGTGTGTGTGTGTGTGTGTATATATATATATATATTTATTTATTTCATAATTGGATTGTATTTGGTTTTAATTCAAAACAACCAATTCATCAAAATCTAGCAAATTCCAAACAATAAATTCAATGTTGGTCACTTGGAACTAATATATATGAAAAGGTCTAAAATACCATAAAACATTAATCATATATTCCAACTACTAAATTATGACGCATGTTTCTGCTAAACTGTTATATATGTAGTCGATTTGGATCGATTTCATCAATTTTTGCACTTATAAAACCTAAACTGGTTCAATTAAGGTATTTTTTTGAAATCAGATTCAACCCAATATATGTTGGTGCTCTAATTGGATTGGATTGGTCAGTTCCATCAGTTTGGTTTGGATCTTGCACCCATATCACTTTCATTAGACTTTTAATATCTCTCGCTTTTACTCATAATTTAGTGATTCATCAAATGAATGTAAAAACGACTTTTGTAAGTGGTTATTTATAAGAAGAGATTTATATGTAACAACATTAACGGTTTATTTTTCCCGACGAAGGGTTAAAGGAGTGTAGATTAATCTTACACAATAGCCTGAAAAGTTTGCTAAGATAACAAGGTTTCATGGTTTATAAAGTAATTATTCATGACAAATGTATCCATAACAAAAATATTTATAGTAATTTGAAAATGGTGTTTGGGTCATCATTTCCTTATATGTAGATGACTTGCTCATATTTAGGTTAAGTCTCAAATATGTGGATGAAACTAAAATGTTTATTTCATCAAAATTTGATACGAAAGATCAAGGGGAAGTTGGTATGATTTTATTGAGAAAATATAATACTTCAACATTGTCTTAATCTTGCTATATAGAAAAATTTCTTAAGAGATACAATTATTTCAAACACAAATCAACTTCCATCCCAGTACATCGAAGTATCAAATTACTGAGAAATACTATGGATCAACCTAACTATGTTAGTTTTAATGGAAGTCTTACGTCTGCTGACGCGACTAAGAGTGTGTCTAGGGTGCGTGCTATTTAGGCTAAAATGCAAGCATGTCGCTCAAGTAATAATCTGATAAGTCGGGTATCGATCCTCAGGGAAATATGACGAACGGAGTCGTAACGACGTTGCACAGACGAAGGAAACCTAACTTTGACTCTAAAGAAAAGGAAAAGGTAATTTGATTTGTGAAACAACTACAACTATATGCACTTTTGAAAATTATTAACTAATGAAATTATGAATGCAATTTTTCTACTACAGAATTTCGAACGACTTGGCTAAAACTGTAATTATGAATGGAGAAAGATAGGTCGGGTTACACTCCCCCACACCCTAGTAATTCACTTCGTAGGATACTAGATTCAGAATTAAAGCTTTAAATGAATCCAACTTTTAATACTCCTAAGTATTACATATATGAGGGGTCGTAGCCCGCACAGTACGTAAGCAAAGGTTGAATTAAAATTCGATTTTTGTTTCTTCTATGTATTACACATATGAGGGATCGTAGCCCGCACAACATGTAAGCAAAGGCTGAAATAAAGTAGTATCGTATGAATTACGATACAATTAATCTAGTGTTTCGATTCCAACTTCTATTCCCACTATCGTGAATTACATCGGGTGGGGTTCATGCACCCCAACCCTTGAAAATTTAGCCAGACATATGAAAACTGGAAGAAAACGTTTTTTGGATGCAAGGAAACATTTTTACGAACGTTTAAAGGTGAAGAAGAATGAAATTGCTCACTATAGAAACAACTACTGCAGATATGAAAACAAGAATTGAAATAATATTACTTGAATTGCAAAACTGGAAGCAAACTAGGGTTTCTTCTTCTTCTTCTTCTTCTTCTTCTTCTTCTTCTTCTTCTTCTTCTTCTTCTCTAAACTCATTACAAAGCTTCCCTAACGAATCAGAAGCTTCCTCATGTCTAGGAGGAGTTTACAATTTATAATCTACGAATTCTAAGAGTTTGGACCATGCAGGACTCTAATTTTATAAGCGGATAAGTTCGAATTTCTGATACCAGAACTGATCCTACTAAGAGGGTTCAGTTCGGTTCCATCTTTGACAGCCATTACAGGAGGTTCTTCAAGCATAAGATCGGTTCGTTTTTCCTCTTCTTCGGTTCAGTTCCATCTTTTACAGCCTTTACAGGAGGTTCTTCAAGCATAGGATCGGTTCATTTTTCCTCTTTTTCGGTTCGGTTCCATCTTTGACAGCCTTTACAGGAAGTTTACCAGGATGGGATCGGTTCTTTTTTTCTTCCCTTCGGTTCGGTTCCATCTTTTCATGAATTTTTCCTCCTTGTATTTCTTTGAAGCTTTTGATACGGAACTCGGATTGGGATGCCGAACCTTCCTAAACACTGAATACCTGCGAAATGGATGGAAAATACACGAAACTCGACGTACTCCTTAGAAACTTGTCAATAGCAATGATATGATATAAATCCACTCGAATTACACTTTGCGGAGCGATAAAAGCCTCTAAATTAAGGGGATAAATGGGTAGAATTTATGCCTAATCAAACCCTCCTAACTTAGAACTTTGATCGTCCCGAGCATTGTAAAAGAATCAAAACATGGTCTAACTCTAAAGTGGGATAAAAGACCTCTTCCGCGGGCGAGCGATTGCATTTAGCGTATGCAATAAGCCTTAAAACCCTTAGGTTACCCTAGTAGGACGAGTTGTGTCTCGTGAGGGTTTGCAGTGAATATACCCACAAAATTCGACTAAAAGAAAACTCAAAATACGCAAAAATTGTATAATTCAAACTCTTCCAGAAAATAGTCATCATCAATTCATGTTCAAGAGTCTCAAATCATAGTGCGCGTGTGTGAAGCCGGAAATTTAACCGCGAATTTCCACCGATTGACCATTACGTTACTTATCCGAAAATTCTTTTTGATTTCAAAATCTCACGGAATGCTCTCACAAACGAATCACTCGGAATGTGGCTTATTCTCTCAGCATGCGTGATTCATAAGAGTAAATGTATTGGAACCAAGTTCACGCACACAAGTAGAAAGGCATAAATTTTATGGTAACTGAGTCTCATCATCGGATTACGGTTATAAGAAAGCGGGAACATTGCCTCTAATTCATATTTTTGATCTCTTTTATTATCTTTTTGTGTATTTTCTCTCCACGCGGTAACCAATTTCGCAATTTTGGACTCGGTTAGGACTTTTTCAGGTTAAAGGTGCATTGGGTAAAATGAGAATGGTGCGAAAAATCTGGAATTGGATTTTTTTTATGATGTCCATTTGTGCTTTTTCGAGCTTTTGCTCATTTTTTTTTCTTTCTATATATCACGCTTCTCTTTTCTTGCTATTTTTGCTGAGCATAGCTATCTTTTTTCTTGCCCCTTTTTTGCACTTTCTGGACTTAATTTCTGGGATTATCAGTTTTCACAATTCTGGGCAATTTGGGGTTTTTCGGGTTCTCAAACGAAAGCAAAAATTATTCAGCTCAATTTGGGGTTACAAAAGGGATAAATTTTCACTACTTTTTATGGCTAATCTTTTTGGGTGACAAACGAGGGCCTACTTCATTGTCCGAAATACTAATTGCGTACCATATGCGTCTCGAGATGAATTAAGTTTAGAGATCTATTTTGACACGTTTTTCAAGGCAATATCACACACATTTTTCATAACCGATCAAGTGAAAGAATTGAGATCCTTGACGACTTATGAGAACGCTGAAAAGAACTTTGAGTTAACAATTAACTCACATTGATTTTTAAACTCACAAAAATGCTAGGTTCGAAATCTCACCGGGGTTGTTAATCTCCACATTTATTCGTTAAGTCGTCTATGTTCGGTCAATTTCCATCCTTGGTCAATTTCGGCTTTGTGTATTATGTTTTTACAATTTGAGACTTTAAACCAACTTTTAATGATATTTTTGAAAAATTTGAATTCCAATTTTTATTTATTTTGAAGAAAAATATTTTTGGATTTTTCAAGATTTTATGATTTTTTTGAAATTTCTAGGCATGTTTGAAAATTTGTGAAGTTTTAGAAAGACGCACTTGTGACCCCGCTAACTTTGACTTTTGCATTGTCCTCAAGCAAAAAGTACTAAAATCTAACTCCAAGCGAATTAAAAGTGCGGGAAAATAAAACAAACAAATGAGACAAAAATGCAGAATTTTTTACAGATACTTGACACCTGTGTTAAACAACCACCACAACACACAAACAACAAACAACAGATAAGGGCTTCATTGGGGAGGCGGATTTGAGGGTCCGGGTGCGCTGGGATCATAAGGATCATATGGATCATAAAAGAAAGTGTGTGTGTGTGTGGGGGGGGGGGGGGGGGTCCGCCGAAGTTGAGCTCGTATAAGTGCGCTTGGAGACGATGCATCATGCTCGTGTCCCTTCGGTAGGCCTCTTGATACCGTTGATAGGCCGCTTGGTCCCTGTTGTATTGTGTGATGAACCCGTCAAAATGAGTTTCTACAGCTGAAAGACGCCTATCAAAATCTACACCCGGTGGCTCAAAGTTCGAGTCATCATCCTCATCATATTCTTCCTCTTCTGCCCCACCCATCTCGACATCCTCAGCCTCGGGCTCTTCAACATGGATCTCCTCCTAGGCATCTACATCAACCACCACCCGGGTTGCTCGATGAGCAGCTCTCTGCTGGTCACTCCTAGTACGTGACACTTTCCCAATGGGTTTCGGGAGGCGGGGGAAAGCGTGAGGTGGCTGGATACTGGCATCGGCAAGGAGGGAGGTTATGAGGCGTGCATAAGGGAGGGGCACCGTACCTTTTTGCTCCAAGGCCGCGTAAATAATATTGGTGTAAAGCATGCGGGCGAGATTGAGAGTGAATTTTGGATCGAAAAGGTGGTACACGAGTGTAGCTTGGCGAGGGCACATCACCGAGTCAGTTGTGGTCTGAAGCAGGTTGGCGCACATAATATGGAAGGTAATGCGCGCCTTATCATTTAGGCGTCCCACGGGGAAGGTTCCCCTTTCCCAAATCTCGTTGGGTGCGAGACGGTCGATGCATTGCTGTTTTGGGATGGTGGGGGCATTGGTTGGGTAGTCATAGATATTCGGGTGCGGGACGCCCTTGGTAGCAAGTTTGCGAGCTATAATGGCCAAGGAAAACGGGATGGGGCGGCCGTCGACAAAAGATTGGCTCTCAAACTCGCCCGTGCGGACGAGAGAGCCATAGTAAGATTGGACTTCGTCCGCCCACACTACATTGTGGGGTTCTTGGAGGTATTGCGTCAACCCCCTCCGGCTGAAAAAAGTGGTGACTGAGCGGGGCAGCTCGTCCCAGTTGACGACGCGCTAAATGTGCAGTTGATGGGAGAGGCTGAATTTTTTTTCGCACCATAGGCGCTCCATGTGGGAGAGGTATTCCCCATTGTCGTTGGGCAGAATCTCGGTGGACATATATTTCGGGGGAAGAGCGGGATTTGCCATGGAAATATCTGGGAGTTGGGAATGAAAAATAGGGTTTAGAGTGGTGAGATGAGATGGAAGTGTGGATGGAATGGTAGGGGAGAAGGTCAATTTATAGGTGGTGGAGAGGTTTGGGGGGAAGTACTTTGGAGGGAATAGGGGAATGAATGTTTGTGGGGAAAGATGGGAAGGAATGGAGGGAAAGGAGGGGATAGGGGGAATGAGGGGTCACCTCGGGAAGAACCAAAACTGCATAATCGGAACCGATCAGGTTCAGGGCAGAACCGATCCGATTCTAAATTTTTTTATTTTGCAATTTATCAAAACCGAACCGATCCGATTAAGGGGATTCGGTTTGGTTCCATCTCAGGCAGAACCCTCTTACTTAGCATGCTGAACTAGAATCTCCCACCCTCGAATTTCTGGACACTTTCTCACTTATTCCCCCTCTTGGATTTCTCGATGCTCTCACAAAGTGCGTGTTGGTGCGCGTGATCCTAACCCTAACCTTAAGTAACCTACCTACGGGCTCAAGCTAATTGATGATACGCAAATATTGCGTATTTCAACCTCCGAACGGACACATTTTAGCCCCCTCGGGTATATTATTCCCTATATTTATGCTCGTTAACCAGACAACCTCGGATTTCTACATTAACATGTTTTGCAGGGGTTAATTGAGCTTGTATAGGTATTTGGATGCTAAGTGTGAAGTTCGGACGCATTCCGCTCGATTTTCGTACACGATCGCACGTTCAAGGGCATTTTAGTCTTTTCACAGCTTGGTCACCTAGATCAACATCTACACGGAAGTTGTATCCCTCATCGCAAGATTCACATGGCCGCGAACGGTGCGTGATTCCGAGTCTGTATGAAGAAGTTACGGCGATTCTAACGGACGGGAAATGCAAGCATGCAAAAACAACAATGCAGTGGCTGATACCTGCTTGATCGATCGATCGATCCTTCTCGATAGTGGACTTTTTTCTTCTTGATCGATCGATCGACGATTTTGGTCGATCGATCGATCCCCTGTTTCCAGGAGATATTTTGTTGTTTTATTTTCTTTCTTCTTTTCTTTTTTCCCACTTAGTATATAAAGGTTTTTTGTTGTAATAATCAGATATCAAGTTCTATATTTCGTTTTTAGGTTAGAGTAGCTTAGGGTTTGAGGGTTTTGGAGAGTTTAGCTTTGATTATTCTTGGTCTGACACCCAATTGGGTTGTAAGTTGCACTATTCATCATCCTCTCCATTAATATAGTTTGTATTTCCTTATTTCCTTGCTTTCTAATTAGATTTACATGCTTTCTTAAATATTTTACATGCTTTATTTCCGTGCTTTCTAGTGTAGATTTATCGTGTTTATTTACCGCTTTATTTATCGCATTTTTACGATGCTTTCTAGGTAATTTAAATTAGATTGTGCTTGAATTGAACTCACTCGAGTTGACATGTTGCTTGGCTTTGGTGATGGTGTTTACGGGTCTATTTCGGGTGCGTTGTCCTAGTTATTGCACCTAGGAGATTTGATAGGGCATATCATGTATGTCCCGTGCTTACGACCTTTCATGCGTAATTTTCAGGATATTTGTTGACGCTAAAATCATATTAGGATTTTATGCGAATTTAGGAGCGTGACAACCCTTGGTTCAATTAACTGTCGAAATGAGACGCATTCTAAATAACTCGTTGACCCATGTATCCATTTTATACAAATTAACTCTGGTGAGGGATATTCGACGCAACGTATAGTTTTACCGCTTTGTTAATCTAGTTTCAATACACTCATCCAGATTAATCTTTCCCTTTTATGCTTCTTTTCCTTTTTAGTTTGTAATCACCTTTTGCACTTTTATTCCGGAATATTAAATCATATAAATTCTAGCAACTCGTCTCAGTGGATATTTTCGATACCCAACTTACCGCTGTGCTCACCAGTTGAGTGTAGTCGTAATTTAGGTTTTTGTATAGTTCAGGTGAGCCAAATTCAAAACGACCGACGCACAGGTGACTCTCGCGCCGCGGCGAAACCCCGTCTATCAAATGGCGCCGTTTCCGGGGACTTGTTTGTTTTAGACTTTATTTGATTTAGTATTTCATAGTATTTTCTTTCTATTTGTATTATTTGCTAATATTTTTGCAGGACTTCCACATTTGAGCACTTAGAAACGCTCGAATCTTTCCCGCGCGCATCTATTTTGTGGAATTTGCCACTTGATCCATTTTTGGGGTAAGCATATCTTATTCTAATTCTTTCGGTAATCATTGTTATAATTCTCAAAATTCTCGCAAGCCTATGACTTTCGGTGAATACTTAGAATCCCAAAGTATAACAAATTCAAATATGACTTTGGGCGAGTATAACGAAAGTCAAAATTTGGGTTATTGGAATTTTGATGATGATGATGATAATGATTTTGGGCCTTTACCTCCTTATAATAGGAATTTCGAAACGAATTCGAATAGTTTTCAAAATTCCTATAATAATGAGTTTTCGTTTAAGTCTAATGGTAATTTTCAAAGTTCCCATTTTCATGCATCCGCACCTCGACCTATGAAATTCGGTGAGGGCTTGCGTATGTATGAGAATGAGAAGATTGAAAATCGTTATCGGGAAGAAAATCATTGTTGGGAACATGAATTGGATTTATTATTCGAGTCCGATGACGATTTTGCTTCCGAGACTTTCGAAGAATGTTTTGAACCAAATGAGGTATTTGTGCCTACTTTGGAACAAACCATTCTAGACTTTGCCCACTGCATAATAGATATTGAAAGTGAGGATGAAAATGACGTAATATCTATTTGCAATGAAATTATTTCTTCTTTGGCCCCCAAATAAGAACATTTCATTGAAAATGATATTATTTCATTCGAAACTCAAACTTCATGTGATGATAATTCGTCTCATGAGTTTGAATTTCTTTTATCCCCATTTTCCTTCTCTATTATCACACCGTCTCAAGTTCCCGATGATTCGGTTTCAAACTTTAATGTTTTAAACCTTTTCGCCGATGAGGAGTAATTGCTCGAGTCGCCTTCCACGATCGCATCCGTGCCTTCGTGTGCTCTGCCTCCCATTCCAATTTCAAAATCATTGGGAGGTTATTCAGCTTTTCTCGGTCCCCACTTGTTTTTGTCACCCGTTCAAAATAAACCCCCCATCGTCCCTCCAAAACTTTTAATTGGCGATGGTTCCTTTCTTACGCCTTACACATGCCTTTCGTTGTTCAAACGGAATCCATATTTTTTCGGAGGGCATGCTTGTATGTGAGGGTACACCGATTATCCTCCAAAGTCAAATCGTTTTTGCGGTGGACCCTCAGCTATTTAGACTTCTAGTGTACAGTTAGTGTGAAGCTTAAATAGTAGGTTGTATATAGTTAGCTTTTTATTCTTTCTTTCTTTTTATTTTACTCCCTTTTTAATTTAGTCTAGTGTAATTAGTTAACTTTTTGTTATTTATTTTTGCTATGCTCGGAACTAACTTGTTTTGTAGATTCTTTGGACTTGTTCTTATGGGGATCACTCCAATTTTGGGTAATATCGCTCTTTTTCTCTCTTTGACTTGGTTCTTAATTCGCATTGAGGACAATGTCAAGTTTTAAGTTAGGGGGTGTGGGATATTCTATCCATTTATTTATTTAGTCCATGTTTTTGCTCACATGTTAGTTACTTAGTATGCTTTTCTTAGAAAATTCAAAATTTTTAAAAAGATTTTCTTTCTTTTTCTCCTTTTTTGGACATTTTGCCTTTGTTTCCGATGATAAATTTCAATAATTGCCCGATCCAATAGACAACCCAACGATGCATGCTCTCGATTTTAGAAGTTGTTAACTTTAGTCCTCGATTATTGATATTTTGAATAAATTCATGAGTTAAACTTTAATCCCATGAGCACATGCACTTTTATCGTTCTATTGATTTGGTTTAAGATTTTTATAGCTCGATAATCTTTTATTGCATTGTATATACTTACACCGAGTAAGCTTTGTACCTTTCGTCGTTTGTGAGTGTTATACACTATTATTTTCTCATTGAAAACGTTAAATTCGTTGGTAATCTCACTATTCTTTCATTTGACGGTTCATTAATTGAGTTCATACTTGAAATGTGTTACTTGATCATGATTTTCATATATTGTTTTGACTCGAGAATTGCGTAAACTTCGTAAAATAATCATATGATCTCTTTGTTATATCACCCATATTGACCTTGACGTCACCTTAAAAGTTAACCCTCGTCAACCCCCTTGAGCCTAAATATAGCCTTTCGTTTCATAACCCCAAATCCCATAACCAACTCCAAATTGGAGTTATAAACCATACATACACTTTCCACACCTTTGTTTGGGATGTTACTTGGGATTGAATGTTGTTGTTGTGATGTCGGTTGCAATTTAGGCATATGAGAGTTTGAAAAGTAAAGAAGAAAGTAGTGAAAAAAGTGAAGAAAAAGAGAAAGCAAAAAGCAAAAGAAAACAAAAGAGAAAATGAGAAAAATAAGAAAAGAAAAAGTTATAAATGTTGTGTATATAGTTCAATAAGCTTTGATTACTCTCCCCGATGATATATGCAATGCCGTTCTCCACCTTTTGATATTGCTCTCATTTTCCCATTATCCCGAGTTTTCATTCCGAACACTTTGAATCCGTACATACATATCCTTCATTTCGTACCCTAGCCTAGCCTACATTATAACCCTATAAAGTCCTATGTGATCTTAGGTTGATGTAATTTAAAAGTTTAAATAGTTTTGATAATCTGTGAAAATGCATTTCGCCTCCTTTAATGCACGGTATCCTTTCATTGAGATTACAGTTTTTCAGTTTATATATAGCGTTCTTCATTTGTGACATGTGTGCGGCCTAGTTTCCATTTACATTTACTCTTTATGCCCGCATGTTCCATGTGTTACCTCCCTATTTCGAGTGAATTCACTTGATGAGCGTAATGCCCGTGTGGATTGAATATATGCTTGCTTTAACGTTTATCTGGTTTATATAAGTTTTTTGCCAAATCACACTTTGCATGTGCTCGCTCCCCTCCCACATTTTAAGGTTTCAATTCTATGTGTGCATTCTATAATGTTAATGATTCGGACTTTTGTTTGAATTCATTCATGTTGCTAATAATACGTATGAAATCCTTTTCACTATTGTTGGGCTTGTAGCATGTTGGGTTGGGCATATTTTGAGGAAACATATGATGTTTGTGGGTACCATCCCTGAAAACCCTCACGAGACAACACTCGTCCACTAGGGTGACCTAGGGATTTAACGGCGTATTGCATATGCTAAATGCAATCGAATCTCTCGCGAAAGTGTCCTTATGCTTTTATACCATACTTTTGTACTATCTCCTATTTTTGGTTTGCTTGTAGTTCTTGTTGCATCCTATTTCATTGCTAGGGACTAGCAATGTGTAAGCTAGGGGGTGTGATGATACGCAAATATTGCGTATTTCATCCTCCGAACGGACGCATTTTAGCCCCCTCGGGTATCTTATTCCCTATATTAATGCTCGATAACCAGACAACCTCAGATTTCTACGTTAACATGTTTTGCAGGGGTTAATTGAGCTTTTATAGGTATTTGGATGCAAAGTGTGAAGTTCGGACGCATTCCGCTCGATTTTTGTACACGATCGCACGTTCAAGGAGATTTAGTCTTTTAACAGCTTAGGCACCTGGCCCAACATCTACACAGAAATTGTATCCCTCCTCGCAAGCTTCGTGTGGCCGTGAACGGTGAGTGATTCCGAATCCGTATGAAGAAGTTACGGCAATTCTAGCGGACGGGAAATGCAAGCATGCAAAAACAGCAATGCAGTGGCTGATACCTCCTTGATCGATCGATTGACGATTTTGGTAGATCGATCGATCCTTCTCGACAGTGGACTTTTTTCTTCTTGATCGATCGATCAACGATTTTAGTCGATCGATCGATCCCCTGTTTTCAGGAGATATTTTGCTGTTTTATTTTCTTTCTTCTTTTCTTTTTTCCCACTTAGTATATAAAGGTTTTTTTTGTAATAATCAGATATCAAGTTCTATATTTCGTTTTTAGGTTTGAGTAGCTTAGGGTTTGAGGGTTTTGGAGAATTTGGCTTTGATTCTTCTTGGTTTGACACCCAATTGGGTTGTAAGTTGCACTATTCATCATCCTCTCCATTGATATAGTTTGTATTTCCTTATTTCCTTGCTTTCTAATTAGATTTACATGCTTTTCAAAATAGTTTACATGCTTTATTTCCGTTCTTTCTAGTGTAGATTTATCGCATTTATTTACCGCGTTTTTACGATGCTTTCTATGTAATTTAAATTAGGTTGTGCTTGAATTGAACTCCCTCGAGTTGACGCTTAGCTTGGCTTTGGTGATGGTGTTTACGAGTCTATTTCGGGTGCGTTGTCCTAGTTATTGTGCCTAAGAGATTTGACGGGGCATATCATGTATGTCCCGTGCTTACGACCTTTTGTGCGTAATTTTCGGGATATTTGTTGACGCCAAAATCATATTAGGCTTTCATCCGAATTTAGGGACGTGACAACCCTTGGTTCAATTAACTGTCGAAACGAGACACATTCTAAATAACTCGTCGACCCATGTATCCATTTTATACAAATTAACTCGGGTGAGGGATATTCAACGCAACCTATAGTTTTACCGCTTTGTTAATATAGTTTCAATACACTCGTCTGGATTAATCTTTCCCTTTTATGCATCTTTTCCTTTTTAGTTTGTAATCACCTTTTGCACTTTTATTCCGGAATATTAAATCATATAAATTCTAGCAACTCGTCTCAGTGGATATTTTCGATACCCGACTTACTGCTGTGCTCACTAATTGAGTGTAGTCGTAAATTAGGTTTTTGTATAGTTCAGGTGAGCCGAATTCAAAATGATCGGCACACAGACGACTCTCGCGCCACGGCGAAACCCATTTATCAAATGGGGATGAAATATCCCACACCCCCTAACTTAAAACTTGACATTGTCCTCAATGCGAATTATGAACCAAGTCAAAGAGAGGAAAAAAGCGATATTACCCAAAATTGGAGTGATCCCCATAAGAACAAGTCCAAAGAATCTATAAAACAAGTTAATACCGAGCATAACAAAAACAAATAACAAAAAGTTAACTAATTACACTAGACTAAATTAAAAAGGGAGTAAAATAAAAAGAAAGAAAGAATAAAAATCTAACTATATACAACCTACTATTTAAGCTTCACACTAACTGTACACTAGAAGTCTAAATAGGTGAGAGTCCACCGCAAAAATGATTTGACTTTGGAGGATAACCGGTGTACCCTCACATATAAGCATGCCCTCCGAAAAATATGGATTCCGTTTGAACAACGGAAGGCATGTGTAAGGCGTAAGAAAGGAACCATCGACAATTATAAGTTTTGGAGGGACGATGGGGGGTTTGGATTGAACGGGTGACAAAAACAAGTGGGGACCAAGAAAAGCTGAATAACCTCCCAATAATTTTGAAATTAGAATGGGAGGCGGCGCACACGAAGGCACGGATGCGATCGTGGAAGGCGACTCGAGCAAGTACTCCTCATCGGCGAAAAGGTTTAAAACATTAAAGTTTGAAACGGAATCATCGGCTACTTGAGACGGTGTGATAATAGAGAAGGAAAATGGGTATGAAAGAAATTCAAACTCATGAACTATATAAAAACCTAAACTACGACTACACTCAACTGGTGAGCACAACGGTAAGTCGGGTATTGAAAATATCCACTGAGACGAGTTGCTAGAATTTGTATGATTTAATATTCCGGAATAAAAGTGCAAAAGGTGATTACAAACTAAAAAGGAAAATATGCATAAAAGGGAAAGATTAATCTAGACGAGTGTATTGAAAATAGATTAACAAAGCGGTAAAACTATAGGTTGCGTCGAATATCCCTCACCCGAGTTAATTTGTATAAAATGGATACATGGGTCGACGAGTTATTTAGAATGCGTCTCGTTTCGACAGTTAATTGAACCAAGGGTTGTCACGTCCCTAAATCCGCATAAAAGCCTAATATGATTTTGGCGTCAACAAATATCCCAGAAATTACGCTCGAAAGGTCGTAAGCACGGGACATACATGATATACCCCATCAAATCTCCTAGGCACAATAACTAGGACAACACACTCGAAATAGACCCATAAACACCATCACCAAAGCCAAGCAACGCGTGAACTCGAGCGAGTTCAATTGAAGCACAAACTAATTTAAATTATCTAGAAAACATCGTAAAAATGCGGTAAATAAAGCGGTAAATAAACGCGATAAATCTACACTAGAAAGCATGGAAATAAAGCATGTAAACTATTTAGGAAAGCTTGTAAATCTAATTAGAAAGCAAGGAAATAAGGAAATACAAACTATATTAATGGAAAGGATGATGAATAGTGCAACTTAAAACCCAATTGGGTGTCAAACCAAGAAGATTCAAAGCCAAACTCTCCAAAACCCTAAGCTACTCTAACCTAAAAACGAAATATAGAACTTGATATGTGATTATTACAACAACAACCTTTATATAGTAAGTGGGAAAAAAGAAAAGAAGAAAGAAAATAAAACAGTAAAATATCTCCTGGAAACAGGGGATCGATCGATCGACCAAAATCATCGATCGATCGATCAAGAAGAAAAAAGTCCACTGTCGAGAAGGATCGATCGATCTACCAAAATCATTGATCGATCGATTAAGTAGGTATCAGCCACTACTTTGCTGTTTTTGCATGCTTGCATTTCGCGTCCGCTAGAATAGCCGTAACTTCTTCATACAGACTCGAAATTATGCACCATTCACGACCACGTGAAGCTTGCGAGGAGGGATACAACTTCCGTGTAGATGTTGGGCCAGGTACCCAAGATGTGAAAAGACTAAAATGCCCTTGAACGTGCGATCGTGTATGAAAATCGAGCGGAATGCGTCCGAACTTCACACTTAGCATCTAAATACCTATAAAAGCTCAATTAACCCCTGCAAAACATGTTAACGTAGAAATCCGAGGTTTTCTGGTTAACGAGCATAAATTTAGGGAATAAGATACCCGAGGGGGCTAAAATGCGTCCATTCGGAGGATGAAATATGCAATATTTATGTATACCGAAGCACAATTACTATACACAAAAATTCACCCATACGCATCGGGGGTGCTATGACCTCTCAACTCAAGCTCATTCTACCCCGTAAACGGGGTCTGACAACCAAATAGTGTTGATCTCTTCTATGCACACATCAATATATAGCTTTATGCGCTGTCCATTCACTTTGAATGCGTTCCCCTCTTTTAGATCTTCTAACTCTACTACTCCGTGGGGGAATACGCCTCTCACAACGAATGGACCAGTCCATCCGAACTGTAATTTACCTGGAAATAGATGAAGCCGGGAGTTATAGAGGAGTAACTTTTGTCCCGATTTAAACTCTTTTCGTCGGATAATCTTATCATGTGCTAGTTTCATCCGGTCTTTTGAAATCTTGGCATTCTCATACGCATCATTGCGTATCTCCTCCAACTCATTCAATTGAAGCTTGCGAGCTTCACCGGCTTTGTTCATATCGTAATTTAATCTCTAAATGGCCCAATATGCTTTGTTCTCTAACTCAACGGGAAGATGACAAGACTTTCCATACAAAAAGCGGAATGGGGACATTTCGAGTGGGTTCTTGTATGCGGTACGGTAGGCCCATAGCGAATCGTTCAATCGAAGGGACCAATCTTTTCAGTCGGTATTGACGGTCTTCTCTAGTATGTGCTTGATTTCACGATTTTCCAATTCGGCTTGTCCATTCGTTTGTGGGTGATAGGTCATTCCAACCTTGTGAATGACGTCATACTTTCTCATAAGCTTCTTGAATGGCCTGTCGTAAAAGTGCATGCCATTATCACTAATTATCGCTTTCGGAGCACCTAAGCGAGAAAGTATGTGTTCCTGTAGGAATTTTATCACAACTTTATTATCATTAGTCTTGGTAGCTATAGCTTCTACCCATTTAGAAACGTAGTCTACCACGACAAGGATGTATAGGAAACCAAAAGATGGGGGAAAAGGGCCCATGAAATCAATACCCCAGCAGTTAAAGATCTCAATAATGAGTATCGGGGTTAATGGCATCATGTCTCGTCGGGTAATCACTCCCATCCTTTGACACCTATCGCAAGATTTGCAATACTTGCTCACATTTCGGAATATTATGGGCCAATACAAGCTGCATTGAAGAATTTTAGCGGTTGTCTTTTTTACAGAAAAGTGGCCTCCACATGCTTTCGAATGACATAATTGGATGACTTTTAGGATTTCATCATCCGGTACGCATCGTCGGATGATCTGATTGGCGTAATATTTAAAAATAAATGGATCATCATAGAAAAACATGCGCGACCAAGTGATGAACCTCTTCTTATTTTGTACTGTCCAATCGGGAAGGACGGCTCCCGTGACAAGATAGTTCACTATATCCGCAAACCAGGGCAAAGAAGAGGTGGCAAAGAGTTGCTCATCCGGAAAATATTCGTCTATGGGTGTAGGATCACTAGGTACGTCGAACGAAAGCCATGATAAGTGATCGGCATCGACGTTTTCTACTCCCTTTTTGTCTTTAATGGAGAGATTAAACTCTTGTAGGAGTAGGATCCACCTTATGAGGCGCGACTTTGCGTACTTCTTCGCAAGTTGATATTTTAAAGCCGCGTGGTCGGTGAAACAAGTGATGGGGGAACCGATAAGATAGGACCAAAATTTGTTGAGAGCGAATACTATTGCTAACAACTCTTTCTTCGTAGTGGAGTAATTGAGTTGTGGTTCGGTAAGGGTCCGGCTAGCGTAGTAGATGACATAAGCCTTATTATATTTTCTTTGGCCCAAAACAGCCCCTATCGCATAATCGCTAGCATCACACATAAGGACCAATCCAAAGCTTGCATAATGGGAGCAGACACAAGCATGTTTTTCAGTTTTTCAAAAGCTCTTTGGCATGCTTCCGTCCACTCAAATGGGGTGTCCTTCATGAGGAGATTGCTTAAGGGTCTAGCGATGGCGCTAAAATCCTTAATGAACCGTCTATAAAACCCTGCGTGGCCCAAGAAGGAGCGCACGCCTTTCAATGATTTAGGTGGGGGTAGGTCAGCTATGACATATATTTTTGCTCGATCGACTTCGATCCCTTTGGATGACACTATGTGGCCAAGAACTATACCCTCGATTACCATGAAGTGGCATTTTACCCAATTCAGCACTAAGTTCTTTTCTACACATCGGGCTAGTACTTTTTCAAGATTGACTAAACATAGGTCGAAGGAGGTGCCAAAAACACTAAAGTTGTCCATAAACACCTCTATCTCTCTCTCAACCATGTCACTGAGTAAGCTCAACATGCACCTTTGAAACGTTTCCGGTGCATTACACAAACCAAATGGCATACGTTTGTAGGAAAACGTTCCAAACGGGCAAGTGAATGTTGATTTCTCTTGATCAAGTACATCTACCTCAATTTGGTTATATCCGGAATAACCATCTAGGAAGCAATATAAGGGTGGCCCGCTACTCTTTCAAGAATTTGATCGATAAATGGCAAGGGGAAATGATCTTTCCTAGTTCCCGCATTGAGTTTTCGATAATTAATGCAAACGCGCCATCCAATGGTGGTACATTGGGGAACTAGCTCTCCCTTGGCATTTTCAATCGCAGTCATGCCCGACTTCTTCGGGACGACTTGAATGGGGCTCACTTACTTGCTATTCGAGATTGGGTAGATAATCCCGAAATCCAGTAGCTTTATAATTTCAGTCCTCACCACATCTTTCGTTGTGGGGTTTAGCCATCTTTGCATTTCTCTCGAGGGTTGAGCATCCTCTTCGAGATGAATCTTATGGGTGAAAATTAGGGGGCTTATCCCTTTTAGATCAGCTATACACCAACCAAAAGCATCTTGATGCTTCCTCAAAATCTTTAATAATTTACCATCCTACTCTTCATCTAAGGTAGAGGAGACAATAACAGGAAATGTCTCACTTTCACCTAGGAAAGCATATTTGACATTGGAGGGTAGTTTCTTCAATTCGAGAGTCGGGAATGTGTCACTAGAGGGCACCATGCATGCTTCCCTTGGCGATAACTCTCCAAATCGAGAAACCCAATTAATATCTCTCGTGTCCTCGTCCGACGCTCTCTCATCCAGTAAGCCTATCAACTCCTCTATCCCCTCTCAAACTGGGTGTAGGCTCCCTCACTCTCATGATTAGAAGCTAGGCAAATTTCTAAGTCACCTACACAGTAATTTTCATCAAAGTGTTCTTCTACGATCTCCTCAATTAAACTTACTGCGTGAAGATTATCTTCTTCCCCTGCTTGTTGGGCTATGTTGAAGATGTTTATTTCCAAAATCATATTCCCAAAAGTGATTTGCATCTTCCCATTTATAGTATTGATGACTGCGTTAGCCGTGGCTAAGAATGGGCATCCAAGGATGATAGGAACATGATTTTTCGAGGCGAAGGAGGGATCCGTGTCCCAAATGACAAAATCTACCGGGAAGTAAAAAGTGTCCACTTGGACTATCACGTCCTCAACTATACCCCTTGGTATCTTCACGGTTCGATCCGCTAACTGGAGAGTGATCCTTGTGGGCTTAAGATCACCCAGATCAAGTTTCCTATAAATCGAATAAGGGATAATGTTGACACTTGCTCCCAAATTGAGTAAGGCTTTTTCAAATTTATTTTCTCCAATGGTGCAGGAAATGGTGGGGGAACCGGGATCTTTATATTTAGGGGGAGATCATTAAGAAGGACTGAGCTCACATTTTGTGCTAGAAACACGTTCTTCTTTACGTTCATCCTCCTCTTGATTGCCAATAAGTCTTTTATGACTTTTGCATATGATGGAATTTGCCTTATTGCATCGAGGAAAGGTAAGTTCAACTTTACGTTCTTAAGCACTTCTATAACTTCTTCACTTATGGTCCTGTTATGGGCAAGAACTAATCTTTGAGGAAATGGTGCCAAGGAGGGTGGTTTCACTACTACCTCGGGATCACTAGTGTCTTCTTTATCACTCTATTTCAAGGGGACATCTTTAGCCTCTTTCATGCAGGGAGAAATCTTCTTATCTTTGGTTGCATCATGTGGACGAGGTGATAAATCAACGACTCTCCCACTACGAAGAGTGGTCATAGCTTGACATTTCTCCTGATGTTCTGTAGAGGTGGAGCTAACACTAGTTTGACTTTGGGGAGGTCTTTGGCCCTGGGCAGGAAACTTGCCCTTCTCTTGGATACTCAACGATGATTGCATCTTTGAAATATTCGCATTTATGTCGTTGATCATGCACTCATGTCTAGCCGTGGTTGCATTCTGGGAAGTGATGAATTGGTTTATCGTATCCTCGAGATTTCTCCGTGGTGGAGTGATATATGGCCTTGAAGGTGGTGGTGCCTGCACATGTCCTTACATGTGTGGAGCTTGTTGAAAGTGTGATGGTGGAGGGGGGGGGGGGGTAAACATGTGAATTAGGATTCATCGTAGAATTTTGTTGCCCATAGCTAAAACCATGATGGTTTTTCCATGAAGGGTTGTAAGAATTTTCGTACGGTGCACCGAAATTACCCTTAAATACTCCTACACCACTCATTTGCTCTTGAAGCATAACTTTGTAGGCGGGTATCATCGGGCATTCCTCTATTGAATGTCCCGCCTCACAAATAACACACACCTTCTCAATGGGGTTCAGGATGGAGCCGGTTGGTCCTTTTGCACATATGTCAAGTATTTTTCGCATTCCTTTCTTAAGTAGATCGAGTCGACTGTCCATCATAGTATTGTTTTCTACGTGAAATAGGCCGGATGCCGATGGATTGATGGTCGTTTGGAGAGTTCGATTATGAGCGCTAGGGTCAGATGTATCCTGTTGATGTAAAAAATTAGATTACTCTAATAATTCAATCACAGATAAATAAATGAGAGAAAGAGTTTTAAAGTGGTTCAGCCTTATAAGAATGGCCTACGTCCACTGTTGCTTTATTTCTGAGTGTTTGAGAATTCTCGATATCAAGAAATTCCCTTCTGAATTCGAAGTCTAGGTCTGGATCCAGCTCCCCTTACAATGAGGATTGTGCAATGTATTTATGGCCCTGAGGTTGTAATGTGAAAAGGTAATACATTCAATGATATACATATGAAAGGGTAATACATTTAATGCCCTCTTTGCGTGTGCGTTCAAATGATAAGCATTTAATGAGCAGTTAAACTGTTGGTATTCTGCTTCGAGGTGCAGCTCGGACCGCCTAAGCTTCTCGGTACTCAATAGTTCCTCGGAGCTTGTGAGTTCCTCGGGGAACTAGTCTTCCTCGTTGTAGTCTTGTTCCTCGGAGCGCGTGGGTTCCTCAGAAGTGTTTGTTGTTTCCATGTATATAGCCACGTGTCTTCATATGATTGGTCCATGTCAGCAGATTAAATTTGGTATCAACATATCCCATGCTTGGGTAGTCTCGGTGACATACCTCAGGTGAAGCTCAGCATCGTTGGCGTCTAGGTCGACAAAGGGACCATCACACATGGTTTCAACGATTTGTTTGCAATTTATATTCAGCTCATTATGGAAGAAGGAAATGATTTGTAGTTTATCAAGTCCATGACGAGGGCACAAAGTGATTAACTCATTAAAACGCTCGTAACATCGATTGAATGACTCATTTTCTAATTATCGAAAGGTTTGAATTTGAGCCTTGATGGAGTTCATTCGATGTGGAGGAAAGAATTTCTTGAGAAATTTAGATTGCAACTCGTTTCGTGATGCAATCGAGTTTGGAGGTAAAGACCATAACCAGGGCTTAGCCTTGTCCTTTAGCGAGAATGGGAAGAGTTTGAGGCGTATCACATCTTTTGTGCAAGTTTGATCGCTGAGGGTCTCGTATGCCTCCTCAAATTCTCGGATGTGGAGATATGGCTTTTTTTTACTCCATTCCATGGTAATTGGGAAGTATCTGGATCATTCCATTCCTAAACAGAAATTGCCCTGCATTATACGGGAGTAAAATGCATCCCGGAGTGACCGTTCGCTCGGGATATAAGATTTCTCTCAAAGGGCGATACGAGACCTCTTCCTCATCGGAGGCTACACTACCGTGTTGTGACATGGCTCTCTCACTTGATGACTCTATATCCTCACTTGGTATACTCGGAGCGTGCTCTGTGATGTGTCCTAAGAGGGATGCCTGAATGTTACTTGCAATTGAGTGTGGAGGCGTGGGAGGTGGAACCCAAAATTATGGAACGTTTGGAGTGTGAGGGCTGTCGGGGTCGTACTCAACTATCGGGTTTTCGTGAATGTTGGTTGGAGTATTTTGGGGAGTTAGAGTGAGTTCAGGATTTTGCATTAACAGTTTTATGAGAGATGATGAAGATTTTTTTATGTATTTTCAAATTTTTTATGTTTTTGTTTTTTTTGAAATTTATGGTCAAAGTTTTAGATTGACTTGATCTAATCCTAAGTCTACCTAAGTCCCCGACAACGGCGCCAAAAACTTGATGCGACTAAGAATGTGTCTAGGGTGCATGTTATTTAGGCTCAAGTGCAAGCCTGTCGCTCAAGTAATAATTCGATAAATCAGGTATCGATCCTCAGGGAAATAGGACGAACGGAATCGTAACGACGTTGGACAGATGAAGGAAACCTAACTTTGACTCTGAAGAAAAGGAAAAGGTGATTTGATTTGTGAAACAACTACAACTATATGCACTTTTGAAAATGATTAACTAATGAAATTATGAATGTAATTTTTCTACTGCAGAATTTCAAACAACTTGACTAAAACTGTAACTATGAATGGAGAAAGATAGGTCGGATTACACTCCCCCACAACCTAGTAATTCACTTCGTAGGATACTAGATTCAGAATTAAATATTCAAATGAATCCGACTTCTTATACTCCTAAGTATTACATATATGAGGGATCGTAGCCCGCACATTACGTAACCAAAGGTTGAATTAAAATTCGATCTTTATTTCTCTTAAGTATTACACATATAAGGGACCGTAGCCCGCACAGCATGTAAGCAAAGGCGGAAATAAAGTAGTATCGTTTGAATTACGATATAATTCATCTAATGTTTTGATTCCAACTTCTATTCCCACTATCGCGAATTACATCGGGTGGGGTTCATGCACCCCAACCCTTGAAAATTTAGCCAGACATATGAAAACTGGAAGAAAACGTTTTTTGGATGAAAGGAAACATTTTTACGAACATTTGAAGGTGAAGAAGATTGAAATTGCTCACTATAGAAATAACTACTGCAGATATGAAATCAAGAATTGAAATAATATTACTTGAATTGCAAAACTGGAAGTAAACTAGGGTTTCTTATTCTTCTTCTTCTTCTCTAAACTGATTACAAAGCTTCCCTAACGGATCAGAAGCCTCCTCATGTCTGGGAGGAGTTTACAATTTATAATCTATGAATTCTAAGAGTTTAAACCATGCAGGACTCTGATTTTACAAGCGGATAAGTTCGAATTTATGATACCCGAACGAATCCTACTAAAAGGGTTCGGTTCGATTCCATCTTTGATAGCCTTTATAGGAGGTTCTTCAAGCATAGGATCGGTTCATTTTTCCTCTTCTTCAGTTCGATTCCATCTTTGACAACCTTTACAGGAGGTTCTTCAAGCATAGGATCGGTTCGTTTTTCCTCTTCTTCGGTTCGGTTCAATCTTTGACAACCTTTACAGGAAGTTTTCTAGGATAGGATCGATTCTTTTTTTCTTCCCTTCGGTTCGATTCCATATTTTCAGGAACTTTTCTGATCGAGGACGAAAATCAATGCGCATCAAGCTCCGATCTTTGTTTTCGTTTCACCTCCTCAATACAAAAACCTAAACTTATAACTACACTCAACAAGTGAGTATAGTGGCCAAGTCCGGGTATCGAAAAATCCGCAGAGACGAGTTGTTAGAATTTATGAGGTTTAGTATTCCTAAAATAAAAGTGTAAAAGATAAATACGAACAAAAAATGAAAAGATGCACAAAAGGGAAAGATTAATCTAGGCGAGTGTATTTAAACTAGATTAACAAAGAGGATAAAAACTATAGGTTGCGTTGAATATCCCTCACCCGAGTTAATTAGTATAAAATGGTTACATGGGTCGACGACTTATTACGATTGCATCTCATTTCGATATTAAATCAAGAGTCATCACACCCCCAAATTTGCATAAAAGCCTAATACGATTTTGACGTCAACAAATACCCCAGAAATTACGCTCGCAAGGTCGTAAGCACGGAACATACATGATATGCTTCGTCAAATCTCCTTGGCGTAATAACTAGGACAACACACTCGAAATAAACTCGTAAACTCCATCACCAAAGCAAAGCAACATGTCAACCCTAGGTGATTTCAATCCGACACAACCTAATTTAGCCTAGCTACAAAGCATGGTAAGAAGCATGAATTAAATCTACACTGGAAAGCAAATGGAAAGCAAGTAAATAAAGCAATAAACCTAAGTTAGAAAGCAAGAAATAATCAACACAAAGCTTAAACAAAGAAACAACAATTAATAACAATGGAGGAGATAATGAATAGTGCTTACAATACCCAAATGGGTGCAAACCCATAGTAAGAGAAGCTCCACCCAACAATCCCCTATCTCTAACCTAAAATGAAATATCTCCCTAAAATAAAAGCCCACAACATTCTATTAATACCCCAAAATAAACCCCCAACAAAACCATGTCAAAAAACCCAAAATAAGTCATTTTTCATCCATATTTGATGGTCCCGGTCGACCTTACTTTTGGGGCCAGTCGCCCTCGCTTTTGACAACCCCCTTTTTCTCTCCGAACCAATTTTGACGCGTTGCACGAAAATGGCCATAACTCCCTCATATGGAATCGAAATGATACATGGTCGGAACCGATGCGAAGATAATTCGATTATCTACATGATTCTATTTTGAAACCCTCCAAATTATGCATTATCAAATTACCAAAATTCCCTTGAAGTAAAAGAAAACATCGAAACCTTTCGGAAATGGCCATAACTTCCTCATTCGGAGTCAGAATGACGCACGGTCAGTGGCCACGGAATGATAATTTGATGATATACATGTTGGTAACTTCATTACATACAAAATAGTGAGTTTGAAAAGATCATATTGCCCTTGAATTAGTTTTAGACGACATAACTTCTTCGAAATGCAACCGAACCTCACTTTTAGCGTTCCAATACCTATAAAAGCACAATTAACCCCTACCAAACATATATATGTCCAAATATGAGGTTTTCTAGTTAACGAGCATAAATATAGGCATTAAGAACGTAAAAGTGCTAGAATGAATAAAGAAAAGGGCGCAAATATGTAATATTCGTGATGTATCATTTGCCTCCTTGTATTTCTTTGAAGCTTTTGACATGAAACTCGGATTGGGATGCCAAACATTCCTAAACACTGAATACCTGTGAAATGGATAGAAAATACATGAAACTCGGCGTACTCCTTAGAAACTTGTCAATAGAAATGATATGATATAAATCCACTCGAATTACACTTTGCGGAATGATAAAAGCCTCTAAATTAAGGGGATAAATGGGAAGAATTTATGCCTAATCATCTGCCATGCAATATAATAGACCAAACATCGCCTCTGCAGTAGGCATGCTATATAGATTTATGAGGAATGCATGACAAAAGTTTTGGAATGAAGTTTATAAATTACTTAGATGCTTAAAGAGGACTATGAAATATGTCTTACACTATGTATGTACTCATCTTATTACAAGGATATAGTGATTTGAGTTGGAATAACTTGGAATCAAAATCTAAACCTACTAGTGGCTGAATATTTACGCTAGGGGGACTATTTCTTGGGATCCAAGAAACAAACGTGTGTGTTCGATTCAACAATGAAATTTGAGTTCATATCTCTAACTAAGGCTTGTAAAGAAGAAATATATCTCAAAAACTTATTATTTGATACTCTAATTGGAAAAGTCATCTCGCGCTGTCATGATTGGTTGCAATAATCATACTACATTTTACAAGGTTTCTAGTAAAACCTATAATGGAAAGTCTAGACACATTAGTCTAAGACATTAAATTTTGAGATAGTTACTTAAGGAGGAAGTACTTAGAGTAAACTATGTTGAAGCGAATATAAATTTAAAAGATACTTTGACTCGAGGTCATATTAGAGAGATGATTATATCGACTTAAAGGAATGAACCAAGATCTATAAAAAGTCAACTATCTTTAATGGGAACCTATCTTCTGTCTTGAAAATATAGATAAAGTTCATTGTGGTACTAACAAGTTAAAACATGGTCACAGAACACTATGAATTTTATCAAGTTCCATTCCAATGTGATTACTATTAGTTTATGTATGATGGAGGATGAATGTTATTTTTTAATAAATCAAAAAAGGTAGACTCTCAAGATCACTAAGTTGATTTACTTATACGAGTGCTGAATGTTGTCGCTCGTAATGGAGACTCAAACCGATCATAAAGCACCCACATAATCGGGATAAACACAATGCGATTAATATGCGTGGTAATAGAATACTTTTCAACACATAGATCAATATGTGGGATGGTTTTGGATCGCCTTCAAAAGTTTTTGGTTCAAGATACGTTCACTACATAACCTTGATGAAACTTTAAATTATTCTCGCAAAGTTAACGTTTATGTTTGAAAGAGACTTCTCATTTACGTACTAAATTTTAGCGATAATACCAAAGGATTTTTGTTATTTCCCTTGTACTCTTTATCTTCGATTCCTTGTAATAAAAGTAATATGTTTTACTTATATATATGTAATTTAAAAATGGTGTGGAAAATTTCAAAATATAAAATGGTTATTAATATTGAGTAAAGAGGACTTAAGGAAATTGATGTAGTTTCTAAAGTCCGAGACCTTATAGAAAGTGAAAATTCATGTATTCTCTCTCCATCCTTTATCCTTTACATTATTTGATTTACATTTTAAAGTGTTCTTAATTTGGAAAATCATACATAATTTGAATCAGATTCTTAACTACTTTATTGTATCTTGAAGGCTAAATTTCAATCAAATTCCATTGTGTACTTGCGATTAATTTACTGGAAGGGGAGTACTATTGCCTAAGAAACAACGTTCCTAAAACTTGCATTGTAGTGAAATAAAATAAGAATTTTCTAATATGTCCTTTCATTTATTCATTATCTCCAACAAATTTTTCTTTAAAAATTAGGAAACACAAAACCCATTATGAGTGTGGGGATAAACAAAAAATAACACTCAAGTATTTATTATAATTATTATTTGTTTGTTATAGAGGTTGTACCTTGGTACGATGGCAAGTTCCCTCGCCCAAGTTATGGTTGCTCTTGGGTTCGAGACATGGAATCCACCTTTCCACATAAAACATGCAGGGTAATGCAAACGCACATTCACCTCTCCCAAACGCTGCAGTGGAGTAGGAGCCTTGTGCATTATGCACGACCCTTTTTTTTAATCTTTGTTTGTTATCACTAGCTAACGTATAACATACACGTTTGTGGATTTTTATAACAATTCTTTTATGTTGACAAGTTTAATAGTCTTTGGAAAATGGACTTAAACCTACTTTTTTTTATTGCTTTATGAATTAAGATGCTGCAGAACATTAGTTTAAATATACACTTACCCTTTTGAGACACGACCTCTGTCAAGTTCCTTTTTATGTAGTGTTTGATGGTCTTGGATAATGGATGCCCTAAAGCATCAACTTATGTCAAGAACAATGCCGTGTTAATTTATTTAAGATGTTATTTTACCAAAAACATTTGATATCCAAGATGAAACTTCTTCATAGATGCATAATTTTTAATTCAAAATAAAGATCTTGTGAGTTTTAATATTCTGATGATTATGGGAGCAAGTAGGACTAGATCGAGATGATGGGGCCATATTGCAGGCTAATGGATTTTGAGAGAAAGAGAGAGTTATGAATGACATTTTGGTATTGAAATCTTGTAGTAATTCTACTCCAACACATTTTTTGACATATTAGGCAACCCACTGACTTGTCATGTCTGTTTGGTTGGTGTTTGGGGTCAACCGATTATCATTCAAGACATCAATCAATGCAGATGACATGCTAATATGACGTACATAATGTGTCTAGTATTATGTCATTTAAGGAGTTTTTGAATGTAGGATGTGGCGGTATTGTGTCCTTTAAGATGGAGTCAGTTGAGATACCTTCTTGTAAAAAAGTGAAATAAAATTTGAGGTGGTAACGAGTCGTCTTATCTGGTTCATGTCAAGATCACCTCCATTAAGACTCAGGCTATCTCATCTAGTTCGTATAAAGATCACCTCCATCCAGACTTGATCCTTTATGTCTTTATGTCTACCTTGTCATGTTTTCTCAAGTTTGAGTCAGGTTTGGGTCATTTCAAATCACATATTAATGAGTTTTGTTATATTCTTACACTAAATGGCTAAACGCAAACAAGTTTCTTTATGTTACCATGTTTGACATGTCCACCCATTAAGCACCCAAATTTGTTAAGGCTCCACGCAAACCCACTACAGAATCACATGGGTCGTGTCGTGTTATCAGGCCATGTGGAATTTTCCCATTCGTAAATAAAATGGAATTCAATTGTTGAATAATTCTACTCCTTAAACTAATCCATTGTGAATGCTCTTATAACATCTTTAGCGTTAGTATAACTCTTAAAACCTAAGTCTCAAAACCCTTAGCAAGGTACCGAGCAAAAAGAAGTGGTTTAATTAAAGAATAAGTGCAAAATAAACACAAAAAATATAAAGGTGGACAATTTGTAAGGACAAATTTCCAAATAGTGTCAATTTGTATGTATTGGCATTATTCCGGATAAAAATCACATTGAGTCATAGGATATATTTTTCTTGTCACGATTCCCATTAAGCCTTTGACGTTGTGTTGAAGACGTAGTGGCCAAGCTTCAAAGATAGATTATGCCGTAATATTTGGTGCACGTTTCACCTCTTCACATTCACATTATTCTTCAAGATCCTCTCAGGTATGAGTACATAATGATTTATGGATTCTCAGAATGATTTTTAAAGGATGATATTTTATTTAAAACTAATTTTAAAATGTTTTAAAAATGTTTTTTCTGAGTTATCTCATGTTTAGAGTCGTATGAACATTACCTTGCTTTTTACTTGGTTCAAACGACTTTAAAGGTCGTTCAAACCACATGGAACTCTCGTTCAAACGACATGCTGGTTTCGTTAGAATGACACGCCACCTCAAAAATATTATTTAAGCATCTTTGACTCAGAAAAATGGGAGATGCAGAACATATACATTTTCTGGAGTTTTTTTTACAAAGATTTTCAAAGAATAAACATCCGTTATTGTTTCAAGATTCAAGTTTGCACATACTGTATATCATAGAGTTTTTGCACCATTATTTGATTCTTGCTTCATACGAAGAACTGGTTTCGTGTGGTGGACTCCGTACTTGCTGATTGACGATTATCGTGTCCGTATCGATGGTTACCGAGGTACACGTAGAATCGTGTGCTGTGAACCTTGTGTAGGTGGACTCCTACATTGCACTGTGGAGGATCAGTTGAAGAGAACAAGAGGTGTCAAGGCTTGTGGGGATCGAGTCATTGAGTAAGACTGTATTCTTCCTTGGTAATTTTTATATCATAGTGATTGTCTATCCTGGGCCGTTCGAGGTTTTTTCTCTTAGTGGTTTCCTCATACGTCGACGTGTTTTGTGAGTTTTGTTTACTTTATCTGCTTATATTACTAGATGCATGTTTAGGATTAATAAGATAAAATTGGGATAATTAATTTGGTTGACAAAATTCGTGCATATTAAAATTGAAAACGTTTTGAAAAATTGTTTTCACCTAAAGCATACACACATAAAGGGACCCCCTTTTACAAATTGGGATTAGAGCTAGAAAACTATTTTGTCGTGTGAGTGATCCTGTGTGTCATTAGGTATGATGGATTTATAACACCTATGTTTGATGGGTCGAATTATGCTTATTGGAAGATGAGTATGAAGTGTGCACTTAAGGCCTTAGATGAACGTATGTGGTTAGCGATAAAAAAGGGGTGGACTCCAGGAGTTACTAGAGAGGGTGATGACACTCATTTAAAACCTGTTGAGTCGTGGACCGATGCCGAACACAAATTTGCCCAATACAATTCCAAAGGTTTAAATGCTATCTCCTCATCCGTCATCCCGAAAGAGTATAATCGTATTATGACGTATGAGACGTCTAAAGAGGCGTGTGATGTACTTGCTCTTACCCATAAGGGAACTAGCACCGTTAGGGATTCCAAACTCCAGATCCTTACCACCCAATTTGAGACGATTAAGATGTTAGAGAGTGAGACATTTGATGAGTTTTATGCTAGGTTTGTCCAATATTGTCAACTTATCGTTTAACTTGGGAGAGAAAATACCCGATAATCGAGTCATAAAGAAAACCTTAAGGTCGTTGCCCGTTAGATTTGATCAAAAGGTGACCATTTTAAACTCTTTGGGTTGGCTTGACTCAACGAAACTAGAAGAGCTTGTAGGCGACCTACAAACCTATGAACTTGACATGTTTACCTCCAAACAAGTGTTGAAGAAAGAAAAGGGCATCACTTTGAAAGCCCAGAAGGAGGAAACTAAAGTGTCGGATGACGAATCCGACACCAATTTCGAAGATGTGTCCATATTGGCAAAGAAGTTCAAAAAGTTTATTAAGTTCCAAAATCAATTGAAAGATGCAAAAAGACATGAAAAATTCAAGAACAACAAGGCCGATCACGTCCCTAAGAACAGAAGTGAGAATGATAAGAGGGATGATTTGGATAGGTGTTATGGTTGTGAGGGTTATGGCCACAGGGTAGCGGAGTGCCCCACTAGACTTAAGAAGAAGGGTGAGAAACCAATATCATTTAATGCCACCCTTAGTGATAGTCAACCGATAGAGGGAGATGACTCTCCCATTGAGCGCAACTACACCGCGTTCATGGTTTGTCATGTCAGCGACGATGATAAATCTTCTCACGAAGATACTCATGTGAATGACACTTTCGAGGCCATTGTGAGTGAATCCCAAGTGAATGAGGGTGAAGAGAGTGAGGATGAGGATATGTAGGAAAGTGAGTTTCAAGTTTCTTTATGTGAATTGTATGATAAAACGATGAAAGTGAAGAAGGCAAACTTGAAGTTGCAAGCTAAGTTGAAAAAATGTGTCGTAAAAAATAATGATACGTTGATTGAGGATCTTAGTGCACGAGAGAAGGCTCTTCGGAAGAAACTAAAGTATGTCGAGGGCACGAGAGAAGGATCTTAGTGCATGAGAGAAGGCTCTTCGTGGTTTGATGGAGGCTATGAAGAAGGATATTCTAGATTTTGAGGAGTTTAGGCATTTGCTCGAGTCTAGGATAGGTGAGCTTGAGGTGATATTGAGAGATTCGAGTAAGATTAAGTTTGATTTGGAGGCTAGGTTGAAAAAGTTTGATAGGATGTTTGGGATCATCCAAATCAAGGATGATAGGTGTGGTATAGGCTTCGATGATCGTATTTTTCCCATTCCCAAAGCCAACACCACACGTGTGAGAGAACCAACTAGGAACGTTAGGAGAGGTCCACATTTAGGTAACATTCTTCGCCGTGTTTACACTTGAACTCATTGCGGTAGGAAGGGTCACCTTAGACGTTTTTTCTATGATCTTAGGAATGCTCCTAGGAAGTTTAAGAATAAAGTCGTTTCGATTCCCAAAACCCCCATGCATTGTTACACAACTACTTGGATTAGGAAATCAGACTTAGAGGCTTTAGTAATTAAATTTCATGACTCTCGTTTGCTTGCACATGATACTTCCCATGATAGATCTTACGGATGATTGTGTTAACATGTTTGTCATGCGCTAGTAGTGCTTCATGATATATATTTGCTAGTGTTATGGCGTGTTCATCTTTTGTATTATATATTTCTTTTATTTGAGTCTTATTGGAAAAATACAAAAAAAAAAATTGGTTTTATATATTTTTGAAAATACAAAAAGATTTTGTTTTTGGGTAAAAAATACTTATGAAAAACACAAAAAGATTTTTTGGTTTTTGTGTTTTGAGTTTACACTTATAATGTGGCATATTGGTGTGCTTGGACCCCTTCACTTCATATTTCCACGAGGCTAGGACATTTGGTCATGATTTTGGATACAAATACTGATCTTAATCATTTGTTTAATGGGGTTGTTTCGAAGTTGATTTCCATTTAGATTCAACTATGTATATGCCATCGCATACATGCTCAGACTTTTTGAACGTTTGACTTCTCATGCATATTAGAGTGTGATGAGACGTTCCCCTTTCAATTTTGTCATCTACGTGCATATTAAACTTAGGGGGAGTTGTGCATGTAAGAACCGTTACCCGTAAATATTTATATTGCATATTGAAAAATGATGAGTGTACACGGGAAAGGGCCGCAAGAGGCATGTGAACTCATCCTGAAAGGCACCGTTTAAAATAGCCCAAGACAAAATTATGGCATTAAAAAGATCACATGTTTGCAAAAAATGGGGCCAATAGGAAATCTCTTAAAAATAAATTAGATCTTAAAAAAAATAGAAAAAGAATTATCATTTATATTTGAGTGAGATTTAGTTGAAGATCAACGAGTCTGCACAATGAGACCTATGTTGAAAAAGTCATGTCATGACGCTATTATTTGGTCGAATCGTTAAAATTATACACTTGTGTGCACGATGTTTTTTTAGTTCATTAAATTCACATTATAATTGTCACATATGAATAAATCGTGTTCGATGACATTTAGAGGTCAATTAGAGCTTCTTGAACGTATCTTTGTGTTTAAATGATGATTCATTTGTGTTAGTTACACCCATTCATTCCATTCCATGTTTAGGCACATTTATACTATGTTAACGTGTAACTCATGTTAGTTTTTGAGTCAGTATTTTTACTATTTTCTTAGTGTCAGTTGTTTATATTTAATGTTTATGTTTTTAGTTTGATATCTCATTGTTTTCTGGTTGGAAAAAAGGGATTTTATAGTCGTTAGAACAACTTCCTGCAGTCGTTTGAATGACTTATCCACGTCGTTAGATCTGTGGATCTAACGAGGTTTGCACGAAATGAAATCAACGTAGAGAGATAGGTCGTTAAATGGGTACCTTTGTACGAGCTTCGAACGAGGGTCTACTATTTTTCGTTGTTAGTAGCGAGATTTTTGATGGTTCGAACGACATTCAAATATCGTTTAAACGACATATGCTCATCGTTTGAACGACATGTTTTGGCTTTTCGAGATTTTTGATCTGTTTCAGTACCTAATTGATACATATACTTCTGCTATACTGATTTGGTAATTTTGGACAGTTTATATGCACTTTATTTGGATTATTCATGCTTTATTATTACACTACATTATTAGATGATATTATGTTTAGTGACATCTTTCGTTATAATGATGATTCATTTATGTAAATGTTTGCTAGCTACACTTCTTCATATTTTGATATTTCATTAGATAGTTACTCATGTTTATCTAGTTATGCTTCCCATGTAATAATCATGCTAGATATGATATTATGTGTTTATTTATCCTTCTAGTTGTCTATTCTAGACAAAAAGGGGGAGAGATAGATATGTGATGTAGGGGGAGTTTTGATTTGAGAATTGATATTTTGATTTGATTTGATCGTATTATTTATATATCATTTGTACTTCCACACTTCACTTGGTATTTATTTGTTTCGTTTGTGTAGTGATCATTCACAAATTCAGATTTTTTTGCTACATCACATTCAGACAACTCATGCTTTTCGGTCCTACATATATTAGTCTGTGTCTTGTATTTTATTTTGGGTTTATGGAATGGGATTTAGGTCATTTGACTTGACGACCCGGCTTAGCATTTCACTACTTTGGTTTTGTCCCAGAATAGCCAAAGGGGGAGATTTATAAGGAACAATTTCTAAATAGTATTAATTTGCATGTATTGGCATTATTTTGGACAAAAACCACATTGAGTCATAGGATACATATTACTTATCATATTTCCCATTAAGCCTATGACGTTGTCTTGAAGACGTATCAACCAAGCTTCAAAGATAGACCATGCCCTAATTTTTGGTGCACATTTCACGTCTTCACATTCACATTATTTTCTGAGATTCTCTCAGGTATGAATACATAATGGTTTATGGATTCTCAAAATATTTTTCTAAGGATGATATTTTATTTAAAACTGATTTTAAAATATTTTTTGAGTTATCTTGTGTTTAGAGTCGTATGAACATTACCTTGCTTTTTACTTGGTTCAAACGACTTTCAAGGTCGTTCAAACGACGTTGGATGGTCGTTCAAACGACATGGCACTCTCGTTCAAATGAGATGATGTGTTCGTTGAAACGACATGCTGGTTTCGTTTGAATGATGCGCCGCCTCAAAAATATTATTTATGGCATCTTTGGCTCAGAAAAAAGGGAGATGCTGAACATATAGAATATAATAGAGCATATACGTTTTTTTGCAGTTTTTTACAAAGCTTTTCAAAGCATAAACATCCTTAACTGTTTAAAGATCCGAGTTTGCATATACCATATGCCATAGAGATCTTGTGTTTGCACCACTGCTTGATTTTGATTTCGTGTGGTGGACTCCGTACTTGCTGATTGATGGTTACTGTGGATGTATCGGTGGATACTGAGGTACACGTGGACTTGTGTGTTGTGGACCTTGCGTAGGTGGACTCATAAGAGAAGAAGAGGCGTCAAGGCTTGTGGGGATCGAGTCGTTGAGTAAGACTGTATTATTTCTTTGTAATTTTCATATCATAGTGATTGTCTGGCTTGGGCAGTCCGAGGTTATTTTCCTTAGTGATTTTCTCATACGTCGGCGTGTTTTGTGAGCTTTCTTTACTTTATCTGCTTATATCACTAGATGTATGTTTAGGATTAAGAAGATAAAATTGGGATAATTAATTTGGTTCACAAAATTGGTGCATATTATGAAGCACCCTATATCTTTGACTCATTTGAGTTTGCATTATATAGGAGCTTATCTAGTTTGGAAATAGTGACAAAATTGGGTCTATCCCTAGTTGAACCAAAAAGCTTCAGAACTCTCATAGCTACTTTGATATTCCTCTACAAGTTCTTGATGGTATTTCATATACACCACACACTAGGACTGCATACATATTGTATTTCATTCTCATTATGACCTTGTGTGAGTTAAATCCTCTAATATGATTTTTAAATATTTTTTTTGTGATTTAATTAATATTTTCTAAGAATTTTAATTACTTTTTGGAAATTAAAATTGGAACTTAATAAAGTTTTTTGGGTTGATTTGCAAATATTTCTTTCGCCTTAAAATTGCTTTGGGTAGAATCCAAAAGCGGCAGAAACTTATGTGGGTGAAAATAGTATTTTTATAAACTCAAAAACACGCGTTTGAGCCTTGATCGCGAACCTACACGTGTTGCACTGGAAATGGTTCGATTGTATTTTTATTCCCTCACATACATTTACATTATTATGTACCCTTGGATCATTTCAATCTACGTTCTGCATGCATTTGGAACTAATCCAAGTGCGATGGTTTTAACCAATTAGAGTTGAGCTTTGCACCACTATCTGTGAACCCTTGAATTTGCATCGATTTAAATTCCCTTAATCTCAGCCCTTGGTTTATGGCATTGTTCCAGATCCTTCGAACTCCAGTATAAATAGATGCCATCTGTGAGGCATTTATAGACTTTTGAAAGTTCCTCGTTTGAGAGAAAAAAGAGAGAGAAGAGAGAAAGGAAACCCTAACCCTAACTTCGTCAAACCCTATTCCAGAAACACTTTTCTGAGATTTTAAACCTGAGTGTTGAGATCGTGTTTTGAGAAGTTATCCTCTCTTGTTCTTGATCATCTTTACAATTTAATCACGTTGAGTTTTTTCAGTTTCTCTTTATAGAAACTTGAGATCTCGTCTCTGTGATACATATCACATAGATAGATTAATTTTTTATTTCTCTTTTCGAGAAAACTTGTTTGTTGGTTATTTTTTTAAAACTGATTTTATGTTTTCAAACCCTAAACCAACAATCTTCATTCTGATTTCTTTTTACTCAAACTATCAGACTAAGATCTAGTTTTGAGATCTTGATTGGGATTTGCACTTTCTATATAATATTTTCAAAACTCGAAAGTGTTAGGATCTTGGATATTTCATAACAAGATTCCCTCTTGATTTGTGGATATTTTGAAAGGTCTAAAAGTCTGTTTTAGATTTGACTAAATTGATTTTGGAATTTCTTGCATATCTAGTGATTTTGTAATTTGATAAGTCATTTTGTCTGTATTAAGTGTGAGCGTGTTGCATGAATATGTTAGAGAGCACATCACCACTACACTTTCACTCTACCACACTTAAAGTGTTGGTTATATTATCTTGAACTTATTTGAGTCGACATAAAGACTGGAATCAAGTAAAGTTACGAAGTTCGAGAGAACATCAACAACAACCACCTTCAGAGAAGTCAGATCTAATCCAGAGGAGTTGGTAACGATTGTGAACTTAGTTTACGTGTGTTTATATGGTTTGATTGTTAAATAGCTTGTAATTTGTTACTTTGATTTTAGTGGATTTTTCGTTTTGTGACGTAGAGGTCACCGTGGATGTTTCCCCAATTAGGTGGGATTTTACCACGTTAAAAATTACTTGTGTTCTTCTTCATTTTCTCATCACCTTCTTCTTAGATGTGCTGATTTAATAGTTTAAGTTTTGTTTTTCAAAATTGGTTTACTCTAAGATCTGAAATAACTCGTTCACACTCATTCAAACTATTTTGATAAGTTTTTAAACACATCTTGTGTTAAGTTTTGTTTTGATTAAGAGAGTTTCTTCAACAAACAGTTCGGATCCATTTTAATAGTTTAACCTTGTATTTAACGTCTTAAGTGGAATTTTTCAATTAGTATCAGAGCTTGGCTGTTTTAAAATCTTTTAGATCCTGTGTTTCTGAAATAGTTTTTTCAAAATAAAAGTATGGACGAGAAATTTGAGAGACTGGGTAACCTGTCCAGACCCCCTCTTTTTTATGGAACCAATTTTCCTTACTGGAAGGTAAGGATGATTGCTTTCATTCAAGTAACTCTGGGAGATGAAGTCTAGAAAGTTATAGAAAATGGCTACACTTTTCCTACTAAATCAGCAGCTGAAGGCAGTCTTATGAGAATTAGGAAGTTACTAAGTGAATTCACTACAGATGAGAAGCAAATTTCACTATGTAATAATAGAGGCAAGAATGCCATATTTATGTCTATTAATGAACATGAGTTCAAGAGGATCTCATCTTGCACAACTTCTAAGGAAGCATGGGATACTCTTATAACTGCACATAAGGGTGATACGAGAGTTAAAGCTGTTAAAACTCAAATGCTTATTCGACAATGTAACTCTCTTATCATCTCTGAGACTGAAACCTTTGATGATTTCTATATTAGGTTAACTGACACTGTGACTAAGTTGCATGCAAATGGTATAACCTAAGATAGGAAATAAATTGTTTCAAAAATTCTTAAATCACTTCCACAGAAGTTTGATAACAAAAGATATGCTATTGAGGAAATGGATTATCAAAATCTTACCCCAGAACTCCTCAGTAGTAAACTAAGAACTGTGAAAATGGAACTAGAATTCAATGAACAATTGATCCAGACCAGTAAGAAACAGGGTAATTGTAATCTTATTTTTTCATTTAAGTTGATCAAACCTGACCTTGACATTGACTCGGATGATCACCGTGACTTGGATAACTTGGATAATCAGATTGCTCTTATATCTAAGCCATTGAAAAAAATTATAAACTTTAGAAACAAAGTTGCTTCTAGACAAGGGAAACCTAATTATTCCAACACTTCTAACAATAGACCTTATGAGAGAAGACCTGACAAACAAAAGACTGATGATCACAAGAGACCTCAGAAAGACCTTAAAAATGTTGAATGTTATAGATGTGGCAAATTAGGACACATGGCTAGTGATTGTAGGGTTAACTTAGACAAACACCCCAAACATAATAGGGCTCAGCTATGCAAGACTTGGAATGGCTCAAGTAACTCTGAAAATGAAGACCTTCAGTCATCCAACTCTTATGACACTTGCATAAGAGGAAATTGATTATAACATGACTGATGTTCTATTGGTATGTCTGCCTTACTCCTTGGCAATGATTGTAGTACTGAAAATCGTGTGTGTGTGAGTCAAAGTGATCATCTTATTGTTGATGCCAATAGGTGGGTGAGTCCTAAAATTGAATTGATAGGGCACACAACACACAACTCACTTAGTGACTCCGATAATGAGAACCTTTCTGACATTCACACACTTTACACCAAAACTCTCAAGAAAAGCTCTAGACTAGAGAAACTTGTCAAAGATCTTTCCAAGAAATTAGAGTCTTTAAACCAAATAGTTAAACAAAATGCTGAAGAGTATACGTCTCAAAGTTTAACTCATAATGAGGAAATAAACGCTTTTGAACAAAGAGTGAAAGACTTGACTGAGTTTAATAATGTTTTGTAAAATAAGTATAAAGGATCATTATTAGAATTGAAACAAACAAAAAAAAGGCTTCAACAGTCTTCAAAAAATTCTCAAAATTTAAAAGCAGTTCTAATTATTTTGAGGACTGTGTTGCTGATAGCAAGGTCAATTATGATGATAGATCTGGAATAGGTTTTTACACCAAAAATATTAAACAAACTAAACCTTTTGAAACCATAAAGTTTGTTACTGGTAGGAAAAGACCTATGGAAATTTGTCCTGACTTTTAATCTTTGAAAAATGATTTTGATAAAAATCAGTAGCAGTTAAACTTTGATGAGACAAGTACCTCTAAGCATAATGTTCAACTTAAAGCCAAGTACGTTTGTCCTCCCATTAGAAAGATAGTCAGAGATGAGAGAGAAGCACCCAAAGATCTTTCCTTAGTTGGTTATTCTTATTTCGGGGATGGAATGTCCTAATAAGGTGGGGACAATCTAATAATCGTGCCCTCAATTTTTATCTCTTTCCTTGTAAAAGTTATATTTATGAATGAATATTGAGATTTAATAATCATCATAGCCTTTGTTCTTGTCAAATCGAAGTTTTTATAATTTAACTTTAATTTTATAAAATCAGAGGTCGTTCAAATGAGGGCTTTCTCGTTCAAATGATGCCATTTAAACATGGTTCAAATGAGACTTCCGACGATTCAAATTTGATCCTTTTCCTCATGCGCTGACATCTCATTAGAACACCTCGTTGGTAATATCATTTGAACGATGGATTCGTCTCATTCGAACGAGATTTAATGGTCGTTCGAATGACCGGGCATGGTATTAGTCAAATCTAGGTACCCTTGTGTGCTGCCACATTTTAAGCTATTGGATTGATGACGTATTGACTTATGGTGAGCCCAGATGATCAAGATGTATTTGGCATGTGGGGAGAGTTTTTAAATGATTTTGATGAGGGTTCTTGGGTTACAAGAGGAGAGAAGGGGGAGCCTTCTCCCCACTATTTTTTAGCATTGTGTCTCTCTCTCTCTCTCTAAAGTCCCATAAACCTATCAACTTTCCTAAGCTTTTTCTTCCATAGCCACACCTTGCCACCATCTCCAAACACCATTTCCAAGCTTTGTCCATCATCTTCTAGCTTTTATCAAGGAAGAAAGTGGGTGGAGCTAAGTTTGTAGGAGGGATTATTGGAGCTATTTGAAGATCTTTTGGAGTCTTGGAGCTAGGAACTTCCATATCTATTCTCTCTCTTGGTATCCTCTTCAAACTTGAGGTAGGGTTTTTCCTCTTCCAAAGTTTCAAGGTTTTCCAGCTATTAAAATATGTTGGATGAATGCTAGATAATATATAATGCCTAAAATGAAGTTATTTGATAAAGATATTATAGTCTTGTAAAAATGGATTTTTAAACAAGACAAAACCCTAGAAGGGTCTTTTATAAAGATATAGAATTTTTACCTTAAAAATGGGAAAGGCATATAAAATATATAAACCCATGATTATCATCTTGTCTAAATGCATTTGAGAAATTTCTAGGCTTGAAATCCTCCTTCACATGTGTAGAACCATGTAGTAAGATAGATAATGATGTTTCAGACTTATTAAATCATTTTATAATGGGTTTTATGAAGAAATAAATATATGAAGAAAAATAGCCCAAATATGTGTTAAATAGTGTTAGAATTCATAAAAATAATATTTGGGGTCACATATGATGATAAGACAAAGTTATGGGAATTTGGTTAAAAATGGTCTTCAAGCGTTAAAGGTATTTTATGTGGCTAAACATAAAATGATAACATGATTTTTGACATAAAATCATAAAAAGAATGTTTTGAAAGAAAAAGGTTGAGTTCTAGTGCAAAAATAAAATTAAAGGTGTTTTTCACAAAATTATGATAAAAGGGGCAAAATGCACATTTTGGCAAAAATGAGGGTTCCAGTGGTTGGAATCCGTCTTTAGACCTTATCATTCAATTTTCGGTGAAATGGATAAAAAGGATAGATGGCACGTTGTCAAATGTTTTCGAAATTGATTAAAATACACTTTATATATATAGTATTTTGTAGAAAACGTATAGCTTAGTATTACCCACCTTGCTGAGTATTCGATCATCCCCTAATTTTTATGTTAAAACCCCCACCCCACCCTAGGTACACCTAGTAGGGACACCGTAAAGGACGCTAGTAAGGCCCCATAGGTCAATCAACGGCGTTAGAAGCTCTGAATTTTATTTAAAATTCCAATTTGAAACATTAGTAATTCGACATTTTTCAAACATTTATTTGGGCCTTGGGCCATGGTATGTAATAATACAGGTTTGGTTTCGGTTTAATTCTAATTTATTTAGTTTTGTGGGTTAAATTAAGTTTTCATAAATAAATCTTGTTAATTGATTAATTACTTAAAGTGATCACTTATTTCTCAATTTAAAATCAGAAAATATAGTCCGTAATTAATGGAATAATTAAAGGATTTTCTTAATTAAAGTAAATGGACTTCCCCCCTCCCACTTTTCACCCCTTAACTTGCCATGGGTTGATCCAACGGTGACCCGAACCCGAGTCGGGGCGTTACAAATGGTACTTGAGTAATAGGATCCTCGCGTGTGTCGGAGTGTTCACGCTTTCTTAGTACACTTTTATTATACTTTCCCCTTCAGTTAATGCTTTAGCACACTTAGCCTGTGACTACACGATTAGTTTCTACGAGTTACGTTAGTCATGTGCGAGGTATTCGTATCCCTTGCGGGGCTGTTTGGGGGATGTTCGTGATTTTCGCCCACTAGAGACGTGTTTTCAAAGGTAAGTGTGTCTGTTTGCAAATTTTGGTCCTATTCTCAAATCGGGAGTCCTGTGACTGCGCGATCAGTTGCTATGAGTTACGTTGGTCACGTGCGAGGTATTCGTACCCCATGCGAAGCTATTTGGGGGTTGTTTAGAGTTTTCTCCCACTAGCAACACATTTTCAAGCCTAAGTTTGCTTATTTGCAAATTTCAGTCCTATTCATAAATCAAGAGTTTCGTGACTACGCGATCAGTTGCCACGAGTTATGTAGATCACGTACGAGGTGTTCATGCCCCTTGCGGGATCGTTTGGAAGTAGTTTGGGGTTTTCACCCACTAGCGACACACTCAGGATTCAATAGTAAATCAAGTCTAAGTGTGCCTATTTGAAAATTTCATTCCTATTCTCAAATCGAGAGTCCCGCGACTACGCGGTCAGTTGCTACGAGTTACGTTGGTCACGTGCGAGGTGTCTGTTCCTCTTATGGGGCCGTTTGGTGGCGATTCGGGGTTTTCTCCCACTAGCAGCACATTTTCAACCGTAAGCGTGATAATATAAAATTTTAGTTCTTTTCTCAGACCGAGAGTCTTGCGACTACGCGATCAGTTGCTAGGAGTTACGTTGGTCATGTGGTAGGTGTTCGTGCCCCTTGCGGCGCTGTTTGGGGGTTGTTTGTGGTTTTCGTCCGCTACCGTGACGTTTTCAAGCCTAAGAAGATTTCGGTTATATTCTCAAATGAAGAGTCTCGTGACTACACGATCAAATGCTATGAGTTACATTGGTCACGTACGAGGTGTTTTACCCCTTGCGTGGCCGTTTGGAGGCTGTTTGGGGTTTTTACCCACTAACGGCACATTTTCAAGCCTAAGGTGCCGATTTACAAATTTCCATCGTATTCTAAAATCGAGAGTCCCATGACTACGTGGTTAGTTTCTATGAGTTATGTCGGTTACGTGCTAGGTGTTCGTGCCCCTTGCGGGGCCAATTGGGAGTTGTTTGGGGTTTTTGATCACTAGAGGTACGTTTTCAATCCTAAGTGTACCTATTTGAAATTATTTATACTATTCTCAAACTGGGAATTCCGCGACTAAGTATTCAGTTGCCATGAATTACGTTGGTCACATGCAAGGTGCTTGTGCCCCTTGCGGGGCTGTTTGGGGGTTTTGTCCATTATTAGTACGTTTTCAAGCCTAAGTGTGCCTATTTGTAAATTTTGGTCATATTCTCAAATCGGGAGACCCGTGACTATGCGATAAGTTGCTATGAGTTACGTTGGTCACGTGCAAGATGTTCAAGCCTAAGTGTGCCTATATAGGAATAAAACAATTAAAAGATTTTGTATATCAAGTATATGAAGATGTTAGTTAAAGTAAAGAATACTCGGTTCCTACGATCCAAGAAGGCCATTAAATAGAGTCTTCTGAGTTTGTGATTGGACCAAATTGATCCTGGACCCCCCCCCCCCCCCCCGTATTCATGTGCACATACATCTGATGATTAGTTTCATTGATACAATCTTCATGAAATGAAGGAAAATTAACGTCTTATATGGGATAAAATGAACATTACTAATATCCTCAAAATTTGGAAACTCGTGGTTGGTGATGAGGTTGTTCTGTTCAAACAATTGAAATTACATATCAACTGATGTCCTTAAGTTTGATCAAGGATTATTTTAATAACAGAAAAAACCTCATCACCAAGTTGGAGTTTTCAAAATTTGAAGATATCAATTTTGTTTTTTGTCCCATGTGGGACGTTAATTTTCCTCCATTTTACGAAGATTTTATCAATGAAACTAATCAGCATATATACATGTACAGGAACACGTGGAAATTGAGTTGGACCAACATGGTCCAACCACAAACTCAAGAGACTCTATTCTCAACCCGAGCGTCCTGTGTAAGGTGTGCGTGCCCCTAAAATTCATAACTCAAATTAAACATTCGTAAATCAAATTAACTATTCATAAATCAAATTAAACATTCATAAATCAAACTAAACATTCATATACCAAGCTAAGAATTCATAAATCAAAGTAAAGCGTTAATATAATGTCAATATCATAATAGGATACCAATAAGATTGACAAGGATAAAATAATGTTTTGATGCTCAATCATCCTCTAAATCAATTAAAAGATCCCTCAAATTAGGGTTGTCATCAAGAGCTGACTGGAACTATTTTGGAGCCTTTAATGCGTCTGCTTGAGTAGCCATACCCTTTGGTGCATGCACAACAATAAACCAATTGCGATCGTTTATGCACTTTGAGTAGAATTCCTTCTTTACATTATGAAAGCTCATCGACTATGCGATCTTTATTCTTCATATTTGATAAATCTACTATAATAAGTTGGAGTCAGGATCAAATTTGTAAGTATTCATAGTATTCTCCACCCTCACTCAATTATAATAGAATACGGATTGAAATCTAATCAATCGAGTTCTAAGATTTGTTGGATTATCCCATAATGGGTTAGCACCGTATCTTTTGGATTTTTATCACTTTTGCTAGCGACATAGGTAGTCAAGGAAGAAATTGAAATTCTGTTGTTTTGCGTTAAAATATTTTCCTTATGTGGATTTGAAATGAAATCAAAACGATTGGTGCAGAATTTCTTAAACTCTTTCACACGAAAATTAGGACCTTTTGCAAGGCGTGCAAGCCTCGAAGAGACATCACCTCTTTTTAGAACCTGCATTTATTAACGAATTTATATTAGGACATGTTTTTACCACACCAGTGGGGTTATTCCCGATAAGGGAGAACCCAATGGGCTTCTTCTAGTTTGATCGGGAGGTGTCAGGAGCACTGAGTGGGGGCATTGGTGCAACGGGGGTTGTTTGCCTACTCGTACTTGGAGTCATACTAGTAATAGTGGACTGAACCAATGTGGAGTTGAGAATTTATGAGGAATTCGTGATGAGAATTCTTGTTGGTGTGTACAAGATGAGAATCTTGGTTGGGGTGTCACCTCGTCATTTGGTACATTATGTCCATTGTCGCCCGACATTATTTACAAAAATAAAAATTAACGAGGGACTAAATAATTATAATAATATGAAATTATAACTAACTAATCAAGTTTTTGACTATATATATATATATAGTAAGACTTTAAAATATGTTAAATTTGTCTGATCTCCATCTATTCGGTATTAGTTTTTAAAAACCTATGAATTTTTGCACGTGGCTAGCAAGGAGGAAGCGTATCTATGATTGATGTATAGATGTTTGTGATATGAATTCAGAATACCATCTTCTTCAACTTCTTGGCAAGATTCAATTTAACGTGCATATGTCGCGAGACATCACAATTTAGGTAAATGCTCTTTGTACGTAGTTGTGTCCATAACAGGTGAATTTTTTTTTGTCTTCTCTAACAGCGTAAGCAAGGTCAAGGCTATATTGGGATTATGTACATGAAATATATTCTCTACAATATCATCTTAGCTTTCTGGTAGGAAAATAGAATACGATTGAACAAGTACTTTTGCTGGAGTTCAAATCCACAATTTGCAAGGTAGTTAAATTGTTCGATCTTCTTATTCCGATACCTATAAATAGGAGTTCCCTCTAAATGTCAAGAACTAATAAAAAAAAGGTATAAGTGATATCCAATTGCAACCTCTCGTACTCTTGTTGCCCGTGATTATCACCATGCCTCATTTTTCTGAGAAAAATATACGAGGATGTAAATATGAGTCCTACAAATAATGGCTCTAATTAATCATTAACTAGTTATTCTTTTTCAACCAATCCAATTTAAGTTTATCTTATTTTAACATACGAGGTACAAGGGTATATTAATTTTATTAAGGTTTAAATTCATCACTACCCATTTCTTAACCTCGTGCATGTTGGATCTCACTAGGGTGAAATCCAAACAAGAACCCATCGTAAGTGTTAAGACACATTTTGTTAGGGTTTATTATGAGAGAGTTTGAAAGTCTGTGTGTATTATCAATACAAGCAATCCAACAACCAAACTAATAATCAATAATCATTATGTACTCCTTCTATCATCTACATGATAAAACACATACCAATAATACCAATATCTCATAATAAATCTCATCAATTTGGTTCATAAATTAGGATTTAGTAAATAGGGTTTAGGGCAGTTTCTCACTAAATTAAGGTTTAGTAAATAGGGTTTAGGGTAGTTTCTCACTTAATTAAGGTTTAGTAAATAGGGTTTAGGGTAGATTCTCACTAAATTAGGGTATAGTAAATAGGGTTTAGGGTATTTTCGCACAAAATTAGTTTTAAATTAGGATTTAGTAAATAGGAAAATTTTCCACTAATTTAGATTTTTAAAAGGAATTTTTTTTCACTAATTAGGGTTCAAGAATTCATAATTTTAAATATAGAGTTTTGGGCAAATTTTAGATTTTAAATTAGGGTAGTTTCTCACGAAATTAGGGTTCAGAGCAAATTTTAATTAGGGTTAAAATACACACATATACACATACACATACACATACACACAGTATATACACGCATTGCATACACACACACACACACACAAACACAAGAGAGAGAGAGAGAGTTGCGTGGCGGAAGGGTTTTAGGCTTATAAATAAAGAGGCTAGTCACGGCTCAGGGCCGTGACCACATGTCGTGACCCTTTTTTTTCCACATCATCATTCGTGACTATGTTATCATAATTCAACAGGTCACAGTTCATGATCGTGACCCACTGTCATGAGCAATTCAAAATGTTCACGTCCCAAAGTCATGACCACGTTGGAGGGAATTTTGTCCAGGGTCATGGATATGGTCACGTTCAATGACCGTGACCACAGTTGGAGGGAATTTTGACACAATTTTATCCCCATAATGGTCACGCACTGGTCACGGACCATAGTCGTGACCCAATCTGGTCACTGTCTAGGCCCGTGACCACTCCAGTTTAGGCCACGAAAGTATATTGTCATGGAACTGGTCACGTGTGTTTCTACACTGGTCACAGCTTTGGGCCATGACCCGCTTGTCTTGACCATTCCCCTATTTTGGTGTAGTGTTTGTGGAGTGCTGGAGTTATTTTATTTCTTTAGTAGTTTAGATTTTTCCATTCCATCATTTTTTATATAACATTTGCTTATGGATTTGGTGGGCCATTTGATTCCACGGTTGTTTACGATTTATTTTCAATCGAAGTTACGGTTGGATTATTTCATTTAAGTATTAATCTATCATTTGGAGTTGAGTTTTATTTTATAGTTAAAATGGTAATGGAATTTCTTGTGTGGATGTTTATATTCGTTGGATTAAATTTCAAATTATATCTTGTGAAAAAGTTTTTAATGTCTCATATTTCTATCACATGCTAAGAATGATATTTTAAATTTAACGTCGGGAATAGTTTAGCAGCGGGGACTGGACACCTTCAATGTCAAAATATGAGGGGCGTCAACGTTGGTATGAGAACATGGTCTTAGGTCTCGTTGGTTGTGAGTCTTTTTAGCTTTTGCCTTATTGATCTGTGATTCCCTTTATTAATTCGTACTCTCTAAGATATTGAGTCTAACATACGTGTTAGTTGTGTTTTTTGGAGATAGGAAGTTTTATGTTAAGATCGTTGTAGGCATTGAGGTTATAAATAGTAATATTGATGTGAGGATCCTTAGATTTGATTTTGGTGACAAGATTTATTCTGAAGATTGTTAGTATAGATGTTAGGTATCTCTAGTATTGATGTGGTGATATGATTTAATTTGAGAACTTTAGCATTGCGATGACTTTTGGAGATATAATCGAGTAGCGATTCGTGAGAGATCTTGATAAGCTGTTATTTTCATACTTATACTTATATATATAGTTAAGATATATATTGTACTCATGGTTTTGGTGTAGGTGCGTGTAGGATTGAGTTTATGGGCTCCCAATCGTGGCAATATATGGGTAGGCATATGTGAGCCGTATTTTATTTGCGCAACTTTACATCTTAATTTTATGCTTCGTCGAATGTCGATGATAAAATTCATGTGTTAGTGGGGGAGAATGTAATACCCCGTGATTTTTGGATCGTAAATTGAGAATGCGGGGATTCTATGGAATTATTCGTATATTAGTTTGCCACACATAAATTCAATTTTACCAAATTTTATCTTCGATTAATTTAGGTGTGCATACAAATATGTAGTCCAAATTTTAATTCACAAACCCAACATGCAAATATAATCAAGAAGTAAGGAAAAATCCTTGAAGGGCAAAAACCTATATTCAATAATGTAGAGTAATTGACAGATAATCGACTTACAAACTACTTAGACCAACTAATATAATGTGCAGAATTTTCATTTTCTTCTATAGAATATGACCCAGTCTAGTGCCGTCCATAAGAAACAACCTTCCTTTGGTATCCATCGATCAACCTTCTTCTTCTTTAGCAGTAAAACCTCGGTTCCACAAATCAGCAGTAGAGATTTCTCACTGAAAGGGTCTTTTAACTGGAAAGGTTCTTCTTGTTTTAATAAAGGGATCTTTATGCTTCCAAGGGGTTTAGAATAATTATGGAAGAGTTTGATCACAAATAGAACTAAAAAAAGATGTGAAAAGATTTCAAAAAGGGTTCTTGGAGACTCTAATCATGTCTCCTTTTATAAATAAGTTTGTTATAATGGGATAAATTCTAGATATTTAGATCACATTTAATCTTAAAAACAAAATCCCAAGTGTTAATTCAAACGAAAGGTACCTCGTTCGAACAACACCCATTTTCATTCAATCAAGTATTTAACGACATATCGAATGACATTCTAGAGAACAATGAAAAATACATCGTTCAATCATTTGAAAGACACGTTCCAATGACTCACCCTATCTCATTCGAGCGACTTGTAAAGAGGCTTCTAACGAGACTTTAGAGCTTGCTAAAAGGCGACGTTCCAGAACTCGTTCTAATGACATAGTGTAGTTCGTTCGAACGACAAGCTAGTCTCGTTCTAACGAGATAACGAGTTTTTCAAAGTTTTCTTTAAAACCCCTGAACAAATAAATCTTTACCAAATGCATCCATAACTTCTTCTAAAGTTGTTGAGACGTACAATTCTTCAATCTTCCAAAAGTCTTCAACTCAGTGTTCGAATCTGTAGAAGCCATGAAGGTGCTGTGTCGGTGTAACGGGATAAGCCAAAATAAAAAATAAGCCGAGTAATTAAAAACTTTCACTTACATAAATATCTTTCAATAAATCAAAAATTGGAATATATATATTTTTTGGATTTAATTATTTTTAGTACTTAAAATGTTGGTTTTGATATATAAGACATAAGGTTTTAATCGAATTCAAAATCGGGAAGAAAATTGGGTTTTTTTCAACTTTTCTTTTATATTGGCTGAATAGGGGGAACAAACTCGCCCAGGAGGGAATCAATTCGGCCCTAGGGGGAATCGATTATGTTCGGGACAGATTTAGCGAATTTGTTTTTTTATTAAATCTAAAAATATGATTTAAGACTTGAAACAATCGCATGCTTGGATTGGTGTTTTGGGTTACGTTAGATTTGTGAGACGAATCGCATGTTAGAATTAAAATATAAACTTGGAATAATGTTTCGACTAGTACAATAACATTATTATAGGTGTATGATGTAAAATGAAAATAATTGATGTGTAAGGTTGTTAATATGTATATTTGAATTGGACTATGTATTGAATTGTTAAAATATCACTAGTATTGAAATTATGGAATTTGACAACTTGTGAAACTATTTGATAGAATTTGGTTATTGCATGATTAAATGGATGTTATTTGAATGAAATTAAAATCGTAGTATAAAATGAAGAATTGTAGTGTTAAATTAAAATATAATTTTACGTAGAGACTATTCGTGTTAATATTTCGACATCGAGAAAACATTGGGATTTGGGGAGTAGTTTCACTTTTATCCGTTTGAATAGGTTACTTGCTAGGTATGGGACTAGTAGGTAGACTTTGTTATTGTTGCCACTTTATAATTTTAGGAGTTGTGATTGTATGCTTGTACGATTGGGTATTTTCCTAGGCGGGTCAAGGTAGTATTCCGTTATGTTATTCCTTTAGCCTAGGTACGAAACTAGGTGATGATTTTTGGTATGTATTGTACATGGGTGATGGACTAGGTAATACATATGGTTCGACGATCCTTAGGTATGGGACTAGGGATGGTTTTAGGTTGTCATACCCAAATTATGGGTGGGACTAATTGAAAATAAAGATAATTTGATTAATAATTAATAATTAATGCCTAAGATAATAAACGAGCATTAAAATGAATTTGCGTCATGGGTATATGAATTTCGTCGCGAGTATGTGCATGGCTAACAATAATTGGGATGACTGGCTATAGCAACGTGGGTGTGTTGGCGTCACAAATCTGTGGAGGGCTAATGAAATTGGGCAAAATGGCTATAGTGAGGTGTCGTGCGTGGAACCTCACGAGTATGTGCAGTGCTATCAAAATTGGACAAACTAGCTATAGTGAGGGGAATGGATGTGGTGTGTAAATTTATTGGCGCGCCACGAGTATGTGCGGGACATATAATAAGGTAAATTGGCTATACTAGTGTCGCATTAATAATATTGGTTAAAATTTTTGGCACGCCAAGAGTACGTGCAAAACCAATAAAGAGGTAAGCTGGCTATATTGGTATTACATTAATAAGATTAATAAAAAAATAAAGTAATGAAATTTGGGTATACCCATAACAATCCAACTACTTAGTTAATCTAATATATTTACGGCCTAACTTTTTTAACTTCACTTAGGAAGATCCTTCAATTCCTTAAAGATCATCATCTCAAATAATTGAATACCAACATTTGCCAAGCAATCAGCCACCATATTCGATTATCTATCGCAATGATTCAATGTGAAATCAATTCTTTGAAGTTTTGAGGTGATTTCTTCCAGGATATCCTTAAATCTCCAAGGCACAAACCAACCCTTATTGAGAATATTGACTACTATTAGAGCATCCATCTCAAACTGAACACAATTAATATCGCTATTTAGGTAAGATTTAATTCCCAGTTTCAATGCAAAAATCTCCACTTCAGTATTTGAAGCAATACCATGTGAGTTTGCAAACCCCAATATAAATTAAGATTTAAAGTCTCTAACAATTCCCGCATAATTACTAAGACCTGGATTTCCTTTAGAAGCCCCATGCTATTCAACTTGTAATAACATAATTGGACATGAATAATGGGGTGACTTAGCTGTGTGGGTAGTTAGTGTTATTTTACTTTACTCGCATGTTCTTATACCACGTAATTTAAAATACTCTATTATAATATTTGTCTCATATGATGCTTATGTCTGGATTCACAGATCTTAATTAGTAAGAGTAGTTGATATTCATGTGGTGGGCTCTGATTCATTACGTTGACTAACATTTCAGGTATGGTTACTCGAGTAGATGCATAGATTCAATTAGAGATTCATGGAGTGCAATTGGAATTATTTTATTGCTTTAGTAGTTTAGATTTTTCCAATCCATCATTTTATTTTTCAAACAGGTGTATATGTATTTGGTGGGCCATTCTGTTCCACAGTTGTTTACGGTTTCTTTTCAATTGGAGGTACATGTGGATTATTTCATTTAAGTATTAATCTATCATTTGGAGTTGAGCTTTATTTTTGAGTTAGCATGGTGATGGAATTGGTTGTGTAGATGTTTATATTCGTTGGATTAAATTTTATATTATATCTTGTGGATTTTTTTTAATATCTCATATTTCTGTCACATGCTAAGAATGGTATTTTAATTTTGACCCCCGACGTAGTTTAACAGCAGGGACTGTCTACCTCCAATATCAAAATATGCGAAGTGTCACTGTTGGGATGGGAGCATGGTATTAGGTATTGAAGTTTGTGAGTTGGTTGATCTTTCGATTTACCGTTCTTTGATTCCCTTTGTTAATTCTCTAAGTTATTGGGTCTAGTATTCTTGTTAGTTGTGCTTTTTGGAGATAGGGAGTTTTGTGTCAAGGTCATTGTAGACATTGAGGTTAAAAATAGTAATCTTGGTGTGATGATCCTTAGATTTGATTTGAGAGACGAGATTTATTTTGAAGATCGTTAGTACAGATGTTAGGTATTTTGAGTATCGATGTGGCGATGTTATTTGATTTGAGGACTTTAGCATTGCGATGGCTTTTGGAGATATATACGAGTAGTGATTCATGGGAGATCGTGGTACACCGTTATTTTCATAATTACGCTTATATATATAGTTAAAATATATATTGTACTTCTATTCTTGGTTAGGTGCGTGTAGGATTGGGTGCATGGGCTCCCAATTATGACATTCTATGTGTAGGCATATGTGAACATTATTTTATTTATGCGAATTTACGTCTTACGTTTACGCTTCATCGAATTTCGAGGACAAAACTCTGTATTAGTGGGGGAGAATGCAATACCCTATGATTTTTTAATCGTAAATATCTTTCTATAAATCAAAAATCATAAAAATATTTTTTTTGGCTTTAATTATTTTTAGTACTAAAGATGTTGGTTTTGATATATAAGCAATAAGATTTTAATCGATTCGAAATCGGGAATAAAATTAATTTTTTCAACTTTTCTTCTCTTTCGGCTAAACAGGGGGGAACAGATTCACCCCTGGGGTGGCAGAGATTCGTCGAGGGGGGAATTGATTTGTCCATAAGGGGGAATCGATTCAGTCCGGGACAGATTTGACGAATTTGCTTATTTTTAAGTGTTTGTATTGGTTTCAAACTCTTTTTTTTTCTTACATTGAAAAGGCTCGGGATTAGAATTTTTTCAACACTGTTAACTCATCTTAAAAAGTAGTAGCCTCCCAATTATTCTTTGCTCTCTTCTACAAAACCTAGACCCCATTAAAAATAAGTTTCAACTCAAGTTTTGAATATTCAAATCACATTTTCCCAAGATCAACCAATAATGAGTCATTATTATTTTTGCGAGAGGATCGTAGCCGTTTAATCAAATTTTTTTAGGCGACTTCTTTTCAGGTATGAATATCTCTATTGTTCCCCTTAAGTGTTGTATGTTTTAATTGTTGCCTAATCCTTAATTAATCATGTTTTCTTAAAAATAATAAGGAAGATTAATTAGGAAAAGTGAAAGTAAATTTGGGGTTGTTTTTATTAAATCTAAAAATATGATTTAAGACTTGAAATAATCGCATGTTTAGATTAGTGTTTTCGATTACAGTAGATTTGTGAGACGAATCGTATGTTAGAACTAAAATATAAACTTGGAATAATTTTTCGACTCGTAGAATCATGCTATTATATGTGTATGTTGTAGAACATAATTAATAGATCTGTAAGGTCGTGAATATGTATATTTGAATTGGATTACGTATTGAATTGTTAAAATATCACTCGTATTCGAATTATGGAATTTAACAACTTGTGTAACTACTTGTTAGAATTTGGTTATTGCATGATTAAATGGATGCTATTTGAATGAAATTAAAATCGCAGTATAAAATGAAGAATTGTAGTTAAATTAAAATATAATTTACGTAGAGATGTTCGTGTTAATATTTCGATATCGCGTGAAAGTTGGAATTTTGGGAGTAGTTGTACTTTCACCCATTTTAATAAATTGATTGCTAGGTATGGAACTAGTAGGTAGACTTTGTTATTGTCCGTTGTTTCTAGGTATGGGACTAGTGAGTGTATGCTTGTACGATTGGGTGTTTTCCTAAGTGGGACTAGGTAGTACGCCGTTATATTATTCCTTTAGCCTAGGTGCCAGACTAGGTGATGATTTTTGGTAGGTATTCTTCCTAAGTGATGGACTAGGTAATACTTATGGTCGGTGATCTTTAGGTATGGGACTACAGATGGTTTTAGGTTCTGATACCCGAATTATGGGTGGGGCTAATTGAGAATAAAGAGAACTTGATTGAGAATTAATAATTAATGCCTAATATATAAGGGGGTATTAAAATGAATTTGCGTCGCAGATATGTACAGGGATAACAATAATTGGTATGCCTGGCTATAATGACGTGGGTGTGTGTTGGGCCCGAATATGTTCAAGGCTCACGAAATTGGGCCAACTAGCTATAGTGACGTGTCGTGTTTGGAACCTCATGAGTATGTACAGTGCTAGCGAAATTGGAAAAACTCACTATAGTGAGAAGAATGGGTGTGGTATGTAAACTTTTTGGCGCTCCAGGAGTATGTGAAGGACCAATCGAAAGGTAAACTGGCTATACTGGTGTCATATTAATAATATTGGTTGAAATTGTTGGCGTGCCAGGAGTATGTGCAGGACCAATAGAATGGTAAACTGGCTATACTGGTGTTGCATTAATAATACTGGTTGCATTAATTCAATTAGTAATTTAAGATTATAATTTAATATTGTAATAACGTAATTGGACTTGAATAATGGAGTGGCTTAGCTATGTGGGTAGTTAGTGTTATTTTACTTTACTCGCTTGTTCTTATATCACGTAATTTAAATTACTCTATTGTAATATTTATCTCATATGATGCGTATGACTGGATTCACGAATCCTAATTGGGAGGAGTAACTGGTATTCATACGGTGGGCTCTCACCCATTGCATTGACAATCATTTCAGGTATAGTAACCGGAATAGATGAATAGATTGAATTTGAGATTCGTGGAGTGCAGCTGAAAATATTTGATTGAATTTGTAATTTAGATTTTTCCATTCCATCGTTTTATTTATGCGACAATTGTTTATGGATTCTGTTGGCCATTTGGTTCCACAGTTGTTTATGATTTATTTTCAATTCGAATTACAATTGCTTTATTTCATTTAAGTATTAATCTAGCATTTGGAGTTGAGTTTTATTTTGGAGTTATCATGGTGATAGAATTGCTTGTGTGGATGCTTATATTCGTTTGATTAAATTTCAAGTTATATCTTATGGAAAAAGTTTTTAATATCTCATATTTCTGTCACATGAGAAGAATGGTATTTTAATTTTGACTCCCAACATAGTTTGGCAGCGGGGAGTAGCCTCCTCCAATGTGAAAATATAGCGAGGTATGATAGTTAGTATGGAGATCATGATACACCATTATTTTCATTGCGAGGTATGATAGTTAGTATGATAGTTAACATTGCGATGGCTTTTGGAGATAGAATCGAGTAGTGATTCATTGGAGATCATGATACACCATTATTTTCATAGTTATTCGTTTATATAGTTAAGATATATATTATACTTTTGTTCGTGGGGTAGGTGCGTGTAGGATTGGGTGTATGGGCTCCCAATCGTGGCATTCTATAGTTAGGCATATATGAGCCTTAGTTTATTTTCGCGACTTTACGTCTTCCATTTATGCTTCGTCGAATTTCGAGAATGAAATTCCTGTATTAACGAGGGAGAATGTAATACCTCGTTATTTGTGGACCGTAAATATCTTTTCATAAATCAAAATTTGAAAAACATTTTTTTTAATTTGATTATTTTTAGTATTTATAAATGTTAATTTTGATATATAAGAAATAAGGTTTTAATCGGATTCGAAATCGGGAACAAAATTGGATTTTTTCAACTTTACTTCTCTATCGGTAGAACAGGAGGAACAAATCCACCCCTGAACATATTCGCCCAGGGTGGAATTGATTCGGCTCTAGGGGTGAATCGATTCGGTCCGAGATAGATTGGACGAATTTGCTTGTTTTTAGGTGTTTATGTTGGTTTCAAACTCTTTTATTTTCATAGATTAAAGAGGCCCGGGTTGACTTTTTTCAACATTTTTAACTCATCTAAAAAAACAGCAACCTCTTAATTATTTTTTTCCCTCTTCTACAAAAGTTAAACCCCGTTAAAAACATGCTTCAACTCAAGTTTTGAATATTCAAATCAAGTTTTCTCAAGATCAACCAAGAACGAGTCTTTGTTATTTTCGCGAGAGGATCGTAACTGTGTAATCATATTTTCAAGGCGTCTTCTTCTCAGGTAAGAATATCTATATTGTTTCCCTTTAGTGTTGTATGTTTTAAATGTTGCCTAAACCTTAATTATTCACGCTTTCTTAAAAATAATTAGAAAGATTAATTAGGGAAAGTGAAAGTAAATTCGGGGCTTTTTATTAAATCTAAAAATATAATTTAAGACTTGAAACAATCTCATGTTTAGATTAGAGTTTTGGGTTACGAGAGATTTGTGAGACGAATGACATGTTATAATTAAAATAAAAACTTAGAATAATGTTTCGACTCATGGAATCACGCTATTATATGTGTATGTTGTAAAACAGAATTTATTGATGTGTAAGGTTGTTAATATGTATATTTGAATTGAATTATGTGTTGAGTTGTTAAAATATCACTCATATTGGAATTATGGAATTTGACAACTTGTGTAAATATTTGGTAGAATTTGGTTATTGCGTGATTAAATGGATGTTATTTGAATGAAATTAAAATCGTAATATAAAATGGAGAATTTTAGTCTTAAATTAAAATATAATTTACTTAGAGAATGTTCATGTTAATTTTTCGACATTGCAAGAACATTGTAATTTTGGGAGTAGTAGCACTTTCACCCGTTTTAATGGACTGCTTGCTAGGTATGGGACTATTAGGTAGACTTTGTTATTGTTCACACTTTCTAGGTATGAGATTAGTGAATATATGCTTGTACGATTGGGTATTTTACTTGGTGAGACTAGGTAATACATTGTCATGTTATTCTTTTAGCCTAGGTGCCAGACTTGGTGATGATTTTTAGTAGGTATTGTTCTAGGTGACGGACTACGTAATACTTTGGTGATCTTTAGGTATGGTAATATGGATGGTTTTAGGTTATGATACCCGAATTATAGGTGGTGATAATTGAGAATAAAGAGAATTTGATTAAGAATTAATAATTAATGCCTAAGATTAAAAAATGGGTATTAAAATGAATTTGTGTCGCGAGTATGTGCAGGGCTACCAATAATTGGGATGACTAGCTATAACGACGTGGGCGTGTGTTGGCATCATGAATATTTGCAGGGCTAACGGAATTGAACAAACTAGCTATAGTGACATGTCATGCGTGGAACCTCACGAGTATGTGCAGTGTTAACAAAATTCGACAAACTGGCTATAGTGACTAATCGGGAGGTAAACTGGCTATATTGGTATCGCATTAAGAATATTGGTTGAAATTGTTGGCACTCCAAGAGAATGTGGAGGACCAATTAAAAGTAAACTGACTATACTGGTGTCGCATTAATAAGATTGGTTGCATTAATTCAATTAATAATTGAAGATTGCAATTTAATGATGTAATAACATAATTGGACTTGAATAATAGGGTGACTTAGCTATGTGGGTAGTTAGCGTTGTTTTACTTTACTCGCATGATCTTATACCGGGTAATTTGAAATATTCTATTGTAATATTTATCTCATATGATGCTTATGTCTGGATTCACGGATCCTATTTGGAAGGAGTAGCTGGTATTCATACGGTGGGCTCTGACCCATTGCCTTGACAAACATTTCAGGTATAGTTACTGGAGTAGATGCATAGATTGGATTGGAGATTCATGGAGTGCAGTTGGAGTTGCTTTATTGCTTTATTAGTTTATATTTTTCCATTTCGTTATTTTATTTATGAGATAGTTGTTTATGGACTTGGTGGACCATTCGGTTCCACAATTGTTTACGGTTTCTTTTTAATAGTAGTTACATTCGGATGATTTCATTTAAGTATTACTGTATCATTTGGAGTTGAGTTTTATTTTATAGTTATCATGGTGATGGAATTGCTTATGTGGATGTTTATATTCGTTGGATTAAATTTCAAATTATATCTCGTGGAAAAAGTTTTTAATGTCTCAAGTAGCTGTGTAATGACGCATGGGGGTGGGGGGAATTGGGGAAAATTTATTCCTAAACTGCTTAAACTTTCGTGGATCATTCCTAAGGTCATAGAAAAACTTTCTAATGTGACCTTTCCTACCACAAAACGTGCAAGTGTAACGATGGTATGGAAAGTGACCTACATGTGGACCTTTTCTAACGTTCTTATGTGGCTCTCTCACACATACGAGGGGAATGGGAACAACATGATCATCAAAACCAATTATCTCTCTTAATTTGGATGGTGCCTAAAATCCTATCCAGCTTCTCACTTCTGGCCTCCAAGTCAAACTTAACTCTAGACGAGTCTCTCAAACTCTCCTCCAACTCCTTAACCCTAGACTCGAGTAGACACCTAGATTCCTCAAACTCTAACAACTCCTTTTTCAAGGCCTCCATAAAACCTTTAAGGGTATCTCTCTCTCTTTCTCGACGTACTCTAGCTTCTCCCTAAGCTTCTTCTCCCATGCCCTAAGATCCTCAATTAATGCATCATTATTTTCTACGGCATGCTCTTTCAGCTTAGCTTGCAATTTCGAGTTAGCCTTTCTAACCTTCATCGTTTCCTCAAACAACTCTCGAAATTCAACTTTCAACTCTCCTACGTCGATCTCTTCATCCTCGATCTCATCACCCTCACCCTCTTGGGAAGCACTCTCAACAGCCTCAGAAGTGTCATGTATATGGGTATCCTCGGGGGAAGATATATCGTCGTCGCTCACATAACATGCCATAAACGCAACAAAGTTATGCTCAATGGGGGAATCCTCTCCCTCTTCCGGTTCACTATCACTTAAGGTGGCGTTGTATGCTATCGGTTTCTTGCCCTCTTTCTTAAGTCTGGTGGGACACTCCGCTACTTTGTGACCATACCCCTCACACCCGAAATACCTATCAGACTCATCTCTCTTAGGTTTCTCACTGGTATCCTTAGGTGTGAAGTCTCCCTTGTTCTTGAAATTCTCAAACTTTTTGGCATCTTTCGATTGCTTATGAATTTAAAGAAACTTCTTGAACTTTCTTGCCAACAAGACGACATCCTCAAATTCGGGATCGGAATCGTCATTCGAAACTTTAGTTTCCTCCTTCAGGACTTTCAAAGCAATGCCCTTTTCTTTCTTTGGCACTTGCTTGGAGGTAAACATATCGAGTTCATAGGTTTGCAGGTTACTTACGATCTCTTTTAGTTTCGACGAGTTAAGCATACCAAGGGAATTCATAACTGTCACTTTCGCATCAAACCTACTCGGCAACGATCCCAAAATTTTCTTTATCACTCGGTTATCGAGAATCTTCTCACCTAAGTTAAACTCTGTGTTAACAATAGTGGATAACCTAGTGTAAAACTCATCAAACGTCTCACTTTCTAACATCTTAATCGTCTAAAACTGTGTAGTGAGATTTTGCAACTTAGACTCCCTAACCGTGCTCATGCCCTCATGAGTGAGTGCTAGTGTATCCCAACCTTCTTTCAAAGTTTCACAAGTCATGATACGATTATACTCCTCAGGTGTGACATGTGACGAAATAATGTGCAGAACTTTAGAGTTATACAGTGCAAGCCTATGTTAAGTCTCAGTCCATGACTCAACGGGTTTCAAACTAGTGACCTCACCCTCTCGTGTGACATGTGGTGTCCAACCTTTTTCAACAGCTAACCAGACACGCTCATCAATGGATTTTAAAGCATTTTTCATTCGCATTTTCCAATAAGCATAATTCGTGTCATAAAAAATAGGAGTGCGAAAATTATCATAATTTCCAAAATTCATCCTTATAAGCAAAAAGGGATCAAACACAATAAAAATGTATTCCTAGCTCTAATACCAATTTGTAGGTCCCCAAAATATAACTTTCAACAAAAAAATTTGCTTGAGCGGAAAGGATGAATGCAAACCAACTTTCTCTTTTTGAAAAATTCTTTTTCAATTTTCTCAAACCAAGTTGTGACACAAATTAACTTAATCAAATTTTATCTTGTTTAACCCTAAGCATACAAATAGTGATTAAAGCAAGTAAAATAAAGTAAAGTAATACTCACAACGCCAATGTACGAGGAAAAGCCCAATCGGAAAAAAACCTCGGACCGCCCAGGCAGACAATCACTATGACAATGGAATTACAAAGTCAGATGGCATGCTTATACAACGACTTGATCCACCCACGAGACTTGACGCTCCTCTGATCTTCTACCAATCTTCACAGTGCCCATGCAGAAAGTAACCTTCTTCTATGATGCTCGTCCATAACACGCGCCTCCATGAGTGTCTCGGTATCCACCGATACGGCATGTATCATCTACGATGTCGAACACGATGTCCGTCACGTCTCCACCGAAAAACCAGCAATCCCAAGTTGTTCAAAGAAGGTTGAACAAGTTCCACTTGATGAAAACACAAGATCTCTATCGCATATGAATATGAAAAATCGAATCTTTAAACACAAGGATGATTTTACTATGAAAACCTTTGTAAACTGTTGTGCAGAAAACGTTACAGTATTCTGGAAATATTCGGCTCTGCACATCCCGAGAAAAGGAGTGGGACCTGACTTAAATACATTTTTTAAATCAGTGCCATCTCGTTCGAACGAGATGACACGTCATTCAAACGACAGTGCATCTCGTTCGAACGACATCGTTTGTTGTTTGAACGACGGGATGATTAGAGTCCCAAACTGATCCAACTTTAATAAAAGAGTTTCAATTCAAACCAACTCTAATCCAATGTTAATCCGTTTCTATCTAATGTGTAAACAAATGAAACACTTTTTAAACACTTTAAAAACATTTTATTTAAAAAATTCATCCTTAAACAATTCCCGATTTCCATAATCATTTAGCATTCATACCTTAGAGAAATCCGGAATGCATTATTCAACTTGATTGAAGACTTCAAACTTGCATCAATTAAACACGGGCATGATTAATTCTTTGTAGCTATGCCGCGACGTCGTCAATTAATCTTCAATAAGTCATAGTCTCGTAGTGGATCGGACAATAAAAATCTACCTATGACTCAAACGTGTTTTGTTCCAAGAATAAGTCAAAACTACATTAACACTCTATTGGAAATTTGGTCCTTATAACACTTCCCAGTCAAATAAACCTGGGCCGAAAGCACCGCCTCAATAGTCTCCTTCACGCAACCACACAGGGTTGAGTGTGCCACCATTAATCCCTCATCCACCTTCTACCGCATGCCATCACAACCTAGAGAATGTTGCGAACCTCCCAGAGATCTACTTCACGGATGACGATACCTTAAAAACCACCCCCAATAATTGGAGCATGCATTAGCGAACACCACCAACATAAGGCGAAGAATGCCTCCACCACATTCGACCTATCCTTAATAGAGAAGACGACAACCAACAATCTCACTTCTAAGGAGGTCATGGCACCAATCGAAGGCCACCCTGGCTGAATTTTCCAAGGGCTCCCTTGGACACTCAATCGATCATCAACGCCACCACCACCATATCATAATTTTAAACTAATTTTGCATATCCCGTTACAAATCGTCACGCACCGTCAAGACGGACCGAACTCCAGTATCTCCAAGTTTGAAGACTTCCTGACATCCCAAAAGGTATAAAACGATTAAGAGTTTGAATTAATTCATGGAATTATATTTAGGATGTTTAATTTTTATCAAAAGACGAACAAGGCTTTTTGTTTTCGAAAATATGTTTTCTGAGATACCTGTAAGCAGAGTTTTTTAATCTCAAATTTTTCGTTTCTGTCGTTCAAACGACACACCTATGTTGTCCAAAGACATTTCATGTCGCTTCTAACAACATCCTCATGTCGTTTAAACGACATCCAGAAATCGTTCGAACGACCTGCCGACTTAAAGATTTTATAAATACCTATTTCGTGATTCGGTTGTTTAAGACTTTTGACAGAATGTTTTCTACATGTCTTTTTGCAAAAGTTCTTCAAGTTTTGTGTTGAAAAATACTGTTTTAATTCACAACAAAACATCCTTGAGTATTGTTCTTGTGAATTAGTTTAGAATCCTATAGAGTTTTATATCTTTTCATACACCTTTATTAGAGAGGATCTCCATTTCTGACTTGTGATATCTGTGAGGATTCACTGCTGAAGACGAAGGCTGACGGAGGGTTGCGGTCTATTATGGTTCTCGAGAAAATTATTGAAGATTTAAAGGCAGCGGTCTTTGTGGGTTTCTGCAAAAATTCATTGTTGTATTTCGCTTGTAAGTTTGTAAGTTGCGATTTGCAAGTTATTAGTGAAATAAAAGGTTTTGCCCTGCGGGAATTTTTCCTAAAACTTAACCTTGTCGTATTTGCTTGTTTGATTTATCTATTTTATCACCATAGATGCATGCATAGGATAAAAAGATAAAATCAATTTAAAAATCTCTTTCGCATTTAAAATTAGTATTGCAATTTTTGTTCGTTTCCACCCTTGCGATTAGTTGTATCTAAATTTTTCATGCACCCCATATGGCTGCAAGACATCCCTATTTGACAAAAGAACTCCGACCGAAATGTGTTCCAATTTTGAGACAACCTGACGTGAGATATTGGTTCTCCGAGTTGAGCCTCTAGCATTTCAACCGTAAGATAACCCACTTCATCCTGATTGAGTAGCGTCGTCATTTCATTTGCTTTGAAAAGGGTCATTTTTTTATTTATTGCCCAAAAAAACCATCGATGAGGGAGTTGAGGCAATAAGGCCTACGAGTCAACAACTTTGGGGTCGTCAGCTATGTACATTAAGGGCAATAAGAGACTCATCCGATGAGGATGATAATATTAAATAAGGAGAAGAATAAGGAGAAGAACAAGAAGGAGGAGTCCTGAAGGGAACATGAAAAATCAACCCCCTAAACAACCACGCCGGGAAACCCCACGACAGCCCCGAGGGACGTGAGGACCCCAAGGATGTGTTACAGGATAATGGACTAACGAAAGACAACCTTAATACTTTAATTATATCATTTGGCAAGGCTATGCATGGTGATGTCCTTATTGACGTGAGTATATATGATGGAAAAATGGATTCGGATGCGTTTATAGATTGATTCAAACGCGTGGAGTATTTCTTTGATTTAAAATAATACCGGGGCAATAGATGTATCAATTATGTAGCTGCAAAATTGGAAGGTTATGCCTTGGTGTGGTGGGATCAATTGGTAGATAACACGACAACAAATGATTTAGACTTAATTACTTCTTGGGAATACATGAAGGAGAAAATGGTGGCTGCCTTTATCCCTGAGAATTACGAAAGGAACCTATTCGCACGTGTCCAAAGCCTCAAGCAGGGATATATGTCTGTTAAAGAATATTCAAAACAGTTTCTGCTGTGAATCTAAGAATGCGAAAGCGGTATTATTACACTAAACAACACCAATTACCTACACAACACCACCACCAAAAAAAAAAAAATCTACACTAAGAAAAAGGGTTTCTTTCTCTCTATTTATTCTCTTTAGTTGTGATTACAAATGATGGCCAATGGCCTATTTATAGGAGATGTTAGCTTATTAGCCAAGCTAATACCCAAAAGGACAAAAAAGGATGACTAGTTACTAAAAAGGATTAATTAGCCCCAAGCATGCTTGGAAACTAATAAAAGACTATAAATAAAAGAAAATGATAATACTACCTGTGGTGACAATTATTATGCAACACAAATAGATAAGAGAAAGACAATTATCAAGTAGGAAAAAGGAATATAAAATTACAATCACACAACAAAGGATGTACGTGGTTCAGCAAAGAAGTGCCTACGTCCACGGTGGTGCAGTCGATGCTATTTCTATGAACTCCGGAGAGTGATTACAGAGAATACAACTTGTCCTTTTGCCCTGGACCTAGGGTTCAATATATACATGTATGTTCAGGTAAGTGGGGGTGTTGGATTCCCCCACGTTTTCCATCTCTCCCTATAACCTCCCTTAATGGGAACGTGGGAAGAGATCGGAAAATTAAATGAGAAATGGGGGTCCTGGACTTTGGGCCGCCAGAAATGGGCTATTCGTCCAGGCCCATGGTTTCAATTCTGGGTACCCACAATTTCCCCTAAGTTTGTTGGGCCATGCTCTTGGGCTCAATAAATTTAAATGATTAGCCATAATGGCTTTTTTGTAATTCTTCGAAAGTTGTGAAGTTGATTTTGGCGGCATCCGCTTCGTTTCTTGCGCATTATGATTAGCAGAATTTGAAGGTTTGTTGGAATAGCCACTTTTGTACTGTCGCTTCAGTCTTTCCAGCATTCTTCTATTTTCTGTGAGCTCTAGCACTTCGTACCTTCTTCTCTCAATCTCCATTCTCATCGCTTCCTAGTTGTTTGGGCTCGTGCTTCTTCATCGCTTGAATCGATCTTCTATTTTGTAAGTTTCCTGTGCCCTTTCTTTGTACTTTCTCTTTGAGTTTGTAGCTTTTCTAGGGTTTTCCAATGGCGAAGATTGGAAATAGGTCAATTTATGAATTTAGGAAGTTTTATAACGTCCCTGATTGGGTGGATATTGAGTGTCGCGTTTCCCCTCCTAGAAATGTTAGAGAGATAGATGATGCCCACTGGATCAATGTTTTGTTGCTTTCTCAAGGGGGACTCACCTTTCCTCCCAACTATTTGTTCTTGCATTTCTTTGGCTATTTCAATATTGTTCCTGCACAATGCTCGCCCAATGTGTGGAAAATAGTTAATGGCGTACATAGAATAAATCAGTTGTATGGCACTAGGTTAGGACTCATCGAGGTCTGTTTTTTCTATTCCTTCTCTCGAACTAGCTCTGGGGTCCTCTATCTCAAAGTTAGGAGCCCTGACAGGGTATTGGTAGTAAACCTACCTGATTCCCATAAGGACTATTGGCAAGAAGGATTCCTTGCCAGGAACTGGCATTTTTCTCCCCAATTTGAGGGGTTGAGATCTGAGAGGTTCACTGTTCCCTTTTATGGGGAAGAATACATAGGTAGACATTGCTCTTGTTGCTTCGATTTTTGTTGATTTGTGATCCTTCTAATTTTTCTCTGTTCTTCTTTTGCAGCGAGGTCAAAGAACTTGGAACCTGCTCTCAGCGAGGTTCGTCTTTCGGAATTGATAAAGGCTTGGAATATCAGGGAGCCTTTGGGTGACGGCGAGCATCCCAGATCTGCTGCTTTTTTGCTCGAGTACAAGAACGTTGGCTCCAGCTTCATAGCAAGGCCCGTGGACAGTATCCCAGAGTTTGACTTATTCTAAGAGACTGCTGCGGGTCCTATCCATTTGGACGAGGAAGAGAGTAGCTCTGAGAGTGACGTTGTAGGAGCTGTAAGTGATTTGCGGGGAGAGAGCTTTAACAGTAGCAGTTCCTCTGATCGTAGGGACGTTTCTGAAGCTCGAGGGTCGTCGAGCACTTCTAGCAGTTCGAGTGAGGAGATGGTTCCTCCAAGGAAGAACTTGATCAGGGATGAGGAGGAGGAGGACCACGTGCTTCTTGCACAAAGGTCAAAGAAGCAAAAATCTAATTCTGGGGCTGTGGCTACTGGTTCCCGGTCCTCTGCCCAAGAGCAGGAGAGAAAGAGGAAGGAAGAGGAGCAGGTGAGGGAGACAGAGAGAAAAAAGGAAGAAGAGAAGAAGAAGATGGAGGAGAGGAGGAGGACAGAGGAGAGGAAGAAGAAAGAGAACGAAAGAGAAGAGGAGAAGAGGAGGTCTGAAGCGAGGACGAAGGCCGGGCAGGCCTTGGTCCTGGTATCCGCGCTGCCTGAGGGGGCTTCTGTTGCAATTTCCCCTCAGTTGGCCCCCGCTTTGCTCGAGAAAGCTGTCCTCCCAGCTGATCGCCAAAGGGCGGTAGGGTCTGAGCAATTGGCCCTTCAGGCTAGTCAAAGGCTAGCTCTGGTAAGGTTTTTCCCCTTTCTCCCATGTTTTTATGAACTTCATCATTTTTTCTCTTTTAACATCTTCTTCTTTCTGCAGTTTGTTACTGACTTCGCCGTGATGTATCGTTCACGCGATGAGCTGGTGAAGAAAAATAGCGAGCTGGAGAAGGAAAACGTTGCCTTGAAGCTGAAGGGTAAAGAGCTCGAGGCTAGTTTTAAAGTCGTGGACTCTGCTCGGATTTCTTCTGACCTGGCTCTCGTTACTGCCAACAAGGAGAAGGACGCTGCAGTCCAGGATCTGAAGGAGCTGAGGCAGGCCTACGACTTGGTTTGCTCGAGCAAACTTGCTGTTGAGGAGGAGAACATGGTGCTCTCTGAAGAGCTGAAGAAGAAGGAGTCTGAGGCTGTTACTGCCAATGAGGACTCCTACAATTCTGGTTGGGCTGCAGCATACGAGGATGCTGAAATTCATATAGGCTATATTAGCCGTCTGAACTTCAAGAAGGGCAGGAACAAGCCCCTTATAGCTGCTGGAGTGGATGTTGCATCTCCCATTTTTTACGAGCACGACCCAGGGCCGAGGCCAGTCGTAGATGAGGACCCTGCCCCAGCCGTTGAAGGCTCTGATCCTGTTCCTCAGGCGACCCCTGCTGACGTTTCTCTTGTTGAGGCGACAGAGATCACCCCTGCCGAGGGCAGAGCTCCTGTTGATGCTGATAAGGGGAAAGGGCCATCAACCTCTGGGCCACCTGAGGTCGCTAATTAGTTTCCTACTAGGATTGCTTTGTATTTTGGGTTTTTTTTGTCTGTAAACTTTCTTTTTTCTGTTCGATGTAATTTCAACCTTCATCAATGAAAAAGGCTTCTATTTCTCTATGCACTGATATGTCTTCTTCTCTCCCTTGTCTTCTCATTGTTTGTAGTCGATTGATGTTGATGATTACATTCCTACTACTTCTCAACTGGGCAGGACCCTTGGTCCTAATGCGAGTCCTGAGGTTCGCCAGGCCTTTGTTAGACTTTGCAAATCCCTTCGGTCTAGGAATCAGAAGTATAAGGAGCAATCTGAACTTGTGGCCAAGCTGAAGGACAGGTTCTAGGAGATGGAAGAGGTTGGGGCTTCAGTGCAAGAAGAAGTGAATGCGCTGAGAGCGAAGCTTCTTGATGCTTCCGAGATCAACCAGGTTGGTGAGATGCTTCAGCAAGAGAATGAGGTTCTGAGGAGAGAGGTCTCACGACTTAAGGAGCACGCGCCGAGCACTGCTCCAGCAGTATTACAGGGTTCTTCGTCATCGCGATCCAGAGATGGTCGGAGTGATACTCCTGTGCTGCGGGGTTCCACCAGTCCATCTGTTCCTCGAGCTAGCAGGACCACCAGGAGCCAGAATAGGGAGGTAGAAGAACTTCAAGAGAGGGAAATGGAAGAGCTCCGTGGTGATGTTCAGCGAGCATATGTTATTGCTGCTGGGCTTCAGAGGGACATTACTCGGCTGCGGAACCTGTTCAAAAAAGGTCCCCGACAAGTATGGGCTGATGGCTACGACCAGGGTTGGTCAGATGCTCCAACAAGGTTGACAGAGTTCAAGAAGTTTTCTTTTATCAGGGGGTGGCTAAGTGCCTTGAAGGAGCTGCAAGTCCCGAGGAACTCGATGCTCTGGTATCGCCATGAAATGTCTCCCTCTACCCTGATGCCTAACCCCTTCCGGAGGGATGATCGATGGATCCCCATCGATGCCATCCCTCGGAAATTGTTGGAGGCAGATGCGAATGAGGTTATGGAAGAGTTAGCTCCTGTTCCTGATGACGGACGAAGGGCTCGAGTGGCTGATTATCTCGCTCAGAGGCCTCCCCCCCATTGAGATTTTGCCAGTTGTTTTTACTTGTATTTTTGATAATGTAAATGCTTTGGGCGAGTTTGCCGACTAAGCATGTATCACCATTGTTGTAAATATGATTTATTAATAAAAAGTTTGTGTTTTGGGCAATTTTTTCGACTAAACGTGTGCATCATATTCTTCATATTCTTGCTGTTTTATAATCTTCTAAGTTTGTTTTGTCATGCAAGTGTCCTCCCAGTCTAGTATAATACCGAGATACCATTGTGCACCACTTTACCTTTTAGGTTGTGTCGTCACACTCCCTTAGGCCTAAGTGGGGCAATTGGCGAGGACACACCTGGTGTTGGATGCTTTATCCGATCAGGGTTTTGCTTAACCGAAGTAGATTTGATGACCAGTATGAAATTTGGTCATATTGCCTAAGGATCCCCTGTAGGGCTTCATATATTGCCAGGGGCAATGCTAAGAGGTCCTTAGTGTTTCATAACGATGACCTGAGGAGGGATATTGGCCTGCTATAGAGTAGTGATCAATGTGCCTGTTATTTGGAAAAGATGTGCGATAAATGCAGTTGTTACTCATCAGAATGTAACCAATTAAATAACTTTCATTAATGATAAGGGAAATGATCTTCTAGCTTCATAACAAAAGAATAAAAGAAAGATTTAAAAATATAATCTCTTGAGATTGGTTGCGTTCCATGCTCGTGGTATTTCTCTTCCTTCCATCGTTTCCAAGTGATAGGCGCCCTGTAGGTCGTCTCTGGTTACTTTAAAGGGTCCTTCCCAGTTGGGGCTTAGCTTGCCGTCTGATGGTTTTACTGCGCTACCCAGGACTTTCCTTAGAACATAGTCCCCTATTCGGAATGCCCTCGGGTTAACCCTTTTGTTGTAATGCCTCGCGAGTTGTTGCTGGTAGCTCGCTAGTTTCACTAGGGCTAGCTCCCGGCGCTCGTTGGCTAGGTCGAGCTCAGCGAGCAATGCTACATCATTATGGCCTTGGTCGATAAGGTTGGACCTCATTGTCGGCAAACCTGCTTCGAGTGGGATGACTGCTTCCATGCCGTATGTCAGCGAAAATGGAGTTTCTCCTGTTACTCGCCGAGGAGTGGTTCGATATGCCCATAGGATGTGAGGTAGTTCATTTACCCATGCGCCTTTGGCTCGCTCCAATCGCTTCTTTAATCCATCGATAACAGTTTTGTTGGAAGCCTCAGCTTGGCCATTGCTCTGAGGGTAGGCTACCGAACTGAAGTGGTGTTTGATACCGTGTTCGTTACGAAAGTTCTGAAAGGAGCCGCTTTCGAACTGTGTTCCATTATCGGTGATGATGGTCCTAGGGATGCCAAAACGAGTGATTATATTCCTCCATATGAACCTCATCATATCAGCGTCTCGGATGTTCGCCAGGGGTTCCGCCTCGATCCATTTGGTGAAGTAGTCAGTTGCGACCAACAGATATTTGCGATTGCCGCTGGCGGTAGGTAGCAGTCCCACGATGTCCATTCCCCATTGGGCGAATGGCCATGGGCTGGACAGGGGTTTTAGATCGCTAGCGGGTTGGTGGACCATGTGAGCGTGAAGTTGGCATTTCAGGCATTTGCGGATATATACCGCAGAGTCCCTTTGCATATATGGCCACCAGTAGCCTTCCTTCATTGCTCGAAAGGCTAGAGATCTTCCTCCGATATGGCTTCCACAGTCTCCTTTGTGAAGCTCGTGTAGCACTTGCTCGACATCTCCTGGGTGGACGCATTGGAGGTAGGGACCGGAGAAGGATTTCTTACAAGTTGTCTTCTGAGGATAAGTGAAAGCGAGCAGCTTTGACTCTTATCTGGTGGGCAGTCTTCTTGTCACCCGGGAGCGTGCCATCCTTTAAATAATCCCTTATGGGGTCCATCCAGCTGGGGGCTGATCCCACCTGGAGTACCTGTTCGACGTTTGGTGGCTTGCTATTGCGATTGATGCTCGGGTGAGTGAGAAAATCAATGGTGATGGTTCTTTTTAGGTCGGAGTCAATTGCCGAACTCAGGGCTGCTAGGGCGTCAACGTGACTATTTTGCCCCCTGGGAAACTGCTGGACGTTGATTTCTTCAAAGCTCGACATTAGTTTTTTTTACTAAGGTGAGGTAAGATGCCATCCTTTCATCTTTTGCATCGTAATCTCCGCTTATCTGATTGGAAACTAGTTGGGAATCGCCGAACACCTGTAAATGTTTTGCTCCCAGAGTGTGCGCTTTTTGGAGGTCGGCTATTAGGGCTTCGTACTCTGCTTCGTTGTTGGAGGCTGCAAATCCAAGCCTGATTCCTTGTTCAAGGATTGTATTTTCTGGAGTAATGAGGACAATGCCTACCCCTGCCCCCTTAGAGTTGGAGGCTCCATCAACAAACAATTTCCAGGTTTCCTCTTTTTCTTGTTTCCCCTTTTGTCTTGCTGGTTGAGGTTGGTCGGAGGGTTCCTCGCCCGTGAATTCGACTATGAAATCAGTGAGGATCTGTCCCTTGACATCTGTCCATGGTTGAAATTGGATGTCAAATCGTCCGAGCTCGACTGACCACTTAGACAATCTACTCGACAAATCCGCTTTCCTTAGGATTGCCTTAAGGGGATGCTATGCAAGGACGATGATAGTGTGAGCTTCGAAATAATGCTTCAGCTTCCTCGAGGCTACTACTAGTGCAAAGGCGAGCTTCTCCAATGGTAGGTACCTTTGCTCGGCGTCCAGTAAGGTTTTGCTCGCGTAATAAACGGGGTGCTGGATTCCTGCAACCTCGCATATTAGCGCAGAGCTGACAGTGTGATTGGACACGGAGAGGTATAGGTACAAAGAATCTGTCTGCTGTGGTATGACGAGCAGCGGTGGAGAGATTAAGTAAGACTTGAGCTTGATCAATGCTTGCGAGCAGTCTGGGCTCCATTCTACTGTCTTGTTCCCCTTTAGAAGCTGAAAGAAAGGCTTGCACTTCTCGGAAGACTTAGAGATGAAACGATTTAAGGCAGCGAGCATACCAGTGAGCTTCTGTACGTCTCGGATTGTGCGAGGGGATTGTACCCTGTTAATGGCATCGATCTGGTCTGGGTTAGCTTCTATGCCTCTCTTACTGACCAAGTACCCAAGAAATTTTCCTGACTGGACACCGAAAGAACACTTGCTTGCATTAAGTTTCATTCGGTACTTCCTGAGGATTTCGAAGGTGTTTGACAGGTCTGAGAGGTGATTCTCCTTTTTCTTGCTTTTAACGAGCATGTCATCGATGTAGACCTCCATGGTGTCTCCCATCTGATCTTTGAATATCTTGGTAACCAGCCGCTGATATGTTGCCCCTGCATTCTTGAGCCCAAAGGGCATGACTGTGTAGCAGTATAACCCAACTGTAGTGATGAACGCTATTTTGTCCTGGTCTGGGGCATGTAAGGGGATTTGGTGATACCCCGAGTATGCGTCCAGAAAACTCATTCGCTCGTGAGCTGCGGTGGCATCTACTAGTTGGTCTATTTTTGGGAGGGGGAAATTATCTTTAGGGCATGCTTTGTTGAGGTCAGTGAAGTCTATGCAAACTCTCCACTTCCCATTGCTCTTCGGAACTACTACTGGGTTGGATAGCCACTTGGGGAATTGTACTTACCATATGGATCCTGCATCCAACAATTTTTCAACTTCTTTTTCGACCGCCTTAGCCTTCTCGGGAGAAGTTCGTCGTGCCTTCTGTGTGACTGGCTTGAAGGTGGGGTCGACGTGCAGCTGATGACAGACCATACTAGGATCGATTCCAGGTAGCTCGTATGGTTCCCACGCGAAAACATCTACGTTGCGCCTCAGCAAGGTTGTCAGTTCCTTCTGTTCCTGGTTGGTAAGAGACGCTCCAATCAAGAAGACTCTGTTACTGTCGCCATCTCCAGCCGTAACTTCTACCAAGTCCTCGACTACCCGCTCGGAGGGGAGGAGCCTGGTCTCCTCTACTTCAGGTCTCCCATACTTTAATTGTTATTTAGAAGGTGTCAGACCTTCTTCAATTTTCTCGCTGGGCTGTTCGGAATTCTTCTCTGGCTTTGGACGGATGGCTGCTATGAAGCACCTTCTCGCCATTGCCTGATCACCGTGGATTTCCATTACTCCACGTTCGGTTACGTACTTGAGTTTCTGATGGTAGGTTGAGGAGACTGCCTTCATCGCATGAAGCCATCCCCATGCCGAGAATGGCCTGGTATGGTGAGTCGATGTCAACTACTAAAAACTCGATCATCTTGGAGACGTTTCCAGCACGCACTGGTAGTACAATCTTTCCCAGGGGCATAGTTATTTTTCCAGCGAAGCCAACCAAAGGTACAGTAGCCTCCTTTAGATCGGCGACGCTTAACTTCAATTTTCTAAATAGATCGAAATACATTACTTCGAACGAGCTGCCTTGATCGACGAGCAGCTTGTCGACGTCAAAATTGGCTATCCTGAGTGTAATGATCAGAGCATCATGATGTGGCGTCCTCACTCCCACCAGATCTTCATCTGTGAAGATAATATGCTTGTTATAGTTGATGTCATCTGCTCGTCGACGTTTTCCTGACTGTGACTTTGCTGGATCGATCTGAAAAGCCTGCATTACTGCTGTAAGTTTCTTCATCTCCATTCGAGCTGAATTTCCTTGTATCTGCCTGGCATCAGATGCCCCGTGAATTACCGCGAACTCGTGTCCAGCGTCATCTTCCAGCACGTTATCAGGTCTCGCCTCTTTATTGGCAGCCACTTTCTCTGCCCTTTTCTCTACAAACTCGTTCAAATGCCCAGACTGGGCCAGCTCCTCGAGGTGAGACTTAAGAGCTTTGCAATGCTCAGTCTTATGTCCTCCCTCTTTGTGAAAAGCATTGTTCCTTTTCGAAGGATCTCCTCTCATCTTCCTGGGCCACTTGATGAATGACTCATCTTTGATCTTCACAAGAATTTTGTAAATTGGTTCTTTGAAGACGGTGTTCCCTCCGTTCTTGGAGCCGTTTTTGCCCCCGTTCTTTCCTCCTTTCTTCTGGTTCTCAGCTTTGTCACTTCCCTTGGTAGTGATTTTAGCTCGACCGTTTTCTCCTGTACTGAGGCGGGTGACATCCTCCACTTTAGCGTACTTTTCGATGCGAGCCATTAGGTCGTCAATAGTCATAGCTTCCTTCTTTGTCAGGGACTGGTAAAGAAGGGAAGAGCTGGGTAGCCCAATTTTGAAAGAGGCCACTGCCATTTGTTCCGAGCAGTCCTCGACCTCGTTGAATAGCTCCCAGTACCTCTTCGCGTAGTCTCGGAGTGTCTCTTGAGGCGTTTTCTTCATTGTTAGTAAAGCATCCATCCTTTTGGGATGGGAGCTGCTAGTGATGAACCGGGTCGTAAAGAGCTCGGCCAGGGATTTGAAACTTCCGATGGACCGGTGGGGGAGTCTTTCGAACCATTTCTGCGCCACATCATGCAGGCTCGAGGGGAAAATACGGCACATCAGTGCATCCCTGTTATTCCAGAGGGTCATGGCATGTCAGTATTGCCTGACGTGATCGATGGGATCAGTCTTACCGTCGTAAATCTTGAACCTTGGAATGGCAAATTTCTTGGGGGCTTCTTCTTTTTCGATCTCCCTCGTGAAGGATGACTTCATCTGGGTTTTGAGAGCTCGCCTAGCGAGTTCTCTGGTCGATCTGGTACCGTGGTGGGCAGGATGTTGGTCCATTTCCCTGCGGACCAGGTTTCGTATGTTCTCGATGCTGCGAGTAGGGCTCTGGTAAAGGCGAGCTCTTCGCAGCTGCTCGTGGAGGTCGTCGTCTGATTCACCTTCCTCCATCTTTTGAGATCCTCGCCTGGGGCTCCTTCCTCGGCTGCGAGACTTGCTCGCCTGAGGGCTAGGAGTGCGGTACGGACGTCTCCTGTTATCATGATGAAGCTCTTTCTCCAACCTTTCCAGTCTTCTTTTCAGGCGAGCATTCTCAGCCTCGTGTTTGCGAGAAGACTCCCTTTTCTCGTGGAGCCTTGCCTCGTATGCATCAATCAGTCTGGATATCTGTGTGGACCTCACTGGTCCTTGGCTTTCTTCTGAGGCTGGCCTTTCCAAGCGAGTCCTTTGATCTGAACGTCGAATTTCAGACCTAATCATGCGAGGAGAAGGTGGTTCTTGGATATCTCCTGCCTGGGGGGCATTGCTGTTGTGACCAGACATCTCAAATTCCCTCCTTGGTGTGGGCTCTTCTTAGGGAAAGATGAACGTTTCCCACAGACGGTGCCAATTGTGGTGACAATTATTATGCAACACAAATAGATAAGAGAAAGGCAATTACCAAGTAGGAAAAAGGAATGTAAAATGATAATCACACAACAAAGGATGTACGTGGTTCAGCAAAGAAGTGCCTACGTCCACGGTGGTGCAGTCGATGCTATTTCTATGTACTCCGGAGAGTGATTATAGAGAATACAACTTGTCCTTTTGCCCTGGACCTATGGTTCAATATATACATGTATGTTCAGGTAAATGGGGGTGTTGGATTCCCCCACGTTTTCCATCTCTCCCTATAACCTCCCCTAATGGGAACGTGGGAAAAGATCGGATAATTAAATGAGAAATGGGGGGCCTGGACTTTGGGCCACTAGAAATGGGCTACTCTTCCAGGCCCATGGTCTCAATTCTGGGTACCCACACTACCCTAAACTAAAAATGCAAAATAAAATATAGTTTTCTCCTTGGAGCACCACCACGCACATATCACATACATATCATTCTCCCCGTCTTTGAAAAGGCTCGTTGACAGATAGGGTTTTGCCGCGGTGTCGCGTCACCGGCGCCAGTAGTTTTATTTTATTCGGCTCACCAACTCTATACAAAAACCTAAACTATGACTACACTCTTTTAAGGGAGTATAGCGGCCAGTCCGGCTATCAAAAATCCATAAAAATGAGTTGTTAGAATTTGATCGATTTAATACTTATAGAATAAAATTGTAACAGATAATAAAGAACAAAAATAAAAGATAACAAAAGGAAAAGATTAATCTAGGCGAGAGAAAAATAAACTAAGATTAATAAATAGAATAAAAACTGTAGGATGCGATTAATATCCCTCACCTCAATTTAATTGGTATAAATGATCACATGAGTTCATGAGTTACTAAGATTGAATCTCATTTCGTTAATTAATTAAATCAAGAGTTATCACACCCCTAAATTCACATAAAAGCCTACTAAGATTTTGGCGTCAACAAATACCCCTAAAATTACGCACACAAGGTCGTAAATACGGAGCATACATAATATACCCCATTAAATCTCCTAGGCGTAATAACTAGGACAACCTAATCGAAATAAATGGGTAAAAACTCCATCACCAAAGCAAATCAACCATTGAACCCTAGGTGAGTTCAATCCAACATAACCTAATCTAAACTAGCCACTAAGCATGATTAAAAGCATGTAATAAAGTTAACTAACTAATTAAAGCTAACAACAACTAATTAAATTAACAACTAAATAAATTAACTAGGCTTGGAACTAATAAATAGAGCATGAGAAATAATGAACAAAGCTTAAAGAACTAAAATGAAACTTACATTAATGGAGATTGAGGAATAGTAACTTTACACACCCAAAATGGGGAAGACAAACCTAGGAGAGAGAAGCTCTAAAAAACTAACCTAAAAACTAAGTAAAATGAATATATATATACAAAGAAACAAAAGGGTTCCTTTTATACCAAGTGGGGAAAAGGAAATAAATAAAAAGGAAAAACAAAATAAATAGGATTTAAGTTAGAATTAATGAATAGAAGAAAAAGGAAAAAGAAAAGAAAAGCGGCAAGTAGCAGCTCTCGGACAAAAACAGAGCACCGATCGACCGGTGGCCAAATCGCAGTCGATTACGTGAACAGGGAAAAAAGCTAGTGGACAACTCGCAAGGCAAAACTCCAAAACCCGGTCGACCGACGGCAGGGGAGCGATCGACCGGAGTTGCATCAATAACCCACCAAAATCGTAGCCAAAACACAACCTCCCATGGCTGCCATAGCTGAGACCAGTTCCATGGCTGCAAAAGATACAAAGTCATACCCACATATGCGTGGGCTGCACAAACCCGAGAGTTGCCACCACGCTGCAACAGCAAACCAATGGACCCAAATGGGTATAACCCGAACTCCATGTCCATGCCACCATTTGCAAAGCCAAGACCCTCAAGGGTAACCCGAAACCCAAGCTGACATGTCGTGGACCAAACCCGAGTTCCAATTTCTCAAATCAAGGTTCCAATCTCGTAGAAACCAAAACCCGAGCACAAAGCCCAAATCGCCATTTCTAATTGAAGTTTGCTGCAAAAGTGAAAGAGAAAAGGACATGGAGGGAATTAAATAGAATGTTAGTATTTAAATTAAGAAAATAATTTCCTTATAATTCTTCTCCAATTAAAGATCCGTGTTTTCTTCGTTCAGACTCCGATTCGAGCACCGTTTGCGGCCACACGAAGCTTGACCCGAGTGCTACAACTTTCATGAATACTTCGGACAAAAATCTTGAAGTGTGAAATTACCGAATTGTCCCTGAACGTGCGAACTTTGACCAATCTTAACCAAAATGCAACCAAACTCCACACTTAGCACCATAACACCTACAAAAGCTCAATAATACCTCAAGTAAAATGTTAGCGTATAAAGCGGAGGTTGTCTGATTAACGAGCATAATTATAGGCATTAAAGTACCTGAGGGTCTAAAATGCATAAGTTAAAAGGGTATAAAGTGCAATATTCGATACGAATCACACCCCCTGACTTACACATTGCTAGTCCCTAGTAATGAAATTCAAAGCAAAAAGAACTATAAGAAAACCACAAAACATGAGATATATACAAAAGCGATAAAAGCCACTTTTGCGAGCGAGCGATTGCATTTAGCGTATGCAATAAGCCGTTAAACCCCTAGGTTACCCTAGAGGATGACTGTCGTCTCGTGAGGATTTTCAGGGATGAACCACAAATATCATATGGTTTCCTTAAAATATTGCCCATTCACATGCGACAAGCCCAACAATAAGAACAAGATTTCAACATGTTATTAGAAAGTGAATGAATTCACACAAAAGTCCGTATTATTAACATTATAGAATGAACTTCGTAGAATTGAAACCTTAAAACGTGGGAGGGGAGCGAGCACACGCAAAGTATGAGTTGGCAAAAACTTATATAAATCAGATAATAAACATTAAAGCGTGCATATAAGGCAATCCTCACCGGGCATTACACTCAAGAAATGAAATCACTATGAAATGGGAGGTAATACACGGGACATGCGGGCATAAAGAGTAAATGTAAATGGAAACAAGGCCGCACACATGTCACAAATGAAGAACGCTATATAGAAAATGAAAAATTGTAATCTCAATGAAAGATACCGCTCATTAAAGGAGGCGGAATGTATTTTCACAGATTATCACAACTATTTAAACTTTTAAATTAAATTCACCCTAGGATCACATAGGACTTGTATAGGGGTGTAATGTAGGTTTGGGGTAAGGGTACGAAAGAAAGGATTATGTACGGATTCAAAGTGTTCGAGGATGAAAACTCGGGATAATGGAAAATGCAGGCAATATCAAAAATTGGAAAATAACTTCCATAACAAGCATTGAATATAATAGGGAGAGTAAACAAAGCTTATTGAACACTATACACAACATATACAAATTTCTCTTTCTTTTCTTTTCTTCTTTTTCTCACTTTTTCTTTTCTTTTCTTTTCTTTTGTTTTCTATTTTCTATTTTTCTTCTCTTTTTCACTTCTTTATTTCCTTTACTTTTCTCACTCTCGCATGCCTAATTGCAACCACATAACAAGAACATCATTCAATCCCAAGTAACATTCCAAACAAAGGTATGTAAGGTGAATATATGGCTTAAAACTCCCATACGGAGTTGGTTATGGGATTTGGGTTATGAAACGAAAGGTTATATTTAGGCTCAAAGGGGTTAACGAGGGAAAACATTTAAGGCGAGGTCCTGGCTAATATGGGTGATATAACATAGATGGCCTATGATCATTTCCTAAAGTTTCCGCAATTCTCGAGTCAAAACAAACTTTGAAAATCATGCTCAAGTAACACATTTCAAGATATAAACTCAATTAATGAATGATCAATGAAAGAATAGTGAGATTACCAACGGCTGTAACGTTTTCAAAGAGGAAAGAGAAGTATATACCACTCAGAAACGAAGAAAATCCCAAAGCTCACTAGGTGTAGTATATACAATGCACCAAAAGATTATTGAGTTATAAAAACCTTAAACAAAATTAATAAAGCAAGAAAAGTGCATGTGCTCATAGGATTAAAGTTTAATTCCTGAAGTTATTCGTAATATTAATGATTGAGAACTAAAGTCTAATAACTTCTAAAATCGAGAACACGCATCATTGAGTTGTCTATTGGATCGGTCAATTATTAAAATTTATCATCGGAAACAAAGGCAAAATGCTCAACAAAGGAGAAAAGAGAAAGAAAATCTTTTTGAAATTATTAATCTTTTACAAGAAAAGCATGCGTGGAAATAACATATAATGAAATCAAAGAAATTACCAATGAATGGATAGAATATCTCACACCCCCAACTTAAAACCTAACATTGTCCTCAATGTAAATTAATAAGCAAGTTAAAGATAGAAAAATTGTGATATTACCCAAAATGTAGCGGTCTCCGGAGTGCAAGTCCAATGATTCTACAAAATATGTTAGTACCAAGCATAACAAAAACTTAACTAACTACACTAGACTATAAGTAAAAAGAAATATAAAACTAACTATTTACAACCTACAATTTTAACTTTTAACTAACTATACACTAGAAGTTGAAATTTTTGAGGGTCCACCCAAAATACGATTTAACTTTGAGGGACAATCGGTGTACTCTCACTCTCATGCATACCTTCCGAAAAATAGGAATTCCGTTCGAACAACGGAAGGCATGTGTAAGGCGGAAGAAATGAACCATCCCCAATTAAAATTTTTGGAGGGAGGATGGGGAATTCGGATAAAACTGGTGACAAAAACACATAAGTTCCAAGAAAAACTAAAATTTTTCCCAAGTATTTTTCAGTTGGAATAGGAGGGGGCACACATGAGGCAAAGATGCTTTCATGGAAGGCAACTTGAGCAAGTACTCCTCATCGGTGAAAAGGTTTAACACTTTAAAGTTTGAAACCGATTCATCGGGTACTAGTATCGGTTTGATAATGGAGAGTGAAAAGGGGGAGGAAAGAAATTCAAACTCAAGAGATGAGTCATCATCGCTTGAAGATTGAGTTTCGAAAGAAATAAGATCATTTTCCATTAAACATTCTTCTTTGGGGGCCAAAGAAGAAATCACTTCATTCCAAATGGTACTACGTCCACATCATCCTCACTTTCATTCTTAATTAAGCCATGGGCCAAGTGAAGAATGGTTTGTTCCGAAGTAGGCACAAAGTCCTCATTTGGTTCAAAACATTCATCGACTTCAAAAGTCTCGGAAGAAAAATCGTTGTCGAATTCAAATAATAAATCCAACTCATGCTCCCAACAACGATTTTCTTCCCAATAATGGTTTTCAATTTTCTTATTTTCAAGCATGCGCAAACCTTCACCGAAAGTCATAGGCCGAGGCGCGGATTTTTGCAAATGAGAACTTTGAAAATTATCATCGGAACTAAACTCAAAATCATTATTATAAGCATTTTGAAAGCTAATGCATGTAGTTTCAACATTCTTATTATAAGGAATTAGAGGTCCAAAATTGTTACAATCATCCTCAAAATACACGCACTCCAAAGCTCGACTTTCATTATACTCACCCAAAGACATTGTAGAATTTAAAAAATTTTGAGTCTCTAAGTATTCACCAAAAGTCATAGGGGTACAGGAATTTTGAGAATTATTATTACGATTAGCGAAAAAATTGGAATAAGACGTGCTTACCCCAAAATTAGCTCAAGATGGCAAATTCCACAAAGTAATGTGCGCCCAAAAAATTCAAGCGACTCTTGGTGCTCAAATGTGGATTCCTACAAAAATGTTAGCAAAAAATACAAATAGAAAGAAAATAATACAAAATACCAAATCAAATAAATTCTAAAACAAAATCCTCCCCAGCAACGACGCTATTTGATAAACAGGGGGAAATCGTAGCGCAAGAGTCACCCTACGTCGGTCGTTTATTTTCGGCTCCCATCGCTATGCAAAAACCTAAACTATGACTACACCCTTTTAAGGGAGTATAACGGCCAATGAAAATCCACATAGACGAGTTGCTAGAATTTAATCGATTTAATACTTCTGTAATAAAAGTCTAAAAGATAATAAAGAACAAAAATAAAAGATAACAAAAGGAAAAGATTAATCTAGGCGAGGGAGAAAAAAACTAAGATTAACAAATAGAATAAAAACTATAGAATGCGATTCCTCACCTCGGTTTAATTGGTATAAATGGTTACATGGATTCACGAGTTACTAAGATTGAATTTCGTTTCGTCAATTAATTAAATCAAGAGTTGTCACACCCCTAAATTCGTATAAAAGCCTACTAAGATTTTGGCGTCAACAAATACGCCGTAAATTACGCACGCAAGGTCGTAAATACGGAGCATACGTGATATACCCCATTAAATCTCCTAGGGGTAATAACTGGGACAACCCAATCGAAATAAACGAGTGAAAACTCCATCACCAAAGCAAAGCAACCATTCAACCCTAGGTGAGTTCAATCCAACACAACCTAATTTAAACTAGCCACTAAGCATGATTAAAAGCATGTAATAAAGTTAACTAATTAATTAAAGCTAACAACAACTAATTAAATTTACAACAAAATAAATTAACTAGGCTTGGAACTAATAAATAAAGCATGAGAAGTAAAGAACAAAGATTAAAGAACTAAAATGAAACTTACATTAATGGAGATGGAGGAATAATAACTTTACACACCCAAAATGGGGAAGACAAACCTAAGAGAGAGAAGCTCTTAAAAACTAACCTAAAAACTAAGTAAAATGAAGATATATATACAAATAAACAAAAGGGTTCCTTTTATACCAAGTGGGAAAAAGAAAATAAAGAAAAAGGAAAAACAAAAGAAAAAGGGTTTAAGTTAGAATTAATGAGTAAAAGAAACATGAAAAAGAAAAGAAAAGGGGCAAGTAGCAGCTCTCGGACAAAAATAGAGCACCGGTCGACCGGTGTCCAAATCGCGGTCGACCGCGCGAACAGGGAAAAAAGCTACTGGACAACTCGCAAGGCAAAACTCCAAAACCCGATCGACCGGTGGCAGGGGCGCGGTTGACCGGTGCTGCATCAACAACCCACCAAAATCGCAGCCAAAACATAACCTCCCATGGCTGCTATAGCCGAGACCAGCTCCATAGCTGCAAAAGATACAAAGTCGTAACCACATATGCGTGGGCTGCACAAACCCAAGAGTTGCCACCACGCTGCAACAACAAACCAATAGACCCAAATGGGTATAACCCAAGCTCCATGTCCATGCCACCATTTGCAAAGCCAAGACCTACAAGGGTAACCTGAAACCCGAGCTTGCGTGTCGTGGACCAAACCCGAGTTTTAATTTCTCAAATCAAGGTTCCAATTTCGCAGAAACCAAAACCCGAGCACAAAGCCCAAATCGCCATTTCTAATTGAAGTTTGCTGCAAAAGTGAAAGAGAAAAGGACATTGAGGGAATTAATTAGAATGTTAGTATATAAATTAATAAAATAATTCCCTTATAATTCTTCTCCGATTAAAAATCTGTGATCTCTTCGTTAGGACTCCGATTCGAGCACCGTTTGCGGCCATGCGAAGCTTGACTCGAGAGATACAACTTTCGTGAATACTTCAGGCAAAAATTCTAAAATATGAAATTACTGAATTGCCCCTGAACGTGCAAACTTTAACCAATCTTAACTGGAACGCAACCAAACTCTACACTTAGCACCGTAACACAAATAACATGTTAGCATATAAAACGAAGGGTGTCTGATTAATGAGCATAGTTAGAGGCATTAAAGTACCCAAGGGAGCTAAAATGCATAAGTTAAAAGGGTATAAAGTGCAATATTCGATACGAATCACTCGTCCTCAAACGTTATAGCCAGTCAACCCGTTTAACTGTTAGCGCACACATACTCGTAGCGCCAACACACACCTATGACGTTATAGCCAATCGACGTGTTTAACTGTCAGCCCTGCACATACTCTCGTCGCAAATTCATTTTAATACCCGTTTTATTATCTTAGGTACAAATTCTCAATTTCTTATGTCTACTCATTATTTTATTGTATTTACCCCACCCTAGTTATCGACGTAAGATCCTCAAAACCGTTAGTCACAAACCTAAGAGCCTCCAAAAAAACACATATATGTCCTACCCTATTTTTATATAATGAATTTCTATTAATAATCTCATCCTAGTCTCTTGTCTAGGCTAGCGAATCGACGACACGACTTAAAAATCAGCCTCACCCCGGAATATCCCATCCATAAAAATCTACACTAACTAGTCTCATACCTAGGTAGTGTTAACCACGCCCAAGGCTTACCCACTAGTTCCATATCTAGCGAGCATTCAAAATATAGGTGAGAGCATTCTACCCAAAAATCCCGTCGTTCTCGCGATGGAAAATATAAATAAAATCAATCATACAATCCAACATATATATACAATATCGCAATTTACTCATAATGTCACAATTTAATTTAATTTAATTTAATTAATACCACCGTCGTCGTTCTTAACACAATTGTTCCATCTAATCATTTTAGATTAATCAACATGCAAGTTTATGGAATACACAATAATCGTCCACTTTCATTAACATGATTTTACGAGTGTGTACTCGTCCCGTTTTCATTTAAATAAACTCTATAAAATTCTACATGTGATCCTACACCTATAATAACCAAAACCCAATACTCTATTTTATGCACCCAAGGGTTTCAAATCTTACTTCATATAAAAAAAACTCATAGAAACGGTACCAAATTAGTTATCACTTTTTTAAATTAAAGTTGCTAATTTCTTTTAAGAAAACATGTAATTAATTATTTAGGCAACACTTAAAACGCATAATACTAAAGGAAGAGAATAGAGTATCCATGCCTGAGTAAAAGTTGAATGATAAATATGATTTTGAAAATGTATTCCTTGCGAAAAGTTGACAAATATTCGTTCTTGAATCGTCTTGAGAAAACCCGATTTATCTTGACAAATCTAGAGTTGAAAGTTGTGTATAATGGGGCTAGGGTTTAGAGGTAGGAGATGTAAAAGATGGGAGGCTACTGCTCTTAGGGTTGGTGAAAATATGTTTTAAAAGTCCTAACTCCGAGTTAAATATATAACAGAAAAGATTAGAGAATTTAAGTGGCATTAAAATCATATTAAAACTAAAACAGTTCGCCCGTTAGTCACGGTCCAGAGCCGTGATAATTTTTTCCGAATTTCGAATTAATTTAATTAATTACCGGATAAAATTAAGAGTTGTTACAGCCCTAGGACTAATTTTGACCGAATTTGAGGTTAAATAGGGGGTAGGAGATTGGATCCGAGTAGGGAAGCCCATTTTTGTTGGATTTGATTGTGGTTAGACATAAATGAGTGGGGAAAAGGGGGAAAATAGGGTAAAAATAGGGGGCGGGGTTAGGGTTTTGGTCAGAGGGATTTTTTATTGGTTCTTGGATGGTTCTAGGTTTTTTTTTAGGGTTAGGGTTTGGGGGAAGGTAGGAGATGGTGTTTCATTTATCGAGATGGTGGTTGTGTGGTGGTAGGAGGAGGAGGTGGAGGTGGAGCGAGGTGATGGTGGAGGGTGGCTAAAATGATTGGTATCTCCCATTTTAGCGGTGATGGAATTTAGGGTTTTCATCCTCCCAATTCTCATTTGGACATTTATCAATCTAAAAATTGAAGGGTTGCCCGAGTTCGAATCATAACTCGATACCCACTTCACGCACCACGAAGAGCAAACGCAACGTTGATACCAATTTGATATGAATCTAAGAATGCGAACGCGTTATTATTACACTGCACAACACCAATTACATACACACCATCACCACCACCACCACCAACAACAAATAAATCTAAACTAAGAAAAATGGTTTACTTCTCTCTCTATATTCTCTTATCAATATTCAAGTTGTGATTACAAATGATGTCCAATGGCCTATTTATAGGAGATATTAGCATGCTAGCCAAGTTAATACCCAAAAAGACAAAAAATGACAACTAATAACTAAAAAAGAATAATTAGCTCCAAACATGCTTGGAGACTAATAAAAGACTAAAAATAGATGAAAATGACAATAATACCCTAAACTAAAAATACAAAATAGAAGAGAGTTTTCTCCCAAAAGCGCAACCATGCACCTCGTGTCACTATATATTTCATACACATCAGTTTCAGTTGCTTTGCACTTGGACTAGACGGACGACATACCACTTTAGCGCTCGATACGAGCTTTTCAAAGCAGGGGGAGTGACGCCCAACACAGTCCCCTTCGGGAGGGACTTTTCTTTTTTTCCTTTTTTATTTCAGCACGTTATTTTATTTATTAGTAATTATTTTTTAGTTAGTTTTTTTTTTAATTGGAAAAAGACTCCTAGCTTATTAGGAAACCTGTTCTCCAAGTTATTCTATAAATAACGCCTTAGGCTCCTCCTTGTAGTCACTTTTGCCATTAATGATATTTTGAGTTTTTAGAAATATGAGAGATTTGTTTATTTGTGATATTTCCACTGCATTTCACATCAGTAAAACTCATGACTACAAAATTGCAAAGGTTAGCCAAAGTACGGTGGAACAATGTGGTACGCGAGGGGACCGATCGGGGGAAGCCAACCATCCGCTCATGGTACAAAATACACATACACGTGCACTACATAGCCCACTTCTTTCAAGTGTGACTTGTTTGCTCGTGTCCAGGACCTTCACAATTCTTCCCCATTCGTGCGAGAATACACCAAGCAATTGTCTCCCTAGCATCTGTGCCTCACTCTAGAAAATTGAGTAATTCATTTGCACCTATTCCTCTCTTTGAGAAAGCAAGGAACAATGCATAGGGTGCTACATCAATGGGTTACAACCTTGTATCCGGTATTAGCTGGGACTTGGTAATATTCCCACTATTCAGAGAGATGTAGAGTATGCGATGAGCGTTGGGGAGTATTTTCGGTAAGACAAAGCTCCCACCGTCCTCAGGTGTCCACTAGCACGACCAAAACCCCTGATTCGCCACATTCTCCTACCACATTCAAATGTTACAACAGTGGTCAAATGGGGACATTGAGCTACCACTTCACTTATTAGCTTGTTTGGGATTAGCTCAAGAGTTGAACAAACAATGTTTGATCACATTTTCAAGCTTGATAATTTTGTTTATTCAACCTGAACAACACTTTATATGGCTCATATATAGCCCTATGCTACAAAGAAAAGGTCAATTCGATCCTCAATCTGACTATATTCCTAATAATACCTCCACGGCTCTAACTCAAGTCATCCAGAGAAGATCCAAAGATACACACACATATATCTTACATGCATTTTATATACAACACAAACATTACACTTCATTAGAAAGGATAAAATCAGTCATGTATTATAACCAATTCTTGTTTTTAGGAAACAACATATATTATTACTATAAGGGATCAGAATAAACAATAGAACGTAGGTCAAATTCCAATGTCACCCTAAACCCCTCGGCAAACTCCTTGAAAATTTACATTAACACATATATACCTAAAATGTCTGCATAATTATTTGAATGACATTGAAACTTGCTGAGTTCTTCAAGTTGTTTTCGACTTCTGTGGTGAAGGAAGCAACTGTGGAACGAGAACGAGAACAAAAACAAAACCAGTTCGTCAATAGAGAAGCACAACCCAACTCTAAAGCACCCTAATAGTTGTGAAAGCTAAACTCAGACGCAAACAAACATGAAAATAAAAACATATTCAAATTTATTCTCTCACAGAATAATCATGAACATCAATTAGACTACAGTAATTTATAGGTTGGTTTGCTCTTTTGGAACACTTCCAAGAAAGCCTAACCATTATTTTCAGGGAAAAGGGGGGGAAAAACTCCCCTGAACTATGCATTTTGTTGTAAAGACCGGACTCCCTGAGTGTCCCTAAAATGCATAATGAAAAAAAATCCCCTGAACTACGGGTTTTTACCCGATAAAATGCATAGTTAATTTAAGGGTGCTTTGCAAAAATTGCATAGTTTAGGAGGATTTTGTGCTCTTTACCCTTATTTTCAATTTGTATTTGTTGTCAAATATAACTTCTTAAATTCATTCATTCTTCTACATGGACCTTTTTTATTAAAAAAAAAAAAAGAAAGAAAAAATACAATTCATAACACCGGAGTAGCATAAACAAATAGGATCGTGAAATACAGAAATGGTATCAAGAAATTGTGATCACCTGATAACAAGAGATGAGGGAGCTAACAAATCCAAAGCCTCCTGTTACACGGGGAGTGACTTTCTTGGGTGCCAATTGAAGCAGCCCAATCGCAACCACTATATCCATGCCTGCTTTAATCAGCGCTAGCGACCCCTCATTTGACTTTTTAAGTTTACTATTATACTGCTCATTCTGCATTCACAAACGCACCAACAATCATATGAAATCCAATGCCAGAATATATACATGTATAATGACCAGAAAAAATTCAAACCATGCAAGTTCGTAATCTGTTAGAAGTACATGCCGAGGGATAAACAAACCTTGTATTTATCTGTATTCTTAAGATCCTTCTCTAACTTCTTCATTGATGATGAAAGCCTTCCAAGCTCACCAAACTGAAGTGAGAAGTCGAGGAAACGCAAAATAAGTACATCAATTAAAATTAAAAATTACATATAATAAGTCAAAATTCTTAATAAATTCAGGAAAGCAACAGACCTCAACCAACGTACTACAGATCGAGGAACCCATCCAACAGAACAGAGAAATCCTCCCTATTAGCTCTGCACGTTCTTTGTTCTGTATAAAACAAACAGGATATCTAAGTTTCTTCTCGAGGAAAATATTCACAGAAATAAAAGATGGAATAAAAAATTTATATCGTACCTTATAAATGCCTGTCCTACCGAGCCAAACAACTTGATCGAGAAACAAGAAAGTTGACAATAATGCATTTTTGGACTGAAACGAGAATTGTGGTTATCAAAACTTCAGAAACAGAAGATTCATAGATGAGCATTTACTCAGATGTATATATTATACCTTTCCGAGCAAAACAAGTGGAAGAGGAGTTCCTTGAGGCGTTGGACTTATAAGACCATGCAGATCATTGATAAACTGCAAACATGATTAAACACAACATTTGGAAATTGGTTAACTATAAAAAGATGTAGAAAACTAGATACCCTTAACAGACTTCCCTAGCAGAATTTTCATCTGGCTCATTTGGGCAGGGCGGCTAGCTATACATTTCAGAACATGCAAAATACAACAGGGTCCGCCTGATCATGTGGCAGTGTAGAACCATAAGAACTAGGGATGAATTTAGGTCCTTAATTTGCCTATACCAGATAATAAAACATTTTTTTATATATATATTTCCACCCTTCATTTTTCTCATTTTTTTATTAACACATAACAATACCGAACTACTCAGTATATTTGGTTTCCAATACTAGTTTTTTTAAATTCCTTTTTCTTTTACTACATATTTTTTGTTTTATTCAGTATTGCTTTTTTTTTATATATTTTTCAATATATGTTTACCAAAACAAAAGTAGCACATAAAACAACAACAAATCAAATAACAAAATATTTTGATTACCACCAAATGAAGTACATATTTGTGTATGAACATAAACATATCCCACTAAAAAATATAAGTATATATTGTTTACATTAGCGTGCTTGATTAAACTGCCAAATTTTATTATTATACATATAAATATATATAATTTTCAGTATTTCGATGTCAGTATTTCCGGTAATTTTAATTTCAATATAAAGATTTGGTATTTTCGGTGATATTTTAAATTTTGGCATTTTCGGTTGCATTTTCAGTATTCTTATTGTCAGGATATTTGCCCAGTATTTTCAGATATTTTTATTTTTAAACAAACCAGGAAAAAACTGGTAATTGGTACTTTCGATATTAAAAATATAAGAGAAAATTGAACGTTTAAAAAAAATGTAAAGCACCTTTAATAAGAATGATGCTATGGATTCCCATTTACAAAAGGAATTTTAAGCGGAACCAGAGAAAAGAAATTTACTCCACCACTTTGTATAAGGGATATAATTCTGGAACAAAAAGACCCACAAAAACCATGAAAAAGGCATGCATCACGACCATATTAACAATTTACTAATAAACCCGACCTTAAACAGACGGAAAACTTTGCGAGCCAAACTAGTTGACTTGTCAACATTTTGGGCCGTTCCAGGTTCTCCATTACTTAAAAATTTCGAACCGTATTGAATTGCCCTGCATATCTTGTCCCTGGCTTCAGCTTTGTTTAGATACAGAACCGCAAGAGCAAGTTCTGTTCTGGCTGCATCTAGTGTACTCATTTTTTATTATCCTGATTGCACCTGTAAATTCAATGTACGAGCTGATTCGTTTCAGGTAATAAAAAAAACAACACGACGAACATGAAAACTTTAAATAAGATAGTTCAAAAAGAAAGTTTTACCTACCAAAAGCAAGAAGTATACATATCTTTTTCTGAAAACCAAAAGAAAATTTGTTTGGACAAAAAAGAAGTGGAAAGTTCATAATATCCGCCATTGGTATCCCATTTCATCATCCAACATAACAAAGTCTCAGAATTATATAGAAATGAATCAAATGATATTAATGATAAAATGTCAAACCATGTGAATGAAACTATTAAAAAAACAATATTGTCCCTATTCATGTGGAAATCCAAAATCTAATTACATTAAGTCTGGGAATAATAACAAACACAAAATACTTATTCAAGCAAATTATCCTTGCAACAAGCAAATTATCCCTATTGTAGGCACACGTATTTGGGACACGCTGGCTGGGGACCCGCAAATGTTTTTTGGACAGGCTGGAACACGTTTTTGAACACGCTGGTGGGTAGTTTTTAGTATTTTGAAAACTAAAAATGGGGTAAAATATTAATAATTTAAAACAATGAATGAAAAACATTATCAAACGACCCCCCCCCCCCCCCAAAACAGAAATCCTAACTTCCGAACCTGTTCAAATCTGCGTATAATGGTTTTATATATTAAATTTCTGAATTTTCATGTTAAGTATTTCTAATTATGTTTTATATGGAACAAATTCTATTTTATTTTGTTAATATATATATTTCAAAAGAACAAATATATAATACCTGTCCCTAGCAAATTGTAGCCTACAGTTTGAAAAAATCGTAGTATTGCGTATCCTAAGTCATGTCATATTCAGTGTCACGTGTCGAGTTGGTCCTTTATAGCTGAAACAATATCTAAAATATGGTGAGTTTGACTACAATATTGGAAAAGATTGAAAAACAGTTTTATGACAAGTTGAAAAAATAGTGGAAAAGAGATGAGTGGTTTGAAGTGACACTCTCTCCGTTTTTTCATCAAATTCAATTATTTGGGTGCGGGCAAGATATGTTCTAATAAAAACGGAAAAAAAAAAAAAGATGCCACACGTGTCATGTTACGACTAGTGTTAGCATATAATGTAGTTGCAATTGAGCACCACAAAAGTAAAAAGCGAATTAAAAAGTATATTCTATGGAGAAAAATGTAATGCCAATCAAACACGCCCCCGAATAGAAGATTACATGATTACAATAAAATCCAACATTTCAGGCGTATACGTATTTTTTTATCTTTTTGACAAATAAATTTCATTTTGATTTAATATTTTAATAAGTTATTACACCTCTGTATAGTTGAAGACACTTCAACATCGCCAATCTCTATGAAATTAGAGGCTTTGGGGCATAGGATATTTAATACAAGTAATCACATTTTCAAAATTTTACTCATTGTTTTTTCCTTCTTTTATTTCTAATTTTCCATAACAAATTTATATATATATATATATATACAGTCCTGCGCACAAGCGGACTAGTCTGCATTTTAAGAGTGCGGACCGGACATGTGTCACCTGGCGGTGAGCCCAGAAAAGAGAGAGAGTGTGCCTATAATTTAGGCGATAATTTCTAGGCACACCGTTAGGTGACACATGCCCGGTCCGCACTCTTAAAATGCGGACTAGTCTGCACAAGAGCATTATTATATACATATACGTTTTAAACACATTTGATCATAAATAGTTCATTTTAATATCCCTTCTGAGACTGATTAAACAGTTCTTTTTTATTTATAATTTTTTTTGTGTGTGTGTGTTGGGGTGGGGGGGTGGTGGAGTGTAAAAATAACAGATATACATATTTGACATGATTATTTGTTGAATTTTTCCTACATTTACTTGAGAGTTCCAACTAAAAACAGAGCGATAAAACATGACCCAATCCTCCTTTATTTGTTGAATTTTCTCCCATTTATTCAAGAGTCGCAACTAAAAACCAATGTTTAAAAAGGCGTTTGAGGCTTACGCCTCGAGGCGAGGCGGGCAAAAAATGCCTCGAGGCTTAAGCCTCAGGGTTGAATTTGAGGCTAACGCCTCAATGCGCCTCGAGGTTTGCGCCTCGCCTCGATCCTTTTTGCTGAGGCGTTTAAAAAAAAAAACTCGTGTTCTTTTTTTTTGTTTTAAAACTGCACTTAACTTATACTACTTACTATTGTAACTTGAGAGAAATTTTTAAAAAATAACCAATATGTTAATGAAACTTAAAAAACTGATTTTGTCAATTTGATTTTGTTTGAAATAAATGTACTAAATTAACTTCAATATGACTTTTTTTTAAAAGTTTTCAGTTTTTTGGTTTTCAACTTAGATTAATATGTTATCTTTAACTAAACTGAATATACATTAAGAAACTAATATATTTTAAAGGCTACTGTTTTTTTTAATAAACTTAGGTTGATATGTTTTATTATTTTTTTAATAAAATTGCTGTTTTTTTAATCTTAGCTTGAAAATCAATGTTTTTTAATAAATTTGTTTGTTAAGTTGCATTAATTAATTTACTGTCATATTAAAAAATAATCAATATGTGAATGAAGCGAAAAAAATGATTTTTCCAATATGATTTTTGCATTGATTAATTTATCGTCATATTGTAAAATAACCAATATGTTAAAATTGATTTTCTCAAATTACTTTTTTTTTTTTAAAGTTATCTCGGGGGAACAAAAAAATGTCAAGCTATGTGAGAAAGTCCTCAAGGATGTTTTTTTTTTTGTAGTTTTATTGTATATTTTATTTTTATGGTTTTACTAGTAATTTTTTTAATATTATTTTGGTCTTTTTTTTTCTTTTCGGTGAGGCTTACGCCTCGCCTCGCCTGGCCTTTCACCTTTTTAAACATTGCTAAAAACAGAGCGATAAAAATGACCCGATCCTCCTTTATACATTTGTTGCCTGATTCTCCTCGAGGATTTTGGTCCATAAAAAGATCATATCAAATTGCTACAAGCAAACATATAGCTTAGGTTAAAGATCAAACAAACTGGAAACATGAAAATCCAATTTTTAGAAAGGTTATTTCGACTTAAACCTCCCAAATAATAGTCTAGTTAAACAAAGCCCCCCAAAGTTAAAACACTGCACAAATTGCCCAAACTTACACCATTCCTTTTCATTTGATAAGCGACCTAACCAATATTGGACATAACACCCATCTATTTTAAAGATCAAACTGTCCTCATCTTTCCATCCCACTTCTCTTATTCCCTAAGAGCTCAAACCCTGTGTGTGTGTTTTTTTTTTCCCCCATTAACCATAACACAAAAAGGTGATGACACAATAGCAAGACAAATTTAACAAAAGAAAAAAAATGCAAGTGAAGTGTTTAAGACCAGACACTCCTGTTGTCCGCTTCACATTACTATTGATTGTGACAGATTTCACTAAGGAATAAAAAGATTGAATAGCAAGACACGGAGAGGAGCTGATTACAGTAAAAAAAAATAGTGAATTATCCCCAACTCCAAATCCCTCATTCATGTATATATATAGATGTCCATATACAAGTCATATATCGAAGAAATTAGTGTCGCAAATGAGGAGAGATTGCTTCACGTTTCACTAATCGTAAGCTAGATTGGTAAGCCAACTATTCAAGTTGTCTCTTTTCTTATGCCCTCAACCGTATAGCTAAACGGTGCGGCGGAAATCAAAGGAAGAATCTTTTGTTTTTTTCATCTTTATTCCCACCTCCAGCTCGGTGTTATTGCGGAAAAGAAAAACCTAATTCCTCTATTTGCTGTCAATTCATCCACACTTCCATTCCTTGTAGATGAAGGCTAACCGTGGGAGATCATATGCAGTTTCCCTACATGTTAAAGCGAGCGCTTGCAAGCGGCCAGGACGGACATCGCCTCTACGCATTCCCTTCTCTCCCCGGCATCGTCCCACACAAAAAGAAAGAGCGCAGAGCTCAGATCAAGTTAGTGAAATCGAAATGAACCGAGATTGAAGAAGAATAGATAAGAAACTGTAAATAATTGAATCAAAATTCGCTATCAAGGAAACAAACTACTGCAGAAAATCAGAATCAAGGAAACGAATTACGGTCGCTGACCTCTAAAACGTAAATCAAAATGAATCTCACAATCAGCATCTTATATATATGGATATGGATGTCATGCTCCGAATTAAATCTGTGACATGGAATCAAATTTGAAACCCGTATGTAATTGCTACATACATGGTATATGCATTGGAATTGAACTTGAAGGTAACTTACTGTTGACTGTTGCTAGGTCACACCTCTGTAGAGGAAGTTTACCCATTATTTAGAACTCAAATTACTTGAAGGATTAGCATATTGATGCTTTTTGGTTTGAATTTTTAATCTCTCTCAATAGTCTATGACTATATTTTACAATTCTTACCATATATATTCACCAGTTTAATTATGTGTTTTGGTTAAACTTTGTAGCCAGATTTAGGATTAAAGTTTCTAGGGTCAGGTTTTGGCTCTCAATGCAAGTGGTCATTTTGAACGTAAGGATGACGACATTAGAATTAAAGGGTTATGTCTATTTTTTCAAATTCTGAACGGTGAATGTCTCTAAATAAGGCATTACATTCGTGGATTAAAAGAAATTTATTTTAAAACACATAATCAACAAATAGATGAATTATAGTTGCAAAGATTTAAGAGGATTGTAAATTGTAACTTTGTGTATTCGATTAACAATACTTTCTATTAAGGGTAGCATTTTATGAAAAATAGTTAATATAGAGAATATGTCGAGAGACATATGAGGTTGAGTTTAATGCATGACCCAATACTTTTTATTATTGTCAGATAACTAGAAATGTGTGATAATATGCCTGTCTTTAATACTTGTATTCATAAAATATTAATTTGACTGTCTCACGCTATAATATAACTGCGTTAGATTGTTTATATTCGGAAAACTGGGTGATAATATTTTTATATTTAATACAATTTATCATAATATAACAGCCACATCATTATCAAGTCCGTTACCGCATCCTAAAGACAAAAAAAAGTCTCGGAGAGCACGCTAACTTTTCAAGTACTAGGCACTAAAAACTAAAGACCCTTAAATGCTACCTCCCAAGTTCAAATATTAGAAAAGGTAGGTACAAGAAAACTCATATGCTGCATTTGGGGTTGGGGTTGGAATTCGAAAAATCAAGATTTTAATCAGCAGATGTCAAATCCAAGTTCATATTCATTAGTGTACAAAAGAACCAAGACGTAAAATAACATTAGAGACCCCAAATCCACAGCCTAAGACAAATTGACAGAAAATTACACAAACTGAAACTGAATTGTAGGCACTTGAAACTCCCAACTCCAAAGAACCCCAACAGCAATCATGGGTAAATTCATACTCCATGTGAAACCCATTAAAGGTAGCTTTTTAAAGTTCAATCAAGCTTTTCCTTTTATTAGAACCATACACTAAGACCCCATTTAATTTCTCCTTATATTACAAGCAACCAAAGCATAGTTATTTACTATTTCGACCCACAACGAATGTAAAAGACATTAAATAAATATATCAGAAAGCAATAATATATCAATCAAATAATCTAAGATAAATTACCTGATATATGATGTATTCGTATATAGAAAGAGAAAGAGGTATATTACCTAGGGCTAGGGGAGTGAGTGCTGGAGATTTTTCCTTTCAAGTTTGGAAACCTTATTGTTCTCTCTCCTAAATGTGTGTCTGTGGGATGATGGATAGATGGCATGATAAGGCCTTGTTTGGCCATCTTTCTTTAAAAGCATACAAACAAAACTAATAATAAAAAACAAAAACAAAATAAAAATGGGTTCACTCGACGTACGCTGAAATGTCGAACGTTTGATGATAAACATCAGCCGTCAACTTAAGCTAATAGTCATGAGAGGGCACGCTTTTCAAACATATCATTTTGTTTTGTATGATCGATTGATGTCTCTATTGATTCATTGAGAGGTTTTATGGTGCAGGTCCTATCACGATTTAAAAATAAAGTAATATAAACAAAATAAATTGAAATTGTGCGTCCTTATAAAAGAACTCTCGTCAAAATTCGAATTCCACCCATTTTGGAAATTATCAAACCCGTCTCGGATTTCAAACATATTTTATTATTAAAATTTAAATTCATCCTGAATTAATATTTATAAAATTTAAAAAAAACGTTTCTTTTAAATAGGATAAAAAACTGTTTTATTAAATTTAAAAACAGTTTTCAAGTAGGATAAAAAACTGTTTGTTTTTTTAAATTTAAAAACTGTTTTTTAATATGAAAAAAAACTGTTTTATCCTATATAAAAAACAGGTTTTATCTTAAAAAACTCTTTTTTATCCTATTTGAGAAACTGTTTTTATCCTATATAAAAAAAATGTTTTTTTTCCTATTTAAAAAGTAAAAACTTTTTTTTATCGTATTTAAAAACAGTTTTTTATTCCATTTTAAAAATAGTTTTTTTAACCTTGAAAAGAAATAAGAAAGTTTAAGGACTAAATTATTAGTTTATGGACTAAATTACTAGTTTATGGGCTAAATTGGCTAAATTATTTCAAGCTATTTAATTTTTTTTTAAATAGTCATTTTTTAAAGATAAACTTTAAAAACAGTTTTTTTTATCCCAAAACTAATAATTTATCTGTTTTTAAAAAAAATGTTTTTTAAAGTTTATCTGTAAAAATTGACCATTTAAAAAAAACTGTTTTTTAAAATAGCTTAAAATAGCCAATTTATCCCATAAACTAATAATTTAGTCCATAAACTAATAATTTAGCCAATTTAGTCCTTAAAATAGCTTAAAATTGATTATTTCTTTTCAAAGTTAAAAAACTGTTTTACAATGGAATAAAAAACTGTTTCTTAAATAGGATAAAAAAACATATTTTTTTTTAAATGGGAAAAAACAATTTTTTAAATAGGATAAAAATAGTTTCTTAAATAGGATAAAAGAGGGTTTTTTAACTATATGTAGGAAAATGTTTTTTTAATAGAAGCATGTTTTTTTTTATTCAGACTGTTGTTATTAAAACTGTATTTTATTAAAACTGATTTTATATTTAAAATTGTTTTGTATTTATTAAAAAACATATTTGAGGGACTAAATTGGCCAAAATTAGTAGTTTAGGGACTAAATTGGCCAAATTAATAATTTAGGGACTAAATTGGCCAAACCCCAATAGTTTAGGGGCCAAAGGGGTACTTTACTCTTTAATAAGTGTATATTTGTAATGAAGTCCAGACAAACTGCCATCTTGTTGATAGTAGGCAACAACATATTTTGCAGGAAGCAATGATAGTATCCGGCAAAGTAAAGAGTCCGGAAGATCACTTATCCTGTCGACTAGTCATGTGCTAACATCATCTTCATTTGAAAACTTTGGCCTCTTGGAGTGTAACGCTAAAGCACTAGGCATTTTGATTATCTTTGTGGGGTTGGGACTCAATTACACTAAATAGTGTTTGATGAAATTTACTATGTTTGCCAGATAATTTAAATGGGGTCAGCAGTTGCAAAGGAAGAGACGGGTCACAAGTGTGACGGCTGGAAAACCTAGAACAAAGTGACTCTTTATGTGTCACATGCCAAGCGACAGTTCACAGCTGCAAAGGAAGAGACGGAGTCACTAGTGTGACGGCTGGAAAACCTAGAATAAAGTGACTGTTTATGTCACTTGCCAAGCGACATTTCACATCATTCTTATTGTTGAGTCAGTGAAAAGAAGTGGTTGAGTTTACTCAACTTGTGTACCTCTTTCTCACGCGTTTTTTTTTGTTTGGTTTGCTTCGATTTATTTTTTTATTATTTTTTTTTTGGATAAGGATTGGAGTCTTGGACTCGAAGCAAACACGACACCTGTTTTTTGTGGATTGCCCCATCTTTATGGACCGGTCTAGGAGGACACTCAAATCATTTTCCCTTAATATTAAAATTATCAGATGAAATTTAAGTTGAATCACATAGGATTTTATTGGTTGTGCAAATTATTTGTTAATATAAATTGATTAATTATAAATGAGTAGATTTGAAATGAGTTTAAATCTAATCTCATAACATAATATAATTTTGGTGTCTCTAAAGGAGGATCTGTCGCGTGTAAGGAAAAGTTTTCTTTATTTAATAGGGTCCATCTCTCTCCAACTCAACATCATTTTAATGAGCAGCCGGACAAGCATCTTGCGCAATTAATTCTTCCAACCCTTTGAAAAATCCATCAATCTCTACCGCTTCTCCTCCCTCTGTATTTAACTATTCTTTTCGCCAAACCCTTTTATCACATGATTAAGAACTATAGAAGTTTCTACCCCGCTTGTCGGTTCCACCTCGCAAAACAAAAGCAATTTTCTTGGGAGGGCAACACCAATCTCTCCTTTATCTTCACATCCGTCTCCGGTTTTAGGGTGGAGTAACAACAAGGGGGTGGGAGCGGAGTCGAGGTATATTGAGGTGGATACGGTGACGGAGGTTTCTCAAATATTTTTTAATACATGTTTAGTCCAAGTTTTTTATTTTGTTCCAAAAAATCACTCACCACATAAATACACTAAATGTGTGTGTATTAAAAAATGTTTGAGGGACTTTTAAGTAATTGATCCTCGATTTTTTGCAGATTTCTATGGAAGCACCATTAAATATTGAATTGCATAGTCACATAAGTTGTTTTCATATCACTTATTGTCAGGGTTTTTCTTTGGAAGTTTCATTTTATCTTTTTTTTTTTAAAATGGAGTTGTTTTTGTGCTGATTTGTAGTCTTTTCGTTGCCATTTTAGATCTACATTATAGATTTTAATATATTATGTTTTGGTATTTTGTTGAACTTGCAGGTTCAAAGAAGTGTTAAAATGTCTACAAGCATGCTTGCATGAAAACGTCATGTGCTCCAATTATTTAACTTCCATCTTGAAGAGATATTTGAATAGTTAGCTTCAATCTTGAACATATATTTGAATAGTTAGTTTTGTATAGCTTCCATCTTATTTGAATAGTTAGTTTTGTAATTCATAGTGAAACAGGCTAAAACAACAAAATAATACAATTTAGATAAATCCGGCCACGCGTCGTATGGCCTTCACGCTAGTATTTTATTAGGCAATTTACAAGTAGGTCCCTTGGTAACAATTTTTAAATATTTAAGGGCAATTTACAATTAGGTCCATTTGTTATGCCACTAGCGTGGACTTCTACAAGAAGGGAATTAGTGGACCTAAGTGTTTAAAATTTGTCAAAATTCCTTTAGTGTTTAAAATTTATTCGTGAGGGACCTAAGAATACGTTTCCCTATTTTATATTGTCTATTTGTTTTTGCAGATTCCTCCAAGGAAAAGTGTGGTTTCCTACAGGTTCTTACCAAACATTTTTAACTGAACTACTTTTCTTGATATGCATTATACAAATCTGTGTTGATATGTTTGTGTTTCCCCTGTGTTACGTTGCTTAGAAAACATGTCTATTGCTCCAATTCTTCTCTTAATTTTCACAATAGTAGTATATATTTTCGTATCTTAAATGTGTCTTTTAATTTATACATGTGATTATATAGACTGTAATTTGGTAAGCCTTCCATCCAGGGGCGGAGCCACACACACCCGAGAGGGTGCGGGCGCATGCACTGGATTTCTGGGATTTTTTTTTATATATATATACATGTGTGTAATAACTTAAATATTAAGGTTAAAATTGGTAATTTTTGAAACTTAAGTCAATATATATACAACAGCAACCGACCCTAATTTTTCAACCCAACCAAAGCTTTGTCTTCTCTCTCTATTCAAGAACAAAACAAAAGGTAAGTTCCCTTTCTCTCCTCCATTTACATATTTAGTCTACAACACATTAACGGATTCAAGATAAAAAATTCCTGAATGTGAACAACCCTAGTTTACTGAAATTATTACTGAAAATTATTAAGGACCCTAGTTCAAGATAAAAATTATTATTGAAAATTTTCTCCTCCATTACATTGATTTTATTACTGAAATTATTACTGAATTTATTTCTGAAATTTACAAAATGATTAATCATACAAAGTTATTAAAATTTTACTGAATTAATTTATTAAATAAATTCAATAATAAATTTCAACATCAATGGATTAATATTTTTCCAACAAATTTTATGTTAGATTAATTCTGATTTTTATGTTAGATTAATCCTTTTCCATTAATTCTATTAATTTTAAATAACTTGTTTAAGTTAGATTAAATCTGTTTGATTAATATATCGAAAGAGACGTGTTGGATGATATTGACAGTGAATATATCATTCAATTTTTTTAGAAAATGAAGTCTAGAAAAGTTGCATTATAATAACTATCCTATTTTAGTACTAGATTTATGCTCAAATAACCCAAAAAAATTCGACTCGGGAGCTCCCGCCCCGAACCCTTCGTACTCCGAATCCTGGCTCCCCCACTACTTCCATCCACAATATAGAGAAAAGAGATTGGGTTTTATTTGAGGGAAACCATCGTCAGTGCATTTTTTTCTGGATCTGGTTGCTTCATTACAGATTCGGTTGCTGTTATCTGGGTTTTGAAGTTTTCATTGATTTCTGCTAGATAATGAGCTTCGTTATGGGTTTTGGTTGGATGTTGAGCTTGAGATTTGTGTGGTGGGTTCAAACGGCATATCCGTGTTATTTCTTCTAAAGATATGCTTAGGCTGAGATAATTTGTTATACTTCTTGAATTGGTAGTGAGTTCAGGGTGTGTTTGGTCAGTTCCGTTGTGGAGGTGTTTCTCTGATTGAATTTTTTGATTTGGATCTGTTTGGGTGCTCCCACGGTGGTGAGATGGAGGATGATAATAACATTCTCTCTCTTTTATCTGGGTTTTGGTTTATTTGTTCAAACTATAAGTTATTATTGACGTCTTCTGACTAGCTGGAATTACGGTCGAGTTACACTCATTTGTTCAGGAACTTTCAAGTTGGGGGTGGGCTGTTGTAGTCTTTGTTTGGTTAGATTGGGTTGTTGTTTGTTTTGGCCCTGCCTTTTAGGTGGGCTCTGTGTTGTATAGTTAGGCCTTGAGCCTTTGGTTTGGACTCTTTTTTTAATTCCTTGGGTTGTTGCCCTTTTAATTAATGAGTAAATTTCATCAAAAAAAACTTATCGTCAGTGCATTTTGATCATTACAGGTATGCTTTCGCTTTCCAAAATTTTAGCTGTTCATTTTTTTTATATATTATTTCTATGTTAGGGACATTTTTTATACTCTAATAACCATAATATATATTATATATATTGCGTGTTCTCTTTATGCTATTTGTTTCATTTTGTAGGATAAATATTTTGTTGATTTAATGTTGACGGCTCAATAAGAACATATACCAAATTTTAAAAGAAGATTTGGGTTTACATTGTATTTTGATATTTGTATGTTTTTAGTACATTTGGTGATAACATGTATATGTGTTTTGCTATTTTATTTATTTATTATTTACTTGAGGATCCTTTCTTTAATAAAGTTTGTTTCGTTTTCTTATTTCTTATTAATTTTAAGAATTACTTCATATATTCAAGGTATCCAAAGGCAAGGATTCTTTTTATCTATGTAGCTCTATACGTTTGGTGTCTTTAAGTTGTGAATGAATATTTCATACACTGTGAATGTTTGGTATTTTTCAGAATTTTTAATTATATATTCATATTTTCTATTTTTCTTTAAAATATTTTTATCGTTTTTTTATGATTTTTGGTAATTTTCAGAATTTTAACTGTTTACGAATTTTCATATTTTTAAATGCATTTTTTTCTATTTCAATGTATTTTTCAGTAATTATTTTATATATATATTCTCAATTATTTTTTTATAATTTTGCAGATTTAAAAAAACAAATTGGTATTTTCAAAATTCTAAACATATATTCGTATTTTCCAATTAAAAATAATTAGTTTCAACTATTATAAGTGAATGGAATGGTGTAAAATTGAAATTTCTATTGATAAATTGGCAACTATAATATTAATCAAATTTTCGTAGTTTCGCATAAAAAATAATTAGTAAATCAGTTTATCTTTCTCACTTGAACAATTACTTTTAGATTTAAATAATTAGTAGAATTATATATATTATTTCTATATTTAAATTAGGAACATTTGGTTAGTTTTATATTCAATTCCGAATTAGTATTTTGCTTGGTTTGCTCATTCATGTAACTATGCAATGTTATATGCTCCTTAATTTAGATTTATATATAAGATTTGATTTAACGAGGTTCGCTATTTTTTTTTTCATTGTAGATGGCCAAAAATGCATTTGGTTATACATGTAAATCATGTTTCACATTCCTTTTATTGTTTTCTTATTTGGAATGTGATTTCAGATTTGTAACCAAGATATGACAGTGATGGATTTGGGTGTATTTTTTTAAATTTGGATCTTGATGAACATCCACGCCTTCTTTGATTTTGGAGTATCTCGCTCGGACAATTAATTTCAAACCGCAAGTTTAAGGTTTGCTCTGCTTAAGTACAAAATGTTATTCACTCGAGTTGAGACATGCTGTAATTAAAGGCATCATTGATATTTCATGAAAACTCATATCATGCGGGAGAGGGAGGGACTCTGGATATTTTAATTTGGTTATGAGAAAGAATAATGAAATTAGTTTCCTCAAATTATCTCTTTTACTCTATTTGTGAATATGTATAGAAATTGATTGTTTCCGAACACCTTCAGTGTTCTCCAAACTATCGATTTATATCCCTTTATCGTACGAACTATAGTATTTGGGTGGTGTTTTTTTTGTATTTATACAAGTATTTTAGCTTACAATTCTTATAACTTTCATTCTAAAGGTGATTGATTTTTTTATCATATTTATACATTGAAAAATAACATGTAGTCAAACATTCCCAAAGTACATTATGTGCACTTTTTATATTACACCCGCACATCGCGCGGGTTACATTCTAGTTTAAAATAATACATAAGTACATCGCTATTATTACCAACTTATATGATTAGTAACAGAGAAATATAACTTAATATATATTATAACTTAATATATATTATTTAAGAGATAATTATATTTAAGTCCCATTTGTCGGGTCAACATTCATATAAGTCCTATTGACTTTTCAACAATCCTATAGGTCCTATTCCAACTTTTTAGGGAATTTTTTTCACAATTTTACCCTTTTTTAACTAATCATCCGTAACTTCCTTTAGGAAGTTACATAAGCGGTTGGACTTTTTTTTTAATCTTTAAATGATCATAACTTTTGATTCACAAATCCGTTTTTTACAAAATTACTATTTTTTAAATCTGCTCGACGAGATCTATCAAACAAGATCCATGAAGGCTATAAAATTCCAAAGAAAAAAATTTACACAAATAGTAAACTTTACTGTATGCACTAGAATATGAAATAGTTTTATATATGTGACATTTTCACAAACAGACAGTAATATTTACTGTGATAATATTACACAGTATATATATATATATATATATATATATATATATATATATATATATATATATATATATATCCGGTGGATCCAAACCCTCTTTTTTCAAAATTACCTTATATTTAAAGGTTCGCGCTGGCGGCATCCAATCCTTACCACCATTGTTTGAGCTTCAACGACCTTCGTCAGAGCTCCGATTTAGGGTGGGTAAGGGTGGAATGTGGTGCCGCTGACGCGGCCCTTTGAAAATAAGAGACTTTTGAATAAATGGGTTTTGGATCGACCGGAGTGTCATGGGGTGCCACTAACGCGGACCGTTGAAAATAAGATTGGATAAATGGGATCTGGATCCTCTTGAGCACCGGTTTGGGGTGAGTAGGGGTGGCATTAGGTGCCGGTAGCGCAGAGCTTTAAAAATAGGAGCATATTATATATATATATATATATATATATATATATATATATATATATATATATATATATATATATATATATATATATATATATATATATATATATATATAAAGTGATAACACAGTAAATGCTAAAAATGTCATAGATATTGAACTTTATTGTATACAACAGAAAATGAAATAGTTTTATATCTGTGACATTTTCCCAAACAATAACACTTACTGTGTTAACATATTTATGAAATAGTTTTATATATATAACATTTTCACAAACAATAACATTTACTGAGTTTGTAAGAGGGTAGTTTAGATAAGATGGAGGCGTAACCCCCTTTGAGTATGGTGATGACAAGGTTAGTTAGTAAACACTAGTGATTTAGCCACAAGACACAACGAACAGTTTGGAATGTATGGAACCCATCTTATACTCACAAATCTCTCGTGTATAACTCACAAATCTCTCGTGTATAACTCACAAATCTCTCATGCCCAGCCGTGGTATCTATCAGGATATCAATGGAGGGTAGAGGGAACTCATCTTTGGGGCAAGCCCTATTCAGATCTCTAAAATCCACACAGATCCTTATTTGGCTCTTGTCCTTCTTCCCTACTGGCACAATGCTAGATAGCCACAGGGGATGCTGTATTGGTTTGATGAATCCTACTGCCAACAAACGCTGAACCTCTTCCTTAATCTTCAAGTCCAACTCAGGTTTATAAGTCCTTGTTGCCTGTTTCACCAGGATGGCTGAAGGTATCACGTTTAGCTTGTGGAAGCTCACTTCCTCATCTAGCCCTTCCATTTCGGTATACTTTCATGCAAAGACATCTATGAACTCCCGGATTAGCCCAACTAGGGCTTCTCGCTTCTCCTTACCGAGATCCTTAGTGATGAAGATGGGCCTTGGGTCTTCCCCTTCTCCTGCTAAGTTTAACTTCTCCAACTCTTGTGCCTGGGGCCTTGGTTGATTTGCCATGTAGTCTGGTTCTTCGGCGACCTCCTCTACGAACTCCTGTATGTTGGAGTTGTCTATCACCATACACTGTCCCTGCTGATCCACCAAGAAACACTCATATAACGGGTCAGCCCCATCCTCGGTCTCTTCGGCCGCCCGCTCACATCGTTATAAACGGTATACCACCTTCCCCTCTTCAGTGACCACCTTCTTGCATTGCCTGTTGGTAGCTGTTGCCACGGCCTTCCTCTTCCTTTCTCTCGAAGCCTCAACGATCCTTCCCCCTGAAAAGCGACTCAGCACGCTTTGCCGTTGGACCTCATGCTCCATAGGATCCATTCCAAGCCTTACTTTGTTTTTGAGCTGCCTTATGGTACTTTGAGGTCGAGGGATCACCTGACGGGTTTCTTCGGTCCTCACCCCTTCGTTACTCGTGGCTTCTTTACTTTGCTCGTTCAGAGGCCCCATTCTATCTTTGATCGAGGGAACCCATGCCCCCTCCATTCTTCTTGTTAGGACTCGAGCATCCTCCTCCAACTCCGTATAAAAGGCCGCATCTACAAAGTGAGCTTCCTCGATAGGAAAAGGCCTTTTTGTAGCCCTAATGGTCACTTCTGTTCCTTTGACATTCGCCTTGGCGCATTGATGATATGTTGAAGGAACTAAACCTTGATTGTGCATCCACACTCTTCCTATTAGTAAATGATAGGAAGTTGCACTTTTTATTACATGGAACTTGATGTGGGAACTCAGATTTCCCATTACAATTCCCACATTCACATACCCAATGGATTTGGAAGATTGGTTGTCATACCCTGAAATTACCAGAGGCATGGGGACCAACCTTTCTTCTGGGATATCAGCTGCGTGGAAGGAGTTGATCGGCATAATGATGATGGAAGCGCCCCCATCCATAAGCGTTCTTGCAAAACTAACCCCATTGATACTGGCCGTCACATACAAGGGCCTGTTATGAGGGAACCTTACAACTCTATCTGCATCGCTGAAGGTCACCTCTGATAGGAACTTTTTCACCAGCCTCGCCATGGGTCCCCTCCATTTCAACGAAGGAACCGCGTCCTTCCTCACGATGTCTAGGATCGCCTGAGTTATTTCCAGTCTGCTCTCCTTTGGTATCCCCACTTGATCGAAGAACCAAGCGAATTTTGGGGATTTTAAAACTGCGCTGTACTCAACGACTGCCTCCATTTCCTCGCCCTCAACGCTGTATACGTCTTCCACGTCTTTAGCGCTTGCTTCATCGTAGGCTAAAACTACGTTAGCCATTCCCGTGGTGCAATGTTCCAGAGTTTCTTCGAATTCCCTTTGCCTCATTGTTGACCTTCCTTCTCCTCTTTCCGCCTCATCGTCGTAGGCCGTCACCAAGTTGGCCCCATGCGCTGGAAGCGGGTTGTTGTTAACGTTTTGTGGGGGGATCTGCAGCGTCCCTGCCTTCATGTACTTGTCAATGATTCTTCTTAGTGTGAAGCAACTCTCTGTCGGGTGCTGGATCTTCGATGAACCTGACAATACCTAGGATCCGCCTTCGTTGCGTCATCGGGTTCTTTCGAAGGAATGCCTTTTGGCAGGTAGACCGTTCCACCTTGGACCATGGCGTTATAACAACTCACCGCCTCTTATATCGTGCATGGTAACGGTGGTGGGTCTTCTCTATCCCTTCCGAACTTCCTTTTGTTATCCTTCTTCGCCGCCTTACCCCCATCTGTTCCTTCGGTGTATCCCACTCGTGGGGGTTGAGGCCTTTCTCCCCCAGGTTGTATCGGCTGTCTGAATATCATAGGCACCGCCACCGGGTTCGGTCGTACGACCAATGAGATGTTCCTTGCAGATTTTAAGAACGCCAAAAAAGTTCCCTCGCGCGTCTCATTGATAAGATGGCAGATGTACTCCGGGAGTAGTCCTTCGGCACAGATTTGTAATAGTTTGGATTCCTTGGCCTCCTCTCTCACATCCAGAGACCTTTCCCTGAACCTCCGAACGTACGCCACCACGTCTTCTCCTGGTCGTTGCTTCTCTCTCCCTAGTTGGGTCAGAGTGAATTCATCCTCTGCTAGAAAGAACTTTTGGACAAACAGTACATGCATCTCTTCCCACGTGGAAACACTTTTAGGGGACAAATGAGAATAACACGTGTATGCATTATCGGTTAGGGATTTGGAAAACTCCCTCAACCTGAGCTTCTTGTTGTTGCAATGCGCCCCTAGGTGCTCAATAAAACGTTTAATGTGCTCTTTCGGATTCCCACCCTTCCCTGTGTATTTTTCAAAGATGGGGGGAATATAATCCCTCGGGTAAGGCTCATCGTTGAATTCCTGAGGATAAGGTGTCCTAAAGTCGTCATAGACTGAAGCTACCTCGCCTATAGACTGTGAGGAATCCTGCACAAATTTTAACATCTCCTTTTGCATTTCTCTCCTCATTTCCTCCATGGGCGATGGGGCAACGACCAATGGGGGTGTTGGCTGAATGACCGTTATAGTTGGAGCCATCGTTACAGCTGGCGCCGTTGATACTCCGGAGATTCCCATTACCGGATTCACGACGGAGGGTATACTTGCCGGGGCTGCTCCCATTGTACCTACGCCCGGTGGAACCGTTGGAGCTGCCCCTGGTGTTATGAAGGAATTGTCTTCAAGTCCTCCCAGCACCGTTGAAGCTGCAGGAGTTTGCAAAAACTCATAGAACTTGCTCATGAGGAGGGTCATCTGGGCAGGTCCCAGCCCAGCGCTCGTGGAAGCCTGCGTCACTCCTTGAGCGCCCGTTGTTGTCTGAACTGGTGGCACTTCTATTCGAGGAGCTCCGCTCCTTGAAGCCTCCAATTCTACCGCTGCTTGCTCTTCACTGTGTTGGATATCATCAAAGTTGAGCCTTCGATTAACGTTATCTTGCGCCATACTCCTTCCTTAGAAGAATGCCTCCCCAGCAGAGTCGCCAAATGTAAGAGGGTAGTTTAGATAAGATGGAGGCGTAACCCCTTTTGAGTATGGTGATGACAAGGTTAGTTAGTAAACACTAGTGATTTAGCCACAAGACACAAAGAACAGTTTGGAATGTATGGAACCCATCTTATACTCACAAATCTCTCGTGTATAACTCACAATATAATAAAGAACTCAGAAATAACTTAGCTAGAGGGAGAGAGAAGTAAGCATCCTAGATACACCATGATAGGCAGGCAAACATACTAAACACTCTCAAGGATCTCTGTCATGTATTAAAAGCTTCGTAATAAATGACAAAATGGTGGGTGGCAGAACTCTCTGGTTTTTTCAATAACTCTCTCTAGTAAATAATTTTCTCTAGTAATAACTTTTGAACTCTAAAAAAGATCATCTTTTCCTCAAAGGTGGTTGGGGTCCTTAAATAGCCCCCCACACCACCCCCGAGGCAACTCAGTCATTAATGCCTGTGAAAGACCTCCCTCATACCTTATGTCACCAACATTAAATGCCTGATGCACTAGTTGTCTTTATGCCATAAACATTAAATGCCAAGACATGCCTTTTGCCTAACCACTGTGTGTAAAGGGGTTGTTGCCACAGAGGTTGCTTACCAACCGTCTGACAACCCCAAATACCACGGTGGTTTACTCAAGTGCAGACTTGACGTTGTCTAGCTGGCTAGTGACATCACCTACAGTAGATGGGACATAAAGTAGAGGGCTGTTTGGTTCACAGCAAAGCTCCCGATGGAACTCAAAGCTACTTTGCTCTAGGTTCCACGGTGAAGATCTTTCGGTGTTTTACCAGGTGTATCTAAGATGGCCAGGACAAGCCCCAACGGTGCCCCACTTCTCAATCCTCCAAACCAAGTCCCTCTAAAGTTCCCACGGTGAGGTTGTTCGATAGAGCATGAAAGCTCTCCCAGGCCCTGCCAAGCCTGGTCTCTCGCGAGTACTGTTCGACCTCACACCCATTCATTATTCTTGTTACAACATTACAGTCGTTACAACTCGTAGTCAATATAAACAAAGCTATAATATGACAAAGTAACAATAAGCTAAAGTACGAGTTGCCACGCCAAGCTGCCACGCTGAGCTTATCCTCATAACACTGTTGCTAATTGGTGGATTATCCCTAATCCCAGGATTACCTTGAGGCCCCCTCTACATTTGCCCCTTTGTGGAGGGATTTGTTGTGGGAACAAGAAGTGCCTCCACGAAAACTTTTTAATCCGATGAACCTTCTCTATCTGGCCTGCTGCTTTTTCCTAATGCTGAGCCTCAACCGTTCCAGCTTGAATATCTGAAATTCTCCCGAAGGACCTGTTAATATTCTCCCAGTAATGTTCGAAAAAGCGAAAAATTCTCCCCGATGTAACTGAGTCATAACTAAAAAACGTTTGAGCTTCTGTCGAGGGGACATCGTGGCTTTTTTGAACCGTTGGGACACCTTCTTTGTTGGGGGGTTTATTGGATATGTCAGAGAAAATCTTGGCGCCCAAAACTCAATCTTGCTTAGGAAGGTAACGATGGTTGTTCCCTAGGTGTCACTTCATTAATGACGTAGCGTTGTCTTTTCCATTGTCAGAACACTTTTCGAAGTGCCACGTGTACATTTGAAATGATTGCAGGCGGCCACACACGTGCAATGGTGGGAAACTTAAACGACGAACTTAAAAAATTAAACGGCCAAATCTCCCAAACACTTAAACCTTTCTTTCTCTTACTTTGCCACTACCTTCTTCGAATTTCCTTCGCTTTTAGAGAGAGAGAGAGAGAGAGAGAGCTTCCATTGTTGAGCATCTGAAACCTCCATTGCTGTTCAAGCTTGTGCCTTCCTTTTCTTGCTCTCATTTTCTACGCCACCTCATGTGGTTGCTCTCCGCCATTGTCGTGCTCAAGCTCCTCTTACTCAAGGTTTTTTTTGTTTGCTCTAACACTCTGTCATGGCGTCTCCAAGTTACCCCACCATCTCTTCAACCAGTGCACCGCCTGCTACCGCTGTTGCTACCACTACTGCTGCTTTCGCTTTGGACGCTGTCCGTCGTGAATAGTTAAGGTTTTATCGTCGCTCTCCCATTTTTGGCGAGGATGATAGCTTTGCTGCTGCCTGCAAGACTGCCAACATTGAATGCAAGTTTGAGACATTAATGCTGGGTGATGAGGACGAAGAACCCTCGAAGTGGGGCTTTCTTCCTCCAGAGGGGACTCTCCGGTTTTGTCTGGAGCGAGAGGACTTCCAATGGTCCCAAATTGATTTCGAAGCACCAGGGGGTTCTCCTGCCCATTTTGCTGCTTGGAACTCTCACATGGTGAGTTCCCATGGTCATATTTTGAGTAAGATTGGCCTTCAACGGGCCAAATGGTTTGGTGAGTTTACTCTCTCCAAAAATAATGTTGCTCTCCCCATTCTTGTTTCTCGTTGGAACGTGACGACTCACACATTCATTGTTGCGTGGGGCGAGTTTACGATAACCCTAGAAGATGTCTGCGAGCTTCTGGGGCTCGAAGCAACAGGTCATGAGCCTTATACCGATGAGCCTCTCAACGCCCAAGAGACTGCTGACCGTTTGGCGTTGGACCGAATATGCCGAAGTTGCATCGGTTCTTCAAACAAAGCTACCTTCACTCCGCTGATTAACTACTTCTTCAAGGGTTCTAGTGAAGGTAGTTCTTCAACTTCAACGGATGCCCCTGGCCAAGGTACTTCGTTAGAGCTCCCTACTTACATCCTTGTGATTCTTTCCCGTTTTCTTTTGACGGGAAAACCAAACGATCAGCCCCGAAGGGACCTTATCAACATATCCCTTCGTTTGGCCCGGGGCATCAAACTTCCCTTGGTTGCAATTGCCTTAGGGTCCCTCTACACCTGGTTCGACATGGAACGATCACTTGGCCGTTATAACCTGGCCAATTTTGCTAACAGCGTCCTTCTAACCAGCTTTCTTTACGTGCGCTTTCCTTTTGTAGCGGTCAAGGCCAACCGACCTCCTTCTGGGGAAACCATTCTGCCCCCACGCTCTTATATTTATCACAAGAGGCAGAGCCGAAAAGAGCCGATCGCCTCAATTGACCGTTTTGAGGACTTTGTTATGAGGCCTTACGGAGAGGACGCCTTTGTTCATACTTGTGATTTCTTCCAGCACGAATCCAGGGTGGTTCAGGTGGGGGTAGACATTGAAGATCCTCAGTTAGCCGTGGTGCTTCTCCTTTCTCCGGGGTATCTGCCTTCCTACACCGAGTGGGGATATTCCAGCGAACATTATAACCCCAATCGGTGTAGTCGTCAATTTGGGTTTGATCAGGGGGCTCCTCGCTCAGTTTTCCAATCCTCAAACCCAAAGGTTAGCCTTAGCGAGGCATGCTCCTTATTTTCCTCCACTACTGCGTGGGGGATAAGTGAATCAATGGCTGGGCGAGTCACCATTCCCTCCAACAAAAGGCAAGGGAATGTGACCAGTCTATTTGCCACGAAGTTCTGGCCAAAACAACTGGCTAGCATTGCTGAATTCATAGATGACGAGCCTGTGTACCCTCCAGTTCTTTCGTTTTCTGCGTTGGAGCTGGGACTTAAAGGCAACTCCGTTCTGGGGATTCAGTTCCCTCTAAGCAAAACCCCTAAGAGGCCTTCCGAAGATCTTCCTCCGTTATGCCCCATGACTCCTACTGCCATACCCAAAGCGAAAAGTGCTGGGGTATCCAGGAAGACTGCTCCTTCGACTGGAGCCACTGCTGATGAAGGGTCTTCGCAGCCATCGACCAAGAAGGTCAAGAGTGGGGTGACCTCCACGAAAAAATCAAAGTCCAAATCCCAGACTCCTGTGGCAGCCCTTCCCATAGCCTCCGTTCCTCCTCCGATGTCTCCTGAAAGGGCCGAGAGGTTAAGGAGGGAGGCGCAGGCTGAGGTAGATCGGGTAAATGCAGAGTTTCAACGGCGCGCTGTCGTCGTTCCTCCTTCGGTTGCTTTCCCCACGATTGTCGTCGATCCCACCGAGCCAGATGCAAGGAGGAGGAAAAGTTTGAAGGTTCCTCAAGCCATTGGCAGTGATGTGACAAGGTCAAGGAGGAAGACTTTAGGTACCAAGTCCCAGCGGAAGCAAGCTCCCACGGTGCAAGCTTCTCATTCTTCTTCCCGATCTGAGGTATGTACACTTATCTTGTTCTCTTTTCCTCTTTAGTTAGAGCAAGCTGCATTTGCTTATATATATTGTTCTTAACTACTTTGGTGCAGGGACTTAAAGAAACGGGGCCTCGTTCTCCTAGCCCCCCAAGTCCCCCCGTAAGCCGTTTCGTGGGCGGTCGCTGTGGGGCCATCTCATCCGATACTACCCCACCCCGTTCGCCAATGACCGGGCTTACTTACGCCCGTCGTTCAATCTTACGACGGGCGAGGGAGGCAGTTGTGGAGGGTGAGGTTATAGAGCCCATGGATGTCTCTTCGCTACCAGAGACAACACAATCTGAGACGATTACCTCAGTCCCCTCTGGCTCACTGGCTTCCTCTGAGGTTGTTCTCCCCATTGTTCTGGCTGCTGCAGGTGACCCTGAGGTAATGATTTCATATTTAATTTGTCTGATCTGGCATTCCTTCTCTTTCACCCAGTTCTGTGTGCTGAATTTAGGATGTTGGTTGCCCTAGGTCGAAGTATCCTCGCTGCTAGCAAACATTCTTCGTCCAACGGTGCTGGCGAGACCTCTGACCACAGTGCCCCTTTTCAATGTTCTGACTGAGGTAAGTTATTCTTGGATACATTTCGCCCTTTTTCTGTACTTGTTCCTCTTTACTAACATTGGCTTTTATATTGCAGCTTTCCACTGATCTTTCACCACCCTCATCTATTCCCAATGAACCCCTTGCGCTTGCCTTGGTACCTTATGTGGGCGAGGGAACTATGCCGATGGTTGAGGTTTCTGCGGCCAGAGACCCCGTTGAGGCTGATGAGGTAACAAGTCCCCTCCCAATAGTTCCTGCCCCTTTAACCTCCGTGATGACTCCCATTCCTGCCCCTGTTGTGATTCAGGTACTTTCTTAATTCTCTGCATAAACTCCTTCTTATAATGGTGACTTAACAACGAAAACGCTTGTTAAGATTTTTATATAATCTCCACCTTATAACGGTGACTTAACAATGAAAACACTTGTTAAGATTTTTTTTATATAATCTCCACCTTATAATGGTGACTTAACAATGAAAATATTTGTTTAAGATTTTTATATAATCTCCACCTTATAACGGTGACTTAACAACGAAAACATTTGTTAAGATTTTTATATAATCTCCACCTTATAACGGTGACTTAACAATGAAAACACTTGTTAAGATTTTTATATAATCTCCACCTTATAACGGTGACTTAACAACGAAAACACTTGTTAAGATTTTTATATAATCTCCACCTTATAACGGTGACTTAACAATGAAAACACTTGTTAAGATTTTTTTTTTATATAATCTCACTGTTTCTTATATCTCTTCTCAGGTTGCTCGGGAGGATTCCTCACCAGCTCTTTCACTTATGGGCACACCTCGTCAGGAACCTGCTGTTTCGGAAGAATCTGATCATGCTGACCAAGGTTCCACGACTGGTGTTGAGGCAGAAAGTGAATCTGGGTGCGAATTGTCTCTCCCTGACTTAACTCCTCCTGCCTTTTGCCTAATGGTGCTTCACAATTCTCCCCAAATGCCTGTGAGCCATCACTTGGTGATTGAGCAGTTGGTGAACCATCACCCCGAGACCTTCACCGTGGACTGCCTACGGTCCAATATTCCCGTGATGAGTCATCGACTGCAAGGCATGGCGATCGTTGTTGCTGAGATTGCCAATACTCCCACTTCCAGTGTTACCCGAGCCCTCATTAATCAGTTTCTGGGTTTTTTGAAGGAATTGGGTCGTGACGATTTCCATTTCGACTGGCTTATAGCGCATTTGAAAACTTTGAAGAGTCAGCAGCTGATCGGCCAGAGGGAACTGCTGAGAAAGCACCAGGAGGACCAACGGGCTGAGGAGGTTAAGTTAGCTGAGCTGGCACCTCTTTTGGAATCGGCGGATGAAGAAATAAAGAATGCTGAAGAGGCTCTGCGTTTGGCCAAGCTAAAACGGGAGAGACTTCTTATTGAACGCGCACAGGTGCAAACCAGGCTAGAGGTTGCTGTCAACGCTCAAAGCTCCTTTGCGTCAGCTTCTTCGGGCCTTCCTGGGGATTTTTTCTCTTCCCCGGACCTATGGTTCCTCTTAGGGTAGCAAACTCCTGTATATATTTTCCTTCTTCGTCCATTTATGTAATTCTTGGGCAATAGTTCCCAATTTTTTGTAATGCTCTCTTGTTTATTGAATGAAAGAATGTATATTTTCCAATTTTATCTTTGAGTTATGACTGCTTTCATATCAATGTCTATACTTCACGTCATCAATAAAACTTGTATATTCATAATCAAAGACTAGATACATCGATGGTACAAACTTAATTGTTTACACATGATAGACTTTCAACCATTTATTATTAATTTTGAATGGCTTATCTTCCTCCAACTTAGAAATTAAGCAATAACCTGAATCATGAGCTTCCTTCACGACGAAAGGTCCCTCCCAATTGGCTACGAATTTTGGCAGAGGAAGTCCCCTAATGTGTTTCACTGCTGCTTTCAAAACGAGATCTCCCTCTACGAACCTCTTTGGTCTTACCAGGTTGTCATATGCCCTAGAGAGCTGCCTTGTATACATTTGAAAATGTTGCATTGCGTTGTCTCTGTGTTCATCCAATGCCTCTAGCTGCACATGCCTGTTCTGAGGGAGCATGCTACTTCGCAAGGCGTATCGAGCAGAGGGAACTTCCAACTCCACTGGAAGGATTGCCTCAGCCCCGTAGACAAGGGAGAACGGAGTGTACCCTGTGGGCTTCCTCTTCGTCGTTCGATAGGCCCACAACGCTGCTGGTATCTTGTCATCCCACGATCCTGGAAAATCCTCCATCGTTTTAGTTAGGATATTAACCAGAGTTTTGTTAGTTGCTTCGGCCTGACCGTTCCCCTTCGGGTATGCCACCGTTGAAGTGTGATGAACGATGGAGTACTTGTTTGTAAGCATCGTTACTTCTGAGTTGACGAAGGGAGTCCCATTATCTGAGAGAATAACCTTTGGGATCCCGAAACGGCAAATGATATACTCTCTGATGAAGTTACTCACTACCCCAGCCGTTGCCCTTCTGAGTGGTATTACCTCAGCCCATTTTGTAAAGCACTCCGTTGCTACCAGTACCATATCTTGCCCCTCGACGAAGGGTGTATCGCCCCCATGAGGTCGAACGCCCAAGTGTGGAAAGGATAAGGCGTTGTCAGAGAATGTAAGTCCACCGATGGGGCATGGATCATATTTCCATGAAGTTGGCAAGCTTTGCATTTTCGAACAAATTCGGCAGAGTCTTTCTCCATCGTTGGCTAATAATATCCCAACGTCATCAGCTGATCATATAACTTGGCCCCTCCTATGTGAGCTGGGTTATGGGCTTGTTTGAGGTCCTCAGTTGCCTCTTCCTTCGTGATGCAACGCAATGGCCTGTTGAAGTACCCCCTTCGATAAAGCTGCCCCTCTTGGATATAGAACCTCAGGGCCCTTCGCTTCAGTCCCATCGCATCCACTTTCTCCGTTGGGACAGTTCGATCTTGAATAAAATCGATATAGGGCTGCCTCCAGTCCGTTTGGGCTTCTATGAAATGGCACTCAGCTGCTTCGAAAAATAGCTGACACTTATCACAATTCCGTTGTAGTTCTGCCGCATCCTGTTTCATTCTAGGCAAAAAATATCCCCCTCTTTGAATTCTTCTATAGAGAGGTATCTCAGTTGTTTCGCAGTGCTCCTCATGTGTTTTCTTCAACCTCCGCTCTGCTTCCTCTGGCCCAATGCATCTCGATAACCATCCCCCTGCATTTCTGAAGTAAAGATTTCCCTGGTTTGTAAAGTATTGGGCTAACTCTCTTAGTCCCATAGCTCCTTCTCCAGACTCCAGTTGCTTCCTGATCTCTCCTCTCCAATTCGCGTCTCCCTCTATCGGTAGTATTGACTGCACCACCGAAGGAGCTGTTTTTCGTTGGATCGTAACGATAGTCGTATCGCTCCTCATGACCATCTTTTGAGCAATAGTGGCATAAGCGTCTGGATGACGGTTCATCGTTCTGGGATGTCTTCTGATTTTGGTCCGGTGGAACTGGCTGAGGAGCCTTTGAATGATCATTCTGTACGGTGCCAAACTCATGTGCTTCAACGCATATTCTCCGTTAACTTGCTAAATTACTAAGTTCGAGTCACCCTTGATGCAGAGAGAATGAATTCCCCTTCGAAGAGCCTCCAACAACCCTAGCACCAACGCTTCGTATTCTGCTTCGTTATTAGAGCAAGGGAAATCTAGTTTGTATGAAAGGCAAATCTCCTCCGTTCCTTTTGAAAGGATGACCCCTGCCCCTCCTTTTTTCTCTGCCGAAGACCCATCAAACTGCATCGTCCATTCCTCATCGGTTGCATCCAGATAGTTGCCTTGTAAGTCGTCTCCCGGAATGTCTTCTTTAGGTGGTTCAAACGTTCCTGATGGAAAGATTGCCAACAGATCAGCATACGCCTGGCTCTTGATGGCACGAGGAACCACACACTTTAAATCATATTCGGAGAGAATAAGGAACCACCTAGCTGCCCTGCCAATCAAGATAGTTCTAGCCAATAAATACTTAATAGGATCACATCTAGTTACAATATGAATTGTAAAAGACATCATATAATGTCTAAGTTTTTGTGCTACAAAGACTAAGGCCAAACAATGCCTTTCTAGGCTGCTATATCTAATCTCTGGCCCATGTATGATCCTGATGAGGTAATACATCGGCCGTTCTTTCCCGTCAATCTCTTGTGCCAGTAAAGCTCCAACGGACCTTGTAGTTGAGGTGAGGTACAGCTGCAACGGTACTCCTGCCTGTGGAGGAACCATGATTTGTGGTGAAACGAGCAGCTTCTTCAACTCATCGAGAGACTTATGGTGGTCCTTTTCCCATCTGAACTTTGTGTTTTTTCGTAGTAGCTGCATCAACGGGTGTGTTACCTCGACCAATCCCGGTACAAATCTTCTGAGGTAGGAGACTTTACCGAGGAAACTTTTTAGCTCCTTCGCCGTTCTTGGGCACGTCATTTCTAAGATCGCGCGTTGTTTATCCTGGTCCATCTGCACCCCTTGTCGATCAACCACAAAGCCTAGAAATTTCCCGCATGTTACTCCAAAGACGCACTTCAATGGGTTCATCTTTAATTTATACTTCCTATATCGAGTAAACACGTTCTTTAAGTCGTTTAGATGGGACTCCTCCTTCTTCGATTTGATGACCAAATCGTCCACATAGAATTCTACAAATTTGTGGAAGAAATCGTGAAAATGGCCATCATTGTTCTTTGATAAGTAGCTCCCGCGTTCTTAAGTCCAAACGGTATTACTTTGTACATGAAATTGCCCAACGGGGTTCTGAATGTCGTTTTCTCTGCGTCCGCGGGGTCCATCTTGATTTGGTTGTACCCTACGTACCCATCCATGAAGCTATACATCTCATGCCCAGCCGTGGCATCTATCAGGATATCAATGGAGGGTAGAGGGAACTCATCTTTGGGGCAAGCCCTATTCAGATCTCTAAAATCCACACAGATCCTTATTTGGCTCTTGTCCTTCTTCCCTACTGGCACAATGCTAGATAGCCACAGGGGATGCTGTATTGGTTTGATGAATCCTACTGCCAACAAACGCTGAACCTCTTCCTTAATCTTCAAGTCCAACTCAGGTTTATAAGTCCTTGTTGCCTGTTTCACCAGGATGGCTGAAGGTATCACGTTTAGCTTGTGGAAGCTCACTTCCTCATCTAGCCCTTCCATTTCGGTATACTTTCATGCAAAGACATCTATGAACTCCCGGATTAGCCCAACTAGGGCTTCTCGCTTCTCCTTACCGAGATCCTTAGTGATGAAGATGGGCCTTGGGTCTTCCCCTTCTCCTGCTAAGTTTAACTTCTCCAACTCTTGTGCCTGGGGCCTTGGTTGATTTTCCATGTAGTCTGGTTCTTCGGCGACCTCCTCTACGAACTCCTGTATGTTGGAGTTGTCTATCACCATACACTGTCCCTGCTGATCCACCAAGAAACACTCATATAACGGGTCAGCCCCATCCTCGGTCTCTTCGGCCGCCCGCTCACATCGTTATAAACGGTATACCACCTTCCCCTCTTCAGTGACCACTTTCTTGCATTGCCTGTTGGTAGCTGTTGCCACGGCCTTCCTCTTCCTTTCTCTCGAAGCCTCAACGATCCTTCCCCCTGAAAAGCGACTCAGCACGCTTTGCCGTTGGACCTCATGCTCCATAGGATCCATTCCAAGCCTTACTTTGTTTTTGAGCTGCCTTGTGGTACTTTGAGGTCGAGGGATCACCTGACGGGTTTCTTCGGTCCTCACCCCTTCGTTACTCGTGGCTTCTTTACTTTGCTCGTTCAGAGGCCCCATTCTATCTTTGATCGAGGGAACCCATGCCCCCTCCATTCTTCTTGTTAGGACTCGAGCATCCTCCTCCAACTCCGTATAAAAGGCCGCATCTACAAAGTGAGCTTCCTCGATAGGAAAAGGCCTTTTTGTAGCCCTAATGGTCACTTCTGTTCCTTTGACATTCGCCTTGGCGCATTGATGATATGTTGAAGGAACTAAACCTTGATTGTGCATCCACACTCTTCCTATTAGTAAATGATAGGAAGTTGCACTTTCTATTACATGGAACTTGATGTGGGAACTCAGATTTCCCATTACAATTCCCACATTCACATACCCAATGGATTTGGAAGATTGGTTGTCATACCCTGAAATTACCAGAGGCATGGGGACCAACCTTTCTTCTGGGATATCAGCTGCGTGGAAGGAGTTGATCGGCATAATGATGATGGAAGCGCCCCCATCCATAAGCGTTCTTGCAAAACTAACCCCATTGATACTGGCCGTCACATACAAGGGCCTGTTATGAGGGAACCTTACAACTCTATCTGCATCGCTGAAGGTCACCTCTGATAGGAACTTTTTCACCAGCCTCGCCATGGGTCCCCTCCATTTCAACGAGGGAACCGCGTCCTTCCTCACGATGTCTAGGATCGCCTGAGTTATTTCCAGTCTGCTCTCCTTTGGTATCCCCACTTGATCGAAGAACCAAGCGAATTTTGGGGATTTTAAAACTGCGCTGTACTCAACGACTGCCTCCATTTCCTCGCCCTCAACGCTGTATACGTCTTCCACGTCTTTAGCACTTGCTTCATCGTAGGCTAAAACTACGTTAGCCATTCCCGTGGTGCAATGTTCCAGAGTTTCTTCGAATTCCCTTTGCCTCATTGTTGACCTTCCTTCTCCTCTTTCCGCCTCATCGTCGTAGGCCGTCACCAAGTTGGCCCCATGCGCTGGAAGCGGGTTGTTGTTAACGTTTTGTGGGGGGATCTGCAGCGTCCCTGCCTTCATGTACTTGTCAATGATTCTTCTTAGTGTGAAGCAACTCTCTGTCGGGTGCTGGATCTTCGATGAACCTGACAATACCTAGGATCCGCCTTCGTTGCGTCATCGGGTTCTTCCGAAGGAATGCCTTTTGGCAGGTAGACCGTTCCACCTTGGACCATGGCGTTATAACAACTCACCGCCTCTTATATCGTGCATGGTAACGGTGGTGGGTCTTCTCTATCCCTTCCGAACTTCCTTTTGTTATCCTTCTTCGCCGCCTTACCCCCATCTGTTCCTTCGGTGTATCCCACTCGTGGGGGTTGAGGCCTTTCTCCCCCAGGTTGTATCGGCTGTCTGAATATCATAGGCACCGCCACCGGGTTCGGTCGTACGACCAATGAGATGTTCCTTGCAGATTTTAAGAACGCCAAAAAAGTTCCCTCGCGCGTCTCATTGATAAGATGGCAGATGTACTCCGGGAGTAGTCCTTCGGTACAGATTTGTAATAGTTTGGATTCCTTGGCCTCCTCTCTCACATCCAGAGACCTTTCCCTGAACCTCCGAACGTACGCCACCACGTCTTCTCCTGGTCGTTGCTTCTCTCTCCCTAGTTGGGTCAGAGTGAATTCATCCTCTGCTAGAAAGAACTTTTGGACAAACAGTACATGCATCTCTTCCCACGTGGAAACACTTTTAGGGGACAAATGAGAATAACACGTGTATGCATTATCGGTTAGGGATTTGGAAAACTCCCTCAACCTGAGCTTCTTGTTGTTGCAATGCGCCCCTAGGTGCTCAATAAAACGTTTAATGTGCTCTTTCGGATTCCCACCCTTCCCTGTGTATTTTTCAAAGATGGGGGGAATATAATCCCTCGGGTAAGGCTCATCGTTGAATTCCTAAGGATAAGGTGTCCTAAAGTCGTCATAGACTGAAGCTACCTCGCCTATAGACTGTGAGGAATCCTGCACAAATTTTAACATCTCCTTTTGCATTTCTCTCCTCATTTCCTCCATGGGCGATGGGGCAACGACCAATGGGGGTGTTGGCTGAATGACCGTTATAGTTGGAGCCATCGTTACAGCTGGCGCCGTTGATACTCCGGAGATTCCCATTACCGGATTCACGACGGAGGGTATACTTGCCGGGGCTGCTCCCGTTGTACCTACGCCCGGTGGAACCGTTGGAGCTGCCCCTGGTGTTATGAAGGAATTGGCTTCAAGTCCTCCCAGCACCGTTGAAGCTGCAGGAGTTTGCAAAAACTCATAGAACTTGCTCATGAGGAGGGTCATCTGGGCAGGTCCCAGCCCAGCGCTCGTGGAAGCCTGCGTCACTCCTTGAGCGCCCGTTGTTGTCTGAACTGGTGGCACTTCTATTCGAGGAGCTCCGCTCCTTGAAGCCTCCAATTCTACCGCTGCTTGCTCTTCACTGTGTTGGATATCATCAAAGTTGAGCCTTCGATTAACGTTATCTTGCGCCATACTCCTTCCTTAGAAGAATGCCTCCCCAGTAGAGTCGCCAAATGTAAGAGGGTAGTTTAGATAAGATGGAGGCGTAACCCCTTTTGAGTATGGTGATGACAAGGTTAGTTAGTAAACACTAGTGATTTAGCCACAAGACACAAAGAACAGTTTGGAATGTATGGAACCCATCTTATACTCGCAAATCTCTCGTGTATAACTCACAATATAATAAAGAACTCAGAAATAACTTAGCTAGAGGGAGAGAGAAGTAAGCATCCTAGATACACCATGGTAGGCAGGCAAACATACTAAACACTCTCAAGGATCTCTGTCATGTATTAAAAGCTTCGTAATAAATGACAAAATGGTGGGTGGCAGAACTCTCTGGTTTTTTCAATAACTCTCTCTAGTAAATAATTTTCTCTAGTAATAACTTTTGAACTCTCAAAAAGATCATCTTTTCCTCAAAGGTGGTTGGGGTCCTTAAATAGCCCCCCACACCACCCCCGAGGCAACTCAGTCATTAATGCCTGTGAAAGACCTCCCTCATACCTTATGTCACCAACATTAAATGCCTGATGCACTAGTTGTCTTTATGCCATAAACATTAAATGCCAAGACATGCCTTTTGCCTAACCACTTTGTGTAAGGGGGTTGTTGCCACAGAGGTTGCTTACCAACCGTCTGACAACCCCAAATACCACGGTGGTTTACTCAAGTGCAGACTTGACGTTGTCTAGCTGGCTAGTGACATCACCTACAGTAGATGGGACATAAAGTAGAGGGCTGTTTGGTTCACAGCAAAGCTCCCGATGGAACTCAAAGATACTTTGCTCTAGGTTCCACGGTGAAGATCTTTCGGTGTTTTACCAGGTGTATCTAAGATGGTCAGGACAAGCCCCAACGGTGCCCCACTTCTCAATCCTCCAAACCAAGTCCCTCTAAAGTTCCCACGGTGAGGTTGTTCGATAGAGCATGAAAGCTCTCCCAGGCCCTGCCAAGCCTGGTCTCTCGCGAGTACCGTTCGACCTCACACCCATTAATTATTCTTGTTACAACATTACAGTCGTTAAAACTCGTAGTCAATATAAACAAAGCTATAATATGACAAAGTAACAATAAGCTAAAGTACGAGTTGCCACGCCAAGCTGCCACGCTTGAGTTGCCACGCTGAGCTTATCCTCAGAACACTGTTGCTAATTGGTGGATTATCCCTAATCCCAGGATTACCTTCAGGACCCCTCTACAGAGTTAATATTACACAATATATATATAGCATTTTCACAAACAGTAACATCTACTGAGTTAATATTACACAATATATATATACACGGTAGATCCAAACCTTTTTTTTCAAAATTACCATATTTTTAAAGGTTTACGCGAGCGACATTCAATCCCCACCACTACCCACTGATGATGCTTAGATTCAGTACCACCAGATAAGTGATGATGAGCTCAAACAGTAGTAACCATGGCAGCCCTGGAGATGTGTATGTATAAGTATATAGAAGGAGGTGAGTATAAGAGGAATAAGACAATGATGTATAGTGGTTCAGCCAATTTGGCCTACATCCACTGTGAGTGTGTGATCCACTAAGTATGGGCACTAAAGGCCCTGGATACAATGCACATAAGCTCACTTTCTCTCTCTACTGTGTGTACAAGCAGAGTTTTTACTAGGGTTACAATTATCCATCGATCCCCTTGTAGGGTTGTAGGTGACAAGTATATATAGGTCTTGGGGGGTGTAGTGTACCCTCAAAGTATGCATGGTGCATGTGAATGATGATCTAGCCAATCTCTTGTTGACACCTGTAGATGCCAAATGATGACATAATATTCCCTCACGTGAGGGGGTGATTTTGTTATAACGGTCTTCCACGTGCCATATGAGCCTCACGCGCACTGCTCCACGCGTCTGCCAAGCCACGCGCTGTGATGATGTCACCCTCGGCCTGTGATATGAGGCCGAGGGCAAAGTTCCTTCCGGTAGTGAGTCTAACCCAATTTTGGCCTCGTACTATCGTACCCTCGGAGGTTCGTTCGGGCCTGATGAGGGGTCGGCCCCTTGGAGGGTCGTCCGGACCATGATGAGGGTCGGCCCCTTGAAGGTTCGTCTGGGCCTGATGAGGGGTCGGCCCCTTGGAGGGTCGTCCGGACCATGATGAGGGGTCAGCCCCTTGAAGGGCCGTCTGGGCCTGATGAGGGGTCGGCCCCTTGGAGGGTCGTCTGGACTATGATGAGGGGTCGGTCCCTTGAAGGGTCGTCTGGGCCTGATGAGGGGTCGGCCCTTTGGAGGGTCGTCTGGGCCTAGTGAGGGGTCGACCCCTTGGAGGGTCATCCGAACCATGATGAGGGGTCGACCCCTTGAAGGTTCATCTGGGCCTGATGAGGAGTCGGCCCCTTGGAGGGTCGTCTAGGCTTGATGAGGGGTCGGCCCCTTGGAGGGTTGTCCGGACCATGATGAGGGGTCGACCCCTTGAAGGGTCGTCTGGGCCTGATGAGCGGTCGGCCCTTTGAAGGGTCGTCTGGGCCTGATGAGGGGTCGGCCCCCTGGAGGGTCGTCTGATAAATGTTGAGAGGTCATCTTGACCCCGTCCAGGTGCAGGGCACCCTCGGCCTGGCCGAGGGTATATATGGGTATATCAATTACCCCCAGCCCTTAGCCATCAATGTTGTTGAGATGACTGAGGGATAGTGTTTCCTTTGAGATGAGTGTATGGTCAGTTAGATGAATGGCACCTACCAAGCTGATATGACACCTAGGCAGATATCCACTGTCGTTCCAGTTTCCCAGGCATGACGGATTCACACTTTGTTTGGGACTTTGTGCCCTAATGATGCCCTCCTCGTGGGCTGTGCTCTTCCTTGGTTAATGGGCCCACTCATTAGCAAGATATTTAAATAATTTTTGAAGTCATTTCCCCTTCTTCTTATTCGCGCCTGAACTCTCTCTCTCTAGCTTCTCAACAGCTTCCATAGCCATTTCTGCAACCTCTCTGTACCAAGCTTCATTCAGCTTTTGCTTTCGTCTTCAGGTACTTTTCTTTGCCATAAATCCCATTTTTAATCTTCACTTTTATTTCATGCATTAGGGTTGACGCCCCTTGTAGTGTTTTTAGGGTTTTCTTCTTTTTTTTCGGTGCCTTCTCCGGTAAGTCGGGTTCTTCCCTTTCTTGAGTGTTCTTGATCAAAACATTTTCCTTACCTTGGTTTTGATCCAAAAGTCCAACTTAGTCAACTGTGAGCTTGTTTGTAGTTAGCTTATTCTTCTAAGTATAGGGTCTTCCCCTTAATGCTTAGGAGGCTTATGATTTAGCTGAGGAGTTCCCCTCTCTGAGAGAGAAGTTCTTTATAGAGATCAGACGGGTAGAGGAAGAGGACGAGAGGAGACGAGGGGCCGAACCTAATTGGGTACGACCCATTTTTCCCATTCCATTAGCCACTATCGTACCCCCTGAGTCATGTGGGTTGTCTGGTCGTCCAGCCGAGAGTCAATCGTGCGAAGGAGAGATGGATGAGAGAACATCATCACCAACAGGCTCTGGGCCCTCTAGGAGGAGATAGATATCTGATCTAAGCCCAAGCCGATGGGCCGAGGGGGTGGCCCCTTCCTTGGCTGTCTTTATGACAACTTTATCCCCTCATGCCTTCCAGATGGCCTTTCCTCATGGACCTCTGACAGGTGATGAGGCCGAGGGAGAGGGGACTGAGGATGATGGTGAGGATTCCGACGCTGACCAAGTTGACACCTCCCACGCCTCGGCTTATGTTTCCACCGTTAGGGATCGTGACCTCCTGCTGTGGAGGCATACATTTGGTGTGCCCCTCAACATAAGTATGAGGGTCCCCTCTGAGTCTGAGAAAGTCTTTAAGGGTGACGAGGGAGATATCGTTATATATGAACAGATGTTAAAGGTCGGTGTTAGGTTCCCTCTGCACCCTGCCATAGTCAATATATTGTCAGCCCTCGGCGCTGCCCCCTCTCAACTTCCTCCCAACTCCTGGAGGACTATCCTCGGCTATGTCTCCTTGTGGAAGAATACCTTCACCGACGAGCCTTCAGCCGATGTGTTCTTGGCTTGTTATAATATCACTTCCTCGTCCAAACAGCCTGGGTACTATCATCTGGGGGCGAGGAAGTCTGATAAGAAACTCCTCCACGTGGCACAAACCTCTAACCACGACTGGAAGAAGAGATTTTTCTTCGTATCTGGGGATTGGGAATTTTCCGTCGAGACTCAACCTTTGGACGATGGTCCGAGGGTTCCAAGGAGATGGTGTAACCCCTCGATGAAGGCTAGGTCAGACCTTGGACTTAGTCTGGATGAAAAGGACATAGTCGAATATTTGAGAGAACGAGGGAAAGGGGGTGAACTTGCAAAGTTTGAAGATCTGATGACCCCTCGGTTCCTCAAAGAAGCTGGTCTGAGGGTCGGCCCCTTGACAGAGCTATGTGAGTTATTGTTATTTTTTGCCCAGTCTTTGCTTTTTTTTCCAAGTGTTTCATCCTTGCCTCTGTATTTTTCTGATGTGTCGTCTTCTTTTCAGGTCGTCCTGCAGGTATCTCTGATTTTCTCTAGGAAATGACTGCCCCAAGCTTATTATCTGGCCTAGTCAATAAGAAGGGCAAGGAGCCTCAGCAGCCTCCAAGGAAGTCGAAGGCCGTGGGGCCGACACCTGTCGAACCTTTCGCCGAGGGTTCCAAAAGAAAAGGTCCTGAAGTTCCTGTTGACCCTCGGCCGGATTCAAAACTTAGCATCGGAGGGGACTGACTCCTCCTCCAGCATGGGGGCCTTCTGGACCCAAAACTTAGCATTTTTGAAGGCTGAGCCGTCTTCTCTGATTGTCAATCTGAGGGCGGCCAAAGCTTCTATGTTCTCTGCCCCCTCGGCCGCCAACTCTGATTTCCTGTCGAAGATGCCCCCGACCAAGGTGTATGACTATAGTCTGCACACTCTAGCTCAGGTATTTGTTTTTACTTCACTTAGTTTGAATTTTTCACCAACTGTTTCCTTGGCCTCTTAACAATTATCTTTTTATGTGCAGTCTGTCTGTGCCTTTACCTCAGCCACTAAGTGGATGGCTGAAAACCAACAAAACTTTCATGAATCCGAGAGGGCCATTCAGCACGAGGCTGACCTGCAGATAGAGCTTGAGACTGCAAGGGCTGAATTGGAGAGTGCGAGGACTGAACATGCAAGGGTACTGGACGAGCTGACGAAGCAGCATGATGCAGACCTGAAGGCCAAGGACTTGCTTATTAAAGAGAAGGATGAGGCCCTGATCAACCCGGAGGTTCAATTTAAGGCTGAGCTTGAGGGGGCTATAAAGAAAGCTGAGGTCGATGCTGTGGAGGCCTACAAACTCTCAGATGAGTTTCAAGGCTTCGGTCTTGAATACTTAGAGAGGGGGATTAGGACGACCTGTCGGTGGGTCGTCCTTAAGTTCGCTGATGCAGTATTATTTGTCCGCCCCTCTCTTGAGGCAGTTCAACTGGACGACCCCTTGATTGCTGAGGCTTTGGCTCAGGGGGAGTCCCAAGTGCATGCCGAGGGTACCGGCACGTCTGAGGATCGGCCTGTCTTGGTCATAGAAGAAACCCCCATAATTAATGTTGAAACATTTCCCTCCGACGTTGCTCAATAGGGTGGCTGTCTGTAGCCCATACCCTGTTCATGTAACCAATATTTTTGTACTCTTTTATCGGACAAACATCAACATTTTGTAATATAATGCCTCTTTTTGTCTTCTGTACTTTCTCTTGTATGATTTGCCTTGTGATGTTTTTAAATTAACACTCATTAACCCCTCCCCCGTCTTTCTTGAGGGTGAATGAGGGGTCGTCCCCACCATTGACCCTCATCATAGCCGAGGGTGGTTACCACCAATCTTAATTGATGTTTAAAATTTTGAAGTCCTCCCTCGTCTTTCTTGAGGGTGAATGAGGGGTCGTCCCCACCATTAACCCTCATCATAGCCGATGGTGGTTTTTCACCAACCTAATGGTTTTGAAGTCCCCCTCGTCTTTCTTGAGGGTAAATGAGGGGTCGTCCCCACCATTTGCCCTCATTATAGCCGAGGGTGGTTTTTCACCAACCTAATGGGTTTTAAGTCCCCCCTCGTCTTTCTTGAGGGTGAATGAGGGGTCGTCCCCACCATTGACCCTCATCATAGCCGAGGGTAGTTACCACCAACCTTAATTGATGTTTAAAATTTTGAAGTCCCCCCTCGTCTTTCTTGAGGGTGAATGAGGGGTCATCCCCACCATTGACCCTCATCATAATCGAGGATGGTTTTTCACCAACCTAATGGTTTTGAAGTCCCCCCTCGTCTTTCTTGAGGGTAAATGAGGGGTCGTCACCACCATTTTCCCTCATTATAGCCGAGGGTGGTTTTTCACCAACCTAATGGTTTTGAAGTCCCCCCTCGTCTTTCTTGAGGGTAAATGAGGGGTCGTCCCCACCATTTGCCCTCACCAACTGAATGGTTTTAAGTCCCCCCTCGTCTTTCTTGAGGGTGAATGAGGGGTCGTCCCCACCACTGACCCTCATCATAGCCGAGGGTGGTTACCACCAATCTTAATTGATGTTTAAAATTTTGAAGTCCCCCCTCGTCTTTCTTGAGGGTGAATGAGGGGTCACCCCCACCATTGACCCTCATCATAGCCAAGGGTGGTTTTTCACCAACCTAATGGTTTTGAAGTCCTCCCTCGTCCTTATTGAGGGTAAATAAGGGGTCGTCCCCACCATTTTCCCTTATTATATCCGAGGGTGGTTTTTCACCAACCTAATGGTTTTGAAGTCCCCCCTCGTCTTTCTTGAGGATAAATGAGGATCATCCCTACCATTTGCCCTCATTATAGCCGAGCGTGCTTTTTCACCAACCTAATGGTTTTGAAGTCCCCCCTCGTCTTTCTTGAGGGTAAATGAGGGGTCGTCTCCACCATTTGCCCTCATTATAGCCGAGGGTGGTTTTTCACCAACCTAATGGTTTTGAAGTCCCCCCTCGTCTTTCTTGAGGGTGAATGAGGGGTCGTCCCCACCATTGACCCTCATCATAGCCGAGGGTGGTTTTTCACCAACCTAATGGTTTTGAAGTCCCCCATCGTCTTTCTTGAGGGTAAATGAGGGGTCGTCCCCACCATTGACCCTCATCATAGCCGAGGGTAGTCCTAGCGAGTATCACCCCAATCACACTAGGATTAATCAAACACAAAATGAGGGATCAATGTGACATTCTCATTAACATTCCAAGTGTTCTATTAGAGCAACACGTTCATTACAACTGTGGTCCGATAGGACTTTACAAAATTATTGATAGTATTTCTTCAAATGATTTGCATTCCAGGGGTTGGAAAAGGGTTCCCCTTCCAGGTTTTCTAGTCTATAGGTTCCAGGGACAACTTCATCGATGACCCTATATGGGCCATGCCAATTTAGATGGAGCTTGTTAGGCTTCTGCCAAGTCTTTTTGAGGACTAAGTCCCCCACTGCAATTGGCCTCTGCTTCACCCTTTGGTTGTAAAACCTTGCAGTCCTCTGCTAGTAGGCAGCTTGCCATATCTCGGCGTTTTCCCTCATTTCCTCAATCTGGTCTAAGTCAAGTCTCCTCTCTTCCATATTTCTCTAGGGGTCATACATTTGGACCCTGTGAGTAGGAACCCCAATCTCGGTGGGGATGACGGCTTCTGAGCCATAAGCTAGCATGAACGGGGTTTCTTCGATAGAGGTCTTTGTCGTCGTCCTGTAGGCTCACAGTACAGCATATAACTGCTCAAACCATCTTCCTTTTGCCTCCTCAAGTCTCTTCTTGATCCCATCTAGGATCGTCCTATTTGTGACCTCCGTTTGCCCATTAGCGTGAGGTTGACCTGGGGTAGAGAAGAATTGTTTGATACTCACCCTTTCACATTACTTCTCTAGAGATGTATTCTTGAATTGAGTCCCGTTATCTGAGATGAGGGTGTTGGGGAGACCATATCTGTATATAATATCTTTCTAGATGAACTGGAAGGTCTTCTGCTCCGTGATCGTTTCCATCGGCTCCACCTCCACCCATTTTGAAAAATAGTCAATTGCTACGATGAGGAATCGATAGTTATTGATGGCCCTAGGCAAGGGGCCTACTAGGTCGATCCCCCACACTACAAATAGCCATGGGGATGTAATGGAGGTAAGAGGCTGATGGGACTGGTGAGGGATGGTGTAAAATCTTTGACATTTATCACACTTTTTTACATATGCCGTGGCATCTTTCCCCAAGGTCGGCCACCAGTACCCCTGGGTTACTATCCTCTTCGCTAAAGACCTACCCCCAATGTGGCTTGAACATGACCCCTCGTGCACGTCTTGTAAAATGTGTGGGACTTCAGACGGGTTCACACACCTAAGTAAGGGGAGCAAAAACCCCTTTTTGTACAAGGTGTCTCCGATGACAGTGAATTTCGCCGCTCTGTATCTCAGCTTCTTCCTTTCTTGCCCTGCTTCTACAATCTCCCCCTCTTTAATGTATATGATCAGAGGGTCCATCCATGAAGCTTCTTTAGAAACATTCAGGCAAGTGCTAAGTGTTCCCTCAGCATCTTCAATAGTTAGTCGAAGCAAAATTTCCACTGGGACTGTCCTCCTGATATCTGTCCTAGTCGCCGAGGCCAACCTAGCAAGGGCATCAGCTCGACCATTATCGAGCCTAGGTATCCTCTTCAGTTTTACTTCTCTGAAGCTCTTCAATAGTGACCTCACCTTTTCAATGTACTTGTCCATCCACTCATCCTTGGCCTCGTAGGCTCCTAGTATTTGATTTACTACTAACCTTGAATCACTATGGAACAAAATCTGGCCGACACTAAGAGACTTGGCCAAGGAGAGTCCTGCTATCAGGGCCTCATATTCGGACTCGTTGTTGGAGGCTTTGAAGTTGAACATCAGGGCGTACTCAATGTATGTGCCATCGGGTGCTGATACTATCAGTCCAGCTCCACTTCCGCTATCATAGGAGGACCCGTCAATGAAGAGGCTCCACACAGTCTGTTCGTTTGAGAAACTTCCCTCGGCGAGGAACCCCTGTCTAAAGAGATATCTTCCCTCTTCGTTTTTGGCCACTTTTCTTCTAGCGGTGCTTGTCTCAGTCTTATCTGCGGGTGTGTCAGCAAGTGGGCTTTGTAGGGCATTTATCTTCTCGGGGATCTCATATTCAGCTTCATCGTCTTTCCAAGTAAATTCAGCCACAAAATCTGCCAATGCTTGCCCCTTAATTTCCGTCCTAGGTTGATACACAATGTCAAACTCCCCCAACTCTATAGCCCAGGCCATTAGCCTCCCTGACTTTTCTGGCTTATGCAAGACCTGCCTAAGAGGAGAGTGAGTGAGGATGACCATTATATGGGACTGGAAGTATGGCTTCATCTTTCTTGATGCATGGATAAAGGCATAGGCTAACTTCTCCATCTTTGGGTATCTTTGCTCTGCCCCCTGGAGTGCCTTACTATTGAAATACACAGGCTTCTGTACCCCGTCTTTATTTCTGACGATTACTGCGCTGATGGATGATTCTAAGATGGCTAAGTACACGTGTAGTTGTTCGCCCTGCATAGGTCGTGACAACAGCAAGGGAGAACCTATGTATGATTTTAATTCTTTGAAGGCCTGGTCACACTTTTCACTCCATTCAAAGGCCTTTCTGAGAATTTTAAATAACGGCAAACACTTGTCTAAGGCTCTGGACACGAACCTATTCAAAGCAGCCACTCGCCCCGTGAGCCTCTTAACGTCTTTAATGGTCTTGGGGGTCTTTATCTCTAGGAGGGCCTTTATTTTCTCAGGGTTGGCCTCGATGCCTCTTTGATTCACGATGAACCCCAAGAATTTCCCTGCTCTAACCCCGAAGACACACTTGGCCGGGTTGAGCTTCATCCGGTACTTATCCATCGTATTAAAGGTCCTCTCAAGGTCAGCCACATGATTCTCTGCCTTCAAACTCTTGGTCAGCATGTCATCTACATAGACCTCCATAGACTTCCCAATTTGGTCTTCAAACATTTTATTTACAAGACGCTGATACGTTACCCCTGCGTTCTTCAGGCCAAAGGACATGACCCTATAATAGTATGTCCCCTTGTCGGTAATAAAAGCAGTTTTCTCCAAGTCCCCAGGGCTCATAAAGATCTGGTTGTATCCTAAATAGGCATCCATGAAGCTCATGAGCTCATGGCCTGCGGTAGCGTCTACCATCTGATCAATGCGGGGGAGAGGGAAGCTGTCTTTAGGACAATGCCTATTGAGGTCGGTGAAGTCCACACATATTCTCCACTTCCCGTTGGCCTTTGGGATAATGATTGCATTGGACAGCCATTCAGGGTAGATGACCTCTCTAATAAACTCAGCATCTTCCAGCTTTTTGACCTCATCCCTTATGACCTCATATTTTTCTCGAGAGTAAATTCTCATCTTCTGGTTTATCGGCTTTGCACGCTCTACCATGTTGAGCTTGTGGCACATGATTTCAGGGTCGATCCCCGACATATCTGCATGACTCCATGCAAAGACGCTCTGTTTTCTCCTCAACAGCTTTATGAGGTCTTCCTTGATGCTTGGATTCAAAGTCTTGCCGACTTGGACGATTTTTTTTGAGTCATCCTCATTGAGGATGATGGATTCTACCTGTTCCATGACCTCTCCTTTCTTCAGCTTTGTCTCGTCCCTGGGGTCGAGGGTATCAATATTGTAAGTGGTTATTGCCTTCTTGTGCGTCTCTCTTTCTTCGGTGGAGTTGCAATAACATTCCCGCGTTGTCGTCTGGTCTCCCTGAACTTCCCCCACCCCGTAAGGGCTTGGAAATTTAATCATCTGATGGACCGTAGATGGCACAACTTCAAACCCCTTGAGGGCTACCCGCCCCAGTATAATATTGTAGGCCGAAAAGACATGTTCATCCATCACAAAGAAGCTAACCTTCTTGGTAAGTCATCTCGGCCACTCGTCCCCCATCCTGACATTGGCCTCATACATTCCAAGGGGATGAAACTTTTCCCCACTGAACCTAATCAATGGGTGATGGTATGGGACGAGTCTAGCACGGCTAAGACCTAAGGCTTTGAAGCATGGCCAAAACATCACATCTGCAGAATTACCCTCATCTACCAAGATCCTCGACACCTCGCATCCGTGCACCCTGGTAGTGATGACGAGAGGGTCATCATGTGGGGCTAAGAGGCCCTTGAAGTCCATTCTTGAGAATCCCACTATCAGAGTATCCATGTCGACCTTCTTCCTCTTTTCTGACTTTGCCTCCAAATAGGTTGAGTGCACAGTTTTCATCACTGCCTTGGCTTCAGCTACATGGGCCTTCCTGTTTGCGACCTCCGACCCTCCTCCTGCTAGGCCCTCGAAGATCATCCCCACATCGAGAGAGATTATATTAAGTCTCTTGACAAGGCCATGGTCGTCTCTTGGAGGGAGGTCAGGGTCATCCTCATCATCGTAAGGGTCGTCCCCACTTTTTGGAGGATCTTCTCGGCATGCATCACCTCTCTTCTTTCTAGGGTCGTCCCCTCGGCCCCTCTTGAAGGAACTCTTATCAACGTACTTCCTTAGCTTCCCTTCTTTCAACATTTTTTCAATCTCATCTTTCAGAGTAAAGCATTTGTCTATCACGTGGCCATGGTCTTGGTGAAATTCACACCACAGGTTTTTGTTCCTCTTGTTGGGGGCTGCCCTCAACTTCTCAGGCCACTTCAGGGATCAATCACTCTTTATCTCATTGAGAATATGTTCACAGCTGACCGTTAGAGGGGTGTAATCAGCGAACTTGTCATCCACAGACCTCTTCTTCCCCTCTTTGTTCTTCTTAGGGTACTTACCCCCACTGGTGCCTCCTTTTTTATCTTCGTATTTTACGGCCATCGCCTCTTCAGCGTTCGTCACCTTTCTTGTTGTCGACAATAATTCAGCCATCGTCCTCGGAGGGTCTTCAGCAAGCTTCCATAGCAACTTCCCCTTTTGGAGTCCTCCAATGAGGGTGGTCATGGCTATGTTCTCCTCATAGTCTTCAACCTCTAACTTTTCTTTGTTGAATCTGGCTATGTAGTTTTTAGACTCTCGTTCTTCCCCTGATTAACATAGAGCAAGTGTGTGGTCTTCTCTGTGGCCTCACCCCAAAGCAAAAGTTATGGATGAATCGATCTACCAACTGCTTAAAGTTTTCAATGGAGTTTTTTTTTAAGAGACATATACCAGACATGTGCAGCCCCAGTCAGAGTGCCAGAAAAGGCACGACACCTCATCTCATCTGAGATAGAGTATATGTCTGTCGCCAATTGATATATCTCAATATGATGGACAGTTTTTGTACTCCCTTCATATCTTGGGGTGACCACGGGTGGCTTAAACTTTGATGGCGTATGGAAGTTGACTATCTTCGCCAAAAAGGGTGAGCCTATGGAGTATCCTCTCTGAAGAGGGTCCCGGCTCTTCAGTATATCACCGATCTTATCCTCTAGTCGCTGGATCGAGTTATTCCAGGGCCTCGTAGGGTCGGCTTGGCTGATGTTATCCCCTGCCGCCACTTTGAGGTGGACGGAGGGTTCTGCTGCGGCAAGCCTGTGTCGGCTATTTACTTCTCCTTGACCGTCGTCCCTTACTTGGGGTCGGCCCCCGTTGGGTCGGCCATCTGTTGCCTCCCTTCTGAACCTCGCAGCACTCCTTGATCTGGACAATTTTTCTCGCATGTCATTTACTGGGCCCAGCCTCTCAAAGGCCGACCCCCCGCTCAAACGATCAAAAGCAGAGCCTCTTGGGCGATCGTCAGGATTTTGCCTCCCTCACTTCCCTCTGCTCTCCTGGAGAGGTCACACAATATTGTTGGAGACCTCATATGGCTCCCAGCACTCTATGGGAGCCTCCTCTCCCTCCAGATCGTCATACCTGTCCTCAGGGAAAGGGTTTCCTTGCCTCCCTAGGCGTAGACGCCGGGGGTCAGCAACATCCCTCCGCCGCTGAGGGGGTGGCAAGTCCTTGCGTGGTGCCTGTGGTGGTCCCCTGGCCTCATGATATCGGAGTAATCATCTCAGGTGAGACCCCTGGTGGTCTTAGTATGTTCTGGAATAGAGCTGTGAACTGCTCCTGCATGATCCGCTGGCTTGGTGCCAGAGACTTCAAGGCTGCCGCCACATCAGCCATCTTAGACTAAGGTGGTGGTTGACTGGAACTGGGTCCTACTCCACTGTACGGTGGAGGAAGTGGTGGTGGTGGCATCTCCGGTGCCATGCGTTTGAGCTATGAAGAGCTGAACTGAAGAAAAGACTGGTGAGCTTGAAAACCTTAATGGGTCTCTTTTAATGGTGAAACATCTCCACACAGGGGGAGAACTGGCTCACCACCAGAGTGCCCAATGAGGTCAAGTTGTACAAAGGAAGAGATGTCTTCTCATTCCCACAGACGGCGCCAAACTGATGATGCTTAGATTCAACACCACCAGATAAGTGATGATGAGCTCAAACAGTAGTAACCATGGCAGCCCTGGAGATGTGTATGTATAAGTATATAGAAGGAGGTGAGTATAAGAGGAATAAGATAATGATGTATAGTGGTTCAGCCAATTTGGCCTACATCCACTATAAGTGTGTGATCCACTAAGTATGGGCACTAATGGCCTTGGATACAATGCACATAATCTCACTTTCTCTCTCTATTGTGTGTACAAGCAGAGTTTTTACTAGGGTTACAATTATCCATCGATCCCCTTGTAGAGTTGTAGGTGACAAGTATATATAGGTAGTGGGGGGTGTAGTGTACCCCCCAAGTATGCATGGTGCATGTGAATGATGATCTAGCCAATCTCCTATTGACACCTGTAGATGCCAAATGATGACATAATATTCCCTCACGTGAGCGGGTGATTTTGTTATAACGGTTTTCCACGTGCCATGTGAGCCTCACGCGCACTGCTCCACACGTCTGCCAAGCCACGCGCTGTGATGATGTCACCCTCGGCCTGTGATATGAGGCCGAGGGCGAAGTTCCTTCTGGGAGTGAGTCTGGCCCAATTTGGGCCTCGTACTGTCGTACCCTCAGAGGATTGTTCGGGCCTGAGGAGGGGTCGGCCCCTTGGAGGGTCGTCCGGACCATGATGAGGGTCGGCCCCTTGAAGGTTCGTCTGGGCCTGATGAGGGGTCGGCCCCTTGGAGGGTCGTCCGGACCATGATGAGGGGTCAGCCCCTTGAAGGGCCGTCTGGGCCTGATGAGGGGTCGGCCCCTTGGAGGGTCGTCTGGACTATGATGAGGGGTCGGTCCCTTGAAGGGTCGTCTGGGCCTGATGAGGGGTCGGCCCCTTGGAAGGTCGTTTGGGCCTGATGAGGGGTCAGCCCTTTGGAAGGTCGTCCGGACCATGATGAGGGGTCGGCCCCTTGAAGGGTCGTCTGGGCCTGATGAGGGGTCGGCCCCCTTGAGGGACGTCTGATATATGTTGAGAGGTCATCTTGATCCCGTCCAGGTGCAGGGCGCCCTTGGCCTGGTCGAGGGTATATATGGGTATATCACCCACCCCCATTGTCGGAGCTTCAACGACTTTCATCAGAGCTATGATTTGGGTGGGTAGTAGTGGCATAGGGTGCCGCTGGCGTGGACCTCTGAAATTAAGAGAATGTTAGATAAATGGGGTTTGGATCCACCGGAGCTCCGTTTTGGGGTGAGTAGGGGTGGCATTGGGTTAGGTTTATATCTATAACATTTTAACAAACATTAACATTTACTGTGTGTATATATATATCCAAACCTCTTTTTGATGATATTATCTTGTTTTTAACGGTCCGCGCCAACGGCATCCAATCCCCACCACCACCCACCCCTTTTGTCGGAGCTCCAACAACCTTCATCAGAGCTCTGATTTGAGGTGCATGGGATGCCGATGTAACATTTTCACAAACAGTAACATTTATTATTTGTGAAAATATTACAGATATAAACCTAACCCAATGCTACCCCTACTCACCTCAAACTGGAGCTCCAGTGGATCCAAACCCCATTTATCCAATATTCTCTTATTTCCTAAGGTCCGCGCCAGCGGCACTCCATGTCACCCCAAATCAGAACTTTGATGAAGGTTGTTGGAGCTCTGACAATTAGGGTTGGTGGTGGTCGGGATTAGATACCACTAGCGCGGGCCGTTAATAATAAGACAATATCAGAAAAAAGTGGTTTGGATCCACCTTATATATATATATATATATATATATATATATATATATATATATATATATATATATATATATATATATATATATACACTGTGTTATGACAGAGTCAATGTTTCCATTTGTAAAAATTTTATAGATATAAACCTAACCCAATGTCACCCCTACTCACCCAAAATCGGAGCTCCAGTGGATCCAAATTCCATTTATCTAATATTCTCTTAATTTCAGAGGTCCGCGCCAGCGGCACCCTATGCCACTACTACCCACACAAATCATAGCTCTGATGAAAGTCATTGAAGCTCCGACAATGGGGGTGGGTAGTGGTGGGGATTGAATGTCGCTAGCGTAAACCTTTAAAAATATGGTAATTTTGAAAAAAAAAGAGGTTTGGATCTACCGTATATATATATATATATATTAACTCAGTAAATGTTAAAGTAAATGTTATTGTTTATGAAAATGTCACGGATATAAAACTATTTCATTTTCTAGTGTATCCAATAAAGTTTAATATCTATGACATTTTTACAAATAATAGCATTTACTGTGTTATCACATTATTTATATATATATATATATATATATATATATATATATATATATATATATATATATATATATATATATATATATCCAATATGCTCCTATTTTTAAAGTCCTGTGCCACCCCTACTCACCCCAAATCGGCGCTCCAAAGGATCCCGATCCCATTTATCCAATCTTATTTTCAAAGGTGCGCGCTAGCGGCACCTCATGATACTCCGGTGGATCCAAAACCCATTTATTCTAAAGTCTCTTATTTTTAAAGGTCCGCGCTAGCGGCGCCACATGCCACCCTTACCCACCCCAAATCGAAGCTCTGACGAAGGTCGTTGAAGCTCCAACAATGGTGGTAAGGATTGGATACCACTAGCGCGAACCTTTAAATATAAGGTAATTTTGAAAAAATAGGGTTTGGATCCACCAGATATATATATATATATATATATATATATATATATATATATATATATATATTGTGTAATATTACCACAGTAAATGGTACTGTCTGTTATGTCACATATATAAAACTATTTCATATTCTAGTGCATACAGTAAAGTTTACTGTTTGTGTAAATTTTTTTCTTTGGAATTTTATAGCCTTCGTGGATCTTGTTTGATAGATCTCGTCGAGCAAATTTCAAAAATAGTAATTTTGCGAAAAACGAATTTGTGAATCAAAAGTTATGATCATTTGAAGATTAAAAAAAAAGTTCAACCACTTATGTAACTTCCTCAAGGAAGTTACGGATGGTTGGTTTTAAAAGGGTAAAATTGTGAAAAAAAGTTCCAAAAAATTAGGAGTAGGACTTATATATAAGGGGAAAACATGGTGGGACTAGAATGTCTAAAAGAAAGTCTAATAAGATCTAAACGTGAATGCCCCAAAGGTATTTCTTCTAATATATATATATATATATATATATATATATATATATATATATATATATATATATATAATGTATAAATAGGGTGGGGAATTTTTTTACACCTAAACTCGAATCCGCCTCGAGTATAATTTTTCATACCCGAATCCACCCCAAACGCGAAAAAATTGTTTCCACACCCACCTTGTTTGGAGCGAGACGGGTGAAAACCCAACGGGACGGGTGAAATTGCCATCCCTAGTGAAGTTCGATGTTAATATATATTACACAATAAAAACTTTTAAACATTCATTAAAATTAATTAATTTAGGTAAATGAGAAATATTATCGAGACTTTTTAAAAAATTATATAGTGTAATGTTAATTTTATAAAAGTAAATTTTACTGCCTTAGAGCTTTAATAATGTTAATAAACTAACGAGTCATTTACTTTGCTAGTGGGTTAACACATACTCCCTTCCTCCCAAATTAAGAGTTCACTATTTCTTTTTTATTTGTCCCAAATTAAAGGTCAACTATTCATTTTGGGATATAATCAATGAACTAAGACCATATTGATGGACAATAGCTAATCTTGACCGTTGATTGAGTATATCCTTAATCTAAACAAAATAAAAATATGGACTCTTAATTTGGGACGGAGGGGGTATATGATTCAAAATGATGTATTGTCTTAATGGATAACATTAGGTGAACACAATACGTTAAGATAATGGGGGGAGTTTTAATATGGTTTTTTTCCACAATAGAAAAAATCATTTATTTATACACGAACTCGATAAAGCTCGAATAAAATAAAAATCACACGACTTGACACAACCTGTTGTCAAGTCTAATTCATATGTCCAGGCTGCCAAATAGTTTCATTTAGATTGGCATCAAAGATTTGATTGAATGAACCCCAACTTAGTTGTTTATGAAATTAGGAAAGTCAAGGTGTGAAGGAGAGACGAGTGCTTCAATCAAGAATCCATGTATTTTCAATCTTTTAATGTTCCTTCTCCTCCTCTACTCTAGCCCTAGCCTAGAAGTAGGAGCTCAAGTTGGGTATGCCTTTTCTGGAGTTAATTAATTTCTCTTTATAAAAACATCCAATGAAAAATGATATTATTCCCAAATTATCTCCAAAATTATCATTAAATAAAGTGGCATATCAATAAGTGTGGTCCTCTTATTAAATTTATTTAAGCTTGTTTAAGTTTGAACTTATTAAATTAATGGGTTAAAATGACATGGAACATTATCCATTATCGATTAGGAGCATTCTCTGCTTTTTTTATTTAAGTAGTCTCTATTTTTGGTCCTCAATATAAATTGTTTTCTTTTAAAAATAGAAATTTTACCCTTACATTAAAAATTGGTAGAAGAGTAATTAACCTCTACTCACCAAACTTCAATTTTCAATAAATATATTTGCAAACCTCCAATCACCAATGTCCCCGGTGCTCCATCCATTCTCCCAAATCAAAATATTTATTTTCTATATAAAAAAGGAAAAAGAATCATTTTTGTAATTTCTCAACACCATTATTTTTGTAGCACCATTTGCTCACCATATTCCCGCCCTAATTAGCGAATGTGTAAAATTCAAAATTAAATTTACAATTTTTCACTCTGAAATTAATTTTGTAATTATCATCACAAAATTAATTTTGGAAAGTCAAAATTTTCAAAAATCCCTTTGCACTTTAACAGTGAAAAAATGTGTTTGCAATGTAATATATTCTCAATTTAACAAATAACTATTTCAACCATAATAAACTATCATAAAATTGAGATGAATAAAACTGATCATGTTTTTAATATCGACCCAACATTGCAAAATTGGGGTAAGAAAACATAAAGAATAAGAGATTAACAAATAAGCAATCATAATAAGTCAAAAAAGATATCGAATAAAAATATGAGCATGCACAATAACAATTCACAAACTCTCTATCATAATCTATAGTTAAAACCAAAACAAAACCAATATTAATATGAAAGAAAATGTACTGAAATGAAGCACAAAGTTATTGAACTTTAATAAAACAATATAAAATAATCAGATCACATATTTAAAGTCTGCATGTCAACGGTTGAGACAGAGAGAGGTCATGTGGGGAGATCTTAGATTTCCATCTGTGTGTGATTCGTAATGTTTATTTATATATTTATAGTTTTTTTTCATAACTCTTAATTTTTAATATTTTATTTAACTTAACCCAACTTTCTTAATCCCTTTAATATAACTCACAATTTTTTTAACACTGTTACAACTCTATTATAAAATTCTTATATTTTAATTAAACTTAACCCCCAAATTAAATTTTTGACTAAAATACCATCTCACTTCATCTTATTTCCCAGATTAAAATCCTAATTTTTCATCAAACCCTATTGTGATGTAAGTGAAGGATACTATATACACAATATTTAAACAATCCATAATACAGATTTTATGAGGAAAAATCCCCACCAAGGAGTAAAAAACCTTGATTCGCTCTAATCTCTTATTCAACTTGAAAAACACTATAAGAAAAAAGGCTATTTATTGCGGTTAAAAACTGTGATAAAAAGCCTTTTATCACGGATTTAAAATTTTCAAAAATCGTAATAAATAGGGGTGACATAAATGTTTGTAAAACTGTAATAAAAGAGGAGTCGTTTTTATCATAGCTTTACATAAAAACTGATAAAATATAGTGTTTACATAAAATCTTTATATTTATCGGAAGCCTTGTGCATTGGGTACGACCATTTTATGTCGTATTTATCTTAATTTAGCAAGGTAAACTGTGATAAAAATGTCATATTTTTTATCACAGTTTTTTAAAGAGAGTTTTTATTATTCCTTTTTTGTAAAAACTGACATAAAATGTCATATTTTTTATATATATATAAATTATTTTTCATTAAACCAACCTACAATTGTACAATGGAGATATGTTTTTCATTAAATAATCAACTACAACCACAAGCAAAATAAATACAATAATTTAGCACCAAAGTTATTATATTACACACCATAATTTAAAATATCATAACCAAAATATACACTAATTCAAAAGTACTAAGGAGTAATATTCATACCACAGCTACCACTGATGATATCTACAACTAATGATTACTACTTCATAACGCTTAACAAAAAGATAAACTATTTAACTTTTGAGGAAAAAAGGCAAAAAATTTCATTTCTTGATGATCGCCCATATCGACGATCCAAACCAACTGCATTCATCATATTCGACAATTAATCTGTTTCTAATATGTGAAATAAGTCAACTCAATTCATAACTCAACTCAACAATGATAATATGTGAACCACCTCCTCATCTTCTAACATATACAAACAACAAAGCAAATATTTAATGAATTTGATAAAAAAATCGACATGCACAACCCAACAAGCACTACTCCAAATCTGCCGAATTATCACAGTCATAGACCTTGACAAGTTGAACTTGTCAAGGTTAATGATCGTGATGATTCTGAGGTGACAACGTTTTTTGTCATGGACGTGTCACGATCATTGACCGTGATAAGTGTGACACCCCGCCTAATTAAATACCGGGCGATCACTCCGTTATTAAATTAAAATCAAGGTGAACAGTTAATTCATTCTTAGCATCACTGTCGTAAAAATAAACTTTTCCAAATTAACACCCTAATTAATTAAGCTAAGTGTCAAAACCATTTTTAAACATTACCTTCCAAATTTTATTTTTAAAAATCATTTATTTAATTATTAACACCATTAACAATAAATAAGAATCATACCCCAAATATCCTGGAACATAATCCAATTAACTTTAACATTCAACATTCAAAGTTCTAACATTTAAAACTTAAAGTAAAACATACATACTAAAATAAATCCCATAGTAACAATACTAGAAATAATTGAAAAACAAATGTCCCAATAAAACAGATAAATAGTGGAAAGGGCGACACATGCCCAATAAATGAGTATGATAGATGTGGAATAAAGTAAACGAAGTCGTCTATGCAAGTGGCCTGCAACTCCCACCTAAGTTGCAGCACGTTCCTTTCAAGGGATCCTAAGCAAGACGCCCCTGTGGCTGGGAACCTGTAATACATACATATATATACAAGAGAGAGAAAGAGAAAAAGAAACGGGTCAGAGCCCAATAGTGTGTTTGATTTAAAATACGTTTAGTAAGTATTTAAATTGATACAGGCCAATGCAACAATATATTAGTACGACACTCTCTTGAGAAATTCTCACCTCTCTTCTAATGTGCACACCTATCGCACTAACCTTCCCAACGGTTTGTCTTATCATTTATCGCACTAATCTTCCCAATGATTTAACTTATCTTAGATTACTCGTAAGATTCAAAATTTAACGATTCAATTGTTTGAAAAGAATATTTCAATTAGTAACCAAAGTTCTCATTTTAACTTTATTAATCAATAAAGTTTTTCAGTGTCATATTATACTTTCTCAAAACAAGTATTTATAATTGAGTCATCAACCATGTCCTACATATAAATTGACAATAGGTAGTTCCAAATTCCAGAATTTCATATATATATTAACTACTCGTAAGATATATATATCAAAACAGCACCCCGAATAATAACTATGGTGCGGACATACTCTACTATCCAAACCCCATATCACTCACATTAAGGGGAATACAAATTCGGAATCACTCTCGAATTGTATTAAAACATATTCAAATAATATTGAGGCGAAGCATAGATTCCAAGTCTCTAAGAGGATGGCATATGTCTGCGTCTCTAGAGACCGTCTGAATTATCACTGCGATAGCCTGTACCAAGGATATCTATACACAAACAAGATGAGACGAAGCTTAGATTCCAAGTCTCTAAGAGGATGGCACATGCCTGCGTCTCTTAGGACCGTCTGAACTATCACATCGATAGCCTGTACCAAGGATATCTATCTTCTAGGGTACAAGTCAATATCCCCCATAAAGGTCCCATCGAGATAAGACTGTCCCAGCGCGGAAACCTCAGGGATAGCAAGTAGCGTGGGCATGATTTTCACACATAGATAGTATATGCATACACAATCATATAGCTATACTAATATTACCATATCAGTAATGAGTATATTCTCAAATCCCATAGTTACGACTTTTATTTATCATTATTTAGTTATCACGTATAACCGTTCACATCTTACTTTACTTTGAGGAACCTTTCCACTTACTACATAACGCTCATGGATTCTATCCTCCCAAGTATAAAATTCAGTAGGCATACACATTTGCCTCAAAGTAACTCTCTTACGTGTCTCTCTCTTTAAGTCATAACTTTACCGACCCTTATGTAATTATCCTAAAATACAATCTTTGCCCGTCATCAAGGGTCCCAAAATCTATTCACACGTCCTACTGGTCTTCCCTATCTCCCAAAACATTTTATTAAGGATGACCAAGAATTATCTCACAATAAATTGAATTTAACTCATTTAAAAGGAAATAGGAGTCTGCCAGGAGGGGTCGATCGATCGAGGTCTGGGGATCGATCGATCGAACCTTCGATCGATCGAAGATCTGGGCTCGATCGATCGATCAAGCAGGTCTGCGAAATCTGCTGAATTGCAGTTACGGGTTTCATCTTCTAACTTACACCAAATCCATATTTTTCAATCCCAAACGTCTCAAAATTTGTACTACTAACATCCTAACATGACATCATACATTTCCAACGTAAAGCATGTCAATTTACGTCACTAAATATGGATTAATCATGCCATAATTCATTTAAATATTCAAGAACCCTAGAAATCTCTAAATCATGGTTCCAATCTGTTTTTCCAGAAATTTCTTCTTATAAACATCATAATTTCATGGGTAAATTCCTCTACATGGCAAGGATTTCCAGAATTATCATTTAAACCATAACTACATGCGATTCCTATAAAAAAATCTTAGGTTTTCTTCCATAAAACTCATCCTAATCATTCCTACACTAATATGAAAGATGCATCAACGAAATAAGCAAGATAAAAACTTGCCTGGGATTTTTGGTGTTCTGATTTGCAGATGATTTTGGTGTGGTTGCGTAGTCCGTTGCGCGATCTACGCGTTGGTGGTGGTGGCGGTGCAAACGGATGACTTTTGGGGCCTTGAATTTGCCTTGAGAGCTCTCTCTTTCCTCTCCTATGGCCGTTCTTGTGTTTGTGGTTTCTAACCCTAGCTGACTAACCTAAATGGCTGATATAGGTTACTGATTTTCGTGGGTTTAATTACCCATAAATGTGAAATGTCCAAAATGCCCTCCCAGGGTACCACTTAGGCCTAAAAACGCCCCGAGACCCAAACTAAACCCCCGGGTACACTTTTCTGACTATCTCGACCCTTACGAATGCGTTGGCACACTCAAAACGACTATACGAACGACTTATAAAATATTCACTTTTATTTATCAAAGTTTAGTCCTGACACGACACGGGCGCGTCCCGACTCAAATTTCCAAAATTGTCATTTTATTCACTCGTGACATTCAATATAACCAATATTACGTATTACTTTGCTCATTAGTAATATTCAACAAATTTCCCATAATTACTAACTCTCGTCACGTTAATAATTATAACATAATTAAGTTCCGGATTTTTATTAAATAATTAACTCACATTAAATTTAATAAATCCCCAAATTAATATAGCATAAAAATACGGGGTATTACATACTTCCCCCCTAATAACGGAATTTCGTCCTGAAATTCCGAAAACAAGGCATACCTGGTAAGAACAAATCTGGATATCTCTCGCGCATATCGGCCTCGCGCTCCCAAGTGGATTCCTCCATATTATGATGCTTCCACTGGACTCGCACAAGTGGAACTATCTTCGACCTCAATCTCCTCTCACTATAGTCTAGGATAGCCACCGGTCTCTCCTCATAAGAGCTGTCAGGCTGTAAGTCTATCTCATCTATCACAATGTGAGTATGGGCCATATCATCCCGAAGATACCGTCTCAACGACGAGATGTGGAATACATCGTGAATGCGATGTAAATGCTCTGGTAGTCCCAATCTGTATGCTACCGGCCCAATCCTCTCGATGATGGGAAATGGTCCCACGTACCTCGGGGCCAATTTACCTTTCTTCCCGAACCTCATCACTCCTTTCATAGGAGATACACGCAGTAACACTTGGTCCCCCACATTAAACTCCCGGAAGAACCATTTCGCATCGGCGTAGCTCTTCTACCTGTCCTGGGATACTTGAATGTGACTCCTGATCATCTCAATCCTCGCGGAGGTTTCCTTAATCACCTCCGGTCCTAGCAACTTGTTATCCTCCACCTCGAGCCAACAAGTTGGAGAATGACAAGGCCTGCCATACAAAGCCTCAAATGGATCCATACCAATCGTAAGCTGATAAGAGTTATTATAAGCAAACTCTACCAGTGGAAGATGTGGCTCCCAACCTCCTCCAAAATCAAGAACACACATGCGAAGCATATCCTCTAACATCTGATTAGTACGCTCTGTCTGTCCATCTGTCTGGGGGTGATAAGTTGAACTCAACCTCAACTCAGTACCCATAGCCTCCTGAAAGCTTTCCCAAAAACGTGACACGAAAATCTTGTCTCTATCTGACACAATATTCAGGGGCACCCCATGTAATCTGACAACCTCAGCAATAAACAACTGAGCATACTGACCCGTGGTATAGCCTGTCCGCACCGGCAGAAAATGAGCCACCTTGGTCAAACGGTCTACAATCACCCAGATAGAATCGTGGCCCCGCTGTGATGTAGGCAACCCTGTAATAAAATCCATGGAAATACTCTCCCACTTCCACGCGGGTACTTCCAATGGTTAAAGCAATCCTGATGGTCTCTGATGGTCCACCTTCACCAGCTGGCAGGTAGAACATTTGGACACGAACTCAGCAATGTCCTTCTTCATCCCACTCCACCAGTATTGCCTCCTCATATCCTGGTACATCTTATCTCCTCCAGGATGTACCGTAAATCGGGACCCGTGAGATTGGGTCATCACTTCATGAGGTAATTCTGCCCCTTCTGGAACCACTAACCTTCCATTAAACCTCAAACCCCTATCAGAACTAACAGAGTAGGACTCAGCACCCTCAGCTAAAAGTCGTACAATCTGCTCCTGGCAAAACGGGTCTGTGGTTTGGGCCTGTATTACCCTCATAACAATCTCGGGTGTGACTGTCATAACAGATACGAAGGAACGGGCAACTGCGTCCGGGTGACCTAACTCCTTCCACTTCACTTTCCAGACGTCCGCTACCTCATTTACCGGTCTACGGCTCAACGCATCAGCAACTACGTTGGCTTTCCCCGAATGATACTGTATGTCAAACTGATAGTCCTTCACAAACTCTAACCATCTGCGCTGTCGCATATTCAACTCTCGCTGAGTGAATAGGTACTGCGGTGACTTGTGGTCTGTGAACAAACGGAACTTCTCCCCCAATAAGTAGTGCCTCCATATCCTCAATGCAAAAACGACCGCTGCTAACTCCAGGTCGTGGGTGGGGTAATTCTTCTCATGCGGCTTAAGCTTGCGGGAGGCAAAAGCTATAGCCTTATCCTCCTGCTGAAGTACTCCCCCAAGTCCCCGTAAAGAGGCATCGGTGTAAACCAGGTACTCCGCACCCGGCTTTGATAAAGCAAGGACTGGCGCTGAAGTAAGCTTGTCTTTCAGCTCATCGAAAGCCAACTGGCAAGCGTCATCCCAATCATATGGTACCCCCTTGCGAGTCAGGTTCGTCAATGGACCTGCTATTTTGGAGAACCCCCGAATGAATCTCCTGTAGTATCCGGCTAACCCCAAGAAACTATGCACTTCCGTCGGTGTCGTGGGCTGTCCCCATTCCCTCACCGCTGACACTTTACTCGGGTCAACTGCAATCCCCTGCTCAGAAACAACATGCCCTAAGAACTGTACTTCTCGCAACCAGAATCCACACTTCTCGTACTTAGCATACAACTGATGCTCTCGTAGAGTCTGAATAACATGCCTCAAGTGCTCGGCATGCTCCTCCTCGGAGTGTGAATATATCAAAATGCCATCTATGAAGACGATGACAAACTGATCCAAGAACTCTCTGAATACTCGGTTCATTAAGTCCATGAATACGGCTGGAGAATTTATGAGACCAAATGGCATCACTCTGAACTCGTAAGACCCATATCTCGTCAAGAAGGCAGTCTTTGAAACATCCTGTTCTCTAATAGTAGCTGATGGTACCCCGACCTCAGATCTATCTTCGAAAAGAAAGTTGCTCCCCTCAGTTGGTCGAACAGATCATCGATTCGAGGCAACGGATACTTATTCCGTATCGTGACCTTGTTCAACTCCCGGTAGTCCACACACAACCTCAGTGAACCATCTCTCTTCTTCACAAATAGAACCGGAGCGCCCCAAGGTGAGGTACTCCTGCCAATGAAGCCCTGACCTAACAACTGCTCTATCTGATCTCGTAACTCTCGCATCTCCGCCGGAGTCATACGGTATGGAGCGCGTGCTATAGGTCTAGTATCTAGCAATAAATCTATAACAAAGTCTATCTCTCGACTGGGGGGTAGGTCTGGTATTTCCTGAAACACATCGGAATACTCACGAACAACTGGAATCGAGTCTAACGGAATCACAACCTCCTTAGAGGTATCCTCCTCTATATAATACAAATGAGCAGTCGAACCTCCCTCTGGGCGAGGCATCGCCACTACAAACATCTCTTGCCCCGGAATGGCCAAAATAATGCTCCCACCGAAGCAATCAATCATGGCTCTATAATCTGCGAGCCAATCCATACCAATAATAACATCATGCTCATGCATATCTAAAACTAACATGTCTGCAGGTAATACCAAACTACCAATCTCTACCCCCACTCCTCGGCATATAAAGAAGATAAGCGACCCACTCCCCAGTGGTGAGTCTACCTATGTTACAGTGCTCTCTACTGTGGTTAATAACCCTAAGGTCTTCGCATAATATGTAGCTATAAAACAATGCGTTGTCCCAGTAATAAACAAAATTCGACCCAAAGTTTCATGGATAGAAAACATACCCCAAATCGCGGGTGGTGCCTGTGGGGCGGCTGCCTGGTGGACATTATAGATATGTATGTACTGTAACTCCCCCTGCTGCACTGGAGCTACTGGAAAGGTTGGTAGGGCTGGTACCTGAGCTGGTGCTGGGAGAGCGACTGGAAACAGTGTCCCCTGTGGATCATTACGGGCACCCTGCTGTTGTGGGGCCCTATCTCCCTCCGAACAATCCTGGCGCCTATGGCCGTGTCTACCACACCCAAAACATCGGCCTCCGAAGTTACTCCGCCTCCGACCCTGCTGCTGTCGGTGTCGGACTTGCTGACTTGGAACTTTATTCCTCTTTCGAAACTGCTTCACTTTACCACGTTGTTGACTAGACTCACTTTTTCCTTGGTCTTGCACGCCTTGAGGGGAAATTTGCGGAAAAACTATGTCAGGGTGAGGACAATCCATCCACTTGTGACCCGGCTGTACACATTTATAGCAAAGTTGCGAAATTCTCCGCTGGTCGGATTGTATTTTATCCCCAGTCTGATTCAGACAAGATTTACGTTTGTGATCGTCCATTCCACAACTGAAACACCTCTTTGTGACTTCACTCGGACCTTGGCTTTGTTGACCCTGACGCTTTTGGGTTTCCCCGCCCAATTTGTTACCCTCGTGGCTTTTATGGGCCTGAAGAGCTTGTTGTTGCGCTTTTTCTGTCTTCACACACTTGTTATTTCCAGTCATGACAGACTGATTGTACTCTCTAGATCTTTTGCCCCCCATGAGCTGTGTGTTGCATTCTTGATACTGCAAGACCGCAGTGGTAACTGCTTGTGCTGCGATACCTGCTAACTCGGCAGTTGATATTCTCTCTGGGGATACCTGAGGTGTGAGTCGATCTTGCTCGTTGACTCCCTTAACCGTTCTAGCTAGTTCTTCTTGACGGTCCATCTGAAAATTTAAATAAATTTGGATGAGTTCATCATTCAAATAAACAAATCGCAGAAGCATGAATTCCCAATGTATAGAGATGAACACAACATTCCTAGTATTTAGGGCTCTATATCAAAGAAAGCAACGCTGAAAGCATAATAGGCCGCACAGATGCTAAAGGACACTAGAACCTGATGCTCTGATACCACCTGTGACACCCCGCCTAATTAAATACCGGGCGATCACTCCGTTATTAAATTAAAATCAAGGTGAACAGTTGGTTCATTCTTAGCATCACTGTCGTAAAAATAAACTTTTCCAAATTAACACCCTAATTAATTAAGCTAAGTGTCAAAACCATTTTTAAACATTACCTTCCAAATTTTATTTTTAAAAATCATTTATTTAATTATTAACACATTAACAATAAATAAGAATCATACCCCAAATATCCTGGAACATAATCCAATTAATTTAAACATTCAACATTCAACATTCAAAGTTCCAACATTTAAAACTTAAAGTAAAACATCCATACTGAAATAAATCCCATAGTAACAGTACTAGAAATAATTGAAATACAAATCTCCCAATAAAACAAATAAATAGTGGAAAGGGCGACACATGCCCAATAAATGAGTATGATAGATGTGGAATCAAGTAAACGAAGTCATCTATGCAAGTGGCCTGCAACTCCCACCTAAGTTGCAGCACGTTCCTTTCAAGGGATCCTAAGCAAGACGCCCCTGTGGCTGGGCACCTGTAATACATACATATATATACAAGAGAGAGAAAGAGAAAAACAAACGGGTCAGAGCTCGATAGTGTGTTTGATTTAAAATACGTTTAGCAAGTATTTAAATTGATACAGGCCAATGCAACAACATATTAGTGCGACACTCTCTTGAGAAATTCTCACCTCTCTTCTAATGTGCACACCTATCGCACTAACCTTCCCAATGGTTTGTCTTATCATTTATCGCACTAATCTTCCCAATGATTTAACTTATCTTAGATTACTCGTAAGATTCAAAATTTAACGATTCAATTGTTTGAAAAGAATATTTCAATTAGTAACCAAAGTTCTCATTTTAACTTTATTAATCAATAAAGTTTTCCAGTGAAATATTATACTTTCTCAAAACAAGTATTTATAATTGAGTCATCAACCATGTCCTACATATCAATTCACAATAGGTAGTTCCAAATTCCAGAATTTCATATATATATTAACTACTCGTAAGATATATATATCAAAACAGCACCCCAAATAATAACTATGGTGCGGGCATACTCTACTATCCAAACCCCATATCACTCACATTAAGGGGAATACAAATTCGGAATCACTCTCTAATTGTATTAACACATACTCAAACAATATTGAGGCGAAGCATAGATTCCAAGTCTCTAAGAGGATGGCATATGTTTGCGTCTCTTAGGACCGTCTGAACTATCACTGCGATAGCCTGTACCAAGGATATCTATACACAAACAAGATGAGGCGAAGCTTAGATTCCAAGTCTCTAAGAGGATGGCACATGCCTGCGTCTCTTAGGACCGTCTGAACTATCACATCGATAGCCTGTACCAAGAATATCTATCTTCTAGGATACAAGTCAATATCCCCCATAAAGGACCCATCGAGATAAGACTGTCCCAGCGCGGAAACCTCAAGGATAGCAAGTAGCGTGGGCATGATTTTCACACATAGATAGTATATGCATACACAATCATATAACTATACTAATATTACCATATCAATAATGGGTATATTCTCAAATCCCATAGTTACGACTTTTATTTATCATTATTTAGTTATCACGTATAACCGTTCACATCTTACTTTACTTTGAGGAACCTTTCCACGTACTACATAACGCTCATGGATTCTATCCTCCCAAGTATAAAATTCAGTAGGCATACACATTTGCCTCAAAGTAACTCTCTTACGTGTCTCTCTCTTTAAGTCATAACTTTACCGACCCTTATGTAATTATCCTAAAATACAATCTTTGCCCGTCATCAAGGGTCCCAAAATCTATTCACACGTCCTACTGGTCTTCCCTATCTCCCAAAACATTTTATTAAGGATGACCAAGAATTATCTCACAATAAATTGAATTTAACTCATTTAAAAGGAAATAGGAGTCTTCCAGGAGGGGTCGATCGATCGAGGTCTGGGGATCGATCGATCGAAGATCTGGGCTCGATCGATCGATCAAGCAGGTCTGCGAAATCTGCTGAATTGCAGTTACGGGTTTCATCTTCTAACTTACACCAAATCCATATTTTTCAATCCCAAACGTCTCAAAATTTGTACTACTAACATCCTAACGTGATATCATACATTTCCAACGTAAAGCATGTCAATTTACGTCACTAAATATGGATTAATCATGCCATAATTCATTTAAATATTCAAGAACCCTAGAAATCTCTAAATCATGGTTCCAATCTGTTTTTCCAGGAATTTCTTCTTATAAACATCATAATTTCGTGGGTAAATTCCTCTACATGGCAAGGGTTTCCAGAATTATCATTTAAACCATAACTACATGCGATTCCTATAAAAAAATCTTAGGTTTTCTTTCATAAAACTCATCCTAATCATTCCTACACTAATATGAAAGATGCATCAACGAAATAAGCAAGATAAAAACTTGCCTGGGATTTTTGGTGTTCTGATTTGCAGATGATTTTGGTGTGGTTGCGTAGTCCGTTGCGCGATCTACGCGTTGGTGGTGGTGGCGGTGCAAACGGATGACTTTGGGGGCCTTGAATTTGCCTTGAGAGCTCTCTCTTTCCTCTCCTATGGCCGTTCTTGTGTTTGTGGTTTCTAACCCTAGCTGACTAACCTAAATGGCTGATATAGGTTACTGATTTTCGTGGGTTTAATTACCCATAAATGTGAAATGTCCAAAATGCCCTCCCGGGGTACCACTTAGGCCTAAAAACGCCCCGAGACCCAAACTAAACCCCCGGGTACACTTTTCTGACTATCTCGACCCTTACGAATGCGTTGGCACATTCAAAACGACTATACGAACGACTTATAAAATATTCACTTTTATTTATCAAAGTTTAGTCCTGACACGACACGGGCGCGTCCCGACTCAAATTTCCAAAATTATCATTTTATTCACTCGTGACATTCAATATAACCAATATTACGTATTACTTTGCTCATTAGTAATATTCAACAAATTTCCCATAATTACTAACTCTCGTCACGTTAATAATTATAACATAATTAAGTTCCGGATTTTTATTAAATAATTAACTCACATTAAATTTAATAAATCCCTAAATTAATATAGCATAAAAATACGGGGTATTTCAATAAGTTTATAAATATTGTCACGGTCATAAATCGTGACAAACTCGTGATAATATTTAAAAACTTGTCACGGTCAATGACTGTGACAATTCTGGGCAAAATTAAAAAAAAATATGCTAGGCAGTATGGCCACTTCCTCTGCCCAGCAGTATATTTGTACCTGTTATAACAACATTATACCTGTTCAAACATCATATATCCAAATAAAATAGTGATAATGCAAATATACATTCAAAACAATATGCATAACGATATAATCCAAATATAATTCAAATGTAACAACTTAAAACAATTCAATTTAAATAATGTCACTACATGTTTGGGGTAAGGTTAGCTCTGAGGAGGAGAGTAGGCCACACGATATACGAATTGACACACCTAGCAATATACATCGTGCCGCATTGTTCGTGCAATCACAAGGGGGAGTTCTCCTTCCCGGGTATCATATGCATGACGAGCACCTTGGACTCGATGTCTTGAAGCAAACGTCCATGAACTGGCATACTCTGGACGGTATTCGGGTCCCTCAAACCCGCCCTATCCGCTGGCCATCGAATATGTACAGTATAAACACGCTCGGCCAACCAAGTGTCGACATCGATCGGTTGAAGGGATCCAAATAGGGGAGTGGATCATCAAAGTCCGCACGTATCGGCGATGAAGCAGCGAGGTCCACATCCTCGTCATCCTGCACCTCCTCCTCCTCCACCTCCTCCTCTACCACTTTCTCCTTCCCTTTCCCCTTACGGTTTCCGCCCAACGAATGCTTCATGAATGAGAACATATCTTGGAGCATCGCCTCCAAACGGGACAACTTCATGTCATGTGAATCCATCGTTCGAGACAACCCGGTGTCTCTCATCTCCAATCCGATGATCCTAGATTTGGCCACCCGCGAGCTCACCCCCTTGTCCTTCCCTTGCGATCAGCGCCAAGCACTTGGCTGAGTGCGTCTTTGGACAAAGATGCCTTATCGGCATCAGACTGCGACTCATGCACTTCCTTAAGCTTTGCCTAGAACGACAAAAAGCACATGATTAGTAAAATAAGTAAATAAAAAAATTATAACGTAATTAACAAAAAGTAAACTGTCGGATTACTTACAATCGTTACAATCGTTACAATCGGAGCCTAGGGGCCGAGGAGCCCTCCTCGCCTCCGCTACCACCGAGCCCAGACGACATCATCACAATCAGCATCATCATCCTCGCCTTAATACCTGAAGGAGACATTTGCTGTAAAAAAATATTTTATTAGTACAAATCAAAATGAATTAGAATAAGACATGCGAATATGTACAATTACTACAAATCCAAATGAATTGTTACTGTTTAACACCTCAATTCTGAATTCCAAAACAACAGCATCTCGCTCATAATATGTACAATTACTAAAAATCTTAAACATCCCCACCCCCACCCCTACTGCCCACACACACGCACACTACACAAGAGTGAAAATGATAAAGTACAAATCAATTAAAAGCATTAAAAATGGATTGATAAAGTACAAATCGAAATATTTATTACAAATTAAAAAATTGTTTCAAATTCGGGTTATCATAAAAAATGGATTGATATTCGGTAGGAGCAGCCAAGTCATCCATACTACTATTTAGACGCTTTGGCGCGTGTAGGACAATTGACCACGGCTCGTTGTTGATATAATCCGAGTAAAACACTTGGTTAACCTTTTGAAATGCACAAACAAACGGCTCATCGCTCATGTGGTCGTTGCTCTTCAACTTGGACAAGTGATCAAATTGGTGACACGGTCAACTTTACAGGCATTTTTATCCTCAACTCTTACCCAGTCACAGTAAAATACAACCTCTTTGAAGCTTATATAATCAAATTCAAATATATTTCGAATTACACCACAATAAGTCATTTCAGCTTCAACGAGGTTTTTATCTTTTACGCTCGCTCGAAAGAAAGCAAGAGCCTTGTATGAAATGCCCGAGTTCTGTACATTTGTACTTTTCTCGTACACTTTTGCGCCGAATACATAACTATTCAATCGATATTTTTTATACTCTTATGCCACGAACAAGGATCCAGTGGCTAGACGAGCAAGCCTTGATGTTGCATCACCCGTCTTTAAGAGATGAGAATATAGATAAATTAATTAGATTAGTTGTAAAGTTAAAGTGTAATGTAACGTTATATAACGACCATTTTCATTATAATTACCTCTTGTGACAACCACAACCTAAATTCGCTGTCTGATTGTACCATTATTTTTCGTCTTTTATTGTTCTCACAGGCTTCATATTTTCTGCATATTACAAAATTAAACTTACTGAAATATTCTAAAATAATGTTAAATATTAAAATAATCTAAAATGTTCTAAAATAATGTTAAACATTAAAATAATTTAAACTTACTTTTTCCATTCTTCGACATCTTCATGTGTGTCAAATAGATAACGAGCTGCTTGTTCATGTTGCAAACTCGTTAATTTCACTCGTTTTCCCATCACATGACCACCATAGTCGACAAACTCATCAGTGTCATCAACACTGGTCGAGATTTTCATATCTAGGTTCATCACAAATCGGATAACGATCGAGATTTTTATACTCCTTTCGGTATAGTATGCAGTCATGCACACAAGCATGAATCGATTTATACTTCATTCCCAAACCTTTCAAATTGTTCTTCATAATAGGATAGCTATTTGTAAGCGTATTCTCCTTGGGTAGTAACCCCTTCACCCATTTCAGAATTCTTATCACGCTATTGACAGGAAAACCGTACTGCGTCTTCAAACTATGCAAACCAACCATGGCATGTAAAGTTGTTTGATCTTTCTCACATCCAGAGTATAACAGTTGGGTCGCCTTAAATTTTAAACTTTGGTAGTCATCGTCAAGGTTTATCGTGATATCTTCACGAGCACTTGAACCTTGTACATCATCAGTAACCTCATTCTCCTATGCTTCATAAACTCCGTACGCATCATCAACTAAATCCTCTAACATGTTATGATCTACATCGTCCCCTTCTACATCTATCCTACTTGTTGAAGGTTGTTGTGAAGGTTGTTTGGGGACAAAAGGAACTTTTAATTCACCGTGAAAACTCCAAAATCGATAACTATCTTGCATACCCGATCTTAACAAATATAGTTCAACTATTTTCCACTCAAACACCTTACCATTCTTACACCTAGCACACGAACACGGAAACTCTTCATCATTATGACATCTCTTTGCCTATTTCACAAATTCATTAGCACCTCTGCGAAACACCCCCCCCCCCATTCTATTTGTCTCACCCATCCACTCTTTGTATTTCGGATATCCCATCACAGCTACCATAACTAATCACCTATTAAAGGTAAGAAGCGTATATTCATGGATTAGTATAAACAAAACTTAGATTTATAGTATGTTTCATTTAATTATGTCTTATTTATATTCGATTTTTAAATTTCAAATTCAAATTCAAACTTAGATTTATAGTATGTTTCATTTAATTTCTATTTCCTCCATCTCCTCTAAAGGGTGAGTGGTCCTATCCCATTCAAGACCGCATATTTCTGTAATATACTTAACAGCTGATGCACAATGTTACGATTTGAGAAAAATTCGACAGCATATCCCCGTAGTTCTCCAAGACACGACGTAGATTGGCAAGTGTGAGTATTATTTCAATTGATCAATTGAAATAACAGTCACACTTGTCAATCTAGTATGTACCCAGAGAACATTAAGATATGACTACAGAACTTCCTCCAAAAGTAACAACTGTAAGCCACTAAGAATATTATTATACAGAAATTATGCAGTCCCAAACTGTCCAAACGGGACAATTCGAGAGATCTCATTACAGGGGTAATGACTCTCGAACGGGTCTAAGGGCTATTGAATGCGTACGCATAAGAACTAGAAGGCTAGTATCTATGCGCACTATATGTAATTTCAAGTATGTTTCATTTAATTATCCTACTATATATATATTGTTCGTTATACAAAGTGATTTTTAAAAAAAGTTGAAAAATCCCACCCCCATATGGACAATAATCCAGTGGTCATGCCACTTTTAAAATTAAACAACCGAACATCGATTCACTATAATCTAACCGCAATGGCAACAACAAATATGTATCCCGTACTCCTTCTAATTCATCTACTCAATTAATTCTTTTCATTAATTAAACTAACAATTAAATTATATAATTATTAATTTACTAATTTACAATGAGGGGCAATCCTACTTGCATATAAAAGGGGCAATAATTATTAATTTACAAAAAAAATTAACAACCAATCAATCAATTCTTTTACAAGGGGCACTACTATATTTAATAAACCAATAAAAATTTAATTTTAAAAAATACACACACGCACATATACACCCCTGCCCCCCCCCCCCCCACTGCCCCTGCCCACCACACGCACACACACACACACACATGTACACACACATGTATATATACACACATAAACACACACACACACGCGCGCACATACCCTCCTCCCCTCCCCCCAGCCCTACTGCCTCCCCCCCCCCCCACACGCACATTTACACACATATATACACACACACACATATACATACACATATACATAAATGGGGTAGAAATAGAGAGAAAACATACAAAAGTTGTAGAGAGAGATAGAGAAGCCGCTAGAGAGAGAGAGAGAAATGGGGAGGACAAATTCGGTGGGAAAAAAAGAAGGGGGAGGTTTTTTTTCAATGACAGAATTGTCACGGACGTGTCACGGTCAATGACCGTGACAAAAACGCGTGTTTTTTGTCACGGTCATTGACCGTGACAAACCTAGCCGCTAAAAAGGTGACAATTTTACCATTTTGGTGTAGTGAATGTAAATATCTTAACTCTTTACGATTTAAAAAATTTCAAAAAAGTGTTATGTGTTTTTACACAAAACAAACTTGTTTAGGTTATCAAGAATACACATTTAACAACAAATCAACAATTTAAATTCAAACTATTAGACGCATGTCCAGGTATAAAATTTCAAAACACAGCAGTTTCAAATCACCAGCCTGCATGGCCAAGCATAGTATAAATATGCATATATAGAAATAACAAAGTTAATAATGAATGAAGTTGTTCTAGTTCTAGGATTGAGGTGGAGGAGCTATTGTCATACTCATATGGATACGGTAGCATGAGTTTTTACTAAGCGATTGGATATTCGAGCTGTTGTTCGTCAATATGAAGGTCGTGCACAAATTAGATATTGGACTTTAATAGCCAAAAGAGAAATGATAATTTCTAGACACGGTTACATGCACATTCAAGATTCCATTTAAGATGTTCAATTCATTGATCAATTGGATTCGAGTTTATTCATCAATCACTCAAGCTAAGAGAAAAAACTTTGTCTTGATAGTAATATATAGACTCAGTTTGCCACATTAAAAAAGAAGTTGTAAACTTGGAACTTTGTTGATAATGAATCCTTCACTATAATCCAACTCACAATTATCATCACCACCAAGCCCTTTTCAGTAAATTTGGAAAGTCCATATCATACCGAGTATCTGCACACGCTTGTTGATCAAGTGGAAATCACTTTTCTAAAGACCGCATTAAGTGACCTAGCGATATTATATAACATAATTTTTTTTGTAGAAGAAAATAAAAATCGGGGAATTATTTTTTGACTCATGGATATGAAACTAGACGCATACACACATATAAAGAGATATGCAGATGTGATGAATACTTGTTGCAATTCAGCCATCAAGTATAAAAGTTGAAGTTATGTTAGATATGAATCTTCATTTCCTATTGGTGCTAGTGAGTTTTACTGAAATGTAAATATATATTGTTGGTCTTTGGTGTTAAAAAAAGGACAAGGACTAGAAGTAAGCTCCAATTATTATTGGAACCATGTTCTTAGAATTAAGTATCAGTTATGATGATACCCTAATTCGCAATTGGTGGGAAATAGATATTCAAACTCCCTAAATTCCCCCAAGGCAGAGCAGAGGTCCCAAGGTATGCCTCAGACCTCAAATTGACTACTATTTGCCTTGTAAAGCCTCTGTCACTCCCAAGGTTGGGCTATGGTACTATAGTATATCTCAATCGTGCATTCTGCCCCTGGTAAGGTTAGTTGTTCTAGCACACCTCCTCAAGTAAGCTTAGAGACATAAGGACATAATTGTCCGCTAGAATCTACGAATTATCGGAGTTGTCCTAGATCACATATGATATGGTGTATACCGATACATTGACACGTCTACACACGATCATGCATAACTTCCTCTATCCGAATCATTGGCAACATGCTCATCATCACGAACCTATCATCTTCAAAACGCGTCACATTCATCTCCAACCGGTCTCCACTACTCCACTATGTTAATGGTATTATTTTATTTGGAGTTCTTAATATTCACATTTACATTTGGGAGACATTTTATTCGATTTATCAACTGATTTTATTTTATCAAAAATAAGGTTGGCATTTAAATAAAATTAATTTTTTCCACCAGCCGTACAAACGACATGCACATGTGGTTCCAAGGGTAGTTTAATGACCCTGGTCGGATTTGGATGAAACGAACATGTACTGTTTTGTTTTTTAGCTGGTAGTTTCTTATATCGTTCGATCCCTCATCTAATGACATCTTGATGTCGTTCTAACGACCCTAAGAAGTCGTTCGAATGACATGCCGCCACTTAAAAAAATTATTTGCCTATAAATACCTGCTCTCATTAGGCATTTTGTAAGACTTTTTAACTCTGCCTTTTGCAGACCTGTTGCACTTTATGTATTCATTTTTAAAGGCTAAAAACACTTTTGATTCACTCAATCCTCCCATATTATATCTGTGAATCATTTAGAAACCCTTATAGACATATTATCTCATTCTTGGAGTGATACTTGTGGAGAAGTTGTCTCCACTGTTGTTCTTGGAGTTCTCGTAGGATCTCTTACTAAAGACAATGAACCGAGTCATGAAGGTATTTGTCTTTCAAAACGTCTGTATTTCTATATGTATATGTAAGTCGAGGTTTACGTACAATAGTGAAATATAAAGGTATTACCCCTTTTAGGGGATTTTTCTTGAAATTGCTTTTGTGATTATTGGATTGCATGTTAGATAGATTTATCACTTTCAATCACTTAGTTGCATGTTCTATGCTTAATTAAAACTGGTTATAAAATTAGAGTTTAATTAATTAAGTTGTGCCATTGAACCAAAGCGCACCCTCAAATTGGTATCAGAGCCATTTACACAATTCTACCGGGTATTTTTTTCGAAATTTTTTTCTTGATATTAATTTTCTGAAAAAAATAATTTTTGAAAAAGCCAAGTTCAATGGATAACTTATATAATCGAATGTAAGTTTTTTATGGTACAAACAATGTTTATTGGAAAGCCCACATGAAATCAACTTTAAAGGCTATTGATGAACATGTCTGGTTAATTTGTGAAAAAGGGTGGACTCCTTCCACTATCACCGTAGATAATGTGACCAATCCTAAACCTATGTCTAACTAGACTGATGCTGAATTTAAATGTAGCACTTATAATTTATGTGGCCTCAGTGAAATTTTTGGGGCCGTCTCTCCCGATTAGTTCAGATGTATTTTGACGTGTACCACGTTAAAAGAGGCATGGGATATCCTACAGCTTACACACGAAGGCACAAATGTCGTTAAGGCATCTAAACTGCAAAATTTAACTACTCAGTTTGAAACTATAACCAAGTTTGAATCTAAAAGTTTTGATGAGTTTTATGCACGTCTGTCATATATTGTTAATACCAGCTTTCTTGGTGACAAAATTCCTGATAGAAGAGTAGTTAAAAATATATTAAGTTCATTACCTGCCCGTTTTATCCCAAAAGTCACCGTGCTTAATTATTTAGGAATGTTAGATTCTCTTAGGTTAGAAGAGCTTGTAGGAGTCGTCTAGAAAGAGAAAGGAGTTGTCAAAAAAATGAAGTGTCGTCCAATTCTAAGTACAACTTTGATTTATATGATTTATCCCTTTTTGCTAAAAAAATTCAAGAAATTTCTCAAACTAAAAGGTAATGGAAATTTTAATGATAAAAAGAGTTTTGAGAAAAATAAAAATGGGAAGAAATTTGAAAAAGAAAAAAAGGACACCCCAAAGAGAGAGGAAGAGAGGTGTTATGACTTTGATGGGAGAGGTCACAAAGCATATGAGTGCCTAACTAGGTTAAAGCATCAAGTTAAGGGCAAATCCGCCTTAAATGTCACCCTTAGTGACGAGAGCGAGGTCGAGTCAGTGGATTCAGGAGAAGAATCACCGCATGAATGTAACTTCACCGCATTCACAACTAATCATATGAGTACTTCTAGTACACCTCACGACAATGAGGAAGCTACTTCACAAGGACACCTCGACATTGAAAACGATGTGAGTGAGGGTGGGGATGCTGAAAGTGAGAGCGAGTGTGACATAAAGCACGCCTATGCTAACTTATACATTGAGTCCTTTAAAACGAAAAGCAAAACAAAAGGTTAGCAACTTGCATCTTTACGCTAGAGAAGGATTTAGGAGAGACGAGAGAGAGGGAGTCCTCCGTTAGCATGTTCTTGAGAGAGAGAGAGAGAGAGAGAGAGAGAGAGAGAGAGAGAGAGAGATTTTAGAGAGAGAGTGTATGTTAGTGAGAAAGAGAAATGGAACTTGATCAAATAAGTGGCTAGTCTTACGAGTAAGCTCCTTACATCCATGGAGACTCGAAAGAAACTTGAAGTCCTTGTAGCCCAACTCACTCGTGATCTCGAGAGAGCTCGGGAGGTCAAGGTAAATATTGAGGACACATTTGGGAAGATGGAAAAGATGTTCCTTTGCCCCATATTAGGGTTTGGTGAGAGTCAGGGAATAGGTAACGACGATGCTTCCACGTCACATGTCGCACCAGAATCGGTTCCTAAATTCATTGTGAATACTTATGGCCCTCAACCAAGACCCCAAAGGAAAGTTTTACCAAGAAAAGCAAATCAAGGTTAGCCTAAGACTGTTTATTTTTGCACTTATTTCAAGATAAAAGGTCATTTTAGGGAGTTTTTCTATAGTTTGAGTCGGACTTGATGTACACATACTCCGTCGCATCACATTAGCAATTTTGCTAGCCTTAAAAAGTAGGTTAAGTGTGTTGTCGCCACTTCTCACAGTTTAATGGAAGTGTTCCAACGGATGTCTTTGCCATCAGTGGATACTTCTAACTTCTCGACTAGACCCAACAATGACAGGGGTAAATAAAAGGTCATCACTACTTGGGTGCCTAATCATGAAGAGAAAGACCTTGTTGTCCATGCAACTCTTAAGGCTAATAGTATCTCCCAATTATTTTTTGATAGTAGTTTCTCCAGGCATATGACTGGTGACGTCTCATTTTTTAACAACCTTGAGGATCACAAGGACAATAAAGTCACCTTTAGAGATGGGAGTAAATCTAGCATTATAAGATGAGGTAGAGTAGAGATACCCGATTTCCTAAGCTAGATAATGTTTAGTACGTCAAAGATTTGAAAGCAAACCTTCTCAGCATTAACCAGCTATACGACATAAACTTTACTGTAAAGTTTGATCAGAACGAGTGTAACATTTATGATCAAGCAGATAAAGGCAGAAGATAACTGTTATGGGATTATGCCCAAGTCCTCATTTATGTGCAACAGCACCACGATCCTCATTTGTGTGCAACAGCGCCACGATCTCTTTTATGGATCGATGGCATCAATGTCTAGGTCACGTTAACTTTAGAGATTTAAAGCGTTTATCGAATAAAGACCTAGCACGTGGCTTGCCATCACTTAGAAAGCCAACTTTCACGATTTGTGGTCCTTGCCAGCGTGGAAAACCTGTATGTAGTCCCCATCAAAAGTTGAATTCCATTACCACTTCACGTGTGCTTGAGCTAATTCACACGGATCTTATGGGTTATACTCGTGCTGTGAGTCTGGGTGGTAAGAGGTATATCCTCATGATGGTTGATGATTTATATCGTTATTCAATAGTTGGTTTCCTGAGATGTTGTAGAGTTTCTTATAACCAAGTTTCATGTCTTACAAAATCAACACGGTGTCACTATCTTCAGAATGCGTAGTGATAATGGCACATAATTTAAAGAAGCAAAGGTGGATCATTACTGTAATAGCCTCGGAATTTAACATGATTTTTTTACCGTGAAAACTCCTACGAAACATGGGATTATTGAGAGGAATAATCGGATGATTCAGGAAATGGCTAGATCTATGCTTCTCGGTCAAGGAATTTCTAGAAGGTTTTGGGCAGAGGTGGTGTCTATCACATGTCACAAGATAAATAGGGTATATTTTTGTCCACACACATTTCAGATGTCATATGAATTGTGAACAGGGAAGAAGCCCAACCTTTCATATTTCCGTGTCTTTAGGAGTAAATGCTACATCCCGAGGGATAAAGAGCAATTAGGAAAGTTTGACTCCCAGAGCGATTAGGGAATTTTGTTAGGATATTCATTGAGGAGCAAAGCTTAACGAATTTTTAACCTGAACATCTCTAAGGTTACGGAATCAATAAACATCATTGTTAAAGATGACGAGATGACGACATTTGTTGATCATGTCCATTTGTGTAAGGATGATACACCCTTCACGATTATCCTATTGTTCCTCACACACTTAGGGTGGACCTTACTCCTAACTTAGGGGATAAACCTGCTTGGGGTCGCAAGAGTCACGACCCTTACATCATTTAAGGAGATCCCAACTTAGGGGTTAAGACTCGTGCTCAGCTAGAAAACGTTGTTAGCTTTCTGTGCTACACGTCCAAAGTCGAGCCCAAGAATATCAAATAAGCACTCAAAGATGACCATTGGATATTCTCTATGCAGGAAAAGTTGCTTCGGGTTAAAAAGAATGATATCATGAAACTTATCCCCTGACCTAGTGAGAAGAATGTGATTGGTACTAGGTGGATCTTTAAGAATAAGATGGATAAGAATGGTACCATTATATGTAAAAAGGTTAGGTTAGTCCTTCAGGGATACACACAAATTGAGGGTGCAGACTTTGAGGAGAAATTTGCTCCTGTTGCGAGGCTTGAGTCCGTCCGCCTACTCCTCACCATCGCATGTCATTTACGCTTCAAGCTATATCAGATGGATGTAAATAGTGCCTTTCTGAATGGCATTCTATAGAAGAAGGTTTAAGTGGAAAAATCGAAAGGGTTTAAAGACCCTAAGCACCCTGGACACATTTATTATCTGAGGAAAGCCTTGTATGGTTTGAAATAAGCACCTCAAGCTTGGTACGAGAGACTTACTTCTTATCTCTTAGCCCGTGGCTTCAAGAGAGTAGGAGTAGATAAAATGTTGTTTGTTAGAAGAGGAGAAGGTGTTATTTTGGTTGCCCAGGTCTATGTGAACGACATAGTCTTTAGATCCAATGAAGAGTAAGTTCGAGATGAGCATGGTTGGTGAGATTACATTTTTCCCTGGACTCAAGGTTCGTCGGTTAGAGGATGGGATGTTCATCTCCCAATCTAAGTATGCAAGAGACCTTGTGAATAAGTTTGGGTAAAACTTCGCTAAGCATTATTCCACCCCCATGAGTACCTCAACGAAGCTTACCAAAGATACTTCAGGCAAGGACGTAGATCAAACCTTGTATCAAAATATGATTCATAGTCTTCTTTACTTGACTGACAATCGTCTTGACATTGCCTTTAGTGTTGGAGTCTGTGTGCGATATCAGGCGTTCCCTAAAGATTCACACTTACATGCTTTGTATTATCAAATAAGTTAGTTGGACTCTCTCATACGGCATTTGGTATTCCTTTTATACTGAAGATCATTTATCTGCCTATTTGGATGTCGATTGGGCTGAGGATGCAGATGGATGTAGGAGCACTTTAGGTGGGTGTTTCTATTTTGGTACTGCTCTTATCTCTTGGTTGAGCAAGAAGAAGAACTCCATCTCTTTGTCCACTGCGGAGGCTAAGTACACTGTCGTCGGGAGTTATTACACACAACTCTTGTGGATGGAGCAAATGTCGGAGGACTATGGGATATCACATGACACCGTGACTATATCTATTGATAACATGAGCGCGATACACATATCCTACAATCCATTCCAGCATTCGCACATAAAACACATTAGAATACGCTAGCATTTTATTGGAGAACTAGTAGAGCAGAAGGTCGTATCCTTGAGTTTTGTGACTACCGACCGCTAATTAGCCAATATCTTCACGAAACTTTTAGACGCCCCTAGATTTGAGAGTCTTCGAAAGTCTTTAGGTATCTGCACAGTTGACTGATGGTTGGTTACTTTGTCTTGTATAGGATGGTTTTTCACCTGCATATTTTTGGTTCCTATTGCTAGACGGTATCATTTGTATTATTATTGTATTATTTTTTCCTTTTTCATATTTTAGAAAATCCAAAAAGATTTTCATTTTTTTTTTGAAAAAATTAGAAAAATACAAAAATATTTGTATCTTTTAAGAAAAGAGAAAAATACAAAAATATTTTTGATTTTTAAGGGAAATAAAAAAGACAAAAATATCTTGTTTTTATAAAAATTTTGAAAAACACAAAAAGATTTTTGTAGTTTGTTTACACCTTTATGGATGGACATTTAGGATGGCCAAGTCACCACATCATTCCATTGTCCACGTGACTATTTGGTAATGTTTTGAGATACAACTTCATTTCATCCATATGCTTTGTAATGTTTGGAGTCATTGAGATGTGACCTAGTTGTTTGACTCATTGTCTCCTTTAATGCACACATGCACGAATTTATTTGATTTTTGTACTTGTCTATCACATGTTGGTAAAAAATATTTTCATCTCAATCCTATCTTAAGATGAACCAAATGCAATAAAACGAGTCAATGAAAGTAATGAATGTAAGAACCGTTGCCCGTGAGAGTTTAATTACTATTAAAAAGATAATGAGTGAACACGGGAAAGGGTTGCGAGAGGCATGTGAACTCGTCGTGAAAGCCACCGTTTTAAAAGAACCCAAGAAAAAATTAAGGCAATAAAAAGAAAAATATGCCAAAATGGGGCCAATAGGAAATCTCTTAAAAAGATAATTTAACACCTCACACGAAAAATAAAAAGACTTATTATTTATGAGGGAGTTTGGTTGGAAATCAACAGTTTTGCACGTTCTGACAAACTCTCGAAAAAAGCATTACATAGTTTTAGATGTTATTGGTGTGAAAATCATTTTAGACTTTGATTTGTCGATTCGATTGAGTCAATTTCCTATAAATTCACCTTTTTACACCTGAGGACGATTTTGAGTTCATTCGTTAGGAATACCCAAAATTCATCATGCACATATGATTATGAATGTTTGAGTTGATTTTTCTATCAAACTTGTTCACACCCCTACACTGACACTTTCATCGACTTGGTTATCTTAGTGTAAATTCATGGTGTGGTTTTTGTTGTATATTATTTTGTGAGAAAAAAATTGAAAAATTCAAAAAGAGAAAGTTATTTATTTGTGACACACTTCGTATTTATTGTTTATGATTTCTTTCGTTGTCTATTTGGGACATCATAAAAGAGGGGGAGAACGAATTATGGGGGAATGGGAAAGGTTGATTATTTAATGATTTGCTTGTGCTTAATTAATTTATCATTTTATTTTAAACTTTTGCGCGTCACGAGTATTTATTTATTATCTCGTGTGTGTAGGTTCAATTTGAAGATCATAAATTTGACACACCCTGATGATGACAAAGAAATCTTAGAGATTTGAAGTTTTGAAAATTTTGAAGATTTCAAGACATGTATTTTCATATTTCCATTTGAGGGTTTTGGGGAATATTAGATTGTATGTCTTAGGTATTTTTTTTTGCATAATTCGAATATTTTTATGTATGTATCGGCATAGCCATAGGGGGGAATTTGTAAGGACATAATTTCCCGCTAGAATCTAGGAATTATCGGAGTTGTCTAAGATCACCTATGATATGGCATATGTTGATACATTGCCACATCTTACTACACCAAATCTGCCCATTTGTCAAGGTCATTGACCTTGACAAATCCAACTTGTCAAGGTCAATGACCGTGACATTTCGAGGCGAGACAACTTTTTTTGTCACGGTCGTGTCGCGATCAATGACCGTGACACGTTTGTCACGGTTTATAACCATGACAAAGCCGTGCCCCTTTTAAAAAAATTGTCACGGCCATTGACCGCGACACGTCCGTGACAACCTTTTGTCACGGACGTGTCACGGTCAATGACCGTGACAATTCTGGGCAGAATTAAAAAAAAATCTGCTGGGCAGTATGGCCACTGCCACTGCCCAGCAGTATATTTGTACCTGTTATAGCAACGTCGTACCTGTTCCAAACATCATATATCCAAACAAACTAAAGATAATGCAAATATATATTCATGACGATATAATCCAAATATTCAAAATAGAAATAATATACATGACGATATAATCCAAATATAATTAAAATGGACAAACTTAAAAATAATGTTACTACTTGTCTTGGGTAAATGTGAGGAGGTGAGTAGGCCACACGACATACGAATTGACGCACCCACTAATATACATCGTGCCGCATTGTTCGCGCAACCACAATAGGGAGTTCTCCTTCCCGGGTATGACATGCGTGACGAGCACCCTGGACTCCATCTGTTAAAGCGCACGTCCATGAACTATTCCACCCTCGACGATATTCGGGTCCCTCAACCCCCGCCCTATCCGCTGGCCATCAAATACGTCCAATATGAACACGCTCGGCCAACCAAGTGTCGACAATGGTCTGTTGAAGGGCGCCAAATAGGGAAGTGGATCATCGAAGTACGAACGTGTCGGTGATGAAGCAGCGAGGTCCATATACTCGTCATCCTGCGCCTCGTCCTCCCGCCCCTCCTCCTCCACCGCCTTCTACTTCCCTTTCCCTTTCCCTTTACGGTCCCCGCCCAACGTACGCTTCATGAATGCGTACATATCTTGGACCGTCGCCTCCAAATGGGACAGCTTCGCGTCGTGTGAATCCACCGTTCGAGCCAACCCGGTGTCGCTCGTCTCCAATCCGATGATCCTAGATTTGGCCACCCGCGAGCTCACTCCCCTTGTCCTCCCCTTGCGATCAGAGCCAAGCACTTGGCTGAGTGCGTCTGTGGACAAAGATGCCTTGTCGGCATCAGACTGCGACTCATGCACTTCCTTAAGCTTTGCCTGAAACGACAAAAAGCACATGATTAGTAAAATAAGTAAACTAAAAAATTATAATGTAATTAACAAAAATTAAACTGTCGGATTACTTACAATCGTGGCCGCGACGCTCGGGGACACCTCCTTGTCCTTCCCCTTCTTCGTCCGAAGAGCCACATAAGTATCGAGCCTATGTGGCTTACCCCCTGGCCCACTCCCTACCCCCTGAAATAAAATAAAGTAAAGTAAAATTAGTATCGGCCCCGCAAAGTAAAATAATGAAGAATAATATATTTCTGTAGTTATAGAAAAATTAAATCTTACATGCATCCTATGCTCCACCTCGGCGTAAGAGGTCCGGCCGGAGTAGTGCACGTCCGTCTTTTTTGCCCGATTTTCCCTCCCCGATTGACGAGATGCCAATTATTGATCCTCGATCTCATTGTCAATGAACTTCTGCCATTGTGCCAATGAGATCGGCTCCTTGGGCGGGACGGATTCACGCCATTGGATAATCGACTCTCTTGTTTTCCCAAAATACCGTGCCCGCATATTTTTTTTTCCACGACTTGAGTTGCTCCCTAATCTGCTCCAAGACGGGATCGCGTAGCTTTGGATCTAAGTTGAATTGTTCATGTCCAACAAATACAATGTTAGTTGCGAATAAATATAAATATAAATATAAATATAAATATAAATATAAATATAAATATAAATATAAATATAAATATAAATATGAAATTGAAATTGAAATTGAAATTGAAATTGAAATTGAAATTGAAATTGAAATTGAAATTGAAATTGAAATTGAAATATTCATATAAATATAAATATAAATATATTACCTGTAGTGCCGCCCAAACAGCTAACTTGAGCTCATATGGCACCTCCTTCCAACTCATAAACCCCGGGTCGATGACCGTCTTTAGCAGCTCGAGGGATCTCGCTAATAGCTCCGACTTGTTCTCGACGGTAATCCCAAAATTTCCATATTTGGGGAGCCTAGGGGCGGAGGAGCCCTCGTCGCCTCCGCTACCACCGAGCCCAGACGACATCATCATAAACAACATCATCATCTTCGCCTTAATATCTGAAGGAGGCATTTTTGCTGTAAAAAAATGTTATTAGTACAGATAAAAAAAAATGTTAATAGTACACATACACACACCCCTACCCCACCCCCACCACACACACGCACACGTCATGCCACTTTCAAAACTAACCAACCCAACATTTCATCAATTAAACTAACAATTAAAGTATACAATTATTAATTTACTAATTTACAAGGAGGGACAATCCTACTTTCATATGAAATTGACACTAATTATTAATTTACTTTCATCTAAAACTAAACAATTAAAATTACAATTAAAGCTATACAATTTCTTAATTAAAGATATACAATTGTTAAAATTGTCCCTCCACACACCCCACACCCCACCCCCACCCCCACCACACCCCTTGCCCCCTCCCCCCGCCACGCACACACCTACGCACACACACACGCACCTCACCCCCCACCACGACCCCCTCCCCCATCCCCACCCCACCCCCCACCACACCCCACCCCCACTACCCCCCTCCCCCACCACACACCACCATACACACACCTACACACACACACACACACACCCCACCACCCCACCCCCTCCCCCCACCACGACCGTGACAACTACATTTATTGTTTATTAATAAAATTATGACATGAGATAATTATAATTGGAGCATAAATTTCATTATCATAAAGGGATAAATCCAACCAAGTACAGAGATTCTACAAATTAAAGTGAGAATTAAATTTAAGACTTTCTAACAACATGCATGTGTACGGATTCTACATAGTTGGGCACGAAAGTAACTAATGATATTCCTAAAAACATACAATTGGCAATATTTTGTGAATTTACTAAACTTTATATAATATTATCAAATTCTGTTAAAAAATTATCTAGGGTTTTACCTAATTGAATTAATTTCATGAATAAAATTATTATCAATTTAAATATTTATATAATTAAATTTAACATATGAATTCTAGAACTTTTCTAACATTTACACAATTTTAACTATCACTAACATTTACACCATTCTAACCATCACTAACATTTACACATATATATACACACATACACATATACATATACACACATATATATACACACATACACATACATATAGAAATGAAAGAGAAAGAGAGGAAAAAAAATATACCTTAGAGAGAGAGAGAAGAGAAATCGCGGATGAGAGAGAGAGAGGGGGAAAATCAGAAGAGGTGGGAAAAAAGAATCCTAGGGATTTTTTTACTACAAAAGTTGTCACGGTCGTGTCAAGGTCATTGACCGTGACACAAATCTCGCGTTTTGTGTCACGGTAATTGACCTTGACACGACCGTGACAAGTAAATTTGTCACGACCTTGTCACGGTCAAAGATCGTGACAATTATGTGTCACGATCGTGTCAAGGTCAATGACCGTGACACAAAACGCGAGATTTGTATCACGGTCAATGACCTTGACAAGGGTGACCGGCTGAAAGGTGACAATTTGACCATTTTGGTGTAGTGTCTACACACGATCATCCATAACGTCCTCTATCCAAATCATTGGCAATGTGCTCATCATCATGCACCTCATCTTCAACGTGCGTCACATTCATCTTCAACCAGTCTCCACTACGTTAATGTATTATTTGGAGTTCTTAATATTCGTATTTATATTTTGGAGACATTTTATTCGATTTATCAACTGATTTTATTTTATCAAAAACAAGACTGGCATTTAGATAAAATTAATTTGCGCCAATAGTCGTTCAAACGACATGGCATTGTTGTTCAAGCAACATGGCATTGTCATTCGAAGGGTCATTTGATGCCCCTGATCGAATGTGGATCAAACGAACCCATACTGGTTTGGTTTTTAGTTGGTCGTTTCTTAGATCGTTCAATCCCTCATCTAACGACATCTTGATGTCATTTTTACGACCCTAAGAATTCGTTCAAACGACATGCCTCCAGCTTGAATTTTTTATTTTCCTATAAATACCTACTCTCATTAGGTATTTCGTAAGAGTTTTTAACTCCGCCTTTTGCAAACCTGTTGCACTTTAAGTCTTCACTTTTAAATGCTAAAAACACTTTTGATTCACTCAATCCACCAATATTATATTTATGAATCGTAAAGAAACCCTCATAGACATATTATCTCATTATTGGAGTGATACTTGTGGAGAAGTTGTCTCCATTTCTGTTCTTGGAGTTTTCGTGGGAGCTCTTGCTGAAGAAAACGAATCGAGGCCTGCGGGTATTTGTTTGTCAAAACGTCTGTATTTCTCTATGTTTATGTAAGTTGAGATTTACATACCGTAGTGAAATAAAAAGGACTTGCCCCTTTTCGGCGATTTTTCCTGAAATTTCTTTTGTGATTTTTAGATTACATGCTAGATATATTTATCGCTTTTAATAACTTAGTTGCATATTCTAGGTTTAATTAAAACTGGTTATAAAATTGGAGTTTAATTAAATAAGTTGTGCTATTGAACCAAAGAGCACTCTCAAGAGACCATAATGTTAAGGTTCCATCATGATCGGCGCTCAGAAATGACCTTAGATTGAAGGAAAATGACCTCCTGAGGTCACACAAGACTCAGTCATAGGATGTGGTAGTACGTGGCACTTCAGGATCGATTTCAATCAAGTCCACGACCATCCCAGACCCATTGGACCTCTCGTAAATCTCCTTCACTATCCATCTCCACTTGTATTGATTCCTCCGAACGTGAATTAAATGCACTGAACAACCATATTACACCACATATTAATACTTTGTCAAGCACTCCTCAAATTTGCTGACATCGACAGACCTCAGGGAACCTCAACCATGTTGTGACAGTCCACCAGTTCTCACTCTAAGGTTTCTCCTATAAATAGGAAGTTGGAGGAATGTGAAAGGGGATTAATCTCTAGCATTTAAAGAGATTAAGGCATTAAAGCAATCAGAATTGCCAGCTTTCTAAGAATACACAAGTGTTTACACTTCGCTCCACACTCACAACCCACTATTGTGGGCTTATATATTTAACTTGGACTAGTTCCATTGCTTACACACTTTGTATATATTGTAGAGACCTAAATCAGTACCTTGCCAACCTTAGAGAAGTCATTCTCCTTTGTGCGGTTGACAAAGGCCGTAAGACCTCATAATATATTTACCAAATCTCAAGAGATCTTCTGGACTCCAATACTTCATTTATAATAACCAGTGTAACACTTTTAACAATGGAACTTAGACCCACCCTCATCTGAGGTCCAAATAACTTTAAATTATTGACTCTTACTTTAACACATCTCTCTTCTTACTCATCAGAGGTCCAGATGGGAGCAAATGTGTGTCTAAAGTCACTTATAATTTTAACATATATCAGTATGGCATCATCTATAAGAATGAAAAGTTCCATATCTTTTAAATACACACCTTGATCCCTTCAAAATGGTGACCAAAGCAGCTTTAAATCATTCCTTCAAAGAAATGAAGGCCCAGAAGAAAATTCTCCAAGAGAAACTGGCCACCATTCTCATTAGGCTCTCTTTACCCCCGGTGCTAAAGGAGCTAGTGGTACTGGGGAGAACATAGTAGTACCAGGTAGATGCCTAATATTAACTCATTCGATAGGTCCAAAAACCCCATCGATCACTTGGAAACTTACAGGTTGTTGATATTCCTTCAGGGTATTAGAGATGAGGTCATGTGTCAAGCCTTTCCTGCCACTTTAAGGGGAATAACTAGGCACTGATTTGCCAAGTTCAAAGCAAGGACCATTATAAGCTTACATGAACTGGTAAGATACTTTGTTAGTCATTTTATTTGAGCTCAAAAGATGAGGAAGCTTATCATTTTCCTTATCCACTTCAGATAGAAGGCTAGAAAATCCCTCAGGGATTACCCCAAGAGGTTGATTTGAACGACACCATTTGCATGGCCTCTTTCATCTCAAGCCTCACCTTAGAGGACTTATTGAGATCCTTTAACAAGATGCCCTCAAAGTCCAACTGAGCTGCTCGTAAGATCTCAGAAGTACATGTATAATGAGGATGATATATCAGTAAGACATGATATACCCTCTCCCAATTAGGGAAAGAGAAAATACATTTTCTCCTACCTTAAGGAAACCTCAAGAGTGACTGGTGCTAAGAATGAGAAGTAAGGGGCTAAGAAAAGTGGGCCTCCAGAATCCAAACACTTCACACCCCTCACAACCACTGTGGAAGAGGTCTTAATAGCTGTAAAAACTCAATACATCTCGCCTCAGCCAAAGCCCATGAGGATTGTGGAAAAAAAGACAAGTCCAAGTACTGTCGGTTCCACGGTGATCGTGGCCATAATATAAATGACTGCTTCTGACTGAAGGATGCCATCGAGGGGGTGATAAAGAGGGGATACCTCAAAGAATTTATGGCTGGACAAGGTCAAGACAATAACAACAAGACCATAAACAAAGATAATGTCCCCCTGATTGACGTCCAATGCATTTTCTGAGGCTTTGTTGATTGCAGGATTAATAAAATACACCCATGAAAAAATACCCATACGGGCAATACTCTGATTTCATGTAAAATTTTCTAATAACATATATATAATCAAAATAAGAAAAACTTATATTACTTGACCTGATTATATTTTAATACATGAGGAAGTTAAATCAATTAAATTTAATTTATTTTAAGTCAAATTAATAAAAATCTGATTTATATTACATTACAAGTCAATATATCCATTATGATGAATTATTCTAAATAAAAAAAATCATATATAATAATTTTAATATCAAATCACACATAGAAGGAGATGAGTCAAGGAAGAACAACATGCATGATTTATAACATGATAAAATTCCAAACCTAGAGAAAACAACCATGACTCCCTCTACTGATTAAAATAAAAAAAAATCCACTACAATCATAACAAAACATACAATTACATCAAGATAAAAAAGAATAAGACAAAAATTTACCTTAATTGAGAGTCCGCTCTTAGGCGAGACCTTCACTTATATCTTTTTTGACTCTTGAATAACCAGATAATTCTATCGTGAATGTGCAACATATAAGTGTAGTGACGTTCTAAAATGCAAAATTTGCATGAATTCACATCCAACATAAAAGTTACAAAACATATTATATTTACAAAATAAGCTTGCAAATATCAACAAAATTAAGTTTCCTGAAAAACTTATAAAACATATTTTCAAATATGAATTCATAATATCGATTCACATAGTTTTCAAGATTTATAAACATTAAGTACAAATTCGAAAAAATAGATTTCAAATATTTTTCTTTCCATAAAAGCTTTTTTAAGAAATATTAGAAAAGAAAAATAAAGCATGCATTTGCCAAAGCAAAATATTTATAGTAACAACATTAGATAGATTATCACAATAAGCATAAAACGACAACATGTAATATTCAAGAAAGAATAAAAACGACATCAACATTAAAATACTAAAACATTCTTTCTAAGATATTATGTATAACACTAACATGAACATTATCATGCCCACACACACACATATAATTTATTCTCGTACAAAATGTGTCATCTCTCTCTTCAAAATATATAATCTAATATCATGAGAGAAGTGCTGAAACATAAATCTAAAAATCATTTTTATCTTATCTCGAGATTATAATCCAAAAACTAATTATCCAGATTAAACATTAAATTTTATATTAGTTTCCAAAGATTGATGTTAATCAAATATTCAAGAGAAAACAGATCTATAAACATATTCAATAAACATTAAATATCCGGAGAGATTTCTGATTTTAACAAATATATATAATATGTAATACAAAAATCAGAATGTTAGATCACAAAAAAATATACAATAAAATTCAAATCTAATCATAACTAAGAGAGTTTAGTTTTTAATAAAAACGTTTGAATATTAAAGCATAAAAACTCTCTACTACGACACTAAAATCAACACTCTTCATAAGAGTGTGTTGTGTAAGATCAATAAGAGTTCCACAACAAAAACTAAAATGACAAGAGTGAACATGAAATCAAACAATGTTGAATTTGAAAAATATACACTATATCTCAAAATATTTTCTCTCGATTCTATATAGTATTCTCTCTAAAAATATGAAACCCCATTTTGTTTCTCAATCTAGAAATGTGACTGGTCTAAAAATTATAACCCTAACAACAAGTATAATAGGTAGGTGAGAAAAGAATACTCTAGAAACTCTAAGTAAATTAAGGGTTAGGATTTAATTTACCTAAATTTTAATCCTAAGGCTGAGAATGAAGCTAACTATTATAACAAATTAAAATTGGTTTATAACAACCTAAACTATTAAAACAAACTAAGATTATATTTAACAATCCTAAACCGCTCAAAGATTATCAATGAAAACAACGGTTGGTATAAACCTAACAAAACTTCAAACATATATAATCTGATGGTAAAAAGATAATGACAATTGTAGGACTAACGGTAAGCTAATGGTAATAATCTAGAAACTTCTAACGGAACGATTTATCTTACTAATAGGTGTAATTAAAATCTCATAGTCATATATGTGGTATAATTAACTTCTAATCCAACGGTCAAAATCGAAATCTTTATACCTCCAAACTTCCTATTACAATGGTGATGTTAGGACATATGATAATCCATTAACGAGAGCTCCTAACGGTACCAATCAAAATCTTACCAATGAAAAAAGGAATATCACCTAAATAAGTCAAAGACAGTTGGTGCCTTAATAGGAAACCAATCTTAGTAAACCTACAACTATGATCACATCAAAGCCTACGGAACTAAGCAATTAGTGCCTACAGCTAAGATGTGCATACAAACAAAGCCATAAAGGGTCGAAAAGATCGGTTAATAAATACAAGAGTTAAAGACCTACAAGTATAAGCGATTTAAATACAACAAGATCCCGCGTCTCCAAATAAATCCACTGGTATTAAACTATATGTAAGAAAGTAGTGGACTGCAACCTATGAGTTATAAAAGGACGACAACAATTAACCAAAAGAACAGAAGGCAATAGTTTGAACCAACTAAGGGACATGTACGCGAACCTATAACAGTGGGTACAATACTAATGGACATAGATACAAATAGAAAACGTCAGGGAAGAAAACGCGAATGTGTTTAACAATAATGTGCACAAAATGACATTTTATTAACATAAGAAAATGTTTAATAATTCAATTGACTTTCAAATTTATTTTGAAAATATAATATTAATTCTAAACAAAAATTAACCCAATTTTAATTTTAATGAAAAATATTTTAGAAACATATCAATAATATCAAGTATGCAATGCATGATTGCCTAAAAACGTGTCAAGTGTATATGTGCATCCACTCGCCTTTGTGCAGATATGATGGATGATTAGAGTCGGGTCTTGAGGAGTCTTGAACAGTTGAGTAGCGTTACATGATCTACCAAATAGAGTGGACTCAAACTAAAAAATATATTTTGACACAATATCCAAACTAGTTGAAACGCTTAAATGATATAGACTCAAGCAAGTCAAATATTTACGGTGTTTCAATTTCCCCCTTTGAGTATTTTTTACAAAACCCGTTGAGTATATTATGGGTACTATTAGGAAAAAAAAATCTTAAGTTCTATACAGCAATTACTAATATACCCAATCCCAAAATCCTAGAAAAATAAAAAATACAAGACTCAACTATACATAAATTACCCTAACACCTTCTTGTGATTTTCTGTATATAACTTGAAAACCAAACTCACAAGAACAAGTGTAAGATGTAAAAGAAAATAATAAATCATTAAAAACATGATAACAATAATATGATTCAAGAATCAAGAGTACTAGGAATGATGTACTATCTCCCCCCCCCCCCCCCCCCCCCTTTTATCTCAAATAGACAACAAATAATAAAATGATAACATGAATAAGAATAAAATAAAACTACCATAAGACATATAAACGGGTCTAATCAAGTGTTACTCGTATATTAAAATAATTTTAAGAGGTGTCTTTTCCATTATTAAACATTCGTACCCTAAAATCTTAATAGACATATTATTACCATGATAAAGACAGGAAAACATGTATATATGGCAGAATAGTGAATAAAGAACATTCTTATAGTTTTCAAGGAAACTCAAACAAAAAATAATGGAGGGTAATAGACATCAGAAACGTAAAATTTAACAAGAACGGCATAATCAGAATATTTAACAAATAAGGTCTCTCCCTTCCAACCAAAGCCCATGGTTACTAAAAATATTAACAATATTTCAAACCATATTAGGGGTTCTAAATTCAAAATATACGGTGAGAGCAATTAGAGGAGATATTAAAATATGTTGTCATCCATGAGGTGATACATATAAATATTTAACATTATATCTTGGAGATAACAAATAATCAAATTTGTAACATAAAATCATGAGATAAAAAATAATACACGGATCAACACATAAGACGGTTAAATCTTATTCGGAGCGACCCACTCTGATACCAATTGAAAAAATACGCCTGTGAAAAAAATTTCATACTGGCAATACTCTGATTGCATGCAAGTTTTCTAATAACATATATATATTCAAAATAAGAAAAACTTATATTACTTGACCTAATCAGATTTTAATACACGGGGAAGTTAAATCAATTAAATTTGATTTATTTTAAAGTCCAATTAATAACAGTCTGATTTTTTTACATTACAAGTCAATATACCCTATATGATGAATTATTATAAATAAAAAATCATATATAGAAATTTTAATATCAAATCATACATAGAAGGAGATGAGGCAAGGAAGAATAACATACGTAATTTTTAACGTGATAAAATTCGAAACCTAGAGAAAATAGCCATGACTCCCACTATGGAGTAAACAAAAAAAAATCCATTATAATCAAATCAAAATATACAATTACAAAAAAGATAACAAAGAAGGAAACAAAAATTTACCTAAATTGAGAGCCCACTCTTAGGCAAAACCTTCACTTGTATCTTTTTCTAACTCTTGTAATTCCAACACGTTGACTAGAGAATCCACTCCAATAACCGAACGATTCTATTCTGAATGTGCAACATATAAGTGTAGTGATATGTTCTAAAATGCAAAATTTGCAAGAATTCACATTCAACACAAAACTTACAGAGCATAATATATTATAAAATAAGATTACAAATATCAACAAATTCAGTTTTCTGAAAAACTTATGAAATAAATTTTCAAATATGAATTCATAATATCGATTCGTATAGATTTCACAATGTATAAACATTAAGAACAAATCAGAAAAATTGATTTCAAATATTTTTTCATAAAAACATTTTCAAGAAATATCAAAGACGAAAAATAAAATATGCATTTGTCATAAAAAAATTGTACTAACAACATTAGAGAAATTATCACAATAAGCATAAAACGATGACATTAAATATTCAAGAAAGAATAAAAATGTTATAAACATTAGAATCCTAAAACATTCTTTCCAAGATAATATGTATAATGCTAATATGAACATTATCATGGAGACACGCAAACGATTTATTCTCATACAAAAATGTGTTATTTCTCCATCTCTTAAAAATATAAATCCAATTTCATGAGAGGAGTGTTAAAACATGAATCTAAAAATATTTTTTATCTTATCTTGAGATTATAACACAAAAACTAATTATTCAAATTAAACATTAAATTTCAGATTAGTGTTCAAAGATTGATGTTAATCAAATATTCAAGAGAAAACACATCTACAAAATATATTCAATAAACATTCAAAATCCAAAGAAATTTCTGATTTTCACAAATATATATAACATGTAATACAAAAATCAAAATTTTAGATCATAAAAAATATGAAATAAAAATCGGATCTAATCATAATTAAGAGAGTTTAGTTTTTAATAAAAAAAAGTTCGAACATTAAAGTATAAAAACTCTCTACTACAACATTAAAAATCAAAACTTTTCATAAGACTATGTGTTGTATAAGATCATTGAGAGTTCCACAATAAAAACTAAAATAACAAGAATCTGAAAAATATACACTCTTTCTCAGAATATTTTCTCTCTAATTCTATATAATATTCTCTTTAAAAGTATGAAATCATATATTTTTTTCACTCTAAAAACATGACTAATCTAAAATTTTAACCCTAACAACAAGTATAATAGGGTTTATATCGGTGAGAAAAGAATAGTTTAAGGGTTAGGATTGAATTCTAAGGAAATTAAGGGTTAGGATTGAATTTACCTAAATTCCAATCCTAAGGTTGAGTATGGAGCTTACAGCTATAAAAAATTAAATTTAGTTTATAATCCCCTAAACTATTAAAACAAACTAAGGTTGTATTTATCAAACCTAAATCGCTTAAAGATGAGCAATGAAAACAGCAACTGGTATAAACCTAACAAACCTTAACAAATATAATCTGATGGTAAAAAAGATGATGACAACTGTAGGGCTAATAGTAAGCTTATGGTAATACTCTAGAAACTTCTGACGGAATCATTTATCTTACTAACATTTGTAATCAAAATATCACTGTCATATAGGCGGTCTAATTAACTTCTAATGCAACTGTCAAAATTGAAAGTTTTATACCTCCAAACTTCTTAATCTAGCGGTGATATTAGGACAACTGATACCCCATTAATGAAAGCTCCTAATGACAACAATCAAAATATAATCAATGAAAAAAAAAATATCACATAAACTAGTTAAAGACATGGCGCCTTAATAGGAAATCGAGAAAGCTAGGGTTATATGAATTTACTTGTATCTTTGGTTACTCACACGAAAATTCACTTTTTATCAAATTTTATCTTGATTTAATTTAAAGTGAACGTGCAAGACTGTGTAAAGACAAATTCTAACTAAATCTAAAAACCAAACAAGAAGAAGAAGAAATATAGGAAAAATCCTTTTCGGGAAAAACCTTTAATTCAGAACTATTAAAGATAAGACATACACTTAATGACTTACAAACTACTTCGAGATCCACTAAGTATAATGCACAAGAGTCTCCGAATCTTCAATAGAAAGTGATTCAATCCAGCACCACCCACAAGAAGTTGATCTTCCATGGGTATACACAATTTAAATCTTCTTCAGTTATAGAGTCTTAACTCCACCAATTAGCAGTCGAGGATTTCTCTACAAGGGTTTAGAACTTTATATTGTGTTGTTCTTGGTTTGGTAAATTGATCCTAAAAGATCCAAGGGGTTTGGATGAACAAAATGTAGAGTTTGATCATAAAATAAACTCTAAAAGGCTTGGAAACAAACAAAAACCCGTATCTCTTTTTATAGGGATAAACTATTGCATCAGATTTGTTTTTAAAAATAAAAACATGCATACTCGCTCGAATGAACTGCCACCTCGTTCGAACGATGTACCCGATCTCGTTCGATTTCCAATGATACTTTAAATGACATTCCAGAATTAACAATAAGTGTTACTCTTCACATCTCGTTAACATGGGAAGCTCATTCTAACGACCCTTCGTAATTATTCGAACGACGTGCCATTTTGATCTAACGAGTTAACGAGTTTTGTAAAAAATAATTTAAAAACATTTTGTCAAATAAACTCTATTTAAAAATTACCCCTGGACATATTAAGCTTTACCAAACAATTTTATAACTCTTCTTGTGTAAAGTTATGAAGAACGATTATTAATCTTGTAAATGCCACTAACGATTCTTCCCTTCGAAGAATTGAGAACGGTCATAAAGGTGCAGTAGGATGTAAAGGGTTAAGCTAAATAAAAATAAAATGAGCAATTATAAATTTTAATATTACATAAACCAATCTTAATAAAACTATAGTTATGATCACACAATCGGTCAACATCAAAGCCTAAGGAACTAAGCAATTAATGCCTACAATTAAGATGTGCATACGAACAAGACTATAAAGGGTCGAAAAGCTCTGTTAATCAATACAAGAGGGAGGGTGGCAAATTTTCACATGACCCGATAACACAACACGACCCACATGACTTTTTAGCGGGTTTCGTTAAAGCCTTAACGAATACGGATGCTTAATGGGTGGACCTGCTAAATAATATAACTTAACGAATCGTGTTCGGGTTTATCCATCTAGCGTATATACACCACACGACTCGTTAAGGCATGACTTGAACACGATCCAAACATGACACGAATCCGATAAGACATAACAAGGTACACACAAAAGGCATAACGGGTCGGGTTTGAGTAAATGTTATTTTGACACGAACCCAATTAGACCCGACATGAAATGATCCATTATCACTCCTAACAAGAGGTAAAGACTCATATGTATAAGCGGTTTAAATACAAAAGTATCCTAAGTCTCCTAATAAATCCACTGGTATAAACCTCTAGGTAATAAAGTAATGGACTATAACATATGAGTTATAAAAATAGGAAAAAATTTACCAAAAGCAGAGATGCAATAATTTACACCAACTAAGAGACAAGTCCACAAACCTACAATAGTAGGTACAAGTACTAATGGACATAAATACAACCAAAAAATGAGAGGGGAGAAAACACAAACATGTGTACAATAAAGTGCACAAAATGACATTTTATCAACATAAAAAAAATGTTTAAAAATTCAATGAACTTTAATATAAATTCTTGAAAATTTATTTTAAAAATATGAAATTAGTTTTAAACAAAAATTTATCCAATTTTGATTTTAATGAGAAATATTTTATACACATATGAATAATATCAAGTATGCAATGCATGAGTGCCTAAAAACGTGTCAAAGTGTATATGTGCATCCATTCGTGTTATACCTTTGTGCGGATATGATCGATGAGTAGAGTAAGGTTTTGAGGAGTCTTGGACAGTTGAGTATCGTTACTTGATGTACCAAATAGAGTGGACTCAAATTAAAAAAATATGTTTTGAGATAATATCTAAACTAGGTAAAATGCCTAATAATAATATAGACTCAAATAAGTTAAATATTTAGAGTGTTTCAGGGATCTCTGACACAAACAGATAATCTCACCTCAGGGTTTTCTAGAACGAAGAAATTCAAGTCAACCATGTCTCTCTCTAACATCAAGCCTCCAAAGAGGTAAAAATGAGGGTCTTCCTAGAAACTGACCTTATGAGGGTTACGCTACCGCATGATGATCTTTTTATGATCACAACAATAAGGAAAATGTCACAATGAGAAGGATCCTTATTGATACATGGAATAACAATATGTTCTTGGATGCTTTTGAAGCCATGGGCCTTAGTGCAAAGCATATGCGGACACTACGCCTTTCATTGGGTTCAATGGAGAGCGGGGATATTTCTTAGGCTATGGCACTTTCCTCTCACCCTTGGTTCCAAAGACTACTGCACCACCACCTGAAACAAATTCATAGTGATGGACTTCCCCTAAGCCTACAATGCATAATAGGTAGACCATCTCTCAATGATTTGGACACTATGATCTCAACCCACAGGTTGGTGATGAGTTTCCCAACCTCCAAGGAGGTAGGAGAGGTATTTGGAGACCAAAAAAAAGATTGGGAGTGCTATATCACTTCAATAAAATACATAAAGAAGTCGCTCAATGCTCCAGAGGGCTTAGCGAAGGCCCAAAGAAAGATCCAGAGGATCTCTGAGGTATCATTAAATTTTTTTCCTCCACTACCACCAATGTCTGAGCTACCTGTAGAAAGTCTAGGCATAGAGCTAATGAGCTTGGGAACTTCCGACCTGTAAGATGAGTCCAAATAAAGATTAAATATCAGAAAGAGCAGGAGATGTACGTAATCCCATAAGAACAACTGTAAACCATGTACTATGTTGTTTAAAAGAGAAAAAAAAGAAACTTTTGGTACTTATAATGTATTCAATATCAGTAGTATTTAAGAGTTGCAAGGATTTGAGCCTTGGTTCTAAAAAATTAAGGTCTTATAACCCACAAACTGAGTTGAAAGGACTTTAGCCTTAGATCGAAACTTAAACTAAGGTCTAAGGGCCTAAAAGATAATTTCAAGGATTTCAAACTTGGCTTTCGATTTAAGTTCAGGTCTTGGGACCCATCATTCAAGTTATAAGGATCTCATCCTTGGTTTAAGACTAACATTAAATTGTCTTACGACCAAATAAAGACTATAGTCATCAGGTTTAAACAACCCAAGAAGCATAATCAAAAGTCTCCTGACCCACAAAATACTAAGATGATTATTGAGATTTTCATACATAGTCCCAAAAATGCTAAAGTCTAAGGACCCATAAATATCCCACTTCCTTACATTAAAATCTTTTCTTTACCATTTTGTTATACAAAAAAATGTATAAACCTTACACCCCTCAGACCCAAATTATTGAAAATATTTGAGATAAATCTTGTGTTTTAGAAAAATTCAGGGGGCTAAGTGTTCAAATAAAAAAAACTTTTCCCAAACTCTAGTTTTTAAAAGCAAGAGAGTAAGGCTCAAAGTTAGGGTTCCCAAACTCTTCCAAAGACTTTTTGATTCCAAATTTTTTCAGTCTGGAGGTCTCTAACCCTTATAAGGACTTCAAAATTTTAAATTATTTCTAAGTCCGGAGGTCCCAGACCCTTACAAGGACTTCAGATTTTAAATTTTTTTAGCCTGGGGTCTTAGACCCTTTCAAAGACTTTAAAATATCAATTATTTTTCTAAGTTTGGAGGTCTCGTACCCTTATACAGACTTCAGATGCCAAACCTATTCCAGAGGTCTTATGACCCTTTGTGGGACTTTAGGTTATAATTTTTTCAAAGTCTGTTGGTCTTAGGATCCTCATAAGGATTTTAGAATTCAAACTTACCTAAGTTTATATGTCTTATAACCCTTTCTAAGACTTTAGGTTACAATATTTTCTCAAGTACGGAGGTCTTAGGACCCTTATAAGGATTACATAATTCAAATTTATCTAAAGTTCAGAGGTCTTATGACCCTTTGTGGGACTTTAGGTTATATTTTAATTGTGTGCGAAGGTCTTAGGACCCTTATAAGGACATCATGTTTCAAAAGTTCAAGTCCAAACTTTAAGCCTAAGACCTCAGGAACCCGTACAAGTTTGATTTTTGAACATTTACGCCTAAAAATGTTTGGGGGCCTAAGTGTTTATACAAAAATTTGTGGGATTCTAGTAAAAAAAACACAAGGACCAAGAATTCCATTGTTTTAAGATCGAAGTACACATAACAAAACCTCAGCCTCGACATGAGTAATTTCACAAGTAAAGGGCTTCAAGTCTTAAGATAATCAGGGTTGCTCCAACAGACACACAACTCATGTTATTTTGCATTATTAAGTAATCTTAGGAGCTAAGGGTGTACTACATACTAGGCAGACATTAGATAAACCTCAAGAAGTGTATGTCAACAAAAATTCTTTAGCAAAGCAGGGAAAAAATAATAAAATAAATATTGATAAGTAGCAAAACTCCATAATTCCAAAACTTCCTTCTCATTAAGGGTAAAAATGGAAATTACAAAGAGTAGCCCACTACTAACATATAGATTACAAAAACAAATTATTATATAAAAGTCGGTCAAGGCTCGAGTGTTTAGGGATCCATAAGGGTTTCACTTCATTCAGAGGCATAAGTCACTTTCTTGGCTTCTTCCACTTGCGATTTAGGAGCAAAGGACTCTTCAACATCATCACCATCATTGCCTTCGCCATCCAAGCTCTCTTCCTCTGATTGTGGGACTTCAGGAAATAGAAGAGATACATCCACCTTAGAAAACAACACTTGGACCTTGGTCTTGCAAGCTTCGAAGCTAACATTGAAGTTATAAAAAAAGGTACTTATTAAAGATCTCGGACTCCTGATAAGAATCCAACTGACTCAGCACAGAGGTATAAATCTATCCTTGAAGTGATTCGAGCTTGATCAGGACCTCAATATAGCTCTTTTAATCTCTTGACCTTAAGAGTTCAATTTTTCCTTCTTAAAACATAAGTAATGGAAGGTGGGAATCATATCGCTTAGGTTAACTGCGCTCCGCAAGACCACCACCCATCATGAAGACCACCCAGAACGGGACAAAATTCTTGTCAATATTGGCATGCTCAAGTGATGTAGTGTGGAAGAATGCATGAGTCTTAATTTGTATATTATGGAGAGTTTTATATATGCTAAATAAGGGAAATACTACCACTATGAGGGAGAGTATAAAACATATAAGTAGCATGGGACAAGAGGGATAATCATGAAAATCAAAACTAACAAGTATGTACATGAACCGTGGAGACTATACAAAGCATGGTGATAAACACAAAGCGTGAGGCATGTGAATATACACGAGAGTGAGAAATATATGTATGGTGAGAGAGTAACATGTGAATATGTGTGAGTGAATATAGCATGTGGATATATATAGAGTGAGAGAAAAGTGGGACTAAGCATGGAAATAGGCAAGCGGTGTGTGAAAGATGTGAATAAGCATGAATTTATATATAAGTAAGAAGAATGTGAAAGTGTGTGATAATGGGACCAAACATGTATATCTATGAGTGGTGTGTAAAACATGTGAATAAGAGTGAATCTATATACAAGGGAGAGTGTCTAAAGTGAACATGGTGTATATATACAAGTGAGTGAAGAGTGAAACATGGTGAGTATATACAAGTGAGTAAAGGGTGAAACATGTGACAAGAAGGTGATATATACATATGGTGAGAAAAAAACATAGAAGAGAGAAAGATATAAACATCATGATTTGAACGAGGCATATATACAATGTGTAAGTATGAGATTAAGGAGAACATATAATTGGAGGCATATGTACACATGTAAAAAAGGAGGATAGCAAAAGAAATAACACTCTGGTGAAAATAGAGCCATTTTGTCGATCTGGGTCGGATTCCTTCGGAGCGGGCCGACCCTGAAATTAGAGGGGAGCTGGATAAATCCCTCTCTCCTGTGCGTGTGAGGATTCGAAGATATGAGAGTCATCTATTTTCCACTCACGCTAATCTTCGCGGGCTGCCACAAATATAAATCATTCGTCTTCAAAAGAGGTGAAACATAAAGAAATGGATTCCTCGGCCTATTTTTCTCAAAATAAGAAAAAGAAATGTAGTCGTCCTGAGATAACGGAAACAAAAGACATACTGATGTGTACAAAATCAAGTGAATCAAGGTTTTGGGGACCAAGTTACGGAATGAAAAGGTGTTAGGCACCCATCATGCCCGTTTGATCTCTTGTAAGCTATAATATTATCCTTTTTCTCCAAAATATGATATGTGTGTGTGTGTGTACCGTGTGAATAACAAAATAAAGAAAGCATCCGATGCATGCCATGGTAGAGGGTCAATAAATCCAAGGACATTAGAAACGGTCAACCCACAGGTGTCGTTTCACCCGTTTACACATGTTCATATTGTAGTAGGAAAGGTCACCTTAGTCATTTTTGTTTTGATCTCCGAAAAAGTTCTAGGAAGTTAAAGTCGAGTGTTCCCTTGGTTTCCAAAACCCCCATGCGTCGTTTCACACTTATTTGGGTTAGGAAATCACTTTTTGAGGCACTTGAAGTTAGACTTGTTGATTCTCAATTGCTTGTACATGATTCTTCTCTTTCTATATCATATAGATGACTGTGTTCGCATGTTTTTTATACACTAGTCGTGCTTCCTGTTATATTCTTTCTAGTGTTATGGCTTGTGTACTTTTTGTATTAGATTTTTGTTTTTGATAAAAAGTTAAAAAAGCCAAAAAGATTTTATTTTGATAATTTTTTTGAAAAAGACAAAAAGAGTTTTGGTTTTTATTTTGCACCGTATATGAATGGACATTTAGGATAACCGATTCACAATTTCATTCCATATCCATGTGACGATTTGATAATGTTTTGATATGCATCATCATTCCATTTATGTGATTTATAATATTTGGAGTCATTGAGATGTGATTAGTTGTTACTACCTACATGTTTGACTCATGAGTACCTTTAATCCACACTTGCATGGATTTGTTTGATTATCGTACTTGTTTATCACATATTGGTCAGAGTGTTGTCATCACAATTCTATTTTTAAAACGAACCATATGCGATAAAACTTGACAATGAAAGTAGTGCAAGTAATAATCGTTTATTGTGAGGAATTAAATTGAAAAAATGATGGTTGCGAGAGTACAAAATTAACTCGTCGTGAAAGTCACCGTTTAGAAGAGCCAGAGCAAAAATCAAGGCAATAAAAATAATCATATGCCAATAATGGTGTAAAAACCCAACCAACCTAACGTGTATTTTTTATTAAATAAAAACACCAACTCTTTTTAAATCAGTTTTAAAAGATAATTGAAACCGTTGTACGCACACACAAATAAAAACAGATTCGTGATGATGCTGCCCAAATAAAGATAATTAGAATGGGATAAGAAAAATTAGATAGAGACTCAGTATTTGTTCTCAAGGAACCCACTGTGGTGGTAGACCCCGTGTCCCTAGTCCCAGGACAACTCACACACCCAAGTCCACTATTACCAATTACAAGTTACATATTACAGTCCACCAATTTACAATGATTTAAACTAAGTAAATATAAGCATGTACACCCAACATAGTCTAAATACAACCCAACTTGACTGACAATCGGGGTAATAGTGACTATAACACATGCACGACCACACACTCAAACCCGAGACCCCCGTGAAGTTGTGCAAAGCAGAATTTTAATTAAAAAGGTTTGTTTTGATAAATAAAATATCTTGTTTGTAAAATGAGACTAAACACACACCAGGTTATGTCTTAATTTTAGTTAACAATATTAATACCAATCAGTGACTAAATGAAAGGTAGGTATAGATCCAAACACATACTCCTAAACATGTTTTTGCACAAGCCAAAAATACACTCCAAATTTCTTTAAACAAGCACTTAAGTCAGTGTTAATGCACACTGATTTATCCACGAGTTACACACACTGAGTTAAACGTTGATTAACAAACTGAGTTAACAAACTGAGTTAGTACACTCTGATTTAAACTTTAAACAACAGTCTAAATTTTACCCAAACAAAATATAAAAAAATTTCAAGTTGATTAAGCAAAATAAAAGTCAAATCTGTAAAAAAAATATTCGTTTTATCAAACAAAGTTTGTTTTATCTGTATAAACACATTTATCAAACAAATTTGTATATAAAAAAACTTCAACCAAACAGTATGCAACTAGATCTGACGATTTAAACACCAGATTAGATTTTTAACAGATGGTTCAAACCAACAGCAACCGTAACTAAACTAAGAAACCGTATATATATGTATATATAAATATATCAGATTTTTTATATATATATATTCTAGAGAGAGGAAGTAAGAAATAAACTCACAAAGAAAGCTAAAAATGGCCTTGGCAGAATTGGGACATGAAAAGAAATGCCAACACTAGCTTAAATGTGTGTACCAAATGTTAGGTTTCCATGAATCAGAAGGGGCGAGCTGAAATAGTACAGCTACTACCATGGATCGTCTTTAAACCAAGAGGAGAAAGAAAAAAACCCAAACAAGATCAGCACCCAGTTCCGTAAATCAACCAGACCATAAGACTCTCAACCTCTCATGTGTATTGGTTTAGAAACGAGGTTCAAACAACACTCAAAGGTCTGTAAAACATAGAGAGAGAAAGAGAGAGAGAGAGAGAGAGAGAGAGTTAAAGAAATGAAATGTTGGCTATAAATGAAATCTCAAAAAACTCAACCCTAAATGATCGGATCACATACAATATATATGAATCCCACAAATGGCTTGGTTCGTAATAAAATAAATCGAACACACAAGGGTAAAAAAGGGAGAACAGAAAACAGAACGGTCGACACCAGCTGGCTCTCCTCATGTGGTCACTTCGTGAGGAGAACGAAACCAAACCCCATTGGTCCAAGAGACACCACACGGTTCAAGCAAACAAACACATACAGACACTATCTCAGCCACTTATTTAACACACACGATCACAACCGTTGCTTTTTGTCTAAACTTATATAATAAACAAATTGAGTTTTGTTTATTAAAACAAATGTTTAAACATGATAAAAAAAACACAAACAGAAAATAAAAAATATTTGTAAAAAATACATAACTGATTCTGAAAGCATTCATGTAAATTAATATAGTTTTAAGTAAATTTAAAATAACATATATGAATTGAATAAAATTAATAGAGTTAGGACACACAAAAAACTGTTGTAAAAAATAATGTCACAAGATTGAGACAATTCCGCGGAGTAATTTTAATCTCCTCCTTTGGCCAATTTTGAGACAAACAAGTCTTTGAGACAAAGTATATAACTCAACTAACAACATATTGAGTCGCAGCCAAATACATAACTCAACTAACAACATTTTGAGTCATAACCAAATACATAACTCAACTAACAACATTTACCCTAAATGACCATAAAAGACACAGTCTCAAATTCTTCCCCTATTTGTCTCAAAGGGACAAAAGGAGGAAACTAAAATTAAATTAGGTAGAGATAAAGTCACAATCCTTTTGACATTCCAAGTCATTTTTCTTAATCGATTTATAATCAACATTGGGAGCAACAGTTTTAAAAGGGGTATTACCAGAAATCACTTTAGTTTGATTAACAACAAATTTAAATTTTAAAGGGATCATGGGAAATATATTAACACCATTTTGTTGTTTATTTAAACGCTTATAACAGAATTGTCCTAAATGGCCAAGTTTCAGACAATAATTACATTTTTAAACATGTCTAAAATCCAACTTAGCATTAACAGTGACCCTTTATTTAATATTCACAATTTTTTTAGATAAGTTCAAACACTTGAAACAAAACCGTTCTAAGTGACAAAATTTTGAACAAAAATTGTAGTGAAACACTTTTCTTTCACCACACTTGGCATTATTACAATGGGGTTAATTATTAACTTCAATAGTCCTATTTAAATTCAGCTTTTTATAACAAAATTCTTCTAAGTGCCCAAACATAGAACAAAAATTACACTTAAAAGCAGGTTTTGCAGTTTTAATATTCCTAACATTTTGAATTCGCCTAAATTTGCCGAATCCAGTTTTATTGTGTCCTAATTTCTTAAAATATAATTTTTCTAAGTGTGTTTTTGTGACAAAAGTTGCATAGAAAAACAGGTTTAGCAGAAGTTGAACAACCTTCATTTTCATCATGATTATAGGAGAGCCTAATCTCATTTGAGTCCAGAAATGTTTCCTTATAATTGAGAAAATTAGTTACATCAAATTCTTTACCCTCAAAACCAAGTCCTTTTGTAGGAAAAAAAAATCAGAATAAGAGTTTCTTGGGTCATAAAACGTTTTCTGACTAATAGACTTAACTGCATCACCAGCATTCCAATAACTATTTAACTTTTTCTAAGTGATCTCTAGTTCCTTTTTACATTGATCATATTCATTCAAAACAACCTTTAAGTTCATTTTGAGATCCATCAAATTTAAATAAAATTTCCTTATTTTTAGTTTCAAGAGAGTGATTAAGATCAGTTAGCATAACTATTCTTTTCTCTAAAAATGAAACATCATTTTCAAGTTCACCTATGTGAAAAACAGATTCTTCGGTTATAGAGTTGATTTGATTGTTTAAAACATCATTTTTAGCCATTAGCCTAGAATTAATTTGATCTAAGTTAGTGCAGTCCTCAATAGGATTATCAATGACATTAATACTCACACAACCTTCTAAACTCGTACTCACGTACCCTTCTAAAATAGCATAATTGTCTACATCAGATTCATCAACATCATCAAATATACTACCAATATGTGAAAAGGATACAGTGGCAGTAAGGTGAGTATGAGAAGGAATAACATGAAATACATTCACAATTTCTAACGTAAAATTATCTACACGTAAATCAGAATCATCAGAGTCATTAGAAAAGCTATAAAAAAATGTTTTTCGACTTAATATCACAAAATGATGCAAATGCCATAAATTTTTTATTCATTTCATCAATTTCATTGTCACTATCAAAATTATTATCCCAAGTTTTAGAAATACAAGCTTTATTTAAAGATTTCCTTTTTTATTTAGAAAAACAATTATTAGCATAATGACCAAATTTATTGCATTTCCTACATTGAATATGACTGATATCATTGTTAGGTTCTAATTTTTTACAAATTTTCTTTTCTAAAAAGTTATCATGAGGTGCGTTGGAAAAGCTAGGTTGACGTTCTCTTGAAGCAAACTTATCCCTAAACTTAACAAACTTCTTGAATTGATTAGAAAGAAAATCAATTTCTTTATCAAACGACTCAAGTGTAATAGAAGAAGAATCAACATTACGCAATGAAGAAGTAAATGCTAAATTGTTAATATTAGAACTAAAATTCAGCATGCTTGCATGAACTTTTCCCCTTTGTTCATCTCTAAGTGTGTTATGTAATTAAAAAGATTTAAGTTTAGTACACAAAAGATAGGGGGTATAACTATCTAAATTATCACCAATAGTATGAGAACTTAAATTAAAGCTCTTAGGAAGAGACCTAAGTATTTGATCACATATTTCAGCATCACTATAAACTACACCATTAGCATGTGATTGATTTAATAAATCTTGCAATTTAAGGTAAAATTCATTAAATTTCTAGTTATCTTTCATAAAAAGATAATCATACATTCTACCTAACATTTGAGACTTAACTCTTTTAACCCTAGAGTCTCCTTCATGAGTGGTCATTAGAATGTCTCAAACCTCTTTAGATGAGGTACAAGCTGAAATTATTTTAAATTCAATTGCATTCTTCGCTTGGAAAATATCATTTTTGCCTTTATTGTTATGCTAAGAATTTTACTTTTCCTCTTTAGTCCATTCGGAAAGGGGTTTTCTAACAGAAATTTGAGCACCACCATCACCAACTAAATGAGTAGGAATAGAAAAACCAGTTTCAATCATATCCCATACCTCATCTTCCAATTGTTGGAGGTTCGCAACCATTCTTACTTTCCAGTAAGCGAAGTTGTCACCATCGAACAAGGGAGGACATACGGAAGAGCCATTTTGATAACCCATTATAAAAAGTAGAAGTAAAACAATAGATTTCAGGATCTTTGCGGGAATAATAATTTTCAAAAAAAGTGAATCCTGACGCTCTGATACTACTTGTAAAAACCCAACCACCCTAACGTGTAGTAGTTATTAAATAAAAACACCAACTCTTTTAAAATCAGTTTTAAAAGATAATTGAAACCGTTGTACGCACACACAAATGAAAACAAATTTGTAATGATGTTTCCCAAATAAAGATAATTAGAATGGAATGAGGAAAAGTAAATAGAGACTCAGTATTTGCTCTCGAGGAACCCATCGTGGTGGTAAACCCCATGTCCCTAGTCCCAGGGCAACTCACACACTCAAGTCCACTATTACCAATTATAAGTTACAGATTACAGTCCACCAGTTTACAATGATTTAAACTAAGCAAATATAAGCATGTACACCCAGTCTAGTCTAAATACAACCCAACATGACTAATAATCAGTCAACCCAATAACACCTAGGTAATAGTGACTATTACACATGCACAACCACACATTCAAACCCGAGACCCCGTGAAGTTATGCAAAGCAAAATTTTAATTAAAAAGGTTTATTTTAATAAAAAAAATCTTGTTTATAAAATGAGACTAAACACACACCAAGTTATGTCTTAATTTTAGTTAACAATATTAATACCAATCAGTGACTAAATGAAAGGTAGGTATAGATCCAAACACATACTCCTAAACATGTTTTTGCACAAGCCAAAAATACACTCCAAATTTCTTTAAACAAGCACTTAAGTCAGTGTTAATGCACACTGATTTATTCACGAGTTACACACACTGAGTTAAACGTTGATTAAGAAACTGAGTTAGTACACTCTGATTTATACTTTAAACAACAGTCTAAATTTTACCCAAACAAAGTATAAAAAAAATTCAAGTTGATTAAGCAAAATAAAAGTCAAATCTATAAAAAATATTCGTTTTATCAAACAAAGTTTGTTCTATCTTTATAAACACATTTATCAAACAAAATTCTATATAAAAAAACTTTAACCAAACACTATACAACTAGATCTGGCGATTTAAACACCAGATTATATTTATAACAGATGGTTCAAACCAATAGCAATCGTAACTAAACTACAAAATCGTATATATATATATATATATATATATATATATATATATATATATATATATATATATATATATATATATATATATTCTAGAGAGAGGAAGTAAAAAACAAACTCACAAAGAAAGACAAAAATGGCCTCGGCAGAATAGGGACATGAAAAGAAATGCCCACACAAGGTTCAATGTCAGTACCAAACATCGAGGTTACCTTGAATCAGAAGGGGCGAGATGAAATAGTACAGCTATTATCACGGATCGTCTTTAAACTAAGAGGAGAAAGAAAAACCCCAAACAAGATCAGCACCGACTTCCGTAAATAAACCAGACCATAAAACTCTCAACCTCTCATGTGTATTGCTTTATAAATGAGGTTCAAACAACACTCAAAACACTATCAGAGGTCTGTAAAACATAGAGTCAAAGTGGAGAGAGAGAGAGAGAGAGAGAGAGAGAGAGAGAGAGAGAGAGAGAGAGTAAAAGAAATGAAATGTTGGATACAAATGATCTAAAAAAACTCAACCCTAAATGACCGGATCGCATACAATATATATATATGAAACCCACAAATGGCTTGGTTCGTAATAAAATAAACCCAACACACAAGGGTAAAAAAGGGAGAACAGAAAATAAAACGGTCGACACCAGCTGGCTCTCCTCACGTGATCACTTTGAGAGGAGAATGCAAGCAAACACCATTGGTCTAAGAGACACCACGCGGATCAAGCAAACAAACACACACACATGCACTATCTCAACCACGTATTTAACACATACGATCACAACTGTCGCTTTTTGTTTAAACTTATATAATAAACAAATTGAGTTTTGTTTATTAAAACAAATGTTTAAACATGATGAAAAAACGCAAATAGAAAATAAAAAATATTTATAAAAAATACATAACTGATTCTAAAAGCATTTATACAAATAAATATAGTTTTAAGCAAATTTAAAATAACATATATGAGGTGAATAAAATTAATAGATTTAAGACACAAGAAAATGTTGTAAAAAGTAATGTCACAAAATTGAGACAATTCAATAGTGTAATTTCAAATGGGCCAATAGGATTTCACTAAGGAAAGAATTTAGTTTCAGCACGTCAAAAGAAAAATTAATGCATAATTATTTATGAGGGATTTTGGATGGAAAGTAATGAAAAACGGGTTTACACGTCCTGACAGCGTCATGAAAAAGCATATACATAGTTTTAGACGTTATTGGTGTGGGAATCATTCTTGACTTTGATGTGTTGATGGATTGAGTCGATGTCATTTAAATTCAACACTTTCGACACCTAAGGACGATTTTGAGATTCATTAGTTAAGAGTACACATATTCATCGTACACATATGTTATGTTTGATTGATTTGATTTTCTTATCGAATATGTTCACACCTATTCATTCCGTTTCTATGATTTGGTTATCTTAGTGTAAATTCATAATGTGTGCCTTTTGTAAAATTATTTTTGCATTTTTTATATGAAAAATTGAAAAATCAAAAGTAGTTTGTGAAAGCTCTTGGGATACTCCTTTGCATGAGCGTAGTTTGATCCATGTGTTCTATTCACATTTGTCATGACAAATCCATGTTTGTTTTATTTATTCGTTTCATTGTCTATTTTGGACAAATGAAAAGGGGGAGAATGAATTATGGGGGAGTTTTTGCATTATGGGGGAGATTTGATTATTGATTGATTTATTCTTATATCATTTCAAACTCGATGTGTCATGAAGGTATTTTCTTTGTCTCATGTGTGTAGGTACAAAATTAAAGATCATTAGTTTGCACACCCTGATGAGAAAATCTTACAAATTTGAAGTTGAAGATTTTGAAGAAAAGTTTGAGACTTGCATGTTTATTACCTTTTCTATTTTGAGTTTATGGAAGGGTATTATATTTTTATATTACCTTTTTAGTACCTTTTCAGTTTTGAGTTTATGGAGGACTTACAATTTTGGTTTGATAATTCAGATGTTTTTATTTTGTAACGGCATAGACATATGGGGAGATTTATAAGGGCATTATTTTATTTTTCGGCTTATATTTGAGTATGTCATATACTGCTACAACTGTCGAAGACTTATTCAAAATTCAATCATGCGTCAATATAGATTCGAATATCAAAGTTATTCAATATTCAAGCCTCCGCGAGACTCATTTTGGTAAGGTTGTGTTTAAGTATCTTAGCATTTCACTAGAGTGTTAGGATATTTTTTACAAAATATTTTCTAAGTGTCGGGGCAGAGTTTTTCGTCAAAAGTATTTTTAAAGTTTTGAGGGGGGCGGAGTATTTTCTGGAAAAATAAAAAAATAATTTTTATTTAATCTCGTTCGAGTGAGATACACAGTCGTTCGAGCGACAGGTGATTTCACGCGAAACTGTCGTTCGAGCGATATCCTGCTCCGTTCGAGTGACATTAATATTTCGTTCGAGCGACGCGCCGCCTTAATGTTTTTGTATATAGTGTTTTGTACAGCTTCGTTTTTCTTTAGAAGACCAGAGAATTTTGTTCTACGAAAACTGCTTTTGCAGAAACGTTTGTCTTCTCACTTTTGAGAGTTTTAGGCTTTAATCCTTTTTGTTTTCAATTCACAAAACATCCCAATCTTTACGTGAATTATTTTGGAACCCAAGATACAGCTTCGTTGAAGTTTTCTCTTGTAGAGAGGGTAAATCTACGACTGACGGTTGCGTGTTGATTGGGAGTGATCGAGGGTGTTCCTTGCTGATTCGGACTGCGCGTTCGTGTGGACTGCTGTGATTGTTCCATTGCTGACTCAAGGTTGCGTGTCTTTATGGATTCTTACGGGAGTTCATTGCAGATTTCATCGTAAGTTGTGATTTACTATTTTACAGTGAAATAAAGTTTTTTGCCCGAAAGGGAATTTTTCTGAAATCTATGAGTTAGCAATAATTTATGTTGGTTTTATTTATCCCCACGTAGTTGTATGTTTTAGGGCTGATTTATATAGGATTAAAAATTGACACCGATTAAATAAGGTTGACTTGGAAATTTGTGAGTTTGGTTGAATCAATATCTCACATAGCTTTTAAAAATTGGTATCAAAGCCTGTTGCGCTAAGTTATTGCGTTTGATCCGTTTTTCGAAAATTGTGTGATATTAATTTTTTTGAAAAATCGGTTTTGTGAAAAATCGTAATTTTTCCGATGGAGCAATTATGTAATCGGATCCCCCTCCTTGATGACACGAGTCAAAGTTTTGATGATTTAAATAGTTTGAATTTGATGTTTGATAAAAGAATTGACTTTTTGGAAAAAGAAAATTATCATTTTAAATCCGCTATGGATCTTTTGCAAACGGTTCAAAATCAAAGAGATTTTTATCGTGAAAATTTTGTTTCTTTGGACCATGACTTTAATTCTTTAAAATTGTCCAAAAAGGAGAGTGATGATAGAGTCCTAGTTTTATAAAAAGAATTTCAAGACTTTAAAAATTCTAGGATTTGTGTTTGTGCCAAAAAGGATAAAAGTAGTTTACTCGATGAGTTTGTGACACGTGAGGAGACTGTTAGGGATAAGTGTGCATATTTAATAATGAACGTGATAAGATTCTAGGAGTTATTGAAAATTTAGATAAGGAGTCCTTAAAATTGGAAGAGTCTAATTACTTGCTTAAGTAAAAAAATTTGGAGATAAAAAATGATATGACAGACTCGAATAGTGTTGATAGTAATGACAGCAGCTCATCATGTTCTCATGTTTCGAGTGTTAAATCCAAGACCATTATTTGTTTTAGAGGGTTAATAAATCCAAGGACGTTAGAAACGGTCAACCCACAGGTGTCGTTCCACCCGTTTACACATGTTCATATTGTAGTAGGGAAGATCACCTTAGGTGTTTTTGTTTCGATCTTCGAAAAGTCTTATAAAGTTGAAGTCGAGTGTTACCTTAGTTCTCAAAACCCCCATGCATCGTTGCACACCTATTTGGGTCAGGAAATCATTTTTAGAGGCACTTGATGTTAGACTTATTGATTCTCGATTGCTTGCACATGATCTTCTCTTGTTATATCATATTGATGACTGCATTCGCATATTTGTCATACGCTAGTTGTGCTTCATGTTATATTCTTGCTAGTGTTATGGCTTGCGTACTTTTTGTATTAGATTTTTGTTTTTGATAAAAATTTGAAAAATCTAAAAAGATTTATTTTGATAAATTTTTTAGAAAAATACAAAAGAGTTTAGTTTTTTGTTTTGCGCCGTATATAAATGGACATTTAGGATGACCGAGTCACAATTTCATTCCATATCCATGTGACGATTTGATAGTGTTTTGATATGCGTCATCATTCCATTTATGTGCTTTACAATGTTTGGAGTTATTGAGATGTGATTAGTTGTTATTACCTACATGTTTGACTCGTGAGTTCCATTAATGCACACTTGCACGAATTTATTTGATTACCTTAACTGTTTATCACATATTGGTTGGAGTGTTGTCATCTCAATTTTGTTTTTAAAACGAACCATATATATGATAAAACTTGACATTGAAAGTAGTGCATGTATTGACCGTTTATCGTGAGGAATTAAATTGAAAAAATAATGGCTACAAGAGTATAAATTAACTCGTCGTGAAAGTCACCGTTTAGAAGAGCCCAAGAAAAAATCAAGGCAATAAAAACAATCATATGCCAATAATGGACCAATAGGATTTCTCTAAGGAGTGAATTTAGTTTCATCACCTTAAAAGAAAAATAAATCATAATTATTTATGTGGGAGTTTGGATGGAAAGTAATGAAAAACGGGTTTGCACGTCCTGACGGCTTCATGAAAAATCATTTACATAGTTTTAGAAGTTATTGGTGTGGAAATCATGCTTGACTTTGATATGTTGATGGATTGAGTCGATGTCATTTAAATTCAACACTTTCGACACCTAAGGACGATTTTGAGATTCATTAGTTAGGAGTACACATATTCATCGTGCACATATGTTATGTTTGTTTGCTTTGTTTTGCCTATCGAATATGTTCACACCCATTCATTTTGTTTCCATGATTTGGTTATCTTAGTGTAAATTCATGGTGTTTGCTTTTTGTAAAATTATTTTTGCATTTTTTATATGAAAAAATTGAAAAATAAAAAATAGTGTGTGAAAGCTTTTGGGTTACTCCTTTGCATGAGCGTAGTTTGATCCATGCTTGCTATGCATATTTGTCATGACAAATCCATGTTTGTTTTGTTTATTCATTTCCTTGTCTGTTTCGGACAAATAAAAAGGAAGAGAATGAATTATGGGGTTGTTTTTGCATTATGGGCGAGATTTGATTATTGATTGATTTATTTTTCTATCATTTCAAACTCGATGCGTCACGAAGGTATTTACTTTGTCTCATGTGTGTAGGTACAAAATTGAAGATCATTAGTTTGCACACCCTGATAAGAAAATCTTACGGATTAGAAGTTGAAGATTTTGAAGAAAAGTTTGAGACTTCCATGTTTAGTACCTTTTCTATTTTGGGTTTATGGGAGGGTATTAGATTTGTATAGGCATTTTAGTTTGATAATTTGGATGTTTTTATTTTGTATCGGCATAGACTTAGGGAGAGATTTGTAAGGAGATTGTTTTATTATCCCACTTACATTTGAGTATGTCGTATACTGCTACAACCGCCGAAGACTCATTCAAAGTTCAATCATGCGTCAAGACGGATTCGAACAACAAAGTTCTTCAACATTAAAGCCTCCGCCAGATAAATTTTGGTAAGGTTGTGTTTAAGTAACTTAGCATTTCACTTAGAGTATTGAGATATTTTTTACGAAATATTTTTTAAGTTTTGGAGCGGAGTTTTTCGTCAAAAGTATTTTTTTAAGTTTTGAGGCTTAATATTTTCTGGCAAAAATAAAAAAAATATTTTTTATTTAATCTCGTTCGATAGAGATACACAGTCGTTCGAGCGACAGGTGATCTCGCGCGAAGTTGTCGTTCGAGCGACATCAATATTTCGTTCGAGCGATGCGCCGCCTTAATGTTTTTATAAATAACATTTTATACAACTTCGTTTTTCTTTAGAAGACCTGAGAATTCTGTTCTACGAAAACTGCTTTGGGAGAAATGTTTGTCTTCTCACTTTTGAGAATTTTAGGGTTTAATCCTTTTTGTTTTCAATTCACAAAACATCCTAATATTTATGTGAATTATTTTGGAACCCAAGATACAACTTTGTTGAAGTTTTCTTTAAAAGAGAGGGTAAATCAACGGTTGATGGTTGCGTGTCGATTGGGAGTGATCGAGTGTGTTCCTTACTGATTCGGACTACGAGTTCGTGTGGACTGTTGTGATTGTTCCATTGCTGACTCAAGATTACGTGTTTTTGTGGATTTTGCAGGAGTTCATTGCAGATTTCATTGTAATCTTTGTACGTTGTGATTTACTATTTTATAGTGAAATAAAGGTTTTGCCCGAAAGGGATTTTTCCTGAAATCCGTGAACTAGCAACTATTTATGTTGTTTTGATTTATCCACACGTAGTTGCATATTTTAGGACTGATTTATATTGCATTAAAAATTGACACTGATTAAATAAGATTAACTTGGAAATTTGTGAATTCGGTTTAATCAGTATCACACATAGCTTTTACAAATTTGAAGTTCCTAGCTCCAAAAACTCTTCAAAATACTCCAAAACTTCACTTACTTGCTTGACTTTACCCACTTCAACCCTTGATAAACCTTGAAAATGAAGAAGAACAAGGCTCGAAAATGGTGTATTAAGGTGGTGGCAAAGTGTAACAATAATGGAGAAATCTTGGGGAAGATGGTGAGCTCTTGAAACTTGGGAGAGAGAACGAATATGGCTGATATAAAATGGTGAGGAGATAATCCACTATTTATCTCTTCTTTATAACCCCCAAAACCCACATAAAATGATTTTTAAACTCAGACCCAACACTAAAAACGCGTTTTGGTAATCTGGTGCCTTCAGAGATCGACTCCTCATCACTCTAAGGGTAGGGGTGTTCATGGTCCGGTTCGATTCGATTTTGAGGTATTTTTGGGACCGGACCGCATTAATCGGTCCTAGAAAATTATGAACCAAGACCGAATCGGAATAATCGATCTCGATCCTATTCGGTTTTCAAACGGTCCGTGTTCGGTTTTGGTCCTATTCGGTTCATACCCATAAAAAACAGCACATTTTTTTCATTAAAAACAACACGTTTTTTAATTAAAAGCAACACGTTTTTTATAAAACAACATTTTTTTAAAACTATAATATAATTAAAACAAAGATATCTCCATAAAAAAAAATACCCATACCTGTGAGAATTTGTGTGTGGTTCCTCCATAAATAAAATATCTGAGAGGTCGAGATTCAACCTACAATCAAAACAAATAAACAATTATTACTGAACCAAATAACTATGTAAATCTGTAAACTAATTATAAATCATTGTAATCTATATACTAACTATAAATCTGTAAACTAATTGTAAATCATTGTAAGGGGAAAACAAACAAAAAATGAACCTAAACATGAGGCTCACACAAACGAAAACAGAACCTAAAAATCACTAAGCACTTGTAACAAACAACAAACCATCCCATAAAATAAAATGTAAATATATGAGAGATTGAGATGGAAATTACTAGAAAAATGCAAGATCAAGAGACGTTAATTTTGATGCACAAACAATCTTTTGAGAAACAGTTAACGATACAAATATCATATCATACCAAAAAACATATTTACAAACAACATACCATACAACTATCATATCAAATACAAAACCCACTATAGGTTATAAGGTTGCGTTTATCATCTCTAGTTCCAAGGATGAGCACAAACTAAACAGAAGGCTCACACAAACTAATCAAGACGCTCACACAAAGGAAAACATAAATGAAATCGCAAGGCTATAGACATCAGAGATGAAAATTAACCGGTTTGATGAGGATGAGGGAAGACGGCCGTAGACATATATAGAGAGAGAATATGAGAATAGGAATTTAGGGTTGGCTTGTTAGAATCTAAGGCAACGTGCGTGAGCATCTAATCTAAGTGTGTAAGTTAAAGTGGGTAAAACTGTAAGTTACAAAATTAAAATATATATATATGTATATAATAATAAAAGCGGTCCGATCCGGTCCAAGCCCGCTTTTTAAGACCTAAGACTGAGACCGACCCGAATAATGTGGTCTTCCACATTTTAAGATCGAATTTAAAAAAATCACAAAATTAGGTTCGATTCGGTTCGTTTTTTCGATCCATTCGGGTTCGTGCACACCCCTATCCAAGCGTTCAAAATTCGATAGCACACAAGGGCAACTCGAAATATTAAATTTCAGGTGCGGTTGTTAGAACGAGATTAAATCTCGCCCGAATGACGTTTGAATGGCATACTAATGAGGGGCAATATTCTAAACATGTGCGTTTCGTTAAATCTTTATTAGAAGCTCGTTAAAATGAGAGGGACTTATCGTTCAAACTAAAGGGACTTCGTTCGAATGAGATGAGGATCTCGTTCCAAAGACCCTCAATTTCGTTTGAATGACATAAAAAATTATAAATTCCAAATTTGGCTAACCAATTCCCAAAAATTCCACAAATGCCACAAGAATATTCAATTATCAACAACAATCCATATATTATTCAATCCAAATCTCAATACTTTTACATAATGATAAATTACACTAGAAAAGGAAAAACTCTCTAGCACGGGTCTTATATTCTCCCCTCCTTAGGAGATTTAGTCACCCAAAATCAGAACAAATGGCTAGGGAAAGAGTTCCAAGTGTGTCTCCCGCATCTCTGACTCATGCTCCCAAATCGCACCTTTGACGCCCTGGGAATGACCCTGTTGCGCAATACACTGTCCTCGCGGTCCAAAATGGATATAGGTAACACTGGAAATGTAACGTCTTCCTATAACCCAATGATGTTCCAACCAATGACATGACGGGGATCGTGAAGATACTTTTTAAACATAGAGACATGTAACACATCATGGACTTGGGACAATTGTGGAGGTAGCGCTAAGCGGTACGATATATCCCCAATTCCGCTTCAGGATCTCGAAAGGACTAGTATACTATGGGGACAACATCCCCTTCTGCTCGAATCGTTGATTATCGATTCTTGCTCTAACTTTCAACATGACATGGTCACCCACTCTAAACTCCAGGAGTGTTAGATGATTATCAACGTAATTATTTTGTCGGCTCTGTGCCGTCATGATTCTCTGTCAAATTTCCTGAATCTTCTCCATTGTATCTTGAATCAATTTTGAATTGGTGAGATGCATCTCTCCCACCTCAGCCCAACAAATCGGAGAGTGCCATGGTTTCCCATAAAGGTCCTCATAGGGAGACATCTCAACGCTCACCTGATAACTATTGTTGTAGGAGAAATCCGTCAGAAGTAGATTCTCCACCTAACTACCCTAAAAATCGAGTGCACAAGCTCTCATCATATACTCTAAAATCTGGATGGTTCGTTCTGACTATCTGTCTATCTCAGGGTGATATGTCATACTCATATTCATCTCGGTACCCAACTCTTGTTAAAACTTCTTCTAAAACCGAGATACAAATCGGAGTCCCTGTTCAAGACGATTGAGAGCAAAATACCGTGGAGTCTGACTATTTATCTGACATACAACCTCGTCATCTTAGCGACGCTATCCGTGATCTTTATTGACAAAAAATGTGCGGACTTCTTAAGTCGATCCACTATGGCCCACACTGCATCATAACCACGCTCAGATCGTGTAAAGCTATGACAAAATCCATCATGATATGCTCCCACTTCCACTCTACCACGGGTAGTGGTTGTAATAGTCCTGTTAGCTTCTTATGCTCGACCTTCACCTATTGACAAGTGTAGCATTTTGCTATATACGACACCACATCCCTCTTCATGCCGGACCAATAGAAATCCATGCACAGGTCCTTATACATCTTTGTGGCATCAAGATGTATGCTGAAGCACGAGTGATTGGCCTCGGTCATCACCTCATCTTAAAGCTCGTCAATAATAGGGATAATCAACTGACCTTTATGTAAAACCCTGTCGTCCTTATGCACAATAAGAGTGTCAAACACTTTTCCATTCGAAATACAATCACAGTATTGAGAAAACTCAGGATCACAAGACTGGGCCTCGAGTACTTTCTGCTAAATGAGTGTCCTAGTCACCACACCCCAAATATATACCCTATCATAACCCCGCTGGACATGGAGATCAACCTTTTGCAACTCTGCTAACATCTTTATTCGATGTCACCTCATTATTACAAGGGTGAGACTAGACTTTTAACTAAGAGCATCCACCACTACATTGGCCTTGTCGGGATAATACTCTAATGAGAACTCGTTTTCCTCCATCAATTGCATAAATCATCTCTGATGGAGATTAAGATCACGCTGCTTGAAGATGTGATGGAAGCTTTTATAATCTGAAAACACCTAAAGTCGTTACCCATACAGATAATACCTCTGGCTCTTAAATGCAAATACCACATCGGCCAACTCCAAATCGTGGGTAGGGTAGTTCATCTCAAGCACTTTTAACTGACGGGATGCATAAGTGACTACCTACTCAATCTGCATTAATACTGCACCAAGCCCTAACCCCTAAGCGTCATAATACATGGTGTAACCCCTGCCATGCTTTGGGAGGATAAGAACGGGAACAAAAGTTAACCTAACTTTTAGCTCCGAAAAAGCTGACTCACAGTCCTCTGCCAACTCAAAGTGTACATCCTTTCGATTCAACATGGTGAGGGGAAATGCAACCCTCGAGAAGTCTTGTACGAACCTACGGTAGTAACCGACCAAACCTATAAAACTATGTACTTCCGCGACTATCCTTGGCCTTTCCTATCCCAGGACGGCCTCCGCTTTGGAATGGTCGATAGAAATGACCTCGCCAAAAACCATGTGGCCAAGGAACTTGACCTCCTCTATCCAAAAACTTACACTTACTGAATTTAGCATATAGTTGATTCTCCCTAAGCACTTGAAACGTCATGAAAATGTACTCCTTATGGTCAACATTCGATATCGAATAGACCAATATATCATCCATAAAGACCACCACAAACCGGTCTAAGTAGGGGCGATAAATGCGGTCCATCATACCCATAAATGTTGTTAAAGCATTGGTCAAATTAAAGGGAATTTTTAGGAACTCATAGTGCCCATGCAGAGTTCGAAACGCCTTCTAAGGGATATCCTCCTCCCTGACACGCAATTGATGGTATCCAGACCGAACGTCAATCTTTGAAAACCTACCCGCCCTACACAACTAGTAGAATAAGTCATCGATATGAGGCATAGGGTATTTGTTCTTCATCATCACCCTATTCAGTTGTCTTTAGTCGATGAAAATCTGTAGGGAATTATCCTTTTTCTTAGAAAAGAGGACTGGAGCTCCCCACGGGGACACACTAGGACGAATGAAGCCCTATTGGTCAACTCCTCCAACTGAACCCTTAGCTCATACAATTTCGCTGGAGCCATTCTGTGAGGTAGGATAGAGATAGGCGAGGCGCCTTGATGCACCTTTATAGCAAAATTCACCTCTCAATGTGGAGATAATCCAAACAGATTATCCGGGATTACTTCGAGAAACTCCCACACCACTAGGTAGTCTAACACCATACCATCTAGCTCATCATGAGCCACTATAATGCTTAACCAGCCAAAATATCATTTCTTCTCATGCACGGTAGAAAACTTGTAAGGATAATCAACGCCTTTCTTGGTATTAAAACGATAGCGAGACACTGTGTCAATGGCGTTCGATGATAGCTTCGTAACATGGCAACCAATTCATACCAATGATAACCTCTAACCCATTCATGTTCATAAGGATCAAATCATACCCCAAAACATAATCTCCAGCCATAACCACACATTTACGCAAGATCCTATCAAGAAATATACCGCCACCAATCGAAATAACTATGATGATAGGAAGACGAAACAGGTTAACCTCTAGTCCCAAATTGTATGCTAAGGAACTCGAAATGAAAGAATGTAATGTGCCAGAATCAAATAGTGCTTTAACCCATGTACTTTACAAAAGAATCATACTTTCCATCACCGATGGGTCGCCGGAAGGTGCAGTAAACTATGACATGGCATAAGCTCTCCCGAGGTTAAACTTGCACCTCTGGCGATGGGCGCCTGACCTAGCCTACGGCTACCCTGACCCTAAATTGGACGTGAACTGTCCACACTATGCCTTGTGGGCTGATGATAGCCTGAGGAGAACTGTTGTTGTTTTTGCTTGGTGGGGCCTGTGTAACTAAAATTTCGTCCCGATACGAAATTGACAGTCTGCTGACTGTCCTACTGAATGCTTGAAGCTTGTTGTGGGCAATCTCTTTTAAAATGACCGGGGGACTAGCAAGAAAAACAAGTCCTCTTTATGGGGGTTATAGGACCCTGATCACTAGTGCACTGGGATGATGAAGAACTAACCCCCATGGCAGCATTTAGCTTGGAAAAGAAGCCTCGAACCCCACTCTGAGACTTTTTATGACCGTCGCTCTGGGACACGTTGGGCTCCCTCTTCATTAAACTGATGGCCTTACCATCCTCACCATCTAACTCTAATCGGATAGCCTTGTTCACTGCTGACCTGAAGTTTGGCAGATCTATACTTGCCAGGATCCGTCGAATAGCCAAGTTAAGGCCCTTAACAAACAGCCTCATCTTCTCAGTCTCATCTTTTTAAACAACATCGACACACTTACACAAGATTTCGAACTTGACCAAGTAATCGTTCACAAAAGTCTTCCCCTATATAAAATGAAGGAACCTGTTCTTCTTGGCATCCTTAAATGCCAGGGAAAAGTACATGTCAATGAAGATAACTCTGAACCTACCTCAACCTATAACCTCTCTAGTACTGGCAAAGTAGGTGCTCCACCAGCGTTGTGCTTACTCTATGAGATGGAACGTAACTATCTTAACTTTGTGCCCATACGGCACATCAAGAATCCCCATGACTCTAGTGACTTCATCGAGCCACTCCTTTACAGCATTAGGGTCAGTTTCCCCGTTAAATGTGAGTGGGTGTAACCTCCTATGCTCCTTCTGGATAGAAACGAAGGTAGTATTCTCAATCATCCCACTACGATTGGCCCTTTGTTGCCGTGTGAGGGAGTCGACAAGATGGCGCGTGACTTGCTCCATGCCTCTATGCTCGCTAGTACCCAACCAACTAGATAAATCATGACGTGGAGTTATCTACACAAGAAAGGAGAGTTCAATACACAATGATAAGAACTGAAAGCGACAACGAAAGCGATTCACCTAAACAGTAACTAAAGCAGTAACTATACGAAAACGTATAAAGAAATTGCACTAAGAAGGCATAAACACTATGTCACACCCGAGGATCCTATTGCTCTGATACCATTTGTAACGCTCTGACCCGGGTTTAGGTCACCGTTAGGTCAACCCACACCGAATCAAGGAGTTCAAGGGGGAAAAGAGAAAGTCCAGTTTTATTGTTTAAGAAAAGCCTTTTAATTGCACCATTTATTAAAGACTAACTTACCAGTTTTAAGATGGAAAAATGGGTGGCCACTTTAAGTAATTAAGTCAATTTATAAGGTTTATTTATAAAATCCGATTTAATCCACAATTATAATTAAATAAGAAATAAATCATAATCATCCTTGATTATTACAAACCATAGCCAAAGGCCCGAATAAAACGTTTAAAGTCTCGAATTACCAATGTTTCAAAACATAATTTTATTAAAATTACTGAGACACTAACGATGTTGATTGCCATCTAGGGCCTTACCGGCATCCTTCCCGATGTCCCCACTCGAAGTACCCGGGGGGGGGGGGGGGTTAACATAAAAATTAGGAGTGAGAAAATGCTCAACACGGTGGCTAATACTAAACTATACGTACATATAACGTGTATTTTAATCAATTCCGAAAATTTATAACAATTTAGCTAGTAATAATGCAACTACTATGCAATGCACCCGAGCGATGAGGACATACTCACACTTAACCGTTTCATACCATCCTTTATCAAATCTAGAGACTATTAGTCATATTTTATTCATTAGTCTTTTTTTATCACATTTCATTAGGTTGTCTTACTTGCACATTTTCGAGCACAACCATTACCATTTTCTTTTTTTATTATCTTTTCTTAGAATCTTTCAATATCCGCATACTTTAACGGGCTCCGCACCGCAGGGTATCCTACCATATATTGTGGAAAGTGATTTTGGGTCTTTCACCCCAGGGATTTGAGCCCTTCTTAATTATTCTTGGTGTCATCCGATTCCATATTAATGTGTTTTAACATTTTTGGGTAATGTCCACATTATTCCATCATTTTACCGTTTTCACCATTTTTGCGGCTTCTATCATCATTTCATCTTATTAATGTGCCAATTTATCCATTTTTACAAAAAATTAACCGATAAGGTCTAATGAGAAAATTCAACCACTAGGGCCCTTAGTTTGTCAAAATTACTATTTTGTCCTTTTTTCATCATAACATTGTGAAAAACATATTTAACCCATTAGGGCACTAAAAACCACATTTTCTTTCAAGACATCCTTTTTAATGATTTTATGGCCAAAATCATGCCTCATTATTTTTTGTCTTCTACATAAAATACATTTAACCATTAAAAGACCATTTTAGCCAAACGTCCACTACTTAGCCCTATTATTTCATGTGGCTTCAAATATTAATTTTCTTCATTTAATAATATTTATAACACATATTTAGGGCTATTTTTCTACATTTAATCATTACCACATAAAGCCCATTTCAACATAATTTATCGAGTCTAAAATGTTATTTTCTATCATACCATGTGATTCTACACATGTTAAGGAGACTTTCAAAACTAGAAATTCCTTATAAAAGAACTAAACAAGATATAAATCATGGGGTTACATTTTTCATGCTTTCTTTTCATATTTCGAGGTAAAAATGCCATATATTCATAAAAGACCCATTTAGGGTTTGTCTTCATCAAAAAATTATTTTTGCAAGACTTTAATATATTAACAAATAACTTTATTTTTGGCATTAAATATTATCTAGCATACATCCTACACATTTTTCATAGCTAGAAACCTTGAAATTTTAGGAAGAAGAAAACCCTACCTTATGGTTTAAAGATGAGACAAAGAAGAAGATGGATGATGGAAGTTCATAGCTCCAAAAAGCTCTTTAAAATACTCCAAAACTTCTCTTACTTACTTTACTCTACCCACTTCTACCCTGATAAATCTTGAAAGTGAAGAACAAAGCTTGGAAATGGTGTATTATGGTATATTAAGGTGGTGGCAAGGTGTAGTAATGGTGGGGAAAGCTTAGGTAAGATGGTGAGATCTTGAAATTTGAGAGATAGGGTGAATATGACTGATCTAAATGGTGGGGAGAGAACCCACCATTTCTCTCTTCTTTATAACCCCGAAAACGCACATAAAATGATTTAAAGACCAAAACCCAACACAAAAGAAAAAGTTTTGGTAATCTGGTGCCTTCATAGATCGATACCTCATCAATCCAAGCGTCCAAAATTCGACAGCACACAAGGGAAACTCAAAATATTAAATTTTAGGTGCAGTCGTTCGAACAAGATACTAACGATGGGAAAAACCCTAAACGTGTGTGGTTCGTTATATTTTCATTAGAAGCTTGTTCAAACGAGATGGCCTTCTCATTCGAACCAAAAGGGACTTCGTTCGAACAAGATGAGGATCTCGTTTGAACGACAGAATCAATTCTAAATTCCAAATTTGCCCAACCAATTCCCAAAAAATCCACAAAAACCACAAGAACATTCAATTATTAACAACCATCCATATATTATTCGATCAAAATCACAAGGGTTCTACATAATTACAAATTAAATGGGAAAAGGAATAAAATCTCGGGCATGGGTATTACATCCCCAAAGCCCTTTGTGGTTAGAGACACTAAATATAACCTATTAACAATATACATGTGGGGTTTCGATCAATTGAGGATGAGATTAAACCCATCAAGGAATATACACATACACAAACATATATATGTGTGCGTGTGTGTTGTCTAAATGTAATGCAATATTTAGCATGTACTTTTGTTAATTAAGCTTTACAGTTATCACTAATCCTGAACCTCGCTCATTGTGAGTTTAGTTACTTAACATTATTAGATTTTATGAAACCCACTATATGTTAACATTTCCTTTATATACTTAACTTGACTCATATTAGTGCCATATTTATATTAATGACACTCGTGTCCGAGTCATAATCCTTTATTATTATTATCTTATTCTTTACATTAGTTCAAATGTTGGACAATCATTTTGGCCTCGTTTGGTTGTCCCAAAATTTTAAATTGACTCATTAATAAACTGTTCATTTATATATTGACCCATTAATTGTGTTTGGTTTCATTAATGAAATGATTCATTAACTTTCCCATTTTAGCTTATGTGTAAAATATGAAATTGGATCATTTTACAAAAAACGTTAAATGCATCCATTAGAAATACGAGTCACATAAAGTGCATGTTCATCTCTTGTTTTCCCACCCTTCCCCTCCCCCTCTCTCTTAATTTGTTTTTATCTTTTTTTTTCATTGAACCTCAATCAATTTCAGATTACCAAACATTGCGTAAAATTGAATATAAACTCATTTCAAATCCGCTCATTTACAATTCACTAATTCACAATTAATCAATTTACATAATCAAATAATTTGCGCAATCAAACAGGGCCTTAGTTTACTTCTCGGAGTATGGCAACAAGTTTTCACCGAGTGTTATAATACACTTCTAACCATTTTTGGAATTTTTTCCTTCAACACTTAATTTTTAACATAACTCGGAGCATCGTGCTCCATACATAAATTATTTTACTACTAATTATTAGAAGATTATGTTCCATGCTTTAGTTGTTTTATTAACACATCTAGCATACTGGGTTCCATTAATTACCTTAAATTCATTTATTAATGTTCTTGGAGTATTAAGTCCCACAATTAACCTTTTATTATCCATGGAGTATATCAAACATCATTTTTGTTCACTATCTCTTACACGCAACTTTGGTACTACTCATAACTTGATGAACCTAGAATCTATTCGCTTCAAAGAATTTCTCCATAACTCCTCTTAATATTTTCTTTAATCGTAAGTCCATTTTAATCACGTGTGGTTCACAACGTTCTTTCCTTTGACTTGTCTAATGAGGCCAAAAACTTCTTGTTACCTCAATATCACTAATTTAACACCTTATTCGAATCATGCGATGAAGCCACAATCACATCACTAGGAATTTAAAAGATACATATTTATGACAAATATATATATATATATATATATATATATATATATATATATATATATATATATATATATATATATATATATATATATATATATATATATGACAATGACAAATGTCCTTATAGCATTAATTATGAAAACGAGTAACATATTTGTAAAGTTTCCCAATCTTTTCATCGTACTTTCATTCTAGCGAACTCACCACATGCAATATCCCATATTTTTTTTTATTGCTATTTTAGAAATTTTAAATTGAAATTTTTTAAAAGGAAATTTACTTAAGTTAAAATTTTGGAAAGTGGATATGTTTTTTAAAAAACTGGACTTTCAATTCAAATAATTTGATTGGACTTTATAATTTAAATTTTGAATCAGACTTTAATTAATGTAAAGATGGAATTAAATTAGAATTTGGGCTTAATTATGTTTGGACTAGTGTTACGTTGGAAATCTAGGGGTTATTTTAAGTTATTAGAGTGACTTGGGGTGAAAGTTAATACTTTTGAGTGATTAAAAATGAGGGATATCATAGCTTGGTTGGGGATGAGTTGGGGTTATATTTATGAAGAATTAAATTAAAAATTAAGTCTAAAAACAGATAAGGGTTTCTATAGCGGGGGTCCCTGCTATGGGAGCCAGCTTTTGCGAATTTTTATTGCAATTTCTATTTAAACACCATTTTGGACGAACTTTGCATCAGTATACCTATTTTCTTTCACTACAATAACTTAATAGAACTCTCTCACTGTAACACCCCGTAAAATCCACAAATAGATTGAGTAAGTCTAATACAAAATCACGAGAATAAAAAACTTTTGGTAACATTCTTAGCATAACGAACGTAAATAAAAACTATACAAGTAAAAGAAATACAATATAATATATGGTTGAATAAAAAACATCATCTATGATACCAATTTATTCCATGAGAAACAAATCCAACTCTCGAATATAAAATCTCGATTATACAATATCCATCTTTGAAATACAAGTAGAACACATAAAATCACTAACTCGTGATAAACTAAAATAAATACAAGTGTTTATACCGAAATATTAAGAAATATGAAGAAGTAATTGATTTACACTAGTCGACTTCTACATCCTTAGAATGAGTAATAGAATGTCGTTAGAGATACTCCTCCTACGAATAACCGAAGTCTACGGCAACAACAACGAATGTCTATAAAGAGTAAGAATTTAACTGAAGTGGGCCATAACAATAAAAATGCGTCTTCCTCCCATTTCAAGTGGATTTCAAGTTATTTAAGTTGCCCAGCCTAAACATCCTAAAATAAATATGTGGTTTTGATCCCAAACCCCATGTGTCCCATATGGCATAAGGTAATCTCTTAATTAAGTATTCTCTACTTTCACGTCTTACGCTTATCTCTTGATTTAATAATAAATGTTTCTATTGAAGTTTCTTACATTAAAAGTAGTTCACTTACTAAGAGCAGTATCAATATAGATCTTTAGTTGTGATTCTAAAAATGTCTTAAGTGTGATAGTGTCAAATAGCCACAAGCCACTGATTTGGGATACGAGTCTTTAGTATATTCATTACATTATTACTGAGTCACAGGCCTATGATTATACATCGCTAATATAAGTCATAGTCAGGTACAACTACCGCAAGGTACCACAGAATAGTATCACATAATCCAGAATATCCGTGAGTGTACACAACTCACATCAAATCACATGGTCTATACCTAGTACACACTAGTCATAGTTATAAGGTGTCCCAACCTTATAACAACACGACATCACACCAAGGTAAATCATTATGATTTCCCCTAGTCGAACGATCCCATACCTAAGACTATACAAAAGCATACCCCCGTTTATCCCCTTCAGGAACACAAGCATGTCATCAGTAGGATCGAGGTAAATAGAACCTAAATAGAGCTCGTCTCATCATAAAAAACACCACGCGTGATCGAAGGCGCCCCATCATATTCCCTCGTAATACGTCCCCCATAAGTACAATTACATTATGGGTATGATTACACATAAATCAAGCCAATAATCATAACCTTATGCAATATGGTTAAACAAACAAGTATAAACCTTACACAATTGGGTTAGACAAGCAAGTACAAACCCTACACATATGGGTTACACATAATGTCTCTATTATTGTTAGTTAATATGCACGTTAACTATAATCAGTATATATAACATTAGCCCAAACTCTCAAGGCTACCCAAAACCAGACATCTTCTCACACCTAACTTTCTCAAGGATTTCCTTAACTACCTTACTCAATGGGTCATAAAAAAACATTTTAAACTTAAGTGTGATCTAAATAACCATTAATTATTTAACTTCATCATACGACATATCAATTGTGACAACCCGAATATAATTATGATTAATTATGCTTAAATCATACCTAGCTTATGTGATATTATTAGTGTGTTATTAATATATGTGATGTTAATTTATTATGTTTAGTCTAATCCTACCTTCAAAAAGCATGAAATGTCGAATTAGTTACAAATACAAAATTTTGAAGGTTTCGGTAGGAATGTCCATGTTTAAGGCTAGTTTTGACCTTTATGACATAACAATTGACTTGAGGTGAAAACTATATAGTTGTAGACAAGTGAGTTATTGTTGTAACACAACAAACGGTGTGTGAAACGGAGGTTCGAGTGAGAAGTTATACCAAAATTACGAAACAAGGGCAAAATAGTCCATCCGTTAAGTAGTATTTTGTCTTATTATGGCAACAAAGTTTTATTCTCATTGGTTGGGAAGGGTGGTGGCTTTGGCCGACCTTAAACCCATAGAATTACCTCTTTATTCATCCAAAATGCAGCCATGAGAGACTTTAACCTTAAGGAAAGAGAAGTAGGAAGTTAGGAAGAAAAAAGTGAGGAGAAAATTGAAGAAAATTCATAGAAAATTACGTAAAAGCCCCGAAGGTAATTCTAACTGCAAATATTATTGTTTTTCTTATATTTATGTTTTAGATGATAGAAACCATCATTTGTTTACTAAACTTTCAGCCCTTGATATATATGTTTGGTTAGATGAAAGTTTAAGTTAAGTTTAATGTATAAAACCCTAAAATTGCTTTGTTTAGGAACTTTGTTTATTCAAACTTCCATATATTGTTGTATACTTACTGGAATTGATTTATTCCAATTGGAGATTAACCTGGACTCATATATGTAGTATATATCCGAAAATCATGTGAAAATACAAAGAAATGAGTCTTTGGTGAGAGTTTGAAATTCGGGTATAAAATCTGCCCTAAGGGTGAAAATATGCCCGCCATGTGTTCGGTGTTTTGCTTGACATAGCAAACGAACCTTAAAAATTATGAAAATTTAATTTTATATATTTTTAATATGTTTACTGATGTTGGGTGAAATATCATATAAATTTATGATGTAGAGAAATTATGGAAATTCGTGGAAGTTGAATGAATGATAAGAGGGCCTATAGGGCAGATTTTCCATGTGGTAAAGAAATGAGAATATCTTGCTCTACGAGACCTAAAATGATGTACCGTCTTTTGTATTGGAATACTAATATGACAAGGATTAAATTTTCAAGAATAAATGAATTTATATTTGGTCTATGAGTTGGATATGTTAAATATACTAGCATGAATTTGGATGGGATATCACTTGTGATAAATGATTTGAATGGAATCATGTGATGCTTATGGATTGAATTATGTTTAAATAGTTCTTTGGATTATTGATATTATTATGATGATACTAATATTTTAAGAATGATAGGAAGGGAATAAGAGCTGATTGAATAAGTACTGGATAAAGGCAAGGGCAAAGCCAGTTAAACTGCCAAGGTGAGTGTACTTATGATTTGTTTCATATATAAATATGAATATAGCTCTAAGAGCGGATTTGTTTGAATACTTAGGTATTCAGGATTTGTTTGGATATTAAAATATCCAGGATTTGTTTGGGTCTCACGATCCAGGATTGGAATTGGACAAAGATCCAATGATTTGTTGGAACTAATGTTCCAGGATTTGTTATTGCCAATGGGCATAATTGTTTGGATCTTATGATCCAGGATTTGTTATTGCCAATGGGCATAATTGTTTGGATCTTATGATCCAGGATTTGTTATTGCCAATGGGCAGAATTATTTGGATCCTATGATCCATGATTTGTTATTGCCAATGGGCAGGATTGTTCGGATTTTATATCTACATATTCGATATAGAATTGTTACTCTATTGCAGGGAAGGAGTACCTCACTAAGCTTAATGCTTACGGTTTATATTTTAACAATTTCAGGTTCATACGCTGCCAGCTAGGATACCATATGACCGGTAGCTTTGAGAGTTGCACCGTTGGAGAGAGCTGGGGTTTAAAAATGGGATTTTATCGTTGTCACACTGAAGATTTTAATATACTCACACATTGTATATATTGATTTAGTATGGATTGAGTTGATCATAGTTAATCACGGTATTGTATGTTCCCTTAATTATGACTCTGATATTGAATTTTATGATATAAGAATAATATTATGTTCATTATGCACATTATGTAGGAAAATATTGATGAATGAATCATATTTCCATTGGGCTCAAGATTATGATCTAATTATTCCAATAACAAATGATTAGTATGGATATTGGGTTTGGGGGTGTGACATAAATACTCGATCCTAAACTCAAGGTACTCAATCTTTATGAATCCCATATACTCAAGGGTTACCAACAGTGAAGTTCTAGATTAATTAACTCCCATGAGTAAATAACTACTCTCCCAAAATACATAAAAGTCAAGCGAACCAAAACCCAACTAAATCCATTACTAGTTAACGTGGTATTTTATTATCCCAATCATCCTATAAGTGAAATAATTAAACTAGGCTCGAAGAACATCACTAAAGAATCCCCTTTCAAGAATTTTGTCAACCCGAATCGATTCTCCCTAGAGCCGAATTGATTTACCCCTCCTATGCGAATGAAGCTTTCTAACAACATAACAATGGCGGCCAAAACTCATGCCCAACCCACCTAAAAGCCTCTATAATTTATCAAAAATCCATCTCCTTCAAATATAAGTCACATAAAAATATTACTAACCTATATCTACATGTTTTAAACGATTATAACATGAATTTAAGGGTTAATTTCAAACTATGCAGTTAAGAACCCTAGGATCAGAATTTTAACAAACTAACTTAAGATTTGATTCATTTATTGAAATAAGCAAAGGGCTTTTGTAAGATTCATTAACATGTTTCAAAATATATCAATTTAAACCAGATTTCAAGATCAAATCATATGATTTCTCGGCAAACTATCCACTACACCAAAAATAGCAATTTGACACGGTTTAAAACTGTGCCAGATCAAATCTGGCACGGTTTTAAACTGTGCCAAAATCAGGTGTTCCAAAATGGTCAGTTTTTTCTGGCACGGTTTAAAAGTGTGCAAGTTTTGACCAAACAGGTACACTTCTGGCACACTTCATAACCGTGCCAGAATTTAAAATTTTTGGCACACTTTATAAGTGTGCCAGATTGAGTAAATTTTGCTACACTTTTGGCACAGTTCAAAACTGTGCCAAAATTTGATACACTTTTGGCACGGTTTTGAACTGTGCCAAATTTTTTTATCAAAGAAAAAAAAATAATTATAAATAATATTACCCAAAAAAATCAATAACATTTCCACTATTTTTTGTACTTGTTTTAGAATAATAAAAATTCAATAATAATCTAAAACCAGCATGGCAAAAATAGTACAACAACAAAACAAATAGTCCGCAACAACACTAATACACGTAGAACATGCCCGCTAAAAATTATTGGCTCAAATTCCATTAATAGAAAATTCATGTCAATACATATTAAATTCATCTCAATACATGCACAACCATCGATCCTTTCGAAGAGATTCTCGCTTGCCAACATCTTGTTCGTGGAAACTCAATTGCTTTTGTTCATGAATTGATCGTAGTCGGTCAAAGCGTCAAAGTCTTCGAACATTTCTAACCATTTGCAATAATCTCCAAGCCTACTTGAGTGAACTCTAATGAGTTGGTACCTGCAGATGCAAAGCAATAACTGGTATTAGCACTAAAATTGTGTGTATAGTCACTATTACTTAAGAACGTGAAAAAGACTAAAATATGCATAAAATGTTGGTAAAATAAAGAAAGTAGCAAGTAAGCATTTTAGAGAACTAATTCCAAAGTTTCATGTTGAGATAGATGTGAATTGCATACAAGTTGAAAACAGTTTATAAAATTTGGGCAGAGCGCCCTTTTTTTATAGGACTATCCACCCCGTTTAACGATTAAAAACTACTCAAACCACAACAATAGTAATATGCAACAATCGTGCCCATTAGTCAGAGGCATACATGAAGATGATTTCTATAGTAGACATACATTAATGTCCATTAGTTACACGCCTTGATGATTTCTCGGATAACTTTTGAAGAAATTCCGAAAAAAATTGATATTAGTAAAGTCGGATAAAATTTGATAAGGTGAAACAATCCGTAAACATATATAGAAATTAGAAGTGTAAAACTTTGACTTGATATGCGCATATGAATCTAGAGGCTACATCATATGGAACTCATAAACATCTTACAATACCTAGTATCCCGTTGCATCTCATAACTTTCTCTCAAAGACTGACCATAAGGTGATCTGAAAAAATAAAAACAAACATTGATTAATGGAGAAAAAATGCATAACATCGATTAATGATCGGTAAATATGAATCCGTACAAAGTAGGATTATATATAATAGCAGTGATGTGTGTAATACCCCGTATTTTTGTGATATTTATTTATGGGATTAATTGAATTAAATGTATATTAATTGGAAATTAATCCGGATTAAAATACTAGCGAGATGCGAGTTGGTATTTGATTTTAATGAGTATATATGGCTATATATGAATATTGAATTATGAAATTTGTCGTGAGATTGAAATACGGCAATTTGGAAATTTTGTTGAGACGCGTGTGACAGTCGCGTCAGGTATATAATTATTTTAATTAAAAAATGAATTTCATTTCTATTAACCGTATGGTCATTTTGAGTGCGCCAACGCGTCCGGAAGGGTCAAAATAGTCAGAAAACACTAGCCGGGGGTTTAGTTTGGGTCCCAGGGCATTTTTAGGCCATACCGGCAACGTATAAGGGTAGTTTGGTAATTTTGAATTTTTGGGAATTAAAACCCACGAAAATTAGGAATTAATATCTGATGTGGCAATTACCCACTAATAACCTAATGGGCTACGGAGGTTATTGGAATTAGTTCCAAAAAGGTTTCCTAAGGCAAAACCCTAGCCACCATTCACTTTGGAGAAGAAGACTTGTAGAGAGAGAGAGAGAGGAATTCTGCAGAGAGAGAGAGAAGCGTTCATCAATTCGACATCAAAATCAGAGATACACATAAGGCAAGTGGTTTAATTTCATTAGTTGCAGAGAATGCTTCTTCCATGCGTAGGAAATTGATAAAATTGTATTGTTTTTGGAGATTTATGAAAACCCATTAAATTGGAATCAGAAACTTGTATTTTGATGAGGAACTGCATGTAGAATTGTATGTAGGTGATTAATCTGATAATAATATATATTTTGGATGAAATAAAAATGGATTTAATTAGGCTCATTGGGGATTTAAGAATTTCTAGGGTTCATGTTCTTGAAATTGGGGGAAAGTGTATAGATATGATATTTGGATGATGTTTAGAATGAATTAACTCCACAAAGCACGTTAGTATGTGACCTAAGTATGTTTAGGGACGATTAGAAACCTTGAAAAATTGTTGGATTGATGTTTAGATGGAATTAGAGAGGAAGAAAAGTTGGAAAACGAGAAAGGAAAATCTGGGCTCGAAACTGGCCCCTCGTTAGAAGACCTGCCCAGGTCGTTCGAACGAGCTCGTTCGAATGAGCTTCTAACGAGTTGACAGTTTGCCTTCTAATGAGAGGGAAGTTCGTTCGATGTCTTTCGTTCGAATGAGATCTCGTTAGATGCCCAGTTCGTTCGAACGAACTCTCGTTCGAACCAGCCTCGTTCGAGCGAGAATTCTAACTAGAGGACAGTTTAGGCTTTTTAGCCTCTTTTGATCCCGAGTGTCCCGTAACCTTGTTTATATGTAGAGATAACACTTCCTTGTTGATTAATTGATATATTTGGGATATTTAGGATATAATGAGGAGTAAAACCTAGAAGTGTAGTTTGAACCAAAGGGAAATTATGAGTTAGGAAGTGAGTGTCCATTACGATGTGAGAACTATTGACGGCCTAAATAATTATATTAACCGGGAACATATAAATTGTGTAGCATTATATGTCGGTACGAGAATGAGAAGTGTACCACAAATAAATTATGATGATTACTAAGATGTGTGCATACTTAGTATATGTATATGATTTGATGTGTATGACATACCTACCATACTTGCTATCACGGGAGGTTTACGTTCGCTTAGGGCCCTTTAATCCTTGTGTTGCCCGGATTTAGACTGGTACCTCGATGAACATAGGTCAGAGAAGGACTTATTGGGATATTAATAAGTCTGCTGATCGTGGGAGCATAGGTATGTGCGTGACCCATGTGATGTGACTATGTTCACCTCCATTGTTTATGATTGTTGTTATCTGAGAACGATTCCTGAGAGATTCGGAATGCGTGATCCTTATGTACGTGATGTACCGGGATAGATAGCAGAGTATGTGTGCACCGCAGCTTAGTCTCGGGGTGCTTGTATTGTATATTTATGACGTGAATAATATACACTTAATTCATGGGAACTTTCATGTTGGTATTGTGAATATAATCATGGTAATGTTTTGAGAAAACATAACGGGTTAACCGATAGTGAATTGTATTACTAATTGAGAATCTGAGTTTAAGTAAAGCCCTATATTTAATTGATAACGCTAGAATGTAATATGGGAATCGAGTAGTAAGGGGTAGAACTTATTACGGTTTGGTTAGATATGTATGTCTTTTAGATGGGTACGGTACGTTAGGAGTGCACATGTAGTCGAGAGGTGAGAATTTCATGTGAGTGCACGTCCTAACATGTATTTCGCATTTAATGTTTTAATGTTATTAAAACACTTGTTGTTTTTAAAAATGATTTCCACTTTCAGGCTCTGACCCATTTGCTTTCAAATCTATTTTTTTTAAAACCATTTTAGGTGCCCAGCCACAAGGACACCATGCTTAGGATCCTCATTCAGGTGACGAGCTGTAGCTGTTTGTGGAAGTTACAAGACTTTGCTTGTAGACGCTTCATCTATCTCGACTCTATATTCAGCATTTATCAGTTGTTTCATGGACTCCAAAAAATAGAAATCACTGCATCTTCCCTTAGAGATTGATGTTGAATTTTGAAACAGAAAACTTGATCTTCATCATGAAGAACCTACACTTTCATATCAAATGAACCATATTTTGTTAGTACAATTGAAACTTGACCCTACAAAATCCCATTTCCACTGACATTTTTTTAATTTTAGTTGAATCTACTTTAGGTTTAACCAAAGCCATTGCAGGAACCTTATGAAATCTTATTAAATTTTTTATTGTTTTAGAAGTAGGTATATTTGCAGCCCCTCTAACATTCCAATATAAGAAACTTATCATTGATACTTCCCAAAAGTGGAATTTGTGGATACCTTAGCTTTGGATCTTGTAATTCTTCTAAAGAGAGGATCATAAAGTGTAGCAGCCGGAGAGGGCGGCAGCAACTGAAGAGCCCCATAGTAACCCCGTTGCAGCTGCTATCATAGCAGCCTCCACCATAGCATCCTCATCAGTGGTTTACTTCAAAGCAAACCTCATCAGGGAGACTTCAAGATTCCAAACAATTAACTCTTATACTACAAATAACATAATTTAGGAAGGAAAATCGTTACCTCTTGTATGGAAAAGTTAAAGAGTTTGTTGAAACTGAACTTGATTCAGTGGCTCCAAACGAATCAGATCAAACCACCAATGGTGGACTTTAACCTCAACCTATCTCTCATTTTCTCCACCAGAGTTGTCATTTGGTAAGTACCAGGCAGATGAACAAACATGGGTGGACACAATAGAATCTGTGGGACACGGTGAAACTGTTAGAATCAGTATTATGGATTGGCTTGGTCAGTCATAATACTACTCACAAAAAGGCCAGTATACCTGAGATAAATCTATTGAAAATAACTGTCAATCACCCAATTGAATAGCTGCTCCGTATTGCAACACATAACTGGATCAAGTAAACTAAACATACATGTTAACAAATTAATGAACCACTGCATTGACATCCTCGTCCAATTGAATAGCGGTCTCAACACCATACTCAGCTTTGTATATCAGCATTCTTAGTAAATCAACTTTGAACCACTACATTCTCTGCTACGAATGCCATATAAATGATAGATTTATATTCTTAATAAATTAACATGTCACTATGTTGTACGTTTCACAGATCTGCATATATAAATAAGTATGTCATTATGCTAAATTATAAAAAAAACATTTGAATTTGGGTTTTTGTTGACACACATATAAAACACATATAACTGAGCTATATTCACCTTACACACGATTGGATGGGTTGGCGGCTATGCGGTCCATAAGAACCATCTTATGGACAATACAGGTTCTTTACCAATTATTTTGTTCTTGAAGAGTAGTTGTATTAGTCGACCGAGTCGCATCGCAGCAGCGTAACCACCACCACTACCATGTTGTGGTGTTTTGAGCAATCACATACCTCCATGTGTGCGCACGCGGTGAAGCATAATGACCAAGTTGAGGAAGTTGAATCGTCTCTCGCCCTCTCCCTCTCTTTGTCTTTTCATCTCCCTCACCATCTCCCTCTCTTTCAACACTTTCTCGAGCGATAAGTGACATATTGGACTAGTTTATCCCCATAAATGTTTGCACTCACCCTCTATAGACGGCTCCCATGTCCATAGCGTTCCTCATAGTGAACTAGTTTATCCCCAATACACTTATATATGACTTGGTAACCACACATTTCCAATGTTCATAATCTGCAGTAAAATCTTGTCGTGCGGGTTTCCCATAAACTCCAACCTGTGAACTCGACAACCAGTAAGGTGACGTCTCCACCCTTGAAGGCCATTATTTTGTTCATTATGACCCGCATTCTGATTCCCCACTTTGTGCATTCACGCTTGCAACGGCATACTCCTACACACATTACATTACTGTGGTGCACATTGATTTTGTTAGTTTCTTCATTGCTGCCAATAATTTCCAGAAGAATGCACAATTTTTAACAATCAGTGAACCACATCTCTAATATTATGTTAGAGAATCAATCACCAACCCTGAAAAATCTCAACATCTTCAGAAAGTTTTTGGTAGATAGAAGTAGCAGACCACACAAAGAAACCACGCAATAGACGATTCAGCTCCAAAAGAAGTTTACCGCCTGCATGTAATTCTCGTGTGACAGATTTCAAACCAAAATTAAAACAGGCTACAATGATATTTTGAAATAAAAATATAAAGATACATTGATTGAATTGGAGGAATTGAAAGAAAAAACTTTGTTATGCAATCAAGAAGTATCAGGTCTTTGATAATCAAACTCAAAAGCTAGATTACTTAGTGAGTAATGGAAAATTAGGGTATGATAAAATTGGACTTGGTTTTGAGGCTTCATCTTCAAAATATAAACAAAAAATCCCTGCAAAAACTGTATTTGTTACTAAACATTGGACATGTATTTTTTATAGCATGGAATTGCCTAAGACATTTAAAGTCTTTATCCTGAAGACATGAACTATGTTTACTGAAAAACTGTTCGAATAGATGAACCAATATTCCTAGATAATCAAGTAAAACATTTAGTACCTGGCAGGGTGCTTCATAGGGTATAGTTTACCTTATTCCTCATGTCATAAACATAGGCATCAACATCATTCTTTCCGTCTTTTGATTCTTTCATAACTCGATCTTGCAACGCCATTTCAAACTCCTTCTCAACTGCTTTCTGCACATCTGCAGGGAGCATTCCTCCATAAACCAACTCAGTTACAGGTATGTTTGTTTTCTTAACCTTCTTCTTTGGATCCTCAACCTACATGACAAAAGAATATGCTCGTTAGATGTCTAAAAAATCTTACTTTCTTTATAAAAGCTTATAAGCAAGATTGATACCATTACATAGAAACATAACAAATAGTTTGTGTACGATATTAAAATGAAAACTAGAAGAAAAGGTTCATCCGGGCTAAAATCATAATTGCGAAGAGTTGTATCTGTCATGTACAGATTACAAACTGAAGCTCGGGTTATATAAAATGATTACTCAAACTTTTGCTCGACGTGACTGCCTATCTCACCTCCCCTCAAGGTAGGGCCCTGCCAGTCAGAAATACAAGGAAGAAAGTAGTGTGAATTAAGCCACTGTATAATTAATGCAATGAGTAAGTTTGGGAATCAAAACGTGTTGGATTGTAGAATAATAACTACTAAAATTATGCTAGCTATAAGCAAAACATAAGCATACATACATCGTCAAACCAATTTTAGGCGTGTCAAGTATTTGATAATCCAAAAATTGAATAAATTTAATTTCGCATCAGTTAACTGATCACAGATTATGTGAATAAAAGCAAATTAACACAAAGCAAATTCCCATTGCTCAATGTCGTGGGACACTATATCAGTATTTGTTTTTTACTCTAATGCTCTTTGCAACTAATTTCATCCACAATCCCCAAATTAATATATAATGATAAAGAAGTTAAAAGAAAAGATACTAAAGCATTTAGAACATCTTTAAATTCAAATGATGAATCAATCTATTTTCCCATATTAGCATTATTAGTAATTTATCACACAACTACTAAGATAAAATTCTACAAATGACATCAAATAAACATACAAGTACAGCAAGTAAGTTTTTAGCACTGACCTGCAACAACTTCAATGCCCTCTAAAGAACTTCGCAACCTTTAATGTAATTCGACAGTGACATGGACATAGCATATCTGGACATGTCAACATATGCAAGCGCCATTGCCAAAACTACATCTTGCTTGAATGATTTGGGCAGCCTCTCTTTCAACAAACTCTCACCGGTTTGAAAAACCATCTCAGTCTCTCCTGCTTCTTAAAATTAACTACAAAAACTAGGTGATTAAGGAGGAATATGTAACTTAAGTGGTATTGTCCTAATCAGATCTTTTGTGAGGGACACTGATTGTTTTTCAAATTGTAGCATTGTGAATCATCATGTAAAAAGTCACACTTATGAATAAGCACAACATATACGTTTGTATGTAATTATGGTTAACGTATGTAAATATAATTAACAAAGAATATCAATGTTGTAAAATAACTATCCCTTTTTTTGTCGAAAGAAGAGAGTTACATGTCAAATACTCTCCTTACAATTTACCCTGCTTGAAATGAAATATCTGATATGGTTCATTACTACTTCATGTGATGATATAAATTCTGTAGGATAGGAAAAATGACTCTCCGGGAATTGTTCCTCGGGTCCTTGAGGAGCTGTTTCACCAAGCTTCTTTACATAGAACCACATCATTTACCTTCTCAGCTTTATGGAAATACCCTCCCCCCAGAAATAACCCCCTGAATATATGTCTATTACTAAACACCAGAAGCGACTGTAAAACTACTTTACTGTGTTTTACTAATGATTCAAAAGTTGGTACACTAAAGGGAGGAGGGGTATTGTGGATTATGTTACCGTAGACACCGCATTGACCACTGCACATGCTTCCTTCAGTTATTTAGAGGAACATAACACTAAACTCTCAAATTTTATAGTTCAGTACATACACCCCACATGTTACAGTCAACTCCAAAGTTATATGGCCATTACACCTATTAGACGTAATTATTCTAGTAAACCGAATTTGTCGAGTTTCAAATGTGTTTTTTAGTGGCCTCTCAGGGATGAAAACCTTTTCATTTAACACGTATATACTCATATACAATCACACGTACTAATAGGTACAAATAATTAGCAAAATCCAAGAAGGCCCTGATATCAATTTGAAAATAGCGAAACAACAAACTAATTATCTCGACGCCTATTAGTACATTTAAAATAATGTGATTTAACCAATCTGTACAATTCATTCAACATTCATCCAATGGATGTATGCAAATACTCACAAAATGGTATCAAGGTATATAAGCGATGTGTGTGTGTGTGTGTGTGTGTGTACTCTTCCCGTACAAACCATATATAGGTTTTGAATTCGAGCAAGTAAATAAAACACGATGAAAGACCCATTCAGTGTCTTATTGCATCCATCAGTTTTTCAATCCTGCCACCTCTTTTGTTGTCCCAAACAATTTAATTAATGAAAAAATAATTATGTTAAGGGCTAACCCCATACATCACAACCCATGGATATAATCTATATTCTCAAACTACTATGTTAATGAATCAGCCATGACTTTTAGGAAGCCTGTTTGTTTTAAAGCCAAAACCAACTAAATGTTCAATGGTTCCTAAATTGATGCATAAGGGGGAAGTAACGTGTGACGGACAACTCAAAATTGGGAATGAATTGGATATAATAGACCATGCCCTCTTCCACATTTTCAAATGTGATACAATTGAATTGAATAAAGTGCAAATTTCTAAAAACAGAGTTGAGGCATTGGAGGCTCAGGTAGAATAGATAGATGATGGCTTGGAGCAACTTTTTAGGCTCGTGATTAAAATAAGGGCCTCTCCCTTAAAAATTGTTCCCAACTAATGACATGACAACACATTGCTCAAAAGGAATATAGTTTTATTCACATTTAGCAATGCATACTAACTCATTGTAGTGATTAGTAAAGTATTATGTGTATACGTATGCATTGTAGTGATTAGTAAAGTATCAGGTGTATACGCATGCATTGTAGTGATTACTCCCCTCTTTTTAGGTAGTAAAGATTATGTGTATACATATGCATTGTAGTGATTAGTAAAGTATACCTGCTGCCTATGTTACGTGAGAGAAGAGCACGGGGAAATATCGATTCATCTTCCATCCTTGAGTTCTAACATCACCTTCATTTTCTAAAATCTACACAAAATATAATTTAATAAAAAAACCAATAAAGGAACATAACAATTAAGTATTGGGTAATCATAAATAACACAAGAATAGATTTGATTCAAAGATGGTGATTGAAATATCAAAATGGCATGCAATTTACCAGACTAACAAACTCCAAGTCCAAAAATATGTACAAGAACTTATTCTTCCCTTCAGAAAGTCAAAACACTCATCTGATCAAACACATAATAGAAGCCAAACTGAAAAAGGTCATATGATCAGAGAGGTTTGAGATACTATTTGTCTTTAGATTGTTTTGGAATATTGCAATACAACACAAATGTAATCAAACAAACACACTGGAATAACTAAATACACACTAAGGGTTCCATAACTCTCTTTCATATATACTCATAATAACTAATTTCAAAGCATGGGTAATCGATCAATGATAAATACAGAAGACAACATTTTGTTTCGTATATACTTGCAGAGCTAAAAACATATAAAAAATAGATACAACCCTATAAAATTATGGCTAATAAATTAATATTATTCAACAATTAATCACAGTCGCAATCCCATTACTTGTAACTGTTAACAATATTGTACATGTTAAATCAAATTACCTTCAATTTTGGAGAGAGTGTTGTGAACAGAAAATAAGCCCTAGCTCAACAATTGCATGGGTATAAATGCAAATGGTAATATATAAAGATGAATGTCAAGGATAAAAAAGATGAATGTCAAGGATAAAACATGAAGTCTTCAAGTCCTTAATGAATAAGCACACATTTATAATCATACTTCTATAGGTATAAAAATGAATATATAAGAACCATACATTCCGAAAAAACAAATTAAGGTTCTCAAAAAGCGTGTGGGGATTTTAGAGAGAGTGTAGGTCACGGTTTCGAACCATACATGCATCACCAACCCTAGACATTCCATAAACAACAAACATAAAGAAATCAAATATAAATCGGGCATGAAAATGAACTACCAAACATATTATTCAGAGGGAGTTCCAAACTACTCATGAAAGACCTCCACATACATGCATACATCTCCATAAATAAAAAAATAAAAACATAAAATCTACTATATCAAAAAATATTGTCCATCCAAACCCCAAGAATGGACTACAAATTTTAAGCTTCAACTCAAACCAAAAAAATAATAAAACCATGTTGTAACTTTACATGATCCATCTTGTATTGTACTATATAGCTATGGTGACAAGGATTATCAATCATCGGATATAACTATCCCAAATTTTGCATCTGATATAACCATCCTAAATTTTGCAAGAGAATCCAAAGTAAATAAATCACACAAAAAAGTAATCCATTAACCTGGGCATTTTTCCATATACCTTTTCTGCAATGTAGAAAATGAAACATATCCAATGAAAACTAAATGTAACATCTGATGAATAACTAGAACAAAACATGAACGAAGATTAGAAACCCAACAATAAAGTCAAGAATCACTAAAAGCTGAACAAAGAGCATTAATTACCTCCAAAGTAGATTAGATCAGAACAAACCAAAAGAACAACTTGAAGAACGTATGGGTGGAGCAGTAGGAGTGAGAGACGATCGGAGAATGAGATTAGGGAGAGACGAACGACAGAGTAGCTATAACCAAAACGTGAGAGAGAGCGCCTAGCGGGAAGGTTGAAAAATGAGAGGGATGAGTGAGCGGGAGCCTACAAAGTGAGTGAGTGTAATTTTTTTAAGGCATTTTATATTTTAGTCAAGTGTACTTAATTTTGGCACACTTAAAAACAGTGCCAGAATTTGGCACTGTTTTAAAGTGTGCCAGATTTTTAATATCAGAGTGTGCCAAATTATTGTTTTGGGTGTAGTGTATCTTAGTTTACTAATATGAGATTAAGGTTCAATATCAGCATTAAACAAATTTCAAAAATTGGTTTTATATGAAAAAGATCGGATTATAAACATATTAGTTCAGAATCCAATGAACTAATACTATCATAACACAAACCCAATAGAATTCTTATACGATGTAAATTTGATGAATCATAGCCCCCAAAATGCCCCAAATCCTCTTCCAACCCTTGTGCCCCTTCTCCTTAGCCTTAGGTTTTTTCCCAGTTGTCTAAAGTGTGCAATTATATTTGCCTACTATCCTAATAAACAAGCTTCCCACGAAATTAGTTTTAAGCCCAACATAAGCCTCAACTTAGTGAGCCCAAGTAACACCATAAATGGCCTAAAACTCTACCCAAACCATGTATTAACCCAATGGACTTAATTCCTACTATTTTAAGTCAAAATTGGACATTCTAAACGTCCCAAAGGTAAACGCAAAATATGGCTAACTCTCATAAATTAATTTTCTCATTAACTTAAGTTATAAGCCGGTATGAGTCAAATTAATTAAAATTTAATTATTAGTTAATTATATGCAACCTGGTATTATAAGAAACTACTTCACAATCTGTAGAACATATACCGAGGAGATTATCCAAGCAAGGAAACCTTCAACACCTAGTTCGAGACTATTCCATAGTCGCCCATAATACTAAGTCACTTTCAATATTAAAATATTGCATTACCGTGTATTATGCGAACTTTCAAAAGAGTGTTATATTGCGTAACACATGAATGGCCACATACATATCATCATATAACAACATAAATTAAATAATGTTACGTGAAAAAAAAAAGTCACATGTAATTAACAACTCATCCCAAAAAATTAATCAATTTAATAGTTAATTAATTATCAGGAAAATACAGGGTAATACACTCACCCTCTTTCACCGACATCATCATAATTAAATAATTTGGAGCTTTTGGAGAGAGAATTCAAGGAAGATAAAATATATAAAGTGATCACATAGGAGAGAAGAGCAGGTCTATATTTTTACTTTTGGAATTTTCTTCTAAGAGGTAAGATATCCTACTTTTACCATTTAAGGTTGATATAATAAAATATCCCCTGAATATTTTAATGAAGTTAAAATAAACTAGCCAAATAATTAGGTTGTTCACTTACATTTTTTGAAAAAAATAATTATTTTAAACCAATTTTTTAAATTGATGTTAAATTATCATGTGTAACATATACGTATTCATATGGTTGGTTATCTTGATAATTAAGTAAACTTCGGATAATTAACAAGGTAATGGTAACTCATACCACCAAACATGACTTTCCAATTATATAGTTGAAGGTTGGGGGTTCAAGAAATTGTTAGGAAAAGGTGGGAGTAATCATATACTTTCCTTCATCTTATATTATAATACCATGCTAAAAAAATACATTGTATTAGAAAAGGTAGCAAGTTAATTGTTGTACCATAAATATAGGTAGTCATGTGGAGATCTAAGGGTCCGTTTGGTTGGCATAATTTGCCTAAGCAAATGCCAAAAAGTTGGCAAATATGAAAATTTGCCCACATTTTGGGTGTTTGGTTGCATAATTTGCCTAGGCATTATTTGCCAATGTACAACACCTGCTATGCACAATCTGTGGGCAAATTTTGCTTACCTATTTGAGTGGGAAATATTTGCCGACAAATTTGTCAACTTCTTAAACGATTTTAATGTTTTAAAAAATAATTTAAAAACTGTTTTAAATAATTAAAAAACTGTTATGAATATTTAAAAATTGTTTTGTAATGTTTCAAAAACTGTTTTTAATATTATAAAAAAAGGTTAAGAAAATGTTTACAATTTTTTTAAAAAACCGTATTAACAAAATATTGTAAAAAAAAACTGTTTTTAAAAAACAGTATTAACAAAATATTGTAAAAACAGTTTTTAACATTTTTAAAAACTGTTGTGAATATGTTATAAAAACAGTTTTTAAGTTTTAAAAAATAATTTTAAAGACTGTTTTAAATATTTAAAAAAACTGTTATAAATATTTCAAAACTGTTTTGTAATGTTTTGAAAACTGATTTTAATATTATAAAAAATTGTTAAGAGAATGTTTTACAAATTTTTTGAAAAACCGTAATATAAAAATATTGTAAAACAGTTTTTAACATTTTTAAAAACTGTTTTGGATATATTATAAAAACTGTTTTAAAGTTTTAAAAAAGATTTTTTAAAACTGTTTTAAAGAGTTTAAAAAAACTGTTGTGAATGTTTAAAAACTGTTTGTAATGTTTTGAAAACTGCTTTTAATATTATAAAAAATTGTTAAGAGAATGTTTTACAAATTTTTTGAAAAACCGTAATATAAAAATATTGTAAAACAGTTTTTAACATTTTTAAAAACTGTTTTGGATATATTATAAAAAATGTTTTAAAGTTTTAAAAAAGATTTTTTAAAACTGTTTTAAAGAGTTTAAAAAAACTGTTGTGAATGTTTAAAAACTGTTTTGTAATGTTTTGAAAACTGCTTTTAATATTATAAAAAATTGTTAAGAGAATGTTTTACGAATTTTTTGAAAAACCGTAATATACAAATATTGTAAAACAGTTTTTAACATTTTTAAAAACTGTTTTGGATATATTATAAAAACTGTTTTAAAGTTTTAAAAAACATTTTTTAAAACTGTTTTAAAGAGTTTAAAAAAACTGTTGTGAATGTTTAAAATTTGTTTTGTAATATTTTAAAAACTGTTTTTGATATTATAAAAAATTGTTAAGAGAATGTTTTACAAATTTTTTAACATTTTTGAATATAATATAAAAACTGTAATATAAAAATATTGCAAAAACTATTTTTAACATTTTTGAATATAATATAAAAATTGTTTTTAAATAAATTAATTGGATTGACTTTAATTTCGCCTAATGTTGTTTGATAGCATCATCTGAATTTGCCTAGGTAAAATTTGCCTAGACAAATTTTGCCATGCCCACGCTTTTGCCCACTAACAACCAAACGGACCCTAAGAGAGTGCCACGAGGCATATATGTGATCGACTCCATCACCGTTGGGAGAAACTTGTTATCAGGTGGACATTGGGGCAATTCCCAGGAGAGTTTGTATTCGGGCGAATATAGCCTATGGATAATGAAATTAGCATGATGTTATGTGACTTTACGACAACATAATAAAGCAGTTGCTACCTATAGCACCACATAATTACAAACGTTATGGGTTTAGAGAAAGAGTTGCTGAAAATCCTCATTGGGTGGAGTTCGGATCAAGTGAATGGAGACATTATTCGACCCAGCGTGAATCAACTCGGTGTGAAACTTTATATCAGTTGGGACGAACCTCCAATGGCAAGACAACCGAGGTTTTGGTTGACCATCGGTGGGTTAGGTTAAGGGTTGGGGACTTACCCTCTTTACATTTGAGATTAAGGTTGCATTTATTTTTTCATCTAAATCTGAAGTCTAAATCGAAGACTGAATCTGAAATTTAAATATGAAAAATATATTTATATGTATTTTTTTGTCTAAATGTACCTCGGAATGAATGTATTTAGATTGATTCAAACTTCATATTCAGACTTCACAGGTAACTCTACTTCTTAATCATTAAGCGCCAAATATAACCATTAGCCTCTCAATCATTAAAAAAAAACTTCGTTGATGTAAAAAATTAGATTATATCTAATTATTTAATCACAGATAAAATAAATGAGACAAAGAAGTTTTAGAGTGGTTCAGCCTTATAAGAATGGCTTACGTCCACTGTTTCTGTTATTGATGACTGTTTGGGAATTCTCGATTACAAGTTTAATCAAGAAATTTCGGTCCCCTTACAATGAGGGTAATACAATGTATTTATAGCCCTAAGGCTGTAATGTGAAAGGGTAATACATTCAATGTTGTTCATGTGAAAGGGTAATACATTCAATGCCCCTTAAGTGTATACATCTGAATGATAAGCATTTAATGAACAGTCAAACTGTTGGTTATCCTACTATTAATGCTTTGTTCGAGGTGCAGCTCGGACCACCTAAAATGCTTGGTACTCAAGAGTTGCTCGGTACTCAAGAGCTCCTTGTAGAGTTCTTGTTGGTCGGAGCGTATGAGTTCCTCGGGGAAGCAGTGTTCCTCGTTGCAGTATGGTTCCTCGGAGCGTCTGAGTTCCTCAGAAGTGTTTGTTGTTGCCACGTAGATTGCCACGTGTCTTCACTCAATTGGGCCATGTCAACAGACTAAATTTGGTATCAACAGAAGCCCCCAATATTTTATAGTTCGAAATTTGAGGAGTGTGGAACATTCTTTCTCGGAATATGGTAGTTTTAAATGGTCCTCCTGATTTTTAGGAGTGTTTCCTTTGTATTTATTTTTCCTTCCAAATTCGTAGAATCAGGCTTTTTAAAATTTTTATAACCGCCTCGATCTCCGCGTACTTTTTGTCCTTCTAGCCGCCGCTAGCGTAATCGTTTCTTTTTGTAATCATTAACTTTACCGTTTCCCAAGATAAGGTATTTAAGCGTCACAGAAAATCCCATCGTCTTCTACTTTTTCAAATTTGTATCTTCGAGTTTTCCATTGTCTTACTCTCTTGTGCGTTCATCCTTTTCATTGTTCGTTGTCAACAGATCCACTCTTTTTCTGTAAGATCTCCTTCCTTCTTCTTCATTTCCTTTATTCATCATGGTTTACCTTGTTGAATCTCTTGATAAATTTCGTTCTGATTTTTCTATTCCTTCATGGGTTGTTCTGGAGGAACTTTCTGAACCTTCCGATTATTTCCGTTTGGCTGAGGGACATTGGTTCCCCAGTCTCTTTATTGTTGAATGTGACTTTTCTTTTCCGCCAAATCCTTTATGTCTGGAATTCTGTCAATATTTTGACGTTGTTCCTGCAAGAATAGCCCCCAATACATGGAGAATAGTTAATGGGGTTCATAGACTAAATCAAAATCATGGAACTCGCATAGGAATTCCATAAATCATGTTTTGTTATAGATGGGCTGTTGGTGATAATACTTTTTCTTTAAAAACTAGATTTTTAAATAGGGCTTTAGTGGTAAATCTCCCGGATGACAATAGGGACTATTTTGAGCACGGGGTTGTTATAAAAAATTGGCAACATGCTCCTTTATCTGGAGATGAAGTGTATCAGGGTCCCAGATACCCTCCCTATGGCAATGGGATAGGTTATTTTTATTTCATTTTATTTATTTTGAAATTATGCTTCCTTTATGTTTGATAAAATGTGCCACTGATATTTTAATTTTGATTTATTTGTAGTTGACAACAAAAGAAAGTGTCCAAAAGAGGCAGACGTTAATATAAGGCACTTGAAACTTATCTGGAGTTTGCATCAGACTGTTGCCGACGAGCACGTTAGGTCAGCTTCATATTTGCTGCAGTACAAGAGTTACACCTCCTCTTGCATCGCTCGTCCGGTGATAAGCGACGCATAACCAATACCAGCCTCTACAAGTTCTTCGCCTGAATCACATATTCCTTTGAGTGAAAGGATGAAGAAAAGAAGACATCCCACCCTTTTTGAGAAACCTGCCTCTGGTGCTGGAGAGGCAAAAAGAAGTAAACATGATGTCCCAGAAGGGACAAAGAAAATTGATGCATCCCCTCCGGCTGCTCCTGTGAAGGTTGCCGAGAAGCCTCCAGTGGCCCCGAGCAAGACTTATGCTCCAAAAGAAGTGACTGTCATATCACCGATCAAGAGTTCCTCCTTGGTCGAAACTATTCCTGTTCCCCGGAGGAAGATGAAGAAGAGCTCCTCGGTCAATTTGGCTGAAACCATCTCTCAGACCCCAACTACTGGAACTGGTATTCCTACTTTCGTTCCCCCGAGCTCTGCTATGAGCTCGGTGAAGACTTGGATCATTCCCGAGATCCAAGGTATTGAAGAAAGCCTTTCTCGGAACACGGTTACCACATTGGCAGCTCGCCACATTGCTTCTGTAAGTCCTATAGTCTTAAATTTTCATTCTGTCCTTTTCGCATCTGTGCACTGATTTTCTTTCATTTTCTTTTCACAGTTGGTGAGCTGTTTTAACAAAATTTTGAAGAAAGATGAAGCTATTAAAGCTTCAAGCTCCTCGTTTGGTGTAGAGGAAGCTTTGATGGGCTTGACGCAGTCTCTGAAAGATTCTCGTCAGAAATATGCTGATGATAAGGCCATTTGGGAGAAAAAGCTTGCTTCGACCGAGCAGGAAAAAGCTCAGGTTATTGAGGTCTCCAAGAGGTTGGAGAAAAAAATAAATAGTCTGGAGGAGAAGAATAAAGAGCTCGAAGAGAAGCTCAAGAATGCTGGGGAGCTTGAAAATAAGCTCAAGACTGCTGAAGAGGAGTTGGGTCAACTTCGGGAAGTAAGCCGTCAGAAGGAGGATATTGAGAATAAATTGAAGGCTGCTGAAAATCTTCTGTCCGAGAAGCTTTCCTCGGAGAAGTTAAAGAGGAAATTGGTTGTGAAGAAATCTTTCAGCGCTGGCTGGGATAAAGGGTGGAACAAAGGCTTGGCTGCCATGATGTCGCAAGTAGAATATGGCAACCTCAAATACTTTAGAGATGGGTGGGTCGCTGCTCTTCAAGAGATGAAAGTTGATGAAACTTCTGAACTATTTCAGCGGCACATTCCTGGCCCCCCTCCAACTCCTGAAGACAAAAAAGAGGACGAAAGCTGCCTCTGAGGAGTCTTCCATGGTGATAGGAGATCAAGTTTCTCATCCCCCAGCCATCCAGCCTACTAACGAGGAACTTCAGCAACTCGTTACTTCATCCGAGCAACTGCCAGCGCTCCCCGAGCAACTCTCTGTTCCCTCCGAGCAACCTACCTCCTCGTCCCAGCCTCCCGAGAAAGTTTTGGGAGACAAGGAAAAGGTGTAGAGTTTTTAGGGTTTCTCTCTATTTTATTTTTCTTTGTCAAATGTAACCCTGATCATGTAACTCTGATCTTTGTGATATAATAAAATTTGAACTTTTGTTTATGCATACTGTTGTTTCTCCTCTTCATGCTCTGTTGGTACTCTTATTGATTATTGCTTTTTCTTCCTCTACTAGTTTCTGGCCATGATGGAATTATTGTCTGCTCATGATACAAAGATGTTACGACAATGCAATGAATATTTTAAGGCTGGTCACATAGATCTGAGTGCAGCAAAAATCATCGACATCCTCGGCCAAGATACTTCGGAACAGGCAATTGAAGCCTACCAATATTTGAAGTGTCTTCTTGATCGTGCAGTGTCCAATAATGTAACTTATTATGATATGATTGAGGATCTCTAAGGCACTCTTGAAGAACTTCAGCAACAATATAAGGAATTCACTGCCCTTTTGCACGAGGGGTACGAGAAGAAGTATCAGCAAATCATTGCCGACAAGGGATATAATAAACGATTTGCTGCTTACGATGTGAGGGAGAGGACTTTGAAAGCTGAGGTCGAAGAGCACAGACAGATAGCTGAGTTATTAGAGCAAGAAAATAACAACCTGCAAAGAGAGTTGTCTCAGTTGAAGTCTGCAGCTTCCACCTCAAACGCCTTGATCCCTGTGACTGACGAGGGATTCTCTTTCTTGGAAGTCGAAAACACCAACTTGAGGGACGAATTGGAGACCTTGCCCTTCTACATCTTCTCGGGGACAAGCAAGAGCTCCTCACGGACGAGCAAGAGCTGCTCGGGTTTCTGTCGAAGAACAGAGGACTCAATCTGCTCTAGAGAACCAGGCCTTCCAACTGATGGCAAAGAACCAGGCATTGGCTGAGCTGTCTAAGAATGTCAAGAATTTGGACGAGCAGCTTTCTGCGCAGAAATCTATTTTGGAGAATAAAGAGCTCTTCATAAAAAATCTCCACAAGCAACTGGAAAGATTGACATATCAATTCCACAAATAGCCCAGAGAGTTCTGGATGGCTGGCTACAACGAGGCTCTCTACCACTTGAACGATCGTATCCAAAATGCAAATAATGAGGGCTACAAGCAGGGATGGTTGAATGCCTTAGGTGTGCTACAACTGGAACAGGGTCATTACCTGTGGGATTACCATAATCCTTGGCTTCTCGACCTACCAGTGCCACCATTCAAGCTTGATATGAGTTGGATCCCTGCTCGGGCCATCCCTCGATGTCTGATTTCCAAATACCTCGGCGATTACAATCTCCACTGCAATGTCGAGATATCTCGTCCCGAGCACCTACTAGATCGACCATCTGTGATGAATATCAGGATGTTAAAAGATCTTAACTTCATAAATTCTCCTCTTGTTTTAAATGATCCACCTGCTGGCGAGGAGCTTGTTTCAAAAGCAGAGGGGAAGAAACCAATAGAATAGGAATATTGATGTAATAAATTTGTATTTCATTCCTGATGTATTTTGTTCTACATTTAATGAAATAATTTTATTTGCAAATCTTGACTGCCATTGTCTTGTAACACTTTACATTTGTGCATGTGTATCTGTTAAAAAGATAATAATATTGTGTTATTCGTCGATCAACTTATCGTCGACTAGTTTGAATTTGTGGTAATCATTTGACAAAAAATGAAGTTTTGTTTCCCGACCAACTTAGTAGTAATTTAAAAAGTTACGAGTATCAAAAATTTTGCTCGATCACTTTCTCGTATTCATAAACTATTTCCGACCAATCAAGGTCGGTAAATTTTCCTTTTCTACCAACTACAGTTAGTGGGTTTTTATTCCCGACCAGCCATAGTTAGTGAATTTTTTCTTAACGAGCAACTTTGGCCCGACCAACCTTAGTTGGCTTTTTGAGAATATATTTACTTCCTGACCAACCTTAGTTGGCATTTTTAGGAATACTTTTACTTCCCGAGGAATACATTTACTTCCTAACCAACATAAGTTAGCATTTTTAGGAATACATTTACTTCCTAACCAACATAAGTTGGCATTTTTAGGAATAGTTTTACTTCCCGTAGGAATACATTTACTTCCTAACCAACATAAGTTGGCATTTTTAGGAATACATTTCCTAACCAACATAAGTTGGCATTTTTAGGAATACTTTTACTTCCCGAGGAATACATTTACTTCCTAACCAACATAAGTTGGAATTTTTAGGAATACATTTCCTAACCAACATAAGTTGGCATTTTTAGGAATAGTTTTACTTCCCGTAGGAATACATTTACTTCCTAACCAACATAAGTTGGCATTTTTAGGAATACATTTGTTTCTCGACCAACCTTAGTTGGCGTTTTCGGGTTTCCCGACCAACCTTAGTTGGCATTTTTGAGAATATATTTGAGTAGTCCGAGTTTTGCTGAGTAGTGTGTAGCACTAGTATTTCGCAAAAAATTTCAAACAAAAGGAAAGAACTGGGCAGAACATTGTCGCTTTATTCATACTGATGAAACTGCATTACATGAGAGTTTACATTACTGATAATATTTGCGCAAGTGTTCAGCATTCCATGCATTCTTAAACTCTTCCCCCTCTAAAGTTTCTATTCTGTATGTCCCTGGTCGAACAACTTCTTTAACTCGGTAGGGTCCATGCCAGTTTGCTTCCAGTTTGTTGTGCTTTTGAATCACCTTCTTTAGCACATAGTCTTCTTCTTTCAAGTCACACTTCTTCACTCTCTTGTTGTTGAACAAAGTTATTCGCTGCTGGTAAGCAGCATTTCTAATGGCTGCTTCTTCTCTAACCTCCTCGAGCATGTCCAAGTCTAAACTTCTCATTAAATCGCTGACAGGGGAATTAAAATTCAGTATTCTGTGTGTTGGGAGACCCAATTCGGCGGGTATAACAGCTTCACTTCCAAATGCTAGCATATATGGAGATTCCCCTGTTACTACTCGGGGAGTAATTCGGTAAGCCCATAGTATTGATTGTAGCTCGTTGATCCAATTTACTTTCGCATCATCCAGTCTTTTCTTCAAGCCATTCAGCAGCGTTCTGTTTGTCACTTCAGTTTGTCCATTTCTTTGAGGATGGCCTGGTGCTGAGTGGATCTTCAAAATATTTGACTGATGACAATAGGCAGCGAACTCCTCGTTGGAAAATTGTGTTCCATGGTCTGTGATGAAGGCATGAGGAAGACCATATCGACAAATGATGTTCTTCCAAATAAATTGGTACACCTTGTCGTACGTCATATCAATGAGAGGCTCAGCTTCAACCCATTTAGTAAAATAATTCACAGCAACCACGAGATACTTAAATCTTCCCCTGGTCGTCGGCAGTGGCCCGACCAAATCTATTCCCTATATGGAAAATGGCCAAGGGGAAGTAATGGGTGTCAATAATGCTTGGGGAGTTCTTCGAATGGAAGAGAAACGCTGACACTTGTCACATTTCTTAGCGTAGGCTATACAATCAGACCTCATCGTTGGCCAGTAGTATCCTTGCGTCATCACCCTTTGCAAAAGAGTCTGACTTGCTACATGGGCTCCACAGGACCCTTCATGGACCTCTTCAATTAAATCTTTCACCTCGGTGGGATGCACACATCTTTGCAAACCTGCTATAATTCCTCGTCTATATAGAATACCGTTGGTCAGTACATAACGAGCAGCCTTAAACTTCAGTTTCTTGGCTGCCAGTTTGTCAATTGGTAATTCCCCTTTCTCAATATATGCCTTGATGGGATCCATCCATGATGATCCTAAATCGAGGGTAATAAAGTTCATCGTCAGATCTTCATCTATACTCCGACCAGCTAAAACTTCAATTGGGATTGTTCTTCGTAGCTCGGTACGAGTAGTTGATGCTAATCGAGCTAGGGCGTCTGCTCTCGCATTCTCCATTCTTGGTATTCTGACCAGCTGAATAACAGCAAATTTCGACACCAGTTCCTTTGTCTTTGCATGATATCTGATCATTATTTCTCCTTTGGCTGCATATACTCCCATCATTTGATTTATGACCAGTTGCGAATCATTGAAGACAATATCTTGTTCCGCCCCTATGGTTTTTGCCAAACTAAGACCTGCAATCATGGCTTCATATTCAGCCTCATTATTCGAAGCTTTGAATTGGAAACATAGGGCGTATTCCATGTCGACCTTGTTCGGACTGCTCAAAACTATCCCTGCGCCACATCCTGTAGTGCAAGATGAACCATCCACATACAGACTCCATCTAGGTAACTCGTCTTCAAATTTCTGATCTGACAGAGTTCCTCGGTGGAAAATTTATTGCTTTCTTTCATCATCTCCTGATTTTTCTTGTTGTTCGTCGATCATCTTTTCTTGCCCTTTTACCAACCTAAGCTGGTATGGGCTTGAATTTGATGATCCTGTAACATCTACTTGCCCTTTTACTAAGCTAAGTTGGTTTGGGCTTGCATTTGATGATCCTGTAACATCCACAGGTTGATCAGCGAGCAACTTTTGTTCCTCGGGGGTATCAGGATAGGTGAACTCTGCTATAAAATCTGCTACCGCTTGCCCTTTTAGCGATGATCTGGGTTCATAGACTATATCATATTTATCGAGCTCTATTGCCCAGCACATCAATCTTCCTGACTTTTCTGGTTTATGAAGGGCTTGCCTCAATGGCATATCAGTATATACTACTATGGTATGAGCTTGAAAGTATGGCTTCATTCTTCTACTTGCCTCGATCAATGCTAGTGCTACTTTTTTCAGCTTTGGATATCTGATCTCTGCTCCTCGGAAGGCCTTACTTGTGTAGTAGATCGGTTTTTGTATTCCATTCTCCATTCTTATCAATGCCGAACTGACTGGATTCTCGAACACTGCCAGATACAAGTATAATTTTTCTCCCATCACTGGCCTGGATAATAGTGGAGGTGTTCCCAAATATTTCTTCAAGTCTTGGAAAGCCTTCTCACATTCATCATTCCACTCAAAAGTTTTTCTGAGCGTCTTGAAGAATGGAAGACATCGATCAGTTGCTCGTGATACAAATCTGTTGAGTGCTGCTACTCGTCCTGTAAGACTTTGCACCTCTTTCTTCGTCGTTGGGGATCGCAGCCCTAACAGAGCTTTGATCTTTTCAGGGTTAGCTTCAATGCCTCGCTGATTGACAATGTACCCGAGAAACATGCCTTCTCGTACTCCAAATATGCACTTCGTCGGGTTCAACTTCATTTGGTATTTATCTAGTTGATCAAAGGTCTGGCTCAAGTCAATTAGATGATCAACAGCTTTCTTGCTCTTTGTCATCATTCGTCAACATAGACCTCCATATTGCAACTGATTTGTTCTGCAAACACTTTGTTCATCAGTCGCTGATATGTTGCACCTGCATTTTTCAAATCAAAAGACATAACATTATAACAATAAGTTCCCCTAGGGGTAATGAAAGAAGTACTCTCCCTGTCTTCAGGTTTCATTTTAATCTGATTGTAACCAGAATAAGCATCCATGAAGCTCAGCAGCTCGTGTCCCGAGGTAGCATCCACTAGTTGATCAATTCGGGGCAGCGGAAAATGATCCTTTGGGTATGCTTTGTTGAGGTCGGTGAAGTCTACACACATCCTCCATTTGTTGTCCTTCTTTTTCACCATCACCACATTTGCTAACCAGTCTGGATATTTAACATCTTCAATAAAACAAGCTTTCTGGAGCTTCTCGACTTCCTCCTATATAGCTTGATTCTTCTTAGGACTAAATACTCTTCTTCTCTGTTTCACAGGCTTGATCTCCTTATTCACATTGAGTTCGTGACATAAGAAATTTGGGTCTATCCTAGGCATATCCTCATGACTCCATGCAAAAGTTTGATTTCTGCTTCTTAGGAAAGTTATCAATTCCTGTTTTAGTGAGGCTTCCAATGATTAACCTACTTGAGTAGTTCGTTCAGTGAGCTCGTCGTCCAGAATGATGTTTTCAGTAGCTTCCACCACTTGACCTTTCACAAGTTGCGACTCATCTCTAGGATCCAATGTTTCAATTTCTGCACCTTCATCCACTTGATAGGTAGTAGTCTTTTTCCTTGATTCCTCCAGTTCCTCTTGCTCGGCGGCTGAATAATAGCATTCCCGAGCTACTTTCTGATCACCCTTCACAACTCCTACTCCAAAATTCGTTGGAAATTTTTGGCATTGATGTACCGTGGATGGTACAGCTTCGAACTTCCTACTCTTCCCATGATAATATTGTATGATGATTGAACATTCTTATCCATCACGAATAAGCGTATTCTTTCTGTTCGACAAGCAGGCCACGTACCAATGAATATATCCAATTTGATCGTCCCAAGTGGAAATACTTTCTCGCCAGCAAAACCGAGGAGGGGTCTATGGTAAGGCTCCAGTTGAGATAGCTATAGATTTAAACTGTCGAAGCACGAGTAGAACATGATGTCTGCCAAGCTACCATTGTCGCTACACCAAAATGGGCAAATTGTCACCTTTCAGTCGGTCAGCCTTGTCAAGGTCATTGACCGTCACAAAAAACACTCGTTTTATGTCACGGTCATTGACCTTGACACGACCGTGACAAGTGGTTGTCACGGTCAATGACCGTGACAAGACCGTGACAAATTTACTTGTCACGGTCAATGACCGTGACAATAATTTAAATACTTGTCACGGTCAAAGACCTTGACACGACCGTGACAATATTTACAGCTAAAACCCTACCCCCTTCTTTTTTCCCTACCGTCGTTCCCTCCCTCTCTCTCTCTCTCTCGACGCTGCTCTCTCTCTCTCTCTCTCTCTCTCTACTTTCAGGTCGATTTTCTCTCTCTCTCTCTCTCTCTCTTCCATTTATATATATATTTGTGTGTATATTTATGTGTGTATGTGTATATATATATGTGTGTATGTGTGTGCGTGTGTGGGGGTGGGGGTGGGGCAGGGTGGGGGTAGGGGGTGGGGCGGGGTGGGGCAAGGTGAGGGCAGGGCGGGGTGTGTGTGTGTGTGTGTGGTGTGTGGTGGGGGAGGGGGTGGTGGAGGGGGGCACGGGGTGGGGTGGTGTGTGTGTGTGTGTGTGTGGTGGTGTGTGGTGGGGGAGGGGGTGGTGGAGGGGGGCAGGGGGTGGGGTGGGGTGGTGTGTGTGTGTGTGTGTGTGTGGTGGAGGGGGTGGTGGAGGGGGGCAGGGGGTGGGGTGGGGTGTGTGTGTGTGCGCGTAGGTGTGCGTGTGTGTGTGGCGGGGGGAGGGGGCAGGGGGTGAGGGTGGGGGTGGGGCACCCATTTAATAACTCTTTAAATATTTGGAAAAAACATAATATTACAAAATTGAAACGAAATGGTATTGACGGAACTTACACATACGTTATGTACTGTGCTCTTACGTTGAAAATTATTAGATAGAAAAAGAAAAATATAAATTGAGATAACCGTAGAATCTAATTAGGCTAAAAATATAATGGCATCAACTAACATATATACACAACACTAAAAGTAGACATCAATTTTATAAATAATTGATAATAGTTGGATAATAATTGGATAATAAACATCGGGAGGGGGTGGGGGTGGCAGGGGGAGGGGGCAGGGGGTGGGGCACCCATTTAATAACTCTTTAACTATTTGGAAAAATCATAATATTACAAAATTGAAACGAAATGGTATTGATGGAACTTACACATACGTTATGTACTGTGCTCTTACGTTGAAAATTATTAGATAGAAAAAGAAAAATATAAATTGAGATAACCTTAGAATCTAATTAGGCTAAAAATATAATGGCATCAACTAACATATATACACAACACTAAAAGTAGACATCAATTTTATAAATAATTGATAATAGTTGGATAATAATTGGATAATAAACATCGGGAGGGGGTGGGGGTGGGGGGGGTTTTGAATATTATTTACATTTATTTTTTTGGATATTATATACATTAAAAATAAATAATTGATAATAGTTGGATAATAATTGATATTTTCATTCAAAATAAATATTTCATTCAAAAATATTGGATAATAATTGATATTTTCATTTAAATTGATAATAATTTTATTCATGAAATTAATTCAACTAGGTAAAACCCTAGACAATTTTTTAAGAGAATTTGATAATATTATATAAAGTTTAGTAAATTCACCAATTGTTGCCAATTGTATGTTTCTAGGAATATCATTAGTTAGAATCCATATACATGCATGTTGTTAGAAAGTCTTAAATTTAATTCTCATTTTAATTTGTAGAATCTCTGTACTTGGTTGGATTTATCCCTTTATGATAATGAAATTTATGCTACAATTATAATTATCTCATGTCATAATTTTATTGATAAACAATATATGTAGTTGTCACGGTCGTGGGGGGGGGGGAGGGGTAGGGGTGGTGTGTGTGTGTGTGTGTGTGTGTGTGTGTGCGTGCGTAGGTGTGCGTGTGTGTGTGGCGGGGGGAGGGGGGCAGGGGGTGGGGGTGGGGGTGGGGGTGGGGCACCCATTTAATAACTTTTAAAATATTTGAAAAAAACATAATATTACAAAATTGAAACGAAATGGTATCGACGGAACTTACACATACGTTATAATATAGACGGAACATTTTTTTATCTGTACTATTAATTCAATTAATTCAATTAGGTAAAACGAAATGTGTACTATTAACATTTTTTTTTTATCTGTACTAATAACATTTTTTTTACAGCAAAAATGTCTCCTTCAGATGTTAAGGCGAAGATGATGATGCTGTTTATGATGATGTCGTCTGGGTTCGGTGGTAGCGGAGGCGATGAGGGCTCCTCCGCCCCTAGGCTGCCCAAATATGGAAAATTTGGGATTACCGTCGAAAACAAGTCGGAGCTATTAGCGAGATCCCTTGAGCTGCTAAAGACGGTCATCGGCCCGGGATTTATGAGTTGGAAGGAGGTGCCATATGAGCTCAAGTTAGCTGTTTGGGCGGCACTACAGGTAATATTTATATGAATATTTCAATTTCAATTTCAATTTCATATTCATATTTATATTTATATTTATATTTATATTTATATTTATATTTATATTTATATTTATATTTATATTTATATTTATATTTATATTTATATTTATATTTATTCGCAACTAACATTGTATTTGTTGGACAGGAACAATTCAACTTGGATCCAAAGTTACGCGATTCCGTCTTGGAGCAGTTGAGGGAGCAACACAAGACGTGGAAGAAAAATATGCAGACACGGTACTTTGGAAAAACACGAGAGTCCATTTTACAATGGCGCGGATCCGTCCAGCCCAAGGAGCCGGTCTCATTGGCACAATGGCAAAAGTTCATTGACAATGAGATCGAGGATCGAAAATTGGCATCTCGCCAATCGGGGAGGGAAAATCGGGCTAAAAAGACGGACGTGCACTACTCCGGCCGGACCTCTTACGCTGAGGTGGAGCATAGGATGCAAGTAAGATTTAATTTATCTATAACTACAGAAATATATTATTGGATATTATTTTACTTTGCGGGGCCCATACTAATTTTACTTTACTTTATTTTATTTCAGGGGGTAGGGAGTGGGCCAGGGGGTAAGCCACATAGGCTCGATACTTATGTGGCTCTTCGGACGAAGAAGGGGAAGGACAAGGAGGTGTCCCCGAGCATCGCGGCCACGATTGTAAGTAATCTAACAGTTTAATTATTGTTAATTACGTTATAATTTTTTAGTTTACTTATTTTACTAATCATGTGCTTTTTGTCGTTTCAGGCAAAGCTTAAGGAAGTGCATGAGTCGCAGTCTGATGCCGACACGGCATCTTTGTCCACAGACGCACTCAGCCAAGTGCTTGGCTCTGATCGCAAGGGGAGGACAAGGGGAGTGAGCTCGTGGGTGGCCAAATCTAGGATCATCGGATTGGAGACGAGCGACACCGGGTTGGCTCGAACGGTGGATTCACACAACGCGAAGCTGTCCCGTTTGGAGGCGACGGTCCAAGATATGTACGCATTCATGAAGCGTACGTTGGGTGGAGACCGTAAAGGGAAAGGGAAGGAGAAGGAGAAGGCGGTGGAGGAGGAGGTGCGGGAGGACGAGGCGCAGGATGACGAGGATGTGGACCTCGCTGCTTCATCACCGACACGTTCGTACTTCGACGATCCACTTCCCTATTTGACGCCCTCCAACAGACCATTATCGACAATTGGTTGGCCGAGCGTGTTCATATTGGACGTATTTGATGGCCAGCGGATAGGGCGGGGGTTGAGGGACCCGAATATCGTCGAGGGTGGAATAGTCCATGGATGTGTGCTTCAAGAGATGGAGTCCAGGGTGCTCGTCATGCATGTCATACCCGGGAAGGATAACTCCCTATTGTGGTTGCGCGAACAATGCGACACGACGTATATTAGTGGGTGCGTTAATTCGTATGTCGTGTGGCCTACTCACCTCCTCAGTTTTATCCAAGACATGTAGTAACATTATTTTTAAGTTTGTCCATTTTAATTATATTTGGATTATATCGTCATGTATATTATTTTTACTTTGAATATTTGGATTATATCGTCATGAATATATATTTGCATTATCTTTAGTTTGGGTTGGATATACGATGTTTGGAACAGGTACAACGTTGCTATAACAGGTACAAATATACTGCTGGGCAGTGGCGGTGGCCATACTGCCCAGCAGATTTTTTTTAAATTCTGTCCAGAATTGTCACAGTCATTGACCGTGACAATTATGGGCAAGAGGGGTCACGGCTTTGTCACGGTTTATAACCGTGACAAACGTGTTACGGTCATTGACCTTGACACGACCGTGACACAAAACGCGAGTTTTGTGTCAAGGTCAATGACCGTGACACGATTGTGACAAAAAAGTTATCTCGCCTCGAAATGTCACTGTTATTGACCTTGACAAGTTGGATTTGTCAAGGTCAATGACCTTGACAAATGGGCAGATTTGGTGTAGTGATAGTACTCTTGAAATCATTACCTCCTTCATCCTCATTTTGATCACCAATGGGTCATCATGAGGATATAGATACCTGCGAGGTCATTCTTTGAGAAACCAATGACCAATTTCTCTTTGTTCACCTTTCTTGGGTGATCCTCCTCAGCTAGATTTATTCGTTGAATGTATGAGCAAGCTTGAGCCTCACAGAGGTAAGCTTTTCTCTCGGCAGTAAGGTCTCCTCCTTCTGCATCTCCACCTGTAATAACATAACATGTCAAATGACCCAAAGCGTATTGAAGATACCTCACGTTCTGGCTGCCATGGTATCTTGGGAAGATCAGGATCGTCTTCTGGATCAACTTCATGGTCTCTTTTCTTGTTCTCCTCTGCTCGACGAGGAGATCTAGACCTCTCTCTTGTTCGGTCGTTGTTTCTTCTATCATTCCTTCGATCAACATACTTTGCCAGTTTTCCTCGTCTGATGAGTGTTTCAATCTCATTCTGAAGAGCTATGCAATTTTTAGTCATATGACCATGATCTTTGTGAAACTCGCAATATTTTGCCTTATTTCTACCTTCATTTTCTCTGGCCAGCTTAATTCCTCGTTGTTCTTGATTTCTTCTAGAACATGGTTTATGTCTTTCTTCAAAGGAGTATAATTATCAAAATTCCTCAATACTTCCCAAGACGGCCTTGTTTTTGACTGTTTGTCATTACCATTGTTCTTATGCTCTTTCTTCTTAGCTTTATCACCTTCCACCTTGGTTTCTTTGGCATCCATATTCTTCTTCGCAGCCATAGCCTCCTCGGCATTCATAATCTTGGTCGCTTTTCCCATCAGATCTGACATGGTTCTAGGTGGATCTTTGGACAAAGTGTAGTACAACTTGTTGGGCAGTAGTCCACTCATCAAAGCGGTAATCGTTGTCTTTTCCTCATAATCAATGACTTCGAGCTTCTCGTTATTAAAACGAGTTATATAATCTCTGGTACTTTCACCAGCTTTTTGTCTAACACTTAACAAATGCGCTACTCGTTTAACTGGCTTTGCCCCAAAACAAAAATTCCCAATGAATAACTCGGCCTGTTGAAATAAAGTTGAGATCTTACCCCGAGGAAGATTATTATACCATATTTGAGCAGATCCGGTAAGAGTTCCCGAGAATGCTCTGCATCTCATCTCATCTGGAACAGCATAGATGTCGGCTGCAGCTTGGTATTGTTCTATATGAAGGATAGGGTCGGTCTTTCCCTCATATTTTGGGATCACAACAGGTGCTTTGAACTTTGATGGTGTTGGAAAATCTACAATGGCCTGGACAAAAGGTGTTCCTTGAACAAAAGTTCGTTGTAGAGGGTTCTTGGCCTTAGCCATTTCCCCTAATCTATCCTCCAGCCTCTGAATAGAGCCTTTTCATGCATCATTCCTTCCTCGGGCCTGTTGGTTCGAGAAACTGATCACGTTGATGTGGCTTCCTGGGATCTATCTTGACGAGCGGCTGGTCGCGACTGGGCAGATCCTTCCCTTAAATTTGATGGTCGTCGAAAACTCCTCGATACGACTTTAGGAGGACTTCTACTCCTTCTAGGTCCTAATCGATCAAAAGGTGATACCCTGCTTAACCTCTCTAGCGCACTAGTCCTTTCTTGACAGGGAGTGATACGTTGTTCAGTATCTGTGGCTCGCACTGACGAAGTTCATCCAGGTTGATAAGAAAAATCTTCAGACTCCTCATTACGATATGAATCGGTACGCCTAGTACGCGAAGAAGGTGCACGGGTATTTCTTTGAATACTCCGCGGTCCTGAATGGGTTGGTGCACCGCCATGGAGGGTTTGTATGAGTTGTCGCATAGTTTCTTGCATGACTGTATGGCCCTAGCCAGATTTGTTATTATTCCAGCCAGATCTGGAATATTTGGCAGAGCAGATGGATTTGGAGGGCTTCCAGCGTTTCGATTGCTAGATTCTGGAATATCAGCCATTTGTGATGAATTGTTCTTGATGAAAAATGATATTACCAGTCGTTTCCCACAGACGGCGCCAATCTGTTGATGTAAAAAATTAGATTATATCTAATTATTTAATCACAGATAAAATAAATGAGACAAAGAAGTTTTAGAGTGGTTCAGCCTTATAAGAATGGCCTACGTCCACTGTTTCTGTTATTGATGACTGTTTGGGAATTCTCGATTACAAGTTTAATCAAGAAATTCCGGTCCCTTTACAATGAGGGTAATACAATGTATTTATAGCCCTAAGGCTGTAATGTGAAAGGGTAATACATTCAATGTTGTTCATGTGAAAGGGTAATACATTCAATGCCCCTTAAGTGTATACATCTGAATGATAAGCATTTAATGAACAGTCAAACTGTTGGTTATCCTGCTATTAATGTTTTGTTCGAGATGCAGCTCGGACAGCCTAAAATGCTTGGTACTCAAGAGTTCCTTGTAGAGTTCTCGTTGGTCGGAGCGTATGAGTTCCTCGGGGAAGCAGTATTCCTCGTTGCAGTATGGTTCCTCGGAGCGTCTGAGTTCCTCGAAAGTGTTTTTTGTTGCCACGTAGATTGCCACGTGTCTTCACTCAATTGGGCCATGTCAGCAGACTAAATTTGGTATCAACACCCTTAATGGTACCTCTTAAGTCTGAATGGTTCAGATTCAGACATAAGAGGTAAAAACGAATAACACCAAAGGTTGAGTTTGTTTTTTTCATTTGAATCTGAATCTGAAATTTGAAGACTAAATCTGAAGTCTGAAATCTGAATATAAAAAATATGTTTATTTTTATGTCTTAATGTACCTCTGAATGAATGTATTTAGACTGATTCAGACTTCATATTTAGAATTTAGAGGTAACTCTACCTCTTAATCATTAAGAGTCAAATATAACCGTTAGTCTCTTAATCATTTAAAAAATAAACACTTTATGGTACCTCTTAAGTCTGAATGGTTCAGATTCAGACTTAAGAGGTAAAAACAAACAACACATAAGGTTGCGTTTATTTTTTCATCTGAATCTAAAGTCTAAAATCTGAATCTGAATTTTTTTTTTTCTGAATGTACCTCTGAATGAATGTATTTATATCGATTCAGACTTCATATTCAAATTTCATAGGTATCTCTACCTTTTAATCATTAAGAGCCAAATATAATCATTAGCGTCTTAATCATTTAAAAGAACAAACACTTTATGGTACCCCTTAAATCCCTATTTATGGCACTTCTCTTTACATTGATTCAAAAAATAGCACGTAAGTCCCTATTTATGGCACTTCTCTTTACATTGATTATTAGCATCCTCTTATTATTTATCATCGGTGAGATTTATAGATATCTGCAATCCTAATCCCTTTGAGTGCTCGTTCTCTTAATTTTCTAAACTCCTTACGTTATAGGTTGAGGAGATGTGGAGGTTGCGAACCAAATAGAGAATTAGGTCGATGCCACGTTTCGAGACCTAAGTTGTTTTCTTTATTATGTTACATGATGTAATTAAAGGCCAAGATGTTAAAGACCGCGAATGTTTAAGCATTATCTTAATTTATTTATTTTTGTCTTATGATGTGTCATGATTATTAATCTCCACATGTATGAGGTATCAACTACAATAATGATTGAAGCAATGCTTTATTGTCGAGGTCATATATAAGTCGTGACCTAGACTTAAGTTTTACCTTGTTTTCTTTAAACGTGTAAGCCAAGATAGTGTATCACGCTGCAGCCCAATATCTACAGGGTCAGCGTGTGACAAAGATCTATTGTAAACATTCTTATTTGACTAAATCTACTTTAATCAATGGATTCAGAAGAAAAATATATATTACTTGACTACAAGAAGTTTATGGATGTGATCATTTGATAAATAGACTATTTGGATGCGATTTAAATACTTACTGATATGAAAAATACCTAATGTTTAATTTGAGATATGTTGATGGACTTTTCTAAAAGTATCTGAATTATTTCAAAAACTTATTCCTCAAAAGAACTATTTGTAAATTTTAATAATTAGTGTACATCACATTATAGAACAGCATAGACTCATACTGAAACTACCATTATTTTTCAACTAGTGTAAGTTGTAACTTTGCCTACGACAACCCTTCAGCATTATATATTTTATTTATAATTTAGGGGAGAAAATATAGATTTATTAAAACTAGATTGGGGTCTAAATAAATCGAATGCCAACGAGTTAATAACTAACAGTGCACACAACTCGGTGCGTTTTGTAATCATCGAGTGCTATTTTTTGTTTGTTTCTTTCTTTCATGTCGGTTAATACATTTACATGTCTTTATTATGAAAGAAAAAAATCACACGTATCCAATATAAGTTAATTTTCTTACAAGTACGAGCCCGTTTGGTTCTGTATATAAAAAACTCGATTTAAAAGTTATTTTTTGAATACAAATTTAAAATTTATTTTTTTGTGTTTATAATTATTAGTGCACGTTTGGTAAACTTATTTTTAAATACAGTTTTTTGAAAATTTGACGAAATTAACAAACATGTATATTTATATTATACACATATATGTCTCTGTGTGTGTGTGTGTGTGTGTGTGTGAACATATACATACATGATACATGAGTGTATATTTAATGAGGTATGTTGAGGAGTTTAACTAATTAACTAACTAACTAACTAACTATATGTATATATATATATATATATATATATATACAGAAAGGATCTCATGCATACCCAGTTTGCATACCCTCCGTGCGGACCATTTTTTTAAAATAGTAAAAAAAATAATTTCGGGCTGATTTTTTTTTTTATAGTTTCTAAACATTTCAATAGGACCATAAAAAAAAATTCAACTCAAAATGAATTTTTTTGCTATTTTAAAAAAATCGGTCAAACTTTGTCAGTTTTTAAGTTTGACCGATTTTTTTAAAATAGCAAAAAAATTCATTTTGAGTTGAATTTTTTTTTATGGTCCTATTGAAATGTTTAGAAACTATAAAAAAAAAATTACATCAAAAATATTTTTTTTACTATTTTATCAAAATTGGTCCGCGCCAGCGGTATGCAAACTGGGGTATGCATGAGAACCGCTCTCTCTCTCTCTCTATATATATATATATATATATATATATATATATATATATATATATACACACACTAGCGGATGCTCGGGCGAGGGCAAGGCGATAAATTTGCCCCCGTAATAAAATCCAACCCATAATAACCCGCCTTTTAAAAAAAAAACACCTTTAAAAAAAATAAAAAGGAAAAAAATAAATAAATCAATAAAATAAAAATATAATAAATAAAAATATAATAATTAAAAATATTTTTTAAAAAATATATTTAAAAAAAATGCTTTTAAAAATATATATATTTTTAAAATAAAATGTTTTAAAAATATGTTTAAAAAACCTTTTACCCTTTTTTTTAAAAAAACCTTTTGGCATGACATTTCATGCATGTGCATGAAATGTCAAAATATCATACATGGTGAATAGTAAAAGACAATGCTTACATATATATATCCTAGCGGATACCCGTGCCAAAGGCACGGCGATAAATTTGCCTCGTGATAAAAAATATAAATTAAAGAAAAAATATAAAAAAATATTTTTAAAAAATGAAAATTATAAATATTTTTTAAAAAATATAAATTAAATTATTTAAAATTATTTTCCTTTTTAAAAATAATTATTTCCCTTTTAAAAAAATAAAAACAAAACCCTTTTTATTAAAAAGAAAAAGAAAAAACACTTTAGCATCACATTTCATGCATGGACATGAAAGAGGAAAATATCATACATCCAAAAAGTGAAGATATTTTTCAAAAAATTTCAAAAACCATGCTATCATATTATGTGGATATATATATATATATATATATATATATATATATATATATATATATATATATATATATATATATATATATATATATATTGCATGCATAATTATTTTATATTATTCCATATATTAATAATATATGTATAAAACTATATATATGTATCATGTATCTATTGATAATATTATTTAACTTTATAGTATTTCATACGAAATTTTGTGTACATGTACATATATATTTTTATTTATAAGAATTACACACATATTAATGTATTACGTATGTGTAATATATATTAAAGTATAAATGAATTAAAATATTAAGAATGAATAATTCTGAGTTGAAAAATAAAAAACAGAAATTATAAAACACCCTCAACCCGTTTTCTGAAAAACTTGACTATAACACATAAATATTATAATTCAGTGTTTAAAAACGGTTTGCCAAACAAAATTTTTTAACAGAATTGTATTAAAACATATATAACAGAATTATAGTTCCAAACCAAACAGACCCAACATTTTTAAAATCTTTTTCACAGAAGAACCATAAACTAGATAGACTTGGACATCACAAAATAAGACACAAAACTATAACAAGACACAAAATTTGTAATTAATTGATCAACTCTTATTGGGATTTAGGTCATAATAGGTGACGCACGCGCACACACACACACACACACACACACACACACACACACATATATATATATATATATATATATATATATATAACAATTACACGATTAAAATATTACACACGATCAGCACAACCTGATTGTACATTATCTTAAGATAATGTACACTGATTGTACATTATCTTAAAAAATCAAATATAGATGGCATGATTTTTTATACAAACTACGTGCGAAAAATCTTTCACCACCGTAAGCAACCAACTGAAACATCACTAGGGATAAGTTATCACATCGCAAACCTCAATCGAACTAACATTAAACATGGAATAGGGTACTTGTGTGGTCAAAAAATTCACCCAAAAGGGAGTGCCTAACAATTATGATGAGAGTATAAAAATAAATGAGAGAGAGAGAGAGAGATTTACATGGTTCGACCATTGATGACCTACATCCATAGGGCTTCAACAGTCTTTTACTATAAACTTGAGAGAATTTACATGAGAGTGTTTCTCTAGCCTCTGATCCCCCTTTCACAATTGGGGGGGGGGGGGGGGGGGGGTGTCCCTTTTATATAGAGTTAGAGGTTATAACTGGATAAGTCATATCCTTGCTTTATTAAGGACTTTAGTCGTCCTTATCTTGCTAGATTAAATATGGGTTGTTATCTTGATCGGTCCGTCTGCCACATGTCATGCTATTATTAGTGGTATTTTTTTTACCCCACAATAGCCCCTCAGGTCACAGTTCTATTAAGTTGATTATGAGATGAGCTAGGAGCAGGTCCTTAATCTCTTTAAACACGTGTAGTCGTTGATGTGAACTGGACTGGCATACTTTGAATCGTCATTCAATTTTTAAATCTTCTTTGGATAATTTTCTTGCATTTGTAAGGTCTTGGTGGAATCATCTACGTGAGTTGAAAGGTACTCAATTGATGTGTGAACTGGACTCGAGCGTATCGAGCTACCTACGTACTGTCGTGGGATCAAGTCAATCGTAGTTCGTTCTTTCGTAATATTGTATGGTCCAATTGAAGAGGTCGACCATAGGTTTTCTCTGGCGTGCACCTAGTCTAGGGTATCTCCCTCTATTAGGATGTTTCCATGGTCCAATTATAGAGGCCAGCCACATGCCTTTGAGTACTCATGCGTCGTGGCTTTCTCGAGTGTACATCTAGTCTAGGGTATCTCCCTGTAATAATATTTTTTTCATGGTCCAATTCGAGAAGTCGGCCACAGGCATATTAAGCACTCATGCTCTGAGGCTTGCTCAGGCGTGCACCTAGTCTAGGGTATCTCCATGTGTTAGGATTTTTGCATGGTCCAATTCGAGAGGCCGACCACATGCATATTAAGCACCCATGCGCCGATGCTTGCTCTGGCGTGAACCTAGCCTAAGGTATCTCCCTGTATTAAGATTTTTGCATCGTCCAATTCGAGAAGCCGACCTCGGGCCTATTAAGCACTCATGCATCGAGGATTTTTTGAATGCCTATTATCAGCCAGGATTTTTTAAACCCACTTGTCACGGAGAAACCACTCTTATGTTTTTTTAACTGGATGTCTAATTTCCTCACTTACTTGACTAGCGTTGCATTGAGTTTGTTCACATGCCAACTTTACCACGGAGCCCCCAATCGGGGTTGTAAAGAAAAGATCGAATAATGATAATGTTCGACCATCCATCAGGACTTTTTTACGAGCCGTATTGACCATTCGGGGGTGCTGAAATGAGAAGATCCAATGATCATCATGCTTGACCATCCATCGGGACTAAGATGAGAAAATCAAATAATGATGACGCCCGACCATCCATAGGGACTTTGCTGCAATATAATGTCGATTATCTGGAGTAACTAAGACGAGAAGATCAAATAATTAGCATGCCCGACCATCCATCAGAGCTTTGTATTAAAAAATATCACGACGATCATTCGTTGTGTTGAATATAAATAAGAATTATCTCGCCCAACCACCTGTTAGGGCTTAATAAATGAGGTTAAATAATCAATACATGCTTGATCATCTGAACTAAATCACAATAATAAATATAATATTGACTAATTAATGACCATCCAATCATTAGTCGGGGTTGAATTAAATAAGAATCATATTGCCCGACCATCCGTTGGGGCTTAATTGCAATGATCAGATAATACACATCGCGTCGACCATCCATTGAAGATAATAAGAAATATAGAGAACTAATATAATCATTGATCATATGTCGGATCATTAATAAGATTTCCAAGAAATTAAGATGATGCCCGAGCATCCGTCGAGGCAAAATTTAAAAGAGCAAATAAATGTTACGAATGGTCCTCCATAGTTAGAGATAAATAAATAAATTTTCAAACCATCCATTAGAGTTGAATCACAATAGTAAATACTATGTCGACTAATAATCTACCACGCCAACCATATGTCGGGGCTGAATATAAATAAGAATTATCCTGACCAACCGTCCGTTGGGGATAAATTGTACCTTGTGTGGCAGATACTGTGTCGATCATCCTTCGGGACCAAGCTGGAAATATATGACAATAATTTTTTTGTCGACCATCAGTCGGCTAAATCCTGAATATGCCTGACCATCCTCCAGGTTAAGAATTAGAGAATCGAACAGTCAATAATGAAGTTGGAAAAATATTAATTCTCGAATATTCATCGATTAACATATAATCCCGTCCAACCATTCATCGGGTCTAAAGTGTCGTGGCTAAATGACAATATTCAAATTGAAGCGGTCGAACAATATGTAGCCATGTTCAACTAATCTATCGGGATTAAATAAAATAATACTAGTTGTGAGATTAAATTGAGATGATTAGATACAATCTTGCCCGAGCATTCGTCGGGGCCATAATGAATAATAAAAAAATATGTACTACACCGACCATCCATCGGATTGAAGTGGTCGAACAAATGACAAGTGTGCTCTACAGGTATGCTCAACCATTTATCCGAGGAAAATCACCATAATATAATATAGTCGAACAATAAGTGCCATTCTAAACCAGATATTGGGGCTAAGTTGCGATAATAAAATCATGAGATCAAATTGATGCAAGGTCAAAATAGAATGTCCATCCATTATGGACAAATGAAAATCAAGATATAATTAACCTCATTATATCATAAATAATTGAGCAATGCATAAATGTGCTCAACCCGAGCACCCATTGGGGTTTGGACCTTCCATTAATGATTTCTCTCACTAAAGTTAATTTTTTTTAAACCCATGTACCTCATCTCTCCCACCTGATATAACACACACGAGGAAGGGGAAAGAATCAACTATGCGTTGATGTCGTCAAGTACTGCTCGTGTCTTCACATAATTGCTACCGACCAACAAGGGGTGGTTCGACGACCTTATTCTTCCCTGATCGGCGTGGCCGAAAAGGAGATCGAAAGATAGATGCAGGTTGTTCTCTACCCATAAGATTTTAGGTCGGCGACAGCGAGTAAAAATGCTCGGTTGAAGTCGCCAGGGTCTGTTGCACACAACTAGAGTTGGATCTATGTTCGTGATTTTGAATCTATTGTCTTCTGAGTTTAAACAACAAAAGCTTCAAAGGGGTTGAGCACCTTTTGTGGGATGTGAGAAGAACAGCCAATTGTCCATTAGAGTCTCATTTCACCCATTGGTATTGCAATCAGAATTCATTTGTTCGGTGTCAGAGATACCCCGACATGATGTGATGATCTCAATGCCGTTGTCGGACAACTTGATAAGGATTCGCCGATCCTTGTCAATTCAAATCAACACTTTTTAATCTTGGAGTCCAAAAATCCTATGCCAAGAGAAGGTCTCTTCAAGAGAGAGGCGATTCTTGCCCCTAGAAATAAAGTCAAAGTTTGTTATTTTGGTGTATTTCTCTTTCCTTTTTTTAATTCAGAAAGAAGAAAACGATTCTGTTGCACCTAAAAATAAGGATGAGAATCAAGGGACAAAAGGACTCATCCGAGACTTCTAACTGCCAAACTTCTCAAAATTTAACAATGTTATGCAAATTCTCATATGAATAAGATATATAACAGCGTTCATGAAACATTATAATGCACGGAATTGATTCATTCTATGGGTACGAACAAGGTAACGCACACAAATATAATTGATACTCTGCGTAATGAACATGTATAATATATATATATATATATATATATATATATATATATATATATAATGCTCATGTGCGGACTATCCACATTTTAAGAATGCGGACTGGACATGTGTCACTAACGGCTCCCCTAGAAATTATTGCCTAAATTATAGGCGCACTCTCTCTTTTCTGGGCTCACCGCGAGGTAACACATGTCTGGTCCACACAAGAGCAAGACTGTATATATATATATATATATATATGTGTGTGTGTGTGTGTGTGTGTGTGTGTGTGTGTGTGTAATGAAAACTTAGCTTAATAGAATCTGGACATTCATGCCATATAGCATATGATTCAGTCGGTTACGTACGACCTACGTTTTCAACCTTAGTTCAATATAGTAAACCCTCGTCCCTTATCATGCAAAGGAAAGACTTTTTCGTGTCATTTTTCACTGACGACGTCAATTATGTGGTTAAAAAATTTACCCGAAGGGGGGTGCCCAACAATCATGATGAAAGTATATAAACAAATGATAGAGAGACAAAGATTTAAATAGTTCGACCATTGATGGCTTACGCCCTCGCGGCTTCAACATGTTTCACTATAAACTTCAGAGAATTTACACGAAAGTGTTTCTCTAGCTTTTGAGTCCCCCTTCAGAGTGTGTGTGCGAGGGGGAGGGGGGGGGGGGTGTTCTCCTTTATATAGAGTTAAGGGTTATAAGTCCTAGGAGAGTTTCAGTTACAATAAAATCGTGCTTCTTGCTATTCTACTTTATTAAAGACTTTGGTTGTCCTTACCTTGCCTTGCTAGATCAGACATTGATTGTTATCTTAAGCGGTTCGCTTGACAAGTGTCACGCTATTATTAGTGCTATATTTTTTACCCCACCGTACTATATCAATTTATAAACCAAAATGGGTCAATTCATTTTACAAAGAGTGACAAGCACAAGCGTTTGGGCTTTTTTCCCCACGGGCAATAAGGCTTGTGCCGCCCCAGTAATAAATAAATATTAAAAATTGAGGAAAAAGTTGACTTGTTGCCAGGGAAAAAAGAGGAAAATGTTGGGGAGGCAAGTGCCACCAAAATACAACTTATGGTGAGTTCACCACTCCCAAAGAATTTAACAAAACGGTTCCAAAATTGATTTTTGAAAAATAAGTTTTACCTACTTTAACCGCTCGTCTGAATTTGATTTGGTGAGGGATGGGTAGGGTGATTCAATGAGAGAAACAAAGGGAGTATAACGGTGGTGCTGAATGGTGATGTAGATTTGCCAATGGTTCAGAAATTGGTCAAGGTACCACCGATTACAAAGATTGAGAAAAAATTATACAATTTTTATAAAAAGTCCCAAAATAGAAAATGCAAGAGAGATTTGTGAAAGAGAATTTCAAAATACAAGGAAGCATCTCACCAAGTCACTCACATATTTATCCGACTCTTTTTGCTAACTTTTTTGTAAAAATAAACTGTTTTTCAATCTTTTTCACTCATCTAATTAGAGTTGAGGTGAAAATAGTTAGTCCGAGGCTAGTGATTAAGCAGCCATACAAACTGGATCCTTGTAACTTTCACACATTAGAAACCACCATGAGCAGAGTGTGGGTACAGTACACCATAGTAATAATAACAGTAACATAACATGAACAAATTTCAAACTGAAATCTTCAGGCTTTCCCCACAAGCCATAAGTACATTTCCTCACGTGTACATGCTCCACAAGACCAACAGAGGATAAATGGTAAATAATTTTACTATTTCAAATTGAAACATCAACCTTACAGTTTTTCAGCAACATGATAGCTACAGAAAGGTGGGATGGTCAACTTTAATAATAACAATACAGACAGGGTTTTTATCACAAGCTTATAAATTAACAATTGATCCAAGCGAGAGTCCTCAGGGTTCATCAGGCTCTAAGTCCTGGTCCATTTCTATAAATCAAAAACCCCACCAGACTTTCCAAACGTCCCCATAACCTCTCTTCTCGGGATGGTAATGAGGACATACTACCATTGGACAAGTTTCGCAACCTCCTATTAAAGGCCTTGGCATAGTACTTCAACAAGAAACATCCAGAAGGTTCAACGACATCAACGTCAAATGCAGGATATAATGACCGTCCCAAAATTTGAACATGGGAAACACTGCACGCAAACAACTGACAGAAGTAAGAGAATCACAATACATTATTTTAGGGCCATTTAGTTTTTGGCCTCCAAGAAGTTTTGTCCATTTGGGGATTAACTCCCAAAAACTTATTAGGGATTGACCCTCATAATTCAGACTAGTTAACCCAAGTTTGACCAGTTATATTTTGTTAAATTACCAAAGTACCCTTATTAAATTGTATGGAGCTACCAAAGCACCCTTAAAAAAAGTCCCTCTCTCTCTCTCACCCCAGCACCCCACCCACCTCACTCACACACACACCACCCAAGAAACTAATGAGCTAAATACCCATCGTTATATGGAGGAACAATGGCATCCAAAAACATTAAATGTAAATTTGATTTACCATTGGACAACATAATAGGCATAAAACTCATAATTCAGAATCATCGCTCTGAAATGCACCATCAGATATGTTTCGATAAGTTTTTGGTAAAGGCTAGCCAACATCATACCACACTACCCTTTGGCCCCGCACTCCCTCTAGGGACACTTGACCTGTTGGCACCCCTTAGAATTTGCCTCTTTCATCACTAATAGTACTAGATAGTTTGAAGCTGGAGAGAGAGGGAGAGTAGTTTGAAGCTGGAGAGAGAGGGACAGAGATGGCGGGGACTGAGTGTTGTTGGGTTATTGGGAGGGTGGGTGAGAGAGATGTGAACATAAATATAACCCAAAACTCGTTAAAATCGAATGATTACAATGATTATTTATAGAGAAAGATAAGCTAGAGTCCTAAAATCTACTAAATAACTAAGAGAGAATCCTAGATATATAGAAATTTTTAGTAAATTAAATCTAAGTAACCTAAAGGATAACTAAAAGATAATAACAAAATATCTAAAATAAAAACTAAAACAAATTATCCTAAATCCGTCCATTTGGGCCGAACCCACCCCTCATCCCCCACCCCTTAAGACCTTTACTCGCCACATCACCACCACCTCCTTTTCGAAAAATTATCATCCTCAAGCTTTCAAGAGGATCACCGGTTGAGTCGTAGTCCAACAAAATGATGTGGGAGATGAGGCAGCTTGGACTAATTCTGGTTGATTCTCAGGAGCAATCTCTTCTCCTTTGGCGAGCAATGCTGGTTGAGGCTGGCAATCGGCCATGCGGTGTCCACCTTCTTATCAAAATAACTATATAGAGCTCGAGCCAAAGCCCAAAGATGGTTGAGAAGGTTTGAGGGCAGTTGTGGTGGTCGAAGTTGTGGGTGGAGCCATATGGTACGATGAAACTCCTTCAGACGGAGAGCATACTCATAAGCCACCTCAACAATGGGAACCTCTTTAATGAGAATCTTGTTGGATCTTTAATTGGGAGTTGTTGTAGTGTTCCACTCGAGGGCATCGGAGCTAAACTTTCTTAGTGTGGTAAGTACCAAGAGAGTGCCTTATCGGAAGTTGATACACGAGATCACTATCGTCATTTCCTGGGAAGAACTGAGCCCGCAATGCCACTTTCAAATAGGCCCGAGTACAAACAAGGAGTCCATTTTGAAGTGTGCGTCACCGTGTAAACTCTTGCCACCAAACTCGAGCGAAGACTTCAAATTTCATGGTGATCATGTGAACCCAATGAACACCCAAGATGCATTTATGTGAACATTAACTTTAGTGCATCGAGCCAATCAATAATCGCATTACGCATCGTGCGGAAGATATTCGTTAAAGGTTGGGACATCAACCCAAATACCCCCCTTACATTCGCCTCTATAATAGGCGCAAAAGTTAACTCATGTAGCCGTCCGCAAGTGGATCGTCAAAACCGGGGTAGTCAAGGTCATCCGGGAACGATCACAACATCCATAGCCTGTCGATGTGGTATAGGATGGGGTGCACAACGGCCAGTGGGATAACCCCTCGGTGTGGTTCCTCCAAAAGTCGGGCGGGGAAAACATTGGCCTCATGGATGATTACTTAACATGTGGCAGACCATTGGGGTTCGAATGGTTTAAGATACCGATATACTCCGAGGAATGACAGGTGGACGATAGGGCCTGACAGGCCCCCATTCCTTTACAATTTGGGCAAGCTTCAAATTGATTCTCAGAGACCCGTCGAGTGTGTCGTAGCGCCCATCATCTTCTCTATAGGGGAAGCCGTCAAATGTTAATCGTTGACGGTGCGAAGGTAGTGATTGAATCCAATCTCGGATGTGGAAATGACGGATTGGACATCACAGGAAACCGGGGTGATTGGACCAAAGCCTTGCCCTCTACGAGGAAGATTTTGAAAGATCCTCCACCCTTGTAGGAGAGTTATAACCCGTGGGTTGTCAAAATGGTGGAAAGGTGTCCCATTATCAGAGGGGTGGGGATGCATCTAGGTTGTCGTCGACAGCAGGTGTGGGGCTTAGAAGCCCTGAGTTGGGGCGAAACCATGACTGTCGGCATGCTCTCCGACAAGGGCAGCGGGTGATGGGGGGTGATCCGATAAGCTCTTAAGTGGGCCCAACTACAGTATGGTGATAAGGGTAAGCAAGATAGGGCTTGGGGTATAGGGGTCACACTACGCGAGTTCAATGGTGGATTGGACAGACGATGGTCGGAGAAACAACAAATAAGCATTGTAGGGTTGGGGTCCATAGGCCAAATTTTTTTAATAAATATATTGTAATTATCTTTTAGTTATCCTTAGGTTATTAGATTTAGTTAATTAAAATTTCCTTTCTATCTAGGATTATTTCCAAATTATATTTAATAGATTGAGGACCCTAGCTTAATTCTCTACAAATATGGCCTTTTTTCCTCATTGTAATAATTGTAATCATTCAATTTTAGTGAAAGTTTAGAGTTATTATCCTGTTCACATCAAGTGGTACCATATATGTTGATCTTAGTCTATATGCTGCCAAAGAAGGCCGACTATGTGGAGGAGTCCGTCAACCACTTGGAAACGTAGATTTAAGCCTTGGTTGCTATCCTAACCCAATGTGGCCACCCACTGTCACTCGGTTGCTGGCTCGTAGTCCAATGTGCAGCCCCCACGGGTCCCCATTTGGCCGCTTGTTCTGCCCCTCTTAGCCGCTAGAGCACCGCTGCCACGAGCCACTTGACACACGCCTCTGCTGCTCCCGTCGCTTCCAACCTCTCATTCTCTCCCCTCCCCCCCTCTTGCTCGCCACATCAGAGCGAGAGAGAGATAGGTGGGTGGGGGTTGGGGAGAGCCAGAGAGAAAACAAGAGACAATGGCAGATAAGAAACTGGATGAGGGAGAAAAAGAGAGAGAGAGAGAACATGAAAGAGAATTTTTTTTTTTTTTTTTTTTACCCTTATAAAGGGTATGGTCGAAATATGAGTTAACTAACGTCCAAAATAAGGCAAAAAAAACTAGTACTAAAAGCCACTTAACTATAAAAAAAAATTGCCATAAGAGGATATTATTCTAGCTCAAGCTAACCTTCTTTTGAATCAATAGTCAATATTGTGACTGTTGTGCAATGAAGGCAATGTGGAGGGAAGGTTAGGTCTTCTTTCGTTCGTTCTTTCTCTCTAAACTTTCTTTTTTGGTGATTTTGCCACTCACCCCCATTGGTTTAGTCGTATTTCACATTGCGTGCCAAAGTTCACAGTAATATACATGTGATCTCCAAAAGTATCATAAAAAAAAATTTGCATGCTTTTTATCTTCTTTTATGATATGTTATTAATATATAAGACACTTTTGGGGGTCAAAGGTATATTAATGGGAGTCAAATGCCAAATCACCCATATTTTAGTATGTGAAGGAAAATTGGAAGGACACCCTTCTCACTTAGCTCACCAAATTGTATCTACTTGCAATAAAAGCTGAAGCGCAGACAAAAATTGGGGTAAAATATGAACAATTATCATTTTACCCTTTTAATCACTTAATAAGTAAAAAAAATTGTTCCAAGTGTGTAAGTGGTAAAACATGTATTTTATTATTTTTCATTCTTTATCGCCGCCTAATAATAAGAAAAATTGTATCCACTCTTATTGTCTTTACTTCCACTTTTCCATAGTTCCTACTAAACAGAGGATTAAAAATTATTTTTGCTCCAAACACTATAGACCTAAAAAAATCAAGATAGAAATAGAAACAAAAAGTAAGTCTATCTAGAGATGTTAATAAACTTTTACCGAAAAAAAATCTGTTGATCTAGATATGTCTATAACCTAAAGTGAAACAAAGCATTTTAAGCAAGATATGTTAATAGCCTCGTCACGCGCGACAAAGCTTAATGGTCGCATCTTTTTCTTTTCCATTTTTTTAATAACAATTGGATCAAGAATGTGTTCCAACTGGACACCTCGGGTCAATTGTACAAACCTCCCACTTCGGTGTCTATAGTTACTGTCCGAACTAGCAGTTCTAATTAGTAAGTATCAAGCTAATTGATTGGAGAAGTCTTAATGTATGGGACTAACCATATGTAAAATAAGCCATCCATTTCTTGTCTCTGGACCCTGCCAACCAGCTCAATCTGCAAAAAGCCACCGACGCAAAGAACAGGTTCTGGTAACTTAAACTTCTGCAAGTGATTGTCCTGCTTGTAGAAAAAGTGCAAGTCAGAATTTTCTATTTTTTTTTTAAATCTATGGCCAGAATAGCATTTAAACTGTATGGTGATAAAATAAAAATTAAAAAAAAACATGACATAAGAAAAAAGACAATAATAGAATTCCTTTCAAACTACAACAAATAGTTTAAGTGAGCATGACAACTTACCTTAACCTTCAAGATTATAAATCAATAAATATAATTACTATATAGGCAACAGCCATGTACCTTACTGATTTTCAAGTTACATAGCTAATCATCATGAAAATGTGAAGTCTGGCGATCCACTCATACAAAAAAAATGCCTGAGTCTATAATAAAAAAGAACACATTTTCTCGAAGGGGTAAAATGAAAGAAATTCCCTAAACTACAAATCCAATTGCAAATGCCTAGTGCAGCAAATAACCCCCTAAACTACGAAAAAGTTGAAGATAAACACTTTTGCCACTAAAACCCTTTTTAACGACACAAGGAGAATTCGAAAAAAATAGTTACAATAGTTTAAAAGGTTTTTTGCACAATAAATAATTTATAATTTTATGGTTTCTTGCAATTTACTATTGTTGGATTGAAGAAAGCGTAAGACATCTTTATTCACTAAGTTATACCCATAGACAAGAACCCACCTGAGCCATTGGAAACTCCTGTGAAGTGTATGTCCATCTTAACTCGTCATTGGCACATTGCTCGAAAGGCGAATCCATTAGATCGCAATCTATGTCGCTCTGGGATACAGGATGACCTATTTGTAATCGGGATTTGGAATGACCTATTCGGAATCGCATAGATTTTGCCGAGTATATTGGATTGCCTGGCTGAAAATAGGCTGAATAGGAAAACATATCGTAAGATCAATATTTTGAAAGTTGAAAGGATTTGAATAGTAAAAAAAAAGAGTCAAGTTCATGGACCTTCCCTCTTGTTTGTCATAACCTCCATCTTGTTTCAATTATTACATCCGCCTCCCTTCTCGTTTTAATTATTACTCTAGCATCCCCTCTTGTTTTGAAATTGTACACTAACTGCCCCTACAACAGGGGTAGCGGGTGTTGAAAAAAAAAAGGGGGGGGGGGGGGGGGGGAGTATAATAGGATGCATCCGTAATTTTGACAAACAAGAGTGGAGGTTTGTGTAATTTACCCTAACAAGTATTTGTGAAAATCGAAAAAATAACCTCGGAAAGGCTGTATGTTGATTTCAGTAATGACGCAAAAATCAGATGCTAGTTTATATATTAGTGTCTCGGGAACTTTAGGGTCACTTTGTCCTTTACTCGACCAGTACGAGGGTCTGTCCAGAACTATGTCCCCTCGATCTAAAGTGTTGATGATGCTTTCTTCGGGGTAATTGTCAGTGCTGGAAGCACTAATTGCATCAATTATGCAATCGCTTACTGCAAATGTTGTCAGGGCCCGATATAAGGAACCGTAGACCCTGTGGTCTCTCTCAAGAGTTTCCCATTCTGTTAAATTGCTAGATCCGACATCCTCCGGGTTTTTAATTCTAGAGGTCAGTTCGATTAGGCGAGCAACACTTGCAAGCTGAGGAAACATTCTCACACACAGATGCTTACAGAGTCCATTTGCAATCACTGCATATCAAATAAGTTAATCGTGTTTTAGGTTGGAGTATAAAGAAATAAATTCCACAACAAAAATATACACGTGAAAATTAAAACAAGGATAAAGTACTCTGTCCTTGAAAATGACACAAATCTTCATTAGAATTTGTTTTAGGTAGATGAAATTAAGGGTGTGAGCAAAATGAGAATGACATCAATAAGAGTCATGTAATAGATATAACTGGAAGCAACATGGAAAACGGGTTGATGTAAGCGGAACCATTTTCACAACAACATATGTTTAAAGACAAATGGCCTAATTCTCTCTAATATTCATTCATCTACAAAAAAATAAGTTATTACAAAGAATGTTCAATGGCCTTATTTATACGTGGAGAAATCTTGCTAGCAAGATATCCCTGAAGTGTAAAAGAACTAAAGATAGCACGCTAAAGACATTAAAAAGACGATGTCACCCTCCTGCTATAGCAACCAAGGGAAATAATCTAATAAAACATGAAAAATAAAATTAAAAAAATACAAATAAATCCCAGGACACTCATGCACGTCACTCTCTCCAACTAAGAAAAGCTCACCAACGAGCGTGAAAACATGAGGTGACCATCAGCTCAGACATGCAAACACCGGCATTCTACCCAACTGAAAAGGGAAGTTGTCCTCGAAAACACCTAATTTATAGGCTAGCAGACTGGCGATGGCGATTGATCAGAAACCCCAATAATGGCCGACAAAGATGAACTCGGACCCAAAACTTGCCATACTGAAAATCAAAAAACAAACTCCTCAAGGAAGGCCCCTGATGCCAAACGAGGGTCACCCATGATGAGTCATGGCCAGTGTTTTTAAAAGCGCGCTATTGCGAACGCAATAGCGCGCTATTGCGTTTTGCGGTGGAAAAAAGCAAGGCAAACAAGGCTGCTATTTGGGATGCTCAAAAAGCGTGCGCTATTTGGCGCTATTTTGCGCTATTGTGCGCTATTTTGCGTTGTTGTGCGAACGCTTTTCATGTTTTTTTTAGAAATCACAGTTTAGTTAAGGAGGGGGAAAAGTGTTACCTTATTTCACGTACGGACTTTGTTTGGGTGAGGTATGCTTTGTTCCAAACCCTCAATTTACTTATTTAAGAAGGTCTCAATGATGTTATTTGCTTTTTTTTTTTAATTTAGCTTAAAAGGTTACTTTTATTTAATATTTTCTATTCCAAACTCTCTGTTTACTTAAACGTTTACTTATTTTACATTTTTCAGTAAATAATGTTTTTTATTTTATAATTTCCAGTTTTAAATGTTACTAATTTTTCAAATCTCAGTTCAAAATGTTTTTTTTTAATAATTGTCAGTTTAAAATGCTACATGTGTCATAAATATCTGCTTAAATTGTTATTTATTTTATGATTTTCAGCTTTAAACGTTACTTATTTTTCAGATTTCTGTTTAAAATGTTGTTGTTATTATTATTATTATTATTATTATTATTATTATTATTATTATTATTATTATTATATTTGTCAATTTAAAATACTACTTGTTTTATAAATTTATGTTTAAAATGTTATTATATTATAATTTTAAGTTTAAACTTGACTTATTTTACAAATTTCATATTAAAATTTTATTTATTTTATTATTTTTAGCTTTGAATGTTACTTATTTTCAGAATTCTGTTTAAAATGTTATTATTATTATTATTATTTTTTTAATTGGCAATTTAAAAAGTAACTTTAGAAAAAAAATTATTTATTTTATTATTTTTAGCTTTGAATGTTACTTATTTTCAGAATTCTGTTTAAAATGTTATTATTATTATTTTTTTAATTGCCAATTTAAAAAGTAGATTTAGAAAAAAAAAAAAAAATCAATTTCAATTATAACTTTTTTTACCAATTTAAGTTTAAAATGTTACTTTCTTACAAATTTCATTTTAAAATGTTATTTTTTTATTTATATTTTTTTTTATAAGTTTTTTAATTAAAAAGCGGGAATGCATGAATTGCTTGCGCGATTAGCGCGACGCTACTTAGGAGCCAGAACGCGACACCCTGCGCGACCGCGATTTAAAACATTGGTCATGGCCACCCAAAGCAATACACCAATCTCAAAACAAACATCGAAAGAACCAATTCTAGTAGAACCATCATCATTCCCAAATAGTGGGAAGAAATCAGCAGTCTCCTATGACTTTTTGCGAAAATGCGTGCGAGTCACCCAACCTATCTTCAAAAAGATATCAAAGAAATCACCAACACATAACTCCCTCATCTTCCTCGAAGATAGGAAAGAAGCCTCCAAGCTCAAACACTAGTCTCGATACCTGAATCGAGTAATCCACTTATCCTCGACGAAGATATCAAAGAATCCCCAATACAATACTCCAAGTGGACATCATTAACTACAAGCTCGGTTGAGACATCAACTGAGATCACAGAGGGGTGGGAAGATGGGTGTTAGAAACAGGGCCACAAAAAATGGATCATCAAAGGGAATACGACAAGTGGAGGTATGAAGGGATGCACGAAGTCTGGCTAAATGCATTCTCATCTCAAATTCAAGCTCCCCATACTCAATCCTCCAGCGAAGCACCTTCCTTTAGCACTCCTCGATTTTCAAGCAACATTCCTCATACTGAGCACATGTGATGAGGCCAGACCGATACCCCATGGCCGCGTTACAACAATAAGAGCGCTCGTGTTCCCAACGACCAACCCCTTTCGCGATGTTCGTGAGAGCTTCTCGGCAACTCCTTAATCTCTTCCTCAATTTGTTCGACGGAACCCAAATCACGAGGTGCAAAGTCAAGTATGTGCTAAGTAATGGGCTGTCCGTATGGAGTTAGATGGGGTGTTTCAGAATTTTTTTCAAAAATTAGAGGGTGTTGACCTTGATTTTTGAAAACTACCAAGGCAAATTCATGATTTAAAAAAAAAGGGGGGGTATTAAAATGCAATTTTTTGAAATAGTGGGGATGGTTGGGGTGTGGCATTTGCAAGGGCTTTGATATTTGTAATTTTTAAGGGTTATGTGTTCAGGATTTAAAAACCAAGGGGGTAGATAATTAAAAGAGGGTGGGGGCAAAATGGGAAATAGCTCTTAAAATATAACTAGCCTCACATGAGGATCCCTTAGAGGTTGTCCCCGTTCCCATTGTCTCTACCGGAGCTCCTGCAGACTTCTTTTTTGACCAGTGATGATCATCGGTTGTCGACGACGGCAAATGATGCCCAGAGGTTGAAGATCGGGTAGAGAGAAGGCTTGATTTTGATGGAGAGAAGCTCTGGGGGTCTCGCGAAGGACTCCAACCACCGGAACAGCTTGAAGCAAGTTCATTGGGGCTAGGATGTGGCCGGCAAGGTTCGATAGGACCTGGAGGAAAGATGTCGGTAAGACATGGCAGGGGTTTGGGTTAGCTATTGGCTAGGGTTTTTTTGGTATGAGGGGCAGTGGGTTTCAATTTGGACAAGGAAGGTTGGGGTGTGTGCGGCGAGGTTCATTTTTGGCTGGCGAGGGGGTGATAACCAACCCTAGGGTTTGAGATGGTTTTGGTGGTTGTTTGGGCTGGGCCGGTGCAACTTGTTTAGGGGATTAGATGTGGGGGTTTTCGCTCTAAGGTTGGCGATTGGGGTTAGGGTTTGCTTGACCGCTGGCGGTGGTGGTCAAATTTGAAAGAGTGGATCGTCGGTTCCTCCGAGCCTTACCCATGGCTCTACAACAACAATATCAGGAGCGAACGCGGCTTTGATACCAATTTGATGTAACCGGAAGCATTTTCACAACACTTATTTGGCAGCCATTTACCTAAACTCTCTCTCTAATTCTCATTCATCTCCAGAAAAGTAAGTAATTATAAAGAATGGCCAATGGCTTTATTTATAGGTGGAGATAGCCAAGATATCCGTCAAGTGTAAAGACATTAAAAGACAACGTCACCCTCTATCCTAATATAGCAAGTAAATCTCGGGGCCCTCGTACACATCACACATGCCTTATGGTTAAACTGAATGATGTTACCAAAAAAAACCGGATTGTTTGGGTATACAGAACAGGTACGGGAACGCGGATTGCCATAGCCTCTACAATGTGGTATAATAAGGGTAAACTTGTGCAGATCAATTTTCTTAAAAAACACTTGAGATTTCGCATGGGATAATTATTCATGTAAAAACGTTGAATAAGTATATTCTAGATTTTTTTCATGTTTAAAACCCCTAATATAAGTATATTAATGTGTAATGCATAATAAATTCACTATACTTTCAATATTTTCTCATTAAAAAACAAATCTGAGGGAAGAAATGTGAATATATTTCTCGGATCCCAAATTAGTGCATTGAACGGAAGTGTTACATGTTTGGAATGCATGTACCAATACGTAAATCGCTAGGGTGTTGGTGTACCCTGGTAACTATGACCAAGATGGGCTACGAAGTACATATACTTCTATGAGATGAATACCTCATACTCATTATTTATTTAGTAAATTCTTAATTCCGCGCAATCGACCGAGACTAAGCACCCGTTGACCTGTGAATGAGATATTAAGATACGGCTTTTTCTTACGCATGCCAGAAGAAAGTTGTAAAAGGCGCTAAGCAGAAGGCACGAGACAGCCTAACAATTAGACAGATGCCTACACAATTTTATTTTATTTTGAATACAAAATAAGAAGAAAAAAGTTCACCTACTAGCTCAAAGTTTAGAACTCAACATAAGGTTCAAGTAGGCAACTCAATGCGGCTATTATAACAATACATACACTAAAACAGTAGCCAAATTTATATATTTGGGCCTTAGCAAGGTGTCTACCGCCTGAGCCTTAGCAAGGAGGGGGCAGAGCGCCCTGGCCCGGGATTTTCAGAACACTGTGCCAAAGAAACATATATTAAGAGAAATCAAACTAAATTATATCACAATAAAAGTAAAGAGACTGAAAATTATATTGAAGTTGACATGAGGGGGAAATAAGTTGTCATGATTTTGTAAATATGATTACAGATATAAATATAAACAATTATGCATTTACAAATACATTGAGTGAACCGAATAGTGTGTATCGTGTAGCTTGTATTGGTGGCCTGTCCTCCACCTTACAGTTGAGCCAGTAAATTTGTGGGAAGAGTGGAGGTGAGGCCAACAAACCCCAGATTAGGAAACCCACATTTTTCTGCCATATTAAATGGAAGTTGTAGGACACTTAATCGTGATTTAGCCTGTGGGATATGGTTGGTTATTTCAGTTACATATTGAGTTCTAATATGAATCAATTACGGTTATGATACCGGCAGGTATAGATAAGGTATCACCGTACATTATTTCATTGTGAGGGTTCCACACTTAATGGAGTTCATGCTAACATCCAATTCCATTCATGTATATATTTATATTATGTGGGCGTTTTTCACAATATATGTGCAAAAGTATATTCTGTATTTTATTACACATTAAAGAAGTGACCATCACTTGTATTTGTATTTCATTATTGCATTACTCTTTCTCGTAACTAATTGGGCACCATTTGTACCACGGACCTATGAAATATACGTATTACACACCAACAACTGTGGACCATCAAACAGCCTTCACAACCACCCAACCCATCTACCTCTACACAATTTCAAAGCATCACGGGTTAAATGATATATTTTTGTCGCTAGCGAAGAATTGTGTTCGTATTTTTTTCTACATATTCCAGGTTGTCAAATAAGTCCCCTAAGAATGTTATGTTCTGTTTCCTACTCTTGGTATTTCAAACCTTGTTTGCTTTAATATTTTCTTTGCACGTATTAGATCATCTTCAACCCCCTTATGAAAAATGCACAACTTCTTTTTGCATCTTGCATACCCACATATTAGCATTTTCCTGTTCACAACTTGCATTCCACAAACTATTCTAATGCTGGAAGACAATCCCATGCAAAGCCCAAATGCATAGATATAGTCTGATCGTCACCAAATGGTCAGTTTTCGCATAATGATGTTTCGGGGGTATAATTATAGGTAAATTTGTCTCCATTCTCACCATACTTAATGCCACGGGTACCCATTGAAGCACCAAGTATCCTACACAAACTTAGCCAGCCAACTCAACACAAGGTCTACGTCAAGTACTAACGTTTTTCTCCAAGTAAAGCAGCAGAACCAACCACACATATATAAAATGCTCACACACTTAGGGACAAATTTACAGGAACTCTACTCCCAACCCTTATTTCAATAATTCACTAATACAAAGGGACACTAACATTCGTCCACGGGCTTCTCTGTGGCAAAACAAAGTTTGGCATGGTTAAGAAGATGATGACAATTACGCCTCAACTGCCTAAAGTACATTTAATTGTGCTGCTCACAAGTGTTTTGTGGCAGTTTTTTAAGGACAGGCCAAAACTGCTCCCCACTAAGGTTGATTGCATGAATTTGACACGTCCTCCTTGTCAAAAGCCCATGGATTTACAGTCTTTCTTGCAAATGTGCAACATGCCTGACCACGGCCCAAAAATGTTTTATGTCCAGAGTCATGACTTTAGCCATGTCCGAAAAATGCACTATCAAGTGACCGGTGTAAGCCCTCACCGCGCATGGCATAATCCCCACGCCTCCGTTCATGCTATACATAACCATGCACAATAAGTTCCCAAAATTGGCCAATGAAACTCACTATGTGCCCACACTATGTTACCCCTCCATATAATAGCTCTTAACGAAAAATCCAAAGTGATGGCATGTCAGCTTCACAAGTCTCCCAAGTGCACCAACACAACACTTAGCCAATTTTTTGTGGCCTCAAACTTGACTTCACCCTTGCCAACCTTGGTCATGACATGACAAGGTATGCCAAGTCAAAACGCACGCACACACCGAGACAACCGGAGATAGGGAGTGACAATTACTTCTTAATTCCTTCTCATTACATTAATTCTCAAATATCAACTCCTAATTCAATGCAAAAAGTTCACAATCTCAGCTAAGCAATCAGTGAGCCATGGATAAAAAATTTACACCCGACAAAAAATGAATATGGACAGCTTTCAATATGATTGCATGGGCCCAAGGAAAATTCCGGATTTTAGTGGGGATAATTATTATACCCTTTACTTTTTATTAAAGTGTATGTTTATTAAGATAATTATTAATAATCAGATTTAGTTTAAGAATGGAGGTCGGACTTGGTGTGATGACAAGTAATTGCCCGTCCAAAGCGTTATGTCGAATGCTCGAGCCTTGGAAGCAGGCTCTCCAATAAGTGGGGGTAAGGCTTGACTGCATCAACCTTTCCCAAGGACTAAAGAGGGAGCCTAGTGCACTACATACGACCCTTTTTTTTAGATTTAGTTTAAGAATCATCTTTTATCAAGGAGTTTATCTCACTAGTTATTCGGTAGATTTAGGATTCTTGTTTGTTAGTTTATGAATAAGGCCATTGGCCTCCTCTTGGCTCCCCTAATCACTTGATTTTGAATTTGATTATTAACGAGAATGATTGAGGTTGATATTGAGATTAAGAGAATTTTTATTTGATTATTATATAAGTGCGTAGTTGTGTGTGGACGCAAATTCAGAGGACAACAAATAATATATATATATATATATATATAAATTCATAGAGGTTCAAACTGAATTCCTATATTATGTATACATGACACCATGAGTTTAACCTGCAACTCCTATGCATCATCCATTCTAAGCATATCACAGATCCATGTAACTTCAGCCCTCATAAACACCATCGCTATAGCTTCTCCGAAAACTCCGCTTATGCAACGACTCTTGTGTCTCTTAAATAGTGAATCACTACAAATAGAGAGAATGGAAGTCTGTAATTTGCTCGTTGATGATTCTAGAGTGTTGATCTATTATCTCGAAGTAGTATTTTGTTGTATTATATCAAGTTTGTCGAACTAATTTCATAGATAATATACACCAATTCAAACAGTATATATGAGCAAAATAAAAAATATTATTAGTTTTAGTATACTTGCGTGGGAATCGGTCCGGTTCAGATTGGTTTTTGGCAGACTGAATGGGAGGACGGGTTTAATCGATTTACAATTTTTTGGACCAAGGACCGGACCAATTATTTAAATAACCTTAATATTTGGACCAGTTCAATCCGATCCAATCGGGTCAACCGGTCTTTTGTCACCCCTACTCTTTAGGAAGAAATGGAATTGTGGAGTGATGAAGGTTTCTTTGGGAATAATGAGGCTCAAGGTTATAGGTTCGGATTCATCACAACTTCCCTATGAGGATTGCCGCCACAAAGTGGAAGAGTGTCGTGAGCATGTCACGAAACTCGAAGCCGCATATGAGTTTGGTTCGTGTGAATATACAAGTGTTTAGTGCAGCCATAACCGAAGTTGTCATCCCACCCAACAGCAGCTCATCGATGGCAATGATGGGGAGTTCAGTAGCGTCGTTGGAGACAAGGAAGGGGAGGTTGTTGATAAATAAAGCTCACTATCGACTTTTAACGACTATTAGAAGGAGAAGAGGAGGACATTGAAGGAGAGACAGAGATGAAAATACGAGCTAGGATGTACCCCATTAACCCGTCCTAAAGAGCTTATAACCTAGCACAATGAGGGAGAATTAAGAGAGTTATGGAGAGATGGGTGAGAGAATAAGTACCGCGTCAGAAACTAAGTAGAAGTGTAACGACCCATATTTTTAATGCAATACTTTGTTTGAGAGTGTCCCTTTTTCTTGGTGGAATAGCTCATGTAGAGCTGTGATGGGAATCCGTTGTTATTTTCCTTTTATTTTTCATTTTATTTCTATTTTCTATTTTACACTCTTTTTAGGCATTTTCTTTCCTTAATTAGTCTCCAAGCATGTTTGGGACTAGTTAGGCATTCTTTTATTTATAGTTGATCATTTTAGTCATTTTAGCTAATTACTTGATTAGCAAGTAATCCTTCCCATATAAATACCCCATGTAATCTCATTTGTACTCACTTTTTTCATTCTTGAAATATAAGACAACTTTTGATTCTCTCTCTAAAATTAGGGTTTGGCTTATTTCTTTTTAGCCATTGACGTGTAGTTTATGTCAAATTGGTATCAGAGCGGGTGTCACTCCAAACATTGGTGTTAGTGTGTATCGGTGTGAAGAGTATCAACATATCGTACATTACTCGTAATGGCTCCTAAGAAATCCAAACAAAATAATGAAGAGATTCAAGAATTGAGGCACATGATTGAAAAGCAAACCCTAGTTTCCCAAGACCTTAACCAAAAATTTGAAGCGTTTCTCCAACTTTTTTCCACAAAATCACCCTCCACTCTTCCACAAAACCCTAACCACCCAAATGAAACCCCAATTCCAACTGATCGCATGGCCGGAAAAAAACCCAAACAAGGCACCAACTTGGAGACATCGGTTTGCCGGCTGGCAGTCGCGACGAACCTCCGATGGCAGTGTCGTCCGGCACAAAGGGGGTTGCCAATCTCCTAAAAAATTCAGCGAAACAAGATGTCACCCAGGAACTAGTAAACCCTAGCTTCGGCAACATGACTGAGTTTCTTGGCAAAACTTCTAAGTCGGATCAACTCGGAACATATAAAAACCTTAAAGTTCTTAATACAAAACTCGATCCAGAAGTGCCTGACTGGAATGCTGCGTCGAAGCCCATTACCACCAAGAATCGCGACAATTTTAGCCCTACATCAAAATCAGTTATGAACTGCAGCAAACCATCATTACTCAGAAACGCCAAAGCTCTAATAGGTGCCATCGGAGTTCAAAATCGTGAGGCAACTGGCCGGAAATTTTTTTCTGACACCATCGAAGACATTGTTCTCCCCGGTGGACAATCCGAATTCATCAGAATTCGAGGAACCAACCACCCGGACCTTACCCAAACCCACATCAACCCACTTATCTCGAGGCCTTCAATTCCCTTAACCTTGGACTTTGACCTCCGGACCCGCATTCATTTCCCCATCCACCGCTATCTCAACACCCATCCTCCCACACACCTGCCCACCATGATCTCTCCCTATTTTACACCGATTCTTCTTCATCCATTGACAATGGAGATACCCACCGCAGCGTCCTGGATTGGGTTCCCCCATCCCCACCCGGCGGCCCTCGTTTTGTACCATTACGCAACCGCCAATGCCTTTATTGTGGAGAGCATGGCCATCTGATCGGCACATGCCCCCACTGCGGTCCCTCAGCACCTCCCATGGTCCCACATGTTCATCCTTTTCATCCACCACCTGCCCCCGATTCCAATTGATCCTGTTGCATCTGTGCCGGGTGACGTGATGGGTTTGGGAGCTCATCAGGATGGAGACCCACTTTCATTAGCGCTCCAGATACTTTCTCGGAGTCTTTATGGAAATATACTCATAGATTTTCCTATGTTCGATGGTCGATTCTCCCCAAATGATCTGGTCGATTAGTTGGCTGCAATGGAGACAGTTTTTTACTACAAACGGGTTCAGGGCCGCTCATGTGTTCTCCTCGCCACAACCAAATTTCAGGGGTTTTCCCAAGTTTGATGGAATGATTTTTGCTACCGTAAGACAGCTGCAGGACTCCCTCCCATTCAGGATTGGCTCAACCCGAAGGCCGCTCTTCAGGCCCTCATTTATGCCCTCGACATACGAGCGTGACCTCTTTGCGCGCATCCAGCCCCTCCGACAGGCCATGTCTTCAGTAGTGGAGTATCCTTTTAGACATTTTAGCTAATTACTTGATTAGCAAGTAATTCATACCATATAAATACCCCATGTAATGTCATTTGTACTCACTTTTCCCATTCTTGAAATATAAGACAACTTTTCATTCTCTCTTTAAAATTAGGGCTTGGTTTTTTTTTTTAGCAATTGACTGAGTATGGAAATACCGTACCTGGAGAATTGTTGGTCAAACTCGCGGCTTGGATTGCTGCAAGATCTCAAGTGACCAAAAGTCTTGGTCACGAGCGTGATCTTCTTTTGCTACAGCTTATGAAGCACCGACACTCTCCCGAAAGCCACGAGTCAGCTTTGACACGAGTACGACACGCGACGACACGTTGCTGACACATTGGGACATGTTTGGAAACGTTGCCGACAAGCTGGGACACGTTGCCGACACGCTGGGACACGTTGCCAACACGCTAGGACACTTTTTTTTATTTTATTTAAATTTTTAAATTTTTTTTCTTATGTGATTATGATTCTGCCTTATTTATGATTTTTAATGTTTAAGTGTGTTTGAATTTTGTTTTATATGGTCCATTTTCTTAATTTCATGTTAAGAATGCTCTAATAATGTATTTTATGGAAAAAAATCTATTTTATTCCATTAATATATATATTTAAATATATATTATATATTTTAAAATATATTATGTATTATACGTATCCTAGCGTGTCGTATCCTAATTTTTGGAAAAATCACGTGTCGCGTGTCGTGTCGAAACACGTATTAGGTGTCGAGTCCGTGCTTCATACGCTACAACGAGAAGCGAAAATTCTTCGCTGCAGCAACTAGAGCACAGTCAACTTCGTTTTTAACGAAATTGACCAGTATAAATAGAGATTTTATTTCAGATTTTTCCCGAAAACCCTTTCTCTTAACCAAACATGTAACTCTCCCTCTCTCTAAATCCCACCTTCTCTCTACGATTTGAGATCAAAACCTATATGCAACATGGTATTGGGATCTAGAAGAGTGGTAGAACACCATAGCAAAAACTTGGAACTTTTGAAGCGTTCATTGGTGTATTTCATAGTTTTAGCTTATTTCTTTCTTAAACCAATCAAGGCAAGGATTCTTCCTCTCCTCCTTGACTTCTCATAGTTGATGTTGTAAAAAATGTGAATATTGCTTGAATCCCCCTAGCTTGCTACCAAATTGTTAAAATTTGATTAAAATAAATTATATGAGTTTCTAATGAAAATGTGATTTTCTTTGTGAACTTTGCGAGGAAGAATTCTATGTAAAAGAAGAAGATTTCAAAATTTTAAGTGATGATAAGCTTTGTGTCACAGACCCACAACTAGCAACCGATATTGTCCCAAACTTAAACCCAAAAGGACTCGGTGCTAGTCAAATGGTGTCACCCAGATAAGTACTATATATTAAACTCTACATTTTTCGATATGGGTCAATTGTCTTAAATCATTCAACGTTACCGTACATCTGTAATCATCTAATTTTGAGCTCCACCATAATGCGCTACGACTCATCTTTAGTCCAAAAGGTGGCACCTAATGCCTGCTCCACCTCAGATTAATTACAATGGCGCACTCGATAACCCGGCATGAAGCCCAAGTGCTACCCGTTGACGGTCTTAATCGAACCGTCAGCTTTGATACCAGTGTTGAGTCCCAGACCCACAACTAGCAACTGATATTGTCCCCAACTCGGTGACTTGGGCTAGCACAACTATTTCTTGAATTGATAATGTTAAAAATGTTTCTTTATTTAAAGTGAGAAATAAATCGGTGATTTTATTATAAATTTGATTTGGGTAGTTATATGTCCTTTATCGCCTTTGACGCTAAATTTGGATTTTAGCCCTTGTGTCGAGCTCGATATTTAAAATTGATTTACAAATTGAGAAATTCTTGGTAATGTGTACATCACCGGTGGTTCAAAGGTGTGGAATTTCTTTGTGGTGATAGACGGGATGATGACGTCCCGGCGTGAGGAGTCCCCGAACCTCCGGAGGGTTTATGAAGTAAGAACGAGTAATCGGATGCCACACGGTGAGGAGCCCGTAAAAGGTCCAAACCACACTTCTTGTGCTCACGGATGTCTAGCACCTCTGGTCAGGGCAAACTAGGGGTACTTCGTGATTTAAAATGGTTTTACAAATACGTTATTTCACTCAAAGCACTTTGATTGCTTTAAATTACTTTGATATTTATTGCATTTATTTGTATGTTTTATATGTTTTAATGATTAATGTTTCAATATGATTTCCCGAGTCTATGCATTTTACTGTTTTAATTAAATATAAATTTCTATTTCAGCTTTATTCATACTTGTTTAACATGACTTTACCCTTTATGCACTTCATCTCTAATTAAACAAACTAGTTGACTTTGTGGACTATCTTATTGTTATTGCTTTCGTTTGCCTCTTCCCTTATAACGTTGAGATACACGTTACGTTTCTATTGATAATTCTTATATTCTTGTTGGGCATTTGGCTCACATCCTTGTCCCCCACCCCCACCCCCCCATCCCCAAGGTACACATAAGGGTAAGAAGATAGTGACGCCGACGTTCTTATGGCTATGGGACTCAACTACGGTCATCCCGCCAGTGTGGACTTCTTTATGCATTTATCTGTAATTATGATTGTAAAACAATTGTATTAAAATTGTACTAATGTTGTAGCTTGTTCATTTCTAAGACTATTACGATGTGATGTACGTTATTTTAATAATGTAAGACTTTTGGTTTAGGCCATGCGGACCGCTATTTATTTAATTCATGAAGTTTTATTATCTTGGACTTGAGTCTCGTGCATATTTATTCATAGTTGAGATTTGGTATATGAATTGTTAGAATGTTAAATTGATGAGCGGGAATTATTATGGTGTTTGTTGAATATTATTGGTGTTGTTTTGAATGATTAAATGGGTTGGATTTCTTGAATAAACAAATGAAACTCTGCCCAAAATTTCTAAAACGCAAAAAGTTTTAATAATGTAAAATTAACCATGATAACAGGTTTAAATGACTTAATGAGTTTTATTCGGGTTGTGAATCGACTCTGTGAAGCCGGGGCTACCCGGTGAGACTTACGATTTGCATTTTCCTTTATTTTTGGTACCCTTCGACCTTAGAGGGAGGATTGGGTTATATTAATCCAGAATTTTGGGTCGGGCGCCACAAGAAGGGAATCCAAGCATCGGTCTAAGTGTGACCCTTTAAAAGAAGTGTGCTTGCTATTTATAGTAACGGTGGTTACAATGTTGGGGTTTAAGGTGACATGAAGTAAGATATTATTGTGAAGTTTTCTCATTTCACTAAAGTTTTAGTAAAGATGTTGCTCGTATGTGCATTGTAGCCTCGAGGCATTTATCGAGGGATTGGTCATGGGTGTATGAATTTATTAAGTGGGATTTGTCGATGGTTTTGGGGAGGGATGTCTAACACTATGGTGGCCTTGCTCACTTCGACGTAGCTAGTTGTGTCAGACTAACGAAACCTTACTCCCTATTCTCCATTTTACATACCTCAAATCCCAAGGAACCCTTGAGATAAGAGATCGTACCTAGTGTGAGATAGAAGATTGTACCTGGTGTTTTACCTTTTAATAGGGTGTTTAGCCCTTGCGATGTTGGTGTTTTCTCCTTTGGATCCTCTTTCAAGTAAGAGCCTGAACGTCAATTGGCCATGTCTTGTCATTGTAAATGTGTAATACTTAGTTTTTAGATTGTTGTGACTAGGTTAAAATATATCTCGAGAGTGGTTGTGGGCCCTCGAATAAATGGTTTATATATATCCATGCTTACTAAAGTGATGCATAAAATCCAATAATCCATCTAGTAATAGAATACACGGGTCGCTATTATAACCCATGACCAGCAAAAATAAATAAAATATGACAAGACTAAAATTTTATTTGTAATTACTAGTTTCTTATAGCCTGCATAATTCTCTCCCAATTAGATAAAACTCGACACCGAGTATTGAAATGTTGATGCAATAAATCCACGAACTTTGAGCGCTTATAGTGGGTTGGAATTAAGGGAGTTTACTGAAAAAAGTCAATCTGATTCCGAAGAACCAAACCAAACCGATCCATGTGGATTGGGTTGCAAAGAACTAAGAACTACACCAAGACCCAAAAACCCAAACACGGAAACGAAACAAAAGTAGTATTTTATCTTCTCCATGGGAATGAAATTTTCCTAAAATGAAAAATATAATTGTTGGAACAACTAGAGTAAGAAATAGCATCACTATACCAATCTCTATCTTCAACAACGGTTGTAAGGACAATCGCTTTGCTCTCCCTTGGCTTAAATTGTTTTCTTCTATACTCGTACATATCACAACTAAAGTAAAATTACTAGAAAACCATCTCCCTGAACTTTTTCTCCCATTATCATCTTTTCTTACCTTAAATTGGACCATGGATAGTGGTATTCTAAGCTAGTGATTGCTTACTTGAGTTTGTAAAATATGAACACAAAGGAGGACTTAAGAGTCTCTTATACATCCTCTTCCGTGTTTTCCACTTCACAATTGATGAAGTTACTAAACTCAGTTAATCGCTGTGACACCCACCTAATAAAATACCGGGTGATCAGTCCTATATCAAATTAAAACAGGAATCCCAGTTGGTTCATTCTTAGCATCACTGTCGAAAACCTATTTAAAAGTTACTAACCACCTAGTATTCCAAAAAGTCGGTGCCAAATTTTAACTTTTTAATTAAACAAGACAATAACATGCTGAAATACATATACATCATTCACAACAACTGAATCAAATCAACTGAATAAATAATTAAACTACTTGCCGAATAAACCATCGGCCACCAAAGTAAATAGTCCAACAACAATCATCCAACAACTGAATATAAATGAATCTGAACACTGCACTGAAAAGTCTGGGCGACGAGCCCTAAGTAAAACTGAAACTGATAGATGATTCCTACTCTAGGAAAGAATGAACGATGCGTCTAATCCAAACTCTTGCTAGCATCCACATGTGCCGCAGCTACGTGCCCCTGGAATAGAATATCAAGTCTGGCGTCCCTGTGGCTGGACACCTAAAAGATTTTGAAAATAGTTTTATAGCAAGGGTTAGAACCCAAAATATTTTGAAAATATTTAACAAGTTAATTAAAATGCATGAATGCGCTTCATATTTAAGTTAGTGCCGCACTCTCTTGAGGACATGCTCACCTCTCCACTAATGTGCACACCTAACGGTTTCCTTAACCCCACCTAGTTGTACTACCCCGTCCAACTAGTCCTGGTATAATCTCCCCTTGCCATTCTACTCTAAACTGAGTATGATTATTCATGGGTTATAAGTTATCCCCCACACTAACTTAATAAATTCCCTAAATATAATATCCTATAATCGTGACACAAGTTATATAAGTACATACAATTTCTCACCTATGTATTTAATGCCGTATATAATCTTTTTCCCATCATATACGTAAATAATACAACAATCCCATGCTTGTCTTCCATAAATTATCCTTTTTAAATAAACTATATAACAATCTCACTAGTTATATAAAATACATTCATTCTCGCAACATGTATTTAATACCCGTATATAATTTTCTATACTATTATATACATAATTATACCACAACATCCACACGTGTCCTATGTATATCCATTCTTCCGAGTATACCCTCGCCGGATGATTTCCTCTAAAGTGCTATTATACCAAGTGTGCTCACTTAACCTAGTTACCCCAAGTCGGACTCTCTCGCGAACTTGGCCAAAACATAAACGTTGGTTGCGGTCATATTTCTTACCTGAAAGTGAGATAAGCCCCTCACCCATAAAATGGACGCTATGACCTGGGGATATAATCGCCCTACTCCTCAAGCTAGGGGATTCACCCACATCGCGCAACCTCCCTTGATAGCACTAGAGTATATGTATTAATAATATCTAACCACTGATATTTAATTAAACACACAAAGTACATACATATATATATACTATCACCACACCGTATATATATAATATAAATCCTATCTTTACCATGTACTAAAACCCGTAACACTAGCCTGTATATTCCCGAACCTATGGTCGGACTCAAATTAATTAATTTTCTCCTTAATTAATTTATTACCTTCCTGAGTCTACGATCCGACTCTAACTAAATTAATTCACACATTAATTAATATAGCGTTTTTCCCGAGTCTATGGTCCGACTCTAATTAAATTAATTCACACATTAATTAATATAATACTTGGTGTCGCCCAACTAATATACCCGGACTCGCTCACTTGGCCCGTACCATCGTTAATACCCGATTCTATATTCCGGCCCCTAATTAATTAATTACACCTCAATTCATTTAATAATGTAGTGTCACTCAACTACAATACCCGAACATTTTTCCTCGGTCTGAAATTAATACTAAAATTGATTTCCCAAAATTCATCCCTTGAGACATACCATTATCACCCGTCTAAACCCAATTATCTCCTCTTATAATTGCTAAGGAATATGTGCTACATATACATTTATCACTAAGATAAACATGGAAATTAAATTTTAAATTAATTTCCCCCTTATGTATAAAACTGGCGAATCTGCCAAAAATCTGGGACCGTCGATCGATCGATCGACCAGTTCCCTTTCTTCTCCGATTTTCTATTTAGCCATTAACGAAAATCCAAGCTTTCTTTTCTCAAATCCCGACCTCAATCCATCATATTTATTTTCTTTTTACATCGATTATGAACTATAATCATCATCTAAACCTTTTAGCATCATTGACACCAACTCAAGAAAACGAATTCCTACGGTACAATCCCAATTGAAATTCGAAAATCTGATTCTATAATCCCCATCAATTCATCTCTAATACATGTTTTCTGTTATAGTTCTAATATCAATCAATACTGAATGCTTCTATAACATCAATTGAACTATTAAATCACACGACATGTTCAATTTCATAAAAACCAAATTTCATGCAATAACCCGCCCAAAACGAATTTTGGTTTACACCTCTCATAATATGAATTGATTACCATCTATTTAAGAATCACAACAGCTAACCACTTGCCTCTAATTGTTCGTAGAGTCTGATCCGTTGGTGCAGAGAAAGGGTTGATGAAGAACACCCAATTTGTCCCTCGATATGTCTCCAAAAAAAGTCCCCAATTTATTCTTGATTTGCTTCCTTTATTCCTCTCTTAAAGCCCTAAGTTTAAAGTTGTGTTAACTGCTATTCAACACTCCCTCTATTAGGCTTAAAACCCCTAATCACGTTTTTAGTCACATGGGCCTAATTAAAATGGCTCAAATCCCTCGTGTGGGTGCGACTATGTCCAAAAATACCCCGAGATCCGATTACTACCCCCGGATACTCTTTTCTGCCTATCTCGACCCATCTGGACTCAACCGCGCACTCAGAATTGTCATCTGAAATACTTTATAACATTCTCCAATTTTGACCTCAAAAATGCGACACAATAATTTGAACAATTAAACTTAAAGTCGCCAAATATAAATAATTCTTCCCACTCAAATTTCCAAATCGTAAATTTAAGTGTCTCCAATTTGAATAATTTTATTTCTCCCAAAAATAATTAAATACTAAATCCTCAAAATTACGGGGTGTTACAGTCGCTACACAAACACTTGGGCAACATCACACAATGAATGAAGCTCCCCTACCACCACCACCAAGCTTAACCCACCTCACTTTCCTAGCCAAAACTCCAACCATCCCCTCCCTTCCCAGCAAGCCTTTCCCCACCCCCTCCCCAGCCACCCTGCCACACATCCGTCTCCACCCCTTTCTCTTGCCACCGCCTTCCCTCAACCCATGCCCTGGCACCCCAAGCCCTGAATTTGTTTTACAGATGTGTATATGCACAAAGAGATAAATGAGACATGGAAGAGAGATGGGAGAGCGATAAGCCAACAGGTGAGAGAGAGAGAGAGGTGACGACAGCGACGAGGGAAAAAATTGGATAGATGCGGAAATCTAATGGAATTTTTCATTTGTTGAACATTCAGTGGAGAGAGAGAGAGAGAGATTGCCTTATTTAGTATTTTTAACAAGAATCCTTAGCATATTGTCACAACTTTGAAGTTTGATTATGATGAATATTTGACTAAAGGTTTACACTTCAAAAAGTTTATATTGTGTAACAACGTCCAACTGCATGAGTTAGAGCAGCTATAGGTCTAAGGCAAGCACAGTTTCTTCAAGCTTGGCATCAGCCATGAATAAGGATAAACTTTACACAAGGCATAAGTACGAACAAAAACAAAAGCATGATTAGCTTGTTTTCTCAAGAAACAGCATTGTAAATTATTTCACGGTCAATTTTCAAAAAGAAATTGTTCAAATTTTTTGTTTTTCTCTTTTTACCCAGTGTATGTACATATTGATGTACCCAAGAACTAGAGACTTAAAGGAATAGTAAATTGCAGTCAATTGGTACGTGCATATCTACAAAAACTCCAAACTGGTAACAGAAATGAATTTCGCCAGAAAGAATCCAGAAATTCAACGATGATCTCATCCCATGTAAAAAGAAGGTATCTTGACAGAAATGAAGGCCTTAAATACATAGAGAGAGAAAAATACAAGGAAAATATTATAAATTTATATGGGGTCCCCACCAAATCAACAATAGCTCATGAGGTCCAGCCCTTGATGTCACAATGCAAGGGGAGTAAACTTCATTTAAATTGATATAAGTTCACCCATATGATTCATCTAGAAATTTAAGATATATCATATCAAATTTCTCACAGCTTAAGGCAGCTTAGTAATTTACGTTATAAAAGTATTTTGGGACTTCTACTCTTATTCAGTGTCCACTTTACTTATTGGTTATAGCTTCATTCAGTGTTTTCAATTGCGTGCAATTGCATGCATTGCGCAAAATTGCGTTTGGGGGGACTAAACGGCAACATAGCGCAGCACGAATTGCGTGCGCTATGCAACAAATTTATTTTGCCGAACGAAAAATACGATCCGTATACTAGGTTAGAAGTAAGTCGTATATTGGTATGCGGCTTAGGTGACTCCATGGGAAGGATTCAGGTGTCGGTATATGCACGTGTCGGTATATGCACTGGATTGCGGTTTAAGATTATAAAAAGTTCAAGTGGTAGTTATAATTCCTATGGGTGATACCCGAGAAATGGATAGCGACAAAGTTGGTGGTATTTACATGGGTGTCGTGCGTTTGGCTGTTGCGAATGGTCTAGATTAGGGATCATTGATAAAATAGTGGCGATGTGGGGACATCCATAGCTATGGATAGAGACGAAATTTTGAGGACGAAATTTCCTAAGGAAGAATGTAATACCCTTGATTTTAATAGATAAAGAATTGTTAAATATTTGGGTCTTGCGAAAGTTTTACGTGAAATAATTAAGCGCGTTGTGCGCATAACTGCAAGAAAGAATAATTTATGTTTTTAAGAGAACGTTCCATGAAAATTTTGCATGCAAAAATTTATATGTATTATACGGATGTTGAATATAACGAATACGAAAATGCATGTCGTGTTCGGGCTTGGCTCGGTGCATGAATGACGCGCATGCATAAAAAGGACAATAAATGGCAAAAAAATGGTACTTGGCCTTAAACGACGAAATAAAAGCATGCAAACCACTGGTATTGTGTTAATAACTTACTATGAGTGTCACCTACATGTTTTATATTTTTATGGTTATTTTTATACATGGGATACAAACCTCACTTTGGTAAAATTACATTTTTGGTAAGAAAATACAATTGAGACAAGAAATTACTTGGGGAAAAAATAATTTAAGTGTATCTTTTTTTTTTAGTTTAAATATTATACTATATATATATATATATATATATATATATATATATATTCATTTAAGCTCATAAGTGGACTTACATATAAAATATACACTCGGTCAAACCCCCAAGCATTTAGTCAAATCCAAAAATTTCACTAAGAGAGAGAGAGACGTGAGTACACACATATATACCCAAAATGGTTTAGTGAAATTTTTGGATTTGACTAAATGCTTGGGGGTTTGACCGAGTGTATATTTTATATGTAAGTCCACTTATGAGCTTAAATGAATATATATATATATATATATATATATACAGAAAGTCTCCTGTAAGGACTCCTTATGGTGCAGACTCCGTTACATACCATTTTTTTAAAATAGTCAAAAAATGAATTTTTTGATGAAACTTCATGGATATGATATCCACGGTGAGAAGATCATCTCTAATATTTTTCTTCAAAAAATTCAATAAAAAAACCGTTAAGATGAGGTGATATGTAAAAAATTGGTATAAATATGCATTTTCAACCGTTGAAATGTTGGATCGGCGCCAGCCGCTTTATTGATTGAATTTTTTTATGAAACTTCATGGATATGATCTTGTCACTATCGAGATCATATCCATGAAGTTTCATCAAGAAATTCAATCAAAAAGTGGGTGAGATGATTGCCAACATTTCAACAGTCGAAAATGCATATTTATACCATTTTTTTACATATCACCTCATCTCAACGGTTTTTTTATTGAATTTTTTGATGATAAAAATTTGAGATGATCTTCCCTCCGTGGAGATCATATCCATGAAGTTTCATCAAAAAATTCATTTTTTTACTATTTTAAAAAAATGGTATGTACCGGGGTCTGCACCATAAGTAGTCCTTACAGGAGAGGGCCTCTCTCTCTCTCTCTCTCTCTCTCTCTCTCTCTCTCTCTACATATATATATATATATATATATATATATGGACTAAGTGTGGTCCCAGTTTGAGGTCCCTGAATGAGATCCATTTTTTTTAAATAGTAAAAAAATATTTTGGGCTGATTTTTTTTTATGGTTTTTAAACATTTCGGTAGGACCATAAAAAAATAATTAGCTCAAAATGAATTGTTTTGCTATTTTAAAAAAATCGGTCAAACTGTGTCAGTTTTTAAGTTGTTTTTAAGCTGTTAAAAACTGACAAAGTTTGACCGATTTTTGTAAAATAGTAAAAAAAAATCATTTTGAGCTGATTTTTTTTTATCTAGCCTTACTGAAATGTTTAAAAGCCATAAAAAAAAATCAGCCCCAAAATATTTTTTTTACTATTTTAAAAAAATGGGCCTCATTCATGGACCTCAAACTGAAGGACCTCATGAGATCCGCTCTCATATATATATATATATATATATATATATATAGTTGTATATATATATATATATATATACGTGTAGATGTATATATATTATTATTAAGGGCTAGAAACACATGAGTTGGGAATATGGTCTACGTGTGTGTGTCGCTAGGAAGCACACAAAGGGGGGCATCACCTTGCCTTGTCTTTGAAACAGCATATTAATATAATATACATGAATGAGAGCCTAGGAGTCCTTTTTTTAGCCGGTAGTACTTCAATGAAGGATTAAAGCAGGGTGGGTTAAGTGAAGAAGTGCTACCGGCGAATTGTGTGATAGGCGTATACATTTGAAGTTAACAGAGAAATTTTAGAAGATGGCCATTACACCAGCCATGCCCATGTTATATGGAACAGAGTGTTGGGCAACAAAAAAACATATGCAGAAAATAAGTGCGGCGAAGATGCGAATGCTAAGATGGATTTGTGGTAAAACTTGAAAGGATAAAATTAGAAAATGAACAAATTCGTGAAACGTAAAAGTAGCTCCTATAGAATATAAATTGAAAGAAAATCAACTTAGATGGTTTGAACACGTCAAGTGTAGACCAATGGATACCCCCCCTAAGCAAGAGTGATTTAGTTAGTATTGATGGTAACGTAAGGAGGTAGGCCTAAATTGACTTGGTGGGATATTGTAAAAAATGACATGATATCATGTGGTTTAACCGAAGAGAGGATTCATATAGTGAATCCCAAATAATTGGGAACAGGGTTTGTTGAGTTGAGTTAGAGTACTTTGATGTTGGTGTAAGCTTTATTATTTAACTATTCAACATAGGAGATATATGAAGAATAGGATAAAGGCTTGGCCTTTGGGGGGCTGGCCGTACATAAGGATATAGGAGCGGGGGACCTAGTGAGCCTACATGATTTCACATGAGGATAAAATAAAACACATAAGACCACATGTAGGGGGCGTCCCAAACAAAAAAAAGGAATTAATACGAAGTGCGGCAGCAAGTACTTCCAAGATGATATTTATATATATACATATAAACATATTTAAGTGTGTAAGGTGATAGGGGGAACCACTCGCTGCCTTTGTACACTGTTGAGGTCTTAACGGCTCAAGATAATGTGTTGTCGAAATCTGGTGCATTCAAGGGTCCAAAGTCTTATCCTTTGAACTTATAAAATAAGCTATCAGCTCTACAAAATAAAAACATACGAAATACAACCAATCTTCTTCTCTTTTTGTCTCGAAAACTGTACCCCAAAACCTAAAACCGCCATTTTTAATACCATTTTGAGTGTGTGTTACACCATTCTCACTCATAAAATCAACCCAATATTTTAGTGTGTGTCAACTAATATTTTTGGTGGTGCATCTATATTATATTTTTGAAGGTGTGGTTTGTGGTGTTGTGAGGGATATATTTGGTGTTGTGAGGGATATATTTGGAGTATTTTTGGGAGTGTTATTTGAATTCGTCTTTGGAGTATTTTTAAGGAGGTTGAAGTGGGTAAATTTGTGGAGCTTGAAGTGGAGTATTTTGTGGGATTCTTAGAGCATCTTTCCACAAAACTTCGGAAGATTTCTTCACTAGAGGTGGGATTTATATATGGTATTTACATCTGAAAATATGTTATGCTATATATATATTTGTGTGCATGTATATGATTTTATACAGGCTACTTATTTATGAAATTTATGGTATAATTTCATATAAAGTGTTAAAAAATGGGTTTAACACGTGGTTTTCAAGTTATTAAATTTTCAAAATATAAAATAGAAAAAGGTTATGAAATTATGCAATAATTCCATGAAAAATGAAAGATTAAAAGTGAGTCTTGAATATAGTCTCAAGTTGCAAATTTTTCAGAATATAAAGTGTTGATTTTTATGAAATAAAATCCTACTAATGCGTTAAAAAGTTATGTTTACATGAAAATGCTTATAAAAATATGGGACTGGATTGCCTTGGATAATTTCCAATAAATTTCAGAATATTGGAGTTATATTTTTATGAAAATGAAGAGTACAAATATATTATTTCATGGAGAGAAATAATAAAAGTCAAAAGATGATGTATTACGTATGAAAAGTCACATATTGACACTTCGGACGTGAGATGAACATGCTTAGAGGTTTATTTACATGAAAGCGTTCAAGTAACATTTTGAAATATTGTGAAGACAAATTAATGCGACTTTAAAGTGAAAGAAAGTATAAAAATGTTGTTAAACATTTTTAAGGGGCATAAAGTGAAGCATGGTAAAATGGATTCAAATGGTAAATCTTGAATATTTGATGATTAAAGTGCTGAAGTACAAGTAAAATTTAAAAATAGATAATTTATATAATGAACCCCAATAGTATGAAATTTATGATTTTAGCCCCAAATATTGTAAGTGTGATGTAAAGGAGACTTGTCATAGAAGACTTTAAATGAACACTAAATGATGGAATTGATCCTTAAACATGGAAATGAAATGAAACTTTGTTAAAGCAAAGATGTTGATAATACATCTAAGATGTGAGAAAGGGAGTAAACGGCAAAACGTGTTCAAGTGTATTACAAGGATGACAAGATGGTGTTTACTTTTGGGTTTCGGCCTTTGGGTCTGGTAAAACGGTTAAAGTAACACTAAGTGATTAAAAGGTGCATTTATGCAAGAAAAATATGGCAATAAATCGGGTGTTTTTTGATAAAACGACAGTTGGACCGCAAGTAAAAGGAATTAATGTAAAATGAAAGAGTTTTCACAAAAGAGTACCGAAAAAGTTTAAGGAGGGCACAAACCCCTAGGGTGCGACTTCGGCTTAGACCCAAAACCACTGGCGAGGGAAGCATATTACGGCATTTTTGGCAATCGGCGCAAGTCTGTAAACACAAATGGGATACGGTTAACTCCAGGGTTAAACGAAAATAAAAAGAAAGATGTGGAATTGGTCAATTCCGAAAAGATAAATAATTGAGGCAACTGACAAATCCACGATATATGGACTAAAGAGAATAACAAGTTAACACGGTAATGTGTGGATAAGTCAAAGGTTAGAGGAAGCTAAGTACAAAAGACCATAAATAGGCGTTGGATAATCTATAGTGATTGTAAGCCCGGATCGACAAGCAAGTGTAAATAAGTTTTTGTACACCCAGTGTGTGTTAAAATGTTGATTTCATATATGCCATGAAAGTGGCGGGTTAAAAGGTGCAACGGATAGTTTTCGATGATTTGGAACAAACGATAACAGAGTGCTAAAGAAACGCTTTTGTAATAAAACAGTGAAGTGAGGAATCTAAGATTAATGACTTTTAACCAAAGTTAGGAAATGTTTTTTAACATATATTATTTAGCTATTGTATGTTCAGCATTGCATCCTTTCCTCCTGTCATTCGTTTCTATACGACATTGTTGTTGGGAATTCCACTGGGCATTGGCTCACCCCGTTCCCTTTGTTACAGCAGGTTAAGCGATACTCCGTTCTCGAGACTACTTGGCAAGTGGTTTTTACTATTTACGTTAATTGCTCTGATTACATGAACCCTTAGACACTGTTCAATGGGTTCCACACTTGTTATTATTTTATTTGCATGCCCTGAAAACAAAATTTCATGCTCACTCAGTTAAATTAATTAAATAAAATGGACTAAAAACATTATTTAGGTTGCTTCACCTCACCCCACACTTAACGCAGTCGGGCCTGTTCGGGTTGACCTACGGGTAGCCCTTAAATCTGAATGAGGGCGTTACATGTTTTCTCGTCAAATAAAGAGTCCTTGTATGATCATACATAAATTTAACCACTTGGTATGCTTTTTCAAGTGTGTCCCCATATATCTTCAATTGGCTAATATCTTCCAACATCAAATTTATACAATGTGTGACGCAAGGGGTCCACTATAATTTGGTCCACTTCTCATTAAACCTTTTTTCCGCATTCTTGCAATGAGGTATTATCAGTGATTATTTAAATCGTTTTTTCGAACCCACTTCATTAATAACCACATCAAGATAGTTCAAAATCAGTTCTCTATTATTCAATTGTGTCAAGAACACATCAAATGATTTTAAAAAGAAAGTACCCATGGGGGTATTTATAAGAAAATTTATGACAAGTCTTACTTTCTTTTTATCCGACATAAATTGTGCAACCATTAGCTCCACGTTTTCTTCTGATCTTCCAAAACACCAAAACAATATTAGTAGCATTAACATCCTCCCTAAGAATCCATGCCATGTTCACAATTCATGCATCGAAGGAGGCTTTACCATAGTCAACAATTGTATAGTGGACTTGAAGTGGACATCATTTACACAATTAAATGAAAGGGCAACTGAATAAGTTCATCGGCCAAATTTACGACAAAAATCGATTCCTTCTTTTTTAACGTATAATTAATGGTAGTTTGCTTAGGTACACAGTTACGAAATTATTCATTGCACCCTTAGCAGGATTACCACAAGTACACCCACCACTTGCACCTTCCCCTCACTCTGAAAATTCGTTGATTGTCTACTCCCTCCTAAGACCCTTTCCAATCTCATATAACAATACATAGTGCAACTTTTTTTTAAAAACAAAAATCAATGCTCATCTTTTTTCACATTTTCAAGAAAAATTTTACATTCTAATACACAGATGTGGGTATCCATCAACTAATATTACAGTTAGGTTATACCCCCACTAGATCTATGATATGGCATTACATATTAAAACTTGGGTAATCAATAAACAGAACATCAAAATAAAAAGATTCCTTACAATTAGGGATCGACTTCTTTTGGGTGTGCAATTTCTCCATGTTGAACAAAACTAGGGTGCCCATCCAATTGGAGCAGCTTGAGGATTGGAGGAGGAAGTCGGGGGTCATCTGAGGTTTGAAAGAGGTTCTTTAGGGCTTTATGTAGAGGTTGATTGACATGTTTGTTTTGTTCAACTGCTTTGGTAGGTTTCCTATGGTTATGTTTTAATTTTCAACCAACAAATCAACACTATACGTTTTTGTTAAAAGTTGAAGGGTTAGGCAAATCCCCAAATAGCGGATGAAAAGTGAAAACTTACGCATAAAAGCGCAAAATTGCGCCAAATTGTGCCCGCAATTTAAGCACTCCGCAAGCAATGTATAGCGCACTATGTCGCGTTTCAGACCCAAAAAAGCAATAGCGCACAATAGAAAAGACTGGGTAATGGTAGCTGCCCACCTACCGCCTAGCGATTTTTAGAATATTGATTAAAATTCTCTGCAGATTTGCATTCTGCTGTATTGTTTAAGGTCCATGAAATTCCTCTAGGTAAAATCCGAAAAGGACTTGGTGAGACACGCTCTCTTCTTATTTAATTCCTATGTGAGAAATTAAAAGCCACAACTACACCACTAGAAGAGTCCTAATGTCCAGTCTTACCAAAATCATTGAGATCAGCATCAATGTTAAGTTACAAACCTCGAATAGATCTAAAAGTGTAATAATTTCTTTAATAAACATCCAACCAATCTAACAAAGCACATGCATGTAACAAGGATACACGAATGACACTAACAAATATACATACATATATATATATATATATATATATATATATATATATATATATATATATATATATATATATATATATATATATATATATATATATATATTCAACTATGATAGCTCACCAAAACGGCGCCAAAAGTGTGAAACAGAACTAGCACGGATGATATCAGATGGGTCATCCAAACGCATCATTATATACCACGACAAGTCGCTTTGAAACCATTGAAGGAAATCTCTATGAGTCTCCATTCAAAGCAACCTCTTAGAATTTTATTGAAAACCTGGCAATCTTTTCAAACCCCCAAACCTGAGAACATTTAAAATGAGAGCAAATAAAGCTCAGACATATCAGATATATATATATATATATATATATATATATACACAAATAAAATATCTCATCATTTGCATAGTCCTATCAATTCAAACATAAAGTATGATATCCCATCGGTAAACCACATTGAAAAAATTGGTGTGTAAAGCTAAACTTCCCATGCACTTTTAAATAGTTTTGGAAAAATCCTCTTTGGAAGAAATTATTTCCATCCCTCCATCCAATCAAACACACCCTTGATAAATATATGTAAGCATCAGATACAATGTATATATTTGCTATTGTCCGACAGAAATATGGCATAAAGTGGTTTGTGATTAATTTTCACATAACAAAATATAATGACCATATGTAGATAGAAATGTTTAGGATGAAAAAAAAAGAATTGCAAACCTAACACCAAAAAGCATCGAAGAGTGAAAAGGGAAAACGGAATAGAACAAATTTCAGCTTTTTATTGTTGGCACCTGCAAAACCCTAGGCAGAGTTTATATGCGGAGTATATGATTATCTACATTGTCCATTTATTTGTCATCTTGCATTTTTATATTGTTCTTATCTTAAACAGATCCAAATGAAGACGATGTTCACGTGGTGGGGGTGTGATAAATGCTGCCATTTATTTAGGTCGCGGTTCACACTCATCCTAAATTTGTGCATTAATAAATTGGTACCCATTCATCATGTATTTAGTATAACTAATGAAATAATTTATTAATTATTTTATTTTAATTTATATTTAAAATTCGAAATTTGATTATTTTATAAAAAAAATATAAAATACATTAATTTGAAATAAGAGTTACATAAATTTCTTTCTCTTTCCCTCTTTCCATTCCTTCTCCCTCCCCCTCCCCATCTCGTTTAATTTATTTTTATATTTTTTCATATAATCTTAACATCAATTATAAATTATCAAATATTAAATAAAAATGAATTTAAATTTATTTCAAATTCACTCATTCACAATTCACAATGAACCAATTTACTAATCACATAATTTGCACAACCAAACAGAGTCTTGTTTATAATATCAATCACTAGCATGGAACCGCGCAAAAACTACTTAAAATGATAATAATACCGATCCAATAATTTAGTTAGTTTAATCAAGTATATAACTCGATTCTTTTAAAACATATTGTACAAAAAAAAATATGAGTTTAAGGTGTATTTGATAAGCTAATAAAATTCTTTTTTTATAAGAGTTCATACCGATAAAAACAAAATAATTTTATAAAAAGAAATAAGAAATTAACATATAAAAAATCGTATTCTTTTAGAGAAATAACTATTGTATTAGTAATATGGAAAATGTGACTAAATATCACAAAGTACAATACTTTGTGCTTAAACCCATAAAAAATTCTCATGAGCTCCTCCATATAAACCCAAACACCTGTAAATTTATCAACTCAACTTTTGTGGTAACAAGAGTTGGTTAATCAATTATGTAAAGTAATATATGATAACCGAATATGCAAGTAAAATGGAAAAAATATTTTTATTTTTTTTTACATTAACGCCCCGCTTGATATGAAAGTAGGAAAATACAAATGATTCCAAGACAAATGATTCTAGGCAAATAATTCTAAGCAAATCAATATTTTTCAACATATATGTATTTGATACAAGTTGCAAAATCATCAATTGCCTATATTTTCTATCAAACACAAAAGTCGAATAGAAGAAATAAATGTGAAAAAATTATTTCGAAATATACATACATATATATATATATATATATATATATATATATATATATATATATATATATATATATATATATATATATAGAGAGAGAGAGAGAGAGAGAGAGAGAGAGAGAGAGAGAGATAGATGTTCTTAATATTACTTCTGGAATATATATACACGCGTATACGTAAAATTTATGAAATATACGAAATATATATGTATATATAAAATATACAAATTATATACATATATGAAACATTTAAAAAGATATATGAAATATATGGAATATTTAAAAAAATATACGACATATATGAAATATTTAAAAAAAATATATGAAATATGCGAAATATTTAAAAAAATATACGAAATATATGAAATATACAAAATATTTTAAAAAATATACGAAAGTTATGAAATATACGCAATATACGATATATGAAATATTTTAAAAAATATATGAAATATATAAATATTTAAAGCATATATATTAAATATAAAAATATATATAAATGTACGAAATATATGCATACAGGGTATATATGAAATATACGGAATAAACAAAATATGCATATATACTAAAATATATGAAATATATAAATGTACGGAATATATAAATATACGAAAAATATTAAATATAAGAAACATATACGTATATGAAATATACGCACTATATATATATATATATATATATATATATATATATATATATATATATATATACAAATTTACGAACTATATATATTTACAAAATATAAAAGAAAATTGGCTTTGAGTGATTTGTCACCCAATGGTGGCAAAAAAAAACTTAGCCCCCTCAAAGAATTGGTTTCCACCTTAAGGTGGCAAATTATGCTAAAAGGTGTTGTACATGAAAAATAAATTTAAAGATAAATTTACGCTATCAAACAGTCGAAATATTGGAAAATTTCAAAAAAAACAACTTTTAAAAATTTGTCTTCAAATTTAAGTGATATCAAATAGGGCCTGGAATGAAATAAATTCAAATAATGATTCAAAAATTTATACAAAATCGTAATAACAGTATTTATTGCATGTGGAATATGAGGATAATGGATCAATACAAACGAAATATTAAAAAAAATGATGATTTACCGTAAAATAATTCAACTTGACTAAAAAACAATCAAGATTCGAATATTATGACATTGTATATGAGGTGATACTATTAAAAGAATAGTGTGAGAAGGCCTTGATTTGGGGGTCCTGGTTAATAGGGCCTACTATGTCTATAGGCAAAGTCGACCCTATAGGCAATAAAAGTGATGGAGCCGCTTTTGATATCATAATCCTACAAAAATCATATCGAAAAGAGGGTTATCACCACCAACAATCGTGAGAGTAGTCATGACTTTTGTTTCAATTCAAACTCACCATTACAATAGACTTCTAATATAAAATATTCAGCCATAAATGGTTTGTATTCTTGTTGGGTAACAAAAACTCGATTATGTGTCTTGTCGAAATTATGTGTGCCATGTCGTCGGGCTAACGCACGGCCCAAAATCACGAACTGACACCCTTTGGAAGGGACATTTGAATTTATTATACATGTAATTATGATGCATAGTAGTGAAAACCTTATGTTATAGATAGGTCTTATTAGATAAGGTCCTGAAAATCCTTAATGGTTAACATGAGCATATTGACATTACATGACACTTGGCAAAGTTTTGTTATAAATGGTTTGTGTTCATGGAGTTGTGTTAATATATATATGAATAGTTTAATCTATAATAAAAATAAAAATAAAAAATAAAAAAAAAGCCAAAGTACTAACCATTGAAAACATTATAAGAATCACAAAGGTATAACAAATTCAAGATATAAAAAATAATATGTATTCATTACTGAAATGAAAATAAGAAAGTTTAACTAATTAGACACATAATCTAATAACAAACCAAATAATATAAGTTTAAATAAATTTACATGGAGACAGGATGAGTTGATTTCCAATAAAATTATTGAATTAATTTCTTCAACATTTTTTGGAGAAGAAAACATTTTATACACTCTTATATATTTCCATTTGCCCTTGAAACTAACTACGGCTCTCATAGTTCAAACATTCAAAGGAAAAAAACTAATATAAATTTGATATTAAAGTTTATATATCATTAACTCACCATTTCCACCTCTTAACCTAACCTTTTTTTTCTCTGGCTCCACCAAACACCATTATTTCACTTTTTATCCCCATGTTGCCCCAAAATCTCTCCACCAGATTCAACTGACAAACTCACCGACAAAAAATCCTACCCTACCCCATCGGTAACTTTCTCCGTTTCAAAAAACTAATCGAAGATTTTTTTTAAATTAATAAACGAAATAAGAGATGAAGGAATAGTCGTTTCCAAAAACAATCTGCCTTCATGATATCTCGATTTTTGTAACATTCCGATGGTGAAATTGAGATTCATTTTTTGACAAATCTCTACCCCTCTGCATTTACGAAACAAAGATGAGAATACACATCAAATAAATTACAACTATGCGAGAAAAAATGAAAGCATACGAAGAAATAAGAGGAGTGATAGCACCCCATCATACCTTGATGAAACACAATGAGGTGTGGCAGCCCTCTTATCAAATTAGATATGGATAGTCAGTGAAGGGAGGTAAAGAGCAGCAACTGTATTTAAGATAAAAGAAAGTAAATAAACTAATTGGAAATCTATCATGCATGAATATAGAGTAAGAGAATGGGTTATTCCAAGAAGATGAAAACCAATGGTTAATAACTGTCTTGAAAATTGTAGAGCCAAAGAACAATAATGGTTAACATTAAATCCTTGTCATTAATCTCTAATACTATCATATTATAGGTAAAACTAGCATGTAACGCATAGAATTTCTTAAAAATGCATTGACTCGTTTGTAAATTAATCTAATAAAGAACCAACTATGAATAAACATTGAAAACCTTAGGGAGGAATAATTTATAAATTTAAATCCATAGTGAACAATCTTAACTATTAAATAATGTACTAAAAATTGAAAATGAGTATAATAAATAAAATAAATTGTATACTTTATAACATTAGTTGTATATTTATGCTATGAATGAAGAGAGGACGGGCATGGAAAAGTTGGCACAATACTCTCGAGGTTAAGCACATCATATCAAACATAAATTTAAACCAATGATCACGTCCACCTTCACTATATGATGTTCAAGAATTATTTTACAAGATTGATCTGACTAAGTTGCCACTTTTAGATATATAATCCATTTGAAGTCAAAATCAATAAGTCGTCGTTGATAATGTGGAAATTTATAGTCCCTTAATTATTTGGCATATTATTGGTAGGTTCTTTTCTATTTCTATTTTATTTATATTTGTATTTGTATTTGAAAACGAAAGTCCAATTCAATATAAACTTCAAAAGGTATTATCTGTAAGAGATAATTTTTTAGGGTACATAAATATAAAAAGAAGCCTCTATTAATAAAGTAAGAAGGGAGATTGTACAAAGACCTTTGCTAATCCCATTTGAAAAATAATCGATTAGGCAAAGATCCACTAATATATATGTATTACCAGATATAATCTCACATTTACCTTTACCTTCATCAATTCATCAGTCTCCACAGATAGTATAAACTTGATATATAACAACAGACATTAAAATGAAAGTTTCAAAGGGGAATACCCATATGTGGTTCTTTCTTCTTTGACTGAAAAAAATCAATATACAACCATTATTATGCATTGAAACAAATCCTCTTTAGCCATAAAATGTAGATAACCAAATCATGCAATTATCTGAAAATAGCAAAAAAGCTTGCAACAATACAAATAAAAAAAAACTCTTAGAGTTGTATGTCAATGAGAATTACAAAAAAAAATCATTTAATAGTTTGGTATGGTACTATTAGTCCTCACATTATTTTAACAGAAACAACCCGTGGGCTCTGTTTTGATATTTGAGCTAAAATGTTGACAGAGGTTGAAATAGATATCCTTAACACCTACACTTTAGAACAAAATATTTATCAACAGAAATAATGTTATATTAAATTATGTCAATTAATGCATCTTATTCATCTTTGATTATATTTTAAATATGTATGATATTTGCAGTGTAAACCAATATGAATGGAGAACCCATTCTATGGTCCCCCAAAGATAATTATTATGGCAAGGAAGAAAACTATACTCACAGCCAAACTAACGTCGTCAAAAGAAAAAACCTAAAGATGCAAAAATGACTAAAGAGGAAACCAACAGAGTGACTATCTTCGTTAAAAATACCCCACTAACACGAAGACCCAGTCTGAGGTGAGCCACTCAAAGTAGGCAGCCTCACGCTTCTTGAGAGTGAAGGTCGATAGGAAACCCCGTACCCCTCCCACCTTTTTTTATTAAAAGCAAATATATTAGAATAGGCCCTGGCCCAAACCGAAAAACAGACTCAAAAGCAAAACACCTCCAGAACAATCCCGCTCAAAATAAAAACTACTAAAAACACATCAGTCCCCCGTAATTAAAACAAAACCCAACCCTAAACTTCGAACCAACAGAGGTTTCTCAATAGTCTAGACAAAACAGGAACATTTTAGAAAGGGACACGCTCCATAAATCTGTAGATTTCCAAAACACGCGTCACACCAATAACAAAACCATGAGCTCTGGTACAAACCACTGACTCGGACAAAGGGGCAATAAATAAGAAATCAAAGGACTCCCACCAAACCATATGACAAGAACAAAAAACCATACACCACACAACTCATTTGGGCAACCACCTACAACCACCAAACACAACCACCACTCATCCAAGACAAAACCACCCGTCATAAAAGGAAGATGATCAGCTCCCAAAACCATTAAAAGAACCAGAAAAATCCTCAGCAGGACGAAAGGTAAAAAAAACATCAAAAAAGACAACCCCAAAATTCAACCTTTTTCTCAACCTCTCCTATATTTGTAATCCTCATCTTACCTACCATTTCCAAACTCAAACACACAACACCACAACGTTATTACCCACCATTTCCCTTTTTTCTCACATTGGAGGTGTGAGAAAGAAGTTAGACCAGATCTGAAAGTTGCAGATGAAAAAAAAACTGAAGAGACGAAAAAGACAAAGGCACGAGTATATGTTGGTCTGGAGCTTGAGAGGCTGGGAGGAATAGAGAATGGCGGGGGATGAGCTTTTCTGGGCAAATATGTGAGTATATATATGCCATTCCATAAGGGTTGTTGATCCTGGAAGTGTTCGGTACATGAGAGGGTTCCCCAAAAAGGGTGTTATTGATGTATCGTCAAGGGAAGCGTCATTGAGAGAGAAAGAAGAGAATTCGTAAATGAGAAGAATTGAATAACTGAGACCTAAGGGGTTCAGTTACCCATTAGATGAGATAAATCGTTGGGGGTTGTTGGGTTATAATTAATGCATTAGTAACCTCTGATACTATCGCATTAGAGGTATAATATAGATACGGATTTTGTTTTCACGCCTTTTTTTTTTTTTTTTAGTTATCGAACATGTTAGAATAAACATGGGACAAATATCATACTCTCCTAAAAATAAATAGGAGCGGTTAGAGTTAGTTATAAGTCGGTTAGGGATAATTACGAGACTTATTACCACTTTAGAAATTAGACTAGATCCAAAGAAGATATATTATAAATTTGGAGGTATCAAACATATATGGATACCCATAATACACTCTAAATAGGGAAGCACAACAATGTTGTAATAACCTCCATTTTCTCACTTAAATGTTGGTCATACGTCGAAGATGGCGTTTGTTTGTCAATTAATATCATTCTCAGCATCAATACCATGTAAAGCATATACTAATAGGCCGTAATTGAGTTTAAATTAACATCCCAACTATAATAAAATCCAATCAATCACCAAGCGTATGATAAATCCAATATAACAATAAATATCTCAAACTGACATGAAGTAAATAAATTCCGAGCTTATGCCCTTACAATAATTCCAAATAAAATAACTAAACTGAACCAGGAAAAACACTTAAATTAGAATCAATAAGTCTGGAAAGTCTAATGAGCAAAAGGAGACCGCAAGGCTATTTTGCTAACAGTCCTACTATCCCTGTCTAGGAGAACCTAAGGGGAGAAAACATTTAAATATGGATCAGGGCCCTAGAGTTGCAAGAATTAACTTATTTAATTTAAAGTGCAATAAATACAGTCGATTCAAAGTAATTATCCCCTATCGTCACTCACATGCGATTAACATCTCACCCCTCAGGTAAGTGTGATATTACCCGCTTCCAACTAATTCCCGAAATAATATATGACGATCGTGTCAATTGATATCAAATGCATTAACTCTAGTCCACGTGCTAAAACGTAATCGTCTACGTTCATATTGTCAATGCCCAAAGTATCACAGTCTCATATATCTCGTGAAGATGATATAAACATCTATTATGCACAATATAGCATGGGTTTGAATTTACTCTCTATGTTCTTAGACATATTAATCAATCTCATTTAATTTGGGTAATTTATATATATGTCCTTTCATATATACAATACTCAAAGGTATCTACTAGTGGTGTCTCATTCGTGCTATATCGGTAAATCCAAAGGAAGTCTCTATCTAATCAGACATCACAATACACACATAAGTGGGGCAGTCCCTATGTAATACACCAATTCACGGTCCATACTCAACGGTGACAAACGATCCCAGCATATACACCTACCACTTGTAGATGGCGCTGCTACTTAGTACCTATAAAAATGACCTACACAATGTCTAGCCCACTTGTGTCGACGTGTGCTACGGTCCCGAACACGCGAAACCCCAACTGATAGGACCGTCTACGAATATTGGTATGTCCACACAAATAAATATAAATACATATTATTCCCATATAATATGTGTATGTAATTACTCTGTAATTACCTAAGGTATCCCACATGATAAATATTCACACATTAATAATTTACCATCCAGTTAATTATTAATTCCTCCATCCTTAAAAGATTAATTAACCGTATACTTAAATATAACTTCCCAATTAATATATGTGCCATATTAGGATTTTTAATAAAACCATAGTTGACCCAAACACCTCCCCACAAACTCGTACGGTTTCCTAAAAATACTCTGGATCCATTCTCGGTCCCAACTCAACCTGCCTCAGGGACCGAATCGATTCGCCTTCTAGGCCAAATCTATTCGCCCAGACGAATTGATTCGGATTCCTAGCAGAATCGATTCGGACATGGACAGAAGCCCAGATCTGCTACGTTTTTCTTATACGGGATTTCTCAATTCCTTCTCAAAATTTATTCTAATTGTAATTTCCTTTTTATAATCATATGAATAGGCCCCTACTACTTATTTACTATCTTAGAACATTTAATTTCATGTATTAATATTAAATTATTTCCCCAAATCCTAAAATTTATTTGATTAAATCAAGACTCTTAGACCAAATTACCATAATTCTAACTATATACAAATTAGATTTGGGGCATATAACATGGGTTCAAAGTTACAGATTTCTAGATCATATAAATGCATAAAAGACCTCTTCATGTGAATCCAATTTTTTCAAATTTATCCCACAAAAATCTTAAGGCATCTATCATCCAATTCAAGATTTCGATTCTCCTGAATTTTCGGGTTAACCATATATATTCCAATTACTCCTCTACATGCATAGATCGATCCCTACCATTTAATCACCAAATTATAACCTAAAACCCATAACTCACATGGGGGTTTACTACTATGAATCAAGAAGCACATTAAACGTTAAATTAAACAAGAAAATTATTACCTCGTTATGCAGTTGATGAATTTTCCTTTAAATTCCTTGTTCCTTCTCCTTTTTGACTTATGTTCTTTTCTCTCTCGAGGTGGGGCTACAAGGGTTTTATTTTTGATTAAGTGTGGGAAGTGTTAATCTTCCCTTTAATCTTATATTAATCCCAAATCCCAAGTTGGATAAATTTTCCAAATTTTGGACCCCAAAATGGGCCCGAGCCCTTAATTAAATGTGACACCCCGACTAATTAAATACCGGGTAGCTACTCCTTTATTAAATTAATTCAAAATGCCAAGTTGGTCCAGTTAATAGCATCACTGTCGAAAACATTTTAATGATTACTAACCACCTAGTATTTAAAAAGTAAGTGCCAAATTTTAATTAAAGTCTGATTAACATGCAACAAGTGTAATAAGGATAATAACACCATTCACCCTAATGAAGTAAATAGAATAACCATCACAAAATGTAAATAAAGTCTGGAGGAAAAACTCCTCAATACAAATCCCACAACTGATAAATAAACTGAATCCTAAATCAATACATGCCAAAGTGTGAAAACTGAAATGGAAATGTAACTCTAATAGAAATGGGCAACATGCCCTACAACTGATAGAATAAGACTCTGGAATCCAAGTGATAGAAGCGTCTACAAGCAAATCCCTGTAGCTTCCACAAACAGCTACAGCTCGTCACCTGAATGAGTATCCTATGCATGGTGTCCTTGTGGCTGGGCACCTAAAATGGTTTTACAAAGAAAATAGATTTGAAAAGCAAACGGGTCAGAGCCCGAATGTGGAGTTATATTTTAAAAACCTGCAAGTGCTTTAAAAACATTTAAAACATTAAATGCAAAGTACATGTTAGGACGTGCACTCACATGATATTCTCACCTCTCGTCTAACTGTGCATTCCTAACGTAAGTACCCATCTAGAGTAATACAAACTACTAGCTAAGTGACAACATATCTAGCTAGACTATCATAGGTCTTACCCTTATTACTCGGTTCTATTAACATAATAACGCTCGTAATTAAGTAGGGGTTTAACGCAAACTCAGATGCTCAATATGCAATATATTACTATCAGCTAACCCGTTATGTTTCTCGAAACAATATTGTAATTATATTCACAACAATAACATGAAGGTTCTCATTAATTAAGTGTATATTATTCACATCATAAATATACAATACAAGCACCCCGAGAACTAAGCTGTGGTGCACATATACTCTGCTATCCATCCCGGTACATCACGTACATAAGGATCACATATTCCGAATCTCTCAGGAATAGTTCAGATAACACAAATCACAAATAGTGGAGGCGAACACAGTCACATCACATGGGTCACGCACATACCTACGCTCCCACGATCAGCGGACTTATTAATATCCCAATAAGTCTTTCTTTGACCTATGTTCATCAAGGTAACCAGTCTAAATCCGGGCAACACAAGGATTAGAGGGCCCTAAGCGAACGTAAACCTCCCGTGATAGCAAGTATGGTAGGTATGTCATACACACAAATCATATACCAATACTAAGTAAATACACGTCTTAGTAATCCCGTAGTTTAATCGTAGTACTATTCATTCTAGTACCAATATACAACTTATACGATTCCGGTTTATAATCGTATGCGCCATAATTCATTCTCACGTCGTATTAGACACTCACGTCTCAACCCAAAACGTCCATTTAATATAACTCTCGTATATAATTTCCTTCTCATAAATACCCAAAAGTCCCAATTCTATCATTATATCATCATCGAAATGTTATTTATATCCTCGAACAAGTTTACGGGACTCCAAAAATCAAAACAGTCCAAAAAGGACCAAACTGTCAACTCGTTAGAAGTCTCGTTCGAACGAGACTGTTCGAACGAGATTCCATTGTCAACTCGTTAGAAGTCTCGTTCGAACGAGGCTGTTCGAACGAGATTCCAGTTCGTTCGAACGAACTGTACCTTCTAACAATATCTCGTTCGAACGAGATATCGAACGAAATCCCTTCTCGTTAGCAGCGACTGGTCAACTCGTTAGAAGCTCGTTCGAACGAGTTCGTTCGAACGACCTAGGTAGGGGCTTCTAACGACCTGCCAGTTTCGTCCCAGATCTTCTTAGTTACGTTTTTCATCCATTTTTACTCCTCAAATCTTCTCCAAAGTTCGTCCCAACAATGTTTTAAGTTCTCTAATCATCCTAAAACATGCTAAGGTCATAAACTAACATCTTTTAAGGCTTTATTGCACCCTATACATCATTAAATCACAAGATTCTATATTTTTCCCCAATTTTTATAAGAACATGAACCCTAGATCTTTATCATCATCAAATCCCCGAATTAAATCCGTTTTTGTTACAACCAACATACATTAATACCAGAATAATCATCTCTATGTAATTTTACATGCGATTTGTCCTCAATATTCAAGTTCTAAATACAATTAACATGGGTTTTCATTCAACTTTCAAGAATAATTAAAATTCTTCAATTTCTAACATGGAAAGGACATTCTCTGAAATTAAATGGAATAAAGTCACTTGCCTTGGTTGTCTCTGAGTTTGGATGATGGTTTGATAGGGCTTTTCTGTAGAATTTCTTCTCTCCAAGCTTCTTCTCCAATGGTGGCTTAAGGTGGCTAGGGTTTGATTTGGGGAACTTATAAAACTCTTCTAATAACCTACGTAGCCTTCTAGGTTAATATGGGTAGGTTAGTGGGTTTAGTGGGTTTAATCCACATCAGATTTACATCTCTAATTTTCGTCATTTTTAATTCCTAAAAATACGAAATTACCAAAATACCCTTTATATTGCCGGTACGGCCTAAAAATACCCCGGGACCCAAACTATACCCCCGGCTAGTGTTTTCTGACTATCTCGACCCTTCCGGACGCATTGGCGCACTCAAAACGACCATACGGATAATAGAAATAAAAATCACTTTTATAATTAACATAATATACCATGACGCGGCGGTCACACGCGTCTCAACAAAAATTCTAAAATGCCGTATATAAATCTCACGACAAATTTCATCATTCCAAATTCATATATAATCATATATGCACATAATCAAATACCAACTCGCATCTCGTTAGTATTTTTAACCCGGATTAATTTCCAAATAATTCACATTTAATTAATTAATCCCCACAATAAATATAGCCAAAAGTACGGGGTATTACATACTTCCCCCCTAATAACTGAATTTCGTCCCGAAATTCGAAACTAGAAAGTACCTGCTAAAAATAACTCTGGATAACGTTCGCGCATCTCATCCTCGCGCTCCCATGTGGACTCCTCGACATTGTGATGTCGCCACTGAACACGCACTAACGGAACTATCTTTGACCGCAGTTTCCTCTCGCTTCGGTCCAAAATAGCAATCGGCCCCTCCTCGTAGGAGCTATCCGGCTGGAGATCGATGTCCTCCACAGCAATGTGAGAATGAGCCAAATTATCTCTAAGGTATTTCCTCAGCGAGGAAATATGGAACACATCGTGAATCCGATGCAAATGCTCCGGTAGTCCAAGTTTATACGCAACCGGTCCGATCCGCTCAATAATAGGAAACGGCCCCACATACCTCGGTGCCAACTTCCCCTTCTTCCCGAATCGTATAATCCCCTTCATCGGAGATACCCTTAGCAAAACCTGGTCCCCTACTTGGAATTCCCTGAAAAATCTCTTCGCATCAGCATAACTCTTCTGCCTGTCTTGAGCTACCCGAATGCGACTCCGAATCAACTCAATCCTTGCCGAAGTATCCTGAATCACTTTCGGTCCAAGCAGTTTGTTGTCCCCCACCTCTAACCAACATGCTGGGGAATGACAAGGCCTACCGTACAATGCCTCAAACGGAGCCATGCCAATAGTGAATTGATAGGAGTTGTTGTAAGCAAACTCCACCAGTGGAAGGTACTGCTCCCATCCACCCCCAAAGTCAATAATGCACATGCGTAGTATGTCCTCCAACATCTGATTTGTGCGCTCAGTCTGCCCATCAGTCTGCGGATGATACGCCGTACTCAACCGCAATTCCGTGCCCATGGCCTCCTGGAAACTCTCCCAAAACCTCGAAACAAATATCTTGTCTCTGTCAGACACGATATTTAGGGGCACACCGTGAAGTCTCACAATCTCTGAAATGAAGAGCTGGGCATACTGTCCCGTAGTGTAGTCAGTCCTTACGGGTAAAAAGTGAGCGACCTTGGACAACCTGTCCACAATTACCCAAACGGAGTCGTGACCCCTCTGCGACGTAGGCAACCCCGTGATAAAGTCCATGGATATGCTCTCCCACATCCACACCGGGACTTCCAATGGCTGTAGCAATCCTGCCGGTCTCTGATGATCCACTTTTACAAGCTGACAAGTGGCGCATTTCGAAACAAACTCAGCGATATCTCTCTTCATACCGCTCCACCAATACTGGCGTCTCATGTCTTGGTACATTTTGTCCCCTCCGGGATGTACCGCGAACCGTGAGCCGTGCGACTCTGCCATCACATCGTGTCGCAATTCTTCCCCTTCCAGAACTACCAATCTCCCATTGAAGCGTAATCCCCCGTCTGAGCTGACGGTATAGGACTCGGCTCCCTCTGCTAGTAATCGAACTATCTGTTCCTGACAGAACGAGTCATTAGCCTGTGCCCGTACTACCTTCGTGACAATCTGCGGTGTAACGGTCATCACAGACATGAAAGATCGGGCCACTGCATCCTGGTGTCCCAATTCCTTCCACTTTGCCTTCCACACCTCTGCCACCTCATCTGCTGGCCTACGGCTCAACGCGTCTGCCACCACGTTAGCCTTACCCGGGTGGTACTGGATGTCGAACTGGTAGTCTTTCACAAATTCAAGCCACCTACGCTGCCGCATATTCAACTCTTTCTGCGTGAACAGGTACTGTAGTGACTTGTGGTCCGTGAACAGTTGGAAATTCTCCCCCAAAAGATAGTGCCTCCAAATCCGTAGGGCAAATACCACTGCCGCCAACTCCAAATCATGCGTGGGGTAATTCTTCTCATGAGGCTTAAGCTTACGGGAAGCATAAGCTATGGCCTGTCTCTCCTGCTGCAAGACACCTCCCAGTCCTTGCAAAGACGCATCGGTGTAAACCAAATACTCAACTCCCGGTCTCGGCAATGCTAACACAGGCGCTGAGGTCAATTTGTCCTTTAATTCATCGAATGCCAACTGACAGGCATCACTCCAAATGAACGGCACACCCTTACGAGTCAGATGTGTCAAAGGACCTGCTATCTCCGAGAAAACCCGAATAAACCTCCTGTAGTATCCTGCTAGACCCAAGAAACTACGAATCTCCATTGGTGTCGTGCGCTGTCCCCACTCCCTCACCGCAGATACCTTCCCCGGATCAATAGATATTCCCCGGTCGGAAATAATATGCCCCAAAAACTGGACTTCCTTCAGCCAAAACCCGCACTTCTCATATTTTGCATACAACTCGTTCTGACGAAGTGTCTGCAAAACCTGCCTCAAATGCTCGGCGTGCTCCTCCTCTGTCTGGGAGTAAACCAGAATGTCATCAATGAAGACAATGACAAACTGATCTAGGAACTCCCTGAACACTCTGTTCATCAAGTCCATAAACAGTGCTGGAGCGTTGGTCAAACCAAAAGGCACAACCCGAAACTCGTAAGAACCATATCTCGACAAAAACGCAGTCTTGGAGACATCCTCCTCCCTGATACGCAACTGATGGTATCCCGATCTCAAATCAATCTTTGAGAAGAAAGAAGCTCCTCTCAACTGGTCGAATAAGTCATCGATTCGAGGCAACGGATACTTATTCCGTATCATGACCTTATTCAACTCTCGGTAGTCCACACACAATCTCAGTGAACCGTCCCTCTTCTTCACAAACAAAACTGGAGCGCCCCAAGGTGAGGTACTCCTGCGAATGAAGCCCTGACCTAACAGCTGCTCTATCTGATCCCGTAACTCCCTCATCTCAGCTGGAGCCATACGGTACGGTGCGCGTGCTATAGGTCTCGTACCCGGTAGCAAATCTATAACAAAGTCTATCTCTCGACTGGGTGGTAAGCCTGGTATCTCCTGAAACACATCCGAATACTCCCTGACGACTGGGATAGAATCTAAAGGAATCACTACCTCCTTAGAGGTATCCTCCTCAATGTAATACAGATGAGCGGTCGATCCTCCCTCTGGGCGAGGCATCGCCACTATAAACATCTCTTGCCCCGGAATGGCAAAAACAATGCTCCCGCTGAAGCAATCAATCATGGCCCTATAAGCTACGAGCCAATCCATACCGATAATCACATCGTGAACATGCATGTCTAACACTAACATGTCTGCAGGTAATACCAAACCACCAATCTCTACCCCCACTCCCCGGCATATAAAGAAAATAAGTGACCCACTCCCCAATGGTGAGTCGACACACGTCACTGTGCTCTCTGTCGTAGCTAACAATCCTAAAGCCTTCGCGAAGTGTGTAGCTATAAAACAGTGTGTAGCCCCCGTATCAAATAATACCCGACCCATAGTGCCATGGATAGGAAACGTACCCTCGATCGCGAACGGTGCCTGTGGAACTGCAGCCTGGTGAACGTTGTAGATGCGTCCATACTGTAGCTGCCCCTGCTGAACTAGGATTGCTGGAATGGGTAGCAATGCTGCCATCTGTGGCGGTGCGGGAAGAGCGGCTGGAAACATAGGCCTCTGTGGCTCCTGGCGAGCACCCTACTGCTGCTGCTGTGGGGCCCTGCCCCTATTAGGACAATCCTGTCGCTTATGGCCAGTCTTGCCACAAACAAAGCACTTCCCTGGGAAGTTCCCTCCTCTCTGTCCCTGCTATCCCCGGCCCTGGTGGCCGTTACCGTTCCTCCCTTGGCCCTGGTGAAACTGCTGCCCATTCTGCCCCTGTTGGCCTTGATGGCCGTTCGGACCCTGATGGCCCTGACAAAAATCTCCCTGTCCCTGCCTGTAGTTCCCTGACCGGAACCTCTTATTATCCCCCTGCTGGGAGCCCTGCTCATTCTGTCTCTGCCCCTGACCAGATTGTGCCCCGCTGGCACCATGTCCTCCAGTCCTGCCCTGATGGCTAGACTCCCCCGACCTCTTGCCCTCGGCCATATGAAAACGGTGGTCCTGGCAGTGTAACAATGCAGCGTTAACCACATCAGAATAGGTGGCCAACGATAGGTTCCCTAGCAGATCCTGACTGATCCTCCAAGTCAACCCGTCCGTGAACTTCTCAATCTTCTTCTTCTCTGTTGGTATTTCGTCTGGAACGATGTTCAACAGATTCGTGAACTCGGCCTCATACTCGGCCACAGTCTTACCTTCCTGCTTCAAAGTCATCAATTTCCTCCTCATTTCCGTATGAACAGCTGACGGAAAGTACTTGCGGTCGAATCGCACCCAGAACTCCTGAATCGTGAGAGTATCCCTGTCCTCCGCGGTGGTAATAGACTCCCACCACTGTAGCGCAGATCCAACTAGCTTGAAAGTAGCTAGCACCTGCTTCTGAACATCCGTGCACTCATACATCCTTAAGTGCCTCTGCATATCATTCCTCCATTGGCTCGAGACTACCACATCTGAGCTACCTGCAAACTCTGGCGGATGCGCTTTCTGAAAAGCGTCACGTACACGTTCCCAAGCAGACGGGAATGCATTAGCCTGTACTGGCGCGGCAACCGGCGCCTGAGGTGGTGCTTGCTGAACAACGGCAATGGCGACATTTACCGCTTGGGCTACTATAGCTGCAACCTCAGCGGCGTTCATCATGCCCTGAACTGGAGCGGGCTGGGGTTCGGGCGTTGCATCCCTGGGAACTCGTCGTGCACGTCGTGGAGGCATCTGAAATAAGAACAAAGTTTATAAGTTCGCTGTTTATAAACTTAAGATAGCTGAAGAACGAAGCATACACAAAAAGAGTACAACAGTCCTAAAATATAGGACTCTATATCAAAGAAACTTAACGGAAACATAATAAGCCGTCAGATCCTAAAGGACACTAGAACCTGATGCTCTGATACCACCTGTGACACCCCGACTAATTAAATATCGGGTAGCTACTCCTTTATTAAATTAATTCAAAATGCCAAGTTGGTCCAGTTAATAGCATCACTGTCGAAAATATTTTAATGATTACTAACCACCTAGTATTTAAAAAGTAAGTGCCAAATTTTAATTAAAGTCTGATTAACATGCAACAAGTGTAACAAGGATAATAACACCATTCACCCTAATGAAGTAAATAGAATAACCATCACAAAATGTAAATAAAGTCTGGAGGAAAAACTCCTCAATACAAATCCCACAACTGATAAATAAACTGAATACTAAATCAATACATGCCAAAGTCTGAAAACTGAAATGGAAATGTAACTCTAATAGAAATGGGCAACATGCCCTACAACTGATAGAATGAGACTCTAGAATCCAAGTGATAGAAGCGTCTACAAGCAAATCCCTGTAGCTTCCACAAACAGCTACAGCTCGTCACCTGAATGAGTATCCTATGCATGGTGTCCTTGTGGCTGGGCACCTAAAATGGTTTTACAAAGAAAATAGATTTGAAAAGCAAACGGGTCAGAGCCCGAATGTGGAGTTATATTTTAAAAACCTGCAAGTGCTTTAAAAACATTTAAAACATTAAATGCAAAGTACATGTTAGGACGTGCACTCACATGATATTCTCACCTCTCGTCTAACTGTGCACTCCTAACGTAAGTACCCATCTAGAGTGATACAAACTACTAGCTAAGTGACAACATATCTAGCTAGACTATCATACGTCTTACCCTTATTACTCGGTTCTATTAACATAATAACGCTCGTAATTAAGTAGGGGTTTAACGCAAACTCAGATGCTCAATATGTAATATATTACTATCAGCTAACTCGTTATGTTTCTCGAAACAATATTGTAATTATATTCACAACAATAACATGAATGTTCTCATTAATTAAGTGTATATTATTCACATCATAAATATACAATACAAGCACCCCGAGAACTAAGCTGTGGTGCACACATACTCTGCTATCCATCCCGGTACATCACGTACATAAGGATCACATATTCCGAATCTCTCAGGAATAGTTCAGATAACACAAATCACAAATAGTGGAGGCGAACACAGTCACATCACATGGGTCACGCACATACCTACGCTCCCACGATCAGCGGACTTATTAATATCCTAATAAGTCTTTCTTTGACCTATGTTCATCAAGGTAACCAGTCTAAATCCGGGCAACACAAGGATTAGAGGGCCCTAAGCGAACGTAAACCTCCCGTGATAGCAAGTATGGTAGGTATGTCATACACACAAATCATATACCAATACTAAGTAAATACACGTCTTAGTAATCCCGTAGTTTAATCGTAGTACTATTCATTCTGGTACCAATATACAACTTATACGATTCCGGTTTATAATCGTACGCGCCATAATTCATTCTCACGTCGTATTAGACACTCACGTCTCAACCCAAAACGTCCATTTAATATAACTCTCGTATATAATTTCCTTCTCATAAATACCCAAAAGTCCCAATTCTATCATTATATCATCATCGGAATGTTATCTATATCCTCGAACAAGTTTACGGGACTCCAAAAATCAAAACAGTCCAAAAAGGACCAAACTGTCAACTCGTTAGAAGTCTCGTTCGAACGAGACTGTTCGAACGAGATTCCACTGTCAACTCGTTAGAAGTCTCGTTCGAACGAGGCTGTTCGAACGAGATTCCAGTTCGTTCGAACGAACTGTACCTTCTAACGATATCTCGTTCGAACGAGATATCGAACGAAATCCCTTCTCGTTAGCAGCGACTGGTCAACTCGTTAGAAGCTCGTTCGAACGACCTGGGTAGGGGCTTCTAACGACCTGCCAGTTTTGTCCCAGATCTTCTTAGTTACGTTTTTCATCCATTTTTACTCCTCAAATCTTCTCCAAAGTTCGTCCCAACAATGTTTTAAGTTCTCTAATCATCCTAAAACATGCTAAGGTCATAAACTAACATCTTTTAAGGCTTTATTGCACCCTATACATCATTAAATCACAAGATTCTATATTTTTCCCCAATTTTTATAAGAACATGAACCCTAGATCTTTATCATCATCAAATCCCCGAATTAAATCCGTTTTTGTTACAACCAACATACATTAATACCAGAATAATCATCTCTATGTAATTCTACATGCGATTTGTCCTCAATATTCAAGTTCTAAATCCAATTAACATGGGTTTTCATTCAACTTTCAAGAATAATTAAAATTCTTCAATTTCTAACATGGAAAGGACATTCTCTGAAATTAAATGGAATAAAGTCACTTGCCTTGGTTGTCTCTGAGTTTGGATGATGGTTTGATAGGGCTTTTCTGTAGAATTTCTTCTCTCCAAGCTTCTTCTCCAATGGTGGCTTAAGGTGGCTAGGGTTTGATTTGGGGAACTTATAAAACTCTTCTAATAACCTACGTAGCCTTCTAGGTTAATATGGGTAGGTTAGTGGGTTTAGTGGGTTTAATCCACATCAGATTTACATCTCTAATTTTCGTCATTTTTAATTCCTAAAAATACGAAATTACCAAAATACCCTTTATATTGCCGGTACGGCCTAAAAATACCCCGGGACCCAAACTATACCCCCGGCTAGTGTTTTCTGACTATCTCGACCCTTCCGGACGCATTGGCGCACTCAAAATGACCATACGGATAATAGAAATAAAAATCACTTCTATAATTAACATAATATACCATGACGCGGCGGTCACACGCGTCTCAACAAAATTTCTAAAATGCCGTATATAAATCTCACGACAAATTTCATAATTCCAAATTCATATATAATCATATATGCACATAATCAAATACCAACTCGCATCTCGTTAGTATTTTTAACCCGGATTAATTTCCAAATAATTCACATTTAATTAATTAATCCCCACAATAAATATAGCCAAAAGTACGGGGTATTACATTAAACTAGCCCCAAAGTCTCCTAACTTATATACCTATACCTCGGGACCATTTATAAAGATTTAAAACACCTAAATGAGCCCATATAACTTCCCAGAATGCTTCCCAATTATTTTATCCAAAATTATATTTATAATCAAGTCACATATCATATATAAATTTTCTACTACACGCGCAATTATTTTTCATTGTACTTATTTACATAAAAAAATCAATCACACGTGATTATGACATAATAAAAAATTATTTGTTTGCAATTAATAAATTTAATTTACAGATTTAATTTACTTTCCATCAATTTTATTTTATTCTAAAAATAAAGTTTTATTTATTCTAGAAAAATAGGGGGTATTACAAATGTCACGCCAAAAGCACGACAATGTCATGCCAGAAGCATGAGATTTCAAGCATCTAAGTTCGAAGCACGACAATGTCATGTTATAAGCACTGGGTGCCAAGCATCTAAATTTAAAAGCACAACAATGTTATTCTAAAAGCATGGTGTGTCGAGCATAAAAAGTAGAAGCAAGACTTTGTAAAATTACAAGTACAACACATCAAAGCTAGAAGCACGACAAATCACAGCTACTGACTAACCATGTTGATACACCAACTTGTGTTTACTGTAATACCCCGTAATTTTCTAGAATAAATAATAAAGTAATATTTTTGGAATAAATAAAAATTTGTGGAAATTGGACTTAATTGAAAATTTTAATTTATTAATTTCGAATATATAATTGGTTGGTATGGCATAATTATATGTGATGGATTTTGTATGTTAATGTTTATAATCATTGCTTGTGTTGTAGAAAATGCATAATTGAGGTGTGACACAATTAAAAATTATCTAATATTGGGATAAATAATTCGGGACATATGTCGGGGAGTATATGGGCTCGTTTTGGACCTTTAGAAATAGTCCTGGTCCATAAGTACATGAGTTGGGAAACTTTTAAGCTAGTTTGGGTATGTATTCGGGTTCATTTGTGGATCCAATTTTTTTATTTTTAACCTAACTCTGGATTAGAGATTAATATGTGTTTAAAGGAAGATAAAACACTCCCCACTACTCATAAGGAAAATCCTAAACATAACTGCTACGAGAGAGAAGAGGAGAAGAACTAAAAAGGGGAGAAATGCAAGAAATTAAAGGGAATCCAAGAAGGCTTCTTCCATTACTCATTAAGGCACGAATTTTCTTGCTCAATTTACATAGAATTTACTTCTTGATACATTATAATAACCCCATATGATTTCTGGGATTTAGGTCTGATTTTGATGATTAAATGTTAGGATTGAATCTCACGCATGTAGAGGATTGATATTAACATAGGCCATAACCTAGAAATCTATGATTTGATTCTTGGTATTTGATGATAGAGACATTAGGGTTCTTGAGACGAAATTGTGGAAATCTTGACAATTGTATGTAGAGGACCTTAACACATGTTTATGATTTGTATATCAGATGTAAATCACATGCTAAATACCCCATACCTCGAATTCATCATTATTGAAATTGTGGATGAAATATGGGTTTGAATATTTGATTCATGTTCATAAATTCTGAGAAATTGGGATTAAATTTAGGGTTGATATGTGGAATTTGTCATCGTAAGATGGGTAATTAAGTGTTAGAGACTTAATAATACTTTTATACAATGGAGGAAACCATTATAAATGACCCAGGGAATTAAAGAAGAAATCTCGTATTAGAAACAAATAGCAGATTTGGGCAATTGTTGCTTTCCGAATCATTTCGGCCTTAAGGCGAATCGATTCGGTTAGGCAAAACTGGGTTTTTGCCGTAATCTGAATTAATTCGATTTTCGAGGCGAATCAATTTGGGTTGGTGGCAAATCGATTCGGACAAGAACCGAATTGATTCGGCCATGGGGCTGAGTGAGCTCGAGCCATGGTTAGTTCAGGAATATTTTTATGGGTCCGGGCGAGTTGGTAGAACTATGTTTGGGCAAACGGGAATTCATTAAAAATGTAAATGCGTACGTATTTTTATTGGGACACCCTATTTAACTAGATGGTTAAATAAATTAATATGGGAAACGAAATTAATAATGAACTAGTTGGTGAATTATTAATGAACGGATAAATGTGAACTTCTTGTGGGATTATTTTAAGGTAATTATAGAGTAGTCACCTATACATATTATACGGGATAAATAATATGTACTTATATGTATTTGTGTGGACATACCAATGTTCGTGGATGGTCCTATTGGCTTGGGGTTTTGTGCGTTCGGACTGCGTAGCACGTGTCGACACAGGTGGGCTAAACGATGTGTAGGTCATTTAAGTACTACGTAGGTGCGCTATCTATGAGAGGTAGGTATTGACGCTGGTACCATTTGTCACCGCTAGGTATGGGTCGTGAACTGGTATACTGCATAAGGAGTGCCCTAATTTATGTGTGTTTTGTGATGTCCACTTGGAATAAGAGATTCCTCCGAACTTGCCGATAGAGTACGAACGAGATAACAACGGTAGATGCCTTTGTGTGTTGTGGATGTATGTGTGTGTGTGTGTGTGTGTGTGTGTGTGTATATATATATATATATATATATAGAGAGAGAGAGAGAGAGAGAGAGAGAGAGAGAGAGAGAGGAAGGCTCACCTACATCATGATGTATACATCACACCTAGTTCTAGGACCTAAGAAACTTTTTCTCTAATTTTTTTTCCTTGAAATTAACCTTCTAATCAACCCATATTCAAAATATTAGGTCAAAATACATTTTATAGCTATTTTAAAAAAATCTACCAAAAACTACTGGCGCAGACCCTTTTAAATAAGGTATTTTGAACAGTTTTTAGGGGATTTTTTAAAAATAGCTACAAAACGTATTTTGACCTAATTTTTTGTACATAGATTTATTGAAAGGTTAATTTCAAGAGAAAAATAAAAAATTTGGTAAAAAAAAATCTAGGGCCTACAACTATAAAATACCTGGAAACTAATGAGATAAATTAAATTGTCTACGATTGGAGACATAAACTGCAAACCCTTTTTACATGGTGCATAAATAGATGTTTATGCCATTTTCATGCTATATATTTGACAAAAACCGGTAATTAATCATAGTCGGCTCCATTGTAATAATTGGGTGCAATTAACTCAATAAATATTAAATTGGCATACTGTCATGTATGTTCTTGTGGGACTTATTAGGATGCGAGTGATATCACACGTATATGAGGGGTGATGTGTTAATCACATGTGAGTGAAGATGGGTAATATTTATTTTACATCAACTGTACTTATTGCATCTTAAATTGATTAAGTTAATTCTTGCACACCTAGGGCTCTGACCCAAGTTTAAATGTTTTCTCCTCCCAGGTGCTCCTAGACAAGGATAGCGGGATTATTGCAGTATCAGTCTTGCGATCTCTCCTGTGCTTGCCAACTTCTCAGATTTATTGATTCTAGCATGGGTGTTTTTCCGCTTTAGTTATTTATTCCATTTGAGAAAATTATAAGGGCATAAGCCCGAGATTTCTTTACATTATGTTGGTTTTAGACATTTACATTATTGTCGGATTTATTATTTACTTGGTGTTGGTTTTGATTTATTTATGGTAATGAAAATATTCTTTGAACCACAATTATGGGATTTTAAAATATTATTTATATTACATTGTGCTGAGAATGATATTAATTGACAGATAGGTCCCATTTTCGGCGTATTGTACCTGATCAACCTTTATGTGAGAAAATGGGAGTTGTTACATTTACTTATAAATACCCCCTTCTGTTTGTATTTTGAAACTTACTTCTGAAATTAATACAATTCAATCTCGAAGATTCCGATCCAGATTTGTGTTCAAATTCCATTTTATTCAACACATTATCAACATGATTTTCTAGCTAGTTGATCTTCTACGTTGCTGCTAAAATCATATTCGTTATTCGTTTCAACCACACTTGAAATGGATGGTGAAGATGTATGTCTTGTGGACAGTATGTCAGCCCATATAACCCTCCGAGATAGAAAATACTTTTCAAAATTAAGGTTCAGACTATAACACGATAACCCATAAATTATCGTTTATAGGGGCTAGAAATGCGTAGTCATACCATTATAATATCTTTCAAAACCTTTGGAAAGACAATAGTAAAATGGATTGACACACTTAGCTAAAGTGACACTCATATGTATGTAGTAAATAAAGACTAGGCACTCACCATCTGACTCCTACATGCCAATTAAAATTGTCGTGGTATACTGAGGTCTAGTCCCTTCATCGTAAGGTATTCTGCTAGGGTTTTCACTGATAATGGTTATAAATTGCAGGGGTGTACTGTGGTCAGGGTCAAATACTAAAATCTGAGTTTTAATAGGATGCAGACGTGTACGACAATTCGGGTAAAATAACTTAAATCAATGGACTTACTGAAATCATAGGTTGTCGGGTTTTGGCTGGCTAGAGTTTAATTGGATAAAGATTGAATCAATACTCATGGTAATTGTGAACTACATAAAAGAGTTCGTAAATGAAAATATGAGTTTAGGGGCTATCACATAATGATATAAATAATACATTAATTTCAAGGACACAACTCAAAGTATAGTACTGAAATAGAATCACCTACCATAATTCCGGTGATTTTTTACTGGTTTGGTACAAGTTGTATTTGATATCGCTCGTTGTGATTTTAACGCAGGATTATTACGAATAATCAAATAGATACTTCACTAGTCTGTACCCATGCACACAACTAGTTGTTTATTGTGATAAGAGTTTTACATTCTATGTAGCTCGGTTCGAAGTTAAATTAAACTAACTTAGATCATACGCGTAGTGAATTAATATTAATATACATTTTCAGTAGGATTCGACTTCAATTTTTGTAAAATGACACAACACATCGAAATAGCTTTCGGGAGAAGATAAATAAAGGTTTCAAAATCGAATAACTTGGTTGATTGTAAAATACGATAAATAATGTAGAAAAATTTATGGTACGAGCTTTATAGGAGAAAATTTATATTTTTTGTACTAGTGTTATGGAACGTATTTGACACAATAGCCTAAATTTAGCGTCGACAAATATAGTGTCATTTATAAAATGTTTACATATGAAAATGTTCTTTTCGATGTTGCGAATCCAACAGTACATTCCGTGTATTTTTCTGAGCAACGGTTTGAAAGCTGTGATTTTTCAAAGATTAAAAAGGTGGCATTTCTACGTGTATATTTATAGTTGCCGTTTGTTTTTAAAAGAACACTAATTTTCTTTCTCGATAGTATATATAATGTTGTTTCAAATAATATTACGTTATTATAGTCTTGGTTTCATTTATTTTGTTGTGACACATGCGTATATAACCATAATTATATATATAAGATAACACACGGTGTATACACACGACACACATACGCACCTTCTTCCTCTCACACACACACACACACACACACACACACACACACACACACACACACACACACACACTACTATGCCTATTTTAAACACACACACATACTAAAAAACATATTTTTTTATATAAAAACTCACACACATGCACATGTACGTATATATACATATATAGTCATATATTTGTATATATACATATGAAACGCCTACACACATGGTTTGAAACACCCACTTCATATAGTACACACATTGTCACAAACAAATAATACACACTCCTACCTATTTAGTTTTCTAAAAAACTCCATAATTGTTTAAAGGAAGAAACCTCATGATTGTTAAAATTGAACCCATGATTGTCCCAAACTCCCATTTTTATCAAAACGTAATCTCTCTCTCTCTCTCTCTCTCTATATATATATATATATATATATATATATATATATATATATATATATGTGTGTGTGTGTGTGTGTGTGTGAACACACATATGCTATATATATAACTAAGAAAGGAAAAGAAATTAAAAAAAAAAGGAAGAGGTACCTGTTTTGAGAGTGAGGAGATGTGGTTTTATTTTTTCTATTTTGGGTAGAAGAACACATATGGGTTGGTTTAGTGCTAGTTTATATCAAATCAGGTATATATGGATGGCAGAGGTCGGTTGGTATTTTTTTTATAGGCGGTTTAGTTATCTTTTATTTTTCCCCCTTTTTTTCCCAATATTGAACATGTATGGGCGGTTTAACTTTTAAATCTTTTTTTTATATTAACCTGATATAAGGGGAGCTTTAGGTTCCAAGATATTTTGTTTAACTCTTTTTTTTCCTATTTCTTTCCCCTAAAGTTCAAATTTAGATGTTTATATTTTATACCCTTAAGTTTATTTTAATTTAAAACTTAAACTCGAGTCTTTTTGGTTTAAAGTAAAAGAATTATTTTAAATAAACACAATTTTTATATGTATATAATTTTGTAAAAAATATATATGCATAGTGTTATTTGTCGACTAAAAATAACATTGTCAGGTTGACAACTAAATAATTCAATTTTAAAAAAAAACTTAGGGTGTTGCAGTCTACGTACCTTAAAAAAAATTCATCCTCGAAATTCCTACATTCCTTAGGTTTTAAATTCCCATAGTTCTTATCTCGTCCAAGATATACGGTATAATTAAAATGATAACTCATAAGTTTCGATATTCATAGGTTTATCATGTAACTATGACGGTTTTACTCACGTCCTTCTTTCATGATTTGTGGTTATACAACATAACCGTACGAGGTAACCTGAAACAAGGGGTTTTAGATAATTTAATCGGCATTTTTAAAAGCTTCGCATGTATCGCGTATCGTAACAGAGGTTTTACGTACATTTTGTTTGTCTAGAGTATGTTTCACATTCAAATAATTCATATTATGAAAATGATGGTATCGGTAAGAGGATACGATAGGTTGTATATGGTTTTGGAAATAACAATGTTTCATCTCCATCGCACAATAGGTTAGTAAAAGTATATGTTTGGTTAAGGAAGGTAGGTTGATAGTTTAGACTTAATTTTTTTTTAAAGTTGACTTCTTTCATTCGATTAATATAAAGGTGATGACAACTGGATGGTAAGTCACGATTTCTAAAAATATTTAGGGTTCTTGTACAAATAGGTCCTTTTTTTTCTACTTAAAATTACCAAGTTTATTATCATAATTTTAATATTTATCCTTGTGGTATGGTACTTATGCTTATTTCTCTGTTAGCATTTCAATGATAGCATACTATTTAAGGAATTATTAAATGGTCGTACTGGGGTTGTGGAATCATGTGTTGGCTTAATCGTAAAAATATATCGATTATTCAATGTAGTTGGTAACTTCATAAAGAGGTTTCCTTAGAATTTACACACCGAGGGAAACTTTATCGGGTATCTTGATGTGGGGTTTATTTAACTTCCTAATTACCAGAATAACGCATCTATAGGATTTTATTTCTATGAAGCCAATAATTTAGACATAAGGTAACGTCTGATAGTTTGTAGGTATTTTTAACAGGTCTGTTACTACGGTCATAATGTCTAAAATTGTAGAAATAATCTCAAGAAATCTACCATAGACATATAAAGTCAAAAGGATTCTGTAAGTTTCATCGGGATATTCTAAATATACCTTACATATTTGGATAAGTTTTGGACCTGGCAAATGGATGGGATTTAGATAATCTAATGTTTACAAATGGGAATGAAAAGGGTTTAATCAATTGTAGTTATATAAATGAAGTCAATAATATCTATATCATTCAACATAAAGATACTACTATTGGTAGTATGTTTATAAGAGTACACTAATATCAACGGATGTATATACTGACGTGTATAAAGTCATAGTCACTAATGTTTGGAATCTTACTAAGAATGATCTGTGTAATCAAGGTAGGAAATTGTTAACTCATGATGATGTTTGTCTAAAGTCATTTTCTTGGAGTGGTTTATATAGTCTAAAAGAGGATGTTCTTATCCCAAAATTCAAGGTAATCTGAGATTCTAGGTACATCTATTTTTCTATTCAATGAGCTATTCGATTATTCATGTTAACCGTCTTATTATAAATCCTTGTAATGGGATTTTGAAATAATTAATATTGAAGAAAAGGGATAAATTTATCCGGTTGATCTATTATCCTTCATACTAAATCGTATCCTTGGGACTTATAAAATAGTCCACTAAAAAAATCCGTTAAGATATGATCCAATTTTTATTCTGGGATCAGAAGAAGCTGGAAAAGTTCACTAGGACACTGGTGTCCTATATGGACTTGGTAACAAGTAAGACATTTTCTTAAAAAGTTCTTAATATCACTCTCATATTGGGCCACTACCCCTATTCCTTTCGTACATGGTATATTCTTAAGATTATGGGGTGTATCTTGAATCTAAAATGATGAGATTCTTGTGATATCTCATAACGTAGTGATGATTCATACGGTACATGTAATTTATCTCTAAATCGTAGGATTGCTTCCTTATTATATGATAATTCTTGGGTCCTATTTTTTGTTTGTGTTTCGTGACAAGTGGGTCTTTTAGTCTTTTGTTCTAAGGTTTTCTTTCTCATGTTCAGGTAAGCAATAGTATTAGTGAAATTTGGAAAAGTGCAGGGTTAGCTAAAGATCATATTGCTATGTGGTAACAACAACATCCTAGGAAATCAGGTTATTAAGTTATCCAATAGGGTTATGGCTTAAGGTGTTGGATATAATGCTTACTCTTTTGGATGGTAGTCTAACCTGAATCTGTAATTTTCTAAAATTCCATTCAACTTTTTGTATCAACTCAAGTCCTATCGAGTGACGATGTATTTCAAACTTAGGTGACCTGAAGTTGCATGGAATTACTCACCGTCCAGTAGAAGATTATGCTTCTATATATTTATGCAAGAGATAGTTGAAATATGAAAAGCAGGAATTACTCGTGGATGTTACTACTAAATATATGAGCAACTGGTAATAGTGTGGACATAAGTTTGAGCCGAATTTTATTTTAATTTGGATTACGGTACACAACTGATAAAGAGAATTGTAACTAATTAAGAGTTTGATGATGTAAGGATTTAGTTAGAGGTTAATCCTAATTCTTCGGTGATTTAGAATTCTAATAGGGTCATAAGGGTAATATGTTTGAATAATTATTCTGGGATACCTTGTAGATATACTTAAAATGAAGACCGGGAATTAATAAGCCACTTATTCAAATATTTTTATTGAAGGAACTTACATGAATCGAAAGTAATTAAACTACACAGAATAAGGAGTAGGATGATGTAATATTTATTAAAACATAACATAAATACAGGTTTCTGAAAGTAAGTTGTCGGATGTGGTCATGAGTTCTTTGTACTTAAGGCATGAGATTCAACTAAATATTTGTAAATCGAATTACTGTTAACTGGTAATTTTTTGGGTATTCATAGTAGCGTAATAAGGAAAAGAACAAGTAATCCGTGGTTAAGGGTTTTCAGATAGTGCAAGGTATGTCATAAAGCTCTTATTGATTAAACTACACCAATTACTATTTCGGATAAGAATTCAGGCAGTCTTAATAATTTATGCAAAAATTATTAGCACGGTTTACTTGTAGTAACATGGGTTATTCATATTTTTCCCAACTTAAAAAAAATAAGGGAAGCTGTTTTTCTGATCGTTCACCTGCCAGGGTTAAAAAGCTGTATTATTTATTAACAAGATTATCTGGGTCTCAGATTACAGTTTCTTCTGAGAAATGGTTTATAGGGTAAATGCATATGTAGTATCAAGGTCATGTAGAGGGAATAGGTAAGATTTCATCTTATCACAATTGTTCTAGTTGTTTAAGGGTAAGAATTATGTTTATGAGAAAGCCCGTAATGTTAATGGTGATATTAAAATTTTCAGTAATATCCCGAATCATGGTGGACATGGCAAAGTAATGAAAAGTGGTTATAGTATATGGTATTGGTTAAATAATTAGGACTCGTACCAGACTTGTGCAGGATTTTAGGAAATTGTAGTTATGGGATATGACCCAGTGAGTAAAACCATTACATTCTAAAGAGTATAACAATTAATCATAACATTTCTAATGCCTTTAACTGCTTCTAGAGAAATTTTCACTGTTCACTAAGGAATTCTTTAAATAATTCCCTAATATAATCTTGGACAGGTACCATTCTAACATAAGTAATTATTCTCATAATCTAATAGGAATAGTATATAGTATAACAAGAGTACAATACGAAAGACGATAGTAAAGATCAACAGAGAAGTGTGGTAATTTTCTCAAAGAGAAACTTTTGGAATTCCAAATTATGTAATTCATTTCAAGGGGAGTATCAACTGAATAGTTTAGATAAAAGAACTGTGTTGTACGTACAGACTTGTGGAGTATATTGTATGAAATCCCATCCTAATATAACTTTATTAGAATGCCACTAATCTTTAATCACATTGTTTACAATCCCAAATTCATAATAATTCTTTCAACCATATAAAATCTAAATATCTAAATCAATCATATATCTCCAAATTGTAGTTCAAGGATTTATTTTCGTAATCCCTCTATATCAATATCTACACCTTACCAATTAGCACTTATACTCTTTCCTAAATAGAGTTTTGTTATCTCATATGTATTTTCGAGATCAATTTCCTTACTAAAGTCTAAACAGCATATCCTCATCGTCATTATGATCTAACCCACTCTCCAAATAATAATGCTCAACTTATGTCCTGCATAGGCTACTTAACCTGGTTGAGCTCTGATACCACATTGCCACATCATGATTTCCCGAGTGTGAGATTTATTCTAATAAATAATAAACCATAAGTGAAATCATTCTTCTTTCAAAAGAGAAAATTGTCTTGCTAAATCATGGTGTTACAATCCATAGTTTCAATTGAACAATACTAAATAGATACCTCATTTCCTGACTAACAACTGATCATGTATCATTATTCTCTAATCAATACTCTTCTCGATCTTCATATAATTTTAGCTGAAACTGCTCATCATTGTCTATAGGTACCTGTTTAAAATAACTGAAAGCGAAAGAATAAGCAAAACTTTGACAAGTGGATAATTATATCCATATAGCAATGTATATATGTGGATTTGTTTAAATAGCAAACCTGGGACTGAAATGCTAGTAATGTAACACAGTGTATAGTAATCTGAAGCAAAAATAAAATATCAATAGTACTAAATAGGGGCATACTGAAGTCAGCAATATATAAAAGAACTGTATGGTGATTATAACTAGATATGTTATTTATCGAGTTATAAATAAAGGTTCAAACTATAACACGATAACTAGTAAATTAATGGTTATAGGGTCTGCAAATACATAGTCATACCGTTACAATATTGTCCAAGACCTTTGGACATGTAATCCCAAATAATTGGGGAACAATAAAATGACTTGGCACATTTAGCTAGAATGGCACTCATACATATGTAACAAATAAAAACTAGGCACTCACCATCTGACTCCTACAGGCCAATTAGAACTGTCATGATATACCGGGGTCTAATCCTGAATCGCAAGGTATACTATTAGGGTTTCACTGATAATGATTATACATTGTAGGGGTGTACTGCAGTCAGGGGAAAATATTGAAATCCGAGTTTTAATATGATGCAAGCGTGTATAGCAATCTGGTTAAAATAACTGAAATCAACGAGTTTACTAAAATCATAGGTTGTCATGGTATGGATGGATAGAGTTTAATTGGATGAAGATTGAATAAATATTCAGGGTAAATGTGAACTACACAAAAGAGCTCATAAATGAAAATATAAGTTCAGGGGCTATCGCAAATTGATATAAATAATACAATAATTTCAAGGTTATAAGCTCAAAGTATAACAATGAAATAGAATCACCTACCATAATTTCGACAATTTTTTACTGGCTTGGTACAAGTTGTATTTGATATCTTTTGTTGTGATTTTAACTTAGGGTTATTACGAATAATCAAATAGATATTTCACTAGTCTGTATGTATGCACACTATTGGTTGTTTACACATTGACAATAATTTGATGCTCGAAGTTAAATTAAACTGACTTAGATCATACGGGTAATGAATTAATACTAATACACATTTGCAGTAGGATCCGACTTCAATTTTTATAAAATGACACACCACATCGAAATAGCTTTCGGGAGAAAATAAAATAATGGTTTCAAAATCGAGTAATTTGCTTGATTGTAAAACACGATAAATATTGTAGGAAAATTTATGGTATAGGCTTTACAGGAAAAAAATTGTAATTTTTGTACTAGTATTTCGGCCCGTATTTGACGCAATGGCCTAAATTTAGCGTCGACAAAAATAGTGTCATTTATAAAATATTTCTCTGAGCAACGGTTTGAAAGATATGATTTTTTAAAGATTAAAAAGGTGGCATTTCAACGTTTATATTTATAGTTACAGTTTGGTTTTAAAAGAGCACTAATTTTCTTTCTTGACAAAATATGTATAACTAATGTTATTTCAAATAATAGTATGTTATTTTAGTTTCGGTTTAATTTATTTTGTCGTGACACATGCGGGTATACCTATCTATCTATCTATCTATCTATCTATCTATCTATCTATCTATCTATCTATCTATCTATCTAGATAGATAGATAGATAGATATACCCGCATGTGTCTATAGATTAGGTCTATATAAAGAGACTAGACACATAAAACTTCAATATTACATAAAGTTAACAATATAGATTAGGTCATTTTCAATGAATTCGTCTAGTTCTCTATCACCGTAGGATGACAAAAATCTTCGATAAGTTCTAGGAGAGGTAGTTTCCACGTATTTAAGGAGTGGATGAACTCCTCCTGATCTAATCAAGATAGTTCTTATTTCAGTTAATCTTTTTCTTCTAATGTAATTCAATACGTATATAGTATCTCTAAATATTCTAGTATATTCTTGATATTTTTTTAGTTCTGAAAGTTCTTCTGTAAATTATTTTGTTCTTAAGTATTGCTTTAAGAGATCACGGATCTCTGTTCTAATTATTTCTATTCTAAGTACTTCGCGTGTTAACCACTCAATAGTCTGGTCTACATATTTATAGGCACCTCCTCCGTATATTAAAGCAGTTTTTATAAGTTATCTTTCTAATAGGTCTGAGAGAGTCCACTCGTGGGTTTCTTTTGTTAAGTCTGAGTTTGTTTGATTAACAAATGCTAAAAATTTTGTAGTTTTTTAAGGCTCATATAAGAGCTTTTGAAATTAGAAAATATTTGAAATATCTAGGGATTTGATTTGAGTTTATACCTTCCTTCTCGTCTATAATTACTTTATCTTCTTCCCTTTGTCTCTCCAGTCTGTTATTATCCTTCTTCGGTCTGTACCTCCTGAAACTTTGTTTTTATGTGTCGCACCTCAATCCTCTATTAGTGTTGGACTCGTTTCCTGCATATACGCCACCACGCCTAACGCCCACCTGACTAACGGCTCATGACAAATCGACACCTGACGACGGTTCAACAGTATAACACCTATGTGCTACACTTGAGGTTCCACACAATAGTCCTCTATGAACATAAAGTCGGAGATTCTTAGAGAATAATAACAACGTAACATAATCGATTTGGGAAAAGAAAATACTTTTATTGCATAACACAAGAACATACAACTCTCACCTTTCCCTTACTATGAGAGGTTTACTCATTCATTAGCATAATATAATTTCTACAAATTATTCTCTCTCACACTTCTTATTTTTCCTCCTCACTTTCCTCTGCCTTAACTCAACGATTAACGCTCCATTTTATAATCACAAGGTCACTACAAATGACTGGTAACCGACTGCCAAAAACAAATCAGTGGAAATTACATATAATAATTAAAGTCTGCATGGTTCCACTTTTAAAAAAGCAACTTTGGCGTCTTTTTATAATTCTGCCTGAGTCTATCACATTTTTACTTTTTCAAAATGCATCTTGGCGTCTTGTGTCACGCGTATTCCATCTTCAATAATTCTTCGAATAAAAATGGTCCCTTCTTTGTCCCGTCTATATCTTTTTTTGTCTTGTCTAATTTATCTTTATTTGGTGGAGCATTATTATAGTAGTATTCATCTATAAGGCCCACCACCCTAATGCTAGATGGTAAATCTACCTCCACCACTTCTGTAGATTCTCTCTTGAGTCTACCGTTTAATGGTTCATCATCTTGAATAATTAAATATGTATTATGGTATACAATATACCATCTTTCTTGGCTTGTTAATAGTTTCATAATCTCGATTGTTTCCATGGCTTGGGCCATCTGAAATTTGGAATTGTTAATAGATAAGGCTTTGGTATCATCTTCAGAAAGGATCTCAAAGTCTTCAAATGCAAAGGATGAAAATATAACGAGTCTAAATCCTTCAACCCTTTTTCCTATATAAGAATTTGGAGAAATCTGGAAAATTCTAGCAAACAAGGGAAAAAGTTCTTCTATCTTCTTGGTTTACTCATGGATAGTTTCTCCAAGAGTAATAAAGTCTTCCACAGTCTGTATATGGATGAGTCAAATGAATCCATAGCCTGTAAAAGTTATATTTACCATTTCTGCTTTTCAAAAAAGATAAGCGATTGATTATTAAGGCATCTTTGTTAATATTAGATAATAAAATATTGAAACGATCAATAATGTTCCCACCCTCTTTCTGATAGTCTTCTAAACTTAGAAGATTATTATTTCCAAATGTTATAACAATCTTAGTCTTAAAAGTATTTTACTGATAATAGAAATTATCAACATGTCTATCTTTGGAGGTTTCTCCAAGAGTTTAAACATATGTCCGAGTCTGAATTCAAGGAATAGAATTTGAGTTGAGTAACTCGAAGTCTTTGGGTTCTCATGAATCTAGCATCAGCCACTAAATTTTGCTTGGATTCTACCTATAGTTTATTATTTATGTTCCACCATATGGCATCTATAAGAGTATTTTCATCATCTGAAAATTCCAGTTTATATTTTATTAAGTCTGGATATCTTTAGCCGAGTCTATATTGGGGAAAATATAGTTTCCCAATAAGTCTATTATGGTCAACAATTTCATTTCTTAATTTTCCAGGAGGAACAAGAATATCACCGAAGTTTTCCAAAACTGGTCTTTCTTATTTTTCTTGGATATGAGTCTGTTTTTGCGTTTTACCATCATTTGGTTTTACGTGTCTAAGATAGTCTGCAATGTCTTCATTTTTTAGTTTACTTGTTCATGAGGAACTCATGGTGTCTAAATCCGTTTGCATCATAGAACAAGAAATAATATTAGTGTTAGTAAACATGTGTTCTCCAGATATAATGTCTGGAATGGTGTTTTTACTTCCTTTAATATAATTAACAGAGAAGTCATATCCCCGAAGCAATTTCTACCATCCAATTAAGTCTCTAAATTTTACTGCATAAGATGAATCAGTATAAACAGTAATGCTCAGGTCTAGGAAAAAATATATATTTTTCTATAGCGCGAACAATGGCTAAAACTTATTTTTCATTGGTAGTATATCTTATTTGTGGATCAGTGAAGGTTCCAGAACTATATCTACAAAGTTTATTCTTTTTATTCTGATGATCAATGACAAAGTATACTGCTCCCCATTACTCGCCTGAAGCATCTATTTCTACTATAAACTGATTTTCGGCATTAGGCAATTCAAGTAGAAGAATATTCTTGACTTCTTCTTTGATCTGTTTTAATACTTCAAAATCATTTTTATTCCATTTAAAAGGATTAGTCTTATATGTTCGTTTTAATTTAGATGTTAATCTTTGCCTTTTGAAGCAAGTTTCTTTATAAATTATGCAACACAATTAAGCAGTCCTAAAAATGATTGTAATTATTTTATATCTTTAAGTTGGTCTAAAAATTCAAGAATCTTCTTGGTTATGTGTTCTGCTAAGGATAATTTTTATTTATTAATATTCATTCCCACAAAGTCTATTTCGGTTTGGAATAAATTCACTTTCTCTTCAGAAATAATAATTACATGGTTATCTAATTCTAAATTAATCCTTTTAGGATGGTTTACATGTTCTACTTCAGTCTTGCTGGCTACAAGGATATCATCTATGTAAACTAGACAAAATTTGAGTAGGGTCTAAAAATATTATCCATTCGTCTTTGAAATACTTGAGGGGAATTCAAGTATTCAAATGGCATAACTAACCATTCATACTTTCCTTGGGGCACACTAAAGGCCGTCCATGCTATACTGTCTGGGTCCATCTTAATTTGCCAAAAACCTGACTTGCAATCAAACTTACTAAATATAATTCTATCTTTAATTAAATTGATAAGATTATTCTTGTCTGATATTTTATAAGAATCGAATTCACAATTCTTATTAAGGTGTCTATAGTTTGTGACCATACGTCTTTTTTATTTCTTTCGTTCAGACTCATTTTGAATCTAGAAGGCAAGGCTATTATGTATACTTTTGCTTTCTCTAACAGTGCCTAATTTAAGTATCTCATCTATATATTTTTTTAATTCTTCTCTATCTTCTTGTGAATATCTTTCCTTGTAAGTTCCACCATTAATAGTGGTATCTGGGTTAATAGAAATAATTTCACACTAACTTTGGTCTTTGTTCCACTTAGCAATGGGATTTTCTCTTAAAGTCGGCTCTGTTAATTTCCTAATCTTTTCTTTTTCTACTTTTATATCTATTTTCTTTTGTTTGGATATAGCTTGGGCCTTTAATAAGACTTGTTGGGCTTGATTTATAATTTCTTACTGTATAAGTGCTATTTTCTTATAACACTTTTGATCTGGACACTTACATTCTTTTTTAAGGGTTATTTCTTGGGCTTTTGATTGGTTTTTATGTCTAGGTCCACCATGCTCAGCTAAAGAACTCTGATGGGTTATTGGTCTATAAATGGGCTTGACCTGCATAACGTTGAAAATAGTATTGTGATCAATTAGAGGGACGATAATGTTAAACTCCTCTTTATTGCTAAGTAATATCTTATCATTATACTGGGTATAAGGATGATATTTACTAATAAAGTCTTGACCTAAAATAATGTTTCTCGTGAAACTATGATGGGGATCCATAATCCAAAACCGATGATTTGTAGTTTGTTTGTCTAATTTCCTATTTTGAAGAAAATATGAATAGTCTAGAAATATAAGGTGAATGGTTCCCCATTAGCTACCTTACCATGGATCGCATGCTTAGTGTCTTGAAAATATTCTTCAGGGAAGCCATTGGCCTTACAAATACTCTGCAAGCATCCTGTATCTATAAAAGTTGAAAGTATTTTAGTATAACCTTTGTGTTGTATAAGTAATTCTACAAAACAAGCATTAGATTTAATAAAAATTCCTAAATAATTCTCTTTAAGAATAGACATTCCTTTTTGGGAATTATCTATAATATCTATTAGTGTTAAGTATTTTGTACTACTTTGTGAGTACCTTTCTTCTTGATCATAGGAAATTTCCTTTTCCTTTTGAGTCTACATTATGTTTTAATCTCTTGACAATGTTTTTATTTATGTCTTGATAATAGAGTTTAATATCTTGATCTAACAGAGCATCATATTGGTTAGTATAAATTGCTCAAAATCTCCAACAACTTTTATAGTAGTGTAATTGACAAATAACACAAGCCATAAGTAGTTAAATTTGTATAGTCTCAAAACATTCTACACATCTAAAGTATTTCTTGCTATATTTTATTTTGAATGTGCAATAATATTCTTCATTGTAGTAACATCCAGGTATATATGTTAGTAACTGATGATTACTAATTATCCATCTTTTCTTAAACAAGGGGATCAATATACATTTATAGTTTTATACCAAGATTTTTCAAAATCTATATAATCGTCTTCTTGATCAGTTTGCATCATATATATATCTAGAGTATCTTGGGAGTCTTCATACTCATCAGTATTATTATTAGAGTCTTTTGAATCATTATTTGTGTATGCACTATAGATATTGGTATCATCATCATTTTCTATGTTTGATGTTTCTATGACATACAATATATCTAATTCTTCTTGTTGATAAACTTAATACTCTCTTTATCCTTTTTATTGGGACAATCTTTAGCAAAGTGTCCTTCTTTGCACAAGTCCAATATTCTTTAGTAGAAGTCTTAGATTGAGCTACTTTTTTTCTTTCCTATAATTAAGAACTTTCTTATGCTTGTTGGTATTCTTCTTAAAATATCGTCTTTGGTAAAATATATTTTTCTTGGCTCTAAAATTCCTTTCTCTAAAGGTATTAGATGGTCTGAATTTGTATTTCTTTGGAAAACCTAAAGGCCGAGCCTTTTGTTTTTAATATGGTTTATTCTTTTTGAATTTCCTATTCTTTAAATTCATCACCACATCCACGTTGGATTAGAGCAATGTCTCTTTCGTCTTTTATTGGAGGGATCTGTTTGAAAGTTTCTTTAATTAACTTTCCTTGAGTTATATCTCGTCTTTTATATACGATATAGTCTTTGGCAAAATTAATTCTTTTGCCAAGGGAGTTATTCTTAACTCCAGCAACTCCTGGCCAATTCTTGTATACATTGATTAAAATTTGTCCAATAACTGGTATTTTTCTAAAATATTTATCTTCTAAGGTCTCACCCAATTCTTTAAGTTGGTAGTATAGTTGTTCATAATTATTGCTATATTCATTAATCTTATCTAATTTGGAAATACTAATAAGAGCTAACTTAGTTTTTCTAAGTCTTGTTAATTGATTTTGAGCTAAATGTCCAGCTCCAATGAATTATGTCGTAAATAATTGTATATATCCTTCAATTGATCTTTTATCTTGATGTTCTTTCATTTTTTCAACTTTAGCTATGGATTATGCATTTGTAGTTTGGCTAAGGCTGTCTAAATAATTCCTATCAATTCTTCTAATGGATTGCTTAGTGTATTGTTTACATGAACTTGCATCCCATTGTTCATTAAATGAAAAACACATATTTATTTAATTACTCCATTCATATAAGGCTTTCTTTCTGTCTTAACCATTATCTAAATTAAGGTATATTCCAACTGGGTTTATGGCTTGACTTCCCATGGATTTAACTGGAGTAAAACTCTTGTCACTAGTTGATAAATCTTTTATATAATTAGGTTTAGTCTTTACTAGAGTATTTGAATAAATAGGAATATTTATTCCTATTAGTTAACTAAAAAGTCTTGGAGCATCGTTAAGCCTACTACTGGTTCCAATTTCTTGCTTAGCAGGACCTACTTGTGTAGCTGACATTAATCTTTCTTCTCCTTTTTCCATTAATATAACGTTTCTAAGAAGTTCTTTGGTATTCTTAGATTCTTTTAATTTTAATTTATGGTCTTTGGACATCATATTACATCTATCCTTGTCATGAAATCTAACATAATGGCTTCTGTTAAGATGTTGTTTAAATGTCTTCATGTCAAATTATGAGGGTTCATGCCCAAAGTTCTGGATTCTAACATTTTCTCTAACTAAGTCTTTTTGTTCAAACGATCTTTTAAGTATAATTACTGGATCTTGTCGTAATAAGATAGAGTTAGTCTTACTACTAAATTCTCTTTCTGAAGGATCACCGAGTATGGCTTCTTCCATATTTCTAAATTTAATTTCTTCAGTATTGGAGACTTTTACTAATAGTCTTATGAGGACCAAGCTGGATAGTAACGTTTCCAGTGATACTGTCTTGATTAATAAACAAAGGTCTATTTTGTGTAGTATTATTTCCTTGAAATTCAGGCAATTGCTAAAGAGTTTTATACCTTTCTCTCATAGGTCTAGTATTCCTAATACTGTAAGTATGATTGTAGTATGAATTATTGGTTCTAACCAATATTTCTTCATTAAGTCTACCACTAGGAATTCCTGGTTGCATTCCTTTATTGGAGAATTGGGAAAAATTCACATAACTTTGAAATTCTATATTGATATCAGAATCTGGGATAACATAGTCTTTATGGCGACTTGCATATATGATTAACTTAAATTGTTTGGTTGTGTCTATGCTTACCATAAATGCCGGAATGATATTAAAGTATCGTATATTGTCTGACATTTCTAATTGGGCTATCACAATAAGACTTTTCTTAAAATCTTTTCATCATTTATCTATTGAGTAACATAATATGTTGATATTATTTTAGGGTCTATGTAAACCTTGGATTCTTGCTTGAAAGAGCCAAAAGGTTAGGAACTGGAATTTTCTATCAGTTCCCCTTGATCTTAGCCATTCCGAGTAAAAAATTTGAATCTCGGTGTTGATGTAAAAAATTAGATTATATCTAATTATTTAATCACAGATAAAATAAAATGAGACAAAGAAATTTTAAAGTGGTTCAGCCTTATAAGAATGGCTTACGCTCACTGTTTCTGTTATTGCTGACTGTTTGAGAATTCTCGATTACAAGTTTTTGCAAGAAATTCCGGTCCCTTCTCAATGAGGATAATACAATGTATTTATAGCCTTAAGGCTATAATGTGAAAGGGTAATACATTCAATGCCCCTTAAGCGTATACATCTGTATGATAATAATAAGCATTTAATGCGCAGTCAATCTGTTGGTTATACTGCTATTAATGCTTTGTTCGAGGTGCAGCTCGGACCGCCTAAGTTCCTCGGTACTCAAAAGTTCCTCGTACAGTTCTTGTTGGTTGGGGCGTCTGAGTTGATCGGGGAAGCAGAGTTCCTCGTTGCAGTATGGTTCCTCGGAGTCAAGGTGTTGTTTGGAAGTGTTTGTTGTTGCCACACAGATTGCCACGTGTCTTCACTCAATTGAGCCATGTCAGTAGACTAAATTTGGTATCAACAAAAGCCCCCAATGTTTCATAGTTCGAAATTTGAGGAGTGTGGAACATTTTTTCTCGAAATATGGCGGTTTTAAATGGTTATCCTGAAATTTAGGAGTATTTTCTTTTGTATTTATTTCTCCTTCCAAATTCGTAGAATCGATCTTTTTTTAATTTTTCTAACTGCTTCGATTCCCGCGCCCTTTTTGTTTTTTTAGCCACCGGTAACGTAACCGTCTCTTTTTGTAATCATTATTTTTACCCTTTCCCAAGGCAAAGTATTTAAACGTTGCATAAAATCCCATCGTCTTCTACTTTTTCAAATATGTCTCTTTGAGTTTTCCATCGTCTCTCTCTCCTGTGCGTTAATCTCTTTCATCATTTATTGTCAACAGACTCATCCCTTTCCTGTAAGATTTTCTTCTTTCTCTTGATTTCCTTCTTTCATCATGGTTTATCCTGTAGAATCGATTGATAAGTTTCGCTCTGATTTCTCTATTCCCTCATGGGTTATTTTGGAAGAGCTTTCTGAGCCTTCAGACTATTTTCGTTTGGCTGAGGGACATTGGTTCCCCAGTCTCTTTGTCGTTGAGTGTGGCTTTTCTTTTCCCCCAAACCCTCTATGTCTGGAATTCTGTCAATACTTTGACGTGGTTCCTTCAAGAATATCCTCCAATACGTGGAGAATAATTAACGGTGTTTATAGATTAAATCAAATTCATGGAACTCGTATAGGAATTCCTGAAATTATGTTTTGTTATAGATGGGCTGTGGGCGATAATACTTTTTATTTAAAAACTAGGTTTTTAAATAGAGCTTTAGTGGTCAATCTCCCGGATGCCAATAAGGACTACTTTGAGCACGGGGTTGTTATGAAAAATTGGCAACACCCTCCATTAACTGGAGATGATGTTTACCAGGGTCCCAGATGTCCTCCCTATGGCAATGGGATAGATTGTTTTTATTTTATTTTTAAAATTATGCTTCCTTTGTGTTTGATAAAATGTGCCACTGATATTTTAATTTTGATTTATTTGCAGTTGACAACAAAAGAAAATATCCGAAAGAGGCAGACGTTAACATAAGGCATTTAAAACTTATCTGGAGTTTGCATCAGACTGTTGCCGACGAGCATATTAGGTCAGCTTCATATTTGCTGCAGTACAAGAGTTACACCTCCTCTTTTACCACTCGTCCGGTGATAAGCGACGCAGAACCAATACCAGCCTCTACAAGTTCTTCACCTGAGTCACATATTCCTTTGAGTGAAAGGATGAAGAAAAGAAGACCTCCTACCCTTTTTGAGAAATCTGCCTCTGGTGCTGGAGAGGCAAAGAGAAGTAAGCTTGATGTCCCAGGAGAGGGGACAAAGAAAATTGATGCACCTCCTTCAGCTGTTCCTGTGAAGGTGTCGAGAAGCCCCCAGTGGCCTCGAGCAAGGTTGCTGCTCCAAGCGAGGTGATTGTCATTTCTCTGACTAAGACTACATCGTTAGTCGAGAAAGTTAATGCTCCTCTGAGGAGGCTGAAGAAAAGCTCCTCTATCAATTTGGTTGAATCCATCTCTCAGCCCCCGACTAGTGGTGTTCCCACTTTTGTTCCCCCGAGCTCTGCTATGAACTCGGTGAAGACTTGGATCATTCTCGAGATCCAAGGTATTAAAGAAAACCTTTCTCGGGACACGGTTACCACATTAGCAGCTCGTCATATTGCTTCTGTAAGTCCTATGGTCTTAAATTTTCATTCTTTCCTTTTTGTATCTGTGCACTGACTTTCTTTCGTTTTCTTTTCACAGTTGGTGAGCTGTTTTAATACAATTTTGAAGAAAGATGAAGCTATTAAAGCTTCAAGCTCCTCGTCTGGTGTAGAGGAAGCTTTGATGGTCCTGGCGCGGTCTCTGAAAGATTCTCGTCAGAAATATGATGATGATAAGGCAATTTGGGAGAAAAGGCTTATCTCGACCGAGCAGGAGAAAGCTCAGGTTATTGAGGTCTCCAAGGTGTTGGAGAAAAAAATAAATGATTTGGAGGAGAAGAATAAAGAGCTCGAAGGGAAGCTCAAAAATGTTGGGGAGCTTGAAAATAAGCTCAAGACTGCTGAGGAGGAGTTGGGTCAACTTCGGGAAGTAAGTCGTCAGAAGGAGGAAGTTGAGAATAAATTGAAAGCTACTGATGATCTTCTTTCTGAGAAGCTTTCCTCGGACAAGACAAAGAGAAAATTGGCTGTCAAAAAATCTTTCAGCGCCGGCTGGGATAAAGGGTGGAATAAATGTTTGGCTGCCATGATGTCGCAAGTGGAATATGGCAGCCTCAAATACTTTAGAGATGGATGGGTCGCTGCTCTGCAAGAGATGAAAGTTGATGAAAATTCTGAACTATTTCAGCGACACATCCCGGGCCCCTTTCCAACTCCTGAAGAAGAAAAAGAGGACGAAGCTGCCTCTGAGAAATCTTCCATGGTGATCGGAGATCAAATTTCTCATCCCCCAGCTATCCATCCCACTGGCGAGGAACTTCAGCTACCCGTTACTTCATCCGAGCAACCTCCAGCACTTCCTGAGCAACCCTCTGTTCCATCCGAGCAACCTACCTCCTCGTCCCAGCCTCCCGAGAAAGTTTTGGGAGACAAGGAAAAGGTGTAGAGTTGTTCGGATTTCTCTCTATTTTATTTTTCTTTGTCAAATGTAATTCTAAACTTTGTACTTCTCCTTTATGATGTAATAAAATTTGAACTTTTGCTTATGCATACTGTTGATTCTCTTCTTCATGCTCTGTTTGTACTCTTATTGTTCATTGCTTTTTCTTCCTTTACTAGTTTCTTTCCAGGATGGAATTATTGTCTGCTCATGATTCAAAACTGTTAAGGCAATGCAATGAGAATTTCAAAGCTCGTCATACAGACATGAGTGCAGCTCAAATCATTGACATCCTCGGCCAAGGTGCTTCAGAGCAAGCAATTGAAGCCTATCAGTATTTAAAGTGCCTGCTCGACCATGCAGTGGATAACAACGTAGCATACTATGATATGATTGAAGATCTCCAAGGCACTCTTGAAGAACTTCAGCAACAATATAAGGAATCTACTGCCCTTTTGCACGAGGGGTACGAGAAGAAGTATCAGCAAATCAGTGCCGATAAGGGATATGATAAACGGTTTGATGCTTATAATGTGAGGGAAAGAACTTTGAAGGCTGAGGTGGAAGAGCACAGATGGATAGCTGAGTTGTTAGAGCAAGAAAATAATAACCTGCAAAGAGAGATGTCTCAGTTGAAGTCTGCAGCTGCCACCTCAAGCGCTTTGGTCCCTGTGAACGACGAGGGAGTCTCTTTCTTGGAGGTCAAAAACGCCAACCTGAGGGATGAGTTAGAAACCTTGAAGAGGTCTGGCCCTTCTACATCTACTCGAGGATGAGCAAGAGCTCCTCGGGGACGAGCAAGAGCTGCTCGGATTTCTATCGAGGAACAGAGAACTCAATATGCTCTAGAGAACCAGGCCTTCCAACTGATGGCAAAGAACCAGGCATTGGCTGAGATGTCTAAGAAGATCAGGAGTCTGGACGAGCAGCTTTCTGTGCAGAAGTCTGTCTTAGAGAATTAAGAACTCTTTATAAAAAATCTTCACGAGCAACTGGAAAGATTGACATATCAATTCCACAAGCAGCCCAAAGAATTCTGGATGGATGGCTACAACGAGGCTCTCTGCCATTTGGATGATCGTATCCAAAATGAAAATAATGAGGGTTACAAACAGGGATGGTTGAATGCCTTAGGTGTACTGCAACTGGAACATGGTCATTACCTGTGGGATTACCATAATCCTGGGCTGCTCGACCTACCAGTGCCACCATTCAAGCTTGATATGAGTTGGATCCCTGCTCGGGCCATCCCTCGGTGTTTGATTTCCAAATACCTTGGCGATTACAATCTCCATTCCAATGTTGAGATATCTCGTCCCGAGCGCCTACTCGATCGACCATCTGTGACGAGCATCAGGATGCTTAAAGATCTTAACTTCATAAATTCTCCTTATACTTTAAATGATCCACCTGCTGGCGAGGAACCTGTTTCAAAAGCAGAGGGGAAGAAACCAATATAATAGGAATCTTGATGTAATAAATTTGTATTTCATTCTTGATGTATTTTGTTCTACATTTAATGAAATAATTTTATTTACAAATCTTGACTGCCATTGTCTTGTAATCATAAAACACTTTACATCTGTGCATATATATCTGTTAAAAAGATAACAACATTGTGTTATTTGTTGATCAACTGGAGTTCGTTAAAACTTATTGTCGACCTACCGCATTAGAAGCTTGGGTATCAGAAAGTGCGAAAACTCTACCCTATCTGTCTTGATCCTTCTTTGCACTTGAAGGCTTTATCAGAACCCTTGCTTGGTTTGGGCAGTCTTTTATCTGATGTCCTTTCTGTCCACATCTAAAACAAGCTCATGAATCTTTATAACAAGGTCATCCTCCATGCATCTTTCCACATTGCTAACATGTCTAGTTATTATACTGTCTGTTATCACTAGATCCCCCAATGTTGGATGTGTTCCTAAAAAATTTCTATTATTAGGGTTCTTTCCTTTTTGTTCCCCAAACTTCCTCTTACCATCTCTAATTCGATTGTACTCCTCACCTCCCCTCTCAGCTATTGTAACCTTAGTCACGACGTCAATATATAATGTTAACTTTAGGATGGTAATTCGACTACGAATATTCAACCTTAACCCACGTTCAAACTTCTTTGCTCTTAAACATCAGTTACTACAACATGACGTGCAAAATGTGATAACTCAGTAAACTTTGCCTCTTATTGACTAACCGTCATATTCCCTTGCACTAGACTCATGAAGTCAGCTGCCATTTCGTCTTTCACAGTTTCAGGAAAATATTTCTCATAAAAGATTAATAAGAAATCATTCCAACCTATGTAAGTATGGCTTTCCTCGTGTATTCTCTTAGTCATTCTCCACCAATATTCAGCCTCCCCTTCTAACATAAATGTTGTAAATGACACCCTTTGTTCATCGGTACACTTAAGAACATCGATTATCTTTTCCATCTGTATCACCGAACTTTCTGCTTCGGTGGGATTAGGAGTACTTTTAAAAGATGGAGGATTTAACTTCTTGAACTGTTCAATAGTACATCTACTTAGTTCAAGATTCTTTGGTACTCCATTGTTCACCTGCTGCTCCACAATCTTTGCTAGACTTTCAATTGCCTTGTATGCACCTTCCTGTCCTTCTATACTCGAATCACTAGTTCCCATTGATGATCTTCTCTTGGTCATTTTCTACAGTCATGGTCAAACGTAAGATCTACTATAGTATATCAATATTGAAAACTAAAAGACCAATTATAAATAATATAACACATAGGGAGGGTTATCACATAATACTATCTCCTAAGGATGGAAATATAAAATCTATAATGTTCGAAACCTATGTTCAGTAGTCGACGGGTTCATAACCTATACTCTGATACCACCTCTGTCACGACCCCGACCCAAAAATCGTAGGGAACGAGTTTTTGACATGCCACCAAGGCATCCAATATTCTGTCATTAAAATTTTTCTTTTAAAATATATGTAGCGGAAGTATAATCACATGGTTATGAATCGTAAAATACTGAAGGTGAAGGAATTACATCATCAGAGCTTTCTAAAGGAAACTTCATTTATATTAAAATATCCAGCAGTTACAACTTAACAGAAATTTTAAAGCCTTTTAATTAAAGAGCCAAACATCCTTTATCTAATAAAATTGAATTCTACTTAATGTAACAAAAAGAGCTCTAAAAGCTAAATCTTCAACATAGTCCCCTTATGTTCCATCCGCTTGCCTAATTATTTCCTGAAGTTTTTTTAATTATAAAACATCAGCTAAAAGCCGAATGAGATTCAATCTCCAAATATTCCAAGGTTTTCAAAAAATAGATACCTATTCAATTTAGAACAGAAGGTATATACATAGAGATAGGAATTTCAAGTAATATATATAAAGTAAATGACAATATATTATTCAGAATAAACAGTTCGGAACAGAGGAGATAAAAAAATTGAGCATATGTCAATTATTCAGTTTTAGTGGCCATGTACGCTCTAATACCCAGACAGATAGTGTTACCAAATGTTTCCACCCGGTAACATCACAGACAGATAATCATGATTTCTGGAACAACGCCTTGTTTAGGGCACACCAGCGATAAACCAGCTGGGAAGGTACCACCCAAATATTTCCACCCGGTAGTCAAGGCTAATATAGTAAGAGAGTTTCCATAGGCCGAATCAATAATTTCAGAATTCAAATCAGATGTTTATATGGAGAGATATAAACATATAACAAACGACGAAATCACCGGTATCATATGTATTTTGAGAATAAAAGCATTTCACAAATTATACATAGTTTGCATAATATAATCAAAATGCGCAAGAAATTGCTTAGAGTACTCACCTAAAATAGAGGTCGAAATTATAGATAATGAGTCTTCGATCGCACGTTAATCTAACAAATACGATAAAGGTTTAAGTATACATTCTAAACAAGATCCAGTCTACATATTGTATTTTAATAATAACTTGTTTCAAAGGATTTCTAATACCCATTTTCTTAACTTTTAAAACTCATTGATCGTAATTAAAGGATTCAATTCATAGTTCTTCCTAATCAGTCGGTTCCTAGTAGAGATGGAGGGTCACAGGGGCACCGCTTAAATACCATCTCCTCTAGACATAGCATTTCCGGATTCATTCCCAGTAGAGATGGAGGGTCACAGGGGCACCACTTAAATACCATCTCGTCTAGACAGAATTTCACCGGGCCTGACTTTGGAATTACTTAAATGGGATTCCATACTAACGAGCAATTACTTTTAAAAAATCATTTTTAAAAGCGTATATACAATTTCAAACAAGTTTAGATGAAAATAAAATCAACTTGGATTTCTTCTAAACTTTAAGTTTTGATTAGTGAAGTCCTTAGTGTATTTTACCAGCATAACTACTAAGTAAAGCTATAAAACACAAAATTAAAACTATAAAAATACATTATAACGTTTAAATAAAATCATACCTACTAAATGAATTCTTTTTTCGAAATTATAGAACTCCTTCTTAAGATATTTTCCAAGCTTTCTATCACTCTTTCTTACTATAATTCTCAAGGAATTGGTGTGAGTTTCAAATGAACCATAAGGCCCTATTTATAGGTTTCCAAATGTATTACGGTGTTGACACGTGTCAAATGACTAAGCTTTTTGGAGTGGTGATTCAATGCCGAGGTGTCGCATACCGGAGTGGTCTTGCAGTGTTAATATCACCAAATGATGACAAGTGTTTTAGCTTTCTCTCTAAAGACGACATGTGTAAGGTGGAGGTGACCAGCACGTGGTGGAAAGGTAATAGGGGTATAAGGGTCATTTCACACATGAAGAGTATTTTGGTAATTTTACACTATATATTTTGAATATTTCTTAGAGGTCCTTGAAAATATTTTATTTACAAAATGGCCCATTTTATATTTTTATTTTTGTCCTTAAATTTTCATAAAATTATATTTTCTACCCCAAAAATTATTGTTTACCTTAAGATATGTCATAAGACTTCGATTTGATCCAATTTACAGTTGATTCTTCGTAATTAAAAATGGGGTTTGTTATATTGATAGCCTATAATACCACATATCTAATAATACAACATCTATAAGATAATAAGTAACACATGAGTGTAAAAACAAACTATATACATATGAGCATATAAAAGCGGGGTAATTACATAGTATGTACTCAATTAAGATTAAGCGATCATTATATGGATTGATACAACCTGGAAGAATGTGGTATAACCACCTTAGTAAGTACTTGGTGAAATAAGGGTATGTTAACAATCCTATATTTGCTTGTGTATTCATTAAGAAAACAAAATCTTAATGTATTATCACTGCAGTATATGTCAGTGATAGAAATATTATTAGTACCCCATGAAAGCTTAGAAAAGCTTCTTAATATTTAAAGAAAGAATCTAAGATGAAATATTTTAGCAAAATAAAATATTCTCTCGACCAACAAATCGAACATAGCTCAAGTGGAGTCCTTATCCATCAAATAAATTAAGTGAAAAAGTCTTAAAGTCCTTTAGTATGGATAAATTTCATCAATTGAGTTCTCCAATGGTTATTAGTATTGGGGATCAATATAAGTGAAATAAAAAAAAATTACCCATCTTCGATTAAGCAAACAAAGGAAAGAGATAAAACCAAAACTAGGCCTGAAGAACACACCTATGGTTTAGAACATAATACCTTTACGGATCTGGTTGTTAACGCGACGCAAAATGTGTGCAATGTATTTATCTATAGCTCAAGTGCAAGTTGATCACTCAATTAATACCCGATAAGTCGGGGTCGAATTCGCAGGAAATAGGACGAAGATCATGACGAGAACTACAATGAAGGCTTCTAAAACTTAGTTATCGATTCTCGAGAAAAGAAAGAAGAGGTGATGATTTTTGTGAACGTTTGTACTAAACTAAAGGAACCTATCTTTGCGATTTAATTAAAAAAAAGCAAAAACTGTAATTTTGATTTTTAAAAGTTATATGAGAAAAGTGGGGTCGGGATCCAATCCCCCAAACTGTCGGTATTTTCATTAGATATAAAATTTTCAATAATTATATATGAAATTAGAAGAAAACATCAATTTCATCAAAGCACTAAATATATGAAAATTTTACTCCACACAATATTTAGTTGATAATTAATTTGACATGAAGAGATTGTTGACACACGTACTATATCCTCAAACACTCCGGTTGCCTACGACAAACGGAGTTAAGGGACCTATAATATTATTCTCGATAAAATATCAAACCCAATAATTATATATATAATTTTATCCGACATTATATCCAACTCATCTACCTAGGGTGGGTTCCTATACCCCAATTCACTAATAATTTATCCGAACATGCTTAAGTTAACTACACATGCATTAATGAAGTTGCATGAAGACATGATGATTGAATAATAAACAAAAAGCATGTAAATATTATTACCAAAATTGTAGAGAAGGAAGAACATGCACAAACCAAGCTTTGGGATAAAATCGAAAAAATACTAGTTCTTGATAGGTGTTTACATGCATGAAAAGTAAAACAATTGATCCTTAATATCCATCCGCTTCTCTAGCCTTCTAAGTAATGATAATTAGACTATATGACTCTCCTAATAGCTAATTGCATAAGTCCCAATTCGTTTAGAAGAGTCCTCTAACTACCAAACTCTTTAGGATAAAAAATAGGCATAAATAAAAATCTCGTTCGCCCTAAGCCTACCCCAATCCATTCGTCAGGCGAACGTGTTCCTCCAAGGCACCCTAACCAATTCGGCCCTTAGGTCTGCTTAAGATGCCTTATTTGGGTCATTTTTTCTTATTTGAACGTTGTACCCCTGGATTCTCATTTCAACTTCAAATGTGCGTAAGTTCTTCATCGTAGCTCGAATTTGGGGGTGTTTCGTCCAGCGTGATCGCGACATCGAATTATTTGACTTTTCAGTTGTCTCCTCCCCTTCGTTTTGGCTGAGAAATTATGAAAATGTCCTTATCGTTCATTTTTTTTTAATTCTTTCACCGTTTCGATTTTTCCCTCACAACCGGTTGCATGAAATACCTATAAAACAAGAGAGAAATACACAAAATACGAAATACTCGCCAAAAAGGGTTAGTAGCATAAATATGGGATAAATACGATCTAAATACACTGCAAGGGACCATAAAAATACCGAAATTAAGGGGATAAATATGAAATATTTATGCCTAATCAAATCCCTCTAACTTAGAATGTTGCACGTCCCAAACAATGTAAAAGAATGAGAGCATGGGTTTAAAGAACTTCTAAACAACTAATATGATAGGGTACCTCTTTCGTAGGCAGGTGATCATTTAGCATTTGCAACAAACTATTAAACCCTTGGGTTACCTTAGTAGGACGAGTAGTGTCTTGTGAGGATTTGTAGTGAATTTATTCACAAAATTCATTTTTGGATGACTCAAAGAAAATATAAAAATAATTAAAAATGAACAATTTAAATTTCAAAAAAATAGTCACTTCAAATTTTTATTCGATAAATATCAATTCATAGCGTGTGTGTGCGAAGCCAAAAATTAAACCGGTAACTTCCACCGATTGATCATTACGTTATTTTTTGAAAATTCACTTTGATTCAATTTCTCACGGAATACACTCACAAACGAATCACTCGAACTGCGGCTATTTTCTCTTGATGTGCGTAATGGAACACGAGTTCATGCACACAAATTGAAAGATGAAAATATTTAGGGTGAGAGGATCTCATGAACGAATTGCGATCATTAGAAAACGAAAAAAATAACATTATTTATTCGCATCGTCTTATCTCTTGTCTCTTTATTATCGTTTCGTGTTTTGGCTCTCACGCGATAATTAACTTCGTTATTTGGACTCGATTAGAAAATTTTGGGTTAAGGTGTTTTGGGTAATAATGGAAAATTTTGGAGTTGAAATTTTTTCTTGCAATGTTCGTTGGAACTTTTTCGGGCTTTTTGCTCGTTTTCTCTTCCTTTTCCTTATATTTTTCATATTTTTAAAAATTTTCTTTCTATTTTTGTACGAGATTTTTTTTCTTGCTCCTTTTTATATACCATTTGGACTTAATGGATTAATTTTCAGTTTTCACAACTCCGAGCTAATTGGGTTTTTCTAGTCAATCAAATGAAATTGGGCTGAAATTGGCTTGCAAAAATGATGATTTTTTTATAACTTTTTATAGCTAATATTTTTTTGGGTTAACAAACGATGGCCTAACTTTATTTATCCAAATTAGTAATTATTTTTCCATTTGTGTTTCGAGTTTAAGTTTTATTTTGAGATAATTTTGACGCATTTTTAAAATATTATTTCACATTTTTTCCTAACCGATCAAAACAATGATTTAGAGATCATCAACGACTCGTTTATCACTGAAAAGAACTTTGAGTTAACCTCGTAAAAATTTGATCCCTAGGATGTGGCTAGTTTCTCCTAAGTCCTTCATATCGAATTGACTAGATAACCACACACTTACACTAGACAATGTATCTACATTATTTTTGATAAAGAGAATATCATTTGCGTAAAGTACAAAAAATACCACCACACTTTCGTCATTCTTCTTATACACACAAGTATCATCCATACATTTATTAAAACCAAGAGATTTGATTACCTGATCAAATCAAATATTCCAAGACCTTGACTCTTGCTTAAGTCCATAAATAGATCTTTTAAGCTTGCATTCCTTACTTTCTTGGCCCTTTGCTATGAATCTCGTGAGTTATGCCACATAGATGCACTCATCGAGATTACTGTTTAAGAACACTATCTTAACGTCCATTTACTCAATCCCGTAATCGATATGTGCAACAATGAATAAGAGAATCCGAAATCATGGCTATCGACGAAAAGGTATCCTCATAATCTCCCCCTTTTACAAAAATTCATGCCTTGAAGGTTTCCACGTTCCCTTTACTCCTCTCTTCCTCTTATAAATCCACTTGCACCCTGTGGGTTTTATCCCATCCAACAAGTCTACAGATTCCCACACTTGATTCAACTACATCGAATCCATCTTGGTATCCATAGCCTTTAGCAAAATCTTGGCATCCTTGTCTTGGAGTGCCTAGTCATAGGTATTGGGATCCAGTCCGTGTTCCTTTGGGACTTCACCAAAGTTCTCTCAGAAATACACTAACATATCACGCTGATGTTTGGCCCTCCCACTATGATGCAGACCCACTTGTGTTCCAGTATAAGAGACGTGTGAATCTTGATAATCGACAATGTTCCCACTATGATTCGGTAGTTTACTGTCGATATCTGGTTGTATTTCATCATGTGCGGGTGATCCCAAAACATTTTCTTGCTCTTGTCTTCTTATCTCTCTCGCAATATAATCTTGCTCTTGGGATTGTGATCAATCATTTAATTTTCCTCCGAGAACCTAGCATTGTTGCTAACAAATACTTTTTGCTCCTCGGGATCATATAATTTCACACCTTGGATCTTTTGGGGTATCCCACAAAGAGACATACATTCGTCCTTGATTTCAACTTCCCCGTCTTCTTTCTCATCACGTGTAACGGGTAACCCCATATTCGAACATGAGATGGATTTGACTTTTTCCCTTCCATAGTTTTATAGGAGTTAAAAAGAAATTTTTAGATGGAACTAAGTTCCATAAATATGTATCCGTCTCTAGTGCATCGCCCTAAAAGGAATCTGGCAGATCTGAATAACTCATCATAGACCTAACCATATCGAAAAGAGCCATGTTCCTTTTTTTTGGTACATCATTTTGTTATGGAGTGACTGGTGCAAACAACTGGCACTACATCATATATCGAAGATGGCCACGACCCTGGGCTGTGAACAGGGCCACAGGTCATAGACCTAGGCCGTGACCATTTTTGCATAACTAAAAACCGTGTTCATGAACCGCATCCATGATCATAAACGAGGGTCACTGTTTCTTCCGTGGGATAATATTGGTTCGATGGTCACAAAAATAATCTGTGACTCCATGGTCATGAACTTGGGCCATTACCATGGGTGGGACAATATTAAAATTGGATCACATCCCATATTTGTGACCCCCCATTTAAAAAAAATAAATGGTCATGGTCAGGGACCGTGGACATTTATATATTTATTTATTAAAAATTTGGAATCACGAATTTGGGTCTTGACCATATTCATTTAATAAAATAAATCAGATTTAGTTTATACAGCCCCTGCCCCAAAAAAACTTGTATATAACAAGAAATTTATATCAAATTAAGCAATATTGTAACCATGGAGTTGACAATTCAAAGTAAAGCCTAAAGGCATGCTAAAAACCTATTAAGGGCCTGTTTTTAAGCCTAAATCTACATATATAAATTATCGCCCTATTCTAAAACTGCGAGTCTGATGATTACGCCGTCGGTTCCCACGAGTTATATTAATCCCGTGCGAGGTGTTCGTATCTGTTACGGGGTCGTTTGGGGGTTGTTTTGGGCTTTCACCTCTCAAAGGCATATTATTAAGCCTAAGTTTAGATATTTGCAAATTATCATTATATTCTCAAATCGAGAGTCGCGTGACTTCACAATCAGTTCCTACGACTAACATTGGTACCGATCCTATGCGATGTGTTCGTGCCTTTCAAGGTGCCATTTGGGGGTTGTTTCATGCTTCCACCCTCTAACGGCATGTTTTTAAGCCCAAGTCTAGATATTTTGATATTATCAACATATTCTCAAACTAAGAGTCCCGTGAATACACGATTAGTTCTTACGAGTTACATTGGTCCCGTGCGAGGTATTCGTATCTCTTACGGGGATATTTTGGATTTTTACCTTTTAAAGGCATGTTTTTAACGCTAAGCCTTAGGTTTGCAAATTATCATCAAATTCTCAAATCGGGAGTCCCTATGTAGTCAGATCCTACCAGTTACATTGGTCCTATGCGAAGTGTTCGTGTTTTTTACGGGGCCGTTTGGGGGTTATTTTGGATTTTCACCCTCTAACGGCATGCTTTTTAAGCCCAAATCTAGATATTTATAAATTATCATTATATTCTCAAATAGAGAGTTCCATGACAACGCGGTCAATTCGTATGAGTTACATTGGTTTTGTAAGAGGTGTTCTTGTTTTTTAGGGTATAGTTTGGAGGTTATTTTGGGTTTTTACCTATTCAAGGCATGTTTTTAATCATAAGTCTTGAGATTTGCAAATAATCATTATATTCTCAAATCGAAAGTCGCGAGACTGAGCCGTCAATTCCTACGAGTTACATTAGTCATGTGTAAGGTGTTCGTCTCTCTTACGGGGTCGCTTGTGGTCTGTTTTTAGTTTTCATATGTTAAAGGAAAGTTTTTAAGCCTAAGTATAGATATTTATAAATTATTGTTATATTCTCAAATCGGGAGTCCTGTGACTTCGCAGTCAGTTTTTACGAGTTACATTATCCGGGTGTGATGTGTTCATGTCTCTTACGGGTCATTTAGGAGTTATTTTAGGTTTTTGCCAGTTAAAGGCATGTTTTTAATCCTAAGTCAAGATATTTTCAAGTTATCATCATATTCTCAAACCTATCTCGTGGCCAGTTCCTAAGAGTTGCATTGGTCCATGCGAGGTGTTCGTGCCTCTTACGGGGCCTTTTGGGGGATGTTTTGTATTTTCGCCCTTTAACGATATATTTTTAGCCTAAGTCTTGAGATTTGAAAATTGTCATCATATTCTCAAATTAGGAGAGTCCCATGACTATGCATTGAGTTTCTATGAGTTGCATTGGTACCGTGCGAGGTGTTTGTATCTCTTACGGGGCCGTTTGGGGGATGTTTTGGGTTTTAACCCTTTAGCGACATGTTTTTAAGCCCAAGCTTATATATTTGAAAATTATCACTATATTCTCGAACTGAGAGTCTCGTGACTATGTCGTCAGTTCCTACGAGTTACAGAGGGCCTGTGCGAGGTGTTCATGCCTCTTACGGTGACGTTTGGATGTTATTTTGAGTTTTTGCCCCTATTTTAAATCACATCTTAAGATTTGAATATTATCACCATATTCTCAAATCGGGAGCCTCGTGACTAGGGGGCCAATTCTTACGAGTTACATCGGTACCGTGCAAGGTGTTTGTGTCTGTTACTGGGCCGTTTGGGGGATTTTTTTTGCTATTTTGCGTGTTAAAGGCATGTTTTTAAGCTTTAGTATAGATTACTATTCTAAAAGGCGCGCCTAGGCTTAAGGTTTGGGAAAAATGGGCCACCTTGACACCTTATTCTTGGTAAAAGGCTTAAGACACTTTTTTTAAATTAAAAATGCTTTAGTGAAACGATATCGCCTTTTAAAGACTTTTTTTTAAAAAAATCGGACCAATATCTCATTTAAAAGACAAATGATATCCCAAACCTCTCTACCTCTTGTCCAAAAACAAGCGCGTTTTTTTTTTTGTTTTTTTCTTAGTATTTAAAAAAAAAGTATTTTAGTTTGCATATATTCAGAGATATTTTAAGGTATGTACCATTTTATTATTTTTAATAGCATTGTTATAGTTAAAAATGTTAAAATACATTAAAAAAATGCCTAAACGCCTTTTCATGCCTTTTTACGCCTAAGACTTGCCTAGGCTTTTAAGGCTTAAGGCTTGGCTTCCACGTCTCCGTCACGCCCCACGTTTTATAGAACCTTGGTCTAGATATTTGCAAATTGTCGTAATATTCTCAAGACGGGAGTCTCGTGACTTTGCGGTCAGTTCCTACGAGTTACATTAGTCCCGCACGAGGTGTTCGTGGCTCTTACGGGGCCGTTTGGTGCTGTTTTACATTTTCGTCCTCTAACGACATGTTTTTAATCCTAGGCCTTGATATTTCCAAATTATTATCATATCCTTAAATTGGGACTCCCGTGACTATACGGTCAGTAGGGGTGGACAAAAAAAAGATCGACCCGATTGACTCGATTGAACCGGACCGGACTGGACCCACTTTTATAGTCTTTTTTATAAATCGGTCCTAATTCGGTCCTAAATTAAGAGACCCGAAATATTCGGTTCGGTCTAAAATATCAATTGTAAATTCGGTCTTGAGACCGGACCGGACCGTTTAATTAAATATTATATAATATATATTAATTTTATTTTATATAAATATCTCATATACTAAACCCTAAAGAATAAAGACACAAGAGATAAAAAAAGCCACGGCCGCTCTCTCCTCTCCTCATTTCATTTTAGTCTTCATCTTCTCTTCCTCTCTCTCTCCAACTCGACCGCTCTCTCCTCTCCACACTTTTCTTCCTCTGTCTCTCCAACTCTCCGGTCGGCGGTCGGTCGATCACCACACCACCATGAACATACGATCTGGTACTCTGAACACCAGATCCACACCAGTTGTTCCTCCGATTGCGATGCATTACTCCACAACAGGAGCGATTGTTTCGGCGAGTAAAGAGATAGCCATGGTTTCTCCGACGGTTGCGACGAACAACTCCACCGGTCCTATACCGGCGACGTCGAGAAAAGAGATAGTGGTAACTATATGCCCTATTTTTTATGTTATACGAGTACATAAAAGCTTTGTTATATGAGTACATCGTGGTAACTATATGCCCTGTTTTTATGATCAATTATTTTGGTCAGTGGTAACTATGAACATGTTTGGTTTTTGATTTTTGATTTTGGTTTGGTTTTTGATTTTGACAAGGTATTGCATCAGGTATTCATCCACTGGATCTGTAAAGAGAATAACTTGCACCAACATGATTTTCAAAAATAAAAAATAAGTTCAATTATATGATAAATACAACAATTCAAGACGATCGAAATATGATAAATTTCTAAACTATACCTCGTAGTTTTTCTTTGTACGCCTCTCAAGGAATGGAGATTTCTTTAACCGTTCCTTGCTGGTTCCTATAATGTAGAAGATATACTTTTGACATGATCTCATTCTTGAGATGCACTGATCTAGAGATGTCAATTTACCATACGAATTTTTTAAATATAAAAAATGGACCGAATATTAACCGAACCGGACCGAAAATAGCCTAGACCGATTAAATAGGCTAAACCGATTAAATCGGTCCGAATTCGGTCTTCTCAAATATAGGACCGAATAATTCGGTCCAACGCCTAAAATGATCTAAAACCGGACCGGACTGGACCGTGCCCACCCCTAACGGTCAGTTTCTACGAGTTATATTTGTCCCGTGTGAGGTGTTCATGCCTCTTACGGGACCGTTTGGGGGTTTGTTTTGCATTTTCGCGCTTTAACGACATATTTATAAACATAAGTCTTGAGATTTGTAAATTATTATCATATTCTAAAATCGGGACTGCTGTGATTACGCCGCCAGTTCATACGAATTACAATGGTCACATGCGAGGTGTTCGTGTCGATTACGGGTCCTTTTGGGGTGTGTTTTGGGGTTTTTCCCTCTAACATTATGTTTTTAGGCCTAACTTTGGATATTTAAAAATTATCGTCATATTCTCAAATCGGGAGTCCCGTAACTAAGTGGTCAATTCCTACGAGTTATATTAGTCCCTTACTAGGTGTTCGTGCCTCTTACGTGGCCATTTGGGATTTTTTTGGCATTTTTCCATTTAATGACACGTTTTAAACTTAAGTTTAAGTATTTGAAAATTATCATCATATTCTCTAATCAAGAGTTTCGTGACTACGTCCTCAGTTTTTACGAGTTATATTGATCTCGTGTGAGGTGTTCGTGTCTCTTACGGGGTCGTTTGGGGGATTGTTTCTGGTTTTGACCGTTAAATGCATGCTTTTAAGCCTAAGTCTAGTTTTTTGCAAATTATCATCGTATTCTCAAATTGAGAGTCTCGCCACTTAACCATCAGTTACTAGAGCTACATTGGTATCATGCAAGGTGTTCGTGCCTCTTATGGGGCCTTTTTTTATGTTGGAATGTGTATATTATTTATGTAATTGACTATAAGAATAAATTGGTCCCCCAATGTATTTCCTCCTTGGTATTAACATAAGCCCCTAAATTTGTAGGGGCCATAATTTAATTCTCTAATTCTAGTTGGTATGAGAACTAAAAATAAAAAAGGGAGATATGCCCGTTCCTTCCTCTTCCTCACCCCAGCCACCCTTTTTCCTCATCCCAACTACCCCCACCTCCGGCTGCCACCACTAGTCGCGCAAACCCTAGGCGATCAATCCTAGAGTTTCTTAACCCCTCTGTGGGCCCCTTGTACGAGTGCGACCCCTTCCCTCGAGGGTTTGGTTTCCAGCTTCAAGCAACCTAGGGTTTTAATTTTTTGAGCGATATTCTGCATTTTTTGGGATAATTTCTCTTGACTAAAGATATTTTTATCGTCTACCTATGACGTGGTAGATTATTGGTGTTATTTTTCATCATTTGGAGCTGCAAACTTTTAGAGGTATTTAAAGTTCTTTCTTCATTGATTGTATGCAATTGAAGGCATACTTTACTCATTTTTCATCTCATATGATCTAGAGATTTATTTGATGTTGCTCCATTAATTTTATTTTGGCCACGTGACTATTTTTGTGGATTATTTTTGTGAGATATTTTTATGGATTGCTTTGAGTAATTTTTATTACTTGTGAGTTCATAATTGTTGGTGTTATTGCTAATTTGGTGCACAATGTCCGATGAGAGAATAGTCGATGTAAAGAACCCATCATTTGATTTGATGACCACTCACCATTAACCATCACCTTAAAGTCACGGCTTAGTTGCTTAATTGCTAGAATTTTTCATTGTGAGCTCGATCATTCCGTTTATTCTATGCTATAAAAAAAATTGATTGGCTTTTTGGTAAGATCTTAACGCCGAAGATATTTGATCCAATCTTCAGTCAGTACTTTGTTACCAATTGCACTATTCTGGGATGGATGTTCACTCTATGGAGCTGAGTGTTTATGATATTTTTCAATTTTACGAGTTTGCTCCGCTCCTATGGAAGGGTGTGACTGCTATGTACTCTCATTCACACAAAGAGGTTTGGATGTTTGAACTGTGTCAGGAGATATCGCATGCCTTTCAATGGAGTGATTCGATTTTGACATTTTATAGCTATCTAACTCAGAGATGAGATGCATATGCTTCATATTGTCCTTTAGCTGACATAGTGGGTCTTACCATGCATCCTATATAATGATTTATAGCTCAGGAAGAGAAGAAGAAGGTTTATCAGTTCTTAATGGGTCTTGGGGCTTCTTTTGAGCTTCCTCTAACATAAATTTTGAACATTTCAACCCTTCTTTGATTAGGTGAAGTGTATACAGTGTGTGAGAAGAATGAGTGGTGCCTCAATATTACGCCTCATCTGTGGTGGTATCTGAGTCTCATTCTATAGCTAATCAAAAGGATTTTATAACTAATAAAGGGAGTCATTATTTGGGTTCTTCTTCTAATCCGTCTTGGACTCTACATCCTCAAAATTAGAAAATAGTATATGAGAATTACAGTAGAGAGGGGCATTCATAGCTCACCTACTTTAAATTTATCATGAGGGTATAACTCGTATTGCTGCCATTGTTAAAGGTCCCCCTGATTCTTATTTCTCTAGTCCTGATGATTTGAATGCCAGGATTAACCAATCCCTTAGTTCCAAGATGGATCAGATTCATTATTTATTGGGTGATCATGATGCTTGTAAGACTATTGCTATGACTGCATCCTCCTTAGGTACTCCTCGAGCATACCGTGCTCACACAACTGATACTCCTCCTACTTGGGTAATGGATTCTGGTGCTACTGATCATATGTCAGGTGAGAAAGATCTTTTTTATTTCATTTACCCAACCCTTCCATTAATAAGTTCACTTTTATTGAGGGGAATTCTAACCCCATTCTCAATAAAGGCGATCTATGTCTATCTAAAGACATCACTTTAGAGTCAGTTTTACTTGTACCTAATCTTATTATGAACTTGTTATTTATTAATCATTTAGCAAGAAGTTTTAACAATGCTGTTATTTTCTTGTCTGATTAGTGTCATCTTCGGGACCTTCATATGGGGAGGATTTTTAGCAGGGGATATGAGCGTGAAGGGATGTACTACTTTGGGGATCATCTACCAGTTCCACCTTTCACTTCTATTTTTCATGCTAGTGTGTTTCTTGATTCTGGTCGTTAAATTTTTTCCCCAAGCATTACAGTTGTGGCATAATCATTTATGACATGTCAATTTTTAATAACTCTGTATGTTGCTCCCTGACTTATTGAAAGCTTGTAATTCTTCAAAATTCTAATGTAGTATTTGCTCTTTATTTAAGCATACTGGAACCAATTATATCCCTTGCATGCATCGGACCCCTTTTGTTTTTCATCTAATACATTAGGATGTTTGGGGACCTCACATGTTACAGCTTTTTTGGGCATCGATATTACATCACTTTTATTGATAACTACTCGAGGTGTATCGCGGTTTAGTTGCTTCGTAAAAAATCTAATGTGATACCCCTCTTACACAGTTCTTACAACTTGTGAAAACTCAATTTAGTGTTGTTGTCCAAGGGATTAGGTCTGATAGTGCTAAAGATTACATCTCAAATGAGTTTGTCTCTCATTTTACCAAATAAGGTATTCTTTAGGAAGTCACTTGCCCATATACTCCTGAACAAAATGGGGTTATTGAAAGAAAAAACAAAAGTCTCTTGGGAGTAGTCGTTTTCTATTAAGGGGGATGCAGGTTCCTCAATCTTATTAGCACTTAGCTATCTTAATGGGTGCTTATCTTTTGAATTGTACACCATGTCGGGTCATTTAAAATAAAGCCTCGTTATATCGTATATATCTTGATAAGATTCTTTTTTATATAATCCCGCGTGTGTTAGGATGCATTTTCTTTGTTCATAACAAATCTCATACTCACACTAAGCTTGATGATAAAGCTAATCTTTGCATTTTTGTAGAATATTCTAATATGTCCAAAGGGTATCGTTGTTACGATCCTCTCACACGTCACATGGATTATAATTTAGATGCCACACTTCACAAAAATACACCATTCTTTGGGGATTCTCCTTCTGTGCATTCTTCTACTCCACCTTCTGAGGACTCATATATTATTTACCATGTATTTATGTTTTATTATACTAATCTCATCTCTTCAGCTAATCAAGCTTTCTAGGTGTATTCCCGTTACCTGCGCTCACATATCTCTCCTGTTATTATCCTCTCATCACCAAGTAACACTTCTCATTCAATTGAACATCTTGTTGAGCCTGTTTCTGAGACTTTTAATGAGCTTGCAAATGATAACCTTGTTGCTCTAGACCTTGAGCCTCGATACCCCCTCAGGAACTTAGAGAGCCCGTTTAATATGGTCATTCTTTTTCTACAAAACATTATATCTCAAAGTTTATTTCTTATGAGAATTTGTGAGGTCGTTATCGCACTTTCATTGTGGATACTTCATCCATTCGGATCTCGAGGACTGTTTATGAGGCTTTCCACACTTCACATTAAGTTGAAGCTATGCAGTGTGAGATGGATGAACATAATCATACCTGAGACATGGTTCCTTTACTTAAAGAGGTAAATATAGTTGGTTGCAGGTGGATATATACACTCAAGTTCTTAGCTTATAGAATAGTGGATAGGTATAAGGATCGCCTTATTATGAAGGTATTTACTCAATTTTTTGGAAACAAAATTGGTACTACCTTTTCTCCAGTTGTAAAACTCAACACAATTCGCTTATTGATATCCTTGGCTACTTTTAATCCTCTTGGTCGCTCCATTAATTTTATGTCACAAATGCTTTTCTTCATGGCAACCTTGGTGAGGTTATCCACATAGATCCTCCACCTTACTTTCGTGGTAAGGGGGAGTATACTGGGAAAGTCTATCATCTTCGAAAATCTCTATATGGGCTGAAAGAGTCACCATGAGCCTAATTCTTGAGATTCAGTGAGGCTATTATAGATTTGGATTTACTAGGCGACATTCTGACCATACCTGTTTCATTATACGGGATTCATATGAAAAAAGTGTGATCTTACTTGTGTATGTTGATGATATTATTATTACTGGAGATGAATCTATTGGAATTACAAAATTTAAGTCTGATTTGGGAAAGGCGTTCAATGTGAATGACCTCAGTTATCTTCTATATTTTATGGGCATTGAAGTATCCAGGTCTAGTCCTATGATTTCTCTCTCATAGAGAAAGTATGTTTTGGATCTTCTAGCGGATATATGGATGATTGGGTGCAAATAAACTTCAACTCATGTGATTCCTAATTTAAAGCTTTTAATTAACAATGCTGAACCTTTGAACGATCCGTCTATGTATCAACATTTGGTGGGTCGTCTAATTTATTTAGCTCATACTAGACCAAATATACCATTTGCTGTTAGGAGAGTTAGTCAGTTTATACATAATCCTTGTCAGAATCAATTAGATGCAGTATATCACCTTTTGCAGTATTTTAATTCCTCTCCAGGACTTGGGGTTTTTTATAGAGCAGTTCGTCAGCCTGGAGGATTAGATATCTACACTGATTCAGATTATGGAGGAGCTTGTGATGGTTGTTCTACTACTAGTTTTTGTAACTTTTGTGGTACTCATCTCATCTCTAATAAAAGTAAAAATCAAACAGTCGTTTCACGTTCCTATATAGAGGCAGGATATATGGACATGGCCTTAGGAACGTGTGATATTATATGACTTCATTATATTGGTCCCGTACAAGGTGTTCGTGTCTCTAACGGGGATGTTTTTGGTGTTCGCCTCTTAAAGGCATATTTTAAGCTGATGTCTAGACATTTATAAATTATCGTCATATTTTCAAACAGGTAGTGCCATAAAAATGCAGTCAGCTTGTATGAGTTACATTGGTCCACTACGAGGTATTCGTGTCTCTTACGGGGTCGTTTGGAGGTTGTTTTGGCTTTTCGCCTCTTAAAGTCATGCTTTAAGTCAAAGTCTAGATATTTTGCAAATTATTGTCATATTCTAAAATCGAGACTTGAGTCACTTTACGATCAGTCCCTGTGAGGTACATTGTTACATTGCGAGGTGTTCGTGCCTCTTATGGGGCCATTTGGGTTATATTTTACATTTTGGCCCTCTCATAGCATGTTTTAAGCTTAAATCCTAGATATTTTGAAATTATCATGATATTTGATTATTCACGAATATTGCATATTAACGCTTATTATCTTTACGCATTCTAGAACTTTTGTGTTTTTTTATGCCTATATTTATGCTCGTCAACCATACAACCTATATTTTGTATGTTTATATGCTTTGGGAGGTATAATTGAGCTTTTGTAGATATTGGAATGCTTAACGTGAGAATTGGTTGCGTTTCGAGGAAGTTCCATCGCCTGACTCAACTTTAAGGGAAATTTAGTTATTTCATACTTCATTTTTGGCTCAGTGGAATTCCACGAAGTGTAGTTTATTGAGATAGCTTCGCCTGGCCGCAAACGTTAGGACATTTTGAGTTCGGACGAATAAGTTAGAGCCAAATCTGTAAAGCACCTTTTCTCCCATTTAATGAACAAAGGTCCCTAAAAAATAGAGTATCGGTCGACTGTCCCTGAGTCCTCGATTGACCGGACAAACCAATATTTCCCACGATCCAAACCATGGGACTTCATACTTGACCCCCGATCGATCGACCCCTTGCCCCGGGTCGATCGGTCACTACAGTTATCCGACACTAGTTTTATCTTTTAGTTATTTTTTTTCTTTTCCACTTACTATATAAACAATTCTTTATTTGTTTTGTAACTATCTTTTATTATGTTTAGTTTTAGGGTTTGGTTGGTAGAGAGCTCATCTTCCATTTCTCACTTTGGGTGTTGCCCATTTGGGTGTTATATGTTGCACTATTCGTCATCCCTTCCATCAATATAGTTTTATTTTCTTCATTTCTTGCTCTAATGTTCATTCATGTGCTTTGTAGTTAATTGTTATTTGTTTACTTGCTTTTTAACCTATATTTAATTTCTTTCATTTACTTACTTTCATTTAATTAATGCCATTTAACAAGCTCTGTAGGTAACTTAATCTAGGTTGAGATTATGAAACTCACATGGGTTAATTAGTTGCTATGCTAAGGTATGATGGGTCTAGGGTAGTTTTATCGAGTTAATTATTCCTAATCACACTTAGGAGATTTAAAGGGGAATATCATATATGCTCCATACTTACGACCTTTCATGTGTAATTATGGGAATATTCATTAACATCGAACTCAAATTAAGCTTTTATGAGAAATTAAGGGGTGACAACTCTAGGTTTAATTAATTGTCAAAGTGTGACTAATCTTGTTAGCACTTTTATGTTCACGTAACCATTTATGCTATTTAGCCCGTTCGAGGGAGACGGTTCTCAACCTATAGTTTTACTCGTTTTGTTAATCTAAGTTTAAATACATGCCTGGTTTAATAATTTGCTCGCATATCATCTTTTACACTTTTATTTTTGAAGGATTAAATTAATATAATTCTAACAACTAGTCTTTATTGATTCGATACCCGGACTGGCTGCTATACTCCCGTAAAGAGTGTAGTCAATAGTTTAGGTTTTTGTATTGAGGAGGTGAAACGAATTCAATGACTGGCGTGCAAACACTGCGCTAATTTTTAACCCCTTCATCAATATTCTCAGACCGGGAGTCCCGTGACTATGCGATCAGTTGCTACAAGTTGGATTGGTCCCGTGCGAGGTGTTCATGTCCCTTATGGGGATATTTTTGGTTTTCGCTCGTTAAAAGCATGTTTTAATCCTAAGTCTTGAGATTTGTAAATTATTATCATATTCTCAAACCGAAAATTTTGTGACTGTGCGATTAGTTCCTACAAGTTACATTGGTCCCTTGTTAGGTGTTCGTGCTTTTTATGGAGCCGTTTGGAGACTATTTTGGGTTTTCGCCCTCTAATGGCATATTTTAAAGCTGAAACCTTAAGATACACACACATAAATCCATTTTTATCTTATTATCCTAAGACATGCTTCTAAGTGATAAGACAAATAAATAAAATATGCAATCAGACGTTAACTGAGGAAAATCCCTTTTCAGGGCAAAACCTTTTATATCAGCACTTTAGAAATTTCACAAGACGATCGACTTACAATACTACTTGATACAATCACAAGTATAACGCACATTGTTTACAGAATATCTAAAGAATATAACTCATTCCTGAGAAATCCACATGCTGCGATCCACCGATCAGCCTTCAGCCTTTAGTCTTCCACTGTGATCCCTCTAGGTTCATAAGAAAAAGGGTTGAAAACTTTTGTAACAGATATGCAGAAATCATTTTAGCAAAATTCTATGAAATTCAGAGTCAAAACAGGTATTTATAGATCGTAGATAAAATTCAAGACGACAGGTCATTTGAACGATATTGGAGCTTGTTCAAATGAGAACTGTAATTCGTTCAAACGAGATAGCCTTTTTGTTTGAACGAGATAACCTTTTTGTTCGAACCAATATCTAACGATCTTCTAACAAATTGTAATAATACACCATCATTGGAAGTTCATTTGATGTTGGATCTAATGAGGCATCAAACGACATTGCCAAGTCCTTCGAATGAGAAGCTAATCTCGTTTGAGCGAGGTTTAAAAAATTTAATGTTTAATAGATTTAAAACTACTGCCTCAGTTTAAAAAAATATACATCCCAAATAATGTTTATGAATAATTTTTAACACCAATTTTTTTATACCTTTGTGGGAGGTAAGGAAATCTTGATTGTTGGAGTCGGTTTGTCGTGACGATACATGACGGTTTGTAACCGGATAGGCCAAAATAGCCTAAACTAAAAAAAGGCCTAAACTATGAGCAATACAAGAAAAATTACTCTTATATTCTCAATCCAGGAGTCCCGTGACTACGTGGTCAAGTCCTACGAGTTATATTGGTCCTGTGCGAAGTGTTCGGGTCTCTTTTGGGGTTGTTTGCTGGCTATTTTACGTTTTCCTCCTCTAACGACATGTTCTTTAAGCCTAAGTCTTTGAAAATTATCTTCATATGCTTGAACTGAGAGTCCTGTGACTAAGCCTCTAGTTCCCACGGGTTACATTGGTTCCGTGCGAGGTGTTTAATCTCTTACGGGGTCATTTGGGGGCTGTATTGTGTTTTCACCCTCTAACATCATGTATTTAACCATAAGTCTTGAAATTTTCAAATAATCATCTTATTCTCAATTTGAGAGTCCTATAACTGTGGGTCACATCCTACGAGTTACATTGATCTTGTGGAGGTGTTCGTGTCTCTAACAAAGCCGTTTGGGGATTGTTTTGGGTTTTCGCCCTTTAACGACATGTTCTTAAGCCTAAGTCTTGAGGTTGTCAAATTATTTTCGTATTATCAAACCGGGAGACCCGTGATTACATGATTAGTTCCTATAAGTTACATTGGTCTCGTGCAAGGTGTTTAAGTCTCTTACGGAACCATATGGGGGCTATTTTTAGCCTTCGACCTTTAACGAAATATTTATAAGCCTAAATCTACATATTTGAAAATTATTATTAAATTATCAAAACGGGAGTCCCATTACTACACTGTCAGTTTTTACGAGTTACATTGGCCCCGTGCGGCATGTTCTTATCTCTAACAGGGCCATTTGGGGGATGTCTTGGGTGTTCACCTCTTAAAGGCATATTTTTAAGCCTAAGTCTAGATATTTTTAAATTATCATCATATTCTCAAACCGGAGCAGCCTCTCCATATATGGGGGGGGGGGGGGGGTAAGGCCAGTCGACATCCGCCTCGTCCAGACCCTATAGTTAAATATGAGCCTTATGCATTGGGTACGACATTTTATGACCTTTTATTCTCAAACTGAAAGTCCCGTGACTTTGTGGTCAATTCCAATGAGTTATATTGGTCTCGTACAAGGTGTTCGCGTCTCTTACGGGGAAGTTTTTGGGTTTACCAGTTATAGGAATCTTTTCAAGCCTAAGTTTGGAGATTTGTGAATTATCATCATATTCTAAGATTAGGAGTCCTGTGACTATGTGTCCAGTTCCTACAAGTTACATTGGTCCTTTGCGAGGTGTTCGTGCCTCATACGGGGGCGGGGCCATTTGGAGGCTATTTTGGTTTTTCGCTATCTAACTACATGTTTTTAAGCCTAAGTATAGATATTTGTAAATTTTTATCATATTCTCAAACCAAAAATCCCATGACTACGCGGGCAGTTCCTATGAGCTACATTGATCCAGTGCGAGGTGTTCGTGTCTCTCATGGGTTCGTTTGTGAGTTGTTTTGCATTTTCACCCTTTAACGACGTGTTTTTAAGTCTAAGTTTAGATATTTAAAAATTATTATCGTATTCTCAAATCGGGAGTCTCGTTACTATGCCGTCAGTTTTTACGAATTACATTGGTCCCGTACGAGGTGTCCGTATCTCTTACGAGGTCGTTGGGAGTAGTTTTGGATTTTTGCTTATTAAAGGAATGTTTTTAAGCCTAAGTTTCGATATTTTCAAATTATAGTCATATTCTCATATCGGGAGTCCCGTGACTTCACAGTCAGTTCCTATGAGTTATATCGGTCTCGATCCTATGCGAGATGTTCGTTCCTCTAAAGAGGCCATTTGGTGGTTACTTTTCATTTCCCCCCTCTAAAGGCATGTTTTTAAGCCTAAGTCTAGATATTTTGATATTATCATCATATTCTCAAACTGAGAGTCCGTGATAATGTAGTCAGTTCATATGAGTTACATGGGTCCCGTGTGAGGTATTCGTGTCTCTTATTGGACCGCTTACTGTCTATTTTGGGTTTTCAAGTGTTAAAGGCATGTTTTTAACCCTAACTATTAGATTTTAAAATCATCATCAAATTCAAAAATTGGGAGTCCCGTGACTACGTTGTCAGTTCTTACGAGTTACATTGATCTCGTGAGAGGTGTCCGTGTTTCTTATTTTTCTTTTTTGAGTTTTTGCCATCTAACGGTGTGCTTTTAAGCCTTAATCAATACATTTCCAAATTATCATCATATTTTCAAACACGATCATTCTTATGAGTTACATTGGTCCCGTGCGAGGTGTTCATATCGCTTATGGGGCCGTTTGGGAGTTGTTTTAGGTTTTCACTTATTAAAGGCATGTTTTTAAGCCTAAGTCTAGATATTTGCAAGTTATCATCATATTCCCAAATCGCGAGTTCCATGACTTCGCGATCAATTCCTACGAGTTACGTTGGTCCATGCGAGGTGTTCGTGCCTTTTACGGAGACATTTTGGGATTATTTTGCATTTTTGCCCATTAATGACATTTTTTAAGCCTAAGTCTTGAGATTTATAAATTATCATCATATTCTCCAATCAGGAGAGTCCCATAACTACGAGGTATTCGTGTCTCTTACGGGGCTTTAATAGGTTGTTTTGGGTTTTCGCCATTTAACGACATGTTTTTATGGCCAACTCTAAATATTTGAAAATTATCGCCATATTCTCAAATCGAGATTCCTGTGACTACGCCGTCAGTTCCAATGAGTTACACTAGGCCCGTGAGAGCTGGTCGTGCCTTTAACGTGGCTGTTTAGAGGTTGTTTTGGGTTTTCGCGCTCTAACATCATATTTTTAATCCTAAGTCTTGAGATCTGTAAATTATTATCATATTATCAAATCGAGAGTCCACTGACTACGTGGTCAGTTCGTACGAGTTGCATTGGTATCGTGCGAGGTGTTCGTGTCTTTTACTCCATTATTTGGGGCTTTTTTTAAAATATTTTTGCCGTTAAAGGCATGTTTTTAAGCACTAGTCTAGATATTTGCAAATTATTGTAATATTCTTAAATCGACAGTTCCATAACTTTGCGATCAGTTCTTATAAGTTACATTGGTCTCGTGCGAGGTGTTCATGGCTCTTTCGGGAGCGTTCCTGTATTTTTGGTCTCTAACTACATGTTTTTAAATCGAAGCCTAGATATCTCTAAAGTATCATCATATTCTCAAATCGGTAGTCCCGTGACTATGCATTTAATTCTTACGAGTTACATTAGTCCCGTGCTAGGTATTCGTATCCCTAATAGGGCTGTTTGGGGATTATTTTATGTTTTTACACTTTAACGACATGTTTATAAGCCTAATTCTTGAGATTTGTAAATTATTGTCATATTCTATAACTGAGAGTCCCGTGACTATGCTGTCAGTTCATACAATTTACATTGATCCCGTACGAGGTGTTTATATCTATTACGGGGCTTTTTGTAGTCTGTTTTGGGTTTTCTCCCTCTAATGGCACATTTTTAAGACTAAATCTAGATATTTGAAAATTATCATCATATTTTCAAATCAGGAGTCCCCATTGGTCCCTTACTAGGTGTTCGTGTATCTTACGGGTTCGTTTGGAGATTATTTTGCATTTTCACCTTTTAACGACATTTTTTAAACATAAGTCTAGATATTTTAAAATTATCATCATATTTTCAAATCGGGGGAGTCCCGTGACTATCCGTCAGTTCCTACGAGTTATATTGATCCTGTACGAGGTGTTCGTGTCTCTTATGGGGATGTTTGGGGGTTGTTTAGAGTTTTCACATGTTAAAGGCATGTTTTTAAGCCTAAGTCTAAATATTTGCAAATTATCATCATATTCTCAAACAGGGAATCTCGTGACTTGGCCGTCAGTTCCAACGAGTTACATTGATCATGTACAAGGTTTTCGTGTCTCTTATGTGGCCATCTGGTGGTTGTTTTGTATTGGAATGTATATATTATGCATGCAATTGATCATAAGGATAATTTGGTTCCCCCATTGTATTTCCTCCTTGGTATAAATATAAGCCCCTAAGCTTGTAGGGCCATAATTGAATTCTCTAATTCTAGTTGGTGTTAGAGCTAAAAATAAAAAGGGAAGACCTACCCATTCCTTACTTTTCCTCAACCCAACCACCCTTCTTCCTCCTCCTAACCATACCTACCTTGGTCACCACCATGAGCGACGTAAACCTCAGGCGATCAACCCTAGGGTTGCGCAACCCCTATTTGGGCCCTTGTATGGGTGTGTCCCCTAGGGTATGGGTTCCAACTTCAAGCTGCCTCGGATTTGAATATCTTGAGCATTTTTTTTCTTTTGGTGGGATGATTTCTCTTGAGTAAAGAAACTCTTATTATCTACATGTGATGTGGTAGATTAATGGTAGGATTTTTCATTATTTGGAGTAGTAAATTTTTATGGGTACTTGAAGTTCTTCCTTCATTGATCGTATGAAATTGAAGGTATACTTCACTCATTTTTCATCTACTGTGATTTAGATACTTATTTGTTACTGCTCCGTTATTTTTTGGTGGCCATGTGATTATTTTTGTGGGATGCTTTTTTAGGGTTATTTTAGTGGATTGATTTGACTAATTGTTATTACTTGTGAGTTCATAATTACTAGTGTTATTTCTTATTTGGTGCACAATATCTGACGGGAGAATTGTCGAAGTAAATAATCCATCACTTTATTTGATGACCACTCATCATTCACCCTCACAAAAAGTCACAACATAATTACTTAAGTAAGGGATTTTTTTTGTCATGGGCTTGATCTTTCCGTTTATTCTATAGTAAAAAAGGTAAAATTGATCGTTTATTAGGAACATCCTAATACCGAAGGAATATGATCTAACCTTCAGCGAGTGGTTTATTACTAATTGCACTATTCTGGGATGGATGTCTAACTCTATAGAGCCGAGTGCTTCTGAGAGTTTTCAGTTTTATGAGTATATTCTGCTCCTACAGAAGGGTATGACTGTTATGTACTCTCATTCACTTAATGATGTTTGGGTATTTAAACTATGCAGGGAGATATCGGTTGCCTGTCAATGCAGTGATTCGATTTAACATTTTTCAGCTATCAAACTCAGAGACGGTAGGAGTATGCTTTGTATCATTCTTTAACTGATATAGTGGGTCTTACTGAATAGGCTACAGAATCACTTATAGGTCGAGAGGACAAGCAAAAGGTTTACTAGTTCTTTATGGGTCTTGGGTCGACTTTTGAGCTCCTTTGGACATATATTTTGAACATTTCACCCCTTCTTCCACTAGGTGAAGTGTATGAAGTTTTTGAGAAGCATGAGTAGTGACTTATGCTTATATCCTCATTTGTGGTGGTATCTGTGTCTCCTTCTATAGCTGATCATATGGCTTTGTAGTCTATAAAGGTAATCATTATTTAGGATCCATATTGTGCTACACATCCTGAAAAGAAAAAGAATGGTATGTGAGCATTTTAGTAAAGAGGGGCATGCAAAAATCACATGCTTTAAATTGCATCATGAGTTGAGAAATAAGAAGGGAACAACTCATATATTTGTCGTTGCTGAAGGTCCCACTGATTCTTATTTCTTTACTCCTGATGATTGAATGCCATCATTGAGCAATCCATTAGTTCCAAGATGAATCGAATTATTCATTTGTTAGGTAATCATCAAGATTATGCTATTAGGCCTACTGCTATGACTGCATCCTCCTCAAGTACTTCTTGAGCATATCGTGCTCATAAATCTGACACTCCTTCTACTTGGCTATGAAGTTTGGTGCTAGTGATCATATGACGGGTGAGAAAAATCTTTTTATTTCATCTACCCAACCCTTCCATAAACAGATTCACCTTAATGACCGAACTTCTACTCCAATTCTCAACAAAGGCGATATATGTATCTTTATTGACATTATTTTACACTTGCATGCATCAGATCCCTTGTGTCTTTTTTATCTAATACATTATGATGTTTGGGGCACTCATCAGTTACAACTTTTTCTAGGCATCGATAGTACGTCACTTTAAGAATAACTTGTTAAAGGGATTCGGTCTGATAGTGATAAAGATTAAATCTCAAATGAGTTTGTCTCTCATCTTAACAAACAAGTTATTCTTTAGCAACTCACTTGCCCATATACTCCTGAACAAAATAGGTTTGTTAAAAGAAAAAATAGATTTTTCATAGGAGTGGTTCATTTTTTATTACGAGGGATGCTGGTTCCTCAATCTTATTGGCACTTAGTTGTCTTAATGGGTGCTTATCTTTTGAATCATTCTCTATGTTGGGTCATTCAGAGTAAACCTCCATTACAAATTTATGGTGATAAGATTCTTTTTTCTATAAACCTGCGCATATTTGGCTGTACTTACTTTGCTTATAATAAATCTCCTACTCCCACTAATCTTGATGATAAAGCTTTTCATTCCATATTTGTGGATATTCTAATATGTTTAAAGGGTATCGTTATTATGACCCCATCACACGTCGTATGCATCATACTTTGGATGTCACATTTCACAAATATACATCATTCTTTGGTGACTCTAACTCTATGAATTCTTTTACTCCACCTCCCGAGGACTCATATATATTATTTACCCTGTATTTTTATTTGATTATATTAATCTTATCTCTCAATATAATCAACCTTTTGAGCTGTATTCCTATTGTTCGTGCTCACATACTACTCCAATTATTATCCCCTTATCACTACGTAACACTTTCTCTTCAATTTAATATGACAACCCGTATATAATTATGATAAATTATATTTAAATCATACTTATCTTATGTGATATTAATAATGTGTTATTAGTATATCTAATGTTAAGTGATTATGGTTAGTATAATTCTACTTTCATAAATCATGAAATGTCGAATTATTTACGAACACAAGATTTGGTTATTTTCGATAGAAACGTTCCTGTTTAAGACTAGTTTTGACCCTTGTAACATTAAAATTGACTTGAGGTGAAAACCACATAGTTGTAGACATGTGAGTTAGGGTTGTAACACAACAAACGATGCATCAAACGGATGTCCGAGTAAGAAGTTAAGCCGAATTTACGAACAAAGGGAAAATATGTCTATTCCTTTAAGTGATAAATTGTCTTTTAGTAAACCAAATGTTTTAATTTGATTGGTGGGCATGGGAGGCAGACCTTGCCGATTTAAAACTCCTCTTCTAACCTATTTCTTCAGCAAATAAGTCCCTAGGTTCAGTTTTAGGTGTTATTAGCTTGAGGAAAGAGAGGTAGAAGTTAAGGAAGAAAGGGTTACAAGGAAAATCTAGGAAAATAATTCCAAGAAAATCGTTAAGGTGTCATCAAGGTAAAATTATTTGTTAATATTGTTTTAATCTTGTATTATACTTATTTCAAAGTATATAAATCGTCAATTATTGATTAAAATTCCATCCTCCTTTGTGATAATATGTATTGGTTCATATGTGAGATAAGTGGTGTTATAGGTCATATTGCTTTGTATTGAAACCCTTTGTATTCAAAATTACATATCTCTTTGTGTGCTTACTATAATTCATAAATTCCAATTGTATATGAAAATAGACTCATATATTCATATCATGTCCTAAAATTAGAATTTAAATCCTTATGGTTAGGCCTTAGTGATGGTTGCAAGTTGGTATATAGTTGCTGTTTGTATATTTCATTTCGGTATGCCCTGAGTTTGGTCAAGCTTTTGAGATAGCAAATGAAGTCCAAATATTATGAAACTTTAATTATTTACTATTCAGTATGTGTAATGATAGTGTGTTGAAAATAATGTAAACTTATGCTGGAGAAAAATTATAAAAATTCTTGGAAGTTGAAGAAACAATAAAGGAGCTTGTAGGGAATATTTCTTGTGTTGTAAAGAAATAGTCATAACTTGCCCTAGGGATCTTGAAAAATTTCACCATCACTTGTGATGGAAAGTATATTCATATATGTTTTCTTATTGATAAGGTTGGAAACCTGTATGTGTGCAATTAATGAATATGGGAAGGTTAAGTATGGAGGACAATAATTTCAGGCCATACTGGATATCCCATGAAAGAATATTTTTATCTGCTCCTTCCCAAGAGTATTTTGAGTACATGCTTCATGTGTATATATATTATGAATTATACTTTTATGTTTACTTCAATTTATTTATAAATTCCTTACGAGGTAGTTTCTAGTGTTGAATGTTCGTGACCTTATCAACATATATACCATCGTTTCGTCTTTACATATGTTTCATTGAAAATGGCTTGAGTAAAATCATATTGTGTTTGTGTACTCATTTAAAGTTACATAATTACATTAAGATAATACTTATGATTGAGTTTCATTACTGATTTAGTTGGATTAATGGGTGTAAGGTCAAACCAACCAAGTTCATCTCCACCCGAGGGAAACGTGAATACATAGTTGACAACACAAGGTGAGTGTACTTACTGAGTTGATTTTGGATATGATGTATATGTATTATATGTTGAGATGATATGGCTTATTTAAAAGTCATGATATGTTGAGATGTTATGGTTTATTAAAATCCAAGAGATGTTGAGATGTTATGGCTTTATAAAAGTCAGGATATGTTGAGTTGCTATGCAATTCAGGAGATGTTAGGTTATTAAAACCTATGGATATGATTATTGCTTACGGGCAGGAGATGTGGGGTTTATTAACTCCGGATATGTATATGGCCTAATTTGTCCCAGAGATGGATATATTAATATGTTGAGATGTTAATATAGTACTTTTACTATATAAAGATGTAGTACAGTCACTGAGTTTTTAAACTCATGATTTTATATGTTTACATTTTCAGGTTTTGAAGCTGCCACTGCCAAGTCTAGGTAGTTGAGTGAATAGTAGTATTGTCTTGTTAGTTTGTTTTATACACTGTACTAGTTGTAATTAAGTTAAATGATATGTGAGTTCTGTTGAAATTATGTCTCCTTAAAACGATTGGATTTTTAGTATTCCGCATTTTAACCTTGAAGTTGTTTCAATATGTATTACTAAAATAATAAATAAATTATAATTGTGGTTTGTAAACTACTTAGTTAATTATATCCTAATGGGGTTAGGGGGTGACATTTAACATCTTGTAGAGACTACTAATGAGCTTGAAGATGATGAGCTTGTTGTTCCAGACCTTGAGCCTCGATACTCACCTCGAGAGCGTTGAGAGACCATTGGATATGGTAATGCTTATTCTACAAAACACCTATCTCAAAGTTTGATTCTTATGGAGTTTTGTTAGGTCCTTATCAAACTTTTGTTATGACTACTTCCTCTACTCGAATTTAGAGAACTATTTTTGAAATTTTCTAGGCTTCATATTGGGTTGAAGTTATGCAGTGTGAAATGAGTTCTTTTCAATGTAATCGTATAAGGGACATGGTCACTTTACCTAAAGAGGTCAAGATAGTTGGTTGTTGGTGGGTCTATACACTCCTATTCTTAGCTGATGGGATAGTGGATAGGTATAAGGCCTATCTTGTTATGAAAGGCTTTACTCAGATTTTAGAAAAAGATTTTGGTACTACCTTTTCTCCAATTGCAAAACTCAATATTATTCACATATTTATCTTCTTGGCTGCTTCATCCTCTTGGTCGCTCCACCAACTTTATGTCACAAATGCTTTTCTTCATGGCAACCTTGATGAGGTCATCCACATATATCCTCCACCAGGCTTTCACTGTGAGGGGGAGTTTATTGGGAAAGTCTGTCGTCTTAAAAAATCTCTATATGTGCTGAAACAGTCACAACGAACCTGGTTCTCGAGATTTAATTAGGTTATCATTAGATTCATATTTACTCGGTGCCCTTCTGACCATACTTGTTTCATTATACGGGATTCATATTGGAAGAGTGTGATCTTACTTGTCTATGTTGATGATATTATTATTATTGGAGATGACTCTATTGGAATTAATTAAGTAAAGGCTGATTTATAAAAGGCGTTCAATGTGAAAGACCTCGGTCAACTTTGATATTTTCTAGGCATTGAAGTAGCCAAGTCTCGTCATTGGATTTCTCTCTAACAAAGAAAGTATATTTCGGATATTCTGGATGATACAAGGATGATTAGGTGCAAATCAACTTCATCTCCTAAGATTCCTTATTTAAATCTCGTGGGTGATAATGGCGAACCTTTAAAATATTTGTCTATGCATCAACGTCTGGTGTGTCGTCTAATTTATTTAGCTAATACAAGACCGGATGTATCATTTATTGTTGGAAGAGTTAGTCAATTTATGCATAACATTCCTTATTTAAATTTCGTGGGTGACAATGGAGAACCTTTGAAATATTTGTCTATGCATCAACATTTGGTGTGTCGTCTAATTTATTTTGCTAATACAAGATTGGATGTATCATTTATTATTGGAAGAGTTAGTCAATTTATGCATAACATTTAGTCAGACTCACTTGGATGCAGTATATCACCTTTTGCGATATCTTAAATCTTCTCTTGGACTTGGGTTATTTTATACATCAGGCCCTCAGCCTGGAGGATTATAGATCTACACTGATTTAGATTAATAGAGAGCTTGTCATGGCATCTCTACTAATGGTTTTTATAATTCTCATGGTAGTCATGTCATCTCCGGGAAAAATAAAAAGCAAGTTCTCGATTCCTGTTCCTTTGCACAGGCAGAATATGGGTCCATAACATTTGGCATGTGTGAGATTATATAACTTAATTTTATTCTTGGGTAGTTGGGATATCCTGATAAGATTTCTTCCGTTATATATTATGACAATAAGTCGTCTATGCCACTTTTTTCTGATTCAGTTCTTCATGACAGGACAAAGCACATTTATATAGACATTCATTTTCTCAGAGCGAAGGTTTGTCATGAGATCATCACTCCATTATTTGTTTCTTATGAAGAAATGGTTACATATGTTCTTACCAAATCTATTAGTCTTTTTTATCTTCACACTTCTATTGGAAAGCTTGGCTTGGTCGATATCTACTCACCAGCTTGAGGTGTAGTGTTGGAATGTGTTCTTACCAAATCTATTAGTCCTTATCATCTTCACACTTCTAATGGAAAGCTTGTCTTGGTTGATATCTACTCACCAGCGAGGTGCAGTGTTGGAATGTGTATGTTATTTATGTAATTGACCATAAGGGTAATTTGGTCCCCCAATGTATATACTCCTTGGTATAAATATAAGCCCCTAAACTTGTAGGGGCCATAGTTGATATCTTTAATTTTAGTGAATATTTTATCTCTAACGACATGTTTTTAATCCCAAGTCTAGAAAATTCCTAATTATCATCCTCTTCTCAAACTGGGTGTCCCGTTACCATCCGATCAATTCATACGAGTTACAATGGACCCGTACGCAGTGTTAGTATCTTTTACGGGGCCGTTTGGGGGATGTTTTGGATTTTCGCCGGTTAAAAGCATTTTTTAAGCATAACTCTAGATATTTGCAAATTATTACCATATTCTCAAATCGGGAGACCTGTGGCTATGCAATAATTTCTTATGAGTTACATTGGTCTTGTGTAAGGTGTTTGTGCCTCTTACGGGTTTATTTGAGGGTTGTTTTAGGTTTTCGCCTTGTAACGACATATTATCATCATATTCTCAAACCGAGAGTCTTATGACTACGTGATCAGTTCACACAAGTTACATTGGTGCTGTGCGAGGCTTTCGTGTCTCTCATAGGGCCATTTGGGGGTTGTTTTGCATTTTTTTTCCCTAAAAGCACATATTTTTAAGCCTAAATTTAGATATTTGAAATTATCATCATATTCTCAAACCGGGAGTTCTGTGACTACATCTTCCGTTTTATGAGTTACATTGGTTCTATGTAGGAGTTCATGTCTCTTACGGGGCTCTTTGGAGGCTATTTTGGGATTTTGCCAGTTACAGACATGTTTTAAGCCCAAGTCTAGATATTTAAAAATTATCATCATATTTTCAAATCAGGAGTCCGATAATTTTGCTATTAGTTCATATGAATTACATTGGTCCCATGTGAGGTATTCGAGCCTCTTATAGTGTCACTTGGGGCTATTTTGTATTTTTGCCCTCTAACAACATGTTTTTAAACTCATGTCTTGAGATTTGCAAATTATCATCATATTCTTAAACTGTGAGTATTGTGACTAAGTGGTCAGTTCCTACAAGTTACATTAGTCCCGTGTGAGGTGTTCGTGCCTCTTACGTGGCCATTTAGGAGCTTTTTTGGACTTTTCCCCTTTAAAAAGATGTTTTTAAGTCCAAGAGTTGATATTTGAAAATTATCATCACATTAGTTCTTATGTGTTATATTGGTCCCATGCGAGGTGTTCGTGTATCTAACATGTTTTTTTTGCATTTTTTTCCCTTTAACGACATGTTTTAAGCCTAACTCTGGATATTTGAAAATTATCTTCATATTCTCAAAATGGGAGTCCCATGACTATGCCGTCAGCTTCTACGAGTTACATTGGTCCCGTGCGAGGTGTTCGTGTCTTTAAAGAGGCCGTTTAGGGTTGTTTTATGTGGGAGCCTCTTAAAGGCATGTTTTTAAGCTGATGTCTAGATATTTTAAATTATCATCGTATTCTCAAACAAGGAGTGCCATAAAAATGCAGTCAGCTTGTAGGAGTTACATTGGTCCACTGTGAGGTATTCATGTCTCTTACGGGGTCGTTTGGAGGTGGTTTTGGGTTTTCGCCTCTTAAAGGCATGTTTTTAAGCCTAAGTCTTGAGATTTACAAATTATCATCATTTCAAACTAGGAGTCTGGTTAGTTCCAATGTTACATTGGCCTCATACGAGATGTCCATATGTCTTATAGGGTCGTTTGGGTGCTATTTTAGGATTTTTCTTGTTAAAGGCATCTTTTGAAGCTGAAGTGTAGATATTTTCAAATTATCGCCCTATTCTCAAATCGAGAGTCTCGTGATTTTAAAATCTGTTCCTATGAGTTACCTTGGTCCCATGTGAGATGCCCGCGCTTCTCACGTTGACGTTTGGGGGCTGTTTTGGATTTTTGCCTCTTATATGAATGTTTTTAAGCCGCAGTCTAGATATTTTTAAATTATCATCATATTCTCAGACTGGGAGTCTTGTGACTAAAAGGTCAATTCCTACAAGTTACATTGGTCTTGTGAGAGGTGTTCCCGCCTCTTACAGGGATCTTGGGAGGGATGTTTTGTGTTTTCGTGCTTTAACGTCATGTTTTTAAGCCTAACTCTAGATATTTGAAAATTATCGTCACATTCTCAAATCGAGAGTCCCGTGACTACATCATTAGTTCATATGAGTTACATTGGTCTCGTGAGAGGTGTTCGTGTCTCTTATGAGGTCAATTGAGGGGTTGCTTTGAGTTTTTGCCCTTTAACAGTATGTTTTTATGACTAAGTCTAGATATTTTAAAATTATCCTCATAATCTAAAAGTCGAGAGTCCCGTGACCATGCGGTCGGTTCCTACGAATTACATTGGTCCCGTGAGAGATATTCGTGTCTCTTACATGGACGTTTGGGGGTTGTTTTGGTGTTCGCCCATTACAGGTATATTTTTAATCCTAAGTCTAGATATTTTTAAATTATCTTCATATTATCAAACCGAGAGTCTTGTGACTTTACGGTGAGTTTCTATGAGTTACACTGATCCCGTGCGAGGTGTTCGGGATTCTTAAGGGACAGTTTGGGGTTTTTCCCTCTAAGGATATGTTTTTAATCTAAGCCTTCAAATTTGCAAATTATCGTCATATTCTCAAACTGAGAGTTCCATGACTCCACGATTTATTCTACGAGTTACATTGATCTCGTGCAAGGTATTCGTGCCTTTTATGGAGTCATTTGGGGACTATTTTGGATTTTCACCTTCTAACGCCATCGTTTTAAGCCTAAGTCTTGAGATTTGCAAATTATCATCATATTTTCAAATCGGGAGTTTCATGACTAAGCGGTCAGTTCCTACAAGTTATATTAGTCTCGTCTGAGGTGTTCATGTATCTTATGGGCTCATTTTATTTTGTGTTTTTGCCGTTCAATGGCATATTTTTAAGTCTAAGTCTATATATTTGAAAACTATTATCATATTCTCAAACTAGGAGTGCCGTGACTATGACGTCAGTTCCTACGAGTTACATTGGTCTCGTGCGAGGTGTTCGTGTCACTTACGGGGCCATTTGGGGGATATTTTCCATTTTTGCCTGTTAAAGGCATTTTAAGCCTAAGTCTAGATACATCCAAATTATCATTATATTCTCAAATCGGGAGTCCCATGACTTCGCGATCAGTTTTTACGAGTTACATTAATCCCATGTGAGATGAATGTGCATTTAAAGAGGTCGTTTAGGGGATGTTTTTTTCTTTTTCCCTTTAACGACAAGTTTTTAACCATAAGTCTAGATATTTTATAATTATTGTCATATTATCAAATAAAGAGTCCCGTGACTACATCGTCAGTTCCTATGAGTTATATTAATCCCATGCAATGTGTTCGTGTATCTTACGGGGTGGTTTGGTGGCTGTTTTGGATTTTCCCCTCTAACGACATGTTTTTAAGCCTAAGCCTTGGGATTTAAAAATTATCATCAAATTCTCAAACCAGTAGTCCTTGACTACACGGCTAGTGCTTACAAGTTATATTGGTCATGTGCGAGGTGTTCGTATCTCTTACGGGACCATTTAAGGGCTATTTTAAGTTTCGCCTGTTAAAGGTATGGTTTAAGCCTGTCTTCAGATTTGTAAATTACCATCATATTATAAAATTAGGAGTCCCGTGACTACGCGGTCAGTGCCTACGAGTTACCTTGATCCTGTGCGAGGTGTTCGTGCCTCATACGAGACCGTTTAAGGACTATTTTGGGCTTTCACTCTATAACGACATGATTCCACGCCTAAGTCTTGATATTTATAAATTGTTGTCATATTTTCAAATCGGTAGTACCGTGACTATGGAGTCAGTTTTTACGAGTTACATTGGTCCCGTGAGAGGTGTTCGTGCCTCTTACGGGGCCGTTTGGGGACTGTTTGGCATTTTCTCCCTTTAACGACATTTTTAAAGCCTAAATTTAAATGCTTGAAAATTATCATCACATTCTAAACTACGAAGTCCTGTAACTACGCCGTTAGTTTTTACGAGTTACATTGGTCCCACACGAGGTGTTCATATCTCTTACGGGTCCATTTGGAGTTTGTTTTGGGTTTTTGCCCTTTAATGACTTACATTTAAGCATAAGTCTAGATATTTTTAAATTATCATCATATTCTCAAACAGAGAGTCCTGTGACAACGCGATCAGTTTATATGGGTTACATTGGTCCCGTGCGAGGTATTTACGTCTCTTATGGGGTCGTTTGGGGGTTGTTTTGGGGTTTCGCTTGTTAAAGGCTTGTTTTTAATCCTAAGTCTCAAGATTTGCAAATTATCATCATATTCTCAAATTGGAGGTCCCGTAACTATTTTGTCTGTTCCTACTAGTTACATTGGTCCCGTGCAAGGTGTTTGTGTCTCTTACGGGTCCGTTTGGGAGCTATTTGGGTTTTCTCCTATTAAAGGCTTATTTTTAAGCCTAATACTAGATATTTGAAAATTATCATCATATTCTAAAACCATGAGCAGTCTCTCTATATATGGGAGTAATCCAGTCATCAACCGCCTTTTCTAGACCCTTCATTTAAGCGGGAGCCTTGTGAATTGGGTATGACCATTTATGACCTTTTATTCTCAAATCAGGTGTCCCATGACTTCGCGGTTAGTTCCAACTAGATACGTTGTTCCCGTACGAGGTTTTCGTCCCTCTTACGAGGCCGTTTGGGAGTTATTTTAAGTTTTTGCCTCTTAAAGGCATGTTTTTAAGTCTTGGTCTAGATATTTTCAAATTAACATCATATTCTCAAACTGAGAGTCTTGTGACTATGCAATTAGTTTTCATGAGTTACATTGGTCCAGTGATAGGTGTTCGTACCTTTTACGGGGACGTTGGGAGGGGGGGGGGTATTTTGTGTTTTCACCCTTTAACGACATGTTTTTAAGCCTAAGTCTTGAGATTTGTAAATTATTGTCATATTCTCAAACCGATAGTTTCTTGACCATGCCATTATATCCTACTAGTTGTATTGGTCTAGTGCGAGGTATTCATGCCTTTTACGGGGCCGTTTTGGGAATGTTTTGCGTTTTCATCCTTTAACGACATATTTTTAAGCCTAAGTCTTGAGATTTATAAATCATTGTCATATTCTAAATAGGGGAGTCCTGTGACTATGTTGTCAATTATTACAATTTACATTGGTCAGGTGCGTAGTGTTAGTGCCTCTTACAGTGCTGTTTGGGGGATATGTTGGGTTTTCGCCCTCTAACGGTATGTTTTTGAGACTAAGTCTTGATATTTGCAAATTATCGCCATATTCATAAATCGAGAGTCCAGTGACTATGCGGTCAACTCCCACGAGTTACATTGGTCCCGTTCGAGGCGTTCGTGTCTTTTATGGGGGGGGGGATATATTTTGTCTCCTAAAGGTATATTTTAAAGCTTAAGTCTCGAGATTTAAAAACTATCATCATATTCTAAAACAGGATGTCCCATGACTATGTGCTTAGTTCCAACGATTTACATTGGTATCGTATGAGGTGTTCGTACCTCTTACGTGACCGTTTGGGGGATGTTTTGGGCTTTCATCCTTTAACGACATATTTTTAAGCCTTAGTAGAGATATTTGAGAATTATCATCACATTCTCAAATTGGGAGTCTCGTGACTACGCTGTCACTTCCTACAAGTTACATTGCTCTAGTAAGTAGTGCTCATGTCTCTTACAAGCTGTTGAGGGTTGTTTTGGATTCTTGCATCTAACATCATGTTTTTAAGACTAAGTCAAAACATTTAAAATTTATCATCATGTTCTCAAACTGGGAGTCCTATGACTACGCGATCAGTTCCTACGAGTTACATTGGTCTCGTGCGAGGTGTTCATGCCTCTAACGGGGCTTTTTGGGATTGTTTTAGATTCGCTCTCTAACAACGTGTTTTTAAGCTTAAGTCTTGATATTTGCATATTATCATCACATTCTCAAACTGAGAGTCCCATGGCTATGCGGTTATTTCTACGAGTTATATTGGTCTCGTGCGAGGTGTCCTATCTCTTACGGGGTCGTTTGGAGGGTTTTCGCCGTATATCAACATGTTTTGAAGCCTAAGTCTAGATATTTGAAAATTATCATCATGTTCTCAAATTAGGAGTCCCGGGACTACGCTGTTAGTTTCTACAAGTTACATTTATCCAATTCGAGGTGTTCGTGTCTCTATGGGGGCTGTTTTGGGTTTTCTCATGTTAAAAGCATTACTTCAACCCTAAGTTTTGAGATATTCTTAAATCGGGAATCCCTTGAGTATGCGTTAAGTACCTACAAGTTACATTAGCTTCATGCGAGTTTTTCATGTCTCTAGTGGGGCCATTTGGGGATTGTTTTGGATTTCTGCCCTCAAATGGCTTGTTTTTAAGCGTAAGTCTAAATATTTGAATTTTTTTATCATATTCTCAAACCGCAAGTCCCATGACTACACCGTCAGTTCCTACGAGTTACATTGGTCCCATGTGAAGTGTTCATGTCTCTTACGGGGCCGTTTGGTTGTTGTTTTGGGTTTTCGCCTCTTAAATGCATGTTTTTAGGCCTATATATTTGAAAATTATTGTCATATTCTCAAACCGGGAGTCCCATGACTATGCGATTAGTTCTTACGAGTTACATTAGTTGCGCACGAGGTGCTCGCGCCTCTTAAGGGGACGTTTGGGGGTTGTTTTGCATTTTTCCCTTTTAACGGCATGTTTTTAAGCCCAAGTCTATATATTTAAAAATTATCATCACATTTTCAAACCGAGAGTCCTGTGACTATGCTGTTAGTTCCTACGAGTTACATTGGTACCGTGTGAGGTGTTCGTGTTTCTTACGGGGACGTTAGTGGTTGTTTTTGCATTTTTTTCCCTTTAACGACATGTATTTAAGCTTAATTCTACATATTTGAAAATAACTGTCATACTCTCAATTCGGGAGTCCTCTGACTAAGTCGTCAATTTTTACGAGTTACATTTGTCCTGTGCAAGGTGTACGTGTGTCTTACGGGTCCGTTTAGGGGTTATTTTGAGTTTTCGCCTTCTAACGGTATGGGTTTACGCCCAAGTATAGATATTTTAAAATTATCATCATACCGTGATGATATAGTCAGTTCCTACGAGTTACCATTGTCCCGTGAGAGTTGTACGTGTCTCTAACGGGGCCTTTTGGGAGCTGTTTTGGATTTTTGCTTTCTAAAGGTATATTTTAAGCCTACGTCTCGATATTTTCAAATTATCATCATATTATCATATAAAGAGTCTCGTGAATACGCCGTTAGTTCCTACAAGTTACATTAGTTTCGTGTGAGTTGTTCGTGCCTCTCACGAGTCCGTTTGGGGGATATTTTGGGCTTTCACCATTTAATGACATGTTTTTAAGACTTAGTCTATGTATTTGAAAATTATCATCATATTCTCAAATCGGGAGTCCCGTGACTATGCGGTCAATTCCTATAAGTTACATTGGTGTCCTGCGAGGAGCCCATGCTTCTTACGGGGTCGTTTGGGTCTATTTTGGAATTTCGCTCTCTAATAACATTTTTAAGCCTAAGTCTTGATATTTACATATTAGCGTCATCTTCTCAAACTAGGAGTCCTGCGACTAAGCGATTAGTTCCTACGAGTTACATTGGTCTCGTGCAAGGTGTTCCTGTCTCTTACGGGGCCATTTGGGGATTATTTTGGATTTTCTCCCTAAAATAAAATTATTTTAAGCCTAAGTCTAGATATTTAAAAATTATTCTGATTTTCTTAAATCGTGAGTCCCGTGACTATGCGGTTAGCTCCTATGAGTTAGATTTGTCAAGTGCAAGGCGTTCGTGTCTCTAACAGGGTCGTCTGGGTACTATTATGGGTTTTCTCCTATTAAAATCATGTTTTCATGCCTAACTCTTAATATTTTCAAATTATCATCATATTCTCAAACCGAGAGTTTCGTGACTACAGAGTCAGTCCCTATGAGTTACATTGGTTTTGTACGAGTTGTTCGTGCTTCTAACAGGGCCATTTGGGGGTTATTTTGGATTTTCGCCCCCTAACATCATGTTTTTATGCGTAAGTCTAGATATTTGAAAATTATCTTCATATTCTTAAACTGGGAGTCCCGTGACTATGATATGAGTTCCTATGACTTACATTGGTCCCGTGCGAGGTGTTTGTCTTTTACGGGGTCGTTTGGGGGTCATTTTGGGTTTTCGCATGATAAAGGTTTATTTTTCATCCCAAGTCTTGAGATTTGAAAATTATGATCATATTCTCAAATCGGGAGACCCATGACTATGCGATCAGTTCTATGAGTTACATTATACCCGTGCAAGGTGTTCATGCCTCTAATGGGGCCATTTAAGACTCTTTTGGATTTTTCCCTCTAACGGCACGTTTTGAAGCCTAAGTCAAGATTTTTTAAAATTATCATCATATTCTCAAATCGGGAGTCCCATGACTACGCCTCAGTTCCTATTAGTTACATTGATCCCATGCGAGGTGTTCGTGTCTCTAACAGGGTCATTTTGCGACTGTTTTGGGTTTTCATCTCTTAAAGGCATGTTTTTAAGCCTAAGACTCTATATTTAAAAATTATTGTCATATTATCAAACCGAGGGTCCCATAACAAAGCGATCAGTTCCTACGAGTTATATTGGTCCCGTGCGAGGTATTCACGCCTCTTGCGGGGTCGTTTTGGGGTTATTTTGCATTTTCTCCCCTTAACGACAGATTTTTAAGCCCAAGTCTATATAATTGAAAATTATTATCATATTCTTAAATCAGGAGTTTCATGACTACGTCGTCAGTTCCTACGAGTTACATTTATACCGTGCGAGATATTAGTGTTTCTTACGGGGATGTTGGGGGGATCGTTTGCATTTTGCCCTTCAATGACATGTTTTTAGGCCTAACTCTAGATATTTAAAAATTATCATCATATTATAAAATCGGGAGTTTCGTGACTAAGCCTTCATTTCCTACGAGTTACATTGTCCCTCGCGAGGTGCTCGTTTCTCTTACGGGACCTTTTAGGGGTTGTTTTGGGTTTTCACCTTCTAGCAGTATGTTTTTAAGCCTAATTATAGATATTTTAAAATTATTATCATACTCTCAAATTGGGAGTCACGTGACTATACGGTTAGTTCCTACCAGTGCTATTGATCTCGTGCGAGTTTTTCGTGCCTCTTACAGGACCTTTTGGGGTCTGCTTTGAGTTTTTACCCGTTAAAGGCATGTTTTTGAGCCTAAGTCTCGATATTTAATAATTATCATCATATTATTAAAGAGGTTGTCCCGTGACTACGCGGTTAGTTCTTAAGAGTTACATTGGTTCCATGCGAGGTGTTCGGTTTCTTATAAGGCCGTTTGGGGCTGTTTTGGGCTTTCACTCTTTGACGATATGTTTCTAAGCCTAAGTCTTTATATTTGCAAAATATCTTCATATTATCAAATTAGGAGTCCTATTACTACTTCGTGAGTTCCAATGAGTTACATTGGCTCCGTACGAGGTGTTCGTATCTTTAATAGGGCCGTTTAGAGCCTGTTTTGGATTTTTGCCTCTTAAAGCCATGTTTTAAAACCCAAGTCTTGATATTTACAAACTATTATCATATTCTTAAACCAGAAATCCCATGACTATACAGTTAGTTTCTACGAGTTACATTAGTCCCGTGGGAGTTGTTCGTGCCTCTTACGGGGTCGTTTTGGAGTTGTTTTGCATTTAATCCCTTTAATGACATATTTTTTAAGCTGAAGTCTAGATATTTGAAAATTATCATCATATTCTCAAATCGCGAGTCCCGTGACTATGCTACCAGCTCTTACTAGTTACACTGGACTTGTGTGAGGTGATTGTGCCCCTTATAGGGCCGTTCGGGGGACATTTTGGATTTTCACCCCCTAACGGCATATTATTAACCCTAAGTCTTGAGATTTGAAAACTATCAGCATATTATCAAACCAGGAGTCCTGTGACTTCGTGGTCCATTCCTACAAGTTACAATGGTCTCGTGTGAGGTGTTCATGCCTCTTACGGGACCATTTGGGGGTTGTTTTGGATTTAAGTAATATACAATTAAGTAATATTATAACCGTGGAATTGAAAATTCAATGTAAAGCCTCGTGCCATCCTAGTTTATTCATAAATCATACTAAACATTCATAATTCAAACATAATATTCATAAATCAAACTGGTGTGCCAATATCATAATCGGATAGATATATGGGCAGAAATAAGATTGTCAAGGGCCAAGATAATAATAGGATTGCCAAGGGTAAAATAATGTTTTGATACTCAATCTTCCTCTAAATCGACTAAAAGATCCTTCAAATTAGGGTTGTCATCAAGAGTAGACTGGAACTCTTTAGGAGCCTTTAATGCATTTGATTGAGTAGTCATACCCTCTTGTGCATGCACAATAATATACTAATTGCCATCATTTATGAACTTTGAGTATAATATCTTCTTTACATTCGTCAAGGCATAAATAAAAGACTCATCGACTATTAGATCGTTACTCTTTATCTTAGATATATTTACCATGACAAGTTTTAAGTGAGGATCAACTTTACAAGCATTCATAGTGTCCTCCACCTTCACCCAATCACAATAGAATACAGTTTATGTGAAATCTAAATAATTGAGTTCAAGTATTTGTTGGACAATTCCATAATAGGTTAGCACCATATATTTTGTATTTTTATCACTTTTGTTAGCGACACATGTAGTTAAGGCAGAAATTGAAATTTTATTATTTTGCATCAAAAGGCTTCCTCATATGGATATTAAATTAAATCAAAACTGTTGGTGCAAAATCTCTTAAACTATTTTGCATAAAATGTGATATCTTAAACTCTCTCTAGAAACTGCATTTATTAATGAATTTGTATTGGGGCATGTTTTTACCACACGTGAATAAATAACCGCACACATAAGAGGTGGAAATTACCTCTTTTGATACACATGCCCTAAAATAATTTTTCGTGAATATTTTTTCTCAAACTTTCGAAAGGAAAATTATACAACTTAGATCAAAATATGGAGAATATATATAATCAAATAAAAACAATCCGGGTAATTATTTAGCCACTTACTCTCTTCAATCTTCAACTTCATCTTGTTATTCGAAGACATAAATAACTGATTGCTTGAATTGTAAATTAGTAAGTCTCACCTCTTTAGGGTTCCTAAAAGGAAATTCATCCTCAAACTCCTCAGGTTCCTTATTCACTTGTTCTCCACGAGGATTGAACCTCCTCGGCTTTTATTCTAGCGTATGTTCCTAAGAGTATTGCAATGATTACACAATTGTGTATTCAGGAATTGACCCTCTAATATATCGTGTATTCTTAACGTAATCTTTGAAGGTTTTCATCAAGCATTTTAAAGGTTAAATCCAACGATACTTAATGGTACCACATAACACATAGTCATCGTACAAACATATAATCAGGTAGATGCTGATATCGAAGAGGCAAATATTTCTCTAATACATAAATTTCCTCAACTAAAGTTGATTTCACAACTTTAATGTGCTTTATGTTTACCAGTTTTACACAGGGTAAGGTAAAGCACAAACTTATTTGCACAATTGCCCGACGGAGATTTTTGTGCTCAGAAAAGCAACGCCTAAATAATAGAGGGATTAATTGAATTATGGCATGTCAATTGTGAGACTTGCACCGTTTCATACCGGTATACATGGGTAGGTTCAGTTAGGTTCCATGTTATTGGAACCATACCCAAACCAATCATCTTATGAAACTAAACCAAACTAATCATGGTTCTATTTGGTTTGCTTCAGTTTGCGATTGGGTTTTTATTTGGGTTGCTTCGGGTTTTGTACGGGCAAATAGTTTAGCTTAGGCTTATTATTCATTTTATTTGCTCCATGGAACATTTGGAGCATCCCATTACAAACCATTATGTATCCTTGTGACAAACCGACACCAACATTCAAGACTTCCTTACATCCCACAAAGGTATAAGTCAATTGGTGTTTAAAACTATTCATAAGATTTATTTGGGATGTTTATTTTTCATTTAAATCGAGGCTGGATTTCTAATTTAAAAATACTTTTTTTTAACCTCCTTGGAACGAACTTGGCTCATCGTTAGAAGGGTCGTTAGATCTTACATCGAATGAGCAGCTAACGAGGGCCTTCTATTTGAATTCGTTTGAACCTCGTTTGAAGCTGGTTCAAATGAGAATGGAGTCTCGTTCGAACGAACCGTGTTTTCATTTTAATAAGAGGACATTCTCATTCAAAAAGGCTTTAATTTTGTTCAAATGAGACGCCGCCTCGAATTATGTGCAGGACTTATAAATACTTGCTTTGTTTCCAAATTTTGTGAGAATTTATCAAAAACGATTTCTGAATATCCGTTGCAAAAGTTTTCAATATTGTGTTTACATAACATTTTTTAACACACAAACACATCCCAAAATATATTTTGTGAATAGATTTTGAACCTTAGTTGAGTTATACTCATTGTGGAGAGATCATCTCTACGGTTGACTTATGAACTCGAAAGGATGACGACTAAAGGTTGAAGGCTGAAGGCTGATCGGTGGATACAGAGGGTGGACCGCCACCTGTGGACTTCTCAGGAATGAGTGATATTCTTTAGAGGTTCTGCGAAGACTGCACATTATAATTGTGGGTTATATGAAGTTGTATTGTAAGTCGATTATCTTGTAAAATTTATAAAGTGCCGATATAAAAGGTTTTGCCTTGAAAGGGATTTTTCTCAGTAGTCGTGTGATTGCGTACATTTTTTTTATCTATCTTATCACTTAGATGCATGTCTTAGGATAATAAGATAAAAATTGGATTTGTGATTGGTAGCATTTAATTATATAAGTCATTCCATTAAGATCGCACAAGAACTCTTACAAGTGGTACAAGAGCATTTTGGCCCTAACAAGTGGTATTATAGCGTGTTACATAAAATTACTATGTGATTTTTTTTCTTCAATATCATTTTTTTGAAATTTTTTTTATCTTAAAAAAGGCAGAGGTTTAATGGATAACTTGTATAATCGAATGCCCATCTTTGATGGTTCCGATTATGAATATTTGAAATCTAGAACGAGGTCTGCTTTACAAGCTATTAACGAATGTGTTTAGTTAGTTTGTGAAAGAGGGTGAACTCCTCCCACTTTCACTGTTGATAATGTTGTTGGCACTAAACCTCTCTCTCAATGGACAGAGGATGACTTTAAAAGAAGTAATTTCAACTCTTACATCTTAAGTGGTATTTCTAAAGCCATCAGCTCTGACGAGCTCCACCGCATTATGATGTACACCACATTTAAAAAAGTTTGCGATACCCTCTAGGTCACTTGTGAGGGAACCAATTCTGTAAAGGTATCCAAGCTACAAAATTTTACCACCCAATTTGGAACCATTACCATACTAGAGTCTGAGTCTTTTGATGAGGGATCATTACCATACACTGTAAAGGTTCACGACTTCTTCTGAAGTGGTGAAAGGAGGAACTGTGGGCCCAGTTCCTCCTTTATAGTGTAATTGGGAAGACATGAAGAGTCCCCACAAGATAATAATGGCTTGAGACTTTTTGAGTTGATCCTGGATCTTTCTTTCCTCGATGGTCATTTTCAACATAGGGAGTTCCTCGGTAACTCCCTTTCCCTTGTTTGTTCTTGATGGCTGAGGATTCGGACCTTGGTAATGTCTCCCAAATCTATTCACATGGTTTACGGAGGTGGGGAAGAACAAGAACCCTATTTCTTCATTGATTTTTGGATGTAAGGCTACTATATTGATTTCCCCCAATAAGTCTTCAAAAGAGATCATCCTGCACATATTGAATACTGGATTGACTTTTTACTGACTCGGTTCTTCATCAGAGCTGTCAAATTTATCCCCTGTCTGGTGGCGAAGATGTCTTCTTTCCAAGAGAAGTCAATGCATTCCAGAATCTCAATGACTTCTTCATATAAATCCTCCCACTCAACAGGGAGGTGAGAGAGTGATAGAACCAACCACCCTTGAAGCTTCAAATCAATGACTAGATAAAAAATACTATAGATTTTTTCGATCTGTCGGAACATATCAGCCATAATCTGTACTACATCATCCAAACTAATTTGATCAACGATTGCCATCCATTCATCTGACTCTTGAGCCTAATTTTGGGCTTTCATGAACAGGATGCTGAACTTCTGGCAGTTGATGGTTATTTCAGAGGGCAATTTAAGCCCAAAATCTAGGAGCTAGTTTATAACAGTCGACAACTCCATATCTCTTCCTTCATACTGTGTATGAACAATAATACAATCCCTGATGAGGAGTGCTAGAGCTCAGTTGACGAAGAAGGTAGTGTGTAAGAGAAAATAGGGGCAAACTTTGAATGGTTTGGGTGAAAATACGGTATGATGGGTGCTTTACTGGGCATAATTTTGGTATATGGGTCTAATTTCGGGTCATTTTCTAAGAAGATGTCATTGGTATGGGTTGGAAGGGGGTCATGAGTGGTGTTGGGTTTAGGCTTGGTTGGTGGGGGCAATAATATCCCGATCAATTAGACCTTATATTACGTTTTGGAGGTGGAAGCATTAATCAATAGTATGGGTGGCAGAATGGGGGAAATCACAATGGGCATCACTTTTGAAGTTTTTGAGAAGTGTGTTTGGTAATGGAAGAGGGTCTAGAGGTTAGATAAGTTTTCGATTTAATAAGGCTTGGTAGACTTTAGATAAGGGAGCATAGATCTCGGTGTATTCCTTTCTGGCGAGATTAGGGCAGCTTTCTGTCACCCAAGAGGTTGTAGGTTGGAGAGATTATTGATGGTAAAAACTATAGTATTGGCAGGCTCCTCATACTTTCTATGGGTGAATTGTTCGGACACTTTCTTAGGTTCAGATTATGTCTTAGTAACACTTTCTTCAATCTCCACACCCGCTTCCAAGAGGGCTTGGAACTGTGGGTAATATTGACTTCCCATAGTTGGTTTGATATGGGGCAAGAAATTCTTTTTCACTATGCTAACTTTTTATTCCTCGGAGGGTCGGTTGGTCATAGTGGAAGCTTTCTCCCTCTACCTTGCTGTGAAGATATTGATAGTTTTTCCAGGGTTCCACTTAAGAAGTTTTAGATATCAACGTGTAACCTCTAGTTCTTCGTTGTACATATACTATGTTATGAATTCTTGGGAAACATCTTCCAACTGTGGATTCTGGATTCCTCGAGGGATAAAAACCAATGAAGTGCGCTGTCCTTCAAAGTTTGTTGGAATATCTGGGTCATTATCTCTTCAGAGGCACCAAGGAGAGTCATAGCTCGGTGATAGCTGCGGAGGTGAATAATTGGGGTCCCACTACCCCCGAACTTCTCAATAGCTGACATCTTAAATTTCTCCGAAAATCTTGCTTTAGGGAAGGGACATATGTGAGTGTAGTCCATGTAGTTCCCAAATATCTTAACTTGGTCAAAATTCTTTGACAACAACTTGAGTTCTTCCTTGACCTTGTTCATTTCTTCCTCTTTGGGATCAATGGGTACTGGTAATTTATTCCCTAGATGGGCAAGGTTTTGCATAGGGAACTGAGCTGGAAGTTGACCTATGGCAGGTGAGGCACGCAGAGCATGTTGATATTGTTTGGGAACACAAATAGGATCGGGAGTGGGAGGACCCATGGCACGAGGAAAGTGAACCTCAGGTTCTTTGAGAAATAGGATTCGATTTTGCTGCATCCCATGAACCTCAACTTGAAGGTTGTCAATCTTGGCACTAAGTTGGACCAGTACTGCTATCAGATTAGGCTTTATATTCGATGCTTAGTTGGCATTTTCCATGAAAGATAGGTAAAGGTGAATTCCGAACTCGGATGAAGTAACAGGGGAACTGACGGAGCTTCGGGACAATTTGACGAAAGACTGAAGCCAATAGGAAGCCAAACAAAGAATCGGGTATGTAATCAACCTGAGAGAAAGAAAAACATTCGAATTTATTTTTTAAATAAAAAAAGAAGAATTGTCTTTATTAATGGGATGGAAAATGTTTTTGAAATTTTTAGCAAAGAGAAGGAAAAATATTCTTTGGTATTTTGATGAAAAAGGGGGAAAATGTTTTTGATATTTTGATTTTTCGAGAAAGAAGAGGAAAAAACGAGAGAAAATTCTTAGTACGATTGTTATTATGTTTATGTTTTCACTTGTATTAGGTTTACCTTAGTGTAAAAGAAATGCCGGACAGGACCCGATCCTGGAAAAATTGAGTTTGGAAAAAATAGGTAAGATAGGGTTGAACTTGTTGCCAGGCCGTGACACCCCGCCTAATTAAATACCGGGTGATCACTCCTTTATTAAATTAAAGTCAAGGTGAACAGTTGGTTCATTCTTAGCATCATTGTCGTAAAAATAACTTTTCCAATTTAAACACCCTAATTAATTAAGCTAAGTGTCAAAACCAGTTTTAGACATTACTTTCCAAATTTTATTTTATAAACCAAGATTTAAATATTTACAACAATTCAATATTGAAGAATCACACCACAATTATCCTGGAACATATAATCCAAATAATTTAAACATTCAACAACTAAATCCCAACATTTAAAACTTAAAGTAAAACATCCAGACAGTAATAAATTCCAAAGTGACAATACTAGAAATAAATGAATCACAATGTCCAAAAAATAACTAGATAATGGAAACGGGCGACACATGCCCAACTGAATAAATAAGATAGGAGTGGAATAAAATAAATGAAGTCGTCTAAGCAAGAGGCCTGCAACTCCCACCTAAGCTGCAGCGCGTTCCTTCCAAGGATCCTACGCAAGACGCCCCTGTGGCTGGGCACCTTTAATATATACATATAGATACAAGAGAGAAAGGAAAATGGAAACGGGTCAGAGCCCGATAGTGTAAATGATTTAAAATTTATTTAGCAAGTATTTAAAATGTTTACAGGCCAATGCAACAACATATTAGTGCGACACTCTCTTGATAAATTCTCACCTCTCTTCTAATGTGCACGCCTATCGCACTAACCTTTCCAATGGTTTAACTTATCTTAGGTTACTCATAAGATTTAAAACTGAACAACATAATTGTTTAAGATGAAAATTTCATTTGGTCACAAAGTTCTCGTTTAAACCTTATTTGCTAATAAAGTTTCCCAGTGTTCCATTATACTTTTCCAAACAAGTATTTCCAAATTGAAGCCAAGATTCCTTTCTTACTTACCATAACACAGTAGGCAGTTCCAAATTTCAGAATTTCATATATATATTAAATACTCGTATAATATATATATATATATATATATATATATATATATATATATATATATATATATATATATATATATATATATATATATATATTCTAACAGCACCCCACATAAAAATTATGGTGCGGGCCTACTATGCTATCCAATCCCCGTATCTTTTGTACTAAGGGAAATACAAGTTCGGAATCACTCTCGAACTGTATTAACACATACACAAACAATATTGAGGCGAAGCATAGATTTCAAGTCTCTAAGAGGTCAGCACATACCATCACATCTCTTAGGACCGTCGGACCATCGATCAGATAGCCTGTACCAAGGATATCTATCTTCTAGGGTACGAGTCAATATCCCCCATAAAGGTCCCATCGAGATAAGGCTGTCCCAGCGCGGTAACCTCAGGGATAGCAAGTAGCGCGGGCATGATTTTCACATGTATATAATATATGCATACACAGTCATATAAATATACTACTTTTATCATATCAATTTAGGTTCATCCCATCACCCATAATCACAACATTTATCCTTATTTTCCCATTATTTGTTATCACGTATAACGGTTCGTTTCTATCTATAATTCGAGGGATTATTCCAACTTACTACGTAACACTCATGGACTCTATCCTCCCACATGTAAAATTCAGTAGGTATTCATCTATTTTCCATCGTAACCATTTTTCGTATTTCTCCCTTTAATACAAAATTCCATCGTCCCTTATATATAAACACCCCAAAAGTATAAATTTTGCCTTACATTAAAGGTCTCTTAATCATTAATAAATCCTACTGGTCATCATTATCTCCCAAAATATTTTAATAAGGATGTCTAAGGAGTATTCTTCATTTAGAATCAATTCAACAATTTTAAAAGGGGAATTTAAGTCTGCCAGGAGGGGTCGATCGATCGAGGTCAGGGGCTCGATCGATCGAAGCTCTTGGCTCGATCGATCGATCAAGTAGGTATGGCGAATTCTGTAGTTAACCAATTACGGGTTCTAACACACAACGTCATCCAAATCCAGATTTTTCATTCCCAATCGCCCAAAAATTTATCCTACTAAGAGTATAAACCCATATCATACATCTCCTAAGTAAAGCATGCAAATTTCCATTAATAACTATGGATTAACAGGCCAAAATTCATGTAAATCTCAAGAACCCTAGAAATATTTTTAACATGGTTCTAATCAGTCTTTTCCAGAATTTCCTTCTTCTAAAACATCATAAATTCGTGGTTTAATCCTCTACATGTGAAGGGGTTTCCATATTATCATTCAAGTCATTACTAAATGCGATTTCCTATCTCCAACTTGGGTTTTCTTCCATGAAACTCATCCTAATCATCCCTAGACTAACATGAGTGATGCATTAACGAAAATAAGCAAGATAAACACTTGCCTGAGATTTTTAGAATTCTGATTTGCGGACGATTTTGGTGTGGTTGCGTTCCCCGTCACGCAATCTACGCGTTGGTGGTGGTGACGGTGCAATCGGGTGACTTTTTGGCCTTGGATTGCTTGAAAAGCTTCCTCCTTCCCTCTCCTATGGCCGTTCTAAAGTTTGAGTTTTTTTAACCCTAGAAGGTAACCTTAGACATCTGATATAACCCTTGAAATTTCGTGGGTTTAATTACCCAAAAATATAAAATGTTCAAAATGCCCTCCCGGGATGCTAAATAGGCCTAAAAATGCCCCGAGATCCAAACTAAACCCTCGGGTACACTTTTCTGACTATCTCGACCCTTTCGGACACTTTGACGCACTCGAAATGACCATACGAGTGACTTATAATTTATTCACTTTTATTCATCAATATTTAGTCCCGACGCGACACTGGCGCGTCCCGACTTAAATTTTCAAAATTATCATTTTATTCACTCTTGACATTTAATAGAACCAAAATTATATTACTTTACTCATTAGTAATATTCAACAACATGTTTCCCATAATTACTAACTCACATCACGTTAATAATTATAAAGTGATTAATTTCCGGATTTATTTTATATTAATAACTCACATTAAATTTAATAAATCCCCAAATTAATAAGGCATAAAAATACGGGGTATTACACAGGCTCATTGACAAGTTCCTGTTTTTAAAAGAAGACAAAATTGCGCAAAAATTTAGGCGGCATGCTGACCTGGCATTTCGATAGAGTTTCGTATGGTAACTGGTAAACTAAATTTGATTTTAATAGGTCTGACACCTATATGAGGTATATGAAGTTGTTCCACGATATACTTTTTGCTTTTGAGGGAAATCGGTACGTGTGGACAAACTAACTAATATACGTGAGTGTACATGAATTATCTCATTATACACCTCATGGGGATAATACGTGTGAGAGAAAATTCAATATACTTGATGTACGTGAATGAGTTCCCTGCTATATACCTACCGTCGTGAGTTCGGTCAAACGGTACGATTTGGGGCGAACCATTAAATATAAGTTGAAGGTACTATGCCAATGAAAGGTGAGAGTCATATAGCTTAGGATAACTGCGACCTGCCGGATCAACACCCATTACAAAGTGACCCCTAGTACGAGACAAAATTTTGGTCAATAGCCGTGCACTTGGTGATGTAGTGTGCAAAATGCATGATTCTTGATTAGTATATTATGGAGAGAGTGTTTTGTTTGGAATGATGAGTAAAAGAAGCACCATACTAATAGGGTAGAATGTACAAGCATAAAAAGAAAATCAAGAATGGAGCATTAAGATTACACTAAGCATGGATACGTGCGAGTGTGAATATCTACAAGTGAGTGCGTGGTAGTGAACCTAAGCATGGATATTCTAAGTGGTGTGTGATAAGTGAAAGTGAGCATGGATATATACAAGTGTGATAAGTGGAGGTGTGATCTAGTGAAACCTAAGCATGAGTATTCTAAGTGGTGTGTGAAATATGTGGATACAAGTGATCCTACGTATAAGTGTAAGTGGTGTGAGGTGTACATAAAAGATATTTACAAGTGACCGATGGTGAAAGGTGAGTGAAAGTGACAAGTGAGTGATAGATGATGTAAGCATGAGATAAATATTTATAAGAAATAAATAGAGGATAAAGGGAACATATAGATAGGTGCATACGCACACGTGAAGATAATGATAGCACCCATGCAAATAGAGTCTAGCCCTCTTATGATACGACATCCCGAGCGGAGTCACCACTGTGGCCATTTCATTGTTCTTCCTTCCCTCCTCGAGGGAGGTCTGGGCGCTCGCGTGCGCGGTTGGAGGGAGAGAAGAAGAAGGTCATGTGCCATTTTCTAGGGGCGCTTCGGCTATCGTTAATGTGGGGTAATGTAAAGAGATAGATTTGTCGCCTATTTTGCATGAAATAAGCAAAAGAAATGTTGTCACCTCTAGAGAACGACATCAAAAACATATCGATGCTTGCAAAACCAATAGTTCAAAGGTTTGTGGGCTAAGTTGTGAAATGGGAAGGTGTTAGGCACCCATCCCACCCTTTCGATCTCTCATCGGCACGTGTTATTATTTTCCTTGAAAAACTCCATGAAGTGTGTGCACGTGTATATATAAGTGGAGAGTGGAATTCCTCAGCTCACGTCACGGAAAAAGGCAGAGTGAGGTCTTCCACATGAGTATTCCCAAAATAATGATAAATAAAACATAATTTGTGCACTTATCAGGATATCAAACATTTTGGTGAAACGATTATATGCGTTAGATAAAGCGCGAATAAGAATAAAAAATACAATAATATATGAATAAAAGGATGAAAGGAGTTATCAAGCCTTGAGTTTTGACCCGACACACATACGTAGCCTAAAATGGCATCAAAGTCCATGTAGTTCACATGTAATACGAGGGTGGAGTTTATCCCATAAATACAATCAGGGATTTAATTAGTTGCGTGTGTGTAGCAAAAGGATATTTTGATGTGAGAAAATGTGGTGAGGAATTTCGTTTGGAATTTATGCGTAAAACCCTATTTTTCTGGTTATGTCTTTTTTATAGAAAATATGTTATATGCAATACTACTAATAAAAAAGTGAGATTATTAATATGTATGGACTAACAAGGATGAAATTATAAAGTAAAGATTAGATAACTAAAGCGAAAATAAGGAAATTTAAAAGAGAGAGAATATGTTTGGACCTTTTTTGGAGACTCGAATATTATTGATTATTGAAAAGGCTGCCCTCGTAAGTGGATAGAGGTTGTAGGAGGAGAGGGAAAGGATTTTTGCTAAATTGGGTATGAAAGGGATGGGGAAGGAATGTGGATGAAAGATTTTGATAGAGAAATTATGCTGACTTTGAGACAACTTTGCTGAGATCACTGAGAGGGATGATTCTGGGGTTCCTTTCAAAGTGAACTCATGCTCTCCTTATATAGGGTCAAGGGGAGTGCTGATCGGAATTTTCCTTGTCCTGCCTATCGGCAGGCATCCCCAGACACACTGCCAATAGGCAAGGTAATGGGTTTGCCATTCGGCAACCTCATGTAGATTTCTTAGAAAAATGGCGTAAAATAAAATTCGTAAGTCCGAATCCTGCATGGGGGATACCATTGGAAAGGGTTATTCAGAGCCCTTTAAGAATCCATTGGGCCACTCCTGGGTTTGAGAGTTAACTTTGGTCAAATAGGGCTCGAAAGTGCCTGATGATCTTTTGGACATGAGATTCCCGAAGGAAAATGGATCGTTCATTCAAACCATAAGGCCGATTCGTGCACGGGATGGACCATTGGAAAGGGCATTCAGTGACCTTTGAATATTCATTCAGTCTCATTCGATTAAGGGAGTTGAATATGTTCAAACAGGAACTGGAAGTGCATGATGAACCCTCGGAGTAAAATGGGTTGTTCGTCCTTACTGTAAGTCTGTTCATACACGGGGCAAACCATTGGAAAGTATGTTCAGTGACCCTTAAGGGTTTATTCAGTTTCGTTCGAGCTGAAGAGTTGACGAGAGTCAAACGAAGTTCGAGAGCGCCCAATAGCCTCCTAAACAGTTTTAGAGGGATTATGGATCATTCATACTAACGGTCTGGTCGATTCATGCATGGGTCATACTGTTGGAATAAGGATTAAGATCATTTCAAAGATTCATTTAGCTTTCACTCAGTCTAAGAAGTTGATTAGGTCGAAACGGGGCTCCGAAGCGTATAATGGCCTCCAAATCGATTTTTAATAGTAAAATGGATTATTCTTCTGAATTATATGGGTAATTCATGCATGGGGCAGAACTTTTGAATGGGAATTCAAGAGCCCTTCGAATATTCATTGAGCTTCTGCTCAGACGAGAAAGTTGATCGGAGTCAAACGAGGCCTGAAGGTTCTCGATGGCCTCTAGATCGATACGCGGAGTATGACATAGGGTTCTAGGCAAATGGGGAAGTTCTAGGTGCCTAAGGAGAGTCTTAGGAGAGTCCTAGAGTGTGGTGTCTACAATATTAATTTTGATAACTTGTCCCATTTTGCAAAAAAATTCAAAAAGTTTCACACATTTTCAAAAGAAAATTCTTCCAAATAAAATATTTTTGAAAAAAACAAAAAAAAAATGAAGGCATGAGCAGGGGAGAGAAAGGAGAAGAGATTAGATGTTATGAATGTTATGGTAAAGGGAAAAAGGCACATGAGTGTCCCACTAGGCTTAAGAGAAAGGGCAATACTATTGTTAATAAAGCTACTCTTAGCGATAGTAACGTCGAGCCGGTTGATTCAGGGTGAGAATTAGCACATGAACCATGTGTTGCGTTCATCACTAATCTCATTAGAACTTCTACTTTGTCCCACACTAATGAGGAGATATCTAAACATGAAAGCCTCGATGATGTTTCAAGACATTCTAGTGAGAGTGAGGATGATAGTTTAAGTGAGGGAGAAGGTGATCTCCAAAAGGTGTTTAGTGATCTTTACACCGAGACCTTGAAAATGAAAAAGCTAAATAAAGATTTGTCTCTTAAGATATTAGATTTTGAAAAAGAGGTGAAAGTTTTGAGAGAGTGTGAGGCGTCGGTGAGGTAACTCGAAAAGGTGAAGATTTCTTTAAGTGGGAAGTTGATTGTTTTAGGTAGGGAAAAGATCTATTTGACCAATACCGTGGCTAGTCTTACCGGAGATCTTCAATCTTCATTGAAGACTCATGAGAAACTTAAGGCCCATGTATCCCAGCTCGAAAGTGATCTCGAATGTGCCCGGGAGGTCAAGGTCACTTTAGAGGACACATATAAGAAGGTATGAAAGATGCTCCTCGGTCCCATTTAGGAAATGCTTAGAGGCAAGGAATAGGTTATGATGGTGCATTAACTTCCAATCTCACACCCAAGCCAGTTCTCGAGTTTGTGTTAGATCCTTATGGACCTCAGCCTAACCAACCTAGGAGAGCTCGTCCTAGACATTTTGAGAAAGGTGGGCCCAAACCCATTTATGTTTGTTCACATAGTAAACAAATAGGTCACCTTATAGAGTGTTGTTTTAATCTAGGGAGAGTGTTTTATAGGTATGTTCCCTAGTATGCTTGCACATGTGTTCCCACATGAGTTCCTGCACACACTCCCACACATGTTACTCCGCATGTTCCTGCACATCACTTGAGAGATTTTGAGAGTTTTCGAGAGCAAGAAGAGTATTTAGTCAATACTTAACCAAATTTTATAGAGGTATTTCATAGGATATCATCTCCTTTTGAGAACTCCTCCTAGCCTAATGATTGAGGTTGTGACTTGTCTCTAGCATAGGGTGCTGATCATGTTCATATTATATATCCCTATTACTAGTGTGTACTACCATTGTGTTTATATTTTTCATTTTGATATTTTTAGAAAAAATTGAAAAGATTTTTGTTTTTCTAAATTTTTTTGAGAAATACAAAAATATTTTTGGTTTTTTATAAGAAAAATTGAAAGGCAAAAAGATTTTATTTTGATAAAATTTTTGAAAAAAAGACAAAAATAGTTTTGTAATTTTTTTTACACTATATGTGGATGGACATATAAGATGTCCGATTCACCCATTCATTCCAAATCCACGTGACTATTTTGTAGTGATTTGAGACGTGATCATATCATATATGTGCTTAATAATGTGTGGAGTCATTAAGTTGTGATTTGATGATAACTTGCTACATGTTTGACTCCTTGTCTACTTTATTGCACACGAGCACTAACTTATATGAGTATTGCACTTACCTATCATATGACAATCATAGTGTTTTCATCTCAATTTTTCTTTAAGGCGAACCAAATGTGAAAAAACGAGATAAAAAGTTGTGCATGTAAGAACCATTTCCCGGATTTAAATCATTCTTCTTGTACAATTGTTATATATTAAGCAATGAAAATGGGCTACGAAAGATAAAGTATTTGCATTAAAATCCATCATTTGCAATGAAAAGAGACTAAAAATATTAGAGGCTCATAAAAACAAAAGTACGAGTCCATTTTGTTTGAATATTGATGCTTTACTACAAATAAGCATTAATTTATTCAAAATAATTGAGAGTATTATTGTTATATATGAGATTTTGAGGGATTTTAGTCTAAGATCAATGGGTTTGCACAACTATATAAATTTCGAAAAAACACTACATCGTTTTGGGTATCATTGGTGTGAAAATCACTTACGGTCTTGATTTATTGATTATGTTAAGTCAGTTTCCCATGAGTTCACAGTTTTTTACACCTAAGATATACTTTGATATCATTCGTTAGTGGTATGTCAATCCTTCGTGCACATGTGTTATGTTTGTCTACGTTAATTAACCTATGGAATATTTTCACACTCTTACATTTTGCTTTCATGATTTGGGTATTTTTGTGTCATGGTGTTTGCCTTTTTAAAATTTTATATTTAATTTTTTTTGAAATGTTACAAAAATAGTTGGTGAATGTGAGTCTTTGAGATTATCATTGCATGTTCGTCATTTTTATATCATTTGAGATGATATTTCCTTCATATTCGTGATACTATTATTTCATGATTATGTTTCTACTCCTTTGTCTATTTCGGACAAAAAGGCGAATAACAAATTAAGGGGCAGACTTGATTTGATGAATTTGACGTATAGGGGAGAAATTAAATATGAGTTTTATTTCTATATTAAACTCTTTGCGCATCACGGTATTTTTCTTTGATTCATGTGTATAGGTACATTATGCGAAAATCAGAACACACCGAATAAAAGAAAAGAAGCCCAAGGGAAGCACAAGACGACAAAAAATCTTATGCCATTCCATTTCCAGGGTTGGGAAGGGTATTAGGTTATTTTTGTCATTTAGGGGGTATTTTTATGTAATTTGCATTTCAGTTAGGTTTGTATAGTTTTGTAACGGAATAACCAAAGGGAGAGATTTGTAAGGGTAAATAGTTTAGCTTAGGCTTATTATTTGCTTTACTTGCTCCATGGTATATTTATCGTATCTTGTTACAAACTGTCACGTACCATCACCACAAACTGACTCCAACATTCAAGACTTCCCTACATCCCATAAAGGTATAAATCAATTGGTGTTTAAAACTATTCATTAGATTTATTTGGGATGTTTATTTTTTATTTAAATCGAGGTTGGATTTTTAATTTAAAAATATTTTTTTTAACCTCATTCAAATGAGATCAACATCTCGTTCGGACAAATTTGGCTTGTCGTTAGAAGGGTTGTTAGATCTCACATCGTACGAACATCCAACGAGGGACATTTGTTTGAATTCGGTTGAAGCTCGTTAGAAGCTGGTTCAAACGAGAATGGAATCTCATTTGAACAAACTGTGTTTTTGTTATAATGAGCCTCGAATTTTGTTCACAATTTGTAAATACATGTTTCGTTTGTAAATTTTGTTGGAATTTTTGCCAAAACAACATCTGCATATTTGTTGCAAAAGTTTTTAACATTTTTGTTTACAAAACATCTTTTGATTCACAAACAATCCCCAAATATATTTTGTGAATTGATTTTGAACCTTAGTTAAGCTATACTTATTGTAGAGAGATCATCTCTACGGCTGACTTGTGAACCCGGAAGGATCACGACTGAAGATGAAAGGTTAATCAGTGGATACCAAGGGTGGACCGCCACCTGTGGACTGCTCAGCAATAAGTGGTATTCTTTAGATGTTCTGCGAAGACTGCATGTTATACTTGTGGGTTATATTAAGTAGTATTGTAAGTCATTTGTCTTTTAAAATTTCTAAAGTGCTGATATAAAAGGTTTTGCCTTGAAAGGGGATTTTTCCTCAGTTGCTATATGATTCTGTACTTTATTTATCCGTCTTATCACTTAAATGCTTGTTTTACGATAATAAGATAAAATTGGATTTGTGATTGGAGGCATTTAATTATATAAGTCATTCCATTAAGATCGTGCAAGAACTCTTACAAGCATTCTGACCCTAAAAGGTTTCTTTATGGTTGTATTTATTTTATAAACCAAAAATAAAGAAATATTAAGAGAGCATATCACTATAAATTAAACATGTGCATAACTAAGATAACATATAATTATTCCCTATATTGGACATCTGAAAAATTAACTCATTATTATTACCAACAGATTTAAACACATAAATCTTTAATACTTAAAAATCAACACATAAATCTCAAACACTTTAAAATCTCAGATAATATGAGATTTAAACATGAAATAAATCGAGATATTATTTATCGTGTGTATAACTATTTATATGTGTGTGTGTGTCTATATTGCGATGTATATAATTGTATACGTGTGTATTGTGGTGTAAATAAAAAAAATAACAGAGTATATTACTATAATCGAAGGTGAGAGGGACCAGAGATATGGGTGGATTTCTTGGGTCTTTGATTGAGGTTGATGTTATGGTTTCTTGTGTCTACGATTGATCGGAGATGAAAGGGACCGGAGGTAAGTGACCAGTCAAGTCACCGAAGGTGAGAGGGGAGAATGATGTGGATGTTGAGATGAGGATTTTATGTTAGGACCAAAATGGTCATGAGATGAGGGAGTGAGAATGGTGTCGGGTTTTTATTTTGGAACCAAAGAAGATAAAACCCTAATTCTATAATTTACAAAAATACCCTCTCTTAATGTTATTTATTACTTATAAGTTGTAACCTCCATATAGAAATTTGTGAGATATACTAATTACACCCATAAATTATATATATGTAGAGGGGTGCTCAATCGCTAATGGAATTTTAGAAGACTAGGGCGAGGGGGTCCATTTAGAGTGGGCCCACTACCCAAGGTTGACATGCAATTGAAGAAAGGTCTAGGGCGAGGGGACTCACCTTGAGTAACCCCTCTATCCAAGTTTGATATTATTGAAGAAAGGCCCAGAGCGAGGGGAATCACTTGAGTGGACCCTCTTCTCAAGTTGATATTATTTAAGAAAGGCTTAAGGCGAGGGGACTCACCTTGCACTACACCAAAAAGGCTAAATTATCACCTTTGAGCCGGCTAGCCTTATCACGGTCTTTGACCATGACAAGTCTGTAACAAGTACAATTATCACGAACTTGCCACAGTCAAAGGCCTTGACAGGTCTGTGACAAGTCTTATAATTAAAACCCTAGGCGCCTCTTTTTTTCCCACCATTTCCTTTCCCTCAACTTTCTCTCTCTAGCTCGAGCGACGTTTCTCTCTCTCTCTCTCTCTCTCTCTCTCTCTCTCTTGTGTATGTGTATAGATGCGCGCGTGTGTGTGTGTATATGAATGTGTGCCTACGTGTGTGTGTGTGTGTGGCGAGGGAGGTGTGTGTGTGTGTGTGTAGTGGTGGGGCGGGGGGAGGGGGTTGGCAGAGGTGAGGGAGGGGGCAGTGGGGGGAGTGATGGTGGGTAGGGGGCAGTGGGGGTGGGGGTGTAGGGGTGTGTGTGTATAGGTGTATAGGGGTGGGGGTAGGGTGTGTGGGGTGGTGTTGTTTGGGTATTTTAGGACTTAAATTAATTGGACATTATATATATTGATTGGGTATTTTTAGTTTAGGGCTTGCAATTGATTGGTATTATTATTTGTTAATGTTGATTGGGTGGTGTAGTTGGGATTGAAATAAATAGGTATTGTTAATATTTCGTGAATCTTATTGTCTAGAGAATTAAATTAATTTGACATTATAAATATTGTGTGTGTATTTTTATTGAGGTTTGAAATTGGTTAGAAATTGTTAATGTTGATTGGGTGTTATTATTTAGGGTTTGAAGGTAATTAGGGTTGTATATATACCACGAAGGACTTTAGTGTCTATATGTTTTTCAATTATATAAATCACAACTGTTTCTTGATACTGAATTGCATTAATGGTATTGATATTGATATTGAATTGCATTGCATTGCATTGCATTGGTATTGATATATTTATATTGAATTGAGTTGGGCAAGTTGGATTAATTGCACACGTAAATATTTAAATTAAACTGCCTTAACAACTACCTAATCTAAATGAAAGGGTATCGTGTCGACGGGGGGGGGGGGGGGGTCATTGTTTGGATTTTACTTCGGTTAGACATTCCACACACGAAGTTTAGTGATGGGTAGGTGTGACAACTCAAACCTTTAATATAATTAACAGGCTTTTAATGTAGTATCACATAGTGCTACAATCCCCTTAGCTCCTTATGAAATGGACTAAAACATTCTATAGTTCTTATGCATACTTTAAATGTATTGAAACATACTTTAAATTACATAATTAAATGAAATATCTCGAGTTGTGATAAGACATAATTGAATGAAACATACTTTAAATTACTTATAGTGCGTATAGAGACTAGCCTTCTAGTTCTTATGCGTACGCATTCAATAGCCCTTAGACCCGTTCGAGAGTCATTACCCCTACAATGAGATCTCTCGAATTGTCCTGTTTGGATAATTTGGGACTGCATAGTTTCTGTATAATAATATTCTTAATGGCTTAAACTTGTTACTTTTGGGGGAAGTTCTGCAGTCGTATCTTAATGTTCTCTTGGTACATACTAGATGATGCGATGTTAAGTGTTATTTCAATTGATAAATTGAAATAACACTCACAATTGTGAATCTATATTGTGTAATTGGAGAACTATGGGGATATGCTGCCAAATTTTCCTCAAATTGTAACAATGTGCATGAGCTGTTAAGTATATTACAGAAATATGATGTCTTAAATGGGATAGGACCACTCACCCTTTAGAGGAGATGGAGAAAATAGGAATTAATATTATAAATTGAATTTTAATCTCAATTTTAAATTAAAATTGAATTTGAATTTGAATTTGAATGCACGAATAAATTTACGCATAGAAACTAGCCTTATAGTTGTTATGCGTACCCATTCAATAGGTGATTATTTATACTAATGGGAACTAAATATTCACTCTTTTGTTTATGCTAATCCATGAATATACACTTTTTACCCATAATAGGTGATTATTTGTAGTAGCTGTGATGGGATATCCTAAATACAAATAGTGGATGGGTGAGACAAATAGAATAGGGGATGTGTTTCGCAGAGGTGCTAATGAATTTGTGAAATACGCAAAAAAGATGTCATGATGATGAAGAGTTTCGTGTCCGTGTGCTAGGTGTAAGAATCGTAATGTGTTTGAGTGGAAAACAGTTGAACTACATTTGTTAAGATGGGGTATGCAAGATAGTTATCAAATTTGAGTTTTCACGGGGAACCGAAAGTTCCTTTTATCCCCGAGCAACCCTAAAAAAAACCTTCAACAAGTAAGATAGATGTACAAGGGGAGGATGACATTGTAGATCATAATATGCTAGAGGATTTAGTTGATGACACCTATGGAGTTCATGAAGTGTAAGAGAATGAGGTCACTGATGATATACAAGGTTCAGGTGCTCATGAAGATATCGGGATAAACCTTGACGATGACTACCAAGGTTCAAAATTTAATACGAGTCAGTCGTGATACTCTGGCATTGATAAAGATCAAACAACTTTACATGCCATGGTTGATTTGTATAGTTTGAAGACCCAATATGGTTTGTCTGGCAATAGTGTGACGGGAATTTTGAATTGGGTGAAGGGCTTGCTACCTAACCAGAATACGCTTCCAATTAGCTATCCTACTATGAAAAACAGTTTGAAAGGTTTGGAAATTAAGTATAAATCAATTCATGCCCCTGTGTATAATTGCATACTATGCCGAAAGGAGTATGAAAATCTCGATCGGTTTCAGGTATGCGATGAACCTAGATATGTCCAATCTACTGGCAAGGAAGGCACAAGCTCAAAAGTGCCTCAAAAAGTGTTGAAATATTTTCCCATTGGGCCTAGATTAAAGCAGTTTTTCACAGTACCATAGATAGCGGAGGCAATGACTTGGAATTCTAGGGAAGAAGCAGGGGAAAATCTCATGCGCCATCCTATTGATTCTACAACTTGGAAGAGGATGAGGTTTGAGTATCCCAATTTTGCTCAAGAATAGCGTAACATTCGTTTGGAAATATCAACAGATTATTTCAATCCATTTGGAAATCTAAGCGCCAATCAGAGTGTATGGCCAGTGATCCTAGCCCCACTCAACCTCCCTCCTTCACAGTGTATGAGACTTGAATTTTCACCAAGTGAAGACATCGATGTCTACCTGGATCCTTTGGTAGAAGAATTAAATGAGTTGTGGGAGGTGTACAAGCATTTGACTCTTTTAGGAGAGAAGAGTTTACGTTGCAAGCTATGTTGATGTGAGAAATTCATAATTTTCCAGCTTATGGGACATTATTCGATTGTGTAGTACATGGTTATTTGGGGTGTCCTATTTATGAAGAGGAGACTGAATCTCTTTGTCTCCCCGCTAGCTCAAAAAATGTATACCATTGCTATAGGAGTTTTTTACCCCCCGCTCATAGTTTTAGATTTAAGAGAGGTTCCAATTTTTTTTCGGGCGGGATTGAACATAAGCTATGGTCGAGAAAACTTTCAGGCTCAGAAATTGAAAGTAAATCTTCTGATTATGCCCCTAATAGTCTAGGTAAGAATCGTAAATTTAAGAATGTCAAGCATAAGAAGACCCCAACTGGGAATGGAACTGAGACAAGAAAGACATGATCTAGGAGGTCAATTTTATATGACTTGCCTTATTGGAAGAATAACTCGGTGCACCATGTACTGGATGTGATGCACATAGAGAAGAACATCGCTGAACATATTGTGGGCACATACCTTAGGGGGAGTCATTTGAAGGATGGAGAAAATGCACGAAAATACCTTAAACCATTGAAACTTAAGCCACAATTATGGTTGAAAGAAGATAGTAGTGGAAGGACAATAATTCCCCCTGGTGCGTTTACTTTGACGAGTGAGGAAAGGAAGGTGCTTTTAAACACAATATATAATTTGAAGGTTCCACCAAATGTTTTGTCCAACTTGCAAAGGATTGTGAATTATGCTACCCATGATTTACATAAGTGTAAGTCCCACGATTGACATGTGATCATATAATTGGTTCCTCTATTATTTAAGCACTGTTTCTCCAAGAACAAGGATTTATGGAGGGCTATTATGCAAATTAATATTTGCTTCTCACTTCTATGTGAGAAGGTAGTCAATCGAGATCACATAGTGACCACAAAATTGGCGATGAACGAAGCGATTTGTGTCTTGGAGAAGTACTTTCCCCCTCTTTATTTGACATAAGTGTTCACTTGTTGGTACACCTATGCGACGAGGCACTTCTTTGCGGCCCAGTTAGATATCGGTGGATGTATCCATTTGAAAGATTGATGAAAGTTTTCAAATATTACGTAAAGAATACACGATACATTGAAGGATCAATTGAAGAGGAATACATCACCGTGGGGTCATCAATCTACACTCGGGAGTATATGCCTGACTCGACCAATGTGGATAACAATGATGAGTTCATCGATGAGGGTGGTCATGTGATGGGCAAACGAGTGAAATTAATGAGTTTACAACATGAACAAGTAGCTCGTTATCTATTTGACACACATGAAAGAAGTAAGTTTAAATTATTTTAAATTTGACATTATTATAATTTTTACATGATTAAATTATTTTTAACTATGCAGAAAATATGAAGCCCGTGGGAGCAATAAAAGATGAAAAATAATGGCACAATCAGACAACGAATTTAGGCTGTGGTTGTCCCACGAGGTAATTATAATGGAAATAGATTTTATTAAATGTCACATTACAAGAAAGCTTTACAACTAACCTAACTAATTTATCTATATTCTCAGCTCTTAAAGACGGGTGATGCGATATCAAGGCTTGCTCGTCTAGCCACTGGACCCTTGTTCATGGCACAAGAGTACAAAAATTATCGATTGAATGGTTATATATTCGGTGCAAGGGTGTACGAGGAAAATACAAATGTACAGAACTCAGACATTTCATACAAGGCTCTTACTTTCTTTCGAGCGAGCGCGAAGGATAAAAACCTCGTTGAAGGTGAAATGACTTACTATGGTGTAATTCAAAATATATTTGAATTAGACTATGTAAACTTCAAAGAGGTTGTATTTTACTGTGATTGGATGAGAGTTGAGGATAAAAATGCTTGTAAAGTTGATCCTGACACTAATTTGATCATGGTTGACTGGTCCAAGTTGAAGAGTAGAGAACACGTGAAAGATGGGCCGTTTGTTTATGCTTTTCAAAAGGTTAAGCAAGTGTTTTACTCGGAGTATATCAACAACGACCCGTGGTCAATCGTCCTACATGCTCCAAAGCCTCTAAACAACAGTGGGATGACTTGGTTGAACCTACCGAATATCAATCCATTTTTTATGATAACCCAAATTTGAAATAATTTTTTGATTTGTAATAAGTATTTCAATTATTTGTAATGACCAGTGGCTGTATTATTCTAGTGTTTTATTATTATCGGACGAAAATTAATGATTTTTATTCATTTGTACTAGATCATTTTAATAAGGACTTTAATCAATTTAAGCATTAATTCAAAGTCCATGACCCAGGAGTGTGTGTGTGCCGGGGGGGGGGGGGGAGTGTGTGTGTGTGTTAATTGAATTTGGTATTGGTATAAATTGTTATAAATAGAATTTGGTATTGGTATAAATTGGTATAAAGTGTTATTATCGGACTTGAGCATTAATTCAAAGTCCATATACATGTTTGTACTAATAATAATATTTTTTGCAGAAAATAACTTCATCCGAGCGCGATAACGTAAGCGACGAGGGCTCCTCGGCCAGTGGGCCACCAAAATTGGGCAAATTAGGATCTGTCGTTGAGAATAAGACGACATTATTGGCTAAAGCGCTAGAGTTGCTGAAGGCGATCATTGGTCCGGGGTACTTTGATTGGAGATCCGTGCCTATTGACCTCAAGATGAACATCTGGGGGGCACTACAGGTAGTGTATTTATATTTATATTTATAGTTATAGTTATAAGTAACTGACAATTACTTTCTTTTTGGTTTGTATTTGTTTGACAGGAACAATTTGGCATGCCCCCACAACTCCGCGACTCCAATTTAGAACAATTGAGGAATCAATATAAGACGTGGAAGAAGAATTTATAGGCACGGTACTTTGGGAAGACCCGAGAGTCCATTATGAGACTACGTGACACCGTCCCCCCAAAGGAGCCGATCTCATTGGCACAGTGGAAACAATTTATCAACAATGAGACCGATAAGTGACAATTGGCATTTTTCCAACCGAGTAGGGACAGCCGGGAGAAAAGTTGGACATGCACTACTCCGAGCGGACGTCTTACGCCGAGGTGGAGCACATGATAGTAAGTTTTAATTTTTCTTTAATTTTATTCATTCTAGTTCTTTATTACTTCGAGTTACTTACTAATTCTGTATTATTTCATTTCAAGATACGGGGAGTGGCCCTAGGGGTAGGCCACATAGGCTCGATGCCTATGTGGAAATTCAGATGAAAAAGGACAAGGACAAGTAGGTGGCCCTGAGCGTCGCAGCCACCATTATAAGTTATAAATGTTTAATTTTTATAATTACGTTATAATTTTTTTATTTACTAATTAACTAATCATGTACTTTTTGTCTTTTCAGGCAAAGCTTAAGAAAGTGCATGAGTCGCAGTCCGATGCCGACAAAGCATCTTTGGCTTCAGACGCACTTAGCTAAGTGCTCAGGCCGGATCGTAAGGGGAGGACTAGGGGGTGAGATCGCAGGTAGGAAAGTCTAGGATCATCAGAATGGAGATGAACAACAACGGGTTGACACATAAGGTGGATGGCCATGACGAGAAGCTACAAGATTGGAGACGACGGTCCTAGACATGTACGCCTTCATGAAGCTCTCGTTGGGTAAGAGCAAGGGTAAGGAGAATGAGGTCGATGTAGAGGTATACGAGGACGAGGACGAGGATGAGGACGAGTACGCCATTGATTTCTTGTCGATAGGCATGGAATCGGTGCCATATAAGGATCCATTTTCCAATGTGACTCCCGTCCAGGGACCTATGTCAACAATCGGTTGATCGAGCGTGTTTCTACTCGACATATATTGTGGGGAGCTGATAGCGATGGGGTTAAGGGATTATATCTTCCTCCCGGGTATTCCAGTTCATGGACGTCCCCTCCAAGACATTGAAGCAAGAGTGCACGTCACGCATGTGGTGGCGGGAAAGGAGAACTCACCTTTTTGGTTGCTCAAACAATGTGGCTTTGAGCATATTGAGGGGTGTCTATATTCATATGTCTTGTGACCTTCCTTCCTCCTCCGACCTTCTCCTTCATCATTACATTATTTCTATCTTTTTATTTGGATATTTGGATATTGGATTGTATTTGTATTTTTTTAATTTTGGTACATGTTGGTTTGGATATGATGGATATTTGCATTTCTATTTTATTTGGATATGGATTATATATGCCATGATTTGGTGTATTATTTCCATTTTATTTGGATATATGTTGTTTGGACAGGTACAATCTTATTATAACAGGTACAAATATATTGCTGGACAGTGGCAGTGGCCATACTGCCCAACAGTTTTTTATTCTGCCAATATCTGTCATGATCTTTGACCATGACAAACATTGTCAAGGTCAAAGACCATGACAGGACCATGATAAGTCTAATGAAATTGTCATGATCTTTGACCGTGATAAGTTCGTAACAAAAGAAGTTGTCACCCCCAGACTTGTCATGGTCATTGACCTTGACAAGTCGACAGTTTTGGTGTAGTGTTGAGTGGCCCCTCTGCCCAAGTTTGATACTACAAAAAATAGCCTAGGGCGAGGGAGTACACTTTGAGTGGCTCCACTGCCCCAAAGTGAACTCATTATCTAAGATAACCTAGGTAAATGGGAACCACTTGGAGTGGATCCCATTGCCCAATATATTATGACAACGTTAAAGATGACTCAAGGCGAGGGGGTCCACGTCGAGTGGCCCCACTACCCAAGATCGATATTAAAGAAAATGACTAAGGGTGAGGAGATCCACCACGGGTGGACCCTCTGCCCAAGATTGACTTCACATAAAAACTACTAAAAATGAGGGGATCCACTTAGAGTAGCCCTTTCTCTAAACTATTTACTAAAAATGACTTAGGGAAAGAAGGTCAACCACGAGTGGCCCCTCTACCTAAGAATTGTTTACTTTTTAAGTAACAAAGTTCTATGTTTAATTTCTTGTACAAGTAGCCTAATTGAGCAAGCAGGGCTCAAGTAGGCCAGTTGGGATCTCCTGAGAGTTTTAGTTTAGTGGCTGAGAGACAAGGTTCATTAAGCAAGCCCAATAATTTAAAAGTTTAAGATAAAGAGAATACTAGTAGAGGGAATCTAAGAGTCATCCAAGTATACTTATACAACCCACACTTAATTATAAATGAAGTGAGTTGCTAAGAGGTTGCTCATAAGAAAAAAACACTTTTAGAGAGGGTGGCCCTCAAGGTCACTCTCAAGTTTTACAAAGTTTGTATAACAAGTTATCATTTAAAATGATATTTACCAAATAAAATATTTTTTCACCATTAGGAGACATATTTTCCTCTTGACTTTGGTTTACACCAGTATCGTCTGTCAGAGGGGACATGAAACTACAAACATATAGGGACAAAAGGTACTTTGCAGACCTCGTCCCTTAGATTATCTATCATTTTTGGTGCCCCAAAGGCCCAAATCAACCCCAGTATACACCTATAAATAGGACCCTTTGGTAAGGTCAAGTCATAGAAGAATCTCAAGTTATACCGTTACTCTGCCAAATTTACACCAGACTAGTATTCTCTCCCAGCTCTGTATTTAAGTGTCATAGTGCTTATCTGTTCCCTCCCCTATTATAGCCATTATTCTCAAGAGATATCTCTCTCCTAGATATCATTGCGGCTTGTGAAGTTTGTCTTTTCAGGAAGAAGGACATAACAGTTACTCAATTGTTACCAAAAGAGAAAGGTTTTATACGAGAGTTGTTCTTGAAACTTTGAAGATCCTGAAGACATAGTCCATTAGAGTGGGTCACGCCTCACCCATTCCAGTTCTTCTCAGACCCCAGTTACACTACCCTTTTACATTTGGCGACTCCGTTAGGGAGGTATAATCATTACCATGGACAAAAAAGGTGATACTGTGTCAAAGCAACTAATATTTGAAGATCCTCCGACTGGTAATGGAGTTCATATTGACCAGACCACACAAGATAAGGTGGTGGTGGCAGGAGTAAGAGAACCTTCTCCTTAATCCGGGTAAACGAGTGAGGCAGCAATGGCGTTGTTGGCAGGTATGAACATAATGAGTATATTCTTTGAGTTTTTGAAGAAAAAAAAGTTAACTTGGCAAGCCTAAGTCAATCTTATACAACACCGGTGGTGGCCCCTATAGGAGGGTCAACCATAGAAGTAGTAGCAAAAGAAGTGGCTCTGCCGCAGAAGGTGGCAGTAGAGCAAGAACCAACACCAGCGGCTTCACTAGCAGTGAAGAAGATTGGGCTGGAGGAGTCTCCTTTCAAGGTTTTCACTATAAAAGTGGTAAAAAAGTTTCTTTCCTCTCAAAGAGAAACCCCTCACATGTACGAGGAGCTGTAGAACCCTTAGCCAGAAAGCATCAATGAAAAACCATACCCAAAGGGGTATGTTCCTCCAAAAGTCATCAATTTCAACAGAAAGGGAGAAAACCATAGAAAACATGTAAATAGGTTCATAGAGTACTTGGGAGAACATGACAATAACAAAAACTTGAAGTTACGCTAAAAAACTCTCATAGGTAAGGCATACACCTGATACTCTCACCTTCCACCCAACAACATCTCGACATGGGAAGAGATGCGCAGATAATTCTTTTATAATTTTTTTATAGGGAAAAATGAGTTTACATTGAGGCACCTCATTTAGGAGGTACAAAAACCAAGTGAGGAACGAATGCAGTACATTAAGCTCTATCGAGAGAAGGTATTATATGTTCATAAAGATGTAGCTGAATCAAGACTATTGCAGATATGCGTTGAGGAAATCCTAGAGGAGTACAAAGTCCACTTGGTCAATGAGACCATGGAAGGGACGTTTAAAGAGTTCACGTGAGCAACTAGCAATATAGCATTGCTCATCAAACCTAGACCATCAAGCTGGAAGACACATGTGCCTCTAACCTCAGGAATATTATAGGTCTCTAGAAGACTGTCAACTACGTGGATGAGAACTCGAAGGGTAAGAAGGGAGGCTCGGGGTTCAAAAGAAGCAGTCCAGGGAAAAGGAAGTTTTGGGATAATGTTCCACCACTGCTGCCTTTAAGCGTGGCGAAGGCCATTGATTGCTACCGCACTTTGGACCATAAGGGAGTAGTATGTCCACCCCACTCTAATGGGCAATTCCCAATAACAACAGAGAAGGCATATGCCAAGTATTGTGATCTCCATCAAAGTGTACTGAATGCTATTAAAGACTGTTTTTACTTACGGAGAATTATTGACAAGCAAATGGCCAACGCTACTCTGTAGATACCACCCGTGGATGTCAATGAAAATTCCCTCCCAACCCATCACCGAGGTACTGACAATATGGTGGTGGAATACGATGAAAAAGAAGCTCAATACATGAAGGAATGGTGGAGCAATGATAGGATTTGTGAAGAGATGAGGGGGTTGATCCATGATGAAGAAGAGGAAAAAAATAAGGGGGTTGAGAAAGCACACCCTTGCGAGGTAGAGCAGATGTAGTTCTTACCCTGGATGAGGGAGGAACATCTGAGGTAGAGTATGTACGTAATACAAAAACATATGAAGTGGAGTTTGATTCAGAGTGTGCGACTATAACAAGAAACCCAAAGTTTAAGTGTTTTTCGACCAAATTGGAGTAAAGAATGACACCCGTGTGGTCATCATAAGAAGTATTTTAAAATCAGTCCAACGATTGATCAAAAGGTACACCTCATAGGTGGTCTTCTCTGAAGAAAATAGGCAGGTGCCTTACTTTCACAATCGTCCTCTTTATGTAACAATCTTAATGAATGGGATTGGTTTACCTAGAGCGCTGATGGATGGAGGAACACCCATCAACATAATTCCTATCACCACGTTGTATGAGATAAGGATTTCTTAAGAGATAATAGTACCAGTGCCATTGGTGATTTTGAGTTTTGACAGTGCTGGCATGCAATCACTAGGATATGTGAATGTGGGAATCAAGATGGGTAACTTCACTTCCCATATTAAGTTTCACATCATCAACGCCAATAACATCTACCAAATTTTGATAGGGAGAGTGTGGATGCACACTCACAAAATAGTGCCTTTAATATACCATCGATGCGCTAAGGCCAACGTTCGCGGTATTGAGTTAGTGATATAGGCGACACAGAAGACATTTTTCTTAAAGTAGTTCCATCTGGTGGATGCGGAGTTCTACACCAAACTGGATGAAGAAAGAAGGAATTTAATAAGGAAGTTACAGGGGACGCGAGTGGTTGGAGGAGCTACTCAACCAAAAATATTCGTTATTAACCGACTTGGTCAAAGAGTGATTCCATAAGAAGAAAAAGGAAAAGGAGAGAGGAAGTGTGAGGAAGTGGTTGTACCACCTCACACATGCAAGAAGGCTGTGCTCCCAGTTGTGAAGGTTATATACCGCTTATAACGATTTATACAGGCTATGTTCTAGGATAAGAGCGTCGACCCGACATCACAATGCTTCGTCGTAGATGAGTCACACATTATTGAGCATGTGTAAGAGACCGAAGAAGCACAAGAATGTATGCAAGATGGTCCTAGGGAGAAGTTCCAGGAATTAGAGGAAATAAACTTAGGATTGAAGGAAAGGAATCAAGACCCATTCTAATCTCCAAAGAACTAGATCCATGGCGAAGAGAAGAGATCATTAGTTTGCTCAGGGAATTCATGGATGTGTTTACATGGAAGTATATTGAAATGACTGGGATAGATCTAGAAATGAGTTCTCACAAATTGAGTTTCCATCCCAATGCCCCGCCAGTAAGGCAAGCCACTTGCACATAGAAAGCGGAGCTAGACCTAAAAATCAAAGTGGAAGTGGAAAAGTTGTTGACAGCGAGGTTCATCAAGATCATCTAACACCCAATATGGCTTTACAATATTGTGCCAATAACTAATAAGGACATGATCCAGAGAAGAATTTATGTAGACTTTCGTGATTTGAATCAGGCCTTCTAGAAAGATGAATCTCCATTGCCCAACATCGATAGCTTGGTGGACGCAACTGCATGCCATAAAATGTATAGTTCCATGGATAGGTATGTAGGGTATTACCAGATTAGAATGGATCTGAATGATGTAAAAAAAATTGCTTTTCTCACCCCAATGGGGAATTTCCATTATACTGTAATGCCCTTTGGACTAAAAAATGCGGGTGCCAGATATCAACGTACTATGATGGCAATATTCCATGATTTGTTTCATGACATATTAGAGTTATATGTTAATGACCTAATAGTGAACACAAAGAAGAATAGTTGGCACATTAAGGATTTAAGGCGGGTGTTTAAAAGGTACCATAAGTATAAGATGAAAATGAACCCTTCAAAATGTTCTTTTGGGGTAACAAGCAGAAAGTTCCTGGGTTTTGTAGTAAATCGGTAGGGGGTGCAGGTGGATGAGGAAAAGAAGAAGACCATCCTATTGATGCCACTACCAAATATCCAGAGGCATCTTAAAAGTTTTTTAAGGAAGGTTTCTTATTTAAGGAGATTTATACTAGCACTGGCAGAGGTGACCCACCCGTGCGCACCGCTGATGAAGGAAAAATCCAAATAGGTTTGGGGATATGCACAAAAGAAGGCTTTTGATAAAATCAAAGAGATATTAGCATCACCCTCGACTATGGTACCACCAGAGGTGGGCACACCGCTGTTGCTCTACCCGACGTTGGCAGAAAGACCCATATACTACTTGTCGCATGTAATTTCGAGCACCAAATCCAGATACACTAGTGTGGAGAGGCACTGACTAGATTTAGTATTTATTGCCAAGAATTTGAGGAACTACCTACTAGCCTTCACATTATATATCATCACTAAGTGCGATCCTATCAAGTACCTTCCGGTGCAAATATTCTTGGTAAAAAGAGCAGCGGGTTGGTTCCTGATCTTCTCTGAGTGCGATTTGAAGTGCATGGTTGCAAAAGCTATCAAGAGTCAAGTTGTAGAAGATCTATTAGCTCACTTCCCAATCCAGAATTTTGAGTCTCCCAATGAAGAATTATCGGGAGATAATTTTCACACCTTCTTAGCTGAGGATATGGAAGAATATAAGATAGAGTTTGACGGTTCCTACACCCAAAGGACAGGCGGAGTAGACATCATTTTCTCAAGAAATAAAGGAAACATCACCTTCTCTTTGAAGCTTGATTTCAAGTATTGAAACAACGATGCAGAATAAGAGGCTCTCATCTTCCGTCTGTTAGAAGCGTTGAGGAGGAGGATCAAGGTGTTGTGCAATCGAGGGAACTGTAATATGGTAGTGAAGCAAATTAGAAGAGAGTTCTCCCTCAAGCATGCTAACCTAGACCCATATCGATTAGTTATTCAAAGACTGCTCAGCCAATTCTTAAAAGTGATAATTGAGAGTCACGCTCGGACAATGAACCGCCACCATATTGCATTCGCCACTATAGCATAAAAGCTAGAGATAGAAGGGAAAGAAGACACCAATACAGTACAATGAAGAACAATGTCAACAATAGTAAAGTATTTATTTCAAAGTGATGAGTAAGATGATTGGAGGTGTCCTATAGTTACACAACTAAAAATAAGAGAAGGAGAGATAAAGATATTTGAGCTAGCAAATTACCATCGGCTCCAGGGAACACTCTATTTTAATAGGCCTAGAGGATTTATATCAAGATGCATAGGAGAAGAAGCCAAAGAGAAGCTAACAATAATGCACGAGAGGCATTATATGGATACAAACATTCCCCTTAATCTTCAGTTATAGCGGGGAGGTTACTATTGGCCCACCATGAGTACAGAGGCTGCTCGTATGTAGCAAGGCTTCTTAAAGTGTCAGACCCAGTTCGATCAACCTGTAGAGGCTAACTTTATGGAAGAATTTGATAATTGGAGGCAGTCCTACATATCATACCTGAAGGATTGAGAGCTACCAACAGAAAAGGTAGATGAGATTTACTTGAAGAAGATAGCAACTCGTTTCTACCAAGTAAATGGGGAGCTATACAAAATAGGGTTTAATGAGAGACCATTAAAATGTTTGGCCAAGGGGGATAATGAAAAGGTATTGAAGGAAGCCCATGAGCCTTCTCACACGGGAGGAGATAAGTTATACGATCAATTAATGACACTAGGATATTTTTGGCCAACAATGGAGGTTGATTTTATCTATTACATGAAACGGTGCAGGGCATGCCAGGTACATGGTAATATGGTACATTCCCCCTCAGTCATCCTACAAAGCTTAACAGAACCCTTCCCCTTCCACACTTGGGCGTTTGATCGGGAAGGTAAGATCAACATATCCATTCATGGAAAAGCTTTTATCTTAGTTGTTACAGATCTATACACTAAGTGCGCCCACTAAAGAGGGTGACCACCCAAGTGGAGACCCAATTCATTAGGGAGTACATCATATGTAGGTTTGGTATACCTAAGGTGAACCTCACAAATAATGGGAAGCAATTTGTATCCAAAGAAATAGGGCTCCTGACATACAAATACAAGATCATGCATAACATTTCCACTATATCATATCCAAAAAGGAATTTCCAAGCAGAGGCCATGATTAAGATGTTGATTAACACCCTGATGAAAATGCTTTAAGATATGCCGTGAGCATGGTATGAAAAATTATCGATGGTTGTATGGTCCTATATAACGTCAAAGAGAAAGCTAACAAGGTTCACTCTATCCTCACTTATTTAGGGGACAAAAGATGTCCTACCAGTGGAGTTGGTGGTGCCGTCAGCTAGAGTGGATTTAAGCAATATCCTCATACCAGATCCCCGACATGTGTAATTGGAAGCATTAGATAAGCATAAAGACAAGCCCAAGGAGAACTTCAAACCCAACAGCTATCTAGGGATTATGAAAATCTAGTTAAGTCTAAGGTGTTCTAATTAAGGGACTTGGTTTTGCGAGCATCCACTCACCATCTGCGGATCATGTCAATGTCAAAATTTAAGCTGAAATAGTAAGGCCCCTTTGTAGTGTGGGTAGGCAAGTCAAGTTACTACCAAATCTCTGAGCCTGAGAATGAATGCCTCCAGTTCATCAACTGTAAGTGGATGAAGAACTACTATGCCTAGTTCTTGCCAAGTTTCATTTCTTTTGAAAGTTTAAGTAGCATGATCTAATACATAAATGTTTTTTGTAAAGATAGTCATGATCATAGTTTTGTAAGCAATACACAGTGCAAAAAGAAATGATTACCAATTATTTTGACCATTACTTGATAATTTATGCATGATTTATTTACCAGCTTTATGAAGTGGGTACACCAGATTAATGTTTTCTCTTTCTTAAACACAAGAATAGTAAAACTCTCTACTAGATTAAAATAGGGTCCGTGACAAAAGGAACTTTCTTATTATACTTCAGAGTTACATCCATCCAGAAGGTAAAAATATAGTGAGCAGAGTCCCTATATAACCAACAGTTTAACTATTTCCATAGACCAGTAGGAGATTGTCCTCCAAATAAAATAATAATAAAATCATGAATTTATTTCCTACAGATAGATAACATGGAGAATACATTTTAACCTATGTTCTCAAGAAAGTAAGTTATACTTGCTAGTTTATATGAAAATGCGAAGAAGGGGTTGTACTCCCTCTCTAAGATTGAGATTTAAAAAAACAGTAAAAGTTCCCAAGTTAAAGTTTGGAACAAGGACCCCTGAAGCACCCTATAACTTTGACTCACTTGAGTCTACATTATATAGGCGCTTGTCTAGTTTGGAAATAGTGACAAAATTGAGTCATATCCTTGTCTACCAAAAACTCTCAGACACTACATATCAAATTCCTCTAAAAGTCTCAAAGGTAGAATACCAACACTGCACCTAGGATTACATTGATTTATTGCATTCTTTATAATTTAGGCGTGTGTGTGTTAAATCCCCCAAAAAATGATTTTTTAATAATTTTTGGGATATGGTAAATAATTTTTAGGAATTTATTAAACATTTTTTTTATCATTTAAAGGTTGGTTTTAATAATTTTATGGGTTTATTTATAATTACCCTTTTCTCCTAAAAACTTGCTTAGGTAGGATCCAAAAGCGGGAGAGAATTCTGTGGTGGAAAATGAGATTATTTTAAACTTCAAAACACGCGTTTTAGGCTTAATCCCTGCCCTACACATGTTGATTTATGAGCGACTCAATTTGTGTTTGTTTACACTCACAATCTTTATACGTAATCCTGTCCATTGGATCATTTTCTATCTACGGTCTGCATGTCTTTACCTCAATCCTTGTGATATCAAAGAGGACCAATCAAAAGGCTTTTAATAGCGGTCCATCTTCATTCGTAAGATTTATTTTGATAATGTTAAAATTAATCTCAATTATTGATCTTATACAACCCCTTCAGATCCTTCCTAGCTTAGTTTAAATAGAGACCAGCTGGTGTACATTTCCAATCTTTTGATCACTTAGAGTTCTGAGAGAAAATAAGAGAAGAGAGAGAGAAAAATATATAGAGAGAATTAGAAACCCTAATCAAACTACGACTAAAGTTTTCACCACAAAACCATTTTGTGAGTTTGAGTGAGTTCAAAAGTGAGAAGAACCAGCCTCTGTAGTCTTTAATCTCCTGTCCAACCAAGTCACGAAGTTTAGATTTCAATTTCTTCTCATAGAAATTTGAGATCTCAAACTGTGTGATACATATCACTTATATCTTATTAAGTTTTATTTCTTTTTTTAAAAAATCATATTTGTTGGTTGTTTTACCCTTATTTTATTATTTTTCAAAACTAGAACCAAAAAACTTATTTCTATTTTTAGTTTACAAGAAAAATCAGACTTAGATCTAGTTAAGATCTTGAATGGGGTTTTACACTTTCATGAAATATTTCACACTTTGTGAAATAGCTTTGTAAATAAAATAAAATAAAGTGTTTAGGAATGGATGTTTTTTATAGCAAGGTTCCCTCAAGATCTGTGGAAATAAATAAAGATCCGTAGTCTGAGACTATTTAACAAACTGTGATTCATAAATCCTTTCCGCATCTTAGAGCGATATATGTAATTTTTTTAGGAATACCGTCTGTATAAGAGTGTGTGTGTGTGTGTGTGTGTATGTGTGTGTGTGTTGGATGCATGTGATTAGGCACTTCACCACTTACACTTATCACACTAAAACACTAAAGAAGTGTTGTTAGAGAGATTTTTGACTTTAGAGTCAATGTAAAGCTAAAAGGAGAAGCAATTACAAAGATGGGAGAATAACCTCTAGATCAGAACCTTCAGAGGAGTCAGAATAATCCAAAGGAGTTGGTAAAAATTCCGGATTTAGAATTAGGTCTGTTTGTGTGTTTGGTTTGTTATATAGTTTGTAATTTGTTACTCTATTTTAGTGGATTTTGCTTTTGAGGTGTAGAGACCTCCGTGGATATTTCTCCAATTGGGTGGAGTTTTACCACGTTAAAATATTGTGTACTTGCATACTTACTCTTCCCGTCATCACTTTCTTGAGGATGTGCTGATTTAAAACATATTTAAGTTTTGTTTTTCAAAACTGGTACACCCATACCTTAAATAACTTGTTCATATAATCTTTTATACACATCTTGTGTTAGATGTTTGTTTTGATTAAAGTGTTTTTTAAAAAAACTGTTCGAAGACATTTAAACTATTAATCTTGAATTAAACGACTTAAGTGGTATTTTTCAATTGGTATTAGAGCATTAGTTTTAAAAATTCTTTTAGATCTTGTGTTTATGAAATTGTTTTCTCATAACAAACTATGGATGAGAAATTTGAGAGATTAGGTAACCTGTCCAGGCCCCCTCTCTTTGATGGAACCAACTTCCCTTACTAGAAAGTGATGATGGTTGCTTTCATCCAAAGGACATTGGGAGATGATGTCTGGGATGCTATTGAAAATGGCTATACTTTTCCTACTAAACCAGCCGCTGAAGGAAGTACTGTGAGGATTAGGAAGTTTCTAAGTGAATTCACTAAAGAAGAAAAACAGACTTCCCTTAACAATAATAAAGGAAAAAATGCCATATTCATGTCTATTAATGAACACGAATTCAAGAGGATATCTTTCTGTACTACCTCTAAGGAAGCATGGGACACCCTAGTGACTGTACATGAAGGAGACACACGTGTTAAAGCTGCTAAAACCCAAAAGGTAATCCAGCAGTACAACACTTTAGTCATGACTGAGAACGAGTCATTTAATGACTTCTACATTAGGTTGACAGATATAGTGACTAAGCTTAATGCTCATGGGATAATTTATGATAGGAAAGAAATTGTCTCTAAAATTATAAGGTCACTTCCACAAAAAATTGACAATAAGCGCTGTGCAATTGAGGAGATGGACGATCAAAACCTTACCCCTGAACTCCTCAGTAGAAAGCTAAGAACTGTGGAAATAGAATTAGAGTTTAAAAAGTAATTAATACGGACCCATAAGAAACAGTCTGCCTCCAATCTAGTATTTGCCTCTAAGTTGACTAAACTTGAATGTCATTTACCGGAAATTGACTTAGATTCTGATGATGATTGTAATTTAGAGAGCTTGGATAATCAGACTGCCTTAAAATCTAAACATTTCAAGAAAATTATGAAATTCAAAAATAAAATTACAAATAGACAAGGCAAACCTACCTATTCAAACCACTATAATAATAGGCCTCATGAGAAAAGACTTTATAATAAACCCAATAGAAACCTTAAGAACACTGAATGCTACAGATGTAGGAAGTTAGGACATACAACTAGTGACTATTGAGCTAATTTGAGTAAGAACAAGAACACTAGGACTAACTTGTGTAAGACTTGGGATGACTCAAGTGAATAAAAAACTGAGGAACCTGAGTTATCTAGTCCTTATGACCCTTGTATGTATTTCTTTGTCAAAATTATATACACTGATGATAAGGAATCTGATCATGCTATGTTAAATGATGCTATCCCTACCGATTTGTCTGTTTTATTACTTGAGAATGCTGATAATGCTTCAAACGCATTGTGTGTGAGTCAAAGGGAACGATCTATTATTGATGCTAATGGGTGTGTGAGTCCTAAAAATGAATCGTTAGGGGATACATCACACTTAGTGACTCCGACAATGAAGTTCTTCCTGACATTCACACACTGTACTCAAAAACTCGCAGGAAAAGCACTAGACTTTAAAAGATTGTCAAAGACCTTACACATAAGATAGAATCCCCAAGTCATATGATCAAACATAATGCTGAAGAGTACACTTCTCAATGTCTAATCCATGAGAATGAAACTAAAACTTTTGAACAAAAACTGAAAGAGTTGTTTGACTCAAATGAAATTTTGGGAAAAAAATACAAAGGGACGTTGTTAGAATTGGAATAAACAAAAGAAAAGACATCTACAGTCTTAAAAAAGTTTGCTAAATTTGAAAATAACTCAAAATGTTTCAAAGACTATGTTGCTGAAAGTAAGACCAATTCTGATAATAGTACTGGAAAAGGTTTTTGCCCCAACAATTCCAAGCAAACTAAATCTTTTAAACCTATCAAGTTTGTGTCTGGTGGCAAAAGACCAATTGAAACTTGTCCAGATTTTCAAACATTGAAAAATGATTTTGAATGGAAATAAGAAAAGTTAGACATTGGTGAATCAAGTAATTCTAAGCATAATGTTGAACATAAGGCTAAATACGTCTGCTCTCCTATTAGACATGTTGATTCGTCATTTCATCCCGTACCACCTAGGAATAAGACTAGAGCTCAAAACTTAGACAAGTCCTTTATTGACAATTTCCCTAAGGTTAAGATTTCTACGAGCCATCTTTACTGCTCTTATTGTGATGTCTATAGACATTACCTTGATGGTTGCTATTCCAAATGTCTATATAAACCAGTCTATCACTCTCCTGTTTACCATAACTTCAACTATTCTAGGAGAATCTGAAATAATTATGTCCTGCCTAGACAGCCGATCAAGAATTCTAACTATCGTAATAAGAAGAGAAGAGAAAATACTAATAGGTCATCAACAAGAAGGAATCCTAGATTCTTTTCTAAACTAAATTCTCAAACTGTTTATAATCCTCATAAACATGTACAAAAATCTTTTAAAGAAAAGACTGAAGCTCGCAAATTTTATCAAATACGAACTAGTAAGCGCAAATTGAAAACTAGAGCAATTTAGGTTAGAAAAGATGAACTTTTACCCCAGATGAAATGCAACATTATGATCAGTGGCTTTAAAGATGAACCCACGACGTCTAGATGGTATTTAGACTCTGGATGTTCTAAACATATGACCGGGGATGGTACCAAACATTTAAATAAAACTAACTTCTGCAGAGGAAAAGTCTTGTTTGGAGATGGTGTATCAGCCCAGATCATTAGTAAAGGAACACTCCATGAAGAAGGGTTACCTATTATTGAGGATGTTCTTTTGGTAAAAGGTCATAAAGCTAATTTACTAAGTATATCGCAATTTTGTGACTCCAACCATACTGTCACCTTTTCAAAGAACAATTGCAAAATTTTAAATGAAAAAGGTGATTGCATCATTATAGGACTTTGTACTCCCGATAAATTTATACAATCAATCCAAGTACAGAGGTTTGTAACATTGCCAGAATGGATGACAATGAGATATGACATAATAGGTTGGGTCTTATTAATTACGATAGCCTTAGTAAATTGTGTTCCCAAGAGATAGTTAGAGGTCTTCCTAAGATCAAACAAATTTCAAACATCATATGCGTAAAGAAAGATTGTTAAGGCTTCCCACAAGAAAGTTAAAGAAGTTATATCCACTAAACCTATAGAACTCATTCATATGGACCTAATCGGCCCTTCTCGTACTGTTATTCTTTGTGGCAACACTTATATCCTAGTTATGGTTGATGACTTCACTCGATTTACTTGGGTTGCCTTTTTAAAACACAAATCAGAAACATTTTGTAAGTTTTTGAAAATTTTAGTTCATATAGAAAATGACAAGGATTCCCAAGTAAATAAAATTCGTAGTGATAGAGGAGGTGAATTTATAGATTCAGGTGTCATCGAATACTGTGACTATAATGGTTACAAACATGAATTTAGTGCCCCTAAGACACCTCAATAAAATGGAATTGCTGAGCGTAAAAATCACAGTCTTCAAGAAATGTCCCGTGTGATGATTCATGCGAAAGAACTTACCTAATTATTTATGGGTAGAATCTATTCGCACAGCTTGTCACATAATAAATCGTGCATATCTAAGGAAAAACACCAAACAAACATCCTATGAACTTTGGTATAGGAAGAAACCTAACCTAAAATACTTTAGAAGCTTTGGCAATACTTGTTATGTATGCAAGGATAGAGAACATCTATCTTAATTTGAAACCAGAGGAGATAACGCTATCTTCTTAGGATATTCTCCAAATAGTAAAGCCTACCGTGTCTATAATCTTCATACCTGAACCTTAATGGAATTCATTAATGTGGTTGTAAGTGACACTAATGTAGAGAGTAAGATCAAAAGACCAACTATAGTGGATGAATCTGAAAACATTTAACTTATGATTCTCCAGAGATAAATGACTGAAGTGCCTAACTGGGTTTCCAAAGATCATCCTTTAGATAATGTAGTTGGTAGCCCTACTGAGCCAGTTCACACAAGATCCCAACTACGTACTCTTTCTCATTATGCATACTTTGTTTCTCTTATAGAACCAAATAATGTTAATAAAGCACTGAATGACCCATTGTGGATAAGTGCTATATAGAAGGAACTTCTTCAATTTGTCATTCATGATGTATGGTATCGTGAACCCTGACCTGAAAATAAAAGGATTATTGGAACACGTTGGCTTTTAAAAAATAAAACAGATGAATCTGGGATGATTATTCGAAATAAATCTAGATTAGTTTCCTAGGGCTACTCTCATATTGAAGGACTAGATTTTGAGAAAACTCTTTCACCTGTCATTCGCCTTGAGTCTGTTCGCTTACTCTTTGCAATAGCTTGTTATTTTCATTTCACACTTTATCAAATGGATGTTAAATCCGCTTTCCTTAATGGCATCTTGACTGAAGGACTTACGTACAACAACCCAAAGGGTTCATTGACCATAATTATCCAAATCATGTCTACCGGCTTAAGAAAGCTCTTTATGGGTTAAAATAAGCTCCTAGAGCTTGGTATGGACGTCTATCTACCTTCCTTCTAAACAACGGTTTTAAACGAGGAGGGAATGATCAAACTCTTTTTGTCAAACACTTTGATAGAAATATTACCATAGCCTAAGTATACGCAAACAATATCATTTTTGGATCTACCTCCCCAATAAATGTCAAAACATTTTCTGATATTATGCATAAAGAATTCCATATGTCACTTATGGCGGAGTTACAATTCTTCTTAGGTCTTCAAGTTAAGCAAAAAATATATGGTTTGTATGTATCGCATTCCAAATACGCTTTAGAGATTGTCAAAAAGTTCGGTTTAGAAACAACCAAAGATGCTAGGACTCCCATGAGTACTTAGATTAAACTATCAAAAGATGAGAATGGGAAATCCATCGACTCAACCTCATACCGTAGTATGATAAGAAGTCTTTTATACCTTACTGATTCCCGTCCTGATATTATGTATGCTGTTTGTGTATGCGCCCGCTATCAAAATAATCCTAGAGAGAGTCATTTACTTTGCGGTAAAAGAATTATAAAATATGTTAAAGGAACTCTGAACTTAGGACTTTGGTACACAAATGACACATCTAGCACGATAATTGGCTACACCGATGCTGATTGGGTTGGGTGTTCCGGTGATAGTAAAAGTACATCAGGAGCATTATTACATAGGTAATAATTTGGCAGGGTGGAATAGTAAGAAACAAAATTGCACTTCTTTATCCATAGTTGAATCTGAATATATATACCGCACACAGTTGTTGTGCTCAATTACTTTGGCTAAAACAAATGTTAAGAGATTATGGTACTATTGAAGAATTATTACATCTCTATTATGATAATCAAAGCGCGATTAATATTTCCAAAAATCTTGTTCAACACTCTCGCACTAAACATATTAAAATTCGGCATCATTTTATACGCTAGTTAGTCAAATCGAAGGAATTGGAGATTAATTACCTGCCTACTGAATTGCAATTAGCTGATTTATTCACTAAACCCTTGGACAATATACGGTTTTAATCCTTACGTAAATCAATTGGGATGGCTATGGAAGAATTGTAATGTATCGTTGATATTTATGCTTTCATATTTTTCTCTCCAATCTGTGTATAGACCCTTTGTCCATTTGAGATAAAATGGGGGAGAATATTTGAGTCCACTTGTACATTAGTTAGATTACTACAACTAAAAACCTTGATCTTAGTTATCTTATTTTCAGGAGATCACTACCTCATGTTATCAGAATGTTGTTAGGGTATTGGATTGTATTTAGTTGAGTAATGTAATTTTCTTTTCTAGGATATGGGGTAGTTAGATTTTGTATAGGAATAGGATTTTCTTATTTCTCTTGTATCCCTACGAGTCCTTGATGACTCAAAGGAGATTTTGTCTCATATTTCCAAATGGGGAGATTGAATCACCCTAAATCTTTGACTCACTTGAGTCTACATTATATAGGCGCTTGTCTAGTTTGTAAATAGTGACAAAATTGAGTCATATCCTTGTCTACCAAAAAGCCTTAGACTCTACATATCAAATTCCTCTAAAAGTCTAAAAGGAAGAATCCTAACACTGCATCTAGGATTACCTTCATTTGTTTCATTCTTTATAATTTAGGTGTCTGTGTGATAAATCCCATAAAAATGATTTTTTAATAATTTTTGGGATATGGTAAATAATTTTTAGGAATTTATTAAACATTTTTTTATCATTTAAAGGTTGGTTTTAATAATTTTATGGGTTTATTTATAATTACCCTTTTCTCCTAAAAACTTACCTGGGTAGGATCCGAAAGTGGCAGAGAATTCTGTGGTGGAAAATTAGATTATTTTAAACTTCAAAACAGGCGTTTTAGGCTTAATCCCTGCTCTAAACTTGTTGATCTATGACTGACTCGATTTGTGTTTGTTTACACTCACAATCTTTATACGTAATCCCGTCCATTGGATCATTTTCTATCTACGGTCTGCATGTCTTTACCTCAATCCTTGTGATATCAAAGAGGACCAATCAAAAGGCTTTTAATAGTGGTCCATCTTCAGCCGTAAGATTTATTTCGATAATGTTAGAATTAATCTCAGTCATTGATTACAACCCTTTCAGATCCTTCCTAACTTAGTTTAAATAGAGACCAACCGGTGTACATTTCCAATCTTTTGATCACTTTGAGTTCTGAGAGAAAATAAGAGAAGAGAGAGAGAGAGAAAAAAAGATAGAGAGAGAATTAGAAACCCTAATCAAACTTCGACCAAACCTTTCACCAGAAAACATTTATGTGAGTTTGAGTGAGTTCAAAAGTGAGAAGAACCGACCTCTCTAGTCTTTAATATCTTGTCCAACCAAGTCATGAAGTTTAGATTTCAATTTTTTCTCATAGAAATTTGAGATCTCAAATTGTGTGATACATATCACTTAGATCTTGTTAAGTTTTTTTTTTAAAGAAATCATATTTGTTGGTCGTTTTACCCTTATTTGATTATTTTTCAAAACCAGAGCCAACAAACTTATTTCTATTTTCACTTTACGAGAAAAATCAGATTTAGATCTAGTTAAGATCTTGAATGGGGTTTTACACTTTCGTGAAATATTTCACACTTTGTGAAATAGCTTTGTAAATAAAATAAAATAAAATAAAGTGTTTAGGACCCTGGCTGCTTTTTGTACCAAGTTTCCCTCAAGATATGTGGATAGAAATAAAGATCCATAGTCTGAGACTATTAAACAAACTCTGATTCAAAAATCCTTACCGCATCTTAGAACGATATATGTAATTTGTTATGAATATCGTCTGTGTAAGTGTGTGTGTATGTGTGTTGCATGCATGTGATTAGGCACTTGACCACTTACACTTATCACGCTACAACACTAAAGAAGTGATGTTAGAGAGATTCTTGACTTTAGAGTCGACATAAAGCTAAAAGGAGAAGCGATTACAATGCTGGGAGAACTAGGGGTGCACACGGTTCGGTTTGGATCGGTTTTGGTACTAATCCGAGAACCGAACCGACCTGGGTCGGTTCCAAATTTTTGGAACCGGAACCGAACCGACATTTATACAGAACCAAACCAAACCGAACCAGCGGTTCCCCGATCGGATCAGATCGGTTTTCGGTTCCAAAATCATATTTCATAACTAATTTTTTTTAAGATTAATGTGTTTCATAACTAATTTTTTTAAGGTCAAAATTAATTTTGACCTCAATAACTTAAGTTAGAAACTCAAATAATCACAAAAATATAAATTACAAGTGTTAAATATATTAAATAAACATATATATGTAATTATAAATCTGTTCGGTTCCGGATTGGTTCGGATCGAATCGGTTTTCGGATCGGATTGGGTTTTTTTACCCTAGAACCGAGAACTGAACGGATGTATCATTTTTTTTCAAACCGGAACCGAACCATTGAGCAAAAAAACCGATCCAAACCGAACCAATGCAGTCGGTTTGGTTCGGTTTATCGGATTTCCAGTTTCGTTGTGCACCCCTAGGGAGAACAACCTCAACATCAGAACCTTCAGAGGAGTCAGAATAATCCAAAGGAGTTGGTAAAAATTCTGGATTTAGAATTAGGCTTGCTTGTGTGTTTGGTTTGTTATATAGTTTGTAATCTGTTCTTTATTTTAGTGGATTTTTCTTTTGAGGTGTAGAGACCTCCGTGGATGTTTCCCCAATTGGGTGGAGTTTTACCACGTTAAAATCTTGTGTACTTGCATACTTACTCTTCCTCTCATCACCTTCTTGAGGCTGTGCTGATTTAAAACATATTTAAGTTTTGTTTTTCAAAACTGGTACACCCATACCTTAAATTACTCGTTCATATAATGTTTTATACACATCTTGTGTTAGCTGTTTGTTTTGATTAAAGAGTTTCGTCAAAAAACTGTTCGGAGCTATTTAAACTTTTTAATCTTGAATTAAACGACTTAAGTGGTATTTTTCAACCCCGCATACCAGGGGAAGTGTTAGTATAAAGAAATAGTTAATCTTTACTTAGTTAATTTATAATAAACAAAATTATTCAAGGTATATGGGAAGGAGAAGGGGTCACCCCTATCCAAGTTATCCCCCAGAAATATATATGTGTACATTACAAAATACCCCGCAGTTAGAAGGGGCATCTCTAAAATGATAACTTGCTCAGATATCATGCAATTACCCCACAGATGACAGGGCAGTTCTAATTGGCAAAATGCTCGTAAAAAATAGAGCAAGTCACAGTAAATAGATGCCAAAGCAACACAGTAAACACAGATAAAATAGTCATTTTCATTAATATGAAGATAGTCTTTTACATGTATCAGAAATGAAAAAAGGCAAAGTCTGTATATCAAAGAGAGAGGAGCTGTCAGCTAGACAAAATGAAGAATAAATCATTTTGCGAATGCATGCTAGCATATGATGGACCTACCTCATGAATAAATTCATCCTCTAATTTGGCCACTTTAGCCTCATCCTCAAAGCTACCAGCCTAGAGCTTTGCCAAATTATCTTGGAGTGACTGAATCTGACCCCTGATCCAAGTAGCCTCAGCCCGACTCTACTGAGCCCTAGACTTCCAGGACATATGAAGTTGAAAAATGGTGTATAAAACTATTTATTTACTAAGTTATTAACAAAATGTTAAAGTTTAAGCAAACTCCGAATAAACTCGTTGATTGAAACTCTTTTTAAAAGAAATCACACAAGATGTGTATAAACAATTTGAGTATGGATGTCGAATCTGGTGGTTGGTTACCTTAGATTTTTAAAATAAAAAAACCTATACTATGTCTTTAGTATGAAACCAAGTATAAACAGTTAGGAACAGTAAAGTAAATTGACACCAAATTTTAACATGGTAAAACCCCAAATTAGTGAAAACCACCATGGTGACCTCTACGCCACAAATTAAAAAACCACTAAAACAATTACAATTTACAAGTTATAGCACTAAGAATGCAAATCAAGATCCTAAACTAAGTTTAAATATTTACACATATACGAGTTACTCCACTCTTAAAGGTCTCTGAAGAAGTTTTGATATCCCTCCAGCAGCTTCCTTGCTTTGTCCTTGCTTTCTAATTTCAGTGGCTTAAACAACACAAGATTTCTCAAAAGAACCACTAAGTCTAAGTGTTCGTGTGAGAGTGATGGTGTTTGTGATGTGCACTAAATGCAGAAATGCAACTCACTCCTCTCAGAATAGTTATACAACAAGTCCTATGAATTTACAAATCAATCTATATGACATGCAAGACTGCTTCACATTATTTTTAAGATTTAGACTTCTTTTAAGATCAGATATGAAAATAGTCTTTAAAAAAACAAGATCTGAAATGTTTGAACCCTTATTTCTTTACAACTTTATTTCATAAAATGTGAAATATAACTAGTGAAACATAAAACGTTAAGTACTGAAAGAACCTTGAAAATCGAAGTCCCTTTTTCAAAATAACTTGAATATAAGAGAGTGGATCTTGAAAAATGAGATTTTAAAACAAAAGATCCACTAGAGAAAATAAACAGAAACCTTAAGATATTTGTGAAAAATGTTTCTCAAGCTAAATCTCACAAGTTCTGTGGAGAATATATGAGATTTACTAGGATAAAGGTTTCCTATGAGAAATCTAGGTTAAGGAGTAACTTCAACACGAATAAACCCTCATAATAACTTTGGCTTTTTGGAAAAGGAAGGTGTTTAGGGTTGTGTTTGGAGGATAACGTTTGGGTTAACTCTCAAACGAACAGATTTTCTCTCCCTTTCTTTTTTCTCTCTTTCTCTCTCTAGTTGTTTTCTCTCTGGTTGTTCTCTCAAATGAGACGAGTTGCAAAACTTCTGAAATTTAAACCCAATGTCTCCTTTTACACTGATCAAGAGAAGGATCCATAAGATCAATCCAAATAGACGGCTGAGATTAATTTGATGAGTTAGCTCTAAATCCAATGGTTAAAAAGAAGCACTGATTAAATGGTCGCTGATTGGTTGGTTTAGGTTACACGGGGATTGGTAACAATGCAGATCGTAGATAACATTTAAATCAAGAGCTGCGATTAACTCTTACATGTTAGACACAGAGAAAACACAAATCGCACCCATATAAAGCAACACGTGTATGGATATAATCAAACATAAAACGCGTGTTTTTGATGTTTAAAAAATATGAAATGTATCCCCATAATTCTCTAGCACTTTTGGATTCCCACCTGAACCATTTTTTTTAGGAAAAACAATATTTATATTTATATCCCCAAACATTTAAAATCGCATTTTAATTAATTTTGAAAAATCATTTTAAATGTTTAAAAAATATTTCGAGTCATTTAAAAATGTTGGAAAAATTCCTAAAATTATATAACCCTTGTGCACACATAATAACACATATATGAAGTGATTGTGTCCTAATTTGTGGGTTCTTGAGATTAATACTTCCCTTTGAAAATCATATGAGGTTCTTGGAGTGATTCTTCATCTTGTAGCTTGTATTCTTTGAGAGAGAGCAACTTTAAAAAATCTAATCCTATTTTGTCTTGATATTCAAACAGGTTGGAACTCCTATATGGCACAGACTCAAGTAAGTCAACCATATAGTGTGTTCTCAATCTCCCCCTTTAGATATTAGAGACAAAATTCCTTTAAGTAACCTGTAATAGTGGGTAAAAAGTAAAAATCCTAGATTTCCCTTACAAAGAGTCTAACTAACCTTTCCCATCCTAGAAACAAAAATAAGAGGAAATAAAAAACATTACTCAACTAAAATATAGGCCAATACCCTAAATAATTACAACAAGATATACTGCTAGATCTGAAGTAATGCCTGGAAATAAATGAATACTTAAAATGGCATATTAGTTGAGTTAGTCTCGAGATAAAATATGAAATTTGAAAACCAGGTACTTAAGTTCCTCTCCCTCAATTTTGTTCAAATAGGCAAAGGGATGAAAAATACAAAATTATATACAAGAATACAACACAAAAAAATAAGGGTGGAATCAAGGGTCTCGTACATTAAACATATTTTAGCAGGCGCTATTTGTCATTTCAGGAATGTCTATGCCCTAAATCCTCAGATACCAATTATTAGCGAGAAACTACCTAGGTTTTGACAGTTTGTGTAACAAGAAATTATGTGCAAACTATCATTCCTATGGCTTTTCGAAGGAACTCAAATATTATATTGTCTAAAGGTTTTGTAAACAGGTCAGCTAACTATTTTTCAGTATTGAGATATTCAATATTTCACTCTTTGGAATCTACAAGTTCATGAATAAAGTGATGTCTTATTTTTATGTGCTTAGTTCGTGAGTGTTGAACATGATTTTTAGAGATATTAATGGCACTCTGATTGTCGCAATACGTAGGTAATTGGTTTTCAGCGATACCATAATCTAAACATTTGCTTTATCCATAAAAGTTGGGCACAACATCTACCTATTGTAATGTATTGAGACTCTGCCGTAGACAGAGATATGCAGCTTTATTTATTATTACTCCAACCTACGAGGTTATTTCTTACATAATAACAGGCGCCAGATGTACTTTTGCTGTCATTTGAGCATCCTGTCCAGTCAGCATCCATGTATCCTACAATGGAACTAGTGGTGTCATTTTTGTACCAAATATCGAAGTTTAATGTACCCTGAACATATTTGATAATTTGTTTAGTGCACAATAAGTGGGTTTCTTTAGGTGTACATTGGTATCTAGCACAGATACCCACTGCGAACGAAATATCAGGTCCAGAAGAAGTAAGATATAACAAACTCCCTATGATACTTCTATATAAAGTCGAGTCGATGTATTTTCCATGTTCTTCTTTAGATAACTTCATTGATGTGCTCATGGGTGTATATGCTGGTTTATAGTTGTATAGCCTAAACTTTTTAACTAGATCGCCATCATATTTTGATTGAGATATAAATAACGCATTACTACATTGTTTCACTTGTAATCCTAAGAAATATTATAATTCGCCCATCAAAGACATATGAAACTCGACATGCATGATATTGAAAAATTATCTTACTTGTTTAGAACAAGTTGATCCAAAGACGATATCATCAACGTAAACTTGGGCAATTAAGACATATTTTTCTGTTTTTTTACGAATAAGGTAAGATCGTTTCCGCAGCGAATGAATCCATTTGATACCACAAAAGTGGATTGGAAATCATTCCAAGCTCTAGGAGCTCATTTTAAATCGTATAAGGCTTTCTTAATTCTAAAGAAGTGATTAGGATATGTTGGATCTATAAAGACTTTAGGTTTTTCTACGTATACTTCCTCAGTTAAAATTCCATTTAAAAAGGCAGACCTAACGTCCATTTGAAAAAAAATAAATTGTAAATGACATGATATGGCCAAGAGGAGACGAACTGACTCTAGACGAGTAACGGGGGCAAAAGTCTCATCAAAGTCAATTACCTCTAATTGACAATAGCCTTGTGCTAACAACCTAGCATTATTTCCAATTACCTCCCCATTTTCATCAGTTTTATTCTTAAAAATCAATTGTGTGCTGATAACCTTCGTATCTTTTGGTCTAGGAAAAAGATACCACACATCATGACTCTGAAACTGGACAAGATCTTCTTGCATAGCATTTATCCAGAATGAGTCACAAAGGCCATCTTTTACATTTTTCGGTTCCTCAAGAGAAATGAAACATGCAAATTTTGCCACTTTTTGAAGTTGGGAACTTGTTCTAACTGGTTCTGAAGGATTACCCCGTATTTTTATGATATTAAATAATTATGAGATTTATCATTATTGTTGGTTTAATTAAATTAAAAAGGTGAGAAATTAATTTGTTAAATAATTATTCTGGATTAAAATAATTATTAACTATCGTGCCAAGGGTTAATACTTGTTGATAAAAATTGTTGAATATTACTGTGTGGTTATGTAATATGGAATTATAGAATTTTACAACTTGTCGTGAATATGAAACGTGACAGTTTGGTATATTATGCCGGGACGCGCATGTGAGTCGTGTCGGGACTAATTTAATGGATTAAAGAAGTAAATTATTTTCAAGTAAATCGTATGATCATTTCGAGTGCACCATTGAGTCCGAAAGGTTCGAGCTAGTCAGAAAACTCTACTCGGATATTTTATTTGGACTCCGGAATATTTTTAGGCCTAAACGGCATCCCGTAGGGGTATTTTTGTTCTTTGAATTTTTGGGGAAACATTATGGACGAAAATTAAAGAAAATAAATAAGGTAAACGTGGGGGAGAAATGGTCTATCGGTTCTAAACCTACGAGAGAGAAAAGAGAGAGACACAGAGGAAGGAGGAAGGAGTCCATAGGTGTTCTTGGTGCATAACTCAAGGACTCACATCACAAATCCCACCAAAGTGTAGATCGGAAGACGAGGAACACGTCTATGCCAATTTCATCAACGGATCAGAACATCATAATTGAGGCAAGTGTTTATTTCTTGCTTTCTTTAGCAAAAATTGTGTTCATGTTAGACTAGGTAATTACCCCATTATTATGAATATTGTTAAAAATTTGGGAGAATTGATCTTAAATCAGGACTGATTTGAATAAAGTTTGTTTCCCTCCTTTAGATAGGAGTATTTCCACGAAATTATGATAAATTGATCATTAAATATGGGCTTAATTTGGAGTTTTGCATATAAATTTGAGAATTAGGGTTCTTGATAAATTAATTTGGGGATTTCGAATTTACTAGTGATTAATGATGATTTACTGATGTCATATTGTTGAAAATCATATATAGATGTTTGGTGATTGGTGGGAATTGAACGATTGGTGTTTGGGCTGAGTATTTTAGAGGTTTTAGGCTTAAAAATGGTGGAAAACGAAACTGGTAAGGGTCTGGAACGTAACAGGTCTGGTAGGGGAGAAGACTACTCAATCTTGTTCGAACGAGATTGAGTATCGTTCGAACGAAAATGGAGATGTCGTTTGAATGACATCTGAACTCATTCGAACGACAGGTCCAAAAATCGGAGAAATCTCCAGTTCAGTTCAATTTGAGTTACACAGTTATTTTGAGTAAGGAAAACTGTCAGTTGATGAATTTAGAATAGTGCAGAATTATTGTGAAGAAATTGTATAATGATACTTTATATAATTGGAAAAGTGAGTTAACCGTGGAAATTTCAAGAGAGAGAATAATCGAGATAATAATATTATAAGTAGTAATGAGAGAAGACTGCGTATGGGAAATATATGTATGGGTTGGGGGAATACCTAATAAATTTTAATAGGATGTGAGAATGCCTATTGTATGATTGTATTTGTGTGTATAGCATACCTACGCTGCTTGATATCGGGAGGAGGTTTCGCGCAGTGGATAGTCTTATCCTGGGTGACCCAATGGGGGGATGTTTGGCTTGTACCCACAACATATGAACTTGAATACGTGCTATCTGTTACATAGGATAATTTCGATGGTTGAATGGGAGCGTAGGTATGTGCATGAGCCATTTGGCTGGTGAGTATGCTCGCCTCTAATATTTGTGTTATGAGATTTATGGTTCGTGAGAGATGCCGAACCAGTTGTCCATATACAGCGAGCGATGCACCAGGACATGATCATAGAGTATGCATTTGCGCCAAGTGATCTTAACCTAATGGTGAAGGATTATATATATATATATATATAGGGATGTTATGACTATATGTATATATGTGTTTGTGGATATTTCTACTTTGTGAAACTAGCAGATATGGTAATAATAAATGCTTTGCGCCAAATGGTCATAACCAGGTGGGCATGATTGGTATATATATATATATATATATATATATATATATATATATATATATATGTATATGGATGATGTGACTATATATATTAATAAACTTGGAAAAATTCTACGGTGTGAAATTAGAAGAAATTTAATAATAATGAGAAATAGAATAATTTCGGTGAATAAAAGTTTACCCATTCGGACGGGGAATATAATTAGTTATGGGGAATAGACTATTTTAATGACGTATTGTATGGGCGATACGAGATACTCCTTGGACATATAGTTAGAAGTATAAGGTTATGGCCTAGTTGGTAGTGATATAGATAACTCGGTTGGGTTAGATGTACGTGAGGCATGCACAATAGCGGAGAGGTGAGAATCTCACGTGAGAGTTCGAAACTAACATGCACATAATACTTTCTTCATTGCAGTTTTAAATACTTGCTAAAACAAATATTTTTACAACTCGGGCTCTGACTCGTTTCTTGCTATTCTCCTCTCTTTCACTATATATATATATATGTATTATATGAGGTACCCAGCCACAGGATTGCCACTAGACTTAGACGCGTGGATCATTTAACGAGCTATAACTATTGTGGAAGCTGTAGGTCATTGAGATTAGACGCTTCTATCTTTCCATTCAGTTTTTAGTTCAGACATTTCAGTTAGGGCAAGTGTCGGCCGCTCACAGCTTAGTTATTTCAGAGACTGCAGTTTTCTTATTAGCATTTATTTTCCTGTTGGATTGAGTAGTATTGTACTTTTGGGTGTGAGACTCTGAACTGGAATGTTTTGTCCAGTCTTATTTATTTCAGTATTTTTTCCTATTCAGTATTTATTTTATTCTGGTGTAATGCAGTTAGATTATGTTCTAAAATGGAAATTTATTAATGGTTAAATGGAGTATAATTAAATGGGATAATGTATTGACACTTAGCTTAATTATTTATTAGGTGATTATTTAAGAAAAAATATTTTTTGACAGTGATGCTAAGAATGAACCAACCGGTCAATTCGATTTAATTTAATAAACGATCGATCACCCGGTATTTAATTAGGCGGGGTGTCACATGTGGTATCAGAGCATCAGGTTCTTGTGTCCTTTGGATCTGTACGGCTTTCTACATTTTCAGCGTAGGCTTCTATGATGTAGAGCCTTATTATAGGATTGTTGTCTTACCTTACGTATGCGACTTACGTTCTTCTACTATGAATTATAATTGATTGGATTCATTATACGAAATCTTTTGTAATTCGAGCACCGTCGTAGAATTATCACTCAGGAACAAAAGGGTTCCCCAGGCACAGTCGTAGGTAACACTGGAGAGATTTTAGGATTGTCTGGCATAGTTGACAAGGGGGAAATTAGAGGGAATCTTTTGAAAAGTCATCGGTAAATATGCGGAGAAGAAAGAGAGAAAGTGTAACATGCCAGTGGAAGTAGAAAATTCGAAGGCAATTGCATAGAGTGGAGTGCAACGACACTCAAATTTAAAATTGAAATTAAATTTTTAGCTCTTAGGAGCGACATAAAGTGATTAGATTCAATCACCACATATAAAGGAGTGCGTCTGAAATTTAAAGAGACATTTTGGTACGATTTGACCGTGAGGTCTTCCATTTGACGTTATAACAGAAATGGAAGTGGAACCTTGGAATTTAGCATAGTGGGGAGGCTAGAGACCGATCGTGAGAGAAAGGTTGAATTGCAAAATCGACTTCATACCTGAGGAAAGGGACATAGAATAAAAAGGTTTTATAGTTGATGAAGGAACGTGTGTAGAATTTGAGGTTGGATAAGGAATCCCGCTAGAATGACTGATGTTGATGTCATCAAGGTTATACGTCTGTAAGTTATTTCAATACATCCAGAAGAAGTGATCTAGGAGGGTTAGAGACTTTGTCTGAAAAGCAAAATTGAGCCTAACGGTGATAGTGAAAAACCACATGCGAGCATGCCAATAGGGAACTTATTAAGATAATTTTGATTGATTAAATTCCTTAAAAGTGACGATGAAGTCAATCAGGGCTGTAGGGGCCAACATCAGTTCCGAAAGGCCCACATAGCCAAAGAGACAACATGAGAATGATTGGGAGATAAGACTGCCAGTCTGAGGAAAGGACATTCCAAAAAAATGGTTAGTGGGACCATTGACGAGAAATGGCTCCAGAAGTTTTCCTATGTGTAGAAACTGGGGATACTAGTGTTGAATGTGTCCACGTTGAGAAGTACAACCGATATGATTTGAGAATGGTAAACTATGTTAATTAGCCATAACAACTGGAGGAGTGAACTTTTCAGAGGAGGAATTGGGTCAAGGGAATTGAGCCCAAGAAGTACAACTCGAGAGTAGTGGATCTAGGTAAGACCAGTGGAGTCCTCAGTAATAATAGCATATTAATCCTTAGGGTTATTCGGGTCCCAGGAAGAAATAGGGTGGCGAGTAAAGCCATAAGCGAGGCCTAGATATTCTAGACCAACGTTTCATGGATGGGTGTGTAAGTCGCAGGACATAATAATTTGCCACAACGAAGAGGGGGCAACTATTGGATAAAATCCTAGATATATAACTAGTGCAAGTAACCATGGGTGTTTTGACAGCGAAAAGTGCATGTAAGGAACATATGATTAGGAGAGATTGATGAAGTTGTTACATTCTTGTGAGTAAATGATTTAATTACATGACAAGGGTGTGTCACAACTTATATATATGAAAGATTAATGCTAAAGCCCACGTGCGAGTCAAGTTTGGTGGGTATGTTAGTTTTGGACAGTTTGGTTATAAATGTATCGATCATGGGTAACAATACTTTTGATATGTCCCCCGTGGGTAAGCCATGTGGGCACTAAAAGATTATCTTATTTTACTACTACAATGAGTTAGTGAAGTAGATCTTACTATGGTAATATGTAATGAGAATTACCGAATGTTTGAACGATAATATATTGAGTGATAGACTATCGCGCTGGGTACTCTGGGGAAAGTAATCTTAATTTGGTAAGACTCCCCCGACATAGAGGTTAGCCGATATATATATGAAAATTTCATGTGATCATAGACTTTCGTGCATATGTTGTCTCGTTAGATATGACCCCGGTGCATAGGTATTTAATTACTGATGTGACTCAGGGTGAATTATGTTCTTTATCAAGAAGCAAGATATAGCTTATTATATGTAGCGTCGAAACTTGGGATAGAGATAGTGCCATGTTTCATGATATTTTTACGAACATAAGTAGACTTTTATGTCAACATAGATTATGGGAAGGTACATGTTATGGACTAGGGACCTTACAGATCTCGACGATCGATAATTTTAGGTAGTAGTGTATCGAGAGGGTTCCTTGTTTGGATTTTGCTTTGCGAGACATCCCACGCATGAAACTAACAAAAGTCAGGAGTTGGAGAGACGTTTGGATGATAGTACATGGGATTCGTACCTTAGTAATTGCACATTTATGAGAGTATAATTAAGAGTGGATAATTCCACTATGATGTGAGAATATATTTCATTTGTGCAAAAATGCATAAGGCATAGGGTGTATGGGTGCCCTAGGTAATTAAATCTTGATTTTGTTTCCGTTCGGAACGTATGGGATAAGGTAAATGAAGATAGGAGTGGAGACATCAGAACTTGATTGTACGGTCATGAGAATGGTATTTTATTAGGCAGTAGATTGTGATTGTCGTGGAAATTCGACAACATTTATCCCAGGGAGTTAAAGTTTATTCCGTAAGATTTATTAGAGGCTTACATATCACGAGAAACTAATTTTTCGAGCGAGGGAAGGACCTGTGACATGCGGTGAGGCAAAGTCACATGGATCAAGGTTAAAGGTACATTTGAGAAGAATATGAGATACATCATGTTATAAATGACAGTGGTGATGGGATTTAAGGAGGAGGAATATGGCTCAATTCATTTTGTAATGGGTCACCTGTCCATTAAAAAAGGGTGGACCATCCGAAACCAGTAGAGGTTTCTTCAACCGTTAGCGATTCTGAAGTAATAATGGGAGAATATTCCAAAGGATTTTATTGAGAAGGGGGTTATGATCCTATATGGGTGATAATGGATCGGTTGACCGAAGTTGCTCATGTTACGCCAGTTAGGACTGGTCATACTACGGGACAATATAAGCATATCTTATTAAACGAGATAGTGAGGTTATATGGGGTACCGCTTGATATCGTGTCCAATTGGGACAAAATCTTTGTCTTTCGATTTTGGAATAGAGTTTACGAGTCTTTGGGTACCAAGTCATGATTGAGTAAGACATATCATCCGCAGGCAAATGGGCAGAACAAGCGGACTAGTTAAATGTTGGAGAATAAATTATATGTGTACCCTTGAGTCTCAAGGGAGGACGAGAGCAGTCCCTTCCACTAGCGGAGTTTGTGTACAATAACTCATATAAGTTCACTTTTGGGCATGGTGCCAGTTCAGGTGTGGCACAATAAGCCTTGTTGTCCTTTTGCTTGTTAGTTAAAGATAGGGGACCAGGTACTAATGCAAATATTAGAAATGAATTGGAACATAGTATATCATGAGCGTGAAATATATACTGAGTAAATAACCTACTTGTGTGCGATCGTCGCGAGACGAGGTCGTATGTATCTAAAGAATGATTAATCTACTAAGGTGTGAATAGTAGAAGGCTAGATAGTCAATATCTAAAATAAAGTTTAAGTAGTATAACTTAAACAATACGGCTTGGGCAAGAACCTAAGTGATAGGGTAACCTAGAGTTTAAAAAAAAGCGAACATATGTGGGGTGCTCATTATTAGGGGTATTCGATAGCGTAATATATGGGTGGTACGAAGTAGTTTACTTGGGAGCGCAATGATGCAATGCGCAACATATATACAAAGATATTTATACCCAGTATACTTTTTCTGAATTTTGGGACAAAATTTCGTTGTAAGGGGGAAAGTATGTAACACCCCGCATTTTTATGATATTAAATAATTATGAGATTTATTATTATTATTGGTTTAATTAAATTAAAAACGTGAGAAATTAATTTGTTAATTAATTATTCCTGATTAAAATAATTATTAACTAGCGTTCCAAGGGTTAATACTTATTGATAAAAATTGTTGAATATTACTGTGTGGTTATGTAATATGGAATTATGGAAATTTACAACATGTCGTGAATGTGAAACGTGACAGTTTGGTATATTATGTGGGGACGCGTGTGTGAGTCGTGTCGAGACTAATTGAATGGATTAAAGAAGTAAATTATTTTTAAGTAACTCATATGATCATTTCAAGTGCGCCATTGAGTCCGAAAGGTTCGAGCTAGTCAGAAAACTTTACTCGGATATTTTATTTGGACTCCGAAATATTTTTAGGCCTAAACGGCATCCCATGGGGGTATTTTTGTCCTTTGAATTTTTGGGGAAACATTATGGACAAAAATTAAAGAAAATAAATAAGGTAAACGTGGGGGAGAAAGGGTCCATCAGTTCCAAACCTACGAGAGAGAAAAGAGAGAGACACAGAGGAAGGAAGAAGGAGTCCATAGGTGTTCTTGGTGCATAACTCAAGGACTCACATCACAAATCCCACCAAAGTGTAGATCGAAAGAGGAGGAACTCGTCTATGCCAATTTCATCAACGGATCAGAACATCATAATCGAGGCAAGTGTTTATTGCTTGCTTTCTTTAGCAAAAAATGTGTTCATGTTAAACTAGGTAATTACCCAATTATTACGAAGATGAATATTGTTGAAAATTTGCGAGAATTAATCTTAAATTAGGAATGATTTGAATAAAGTTTGATTCCCTCCTTTAGATAGGATTATGTCCACAAAATTATGATAAATTGATGATTAAATCTGGGCTTAATTTGGAGTTTTGCATATAAATTTGAGAATTAGGGTTCTTGATAAATTAATTTGGGGATTTCGAATTTATTGATGATTAATGATGATTTACTGATGTCATATTGTTGAAAATCATATATAGGTCTTAGGTAGTTGGTGGGAATTGAATGATTGGTGTTTGGGTTGAGTATTTGAAAGGTTTTAGGCTTAAAAATGGTGGAAAACGAAACTGGTAAGGGTGTAGAACGTAACAGGTCTGGTAGGGGAGAAGACTGCTCAATCTTGTTCCAATGAGATTGAGCTTCGTTCGAATGAAAATGGAGATGTCGTTCGAATGACAGGTCCAAAAATCGGAGAAATCTCCAGTTCAGTCCAATTTGAGTTACACAGTTATTTTGAGTAAGGAAAACTGTCAGTTGATGAATTTAGTATAGTGCATAATTATTGTAAAGATATTGTATAATGATACTTTATATAATTGGAAAAGTGAGTTAACCGTGGAAATTTTGAGAGAGAGAATAATCGAGATAATAATATTATAAGTAGTAATGAGAGAATACTGCGTATGGAAAATATATGTATGGGTTGGGTTAATACCTAATAAATTTTAATAGGATGTGAGAATGCCTATTATATGATTGTATTTGTGTGTATAGCATACCTACGCTGCTTGCTATCGGGAAGAGGTTTCACGCGGTGGATAGTCTTATCCTGGGTGACCCAATGGGGGGATATTTGAATTGTACCCATAGCATATGAACTTGGATACGTGCTATCTATTACATAGGATTCTTTCAACGGTTGAATAGGAGCGTAAGTATGTGTGTGATCCATTTGGCTGGTGAGTATGCTCGCCTCCAATATTTGTGTTATGAGATTTATGGTTCGTGAGAGACGCCTAGGTAGTTGTCCATATGCAGAGAGCGATGCACCAAGACATGATAATAGAGGTACGGGATTATTGTACATATATATATATATGTATGTATAGTGACGTTATGACTATATGTATATATGTGCTTGTGGATATTTCTACTTTGCAAAACTAGTAGATACGGTAATAATAAATGCTTTTCGTCAATGGTCTTAACCAAGGGGTGCATGATTGGTGTATATATATATATATATATATATATATATATATATATAGGGACGATGTGACTATATATATGAATAAACTTGGGAAAATTCTACGGTGTGAAATTAGTGGATATCATAATAATGAGAAATAGAACAATTTCAGTGAGTAAAAGTTTACCCATTCGGACGGTGAATATAATTTGGTTATGGGGAATAGACTATTTTAATAACGTATTTTATGGGCGATACGTGATACTCCTTGGAGATATAGTTAGAAGTATAAGGTTATGGCCTAGTTGGTAGTGATATAGATAACTAGGTTGGGTTATATGTACATTAGGCATGCACAATAGCGGAGAGGTGAGAATCTCATGTAAGAGTTCGAAACTAATATGCACATAATACTTGTTTCATTGCAGTTTTAAACACTTGCTAAAACAAATATTTTTACAACTCGGACTCTGACCCGTTTCTTTCTATGCTCCTCTCTTTTGCTATATATATGTATTATATCAGGTAACTAGCCACAGGGTTACCTCCAAACTTAGACGCGTGGATCATTTGGCGATCTGAAGCTGTTGTGGAAGCTGTGTGTCATTGAGATTATACGCTTCTATCTTTCCATTCAGTTTCTAGTTCAGGCATTTCAGTTAGGGCAAGTGCTTCCCGTTCCCTGCTTAGTTATTTCAGAGACTGTACTTTTCTTATTAGCATTTCTTTTCCTGTTGGATTGAGTAGTATTATACTTTTGGGTGTGAGACTCTGAATTGGAATGTTTTGTCCAGTCTTATTTATTTCACTAGTTGTTCCTATTCAGTATTTATTTTATTCTGGTGTAATGCAGTTAGCTTATGTTCTAAAATGGAAATTTATTAATGGTTAAATGGAATATGATTAAATGGGAAAATGTTTTGACACTAAGCTTAATTAATTATTAGGTGATTAATAAAGAAAAAAAATATTTTTCGACAGTGATTCTAAGAATGAACCAACCGGTCACTTTGGTTTAATTTAATGAAGGACTGATCACCCAGTATTTAATTAGGCAGGGTGTCACAGACTTCAGCCTAAAAATACTTAGGCAAACTTTTTGCATGTAACATCACTCTAGCCATCTCTTGTAAAGTCTTATTCTTTCGTTCAACAATGCAATTTTGCTGGTGTGTCTTAGGAGCACTAAACCCATGTTTATATCCATTGCCTATATAATATTCTGTAACACTCGAATCTTTAAACTCTCTACCTCTGTCACTTCTGATGTGACATACTTAGGTATCCTTCTCATTCTCAGTTTTTAAAAGAATTCACGGAAGGTATCGAATTTATTTTTCATGAAAGCAACCCAAGTATATCGTGTGAAATCATCCACAATAACTAGTATATAACTGTTACCACATAAGCTGACAGTTCTAGATGGACCCATGAGGTCCATGTGGATTAGTTCCAAAGGTTTTGAAATTAATACATCTTTAACCTTTTTATGAGAAGATTTACTGATTTTCCCTTCTTGGCAGGGACCACAAACAAGATTAAAAGATTTTTTGAGTTTTAGCAGTCCTCTAACTATTTCTTAGGAACTTAACTTTCTAAAATTATCATAATTTGTGTGTCCCAATCGATTGTTCCATAGATCAGTATAATCTAATCTAGCAACTTTACAAGATTCAGACTTAGGAATCACGGTATAGTAATTATCCTTATTTCCATTTCCTGTTAAAATACAGTTTCCCTTTCATTAATGGTTTTACAATCATTTTTTGAAAAGGTAACTGTGTGATTGGAATCACAAAATTGAGATACGCTTAGTAGGTTAGCCTTAAGACCTTTAACTAATAGAACATCATTTAGATTGGGGAGCCCATCCTTGCACAATGTTCCTTTACCTATGATCTGGGATGAAACACCATCTCCAAACACGACACTACCTCTAAGGAAGTCTGTCTTGTTTGTCAATTTGGTTTTGTCCCCGGTCATATGTTTAGAACATCCGAAGTCCAAGTACCAGCCATGCGAAGTGTGTTGGGATTTAAAAGCAGTTATGACAACATTGCACTTGAGCAGGGGTAGCAAATCACCTCTTCTAATCCAAATAGGCATAGTTTTTAAATTTTTAATGCCCTTGGATTTTGAAAAGGGTTGATGGGTTTTTCTAAATGGTTTCCTTTTAGTCTTAGATCCTCCTTTCTTTTTATGGTCAGAGTTCTGAGGGGTCTGATTTGGGAGAATATTAGTATTCCTACTCTTTCTAGAATAGTTAATTTTAAAAAGTAGGTGTGTACAGTCTCTTTTGAAAACATTCGGCAATGGTGTATCCATAGACGCCACAGTACGAATAATACTGGTGGGGGTCAGACTTGACTTTATTACTAAAGTTTTTAAATATAGGTTTGGCCCTATTCGATATAGTTTTCCAAGTGTCATTTGGCTTGGGTTTTTGACGTTGGTTTCTAACAGGTGGACAGACGTACTTGGCTAGGTAGTTACGTTGTTGACTATTCAGTCCTTGCATTTCCTTAGAGATAATTTTGTCAAAACTATTTTTCTCGGTGTTCTTCTGGCCTTGTTTAATAAAAATGACATTTTCAGGAGAAACATTCTTACTGGTAGCAACCTTTTCTCCAAAACCGAGACCAAATTTGTCTTCAGTATCACGTTTACTTCATTCAACAATTTTTTCTTACGAATTAACTTGAGTTTCAAAGTGTAAGCATTTTTTAAAATCATTTGAAACCTTTTGTTTTGATTCTTCTAATTCAACAAGATTCGTCTTGTATCTTTCTTCCAAAACATGATTTCTTTCAGACAAATCTTTTATCTTTAAGGAAAAATATTTAATTTCTATCTCATGGGCAACACATTGGGCTGTATAATCTTCATAATTCTTCCTAAGGGCATGGTTAAGTAAGTCTAGACGTTCAGTTAATAACTTCACCATTTTATCAAAATGGACACTTTTCTTAAGTGTTTTTGTGTATAGCTCTTGAAGATCTGGAAGATCATCATCGGACTCATTAAGTGCATCGTGTGTAGTGTCCCAATGACGTTTCAATTTCTCTGTGGAACTCACACACATGTTCAATTCGTCGACAATGTTCTCATTTCGACACACCTGTAGATTAACATTATTAGATTTATTCTCATCAACAATAGACATAGAACTATCACTAGTAGACTTAACAGTAATATCAGGAGGCATAATTGAATCATGAGTAGGCAAACATACAGAATCATCATTGTTCACAATTTTAGCAAAAAAGTCCATACATGACTCATTATTTTGGGTTGACTCAATTTCATCTTCATTAGAATCAGTAGAGTCTTCCCATGTTTTGCACATGTTATCTCTATTATTGTTGTTCAGTTTATTTTTGCATTTATTAGCATAATGTCCCATTTTTCCATATTTATGACACTTCACATCTTTTAAGTCAATCATGGGTCTCGTGTTACCATTTGACTATTTGTCATAGTGTCTTTCATAAGGTCTGTGATTTTGATGACCTTGATAGTTTTGTTTGCCTTGTTTAGAGCCAATTGAATTTCTAAATTTGATACTCTTTTTAAATTGCTTGCTCATAAGAGCTATTTGATTATCAAGCTGATCCAAATCACAATCATCATTTAGGTCAAGGTCAAAGTTTAGAGGACTTATTTTAGCGACAGTCATTTTATATGCAAACAAAACATTAGAACTAGTAGATCTCATGTTTTGGGCAGTCAATCGCTTCTTAAATTCTAACTCCATTTCTAAAGTTCTTAATTTTCTACTTAGCAATTCAAGGGTCAGGTTTGGGTCGTCCATTTGTCTATAGCATATGGTTCGTTGTCAAATTTAGCAAGCAGAGACCTAAGAATATTTCGGATAATTTCTTTTCTACTATAGGTTATTCCATTAGCATGCATTTTAGTGAAGATATCAATTAACCTTATGTAGAAATCATAAAATGATTCATTATCTTCCATAATCAGTATATTGTACTGTTGAACTAGCATTTGGATTTTTTCGGCCTTAACACGTTCATTACCCTTATATGCGGTGACTAAAGTGTCCAAGGCCTCTTTAGAAGTAGAGCAGATATATATTCTTTTAAGCTCATGCTCATCAGTGGACATAAAGATAACATTCTTGCCCTTACTATTATTTAGAGACAATTTTTTCTCATCTTTAGTGAATTCGCTAAGACTTTTCTTAACTCTTATAGGATTTGTTTCAAATAAAGGCTTAGTAGGATGTGTGTAACCATTTTGAATAATTTCCCAAATTTCATCACCAAGAGTTACTTGAATGAACACAACCATCCGTAATTTCCAGTATGGGAAGTTGTGTTCATCAAAGAGAGGCGGAGGTGAAAGTTTACCTAACTTCTGAAATCTTTCAGTCATATCAGAAAAGATTTTGAAAATAATTTCTGGAGTTGCATGATCAAAATAAATTTTGATACACCCGCTCTGATACCACTTGAAAAATAGTGTATAAAACTATTTGTTTACTAAGTTATTAACAAAATGTTAAAGTTTAAGAAAACTCAGAATAAACTTGTTAATTGAAAATCTTTTCAAAAGAAATCACACAAGATGTGTATAAACAATTTGAGAAGGGATGTCAAATCTGGTAGTTGGTTACCTTAGGCTTTTAAAATAAAAAGCCAATACTATGTCTTTAGTATGAAACCAAACATAACAGTTAAGAACAGTGAAGTAAATTGACACCAGATTTTAACGTTGTAAAACCCCAAATTAGGGGAAACCTCCATGGTGACCTCTACGTCACAAAATAAAGAACCACAAAAACAATCACAATATACAAGTTACAACATTAAGCATGAAAATAAAGATCCTAAACTAAGTTCAGAGATTTATACCTACAAGAGTTACTCCACTCTCAAAGGTCTGTGAAAAAGTTTTGATCTACCTCCAGCAGTTTCCTTGCTTTGTCCTTGCTTTCTGATTTTAGTGGCTCAAACAACACAAGATCTCTCAAAAGAACCACTAAGTCTAGCTGTTCGTGTGAGAGTGATGGTGTTTGTGATGTGCACTAAATGTAGAAATGCAACTCACTCCTCTCAGAATAGTTATACAACAAGTTCTATGAATTTATAAATCAATCTATATGACATGAGGGACTGTTTCACATTATTTTTGAAAAGTAGAGTTCTTTTAAGATAATATATGAAAGTAGTCTTTAAAAAAATAAGATCTGAAATGTTTCAACCCTTATTTCTTTACAACTTTATTTCACAAAATGTGAAATATAACTAGTGATACATAAAACGTTCAGATCTGAAAGAACATTGAAAATCGAAGTCTCTTTTTCAAAATAACTTGAATATGAGAGAGTGGATCTTGAAAAATGAGATTTTAAGACAAAAGATCCACCAGAGAAAATAAACGAAAACCCTAAGACATTCATTAAAACTGTTTCTCAAGCTAAATCTCACAAAATCTATGGAGAATATATGACATTTTGTAGGAGAAAGGTTTCCTAAGAGAGATCTAGGTTGAAGAGTAACTTCAACACGAACAAACCCTCACAACAACTCTGGATTTTTTGAAAAGGAAGGTGTTTAGGGTTGTGTATGGAGGAAATCATTTGGGTTAACTCTCAAACTAACTAGTTTTCTCTCCCTCTCTCTCTCTCTCTCTCTCTCTAGTTTTTTCTCTCAAATGGGACGAGTTACAAAACATCTGAAATTTAAATCCAAGGTCTCCTTTTGTACTGATCAAGAGAAGGACCTATAAAATTGATCCAAATAGACGTCTAGGTAACACGGGTATTGGTAATTACCCATGCAGACCATAAATAACATTTGAATCAAGAGTTGCGATTAACTCTTACACGTTAGACACAGAGAAAATACAAATTGTACCCATATAAAGCAGACAAATGTATGGCTATAATCAGACAGAAAATGCGTGTTTTTTATGTCTAAAAAATATGAAATGTATCCCCTTAATTCTCTAGTGCTTTCGAATTCTACCCTGAACCATTTCTTAGGAAAAATAATATTTATATTTTAAACCCCCAAACATTTAAAATCACATTTTAATTAATTTGGAAAAATCATTTTAAATGTTTAAAAAATATTTTGAGTGATTTAAAAATATTGGAAAAATTCCTCAAAGTTATATGACCCTTGTGCACACATAATAACACATATATGAAGTGATTGTGTCCTAATTATGTGGGTTCTTGAGAGTAATACTTCCCTTTGAATATCATATGAGGTTCTTGGACTGATTCTTCATCTTGTAGCTTGCATTATTTGAGAGAGAGAAACTCTAAAAAATATAATCCAATTTTGTATTAATATCCAAAATAGTTGGAACTCCTCTATGGCACAGACTCAAGTAATTCAACCATATAGTGTGTTCTCAGAAGTCTCATCATCTTCCTAAATGAAACACTCAAAAAATGATGAACCGTAGTGTTATGCCCATCCAGCTAAAAATAATAGACCTCCTGAAAATCATGGAGGGCACTGGTCATGTCAGTATGAGGAGTGGATAGGAAGTCATGGATGTGCCTGGAAAGAGCTCTCAAGTTAAAGATGGTAAGATTGTCAATATTGAGAACACTCTAGGACGTGAATGTCTTAGGCTGATTCTCAAAGATCATTTCCATCACTTCACACTCATGGATCTTGTATCTCTTAGGTTGCTTCACAAGCCATAATTCCCTCATAAAGGCACCAAGAGCCTCCACCTTAATATCATCATATCCTGTGTTGCGAAACTCCATCTTAGAAGGGAGGTAAGGGGAATCCTCACCTAAACCGACAACACCGTCCGAATGAGTGGCCTCAGAACTCTCCACCTCCTCGTCACCTACCTCTATAGGCTCATTCACAGGATCTTGAAAATTAGAAATATTATAAGTGTTAAATTAAGGAAAGAAAGAAAAATAGCTAGAGGTCTTTAGTCAGAAAAGAAATAAAGGGGAAAAAAGCTTACCCCTAATCCTAGAGGGGTAAGTATGCTACCACTGAAGCGAGAAGATCCTACCGGGTGCTGAATGCCAACCTAACAGAGAAAAGGCAAAGATAGCACCAAAAAATTTCTTATAGTTAGAAATGAAAATTTCTAAGATATATTAATTAGCAAGTCAGGTACGATAATTTAATACCCGAGGAGTGCGCAAATCAGCACCCTCGACCTGTTTAGCAGAACTAGGAACCACCACCTCGCTAACCTGAAAATAAGGGAATAGGGGTGTGCCGGGGAACACACTTGCATAGTAAAAGCAAGAAGGAAAGGGGAAGTAGAAAGGAGAAAAGGGCATGACAGTGTAATAACTCTCTCACAACTTCTTCTCCAAGGTGTTCCACAGCTATCGGAACAGTCGTAGCACTAGCATAAATACAAGGAAATAGGTAAAGTGTTAACAAACCCTTGCAAAGAAAAAGAAAGTAAAAAATAGTATGTCAAACATACCGTGATAATCTTCTTCGGGATGCTAGCCAAGGGTTCCACAGGTACATGAACCGGCACAATGCTAACATAAGAACTAAGATATAAGTCCCATGTATAGAGGGACTACAGTTGTAAGTATGTTAGAAAGAATTAAATATTCTCATGCATAAAGAAAAGGAAAGAAGTCCAAAAATAATGAACTGATATGTCAAAGAATTACTTGGGGAGTCACTGCCCTGGAACTCAGAACAGGTTCTGCAGGTAATGGGACCTCAGCTATATTGGACTAATGGCAAATGAAAATAAAGAAGTGTTAGCAAAAGGGTGGCACAAAAAAGCTACTCTTATATAGCAAATACATAGTACCTGTGGGGCCTTCTCCACATGAATCACTGCATGACCTGCAGGCAATGCCGCAACAGTGTTAGCCTCAGGACTAAAAAATGAATAAAAGTCAGCATTGAAGATTATAAAATAAAAACAAAAGAATATATAAGAGCAATATAATACTCGGAGGGTCACCTCTACATCACTCACAATAGGGGCCATAGATGAAGAGGTCTCACTAGTACCAACCTGTCAATGAAGGAAGAGATAAGTGTCAGTAAATCACTTGCATAATGAAGAAAGATAAATAGACAAGTTTCGAAGTTTAAGTTGGAGTAGATACCGAGAGAGGCACTGTGGTGGTGCTATCACCGGAACTAGTGGCAGAAAAGGCTTCAACAGCAGAAGGAGCCACTTGAGGAGCGGCTAGAGAAGTGATCAGCGATGTAGTGCCATGAACTAAAATAACTGATGCAGTAGTGGTATCCTATTCATCAACAAGTATATTAGAAATGAACGTTGTCAAAGGAAAAATGATGCCCATGGGATGGTTAATACCTGGGATGATCCAACGGCCTGTAAGACAGGCTCGTTGGAAGAAATAATGACCGGCTGCATAGGAAGGCGATGAATCTGGGGCCTATTATCCATCGGCACACAAACTTGGGGGATAGATATCCTCCTAGATGGTGATATGCCTGGAATAGTAACCCCAGTGAGCAATACCATCCCCTTATTAGTGGAAGGGCTACGTGAAAAGGAGCTATGCAAAAAGAAAGGTAAAAACAACAAATAAGACATAAGTTTTAGTCCCTTAGAAGAAAAAAAATGCTAAAAATGAAGAAATTAAAATACCCCTAGAGATGAAGTAGTAAAATGACCAATTGAAGAACTGCCCACTATAGATTAGGTAGGAAGTGGGGTAGTATGGTTAGGAGGAGGAGTCCTCGGTAAGTGCATTGAGATAAATACATTAAGATACATCTAAGAGGCAACAAGTTAGAAATATTATAGAGGTTAATTCTTTCTTGAACATAACGAGAAGACATAAAAGAGGTCCTTTTAGTGGTGGGAAACACATAAGAAATCTGCAGGGTCAACAAAAGTGAAATATATTAGTCAATATTGCAAAACTAGAAGGAAAGAGAGTTGCTAGAATGAGAAAGACAAACCTCTATAGACAATCCCAAAGATAAAACAAGCATAGAGTTCCTTTCCTCGGGAAAGGGTGCTCGGACAAGAGGGGGAGGCAAGGGACCATTCGTCCCAACAGAAGAAACCTGTGAAATATCGCAAGACAAAGTTAGGAAAAAAAAATAAAAGCTATAAGAGTTAATGAAATAAAAAGCTAAACAAAGGAAGTAAAAAGGAAAAGACTTATAGCATCTGGGCGAGCACCATGCCCATATGGAAGGAGCCCGGTAGTGGGACTTGTGGCTGAGGACTCCCTCGAAACTAGTAGTAAAAAATAAACGTCGGGATAATGTTCACTATAAAGGTCAATGTCACTCACATCATTTGAAGAAGAATTATTATCATCATAGGAAGGAGTAATTCCATAGTCAACTAGTTTCTCTTCAAATGAGTAAGAAGGGGAGCCAGAAAGTGAAACCACAAGAGAGCTAGTTTCACTAAGTAAAGAGGAGTTAGATAGGGTACCTTCACCAACCGAAATGGAAGAGATGGGTGGATCCTGAGAAGATAATACCAAGGATTCATAGCCTTGCTCGTGAACAATCCTATAAGTTTCCTCCACCCTAAGATCATCAGTATCAGACCCTTGGTTTGGAGAAGGAGAAGGAGCAGCCACTTCAACACCAACCTTCTTCTTATTGCTCGCCCTAGTCCTCACGGGTGAGGGAGGAGAAGCAGGAGAAGTAGTAGGGGTACGAATAAAATTCGACACATATGTGTCAGGGAATTTCCTTTTAGAAGCAACTAGTGTTTTGGCCTTCCCTTTCCTTTTAGACATAACAATTTATGGTTCTGGGTGTTTAGTGTGAATGGATTCATCGAGCAGGGGCCTCACTAGGATTGAGATGACTTGCTCAAGGGGATCTTCATAATGGTGATACAATGCCACAAATCTTTTTGGGTCCTCTTTCCTAAGTACTTGTCATTATTGGGGACTCTAGTAGGTATGGTTTCGTGAGGAACATTCTTCATGCAACTTTGGATGAGGTCCATCTACCACTGCCACAAAGTGAACCTGGAGCGAGTAAATGAAGGAAGGTAGTCGCGAGGAGGCATAAACAGACCACACAAATTCTCAACCTTGTGGAGCATCCCCTCGTAGCTAAAGTTTGCATAAACCTCAAAGTATAACTTTGAGGGGGAAGTGCTCGAAGGATATGAGGGGGAATAAACACTTTGGTCATGCCCAAAATGCCTCCTAACTCTCTCTGAATGGTAAAACTCAACACCTTGACCCAGCTTAATCAAGGAAGGAAGGGTGCCTGGGAGTAGCATGGCCACCACATTAATATATGAGCAAGAAGGAACAAACTCTATATTAGAGGGGAGATGAAATGTGCCTTCATACCTTGAGAAGGACCCCTAGGTAAAAATGCCACCAACTCACTTGCAGTATGTTCGGAAGAAAAACTCATCAATATTATCTATCAGAGGCCCCAATGGGTGCTTTGGAGATTTCTTAAGCCACCTGGTGATGCGAGTGGCTTAACTATGACATGCCCTTGCTTCTGGGGCAAGGTTGAGGAACTACTCGAAAAGGAAAACCATTAGTATGAAGGAGTTGGTAAAATTGGTGGCACCATGGCATCCACAAGATCGCTCGACATCAACATGGGAACGATCTAAGCAAGTGTCCCAAAGTCAAAGTTGCGAGGGGAATAACCCTCCCTCTAGCAAGTCTCACTACCAACATAAATAATAACTCGCAAGGAGAGTCATATGGACTAATAGGGAATAAGAATCTGCTCAATAATGTAACAAAAAATTATTACGTGTGAGGGATAACTAATCTTTGGGCCCTCTTGGCTCTTGGCCACTTTACTCAAACTTTCCTCTTAGGCAGCTGCTCGAAATCTTTAAACCAATATCTTTTCCATTTGGCAAAGGAATGTTTGGTAGTAACAGTCTGGTTTATAACCACATACTTGGAGCATTCACCAAGAGATGAGTGGAGCTCTTACACCATCCCCTCCTTGTGGGTATCCTCATAACCATGGTAAGTAGCTTGTAAATGTCCACAAAGGTTATAGTAAATTCGCCCCACCCAGTCACAAAGATGTGTGAATCTCTGCTCCAAAAAGAGGCTAAGAGATTGAAAGTGGAGTCATACTTGGAAATTGTGCATGTTTTTAAACTATCAAGGGTTTTAATGAGGCCAAGCCACACGATAACAACTTTGTGCGAGAGGGTGGCCAATATGTGGTTCACCCTGAGGTTCCACTCGTCTGGGGAACCCCCACAAACATTAAGATTGATATTGGAGTGTGGAAAATCACCCATATCCACTATAACTCTAAGAATTCTATCAGGAAGAACAATGGGAAGATCAGGGACTCACCTAGACCCACTTGGGATCACTTGAATATTTTTTCCATAAATTCCTCCTCAACGTTCACGAGGGAGGATATGAAAGTTTCCTTTGGCCCAAAGCCCGGGGCAAGATTTTATAGCCCAAAATCTATTTTCAAGCGTTTGGTTAACTAATCCTTCTAAGACTTCGAGTAAGTGGCTGTGGTCGAAGGACCCCCGACCAAGACAACTCTAGAAGATGAACCGCCCATGGCTGTGAAGGCAGTGGAAGAAATCTGCGTGGCCACGATTGTCACACCGGTGACCAAAACCATTAAAATAATGACTGAAATGGGCAAGGAACCCAAACAACTCGCTAGTGGTAACGGCGATAGCGAAAGTAGTGGTTTTAGAAGAAGATTCCATTGGTATCGTGTTTAAAGCTTGAAAAAAAATCAAAAATGGCTATGGAGATTTGGAACTGATTTCTCTCTATAAACTTTGAGGGTTTGAGATGGTGAAGGTAAAAAATGAAGTTCAAGTTTAAAAGATCCTTTTATACGAAAAAGGACACGCTTATTTGGGCGGATAAAAGATAGACAAATGATTACCCAAATGATGGGATGTCTGTTCCCAAATTAACACGCGTCTCCTCAAGACCATAAATGGAGGCTGAAGTGACAGGACCATTTAATGGCCCATAGAAAATGATGAAGAGCCTAATGAACCTTTTAAATTCAAAAAAGGAGAAATGATTTTGTCTAAAGTCTTTTGGTCCGCCCAATACAAAAGTGTTTGTACGAGGGGACTAATGTAGAGGGATTCTCACTCGCTAATGGAATTTTAAAACACTGGGGGCAAGGGGGTCCATTTAGAGTGGCCCCATTGTCCAAGGTTGATATGTCATTGAAGAAAGGCCTAGGGCGAGTTGACTCACTTTGAGTGGCCTCTATGCCCAAGTTTTATATTATTGAATAAAGGTCCAGGGTGAGGGGATTCACCTTGCGTGGCCCCTCTACCCAAGTTGATATTATTAAAGAAAGACCCAGGGCGAGGGGAATCACCTTGAGTGCCCCCTCTTACTAAGTTTGATACTATAGAAAATAGCCTAGGGCGAGGGAGTACACTTGGAGTGGCTCCACTACCTCAAATGAACTCATTACAAAAAATAGCCTAGGGCAAGGGGGTCCTCTTGGAGTGGCTCCCACTGCCCCAATATATTATATCAACGTTAACGATGACTCATGGAGAGGGTGTCCACGTTGAGTGGCCCTACTACCCAAGATTGATACTAAAGAAAATGACCAAGGGTGAGAAGGTCCACCACAAGTGGCCCTTCTATCTAAGATTGACATCACAGAAAAACTACTCGAGACGAGGGGATCCACTTCGAGTTTCTCCAAACTATTTCCCAAAAATGACTTAAGGTGAGGAGGTCCACCACGAGTGGACCCTTTACCCAAGAATTATTTATTTTAAGTAACAAAGTAGTAATGTTTAATTTCTTGTACAGGTATCCTAGTTGAGAAAACAGGGGTCAAACATGCCAGTTGGGATCTCCTGAGAGTTTTGGTTTAGTGGCTGAGAGACAGGGTTCGTTAAGTAAGCCCAATTATTTGAAACTTTAAGATAGAGAGAATACTAGTAGATGGACTCTAAGAGTCATCCAAGTACTTACACGACCCACACTTGATTATAAATGAAGTGAGTTGCCAAGAGGTTGCTCACAAGGAAAAAAACACTTTTTACAAAATAGTTTTAGAGAGGGTGGCCCTTAAGGTCACTCTCAAGTTTTACAAAGTTTGTAAAGAAAGTTATCGTTTAAAATGATATTGACCAAATTGAATATTTTTCCACCATCAGGAGACACATTTTCCTTTTGACTTGGGTTTACACAAGTGTCGCTTGTAGAGGGGACATGGAGTTACAGACATATAGGGACAAAAGGTACATTGCAGACCTTGTCCCTCAGTTTACCTCTCATTTTTGGCACCCACAAGGCCCAAATCAGCCCTAGTATACACCTATAAATATGACCCTTTGTTAAGGTCAAGTCATAACAAAAACTCAAGTTACATCGTTACTCCACCAAATTTACACCAGACTAAAATCATCTCCCCGCTATCTCTCTAATCATCATAGTGCTTGTCTCTTTTCTCCCCTCTTACAACTATTATATTTAGGAGACCTCTCTCTCCCAGATATCATTTCTTCTTGTGAAGTTTGTCTTTTCAGGAAGAAGATCCTAACACTTACTCCATTATTACTAGAAGAGGAAGGATTTTTACCAGAGCTGTTCTTAAAATTTTGAAGACCTTGAAGATAGAGTCCGTCGGAGTGGGTTATGCCTAACCCATTCCAGTTTTTCTCAGGACCCAAATACACCATTCTCCTACAATATATATAATTAAAAATATATGATTGGTTCCATATCGATTCTATATATGGTAGGCTTAGGTTCAGTTTATATTAGTTCCACATTATTTGTGTTCTCGATTTGGGTTGGGTTAGGTTAGGTATAAAACTAAGAACTAACCCAATACGATCGGTTTTTTAAGTTTAAGAAGAAAAATCTACCTTATGGTGTAAAAAAATAAACACAACCTGGTGATTTGGTTCGATTTGGCTTGGTTCTTCGGGTTAACAAGTTTTAATGGCCACCCCTACTGTTTCAGGTAATTTTTCTGGTAGCTTACTACCCCATGTAAATTATGAGAATAACCAGTCGGAGTCTTCAAGTTGAAAAACGTGTCTAGGAGGATATTTTCTCACTAGTAATCAAAGTCAAAGAAGACGAAGGTAGAAATTCTTCCTGTTGTAAGATCATTTTTTAACCATAATTTTTTTCTCTATTTCCATCTTCTATAGATCGCAGCATGCCCGGTCTCCATATTTTGAATGACATCTACTTAGACATGTTCCTATCACATATTCGATAATATTCTTCTACGTGTGTATCACTTCAATTACATGCCTTATATAATGACCTTTCCAATACTACAAGTTAAAAAATATTGATTGCCTAGACTATGACTTTGTTTTACTTGGGTCATTCGGATCCTCCTTAGCTTTACGCTTCAGGTTTACAAACTTAGGGTGTTTGACTACATATACATTCCCTTCATTCGAACCCTTCACCTTATCCTTGATCTGTTGATCAAAAAGCCAAGCACATTCCGTCCTACATTCGTAATCGATAGGTAAGAAGTTAATATTGTCATTCCTAAAAGGATGACTAGTTAATAGATATCTACGATGGCCTGTATAATTCATATTACCACTATGATGTGTCCAAGTGTCTTCATTTTCCTCCCTACATATGGGACATCCATAATAATCATGAACATCGTAATCCGAAAAAATCCCATAAGTAGGAAGTTAGTGGATCACCCATATCACCATTATTTTACGTGTGAATTATTCACCCCTATAAGCATCAAACACCGTGACGTCTTTATCCTTCAACTCTTTAAGTTCTTCGATTAATGGGGATAAGAAAATATCAATATTGTCATCGGGAGGCTTTGACCCTAGTGTCAACAACGACAATAATATGAACTCCTTTTTCATGCACCGTGTTGGAGGGAGACTTAAAGGCGTTATGAGAATTGGCCAATAACTCTTATTAGTTCTTAAATTATAAAAAGGGTTAAACTCGTCAATTGATAATGCAATACGGAAATTTCACGCTTCCTTTGTAAATCAGGGTCTCATGCATTTAAAAGTTGTCAGGTGAGTGAATCAACCGGATGGCGTATTAGATTCCCACCCACCTCGCATCGAGCGTGAAATGTCATGGCCTATGATATCCATAGTATAGTGAAAAATCTTTTAACTGGGGCCTGAGGGGAAAATACTTCAAAACCTTATGTGGGACTAGCGAGCACTTGTGATATTTTATAGTCTTATCTTTTCCATTCTCACAAGCCATATATCTAATCTCACTGCGTATAGGACACTCATCCTTCTCTTCATGTTCGTTGCGGTACAATATGTAATCATACTTTCATGAATAAATTAAGTTGTACTTCCAACCCAAACCCAAACCCTTCAAGATCTTATTCATGCTAGGATAATTGTTTGGTAACGTGTTTTCTTTTAGGAGAATGTATTTAACGCACTTAAGAATTCTGATTAAGCTGTTGCCGGACAAACAAAATTGACTCTTCAACTTATGCAAATCAATTATTGCATACAATATCGAGTGATCTTTATTGCAATCTTTATACAATGGTCTAGTCGCGTTACCTTTTAACCGTGTGTATTCCAATTCTTCTAGTAATTCAGCATCAACTTGGTCATAATGCACATTATATGTATCCATAAGTTGGTGGTTTTGATAGTAGAGGATTCTGTAAGCATCATTAATCAGGTTGGTTAAAGGACGATGTATTAGCATATCATGTACCACTTTCACTCGGTGGAGTTCCGTTACGTGGTCAGGTACCAGTAATTCTTTCAGTCCATAATGTACATTCTTTTCACCATGGCATGTCCATATCTCATAGTCTTGAAAAATTCTCCACTTTAGTAAATGTAACTCAACATCTTCTAAAGACTTTTATTTTTCGTTCATACAACGAGTGCATGTACACGAAATCTTATCACTTTTAATATTTCTATATGCGTATTTAATAAATTCTTGTATGCCCTTTACATGATTATGAGATATTCAATTACTCATCCCATCCACTCTTTGTATTATGGTAAATCCATTAAATAATCTTCAAAATTAAATACGCCTATATAAAGAGGTTGGAACAAAGGTCAAGTTGCATACAAGAATGCACAATTAATAATTCATCTAAATTATTCAACATAAGTTAAACTCAAATTAAACAACTTAAATTTAAATTCATGTTGCATAAACTATAATTGTCAATCAATGACCCCAAACTGAAAATAATAAAATATTACAATTTGTTCTCAAATTATACATTGTTAATTGCAGAATCTTGACCAATAAATAAACTGGCCAAGTGATAAAACAATTCTTATATGATTTGTGAAAGGGACATTTTCCTCTATCAACATGTACATGATCTTCTTCATAACCGATATATATGTTATCAACCAACATCTAAGTCTCACCCAACCGCAAAGGGTGATTGTGAGCAGGAGTTCTAACATTTAAGGAAACGAGTGTGCACGTTGCACTAATCCTCGTATTGGCGAAGTTCCTTAAATGGTACTGCTCACCATAGCACCGTAACTGGATGACGATGATCTAGGGAATGTGACAAGAGGAGGCATTTAGGAGGGTAATATTGAAAGAGGCGATATCTAGGAGGGAAGACCCTAAGACAGTGGATAGGGGAAACCTTGAGAAGGAAGGTAGGGTAACCTTGAGGAGGAGGGTATGGGTAACTTTGAGGAGGCATCTGAGTCTGAAAACCATGAGTATATAAGGACACAAGGTTCCCGATTTCACCCTCCATCACTCCCAAGTAACTCTTAATCTTTTGTACATTCCCATATATCTTGGACTGACTTGCCTCTTAGCTCTAGATGGGATTCCTCACCAAAGTGAGTTCATTCACGAGAGGTGAAGTGTGTTCTAATTTATTTTTTAGTATATTTGATTCGACACCTCTCGTTCTCCCTATTTTTTCGTTTCTAAAGGCCCGTGTTAAGGAATCATCTTCAATGTCATCACAAGGGCTCGAAGGGGAGTAACTGCTAATGGTTTTGATCGATTTGCGTGAAATTATATTTAGTCTTATGATTTTAACATTATTTTATGTAACTTGTATATATATAAATAAATAACTGGTCATACTCATCAGAGTCGGATCGAAGTGTGGTGGAAATTTATAATCTTTGTCCGATAGAGCATGCACGTATGGATTACCCCGATTAGTTTTTTACCCACATCTGATCACCCTATGACCAAACTGACCATTCATTCCTCAAATCTTCATATAATTTAGAACCAAATCTATGGACATCCACTTTCTTCGCTTTGTTTTGTTTATTTTTCTCCATCTTGATAAACTTTTTGTCCATCATCTCATTTTCCAAAAAAATGTTCCATTGATCGATCGACATTTCAACATTCAGATGAAATCTATTTGTCATAGACAAAATGTCAAAGCTCTCTCCAAAGGTTCCTTCGATATATTCTCCTTTGATCAATAATTCGGGAAATGGCCTTTTTTTTGAACGGTTGGGGAATGAAAAACTCTTACAAGGTTGTTCTAAAATGCCATCCTTGATGGCTTGATCAATTGCCTTCTGATTATATGTTGCCCTGACTCCCATATTCATTTTCCCAAGCGATTAACACTAGGATTTAAAGATCCAGATGTCATTTTATTTCTAGTAGGGTTATTCTCGAGAAGGGGAAACCTTATTGGCTTCTTCTCATTTACTCGAGAGGTGTTGGTAGTATGGGGTGTGGGTATTGGATTAACATGCATTTTTTTCCTACTCCTAGATGGAATGGTAGAGTGAAAAATTAGAAAAAAAGAGTATTATACATCTAGTGGTAATGAGAATCTAGGTTGGGGTCCAGGAGATGAGAATCCATGAGTTGTTTAGTCATCATTTGGTATGCCATCTCTATTATTGTTTGACATAACCTAAAATAAGAAAATACAAGCGATGAATTCATTATACTAACATGTTTATGACTAACTAATCATCTTTATGACTATATATATGTACATGCCTTATTATAATAAGAATTTAAAATATGTTTAATGTGTCTGATCTCCATGCATTCGGTATTACTTTATAAAAATCTATGAATTGTTTCACATGACCAACTAACAGAAAGCATGACTAGAATTAATGTGTAGATGTCCATGACATGAACTCAGAATCCTTTCTTTTTTTTACTTATTTTTAATATTGAATTTAATGTGCATATGTCGCCAGACATCACAATCTTGGTCAATGCTCTCTTTACGTAGTTGTATCCCAAAAGGGTGAATTTTGTTTTTATGGGTTCTCTAATAGTGTAAGTAATGCCAGGGTTACGTCGGGATTATGTAAGCGAAATATATTTTCTACTGCCTCATCTTAGCTTTCTGGTAGGGAAAATAAGATAAGATTGAATATCTACTCTTACAACAGATGAACTCCATGATTTGCAAAATAGTTAAATTGCTCAATCTTCTTACTCCCATACTTTTAAATAGGATTACCCTCTATATGGCGTGCACTAAGAAAAGATGTATAAGTGCAGTCCAATTGTAACCTCTCATATTATTGTTGCTAGTGATTAACACCGTGCCTCATTTTTCTAGAGAAAAATTTATGAAGGTGTGAATATGAGTCCTACATGTAATGGCTGTAATTAATCATTAACTAATTATTATTTTTCAACCGATCCAATTTATCTTATTTTATTTAATCATAATTTTTCTATGCATCCTTCCACCTATTTGTATTTACCCTATCAATGGTGTTGTAGACACCTCATTCTATTACCCCCTAACTCTCCGTAGGTCCCTAGTACCTCCACTCATCACTGTAAACCCAGGTCATGTTCCGAGCACTGACCTGGAAGCCATCAGGCACTCCCCAGCTCAGTTTGACCCAAAAGTCAAACTCTTCGTCTCGACCGAGACTCAATGAATCTTCGAAGGGCACTGAATACCCTTTCCAATGGTCCACCCCGTGAGCGATTCCGACTTACCATGCGGACGAACGATCCGTTTGCATCCGAAACCCGAATTAGAGGCCACCGGGCGCTCCCGGGCTCTGTTTGACCTAAGTCAACTCTTCATCTCGATCGAGTTTGAATGAATCTTTGAAGGGAACTGAAAACCCTTTCCAACGGTCCGTACCGTGCGCGATTTTGACTCTTCATGCGGACGAACGATCCGTTTGACTCCGAAAGGTCACCGAAGGCTTCTCGGGATCGGTTGACCAAAGTTAACTCCCCGAACTGGGTCAAACTCTTTGGAATGTCTAAGTACATCTCTTAACCTTTCTAACGGGACATCCTGTGCACGATTCGGACTTACCATGCGGACGAATGATCCATTTGCGTCCGAATGATTCCCCGTCCAGCGGATCGACAAACGCTTCCGAGCCACATTTGACCCAAAGTAAACTCCCGAACTCGGGAGCGGTCCAAAGGACTTTCTAAGGTATCTGAAATACCTTTCTAAGGGTATGCCCCATGCACGATTCTGACCAACGGTTTGCCCTCGGCGGCTAATTTTTCGAAAAAGCCTTAAGCGCACTGCCAAATGGCAGGTCCCAGACCCTGCCTATCGGCACCTGCCGATAGGTAGTGCCATGGAAATGCCGATCGGCAGACCCCTGGTCCTATAAAAGGAGGCCATGGACTCATTTGTAAGGGGAGCTGAGATCAGAAGAAAATCATTCTCAACGAATCCCAGAAACCTCTCTCGAAGGCAGCGTGATTTCAACTTCCAAATCCCTTTTTCACTTCCACTTTTCATCATCCCTTTCATCAAACTTGATGAATTAACCACTCTCCATCATCATCCAGGTGCAAGGGATGCTTTTCAACATTCAAGATCAATCTTAAAGTCTCCAAGAAGGTCCATCTTTTCTCACCTTTCTCTTTGAATCTTCTTAAATTTACAATAACTTGTTTTATTACTTAAGCACTTTTATTATCTTATATCACATATCCTAAAATACTTTTTATCTAGTATTATTGCACATATCCTATTTTCACATAAATAAAAACCCAAAAAATAAGAAAAAGAGGGTTTACTCATAAATTCCAAACAGGGATTCTTACCCTTTTTTCACACTTTTCTGACAACTAAAACACTTTTTCTACACATACACATACATTCACAAATAAGAGATTTCTCCATTTGGGTTTATGGGTTAAACCCCACCCCTCGTTGTGTATACGAACTAAGTGGACTTTGATGCCTTTATAGGCTACGTAGGCGTCTCGGGGTAAAACTCGAGACTCGAGTCCTTTTCTCACTTTTTCTCTTATTTTCTATCTTCTCTTTATCTCATTTTCTATTATATTCTATATATTCGTTCTTAGTGGCATATTATTCCACACGCGTTATCGTTCCCTTATAACGATCAACGCAAGGGTAATCGTGCAACTAATCTCACATTCCTACGGATGACTCGCTTTATCTCTTCCATGATACAAGTCGAGGATTCCTACCTCCATTCTATATATACACATGCACACATATCACGGGGAGAAATATAAAGAAAAATAGCAAATATCCATGAGAGACCGAAAGGGCGGAATGGGTGCCTAACACCTTCCCATTTCGTAACTAAGCCTCCGAATCCATCTCGAATCATTTGGTTTCATACGCACCAGTATGTCTTTGGATGCCATCCTTCGGGCTGGCTTCCCCTTTTTTCTTTTGTCTATTTTGAGTAAAATAGACTGGCGACTCTAAATCTCTCTACATTTCCACACCTCACAAATTGACGCCGGCCGAAGCGCTCTCCCGAGAGGGGACGTGCGGGACCCGAAGGATCCTTCCTCCCTCTGCGGCGGGGATCGTGGATTACTTTATTATATTTTGAGGTCTTGATTCTATTTACATGGACACAGTGGCGACTCAGCTGGGGATTATTTTATTATATTTTGAGGTCTTGATTCTATTTACATGGATGCTATATTTGTTTATGTTTCCCCCCCATATCTGCCTATCCCCCTTTCTCACATGTATATCCCATGCCTATGCTTATATTCACTCACTTATAGAAAAGTCTCCATATACACTTCACACCACGTGCACCTAGGATCACATGTATATCCCCATGTTGCACGCATCACCCATCCATACTTGGTGTACCTTTTGGGGTACTTGTACTTAGCTCCCTGTTTTGGCATAATCAAGAAAGGCATTCTCATCATAAGATACTAATAAGAGAATCATGCATGATTCACACGATATCACCAAAGAGCATTGCTATTTACCAAATTTTACCCAGTAACTGGAGGGTCACTTCGTGATGGGCGCTGGTACGGCAGGTCGCAGTTAGCCTAATGTGACACCCCGACTAATTAAATACCGGGTAGCTACTCCTTTATTAAATTAATTCAAAATGTCAAGTTGGTCCAGTTAATAGCATCACTGTCGAAAACATTTTAAAGATTACTAACCACCTAGTATTTAAAAAGTAAGTGCCAAATTTTAATTAAAGTCTGATTAACATGCAACAAGTGTAATAAAGAATAATAACACCATTCACCATAATGAAGTAAATAGAATGACCATCACATAACGTAAATAAAGTCTGGAGGAAAAACTCCTCACTACAATCCCATAACTGAAATAAGTAAACCGAAAACTAAAACAGTACATGCCAAAGTCTGAAAACTGAAATGGAAATGTAATTCTAATAGAAATGGGCAACATGCCCTACAACTGATAGATGATGAATCTGGAATCCAAGTGATAGAAGCGTCTACAAGAAAATCCCTGTAGCTTCCACAAGCAGCTACATCTCGTCACCAGAATGAATATCCTATGCATGGTGTCCTTGTGGCTGGGCACCTAAAATGGTTTTACAAAGAAAAATAGATTTGAAAAGCAAACGGGTCAGAGCCCGAATGTGGAGTTATATTTTAAAAACCTGCAAGTGCTTTAAAAACATTTAAAACATTAAATGCAAAGTACATGTTAGGACGTGCACTCACATGATATGCTCACCTCTCTTCTAACTGTGCACTCCTAACGTAAGTACCCATCTATAACGACACAAATCACTAGCTAAGTACCATCATATCTAGCTAGACTGCCATAGGTCCTACCCTTATTACTCGGTTCTATTAACATTATAATGCTCGTAATTAAGTAGGGGTTTAACGTAAACTCAGATGCTCAATATGCAATATATATCACTATCAGTTAACTCGTTATATTTCTCGAAACAATACCGTAATTATATTCACAGCCATAACATGAAGGTTCCCATTAATTAAGTGTATATTAATCAATCATAAATATACAATATAAGCACCCCGAGAACTAAGCTATGGTGCACACATACTCTGCTATCCATCCCGGTACATCACGTACGTAAGGATTACATATTCCGAATCTCTCAGGAATAGTTCACAGCAACATCACAAATAATGGAGGCGGACACAGTCACATCACATAGGTCACGCACATACCTACGCTCCTACGATCAGCGGGCTTATTAATATCCCAATAAGTCTTTCTATGACCTATGTTCATCAAGGTAACCAGTCTAAATCCGGGCAACATAAGGATTAGAGGGCCCTAAGCGAACGCAAACCTCCCGTGATAGCAAGTATGGTAGGTATGTCATACACACAATTCATATACCAATACTAAGTAAACACACATCTTAGTAATTTCGTAGTTTAATCGTAGTACATATTGCATTCTCGTACTAACTTATAATTATCACTATTTATACTATTCCGGTTTATAATCATACGCGCCATAATTTACTCACGTCGTAGTAGACACTCACGTCTCAACCCAAACCGTCCAATTAATATAACTCTCGTATCTAATTTCCTTCTCATGAATACCCAAAAGTCCCAATTCTATCATTACATCATCATCGGAATGTTATCTATATCCTCGAACAAGTTTACGGGACTCCAAAAATCAAAACAGTCCAAAAATGACCAAACTGTCAACTCGTTAGAAGTCTCGTTCGAACGAGACTGTTCGAACGAGATTCCTTGGTCAACTCGTAAGAAGTCTCGTCCGAACGAGGCTGTTCGAACGAGATTCCAGTTCGTTCGAACGAACTGTACCTTCTAACGAGATCTCGTTCGAACGAAGTTATCGAACGAGGCTCCCTTTCGTTAGAACGACTGGTCCATTCGTTAGAAGCTCGTTCGAACGAGTTCGTTCGAACGACCTGGACAGGGGCTTCTAACGACCTACCAGATTCATCCCAGATTTCTCTAAGTTTCGTTTTTCACCATTTTTACTCCTCAAATCTCCTTTAAAATTCGTTCCAACAATGTATTAAGTACTCTAATCATCCTCAAACATGCTAAGGTCATATACTAACATCTTTTAAGGGTTTAATACATCCTAAACATCATTAAATCACAAGTTTCTACATTTTCCCCCAATTTTCTTCAAGAACATAAACCCTAGATTTTTCTCATCATAATTTCCCAGATTTTAATCCGTTTTTACATCACATAAATAGGAAATCTCTGAATTCACTCTTCAAACAATGTTTCTACATGCAAACCTATCCCAAAATTAAATAATAACTTCCAATTTCATGGGTTTTCTTTTAACTCTTATATAAGATTGATTATCAAGGTTTCTAACATGGAAGAAGCATTCACTGGATAAGGAATGTAATTTAAATCACTTGCCTTGATTTGCTTTTTGATTTTGATGTTGGTTTGGTGAAGATTTCTGCAGAATTTCTTCTCTCCAAGCTTCTTCTCCAATGGTGGCTTAAGGTGGCTAGGGTTTGATTTGGGGAACTTAGAAACCTCTTCTAATAACCTACGTAGCCTTCTAGGTTAATATGGGTTGGTTAGGGGCTTAGTGGGTCAAATCCACATCAGATGTAATTAACCAATTTTCGTCACTTTTAATTTCCCAAAATACGAAATTACCAAAATACCCTATATGATGCCGGTATGGCCTAAAAATACCCCGGTATCCAAACTACTCCCCCGGCTAGTGTTTTCTGACTATCTCGACCCTTCCGGATGCGTTGGCGCACTCAAAACGACCATACGGTTTATAGATTTTAAATTCACTTTTATAATCAAAATATTACACCGTGACGCGGCGGTCCCACGCGTCTCAACAAAATTTCTAAAATGCCGTATATCAATCTCACGACAAATTTCATAATTCCAAATTCATATACACTCATATATGCACATAATTAAATACCAACTCACAACTCGTTAGTATTTATAACCCGGATTAATTTCCAATTAATACGCATTTAATTAATTAATCCCAAAAATAAATATAGCCAAAAGTACGGGGTATTACATACTTCCCCCCTAATAACTGAATTTCGTCCCGAAATTCGAAACTAGAAAGTACCTGGTATGAACAACTCTGGATAACGTTCGCGCATCTCATCCTCGCGCTCCCATGTGGATTCCTCGACATTGTAATGTCGCCACTGAACACGCACTAACGGAACTATCTTTGACCGCAGTTTCCTCTCGCTTCGGTCCAAAATAGCAATCAACCCCTCCTTGTAGGAGCTATCCAGCTGGAGATCGATGTCCTCCACAGCAATATGAGACTGAGCCAGATTATCTCTAAGATATTTCCTCAGCGAGGAAATATGGAACACATCGTGAATCCGATGCAAATGCTCCGGTAGTCCAAGTCTATACGCAACCGGTCCAATCCGCTCAATAATAGGAAACGGCCCCACATACCTTGATGCCAACTTCCCCTTCTTCCCGAAACGCATAATCCCCTTCATAGGAGATACCCTGAGCAAAACCTGGTCCCCCACTTGGAATTCCCTGAAAAATCTCTTCGCATCAGCATAACTCTTCTGCCTGTCTTGAGCTATCCGAATGCGACTCTGAATCAACTCAATCCTTGCCGAAGTATCCTGAATCACTTCCGGCCCAAGTAATTTGTTGTCCCCCACCTCTAATCAACATGCTGGGGAACGACAAGGCCTACCGTACAATGCCTCAAACGGAGCCATGCCAATAGTGAACTGATAGGAGTTGTTGTAAGCAAACTCCACCAGTGGAAGGTACTGCTCCCATCCACCCCCAAAGTCAATAATGCACATGCGTAGCATGTCCTACAACATCTGATTCATGCGCTCAGTCTGCCCATCAGTCTGCGGATGATAAGCCGTACTCAACCGCAATTCCGTGCCCATGGCCTCCTGGAAACTCTCCCAAAACCTCGAAACAAATATCTTGTCTCTGTCAGACACGATATTTAGGGGCACACCGTGAAGTCTCACAATCTCTGAAATGAAGAGCTGGGCATACTGTCCCGTAGTGTAGTCAGTCCTTACGGGTAAAAAGTGAGCGACCTTGGACAACCTGTCCACAATTACCCAATCGGAGTCGTGACCCCTCTGCGACGTAGGCAACCCCGTAATAAAGTCCATGGATATGCTCTCCCACATCCACACCGGGACCTCCAATGGTTGTAGCAATCCTGCCGGCCTCTGATGATCCACTTTTACAAGCTGACAAGTGGCGCATTTCGAAACAAACTCAGCGACATCTCTCTTCATACCGCTCCACCAATACTGGCGTCTCATGTCTTGGTACATTTTGTCCCCTCCGAGATGTACCGCGAACCGTGAGTCGTGCGACTCTGCCATCACATCGTGTCGTAATTCCTCCCCTTTCGGAACCACCAATCTCCCATTGAAGCGTAATCCCCCGTCTGAGCTAACGGTATAGGACTCGGCTCCCTCTGCTATTAATCAAACTATCTTCTCCTGACAGAACGAGTCATTGGCCTGTGCCCGTACTACCTTCGTGACAATCTGCGGTGTAACGGTCATCACAGACATGAAAGATCGGGCCACTGCATCCTGGTGTCCCAATTCCTTCCACTTAGCCTTCCACACCTCTGCCACCTCATCTGCTGGGCTACGGCTCAACGCGTCTGCTACCACGTTAGCCTTACCTAGGTGGTACTGGATGTCGAACTGGTAGTCTTTCACAAACTCAAGCCACCTCCTTTACCGCATATTCAATTCCTTCTGCGTGAATAGGTACTGTAGGGACTTGTGGTCCATGAACAGTTGGAACTTCTCCCCCAAAAGACAGTGCCTCCAAATACGTAGGGCAAATACCACTGCCGCCAACTCCAAATCATGCGTGGGGTAATTCTTCTCATGAGGCTTAAGCTTACGGGAAGCATAAGCTATGGCCTGTCTCTCCTGCTGCAATACACCTCCCAGTCCTTGCAAAGACGCATCGGTGTAAACCAAATACACAACTCCCGGTCTCGGCAATGCTAACACAGGTGCTGAGGTCAATTTGTCCTTCAATTCATCGAATGCCAACTGACAGGCATCACTCCAGATGAATGGCACATTCTTACGAGTCAGATGTGTCAAAGGACCCGCTATCTTCGAAAATCCCCGAATGAACCTCCTGTAGTATCCTACCAAGCCCAAGAAACTACGAATCTCCGTTGGTGTCGTGGGCTGTCCCCACTCCCTCACCGCTGATACTTTCCCCGGATCAACAGATATTCCCCGGTCGGAAATGATATGTCCCAAAAACTGGACTTCCTTCAGCTAAAACCCGCACTTCTCATATTTTGCATACAACTCGTTCTGACGAAGTGTCTGCAAAACCTGCCTCAAATGCTCGGCGTGCTCCTCCTCTGTATGGGAGTAAACCAGAATATCATCAATGAAGACAATGACAAACTGGTCTAGGAAATCCCTGAACACTCTGTTCATCAAGTCCATAAACACTGCTGGAGCGTTGGTCAAACCGAAAGGCATAACCCGAAACTCGTAAGAACCATATCTCGACAAGAACGCGGTCTTCGAGACATCCCCCTCCCGGATACGTAACTGATGGTATCCTGATCTCAAATCAATCTTCGAGAAGAAAGAAGCTCCTCTCAACTGGTCGAATAAGTCATCGATTCGAGGCAACGGATACTTATTCCGTATCGTGACCTTATTCAACTCTCGGTAGTCCACACACAATCTCAGTGAACCGTCCCTCTTCTTCACAAACAGAACTGGAGCGCCCCAAGGTGAGGTACTCCTGCGAATAAAGCCTTGACCTAACAGCTGCTCTATCTGATCCCGTAACTCCCTCATCTCAGCTGGAGCCATACGGTACGATGCGCGTGCTATAGGTCTCGTACCCGGTAGCAAATATATAACAAAGTCTATCTCTCGACTGGGGGGTAAGCCTGGTATCTCCTGAAACACATCCGAATACTCCCTGACTACTGGGATAGAATCTAAAGGAATCACTACCTCCTTAGAGGTATCCTCCTCAATGTAATACAGATGAGCGGTCGATCCTCCCTCTGGGTGAGGCATCGCCACTACAAACATCTCTTGCCCCGGAATGGCAAAAACAATGCTCCCGCTGAGGCAATCAATCATGGCCCTATAAGCTACGAGCCAATCCATCCCAATAATCACATCGTGAACATGCATATCTAATACTAACATGTCTGCAAGTAATACCAAACCACCAATCTCTACCCCCACTCCCCGGCATATAAAGAAAATAAGTGACCCACTCCCCAATGGTGAGTCGACACACGTTACTGTGCTCTCTGCCGTAGCTAACAATCCTAGAGCCTTCGCGAAGTGTGTAGCTATAAAACAATGTGTAGCACCCGTATCAAATAACACCCGACCCATAGTGCCATGGATAGGAAACGTACCCTCAATCGCGGGCGGTGCCTGTGGAACTGCAGCCTGGTGGACGTTGTAGACACGTCCATACTGTAGCTGCCCCTGCTGAGCTGGGACTGCTGGAATGGGTGGTAATGCTGCCATCTGTGGCGGTGCGGGAAGAGCGGCGGGAAACATAGGCCTCTGTGGCTCCTGGCGAGCACCCTGCTGCTGCTGCTGTGGGGCCCTGCCCCTATCAGGACAATCCTGTCGCTTATGGCCAGTCTTGCCATAAACAAAGCACTTCCCTGGGAAGTTCCCTCCTCTCTGTCCCTGCTGTCCCCGGCCTTGGTGGCCGTTACCGTTCCTCCCTTGGCCCTGCTGGCCCTGGTGAAACTGCTGCCCATTCTGCCCCTGTTGGCCCTGATGGCCGTTTGGACCCTGATGGCCCTGACGGAAACCTCCCTGTCCCTGTCTGTAGTTCCCTGACCGGAACCTCTTACTATCCCCCTGCTGGGAGCCCTGCTCATTCTGTCTCTGCCCCTGACCAGATTGTGCCCCGCAGGCACCATGTCCTCCAGTCCTGCCCTGATGGCTAGACTCCCCCGACCTCTTACCCTCGGCCATATGAAAACGGTGGTCCTGGCAGTGTAACAATGCAGCGTTAACCACATCAGAATAGGTGGCCAACGATAGGTTCCCTAGCAGATACTGACGGATCCTCCAAGTCAACCCGTCCGTGAACTTCTCAATCTTCTTCTTCTCTGTTGGTATCTCGTCTGGAACGATGTTCAACAGATTCATGAACTCGGCCTCATACTCGGCCACAGTCTTGCCCTCCTGCCTCAAAATCATCAATCTCCTCCTCATTTCCGTATGGACAGCTGACGGAAAGTACTTGCGGTCGAACCGCACCCAGAACTCCTGAATCGTGAGAGTATCCCTCTCCTCCATGGTGGTAATAGACTCCCACCACTGTAGCGCAGATCCAACTAGCTTGAAAGTAGCTAGCACCTGCTTCTGGACATCCGTGCACTCATACATCCTTAAGTGCCTCTGCATATCCTTCCTCCACTGGCTCGAGACTACCACATCTGAGCTACCTGCAAACTCTGGCGGATGCGCTTTCTGAAAAGCGTCACATACACGTTCCCAAGCAGACGGGAATGCATTAGCCTGTACTGGCGCGGCAACCGGCGCCTGAGGTGGTGCCTGCTGAACAACGACAATGGCGGCATTTACCGCTTGGGCTACTATAGCTGCAACCTCAGCGGCGTTCATCATGCCCTGAACTGGAGCGGGCTGGGGTTCGGGCGTTGCATCCCTGGGAACTCGTCGTGCACGTCGTGGAGGCATCTGAAATAAGAACAAAGTTTATAAGTTCGCTGTTTATAAACTTAAAATAGCTGAAGAACGAAGCATACACAAAAAGAGTACAACAGTCCTAAAATGTAGGGCTCTATATCAAAGAAACTTAGCGGAAACATAATAAGCCGTCAGATCCTAAAGGACACTAGAACCTGATGCTCTGATACCACCTGTGACACCCCAACTAATTAAATACCGGGTAGCTACTCCTTTATTAAATTAATTCAAAATGTCAAGTTGGTTCAGTTAATAGCATCACTGTCGAAAACATTTTAAAGATTACTAACCACCTAGTATTTAAAAAGTAAGTGCCAAATTTTAATTAAAGTCTGATTAACATGCAACAAGTGTAATAAAGAATAATAACACCATTCACCATAATGAAGTAAATAGAATGACCATCACATAACGTAAATAAAGTCTGGAGGAAAAACTCCTCACTACAATCCCATAACTGAAATAAGTAAACCGAAAACTAAAACAGTACATGCCAAAGTCTGAAAACTGAAATGGAAATGTAACTCTAATAGAAATGGGCAACATGCCCTACAACTGATAGATGATGAATCTGGAATCCAAGTGATAGAAGCGTCTACAAGAAAATCCCTGTAGCTTCCACAAGCAGCTACAGCTCGTCACCAGAATGAATATCCTATGCATGGTGTCCTTGTGGCTGGGCACCTAAAATGGTTTTACAAAGAAAAATAGATTTGAAAAGCAAACGGGTCAGAGCCCGAATGTGGAGTTATATTTTAAAAACCTGCAAGTGCTTTAAAAACATTTAAAACATTAAATGCAAAGTACATGTTAGGACGTGCACTCACATGATATGCTCACCTCTCTTCTAACTGTGCACTCCTAACGTAAGTACCCATCTATAACGACACAAATCACTAGCTAAGTACCATCATATCTAGCTAGACTGCCATAGGTCCTACCCTTATTACTCGGTTCTATTAACATTATAATGCTCGTAATTAAGTAGGGGTTTAACGTAAACTCAGATGCTCAATATGCAATATATATCACTATCAGTTAACTCGTTATATTTCTCGAAACAATACCGTAATTATATTCACAGCCATAACATGAAGGTTCCCATTAATTAAGTGTATATTAATCACATCATAAATATACAATATAAGCACCCCGAGAACTAAGCTATGGTGCACACATACTCTGCTATCCATCCCGGTACATCACGTACGTAAGGATTACATATTCCGAATCTCTCAGGAATAGTTCACAGCAACATCACAAATAATGGAGGCGGACACAATCACATCACATAGGTCACGCACATACCTACGCTCCTACGATCAGCGGGCTTATTAATATCCCAATAAGTCTTTCTATGACCTATGTTCATCAAGGTAACCAGTCTAAATCCGGGCAACACAAGGATTAGAGGGCCCTAAGCGAACGCAAACCTCCCGTGATAGCAAGTATGGTAGGTATGTCATACACACAATTCATATACCAATACTAAGTAAACACACATCTTAGTAATTCCGTAGTTTAATCGTAGTACATATTGCATTCTCGTACTAACTTATAATTATCACTATTTATACTATTCCGGTTTATAATCATACGCGCCATAATTTACTCACGTCGTAGTAGACACTCACGTCTCAACCCAAACCGTCCAATTAATATAACTCTCGTATCTAATTTCCTTCTCATGAATACCCAAAAGTCCCAATTATATCATTACATCATCATCGGAATGTTATCTATATCCTCGAACAAGTTTACGGGACTCCAAAAATCAAAACAATCCAAAAAGGACCAAACTGTCAACTCGTTAGAAGTCTCGTTCGAACGAGACTGTTCGAACGAGATTCCTTTGTCAACTCGTTAGAAGTCTCGTTCGAACGAGGCTGTTCGAACGAGATTCCAGTTCGTTCGAACGAACTGTACCTTCTAACGAGATCTCGTTCGAATGAAGTTATCGAACGAGGCTCCCTTTCGTTAGAATGACTGGTCCATTCGTTAGAAGCTCGTTCGAACGACCTGGGCAGGGGCTTCTAACGACCTACCAGATTCGTCCCAGATTTCTCTAAGTTTCGTTTTTCACCACTTTTACTCCTCAAATCTCCTCTAAAATTCGTTCCAACAATGTATTAAGTACTCTAATCATCCTCAAACATGCTAAGGTCATATACTAACATCTTTTAAGGGTTTAATACATCCTAAACATCATTAAATCACAAGTTTCTACATTTTTCCCCAATTTTCTTCAAGAACATAAACCCTAGATTTTTCTCATCATAATTTCCCAGATTTTAATCCGTTTTTACATCACATAAATAGGAAATCTCTGAATTCAATCTTCAAACAATGTTTCTACATGCACACCTATCCCAAAATTAAATAATAACTTCCAATTTCATGGGTTTTCTTTTAACTCTTATATAAGATTGATTATCAAGGTTTCTAACATGGAAGAAGCATTCACTGCATAAGGAATGTAATTTAAATCACTTGCCTTGATTTGCTTTCTGATTTTGATGTTGGTTTGGTGAAGATTTCTGCAGAATTTCTTCTCTCCAAGCTTCTTCTCCAATGGTGGCTTAAGGTGGCTAGGGTTTGATTTTGGGAACTTAGAAAACTCTTCTAATAACCTACGTAGCCTTCTAGGTTAATATGGGTTGGTTAGGGGCTTAGTGGGTCAAATCCACATCAGATGTAATTAACCAATTTTCGTCACTTTTAATTTCCCAAAATACGAAATTACCAAAATACCCTTTATGATGCCGGTATGGCCTAAAAATACCCCGGTATCCAAACTACACCCCCGGCTAGTGTTTTCTGACTATCTCGACCCTTCCGGACGCGTTGGCGCACTCAAAACGACCATACAATTTATAGATTTTAAATTCACTTTTATAATCAAAATATTACACCGTGACGCGGCGGTCCCACGCGTCTCAACAAAATTTCTAAAATGCCGTATATAAATCTCACGACAAATTTCATAATTCCAAATTCATATACACTCATATATGCACATAATTAAATACCAAATCACATCTCGTTAGTGTTTATAACCCGGATTGATTTCCAATTAATACGCATTTAATTAATTAATCCCAAAAATAAATATAGCCAAAAGTACGGGGTATTACACCTAAGCGATATGACTCTCACCTTCCATTGGCGAAGTACCTTCGACGTATATCGAACGGTTCCCCTCGCATCGTACCGCTTAACCGAAGTCATGACGGGAGGTATATCGCAGAGAATTTTTTCACGTACGCCGAGTATATCGAATTCGCTCTCACACGTACCGTCCCCATGAGGTATATGGTGAGACAATTCACGTACACTCAGGTATATCAAATGGCTTGTCCACACGTACCGACTTCCCGCAAAAGCAAGACGTATATCGTGGAAGTCACGCCAAAGGGGGGAACCCATGCCGATTCACCCAACCAACTGCATACCCGCATATAGGTGTCAGACCTAGGACACGTACTTTAGATTTCCGGTTTCAACCCGAAACTCTGCCGAAATTCTGGGCGGCCTACCGCCCAATTTTCGGGAATTTTTTTAAACGGGACCCTGTCCGCAAGCCTGGTTACAAGTCCAAACGTAGCTTTGCATATATTAAGACCCCCACTTTTCCAGGCTCGGGTCCCGTCCGACATTGCATTTAGGAGAATTAAATACAAGTGAGAACATAATAATCATAATAATCATGCTGAGTTCCATCTTAAAAAATCCAAAAACATTTTTCCCTTCTTTATTAAAAATCCAAAAACATTTCTCCCTTCTTTGTTAAAAAATCCAAAAACATTTCTCCCTTCTTTGTTAAAAATCCAAAAACATTTCCCCCTTCTTTATCAAAAATCCAAAAATAGTTTCTTCCCTTTTTTTCTCAAAAATAAATCTCATCTTACGCCTTCTCACGTCGATCGCATGCCCTTGGCCTGGCTCCTTATTGGCTTCGATCTTCAGTCAAATCACCTCGGAGTTTCATCCGATCCTCTACTACTTCTTCCGAATTCAGAATCCATCCATCTTCCATGGAGAATGCGGATCAACCACTAGTCATACAATCGGATCTACCGACAGTCCTAGCTCAGCTCGTGACCAAGATTGACAACCTCCAGACTGAGGTCCGAGAAATGCAACGAAACCAAGTTCCTATTCCTCAAGAGCCCTAGGACCTATTCCCTCGTGCTATGGGTCCACCCGAACCTATCTGGGTCCCGAAAGAATATCAGCACGCTCCACGTCCCCCTCCTACCAATGGGCCGCCGCCTGCCTAGCTTCCAATGCCAAACATTGCCCAGCCTATGGCTAACCTGCTTGTGGTCGCTGATCCAAAGGAGGAAGAGTTGAATAAAGTCAAAGAGGATCTCAAGATGCTCACTAATAAGTTCGACCAAGTTCGAATCTCTGGGAATTACATGGACTATACCCATATATCTCCTTATCCTAAAGCAAGGTTACCCGAGAAGTTCAAGATGCCAAATATCGAGAAGTTCGGAGGGAGTGGCCCCCCAATTGTTCATCTTCGTAGTTATCATCGTTCTATGACTCTACTAGGGGATTCTGAAGAGGTGATGACCCAATTATTTCAGAAAACTTTGAAGGACAGTTCCCTCCAATGGTTTTTATCTCTTGAGGAATCCAGAATCCATAGTGGCCCGAGAATTCATGTCGCAGTACAAATACACCGAAGAGCTCTAGGTCACCCGCTGTGATTTAGAGCTGCTCAAACAAAACTCTAGAGAATCAGTCAGTAACTTTATATCCCGATGGAGGGAAAAAGCAGCTACCATGACCAATCGGCCATCCGAAGAAGAACAAGTCAACATAGTGAAGAAGAATTTCTTGCCCCATGTCCGAGCAACCATGGGAGGACAGTACTACCCCCACTTTTGAGCTCTCAGAGAAGCAGGAGTAGAAATCGAGGAAAGTCTTGCCAAAACAGAAGTTGAACCGAAGAAGGTGTCCAGACTGTTCACCCCTAGAAAGTATGACAAGCCTGCTAATGCTACAGTCTCAACCATCAACAACATCTCTCAACCGACCGCATCATGGGCACTAGAAAGTCGCCCTGCCCCCACCCGAAGGGAATACACTGAGCTTCATGCTCCCCTCTCCAAAGTTTGCCAAGCCCTGTTAAGCCGAAACCTTATAAAACCCTTGGATCCACGTCCATTGCCAAATCCACTCCCAAGAAATTTCAAGACCGATGCTCATTGCGCCTTTCACCAAACAGCTAGTCATACCACCGACCAATGCTTCCACATTCGAAACATAATCCAAGATCTCATTGACCGGGGTACCATAGCCCCACCAGCCAATCCTAAGCCAAACACTACTCATAACCCCCTCACGAATCACACCAATGCCATCTTCTTGGAAGAAAACCCGAATTTCGATCCATCAACCCAAATCACACCCCTATACCCTCCTAAACATCTTCAACTTTACCCATATTTCCTCCTACACCCTATCAACCCCGCTGATCAAGCACTGTCACTCCTTACTAGAGCATGCATCACTGTCCGTACCAGTTCTGAAAGTGGAAGTATGGAATTGTCAGAGGTATTAAATCAACTCCTGGAGTTCGGGCTGAAATTTCCCTCACAGATGATTATCGATTGCCAAAGGTTCAACGCGCTATTTTTAGAAGCACGAAAATGGGCCCGAGAATCGGATAGTTGGGTGGTACCAACCGATGAAGTCAGCTTAGAGGATGTTGTCCAGATCATGGCGGGAGAATTCAGTCAACCCAACAACATTTGTATTATCACCGGGTTACTTGACACTTTGAAGATACAAGGGTGCTTGGTCCCTTAAATCACGCATATCCCCACAGAATGGGAAGGCCTATACGAGGAAGCCGTTGAAGTTGTGGAATACATTGATTTCACGGAAGAAAACAGAATTATTGCCATTGGATAGGTGGAAGAATTCTAAGACTCAAATGAAGAACAAGCTTCGGGAAGAACTGGCCCAGTAGCCGACATATGTGGGATGATATCATTTGAAGAACTCCTTGGAGAAATAGACAGGGCGGCATAACAACCTGAGATTGATAAGGAAACTAGATTTAAGTTTTTCCCTTCTTCAATAAATCACATGACCAGATCTGGGAGACATTACCAAGTTCCAAGCTCGCTACCAGCAAATGACAAGGGGAAGGGCGTTGAAAACCTTCCTATGCCAGAAATGACCATCGGGGAGAGCAAGATCCTCGATCAACTGAAGAAAACTTAAGCTAACATCACTCTATGGGGGCTTTTCATGTCTTCCCAACTGCACAAAAATGCTTTAATCAAGCTGCTCATAGGACCCATAGTTCCTGCTTCTACCACACCTGAAGAAGCGATAAATTTGGTCGGGTCCTTGACCTCCACCCGAATGCTGTCATTTTTTGAAGAGGAAATCCCCAAAATTGGGCCGAATCACAATCATGCACTCAACATCTCCATCGAAGTTATGGGGAAGGTTGTACCGCTTTCGCTCGTTGATAATGGATCCACTTTGAATGTCTGCCCACTGAGAACGTTCAAATGTTTAGTCCTAAAAAAAAGTGACCTCGCTTCAACCTCCGCTGCCGTGCGTGCCTACGATAATACCCGTCGGGAGGTGATGGGATCCATAAAACTTGCAATAGGGGTTGGCCCTATAAACCCTGTCGTTTAATTCTAAGTCATTGATATCCCGGCCTGTTTCAACCTGTTGCTCGGACGACCCTGGCTCCACAGTATAAAGGGTGTCTCTTCCTCATTCCATCAGAAATTGAAGTTCTTCACCGATGGGCGAGTCATCACCATCTTGGGTGACGACGATAATGGCGAGGGTGCAAGCACCAGCAGTCCGATTCTCGAGATACAGCATGGGTTAAATGATTTTCTCCTATCAGGGTTTCGAGTTGAGCCATCCCTACTCCTGACAGGGGACGGTTTCAAAGAAAGGGTTTGCCCAGAATACGACCCTCATGGCAATGTCAATGTGATTCAGATGTTCAGAAACATGCACTTCATGCCCGGACTGGGGATAGGGCAAAGGCAACAAGGGATACTTGAGCCCATCGAACTGAAGAAATCTTTCCTTCCTTACGGCTTGGGGTATCAACCATCAGAACCATAGCTCAGAATGATCCGCCAGACTCGATCAAAGAAAGGGTTAGACTGCGTTCGAACTATCTCGGGAGATTCTTTAAATGGACGATTCATTAAAGAGGGTGAAGACTTCCCCTTTTGCGGCTTTCCAGAATCGTGGTATGACCATACAGATAAGAAGATGAAACCTGGAATGGAGATCTTTTTTCAAGATAGCTACCCATGGGCCGAAATTTTCCCACACCGCGTACAACCGCTCATCAAAAATATCGAAGAGACTGAGGGAAGTGATTTTAAAGATTCCTTCAACTTGCAGACACTGGGGCTGGCACTCTGCATGGTTCACTCAGGCACTGCATCACTGGACCCCTCTCATCTGATCAAAGCTGCTGATACACCTATCCTCAACTGGCATGCTGCGTCAGTTCTACCTCTTGAAATCTCCCCTAACCCCAATGTTTACCTTGTTTCTTCTTCTGTTGTCTATCCTAGCTCAAATGCAATCGAGACCTCTTTTGATGAGGTTCTCAATGCTGTTTTTCCTATCAATGAAATAAACGAAGATTTTGAGTATCTTGCTGTGCCTTACATTAATTGTTTAAATTCTAATCAAACGTTTGATGATGATGATTTTGCAAATGAACAATTCCTAACTGATTTAAATAAGGTTAATAATAAACAACATAATCGTGTTCAGGTTAATGAAGAAGAGACTGTTATTATCAATCTCGGTTCTAGTAGCCAACTGCGCGAGATTAGGATATGGGCCACCCTTGACGAGCATAAGCGCGCATAACTCGAAGAATTGCTAAAGGAGTTCGTGGATGTCTTCGCATGGTCCTACGACGATATGCCCGGTATTGATCCTGAAATAGCTCATCATGAGATCCCCACTCTCCCAGATTACAAGCCGATTAAACAAAAATTGAGAAAGCTCCGCCCCGAATGGTAGCTCAAGTTCAAAGAAGAGGTGGTCAAACAGTTAAACGTGGGTTTCATTCGAGTAATCGAATATTCCACATGGCTAGCCAACATTGTACCTGCGCCAAAATCAGGAGGAAAGGTTTGAATGTGTGTGGATTACCGAGATTTAAACAAAGCCTCTTCGAAGGATGATTATGTGACACCCCGACTAATTAAATACCGGGTAGCTACTCCTTTATTAAATTAATTCAAAATGCCAAGTTGGCTCAGTTGATAGCATCACTGTCGAAAACATTTTATTATTACTAACCACCTTGTATTTAAAAAGTAAGTTGCCAAATTTTAATTTAAGTCTGATTAACATGCAACAAGTGTAATGAAGAAATAAATAACACCATTCACCATACTGAAGTAAAACGAATAACCATCACAATAGAGTAAATAAAGTCTGGAGGAAAAACTCCTCACTACAATCCCACAACTGAAAAGTAAACTGAATACTGAAACAATACATGCTAAAATCTGAAAACTGAAATGTAAAAGATGCTCTAAATAGAAATGGGCAACATGCCCTACAACTGATAGATAGTGACTCTGGAATCCAAAAGATAGAAGCGTCTATAAGCAAATCCATGTAGCTTCCACAAACAGCTACAGCTCGTCACCTGAATGAGAATCCTATGCTTGGTGTCCTTGTGGCTGGGCACCTAAAATGGTTTTACAAGAAAAAGATTTGAAAAGAAAACGGGTCAGAGCCCGAATGTGGAGTTATATTTTAAAACCTGCAAGTGCTTTAAAAACATTTAAAACATTAAATGCAAAGTACATGTTAGGACGTACACTCACATGATATTCTCACCTCTCGTCTAACTGTGCACTCCTAACGTAAGTACCCATCTACAACGATATAAACCACTAGCTAAGTGACATCATAACTAGCTAGACTGTAATAGTTTCTACCCTTATTACCCGGTTCTATTAACATATAACGCTCGTAATTAGATAGGGATTTAATGTAAACTCAGATGCTCAAAATGCAATATATATTTCTCTATCAGCTAACTCGAAACAATACCGTAATTATATTCACAACAATAACGTGAAAGTTCCCATTAATTAAGTGTATATCATTCACATCATAAATATACAATACAAGCACCCCGAGGACTAAGCTGCGGTGCACACATACTATGCTATCCATCCTGGTACATCACGTACATAAGGATCACATATTCCGAATCTCTCAGGAATAGTTCAGATAACACAAATCACAAATAGTGGAGGCGAACACAATCACATCACATGGGTCACGCACATACCTACGCTCCCACGATCAGCGGACTTATTAACATCCCAATAAGTCTTTCTCTGACCTATGTTCATCGAGGTACCAGTCTATATCCCCCCCCATAGGCACACAAGGATTAGAGGGTCCTAAGCGAACGCAACCTCCCGTGATAGCAAGTATGGTAGGTATGTCATACACACAATTCATATACCAATACTAAGTAAACAGACGTCTTAGTAATACCGTATTTTAATCGTAGTACATATTGCACTCTCGTACTAACTATAATTATCACAATTTGTACTATTTCGGTTTGTAATCATACGCGCCATAATTTCTCACGTCGTAGTAGACACTCACGTCCCAACCCAAACCGTCCATGTAATACAACCCTCGTATGTAAATTCCTTCTCATAAATACCCAATGTCCCAATTCTATCATTACTACATCTACGGAATGATATCTATATCCTCGAATACGTTTACGGAACTCCAAATATCAAAACAGTCCAAAAAGGACCAAACTGTCACCTCGTTAGAAGTCTCGTTCGAACGAGACTGTTCGAACGAGATTCCTCTGCCAACTCGTTAGAAGTCTCGTTCGAACGAGACTGTTCGAACGAGGTCCCAGTTCGTTCGAACGAACTGTACCTTCTAACGATATCTCGTTCGAATGAGGATATAGAAATCCATTCTCGTTAGCAGCGACTGGTCAACTCGTTAGAAGCTCGTTCGAACGAGTTCGTTCGAACGACCTGGGTAGGGGCTTCTAACGAGATGCCAGATTCGTCCCAGATTTTTCCCTTCCTCATTTTTAACCATTTTAACACTTCTAATCTCATCCAAAGTTCATCCCAACAACGTTTTATGGTCTCTAAGTGATCCTAAACATATTCAAGTCAACTCCTAACATGTTTTCAAGGATTAAATCTCTTCAACATCAATTAACATATGAACTTCTACACTTTTCCCCAATTATCTCAAGAACATGAACCCTAACATTTTGAATCAAGAATTAACCCAACAAAATCCGTTTTAATTTCTTTTCAATCATGTATATCATCTGTAAAAACATCTACCTATCATTCTACATGCAATCCTTCTCAAATTTCTCAAGTTCTATGATCTAAACTACATGGGTTTTCATTATCTTTCAAGAACAATTGATATTCTCCAATTTCTAACATGGAAAAGACATTCTCTGAAATTAAATGGAATAAAGTCACTTGCCTTGGTTTGATTTCTGACTTTGGTGTAGGTTTGATGATGTTTTTCTGCAGAATTTCCTCTCTCCAAGCTCCTTCTCCAATGGTGGCTTAAGGTGGCTAGGGTTTGTTTTGGGGAAAGTTGTAAACCTAAAGATAATCTCCGTAGCTTAATGGTTTAATATAGGATGGTTAGTGGGATTTGTGGGCTTAATCCACATCAGATTTACATCTCAAATTTTCGTCACTTTTAATTCCTAAAAATGTAAAATTACCAAAATACCCTTTAAGTTGCCGGTATGTCCTAAAAATATCCCGGGACCCAAACTACACCCCCGGGTAGTGTTTTCTGACTATCTCGACCCTTCCGGACGCATTGGCGCACTCAAAACGACCATACGGATTATAGATTTTAAATTCACTTTTATTAACAAAATATTATACCGTGACGCGGCGGTCCCACGCGTCTCAACAAAATTTCTAAAATGCCGTCTATCAATCTCACGACAAATTTTATAATACCAAGTTCATATATAATCATATATGCACATAATAAAATACCAACTCACATCTCGTAAGTATTTATAACCCGGATTAATTTCCAATTAATACGCATTTAATTAATTAATCCCAAAAATAAATATAGTCAAAAGTACGGGGTATTACAGATTACCCGCTACCCAATATCGACATGATCGTGGATAACACAGCCAGCCATGCTCTCACGTCATTCGTCGACGGATTTGCCGGATACAACCAAATCAAGATGCACCCCCACCACAAAGAGAAAACCGCATTCATCACCCCATGAGGGACCTTTTGCTACACCGTTATTCCATTCGGCCTCAAGAATGCTGGGGCTACCTACCAAAGGGCCGCTACAACCATCCCGCATGATCTAATTCACAAGGAGGTCAAGGTTTACGTGGATGATATGATTATCAAGTCCAAAACTAGATAAGGTCATGCTCCTGCTCTTCGAAAGTTCTTCGAACGACTGCGGCAGTATCAGATGCGACTCAATCCACAGAAATGCGTCTTCGACGTTACAAAGGGAAAACTCTTAGGATTCATGGTCAGTGAGAAGGGGATAGAAACAGATCCCTCCAAGCTAAAACCATACTTGAGATGCCACCACCCTGAACAGAGAAAGAAGTTCGAGGTTTCCTTGGGAAATTATAATATATCAGTCGGTTCATCAGCCAGCTAACCTCCATCTGTGAACCAATCTTCAAGCTCCTCCGAAAGGATTCAACCAAGGTTTGGAACGAGGCCTGCCAAGAAGCTTTTGATCGAATCAAACAATATCTGACCCAACCTCCAGTTCTCATGCCACCACAGTCTGGTCTCCCTTTGCTCCTATACCTAACCATAACCGACACTGCAGCTGGGGCTTTGCTAGCCCAATGCCTTGAGGACTCCCGTCAAGAAAAATCCATCTATTATGCCAGTCGCAAATTGGCTGGGTACGAGGTCAACTACACTACTTTAAAAAAAGAGTGTGTCGCGCTTGTCTGGGTCACCCAAAAGTTGCGACACTACATGCTCGCCTTCCCCATTAAGCTTGTATCCCGAATGGATCCCATTAAATTTTTGCTCAAAAAACCCGCCTTATTCATCCAAATCGCCCGATGGTTGATGCTCCTAACCGAGTTCGATATCGTGTATGTCACACAAAAAGCCATTAAAGGAAGAGCCATCTCTGACTACCTCGCTGACTACCCTGTAGAAGAAATAGATGTCTGGATCTCCGAGTTCCCAGATAAAAATGTCCTCTGCACCACTCAAGACTGCCTCCGATGGAAAATGTTCTTCGATGGCGCTGCCAACAAAAAGGTATATGGCATTGGGATACTTCTGGTCGCCCCAGATGACTCCCACACTCCTATCGCCATAAAGTTGGATTTACCTTGCACCAACAACACGACATAATACGAAGCATGCACAGTGGGCTTCAAGGTTGCTCTCAAGAAAAGTATTCAATACCTCGATGTATATGGGGATTCTTCCCTCATCATCGGTCAAGTGCTCAGAAAGCGAAAAGTCAAGGACGAAAAGTTCCAACCCTTTCATGACCAATTAGAAGAGTTAGCCTCCTAATTCCGAGATATCACCATCCATTACCTGCCCCGAGAAAAGAATAACCTAGACGATGCCCTTGCTACCTTGGCCTCCATGGTCGACATGCCCGAGGGAATAACAATGACCCCCTTCCTAGTTCAGAAGCAGGACAAACCGACCCATTGCTACCATATTGAGCTTGTCTCCACAAAAGACCCCGAACTAGACGATAGCTAGTACTATGATATATGGTGCCTCCTCAAACATGGTAGGTATCTCGAGGGTTCCAACAAGAACGACCGAGCTACCCTTCGAAGGCTAGCCGCTCAGTTCATCATCTGTCACAAAGCACTACTCAAGAGGAATTTCGATGGAACTCATTTGCACTATATCGCAGGGGCTGACATTGAGAAGATAATGCAGAAAATCCACAGCGGGGAATGGGGCCCCCACATGAACGGTCACATGCTTGCCAAGAAGATCATCCGATAGGGTTACTACTGGACCACCATGGCCCAGGATTTCACCGCCTATGTTCGGAGATGCCCTAAATGCCAACAGTTCTCCAACCTCCAACACCTACCTCCGCGGTAATTATACAACATGACTTCTCCCTGGCCGTTCTCCACCTGGGGTATCGACATCATAGGGAAGGTTACATCAAAAGCGTCAAACGGGCATGATTTCATCCTGTTTGCCATCGATTACTTCACCAAATGGATCGAAGCTGAGTCATATGCAGTATTAAATGCCAAGAAGGTGGCCAAATTCATCAAGAAAAATATCATCTGTCGATATGGGGTCCCGCATGAGCTAGTGTCAGATAACGGTTTGCACTTCGAGGCAGAAGTCATAAAAGTTGTCAACGAGTATGGGATTCAGAGACACAAATCTTCTCCCTACCGACCTCAGACCAATGGTGCAGTTGAAGCCGCCAACAAAAACCTCAAAGCCATCATGAGTAAGATGACTGAAAGTTGTAGGTATTGGGCCGATCGGATCCCGTACGCCCTCTGGGGCTATCGAACCTCAATTCGAACCTCTACTGGGGCTACCCCTTACTCCCTGGTTTATGGTATGGAAGCAGTCCTACCTGTGGTGCTGGAAATACCCTCGCTACGCGTCATGCTCGAAAGCAAGGTTAGTGAAGAGGACCGGTGCCAAAGCCGTCTTGATGAGCTAACCCTTCTAGAGGAAAGAAGATTAAAAGCTCTTTATCACATACAGGGATACCATCGCCGAATAGCGCGATCATTCAACAAGAGAGTCAAGGACAGCGGTGTCCGGGAGGGGGATTTATCCCTCAAGGAGATGATATAACCCATCTAGGACCCCAGAGGAAAATTCAAGCCCAATTGGAGCGGCCCTTACATTGTGAAGAAGATCTTGTCTTGCGGTGCCGCCATGCTCACTGACCTGGATGGGGAAGAGATGGCTCTTCCAATCAATATGGACCGTCTCAAGAAATTTTACCCCTAGTCCGAAATCTCGACGCGCTACGAATCTTCTCATCCCCTTTCTATTCTAAAAAAAAAAACTCTTAATTTCCCTCTACCCAGAACTACGTGGGCCTGATCCTCTACAAAAACTATTTTAAAAATTTTCAAAAAACCCCAGAGGTACGTAGGCAGCTCATATATCTCACATGAGCACGACCCTTTTCTTTTTCACAAAATACTATTATTTTCTTATCTCCGAGAACGACAGTTCATTCTAAACATTTACTTGAACAAAAGGATTATGTATGCCTTAGCAATCTGTATAGATAATTCGAAACGTAAAATTCATCGAAAGGCACAACTGGATGATCAGAAATTTTATTATTTCATTAATAAGAAACTACAGTACAGATTACATAAGAAAAAGGAACGGATAACTCCCTTCCCCCTACTACCATAAAAAACAGATAAAATCCCCCACATTTGTTACACAAATAAACTCCCCAGGAATCCTACCCACAGCTACCCGAAGAGCCCGCACCCTCATCATCTACATCCTGAGGGCCCCAAGTTTCTCCTGCCTGAATGGAGTGTCGCAAACATTCCATGGATTGATGAGCCTTAACCATCTTCGAAAAGACCACAACACCCATTTCCATGGAGTCAGATAAAATAAACCACCTTTGACCAGTCTCTACTGCCAACATCTTGATGACTTCTTTCCTCCACAACCACCTCATATAATCTTTGGGGACATGCCAAACCTTCCCGACAGACTGCGAGGGATGGGTCGACGGATGCCGATTCCCCCACAAAGATCCAAGTAACAGACGCAAGCGCTCAGTTAAATCTTCTACCGGAAATAAATTTGAGGTCCGAGGAAGCACGACCTGCACCCAGCCAAATTGGCGCAAAAGCCGCCAAGGGAAATAAAAAGAGGTTTATCTGAGACCAACTAGCTGCACATATGAATACTCTCCTAGCTCCAGAATAGGCTGCAACTGTCCCCACCAAGGCACTGACCAATATAGTCCACAAGCCCCATACTCCACAAACTAATTCTCCCAGTTCTAAACATAAAGGCCAATGCGAATGAAGTAGCGTGAAAAGAAGTTGGGTACAGCCGACAAAGGATATTCTGGAGGAGTCGACAAGCGGAATCTTTCAGACAACCACATGAACAGCATCACAGGGCTACCCCTCAAAAAGTCAGAACGACCTTCTCTCCAGGCATCCAGGCCATTCAAAGTCTCCGCCAATATCACCGCCGCAGGATTGTGACGGTATGACATCCATGAAGTAATGGCTGCAAGTTGTGGGTCCACTCGCACCTCCCCGTCACCAACATCAATTTTGAAACCAGGCCCAGAACAACAGCTCCAGCATAACCAGAATCACCTACTTCCCGCAAATGCACGAATTGCAACACCGCCGGGAGGGAGATCATTCCTCCAGAAACTAACAATCTAGCCGCCGAAGGCAAGATATGAAGAAGCCCGACCAACAAATCCCTAGGAGAACGGGAAAATTCGGGTAAAACCGCAGCAACACTAGGATTCACACCTAGTATGGTGGAAAATTCCTCGTAGGTAGGACAAACTTCTTCCAACCCAAAGCGGAATACATGGTCTTCGGGGTACCAGAATTGTACCGCCGCTGTCAGCATATTCCACTCAAAAGGCCGATTGCGCCACAAGGAAACTCGACGCATGTTGAAAGCATCATAGTCGACATTATAAGAGCACATAGATTCCAAGGCTTCGAGGTAGTTGACAAACTCGGTGCTACCAGGGAGAGCCATCTTGTAGGGCAAATAAATAGTAGGCAAGTGGATAAGGATGCAAAGGTGTGATGAAAATACTCCACCCTCACCCCCTTTTATACTTGAGAACTCTCACAAAAGACATAGTCGCTGCAGAAGTCGGAAGGAATCCTACCCCACAAGGTACTAAAGGATGAAGAGGGTACCAATCAAAGCTTTCAATTGATAGGGCTGGACTGAACTGCCGATAGGCAGGCCAGGGTGCTTGCCGATCGGCAACCCCCTACTTTTGGAAATTTTCCTTTTTTCCTCTTTTGTCAAATCAGGAAACTCAATAAAAATAAATTGATATTCTCAAAAGAATTTCAAGAATCCTGTTTTCTCCTTGTAGGATTTCCTTTTTCAATTAAAACTTTCCTTCGAAAAATTCCAAAAAAAAATCGTTTTTTTGGTCTCAGCAGAAGATAGTCAAAAAACTGCATTGCATTGCATATATCTATTTTTCGTGTTACATCATTTTGTAGGAAATAAAGAAAAAGCCAAAAACAACGGGACTCAGCCCGAATCCACATTCTCTCTCTCTCTCTCAAGAGCTTCCACCCCTGCGACGCTCTCTCTTCCCCCTACGACGAGACAACGTGCCCCCACTACCCGAGCCAGAGTCTTCCCCGAATGAGGTTGACGGCACCAAGCAAGAAGGAATAAGGACAACATCCCGAATGTGATCGGTCGCCGATGATATCCAATCTCTGATGTCTCTCAGCCAAGTGGTCGACACCCGGATTTGCTGTAAGGAAAAAGACAGAATCAGTATCAAGAAAAATAAATCAAAAAGAGTAAAAGGACCGAAAGGTTTACTGCAGGATGAAGGACCTCCTTTGTCAAACCCAGCTCCTCCGGATCCATCGCGAGGGGATGGTGTAGCATCGGCACTATCCCTCCATCATCCCGCCGGATATTGTACGAAGGAGTGTGCAGCCGAACAAAAGGGACCTCCGAGGTCGCCGCAGGTGCCGACGGACCACCACCACCGTGGGAAGACCCCACCGCCCGACTCGAACCAGCAAGAGGGAAGGGCAAGGCATCATGAATGCTGGGCGCCATCAACCAGCTCGTCACAAAGTCCATATAGCCATACGCCGTATTAGTGTACAAAGCATAGGACTCGCCGATCATCGCCGCGATCCTCTCATCCTCCAACAGCTGTCTCTCCCGCCTCATAAACATGGGAGGCTGTGCGGGTGGAACCACCACCTCCTCCTCAGCAATTTGATGAATCACCCTCTCCCCGAGGTACCGGGAATGGCTAAACTCATGCGCCAACAAACGCCTCATCTGCGCATTCACCCCAGTCATCCCCATATCCTGAATGGCTGTCCCCCAAGGATAAAAGGACACCTGAAAATCCCCAAGCAAGCATGATTCAGTACAAGATCAGAAGATGAAAAAACCAAGACCAAAAAGGAAAGGACCTTACCCGACCACTGGTCAGGTCATTCTAGACCTGATGCACCGCCTCCAGAGAGAGATCCCTTCGACTGTCGGTTGGCCTTACGCCATCGATACAGTCGACAGAAGTCCCCAACGGTGTCGTCCTTCAGAGCAATCAGCGGGGTGTTGCACCCAATCACCTCATAGAACCACGTCTGAATTCGCAAGCAAAAAGAGACGCATAAGGAAAATGCGAATGCATGAAATAAAAATGCGCAAAGTAAAGAATACCTCAAGGAGATACGTGGCTCCAGTAAAAGTCTGCCGGCAACACCGGCTGAATGCATCCAGAGAAGAGTAAAGGGTCTCCAAGGTCAGACTCCCCCAAATAGAAAGGGATGTTCAAAAACATCCTCAAGTACAACAAAAATCACAAATGGACGACGTCGCCGCTCGACGCGACCATGAAACCTCCCAACACCAACAAGATGAATAACCGGGCAATCTGCCTCACTTGCAGCCCGTCCTCCACATCAACCACCCTACTCAGCAAAACATCCTTCAACAAGGACAATCGGATAGAATTTCCCAAAACTATCCTCCTCACATCACCAAGTGACGCATGCACCACCTCCGGCCTCACCCGCAAGGAGTGATCCACCTCTATCTGTTCCCCGTCACAATCCAGCCCCAGCAGTTGCTGCATATCTATGGGAGTCACCGTCATCTCCCTGAAGCCAAAATGGAAAGTGTGGGTAGTGTCCCACCACCTCTCCCCCAGAGCGCACAAGACTGCTGTCGAACGAGGCGTCTTATCCAGCGCAGCCGCCAACCTCCCAAAACCCGCTGATGATACCATCCAGCACACCACGGGTGGAAGATGTTCCCAAACATCCTTGAGCCCCGTTGTCCCACGGGCACGCATGTTCTTTAAAGAAATATCAGACTGGAAAAAGGAAAATTCAGTCAAAAAGTCAAGAAAGAAAGACAAATCACCCAAAAAGGAAGGAATGCCAAAGGTCAGGTTACTTACATAACCGCCGGGAATCACTCTCGAAGAGCGATGACGCGATGGCTCCCGCAGCAAGGTCCGCTCATACACAACCGGCTCGAATGCATCAAAGGCATTCTTGTTCCCCAAAGCAAGGGGCACCCTGTCCCTCCAATCCACATTCGCCTAGTCATCAACGGTCAACCACTCCCGGTGGACAACGGTGCTCACAAAAGCGGCCATTTCTTGAAGATCGGAACGTTAGAACAATTCGTAGAGAGAAATCGCAGAAAGAGAGAAGGCAAGAAGCTGTGAAAAATGAAGGGGATTCGCTAATGGCAGCCCAAAAGTCCGTGCCACTGCCGAATGGCACCCCTCAGTCTATGCCGGCCGGCACCCCCCTTAAAATTTCGTACAGAAATTCCTGGAAAATGCCAGAAAGCCTTGAAAAATCTCCAAAAAATTCCTAAAAATCCCAGGATGAATTTTGAACATTTTCATTAAGAAAATTTTGCATTCCTTTGGGCGAAACCTCTTTTCCCTAGCGGAACCCTCAAAATCCAAGCGAATGACCGCTCGAGCAATGCGCCAAGACTACCTAATCACCCCCTCAACAGAGTCTACAACCTCAAACCGGTTATCTCCCCAACAACCAGCTCCTCTGCTCGAATCAAAGACACAAAGCCTCCCCAGCCATCGGCTACCCTGTGCGAAACAATATCGCATGGTATTTTTCCCAGCGGAATTCAGATGAATCACTCGCCCCAGGCGATCTTTCCCAAAGGGCGATCCAAATCTTCTCCAGCTCATTCATCGTTCCCCAGCAGAACCTCAAATCCAATTCTTATCCCTAGTGGAACTCTTTTCTTTTCCCAAGGAAATGCAATCACTCTTGGGTCAGAATTCACCTCGGTTTTGGATCGTCACCTGAGTTAGGTCAGAATTGACCTCGGTCCTCGGTCGTCACCACTCTTGGGTCAAAATTGACCCCGATCTTGGATCGTCACCTGAGTTAGGCCAGAATTGACCTAGGTCCTCGGTCGTCACCACTCTTGGATCAGAATTGGCCTCGGTTTTGAATCGTCACCTGAGTTAGGTCAGAATTAGCCTCGGTCCTCGATCGTCACCACTATTGGGTTAGAATTGATCCCAATCTTGGATCGTCACCTGAGTTAGGTCAGAATTGACCTCGGTCCTCGATCGTCACCACTCTTGGGTCAGAATTAGCCCTGGTCTTGGATCGTTACCTGAGTTAGGTCAGAATTGACCTCGGTCCTCGGTCATCACCACTCTTGGGTCAGAATTGACCCCGATCTTGGATCGTCACCTGAATTAGGTCAGAATTGACCTCGGTCTTCGATCGTCACCAATCTTGGGTCAGAATTGACCCCGGTCTTGGATCATCACCTGAATTAGTTCAGAATTGACCTCGATCTTCGGTCGTCACCACTCTTAGGTCATAATTGGCCCCGATCTTGGATCGTCACCTGAGTTAGGTCAAAATTGACCTCGGTGCTCGGTCGTCACCACTCTTAAGTCCTCAGAACTGACCTCGACCCTTTGATTTGGTCATCCTCGCTTCCTTAGGTCCTCAGAATCGACCTCGACCCTCTGAATTGGTCATCCTCGCTTCTCAAAATTGACCTTGACCCTCTGAATTGGTCATCCTCACTTCCTTAGGTCCTCAGAATAGGCCTCGATCCTCTAAATTGATCACACTCTCTCAGAAGCATCTTGCGGTGTCTAATCGATGGCTATTATTTGTTCCAAACTCACTCATCGAGGGGCTCTATAGACACCTCATTCTGTTACCCCCTAACTCTCCTTAGGTCCCTAGTACCTCCACTCATCACTGTAAACCCAGGTCATGTCCCGAACACTGACTTGGAAGCCATCGGGCACTCCTCGGCTCAGTTTGACCCAAAAGTCAAACTCTTTGTCTCGACCGAGACTCAATGAATCTTCAGAGGGAACTGAATACCCTTTCCAACGGTCTGCCCCATGCACAATTCTGACTTACCATGCGGATGAACGATCTGTTTGCATCCGAAACCCGACCTAGAGGCCACCGGGCGCTCCCGGGCTCTGTTTGACCTAAGTTAACTCTTTAGTTAAATTGAGGCTGAATGAATCTTCGAAGGGAACTGAAAACCCTTTCTAACGGTCCGTCCCGTGCGCGATTCTGACTCTCCATACGGACGAACGATCCGTTTGACTCCGAGAGGTCAACGAAGGCTTCTCAGGTCTGGTTGACCAAAGTCAACTCCTTGAACCGGGTTAAACTCTTTGGAATGTCGAAGTACATCTCTTAAACTTTCTAAGGGGCCGTCCAGTCCGCGATTTTGACTTACCATGCGGACGAATGATCCATTTGCGTCCGAATGATTCCCCGTCCAACGGACCGACAAACGCTTCCGAGCCACATTTGACCCAAAGTCAACTCCCGAACTCGAGAGTGGTCCAAAGGACTTTCTAAGGTATCTGAAATACCTTTCTAATGGTATGCCTCATGCGCGATTCTGACCAACGGTTTGCCCTCGGCGGCCAATTTTTAGAAAAATCCTGAAGCGCATTGCCAAATGGCAGGTCCCAGACCCTGCCTATCGGCACCTGCCGATAGGTAGTGCCATGGCAATGCCGATCGACAGACCCCTGGGCCTATAAAAGGAGGCCTTAGCCTCATTTGCAAGGGGAGCTCAGATCAGAAGAAAATCACTCTCAACGAATCCCAGAAACCTCTCTCGAAGGCAGCGTGATTTCAACTTCCAAATCCCTTTTTCACTTCCACTTTTCATCATCCCTTTTATCAAACTTGATGAATTAACCACTCTCCATCATCATCCAAGTGCAAGGGCTGCTTTTCAACATTCAAGATCAAGCTCAAAGTCTCCAAGAAGGTCCATATTTTCTCACCTTTCTCTTTGAATCTTCTTAAATTTACAATAACTTGTTTTATTACTTAAGAACTTTTATTATCTTATTTCACATATCCTAAAATAATTTTTATCTAGTATTATTGCACATATCCTATTTTCATATAAATAAAAACCCAAAAAACAAGAAAAAGAGGGTTTACTCATAAATTCCAAACAGGGATTCTCACCCTTTTTTCACACTTTTCTCACAATTAAAACACTTTTTCTACACATACACATACATTCACAAATAAGAGATTTATCCATTTGGATTTATGGGTTAAACCCCACCCCTCGTTGTGTATACGAACTACGTGGACTTTGATGCCTTTATAGGCTACATAGGCGTCTCGGGGTAAAACTCAAGACTCGAGTCCTTTTCTCACTTTTTCTCTTATTTTCTATCTTCTCTTTATCTCATTTTCTATTATATTCTATATATTCGTTCTTAGTGGCGTATTATTTCACACGCGTTATCGTTCCCTTATAACGATCAACGCAAGGGTAATCGCGCGAATCCTATTTTATACACTAATCTCACATTCCTACAGATGACTCGCTTTATCTCTTCCATGATACAAGTCGAGGATTCCTACCTCCATTCTATATATACACATGCACACATATCAAGGGGGGAAATATAAAGGAAAATAGAAAATATCCATGAGAGACCGAAAGGGCAGAATGGGTGCCTAATACCTTCCCATTTCGTAACTAAGCCTCCGAACCCTTCTCAAATCATTTGGTTTCACACGCACCAGTATGTCTTTGGATGTGCCATCCTTCGGGGTGGCTTCCCCTTTTTTCTTTTGTCTGTTTTGAGTAAAATAGACTGGTGACTCTAAATCTCTCTACATTTCCACACCTCACAAATCGACGCCGGCCGAGGCGCTCTCCCGAGAGGGGACGCGCGGGACCCGAAGGATCCTTCCTCCCTCCGCGGCGGGGATCGGGGATGGCCACAGGTGTGATTGAAAAAACCAATTCCAAAACTAAAATTGGGGTTCACAAACACACCCAAAAGGGTCATATAACCACAACATAAAAGGTCTCAAACTCTAAAATCCAAATCAATCAACCTTAATCACTCACACACTTTAGATTATTGATAAAAAAATGGCCGCCAAGACACTTTAAATGGCTAGTTTTAGCAATATACAAAAAGAATAATTAAAAGGTGATGTGATAATATTTTATTATTCAAATTCGATTGATGAAAATTATTCATTTTTTGTTAAGCCCAAATTGAAAAGGCTAGGATGCCGCATGACTGAGAGTTTCTATGTTCTATCTAGCCATTGAATGAGTGGTCCAGGAAAGAATAAGGTTAACTTTAATTTTACTAAACATTCTATAAATTTATGTACCGGCGTCTGGTCACGATCCTGGACCGTGATCCCAGGTCGCGACCATTTAATTTTTTTTAAGTCACCCAACTAATTTAACACATTCACAAAGTTCATTTATTATTTACTAATTGTAATTAAATATTCGCAAAGTTCATTTATTATTTAACAATTGTAATTAAATATATAATTAAACAATGTCTAAATAATTATGAAATTTCAATCTACAATTGCATGTATCGATTTAGAAAAGATATGTTTTTAAGAAATTTGTAAAAGACGATATAATTAGACGAAGTATACTCATCAACGCGTAAATCTCGCAAAAGGAAATAAGGCTCATATATGCCTACACCGTAAAATAACACAATTAGGCACCCATACACCTAATTCTACATGCATCAACCCCACGGGCAACAAAATAATATATATTGCATATATACATACGCATAACTATGAAAAATAATGGCGTACCATACGCTCCCAAAAATCTTCACTCGATCCTATATCCGAAAGTCATCAAAATGCTAACATCCTCAAATTAAATCTCAACATCAAAAATCGAGACATACGATACCTAACATCTGTACTAAAATCTCCAAAACAATTATCGTCTCCAAAATCCATTTTAAGGATCCTCACATTAAGCTTACTAATTCTAAACTCAATGCCCACGACGTCCTTAGCACAAAGCTTCACATCTCCAAGAAACATATAACACGTATGCTAGACCCTCTACCTTAAGGAGTATGAATCAATCAAAGGGAATCAAATGCGGAAGCTAAATGGACTCATAACCTACGGGACCTAAGACCATGCTCTTATACCATTCTGTAACACCCCGCGCAATTCGACAAACGGGGTGGCCAGCCACCGCCACCTAACTATGCTGTGCGTGATCTAAATAAATACCATTCTTAACATGATACGGATATGAGGCATAAATAAATTAGTCCATAAGATAAATAATTGAATCAATCTCAAATGATCATAAACAACTAAGCGATAAAAGATCCATCACATGCTAACTCTGAATAAATCCAATCTCCAAAAATGATTAAATAAAATATGAATAATAAAGATCTAAATAATCCAACAGAAATCCTCTAAACAATTTTGGAACCGAATGGCCTAATAAAAATCCAATGAAGTATCCTAATTAAATACGACTGGAAAAGAAAGCCTAACTAAACTATGCCATAAAAATAAATAACTCTAGCTGCACCCCCAAACGATAAACTTCGATAAACTTATGCAGCTTCTCGAATTCCAATCCTGAAAAAGATTAGACAACGCATGGGTCAGAGCCAAAGCCGCGAGCAAGAATACACACTACTCCCCCCAAATAGGATCCTTGAATCCAGATAGTAGCATTATACACAATAATTATCACAATAGAATATTTTAAATTAAACGGGATGATTAAACGCGATAAATATAAATCACCAACTTCCCGCAGAAATCCCCATTCATAAGGGCACACCAATATGATTTTAAATTCCCAAGTACCACGATATTAATTTAATTAAATTAACCAACTTTATTGTTCTCACTTTTTTTATTAAAGTGTCACACTTCCCCTTGTCAATTATCCTCTGACCCATTTAAATTGCCGGCCCCGACACATGACAAGGTTTCACACACGACACGACATAAATCGTCCTCTGACCCGTTTAAACAGTCGGTCCCGACACATTATGTCGCCACAAATTTTAATACCCGTTTTTATCTTAGGCATTAATTCTCAGTTTCTTAATTTATAATCACCCCACCCTTTTAATCGATGTGAGATCCTCAAAATACCCCTTAGTCCCATAACTTAGGGCCCCCAAGTTTTTATTACGTCCTACCCTATGTATAGGAAGAATTTATATCCTAAACTTCGACTTAGTCTCATGCCTAGGCTAGCATAACGATGCAAAAGTACCAAAAATCAGCCCACCTCCAACATGATAAATAGCAATAATCTACCCTCACTAGTCCCATACCTAGAAGGCGTACCTAGAAGGCGTAAATCATCAAAAGGCCTACCCACTAGTCCCATACCTAGAAGGCATTCTAAAATATAGGGAGAGAAAAAATTACCCAACAACCTGTCGTCACAAAGGCAATATAATAATGCCAAAAAGTCACACAAACAAGCATAATTAAACAACGTATAAAACTACATATGATAGTCCATTCAATTAAAACTTAATTTAATTATCACCTCGACATAAACATCCAATTAATCTCATTTAATTATTTAATTTAAATATACCGCTATTTCATCATTTAAAGCATCAAAATTCTAATTTCATTGTTTCAACACAAATTACACGAGTTATACGCCCCCAAATCCATTTATTTTAAAACTAGGATTTTTCTACATGCAATCTACACCAATAAAATCCAAAATCACTCACGAATCCTACGTACACAAAGGGTTATGAATATTATTCAGATTTAAAAGATTTTATAAAAACAGTAGTTAGTGTCCACTTTTTCTAATTAAGTTACTAATTATTTTTAAGAAAACATGTAATTAAGTGTTTAGACGACACTTAAAACGCATAATACTAAAGAAAAAGAATAGAGTATTCATACATGTGAAGATTGTGTTGAAAATCTGATTAGAAATATGGATTCCTCTTGAAAAATTAGCAAATAAGTGTTCTTGAATCAATCTTAATTAAGCCCCAATTAAGCCTCCCAAAACTTGTGATAAAAAACTCTATTATGAAGAAGGTTGATGATTATGAGTGAGAGAAAAAAATATTTGGAAGTGTTCTCTGATGAAAAACTTGAGAAAAAGTGATTATGAGAAGTCTCCCTACGGATTAATAAGGTTATATAGTGATTAGGAGTCCTAATCCTACACAGCGCACGATTTCTGGGACCATCGATCGAGCTATGAAAATCATCGATCGATCGATCATGCCTAAAATCTGACAGTTTCCCAAAAAAAATGCCATAAGGCAAAATATTAAAAAATTCATATAAAATCCGTTTCAATTCCGCTTGAAGTTTTATTCTTCTAAAATCATAACAAACATATTTAGCCAATAAAAAATATAAAATTCAAAAATTTATTTTTCTCGAATATTCCAATTAATTAATTAAATTAATAAAAATACGGGGTGTTACAAACTTCCCCACTAGCAAAGAATTTCGTCCTTGAAATTAGACGAAGCATACTCATCAACGCGTAAATCTCGCAAAAGGTAATAAGGCTCACATATGCCTACACCGTAAAATAACATAATTAGGCTCCCATACACCTAATTCTACATGCATCAACCCCATGAACAACAAAATAATATATATTGCATATATACATATGCATAACTATGAAAAATAACGACGTACCACACTCTCCCAAAAATCTCCACTCGATCCTATATTCGAAAGTCATAAAAATGCTAACATTCTCAAATTAAATCTCAACATAAAAAATCGAGACATATGATACCTAACATCTGTACTAAAATCTCCAAAATAATTATCGTCTCCAAAATCCATTTTAAGGATCCTCACATTAAGCTTACTAATCTAAACTCAATTCCCACGACGTCTTTAGCACAAAGCTTCACATTTCCAAGAAACATCTAACACGTATGCTAGACCCTCTACCTTAAGGAGTACGAATCAATCAAAGGGAATCAAAGATCGGCAACGCGGAAGCTAAATGGACTCATAACCTACGAGACCTAAGACCATGCTCTAATACCATTCTGTAACACCCCGCGTAATTCGACAAACGGGGTGGCCAACCACCGCCGCCGAACTATGCCGGGCGTGATCTAAATAAATACCATTCTTAGCATGAGACGGATATGAGACATAAATAAATCAGTCCATAAGATAAATAATTGAGTGATCTCAAATGATCATAAACAACTAAGCAATAAAAGATCCGTCACATGCTAACTCCGAATAAATCCAATCTCCAAAAATGATTAAATAAAATCTGAATAATAAAGATCTGAATAATCCAACAGAAATCCTCTAAACAAATTTGGAACCGAATGGACCAATTAAACTATAATGGAGTCTCATAATTAAATACGACTGGACAAGAAAGTCTAACTAAACTATGCCATAAAAATAAATAACTTTAGTTGCACCTCCAAACGATAAACTCCGATAAACTTATGCAGCTTCTCGAATTCTAATCCTAAAAAAGATTAGTCAACGCATGGGTCAGAGACAAATCCCCGAGAAAGAATACACACTACTCCCCTCAAATAGGATCCTTGAATCCAGACAGTAGCATTATACGCAATAAATATCACAATAGAATATTTTAAATTAAACGGGATGATTAAACGCGATAAATATAAATCACTAACTACCCGCATAAATTCCCATTTATAAAGGCACACCAATATGATTTTAAATTCCCAAGTACCACGATGTTAATTTAATTAAATTAACCAACTTTATTGTTCTCACTTTTTTTTATTAAAGTGTCACACTTCCCCTTGTCAATCGTCCTGTGACGCATTTAAACTGTCGGTCCTGACACATGACAAGGGTCCACACACGACGCGACATAAATTGTCCTCTGACCCGTTTAAACTGTCGGCCCCGACACATTATGTCGCCACAAATTTTAATACCCGTTTTTATCTTAGGCATTAATTCTCAATTTCTTAATTTATAATCACCCCACCCTTTTAATCGATGTGAGATCCTCAAAATACCCCCTAGTCCCATAACTTAGGGCTCCCAAGTTATTATTATGTCCTACCCTATGTATAGGAAGAATTTATATCCCAAACTTCGACCTAGTCTCATGCCTAGGCTAGCGTAATGATGAAAAAGTACCAAAAATCAACCCATCCCTAACATGATAAAAATGCAATAATCTACCCTCACTAGTCCCATACCTAGAAGGCGTAAATCATCAAAAGGCATACCCACTAGTCCCATACCTAGAAGGCATTCTAAAATATAGGGAGAACAAAAATGACCTAACAACCCGTCGTCACAAAGGCAATATAATAATACCAAAAAGTCACACAAACAAGCATAATTAATCAACGTATAAAACTACACATGATAGTCCAATTCAGTTAAACCTTAATTTAATTATCATCTCGACATAAACATCCAATTAATCTCATTTAATTATTTAATTTAAATATACCGTTATTTCATCATTTAAAGCATCAAAGTTCTAATTTCATTGTTTCAACACAAATTGCACGAGTTATACGCCCCCAAATCCGTTTATTTTAAAACTAGGATTTTTATACATGCAACCTACACCAATAAAATCCAAAATCACTCACGAATCCTACGTACCCAAAGGGTTATGAATATTATTCAGATTTAAAAGATTTTATAAAAACAACCCCATAGTTAGTGTCCACTTTTTCTAATTAAGTTAATAATTGTTTTTAGGAAAACATGAAATTAAGTGTTTAGGCGACACTTAAAACGCATAATACTAAAGGAAAAGAATAGAGTATTCATGCATGTGAAGATTTTGTTGAAAATCTAATTAGAAATCTGGATTCCTCTTGAAAAATTAGCAAAGATGTGTTCTTGAATCAAATAGATTGTAAAACCGAATAGGTTCGGTGTGTGATAATGGATTAAATAGATTCGCAACTATCCAATTAAACCATATTTAATTAGAATCTACTTTTAAATCAAATAAATTTAGCTCTCAAACATGCATCTACGGTGCGTGCGTCAACCCATAACAAATAAAGTATGCGAAACAAGTTTAAGGAAAAATCCCCGCGGGGCAAAACTTTTTATTTCACCATAATAAGTAAATTGCAACTTACACGGATTACAATGAAATACAGTGAAACACGAATACCTGCAGGCGTCGGTCGGTGTCGTCAGCAATGAATCCACATGCAGCGAACCCACATGAACCTCAGCCCAATCAACAAAGGACGAACCGCAACACTCTTCTATAATACCCCGTAATTTTGTTGATTTTTATTTAATGGATTAATTAAATTAAATGAGAATTAATTGAAAATTAATCCGAATTTAAATACTAGCGAGACGTGAGTTGGTATATGATTCTGATGATAATATTGAATATTACTGGGTATATATGGTAATATATGAGTATTGAAAGTATTAAAATTGTCAAGAGTTAAATACGACGATTTGAGAAATTAAGTTGGGATGCGCGCGTCAATCGCGTCAGAGATTAATTTAATTTGGTTTAAAAAGTAAATTATATTTTTATCAACCGTGTGGTCATTTTGAGTGCACCAACGTTTTCGGAAGGGTCGAGATAGTCAGAAAACACTAGCCAGGGGTTTAGTTTGGGTCCCGGGACATTTTCAGGCCAAACCGACAACCCGAATGGGTATTTTGGTAATTTTAAAAATTAAGGAATTAAGACCCGCGAATTTTAGAGTTTAATTATATATTATTAGAAAATCCATTAAGGCCATTATCAGCCAAAAATAAGAGAGTGGGCTATGGGAGTTAGAGAGAAGTTCCAAAAGGGTTCCAAACCAAAACACCACCCACCACCACCGTTTTGGACGAAATTGTGATCGGAAAGGAGAGAGAAACAACCCTTGAACACCAGAAACAACTCAAGACATCAAACTTAATGCAAGTGATTTGATTTCATTAGTTCAATGAATATTTCCTCCATGCTTAGTGTAGAAATTAATGATTGTCTTGAAAGATTTGATGAAAAAACCAACGAATTTGATGTAAAACTCTAAACTTTGGTTAAGAATTATATGTAGATCTGTTCTGGACGAATTCAGTACCCCAAATATAACTTTTGATGATTTAAAAACGAATTAAAGAGGAGATTTATCAATGTTCTTTAAGAGAATAGAAAACTAGGATTTTTATTGAAGTATTGATCCATATAATGCCAATGATTGATGATTAAAAGGTTTTGGAACGTTAACAATGATGTATTTTGGTTGTATGATGAGCCTATAGTGTTATATTAGATTTTCATACCCAGTAATGAAGTTTTGAGACAAGTTTGGATTGAAAACGAAGCAGGCCGTAGCCTACCTGGTGCATTTGATCGATCGATACTCCCAGGTCGATCGATCGACCACCATCGATCGATCGATACTCCCAGGTAGATCGATCGACCTTCCCAGAATCATTTTTATTTTTCCTTTGTTGGATTTTAACCATTTAGACCCTAGAGAATTATTGGTGGAGACCTTGTGAATACTCTTAGATTCAAGGAAGACCAGTAGGTATATTTGTGAGACTCGAATTGTAATTAGAAGTAAAATTGGGAATTATATTAAACTTAATATCGCTCGATGAGTTTGATACTATTTGAGATTGAAAATTGATGAGTAAGTTTTAGATAGTTGGATAACATAAGGTTAATGACAGAAATGAGGACCTTAAGAATAGTGGATTTAAATGTGGGAATAATAGGAGACTTGGTAACCTTTGTGGGATAGGCTTTAGGTACTTGAAACTACGACGTGAGATGTGTCGGCGGCCTATATTATATATTATTCGGAGACTTAAAGATGTAAAAATTGGAATAACGGTATAGGAATATAGTATGTACCTTATTTAATATTCTTAGATATCTAAGTGGTGTGATTGCTTAGTATATGGACTTATGTGTATAACATACCTACCATACTTGCTATCACAGGAGGTCGGCTTTTGAACTGGGCCATCTAATCCTTGTGTGCCTATGGGGGGATTTAGATTGGTACCTTATGGACATAGGGCTGTGAATGATTTATTTGTGAGTTAATAAGTCAGCTGACCATGGGAGCGTAGGTATGTGCGTGATCCATGGGTATGTGAACTATGTTCGCCTCCATTATGTGTGATTGTTTCTTATTGAAACGGTTCTTGAGAGATTCGGAATACGTTGTCTTTATGTACGTGATGTATTGGGATTCGATAGCAGAGTATGTGTGATCGCAGCTTAGCCTAGGTGTGCCCTTATTGTATATCTATGATGAGATTAATATACTGGAAATTGTAATATATTTTTTTAATTAAAGTGTAAATGTGAATACTTGGGACATTTTTAGTAGAGTTAAAAATGGGAAATTCATATAATAATTATATTAGGTAAATCTGAGAAATAAAAAGGAAGACTCACAGTTTATATTTAAATGTCTGGTACCGACCCTTTTAATATATCATAAAGTCAGGTGGTGAAATAGACTAGTAGTTAGTGACATAACTTGGAGAGGTTATTGATACGTTAGGAGTGCACAATTAGTTAAGAGGTGAGGAACTCATGTGAGTGCACGTAACTAACATGTATTTTATATTCACTGTTTAATGTTATTAAACACCTGCTATATTTTAAACTGTTTTCACCTCGGGCTCTGACCCGTTTTCTTTCAAATCTATTTTCTTGTAAAAAGCTTTTAGGTGCCCAGCCACAGGGACACCAAGCTTAGGAGTTCCATTCCAGTGGCATGCTGTAGCTGTTGTGGAAGTTACAGGACCTCGATAATAGACACCTCCACTTTCTACATTGACTCCATTTCAGATTTCTTCAGTTGTTAGGGCATGTCGCCCCAGTTCTTTTAGAGACTGTTTTATCATACTCAGTTTATTTCAATGTTGGAGTTAATTAATTAATTATTCAGACTTTGTATTTGGTTTTAGTCAGTATTTGGATTATTCAGAGGAGTGTTCCTCCAGACTCATTTTATTCCATTATTATTCTATTGTGATTGTGATGTGATTGTGTTACCTTTAGCTCATAATTTAATTCGGTGCATGTTAATCTAAGTAAATTAAAATTGACATCTCACCTTTTTAAAATATTAGGTGGCTAGTAATTGTTTAAATAAACGTTTTCGACAGTGATGCTATGAACTGAACCAACTTGATATTTTGTATTAATTTGAATAAAGGAGTAGCTAACCGGTATTTAATTAGTCGGGATGTCACAGGTGGTATCAGAGCATCAGGTTCTAGTGTCCTTAGGATCTGCACGGCTTGTTATGTCTCCGCGTAGCGTTCTTTGATATACAACCCTATATTTTAGGATTGTTGTACTCTTTTGTGTATCTTTCGCTCTTCATCTATTTTGAGATAATAACTGTGAACTTATAAGACTTCTCTCTCATTTCAGATGCCTCCACGACGTGCACAGAGAGTTCCCAGGGATACTCAGCCCGAGCCACAACCTGCACCAGTTCTGGGTTCTATGAATGCCGCAGGGGTTTCCGCCATTGTAGCCCAAGCGGTAAATATCGCCTTAGCAGTTGTACAATAGGCACCACCTCAGGCGCTGGTGGTAGACCCGGTCCAGGTTCATGCATTCTCGTCTACTTAGGAACGTGTTCGTGATGCCTTTAAGAAGGCACACCCTCCGGAGTTTGCAGGTAGCTCCGACGTCGTTATGTCCAAGCAGTGGAAGAAGGACATCCAAAGACACTTGAGGATGTATGAGTGTACGGAGGTACAGAGACATATACTGGCTACTTTTAAGCTGGTAGGGTCAGCGTTGCAGTGGTGGGAGTCCATTACCACCGCGAAGGAGAGAGATGTTCTTACCATTCAGGAGTTCTGGGTGCGGTTTGACCGCAAGTACTTTCCCTCAGCAGTTCATATCGAGATGAGGAGGAAGTTGATGAACCTCAAGCAGGAGGGGAAGACAATGGCCGAGTATGAGGCCGAGTTCACCAATCTTCTGAACATCGTTCCCGATGAGATTCTGACCGAAGAGAAGAAGATACATAAATTCATGGATGGATTGACTTGGAGCATCCGTCAGCACTTGCTGGGAATCTCTCATTGGCCACTTATTCTGATATGGTTAACGCAGTACTGCTTCACTTCCAAGACCACCGCTTCCACTTGTCAGAGGGTAAGCAATCAGGAGAGTCCAATCATCAGGGAAGGACAGGGGGAATAGTGCCAGTGGGGCACAGTCAGCTCAGGGTCAGCACAGGCAGAGTGATCAGAGTTCCCAGCAGGGGAATTCTAAGAGATTTCGATCTCAAGGTTTCAAAAATGGTCAGGGAGGTTTTCGTCATGGCCATCAGGGTCAGCACGGTCAGCAGGGTCAGCATGGCCAACAACAGCATTTTCAGTAAGGCCAGCATGGCCATGGGAAGAATGGCAACGGCCACCAGGGTCGTGGGTAGCAGGGTCAGAGAAGGGTAAACTTTGCGGGGAAATGTTTTATTTGCGACAAGATTGGCCACAAACTCCAGGAGTGTCCTGAAAGGGGCAGGGCCCCGCAACAGCAGTAGGGTGCTCAACACGAGCCCTAGAGACCTATGTTTCCCGCCGCCCTCCCAGCACCACCACAGATACCAGCTTTACCACCCATCCCAGCAGTCCCACTCCAGCAGGGAAAGCTTCAATACGAACGTGTTTATCAGCTCCAGCAGGCCACAGTCCTACATGATCCACCTACTATTGAGGGTATGTTCTCTATTCAGGGGACTATGGGACGTATTTTATTTAATACGGGGGCCACACATTGTTTTATTGCCATGAGATTTACACGCACTATAGGATTATTAGACACTGCGGAGAGTATGGTTACATGCATAGATTCACCATTGAGTAAGGGTTCTATGATTTTCCTTATATGTAGAGGTGTGGGTATCGAGATCGGTAGGTTTACTTTACCTGCTGATATGTTAGTGTTAGATATGACTGAGTACGATGCTATCATTGGCATGGATTGGCTAGTTGCGTATCGAGCCATGATTGATTGTTTCAGCAGGAGTATTATTTTTGCCATACCCGGACAAGAGATGTTCCTAGTGACGATGCCTCGTCCTGAGGGAGGATCGTCCACTCATTTGTACTATATAGAGGAGGAAACCTCTAAGGAAGTGGTGATACCTCTCTATTCAATACCATTTTTAGGGAATTTGTTGATGTATTCTAGGATATTCCAAGATTACCTCCTAGTAGAGAGATAGACTTTGTTATCGATTTGATGTCGGGCACTCGACCTATAGCCCGTGCCCCTTACCATATGGCTCCAGCGGAGATGAGAGAGATACGGGATTAGATAGAGCAACTATTGGGTCAGGGGTTTATTCGTAGGAGTACTTCCCCATGGGGTTCCCCTGTGCTGTTCGTAAAGAAGAGGGATGGATCTTTGAGGTTATGTGCAGATTATCGGGAGTTGAATAAAGTCACGATACGGAATAAGTATCCGTTGCCCCGAATCGATGACTTATTGACCGGTTGAGAGGATCTTCCTTCTTCTCAAAGATTGACTTGCGATCGGGATACCATCAGTTGTGTATCAGGGAACAGTACGTCTCGAAGACTGCTTTCTTGATGAGATATGGTTCCTATGAGTTTCGAGTTATGCCTTTTGGCCTAACCAATGCCCCAACTGTGTTTATGGACTTGATGAATAGGGTATTCAGAGAGTTCCTAGACCAGTTCGTCATCGTCTTCATTGATGACATTCTGGTTTACTCCCAGACAGAGGAGGAACACACCGAGCACTTGAGGCAGGTTTTACAGACGCTGCATCAGAACGAACTTTATGCAAAGTACGAGAAGTGTGGGTTTTGGCTGAAGGAAGTTCAGTTTTTGGGGAACATAATTTCAGACAAGAGGATATCTATTGATCCGGGAAAGTATCCGCGGTGAGGGAGTGGGGATAGCCCACGACATCGACTGAGATCCGTAGTTTCTTGGTCCTAGCAGGATACTACATGAGGTTTATTCGGGGTTTCTCAAAGATAGCGGGTCCTTTGACACATCTGACTCGCAAAGGTGTGCCATTCATCTGGAGCGATGCCTGTCAGTTGGCATTCGATGAGTTGAAGGAAAAGTTGACCTTAGCGCCGGTGTTAGCATTGCCCAGACCGGGAGTTGAGTATCTAGTCTTCACCGATGCGTCCTTATAAGGACTTGAAGGTGTACTACAACAGGAGAGTCAGGCCATAGCTTATGCTTCCCGTAAGCTTAAGCCTCACGAGAAGAATTACCCCACCCATGACTTGGAGTTAGCAGCAGTTGTATTTGCTCTTCGGATTTGGAGACATTATCTCCTGGGGGAGAAATTCCGTTTATTCACGGACCACAAGTCCCTACAATACCTCTTCACGCAGAAGGAATTAATTATGCGTCAACTAAGATGGCTTAAGTTCGTGAAGGATTATCAATTCGATATCCAGTACCACCTGGGAAAGGCTAACGTGGTAGCAGACGCGTTGAGCCGTAGGCTAGTAGGTGAGTTGGCCGAAGTGTGGAGAGCAAAGTGGAAGGAGTTGGAGCACCAGGATGCAGTGGCCCGATCATTCATGTCGGTAATGACCAGGCAAATGATTCGTTTTGTCAAGAGCAGATAGTTCATTTACTAACAGAGGGAGCCGAGTCCTATACCGTTGGTTCAGACGGGGGCTTATGCTTCAATGGGAGACTGGTTGTCCCTGAAGGGGAAGACTTGTGACACGAGGTTATGACAGAGTCGCACGGTTCACGGTTCATGATACATCCTGGTGGGGAAAAGATGTTCCAGGATATGAGGCGACAGTACTGGTGGAGCGGGATGAAGAGAGATATTGTCGAGTTCATTTCCAAATGTGCCACTTGTCAACTGGTAAAGGTGGAACTTCAGAGACCGGTAGGACTTCTACAGCCGTTAGAGGTTCCTATGTGGAAATCGGAAAGCATTTCCATGGACTTTATCACGGGGTTACCTACTTCGCAGAGGGGTCACGACTCATATGGGTAATCGTGGATAGGTTGACCAAAGTTGCTCAATTTCTGCCAGCTCGGACAGACTACACTACGGGACAATATGCCCAGATTTTCATAGCGGAGATAGTGAGACTTCACGGGGTGCCTCTCAATATCGTATCTGATCGAGATAAGATATTTGTTTCACGATTTTTGGAGAGTTTCCAGGAGGCTATGGGTACGGAGCTACGACTAAGTACGACATATCACCCGTAGACAGATGGACAAACCGAGCGGACGAATCAGATGTTGGAGGACATGTTGCGTATGTGCATGCTAGACTTTGGAGGTGGTTGGGAGCAGTACCTTCCACTGGTGGAGTTTGCTTATAATAATTCCTACCAGTTCACTATTGGCATGGATCCATTCGAGGCGTTATATGGTAGACCTTGTCGTTCCCCAGCATGTTGGCTAGAGGTGGGGGATAACAAGCTTCTTGGACCGGAGGTGATTCAGGATACCTCGGCGAGGATAGAGATGATACAGAGCCGTATTCGGGTAGCTCAGGACCGACATAAGAGTTATGTCGATGCCAAAAGATTCTTTAGAGAGTTCATGGTGGGGGATCAAGTATTACTCAGAGTATCTCCGATGAAAGGGATTATACGTTTCGAGAAGAAGGGGAAATTGGCACCTAGATACGTGGGCCCATTTCCTATCATCGAGTGGATTGGGCCAGTAGCGTATAGACTTGGGTTACCGGAACACTTGCATAAAATTCATGACGTGTTCCATATTTCCTCGCTAAGGAGATATCTTACGGACGATTTGACCCATAATCATATTGCTTTAGAGGACACCGACCTTTAGCCTGATAGTTCCAACGAGGAGGGGCCGATTGCTATTCTGGACCACAGCGAGAGGAAGCTGAGGTCGAAGATAGTACCGTTAGTACGTGTTCAGTGGCGGCATCATAATGCCGAGGAGTCCACATGGGGGCGCAAGGATGAGATGCGCTCGCGTTATCCAGAGCTATTTTTTCCAGGTATACCTTAGTTCCGAATTTTGGGATGTAATTCTGTTATTAGGGGGGAAGTATGTAATACCCCGTAATTTTATTGATTTTTATTTAATGAATTAATTAAATTAAATGAGAATTAATTGGAACTTAATCCGGATTTAAATACTAGCAAGAGGCAAGTTGGTATATGATTATGATGATAATATTGAATATTACTGGGTATATATGGTAATATATGAGTATTGAAAGTATTAAAATTGTCAAAAGTTAAATACGACGATTTGGGAAATTAAGTTGGGACGCGCGCGCTAGTCGCGTCAGAGATTAATTGAATTTGGTTTAAAAAGTAAAATATATTTTTATTAACTGTATGGCCATTTGAGTGCGCCAACGTGTCTGGAAGGATCAAGATAGTCAGAAAACACTAGCCGGGGGTTTAGTTTGGGTCCCGGGGCATTTTTAGGCCAAACCGACAACCCGGAAGAGTATTTTGGTAATTTTAAAAATTAAGGAATTGAGACCCACGAATTTTAGAGTTTAATTATATATTATTAGAAAAGCCATTAAGGACATTATCAGCCAAAAACAGGAGAGTGGGCTACGGGAGTCAGAGAGAAGTTAGAGAAAAGTTTCAAAAGGGTTCCAAACCAAAACCACCACCCACCACCACCGTTTTCGACGAAATTGTGACCGGAAAGAAGAGAGAACCAGCCCTTGAACACCAGCAACAACTCAGAACATCAAACTTAATGCAAGTGATTTGGTTTCATTAGTTCAATGAATATTTCCTCCAAGCTTAGTGTAGAAATTAATGATTGTCTTGAAAGATTTGATGAAAAACCCAACGAATTTGATGTAAAACTCTAAACTTTGGTTAAAAATTATATGTAGATCTGTTTTGGACGAATTGAGTACCCCAAATATAACTTTTGATGATTTAAAAATGAATTAAAGAGGAGATTTATCAATGTTCTTGAAGAGAATAGAAAACTAGGGTTTTTATTGAAGTATTGATCCATATAATGCCAATGATTGATGATTAAAAGGTTTTGGAACGTTAACAATGATGTATTTTGGTTGTATAATGAGCCTATAATGTTAGATTAGATTTTCATACCCTGTAATGAAGTTTTGAGACAAGTTTGGATTAAAAAATGAAGCAGGCCGTAGCCTACCTGGTGCATTCGATCGATCGATACTCCCCGATCGATCGACCACCATCGATCGATCGATACTCCCAGGTAGATCGATCGACCTTCCTAGAATCATTTTTATTTTTCCTTTGTTCTATTTTAACCATTTTGACCCTAGATAGTTATTGGTGGGGACCTTGTGAATACTCTTAGATTCAAGGAAGACCAGTAGGTATATTTGTGAGACTCGAATTATAATCAGAAGAAAAATTAGGAATTATATTAAACTTAATAAGGCTCGACGAGTGTGATACTATTTGAGATTGAAAATTGATGAGTAAGTTTTAGATAGTTGGATAACATAAGGTTAATGATAGAAATGAGGACCTTAAGAATAGTGGATTTAAATGTGGGAATAATAGGAGACTTGGTAACCTTTGTGGGATAGGTTTTAGGTACTTGAAACTACGACGTGAGATGTGTCGGCGGTCTATATTATATATTATTCGAAGACTTAAAGATGTACAAATTGGAATAACGGTATAGGAATGTAGTATATACCTTATTTAATATTCTAAGATATCTAAGTGGTGTGATTGCTTAGTATATGGACTTATGTGTATGCCATACCTACCATACTTGCTATCACAGGAGGTCAGCTTTCGAACTGGGCCATCTAATCCTTGTGTGCCTACGGGGGGATTTAAATTGGTACCTTAAGGACATTGGGCTGTGAATGACTTATTTGTGAGTTAATAAGTCAGCTGACCATGGGAGCGTAGGTATGTGCATGACCCATGGGTATGTGAACTATGTTCGCCTCCATTATGTGTGATTGTTGCTTATTGAAACGGTACTTGAGAGATTCGGAATACGTTGTCCTTATGTACGTGATGTACCGGGATTCGATAGCAGAGTATGTGTGCACCGCAGCTTAGCTTAGGGGTGCCCTTTTTGTATATCTATGATGAGATTAATATACTGAAAATTGTAATAGATTTTTGTATTAAAGTGTAAATGTGAATACTTGGGGCATTTTTAGTAGAGTTAAAAATGGGAAATTCATATAATAATTATATTAGGTAAATCTGAGAAATAAAAAGGAAGACTCACAGTTTATATTTAAATGTCTGGTACTGACCCTTTTAATATATCGTAAAGTCAGGTGGTGAAATAGACTTGTAGTTAGTGACATAACTAGGACAAGTTACCGATACGTTAGGAGTGTACAATTAGTTAAGAGGTGAGGAACTCATGTGAGTGCACGTAACTAACATGTATTTTTTATTCACTGTTTAATGTTATTAAACACTTTCTATATTTTAAACTATTTTTACCTCGGGCTCTGACCCATTTGATTTCAAATCTATTTTCTTGTAAAAACCTTTTAGGTGCCCAGCCACAGGGACGCCAAGCTTAGGAGTTCCATTCTAGTGATGTGATGTAGCTGCTGTGAAAGTTACAAGACCTCGATAGTAGACGCCTCCACTTTCTACATTGACTCCATTTCAGAGTTCTTCTGTTGTTAGGGAATGTTCCCTCACTTCTTTTAGAGACAGTTTTATCATACTCAGTTTATTTCAGTGTTGGAGTTAATTAATTAATTATTCAGAGTTTGTATTTGGTTTTATTCAGTATTTGGATTATTCAGAGGAGTGTTCCTCCAGACTCATTTTATTCCCTTATTATTCTATTGTGATTGTGATGTGATTGTGTTACCTTTAGCTCATAATTTAATTGGGTGCATGTTAATCTAAGTAAATTAAAATTGACATCTCACCTTTTTAAAATATTAGGTGGCTAGTAATTGTTTAAATAAACATTTTCGACAGTGATGCTATGAACTGAACCAACTTGACATTTTGTATTAATTTTAATAAATGAGTAGCTACTTGGTATTTAATTAGTCGGGGTGTCACAGGTGGTATCAGAGCATCATGTTCTAGTGTCCTTAGGATCTGCACGGCTTGTTATGTCTCCGCGTAGCGTTCTTTGATATAGAGCCCTATATTTTAAGATTGTTGTACTCTTTTATGTATCTTTCACTCTTCAGCTATTTTGAGATAATAACTGTGAACTTATAAGACTTCTCTCTCATTTTATATGCCTCCATGACGTGCACAGAGAGTTCCCAAGGATGCTCAGCCCGAGCCACAGACTACACCAGTTCAGGGTTTCATGAATGCCGCAGAGGTTTCCGCCATTGTAGCCCAAGCGATAAATGCCGCCTTAGCAGTTGTACAACAGAAACCACCTCAGGCGCCGGTGGTAGCCCCGGTCCTGGCTCATGCATTCTCGTCTGCTTGGGAACGTGTTCGTGATGAATTTCAGAAGGCACACCCTCCGAAGTTTAGGCGACACTTAAAACGAATGAAATTAAGTGTTTAGGCGACACTTAAAACGCATAATACTAAAGGAAAAGAATAGTGTATTCATGCCTGTGAAGATTGTGTTGAAAATCTGATTAAAAATTTGGATTCCTCTCGAAAAATTAGCAAAGAAGTGTTCTTGAATCAATCTTGATTAAGCCCCAATTAAGCCTGCCAAAACTTGTGATAAAAAACTTGATTATGAAGAAGGTTGATGATTATGAGTGAGAGGAAAAATATTTGGAAGTGTTCTCTGGTGAAAAACTTGAGAAAAAGTGATTATGAGAAGCCCCCCTACGGATTAACAAGGTTATATAGTGATTAGGAGTCCTAATCCTACGCAGGGCAGGATTTCTGGGACCATCAATCGATCTATGACAATCATCGATCGATCGATCATGCGTAAAATCTGACAGTTTCCTAAAAAAGACCATAAGGCAAAATATTAAAAAAATCATATAAAATCCGTTTCAATTCCGCTTGAAGTTTTATTGTTCTAAAATCATAACAAACATATTTCGCCAATAAAAATGATTAAATTCAAAAATTTATTTTTCTCGAATATTCTAATTAATTAATTAAACTAAATTAATAAAAACAAGCGGTGTTACATGGGGTGGCTCTTTTTAGCAACGTGAACCACATCTTTATGACTATTAATATTCTTCGCGGTCTGGATTTATTTAAGTAGTTGAGCCAGAGGTTAATCAAGCTTGTTTATAGAATAGTTTAAGAGAAACTATTTAAAAGACTTCAATAGTGATTGGAGCACGAAATCAATTGGGTTTACCCATCGATTTTAGATCCAAGCACCTCCAGTTCCCCTAATATGGACATCATCTTTAGAACATGCTCGCGTACAAGAGTACACTGAAGCGTCTTAGTGTTGACCAACCTTGCCATAACATCTAACCTTGCGGCTCGGTAACGTTCCTCAAATATATTTGTGAGGTTCATAATCATGTCGTAAGAAGTAGACATTTGCTGATGTTGGTGCGACAACACATTAATGATAAAGGCATATATGTAGGAACAAGTTATCTGATCAGCCTTTAGCCACCTCTAGTAGGCTTGGAGATCCATTTTTATGTGCCCCTTCCTCTGGCTTGGCAGGGCAAACCTCTGCCAAGACAAACATAAATTCCATAGCAGTTAGGACAATATGTAGTTCATGCCAATTAAGTTGTTATCCTTTAAGATACAAACAAGTGGGTTAAATGATGTTCCCATTTTGAAATCTGAGAATCATAAAATTTTGAAAATCGAGTTAATTTCAAAAATTTAACATGAGAATTTAACTTTGTTTTAATTTTTAAGTGGCTCCCTCATGGCCATTATAAAGTAAAACTTGCTAGACGTCCTAGTTCCCATATGGATTGAGATTTCTCGTGAGGAGCTTAAATCACCCAATCTTGAACTAAGTGTGTACCCAAACAATTCCGGAACCTCTACCCAACATAATTGAATAGTCAGCGACTTTTGGTCCCATAATTAATGGCATTGACTCCGTAGATGAGGATATCATTGATTATGTCTATGTTTATACCATCGGTTCATTCCTCGAATTAAAACCACGCGTGATGAACTTTCCCATAGGGGGATCGAACTCACTCACATTAAAATTATTGTAACTATCATTTAAGAGTTTTAATGAATCCTTGATGCCTTGATTAATTCCAATTGAGGGGGCAACCTAACTAACTCGAGGAATTAATTACATTACTGATTAATTAAAACAGGATGGAAACCGTGGGGTTTATATTGAAACCCCTCCCCCACTTAGTATTTTAAAACTTTGAGGGTTTTTGAAAAAAATATTTATTCAATTCCAAAGGACCGAATTTAAACTCTTGGTAATTTCCAAATTTACTTATGTAAATTAAATATCGTGATCTCATTTTTAATTTTTTTAAAATAAAAAATAATTAAAAAAATTTCAAAATTAAAATTCAGGAAATCTCAATTTAAATTCATACCTTAAACTTTAATTACCCCGATTTAATTTAATTTAGAAAAGAATAAAACACAACACATATGCTCATAGAAAATCAATTATCTAGGCCAGTCTCAAAATAATAATCCATGTCGTATAATAAAATCGTGTATTTTAAAATTTTCAATTAATTATCACCCGAATTATGAGACAATAAAATAATAAGACAAGGGCAATTAAATAAATAAACACGATAAAATAAAAAAATACACTAAATTCCCTTTCTACCAAGACCTAGACTTATTCTAGGAGAAAATCGCTTAAAGTTCAAGACTGCTTGTTATAGAAGACTTCCATAAGGGTAAGTGTCCAACTTGAAGTAGACTTCTTCACACAATTTTTTTTATGGTCTTGATCATTAAAATTTGATCCTCTAATGTCAATAGATAATATGGGGAAGAACCACCACGAAAACACTACAGGAAACCACTTGTGACAACCCTGTAAAATTTAATACTAGATTATGAGGCCTAATACAAAATCACGAGAATCAAACAATTGAATATCATTCCAAGAATGACTGTAAATAAAAAAAAATCATAAAGTGAATAATTGTACATAAGTAAGAGGAAAACCCATACACGTTTGATACCATTACTTATAATAACGAATGAAGATACCAATAAGAGATCGGGGTGTAAGTGACAACAACGTCCTAAATCCTGGGAAATATTAAATTCACAACGTTAGTAGCAAGCCCTATTAGAATAAAATTTTAATTGAATTAGGCTACCATATTACTATGCATCTTTCTCTGTTATTATAGTTGTTTTTAGGTTTATCCCAAGCTCAAATAACCCTAAATATCTCATAAGTTAAGTCCCAAGACGAAGTCATCCCATGATTAAGTATTATCCATCTCCATTGAATATAACTAATAGATTTCAATTAATTCTACACTCAATATTACCAGTGTATAATAACATAAGTAAAGACATTCCATAAGTCCACTATTAACATCAATAAGATCCCATCCATGTACATAGTAATATACGGCTCAATTCCGGCCCACACACAATGAAGATCTACATAATACCTTTGGGAACTCTCACGTCCTACTAGGTAGAGTTATAGGTTATCCCACTGCTATAACCCCAAAATATCTACAAGGGATCATCACTACGCCTTAACATAATTCATATTGCCCCATACCCAAGGCCATATGATAGAGTTTTTCCATATTATCACCGTGGGAGAATACAAGTATAATAGTCACGTAGCATCCCAGGTAAACTAATAAAGGTAAATCCCATCTAATATTCGGGGTACTAATCAATGTCACACATGCCCCATAAGAATATCCCCTTTAGTAGGTAATACTACAAGGACTCAAGACTAGGTATGTTGTAAATAAAATACAATAATAGTAAAGCCTACCGTATAGAGGTTACCAAGTCTATACAAAAATCTATTACATTACAAATTTCCATAATGTTAATTATTATGTTCCAACATCAATTTCAAAAGTTATAATCAATAAGATTCTTATACTCCTACAAGGATAATGAATCCTCAAAGTCATTCTAAATTATCCTCATTTCCCAAACTAACTTCGAATAAGATATAAACCAACTTCGATCCAAACGAAGATGGTCGATCGATCGATTAATGGTCTCAGTGTTCATCTTCCTATAGTTAAAAGATTGAAACCCTTAAACCTCCATTAACGTATACCAAGCTTCTTAAACCGAATATAATTCAATATCGTATATATATATATATATGTGTGTGTGTGTGTGTGAAATATTATCAATTCAAACCTAAATCTAAATATTTTACGCAATTCTAAAAGGATTTAAAGGGTAATTTCCAAATTAAGTTAAGAACCCTATATTCTAGATAATCCAATCAACTTGATTAAATTGTCTATTAATTCAAACCAATAATATGGGGCTTTTGAAGCTTAAACATAATAAAAGCGATTACTTTCATTATAGAACAATTTCCATTAAAATTCAAGTAAAAATCCTCAAAAATCAGCTATGTCATTAGTTTAATTTATTATCTTAATTAATCAATTTATGACACAACTAATTCTAACCTTCAATTCAGATTTATATGTGATTTAATTCAAATTCATATGAATGGGAATATAATAAACGAACCTAATTAAAATCAGATCCTAATTAAACTTGTCTTAATCCCAATTTAAGAAGAAATAATTCCCAATTCCTTCTCTTCTCTTTAGCCTTAGGAATCCTTCCCAATTTTAATTTTTGAAATAATAAAACCCTAATGACCTAATAAGACTGATATCAACTGATCTCCCATGATATTATGTTAAGCCCCGACACGGGTAACATCTAATTGGATAAAAAAATATCTATGATAAGTCTAAAACCTAGTCCAAATTTTATACTAACCTATGAGCCTTAAAACCCAACCTTTTAAGGTGATCGATCGATCGATGGATGAGCTATTATGTCGGGACTGGTACTCTTCTTCCTCTTGGGGTTTCACCAAAAATATCTATTATCATCCCGAAACTTCATGGAACTTTATAAAACTTGGCAAAACACTAAAATCAACCCTCATACATGAATATATGGGTTTAAAAACATCATAGCCCCTCTTTATTTCCTCCATAAACATCGATAATGAAATAATTATGAATTTAAATTATTATATCCATATTGATCTAATAGATAAAAAATAACTGCAGATAAACCACTGTAGGGTCCCTTCATATAGAAAATAAATGTATAACCATGATGGAAGGGTTATATACAAAGAGTCTTTGCAAAACTATGTTAGTATGGAAGCATACACAAATATAAACCATTCCCATAACATGCAAACCTAGGGTTTTATTATTTGGACAACATGGACCTTTCCATTGGATGATTAATCTAAACTAAAGGCCTTGATACCAATTATTGGGGGGGGGGGGGGGGGGGGGTATATGAAAAATAAGATTTTTTTCAGCCATAAAACTTTGATTAATCAAACATAGGAAAGGTAAAACCAAAACTAGGATTGAAGAACAAGATTAGGGTTTAGAACACAATACCTTTACGATTTGTTGCACATAAAATACAAGAATAGTAAAGCCTACTGTATAGAGGTTACTAAGTCTTTATAAAAATCTATTACATTACAAATTTCCATGATATTAGTTATTCGGTTCCAACATCAATTTCGAAGAATCTAATCAATAAGGTCATATACTCCTACATGGAAAACGAATCCTCAAAGTCATTCTAAACTATCCCCCATTTCCAAAACTAACTCCAAGCAAGATATAAACCAACTTTGATCCAAATAGGTATAGTCAATCGATCGATATTCTCGGTGTTCATCTTCCTCCTAGTTACGGGATTAAAACCCTTAAACCTCCATTAACGTATACCAATCTTCTCAATCCAGAATGTAATTCAATCTCCTTCATATATATATATGACATATTATCAATTCAAACCTATATCTAAACATTTTACACAGTTCTAAAGGGATTTAAAGGGTAATTTTCAAATTAAGCTAAGAACCATAGATTATGGATGATACATTCAACTTGATTCAATTGTCCATTGATTCAAACCAGTAATATGGGGATTTTGAAGCTTAAACAAAATAAAACTGATTACTACTCATGCTAGAACAAACTCCATTACAATTCAAATAAAAATCCTCCAAAATCAACTGTGTCATTAGTCTAATTTTGTATCTTAATTAATCAATTTATAACTTAATTAATTATAACTTTCAATTCAAATTTATATGTGATTTAGGACTAGTGGGGGTTCTTTCCCTCTTTAATAAAAAAAATCATATTCATATTCATATGAATATAATAAACAAACCTAGTTAAAATTAAATCCTAATTAAACTTGCCTCAATCCTAATTTGTGAAGAAATTATTCCCAATTTCTCTTTATTCTTTATTTTCTCTTAAAGTCTCTCCTCTTTATCATTTGTAAGCCTTCCTAATTTTAATTTGTGAAATAATAAAACTAATGACCTTACAAGACTTATCTCCCACGAAATTATGTCAAACTCCTATATGGGCTTCATCTAATTAGGTCCAACAACATCTTTAATAAGTTCAAAACCTAGTCCAAACTATAACTAACCTATGGGCCTTAAAACCCAATCTTTTAAGGTGTAATCGGACATTCTACACGTCCCTGAAGTCACTCCAATTATTTTATTAGCATCATTATTTTTATTTGTTAAATAATTATTATTTTATCACCGTATATTACATTCAATTCAATTTCAAATAAACATAATTTGTCATGACGTCATGAGTCACAACAAATAAATGTACATAATAATTCACATGTATAAATACACACAATTAGTTACATATATAATTTATTTAATTTACTATAATTTAAGGGCATAATTATTCACAAATATATTTATTTAATAACCTATATATTACGGGTTATTACATTCTCCCCCCCTAAAACGTGAAATTTGGTACTCGAAATTCAAATTCATTATTCCTATACTCAAAAATCTAGTAATACCTAGCCCATAACATCCTCATAATCTATACACAATATCTACTTGTTCATTGACCTAATACATACTAAGGCCCGTTGTCGTAAATCACATTCGGCTAACCCTCAATGAACTAGTTTAATCGTTGAAAAATTAAGTAGCCTCGCAAGAACTTCCTCTTTTATGTAATACCATTATGAACCCAGCTTACATGGAGCTTAAATGACACCAAGACCCACTATATGCTCGACCTCACTTTTAAAAAAAGGTTGGCTCAGGTACCAGCCTGCTCAGCCAGCCTCAATGGAAAGTTGTCCCCCTCCAGTGCATTTATTCGCTCACACTACACGGACGTGCTCACCCATGTAGCTGATAAACTTCTCACTGGTCACATGGATATAAGGGAATGTGGTTATTACGTGTTTATTACTTGCACGCACATCATAAATGCATGCTTGGAATCCAAGGCATATCAGTTTGTTATTTATAAGTTATCATATTTGTGATGGTGTAATTGCCTGACCTATAAAGGCAGTTCACATGTCCCTTAAATGTTCTCCTAAAAAAATCACCTATAAATAGAGGGTAAACCCACCCAAAAAAGGGACTAAATCATTTGTAATCACAACAACCCTAATTGTACACCTGATAACAAAAAAAAGAGTTAGCAATACCCGTGGATGTAGGTTTCCATATTTGGCCAAACTATGTAAAAATATTTTTTCATTCTCGTTGTCTCTTATCCCATTCTCCTTATTATTCACCCTCTCAGTTATTATTCATTTATTTACTATCTCCATTTTTGGATGATAACAGTACCCATATTTGCCTCTCCTCCGCACTGACTATGAGAAGATGAGTTCAATTGGTATCGGCCTCGTCCTGTCCATTAGTGTGAAAAGGGACGATGTATCAGAATGTCAACTTCCCTTCGTAATCCGATTCAAAGTTTACATCCTTGAGGAGGTCTTCAAAACTACTTGACCTACCTGTTGTGACCCCAAATCATACGTTTGTTCATCTCAACATTTTCCTTTGTCTGCTCTGACAATTTTCTTATGCTCTAATATAAACACCACTTCGTCTGAAGTGCTTCGAACACATTCCCAAATAACAACTTACTAACTCATATCTCTTAATCACTTCGCCAATCTAACTAAAATATTCCTAACTAATTCTATCTCCTGATTTGAACCATTGAACCCGAAAATCTTAGTACAAAACGATGGTTACACTCTCCCACATTTATACTTATATTTCAAATACTGTAACACTCCAAATGTTTTTAGGTCTCCACCTTCTATATTGGCAGGATCACCCTTCAGACAAGAACTATGCTCATAATTTCTTTGTCGCAATTACTAAATATCCAACAGCTTATGGACTATAAAGTGAACTAGAAATAAGCTCCTCGACCAAAACTATCTCTCATAGTTTGTCACCCTCTATTACAAACCTCCATTGAAAATAACCCTTTATTTCATCGAATGATGAAAGGTACTTCGCCCAATTATGATTCTTACCCTGTCTCTCGGTAAAGCTTCAATACTTGGGTGTAAACCACTCCAAACATTATTTTGGGTGTAACGACCACCATTGATATAAATGCTTCTTCTTTATCAATTTGTTATCTTTAAACTCCATGATGAACTCATCACAACAAGATACTTCTATTTACTTATCGAATAGGTCGTTGATACGTGGAAATGAGCACTTATTTCGCATTGCGACCTTGTTGTCACATGGATATAAGGGAATATGGTCGTTCCGTGTTTATTACTTGCACGCACATCAGAAATGCCTGTGTGGAATCTAAGACATATCAGTTTGTTATTTATAAGTTATCATATTTGTGCAGGTGTAATTGTCTGGCCTATAAAGTCAATCCACGTCTCCCTAAGATATTCTCCTAAAAAATCACCTATAAATAGAGGGCAAACCCACCTGAAAAAGGGACTAAATCATTATGTAATCACAACACCCCTAATTGTACACCTGATAACAAAGAAATAGTTAGCAACACCCGTGGATGTAGGTTTCTATCTTTGGCCAAACCATGTAAAAATATGTTTCATTCTAATTGTTTCTCATCCCCATTATCCTTATTATTCATCTTCTCAATTATTATTATTCATTTATTTGCTATCTCCTTTTTTTGGATGATAACAGTACCCATATCACCCTCTCCCCCACACTGACTATGAGATGGTGAGTTCAATTGGTATCATCCTCATCCTATCCATTAGTGTGAAAAGAACCCATGTATTAGAATGTCAACTTCCCTTCGTAATTCTACTTCACAGTTTCCATCCTCGGGGAGGTCTTTAAAAGTATTTGACTGACTTTTGTGACCCAAAATCATACTTTTGTTCATCTCAACATTTTCCTTTGTCTGCTTTGGCAATTTTCTTACGCTCTAATAAAAACACCACTTCTTGTGAAGTGTTCCGAACACATTCCTAAATAACAACTAGCTAACTCATAGCTATTAGTAACTTCGTCAAACTAACTCAAATATTCCTATCTAGTTCTATTTCCTCTTTTGAACCATTGAATCTGAAAATATTAATGTAAGACGATGGTTGAACTCTCACACATATATACTTATATTTCAAATACTGTAACACTTCAAATGTTTTCAGGTCCCCACCTTCTATATTGGGAGGATCACCCTTCAGACACAAACTATGCTCATAATTTCTTTGTTGCACTGATACTATGAACTCTTCAAATTAATAAATATCTAATAGCTTATGGATAATAAAGTGAATAGAAATAAGCTCCACGACCCAAACTACCTCTCATAGCTTGGTACCCTCTACTTTCATCGAACGATGAAAGGAACTTCTCCCAATTACGATTCTTACACCATCTCTCGACAAAACTACAATGCTTGGGTGCAAAACACTCCAAGCATAATTTTGGGTGTAACGACCACTATTGATATAAATGGTTCTTCTTCATCAATATGTCATCTTTAAACTCCATGACGAACTCATCACAACAATATACTTCTATTCACTTGATCGAACATATCGTTGACACATGGCAATGAGCACTTATTTCGCATTACGACCTTATCGATTAAGTTTGAGGTCCAAGGCACATATCTAAAGAATGTCCTATATCATCTGGTTCACCCGCTCAACCATCCTTGAAGTCTGAACTGATCGAGAAAGAAGGAAATTTGACTAATACTAGTTGTTGAACCTTCTCTTGGCAGAATGAATCTAAAGCATATACCCGTGTCTCCCGCATCACCATGGCCAGCATAATAGTCACTATTCTAAAAAATGAATAAAAAAATATAGGTCTCATTTGGAACTCTACTATGATGGTTATGTGTCCAGTAAATCATCCTTATGATCACCACTAATGTTGTTAGTGTAATAGTCGATTTCCAATTGTACACATTAGCTACCATATTTGCCTTCCTTGGATGGTAGTGAATTGAAAAATGGTAGTCCTTCATAAATTTGATATATCTCCTTTATCTGAAAATCATCTCTCTCTGACTACACAAATACTAAAGACTCTTGTGGTCATGATATAAAGTGAACCTCTCACCCATCAAGTAATGTCACCAAATACGAAAGGTAAAGACTACTGTAGCCAATTCCAAATCATGAGTGGGGTTATTACCCTCATGAGGCTTAAGCTTTCGGGACTCATAAACTATAGTCACTCTTACATTAGAAATACTTATAACTGAAATTATGCATCTGTAAATACCAACTACTCTATGCCAGTTTGTTGTAACGCAATTACAAGCGCAGTATTGAGCTCCTTAAAACCTCTCAGGCAGTTTACACTCCAAACGAATGGTATTCCTTTGTGGGTGAGGTGAGTTAGTGGTCTCATAATTTTCGATAACCCCCAAATGAACCTCTTATAGTACCCCAGCAAATCTTAGAAACTCTTACCATATGTAGGTGTACCGGGTTATCTCTATGAAAAGGATCAATTCAACGCTTGGAGGACCGGTTAAAGGTGATGGCTAAATCTAAGAACCCTCTGTAGAGGGATTTCACGAAAGGGTCATCTCATCTGTCGTGATGTACCATGCCCCCTAAATATTCAATCCACCGATTATCATGCCAAAGTACGATGGGAAGACAAATCCAGTTCTTCATATTTTGCAGAATCAGGTTGCTGCATACATTTATTCCATTCTCGACGAGATACGATATAGAGCCTTCTCCAGCTCAGTCACAGGTTTTGCTCAAATCTGGTACAATAGCCTGCCCCGAAGACAAATATCAAATTTCAAGTAATTGGTCGACTTGTATGTCAGTAACTTCTGTTTCATCATAAAATCAGGAAAGAGAGTGGCCCATCTGCTTACTATTCAGTAGAAGGCCGACGAAAGCACCCATGACTATATCACCCATTTTGACACAGAAAAGTTGGAGGTGGTAGATTATAATGAAAAAACTGCTATAACTGCTCTGATAAGTGGTCTAACATCGGGGAAGCTTTTTTGGGCATTGGCAAATGAACCACCCAAGATGATGACAGAGTTACTCGCCAAAGTGAGAAAAATTATGAACATCGAAGAAGCTATGGCTGCCAAGGATTCTGACAATCCCAAATCATCGTACAACAAAGCCAGTGAAAAGAAGGATTAGAAAGATCGTAAGGTTGAAAAGCCAAAGAAGTACGAGGAATACACTCTACTCATAATTAGCATCCATCACATTCTTATGTAAATCTAGGGGAACAAGGACCTCAAGTTGCCAGGAAAGTTGAAGGCACCCGCGTATAGGCGGGACATGACCAAGTACTCTGAGTTCTATAAAGACCATGACCATAATATCGATAACTATATCACCTTGAATAATAAGATCGAGGACCTGATCAAGAGAGGTAAGCTATCCAAGTATGTGGATAATGATGGCCAACCATATTTCGATGAGCAAAAGGCTAGGAGATGATCAGAATCTTCGAATTGAAAGGCAGACGATAAGAAGCGAGGGAAAAATGACAACTGAAATGATGATCCACACCTCCCACAAAATCCTAAGAACCCCGTGTATGAGGTTAGAAAGATATATTTTGGGTGTTACTTCCTCGTCGGAGGAGATGCAAGTGGGGGAGAAGACCCACCTAAAAGGAAGGCCTACCAGAACGAGGCCAAAGCTTGTGCTAATATAAGGAAGAACAACCTAACAAAGGAGGTGGACATACGCACCTCAAGGTGAACAAGGATAAGTTAATCATTGGCTTCTCCAAAAATGACTTATTCAAAGTGTTGAATCCTCACGATGACCCTATGGTCATCACCATGATAATCCACGAAGGAAAAGTTGTCAGAGTATTGGTGGACAGTGGTAGGTCCGCAAGCATTATGCTTTATAACTGTTTCAAAAGGTTAATGCTCCGTGATAGTAAGTTAATGCCACATCATTGACCCTGATGGAATTTTCTGACAGAGAAGGTGTATCCACTGTGAACGGGGAAACTCGAGGTCATAGTAGGGATATGGCCAACCTGTCGCACCAAAAATGTTTAATTATTCACCCTAGATAAAAACATCTTATCCGCATATAACATGATACTATAAATGGTTGGACTGAAGAAATTTGAGGTTGTCTCATCCACAGTGCACCGGTGATTAAGGTTTCTAACTCATACGGAATAGGGGTATTCAAAGGAAACCAAGCAGAGGCACGTGAGTTTCATTATAGTTTCACAAATGAGGACGAACCAAAGAAGCTTACGACCACATGCTAGATCAAAATCATTGATCCTAGAGCTGAAGCAAACATGGTTAAAAGATAAGTAATTAAATAAATTGAGACCGTTCCACTTGATGTCGGTCACCCAGAACGGACAGTCCAAATCGGATCATCACTAGATCCCTATTTGAGGAAGGAACTTATAAACTTCCTCAAGCAATGTAAACGTGTTTGAATGGAGCCGTAAGGAGATGCCCGAGATTGATCCTGGTTTTATTTGCCATGAGTTGGGTGTGATAGAAGGATCTAAGTTAGTCAAGCACAAGCAAAGAATATTTTATGCAGAGAAGAACCTCACCATCCAGGAAGAGGTCCTTAGGCTTCAGAAGGAGAATTTCATCAACGATGTTAAAACCCAAAAGTGGTTGTCCAACGTAGTGATGGTGTGCAAGAAGAATGACAAGTGAATGATGCATCGATTTCATCGACCTAAATAAGGCATGCCCTAAGGATCACTATCTATTGCCCCAGATTGAGAAGTTGGTAGATGCAACCTCAGGCCACGAGCTTCTCAGCTTCATGGATGCCTATTCTATGTACAATCAGAATTGGATGAAACCCTCTCATAGAGAAAAAACATCATTTAAAACTAGTAAATATACTTACTGTTATAATGTTATGCCTACTGATCTAAAAAATATAGGAGCTACCTACCAGCGATTGATGAACAAAGTCTTTGAAGAGTAGATTAGGTTAAACATGGAAGTAAATATGGATGACATTCTTACAAAGAGCAGAACAATCTCTGACCACATCAAGGATTTCGAGAAGACTTTTGACTAACTAGAGAAGCACCAGATGAAGATGAATATGATGAAATGTGTGTTCGAAGTAAAAGAAGGCATATTTCAGGGTTTTAGCGGGTATTGAAGCCAACCCCGATAAGATCTAAGGTCTGATCAACATGCAATGAAAAAAAACATGCAGTTGATAACATGATGAGTTGCAGCGCTTAATAGGTTCGTCTCTAAATCCACAGATAAGTGTCTACCCTTCTTTAAAGTGTTAAGAAATTCTTTTGAATGGAATGAAGAATGAGAGAATGCTTTCTTGAACTGAAGCGGTACTTGGGCTCACCCCCTCTCTTGTGAAGACCTATTATCAGGGAAAAGCTCTATCTATATCTCATTGTGTCCAAATTAGGTGTCAATTTGGCACTTGTAAGATGGGAGGAAGGAATTCAAAGGATAATTTATTATACTAGAAAAGCATACCAAAGAGTTAAAACTCGGTACCCCCGAATGGAAAAGATAGTCTTTGCCCTGAGGGGAGCTTCGAGGAGAATGAAGCCTTATTTATAATCCCACACCATTAAGGTCTACACTAACTTACCCTTGAGGCAAATCCTGCATAAACTAGAAAAATTAGGTCGACTGATGGCTTGGGTGATCGAGCTCGATGAGTACGACATACAGTACGAGCCCGGGATAGCCATCAAGGGGAAAGCATCAGAAGACTTCATTATTGAGTTCCTTTATGAGGAAAAGCCATCTGAGCAGACTCATTTGGGAGAGAGCTAAGTTATTAAAGATAAGAAGACTTCCCACAAAGAGAGCTTAATCCCTAGTGAAATATAACACGACTTCCCTTAGAGAGAGACCCATAAATAAAGGAAGATAAACACTAGCATGATTAATCCTAGGAAAAGCTATTCAGATTTGATAAAATTGAACAAGCGAAATTTAGCTAGGACAGTGTTATTTGGAACTGTTTATTGATGAATTATCTTATTCAATGCGTAGAGGCATGGACATCATCATCACAACTCCGGATGAGATAGACGTGGAACACACCCTGAACTTTTAATTTAAAGATTCTAATAAAATAAATTAGAGTACGAACCCTTGATTATCGGATTGGACTTAGATTCATCCCTAGGTGCTGAACACATTATGGCATATGGGGATTCTCAACTGGTAGTCAACCAACTGTTGGGAGTCTATGAAGCAAGAAAGGAGTCCATGGTGAACTAATTAACCATAATACGACAATGGTTAGAAAAATTCACCAAAGTAAAGGTTGTGAGGATTCTCAGATCAAAAAATTTCCAAGCAAATGCCTTTACCAGATTGGCCTCGGCCACCAGGACTACTTTAAGAAGGACAGTACGAGTTGGCATATTGACTCGCAGAAGTACTGATGAGGAAAGCTTAAAGGTGATGTAAGTAAGTTTAGGTCCATCATGGATGGATCCCATATAAGGTTACATTGAGGCCGATGAACTCTCCTCAGATCTAACAGAAGTAAGAAAGTTGTGCTACAAAGCATCCCGCTACGTGATAGAAATTGGAGTGTTGCACAAGAGAGAATATATTATCTCATTGCTAAGATGTGTCTATCCCACATAATTTAATAATCTAATTAGGGAAGTACATAAAAATATGTTGCGGAGCATATTTCGCTGGAAGATCACTGATGAAGCGCATTATAACCCAAGGTTATTACTAGCCTACAATGAAGGCATGCTATCCAGACTATGCACGAAAGTGTGATAAATGCATAAAATATGCCAAAATCTATCGTACACCAGAAGAACCACTAGAATTTATCACATCTCCCTGGCGATTCATGATATGGGGAATTTATTTGGTCGGACAGTTACCGAGGACGAAAGGGGCAATTCAAATACTTGGTGGTGGCATTGGACTACTTCAAGAATTGCGTAAAAGTTGAGCCATTTATTGAGATGTCCTATGAAAGGGTATTCCAATTCATCTGGAAGAATATCATCTGCCATTATGGCATGCCTTATGCATCATAACATTTCATGGCAGGAAAATCGATAATCAAGGCTTTGAGGACTATTGCGCCAAATCTAACATTCAAAAGTTGTATTCTGCCCCGGGATATCCATGGTGGAACAACCGAGATAAAGTCACCAATAAAATGTTGTTGGAGGGCATAAACAAAATACTGGATGACACAAAGGGAAATTGGATCAACAAGTTACACAGCGTACTTTTGGCTTATAGAACCACTCCACGAATGGCGATGGGAGAGATACCGTACATGATCTCCTTTGGCATGGAAGTTGTGGTCCCCACTGAGATAGTACTCCCTAGTCATAGGGTTCTCAACTTTAATTCCTCAAAAAGTGACTTGATGATGAGGTTATACCTCGATCTGATTAAAGAGGTTAGGGAGAATGCGACGCTGTATGTGGCTGCCTATATAAATTCGAGCAGTTTGAAGGAATGGTATTATGTCCTAAAGAAGGTAATCGAAAAGAACAACAAACTCGAGCCCAAATGGCACGGACCTTATCAATTAACAAGCGTAGTAAGGCCAGGAACCTGCCGCATCGAAACATTAGAGGGAGAACAGTCTAAGAACCCTTGGAACTCTGAGCATCTGAGAAAGTACTATCAGTAAAAACCTGTTTACTTTAGTTATGAATTCAGTAGATTCTTATTAATAAAATTATGTTTTAGCCTCCATATTTTTCTTTTGTTTTTTCTTTTCGGAATGAGATACGTGTGCATATATCTAATTACCAGGCGTTAATCAGAAGTAAAACTGCATAAACTTGCTATACAACCTCCACTACAAGAAAAATGAGTATTAGGGATGGTAAAAATCGTCCCTAAAAGAAAAAACCGTCCCTAAAAAGTATTAGGGACGGTTTTTGCAATGAAAAAAATCCGTCCTTTATACTAGGCATCTTAAATATTTTAGGGACGGATTCCGTCCTAAATGTTAACTCATAAACACTCTGCATTTGGCATTAGGGACAGATTTTTTCATCCCAAATGGTGTTCCCGTGACCGCCAATAGTATTAGGGACGGTTTATCCGTCCCTAATACTACTGAGACTTTGGCAACCCAATTAGGGACGGTAAAAACCGTCCCTAAAGGTAATTTCAATTGATGCAGAAATGGGTATTAGGGACGGTAAAAACCGTCCCAAAAGGTATTCTCAATTAATACAAATAAGTATTAGGGACGGTTTATAACCGTCCCAATTGATAAATAAAAAATTATCATAAATAGTTATATTATTATATGTTTTATGTTGCAAGAATAATTGACGTCTAATTGGCATTATAAATCAAATCATCCGATAAAAAACGCAATATATCAACCACATTCATTGAAGCATGTATCCAATAGCAATTTCTTCCATTGAACTACATTCAAGTCGAAATATTTAAATGAGTACAAAATCATACTAATTAATAAGATATACAATTGTAAAAAAAATATCATCGTTAAATTAAGATGATAAATATGGTTGTCACGCTTAAAAAACTTCTCTTAGTAAAATATGTATCTTCAACTTCATGTATCTTCAACTTCTTGTGCACAACCTGCAATAAATAAATAATCATTTTATCAAAATAATATTATAGTAAAATAAAATATCCAATTATATTAGTTAATCGTATCAATAACTTTTTATAATTTTTAAAAAAATTTGACAGAGTCTCCTTTGTTTATACATGAAAACCAACCTGTTTAATTAATACAAAAGCCCGCACGGCTATAAGAATATCGCATATCAACAATTCTTTACAATTTTTTTAAAAAAATCGACAGAGTCTCATTTGTTTATACATGAAAACGAACCTATTTAATCAACACAAAAGCCCGCACGACCATAAAAAATTGAAAAATCTCCATATCAACAATTCTTTACAATTTAAAAAAAAATTGACAGAGTCTCCTTTGTTTATACATGAAAACCAACATGTTTAATCAACACAAAAGCCCACACGGCCAGTAAAAAAAATTAAAACAACAATCTCGCATATTAACAACAATAATAAATAAACAATCTACCTATCGTAAACCATTGCTTTGTTCATGTGTTCCACGCGAATAAAATATAACCCTAAAATGTTATCCTGCAAAAAAAAAATATAAGAAACAAAACAAAAAATATATCAGTAATCAAATAATGTTTAAACCTACGAGTTACATTGGTCCCGTGCGAGGTGATCGTGCCTCTCACTGGACCGTTTTGTGACTGTTTTACGTTTTCATCCCGTGACGCCATTTTAACAACACAAGCTATTATATACAATATATATACAGGATCTATATATACTGTTATATATATATATATATATATATATATATATATATATATATATATATATATATATATATATATATATATAACAGTATATATATAATTACTTATATATATCTTAACAACAAGATAAATAGACAATCAATTACAAATAATAAAAACACATCATAATAAATTAAATTTATTCGTTACCGTTTTTTTAAGTACTTCTCCATCATAATATACTCATGTGAGAATAAATGGAAATTTTAACGAGTGTTCGTGACATTTAACGGACATAACGGCCTAAAAATAGCTCCGTTAAAAATGGTATATGTGTACATCTGTATATATATAACAAGGGCCTGTTATATACACATATGTATTTGTGTATATAACAGCTTATGCTGTTATACATACATATGCATAGAAGTATATATGTATGTATATATATGTAGTATATACTAATGTTATACTGTTTATACATACATATATATATATATACATATACACTTATATGCATATGTATATATAACAATATATATTTTTATATATACGTATACATATGTATATATATATATATATATATATATATATATATATATATATATATATGCACATATATATTAGAAAATGTTCATTTGTCACAACATGTTTTCATAATAGAACAGTGCCTTAATTCAACATATAAAAGAAACATCTTAGAAACTGCTATGTTCTATTATGAAAACAATTTATATGCTTTAGTTGTGAAAACAACTATATGGGAGCTATACTACTACTTCAAATCGGGAGTCCCGTGACTAAGCGGTCGGTTCCTACGACTCACATTGGTCCCTTACGAGATGTTCGTGACTCTTACGGGACCGTTTTCTGTTTGTTTTCATTTTCACCATTCGATGGCATGTTTTTTATTCTCAAGTCTAACGTTTTGCAAATTTACATCGTACACTCAAACCGGGAGCGCCATGACTACGCGGTCGGTTCCTATAAGTCACATTGGTCCCGTGCGAGGTGTTCGTGACTCTTACGGGACCGTTTTATGGTTGTTTTATGTTTTCACCCTTCGATGGCATGTTTTTATGATTAAGTCTATTTTTTTGCAAATTTACGCCGTACACTCAAACCGGGAGCCCGTGACTACGCGATCGGTTTCTACGAGTCACATTGGTCCCGTGCGAGGTGTTTGTGACTATTACGGGACCATTTTGTGACTATTTTACGTTTTCACCCTTCAATGGCATGTTTTTATGCTTAAGTCTATTTTTTTGCAAATTTACGTTGTACTCTCAAACCGGGAGCTCTGTGACTACACGGTCGGTTCCTACGAGTCACATTGATCCCGTGCGAGGTGTTCATGACTCTTATGGGACCGTTTTGTGGCTGTTTTACATTTTCACCCTTCGATGGCATGTTTTTTACGCTCAAGTCTAACTTTTTGCAAATTTACATCGTACACTCAAACTAAGAGCCCGTGACTACGCGGACGGTTCCTACGAGTCACATTGGTCCCGCGCGAGGTGCTCATGACTCTTACGGGACCGTTTTGTGGTTATTTTACGTTTTCACCCTTCGATGGCATGTTTTTATGCTTAATCCTATTTTTTTACAAATTTACGTACACTCAAATCGAGAGCCCTGTGACTACGCAACCGGTTTCTACGAGTCATATTGGTCCCGTGCGAGGTGTTCGTGACTCTTACGGGGCCGTTTTGTGACTATTTTACGTTTTCACCCTTTGATGGCATGTTTTTATGCTTAAGTCTATTTTTTTACAAATTTATGTCGTGCACACAAACCGGGAGCCCCGTGACTACGCGGTTAGTTCCTATAAGTCATATTGATCCCGTGCGAGGTGTTCGTGACCCTCACGGGATCATTTTGTGACTATTTTATGTTTTCACCCTTCGATGGCATGTTTTTATGCTTAAGTCTATTTTTTTTGCAAATTTACGTCGTACACTGAAACCGGGAGCCCCGTGACTACGTGGTCAGTTCCTACGAGTCACATTGATCCCGTGCGAGGTGTTCATGACTCTTACGAGACCATTTTGTGGATGTTTTATGTTTTTACCCTTCGATGGCATGTTTTTATGCTAAAGTCTATTTTTTGCAAATTTACGTCATATACTCAAACCGGGAGCCCCGTGACTATGCGATCGATTCCTATGAGTCACATTGATCCCGTGCGAGGTGTTCGTGACTCTTATGGGACCATTTTGTATTTATTTTACGTTTTCACCCTTCGATGGCATGTTTTTATGCTCAAGTCTAACTTTTTGCAAATTTACGTCGTATACTTAAATCGGGAGCCCCGTGACTACGCGATCGGTTCCTACGAGTCACATTGGTCCCGTGCGAGATGTTCGTGACTCTTACTAGACCCCTTTGTGTATATTTTAGATTTTCACACTTTGATGACATGGTTTTATGCTTAAGTCTATTTTTTGCAAATTTACGTCATACACTCAAACCGGAAGCCCCGTGACTACGCGGTCGGTTCCTACGAGTCACATTGATCCCGTGCGAGGTTTTCGTGACTCTTACGGGGCCATTTTGTGGTTGTTTTATATTTTCACCCTTCGATTGCATGTTTTTATGCTTAAGTCTAACTTTTTTCAAATTTACGTCATACACTCAAACCGAGAGCCCCGTTACTACGCGGTCGGTTCCTACGAGTCACATTGACTAATTTTTATTTCCATTTTCACATCTCTCCTATTCAGCTCGGACTAATCAAGAATAGCTTTAAAATAATAAACAAATGGTTACCAATTAGTTTAATACGGACCATTGCAGAGAAATTGACACGCCTTAAACCTAGAAAGTGGCAATCCATTGGATAATGCCTTCTTTTTCTAGTGTTCACCCTAACTATTCTTTGTTCAAAAGTTATGTACTGCCCCCCCCCCCCCCCCCACACACACACTGGAAGTGACAAGAAACAAATGCGACAACTGTCTTTGTTTAATACATAAGCATGTCTTGCTTTGTTTTGTGATTTCTGAGACATAATTGTACAATTTAGTATTCCTATCCAAAATAATTTCTTTCTGATAATTGGATAATGATGAGAAATGAGGATACCTGTTCCCTACAACTGAACATTGGAAGTACTCGGGGAATCATCTGGTGGTATTGGGAATCCAACATTTTGTATCATACGAAACAATTTGTTGGTGGTCTCTTTCATCTCTTGAATATCTTCACGATGACAAGTCTCTCCCTCCTCAATCCTCTTTTGCAACCTTTCGATCTCGCTCTCGTAAAAGTGAGAAGGCATGGACCTTACAATTTTGATACGTATAAACAATAAAAAAAAAAAATAGAAAGTAATTCTACATATGTCATACCACCGTTTCTTTTTCACCCCAATAAGACACTAATTTAGGCCATATATCGGGATCAACTTGGAGAGGTACATTTTCAAGTCGATCTGTGTCATTGTCATACGTCTCATAATAGTCCTTTTTGATACGTTACTTAAATCGCCTCCAAGCATTGTCCAGCATTTGAAAACAAATTGGCTTAAATCCTTCAGGGGCATTTGTATTGAGCTACGAGCAAAAGAATATAAATAAATCATTTGATTGACGTACTAACTGAGCATTTTAAAATATTCAAATTTATATTCGAAATGATAGACAAGTACCTTCACACTATCCCAAACTATATCAAGATTTTTCTCCAATACTCTTCTTCAATCGTCCACATCCAAAGGAAATAACGATCCTTGTCTAGCGAAATATCCCAACTAACTCGCAAACTTCTTCCCGTTGGGTTCGATTAGATGACAGTGGTTATTCCACCCAATTATCAATTTTTGACCACTATCCCATTCTTTCCATGGTTTGGAAAACCCTCTACGTTTCACACTAGTAGCGAGACCATTTTGAGTTGGTAATGGTGTACCCTCAGCATTACCTAATAAAAATTCAAAAGAAAATATGACATGAACAATTATAAAAGTAAAATATTTTTAGCAGAATTTTACAATTATCTACTAGATAGGTAGACACATACCTCCACCCATATTATCTGAGGGTTGGAATATCATTGACTGAGATATCTCTGGTTAAGGCCGATGTAATCCTATAGACGTCCGAGCACATGGGGGGTTATTTCTGCTTGAGAATCCGATGGCCCTCCTACTCCCACGGAATGATAAGGGCGTTTAGTTGGCATGATATATCTGTATAAAAAAACATATATGTCAAAATAAATATGAATAAACGTTACATATGAAACACAAAATGAAAACTTATAATACATCGTATTTCCTTTAATAGTATGCATTTTCAATACCTTTCTATTTCTTCCAAAAAATCTGCCAAATCCCTCATATTGAACCAACCACATTTTATCCTTTTAATAATAGATGAAATTGGCCACGTGGGTGGAAGCGTACTCACAATCGCATGCACGAGAACAATTATGTTAGGATAAAAACCTCTCCTGTTTAAAATGTTGTATACTCTTTCTTTGTTATGCATATGATCTCGCACATTTAAATTTGGGCTCATTTTATGTTGCTCAAATTCTATCCATAAAGGATGAAACTCTCATTCTTCCTCCTCTAGTAGCTCTACTAGTTTCTCTCCACATGTTGGATTATGTTTTTGAAATATCTTTTCTTTTTCTTGATCCCAACATGGTGGTAGCGTCTGGACTATTTTTTCAAACAAATATTGTTCTGATATATGTTTCCCACATTTTTGCAAGTAACGACATAATTTAATTTTACGAAATCCATACAAAGTAATTGGAGTTCCCTCTTTAAAAGATGAATGTTAAATTCTTCTAGTGCATTCTTAATATTATCATTAAAATTTACAGATGACTGCATTGTTTCCTGTCACAATATCAACAAACATTTAAGCACAACATTTATAAGACAACCGTTAATATTGAAAAATAAAAGGCAACACGTGAATACGAGAACAAAGATTTAATAAAACATCAATTTTAATCATCAAGTTATAATTCTGCTATGTTCTCACTAACATAATATAGAGGTAAAAAAGTCCAACCATTTCAACCACCATCCCGTCATTCCTTAATAACTTCATCCCTTTCTTCCTCCATGCCATCGTCATCATCAAGAATGGTTGTGTCAATTATGGAGCCATCTATCCCTTGCCTCGTCTAAGATACATTTTGATCTTGATCTAGTTGTTGCATGCTAAATGCCTCAACTTTATGGACATATAAGTCTTCATTGGCTAAATATCCATCAAATTTATCTCTTGGTGTCATCGAAACAACAACATGCCAGTCTGATTCTAACGGGTCTTCTATATACCAAACTTGTTCTGCTTGAGATGCTAGGATAAAAGGTTCATCACCAACTCGGTTATCTTTGTATAACAAATAGTTGAAGTTAACTAGCGTAAAGTTAAATTCATCTAATTTTTTACCCATACGGTTATCGATCCAATCGCATTTCAATAAGAAAAATTTCATGCCGTTAAGGTAACGAATCTTAATGATGTTTGTAACTTGTCCATAGAAAGTAGCATCCCCTAAAAGAGGATTTTTATCTCTACGGCTAGAATAACTCATCTGTGCAGCTTTTAGAACCACCCCACAATTTTGAGTTTTCCTACGTTGATCAACTGCCTTTACCCGAAATTGAAAATCACGAACAATATAAGAGTGGAATCTAAAAGCATCCTTTAGAGGGCCTAAAGACAAACTCCTAATTTCGTTGGGTAGTTGGGCGTTATTTGTCAAACTGCGCACCTGATATTTGCCCAACAGAAAAATTAATCAAAATTTTATATAGCAAATATACTAGAGCACTATTAAGATTAACAAGGAATAAACCGACTTACATAATTCTTAAACCATGTGCTGAATTTTTCGTTATGAAGGCGTTGAATATGGTGTTGTGAAAGTTGAGGATACTCTTTTGAAAGTTCCATAAGATGTAATCTATAAAAATGCACCCATGTTAATTTCGTAATGAATGTAGCAAAACCTACAAGTAACAAAGTTGTGCACGTTGTTAAGGCAAAAACCTAACTTACTCGATGAACGGTGCCACTGAATCAGTGTTGAAAAGCACATAACAATGAGCTTGAACCAATGTTTCTTCATCAAGCTGAATTTGAACTTTTTTCCCAACAGCGCGACCAGATTCATTACCTTTATCATCTGTTCTAATAGGTCGACTAGACTTGGTTTCTACGTTATCACCCAAATACCTCGAGTAAAAGGTCATGCACTCTTCTAAAAGGACAGACTTAGCAATTGAGGCCTCAGGATGAGCACGATTTTGCACATAGAGTTTCAATGTGTGTAGATACCTTTGCATTGGATACATCCAACGATAAAGCACTGACCCGGCAATTAATAGTTCATCAGTCAAATGCATGGGCAAATGATCCATCAAATCAAAAAATCCTGAAGGGAATATCTTCTCTAGAATGCATAAAGTAAGAGCCATACAGTCTTCAAATTTTTCCAAGTCAGCTAAAGTATTTGCACTTGAGCATAGTATCACAAAGCAATTACTTAATTAAATTAAAGCTTTGACAACATGCTTTGGCAATACCCTATGTACAACCATCGGGAGTAGTTGTTGTATTAGAATGTGATTGTCATGACTCTTAAGTCCCCAAATGCTTCTCTCTTGAGGGTGCACACATCGTGAAATATTCGAAGAATAACCATCTGGAACTTTGAGATTCAGGAACACTTTCAAGAATATATCTTTCTCTTTGTTGCTCATCGTAAACTCTGCTGGGGCCACATACTGTTTATTTGCTCCTCGCGACTGAGGATGTAGCACGCGCCTAATACTCATCTCTTTGAGGTCTTTGCGAGCATTTAAATTATCCTTTGTTTTCCCTTTGATGACCAACAATGTAAAAAGAATATTGTCACAAAAATTCTTCTCAATATGCATGACATCAAGATTATGGTGAATCAAATTATGCTGCTAATATTGAAATTCAAAAAAGATACTTTTCTTCTTCCAATTCAGTCTTTATTTCGAAATATTACCTTTAGTATTTTTTGCAAGCTCATTTTCCTTTTGGTCTCTTATCATTCTTTTCAGCATGTCTTCTTTCTTATATTCAGTTACAACGTCAAGCTCATTTAATTGTTGCAGAACTTATGATCCAGTTAGTTTCAATGGTGGTGGCCTCATATCAACCTTGCCATTAAATGTAACTTTTTCTTTTCGAAATTTATATCGCATTGGTAAGAATCGACGATGACCCCAATAACAGTACTTACGACCGTTATTCAATCGTATAGCTTGATGGTCCTTATTGCAACAAGGACAAACAAATTCACCTTTTGTGCTCCATCCTGATAACATGGCATAACCAGGAAAATTGCTAATTTTCCATAACAACGCCTCATGTAACTGAAAAAATTGTTTCACTGATTCATCATAAGTACGTACCCCATTAGCCCATAACTCTTTCAATTCATTAATTAGTGGTTGTAAATATACATCAATTTTATCACCAGGCCCTTTTGGTCCGTTAATAAGAACAGACATAATTAAGTGGGGTTATTTCATACACAACCATTGGGGCAAGTTTAATATCATTATCACAATAGGCCAAGTACTATGAGCAATGCTCATATTACCAAACAGATTGAATCCATCAGTTGCTAGCGCAAGTCTAACATTGAGACATTCACTCGCAAAAGATGGATTTCTCTCATCAAATGTCTTCCATGCAATGGAGTCAACAGGATGCCTCAACACGCCATCATCGATCCGTTCATCAGCATTCCATTTCATTAGTGGAGCAGTATGTGATGACCAATACAATCGTTGTAATCTCGATTTCAAAGGAAAATACCTTACCTTTTTCGCTGCTACTTTTGTACCCTCACCACTATTAAATTCATTTTTGAACCTAGATTCCCCATAAATTTTGCATTTCTCAAGATTCTCGCTCTCATTTCGAAACAACATACAACTCTTAGGACATGCATCCCACATTTCATACTTAAATCTTAAATCTTTTGTCAATTTATTAACATGATAGAAGGATTTTGGAATCTTGTCTTTCGAGAACACCTTCTGCAAGAATAACATCAACATCGTAAAAGAACGATTTGTCCATACATTTAGTGTTTCAAGTGCAATAATTCAACAACAAATGACAACTCGATAATGTCCTTAGGACAATTCTCATACAACTCACTTTGTGCCTCTTTTAAAAGTCTAAAATATTCTGGGAGGTCTGCGTCGAGCACGTCATGATCTTCGATGTTAGGTTCTTCATCATTGCCCATATTTTCCTCTCTACATGGAATCCCCTTTCCTTCTTGAACCATTGCAATCATGCTTGCCCCCGAGTTCAAATCAGCTAATACATCATCAACAACCATACCATCGCTCCAACAATTTACGTTGATATTAAAATCACCCAATGATTCCCCATGATAAATCCAATTCTTGTAACTCTTTTCAAAACCATAAATCTCTATGTGATTCCTCACAGTTTGTGAGTTATAGTAGACATGATTAACACAATTACTACATAGGCATTTGATGCTAGAAGTAAGAATATCCTAATTTCTATATACAAAATCAATAAAGATTTGAACTCCATCGACGTACGCCTTTGTGGTCCTATCTCCTCCGATCCAACTCTTATCCATATTGATCTTATAGAACCACTATTACAAATTGAAAAAAAGATATATAAATATATACAAAATTACATTTGAATATCATTTGTCCATGTCAATGTTCTAAAAGTGTCTATATCAATGTTATAAACATGAATTCCTAATTAAACATGGATGGAGTACAAAGCAATAATAAACTGGAAAAAAATGAAATCCTTCGTTCTCATTTGGCTCATGGAATTAGAAAATTATAAAAACCCATAAATTTTTTAGCTAGAACCCGTTTGACATTTTTGGATTCGGACGGGATCCGATAGTCAAACATGGATCAGTACACTGGCAACCGAATCTGAATTTGTTAACAATCCGGTAGTCCGATCCGGTAATCCAATCTGATTTTTATTTTTTATTTTTTAAATCTGGTTTGCTATAAATAATTAAAAATATGCTTTACACTTACTGATGTTAAACGCATAAAAAGCCCTAACTAGTATGTTAAAAGATGTAAACAGATCACTAAACAAAACTGTAAAAAATGCCTAAACTAATATGATAACAATCTAAGCAAATCCCTAACAAATGTCTAAACAAATCAATACAGATAGTATATGTGTGTGTGTGTGTCTCTCTCTCTCTCTCTCTTTATATATATATATATATATATATGTTACATGAGAGATATAATACCCGTGCGCAGGGGAGAGGCGGAGGGGGTGGAGCGGGGGTAAGGCGGGGGAGAGGTGGAGGCTCAGGATCTGATCAGGGGGAGAGGCGGAGAGGTAGGGCTGCGCAGCGTGGAGGCGGGTTGGGTAGGGAGCAGCGGCGGCGGAGGGGGCTGGGCAGCGGAGCGGAGTGAGCGAGAGAGAGAGCGAGAGCAGAGAGAGAGCGGGAGTTTGTACATAGAATTAAGGCCAATTTTTGGAACAAGTGGGGGAAAATTAGGGAAAACATTAAAAGGGTCGGATGTAACCGTCCCTTATGCTATATTAACAAGGACAGATGTTTTAACCGTCTTATTTGGTATATTAAAAGGGAAGGTTTCAAAAATTCTTCCCAAATGCTCATTTGGAAAAAATAAAAAAAACAATTTATACTAAATGGGACGGATTTTAAAACCATCTTTTTTGATATATTAAAAGGGACGGTTAAAAAAATCCCTCCCAAATACTCATTTGGAAAAAATAAAAAATCAATTTATACTAAATGGGACGGAATTTAAAACCGTCCGTTTTGCTATAGCAAAAGGGATGGTTGTAAATTTCGTCCCTTAAATTAACCTGAGAAAAATCAGTGCTAAAAATTCGTATATGCTTAAAGGGACGGTTTTAATTACCGTCCTTTTTGAGAAATACCAAAAGGGACGGTTTTTAAAAAATCGTCCCTTTTGTTACTATAAAAAAGGACGGTAATTAAAACCGTCCCTTTTGGTATAGTATAAGGGGAAAAATAACACGAGCGTCCCTAATACTCCCATCCCTAATATTCATTTTTCTTGTAGTGCTCGTAAGTTATGAGCACAAACTATATGACTTCGTTGAACAAAAAAGTCATGAACAGGACGAACACACTGTATGACTTTGTTGAATAAACAAGTCACGGACGTGAACTGTATGGTCCCGTTAAATAAAACAAACCATGAACAGAAAATTATCTCTATGTACAAACTTTTCCTCATAAGTTTTCGAACAAAGAGCTCGGTTAAACCTCTATACGACCTAGCAGGTTGCGAACTTGTTACATAAACATATTTTTACTATGTAAGTTATCCCTCACAATATGATAACAGGTATCACACTAAAAAGATAAAAAATAAAAGTAAATACAGATGAGATTCACAAAGATTCAAACAACGAAGGTATTAGGGTCAGCGAAACTTGGAACAATTTGTCTTGGCAGAGGGTTGTCTACAGGAGCATCCTCACTATCCTCACCGAACAAGGCAGTAGCTTCCTCATCATCCCCTTGCTATTTACTCACTTCATCGATAATACCGGGATAATGCATCGTGAACCTCTTTTTTATCTCCTCGTACCCATCTGAGAAGACAACACGGTCCACATTATAATCAGCAGAAGACTCGTATTTTTGAATGCCTATCGCCTGGGCAAAGTAAGGGTTTCATGAGCACTTCGCAGGTCAACAGCCATAACATCCTTATCATGCTCTGCATTTTTTAGAGCCTCTTGGGCAGTAACAAGAGCCTCGTTTATGTTTTTGAGTGTGGAATCATCAGTCTAAGACTTATCCTCTAAATTAGTGATCTCATCCTCTGCCTTGTTCAGCTAGGTCATTTTTGCCATCAGTTATTCATCTCTCTCCACCAGCTCATCAACGATCTTTTTCAAATCCCCAGACACCCACTCAAAGTTTGCTTTTATCTTCTTATTCTCTATAGACAGTTCCTCAAAGGCGTAATGTCTCACAATTGCCTTCTCACTCAAAGTCATATATGTCATGGAAGCCTGACAACACGAAAAAGATAAGTTATTAGAATCAGCATGTCGCAAAAGAAGTAAAATTGTCAAATGGGATAAGGACCTACCATAGAAAGTCTATGCATAGCTAGCCTTCATAAGGAGTTAGGATCATAACCTCTCACAAACTCAAATTCTTTATTGTGGCCATGGTATTAGAGCAGCTTAATAGCGTTCTTTGTGTGGTAGAAAATGGAGTTTGGATCGGTATTTAACTCCTCATAAGTGATTTTATGAGTAGGGTCAAACTTAAACTCCGGAACCTCTCCATAACGAGAAGTAGTGCTTGGACGCCTTACCAACCTACGAAGGGGAGGTCTGTCTTCGTCCACCCGAGGCATCATACTCATGTTTTGAGCACCTGAGGATCAAGGGGCCTTTTTTCCTCAACAGTGGGCCATAACGAACGCATAGGGGCTTTCCCTTTAGACTTATCACTGATAGCAGTAGCCTCATCCAGGTTCTATCGAGCATATTCTTGTCTGCCTCTTTCACTTCATCTAACCTCATTTGCTTGGCCTCAACCTGGACCTAATTGGATTTCATATTCTTCTTCTTGGCCAATGCCATCGCCTTGCAATCTATCTTGAAGGGATCCATTCTAAACATCTCTTCACAAGGATATTCCGCGACACCTGATGTAAGAAGAGCAAATAATTTAAACAATAGACCCAAAGCACTAAAGGAACTAAGGGGAAAGGCATTGCACTACCTGCTCTAATACCCTAGTCCTCTTCCTCAACAATCTTCCCTCCTGCATCAAGGTGAGTCTCCTGCAACACACAGACCTCCAAACAAACTTGAATCTTTATAGGGGATGGAAACCCGAAAGGGTGTAATAGCCTGCTGTGATAAATTTCTCTATTGAAAAAAAGTCCTCAAACTTTTGGGGCTTCTTCTCACAGTAGGTTTCGACCAGATCCATTAGGGACACAACTAGATGGGGGCTTTCTTCATTAAAATAATCAGCATACAAAGCATCAAAATGATAAAGTGAACTAAAGAAAGCAATTGGATAAGAGATAGAAAAATCTTTACCTAATTGATTTTCTCCATTCCACTCCTTGGGAATCCTACATGACCTATCATGTTCGTGATGCCTAAACTCCCACTGACCCTTAGCAGACACATACTGACCCTTCTAACTATGGTTTCTAGTCTGAACAATGTTACCATTAAGTATTGGGACTTTCGAGGAGAAAAATAATAATATCTTGGGGCCTTAGCATTGTCCTTTAACCCATGAACATACATAAAAATGTCTCATGTAAGGTCAAACCCCGTCCTAAACTTTTAGAACATCATGGATCCTAAAATTATCCTATAAGAATTAGGAGGCATCTTAGCCAAGGTAACCCCATAACCATTTAATATCGAACGTACCACAAGATTAAAAGGTATCCTCAATCCCACCTGAAGATCCTAGAGGGGAAGACAAACCTCTTTATAACCCTTCATAATATAACACATCTTTTCAAACAGAGGGATCATCATCGAATGATTATTGGGAGTCCAAATTTCTCCCTCAAATAATCAAGCTTATCCTCAGTAATGGTACCGGGGTGCCATTGGGCATAGTTTTGGGGAGGAACATAGGAGTCAGATGATCCAAAAGAGCCATCTCCGTCATCCTCAGCCACGTCAGACAGAGACTCACCTTGGAGGGATACAAACGAAAAGGTACCAACACTCTTATACCTCATATCTTCAGCTCTATTTGAACTTAATTTAAAGTGGACATAGAAATATTGTTTGTAGGATTATTACCAGGGGAAAGAGGAGCAAGACGATCAACTTCAAAGTTATCCAAAATAGGGTGACTAACGAAAGGTTCACTGGGACCGGGAGAAGAACCACTGCTAGAAGGGGGTTTTGGTGTCTAATGGGGATGACCTGGTTCATCTTCAAGCCTAATCACTTATAAAGAGTGTGGGAATCTCCGCTCAGTGAACCCCGAGCTCTCAGACTCAAGTTCGTGTATAAAGTCATAGATACGCTGAACGTAAGGAGGGAAACTCATATATATAGGGGTTCAATTTCAAAGCAAAGAAAATGCAGCAATAAAACTAAGGTTTTGGGGAGGAAATCTCAAATTGAACTACAAAGTGACACCGAAGGTTCCTAACGTATCCTAAACCCTAGGCCATCCAACTCAATGGTTGTCTAACCTAGAATCTCTTACCAGAAAACCAATAGTAAATTATACACCAACCAATAAAAGATCAAAAACCAAAAGCCCAAAGTGATGAAATCCTACTAAGTATTGGGAAGGACATAACTGATGGAATTAACAAAATATGAAGGTTTAAAGTAGGCACCAGATAACAAAGAAAAAGAAACCAAAAGAATTTTTTTGTCACGAAAACGCTTCCTTAAAAGAATTTCAAGAACACTCATTTCTATCTCTATATCTCAGTAACTTAGGATATTTGAATCTATGATGATGATTGAGACTGATTGAGGTATTTATAGCTCTAAGAAGATGGGTAAAAAGATGTTGCAAAAGAATGCAAAAAGCCTACAAATTTCAAATGATGGTACAGAGCACCTTCACACGTACCCTGCCATAATAATTACCAAGAAGACGCTTCAGTTTCCTACCACGTGTTCCTAGTACTTATACGATACTACAAAGGCAAGCTGCTCAACCCAGGTCAATCAGAAAGGAGCCTACCACCCCACTTCAATACGAGCTAGATAAACACTTTATCTACTCGCTATGTATCAAACCACAGAACTCGTGCACGAAGTCTTGGGGGCTTTCTTTTATACCCTTATGAAAATAGCTTATGTGGAGCCTAAATGACACTATGAGAGGACCTCCTATATGCTCGGTCTCATATCTAAAAGGAGGTCATCTCAAGTACCAGCCATCTCAACAATCCTCAATGGACAACTTTCCTCCTTTAGTGTAGTTATTCGCTTGCACCACACGGACGTGTTCACACATGTACCTGATAAAATTCTCACTGGTCACGTGGATATAAGGGAACGTCGTTGTTACATGTTTATTACTTGCACTCACATCAGAAATACCTCTGTGGAATTTAAGCCATATCAGTTTGTTATTTATTAGTTATCATATTTGTACTAGTGTAATTGCCTAACCTACAAAACCAGTCCACATGTCCCTTAAATATTCTCCTAAAAAAATCACCTATAAATAGAGGGTAAACCCACCCGAAAAAGGGACTAAATCATTCTATAATCATAACAACCCTAATTCTACACTCGATAATAAAAAAAAGAGTTAGAAACACCTGTGGATGTAGGTTTCCATATTTGGCCAAACTATGTACAAATATTTTTTTCATTCTCATCGTCTCTTATCCCCATTCTGCTTATTATTCATCTTCTCAGTTATTATTCATTCGTTTATTATCTCCATTTTTGGATGATAACAGTACCCATATTGCCCTGTCCCCCGCACAAATTATGAGAAGGTGAGTTCAATTGGTAACGCCCCCGTTCTATCCATTAGTGTGAAAAGGGCCGATGTATCAGAATGTTAACATCCCTTCATAATCATATTCAAAGTTTACATCCTTGAGGAGGTCTTCAAAAGTACTTGACTAACCTTCTGTGACCCCAAATCATACATTTGTTAATCTCAACATTTTCCTTTGTCTGCTCTGACAATTTTCTTATGCTCTAATATAAACACCACTTCTTCTGAAGTGTTTCGAACACATTCCCAAATAACAACTTGCTAACTCATAGCTCCTAGTCACTTCGTCAATATAACTAAAATATTCCCAGCTATTTCTATCTCCTCTTTTGAACCATTGAACCCAAAAATCTTAGTACAAAACGACGTCTACACTCTCCCACATTTATACTTATATTTTAAATATTGTAACACTTCAAATTTCAGGGCCCCACCTTCTATATTAGCAGGATCACCCTTCAGACACAAAATATGCTCATAATTTCTTTATCGCAATTACTAAATATTCTACAGCTTATGGACTATAAAGTGGACTAGAAATAAGCTCCTCAACTAAAACTATCTCTCATAGTTTTTCACCCTCTATTACAAACCCCCTCTGAAAATAACTCTTTATTTCATCGAATGATGAAAGGTACTTCGCCCAATTACGATTCTTACCCCGTCTCTCGACAAAGCTTCAATACTTGGGTGTAAACCACTCCAAACATTATTTTTGGTGTAACGACCACCATTGATATAAATGCTTATTCTTCATCAATATTTCATCTTTAAACTCCATGACGAACTCATCACAACAAGATACTTTTATTCACTTGATCGAATAGGTCGTTGATACGTGGCAATGAGCACTTATTTCGCATTATGACCTTGTCTATTAGCTTCGAGGTCCCAGGAACATATCTGAAGAATGTCCTATATCATCTGGTTCACCCGCTCAACCATCCTTGAAGTCTGAACTAATAGAGAAAGAAGGAACTTTGACTGATACTAGCTGTTGTGCCTTCTCTTAACAGAAGGAATCTGAAGCATGTACTTGTGTCTCCCACATCACCATGGCTGGCATAATAGTCATTATTCTAAAAAATGCATTAAAAAATATAAGTCTCATTTGGCACTCTACTATGTTGCTTATGTGTCCAGTAAATCATCCTCACGCTCATCCCTAATGTTGTTAGTGTAATAGTCAGTCTCCAATTTTGCATATCAACTACCATATTTGCCTTCCCCAGACGGTAATGAATTGAAAAATGGCAGCCCTTCATAAATCCGATCTATATCCTATATCTCAAAATCGACTCTCTCTGAATAAACAAATACTAAAGACTCTTATGGTCATGATATAAAGTGAACCTCTCACCCATCAAGTAATGTCTCCAAATATGAAATGTAAAGACTACTGAAGCCAATTCCAAATCATGAGTGGGGTTATTACCCTTATGGGGATTAAGCTTTCGAGATGCATAAGTTTTAGTCACTCTTGCATTAGAAAATTCTTCTAACTCCTGAAATTATGTATTTATAAATACCAATTACTCTATGCTAGTTTGTTGTAACGTAATTACAAGCGCGGTATTGAGCTCTTCAAAAGATCTACGGTAGTCTACAGTCCAAACGAATGGTATTCCCTTGCGGGTGAGGTGAGTCAGCGGTCTAGCAATTTTTGAGAACCCCCGAATGAACCTTCTCTAGTACCCCCACCAAACCTTAGAAACTCCTACCCTATGTAGGTGTAGTGGGTTATCTCCATGAAGGGATCAATTTAATGCTTGGAGGATCGGCTCATGGTGATGGCTGAATCTAAGAACCCTATTCAGAGGGATTTCACGAAAGGGTCGTCTCATCTGTCGTGATGTACCATGCCCCATAAATATTCAAGCTACCGATTATCATGCCAAAGTACGATGGAAAGACAAATCCAGTTCTTCACATTTTGAAGAATCAAGCTGCTGCATACATTGATTCCATTCTCGACGAGATACGATATAGAGCATTTTCCAGCACGATCACAGATTTTGCTCAAATATGGTACAATATCTTTCCCCGAAGACAAATATCCAATTCCTAGTAATTGGTTGACTTGTATGTCATTAACTTTTGTTTCAACACAAAATCGGGAAAAAGAGTGGCCCATCTGCTTAGTGTTTGGCAGAAGGTCAATGAAAGCACCCGTGACTATGTCACCCATTTTGACACAAAAAAGTTAAAGGTGGTAGATTACAATCAAGAAATTGCTATAACTACCCTGATAATTGGTCTAACACTGGGGAAGCTATTTTAGGCATTGTCAAAGGAACCACCCCGGATGATGAGAGAGTTACTCGCCAAAGCGATAAAAATCATGAACATCGAAGAAGCTATGGATGCCAAGGATTCTGACCAGCCCAAATCATCGTACAACAAAGCCAACGAAAAGAAGGATCAGAAATATTGAAAGATTTAAAAGTCAAAGAAGTACGAGGAATACACTCTACTCACAATTGGAATCCATCACATTCTTGAGGAAATCTGGGGGAACAAGGACCTCAAGTGGCCAGGGAAGTTTAAGGCAGCCACGAATAGGGAGAACATGAGCAAGTACCGTGAGTTCTATAAAGACCATGACCACAATATCGATAACTGTATCACCTTAAATAATGAGATTGAGGACCTAATCAGGAGAGGTAAGTTGTCCAGGTATGTGGATAATGATGACCAACCAGATCCGATGAGAAAACAGTTAGGAGATGATCAGAATATCTGGGTCGCAAGGCAGACGATATGATACAGGGGAGAAATGACAACTGAAATGATGATCCATACCTCCTAAAAAATCTTAAGGACCCCGTGCATGAGGTCAATAAGATATCTTTTGGGCATCACTTCCTCACCGAAGGAGATGCACGTGGGGGAAAAGACCCACCTAAAAAAAAGGTCCGCCTGAATGAAGCCAAATCTTGTGCTCATATAAGGCAGATCAACCTAGCAGAGTAGGTGGACACACGCACCTCAAGGCCAATAAGGATAAGTTAATCGTTGGATTCTTCAAAGATGACTTATTCAAAGTGTTGAATCCTCACGATGACCCTATGGTTGTCACCATGATAATCCACGAAGGAAGAGTTGCCAGATTATTAGTGGATAGTGGTAGATCCTCAAATGTTATAATTTACAACAGTTTTAAAAGGTTATATCCCCGTGGTAGTAAGTTAATGCCATACCATTGACCCTAATCAACTTTTTCGACAAAAAAGGTGTATCAATTGGTAACGGGGGAACTCGAGGTCATGGTAGGCACATGGCCAACCTGTCGCATTGAAATTGTTTAATTCTTCATCCTAGATAAAAATGTACTATCCGCCTATAATGTCATACTATGAAGGGTTGGACTGAAGAAATTTAAGGTTATCTCATCCACAGTGCACCAGTGCTTGAAGTTTCTAACTCATACAGAATATGGGTTGTCAAAGGAAACCAAGCAGAGGAACGTGAGTGCCATTATAGTTTCACAAATGAGGAAGAATATAAAAAGCTAATGACCACCTACTAGATCAAAACCATTGATCCTCGAGACGAAGTAAACCTTATTAAAGGGCAGGCTATTGAAGAAATCGAAATAATTCCACTTGATGCAGATCACCGAGAGCAGATAGTCCAAATCGAATCATCACTAGATCCCTATTTGAGGTAAGAACTCATAAAGTTCCTGAAGTAATTAAGTAACGTGTTTGAATGGAGCCACGAGGCCATGCCCAATATTGATCCTGATTTTATTTTCCATGAGTTGTGTGTGATAGAAGGAGCTAAGTCAGTCAAGCAAAAGCAAAGGGTTTTTAACGCAGATAAGAACCTCTCCATCCATGATGAGGTCCTTAAGCTTCAAAAGGTGAATTTCATTAACGATGTCAAAACCCCAAAGTAGTTATCCAGCGTAGTGATGGTGCGCCAGAATAATGACAAGTGGAGGATACATAGATTTCATCGACCTAAACAAGGCGTGCCCCAAGGATCAATATCTACTGCCCCAGATTGAGAAGCTACTAGATGAAACCTCAAACCAGGAGCTCCTCGGCTTCATGGACACTTATTCTATATACAATCAGAATTGGATGAAACCCTCTCATAGATAGAAGACATCATTCATAACTAGTAGAGGTACTTAATGTTATAATGTTATGCCTACTAGTCTAAAAAATACAGGAGCTACTTAACAACGATTGGTGAACAAAGTCTTTTAATAGTAGATTAGGGTAAACATGGAAGTAAATATGGATGACATTCTTACGAAGAGTAGAACGGTCGCCGACCACATCAAGGATTTCGGGCATACTTTTGACCAACTAGAGAAGCACCAGATGAAGTTGAATCTGATGGAATGTGTGTTCGAAGTGAAATAAAGTATATTTTAGGGTTTTAGAGGGTATCGAAGCCAACCCCGATAAGATCCAAGGTCTGATCAACATGAAATGAAAAAAGACATGCAACTGATAACAGGATGAGTGGCATTGCTTAATAGGTTTGTCTCTAGAGCCACCGATAAGTGTCTACCCTTCTTTAAAGTGTTAAGAAAGTCTTTTGAATGGAATGAAGAATGCGAGAATGCTTTCCTAGAACTAAAGCAGTACTTGGGCTCGCCCCCTCTCTTGTCAAGACCTATTATCAGGGAAAAACTGTATCTATATATCACCGTGTCCAAATTAGGTGTCAATTTAGCACTAGTAAGACAGGGCAAAGGAATTCAAAGGACAATTTATTATACTAGAAAAGCATACCAAGGAGAAAAATTCGATACCTAAATGGAAAAGATAACCTTAGCCCTGAGGGGAGATTCGAGGAGAATGAACCCTTATTTTTAAGCCCACACCATTATGGTCTACACCGACTTACCCTTGAGGCTAATCTTGTATAAACTAGAAAAATCTGATCGACTGATGGCTTGGGTGATCGAGCTCGATGAGTACGACATATAGTACGAGCCCGGGATAGCCATAAAGGGGAAATCATTAGAAGAGTTCATTGTTGAGTTCACTTACGAGGAAAAGCCATCTGAGCTGACTCCTTCAGGAGTGAGCTCAATTTTTAAAAATAAGCTGACTTCCCCCTAAGAGAGCTTAATCCTAGTGAAATATAGCAGACTTCCTTTAGAGAGAGACCCTCAACAAAGGAACTTAAACATTAGTGATGATACGAGAAATCGTACATAGGTAGATCTCGTTCCAACAAATCAAGTATGAAGTGTAGAATAAATAGATAAAACAAGCAATCAGAGAGAAGACAAGATATAGAGTGGTTCAGCCTTTAAAATAGGCCTACGTCCACTGTGTTGCTCCGTTCTCATTATGTGCGTCGTATTGTACAATATAATCATGCCTATGGAGGCGTACAAGTATGAGAATAAAGGAGAGTACATGACAATATTCAGAAATCCGGTGGACTGGAGAAGCGGCTGATATGGATGTGTGCCTCCACGAAGTACGTTGGGGGTTGTGTAGAGAGAATCTGTATTGTAGAGCCTGCCCTCCTCCAGTCTGGAACCGATCGATCCCCCTATCTCGAGGTGTGGACCCTTATTTATAGGAGGTATCTGAGTTCTGTCACGCTCCCTGAGCACGTGATATATATATCAAATCTGGAGTAGCTGTCAAACGGGGGATGCAGCCTGTAAGGCAGGCATACTAAGTGCCGCATCCAACATAGTAAGGGGCTGCATCCAGCGTAGCAGAAGGCTGCGTACGGAATATGGCTATAAGCTGTGGGTGCCGCGCCCAGTAGTATAAGGCTGCGGCCTGTATGTAAGGCCAAGTGGTTGAAAGCTGGAGAGGTGTCGCATACCCTAAGGTGGATTTCCGCGGCCTATGATGGAGACGGCCGTGCCCTAAGTTAGTTCTGCCGCGACAGGGTGCTATATTTTCCATATCAATAAGCCCCCAAGCCGTAGTGCCAAGGGAGATATATTGGGACTGCGGCTTAGTAGCCTAGGTTCCGCGGTGCTTCTAAAGCGGCGTTTCGTCTTCCGCGCTCCCTTATATAAATTGTTTCTGGACGTGGACTTCATTACGTTTCCAAAACTTTTGAGAGCAAATCGAGAGCGAAACTCTGCACATTTCTTCTTGCATATTCCGGCGACCCTCCGAGGCGGGGCGTGGCAGTTCAAGGTGGTCTGTACCTGATCTTCGCGATTCTCTTCATTCTCAGGTGATTTTTCAACCACTATTTACAATTTTCTTCCCTTTTTATGCCTTTCCTGGTTCATTTACTAGAAATCTAGGGTTTTATTTATTCGTTTTGCTTTTTCCCACATATGCTGCATATGAAATACATATCACTGTTCTTGATGTTCATAGTAGAACCCTCCACATTCTGTGAATTTGATCTTAGAATGGTTAAAAATTGGATAATCAACTGTTTAGGATAGAGGCCGCAGCATTATAAGATTATAATAATCGTCTGAACTTGCAATTATGCGTCAAACCGTGCTAAATGGCCGCAGTTTCTCAAGCCATCATCCGCGACATCAAATCACCCCCTTGGTCATCTCGGAACAGCCTTAAAACTTTCATGAACCCAAGACATCCATGTAAAATAATTGTAGTTGCTACTAGAGCATATCGAATTGTCTGAAGAATTAGGAATGGCCGCGGTCGGGAATGCCTTAAAGCAATTCTATTTTATTTCCGTGGCAGCGCATGTTCCACAAATATGGATGTGGCCGCGGACGGTTGGGACCGTGCGATCCCATAAGCAATAGAGTTCGCCCATTAATAACTGTTTTAGGGACGTAATTCCAAACTTTTAATACTTAAAAATACCCTTCTGCGGCTTCTTGAAGTCTTATAAGTCATATTGGCTGCGGCGCCTAACTGCGAACTCTGCTTTTCAGGTACTGCTGCAGCCATATGAGCTTTGACCCAGACAAGTTCCTGAGAGGATTTTGGGCAAATCATTTTGGGACCTCTCCCCCCGAGCTTACTTCCGTGCCCCCTCTGAGATCAGTTGGGCCCTGCAAACTGAAAGATTGCCCGAACTGCATGATAATTGACTCAACCTCCGCGAACTCTGCATCTGGGAAGGATTCCCAATTTCAGCTGATGGAAGAGGAAGCCAACTCAAGTACACATCCAATGTGTGTAGGAGACAATGCCGCGGCTACTAGAAATACCCCAGGAGGCACATCTAGGAGGGCTGAGAGACCATTGGCTGCGCTTGATATCCGCGGCTCGATGACCCAAGATTGGGTTGAGCAGGTTGCTGAGGCTTTCAAATTTCCAAAAAATTTGACATGCTCAGCCCCTGCCGCGAACCAAAAACCGTGCACGGTTCTGTCCAACGATGGAATTTGCTTCCCTTTGCAGGGCTTCATCTATGGGCTGCGGCTGCCTGTTCCTGTTCCCATCCGTCGCATTTTCCAGACAATGAAACTGGCCCCAGCTCAGTTAGATCCCAACGGTTGGAGAGCTGTTCTTGCTGCAGTTGTCCTTTGGGAGAAGTTGTTCAAAAAGGACATCACTCCCGCAGAGTTCTTTCATTTCTACCGCCCAAAGGAGAACTCAGTAAAGTTCGCGGGCTACTACTATTTTTCTAGCCGCGGCAGGGACGAGACCCTCTACACTGGGAGACCAACCAGTGTGAAAAACTGGAAGGGGAAATATTTTTACATCTCCGGTGAAGGCTGGGAGATGCACCCTGAGGAGAATGAAAGAGAGAGATCGTATAAAATGCCGCGGCAGTGGGGTTCACCCTCAAAACTAGGTATAAGATTATAGTCGCGTCCTTTAATTTCACGTAACTTCCACTAACTTGAATTGTCTTTTCTTTCTGCAGCCCTTGACAATCTGCACTTGAACGCGCGGCAGGAAAAAAGAGTTGTTGAGGCCGCGGAAGTTCCTGCTGAGCATAAGAAGTTCAGCATACTTGTAACATCGACAACTATATTTGAGGCGGGATTCTTCCCAAACAAATCAATTCCTCAACAGATGGGCGCAGAAGGTAATTAACTGTGCCATTATTTTTATTCCGTGGTCATTTTATTTTCTTAAACTTGTTGAACTCATGCTATTCTTTATCAGGTGAAGAAGTTGATATGGAATTGCTAGCGGCACAGCTAGTAGAGATGGACGAGCACGCAGTCGTCTTAAATAACACTGCGCGGAGCAGGAAGAGGAAGAGGTCCAGAGCTAAGGTACCTGCCGTGGCCCCTACTGGAGATAAGGCCACTGATCCTGCCGTGGATCAGGTGGTTAATGATGAAAACCCTGCGCATCATGAACACTTTGATGACGACATAGGGGAAAATTTGGCCGCGGCTGGCCTGATGTCAGCGGAAGTCCCCCTTCAATCGTCCTCTCCTCCCCCACCAAATGTAGTGGCGATAAATGCAAATTTGCCACCTCCCCAATTCCGCGGAGAGTCCGGATCAGGTGGTAGGCCAAGGCCTCAATTAAAGCAGCCTGACCCAAATTCCTCCTGGGACACTACTTCAAAGGCTGCGCGGAGAATGAAGCGAGCCTTGGATGCCGCGGACCTCGACAGGCTGGTTGGGGAGGATCATGAAGATCTGGAGGACTGTGGCCTCCACAGCCTTCTGAGGGTACGTACTAGTCATTTAATCTTTTCATCTCATATTTTTCTGTACTTTTTCTAACGTCTTTTATTTCATACAGGCCGCCGATGTCATTGTGGTCCAGAAGAGGAAGTATGAGGCTTTGTATAGGCTGAAAGAGGCCGAGAAGAGTGCTCATACCGCGGACCTACAGTCTGCACGGACTTCTTCTTTTAAGGCAGGGAAAGCGTCCTCTGCCGCGGCCCTCTAGGCATCCCATATGGACTTGGAGAAGGCCAACAAGGCCAGAGAGGAAGCGGAGGAGAATTTCAATCAAGCCGCGGAATCTCTGAAATCATCATAGGCCCAAACAACCGAAGCCGCCCGTGTTGTAGAGATTGCAAATACCAAGCTCGCCCTCCTCCAGCAGAAATATCAAGAGCTAGAAGCCAAGTCTGCTCAGAAGGATGAAGCCCACGCCGCGGCCATACAAAAGATGGAAGTTGATCATGGCGACGCCCTCCAGCTAGCCATAGATCATGTCGTGGAGTCATTCAAAGGCTCCAAGGATTTCTTCCTCACCAATAACAGGGCATACCTCCGCGGCTACCAGGAGTTGCGACAGAGAATTATTAAGAACTTCCCTGATGCCAAGGAGAAGGTCCTCGCTTGGAAATTAAGTGATGCAGAACATCATGAGTGCATTGCTGAGCTGAAGGCCGCGGCTGAAGAGAGAGCAAGGCTGATAGCCCAAGCGAAGGCAGAGGCAGGGGCTGAGGACGGGAAGACAGAGACTGCCGCGGGCGGAGAAGAGGCTGATGATGATGATGACGCAGCCTCTTAAATTCTTAATTTCTGTTGCATCAACTTTTTGTAATCTTAAACTTTGTTGTGGTTGCGACCCTCCTTTCTGTAATCCAAGGCTATTAATACAAAGGCTGTGGCCATATTTTTATCACTGCTTAATATTCCTTGCTTTTCTATATTGCATGCTTTACATTGCCTGCTATAATGAATGGTTGCACGTTACTGCCTCATATTTGCAACTTGCTTTCTGTATTGAATGAACTTGTAGTACTTGTAACTAGGTCCGCGGCAGCATAGTATAATTCGATGCAATCTTGCTCTTGTTAATCATCTGAGGTGTCCTTGTCACTTTATGGCCCTTTTTTGTTTTACCCTAGCACCACTGTAGGGCTGTGATCCCCCAAGCCGCGGTGCCAATGAAGTTTGGTTTTGGGGCTGCGGCAAGGAATATTGAATTTTTCGTAGAAGCCGCGACCTTTTTTGTTATCTACTCTTGCCATATAGAAATAATGAATAGATTGATGCCACTGTTATTTGAACGAGGGCAAATATTCTGAATTCAAGCCCACCTCAGCGACTCCGTCGCTTTTTCCATTCAGCTGTGGCAGGTTGCCATCCAGCACTAGGGCAGTGGTGGATGAGGATGCCGCGACATCTATTTGTCTGCTAACAAGATAATGGGGCTGCAGAACCTTGCCCTTGGGAAATCGAGGCCACCCTTCTATAGGTTTGCCATGCCTCATGATCATAGTAACAGAGCCTCCAATAGCCGCTTCGATTGTCTTTCATGGCTTTTCTTTAGTCGATCTTGGGAAACTATGAAGTCTCCCTAGGCTGGGTTACATTATTAAGCCACCCACAGCTATCCTTGGGACATTATGAAGCCTCCCCAGGCTAGGTTATGTTATTAAGCCACCCACAGCTAATATGCGAGACACTATCAAGCCTCTCCAGGCTGGGTTATGTTATTAAGCCACCCACAGCTAATATGCGAGACACTATCAAGCCTCTCCAGGCTGGGTTATGTTATTAAGCCACCCACAGCTAAATATGCGGGACACTATCAAGCCTCTCCAGGCTGGGTTATATTATTAAGCCACCCACAGCTAATATGCGAGACACTATCAAGCCTCTCCAGGCTGGGTTATGTTATTAAGCTACCCACAGCTAATATGCGAGACACTATCAAGCCTCTCCAGGCTGGGTTATGTTATTAAGCCACCCACAGTTAATATGCAAGACACTATCAAGCCTCTCCAGGCTGGGTTATGTTATTAAGCCACCCACAGCTAATATGCGAGACACTATAAGGCCTCTCCAGGCTGGGTTATGTTATTAAGCCACCCACAGCTAATATGCGAGACACTATCAAGCCTCTCCAAGTTGGGTTATGTTATTAAGCCACCCACAGCTAATAATATATATAAATCCATCTCTGGCTAGATATTGTAAGCCTCCTGGCTCGATGACGAGTCCCAAAAGGTAATAATGGGCGTTATAAGCCCCCATGGCTAATGTCGCACTCCGAGAGCAGAGAATTGGCGTTGTAGGCCCTGGTGGCTGATAAAAGCTCCTTGAATCCTCAAATGCTTCTGCGAATATGGTCATCATATGATAAGATGTAGTTGCACATTGCGAGGGGAACTTTTGAGCTAATGAAGGTCGTATCCCATCCATAAGTGCATCCCGAAGTAGAATAATCCTTCGAGATAATTTTGCTATATTTCCTCTGAAATCTGTTTGAGACAACAAGTCTTTTTGTGAGGTAGCAGGTTATGAAACCAAGAGAAATGTCAGATATAGCTAAACTTGCTAGTTCATATATTTATATATGTATGCTGCAGCTAATGACTTTGTTAACAAAACATAAAGTCTCGAGTATTAAGGCTACAGTGAGCTTCATAAAACATAAACATAAATAGTTGAAATTAGAAAGACTAAGGATGAGATGCGGTATGCAGCCTCTGCTAGGTCTGGATGAATCCCTTATGCATTCTTCAGGAATCGCTGCAACATCCCTTGCCCGATTAGCCTTTCAACTTCATCCTTCAGAGCATAGCATTGCTCTGTGTCGTGGCCATGGTCCTGATGGAATCTGCACCAGGTAGCTTTGTTCCTCTTGTGGGGTGGAGCTCTCAATTTTTCTGGCCACCTCAAAATATTGTCCCCTTTGATGAACTCGAAGATCTCTTCAATCGGGAGGCTCAACTGAGTATAGACACCCAACTTTTTCTGCCTTTTTTGACCCCTGACAGTTGATTCCGCGGCTTCATTTACTTCCTCGGCAGGCAAGGTTTGTTTTGTTGTTTCCTCCACTTCCGTGCCTATGTTTTTAGATGCCGCAACCTCCAGCATTAGCACCCTCTGAGTGAGAAAATTGACCTGGGCTTGAAGCGAGGCGTGGCTGTCATAGAGGTGATTAAGGTGATTGTATAGTTGCACAATCTGATCCTTGACTTCTGCACTCCGGCTGGATTCTCCCTCCATCTCTGCTTTTGTTAGTCTTCACAAATATATATAATTTGAGACAAAACAAACAGAAGTGAGTAATCTCAGAAATATTGGAGTAATCAAGTAGGAAATGGGAATACAGCGTTCACTGCCACATGGTATTCCTGCCGAGGCCGCGACCAGTAAGGCACATAGGTGAAGTGCCGCGGCTTTGTATGATATACACCAAGGTTGAGCTAGAGACTACCTGAGTCCATTCCCTGATGTTTTGAAACTGCTATAAACCAACTGCACTATAGGGGCTACGACAAGAGGGCAGTTAAACTACCAGGTCGCATCCCTTATCGGGCTGGAAGGGGCAATTACCGAAATTGGTTTAAAATTGGGATGCAGTGTTTGAACTGCTGCATGATAGTCTGATGAGATCGCGGCCAGTAAGGCACACAAGTGCACTGCCGCAACCTTTGAATGATATCACCAAGGTTGAGATAAAGGCCACCCGAGTGTTCCTTGATGTTTTTAAGCTTCTATATTACAACTGACCCAGTAGAGGCCTCGGCATGCAAGGTAGTTGAACTACCAGGCCGCATCCCTACCTAGGCAGTGAAGGCACAATCCCAAAATTGAAGCCCAGGAACTGAGTTTTTCTCCCGAAACTTATGTAGAGCATCCCTACTAGGGTTTGTCCATGAGTAAATAACCTCTCGATGCACAAAACAGCATAATTCTACTGATAAACCCTAGATCATAGGCAAAGAACAACAAAAAGGGAGTAAATATAACTCTTCCCTAATCACCCACCTTTACGGGTCTAAAGCCCAGCAAGCCTTCCAGCTTTATCAAGGTGGGGCGATATCACAGGGGTATGCAAAATAGATCTAAGTTCATAAAATGGAGACCCGAGAGCAGATCTGAAGGTACGAAATACCCATTTAAGGGTGTAAGTATAAAATAGAGCCCAATAACCAAAATTTACTCATGGGATGATGATCCAGAGGATCCCCATGGATAAAATAAGGTGTTTAAGAACTCAAAACATAGAGAAACAAGATTGAAATACCTCGATTTCCCACAGACGACGCCAAATTGATGATACGAGAAATCGTACATAGGTAGATCTCGTGCCAACAAATCAAGTATGAAGTGTAGAATAAATAGATAAAGCAAGCAATCAGAGAGAAGACAAGATATAGAGTGGTTCAGTCTTTAAAATAGGCCTACATCCACTGTGTTGCTCCATTCTCACTATGTGCATCGTATTGTACAATATAATCATGCCTATAGAGGCGTACAAGTATGAGAATAAAGGAGAGTACATGATAATATTTAGAAATCCGGTGGACTGGAGAAGCGGCTGATATGGATGTGTACCTCCACGAAGTACGTTGGGGGTTGTGTAGAGAGAATCTGTATTGTAGAGCCTGCCCTCCTCCGGTCTGGAACCGATCGATCCCCCCTATCTCGAGGTGTGGACCCTTATTTATAGGAGGTATCTGAGTTCTGTCACGCGCCCTGAGCACGTGATATATATATCAAATCTGGAGTAGCTGTCAAAAAGGGGGATGCAGCCTGTAAGGCAGGCATACTAAGTGCCGCATCCTACATAGTAAGGGGCTTCATCCAGCGTAGCAGAAGGCTGCGTACGGCATATGGCTATAAGCTGTGGGTGACGCACCCAGTAGTATAAGGCTGCGGCCTGTATGTAAGGCCAAGTGGTTGAAAGCTGGAGAGGTGCCGCATACCCTAAGGTGGATTTCCGCGGCCTATGATGGAGACGGTCGCGCCCTAAGTTAGTTCTGCCGCGGCAGGGTGCTATATTTTCCATATCAATTAGCACGATGAATCCCAAGAAATGTTGTTCAGATTCGATAAACTTGAAAAAGCGAACTTTAACTTAGACAATGTTATTTGGAACTGTTCATTGATGAATTGTCTTATTCAATGGGTAGCAGCGTGAACATCATCATCGCTACTTCGGATGAGATAGACGTGGAACATACCCTGAACTTTTAATTTGAAGATTTCTATAAAATGAAGTAGAGTACTAAGCCTTAATTATCGGATTGGACTTAGCTTCATCCCTAGGTGTTGGTCATATTATGGTACACGGTGATTCTCAACCGGTAGTCAACCAACTGTTGGGAGTCTATGAAGCAAGAGAGGAGTCCATGGAGAAGTAATTAACCATAATGCGATAATGGTTAGAAAAATTCACCAAAGTAAAGGTTGTGAGGCTTCTCAGATCATAAAATGTCGAGAAAATGCCTTAGCCAGATTAGCCTCGGCCACCAGGACTTCTTTAAGAAGGATGATACCAGTTGACATACTGACTCGCAGAAGTACGGATGAGGAAATCTTAAAGGTGATGTAAGTAAGTTTAGGGCCATTGTGGATGGATCCCATACGAGCTTATATTTGTAAGGACATAGTCCGTCACATTTAGTATGTCGTATACTACTACAAGTTTGTCGAAGAATTGGGAAGCCCACAACTACAATCGACGATCCGAATTTCAAGATGATTTCAACAATTATTCCCAACAAGGACGAATTTGGTAAAATGTGTTTTAGTTCCATTTATATTTTACATTAAAAGTATGGGATTTGTGAATTGTAAAACAAAGTTTTGAACCCTCAAAGTGATGAAGAATAAGCCAAAAACACTTAAAAACGTATTCTGTTAAAACCAGTGTTTTACTAGTTTGTAAACGCGGTGTGTGATACCGATCAAATTAATTTGCGAATTCCAAACACGCTTATTAAATTTAGAACATATCAAATTCAATTTAAAGTTCAGCCCCTAAACATGCATCTACGTGTCAAATAAAATCAAGTAATGAAGAAAGCTGACAAAAGCAGGTTTTAGGAAAAAAATCCCTGCAGGGAAAAAAACTTTTATTTTCACTATAATTTATAAAGTACCGGTTACAATCGGATTATAATGAAAATACAATTTGACTTATGAAAAACCCGCAGGTGTCGGTTCGTAGTCGTTATCCCAAGAACACCGTAACACTCCTTATGACACGTAGTTCTGAATCTTGGTAGAGTCTCCTTCCACAATAGCTCGCAGCTCTCGGTTGTAGAGATCACCCTCTAAAGATTTAATCAACCCAGTACCTCCCACAAGTAGTACCTATGATCAGCCCAGTACCTCCCCAAGGCACCTATGAATCAGCAGTAAAACTCCCTGCAAAACTTTGCTTTGGTTTCCACAAACAACTCACACAAAAAGTATGGGATTTGTGAATTGTAAAACAAAGTTTTGAACCCTCGAAGTGATGGAGAATAAACCAAAAACACTTAAAAACGTATTCTGTTAAAACCAATATTTTCTCCACACGAAATACAGAAGCCTGATACCCTTTATATAATAAAAATGAAGGCGGTGACGTGTCAAACTTAAACTGTTCGTTCAAATGAAACACGACGTTGTTCGAGCAAGACACCATCTTGTTCGAACGAGTTGTGACATCGTTCGAACGATCGTCACTGATCCTCTTTAAAAAACTTTTAAAGATTAAATAACTTGGAATCCTTAAAAAATAAAACTGTTTACGGAATCAGGAGTATTTATCCAAAATCTTTTTATGATTAAAATCATTTAAACATTATTTTTTTTTCATAAAAATATCCCAATACTTTTAATGTAAAATGTAAATGGAATTAAAACACATTTTACCAAATTCGTCCTTTTTGGGCATGATTGTTGAAATCGTCTTGCAATTCGAATCGTCGATTGTAAATGTAGGCTTCCCAATTCTTTGACAAACTTCTAGTGGTATACGACATACTAAATGTGATGGACTATGTCCTTACAAATCCCCACCCATGTCTATGCCGGTACAAAATAAAAATATTTGAATTATCAAACTAAAGATGACCTATACAAATCTATCCTCCCGAAATAAAATGTAAAGATAAACTGAACAAGTCTTCAAACATGGCTTCAACAATCAACTTTTCAAAACTCCAAGCTTTTCTCATCAGGGTGTGCAATCCAAAAGTCTTCAAATGTACCTACACACATGAGATAAAGCAAAAACCACGTGACGTATTGAGTTTGAAATGATTAAAAGCATATATCAAAATAAAACATAATCAAATCTCCCCCTTACTAAAAACTCCCTCATAATATTATAATTCATTATCCCCCTTTTTATCTATCCAAAATAGACAAGGAAAAGAATAAATAAAGCAAATGTAAATCGGGGTGTCACAGGAAACACGCAAACTTACTATTTTTGAAAAATAATTCGAATGTTTTATACAAAAATGATGTTACAAAGACACAAAACGTGAATTTACAATAAGATAACCAAATCATGGATACGGAATGATAGTGTGTGACAAATTCGATAGGAAATAAAACTCAATCATGTCATATGTGCAAGATGCATAAATGTACTCCTAACGAATGAACATCAAAATCGTCCTTAGGTGTTAAAATGTTGAATTTTAGATGACATCGTCTTAAATCAAAATCAACAAATCAAAGTAAACATTATTTTCACACCAATAACGTCTTAAAACATTTTCAATGCTTTTTCAAGACTTTTTTAAGGACGTGAAAAGCCATTTAAATTCTCCAACCAAACTCCCTCATATATATATTTTCTTTTTGAGGTGATCTAAATTCTCAAACATCGGAGAATTTGTGAATAAACCTATTGGCCCATATATATGTAATTTTTTCGGGCTCTTTTAAACCTCTTTGGACCCCAGATAATAAAAATGCCTCAATTTTTTAGGTCCATTTAAATGGTGGCTTAATCGCAAAGGAAAAATGAGTACCTTTCGCAGCCCTTTTCCGTTTTAAACAAAACTTTACACAAACTAATGGTAAAACGATTAAAAAATGCACACCTTTTATTATCTTGTTTTATCGCATTTGGTTCGTTTTAATAGTCATAATTGAGATGAAAACACGTAACCAACATGTGATTCGACAAGAACAATATCAAATAAATTCGTGCTTGTGTGCAATAAAGGAAAAATGGAGTCAAACATGTAGGTATTAACACTATAGAATCTCAAAGACTCCAAACTTTGTAAAGCACATGAATGACACAATTTATTGTATTAAAACACTATCAAATAGTCACATGGATATGGCATAAAAATTGTGACTTGGTCATTCTAAATGTGCATTCATATATGGTGCAAAACAAACTATAGAAATCTTTTTGTATTTTTCAAAAAATTTCTAATACAAAAAGTATACACGTCATAACACTAGCAAGGATATGAATCGTAAAACACAACTAGCGTAAGATAAACCTGCGAACACAATCATCTATATGATATAGCAACAGAAGAATCATGTGCAAGCAACGGAGAATCAACAAGTCTAACATCTAATTCCTCTAGAAGATATTTCCTAACCCAAATAGATCTCAAACGTTGTGTGGGGGTTTTGAGAACAAAGGAAACACTAGACTTAAACTTCCTAGGACTTTTTTGAATGTCCAAACAAAAATGCCTAAGGTGCCCTTTCCTACTACAATATGAACATGTGAAAATGGGTGGAATGACACCTTTGGGTTGACCTTTTCTAACATCCTTGGAAACAATTGACCCTCTAAAACAAACAATGGTTTTAGCTTTACCATTAGAAACATGAGAACAAGATGGGCCATTACCATCACTACACAAACTACTCGAGTCTTTCAAAACATTTTTCAATTTCAAAAATTTTGACCCAAGTAACAAATTAGACTTTTACAAGATAGGGATTTCTTTTTTAGATTATCAATTAAACTTAACAGTTTATCACGCTCACCCTTAATTAAAACAAACTTATCCCTAAGAGTTTTTTCACGTGCCGTAAAATCATCGATAAATTTTTTATCCTCGACGGCACAAACACAAAAGCTGGGATTTTTGAAGTCCTTCAATTCTTTTTTTAAAATTGGGACTTTTTCATCACTCTTCTCTTGAGACAATTTTAAAACATTAAAGTCCAGGTCCAAAGAAACAAAATTTTTCACGATAGAAATCTCTTTGATTTTGAATTGCTTAAAAAAGAACCATAGCGGATTTAAACGAGAATTTTCTTTTTCCAAAAAGTCAATTTTTTCAGCAAACGTCAAATTCAAATGATTTAAATCGTCAAAATTCTGATTCGAGCCAATGGGCGGGGGCATCAAATTAGTTAAGTGTGCCATCAAAAGAATACGAAAAAAAATTTCAGCAAAAATGAATATCACACAGTTTGCAGAAAATAAGGATCAAACGCAATAGGACTCCCTGATGATGCTAAGATTTAGCACCACCGGATAAGTGATAGTAAGCTCAAACAGTAGCAGCCATGGCAGCCATAGAGATGTATAAGTGTATAAGTATGTAGAAGGGGATGAGTATAAGAGGAACTAAGACAATGATGTATAGTGGTTCAGCCAATTTGGCCTACATCCACTGTGAGTGTGTGATCCACTAAGTATGGGCACTAATGACCTTGGATACAATGCACATAACCCTCTCTCTCTCTCTACTGTGTGTACAAGCAGAGTTTTAGCTAGGGCTATAGTTAATTGATCGATCCCCTGTAGGGTTGTAGGTGACAAGTATATATAGGTCTTGGGGGGTGTAGTGTACCCCCCAAGTATGCATGGTGCATGTGAATGATGATCTAGCCAATCCCCTGTTGACACCTGTAGATGCCAAATGATGACATAATATTCCCTCACGTGAGGGGGTGATTTGGTTATAACGGTCTTCCACGTGCCATGTGAGCCTCACACGCACTGTTCCACGCGTCTCCCAAACCACGCGCTGTCATGATGTCACCCTCGACCTATGAGCCGAGGCCGAGGGCAAAGATTCTTCCGGTAGTGGGTCTGGCCTAATTCTGGCCTCGTACTGTCGTACCCTCGGAGGGTCGTCCGGAGCCTGGTGAAGGGTCGGCCCCTCGTAGGGTCGTCTTGAAGGGTCGGCCCCTCGTAGGGTCGTCTGGAGCCTGGTGAAGGGTCGGCCCCTCTGAGGGGTCGTATGGAGCCTGTTGGAGAGGTCGGCCCCTCGTAGGGTCATCCGTTTGGAGGTTATCATCAGCCAGGACGAGGATATAAACGGGTATATCAATCACCCCCAGCCCTTAGCCATAGGTGCTGTTGAGATGGCTGAGGGATAGTGTTTTAAATGAGATGCATGTATGATCAGTTAGGTGAGTGACACCTGGGCAGATACTCATTGCTGTTCGAGTTTCCAAGGCATGGCGGCTGCACACTGCACTTGGGGCCTTGCACCCTAATGATGCCTTCCTCGTGGGCTGTGTCCTGCCTTGGTCAATGGGCCCACTCATTGCTAAGGTATTTAAGAGATTTTCAAACTCTCTCTCCTTCTTCTTCTTCGCGCCCAAGCCTTCTCTCTCTAAAATTTTATCAGTTTTCATCGCCATTTTCTGCAGCCTTCAATCCTTCAAGCCTAGCAACGTTCTTGCTCTCTTTATCAGGTAATCTCTTTCATCCAGCGCTCTCTTTTCCCTTCATTTCTATTTGCTTTTTAGGGTTGTGGGGTTGCATTTTCTTTGGGTTATCCCATAGCTTTTTTCGGTGTCTTCTCCGGCAACTGTTTCTTGGATGTTCTTGAGTGTTCTTGAGTGAAAATCATCAATTCCCTTTTTAATCCAAAAGTCTAATTCGGTCAACTAACAACTTATTTGTACTTAAGTTCCTCAAATTCCTCTAAGTGTAGGGTCTTCCCTTTTAATGCTTAGTAAGCTTTACAGTTTAGCGTCTGAATTCCCATCCTTGAGAGAAAAGCTTTTTGCAGAGATCAGATGAGTAGAGGAAGAGGAAGAGAGGAGACGAGGGGCCGACCCTAATTGGGTACGACCCATCTTTCACATTCCTCTTGCCACCATAAAACCGTTTGAACCGTTTGAGTCCTGTGGGTCGTCCCATCGTCCAGCCGAGTGTCATTCAAATGAGATGGACGAGAGAGCGTCCTCGCCAACTGGCGCTGGACCTTCCGGTAGGCGTGAGACATCTGACCTAAGCCTAGGCCGAGAGGCCGAGGGCATGTTCCCCTTTGAGGCAATCCCTGTAACAACCCTTTCTTCCCATGCCTTCCAAGTGGCTTTCCCCCAGGGCCCTCCGGCAGATGACGGGAATGAGGACGAGGACGATGATACAGATGACGAAGTTGATACCTCCCATGCCTCGTCCTTTATCTCCTCTGTTAAGGATCGCGACCTCCTGATATGGAGGCATGCCTATAGGGTGCCCCCTAGCATGACTATGAGGGTTCCCTCTGAGGATGAGAGGGTTTTTTATTGTGGCAAGGGAGAGGTTGCAGTTTATGAACAGATGTTCAAAGTTGGAGTCAGATTCCCTTTGCATACTATTATCGTAGATATCCTATCTGCCCTTGGTGTTGCTCCCTCTCAACTTCCCCCCAACTCTTGGAGGACGATTCTGGGCTATATTTCCTTGTGGAAGAATGCCTTCACCGACGAGCCCTCGGCTGACCTATTTTTGGGTTGTTACAACATCACTTCCTCGTCCAAACAGCCTGGTTATTATCACCTGGGGGCAAGGAGGTCTGAGAAGAAACTCCTCCATGTGGCACAAACTTCCAACCATGATTGGAAAAAGAGGTTTTTCTTTATCTCTGGGGAGTGGGAGCCTGTCGCCGATGGTCCGAGGGTCCCCAGGAAATGGTCTAACCCCTCTATGAAGGCCAGATCAGACCCTGGACTTAGCCTGGATGAGAAGGACATTGTTGATTACTTGAGAGGACGAGGGAGAGAGGGTGAACTTGCAAAATTCGAAGACCTGATGACCCCTCGGTTCCTCAAAGAAGCTGGTCTGAGGGTCGTCCCTCTGACAGAACTATGTGAGTTATACTGAACATTTTCCATTCTTCACCTGTTTTTGAAGTGTTTTCTCTTTAGATCTTCATTTTCTAACGTGTCGTCCTTTTATCAGATCGTCCTGTAGGTATGTCAGACTATCTTTGGGAAATGACTGCTCCCAGCTTATTATCTGGACTGGCCAAGAAGAAAGGGAAGGAGCCTCAGCAGGCTCCGAGGAAGACAAGGGCCGCCGGGCCGACGGTGGTGGAGCCGACCACCGATAATAATAAAAGAAAGGAGCCTGAGGCCCCAGTTGACCCTCGGCCTGATTCTCGAACGAGGGCCAGGGTCGAAGCCTCTGAGGGGACGGCCTCTTCATCCAGCATGGGGGCCTTCTGGTCTCAAAACCTGGCACATCTGAGGGCCGATCCCTCATCACTCATTGCAAACTTGAGGGCAGCCAAGGCCTCAATGTTTTCTGCACCCTTGGCTGCTGACTACGACTTCTTGTCAAAGATGCCTCCAGCCAAAGTGTATGACTACGGTCTGCATGCCCTTGCACAGGTATTGGTCTTAACCCACCTCTTTAATTTCATTCTTTCACTAACTATTCCCTCGACCCCTCTTTACATCTGTTTATTTTTCGTGCAGTCTGTTTGTGCCTTCACCTCAGCCACCAAGTGGATGGCTGAGAACCAACAGAAGTTTTATGAAGCTGAGAGGGCCATTCAGCATGATGCTGACTTGTAGACAGAGCTTGAGACTGCGAGGGCTGAACTGGAGAGTGCTAGGACTGAGCATGCCAGGGTCCTAGATGAGCTGACGAGGCAGCATGATGCCGACCAGCAGGCCAAGGACTTGCTAATAAAGGAGAAGGATGAGTCTTTACTCAACATGGAGGTCAAGCACAAGACTGATCTTGCAGAAGCTGTTAGAAAAGCCGAGGCCGATGCTGTTGAGGCTTACAAGGTTTCTGACGAGTTTCAGGGCTTCGGCCTTGAATATCTGGAGAGGGGGATCAGGACGGCCTGTTGATGGGTCGTCCTCAGATTTGGCGACGTCGTCTCCTCGGTCCGCCCTTCGATTGAGGCAGTCGGATTGAACGACCCTCTGATCGCCGAGGCTCTGTCCCAAGTAGAATCCCAAGTGCAGGTTGAGGGGGTCGGCACGTCTGAGGATCGGACGGTTATGGTTGTTGAAGAGACCCCTTTGGTGGATGTTGAGGCTCTGCCCTCTGACATTGTCCCTTAGGGTGGCTGCCTGTAGCCCATACCCTCATAATGTACCTATTATTTTTGTACTCTTTTTTGTAAAACACTTGGATATCTTGTATCTCACTTTCATTAATATCATATTGTCTCCTTTACTGTCTTCTATATCAGCTTCTCGCATGATTTGATATTTTTTGTTAGCCACTAACCTTTCCCTCGTCTTTTTTGAGGACAGTGGTGGGGTCGTCCCCTCCACTGGCCCTCATTATAGCCGAGGGATTAAATTACCAAACATGATTTTAACAAAGTCTACCCTCGTCTTTCTTGAGGACAATGGCGGGGTCGTCCCCTCCACTGGCCCTCATTATAGCCGAGGGTTCAACTTACCAAATTAATGATCTTTAACAAAGTCTACCCTCGTCTTTCTTGAGAACAGTGGTGGGGTCGTCCCCTCCGCTGGCCCTCATTATAGCCGAGGGATTAAATTACCAAACATGATTTTAACAAAGTCTACCCTCGTCTTTCTTGAGGACAGTGGTGGGGTCGTCTCCTCCACTGGCCCTCATTATAGACGAGGGTTCAACTTACCAAATTAATTGTTTTTAACAAAGTCTACCCTCGTCTTTCTTGAGGACAGTGGTGGGGTCGTCCCCTCCACTGGGCCTCATTATAGCCGAGGGTTCAACTTACCAAATTAATGGTTTTTAACAATGTCTGCCCTTGTCTTTCTTGAGGACAATGGTGGGGTCGTTCCCTCCGCTGGCCCTCATTATAGCCGAGGGTTCAACTTACCAAATTAATGGTTTTTAACAATGTCTGCCCTCGTCTTTCCTGAGGACAGCGGTGGGGTCATTCCCTCCGCTTTCCCTCATTATATCCGAGGGTTCAACTTACCAAATTAATGGTTTTTAACAAAGTCTACCCTCGTCTTTCTTGAGGACAGTGGTGGGGTCGTTCCCTCCGTTGGCCCTCATTATAGCCGAGGGTTCAACTTACCAAATTAATGGTTTTTAACAATGTCTGCCCTCGTCTTTCTTGAGGATAGCGGTGGGGTCGTTCCCTCCGCTTGCCCTCATTATAGCCGAGGGTTCAACTTACCAAATTAATGGTTTTTAACAAAGTCTACCCTCGTCTTTCTTGAGGACAGTGGTGGGGTCGTCCCCTCCGCTGGCCCTCATTATAGCCGAGGGTTCAACTTACCAAATTAATGGTTTTTAACAATGTCTACCCTCGTCTTTCTTGAGGACAGTGGTGGGGTCGTCCCCTCCACTGGCCCTAATTATAGCCGAGGGTTCAACTTACCAAATTAATGGTTTTTAACAAAGTCTACCCTCGTCTTTCTTGAGGACAGTGGTGGGGTCGTCCCCTCCACTGGCCCTCATTATAGCCGAGGGTTCAACTTACCAAATTAATGGTTTTTAACAAAGTCTACCCTCGTCTTTATTGAGGGCAGTGGTGGGGTCGTCCCCTCCACTGGCCCTCATTTTAGCCGAGGGTGGTTCTCTGTAGATATTTCCATGCGTACTAGAACTGACAACCACAGGATGAGGGAAACACTGATATTTCTCATTAATTTTCCAAAGTGTTCTGTTGGAGAAACTCTCATTACAATTATGGTCTTTCAAGACCTTTCAACACTACTGATAGTATTTCTTCAAATGATCTGCATTCCAGGGGTTGGAAAAAGGTTCCCCTTCTAGGTTTTCTAGTCTATAGGTCCCAGGGACAACTTCATCGATGACCCTATATGGGCCATGCCAATTAGGATGGAGCTTGTTGGGCTTTTGCCAAGTCTTCTTGAGGACCAAGTCCCCTACTGCGATAGGCCTCTGTTTCACCCTCTGATTGTAAAACCTTGCGGTCCTCTGCTGGTAGGAAGCCTGCCTTATCTCAGCGTCCTCCCTCCTTTCCTCAATCAGGTCTAAGTCGAGTCTCCTCTCTTCTGCATTTCCCTGGAGGTCGTACATTTGGACCCTATGAGTAGGAAACTCAATTTCGGTGGGGATGACGGCTTCTGAGCCATAAGCTAGCATGAATGGGGTTTCTCCGGTAGAGGTCCTCACTGTCGTCCTGTATGCCCATAGTACGGCATATAACTCCTCGACCCATCTTCCTTTTGCCTCCTCAAGCCTCTTCTTGATTCCATCTAGGATTGTCATGTTCGTAACTTCGGTTTGCCCATTGGCCTGAGGTCGGCCTGGGGTGGAGAAGAATTGTTTGATACTTACCCTCTCACAGTACTTCTGTAGAGAGGCATTCTTGAACTGAGTCCCGTTATCCGAGATGAGGGTGTTGGGTAGGCCATATCTGCATATCACATTTTTCCAGATGAACTGGAAGGTCTTCTGCTCTGTAATCGTGACCATCGGTTTGGCCTCCACCCACTTTGAGAAGTAGTCAATCGCTACAATGAGGAATCGATAGTTGTTGACAGCTCTCGGTAAGGGTCCTACCAGGTCAATCCCCCACACTGCAAACGACCACGGAGATGTAACGGAGGTAAGAGGCTGATGGGGTTGATGAGGGATGGTAGCAAATATTTGGCATTTATCACACTTTTTTACATATGCTACGGCATCTTTCCCCAAGGTCGGCCACCAGTAGCCTTGGGTGATCACCCTCTTCGCTAGGGATCTACCCCTAATGTGGCTTGAGCACGACCCTTCATGCACATCTTAAAAAATGGAAGGGACTTCTGAGGGATTCACATACCTAAGTAGGGGGAGAAAAAACCCCTTTTTGTACAAGGTGTCTCCGATGACAGTGAATTTTGCAGCCCTATACCTCAGCTTTTTCCTTTCTTGCCTTGCTTCTGGCATCTCACCCTCTTTAATGTATCTGATCAGGGGGTCCATCCACGAAGCTTCTTGAGAAACATTTAGGTAATTGCTAAGTATTCCCTCAGAGTCCTCAATAGTTGGCCGAAGCAAAATTTCTACTGGGACCGTCCTCCTGATGTCTGTTCTTATTGCCGAGGCCAACCTAGCAAGGGCATCAATACGGCCATTGTCGAGCCTAGGTATCCTCCTTAATTTCACTTCTCTGAAGCCCTTCAGTAATGACCTCACCTTCTCAAGGTACCTAGCCATCCTCTCGTCCTTAGCCTTGTAGGCTCCTAGTATCTGATTCACTACTAGCCTTGAATCACTATGGACCAAAATCTGGCCGACACTAAGAGACTTGGCCAAGGAGAGGCCTGCTATTAAGGCCTCATATTCAGCCTCGTTGTTGGAGGCTTTGAAGTTGAACCTCAGGGCGTACTCGACGTCTGTGCCATCGGGTGCTGATAGTATCAGTCCAGCTCCACTTCCGCTGTCACAGGAGGACCCGTCAACGAAGAGGCTCCACGGAGTCTTTCCCTCTGAAAAATTTCCCTCAGAGAGGGACCCCTGTCTAAAGATGTATCTTTCCTCTTCATTTTCAGTCGTTTTCCTTCTAGCAGTGCTTGTCTCAGCCCTATCTGCTGGTGTGTCAGCGGGTCTGTCTTCTGTATCCATCTTCCCGAGGGTCTCACCCTCGGCCTCATCATCTTCCCAAGTGAACTCAGCCGCGAAGTCTGCCAATGCCTGCCCCTTAATGGCCATCCTAGGCTGATACACAATGTCAAACTCCCCCAGCTCTATAGCCCAGGCCATCAACCTACCTGATTTTTCTGGCTTGTGTAGGACCTGCCTAAGAGGAGAGTCGGTGAGGATGACCATTGTATGGGACAGGAAGTACGGCTTCATCTTCCTCGAGGCATGGATCAAGGCGTAGGCCAACTTCTCCATCCTCGGGTATCTTTGCTCTACCCCCTGGAGTGCCTTGCTGTTAAAACACACAGGCTTATGTATCCCGTCTTCGTCTCTCACAATGGCTGCACTGATGGCCGAATCTGAGACGGCGAGGTACACATAAAGTCGTTCACCCAGCACGGGTCGTGATAGCAGCAATGGAGACCCTAAGTATGACTTTAGGTCCCTGAAAGCCTCATCACACTCTTCACTCCATTTGAAGGCCTTCCTAAGGGTCTTAAAGAATGGCAAGCACTTGTTTGTGGCCCTAGACACAAACCTGTTCAAGGCAGCAACTCTCCCTGTGAGCCTCTGAACGTCTTTAATGGACTTGGGGGTCTTCATTTCAACAAGGGCCTTTATCTTTTCAGGATTGGCCTCGATGCCTCTTTGATTGACAATGAACCCCAAGAACTTCCCTGCTCCGACCCCGAAGACACACTTGGCCGGATTAAGCTTCATCTTGTATTTGTCCATCGTATTAAAGGTCCTCTCCAGGTCTGCCACATGATCCTCTGCCTTCAGACTCTTAGTCAGCATGTCGTCTACGTAGACCTCCATAGACTTCCCAATTTGGTCTTCAAACATTTTGTTTACGAGGCGCTGGTACGTTGCCCCCGCATTTTTTAGGCCAAAAGGCATGACCCTGTAACAGTATATCCCCTTGTCAGTGATGAAGGCGGTCCTCTCCGAGTCTTCAGGGTTCATGAAGATTTGGTTGTACCCTGAATAGGCATCCATAAAACTTATGAGCTCATGGCCTGCGGTAGCGTCTACCATCTGGTCAATGCGGGGGAGAGGGAAGTTATCTTTGGGACAGTGCTTGTTGAGTTATGTGAAGTCCACACACATTCTCCACTTGCCGTTAGCCTTTGGGACAATGACTGCATTGGACAGCCATTCAGGGTAGATGACCTCTCTGATAAATTCAGCGTCTTCTAATTTTTTGACCTCGTCCCTGATGACCTCATATTTTTCTCTGGAGTAAATTCTCCTCTTCTGCTTCACCGGCTTCACTCCCTCTACCACATTGAGCTTGTGGCACATGATTTCAGGGTCAATCCCTGGCATATCTACATGACTCCAGGCGAAAACGCTTCGCCTTCTCCTCAACAGTTTAATGAGGTCTTCCTTGATGTTGGGCTTCAGAGACTTGCCAACTTGGACGGTTTTTTCCGTGTCATCCTCATTGAGGATGATGGATTCTACCTCTTCCGCAGCCTCTCCTTTCTTCAGCTTCGTTTCATCTCTGGGGTCTAGGGTATCAATATTATAAGTGATTGTAACCCTCTTGTGTGCCTCCCTTTCTTCAGCGGAGTTGTAGTACCATTTTCTCGCTGTCGTCTGGTCTCCCTGAACTTCTCCTACCCCGTAAGGGGTTGGAAATTTGATCATCTGATGGACCGTAGATGGCACGGCTTCAAACCCCTTGAGGGCCACACGCCCCAGTATGATGTTGTAAGCCGAAAACACCTGCTCATCCATCACAAAGAAACTGACCTTCTTGGTGAGCCATCTCGGCCACTCGTCCCCCATCCTCACATCGGCCTCATATACCCCAAGGGTATGAACCTTTTCCCCACTGAACCCAATCAATGGATGATGGTAGGGGACGAGTCTAGCACGGTTGAGACCCAAGGCTTTGAAGCATGGCCAAAACATCACATCTGCAGAACTACCCCCATCTACCAAGATCCTCGGTACCTCCCATCCGTGCACCCTGGTAGTGATGACGAGAGGGTCATCATGTGGGGCTAAGAGGCCTTTGAAGTCCATTCTTGAAAATCCCACTATCAGTGTGTCCATATCAACCTTCTTCCTTTTTTCTGACTTGACCTCCAGGGAGGTCGCGTGTACCGTCTTCGCCACTGCCTTGGCCTCAGCCACATGGGCCTTCCTGTCGGAGACCTCAGACCCTCCTCCTGCAAGACCCCCTAAGATCATTCCCACTCTGAGCGAGATCATATTAAGCCTCTTGACAGGGCCGTGGTCGTCTCTCGGCGGGAGGTCAGGGTCGTCCTCATCATCAGAAGGGTCGTCCCCTCTTTTTTGAGGACCTTATCTGCATGCATCTCCTCGCTTCTTTCTGGGGTCGTCCCCTCGGCCCCTCTTGAAGGCACCTTTGTCGACGTACTTTCTGAGCTTCCCTTCCTTCAGCATCTTCTCAATCTCGTCTTTCAGAGCAAAGCACTTGTCCGTTACGTGGCCGTGGTCTTGGTGAAATTCACACCACATGTTCTTATTCCTCTTGCCGGGGGCTGCCCTCAGCTTCTCAGGCCACTTCAGGGACCGATCACTCTTTATCTCATTGAGGATCTGTTCACAGCTGACCGTTAGAGGGGTGTATCCAGCAAACTTGTCATCCGTGGACCTCTTCTTCCCTTCTTTGTTCTTCTTTGGGTATTTACTCCCACTAGCACCTCCTCTTTCGTCTTCATATTTTGCAGCCATCGCTTCTTCGGCGTTCATCACCTTTCCTGCTGTCGATAACAGTTCGGCCATCGTCCTCGGAGGGTCTTCAGCAAGCTTCCATAACAGCTTCCCCTTTTGGAGTCCTCCAATCAGGGCTGTCATGGCTATGCTCTCCTCATAGTCTTCCACCTCCAGCTTCTCCTTATCTAATCTGGCTATATAGTCCCTCAGACTCTCACTCTTCCCCTGTTTAACATAGAGCAGGTGGGTGGTCTTCTTCTGTGGCCTCACCCCAAAGAAGAAATTATGGATGAACAGGTCTGCCAACTGCTTAAAGTTTTCAATGGAATTTTTTGGAAGAGACGTGTACCAGACATGCGAAGCCCCTGTCAAGGTACCAGAGAAGGCATGACACTTCATCTCATCTGAGATAGAGTATATGTCTGCATCCGACTGATACATCTCCACGTGGTGGATGGGGTTGGTGCTCCCATCATACCTTGGGTTGACCACAGGTGGCTTGAACTTTGACGGCGTGGGGAAGTTGACTATCTTTGCCACGAAGGGTGAGCCTATGGTGTATCCCCTCTGAAGAGGGTCTTGGCTCTTCAATATATCACCGATCTTATCCTCTAACCGCTGGATTGAGTCATTCCAGGGCCTCACAGGGTCGGCCTGGCCGATGTTATCCCCTGCTGCTTATCCGAGGTGGACGGAGGGTTCTGCTGCAGCAGACCTGTGTCGGTTGTTCACTTCCCTTTGGCCGTCATCTAGTCCTCGGGGTCGGCCATCTGCTTCCTCCCTCCTGGATCTCGCGGTGCTTCTTGGCCTGGACAACTGTTCCCGCAGGTCATTTACTGGGCCTAGCCTCTCAAAGGCCTACCCCCCTGCTCAAACGATCAAAAGCAGAGCCTTTTGGGCGATCATCAGGGTTTGGTCTCCCGCACTTTCCCCTACTATCCTGGAGGGGTCGCACAGTATTGTTGGAGACCTCATAATGTTCCCAGCACTCTATAGGAGCCTCCTCTCCCTCCATATCTCCATACCTATCCTCAGGGCAAGGGTTTTCTTGCCTCCCCAGGCGTAGACGTCGGGGGTCAGCAACATCCCTACGCCGCTGAGGGGGTGGCAGGTCTTTGCGTGGTGCTTGGGGTGGTCCCCTGGCCTCATGCTTCCCTGGAGCTGCTGCCGGAGTAATCATCTCAGGTGAAACCCCTGGTGCTCTTAGTATGTTCTGGCTTAGAGCTGTGAACTGCTCTTGCATCATCTGCTGGCTTGTTGCCAGAGACTTTAGGGCTGCCGCCACATCAGCCATCTCAGACTGAGGCGGCGGCTGACTAGAACTGGGTCTTCCCCCCTCATCCGGCGGGGGAAGTGGTGGTGGTGGCATCTCAGGTGCCATGCGCTTGAGCTATGAAAAGTTGAACTGAAGAAAATACTGGTGAGCTTGGGAACCTTAGTGGGTCTCTTTCAATGGTGAAACACCTCCTCTCAGGGGGAGTGTTGGTTCACCACCAGAGTGCCCAGTGAGGTCAAGCTGTACAAAGGAAGAGATGTCTTTTCATTCCCACAGACGGCACCAAACTGATGATGCTAAGATTTAGCACCACCGGATAAGTGATAGTAATCTCAAACAGTAGCATCCATGGCAGCCATAGAGATGTATAAGTGTATAAGTATGTAGAAGGGGATGAGTATAAGAGGAACTAAGACAATAATGTATAGTGGTTCAGCCAATTTAGCCTACATCCACTGTGAGTGTGTGATCCACTAAGTATGGGCACTAATGGCCTTGGATACAATGCACATAACCCCCTCTCTCTCTCTACTATGTGTACAAGCAGAGTTTTAGCTAGGGCTACAGTTAATTGATCGATCCCATGTAGGGTTGTAGGTGACAAGTATATATAGGTCTTGGGGGGTGTAGTGTACCCCCAAAGTATGCATGGTGCATGTGAATGATGATCTAGCCAATCCCCTGTTGACACCTGTAGATGCCAAATGATGACATAATATTCCCTCAAGTGAGGGGGTGATTTGGTTATAACGGTCTTCCACATGCCATGTGAGCCTCACACGCACTGTTCCATGCGTCTCCCAAACCACGCGCTGTCATGATGTCACCCTCGGCCTATGAGCCGAGGCCGAGGGTAAAGCTTCTTTTGGTAGTGGGTCTGGCCTAATTCTGGCCTCGTACTGTCATACCCTCGGAGGGTCGTCCGGAGCCTGATGAAGGGTCGACCCCTCGTAGGGTCGTTTGGAACCTGGTGAAGGGTCGGCCCCTCGTAGGGTCGTCTGGAGCCTGGTGAAGGGTCGGCCCCTCTGAGGGGTCGTATGGAGCCTGTTGGAGGGGTCGGCCCCTCGTAGGGTCGTCCGTTTGGAGGTTATCATCAGCCAGGCCGAGGATATAAACGGGTATATCACTCCCCAATCATAGGGTTCTCAACATTAATTCCTCATAAAAGTGACTTGATGAGGAGGTTAGACCTCGATCTAATTATTGAGTCTAGGGAAAATGCGGCACTGCATGTGGCTGCCTATATAAATTCGAGCAGTTTGAAGGAAGGGTACTATGTCTTAAAGAAGGTAATCGAGAAGAACAACAAACTCGAGCCAAAATGGCACAGACCATATCGAGTAACAAACATGGTATGGCCAGGAACCTGCCGCATCAAAATATTAGAGGGAGAGTAGTCTAAGAACCCTTTGAACTCTGAGCATCTGAGAAAGTACTATCAGTAAAAACCTGTTTACTTTAGTTATGAATTCAGTAGTTTTATATTAATAAAATTATGTTTTAGCCTCCTTATTTTTCTTTCTTTTTTTTCGAAATGGGATATGTGTGCATATATCTAATTACCAGGCATTAATCAGAAGTAAAATTGCTTAAACTTGCTATACAACCTCGTAAGTTATGAGCACAAACTATATAACTTCGTTGAATAAAAAAGTCACGAACAGGACGAACACACTGTAAGACTTTGTTGAATAAACAAGTCACAAACGTGAACTGTATGGTGTCGTTAAATAAAACAAACCATCAACAGAAAATTATCTCCATGTACATATTCCTCTTAAGTTTTCGAACAAAGAGCTCAGCTAAACCTGTATACGACCTAACAGGTTGCGAACAGAGGTGATCAGTCATTCTCATATCTAAGTATGCAAAGTTCACATATTAGCAATTCTTTTTATAACAAAACAAAGAAAAACAAAGCGATTGATACCGAAAAACCACCATGCCAAATCATGTTGTTACATAAACATATTTTTACTATGTAACATATCCCTTACAAAATGATAATAGGGATCACACTAAAAATATCAAAAATAAAAGTAAATACGTCAAACAACGCAGGTATTATGGTCGGCAAAACCTGGAGCAATCTGTCTTAGTAGAGGGTCTTCTATAGGAGCATCATCACCGTCCTCACTGGCTAAGGAAGTAGCTTCCTCATCATCCCCTTGCTATTTAATCACTTCATCGACAATATCTGGATAATGCATCATGACCCTCTTCTTTAGCTCCTCGTACCCATCCAAGAAGAAGACAACATAGTCCATATTATAATCAGTAGAACACTTGTATTTCTGAATGCACATCGCCTCGGCAAAGTAAGGAATTCATGAGCACTTTGCAGGCCAACGGACATAACAGCCTTATCATGCTCTGCCTTTTTCAGAGCCTCTTGGGCATTAGTAAGAGCCTCGTTCAAGATTTTGAGTATGGCACTATCAGTTTAAGACTTATCCTTTAGTTAGTGATCTCATCCTCTACCTTATTCAGCTAGGTCATTTTTGCCATCAGTTGTTCATCTCTCTCCACTAGCTCATCAGCGATCTTCTTTAAATCCCCAGACACCCACTCAAAGTTTGCTTTTAGCTTCTTATTCTCTATAGACAGTTCCTCAAAGGCGTAATGTCTCACAACTGCCTTCTCACTCAAAGTCGTACATGTCATGGAAACTTGACAGCACGAAAAAGATAAGTTATTAGAATCAGCATGCAGTAAAAGAAGTAAAATTATCAAATGGGAGAAGGACCTACCACTGAAAGTCTATACATAGATAGCCTTCACATGGAGTCATGATCATAACCTCTCACAAACTCAAATTCTTTATTGTGGCCATAATATTAGAGAAGATTAGTAGCGTTCTTTGTGTGGTAGAAAATGGAGTTTGGATCGGAATTTACCTAGTAATAAGTGAGTTTATGAGTAAGGTCAAACTTAAATTCCAGAACCTCTCCATAACGAGAAGTTGTGCTTGGACCCCTTACCATCCTACTAAGGGGAGGTTTGTCTTCATCCACCCGAGGCATCATACTCGTTTTTTGAGCACCTGAGGGTCAAGGGGTCTTTTCTCCTCAATAGTGGGCCATGACGAATGCGTAGGGGCTTTACCTTTGGACTTAGCTTTGGCAGCAGTATCCTCGTCCAGCTTCTGTCGAGCATCTTCTCGAATGCCTCTTTCACTTCGGCCAACCTCCCTCCTCTGCTTGGCCTCAACCTGGCCCTAATTGGATTTCATCTTCTTCTTCTTGGCCAATGCTATCGCCTTACGATTTATCTTGCAAGGAGCCATTCCAAACATCTCTTCAGAAGGATACTCCGCGACACTTGATGAAAGACGAGCAAATAATTTAAACAATAGACTCAAATCGAGAAAGGAACTAATGGGAAAGGTATTGCATTACCTGCTCCAATACCCTAGTCCTCTTCCTCAATAATTTACCCGCCGACATCAAGATGAGTCTCCTACAACACACACACCTCCAAACAAACTTGAATCTCTATAGGGGTGGCTACCCGAAAGGGTGTAATAGCCTGTTGTAATAAACTTCTCTATTGAAAACAAGTCCTTAAACTTTTGGGGCTTCTTCTCACAGTAAGTCTCGACCAGATCCACTAGGGACACAGCTAGCTGGGGCTTTCTTCATTAAAATAATCAGCATATAAAGCATCAGAATGATAAAGTGAACTAAAGAAAGCAATTGGATAAGAGATAGAAAAATCTTTACCTATTTGATTTGGTCCATTCCACTCCTTGGGAATCCGACAAGACCTATTTTAAGGTCATTTTTTTGACATTGTCAATATGTATGTCGTACGGCGTTACACCGTTGAAGAAATTCAAGATCGAATCTACATTAATAGATCCAAATATCAAAGCGTCATAAACTTAGTAAAGATTTTCTGGTAAACCGGATCGATCCGGTCCTTTTAAAAATGAATCAATCCTTCCCCGGACCGATCCTCCATCAAAACAGACCGATCCGATGTGTTCCAAAACCAGTGAACCCCGGATTGAAGCCAAATCGAAGAAGCCATTTTAAAAACTGAACCGATCCGCCACCGGATCGATTCGTTATCAAAATCGGACCGATTCGATCTTGATAATCACGATCAGATTTGTTTAGATTCTTTCCACCAAGTTTCCTATAAATATACCTATTTCGGTGGTGTATTTTCTAAGACTTTGAGAGACGATTTTAAGAGTCCAAATACTTCTAGTCTTCACATTTTTGAGTCCCAATACTCTTGATTTGATTCACACAACTTTTCCAAACCTTTGTGAATCCATTTGCAACCCAAGAACACAACCTTTTGTTTTCTCATCTCTTATGGAGAAGACCATCCTTCTTCTTCATTGTTGCCCTCCTGGAAAGGGAATGTTCTAACCGTCGACTACAGAATTGACAGCCGTGGGTATTTCTATATCACTGTATTTTCATTGTAATCCGTGTAATTGTATCTTAAAAAATTATAGTGAAAATAAAAGGTTTTGTCCCTTTGGGGGATTTTTCCTCACATGTGTGTGTTTGGATGTTCTTACATGTTTCATCATCTTATTCAATCACATAGAGATGCATGTTTAAGAGTTAATTAATAAAAATTGAGTTTAATTAAATAATATCTCTATTTGAACGCACGCGCACTCTTTTCAAATTGGTATCAGAGCCAATTACACAACTTTACCCTGTAATTTTCCGCAAAATTTTTCTAAGATATCAATTTTCAGAAAAATTGATTTTTGAAAATGAGTGTGTTCATAATGGAGAAATTATATAATAAAATGTCAGTTTTTGACGGAACAAACTATGCATACTGGAAAGCCCGCGTTAGATCTTCATTAAAAGCCATTGATGAACGTGTTTGGATTTTGGTTGAAAGAGGGTGAACTCCTCCCTCCTTCACTGTTTAAAATGTGACCAATTTAAAACCGGTCACCTCTTGGACTGAAGAAGAATTTAAATGGTCATCTTTTAATTCTAAGGGTTTAAGTGCTATTTCTGGATCTGTCACACCTGATGAGTTCAAATGTATAATGACGTGCACCACGTCAAAAGAGGAATGGGATATTTTACAACTCACCCATGAAGGAACTAATGCTGTGAAAGAGTCTAAACTGCAAAATTTAACAACTCAATTTGAAACCATCACCATGCATGAAATTGAATGTTTTGATGATTTTTATGCTAGGATATCTGATGTTGTTAATACTAGCTTTAATCTTGGTGAACACATTCCTAATGCTAGAGTTGTTAAAAAGATTCTTCGTTCTCTTCCTAAGCGTTTTATCCCTAAAGTCACTGTGCTAAATTCTATGGGTAATTTAAATACGCTAAAATTGGAGGAACTTATAGGAGACTTGCAAACATATGAAATTGATATGTTTCCTAAAACTGCTAAGTCTAAAGATAAAGGAATTGCACTTAACGTCCAAGAGAGAAAGAGTGAGGGGTCGGCAAGAAATAAGGGAGAGTCATCTAGAAAAATAGAGGCAGATACGTCAGATTCTGAGTGTGATTTTGACTTAGATGATTTGGCCCTTTTTGCTAAAAATTTCAAGAGAATTCTCAAATTCAAGAAAAATGGTAATTTTAAAGATAAAAAGAAGTTTGAGAAAAATAAGTTTGAAAAGAAAAATGAAAAAGTTTGTAAAGATCCTCCTAAGAAAGAAAGTGAAAGATGCTTTGAGTGCGACGGTAAGGATCATAGAGATTTTGAGTGTGCTATTAGGCTGAACAGAGAAAAGGGCAAAGTTGTCCTTAATGCTACCCTTAGTGACGACAGTGAGGTCGAGTCGGTGGATTCTGATGACGAGTCACCGAATGATTTTAACTTCACCGCATTCATGGCTAGCCATGTGAGCACTTCTAGTACTCCTCACGGCGATGAGGATGCTGCATCATAGGGACACCTCGATAGTGAGATTGATGTTAGTGAGGGAGAGGATAACACAAGTGAGAGCAAGAGTAATCTTCAACGCGCCTACGACGAGCTATATTCTGAGTCTTTTAAAACTAAAAAGCGTAACAAAGCATTAGTTCTTAGGATCATCGCTTTAGAGGAAGACTTAAAAAAATCGAGAGAGAGAGAGAGAGAGAGAGTCCTCCACCTGCACTACGTTAAGAGAGAGAGAGAGTCTGTATGCGTTGAGAAAAAGAGTTTGTTTAGAGAGAGAGAGAGAGTTGTTTTGAGAAAGAAAGAGGGGACTTGACTAAACAAGTGGCTAATCTTACGAGTGAGCTTCATTCCTCCGTGGAGACTCGGAAGAAACTTAAAGCCCTTATAGCCCAACTTACTCATGATCTTGAGAGAGCACGGGAAGTCAAAGTATAAATCGAGGATAGATCTGGGAAGATGGGAAAGATGCTTCTCGGCCCTACTTTATGTTTTGGTGATCGGCAGGGAATTGGTTATGATGATGCCTCCTTGTCCCAAATTTCACCTGGACCAGTCCCTGAGTTTATTACAACTCCTTATAGCCATCATCAAATACCACGAAGGAGACTTCGACCAAGAAAAATAAACCAAGGTCCGCCTAAGACTGTGTTCTTTTGTACATATTGCAAAAAAAAGGCCACATGAGGGAGTTTTGCTATAGTTAGGGTCGGACACGACGTATTACTGCTCCACCACGTCATACTGATGAATTTATTAGTCTAAGAGAGCATGTTGAGTTTTTAGCTGCCACATCACAGAGTTTGATGAAGGAATTCTGACGGATGTCTGTACCGTCAGTGAATGCTTCTCACATCCCGGCTAAAACCAACAACAAGGGTAAACAAAAGGTTACCACTTCTCGGGTGCCTAATAAAGATAAGAAAGCCCTTATTATCCATGTCGCTCTCAAAACTCATAATACCTCACAGTGGTATTTTGATAGTGGGTGCTCCAGACACATGATAGGTGATGCCTCATTTTTTACCTACCTTAAGGATTATAAGGATGGTAGGGTCACCTTTGGAGATGGGAGAAAATCTAGCATTGTAGGACGAGGTACAGTAGAGTTGCCAGGATTTCCTAAGATAGAGAATGTTTTGTACGTCAAAGGTTTGAAAGCAAACCTTCTCAGCATTAGCTAGCTGTACGACGATGACTTTGCAATAAATTTTGACTGGGACGCATGTATTGTCTACAATCAAGCTGATAAACTTTTAGTGCAAGGGATGAGGACCAAGGATAATTGCTATGGGACTGTGCCCACTTTCTCACTTGTCTGCAATAGCGCCACGATCACTCCTATGGATTTGTGGCACCAACGTCTAGGTCACGTGAACGTTAGAGACTTAACTCGTTTAGCCAAAAAGGACCTGGTACGTGGCTTACCATCACTTGGAAAGTCAACTTCCACGGTTTATAGACCCTGTCAGTTGGGAAAGCAAATTCGTAGCCTCCATAGGAAGTTGCATTCCATTACCACCTCCCGAGTACTTGAGCTTATTCACTTGGATCTTATGGGTCCTACTTGTACTGAGAGTCTGGGTTGTAAGAGGTATATCCTCGTGATGGTCGACGATTTCTCCAGATACTCGATTGTAGGTTTTCTGAGGGAGAAATATGATGCTATAGAATTTTTAACGACCAAGTGACATGCCCTACAAAATCAATACGGAGTCACTATTAATAGGGTCCGTAGTGACAACGACACAGAATTTTAGGAAGCAAAAGTAGATCTCTACTGTGATAGCCTTGGGATCAAACATGAGTTTTCTGTCGTGAAGACTCCTCAGCAAAATGGGATTATTGAGAGAAAGAATAAGACGATCCAGGAAATGGCTAGATCTATGCTTCTAAGTCGTAATGTTTATAGGAGATTTTGAACAGAGGCAGTGTCTACTGCATGCCACACGGTGAATAGGGTTTACCTGCGTCCACACACACTCAAGACACCTTATGAATTATGGACTGGCAAGAAACCCAACCTTGTATATTTCCGTGTTTTGGGGAGTAAATGCTACATCCTACGGGATCGAGAGCAATTAGGAAAGTTTGACTCCTGGAGCGATAAGGGAATATTGCTAGGATATTCATCGAATAATAGAGCGTACCAAGTTTTTAACCTGAAGATCTCTAAGGTTATGGAATCAATAAACGTCACCGTGCAAGATGATAAACCTCCGACGGTTATTGATCCTAACCTTCAGAGTGAAGATGAGGACTTTTCTGGCAGTGATTTATTTATCCCTGACACACACCCTGTGGACCCTACTCCTCTGTTAGGGGACACACCTTCTTGGATTCGTAAGAGTCATGATCCTTCTGCCATTGTTAGCGATCCCACTCTTGGGGTCAAGGCTCGTGCTTAGTTAGAGAACGTCATTAACCACTTTTACTACACGTCCAAAGTCAAACCCAAGAATCACAAAGAAGCACTCAAGGATGAACATTGGATATCTACTATGCGGGATGAGTTGCTTCAGTTTAAAAAGAATAATGTCTGGGAACTAGTCCCCCGACCTAGTGAGACTAATGTGATAGGTATTAGGTGGATTTTCAAGAATAAAATGGATGAAAATGGTACCATAATCAGAAACAAGGCTAGGTTGGTCGCTCAAGGCTACAAACAGATAGAGGGTGTAGACTTTGGGGAGACATTTTCTCCTGTTACGATACTTGAGCCCGTTCGCTTACTGCTCGCCATCGCATGTCATCTATGCTTTAAGTTATATCAGATGGATGTCAAGAGTGCCTTCCTAAATGGTATTCTACAAGAGTAGGTTTATGTGGAACAACCAAAGGGGTTTGAAGACCCTAAGCACCCAGAGCACGTCTATTATCTGAGGAAAGCCTTGTATGGTTTGAAGCAAGCACCCCGTGCTTGGTACGAGAGGCTTACTTCCTATCTCTTAGCCCGTGGCTTCAAGAGAGGGGGAGTTGATATGACGTTGTTCGTCAGGAGAGATAACAGTGCTATTTTGGTTACCCAGGTTTATATGGACGACATAGTCTTTGAATCCACATGCTCCCAGCATTCTCACCGCTTTAAGGAAGAGATGAAAAGTGAGTTTTAGATGAGCATGGTAGGTGAGCTTACATTCTTCCTTGGTCTCCAGGTTCGTCAGCTAAAGGATGGGATGTTCATATCCCAATCCAAATATGCTAGATACCTAGTGAAGAAATTTGGTTTAAACTCCGCTAAGAATGCACTTACACCTATGAGTACTTCTATCAAGCTTATTAAGGACACTTCAGGTAAGGACGTAGAGCAAACCTTATTTTAGAGTATGATAGGTAGTCTTCTCTACTTGACTGCCAGTCGTCCCGACATAGCCTTTAGTGTTGGAGTATGTGTGCGATATCAGGCATCTCAGAAAGAGTCACACTTACTCTCTCTAAAACGTATTATCAAATACATGAGTGGGACTCTCTCTTACGGTATTTGGTATTCATTTGATACCGATGACCGTTTGTCCGCCTATTCGGATGCCGATTGGGAAGGGGATGCAGATGGTTATAGGAGCACTTCTGGTTGGTGTTTCTATTTAGGTTATGCTCTTGTCTCTTTGTTGATCAAGAAGAAAAACTCCATCTCTTTGTCCACTGTGGAGGCTGAGTACATCGCCGCCCGGAGTTGTTGCACGCAACTCTTGTGGATGAATCAAATGTTAGAGGATTATGGGATTTCACAGGACACCATAATCATTTCCTGTGATAACACGAGCGCGATTCACATATCCCGTAATCTCGCCCAATATTTGCGCACAAAGCACATCAGGTTACGCGAGCACTTCATACATCATTTAGTTGAGGAAAAGGTCATATCCCTGAGTTTTGTTCCCACCGATCGTTAGTTAGCCGATATCTTCATGAAACCTTTAGATGCCCTTAGATTTGAGAGTCTTAGTAAGTCTTTGGGGATTTGCACAGTTGACTGAGGGTTTGATCCGTGTCTAACATAGGATGCATTGCCATTATCATATCAACTGAATCTTATTACTAGCTTGTATCTTTAGTAGTGTTTTTCTTTTTGTTTTTACATTTCTTTTAAAAATCCAAAAAGATTTTCTTTTTATAAAATTTTTAGAAAAGCACAAAAAGATTTTTGTATTTTATTTGCACCTTTTATGGATGAGCATTTAAGATAGCCAAGTCACAACTCAATTCCATATATATATGTGACTATTTGATAGAGATTTCAGACGCTACATCATTTCATCCATGTGCTTTACATTGTTTGGAGTCTTTGAGATGTGATTAGTGATATCTTTCTACATGTTTGATTCCTATCTCCTTTATTGCACACATGCACGACTTTACTTGATTATTTATCACATATTAGCTTGAGTGTTTACATCTCAATTCTGTCTATACAACGTACAATATGCGATAAAACTTGACAAGATTGGAATGCATGTAAAAACCGTTTGGTGAGACTGTGTGTTTATTTCAAAATGGGGAAGGGCTGCGAAAGGTTCATTTAGCCTTTTCAATTTCTAAGCCACCGTTAAAAAGGACCTAAAAATTGAGGTATTTTATTATCCGAGGTCTAAAGAGGTTAAAAGAGCCCGACAAAATTTATAGGCAATAAAAAGCAATTCATGTCAAATATGGGCCATTAGGTTTAGACATCAATTCTCCAAAGTTTGAGAATTTAGATTAACTCTATTCAAAATATAAATTTGAGGGAGTTTGGTTGGAGAATTTAACCCGGTTGCATTTCCTTGAAAGTCCTGAAAAAACATGAAATCATTTTGGGCGTTATTGGTGTGGAAATCTCTTTGAGATTTGAATTGTTGATTTGATTAAGTCAATGTCTCGTACAATTTTTTTTACACCAAAGGAAGCATTTGAGTTCATTCGTTAGGAGTATCCAATATTCATCGTGCACATATGTCATGTTTGTATGCATTGATTTTCCTATCGAATTTGATCACACCCCTACATTTACACTATCATCGACTTGGTTGTTTTTGTGATCGTTCATGGTGTGATTTTTTTATATTTTATGTGAAAAATTTTTAAAAATTCAAAAATAGTGGCTTATTACCTTGTGACAGTCTCCATGTGCCTCTATTTCTGCTTCTCATATCTGTCTATTTGGGGACATCATAAAAAGGGGGAGAAAGAATTATCACATTATGGGGGAGTTTTGAGTTTGAGGATCTATTTTAAATTTGTATCTATGTTTATCTTATTTCAAACTCGATATGTCACGTGGTATTTGCCTTTATCTCATGTGTGTAGGTACAAAGATTGATAATCATATATTGCACACCCTGATGAGAAAAGCTTTGAGAAGTTTTGAAGATTTGAAGAGCAAACGATGGAGACTTATTCATTTGTATCTTTCCAGTTTCGAGTTCATGGAAGGGTACATTTGTATAGGCAATTTGATATTTGATAATTCGGATATATTTATGTTTGTACCGGCATAGACATAGGGGTAGATTTGTAAGGTCATTTTTTTTTAATTTTCAATATGTATGTCGTATGCCGTTACACTGTTGAAGAAATTCAAGATCGAATCTACATCAATGGATCCAAATATCATAGCGTCATGAACTTGGTAAAGATTTTCTGGTAAACCGGACCGATCCGGTCCTTTTATAAATGAACTGATCCGTCCTCGGATCGATCCTCCATCAAAACAGACAGATCCGATGTGTACCAAAACCGATGAACCCCGGATCGAGGCCAAACCGAAAAAGCCATTTTAAAAAATGAACCGATCCTCCACCGGACCGATCCGGCATCAAAATCGGACCGATACGATCTTGATAATCACAATCAGATCTGTTTAGATTCTTTCTACCAAGTTTTCGATAAATATACCTATTTCGGTGGTATATTTTCTAAGACTTTGAGAGACGATTTTGAGAGTCCAAATACTTCTAGTCTCCATATTTTTGAGTCCCAAGACTCATGTTTTGATTCACACAACTTTGCCACACCTTTGTGAATCCGTTTACAACCTAAGAACACAACCTTGTGTTTTCTCATACTCTTGTGGAGAAGACCTTCCTTCTTTTTCTTCATTGCCTCCCTCCTAAAAAGTGAAAGCTCCAGCCGCCGACTACAGAACCGACACCCGCGGGTATTTATGCATCACTGTATTTTCATTGTAATCCGTGTAATTATATCTTACAAAATTATAGTGAAAATAAAAGTTTTTACCCCTTTGGGGGATTTTTCCCCACATGTGTGTGTTTGAATGTTCTTGCATGTTTCATTATCTTATTCAATCACATATAAATGCATGTTTAGGACTTAATTGATAAAAATTGAGTTTAATTAAATAATATCTCTATTTGAACGCACGTGCACTCTTTTCACCTATCCAGTTCATGATGCCTAAACTCCTACTCACCCTTAGGAAACAGATACTGACCCTTCCAACTATGGTTGCTAGTCTGAACAATGTTACCATTCAGTATTGGGACTTTCGAGGAGAAAAATAATAATATCCTAGGGCTTTGGAATTATCCTTTAACCTATGAGCATACCTAAAAATGTCTCCTGTAAGGTCAAACCCCGTCCTAAGCTTCCAGAACATCATAGATCCTAAAATTGTCCTATAAGCATTGGGAGGCTACTGAGTTAAGGTAAGCCCATAACCATTTAATATCGAACGTACCACATAATGAAAAGGTATCCTCAGTCCCACTTGAAGATCCCAGAGGGGAAGACAAACCTCTTTATAACCCTTCACAGTATAACACATCTCTTCAGGCAGATGGATCATCATCCGAATAGATATTGGGAGGCCAAATTTCTCCCTCAAATAATCAAGCTTATCCTTAGTAATGGTACTGGGGTGACATTGGGTATAGTTTTAGGTTGGATCATAAGAGTCAGATGATTCCAAAGAGGCATCTCCCTCGTCCTCAGCCACGTCAGCCAGAGACTCACTTAGGAGGTATACGAACGTAAAGGGACCAACACTCTTGTGCCTCATATCTTCAGCTCTATCCGAACTTACATTATCAGAAAGGGAGTTAAGATTTATGGTGGACATATAAATGGTGTTTAAAGGATTATTACCAGGGGAAAGTGGAGCGAAATGATCAACCTCAAAGTCATAAAAAATAGGGGAACTAATGAAAGGTTCACTAGGACCGGGAGCAGAACCAGTGCTAGAAGGGGGTTTTGGTGTCTAATGGGGATGACCCATTCGTCTTCAAGCCTAATCACTTATAAAGAGCGTGGGAATCTTCTCTCAGTGAATCCCAAATGCTCAGACTCAATTTGTGTATAAAGTCGAAGATATACTAAACGTGAGGAGGGAAACTCATATATGCAGGGGTTCAACTTCAAAGCAAAGGAAATGCAACAATAAAACTAAGATTTTAGGGGGAAAAACTCAAATTGAACAACAAAGTGACACCTAAGGTTCGTAACGTAGCCTAAACCCTAGGCCAACCAACTCAATGGTTGTCTAACCTAGAATCTCTCACCAGAAAACTAATAGCAAATTATACACCAACTAATAAAAGATGAAAAACCAAAATCCCAAAGTGATGAAATCCTAGGAAGGACTGGGAAGTAAGTAACTGATGGAATTAAAAAAATTTGAAGGTTTATAGCAGGCACCAAATAGCGAAGAAAAATAAACCAAAATAATTATTTTTGTCACAAAAATGCTTCCCCAAAAGAACTTCGAGAACACACATCTCTATCTCTATCTCTCAATAACTTAGGATATTTGAATCTAAGATGACCATTGAGCCTGATGGAGGTATTTATAGTTCTAAGAAGATGACTGAAAAGACACTGCAAAATAATAGAAAAATCTTACAAATTACAAATGACGGTACAAAGAACCTACACACGTGCCCTGTCACAATCAGTACCAAGAAGACGCTTTATTTTCCTACTACGTGTTCCCAGTACTTCCACAATACTACAAAGCCAATCTGCTCGTCCCAAGCAGACTAAAAAGGAGCCGACCATCCCACTTCAGTACGAGCAAGATAAACACTTTATCCACTCGCTTTGTATTAAACCAGAGAACTCATGCATGAAGTCTTGTGGGCTTTCTGTTATACCCTTATGAACCCAGCTTATGTGGAGCCTAAATGACACCAGGAGAGGACCTACAATATGCTCGGTCTCATATCAAATAAGAGGTTAACTCAAGTACCATCCTTCTCAGCCAACCTCAATAGATAGTTTTCCTCCTATAGTGCAGTTATTCGCTTGCACCATATGGACGTGTTCACACATTTACCTGATACACTTCTCACTGGACACGTGGATATAAGGGACCATGGTTGTTACATGTTTATTACTTGCACCCACATCATAAATGCATGTGTGGAATCCAAGTCATATCAGTTTGTTATTTATTAGTTATTATATTTGTACTGATGTAATTGTCTGACCTATAAAGGCAGTCCACATGTCCCTTAAATATTCTCCTAAAAAAATCACCTATAAATAGAGGGTAAACCCACCCGAAAAAGGGACTAAATCATTATGTAATCACAACAACACTAATTGTACACCTGATAACAAAAATAAGAGTTAGCAACACCCATGGATGTAGGTTTCCATATTTGGCCAAACTATGTAAAAATATTTTTTCATTCTCATTGTCTCTTATCCCCATTCTCCTTATTACTCATCTTCTCAGTTATTATTCATCTATTTACTATCTCCATTTTTGGATGATAACAGTACCCATATTTCCCTCTCCCCCACACTGACTATGAGAAGGTGAGTTCAATTGGTATCGGCCCCATCCTATCCATTAGTGTGAAAAGGGCCGATGTATCAGAATGTCAACTTCCCTTCGTAATCTGACTTCACAGTTTACATCCTTGAGGAGGTGTTTAAAAGTACTTGACCTACATTCTGTGACCCCAAATCATACGTTTATTCATCTCAACATTTTCCTTTGACTCCTCTTACAATTTTCTTATGCTCTAATATAAACACCACTTCTTCTGAAGTGTTTCGAACACATTCCCAAATAAAAACTTGCTAACTCATAGCTCTTAGTCACTTTGTCAATCTAACTCAAATATTCCCAGCTAGTTCTATCTCCTCTTTTGAACCATGGAACCTGAAAATCTTGTACAAAATGATGGTTGCACTCTCCCATATTTATACTTATATTTCAAATACTGTAACACTTCAAATGTTTTCAAGTCCCCACCTTCTATATTGGCAGGGTCAAATATGCTCATAATTTCTTTATCACAATTACTAAATATCCTACAGCTTATGGACTATAAAGTGAACTAGAAATAATCTCCTCGACCAAAACTATCTCTCATAGTTTAGCATCCTCTATTAAAACCTCCTTTGAAAATAACCCTGTATTTCATCGAATGATGAAAGGTACTTCTCCCAATTACGATTCTTACCCCGTTTCTCGGCAAAGCTTCAATACTTGGGTTTAAACCACTCCAAACATAATTTTGGGTATAATAACCACTATTGATGTAAATGCTTCTTATTCATCAATATATCATATTTAAACTCTATGATGAACTCATCACAACAAGATACTTGTATTCACTTGATCCAATAGGTCATTGACACGTGGCAATGAGCACTTATTTTTCATTATGACATTCTCGCCTACCTTTCAGTTCCAAGGCACATATCTGAATAATGTCCTATATCATTTGGTTCACCCTCTTAACCATACTCAAAGTCTTAACTGATCGAGAAAGAAGGAACTTTAACTGATACTAGCTGTTGTACCTTCTCTTAGCCGAAGGAATCTAAAGCTTGTACATGTATCTCCCGCATCACCATGGCTGGCATAATAGTCATTATTCTAAAAAATGCATTTGAAAATATAAGTCTTATATGGATCTCTTATATGTTGCCTATGTGTTCAATAAATCATCCTCACGCTAGTGTAATAGTCGGTCTATCAACTACCATATTTGCCTTCCCCGGATGGTATTGAATTAAAAAATGGTAGTCCTTCACAAACTCGATCTATCTCTTTTGTATCTTAATAAAGTCTCTCTAACTAAACAAATACAAGAGACTCTTGTGATCATAATAAAAAGTTAACTTCTCACCCATCAAGTAATGTCTCCAAATACGAAGGGCAAAGACTATTGCAGTTAATTCCAAATCATGAGTGGGGTTATTACCCTCATGAGGCTTAAGCTTTCGAGATGCATAAGCTATAGGCACTTAGTATTAGAAATCCTTCTAACTCCTGAAATTATGCATCTGTAAATACTAACTACTCTATGCCAGTTTATTGTAACGCAATTACAAGCACAATATTGATCTCGTCAAAAGCTCTGAGGCGGCCTACACTCCAAACGAATGGTATTCCTTTGCGGGTGAGGTGAGTCGGTGGTCTCGCAATTTTTGAGAACCCCCGAATGAACCTTCTATAGTACCCCACCAAATCTTAGAAACTTCTACCCTAAGTAGGTTTAGTGGGTTATCTACATTCTTTAACTGTAGATACCTTAATAGGATTCTCCTAGATCCTAGCCTCCGGCAGGACATGGTTCAAGAATTGTATCTCCCAAAGCCAAAACTAACACTTAAATAACTTAATGTACAACTTATGTTCTCATAGTGTCTGCAAAATCAATTTAAATACTCCACATGCTCCTCCTCCGATTGATAATACACTAAAATGTCATGAATAATTATAATGACAAACCAAACCAGTAATAGTCGAAGAAACCCAATTCATCCTATCAATGAACATTATTGGTGCGTTGTTTAGTCAAAATGGCTTGACTCGAAACTCATATGATCCATGTCGTGTCAAAAAATACGTCTTCGGAATGTCCTCCTACTAAATACGTAACTGGTGAAACCCTAAATACAAGTCAATCTTGGAAAAGAATAACGTGCCTCTCAACTAATCGAATGGATTATCGATATGCGGTAACGGATACTTATTTCGTATCTTGACCTTGATAGGATAACGATAGTCCACACAAAATTAAAGCAAATCGTACTTCTTCTTCATAAGTAAAACTGGACCTCCCCAGAGGGTGTGCTCCTTTATATGAACCCTTGCTTAATAACTGCTGAATTTGGTCGCAAAATTTCTTTATTTATAGCGGAACCATCTGGTATGGTGTCCTCCTAATGGACATGGTACCCGATACCCTTTATATAAAAACTCTTCCTTTCTAACTAGTGGTAGGCATGTTACCTTATCAAATACATCCATAATTCCTGGATAATCGGTATCAAGTCTAACGACATGATAACCTCCTCAGATGAAGTCACATCAATGTGTAATATCCCATATTTTTATGGCTTTTAAATTTAGGGATTTATTAAATTTAACTGAGATAGATTAACTTAATATTAATCCGGAAATTTGTTTTAAATATTTACTAGCGTGACAAGAGTTAGTAATTATTGGAAAATTATTGATTTGTTAAATATTACTTATTGAGTAGAGTAATATATAAAATTGAATTTATTAAAATTAGCACGGGGGAATAATATGACAATTATGGAAATTAAGTCAGGACGCGCCTGTGTCGTGTCGGGATTAAATAATTAGTAGTAAAAGTGAATAAATTATAAGTCGCCCGTATGGCCTTTTTGAGTGCGCCGATATGTCCGGAAGGGTCGAGATAGTCAAAATAATGTACTTGAGTTTAGTTCGGGTCTCGGGGCGTTTTTAAGCCTAATTGGCATCCTGTGAGGGTATTATAGACATTTTACATTTTTGGGGAATTAAACCCACGAATTTCCTAAGGATATATCAGCCTTTAGGAGTTGTCTTCTAGGGTTAACAAACACAAAACCCAAGAATGGCCATTAGAGAAGGAGTTGGAGAGTTTTCAAAGCAACTCAAGGACAAAGACTCACCCGTTTGCACCGCCACCACCACCAAAGTGTAGTTCGCACGACGAGGAACGCAACCATACCTCTTTCGTCCACAAATCAGAAACTCAAATCCCAGGCAAGTATCTATGTTGATTTTCTTTTAGTTATTATTTCATCCATGTTAGATTAGGATTGTTATACACATGTTCCATAGAAGAATTTGAGGATTTAATCACATGTTTTGGTGGAATAATTATATTCCGTACATCCTAATCATACATAGAGGATAACCCACGAATTGGTATGAGATTAGAAGCAAGAAATCTGAAAAAGAATTTAAAAGAATGGAAGTTTTATGAAAATTAGGGTTCTTTATAGTTAATACAAATTGACCCTTTAATTCAATTCCGTTAAAGAAATTATACATGTCTTACGTAGAAATTCATGCATATATGTATATAGAACCAGTAGTAACCTTATTTGGGAGTTTGGGAATTTTAAATGGCATTTTGGAGAAGATCATTGGTTGAAACTCGTAGGTTGAAATTGTAGTTTCTGGGCAAGAACTGCTTCAATCGATCGATCGACCATTTCTAAAAATTGCATATTTTTCCCCTTTTTCTTTAATCCGGTTTAATTACGTAGGAACCCTTACTTGTTATTTATAGAGTATGAGGAGTCGTAAGGAAGACCAATAGGGTCTAAATAAACCCCGTTGAATGAAATTTAATATGGGACGAAATAGTGGGTTAACGGGGAATTTCGGTACACATTAGAGTTTATGAGTAAATTCGTTAATGAATCGAGGGACTCGTGAAAGACTTTGGCCAGAAGGTTAAAGATGGTATACCTACTGAAATTATACTTAGTGAGATAGAATACTTCGAGAGATGAGAAGTAAGTATGAAATAAATTATATAGGAGAATAAAAGAGACGAATCCGTTATGCGAGATAATTGGGTAAATTGTGCTAAGAACGGATAATAATAATTATGGTTCGTGGGAGCACCTAATTTAGAAAATGTGAATATTTAAATATATGACTGTGTGACTATGCATATATTATGTATTTGTGTAAAAATCATACTCGGGATACCTGTTATCACGGAGGTTTCCGCGTCGGGACAGTCTTATCTCGATTGAACCTTTATGGGGGATATTGACTCGTACCCTAGAAGATAGTATCCTTGATACAGGCTATCTGAAAATGATAGTTAGATGTTCTAAGAGACGTGAGGGTATGTGCTGACCTCTTAGGACATGGAACTATGATTCGCCTCCATTTGTTTGTGTATTGTGTTAATACAGTTTGAGAGTGATTCCGAACTAGTATTTCCCTTAGTTTGAGAGATACGGGGACTTGATAGCAGAGTGTGCCAGCACCATAGATTTTAAGTGGGGTGCCGTTAGTATATATATTATATGTGTGACTAATGTATATACGTATATCTATATGGGAACTTTCTACTGTGCTTATAAGTAGATAACTAATGAATAAATGCTTCAACTTTCTTATAAGTGCTTGGGAACTTTATAACGGTAATGAGTTGTCCTAAATAACATAAGAAATCTTGAAGAGAATGATTTTCCTAAAGTAAATATTATAACCTTACTTTTCACATGATAAAACCTTAGGGAGAATAAGTTAGAGAAACCTATGAGATTTATTAGTAGGATAGACGTGCACACTAAATGAGAGTTGAGAATTCTCAAGAGAGTGTCGCACACTAACGTGGTTATTGCATTAGTCGGTAAGCATTTTAAATACTTGCTAGACTGTTTTTGAACTATTTTACACTCGAGCTCTAACCCGTTTCATGTTATTTCTTTTATATTGTGTATATATATATATATATATATATATATATATATATATATATATATATATATATATATGTATGTATATTGTAGGTTCCCAGCCACAAGGGCGTCGTGCTTAGATTCCTTGGAACGGATGCGCTGCAGCTTATGTGGGAGTTGTAGGCTATTGCTTAGACGACCTCGTTGTTGACTCTACTCTTATTTTAGTTCTGATTAGTTAAGGAATGTGTCGCACGTTTCCCTATTCAATTGGATTTGTCAAATATTTATGTTCATTTATATTTCCAGTATTCGGTACTCTTTGGGATTTAATTATTGTCAGGATATTTTCATTTATAGTTTTAAACTAGTTTGGTTTATTTAGATGATTTAAATTCTTGTGTGCTATTATCCCTCCTTAGTATGTGTGAATTCTTGAATTGTTAATTATTAAAAGGGTTTTCATATATGGATTTAAATAAGAATGGAAATAAGGTTTTAAATTGTTTTGGCACTTAGCTTAATTATTTAGGGTGCTTAAATTGGAAATTTATTTTGCGACAGTGATGCTAAGAATGAGCCAACCGTTCACCTTGATTTTAATTTAATAAAGGACTGATCACCAGGTATTTAATTAGGCAGGGGTGTCACACAATGTAATATAAGTGTGTAATATCCTCGGGCCTACGAATAATTATAAGAATCATCCCCTGCTCGAAATGGAAATCCTAAATAACTACCCCCGGTAGTATGTATAAACATGATACATAAAGCTACTACTCAAAGCTAAATAGTACAAATCATAAGACCACATGTCTAAATTAACAAAACGTTTGAACATGAAGCTGATTAAAATACTTTTATGTCTCTATAATCACGACGTAAAGTAGCCCATACCCCGAGGGTATCCACATATAACAAAGCTCAATGATAGTTTTCCATATATCTCGTAATCGTAGTAAACACACTACTAGTAATGAGTGACAACTCCTCGATGTCTAAGTCAGGCTCATGCACTCGAGTCGTAAATGTAATTAAACCCATCCTCTGATGGTATCCTCAATAACACATGTTATTCAACGACCTCTACTAACTAAGTGGCTTCCTTAGTCATGTTTGTAACATCTTCTTCTAACGGGACTATTAAAACAATGGCACTACTGGCGGCCCTACCGACCTTACCACTAAAGTTGTTAGTGCTAAATCTTACCTCACTGGTTTTGCTCTTATAAGTGGTGACCCTACTAGTAAAAATTTCTTGGGATCTACTAGCCGTAACAATTCATAGTGTCTACTCTTGGAAACCTCTTGGGATCTTCTCTCCCTATGCGGGCTTTTTTACTAGTGAGGTCTTCCCTACTTGGGTCAACAATACAATATATCTAGTCATTAGGCCTACTTTGGCCTCAGTCTTCCCAATCTTAGGAACTCTATCCTTTATATGGTTGTGGAGGCTCTACCGATGTATGAAGATAACTCAAACCATGCGTAAGTGGTGATTAATGATTTACCTAATAAATCTGCCAAACTGTTCACTTAATGTTTATATAACTCAAAACAAAATCTTCTAGCAATGTAGAGGATGACACGGACAACCTTCTTTGCTTCCATATTCATTTCTCTCAGTGCATAAAGAGAAAGATAATGTAACTTTTACTCATACTAACTAGCCCAGAATCGCCAAATGAGGTCTTCGAAACATAATTCAAATGTCATTATGAATGGTAAGTAAGAGCATTTCCTCTCGAACCATACGCTACTCACTTGCTAAAGGTCTTCCACCCAAAATTCCCCAACTTTCGATCGAAGTTGACCTCATCCGTGGGACATCTCACAAAGGAAATCCAAATAAATAACCCTCCATATACACTCAGTCGGGACAATGGCGCGAAACCCCCGATGTGGTCATCGTGATACATAGTACAAATCCTAAATGGTAAAAAATCTAAAGTAATCAGATAATGCAACACAAAAAATCTAAGTACACACTCAATGCCTCTAATACCCTAAAACCTGGAATAATCTGATACCAACTTTAACACCTCATAAAATTTAATAGTATATTGATCGGGTCTAATACAAACTCACGGGAATCAAACAATTGAATATCATTCTAAGCTGAAGCACTCTATATTTTTGACTCATTTGACTCTATATTATATTGGCGCTCATCTAGTTTGGAAATTATGACAAAATTGAGTCATACCCTTTCAAACCAAAGAACCTTTAGACTCTTCATTTTGAGTTCCTCTAATAGTCCAAAAGGTATAAGCAATAGCACTTCACCTAGGATGCATTCATGTGTTGCATATGTGCTTGTCTGATTCATTATTTGGTTATGTGTGAGTTTAATCCCTCTAAAATAATTTTCTACAATTTTTGGGATACTTTAAACAATTCTATGATTTTTTAAAAACAATTTTTGGAAATTTAGAATTGGTTTTTAAAAAAGGTTGTGGGTTGTTTTATAAATTCCATAAGCTGTTAAATATATGCTTGGGTATAAACCTAAAGCGCTTGAAAATTATGTGGGTACATTTTGTATTTGTAGAAGTTTAAAAACACGCATTTGTAGTTCCATCTTAGCCTTACACGCGTTGATTCCACAACGGCTAGATTTGTGTTTTTATGCTCTCACATATCTGTGCATACCTGTGAACACTTAGATCTTTTTAATTAACGCCATGCATGTTATCTGATATGATCCTTATAACATCAGGATGAACCAATGAGGGTTAGCTTTTAAGCGGTGCATTCTTAACCCTTGGATTTTCTTCGGTCATTTAAACTCAATCATGAGCGTTAATTTTCCTCGAGGTTCCAGAGTCTTACAATCCTTGCTATAAATATGAGCCAGATGTTATACGTTTACAATCTTTGTTCAGCCTCACTTCGGAGAGAAAATAAAGAGAAAAAAGAGAAGAGAGAGAGAGAGAGAGAGAATCCAAACCCTAAACTAAACTCCGAACAAATATCTACAGAAAACTTTTTCTCAGAGTGAGTTTGTTTAATATTCAAGAAGATCTATCCTCTTCTGTCCTTTATCTCTTTCCCAACTTAATCACGTTGATTAAATCTCATTTTCTTTCATAGAACTTTGAGATTTGATTTATGTGATACATATCACTTAGATATTGCGTAGTTTTGATCTCTTATTTCGAGAAATCTTATTTTATTTATAGTTTTCAAACTGATACAATATTTTCAAATGCTAAACAAAAAAACGTTTTCTGATTTCAGTTTCTTTGAATATTCAGACTTATATCTAATTGAGATCTTGATTGGGGATTTGCACTTTATTATATTTCACATTTTGTGAAATAAGTGTGCATGTTTTCAAATAAAAAAGTGCATAGGATCTTGGCTCGTGTATATAGCAAGATTCATTTTTTATCTGCGGATATCTTAAAGATCCAAAGTCTGATATTTTGATTAAACTAATTTTAAAAATTCCTTTGCATATTTGTGATTTGTTTTGCATAATGTTTGTAGTTAAGTGTGTGTGTGAGTTCAGTGCATGTGATTTTTATCACTTCACCACTTACACCTTCACACTACTACACCGAAACATGATGGTATTGAGATCTTGAACATTTTGAATTGATGTAAAGCTAAAAGGAGTGGAGTTACAAAGTCGAGAGAATATCAAAAACATCAGAGCCTTGGGAGAAGTCAGAAAATCCAGAAGAGTTGGTATATTTATGAACTTAGAATTAGGTCTGATTGTGTGTCTTGATTGTTATATAGTTTGTAAAATGTTACTCTATTTTATTGGAATTTTACTTTTGAGGTGTAGAGACCTCCGTGGATGTTTCTCTAATTGGGTGGGGTTTTACCACGTTAAAATCGTAGTTGTATACTTCCTCTTCCTCTCATCCCTTTCTTAAGGTGGTGTTGGTATAATTTCCTTAAGTTTTGTATTGCAAAACTGGTAAACCTGTCTTGAAATAACTCGTTCATACTGTTTTACACATTTTGTGTTAAAAATTTGTTTTAAGAAAAGAGTTTCTTCAACAAACTGTTCGGAGCCATTTAGATAGTTTAATATCGAATTAAACGACTTAAGTGATATTTTTTTCAATTGGTATCAGAGCTTTGGTTTTTCAAAAAAAAATAGATCTTGAGTTTCTGAAATTATTTTCTCAAAACAAGTTATGGACGAGAAATTTGAGAGATTACGTAACCTGTCCAGGCCCCCTCTCTTTGATGGGACCAACTTTCCTTACTGGAAGGTAAGGATGGTTACCTTCATCCAAGGGACATTGGGACATGATGTCTGGGAAGTTATTGAAAATGGTTACACCTTTCCTGCTAAACTAGCCGCTAAAGGAAGTACTGTGAGGATTAGAAAGTTACTAAGTGAATTCACTAAAGAAGAGAAATAAACTTCCCTTAACAACAACAAAGGCAAAAATGTCATATTCATATCTATTAATGAACATGAATTTAAGAGGATAACATTTTGTTCTACCTCTAAGGAATCATGGGACACCCTGGGGATTGCACATGAGGGTGATACCAGAGGTAAAGATGCTAAAACTCAAATGTTAATTCAGTAGTACAAGTCCTTAATCATGACTGAGACTGAATCATTTTATGACTTCAATATTAGACTGACAGACACTGTGACCAAATCGCATGCTAATGGGATTATTTATGATAGAAAGGAAATTATATCTAAAATACTAAGATCACCTCCACAAAAATTTGATAATAATAGATATGTAATTGAGGAGATGGATGATCAAAATCTTACACCTGAACTCCTCAGTAGAAAATTTTGAACTATGAAAATGGAATTAGAATTTTAAAAAAATTAATCTAAACCCAAAAGAAACAGTCTGCCTCCAATCTTGTTTTTTCATCTAAGTTGACCACACCTGAACTTAGCATACCTAATATTGACTTAGACACTGATGAGGACCATAATTTTGATACTTTGGATAATCATATTGCCTTAATGTCTAAACTGTTTAAGAAAATTATGAACTTTTGAAATAAAATAGCAAAATGACAAGGCAAACCTAATTATCCAAATCCATCTAACGACGGGCCTCATGAGAGAAGATAAGACAAACACCGAACTGACAAACATAAGAGACCGGAGAAAGACCTTAAAAATGTTGAATGTTATAAATGTGTGAAGTAAGGACACATAGCTAGTGACTGTAGAGTTAACTTAGACAAAATTCATAAACATAATAGGGCTCATCTAAGCAAGAGTTGGGATGACTCAAGTGACTCTAAAAATTATGAACCTGGGTCATCTAACACTTTTGATGCTTGTATGTCATTCTTTTCTAAGATAATCTACAATGATGATGAGGAATCTGATCATGCTATGTTAATTGATATTATGCCTACTAGTTTATCTGGCTTATTGCTTGAGAATGTTGATGATGTTTCAAACGATGTGTGTATGAGTAAAAGGGAACGCTCTATTTTTTATGTCAATGGGTGTGTGAGTCCTAAAAATGAAGTGATAGGGGACACTACACACTGCACACTTAGTGACTCCGAAAATGATGACCTTCCTGGCATTCACACACTGTACACAAAAACTCTCAAGAAAAGCACTAGGCTTAAAAAGATTGTTAAGGATCTTACCCAAAAGATAGAAACCTTAAGTCTGATGATCAAACAAAATGCTGAATAGTACACCACTCAATGTCTAACTAATGAGAATGAAACCATAAACTTTGAACAAAAACGCAAAGAGTTGTCTAACTCTAAATAAATTCTGGAAAAGAAATACAAAGGAACGTTGTTATAATTGGAACAAACAAAAGAAAAAACATCCCCAGTCTTCAAAAAGTTTATTAAATTTGAAAATAACTCTAAATGTTTTGAATATTGTGTTGCTGAAAGTAAAACAAATTCTGATGACAGAACTCGAATAGGATTTTGTCCCAACTCTAAGACCCAAACTAAAAATGTTGAAACTATAAAGTTTGTGTCTGGTGGCAAAAGACCTATTGAAACCTATCCAAATTTTCAAGGTTTGAAAAATGAGTTTCATAAAAAAACAACTGAAGTTAGACATTGGTGAATCAAGCTACTCTAAGCATAATGTTGAACAAAATGCTAAATGCGTTTTCCCCTATTCGACAAGCAGATTTGACATTTCACCTTGAGCCATATAGGAACAAGACTATAGCACAAAACGTAGACAAACCTTTGAACAATAATTTTCCTAAGGTTGTGAGTTCTACGTGCCATCTTTACTGCTCCTATTGTGATGTCTATGGACATTCTCTTGAGGGATGCTATTCTAATCATCTATGTAATCCAGTATATAACTCTCATGTTTACCATAACTTCAACTATTCTAGGCGAAGTCGAAATAACTATGTCCTTCCAAGACAGCCAGATAAGAACTCTGACTATCGTAATAAAAGGAAAAGGACTAATAATAAAAAATCATAAACTAGAAGGAATCCTAGACTTTTTTGTAGACAAATTGCTCAAACTATTTATAACAACAATAAAAATGCGCAAAAATATTTTAAGGATAAGACAGAAGCTCGTAAGTTTTATCAAATATGAGCTAATAAGCGTAAATTGAAAACTAGAGCAATTTGGGTTAGAAAAGATGATTTACTACCCCAGTTAAAATGAAACATAGTGATTAGTGGTTTTAGAGCTGAACATACTACAACTGGATGGTATTTAGACTCAGGTTGTTCCAAACATATGATCGGGGATGATTCTAAACTTTCAAATAAAACTAACTTCTTCGGAGGACAAGTCTTATTTGGAGATGGTGAATCAGCCCAGATCATAGGTAAAGGAACACTCCATGAAGAAGGATTACCTATTCTTTAAGATGTTCTCTTGGTAAAATGACTTAAAGCCAATTTACTAAGTATATCACAGTTTTGTGACTCAAACCATACTATTACTTTTTTTAAAAACAATTGCAAAATTTTAAATAAAAAAAGGTGATTGCATTATTACAGGACTCCGTATTCTAGATAACTGTTACACAGTCCATCCAAGTACTGATTTTTGTAATATTTCCAGAATGGATGACAATGAGATATGTCATAATAGGTTGGGTCACATTAATTATGATAGTCTTAGCAAATTATGCTCCCAAGAGATAGTTACAGGTCTTCCTAAGATCAAACCAATTTCAAACATTATTTGTGGTCCATGTCAAGAAGGGAAAATTGTTAAGGCTCACCACAAGAAAGCTAAAGAAGTTTTATTCACTAAACCTCTAGAACTAATCCATATGGACCTAATGAGTCCTTCTTGTACTATTAGTCTTTGTGGCAACAGTTACATCCTTGTTATGGTTGATGACGTCCCTCGATTTACCTAGTTTAGCTTTTTAAAACATAAATCAGAAACATTCTGTAAGTTTTTGAAAATCTTAGTTCATATAGAAAATGAAAAGGACTCCCAAGAAGATATAATTGGTAATGATAGAGGAGGAGAATTCATAGATTCAGGCGTCATAGAATATTATAACTAAAATGGTTACAAACATGAATTTAGTGCTCCTAAGACACCTTAACAAAATGGGATTGTTGAGCGTAAAAATCGCACTCTTCAAGAAATGGCCCGTGTGATGATTCATGCGAAGAACCTACCAAAATATGTTTAGGTAGAGTCCATTCGTACCGCCTATCATATAATCAATCAAGTCTACTTAAGGAAAAATACAAGACAAACATCATATGAGCTTTGTATGGGAAGAAACCTAACCTAAAATACTTTAGATACTTTGGTTGCACCTGTTATGTCTGTAAGGACAGAGAACATCTGTCAAAATTCGAAACCAGAGGTGAAAAAGCCATTTTCTTAGGATATTCTCCAAATAGTAGAGTCTACCGTGTCTACAATCTTTATACCAAAACCATAATGGAATCCATTAATGTGGTTGTAAGTGACACTAATGTAGAAAGTAAGACCAAAAAACCAATTATTGTTGATAAGCCCAAAAAAAATTTAAACTATGACTCTCAAGAAATAGCTGAATCTTTACCAACTGAGACCCCTGAAGTACCTAACTGGGTTTCCAAAGATCATCGTTTAGATAGTGTAGTTGGTAACCCTACTGAACCTGTCCGCACAAGATCTCAACTTCGTAACATTGCTCATTTTTTATGTTTTATCTCTTATTGAGCCAAAAATCGTAAATATAAGTTCTATGTAGGAGTAACTTCTTTAATTTGTCATTCATGATGTTTGGTATCTTGTACCCAGGCCTGAAAATAAAAGGGTAATTGGCACACGTTAGATTTTTAAAAATAAGGCTGATGAATCTGGGATGATTATTCGGAATAAAGCTAGATTAGTTACCCAGGGGTACTCTTAGATTGAAGGAATAGATTTTGAGGAAACTTTTGCCCCTGTCACTCACCTCAAATCTGTTCACTTACTTTTTTCCATAGCTTGTCATTTGCATTTCACACTATATTAAATGGATGTTAAGTCAACCCTCCTTAACAGAAGTTTAACTGAGGAGACCTATGTAGAACAACCCAAAGGGTTTATTAACCCTCATCACCCAAATTATGTCTATCGTCTTAAAAAATATGTTTATGGGTTAAAACAAGCTATTAGAGCTTGGTACGATCGTCTATCCACCTTTCTTTTAGACAATGGATTTAGGAGAGGAGAGGAGAGAATGACCAAATCTAGTTTATTAAACATTTTAACAACAACATTACTATTGCTCAAGTTTATGTTGACGCTATAATTTTTGGATCCACCTCCCCTTTAGAAGTTATGGCCTTCTCGGACATTATGCACAAAGAATTTCAAATGTCACTTATGGGGGAGTTACAATTCTTCTTAGGGATACAAGTTAAAAAAAAATTAGATGGATTATTTCTATCGCAATCCAAATATGCTTCAGAGATTATCAAGAAGTTTGGCCTAGAAATAACTAAAGAAGTTAGGACTCCTATGAGTACTTTTGTCAAACTTCTTAAAGATGATAATGGGAAATCCATTGATTCTAACTTGTATCGTATTATGATAGGAAGCTTACTTTACCTTACTGCCTCCCGTCTTGATATCATGTATTCTGTCTGTGTGTGTGCCACATATCAAAACAATCCTAAAGAGAGTCACCTATTGTGAATTAAAAGAATTATAAAATACATTAAAGGCACTAAAAACATAGAAATTTGGTACACTAAAGACACTTCTAGTACTATAGTAGGTTACACTGATGCTGATTGGGCCGGTTGTACCGATGATAGTAAGAGTGCTTCAGGAGCGTATTACTACATTGGTAACAATTTGGTAGGATAGAGTAGTAAGAAACAAAACTGCACTTCCTTGTCTACTGTCGAATTCGAATATATTGCAGCAGGAAGCTGTTGTGCACAATTACTTTGGCTGAAATAAATGCTGAAAGATTACGGCAAAACTGAAGATATGTTGCATCTCTATTACGATAATCAAAGCGCGATTAATATTTCTAAAAATCCAGTTCAACACTCTCGTACCAAACATATTAAAATCATATATCATTTCCTACGCGAGTTAGTTAAATCTAAGGAGTTAGAAATTAATTACCTACCGACTGAATTGCAATTAGCTGACCTGTTTACCAAACCTTTAGACTTTCTTCGATTTGAATCTTTGCAAAAATCTATCGGTATGGTCATGGAAGAACAATGATTTATTGTTTTCTACTTGTTTTCTTTGCCCTTTGTCCATTTGAGACAAAATGGGGAAGAAATTTGAGTCCTCTTGGACATTTTGGTGTATTCTCAACTAAAAATCTTGATCTTAGTTATCTTATTTTTGGGAATTAGTACCTTCATTTATAACAGAATTTTGTTAGGGTATTGGTTTGTATCTAGTCGAGTTATGTAATTTTCTCTTTCTAGGATATTAGGTAGATAGAATTTTTTTATAAGAATAGGATTTTCTTATTTCCTTTGTTTCCCTACGAGTCCTAGATAACTCAAACGAGATTTTGTTTCATATTTACAAAGAGGTAGATTGAAGAACTCTATATCTGTGACTCATTTGAGTCTATATTATATAGGTGCTCATCTGGTTTAGAGGTAATGACAAAATTGAGTCATGCCCTTTCAAACCAAAGAACCTTCAGACTCTTCATTTTGACTTCCTCTAATAGTCCAAAAGGTATAAGCAACAACACTTCACCTAGGATGCATTCATGTGTTGCATATGTGTTTGCCTTATTCATTATTTGGTTGTGTGTGAGTTAAATCCCTCTAAAATAATTTTCTATAATTTTTGGGATACTTTAAATAATTTCTATGATTTTTTAGAAATTTAAATTTGGTTTTTAGAAAAGGTTGTGGGCTGTTTTATAAATTTCATAAGCTGTTAAATATATTCTTGGGTAGAAATCGAAAGCGCTTGAAAATTATGTGGGTACATTTTGTATTTGTAGAAGTTCAAAAACACGCGTTTGCAGTTTCATCTTATCCTTACCCCTACTAATTCCACAACGGATAAATTTTTGTTTTTATGCTTTCACATAATTGTGCATACCTATGAAACCTTAAATATTTTTAATTAACGACATGCATGTTATCTGAGATGATCCTTGTAACATCTGTATCAACCAACGAGGGTTAGCTTTTAAGCGGTGCATTCTTAACCCTTGGATTTGCTTTGATCACTTTAACGCAATCATGAGCGTTGATTTGCCTCGAGGTTCCAAAGTCTTCCAACCCTTACTATAAATACAAGCCATATGTTATATGATTACAATCTTTGGTCGGCCTCACTTCTGAGAGAAAATAACGAGAGAAGAGAGAGACGAGAGAGAGAGAGAGAATCAAAACCCTAAACTAAACTCCGGTCAAATATTTCCAGAAAACGTTTTCTGAGAGTGAAGTAGTTGTAATACCCCGTATTTTCGTGATATTTATTTTTGGGGATTAATTGAATTATATGTGTATTAATTGAAAATTAATCCGGATAAAATATTAACGAGATGTGAGTTAGTATTTGATTATAATGTGTATATATGGCAATATATGAATATTGGAACTATTGTAATTATCGCGAGATTGAAATACGGCAATTTGGGAAATTTTGTTGGGACGCACGTGACAATCGCGTCAGGAATATAATTATTTGAATTAAAAAGTGAATTTTATTTCTATTAATCGTATGGTCATTTTGAGTGCGCCAACGTGTCCAGAAGGGTCGAAATAGTTAGAAAACACTAGTCGGGGGTTAAGTTTGGATCCCGGGGCATTATTGGGCCATACCGGTAACTTAAAAGGGCATTTTGGTAATTTCGAAAATTTGGGAATTAAAACCCACGAAAATTAGAAACAAAAATCTGACTTATTCTTTATCCACTAAACCCACTAACTACACTAAGGGACTTAATGGGCTACGGGAGAAGTTAAGATATAGTTCCAACTTGCCAAAAACCAACCACACCTCCATTGTCATCAACCTTAGAGAAAAACTTGTAGAGAGAGATAGAGAAGAGAATTCTGCAGAAAGAGAGAGGGAGAACAACTCAGCCTTCAAGATTCAACATCAAATTCATAGAAACATTAAGGCAAGTGGTTTAATTATAATTGATTAAATGCTATGCTTTTCCATGTTTAGGATTATCATCAAATTTATCTTGGAAGATTGATTAGACCCATGAATTTGAGGATTTAAAACTATGAACTATGTTAGGAATTGCATGTAGAAACTTTCTGGACGAATTATGATTTCAAAACATAACCATTGATGATCTAAAAACGGATTTTAGAAGAAGTTTATTAATGTTCTTGAAAGAAATAGAAAACTGGAATTCTTGATGAAGATTTGATCCAAACAAAGCCCTTGAATGATGAATTATTGGTTTTAGAACGTTAACACTGTTGTAGGATGATTGTATGATGATATTATAACGTATTCTTGGAGTTTCATGCTTGTTAATGGTGTTTTGAGATGGTTTTAAAACTGCAAAACGAAGCAGTCCGCAGCCTACCTGGTGCGTTCGATCGATCGACATTCATCAGTCGATCGATCGACCACCATCGATCGATCGAAGGTCAAGGTCGATCGATCAACCTTCCCAGAAAGAGTAAAATTTCCCCTAGTTAAATTTTAATGATGTTAACCCTTGTAAAATATTATTGGAGACCTTATGAATATCCTTAGACTTAAGGAAGACCAGTAGGTATGGTTATAAAGTTCGAACCTTAATTAGACTTTAATTTGAGGAATTATTCTAAAAGCTATTGAAGCTCGATAAGTGAGATAATATTAGGATTTATACAGTAATTTTGAATAAGTTGATGAATTGAGGTTTGGGGAAGAAGTAAGGAACTTAAGAATAATGATATAATATGTAGGAATATTAGGAAATTTAATAACCCCTTTGAGATAGGTTTTAATTATAAGAATCTATGACGTGAGATGTGTCGACAGTCTACATTATATATTATCGGAAGACTAAAAATGTATACAATTGAAATGATGGTATAAGGATGTAGAAAATACCTTTATTAATATTGAGATATCTAAATGTGTGCATGCTTAGTATATAATCTCATGTGTATGACATACCTATCAAACTTGCTATCACGGGAGGTTTACGTTCGCTTAGGGCCTTCTAATCCTTGTGTGCCCGGATTTAGTTTGGTACCTAGAGGACATAGTTCAAGGGAATGACTTAATTGTGAGTTATTAAGCCAGCTGACTATGGAGCGTATGTATGTACGTGACCATGGATATATTGAATTATGTTCGCCTCCATTTTTGTGTGTGGTGTTTATTCTAACAATTCCTGAGAGATTCGAAATTTGTAATCCTTATGTACGTGATGTACCGGGATGGATAGCAGAGTATGTGTGCACCACAGCTTAGCCTCGGGGTGCTTGTATAGTATATTTATGATGTGAATAATATACGGTTCAATAACAAGGAATTTGTTATGTTTAAATTGCGTGAATAATTTATAGTAACTGCTTGTGGAATTAAAAAGGAATAACATGCCGTGAATTGTAATGCTAACAATTGAGAATTCGAGTTCAAGTAAAGCTATCTATTTAAATAATAACATTGGGAATTCATATTGTGAATCGAGTAGTTGGGTTAGAACTTATGATGGTTTAGTTAGATAAATAACACATGTATGGGTACAGGAACGTTAGGAGTGCACTGTTAGACGAGAGGTGAGTATTTTATGTGAGAGCACGTCCTAAAATGTATCTTGCATTCATTGTTTTAATTGTTATTAAAGCACTTGCTGTTTTTAAAGTACTCTCCACATTCGGGCTCTGACCCGTTTGCTTTCAAATCTATCTTTTTGTAAAAACCATTTTTAGGTGCCCAGCCACAAGGACACCATGCATAGTATTCCCAGTCAGGTGACGAGCTGTAGCTGTTGTGAAAGTTACAGGTCCTTGCTAGTAGACGCTTCATTTTCCTTGACTCTATATTCAGATTTCATCAGTTGTAGGGCATGTCGCCCCTTTCTTTTAGAGACATTTCATTTTATATTTCAGTTATTCAAACTTTGGTTTTGTAATTAATTCAGTATGCAGACTTGTTCTATTTCATTTCATATTGGGATTGTTGTGAGGAGTATTTCCTCGAGACTCATCTTTACTTGTTGATTCATTATAGTTGGACTTTATCGTGAATTAATGTGTTACTTTTATATATTTCATTTTTTGCATGTTAATCAGATTTAATTTAAAATTTGACAACTCACTTTTAAATCCTAGGTGGTTAGTAATTATTAAAATGTTTTCGACAGTGATGCTATTAACTGAACCAACTTGGCATTTTGTATTGATTTAATAAAGGAGTAGCTACCCGGTATTTAATTAGTCGGGGTGTCACAGTAGTTTGAGATTCAAGAAGAACTTTCCTCTTCTGCCCTTTATATCTTTCCCAACTTAATTGCGTTGGTGAAATCTCATTTTCTTTCATAGAACTTTGATATTTGATTTCAGTGATACATATCACTTAGATATTGCATAGTTTTGATATCTTCTTTCGAGAAATATTATTTTATTTGTTGTTTTCAAACTGATACATTATTTTCAAACCCTAAACCAACAAAACCTTTTCTGATTTCAGTTTCTTTGAATATTCAGACTTAGATCAAATTGAGATCTTGATTGGGGATTCACACTTTATTATATTTCACATTTTGTGTAATAACTGTACATATTTTCAAATAAAAAAGTGCAAAGGATCTTGGCTCGTGTATATATCAAGATTCCCTCTTGATCTGCGGATATCTTAAAGATCTAAAGTCTGATATTTTGATTAAACGATTTTTAAAATTCCTTTGCATATTTGTGATCTGTTTTGCATATTGTCTGTAATTAAGTGTGTGTGAGTTGCATGCATGTGATTTAGAGCACTTCACCACTTACACCTTCACACTACTACACTGAAAAGTGTTGGTATTGAGATATTGGACATTTTGAGTCGATGTAGAGCTAAAAGGAGTGGAGTTACAAAGTTGAGAGAACATCAACAACATTAGCGCTTTAGGAGAAGTCAGAAAATCCAGAGGTGTTAACATATTTCTGAACTTAGAATTAGGTTTGATTGTGTGTCTTGATTGTTATATAGTTTGTAAAATGTTACTCTATTTTATTGGATTTTTACTTTTGAGGTGTAGAGACCTCCGTGGATGTTTCCGTAATTGGGTGGAGTTTTACCACATTAAAATCGTACTTGAATACTTCCTCTTCCTCTCATCCCTTTCTTAAGGCTGTGTTGGTTTAATTTCCTTAAGTTTTGTTTTTCAAAACTGGTAAACATGTACCTGAAATAACTCGTTCACACTATTTTAAACATCTTGTGTTGAAAATTTATTTTAAGAAGCGAGTTTCTTCAGCAAACTGTTCGGAGCCATTTAGATAGTTTAATCTTAAATCAAACGCCTTAAGTGGTATTTTTTTCAATTGGTATCAGAGCTTTGGTTTTTCAAAAATTCTTTAGATCTTGAGTTTCTTAAATTGTTCTCTCAAAACAAATTATGGACGAGAAATTTGAAAGATTAGGTAACCTGTCCAGGCCCCTTTCTTTGATGGAACCAACTTTCCTTACTGGAGGGCAAGGATGGTTGCCTTCATCCAAGGGACATTGGGAGATGATGTATGGGAAGTTATTGAAAATGGTTACACCTTTCTTACTAAACCAGCCATAGAAGGAAGTACTGTGAGGATTAGAAAGTTACTAAGTAAATTCACTAAAGAAGAGAAACAGACTTCCCTTAACAACAACAAAGGTAAAATTGCCATATTCATGTCTATTAATGAACACGAATTTAAGAGGATATCATTTTATTCTACCTCTAAGGAAGCATGGGACACCCTAGTGACTGCACATGAGGGTGGTACCAGAGTTAAAGCTTCTAAAACTCAAACGTTAATTCAGTAGTATAACTCCTTGATCATGACTGAGACTGAGTCATTTGATGACTTCTATATTAGACCGAAAGACATTGTGACCAAATTACATGCTAATGGGATTGTTTATGATAGAAAAGAAATTATATCTAAAATACTAAGATCACTTCCATAAAAAAATGATAATAAAAGATATGCAATTAAGGAGATAGATGATCAAAATCTTACACCTGAACTACTCAATAGTAAATTGAGAACTGTGGAAATGGAATTATAATTTAAGAAAAATTAACCCAGACCCAAAAGAAATAGTGTGCCTCCAATCTTGTTTTTTCATCTAAGTTGACCACGCCTGAACTTACCATACCTAATATTGACTTAGACTCTGATGAGGACCGTAATTTAGATACTTTGGATTATCAGATTGCCTTAATGACTAAACAGTTTAAGAAAATTATCAACTTTCGAAATAAAATAGCAAAAAGACAAGGCAAACCTAATTATCCAAATCAATTTAATAAGAGATCTCATGAGAGAAGACAAGAAAAGACAAACACAAGACTGACAATAACAAGAGACCAGATAAAGACCTTAAAATTTTTGAATGCTATAGATGTGGGAAGTTCGGACACATGGCTAGTGACTGTAGAGTTAACTTAGATAAAATTCATAAACATAATAGGGCTCATCTAAGCAAGACTTGGGATGACTCCAGTGACTGTGAAAATGATGAACCTGAGTCATCTAACACTTTTTACCCCTATTTGTCATTCTTTGAGAAGACAATATACAATGATGATGAGGAATCTGATCATGCTATGTTAACTGATACTATGTCTACTGTTTTATCTGCCTTATTTATTGAGAATGTTGATGATGTTTCAAATGCTATGTGTGTGAGTCAAAGGGAACACTCTATATTTTATGTCAATAGGTGTGTGAGTGATAAAAATGAACTGATAGGGGACACTGCACACTTAGTGACTCATAAAATGATTACCTTCCTGACATTCACATACTGTACACAAAAACTCTCAAGAAAAGTACTAGGCTTGAAAAGATTGTCAAGGATCTTACCCAAAAGATAGAAACCCTAAGTCTGATGATCAAACAAAATGCTGAAGAGCACACCACTCAATGTCTAACTCATGAGAATGAAACCAAAAACTTTGAACAAAAACCCAAAGAGTTGTCTAACTCTAATGAAATTTTGGAAAAGAAATACAAAGGCACGTTGTTAGAACTGGAACAAAAAAAAGAAAAGACATCCAAAATCTTCAAAAAGTTTGTAAAATTTGAAAATAACTCTAAATGTTTTGAAGATTGTGTTGCTGAAAGTAAAACCAATTCTGATGACAGAACTGGAATAGGATTTTATCCCAACTCTAAGACCCAAATTAAAAACGTTGTAACTATAAAGTTTGTGTATGGTGGCAAAAGACCTATTGAAACTTGTCCATATTTTCAAGGTTTGAAAAATGAGTTTGATAAAAAAAACTGAAGTTAGACATTGGTGAATCAAGCTACTCTAAGCATAATGTTGAACAAAATGCTAAATATGTTTACCCTTTATTTGACAAGCAGATTCGACATTTCATCATGTGTCATATAAGAACAAGACAAAAGCTCAAAACTTAGACAAACCTTTGAATAATAATTTTCCTAAGGATGTGAGTTCTACATGCCATCTTTGCTGCTCCTATTGTGATGTCTATGGACATCAAAAATCTTTTAAGGAAAAGACAGAAGCTCATAAGTTTTATCAAATATGAGATAATAAGCGCAAATTGAAAACTAGAGCAATTTGGGTTAGAAAAGATGATTTACTACCCCAGTTAAAACACAACATAATGATCAGTGATTTTGAGCTGAACATACTACAGTTGGATGGAATTTAGACTCAGGTTGTTCCAAACATATGACCGAGGATGATTCTAAATTTTCAAACAAAACTAACTTCTTTGGAGGAAAAGTCTTATTTGCAGATGGTGAATCAGCTCAGGTCATTGGTAAAGGAACACTCCATGAAGAAGGATTACCTATTCTTAAATATGTTCTCTTGGTAAAAGGACTTGAAGCTAATTTACTAAGTATATCATAGTTTTCTGAATCAAACCATACTGTCACTTTTTCAAAGAACAATTGCAAAATTTTAAATGAAAAAGGTGATTGCATTATTACACGACTCCGTATTACAGTACTCCAGATAACTGTTACACAGTCCATCCAAGTATAAAGTTTTGTAATATTACTAAAATGGATGACAATGAGATGGAATTATAGGTTGGGTCACATTAATTATGATAGTCTTAGAAAATTGTGCTCCCAAGAGATAGTTAGAGGTCTTCCTAAGATCAAACCAATTTCAATCTTTGTTTGTGGTCCATGTCAAGAAGGGAAAATTGTTAAGGGTGCCCATAGGAAAGTTAAAGAAGTTTTATCCACTAAACCTCTAGAACTCATCCATATGGACCTAATGGGTCCTTCTCGTACTGTTAGTCTTTGTGGAAACAGTTACATCCTTGTTAAGGTTGATGACTTCACTCGATTTACCTGGGTTACCTTTTTAAAAAATAAACAAGAAACATTCCATAAGTTTTTGAAAATCTTAGTTCGCATAGAAAACGAAAAGGACTCCCAAGTAGATAAAATTTGTAGTGATAGAGGAGGAGAATTCGTAGATTCAAGCATCATAGAATATTGTGACTATAATGGTTACAAACATGAATTAGTGCTACTAAGACACCTCTACAAAATGGGATTGCTTAGTGTAAAAATTGCTCTCTTTAAGAAATGGCCCGTGTGATGATTCATGTGAAGAACCTACCAAAATATTTTTGGGTAAAGTGCATTCGTACCGCCTGTCATATAATCAATCGAGTCTACTTAAGGAAAAATACAAAACAAACATCCTATGAGTTTTGGTATGGAAAGAAACCTAACCTAAAATACTTTAGAACCTTTGGTAGCACTTGTTATGTCTGTCAGGACAGAGACCATCTATCTAAATTCGAAACGAGGGGTGATAAAGCCATTTTCTTAGGATATTCTCCATATAGTAGAGCTTACCGTGTCTACAATCTTCCTACCAAAACCATGATGGAATCCATTAATGTGGTTGTAAGTAACACTAATGTAGAAAGTAATACCAAATAACCAATTATTATGGATGAGTCCAAAAATATTTTAAATTATGACTCTTCAGAAATAGCTGAATCTTTACCAACTAAGACCCCTGAAGTACCTAAGTGGGTTTTCAAATATCATCCTTCAGATAATGTAGTTGGTAACCCTACTGAGCTTGTTCGCACAAGATCTCAACTTCGTAACATTGCTCATTTTGCATGTTTTGTGACTGTTATTAAGCTAGAAACCGTAAATAAAGCCTTGAATGACACTTTGTGGATAAGTACTATGCAGGAGGAACTTCTTCAATTTGTCATTCATGATGTTTGGTATCGTGTACCCAGGTCTGAAAATAAAAGGCACACATTGGATTTTTAAAAATAAGACTGATAAATCTGGGTTAATTATTCGGAATAAAGCTAGATTAGTTGCCTAGGGCTACTCTTAGATTGAAGGAATAGATTTTAAGGAAACCTTTGCTCCTGTCACTCGCCTCGAATTTGTTCACTTACTTTTTTCCATAGCTTGTCACTTGTATTTCACACTATATCAAATGGGTGTTAAGTCATCCTTCCTTAACGAAATTTTAACAGAGGAGACCTATGTAGAACAACCCAAAGGGTTTATTGACCCTCATCTCCAAAATTATATCTATCATCTTAAAAAGGCTCTTTATGGGTTAAAATAAGATCCTAAATCTTAGTATGAGCGTCTATCCCCCGTTCTTTTAGACAACGAATTTAGGAGAGGAGGGAATGACCAAACCTTATTTGTCAAACATTTTCGCAAAAACATTACTATTGCTCAAGTTTATATTGACGATATAATTTTTGGATCCACCTCCCCTTTAAAAGTTAAGACCTTCTTGGACATTATGCACAAAGAATTTCAAATGTCACTTATGGGGGAGTTACAATTCTTCTTAGGGCTCCAAGTTAAACAAAATTCAGATGGATTATTTCTATCGCAATCCAAATACACTTTAGAGATTGTCAAGAAGTTTAGCCTAGAAATAGCTAAAGAAGCTAGGACTCCTATGAGTACTTCTGTCAAACTTTCTAAAGATGATAATGGGAAATCCATTGATTATAACTTGTACCGTAGTATGACAGGAAGCTACTTTACCTTACTGCCTCCCATCTTGATATCATGTACTCTGTCTGCGTGTGTGCCCCATATCAAAACGATCGTAAAGACAGCCACCTATTGTGCATTAAAAGAATTATCAAATACATTAAAGGCACTCTCAACTTAGGACTTTGGTACACTAAAGACACTTTTAGTACTATAGTAGGTTACACTGACGTTGATTGGGCCGGTTGTACCAATGATAGTAAGAGTACTTCAGGAGCGTGTTACTACATTGGTAATAATTTGGCAGGATGGAGTAATAAGAAACAAAACTACATTTCATTGTCTACTGCCGAATCCGAATATATTGCAGCAGGAAGCTGTTGTGCACAATTAATTTGGCTGAAACAAAGGCTGAAAGATTACGGCATAACTGAAGATAAGTTGCATCTCTATTGTGACAATCAAAGCACGATTAATATTTCTAAAAATCCAGTTCAGCACTCTCATACCAAACATAGTTAAATCATATATCATTTCATACGCGAGTTAGTTGAATCTAAGGAGTTATAAATTAATTACCTACCTACTGAATTGTAATTAGTTGACCTCTTTACCGAACCTTTAGACTTTCTTCGATTTGAATCTTTGCGCAAATCTATTGGTGTGGTCATGGCAGAACAATGATTTATTATTTTCTACTTGTTTTCTTTGCCCTGTGTTCATTTGAGACAAAATGGGGGAGAAATTTGAGTCCTCTTGGACATTTTGGTGTATTCTCAACCAAAAAACTTGATCTTAGTTATCTTATTTTTTGGAATCGGTACCTTCATTTGCAACGGAATTTTGTTAGGGTATTGGTCTGTATTTAGTTGAGTTGTGTAATTTTCTCTGTTTAGGATATTAGGTAGATAAAATTTTTGTATAGGAATAGGATTTTCGTATTTCTTTTGTTTCCCTACAAGTCCTAAATGACTCAAAGGAGATTTTGTCTCATATTTCCAAAGGGGGAGATTGAAGCACATTATATCTTTAACTCATTTGAGTCTATATTATATAGGTGCTCATTTAGTTTAGAAATAGTGACAAAATAGAGGCATACCCTTTCAAACTAAAGAACCTTTAGACTCTTCATTTTGACTTCCTTTAATAGTCCAAAAGGTATAAGCAACAACACTTCACCTAGGATGCATTCATGTGTTGTATATGTGCTTGCTTTATTCATTATTTAGTTGTGGGTGAGTTAAATCCCTCTAATATAATTTTCTATAATTTTTGGGATACTTTAAATAATTTCTATGATTTTTTAAAAACAATTTTTAGAAATTTAAAATTGGTTTTTAAAAAATTTGTGGGTTGTTTTATAAACTCCATAAGCTGTTAAATATATTCTTGGGTAGAAATCGAAAGCTCTTTAAAATTATGTGGGTACATTTTGTATTTGTAAAAGTTCAAAAACACGCATTTGTAGTTCCATCTTAGCCTTACACGTGTTGATTCCACGACGGCTAGATTTATGTTTTTATGCTCTCACATACTTGTGCATAGTTATTGTTGATACCAAAATTAGTATGCTGATATGGACGAATAATAAGAAGACACATGTCAATCTACGTGGCACAATGGCAACGAGGAAGTTTATTCCCCCGACCTAGTCATACTCACTCCGAGCAACAGGTGTACTCCGAGGAACTCCAGCTCTCCGAGGAACTCCAGCTCTCCGAGGAACTCCAGCCCTCCGAGGAACTCTTGAACGACGAGCAACTAAGGCGGTTCGAGCTGCATCTCGACCACAGCATTGATTGCCAGATAATCAACAGTTCAACTATAAATTGAATGCTTATCATCTTGACGAACACGCTTGAAGAGCATTAAATGGATTACCCTTTCATATGTATATCATTTAATGTATCACCCTTTCAGATTATAGCCTCAAGGCTATAAATACATTGTATTACCCTCATTCAAGGGGACCGGAATTTCTTGATAGTACTTGTAATCGAGAATTCCCAAACACTCAGCAATAACACAACAGTGGACGTAGGCCATTCATATAAGGCTAAACCACTTTAAAATATTTTGTCTCATTTATTTATCTGTGATTGAATAATTAGAGTAATCTAATTTTTTACATCAACAGATTGGCGCCGTCTGTGGGAACGATTGTTGTTATCGTTTTTCACCAAAAATCATTCATCATCAATGGCAGATAATCCGGAATCCAGCAATCGAAACGTTGGAAATGCTGGAAATCTTCCAAATTCTTCTGCACATCCAGATCTGGCTGGAATTATGACGAATCTGGCTCAAGGACAAACCGCCATGCAAGAAATAATGCGGCAACTCATACAAACCCTTCATGGTGGTGCACCTGCACATTCGGGATAGCGAAGTGGTCAGAGGCAAACTTATTTACTTTCTTCACGATCCAAGCGTACTGAATCATATCGTAATGAGGAATCTAATGATTTCTCTTATCAACCTGGGCGAACTTCGTCAATACGGGCTACAGATACTGAGCAACGTATCACTCTCTCTCCAGAAAGACCCAGTGCTTTGGAAAGATTGAGCAGGGCATCTCCTTTCAGCTGATTAGGCTCTAGGAGAAATAGGAGTCCACCTAAGACCATGTCGAGGAGTTTTCGACAACCATCAGATCTAAGAGAAGGATCAGCACAATCATGACCAGTTGCTCGTCAAGATAGATCTCAGGAGGCCACGTCAGAACAATTAATTGCTCGAACTAATATGCCCGAGGAAGGAAATGATGCTTGGAAAGGTTCCATTCAGCGGTTGGAGGATAGATTGGGAGAAATGGCTAAGGCAAAGAATCCCCTACAATGAACTTTTGTTCAAGGGACTCCTTTTGTCCAGGCCATTGTGGATTTCCCTACCCCGTCAAAATTTAAAGCACCTGTGGTGACCCCCAAGTATGATGGAAAGACAGATCCTGTTCTTCACATAGAGTAATATCAAGCCGCTGCCGACATCTATGTTGTCCCCGACGAGATGAGATGCAGAGCATTCTCAGGAACTCTTACTGGATCTGCCCAGATATGGTACAACAATCTTCCTCGGGGTAAGATTTCAACTTTCTTTCAGTTAGCCGAGTTGTTCATTGGCAATTTCTATTTTGGAGCAAAGCCAGTAAAACGAGTAGCACACTTGTTAAGTGTTAGACAAAAATCTGGTGAGAGTACTAGAGATTACATAACTCGTTTCAATAACGAGAAGCTGAAAGTCATAAATTATGAAGAAAAGACAGCAATCACCGCCTTGATGAGCGGGTTATTGCCTAACAAGTTGTATTACACTTTGGCCAAAGATCCACCTACAACTATGTCAGAGTTGATGGTAAAAGCGGCCAAAATCATGAATGCCGAGGAGGCTATGGCTGCGAAGAAGAATATGGATAAAGAGACCAGGGTGGAAGTCGACAAATTTAAGAAGAAAAAGCATAAGGGCAATGGTGGTGACAAGCATTCCAAGAATAGTAGGTCGTCATGGGAAGTCCTTAAAAAAGTCGATAATTATACTCCTTTGAAAATGGGTATTAATCATGTCTTGGAAGAAATCAAGAATAGCGAGGAGGTAAAGTGGCAGAAGAAATTGAGGTCAGACCCTGATACGAGGAATAGGGAAAAATATTGCGAGTTCCATAAGGATCATGGTCATATGACCAAAAATTGCATAGCTCTTCAGAACGAGATTGAAACACTCATCCGAAGAGGAAAGATAGCAAAGTATGTTGATCGGGGAGGTGAAAGAAGAAATAATGACCGAACTAGGGAGAGGTCTAGATCTCCTCGTCGAGCAGAGGAGAAAAAGAAGATAAACCATGAAGATGATCCAGATGATGACCCCGATCTTCCCAAGAAACCAAGGCAACCAGAACGAGAGGTATTTTCAATACGCTTTGGAACATTTAACTGTAATGTTATTACAGGTGGAGATGCAGGAGGAGGAGATCTTACTGCAGAAAGAAAGGCTTACCTTGGAGAGGCTCAAGCTTGTTCATATATTCAGCGAATAAATTTGGGTGAGGAGGATCGTCCGAGGAAGATAAACAAAGAGAAGCTGGTCATTGGCTTTTCAAAAAACGACTTGGCAGGTGTTCTTTACCCTCACGACGACCCTTTGGTGATCAAAATGAGGATGAAAGAAGTAGTGATTTCAAGGGTTTTGGTAGATAATGGTAGTTCGTCGGACATCATGTACTACTCATGCTTTGACAGTTTAAATTTGAAATTATCTCAATTGGAACCTTATCACAGACCTCTCCTGGGTTTTGCTGGCGAGAAAGTTTTTCCACTTGGGACGATCAAGTTGGATATATTCATTGGAACTTGGCCTACTAGTCGAACAGAAAGAATACGCTTCTTTGTGAGGGATAAAAATGTGCAATCAGCTTACAACATCATCATGGGAAGAGTTGGTTTGAAGAAGTTCGAAGCAGTCCCATCTACAGTGCATCAGTGCTTAAAATTTCCAATAAATTTTGGAGTAGGAGTTGTGAAAGGTGATCAAAAAGTAGCTCGGGAATGCTATTATTCATCTGCCGAGCAAGAGGAGTTTGAAGAGTCAAGGAAAAAGACTACTACCTACCAGGTGGAGGAAGGTACAGAAATTGAAACACTTGATCCCAGAGATGAATCCCAACTTGTAAAAGGACAGGTGGTGGAATATACAGAAAATGTTATTCTGGACGACGAGCACCCTGAACGAGTAACCCAGATAGGTTCGTCGTTGGATGTTTCAATAAAACAGGAGTTGATAACTTTCTTGAGAAATAGGAAGAAAACTTTTGCATGGAGTCATGAGGACATGCCAGTAATAGATCCAAACTTCTTATGTCATGAGCTCAATGTAAATAAGGAGATCAAACCTGTAAAATAGAGAAGAAGGGTATTTAGTCCCGAGAAGAATCAAGCTATACAAGAGGAGGTCGACAAGCTCCAGAAAGCCCAATTCATTGAAGATGTGAAATATCCAGACTGGTTAGCAAACTTGGTGATGGTAAAGAAGAAAAACAATAAATGGAGAATGTGTGTTGATTTCACCGATCTCAACAAGGCATGCCCAAAGGATCACTTTCCATTGCCCAGAATTGATCAACTAGTGGATGCCACCTCGGGACACGAGCTGCTCAGCTTCATGGATGCTTACTCTGGTTACAACCAAATCAAAATGAAACCTGAAGACAGGCAAAGTACTTCTTTTATTACCCCTAGGGGAACTTATTAGTATAATGTTATGCCTTTTGGTTTGAAAAATGCAGGAGAGACATACCAGCGGTTGATGAACAAGGTTTTTGCCGAACAAATCAGTTGAAATATGGAAGTCTATGTCGATGATATGCTGACAAAAAGTAAGAAAGATGTTGATCATGTAGTTGACTTAGGTCAGACCTTTGATCAACTGGATAAATACCAGATGAAGCTCAACCCGACAAAGTGCACATTTGGAGTACGAGAAGGAATGTTCCTCGGGTACATTGTCAACCAGTGAGGTATTGAGGCGAATCCAGAAAATATCAAAGCTCTTTTAGGGTTGCGATCTCCAACGACGAAGAAAGAAGTGCAGAGTCTTACAGAACGAGTTACAGCTCTCAACATATTTGTATCCCGAGCAACTGATAGATGCCTCCCATTCTTCAAAACACTTCGAAAAACTTTCGAGTGGAATGATGAATGTGAGAAGGCCTTTCAAGACTTGAAGAAATATTTGGGAACACCTCCACTATTGTCCAGGCCGGTAATGGGAGAAAAGTTGTACTTATACCTGGCAGTATCAGAGAATGCAGTCAGCTCGGTATTGATTAGAGTGGAGAATGGAGTCCAGAAGCCAATTTATTACACAAGTAAAGCTTTTCGAGGTGCAGAGATCAGGTACCCAAAGCTGGAAAAATTGGCATTGGCATTAATTGAAGCAAGTAGAAGAATGAAGCCATATTTTCAGGCCCATACCATCATCGTGTATACCGACATGCCATTAAGACAAGCCCTTCATAAACCAGAAAAATCAGGGAGACTGATGTACTGGGCAATAGAGCTCGGTGAATATGATATTGTGTATGAACCCAGATCATCATTAAAAGGCCAAGCTGTAGCAGATTTTATAGCAGAGTTTACATATCCTGATACCCCCGAGGAACAAAAGTTGCTCGCTGACCAACCTGTGGATGTTACAGGATCAACAGACATAAGTCCAGACCAACTCCGGTTGGTAAAAGGGCTTGTGGATGTAGAAAGATCATCAAATTCGAGCTCAGACCAACTCCGGTTGGTAAAAGAGCGAGAAGAGATGATCGACGAGGAGCAAAAAATATCAGGGGAGGATGAAAGAAAACGGCAGATATTTCACCGAGGAACTCTGTCAGATAAGAAATTTGAAGACGAGTTACCTACATGGAGATTGTATGTAGATGGGTCATCTTGCACAATAGGTTGCGGAGCAGGCATTGTTTTGAACACCCCAGACGATATTGACATGGAATACGCCCTGCGATTCCAATTCAAAGCTTCCAATAATGAGGCGGAGTATGAGGCCATGATAGCAGGTCTTAATTTAGCAAAGATCATGGAAGCGCAACAAGTGGTGGTATTCAGTGATTCTCAATTAATTGTGAATCAGATGATGGGGATATATGCAGTTAAAGGAGAATTAATGGTCAAGTATCATGCAAAGGCGATAGAGTTATTGGCAGAATTTGATGCCATTCAGTTGATCAGAATACCAATAATGGAGAATGCACGAGCAGACGCACTGGCCCGACTAGCATCAGCTACTCGTACCGAGTTGCGAAGAATGATACCAATTGAAGTATTAGAAAGTCGGAGCATAGATGAAGACTTGACGGTGAATATTATTACCCTTGATTTAGGACCATCTTGGATGGATCCCATCAGGGCATACATTGAGGAGGTAGAATTACCGGAGGATAAGCTCATTGCCAAGAAACTGAAGTATAAAGCTGCTCGGTATGTACTAACTAATGGTGTTTTGTATAGACGGGGAATTATGGCAGGATTGTAAAGATGTGTACATCCCTTCGAGGTGAAAAAATTGATTGAAGAGATCCATGAAGGGTCTTGTGGAGCACATGTAGCAGGTCAGACACTTTTACAAAGAGTGATGACGCAGGGGTACTACTGGCCAACGATGAGGGCTGATTGTATAGCCTATGCCAAAATATGTGATAAATGTCAACGTTTTTCTTCCATCCGACGTACTCCACAAGCATTGTTAACACCCATAACTTCCCCTTGGCCATTTTCCATGTGGGGAATTGATTTGGTTGGACCACTGCCAACAACCCGAGGGAGATTCAAGTACCTCATCATTGCAGTGGATTATTTTACTAAGTGGGTAGAAGCTGAGACACTTACTGATATGACATACGAGAAGGTATACCAGTTCGTTTGAAAGAACATCATCTGCCGATATGGTCTCCCTCATGCCTTCATCACAGACCATGGAACACAATTTGATAACGAGGAGTTTGTCGCCTATTTCCATCAGTCAAACATTTTGAAGATTCATTCAGTACCAGGCCATCCTCAGAGCAATGGACAAACTGAAATGACGAACAGAACATTACTAAATGGTTTGAAGAAGAGGCTAAGTGAGGCTAAAGCTAATTGGATTAATGAGCTACAGTCAGTATTGTGGGCTTACCGAACAACTCCCCGAGCAGCAACTGGAGAATCACCATATATGCTGGCGTTTGGAAGTGAGGCTGTAATACCTGCCGAGTTGGGTCTTCCAACACACAAAGTGCTGAATTTCGATTCCCTAGTCAGCGACTTAATGAGAAGATTGGATTTGAATATGCTCGAGGAGGTTAGAGAAGAGGCAGCCATTAGGAATGCTGCTTACCAACAACGAACAGCTCTGTTCTACAACAAGAGGGTGAAGAAATGCGACTTAAAAGAAGGAGATTACGTGCTAAAGAAGGTCATTCAGAAGCACAATAAATTGGAAGCAAACTGGCATGGACCTTACCGAGTTATAGAAGTTGTTCGACCAGGAACTTATCGAATAGCAACTCTAGAAGGAGAGGAATTTAAGAATGCATGGAATGCTGAACACCTACGCAAGTATTATCAGTGATGTAAAATGTAAAGAAGTTCCATCAATATGAATAAAACGATGATATTTCGCAATCTTCTATCCTTTTATTGAAAGTTTTTCGAGGAATACTAGTGTTTAACACTACGCTGCTCGGCACACAACGCTGCTCGGCAGTAAAAAGAAGACGATAGTTCGAACCCAGACCAACTCCGGTTGGTAAAAGGGCGAGAATAAACTATACTCCTTTGGTTAGGAGGCGTACACTAGCTCAGACCAACTCCAGTTGGTAAAAGAGTTAGTGGACATGATAGTTCGAACTCAGACCAACTCTGGTTGGTAAAAGAGCGAGAACACGATAGTTCGAACCCAGACCAACTCCGGTTGGTAAAAGGGAGAGAACACCCTATACTCCTTTGGTTAAAAGGCGTACATTAGCTCAGACCAACTCCTGTTGGTAAAAGAGTTAGTGGACATGATAGTTCGAACTCAGACCAACTCCGGTTAGTAAAAGAGCGAGAACACGATAGTTCGAACTCAGACCAACTCCGGTTGGTAAAAGAGCGAGAACACGATAGTTCGAACTCAGACCAACTCTGGTTGGTAAAAGAGCGAGAACACGAGACTCCTAAAAAGGCCGATCTCGGTTGGTTAGGAAACAAGTTATGCTCTAAAATACCAACTTATGTTGGTCGGGAAGTAAGATTATCACAGAAAATACAAAAGTTCCTCGAAGAATAAAATACTCCAAACTGAACCAAGTATGGTTGGTCGGGGATAAAAACCCACTAACTGTAGTTGGTCGACGAGGAAAATTCATCGACCTTGGTTGGTTGGGCACATTTTATGAAAAAGACAAAAATTTACCAAGTATGGTTAGTCGGGGATAAAATCTCACTATCTATAATTGGTCGACAAGCTTATTTTTACAACCTTGGTTAGTTGGAATAATTTTCAACATTTTTATACTCATTACTTCATTATTAATGCTGGCAATGGTTCACTAATGCTGACCACAGGACGAGCAGTAAAGAATGATGTATAGCTCCTGTACTGCAACAAGTATGAAGCAGACCTGACGTGCTCGTCTGCAACTTTCTGATGCAAACTCCAGATATGTTTCAAATGCTTGATATTATCTTCCGATTCTTTTGGAGTTTTTCTCTTGCTGTCAACTGCAAATAAATACATAGTGAAATGTCAATCATGCATTTATTCAAACATAATGAAATCATAGTTTCAGAAATAAAATAAAATGAAAATAACCTATCCCATTGCCATATGGAGGGCATTTGGGACCTTCATATACTTCGTCTCCAACCAAAGGGGCATGTTGCCAATTTTTGATAACTACCCCATGTTCAAAATAATCCCTATTAGCATCAGGGAGATTGACTACTAAAGCCCTATTCAAAAATCTAGTTTTTAAATAATAAACATTGTCTAGAACAGCCCATCTATAACAGTACATAATCTCAGGAATTCCTATACGAGTTCCATGAGTTTGATTTAACCTATGCACCCCATTAACTATTCTCCATGTGTTGGGGGCTATTTTTGCAGGAACAAGATCGAAATACTGACAGAACTCTCAACACAAGGGGTTTGGTGGAAAAGAAAATCCACATTCAGCAATAAAGAGGCTGGGGAACCAGTGTCCCTCAGTAAAACGAAAATAATCAAAAGGCTCAGAAAGATTTTCCAGAGTTACCCAAGATGGAATAGAGAAATCAGAACGGAATTTCTCAAGAGATTCAATAATATAAACCATGGTGAATAAAAGAAATGAAGAAGAAGGAAGAAGATCTTACAGGAAAAAGGGGAGATTTGTTGACAACGAACGAAAACAAGGATAAACGCACAAGAGAAAGAAAGACTATGAAAAACTCGAAAGCAGAAATTGAAAAAGGTAGAAGACGGTGATATTGTCTATGAAGTTTAAATACTTTGCCTTGGGAAACGGCAAAAGAAATGATTACAAAAAGGAAACTATTACGCTACTGGCGGCTAAAAGGACAAAAAATACACGAAGATCGAAGCGCTTTTAAAAATGCAAAAAGGCGGATTCTGCGAATTTGGAAGGAAATTCAAATACGGAGAAATGTTCCTAAAAACCAGGAAGATCATTTAATATTGCCATATACCGAGAAAGAATGTTCCATACTCCTCAAAGTTCGAAATATGAAACATTGGGGGCTTCTGTTGATACCAAAATTAGTATGTTGATATGGACGAATAATAAGAAGACACATGTCAATCTACGTGGCACAATGGCAACGAGGAAGTTTATTCCCCCGACCTAGTCATACTCACTCCGAGCAACAGGTGTACTCCGAGGAACTCCAGCTCTCCGAGGAACTCCAGCTCTCCGAGGAACTCCAGCGCTCCGAGAAACTCTTGAATGACGAGCAACTAAGGCGGTTCGAGCTACATCTCGACCACAACATTGATTTCCAGATAATCAACAGTTCAACTATTCATTGAATGCTTATCATCTTGACGCACACGCTTGAAGAGCATTAAATGGATTACCCTTTCATATGTATATCATTTAATGTATCACCCTTTCAGATTATAGCCTCAAGGCTATAAAAACATTGTATTACCCTCATTCAAGGGGACCGAAATTTCTTGATAGTACTTGTAATCGAGAATTCCCAAACACTCAGCAATAACATAACAGTGGACGTAGGCCATTCATATAAGGCTGAACCACTTTAAAATATTTTGTCTCATTTATTTATCTGTGATTGAATAATTAGAGTAATCTAATTTTTTACATCAACACTTATGAACCCTTGGATTTTTTTAATTAATGACATGCATGTTATCTAAGATGATCCTTATAACATCTGGATCAACCAATGAGGGTTATCTTTTAAGTGGTGTATTCTTAACCCTTGGATTTGCTTCGGTCATTTAAACTCAATCCTGAGCGTTGATTTGCCTCAAGGTTCTAGAGTCTTCCAACCCTTACTATAAATACAAGGCATATGTTATACGTTTACAATCTTTGGCCATCCTTACTTCTGAGAGAAGATAAAGAGAGAAGAGGGAAGAGAGAGAGAGAGACAAAAAAAACCAAACCCTAAACTAAACTTTGGCCCAATATTTCTAGAAAACTTTTTCTGAGAGTGAGTTAGTTTGATATTCAAGAAGATCTATCCTCTTCTGTCCTTTATCTCTTTCCCAACTTAATCACGTTGACTAAATCTCATTTTCTTTCATAGAACTTTGAGATTTGATTTCTGTGATACATATCACTTAGATATTGTGTAGTTTTGATCTCTTCTTTCGAGAAATCTTATTTTGTTTGTTGTTTTCAAATTGATATGTTATTTTCAAACCCTAAACCAACAAAACCTTTTCTGATTTCAGTTCTTTGAATATTCAGACTTAGATCCAATTGAGATCTTGATTGGGGATTTGCACTTTATTATATTTCACATTTTATGAAATAAGTGTACATATTTTCAAATAAAAAAGTGCTTAGGATCTTGGCTCGTGTATATAGCAAGAATCCCTCTTGATCTGTGGATATCTTAAAGATCCAAAGTCTGATATTTTGATTAAGCTGATTTTAAAAATTCCTTTGTATATTTGTGATATATTTTGCATACTATCTGTAATTAAGTGTGTGTGAGTTGCATACATGTGATTTAGATCACTTCACACTACTACACTAAAAATTTTAGTATTGATATCTTGGACATTTTGAGTCGACGTAAAGATAAAAGGAGTGGAGTTATAAAGCTGAGAAAACATCAACAACATCAGAGCTTTGGGAGAAGTCAGAAAATCCAGAGGAGTTGGTATATTTTTGAACTTAGAATTAGGTTTGATTGTGTGTCTTGATTGTTATATAGTTTGTAAACTGTTACTCTATTTTAGTGGATTTTTACTTTTGAGGTGTAGAGACCTCCGTGGATGTTTCCCTAATTGGGTGGGGTTTTACCACGTTAAAATCGTACTTGTATACTTCGTCCTCTCTTCCTCTCATCCTTTTCTTAAGGTCGTGTTGGTTTAATTTCCTTAAGTTTTGTTTTTCAAAACTAGTAAACCTATACCTGAAATAACTCATTCATACTGTTTTACACATCTTGTGTTAAAAATTTGTTTTGAGAAAAGAGTTTCTTCAACAAACTGTTCGGAGCTAAAGACCATCGTGTTTCATTTGAATTAAATGACTTAAGTGGTATTTTTTTCATAAGCATGACTTCAAATGAAACTAAATCCTTAAAGTGAATAACTTTACAACTTTACAAAAGTAAGAGGAAAGCCAAAACACTTATGATACCATATGACAGTAATGGATGATGATGCAAATAAGAGAACAAGGCAAAAATGACAATAACATCCTAGATCCTAAAAAAAAAATCCACAATATTAACAACAACTCTAATTAGAATAAGATTTTAATCGAATTTGGCTAACATATTAAATGCATATTCAGCTATTCTTTTAGTTATTTTTATGTTTATCCTAAACCCAAACAACCCTAGTGAGTCTACTCCCAAGCCCATATGATCCCATGATTAAGTATTATTCATCTCGATTAGTAATAACTAATAGATCTAAATCAATTCTACACTCAATATCACCAGTTTATAATAACATAAGTAATGACATTCCATAAGTCCACTATAACCATCAGTGCGGTCCCGACCACATATATCAACCTATAAGGGATCCATTCCATCCCACGCATAACAGAAGTACACATAATACCTTCGAAAACTCTTGTGTCTTTCTCGGTAGAGTTATAAGTTGTTCCGCCTCAATAACCCCAATATATCGACTAGGTATCATCACTACGCCTTAACACCAATCATATGGCCCCATACATAAGGCCATATGAAAGAGTTCTCTCGTATTATCACAATGGGATAATACAGGTATAACAATCACGTAGTGTTATAATAAATGTAAAGCCCATCTCATAATCAGGTTACTAATCAACGTCGCACGCACCCCATAAGGATATCCCCCCTAGTACATAATACCACGAGGAATCAAGGCCAAGTATGTTGCAAATAAAATACAAGAATAATAAAATCTACCATACGGAGGTTACTAAGTCTTTATCAATATCTATTGCATTACAAATTTTCATAATATTAGTTATTCGGTTCCAACATCAATTTCAAAATTTCTAATTAATAAGATTCATATACTCCTACATGGATAACGAATCCTCAAAGTCATTCTAAACTATCTCCCATTTCCAAAACTAACTCCAAACAAGATGTAAACCAACTTTAATCCAAACACGGATGGTCAATCGATCGATTGTCATCGATCGATCGATGGTCTCGGTGTTCATCTTCCTCCTAGTTACGGGATTGAAACCCTTAAATATCCATTAGCATATATAAATCTTCTCAAACCAAAATGTAATTCAATCTCCTTTATATAAATATGAAATATTATCAATTCAAACCTAAATCTAAACATTTAAAACAATTCTTAAAGGATCAAAACGCTAATTTCCAAATTATGTTAAGAACCCTAGATTCTAGATAATCCAATCAACTTAATTCAATTGTCCATTAATTCAAACCAATAATACGGGGATTTTTAAGCTTAAACATAATAAAATCGATTACTGCTCATGCTAGAACAATTTTCATTACAATTCAAGTAGAAATCCTCTAAAATTTAACTATGTCATTAGTCTAATTTTTTTATCTTAATTAACTTATAAGCTATGTAATTTTAACCTTTAATTCAGATTTCCATGTGATTTAATTCGGATTCAAATGCATGGGAATATAATAAACAAACCCAATTAAAATCAAATCCTAATTAAACTTGTCTCAATCCTAATTTATAAAGAAATAACTCCTAATTCCTCGCTATTCCATATCTTCTCTTGAAATCTCTCCTCTTTAGCTTGAGGAGTCCTTCCCAATTTTAATGTTTGAACTAATAAAATCCTAATGACCTCACAAGACTTATCTCCCACGAAATTATGTTAAGTCGCTACACGGGTCTCATCTAATTAGGTCCAAAAATATATATAATAAGTCAAAAACCGTCCAAACTATATACTAACATATGGGCCTTAAAACCAAACCTTTTAAGGTGATCGATTGATCGATGGATGATCGATCGATCAGGTCGGGACTGATACTCTTCTTCCTCTCGGGTTTGCATGAAAAAACCTCCATTATCATCCCTAAACTTCATGGAACTTAATAAAACTTGGACAAACACAAAAACCATCCCTCATAAATGATTCTATGTGTTTAAAAACAACATAACCTCTCTTTATTGCCTCCATAAACATCGATAATGAAATAATTACTAATTTAAATTCTTACAACCATATTCATTTAATAAATGAAAAGTAACTACAGATAAAGTTAGTACGGAAGCATGCATAAAGATACACCACTCCGACAGTATGGAAACCTACGGTTTTATTATTTGGACAACATGAACCTTTACAATGGATGATTAATCTAAACCAAAAGGTCTGATACCAATTATTGGGTATCAATATATGCAAAATTAGATATTTTCAGCCATGGAACTTCGATTAATCTAACATAGGAAAGTTAAAACCAAAACTAGGCTTGAAGAACAAAATTAGGGTTTTAAACAAAACATCTTTGTGGATCTGATTGTAATCTAATGGGGAGAATAGTATTTTTTATTAATGTACGTATGTGTGGCCATTCCCGATCCTCGCGAAGAGAAAGATAGAGAAAGAGGATCTCGATCCCGCGCATCCCTCTCGGGAGCGCTTCAGCCGTCGTCGGCGATGTGTGAGGTGAAAAATGTAGAGAGATGGAGTTGCCAATCTATTTTACTCAAAAAGGACAAAAGAAGGTGGAGCCGTCCCAAAGGATAGCATCAAAGACTACTGATACATACGAAAACAAAAATGATTCGAGGAGGGTTCGGAGGCTAAGTTACGGAATGAGAAGGTGTTAGGCACCCATTCCGCTATTGCGGTCTCTGATGGATTTGTCGTTATTTCCTCTATTTCTCCATGATATGTGTGCATGTGTATATGTAATGGAGATAGCAATCATCGACTTGTATCATGGAAGAGATAAAGCGAGTCATCCGTAGGAATGTTTATAAAAGTAATATTAGAAAATGGGATTTACGCGATTATCCTTGCGTTGATCGTTATAACGAAATGACAAAACTTATGGAATAATACGCTACTAAGAGGAAATGTATGTATATGTAAGTATGTAGAGATGAGAATCTAAGATAATTAAGTTAAAGAATTAGGAAAATTGAAAATTTGAAAATTGAAAAAAATAGGACTTGAGTCTCGGGTTTTTAGCCCCGAGACGCCTACGTAGCCTATAGAGGCATCAAAGTCCATGTAGTTCGTATGTAAAACGAGGGGTGGGGTTTATCCCATAAATCCAATCAGGGATTTCTCTTATGTGTGTGTGTGTGTGTGCGTGTGTGTGTGTGTAAAAAGGTGTTTTAGTATGAGAAAAGTGTGAGAAAGGTGTGAGAATCCCCGTTTGGAATTTATAGGCAACCACTCTTTTTCTTATTTTTTTTTTGGGGGGGGGGGGGGGAGGGAGGTTTATATGAAAAATAAGAAATGTGCAATAATACTAAATAAAAAGTATATTAGGATATGTGAGATGGGGAGAATAAAAGTTCTAAGTAATAAAACAAGTTAATGCAAATTTAAGAGAATTTAAAGAGAGAGTTGAGAAAGTTTGACCTTCTTCAAGATCTTGAGCATGATCTTGAATGTTGGAGAGAAGCCCATCCACTTGGATGATGATGGTGGATAGTTAATTCACAAAGTTTGGTGAAAAGGATGATGAAAATTGAGGGTTGGAAATAGATTTGGATGTAGAAATCACGCTGACTTCTAGAGATGTTTTCTGAGCTCGCCGAGAGTGATGGATCTCAGATTTTTGGGGTGATTTGAAATGAGGTCAGGCCCTCCTTTTTATATGCCCGGGACATTTCCAATTGGCATAGGTATGGTCCTTCCAATCGGAAGGTGTCTTTAGGCACACCGCCGATAGGCAGGATTTTGAACGTGTCGTTTGGCAGTCTCGTTCAAATTCCTTTGGGAAAAGGTCATAAAATGCAATACGTTGATCCGAATCGTGCATGGGGCATACCTTTATAAAGGTACTTCAGAGACCTTCGAAAGTCCTTGAACTGCTCCCGGGTTCGGGAGTTGACTTTGGGTCAAATTTGGCTCGAAAGCGCTCGTTGATCCTTTGAACGGGGGATCGTCGGACGACGAAGGCTTGTTCATCCAAACGGTAAGTCGAAATTATGCTCGGGGTGGACCGATGGAAATTTAGGAGATATACTTCGAATTCCAAAGATTTTGACTCAGTTTAGAGAGTTGACTTTGGTCAATCGGGGCCCGGAAGCGTTAGGTGACCTTTCGGAGTAAAACGGATCGTTCGTCCGTACCGTAAGTCAGAATTGGGCCCGGAGTGGACCGTTGGAAAGGGGTTTCAATACCCTTCAAGGATTCATTTAGTCTCGTTCACGATAAAGAGTTGACTTTGGTCAAATGGAGCCCGGGAGCATCCAGTGGTCTCCGAATCAAGTTTTAAGGGAAAAAGGGTCGTTCGTCCGCTCCGTAGTTTAGAATCGTACACGGGGCAAACCGTTGGAAAGGGGTTTTAGTGACCTTTGAAGATTCTTTCAGTATAAGTCGAGCTGAAGAATTTAACTTTTGGTCAAACTGAGCCTGGGTGTGCCCGATAACCTCTAGGTCAGTACTCGGGGTATGTCCTAGGTTCGTAGTGACGCAGGGGGTGCTAGGGAACTAGGGGTGCTAAAATGGGGTGTTTGTAGATCCCCTTGATGGGTGAGTTTTGAATAAATGATAGTCGTCTAATAGACACCACCTGATGCCTTTGAAAGAGGTCGATTCTACAGACCTAAGGAAACGAGGATGACTGATTCAGAAGGTCAAGGCCAATTCTAAGGACCTAAGGAACGAGGATGACTAAATTAGACGGTCGAGGATGATTATGAGGACCTAAGGATGAGGATGACCGATTCAAAGGGTCGAGGCCAATTCTGAGGACCTAAGGGGCATACTGGGGATAGTCTAAAATAAGTGACGACCAAAGATTGAGGTCAATTCCGAGGGCCTAAAGCAATGCTAGGGTGATTGATTTTATGGGTCGAAGCCAATTCTGAGGGCTTTAAGGAATGAGGACACCGATTCTGTGGGTCGAAGCCAATTTTGAGGGCTTAAATTGAGATGACCAATTCTGTGAGTCGAAGCCAATTCTGAGGGTTTAGGTTGAGATGACCAATTCTGCGTGTCGAAGCCAATTTTGAGGACTTAGGTTGAGATGACCAATTTTGCAGGTCGAAGCCAATTCTGAGGGCTTAAATTGTGATGACCAATTCTGTGAGTCAAAGTTGTGATGACCGTTTTGCGAGTCAAAGCCAATTCTGAGGGCTTAGGTCGAGATAACCAATTCTGTAGGCTGAAGACGATTCTAAAGGCTTAGGTTGTGATGACCAATTCTACGGGTCGAAGTTGTGATGATCATTTCTACGGGTCGGAGGCCAATTCTGAGGGCTTAGGTTAAGATAACCAATGTTGCGGGTCGAAGCCAATTCTGAGGGCTTAAATTGTGATGTTCTTGGGGGAATCTTTCGGGGAAATTATCTCATGATTTTAATTTGAGTCGGGGAGCTGATTATTGCGGAAACTTTCGTGTTTTCTAGAGGCTTTGCAGGGGAATAACTAATTTTGATTATGTGAATTCCACTAGGGAAGGAATTAGGTGATCCAGGGTTTGGACGTTTTGCTCGGGGAAATTTAAGACTTTTGTCATAATGGTTTTTAAGGATTCCACTGGGAATAGGAGATAACCTGAAGTTAGGGATACTTTAGGGGTCATCGGGGGACGTTTCCGAGGAGATATACACTTGGATTTTGAGGATTCCACTGGGGAAGTAGGGGTCTCGCTTGAAGGAGTGTGAGAAAAAAAAATCTTGGTGAAAATGTTCTAAATCTTCCTCGGAATTTTTAGGAATTTTTTGAGGATTTTTCAGGATGTTCTGGTATTTTCTGGGAGTTTTTGTACCAAAATTTAAGGGGGGTGATGGGTCGACATGGTGTGGAGGGTGCCATTAGGCAATGGCACGGACTTTTGGATGGCCTCGAGAAGGTGGAAGGTCAGTGTCGATCGGTAGGTGGGGGTGCAGTGTCGATCGGCGTGACCCGTGACTTCTTATAAAAAGGGGGCGGGTTCCCCTCATTTTTCACAGCTTCTTGCCTTCTCTCTCTCTGCAATTTCTTTCTGCGAATCGTTTTAACGTTCCAAAACCTAAAAAATAGCCGCTTTTATGAGCACTGCGACACATGGGGAGTGGTTAGTTGTTGACGACTAGGCAAATGTGGAGTGGAGGGCCAGCGTGCCTCTTGCGTTGGGGAGTGAGAACTCTTTTGATGCATTTGATCCAGTTGCGGATGAGCGAACTTTACTGCGGGAGCCATCGCGTCATCGCTCTTCCAAGGTGGTGAACCCTGGTGGTTATGTAAGTATAAAATGACTTTTGGCATTCTCTTTTGGTGGTTTCCTTTTGTCTTGGATTTTGACAAGGTTTTTCTTTGACAGTCTGATGTTTTTTTGTCGACTATGCGTGCCCTCAGGACGACGGGGCTTAAGGATGTCTAGGAGAACCTTCCACCTGTGGTGCATTGGGTAGTATCGTCAACAGTCTTTGGGAGGCTGGTGTCTGTGATAGATGAGATGCCTCATTCGACGGCGGTCTTATGTGATTTGAGGGAGAGGTGGCGGGACACTACCCACACCATCCATTTTGTTTTTGGGGAGATGGCTGTGACTCCTATAGATATGCAGCAGCTATTGGGGCTGGATTGTGATGGAGAGCAGATAAAGGTGGATCACTCTTTACAGGTGAGGCCGGAGGCGGTGCTGGCGGATCTAGGTGATGTGGGGAGGATAGTATCTGGGGACTCTATCCGTTTATCTCTACTGAGGAAGATTTTGCTGAGTAGGGTGGAGGACGGGCTGCAGGTGAGGCAAATGACCCGGTTGTTTATTTTGCTGGTGTTAGGGGGATTTATGTTGGCATCGAGCGGCGACGTTGTCCATTTTTGGTTTTTGCCATACTTGAGGATGTTTACGAACATCCCTCTCTATGATTGGGGGAGCCTGACTTTGGTAACCCTTTATTTTTCTTTGGATACATCTAGCCGGTGCTGATGGAAGACTTTTACTGGAGCCACGTATCTTCTTAAGGTATTCTTTAGTTTGTGCATTTTCCTTTCATGCATTCTCATTTTCCTTATGTGTCTGTTTTTTATCGTGGATTCTTGTCTTTGGCAGGCATGGTTCTATGAGGTGATTGGGTGTAATACCCATCTGATTGCTTTGAAGGACGAGACTGTTGGGGACTTTTTCCGGTTGTATCGGTGGTAGAAGGCCAACTGGTAGTCGAGGAAGTCTCTTTCTCTGCAAGCGGTGCGTCAGGTCTTGAATGGCCTGACCAGTGATAGGGTAAGACCTTTTCCTTCTTCAGACTTGGTCTTTGTGTGCTCTAATTCCATATTGACTTTTATCTGCTGGAGTTTTTTCAGGTGACCTTTTACCCTTAGGGGACGACTGTTCAGGACACGGGGTCGAATGGGGTGAATGTGCAGATGAGGCATTTGCTGGCGCATGAGTTTGGCCACTCCAGGTATCTTGGGGAGAGGGTGGTCCGATAGATTGTTGAGGAGGAGGTGGTGGTTACACCTGCGAGACTCCCTATGTCTATGAGGCGAGAGCGGATGTTGCCAGAGGATGCGAGGATTGCAGCGATGATTGGCGAGTCCTATTTGGTGTATACTTACACAGCTATGTCGTATGATTATATGAACTTTGTGACGAGTTGGATGATGGATCCTAGCATATATGTTGTGCTGACTCTCCCTCAGGCGGGTTTGAGTCGGCCAGTGAGGTCTTCCTATAGTGGTGGTGGACCGTCGACATTCGCGGCGACGGCGACTTCAGAGATTCTCTTTGCGCAGTTGCATACCCCTTCCTACAACATTCGGCAGGCTGATGGAGGGATGGTGCCTATGTTGTACCGTCCTTATGCGATGGACCCGGTGGAGTTGGGATTGACAGAGGAGGTCCTTCGTCCTGTAGTATACCTTTCTGTTCTTTTTTTGTTTCTTTTGATCTTCTTTGCTTGATACTGATTCTGCCTTTTTTGCATCAAGTTCGGGTGTCCACCAGTTGGCTGAGGGACATTAGGGACTGGATATCTTCTGCGACTGCCCATATTCGGGACACGGTTCCTATTCCTTCTTACTTGGTGTCGTCTGCCTCATCCGGGGAGGAGTCTGGTTCAGGTAGCGGGGTGCGTCATCTCGCCAGAAGGGAAAGAGAGCATGTCGCAGGGATGGAAGCTCTTAGAGAGAGAGGGGAAGGGTAGGTGAGAAAGAGAATGTGGGTTCGGGCTGAGTCCCATTTTTTTTTTAATTCCTGCAAAACTGATGTAACACAGAAAATATATATGCAATGCAAATGAAGTTTTTTGTCATTATCTTCTGTGGAGAATATCAATTTATTTTCACTGAATTTTTTATTTCTTTTTTATTTTGGAAAAAGAGGAAAAAGGTAAGTTTCCAAAAATAGGGGTTGCCGATCAGAAATCCCCTTGTCCTGCCTCTCGGCAAGTCATTATAGTCTAATCAATCAACGTTTTGATTGGTATTCTTTTCAGCTTTTGGTACCTTGTGGGGCAGGATTCCCTCTGATTTCTGCAAGGGTTGTGTCTTTTTTTAGGGTTTTCAAGTATAAAAAGGGGTAAGGGTGGAGTGTTTTCATCACACCTTCACATTCCTACTTTATTATTCTATAAGATGGCTCTCCTTGGTAATGTTGAGTTTGCCAACTACCATGAGACTTTAGAGGCAATGTGCTCCTACAACGTCAACTACGATGCTTTTAACATGCGTCGAGTCTCTTTATGGCGTAATCGGCCCATAGAGTGGAACATGCTGATGGCGGCGGTACAATTTTGGTACCTCGAAGATAATGTATTCCACTTTGGCTTGTAAGAAGTCTGTCCGACTTATGAGGAGTTTTCTTCCATGTTAGGGGTAAACCCTAGTGTGACGGGTGTTATGCCTGAGTTTTCTTAGTCTCCTCGAGAGCTGTTGGTTGGACTTCTTTATGTCTCGCCCTCAGCAGGTAGACCTTTGGTTATTGGAGGAATGATTTCCCTTTCAGCGGTACTGCGGTCTGTGCATTTGCAGGAGGTTGGTGATGCTAGCTATGCCAAAGCTGCCGTTCTGGGCTTTGTTTCGAAATTATTGCTAGTGACTAGGGAACTGCTAGTGGACCCACAAATTACATCCACTACTTCATGAATGTCATAATGTCATAATCTTGCGGCGGTGATACTGGCAGAGACTTTGAATAGCCTGGATGCCTGGCGAGAAGGTCGTTCTGACTTTCTGAGGGGTAGCCCTGTGCTGCTGTTCATGTGGTTGTCTGAAAGATTTCACTTGGTGACTCCTCCGAAATATCCTTTGTCGGTTGTGCCCAACTTCTTTTCGCAATATTTCATCAGTGTTGGCCTGGATATCGAGAGCTGGAAAAACTGGTTTGTGGAGCACGGGGATCTAAGTCTATACTGGTCAGTGCCTTGGTGGGGACAGTTGTTGCCTATTCTGGAACTGGGGGAATACTCATACGTTTAGTTGGTTGGTCTCAGACAGACCTCTTTCTATTTCCCTTGTCGGCTTCTGCGCTAATTTGGCTGGGAGCAGATCGTGCCACCTTGGACATTATATTTATTTTGGTAGAAGATCTGACAGAGCGTCTGCACATGCATCTTGGCTCTTTATGAGAAAGTCGATGTCCATCGACCCGTCCTTCTCAGTCTGTTGGGAGAGTCTGGCACATCTCTGAGGATTATATGAAGTGGTTGTGGAGAAGAGTAGTTAGCAAGATGTTGGTAGTGGAGACTGGACAAAGGGAGTTTGTCTTATCCGATACCATGGAGGGAGGTGTTGTGGTTTTTTCGAGGTTGGTTCGAGCTTATCGCTCTATGGAGCATCTGCGGCACTCTATTCAGGCAGGGGAAGCTTAGGGACCCCAGGATGTAGATGATAATGGAGAGGGCCCCTCTGGTAGCTTTGGGTAGGACTCTTGGGGAGTTTGTTTTGTAATGGGGAATAAATTTGGGAGTTTATTTGGCTTTTTAGGAAGGTAGGGGGAAGGGAGTTATCCGTCCCTTTTCTTATGTACTGTAACACCCCGCCCGCCCGGGGAGAGCGAACGGAGCGCTAATGCGATAAAATAAATCCAAATCCACAAGTGACAAGGCATAGAGCATCTAAATAAACCCACAATAATATAAATCCACTAATCTCAATCTCTTCAATTACAACAAGTCTCTCGAATTAATACAACATCTAACTCAAAAAATAAATACAAATCTTCAATGCTCTATACATCAAAATAATACAATTATTTCCCAAACAATCCTCGCTAAAATCAATCTCCATAGCGCCCCAAAATCCGCGCTAACCTGCCACTGAAAGAAAATATGGGAAAGTACACAATACGACAAGAAAGATGCGCAGCAAATATATTAACGGTGAATAAAACGTAACAACACGAGTACGACATATTCAAATCAAAATGCAAATCTCAAAGCATTTATCAATATAATTTCTCAACAACACTTTAACCGGGTCACCAAGCCTCACCACATCCATTTTAAAGCATGTACGGATGTGGTGAGGCCTGGTGACCCGGTTAAGTGTTGCTGAGAAATTATATTGATAAATGCTTTGAGATTTTCATTTTGATTTGAATATGTCGTACTCGTGTTGTTACGTTTTATTCACCGTTAATATATTTGTTGAGCATCTTTCTTGTCGTATTGTGTACTTCCCCATATTTTCTTTCAGTGGCAGGTTAGCGTGGATTTTGGGGCGCTATGGAGATTGATTTTAGCGAGGATTGTTTGGGAAATAATTGTATTATTTTGATGTATAGAGCATTGAAGATTTGTATTTATTTTTCGAGTTAGATGTTGTATTAATTCGAGAGACTTGTTGTAATTGAAGAGATTGAGATTAGTGGATTTATATTATTGTGGGTTTATTTAGATGCTCTATGCCTTGTCACTTGTGGATTTGGATTTATTTTATCGCATTAGCGCTCCGTTCGCTCTCCCCGGGCGGGCGGGGTGTTACATGTACTTGCACTATAATTTCTTATTAGTGAAATATACAAGTTTTTGATCATCCAGCTGTTCCTTTTGATGAATTTTATATCTTGAATTATCTATACCTATCGTTAAGGTATGCATAATCCTTTTATTCAAGTATATGTTAGAGTGAACTATCATTCTCGGAGATAAGAAAAGAAAAAAAATAGTTTTTTGTGAAAAATAAAGGGTCGTGCTCATGTAAGATGTATGAGTTTCCTAAGTACCTCTGGGGGTTTTGAAAAGTTTTAGTTTTTCTGAAAGTAAATGGTTTTTGTATAGGATCAGGCCCACATAGTTCTGGGTAGAGGGAAATGAAGATTTTTTTTAGAATAGAAGGGAGATGGGAAGAGTTGTAGCACACCGAGGTTTCGAAGTAGGGGTGAAATTTCTTGAGACGGTTCAGGTTGATTGGACGAGCCGTCTCTTCTCCATCAAGGTCGGTGAGCATAGTAAAACCTCCTGACAATATATTCTTTACAATGTAGGGTCCAGTCCAATTGGGCTTGAACTTCCCTCTGGGGTCCCAGATGGGTTCTATGAATTCTTTAAGGGATAAGCACCCTTCTCAGACACCGCGGTCCTTGACTCTCTTATTGAATGAATGCACTATTCGCCGATGGTACCCTTGTATGTGATACAACGCTTTCAGTCTCTTTTCGTCCAAGAGTGATAGCTCATCGAGACTTCTTTGATGCCAGTCCTCCTCATTAACTTGGCTTTCGAGCATGACGTGAAGAAAAGGGATTTCTAGCTCAACGAGTAGGATTGCTTCCATTACGTAGACCAGAGAGTAAGGGGTAGCCCCAGTAGAGATTCGGATTGAGGTTCGGTAGCCCCAAAGGGCATAAAGGATTCGTTTGGCCTAGTCTTGACAGCTTTAGATCATCTTACGAATGAGGGATTTGAGGTTCTTATTGGTGGCTTCGACTGCACCATTCGTTTGAGGTCGGTGGGGAGAAGATTTTTGTCTCTGAATCCCATACTCGTTGACCACTTCTGTTACTTCTACCTCGAAGTGAAACCCGTTATCTGACACTACTTCGTGCGGGACCCCATATTGGCAGATGATATTCTTCCTGATGAATTTGGCCACTTTCTTGGCATTCAGAACCGTGTATGACTCGGCTTCGACCCATTTGGTTAAGTAATCATTGGCAACTAGGATGGATTCATGCCCGTTGGAAACCTTGGGTATAACCTTCCCTATGATTTCGATGCCCCAGGTGGAGAACGGCCAGGGAGAAGTCATGTTGTATAATTCTTACTGAGGCATGTGTTGAAGGTTAGAAAACTGTTGGCATTTGAGGTATCTCCAGACATAGGCGGTGCAATCCTGAACTATGGTGGTCCAGTAGTAGCCTTATCGGATGATCTTCTTGGCAAGTATGTGACCGTTCATGTGGGGCCCTCATTCCCCACTATGGATCTTTTGCGTTATCTCTTCAATGTTAGCCCCTACGATGCAATGTAGATGGGTTCCATCGAAGTTTCTTTTTTAACACTGCTTTGTGACAAATAATGTCTGGTCGGCCAGTCTTCAGAGGGTTGCTCGATCTTTCTTGTTGGAACTTTCGGGATACTTACCATGTTTGAGGAGGTGCCAAATATCATTATACTAACAATTGGCTAGCTCATATCTTCTTTGGTGATGAGCTCAATGTGGTAGCAGTGGGTTGGTTTATCTTGCTTTTGAATTAGGAAGGGGACCATTATTTTTCCTTCGGGCATGTCGACCATGGAGGCTAAGGTAGTAAGGGCATCGGCTAGGTTATTCTTTGCTCGAGGTCGGTAGTGTAAGGTGATATCTTGGAATTAGGAGACTAGTTCTTCTAAGTGGGCATGGAAGGGTTAGATTTTCTCATCCTTGACATTCTATTTTCTGAGCACTTAACGGATGATGAGGGCAGAATCCCCTTAGACATCTAGGCATTAAATAACTTTCTTGAGAGAAACTTTGAGGACTATCGTACAAGCCTCGTATTCAGTCATTTTATTGGTGAAGGTAAAATCCAACTTGATAGCAATGGGAGTGTGGGAGTCATCTAGGGAAATCAGAAGTATCCCAATGCCATATCCCTTTTTATTGGTAGCATTGTCGAAGAACATCTACCATCGAAGGTCGTCTTGAGCGACGTAAAGGATGTTTTCATCTGGGAATTCAAAGATCCAAACATCAGCTTCTTCCATGGGTTAGTCAGCGAGGTAGTCAGAGATGGTTCTTCCTTTCATGGCTTTCTTCGTGATGTACACGATATAAAACTCGGCTAGGAGCATCAACCATCGGGCCATTCGGCTGGATAAGGCGAGTTTCTCAAGAAGGTACTTGATGCGGTCCATTCGGTATACAAGTTTCATGGGGAAGGTGAGCATATAGTGTCGCAACTTTTGGGTGACCCAAATAAGTGTGGCGCATGCTTTTTACAAAGCAATGTAGTTGACATCGTATCCAGCCAATTTGCGACTGGTGTAATAGATGGCTCTTTCTTTGCAGGATTCTTCAAGGTATTGGGCTAGCAAAATCCCCAGATGTAGTGTCAGTTATGGTTAGGTATAGGAGTAAGGGGAGACCAGGCTGCGGTGGCATGAGTATCGGAGGTTGGGTTAGATATTGTTTGATTCGGTCAAAGGCTTGTTGGCAGGCCTCGTTCCAAACCTTGGTTGAGTCCTTTCGGAGGAGTTTAAAAATAAGTTCGTAGATAGAGGTTAGTTAGCTGGTGAACCGGCTGATGTATTATAATTTTCCAAGGAATCCTCGGACTTCCTTTTATGTTTGAGGTGCTGGCATCTCAAATATTGCCTTCATCTTGGTAGGATATGCTTCTATCCCTTTATCGCTAACTATGAATCCCAGGAGTTTCCCTTTGGTGATGCCGAAGACGCACTTCTGTGGATTGAGTCTCATCTGATATAGTCGCAGTCGTTCAAAGAACTTCTGGAGAGAGAGAACATGACCTTCTCTAGTTTTGGATTTAATAATCATATCATCCACATATACCTCGACTTCTTTGTGAATTAGATCATGCATGATGGTTATGGCATCCCTCTGGTAGGTAGCCCCAGCATTTTTGAGACCAAATGGCATAATAGTGTAGCAAAAGTTTCCCCACGGGGTGATGAACGCAGTTTTTCTTGGTGATCTGAGTGCATTTTGATTTGGTTGTATCCGATAAACCCGTCGACGAAAGACTTATGAGCATGATTGGTTATGTTGTCCATGATCATGTCGATATTGGGTAGCGGGTAATCATCCTTTAGAGAGTCTTTGTTCAAGTCCCGGTAGTCTATGCACATCTGAACTTTCCCTCCTGATTTTGGTACAGACACTATGTTGGCTAGTCATGTGGGATATTCGATCACGCAAATAAAGCCCACGTGCAGCTGTTTGACCACTTATTTTTTGACTTTGAGCGACCATTCGGTGCGGAGCTTTTGTAACTTTGTTTAACCGGCTTAAAATCTGTAAGAGTGGGGATCTCATGTTGAGCTATTTCAGGATCAATGTTGGGCATATCGTCATAGGACCATGCGAAGAAACCACAAATTCCTTCAGTAATTCTTCGAGTTGTGCGCTCTCATGCTCATCAAGGGTAGCCCCTATCCTAATATCGCACAGTTGGCTACTAGAACCGAGGTTAACAATAACAGTTTCTTCTTTATTAACTTGAATGCGGTTATGTTGTTTGTTATTAACCTTATTTAGATCAGTTAAGAATTGTTCATTTGCAAAATCATCATCATCAAAAGTTTGATTAGAATCTAAACAATTAATGTAAGGCACAACAAGATACTCAAAATCTTTATTTATTTCATTCATAGGAAAAACAGCATTGAGAACCTCATCAAAGGCGGTCTCGATTAAATTAGAGCAAGGATAGACAACAGAAGAAGAGATGGGGTAAATATTGGGGTTAGGTGGGATTCAACAGGTAGAACTGGCGCAGCATACCAGTTGAGGAGAGGTGTATCACCAACTTTAATCAGATGGGATGGATCCAGTGATGTAGTTCTTGAATGAACCATACTGAGTGTTAACCCCAGTGTTTGTAAGTTAAACGAATCCTCATAGTCACTTTCCTCGGAATCTTCGACATCTTTGATGAGTGATTGTACATGGTGTCGTGAACTTTCGGCCCATTGGTAGTTATCTTGGAAAAAGATCTCCATTCTAGGCTTCATCTTCTTATCGGTATGGTCATACCATGGTTCCATAAAGCCATAAAAGGGGAACTATTCGCCCTCTTTGATGAATCGTCCATTTAAGGAGTCACTTGGGACAGTCTGGATGCAGTCTAGTCTTCTCTTCGATCAAGACTGGCGGATCATTTTGAGCTCTTGTTCTGATGGTTGATACCCCAAACCACAAGGAGGGAAAGTTTTTTCAGCACAATAAGTTCAAGTATCCCTTGTTGTCTTTGTCCTAGGCCCAGTTTGGACATGAAGTGCATGTTTTTGAACATTTGAATCACATTACCGTTGCCATGAGGGTCGTGTTCTGGACAAACTCTTCATCTAAAATCGTCCCCTGTCGAGATTAGAAGTGGCTTAACTCGGAATCCTGATAGGAGCATATTATTTGACCCGTATTGTATCTCAAGGATTGGATTGTTGGTATTTGCACCCTCGGCACTATCGTCGTCGCCCAAAATGGTGATGATTCTTCCATCGACGAAGAACTTCAATTTATGATGGAGCGAAGAGGACACACCTTTGATACTGTGGATCCAAGGTCGTCAAAGCAACAGGTTGAAATAATATAGGATGTCAATGACTTAGAATTCGATAACAGGGTTTATAGGTCCATCCCCTATTACAAGTTTTATGGATCCCATCACTTCCCTACGAGTATTATCGTAGGGACATACAGCGGCGAAGGTTGGAGCGAGTTCACTTACCTTCAGTCCTAAGCATTTGAAGGTTCATAATGGGCAAACATTCAAGGCTAATCCATTATCGATAAGAGAGAGAGGTATGATCTTCCCCATAACTTCGATGGAGATGTTGAGTGCATGATTGTGGTTTGGTCCAATTCTGGGGATTTCCTCTTTGGAAAAGGATAGCTTTTGGGTAGAGGTCAAGGATCCAACTAAATTTATCGCTTCTTCTGGTGTTGTAGAAGAAGGAACTGTGGGTCCAGTGAGCAACTTGATCAAAGCATTTCAGTGCAGCTGGGAAGATATGAAAAGTCCCCATAGAATGATGTTAGCTTGATTTTTCTTTAGTTGATCGAGAATTTTGCTCTCCTCGAGGGCCATCTCTGGCATAGGAAGGTTTTCAACACCCTTCCCTTTGTCATTGGTTGGTAGTAATCTTGGGATCTGGTAATGACTCCCAGATCTGGTCATATGATTGACTAAATAAGGGAAGAACATAAACCATGTTTCCTCGTCGATCTCAGGTTGTTCTGCCACCTTATTTATTTCTCCGATGAGTTCTTCAAATGATATCATCCCACACATATCGGCTACCGGGACAGTCTTCTCTAAAGCTTGCTCTTCATTTGAATCTAAGAATCCTTCCCCCCATACGGTGGCAACAATTTTATCTTTCCATATAAAGTCAATGCATTCCACGACTTCAAGGGATTTTTCGTACAGGTCTTCCCATTCTGCGGGGAGATGTAAGGGTGAAGGGACCAGGCGCCCTTGTAGCTTCAGAGTATCAAATAATTCAGTTATACTGCAAATATTATTGGTTTGCCTGAATAATTCTGCTATGATTTAGACAATGTCATCTAGGTTAACTTTATCGGTTGGTACCACCCAACTGTCTGACTTTCGGGACCATTTTCGTGCTTCCAAGAGCAGCGTACTGAACCCCTGGCAATCAATGATCATCTACGAGGGTAATTTCAGACTGAACTCTAGGAGTTTGTTTAATACTTCTGATAATTCCATACTTCTATTTTCCGAACAGGTACGGACAACGATGCATGCTTTGGTAAGGAGTGACAGTGCCTGATCCGCGAGGCTAACAGGGTGTATAAGGAAATATGGGCAAGTTTGGAGGGGTTTGGGAGAGTATATGGGTGTGATTTGAGTTGAGAGATCAAATTATGGGTTCTCTTCTAGGAAGATGGCATTGGCATGATTTGGGAGTGGGTTATGAGTAGTGTTTGGCTTAGGATTGGCTGGTGGGGTAATAGCACCCCAGTCAATCAGACCTTGGATTATGTTTCGAAGGTGAAAGCATTGGTCGGTGGCATGACCAACAATTTGATGAAAGGCGCAATGGGCATCTTCCTTGAAGTTTTTTAGAAATGGATTTGGAAATGGACAAGGGTCCAAGGTTTTGATAAGGTTCCGGCTTAACAGGGCCTGATAAACTTTGGAGAGGGGAGCATGGATCTCGGTGTATTTGGAAATGGACGAGGGTCCAAGGGTTTGATAAGGTTCTGGCTTAACACGGCCTGATCTCGGTGTATTCCTTTTGGAATGGGATAAGGTGGCTTTCTGGAGCCCACGAGGTGGTTGGTTGAGAGAAGTTGTTGATGGTTGAGACTGCAGCACTGACAGGCTTATCATATTTTCGGGAAGTGAACTGTCCGGACACTTTCTTTGGTTCAACTTCTATTTTATCAAGACCTTCCTCGATTTCTACTCCTGCTTCTCTGAGAGATCCAAAGTGGGGATAGTATTGTCCTCCCATTTTTGCTCGAACATGGGGTAAGAAGTTCTTCATCACTATGCTGACTTGTTCTTTTTCGGATGGTCGGATGGTCATAGTGGCTGTTTTTTCCCTCTATTGGTCTATGAAGTTACTGACTAATTCCCCAGAGTTCTATTTGAGCAACTATAAATCACGGTTGGTTACCTCAAGCTCTTCGTTGTATATGTTCTGAGACATGAATTCTCGGGCTACATCCTCCCAACTATGAATTCTGGACTCCTCAAGAGACAAAAACCATCGGAGGGTGCTATCTTTCAAATTTTGCGAAATAATTGATCCATCACTTCTTCAGAAGCCCCTAGGAGAGTCATATAATGGTGATAACAGCGAAGATGAACAATCGGGGGTCCACTTCCTCCGAATTTCTCGACATTTGGCATCTTGAACTTCTCGGGTAACCTCGCCTTAGGATAAGGAGACATGTGGGTGTAGTCCATGTAATTCCCAAAGATTCTGACTTGGTCGAACTTCTTAGTTAGCATCTTGAGATCTTCTTTAACCTTGTTCAACTCTTCCTCTTTTGGATCCATGATCATAGGCAAGTTAACCCCAGGCTGGGCAAGATTTGGCATAGGAAGCTGGGCAGGCGGTGGCCTATTAACAGGAGGGGCACGTGGAGTGTGTTGATACTCTTCGAGAACCCAGATAGGCTCGGGTGGACCTATAGCGCGAGGTAATAGGACCTCGGGCTCTTAAAGAACAGGAACCTGGTTTCATTGCATCTCGTAAACTTCAGTCAGGAGGTTGTCAATCTTGGACACGAGCTGAGCTAAGACTGCCATTAGATCTGGCTGCACAACTGGTACTTGATATGTGTTCTCCATGGAAAGCGGATGGATTCCAAAATCGAAAGAAGTATTAGGGGAACGAACGAAACTTCTAGGTTATTTGACTGAAGATCGAAGCCATTAAGGAGTAAGGCCAAGGGTGTGAAATCGACCTGAGAAGGCGTAAAATGGGATTTATTTTTGAAAAAGGAATGAAAATATTTTTGACATTGTTTTTCTTTTTGAGATTGGAAGACAAAATATTTTTAGATTTTTGATAAAGAGAGGAGAAATGTTTTTGGGTTTTTTATAAAGAAAGGAGAAATATATCTTTTTTTGGTATTTTTGATAAAAGGAGGAGAGAATGAATGGGAGGCGGGTGTCAGCATGATTATTATAATTATTATCTTCTCTCTTGTATTAGGTTCACCTAAATGAAAAAAGGAAATGCCGGACGGGACCCGAGCTTGGAAAGATTGGGGTTTGAATTAATATGTGAAAAAGTTAGTCTTGTTACCAAGCTCATTGAAAGGGTCCCATTTTGAAAAAGATGAAATCGCTCGAGAATTTAGGCATCATGCGAACCCGTCATTTCGACAGAGTTTTGGGTAGAAACTGGAAAATTAACATAAGTGCCCTAGGTCGGACGCCTATATGCGGGTATGAAATTTTATTTGGTTAATTGGAAAGGGTTCCCCCTTTTGGCATGACTTCCACGATATACGTCTTAATTTTGAGGTCAATTAGTACGTGTGGATAATCCATTTGATATACGTGAGTGTACGTGAATTGCCTCACGATATACCTCACGGGGACAGTACGTGTGAGAGCGAATTCGATATACTCGACGTACGTGAACGAATTCCCTGCGATATACCTCCCATCATGACTTCGGTCAAGCGGTACGATGCGGAGGAACCGTTCGATATACGTCGAAGGTACTTGGCCAATGGAAGGTGAGAGTCATATCGTTTAGGCTAACTATGCCCTACCGGACTGTAACACCCCGCTCGCCCGGGGAGAGCGAACGGAGCGCTAATGCGATAAAATAAATCCAAATCCACAAGTGACAAAGTATAGAGCACCTAAATCCCATAACAACAAAAGAGAAACTACAAATCTCAATTTCTTCAAATTAAATACCAAATCTCTCGAATTACATACAACAATTAACTCGAAAATAAAATACAAATCTCCAAAGCTCTATACATCAAAATAATACAAATCTTTCCCAAATAATCCTCGCTAAAATCAATCTCCATAGCGCCCCAAAATCCGCGCTAACCTGCCACTAAAAGAAAATATGGGGAAGTACACAATACGACAAGAAAGATGCTCAATAAATATATGTTAGCGATGAATAAATCGTAACAACACGAGTACGAATATTCAAATCAAAATTCAAATCTCAAAGCCTTTATCAATATAATTTCTCAACAACACTTTAACCGGGTCACCAGGCCTCACCACATCCGCATATGCTTTATCAAGACATAGCCCGGGAAACAGGAATTTTGGCGGGTGCCCAACATCCGTGCCATATTAAAATCTCATGACAACGTGCTCAATACAATATAATGATACCACATGAATCAAAATAATTTCAACAATTATTTTCCAGATTTCAATGAATTTATCAATTCAAATCTGAGTTCAATTAACAAGAATTCAAAGAGAATGACACTCGCGAGATTTAAGGAGCATATTGTGTAAAACCCCATACCTCAAACCATGATGAGAAACTAATGATCACATCCTCAAGATCAACACAAAAGATCTACAAAAGCTTCTCAAGAACCTCCAACAAAATAGCCCCAAGAACACCTTTAATCTAAGGTTGGAACTCACAAATCTCAAGGGCCAATGTGTATATAAAAAGAAGGTTAAAAGGCTTGCCCACGACTTCCTTTTATAATGCAAAGAAATGAAGAGTTGGAATCGAAAAGACTCCTTTAAATAAGGCAAAGAAATGAAGAGTTGGAAGTCAAAACAACTCCAAGAGTTAAAAACATTTAAAAATCATTTTAAAATCCGTTTTAACTCCTTTTTCGAAACCGTTTGAAATTCTCGCCTTTAGAAATAATAACCAACATATTTGAGCAATAAAAATAATTTTATCTAAAATTTTATTTTCCTCCATTTTCCAGAAATTAATTAAAATAGCCCAAAATTACGCGGGTTATTACACGGACCAGTGCCCATCACGAAGTGACCCTCTAGTTACGGGACAAAATTTGGTCAACAACAATGCTCTTCGGTGGAGTAGTGTGCAAAATGCATGATCTTTTTATTAGTATATTATGGAGAGATGTATATTTCATTGATGAACATCATGTTAAATAGGGAGCAAGTATGACTATGAGAAGTAAATCTACATTAAGCATGCATATATACAAGTGTGAAGGTGTGTGCTAGTGAGTAGAAGAGATAGGAATATATAGATAAACAAATACTCATGTAAATAGAGTCTATCCCTCAAAATAACTCCCCAGCAGAGGCGCCACTGTGGCCATCCCCGATCCTCGAGGAGAGAGGGATAGAGAGAGAGAATCTTTGTCCCTTGCATCCCTCTCGGGAGCACTTCGATCGTCGTCGGTGATGTGTGAGGTGAAAAATGTAGAGAGATGGAGTCGCCAGTCTATTTTACTCAAAACAAACAAAAGAAGGTTGATCCATCCCAAAGGAAAGCATCAAAGACATACTAATACATACGAAACCAAAAATGATTCGAGGAGGTTTCAAAGGCTAAGTTACGGAATGGGAAGGTGTTAGGAACCCATTCCGCTATTGCGGTATCTCATGAATTTGTTGTTATTTCCTTTATTTCTCCGTGATATGTGCGCATGTGTATATGTAATGGAGATAGGAATCATCGACTTGTATCATGGAAAAGCTAAAGCGAGTCATCCGTAGGAATGTTTATAAAAGTAATATTAGAAAGATTTACGCGATTATACTTGCATTGATTATTATAACAAAACGACAACATGTATGGAATAATATGCTACTAAGAACAAATGTATGTATATGTAAATATGTAGAGATGAGAATCTAAGATAATTAAGTTAAAGAATTAGGAAAATTCAAAAATTGAAAATTGAAAAAAATAGGACTCGAGTCTCGGGTTTTACCTCGAAATGCCTACGTAGCATATAGAGGCATCAAAATCCACATAGTTCGTATGCAAAACGAGGGGTGGGGTTTATCCCATAAATCCAACCGGGGATTTATCTTATGTGTGTGTGTGTGTGTGTGTGTAAAAAGGTGTTTTAGTGTGAGAAAAGTGTGAGAGAAGTGTGAGAATCCCCGTTTGGAATTTATAAGCAAACCCTCTTTTTCTTTTTTTTTTTTTTTTTTTTTTGGGGGGGGGGGGGGGGGGGGGTTATATGAAAAATAAGAAATGTGCAATAATACTAAATAAAAAGTATATTAGGATATGTGAGACGGGGAGAATAAAAGTGCTAAGTAATAAAACAAGTTAATACGAATTTAAGAGAATTTAAAGAGAGAGTTGAGAAAGTGGGACCTTCTTGAAGATCTTGAGCTTGATCTTGAATGTTGGAGAGAATACCTTGCACTTGTATGATGATGGTGGATAGTTAATTCACTAAGTTTGGTGAAAAGGATGATGAAAATAGAGGGTTGGAAAGGGATTTGGATGTAGAAATCACGCTGACTTCTAGAGAGGTTTTCTGAGTTCGCTGAAAGTGATGGATCTCAGATTTTGGGGTGCTTTGCAATGAGGTTAGGCCCTCCTTTTTATAGGCCCAGGGCATTGCCGATCGACATAGGTCTAGTCCTGCAAATCGGCAAGTGTCTTTAGGCACACCGCCGATAGGCAAGATTTTAAACCTGTCGTTTGGCAGTCTCATTCAGATTCCTTTTAGAAAAAGGGTCATAAAAAGCAATTCGTTGATCCGAATCATGCACGGGGCATACTGATGTAAAGGTACTTCAGAGACCTTCGAAAGTCCTTAGGCTGCTCCTGGGTCCAAGAGTTGACTTTGGGTCAAATGTGGCTCGAAAGCGCTTGTCGGTCCTTTAAACGGGGGATCATCGGACGACGAAGGGTCGTTCGTCCAAACGGTAAGTTGGAATTGTGCTCAGGGCGGACCGTCTGAAATTTAGGAGATGTACTTCGAGATTCTAAAGAGTTTGACACAGTTTGGAGAGTTGACTTTGGTCAACCGAGGCCAGAAGCATTCAATGACCTTTCGGAGTAAAACGGATCGTTCGTCCGTACCGTAAGTCAGAATTGGGCCCGGAGTGGACCGTTGGAAAGGGGTTTTAGCACCCTTAGAGGATTTATTCACTCTTGTTTGAGCTAAAGAGTTGACTTTGGTCAAATGGATCCCGGGAGTATCCGGTGACCTCTAGATCAAGTTTTGAGGGAAAACAGGTCGTTCGTCTGCCCTGTAAGTCAGAATCGCGCACTGGGTGGACCATTGGAAAGGGGTTTCAGTGCCCTTTAAAGATTCATAAGTTCGTAGTGATGCTGGGGGTGCTAGGGACCTAGGGGTGATAGAATGCGGTGGTACAGTATGCCTTATTTTAGATATCCAAAATCTTGATCAAACATTATGTACCTTATGATCTTCTAATGTATGATCCTCCCAAGAGTTAGATAGATAGGTGGACACCATTTGAGATGAAAACCTTTGCTAAATTTTGAGATATGGCGGTCTCTTTTTAGCCTCCACTAACAACATGAATAGTGTTTTCTCTCACCCTTATCAAAACCTAATGGTGGATTATAAAAATTAAATTCCCTTCCCACACTTTTATATGTAAGTACTAAAGGTGGGCTTGGGCTAAACTGGGTTTCTTGAGAATATAGGCCTTACTACTTGGGTATATGGACTACACTAGGGACCCAAGATAAATATTTAAATTAGATCCAAATAAATACTTGGAAATCTTAAACCACTTTTACCGAAATGTTATTTACTTTATTTATCTAATAATAATTAATTCCACTAAATAATTATGACTCCAATACAGTTTAATTTTCATAAGAATCACACAAATATAATGAGGTTGTGGTTGTAAAGTCAATAACTTCACATAATGTAATTCCCTGAATTAAGCTTTCGATACATGTGTGGTTAAATCAATTTTCCGCAAATTTCCTTTAACCAACATCTAATCAATTCCTTGATTCTCAGACATAACTTATTTTGTCACTCTATCGGATTATAAATAATCCACTAATCATGTTCACCGGTGAAAATAAATTATATAAGTCTATGAAGGAAGTACTGCAATCCAAGGTATCCCCAAACGTGGATTCCTATGAATTAGGATCTTAGACCTATTTATATAATTATTACCCAATGTACGGAGATCAATTTATTCAAGCAAAGGTTGAATCGCACCCATAGCAATTAAAGTAATAATTAAATAAGTATTCTAATCCTTATAACTCTCGGGATTAATAGTCTGCGAACACTTTGAAAATGGTGTAAGTTATCCCGAGTCTAATAATGATGACCTTAGACTCAAATCTCACGGGTTATCATATTCAATACATTCCTGGGATGTATCGATTGCAATCCTCACCGAACTACCGTTCAAGTTCGTGAACCATCATACAGGTTTCCATAGTTTAAGATAAACTAATAGGATTGCATCATAACCGTTTCGATAAGATGTCAGCTCCTTTTCTAGGTTTTGAATTATTCAATAGTGCTAGAACCAAAATTCCAATCTCCTTGGGATCAACCCGAAGTCGCCTCGCTGGAATTCCGACTAAGCTCTATTGACCAACATTAAACATAGAAAAATATACGTAAGCATATATAAAGCACTCTCACAACTTTGATTCTCATTTCAAAAGGAATAAAGCAATCCTTTATTAAATAATAATAAAATGATCTACGCATGGTTTTATGAATAAATTCCATCAGTTAGGTCACTTAACACTAAAAGGATCCATTTCGTCCGAGAGACAACGATGGTATAATTTTTGGTCCTGAAGCACCGTAACTCGATGTTATTAGTGCTCATTTATAATTAGCATAATATACTAGACCTAATAATGTATTTTTACTTAATTTATTGTCCAAGTTTAGTTTAGAACCAACTCAAAAATAGTGGAATGGCACCAATCACATCTTTATATACCTTCGAAGAATAATTCATATAGGTTTATTCTACCCAAAGTAATCGTATCAACATCCTCCGTTGAAAGGATATGTAGATATTGAATACCTTTATGTTTCTTAAAATTCTCGTTCATAGATAGGGTATGTATTTATGTATGGTAATGTTGTAATTTCTTGGCAATCGACAAAGAAGACATTAGTAGTTACATCATCGCACCTTTTAGAAGTACTTACACTCCACGGACCAAGTTGTGAATGTGTTTGGTTGAGATCAATAATCCATCACATCAGAAGTACATATGAATTGACTTCAGTAACTGATATTCCAAAAATAGTACACGAAGATAATACTACTTGTATTGCCAAATTGTAGGAGAATATATCAAGGGTGATAAAACAAAACATATTTCATTAAAGTTCTTCAAAATGCATGAGCTCCAGAAGAGTCATGAAATTGATATTTGAAAATTTTGTTCAGATGACAACCTTGCTGATTTATTCACTAAATCATTACGAACATCAACATTCAAGAAGTTAATATATGGTATTGGCATGTGACGAGTATTTGATCAATCTTGTTAAACTGGTGGCAGTTTTCATGAGGAAGAGTATCCATTATTTTGTAACTTTTGTGCTCTATACTTTTTTTTTCTTCGCCAAGGTTTAGTCACACTAGGTTTTCTTGGCAAGATTTTAACAAGGCAGTATATAAATCATAATGGATACTATTTTTTGGTATCCAATGGGGAGTGTTATAAATATGGAGCTATAAAACATATGTGGATGCGCATAATACACTCTAAAGCCGGAAGCATGATATTATCATGTCGGAAGCAAAGGTGTCAAGAATATGAGTTGAAAGCAAGATAATGTCATGCTGGAAGTTGTGACACCACGCCTATTTTAACCACGGGTGATCGGTCCTTCATTAAAACAAACAGGAATCCCATTTGGTTCATTCTTAGCATCATTATTGAAAACTTTTTAATTACTAATCACCTATGTCAAATTAAGCTGATGTCAAATATTATCTTTTATTATGACCTCATGTGGAAACAAAATAATTAAACTAAACCATTCACTCATGAATATAGTATGAACAATCACAAAATAGATATACACATAAATGAGACTGAATACACCATCGGTTTTTTCAAGTACATAAACTAACCACAATCTAAAAATAAGTAAAATTATAAATCTGAATACAGTCTAATGGATAACTGAATAAAAGAACTAGTCTGAAGGGAAACAAGCCCAAATGAACTTCTAAGGAAATATCCTATCTAGAATGAATGAGTTGAAGCATTTAAAGTAATCTCTTACAAGCCTCCACACTGCTACAGCTATGCATCTCTGGATAGGAGCTCTAAGCTTGGTGTTTCTGTAGCTGGACACTTAAAAGGTATTGAAATTTTTGACATAGGTCAGAGCCCAAGTAAACATTTTGAAACTATTTTTGCAAGTATTTAAATCAGTTATTTATTACACATGTAATATTCACGTACACTCTATTGAGATCCTCACCTCTCAACTAACGTGCACGCCTAAAGTATTCTATCTAACTAATATCCCCTTCCCAAATAAATAATGTATTTAACTACACTCGATAAGACTGGTTCCCTCATATTTCCCCATACGACACGTTACTACAGTCTCAATAATAAATTTATTTATTCCCATTTTATTATTGAGTCAACTATTTAAGTTTCACTACTTAAAGTCTTTTATATATACATCATCTATCAATTATACAGTCCCACATGAGTAGATATATCACACCGGTATATATTCATCACATATATAATATATACATAACTATATCATCCCCGAAACGGCCCCTCGTGGTGCTCGCATAATTTGCTATCAAGTCCATGTACCTCTCGTACTCAATCAAGGACTATTGGTTCGGCATGTCTCCTTGAACCCAAAATTAATCAACAAAAAAATGGAGGTGAATATGGTTCTAAGACTTTGGGATACACATATACCTAACGTACCCAAACGACCTGCCAGTCCCACTAATACATTGCGCATAATGGTCCGCCCTAAGTTCCATGCTTTGGGGCACAAATTCAAACCTCACTGGAATCGTCAAGGTGGGATCACCCTTTGTGCGGAAACCTCCTGATAGTAGGTAACGTAGGTATCTTCACACACATAATCAAATCATATCTATAGGTATTCACACAACCTATCTATATATTTTATTCAGTAGGTATGCACACAACCCAATTTCATCGACTCGTATGTAATATATATCTCTCGCACATTCGACGTACCATTAATTTTAATTAAAATTCCAATTCATACAATTTCAAGTATCCCTCACTACTCTAAGGGTTCTAGTTATCCCTTACTTAATATGTAGTTATTCACATCGCATACTACTGGTCGTAAACATAGGTTCACTCATCACTCAGTGACCCGTCTCAAATTTCATTCATTCATCAATCATGGATATTTTCTCAATTATCCCAATCCTTAACTCGTCTCAATTTATGTAAATCTAATCTCCACTATAGGCCTATTGACATTTTAATATTTCCCTCTATAGTTTAAAAATGTCTCAAAAGTCCCCTCATGAATTATCCAAAGTTCCCTCATGAATTATCAAAAGTTTAATGGTTTAAACAAAAAGGAAAAAATTTCAATTCTGGGCAAACCAAATCGATTCGCCCAAAGGCCGAATTGATTCTCCCTTAAGACGAATCGATTCAACATGTATCAGATGTCTTCTTCTTCAGGTCCCTGTTACGAATTTTTATACCATCTAATACCTCAAACTTTTATACCATAATCCCAAACTTCCAAGTAGCATAACTAAACATCAAATATACATGTGGGGATGATTTCTAACGTAAATCATGTATTAAATCCATCTAAATTCCATCCAAGATTAGATTAAAGCTCCATTAAACATTAAGCCTCAAATTTTATATTCTTCATATAAGTTTATCAAAAATACAGATTTATCCCATGATCTTAATCCCATAACTTCTGATTTCATTTTATCTACACAATTGGATTCATTCAACATTCAATCATATTCCAAATTATAAGTTATATTCATAAAATCACAAGAATAGTATCAATTATCCTTAATTCAAAGACCCTACTCTATATGGGTATTGTAACTCATAATAATGCAAGATAAACACTTGACTTGTATGGGAATGATATGATTCCATTCACTTGATGATGATTCCTTTATAATCCACACTCCAAAGGTGATGGTGATGTCAGAATAAGGTTGAAGTCTTCAAGAAGCCTCTCCTAAGCTCCAAGAATGCTCTCCCTTTCTTCTCTAATGGCCTCCAAGTGTTTTATGTTCCTCTCACCCTAGCCTCTCCCAACTACAAGTTTATATAACCTTTGGAAATTCGTAGCTCTCTTAACCATAGGCTACCAAATGACTAAAATTCCCTCTCGTGGTGTCAGTTTGGTATAAAACTGTCCCGGGACCCAAACTATACACCTGAGTACACTATTTTGATTGTTTCGACCCGTCCGAACTCAATCGTAACCTTTAAATCATCATCCCAGTTACTCAAAAATAATTTTCTATCTCGACCTCATATAGTCCACATACGACACCCGATTGAGATAAAATACTGTCACATCACTATCACTCGCTATGATGTCAAATACGTAGTTACTATTCACTTAGTAATTTTATTCGATAAACATTAATCATTTCTCTCCGATTAATACTTTAATTAATAGATAATATTTAATTTCAATTAAAATACATCACACGTGTAATTTAAATTTAAACGAATTAATTCACTTTTAATTCCTTAAAAATACGGTTGTTACAGAAGCATGAGGTGTCAAGCATCTGAAGTTGAAAGAACGATAATGCTATGCTAGAAGCTTGAGGTGTAGACCATGAAAAGTAAAAGCACAACAACGTAAAGCTACAATCGCAACACATTACAGTTACAAGCACGACAAAGCAAAGCTAGCTGCTAACTCACCATGTTGACATATCAACTTATGTTTACCTATAAATACTCCCTTGTGTTTTTATTTTGAAACTTACTTACAAGATTAATACAATACAATATTGAAGATTATGACCTATATTTTTGTTCAAGTTCCATTTCATTCAACTTAAGGTGCATATAAAGTCTTATTTTTAAATCTGAATTCTCACCAAACCTTATAATTTGGTATTAGACATAGTAAATTACACGCTTTTCCTCATACTGCGACTTAAGTTTCAAAATGGTCTCTAAATTTTATTTTGTCTCAATTTTGTACATAAATTAATCAATTTTATTCAACTTCATCCTTCCCTCAAAATTCGTTAATTTTATAACAAACAACACGGGTATCTCATAAAAAAAATACTTTACCTAACTCTTTATTTAATAACAGACAATTCCTACTTTAAATCAGATATTCTTGTGATCAAACAATTACCTTCTCTTCAATTGAACAATGACCCTTTGTTTTAAAAAAAACTAAACCTAATCTTTAACCAACCGCCTATTGGGGATCGATATACACGAAATAAAAATTTCAGTCCTTGAATCCTCTATTAATCAAATAAAAAAAAGTACAAAAGCTAAGAGTAGGCTTGAAAAACAAACCTAGGGTTTCGAAAACAATACCTTTGTGAATCCAGTTGCAATATGATCTGGAGAAAGGTATTTGTTGGTGATAAGGGGTTGCCTTTTTTGGTCCTCCAAAAGCGTACTAGAAAACTCTCAACTGCTTGGATCTTCTAATATATGAACCACTTAAAGCTAGTTAAGTGTGTAGGAACCTTTGAAAAAGAAAATTCTTATTTTTAAGTGAGATATGGTGCTCTATCTCTTGGTCTTTTTCACAGAAACATTAATAATTTTTTCCCTCCCCACTCTCAAATCCTAATAATGAATTATACAGCTTAAAATCATAACTTAAACCAATATATAATACTTTAAATGGTGGGCTTGGACCAAATTGAGGTTTTTGCAAATCTGTTCAAAAATCACAAATTACAAATCTCGTAATTTACTTCCTTATTTATTTCATCATAACTAATTACATTAAATAATTATGAATGGACTCCAATTTAATCATCTAAAAAATCACTCGGATATATTGAAGTCTTATTTCCAAAGTTGATTTTGATGCACAACGTGATTCTCTATGTTTAGGTTTTATACTCGATTGTTCAAATCAATTTGTCGTTAATTGACTTTAACCAACATCTTATAAATTCCATAACTCTCATACTTAACTTATTTTACTACTCCACTGGATTATAAGATAATCCACTGATCAGGTTTAACAGGTGGAAACAAATCCTACAAGTTTATTAAGAGAGTATCGCAATTTAATGTATCCCTAGACACGTATTCCTCTGAATTATGATACCATGTCTATCCATACAATGATCACCTTGTTCGCAGAGATTAAGATTCAATTAAATTAAGTATTTCTCATAACAGTCAAAGCAACAATTATGCAAAAGGTGTTAGATTACCTAAGTCTTATAATGACAACTTTTACACTTAAATCTCATAGGTATCCCTATTCAATACATTCCTAGATGTAATGATCACAATCCTCCGAAACAATCTTACACATTCCCAAACCATTATACAGGTTCCCATAGTTTGAGACAAACTACAAGGATTCTACGCAACTGTTCCGATAGGATGTCAACTCCCCATTTAGGTTCTGAATTATTGAATAGTACTAGTTATAGAATTTCGATCTCCCGTGATCAAGCCAGACCTAACTCACCAGAATTCTTACTAAGTATTATTGACCAATATATATAGAACAATATATTCAAAAGCATAAATACAAAACATTCTCACAAACACGGTTCTCATTTCAAAATGAATAAGACAGTCATGTATTAATAAATGAAATTAATTTGCATGGTTTTAAGAATAAACCCCACCACCGCACAACGTTCGCTCCACCACTCATCGCCACTAAATGAATTAAATAACAAAGATGGTTTGAGAATTCAAACTGCATATACATATATATAAAATTGCATATCTCTCTCTCTCTCTCTCTCTCTCTCTATATATATATATATATATATATATATATATATATATATATATATATATATACACACACACATGAATCTGATATGAGATCAATATTATGTATACGCGCATATATTGGGTTGTATAGTTTTATGATATGATCTTTGAAAAAAATCTTATGTGAAATGGGTTTTGGATGAAGGGGGTCGTCGGAGTTCGTATGGAAGCATGCAAAGGGAAGTCAGGAGTTCAAAGGATTGGGGGTTATTGGTCCGAACTAAAATGGAACAAGATTTGGAGGATGCCAGACGGGAGGGAAGAGAAGTTCACCTGAATCAATTGGTAACAAAGGAGTAGTGAGTGAACGAAGGGTGAAGATTTTTTATTTTTGAATAAAAAGATTATGTAGGTTGATTAATAATTAAGTATAATTTATTATTTAACTAAGAATCAGATTTTTTAGAATTCATTTAATATTGAAGAATGGCTTTATCTCAAATAAATGATTATTGTACAATTTTACCCCTTAATCTGTTAAAATTAATAGAATGAGGAAATTGAATCAAATTGATTAGAGGGGGCACTAAATTGAGACATAATAAAGTTTAGCGACCATTTTGAAACTTTAGTCGTACTTTGGAAACAAAATGTTTAATTTACTCAAATTTTTAATTACAAAATAATTTAGAAAATATTGTAATTTAAAAAAGAATTTTAATAATTTGACAATCATAAAGCTAAATTCATACACGGATTGCATACATTAGAACCATGTGATAAAATAATATTTTATGTTACATACAACTATGAGAGAAACTCAAGCTTAAGTAAACCTTCTTTTTATACTTATATCGGTATATTTTGTTATCATTATCCTTCATAAATTAATAAGACAATATGTGTAGTATGAAGAGATTAGTTTTACAAAAGAATACTCAATAAATATTAAAATTTATAATAAATACAACACACTTTATAAAATCGGTAAAAAAACATTAATAGTTTTCTTTTGGGTTAGCTTAGTAATCATAGAATTTGGAGGGATGTCCCTAAATTTTGCATCCAAAATAAAAATAAAAATAAAACATTTAAGTGTTGGGAATAGAAAATAACTGATGCGAGGGAAACCGAGTGTTCGTGTAGGGACACTATCGTTGATTTCGTCTCCCGCTCGACATACAAAAGAAAACCTAAGCTACAGCTACATTTGACAAGCAAGCACAGCGGTAAGTCGGGTATCGTAAGAAATCCACAGGGAGTGATTAAATTTTAGATGTTAATTGTTTAATTACTTCAGGAATAAAAGTGTAAAAGATGATAGGTGGTTATGGTGACAAAAGAAAAGAATAAGTTAATGCTAAATTAAAGGAAAGCGAGGATCGGGATTGCATTCTACCAAACGGATCGAAACAACTACTAACTAGAGTTAAGGCTCGAAAGCAATCTAATCGAGCATTTACAATTAAGCATAAACATCACACAAGAAGGAATTTAACCCAAAGTTGCGAGATTAAACATTTAATGGAAAATGGTCGCACGCGGATTAAACTCGGATTGTCGCTATAAACTCTAACGTTGCGTGACAAAGAAAGATAAACGCTTAGCAATCCAACTTTGATACGCGCGGTTTCAATTAAACGCGATTTTGCACTAAACCTAGTTTTCGGAGCTCGGGGCCCGAAAATGGCGGAAATGAAATCCCGACCCTATTTATCTAAGGGTGCATGGTGAGTTAAACTAAATTGTGCTAATTAAACTAAGAAAACAATAATTAAAGCAAGAAAACCTAATTAGAAAGCATGGAAATTATCTAGAAAGCAAGGAAATAATGAAAAACAACTAGATTAAAGGAGAGGGAAGATGAATAGTACCAATTACAACCCAAATGGATGTCAAACCAAGATGAATTGAAGAAGAACCAAGCAAAAACCCTCCAACCCTAACTAAACTAAACTAAAATCGTATAAGGGCTGGCCTCCTTATTACAAAACCAAAAATTGGCTTATATAGTAAGTTAGAATAAAAGAAAAGAAGAAAGAAAAGAAAAGAAAAATATCTGCAGAAAACAGGGGATCGATCGATCGACCCCTTTGGTCGATCGATCGATCAAGGGAAAATATCGACAATCCTGAAAGGTCGATCGATCGACCAGAAGTGTCGATCGATCGATCAAGCAGGGCAGAATAATGCAGCAGCAGACCCTGCTTCTTTTCTTCTTCTTCTCTTCTCCTCTTTTGCTTCCTTCTATTTCCTCCGCAAGAAACGCCGTAACTTCTTCGTTATGAATCAGAATCGCGCACCGTTCGCGGCCACGCGAAGCTAGCGAGGAGGGCTACAACTTCTATGAGATGTCGGGCCAGGTACCCAAGCTGTGAAAAGACTAAAATGCCCCCGAACGTGCGATTGTGTACGGAACTTCACCGGAATGCATCCGAACTTCATACTAAGCATCCAAATACCTACAAAATCTCAATTAACCCCTGCAAAACATGTTAACATAGAAATCCGAGGGTTGTCTGGTTAACGAGCATAAATATAGGGATTAAGATACCCGAGGGGGCTAATAACGCGTATGTTAACGGGTGAGAAAATGCAATATTTATGTCGCATCACACCCCCTAACTTACACATTGCTAGTCCCTAGCAATGAAATAGGAAACAACAAGAACTACAAGAAAACCAAAAGCAGGAGAAGTACAAAAGTATGGTATAAAAGTAATAAAAAGATAAGGCCACTTTCACGGGCGATTCGATTGCATTTAGCATATGCAATAAGCCGTTAAACCCCTAGGTTACCCTAGTGGACGAGTGTCGTCTCATGAGGGTTTTCAGAGATGGAACCCACAAACATCATACAGTTTCCTCAAAATATGCCCAACCCAATATTCGACAAACTCAACAACAACGAAAAAGATTTCAAACATGTTATTAGCATATTGAACGAATTCAAGCTAAAGTCCGTTGTTATTAACAAGTTGAATGCACCTCGTAGAATTGAAACCTTAAAATGTGGGAGGGGAGTGAGCACATGCAAAGTGTGATTTGGTAAAAACTTAAATAAACCGGATAAACATTAAAGCAAGCATGTATTCAATCCTCACGGGCATTACGCTCAAAAAATGAATTCACTATGAAAAGGGAGGTAATACACGGGACATGCGGGCATAAAGAGTAAATGGAAATGGAAAATAGGCCGCACACATGTCACAGAAGAAGAACGCTATATATAAACTGAAAAACTGTAATCTCAATGAAAGGATACCGCACACTAAAAGAGGCGAAATGCATTTTCACAGATTATCACAACTATTATGACTTTTAAATTACATCAACCTAAGATCACATAGGACTTGTAATAGGGTTGTAATGTAGGATAGGCTAGGGTACGAAATGAAGGAATGTATGTACGGATTCAAAGTGTTCGGGATGAAAATTCGGGATAATGGGAGAATGCGTGCAATATCAAAAATTGGAAAACAAGTTCCAAAAGGCATTAGATATATCATCGGGGAGAGTAATCAAAACTTATTGAACAATATACACAACATATAAACAACTTCTCTTTCTTTTTCTTTTCTTCTTTTTCTCATTTTTTCTTTTGTTTTCTTTTTCTTTTGTTTTCTTTTTCTTTTTGCTTTCTCTTTTTCTTCACTTTTTCACTACTTTCTTTTCTTTGCTTATCAAACTCTCATATGCCTAAATTGCAATCGACACCACAACAACATCATTCAATCCCAAGTGACATTCCAAACAAAGGTGAGGAAAGTGTATATTTGGGCTAAAACTCCAATTGTAGAGTTGGTTATGGGAATTTGGTTATGAAACGAAAGGCTATATTTAGGCTCAAAGGGGTTAACGAGGTTAAGCATATAAGGGTGAGGTCAAGGCTAATATGGGTGATATAACAAAGAGGGCCTATGATCATTTCCAAAATTTTACGCAATTCTCAAGTCAAAACAATATATGAAAATCATGCTCAAGTAAAACATTTCGATTATGAACTCAATTAATGAACGGTCAAATGAAAGAATAGTGAGATTACCAACGAATTCAACGTTTTCAATGAGAAAAGAATAGTGTATAACACTCACAAACGACGAAAGGTACAAAGCTTACTCGGTGTAAGTATATACAATGCAACAAAAGATTACCGAGTTATAAAAATCTTAAACCAAATCAATATAACCAGGAAAATGCATATGCTCATGGGATAAAGTTTAATTCATGAAGTTATTCACAATATCAATGATTTGAGGACTAAAGTCTAATAACTTCTAAAATAGAGAACATGCATCATTGAGTTGTCTATTGGATCGGGCAATTATTGAAATTTATCATCGGAAACAAGGCAAAATGCCCAACAAAGGAGAAGAAAAAAAAAAATTTATTTTTGAAATTTTTCACAAAAAAGGCATACTTAGTAACTAAATGTGAGCAAATCCATGGACTACACATGAAATGGATAGAATATCCTACACCCCCTAACTTAAATGTTGCATTGTCCTCAATGCGCATTAAGAACACAACACAAAGAGAGGAAAAGAACGATATTACCCAAAATGGGAGCGATCTCCATAAGCGCGAGTCCAAAGGAATCTACAAAATAAGTTAGTACCGAGCATAGCAAAAACAAATAACAAAAAGTTAACTAATTACACTAGACTAAATTAAAAAGGAAAGAAAAATAGGAAAGAAAGAGAATTAAAAATCTAACTATTTATAACCTACTATTTAGGCTTCACACTAACTATACACTAGAAGTCTAAATAGTTGAGGGTCCACCCAAAGAGGGATTTGACTTTGAAAGATCAACGGTGGACCCTCCAAAAGGAACATGCCTCCCGAAAAATAAGAATTCCGTTTGAACAACGAAAGGCATGTGGGTGGTGAAAAAAGTGAACCATCGCCAATTTGAAATTTTGGGCGGACGATGGGGGATTTGGATAATAAGGGGGAAAGGTACACTAGAGATCCAAGAAAAATTGACTCATCTCCCAAAGGTTTTTCAAGTGGAATGGGAGATAGTGCACACATGAGGATAACATCCATCGAAAACAAGTCCGGTAAAGAGTCCTCATCGGGCAAAAAGTGTAGAAGTTTTAAAAGTTTCTACCGACTCATAGGAATCAACCGGTAATTCTAATGGTTCGATGACGGAAAACGTAAATGGTGATGAAACAAATTCAATCTCAATCGACTCATCGTCGGAAGGAGATTGAATTTCGGAGGAGAAAGATGCACACTCGATGAGAAATTCTCTGAAAAATTGAGGTGAAACACAAGTTTCCACCTCCTCGTTGTTTTGTGCAAAAGAATTCATCTCATCGCAAAGTGCACCAAGTCTCATTCCAGCGTCATTTAGGCTTTCCAAACCTTGGGAGTAAAGAAGCAAAGTCTCTTCCAAAGTAGGCTTCCTCGGCTCATGAGCATCGGACTCCTCATTTGGTTGAAACTCGTCTTCGAAAGTAATGAAATAAGAATCGTCATTGGATTCGAATAATGAATCCAACTCAAGCTCCCAATAACGATTTTCATTCCGATAAATGTTTTCAAGTCTTTCATTTTCAAGAAAATCTTGAAAATGAAAAACTTCAAAACTATCCCCAAAGTATGAATCATTAGAATAACCGTAATAACTATAATAGTAGGACATGATTACCTCGTTGTTGAAAGATGGAGAATCCAAGAAATAAAGTGAGCAACCGCGAATCAAAGTTTCTTAGCGCTCAAAGTATGCAAATCCTGCAAAAAAGGTTAAAACAAAGAATACAAATACAAAAGGAAAAATACTACGAAATAATAAAACAATTACAATCTAAAACACACTCCCCGGCAACGGCGCCAATTTGATGCGAGGGAAACCGAGTGTTCGTGTAGGGACACTATCGTTGATTTCGGCTCCCGCTCGACATACAAAAGAAAACCTAAGCTACAGCTACACTTGACAAGCAAGCACAGCGGTAAGTCGGGTATCGTAAGAAATCCACAGGGAGTGATTAAATTTTAGATGTTAATTGTTTAATTACTTCAGGAATAAAAGTGTAAAAGATGATAGGTGGTTATGGTGACAAAAGAAAAGAATAAGTTAATGCTAAATTAAAGGAAAGCGAGGATCGGGATTGCATTCTACCAAACGGATCGAAACAACTACTAACTAGAGTTAAGGCTCGAAAGCAATCTAATTGAGCATTTACAATTAAGCATAAACATCACACAAGAAGGAATTTAACCCAAAGTTGCGAGATTAAACATTTAATGGAAAATGGTCGCACGCGGATTAAACTCGGATTGTCGCTATAAACTCTAACGTTGCGTGACAAAGAAAGATAAACGCTTAGAAATCCAACTTTGATACGCGCGGTTTCAATTAAACGCGATTTTACACTAAACCTAGTTTTCGGAGCTCGGGGCCCGAAAATGGCGGAAATGAAATCCCGACCCTATTTATCTGAGGGTGCATGGTGAGTTAAACTAAATTATGCTAATTAAACTAAGAAAACAATAATTAAAGCAAGAAAACCTAATTAGAAAGCATGGATATTATCTAGAAAGCAAGGAAAGAATGAAAAACAACTAGATTAAAGGAAAGGGAAGATGAATAGTACCAATTACAACCCAAATGGATGTCAAACCAAGATGAATTGAAGAAGAACCAAGCAAAAACCCTCCAACCCTAACTAAACTAAACTAAAATCGTATAAGGGCTGGCCTCCTTATTACAAAACCAAAAATTGGCTTATATAGTAAGTTAGAATAAAAGAAAAGAAGAAAGAAAAGAAAAGAAAAATATTTGCAGAAAACAGGGGATCGATCGATCGACCTCTTTGGTCGATCGATCGATCAAGGGAAAATATCGACAATCCTGAAAGGTCGATCGATCGACCAGAAGTGTCGATCGATTGATCAAGCAGGGCATAATAATGCAGCAGCAGACCCTCCTTCTTTTCTTCTTCTTCTCTTCTCCTCTTTTGCTTCCTTGTATTTCCTCCGCAAGAAACGCCGTAACTTCTTCGTTATGAATCGGAATCGCGCACCGTTCATGGCCACGCGAAGCTAGTGAGGAGGGCTACAACTTCCGTGAGATGTCGGTCCAGGTACCCAAGCTGTGAAAAGACTAAAATGCCCCCGAACGTGCGATTGTGTACGGAACTTCGTCGGAATGCATCCGAACTTCATACTAAGCATCCAAATACCTACAAAAGCTCAATTAACCCCTGAAAAACATGTTAACATAGAAATCCAAGGGTTGTCTAGTTAACGAGCATAAATATAGGGATTAAGATACCCTAGGGGGCTAATAACGCGTATGTTAACGGGTGAGAAAATGCAATATTTGTGTCGCATCAATAACATCACAAAACAATGCACATTTTAAATTGGTTTTAGATTTTATCCTTGGAAAACAAAATTAGAGATAGCCATTGCATATATATGCATATATCCCATCCCCTCTCATATGCATTGTGAGAATAATCATTCGAACACACTTGAAAAGAGGGCATGTTTTCAATGATCCTACCAAGTTCTCATCAAAGAAGATAAAGACTGTTAATACTGACCTACGAGAATCTATGAGTAGGATACAACCGATTAGGCTGAGATAGTCATTTCAAATCATAGAGTCTTGCACGGCTCGACTATCTTTGATTTCCCTATAAAAATAATCCTTGCTACATGGAAGTGGCATGTAAAAAATAGTAATAAAAAAGATAAAACCTCCCGTGGATATATGCACAACGTCAAACCACGTAAATATTGTTTTTGTGTGATTGTGCATGACCATACAATTGGAGCCATCTGTGAGAAATGATTTTCCTTTCTCATCCAAACAAGTCAACAAGCAATAATGTCTCATTCGCACAGTGATCACACACCATCTCACGACAATCACTAAACAATTAGAATGGCCACGAATGTGATACCTCCATTATTTTTAACGATTTAATAAATGAATAATGATTTAGATCAATAAAGAAAAAAACACCTGGATTTAAATTGTAGAAATTAAAGTATTTATGGTCATTGTGTTAAATTAAATTTATGTGATGAGTTGACGAAATTAATAGAAGTGAAATTATAATTTTAATATTATTCGGTTTGGTTGATTTAATTGGTTTGATTGGTACTTGTTTGAGGAATTTAGTTTATTGGTTTAATTGTCAAATTTTGTGGGGAAAGATGGTATAATATAAAAGTGGGTACATTAATGAATGGGATTGGACTTTTATGACATGCTTTAAAGCTCCCAGGGTTTGGCAAAGAATGAAGAAGCGACTAGGCTTAGGTGTGTGCCTACCTTTGGGATCGACACTAAAGGTCTAAAAGAGAAAAGAGGGAAGAAGTTTGGTAAAAATTTTAAGAGTGCTGGGAGAAAGGTAGTTTGGCGGTTGTCCTCCTTATTTTAAAAATGGACAGATAAGGTTTAATGCATTAATGGCTGGCCTCTTTTAATTAGGAGCCATTACACTAAGAGGGTTTATAAGAAAGAGGTGTTGTTAGTGTGTATATAGGGAATTGAGGCTAAGGTTGGACAAAGGATTGGAGCTCTAAAACATTAAAAGGGGACATAAGTGTTTTGCGTCTTGGTCTGTATGAATCGTGGCTGAGAAGGGTTTGGGATAAATAGGTTTTGTCGGTTGGGTGTATTAAAGGAAAAGGGGTGGTACCCCATATTTAGAAAGAGACAAGCTAATCATTAACATTTGATTAAGGACCACTATTTTTTACCAAAATTATTCCTCATTATTGCATCATCAAACCAAAATTTCACATCTTCCCTTTCCTATTAGAAAATAACCCAAATCATGTGACTTATTAATTTCAGCATACCACCCAAATTTCTTATAAATTACAAACCTAACCCTAACTTTTAGAGATTTAAAAATGGTGGGTTCAAATTTGTACAACAGGGATTCATAGAAGTTTTTTCGAGGACTATTTTGAAGGGATATTCAAAGGTTTATTTACCAACATTAAAAAAATTATGGGGTTCTGGTTTTTAGGCAAAGTGACTTTCTACTGCTCTTCTTCTATATGTATATTTTTTAAATTAACCCAAATTTAATTATAGTGTTAAATATTATTAGTAACCCTTAGGAAATTGCATATTCCTAAATTATGCCATAATTAAGTGAATTTAAATGGTTTCATATATTTGAAACTAATTGTTGAGCCATATTAGTTTATGAAAATTGATTATTGGCCCCAAAGCATCAAATTACGTTCGAGGGTTTGGACCCCATTTGTAGAAATTGCAAATTAAGATTAGAAAATAGACAATACGAACTTAATTTAGAATTAATATATTCGAATATTATGCATGCTTATTATGGTTATACCTTATGCTTTAAGAGTAATACTTTTGATATTTATGTCCCAAATTGATGAGATTTGTTATGAGAACCTTATTCATGTTGTAAGATCTAATGTGAATACATTAATAATGTCATGGGACACTTGACACAGATATATGATCCTTTACTTGAGACCTTGTTATTATTGTTATTCCTTTTTGTCATGTAGACGATAGAAGTAGTACGGGATTAAAGTTGGTTGTTGGTTTGGTTGTTGGATAGTAGAGTTGAACAAGTTTGGTTAATTACACACATAGATATTTAAATTCTTGTCTTACTCTCTCATAACAAACCATAATTAAATTTATCTTAATAACTATTTTATTTAACCAGAAGTGTATCGAGGGATTCCTAGCTTAAATTTCACTCCAGAGAGACGTCCCACACATGGAGTTTAGAGATGGGTAAAAGTGACGAATCAAACCTCTAATAAAATTAACATGCATTTACTTTAGTGCCTTATTTTACGAGGTCACTTATAGTATTACTATCCCATTATATCCTTATGAAATGGATTAAAACGTATTAAAGGCTATAAATGATAATAACCTAAGGGTGGGTTAAATGGGGTAAAAAGATTATAGCACAGAGTGATAAAAGACGTTTTAAAGTTCTTATTGTCATTGATAAATGAAGATGTGCGATGTGATTAGGTGAGTGACAAGGAGGAACACCCCTATATTGATATACGAGAAGTCTGACACTGCAAGGCATGTGTCTATGGGCTATGGTTTGGAAGATCCGGCCATTCGAATACCAGGTGGTGACAGGATGTGTAATGTGATTTTTATGAATTATACGTGTTGAGGAGTCTTAGACGATGAGGTGGGTGGCTACGGGCTATGTGATGTTTTGATTTGGTGTACCATATATTCTTAAAATAGTCGATAGGAAGGGGCGCATGCCGGTTATGTGTTGATTAATTAATGAGGCTGCTTAATTAATAAAGTGAATTGTAATATTTCTAATACATTGTGAGGATACATTTTGTGTGATGGGCCATTTATTTAAAATTGTATAAAGTGCGATTTTTTCATCCACTCATATAACTGCATTGAGTTTCATAGCTAAGTTACTTGTTAGGGTTTTGAATCATCTCTTTTACGTGGCCCTCGGGTGCAAGGGCTGGACCTCCAGCTTAACTTCCTTCTTCCATACAACATTAGTTATTCATTTTTCCGCCCATGATATCAATTTTAGAGATATTGCGGGTCTTTACTGTATTTAGTTATCATTTTAATTTTTAATCTAGTTTATTTTGAGACACTCTAGTTTGTATATTGAGACATAATTGGCTTGTATTATTCAAAAACTCAATTGGGATTTTATTGGGGTATTATTTTTTAGACATTATCGTATATCTTTCATGGACTATGGACATTTTATTATGAGTTTACATTTGAGGCTTTCATATCATTTCCATATTTTGTTATATCTTTCATTTGTTCTCTCCATGCTGAGAATGGTATTATATTATTTTAATATCTTATGTGATTTTATATTTAGAGTTGATCAAACTAAATGTTTGATTACATAGGGTATCACAATGAAGATCCAATGATCTGATATGTAATCCAACCCAATAGGAGTCATAATACTCACAGTTCTTGTTACTGTCCACACCAGGATCAAATGGTGGATATTAACGAACCACCATGATCCAACCATATATCGCGGCATGTGGATGTCTATGAGTAACACCTTCGTCAATAAAAGGAAACCACACTCCACCAACATGAGGAGAATGCTAGCCTCTAACGTTGTCTAGAAATGATGGAGCAGTAGCTCCATGGAGATAAATGTATATATCACGAGACTACCCGCACCCCTACCTCAAGCTAGTAAAACTCGCAACCGAGGAAGGAGTTCGCGGCATGATCAAGGTCATTCGTGCTAGAGGGGATCACCAGATATGAGAGATCGCCAGAGTAGTCAGTGCAATAAGACGGATCTTCGTAACCTCATACGAAGGGAGATGGGCAACCATCTTTGTGACACCCCATAAAATTCTTAATAGATTGATCAGGTATAATACAAAAATCACAGGAATAAAAAATATTTGCTAACATCGTTCTCGACATAACAAAATATATAAAATGAAGTTTCTAAATACAATAAAAGATAATAAACTTCTAAATTAAATACAAAATCTCTGACACCACTCACTTCCATAAGAAATAAATCCAACTATGGAATAAAAATCTCAATTATATAATATTCATCTTGAAAACCAAGTACATCGTACACAATCTTTGACTCGAGATAAACTGAAATAAATGCAACTGCCTAAACTAATATATAAAATAAATACAAAGTTGTAAACGAGTAACATTGTACGATGCTTATACCTTAGGAATGATGAATAAAATGTTGCTAGAGATACTCCTTTAACGATCAACCCAAGTCTACGGAAGCAACAACGGCCTGAGATCTGTGGAAAATAGTTCAACAATGAGTATTAAACTCAATAAAAAAACAAAGAGTGAGAATTTAATTGAAGTTAAGTCACAATAATAATGCATCTTCCTCCCATATTTAATAGATTTTAAGTGATGTAAGCTACATAACCCAAACAACCTAAAATAAGTACACGTCTCTACTCCAAGACCCAATATATCCCTGTGACATATGTTTATCTCTTAATTATATGCTCTTTACTTTTCATTCTTAATTTCATCACTTGTATTAAGAATCATTTATTATATGAAAATCTCTTATATTAAAGCAACTTGCTTCCCAATCATAATAATAAATAACGATCTCTGATTATCTCTACTACTTAAAAAGAGGGAAGTTCCTCTTCAAATCTCAAAGTACTAAACTACCCTCATTAAATTAACATTTTCTATCATACCCTTAATATTAATCTCACACATTCATTAAATTAAAATCATTCAATGAATCTTAACTTGATACGTTTTCTCTCCTAATACATTCATCTTGAAACCCTAGAAATCAAAAGTCAGCTGCCCAAGTTCATTCATCTTTCCATCAGATTCATATTGTATAGTTTCTTCATTACTGTTGTTTCTTGTCCAAGAAAACAAGATCAATACTCCTAATTTCCTCTCTAATTTTTTACTCATTTTTCATTTGCCATCAAAAGTATGCATTTGTTAATTTGAAAGCAAATACATAATTTTTATAATTATATCAATCTCATTCATGAATGTTGTCTCTATTTTGTGCTCAGGTTTAATATTTCCAATTTTATTGTTGTTTTATTCATGTTTTATAATAATTCTAAATTCAATGTTAATTTCAGAAAAATTATATGTATATTTTAAGTTAAGGAATTACCAAGTTCACACCTTATTAGATTATTATTTTGTATGCCTTCATATGTATTTTCCAGTTGGACATATTTATTTCTTAAAGATTCTAAAAATTTTAAAACACTCTATTTACTTTTTAAAAGACAAGCTTGCCCTTTGCTCTAAAAATCAAACAAATACATTTTTATTTGTTAATTTTTTTCAATAAAAAATAGTATTTTAAATTGTTTTTTAAAACATTTTTTTAATTTTTAAGATTAAAAAATAACTGTTTTTTATAAAAACTGTTAAAAAAACTGTTGTGATAGTTTTAAAAACCCTTAATTATTTAAAAAACTGTTATGATACTTTCATAGAAGTTTTTTTTAAGATAGATTTAAAAACTATTTTTTTTTCAAAAAAAAAATGTTTTTTACATAAAATTGGGAAAAAAATTAACAAATAAAAAATTGTTTTTTAAATTGAAAATTGTTTTTATAACCGAACACGACTCAAATAAAAGCAACACGACACGATAATTTTTTTTTAACCAAACATGAACACGATCCTAATAAAAGTGACACGACACAACATGAAATATTATTTTTTTACAAAACGCGAACACGGCCCAAGTAAAAGTGTCACGCCACAATATATATTATTTTTTTAACCAAATAGGAACCCAAATAAATAAGAATGACACGACACGCCTCAAAATCTTATTTTCACCAATAAAAGTAATATGACACAACACAAAATCTCATTTTTTCAGCAAATACTAACACAACCCACTTAAAATGCAACACGTCAAGTGGGCCGTGTTCGCATTTCGTAAAAAAAGAAATTTTGTGTCGTGTCATGTCACTTTCATATGTGTCATATTCATTTTACGTAAAATTAAGATTTTGAGGTGTGTCGTGTCATGTCATGTTAATTTTATTTTGGTCGCGTATTATAAAATATTTTAAATAAAATGTACAAAAAAAATAATTTTAAATAAACAGTTTAAAATAATTTTTTGAATGCCTATAGATTTTATTTAAAAAAATTAAGATTCTAATAGTTACTGTTTTGAAACTACTGACTTTTTATTTTTATAAAACAATTTTTGTAACTATTAGAATTTTTGTAACAATTTTTGTAAGTATTAGAATTTTTGTAACAACTTTCTTAAAACACTCCCATGCTTGGATTTTACTTAAAACAATTTTTTTTAAATAAAATCTTTAGGCACTTAAAAAATTATTTTAAACTATTTTTTTTTACATTTTATTTAAAATGTTTTATAATACCGCCTATACATACCGCTGACGCGTACCAACCTACTAAAAAAATGGTCATTGCCAGCGGTATGTATAGGTGGTTGGACCGCCTATGCCTACCGCTGGCGCGGGCCATTTTTTTAAATAGTAAAAAGATTATTTTTGAAATAATAAATAATGGTCCTCGTCACCGCTATAAATAAAATACGACTCTATGTCACGTCGCGTTTTATTTGGGTCGTGATCGTGTCAATTGAAAAATATAAAAAATAGTTTTCAATATAAAAAACTGTTTTCAATATAAAGAACAGTTTTTTTATTTGTTAATTTTTTTCCTAATTTTATGTAAAAAACATTTTTTTTGAAAAAAAAAACAGTTTTTAAATCTATCTTAAAAAAAAAAATTTAACTATCATAAGAGCTTTTTAAATAAAAAAAAGGTTTTTAAAACTATCATAACAATTTTGATAAAAAAAACAGCTATTTTTAATTTTAAAAAATAAAAAAAAATAATTAAAAAAATATTTTAAAATACTATTCTTTATTGAAAAAAATATTAACAAATACAAAAGTATTTATTTGATATTTAGAGCAAAGGGAAAGTTTGTCTTTCAAAAAGTATTTGGAGTGTTTTAAGATTTTTTGGAGCGTGGTTAGCTTTACCCGTTAATACCACATTGAAAATATTTTCTATAATTTATATTCGAAATGATCATATATTTTCCCTTGAAACTTTTTATGATATTGTCAATATTTGTGGTCAAAGCTTGGATTGTCCATCTCATAGTGAAGGAATCTCACTTTGGTTTTCGAGGTAATTGTTGATGTAAAAAATTAGATTGCTTCTAATTATTTAATCACAGATAAATATAAATGAGACAAAGAATTTTAAAGTGGTTTAGCCTTATAAGAATGGCCTGCGTCCACTGTTTCTGTTATTGCCAAGTGTTTTGGAGTTCTCGATATGTAATTCTATCAAGAAAATCCGGTCCCTTTGAATGAGGGTGATACAATGTATTTATAGCCCTTAGGATGTACATGTGAAAGGGTAAACAATTAATGCTCTTTAAGAGTATACGTCTGTATGATAAGCATTCAATAAATAGTTGAACTGTCGATTATCTAGCAATCAATGCTGTGGCCGAGATGCATCTCGGACCGCCTTAGTTGCTCGTCGTTCAGGAGTTCCTCGGAGTGTTGGAGTTCCTCGGAGTACACTTGTTGCTCGGAGTGAGTATGACTTGGTCTGGGAAATAAACTTCCTCGTCGCTATTGTGACACGTAGATTGACACTGTCTTCTTATTATTCGTCTATATCAGCATACTAATTTTGGTATCAACGGAAGCCCCCAATGTTTCATATTTCGAACTTTGAGGAATATGGAACATTCTTTCTCGGTATATGGCAATATTAAATGACTTTCCTGGTTTTTAGGAGAATTTTCTCCGTATTCGAATATCCTTCCAAATTCGCAGAACCGCCTTTTTGAATTTTTATGAGCGCTTCGATCTTCGCGCACTTTTTGCCCTTTTAGCCGCCGGTAGCGTAAGAGTTTCTTTTTTATAATCATTTCTTTCGCCGTTTCCCAAGGCAAAGTATTTAAGCTTCATAGGCAATCCCATCGTCTTCTACCTTTTCCAATTTCTGCTTTCGAGTTTTCCATAGTCTTTCTCTCTCTTGTGCGTTCATCCTTTTCTTCGTTCGTTGTCAACAGATTTCCTTTTTTCCTGTAAGATCTTCTTCCTTCTTCTTCATTTCTTTTATTCGCCATAGTTTATGTTATTGAATCTCTTGAGAAATTTCGTTCTGATTTTTCTATTCCATCTTGGGTAACTTTGGAGGATCTTTCTGAGCCTTCAAATTATTTTCGTTTGGCTGAGGGACATTGGTTCCCCAACCTCTTTATTGCTGAATGTGGATTTTCTTTTCCACCAAACCCTTTGTGCTTAGAGTTCTGTCATTATTTCGATGTTGTTCCTGCGAAAATAGCCCCCAACACATGGAGAATAGTTAATGGGGTGTATAGGTTAAATCAAACTCATGGAACCCATATAGGAATTCCTGAGATTATGTATTGTTATAAATGGGCTGTTCTAGATAATGTTTTTTATTTAAAAACTAGATTTTTGAATAGGGCTTTAGTAGTCATCCTCCCTGATGCTAATAGGGATTATTTTGAACATGGGGTAGTTATCAAAAATTGGCAATATGCCCCTTTGATTGGAGATGAAGTGTATCAAGGTCCCAGATGCCCTCAATATGGCAATGGGATAGGTTATTTTCATTTTATTTTATTTCTGAAATTATGATTTCATTATGTTTGAATAAATGTGTGATTGACATTTCAATATGTATTTGTTTGTAGTTGACAGCAAAAGAAAGACTCCAAAAGAATCAGAAGTAAATATTAAGCATTTGAAACTTATCTGGAGTTTGCATCAAAGAGTTTCAGACGAGCACATCAGGTCTGCTTCATATTTGTTGCAGTATAGGAGTTATACAACCTCTTTCACTGCTCGCCCTGTAATCAGCACTGGTGAACCAGCGCCATCTCCTGAGGATTCTTCACCAGACTCTCATATTCCTTTGAGTCAGAAAATGGGCAAAAGAAGAGTTCCTGCTATCTTTGAGGAGACTACCTCTACTGGAGATGGAAAAAGAAACAAAACTGACGTCCAAAAGGGGACAAAGAAGACAGATGTTGCACCTCAAAAAGTTATCGAGAAGCCCCCAGTGGCTCCTAACAAGAAGGATGCACCTGTGGAAACGATCAATATCTCCCCAACCAAAAGCTCTTCTTTGGTTGAAACTGTCGAAATGCCATCGAGGAGACTGAAGAAATCCTCCTTGGTCAATTTGGCTGAAACCATTCCCCAGCTCCAAGTTAGTGGAGCTGGTGTTCTAACTATTATTCCTCCGAGCTCAGCTATGAGCTCGGTGAAGACTTGGACCATTCCTGAAGTCCAAGGAATTGAGGAGAATATGTCTAGGGATATGCTTACATCCCTGGATACTCGTCACATTGCTTCAGTAAGTTTCTCATATTCTGAATTTTCTTTCTTTACATCAATACATGTATCTCTGTGATGACTTATCATTATCTCCTTTTTTCAGCTGGTGAGTTGTTTTGACACCATTGTGAAGAAGGATGAATCGATCAAGGCTTCTAGCTCCTCGTCCGGAATGGGGGATGCTTTACTGGGTTTGGCCCAGTCTTTGAAGGAGTCCCGTCAAAAGTATGACGAGGATAAGGCTGAATGGGAGAAGAAGTTGGCTGCAGTTGAGGCAGAGAAGGTGCAGCTCGTTGAAGTTTCCAAAGGTTTGGAAAATAAGGTGAAAGATTTGGAAAAAGAAGTATGACGAGAAGCTCAAGAGCTTTCGGGAGCTTGAAAACAAGATGAAAATGGCAGAAGAAGAATTGTCCCTTCTGCGAGAAGTGAATCGTCAGAAGGAGGAGGTGGAAGCTAAGTTGAAGGCCACCGAGGATCTTCTATCCGAGAAGATCTCCTCTGAGAAAATGAAAAGAAAGTTGGTGGTGAAAAAATCTTTCCGCACTGGTTGGGACAAAGGGTGGAACAGGGGGTAGCAGCAATGATGTCCCAGGTGTAGTATGGGAGTTTGAAATACTTCCGAGATGGTTGGGTGGCTGCCCTGCAAGAATTAAAGGTTAATGAGGACTCAGAATTGTTTCAACAGCATCTCCCTGGTCCTCCCTCAAATATTGAAGATGAAGAAGAGGACGAAGCTGCCTCTGAAGAATCTTCAATGGTAGTGGGTGATCCAGTCCTTACTCAGCCTACCGACGAGGAGCTTTCATCTCTGCCTACTCCTCCTGAACAAGTTCCAGCCCTAGCCGACCAACTCATTGTTTCCACCGAGCAACCGATCTCCTCATCCCAGCCTCCTGAGAAAGTCTTGGGAGACAAGGAAAAGGTGTGAAGTTATTCGGTATTTATTTTTCTTTTGTCACTTGTACTCTGTACTCTGAACACTGTACTCCTTTCTATGATGTAATAAAAAATCACCTTTTTTGTTTCTCTATGTTGTTGATGTTCTATCTGCTTTTTTATTAACTCTTGCCTTCTCTTCATTACTAGTTTATGGCTAGAATGGAATTGTTGTCTGCCCATGACACAAATCTGCTTCGAAAGTGTAATGAATATTTTAAGGCTGGCCACACTGACTTGGACAAATCCCAGATTGTAGATATTCTTGGTCGAGATGCTTCAGACCAAGCAGTGGAAGCATATCAATACTTGAAATGTCTTCTTGATTGTGCTGTAGCCAATAATGTGGCTTATTATGAAATGATTGAAGATCTTCAATGTACCCTAGAAGAGCTTCAGAATCAGTACAAGGAATCAACTGCCCTGTTGCATGAGGGGTATGAGAAGAGGTATCAGCAGCTTTCTGCCGAGAAGGGCTACGAGAAGCTCCTTGCTGGGTATGATGTCAGGGAGAGAACCCTAAAGGGTGAAGTTGAAGCATGTAGACAGATTTCCGAGCTGCTGGAGCAAGAGAATAACAATTTGCAGAAAGAGCTAGCACAGTTGAAGTCTGTTGCCTCTTCTTCAACAGCTGTAATCCCAGTGACTGACGAGGGATTTTCATTTTTAGAGGTTGAGAATGCCAAATTGAGGCAAGAGTTGGACAAATTGAGGAGGTCAGGCACTTCCACATCTCCTCGAGGTGAGCAAGAGCTTTTCGGGGTCGAGAAAGAGCAGTTCGGGTTCTTGTCGAGGAACAGAGGACAGCATCTGCCTTAGAGAACCAGGCCTTCCAACTATAGGCGAAGAACCAGGCGTTATCTGATATGTCAAAGAAGATTAGAGACCTGGAAAAATAACTCTCTGCAAAGATATCAGTGTTGGAGACTAATGAGCTTTTTGTCAATAGTCTCCACGAGAAGCTTCAAAGGCTAACGTATCAATTCCATAAACAGCCCAGGGAGTTCTGGATGGCTGGATACAACGAAGCACTATTTCATTTGGATGATCGTATCCAGAATGCCAATAATGAGGGCTACAAACAAGGCTGGATGAATTCTTTGGGCGTGCTGAAGCTCGAACAAGGACACTATCTGTGGGACTATTATGATCCCGGGGTACTCGACTTGCCTGTGCCACCATACAATCTGAACATGGAATGGATCCCAGCTCGTGCCATTCCTCGGAGTTTAATTGCAAAATACCTCGGTGACTACAATCTTCATTCTCAGATCTAGGTATCTCGTCCCGAGCATCTTCTAGATTGACCTTCTGTGATGAACGTCAGGATGCTGAAGGATTTGAACTTCATCAATTCTCCTCAGTCTTTAAATGATTCGCCTGCTGGAGAGGAACCTGTATCGAAAGCTGAGGGGGAAAAACAAGTAGAATAGGAATTTTTGATGTAACAGTTAGTATACATATCCATGTAATTATCAATGTAACTTGTAATTTATTTTGAATTTTATGAAAGACTTTCATTTTTGTTTACAAATTTGTATTGCTATTGTCTTGTACTTTTCAAACACTTTATATTTGTGCTTGCATGACAATATTTGTACTTGTCTTTCACAAGTATTAGTAATGTTGCTCGATCACTTAATAATGAGTATAAAAATGTTTAAAAATTTTCCAACCAACCAAGGTTGTTAAATTGTGCTCGTCGACCAATTATAGTTAATGGGTTTTTATCCCCGACCAGCTATACTTGGTACTGTTTGGAATATTTTGTTCATCGAGGAACTTTTGTATTTTCTGTAATCATCTTACCTCCCGACCAACATAACTTGGCATTTGAGAGCATATCTTGTTTCCTAACCAACCGAGATTGGCATTTTTAGGAGTATTTTGCGTCCTAGCCAAATACGTTGGCATTTTTAGGAATGTTGTTCTCTCCCTTTTACCAACCGGAGTTGGTCTAAATTCAAACTATCATGTCCACTTGCCCTTTTAAAAAAATTGGACTGAGCCAGTGTCAGCCTCCTAACCAAAGGAGTATGGTTTCCTAACCAACCGGAGCTGGTATTTTTAGGAATGTCATGTTCTCGCCCTTTTACCAACCGGAATTGGTCTGAGTTCGAACTATCATGTCCACTCGCCCTTTTACCAACCGGAGTTGGTCTGAGATAGTGTACACCCCCTAACCAAAGGAGTATGGTTTGTTCTCGCCCTTTTACCAACCGGAGTTGGTCTGAGCTTGAACTATCGTGTTCTTTTTACTGCCGAGAAGCGTAGTGTTACACACTAGTATTCCCTGAAAAACTTTCAATACAAAGAGAGAAGATGGCGAAATATCATCGTTTTATTCATATTGATGGAACTGATTTACATTTTACATCACTGATAATACTTGCGTAGGTGTTCAGCATTCCATGCATTCTTAAATTCCTCTCCTTCTAGAGTTGCGATTCGGTAAGTTCCTGGTCGAACAACTTCTGTAACTCGGTAAGGTCCATGCCAGTTTGCTTCCAACTTATTGTGCTTCTGAATGACCTTCTTTAGCACGTAATCTCCTTCTTTTAAGTCGCATTTCTTCACCCTCTTGTTGTAGAACAGAGCTGTCCGTTGTTGGTAAGCAGCATTCCTAATGGCTGCCTCTTCTCTAACCTCCTCGAGCATGTCCAAATCTAATCTTCTCATTAAGTCACTGACTGGGGAATTGAAATTCATCACTCTGTGTGTTGGAAGACCCAACTCGGCAGGTATTACGGCCTCACTTCCAAATGCCAGCATATATGGTGATTCTCCAGTTGTTGCTCGGGGGGTTGTTCGGTAAGCCCACAATACTGACTGTAGCTCATTAATTCAATTAGCTTTAGCCTCACTTAGCCTTTTCTTCAAACCATTTAGTAATGTTCTGTTCGTCACTTCAGTCTGTCCATTGCTTTGAGGATGGCCTGGTGCTGAATGAACCTTCAAAATGTTTGAATGATGACAATAGGCGGCGAACTTCTCGTTATCAAATTGTGTTCCATGGTCTGTGATGAAGGCATGAGGGAGACCATATCGGCATATGATGTTCTTCCAAACAAACTGGTACACCTTCTCGTATGTCATATCAATAAGTGGCTCAGCTTCTACCCACTTAGTAAAATAATCCACTGCGACGACGAGGTACTTGAATCTTCCTCGGGTCATTGGCAGTGGTCCAACCAAATCAATTCCCCACATGACAAATGGCTAAGGGGAAGTTATAGGTGTCAACAATGCTTGTGGAGTTCGTCGAATGGAGGAAAAACGTTGGCATTTATCACATCTCTTAGCATAGGCTATACAATCAGCCCTCATCGTTGGCCAGTAGTATCCCTGCGTCATCACCCTTTGCAAAAGTGTCCGACCTGCTACATGGGCTCCACAGGACCCTTCATAGATCTCTTCAATCAATTCTTTCACCTCGGAGGGATGTACACATCTTTGCAAACCTGCCATAATTCATCGTCTATACAAGACACCATTAGTTAGTACATACCGAGCATCTTTAAACTTTAATTTCTTGGCAGCGAGCTTATCCTCCGGTAATTCTCCCTCCTCAATATATGCCCTGATGGGATCCATCCAAGATGGTCCTAAATCAAGGGTAATAATATTCATCGTCAGGTCTTCATCTATGCTCCGATTTTCTAATACTTCAATTGGTATCGTTCTTCGCAGCTCGGTACGAGTAGCTGATGCTAGTCGGGCCAGTGCGTCTGCTCGTGCATTCTCCATTCTTGGTATTCTGATCAACTGAATGGCATCAAATTCTGCCAACAACTCCATCACCTTTGCATTATATTTGACCATTAATTCTCCTTTAACTGCATATGTTCCCATCATCTGATTCACAATTAATTGAGAATCACTGAATACCATCACTTATTGTGCTTCCATAATCTTTGCTAAATTAAGACCTGCTATCATGGCCTCATACTCGGCCTCATTATTGGATGCTTTGAATTGGAATCGCAGGGCGTATTCCATGTCAATCTCGTCTGGGGTGTTCAAAACAATCCCTGCTCCACAACCTGTTGTGCAAGATGACCCATCTATATATAATCTCCATGTAGGTAACTCGTCTTCAAATTTCTTATCTGACAAAGTTCCTCGGTGAAATATTTGTTATTTCCTTTCATCCTCCCCTGATATTTCTCGCTCCTCGTCGATCATCTCTCCTCGCCCTTTTACCAACCGGAGTTGGTCTGAGCTCGAATTTGATGATCCTTCAATATCCACAAGCCCTTTTACCAATCGGAGTTGGTCTGAGTTTGTGTTTGTTGATCCTGTAACATCCACAGGTTGATCAGCGAGCAACTTTTATTTCTCGGTGGTATCAAGATATGTAAACTCTGCTATAAAGTCTGCTACAGCCTGCCCTTTTAGTGATGATCTGGGTTCATATACAATATCATATTCACCGAGCTCTATGGCCCAGTACATCAGTCTCCCTGATTTTTCTGGCTTATGAAGGGCTTGTCTCAAGGGCATGTCGGTATACACGACGATGGTATGGGCCTGGAAATATGGCCTCATCTTTCTACTTGCCTCAATTAATGCCAATGCCAATTTTTCCAGCTTTGGGTACCTGATCTCTGCACCTCAGAAAGCCTTACTTGTGTAATAAATTGGCTTTTGGATTCCATTCTCCATTCTGATCAATGCCGAGCTGACTGTATTCTCTGATACTGCCAGGTACAAGTACAACTTTTCTCCGTTACTGGCCTGGACAACAGTGGAGGTGCTCCCAAATATTTCTTTAAGTCTTGAAAGGCTTTTTCACATTCATCATTCCACTCGAAAGTTTTTTGAAGTGTTTTGAAGAATGGGAGGCATCTATCAGTTGCTCGGGACACAAATTTGTTGAGCGCTGCAACTCGTCCTGTAAGACTCTGCAGTTCTTTCTTCGTCGTTGGAGATCGCAACCCTAAAAGAGCTTTGATCTTTTCTGGATTCGCCTCAATGCCCCGCTGGTTGACAATATACCTGTTGATACCAAATTTAATCTGTTGACGTGGACCAATAATAAGAAGACACGTGTCAATCTACATGGCACAATAACAACGAGGAAGTTTATTTCCCTCGACCAAGTCATGTTCGCTCCGAGCAACAAGGATACCCCGAGGAACTACAACACTCCGAGGAACTCCAGCGCTCCGATGAACTCCTGAACGACAAGCAACTAAGGCGGTTCGAGATGCATCTCGACCACAGCATTGATTGCCAGATAACCAACAGTTCAAAACTGTTCATTGACTGCTTATCATCTTGACGCACACGCTTGAAGAACATTAAATGAGTTACCCTTTCATATGTATATCATTTAATGTATCACCCTTTCAGATGATAGCCTCAAGGACCTTTCATATGTATATCATTTAATGCACCACCCTTTCATATGTAAGCCTCAGGGCTATAAATACATTGTATCTCCCTCATTCAAAGGGACCAGAATTTCTTGAGAGAACTTGTAATCAAGAATTCCACAAACACTCAGCAATAACATAACAGTGGACGTAGGCTTTATTCCTAGCCGAACCACTTTAAAAATCTTTGTCTTATTTATTTATCTGTGATTGAATAATTAGAGCAATCTAGTTTTTTACATCAACAGATTGGAGCCGTCTGTGGGAACGTGTTACAAGCGTTGTTCTCCACCAAAAGCTAAGTTTTTATTTTCTCTACGTATAATCAATTATACATAAATCTTTTGATTCAATCATGATTTTTATGTTTATATGCATAAATTAATTGTCCAATTTTTATCTGCAAAATGTTGCATCTCATGATTTTTAAATCATAACTGTTAGATTCATCCTTATTTAGAAATCTGAAAAATAGTAGATTTCATAAATCATAACTCTTTGCTTGATTCTCAAGTTTTAATTTTATATCATGGAATAAATATTTTAAATGATTACATATACCAATATATATAACGATGATAAGATTTGATAATTTTCTTTATTGATTTTGAAATAATTTTGTAAGATCTTTGATGTCAATTCAAATTCCCATCATATTTTTAATAAAAGAATGGGAAAAGGTTAAAGACAATAAAAAGTCTTCTCATGGAAATCATGACCCAGATCTATTTTCTCTCTCTTCAAGTTTGAGTCTCTTTGCATTCACAAGTTTGAGACTCTTTGCATTCATTTTTATGAACTATATAATTAATTTGGTTCATCTTCCATCTATGTCAATAAAGTCAAATTGATTGATTTTTTATATAAATTTGGTAATAATTTCGATCATTCACCATATTTTTATCTCTCCAAATTGGGAATAGGAAGGGATCAATATAAAAAAATAATTTTCTCTCACCTGAAAAATCATTACTCACCTCTTGTAAAAGAGGATCAGTAAAACAATCATGACCATATCAAGACTTTGGGCACAAATTTGATATGTTGGCCCCTCCTTCATCACATCACAAGGTTTCTTTGACGAAATCACACGATCTAGTGGGTTATATATTTATTCATTTAATTAACATTCTTAAGGCTTAAATTTTACATTGAATGTTATTTTTTGATCTCAAGATTCGAGATATTCTGGTCATCCAACCATATATTCTATAACTTGAGATATCCTTAAATGTTGGTCGGCAACATCCATGTCGTTTGTCGGCAGCAGTAGAATCTTGGGGTATTAAAAAAATGCTAAGCACCCCTGATATTTCTTTAAACACGAGTTCGGCTTGGGGACAAGCAGGGAGCTTAAGTCTTTTTAACTTATGATCACCCCAAAAATATTTTTAAGCAGCAACTAATACCTGATTGGTTGTTGGAGATTAAATAAATTTACAAAAAAAACTTTACGTCTTACTTATGATGCATATTTGATAATAATTTGTCCATCTCACACACATTTGGCATAAAACATATTATTTCATATTTTGAAATTTTTATGCTGATACATATCATATATTGATTGGATGAGTAAATTATTCTCATGACTAATCAATTCAGCCTACACATATGGTAGAGCAAATTATTAATTTTTACCGGCACAAGATTCAATGCCGACGAATGCTGAAGCACAAATTATTCTATATCCGTTCGGATTCATATTATATATTTATCTCAGCATGGAGCTCGAAAAATTTCTTCTCTCTATATATATTCGGCTCCAAGGAAAAGCTACAACAGTTATTATATTTCACCCCCAACGGATAGTTGGTCGGGGTAATTCTTATTTATATTCAGGCCCAGATATCTGCTCCAGCACAAATGATTCTATATATCCATTGGGATTCATATTCTATATTCATCTCAACATGGAGCTCGGCGAGATACTTATTATCATATTCAGCTTTGAAGAGAACTATAACATTTATTATATTTCACCCCCAACGGATAGTTGGTCGGGGTAATTCTTATTTATATGCAGGCCCAACAAAGTTCTCGGCCATATTCTTATGTTCTGAAAAATATTATTCTTATTCGGCATTCTGCAATTATGCCTCGACAAGATACTTATTCAGCTTTAAGGATAATTACAACATTCGTTCGGATAATTCTTATTTATATTCAGGCCTGACAACGTTCTCGGCCATATTCTTATGTTCTGAAAGATCTTATTCTTTTTCGGCATTATATGATTCTACCTCGACGGATCGGCGAGGCACTTTATTATTTTTAATTATTCTTTATATCTATTTGGATGCATATTCTATTCTCATTTCAGCATGGAGCTCGACAAATATTTATAATCTTATTCAGCTCCAAAGATGTCTCCAACATTTATTATATCTTATTCAGCTCCAAGGATATCTCCGGAATTTATTATATCTTATTCCCAGCAATCTGTTGGTCATCGCCGAGGAGGTATCCTGCATTTATATTATATTTTATTCCCAACAATCTGTTGGTCATCGACGAGGAGGTATCCTGCATTTATATTATATTTTATTCCCAACAATCTGTTGGTCATCGCCGAGGAGGTATCCTGCATTTATATTATATTTTATTCCCAACAATCTGTTGGTCAGCTCCGAGGAAGTCTTCATCATTTATTATCAATTACCACCAACTCCGATTGGTAGATAAAATCCAACTCCGGTGGGTAGACAAAATCCAACTCCGGTTGGTAGATAAAATCCAACTCCAGTTGGTATTGGTCGATAAATCTCATTCAAAGTTCACATTCCACAGTTGGGGGCTTCTATTACAGATATATTTGTTCATTTGGTGGCACATTCTTATAACATCATGCAATCGAGCATCAAATTTAACTCCACAAACTCACATGGTCAAGGCCCCGACTAATCATCATTCAGGAGGAATATTGAAGTTCAGGAGGTATATTGAAGTTCAGGAGGTATATTGAAGTTCAGGAGGAATATTGAAGTTCAGGAGGTATATTGGGGGCTTCTATTACAGATATATTTGTTCATTTGGTGGCACATTCTTATAACATCATGCAATCGAGCATCAAATTTAACTCCACAAACTCACATGGTCAGGGCCCCGACTAATCATCATTCAGGAGGAATATTGAAGTTCAGGAGGTATATTGAAGTTCAGGAGGTATATTGAAGTTCAGGAGGAATATTGAAGTTCAGGAGGTATATTGAAATTCAAGAGGTGTATTCAGAAGTATCAGGACGTGATGAAAGAAAGCGATAAGTATTCCACCGAGGAACTCTGTCAGACCAGAAATTAAAAGACAAGTTGCCTATATGGAGGCTATATGTAGATGGCTCATCTTGCACTACAGGCTGTGGGGCAGGGATCGTTTTGAACATCCCAGACGAGGTCGACATGGAATACGCCCTATGTTTCTAATTCAAAGCTTCTAATAATGAGGTTGAGTATGAGGCCATGATTGCAGGTCTTAATTTGTCAAATATTATGGAGGCACATCAGGTTATTATCTTCAGTGATTCTCAATTGATCGTAAACCAAATGTTGGGAATATATGCAACCAAAGGAGAATTGATGATCAAGTATCAAGCAAAGGTGATGGAGTTAGTATCAGAGTTTGTTGCTGTTTAACTGGTAAGAATATCAAGAATGGAGAATGTGAGAGCATACACCTTGGCCCGATTAGCATCAGCTACTCGTACCGAGCTGCAAAGAATGATACCAATTGAAGTATTAGAAAGTCGGAGCATAGATGAAGACCTGACGATGAATATTATTACCCTTGATTTAGGACCATCTTGGATGGATCCCATCGGAGCATATATTGAGGAGGAACAATTACCGGAGGATAAGCTCGCTGCCAAGAAATGGAAGTTTAAAGCTGCTCTGTATGTACTAATTAATGGTATTTTGTATAGGCGAGGAATTATGGCAGGTTTGCAAAGATGTGTACATCCCTCCGAGATGAAAGAATTGATTAAAGAGATCCATGAAAGGTCCTGTGGAGCCCATGTAGCAGGTCGGACACTTTTGTAAAAGGTGATGACGCAGAGATACTACTGGCCGACGATGAGAGCTGATTGTATAGCTTATGCCAAAAAATGTGACAAGTGCCAACGCTTTTCCTCCATCCGAAGAACTCCACAAACATTGTTGACACCCATCACTTCTCCTTGGCCATTTGCCATATGGGAATTGATTTGGTTGGACCACTGCCGACGACCCGAGGAAGATTCAAATACCTCGTCATGCCTTCATCACAGACCATGGAACACAATTTGATAACGAGGAGTTTGCCGCTTATTGTCATCAGTCAAACATTTTGAAGGTTCACTCAGCGCCAGGATATCCTCAGAGCTAATGGACCTGATAGTTCAAACCCACGACCAACTCCGGTTGGTAAAAGGGCAAGAACAAAAAAAATCCTCCTTTGGTTAGGAGGCGCTCTAAGGAGCCAAAAAGCGCTCTAAGGAGCCAAAAGCTCTAAGGAGCCAAAAAGTGCTCTAAGGAGCCAAAAGCTCTAAGGAGCCAAAAAAATACTCCTTTGGTTAGGAGGCGCTCTAAGGAGCCAAAAGCTCTAAGGAGCCAAAAAGTGCTCTAAGGAGCCAAAAGCTCTAAGGAGCCAAAAAATGCTCTAAGGAGCCAAAAGCTCTAAGGAGCCAAAAAATACTCCTTTGGTTAGGAGGCGACACTAGTGTGACCAACTAAGGTTGGTAGGATATCTAATGGACAGCTCGAATGAGCCAAAAAGTTCGAAAGAACTACTACTACTCCTTTGGTTAGGAGGTGTACACCAGCATGATCAACTACGGTTGGTAAGATATATTCTCACATTACAACTTATGTTGGTCGGGAGGTAATATTATTACAAAAAGTTCTTTGAAGAACAAAATATTCCAAAATACACCAAGTATAGTTGGTCGGGGAGAAAAACCCACTAACTGTAGTTGGTCGACGAGGACAAATTATTGACCTTAGTTGGTCGGACACATTTTTATATTTGAAATTGAACCAAGTATGGCTGGTCGGGGATAAAAACCCATCAACTGTAGTTGGTCGACAAACATTATTTATCCACCCTGGTTGGTTGGAAACAGTTTGAACATTTTTATACTCATTACTTTATTATTAAGTGATCGAGCAACATTATTGAGACTTGTAACTTTTTATTACTAAGTTGGTCGATGAACAACACAATATTGTTATCTTTTTAACTTATACATAAGCGCAGATGTAAAGTATTTTACAAGACAATAGCAATTAAGATTGCGAATAAAAATGAAAGTCTTTCATCCAAAAAACAAAATACATTGAGAATGAAAATGTATACTAACTATTACATTGAGATTCCTATTCTATTGGTTTCTTTTCCTTCTACTTTTGAAACAGGTTCCTCGCCAGCAGGAGGATCATCTAAAATATAAGGGGAGTTTATGAAGTTAAGATCTTTCAACATTCTGATATTCATCACAGATGATCTATCCGAGAGGCATTAGCTCATTCCCGAGAAGCACTTGCTCGTCCCTGAGAATCACTTGTTCGTCCCCGAGAAACTCTTGCTCGTCCCCGAGCAGAGGTAAAAGTCAAAATCAGCATCTATAGCACTGAGATCTTTGCTAATACTGTCTCGACCAGTAATGAAGAAGAATTTATGTGAAAATGTTTCGAAGTCCACCACTAGCTTGGTACTAATCAGATTGAAGAGTTGGGTTCAAAAGCTATATGTTACTCGACAAAGTAGTCAGATAAGAATAAATTAGAAAAATCAAGCACGTAAAGTTAGCACTCAGTTGCTCGACACAGGAAGCAGTTGATCGGATGGCAAACCAATCAACATACTTGAAGATTATGACAAGCTACAAGTTTCATACTATGGCATGGCTGCATCCAAATTCCCAGGGGTGATACATAGCACACGGAGTTCCTCTAAAGAAAGATTAGCAACCATCGATCAGCCTGCATCATACTTCGTCCAGGAGATAATGAACTTTATGTTGAACAAATCAAGAAGGTAGATCAAGAATTTCACGAGCACCGAGCAACATTGCAGAATAAATACTCCATCCTTTCAAGTAATCCATCAAGCATGAAGCATTGGGGGCTTCTGTTGATACCAAATTTAATCTGCTGACGTGGACCAATAATAAGAAGACACGTGTCAATCAACATGGCACAATAACAACGAGGAAGTTTATTTCCCCCGACCAAGTCATGTTCGCTCCGAGCAACAAGGATACCCCGAGGAACTACAACACTCCGAGGAACTCCAGCGCTCCGATGAACTCCTGAACGACGAGCAACTAAGGCGGTTCGAGCTGCATCTCGACCACAGCATTGATTGCCAGATAACCAACAGTTCAAAACTGTTCATTGACTGCTTATCATCTTGACGTACACGCTTGAAGAACATTAAATGAGTTACCCTTTCATATGTATATCATTTAATATATCACCCTTTCAGATGATAGCCTCAAGGACCTTTCATATGTATATCATTTAATGCACCACCCTTTCATATGTAAGCCTCAGGGCTATAAATACATTGTATCTCCCTCATTCAAAGGGACCGGAATTTCTTGAGAGAACTTGTAATCAAGAATTCCACAAACACTCGGCAATAACATAACAGTGGACGTAGGCTTTATTCCTAGCCGAACCACTTTAAAAATCTTTGTCTTATTTATTTATCTGTGATTGAATAATTAGAGCAATCTAGTTTTTTACATCAACAATACCCGGGGGAACATTCCTTCTCGTACTCCAAATGTGCACTTCGTCGGGTTGAGCTTCATTTGGTATTTATCCAGTTGATCAAAGGTCTGACCTAAGTCAACTAGAGGATCAGCAGCTTTCTTGCTCTTTGTCATCATATCATCGACATAGACTTCCATATTGTAACTGATTTGTTCGGTAAAAACCTTGTTCATCAGTCGCTAGTATGTCGCTCCTGCATTTTTCAAACCAAAAGGCATAACATTATAACAATAAGTTCCCCTAGGGGTAATAAAAGAAGTACTTTCCCTGTCTTCAGATTTCATTTTGATCTGATTGTAGCCAAAGTAAGCATCCATGAAGCTAAGCAGCTCGTGTCCCGAGGTAGCATCCACTAGTTGATCAATTCTGGGCAATGGAAAGTGATCCTTTAGGCATGCCTTGTTGAGATCGGTGAAATCAACACACATTCTCCATTTATTGTTTTTCTTCTTTACTATCACCACATTTGCTAACCAGTCTGGATATTTCACATCTTCAATGAATTGGGCTTTCTGGAGCTTCTCGACCTCCTCTTGTATAGCTTGATTCTTCTCGGGACTAAATACTCTTCTTCTCTGCTTTACAGGCTTGATCTCCTTATTCACATTGAGCTCATGACATAAGAAGCTTGGATTTATTCCTGGCATATCTTCATGACTCCATGCAAAAGTTTTCTTTCTGTTTCTCAAGATTGTTATCAACTCCTGTTTTATTGAAGCATCCAACGACGAACCTATTTGAGTTGTTCGTTCAGGATGTTCATCGTCCAGAATAACATTTTCTGTAGATTCCACCACCTGTCCTTTTACAAGTTGGGATTCATCTCTGGGATCCAGTGTTTCAATTTATGTACCTTCATCCACCTGGTAGGTAGTAGTCTTTTTCCTTGACTCTTCAAGCTCCTCTTGCTCGGCAGATGAATAATAGTATTCCCGAGCTACTTTTTGATCACCTTTCACAACTCCTACTCCAAAATTTGTTGGGAATTTTAAGCACTGATGTACTCTAGATGGAACTGCTTCGAACTTCTTCAAACCAACTCTTCACATGATGATGTTGTAAGCTGATTGCACATTCTTATCCATCACAAAGACGCGTATTCTTTATGTTCGACAAGCAGGCCAAGTTCCAATGAATATATCCAACTTGATCGTCCCAAGTGGGAAAACCTTCTCGCCAGCAAAACCCAGGAGAGGTCTGTGATAAGGCTCCAATTGAGATAATTTTAAATTTAAACTGTCAAAGCATGAGTAGAACATGATGTCTGCCGAACTACCATTATCTACCAGAGCCCTTGAAATCACTACTTCTTTCATCCTCATTTTGATCACCAAGGGGTCGTCGTGAGGGTAAAGAACACCTGCAAGATCGTTTTTTTAAAAACCAATGACTAGCTTCTCTTTATTTATCTTCCTCGGGCGATCCTCCTCAGCCAAATTTATCCGTTGGATGTATGAGCAAGCCTGAGCCTCACCGAGGTAGGCTTTTCTTTCTGCAGTAAGATCTCCTCCTCCTGCATCTCCGCCTATAATAACATTACAATCAAATGTTCCAAAACGTATTGAAAATACCTCGCGTTCTGGTTGCCTTGGCCTTTTGGGAAGATCGGGGTCATCCTCTGTATCATCTTCATGATCCCTTTTCCTGTTTTCTTCTACCCGACGAGGAGATCTAGACCTCTCTTTTGCTCGGTTTTCATTTCCTCTTTCATTTCTACGATCAACATACTTTGACAACTTTCCTTGTCTAATGAGCATTTCAATCTCATTCTGGAGGGCTATGCAATTTTTAGTCATATGACCATGATCCTTATGAAACTCGCAATATTTATCTCTATTTCTTTTGTCAGGGTCTGACCTCAGTTTCTTTGTCCACCTTACTTCCTCGTTATTCTTGATTTCTTCCAAAACATGATTAATACCCATTTTCAGAGGAGTATAATTATCGAATTTCTTTAGGACTTCCCATGATGACTTATTATTCTTGGAATGCTTGTCACCGCCATTGCCCTTATGCTCTTTCTTCTTAGATTTGTCGATTTCCACCTTGGTTTCTTTATCCATATTCTTCTTCGCAGCCATAGCCTCCTCGGCATTCATGATTTTGGTCGCTTTTGCCATCAACTCTGACATAGTTGTAGGTGAATCTTTGGCCAAAGTGTAATACAATTTGTTAGGCAACAACCCACTCATCAAGGCGGTGATTGTTGTCTTTTCTTCATAATCTATGACTTCCAGCTTCTCGTTATTGAAACGAGTTATGTAATCTCTAGTACTCTCACCAGATTTTTGTCTAACACTTAACAAGTGTGCTACTCGTTTTACTGGCTTTGCTCCAAAACAGAAATTGCCGATGAACAACTCGGCCAATTGAAAGAAAGTTGAAATCTTACCCCGAGGAAGATTGTTATACCATATCTGGGCAGATCCAGTAAGAGTTCCTGAGAATGCTCTGCATCTCATCTCGTCGGGGACAGCATAGATGTCGGCAGCAGCTTGATATTGCTTTCCATCAACAGGATCTGTCTTTCCATCATATTTGGGGGTTACCACAGGGCCTTTAAACTTTGACGGGGTTGGAAAATCCATAATGGCCTGTACAAAAGGTTTCCCTTGAACAAAAGTTCGTTGTAGGGGGTTCTTCGCCTTAGCCATTTCTCCCAATCTATCCTCCAACCGCTGAATGGAACCTTTCCACGCATCATTTCCTTCCTCGGGCTTATTAGTTCGAGCAATTGATTATTCTGACGTGGCCTCCTGAGATCTATCTTGACGAGCAACCGGTCGTGATTGTGTTGATCCCTCTCTTAGATCTGATGGTTGTCGAAAACTCCTCGACATGGTCTTAGGTGGACTCCTATTCCTCCTAGGGCCTAATCGGCTGAAAGGAGATACCCTGCTCAATCTTTCCAAGGCACTGGGTCTCTCTGGACAGAGAGTGATACGTTGCTCAGTATCTGTAGCCCGTATTGACGAAGTTCGCCCAGGTTGATAAGAGAAATCATCAGATTCCTCATTACGATATGACTCAGTACGCCTGGATCGTGAAGAAAGTAAATAAGTTTGTCTCTGACCACTTCTCTGTCCTGAATGTGCAGGTACTCCGCCATGAAGGGTTTGTATGAGTTGTCGCATTGTTTCTTGCATGGCGATTTGTCCTTGAGCCTGATTCGTCATAATTCCAGCCAGATCTGGAGCAATTGATGGTGCAGAGGGATTTGGAGAATTCCCAACGTTCCCAACGTTTCGATTGCTGGATTCCGAATTATCTGCCATTGATGATGAATGATTTTTGGGGAAAAACGATAACAACAGTCGTTTTCCAACAGACGGCGCCAATTTGTTGATGTAAAAAATTAGATTGCTTCTAATTATTTAATCACAGATAAATATAAATGAGACAAAGAATTTTAAAGTGGTTCAGCCTTATAAGAATGGCCTACGTCCACTATTTCTGTTATTGCCAAGTGTTTTGGAGTTCTCGATATGTAATTCTATCAAGAAAATTCGGTCCCTTTGAATGAGGGTGATACGATGTATTTATAGCCCTTAGGCTGTACATGTGAAAGGGTAAACAATTAATGCCCTTTAAGAGTATACGTCTGTATGATAAGCATTCAATGAATAGTTGAACTGTCGATTATCTAGCAATCAATGATGTGGCCGAGATGAAGCTCGGACCGCCTTAGTTGCTCGTCTTTCAGGAGTTCCTCGGAGTGTTGGAGTTCCTCGGAGTACACTTGCTGCTCGGAGTGAGTATGACTTGGTCGGGGAAATAAACTTCCTCGTCACTATTGTGCCACGTAGATTGACACATGTCTTCTTATTATTCGTCTATATCAGCATACTAATTTTGGTATCAACAGTAATTGTAATTGATTAATGTATGATTGCTATATTACTTATCATTTAGAAACTGATCTATATAAGATTCTCTTATGTTGACAAAAATGAAAAAGTAAGGTCCGTCATAACCGTGATGATAATCATTCATACGTTTGCCTAACAATTTTCTAATCTCAAATACCTTTTTGTAAAATAAATAAATGATTATATACATGGTTGGAGTATATGCTTTGATCTAATTATGTATAATTGTTTTATGAGTGTTGGACAATTAAAATTTGTTAGCATGAATGAAATCCATTGCATATCATGTGTTTGATAATATTCATCTCTGTCTTTTTTTTAACATTTCTATCTCCGTCTTCTATTTTAGGAATCCGATTTGCGAACTATAAAATACAAATGTATACATACATGGTACCTAATACTGAAATAAATGCAGGTGATATAGTTTTGTGAAAGGTATGTATTTACAAACTATGCGTGTATAACAAATTATAGAGTAGAACCAAATAGACACCCAATTTTTTATAAAATAAGAAAAAACATAATTGTTTGGATAAATAAAATTACGTCATTGCAATATACATATTAAACTTTTTGATATCATGATAAATGAAATAACCTATGAACTAAAATAATCAAAGAATCTGATGATTCATTATTTAGTGGGATTTTTTGGAGCGACTGGGTACTCAGTGAGTGGAATTTTGGGTCCACTAAGTTTAAAATGACATTCACGCACAAACTTACGTATTGATACATAATTTATTTTTATATTAGCCGAATATATGTTTTTTTAACCTACATTTTTCAAACCATTTTCATTATGTCATAATTGTTGCATTCATATATATGGGAGACTAGATGGATACGTATATAGAGAGAATGGGGATGGGTTTGTCATTGGTTTTATAGGTTGCGACCTAAATTATTGAGTACAATGAAGATTTGGCACATATTGTTTAGTCCTGAAAATTTAGCACTTGGCAAAATACTATCGTCTTTCGCCTACATCAGAGAGAAGATTTTTTTCCCACGTGATTAGTGTAGGGTACATCTGATTGGTAAGTTATAAAAATGGTGAATAACATTTTAATTTTTTATGGTAGTAAGAAAAAGAGACAAGTGGTTAGGTACCCAATTAATAAAGTCAATGATGAGAATCATATTTCTTTGGTACGGTAGAAAAGTAGACCAATATCAAGTCGAAAGTGTTAGAAAACAATCCACCAACATAATGAAAAATAATACGACCAGTGGTTTCGACTGTAACATCTGCCTAGACATGGTTCAAGACCCTGTAACCACCTCTATTGTTGTCCCTGTATTTACAAATGGATTCATTACCCAAGTGTATCTGCTGAAATCCAAGATCACCAACAGCCTCAATGCCCTGTGTGCAAAGCTAAAATTACAGAATAAACCTTAGTACCACTCTACGGACACGGTCAAACTAAAAAATCATCTGAAGACAAAGTCCCATATGCGAATTTAGTGATTTAGTCATTAGTCGATATCGCCCACATGCATGACAGGCTGACAACAATAGCAGCTGCTGCTGTTGCTTACAGATACATGTCCGCTGGCTGGCATAGAGGAGTAAGAACGGATGAATGACTAAGCAAGAACAGTAGATGCTGCTGTAACTAGAATTTTAGAAAGAAAAGATAGGATTCTTTTAGCAAAATCAACCTTAGTGGATGCATAATACAATAATGTGTTGTCTTCTAAGTTGGTTTAGTATTTAGCTTAGCATCTTTCACTTAATATAATTCATGGTGGAATTCTATACATTTTCCTAGAATTTGGGACAACTTGGTTGTTGTGAATATTTGGAGTAATAATTTAACTGGTGAGATAGGAAATTCCCTTCATGTATGCTCTAATATTCAGTATGATCTGAGCGCTAACAAATTGAGTGTAGATTTAGGGTCTGAATTTGAGAAGATGAAAGAGTTTTGGGAATTGGAGAACAAATTAGGTAGCATAGTGTCACTCACGAAAAATTGCATTTTACAAACTCTGGACGTGTCGAAAAATTATTTCAGAGGATAATAACCTAGGGGAATTTCAAACTGCCAAAATTTACCTGTATTGACTTTGTGGGATTACAGGGCCAATTTAACAATAGATTGGTTTATTTTCGAATCTCCAGGGGCTTTTGTTGGCTAACAAATCCTTAATTCTAGAGTCATTATTAAGCCTGAGAAAATTACATTTTCCAGATCTAAGTACAAACAAATTTTATACTCTATATTAACATCCCCTAATTTTTTACCCATTTGATGAGCCACATAAATCGTTTCAACCAGTCGGAAGATGTATTTTTACCAGAGTTTTTGCAGTACATTTGTTGCAGTTATAGGGATTCTGATTATATATGCATACATGTTTGTGTGTATTTCTTCCTGCTTTTGAGTAGGGAATTCTGAGTTCGTTTGTGATATATTTAGAGTATTCACATGAATATCTTGTATAGTTTACAGTTGAATGGATGTTTGGTTTTTGGGGTAATGATTGATGATTCGTACTAGGTACTTTATGTTATATTCTAACAAAACAAATTCTACATAATATGTTACAAGCATTTTTATTACTTTGTCCTTCACAAATTTACAGTTGAAGGAAGATTATTATCTGAAAACGGCCACACGTGCAACGCACGTGGGCATAACTAGTGATTATAAAAGAGTGTCTTAAGTTTAATAGTCTTAAATAGTCACAGGCCAGTGATTTAGTATATACATCTGTAGTATATTCATTACATTATGCCCAACTCATTTGTTTATAATTATACAACGTAGTATAAATCATAAATCGGTACAACCATCTCAAGTACTGCAATACAAAATCACCTTATAAATTATAAGTTGGTACTACCATCTCAAAGTACTGCAAAACAAAGTCACATAATCCAGAATATTCACGAGTGATCACAACCCACATCAAATATCATGAGTTATACTCAATCCTACCAATAAAAGTATGAAGGTTTATCCTGATTTCCTTTGGGGATCACTCATGCATACTTGGTATAGTTATAGGACATCCCAACCTTATAATATCACAACATCATAACATACAAAATTTACAAAATTTAAAGAATAAATGGTTTGGGAGGGACATGATTTTGGCCTTAGCTCAAAAGCATGAGAAAAGACAATGGCCATCATCAATGTTGTAAAAGTCCATGAGGCATGACTATGACTCAATAGTCACCCATGGAGGAATATAACGACCTTAGAAGGACTCTGTGGTGTTTTCATTGATTACATGGACCATTTTTGCATGCAAGCAACAAGGAATTGGAAGAAAAAAGGATTCTTCGAAGAAATCATAGAAAAATATAGATAGAAATGAAAGAAAGAAGACTTACAAAGTATGAAAGAACAAATAAAGTTATGGTTCTTTTGAAGAATAATCAAAATTTTGAGCAATGAACCAAACTGATGGCAAGAGTGCGTATTAGTGGGTTGGAACATATTCTAAGACAATTTTCATTAGTAACATGCACGCTCCAAGATGATGATTGGCACACGCAACTGCTGACCAAGCGTAAATTCTTCTGAATTTAGCCCCTTAATTTGGTGATTTTAATATCTCGAACAAGGTAATTGAATCATTTTTAGTCCATATCACTCTATTGTTTATTTTTAACAATATTCCCTAGTTTTTGTGTAATTGTGATGAAGTTTTCAGGAATGGAATGCAAGAAAGGAAAAGAAGAAAATCAGAAGAAAAGTCAAAGGGAAAAAGAGTAAAGTTCCACTCAAAAATCGAATGCGACACCAAAAGTGAAGTTGAAGAGCATGAGTTCACAAGAGCATAGGAAGAAACGGCACCCAAATCGGAATTCTAGATCTAAAGATATGGCTAGTCAAAGTTGCAAGGAAAAAGTCAAAGTAGAAGAAAATCGGACCGATCCGATGGAAACCGGACCGATCTGAATTGACCAAGTCCAGTATACCCCGGATGGATAGCAAACCGATGAAAATGGAAAAAGAACCGATCCGACTAGGACTGGACCGATCCGGTAGAAATAAAAGAACCGATCCGGTGGATATCGGATCAATCCGAGGGTAATCCGGACCGGTCCGATCATGTGAAATCCTGACATTAATTATGCAGATTTTTGGCGTGCTAGATGGAAAAACTTGTGTCACAAGCAAATTGAGCTGTCAATTTTGAGACTTTGTGCTATAAAAGCCCATGCCCTACATCATTTGAGGGAGGATAGGTTAGGAGTAGCTAGGTTGAGACTTCTAGAGAGAATTAGAGGTTGAATTTTAGGGTTAGATTTTGAGAGAAAATTTTCTATTCCTTCAAGAGCCCTAGTTTGTAAGAAATTCTGAATTACAATTCCGTTTTTGTTGCTGAATTCAAGTAAAATCTTTCCCTTCTCTAGTTTTCTTATTTGCAAATTATTTACAATGTCTTGTAGATCCATAATTTTATATGTGAATTTATTCTTGAACCAAATCATGAGTAGCTAAATTCCCAAGGGTTGGGGTACATGAACTCAATCCAAGGCAAATTATTTATGTAGAAAATAGAGGTTAAATTAAAATATTGATTGAATCGTGAAAGAAATTTATACAAACATTGTCAATCTTTTAATCTCTCTTGCCCTAGGTACTTGAGATGTTTAAGAACGCTTTGCGAGTATAATTTATCATTCACCGCTTTATATCTATCTTTGATTTCATATAATGCGGGCTAGATCCCTCATATATGTAATGCTTAGAATTTAAAAAGACCGGATCTAGTCAATAATTTTAATTTACAATTCTAGTATTCTATGCGGTAATTTGTTAAGGATTGAGGGATTGTGCCCTACCCTATTTTCTCCAAGTTGTCAGATCTAAATTTTTTTTGCAATTTTCAGTTTGTTTTTCTTAGTAAATCTTTATTTCACTAGAAATTTTCTCAATCATTAATCATCTTTTTGTTTCTTTTAAGAAATCATTTCAAGATTTAATAATTTTTCTTATTACTATTTGGCAATCTAGATCCCTGTGGATACGATCCCGACTTACCGGGTTACTACTTGAGCGACAGGCTTGCACTTGAGCCTAGAGTAAAACGCACTTTTGAGACAAATTCTTGGTCGCGTCAAGTTTTTGGCGCCGTTACCGGGGATCCGAAATTGTTAAATTTTCAAGAAAGTTATTTTTATCTACAAGTGATTTCGAAATAAAAAGTAAATAAAAAAATATTTGAAATATATGGGTGTCACGTTCTTGAATTGTCCAATTTGAAATGTCTTATTTTAACTCTTTTGGTGGCTTTAATTGTTATGCTAATAGTGAGGAGGAGAATGAACTCACGATTTATGAACATTGGATCAATATCACTAAAGATGAGTCTCATAAATACAAGCCTAGTGCTAAGGCAATCCAAATTTATCAAAATCAATTGCTTGAAGAAGAAAGACTTGAAAAAGTATATCGAGAAAAAAATCGTTATTGGGAGCAAGAGTTAGATGCATTATTTGAACCCAATGAGGATTTTTCTTCCGATAGTTTTGAAGATGAAGTAAGTTTTCAACCGAATGAGGAATTAGAGGTGCTAGAACCAAGGAAGCCTACTTTGGAAGAACTCTTACTTGATATAAAAAAGCAATCTGATGACCTTGCAACTACCGAGTTGAAAATTATAGCAACTTGCAAGGAGTTGAATGATTATTTGGACAACTTAGAGAAGGTCGAAACTTGCGCTTCACCTAATACTTTTGAGGATGAAATCATTGAGAGTGATCCAAGTTCTTTTGAATCTCAACCTCTTATAAATATTTCAAAACCTATTGAGGTTGAAGATCATTTGTCTCCTTGTGTCCCCACTATTATCGAACCATTAAATTCATCACAAGAACTGGATGAATGTCTTGAGGATGTTGATCCGATTCTTGTATGGGAATATTTTTTTGAGATGCTTCATCTTACGGGCCATACACTCAGACGTGTCACTCCACCGGATCCATTTGAAAATTTGGGGAGAGAAGATTTTGAGGACAAGGACTCTATGCTTAAATTATTTTCCAAGATGGACTCTTTCTGTTTGTGTGATCCGCTTCCCATACTACTTGAAAAATCTTTGGGAAGTGATTCTATTTTTCTTGGATCCCAATGGTACTTGTGCACTCAAATCCCTCATTATCCCCCTAAATTTTTTAATTGGTGATGGTTCATTTTTTAAACTTTGCACATGCCTTCAGTTTTTCAAACGAAATTCTTATTTTTCGGAAGGCATGCATCCTAATGAGGGTACACCATAAATCACTCAAAGTCAAATTGTATTTTGGGTGGACCCTCAAATTTTTCGACTTCTACTGTATGAGTTATTAGAAGTTCAAATCATAGGTTGTACATAATTAGCTTTTTCTTTTTCCTTTTCTTTTTTTTATAGTTTAGAGTAATTAGTTAAAGTTTTTGTTATTCTTTTTGTTATGCTTGGTTCTAACATGTTTTGTAGATTCAATGGACTCGCACTCATCGGGGATCGCTCCATTTGGGTAATATCTTTCTTTTCCTCTCTTTATGTTGTGTTCTTGATTCGCATTGAGGACAATGCAGCATTTAAGTTAGGGGGTGTGGGATATTCTTCCCATTTATTGTTTAGATTCATTGATTCAATCACATGTTCTTTCCAAGTGTGTTTTTTTTAGAAAATTTCAAAAATTTCAAAAAATAAAATTGAAAAATTTTGAAAAAAAAGACAAAAATATTTTTGTTCAAAATAAATAAAAATTGGAATTTAAATTTTTCAAAAATATCACCTTTATTCTGTTTAAAGTCTCAAATTGTTAACAATCAAATTACACTAAGCCAAAATTGACCGAAGATGGAAATTGAAAGAAAATTTTCAAACCCGGTGAGATTTCGAGCCTTTTAATATTTTTTTGAGTTTTTAAATCAATCCGAGTTTATGATTAACTCAAAGTTCTTTTCAGCATTTTAATAAGTCGTTGATGATCTCAATCCTTTGTTTTGATCGGTTATGAGAAATTTGTGAAATGTTGTCTCGAAATGCATGCTAAATATATCCCTAAACTTAATTAATCTCGAGATGCATATGGTAATGTGATTAGCAATTTGGACAATGAAGTAGGCCCTCGTTTGTTACCCAAAAATTTTAGCCATAAAAAGTTTTGAAAAACAAAATTATCCCTTTGCAACCCACTTTCAGCCTAATAAAATATTTTCCTTTCGTTTGATAACCCGAAAAACCCAAATAGCCCGGAATTACGAAAATGGAATATTCATTAAGTCCGAAAAGTGCAACAAAAAGGGGAAAGGAAGAAAAAATTAGATATGCTCAACAAAAATAGCAAAAAAAAAATAGTGAAAAAAAATAGAAAAAAAAGAGAAAAATGAGCAAATGCCCGAAAAAGCACTAATGGACGTCATAAGGACATTTTCCAATTCCGAACATTCCATCCATTCCCATTTTTACCCTTTACACTTTTTAACCCGAAAAGTCCTAACCGAGTCCGAATGGCGAAATTGGTTACCGCGTGGAGAGCTAAGACATGAAAAGATAAAATGAGAGATTAAGTGGTGTGAAATAGAGGTGATGTTCCCATTTCCTAATAACTGTACTCCGATGATGAGATCTTTTCACCATATATTTCCTTCTTTTCAATTTTGTATGCGTGAATTTGTGTCCATTATATTTACTCTTTATATCATGCATACCGAGAGAAAATAGCCACAATCCGAGTGATTCGTTTGTGAGTGCAATCCGTAAGAATTTGAATCAAAACGAATTTTTGAAAAGTAACATAATGCTCAATCGGTGGAAATTTGAGGTTTAATTTTTGGCTTTGCACACACACACTATGGTTTGAGACAGTTGAATATGAGTTGATGGTGATTATTTTTTTCAAAAAGTTTAAATTGTACAATTTTTAAGTATTTTGATATTTATTCGAGTCAATAAAGAATTTTGTGGGTAAATTCACTGCAAACCCTCACGAGACAAAACTCGTCCTACTAGGGTAACCTAGAGGTTTAAAGGCTTGTTGCATACGCTAAATGCAATCGCATGCCTGCGAAAGTGGAATTTTATTTTAATAAAGGAATTTTCAAGAGTAGAATTTTGGTTAGATTCAGTTACATTGCCCGGGACGTGCAAAGTCCTAAGTTAACTGCCCTTTGAGTTTAGGGAGCTCAAACTAGTCTAATCTTAAAAGGATCAAGGCAAATTACTAGTGCACCCTTTAAAACTGGCGGGGAAAAAAACTTCCTATATTCAAACATAATTACTATTGTGCCCTTCGACCATAGCAAAACTGGATGACTAACACTAACATCGATCAAAATTTGCATATACCCAAAAAGAAGAACAAACCTCTACAACCTCAACCGAATGCAAAGATTTGGGGGAAAATATAAGGGAAATCATTCAAACACATTTTAGAGGAGGGAACGTGTCCAATAATCCTATTAAGATCTCATAAAATAAGTCAATGATTATTGATATCAACCTGCGAGAATCTAATAGCAGGATACGACCGATCAGTCTGGGGTAGTCATCTCATATCATAAAGTCTTAAATAAATCAAATATATTTGCATTTCCTATAAATATAACCCTCACCCCAGGGGAAGGGGGCATATAATAATTTTTATTGAAATAAGGTTAATAGAAAAGGGAAAACCCCATGGTGATGTAGGCACATTGCCAAATCATGTAAATATTGTTCTTATGTGGTTGGGCATGATTTATTCTCTACTCGGATTAATATTGTGTTGAATATAACCAGTAGGATTTTAGCACCTACATGTATCATTAACATAAAAATTATAAATTAATCATCAATTTACCTTACTATTAGCATAAAAATCGCTCTAAAAAAATAACCCAATAATTCTTCGATCACTCATCACCTAGAGCAAGGGTGATAATTCCAGAAACGACACAAAAACACAATACAATGACATAAAATTAATCCAAAATTGACACGATTTTACAAGTTCGTGTCATTTTTTTACACCAAGTCGTGTTCGCGTCAAAATTATAAGTCATGTCGATCTTGTTAATGTGTTTTGTCATGTCAATCGTGTTTTTATTTGGGTTATTAAGCTTATTTTTGTCTAATTGAACATAAGATTTAAGAAATCGTGTTGGTAGTGTCGTGTCATGTTTTATAAAGGTTGTGTTTGTGGTCGGTAAAAAAAACCTTGTTATGTCATGTTTGTGTCCAAAAAACCCTTTGTGTATCATATCGTGTCAAATCGAAAACTAACTCGAAACACACAAAAAAACACCCTCACTTGTTGCCTTCATCATCTATGATCCTCCACTACCATTCTCTTTTGAATGAATGTTGTTGCACCTCATCTTCCATTTTTCCTACCTCCATATATATTTTGAAGAATGAAGTTAAAAACTAATAAGAGTTCTTTAAGAACAAATTCATGGGAATGTGATCTTTATAGAGTAATATTGTGTAGCTTCTCATTTTAATGAATTGCCTTTGAGAATGTGAATTCTATGGATTTTTTCATATCTTAGGCTAAAACACAGACAAATTCAAACTTTAACAAATTTTGTCTTGAATTAATTTAGAGTGCATGTAAAGTTGTAGTCCAAATTAAATATAGCAAACCAAAATAGCAAACATGCGAAGAAATAAGGAAAAATCACTTTTGGGTAAAACCTCTATTTCAACACTGTACAAGATTTGACATACACAATGTGACTTACATACTACTTAGCTCTATACGTATAACACCCAATTCTTTAAGTCTTTTACAGTAACGATATAGTCCAGTACTGCCCATAGGAAGCAGTCTTCCCTCGGTATCCACCGATCAGCCTTCTTCATAAGTAGTAGATCCTCTGCTCCATAAATTAGTAATAAAGTTAAAATCTATAACGTCTCTTGAACATGAAAGTGTTTTTATTGATTTGATAAAGTGATCTCTAAATTTCCAAGGGGTTTTGATAAAAATTGGTAGATTTTAATCATAAAAGGAACTCTAAAAGGGTGTGGAAAAGCTTTCAAAAGAATTCTTTAAGACTCTAATCCCGCATCTTTATTTGTAACGAAGTTTGTTGCAAAAGGATAAATATTAGATATTTGGATCAGATTTAATTAAAAAATAAAATCTTGCGCGCTCATTCGAACATCCAGGTACCGTGTTTAAACGACGTACCCTTTTTCATTCAATCAGGCTTCTAATGACATTTCGAACGACATTCTAGGGCTTGACGAAAAATCATCTCGTTCGATTGTGTGAAACTTCACTCTAATGACATCCTCATCTCGTTTGAACAACTTTGAACAACATTCCACAACAGATCAAAAGGCATCATCCCAGATTTCGTTTGAACGACGAGCAAATCTCATTCTAACGAGTCGTCAAAATTTTCAAATTTTTCTTAAAAAATATTTAAAAACATTTTGAAATGTGAACTCTTAAAAAGATAAAACTCCTAGAAAAGTAAAGTCTTTATCAAACTACAATATCTCTTCTAAATATTGTTCATACAAATAATTCTTCAATCTTCAAAAAGTCTTCAACTTTGTGCTTTGATACGTAGAAAAAATCATGATGGTGTCGTGTATGTGTAATGGGATGAGCCAAATAAAAATGCATTAAGTTGTTATGAAACTTGCTCCTACAAATCTCTCCCTTTGGCTATTTCGGTACAAAATACAAACTGGAGCCAAATTGACCCCTAAATACTAATACAACTAATGCCCTCCCAAATAAAGAAATGAAAATCCAATCTTTTATAAGTATTCAACTGTAAAGTCTTCATCTTGTGCAGTCCAAGAAATAATCTACAAGACGAAATGACCTACACACACGCGACAAAAGAAATACCATGACACATGCGAGTTTTAAATAAAATAAAAATAAAACTCCTCCATAATTTGTTCTCGTCCTTTTTGTCCATAATAGATAAAGGAGTAAAATCTAAACATGAATAACAAGCATCACCTGAACAAGAAAATATATCATCACAAATATAAACAACAAAGCACAAGCTATGAATATCCTAAAGACATGATGTATTCTACTCCAATCAAACAACTATTTTTTATTTTTTTTCAAAAATTTTCAAGTATATAAATACATATAGGTAAAAAACACATAATCACCATGGAATAACCCTAAAATATCTGAATCATGAAAACAGAATGTAATTGTGCGAACATTTTCCATAGGCAAATCAACAAAAACATTTATAACATAGGTGCACGAAATCATGAGATACTTCTAAAGAAAGAACTCTATTTCTACCTTAGGTGTAAAATGTTGAACTCAAATGAAATTGACTCGAATTATGCATTATGGCATGAATTTTAATGATTCTCAAAACAATAATGCCAAACTATTTAATACTTTTCAAGAAAGTCCGTTGCGCAAACACATTGATCTTATACTTTATAACTCCCTCAAAATCTCACATATATAAGAATTCACTCTCAAATAATTTGAAGAGATCATAATGCTCATACGTAGCGAAGCATCAATGAATATAAACTAAATGGCCATGGCACTTCTGTTTTTGTATGTCGTTAATCTTTTTAAGCTCTTTTTGTAAATGGTGGTTTTTATTGCAAAGAGTATTTTTCTCTTTCGTAGCCCCTTTTCATTGCTTAACATATATCAATATTTTCTAAGAAAACAAATCTAGTCAATGGTTCTTACAAGCACAACTTATCTCTTTTTACATTTGGTTTGTAATTAAGCATAATTCATATGAGAACATTGTAGTCGACACATAAAAAGGAAGTACAATGCTCAAAAATCCATGCACGTGTGCAATAAAGGAGACAAAGAGTCTAACATTTAGAATATAATCATCAATATTCAACAAAATTTTATTCACACATTATTAAGCACACTAACAAAATAAAGCCATGTCTCAAAGCATTATAAAAAAGTCACATGAATAGATGAAATGTAAGGGTCATCCAAATATCTTAAATGTTCATCCATATATGGTGAAACAATGAAAATACCAAAATCTTCTTGTCTTTTTCTAAACTTCTATCAGACATAAATTATTTTTCAAATTTTTTAAACTTTTCCTTCAAAAAACAAAAATCTTTTTGCAATTTTTCAAAAAAAATCAAAAACAATACTTTTTTAGATTTTTTTTTTTTTAAATATGGAAAAAAGAAAAACATATCAATATAATGATAATACAACCTAGCAACGGGAATATAAGATGTGAAGATGATAAACACATTATACTAGATAAAGTACCCGAACTCAATCAACGAAGCAAATATCCAAAGACTTCCTAAGATCCTCGAATCTAAGTGCATTTAAAGGTTTTGTAAAAATATCGACTAATTGATGTTTGGTGCTCATAAAGCTCAAGGACACGACCTTATGCTCAACGAGATCTTGAATAAAATGTTCACGTATCCTAATATGCTTTGTGTAAGAATGTTGGACTAGATTACGAAATATATGGATCGCACTCGTATTATAATAAGAAATCTCAGTGTGGCTTGTAAAAACCCATAATCTTCCAACATTTGCTTCATCCATAAGAGTTGCGTGCAACAACTCCCCGCGGCAATATACTCAGCCTCTGTTGTGGACAAAGATATGGAGTTTTGCTTATTGCTCAACCAATAGACAAGAGCACTACTAAAATAAAAACACCCACCCAAGGTTCTCTTACAACCATCAACATCCTTGGACCATTCAGCATCTAAATAGACAAACAAACGGTAAAGTGTGACTCTTTTTGAGACGTTTGGTATCAAAGGAGAGTGCCGCTTAAACTATCAAATGAGAGTGCCACTTACGTATTTGATGATACGTTTAAGTGCAATCAAGTGTGACTCTTTTGGAGACGCTTGGTATCGCGCAGAGACTCCAATGTTAATGATAATGTTGGGATGACTAGTTGTCAAGTAGAGAAGACTACCTATTATGCTCCTATAAAGGGTTTGCTCAATGTCTTTGCCTAAAGTGTCTTTTCTAAGCTTAGTCAATGTACTCATAGAGGTGCGTGAATGCTTAGCGGAATCTAAACTAAAGTTCTTCACTTGGTCCCTAGAATATTTGGAGTGAGATATGAATATCCCATCCTCTAGATGACGCACCCAGAGACCTAAGAAGAACGTACCCTCACCAACGATTCTCATCTCAAACTCTCTCTTCATCTCCTCCTCAAAAGTGTGAGCACGTTCGAAGCATATGGATCCAAATATTATGTTGTCCACATAGACTTGGGCAACCAAGATAGCACCACTCTTTCTCCTCACAAATAACATTTTATCCACTTCCCATCTCTTGAATCCACGATCCAAGAAATAGGAAGCAGGCCTCTCATACCAAGCACGGGCTGATTGATTAAAAAGATAAAAGATGTGTCCGGGTGCTTTGGGTCTTAAAACCCCTTTGGTTGTTCCGCATAACCTTCCTCATGTAGAATTCCATTAAGGAAAATACTTTTGACATTCATTTAATATAACTTCAAGCACAGAAGACATGCTATGCTGAGTAGTAAGCAGACAGACTCCAGCCTAGAAACAGGAGTGAATGTCTCGTCAAAGTCTATCCCTCAATATGTGGGTATCCTTGAATGACAAACCTAGCCTTATTGTGAACTATGGTACCATTCTCATCCATATTATTGTTATAAATACACTTGTTACCTATCACATTTGTTACTCTAGGTCCGGGGACTAACTTCCAAACATCGTTCTTGTGAAATTGAAGCAACTCTTCCTGCATAGTGGATATCTAATGCTCGTTCTTAAGTGTTTCTTTTACATTCTTGGACTCAATTAGTGAGGTGTAGAAAAGGTATCTAACCACATTTTCAAGTTGAGTACGTGTCTTGACACTTAGTGTAGGATCACAAAGTATAGCGAAAGGGTCATGAATCCTTCAAACCTAAGAGGGTGGATCCTCTAAATTAAGAGAGAGGTCCAACGAAGTAGTATGAGGAAGGATGTTATCATCACCAGGGGGTTCATCATCCTCACTTTTGGGGTTAGGGTAAATAGACCCCGACGGCTTATCGTTTCTAACCGTAACATTTCTTAAATCCATAGCCTTAGAGATTGCAAGGTTAATCACTCTATATGCCCTAGATAATGATGAATAACTTGAAAAATATTCCCTCGTCGCTTTGGGAGTTAAACTTTCCTCGGCAATCTCTATCTCTCAAGATGTTTTAAGTACTCACAAAGACATGAAATACGATAGGCTTGGCTTCTTCCCTATACATAAATCATAAGGAGTGTGTAGCATGTGTAAATGGAGATATACTCTGTTTACTATATGGCATGCGATACTCATCGCCTCTAAACAAAAACATATAGGATCTAGCCATCTATTTTATTGTCTGATTTTTTCTCTCAACTATCCCATTTTGTTGAGGAGTACGAACGACTGAAAATTCATGTTTGATGCCCACTCCATTACAATAGCTATCGACTTTGACTTCTTTAAATTTAGTGCCATTATCACTATCGCGTTGATTTTGTTGGATACGGCACTTGGTTGTTAGTTACTCAATCACATCAGACTTTTCTTTTATAAATCCCATGGTAGAGTATCGAGAAAATTCATCGACTATCACGAGAATGTACCTCTTAACCCCTAAACTCTCTGAGCGAGTAGGACCTATAAGATCCATGTGAATCAACTCCAAACACATGTGGGGGTAATGGTATTCAACTTCCGATGGGAACTTTTAATTTATTTTCCTTGTTGATAAGGTCCACCAATCAAGAATATTGGTTTCCTAAGTGAAGGTAAGCCACAAATTATGTCCTTTTTCACTAATCTCTCAAGATCTCTAAGGTTCACATGACCTAGTTGTTCATGCCAAAGGTCTACAGTGGATATCGTGGCATTGTTTCACATAAAGGAGTACTTAGGAATGATCTCATAGTAATTATCTTCGATCCTCACTCCTTATAGTAAAAGTTCACCGAATTGATCATATACGTTACATTTGTACCGATCAAACTTTACAACAAAGTTTACGTCGCACAATTGGCTTATGCTAATTAAGTTCACTTTCAACCCTTTTACGTATAACATATTGTCTAGTTTAGGAAATATGGGTATCTCAACACATCTACGTTCTAAAATACTAAACCTACTCCCATCTTTAAAGGTGACTTTGCCTTCCTTATGATCCTGAAGGTTGGTAAAAAATGATATGTCACTGGTCATGTGCCTAGAGCATCCACTATCAAAATACCATTGGGAAGTATTTTGAACCTTGAGAACAACGTGAAGAACAAGGGATTTGTCGTCTTGCTTAGGTACCCAAGTGATGGTAACTTTTTATTTATCCTTATCATTATTGGATGTATTCATAGAATTATAAGAATTCTCAAACAACATAGACATCCGTTGAAATTCTTTAATTAAGCTTTGTGAAGTCGTGACTAGTAACTCAACTTGCTCTCTAAGACTAAAAAACTCGCTATATCGGTGTACGAGAGTACGTGTACGTCTAGCTCTACCTAACTGTGACAGCTTGCCTATTTTAATCCTGGGTGATCAGTCCATTATTAAATTAAACAGGAATCATCAATGGTTTCATTCTTAGTATCACTGTCGACATAATTATGTTACTAATAACCTAATGGCCCGGTGTCAAACTTTTAATCTTTTTATTAACTTGTAAAAATTTAAACTACTAAACCACATTCACCATTCCAGTAAACAACATAATTATTGATAAAACAACTGACTAAATAAATTTGACGGGAATAAACACTCTAGACTGAAATCCACATACGATATTCCATTATTAAAACCAAATCTAACAACTGGAAATAAAATAGAAATGCAGTAACTTTGAAATAACTACTAACTAAATATGGGCGACATGCCTGACATAGATAACTAAATGATGAAAATGAACTGATAAAGATGGAAGAGTCTACTATCGAGGTCAGCAGCTGCAATATGTCAAATAATAATGGACTCCTAAGCTTGGCTTTCCTGTGATTGGACACCTAAAAAGTTTTTACAAAAATAGAATTGAAATGGGTCAGATCCCAAGAACATTTGAAAAATATTTCAAGTATTTAAAATGCACTAAGAGCAAATATTGTATACATGTTTACTTCACGTGCCCTCACTTGAGCTCCTCACCTCTCAACTACTGTGCAAGCCTAACGTATTCTCTTAAACCATTCTAGTTATGCTACCACGCCTAACTAGTTTGAACTAAGTATCTCCCTACATATTAACTCGTTATTTTAACCCATACTGCCCACATAATACGTTACCTAACTTCTAAACCCTTTAGCCAGTAAAAATCACCAAGTAAGTATTCAATTTCCACATACTTAGGTTACTTTAGATATCACTAATTATCTTATCTACTAATGCACACACAGTGGAATAAATCACACACACACACACACACACACACACATATATATATATATATACCACTCTCATCATATATATGAATAAGTTATCGCTAGGTGGAGACCTGCGATGCATGCATACTCTGCTATCGAGTCCTGGTACATCACGTACTAAGTAAAGGACTTTCGGTTTGAAATCTCTCTCGAACCATAAATTTATAATTTATACAATATGGAGGCGAACATAGTTTTAAGCCTTTGGGCTATGCACACACCTAACACACCCAAATGACCGGTCACACTATCATACACACAAGTAGTGCTCAACCCTAAGTGCAATTTTCTGAGGCACAAGTCTAAAATCCCCCTAATGGGCTCATTAGGATAAGACTGTTCGCGATGCGGAACTTCCTGTGATAGCAAGTAGCGTAGGTATGTTCACACACATAAGAAGTCACATAATATATATATATATATATATATATATATATATATATATATATATATATATATATATATATATATATATATATATATCATGACTATAAGTATACAAGTAACCTATAATATATCTCATGCGCAATATACACTCTCGAATATCCTACGTATTATCAATTTACCATCACACTTCTCATCGTATATTCCTGAGTATTTCCCACTACTCAAAGGGTTTCAATTATCCTTTAAAATTATTTTAGTAGTTATAATATCTCTCTACTATTGGCCTGTCATAGGTTCACTCATTCTCTCCGTGACCCATTATAATTCTCGTGAATTCATTAAATATCAAAATATGCCCAGTAAGTTCTCTCCTTAATTCTCCTCAATTGGGAAAACCTCATCCTCACCGTATGCTTATTGGAATATACTATATCCCTCGTTGAAGTTTAATAATATCCCAAAAGTCTCCCCATAATTTAATTGGGGATTTAGGCATAAAATAAAGAAATTGGTCAAATCTGGGCAGCTGAATCGATTCAGTGGAGAACCCGAATCCATTCGCCTGCCGAATTGATTTGCACCTGACAGTTTCATCTTCTTCGTTTTACCACTACGATTTTCACCATTTTTAACCCTCTAAACCTTCATAATACAGTCCCAAACTCCCAACCAAGTATACCAAACCCTATAATAACATATATAAATGATTTCTAATGTAACCAAATCATTGAATCATCAAGGGGAATCATTTAAACTGAATTAATTCTTCCCTTTAATCCAAAACCCTCAATTATTCTTTATTTGTTCAAGATCATCAACAAACCCAGATTTCTCCACATTCTCATGTTACTAAATTATCATATTCTTGCTATATACGTAAGTGGATTATATCTATCATGATTTCTAACCATAAACATAAATTTAATCCTTAATCTAAAGTCAATAATCTTTTATTCATGAAAATATTAAATCCTACACTAACATGGATAGTATATATACTCAAAATTTTTGCAAGATAAACACTTGCCTAGAGTTTATAGGCCTGATTTGTGCAAAAAAATGGTGGACTTGTCTTTATTTCCTTCCGATCAAAACTCCGGTGGTGGTGGTGGTGGTGGTGCAAAAGTGGTGTGGGGAGCCTTGGAATCCTTCATTTCCTTCTCTAATTGCCTCTCTCTATTTTTCTAACTGCTAATCCTAGATCCTTCAATATACATATTGATATAACCTTAGTAAATTCGTTGGTCCCTTTACTCTAAAAGGTCAAAAGACCAAAATACCCTTATGAGGTGCCGGCTTGGCCAAAAAATATCCCGAGGACCCAATCCAAACCCCAGTGTACACTTTTTTTACTATCTCGACCCTTTAGGGCACACTAGTGTACCCGAAATGACCATTTGGATGACCCATAAATAAATTATATTCTCTCTCATACATTTAAGTCCCGACATGACTTGCCCGACTGACACGCGTGTCCCGACTAAATTATCATAACTGCCATATTTCTCACTCACGACAATTATAATGCATTCTTACTAATTTATTACTCATTCACTAATTAATACTCAATATAATTCATACAAATAAATATTAACCCTTGTATCGCTAATTAATATTTATTTTAATTCGGATTAATTTTCTATTAATTTCCATTTTAATTTAATTAATCCCAATATAAAAATCATTACAAATACGGGATGTAACACTAACATGTAGCAAATGTGACCTCTAATCTTGAAAAAGGTGTAAATATAGACTTTTTTGGGTCCACCTCGATTCTCTTTCTTAGGTTGAACTCTTTTTTATGGTTTAAATCGAGGTCCATGAGGATTCACTACAAACTTAGGAACTGGGTCCAGTGCGATATGAGATGTGGATGCACCGTCATAACCTATTCCTTCCATCTCCCTAAAACCTAAAGCGGGATTGAGGAGAACTTTTTTAGTCTTCTTAAATGTATCCTCTATAGTAACCTTGACCTCCCGAGCATGTTCAAGATCTTTCTTGAGTTGGAATATAAGGGCTTCAAGTTTCTTATGAGTCTCCACGGATGCTTGAAGATCTCTCGTAAAACTAGCCATTTTGTTGGTCAAGTGACCATTTTCTCTCTAAACTAAAACTTCTCTCCCCCAAAGAAACTCTCACTAAGGACTCGCTTTCTTTTGCCTCTCTCAACTCTTTCTCTAAAGATAAAACTCTATGCGCTAAACCTTTATTTTGTTTCTTCATTTTAAAGGACTCGGTGTAGAACTCAGCGTAAGCATGTTGAAGGTCACTTTCTCTCTCACTTAAAATTTCATCTCTCTCACTCTCTATAGAATGACTAAACTCAGTGACGAGGTCATCATATTTATAAGCTTCCTCATCGGTGTAAGGTGCACGAGATGTACTAACATAACTAGCCATGAACGCGGTGAAGTTACGTCCATGCAGTGATTCATCCTCGAAATTCACTAACTCGACATCACTCTCACTAAGAGTGACATTGAATGAAGCTTCGACATTTCTATTTAATCTCGTAGGAAATTTGTGAGCTTTGTGACCTTTACCCTCGCACTCATAACATCTCTTTTCATCTTTCTTAGGGTAATCATTTCTTTCGATTTCAAAAAAATTTCTTGCCTGATTTGTATTTTTTGTCTTTCTCGAAACTCTTATTTTATTTGGAAGTATATTATTTCTAAGTTTGAGGATTTTTTGAAATTTTTTGCAAAAGGGGGATAAATCATCCAAATCAAAATCATACTCAAAATCAAATAACACTTCCCCTTTATTTTTAGCGTGAACTTTTAATGCAATTCCCTTTTTTAGTTTTGAGAAACATGTCGATATCATACGTTTGAAGGTCTCCTATGAGTTCTTCTAACCTAAGCGTATCAAATATCCCCAATGAATTAAGTACGATAACCTTAGGAATAAAATGAGACGAAAGTGCTCTCAAAATCTTTTTAACTACACGCGTCTGAAGAATTTTCTCACCCAAATTAAACTAAAATTGACAAATGTAAGGATAAATTTCCAATTGAGTGAATTTGTAAGTACTGGCTTAATTTCAAAAAAAAATATTTGACTCATAGGATAAAAGTTTGTGACCTTTCAAGCCTATGACATTTGAGTTAAAGTCTTATTGGCCAAGTCTAACGAAGATCACATCATATGCATCGTTTCATGCCTTGTGTCGTCATCAACTTTCCAAGGATCTCTTAGGTATGAATGCATATGTTATATTGAGATTTGGAAATTTATTATTGGGTTTTAGAATTTTCATCAATTTTTTTAATTCATATTATCTAAAGATTTTGTTCTCAGACACCTTTCCTTAGAAACATCATAACTGAATAAAAAAAAAATCAGAAAAATATGAAACTGGAGGCCACTCGTTCGTATCTAAGATATATAGCTTCCCAATGGGATGACTTCCTCGTTCAAACGAGATACTAATGTCATTCGAACGACCATGTAAATGAGATGCTTTTTTACTCGTTGAATTCTCGTTCGTTATGTCAGTTGAACGAGTTTGATTTTTCGTTCGAACGACCTGATAGTTTTTCTCCCAAAAGTGATAGGTTTTATTAGCTTTTCCCCATTACTCCCACTACTTTTTCCCAACCATTTATGTAGTGCGAGAGTGCATTTTTCCAGATGACTTTTTCTAATTTCAAGAGAGAGAAACCTTTATGAAAATTCCCTTGAGTTTTTGTGAATTTTTAATGGTTTAATCTTCAAAACGAAACCAATTTTACACCCAATTCGTTTGTATGATCCAAGTTTCTACATAATATATGTTTTGAGATCATTGTTTTGGCACCGTGTTTGTTTCATAAATTTCTACGGATTATTTTTCATGGAGGAGTCCGTGTTCGTTGGTGTACATATGGTGGACTCCGTGTGTTTGATGGTGACATTGCCCCATCGGTGGACTCCGAGACGTAGGTGTACTCCTGCGTTGTCACTAGGCAAAGGTGGAAGGAAGGAAGAACATCAAGGCTTACGAGGGCGTCAAGTCATTGTGTAAGTATTATGTCATGTCCTTTATAATTCCGTACTTAGTGAACTTGTGGTTGGACCATCCGAGGTTTTCCCCGTTGTGGGTTTTTCTCGTACATCGCGGCATTGTGGTTGTGTTAATTTTATCTTGTAAATTCATCTAGATGCTTGCTTAGGTTTAACAAGATAAAATTTGTTCTAACCACAAAAGGTTATTTAATTGGTTTTTAACTAAATTGGGTAATTTTTGTTTACTTTAATTCAAGTCGAAATTATTAATTTGGAAAAATTCATGTTAATCTTAAATTAAACATGTTTTCATTTGGTTTGTGCATATTTCAACTTGAATTGAAGTTGCATTTAAAATGAGAAAATTTAATTTGAAAACAAATTTAAAATTAGAAATATTCGGTGAACCATCCCTTTAGAACTTAAAATTTTGAATTTTCTGTCCCTAACAAGTGGTATCAGAGCATATATTCATAGAATTTCCGCATTTTCAAATTGGTATCAGAGTATATCTTATAAGTTAAGGAAATTTCGCATCTTATAAGTGGTATCAGAGTGGGAACACTAATTTATCGTGTTAGGTCCTTTAGGTTTTAATATGAAAAATTTATCAAGTTTTAGGTTTCCTATTTTTTATGGTTCCAGCTATGCATATTGGAAAGCACATATGAGGTCAGCACTTAAATCATTAGATAAGCGGGTTTGGTTATCGATCATTAAAGGGTGGTCCCCACTAACGTGTTTAGTAGGATAAGTTGGAGTTCCTAAACCCGCAGGAAGATGGAGTGAAGATGAGCTTAAGCTATAGAATTTAAATTCTCGAGTTCTAAATGCTCTTTTTAGTGTGCTCACACTTGAGGAGTTTCGTCGGATTATGACGTGTGAAATGTCTAAGGAGGCTTGGCACACACTCCAACTCACCCATGAAGGTACTAATGACTCTAAGGCTTCTAAACTCTAAAACCTTACCATTGAATTTGAAACCATTCAGATGTTAGAAAGTGAGACTTTTGATGAGTTATATGCTAGATCATCCGATATTGTGAATTCATCTATTATTTGGGAGAAAGGATACCCGATAACTGTGTCATAAAGAAAATTTTTTAGGTCATTACCCGAATGTTTAAATCCAAAAGTGACTATTTTAAATTCTTTAGACACTTTAAACTCTACAAAACCTTAAAAGCTTGTAGGTAACTTACAAACCTCTGAACTTGACATGTTTACCTTAAAGGATGTGATGGAGAAAGAAAAGGGTATAGCTTTGAAAGCTCGGAAGGAGGAAACACTTGTTTCAGATGATGAGTTTGACATCGACTCCGATGATATGGCTATGTTTTCTAAGAAGTTTAGAAAATTTCTTAAGATTAATAAAGAGAATATTCAAAATGATTATAATAAATTTGAAAAGTCCAAGTATAACAAAGTCAATAAACTCCCTAAAAATCGTAATGATGATCTTAATAGGGATGCGTCGAATAGATGTTTTGGTTGTGAGGGTTATGATCATAGGGAATTAGAGTGTCCCACTAAACTAAGGAACGAGGGCAATAAACTAATTTTACATAATGCCACCCTTAGTGATAGTGAATCGAAAGAGGGACCCGATTCACCCATTGAGCGCAACTTCATCGCATTCATGGCTAGTCATGTGAGCATTGATAATGAATTTTCCCATAAAGATATTTCTTTACATGACACTTACAAGGCTATTTTTGTGAATCCCATCTGTTTGATGATAGATAGAGTAGATAAGAGAATGAGAATGAAGAGGAAGAAGAGGAGAGTGAACTCCAAGTTGCCTTTCGTGAGTCATAGGCGAAATCGTTGAAATTGAAAAAGGCAAACTTAAAGTTGGAAGCTAGAATGAGAGAACATGTCGTAGGTTGTGATGGAAGTGTTTTAATTGAAAATCTTAGGGCACATGAGAGAACTCTTAGAGAGAAGCTAAAGTACGTTGAAGGTGAGAGAGATAGTGTTCGAGGTTTGATGGAGGCTATGAAAAAATAGCTTTTTTTTAGCTCAAAGAGACTAGTAGTTTGCTTGAGTCTTGAATAGTGGAGATTGAAGAGATATTAAGAGACTCGAGTCGTGTGAAGTTTGATTTGGAGACAAGGTCCGAAAAATTGGATAAGATGTTAGGGACCGTTTAAATAAAAAATAACAAGTATGGTATTGGCTTTCATACTCAAAATGGTTCTTCTAATAAAGTTGAAACCATAATTTTGAGAGAATAATCTAGGAATGCTAGAAAAGGTCAACCCTTAGGTAATAATTTTCATCGTGTTTTTACTTGCACATATTGTGGTAGGAAGGGTCACCTTAGGAGGTTTTGTTTAGATCTAAGAAATTGTCATAGGAAGTCCAAGTGTAGAGCCACTAATGTCACAAAACCTGAGAGCGTCATTTTACACCTATGTGGGTTAGGAGATTCGATTTGGAGGTTTTACATAATAGGCTTTATGATTATCATTTGCTTGCACATGATACTTCCCATGCTAAATCTAAAGGTTGAGTGTATTAGCTTTGTTTACATACACTAGATGTGCTTCATGATACTTTCTTGCTAGTTGTATGTTTGGTTGTTATATTCTAGTCTATGATTCATCATATATATTTTGCTAGAATTATGACATGTGTATCTTTTGTATTTTAATTTTTTAATTTATTGGGTTTTATTCAAAAATACAAAAAGATTTTGTTTTTTCTTTTGAGTTATCCTTATTTTAATTTTAAAAAGAAAAATTTAACTCAAAAAGATTTTTTTGTGTATATTTTAGTTTTACACATTTTGTGTGGCATATCCTTATGTTTGAATCCTATATCATTCCATGTCTTCATGTGGCTAGAACTTTTGGTTATGAATTTCAATTCTTAAATTGTTCTTTATCAGGCTTGCATGGAGAAGTTTAACTTTGACTTGCTTAATGGAATCTCTTTGTTTATCCCTCCACACACACATGCAAGAGCTCTTTTAAACTTTAACTTCACATGTATGTTTAATCCAAGTGAGATGTTCTCCCATCAATTTTGTCATCGCATATTATGCGACTATGGAGGATTTTTGCATGTAAGAACTGTTGCCCAGATTGAGAAAAATAGATAAATAATTATCCGGTAAAGCTTTGTTTAGTAATGGAATCGGGCGGCGAAATTTAAGTTGACTTTGCGTGAAAAACCACCATTGAAAAAGAGCCTAAAAAGTCTGGCATTGAAAAAAGTAGCGAAGGCCAAATAGTTTAGTTTGTTTGATCTTTCAAAATAAAGAACTTCAAAAAATTTACGAAAAGAAAAGAAAAGAAAATATGTAATATGTTTATCTTTAAAGGGTATTTAGTTGAAGATCAACGGGTTTGCACAATGAATCTTAGTTATGCTTATTTTTTCATGACACTATTGATTTGTAGAATTATCAAAACTCTAGGCTTATGTGCATTGTGCTTGTTCGTTCTTTGAGTTCACGTTATCTTGTCACATGAGGCTAAATATTAGTTGATAAAGTTTTGCAATAAAATAGAACTCGTTGAACATATTTAAGTGATTGGGTCAAAATTCTTTTCTCTCTAGTTCACACCCATTCATTATGTTTACCACGTGTTTTTTTTACACATTTATGCCATATGAGTGTGGAAAGCTTTTTGTGTTTAGTGTCTTGTGTTATATTTATACCTATGTATTATGTGCTTGTGCTTCCATGATATCTTTTTCATATTTATATATATATGGTATCATTTGTTTTTTATCCTCTTCTTTCACATCTAATCCATGTATATTTTTTGTTGATATAGATATCAATCTTGTTGTGACTTTTCATTGATAGTACATTCTAGTTGGTATTATTTTGCTATCGCGTCTTAGTTGGTCTCTATTGTTCTTTGTGTGGATTAGTTGCTTTGTTATTCTTGTATCACTATACACCATTTCATGATATACTTGTTTTTCCATTATGCTTGTCCCTTGTTTCATTTAGAGAGGTAATTGAATTAATCAAGGAGAAATGGGTTATTTTATGCACCTTAGTCTTTGTCTATTCCTGAACAAAAAGGAGGAGAAATGGTATCTAAACCTTTTTAATTGGGGAGATCTAACTTAATGGGAGGCGTCTTTCTTAGGCAGATAATGTTACACAAAGGGGGGGATTTAATATTTTTATATTCTCTATGCGTTTAATGGTGTGTTTAATTGTGCAGGTTTTCATCCATGCGGCAAAGTTTATTAATACAAAGCTTCTAACCATATGTGTCGGTCAAGCGTTTGTATTTTTATTTTTGGGTGGGATTTTGTCTTTTAAATGATCTTGATGACCCATAGGTTTTTTATTTTGGTTTTGTCCCGGAATAGGCAATGGGGGAGATATGTAAGGACAAATTTCCAATTAAATCAATTTTTAAGTGTTGGCTTAATTCTGGATAAAAATATATGAGTCGTAGGATAGAAGTTTGTGAACTTTCAAATCTATGACATTTGAGTTGAAGACTTTGAGGATAAATCTAACGAAGATCACATCATATGTCGTGTTTCTTGCCTTATGTCGTCATCAACTTTCCAAGGATCTCTCAGGTACGAATGAATATGTTATATTGAGACTTGGAAATTTATTATTGAGTGTTATTTTTTTTATTTTTTTTGAATTCATATTATCTAAAGATTTTGTTCTCGGACACCTTTCCGTAGAAAAATCATAACTAATTCAAAAAAAATAGAAAAATACGAAACTGGTGGTCACGCATTCATATCGAAAATATCTAGCTTTTCAAGAGTCTGACTTCTCATTCGAAATAGATACCAAGGTCGTTTGAACGAACCTCAAACGAGATACTTTTTTGCTCCTTGAATTTTCGTTCGGTGTGTCATTCGAACGAGTTTGGTTTTTTGTTCGAACGACCTAATAGTTTTTCTCCCAAAATTGGCATTTTTTTAATAGTTTTTCCCCATTACTCCCACTACTTTTTCCTGACCATTTATGTAGTGCAGGAGTCCATTTTTTCAGATGACTTTTTTCAACTTCTAAAGAGAGAAACCTTTAAGAAAATTCCCTTGAGTTTTTGTGAATCTTTAATGGTTTAATCTTAAAAAAACAAGTTTACACCAGATTCATTTGTATGATCCAAGTTTCTACATAATATATGTTTTGAGATCATAGTTTTGGCACCGTGTTTATTTCGTACATTTCTCCGAGTTATTTCTTGCAGAGGATTATGTGTCCGTTGGTGTACGTATAGTGGACTCCGTGTGTTCGACGGTAACATTACCCCATCGATGGACTCGAAAACGTGGGTGGATTCCTGCATTGTCACTAGACAGAGGTTGAAATAACAAAGAGTGTCAAGGCTTGCGAGGGCGTAGAGTCATTGTGTAAGTATTATGTCATGTCCTTTGTAATTTCGTACTTAGTAGACTTTTGGCTATGTCATCCGAGGTTTTTCCCGTTGTGGGTTTTTCTCGTACATCGTGGCATTGTGGCTGTGTTTATTTCACCTTGCAAATTCATCAAGATGCATGCTTAGGTGTAACAAGATGAAATTCGGTTTAACCACAAAAAGTTATTTAACTGGTGTTTAACTAAATTTGGTAATTTTAGTTTACTTCAATTCAAGTCGGAATTATTAATTTGGCAAAATTCATGTTAATATTGAATTAAACATGTTTTAATTTGGTACGTGTATATTTGAACTTGAAATGAAGTTTCATTTAAAAAGAGAAAATTTAATTCGAAAAGAAATTTAAAAATAAAAATATTTGGTGAACCATCTATTTAGAACTTAAAAAACTGAATTTTTCGTCCCTAACAAGTGGTATCAGAGCATATATTCATAAATTGTTTGCATTTTCAAATTGGTATCAGAGCATATCTTATAAGTTAAGAAATTTTGTATTTTTCAACTATGTCTGAAAATCGTGCATAAAACACATCAAAGGACTCAGACTCTAGCATGGTAATAGTCTTAAATTGAGTGGTGAGGTTCTGTAACTTAAAAGCTTTCAAAGGATTGGTACCCTCGTGAGTGAGCTCGAAGGTATCCTAAGCTTCTTTAGACATGGTGCACGTTATGATGCGGCAAAACTCGTCAGGGATGACAACTCCAGAAATGGCACTTAAGTCATGTGAGTTAAAATTACTCCATTTAAATTCCCCTTTTCTCCAAGCAGATATAGGTTTTGGACCGATAACATCGCCAGTGGTCAATGTGAGTGGTGTCCACCCTCTTTAGCACACTATCCAGACTCTTTCATCAATAGATTTTAAAGTAGCCATCCTCCTAGATTTCCAGTATGCATAAGTTGATCCATAAAAAAATAGCATCCTATTATACAAATTATCCATAAAATCCAAATTTTGTAAAGATCACCAATTAAAAAAATGATATCTAAATCTTTTTGTAAAAAGGATCACACAATATTTTAGTGCAACCACATTCGATACCAATTTGAGAATGCGAATTTTTTATATTTGTTCGTATCGTACGCCAAACACAAAAAAAAAATTCAACAAATTTTTTCTTGAATTAATTTAGTGTGCATGAAAGATGTAGTCCAAATTAAATATAGTAAACTAAAATAGTGAGCATGCAAAGAATTAAGGAAAAAATTATTTTGGGCAAAACCTCTATTTCAGCGTTGTATAAGATTTGATAGACACAATACGACTTACAGACTACTTAGCTCTCAAAGTATAACGCGCAGTTCTTCAAGTCTTCTACAGTAATGGCACAATCCACCACCGCCCACAAGAAGCAGTCTTCCTTCAGTAATCACCGATCAACCTTCTTCTTAAGTAGTAGATCCACTACTCCCCAAATCAGCAATATAAATAAACTATACAAGGTTTCTTGAACATGAAAGTGTTTTTATTGGTTTGATAAGGTGATCTAAAAATTTGGATGAAAATTGGTAGAGTTTAATCATAAAAGGAACTCTAAAAGGGTGTAAAAAAGTCTTCAAAATAGTTCTTTATGACTCTAATCCCGCATCTCTATTTATAAGGAAGTTTATTGCAAAAGGATAAATAGTAGAGATTTGTATCAGATTTAATTAAAAAATAAAATCTTGCATGCTCGTTCGAATAACCAGGTACCTCGTTCAAACAACATACCCTTTTTCATTCGATCACACTTCCAATGACATTTCGAACGATAGTCCAGTGCTTGATAAAAAGTCATCTCGTTCGATCGTGGGAACCTCTATTCTAATGACATACTCCATATTGTTTGAAAGACTTCCAACGAGACTTCGAACGACGTTCCAGAATGCACCAAAAGGCATCATGCCAGATTTCATTCGAACTATGAAACTCGCTTTGAAGACATAGTGTAACTCGTTCAAACAGCAAGCAAATCTCGTTCGTACGAGTTGTGAAAATTTCTAAAATTTTCTTAAAAAATATTTAAAAATATTTTGAAATGTAAACTCTTAAAAATATGTAAACCACTGAAAAATTAAAGGCTTTACCAAACTTCTATAACTCTTCTAAATATTGTTGAGATGAACTATTCTTCAATCTTTCAAAAGTCTTCAATTTTTTCTTTAAATGAGTATAAACGGTCATGATGGTGCAATGTATGTGTGAGAGGATAAGCGGAATAAAAATACATTAAGCAATTATAAAACTTGCTCTTACAACCTTATAAAACTCAAAATTTATCCTTTAAAGCGTGGACAATGAATTATTATTTCAAAGGCTCTAAACTTATGGGAACCAACAACGTTTGACATTTCGGGTAATGGACTATAATAGATTTTTAGGGCAAAGATAAAAGAAGAGAAGACTTGCCGCATGGAAGGCTTTTAATTAAGAAAAGGAGAAAAAAACAAAAAAGGGTAGATAGTGATACAAAAGAGTGGAGGGAAAAAGAAAAATTGTGGTGGATGAATAAAATGATAAAACATACGAGAAATAAACGAAGCATCGCTTGTTATCTTGACATGTGAAAGAACCATTGCACAAGGCTCAAGAGAAATAAAGTATCCCCAACATTGTTGCAAACTTTCGTTCTATAGAAAATGGTCTCAGAGCTTGTGAATCTCTTCATATGTCCTCAATTATTTGAGAAAGTAACTATGAGTCTAATATTAATTTATTTAATGAAAATAAAGAAACCCCCAAGTGCAATACCCATACTTAAAGTCATAGTGGGGCTTTATGTCATCCAAATTCAGCCAATCCTACACATACACACACACACACACACAAATATATATATATATAGGGAGAGGTTCACAAGTGAACCTAAAAGATGAATTTTTTAATGAACCTTAACAAAAAATACTTAACAATTAATTAATTTTAATTCCTATGATGTAATTGGTCCGCGCCAGCGACGGACACGTGTGTCGATTGATCCCCAACAATGCCCCCGCCACCCACCCACCCCGGCACCACCCCCACCCCACCCTACCCCCATGGCAGCCTTGCTGCCATAAGGGCTTCTATAAGGGCTGCCATGGTGACGGTGGTGGTTGGGGTTGGGGTTGGGGTTAGGGTGGGGTTGGGGTTGGGGTGAGGGTGGGGTGAGGGAGTTGGGGATCGATCGACACGCATGTTCGTTGCCGCTGGCGCGGACCAATTACAACATAGAAATTAAAAGTAATGAGTTGTTAGGTATTATTTTGTTAAGGTTCATTAAAAAGTTCATCTTTTAGGTTCACTTGTGAACCTCTCCCTATATATATATATATATAAGCAGTTAATGCAAGGCAAGTAGTCTAGTTTAGATTCCAATGGAAGAGGTTATTAGACAACTAAGCTATAAGTCTGAAATATAGGAAGGAATAAGCGGCTAAAGAACTTACTAAGACAAACAAGAAGATGAACCATGTATAGATAACCACTTATTTATAGAAGCTCCTCGATCGAGAAAAAGAGAGAGAGGGAGAGAGAGAGAGAGGTGAGTGATATATATTAAAATAAAACTTGGCTTAACATCCTTATTTACTTGTTATTGTTATATATCAGCCGAGTAGATAAATAAAAATATAATCAAATGTAAGAACTTGGATAAACAATAGAATCACACGCGCGCACGCACACATATACACACACACTCACATTTAAGATTTTTCAAACAAATACCTAAAATTTTAAAATAACTTAACGAACTAGAAAGGAACTTTTCAAACCAAATTAGGTACCTTAATTGAGCACCCAATTTAGGAATTTTTCTACAGGACATATATCCAACGCCTAAATGAGGCAAAACATGTGCTTTAATATGTTCACAGAAACATATGAAACTTAGGTACTTAATTCTAACAATTATGCACGTTAATCACCCAAGATAGACGGCTATTTTCCTAAATTACTCGCCTCAATGCTTCACGATTATAATGTAACGACTAGTTTTGTAAAGATCATTTTTCCAAACTTACGAAATTCCCCCCACCCCCACCCCAACAGCTAGTTTTCAACAAAACACTATAAATGCACATTTTAAGCTTTTATAAACATACCTTTGAGCATGAAAACACGCATCAAATAAACAAATAGTTCAAATTAATGGCTCTTTAATCTCCACTTGAACTTCAACACTCCATGAGACAAATCTATACAATTGTGTAATGGAATAACATTACAATAGATCTTTTAATTCAATCAAAGTTTGTCTATTTTCTTCGTACTTTGTTCATTCGATTTGTATTGTAAGCCTGACAGAGCCTTGGACGTGTAAAGCAAGGTGGTTAAAAACCTTGGTCGTACACATGGCAAGACCTTATTTGTCTTAAACGTGTAATTGCAAGGGTTTATCCTTCATCGTGCACATGTTCAAGGAAGTTACATCCTTGTAGGTTTGCTTTTAAAAAGGTATGTTTATAACACAAGATGAGTGGAAGATGCAAATTTATCATTCACACTTATATGCGGTGTCTGTCCCGCCTAAAGGATCGAGATATTTAAAATCTATGGGTACCAATGAGTCGAATCACGTAAAAATATCGACTTTGCAAGCTTTTTCTCTTTCATATATCTTTACATATACAGATTTACACTTAATTTGATTATACACAATTTATATTGCCTAATACACAAATTCATTACGTGATTCATTTCGTTATAAACATTACATTACATCACACAAAAACAAACTCGTATAAAAAATAAAATTTTCAAGAATTTACAAAAAAAAAACTAATTCACCTCACCCTTGGGTTAAATTATGACGCGACAATCTCACTCATTAAAAGTAGTGCATAATTCGATTCTTATCATATCATATCGTGTTTAAATACAACATTCTCTATACATAAGTATTTGTAATGTCTATGACCAGATTTATCGCTCATTAATGTTAGCATATCAAACTCATAAATTTTTACTCCCATCGAAGACTTGAATATTTTTATGGGGTCATGATACACTTTTACTAACTAGTAAAAGCACACGTCCATTGCACGTATGACTCATGTTCGAACCAAATTTATGTAAATTATGACTCGTTCGACGTAAGATTGACTTTACAATACCATAAATTTATAGCAATATGCACTTGGTTAAAGAAATTACCATGTTAATTGTGCTATTACCTTTTTGGAAAAAAATCTTACAAGAATTGGATCTAGGTTACACACTTTAAAGAATAATAAAAATTAGTGAAAACAAGTCATAGAAGTCTAGCCTTTTAAATTCCCTACTTTCTCGAGTTACATACTTCAAATAACAAATCTGGAAGAGATAAAACGTACAAAAAATAATTCAATTATATTTTAATTCTTTCAACATCATGAATTATGAAGTGTCTTGTTACACAATTGTATTATATCAAGGTTGTCACATCGTTTGTCTTTAATTGGTATCCATCCCAAATAAGAGGGGAAAATGTTGTCTAAAGAATTAATTACTTATGAAACTGCTTGTGCACTAATAAATTGTATGTATTACCAAACACACACTAATTTTTAAAACTTTCAAAATTTAATTAAATGACTAACCCAATTTATTATGCACCAGTTAAACCGAACATTGTGTAAAAAGTTAACCAAATTTTATCTTGACCTAAATTATGCATTTAGGCAACTATAACAAGAGTAAAATAAATAAATCACACAACATGTTGATGTCCGAGGAAAACCCACAACAGGAAAAACCTCGGACGACCTAGCCTCTCAGATTCATTATGATCTAGAAATTATACAAGGACGATAAATGACTTAAACAACCGACTCGACTCCTTCAAGCCTTGATGTTATCTTCATTCATTCGACCTTCTTCATAGCGGCACACATAAATCCACCCAAGAACAGCCACAATGCGTGCTCCTTATATGTCTCGGTATATACCAATCCTGGTTCAGTAAACTGTCACAGCAACACAGAGTCCACCGCGGTATACCACAACGGATACAAAATCCACCGTATGAAATAGTACACAATAATTATGAAGAGTAAACAAACTTTAATGGTCAAACAAAAGATCTCAAACAAGCATATTTTTATGAAACTTGGATCTCAAAACTATAAGGTGAAACTAGGGTCTGGAGGTTTTTTATTGATCTTAAGAAACTGATTTTGAAAGCCTTGAGAAGAGAAAACTGATATCAACCCTAATATATATATAAAAAACACAAAAAAAGAGGCAATAAAAATTTAGAGATAAGTCAAAATAAGAGGGATTACTCCACAAAAAACCCCAAATCTCTAACCCTAGGTTCTTAAACTAAAAAAGAGGTAAAAATAAGAGATAAGTCAAAAATAAACAAGTCTTTCTTTATATAGAAAGTTGGGAATTGAATAAATCAAAAATAAAACAAAACGAAGGAAACAGCAAGCGTCGAAAATAACAGGGGGTCGGTCGGCCGGGAGGTCAGGGTGGGTCGATCGGGAAGAGGGTAGAGATTCCACTGCATTACTCGCATGGCAAAACTGAGAATCCAGGTCGACCGGTGGGGCAGGGTCAGTCGACCGGCGACGCCAGACCCGTTTTTGTTCATTTATGTTCAAACAAGGACCACCTCTTTCCTTTTTAGCCGAGACATGCTTGGATCTTTAATGGATAAAGATGCTCACCAATTAAGCTCAAGATCAATTTGACATTTTAGACCTGCTTGCAATTTTGGGGTCAGGACAAAGATGTCATTTATTTATTTATTTTCCTTTTTGTAATTTTCTTATATTTCCCCCCGCTTAAAGGCACGTACCATCTTCCTTAGGACTCGGATTCACGCATCGTTCGCGGCCACGCGAAGCATATTTTGAGGGCCACAACTTTCATGAAGACTTTGGGCAAAAATCCCAAAGTGTGAAATGATTTATTTGCCCCTGAACGTGCAAATGTCAACGAATCTTTTCCGGAATGCAACCAAACTTCACACTAAGCACCTTAATACCTAAAAAACTCAATAATACGTCAAATAACATGTTAGTATATAAAACAGAGGTTATCTAGTTATCGAGCATAATGATAGGAATTAAAGCACCCAAGAGGGCTAAAATGCATGAGTACAGAGGGTATATATGTGCATAATTCGGGAAATTACACATTGCTAGTCCCCAGCAATGGAATTCAAAGCAACAAGAACTATAAGAAAACCACAAGACAGGAGATATATACAAAAGAGATAAAATCCACTTTCGCGGGCGAACGACTACATTTCGCTTATGCAATAAGTCGTTAAACCCTGAGGTTACCCTAGTGGACGAGTATCGTCTCGTGAGAGTTTTCATGGATGAAACCCACAAACATCATATGTTTTCCTCGAAATGTATGCCCAGTCACATGCGATAAGCCCAACAATAATGAAAAAGATTTCAAAATCGTTATTAGCAAAGTGAATGAATTCACACAAAAGTCCGTATTATTAACATTATAGAATGAACTTTATAGAATTGAAACCTTAAAATGTGGGAGGGGAGCGAGCACATGCAAAGTATGATTTGGCAAAACTTATATAAATCAGATAATATATATTAAAGCGTGCATATAAGTCAATCCTCACTGGATATTACACTTAAAAAATGAAATCACTATGAATGGGAGGTAATACACGAGACATGCGGGCATAACTAGTACATGTAAATGGAAACTTGGTCGCGCACATGTCATCAAAGAAGAACGCTATATATATAAAATGAAAAACATGTAATCTCAATAAAAGATACCGTCATTAAAGGAGGCAAAATGTATTTTCACAGATTGTAAAAAATATTTAAAGTTTTGAATTGAATCACCCTAAGATCACATAGAACTTTATAGGGTTGTAATATAGGTTTGGGGTTAAGGTTGTGAAATGAAAGGACTATGTACGAATTCAAAGTGTTCGGAGATAAAACCTTGGGATAATGGAAAATGCGGCCAATTACAAAATTAGAATATGATTCCATAACAAGCATTAAATATAACAACGGGGAGAGTAACAAAGCTTATTGAACACAATACACAACATAAAAAATTTCTCTTTCTTTTATTTTCTTCTTGCTTCTCTCCTTTTCTTTTGTTTTCTTTTGTTTTCTACTTTTTATTTTTCTTCTCTTTTACACTAATTTATTTTATTTACTTTTCTCACTCTCACATGCTTAATTGCAACCACATAACCCTAACATCATTAAATCCCAAGTATCATTCCAAACAAAGGTACGAAAGGTCATATATAGGGCTTATAACTCCAAAGTGGAACTGGTTATGGGATTTGAGGTTATGAAACGAAAGTCTATATTAAGGCTTAAAGGGGTTGACGAGGGAAAACTTTTAAGGTGAGGTTGAGGTCAATATGGGCGATATAACAAAGATGGTCTGTGATCATTTCCTAAAGTTTATGCGATTCTCGAGTCAAAACAAACTTTGAAAATTATTCTCAAGTAACACATTTTATATACAAACTATATTAATGAACGATCAATGAAAGAATAGTGAGATTACCAACGACTATAACGTTTTCAAAGAGGAAAGAGAAGTGTATAACACTCACAAATGAAGAAAAGCCCAAAGCTCACTAGGTGTAAGTATATACAATGCAACAAAAGATTACCGGGTTATAAAAATCTTAAACCAAATCAATAAAGCAAAAAAAGTGCATGTGCTCAAGGAATTAAAGTTTAATTCATGATGATATTCATAATATCAACAATGGAGGACAAAAGTCTATAAACTTATAAAATCAAGAGCATGCATCATGGAATTGTCTATTGGATTAGGCAATTATTAAAATTTAGCATCGAAAACAAAGGCAAAATTCCCAAACAATGAGAAAAAAGAAAGAAAATCTTTTTGAATTTTTTGCAAGAAAAACATGCTGGGAAAGAACATATAATCAAATCAAATAAACTACCAATGAATGGATAGAATATCCCACACCCCCAACTTAAAACTTGGCATTGTCCTAAGAACCAAGTTAAAGAGAGGAAAAGAGCGATATTACCCAAAATGGGGCGATCTCGTGAAAGTCCATGTTCAATGATTCTACAAAACATGTTAGTACCAAGCATAACAAATAACAAATAACAAAAACTTAACTAACTACACTGGATAATAAGTAAGAATTAAGAAAAATAAGGAAAATTAAAACTAACAATTTACAACCTACAATTTTAACTTCTAACTAACATACACTAGAAGTTGAATTTTTTGTGGGTCCACCCAAAATACGATTTGAATTTGGAGGATGAATGGGGGGCCCTCCCTTTCATGTATACCTTCCGAAAAATAGAAATTTGATTCAAACAACGAAAGGCATGTGTAAGGCGAAAGAAATTAATCAATACTAATAAAAAAATTTGGAGGGATGCTGGGGGATTTGGATAAAATGGGTGGCAAGAACATAAGGGGACAAAAAAGACAAAATTTTCTCCCAAGTATTTTTCAATTGGAATGGGAGGTGGCACACATGGAGGCAAATATGCCTTCATGGAAAGCAGCTCGTGCAAGTAATCATCGGCGATGAAAGGGTTAAACGTTTTAAAGTTCGAAACCGATTCATAGGGTACTTGTATCGGTTTGACAATATAGAATAAAGATGGGGACGAGAGAAATTCAAACTCAAGAGATGAGTCATCATCGCTCGAAGATTGAGTTTCGAAGGAAATAAGATCATTTTCAATGAAATATTCTTCTTTGGGGGGCAAAGAAGAAATCATTTCTTTGCAAATGGATTTCTTCCTTATTTTCACTCTCTATTATACCATGGGCCAAGTGAAGAATGGTTTGTTCCAAAGTAAGCACAAAATCCTCATTTTGTTTAAAACATTCCTCGACTTCAAAAGTCTCGAAAGAAAAATCACCATCGGATCCAAGTAATAAATCTAACTCATGCTCCCAACAACAATTTTCTTCCCGATAATGATTCTCAAATTTTTTATTTTAAAGATGGCACAAGCCCTCACCGAAAGTCATAGGTCGAGGCAGGGATTCTTGCAAATGAGAATTTTTAAAATCATCCTCAGAACTACTATCAAAATCATTAACATAAGAATTTTGAAAGCTATTGCAATTTGTTTCAACATTCTTATCATAAGGATCTTGTGGCCCACAATCGTAATAAGCATTCTCAAAATTCCCGTAATCCATAACTTGACTTTGGTAATACTCATCCAAAGACATTTTAGATGTTTCAATTTTTTGGGTTTGTAAGTATTGATCTAAAATCATATGCATAGGGGGATTTTGAGAATTATCATTATGATTACCGAAAAAATTAGAATAAGGCATGCTTACCCCAAAGAAGGCTCAAGATGGCAAATTCCACAAAGTGATGTGCGACCGAAAAATTCAAGCGTTTCTTGGCGCTCAAATGTAAAAATCATACAAAAATACTTAACAAAAAATACAAATAGAAAAGAAAATATTATGAAATACTAAATCAATTAAATTCTAAAACAAAAAAGTCACCGCCAACAGCGCCATTTGATAGAAATGGGATGACTGTGGCGCAAGTTTATGAAGATATACGTCAGCCGTTATACTCGGCTCCCACCAGTATGCAAAAACCTAAACTATGACTACACTCTTTTAAGGGAGTACAGCGACCAGTCTGGGTTTTGCAAATCCACAGAGACAAGTTGCTAGAATTATAGTGGTTTAATACTTCTAAATAAAAGTGTAAAATATACTTTTAATAAAAAGATAAAGATAATCTAGGCATGTGTATGTTAAACTAAGATTAACAAATGGAATAAAAACTATGGGTTGCGACTAATATCCCTCACCTCGAGTTAACTAGTGTAAATGGTTACATGGGTCTACAAATTTAGTAAGATAAAGTCTCATTTCAACAGTTAATCAAATCTAGAGTTGTCACCCCCTAAATCATCATAAAAGCCTAATATGATTTTAGCGTTAACAAATACCTCAAGAATTACACACGCAAGGTCGTAAATACGGAGCATACATGATATACCACGTTAAATCTCCAAGGCATAATAACAAGGACAACCCAGTCGAATTAAATGAATAAAAACCATCACCAAAGCAAAGCAACTAAATCAACCCAAGGTGAGTTCAATCAAACACAACCTAAACTAAGCTAGCCACTAAGCATGATAAAATACATAAATTAAATCAACTAATTAATTAAAGCACACAAGAAATAAATTAACTACAACAATTTATCTAGGCATGAAAATTGATAATAAAGCATGAAAAATAAAGGAATACAAAGCTTAAATTAAAGAAAAGAAGATGAATAGTAAAGCTATTACATTAATGGGTGAAAACCCTAAAGAAAATGGAGGAGAGGGGTTATTCCACAAAAAAACCCAAATCTCTAACCTTAGGTTATTAAACTAAAAAAGAGATAAAAATAAGAGATAAGTCAAAATTAAATAAGTCTTTCTTTATATAGTAAGTTGTGAATTAAATAAATCAAAAATAACACAAAAGGAAGGAAACAGCAAGCGTCGGAAATAACAGGGGACCGATCGACCGGGAGGTCAAGGTCGGTAGACCGAGAAGAGGGTAGAGAGTCCACAACATTGCTCACACGGTAAAACCGAGAAACCAGGTTAACCGATGGGGAAGGGTCAGTCGACCGGCGGCGCCAGACCTGCTGCTGTTCAATTATGTCCAAATGAATACCACCTATTTCCTTTGTTGTCGAGACCTGCATAGATCTTTAATGGCTAAAGATGCTCACCAATTAAGCTCAAGACCATTTTGACGCTTTAGACCTGCTTGCAATTTTGGGTCCAGAACAAAGATGTCATTTATTTATTTGTTTCCTGTGGCCATCCCTGATCCTCGGGGCGGGCGGGCGGCGTGAGGGAGGATCCTAGGTCCCGCGTATCCCTCTCGGGAGCGCTTCGGTCGGCGTCATTTGGGTGAGGTAAAAAATGTAGAGAGATTAGAGTCGCCAGTCTATTTTACTCAAAACAAACAAAAGAAAAGGGGAAGCCATCCCGAAGGATAGCATCCAAAGACATACTTGTGCATACGAAAGCAAAATGATTCGAGAAGGGTCCGAAGGCTAAGTTACGAAATGGGAAGGTGTTAGGCACCCATTCCGCCCTTTTGGTCTCTCATGGGTTTTTGTTATTTTCCTTTTATTTTCCCCGTGATGTGTGTGCATGTGTATATATAGTGGAGATAGGAATCATCGACTTGTATCATGGAAGAGGTAAAGCGAGTCATCCGTAGGAAGGTGTAAAAATAATATTAGAAAATAGGATTTACGCGATTATCCTTACGTTGACCATTATGATGGAACGATAACGTATGTGTAATAATACGCCACTAAGAACAAATATATGTATATATATAATATAAGAGAGTGGAGTTTAGAGAAAATAAAAAATGAGAGAAAAAGTAAAAATAGGACTCGAGTCTCCGGTTTTACCCCGAGACGCCTACATAGCCTATAGAGGCATCAAAGTCCACATAGTTCGCATGAAAAACAAGGGGTGGGGTTTATCCCATAAATCCAATCGGTGGATTCTCTTATTTGTGTGTGTGTGGGTAGAAAAAGTGTTTTAGTTGTGAGAAAAATATAAAAAAAGTGTGAGAATTCCCGTTTGGAATTTATGAGCAAACTCTCTTTTTCTTATTTTTTTGGGTTTTTATTTAAATGAAAATAAGATATGTGCAATAATACTAAATAAAAAAGTATATTAGGATGTGTGAGATGAGATAAAAAAGTGCTAAGTAATAAAACAAAGTTATTGCAAATTTATGAGAATTTAAGGAGAGTGTTGAGAAAATTGGACCTTATTGAAGATCTTGATCTTGATCTTGAATGTTGGAGAGCAGCCCTTAGACTTGGATGATGACGGAGGGTAGTGAATTCACCAAGTTTGATGAAAAGTGAAGGTTGGAAAGGGATTTGGGTGTGGAAACCACGCTGACTTCGAGAGAGGTTTTCTGGATTTGCTGAGAGTGATATCTATCAGATCTGGGATCTTTTTGCAAGTGAGGTCAGGCCTCCTTTTTATAGGTCGAAAAAACCTTGTTCTTGCCAATCGACAACTGCGTTTAGGCACACTGCCGATAGGCATGATCTGGGACCTACCGTTTGGTAGTGTCTTTTAGGCCTTTTCAAAAAATTGGCCGCAAAACACAAATCGTTGATCTGAATCGCGCGCGGGATGGACCATTAGAAAGGTAATTCAGAGACCTTCAAAAGTCCTTTGGACTACTCCCGAGTTTGGGAGTTGACTTTGGGTCAAATATGGCTCGAAAGTATTCGTCAGTCTATTGGACGGGAAATCGTCGGACGCAAACGAATCGTTCGTCCGCATGATAAGTTCGAATCGCGCATGGGGTGGACTGTTGGAAAGGTTAGGAGGTGTAATTCGACATTCTAAAGAGTTTGATCAGGTTCAGGGAGTTGACTTTGATTAATCGGGCCTTGGAAGCATTCGATAACCTTTCAGAGTAAAACAGATCGTTTGTCATCGTAAATCGGAATCGTGCACGGAATGGACCGTTGGAAAGGGGTTTCAGTGCCCTTCGAAGATTCATTCAGTCTCAATCGAGTTGAAGAGTTGACTTAGGTCAAAAAGAGCCCGGGAGCGCTCGGTGGCCTCTTAATTGAGTTTCGAAGGAAAATAGGTCGTTTGTCCGCATGGTAAGTCAAAATCGCGCACGGGATGGACCATTAGAAAGGGGTTTCAGTGCCCTTCAAAGATTCATTCAGTCTCGATCGAGTTGAAGAGTTTGACTTTTGGTCAAATGGAGCCTCGGAGTACCCGATGGCTTTTAGGTCAGTACTCGGGGTATGACCTGGGTATGTAGTGATGAAGGGAGGTGCTAGGGACCTAAGGAGAGTTTAGAGTATAACAGAATGGGGTGTCTATAGATCCCCTCGACGGGTAACTTTGGAACGAACGATAACCATCGAATAGACAGCGCATGATGCTTTTAAGGGAGGATGACCAATTCAGAGGGTCGAGGCCGATTCTGAGGACCTACAGAGTGTGCTGGGGATAACCAATTCTGTGGGTAGAAGCCAATTCTGCGGGCTTGAAGATGAGATGACCAATTCTGCGAGTCAAAGCTAATTTTGGGGGCTTAAGTTGAGATGACCAATTCTGCGGGTGGAAGCTAATTCTGTAGGCTTAAGGTGGGATGACCAATTCTACAGGTCGAAGCCAATTCTGAGGGCTTAAGGTGGGATTACCAATCCTGCGGGTCGAAGCCAATTCTGCTGGCTTTAGGAGAGATGACCAATTATGCGGGTCGAAGCCAATTCTGTGGGCTTAAGGAGAGATGACCAATTCTGCAGGTCGCAGCCAATTCTGCGGGCTTAAGTAGGGATGACCAATTCTGCAAGTAGAAGATAATTTTGTGGGCTTTAGTTGAGATGACCAATTATGAAGGTCGAAGCCAAATCTGCGGGCTTAAGTAGGGATGACCAATTCTACGGGTCAAAGCCAATTCTGCGGGCTTAAGTAGGGATGACCAATTCTGTGGGTCAAAGCCAATTCTGTGGGCTTCAGTAGGGATGACCAATTATGCGGTTCGAAGCCAATTCTATGGGCTTAAGTAGGGATGACCAATTCTGCGGGTCGAAGCCAATTCTGCGGGCTTAAGTAGAGATGACCAATTTTGCGGGTCGAAGCCAATTCTGCGGGCTTAAGTAGGGATGACCAATTCTGCGGGTCGAAAATAATTCTGCGGGCTTAAGTTGAGATGACCAATTCTGCGGGTCGAAGCCAATTATGTGGGCTTAAGTAGGGATGACCAATTCTGCGGGTCGAAGCCACTTCTGCGGGCTTAAGTAGAGATGACCAATTCTGCGGGTCAAAGCTAATTCTACGGGCTTAAGAAGAGATGACCAATTCTGCGGGCTTAAGTTGAGATGACCAATTCTGCGGGTCGAAGCTAATTCTGTGGGCTTAAGGTGACGATCCAAGACCGAGGTCAATTCTGACCTAAAGAGAGTTGTACATTTCCTTCGGGAAAATTAGGGATTTTGTTGGGGATAAAAATTGGATTTTGGGTTCCGCTGGGGAATATAGAATGAGCTGGGAAAAATGTAAAGTTTCCTTTGAAGACATGACTTTCTGTAGTTCCGCTGGGGAAATTACCTCGTGATGTTGTTTTGAGCCGGGGAGATTTATCTTGTGGTTTTGTTTTGGGTTGGGGAGCCGATTGCTGGGGAAATCTTTTGCATCATCTGAAGGAATAGCCAAAATTCCACTGAGGATGTGATTAGGTGGCACAGGGTTTGGATGTATTGCTTTGGGGAAAATTGATACCTTTGGGGTATAAGGGGTGGTCTTTAGAGATCCTTCGGGGATGTTGCCGGGAGGAGTTTTACTTGGTTTTTCGAAACTCTGCTGGGGAAATAGGGGTTTCGCTTGAGGGAGTAAAAAAATTTCTTGGTGAAAATATTTTAAATCCTTCCTGGAATTTTTAGGAATTTTCTGAGGATTTTTCAGGGTTGTCTAGTATTTTCTGGGAATTTTTGTACAAAATTTTAAGGGGGTGCCGATCGGCATGGTTCAGAGGGTGTCATTCGGTAGTGGCACGAACTTTTGGACTTCCTCGAGAAGGTAAGGGGTGAGTGTCGATTGGTGGGTGGGGTCGGCGCTTAGTGACGTAGGGAGGATAGTTTTTGGGGATTCCATTCGGTTGTCCTTGCTGAAGGATGTTTTGCTGAGTAGGGAGGTTGATTTGGAGGACGGGCTACAGGTGAGACAGATGGCCCGGTTACTCATTTTGCTGGTGCTAGGAGGTTTCATGGTGGCGTCGAGTGGCGAAGTCGTCTATTTGTGGTTCTTACCGTATTTGAGGATATTTTAGAACATCCCTCTCTATGATTGGGGGAGTCTGACTTTGGCAACCCTCTATTTTTCTTTGGATGGATTCAGCCGGTGCTGCTGGCAAACTTTTACTGGAGCCACGTATCTTCTTGAGGTATTTATCAGTTTGCGCACTTTCCTTTCATGCATTCGCATTTTCCTTATGCGTCTCCTTTTGATTATGAATTCTTGTCTTTGGCAGACGTGGTTCTATGAGGTGATTGGGTGCAATACCCAGCTGATTGCCCTGAAGGACGAGACTGTTGGGGACTTCTGCCGATTGTATCTATGGCGGAAGGCTAATCGGCAGTCGAAGGGATCTCTCTCTTTGGAGGCGGTGCGTCAGATCTTGAATGGCCTGACAAGTGGTTGGGTAAGACTCTTTCCTTTAAGCCTTGATTTTTGCATGATTTGATTCTGTATTGACTTATGCCTGCCAGGGATTTCCAGGTGACTTTTTACCCTTAGGGGACAACCATTCAGGATACGGGGGCGACTGGGGTGAACGCTCATATGAGGCATTTGCTGGCACATGAGTTTGGCCATTCTTAGTATCTCAGGGAGAGGGTGGTTCGACAGATTATAGAAGAGGTGGTGGTGGTTCCACCTACGCAGCCTCCTACGTCTATGAGGCGGGAGTGGCTGTTGCCGGAGGATGCGAGGATTGCGGCGATGATCGGTGAGTCCTACCTGTTGTACACTGATATGGCTACACCGTATGACTATATGGACTTTTTGACGAGCTGGTTGATGGAACCCAGCATATTTGATGCCTTGCCTTTCCCTCCTATGGGTTCAAGTCGGGCGGTGATATCTGCGGCGGCGGTGACTCAGAGGTTCCTTTTGTGCGATTGTACACTCCTTTATATAATATTCGGTGGGCTGATGGAGGGATGGTGCCTATATTTCACCGTCCTCATGCGATGAATCCAAAGGAGTTGGGTTTGACAAAGGAGGTCCTTCATCCTGCGATATACCTTTTTCCTCTTTTTGGTTCCTTTTCTGTTTTGATCCTTTCTGCTTGATACTGGATATCTTCTGCAATCGCCCATATTCGGGATGCGGTCCCGATTCCTTCTTGTTTGGTGTCGTCTGCTTCGTCCGAGGAGGACTCTGGCTCGGGTAGTGGTGGTGTGTCATCTCGTCATAAGGGGAAGAGGGCGCGTCGCAGGGATGGACGCTCTTAGGGAGAGGGGTGAAGGGTAGGTGAGAGAGATAAAATGTGGGTTCAGGCTGAGTCCCGTTATTTTTTTTCTTTTCTTTTATTTCCTGCAAAATTTGATATAACACAGAAGAATATATATATATATATATATATATATATGCAATGGGAATTTTTTATTATCTTTTGTTAATGATGAATGAGTGAATGCATGCACAAACACTTTTTACTTTGCTACTGAGACCGTAAAAAGAGACATTTTTAGGATTTTGAGGAAAGTTTTTTTTTAAATTATACAAGGGTGGAAGGGGATTTTTGAAATTCTGTTGAGAATATCAATTTTATTTTTATTGGATTTTTCTGATTTTGATAAAAAAGGACAAAAGGAAAATTTCCGAAAATGGGGGGTTGTCGATCGGTAATCCCCTTGTCCTACCTATCGGTAGTCAAGTCCAGTCCCATCAATTCAAAGATTTTGATTAGTGCCCTCTTTAGCCTCTTGTACTTTGTGGGGTAGGATTCCCTCCGATTTCTACAGGGGTTATGTCTTTTGTGAGGGTTCTCAAGTATAAAAAGGGGTAAGGGTGGAGTGTTTTCATCACACCTTCACATTCTTACTAACTTGCCTACTATCTCTTAGTCCTACAAGATGTCTTTCCCTGATAGCATTGAGTTTTCTAACTACCTCAAAGCCTTGGAAGTGATGTGCTCTTATAATGTCGACTACGATACTTTCAACATGCGTCGAATCTCTTTGTGGCACAATCGGTCCACTGAGTGGAACATGTTGATGGCGGCGGTATTTCTATTTGGGTTGGATGAAGTTTATTCTACCTACAAGGAATTTTTTACCATACTGGGGATAAATCCCAGTGTTGCTGCGGCTTTACCCAAATTTTCCCATTCTCCCAGGGATTTTTTGGTCGGGCTTCTTCGTATTTTGCCTTCGGCGACTACATCACTGGTCGCTGGAGGAATGATCTCCCTACTGGTGGTGTTATAGTTCGTGCATTTACGGGAAGTAGGTGATGCTGGCTATGCTAGAGCCGTTGCTCTGGGCCTGGTTTCAAAATTACTACTGTTGATTAGGGAACTACTGGTGGATCCGCAACTTGCAGCCATTACTTCATGGATGTCATACTGTCGCAATCCTACGGTGGTGATACTGGCAGAGACCCTAAACGGTTTGGATTCCTGGTGAGAAGGTCGTTATGACTTCCTTCGGGGTAGCCCCATGATGTTGTTCATCTGGTTGTCTGAAAGACTCTGCCTGGTAACTCTTCCAGAATATCCTTTATCGGATGTACCCAACTTATTTTCGCGTCATTTCTTCAGTGTTAGCCTGGATATTGAGAGCAGGGAGAATTTTCTTGTGGAGCATGGGGCTCGGAATCTATACTGGTTAGTGCCTTGGTAGGGACAATTTCTGCCTGTTCTGAAGCTAGGAGAATACCCGTATGTGCGGTTGGTTGGCTCAGACATACCTCTTTTTATTTCCCTTGGCGACTTTTACACCAATTTGGCTGGGCACAGGTCGTGCCACCTTGGACACTAAATTTCTTTCCGGTAGAGGATTTAATCGAGCGTCTGCGCCTACGACTTGGCTCTCTGTGTGAGAGTTAGCGTCCATCGACCCGTCCCTCTCAGTCTGTTGGGAGAGTTTGGCATATCCCTGGGGATTATATGAAGTGGTTGTGTAGGAGAGTAATTAGCAAGATGTTGGCAGTGGAGACTGGAGAAAAGTGGTTTATCTCTTTTAACACCATAGAAGGAGTTGTTGTGGTTTTTTCGAAGCTGGTTCGAGCTTATCGGTCCATGGAATGTCTGCGACACTCTGTTCATGCAGGGGAAACTTGGGGACCCTAGGATGTATATGATGATGACAGAGCAGGCTCCTCTAGTAGCTGTGGATAGGACTCCTAGAGGGTTTATTGTGTAATGGGGGATAAATGTGGGAATTTTATTTTGGCTTTTTTAGGAAGGTAAGGGAAGGAAGTTATCCGTTCCTTTATGTAATATGTACCGTAATTTCTTATTAGTGAAATAAACAAGTTTCTTATCATCCAGCTGTGCCCTTTGATGAGTTTTGTGTTGTTTGAATTATCTATACCGATCGCTAAGGCATACATAATCCTTTTGTTCAAGTATATGTTAGAATGGACTGTCGTTCTCGGAGATAAGAAAATAATAGTATTTTGTGAAAAAGAAAGGGTCGTGCTCATGTAAGGTGTATGGGCTTCCTACGTACCTATGGGGATTTTGAAAATTTTTAATTTTGTTTGAAAATGATTTTTGCAGAGGATCGGGCCCACGTAGTTCTGGGCAGAAGGAAATGAAGAGATTTTTTTTAGAATAGAAGGGAGACGAGAAGAGTCGTAGCATGCCAAGATTTCAGACTCGAGGTAGAATTTCTTGAGACGGTCCAGGTTGACTGGACGAGCCATCTCTTCCCCATCTAAGTCGGTGAGCATGGCGGCACCGCTGGACAAGATCTTTTTGACAATGTAGGGATCGCTCCAAATTGGTTTAAATTTCCCTCTAGGGTCCCAGATGGGTTCTATGATTTCTTTAAGGGCGAGGTCCCCTTCTCAGACACTGTGGTCCTTGACTCTCTTGTTGAATGAAACTATTCGGTGATGGTACCCTTGTATGTGGTATAGCGCTTTAATATCCTTTCATTTAGGAGGTGTCAGCTCGTTAAGACGTCTTTGGCACCAGTCTTCTTCGCTGACCTTGCTTTCAAGCATGACGCGCAACGAGGGTATTTCCAGCTCCACGGGTAGGACTGCTTCCATACTGTAAACTAGAGAGTAAGGGGTAGCCCCAGTAGAGGTTCGAATTGAGGTTCGATAGCCCTAAAGGGCGTACGGGATCCGGTCGGCCCAATCTCAATAGCTTTTGGTCATTTTGCTGATGATGGCCTTGAGGTTCTTGTTGGCGGCTTTGACTGCACCATTGGTCTGAGGTCGGTAGGGAGAAGATTTGTGTCTCTGAATTCCATACTCGTTGACCACCTATGTGACTTCTGCCTAGAAATGCAACCCGTTATCTGATACTAGCTCGTGCGGGACCCCATATCGGAAGATGATATTTTTCTTGACGAATTTGGACACTTTCTTAGCGTTCAGCATTGTGTATGACTCCTCTTCGACCCATTTGGTGAAGTAATCAATGGTAACTAGGATGAACTCATGCCCATTGGAAGCCTTCGGTGTAACCCTCCCTATGATGTCGATGCCCTAGGTGGAGAACGGCCAGGGAGAGATCATATTGTATAATTCACGCGGAAGCAAATGCTGAAGGTTGGAGAATTATTAGCATTTGAGGCATCTTCGGACATAGGCGGTGCAATCCTGGGTCATGGTGGTGTAACCTTGTCGAATGATATTTTTGGCAAGCATGTGACCGTTCATGTGGGATCCTCATTCCCCGCTGTGGATCTTCTGAATTATCCTTTCATTGTCAGCCCCTGCGATACAGTGCAGATGAGTTCCATCGAAGTTCCTTTTGAGCAGTGATTTGTGACAGATGAGGTACTGGGCAGATAGTCTTTGAAGGGTTGCTCGATCTTTCTTGTTGAAACCCTCGGGATACCTACCATGCTTGAGGAGGTGCCAAATATCATAGTACCAATAATTGGCTATCTCGGGATTTTCTGTGGTGACGAGCCCAATGTGGTAGCAGTGGATTGGTTTGTCTTGCTTTTGAACAAGGAAGGGGGCATTGTTATTCCTTCAGGCATATCGACCATGGAGGCCAAGGTAGAAAGGGCATCGGATAGTTTATTCTTTGCTCGAGGTAGGTAATGGAAAGTGATGTCTTGGAATTGGGAGGCTAGCTCTTCTAAGTGGGCATGGAAGGGTTGGAGCTTTTCGTCCTTAACTCTCCATTTTCTGAGCACTTGACCAATGATGAGGGAGAAATCCCCATAGATGTCTAGGCATTGAATACCTTTCTTAAGAGCAACTTTAAGGCCTACCGTGCATGCCTCATATTCAGTTATGTTATTGGTACAAGGGAAATCCATCTTGATGGCGATTGGAGTGTGAGAGTCTTCTGGGGCGATCAGAAGTATCCCAATGCCAATCCTTTTTTTTAGGCAGCACCATCAAAGAACATTTTCCATCGGAGATTGTCTTAAGCAGTGCAGAGGATGTTTTCATCTGGGAATTCGAAGACCCAGACATCGGCTTCATCCATGGGATAATCAGCAAGGTAGTCGGAGATGGCTCTTCCTTTTATGGCTTTTTGTGTGACGTATACGATATCAAACTCGACTAGGAGCATCAACCATCGGGCCATTTGGCTGGACAAGGTGGGTTTCTCAAGCAGGTATTTGATGGGGTCTATTCGGGATACAAGTTTGATGGGGAAGGCGAGCATGTAGTGACATAACTTTTGGGTGACCCAGACAAGTGCGACACATGCCTTTTCCAAAGCAGTGTAGTTAACCTCGTATCCGACCAATTTGTGGATGGCATAATAGATGGATCTTTATTTACGAGAATTTTTAAGGTATTGGGCTAACAAAGCCCCAGTTGTAGTGTCGGTTATGATTAGGTATAGGAGCAAAGGGATATTAGGCTGTGGTGGTATGAGTACCGGGGGTTGGCTCAGATATTGTTTGATTCGGTCAAAAAGATTCTTGGCGGTCCTCGTTCCAAACCTTAGTTGAATCCTTTCGGAGGAGTTTGAAGATTGGCTCACAAATGGAGGTTAGCCAGCTGATGAACTGGATGATGTATTTTAATTTCCCAAGGAAACCTCGAACTTCTTTCTCTGTTCGGGGAGGTGGCATCTCAAGTATGGCTTTCAGCTTGGCAGGATCTTCTTATATCCCTTTCTCACCGATCATGAATCCCAAGAGTTTTCCCTTTGTAACGCCGAAGACGCATTTCTGTGGATTGAGTCTCATCCGATACTATCGCAGTTATTCGAAGAACTTTCAGAGAGCAGGAACATGACCTTCTCTAGTTTTGGACTCGATAATCATATCATCCACATAAACCTCAACCTATTTGTGAATCAGATCGTGTAGGATGGTTGTGGTAGCCCTCTAGTAGGTAGCCCCAGCGTTCTTGAGACCAAATGGCATAACAGTGTAGCAAAAGGTTCCCCATGGGGTGATGAATGCGATTTTTTCTTGCTGGTCTGGGTGTATTTTGACTTGTTTATATTCGGCAAACTCGTCGACGAATGACTTGAGAGCATGACTGGTTGTGTTGTTTACGATCATGTTGATATTAGGTAACGGATAATCATCCTTTAAAGAGGTTTTGTTTAAATCCTGATAGTCTACACACATCCGAACCTTCCCTCCCCATTTTAGTATAGGCACTATGTTGGCTAGTCATGTGGGATATTCGATCACATGAATGAAGCCTACGTTCAACTGTTTGACCACCTCTTCTTTGACTTTGAGCGACCATTCGGTGCGGAGCTTTCTCAACTTTTGTTTGACCGACTTGTAATCTTGGAGAGTGAGAATCTCATGCTGAGCTATTTCAGGATCAATATCGGGCATATCGTCATAGGACCATGTGAAGACATCCACGAATTCTTTTAGCAATTCTTCGAGTTGTGCACGCTCATGCTCGTCGAGGGTAGCCCCTATCCTAATCTCGCGCAGTTGGCTACTAGAACTGAGGTTAATAATAATTCTCTCTTATTCATTAACTTGAACGCGATTATGTTGTTTATTATTGACCTTATTTAGATCAGTTAAGAATTGTTCATTTACAAAATCATCATCATCAAAAGTTTGATGAGAATCCAAACAGTTAATGTAAGGCACAGCAAGATACTCAAAATCTTTGTTTATTTCATTGATAGGAAAAATAGCATTGAGAACCTCGTCAAAGGAGGACTCGATTACATTTGAGCAAGGATGGACAACAGAAGAAGAAATGGGGTAAATATTAAGATTAGGGGAGATTTCAGCAGGTAGAACTGGCGCAGCATACCAGTTGAGGAGAGGTGTATCATCTGCTTTAATCAGTTGGGACGGATCCAGTGATGTAGTGCCTGAGTGAATCATACAGAGTGTCAGCCCCAGTGTCTGTAAGCTGAATGAATCTTCAGAGTCACTTTCCTCAGACTCTTCAGTATATTTGATGAGTGGTTGTACATGGTGTTGGGAACTCTCGGCCCGTGGGTAGCTGTCTAGGAAAAATATCTCCATTCCAGGCTTCATCTTCTTATCTGTATGGTCATACCATGGTTTAAGAATGTCGCAAAAGGGGAAGTCCTCGCCCTTTTTGATGAATTTTCCATTCAAGGAGTCACTTGGGATAGTCTGGACACGGTCTAATCCTCTCTTTGGTCGAGACTGGCGGATTATTCTGAGCTCTTTTTCTGACGGTTGATACCCCAAACTATAAAGAGGGAAATCCTTCTTCAGTTCAATCAGCTCAACTATCCCTTGCTGTATTTGTCCTAGCCCCAGTCCGGGCATGAATTGCATGTTTCTGAACATATGAATCACATTGACGTTTCCATGAGGCTCGTATTCTGTACAAACCATTTCTTTGAAGTTGTCCCCTACTGGGAGTGGAAGTGGATCAACTCGAAATCCTGATAGGAGCATATCGTTTAACCCGTGATGTATTTTAAGGATTGGACTGCTGGTACTTGCACCCTCGGTATTGTCGTCGTCACCCAAGATGGTGATGATTTGTCCGTTGACAAAGAACTTTAATTTCTGATGGAGTAAGAAAGACACACCCTTGATACTATGGAGCCAAGGTCATCCTAGTAATAAGTTGAAACAGGCAGGGATGTTTATAACTTGGAATTCGATGACAGGGTTTATAGGGACAGTCCCTATTACAAGCTTTATGGATCCCATCACCTCCCGACGGGTATTATCGTAGGCACGCACAGCAGCGGAGGTTAGAGCTAGGTCACTTTCTTTCAGTCCTAAGCATTTAAAGGTTCTTAGTGGGCAAACATTTAAGGCGGATCCGTTATCGACAAGAAAGAGTGGTACAACCATCCACATAGCTTCGACGGAGATCTTGAGTTCATGATTGTGGTTTGGCCCAATCTTGGGGATTTCTTCTTTGGAAAAGGATAACATTCGGGTAGACGTCAAGGATCCGACCAAATTTACTGCTTCTTCTGGTATAGTAGAATGAGGGACTATGGGTCCAGTGAGTAACTTGATCAAAGCATATATGTGCAGCTGAGAATACATGAAAAGCCCCCATAGAGTGATGTTAGCTTGAGTTTTGTTTAGTTGATCGAGGATCTTGCTCTCCTCGAGGGTCATCTCTGGCATAGGAAGGTTTTCCACGCCCTTCCCCTTGTCATTGGCTGGTAGTGAGCTTGGGATTTGGTAATGCCTCCCTGATCTGGTTATGTGATTTACTAAAGAAGGGAAAAACATGAATTCGATTTCCTCATCAATCTCAGATTGTTCTGCCACCTTGTTTATTTCTCCGAGGAGTTCTTCAAATGATATCATTCCACACATCTCGGCTATCGGGACAGTTTTTTTTTAAGTATGTTCTTCATTTGAATCTCCGAATTCTTCCCCCCATCTGGTGGCAATAATTTTGTCTTTCCATGTAAAGTCGATGCATTCCATAACTTTAACGGCTTCTTCATATAGGTCTTCCTAATCGATGGGGATATGTGATGGTAAAGAGACCAGGCACCCTTGTAGCTTCAAAGCATCAAGTAACTCGGTCATACTGCAAATGTTATCGGTTTGTTTGAATAATTCTGCCATAATCTGGACAACATCATCCAGACTAACTTCATCGGTTGGTACCACCCATCTATCTGACTCTCAGGCCCATTTTCGTACCTCCAAGAACAGCATACTGAATCTCTGGCAATTAATGATCATTTGTGAGGGCAATTTCAGCCCGAACTCTAAGAGTTGGTTTAAGACTTCTGACAATTCCATGCTTCCATTTTCAGAACGGGTACGGACAACGATGCATGCTCTAGTAAGGAGTGACAGTGCCTGATCAGCGAGGCTAGTAGGATGTAGAAGGAAATATGGGCAAATTTGGAGAGGTTTAGGAGAGTATATGGGTGTGATTTGAGTTGAGGGATCGAATTTTGGGTTCTCTTCTAAGAAGATGGCGTTGGCATGATTTGGGAGTGGGTTATGAGTAGTGTTTGGTTTAGGATTGGCTGGTGGGGCAATGGTACCCCGGTCAATTAGACCTTGGATTACGTTTCGGAGGTGAAAGCATTGGTCGGTGATATGGCCAACTGTTTGGTGAAAGGCGCAATGGGCATCTACCTTGAAGTTTCTTCGGAGTGAATTTGGCAAAAGACGGGGATCCAAGGGTTTGATAAGGTTTCGACTCAACAAGGCTTGATAAACTTTGGAGAGGGGAGCATGGAGCTCGGTGTATTCTTTTCGGACTAAGACAGGGAGGATTTTCGGTGCCCATGATGTGGTTGGTTGAGAGATGTTGTTGATGGTTGAGACTGTAGCACGGGCAGGTTTGTCATATTTTCTGGGGGTGAACTGTCTGAACACCTTCTTTGGGTCAACTTCTGTTTTGGCAAGACCTTACTCGATTTCTACTCCTGCTTCTCTGAGAGCTCAGAAGTGGGGATAGTATTGTCCTCCCATCGTTGCTCGGACATGGGGTAAGAAGTTCTTCTTCACTATGCTTACTTGTTCTTCCTCGGACGACCGATTGGTCATGATAGTTGCTTTTTCCCTCCATCGGGCGATGAAGTTACTGACCGATTCAACAGGATTCTGTTTGAGCAGCTCTAAATCACGGCGGGTGACCTCTAGCTCTTCATTGTATTTGTACTATGACATGAATTCCCGAGCTACATCATCCCAGTTATGAATTTTGGACTCTTCGAGTGACAAAAACCATCGGAGGGCGCTATCCTTCAGAGTTTGCTGAAATAATTGGGCCATCACTTTTTCAGAAGCCCCTAGTAGAGTCATGGAATGGTGATAAATGCGAAGATGAACAATCGGGGGTCCACTTCCTCCGAATTTCTTGATATGGCATCTTGAACTTCTCGGGTAACCTCGCTTTAGGATAAGGAGACATGTGGGTGTAGTCCATGTAATTCCTCGAGATTCTGACTTGGTCAAACTTCTTAGTTAGCATCTTGAGGTCCATTTTGACTTTGTTCAACTCTTTTCCTTCGAATCAATGATCATGGGCAAGTTAGCCCCATGCTGGGCAAGATTCGGCATCGGAAGCTGGGCAAGCGGCGGCCCATTAGCAGGAGGGGCACGTGGAGCGTACTGATACTCTTAGAGAACCCAGATAGGCTCTGGTGGATCCATAGCGGAGGAAATAAGGCCTCGGGCTCTTGAGGAATAGGAACCTGGTTTCGATGCATCTCTCGGACCTCAGTTTGGAGGTTGTTAATCTTGGACACAAGCTGAGCTAGGACTGCCGTCTCATCCTGCTGCACAATGGATACTTGATATGTGCTCTCTATGGAAAGCGGATGGATTCCGGACTTGGAAGAAATAATAGGGGAACGAACGGAACTTCGGGGTGACTTGACTGAAGACCGAAGGCAATAAGGAAGGGTTTGTGATCGACCTGAGAAGGCTAAAATGGGATTTATTTTTTAGAAAAAATGGATGAAAAATCTCTTTTTCTTTTTTGACACATTTTTTTTCGAGATTGAAAGACAAAATATTTTTGGATTTTTGATAAAGAGAAGCGAATTTTTTTTGGATTTTTGAGAAGGAAAGGAAAAAATGTTTTTGGATTTTGGATTAAAAAAAAGGAGAATTTTCTTTTTGGAGACGCTCTCAGCATGATTATTATAATTATTATGTTTTCACTTGTATTAATTCTCCTAAATGCAAAATGAAATGCCGGACGGGGCCCGAGCCTGAAAAAATAGGGTTTTTAATATATGCAAAGTTGTGGCTGGACTTGTGACCAGGCGCACGCATAGGGTCCCGTTTTAAAAATACGCAAAAATTCGGGCGACAAGCCGACCCGGAATTTCGACAGAGTTTTGGGTTGAAACCGATAATCTAACATGTGTGTCCTAGGCTTGACACCTATATGCGGGTATGCAATTGGTTGGGTTAATCGGAAAGTGTTGCCTCCTTTGGCGTGACTTCCACGATATACGTCTTGCTCTCGCGGGCAATCGGTACCTGTGGACATGACATTTGATATACCCGAGTGTACGTGAATTACCTCACCATATCCCTCGTGGATACGGTACGTGTGAGAGCAAATTTGATATACTCAGCGTACGTGAACGAGTTCGCTGCGATATACCTCCCGTCATGACTTCGGTCAAGCGGTACGATGCGGGGGGGACTGTTTGATATACAACGAAGGTACTTGGCCAATGGAAGGTGAGAGTCATATCGCTTAGGCTAACTGCTCCCTAACGAACCAGCTCCCATCACGAAGTGACCCTCCAGTTACTGGGTAAAAATTTGGTCAATAATAATGCTCTCTGGTGATGTCGTGTGAACCATGCATGATTCTCTTATTAGTATCTTATGAGAATGTCTTTCTTGATTATGCCAAACAGGGAGCAGAGCATAAGTACCAATGGTACACCAAGTATGGATGGGTGATGCGTGCAACATATGCATGTCATACCCCGTATTTTTATGCTTTCTAAATTTGGGGATTTATTAAATTTAATGTGAGTTATTAATTTAATATAAATTCGGAAATTAATTATTTTTATAATTACTAACGTGACGAGAGTTAGTAATCATTGGAAACTTGTTGAATATTACTAATGAGCAAAGTAATATATAATATTGGTTCTATTAAATGTCACTAGTGAATAAAATGACAATTTTGAAAATTTAAGTCGGGACACACCCGTGTCGTGTCGGGACTAAATGTTGACTAATAAAAGTGAATAAATTATAAGTCACCCGCATGGTCATTTAGAGTGAGCCAAAGTGTCCGGAAGGGTCGAGATAGTCAAAATAATGTACTCGGGGGGTTTAGTTTGGGTCTCGGGGCATTTTTAGGCCTAATTAACACCTCGGGAGGGCGTTTTGGACATTTTACGTTTTTAAGACTAAAAACCCACGTAAATTGAAAGGTTATATCAGATGCTTAGGGTTTCCTTCTAGGGTTAACACAACCAAAAACAAGTGACGGCCATTGGAGAAGGAAGGAGAGAGCTTTCCAAAGAGTTCTAGGCCAAGAACTCCTCCGTTTGCGCCACCGTCGCCGCCAAACGATAGATCATGTCACAAGGATCACAACCACACTGATTTCAGCACAAATCAGAGACAAAAAATTCCCAGGAAAGTATTTATCTTGCTTAATTTCGTTATTGCTTCATTCATGTTAGTTTAGGGTTGATTAGGATGAGTTTCTATGAAAGAAAACCCATGTTGGAGATTAGAAATTGCATGTTGTAGTGATATAAATGATAATCTAGAAATCCCCTTCACATGTAGAGGTTGAACCACGAATTTATTATGGATTAGAAGTAGAAATTCTGGAAAAAGAATGATTTGAATTAAGTTAAAGGAATTTTTAGGGTTCATGAGAATTGTATAAATTTGGGCACTTTTAATCCATGAATCTTGATGAAAACTCACATGCCTTACGTTAAATATTGTCCATTTGGGTTTTGAACGTTTGTGGTATAAATTTCTGGGAGTTAAAAATCTGGATTTGGATGATGTTGGATGATAGAACCCGTAACTGGTATTCTGCAGATTCGCCATACCTGTTTGATCGATCGATCGAACCAGGAGTATCGATCGATCGACGTATCAATCGATCGAGCTCCTGCCATCGATCGATCGACCCCTCTTGACAGACTCATATTTCCCCTTCTAAATAGTTGAATTCAATTTAAATGAGTAATAATCTTTGGACATCCTTATTAAAATATTTTGGGAGATAAAGAAGACCAGTCGGACTTATTGAAAATATGAAACCTTTAATGTAAGACGAGATTTACATTTTTCGGGAATGTTTACATATAAGGGACAATGGAACTATGTATTAAAGGGGGAGACACGTAAGGTAGTTACGTTGGAAAATAAATGAGTACCTGCTGAAATTATACTTGGAAGGATAGAAATCCACGAGTGTCACTTGATAAGTTGGGATAATCCCACGAATTATGATAAGAGGCAAATGTTATACGTGATAACTAAATAACGAGTAATAAGGACAAATATCCTAATTATGAGTCGTGAGTATGTACCTGTGGATGCAATTATTATGCAACACAAATAAATATGAGAGAAAGATTATCAAGAAGAGGATAAGTAATACAAGATGCCAATCACACAACAAAGGATGTACGTGGTTCAGCCAAGATGTGCCTACGTCCACGGTGGTGCAGTCGATATTATTTCTATATACTCTGGAGAGTGATTACAGAGAATACAACTTGTCCTTTTGCCCCGAACCTAGGGTTTAATATATACATGTGCATGTAGATGAGTGGAGGTGATGGGTCCTCCATGTTTTCCATTTCCCCCATAACTTCCCTTCATGGGATCGTGGGGGGAGACCAGATTAATTATAAAAGATGAGGGGCCTGGACTTTGGGCCGCCAGGACTGGGTACTCGTCCAGGCCCATAGTTCTAAATTTCGGGTATCCACAATTGCCCCTAAATTTATTGGGCCGCGTTTATGGGTCCAATGGATTTAAATGATCAGCCATTATGGATGATTTGTGATTCTTCAAAAACTGTGAAGTTACTTTGGCGGCACTCGCTTCGCTATCTGTGCGCTATGATTAGAATTGAAGGCTTGTTGGGATAGACACTTTTTCTTCCGTCATTTCAGCCTTTCCAGTACTCTTCCTTCTTTTGAGAACTCTAGCGCCTCGTACCTTCTTCTCTGAATCCCCATTCCCATTGCTTCTTAGTCGTCTTGAGCTCGTGCTTCTTCATCACTCGAACCGATCTTCTGTTTTGTAAGTTTCTCGTGCCCTTTCTTTGCACTTTCTCTTTGGTTTGTAGAATTTCTTGAGTTTTTCAATGGCGAAGATTGGAAATAGGTCAATCTCTAAGTTCAGGAAGTTCTACAATATTCCTGAGTGGGTAGATATTGAATGTTTTGCTTCCCCTCCTAGGAACGTTAGGGATATAGAGGATGCCCACTGGATCCATGTTTTGTTGCTCTCCTAGGGGGGACTTACTTTTCCCCCTAATGATCTATTTCTGCTTTTTTTTGGTTATTTCAATATTGTTCCCGCACAGTGCTCTCCCAATCTGTGGAAGATAGTAAATGGTGTCCATAGAATAAACCAGTTGTATGGTACTAGGTTAGGACTTGCCGAGATCTGTTTCTGTTATTTCTTCTCTCGAACTAGCTCAGGTGTCTTATACCTCAAAGCTAGGAGTCCTGATAGGGTATTGGTAGTAAACCTACCTGATTCCCATAAGGACTACTGGCAAGAGGGTTTCCTTATTAGGAATTGGCAGTTCCCTCCCCAGTTTGAAGGGTCGAGGTCTGAGAGGTTCACCGTCCCTTTTTACGGGGAAGAATATATAGGTAGACATTGTAATATTGCTTCAACCTTTGCTGACTTGTGACTTTTCTAACCTCTCTTTGCTTTTTCTCCCATAGCGAGGATAAAGAATTTAGAGCCTGCTCTCAGCGAGGTTCGTATCTCGGAGTTGGTGAAAGCTTGGAGTATCAGGGAGCCTCTGGGTGACGGCGAGCATCCCAGGTCTGCTGCCTTTTTGCTCGAGTACAAGAACGTAGGCTCTAGATTCATAGCACGGCCTGTGGATAGTGTTCCAGAGTTTGATTCTTTCGAAGAGACTACTGCTGAGCCTATCCAGTTGGACGAAGAGGAGAGCAGCTCTGAGAGTGAGCTTGCAGGAGCTGCAATTAATTTGGGTGGAGGGAGCTCTGACAGTAGCAGTTCTTCTGAAGAGGATTCTGAAGAGGATTCTGAAGCTCGAGGATCGCCGAGAACTTCCAGCAGTTCAGGCGAAGAGATGCCTCCAAGGAAGAACCTGATTAGAGACGATGATGATGAGGACCATGTGCTTCTTGCACAGAGGTCAAAGAAACAAAAGTCTTCTTCTGGGGCCGTAGCTACTGGTTCTCGGTCTTCCACTCAGGAGCAAGAGAGGAAGAGCAGGTGAGAGAGAGGGAGAGAAAGAAGGAGGAGGAGAGAAAGAAGGTGGAGGAAAAGAAGAGGGTGGAGGAGAGGAAGAGGATGGAGAGGGAGAGAGAGGAAGAGAGGAGGAGGATGGAGTCGAGGACGAAGGCTGGGCAAGCCTTGGTCCCGGTGTCTGCTTTGCCCGAGGGGGCCTCTGTTGCCACTTCTCCTCAGCTGGCTCCTGCGCTGCTCGAGAGGGCAGTTCTTCCTGCAGATCGCCAGAGGGCGCTGGGGTCTGACCAATTAGCCCTTCAAGCTAGCCAGAGACTAGCCTTGGTAAGGTTCTCTCCATTTTTCAATTCCTTAACAAGTTTTAATTGTTTCTCCTTCTTGATTTCTTCTTTATTTTTGGCAGTTTGTGACTTACTTCGCCGTGCTTTACCGTTCTCGCGACGAGTTGGTGAGAATGAATGGCGAGCTGGAGTAGCAGAAGTCCGCTCTGGAAGTCAGGGGTTCTCAGTTGGAGGCTGATTTGAAGGCTGTTGATGCCGCCCGAGCTTCATCTGATCTGGCCCTTGTCAATTCTAACCGAGAGAGGGATGCGGCGGTTAAGGAGCTGAGGGAGCTGAGGCAGGACTATGACTTAGTCTGCTCGAGCAAGCTGGGTGTTGTGGAGGAGAACAAGGCTCTGACCGAGCAGCTGAAGGAGAAGGAGTCCCAGGTAGCCACCATCAAGGAGGATTCATACAACTCCGGGTGGACTGCTGCTTATGAAGACGCCGAAGTTTAGATAGGCTATATCAACCGTTTGAACTTCAAGAAGGGCTGCAACAAGGCCCTCCTAGCTGCTGGTGTTGATGCTGAGTCTCCTCTGTTCGACGAGCATGACCCGGGTCCAAGGCCAATCGTGGACGAAGAAGCCCCTGCCCCATCCATTGAGGGTGTTGATCTTACCTCTCAGACAACTCCTGCCGATGCTGGTTCTGCCCAGGCGAATGAGGGCATCCCTGTAGAGGGGGATGCCTCTGTTGCTGCTGATAAGGGGAAGCAGCCAGCCACCTCTGGGCAGCCTGAGGTTGCTATTTAATCCTCTCTTAGGATTATTTTTGTACTTCTGCTTGTAATTTTTCCATTTTCTGCTCGATGTACTTGACCTTTATTAATGAAATAAAAAGGCTTTTGTTTCCAATGCATTGATTGATTTTTCTTTCCCTTGCCCTTTTATGTCTTGTAGTTGACTGATGTAGAAGAGTATATTCCTGCCACATCTCAATTGGGCAGGACTCTTGGTCCCAATGCCAGTCCTCAGGTTCGTCAGGCCTTTGTTAGGCTTTGCAAGTCCCTTAGGTCAAGGAATCAAAAGTATAAGGAGCAGTCTGAGCTAGTGGCTAGGCTGAAGGATAGGCTCCAGGATATGGAAGGCATTGGTGCCTCTGTACAAGAGGAAGTCAATGTACTGAGAGCTAGGTTGCTGGAGGCCACAGAGATAAATCAAGTTGTGGAATTCCTGCAGCAGGAGAATGAAAACCTGAGGAGGGAAGTCCTGCAACTTAGAAAGCATGCGCCTAGCACTGTTTCAGCGGTTCTGAAAGGCTCCTTGTCTTCGCGAGCTGGACATACTCCTCCTATGCCGCGAGGTTACACTTGTCCTCCCCCCCCACGAGCTGGTAGGAGCACCAGGAGCAGGAACAGGGAAGCAGAAGAACAGCGGCATAAGGAGATGGAAGAACTCCGTGATGATGTCCGCCGAGCATATGTAACTGTTGCAGGGTTTCAAAGGGACGTTACTCGATTGCGGCATTTATTCAAGAGGGGTCCTCGACAAGCGTAGGCCGACGGTTATGATCAAGGTTGGCTAAATGCTCCCACAAGACTATCCGAGTTTGAGGAACTTTCTTTCATCAGAGGGTGGTTGAGTGCCTTGAAAGAGCTTCAGGTCTCGAGGAACTCGATGTTATGGTATCGTCACGAGATGTCGTCCTCCACTCTGATGCCCAATCCATTCAGGATGGATGATAGATGGATCCCCATTGATGCTATTCCTCAGCAACTATTAGAGTTGGACGCAGATGAGGTTGTGGAAGAGCTGGTCCCTGCTCCTGATGATGGACGAAGAGCTAGAGTGGCAGACTATCTTGTTCGGAGGCTTCCACCTTCTTGAATTTTTTGCAAGTTATTTTTCTTTTGATAATGTAAACGCATTGGGCGATCTTCGCCGACTAAATGTGTATTATCGTTGTTGTAAATATAACAAGTTGTTATTATTTTGTCTTTTTTGATAATGTAAATGCTTTGGACGAGCTTCGCCGACTAAGCATGTATTATCACTGTTGTAAATATAAGAGATTAATGAAAAGTTCGTGTTTTGGGCAATTTTGCCGACTAAACGTGTTCATCCAATCTTTTTATATTCTTTCTTCTTCATAATTCTTTTTGTTTTGCCATGCAAGTGTCCCCCCAGTCCAGTATAGTACCAAAATACCATTGTGCCCCATTTTACCTTTTAGTTTGTGTCGTCACACTCCCTTAGGCCTAAGTAGGGCAATTGGCGAGGACACACCTGGTATTGGATGTCTTCGTCTGGTCAGGATTTTGCTCAACCAAAGTAGGTTTGATGGCCAGTATAAAATCTGGTCACATTGCCTAAGAATCATCTGTAGGGATTTTTATATTACCAGGGGCAATGATAAAAGGTCTCTCGTGTTTCATGACGATGACCTAAGGAGGGGTATCCCCCTGCTATATCGACCATCATGCCTGTGATTTGGAAAAAGATGTGTGATAAAATGCAGTTACTGATTTCATTAGTAATAAGGGGAATGAACTGTTCCTTTCACATAACAAATACAAGAAAAAGATTCAACAATAGAATTCCTTGAGAATCTAAAAATAAAATTTCTTGAGATTGGCTGCATTCCATGCTCGTGGTATCTCTCTGCCCTCCATCGTTTCCAAATGATATGCACCTTGCAGGTCGTCCCTAGTTACTTTAAAGGGTCCTTCCCAGTTTGGGCCTAGCTTGTCGTCTGATGACCTTACTGTGTTGCCCAGGACTTTCCTTAGAACATAGTCCCCAACTTGGAATCTTCTCGGGTTAACCCTTTTGTGGTAATGCTTTGCTAGCTGTTGCTGATAGCTCGCAAGCATCACCAGGGCCAGTTCCCTACGCTCGTCGGCGAGGTCGAGTTCAGCGAGCAACGCTCCATCATTCTGTCTTTGGTCGACAAGGTCGGATCTCATTGTTGGCAAGCCTGCCTCTAGTGGAATGACTGCTTCCATGCCATATGTTAGCGAAAATGGGGTTTCTCCTGTTGCTCGCCGAGGAGTTGTTCGGTATGCCCATAGGACATGGGGTAGCTCGGTTGCCCATGCGCCCTTGGTTCGCTCTAGTCGCTTCTTTAATCCATCGATCACAGTTTTGTTGGAAGCTTTTGCTTGCCCATTGCTCTGAGGGTAGGACACCGAACTAAAGTTGTGCCTGATCTCATGTTCGTTACAGAAGTCCTGAAAGGGGCCACTCTCGAATTGTGTCCCATTATCAGTGATGATGGTTCTGGGGATTCCGAATTGAGTGATGATATTCCTCCATATGAATCTTATCATATCAGCGTCTCGGATGTTTGCCAATGGTTCTGCCTCGATCCATTTGGTGAAGTAGTCAGTTGAAACCAACAGGTATTTGCGATTACCAGCAGAAGTGGGTAGTGGTCCCACGATGTCCATCCCCCATTGGGCGAAGGGCCACGGGCTGGTCAGGGATTTTAGGTCGCTGGCTGGTTGGTGGACTATTGGAGCGTGAAGCTGGCATTTCGGGCATTTGCGGACATATACTGCGGAGTCCTTTTGCATATATGGCCACCAATAGCCTTTCTTCATTACTCGAAAGGCTAGAGACCTTCCTCCGACATGACTTCCACAGATTCCTTCGTGAAGCTCGCGCAGCACTTGCTCGACATCGCCTGGGTGGACACATCTAAGGTAGGGATCGGAGAAGGACTTCTTATACAAGTCGCCTCCTGTGGATAAGTGAAAGTGAGCAGCTTTGACTCTTATCTGGTGGGCGGTTTTCTTATCCTCGGGGAGCGTGTCGTCCTTTAAATAGTCTCTTAAGGGGTCCATCCAGCTGGGGGCTAATCCCACCTGGAGTATTTATTCCATATTTGGAAGCTTGATGTTGTGGTTAATGCTTGGACAAATGAGGAAATCGATGGGAATGACCCTTTTAAGGCTAGAATCAACTGCCGAGCTTAGGGCTGCTAAGGCTTCGGCATGACTGTTTTGCCCTCTGGGAAACTGCTAGATGTTGATCTCCTCAAAGCTCGTCACTAGTTTCCTCACCAGGGCGAGGTAGGCTGCCATTTTTTCATCCTTCGCATTGTAATCTCCACTTATCTGATTGGAGACTAGTTGAGAATCGCCGAACACCTGTAAACGTTTTGCTCCCAGAGTTTGCGCCTTTTGGAGACCGACTATTAGGGCTTCGTACTCTGCTTCGTTGTTGGAAGCTGCAAATCCAAGCCTGATTCCTTGCTCAAGGATGGTGTTTTTTGGGGTGATGAGAATGATGCCTACGCCTACCCCCTTTGAGTTGGAGGCTCCATCAACGAATAGTTTCCAGGTTTCCACTGTTGCTGGGTCCTCTTTTTGCTTTGTTGATTGAGGTTGGTCGGGGAGTTCTTCGCCAGTGAATTCGGCTATGAAATCAGTGAGAATCTGACCCTTGATAGCGGTCCTTGGTTGAAATTGGATGTCGAACCGACCGAGCTCGACTAACGACTTAGACAATCTGCCCGATAAATCTGCTTTCCTTAGGACCGCCTTGAGGGGGTGCGATGTAAGGACGATGATAGTATGAGCTTCGAAATAATGCTTCAATTTCCTCGAGGCTATCACTAGTGCAAAGGCGAGCTTCTCCAATGGCAGGTATCTTTGCTCGGCGTCTAATAAGGTCTTGCTCGCGCAGTAGACGGGGTGTCGGATTCCTGCGACCTCGCATATTAACGCCGAGCTGGCAGTGTGACTGGATACCGAGAGGTACAGGTATAAAGAATCCATTTTCTATGGTATGACAAGCAGCGGTGGAGAGAATAAGTAAGACTTGAGCTCCCTTGTAGAAGCTGGAAAAAAGGCTTGCACTTCTCGGAGTATTTGGAAATGAAGCGATTTAAGGCAGCGAGCATTCCAGTGAGCTTCTGCACGTCTCGGACTGTTCGAGGGGGTTGTACCCTGTTGATTGCATCGATTTGGTCTGGATTAGCTTAAATGCCTCTCTTACTGACCAAGTATCCAAGAAATTTTCCTGACTGGACACCGAAGGAACACTTGCTCGCATTAAGCTTCATTCGGTACTTCCTGAGGATTTCGAAGGTCTTTGATAGGTCTGAGAGGTGATTTTCCTTCTTCTTGCTCTTAACGAGCATGTCATTGATGTAGACCTCCATTGTGTCTCCCATTTGATCCTTGAACATATTTGTGACCAGCCGCTGGTAGGTTGCCCCTGCATTCTTGAGCCCAAATGGCATGACCTTGTAGCAATACAACCCAACCGTCGTGATAAACGCCGTTTTGTCCTGGTTCAGGGCATACAAGGGGATCTGGTGATATCCTGAGTATGCATCCAGGAAACTCATTCGCTTGTGAGCTGTAGTGGCGTCTACTAGGGTGTCTATCTTTGGGAGGGGGAAACTATCCTTAGGGCATGCTTTGTTGAGGTCAGTGAAGTCGATGCAAACTCTGCACTTCCCATTGTTCTTAGGAACTACTACTGGGTTGGACAACCACTTGGGGAATTGTACTTCCCGTATGGATCCTGCATCCAGTAGTTTTTCGACCTCATTTTCGACCGCTTTAGCCTTCTCGGGTGCAGTTCTTCGTGCCTTCTGCGTGACTGGCTTGAATGTGGGGTCGACGTGCAGCTGATGATAGACTATATCAGGATCAATGCCAGGCAGCTCGTATGGTTCCCATACGAAAACATCTACGTTACGTCTCAGCAAGGTCGTCAACTCCTTATGTTCTTGATCGGTGAGAGATGCTCCAATCAAGAAGACTCTGCTACTGTCACCAACTTAGGCTATAACTTCTACCAGGTCCTCGATGACACACTCGGAGGGGAGGAGCCTGGTCTCCTCTACTCCTGGTCTTCCATACTTTAGTTTCTATTTGGAAGGTATCACACCCTCTTCAACTTTCTCGTTGGGTTGACCGAATTTCTTATCTGGCTTTGGTCGGATGGCTTCTATAAAGCACTTCCTCGCCATCGCTTGGTCGTCGTGGATCTCCATTACTCCTCGCTCGCTTACATACTTGAGCTTCTGATGGTAAGTCGAGGAGACCGCCTTTATTGCATGAATCCATCCTCTGCCGAGGATGGCCTGGTACGGTGATTCGATGTCAACTACCAAAAACTCAATCATCTTGGAGACGTTCCCAGCACAAACTGGCAACACTATCTTGCCTAGGGGCATGGTCATTTTCCCAGCGAAGCTGACCAAAGGAACAGTAGATTCCTTTAGGTCGACGACGCTCAACTTTAATTTCCTGAACAGGTCGAGGTACATTACTTCGGATGAGCTTCCTTGATCGACGAGCAGCTTGTCGATGTCAAAGTTGGCTATCCTGAGTGTACTTTGCTGGATCGATTTGAAAAGCCTGCATTACCGCTGTAAGCTTTTTCATCTCCATTCGAGCTGAGTTCCCTTGTATCTGCTTGACGTCAGATACTCCGTGAATTACGGCAAACTCATGTCCAGCATCATCCTCCAGCACATTGTCGGGTCTCATCTCTCTGTTGGCAATCACTTTCTCTTCCCTTTTCTCCACAAAGTCGTTCAAATGCCTAGACTGGGCCAGTTCTTCGAGGTGAGACTTAAGAGCTTTGCAGTGCTCGGTTTTGTGCCCTCCCTCTTTGTGAAAAGTGCATCTCAACGCATTGTTCCTCTTTGAGGGATCTCCCCCCATCTTCCTGGGCCACTTGATGAATGGCTCATCCTTGTTCTTCTCGAGAACCTTATAAATTGGTTCTTTGAAGATGGTGTTGACCGCCTGGAATGCTTTCGACGCGTCCTGGTTCCCTCCATTCTTGGAGCTATTTTTGCCTCCGTTTTTTCCTCCTTTCCTCTGGTTCTCAGTTTTCTCACCTACCCTGGTAGTGAGCTTAGCTCGAGCGTTTTCTCCTGTATTAGAGCGGGTGACATCTTCCACCTTTGCGTATTTATCGATTCGGGCCATAAGGTCGTCAATAGTCATAGCTTCCTTCTTCGTCAGGGATTGGTAGAGGAGGGAAGAACTAGGGATGATGTTGGATGATAGAACCCGTAACTGGTATTCTGCAGATTCGCCATACCTGTTTGATCGATCGATCGAACCAGGAGTATCGATCGATCGACGCATCGATCGATCGAGCTCCTGCCATCGATCGATCGACCCCTCCTGGCAGACTCATATTTCCCCTTTTAAATAGTTGAATTCAATTTAAATGAGTAATAATATTTGGACATCCTTATTAAAATATTTTGAGAGATAAAGAAGACCAGTAGGACTTATCGAAAATATGAAACCTTTAATGTAAGACAAGATTTACATTTTTCGGGGATGTTTACATATAAGGGACGATGGAACTATGTATTAAAGGGGGAGACGCATAACATAGTTACGTTGGAAAATAAATGAGTACCTACTGAAATTATACTTGGAAGGATAGAAATCCACGAGTGTCACTTGATAAGTTGGAATAATCCCACGAATTATGATAAGAGGCAAACGTTATACGTGATAACTAAATAACGAGTAATAAGGACAAATATCATAATTATGAGTCGTGAGTATGTACTTAAATTTGATATAGTAATAGTAGTATATTTATATAACGGTGTTTATGCATATACTATATACGTGTGAAAATCATGCCCGCGCTACTTTCTATCCCTGAGGTTACCGTGCTGGGACAGTCTTATCTCGATGGGCCTTTATGGGGAATATTGACTCGTACCCTAAAAGATAGAAATCCTTTGGTACAGGCTATCGGATCGATAGTCAGACGGTCCTAAGAGACGTGGGGGCATGTGCTGGCCTCTTAGAGACTTGGAATCTATGCTTCGCCTCAATATTGTTTTTGTTTGTGTTAATACAGTTCGAGAGTGATTCCGAACTTGTATTTCCCTTAGTATAAGTGATACGGGGACTGGATAGCAGACTATGCCCGCACCATAATTATTATGTGGGGTGCTGTTAGAATATATATATATATTATATGAGTATTTAATTTATATATATATATTTAATTATGGAATTTGGGAACTACCTACTGTGTTTAGGATAAGAAAGAAATGTATAATTATTTCAATTGGAGAATATGTGTTTGAAAAGTATAATATGATACTGAGAAACTTTATTAGCAAATAAGGTTTAAACGAGAACTTTGTTGTCAAATGAAATTAACCTCTTAAACAATTGAATTTGTCAGTTTAAGTCTTACGAACAACCTAAGATAAGATAAATTAAACCGTTGGGAAGGTTACTGCAATAGGTGTGCACATTAGAAGAGAGGTGAGAATTTCTCAAGGGAGTGCCGCACTAATATGTTGTTTCATTGGCCAGTAATCATTTTAAATACTTGCTAAACAAATTTTAAATCGTTTTTACAATCGGGCTCTGACCCGTTTCCATTTTCTTTTCTCTCTTATATATATATGTATATATTATAGGTGCCCAGCCAAAGGGGCGTCTTGCATAGGATCCTTTGGAAGGAATGCGCGACGGCTTAGGTGGGAGTTACAGACCTCTTGCTTAGACGACCTCATTTATTTGATTCCACTCCTAGCATTATTTTATTCAGTTGGGCATGTGTCGCCCTTTTCCATTATTCGGTTGTTTTATTGGATATTGTGATTCAACTATTTCCAGTATTTTCACTTTGGGATTTATTACTGTCAGGATGTTTTCCGTTAAGTTTTAATGTTGGAATCAATTAGTTGAATGTTTAATTATTTGGATTATATGTTCCAGGATAGTTGTTGTGTGATCCTTTATCTATGAATTATGTAAAGTCTTAAATGTTGGTTTATAAAATAAAATTTGGAAAGTAATGTCTAAAATGGTTTTGACACTTAGCTTAATTATTTAGGGTGTTTAAATTGGAAAAGTTATTTTTCGACAGTGATGCTAAGAATGAACCAACCGTTCACCTTGATTATAACTTAATAAAGGACTGATCACCCGGTATTTAATTAGGCGGGGTGTCACAAATATCCTCGAGGGTCAGCTACGGAAATGATGGGGCCAAGGAGGAAAGTAGTGTCGGCCGAGGAGGCAGAAGGGGGAAAACAATAAGAGAACGCTCGAAGATAAAGTAGATCCCCCCGAGCTATCTTGCACAATAGAACAAAATTTTGAACTTGTATGATCTCATTGTCCGTGACAAAGTTTGTAGGCCGATGAACATCAATACAACACAACTCTCCCGGGAGGATAGGGAGAAACCTCATTATTACGCACTTCATAATAGGGTAAACCACCCTACCAGAGTGTATTTTCACTGAGGAGATTGATCAACCGTCATGTGAAGAATGGAGACATTGAATTGTTATAAATTAACGTGAATGATAACCCTCTACCACCCTATGGGGCCCATATGGCCAACGTTTTTTATGAAGAGGGGGAACGATGACGCTGTGTATAGAGATGTGAAGGAAGTCTATGAGCTAAAAGATGACTAGACAGACCTATAGATTAAATGTGCGGCAGTTTCCCACTCTCCAAAGTTCGACTGGTTCGTTGATCAGGTTGGACTCCCTGAGGACTCCCGATTGGAGGTCACGCGGGCAATCTTGGAGATTGCAAAGAGAAACATAGAGCCACACCTAAAGTGGAAGGGGCCTATGTCTAAACTCGTGAGGAGGTATCTCTCAGAAGTTACATTTTCAGAGGCTGATAGATTGATCAGGAATTTCCACAACAGACCCTTATATGTTACCACGTCCTTAAATGATTGTGTTTTCTTGTGAGTTTTGTTGGATGGAGGAGCATATATCAATATAATTCCCATTGTATCTTTTTATGCTACTGGACTGTCGGAAACAAGTATAGTTCCCCATTCGTTGGCAATTTTAAGATATGATAATCAGTCTTCCAAATTGATGGGCTACGTTAACTTGGGCATCAAAATAGGGAACATCACTTCCCACATCATGAACTTCTAACTATCGTACCAACTATTGGTGGGTAGCGTGTGAATGCACAACCTTGGGTTGGTACCCTCCACTTATCATCAGTACGTTAAGGCGAACATAAAGGGTAAGGAGGTGGTTATTCAAGCCACTAAAAACCCTTTACGAAGGAGGAAGCTCGCATGATGGATGTAGATTTTTATACCGAGTTGGCAGAAGAAACTACAATGGTAACAAGGTATACATAGGGAACAAGGGTCCCATCCAAGTAACTCCTAAAATGGTGGTGGCTTACGAAGAAGTGCGCAACCTAGGAGCGACGAGGCCCCCTAATATATCAAGGCAGCTCCATGATCGAATGACCCCACACATTGACCCTATCGAACATTAAGTCCAAACCCCGAGTGTCCTTAGCAGACGAACGGTGAGAGAGGTGGACAAGAATCACAGGAAGAGGCCTTTTAAAGAGGGAGTTGCCCGGCAATGTAAATTGGTGGTTTTACCTAATGGTAGAATTATCTATAAACTATGAAGGTGTGAGCGAGCAGCCGAGAGTCTGGATAATGATACTGACCCGGTCTATGAATGCTTCCTAGTAGATAACCAGGGGCAAGGCTTGGTGATTGATAACTCTGGGGTATAAGAGTTTGTGGAAGAGGTAGAAGAAGAACCATAATTCAATAAGAATAGCCTTAGGCCACAGATCCAAGAGTTGGAGAATGTCGATTTGGTTAGAGAGGGTGAAGATCCAAACCCTATTTTTATCTCGAAGTACTTGAAGGGAGCTCCTCGAGAGGAGATGATTAAACTACTATTAGAATTCAAAGACGTCTTCTCATGGAAGTACACTGAGATGCCTGGAGTAGTAAGAAGGTGAGTTGCCATAGGTTGAATTTTTTGCCCTCAGCCATCCCGGTGAAGCAGGCCACTCGAACGTACAAGGCGGAGTTAGACCTAAGGATCAAAGAAGAAGTTTAAAGGTTACTTACGGTCGATTTCATAGTCCCGATCCAACATCCTATCTGGCTCTCTAGCATTGTACCTGTGGGGAAGAAAGATAAGAGACAAATCATAATATGTGTAGACTTCAGAGATCTAAATTGGGCATGTTCGAAGAACGAATTCCCGTTGCCTTCCATTGATAGCTTAATCGATCCAATAACGGGGCATGAGATGTACATTTTCATAGATGGTTATATGGGACCAGATAAAAATGGATTTGGACGATGCTGAGAAGAGCGATTTTCAAATGCTTTGGGGCAACTTTATGTACACAGTCATGCCATTTGGATTGAAGAGCGCATGTACTACTTACCAGAGGACGATAATGGCCATCTTTCGTGACCTTTTGCACAAGACTGTGGAGTTTTATGTTGATAATTTGGTGATTAAATCCAAGAAGGAGAGGTCCTACCTGTACGATTTGAGAAGAGTGTTCACTCGTTGCAGGAAGTACAAACTAAAGATGAACCCTTTCAAATGTGCGTTCGGAAAAACAAGCGGAAAATTCCTGGGATTTGTGGTAAATCGCCAGGGGGTACAAATTGACTTCGATAAGCGACGAGCCATCCTTGATATGCCAAGACCAAAATAGGTGAATGAATTAAAAAGCTTCATTGGTAGAGTCTCCTACTTGAGAAGGTTCATCTTAGGGTTGGCCGAGGTAACTCACCCATTGATGGAGTTGCTGAGAAAGGGCGTGAAGTTTGCATGGGAAACAATGCATCAAAATGCCATGGACAAGCTGAAATCACTCCTTACTTCTCCTCAGATAATGAACCCCCGAAAGCAAGTATCCCTTTACGTTTATACCTTACATCAACTGAACCGTCCATTGGGGCTTTACTGGACCAAGAGATAGAAGGTATAGAAAAACTTATTTATTACTTCAGTAAAATCATACATGGGTCTGAGGCCAGATATACTAGTATTGAGAGACATTGTTTAACCCTTGTATTCGTAGTACAAAAGCTTGGGCATGACCTGTTATCGTTTACGATTCATATTGTAACTAGGTGTGATCCTATAAAGTTTTTTCTTACTAAAACAGTGTTGATAGGCAGGACAACCTGATGGTTTTTAATCCTCTCAGAGTATGATCTCAAGTGTGTGGTCCCTCGAGCTATCAAAAGACAGGCATATGCAGATTCGTTGGCCATTTTCCTATTAGGGACGTTCGAGTCGCCTGTTGAAGAGATTTCGAGTGATGATCTCTAGGACAATTTTATAGCATCCAGCCTGAATGAGTGGAGTATGGAGTTTGATGGCTCTTCATCCGGAAAAAAAGGGGGAGATGGAGTCATCCTGCGAAGAGGTGGCGAAGAAATCCGTCTATCTTTCAAGCTGGAGTTTGAATGCTGGAATAATGAGGCTGAATACGAGGCATTGGTCTTGGGATTACTTGAAGCGCTGAAAAGAGGTATCCAAGTCCTAACAATAAAGGGGGATTCCAACTTGGAGGTAAAACAGGTGACTGAGGAATTTGCTTTGAAGTACATGAGCCTAGTGCCTTACCGAATGATCATTCAGTAGCTTCTTGGACAGTTCAAGGTGGTAAAGATAAATAGGCACCCTCGAACGATGAACCAACATGTGGATACTTATTCCATCATTGCCTAAAAGATTGCCCTAAATGGAGAATCAACTGTTATTCAAGTCACAAAGAGAACAGCCCCCTCCACGGTGTTGGAAATGCTACCCTCATATGACAAAGATGATTAGAGGGGTGAGATTAAAAAGCAGTTGAAGGGAGGTAAAGGGACACTAGGCTTAGCTGATTTGATGTAATACTTTATTACCAGGGGAAACTTCTATTATAAAAATAAAGGAGGTTGGCTATCCAGATGTGTAGATCCTGAAGAAGCCAAAATAAGGTTAATTGAGGTACACGAAGATAGTTGTTAAACCCCTAAGATCCCTTTGTATAAAAGGATACAACGGGCAGGGTAATTTTGGCATTCGATGAGATAAGATGCAACCGCAGTGCAAAGAGAGTGTTCAAAATGTTATTTGTTCTATCAGGCAGCAGAATGAAATTTCATTGACCAACCCTAAGATTGGAGGTAACCTTATATCGATTTATTGACAAACGGAGTGATGTCTATAGACAAAGAGGACGCTACTAAGATAAAGAGGTGAGCACCAAGGTACTTCGTGCAAGATGGGCAGTTGTACATACGAAGCTACCATGACAGGCCCCTAAGGTGCATAAGGGGAGAGGAGGCTGAAGAAGTTTTGAAGCAAGCTCACGAACCGGGGCACATTGGAGAAGCTAAGCTTTACGATCAACTAATGACCTTGGGTTATTATTGTACTTAAATGGAGAAAGATTCGACAGAATTTATTCAAAAGTGTAAAGCTTGTCAACTACACGAGAACATGATCCACGCTCGTTCAGTGGACCTGTATTCTCTCTTTACACCGTTTTTATTCCATACTTAGCGTTTGATTTGGTAGGGGCCATAAATCATTCATCGAGAGGAAAGATCTGGATTTTGGTAGCCACGGAGTGTTTTACGAAGTGGGTAGAGGCCATACCGCTCAAGATAGCCACAACGGGGTTAGTAGCTCGATTCATAAAGGAGTGCATTATTTCTCATTTTAGCACCCCGAAGGTGTTTCTATCAGATAATGGCAGCCCTTTAGTAAATAATGAGATACGCTTACTAACGAATAAGTACTCCATCATCCATCATAGGTCGACGGTAGCATACTCGAAGTGCAACGGGTAGGCGGAGGCTACCAACAAAACCTTAGTAAAAATTTTGGCAAAAATATTAGAAGACTTTTCGGGCTCATGGGGCGATAAGATCTTCGAAGTACTTTAGGCTTATCAAAGGATGAATAGGGAACCAACGGAATATAGCCCGATCTGCTTGATATTTGGGGCAGAAGTTGTGTTACCACTTGAACTCGAGGTACCTTTCACCCGCTACAACTTGCGAAGTGCCATGCTCCCTAACATCCTCTATGTATAACTCGAAACGCTAGAAGAGCATCGAGATAATGCTGCGAGACACTTCAAGATGTACATGAAGCAGTTGTCCAGATCCTAAGACCAGTTGGTGAGGCCAAGGAAGTTTAAAGAGGGGGACTTAGTTCTGAAAGTATGTATGAGGTATATTAGGGGTTTATCATTGCCCAAGTCCGAGGCTAACGGGAAGGGCCTTACATCATTCGAGCAGCTCACGGTTCGGGTTATTACGAGCTATCCAAGGAGGAAGATAACGTTACTTTCAAATTAAACAACAAGTGGCTGAAGATATAACACGTTTAAATTTATGTCTTTCCAACACTTATATGTATTACATTGTACCTTGTCAATATCCATCCAAAAAAGGATGTCCTCTTTAAAACAAATGGGCTTGTTTGTTTAATATAGCTCGAAGCAATGTTCATGTGGAAAATGTTAGACCACTTTTTTTTTTACGATTGTTATTTTCCTTATCATGCACGGTGTGATTTGTATTGATGTAATAAACTTAGCCAGTATTAAAAGAAAACAAGGGGAATGGAAAAAGACACCAAAGTCACCAAAGTTCCTTTATTTAAAAAAAGAGATAGCTGCGATTACACGCGACCAAAATAGAGGAGCTCAAAATCCCAAAATGGCAAACATCAATAAAAGAAATATTGAACAAAGGGGCCTAGGGGCTGTCCATGATGAAATGAAGATTTGCTGATTCAAGCAGCCTATGATGATATTGGGGAAGAATTTGCACAAGGTTGTTTTGGTTTGAAACGAAGTCAGCCAAATCTTTCTGGCGAAGCTCCATCGTTTGTTGAACGGTCTCTAATTCCTACTCTTTCTTGATAAGCTCGGCCTTCGCACGAGCAATAACCTCATAGGCCTCCTGCACCTCTTGTTCAGATATTACCAACTTGGTCTCCAGGCTTGCAAGTTCTTCTGAAAAGGATATCTGCGAACGATGTGAACTTTGGAGCCGGTGGTAGAGGGCAGGCAAATCATATTTCTTTAAATCACGAAGCAACTTCACCAACCAGGATAGAGAGAACCCATCATTTACGAGCACATTAACCTTCCCCAATAAAGACTTGATTGTATCCGGGCTGAGATATTCGAGGGGGGTATTGAGGATTTCCTCCAAAACTATGGTAAGCCCGAGCAAATAGCATGCCATCATCCCAGGAATAGGTTGAAGACTACGGGATGTGAAAGTCGAAGGAAAACGGACCAGTAACTACTCAATCAATGAACGAGGCCCCTAAATTAAAATATGGGGGAAATTAGCCAAAGTCTGCCTCACAACCACCTCGGGGGATGCCTTGGGAGCATGTGTGCTAAAGTCTCTATCACTTACAGAAGGACGACGAGTTTGTGAAGCACTATCACTTATTGAACCTTAGGGGTAAGTACCTCGGACACCTTACTAGCGATGGGCACCGTTTCTTGAACCTGTATAGTAGGCCCGGCAATATGGGTTCTTAAGGATGAAACCGTCCATAATCCATCCAAAATAATGTGTGCGGGGCCCATTAATTGTGTTTGTGGGTCAAAATGGTTTGAACGATCCAATAAGACGGTTTGTTGGCGGGTCATTAGCGGGTCAAAATGGTTTTGGACCCTCACAAAAATAAAACTCAAATAACTAAAAGGTTTAAAGATTTTTTTTATTCAAGTATTTACTTGGATATTTTTTTTCAAAATTATTATACCATATTTATTTGTGTATGGTATAATAATTATTTTTTCAAAAAAAAGGTGGGCCAACCGACCCGATCCGGGTTTGACCCGACCCGACCCGGATTTAACCCGCCCAAACCCGCCCAAATTATTATATCCGACCCGCTTTTGACCCGCCCAAATTTATCCATATCCATTTTTGACCCGTCCATAACCGCCCATAATCGCCCATTTGTCACTACTACTGTATAGTAGGGGCATCGCCGATAGAAGCAAATTCAACTAAAATCCTCACTTGTACAACTTCTTGAGCAATAACCCCAATTGTCGGCCCATGTGCTACAGACTGCTCGACCTCCACCTGAAACAAAAGAAATAGACAAGTAAGAAAATAGAATGAGGAAAACATATACAAATTATCCTAAAAGTATGAACTTTATGCCAATAAGACTTGGCCCGCCTGACCCTCGATTATGGGAGATTATGACAATAAGACTTGTCCCGCCTAACCTTTGATTATGGGATATTATGCCAATAAGACTTGGCCCGCCTAACCCTCAGTTATGGGAGATTATGCCAATAAGACTTGGTCCGCCTGACCCTTGGTTATAGAAGATTATGCCAATAAGACTTGGCCCACCTGATCCTGGGTTATGGGAGATTTCTAACACCAATATAACTTGGAAAAATTAAAATTTTCATATGCAGGAAAGAGACAGAAGAATAAAAGTACCTCCGGATGCTGCTCGTTGGCAAATTCACGGGTGACCATCTGTACTATAACCTCCTCCTCAACTGGACCAAGAGCGACCAAAGGACGTGGACTTTTGGGGGCAATCACATCCCCCCCACCTCAGCAACCTCTTCTTGCACCATTCTCCTTGGCCCATAGCAGCAACATTGATTGAAGGCCCAAAAATAGTAACAAGAACCTGGTCATAAGAGGGAGCGGGGGCTAACGGAGCAACGGACTCGGGCAAAGATACCTACAAAGAACAATGGAGAGCAAGTTAGAATATAAAGCCAAAAGGAACATAACGAATTTGGAACATTAAGAGAACAAGCCTACCACGGGCAGCGAACTAACAACAGCGGTGGATTTAGGAACAGCTTCAACAATCCTTGTAGCTCGCACACCTGCTTCAAGACCAGCCTGCTCAAGCCAAAAAGTAGGATCACGTGAATAGCCTCTACTTGATTCCGTATAAGTATAAAAAATAACTGCCCTAATTAGACCTAATTAGAAGTTACATGCGAGGTAGTAAGGGCAGATATCTCCTGCAAAAAAACTTCCTTCGAGGCAAGTAAGGTCGCGTTATGCTTCTCCAACAAACTGTTCTCCTCAACATCATCGCACGAACCACCTCACACATCAACCTGCAAAAAGGGGACATTTGGAACAAAATAGAGTCATCACAAGGTAAAGGGGGAAAAGTTAGGGACATTAGAAGAATGATGGAAATTATACCTCTTATTCTTCCAAAACGTCCTCTAAAGCTTTATAATCTTGAGGAGGTAAGGCAGGCTTAGAAGGGGAAATCATTCTCCTTAACCTGCATCATCGGACTAATGCAGTGTCTGTGACACCTCGCTCAATGAAATACCGAGTGATCAGTCCTATATCAAATTAAAACAGGAATCTCATCTGGTTCATTCTTAGCATCATTGTCGAAAACTTTTTAAAACTTACTAACCACCTAGTATTCAAAAGCTAATGTCAAAATTTTAATCTTTTTATTTAACAACAACAACCATAAAAATATCAATACGAACCATTCACACAAACCATGAATCTCAAGCAATACTGAATAAATCAATAAATGACCGACCGAATAAACCATCGACAGAAAACCAACATCCACTAATATAATCCAACAAAGAATAGTAACCAGTACAAAGTCCGACTGAAATGAAAATAGCTGGGGCAACATGCCCGAAAGAAATACCAAGTTGCATCCTACTCTAGGAATGAAATAACTAAAGCGTCTATGTCCAAATCCTGCAACATCCACACCTGTTGTAGCAAAGCATCCCTGGAACAGATCTTCAAGTTTGGCATCCCTGTGGATGGATACCTAAAAGGTTTTGAAAATATTTTGCAAGTATGGGTCACAGCCCAAAGTCCTTTTGAAAATATTTTGCAAGTGAATTAAAATGCAACAATTAAAATGTATGAATGCTCCTCATATTTAAGTTAGTGTCGCACTCCCTTGAGATACATCTCACCCCTCCTCTAAAGTGCACACCTAGCGCTTTCTTCCTGAACCTCCTAGTTACACCACCCCGTCTAACTAGCCTTGTCATGAAACTCCTTGACCTCTACTCTAACCCGAGTAATTTGTATCTTTACTTCGTAAGTTATTTATCACATTAACTTAATTAATCATTTCTTAAAAGTCATATAACATCCACTAGTTATATAAGTAATACAAATTCTCTTCATGTATTTAATTATCCGTATATAATTATCTACTCCATTATATACGTAGAACTATATTCCACAATTATTCATATGATGAATATAAATAAAATCGCTCTTAAAAGCCATATAACATTCACTAGTTATATAAGTAATACAAATTATCGTCATGTATTTAATTACCCGTATATAATTATCTACTCCATTATATACATAGAACTATATTCCACAATCACACATATGTTGAATATAATTAAAATCATCCTTCCGAGTAATACCTCATCGGATGCATTCTCTAAAGTGTTATCTTCCTAGGTCTACTCAGTCCCACCTGGATTTCTGAGACAGCTAGCCACCACCGAATCAGAACATAGAAATATAAATGTATTGGAAGTGGTCATATTCCCTCGAGTGTGAAGGCAATCATCTCAATGCCCACCTCTATTTGGACGTTATGACCTGGGGATATACTCGCCCTACTCCTCAAGCTAAGGGATTCACCCACATCGCGCAACCTCCCTCGATAGAACTAGAGCATATAATTCTAAATAAATACCTAGCCACCGGTATTTATGAGCACACAATATATATATATATATATATATATATACACACTATCACACTACCGTATATATAAATAAAATTTAATCCCGACTTTACCGTGCACAAAGTTCGTAACACTAGCCAACATATTCCCGAGTGTATGGTGGTCCGACTCTAATTTAATTAATTTACTCATTAATTAAGTTAATATCTCCCCGAGTCTATTGACCGACTCCAATTTAATTAATATGACCATTAATTAACTTAATATCTCCCTGAGTCTATGGTTCGACTCTAATTTAATTAATATGTCCATTAATTAACTTATTATCTCCCAGAGTGTATGGTCCGACTCTAATTTAATTAATATACTCATTAATTAATTTAATCTCCCTGGTGTCATACAACCAATGTACCCGAACCTTCTCACTTGGCCCGAATTTTCATCTCTTAGAACGTACTCCTCAAAATTCCATTATAAAGAGAACGCTCCTAATTAAATAATATTTAACAATTTATTATATCATCCAATAATAAATTATTCCAGCTATAAGCTTTCATTAATTAATCTATTATCATGGCATCACTCAACCAAAATATCCGGACACCCCCTTGGTCCATAATACAATATCCCCAAATCTGAGGTTTTCAATTTACTCAATCTGTCCAGATTTTTAAAATGCTGTTTTGGGCCATTTTGGGGCCGTTTTGGAAAAAGCGTATTAGAGAACGAAAGTTAGAAAACGCCATTTTCTAAAGATTGAAGCGGACAGAATCACCAGAATTATCCACTAAAATCCTTACGAATCAAACTAGTCCCAATAACTTGATTCGTAACTTCCCCAAATCAAAACCCAATTTGTATTAACCCAATCCAAAAATCATTTTTATAACACCTACTATGATATGAATTGAATATCACCAAATTACATTGAAGAAATTTAACCACTTGCCTTATAAATTCGTAGTGTCTGATCATCCTTTGGTGTAGAGATCGTTGTGTGATGAAGAACACCTTCCTTGTTCTTCCTCTTTGGCTTTCAAGAGTCCTCCCTCTTTGTCCCTTATGTTTTTAAATTTCTCCCGAATGAGTTATGGCTGCCCACAACTCGAAAACTTAGGTTTTTATCTCCAAATCCCGTTTTTAATCATATGGGCCTAATTAAAATGGCCCAAATACCCCCGAGGGGACTCGGTTGTGCCCAAAAAATCCCATCACCCATTTATCACCCTCGGGTACACTTTTTCGACTATCTCGGCCCATCCGGACTCAACCGTACACTCATAATTGGCATCCGAACTAATTTATAAAAAGTCCCTATCTCACACCCAACTTAGTCTATATCCGAATTTCGGCTGAGATAAATAAATGTCACGCCACTTATACACGTTATGACGTAAATAAATTATTACTATTCACTGAGTAATTTAATTTTCGTAAATATTAAGCATCTTCTCTGCCATTAATAGTTAAATAAATATTACAATAACTAATTCATTAAATTACGACACACAAGTAATTTAAAATCTTTCCGAATTAATTAAATATTAAATGCATAGAAATACGGGGTGTTACAGTGTCCTCCTCTTCCTCTTCTTCCTCCTCCTCCTCCTCCTCCTACTCTACTTATTTTCCTTTATCCTCACCACCATCATCGCCATCACCATCATCATCAAAACCAGCTGCTACATGTTTCTCAGGCAGCTCCTCCTCGCTTGATTTGCCCGATTCCTCCAGCACAAGCTTAAGAGGGATAATTTCTTTCCTTTTTTTACAACCTTCGGTGGGATGAGGGATGTATGAGAAACCACGAGAAGCCATTTCAATGGACAAAAATGCCGTGTCCTCTTCACTAAAGTTTGCCCAGGTCTGTCTGAGTTGGTCGAGCATTAAGCTCGCTCCTTGAATGACTTTTTCATCAGGAGTATGGGCTACTGAAGTTTGTTGAAAATTTTGGGCTTCTTCATTGTAGCTTTCTGAGTAGCCCTAACCGCTGCCCCATGTGAGGCAATATGTGGAGAATCACTTTTTTCAACTGGTCTTGAGGGACCAGCGGCAACAATGGCTACCTCGGTCGAAAGTGAGGTCTGAGAGGCTTTCTTCTTCACAACTGCATAACCCACAGGAGCTAATAGAGGTCGCTCAGAGGGGACAGTGGCATTGGAAGTACTAAGAGGGAATACAAACAAGAGGGTGATTTAATTTTTTAAACCTAATTATATGGGTGGGAATCTTTCAACCTCGGGGTAGCTAAGTTCCTTCAAAATGTTGCTCTGAAAACGGACTAGTTGCTTTTTCCAAAATACATTTATATACATAGATGATCTATCTCCTTGAGCCTCTTTGCTTGGAATCACGGATTTGGCTGGATAACTGGCACACAGACTCACAAATGCTGAAGTCAAATAGTTTTCACAAGCAAAAGAATAGTTGTTATTTTTTCACAGGTGAAATGGCTCAATAGAGGGGCTCTTTAATCATAGTCAAATTAAAGGGCTATGCGGTGGGGACTGTAAATATAATAGAAAGAGGACCACTCCATATACGATGGCAGGTAGGAAGGGATTAACAAAAGGGGACACTGTTCGAGGGAAAGTGACGCGACTCAGAAAGTGTCTCTAATGTACGTTCTCTCTAGGCTCAAGTGAAAGCCTGTCGTGTTAGTAATAAACCCGGTAAGTCGGGATCGTATCCATAAGGAAATAGGACAATGAAATTGTGACGAAGTTGGATAGACAAGGAAATCCTACCTCTGACTTTAAAGGGAAAAGAAAAAGTGATTTGAGTTGTGGAATGACTACACTAGATGCAATTATACTAAATTACCTAAAATACTGTTGAAGAATGATTTGATACTTTAAACTATGTGATGAGAAAAACAAGACGGGAAAACAATCCCCCAACCCCAGTGTATTGCAGTTATAATACTAATCATAAATTTAACTGATTAATTAGACCCAGAATTTAGTACTCCCAAGTATTACGTATATGAGGTTCAAGCCCGCATCATAATTAATCTGAGGATGAGTAAATCGGTATTACGATAGTTACACTTGAATTGCATTCTAAAGTATCCCGATTACTCAGAAGCAAACGAGATCTAAAGATCTACAATTATCGTGTTCCTACTCATTACGGTCATAATCAATCACTAAATTCAGAGGATTAATGTTATACACAAGCAACTATCACATCAGGCTGGGATCATGCATCCCGGCCTTAGAAAATCTAGCCTAGCATGCTGAAACTAATGAAAACAGTGTTTGATTTGAAGAAAACCATGATTAAACTAAGGAAAATTTGTTGAATGATGTAGAACGATAATTGGACTGAAGAAAATTAACTCCTAAACTTACCAAAGCAGTAACAACAGCAATTAAGAACACAGAATTCTGAATAACCTTCAATCTTGAAATTAAAATTGTAAACTATCTCTAAACTAGGGTTTTCTAGAAAGAATGGAAAATTATATTAATTCTCCGTACTAAAAATGATAATAGAACGGGTTTATATATCCTACAAAGTTTCATGAGTTTTAGCTGCACTAGGACTCTCCATTAGAGAGAATTAAAAAATCAAAACTCGACAGCCGGACCGGTCTGGGGCTTAGGCGGATCGGTCTGCCTGGGAAGCGGGTCGATTCTTTTATTTCTGGGGCAGACTGATTCTTTTTATTTTCTTCCTTCATCGGTTTGCTTTCGATCCGGGGTTCTCTGGAGTATGGCACTACGGACCGGTCTAGGTCTACTGCGGATCGGTCTCTCTCTTTGACTTTTTTTTCTCAAATTTAACTGTTCATATCTTTCATTCCGGGACTCCGATTGAGGTGACGTTTCTTCGTATGTGCTGATGAACTTGATATCTTCAACTTCTCTGGAGATGCCTCATCCGAATTCCGGGTAGAAATTACACTTTTTCCCTTTTGACTTTTCCTTATTTTCTTTCTTGATTCTTCCGATTTCTTTCTTTCTTTATTGACATTAAATACCTGCAAGATTAGTAAGAAATACCAGAAACTCGGTGTACTCGTTAGGATAAGTTAGTAGCAAGATTATGAGATAAAATCCAATCGATTACGTTATTCGAGGTGCTATAAGTAACTAAATTAAAGGGATAAATTGAGAAGAATTTATGCCTAATCAAATTCCCCTAACTTAGAACTTTGTGCGTCCCGAGCAATGTAAAAGAATCCTAGCACGGCTCAATTCTTGAAAAACATTTTATTGGGATAGAATACCTTTTTCGTGGGCAAGAGATTGCATTTAGCGTATGCAACAAGCCTTTAAACCCCTAGGTCACCCTAGTAGGACGAGTTGTGTCTCGTGAGGGTTTGCAGAGAATATACCCACAAAATTCGATTCAAAGAAAAATCAAAATACCTAAAAATTGTATAAATCAAACCTACCTAGAAAATAGTCATCATCAAGTCATATTTATAAGTCTCAAACCGTAGTGCGTGTGTGCGAAGCCAAAAATTTAACCGCGAATTTCCACTGATTGACCATTACGTTACTTATCTGAAAATTCGTTTTGAGTCAATATCTCACGGAATTCCCTCTCAAACGAATCCCTCAGAATATGGCTATTCTCTCGGTATATGTGATATAAAGAGTAAATATAATTAATGCAAAGTCATGCACACAAGTAGAAAGACGGAAATTTTATAGTGATAGGATCTCATCAACGGAATACGGTTTTAAAAATGGGAACATTACCTCTTATTCACGCATTATGTCTTTTATTATCTTTTGGTGTATTAGTTCTCCACGCAGTAACCAATTTCGCAATTTAGACTCGGTTAGGACTTTTTCGGGTTTTAAGGTATATGGGGTAAAATGAAAATGGTAGGGAGGATTGGAATTGGAAAAGTCATTTCTGATGTCCATTTGTGCTTTTTGGGGCTATTGCTCATTTTATTCTTCTTTTTATCTATTTTTCTGTTTTTCTTATTTTTCTTTTTCTTGCTATTCTTGTTGAGCGTATCTATTTTTTTTCGTGCCCCTTTATATGCACTTTTTGGACTTAAATTCTGAGTTTTTTTCTTTTTCGCAATTCTAGGCTATTTGGGTTTTTTGGGTTGTCAAACGAAAGGACAAATTTTATTTGGCTCAATTTGGGTTACAAAAAGGGTGATTTTTTGCATCTTTTTCTGGCCAATATTTTTGGGTGACAACGAGGGCCTACTTCATTGTCCAAAATACCAATTGCGTTACCATATGCGTTTCGAGATGAATTTAAATTTATAGAGTTGTAGCGCGCTTTTTCAAAGCAATATCGCACACGTTTTTCATAACCGATCAAACTGAAAGGATTGAGATCCTCGACGACTTTTTAAGCGCTGAAAAGAACTTTGAGTTAACAATTAACTCGGATTGATTTAAAAACTCGCAAAAAGTGATAGGCTCGAACCTCACCGGGTTTGTTAATGTTCACACTTATTCGTTAAGTCGTCAATTTTCGCTCAATTTCATCTTTGGTCAATTTCGGCTTTGTGTATGTTGAATTTTACAACTTGAGACTTCAATCTGACTTTTAATGATATTTTTGAAAATTTTGAATTCCAATTTTTATTTATTTTGAACAAAAATATTTTTGGGTTTTTCAAAATTTTATGATTTTTTTTTGGGAAATTTCTTGGCATTTTTGAAAATTTGTGAAGTTTTAGAAATACGCACTTGTGACCCCCCTAACTTAGACTTTTGCATTGTCCTCAAGCAAAAAGGACTAAAAGCTAAACAAGGCAAAATAAGAAGTGCGATAAATAAAACAAACAAATAGAGAAAATGCAGATTTTATCGAAAACAGGAATGTGGTACAATTACAGGAAAAAACATACAACCATGTGAACAGGGAAAATAAATAAAAACTGCCATAACCACATAAAGCTTCACTGAGGCGGGGGTTGGAAAAAACCGGGCTCGTCGGGGCCATAGGGGTCATAGAAATAGGATGGAAAGGGCTCATTGGGATCCCCTTGGCGTCAGTAAATGTTCGCTTGGAAGCAAAAAATCAGGCTCGTATTGCGACAGAAATCGGTCAAGAAGTTGTCGAATCTCGTCTCGAGCGCCGCCATACGGTTCGTGAGGTCGCTACCCACCCACTCAAAATCAGGGTCATCTTCCTTGTCCGTCGACTCTTCATCCGCTCCTATGTCCCCCATCTCTACATCAGCACCGGCTGCATCCTCTTTCTCTTCTTCGCTCTAACTCGATGAAGCCTCTTCCTCGCTATCGCTGCCCCGCCTCGCCCGAAGGACGGCTAGCTGTTTGGCGCTCTTAATGCGGGTTCCCTATCCAAAAGGATCGGAAAGGCGAGTACGATCGAGCGACGCCGCAATTCCAGCATCCTTAAGGATGGAGGTGATCAATCGTGCATATGGAAGTGGGGATGCACCTTTCTCATCTAAGGTTGCGATGATGATGTCGGCATATAGGGTTCGGGCCAAGTGGATGGAGGTGTGAGGATCAAATAGGTGATAGGTCAAATTGGCCTGACGGGGCCGCATCGCGGAATCGTAGGACGTTTGCAAGATGTTGGCACACACTATTTGGAAGGTGAGGCATGCTTTCTCATTAAGATGTCCAACGGCGACAGTTTGCCCCATCAATGCAACATCCGGGGTAATATGATCCATGATTATTTCTTTGGTGACCGGGGAGACGTTCCTTGGATAGGTGAATTCTTGGACATCGGGAACATCGTATTCGGCCAACTTAACCGTGAGAAGGGCCAATGAGAAGGGGATGACTGTACCATCCACGTATGCTTGAGCCTCGAATTGGCCCGTCCGAACAAGGGTTCCATAAAAGAAGCGGACCTCGGCTGCCCAAACTGCTTCGTACTGTTCATTGAGGAATCGGCACCAACCCCTAGCCATGAATAGGGAGGTGACGGAGTTGGGCAGACCTGTCCATTGGACCGCACGCACCATATGGAGTTTGCGATCCGGACCGAAGAACCGATGGCACCAACGTTCCTCTTGGCGGGAACGGAATTCCCCATGGTCGGAGGGGAGGATGTCGATGGAGTCGTACTTGGTGGGGGTTGGTCGTTGGACCATGATATCCGGGAGAGGTGGCTGGAAACATAGGGAGAGAGAAGAGAGGAGTGATTTGGTTGATGGTGTGAAGAGAAAGGAATGGTGAAGGTAGGTATTTATAGGTGAAAGGGGTGGGTAGAGTTTGGAATTTGAGGGAAAAGGGGGTGTATTTAGGAGGGAAAGGGAAGGGTTGGGAGTGGTGTGGACGAGTGTGGAGGGAATGAATGGGAATGGGAGAGGGGGGTGAACCTTGGGAAAAGGGGGAATAAAATTCTGTAGAAGGCGGACCGGTTCGGTCCTCAATATACAGGCCAATTCGACTATCGGATCGGTCCGGCTCTTGTTTTTTAGCTGGATTTCCCCCCTAACTTAGATTTGATTGCTCTTCTCTAAAAATGTCACTATCACAACATACTCCCTATCAATTTTGGACTAAAAAGCTCTCGATACCAATGGCCAACGCAACTTGACTCAATGTTCCTGATACATGTGAATGCTTTCTCTCGAATGTACCCTAATCCTATGGACTCTTACTACACACACGACTCTCACTGCACACACGACTCTCACCACACACACGACTCTCACCCCATACGCGTCGAGGGTGCGACGACCTCGCTGTAACAGCTCACTCTACCCCGTAAACGGGGTTCAACAACCAAATGATGTCGACTTCTTCCACACACGCCTTTAGATATGGCTTTAGGCGTTGTCCATTTACTTTGAATGTATTTCCCCCTTTCAAATCATCTAATTCAACAGCTCCATGAGGGAAAACATTCTTCACAACGAACGATCCAGACCATCGTGACCGCAATTTACCCGGAAAGAGATGAAGCCGAGAGTAATAAAGAAACAGTTTTTGCCCGGGAAGAAACTCTTTGTGTCGAATCATGTTATCGTGAGCGAGTTTCATCCTTTCTTTGGAAATTTTAGCATTCTCATAAGCATCATTGAGTAGTTCTTCTAACTCATTCAATTGAAGCTTGTGGGCTTCACCGGCCTTATCCATAGCATAATTCAATTGCTTAATCGCCCAATACGACTTGTGTTCTAGCTCCACAGGAAGATGGCAAGGTTTTCCATACACAAAGCGAAACGGGGACATGCTGAGTTAATTTTTATATGAAGTACGATAGGCCCATAGCGAATCGTTCAATCTAAGTGACCAATCTTTTCGGGTAGGATTGATAGTCTTTTCGAGAATGTTCTTGATTTCCCGATTTGCTAGTTCGGCCTGCCCATTCGTTTGCGGGTGATAAGTTATTCCAACCTTGTGAATGACACCATACTTTCTCATGAGCTTCGCGAATGGCCTATTACAAATGTGCTTGCCATTATCACTAATTATCGCTTTCGGAGCACCGAAGTGGGAAAGTATGTGTTCTTGCAGGAACTTTATCGCCACTTTGTTGTCATTTATCTTGGTAGCTATAGCTTCCACCCATTTAAAAACGTAGTCTACCGTGGCAAGGATGTATAGGAAACCAAAGGACGGGGGAAAGGGACCCATGAAGTCAATACCCCAACAGTCGAAGATCTCAATGATGAGTATGGGAATAAGAGGCATCATGTCTCGTCAAGTAATGGCTCCCATCCATTGGCACCGATTGCAAGATTTACAAGCAGCGTTTACATCCCAGAATATTGTGGGCCAATAGAGGTTGCATTGTAGAATTTTAGCGGCCGCCTTTTACGTCGAAAAGTGGCCTCCACATGCTTTCGAATGACAAAACTGGATGACTTTCGAGATCTCGTCATCCGGTACACATCGTCGGATGATTTGGTCGGCGCAATATTTAAAAAGGAAGGGATCGTCATAGAAAAATATGCGCGACCAAGTAATAAACCTCTTCTTATCTTGCAGTGCCCAAGCGGGAGGGATGGCTCCCGTGACAAGGTAGTTCACTATATCCGTAAACCAGGGCAAAGAGGAGGTAGCAAAAAGTTGCTCATCCGGAAAGTATTCATTTATGGGTATGGGATCACTAGGTAAGTTGCATGAAAGCCGTGATAAGTGGTCGGCAACGACGTTTTCTACGCCTTTCATATCTTTAATGGAGAGATTGAACTCTTGTACGAGTAGGATCCACCATATGAGGCGCGACTTTGCATCTTTCTTTGCAAGGAGGTATTTCAATGCCATGTGGTCGGTGAAGCAAGTAATGGGAGAACCGATAAGGTATGATCGAAATTTATTGAGGGCAAAGACTACCGCTAGCAACTCCTTCTCCGTGGTAGAGTAGTTAAGTTATGGTCCGGTAAGAGTCCGACTAGCATAGTATATGATGTGAGGTTGTTTATCTTTTCTTTGGCCTAAAACAGCCCCGATCGCATAATCGCTAGCATCACACATAAGTTCGAATGGTAAATAACAATCCAAAACTTGCATGATGGGAGCGGACACAAGCATGGTTTTTAGTTTTTCAAAAGAGCTTTGGCATGCTTCTGTCCACTCAAATGGGTTGTCCTTCATCAGTAGGTTGCTTAAGGGTCTAGCGATGGCGCTAAAGTCCTTAATGAACCTTCGATAAAACCCCGCGTGTCCCAAGAAGGAGCGCACGTCTTTGAGCATTTTTTATGGGGGAAGATCAGCTATGACATCTATGTTTGCCCTATCAACTTCTATCCCTTTGGATGATACTATGTGGCCAAGAACTGTTCCCTCGGTGACCATGAAATGGCATTTCTCCCAATTCAGCACTAAGTTCTTTTCCACACACCGAGCAAGCACTTGTTCCAATTTTTTTAGACAAAGATCGAAAGAGGTGCCATGAACACTTCGAGTCCTCTTTCGACCATGTCGCTAAATAGGCTCAATATACACCTTTGAAAGGTCGCGGGTGCATTTCACAAGCCGAATGGCATACGTTTGTAGGCAAACGTACCAAAAGGGCAAGTGAAGGTCATTTTCTCCTGGTCAAGTACATCTACCTCAATCTGGTTATATCCGGAATAACCATCAAGGAAGCAATAGTAAGGGCGGCCCACTACTCTCTCAAGCATTTGATCAATAAATAACAAGGGGAAGTGGTCTTTCCTAGTTCCCGCATTGAGTTTTCGGTAATCAATGCAAACGCGCCACCCGGTGGTGATACGTTGGGGAACTAGCTTTCCCTTAGCATTCTCAATCACTGTCATTCCCGACTTATTTGGGACGACTTGAATAGGGCTCACCCACTTGCTATTCGAGATTAGGTAGATAATCCCGACATCTAATAACTTGATGATTTCGGCTCTCAACACTTCTTTCATATTGGGATTTAGCCTTCTTTGCATTTCTCTTGAGGGCTTGACATCCTATTCGATATGGATCTTGTGAGGGAAAATCCAAGGACTTATCCCCTTTAAATCAGCAATGCACCAACCAAAAGCACTTTGGTGCTTTCTCAGAATTTTCAACAGTTTACCCTCCTGCTATTCGTCTAGGATAGAGGAGACAACAATAGGAAATGCCTCATCCTCTACTAGATATGCATATTTAATATGGGAGGGGAGTTTCTTCAACTCGAGGATTGGAAATTTGTCGTTGGAGGGAACCATGCGTGTATCCCTCGGAGGTAAATCCTCGAATCTAGAAACCCAATTAACATCTCTCGCGTCCTCATCCGATGCTCTCTCGTCGAGTAACTCTCTCAAATCCTCAACCTCCATCTCGAAGTCGGTGTACCTCCCCTCACTCTCATGTCTCAACACTAAACAGGACCCTAAGGCGTCACCATAATAATTCTCCTCAAAGTACTCCTCTACTATCTCATCGATGAAGCTCACCGCGTGAAGATCATCTTCTTCCCCCGTATGTTGAGCTATATGGAAGATGCTGGTTTTTGAGGTCATGTTCCCAAAAGTGAGTTGCATTCGCCCATTTCGAGTATTGATGATTGTGTTAGCCGTAGCTAAGAATGGGCGCCCAAGGATGATGGGAATATGGTTTCTTGAGGTGAAGGAGGGCTCCGTGTCCCAAATGACAGTCTACCGGGAAGTAAAAAGTGTCAACTTTGACGATCACGTCCTCAACTATGCCTCTTGGGATATTCACGATTCGATCCGCTAATTAGAGAGTGACCTTTGTGGGCTTGAGTTCGCCCAAATCAAGTTGCCTATAGATGGAGTAAGGGAGGATATTGACACTTGCTCCCAAATCAAGTAAGGCTTTTTCGATTTTATTTTCTCAAATGATGCAGGAAATGGTGGGTGCACCGGGATCTTTAAATTTAGGCGGGAGATCATTCAGTAGAATGGAGCTAACGTTCTGTGCTAAAAAGACATTCTTCTTTACCTTCATCTTTCTTTTTGTCGTCAACAAGTCTTTGATGACTTTTGCATAATCTGGAATTTGCTTAATGGCATCGAGGAAAGGTAAGTTCAACTTTACTTGCTTTAGCACATCTAGCACGTCATCATGTGGGTTTCCTTTATGGAAAGGAATTAACCATTAAGGAAAGGGTGCCGCGGAGGGTGGTTTCACAACTACCTCGGGCTCACTAGCATCTTCTTTGTCAATCTCATTCAAGGGGACATCTTCGGCCTCTTTCGTGCAGGGCGAAATCTCCTTATCTTTGGTTGTGTCGAGTGGGGGAGGTGATAAATCAATGACTCTCCCACTACGAAGAGTGGTCACATCTTGACATTGCTCCTGATGTTCTGTAGAGGTGGAGCTAACACTAGTTTGACCTTGGGGAAGTCTTTGGCCCTGGGAAGGAAACTTGCCCTTCTCTTGGACACTCAACGAGGATTGTATCTTTGACAGACTTGCATTTATGTCACTAATCAGGCGATCATATCTAGAATTGGTTGCAGTCTGGCTATTGATAAATTGATTTATAGTATCCTCGAGAGTTCTCCGCGGTGGCGGGATATATGCTCCTTGAGGTGGTGGTGCTTGCACATGTCCTTCCATGTGTGGAGCTTGTTGAAAGTGTTGTGGTGGAGGAGGGGCAACATGTGAAGTAGGGTTCATCACAGCATGTTGTTGCCCATAGCTAAAACCAAGATGGTTTTTCCATGAAGGGTTGTAAGAATTCTCGTGCGGTGCACCGAAATTACCCTTAAATCCTCTTATACCACTAACTTGCTCTTGAAGCATCACTTTATGGGCGGGTATAGTTGGGCATACCTCAGTTAAATGTCTCGCCTCACAAATTGCACACACCTTTTCGATAGGATTTGGGATGGATCTAGTTGATCCCCTTCCATATACCTCACATAGGTATCGAAATCCTTTCTCAAGGGTCTTCAATCGACTGTCCGTCATAGAGTTCTTATCTACGTGAAATAGACCGGACGCCAGTGGAGTGGTGGTCACTTGACGATTTCAATTTTGAGCAGTAGGATCAGATGTATCCCAGGATTGGGTAGCCTCGGCGACATACCTCAGGTCAAGCTCAACATCGTGGGCATCTAAGTCGACAAACGGACCACTACCCATGGTCTCAACGAGTTGCTTGGACTTAAGATTCAGCCAATTACAGAGAAAGGAAATGATTTGCGCTGAATCAAATCCATGATGGGGGTATGAAGTAACTAACTCACTGAAACGCTCATAACATCGATGAAATAGCTCATTTTTAGATTGTCTGAATGCTTGAATTTGAGCCTTTATGGAGATTGTTCGATGTGGTGGGAAGAATTTCTTGAGAAATCTAGATTGCAACTCGTTCCAAGATGGAATCGAGCTTGGAGATAAAGACCATAGCCAGGTTTTAGGTGGATCACCTCTTGTGTGCAAGTTTAATCATTTAGGGTATCACACACATCCTCAAATTACCTGATATGGAGATATGGCTTTTCAGAATTCATACCATGGTAATGGGGTATCATCAGGATCATCCCATTTTTAAAACGAAATTGACCGGCATTATACGGGAGTATAATGCATCCCGGAGTGACAGTGCGTTCGAGATATAAGATTTCTCTCAGCGGGAGGTATGGGGCCTCTTCCTCCCCGGATACGGCGCCAAAAACTTGACGCGACTCAGAAAGTGTATCTAATGTGCGTTCTCTCTAGGCTCAAGTGCAAGCCTGTCACGTTAGTAATAAACCCAGTAAGTCAAAATCGTATCCATGGGGAAATAGGACAATGAAATTGTGACGACGTTGGATAGACAAGGAAATCCTAACTCTGGCTCTAAAGGAAAAAGAAAAAGTGATTTGAGTTTTGGAATGACTACACTAGATGCAATTATGAAATTATGAAAAGGTGCAATTATACTAAATTACCTAAAATATTGCTGAAGAATGATTTGATACTTTAAACTATGTGATGAGAAAAATAGGACGGGAATACAATCCCCCCAACCCTAGTGTATTGTAGTTATAATACTAATCATAAATTTAACTGATTAATTAGACCCAGAATTTAGTACTCCCAAGCATTACGTATATGAGGTTCAAGCCCGCATCATACTTAATCTGAGGACGAGTAAATCGGTATTACGATAGTTACACTTGAATTGCATTCTAAAGCATCCCGATTACTCAGAAGCAAACGAGATCTAAAGATCTACAATTATCGTGTTCCTACTCATTACGGTCATAATCAATCACTAAATTCAGAGGATTAATGTTATACACAAGCAACTATCACATCAGGCTGGGATCATGCATCCCGGCCTTAGAAAATCTAGCCTAGCATGCTGAAACTAATGAAAACAGTGTTTGATTTGAAGAAAACCATGATTAAACTAAGGAAAATTTGTTGAATGATGTAGAACGAGAATTGGAGTGAAGAAAATTAACTCCTAAACTTACCAAAGCAGTAACAACAACAATTAAGAACACGGAATTCTGAATAACCTTCAATCTTGAAATTAAAATTGTAAACTAGGGTTTTCTGGAAAGAAGGGAAAATTATATTAATTCTCCGTACTAAAAATGATAATAAAACGGTTTTATATACCCTACAAAGTTTCAGGAGTTTCAGCTGAACTAGGACTCTCCATTAGAGAGAAATAAAAAATCAAAACTCGACAGTCGGATCGGTCCGGGGCTTAGGCAGATCAGTCTGCCTGGGAAGCGGACCGATTCTTTTATTTCTGGGGCGGACCGGTTCTTTTATTTTCTTCCTTCTTCAGTTTGCTTTCGATCCGGGGTTCTCTGGAGTATGGCACTGCGGATCGGTCCGGGTCTACTGCGGATTTGTCTGCCTCTTTGACTTTGTTTCTCAATTTGACTGCTCATATCTTTCATTCCGGGACTCCGATTGAGGTGCCGTTTCTTCCTATGTGCTGGTGAACTTGATATCTTCAACTTCTCTTTAAATGCCCCATCCGAATTCCGGGTAAAAATTACACTTTTGCCCTTTTGACTTTTCCTTCTTTTCTTTCTTGATTCTTTCGCTTTCTTTCTTTCTTTATTGACATTAAATACCTGCAAAATTAGTACGAAATACCAGAAACTCGGTGTACTCGTTAGGATAAGTCAGTAATAAGATTATGAGATAAAATCCAATTGATTATGTTGTTCGAGGTGCTATAAGTAACTAAATTAAAGGGATAAATTTGGAAGAATTTATGCCTAATTAGAAAGTTCCTCGTAAGATCTTCATTAATGGGAACAATAGGGCGTTCCTCCTCAGTTAAAAAGTTGTTAGTAACAAACTGGTCCACCCCAACGCAGGGGAGGGGTAAGAACCTCTCAGCTCGATTGATCAAAGAAACAAGGGGCTTCTTAAAACTTTTGTTTTTCTAGCAACAAATACGATGGATTTTTACAGACTCGGAACCAGGGTAATTACCAGGAGGAGCATACTTGAGGAAATGGGCGTAAAGGAAACTTGTTAAAAGGACATTATTTGCGTAATTAGAGACATCAAACCTGTCGATGCTCCGCGCAGAATCGACTGCCACACGGTCCAGCCAGGTGTACAATGAGCCAAGAACGATAACGGCAAGAGGGATATTCACGTCGCTCGCCATTCGGACAACCATGTTTATTAAGTCCTTTTGGGGGTAGTCATGGGGCTTGCCCGAAATATAGACTTTTGATAACATCACCCAAATATACCCAGCCAACTCGATCTGGGAATCAAATCCCTTTACTTCCTTGGGTTTTTCAAACGCTTGCTTCCCCCAGGGGGCTGCCTTTCTAGCCTTAATAACAACTTTGCTTTCAATTAAGTAAAAGTACCTAATCACTTCGGAGTAGGGGCACTTATTGTAAGTAACCATTCAATCCTTTACCACTGCCTCCAGTTCAACCCTCAAAGATTTTTCCTTGCTGAAGATTGCCTCCTCGAAAAAAGTATCAAACCCCGCAGCTTCCAACCCCAAAAGCTTAACATTTTCCAGAGTGACAGTGAACTTGCCCTAGGAGGCCACAAAAGTGTGTGACCTATGGCTCCAGCAGGAAATCAGCAATTAAAGAGTGGTGTTATTTTTGGCAAGGGTAAGATCACCCGGCCAGAGGGATCAAGACAAACCTAGGAGATCCAGTTGGACAGAATAATTAAAGTGGATATATTCAGTCCAAAGACCAAACCCCTCGCAGCAACCGGAGGAAGCCTCATGTAAGGACATATTTTCATAGGTCCGTTATCAATTTATTATGTCATATACCGCTACACCGTCGAAGAGCATTCAAGAGACATCTACATCAAAGACGGATCTGAATTACTCAAGTTCTTCATCATTCAAGACTCCGCGAAGTTTACTTTGGTAAGGTTATGTTTTAAATACCTTAACTTTTCACTTAGAGCTTTGAGTATATTTTTTACAAAATATTTTTCCAAAGATTTTGTTCTCGGACACCTTTTCGTAGAAAAATCATAACTAATTCATAAAAAATCAGAATGATACGAAACTGGCGGCCATGCATTCGTATTGAAATTTTCTACAGCACGCGTGGAATCTTGCTTGATAGGTCGTTCGAACGACCTACAATTGTCGTTCAAATGACATAGCATGTCGTTAGATCTCATTCGAACGAGCTCGAATTTCGAGGCAGTACGCTTTTATATAAATACTCATTAAATGAGTCCGTTTTCATTAAGAAGTCCATACGTTTTTCAGAACAGAAACTCTGCTAAAGCAGAATCCTTTTTTGGATTCTTCCTTTAGGGTTTTAATCCTTTTTGTTTTCAATTCACAAAACTCTCATATGCTTTAGTGAATTGTTTTTTTGTTGAAGAACACACCTTGCTATTGTTTATCTTTGTGGGGAGAACTCTACAACCAGAGAGCTGTGTGCTATTGTGGAGGGAGTCCTTATAAAGATCACACTTGTGGAGAAGCCGTTTCTCTTCTTCATTGCTGACCACCTGGAGTTCTTACGGGAGATTTCAGCCGAGACATCGATACCGACACCTGCGGGTATTTCGTATGTCACCCTATTCATTATAATCCGTGTAAGCCGTTTTCTTATAAATTATAGTGAAATGAAAGATTTTTCCCCTTTGGGGGAGTTTTCCTGAAATTATTTATTTTATCCTGCATGCTTTATGTTATTGGATAAATCATTTGGATGCATGTTTTAGGATTTAACTAAAATTTGGGATTAATTAAAATTGGATTTTATTTGAGAAATCGCAATATTTCCGCTGTAGCGATTCTTCATATTGGTATCAGAGCCTGTTGCACTAAGTTATTGTGTTTTGATCCTGATTTTTGCACAAAAATGGCTTTTGATGGTTTTGATGATCTTCGATGTCAAATTTTTGAAAAAGTTAATTGGAAAATTCACACGAACTCTTGTTTTAAATCTTCTGTTGAAAATGAATCTGAGAGGTGTCCTTGTTGTGAGGGTGTTGGTCACACGTTAGATGAATGTACCACAAATTTAAAGAAGAAAATGAATAAATCGATTTCTCATGTTTCTACCCTTAGTGATAGTGATTCGGAAGAAGAAGTCTTTTATGCTTCTAGGCGAGAGCTTCCCATCCGTGTGATTAGTGATGAGAGTGAGGGTGAAAAGGGTGAGGAGGAAGAAGAAGAATTGAGTGAGTTGCAAGTTGCCTACAATAATTTGTATTTTGAATGTTTAAAGACAAAAAAGGCAAACTTGAAACTTGAAGCTCAATTGAAAGAGTGTGCCTTAAAAAATAATGATGTTTTAGTTGAAGAACTTAGTGCACGTGAGAAAATTTTGAAAGAGAATCTTGAGTACGTTGAGGGTGAGAGAGATAGTCTTAGAGGGTTGATGGAGACTATGAAAAAGGAGCTTTTAGAGTTTGAGGATTCTAGACGTGTACTTGAATCTAGGATAGGTGAACTTGAGGTGAAATTGAAAGATTCAAGTAAAGTGAAATTTGATTTGGAGTCTAGGTCAGAAAAACTTTATAAGATTTTAGGCACCGTCGAGATAAAAAATGATAGGGGTGGTATTGGTCTTAAAAAATATGTTGCACCCATTCCCACACGTGTGAGAGAGCCTCCTAGGATTGTTAAGAAAGAGACACCTAAGGTTGTTAGGAAAGAGCCCCCTAAGAACATCGTGAGAGAACCTCCTAGAATCATTAGGAGAGACCCACCTAGGCAAATTCGGAGAGAGCAATCGAGAAATTTGAGGAGAGGGCCACCTCAAGGTAACACACACCGCCCGATTTACACTTGCACACATTGCGGTAGGCAAGGTCATCTTAGGCAATTTTGTTACAAGCTTTTAAAGGAACCTAGGAAGGTTAATAGAAGAATAAATTCGATTCCCCACACCCCCACACCTCATTACACATCGATTTGGGTCAGGAAATCGGATTTAGAGGCTTATGGTTTACTTGTCCACGATTCCCGTTAGCTTGCACGTGATTCACCCCATGTGAAATCTTTTGGTTGATTGTGTTGGATGTTTGTCATACACTAGCGACGCATCATGTTATACTCTTTTTAGTGTTATGACTCACTTTGATGTAGCGCACATTGATATATTTGTTGCATTTGTGTGTTTAGCTGTTGATTTAGCACTGTTTTGGATCTGTTTGCTCCTTTCAGGTACTGTTTTCACAAAATTTTTGCACTGGGCAAAACTGTATGATTTTTTGAGAATACTGGGAATTTTTTATTTTCTCGTTCGAGCAAGATGTATTGTCATTTGAGCGACACTCTATCTCGCGCGAAGTCCCATCTCGCGACATGCCCTTGTCGTTCGAGCGACAGAGCGATATCGTTTGAGTGACCTGTCTGAAAATTCTATTTTTGCTTCCCTTCTGATTCCAGTACCCAGTGTTCATATGCTTAGGTTTTTGGTACTGATGGGTTTGCTTCTGGTCGTTTATATGCAGTTATTCTTGGTATCCATGCTTAGTTGATAACACTGCATTACTCATTTATCCCATATGCGTTCATTATGGATTCTCTTGTGTGATTACTGTTTGCTAGCATAGGATGTTGTGCATATCGATATTATATGCCTATTGCTGGTTGTATCATTTTGTAGTTATATTTTTTTTTCTGTTTGAAAATTTTGAAAGAAATACAAAAAGATTTTATTTTGACAAAATTTTTAAAAATCCAAAAAGATTTTTGTATTTTGTCTACACCGTTTATGGATAGACACTTGGATGACCGAGTCACAATTTCATTCCATTTATCCATGTGACTATTTGATAGTGTTTTGAGACAATAGGTCAATTCATCCATGTGCTTTATAATGTTTGGAGTCATTAAGATGTAATTAAGTGTTGCTTCCTACATGTTTGACTCATAGTTTTCTTTATTGCACACATGCACGGATTTGTTTGATTATTGTTCTTGACTTATCACATGTTGGTTGGGTGTTTTCATCTCAATCCTGTCCTTAAAACGAACCAAGTACAATAATACGAGAGTAATAAAAGTAGTGCATGTAAAAACCATTGCCCGTGAGGAATAAATTGTTTAGTTTGAAAAAATGATGAGTGAACACGGGAAAGGGCTGCGAGTGAATAATAATCACGTCGTGAAAGCCACCATTTGAAAAGAGCCCACAAAAAAATAAGGCTATAAAAAGATAAAATATGCCAAAAATTTGGGCCAATAGGTTTTCTCTAAGTTGAGAATTTAGTACCTCTTCAGATATAAAGAATTGCATTATTATATATGAGGGAATTTTGGATGGATATATCAATGGGTTTGCACGTCCTTTGAAAAGTTATCGAAACGGCACTAAATAGTTTTGAACGTTATTGGTGTGAAAATCATTTAGACTTTGATTTGTTGATTTTATTAAGATGATGTCATTTAAATTCAACAATTTTTACACCTAAGGATTCTTTTGATGTTCATTCGTTAGGGGTACACGTATGCATCGTGCACATATGATTGATTGAGTTTATTTACCTATCGAATGTGTTCACACCCATTCATTACGTTTCCATGACTTGGTTGTTTGAGTTTAAATCCATGGTGTGATTTTTTTTGTATCCTATTTTTGTATGAAAATTTTGAAAAATCAAAAATAGTTTGTGAATGCTTTTGGGACACACCTTTGCATACGCGTAGCTTGATCTTTGTTTGCTATGCATTTTTATAGTGACACTCCATGTTTTGATTGTTTCTTCTTATCTGTCTATTTGGGGACATCATAAAAAGGGGGAGAAAGAATTATCATGTTATGGGGGAGTTTTTGCATTATGGGGGAGATTTGATTATTAATGCTTTATTCTTATATCATTTCAAACTCGATGCGTCACGAAGGTATTTTGCTTTATCTCATGTGTGTAGGTACAAAGACTGAAGATTATGATGTTGCACACCCTGATGAGAAAAGCTTTGAGATTTGATGAAGATTTTTGAAGAACAGTTTGAGATCTTGCAAATTTATTCATGGGGGGGTAGATTTGTATAGGTATCTTGGTTTTTTGATAATTCGGATTTTTTATGTATGTACCGGCATAGACATAGGGGGAGATTTGTAAGGACATATTTTTATAGGTCCGTTATCAATTTATTATGTCATATACCGCTACACCGTCGAAGAGCATTCAAGAGACATCTACATCAAAGACGGATCCGAATTACTCAAGTTCTTCATCATTTAAGACTCCGCGAAGTTTACTTTTGTAAGGTTATTTTTTAAATACCTTAACTTTTCACTTAGAGCTTTGGGGATATTTTTTACAAAATATTTTTCTAAAGATTTTGTTCTCGGACACCTTTTCGTAGAAAAATCATAACTAATTCATAAAAAATCAGAATGATATGAAATTGGCGGCCATGCGTTCGTATCGAAATTTTCTACAGGCTCGTGTGGAATCTCACTTGATAGGTCATTAGAACGACCTGAAATTATCGTTCAAATGACATAGCATGTCGTTAGATCTCGTTCGAACGAGCTCGAATTTCGAGGCGGTGCGTTTTTATATAAATACTCATTAAATGAGTCCGTTTTCATTAAGAAGTCCATACATTTTCCAGAACAGAAACTCTGCTAAAGCAGAATCCTTTTTGGGATTCTTCCTTTAGGGTTTTAATCCTTTTTGTTTTCAATTCACAAAACTCCCATATGCTTTAGTGAATTGTTTTGTTGTTGAAGAACACACCTTGCTATTGTTTATCTTTGTGGGGAGAACTCTACAATCGGAGAGCTGTGTGCTATTGTGGAGGGAGTCCTTATAAAGATCACACTTGTGGAGAAGCCGTTTCTCTTCTTCATTGCTGACCACCAGGAGTTCCTACGGGAGATTTCAGCCGAGACATTGAAACCGACACCTGCGGGTATTTCGTATGTCACCCTATTTCATTGTAATCCGTGTAAGCCGTTTTCTTACAAATTATAGTGAAATAAAAGGTTTTGCCCCTTTGGGGGATTTTTTCTAAAATTATTTGTTTTATCCTGCATGCTTTATGTTATTGTATAAATCATCTAGATGCATGTCTAAAATTTGGGATTAATTAAAATTGAATTTTATTTGAGAAGTCGCAATATTTCCGCTGTGGCAATTCTTCACCTCAAATTATACTTTCGAATAAGGGAATCGCCACGTTTAATGTGAAAGCGGGTGACAGTAGTAGTTGGGATATATGAAAAAAATTCAGTGTCTTCACCCTTCGCCATCGGTAGGTTAGGGTTCTCAGTTGGCACCAACTCGCGAGGGAATCTCTCCACCATTTTCCAGAAGCGATCACGCTCGCCGAAGTATGGAATTTAACAATAACGCACCCACTGGTGTTGGCATGCTTGAGTTTCAGGGGAAGCACTCCATGAGGAGTGGGTTCGTTTAGCGATAGGTGCCATGGAAGTTTAGAAAAATAGAGTGAAAGGGTTAAGTTAAAGGAGTGAAAGAGATGAAGATGGCAAAACTCTCACAAAGGCTCAGTACAAGAGAAAGGAAACCCAAAGGATAATGTTCGAAATAAGGATACCCCATTTTATAGGGGTAACACGGACCCCAAAAGGTAATGCTTAGAAAAGCATAATAATAAATAGTTTGGCTTGCGTGTTCATCAAGCACGAGCGACTGCAGAAGATCAAAGTTTGCAATGATGACATTTCGGGGACTGAGGTCCGGATTAGCGATGTAGGTTACACACGCATACCCTAGCACTGCCATATGTTACATACAGAAGTACAAAAGACAACCCCATTTAATGCGAAATGCTTGGGTTCTTTTCGTTTTGGGGAGCGAAGAGTTTTGGGGGAAATTTGAATAAACCTCTTCACTTTCCCCAAGGCATTTGCCAAAAGTAGTTATGAAGCCTAACAGAGGGAAGCAATATTGTCCAAGTATGGTGATATACTTATTAAACTAATGTGGTGGTTCAAAAGATAGAGAAGCGAAAAGACTAAATACCAATAAAGGGTTTCGTATACATATTTCTTTATACAATAAATAAATATCTCTACGAATGGGCAAATGTAGGGGGAGTCCCCATCGAAGAGTGATTAACTTAGTCAAAAGATTGATTGACCTACGAAGAAGTAGAACGAAGGCCACTCAAGATAATTACCTCAAAGATCCTCCACGAATGTGGCTCGAAGAACCTACCTCAGTTTTTCTCTAATGAACCTGGTTCAAAGGATCCAACTTGTAGACCAAAGTCACCTGGATGACAATAGTTTTTCATAAATAATAGAATAATTTGTATCATTTACTTTATCTTATAAATGTATGTTGAGTGAGGTTGTTTGGTATCCACAAGGAACCATACCTGGCAGGGCATGGGAGAGCTAACATGCTCTATCGAGCAACCTCCTCTTGGGAACCTCAGAGGGACATGGTTTGGAGGATTGAAAGCAAAGCAAAGTTGGGAATATGATTACCCACCCTCTTGGCACACTTGGGAAAAACTTCATTCATCATATATGGTCGCTCGAGCCACTATATCCGAGCCACCTTAACTCTTACTTATTCGAGGGAACCTCCTCGAGGTACCTCAATCTTGCACCACTGGTTCTAAGATAACTCTTAACCAATAAATAGAAACCAGGTTACTCCAGCTACCTGTCAGTCGAGAAACCTTAGAACAGATACCAGCTCGCTTGACTGATGTGATCGTGCACCTAACAAAGTCACTATTTAACCACTCTTTGACGTCATAACGTCTGATATTTAGGGACTAAAAAATATAGCACTTAAGTGGGTTTATCCTTACGATGGCAGGTCTAGTCCACTAAATCTGACCCTTTGGCCATCCTCAGGTAAACCCCAAGCTGACGTATTACGCTCTTCATTAATGCCCACAATACTTCCAGCCAATAAAATGGCTTCCTGCCAAAACTAGAAGATCTTATGCATTTAATGCAATATCCCATGCATTTAATGCACCCAATCAGATCAATCATAGGTAAGCTTACTCGAAAAACCTCGCCCCCATAGAAATACACCAAATGAACAAATTTGAAAGAGAGATCATTCTGAGCCTAGAATTGCTGCCCAAATTCCTCCATACACGAGAGCTATTGTGAGAGCATTGACTCCTCATACCCAATCAATACCCCTATCATTGAGCATTAACTGAGCTTGAAGTTCCTACCTTGCCTTTATTTTGCCTAAAGTGCTTTCTCTTTCTCCCTTCGACCACGCTACCGGCTGGTCCCATCCATTTATTGTGCTCGTTATGTATCTCTTATGATAATACATTATTTAATACAAGTTTGAATATTGAACCCCATTGTCTCTTATTTACCTGTGGTCACTGCCAACACTTAATACTGAATGGTGTTAATCCCGATCTTGATAAGGGGTCACGCTGTAATACCCCGCATTTTAATGATATTAAATAATTATGGGATTCATTATTACTTTTGGATTAATTAAATTAAAAAGGTCGCGAAATTTAGTTGTTAATTAATCCGAATTTAAAATAATTGTTAACTAACGTGCCAAGAGTTAATACTTATTGATGAAAATCATTGATTATTACTGTGAGTATATATAATATGGAATAATATATTTTTTATAAATTGTCGGAGTCCGAAATACGACAGTTTGGTATTTTAAGTCAGGACGCGCATGTGAGTCGTGTCGGGAGTAATTGTATAGTGTAAAAAGATAAATTGGTTTTTTATATAACTCATATGGTAATTTCGAGTGCGCCATTGAGTCTAGAAGGGTCGAGATAGTCGTAAAACTCTACCCGAGCATTTTATTTGGACTCCGGGATAATTTTAGGCCTAACCGGCACTCCGTATGGGTAGTTTTGTCATTTGAATTTTTGAGGAATTAAAATGGACAAAAATTAGAGTGATTTAATACCCCTTACGAAGTTACAGTTAGGGTTTTATCTATAAAAGAAAAGAGAGAGTCCCGGAGGAAGGAGAAGAAGAGGTTTCGAGGAGTTGCAAGGTCAAATCCAGTTACCTTTCACCAAAAACATCATCAACGCGTAGATCGAAAAGAGTAGAACACTTCTATATCAAATTCAAGCGATGAATCAAACCTTCATAATCAGGCAGTGTTTATTACTTGCTTTCCTTTAGCAATACTCATGTTCATGTTAGTATAGGAATGAAACACCTATGTATTGTTAATAAAAGTGATGAAATTTGGGAATTTGATATACATGAATTGAATCTAAGATTAATTTAGGTTGAACCATTTATGTATCTAGATTAGAATTCACGTATAGATGATTTTTTTGAGATGAACAAATCTGGAAATTTATGTTCTTGGATGATATTTGGAAGAACTTGGGTTTTATTAAATTAATTGGGGATTCCAGATTACATTGATGATTAGAAAGAAATTAATGATGTTATTTTAGTGGAAATCATACATACATGTTAAGAAGATGATTTAAAATGGTTTATTGGTGATTGGGAATGATCCGTAGAGGTTAGAGGTGTTGAATTGGTGAAGAAAACGTGTCTGGGTTAATCTGCTCAAAAAGCGGTAGCGGTCCGGACCGCCTTTCATAAAAGGTCTGGATCGTCTCTCAGAAAAAGGTCCAGATCATTTTATTTAAAAGGTTCGAATCATTTTTTTTTAAAAGAAAGGGTCCGGATCGCTTTCTTAGTGGGTCCGGACCACCCTAATGTATTTTCCAAAATTGAATTATGGACCTTTAGGACATCTTTCGGTACTTGAAATGCAAGAACTTTAATGAAGTACACTGAGATTTGAAGTGATGATATATTAAGGCAAGTGTGATTTAAGACTTGGGCATATGTGGGATGAATGACCCTTAGAAAATTATGAAAGAGATCATAATCGTAATTATTAACACGTCGAGAGTATTAAGTGAAAGTAATACTACGAACATGACATGATACTTAGTTGTGTGAATACCTAGCGATTATAATAGATTGTGTGTATATATATGTATTGATTTATTATGTGTATAGCATACCTACGCTGCTTGCTATCAAGAGGAGGTTTCGCGCAGTGGACAGTCTTATCCTGGGTGACCCGATGGGGGGATATTGACTTGTACCCAGAATATATGACCTTGGATACGTGCTATCTGTTACGTAGGATAGTTTCGACGATTGAATGGGAGCGTAGGTATGTGTGCGACCCATTTAGCTGGTGAGCATGCTCGCCTCCAATATTTTTGTTATGAGATTTATGGTTCGTGAGAGACGCTGAACCAATTGTCCTTTATACAGCGCGTGATGCACCAGGACACGATAGCAGAGTATGCATTGCGCCAAGTGGTCCTAACCAAAGGGCGCAGGTTTTATATATATAGGGATGATGTGACTATATATATATATATATATATATATATATATATATATATATATATATATATATACTTGAGAATGAATTATTCTAATGTGTGAAATTAAAAAATGTATAAATATGGATAAGTAAAGTAATTCCAGAGGGCAAAAGACTTCCTATCAAAATAGTGAATATAAAATGGGTAACTGGCATAAAAGAATATTATTAGCGTACACAAAAGAATATTGTATGGGCGATACGGATTACTCCCTTAAGATATATTTAGGGGTTCATGTCAGTAACCTAGTTGGGAATATTATAGACGACTAGGTTGGGGTAGACGTACACTAGGTGTGCACATTAATGGAGCGGTGAGAATCTCAAGTGAGAGTTCAGAACTAACATGTACATAATAATTTCATCTTTGCAGTTACTTGCTAAAACAAATATTTTTACAAATCGGGCTCTGACCCGTTTCCTGTATTTCTCTTCTCTTTAGCTATATATATTATACCAGGTGTCCAGCCACAGGGTCACCACCAGACTTAGACGCGTGGATCATTCGATGAGTTGCAGCTATTATGGAAGCTGTAGTTTATTGATATTAGACGTTGCTATCTCTTCATTCTATTCCTAGTTCACATCTTTCATTTAGGGCATGTGTCGCCCGCTTCCAGATTAACTATTTTAGGGATTTTATTTTTATTAACATTTTCTTACTGCTAGATTTGAGTATTATGATAATTTGGTTTTAAACTTTGAACTGTAATATTTTATCCAGTCTCAATTATTTCAGTATTTGATTCATGTTCAGTATTTATTCTTGTGGAATGGAATTGGCTTATATACTAAATTATGGAATTTATTAATGGATTAATTGTGTATAATTAATTTGGGAAAATGTTTTGACACTTTGCTTAATTAATTATTAGGTGATTAATAATAAAAATTGTTTTCGACATTGATGCTAAGAATGAACCAACTGGACACTTTGATTTTAATTTAATAAATGACTGATCACCCGGTATTTAATTAGGCGGGGTGTCACACACGCCTCACTTGATACTAACTGTATTCCAAGAACCCACATCTTACAATAAGCTACAAAAAAATATCCTCTGACTAGATTCCTATGCTTTAAAGATGGATGATAGAAAATTCACGTCAATAAATGAGATGAAATAAACTGAACGAAAATATTAAAAATCAGGTCTTGAATTTTTTTCAAAAGATGTATGATTTTGATAAAACTCCCCACCCCCGAACAAAAAAGAACATCGTCCTCGATGTTAAATTAAATTATTTTTAAAATTGAGAGCATAAGGTAGAAAAGAGATTACCATAATCAACCGATAATGAAGAGGATCACATGTATCCAGGATGAACCAGAATAAGTGATGAAAAAAATGTGTACAAGTATAAAAACATGGTAAATCAATGAGTGATCTGAAAAACTTCCCCCAAACAGGATAAGATTCATACTCAGAAACAGTGGGCTACTTCCTGGTAGCGCTAAGTTTAATGTCTTCATCCAGACCGAAGTGAACTCATCCTAAAGAGAAGAACTGTGAAAGCACGGGGTGGCAGAAAAATTGGGTGATGATAATCACCCCCAAATAAGACTGAAGAGTCAGTCTTGTTGGATAAAGGCTATAAGGCCAATGCACTTGTATAGCAAAGTTCTTCACGCAATGTAAAGCTTCGGTGGCCCAAGGGTGGGTGGGAAAATATTATAGGGGATAAAGGCAAGGGTGAGGGTGGATAGGCACCGATCATGGAGCTTAGTGAGCATACATATGAGGGAAATAAGGGTCCAATAAGCATGGTGCTCTAATTGGCGAGGAAGGCAATATGGTTTGGAAAGTTGAATATGGTGGGGATCATAAAAACCGCACGATCGTTCTATAAATGGACTATGATAATGGTCGTGCCATGACACATCACTGAGCTGATGAGAATAAAAATAACCACGAAAAGAGAGTGGCGGGCATGGAGGAATAAGCTATGTGTCACCCAAGTTGACAGTAGCACCAAAAATACTCTCGTGAATGGAGGGATAGAGTAAGAACTCATGAGATGGATCATAAGGTTCATGGGTGGGTGGCGGTTTTAAGTAAGAATTTAAATACGTTGATGGAAACAAATGAGATACAATATCAAGGTCCAAATCAGGTGGTGGGTTAGGAGGGACAATGGTCGGATCAGGTGGGACAAATGATGGGTCAAGTGGGACAAAGGGTGGATCAGGTGGGACAAAGGGCGAATTGGGTGGGACAAAGGGTGGAGAAAGATGATCCAACTCAAGTGTAGGAGACACACACTCCTCACGAGGCTCGGATTGATCCACAAGGTCACTCGCAAGAGGAGGTGTTGAAGTAAACGATTGAGTGATCAACTTATCCACCCGTAAGTAACCATCCGAGGTGGTGGGAAAATATAAAGAGGCATCCAAATCCGAGGTAGAAGAATAAACATTAATATATGACTTAAAGTGAGCCAAGCATGGTGGAACAGGATCCGTATCTGGAGAGGTAGAAATCATCTCGGATTCAATCTTAGGATAGGGGTGAGCACTCGTAGCCGAAGTTAACCTATGATGAATTGGTTACTTGGGAACGCATAGGGGGGACACAATAGGTGTAGACTTAGGCGTATTTTTAAATTCATTGGGAGGGGAAATATGAACCTCAATGATAGGTTGGTCACACTCAAAATTAGTGGCACAAGACAACTCATCATCGCTCCACGTTAAGGATGGCAACGGGTGGGTTTGGGGTCAAGTTTTAACTCCCCAACCCGTCCCCATTAGAAATACCATTCTCCATCCCCACCCCGTTCCTCGTTATAACGGTTTCGAGGATCCATGTCCCTGTTTAAAACGAGTATTGTTTTCCCCGCGGGGAACCCGATTCTTCTTTTGTTTTAATATAAAAAAATTCATTTTTTTTAATATAAAAATTCATTTCATCTAAATATTTTCCTTCTATCAACATTTATTAAATTTATAACAAAATGTTGTCGGCACACATAAAGGGTATTTTTACCTATAAACAAAGATAAACAAATATTTAAAAAAAAAGTAGTATAAATAAAGATATTGACATAAACCAAATACCCAGAAGATTTAAGGGGAGAGTACTCTTAGGTCCCTCACAAATAAATTTTAAATACTAAAGGAATTTTGACAAATTTTAAATACTTAGGTTCACTAATTCTCTTCTTGTAGAAGTCCACGCTAGTGGAATAACAAGTGGACCTAATACTAAATTGCCCTTAAATGTTTAAAAATTGTTACCAAGGGACCTAATTGTAAATTGCCCAAGATTTAATCAGTACTGAAATTTATTTATGTCTAACTTGAACAAATAAAGCAACTGGAACAAATAAAGAACAACAAGTTAACAAGCATAGATCTAACTTGAAAAAAATCGCGACTGGAAAAAAATAAAGAACATCTAACCTCCCACACAGGTTCTCGACGCAACGGAGGGTTTCGAATTTTGTCAGTGCAGCTCACAGTGTGGTCACAGCAGTGGGAGGGAGGGATTTTGGTTTTGAGTGAGGGAGGCGCTAAGCTAAGGAGAGGAGAGTCACGGTTATGAGATAATGAGATATTATGGCGTCCCTTTCTCATTTATTCTTTAGTTATTATATCTTATATATCTATTATAATATTAATATATACATAAATATTTTATAGTGTATTAATATTTCGGGTATCCCCGTATAGACCCGAGGCTATACCCGAAACCGACCCAAAAAATTTCGGGGATTTTTTTCACTCCCCGAACTTGCCCCGATCCCCGAATTTTCGGGGGGGCTTTCGGGTACCCGAATTTCGGGGAAAATTGCCATACCTACTCCACGTGGGGGCAAAAATGGGTTGACTTGGGGTGAAACCCGACTCTCTCGCATACTAAAATTCATTTAATCTTTGTTCAAGTCGTTGAAGGGCTTCATTTTGATATTTAGTGGCTTGCTTTTGCTGAATGATGAATTTTTCCAAGAGGCTTTTGAGAGCGGATGTAAAGGATAGTGGTGGTGGTTGAGGTGGACACAACTCACTATTAGCAGGACTATATGAAGAATACTCGTATGAAGTGTGTTGAGTGGGATCGAGTGTGTAATACACGAGAGAAGCATCTTCGTGAGAGACAAAAAGTTGATAACCGTGGGTAGCATAGTGAGGTGACTGATCGCAGTGAGGTGAACTAGGTTTCCATGACAACTATTGGAAAGTGTGAGAATCCACAACATGTGGTTGAGATTCATATTGCGTGGGAGGGTGATCAATCTGCCACGAATAATTTGGTAGCTCACACCACTCAGCATTAGATATGTCATGATAATAAGCCGGAGTGGGTTCTAAAACAGTGGCATATGGATACGCATGTTCCATGGTGGGTCCAGATGCATAAGGAAGGAACGAGCACTCATGGGACAAGTGATTGACGTGAAAGCAATATGTGCACAATGAAGCATTTAACGCGTTGACACTCATCATGGGAGGCGATGAAATGTGAGATACATGCGTGGATGACGCAAGAGTATCAACGGTATGTGTTTGAGAGTTAAAGACACTGAGTAAAGTGTAGAGGTTGGACTCAGACTCAACTTCAAACATGCTTTGATATGGTGGAAAATGACCAAAGTAGTCCCATAAAGGACGTTCGTAAGCCATAACGAGAGTAATTTTTTTTAAAATATTTTTCCAAAATAAAACAAAATACTTTTGTGACTTTTATAAAGAGAAAGGAAGAAAATGTTTTTGGATTTTTGGGAAGAAAAGACGGGAGAAAAGTATTTGAACTCTTAGATTGGACGAACTAACTAAAATCGACTACCAAAAGATTGGAATGGACACACACAAATAAAGGGAAAATACTAACTAGCATGTAGCCAATGTTTATCTTCAAAATTATTGAAAGGGTAGCCAAATTTTAATTAAGTTCGCGGTCGACAGATATTACGAAATTTATTTTTATGATCGCATTTTGCAAAAATGTGCTCCAACTTGGCTAGCTAACTGGTTGATTTTAAATTTAATGGTAGCTATAGTAACACACAACGGATAAGGGAATGAGTCGGGTGATGAAATCCCTTCTTGTTTCAATGACAGGGTTAAGGTCTTAGGTTCATTAATTCGTCAAACCTTTCAAAATAAATGCAATGCGATAATAAAAATCACATAGGAGGAAATAAGCACACAAAGAATGGACTCACTTACGGGAGATTCGTGAGTCATAAAAAAATGTACCTCCCATAGCTTATACACGCTTGGGGTGAAGACCAATTTGAATCGACCGGGGGGAGATCACCTATCGCAGTTAGCCCCGGGAGTCCTACTGATCCAAAGTAGAGAGGCTTCTTTTCCTCGCCTTTGGACGCCTTCTCTCTAATTTGTCCGGTTTCCTTATCACAATTTGATAACTTAGACTTTTGTGTGTTGAGTCGTTGCAGTCAAGACGATCTAATCAACTCCTTTCATTACCTATAAAAAATATAACAAAACAAAACTCGTCTAGAGGCAAGCAAGGGTGTCAATCCAACTCTAATGAGTGAAACACAAGAAAAGTCATGTAATTCATTTTTCTAATTGTTTTTCTTTTTAAATTTTTCAATTTTGCTTTTTGTTTTCTATATTTTTGTATGATTTTTTTTATATTAAAACAATTTTATGATGATGGTGAATTAACTAAACCAAATGAGAACAAGTTATTAAACTAGAAAGAAAGTGCAAAGAAATATAAAAAAGTGTGCGATGAAAGTGAGTGAAATATAACTAAATAAAAATGTAAAATATGAGATGAGTGAGGAAATAAAAGTGAGGGCTAACAAGAGATAGGATGGCACCACATATTCTAGTTAATCTTATTAATTAATTCATTCAAATTAATTCTCCCAAGTTACTATAAAAAATACAAATCAACTCTCATTACAAATGTAATTTTAATAATAACCTATTAGAAAATTAAATCCAACACTGCTACAGCTCTTGAAAAGTAGACCCAAACTTCATTTAATGAATCACCAGCTATGATCGATTTATTAAAATAGTTTAAATCGTGAAAAGTAGCTTAGAGTTGAAATTCAAAGAAATAAATTCACATTTTATAAAAAAACTATCTCTAGTTCTATTCTAAAATAGAAAATAAGACTAGAATTTCGATTTTCTCTCGAAAATCATTTACCCTCTCTCGAGGCGTAAATCAAAATATAAGAGTGCAAAGTTAATTATCAAAGGGACAATTAATATAAATAAACTAATTAAAGTAGGATTAACATCAATTAATGGGATCATCCCACCCCTTCAAAGGGGTCTCTAGCATAACATGGTACACAACAAATATAATATTATCAACAAATTAAGCATGAAATAAAAAAAAAAATAGAGATAAGAGAACAAATATTAAAATCAAGTCTCCTTGAATTGCAAGTGTGGTGTCAAAAAATCTACCCGTAGGGGGTGCCTATTTACCACCATTCATGTATAAAAATAAATATGAGAGAGACAAAAATTTACATGGTTCGACCATCAATGGCCTACATCCACGGGGCTGCTGTTGTGTTCCATTAGAATCATGAGAGTGTTTCTCTAAATTCTGATCCCCCTTTCACAATGGGGGGTGTCCCCTTTATATAGATTTAGGGGTTACATTAGGGTTACAAAAATGGATGCGTCCTATCTTCGTGGAGTTTGATTTGAATCAAATACTGCTCCTCGGTCTTCTAATTTATCAAGAACTCTAGTCGTCCCTATCTTGTTGGAGCGTCTGTTGCTCGCCATCTTGACCGGGGTGCTCGCCACGTGTCACGCTATTATGTAGGCATATTTTTCCCCCATAATAGCCCCACAGGTCGCAGTTCAGTTGAGTTGATTCCGAGATGAGTTGGGAGTTGGTCCATAATCTCTTTAAACGTGTGTAGTTGTTGATGTGAACTGAACTGGCGTTCTTTGAGCCGTCGTTCAACTTTTAGCCTTCTTTGATTGTTCTTCTTGCCTTTATAAGTTTTTTAGATGAATGCTTGGCTTGAGTTGAGAGACGTTCAGTTGATATGGGAACCGGACTCGAGAGTGTCAAGCTGCCTACGTACCCTCATGGGATCAGGTCGAATGTAGTTCATCATTCTGTTTTATTTCATGGCCCAATTCGTGAGGCTGACCACATGCCTGTTCAGAATTCGTTTGCTGAGGCTTTCTCGAGGGTGCATCAAGTTTAGGGCATCTTCTTGTATTTTGATCTTATATGGTCCATTTGGTGAGGCCGACCATAGGCCTATGTGCCGAGCCTTGCTCGAGCATGTACCTAATAGGAGTAAGACCTTGCATTAGGTTTTTCATATGGTCCAATTGGGGAGGCCGACCACAGGCCTATGTGCCGAGGCTTGCTCGGGCATATACCGAGTCAGGGTAAAACCCTGCATTAGGTTTTTCATATGGTCCAATTGGAGAGGCCGACCACAGGCCTATGTGTCGAGGCTTGCTCGGGCATGTACCTAATCGAGGTAAGACCCTGCATTATGTTTTTCATATGGTCCAATTGGAGAGGCCGACCATAGGCCTGTGTGTCGAGCCTTACTCGAGCATGTACCTAGTCGGGGTAAGACCCTGCATTAGGTTTTTCATATGGTCCAATTGGAGAGGCCGACCACAGGCCTATGTGTCAAGCCTCGCTCGAGCATGTACCTAGTCGGGGTAAGACCCTGCATTAGGTTTTAGGCCTTTCCCGCAAGCCAATGTAATACCAATTTTGTACGCATTTTCCAATGCCTCGCACGTAAATATCCGTCTATTTTACCTTTTAGGTTGTGCCGTCACACTTCCTTAGGCCTAAAAGATGATGAAAAAAATGCACCTGGTTTTAGGGGCCATCCACCCGTTCAGTATTTTAACCGACCAACATAGTTGGTGACCAGCCTGAGTTGGTGTTTTGCCTAGGGATCCCTCGTAGGGCTTTTATTATTGTCGAGGCAACTCGTGAGGCCATTTGTGTTTGAAGATGACAGATACCCGAGGACTTCCTTAATTTAATTGAAACAAGCAAGATAGTTATTATAATTAAATCAAGATTAGTCCTGATCGTCACTTGAAAGACTAATGCCAGTGTTAACCATTTTGGCATCCATCATGAGTTGGCCTCTTCTATTTTGCTCTAAATGTTGCGCTGAGTATGTTCACGTGTCATCGTTTTCATGGAGCCCCCAATCGGGCTATGAAGAGAAGATCGCTCGACCGTCCATCGAGTTATTTGATCTGTATAATCGAGATGATAAGTGTGCCCGATCATTCCTTGAGTCTTTGTTATGTTGAAAAGTATCGCGTTGATCGTTCGTCAAGCTGGATATAATTAAGGATTATCTTGCTCATATAGCTCCATGTAATGTATCGCTCCTCGGGGCACACTTGTTCGGCGACCGTGCATGGTGGTTCCAAGAGGCTGTGGAAGACTCCATATAGCTCATCCATCTAAAAAATTGATATGAGTTCAAAGCATCTTCATGTAGAAATCCGTTGATTTGATGTGGCGTTCAAGAAATGTTGTTCCTCTCGAGTGGATATCTTAGTGTTCCTCTGTCTGACGATGTTGCTGATACATTCAGGCTGGTCTAGTGTTGCAACCAACACATTATGTTCGTCGTATATGAACGAACGTCGACCAGTAAGGGCAGACCCTGACGCGGGTCGATGATGATTGGGAATAAGATTAGAAAGAATGTTTCGGCGCTTAGTTGTGACAACCACAGTTCACAGGTCGGTGGGCCAAAAATTCTTAAGTGATCAGACCACGAAAAAGGCTGGTGGAGATGAGATATGAGTCGTCCATAAACCATTAAACCACTGGTTGAAGTGGACAAATAGAAGTCCAGTGATGCTCGACGTCAATCCTTAGGAACCACGATTGATTGTGACCTTGCTGGGTATGTGACTTCCTACATACTAGATTCGTACTTGTTGATAAATATAATTGATTGTTGCACTCGATACTATTTTATGTGTTATTGGACCTTTGTTATACAGGTTGCCCAACTTCCCATTCGCCGAGGTTGAATTGAATAAGAATCGTACTGCCCAACTGTCCATTGGAGCTTGAGACATGATCACATAATGTCGACTATCCATCGAAGTTGAGGGTCCGTCGAGGCAAAATTGCAAAGGATCTAGTAAATGTTACAAACGATCCATGCGCGAGCATCCGTCGGAGCATTAAAAAGATAAATGATGCCTAAGCATCCGTCGAGGCAAGATTATTAAGGACCGGACAGATATTACTAACGATCCTGCACTGTTAGTGAAAAGTAGATTTCCAAATTAAATAAATGATCCCTAAATGCCTGTCGAGTAAAAAGTTATAGAGGATCTGGTAGATATTGTGAGTGATCCATGCTCGAGCATCTGTCGAGGCAAAAATGACCGAGCTGATATTACGAAAGATTCTGTAGTGTTAGTGAAAACTAAATTTCCAAACCATTTATTAGGGTTGAATAATAATAATAATAAATGTAATGTTGATCATTAATCGACTGTAACAACTATCTATCGGGATTGAATATAAGAATTATCCTGACCAACCATTTTTGGGGGATAAAATGCGACATATCTGGCAAATATCTTCGGGACTAAATATATAGAAATATTTTGCCGATCATTTACCGAGATGAACCTTGAATATGCCTGATCGTCCTTCTGGTCAAGAATCATAGAGCCGGATGATCAGTAGTGGCTAGCCTGTCGGAGCTAAGCTGTACATAACCGAGTAAATACAACAAATGATTTGTGCTCGAGTATTTGTTGGAGCCTTAATAAGATTTCCAAGAGCTTAAAATTGTGGCCGAGCACTCATCGGGACCGAATCTTGCACCTGTGGAAGTTAATAAATTACTCGACCATCTGTCGAGGCTAAATCAAATAGAAATTATCATGTGATACGTTTATTCAGGTAAGGAATTATGATACGGATATGCTCGACCACGTGCCGAGGAAAATATTCATAGTAGTGTATGAATGTAATGAATGATCAAATGATTTTTATGACAAAAATCCCACAGAGATAACCATGCCCGAGCATCCGTCGGGACTGAGCTAAATAACCAATAATCTACTTTTATCGAGATTAAATAGTTGTAGCTGGAGGACAATATTGAAAATTAAATGATCGAATAAATGACGTGAGTGTTATAAAAATGCGCCTCGCTATTTATGCGAACAAAATAATTGTAATAAAGTTTAATAAAAGATGCAAAATTTGTCAAATATATCCAGATGTACAACATATGAGTCAATTTGGAATTTCTGCATATAGCTCTTAAGCAAATACTCAATTGTAAGTTGGTTTCAAAAAATTATTTTCACAGAAAATTGTGTAGTGACAATTGTGAAGTATAAAGTATAGATAGTCCCCTGCTAATAAATTTATGATGATAAATATCGTGAGCATAATTTGTGAGCAAATAAAATATTATGAGACAGAAACGAACAATGAACAAATAAATGTGCGTATCCATCAATTGGGGCTATGCTAAATATAAGAATTATCCTGGCCAACCATCCATTGGGGATAAAATGAGACTTGTGTAGTAGATATCTTCGGGACTAAATACATGAAAATATTTTGCCGATCATCTGCCGAGATGAATCTTAAATGTGCCTGAACGACCTTCAGGTTAAGAATCATAAAACTCAAACATCAGTCGGAATAATAATAATTTTGCCCAAGCACTTGTTGGGTTTAAAGTGTTGTAGCGTGCTCAACTATCCATTGGAGCATGGATAAAACAAGTGGTGTCTGGATAGTCCGTCGGGGCAAATATGTACAGTTTCGAGTAGATATAGTGAGCGATGCGTGCTCAAGCGTCTATCGGAGCAACACTCCTAAGATTTCCAAGAGCTTAAGATTGTGGCTGAGCATTCATCAAGACTGAATCTTGCACATGTGGAAGTTAATAAATTGCCCGACCATCTGTTGAGGCTAAATCAAAGGATATACGCACTTGCTCGACCACTTGCTGAGGAAAAAATTCATAATATCGAATTAATGGTCCGATAATTTTTATAATAAAGTTCCACTTAGATTACTGTGCCCGAGCATCCGTCGGGGCTATGCTAAATAATTAATAATCTCCTTATGGAGAGATTAAATTGTTGTAGCTAGATGACAATATTGAAAATTAAAATGAGTGTTATGAAAGTGCGTCACGCTATTTATGTGAACAAAATAATTTGTAATAAGATCGCATAAAAAGTGTCAGCTAAAATCGTTGTAATAATTGTAATAAAATCACGTGGTCCCTAAAAAAAAATCAGAGAGAACCGAGCAATGCAAAAATTAATCAAATATATCTCAAATGTAAGACATTGGGTTGATTTAGAATTTTGCAAAATTGTTTGAATTCCAAACACATAATGTAAGATGGCTTCAAATTTTTATTTCCTCATAAAGATGAGAAGTAAGACAAAATAAGGAGGTGGGCCAATGTCCATTTGTCAACACAAGGGGTGTGCTCGCCGTCGACTAGTGATTTAGTCCCATGGCACTCTGTTCTCCGAGCTCGTCACTGTGGCATACTGTTCGCCCAGCTCATCATTGTGGCACTGTTCGCCCAGCTCATCACTGTTCGTCGAGCTCGCATTGTGGTTCCAAGATGTTGCTGATATGTGGAACCCTTTGTATGGTGGTTGTCGATCATCGAGATATTCCTATGACCCTCTCATAGGGTCCTTGGTTGATTTCCCAAATACATCCTGAAATCTCCCATGTCACAATAATTTAGTGATCCATCGCCTAAAGGGTTCACAATTGGAGTGGGTAACACTTTTCTCTTAAATCAAGAAGTCAACCCAAATCCACTATTTATGGTGTCATCTGAAAGTAGACGAGTTCCACAATGAAGGAAATATGAGGAGACGAAAACCTCTCGCAGGAAAAAAGATGTGTGATAACGCTTCTGAGGATCTCTCTTGAAGGGATGGAGAGGCGGATCTGGCTTTGGGTCACTGATCAGCTAGATCGGAGAAACTCTGTTGGTTTCGGGCTGAAAGTAGCCCACAGGTCGCGAGTGGAGACCTAAATCTTGCAAACGTTTCTTCTTGGAAAAAACTGATCAGATGTGTTTGTAAAGAGACGGTCCGCATTCTTCATGATGCGAGAGGAACGTACCAAATGTTTATCTTGTGCCCCAAATAGATTTCAAATGTTTATCAAACGTGTTGGTGGTTTTGATTTCACCCATTCCTGTGGATCTGCTGGCTTTTTAAACGAACATACCAGATGTCTGATTAGGTTTTCGATCTCTGGTTTGTACTTGGAGCCAAAAATTGATATGGTTTCCCCTGATAATCAGGAGCAACGGCCACATCGGTTATTCTTTCATTCTTTTTTGGAAGTGGGTACTTGGTATCGCAAGAGAGAGAAAATTGTTTTGTGATCTTTATCCCTTCCTTTCTTTCAGTTGCAGATGGAAGGATATGATGAACAACCGTACCACCCCCAAAAATTATCGTAGAAATCCAGATATTCGAGGAGTCGTGAAAGAACACGAGTAATTGAATTTATGTGAAATAAATAGTGAAAATTATCTGGAAACAACATTATTGTGCAGATTTGAAGCGTACAAATTGAATACATGATTTATGAATACAAATGTATAAAAAATTATGCATCAATAAAATTAGGCGTTATACAAAATATATAATTGTTCTTGCGAAGATATAAAAGAAAACTCTGTTCTTGAATATCGCGCGTGTAAACCATTGAGTCGTAACGTAAATCTTCGTCTCATCAATAAGAAGGAAAGACTTTTTGTGTCGTTTTCCATAGACGGTGTCAATTGTGGTGTCAAAAAATCTATCCCTATGGGGGTGCCCATTTACCACGATGCATGTATAAAAATAAATATGAGAGAGACAAAGATTTATGTGGTTCGAACATCAATGACCTACGTCCACGAGGCTATTGTTGTGTTCCATTAGAATCATGAGAGAGTATTACATGAAAGTGTTTCTCAGTTTCTAATCCCCCTTTCACAATGGGGGGTGTCCCATTTATATAGAGTTATGGGTTACATTAGGGTTACAAAAATGGATGAGTCCTATCTTCGTGGAGTTTGATTTGAATCAGATACTGCTCCTCTGTCTTCTAGTTTACCAAGGACTCTAGTCGTCCCTATCTTGTTGGAGCGTCTGTTGCTAGCCATCTTGATCGGGGTGCTCGTCACGTGTCACGCTATTATGTAGGCATATTCCCCCCACCCACACACAGTAAATTCAACTCTATCCTCTTCAATACAGTCCAAACTTTTACAATTTAATCCTCATAAATTCTCTAAGTAAAATAAAAGAAATAAAAAAACTATTTACAAAGGTGATTCTCTCTTTATTCTTCTCTAGGTCTTGTAATCTTTTTTTCTTAAATGGGCATGGTCTTCATTTATACATGGAAAAAATGGAAGAGCAAAGGTGCACGTGGGGTGTGAGGTAAGAAGGGTAGTTTTGGGAGAATTCACAAATGTGCATGGTATTAATGAGGTAATGAGAATGAGGGAGGTTGAAGGGCATTTTGGGAATAGGGGTAAAGAGGCAACAATTAACAAATGTGGAATTATGGTCTTTGGTGTTAGGGACTTTAACAGAATCGTGTATGGATTGTTTTGAAGTTGAAAAATGGGTCTTGGGTTTGATATTGGGGTTATAGACATGAAACCGAGTTGGACTTTGGATGTTGAATAGTGGTCATGGATGTAGCAGCTAGGAGGTTCGATTCAAAGAGGTAGGCGGATCCAGGTTGGATGGGCAGGTGGGTTATCCGAGTGGGTATAAGGGTATTGGCAACCGGGTATGGAGCATCTGACTGGAATGAGGTTGGGAGCAGCTGCCGAGTTAGTGGGTTGTCATGGAGGCGGGTTAATGGGTTAAGGATAGCTGGGGTCGAGTTGACAGATTGAGGCCAGGTTTAGGATTTGGAATCGGGTCTAGTGGTTTGCTGTCATGGTGGAGGTTCATTAGAGGTTGTAATTAGTTTCGAGCCTTGGTATTTGAGAAGTCGCTCTTGTCAGATTTCGGGTTGGAGCATCCGGGTATGAGGGTTTAAATGGGTTTTCAGAGGGTTACCGGATGTTGAGTTGGGGTTTTTAGGTATGATGACGATTGGGGTTGTCGTGGGTATGAAGCAAGGGCAAAAATTAGGTATGGCAACGTCGGGTTAAAGGGTTGGAGTTGGGTCTGCTAAGGTGAGAGAGGGAGTGGGTTCTGAGTTTTGAGTTGAGCAGGTGAGTTCAAACTCAGGAATAAGTTTCGTGGGTTGACTGAGCTTGTCGGATTAAGGGCCAGCCGGGTATGGGGTTGGTATAATGTTAAAAAGGTTAGGTGGTTAAGGTCGTGGGGTTATGGTGGATTTAGGAACTGGTTACTAGGTACAGGGATTAGGTTTACCCTCTTTTAACTGCATTTTGCCTTGATTTGATTCTTTAAACTCTGCAATAGGAATTTGACTTACAAAATAAACATATATGTGCATAAGACTCATTTTGTCGAGAATTAGCAATTAAAAACATCTATTTGGAGTTTTATTTAAACAATTTTGGGTGCTTATCACACATTGTGTAACCTTCTTCAAAAATGATGTTGGCTGAAGCTAAAGAATAAATAAAAATTACATAGGGCTTGAGAAAATGTTTTTTTTTAATTAATTTTAATAGGTATAATTTTAGATATGAAGAGGTTTATTGTCGATTAAATTTTGAGAAGTCAACCCCGGATCTATACGGAGGTGGACAAATCTGAGAGAGAGGGGGAGAAGAAATTTTGGGCGATTAGGAGCTCAGAAGGTTTCATGTGTGGGAGCAGGGCTTTTGAGTTTCGGGGCTAAATTTAGTCACATATATTTCTTTCGTTTGGGGAAAAAATATTTTTTTTTCTAAAAAAAATCACTCTTTAAATATTGAATCAATATTAGTAACACTTATACGAGATTACTAACGATATTTTATTGTGAGAAATAGTAATGGTATAATACTATTAGTAATAAAAAAATAGTCTGTTACTAATAGAGTGTTTTGGTGTAGTGAATGGTAAGTTTTAACAAAAAATGTATATCGTGTGGCCGATGGCACTATCATGTTGAAACCCTAAGTCTCTCTCTCTCTCTCTCTCTCTCTCTATCTATATATATATATATATATATATATATATATATATATATATATATATATATATATATATATGTGTGTGTGTGTGTGTGTGTGTGTGTGTGTGTGTGTGTGTGTGTGTGTGTGTGTGTGTATATGTGTGTGTATATTTATGGCTAAATTATAGGCACTCTCTCTCTCTCTCTTTTCTGGCCTCACCGCGAAGTGACACATGTTAGGTCCGCACTCTTAAAATGCAGACTGGTCCGCACAAGAGCAGTACTTTGTGTGTGTGTGTGTGTATATATATATCAAAATTTCGAAATCTAAGTTCATTTGAATAATTGTAAAAAATGTTCAAGAACATTCATTGTGTTTTTTTTCCTTCTATTTTCCTCCAAATCCCAAAATCCTTCACATTTTCAAATAAATGCACGAATTATATGCTTTAACCATGACAATTACGTTTACAATAGTTAAACACATTAGAATGAAGTCCAAACAAATTAAAGAAATCGTATCCAATGCAAAATGTTGTCGCTTAACTGCAAAATGCTCCCATGTCTCGAACACGATACCAACCGTAGCTTGGGCGATAACACTTACCATCGCCCAAGTCCAAACAAATGAAGAATGGATTGAATGTTCAAACCTAATTTATGCACAAATTGTTTTCAACCAATAGCAATGCCATACAAGTATATAAAACTAGTTTACAACCCAATTTGAAAAACAACACACACGTGTACACACACACACACACACACACACACACACACACACACATCACTCCTCATATTATCAAGAAATTGGAGGTTTTTGCACGAGAAAGAGGTTAGAAGCCGAGTTGAAAAGAGAGAAGAAAGAAAGAGGGATATTTTATTATTTAGTGTTTCACGAACACGTCATGGTCCTTGACCATGACATAAAATCACACATCACTCCCTTGTCGCGGTCCTTAACCATGACAAGATTTGTCAAAGAATTACCACGGTCATTGACCCTTCCGAAAACTCTCAGAAAAAGTGAGATAATATTTTCCGTTTGATGGCAAGATAATAAAACTATTGGATTGTGATGGTTAGAGAAAAGAAATTAAATAAGATAAATATTATTAATAAATAAAATCCACTCCTACATTGATTTTGTGGTTATTCAACATGGTTTCACAAATCGGTAACAGTTCCGTTTTGCTAGAAATCCAAATTTAGAATTCCATATATATTGCTACCAGGGACGTAGCTAGGGTTTCTTGAGAGTGGGGGGCTAATCCAATGGTAATATTTGGGGGTTCGGGGGTGTGAGCCCTCGAGCCGAATTTTTTGAGGTTGTATTTTAGTATTTACCAAATAATTACTAAAATATTTATTTAATCTAATGAAAAGAGAATAAATTTTGCTAAGGTTAAACTAATATTCAGCCCCAAATTTATATCTTAAATATTCCTAAAGTCAATCACAATTTAATCTTAAAAGTAAATCCCAAATTTAAACCAACCAACAATAATACTAAACAAAAAAATATTAACCATTTTATCTCAAATTAAAGGGAGAAAATTAGAGGAGTAAAATTTAATTTTAATACTTAAATAAAATTTGTATGATTGACATCATAAAAATTCATTAAAAAATCAAACCAAAGCCTAATATTATAAATTAAATAGAGAATAAGAAGAGAAGTCCTTTACTTTACTTTTTAAAGAATTGTGTGGGAAGAAAAAAAATACAAGGATTTTAGATATTTACCAAATCCCATCTTAAACTTTCTAAAAACTTTATTTTATCTTTGGAATTTTCGTTTGGTATATATGTAAAAAATGTGGGGGCTCAAGCCCCCATTAAGCCCCATGTGGCTTTGTCCGTGACTGCTACCATAAAGAGGCACGTAAGCACCTCAATTTGTTTTCATTTGTAACTCGTCATATTTTAAATTGATATCCATGTAAAACCACTACAAAGAAAAACTTAAATCAAAGTTGAATGACAATAACCAAAAAGTAGTTAATTTTTCATAACTACAAATTTAATTTAACTGCCGAAGAAATGAAGTAAAAAAAACATAGCTATGCATATTTTCTAATGAAAAAAATAATCAGGCCCTCTCCTCCTCTCTCTCATGTATCTCAACCCCGATGCCCCCAACCATCTCACAGTATCTCACCTCCCTCAACAACAGCACACGAACACAAATATTGCATATGAATCGACAATAAAATATCACCATGAGAGAGATAGAGAGAGAAATATGTAGTTTTGGCATAAGTCGAGGGTCCTTTATATAAATGAGAAGTGAGGCCAATTGGAGGATCCGTTTCAATAACAACATTAATTGTTAAAGGAGATGAAAAGAAGGGGGCGGATGTAACGCCCCTACCCGAATTTAAGGGTTACCCATGATTCAACCTGGTCTGACCCCAGCATTAGGTGTGAAGTGCAATGGAACAACCTATGAAATGTTGCTAGTCCAGTTTTATTTTAATTAACATTTCGCTTGTTAGCATGCAATTCCAATTTCAAAATAAACTACATGGGGACCCATGGGAAGCACCCCAAAGTAAAAGTAAACAGAGTTACTAACGTAATATATATAAAGTATACTTACTTGTAAAACTCTCTCAAAATACTGAATCGATGTCGTAATAAAGTGGGAACGTGAGTTTATGCCCAGTGGGATTTATACAACAGTAAAGGAACGAATGGCAGAAAGGAATACTCACACGCTACAACCACATGCATGCGAAAATATGTATATATCTACATACGTGTACATTTAAAAAAAATACATGTTCCAATGCAATAATCAATTTATTTTTGAAACCTTATTTCTCCAGATTTATTGACCTTAATCTTTTTAAAGATTTTCTTTACTGATATTTAACATTTCCCACTTTATTCAACACACCCGGTTCAACAGTTGAAACATTCCCACTTTATGTATGAAACTAATCATTTATCGAAATTTACCCTTTTATTCATTTCCATATCCATTAGTATTTTTATTGAAAATCTCCATTTTAACACACGCAATTCCCGTGTTAGAAAATACTTATTAAATCTTTAAAAATCCCTTTAACGACACATTCTTGTGTTAAATATGGGTTTAACCATTTAAGTTGCTTAACCATCAATTTACCCACTTTCTTTACCTCTTTCCTTATCTTATGGACATTAGTAAATTTACGCGTTAACTTGTCCATTTAGCCTTTACTGAAATCTTTATTTCATTCATTCAAGTTAGGTTGTATTTACACATTTACCACACAACCCATTTTTTTATTCGTATTCCACATTTCGTTTAACTTTGTCTCAAAATCTTCCGTAACGCATACTTATATGGGCTCTACACTGACGGCTATGCGCACCATATGTTCTGGCCAGTGGTTTAGTGTTTTTCAACCAAAGGCTTTAGACCCTTATTGCATTATCCCGGTGTCATCCGATTACCTTTTAATGTGTTTTAACATTTTGCATATGTCTACATTACTTTCTTTCCTTTTTACCCAGCCGAAGCAAAAATCGAGAACTTTACCACCCCGATTTGTGTTACACTTGAAAATTTATCATTTTTTGTCCTTTATAATTAACCTTGATTTTCATTCCAAAATCATATTCATTTAGGACCACTTTGCGTAACACCAATTCTAATAATTTTATTTCTATAAAAATGTTCCACTTTAAGTAAAATTATCATTTTACTCATTTATTTACAAAATCACCTTTTACTCTATTTTTACAAGTGTTAAATTCACCCAAAACACTATTAAGTTATAAAGTGTTTTAACCCTTTAATACCTTTAATTCCCATTTAATTCCATAAGTGTTAATGCTTCACAATATTAGTAAGTTACACTCACTGACTACCCCAAGTTTACCCATTAACACTTAATTAGTACTTGTTGTCAACGCTCATATTTCTTTACTTATTTTGTCAATAAATACATCTACATTTTAGACTAATTTTAAGAAAGTACCATTTCTCTATTTAACCTGTGGTCTTTTAAGTGCTTACATTTCATGTCCTTCAGTCCCAATTACACATACTTTGAAGACTAAAATCCCAACTTTTATTATTTTTTGTTTAAACCCAAAATCCTGCCACATGGTTCAAACATATTTTTCACCAATTATTTACCAAGTAATTGTTTATTTCCAAATATTTTATCCCATAAAATATTTAACACCAGTATTTTTAGAAATGCCCATTTATACAAAACATATCACCTTGCAATATTCCAAAATGTTGACATATTTACTTATTCTTTATTTTCAACAAATATCATTTTATTTGCCAACATTTTAATTGCTATAAAAATGTCCATTATTTATTTTTACTAAAAATACACCAAATGACATTTTCTTACATTTTTATTTTCATAAAAATGTCCATTTTCAAATTCACTAGAAAATACACAAAACTAATATTTTATAACATTTTTATTCCAAAAAAATGTCTATTTTAATTTTTATTAGAAAATATACACAATCAATATTTTCTTACGTTTTTATACCATAAATATGTCTATTGTTAATTTTTATTAGAAAATACACACAACCAATATTTTCTTACATTTTTATTCCATAAAAATGCCCGTTATTTATATTATGAAATTTATTTGTTCCATGGCCAATTTTAATCATCCTTTTGATGTCCAATCCATACAAATGTTAAGATGGTTAATAATCAACATTAGGATGCAAGTCAATATCATACACACATATATTTAATCTAATATATGTATATAGCATGCTGAAATTATACTACCCATTAAACTTGAATCAAAGTTAGTCTACCCACCTCAAACGAAGCTCAACAATGGTGGTGATGATGATGAAGATGGGCGAATTCCCCATCTCCAAAGGTGGCCCTAAAGGGAGTCACAAAAGCTCCCCACACAAGTTCCCACTTTTAAGTTTTAAGAACTCAAACTCCTCAAAACCCTAGCTTCTTTAAGCACCACTGCTAACTACCTTTCCTTCTTGGAGAAAGTGTCATGGATATATATATATATATATATATATATATATATATATATATATATATATATATATATATATTGGACGACTATGGCTTGTGAGTGCAGCTACTAATATTCATAAAAAATGGCGAATGGTATTTCTCAGGAAAGCAGTCTAGTCGTCTGCTTCTTAGGAGAGAAAGAGAGAGTTTTAATGGTCGGTTCCCTCCCCTCACACCCCACGATTTTCCTCATATAATTCGAGTGATTGATATTTCTACCCAGAATAGCAATCTTATCTACTCATTCAAGCCCCAAATTAGTTAAGGTTCCCTCCAAGGTCGACAACACACTGGCCCAACTGATCTAATGGCCAGCAGAAAGATAGCACTTAAACTGTCGAACTGTTGACCTGACAGGAAGGTCGTTCGAACGAACGAACTCGTCATTCGAACGAGATTTCCTCCTCATTTATACGTCTTCCACGTCGTTCTAACGACTAGCTAGAGAAATTTATAGTTTTGCCCCAATAATCTTTCAAGTTCTCAGAAGGGGAAAAGGTGGTTTAATTATCTTTAAATTAAAATGTTAAAATCCTTATCCCAAGAATTCTCTTTTTAATCATATGCGTGACACGTCACTTATGTATGGTTGTGGCTCAACACTTGTGTATTTGTTCCCAATAATTCCTCATTCGAGTAAAATATTTCAATTATCATTTAAATATTTATTTTTCAGGGCGGGGTCTTACAAGCTTCCCTCCTTAGGGAATTTTGTCCCCGAAATTCTCGCTCCATTAATTCCCAACTCACGCGGTCCACCAAATCCCATCCTAAGTCCTAGAAATCCTCCAAGACAAAATCATCGATGTCCTCGATGTTACTATCACCAAACATCTAGCATGCCCCATGCCTCAATGATCACCATTTAGTCAGCTAGGACGCTACACACTCGACCCCGAGTTTCTATTCGCCTTATGCTCAAGTCCTAACCCATTCCTAGCACTACCTATGCTAGTAACTAAGGTATATCGAAGCCTTCGCGAGCAAACCATTCCTAGAGATCAATGTTCACCCAAAACCAACTGTGACATGACCAACCGTCATATCATCAAAAGTAAATCTAGCTTAGGGCCCACATTCTGTATTTCCCAATTTTTTAGACCATACTATGTCATTATCTTGATCCGAGGAGAAGTAATTTCACTAGATCATCATCGCATGCTCGGTTTAAACCTTTCGTTGCGTACTCTAATGAACCTAACGTTACCTTAGGTATCTCATCCTTGAGTACTGACTCGTGTCTAACTTCAATCCACTCACCATGGAAAAGAAATGTTGTATGTTATATTCCCCTCGATTTCAAACACCATATTGTATCCTCAAACCATTATTCCGCTCACCACAACCTGAGCTACTGACCATCGAGTCGGCCAATTGAGGGTCACCTAGTCTTATGGGAAATCGATATTACGAACATACGGATAGATGAAAGCATAACTACCATACACAAAAAATTTACAACAACAAGATTACCTTAGATGACTGCCCCCAGTTACCGAGCTGCACTGGCCAAACTCGCCCACCGCGCTCTCCCAGGCTTAACCACGTCGTGCCAAGACATGGCACCAATCTGGGTCACCATATAGGTGAGAATACCACTTTTCGATTGCTGAAATCGAGGGAGCAGTGAAGTTAGAGGGACATGCAACTATCCTGAGGGATTTTATCCATAAACATCCGATTCTGACTCATGAAAGTGAACCTAAACTGTATACTCGAAGTTATACTATTCAATTCATTCATCCCACTCTCACCGAGTACTACTTCTGTCCATATGCCCTGACTTAGGTCAGCCGTTGTGCCGAATCGAATATCGGAAATTCATTCTCATAATGCAATCGTAACTTACGAATCAGTAGTCTTAGAGGAAGTAAATGTCGAACTTCTCTCCGTAGGAGCAAGGCTTTACCTTTCACGCCCTTGGCGTAAAGGAATCATTCCTATTGGCGGATACCTCATGCCTTGTCTACGTCGACCTCCAAACACTAGTGATGACGTCACCAACCTATTACGCCTAGGTTATTATCTGCTCTAACATATCGTGATAAGTTTCGCAGACACTACTTTGCTAAGCTAAGTACTCACCTAACCGTGTCCTTTTACCACGAATGATTTCTACCAATTCAGCTTCGATCTTTCATCCGTACATTCATTCCATGACATCCGAGCATTACTTATAAAAGGATACAACTATCATCCTACCTTAGAGATGATACCGCCCATCTGTGCCAATTGGAAAGCCACCCCTATCATGTATACTACGCGACCAACAGTTTGGGATTATCACCTGACCCTGAAAACTATCGTTACTAGAATATTATGTCCTTCTCTTATCGAACTTTGGTCTCCTAAGAATACCAAACACATCTCATGTGAAAGCCCCAAATTCAACGAGATTTCATCGTCCACATCTTTATCATCTTAGATGCACTCTTCAAACCTTCCGATACAGAACGACATTTCTTGGTGCTCGCAAGGACAATAATCCACGAGCTTCTAGCCATATTGCACCTTAATCCTTAAACACCTCAAGACATCACAAAATTTGATTTTCATCCTCAATGACGCCACACTTAAGTTCTTCTTATGGTCACCTCCACGCCACACTAGGATTTCCTCGCATTTAGCCATTACCTCGGTGGCTAAAACGAGTTTCAACGCTTAGATACAAGTCTTACCTCTCTTCCAAGCGGTCGTGGTTACACGCCACGTAAAAATCTCGACCAACAATGCTGCGATTTATGGCAGGATACAGGACGTCGCCTGCAATCTGTAAACCTCAAGGTTTACCTCACCCAAATCCTCAATGAATGTTCAACTATGGTAACTAGATTGCCTTATTATGTGAATATCACACAATGCGTCAATCTACGAGTTAAAACGATTATATGAATCTTGGTAGGATATGGACGTCGAGAATTGCCTATAAACACTAAGGCCCTCACCACGGATGCAAAACGCGATCCTACTCCTCAACATCACACTATAACCAGCAAACTATAAATTTACACCACCTAGGTTTTTGGTAGGACGAGGGACGTCGGGTATCGCCCAAGAGGATGCCCACCCTAATAACGCTGTAATAAGTCTAATTATAAAATATCACTATTTAATTTACTTACTACGAAGGCTTCTTGGTAGGATACATGACACGGCGTATAACCCCTACACGCCAGGTATACACTATCAGTGTCACTAAATATCCTATTCACTATATGATGCATCACTAAGGCTAAAGGTGCCTATCACTAAGTGTTAACCCACACAATTTTACATTCTCACCAAAACCACCATCAACTACGGTATTACCCAAGGATTGAATTCGTCTAATTACAGCACTGGCGTTAAATATCCATACGCGTCGCACTTAAGGGTGATACATATATCCTCCAATTACAAATTATTTGTGCCTATTCGAGACACCCTAACCACCAACCTCTATTGTTGATTACATGTAACTCGTGCCACTTGCCCAGTGGACGTCACTTCGTTCTATCGATTATCAGTTGATTCTAAGTCATTAAATTTTTAACAAAAGCACCTCACACTGACAATTACGGTTTCACAACTATAATCTTGCATGAACACTCGTAAATTACTACCGTTCTAACCAGAAGTGCGAAAGCGATTAATAACCATTAATTTAATCATGTGCCACTAGGCACTAGTCTAAATTGTCGTGCAAACCTCCTAGACTTTACCGTCAAGGACACAAACTAAACCGTCATTACACTAACATGAGTGGTCGGAACCACACCGACGTCAAAATATCCAATACCGACCTCACCACGTCACACCCAAAAGGAACCTTAAACCTAGAGATCTCATACCACTTGTAACGCCCTGACCCGGATTTATGTGTTACCCGTGAGCCAACCCGGTCCGACCCGAGCGTTAGGTGTGAAGTGCAATAAAACAACCTAAATAATATTGCTAGTCCAATTTTATTTTAATTAGCATTTCACTTGTTAGCATGCAATTCCAATTTCAGAATAAACTATGTGGGGACCCATGGGGAGCACCCCGAAGTACAAGTAAACAGATCTACTAACGTAACATAGATAAAGTACACTTACTTATAAACTGCCCTCAAAATACGAAACTACTCCCAACTTGTCGTAATAAAGTGGGAACGTGATCTTATGCCCAGTGGGATTTATACAACATTATAGGAACGAATGGTCGAAAGGAATACTCATACACTACAACCATATACATGTGAAAATATGTATATATCTACATACGTATACCTTTAAAAATATACATGGTCCAATGCATTAATCAATTTATTTTCGAAAACTTATTTCTCCAGATAATTGACCTTAATCTTTTTAAAGATTTTCTTTACTCATATTCAACATTTTCCACTTTATTCAACACAACCGGTTCAACACTTGAAACCTTCCCACTTTATGTATGAAACTAATCCTTTACCGGAATTTACCCTTTTATTAATTTCCATATCTTTTAGTATTTTCATTAAAAATATTTATTTCAACACACGTAATTCTCGTATTAGAAATTACTTATTAAATATTTGAAAATCCCTTTAACGACACATTTTGTATTAAAATATGGGTTTAACCATTTAGGTTGCTTAACCATCCATATACTCATTTTCTTTACCTCTTTCCTTATCTTATGGACATTAGTAAATTTACGCGTTAACTTGTCCATTTAGCCTTTACCGGCATCTTTATTTCATTCATTCAAGTTAGGTTGTATTTACACATTTACCACACAATCCATTTCTTGATTTGTATTCCACATATTGTTTAACTTTCTCTCGGAATCTTCCTATACCGCATACTTACACGGGCTCTACACCGACGGTTATGCGCACCATATGCTCTGGCCAGTGGTTTAGGGCTTTTCACCCAAGGGCTCTAGGCCCTTCTTTCTTTATCCTGGTGTCATCCGAGTACCTTTCAATGTGTTTTAACATTTTACAAATGTCCACTTTACTTTCTTTTCTTTTTACCCAGCCTAACCTAAAATCCGGGACTTTACCGTCCCGATTTGTGTTACACTTGAAAAAGGACCAATTTGCGTAACACCTTTTTCCATATTATTATTTATATAAAAATGTTCCACTTTAAGTAAAATTGTAATTTTACTCATTTATTTCCAAAATCACCTTTTACTCCATTTCCACACGTGTTAAATTCACCCAAAACACTATTAAGTTATATACACCAACTTCTTAAGTGTTTTAACCCGTTATCACCTTTAATTCCCATTTAATTTCATAAGTGTTAATGTTTCACAATATTTGTAAGTTACACTCGCTAACTACCCCATGTTTACCCATTAACACTTAATTAGTACTTTTTTCCAACGCTCGTATTTCTTTACTTCTTTTTGTCAAGAAATTCATCTACACTTAGACTACTTTAAGAAAGTACCATTTCTCTATTTAACCCGTGGTCTTTTAAGTGATTATACCTTATGTCCTTTAGTCCCAATTGCACATACTTTGAATACTAAAATCCAAACTTATATTATTTATTGTTTTAACCCAAAAATACTGCTACATGGTCCAAGCATATTTTTCAGCAATTATCTACCAAGTAATTATTTATTTCCAAATATTTTATCCCATTAAATATTTAACACCAATATTTCTAGAAATGCCCATTTCTACAAAACATATCATCTTTCAATTTCCGAAATCTTGACATATTTACTTATTCTTTATTTTCAACAAATATTATTTTATTTTCCAACATTTTTATTTATATAAAAATGTCCATTATTTCTTTTTACTAAAAATACACCAAAGGAAATTTTCTTACATTTTTATTTCTATAAGACGTCCATTTTCAAATTCACTAGAAAATACACAAAACTAATATTTTCTAACATTTTTATTCCATAAAAATGTCTATTTTAATTTTTATTTGAAAATATACACAACCAATATTTTCTTACAATTTTATTCCATAAAAATGTTTGTTTTTATTTTTTTTTAGAAAATATACGCAACTAATATTTTCTTACATTTTTATTTTGTTTATATTCTTAAATTTATTAGTTGCAACACCCATTTTAGATCATCCCTTTGAATCCCAATCCATACAAATGTCAAGATGATTAATAATCAATATTAGGATGCAATCCAATATCAAACACACATATATTTAATCTAATATATGTATATAGCATGCTGAAATTATACTACCTATTAAACTTGAATTCAAGTTAGTCTATCCGCCTCAAATAAATCTCAACAACGGTGGTGGTGATGGTGAAAATGGGTTACTCCCCCACCTTCAAAGGTGGCCCTAAAGGGAGTCACAATAGCTCCCCACACAAGCTCCCATTTTTAATTTTTAAGAACTCATACTCCTTAAAACCCTAGTCTTTAAGCACCACTGCTAACTACCTTTTCTTCTTGGAGAAAGTGGCGTGTGTATGTATATATATATATGTACTGGATGATTATAGCTTGTGAGTGCAGCTACTAATATTCACAAAAAATGGCGAATGGTATTTCTCAGGAAAGCAGTGCGATTGTTTGCTTCTTGGGAGAGAGAGAGAGAGAGAGTTTAATGTTTGTTTCCCTCCCCTCACACCCCACGATTTTTCTCTTACAATTCGAACAAATGATATTTCTACCCAGAATAGTATTCTTATCTCCTCGCTCAAGCCCCGAATCAGGAAAGGTTCGCTCTAAGGTCGACAGCACATTGGCCCAACTGATCTAATGGCCGCCAGAAAGATAGCGTTTAAGCTATCGAAGTATTGACTTGAGAGGAAGGTCGTTCTTACGGCCTCGCTCGTCGTTCGAATGAGATTACCTCCTCGTTCGAATGACGTTCGCGTCGTTCTAATGACCAGCTAAAGAAATTACAGTTTTGCCCCAATCATCTTTCAAGTTCTCAGAAGGGGCAAAGGTGGTTTAATTATCTTTAAATTAAAATGTTAAAATCCTTGTCCCAAGAATTATCTTTTTAATCACTATGTGCGACGCGTCAACTTATGTACGCTTGTGGCTCAACACTTATGTATTTGTTCCCAATAATTCCTCCTTCGAGTAAAATATTTCAATTATCATTTAAATATTTATTTTCTAGGGCGGGGTGTTACAGTGGAGGTAGGAGAAGGGCTGAAGATGGTTGTTCTTTTCTCGAGATAGATAATTAAAAAAGTTTCTTAAACATCAACTATTAACAAATAAGAGATATGGGTGGGTTGATTATTCATTTATGAAGGGGGTATACCTTTCCATTGAGATAAATTTGAGTTCAAATTTGGAAACCCACTTTTAAAGTAGATCATTATGAGACTCTCACTTGATTGGTTGGTTGAAATATTAAAAATAATAGAACCCATTATAACTACTTATTTATCCTTATTATACCTCTAATATAATAGTATTAGAGATTAATGAGGATGATTTACTATTAACCTTTAGTATCATTTGGCTCTATAATTTCCAACACCTGCATTAAATTTCTTAAACCCAACTATAATACAAAACCATATTTTCAAAATGGTTAATAGTCTTCCTGACTTAACGGTTTACTTGGATTTTGTATAAATGAATATCACCCTCAATTTTCTTATTACGATCTTTAGTTTTATCCAAAATATTTATTTGAGATTTTACAGGTGAACATCTCAACGGGTCACTTGGATTTTGTATAAATGAATATCTCCCCAATTTTCGCTTTACTCCAAAAAAATTATTTGAACTTTTACAAGTGAACATCTGCCTACAAATCGCTACTCCCACTATTTTGTACATATGTATATCATTGACCCGATTGTTTCTTTATTTTAGGGATTTCTTTTCCATCTTCTATTTGAGGATGTACATTGACAATTTTTTATAGGTGGTTGTTCCAATTTTCATGTTTAAAAAAAAAATCGTCTCTGATTGGGAATCATTTTGAATTTGATTACAAGAAAAGTTCTTCGCTTGTATATAAACCTATTAATTTAAATTCCTATGGTGTAATTGGTCCGCGCCAGTGATAATGGACACGCGTGTGACCCGAGATCCCCTTACCCCCCACCCCTACCATGGCAAGCCACTAGTTAAAAAAAAAAAGTTGCTGGAATGTTTACTAAGAGGTAAGAGCTACCACGGTGGGGGTGGGAGTGTGTAAAAAAAAATTCGATAGACACACCTGTCCGTTGCACTGGCGCGGATCAATTACAACATAAGAATAAAAATTAATGGGTTGTTAGGTATTTTTTATTAAGGTTCATTAAAAAATTCGGTTTTTAGGTTCACCTGTGATCCTCTCCCAATATATATATATATATATATATACACACACACACACACACACACACACACACACAGAGGCCCTATATCATACTCTATACATCACACCTAGTTATAGGCCCTAAGAAACTTTTTTTCTAATTTTTTTATTTTTCTACTGGAATTAACCTTTCAATCAACACATCTTCAAAAAATTATATCAAAATACATTTTATATTTATTTTTTAAAAATTCACAAAATTCTGTTGGTGCGGACCCTTATAAATAAGGTATTTTCAACAATTTTTTTGTTGAATTTTAAAAAAATAGCTAGAAATTGTATTTTGACCTACTTTTTTGAACATGTGTTGATTTGAAGGTTAATTCCACGGGTAAAAAAATAGAAAAAAAAACTTTTTAGGGCCTAAAATTATGTGTAATGTAGGAAACATGATGTATAGGACCCTTGCGCTCTCTCTCTCTCTCTCTCTCTCTCTCTATATATATATATATATATATATATATATATATATATATATATATATATATATATATATGAATTCGGTGATATACAAATATAAGTAAGTTCATATTCAATATATTTATATTGGTTTAAAACAACTTGAGTTTGGGTTGAATCACAAATTTTTGGGCTTGAATTTGGGTTGAATCACAAAAGTTTCTTGACTATTTATTTTGAATTTTTTTAACACATTTGATCGAGTTTTCCTATGTGAACTTAACAGCAATGACCATAATGTGGTAATTGAAGATTTGACTCTTGTCTTTTACTTTGAAGTTGATTTATGGATGTTTATGTTGCGATGATTAATTCGTCAAAGCCATCTCATGTACTACTCTATCAATGTTTCAAATTGTTATTATAAACAATTATGCCTTTCTTGGATATTTTAGTTATGAATACATTTAAGTTGCGTTAAATACTGCAACACATAATATTCTTTTTGTAATTGTTCTTCTATGTACTTGTATCAATATGATGTATTATTTTTGCACTCATATTTTAATATGCAACGTTTGTTTACTAGGTCTTTTTATATTTCCCCTTATTTTTAAAACTTATTTTCTCTTCGAAATATGAGAAATTTAATCATAAGTTAAGTAGGAAATTTAACCCAAAGCGCTTTATGTTTAATCGATTTTAAATTGTTTAATGTAAACAAACTACATTTAAAATATTTTTGTGATTTATATAATGCACGTGCATCGTAAGGGCTACATACTAATTATTTTAATGTTTCAACCATTGAATAGAGATGGCAACTATAATACCCCGTACATTTACGTATTTGAGATTTAATTAATTAGGAAATTAATTGAGAAAAATACGTTTATTTATATTATGCGAGTAAAGTAATTTAATGTGATTTAATAATAACTGTGATTATTGAATATTAATCGAGAAATATATACTGATTAATATTATGAAATGAAATTTACTAAGTGCGAATAGTAAATAGTTTATTATTATCAAATTACGTCATAGCGAGTGATATGGATGTAATAGAGTTATCTCACTCGGAGTCGCGTGTAAACTATTTAGAGGTGAGAAATAAGAAATATATCTTAAGTAACTCGGATGATAATTTAGAGCCTACGAATGAGTTCAGAACGATCAAAGTAGTCAAAATAGTATACCCGGAGATGTCAATTGAGTCACGGGGCAATTTTAGACTAAAATGGGACCATATGAGGGTATTTTGGTCATTTTATATTAAGGGGTTAGGAGACCTACGAATTAACAAACTCTATAGCAGCTTATATGGGTTGGAGACTAGGGCTTAGAGGTTAGAAAACTCATAGAAGCCATTAGAGAAGGAAATGAGAGACTTTTTGAAGAGTCTTGGGAGAATTCTTGGAGCTTTCAAAATATTCTTGAACACAAACAACCTATGAAGGAGGATTGAAGGAGAAATCAATCAACCCAACACCTAAGCCACGAAATTAGACCCTGCCAACCAAGAGGCAAGTTGTTTATTACAATATTCATGAAGTTATAATACCCATATGTAGGGTTTTAAGATTTATTTTTGTTAAATAAATGTTCTTGGTAGAAAAAAATGATGATTTTTATGCAAGTTGGGATAGGATCTACATGTAGAATGATTTTTATACAGGTGGTATCAGAGCATCAGGTTCTACTGTCCTTAGGATCTGTACGACTTTCTACGTTTCAGCGTAGCGTTCTTTGATATAGAGTCCTATTATTAGGATGTTGTATTCCTCTGCGTATTAAGACTTACGTGTTCCTGCCTCAAATATAAGTGATGTAATTCCTATACGAGCTCGGTCGGACATCGATGACTAGCGAGGGTTGTTCGAAGGGCAGTAGGAGGATAACTCAGCTGAAGATATAGAATATTTAATAAAATGGTGTTTGAGATAGAACCCCCCGTAATTGTTGTTCAGTCTGAGGATAATAAAGGCGTCACTCGGGAGTTGTAGTTTCCCAAGCACAGTCATGGATGGCGCTTGTGCCGATCCAAACTTACCCAACACTGTCAGTGAGTTGTAAGGGAGTCGGAAGGACTTATGTGAAGAAAGAAATCCAAAGGCAATTATGTAGGGTGAAGTGTAGTAACACCCAGGACTTAAAAATTTTGGGCGAAATTGTTTTTGCTCACAAGAGCAATCTAAAGTGATGGGAGATAGACATCTCATATAAAGAAGAATGTGTGAAGATAACTCAGTTGAAGATATAGAATATTTAAGAAAATGGTGTTTCAGATAGAACCCCCCGTAATTGTTGTTCAGTCTCAGGATAATAAAGGCGTCACTCGGGAGTTGTAGTTTCCCAAGCACAGTCATGGATGGCGCTTGTGCCGATCCAAACTTACCCAACACTGTCAGTGAGGCGTAAGGGAGTCGGAAGGACTTCTGTGAAGAAAGAAATCCAAAGGCAATTATGTAGGGTGAAGTGTTGTAACACCCAGGACTTAAAAATTTTGGGCGAAATTATTTTTGCTCACAAGAGCAATCTAAAGTGATGGGAGATAGACATCTCATATAAAGAAGAATGTGTGAAGCTAAAATGAGAAATTTGGGTATGGTCCGACCGTGAAATCGTCCATTTTTTATTTTAATCGGGTTATGTATGGAGCTTCGAAATTTATTTCATATGGGCAAGAAAGAAAGCCCAACGCGAGAGAGCAGTCAACTTGCTTAACGAACTCATTACTCAGTGACTAAGAGGTATATATAAGATAAGAAGAGTTCCTTGTTGTGAAAGGACTCATGAGATAAATATAAAAGTGTGAGTGAGAAATATGACGAAGACGACTAGGGCCAATGTCGTCAAGGAATTTATAACCGCTTCCAAAAGAAGGGGATCCCGGAGGGTTGGGAAAACCTAGCTGAAGGACAAGATTGAATTCATTGGTGATAGTGAAACATTACCGAAATGTATACCCAGTAGGGGAACCTATTTAAGTCCTTACTAAGCAGTGATGAATTCAGCCAAGACCAGTAGGGGCGACAACGTGTTCCATGGGACCAGTGGAGCCAATGGAATAATGAAAATAACAATTATGAACTAAGATTGCCAAGTTCGAGGGAAGGACATTCCAAATGGTCAGTGGGACCAGTGACGAGGAAAAGACTCGAAAAATTTCCCTACGTATAGAGAGTGAGACTACCAGTGTTGAATGTGTCCACGTTGAGAAGTGAGACCGATAAGTTTGAGAATGGTAAACTATGGCAGTTAGACATAATAACTGGAGGAGTGAGATTTCCAGCGGAAGAATTGAGTCAAGAGAATTGGGCCCAAGAATTTACAAACCGAGAGTGGTGGGTTTAGGCAGAGAATTGAGACCTAGAGATTTTGGGCCAATATTTCAGTGATGTGCGTGTAAGCCGCAGAGCAGAATAATTTTCCTACTACGAGGAGGGGGAAACTATTGGATGGAATCCTAGATGTATAACGATTGCAGATGCTCCTGGATCATATTGGCAGCTACGTGTTGGGACCCTACGATGAGGTGAATACCGGTGAAGTTATGTTTCATCCTTGTGAGTAAAGGATTCATTCACGTGATATGGGTGTGTCACAATATATATACATGAATTGTTATAACTAAAATTCGCGTGTGAGTCGAGTTTAGTGGGTACGTTAGTTTTAATGGTCTAGTTATAAACGTATTTATCACGAGTATCGGGACTTTTTTATGTCGCCCGTGAGCGAGCCATGTGAGCACTATAAGCATATTTTATTGTTATAATTTACTAATGCTTTGAGTTAGCATGTAGATCCTATTATGGTAATGTGTGGTAAATAATTACCAAATGTTTGGACGATAGTACATTGAGTGATAAGACTATCGTGCTTGATACTACGGGTGAATAATATTACTTTTATGAGGCGCCGTCTGAAATAGGGTTGGGCCTATATATATGTGTATATATTTAAAAAAAATTATGGTATCATAAACTTCAGTGAGTGTGTTGTCTAGTTATATGTGATCCCGATGCGTAGGGATTTATTTACTAATGTGACTCGGGATACATTGTGTTCTTTAACGATTAGTGAGATATAACTCGTTATATATATAACGTCGCGAACTTGGTATAGTGAGAGTGCCATGTTTCATGTTAATTTAAAGGGACATAAGTAGATTTTTATGTCAACATATGGAGATTGTGGGAAGGTATATATTATAGACTGAGGACATTACGGATATCGACAACCGACTATGTTAGGTAATAGTGTATCCGTGGGGTTCCTTGTTTGGATTTCATTTTACGAGACATCCCACGCATGAAACTAGCAAACGTGGGTAGTTGGAGAGAAGTTTGGTCGATAGTACATGTGTTTCGTACTTTGATCATTATGCGTATACAAGAATATAACTGAGAGTTGATAATTCAACTACAACTTAAGGTTAGTAGAGTCGCCTAGTTCTTACGAGAAAACTAGTACAGAATGGTTACATCATGATTAGAAAAACATGTCAAATGCATAAGAATTAATTTGTGAAATAATGCGTGAGATATAGGGTCTATGGGCGCCCTAGGTAATTGAAAGTATTGTATCAGGAAGTAGATTATGATTATCGTATAAATTCAATAATATTTAGCCAGGGAAGTCGAAGTTTAATCCGTGAGATTTGTCAGAGGCTTATGTTTCACGAGAAATTGATTGTTTAGAGCAAGAGGAAGAACTTGTGACACGCGGTGAGGAACAGTCACATGGATCATGGTTAGAGGTACATTTGGGAGAATATAAGATGTATCGTGTTATAAATGACAGTGGTGATGGGATTTAATGAAGAGAAATATTGCTAAATTCATTTTGCAATGGATCACATGTCTGTTGATAAAAGGTGGACCATCTAAAAGCAGTCGGGGTTTCTTCAACCGTTAGGAATTCCTAAGTAGCAGTAGGAGAGTATTCCCAAGGATTTTATCACGAAGAGGGTCACGATCCTATATGGTGATAGTGGATCGGTTGACCAACGTATCTCACGTTGTGGCAGGTAGGACTGATCATACTATAAAACAATATGCGAGATCTTTATAACCTAGATAGTGAGGTTAAATAGGGTACCGTTTAATGTTGTGTCCATTTGGAACGAGGTCTTTGTTATTTGATTTTGGAGGAGTGTTCATGAGGCCATAGGTACCGAATTGTGATGAAGTACGACATATTAGCCACAGACGAATGGACAGAACAAGTGGACTAATCAGATGTTGGAGAATAAATTATATATGTGACCTTGAAGCTTATGGGAGGAGGGGAACAATACCTTCCACTAGTGGATTTTGTGTGCAATAACTCACATAAGTTCACTTTTGGGTATGGTTCCAGTTGAGGTATGGCACGATAAGCCTCGTTGTTCTCCTGCTTGTTAGTTAAAGGTGGGGGATCAGGTACTATTGTGAAGATCAGAGATGAGTTTACACTTATAGTATATAATGTGTGTAACATATATATTGCACAAATAACCTTCTTATATGCGATCGTCGCGAGACGAGATCGTATGTATCTAAAGAACGATTAATATACTAAGGTGCAAATAATAGAAGGCTAGATAGTGAATATCTAACATAAGTTTAAGTAATGAAACTTAAAGGGTAAGGCTTGGGTAAGAACCTACGTGGCAGGTTAACCTGGAGTTTTAAAATGAACATAAGTGAGGTGTTCATTATTAAGGCTATTTGATAGCGTACTATATGGGTGGTACGGAATAGTTTACTCGTGAGCGCGAGGATGCGAGGTGCAACATATAGCCGAGTTGTTCTTATCTAGTACACTTTTTCCGAATTTCAGGACGAAATTCCATTGTACAGGGGGAAGTACGTAACACCCCGTAATTTTTAATGACTTTTAAAATGGGATTAATTAGAATTAACGGTGGCATAATTGAAAATTAATCCGGATTTAAAATTTTACTCGAGAATAAAGTAATATGTGAATTGTGTTACTTGGTGATTAAAAGTAATATATACGATTGTGACTTCACATATGATTATGATTTTATAAATTGTCGTGACTGACGAATACGACAATTATGATAATAAAGTCGGGGCGCGCGTGTGAGTCGTGCCGGGACTATATTTTAGTGGAATGAAAAGTAGATTATTTTTATGTCAGCCAAATGGTCGTTTTGACTGCTTCAAAGTGTCCAAAAGGGTTTAAATAGTCGAAAAAGACTACTCGGGGGATTACTTTGGGTCTTGGGACAATTTGGAACCAAACAGACACCCATAGGGGTATTTTGGTCATTTGTAAAGTAAGGTGAATGTGACACCCCGCCTAAATAAATATCGGGTGATCAGTCCTATATCAAATTTAAAACAGGAATCTCGGGGCTGTCGAAAACTTTTTAAAACTTTACTAACCACCTAGTATTCAAAAAGACTGATGTTAAATTTTATCTTTTTATTAAACAATTAAATATGCATGCTGAATAACAAATAAACCATACATCCAAACCATGAGTCTAAAACAGTACTAAATGACTAAATGACCTGTCGAATAAACAATCGGCTCAAAATCCTAATAATAATAATTCAATAAATGAATACATAAACTAAATACTGAGTCTAAAAGTAAAAGGGGAAACATGAACTGAATGAATCTACAACTGAGATAAGAATCCTACTCTAGGAATAAAGAAATGATACGTCTAAATCAAATCCTGCAACCATCCACAATGTTGCAGCTGCGTAACCCTGGAATAGATAAGTCAACTATGGCATCCCTGTGGCTGGACACCTGTTAATATACATATACATAGACAAGAGAGAAGAAGTACAAGAAATGGGTCAGAGCCCGATTTATAAAAAATGTTTAGCAAGCATTTTATTGCAATAAATGAAATGCGTAGTATATAATGTTCATAATTGCTTTTACGGTCCCACTCTCTTGAGGACAATCTCACCTCTCTTCTATAGTGCACACCTATCACATTCATTTATTCCGCCTAGCCATATGACACACTTCTAACTAGGAAAAAGGCTTATCCTTCTAGTTACCCCTCATAGTAGTATATCATATTTGATCTCAACAATTATCATTTTTAAATAAGTGTTATCACACTATAGTCAAGTATTTACTATTTACGTTTATATAAGATTTCACTATCTTAATAGTCTGTAATTATCTCATTGTAGATATACCATAAGCATACATATATATCCCTCACTATTATATATATGTATCACTACAATCTTAATAGCCTACAATTATCACATTGTAATTATATCACAAGTATACATATATATCCACCACCATTATATATATATATATACTAACACAGCACCCTAAGGATACACTTATAGTGCATTGCATACTCTGCTATCATGTCCCGGTACGTCTCGTACTCAAACAAGGACTATCGGTTCGGAAATGTCCCACGAACCATATAAACAAATCACACATATTGGCGGCGAACATAGTTCACATACTTATGGGTCACGCACATACCTACGCTCCCATAGTCAGCGGACTTATCAACTTACAAATAAGTCTTTCACAGTCCTATGTTCTGAGATACAAGTCAAATATCCCCCCGAAGGTCACTCAGGATAAGACCGTCTCTACACAACCCCCCGCGATAGCAAGCAGCTAGGTATGTCATACACATAATAAAACAATCAAATAGGTATTCACGCACCCTATTAAAATATTAGGTATTCACACAACCTTTCATTGTTTTACGTAATCACACAACCTATCATTGTTTTAGGTATTCCCGTAACCTATTATCATTTTTCTATTGGATTATGTATTCCCATATTTATATATATAATTCACACATTCATATATATATACATATATTCCAATTATTACTAGTTCGCTCGTATTAAATACGATCCAATACCAAAATAGCTACATCCCACTATTTAATATAATTTATATAATTATATATCTCACCTCATATATACTTTATTAAGTTCATATTAGTCTCACAAAGTTCCCAACAATTTTTAGTTTCAATTCGGGAAAGTTTCATCACTAATTAAAACTCCAAGGGTATTTTAGACATTTCACAATATATGCCTCAGTAATGAAATTCCTAGTACTGCGTACTACTCTCCATTTGCTATGCGTGGCCACAAACGGCACGTAAGTCCGAATTCGTATGACAAAGTTATGCTCATTTAAAGTTGTGCTAAAAATCAAATAACTCGTTCCATCTTCAAGGGTATTTTAGACCTTTCAATTTTTGTGTCTAATTAAAAATATTCCCAGGACAGCGTAATACTCTTCGCTATCTATGTGTGGCCGTGAACGGCACACTAATCCGAGTCCGTATGCCAACAGTTAGGGCATTATAAAGATTCACCTCAAAGAAGATTTTAAAAAAAAAACCTTTCTTAAAAAGTTTTCCCACATTCTGCCCAGATTAATAAATTGATGTTTTGAGGCATTTTGGAGCAGTTTTGGAGGAAGCGCGTGAGACAACAAAATGTAGAAAACGCGATTTTCTACAGGGCTACGTGGAAAGAATCTCCATTAAAGCTCCAAAACCTTCGATTATACTCAGATCTTTTACCCCAAAAACCTCCAAAGATTCATCATAAATCCACCCAAACTTCATCATTAACAATTTCTTCCAACAATACCACTAATGGAGATTCAAAAACCAAGATCTAATCATGTTATTCACTTCTCAAATTAAGTTATAATCTCACTATTAACCCAATTTCTCACAAAGTTAAAAACCCCCTATCAATGGTTATTCTTCATCTTCTTCACCATAAACCCACAAATTTCAATTCAAATTCCTACTTCCAAATTTCCAGAATTAATTGACATAATTACAACTATTTACATCATTAACTACAACTCAAATTAAAGCAAGAAAACACTTGCCTTGGGGGATTAAATCCGACGATCCCATGTCGAAATTCTTGCCCGGATTGCTCTTGTCATCCGTCTTTCCTTCTTCTTCTTTCTCATTTCTCTCATCTCTCAACCCTTTGTGTTTTGGAATGACTCATGGCTGCCCAACACACTTAAACCTAGGTTAAAATTCCTCAATCCCGTAATTAAGCCTATTGGCCAATTAAAAATGACTTAAATGCCCCCGTATGGGCTCGGTCATGTCTAAAAATGCCCCGAGACCCATTTACTACCCCCGGGTACTCTTTTTCGACTATCTTGACCCTTCCGAACTCAACCGTGGACTCAGAATTGTCATCCGAGATACTTTATAAAATTTTCCAATTTCAACCTCAAAATGCGGCACATGTGAAAATTTTCAATAACCCGAATTAATTTGGATTTCTAAATCCCCAAATTTAAATAATAAATTCTAAATCTCCAAATTCAATAATTTCTCCAATTTAAATAAATTAAATTTAAATCACCAAATTAAATGAATTTCTCCAAATTAAATAAATCCAACTCACTAATTTAATTAATTTATATATCCTCTAAAATATGGGGTGTTACATACTTCTCCCCTTACAATGGAATTTCGTCCTCGAAATTCGGATAAGACTAGTACTCAAAGCTTCAGATATAATCTCGTACACCTTCATCCTCATCCTTTCCCACACAATCTAAATCGTTATGATGTTCTCATTACACTTCTCCTAGTGCTACCCCTTAGTCCAACGGTCCCTACACTACCGTTCAATTCTGTGGCCAATTTGCTTTAGTCATCTTATATTATAATGTTCCATCATATAATGTATCATCTCACATTGGTGCCTACACAACACTTTGAAGCTTCCAACTTCTGACACTACTATGAGCCTAACCACTAACCGCTATAATACTTCCTTTACTGGGGAATACTCCAACATCCCCCTGCGATAACTCCCTTATTCGTTTACTCTTTTAGCACATGTATTTCTACATCTATCGATCGCGGATAATATATAAAAATTTAACTATCTAGCGTGCCCATACACCCTATATGCTGCACATAACTGCCCAATTCAACTTAACGTAATAAACTTGCTATAATTAAGCTTTTCATATTTGAGCTGATTATACGGTGAGGTTATACTAAACTACCCTACCAATTGCAACTTAATTATCATTTAGGTTATCCCACCGATCTACTCGTGGTGAAAGTGTTCCACAAAGTTTTCTCACATCAACACTATACGGCTCTATCGGCCTTAAGTCGTAGTATAATTATCAACTCATAGTTATAACTATATATGTATAATAACCACGGTACCAAACCTATGTCCTATGGCCAAACAACTCTCCACTTCCAACGTTGCGCTAAGTTTCATGCGTGGGATGTCTCGCAAAGCGAAATCCAAACAAGGAACCCTCCCGATACACTACTACCTAACATTGTTGGTCGTTGAGATCCGTTAGGCCCTCAGTCCATAGCACATACCCCCCAAATCCCCGTCTTTTAACATAAAAGTATATTCGTTCACTCCCATGTTACACAAGACAATATATAATACGGTTCTTTTACTATCACCAGTTTCTTAGCGCGAATAAATCACGAGCTAGATCTCTCCGCTCAATAATAAGTTAGTATACCCTGAATCACATCAGTAAATGTCCCTACTCATTGGGATTACATATAACAATGCCAACATATTCTCATATGTCTATTATGAAACACAGTATCAAATATATACACGTATATGCACACTATAATATATATATTCATCCAATGGCTCTATATTTTTAATAGCTCTCAACTTAAGGTGTTTTCCCTACACGTTCAGTAACTAAAATTTTAAAACCGATGCATTAGCATCCAACTACGACTCGTCACCGCGGACATAAATTAAGGTCCCTACGTGTAACATCTTGCAACTAAGTTTAAAGAAATTTCTCAATGCACTATTCTCTTGCATTTTCAACAAAATTCGTAGGTCCAAAGCATATAACTTAGATATCACGAATCCTGTCTCTCGACACATTATTTAATTTGCCTATGCCCACGTCTCTCAAGGCATCACACAATACGGTGTTCTAGCTATCACTTAATTCTCAGCACGTAAACAATAATGATCTAAATCTTTAAGCTTAACGGTTGGTTGACATACCTTGAATACACCGGTAAAAGTCCCCACTCACTAGGATTTAAACATAACGAGACAACTATACTCATCGAAGTCTATGGTATAATACAATATATATATATATATATATATATATATATTGACTCGACCCTCCTTTCGGGTGATGATTCATGAAGTAGAATGTCTTACCCTGTCACAGCGAGCATCATAGACTTCCCATACAGTTTACTATTGCTCCAACCCTCGGTATACAATCACTATGCAAGATAAAAATATGCTCCCTTTCATATCCCTCAAAAGGAGGAAAAAAATCTATCACATAATATACGACACCCTCCTAGTGTCCTCACCTGCTCCCCTGCAGATGGAACTAACGAGAGCCCTGTTACGCGACGACAAAGATATGTATACTATTTCAATATTCACGACATCTCTACTAAACCCGTTTCACATGTGAATTTAGTATTAACAAACTACTGTCACACAGAATATATCTCAATCACCTCGAGTGGCGGTTCAAATGGTTCGGGAACATAACGCCCTCGTCCTAACCGAACCAAAATTTCTTATAACTATTGCCCCTACTGGGCATCCCATTTTTATCCCCAATTGGCGATAAACACGGTATACACAAGTGTTCTTACTCTTTACACATAGGACACCTCTCCATGTTATCTTCCTTGCCTGATCATCGGGTCCCCGATTGCTACCCCCGTTGTCCATTTGGCTTCGCTGGCCCTCTTGGACTTGTTGTTGTCCTCAATGGCCCTGACTGAATCCACCATTACTTGGTAAAAATTCAATTTAATCGAAACATTTAACTGGGTCCCTATTGGGTATACCCTCATGTGGTGCTTCACTAACACCGTTAAATTTAGTCTTTCTTTTCAGCTCAATTTTTAATTCTCAAGGTTCACTTCCCATGGAAGCGTTGATATAAACTTGTAACGCACAACCTTGATGATGTCGACACTAGTCATCGTATTCGGATTTTACACTCACGCTTCTGTATTCTACTCACGAGCCCATTAATAACTTATGTACCCTTCATATACTTCATATCCCCTTCGTCGGGTACGAAGTTCACTAACCAAGTTAACTTCTCTCTCGCGATCAGTTTCTATCTTGCTCACTTGTGATAAGTTTCGAAACTTCATTCGCACCCCTGTCCGAACAACAGATCGAAAATCTAACGATTAAATTATACTCAAAATTTTCATTTAATCCCATATTCTTCTTATATATAGTGACTGGCTCTTGTCACTTTACGTTGCTCCTATGAGCTTAAAATTTTATTGTCCAAAATTTACTACTGAGTATCGTTGTACTCTACCCTACATAGTTGTCGTTGGGCACCCGCCAAGACTCCTTTTCCGGCTACTTGATAAAGTATGGCGCGGTATGGTGAGGCCTGGTGACTCCGATTAATGTGTTGTTGAGAAATTTATTGATAAAATGCTATTGAGATTTGCATTATTTGATTTGAGTATTCGTAGTCGTATTGTTGCGCTTTGTTCATCGCTAACATCTTTGTTGAGCATATTCCTGTCGTATTGTGTACTTCCCCATCTTTTTCTTAGTTGGCAGGTGAGCACGGTTTTGAGTGCTATGGACCAATTGGGATGATTTTAGCGAGGATTATTTGGGAAGAATTTTTAATACAAGGGATGAGAAAACTTGTATTTATTTTGATGTATAGAGCATTTGGAGATTTATATTATTTTCGAGGTAGTTAGATTGTTGTGATTATTTCGAGAGATTTGTTGTATTAATTTGAAGATGAGAATGGTGGTTCTCTTATTTTATTGGGGGAATTAAATGCTCTATACCTTGTGATTTGTGGAATTGATTTAGTTTATCGTTGAGTGGCGCGCCGCTCGCTCTCCCCGGGCGGGCGGGGTGTTACAGAATGGTATCAGAGCTTAGATATACGACCACCCTCGGGTCTTGGGTTTTGGGTCTGTTGCGTTTTTATGGCGCATATTTTTGGAGATAGATTATTTTAGATAATCGTTTTGCGTTAGGCATCTAGATTAGATGTGAGGAAATTATTTTTTGGTGACGAGATTATTTTTGGAGATTGTTGGCCTGATTTTTGAGAGTTAGGCATTCAGCGAATTTCGAGGGCGAAATTCCATTGGTAGTGGGGAAGTGTAACAACCCACGTAATTTTGAGGTATTTTAAAAATTAAGAGGAAATAAATTTTGAGATAAAATTATTTTTATTGCTCAAATATGTTGGTTATTATTTTTAAAGGCGAGAATTTCAAACGATTTCGAAATCGGAATTAAAATGGAGTTTTAATTGCATTTTTATTATTTAGAAGAGTCCTCAAAACATAAAACTCTCTAAGAGTCCTCGGAACATAAAACTCTCTAGTAAAAATAATATTTTTAGAAAACCGACCGTCCGATCAAGCTGAATTTTTGTCAGAAGTCCTGTCTCGCCGTTCGCTACAAAAATGTTAAAATTTCAAGCGATTCCAACGGTCCGATCGTCCGGAATAAAAATTTTTAGTGTTTGTATCTGATTAGAACTCTTTTCTTAATCAAACTCTTAACCCTTTATATATCAACTAATTTGTGACTTGGCTTTTCAAATCACTTTTTCTCAAACTTTTCAACCAGACGACCTCTCCAAAATTACTCTCTTTCATATACAAACCATAACCCGAAACTTATTCAAGATTTCAACCATAGATTATAAGGCTTATTTGGTGTTTTCTCGAGTTTGGGCTAGAACGAGATTTGATTATTTTCGCGAGAAGAACAGGATGGTTGTGACACCCCGACTAATTAAATACCGGGTAGCTACTCCTTTATAAAATTAATTCAAAATGCCAAGTTGGCTCAGTTAATAGCATCACTGTCGAAAACATTTTATTATTTCTAACCACCTAGTATTTAAAAAGCAAGTTGCCAAATTTTAATTTAAGTCTGATTAACATGCAACAAGAGTAATGAAGAAATAAATAACACCATTCACCATACTAAAGTAAAACGAATAACCATTACAATAGAGTAAATAAAGTCTGGAGGAAAACTCCTCACTACAATCCCATAACTGAAATGAATAACCGAAACTGAAATAAAACATGCTAAAGTCTGAAAACTGAAATATAAAAGATGTTTCTAAAGAAATGGGCAACATGCCCTACAACTGATAGATGGTAACTCTGGAATCCAAAAGATAGAAGCGTCTACATGCAAATCCCTGTAGCTTCCACAAGCAGCTACAGCTCGTCACCTGAATGAGTAACCTATGCTTGGTGTCCTTGTGGCTGGGCACCTAAAATGGTTTTACAAAGAAAAAGAGATTTGAAAAGCAAACGGGTCAGAGCCCGAATGTGGAGTTATATTTTAAAAACCTGCAAGTGCTTTAAAAACATTTAAAACATTAAATGCAAAGTACATGTTAGGACGTACACTCGCATGATATCCTCACCTCTCGTCTAACTGTGCACTCCTAACGTAAGTACCCATCTATAACGACCCATACTACTAGCTAACTGACAACATAACTAGCTAGACTGCCAAAGGTTCTACCCATATTACTCGGTTCCATTTAACATAACCACGCTCGTAATTAAATAGAGGTTTAACGTAAACTCAATTACTAAATATGCCATTGATATAACTATCAGTTAACTCATTATATATCTCGAAACAATACCGTAATATTTTTACAACATTAACATGAGGATTCCCATTAATTTAATGTATATTATTCATATCATAAATATACAATACAAGCACCCCGCGAACTAAGCTGTGGTGCACACATACTCTGTTATCCATCCCGGTACATCACGTACATAAGGATTACATATTCCGAATCTCTCAGGAATAGTTTACCGATAACAACATCACAAATAATGGAGGCGAACACAGTCACCATCACATGGGTCACGCACATACCTACGCTCCCATGATCAGCGGACTTATTAATATCACAATAAGTCTTTCTATGACCTATGTTCATCGAGGTACCAGTCTATATCCCCCCCGTAGGCACACAAGGATTAGAGGGTCCTAAGCGAACGCAACCTCCCGTGATAGCAAGTATGGTAGGTATGTCATACACACAATCCATATACTAATACTAAGTAAACACACATCTTAGTAATACCGTATTTTAATCGTAGTACGTATCGCATTCTCGTACTAACTATAATTATAAAAATTTATACTAATCCGATTTGTGATTACACGCGCTATAATTTCTCACGTCGTAATAGACACTCACGTCTCATCCCAAACCGTCCATGTAATACAACTCTCGTATATAATCTACTTCTCATAATTGCCCAAAAGTCCCAATTCTATCACTATATCATCAAAGGAATGCTAACTCTACCCTTGAACCTGTTTCCGGGACTCCAAAAGTCAAAACAGTTCTAAAAGGACCAAACTGTCAACTCGTTAGAAGTTTCGTTCGAACGAGGATGTTCGAACGAGATCCTTCGGTCAACTCGTTAGAAGTCTCGTTCGAACGAGGCTGTTCGAACGAGATCCCAGTTCGTTCGAACGAACTGTTCCTTCTAACGATATCTCGTTCGAACGAGATATCGAACGAGATCCCTTCTCGTTAGTAACGACTGGTCAACTCGTTAGAAGCTCGTTCGAACGAGTTCGTTCGAACGACCTGGGGGCTGCTTCTAACGAGCTACCAGTTTCGGCCCAGATTTTTCCCATCTCGTTTTTCACCATTTTTATCACTTCAATCCTTCTCCAAAGTTCGTTCTAACAATGATTTAAGTCCTCTAATCATACTAAAACATACTTAGGTCATAAACTAACGTCTTTTAAGGCAATAAGGCATCCTAAACATCATTAACTCCCAAGATTTTATATTTTTCCCCAATATCATCAAGAACATGAACCCTAGATATATATCAACATTAAATTCCAGAATTTAATTCATTTTTCTTTCACCCAAACATGTATTAACATCAGATTAATTGTCTCCAAACTATTCTACATGCAATCCTTCTCAAATTCCTCAAGTTTTATGATCTAGACTACATGGGTTTTCATATTTTATCAAGAACAAAACATAAATCCGAATTTTCTAACATGGAAAAGACATTCTCAGAAATTAAATGGAATAAAGTCACTTGCCTTGGTTGTCTCTGAGTTTGGTGTATATTAGATGAAGTTTTCTGCAGAAATTCCTCTCTCTCCAAGCTCTTCTCCAATGGTGGCTTAAGGTGGCTAGGGTTTTGATTTGGGGAAACTTAGAAAACCTAAATGACAACCTACGTAGCCTTCTAGGTTAATATGGGTTGGTTAATGGGCTTAATGGGTTTAATCCACATCAGATTTACATCTCTAATTTTCGTCACTTTTAATTCCTAAAAATGTAAAATTACCAAAATACCCTTTAAGTTACCGGTATGGCCTAAAAATACCCCGGGACCCAAACTATACCCCCGGCTAGTGTTTTCTGCCTATCTCGACCCTTCCGGACGCGTTGGCGCACTCAAAACGACCATACGGATTATAGATTTTAAATTCACTTTTATTAACAAAATATTATACCGTGACGCGGCGGTCCCACGCGTCTCAACAAAATTTCTAAAATGTCGTATATAAATCTCACGACAATTTTCATAGTACCAAATACATATATAATCATATATGCACATAATCAAATACCAATTCGCATCTCATTAGTATTTATAACCCGGATTAATTTCCAATTAATACGCATTTAATTAATTAATCCAAAAATAAATATAGCCAAAAGTACGGGGTATTACATACTTCCCCCCTAATAACTGAACTTCGTCCCGAAATTCGAAACTAGAAAGTACCTGCTAAAAACAGCTCCGGATAACGTTCGCGCATTTCATCATCGCGCTCCCATGTGGACTCCTCGACATTGTGATGTCGCCACTGAACACGCACTAACGGAACTATCTTTGACCGCAGTTTCCTCTCGCTTCGGTCCAAAATAGCAATTGGCCCCTCCTCGTAGGAGCTATCCGGCTGGAGATCGATGTCCTACACAGCAATGTGAGAATGAGCCAAATTATCTCTAAGGTATTTCCTCAGCGAGGAAATATGGAACACATCGTGAATCCGATGCAAATGCTCCGGTAATCCAAGTCTATACGCAACGGGTCCGATCCGCTCAATAATAGGAAACGACCCCACATACCTCGGTGCCAACTTCCCCTTCTTCCCGAATCGCATAATCCCCTTCATCGGAGAAACCCTGAGCAAAACCTGGTCCCCCACTTGGAACTCCCTGAAAAACCTCTTCGCGTCAGCATAACTCTTCTGCCTGTCTTGAGCTACCCGAATGCGACTCCGAATCAACTCAATCCTTGCCGAAGTATCCTGAATCACTTTCGGCCCAAGTAGTTTGTTGTCCCCCACCTCCAACCAACATGCTGGGGAACGACAAGGCCTACCGTACAATGCCTCAAACGGAGCCATGCCAATCGTGAACTGATAGGAGTTGTTGTAAGCAAACTCTACCAGTGGAACGTACTACTCCCATCCACCCCCGAAGTCAATAATGCACATGCGTAGCATGTCCTCCAACATCTGATTGGTGCGCTCTGTCTGCCCATCAGTCTGCGGATGATAAGCCGTACTCAACCGCAATTCCGTGCCCATTGCCTCTTGGAAACTCTCCCAAAACCTCGAAACAAATATCTTGTCTTTGTCAGACACGATATTTAGGGGCACACCGTGAAGTCTCACAATCTCTGAAATGAAAAGCTGGGCATACTGTCCCGTAGTGTAGTCAGTCCTTACGGGTAAGAAGTGAGCGACCTTGGATAACCTGTCCACAATTACCCAAACGGAGTCATGACCCCTCTGCGACGTAGGCAACCCCGTGATAAAATCCATGGATATGCTCTCCCACATCCACACCGGAACCTCCAACGGCTGTAGCAATCCTGCTGGTCTCTGATGATCCACTTTTACAAGCTGACAAGTGGCGCATTTCGAGACAAACTCAGCGATATCTCTCTTCATACCGCTCCACCAATATTGCCGTCTCATGTCTTGGTACATTTTGTCCCCTCCGGGATGTACCGCGAACCGTGAGCCGTGCGACTCTGCCATCACATCGTGCCGCAATTCTTCCCCTTCCGGAACTACCAATCTCCCATTGAAGCGCAATCCCCCGTCTGAGCTAACGGTATAGGACTCGGCTCCCTCTGCTAGCAATCGAACTATCTGCTCCTGACAGAACGAGTCATTAGCCTGTGCCCGTACTACCTTTGTGACAATCTGCGGTGTAACGGTCATCACAGACATGAAAGATCGGGCCACTGCATCCTGGTGTCCCAATTCCTTCCACTTCGCCTTCCACACCTCTGCCACCTCATCTACTGGCCTGCGGCTCAACGCATCTGCTACCACGTTAGCCTTACCCGGGTGGTACTGGATGTCGAACTGGTAGTCCTTCACAAATTCAAGCCACCTACGCTGCCGCATATTCAATTCCTTCTGCGTGAACAGGTACTGTAGTGACTTGTGGTCCGTGAAGAGCTGAAACTTCTCCCCCAACAGATAGTGCCTCCAAATCCGTAAGGCAAATACCACTGCTGCCAACTCCAAATCATGCGTGGGGTAATTCTTCTCATGAGGCTTAAGCTTACGGGAAGCATAAGCTATGGCCTGTCTCTCCTGCTGTAATACACCTCCCAGTCCTTGCAAAGACGCATCGGTGTAAACCAAATACTCAACTCCCGGTCTCGGCAATGCTAACACAGGTGCTGAGGTCAATTTGTCCTTCAACTCATCGAATGCCAACTGACAGGCATCACTCCAGATATATGGCACACCCTTACGAGTAAGATGTGTCAAAGGACCTGCTATCTCTGAGAATCCCCGAATAAACCTCCTGTAGTATCCTGCTAAACCCAAGAAACTACGAATCTCCGTTGGTGTCGTGGGCTGTCCCCACTCCCTCACCGCTGACACCTTTCCCGGATCAACTGATATTCCCTGGTCGGAAATAATGTGACCCAAGAACTGGACTTCCTTCAGCCAAAACCCGCACTTCTCATATTTTGCATACAACTCGTTCTGACGAAGTGTCTGCAAAACCTGCCTCAAATGCTCGGCGTGCTCCTCCTCTGTCTGAGAGTAAACCAGAATGTCATCAATGAAGACAATGACAAACTGATCTAGGAAATCCCTGAACACCCTGTTCATCAAGTCCATAAACACTGCTGGAGCGTTGGTCAAGCCGAAAGGCATAACCCGAAATTCGTAAGAACCATATCTCGACAAGAACGCAGTCTTCGAGACATCCTCCTCCCTGATACGCAACTGATGGTATCCTGACCTCAAGTCAATCTTTGAGAAGAAAGAAGCTCCTCTCAACTGGTCGAATAAGTCATCGATTCGAGGCAACGGATACTTATTCCGTATCGTGACCTTATTCAACTCTCGGTAGTCCACGCACAATCTCAGTGAACCATCCCTCTTCTTCACAAACAAAACTGGAGCGCCCCAAGGTGAGGTACTCCTGCGAATAAAGCCCTGCCCTAACAGCTGCTCTATCTGATCCCGTAGCTCTCGCATTTCAGCCGGAGCCATACGGTACGGTGCACGTGCTATAGGTCTCGTACCCGGTAGCAAATCTATAACGAAATCTATCTCTCGACTGGGTGGTAAGCCTGGTATCTCCTGAAACACATCTGAATACTCCCTGACAACCGGGATCGAATCCAAAGGAATCACAACCTCCTTAGAGGTATCCTCCTCTATGTAATACAGATGAGCGGTCGATCCTCCCTCTGGGCGAGGCATCGCCACTATAAACATCTCTTGCCCCGGAATGGCAAAAACAATGCTCCCGCTGAAGCAATCAATCATGGCCCTATATGCTACGAGCCAATCCATACCGATGATCACATCGTGAACATGCATATCTAACACTAACATGTCCGCAGGTAATACCAAACCACCAATCTCTACCCCCACTCCCCGGCATATAAAGAAAATAAGTGACCCACTCCCTAATGGTGAGTCGACACACGTCACTGTGCTCTCTGCCGTAGCTAACAATCCTAAAGCTTTCGCGAAGTGTGTAGCTATGAAACAATGTGTAGCACCCGTATCAAATAACACCCGACCCATAGTGCCATGGATAGGAAACGTACCCTCGATCGCGGGCGGTGCCTGTGGAACTGCAGCCTGGTGAACGTTGTAGACACGTCCATACTGTAGCTGCCCCTGCTGAGCTGGGACTGCTGGAATGGGTGGCAATGCTGCCATCTGTGGCGGTGCGGGAAGAGCGGCGGGAAACATAAGTCTCTGTGGCTCCTGACGAGCACCCTGCTGCTGCTGCTGTGGGGCCCTGCCCCTATCAGGACAATCCTGCTTCTTATGGCCAGTCTTGCCACAAGTAAAGCACTTCCCTGGGAAGTTCCCTCCCCTCTGCCCCTGCTGTCCCCGGCCCTGGTGGCCGTTACCATTCCTCCCTTGGCCCTGCTGGCCCTGATGAAACTGCTGCCCATTCTGTCCCTGTTGGCCCTGATGGCCGTTTGGGCCCTGATGACCCTGACGGAAACCTCCCTGACCCTGCCTGTAGTTCCCTGATCGGAACCTCTTATTATCCCCCTGCTGGGTACCCTGCTCATTCTGTCTCTGCCCCTGACCGGTTTGTGCCCCGCTGGCACCATGTCCTCCAGTCCTGCCCTGATGGCTAGACTCCCCCGACCGCTTGCCCTCGGCCATATGAAAACGGTGGTCCTGGCAGTGCAATAATGCAGCGTTAACCACATCAGAATACGTGGCCAACGATAGGTTCCCTAGCAGATGCTGACGGATCCTCCAATTCAACCCGTCGGTGAACTTCTCTATCTTCTTCTTCTCTGTTGGAATCTCGTCTGGAACGATATTCAACAGGTTAGTGAACTCGGCCTCATACTCGGCCACTGTCTTGCCCTCTTGCTTCAAACTCATCAGCTTCCTCCTCATCTCTGTATGAACTGCGGACGGAAAGTACTTGCGGTCGAACCGCACCCAGAATTCCTGAATCGTGAGGGTATCCCTCTCCTCCGCGGTGGTAATAGACTCCCACCACTGTAGTGCAGATCCCACTAGCTTGAAAGTAGCTAGCACCTGTTTCTGAACATCAGTGCACTCATGCATCCTCAAATGCCTCTGTATGTCCTTCCTTCATTGGCTCGAGACTACCACGTCTGAGCTACCTGCAAACTCTGGCGGATGCGCTTTCTGAAAAGCGTCTCGTACACGCTCCCAAGCAGACGGGAATGCATTAACCTGTGCTGGCGCGGCAACCGGCGCCTGAGGCGGTGCCTGCTGAATCACGGCAATCGCGGCATTTACCGCTTGGGCTACTATAGCAGCAACCTCTGCGGCGTTCATCATGCCCTGAACTGGAGCGGGCTGGGGTTCGGGCATTGCATTCCTGGGAACTCGTCGTGCACGTCGTGGAGGCATCTGAAATAAGAATAGAGTTTATAAGTTCGTTGTTTATAAACTTAAAATAGCTGAAGAACGAAGCATACACAAAAAGAGTACAACAGTCCTAAAATATAGGGCTCTATATCAAAGAAAACGTAGCGGAAACATAATAGCCGTACAGATCCTAAAGGACACTAGAACCTGATGCTCTGATACCACCTGTGACACCCCGACTAATTAAATACCGGGTAGCTACTCCTTTATAAAATTAATTCAAAATGCCAAGTTGGCTCAGTTAATAGCATCACTGTCGAAAACATTTTATTATTTCTAACCACCTAGTATTTAAAAAGCAAGTTGCCAAATTTTAATTTAAGTCTGATTAACATGCAACAAGAGTAATGAAGAAATAAATAACACCATTCACCATACTAAAGTAAAACGAATAACCATCACAATAGAGTAAATAAAGTCTGGAGGAAAACTCCTCACTACAATCCCATAACTGAAATGAATAACCGAAACTGAAATAAAACATGCTAAAGTCTGAAAACTGAAATATAAAAGATGTTTCTAAAGAAATGGGCAACATGCCCTACAACTGATAGATGGTAACTCTGGAATCCAAAAGATAGAAGCGTCTACATGCAAATCCCTGTAGCTTCCACAAGCAGCTACAGCTCGTCACCTGAATGAGTAACCTATGCTTGGTGTCCTTGTGGCTGGGCACCTAAAATGGTTTTACAAAGAAAAAGAGATTTGAAAAGCAAACGGGTCAGAGCCCGAATGTGGAGTTATATTTTAAAAACCTGCAAGTGCTTTAAAAACATTTAAAACATTAAATGCAAAGTACATGTTAGAACGTACACTCGCATGATATCCTCACCTCTCGTCTAACTGTGCACTCCTAACGTAAGTACCCATCTATAACGACCCATACTACTAGCTAACTGACAACATAACTAGCTAGACTGCCAAAGGTTCTACCCATATTACTCGGTTCCATTTAACATAACCACGCTCGTAATTAAATAGAGGTTTAACGTAAACTCAGTTACTAAATATGCCATTGATATAACTATCAGTTAACTCATTATATATCTCGAAACAATACCGTAATATTTTTACAACATTAACATGAGGATTCCCATTAATTTAATGTATATTATTCATATCATAAATATACAATACAAGCACCCCGCGAACTAAGCTGTGGTGCACACATACTCTGCTATCCATCCCGGTACATCACGTACATAAGGATTACATATTTCGAATCTCTCAGGAATAGTTTACCGATAACAACATCACAAATAATGGAGGCGAACACAGTCACCATCACATGGGTCACGCACATACCTACGCTCCCATGATCAGCGGACTTATTAATATCACAATAAGTCTTTCTATGACCTATGTTCATCGAGGTACCAGTCTATATCCCCCCCGTAGGCACACAAGGATTAGAGGGTCCTAAGCGAACGCAACCTCCCGTGATAGCAAGTATGGTAGGTATGTCATACACACAATCCATATACTAATACTAAGTAAACACACATCTTAGTAATACCGTATTTTAATCGTAGTACGTATCGCATTCTCGTACTAACTATAATTATAAAAATTTATAATAATCCGATTTGTGATTACACGCGCTATAATTTCTCACGTCGTAATAGACACTCACGTCTCATCCCAAACCGTCCATGTAATACAACTCTCGTATATAATCTACTTCTCATAATTGCCCAAAAGTCCCAATTATATCACTATATCATCAAAGGAATGCTAACTCTACCCTTGAACCTGTTTCCGGGACTCCAAAAGTCAAAACAGTTCTAAAAGGACCAAACTGTCAACTCGTTAGAAGTTTCGTTCGAACGAGGATGTTCGAACGAGATCCTTCTGTCAACTCGTTAGAAGTCTCGTTCGAACGAGGCTGTTCGAACGAGATCCCAGTTCGTTCGAACGAACTGTTCCTTCTAACGATATCTCGTTCGAACGAGATATCGAACGAGATCCCTTCTCGTTAGTAACGACTGGTCAACTCGTTAGAAGCTCGTTCGAACGAGTTCGTTCGAACGACCTGGGGGCTGCTTCTAACGAGCTACCAGTTTCGGCCCAGATTTTTCCCATCTCGTTTTTCACCATTTTTATCACTTCAATCCTTCTCCAAAGTTCGTTCTAACAATGATTTAAGTCCTCTAATCATACTAAAACATACTTAGGTCATAAACTAACGTCTTTTAAGGCAATAAGGCATCCTAAACATCATTAACTCCCAAGATTTTATATTTTTCCCCAATATCATCAAGAACATGAACCCTAGATATATATCAACATTAAATTCCAGAATTTAATTCGTTTTTCTTTCACCCAAACATGTATTAACATCAGATTAATTGTCTCCAAACTATTCTACATGCAATCCTTCTCAAATTCCTCAAGTTTTATGATCTAGACTACATGGGTTTTCATATTTTATCAAGAACAAACCATAAATCCGAATTTTCAAACATGGAAAAGACATTCTCAGAAATTAAATGGAATAAAGTCACTTGCCTTGGTTGTCTCTGAGTTTGGTGTAGATTAGATGAAGTTTTCTGCAGAAATTCCTCTCTCTCCAAGCTCTTCTCCAATGGTGGCTTAAGGTGGCTAGGGTTTTGATTTGGGGAAACTTAGAAAACCTAAATGACAACCTACGTAGCCTTCTAGGTTAATATGGGTTGGTTAATGGGCTTAATGGGTTTAATCCACATCAGATTTACATCTCTAATTTTCGTCATTTTTAATTCCTAAAAATGTAAAATTACCAAAATACCCTTTAAGTTACCGGTATGGCCTAAAAATACCCCGGGACCCAAACTATACCCCCGGCTAGTGTTTTCTGCCTATCTCGACCCTTCCGGACGCGTTGGCGCACTCAAAACGACCATACGGATTATAGATTTTAAATTCACTTTTATTAACAAAATATTATACCGTGACGCGGCGGTCCCACGCGTCTCAACAAAATTTCTAAAATGTCGTATATAAATCTCACGACAATTTTCATAGTACCAAATACATATATAATCATATATGCACATAATCAAATACCAATTCGCATCTCATTAGTATTTATAACCCGGATTAATTTCCAATTAATACGCATTTAATTAATTAATCCAAAAATAAATATAGCCAAAAGTACGGGGTATTACAATGGTGTGATTTGATTTTGAGGCTGACATTATGTGATGATTCATATTGGTTTTTTGTGGTGGTTTAAGGTATGGGGTTTTACACAATATGCTCATAAATCTCGCGAGTGTTTATTCCGTTGAATTCTTGTTAATTGAACTCATATTTTGAATTGTTAAATTCTTGGAAATCTGGAAAAATAATTGTTGGAATTATTTTCATTCATGAGGTATTATTCATGTTGTTTTGAGCACGCTGTCATGAGATTTTAATATGGCACTGATGTTGGGCACCCGCCAAAACTACTTTTCCGGCTACTTGATAAAGTATGGCGCGGTATGGTGAGGCCTGGTGACTCCGGTTAATGTGTTGTTGAGAAATTTATTGATAAAATGCTATTGAGATTTGCATTATTTGATTTGAGTATTCGTAGTCGTATTGTTGCGCTTTGTTCATCGCTAACATCTTTGTTGAGCATATTCCTGTCGTATTGTGTACTTCCCCATCTTTTTCTTAGTTAGCAGGTGAGCGAGGTTTTGAGTGCTATGGACCAATTGGGATGATTTTAGCGACGATTATTTGGGAAGAATTTTTAATACAAGGGATGAGAAGACTTGTATTTATTTTGATGTATAGAGCATTTGGAGATTTATTTTATTTTCGAGGTAGTTAGATTGTTGTGATTATTTCGAGAGATTTGTTGTATTAATTTGAAGATGAGAATAGTGGTTCTCTTGTTTTATTGGGGGAATTAGATGCTCTATACCTTGTGATTTGTGGAATTGATTTAGTTTATCGTTGAGTGGCGCTCCGCTCGCTCTCCCCGGACGGGCGGGGTGTTACAGTGAATAGTAACTATGAATTTTGAGGTGGTTTTATATAAGTGATGAGTTTGTAAAAATGGTATTCATTCACCAAAAATCAAAAGACAAGTCATTGAGGAGGGTGAGGGACTTCTCTAGGAGAGGAAGAGTTTTTTAGGAAAAACCAAGGGGCTAAGAGACACCTTGCACCACCACCACCACCACCACGGGAGGTTGATCGGAAAAAAAGATGAAGGATTATGAGAACAACCTTATCCAATGGTTCAGACCTATGAATTAGATGCAAGTGATTAACTATTACAAATTCTATCATGTATATTGTCCATGATAGGTTGTTTAGAAAATTCTGAAAGTGATATGAATTAAGATTATTTTTTATGAATCTTTGAAATGAGAATTGTGTGCGATTGATCTATTTCTGAGTTTAGAATCAACTCCATGAAATATATGAATTACTTAGTGAAGAAATCTGGGATTTACATTTTGAATTGATGATAAAGTCAAAATTAGAGTTTTTGAGAACGAATATGGAATCCGGGTAAATTGATGCATATTGATGATGTTTAAATGATTTGGTTAAGTTAGAACTTGTCCATATATATTAGTATATAATCTCGATTACATGAATATAAATTTAGAGATGTTTAAGTATGATTTTGGTGGTTAAAAAGTACGAAACCTGTAACTATTAAAAGGAAAATCTGGGCAATTATCTGATCGATCGACTCAAGAATGTCGATCAACCGATTCCCCCTGAAAATGTGATTTAATTCCTATTTAGATATTTGTTTAAATCTCAAATTTGATAAATATTTGGTGATGATTAATTGAACAAATTGGGACTTAAAGGAGGGCAGTAGGGTATACTTAAGGCCCGAAAAATATTATTTCATATGGGATGGAATGGGGAAAATTAACGAGTGTGAATTAAATTCGTTACGGTGGGAATATATATATATATTGTGATTTAAATTGAACAAATGGTGATTTAAGGCTAGGACCAGTAGTAAGGGAGTTATTATTACCGGAATAACGTTAGGCTTATATGGGATTAACCCTAATAGGTGAAATAAAAGGGTTGAGATTGAATTAGGGATTATCGAGAAATAAACCTAATTACAGATGATTTTAATTCATAGAAATTCAGGAATTGTGATGGCATGGACTAGTAGGATGTGAGTGGTTACGTACTGAATTTACATGAAATGTTTACCCTTCGAGTGATGAGAGAAGATCGTGGATATAATTTGAGAAGTAAAGTCATAATCTGTAAATACGTAGGATATGTGAGATAAATATACTATGCATGGAAATTATTATATGGGTTGTTCGTGTGCCCTGTTATTATTACATATAGGTGGGATGAATACATATATTATTAATTATTGTGTGTATGACATACCTACGCTGCTTGCTATCAGGGTGGAGGTTTCGCGTTATGGTCGATCTTATCCTGATGAGCCCATTTGGGGTGATTTTAGATTCGTACCTTGAGCATAGGACATTGGATACGTTCTATCGGTGTGAATGATAGTTTCGATGGTTGAATGGGAGCGTAAGTATGTGCGTGACCCATTCGGCTGGGGAGTATGCTCGCCTTCAATAAATATGTTATGTTATTTATGGTTCATGAAAGACGTCGAACCAATAGTCCTTTATACAGCGAAAGATGTATCAGGACGTGATAGCAGAGTATGCATGCACCGCAGCTATGTCTGGGGGGTACCGTATTAGTATATATAATAGTCTGATGAATATATATACTGTGATGTAATCTACTGGGTGAGAATTGTAGATCAAACTATATATACGGTGATGTAATCTATTGTATGAAATTTGTAGATTAACATATATATATATATATATATATATATATATATATATATATATTACTGTTCATCATACTGTTCATTTTTTACTGTTCACTTTTACTGTAGACTTGAAAACTTTGACTGCAAAATAATGAGACTTGAAAACTTTGACTGCAAAATAATGGTATCAGAGCTTCTTTAATGTTATATCTTTATATAATAAGATATATTATTTAACGAAAAGAGTGGAATTACAAATCATAAGATTACAACTTCTATAATAAACTTTATATGCTTATTGAAGGAATATTTATTAGCGATAAATTCTGGTTTCAATCTAGACTACGCGCTAAATACTCAAATCTAGAATTTTATACTAAAAAGGTTATAAAATATAATAAAAATAAAAAACTCCATAAAGAACTTTTAAAATATTACGAAGATATTATATCAGATATAAAAGAAAGAATCCATCAATATAAGCTAGAAATAGAAATCTTAGGAGAAAAATGTCGTTTTTAATAATTAATGATAAGCGAAAAAGAATTTCTAAAAAGAAGGTTATTAGCAGAATATAAATTTTTTGACAAAGCCATAATTAAAAAAGAAGCAAACATAAAAAATAAAAATCATATACAAGCTACTATTAATAATTGGATAATTAGAATATCTAACGAAAAAATTCAACAATATAAGTTAGAATTAGAAATATTAAGCGAAAAGGGAAAATTTTAATGCAAACTGGAAAACAGAGAATTAGAAGCGAGATAGAATACAGAAGAAACGTAATAAAAACTCAAAATAACTTTTTAAGACTTATTATAAAATTCGGAAGTTATCATTTAATAGACAGTACTATTTACGTATTAGAACAACAAGAAAACAGATTATTATCGTTAGAAATCAAACTAGGAATATTAAGTGAAAAAGGAAGGATTTAATTGTTAATGAAAACTCAGAAAGAAAGAATAAAAAATTCTATAACACTTACAAGAAAAGTAATAAAACTTTTTCATCAATTTCAAGAACTCATACAAAATCGTAAAGACACACAAATAAAAGAAGATACATAATATTTAATAAATAAACAAGAAAAAAGATTGCTGGCTTTAGAAACTAAGTTAGGAATACTAGCAGAAAAAGGTAGATTTTAATAAATTTATGAGTAACAATATTTTAGAAAGAATTAAAAAGATAAAAGAAAATCAAGACTATATACAGGAATTATTAGACGTCATAAATACCAAGGTACACTTAATAAAAATTGAATTAGATAAATTGTCAAAATTTTTATATACAAGAGAAGAAAGACTTGAAACGCCTGAAATAAACGAATTAATTGAAAAATTTAGAAACCTAAAAACAAACCCCAAACCTGTTAAAACAAAATTAAACTTATTTTATTCTAAAGATGGCATCTTCCTCAACAAACAAAAACAAAGAGATATTTAGGATAGAAAACCTATATAATAATGAAGAAGACACTAAAAAATACATAGAAAAAGGTATTCAAAAGGCTAAAGGACAACAGTTATATAAAAAGAATATGTTAGAATTCACTAATAAAATATATAATCACACTAGTCAAAGAAAAATAACAGCCGTTAATAGCGAAGTAATTTTAGACTTAATAACTAATGAATCAGCAAAAGAATTAAGTAAAATAAATCTAGAATTTATGCATTTAGCAGTAATAGTTATAGGATTAGTAGGATTAACTAGGTTAGAAGCAGGAACTAAAGTATTAGTGTATATATATGATGATAGATGGAATAATCATAGACAGGCACAAATAGCTAGCGCTGAAGTAGATTTAGCAAAAAATGCAGCAGTTATAGGATGTATACCTAATTTTTCTATGGATATAAATGAATTTAGTAAACACATAAAAATAGCGATAAGAACAAGAGGATAAAATATGACTGGACAATATAATAATCTTTTGATATATACATTATTTATGGGAAAAATATTTAATCACTATAAAATAAATTTTAAAGCTGAATTTGACTGCATAGTAAAATCTTTTAATAGTAAGTATGTAGAAATGATAGAAGCACAAAAAATAGATAGTAGTATCTATGAAGAAATTGAATGGAAATTACCTAATTTAACATTAACAAACATAAAAAACCTTGAAAAAAATAAAATATACGAAAATCAAGTAGGACAAAGTAGTATTAAATTTAGTCGTTATAAGCATATAGAAGACGAGAGCGGGGAATTATTAAATGAAATTAATGTATTAATTGTAGAAGAACAAGTAGAAGAGTTTTTTACACTATTAGAAGATAAAATCTATGATATAATTATAGAAGATTGCGATACGTTAACAACTGAACAACTAATTGCAAAATATGGTAATGAAGATAATAAAGAAACTATAATCTCAATATATTGCGCTGAAGGAACTAATGAAGATAATAAAAGAAAAATAATAAACATAGGATTAGATAAATTTATAACCGAAGAAGAAATTATAAAAACTTTAGAAGAAATAAACCCGGCTGAAGAAATGGAAGGAGAATCTTCAAATACACAAGCTTCAAAATCACCTCATAATGACTACTCAACACATCAACACCTAGGAGCCACAAGAGAAAAATATAATGAAAATACTAAACCAACACCAGGAAACAAAAGTAGAAGTAGATATGTATTTGATACTAGCTCTAATATAAATCAATACGGTAGTATATTAAACTTAGATAATATAAATCCTTTAGATTGGGAAACTGCAATAGAAATATGGGAAAAAGGATGCTATAGGACAACTACACTAATAGAATTTATAAATAAAAGTGAATGTGAGTCATATTTCGAAAATACACTCCAAGGAAGCGTATCTAATTGGAATTTAACATTCAAACTACAAGATGAATATTTAACTTTTAAAGAAAAATTTAATATAGAAAGATTTGCAAATTTAATAAAAATAGCTTTTTTAGGTAATAATAGACTTTTACAAATAACTGAAAAACAAACAGAAGCACTTAGAAATTTAGAACAATTACAAATATGTAGATTAGAATATATCGGAGATTATACTAGAAAATATGTAGAATATTGGACACAAACAGGAAGAACAGCCGACCCTAGTTTATTAGATAGATATATACAAAAAATACCAGGTAAAATAGGTGAAAAAATATGGAAAAACTGGCAAAAACTAGAAGACGCCAGAACTAATGCATCTATAGGATCTCGAATTAGTATAGTATACAATACATTAAAATCTGAATGTAGAAAATTAAAAGAAAGTAAAGAAATTAAAAAACAATACTATCATACTTGTCAACAGCTAGATTTACCCCCTCAATACGGTTGTGATAATAAGAGAATAGTAACTAATAAACACAAACATAATAATAAATATAAAACCAAAAGAAATATAAAAAACACAAAAGTTATAAAATTAGGCCTAGTAAGACATTTAAAAAAAATTATAAATATAACAATTATAAAAGAAAAAGACCATGGTATAAAAAACGAAAAATAAATAAAGATAATAATAATACAGAAACAAAAGACAATAAAAATATTAAAAAAGTAACAAACTGTAAATGCTTTATATGCGGAGACCCTAATCACATTAGACCTAATTGTCCATATAGAAATAAAAATAATAATATACCTAAAATACAAGAAAAAATAAATATATTAGATGACATTGAAGATGACTTAGGAGATACAATAGAATTAGAAAGTATATACGATGAATACGACGAAATAGATAATGTGAGTATATATAGTATAGAATCCATAGAATCTATCGACTCTAATGATGATGATATAGAAATCTTAGAACAGAGTTTAGAAGATTTAAAATTTTGTTATAATATAGAAGAATGTGAATATAAATTAAAACAATACATATTTATACAATTAAATTGTGCAAAATGTTTAAAAGAATATAAAGAACTATATGTATGCGAAACATGTAAACAAAATTTGTGCGTAAAATGTTATAAAGAAGAAATAATTAATAAACCTAAAGAACAAATAAATAATACTAATAAAACAGCATTAATCACTTTCCCTATAAAAATAAAATTCGCAAATAAAACCATAGAAACAACAGCCATGCTAGATACGGGAGCAACTAAAAGCTTAATTCATGTAGATTTAGTAGAAAAAGAAGACGCTAAAGACTTAAGCTACCATGTTTATATACATCAATTTAATAAAGACGCAATACCTATAACTCAGTGTATACAAAATATACCTATATATATAAATGATGAACAATTTATTCTACCACAAACTTATATAACAAATGTAAAAAGCCATCACCCTTTCATATTAGGTTTGAATTTTATTCAATCATTAACAGGAGGATTTATGTATACACCATCAGGCATACAATTATTTAAAAAAGGAACACATATTGTACCTAATAATCAAACTAATATCTTAAAACAAGAAAACAAATTAATCCTTAATAATAACATAATATTAGAACCAATTGAAGATATAAAACTAAATAATAATGAATTAGATATAGAAGAAGATTATTTAAAAGATTACTTACAATATCTAGAAAAAGTGAAAGTCTGAAAATCGAATGTAATAAACTAAATAATATCATGTTTAAAAATACAAAATTAGAATTAGAAGACTTAATTAGGTTAGCAGAAAAAACCGAAATAATAGGAGAAAACCCACAAAAACATTGGAATAAAAACAAACTAGAAGCTAAATTAAATATAATAAACCCTGATATACCTATAAAAACAAAAGATATTGCATGTGACATAATAGATCAGGAAGAATTTAAAATAAAAATAAGAGAACTATTAAATTTAGGAGTAATACAAAAAAGCATAAGTAGACATAGAAGCCCTGCATTTATGGTTAGGAATCATGCAGAAATAAAAAGAAATAAAGCTAGAATGGTAATTAATTATAAAAGATTAAATGATAATACATATGACGATAGTTATAAAATACCTAATAAAGATGAACAAAATAATAAAATCCAAAATAAAAAATACTTTTCTAAATTTGATTGTAAATCTGGTTTTTGGCAAATAAAAATGCAAAAAGAATCAATAGAGTGGACTGCCTTTACTTGTCCAGAAGGACACTTTGAATGGTTAGTCATGCCTTTCGGATTAAAAAATGCACCTCAAATATTTCAAAATAAAATGGATACAATCTTTAAAAAGCATACTGATTTTTGTATAGTTTATATAGATGATATACTTGTATTTAGTAACACTAAACAGGAACATAGGAATCATTTACAAATAGTCTTTAAAGAATTTATAAATCAAGGATTAATAATTAGTAGTAAGAAAATGCAATTAGAAAAACAAGAAATTGAATTTTTAGGATTATTTATAAAAGGTGGACAAATAGAATTGCAAGAACATATAGTTAAAAAAGTTTTAGACTTTCCAGATAAAATTGAAGAAACTAAAAAATTGCAAGCATTCTTAGGATTACTAAACTATTGTAGATCTTTTATACCAAATTTATCTAAATTAGTAGGACCTTTATATAGTAAACTAGGAAAAAATGGACAAAAATATTTTAATAATGAAGATATAAAATTAGTACAAAAAATAAAATAAATAGTTAGTAAATTAGAACCCTTAGCATTACCAATAGAAAATAGCTATAAAATAATTCAAACAGATGCATCAGCTTTAGGATGTGCAGGAATACTATTACAAAAACCAAATAAGAATAGCACTAAAAATGAAGAAAAAATTTGAAAATACTGTTCAGAAAATTTTAATGAGACGCAAAGCAGGTTACCATCCACAGACTTAGAAATACTAGGAGTAATAAAGTTAAGAGATGTCCCACATTGTTTCATTTGTGTAGAAGTTAAGAGGATACTCTTATTTTATAGAGCATATTTTGGAGCCCTCTTCCTCTCCCAACCGATGTGGGACATGAGAAACTTTTAAAAAATCGAAAAAGAAATCGAAAATCGGAAAATATTTTCGAAAAAATCGAAAATAATTCAGAAAAAAATCAAAAAAATCGGATTGGCATAGTTTCGGAAAATCGGATCGGAAAAATTTAAAAATCAGAAATGCAGAATTATTTCCGATTTCCGATCCGATTTTTTTCGAAAATCGAAAAATCGACAGACTAAAATTTTATGCCAAATTCGAAAAAGAATCGAATCGAAAATCGAAAAAATCGAAAAGTTCGAAGAAAAAACACAGCCCTAGTAGTGTCTACTTTCATTTAGGGCATGTCGCCCAGAATTTTAGTTATTTCATTTCTATTCCAAAGATTGTAATTATTTATGTTAGTACTGCTAATATCAGTTTTATTTGAGGGTAACGAAATATTTTTAAATGGAGAGTTATTCCGGTTATATTTAGTCTTGTTCAGTTGTGATGTGATGTTGTCTATTATTTCTACGCTTTGTAAAATGGAATTAATGAAATTAAATATGGAATTTTTTTTAACACTAGCTTAATTAATTATTAGGTGAATAAATGAAGAAATTATTTTTCGACAATGATGCTGAGAATGGACCAATTGGATATTCTGATTTAATATAATAAGGACTAATCACCCAGTATTTAATTAGGCGGGATGTCACACATATGTAGAGGATAAAAAATTAGAGGAGAATTAGTCTTTAATATGAATTAAATTTGGGTTTTGATGAATATTAGAGGAAGAACATGAAAACCTATGATTTTTTAGGATTAGAGGCTTAAATCTATTCCTAAATAGTTTGTAATGTTTTGATGCAAAAAGTTACGTTAGAGATTGTCCTTATACACGTGGGAAGGGTTTGGGACAATTAGTTTAGAGTTTAGTGGGAGAACATGGAAGATTAAGGTGCATTATAACTACAAAAAATAGTTGCAAAAAAACAAAACGGTCAGGTCCAGATTGATCGATTCGGTTCTGTCTTTACAGAACGAGTTTCAAAAAAACGAACTGGTCCGGACCAAAAAGGTGCGGATCGGTTTGGTCTTTACAGAATCGGTTCAGTTCACTAAATTTAACATGAAATTTCTTTTTGGGCCTAGTGTTCTTAAATCAGTGTTATGGAAATCTTTAGGACTTTGTAAGAATAATAATAAAAGATTTATTATATTATGGTGGGCATATTAAGGAGGTACAAAGTAGTCTTATGGAGAAGTTTAAGACGAGGTTTAATTTAAGAGGAATGACATTGAAATTAATCTGAGAGACGGATAAAGAATTACGAGGATTTAATTAATGGATGTATCGATCAGTAGGGTAAGTTAGACTTATCTACCGAATTTAGAAAAGGGGTAACTAGGACCCTTAGAGTTGTGTGAGCACTCCTATAAATACGATAGTAAGATAAATTGTAAAATAAAATGTACGGTAAGTATTAGATTGAAATATACTACGTACCAGTGTGAATCATTAGGTTGTGTGAATGCCTATAGTTTAAGTACTTAGGTTGTATGAATGCCTAAAGTATTGGGGTCGATGGGTATTCGGACCAATACGTGAAAGTTCTAATATGGGGTCCATGATTATCCGGACCAAATCGAAAATAAATAATATTGGGGTTGATGAAAAATCCAGACCAATATATATATGCAAAACATTTACATTGGGGTCAAGGGATATCCAGACCAATAATTCTTATAGTATATATTGTGTACGAAATATATATACCTTATGATGTCCTACTGGGTGTGATAGTATATTTGTAGGTGATATATTTATGGATATACGTCTAAAAGATGAATTAAGAAGAGAAACTTGATTTATCCTAACATGTGTAAGTGTTGCATAAGGAATAAATTATATGTGGGACGTTAATGAAAATAATGTATTGTATGGACGGTACGTGGAACTTAGGCGAATAGATAAATTCAGATAATACTATAGTCTAGTTAGCTTGGGCAGTATAGCTAGGTGGGATAAGTATAGAACGTTACGCGTGCACAATTGGATAAGAGGTGAGTAAACTCAATAAAGTGTACGATAATCTAACATGTGTAATAAATAATCGATCAGAAAAATATAATAAACGCTTGCTAAATATTTTCAAAATATTTTGTGTACTAACACTTGCAATAAAATATTTTCAAAAACCTTTTAAGTGTCCAGCCACAGGGATGCCAGGCATGACTTCATTCCGGGAACTCGGATTTGTAGCACTGTGGATGCTGAAAGGAATGATTTGATTAGATGATTCCTCCATTCAGATCTAGTGTAGGATCGTATTTTACATTCCATGTATGGACATGTTATCCGTTATCACTTTTCCGTTATTTAGTTTCTTTTATTATTATGGAGTATTTGTTTCTTTTATTTTGGCCGATGGTTTATTCGGTAAACCTCTATGAATTTATACATTGTGATGGTTTGGACTTTAGTATTGTGCATGTTTAAATTAGTTTCCACATTGTTATATTTATCTGTTTTAAAGAAAGATAAAATTTGGCACATGTTTAATTTCACTTAGGGGGTTAGTAATTAAAAAAATTTCGACAGTGATGCTAAGAATGAACCATATCAGAAACCTATTTTAATTCAATAAAGGCATGATCAACCGATGTTTAATTAGACGGAGTGTCACAGATGGTATCAGAGCATTAGGTTATAGTGTCCTTAGAATCTATACGGCTTACTACGTTTTCAGCGCATCGTTCTTTGATATAGAGCCCTATTATTAGGACTGTTGTTTTATCTTTGCGTGTTGTGGGATATCGTGCTTCTGTTATTAGATTTTGTATAAACTGTGTACTTATACAATTCAATCTATTTTCATATACCGCCGAGGAGAGAGCGAGCCGAGAGGGCAGCAGCTAGGGACGAGGTGAGGGAGGACCCTCTGGAACAGTAGGTACTGCCACCACCACCAACAATGATTTCCACTGCTCAGGTGGCAGTAATAGTGGCACAGGCCATTGAGAAAATAATGAGGGCCATGTCAGCGCACTTTCCCTATCCTCCGGATAAGCAGCCCGCAGCACTAGCTATTCAGGCCCAACAAGGGTACTCACTTGTCGTAGCATTAAAAAGACCTTCCAGAAGGGCCACCTGTTCGAGTTTCAGGGCGATACAGATGTAGTGGTGTCATGCCAATGGAAGAAGAACATTCATCGCCATATGCGCATGTTAGATTGCAGTAGGGTACAATGATAAATGTTGGTTACCTTCAGATTAGCGGGGGCAGCCCTTCAGTGGTGAGAGTCAGTGACCACCGCTGATGAGAGGGACTTAATGATGATTTCAGAGTTCTGGGTGCAGTTTAACCGCATGTACTTTCCACTTGCAGTGGAGTCAGAGATGAGGAAGAAATTTGGGGAGGTATGCCAGGATGACCGCTCAGTTGCCGATTATGAGGAAGAGTTCACCCGTCTGGCAAGCTTTGTGCCAGACGAGGTGAGCAATAAAGAAAGGAAAAAAGCAAGGTTCGTGGATGGTTTGGCCTGGAGGATCAGACAACATTTGATTGGTAACCCTGTGTTGACGACGTACATGGATGTCATTAACGCCGCACTATTACACTGTCAGGATTACCGCTTCCACATGAAGGGAAGCAAGAGGGGAGTAGAGCCTAGCCAGCAGGGTAAGGCCGAGGGGAGTAGCGTTAGTGGGGCACCACCCCATCAGCACCAAACAGTGGGTATGCAGGAGCAGAACTACCGACAAGGAAACTCTGCCAAGAGGTTCAGATTTGGTGGGCACCGACCAGATAGGCAGGGCCAACAGGGTCCCCAGCAGCAGCAGGTTCCCTAGGGGCGTCAGGGCTGAGGGAACTAGGGGGTGGTCAGGAGGGACAGGGCCATCAGGGCCAACATCAGAGCCAAGGGTAGAGACAGTTCCAGGGTCAGTGCTTTACAAGTGGCCAGCAGGGTCATAAGACTAAAGCTTGTCCACAACAAAATGAGGCGCAGTGTTAGGGTGCCCAAAAGGGGCAGCAGGCTCCGATAGCTCCAACACCAGTACCATCCCCACATCAGCAATAGGGCCAAATGGACTATAGGCATGTGTATAACGTTCGGGATATATCGACGCCTCCAGCACCACAGGCGCCACCTGCAGTAGAGGGTATGTTTTCTATCCATAGGTCCGAGGGTAGAATACTTTTTGATACTTGAGCATCTCAATCATTTATTAAGACTAAATTTGCATGAACCGTCGAGTTATTAGAGACAACCAGTAATCTCCTTGTGTGTGTTAAGCCACCGATGGATAGTGGTTTATTGGTACATTCGATTTGTAGAGGAGTAGATATTATGACTAGGAGACTGAGTCTAGCGATAGACCTTCTAGTGATAGACATGGAGGGTTATGACGTGATTCTAGGTATGGATTGGTTAGTAGGCTAGAGCGATGGTAGATTGCTATGAGAGAACTATTGTGTTTACGATTCCGGGACAAGAGATGTTCCCTGTGGCGATGCATCTTCCCGAGAGATGATCACACACTCATTTATATTACATCGAGGAGGAGACCCCTCAATAGGTGGTTATTACCTTAGATTTGATTCCCGTAGTGAGGGATTTTGAGGATGTATTCCAGGAGATACTTGGGATGCCACCGAGCCGAAAAATAGAATTTTTCATCGACTTAGCACCGGGGACGAGACCAATTGTCAGAGCACGATATCGCATAGCCCCTTCAGACATGCAAGAGCTGAGAGAGCAGATTCAGCAGCTCTTGGGCCAGGGTTTCATTCAATGGAGGATATCACCTTAGGGTGCTTCGGTGTTGTTTGTAAAGAAAAAGGATGGTTCACTTCGCTTGTGCGTGGATTACAAGGAGATGAACAAGATGACGATACGGAATAAGTATCCGTTACCTAAGATTGATGACTTATTTGATCAATTGAGAGGGGCAACGTACTTCTCCAAGATCAATTTGAGGTCAGCTACCACCAGCTGCGTATTCATGAGAAGGATGTTCCTAAGACCGGTTTCTTGTTGCGGTATGGATCCTACGAGTTCAGGGTGATGCCATTTAGGCTCACCAATGCGCCTGTAGTGTTCATGGATCTCATGAATAGAATATTCCGGAAGTTTCTGGATTAATTTGTGATAGTATTCATCGATGATATCCTGGTTTACTCACGGACGAAGGAGGAGCACGCTAAGCATTGACGTATGGTTTTGCAGACATTACAAGAACATCAGTTGTACGCCAAATTTGCTAAATGTGGATTTTGGCTTCGGGAGGTACAGTTTTTTAGCTATATTATGTCCGACAGGGGCATAGCTACTGATTCGAGTAAGGTATCTACGGTGAGGGGGTGAGGGCAGCCCATGACACCGATTGAGGTTCGCAGCTTCTTGGGGTTGGCTAAAAATTACCGTCGCTTCATCAAGGGATTCTCAAAGATTATCGGCCCTTTAACGAACTTCACTCGTAAAGGAATACCATTTGTGTGGAGCGACCAGTGTCAGTTGGCTTTCGATAACCTAACGGACCAATTAACATCAACACCCGTACTTGCATTGCCTAGGAGTGGGTGGAGTATTGGGTCTACACGGATTCATCCTTATAGGGACTTGGGGGTATGTTGCAGCAGGAGGAGAGGGTGATAACTTGTGCATCTAGGAAGCAAAAGCCCCATGAGAAGAATTACCCCACCCACGACCTCGAGTGGGCAGCGATCATTTTTATATTAAGGGTATGGAAACATTATCTATTGGGGGAGATGTTTACATTATTCACGGATTATAAGTCACTTCAGTATCTCTTCACATAAAAGGATCTGAACATGAGGTAGAGGCGGTGGATAGAATTCGTGAAGGACTACCAGTTTGATATTCAGTATCATCCTGGTAAGGCTAACGTGGTTGCAGGCACGTTGAGCCGATGACGCGACTCAGAAAGTGTCTCTAATGTGCGTTCACTCTAGGCCCAAGTGCAAGACTATCGCGTTAGTAATAAACCCGGTAAGTCGGGATCGTATCCACAGGGAAAAAGACAACGAAGTTGTAACGACGGGATAAGACGAAGGAATCCTAACTCTGACTCTAAAAAGAAAGGAAAAATGATTTGGTTTTGAGAATTGATAACAACTAAATGCAATTGTGAAATTATGAAGAGATGCAACTATACTAAATTACCTAAAATATGAATGAAAGATGATTTGAAACTTTTTAACTAAGTGATGAGAAAAACAGGATGGGAATACAATCCCCCTACCCTAGTGTATTGCAGTTATAATACTAATCATGAATTTAACTGATTAATTTGACCCAGAATTTAGTACTCCCAAGAATTACGTATACGAGGTTCAAGCTCGCGTCATACTTAATCTGAGGACGAGTAAATCGGTATCGCGATAGTGACACTCGAATTGCATTCTAAATCATCCCGGTTACCCAGAGGCAAACGAGATATAAAGACCTACAATTGTTGTGTTCCTACACAATACGGTCATAATCAATCACTAAATTCAGAGGATTAATGTTATACACGTACAACTAACGCATCAGGTTGGGTTCATGTATCCCGACCTAGAAAATCTAGCCTAGCATGCTGAAAGTAAAGAAAACGGTGTTTGATGTGCAGAAAATCATACTTAATCTAAGAAAAACTTGTGAATTGATGTAGAACAGAATTAAAAAGAAGAAATAACTCACTAATCTCACCCAAGCAATAATAGCAGCAATCAATAAAACTTGTAATCAAAATAATCTCTGAATGAATCTTCACTATTGGAATTAAACTTGGAAACTGTATCTAAACTAGGGTTTCTGAAAAAGAATGGAAAATTAACTAAAATTCTCCGTGTAAACAATGATAATAAAACGGGTTTTTATACCCTCCGAGAATTCAGTAATTTCAGCTACACTGGGACTCTTCTTTGGGAAGATAAAATTACAAAATCTCGATACCCGGATCGGTCCAGGTCTTAGGCGGACCGGTCTGCCTTTCATGCGGATCGGTTCTTTTTCTTTCTGGCAGACCGATTCGGGGGGATCGATTCTTTTATTTTTCACCCTTCTTCGGTTTCCTTTAGATCCGGGGTCTTCTGGAGTTTTGCAAAGCGGACCGGTCCGGGGTAGGGGCGGACCGGTCTGCATGTTTGACTTTTTTCTCAACTTTGACTGCTCATATATTTTGTTTCGGGACTCCGATTGAGGTGTCGTTTCTTCCTATGTGCTCATGAATGTGACATCTTCAACTTGTCTTTAGATACCTCATCCGAATTCTGGGTAGAAATTACACTTTTGTCCTTTTGACTTTCCTTGTTGTCTTAATTGATTCTTCTGGTTTCCTTCTTTCGTTTCTTGACATCAAGTACCTGTAAAATCACTACGAAATACCAGAAACTCGGTGTACTCGTTAGGATAAATCAGTAGCAAGATTATGAGATAAAGTCAAATCGATTACGTTGCTCGAGGTGCTAAAAGTAACTAAATTAAGGGGTAAATTGGGAAGAATTTATGCCTAATCAAACCCCCTAACTTAGAACTTTGCACGTCCCGAGCAATGTAAAAGCATCCGAGCACGGCTCCATTCTTGAAAAATATTTTATTAGGATAGAATACCTATTTCGCGGGCAAGCGATTGCATTTAGCATATGCAACAAGCCTTGAAACCCCTAGGTCACCCTAGTGGGACGAGTTGTGTCTCGTGAGGGTTTGCAGAGAATATACCCACAGAATTCGACTCAAAGAAGATTCAAAATACGCAAAAATTGTACAATTCAAACTTTCCCAGAAAATAGTCATCATCAAGTCATATTTACAAGTCCCAAACCGTAGAGTGTGTGTGCGAAGCCGAAAATATAACCGCCAATTTCCACCGATTGATCATTACGTTACTTATTCGAAAATTCGTTTTGATTTCAAATTCTCACTGAATGCTCTCTTAAAATGAATCACTCGGAATGTGGCTATTCTCTCGGTATGCGTGATAAAAGAGTAAGTGTAATGGACGTAAAATCATGCATACAACGGATTATGATTTTAAAAACGGGAACATTGCCTCTTTTTCGCGCATTCAAATATCTTTTATTATCTTTTGGTGTATTAGCTCTCCACGCAGCAACCAATTTCGCAATTTAGACTCGGTTAGGAATTTTTCGGGTTTTAAAGTATTTTGGGTAAAATGAAAGAGGTAGGAAAAGTTGGAATTGAAAAAGTTATTTATGATGTCCATTCGTGCTTTTCCGGGCTATTGCTCATTTTTTTCTTCTTTTTCTCTATTTTTTTCTGTTTTTCATTTCTTTTCTTTTCTTGCTATTTTTGTTGAGCATATCAATTTTTTCTTGCCCCTTTATATGCACTTTTTGGACTTAATTTTGAATTTTTCCATTTTTTGCAATTCCGGTCTATTTGGGTTATTCGGGTTGTCAAACGAAAGGGACAATTTATTTGGCTCAATTTGGGTTGCAAAATGGGTGATTTTTCGCTACTTTTTCTGGCCAATATTTTTGGGTGACAAACGAGGGCCTACTTCATTGTTGAAAACACTAATTGCGTTACCATAAGCGTTTCGAGGTGAATTTAAGTTTAGATATCAATTTGGCACGTTTTTCAAAGCAATATCACACACGTTTTTCATAACCGATCAAAATGAAAAGGTTGAGATCCTCGACGACTGTTTAGGCGCTGAAAAGAACTTTGAGTTAACAATTAACTCGGGTTGATTTAGAAACTCGCAAAAAGTGATAGGCTCGAATCTCACCGGGTTTGTTAATCTCCACACTTATTCGTTAAGTCGTCAATTTTTGCTCAATTTCCATCTTTAGTCAATTTCGGCTTTGTGTATGTTGAATTTTTACAACTTGAGACTTTAATCCGACTTTAATGATATTTTTGAAAATTTTGAATTCCAATTTTTATTTATTTTGAATAAAAATATTTTTGAATTTTTCAGAATTTTATGAGTTTTTTTTGGAAATTTCTGGGCATTTTTAAAATTTGTGAAGTTTTAGAAATACGCACTTGTGACCCCCCTAACTTAGACCTTTGCATTGTCCTCAAGCAAAAAGGACTAAAATCTAAATAAGGTAAAATAATAAGTGCGATAAATAAAACAAACAAATGGAGAAAATACAGTTTTTATAATAAACAAGACTGTGGTACAATTACAAAGAAAAGCATACAAACATGTGAACAGGAAAAATAAATAACAAGCTGCCATAACCACATCAAGCTTCACCGGGGAGGGGGATGGGAAGAACCGGGCGCGTCGGGGCCATAGGGGTCATGGTAATAGGAGGGCAATGGCTCATTAAGATCCCCTTGGCGTCGATAGATATCCGCTTGGAAGCGGAGTATTAAGCTCGTATCGCGACGGTAATCGATCAAAAAGTTGCCGAAGTTCGTCTCGAGTGCCGCCATTCGATTTGTGAGGTCGCTTCCCGCCCACTCAAAATCTGGATCGTCCTCTTTGTCCGCCGACTCTTCTTCCGGACCGACATCCCCCATTTCGACATCCGTACCGGCTGCCACTTCTTCCTCTTATTCATTCTCGCTCGAGGCATCCTCTTCTTCAATATCACCTCCCCGCCTTGCCCGTAGAACAACAAGTTGTTTGGCACTCTTAGTGCGGGTACCTTGTCCAAAAGGACCGGGAATACGAGTGTGAGCTATGCCAGCATCTTTGAGGATAAAAGTGATCAAACGGGCATAGGGCAATGGGGCAGCACCTTTCTCATCCAAGGACGTATTGATGATATCGGCGTATAAGGTGCGGGCCAAGTGGATGGAAGTGTGCGGATCAAATAGATGGTAGGTCAAAGTGGCCTACCGGGGCCGCATGGCGGAATCGTTGGACGTTTGCAATATGTTGGCGCACACAATCTGAAAAGTGAGGCGCGCCTTCTCGTTAAGGCGTCCAACGGCGACAGTTTGCCCCGTCCAAGCAACGTCGGGGGCGATGCGTCCCATGATCACATTTTTGACGACCGGGGGGACGTTCCGTGGATAGGTGAATTCTTGAACGTCCGGAACATCGTACTCATCCAACTTGGCCGTGAGAAGAGCCAATGAAAATGGGATGACATTACCATCCACGTAAGCTTGGGCCTCGAATTGGCCCGTCCGAACAAGGGTGCCATAAAAGGATCGGACTTTGTTTGCCCAAACCGCTTCATAGGGTTCGTTGAGGAATTAGCACCAGCCCCTAGCCATGAATAGGGGTGACGGAGTTGGGCATCCCGGTCCATTGGACAACGCGTTCCATATGGAGTTTGTGATCCAAACCGAAAAACCGATGGCACTATCCCTCCTCTTGGCGGGAACGGAACTCGCCATGACCGGAGGGGAGGATGTCGGTGGAGTCATATTTGGTGGGGGCAGTGCGTTGAGCCATGAAAATAAGAGAGATTTGTGCTTGGAAAAGGAGGGAGGGAGAAGAGAGGAGTTTGGGTGAAAGTGTGGAGGGAATGGAGGGTTTGGGTGTGTATTTATAGGTGAAGGGGTGGGGGTAGGGGTTGGATTTGGAGGGAAAAGGGTTGGAGGGAAAAGGGGGTGAATTTGGGAGGGAAAGGTTAGGGTTGGGAGTTGGGGAAACGAAGTGGAGGGAATGAATGGGATTGGGGGGAAGGGGGTGAACCTTGGGAAGGGGAAAAAAATAGACCTGTAGAAGGCGGACCGGTCCGCTAGGGGATCGGATCGGTCCGATCCTTAATTATTCAGGCAAATCCGACTAGCGGGCCGGTCCGCCTTAAAATTAAAGGAACCGATCTGGGCGGACTGGTCCGGGCCTAAAAAAAAGGAACCGGTCCGACTCTGGGTTTTTGAGCTGAATTTCCCCCCGAAATTAATTTTGATCTCTCATCTCCGAAAATTTTCACTTTCACAACATACTCCCTATCAATCTGGACTAAAACCCTCTCGATTTCCCTGGTCAACGTCCTTTGACTCAATATTCCAGAAACATGAATGCTTTTTCCCGAATGTACCCTAATCCTATCGACGCTCACTACACACACGACTCTCACAACGCACACGACTCTCACCCCATACACGTCAGGGGTGCGACGACCTCGCTGTAACAGCTCACTCTACCCCGTAAACAGGGTCCAACAACCAAACGGTATCGACTTCTTCCACACACGCCTCTAGATATGGCTTTAGGTGTTGTTCATTCACTTTGAATGTATTTTCCCCTTTTAAATAGTCTAATTCAAAAGCTCCATGGGGGAAAACATTCTTAACAATGAACGGGCCAGACCATCGTGACCGCAACTTGCCCGAAAAGAGATGAAGCCGAGAGTTATAGAGAAGAATTTTTTTCCCAGGAAGAAACTCTTTGCGTTGAATGACGTTATCGTGAGCGAGTTTCATCATTTTTTTGGAAATTTTAGCATTCTCATACGCATCATTGCGTAGTTCTTCAAACTCATTCAATTGAAGCTTGCGGGCTTCACCGGCTTTATCCATGGCATAATTCAATTGCTTAATCGCCCAATATGCCTTGTGTTCTAGCTCAACGGGAAAATGGCAAGGTTTTCCATACACAAAGTGGAATGGGGATATGCCGAGTTGATTTTTATATGCGGTACGATAGGCCCATAGCGAATCGTTCAATTTAAGTGACCAATCTTTTCGGGTAGGATTGACGGTCTTTTCGAGAATGTTCTTGATTTCCCGATTTGCTAGTTCGGCCTGCCCATTCGTTTGCTGGTGATAAGTCGTTCCAACCTTGTGAACGACACCATACTTTCTCATGAGCTTCGCGAATGGCCTATTGCAAAAGTGTTTGCCATTATCACTAATTATCGCTTTCGGAGCACCGAGGCGGGAAAGTATGTGTTCCTGCAGGAACATTATCACCACTTTGTTGTTATTTATCTTGGTAGCTATAGCTTCCACCCATTTAGAAACGTAGTCTACCACGATAAGGATGTAGAGGAAACCAAAGGACGGGGGAAAGGGACCCATGAAGTCAATACCCCAACAGTCGAAGATCTCAATGATGAGTATGGGGGTAAGAGGCATCATGTCTCGTCGAGTAATGGCTCCCATCCATTGGCACCTATTGTAAGATTTACAAGCAGCGTTTACATTCCGGAATATTGTGGGCCAATAGAGGCCGCATTGCAGAATTTTAGCGGCCGTCTTTTTCGTCGAAAAGTGGCCTCCATAAGCTTCCGAATGACAAAACTGGATGACTTTAGGGATCTCGTCATCCCGTACACATCGTCGGATGATTTGGTCTGCGCAATATTTAAAAAGGAATGAATCGTCATAGAAGAACAGGCGCGACCAAGTAATAAACCTCCTTTTATCTTGCGGTGTCCAGTCGAGAGGGATGGCTCCCGTGACAAGGTAGTTCACTATATCCGCAAACTAGGGCAAAAAAAGAGGTAGCAAAAAGTTGCTCATCCGAAAATTATTCGTCTATGGGTATGGGATCACTAGGCACGTCGGACGAAAGCCGTGATAAGTGGTCGGCTACGACGTTTTCTACCCCTTTATTATCTTTAATGGAGAGATTAAACTCTTGTAGGAGTAGGATCCACCTTATGAGGCGCAGCTTTGCATCTTTCTTTACAAGGAGGTATTTCAATGCCGCATGGTCGGTGAAGCAAGTAATAGGAGAACCGATGAGGTATGATCGAAATTTATCAAGGGCAAATACTACCGCTAGCAACTCCTTCTCCGTGGTAGAGTAGTTGAGTTGTGGTCCGGTGAGAGTCCGGCTAGCGTAGTAGATGACATGAGCTTGCTTATCTTTTCTTTGGCCCAAAGCAGCCCCTATCGCATAATCGCTTGCATCACACATAAGTTCGAATGGTAAGGACTAATCCGAAACTTGCATGATGGGAGCGGACACAAGCATAGTTTTTAGCTTTTCAAAAGAGCTTTGGCATGCTTCCGTCCACTCGAATGGGGTGTCCTTCATGAGTAGGTTACTTAAGGGTCTAGCGATGGCGCTAAAGTCCTTAATGAACCTTCGATAAAATCCCGCGTGGCCTAAGAAAGAGCGCACGTCCTTAAGCGATTTTGGTGGGGGAAGGTCAGCTATGACATCTATCTTTGCCCTATCAACTTCTATCCCCTTAGATGATACTATGTGGCTAAGAACTATTCCCTTGGTGACCATGAAATGGCATTTCTCCCAATTCAGCACTAAGTTCTTTTCCACACACCGGGCAAGTACTTTTTTCAGTTTTTTGAGACAAAGGTCGAAAGAGGTGCCAAAAACACTGAAATCGTCCATGAACACTTCGAGTCCTCTCTCGACCATGTCACTAAATAGGCTCAACATGCACCTTTGAAAGGTCGCGGGTGCATTACACAAGCCAGATGGCATACGTTTGTAGGCAAACGTACCAAAAGGGCAAGTGAAGGTCGTCTTCTCCTGGTCAAGTATATCTACCTCAATCTGGTTATATCCGGAATAACCATCAAGGAAGAAATAGTAAGGGTGGTCCGCTACTCTCTCAAGCATTTGATCAATAAATGGCAAGGGGAAATGATTTTTCCTAGTTCTCGCATTGAGTTTACGATAATCAATGCAAATACGCCACCCGGTGGTGGTACGTTGGGGAACTAGCTCTCCCTTGGCATTCTCAATCACGGTCATGCCCGACTTCTTCGGGACGACTTGAATGGGGCTCACCCACTTGCTATCCGAGATTGGATAAATAATCCCAGCATCCAATAACTTGATAATCTCGGTTCTCACAACTTCTTTCATGTTGGGATTTAGCCTTCTTTGCATTTCTCTTGAGGGCTTAACATCCTCTTCGAGATGGATCTTGTGAGTGAAAATTAAAGGACTTATCCCCTTCAAATCATCAATGCACCAACCAAAAGCACTTTGGTGCTTCCTCATAATTTTCAACAATTTTCCCTCCTGCTCTTCGTCTAAGCTAGAGGAGACAACAACAGGAAATGTCTCATCCTTTCCTAGGTATGCATATTTAATATGGGAGGGGAGTTTCTTTAATTCAAGGGTTGGAAATTTATCGCAGGAGGGAACCATGCGTGTATCCCTCGGATGTAACTCCTCGAATCTAGAAACCCAACTAACATCTCTCGCGTCCTCGTTCGACGCTCTCTCATCGAGTAGCTTTCTCAACTCCTCAACCTCCCTCTCAAAGTCAGTGTACATCCTCTGACTCTCGTGTCTCACAGCTAAAAAGGACCCTAAGGCGTCGCCACAGTAATTCTCCTCAAAGTACTCCTCTACTATCTCATCTATGAAGCTCACCGCGTGAAGATCATCTTCTTCCCCCGTATGTTGGGCTATGTGGAAGATGTTGGTCTCCAAGGTCATGTTCCCAAAGGTGAGTTGCATTCGCCCATTTCGAGTATTGATGATTGCGTTAGCCGTAGCTAAGAATGGGCGCCCAAGGATGATGGGAACATGGTTGCTCGAGTTGAAGGAGGGCTCCGTGTCCCAAATGACAAAGTCAACCGGGAAGTAAAAAGTGTCAACTTGAACTATAACGTCCTCGACTATGCCTCTTGGGATCTTCATTGTTCGATCCGCTAATTGAAGAGTGACCTTTGTGGGCTTGAGGTCTCCCAAATCATGTTGCCTATAAATGGAGTAAGGGAGTATATTGACACTTGATCCCAAGTCAAGTAAGGCTTTTTCGATTTTGTTTTCTGCAATGATGTAGGAAATGGTGCGTGCACCCGGGATCTTTGAATTTAGGCGGGAGATCATTTAGTAGAATAAAGCTCACATTTTATGTTAGAAAGACGTTCTTCTTTACCTTCATCTTTCTTTTTACCGTCAACAAGTCTTTTATGACTTTTGCATAAGCTGGAATTTGCTTAATGGCATCGAGGAAAGGTAAATTCAGCTTTACTTGCTTTAGCACTTCTAGCACGTCTTCATGTGGGTTTCCTTTATGGAAGGGAATCAACCTTTGATAAATGGTGTCGCAGAGGGTGGTTTCACTACTACCTCGGGCTCACTAGTGTCTTCTTTATCACTCTCATTCAAGGGGACATCTTCGACCTCTTTCGTGCCGGGCTAAATATCCTTATTTTCGTTGTGTCGTGTGGGGGAGGTGATAAATCAACGACTCTCCCACTACGAAGAGTGGTCACAGCTTGACATTGCTCCTGATGTTCAGTAGAGGTAGAGCTAACACTAGTTTGACCTTGGGGAGGTCTTTGGCCTTGGGCAGGAAACTTGCCCTTCTCTTGAACACTCAACGGAGGATTGTATCTTCGACAGACTTGTATTTATGTCGCTGATTAGGCGATCATATCTAGCATTGGTCGCAGTCTGTCTAGTGATGAATTGATTCACAGTATCCTCGAGAGTTCTTCGCGGTGGCGGGATATATGATCCTTGGTGGTGCTTGCACATGTCATTGCATGTGTGGAGCTTGTTGAAAGTGTGGTGGTGGAGGAGGGGCAACATGGGAAGTAGGGTTTATCGCAGCATGTTGTTTTCCATAACTAAAACCATGATGGTTTTTCCATGAAGGGTTGTAAGAGTTCCCGTGCGGTGCACCGAAATTACCCTTAAATCCTCCTATACCACTAACTTGCTCTTGAAGCATTACTTTGTAGGCGGGTATAGTCGGGCATTCCTCAGTTGAATAACCCGCCTCACAAATCGCACACACCTTCTCGACGGGGGTTGGTATGGATCCAGTCGGTCCTCTTCCATATACCTCACATAGATCTCGAAAATCCTTTCTCCAGCGTATCTAGTCGACTGTCTGTCACAGAGCTCTTGTCTACGTGAAATAGCTCGAACGCGCGCTGGAGTGGTGGTCACTTGACGATTTCGATTTTGAGCATTAGGATCAGATGTATCCCAGGATTGGGTAGTCTCGGTGATGTACCTTAGGTGAAGCTTAGCATCGTGGGCATCTAAATCGACGTGCGAACCACTCCCCATGGTTTCAACGAGTTGCTTGGAAGTAAGGTTCAGCCCATTATAAAGAAAAAATATGATTTGTGCCGTATCAAATCCATAGCAACTAACTCATTGAAACACTCGTGACATCGATGAAATGGCTCACTTTCAGATTGCCTGAATGCTTGAATTTAAGCCTTTATGGAGATCGTTCGATGTGGTGGGAAGAATTTCTTAAGAAATCTAGATTGCAACTCGTTCCAAGATGGAATCGAGTTTGGGGGTAGAGATCATAGCCAAGTCTTTGCTTAATCTTTTAGTGAGAAGGGAAAGAGTTTGAGGCGGATCACCTCTTGTGTTCAAGTTTGATCATTAAGAGTATCACACACATCCTCAAATTCCCTGATATGGAGATATGGATTTTCAGAATCCATACCATGGTAATGGGGTAATATCTGGATCATCCCATTTTTGAAACGGAATTACCCGACATTATACGGGAGTATAATGCATCCCGGAGTGACAGTGCGCTCAGGATATAAGATTTCTCTCAGCGGGAGGTATGGGGGCTCTTTCTCACCGGCGGCTGCACTACCGTGTTGCGACATCTCTTTCTCACTTAACGACTCAGTGTTCTCACTTGGTGTGCTCGAAGTGTGCTCGGAGGTGTGTCCTAAGAAGGGAAACGGAGTGTTATTTGAGATTGAGTGTGACGGTGTGGGAGGTGGAATCCAGAATTGTGGGGCGTTAGGAGTGTGGGGGCTATCGGGGTTGTACTCAACTATTGGATTTTCGTGAATGCTGGTTGAAGTATTATGAGTTATGGGAGTGAGTTCAAAATTTTGCATTAATGGCTTGTGAGAGATGATGGTGAATCTTTTTGTGCTTTTTGAAACTTTTTATGTTTTTGGATTTTTGGAAATTTTTGGTCAAAGTTTTAGAATGACTCGATCTAATCCTAAGTCTACCTAATTCCCTGGCAACGGCGCTAAAAACTTGACGCGACTCAGAAAGTGTCTCTAATGTGCGTTCACTCTAGGCTCAAGTGCAAGCCTGACGCGTTAGTAATAAACCCGGTAAGTCGGGATAGTATCCACAAGAAAAAAGGACAACGAAGTTGTAACGACGGGAAAAGACGAAGGAATCCTAACTTTGACTCTAAAAAGAAAGGAAAAATGATTTGGTTTTGAGAATTGATAACAACTAAATGCAATTGTGAAATTATGAAGAGATGCAACTATACTAAATTACCTAAAATACGAATGAAAGATGATTTGAAACTTTTTAACTACGTGATGAGAAAAACAGGACGGGAATACAATCCCTCTACCCTAGTGTATTGCAGTTATAATACTAATCATGAATTTAACTGATTAATTTGACCCAGAATTTAGTACTCCCAAGCATTACGTATACGATGTTCAAGATCGCGTCATACTTAATCTGAGGACGAGTAAATCGGTATCGCGATAGTGACACTCGAATTGCATTCTAAATCATCCCGGTTACCCAGAGGCAAACGAGATATAAAGACCTACAATTGTTGTGTTCTGTGACACCCCGCCTAATTAAATACCGGGTGATCACTCCTTTATTAAATTAAAATCAAGGTGAACAGTTGGTTCATTCTTAGCATCACTGTCGTTAAAATACTTTTCCAATTTAAACACCCTAAATAATTAAGCTAAGTGTCAAAACCATTTAAAACCTTATTCTCATTTTATTAAATTCGGTTATAAAATCTTAAACCATTATCGTCTAAAGAGTCACACAATAAGTAGGAGAATAAAATGAACATTCAAGAGTTTAACCATCAATAAATAGTCCCAACATTTACAACACCAAAGGAAAACTTCCTGACAGTAATAAATCCCGAAATAAAGGTACTGAAAGTAAAAATTACAATATCTGACAATACCAACTAATTAATAGAAAGAGGGCGACACATGCCCCTGCTAGATAAAACTGAACTAGGAGTAGAATCAAATGGATGAAGTCGTCTAAACAACAGGCCTGCAACTCCCACCTAAGCTGCAGCTCGTTCCTGCCAAAGGACCCTATGCAAGACGCCCCTGTGGCTGAGCACTTATAATATATACATATATATATATATATATATATATATATATATATATATATATATATATATATATATATATATATATATATATATATATATACAAGAGAGAAAGAGAAAAGGAAACGGGTCAGAGCCCGATAGTGTATGTGATTTAAAAATTCGTTTAGCAAGTATTTAAATTGATTACAGGCCAATGCAACAACATATTAGTGCGACACTCTCTTGAAAAATTCTCACCTCTCTTCTAATGTGCACACCTATCGCACTAACCTTCCCAATGGTCTATCTCGTCATATACCACACTATCTTTCCAATGATTTGACTTATCTTAGGTTATTCGCAGGATTTACAACTGAACAACACAAGTATTTAAAATGTAAGATTTCAATTTGTAACCAAAGTTCTCCTTTTTACTTTATTAATCAATAAAGTTTTTCAGTGTCGTATTATACTTTCTCAAAACAAGTATTTATAATTTGAGTCATCAACCATGTCCTACATATCAATTCACAGTAGGCAATTCCAGATTTCAGAATTTCATATATATATTAACTACTCGTATAATATATATTCTAACAGCACCCCACATAAAAATTATGGTGCGGGCATACTCTGCTATCCAATCCCCGTATCACTCGTACTAAGGGAAATACAAGTTCAGAATCACTCTCGAACTGTAATAACACATACATAAACAATATTGAGGCGAAGCATAGTTTCCAAGTCCAAGAGGTCAGTACATACGCTCATGTCTCTTAGGACCGTCCGACTATCGATCCGATAGCCCGTACCTAGGATTTCTATCTTCTAGGGTACGAGTCAATATCCCCCATAAGGCACACGAGATAAGATCGTCCCAGCGCGGTAACCTCCGGGATAGCAAGTAGCGCGGGCATGATTTTCACAAGTATATAATATATGCATACACAATCATATAAGTATACTACTTTTATCATATCAATTTAGGTTTATCCCATAACCCATATTCACAACATTTATCCTTATTTTCCCATTATTAGTTATCACGTATAATGGTTCGTTTCTCACTTTAATTCGAAGGGTTTCTCCAACTTACTACGTAGTCCTCATGGACTCTATCCTTCCAAAGGTACAATTCAGTAAATATCCATTTATGTTCCAACGTAACTCTCTCTTACGTGTCTCTCCCCTTTAATATATACTTACTTTGTCCCTTATGCAAAATATCCCAAAAATATAGATTTTGCCTTACATTAAAAGGTCTCTTATTCATTAATGAATCCTACTGGTCATCATTAACTCCCAAATTATTTTAGCAAGGATGTCTAAGGAGTTTTCTTCATTTCGAATCAATTCACAATTCTAAAAGGGGAACTTAAGTCTGCCAGGAGGGGTCGATCGATCGAGGTCTGGGGCTCGATCGATCGAACCTTCGATCGATCGAAGGACTGGGCTCGATCGATCGATCAAGCAGGTCTGCGAAAATCTGCAGATTTGCAGTTACGGGTTTCATCTTCTAACCTTCACCAAATCCATATTTTTCAATCCCAATCGTCCCAAAATTTATACTACTAACATTATATCATCATACCAGATATTTCCAACGTAAAGCATGTAGATTTCTATCACTAAACATGGATTATCAGCCCACAATTCATATAAATATCAAGAACCCTAGATTTCTCTTAAACATGGTTCTAACAAATCTTTTCCAGAATTTCCTTCTCATAAAACATCATAATTTCGTGGTTTACTCCTCTACATGACAAAGGGTTTTCAGAATATCATTTAAGTCATCACTACATGCATATTCCTATCTCAAATTGGGTTTTTCTTCCATACAATTCGTCCTAATCATTCCTAAACCAATATGAAAGATGCATCAACGAAATAAGCAAGATAAACACTTGCCTGGGATTTTTAGAAGTCTGGTTTGGTGCCGAAATTGGTGTGGTTGCGTTCCCCGTCTCGCGATCTACGCGTTGGTGGTGGAGGCGGTGCAAACGGATGGATTTCGGGCCTTGGATTGCTTTGGAAGCTCTCTCCTTCCCTATCCTATGGCCGTCACTTGTCTTTGGTTGTTCTAACCCTAGAAGACAACCTAGATATCTTATATAACCCTTTTAATTTTCGTGGGTTTAATTACCCAAAAATACAAAATGACTAAAATGCCCTCCCGGAGTACTAATTAAGCCTAAAATAGCCCCGAGACTCAAACTAAACCCCCGGGTACACTTTTCTGACTATCTCGACCCTTCCGGACATGTTGGCGCACTCAAAATGACCATACGGACAACTTATAAAATATTCACTTTTATTAATCAACATTTAGTCCCGACACGACACAGGCGTGTCCCGACTTAAATTTCCATAATTGTCATTTTATTCACACGTGACAATATTATATAAATCAATCTTATATATTACTATACTCATCCAGTAACATTCACCAAATACCAAATTTCCAATAATTACTAACTCTCGTCACGCTAGTAAATATTTAAAACAACATTCCGGATTAAAATTAAATTATTTTATCTCAATTAAATTTAATAAATCCCATAATTTAAAAGCTATAAAAATACGGGGTATTACATGTTCCTACACAATACGGTCATAATCAATCACTAAATTCAGAGGATTAATGTTATACACGTACAACTAACACATCAGGCTGGGTTCATGTATCCCGACCTTAGAAAATCTAGCCTAGCATGCTGAAAGTAAAGAAAACAGTGTTTGATGTGCAGAAAATCATACTTAATCTAAGAAAAACTTATGAATTGATGTAAAACATAATTAAAAAGAAGAAATAACTCACTAATCTCACCCAAGCAGTAATAGCAGCAATCAATAAAACTTGTAATCAAAATAATCTCTGAATGAATCTTCACTATTGGAATTAAACTTGGAAACTGTATCTAAACTAGGGTTTCTGAAAAAGAATGGAAAATTAACTAAAATTCTCTGTGTAAATAATGATAATAAAACGGGTTTTTATACCCTCCAAGAATTCAGGAATTTCAGCTGCACTGGGACTCTTCTTTGGAGAAGATAAAATTACAAAATCTCGATACCCGGACCGGTCCGGGTCTTAGGTGGACCGGTCTGCCTCCCATGCGGATCGGTTCTTTTTCTTTTCTGGCAGATCGATTCGGGGTGAACCGGTTCTTTTATTTTTCACCCTTATTTGGTTTGCTTTCGATCCGGGGTCTTTTGGAGTTTTGCAAAGCGGATCGGTTCGGGGTAGGGGGCGGGCCGGTCTGCCTGTTTGACTTTTTTCTCAACTTTGATTGCTCGTATCTTTTGTTCCCAGACTCCGATTGAGGTGTCGTTTCTTCCTATGTGCTCATGAATGTGACATCTTCAACTTCTCTTTAGATACCTCATCCGAATTCTGAGTAGAAATTACACTTTTGTCCTTTTAACTTTTCTTGTTGTCTTTCTTGATTCTTCCGGTTTCCTTCTTTCGTTTCCTAACATCAAGTACCTGTAAAATCACTACAAAATACCAGAAACTCGGTGTACTTGTTAGGATAAGTCAGTAGCAAGATTATAAGATAAAGTCAAATCAATTACGTTGTTCGAGGTGCTAAAAGTAACTAAATTAACGGATAAATTGGGAAGAATTTATGCCTAATCAGTCGACGACCTACTAGAGACTTAACAGAGGTATGGAAAACGAACTGGAGTGAGCTTTGACAGGAAGATGAGGGTGACAAAGCATACATGGCAGTTATGAATATCACTCTCGAGATCGTTATGCGGGTAGTGAAGGCACAGGCAGATGATCAGTTCTGCCAGGATGGGGTACGACAGTTATTAGCTGAGGGTGTAGAGTTTTACTCAGTCAGCTCAAAGGGAGGCCTGCACTTTAATGGGAGATTAGTAGTGCCCGAGGATGAGGAGTTGAGATAAGAAGTTATGACTGAGTCTCACGATTCTAGATTTGCGGTACATCCTGATGGTGATAAGATGTACCAGGATATGAGGAGACAGTACTGGTGGGCCGGCATGAAGAGGGACATAACAGAGTTTATCTCAAAGTGTGTTACTTATCAGCTTATGAAAGTTGACCATCAGAGGCCTTCGGGGATGTTGTAACCACTTGAAATTCCCGTGTGGAAGTGGGAGAGCATCTCGATGGAATTTATTACTGGACTACCTACGTCATAGCGGGGTCACGATTCGATATGAATGATAGTGGATCGACTAACCAAGGTGGCTCACTTCTTGCCAGTTCGTATAGACTATGAGACGATGTAGTACGCGCAGCTATTAATTTTCGAGATTGTTAAGCTGCATGGGGTTCTAATAAATATTGTGTCTGATAGGGACAAAATTTTTGTGTCACATTTCTGGCAAAGCTTTTAGGAGGCCGTGGACATAGATTTACGGTTGAGTACGACGTACTACCCGCAGACAGACGGGCAGACTGAGAGGGTGAATTTGATGCTTGAGGATATGCTGAGGATGTGCATCCTAAATTTTAGGGGAGGGTGGGAAAGATACCTTTTATTGGTAGAGTTTGTATATAATAACTTTTACTAATTTACAATCGATATGGAACCGTTCAAGGCATTATATGGGAGGCCTTGTCATTCTCCCGCATGCTGGTTAGAGGTGGGGGATAATAAGTTGTTGGGGCCCGAGATGATTTAGGAGACCACTGCCAAGATTGAGTTGATTCGAGGACATATTCGGATAGCTGAGGGCAGGCAGAAGAGTTATGCCGACACCGACCGGAGAAATATGGAGTTAGAGGTTGGCGACCAGGTATTGGTTCGAGTATCTCCTATGAACGTGATCATGAGATTTGGCAAGAGAGGGAAGTTAGCACCGAGATATGTGGGACCATTTCCTATTATAGAGAGAGTGGGACCGATAGTATACAGATTGGGACTTCCAGAGCATCTTCAGCGAATACACGACGTATTCCATGTGTCATCGTTGAAGACATACAAGAGGAGTGGGAGAGCCTTCTAGCACGTGCCCGTTGAGGAGATTGCTTTGCAGCCAGATGTCTCGTATGAGGAGAGGCCTGTGGCTATTTTAGATCGAAGCGAGCGTACACTACGGTCAAAGGTGGTGCCATTGGTACAAGTTCAGTGGGGACACCACAATATTGACGAGTCGACGTGGGAGCGGGAGGATGACATGCGAGAGCAGTATCCAGAGTTATTCACCACATATATGTCCTAATTTCGGGGACGAAATTCCTTTGTAAGGGCGGAAGTATGTAATACCCGTACTTTTACGTATTCGAGATTTAATTAATTCAAAAATTAATTGAGAAAAATACGTTTATTTATATTACGCGAGTGAAGTAATTTAATGTGATGTAATAATAACTGTGATTATTGAATATTAATCGAGAGATAGATACTAATTAATATATGAAATGAAATTTACTAAGTGCGGATAGTAAATAGTTTATTATTATTATTATTATTGTTATTATTATTATTATTATTATTATTATTATTATTATTATTATCATCAAATTACGTCATAGCAAGTGATATGGATGTAATAGAGTTATCTCACCGAGAGTCGCATGTAAACTATTTAGAGGTGAGAAATGAGAAACATATCTTAAGTAACTCGAATGATAATTCAGAGGTCAAGAATGAGTCCGGAAGGGTCAAAGTAGTCAAACTAGTATACCCGGATATGTCAATTGAGTCACAGGGCAATTTTAGACTATAACGTGACCATAAAAGGGTATTTTGGTCATTTTATATTAAGGGGTTAGGAGACATACGAATTTACAAAATCTATAGCAGCTTATAAGGGTTGGAGACTAGGGCTTATAGGTTAAAAAACTCAGAGAAACCATTAGAGAAGGAAATGAGAGAGTTCTTGAAGATTCTTGGGAGAATTCTTGGAGCTTTCATCATATTCTTGCACACAAACAACCTAGGAAGGAGGATTGAAGGAGAAATCAATCAACCTAACACCTAAGCTACGAAATAAGACCCTACTAACTAAGAAGCAAGTTGTTTATTGCAATATTCATGAAGTTATAATACCCACGTGTATGTCTTTAAGATTTGTTTTTGTTAAATAATTGTTCTTGGTAGAAAAAAGGATAATTTTTATGCATGTTGGGATAGGATATGTATGTAGAACGATTTAACATATAAAGAGGATCAATAATTAGGGAAGAATTGGTCTTTAATATGAATTAAATCTGGGTTTTGATGAATATTAGAGGAATAACATGAAAACCTAGGATTTTTGAGGATTAAAGGCTTAAATCTATTCCTGAGTAGTTTGTAATGTTTTGATGCAAAAAGTTATGTTATAAATTGTACTTATACATCTGGGAAGGGTTGGGGACAATTAGTTTAGAGTTTAGTGGGAGAACATGGAAGATTAAGGTGCGTTAATGGTGAAAAACGTACATGCTATAACTGCTGAAAAGAGTTGCAAGAAAAACGAACCGGTTCGGTCCAAATTGATCGGTTCGGTTCTGTCTTTACATAACGAGTTTAAAAAAAAAAGAATCGACCCGGACCAAAGAGGTGTGGTTCGGTTCTTTTTTTACAAAATCGGTTAAGTTCCCTAAATTTATCATGAAAGTTTCTTTTGGGCCTAGTGTTCCTAAATCGATGTTGTGGAAATCTTTAGGACTTTGTAAGGATAATAATAGAAGATTTATTATATTATGGTGGGCCTATTAAGGAGGTATAGAGTAGTCTTATGGAGAATTTTAAGACGAGACTAAATTCGAGAGGAATGACATTGTAATTAATGTGAGAGAGGGATAAAGAATTACGAGGATTTAATGAATGGATGCATCGATGAGTAGGGTAAGTTATACTTATCTACCGAGTTTAGAAAATGGGGTAACTAGGACCTTTAGAGTTGTGTGAACACTCATATAAATACGATAGGAAGATAAATCGTAAAATAAAATGTACGGTAAGTATTAGAGAGAAATATACTACGTACTAGTGTGAATCATTATGTTGTGTGAATACCTATAGTCTAAGTACTTAGGTTGTGTGAATGCCTAAAGTATATTAATAGTATTGGGGTCAATGGGTATCCGAACCAATACGTGAAAGTTCGAATTTGGGATCGATGATTATCCGGACCATATCGAAAATAAATAATATTGGGGTCGATGGAAAATTCAGACTAATATACGTATGAATAACATTTACATTGGGGTCGAGGGATATTCGGACCAATGTAAATGATAAGATAATCGGGGTCGATGGTTATCTGGACCAATAATTCTTATAGTATATATTGTGTACGAATATATATATATATCTTATGATGTCCTACTGGGTGCGATAGTAGATTTGTAGATGATATATTTATGGATATACATCTAAAAGACGAATTAAGAAGAGAAACTTGATTTATCTTAACATGTGTAAGTGTTGCATGAGGAATAAATTATATGTGGGATGCTAATGAAAATAATGTACCGGTATGGACGGTACGTGGAACTTAGGCGAATAGATAAATTTAGATAATACTATAGTCTAGTTAGCTTGGGCAATATAGCTAGGTGGGCTAAGTATAGAACGTAGACGTGCACAATAAATGAGAGGTGAGTAAACTCAAGAGAGTGTACGATAACCTAACATGTGTAATAAATAACCGATTTGAAAAATGTAATAAACGCTTACTAAATATTTTCAAAATATCTTGTATACTAACACTTGCTATAAAATATTTTTAAAAACCTTTTATGTGTCCAGCCACAGGGACGCCAGACGTGACTTCATTCCAGGGACTCGGAGTTGTAACACTGTGGATGCTGACAAGATTGATTTGATTAGACGATTCCTCCATTCAGATATAGTGTAGGATCTCATTTTATATTTCATGTATGGACATATTGTTCGTTGTCAGTTTTCGTTATTTAGTTTCTTTTATTATTATGGAGTGGTTGTTTCTTTTATTTTGGCCGATGGTTTATTCGGAAAGCCTCTATGCATTGATATATTGTGATGGTTTGGACTTTAGTATTGTGAATGTTTAAATTAGTTTTCGCACTGTTATATTTATCTGTTTCAAAGAAAGATAAAATTTGGCATAAGTTTAATTCCACTTAGGTGGTTAGTAATTAAAATTTTTTCGACAATGATGTTAAAAATGAATCATATAAAAATCTATTTTAATTAAATAAAGACCTGATCAACTGATGGTTAATTAAACGGGGTGTCACGGCTACTGTTGATGTAAAAAATTAGATCGCTCTAATTATTCAATCACAGATAAATAAAATGAGACAAAGATTTTTAAAGTGGTTCAGCCTTATAAGAATGGCCTACGTCCACTGTTATGTTATTGCTGAGTGTTTGAGAATTCTCGATTACAAGTTCAATCCAGAAATTCCGGTCCCTTTGAATGAGGGTGATACAAGGTATTTATAGCCCTTAGGCTGTACATGAATGGGTTGGTACATTAAATGATATACATGTGAAAAGGTAATACATTTAATGTAGCGTGTGCGTCAAGACGATAAACATTCAATGAATAGTTGAACTGTTGATATTTTGGCAATTAGTACTTCGGTCGAGATGCAGCTCGGACCGCCTTAGTTGCTCGTTGCTCAGGAGTTCCTCGAAGCGCTAGAGTACCTCGGAGTGCTGAAGTTCCTCGGTATATCCTCGTTGCTCGGAGAGAACATGAGTTGGTCGGGGAAATTAACCTCCTCGTTGTTATTGTACCACGTAGATTGACAAGTGTCTTCGTATGATTCGTCCACATCAGCATATTAATTTTGGTATCAACAGAAGCCCCCAATGTTTCATATTTCGAACTTTGAGGAGTATGGAACATTCTTTCTTGGTTTATGGTAATATTGAATGATCTTCCTGGGTTTTAGGAGCATCGTATTTGAATTTATTTCCAAATTCAAAGAATCCGCCTTTTTTTGAACTTTTAAGAGCGCTTCGATCTTAGTGCCCTTTTTGTCCTTTTAGCCGCCGGAAGTTCAATAGTTTCTTTTTTGTACTCATTTCCTTCGCCGCTTCCCAAGGCAAAGTATTTAAACTTCTTAGGTAACCATACCGTCTTCTTCTTTTTCTAATTTCCTGCATTCAAGCTTTCTATTCTCTCCTTCTCTCTTGTGCATTCATCCTTGTTTTCGTTCGTTGTCAACATACCTCCTTTCTTCCTGTAAGATCTTCTTCCTTTCTTCTGTATCTCTTTTATTCAGTATGGTTTATATTGTGGAGTCTGTTGAGAAATTTCGTTCTGATTTTTCCATTCCTTCCTGGGTAACTCTGGAGGTTCTTTCTGAGCCTTTAGATTATTTTCGATTGGCTGAGGGACATTGGTTCCCCAGTCTATTCATTGCTGAATGTGGATTTTCTTTTCCGCCAAACCCATTGTGTCTTGAGTTTTGCCAGTATTTTGATCTTGTCCCAGCAAAAATAGCCCCCAATTCATGGAGAATAATTAATGGGGTGTACAAATTAAATCTAACTCATGGGACTCGTATAGGGATCCCTGAAATTATGTATTGCTATAAATGGGCCACTCTAGATAATATTTATTACTTAAAAACTAGGTTTCTGAATAGGGCTCTTGTAGTTAACCTCCCTGATTCAAATAGAGATTATTTTGAACATGGGGTGGTTATTAAAAATTGGCAATATGCCCCTTTAGTTGGAGATGAAGTATACAACGGTCCCAGATGCCCCCCATATGGCAATGGGATAGGTTTATTTTTCATTTTATTTCTTTTACTTATGAAATTATGCTTTTATCATGTTTGACAAAATGTATGACTGATATCTCATTATGTGTTTGTTTGCAGTTGATAGTAAAAGAAAAACTCCAAAAGAATCAGAGGTTAATATTAAGCATCTGAAACTTATCTGGGGTTTGCATAAGAACGTTGCAGACGAGCACATCAGGTCTGCATCATATCTGCTACAGTATAAGAGTTACACAACCTCTTATACCGCTCGCCCTGTTGAACCAGCTTCAACTCCAGAGGATTCTTCTTCAGATTCTCATCTTCCTTTAAGTCAGAGAATGGGAAAGAAAAGTGCTCCTCCTGCTCTATTTGATGACATTTCTTCTGCTGCTGGGGCCAAGAAAAGCAAAACTGATGTCCCGGAGGGGACTAAGAAGGTGGATGCTGCACCTTCCAAAACTGCCGAGAAGCCCCCAGTGGCTCCGAGCAAGAAGGTTGCTCCTGTGGAAATAATTGCTATCTCTCCGACCAAGAGTTCTTCCTTGGTTGAAGCTGCTGAAGTCCCTTTGAGGAGATTGAGGAAATCATCCTCAGTCAATTTGGCTGAAACTGCCTCTTCTCTACCAGCTGGTGGTGTTGGTGTTCCAACCATCATTCCTCCGAGCTCTGCAATGAGCTCGGTAAAAACTTGGATCATACCCGAGGTCCAAGGAATTGATGAAAAAATTTCTAGGGATATGCTGACATCCCTAGCTACTCGTCATCTTGCTTCGGTAAATTTCTCACACTCTGAATTTTCTTTCTTTCTCTGAATGCTTGCATTTTGTATTGACTTTACTGTTTTTCTCATCTTTCAGCTGGTGAACTGTTTCAATAATATCGTGAAGAAGGATGAAGCTATTAAAGCTTCAAGCTCCTCGTCAGGTGTAGAGGATGCTCTGCTGGGTTTGACCCAATCCTTGAAGGAATCTCGCCAACAGTATAGTGAGGACAAGGCTGTTTGGGAGAAAAAGTTGTCAATATTTGAAGCTGAGAAGGTGAAGTTGGCTGAGATCTCCAAGAGTTTGGAGAATAAAGTGAAAAGTTTAGAGGTCGAGCATAAGAAATATGACGACAAGCTCAAGAATTTTGGAGAACTTGAGGATAAACTGAGGAAGGCAGAGGAAGAATTGTCCGCCCTGCGAGATATCAAGGGCCAAAAAGAAGAATTGGATGCGAAGCTCTCCTCGGAGAAATTGAGAAGAAAGCTCGCAGTTAAAAAATCCTTCAGCGCAGGCTGGGATAAAGGATGGGACAAGGGGATTGCTGCGATGACATCCCAAGTTCGATACGGGAAGTTGAAATACTTCCGAGATGGCTGGGTAGCTTCCCTACAGGAATTGAAGATCAAGGATGATTCCGAGCTATTCCAGTTGCACCTCCCTGGTCCTCCTCCACCAATTGTGGAAGAAGAAGAAGATGGGCCTGTCTCTGATGAATCTTCTATGGCCATAGGTGATCAAGTCCCTGCCTCTCTACCTGCTGCCAACGAGGACATTTCTTCCATGCCTCCTCCTTCTGAAAAATTTTCAACTCCTGCAGATCAAGTTGCTGTTACCACCGAGCAACCAAGCTCCTCGTCCCAGCCTCCCGAGAAAGTCTTGGGAGACAAGGAAAAGGTGTGAAGTTGTTCGGTATCATTTCTATCTTTCATTATTTGTAATCAAACAATGTAATCCTTTTGTGATCTAATAAAATACATCTTTGTTCATCTCTGTTGTTGATGATTTATTTTTGTTGATTGTTGTCTTTTTCTCATCCTTAGTTTGTTGCTAGAATGGAACTGATATCTGCACATGATACAAAACTGATGCAGCAATGTCACGAATATTATAAGGCTGGTCATACAGACCTTAGTACATCAGAAATTGCTGACATCCTTGGCCATGATGCCTCAGAACAAGCAATTGAGGCTTATCGGTACTTGAAGGATTTACTTGACCGAGCTGTGGCCAACAATGTGGCCTACTATGACTTGATTGAAGAACTTCATTATTCCTTAGAAGATCTCCAAGGTCAGCACAATGAATCAATGGCTTTGTTGCACAAGGAATATGAAAATAGATATCAACAGCTTTCTTCTGAAACAGGCCATAAAAAGATCCTTGCTGGATACGATGTTAGGGAAAGAACTTTAAAAGGTGAAGTTGAGGCTTGTAGGCAGATTGCTGAGTTGCTGGAACAAGAGAACAATAATTTGCAGAAAAAGTTGGCACAGTATGAACCTGCAGCGTCATCTTCCACTGCTTTAGTGCAAGTTACCGATGAAGGTTTCTCGTTCTTAGAAGTTGAGAATGCCAAATTAAGGCAAGAATTGGACGTTCTGAGAAGATCTGTTATTCCTGTGACTGCTCGGGGACGAGGAAGAGGTTCTCGTGGGCGAGGAAGAGCTGTTCAAAATATTACCGAGGAGCAAAGTTCTCCAGTCGCTGCTCGGAGTCGATCAAGAGTTCTTAGCCGCAATGTTGAAGAGGCTCGTACTCAGTCGACGTTAGAAACTCAAGCATTCCAATTGAACGCAAAAGACCGGGCTCTGTCTGAAATGTCCAAGAAAAACCTATCCTTGGAGGATCAACTTACTGCGATGAAGTCTGCTTTGAATGATAAAGATGTTTTTGCTAGGAGCCTTCACGAACAATTGGATAGATTAACCTTCCAATTCCATAAACAGCCCAGGGAATTTTGGATGGCAGGATACAATGAAGCCCTTGTTCATTTAGATGCTCGGATTGAACATGCCAATAATGAAGGTTATAAGCAGGGGTGGCTGAACGCCCTGGGTGTACTGAAATTGGAGCAAGGGCATTTTTTATGGGATTATCATGCTCCAGGGTTACTAGATTTGCCTGTGCCACCTTTCAAATTGGATATGGAATGGATCCCAACTCGTTCCATTCCTCGGAGTTTAATTTCAAAATATCTCGGTGACTATAGTCTTCATTCTCAGACTGAATTATCTCGTCCAGAGCATCTCTTGGATACACCTTCTGTGATGAACGTCAGAATGCTCAGAGATATTAATTTCATCAATTCTCCTATTTGCTTATAAGGTCCTCCTGCCGGCGAGGAACCTGTTTCAAAAGCTAAAGGAAAGAAACCAATAGAATAGGTTTTTCAATGTAATAATTAGCACATATGTATAGCTTGTAATACATTTTTATCTTAATGAAAGAGTTTCATTTTCTGTTTGCAAATTTGTATTGCGATTATCTTGTGTTTATTTTTACATTTTTACATTTGTGTATATGTATATGTTAAAAAGATAACAATATGACGCTGTTCATCAACCAACTTAGTAATCAAAATTACAAATATCAATGTTGCTCAATCACTTAATAATAAAGTAATGAGTATAAAATGTTTAAAATGTTTCCAACCAACCAAGGTTGTTAAATTGTGTTTGTCGACCAACTACAGTTTATGGGTTTTTATCCCCGACCAACCATACTTGGTAAATTTTTTTCATAAAATGTGCCTGACCAACCATGGTCGATAATTTATCCTCGTCGACTAAGTATAGTTGATCACCGACCAACTATACTTGGTTCAGTTTGGAATTCTTTGTATTTTCTGGAATGGTTTTACCTTCCGACCAACTTGTTGGCCTGTTTTCAAAATGATATCGTTCTTCCCTCAACCGTAGTTGATTATTGAACTATCAGGTTCCTTCGAACTATCTTGTCCACTAGTTATCTTACCAAGCCTCCTAACTAAAGGAGTATATTTTTTGGTTCTTTCGAACTTTTTGTCCACTAGTTATCTTACCAACCTTAGTTGGTCACGCTAGTGTACGCCTCCTAACCAAAGGAGTATATTTTTTGGTTCTTTCGAACTTTCTGTCCACTAGTTATCTTACCAACCTTAGTTGGTCACGCTAGTGTACGCCTCCTAACCAAAGGAGTATATTTTTTGGTTCTTTCGAACTTTCGTCTTCTTTTTGCTGTCGAGCAGCGTAGTGTACAACACTAGTATTCCCCGAAAAACTTTCAAACAAAGGAAAGGAAAATGGTGAAAACATCATCTTTTTTTTCATATTGATGGAACCGTTGTACATTTTACATCATTGATAATACTTGCGAAGGTGTTCAGCATTCCAAGCATTCTTGAATTCTTCACCTTCTAAAGTTGCTATTCGGTGAGTTCCCGATCGAACAACTTCTGTAACTCGGTAAGGCCCATGCCAGTTTGCCTCCAATTTATTGTGTTTCTGAATTACCTTCTTTAGCACATAATCTCCTTCTTTTAAATCGCATTTCCTCACCCTTTTGTTGTAGAAAAGAGATGTTCGTTGTTGATAAGCAGCATTCCTAATGGCTGCCTCTTCTCTGACTTCCTCGAGCATATCCAAATCCAGTCTTCTCATCAAGTCGCTGACTGGGGAATTGAAATTCAGCACTCTGTGTGTTGGGAGACCTAACTCGGCAGGTATTACAGCCTCACTTCCAAATGCTAGCATATATAGTGATTCTCCAGTCGCTGCTCGGGGAGTTGTTCGGTAAGCCCACAATACTGATTGTAACTCGTTAATCCAGTTAGCTTTAGCTTCACTTAGCCTTTTCTTCAAACCATTTAGCAGTGTTCTATTCGTCACTTCAGTCTGTCCATTGCTTTGAGGATGGCCTGGTGCTGAATGGACCTTCAAAATGTTCGACTGATGACAATAAGCAGCAAATTCCTCGTTATCAAATTGGGTTCCATGATCTGTGATGAAAGCATGAGGGAGACCATATCGACAGATGATATTCTTCCAAACGAACTGGTATACCTTCTCGTACGTCATGTCGATGAGGGGTTCAGCTTCTACCCACTTAGTAAAATAGTCTACTGCGACGACGAGGTACTTGAATCTTCCTCGGGTGGTCGGCAATGGTCCCACCAAATCAATTCCCCACATGGCGAATGGCCAAGGGGAAGTTATGGGTGTCAACAATGCTTGTGGAGTTCGTCGGATAGAGGAAAAACGTTGGCACTTGTCACATTTCTTAGCATAGGCTATACAATCAGCCCTCATCGTTGGCCAGTAGTATCCTTGAGTCATTACCCTTTGTAAAAGTGTTCGACCTGCTACATGAGCTCCACAAGACCCTTCATGGATTTCTTCAATCAATTCTTTCACCTCGGAGGGATGTACACATCTCTGCAAACCTGTCATAATTCCTCGTCTATACAAAATACCATTAGTTAACACATACCGAGCAGCTTTATACTTCAGTTTCTTGGCAGCGAGCTTGTCCTCCGGCAATCCTCCCTCTTCAATATATGCCCTGATGGGATCCATCCAAGATGGTCCTAAATCAAGGGTAATTACATTCATTGTCAGGTCTTCATCTATGCTCCGACCTTCTAATACTTCAATCGGTATGGTTCTTCGCAACTCGGTACGAGTAGCTGATGCTAGTCGGGCCAGTGCGTCTGCTTGTACATTCTCCATCCTCGGTATTCTCACCAACCTAATGGAATCAAATTCTGTCAACAATTTCATCACCTTTGCGTGATATTTGATCATTAACTCTCCTTTAACCGCATATATTCCCGTCATCTGATTCACAATTAATTGAGAATCACTGAAGACCATCACTTGTTGTGCTTCCATAACTTTTGCTAAGTTTAACCCCGCTATCATGGCCTCATACTCAGCTTCATTATTAGAGGCTTTGAATTGGAATCGTAAAGCATATTCCATGTCAATCTCATCTGGGGTGCTCAAAACAATTCCTGCGCCGCAACCTGCTATGCAAGATGAGCCATCTACATATAATCTCCATATGGGTAACCCGTCTTCAAATTCCTTATCTGAAAGGGTTCCTCGGTGAAATATTTGTTGCTTCTTTTCATCCTCCCCTGACACTTTTCGCTCCTCGTCGATCATTTCTTCTCGCTCTTTTACCAATCGGAGCTGGTCTGAGTTTGAAGTTGATGATCCTTCTACATCCATAAGTCCTTTTACCAACCGGGGTTGGTCCGGATTTATGTCTGTTGATCCTGTAACATCCACAGGTTGGTCAGCAAGCAACTTTTGTTCCTCGGGGGTATCAGGGTATGTAAACTCTGCTATAAAATCTGCTACAGCCTGCCCTTTCAATGATGATCTGGGCTCATATACAATATCATATTCACCGAGTTCTATTGCCCAGTACATCAGTCTTCCTGACCTCTCTGGCTTATGAAGGGCTTGTCTCAATGGCATATCGGTATAAACGACGATGGTATGGGCCTGGAAATATGGCCTCATTCTTCTACTTGCTTCAATTAACGCCAATGCCAATTTTTCTAACTTTGGGTACCTGATTTCTGCACCTCGGAAAGCCTTACTTGTGTAATAAATTGGCTTCTGGACTCCATTCTCCACTCTGATCAATGCCGAGCTGACTGCATTCTCTGATACCGCCAGATACAAGTACAATTTCTCTCCTGTTATTGGCCTGGACAACAATGGAGGTGCTCCCAAATACTTTTTCAAGTCTTGAAAGGCCTTCTCACATTCATCAGTCCACTCAAAAGTTTTTCGAAGTGTTTTGAAGAATGGGAGGCATTTGTCAGTTGCTCGGGATACAAATCTGTTGAGCGCTGCAACTCGTCCTGTAAGACTCTGCACTTCTTTCTTTGTTGTTGGAGATCGCAACCCTAAAAGAGCTTTGATCTTATCTGGATTTGCTTCAATGCCTCGCTGATTGACAATGTATCCGAGAAACATTCCTTCTCGTACTCCAAATGTGCACTTCGTCGGGTTGAGCTTCATCTGGTATTTATCCAGTTGATCAAATGTCTGAGCTAAGTCAACTAGATGATCTACAGCTTTCTTGCTTTTTGTTAGCATATCATCGACATAGACTTCCATGTTGCAACTGATTTGTTCGGTGAAAACCTTGTTCATCAGCCGCTGGTATGTTGCTCCTGCATTTTTCAAACCAAAAGGCATAACATTATAGCAATAAGTTCCCCTAGGGGTAATAAAAGAAGTACTTTTCCTGACTTCAGGTTTCATTTTGATCTGGTTGTAGCCAGAGTAAGCATCCATGAAGCTGAGCATCTCATGTCCCGAGGTAGCATCCACTAATTGGTCAATTATGGGCAATGGAAAATGATCTTTTGGGCATGCCTTGTTGAGATCAGTGAAATCAACACACATTCTCCATTTATTGTTCTTCTTCTTTACCATCACCACATTTGCCAGCGAGTCTGGATATTTCACATCTTCAATGAATTGGGCTTTCTGGAGCTTCTCGACCTCCTCTTGTATGGCTTGATTCTTTTCGGGGCTAAATACCCTTCTTCTCTGCTTCACAGGCTTGATCTCCTTATTCACATTGAGTTCATGACATAAGAAGTTTGGATCTATTCCTGGCATGTCCTCATGACTCCATGCGAAAGTTTTCTTCCTGTCTCTCAAGAACATTATCAACTCTTATTTTATTGAAGCATCCAACGACGAACCTATCTGGGTTACTCGTTCAGGGTGCTCCTCGTCCAGAATAACATTTTCTGTAGATTCTACCACCTGTCCTTTTACAAGTTGGGATTCATCCCTGGGATCAAGAGTTTCAATTTCTGTACCTTCCTCCACCTGGTAGGTAATAGTCTTTTTTCTTGATTCTTCAGGCTCCTCTTGCTCGACAGATGAATAATAGCATTCCCGAGCTATTTTTTGATCACCTTTCACAACTCCTACTCCGAAGTTTGTTGGGAATTTTAAGCATTGATGCACTGTAGATGGAACTGCTTCGAACTTCTTCAAACCAACTCTTCCCATGATGATATTGTAGGCTGACTGCACATTCTTATCCATCACGAAGAAGCGTATTCTTTCTGTTCGACAAGCGGGCCAAGTTCCAATGAATATGTCCAACTTGATCGTCCCAAGTGGAAAAACTTTCTCGCCAGCAAAACCCAGAAGGGGTCTGTGATAAGGTTCCAATTGAGATAATTTCAAATTCAAGCTATCAAAGCATGAATAGTACATGATGTCTGCCGAACTACCATTGTCCACCAACACCCTTGAAATCACCACATCTTTCATCCTCATTTTGATCACCAAGGGATCGTCGTGAGGGTAAAGAACACCTGCCAAATCGTTTTTTGAAAAACCAATAACTAGCTTCTCTTTATTTACTTTCCTCGGACGATCATCCTCGGCAAGATTTATTCGTTGAATATATGAGCAGGCTTGAGCCTCTCCAAGATAGGCCTTTCTTTCTGCAGTAAGGTCTCCCCCTCCAGCATCTCCTCCTGTTATAACATTACAATCAATTGACCCAAAACGTATGGAAAATACCTCTCGTTCAGGCTGTCTTGGCTTCTTTGGAAGATCGGGATCTTCATCTGGATCATCTTCATGATCTCTTTTCTTTTTCTCCTCCGCCCGACGAGGAGATCTGGAACGATCTCTAGTTCTGTCATCATTCTTCCTTTCACCTCTGCGATCTACATACTTTGACAACTTTCCTCTTCGGATGAGCGTTTCAATCTCGTTCTGAAGGGCTATGCAATTTTTGGTCGTATGGCCATGATCTTTATGGAATTCGCAATATTTTGCCCTATTCCTCAGTTCAGGATTAGTCCTCAGTTTATCTGGCCACTTGATTTCTTCGTTATTCTTGATTTCTTCTAAAACATGATTAATACCCATCTTCAATGGAGTATAATTATCATATTTCTTCAGGACTTCCCATGACGTCCTATTATTCTTGGAGTGCTTGTCACCACCATTACCTTTTTGCTCTTTCTTCTTAGATTTGTCAACCTCCACCTTGGTTTCTTTATCCATATTCTTCTTCGCAGCCATAGCCTCCTCGGCATTCATGATTTTGGCCACTTTTGCCATCAACTCCGACATAGTTTTAGGTGGATCTTTGGCCAAAGTATAATATAACTTGTTAGGCAACAATCCACTCATCAAAGCAGTGATCGCTGTCTTTTCTTCGTAATCTATGACTTCCAACTTCTCGTTATTGAAACGAGTTATGTAATCTCTAGTACTTTCACCAGACTTTTGTCTAACACTTAACAAGTGTGCTACTCGTTTTACTGGCTTTGCTCCAAAACAGAAATTGCCAATAAACAACTCGGCTAACTGAATAAAAGTCGAAATCTTACCCCGAGGAAGATTATTGTACCATATCTGTGCAAATCCGGTAAGAGTTCCCGAAAACGCTCTACACCTCATCTCGTCGGGGACAGCATATATGTCGGCAGCAGCTTGGTATTGCTCTATATGAAGAACAGGATATGTCTTTCCATCATATTTAGGTGTCACTTCAGGTGCTTTAAATTTCGATGGTGTAGGAAAATTCACAATGGCCTGCACAAAAGGTGTCCCTTGAACAAAAGTTCTCTGTAAGGGATTCCTTTCTTTAACCATTTCTCCAAGTCTATTCTCCAATCGCTGAATGGAACCCTTCCATGCTTCATTTCCTTCCTCGGGCTGCTTAGTCCGAGCAATTGATTGTTCTGACGTAGCTTCCTGAGATCTATCTCGACGAGTAACTGGTCTTGATTGTGCTGATCCTTCTCTCAAACCTGATGGTGGTCGAAAGCTTCTCGATGGGGCTCTAGGTGGACTCATATTTCTCCTTGGTCCTAGCCGACTGAAAGGAGATGCCCTGCTTAATCTTTCCAGGGCGCTAGTTCTCTCCGGAGAGAGGGTGATATGTTGTTCTGTATCCGTAGCCCGTATCGATGAAGTTCGCCCAGGTTGATAAGAAGAATCATTAGACTCTTCATTACGATATGACCCAGTACGCCTGGATCGCGATTGCCCACGATCACTCCTTTGCCTTGAATGGGTAGGTGCACCGCCGTGAAGAGTTTGAATGAGTTGTCTCATTGTTTCTTGCATGGCGGTTTGTCCTTCAGCCAGATTCGTCATAATTCCAGCCAGATCTGGAGGTGCAGATGGATTCGGAGGATTTCCAACATTTCCAGCATTTCGATTACTGGATTCTGGATTATCTGCCATTGATGATAAATGATTTTTGGTGAAAAACGATAGCAACAGTCGCTTCCCACAGACGGCGCCAATCTGTTGATGTAAAAAATTAGATCGCTCTAATTATTCAATCACAGATAAATAAAATGAGACAAAGATTTTTAAAGTGGTTCAGCCTTATAAGAATGGCCTACGTCCACTGTTATGTTATTGCTGAGTGTTTGGGAATTCTCGATTACAAGTTCAATCCAGAAATTTCGGTCCCTTTGAATGAGGGTGATACAAGGTATTTATAGCCCTTAGGCTGTACATGAATGGGTTGGTACATTAAATGATATACATGTGAAAAGGTAATACATTTAATGTAGCGTGTGCGTCAAGACGATAAACATTCAATGAATAGTTGAACTGTTGATATTTTGGCAATTAGTACTTCGGTCGAGATGCAGCTCGGACCGCCTTAGTTGCTCGTTGCTCAGGAGTTCCTCGGAGCGCTAGAGTACCTCGGAGTGCTGAAGTTCCTCGGTATATCCTCGTTGCTCGGAGAGAACATGAGTTGGTCGGGGAAATTAACCTCCTCGTTGTTATTGTACCACGTAGATTGACAAGTGTCTTCGTATGATTCGTCCACATCAGCATATTAATTTTGATATCAACAGCTACCATAATTCATTTTGAAAAATAGGTGTCGAGATTAAACTCCTTTTCAAGTTAGTTTAAGAAGAAGTATAATAAATCGGTGGCCCCCTTAAAAGTAATCCTAAAATTTCTGCCCAATGCAACTAGGCCCAAATTACTTTTGGTTTGTAAGCCCAAGTAATATTTTCAAAAAGTTGATAAATTTGATAGAAATGAGTGAAAAGTGACGTGATTCACGCTCTCACTCTAGGGCTCCAATAGACTTCACTGAAAAGAACACTCAAAATCCCAATTCTCGACGAGTCGCCACCATGGAAGCCGAAGACGAAGGTTCCGGACAAATGATCGACGAGATCTACGCCAACGGCGGCGACGAAACCAAACGTCACAGACCAATCATAAGCGGCGAGCAGCTCGACATCGAGGCCTACGCCGCGTTATACACCGGCCGTACAAAGATCGTTCGGCTACTGTTCATAGCCGACCGGTGCGGCGTCGTTTCGATGCAGCTCGAGGCTTTAAGAATGGCTTATGATGAAATAAAAAAGGGTGAGAATAGCCAGTTATTTAGGGAAGTTGTTCAGAAGATTGATGGGCGGTTGGGCCCCAATTATGGACCCGACCCGGCTTGGACTGAGACCGTGGATCGTAGAGCCGAGCAAAGAAAAGAGAAGGTTGAAAACGAACTCAATGCTTATAGGGTAAGTTTTTTTTTATTTATTTTTTTATTTTGTTTGCCGTCTGATAGAATATGTTTTTCATTTGTATGTTAAGCTTACCTCAATGCTTGAGAATGAAGGCAAATTGGGAATATTATTTAATAAAGTAAGAGAAAAAGGACTTACCTCTAAATACTGAATTTTAATCTCATTCTACATTATGTTAAAAACAAACACCACTAAGGGCAGTTGTGTTTCAAATTTGAAATGACTTATTGTGGGGCTATTACAATGATAAGTTTGTTTTCAATTTAGATATGCTAAAAGTTTCTTGCATAGTGTTAAGAAAATAGAAAATGGGTCTCCCTAAAAGTCCAATTTGTGACATGTTTAGCGATTTTGATTAGTTTATTTTTTTCAAAGTTGTTATTTTGAATTTCAAGACTCTTTTTTGGAGAACTATAAAAGACTTAATTCATTGGACGGGAGCCCAGGATTATATTTTTTCTTAGTAGGCCTCAACTTGAGATCAATTTTCTTTTCTTTGTTTTGTATTCAATAGCATTGTAGTATTGTGACTATAGTGAAAAGACCTACATGAGAAAGTGAGCTCCACATTGTATGTTTGTTGATGATATTATCCCATTCGTTGAAATTAAACAAGAATTAACCCCCAAAGTATAATTATGGATATAAGCTCTGGAATCAATAGTTGTGGATGAAGGTCTAAAAATCAGTATAGAGATATTGACAAGTCGGCTTCCGTTTATTGTCCTCTTGGAGACTTGCTATGTTGGGCTTGATTCATTGACTAGAGGGGTTGTAGAATTTCTTGGTAGTCGTCGAGTTAAGACCATTTTCATATTTGTTGTTGTGTCATCAATAGCACCTTTTTACAGTTTGTGTTAAAAAACATTAACAATAGAAATAGTGAATTCTTAAAGTCCAAGGCCTGGCTAGCATTTTACCTTTTTACCACGTGTTGGGATATAAGTATAGAGTGAACACGATGTCAGGGGTGCTCTTTAAAGTGGATCTTGAAAAAGCTACAAGGCCAGTTGGAGGTTTCTTGATTTCGTATCAATGAAAAATATGTTTATAGGCAGGTGGAGGTAATGGATAGGCGGTTGTGTGAGCTTGGCTAATTTCTCGGTTTTCATTGATAGGACACGAGGGGAAATTTGTGGCGAGAGGGGTCTTATATAAGGGGAGCTGGTGTTCTTGTTCTAATGTGTGTTGGTGGATAATGTCTCAAGTCGGCTCAAGGAGAAAGCACAAAGGCTCGGAGTGTGAAGGGTCCTGAAGTTGGTAGGGGAACCATTGGAGGTTTCCCACCTTCAATTTGATGAAGATTTTTTTTTTCTCCTAGAATATTGATTACGTTGTTGCTTCAATATTTTATTTTGTGAAATCTTGGGGTTTAAGGTAAATTTGAACAAATTTTGGGTATTTGGAATCATTTTGGTTTATTGGAAGCATGGTTCAAAGTCTCGGACCAGTTAACTTTGGTTTATTGGAAGCATGGTTCAAAGTTTCGGACGAGTCAATTCGGGATCGACCGGGTTGTCTCGGGATCGCAAGGCACTATTCTGATTCCGAGAGACGAAACAAAAAATAACAAGTATTGTGGTATATCCAGTGTTGTTTAAGGCGCAAGGCGCACCCAGGCGCAAAGGTGTCTCTGGAGCCTAGGCGCAAGGAGAGGCGCGCGCCTGATTGAAGCTAGGCGCACTTTTTAAAAAAAATCAAAAAAAATATTTATTCATTTTTAAAGCAATATATTGATGTTGTAATATCATGACATCTATGATAAACTTAATGGGATAAGTAAGATTCCAAAATATAATATATTAACATGTAAAGCTAAACTTTAACCAACAAATGAAAGCCTTAAAATATATAGAAACGACAACAATTACCAACAAGTTTAAGTTTGAAAATAAAAACCAAACTAACAAGAGTTAAGACACAAAATTAAATGTATTATATTTAAATTTTTCGTTATATTGTATTTCAACTGATATTTTTTTTCCCCATGTAAAACAGCAAAAAAGTAAAATATATAAAATAATAAAACATTAAAATAGTAATTTCAGCAAATGGTGTTGTAATGTATTTAAATGGTGTTGTATTGTATTTAAATTTTTCATTGTATTGTATTTCAACTGATATTTTTTTTCCTCACAGCAAACAATAAGAAAGGCAGAAAAAAGGAAGAAAAAAGAGGCAGAAAAAAGAAGAAAGAAAAGAAAATGCAGAAAAAAAGGGTTGAAAAAAGAAAAAAAGAAAAAAAAAGCCAGAAAACAGCCATTCGGGGAAGAACTGGGCAGAAAAAAAGAAAAAAAAAATTAAGTCTGAGAAGAAAACAGGAAGAAATAGGCTGAAAAAGGAAAAAAAAAGACCAGAAAAGCAGAAAAAAAAAGAAGCGCGCCTAGGCCCACGCCTGGCGCCCGAGGGCGCCTCGCGCCTAGTGCCTTCAGGCGCGCGCCTTTTGAAATGCGCCTCGCCCACCCCTCCTCTAGGCGCCTCACCTGCGCCTTAGTGCGCCTAGCGCCTAGGCGTGCGCGTCGCCTTTAACAACTATGGGTATATCGCCGAGATATCGGCGATTCCGAGATGTAACGCCGATATCTCAGCCGAGTCTGGCGAGGTGAAGAGAAATTGGGCGAGACTTTGCATATTCGAAGTAAGAAAAAAAAAGAATAAGAAACGGGCCTAAAGAAGAAATAATACTTCAAATTTTTCTTACCTTTGATCCCCTTCAAGAACTCAACATTGTTTCTTCGATCCTCATTTACGCAATTAAGATGGGATTTTCGTTCTTGTTTTAGTTAAGTTTTTTTTGTCTGGATGTCCTCTTTCCTTCGCAAATTAGGTTTGCTGTTTTCTTTTTTGGCTTTTATGTTGGGGTTAGGGGATCTTAAGAGATGGGTTTTGTGGTGTACACCTTTTTATTTTGGAGGGTGCATAAGTGGTGTACAACTAAGCCAACTCTTTTTTACCCTTTTCTTTTGATGAAAATTTATAGGTTTTTTTAAAAGCCCACTTTACTTTTGCTTAAACGTTTATTATTTTATTCAAAATAAAATAACTGCTTTGTGCAAGATAAATAAAAGAATATAAAATGATATCTTAAAAATTAGTGATAAAAATTACTTAAAAATTTGTTGTACATGTTTAATAAATTATTACTATATCTTAATAAGTCTTTTGCTCATTCGACAAAAAATTCATCGACATGTTTTAGTTGACATTTAGCTTAATTTAAAAGTTAACAATTTTATAAAAAATGATTAGAAGATTTTTTTCACAAAATAAAAAATGTTTACAATACTAATGTTTAAAAGTTCATTTTTTTAACAAATAAAAGGTAATTATTTGATACAAATAATGTTTTGTCCAAATAATGCTTCGAATTTTAAAAAACATGTTTAGAATTTCTAAGAATTCCTAAAAATAATGTTTGTACAAATAATGTTTATAATTCTTAAAAAAAAATAGAATTTCAAAAAAATCGTATTGATAATGTTTTGTACAAATAATGTTTAGAATTCTTAACAAAAATGTTTAGAATTTCTAAGAATTCCTATACATAATGTTTTGTACAAAACATGTTTAGAATTCTTAAAAAAAATGTTTAGAATTTCTAAAAATTCCTAAAAATAATGTTTTGAGCAAATGATGTTTAGAATTCTTAAAAAAATGTTTAGAATACTTAAAAAATGTTTAGAATTTCTAAGATTTCCTAAAAATAATGTTTTGTACAAAAAATGTTTAGAATTCTTTAAAAAAATGTCTAGAATTTCAAAAAATTCCAAAAGTAATGTTATGTACATATAATGTTTAAAATTCTCACAAAAAGGTTTATTATGGAATATTGAATCTGACAAGTCCACCGCGCTTCAGTATAACCAATTGTACAATGCAATGCATATTAAAGGATGATTTTGAACATATCTGATTGATCCACATTTTTAATCTTATTTTTTAGAAATTTTCTATATTTTTTTTGAAATTTTTCACGCTCTCTAAATGGCGTATTTTTTCGTATCGCCCGATACCGCGAGTTGAAAATCAGGCTTTCGATACCGGGACCGATACCGAGACTTTGAATCATGATTGGAAGTGGAACAAATCCTAACATTATTTGTTGTGGTATTGAGTCTTGAACTCTCGTCCTTGGACGTACTTGGTCTTCCTTTGGGTGGAATCCAAACTCAATTAGTTTTTTGAATCCAGTAGAGGACAAGCTTCTCTCTCGTCTAGAGGTGGGAGCGTGACCCTAATTTCATATGTGCTTCAAAGCATTTTGATCTACTTTCCCATCTTCAAGCTGCCGGTGAAACTTGCAAAAGTAGTTGAAATGAGAATTAGAAATTTGTTGTGGGAAAGGTGGAGTGAGGGTAACACGACCATTTAATTGAATGGATCAATGGAAGTGTTGATTGAGTATTGGGAATTTAATCTGCAAAAACTAAGCTTTTCTTTGGAGATTTCTGAACAAGGTGACTTTCTTTGCTGCACCATCATTAGGCACAAATATTGATTAAATAGAAACATATGAAATCTCAAAAGAGTGGAGAGCTTCTTTAAGAAGTCATTGGAAATGTATCTCTCACGACATCGATTACTTTTTAAAGTGTCCCATTATCAATTGGGTATGGTACTACATATGTTTTTGGGAGGATCTAGTCTCTTGGAGTCAATACTTTTGAAGGCACTTAAAATGATGGGTTTTGTTGGGAATCGTTGAGGGGGTTTATCTTTATAAGGGGGTGAGACATAGAAGAAGTTGGAAATTGGACAACCAAGTATTCTTTTGTAAATCATATATCGAATTTATTTGCGGCATCCTTCATTTCAACATCCTTTTAAGAAAATCTGGGCAGCCAGATTTCCACCTTTAAGTAATTGTGTTCACATGTTTGGTGTTGTTTATGTACAAGTAATGCGGAGACCAATCGGCACATCTTCCTCCGTTGTTTATTTGATGATTTTTTATGGAGAGTTGTTTGGTGAATTCAACATAGTTGGGGTTAGGCCTCAAAACCAAATTGATAATATTCTTTGGGTATGCAAGGGATTGGGTGACTTAAAGAATGTTAATTGCTTATGGAGATTGAGGGTAATGTCTACTTTTTTGGGACATATGGTTAGAGCACAAAGATTGAATTTTTGAAGATAAAGTGGAAAAAGGGATGGATTTGGGTGAGGATCAACTTCGTCGCATTACTTTGGGTCTTTGCATTGAGTCATTTTGTGAGCACTCTGTTATCTTTGATTACTCTCAACTTTTTGTCATGGTTTATTTGTTTTTTAATTATTTTATTTTATATCCCATCTTTGTTTAGCAGCGGTTGCAAACACTTGTACAACTTATTTTTTTCCTCTATACTTTTGTTTCTATTGCGAACTTTGAACTTCTGGTCCATTGAAACATGCAATGCATTTATTTTATTTGAATCCGATCAATTTTTATTTATATTCATTTTTAAATTATTGTATTGATTACAACGGGGATCAACCTTAAGTCCTTGTACTTTTAACTTAAATATGGATGTTAATGTCACATAGAATATGAGGTCTGCATTGCATGTTATATTTATATGCGAATGGTTATAAGAATTTAAGACGAGGCTTAATCTCAAACTACAATAGTTGGTAGAAGTTCTTGAGTCAAGATGCTTTCAATAAATGGACGAAACTTAAATACATGATTTATAAATAGTTTTTAATTTATTATTATTTTTGGTTTCGACTCCCATTAATTTTCTGTTATTGAGTCTAACCCCTTTAATTTTCACTTCTACGGGCTTGGCTCGATTTTCACCTTTTTCATTGGTCAAATGTTGACTAACTCATTCTCATGCCTAAAGTGACCAACATATCCCTCATTTATTGCCCAACAACCACATTCAACCATAAGATCCCTAAACGTTGTCTTTTCTATAAGTCCCTTCTCCCATATATTATATTAGTGTAAGTATATAAATTTTTATGAGGAATATACTAATGCATATTTATACACTATATTATGTATAAAAAGAAAATATATGTATGTATATATTATTTAAGAGTAGATATATATACACATATCTATAAGTTACATATTAAGGTAAGTTTATTAATCTTCTTAATGTAAATATATACTATATTTTTTTTTATTACAATCCCATATTTGTTGGACATTGATAGTATAAGAAGTATTAAATTCTAAAAAGTTGGAAAATATAAAATAATTTAAGAAAATTTGAAAGCATTCTCAATAATTTTGGAAAGCATTGGAATTTAAGTTATATATACATATTATTAAGTAAATATCAATGTATATTTATCAATGTTTTAAATTGTGCCCGCGCAAGGTGTCGCGTTTTGGTGCCAGAGTCGCGTCCCGCAAGCAATTCGTGCATTTCAGTTTTTCAATTAGAAAAACATATAAAAATTATAAATAAGTTCAAACAATCACTCCAAATAAAGTACTACATCAATTCAAATAAAGTTATAAGGCCATAATGTAAAATAAATAGCATATTAAACTGAAATGTGAAATTAAATAACATTTTAAGCCGAAATTTGTAAATAAATATTAAAAAATAAAAAGTAACATTTTAAGCTGAAATTTGCAAATAAATATAAAAGAATAACATTTTTAACTGAATTTGTAAAAAAAAATATAATTCTTTTAACTAAAATTTGTAAAAAAAGAAAAAAGAAAAAAGAAAGTAAAATTTTGAACTGAAATTTGAAAAAAAAATGCTCCATTTTAACATAATAAAATAAACATAACGGCCTTATGACTTTATTTGATATAATAAAATACCCAAATATCACCCTTGCTGACGTAATAAAATACCCAAATATCACCCGTGCTGATGTAATAAAATAACAAAATATCACCCTTGCTAACTTGTCCTAATGCTGCAATCCCGCAATCAAGTAGCTCCAGCGAGGTCAATTTAGCTACCGGGGGGTTTGTAATATTCTTGCGGATATACTTTATTTTGGGGTAAAATATGTCGGATCTTTTCACTCGCCCATTTATTTAACAAAATACGGCTTAGTTTGTAAAAAAACCACTAAAAGCGCGCATATATATATATATATATATATATGTAGAGAGAGAGAGAGAGAGAGAGAGAGAGAGAGAGAGAGGTTCTCCAACATACCTCATTAAACATACCTATTTTTTTAAAATAGTAAAAAAAATAATTTTGAGTTGATATTTTTTATATGGGTTCATGATATTTCATTGTGCCCATGTACAAATATTCAGCTCAAAATAATTTGTTTTGTTATTTTTAAAAAATAGGTAAAAAAGTTGACAATTTTAAAGGATAAAAACTGCCAGTTTTTTTTACCTATTTTTTAAAAATAACAAAAAATATTATTTTTAGTTGATTTTTTTTATAGGACACAGAAATATCATGAACCCATATAAAAATTATCATCTCAAAATAATTTTTTTTTTCCTATTATAAAAAATATTAAAAATCAATCACGAGTGCGAAAAGTGAAGATTAACCGACGAACTAGGTGGTGGAATTTAAAAGGAGAGAAATTAGAACTATTTAAAGATAAAGTATTAAATGAAGCAACATGGAATAGTGAAGAAGAAACTAACATAATGTGGAATAAGATGGCCACATGCATTAGGAGAATATCAAAAGAAATTCTTGGAGAATCAAAAGGCAAAGGGCCACAGTCTAAAGAAACTTGGTGGTGGAATGAAGAAGTACAGAATATAGTAAAAATTAAAAGGGAGTGCTTTAAAACATGGCAAACAAATAGAAATGAAGAGCATTTTGAGAAATATAAATGGGCTAAAAAGGAAGTTAAGAAAGTGGTAAGAGATGCCAAGTTAAAAGCGTATGATGATCTTTATACAAAATTAGGAACACAAGAAGGGGAAAAAAGTATTTATAAGCTTGCTAAACTTAGGGATAGGAAAACAAAAGATTTTAATAACGTTAAGTGCATCAAAAGTGATGATTCGAGAGTCCTAGTCAAAGATGATGAAATTATGGAAAGATGGAAAAACTACTTGAGAGGTTATTAAATGGAGATAATGGGAGTAGATTAGATATAGAGGAACTTAGGGAGACTTGAGAATATGTATTTTTTCGTAGAATTAGGACAACAGAGGTCAGGATTGCTCTAAAAAAGATGAAAACAGGGAAGGCTTTAGGACCAGATGGGTATCCCTATTGAGGTTTGGAAGAGCTTAGGGGAGGATGGAGTATCATGGCTTACAAAATTATTTAATAGAATTTTAATGACTAATAGGATGCCCGATGAATGGAGAAAAAGTAATTTAGTACCTATTTATAAAAATAAAGGGGAAATACAAAGTTGTTCAAATTATCGTGGTATTAAGTTAATGAGTCATACAATGAAACTTTGGGAGAGAGTGATTGAATATAGATTGAGATTGAAGACAACAGTATCTGACAATCAATTTGGGTTTATGCCTGGGAGGTCAACAATGGAAGCAATCTATTTATTGAAGAGATTAATGGAGAGGTATAGAGAGAAAAAGAAGGATCTTCATATGATTTTTGTAGATTTGGAGAAGGCGTATGATAGGATACCCAGAGATATAATATGGTGGGTTCTACATAAAAGAGGAGTGACTCGCAGATATATTGATGTGATCAAGGATATGTTTGATGGTGCGATGACTATAGTAAGAACATCAGCTGGAGAAAGTAGTGAATTTTCAATTACGGTAGGGCTACACCAAGGTTCAGTATTAAGTCCTTATCTCTTTGCTCTTGTTATGGATGAGTTGACTGGACAAATACAAGATGAGGTGCCATGGTGTATGCTATTTGGAGATGATATTGTTTTAGTCGATGAGACTAAGATGGGGATAAATGCCAGGTTGGAATTGTGGAGAGAAACTTTAGAAACAAGAGGATTTAAAATAAGCAGAACTAAAACAGAATATGTGGAGTGTAATTTTAGTAGTAATAGGAGGACAAATGGAGATGTGGTGAAATTGGAGGGTCAAGAAATACCTAGAAATGATCATTTTTGTTATTTAGGATCGATTATACAAAAACATGGAGATATTAGTGATGATGTTACGCATAGGATTAGAGCAGGCTGGGTTAAGTGGAGAAGTGCGACCGGCGTTCTGTGTGATAGGCGTATACCTTTGAAGTTAAAAGGAAAATTTTATAGGACGGCCATTAGACCCGCCATGTTATTTGGGACAGAGTGTTGGGCAACCAAGAAACAAAATGTGCAGAAAATGAGTGTGGCGGAAATGCGAATGCTAAGATGGATTTGTGGTAAAACTCGAAAGGATAAAATTAAAAATGAACAAATTCGTGAAACGGTAAAAGTAGCTCTTATAGAAGATAAATTGAGAGAAAATCGACTTAGATGGTTTGGACACGTCAAGCGTAGACCAATGGATGCTCCTGTAAGGAAGAGTGATTTAGTTAGTATTGATGGTAACCCAAGGGTTAGAGGTAGGCCTAAATTAACTTGGTGGGATATTATAAAAAAGGACATGATATCATGTGGTTTAACCGAAGATATTGCACTGGACAGAATGGAATGGAAAAATAGGATTCATGTAGCCGACCCCAAATAATTGGGAAAACGCTTTGTTGAGTTGAGAAAAAAGGGGTATGTTCATAGGTATGTTTGCTAGGAGGTATATTGGAGAGCCTGACTCTCTCTCTATATAAATTATAACTTACATGTATAAGGTTGATTTGAAGTTAGGTTAATAGTAAAGTTGTTTTGAACTTGGGGTCTTTTGGTTTGAAGTTAGAAAGGTTAAATATGGTAGTTGAGCAGTAAAGGAGGGGTAATTTGGAGGACAAAACAAGATAGTATGAGCTGGCTAATAGGCTTACAAAATCTGCTTAAATGGGGGACAAGCCTTAATACATGGAAATTGTGGTGGTTAGACCTGATTACGTAATAATTATACGGGTCATAACCCAAATAACCCTTAAAAATATTTCTCAATGGTGCACTCAGGCATTCATTTAAGAAATTATCTTGATTATAATATTACGGTGTCTAATAAAAGGTTCTTCTTGTGCAGACAAACTTGATTAAAGAAAGCATTAGAATGGGATACAATGATTTTGGAGATTTTTACTATGCTCATGGTGCTCTTGGGGATGCATTTAAGAATTACGTTCGTACCCGTGATTATTGCACGACGTCTAAGCACATCACTTATATGTGTTTGAATGCAATTTTGGTCAGTATAGAGATGGGCCAGTTCACGCATGTTACGAGTTATGTTAACAAAGCAGAGCAAAATTCAGAGGCCTTGGACTCGATCACAGTTGCAAAATTACGTTGTGCGGGAGGATTGGCTCACCTGGAGGCTAAGAAGTACAAGCTTGCTGCTCGAAAGGTTTGTCATCTGATCTATTGTCTTTCCAACTTGAATGATGCTGTGTCTTCGGACCTGCTCTATCATCTGAAAAGGAATAAACTGTACTGTTGCAGTTAAGAAACTGTGTTTCTGTTAACATGAGGTCTGTAAATTATATATTTTTGAATTTATTTGAAAACCTAATTAAAATACACATTAGTAAGGTTGGAGCAGTGTTCATGCATGTTCAGTCGAACATATATGAAAAGAAAAGTCTGGAGAAGAAGAATTTACCTTTGTTTACCCCCTCTCCTAATCAAAGCTCACACAAGAGATACCTTTCTTATGATTCTATGATATTCACAACACTTAATATACCCAAATCATCTGCCTTTTGCACTGCTGTAGTGTAGTGATATAATGAGTAACCTGTTATTACTTATTCCAGCTGAAATTGAGTGTCACCTTTTTGAAAGTCATATTATAAAGAAAATTTTAGCCTCTGTATAAGGTAACTTGAATCAGTGGATGAATAGTTTTCTTATTGTGCAAATATAGAACATTGCATTATTTTGTAGATTAAATTATAGAAATATGTCCTTGTATTTGAGGAATTGTCAAATTATTCTTTTCATTTTTTATATGGGATTCAGTGTGATAGATAATCTTTGGAAGTGATTTGCAACTATTGACTGGCTCTGTCAACTGAATTATGGAAAAGAAGGAAACTCTCATTATTCACATAAGATTGTAGATTTGAATGATCAATCTTTGGGGGTATTTTAAGTTGGTATTTTACAATTTTTCCCTATTACAATTAGATGCTCCATTGAAGAATAAAGGGTGCAACATTCGATATAGTGGAAAAATTACATGGTTGAGTTTTAATAGGATTTTAAAGGAAGTTGGTTGTTTCTACAATTGGGTAACCAACAAAATATAAATGAAACCACTATAAGGATGAAGAGCCCACGTGTAGACAATTCAAAAAGCCAAGATAGTGCCACCAAAGCATGGCTCAAAAACAAATAAACCCCAACTTTTAGAGAGAGACTCAAAAGTTGTCTTATAATTAAGAATGAAAAGTTAAGTATAACTGCGAATACAAGGAGTATTTATATGGGATGAATTACTTGCTAATCAAGTAATTATCTAAAATGACTAAAAGGGCCAACTAAAAATAAAAGAATGCCTAATTAGCCCCAAACATGCTTGGAGGCTAATCAAGGAGAGAATGCCTAAAAAGAACTAAAAATAGAAAATAGAAATAAAAGGAAAATAACAATGGATTCTCAGCACTCTCCCAGTCTTCGAAAAAGTTTGTCCTCGAACTTGCAAAATTGATGAATTGCGTGAGAAGTTCCAAAATTGTGCTTGAAAGGAGACGTAAAGACTTGTGAGGCTAAAAATATTTTCTGAAAATTCGAGAAAGGGTCATTCTTCAATTCTTGATTACAAGATTTATCATCTTCCTTTTGCCTCTCATGTTAACCAACAAAAATAGTTCCCACCCGAGTCAAAAACCAAATTTGGGATGTCAAACCCTAGTTCATGAATTTGTTGACGGTTTTTCTTGAGGCTGGAAAAATAGGGCAGCTGTTCGATAGGATGACCGACTGTTTTGCGAGGCTTTCCAGGGGCGGAATGACCCTTCTTGAATTTGGATTTCAATCAAGACAACTGGTAATTGGTTTCTTTTTGTGTCGGTAGGGCAGCAGAGAGGATTTTGGGGAGGTTTGACCTCCTTGGTTGAGGAGATCGGTGACTGGAGAAAGGGGGTTGGAAAGATTGACGGCAGCGGGAGGGAATTTTCTGGGGTGGGGCAGTTGTGGTGATGGAGAGGCTAGGGCAAGGGTTAGGGTTTTGGTTTTGCAACAAAAAAAGTTGTTGCATCAGGTTTCAAATTGGATTTGTTGCTTTCTTGTCAATTCCTCTATTCTTCGTTCGTTCTCCTCTTTCATTTGTGCCAATTGTTGTGCTAATTGATCTTTCAATTATTGAATCTCTTCAACTTGAGGTTTGGATTTTCTTGGAGCCATCGAGAAAGTAGCGTAGGAATTTTTTGATACACTACACACACCGATACAAACTAACACACGAACACCTAATTTATATGGGATGAATTACTTGCTAATCAAGTAATTAGCTAAAATGACTAAAATGACCAACTAAAAATAAAAGAATACCTAATTAGTCCCGAACATGCTTTAGGCTAATTAAGGAGAGAAAATGCCTAAAAAGAACTAAAAATAGAAAATAGAAATAAAAGGAAAATAACAATGGATTCCCAGCAAAATCCCCAAGGGATATTTTCAGTATTGAACATAAATATGACACCCCGCCTAATAAAACACCGGTTGATCAGCCCCATATAAAATTAAATAGGAATCTCATATGGTTTCATTCTCAGCATCACTGTCGAAAAACCAATTAATTACTAATAACCTATTAGCCCGGAGACTTTTTGGACTAGTAGGGACTCACAATTGTGTATACAAGTCAATTAACAAAAATTCACGTCTTAAACTCAACACATCTCCACACGTGTTTTCCGAATAAAACAACATCACTTGTCGCTTATGTTCACCTGCGACATGAAATAAAAATAGTCCATCTCATTTACTTTAAATTCTCAAATTATTAAATTACACCCAATCATGTAATTTAATTATCCATAAATGTACGGGGTATTACAATAAATAATTAAACTAGTTCAATACTTCTCTTGACATAAAAAAACTAAAGAACTTAACATTAGATACTGTAACTTTGGGGAAGGGAAGCTTCTGTCTCTCAAAGCAAAAGCTTATTTCTGTTTCCTGTGGACGACCGTATGCACAAAGGCACCACAATGGAGATTTTCGATTATCTGAAATAGTGCTATGCTAAGACTATCTTCGTAATTTCCTTGGCATAACTAAGCATTCTAAACAAGGGAAGGATGGCAATCGACAAGCCTCTAGACACCTTACATAGGTGACCAATTGTCTTCTTCACCGCATATATTGGCTGAAACCAACATAGATAGTCACCTCAGGGGATGCTAAGGTCTTTCAAATTGCTTTCGAAAGGAGCTCCTATGTGTGCTAATCTGAAACACATGAAACCCACTTAAGCCCAAGGGACATAGCTCTCGAAGGCACAACATGAAGAGGTTTACACAAAAGGCCGTCATTGCACAAGCAAGGATCAACCCGAACAAACCGAACACAACTCACATGCTTAAGGTGTCGCACTAAGATGCAAAAGTTGTGGTCGAAATATTTGATTACACAAGCTTAGACCTGAAAGGGACGGTGGACTCGGCTCACCTGCCTACACCAACTCATTCTTCTCACAATTAGGAAATAATCCTCTAATAAAGACTGAAACAACACATGGACGACTTCTAGCTCCCAATTTTAGAACTGATGTCTAAACCTAAGATTTGACACTACCCTTCCTCCCTGTATTGCCACATTATCCGTTACCGTTCAATAAGGATTTGTTGTTACCCTCAGAATTTTAGAATTCTGTTCGCCAACAGATTATTACCACACAAACAACCTTCTTGAACTCCATTCTTCTCCCATCTTCAAGCTCACATGAGACAAAGCTATAAACTTATCCCACCCCTTATTAATAACTTTTCCGAAGGCCCGTTTCATAAGCCCATTAAGATTGCCTGCCTGCCATCAATAGCTCATCGAACTAAAATTTAGCAATGGCAATATGCTTCCATAACGGAACCTTCGTAGAAGAGAATTTCATAAGTCACTTGCTAAACAAAGTTTGATTAAAAAATTCTTAGATCTTTAACCCCCCAGCGACAATAATATCACACTTTACCAACGATACTTGATTCCTCTCCACCTATTTTATAAGGAAAGTCCCTCATGCACTTATCCAATCTCCTCTTTATTGACTATGGCAATGTTAGTATAGATTGAAAGTAAGTAGGAATTCTCGAGAGAGTGCTTTTTATCAACGTTGAGCCCCAACAAAGGTTTTCTTCTTCCACCCACCAATCTCCTCTAATCCCTATCAGGACCCAAGTAGAATATCCCTATCAGGACCCAAGTAGATTTAGATATTATCTCCGAAAGGCGGTCTTAGATGTGAACATGGGAGGAACTCCACATTGCGTTTAAAAGATCTTAGCTAGTTAATTATGTCTTGCACCTTGCCAACTTGATAAGCTCACTCTTTGTATGGATTTTTTTAGTGTTCTTCATCACACAATAGAAAACAATAGTGTTTAACTCCACCTCTAAAACATCTTCCCAAGATTTCGAAGTGAACACTTCCAATTGACATGGTTCGACATCTGAATATCAAATTGTCACGCTACTGGATACCTTGGAATGGAGTTTAGCTTCCATTCATTTGCCTCATATCCAAAACAATCCAGGGCACCACTTCCCTAATCGACCATGGACATAAGTTAGGCATGTTCCCCATTAAAGTAACTAGCTTGATGTATATATGACAAATGTTCCCTCCCTTTCCAGCTAGAATAATGAACGATGCATTTTAACTTTCATCAAGTTTTCCTCGTCTATAGTTTTCATGAAAAACTCCCGATGACATGCCTCACCACCCCTCACAATTCTGAAAGAAAACCGTAGTCACCCTGTTTGGTCTTAGGGTCTTACCCCACGAAAAGACTGTAAAGCCTATATTACCTCTTCTTACGAAAATGGTCGCTCAAGCCAGTCTCCTCATCTAAAATGGATTAAATGGATTGAATTATGACTGCTCCAATGAGGGTCCATTCCTTTCACTCGACACCTCCTCTTGGATGTTAAGTAACCACATTTTTGGTTGCACTAATGTGCTTGTCACGTCGGTATGGAATTCTGTAGATGGACTTCAGTGTTTTTTTTCCTTCCTTAAGTTATAGTGCTCGGAATTTTTGAGCCTAGCCGATGTCCTTATCTCAAGGCGTCCTCACTTTGGCCTTTAGCACCTCCCTCCTAACCTTTTCCACATAGATGAATGGCTATACACACTTTGAACATTTTTCAAATACATTTTTATTCCATTTTTTAGATCTTCTGTAAGAAATGCAGTCTTCTGGGCTAGAACAATTACTTTACCTGGCACTAACCTTCCCATTAAAACTCTGATCTCATAACACGCATTTTTAAATATGAAAGGACTCATGCTGCGTCAGACTCCACTACAATCCATCAATGAAGGTATAGTAATGCATGGACAAATATTAACCTGAATGTGCCAAGGCTCATTGGACTTGGCTCCATGGGTAGACTCACTTTGTGTATATGGGAATAAAGTTGTGCCTAATAGCTTTTGGTACAATGGTAAGCGTTTCACTTAGCATTTGGTATCAGGAGGAATCTGGGTTCGAGTTGCAGGAGTGAACCTATTCATGGCGGGAGAATGAGGTGGGGAGAATGATGCTGAAGCATATTCTAACCTGAATGCCGAGGTTCGTTGGGCTTGGGCTCCATGGGAAAAACTCACCTCTTCTGTATATGAGAATAAAATTGCACCTACTAAGAGCTATAGCTTTTGGTACTACGGTAAGCGCTTACCTTTCATATAGCTAACATCCCGAAAAGCCTTTTGCAAAGATGGAGTGGGATTGAATTTATGAATTCTTGAGAGGAGAGAGAGAGCCTCTCTATATCAGGAGACCAAGTATAGAGTTGCCTTTTGAAGGGTGATCAATCATTCCTATATCTGAATTTGAATCAACACAGTCCATCATGGCCTTGGTAATCCTAGAGCATCGATGTATCTTTGAAGGTAAACGAGCCACATCAAAGTGTCTTCTGATTAGTTCATCCAATAATTTCTGAATATCCCCATGCCCATAAACACCTGAGAACTTCCACACTAACCCATTTGGCCATGTTCCTGAATAAAAATGTCAATGAGAACTCACCTTGAAGATAATCAATTCACTCCACTACCCTGCTATTCCATAGGATAATGATACCCCCCCACCTATTACCTACCACATGCATCCACACTAGCTGCAAGCAATTCAGATGGAGAGACCATCTAATTTCGATTCCTGAAGGCACCCTACATCCAAGTTCCACTACCCAAGAAATGCTTTCACTCTCTATCAAAGAAAGAGATGCTTTCACAATCTCTTGTTCAGGCCGTTCAACCGCCTCTAGCTTCACCAAGTCAACTTCAAGAGGAAGCCCCCCTCCCTCCTCCTACCTATCCTGGCCAACCCTTATTTCCTCTCCTTCCTCATGTCATAATTGATGGACTATTTCACTTTTTCTAGTTTCCTGTCCTTCCTATTGCTGACAATAGCCCCTTGACTACTTTTCTCCACATTTTCACTATTTGTTTAAACAATTTAATTGCTTTCTTCTCATTCTCATTATATGGCAGACCCAAAAACTTGCTGAGCATAGGGTGATTTGCAATCTCTGACTCATCAACTCTGAAAGTAGGTCTTCTACCTTTGCTAATCCACTACTCTAATGCCCCACTTCTGTTTCATATGGATTATATACCCATTTCCTGAAAGTAAGTAGTAGAGTTCCCCCCCTCTAATTTCTTCTCCCCATCCAAGGCAGACCCATAAAACATGTGAAAGTCTTGATCGCTCCTGGTGGATAGAATCAAATGAGTACAACCTGCACAAATAAAACCATTCTTAAATAAATTTATAATGGTTTATTTTGATGATATCTTGGTTTATAGTCGCGATGAAGAATAATAGGTAGGACCACATATGAGCTGAAATTCTATGCTGTTTTTAGTTACAATGACCATCAAGCACCGAAGAATCTTAATAGCCAAAAGAAGTTAAATCCAATGCATGCAAGATGGATCGCATTCTTGCAAAAATTATATTTTCTTTTGAAACACAAGTCAGGGGCACAAAATAAAGTTGCGGATACTCTGAATAGAAGGGCTATCTTACTATCAGAATTGCAAGCCGAAGTAACTGGATTCGAATGTATGAAAGATATGTACGTTGAAGATGAAGATTTCCATCATATTTGGGGCAGTTGTAATTCATATAGTCCACTTGAGGATTTCCATATCCAAGAAGGTTATTTGTTTAAAGGAAATCAACTCTGTATCTTAAGGTTTTCTTTGAGATAACGAATCATTCGAGAGCTACACAGTGGAGGGTTAGGAGGACACCTTGGTTGTGGTGGTCAGATTTTCTAAAATGGCTCACTTTATTGCCTGCAAGAAGATTGACGATGCCTCTAATATTGTTAAATCTCTTCTTTCAAGTGATTGTTCGCTTGCATGGGATTCTCAAGTCCATTGTCTCAGATCCGGATGTGAAATTCCAGTCATTTTTGACTATTTTTGTGGTGAAAGTTTGATAGTACTCTAAAATTCAGCAGCATGTGTCACCCTCAAACTGATGGGCAAACCGAAGTTACTAAGGGCCCGTTTGGTTCTCTATTCAGAAGCCGTGATTTAAACGCTGTTTTTAAATACAGTTTTAAAATTCAGTTTTTTGTGTTTATAATTATTGGTGTGCGTTTGGTAAATTTGTTTTTAAATACAGTTTTTTGAAAATTTGACAAAATTGACAAACATGTATATTTATATCATACATATGTGTGTGTGTGTGTGTGTGCGCGTGTGTGTGTGTATATATAAAAACATACATAAAACTTTCATACATACATGATACATACATACATACATACAGACAGACAGACATACATGCACATTTAATATCATGTATTTTTAGGTATATTTAATGAGGTATGTTAGGGAGTTTATATACCTAAAAATACATGATATTAAATGTACGTGTATATAATTTATGATGTATATATGTATGTATACATTCATGTATATATATATATATATATATATATATATATATATATATATATACAGAAAGTCTCCTGTAAGGACTCCTTATGGTGCAGACCCCGGTACATACCATTTTTTTAAAATAGTAAAAAAATGAATTTTTTGATGAAACTTCATGGATATGATCTCCATAGTGAGAAGATCATCTCCAATTTTTTTCGTCGAAAAATTCAATAAAAAAACCGTTGAGATGAAGTGATATGTAAAAAAATGGTATATATATGCATTTTCAACCGTTGAAATGTTGGGTGGGCGCCAGCCGCTTTAATGATTGAATTTTTTTATGAAACTCCATGGATATGATCTTCTCACTATCAAGATCATATCCATGAAGTTTCATCAAAAAATTCAATCAAAAAGTGGGTGAGATGATCGCCAACATTTCAACGGTCGAAAATGCATATTTATACTATTTTTTTACATATCACTTCATCTCAACGGTTTTTTTATTGAATTTTTTGGTGAAAAAAATTGGAGATGATCTTCCCACCATAGAGATCATACCCATGAAGTTTCATCAAAAAATTCATTTCTTTACTATTTTAAAAAAATGGTATGTACCGGAGTCTGCACTATAAGGAGTCCTTACAGGAGAGGGCCTCTATATATATATATATATATATATATATATATATATATAACGATATTGCATGTATATTATCAATTTAAGTATGTATATAATTTTATAGTGAATTATACATGCAATATCATTATATATATATTGATATTAAATCAGATTGATCATTATTTTGTTGTGATTCTGTTAGCTTTTCCGAATATAATCGTGCCTTCGGATTGATCATTATTTTGTTTTGATTGTGTTAGCTTTTCCAAATATAATCGTGCATTCACGCACAAGCATACCCTAGTGTATATATATATATATATATATATATATATATATATATATATAAAATGATATTGCATGTATAACTCACTATAAAATTATATACATACATAAACTGCAAATATTTTTTAATACATATGTACTATATGTATATTTAATCTATTCCATACATTAATAATACATGTATAAAACTATATATAAATATCATGTATCTATTAATAATATTATTTAACTTTATATAATTCCATACATAATTTTGTGTACATGTACATATATATTTTTTATTTATAAGAATTACACACATATTAATGTATTATGTATGTATATTATATATTAAGATATATCTGCTTTAAAATATTAAGAATGAATAATTCTGAGTAGAAAAATAAAAAACAGAAGTTATAAAACACCCTAAACTTGTTTTCTGAAAAACTTGATTATAACACAGAAATATTATAATTCTGTGTTTAAAAACAGGTTGCCAAATGGAGATTTTTATGAGAAATGTATTTAAATACAAAAAACAAAATTATAGTTGCAAACCAAAGAGACCCTAAACGAACACTTGGTAACATGTTGAGATGTCTTTGTGGGGAGAAGCCGAAGCAATGGGATCTAGCATTGCCACAAATGGAATTTGCCTATAATAGCTTGATGAATCGATCCATGGGGAAATCTCCTTTTGAGATAGTGTATACTAAGAAGCCTAAGCATGCTTTATCAGCAGAACATATGGCTGAAAAAGTGCAACAAATTCAGTGTGAGGTGAAACAAAATTTAGAGAAAGCCAATGAGAAATATAAGTCTGTAGCGGACAAGCATCGGAGGGTCAAAACTTTTGAAGTAGGCAACTTGGTCATTGTTTATCTTCGAAAAGGAAGGCTTCCAGCAGGCACTTACAGTAAATTGAAAAATAAGAAGTATGTGCCATGCAGGATATCAAGGAAGATTAATGAAATGCTTACGTCGTAGAGCTTCCGGACTATATGAACATTTCAAACACTTTCAACGCAGCCGATTAATTTGAGTACCACCGGCCGGATGAACTTCTTTTCTTACAAGATCAATTCGCTTTAAAAAAATGCGTTTTTTTTTTTGCGTTAAGGCGCGTTTTGAAACACGTTTTTATTTATATTTTTTTTGGAACACAAAACGACGTCGTTTTGTATACCCTTTAAAAAAAACGCAGTTTATTAATGTTCTCTCGACCGAAATCATACATAGCCTAGCCCTAATCTGTTCTCTCTCTCTCTCTCTCTCTCCCGAAATCATACATAGCAGCCCTAATCTTCTCTCTCTCTCTCTCTCAATCGAAATCATAAAAAACGCAGCTATCCCTAATCGCAGCAATCTCAAGCCCTAATCGTCCCTAGCTCATCTCTCAAGTTCATCTTAGTCTCAGCCCTAATCGTAACAGGTATATTTTTTATTTCTTATATAAATTCATTTTTCAAGTTCATCTCTCAGGTTTAATTTATAAATCGTATATATATGTTTATTGTTGTTGATAATTTATAAACCATATATGTCTCAGCCAGCCTTAATTGTAACAGAACAGGTATATTTTTTATTTTCTCCAGTTAATAATTTTCTGTTAGTTTATTTTCTCCTGTCAAAATAGAGTTTATTTTCTCCTGTTAATAATTTGCTGTTAGTTAATAATTTTAGGGCTGTTAGTTTATTTTCTCTTGTTAAAATTTCTATTTTTCTGTTGATTAATTTGAAGGTATGTACCATTTTAGTATTTTTAATAGCCTTGTTATAGTTAAAAAATATTAAAATATAATAAAAAAGGCCCAAAAGCCTTTTTACGCCTAAGGGGCCCGCCTAGGCTTTTAAGGCTTAAGACTACGCCTCGGTCACTCCCCGCGTTTTTTTAGAAACTTGGACAATACTATGCATATTAAGAGATGGTTGTGGATTTATCTAGTTGGTCCACATCACTTAGCTTATTTTTAAAAAAAATTCTACAATTTTTTCGGAATGTTTTTAGTCTATATAGCGTTTCTTTGCGTATTGCCTGCTACCGCGACCGAAATGAAAATCGGGCATCCGATGCGGGGACCAAGACCGATACTTTGAACCTTGGAATATAGAGACATCTTTATCAGCATAATTGAAGGTGGACGTAGGGTGTGCTTGGTTTGGTTCCATTGCTTAAATAGAACCAGGGCCCGGGTAGGCTGGTTCCATGGTTTCAGAATTGAAACCAGAAACTCGAACTGACATGGCATTTTCAAAATGTAGGACCACGCGAGCACATTGAATACACCAGTTGCATATTTCATTGCTCACTGTTGCATCATTTAGTCAATATTCAAACCAATATCCAAGCGAATGCTAACAATTCATAATCTAATAAAACAATAATCCAATCACTTTGTTATCTTATTAATTCATGCATCCAAAATATGATCGGTGAAAATCCGTAGTTAACATCGCAGGGCCATATCATCATAAACTGCAATTTTATTCTATCATCATATAGACTACATGGAGCTTCCAAAAGACTGTACAAAAATAGATAACCCTACCCCCACCCCCACCCCCACCCCCCAAAAAAACAAAAACAAAAACAAAAACAAAACTCAAAAGAAACAAATTTGGTAAACTTCATCTCAGTCATCCTTCGACTTAACTTCAATAGCTTCATCATCTTCTTCACCTACAACCGTTGGTTAAAAAATCATGGACTCCATATCCGTCTGATGAAATAGATGTTCTCAAGCCCTCATGTTGAATCTCCTCAACGTCACCCATCTTTCTCTTTTTTGAGTATTATCCTCCGTCGTCAAATGTACTCGTCCTTCCCATGGAAAGTATACTTTACTTGATCCTTTCTTTTGCTTTGTTCTCCACTTTTTGAATTTGCGCAAAATTGTTGGGTGTCATATTTTGGCATGCACCAATGCGCTCAAAAGATGAGCTCTTGCAAAAAGTACATTGCCAAGGTATATATTCACTCCCTCGTTACTTTTATCAAACATGGTAGCATTGCATCACAAAGACTTGCTTAGATTTTCAGTTGAAGCCATACCAAATTATATTTATATTTAGGATAGGTTCAGTGTATCACGGACAACTGTCCAACAAACAATATATTGGGATCTATCTTATCACCTACACAGTTGGGCATAAACAGTTTTCAAACCCAATAAATTTGAACTGCAAATCACAAATATGCTATAAAAAATATAGAGATTTATATTTGCACGCACACACACACACACGCGCGCACATACACACGTATATTTATACAGAAAGTCTCCTGTAAGGACTCGTTATGGTGCAGACCCTTGTACATACCATTTTTTTAAAATAGTAAAAAAATGAACTTTTTGATAAAACTTCATGGATATGATGTCCATGGTTAGAAGAACATATTCAATTTTTTTCATCAAAAAATTCAATAAAAAAATCATTGAGATGAGGTGATATGTAAAAAAATGGTATAAATATTCATTTTCAACCGTTGAAATGTTGGGTCGGCGCCAGCCACTTTATTGATTGAATTTTTTGATGCAACTTCATGGATAAGATCTTCTCACTGTCGAGATCATATCCATGAAGTTTCATCAAAAAATTCAATCAAAAAGTGGTTGAGATGAGGTGATATGTAATTTTTTTTTTACATATCACCTCATCTCAACGGTTTTTTTATTGAGTTTTTTGATGAAAATAATTGGAGATGATCTTCTCACCGTGGAGATCATATCCATGAAGTTTCATCAAAAAAATTATTTTTTTACTATTTTAAAAAAATGGTATGTACCGGAGTTTGCACCATAAGGAGGGTGCCTCTCTCTCACTCTCTCTCTCTCTCTCTCTCTCTATATATATATATATATAGAGAGAGAGAGAGAGAGAGAGAGAGAGAGAGAGAGAATTACTTATATATTGTATATATGTTAACATAAAACTAATATATTAATTCACTAATGCATTCTGAAATTATAACCCTAATATTGTAACAATTGTCTAACCTCTGTAATAGGGGTTCAAACAATTCCTCTTAAGCCTTCAAACCCTCACAGCCTTGTCGATCCGCTGCGAATTTGAAGAAGTGCTACCCAGAATCTCACTGAGACCCACGTTCTTCTTCTCGGTTCTCCTTTGCGAGGCAAAACCCGTCACGATCTCTCTGTCTGTCTCTCTCTCTCTCTCTCCTCACATCATGTTTTACGAAACAGAATGCGACCTATGTCCGACCCCGTGTTAAGTTTCGATGTTTGTGGATAGACTCCAGAGCGTCCAGCTTAACAAAAACATTAAAAAATTTGGAACGTCTTTTCAGTGAGTCTGAATTCGGCAAACGTCACTCTGACTCGAAGGCCTTGAGGGAGTGTCCGTGCTTCCTATTTCTTGCACAACGCTAGAATAAAAAACCTAAGAGTCCAAAATAATAGATTTTCATAGTATTGCTGTCTTTTGTGCTTCTTTTAGTTTGATCTTGGATATAAAATCGACATCAACTTTTGGAATCACAAGTTATTGGGGAAGGTACTGAACAAAGTAGAAAAAATGGATTTGGAAAGGCCTAGTTGAATCAGATTTCAAAAGGCGTATTACAATTGTTTTTGTTTCTAAACTAAGGAGGCTCATCAACCAACATAATGTTCTGTTTCTAAACTAAGGAGGGTTTGTCAACCAACTCGCCTAACCAGAAGTAGTTGATCTGATCGTATCAGTCTTTTTGATATCTTCAGCAAACTATACTTAACTGTAGACCTGGATTTAGGATTGGGTTACACTCCAGAAAGAGTATTCAAACTCACCTATCATCATCTATAGTAGGAACTCATTTCATATTAACAGTCAGAAGTTGCTTGATTTAATAGAACTCCTCTACTTTTTTCCCTCACTCTGTGGGCTTGGATATCTAATAATTAACATTTTTTTTGTTCGAGCAGATGGACAAGTCCACATTTGTTCTCTGTCTCTCTCTCTCTCTCTCTCTCTATATATATATATATATATATATGTGTGTGTGTGTGTGTGTGTGTGTGAGAGATTTATGACATACGTTTTGTTGGTGTATGGGCAGTTCTTGGAAACAAATCCTGAATTGGGAAACCACTACACAGAAGTCATTGCACCCCAAGATGTTGCCACATATGGTGGACTTTGTGCACTTGCAAGTTTTGACCGAACTGAGCTGAAGGCAACTATACTGCTTTTCTGATTTTTTATTTTATTTTATTGGTGTCCTTGTATTTTTGAAATTCGGACGACAGATTCTAACTAAATATTTTTATTTTGCAGAACAAAGTTATAGACAATATTAATTTCCGCAATTTCTTAGAGTTGGTTCCTGAAGTACGAGAACTTATTCATGATTTCTATTCAAGGTAATTTAATTTGGTCTTGCATATGATCTCATAGGCTTTCCTGAACAGATATATAAGATAGGTATTTTGATATATACTATATGTGTTTTACGCAATGTCCACGGTTAAACCACATGATATCGTGTTATTTTTTACAATATTCTACCTTAGTTTGACTTCTACCCTTAGTCTTACCATCAATATTAAGTAAATCATTCTTCCTTGTGGGGTCATTTATTAGTCTATGCTTTACATGTACAAAAAAGTGAAGTCGAATTTCTCTCAGTTTATCTACTATAAGAGCCACTTTTATTCTTTCATGAATATGTACATTTCTAATTTTATCCTTTTTGAGTTTTACTAAACATACATCTTAACATCTGATTAGGATTTCCTACTTATTCTGAACCCTCTTATTCTTAGGGTTTCCCTCCACACTTCCAACCTAACATTAGTCCTTGCTTTAGTATCATCCATTATAACATCATACATGCACTGTGGTCATGGACCCATCATGCATTGTGATGAAATAGCAAAAATATAAGGAATTAAGGTACTCTATGATCCATTATAACCTCATCCATTATAACTTCATCTTGTATTTTCAAAGAGCAAAAATATGAGGAATTAAGGTTCAGAAATTCATTACTTTATCATGTTGTTCTTACTATAGTTATGGACCCATCATGCATATCCCAAATCACATCAAAATATTCTTCATTTTTTTTATTATTTATTATTTTTTTTTATATATTTATCTAAACTACCATATTATATCTCTTGGTACTCTATCATATATGCCTTCCAAATCTATAAAAACTAATGAAGATCTTTTTATTTTCTTTTCTTTTTTCTCTGTACCTTTCCATTTATCTCCTTAATCAATAGATAGCTTCCATTGTTGACCTCCTACATTAACCCAAATTGATTTCCAATTTCACTCTACATTCTATAACTCTCCCAACGTTTCATTGTATGAACCATTAACTAAATACCACGATATTTTAAGTGGTATTATAAATACTCTTTATTTTTATTAATAGGTACTAAAACATTATTTTTTTTTAATCAAACTATTTCTCCATTCATTGGGCAAAAAGTCATTATAATCTTATAAGCAATTTTGTTACTTAAGACACTCCTCCCCTTAACACTTCCAAACCTCAATAGGAAGCCTTCTTGCTCTCCCAGTTTTTTATTTTATTTATTATTGTATATTTTTTAGAGCAAATCTAACCTTCACTATCCTAATTTAGCAAAAAAATACATTTTTTTCCAATCACACTAAGTTCCTCCATACCCTTGCCTACTTGTTTTTGAGAAACAGCAGCTTATATTTTCACTCCAATTGATTCTTATTCTACTCAAATTCAAGGTGGTTAATCAGATTTTTAAGAGCAATGTAGATGCCTTCTTGGTGAGTTTAACTGAATTAAAATTTGAAGCTTGAGCAGCATGTTCTTCCAATCGTTTTTACATTCCTTTCCTTGATGTTACCTTTATGATTACCTTTTAATTCCCTCTCTTTTCCCTGTCCAATCCAAGGGGATACTTTGATGCGACATGCTGGTTGGTATTTGGTATTTGCTTTGCCAGTGGTAGTTTTAATGATAACACATTTTCTTTTCCTCCCTATATTGCACGGTTCACACAATCCAATTCCAGTTTTATTTACTCTGGTCTGAGCGCCCAATTTGTTAAGTTTCCATGTTGAAAATCACTATGACCCCTTTTCCGAATTTTGATAATCACAAGACCTCAAGCCTTAGCTTAGAAAAGGTGACTATTTCTAAACCATATGTTGTTTCTGCCCTATATATATTATATTCTTTCCAACTATCCAAAATTTTCGTTCAATATACCTTGAAAGTTGCTCAAGAGGCTGTCCGGAATGTCGAGTCAAAAGACCTCTTTTATCTCGTTGTTCTACACGGTGCTTCTTGCAATGTAGTCTATATAAAATAAAAAAAATCTCCTTTTAATGTTTTTTTTCTTGGTTCTACACACGAATGTCTCCTTTCAATAGATAGATCATAACTGCATTTTCTCCGAATGAGATTCTTGTAGTCCTGCTCCATTGTTGAGAGTCTTTTACCATGAACTCTTCTTTCCCACTGAATTGCAGCCGTTATGCTTCATGTTTGGATTACCTTGGAAGTCTCAAAGCAAACCTGTTGCTTGACATTCATTTACATGACCATGTGGAGGCACTTTATGATCAAATTCGTAACAAAGCTCTCATCCAGTACACTCACCCGTTTGTGTCGGTTGATCTGAACATGATGGCCGATGCTTTCAAAACCAGTGTTGCGGGCATCCAGAAAGAGCTTGAAGCTTTGATCACAGGCAACCTAATTCAGGTCTCTTTTGATTTAAAACAAAAAAAGTAATCCTTGAAATATGCAGTAATCCTTGAAATATGCAGTCCTCGCAAGAAGCCCCTCTTAACTAATTTTAATTCAAAGACAGGCCCTGCCTTATACGGACTTTTTAGCAATAATTTTTAGCGACACATGTGGGTGTTTGCAGCAAAATGCATAGTTTGGTGAGTTTTTTTTTTTTGGCATTAAAATAGTGTGCAGGGGTTTCTTGCAGAAACTGCATAGTTCAAGTTTTTCGTTTTCTTTTATACTTTTGCATCTCGATTAGTAAATGCTAGAGGTTCACAGTTAATGTTGCATGAAACCTTTTTTTTTGCTTAATTTTTTTTCTGGAACAAGATGGCATGAAACATGGTTCTATATTTTTATCAAGCAGTCATTGATACTTCTTTTTATAATATGCTTTATCGAACTGTCTTTCATACTTCATATGGCTGCTATGATCACAATTATATTGATTGTTTGTCCCTTCAGGATAGATTGTATTAAGCGGATTATGATTTATAAATTAAGGTATATATATGTAAAATGAACTGATGTAATCCCCTTGAATTATATGCATTGTGACCTTCAAGGGTTAGAAAAACAGTCTCTGCCAGACCCTGCAATATCGGAAGACTCGTGCACTGGGTTTTCCCTTTGCAGTAAAGCCCTTTAGTTGTGCAAAGCTCCACTTCCGCTGCTAAAAACCACGATGTAGTTAAAAAAACTGTTCCCAGAAGGGAATATTTGGAATAAAAGGCATATTTCATGGAGCTTTTGTGCAAAAAATAGTGTAGAGGATTTCTTGCAAAAAAGGAAAAGAAAAAAGAAAAGCATAGTTGAGGTATATCCCAAACAGGGCCAATCTTCTTAGTCTCAGGTTCAGTTATCTAATGCTTTTATTGACCGAATCCCGTCATGTTAATTCTAGGCTCGGATTGACTCGCACAACAAAGTCCTGTATGCGCGACACGCGGACCAGAGGAACACTACTTTCCAACGAGTGTTGCAGACGGGGAATGAGTTCGATCGTGATGTCAGATCAATGTTGCTGCGAGCCAATCTCATCAAGCACGATTATAACATCAAGCAATCGAGGAAACTTTAAACTCTAGCAACCTACGACAATTAAGAACAACTGAGGGGTGCGTATGCGAATATATCATGTGGTGAATCTGCAGCTGAAATTTCTGAAGTGTAGCTGCTCTGCATGCTGGTGGTTTTTGTATTTGTTTTCGTGGCATTCAAAATATGTGTTCATGCAATGATATTAGAGAGGGAAGTGCTTATGCAACTATATTAAAGAAGTTGCTGTTTATAAATTCAGATTGAAGTTGCGGCGGTTATATATATATTTTCTTCAGTTTTTTTGTCCTAGTCTTCTTGTTTATTGCTACATTGTCGAACAGGGGCAACCATTTCTCAAATTGTGGTTGGCGAACCTTTTGAAATTTACAGACACAGGTCCCAATGTTTTCTTCGTGGCTGGTCATTGACATAATGCAAATTGCTTTTAAGTCATTGGTTCTTATCATTTTTGCTGGGTCATGCTTTTGGGACCATCTTCTTTGAATTTTCTTCAGAATCTAGTCTATGTTTGGTGAAATAATAAATAATCACTTGTATTAAATTCTGTTCATTATTTTGTTTAGAGTTATAAAAGTATAATATAGTTCCAACATTTACACTTCAAATTTTATAACAATAAATTTACTATAGGTGAATAATTTTTATTTCTTATCTAGTTGAAATTTATTTATGATATCATGTAGTTTAACCGAAGATATTGCGCTGGACAAAATGGAATGAAAAATATGATTCATGTCAAAGGCTTTGTTGAGTTGAGTTGAGTCGAGTAGAGTTGAGTATCTAGTTGAAATTTATTTCATCCCTTGCCAAATGGCATGTGAGCTGGGATCTGATTTTGGAACCTTTTATCAAACAAGATCAAAATGCAATGTTCGTCTTGATCATATGACCATCTCGAAAGGGCATTGTGCAAAATATTTTGCACAATGCTTAAGTGGCAAATTCAGCCATGCTTTGTGAGCCTCTGCCCATTTCAACCCATGATGGCCACCCTTTATTTATTCGCGGGCCAAAACTTGCTGCCTGTGGGTTCTTTGCGAGTTAAAGTTCTCTACCCATTTATGTGTTGTTCGCTCTCTCTGGTTGTTTTCTATTTGGTGAGGGCCCCAAGTCAATTGGTTCTTCCCAACATGGAGCATTAGAGTAAACCCTTCACCAAAAATGGGTAGAGGACTTTAACTCGCAAGGACCCACATACACATGTTTTAAGCCCCGTCCATATTTGGCTCAACCTGTTTTAAGCCCCGTCAATATTTGGCCCAACTTATCCGTCTACCAGGTCTACTTATGGTATATGAGGCAATCAAGAGCATTAAGCAAAATAGCATTTTCTAAAAAATGGTGTCTAATTTGAGAACAGATTTGTCACACTAAGCTTGATAGTCGGATGAGATGTGTGACACTCCAAATGTCGTACCAATAGTTCCCGCGACAGATGGCCATGAATCATGTGATAATTTAATGAAAGATCGAAATAATATTATTATATAATGTGTAAGTTCAATACTTTTCTACGAAATACATAACAAAATGATCTATAGAGCGTTTCCCTAGCTATTGAAGCCTTATTCATGCCTCCCCGAATTGGATGATAACCTAGGCTTGTCAATGCCGATTCTTAGGTCCGACACAGGGTATCACACTCCAGACGCATCGCCTAAAAGTTTTGTATATTGTGGAGCATGATGTTCAAATGTTGTCGGATCTACTGGAATTAACCTCACGTTTGATCGTGCATCGTTTCACTTGGGCCTTGCTGGAGTTGGAAGTAAAGAACCAATTGACTTTGGGCCTTATCCTACATGTTTGACATAAACTAATTAGTAAAATCAAAGCGAACCCACAACTTGATAAATGGGCACATACTACTCAACCCCTCTATGGTTACAACCAATAATGTCCACTCATCCTGAGCAACAATATATTAGTACGGTGCTACTGCAGCGTACGCTCTTGGGGCTAGGTTACGGGGATCAAGCTGCGGTACATGTAGCTCTAGGCGTATGACTTGAGCACGGTGGACGTCATATTTAGTCACCTTATACACATTAGGCACTTATGAGCCCATCATGTACTCCGCCCACCATGTATTATAGCCCATGTCCATGTTCATGTAAACATTGTCATTGTGGTCTCGCATGCAATGTCGAGTAGTAGCGGGAAAGGGGCAACTGGAAACTTAATGTGTTAACGTTTCCATCGATCCCCAAGTATTAATCGTGGATATAGTCTCCGATAGATAAAATATGGCGCTTTGACTACTAAGAATACAAGACTGCACCACCTCGTCTTGATTTAGGTGTTGGCTTCCCGCCATGGTTGCCACACCACCAATGGAATTGTCCTTTTCTCCACCAATTAGGACAAAATCAATGATTCCTTAGCCTAATGAAGTAAGAACTCACTATTTTAGTTAGTTTATTCCAAATCATTTACTAGTTTAGTTCATTATGGAATTGCTAGATTATTTTCCATTTCAGTGAAAAAAACATTTAATACCAATGGAATGAAGCTCTTTGAAACATCTGAAAAAGAAATCCGTTTTTCCATTTAGAGGGAAAAAAGATTCTAATTCTTAAGGTGAAAGTGCGAAAGCCACCAAATTTTAAATTACGAGATGATTCAATTAACTTCCAAAATATAATTCCTTTTAAAACTTAACAATTAAGTACTACAACTGTTAATTTCTTCCAAATTAAAATTAAACTAAAACAAATTGATGAATATTTCTTTAAGCACAAATTAAATTTAACCCAAGTTCTAAAAATTTACCTAACAATTACTATTCAATTTTTCACAAACTCAATTAACATTAATTTTACCAAATTAACCTTATGACTTGAATTAACTTAAACTTAAACTTACCCAAATATTTAATTAGCACCAAATTAAACAAGTGTGAGATTAAACCAAATTTTATCTTGGTTAGACCTAAGCATGCATTCTAAGTAAGTATTGCAAGATAAAAACAAACACAATCACACGAGGCCCGATGTACGAGGAAAACCCAAATGGAAAAACCTCGGACGACCCTTGTCTATAAGTCCACTAGGTATGGTAATTACAAATACAAGACAGATGACTTACTTTCTCAACTTGACTCCCTATAAGCCTTGACGCATCTTCTTGTACCAACCTCCGCCTATTCGACAACCACGGATTCCACCGCAGTCTCGAAATCCACCGATGGGGCTTTAGTCTCAGTCAACCCGTACACGAACTCTATCTCCGTATGGGAACACTGCAACAAACAAACTTCTTCTCCTTTGTGGGTAGATAATGAAAATCCAAACTTCTCCTTTATTGGGGTAGAGATGAACCTGGTGCCAAACAAACTCTCCAAGCAAAATATATATATGAGCCAACTTGGATTTAAACAAACATATGGGTGTATGTGTTTTGGTAGAATTTAATCCATGAAATCAAAAATACAAAACTTGAACTTTTGAGGAAAACCTTTTTGCTCTCAAAGTCTAAAGGAAAGTATGTCAAAACTTGGTTTCTAAAGTATTTTTCCCGCACATAAAGTCTGGTGAAAAGTAGTGGGTAAAAATGGAGGGAAAACTAAAAACTGCTCCAAACTGTCGATAAGTTGTTCGAACGACAATTCTCATTCAAACGACTTCGTTCTAACGAGTATCTAACGAAAATTCAGAGAAAGAACAAGGCAAAAGTTCGTTGGAAAAACTCGTTCGAACCTCGTTTTAACGAAATTTCGTTTGAACGAAAAAATTTCGTTCGAACGACATTTAAGAAAAAATGATTTTTTCTTTTAAAAAATTCCAAAAAACAATTTTCAAAATAAAAACTTATTTGTACTTTCACATACAATTAAAATAACACCCAAAAATATTTTTCAAGCTCCTATATATAAAATAGTGCATTCATACATTTTGAGACTTGGAACCTCAAATGTTGATGACGCAAAACGTGGCACTTGAAACCGACAATGATGAAACTATAAATTCTGGCCGCTACGTCTTCAATTCTTCAAACACGTCATAGACTTGATAGGTATAACATGAACATCTATCCTATGACTCAAATTGTTTTTTCCGGAATTAAGCCAGTACTACAAATTGACTCGATTGGAAATTTTCCCTTACATAAGGCGTGAGGGAGGGATGCATAATGTCGTTCCCCCGAAAAATAAAATTTTTCAATTGCTTGTTGAGCAAAGCATGAGGGAGACATACCATATAAATCGGTGCATAATTGGCGTACAAACCTCATAAAACCCTCCATGACAGAGTACACGTTGAATATGGCTACTTTTGAAAGAACTAGATGTGGAATGGCCAGTAAGAAAGGTTGATCAACTGTTAAATTGTCGCCCAACTATACAATGGGACGATTTATAGTGCTTGTTACCGAGGCACTTGTATTTCCCTAAAAGTAGTCTTGTCATGGTGTTTTAAGTGTCATGGCAAGGTTGCTCATGGCCATAAAGTTCCAATTGTTTTATGATTAAGTGAAATAGCATTGGGGCATTTTGTTCCTTTAGGGATAGTCTTATGCTGTAAGGAAAGATACTAAAGGGGAGGTTCTCCTTATATATAAGGTTTTATTAGTTAACCTCCTGTATTGATGCCATAATTAGACTTAACCCCTTTAAAGATGAAATATTTGATATAACCCCCACATGAATGAACAAACATTAGTCTCAATTAAAATCCCCCTAATGTGAATTTTGACTTATCCCATTAAAATTTCACAGGTACAAATTTCATCTTCTTATTCCCCATTTCACATTTTTAGCCAAATAAAGGGCCCTAACCTTAATTCCAAAATAAAACTATAACAATTCAAGAAGAACATACCCCATTATAATAAGAAGCATGTTATGTTATAATTTTTCAAAAGTACGTCAATATAAACATTAGTAGTTTTTTTTTTAATGAAAACTGATGTCCGTTCATTACTGGGGCTTTTGTTTACATATTTCATCTTTAAGGGGGTTAAGTCTAGTTATGAGATTAATACATGGGGTCATGTAAAGACCTATATATAAGGAGTAACTAAATTTTAGGGAGAGTATGGATATTATAGGTGGTAAAATCCTACTATAGTCGATTCAACACAATTGAATCGAGTAGAAACTAAAAATCAGTAGCACACAACACAATATATACGTAGTTCGAAAACGTGCCTATGTCCACGGGGTGTTTCTCTCTCTTTCTTTATTGATAAATTCTTCATAATAAAGCTTTGTAGCCTGAATGGTATGCAAGGGTTTGGCCTCCCGTTGAGGGTGACGCTGGTCGGTGATGAAATTTGATAACCCTTAAAAGCAATGGTCAGAGTATAACAACACTTGGTATTTTTAAATGAAAACTAACTTTATTATGCATGTTAAGATTAATGGACACATTTATAATTTGCCCCGATGTTCCAAGGGTATGTTGGTAACTTCGTGCTGTTTAATGAAAGGGCGGCAACTTGTGTAGCCTCATTTGGGGTCGTGTCTTGCTAATGATGATTTTATTTCGGGAGTTGATCCTTGACAATTTGAAACCCGTTCCATTCTTCAGTTTTTTAAAACCATCTTTGAGTTCTTTGCCTTCTTCATTCATTACAAGTCTTCTCCTCTCATTTTCCTTATTTCTCTACAACTTTTCTCTCCATTTCCCTGTCATTTTTTCTTTTTTGAGTTACGAAAATGGTTTACCCAGTTAGTGAAAATTCCATAGGAGAGTTTAGGAGACGTTTCTCCATCCTCAAGTGGGTAAAGGTAGAGTTTAGGGAAAACCCAAGGATGACTGTAATGTTGAGGGAAGACATCGTATTTTCTCATAATTCATAGCTGAAGCTGTCATAACCTTTCCTCCGAACCAACTCTTCTTATAGTTTTGTGAATATTATAATATAGTCCTTGTCCAATGTACCCCAAACACTTGAAGGATAGTCAATGGGGTCAATAGTAGAAATGGGTTGTACCAAACTCAGTTAGGGATCCCAGAGATCCGGTACCATTACATGTGGGTACGAATGAATCATAATATCTCATATATGAAGGTGATGAAGGCAGAGAGCGTACTGGTTATGAACTTTCTTGATTCCAATAAAGATTATTGGTCTCACGATTTTGTTGTGAATGAATATGAACAACCACCCATTCCTAAGGGTGAGAACCCTAGAGGGGCTACAAGTGCTCCACTGGGGGACACGAAATAGGTTGCACGTTGTTTTTAGTTATCCTCCATTTAGGTCGACCATGTCTTGTACGATTCTTTATTGATGTTTTCCTTTTTTGTTTTGTGCAGAAGCTTCCAAGGGGAAAGAGACCGACCAAGTACACATCAGTTTTGACAAATTGAGAAAGGTCTGAAAACATAGCAAACCCCTATCTGCTGGTGCCCAGGATACAAGGCCGACTTCGCTCTTGCTGAATTACACTTGCACCACTACTTCATTTGTTCCTAGACTGGTAGATAAAAAAACCTGAAATCCATGTTTTTTTAGTTGTGATGAGTCTTCAAATGCGACTACTTCGGACTTCTTTGAGCTTGTAGATATCGCCTTGATCCCTATCGTGGTTCTATCTACTTCATAAGAAGAGATTTCGCCGAGAAAAAGGATCCCAACATGCTGGAGGAATTTGATACCCACACTTCTCCAAAATCCTAATCCTCCAAAAGGAAGGAGGTTGGGGTTCCATCCGACCTAGAAAATATAGGGGTTCTCCATACAAATCGCAAGCCTAACTTGCGAAGAATAAAATGACTGAAACCTATCTTGCTGCTGTTGCTTTGTCCACCAAGAAGGTGGATGCCCCCGGTAAGGGTAAAAGTCCTGCCATCAAGTCAATGGCCGAAAATTTTGATTTGCCCCCTTCTTATTGAAGGGGGGCCTTATTGCAGGCCGACAAAGAAGTGGTTGGTAAATTGTCAATCGACCAGCTGGTCTCCCAAAGAGCTGGAGTTAACCAAGATGAAATCTAAAAATGAGCAACTGGATAAGACTATTGAGGAGTCTTTTCAGATCTTATTTGAGTCCTTAGAGTCCTAGGACAATTCTTACAATCAGGGGTGGGGCTACACCTTCATCTGGGCCAAGAAATAACTAGACTACCTTCGTAAGTCCTCCTTTAAGAAAGGATGAGACGAGGCCTTGGTCAAGGCTGAAGTCCCTTCTGAGTATACGTTCTTCAGTGAGAACCATCCAGGTTCTCCTCCAAAATTGGATGAAGATAAGGATGAAGCTTCAAGCGGCGTCCAGGGAAAGAAGGGAGCCGAGCAAGTAAAAGAGGACCCGAACCCGAACACGGGTGTGGCTGAACAAGATCAGGTGAAATAGAAAGAAGGTCAAGCTAGCTATATTAGCCTAGGACTTCTTATAGTTTGTATTGCCTATCTTTTGATTTTTTGAGTTGTAAGGGTTTTCACAACTTTAGATTTCAATGAAGAAACTTAACATTTTTGGCCTTGTCGTATCTTGCTCGAGTATTTTTTTATTGTTGGTGTATGCTTGCTTTACCTCTCATTTCTGAATGCGTATTCTTTTTTGATCTTTGTAGTATATTAGCAACGTGGCACCGATGTCAATAGCCCAGAAGAATGAAGATTCGGACCTCATCCATGGTTGGGATGTTCATGCGCGAGGTGATGAAGCATTTTTGTCTGTATACACAATACAGAAGACATAGCTACATACATCTACATAATACACACAACGACAATGTATACACATCTACATACATATACACAATACATAGACGTATATACACACACATACATATATACACACACGTATAAACACACACAATACACACGCACACACATACGTATTTACAGTAGACACACAAAAATATGCACACACACACGTATTTACCATTGAGATTAAGATTGAGAGAAGGTATACCGCCGAAATTATCGGATAGAGGGAGGGAAAAATAAGGGTTTAGAAGTTTTCGAGGGAAATGAAAAATTGTTATGCATTTTTTAAGTATGAAGACCATGGTCACGGCTTGGGTCCGTGACCATATGACGTGACCCCTTTATTTTTTACATGTGAACGTGGAAATAAGGACATGGTCACGACCCAAAGCCGTGACCACAAACCTCAATACACAGGGATATGGTCACAACTTAAATTCATGACCATATCCTTGTGTAATGAGGTTTGTGGTCACGGATAAGGGCCGTGACTTCTTCCCTGACTAAAATTGGAGGGAAACTTGGTGCCATAATGGTCACGAATGGGTCAGGGTCTAAAGCCATGATCCAAAGGATTTAGGGTCTAGAGTCGTGACCACACACAAGACGACCCATGACCACACAGAGTCATGGATTTGGTCATGCCCATTTTGATTGTGGTCACGATTTTAGTCCGTGACCAGCTAGCCACCGCTAAAATTCATGACCCCTTATCCGTGACCATTTTCGGTATTTGGTGTAAGGGTTTTCCCAACTTTAGATTTCAATGAAGAAACTTATCATTTTTGGCCTTGTCGTATCTTGCTCGAGTATTTTTTTATTCTTGGTGTATGCTTGCTTTACCTCTCATTTTTGAATGTGTTTTCTTTTTTGATCTTTGTAGTCTATTATCAACGTGGCACTGGTGTCAATAGCTCAAAAGAACGAAAATTCAGACCTCATCCTTGGTCGGGATGTTCATGCGCGAGGTGATGAAGCATTTTTGTCTGTTCGATAAGAACTTCAAAAAAATGACAAGTGATTATGGCGAGCATACCCGTGGTGGCTTATCATCGGGACAAGGTCAAAAATTTCAGAGACATTGCTGGTCTTCTGTAAGATAATAACAATTCTCTAAGGGAAAGCTCGGCAGGGCCGAGTAAACAAAACCAGATGATCAAGCGAAGCCTTAAATAAAAAGTGATGAGATTCATATATCATTTTCATTATGAACCTCGTGTAGTCTGGTCAGAGGGATACCGTGAAGGTTGGATGGATGACCTGCCTCTATTGGATGAAGCCAAGAAGGTGGCTTATAAACATGGGTGACTGAACGCTCTAGCCATCTTGAGAGTTCCCGATGACTCCTAATTCTAGTTTTTGTATGGGGTTGACTGCCCATTTGTTCAACTTCCTTCTTGGAAGTGAGGAATCATGGATTCCTATAGATTCCATTCCATTAAAGTTGATCAGGGATCAACGAAGAATTTTTTCCTGACCCAGATGATGGTCACCGTGCTATAATGACTGTCGAGCTGAATCGTTGAAGATGAAATATCAGTAGTTATTTTTATATTTAAGATTTTGTAACTTATCGATCTGGATTTTTATAATTAAGTGAATATGAATGGAATTATCGAGTCAATTTCATGTCTTGCATTTTCTCATTTTCTATGCCGAATATGTTTTTATTAGTTGCCTTGCCTTTTAGGAAAAGTGTCATTCACCTGTTCATGGAGCAATCCACTGCTTCAGAATTTTAGCCGACTAAAGTTGGGACACTTAGTGCCTATGGATCTCCCATAGGTCTTCTTCTTTCCTCGACAATTCTTGATGTTTTTTAATTTATTAGTGATGAAAACATGTAACCTTAAGATAATATTAATTGTAATCTCACTAAGGCATTTAAACTGGCGATGAGAACTTGATCGGACAAATTTGAAAAAAAAATTATAATGATAATGACTTTGCCATAATGATAACCTGTAATGAACGATGTTATCCTGCCATTGGGAACGATAACAAAACTAATTGCATTAATGAACTTTAAATCATCTAAGAAGTTGTAATAACCGAAACTTATCACTTGAATAAAATAAAAAAGTGTCAAAATTAAAATCTCTTAAGGTTGACCGCATTCTAGGCCTAGTTATCTCCTTGCCCACTATTGTTTTGCACATGGTAGGATCATTGGAGGTCGTTTCTGGTGACTTTGAATGGTCCTTCCCACTTGGGACCTAATTTTCCATTTGATGTCTTCCTCGCGTTGCCGATAACCTTTTTTAGAACGTAATCTTTGACCTAGAACTTCTTCGGATTGACACCTTTAATGTACTACTTGTCCAATTGCTATTAGTAGGAGGCTAGTTTAATAAAGGCCTGCTCTCTTTTTCATCATCAAGGTGGAGCTCAATCCTTATGATTTCTTCGTTCACGAATTAATCAACAGGGAGCATTCTCATGGTCGGAATGCCGACCTCCAGTGGAATTATGACTTCCATTTTATAAGCCAACGAGAAGGACTTTTACTTAGTCAACCTCCTAGGCGTTGCTCGATATGCCCAGAGGACATGAGAAGTTGATCCACCCACACACCTTTTTCTTTCTTTATCTATTGAGCACTATCTTATTGGAAGCCTCTGCTTGTCCATTGCTTTGGGGGTAGGCCACCAAGCTGTAGTAGTGCATGATATTGTGACTGTTGCAGAAGTCTTGAAATGGTATATTTTGAATTTGGGTTCCATTATCGTTAATGATTATTCTTGGAATACCAAAACAGGTCATGATATTCCTCAAGATAAAACTGATCATATAGCAAGAGATACTTCCGATTTCCTAGTGGTGTAGGTAGGGGACCCACAATGTCCAACCCCATTAAGCAAAAGGCCACAACTTGGTTAGTCACTTAAGGTGGTTGGTTGGTTGGTGAAGCATGTGCGATAATTCTTGACATTTATTGCACTTATTGATATATGAGACTGTATATTTTTTCATGCAAGGCCACCATTAACCTTCTTTTATGGACATGAATGCCAAAGACCTTCCCCTAACATGACTCCCACATATTCTTTCGTCTAGCTCTTATAGCACGCGATCGACATCGATTGGATGCACACACAGGAGGTATGGATATGTGAAAGTTAACTTGTAAAGCTTCCCCTCAGGTGAGCGGTAGAACCGAGCAACGTTCACCTTGTTCTGATGGGATTTCTTCTTATCGGCATACAAAGTATCCTCTTACGGGTATGCTATCCCCGAGGAAACTTTTGGATATATACTTTCTTAAACTTGAAGACCAAGTCCTCTGCGACCCATATGTACGCTAACATGCGTTCATCTCTAGCGTTATAGTTTCCTGATACCTGATTAGATTCCAACCTCGAGTCACAAAAGACTTCATGGTAACTTGAGCCAAGTGATATGGACTTCTTCAATCCGACGATGAGGGCTTTGTATTCGGCCTCATTGTTGGATGCTTCAAAGCCAAGTCTATTCCTTGCTCGAGCATGATTTCTTATGGAGTTATAAGTACACTTACCACCCACTCCTTCCCCTTTCGAGTTGGAAGCCCCGTCGACATAGAACGTCCACTTGTTGAGTCGGTTAAACTCTCCAACAATAACTTGGTCGGCGTGTTCCCCTTTATCGGGCTCCTGCCCTCCGGAGACTCAGCGATGAAATCTCCTAACACATGCCCTTTGATCGCAGTTCTTAGTTGATAATAGGTGTCAGCCCCCCAGTTGCACCGACTATTTGGACATCCGTCCAGAGAGGTCAACTTTTCTGAGGGTTGTCTTGAGTAGAAATGAGGTGATAACTATGACTTAAAAATAGTGTTTCAATTTCCTTATGGTGATCACCAGAGAGTAAGCTGATTTCTCCAGAGGAAGGTAACATTTCTCGGCATTCAATAACGTCTTGTTAACATAATAGATTGTGGCATAGTGCCCCTCTTTCTCGCACATTAAGGTCGAGCTAACTGTGTGGTCGGATATTGCGAGATGTAATACTACACCAAACTGGGCGATTGGTCATAGACTTTATCCCTGACCAGGAGGCGTGGGTCGCGAATTTGGTCCGTGACCAAATCGGGCGTAACCAATTTCTGTTATCACGGCCCATAGCCCCGACCCCCTTCATAAACCTAGTCATGGCCCAAACCCGTGACCATCACCGAATTAAGAAAGCATTTGGTTATGGCCCATAGCCGTGACCATGTTCTCTGTACAATCAAACTTGGTCATGACTTAAAGTCGTGACTATTATTCTTACGATTAATATTCGTCACGGCTCTGGACTGTGACTATATTTACTGTAGATATCAACTTAGTCATGACTTTGTGCCGTGACTATATTTTCTGTAGATATCAACTTCGTCACGACTTTGGGCCGTGACAAGATGTAATAATAATAAAAAGAACCCTCGAATCGGGAGGCTAAACGATCAGTTGCTGCAAGTGCTCCTTGACTGACCTCACGGGGCTCCCGTGCTCTTATATTGGGGGTCCCGTGACCACGTGGTCACGGGACTCGTGTAGGCATTCTGAAATCTGGGCCGTGCTCCCAAACCGGGGGTCCCGTGACCACGCGGTCGGTTTGTGAGGGCTACGTTGTTCCCGAGCGAGGTGTTGGTACCGTCCATGGGGCCGTTTGGGGGGCATTGTGGGGTTTCGGCCCCTGATGGAACATTTTCAAGCCTAAGTGTGGATATTCTCTGTTTTGAGTTGTGCTCTCAAATCGAGAGTCCAGTGACCACGCGGTCGGTTCGTGCGGGCTATATTGGACCCGTATGGGTTGTTGGCACCACTCACCGGGGGGGGGGGGGGGGGGAGGGGGGTTTCGCACCCCAACGGTACGTTTTCAAGCCTAAGTGTGGGTATTCTCTGTTTTGGGCCGTGCTCTCAAACCGAGGGTCCCGTGACCACACGGTCGGTTACTACGAGTTACATTGGTCCTGTGCAAGGTGTTGTCGCCGCTCACGGGGACGTGTGTGTGGGTGGGTGGGGGGGGGGGGGGGGCTAAGGGGTTTCGCCCCCCGACAACATGTGTTCAAGCCTAGGTGTGAATATTCTCTGTTTTGGATCGTGCTCTCAAACCGAGGGTCCCATAACCACGCGATCGGTTCGTGCGGGATACGTTGGTCCCGAGTGAGGTGTTGGCGCCATCCACGGGGCCGTTTGGGATGGCGTTGCGGGGTTTCACCCCCCCCGACGACACGTTTTCAAGCCTAAGTGTGGATATTCTCTGTTTTGGGTCGTGCTCTCAAACCGAGGGTCCCGTGACCATGCGGTCACTTCATGCGGGCTACCTTGGTCCCATGCGAGGTGTTGGCGCCGATCACGGGGCGGGGGGGCTAAGAGGTTTCGCCCCCTGACGACACGTTTTCAAGTCTAAGTGTGGATATTATCTGTTTTGGGCCGTGCTCCCAAACCGGGGGTCCCATGACCACGCGATCAGTTCGTACGGGCTACGTTGGTCCTGAGCGAGGTGTTGGCACCGCCCAAAGGGCCATTTTGGGGGCGTTGCGGGGTTTCGCCCCTCGACGACACGTTTTCAAGCCTAAGTGTTGATATTCTCTATTTTGGATCGTGCTCTCAAATCGAGGGTCCCGTGACCACACGGTCAGTTTGTGCGGGTTACGTTGGACCCGTGCGAGGTGTTAACACCACTCACGAGACCGTAGGGGTCTAAGGGGTTTCGCTGGTCCAAAGACTGGTCCAGCGGAGCCACGTAGTCTCCCGTGAGTGAATCCATGTCTATTTACAACTATATCAAGTGTTCCCATTATTGATTTTAGATGGTGGAGTTCGACTTTGTTGATTAGAGTGAGCGGTAATGTTTGTAAGGGATTAATTTCAGGGTGCAGGGAACTCAACATTACAAGGTGGCCTCACATGAAGATTAACGCTTGACAACCCTCGATGAGGGTTGTCAAGCTCTTAATCTTTCTGTGAGGCCACCTCTTTTGTTCATAATGGTAGGGCCGGGCTGCTACTACAAATTGTTCAAAACGTTAGGGCTATTATCGAGCCATCTCAGTAGAAACTGCTTCCCCATCCTTCGTCTCCTGAGCATAAGTTGAGTTTCGTGTGAGGCCACCTTTGAGTTCCTTAGATTGTCCTATATTGGTGGTTCTTGATGAAGGCTACACTCCCCGTAATGAGAGGATTCGTATTTGGAAGACTTTATCAAACTCCAAACGGGAAAACACATCATATTATCTGGGACTCCTTTCCATAACAATTTCAATGAGCTTTACAACATGCTGCATTTGGCAAGGCCAGAAAAGGCAAATTTTCTTGTCAAACATGCCTTTTGAGGGCGAAAACCAAAAACACCTCCCAAACGGTCCCGTGAGAGGTGCAAACACCTCGCACGGGATCAATGTAACTCGCAGGAACCGATCGCGTGGTCACGGGACCCCTGGTTTGAGAAAATGATGATAATTTGAGAAAATCCACACTTAGGTTTGAAAATGTGCCGTTAGAGGGTGAAACCCCTTAGCGCCCCCCAAGCCCTTTAGGGGAGCGATCACCGCGTGCGGGACCAATGTAACTCTCAGGAAACGATCACGTGGTCACGGGACCCCCGATTTGAGAATACGATGATTGTTTGAGAAAATCCACACTTAGGCTTGAAAACGCGCCGTTAGAGGGGAAACCCCTTAGCACCCACCCTACAACCCTTAAAGAAGTTTGAACACCTCGCACGGGACCAACGTAACTCACAAGAACTGACCGCGTGGTAAAGGGACCCCTGATTTGAGAATGTGACGATAATTTGAAAATATCTAGAATTAAGTTTAAAAACATGCCGTTAGAGGGCGAAAACCCAAAGCATTATCCCGTACTCCTTATAACATACTATCCAATAGCAAGCCAACAACCAATAATTATCCAACAGCCAAACCAAACCAAACAAATAATTATCCTGTACTCCTTCTAACATACTATCCAACAACCAATAATTATCCAACAGCCAAACCAAACAAAACCAATAATTATCCCATACTCCTTCTATCATCTAAAAAATTTAAAAGATAATGCATATCAATTATATAACTACTTCAGTTAAAGTAAAGAGTACCCGATTCTTGCGATCCAAGAAGGCCATTAATTAGAGTCCTCTGAATGTGTGATTGGACCAAATTGATCCTGGAGCCCCCAACGTATTCTTTTACATGTACATTTGTTGACTAGTTTCTTTAATACAATCTTCATAAAATCAAGCTAATTTAACTTCATTTTATGAACACTGCATCAATGAAACTGATCAACAAATGTATATGTATAGGAACACGTGGAAATTGAGCTGGTTCAATTTGATCCAATCACAAACTCAAATGACTCTATTCTCAAACTTAGCGTCTTGTGAAAGTAACTAAATATTCGACTGAGCATAACATATTATTGAAAGTTAACTTACATAAATCATATTAAACATTCGTAGAAGTAAAAAACATTCATACATCAAAGTAAAGCGCTAATACAATGTCAATATCCAAATATGATACAAATAAGATTGACAAGGTTAACATAATATTTTGATACTCAATCTTCCTTAAAATAAACTAAAAGATCCTTCAAATTAGGGTTGTCATCAAGAGCTAACTGGAACTCTTTTGGAGCCTTCAATGCATCCACTTCAGTAGTCATACCCTTTAGTGCATGCACAATAATAGTCTAATTGCCATCGTTTATGCACTTCGAGTAGAATACCTTTTTTACGTTCTGAAAGGCACAAATATAAGGCTCGTCGACTATGCGATCTTTATTCTTCAGCTTTGATAAATCTACCATAATAAATCTGGAGTCAGGATCAGCTTTGCGAGCTTTTGTAGTATCCTCCACCTTTATCCAATCACTATAGAATACGGTTTCTTTGAAATCTAAGTAATCAAGTTCTACGATTTGTTGGACTATCCCGTAATAGGTTAGCACTGTATTCTTTGGATTTTTATCACTTGTGCTAGCAATATAGGTGGTAAAGGCAGAAATTGATATTCCACTATTTTGCGTCAATTTTTTTCCTCATATGGATATGAAATGAAATCAAAACCGTTGGTGCGAAATTTATTAAACTCTTTTGCACGAAAAGAAGGGCCTTTTTCTAGGCGTGCAAGTCTGGAAGAGACATCACCTATTTTTAGAAGCTGCATTTATTAATGAATTTGTATTAGGGCATATTTTTATCACACAAGAATAAATAACCGCACACAAAAGATGTGAAATTTACCTCTTTTGATACTCATGCCCTAAAATCAGTTGTCATGCAATTTCTCCTTTGATGTTGGGCAATTTCATTCTCGTACTTCCTACGGGTAAATTGTAGAGTTTTGACCGTAAAATATAAAATACATATAATCAAAGAAGAATAAATTCAATAGATACTCACCCTCTCCATTCTTCGACTTCATCTTGCGATTCAAAGACATAACGAGCTGCTTGCTCGTATTGTATATTTGTGAGTTTCACATCTATAGGGTTCCCAAACGGTAATTCGTCCTTAAACTCGTCAAGCTCCTCGATCACTCATCCTCTACGATGATTGAACCTCCTTACCTCTTGTTCTGGCATATATTCCCTAGCGTATAACGATGATTCCACAATTACGTATTCTTTAGCAATTGATCCTCCAATATACAATGTATTCTTTATGTAATCTTCGAAGGTTTTCATCAAGCACTCAAAAGGATACATCCAGCGATACCTAACGGGACCACATAATAAAGCTTCATCGTATAAATGCACACGCAAGTGGATGCCGATATCGAAGAACGACGCAGGAAAATATTTCTCTAATACACAAACTGCCTCGGCTAAAGTTAATTTTGCAGCTCTAATGTGCCTTTTGTTTACCACTTTTGCACAAACTAGGGTAAAACACAAACTGATTTGCATAATTTCCCGATGGAGATCTTTGTGTTTAGAGAAGAAATGCCGAAACAACAAAGGTATTAATTGGATGATTACATGCCGGTCGTGAGACTTGCACTGTTTTAAGTCATTTGCTTGGTAGTTTACGACCCTGCGTAAATTCCCAGAATAACCAGTTGGAGTCTTAAAGTTGAACAACGTGTCTAAGAGGATCTTCTTCTCACTAGTAGTCAAAGTGAAAGAAGCCGGAGGGGTCATGTTGTAGGATCATTTTTTAACCAAAGTTTCTTCTTTAGCTTCATATCCTGTAGATCTCGGCTGGCCCTCTCTTCATCTTTGGAATGATATCCACCCAGACATGTTCCTATCAGATGTTGTGAAACATTATTCTTTGTGTGCAGCGCATCAATTACATTCCTTACACGATGATCTTTCCAATACGACAAATAAAAAAATATTGATCACCTGGACCATGGTTTTGCTTTAGTAACTTGGGGTGTTTGCCTACGTACCAATTACTCGCAGTCGTCGCCTTCTCCTCGATCTACTGACCAGAAAACCGAGCAGGTTGCATCCAGCGCTCGTGACCAATATGATAAAAGTTAGACTTGTCATTCCAGAAAGGGTGACTGGTCGGCAGAAATCTACGATGACCCGTGTAACTCATCTTACTACTATGTTGTAGACAAATTGCTTCATTTTCCTCCCCACATATGTGACATCCATAATAACCATGAACATTACAACCGGACAAGATCCCATAAACAGGAAGGTCGTGGATCGCCCACATCACCATTGCTTTAAGTGTGAACTCTTCACCCTTGTGAGAGTCAAACACCGTCATGCCTTTATCCCACAACTCTTTAAGTTCTTCGATTAATGGTACTATGAATATATCAATATCATCACTCAGAGACTTTGACCCAAGTATCAATAAAGATAATAATGTGAATTCCTTTTTCATTCATAGAGTCAGAGGGAGACTTAAAGGCGCCATGAGAACTGGCCAATAACTTTGACTAGTACTTAAATTATCGAAAGGGTTAAACCCATCAGTTGAGATTGCAAGACAAACGTTGCATGTTTTTTTTGCAAATTCATGGTGTCGTGCATTTAAAATTTGCCAAACGAGTGAATCAACCAGATGGTGCATTAAATTCCCACCCACCTCGCATTGAGCGTGCCATGTCATGACCTCCACTATCCATGGTACAGTAAAAAAATGTTTTACCCGTGACACAAGTGGAAAATACTTCAAAACCATTTGTGGGACTTGCGAGCTCTTTTGATATTTTGCTGGTTTGTCATTTACCTTCTCACAAACGACATATCTAGGCTCACCACATACTGGACATTCATCATTCTCTCAGCGTTCGTTGCGATACAATATGAAATCATATTTGCATGCATGAATAGATTTATATTTCAATCCCAAACCCTTTAAGCTCTTATTCATGGTAGGATAATTGTCTGGTAATGTGTTCTCTTTTGGGAGAATTTCTTTAACCCACTTAAGAATTCTAGTTACGCTGTTCCCAGACAAGCCAAATTGACTCTTCAAATTATGCAAACCAATCATTGCATATAATACCGAATGATCTTCATCGCAATATTTATACAACAGTCTAGACACATCGGCTTTCAACCGTATATATTCTCGATCTCCTGGTAGTTCAGTATCAAATTCTTTATTGTGCGCATTATCTGGTTGGTGGTTTTGGTCGTGGTGGACTCCGTAAGCATCGTCAATTAGGTCGGTTAATGGACGATGTATTGACGAATCATTTACTAGTTCCACTCGTTGGTGTTCTATTACGTGGTTGGTTACCGATAATTCTTTGGGAACATAAGGTACATGTTTTTCACCATGGTATGTCCACTTGTTATAATCTTGACAAATTCTCCACATTATTAAATGTAACTCAACAGCTTCTAAAGATTTATATTTTTCGTTTATACAATGGGTGCACGGACACGTAATCTTCTCACTTTTAAGTTTCTTAAAAGCGTATCTAATAAATTCTTGAGCACCTTTAACATAACTATTAGCTATTCTGTTAGTCTCCCCCATCCACTCTTTGTTTTGTGGAATATCCATTTAATAATCTTCAAATTGCAGTCCTGTGTTAACATGATAAAATAAATATCATGTTGCATAAATATTATGTTGCATAGTAAAGCATTAATATATTATCAAAGCAAAGCACTAATATAGTCAACAACGCATCAATTAATCAAACTATGCAATAACTTAAATACAAGAACACGCCAATCAACGATACTACACAACCACTTAAACTCAAATTAAATAAATTTTTCTATTGATATTATTACAACATAAGAAAAATATTACTACATCTTCATCAGGCGATAAACTAGCCAAGTGGTAACAGAGTCTACATAATTTTTCAAAAAATTTCCTTCTCCACTATTGACGTGCGTTGGAACAGTTTCACAACCCTAATATACTGTATCAACCACGATATGACACTCACCCTGCTACAAAGGTCTATTATATACTAAAGTTCCTACGACAGTGGACATGAGCGTGCAGATCCCAGCGATAAATTTATCGCTCAGGTCCTGTATATAGTATTTCTAGCCATAGTCACTGTGGGTTATTGACGATGATCCAAGACCTGTGCCATGCTGAGGAGATCAGAAAGGGAATGTTGAAGGAGGAACTAAAATCTGTGGGGGGAATGGAGAACGAGGAAACTTTTGAGGAATCTATGGAATATGTGGAGGGAAACCGGGATGCATTAGGGTCTGCAGGGGCATACGATTGGTTAAAAGGGACACAATCTGTGGAACTTTATCATTTACTCCTCCCAATTCATTTCGAAACCCCATTATATCCCCTTCAGTCCTAGATTGATGTTCATCGTTGGAAGCAAAATGCTTATTAACAGAAGAAAGCTCGTCCACGAGAGGTGCGGTGTGTTTGAATCTTGTTTTTGACATATGCGACCCCAAACCTCTCGTCCTCCCTCTGTGGTCCTTCCCAAAGGTTTGTGCGCTGGCATCATTGTCAATGTCGTCGAACGGGCTTGAATCTGACTGACTACTAGTAGACTCTATTGATTCTAGAGTCTTGGCCAAATGAGGGGGGAATTTACTATCTTTGTCTCGTTTATGATGCACGTACAAGTTGTACTATTCGGTATCTTTCCTTCATCTGGGCTGCCTTTCGTAACGGTCGTCCACTCGTTTTTTAAATCTTCATAAGATTTCGAGCCAAGTCGATGGACATAAGTTCTGCTTGTTTTTCTCCCTTTGCAGCATTTTGGAGTCCTTCACCTCATTCTCTAAAAAATCATTCCATTGAAAGACTGGAATCTCAACTTTCGAAGGGACTTTGTCTTTGAGCACCAAAATGTCGGAGCTCGATGCTCCCTTAGGGAAATGATTCTGCCTAAGGTTTCTCCGATATGTTCGGAGTTGTTCAACAACCCAAGAAAGCACCTTATTTTTTGAGTTGGGGGAAAATGAAAATCGTTTGCTGAGTTACTCGTAGATGTCATCTTTAATAGCTTTATCTATGAGGTTCCAATTGTCAGCTCCTCCCACTCCCATATTCATTTTTTCAAGGGCAAACACTGGGCTTTAAACTGTTGAACGTGATTCTTAACCCCCGTGGATTTCCCAATAAATAGAACCCAATGCGCTTCTTCTTAACTGACCTGGCAGTTTCAGGAGCGTTGGGCGTGTTTGTTGGATTAGTGGGAGTACCTTGCCTCCCGCAACTCAGAGTAGGGGAGTGAACATAATTTGGAGTAGGGGAGTGAACAGTTTGTGTAGTTGAGTATTGCTCAGCAATTGGTGATGAGAATTATTCTTGTGGTTGTGTCACGTTGTTGGTTGGAGCGTTGCTTCCATTACCACCCGACATTATCTACAAAAATCATAACAGTTAAATGTCTATCTATAATAATAGATGCATAATTTCAAAGTTCAATATGAAAATATAACTAACAAAATAATTTTTTTTCCATATATTATAATCTACCTGTTCATGGTAAAACTTTAACAAAAGTTCAATGTATCTGATCTCCATCCATTATGTATTTGTTTTTAAAAACCTATGGATTTTTGCACATGGCCAATTAGAAGGAAGCGTATCTATATTGGATGCATAGATGTCAACAATATGAACTCGAAATCTCTCCCTCTTCAGCCTATTGGCATGATTGAGTTTGACGTGCATATGTCGTGAGACATCACAGTCTTCGTCAATGATCTTTGTACGTAATTCTATCCGTAATGGGTGAATTTTTTTTTTGCCTTCTCTAACAGCTTAAGCAAGGTCAGTGGTCTATCGGGATTATATACGCGATATATATATTGTACAGCTTTATCCCAACATTGTGGTAGGAAAAATAAAATACGATCGAACAAGTACTCTTGCTGGAGATGAACTCCACGGTTTACAAGGTAGTTAAATTGTTCGATCTTCCTATTCCCATACCAATAAAATGGATTACCCACTTTATGAGGCTCAATAATGAAAGATGTACGCATGAGGTCCAATTGCAACCTTTCCCACTCTTGTTGCCATTTACTAGCATCGTGACTCATTTTTTCTGAGAAAAATGAACGAGGGCGTGATTATAATTCCTATAAATAATGGCTCCAATGAATCATTAATGAGTTATTATGTACGAGGGCGTGTATATGATTCCTATAAATTGTGGCTCTAATGAATCATCAACCATTAATTTATTAGGTTTTGAATACCTACTTTTTTCATTTAAGCCAACAATCCCTAAAATTAACCCATAAACATTGCCCCTACAATTAATAGATTATGCATTTTTGGGACTTAATTTAAATGGATATGTATATTTTTATATTTTAACCCTAAAATTAATCCTATAATTAATCCCGAATTTAGCATCAATATTAATTGAGATGTATATTTTTATATTTCAGCCCCAAACTTAAACGAACAATATCCATTAAATTAAAATTTGCCCTAGTTTGAAACTTAAACCAACAATATCCATTAAATTAAACTTTGCCCTAATTTGAAACTTAAACCAATAGTAGTAATATTTTTTTCTATAATACACACACACATACACATTTACAGTATGCACAATACATAAGACACAGCTACATACATATACACAACACACAATGATAATGTATACATCACTACATTCATATCTGTATACACACACACACACACACACACACACATATATATATATATATACACACACATATACACTTACACACACATACACATGTATTTAGAGTATAGACACACAGAGAAATATGCACAGACACGTATTTACCTTTGAGATTGAGATTGAGAGAGAGCTTGAGATTGAGAGAAGGTATACAACAGAAATTGCCGGAGAGAGGGAGGGAAAAATAAGGGTTTAGAAGTTTTCGAGGGAAATGAAAAACTGATATGCATTTTTTAAGTATGAAGACCATGGTCACGGCTTAGGTCCGTGACCATATGACGTGACCCCTTTATTTTTTACACGTCAGCGTGGAAATAAGGACATGGTCACGACCCAAAGCCGTGACCACAAACCTCAATACACAGGGATATGGTCACAACTTAAATTCATGACCATATCCTTGTGTAATGAGGTTTGTGGTCACGGATAAGGGCCGTGACTCCTTTCCTGACTAAAATTGAAAGGAAACTTGGCGCCATAATGGTCACGACTGGGTCAGGGTCTAAAGCTGTGACCCAAAGGAGTCAGGGTCTACAGCCATGACCATACACAAGACGACCCATGACCACATAGAGCCATCGATTTGGTCATGCCCATTTTGATTGTGGTCACGGTTTTAGTCTGTGACCAGCTGGTCACGGCTAAGAGCCGTGACCATTTCCAGTATTTGGTGTAAGGCTTTTCCCAACTTTAGATTTCAATGAAGAAACTTATCATTTTTTGGCCTTGTCATATCTTGCTCGAGTATTTTTTCATTCTTGGTGTATGCTTGCTTTACCTCTCATTTTTGAATGCGTTTTCTTTTTTGATCTTTGTAGTCTATTATCAACGTGGCACTGGTGTCAATTGCTCAAAAGATCGAAGATTCAGACCTCATCCTTGGTCGGGATGTTCATACACGAGGTGATGAAGCATTTTGTCTGCTCGTCAAGAACTTTAAAAAAATGACAAGTGATTATGGCGAGCATACCCGTGGTGGCTTATCTTCGAGACAAGGTCAAAAATTTCAGAGACATTGCTGGTCTTCTGCAAGATAAGAACACTTTTCTAAGGGGAAGCTCGACAGAGAGATGAGTAAACAAGACCAGGTGATCAAATGAAGCCTTTATTAAAAAGTGATGAGATTTATATATCATTTTCATCATGGACCTCGTGTATTCTAGTCAGAGTGATACGGTGAAGGCTGGATGGATGATCTGCCTCTGTTGGATGAAGCCAATAAGGTGGCTTATAAACATGGGTGACTGAACGCTCAAGCCATCTTGAGAGTTCCTGACGACTCCTAATTATAGTTTTGGTATGGGTTTGACTGCCCATTTGTTCAACTCCCTTCTTGGAAGTGAGGAATCATGGATTCCTATAGATTCCATTCCATTTCAGTTGATCAGGGACTATCTCCTTGATCATGATATCAACGACAATTTTTTTCCTGATCCAGATGATGGTCACCGTGCTACAATGACTATCGAGATGAATCGTCGAGGATGAAATATCACTAGTTATTTTTGTATTTAAGCTTTTGTAACTTGTCGATCTGGATTTCTATAATTAAGTGAATATGAATGGAATTATCTAGTCAACTTCCTGTCTTTCATTTTTTTATTTTCTATGCCGAATATGTTTTTATTAGTTGCCTTGCCTTTTAGGATAAGTGTCATTCACATAGTTCTAGAGCAATCCACTGCTTCAGAATTTTAGCTGACCAAAGTTGGGACACTTAGTGCCTATGGATATCCCATAGGTCTTTTTCTTTCCTAAAAAATTCTTGATGCTTTTTAGTTTATTAGTGATGAAAACATGTATCCTTTAGATAAGGTTAATTGTGATCTCACTGAGGCATTTAAACCAGCGATGAGAACTTGATCGGACAAATTTGAAAAAAATTTCTAGTGATAATGACTTTGCCATAATGATGACCTATAATGAACGATGTTATCCTACCATTGGGAATAATAAGAAAACTAATTGCATTAATGAACTTTAAATCATCTAAGAAGATGGAATAACAGAAACTTATAACTTGAATAAAATAAAAAAAATTCAAAATTAAAAGATCTTAAGGTTGATTGCATTCCAGGCCCTAGATATCTCCTTTCCCGCTATTGTTTCCACATGGTAGGATCATTGGAGGTCGTTTCTGTTGACTTTGAAAGGTCCTTCCCACTTGGGACCTAATTTTCCACCTGATGTCTTCCTTGCACCGCCGATGACCTTTTTTAAAATGTAATCTTCGACCTAGAACATCTTCGGATTGACACCTTTATTGTACTGCTTGGCCAATTGCTATTAGTAGGAGGATAGTTGATAAAGGCTTGATCTCTTTTTCATCATCCAGTTCGAGCTCTATCCTTATGATTTCTTCGTTCACGAATTAATCGACAAGGAACGTTCTCATAGTCAGAATGCCGACCTCCAGTGGAATTATGACTTCTATTTTATAAGCCAAAGGGAAGGACTTTTACTTAGTCAACCTCCTAGGCGTTGTTCGATATGCCCAGAGGACATGGGAAGTTGATCCACCTACACACTTTTTTCTTTCTTTATATGTTGAGCACTATCTTATTGAAAGCCTCATCTTATCCATTGCTTTGGGGGTAGGCCACCAAGCTGTAGTAATGCATGATATTGTGACTGTTGCAGAAGTCTTGAAATGGTATGTTTTGAAATTGGGTTCCACTATCGGCAATGATTATTCCTGGAATGCCAAAACAGGTCATGATATTCCTCAAGATAAAACTGATTATATAGCAAGAGATACTTTCGATTTAGTGGTGGTGTAGGTAGGGGACCCACAATGTCCAACCCCATTAAGAAAAAGGCCACAATTTGGTTAGTCACTTAAGGTCGTTGGTTGGTTGGAGAAGCATGTGCGATAATTCTTGACATTTATTGCACTTCCTAATATATGAGACTGTATATTTTTTCATGCAAGGCTAGCATTAACCTTCTTTTATGGACCTGAATGTCAAAGACCTTCTTCAAAAATGACTCCCACATATCCTTCGTCCATCTCATATTACACTTGATCGACATCGCTTGGATGAACACACTGGAGGTATGGACATGTGAAAGATCGCTTGAAAAGCTTCCCCTCAGGTGAGCGGTAGAACCGAGCAACTTTCACCTTGTTCTGATGGAATTTCTTCTTTTCGGCATGCAAAGTATCCTCTTATGGGTATGTTATGATTGGGTTAATTCAATTGGGAGATTTCTATATGGAGAGGACATGTTAAAATATATTTGGATTTCATGATGCTTGGTTGGGCAAGGTATTCTACCTCAATTTTTCTTTTGAGATCGACGTTAACGATTGAACCCAAAGTTTCCAAAGCATCCGCATGGTTGTTGCTTCCTCGAGGAAAATTTTGGATATATACTTTCTTAAACTTGACGACCAACTCCTAAGCGACCCATATGTACTCTAACATGCATTCATCTCCAGCGTTATAGTTTCCCGATACCTGATTGGCTTCCAACCTTGAGTCACGAAAGACGTCAAGGTAACTTGAGCCAAGTGATATGGACTTCTTCAATCCGACGACGAGGGCTTTGTATTTGACCTCATTGTTGGATGCTTCAAAGCCAAGTCTATTCCTTGCTCGAGCATGGTTTATTATGGAGTTATAAGTACACTTACCACCCATTTCCTACCCTTTCGAGTTTGAAGCCCCGTCGATATAGAACGTCCACTTGTTGAGTGGGTAAAACTCTGCAACATTGACTTGGTCGGCATGTTCCCCTTTATCGGTCACCTGCCCTTCGGTGACTCAGCGATGAAATCTCCTAACACATGCCCTTTGATCGCAGTTATTGGTTGATAATGGGTGTCAAACCCCCTAGTTCCACCGACTATTTGGACATCCGTCCAGAGAGGTCGACTTTTCTGACTCTCTTGAGTAGAAATGAGGTGATAACTATGACTTAGTGGGCTTCAAAATAGTGTTTAAATTTCCTTGAGGTGATCACCTGAGAGTAACCTGGTTTCTACGGAGGAAGGTAACATTTCTCGGCATCCAATAACGTCTTGCTAACATAATAGATTGTGGCTTAGTTCCCCTCTTTCTTGCACATTAAGGCCTAGCTAACCGTGTGGTCGGACATCGCGAGATATAGATAAGTCGAATCTCCCGGATTTGGGACGCGATCACGGGTGGTTGGATTAGATAAATCTTGATTTTTTTAGTGCCATTGAGCATTATTCATTCCATATCTGTCCCTTATCTTTACTCCAGAGCTAAAAGATTGGTCCGCATTTCTCCGTGGATTTTAAGATAAAGTGGTTATGCGAAGGTAACATTTCGGTTAATTTTTGAACATATCTATTTGTTTTTGGTGGCTGAACATCGTTGATCACCTAAAATTGGCCGGGATTTTCCACGATTTCCCTATAGTTGCCAAGCCCAAGAATTTCCCAAACTGTACTCCGAAAGAACATTTTGTCACGTTGAGCTTCATCCTGTAGTACCTGAGTACCTCAAACATCTTCTCCAGGTCCCATAGATGATCACTTTTGTACTTTCTTTCACGAGCATATCATCTATATAAACTTTCATTGTTTTACCCGTTTGATGTTTGAACATCTTGGTGACCAACCGTTGGTAGGTTGCTCTTGCATTTTTTAGTCCCAATGGCATGATTGTGTAGTAGTACAAGCCAAGGGTGGTAGAGATTTGATGATACCCTGATTAAGCATCCAAAAAACTCAATCGTTCATGGATGGTTGTAGCATGGAACAACTGGTCTATATTTGGCAGAGGAAAGTTATCTTTGAGACATTCTTTGTTCAGGTTAGATATCTACTTTGGTTAGAGAGATACTTGGGGAATTGAACTTCTTTAATGGACCTTCCCTCCATAATTTTTCCCGCTTATTCTTCCATAGCTTTCGACGTCTCAAGTGTTTTTTGGTGCACCTTCTGTGTGATCAGCTGGAATGCTGGGTAGGTGAGAAGTCGGATTCTCTTTGAGAAGAGAGATCAATTTTTCATTTTTGTGATCAGTAAGTGAAAATGTAATTTTTTAATATATATTAGTTGGCTACATTTCGTGATAAAACATTTGAGTCGTTAAGCCATTTAAGTCATATAGACTTGATACGATTGAGTGAGGCACATTCATTTGAATTAGATTGACCTTTAAAGATTGAAGATCATGCAAGCTTCTCAACAAAAGACTTTTGTTTCTATGTACACTTGGATTGAAGACTATATCCTTTTTGTAGTCATTGTGAATTGTTTATGGTTAACACACACGTGTGCGATTTTAAAAATATGTGAGTTGCTTTTAAAATTGGACAACTGTTAGAATGGCTTAGAGGTTTGTGAAATTTTTTTTGGGACTTGACCATTTTATGTTGAAGAAGTTAAAGTCTATTGTGTTCTTTATGACTTTAACCGTTAGTTCAACTATGTATTGGGATCGTGCGCATGACCCCGTTCTCATGACCATTATTTGGCCCCGTGCGCATGGCGTTGTGTCAAAGTCCTTACCGCCTGACTTTGTGCGCACTAAAAAAATTCAACCATACGCACGACGAAGGAAATTTTGAAAAAAACTGTAAATAGGTCATTTTTTCTCCCATTTGTAAATATCTGAAAATTACACAATTGGAAAATCTCTCCGTGCGTATTTTCATAACTGAGAGCTTTTTTTGCCTCTCTTTTCCACAAAGTTCACTTTTCCCTCAAAAAATATTTCAAACTTAGATCTATGGCTTGATCTTAGTGTTTTGTGAGTGAATTAAGAGTGAATTTGTTGGGATCATCATTAGCCTATTACAATTCAACAAACTAGTTTTGAATTTCTATGATCACAAACTCCTAGATATAAAAGTGGAGAAACTTTGGTTCATTGGAGAAGTTGTAGTGATGCATTGATTCCAAGAACAAGATTGGAGTTCCTCATTCACAACGTGGAGATGGGTGTGAATTTCTATCTTCTATGGGGGAAAGTTTCAAGGTCCATAAGTAACCACATGAGAAAGATTATGTGAGATGTATCTTCCTGCCTTGTATAGAATATTTTTTCAAGTAGAAATGAAAATTATAGTGCGTCGAGGTTTTTTACCCTTGAGAGGGGGGGGGGGGGGGGGGGAGGGGAGGTTTAGTCACAAAATGTCTTATGAATACTTGTGATTATTTTGTATTCCATTGCACACATTTGATCACACACCACTTAGATCTCACTTAAATGTAGTGTAATGGCTTAAAATTGACTTAGGTGTTTGGATCTAGTTATTTAATCTAGATTTGCATAATTATCTTGTTGTGTGTGTAATAAAAACACAATCAATATCACTTAGTTGAATCATGTGTTAGTTGATTTGAATTTTCAAGCAAAATCATTGAATTTGAAAAATTGGTCTTGAGTTGCGATAAATCATATTAACCCCACTCTAGGTTTGTTGTTGATTAAATTCTTGCATTAATAACATAGTTACTCAATTGGTATCAGAGCAAGGTGCTCTCATTTTTGTATTAGCCTGCTTGAGTTCATCCTTGTATTGTTGTGTGTTTACTCTCATTTGTCTTGTTTGAGATTTATGCTTGTTTTTTTATAAATGGATCAATATCGTGATTCAAGTTCTACTAATCACCCACCATACTTTGATGGATCGAACTATGGCCATTGGAAAGTGAAAATGAGAAGACATTTGTGGTCGAAACATGAACGTGTGTGGATGAGTGTAGAGGAATGATGGGTTTACCCTACTATTGAAGAAGATGGTGTTAGGGTGAATAAATCGAGAGTGCTTTGGATGGATGCGGAGTTCATTGATTGAAGTTACAACTCTATTGAATTGAACGTCTTATTTGCTTTCATGAGCACATAAGAATATATTCGAATTCTTAATTGTGAACAAGAAAATGAGGCATGGGATATCCTTACAGTAACTCATGAAGGTACATTGAGTGTTAAACGTACGGAGTTGCAACACACTGCGACTAAATTTGAGACGATGAGAATGGAGGAGAGTAATCCTCTTAACGACTACACGAGGGACGAAAGTTGTGAATGCTTCTTTCAATTTTGGTGAGAAGATCCCTGAGAATAAAGTCATCAAAAAGTTACTTAGAACTCTTTCTTCTAGGTTTAGCACGATGGTTGCAATTTTCACTGAAGTGAAGGATACCGATACTTGTGGACTTAAAGAGTTAGTAGGATCATTGAAAATTTGTGATCAAGAAGAGAGTGTGATTACTCGCAAACCAAAGAAAGACTTGTAATTTATTATTGATTCAAGCGAGAATGTGTCTACGAAAGTGTTGAGAAACCCCAAGAAAATGTTGTTGTAGACATGGCTTTGTTTGTTAAGCGTTTTAGCAAATTCTACAAAAATAACAAGAATTTTTTAAAAATGGTAAAAAGTTTGAATCAAAGCCATATAAGCCTACTTAACATACTTTTTTTTGGTGAGAAGGGGGATTCTAAGAAAAATAAGTCCATGGATGAAGACCAATATTTTGGTGTGGTGGAGTTGGTCATCATATTAATGTGTGCCATACATATTTGAGAAAACTTAAGAAAAACAAATAAGATGACAAGAGGAAGAAGGTGTATAAAGCAAGTTTGAGTTATTCAAAAAGTGAGAATGAAGAGAATTATTCTAGCGCTGAGAGTGGTAGTTAGATAGCCTTTATGGTTAGGCTAGATGAAAGTGAAAGAGTGTGTGAAGATGAAATGTCATTAGATAGTGTGGTGATAAGAAATAGAGTGAGAGCTTTGAGTGATAGGTCTCTTAGTTACTCATCTTCTGTTAGTAAAAAAAATTAACACACTTCTATCCAAAATTCACAAGAGTGGACTGATGAGGAAGTTGATAACATTCAAGAGGCATTTGACAAACACTATTAATAGTCTCTAAAACACAAAAACTCCAACAACAAACTTTTGACTATAATGAAAGTTTTTTAAACTGAATATGAGGAAAAAGAAGAAATATTTCAAAATGTTCAATTGGAGTTTTTTGAACTCAAGAATGTAGTTCATGCTTTGACTAAGGAATGTGACTCATTGAAATCACAAAATGCATCCCTTTTGAATGAAAAATAAGATGTAGAACTTCAAATTTAATTTTGACAGTGGGATTTGAAAAATTGAAGAATGAATTGAAACATGCCAAGGATTTAAAAATTGATATACCTGATAGAACAAGTGTTTTAGATCCATGGCAATTGAAACCCAATAACCATGGCATTGGTTTCACAAATTCGAAAAAGATTGAAAAAGCTGAAAAATTAAAATCGATGGTTGAATGTTCTAATCTTGAAAATTAAGGAATGACCTCCTATATTGAAAAAGAAGGAGATTGAGCCTAATTTCGAGTTTTTGAAAAATGGAGTTGGTTGTTCATTTTGTGGTAAGATAAATCACGTTGTGCGCTTTTGCTTTAAATGAAAAAGACTTGAAAGAGTTGATAAAAAAGCTCAACACGAGAAGAAAGAAATGAGAAGTAATGAGAACAAGGTTGTGAGAAATATGTTTTTGTACTTTTGGTTAACTACGTGGTCACACAAATCAAGCATGAAGGTGCTTTATGGAAAGAAAAAGAAATTTTATTAGAAATTGGAGTAACATGTTCCAAAGAGATCCTATCGGTGAACTAAGAGGGAAGTTGGTGAAAGGCAGTACGGTAGATTGAAAAGCTCTGATACCAATTTGAGAATGCGGTGTGATATCGATTGCATGTTGATTCACTTATTTCCAATTAAACCCTTATTTAATTAGATGCTAATTTTTAATCCAAATTAATTAAACCCTAACACATGCATCTAGGTGTATAAATCATGCCATCATAAATAAACTTAAATTGCTGACACATAGATTTCAGGAAAAAAACCCTTCCCGGTAAAACCTTTTATTTCACTATGAAGAGTTAATCGCAACTTACATACACAATGAAATCTACAATAACTATTTCGCAGAATACTCACATAGGTCGCAACCTAGAATCAACAATGGATTGACCGCAACAAACCTTATTCAGCAAGGAATACCCTCAAGCACTCCCAATGGCCGCAGTCATTGTTAGCCACTACCAAATCAGCCTTAAAGAAATCTTTCCTACGAGAGAAACTTCACCCAAAGTGTATCATGGGTTCCAAAATGATTCACTAAAGTATTTTGGATGATTTGTGAATCAAAACAAAAATTAAAACACCTTAAAAAGTGAGAAGACTAAAATTCTGCAAAAACAGTTTTCGTAGTTTGAAAGTCTCAGGTCTTCTGAAGAAAAAATGACTCAAAACACTGATATTTATATTAAAGTTGAGTCGGCGGCTTTGTTCGAACGACAAGTTCATGTCATTTGAACGACATCTAATGTCGTTCGATCCAGGTATCGCGCGACCTATCAAACAAGGTAAGAATACCAAAACAATAACATGTCGTTTGATGAAACGGATCAAGCGACCTTCAAACGAGCTATCGCACGAGATCTCTGTCGCTTGATGTTTTCGTTTAAATGACTTTGTCCTGTAGTTTGAATGACATTGACATGTCGTTTGAACGACATCAGCGAAAAATATTTTTGATTAAAACTCCGCCTCAGGACTTAGAAAAAATTATTTTGACGAAAAATGATGCCTCAGATGTTTAAAAATATTTTAGAAAAATTTCCCATCACTTTAAGTTAAACATTAAGGAAATTAAACACAACCTTACCAAAATCTATCTCGTAGAGGCTTGTTTGTTGAAGAAATTTGATATTCGGATCCGTCTTGATGCATGAATGAGCTAGAACGTTCTTCAACGGTTGTAGCGGTATACGACATACTCTAATGTAAGTGGAGTATGTAAAATATGTCCTTACAATTTCCCCCCTATGTCTATGTCGGTACAAACTAAAAACATTCGAATTATCAAATCAAATGTCCTATACAAATCTAATACCCTCTCATGAACCCAAAAATGAAAAGGTACTAAAAATGCAAGTCTTAAACTTTCTTCAAAAATCTCCAACTTGAAATCTTCAAATCTCTATGTTTTCTTTGTCATCATCAGGGTGTGCAAAATAATGATCCTTAAACTTTGTACGTACACACATGAGATAAGAAATAAATACCTTTGTGACGTATCGAGTTTGAAATGAGATAAACATAAATCAAAACAAAGATCAAATCCTATATCTCCCCCATAATACAAACTCCCCCATTAAATCATAATTCGTTCTCCCCCTTTTTATTTGTCCGAAATAGATAAGGAAAAGAATAAACATAATAAGCATGGGGTGTCACGAGAAGCAAATCAACTACAATCATTCAAGGATAAACTTAAAAGCTTCCACCAATTATTTTTGATTTTTCAAATTTTTTCAAAAATGAGAATTTTATAAATACAACAAACATACAATATATAATATATGCAAAATATATCAATGCAAATACGGCACACATATATAGGTATAAAAGATCACAAAAGATGACACAAAATACATATGTCATACACACTAGCATAATATCGATGTGTCCAAATCTGTGGAATAGAATGCATGGGTGTGAACTAGAGACAAAAAGAATTATAACCTAAACATTAAAATATGTTGAAGAAGCTCTAATTGACCGTAAAACTTTATCAAACTTAGCTTTAGCCTCAAATGACAAATAACGTTGAACTTAATGAACGAAACAAGCACAATGCACACACGCCTAGAATTTTAATGATTCTACAAATCAATAGCGTCATGACAAAATAAGCTTAACTAGGATACATTGTCATTGTGTAAACCCGTTGGTATTTCCATCCCAACTCCCTCAAAATAAGTCTTTTCTTTTCTTTTGATTGAATATATCAAACTAAACAAATGGGTCCATTTTGGCTTATTTAACATTTTATTGCCTTATTTTTTTTCGGACTCTTTCAAACAGTAGATTTCACGACGTGATTATGATTCACTAGGAGCCCTTCTTCGTGCACACTCATCGTTTTTTCAATACTAAACAAATCCTCACGGACAATGGTTCTTACATGCACAAATCCTCCATAGTAAAATAAACATGTATATGACAAGATTGATTAGAGAACATCTCACTAAGATCAAATGTACATCATGAAATCAAAATTCAATAAGCTCGTGCATTTGTTTGTGGAGGCATAAACAAAGTCGAATCCATAAAGCAAGTCAATTTCGAAACAACTCCATAAACATAGTTAAGATCAATCTAACCATCTAAAGTCATCACCAAATGTCCTAGCCACATGTAAATTGCGTAGTGAATTGGATTCAAACACACCAATATGCCACACCAAATGTGTAAAATTAAATTACACAAAGAACCGAAAATATTTTAAAATTTTTCAAAATATTTTTCGCAATTTTTTTTTTGTATTTTCAAAAGATATATAAAACCAAAAACCTTTTTGTAATTTTGAAATATGACTCAATAAAGAAAAATATAATACAAAAAGTACACATGTCATAACACTAGCAAAAATATACCATGAAGCACAATTAGTGTATGAGAAACAAACTATGCAAACAATCATTCATATGATATGGCAAGAGAAGAATCATGTGCAGAATCAACTAGTTTACCATCTAGAGACTCTAAAAGTGCTTTTCCAACCCAAATAGATGTGAAACGTCGAATAGGGGTTTTGGGAACCACTAGGAGACTAGACTTCAACTTCCTAGGACCTCTTCCAAGATTAAAACAAAAATGCCTAAGGTGACCTTTCCTACCACGATGTCAACACGTGTAGACTCGGAGAATAGTACCTATGGGTTGAAATTTTCTAACGTCCTTGGAATTAGTTGACCCTTTAAAATAAACAATGGTCTTGACTTTGACAACGAAAGTATTAGAACATGACGACCCATTACCATCACTACACAAACTACTCGAGTCTTTTAAATTATTTTTCGACTTCAAATATTTTGACTCAAGCAAAGAATTATACTCTTCCATTTTTAGGGACGGATTTTTAAAATTTTCAACAATTCCTAAAAGGGTATCTCACTCCCCTCAATAAAATCAAACTTTTCCCTAAGAGTCTTCTCATGTGCCACAAAATCATTTATCAAAATATTTTTATCGTCTTTGACACAAACACAAACCTTAGAATTTTTAAAGTCCTCCAATTCTTTTTTTAAAAATAGGACTCTATTATCACTCTACTTTTTGGACAATTTTAAATCAATAAAATCAGATCCAAGGCAATAAATTTCTCACAATAAAAATTTCTTTGATTTTGAACCGTTTGCAAAAGATCCATAGCGGATTTAAAATGACAATTTTCTTTTTCCAAAACTTTAATTCTTTTCGCAAATGTCAAATCCAAACTATTAATATCGTAAAAACAAGGAGAATCCAACGAGAGTAAAAACACAAGCACTGGAGAGATGAAAAACAATCACCAAAAAGTCGGCAAACAAGATCAAATGGGATAAATTAGCGTAACTTGGTTTGATACCAATTTGAAAAGGCGATAAGATCGCTTGAGAAGCTCTGATACCAATTTGAGAATGTGGTGTGATATCGATTGCACGTTGATTCACAAATTTCCAATTAAATCCTTATTTTATTAGATGCCAATTTTTAATCCAAATTAATTAAACCCTAACACATGCATCTAGGTGTATAAATCATGCCATCATAAATAAACTTAAATTGCTGCATACAGATTTCAAGAAAAAAACCCTTTCGGGTAAAACCTTTTATTTTACTATGAAGAGTAAATCGAAACTTACATACACAATGAAATATGCAATGACTATTCCACATAATACTCACATAGGTCGCAATCGAGAACCAACAATGGATTGACCGCAAGAAACTCACATTCTTCAACAAGGAACACCCTCAAGCACTCTCAATGATCGCAGTCGTAGTCAACCAGCACCTCCCTCAAGAGATACCAAATCAGTTGTAGAGAAATCTTCCATACAAGAGAAACTTCACCAAAATTGTATCTTGGGTTCCAAAATGATTCACTAAAGTATTTGGGATGATTTGTGAATCAAAACGAAGTTAAAACACCTTAGAAAGTGAGAAAACTAAAGTTCTGCAGCAACAGTTTTTGTAGATTGGAAGCCTCAGGTCTTCTAAAGAAAAAAGGACCCAAAATACTGTTATTTATAAAAAAATTGATTCAGAGGCTTCGTTCAAATGAAAAGTTCATGTCGCTCGAACGACATCTAATGTTGTTCGATCCAGGGATCGTACTACCCATTAAACGAGGTAAGAATGCCAAAACAGTAGCTTGTCGTTTGATGAAATGGATCAAGTAACCTTCAAACGAGATACCGCACGAGATGCTCTGATGCCGTCGTTTGAACGACTTTGTCCTGTCGTTTGAACAACATTGACATGTTGTTTGAATGACATCAGCAAAAAATAAAAATAATTTTCGTTAAAACTCTGCCTCAGGACTTAGAAAAAATTATTTTGATGAAAAATGATGCCTCAGATGTTTAAAAACATTTTAGAAAAATATCCCAAACACTTTAAAAGAAACATTAAGGGACTTAAACACAACCTTACCAAAATCTATCTCGCTGATATTTGTTTGTTGAAGAACTTTAATATTCGGATCCGTCTTGATGCATGAATGAGCTTGAACGTTCTTCGACGATTGTAGCGGTATACGACACACTCTAATGTAAACGGACTATATAAAATATGTCCTTACTGTTGGTTCTTTGATGAGAAGGATAACATTTCTCTTGCAAAGTAGGGGTGAGGCTAGATGTAATATCTCTAGACCTAGACCTAGACACTACACTGAAGTTTCAAGGACTAGGAATAAGAATACTAGGAGGGATGGGAGATGGATACTGAGGGTAGGTAGGTGGTTTGCCTAGGAATGCACCTAGAAAATGATTGATCATGATGTTTTCTAGTGAAATTTGTGAGAAGGAAAATATTGTTGTTTCTCCCATTAATCCGGGAGATGGAACACCCATCGCTATCTAGATAGATAGTTTTCTAGGATGACTAGGTTCTTATAGGTTTTCATTCCTAGTTCATTCTTAACTTGTTAGGGAAAAAATCTTTATGGGTGCGATGATTCCATGTGGTATCATCTTTTCATGGTTTGTTTATATTTTTTTGCATATGTGCATTCTTCATGCATTTGCTTTATATGCTATGTTATCTACTAAACATGCTTTTTGTAAATACATGAATCATTTTTATTCAAAAATTTCAAAAAGATTTTATGTTTATTTCTTTTTTTGATTATGTGGTTAAGTATTTGATTCTTATTTATTTCATAATTGATTTAACTTGAATGATGATTAAAAGTGAATTATAAACTATTTGGTTGAAAATTTTGATTGATTTAATTGTTATGTTAAGATTCACTTGATAAATTATAATCGACAAATTTTGTTGAAGTATATGGTATTGATTTCACACTACTTGAGCACATGAGTATAACTTGTTGCATACGATCACACTTATATGATTATTCATTTTAGTGTCTAGTTTGATCATAGTAAAATCCCATGACCTTGTTGGCTTTTCTATCGTCCATGCATGGTATTTTTGAGTGTTTCATACTATGAAGGAGTTGAAAAGGGACCATTTTTAAAGTGTTGATAAGGGCTACCATTAGAGTGATTACACCTAATTTAGAATTTCAAATATTTTTGGGTAGGTATCATCTAGGTGTGTAAATGTTGAAAACTATCCACAAGACAAGAGCTTGAACCGACATAAAAACAAGATATGACATTGCTTTTCAAAAATAAAAATCTCTATTTAGTTGGCATTCAAAAAAAATTGAACAACGTATGCTTGAGGGAGTAAAATGGTTAGAAGCTACTATTATTTGAGATCGAAGGATATTAATTGAATGATTGTGTTTTAAGCATCATTTGTAATGGTTATATGATCTGATTATGTGTATTCATATTGATTTTGTATCCATATTTGTCACATAAATCATACCTTGATTGATATTTCAAAGTGGTAAAATATTAATTTGATGAGAATTTATACCTTGTATATTGAATTGATTGTGTTTCTAATTCATGTTTTAATCAAGATTTCAAGCAAATCCTCATGTCAAATCAAATTTTCATATGTGAGTAATCACTATCGTACTTTACGTTCTTTGTGTTTGAATTTGTATATGTGCGTGTGAGTTGTTGATTTTTTGCATTTCTTTGCAGTTTTCTCAAATTTGTGTTTTACACGTCCAAACGAATGATTTCTCATACGTTTGCATTCATTCATGCTACTTGGAGTTTAGAATTTTGGGATTCAGGTGGCTGCCTTCACAGTTTCTCGATTTATTGGACTGTATTTGGATATTTGAGAGTTCTACGCTACGTACAAGGAGTTTCTAATATGGACACAGTTGAAAACAAACAGACCGGTGTTTCTAAAATTTTCAAATTTAAGTTTAATTAAATAAATTAACCCAAATGAACTCATCACTGATTAAACAAAAGTTGTGTTAAACAGATTAACTAGTTTTATATTAACCTAAAACATGCATCTAGGTCACAACAAGATAAAATTAAATTAATCACACAACCCGACGCTATACAAGGAAAACCCACAATGGGAAAATACCTCGGACGACCCAACTAAGCAAATTCACTATGTACAAAATTACAAAGGACACGACAATAGACTTACACCATGACGTTGATTCCCTCACAAACCTTGACGCTCTTTGTTCCTCAACCTTCACTATAGCGACACATAGGAGTCCACCAACGAAGCTGCCATAACGTGTGAGTCAACACACACCTTGGTTTCCACCGAACAAGATCAACAACCATATACAGATCTAAACATGGAGTCCATCGCTTCTTCACCGCAACTCCTCAACACACAGTCCGTCGTCACTACACCAAATAACGAGAATTATCACGGATTTGGGCAATAACCAGTGCCCATAGGTCACGATTTTGGATCGTGACCATATTAAATGTGATAAAATTATGGGTCGCGATCCATGGGGTAACATCAGTGTTGAATTTCTGGTCACGATTTGGGAACGTGACCCGGTGGACATGGCTTAAAATCGTTCCCTAACCTGTGACCATTAAAGGGGTGTTTAATTATGGTCACGGTTCAGAATTGTGACCCCAACTGTGACCATTTGAAAATATAAATATATGGTCACGACTCAAAAGAGTGATCATATATTTATAATTTTAAATGGTCACAGTTTTGGTCATGGCTCAAAATTGTGACCGAATTAATTTTCTACAAGGCACTACGCCATCCATAATTTAAAAGATAATAATACAGCACAAATTAACTAACTAAATCCATTAAATTATTTAACATAAATAATAGTACAATGCATGCTTGCGTGAATGTGATAATAACATTGCAACATCTTCATCGAAATCCAATGCATTGATTGTCTCCTTCCACAAAACATATGAAACATGTTCAAAGTGTTCCTTCTCCAACTAGTCCCACAAATAAGACTTCTAAATGTTCCAAATCGCAAATAAGAAAGGACTTAATCCCAAAATGACTTTCGGGATGCCTTTGTAGCAAAAAATGGCATCAAAGTCGGCATAGTTCGTAAGGTGAAAAAGGTTGGGGTCCAACCCATAAATCGAATCTAGGGTGTCTCTTTTGATTTATGAAAATGAATGTGTTAAAAGTGTAAAAAATTGTGAGAACACTCTAAATTGGCAATTATGGTATAGGCCTCCTTTTTTGAGTTTTTTTATTTATGAAAATAGATGTAAATGTATATATGATACATAAAAGAGTGGTATTGGTTAGAGAATTGTATTATAAACAAAGTAAAAATTGAATAAGAACACTAAAATATGTAAAATAGCATTTATGGGACTAGTAAAGCATAAAGGATATTACAACGCATCCCTAATTTTGTATGAGTGTCCTTGAATAGTTTCTTGGAGGTCTAACCAGTTAGACCCTTAAGAAAATATTATGTGCTTACCTTAGATTGTCGATTTGTTATCAGTGTCACATTCAAAACTTAACTAGATCTACAAAAAAATTACAAAAAATGTGATTGATGAGAAAATAAGTGAGAGAGAACTAAATATATGAGTTGAAGATGCAAAAAATGTCAAACTCAATAAAATAATCTTTCCAAACTAAATCTTTGTCTAAATCAACTAAAACATCCTTCAAATTAGGATTGCCATCAAGAGCAGACTGGTACTCCTAGGGGCCTTCAATGCATTTTCTTGAGTAGTCAAACCTCTTGGTTCATGAATAACAATAAATCAATTGTCGTCATTTAGGCACTTAGAGTAGATTACCTTCTTCATGTTTTGAAAGTAAAAAATACAAGGCTTGTTGACCATTCGATCTTTACTCTTCATATTAGATAAATCTACCATGACAAATTTTATGGAATGATCAACTTTACAACCATTCATAGTGTCCTCCACCATCACCCAGTCACAATAAAAGACAATTTCTTTGAAGTCTAAGTAATCAAGTTCCAAGATTTGTTGGGCAATCCCATAATAGACTAGCACCGTGTCCTTTGAATTTTTATCATTTTTGATAGATACACAAGAAGTCTAGAATTCCATTATTTTGCATCAACAGTTTTTCCTTGCACGGGTATGCGACAAAATTAAAACAATTGATGTGGAATTTTTTAAACTCCTTCACACGGAAACTGGGACCTTTGGCTAGACGTTCAAGTCTTGACGAGACATCACCTCTTTTTAAAAGCTGCATTTATTAATATATTTGTATTAGGGCATGTCTTACAACACATACATAAATAACCACAATAGAGTAGGTTGAAATACCTCTTTTGATATCCATGCTCTAAAATCATTCGTCTTCTAATTTCCTTTCTGATTTTGGGCAATTTCGATCTCATACTTCCTAAACGTGTTCGGGAAATTGTAAAGTTTAAATGGTAATATAGAGAATACTAGTAATCAAATAAAAATAAGTTATATATGTAGCTACTTACTATCTCCAATATTTAACTTCTTCTCGTGATTCGAATACATAACGTGCTACTTGCTCGTAATGCAGATTTGTGAGTCTCGCATATTTAGGGTTATCGAAAGTCAATTCATCCTCAAACTCGTGAAGTTCCTCGATCACTCATTCTATACAAGGATTGAACCTCCTAGGCCCTTATTCTATCATATGTTTCCGGGCATATAAGGATGACTCTGTTGTTATGTACTCTTACACAATTGACCCTCCAATATATAATGTATTTTAACATAATCTTTAAAAGTTTTCATCAGGTGATCGAAAGGATACATCCAGCTATACTCACAGATCCACACAACAAATCCTCATCGCATAAATGCACGGGGAGTTGGACATTAATGTCAAAGAACAATGAAGGAAAATAATTCCCTAAGACACAAGTCTTCTCGGCTAACATGGCTTTCACAGCCTTAATGTGCTTCCTCTTTACCACTTTTGCACATAGTAAGGTGAAGCACAAACTAATCTGCATAATTTTCCTGCGGAGATTTTTGTTCTCGAAAAATCAATGCCTAAATACCAAAGGGATTAATTGAATGATGATGTGCCACTCGCGAGACTTGAATTATTTCAGGTCATATATTTGGTAGTTGACAAACCAACGCAATTTCCAGGAATAACCAGTCGGAGTTTTCAAGTTGAACAACGTGCCTAAGAGGATATTTTTCTCACTGTATGTTAAAGTGAAACACCCATGGGAAACGGATTTATTTCTTTTGTAGGATCAATTTTTAACCATAACCTTTTTTTCATCTCCTTTAGACCGTGACGCGCCTTCTTTCGAATGAGATCCACCCAAACATGTTCCTATAAGATGTTCTGTAATATTCTTCTCCGTGTGCATGAAATCAATTACATGCCTTACACAGTGATCTTTTCAATACGAAAAGTCAAATAAGATTGATCGTCTGGACTATGCCTTCATTTTACTAGGATTTTGTGGATCCTCCCTAGCTTTATGCTTCTATCCTAAAAACTAAGGGTGTTTGCCTATAAACTCATTTCCCAAAGTCGTTGCCTTTTCCTTCTCCTTGATTTGATAACTTTAAAGTCGAGGAGGTTTCACCCTACGCTATTGACCGATAGGTAAAAATTTAGACTTATTATTCCTAAAAGGGTGACTATTCGGAAAAAATCTACGATGACCGACATAACTAATCTTCCCATTATGATGTAGAAAAGTGGATTGAGTTTCCTCCCCACAGATGGGACATCCATAATAATCATGAACATTACAACTGGATAGGGTCCCATAGACAGGATAGTTGTGGATCGCCCACATGACCACTGCTTTAAGTGTGCACTCTTCACCCTTATGAGTGCCAAACGCCCTCACGCCGTCATCCCATAACTTTTTAAGTTCTTCAATTAATAGGGCTAATAAAATATCAATATCGCCGCCTTCATCCCATAACTTTTTAAGTTCTTTGATTAACGGGGCTAAGAAAATATCAATATCATCGTTAGGAGCCTTTGGCCTGGGTATCAATAAAAATAATAATGTGAACTCTTTTCTCATGCACAGTGTTGGAGGGAGACTTAAAGGCGCCATGGGAACTGGCAAATAACTCTGATTGGTTCTTAAATTATCGAGAGGGTTAAACCCGTCGGTTGATAATGCCAGACAAACATTGCATAGTTGTTTTGTAAATGTAGGGTATCGTGCGTTTGAAAGGTACCATATAAGTGAATCAACCAAATGACATATGATATTGCCACCCACCTCGACTCGAGCATGCTATGTCATGGTCTCTTCTATCCACAATACAGTGAAAAATATTTTTAACTGTGGCCTGAGAGGAAAATACTTTCGAGAACTTCTGAAATTTTACAAGTTTGTCTTTTTCACTCTCACAAACCATATAACTTAGTTCATTGCATACAAGAGATTAGTACTCAATTCATGTTCGTTACGATACAATACGATATCATACTTTCATGCATGAATATATTTGTACTTCAAACCCCAACCATTTATGCTCGAATAACTATCTAGTAACGTGTTCTCTTTCGGGAGAATGTCTTTAGCCCAATTAATAATTTAAATTACGCTAATGACCTAAAAACCAAATTGACTCTTCAAATTATTCAAATCAATCATTGCATATAATACTGAGTGATCTTCTTTATAATTTTTATACGAATGTGCTTTCAACCGTATGTATTCCCGATCTTCGGGTAATTTAAAATCTAGTTCGTTGACTTGGTAATAATGCACATTATTCGTATTCATATACTGGTTGTTTTGATGGTGGTAAACTTTATAAGCATCATTGTTAGGCCTATCAAAGGACATTGTGTTGGCGAATCGTTTACCACTTCCACCCCGATGGGGTTCCTTCACATGGTCGGGGATCTGTAATTGTTTTGGACATATGGTACATTTTTTTCTCCATAGGTTGTCCATATCTTATAGTATTGCGACATACCAAACATTAGTAAATGAAATTCAAAGCCTTCCAAAGGCTTAATTGTTCCTTTCATATGACGGTTACACAGACACGAAATCTTGTCACTGTTAAGATTTCTATCTGTATATTTAATAAATTCTCAAATGCCATTTACATGATTATCAGAGACTCTATCACTCTCCCCCATCCATTGTTTGTATTGGGAAAAAACCGTTAAATAGTCTTCAAAATTCAAGTGACCTATATAATTAGGTTGAAACGATGGTCATGTTGGATACAAGAACTCTCGATTTCTAGTTCAAGCAAATTCATTCAACCCAAGAATTTAAGAAATATGAAATAAAATCAAACTAATTAAGTTGGCATTAAAATTAAGATGTCATTAACATTAAGATGTCATTGCAAACTTTAAACACTGTTCACATTACAAACTTTAAACATTGTTCATTGCCTAGTCCCGCGTAATAAATAAACTGGACAAACAATATAACAATTTTTATAATATCTTAAAAGAGACCAATCACCAGGGTTAACATGCACAGGCTCATCTCCACAACCATCATATATTATATCAACCATTATCTCAGCCACACCCACCACCAGAGGGCTTATAGAAACAGGCATGCAAGTGCCAATGACCTGCTATTGGACAAGTCCATCATATAATACCCATATCTATAGTCACCATGCATGGACGATGATGATCCATAAAATATTGCAGGAGGAGGCACTTGGTAGGGTCATGTTTCAGGATGAGTCTATTGGGATGGGATTGTTATAGGAGGAGGCGCTTGGGAGGGGAAACCTTGAGGCGTAGGATAGGAAAATCTTTGAGGAGACATCTAGGAGGGTAAAACATGTTGTTGAGTAAAAAGTTAGAACAACCCCTAGATTTCACTGGTCGGCATTTCCATATTTCTATTAACATTTCCCACCTCCCTCCTAAGCTCTGACACTTCACCTTTTGTTTTGGACTATTCTTGTGTCGGGCTTGTCACATGACTCCTCACCGAAGAGATTTCATCCAATATAGGTGCAATGTGATGTAGTTTTCTACTTGGCATATGTGAACCCACACCTCTTTTCCTCCCCCTTTTATCCCTCCTAAGTACCTTGGTTAGGGCATCTGCTCTAATGTCACGGGGGTTGCACTCGGACCGACTATTCGACATGCCTTGTATCATTTCCTATAACATAATATTGTATTTAGGATGATGATTTTAATATTATTTTAATATAACATCTTCATATATGATGACTAAATTCAAACTTACTAGAATCAATTTCAATTTGTTTGGGAATTGATTAGTCCCTTTTTTCCATCGGGCATGTAAGTACAAGTTGACCCGATTAGGGTCTTTATCTTCTTTCGAAGTCCCCTTGGTCCTGTACGCCTATTAACTGTTCAAATAATTGTATGGTTTTGCCCCAAGTTTGTGGACATCAACTTTCTTTGACATGTTCAGTTTATTTTTCTCCCTCTCAGTTAGTTTTCACTCCTTGGCCTCATTCTCCAAGAAGTTGTTCCATTGGACGGTGCGCATGTGAACATTTGGGGGAACTTTATCTTTTAACCCCCAAATATCTGAACTGGTTGCCCCCTTTGAGAAAATAATTCTTCCAAAGGTTTCTTCAATTGTCTTTCAATTGTTCAACTACTTGGGAAAGAAAATTTCCCTTCGAACCTGTTGGGAATGCAAAAATCTTACTAAGTTGTTCCCACACAACATCCTTTATGGAAGAATCAACCTTATTCCAATAGTTTGAGCCCCTGACACCCGCAGTCATCATTTCGAGAGACAAATAACTAGATTTAAAAATTTAGACGTCAGATTTTTTACCAGTAGGATTATTCCTTATCAATGAGAATGCAATTGGAATCTTAGGGTTTGATTGGGATTCCTAGGTGGTGGGAGGTGGGTGTATTGGATTAACAGGGGGTTGATGACTCAGAGATGGAGTAGTATTCCCAATATCAGGCTAAGTAGAGTATTGCTAAGCTATAGGTGATGAGAATTGAGGTTGGGGTGTAGAAGAGCGCCCAGTTGGCAATGTTTTGCTATTTAGTTGATTCGTTCCCTTCATGTTTGACATTTCCTACAATTAAAAAAAATAGCGACGGATGTACGAAAGTCATGTTTAATACTATATATGCACTAAACCACAAATTGAGAATGGTCATGGCAGGTGGGTTTTGATCCTAGGTTGTGACCAGGCAAAAGAGTGATAGCCAATGGCTTTAGTCATGACCATATACCGTGACCATGGGGGTCACGGCTCAGGTCTGTGACCAACCCGTGACTAAATGGATCCAAATCCCCCACCAAAGTTGGTCATGGCCCTAGATCGCGACCACGTGCTTGATAAATGTAATGTGTTTAAGGACCATGACCACTTTAAAATAGTCACGGTTCCTTGTCACAGTCCTGGACCATGACGCCAAGACGTGTCCGTCTCTCGCTACTTCGGCCATTGCTTCTCTCTCACAGGTACTCTCCTTCTCTGAACACCATTATTTTAATTATAATGTGTGTATTTTAGGTGTCTATATGTGTGTATTTTTGGTGTCTGTTTGTGTTTATTTTTTTAAATGTGTGTATTTCAAAATATACACATTTATGTGTGTGTATTTTATTATATGTCGGTGTATGTAAGAAATTACATGTGTGTGTATTTCAAATGCCATTATTGCAACTGTTATTAACCCATCATGACTTCCACATATGCCATTTTTGCAATCGTTATTAACCCATCATTATAATCTATAACCAGTCTACCAAATGAAAATTTAAGGTCTAGTGGAATAACATAGATGGCCAAACTCAATCTTCACCCAAAATCCTAGCAAAGTAAATAAATTAGATGGAAGTAGGAGAATGAGTTTAAGACTAATAGAAGAAGTAAAATAGTAGTAATAGTAATAGTAATAGTAATAGTAATAGTAATAGTAATAGTAATAGTAATAGTAATAGTATTAGTAATAGTAATAGTAATAGTAATAGTAATAGTAATAGTAATAGTAATAGTAATAGTGATAGTAGTAGTAATAGTAATAGAAGTAATGACTATGATTTGATATTGTTGAGAGTGAACATGAGGGTTTTGATTTGGGTGTGAAGAACGTTAGGGTTTTGGGTTAAGATGGAAATGGTATTTTGTGTGTATTTTATTATAATTTTTATTGAAAGTTGTATGTGTGTATATATATATATATATGTGTGTGTGTGTGTGTGAGAGAGAGAGAGAGAGAGAGAGAGAGAGAGAGAGAGAGAGTGTGTGTGATAGAATGTCAGTGTAGAAAATGTTTGACAGAGAGACAAACACACACACAATGAATTGATTGTAACAAGTAAATAGATGATTTGATGTGCCCCCAGCCTCTGCTTTATAACATGGATTGATTGTAATTAATTACATGCTGGATTGATTGACATATTCCAATTATATGATGTGATGTGCCACCATTCCTATATTGAGTTATACTGCCCCTACAACACATACAAACACATGCACATGTATCACATAGGCGTGCACACACACACACACACACACACACACACACACATATATATATATATATATATATATATATATATATATATATATATATATATATATATATATATATATATCCGTGTGTGTGTGTGTGTGTGTGTGTACTTACACGTATTTTCTCCTCATTTCATATGCGCATGAAATTGGAGAACAATAAGTGATGTTCAACTAATTATAGGTGATTTCTTTATTTAGGTAACTTTACTTACCTTTTCTTTACGTAACATAGTCTTATACTTGTTTGGTTAGCTGTTATAACTACATATGAGGTATAATGCATATAATTCAACTTATTCATATCTTTGGTTGACTCTTATAAGGCGCACATTTGATGTACATATTGTAATTTTAGGATTAATTTAAATTCATTAATAAATGAAGCTTCTAAAAGAGGTGATGTCTCTCCAAGGATTTCATGACTAGCAAAAGGTACCACATCTCGTGTGAAAGAGTTTAAGAAATTTCACACCAATGGTTTTGATTTCATCTCATACCCATGTGAGGAAATTTTTTTGATGCAAAACAATGAAATTTTTATTTTGGCCTTGGCTACGCGTGCCTCTACCAAATATGATAAAAATCCAAAAGATATGGTGCTAACCTATTATAGGATTCTCCAACAAATCCTAGAAATTGATTATTTATATTTCTTAGAAAACGTATTCTATTCTGACTAGCTGAAGGTGGAGGACACAACGAATGCTTGTAAAGTTGATCCTGACTTAAAACTTATAGTGGTTGATTTATCTAAGATGAAGAGTAAAGATCGTGTAGTTGACGAGCCTTTTATTTGTGATTTTCATAATGTAAAGAAGGTATAATACCTAAAGTGCATAAACAATGTAATTGGTTTATTGTTGTGCATGCACCAAAGGGTATGACCACTCAAGAAGACGCATTAAATGCTTCTAAAGAGTTTCAGTCTTAACTTAATGACAACCCTAATTTGAAGTATCTTTTAGTTGATTTAGAGGGAGATTTAGTATCAAAATTTTTTAATTACCCTTGATAATAATATTTTTATCATATTATTATATTGGCCCTTGACAATCCTATGTGTATTTGAATTGTATCCTATTATGATATTGGCTCTTTAGTTATGAATATTTAGTTTGAATTATGAATCTTTAGTACGATTTATGAATTAACTAGGATGGCACGGTGCTTTAGTTTGAATTGTCAACTCCACGGTGTCAAATTTGTTTGACTATATATGTCCTTTTCTTCTTAACACGAATGTAATTTGTATATGACATGCCCATACATTTTAGGCTAGAATATCACCTTTCCTATTTGACGAAAAAGTAAGAGTTCCATGAAGATCTTATTGGTCTTTTCATATATTTTAGGCTAAAATATAACTTTCCCCTACTTTGTTCATATTATAACTCCCAAAATGCATGTAGGAGGGTGGTGTAAGTGGGGTCTGAGAAGAACTGGAACCGGTGAGGCGTGACCCACTCTAATGGACTCTGTCTTCAAGGTCTTCAGAGTTTTAAGAGCAACTCTAGTAGAAAACCTTCTTCTTCTGGTAACAATGGAGTAAGTAATATGACCTTCTTCCTAAAAAGACAAATTGCAAAGCATTAATGATATCTTGGAGAGAGAGATATCTTGAGAATAATGGTTGTAGTGATGGGAATGAAGAGGCAAGCACCATGACACTTAGAGAGAGAGAGTGGGGGAGAGAATACTAGTCTGGTGTAAATTTGGTAGAGTAACGGTGTAACTTGAGTTTCTATTATGACTTGACCTTACTAAAGGGTCCTATTTATATGTGTATACTAGGTCTGATTTGGGCCTTTTTGGGTGCCAAAAAATGAGAGGGAATCTTAAGTACAAGGTCTGCAATGTACCTTTTGTCTCTATATGTCAGTAGTCGCATGTCCCCTCTGACATGTGACACCTAGTGCAAACCAAAGTCAAAAAGAAAATATGTCTCCTAGTGGTGACAAAATATGTGATTTGGTAAATATAATTTCAAATGGTAACTTGCTATACAAACTTTATAAAACTTGAGAGTGACCTTGAGGGCCACCCTATCTAAAACTATTTTGTAAAAGTTCTTTTTTCTTGTGACCATCCTCTTGGCTACTCACTTCAGTTAAACTAAGTGTGGATTGTGTAAGTTCTTGAGTTAATCTTAGAGTCCCTCTACTAGTATTCTCTTTACTTTAAAGTGTCAAGTGGTTGAGTTTGCTCAACTAACCTTGTCTCTCAACCACCAAACCAAAACTCCCAGGAGATCCCAACTAACCTTCTTGAGCCTTTCTTGCTCAACTAGGCTACATGTACATGAAAGTAAATATTAGTACTTTGTTAATTAAAAGTAAACGATTCTCGGTTTGAGGGGCCACTCATGGTGGACTTCCTCGCCCTAAGTCATTTTTGGGTAATAGTTTGGAGAAGGGGCCACTCGAAGTGGACCGCCTCGACTTGAGTGATTTTGTGTGAAGTCAATCTTGGGTAGAGGTGACATTCAAAGTGAGTCTCCTCGCCCTTGGTCATTTCATTTAGCATCAAGTTTGGGCAGTGGGGCCACTCGAAGTGGACCCCCTCGCCCTAGTCTATTTTTTGCAATGAGTTTATTTTGGGGCAGTGGAGCCACTCGAAATGGACTCCCTCCCCCTAGGCTATTTTATATAGTATCAAACTTGTGCAGATGGTCCACTAAAGGTGAGTCTCGTGGCCCTTGACCTTTCTTCAGTAATATCAAACTTGGGCAAAGGGTCCACTCAAGGTGAGTCCCCTCGCCTTGGGACTTTCTTCAATAATATCAAACTTGGGCAGAGGGGCCACTCAAGGTGAGTCCCCTCGCCCTGGGACTTTCTTCTGTGGCATGTCAATCTTGGGCAGTGGGGCCACTCAAAATGGACCCCCTTGCGGAAGTTTTCTGAAATCCATTATGCGAGTGAGTACCCCTCTACATTAGTCCCGTCATGCAAAGTCTTTTGTGTTGGGCAGACCAAAAGACTTTGGACAAAATCATTCTCCTTCTCGGAACATACCAGGTGCATTAGGCTCTTTATTATTGTTCTTGGGCCATTAAATGGTCTTGTCACTTTAGCCTCTATTTATGGTCTCAAGGAGACGCATGTCAAAATGAGAACATACATCACATCTTAGGGTAATCATTTATCTGTGAATTTAGCCACCCAGATGTTCATGTATCTTTTAGAATAAAAATCTCTTTTAAACTTGAATTTCATTTTTACCTTCACCATCTCAAACCCTTAGAGATTATATAGAGAGAAAGCAGTTCAAACCTCTATAGCCCTTTTTGTTTTTTGGCATCTTCTTCTAAAACCACCACTTCCTCCCATCGCCATTACAACCGGTGAGTTGCTGATGGGTTCCTTACCAATTTCAGTCATTGTTTCTACGGTTTTGGATACCGGTGTGACCACCTTTGCCATGATGGCTTTCGATGTTGCTTGTACCACTTTGGGTGGTTCATCTTCTGGACTAATCTTGGCTGGGGGTCCCTCATCCATAACCAACTTCTCAAAGTCACAGAAAGAGTAATTAACCAATCGTTCGAAAAGTGATTTCGGTCTATATCGTCTTGTCTCTTACTTTGGGTCACAAGGAACTTTCATGTCTTCACTTGAAAATTTCCAGCAGGAGTTTATGGCAAAAATAGTCGAGCAACCCTAAGTGGGTTTCGGTGAGTTCCCTGATCTTCCCATCATTCTTCCTGATAGAATTCTTAGAGTTAGAGTGGATAGGGGTGATTTACCACACTCCAATATCAATCTTAATGCTTGCAGAGGTTCCCCAGACGAGTGAGACCTCTGGGTGAACCATATCTTGGCCACCCCTTCGTACAAAGATATGGTCGAGGGGCTTGGTCTCATTAAACCCATTGATAGTTGGAAAACTTGCACCATTGACAAGCGTGCCTCTACTTTCAATATCTTAGCCTCTCGCTGGAGTTGAGATTCACAGACTTTTATAAATGGGTGGGGGTGAATTGTCTATAACCTTGGAGGACATTTGCGAGCTTCTTGCCTTGCCTTATTTGGGAGATCACATTTTTACTGATGGTTCCGAGGATGCACTTGAGGAGGAGATGATGCAAGAGCTTCACTCAGCTCTTGGTGAATGCTCCAAGTATGTGTCTATTAACCAGACTGGTACTACCAAGCATTCCTTTGCCAAATGGAAAATGTATTTGTTCAAAGATTTTGAGCAACTGCCCAAGGGGGAAAGTTCGAGCAGAGTGGCCAAGAGCCAAGAGGGCCCAAATGTAACACCCCGTAAATTCAAGGACCTTTAATTAAATAAAATATTTGGAGAAAAAGAATTTATTTTATTTGGAGGAATTAAATCTGTGATTATTGAATTTGTAAATTTGAGGAATTTATTAATTTGGCGAATTGAGGATTAAATATTCCGTACTATTTTATGTCGCCTTTTGAGGCCTTAAAGTTGGAAGATGTTATAAATTAATTCGTATGACAATTTGGAGTGCGCACGGTTGAATCCAGATGGGTCAAAATAGTTGGAAATGAGTGGACATATGTATATATTGGGTCTCGTGACTTAATTAGACATAATTAAGCTCTAAATAAAGAGTTTGGGCCCTTTTTAGGAGGCACATAGACCCAAAAATGGGAATTGAGTTTTTAACCCTAAGTGCGAAAGGGTGAGGCAACTTAAAGTCATTTAGAAGACTAAAATTAGGATGAGAATAAGAGGAGAGCCATTAGAAGACAAGTTGGGGATTTTGGGAGATAATTTCAAGAATAAGAGGAAATCCTTGCATTCAATCCAACATTCTCATCCAAAGTCTTTGATCTACAAATTGAGGCAAGTGGTTTAATTTGCAATTGTTAATTTGCATTTACCTATTCATATTAAAGGAGGTGAAATCAATTAATATGTTTGGGTTTATGTTTCATTAGAAATTGGGGATTTTCATTGTTGGGAGTTATAAATCTATAAGAGATGACAAGATTTGGTTGATTTGATGCTCTAATTGATGTAATTGTTAGGGTTAGATTGAATATGATAAAAGGATGGATTTATGATGAATCTTGGAAGTTTTGATGAAGAAATCAGTACATAATTGAGGTATTTACTGTTCTAATGGCGATTCTGATACGTTTTCTCTAAAAACGGCTCCAAAATGCCCTAAAATGACATTTTAAAAATCTGGATAGATTCGTGGGGTAAATTTTAGAAATATATTTTAGTTGTTATTCCGTTGGAGATTGCCTAGATTGATAGGTGTGACTAATTACCCGTGGATTAATTAAATTGGAGAGATTAAGGTTTATGATTGAGTGATTGAATCCTTGTTAATTAAGCGGGGGAAACTTAATTGGAGAAAATTGAACATTGAATTGGGAATATTGAAAAGTTTTATGATTGAGTGATTGAAACCTTGTTAATTAAGTGGGGGAAACTTAATTGGAGGAAATTGAACATTGAATTGAGATTATTAAAAAGGTTTATGATTAAGTGATTGAAACCTTGTTAACTAAGTGCGAGAAACTTAATTGGACAAAATTGAACATTGAATTGGGAATATTGAAGTTCGGGCCAAGAGAGAGAGTTCGAGCATAATTGGTAGGGTGACACCAAAATAATGATAAAGTAATTAGTTTATAATTACTTGGAGTAAAGCCGGACCATAGACTTATATGTTTTAGGCTTGTGTATGGGCATAGTACACCGGTACCCTATATTTCTATATATATATACGATGATGTGCAGTATATATATGATTTATAAATATTTGTGTGAATAATATTTATAGTAAAGCATACCCATTCTAGTGCTATCAGGGGAGGTTGCGCGATGTGGGTAAATCCCCTGGCTATGAATGCAGGGTGAGCATAGTCCCCAGGTCATAGCGTTCAGGTTTAGGAATAAGACGCTTTGGGTATGATTCGATCTCATTACCGTGGGATACTATGGCTGCCTCCACAACATTTGTTTATTTTCTGAAACGGGGAGATAACCGCATCAGGGTTTCAGGTGGATGAGAATACCCGATTATGATAGCATCTAGAGAACACCCGATGAGTGCCTACTCGGGGGGATAGTATATATCTATGACATGTATATGTGAATGTTGTAGGATTTGTACGTATATATGGTATAATTATATACGGGATAATACATGATGAGAATGGTATAATTAATATAACCTGTGAAACGGTTAAATAGTATTGAATTGGAATTGATTTAAATAAGTTCGTGTGAATAATAAACTTATAACTCATATACGTGATGTGAATCGTATAAGTGGTATAACCCGTGAGAATGTTATATGGCAATTAACTAAGAAATGACTTAAATAAGTTAATGAGATTAATAACTTATAAAGTATACTAAACCCATTAGGGATAGAGTAGTGGGAAATCGTGGGATATATGTGACAAGACTAGTTATGGGGTGGTTAGCTAGATGGATCAGATATAGTACGTTAGGCGTGCACATTAGTGGAGGGGTTAGGTGTCCTCAAGAGAGTGTGCGACACTAACTTAAATATGGAGAGCATACTTTCATTTTAATTTACTGCATTTAAATTCACTTGCTAAATATTTTCAAAATATTTTGGGTTCTAACCCTTGCTATAAAATATTTTCAAAACCTTTTAGGTGTCCAGCCACAAGGATGCCAGAATTGCTCTATTCCAGGTTTTACGCAGCTGCGACACACATGGATGTTGCATGACTTTGATTTAGCCGCTTCAGTTATTTCATTTCTAGAGTAGGATGCAATCAGTATTCCACTTGGGCATGATGCTCTAGTTGTCCATTTTATTTCAGTTAGTTGATGTATTCAATTATTACTCTTGTGGTTTATTTTCGTTATTTGATTTGTAGCCGATGTTGGTCTTGGCAAGGATTATATTTATTCCTGTCTAGTATTGTTCATTTCAGTGTTTGTGTGAATGGTAAGTTGTTTATGTGTGAATGGTTAGTTGTTTATTGTTTTTCATGTTGTTGTTGGGATGTTAAATAAAAAGATAAAATTTGGCACCATGTCTTTTGAATTTTAGGTGGTTAGTAAGTTTTAAAAAGTTTTCGACAGTGATGCTAAGAATAAACCAGATGAGATTCCTGTTTAATTTGATATAGGACTGATCACCCGATATTTTATTAGGCGGGGTGTCACAAATGGTATCAGAGCATCAGGTTCTAGTTCCCTTAGGATCTGTGCGGCTTTTCATGTTTGAGCGTAGCGTTCTTTGATATCGAGCCTTATTATAGGATTGTTGTTTTCCTTCATGTAAGCGATTTACGTTCTCCTGCTAAAGGGTATAGTTCATGTGATTCATATATGATTTCGGTCGAGTGTCGTAGATCAGACATTATAGAACAACCAACGTGGGATGTTAGAAGGATTGCAGGAGGGAGGACTCAATAGAAGCCATGGGATATTCTAGAAATAGTGATGCGATTGGAGTCACCATGATAATTCTTCTAATAATTGAAGTTGGAGAAATCGCCGGGGTGTATTAGTTGCCCCAAGAACCGTTGATAGTTACAATGGTGCAAAGTTTAAACCCCAAGTGTAGACGACAAGGGGTGAGGGTCGAAGAAATTTTATTTCAAAAGAACAATCCGCTAGGATTCGAGGGAGGTGAAGAAGGGTGATTTAACAATGGGTAGAGAGCATCCAATTGGGGTCACACGCGGGGGGGTGTAGTGACACTCAAGTCAAAATTTCGGGTAAAGTAGTTTGCTATTAGAAGTAGTATGGGGTGATAGGAGCCAATCACCACATTCATGGGAGATACTGCGAATAACGAGGAATTTGGGGTTTGTATGATTATGAATCCTCTAACTCGAGGTTAAATAGAGAGCTAAGGAAAATTTTAGTAATCTTTCAAAAGGGTTGGACAGTGGCCGTATGGGAAGGAAAGTTGACGGAATTCGTAAACTTCATAACCGAGGAGAGGGATACAGAGAATCAAGTAGGGTTGCAAGTTAATAATAGACCCATGAGCAGAATGTACCAGCATGGATAGGATATCTGGCTAGTATGCCTAGTGTCGTTATCGTCAAGGTTGTACATTTACATTAGTATTAATGCTCTCAAGAGAGGGGATCTAAGGGAGTTGAGAAATCTATCAGAAGAGTAAGATTAGATTTTAAGTGCTAGTAAGGTTCCAAGGGAAGGATTACCCAGTAGAGGACCCAGATTAATAATTGACATCAATAAAATTTTTACCAAGTGACGGTGGGTTCAGTTAGGTCCGTCAAGACCATCAACCAGTCTACTAGATCAACAGATCCAAAGGGACGATTGGGGTAGCAATTAGGGTCAAGACTTCCAGGTTCGTGAGAAGGACAACCCCAACATGGCCGATGGGGCTAGAGAAAGGAGAAAGGGGAATGGCACAAAAAGGTGTCTTATGTGTAAAAGAGTAGAAACACATGGATGGATCTTGTTCGTGGAAAGTCAGGGGACATAAGCTAGATGCCTAGTAAGGGCATATGTTGGAGAAGTTTTTGGTTTGGTGAAGACGCGGGTGTTATGTCTTATAACCATTGAGCCAGAAATGTTATGAGTAACTGAAACTACAAGTTTTATTCCGATGTGATTGGGGTATGTTTTAAGTGATGCAATCGGGTCATAGTAATGTATTATTACTAGATTCGCGTGAGAAATGAATTTAGTGGAAGTATCGTTAATATCATTAGTATGTGTATTTTTTCCATCAAGTAGCGGGGTACTCTTCGGTTTCACCTGAAAGGAATGGGTGGGTACATTGAAATGATTTATTTCTTGAGGACTAGCTCATATGAGAGGTGATATTGAGGTATAGTTTTATCTTGGGTATGGAAGGGTTCGTAATAGTGGAAGATCATAGTAAGGCTATCGCACTCGTTGTTTTCGTGCCAGATGTATATTCTTGTTGAGATGTCCTACCTGGAAGAGGGTTGAGCCGCGACAATGGCTTGTGAAGTAGACTTCATAGAGTACAGTTGTCTAGTTATAATGGATCCCGGTGCGTAAGGATTTTTACTGATGATATTTAGGGTATGATTGGGTTGCCGTGGAGTGGAGAGATTTAGCTCGTTATTAATATTTAGCGCTGAAGGATTAGTGATAGTATAAGCGCAGTAGTATATGACTCCTTTAGAGAAGCGGGAGTCCATGATAGACTTATGAGTATAGGGAAAGGTTTGAGAGTTCAGAAGGTATGCTTTGGGTTCTGTGGAAATTAAGGACCAACGATGCTGAGGAATAATGCACTAGGGAAAGTTCTTTTGGGCTTTGCTGGAAAGTGTTATACGCATAAGCCTTAATAAAATGTCAAAAGTGTGAAGACGACATTAGATTCTATGTCATTGGATTTAACGATAATTGGTGAACGTGTGGAGAAAATACGTTGAGCAGAAAGCCACTAAGAGATCGGTCTAGTGGTGCTTGAAAGTGTTGCGAAAGAAACACTGCGAAGTTTTGCACTGTAAGTTGATAGGTGAGGTAATATTGGGAAGAATTTAATAGTGATGAGTAAAGTCATCAGATATATTTGGAGGATATAGCCACGCCGAGAATACGGGGGCCGAAATTGAGACAAATATGGTTACGCAAGTGATGATCGGAGGTTTGTGCAATTATGCATGAGATATAGGGTGTATGGGCACCCTAGGAGGAGCCAGAGCCTCTACTGTGCAGATAATTTGCAGATTCGGGGAGAAGACGCAAAGGCAATGATTTTGGGTATATTATGAAGGAGTGGGAATAAGCTGTCCCCCAAATTATGGAATGATTACGTATGGGTGGTGCGTTTGGAAGTGATAGTGAGTGCGTCACAACCTACGATTTTCTATCACTAGGATTTGTGAGTGCGACTGATATTAGTGGATGTGTTGACTGTAATAGCCAAAACACACACACACACACACACACACACACACACACACACACACACACATATATATATAAAAGTACCGTGGGATAGCGGGGTTCTTTGGTATTAACCACGTGAGAGTGGGGGGTTATACTAAAAGGATGGTTGCATTATACGAGAGATTTCTACTTTCGAGGATTATGGGAGTAGTGTGGATGTTTTTCTAAGTTTTAACTGTGTAGCTATAATTTGGGGCTATAGTGGATAGCTATAGTAAGACTGGTGTTCGCAGTACGAAGGTATGAATTATCGTTAATAGGTTTCACCTGAGATAGGGTCTAGCGTATATATACGGTAATGTATGTTAAAATGTGTTGCATATTAATGTACTAATATTGTCAAATTGAAATCCCGTGGAGTAGGGACATTTTTGATGTGATTCAGAGTGGTTGTACTTATTGTCGAGCGGGAAGATATAACTCGGGTTTTACTTTCGCATAAGGAAACTAGTGATAGTAAGGGTGCGGTAGTACGTGTTATCTTTTTACATAAGAGTGTATATGTATAATTTTATGCCGAGAGAGGGGTATTTGGAATGTTATAACTGGGGGATTGAAGTTATATTACGATTTAAGTGTTGGTAAAATTCGGGTTTCATTTCGTACGGTTAAGCACGGGTACAGGGTGTATGGGCGCCCTGGTTAATTAATCTGATTGTTACAAATAATTCGCGATTAGAAGTGGGAGAGATAGGTCTAGGATCTTAAGGGTAGGCGACTTGGGAGATAGTCGATACTGGAAGTACAAGGCTTATCCGAATTTTGTGGATGAAATTCCATTATAAGGGGGGAAGTATGTAACACCTCGTAAATTCAAGGGCCTTTAATTAAATAAAATGTTTGGAGAAAAATAATTTATTTTATTTGGAGGAATTAACTTCATGATTATTGAATTTGTAAATTTGAGGAATTTATTAATTTGGCGAATTGAGGATTAAATATTTTGGACTATTTTATGTCGCCTTTTTGAGGCCTTAAAGTTGGAAGATGTTATAAATTAATTCGTATGGCAATTTGGAGTGCACGGTTGAATCCGTATGGATCAAAATAGTTCGAAATGAGTGACCATATATATATACTGGGTCTCGGGACTTAATTAGATATAATTAAGCTCTAAATAAAGAGTCTGGGCCCTTTTTAGGAGGCTCATAGACCCAAAAATAGGAATTGAGTTTTTAACCCTAAGTGAGTAAGGGCGAGACAACTTAAACTCATTTTGGAAGACTAAAATTAGGATGAGAATAAGAGGAGAGCCATTATAAGACAAGTTGGGGATTTTGGGAGATAGCTTCAAGAACAAGAGGAAATCCTTGCATTCAATCCAACATTCTCATCCAAAGTCTTTGATCTACAAATTGAGGCAAGTGGTTTAATTTGCAATTATTAATTTGCATTTACCTATTCATATTAAAGGATGTGAAATCAATTCATATGTTAGGGTTTATGTTTCATTAGAAATTGGGGATTTTCATTGTTGGGAGTTATAAATCTATAAGAGATGATAAGATTTGGTTGATTTGATGCACTAATTGATGTAATTGTTAGGGTTAGATTGAATATGATAAAAGGATGGTTTTATGATGAATATTGGAAAGTTTTGATGAAGAAATATGTACAGAATTGAGGTATTTACTGTTCTAATGGTGATTCTGATACGTTTTCTCCAAAAATAGCTCAAATGTGCCCCAAAACGGCATTTTAAAAATCTGAACAAATTCGTAGAAATATTTTTTAGTTGTTACTCTGTTGGAGGTTGGCTAGATTGATAGGTGTGACTAATTACCCTTGGATTAATTAAATTGGAGAGATTAAGGTTTATGATTGAGTGATTGAAACCTTGTTAATTAAGTGGGGGAAGCTTAATTGGAGGAAATTGAACATTGAATTGGGAATATTGAAAAGGTTTATGATTGAGTGATTGAAACTTTGTTAATTAAGTGGGGCAACTTAATTGGAGGAAATTAAACATTAAACTGAGAATATTGAAAAGGTTTATGATTGAGTGATTGAAACCTTGTTAATTAAGTGGGGGAAACTTAATTGGATGAAATTGAACATTGGATTGGGAATATTGAAGCTCGGGCCGGGAGAGAGAGTCCATGCATAATTAGTAGGGTGACACCGAAATAATGATAAAGTAATTAGTGTATAATTAATTGGAATAAAGTCGGACCATAGACTTATATGTTTTAGGCTTGTGTATGGGCATATTACACCAGTAGCCTGGATTTATATATATATATATATATATATATATATATGTATGGTGATGTGTAGTATATATATGATTCATAAATATTTGTGTGAATAATATTTATAGTAAAGCATACCCATTCTAGTGCTATCAGGGGAGGTTGCGATGTGGATGAATCCCATGGCTAGTGAATGCTGGGTGAGTATAGTCCCCAGGTCATAACGTTCGGGTTCAGGAATGAGACGCTTTGGGTTTGATTCGGTCTCATTAGCGTGGGAAACTATGGCCGCCTCCACAGCGTTTGTTTATTTCTGAAACGGGGAGATAACCATATCAGGGTTTCGGGTGGATGAGAATACCCGATTATGATAGCATCTAGAGAACACCCGATGAGTGCCTACTCGGGGGATAGTATATATCTACGACATGTATATATAAATGTTCTAGGATTTGTACGTATATATGGTATAATTATATACGGGATAATATAGGATGAGAATGGTATAATTAATATAACTTGTGAAACAGTTATATAGTATTGAATTGGAATTGATTTAAATAAGTTCATGTGAATAATTAACTTATAACTCATATACGTGATGTGAATCGTATAAGTGGTATAACCCGTGAGAATGTTATATGGAAATTAACTAAGAAATGACTTAATTAAGTTAATGAGATTAATAACTTGTAAAGTATACTAAACCCACTAGGGATAGAGTAGTGGGAAATCGTGGGATATATGTGACAAGACTAGTTATGGGGTGGTTAGCTAGATGGGTCAGATATAGTACGTTAGGCGTGCACATTAGTGGAGGGGTGAGGTGTCCTCAAGAGAGTGTGCGACACTAACTTAAATATGGAGAGCGTACTTGCATTTTAAATTACTGCATTTAAATTCACTTGCTAAATATTTTCAAAATGTTTTGGGTTCTAACCCTTGCTATAAAATATTTTCAAAACCTTTTAGGTGTCTAGCCACAGGGATGCCTGAATTGCTCTATTCCAGGTTTTATGCAGCTGCGACACACGTGGATGTTGCAGAACTTTGACTTAGCCGCTTCAGTAATTTAATTTCTAGAGTAGGATGCAGTCAGTATTCCACTTGGGTGCGTCGCTCTAGTTATCCATTTTATTTCAGTTAGTTGATGTATGCAATTATTACTCTTGTGGTTTATTTTCGTTATTTGATTTGTAGCCGATTGTGGTCTCGGAAAGTATTATATTTATTCATGTCTAGTATTGTTCATTTCGTTGTTTGTGTGAATGGTTAGTTGTTTATTCTTTCACATGTTATTGTCGGGATGTTAAATAAAAAGATAAAATTTGGCACGATGTCTTTTGAATACTAGGTGGTTAGTAAGTTTTAAAAAGTTTTCGACAGTGATGACAAGAATGAACCAGATGAGATTCCTGTTTAATTTATTAGGCAGGGTGTCACACCAAAGATTAGTTCTCCCTCATAATTAGAAACATTTTTAGTTACATTGTTGAGCAGATTCTTATTCCCTGGTTGGCCAGATGACTCTCCTCGTGAGGTATTGTTCAGGTTGGCAGTGAGACTTTCTCGAGGAAGGGCTATTCCCCTCGAAGCTTTGACTTTGGGGTCTATTTACACTTGTCTAGATCGTGCCCATGCTGATGTTGAGCGATCTTGTGGCCATTATGATGCCACCAATTTTACCAACTCCTTCATTTTGATGGCTTTCCTTATTGAGCGGTTCCCCAACTTTTCCCCAGAAGTAACGGCATGTCATAGTGAGGTCGTTCGCATCACAAGGTGGCATAAGAAGTCTACCAAGCATCCCTTGGGGCCTCTGATAGATAATATTGATGAATTTTTCTTTTACCTGTATTGCAAGCGAGCGGGTGGTTTTTTTACCGGGTTTTTTTCTCAAAGGATGAGGGCACCTTCTATTTCCCTTCTGATATAGACTCCATTTTATCTTTCCCCCATATTGATGTGATGGCCATGCTACTTCTAGGCACCCTTCCTTCCTTGACTGAGCTGGGTTAAGGTGTTGAGTTTTATCACCCAGAGATAGTTAGGAGGCAGTTTGGTTATGACCAGGGTGTTCATTCCCTCTTATATCCTTCGAGCACTCCTCCCTCAGAGTTATACTTTGAGGCTTATGCAAACTTTACCTTCAAGGAGATGCTCCACATGGTTGAGCATTTGGCTGGTCTGTTTGTGCCTCCTGTGACTACCTTACTTACTTTACTCGCTCATAGTTCACTTTGTGGTAAAGGAAGGTGGGCCTCATTCAAAAATACGTGAAAGATGTTCCTCACGAAACCATCCCTACCAGAGTCCCGAATAATGACATGCAATTTGATAAAAAAACCTAAAAAAAGTTGTGGCATCACAACACTATTGCCAAGATTCCCTTTGAGCAGGTTACCCCAATCCTGGTGAGGTACCTTCTCGACGAATCCATTTACACCAAATACCCTGAACCTTTACCTGTTAAGTCCAAAGGGAAAGGAAAGCCCAAAACACCAGCTGCTTTCAAAAGGAAACACCGTAACACAGATATGTCAAATTTCATTCTTACCCCTATTACTGCTCCTGCTTCTCCTCCCTCACCTGTGAGGAATAGGGTGAGCAAAAAGAAGAAGAAGGTTGGTGCTAAAGATGTTTCTCCTTCTCCTGCTCTAGATCAAGGGTTTGATACTGATGATCTTGGGGTGAAGGATACTTATAGTATTGTTCGCAAGCAAGGCTACGAAGCTTTGGATTATCTTCTCAGGATCCACACATCTCTTTCATTCCAATTGGTTAAGGTACTCTAGATAACTCCTTTTTACTTAGTGAAACTAGCTCTCATGAGGTTTCACCTGCTGGTTCCCTTTCTTACTCATTTAAAGAAGAACTAGTTGACTATGGAAGCACTCCTTCGTATGATGATAACATTTTTTCTTCAAATGACATGCGTGACATTGACCTTCATGGTGAACATCATACTGCCGCTTTTTTTACAATTAGTTTTGAGGGAGTCTTCCAGTTAAGGTACCATGATATACTCTCCTTCACCACGAGTCCTATTACTGGGCACCTTCTATATGGGCAGAGTGATCGCCCAGATGCTGTAAGTCTTTTCTTTTTTGACTTCCTTTGATTAGATTTTTTATTTCATTAACTCTCATAGCTTTTGATTTTTTACTAACTTTGTCTTGCAATACTTCACAAGTTTCTTCTGTTGATGGTCCCTCGCCTCCTCCTCTTATCCGAGCACCCTTTCCAAGGCAAAGGAACTCTATGCTCGTTTCTTCTCTGGGTCTGGATAGAAAGGTTCATTACTTCCTCCCCATTAACTATTTCTCTTTTATTTTGCTCTTATAATGCTTTACTAACATAGCTTGCTTCTTTTTGCCTTTGCAGCTTTCATCAGTATACCTTACTAGCACGAGGTCCTCTTCTGTGTCCTCTTGCTCAATTCTAGTCCTCACTGGTTTCTCTAAGTCTCTTGACTCATCGCCCTTTATGTTTATCTTAATGCATATATTTTATACACACTTGCACATGACTGTGCCTTCTAGTCACATGGTGCCACCTCTTGTTTCTTATGTAGTGTGTATCTCTGCAGCTGAGCCTTCTACTTTATCTCTAGAGGTATTTTTTTGACACTTTCTTACTTCCATAATTTTCTTTTCTTGAATTTACATGCATGGCTAAACTTATATTGTCTTTGTCGTATCTGTCTTATTCTTTTTCCAGGGTTCTCTTTCACTTACCTGCTACTAGAGGGATAACATTTCCCATTGGGGTTGTTATTCCAGGGCTATCATCCTCTGGGAGGATATCTATCCCCCAAGTTTGTGTGCCTATGGATAAAAGGCCCAAGATTCATCCCCTTTCCTATGCAGCCGCTCTTCACCATCGCTTCCAACGAGCTTGTCTCACAGGCTATTGGATCATCTCAGGTATTGACCATTCCATTGGCATATTTTTTTCTTTGACTGCATTAATTTCTAAAATACTTGTTGATGAACAGGATACCACTGTTACGTTAGTTATTTTGTTTCACGAAACTACATCGCCGATCACTTCACTGGTTGCTTCTCAAGTGTCCCTGTAACTGTTGAGGCCCCTTGCACTATAGGTTACCTCTCTCGGTACCTACTTCAACTTTAACTTTGAAACTTGCCTATTTATCGTTCTTCATTATGCAAGTGGTTTGCTAACACTTATCTCTTTCTCCATTCGTAGGTTGGTACTAGTGATACCTCTTCATCTGCGGCTCCTGCTATGAGTATAGTAGAGGCGACCCCACATGTACTATATACTTTCTGCATAAGAGGCAGTTTTTCTGTGCTATCCTTTTACAAATAATTCTCTTACTCTTACTTGCCATCATGCCAATATAGCTGACGTCCCATTACATACGAGACCTGTTGTGAGTTCTAGGGTAGTGACTCCCGACGTAATTATTTGCACATATCAGTTCATTATATTTGGGATTCTTTCCATTTCTTTATGCATGAAAATCTTTAAGTCTTTTTGACATACTTGTAGTGTGGTGCCTATATTTGCGAGACCTATATATTGGTTCTCAGGTTAGCACTGTGCCAGTTCTTGTACCTATAGAACCCTTAGCTAGCATCCTGGAGGAGACTAACTCGATACGTTTGGCATACTATATTTTTTACTTACTTTTTTATGCAAGGTTTCACTGACACTTGCCTATTTTATTGCTTTCAGGTTAGTGCTACGACTGTTTCAGTTTCTAGGGAACATCTGACCAACGTCTCGAAAGAGACTATACGGGTAAAAACTTGGTACATTATACCTTTCAAACTTGATTTTTTTGTGCAAGCATTCACTAACACTTAAATTTAACCTTATTTTCAGGTTAGTGCTGCGACTGTACCGATAGCCGTGGAACACCTTTGGGAAGTAACTGCGAGAGAGGTATTATACTGTCATACCCTTTTCTCTGTTCTGCTTTCCCCTTCCTTTTTTCTTTTAATGTGTAAATGTGCTCGCCGTCACACCCCTATTTCCTTGTTTCCAGGTTAGTTAGGCGATCATTCCTAGTTCTGCGAAACGAGTTAAAAGTGTTGTGCTGAACACTCCTAAGCTTTTAGACTGTTATACTTGACTTTCTTTTAACCGTTTCTTAGAAATTTTCATTTCTAGCTGTAAGAAACCTATTGATGCTATCTTTGCCTTTTTTTTGTTAAGTCAACATCCTCTCACTTCGGCGGCAGTATACTTACCCCTCTAGGCTTGGTGGTAATCTCTTTGATCCTCATTACTTTTCAGACAAATACATCTAGCTATTTTCCTTTCTTTCTTTGATTTAACACTTCTAATGCTTCTTATTTTCATCGGCAGCTGATAAGAGAGTAGAGAGTTTTGAGGCCGCTCATTCGAACAATGTTGTCGGCTCAGGTGATGAGTCCTCTTTCCTCTCTTATGAGTTGGAGTTCCTCAACACATGTTGCAATGATATTGAGGTAGAGCCTCCTAAGGCCTTTTTAAGGGACCTATGGCACGAGGATCAAATAAGAGATTGAGGAGACACGAGCGGGAGGTACTCGAGATGATTCTTGAGCATCATCTTGAGACTTTAACGTCTGAGAGTGTGCTCAACATTGGCAGTCTTACTCTCTTCAACTTGAAGGCCCTCACCAGTCACATCCACGATTTCTTATGTACTCCACCTGCCAATTTGACCAGTGCCACGACTTCCTTATTTTTTTAGACTCTCCACAATCAGTAGAGGGTCTATCATTTTCAGCTCGAGTGGATTGACACTGCGTTTTGTCAATTTCTGAGTGTTTCATTTAGGAATATGATGAGACTTCATATGTTCAGGAAGTCTAGGGCTCAGTAGCGTTAGGCTGAGGCTACTCGAATCAGGGATCAAATTCAGTCGCTCCACGCCAAGTTGACCAAGCTCGAGGCTAGTGGGACTAAGGATGAGGTCAAGCTGGGCATATTAGAGGAGGAATTTATTCAGGAGGCTGGTCCATCATATGTCGACATGTGCTTTTGTCTAGCTAACAGTTATTCTTTTTTTTTGATATGTAGGCTTTGCCTTGTATTTTTCCTTTTCTTTATAATTCTGATACATATAAAAGACTACCTTCATATTAATGAAAACGTCTATTTTGTCTTCATTTTGTCGTTGTCTACTGTGTTGCTTTCGGTATCTGTTTACTGTGACCTGCTCTATTTTCTGTGAGCAATTTGTCAATTAGAGCTGCCATGTAATCCATGGGGTACTTGCGTGAGATCTGAGAAAGTTATCACTTTAGAGCTGCCCCTTCTAACTGTGGGGTATATATATATATCTAGGGGATAACTTGGATAGGGGGTGACCCCTTCTCCATTCCGTATACTTTGGAGAAAAAAATATGTAAATAAACTAAGTAAAGAATAATTGTTTCTAAAACTGCCCCTGATCTGCGGGGTCCTTGTTCCAAACTTTAATTTGGAAACTTCTATTTTTTTAAATCACAATCTTAGAGTGGGGGTAGGCCCCCCTCTTCGCATTTCATATAAACTAGCCAGTATAAATTTTTTTTCTTGAGAACAGAGATTAGAATTTGTTCTCCAGATTATATATCTGTAGGAGATAATTTTTTTATTATTTGGAGGACACTCTCCTGTTGGTTTGTGGAAATATTTAAACTGTTGTGTTTGCCAGGACTTTGCTCACTATACTTTACTTTACTTTTGGGATGGATGTACCCCCCAAGTATAATGAGGAAAATTCCTTTTACTATGGGCCCTCTTCTAATATAGTAGAGATTTTTACTATTCTTTTTTAATAAAGAGAAAACATTAATCTAGTGTACCCACCTCACAAAGCAGGTAAGTAAATCATGCACAATTTATCAAGTATTGGTCAAAATAATTGGTTTTCATTCTTTTGTACTGTATACTGTTTACAAAACTGTACTCCCGACTATCTTTACAAAAAAAACATCTCTTTCTATGAGCAGGCTATTCAAACTTTCAAAAGAAATGAAACTTGTCAAGAACTAGGCATAGTACTTATTCAACCACTTACAAGTGATGGACTGGGGGCATTCACTCTCAGGCCATTACTTAAAGCCACTCTAGCTGAGGGCACCGCCAACTCCACCAGTAAGACAACTTCAGTCCCATAAACTAGTGAGAATGGAGTGAAATCCGTTGGCTTTCTCTTTGATGTTCTATAGGCACAAAAACCATCGGAAATTTTTCATCCCACGCACCCGACATGTCTTCCATCATCTTCTTCAAGATGTTAATCAACGTCTTATTCGAGGCCTCTGCTTAGCCATTCCTTTTTGGATATGAGATGGTGGAGCTGTTATGCACAATCGTGTATTTGTCCGTCAGGAGCCCCATCTCTTTTCATAAAAACTGCTTCCCCTTGTCTGTGAGGATCATCTTCAGAATACCAAACCTACATATGATATACTCCCCGATGAATTGGGTCACCACCTGATCAGTCACCCTCCTAAAGGGGATTGCTTTTGCCCACTTGGTGTATAACTCCGTAGCAACTAAGATGAAAGTTTTGCCATGAGTGGCTGGGCTAATCTTAACTATTAGATAAAATGCCCAAGTGTGGAAGGGGTATGGGCTGCTAAGCTCTGTAGGCTGACAGAGAAGGCATGCACCATATTACCATGCACTTGACACGCCCAACACCTTTTCACATAATGGATAGAATTAACCTCCATTGTTGGCCAATAATATCCTAGTGTCATCAACTGATCGAACAACTTAGCTCCTACTATGTAAGAAGGCTCATGGGCCTTTTTTGGCACTTTTTCAGTATCCCCTTTGGCTACACACCTCAACGGTCTCTCATTATACCCTATCCTGTAGAGCTCCCCGTCTACCACGTAGAAGTGGGCTGCTCTCTTCTTTAAGTATATCTTGATATGCGAAGTATAAGCCCGTCCAAAATTATATAACCTCGGCCAAAGCCGACCATCACTAATATACAGAATGAGCAGTTATGACTCGGCCCGAACTAACTCGCTCTCGTCCAATGGCTCATTGTAGGGAACCTCGACCTCCTCCTGGAAGACCAGTCAACATGCCTTGCCTCATTAATCCTATGAACTATAACTCTCATCCTCGGCCTACCTCCGGATGGCAAATACAAGATGAGAAAGTCCAACATGACATGTGTCATTCCAACAATGGACCATAGTTTGATAACTCGGCCTCGGCTTGGGCGAACGGTCGATGGTGGATAGCTGACAGAGCGCGTGGATTAGGGAACGTGTGAGAGTGTGTGTAGACACCCCATTCTGTTACCCCCTAACTCTCCTTAGGTCCCTAGTACCTCTCTCAATCACTACAAACCTAGGTCATGTCTCGAGTACTGACCTAGAAGCCATCGGGCACTCCCTGGCTCAGTTTGACCCAAAAGTCAAACTCTTTATCTCAATCAAGACTGAATGAATCTTTAAAGGACACTGAATACACTTTCCAATGGACCGCCCCGGGCACGATTCCGACTTACCATGTGGACGAACGATCCGTTTGCGTTCGAAACTTAACCCAGAGGCCATCGGGCACTCACGAGATCTATTTGACCTATGTTAAATCTTCAGACCGATCGAGGCTGAATGAATCTTTTAAGGTCACTGAATACCCTTTCCAACGGTCCGTCCCGTGAGAAATTTTGACTTACCATGCGGACGAACGATCCGTTCGACTCTGAGGGGTCACCGAACGCTTCCAGGGTTAACCAAAGTCAACTCCCCAAACCGGGTCAAACTCTTTGGAATGTCGAAGTACATCTCCTAACCTTTCCAACGGTCCACCCCATGTGCAATTCAGACTTACCATGCGGACGAACGATCCGTTTGCGTCCGAGCGATTCCCCTTCCAATGAACCGACAAACGCTTTCGAGCCACATTTGACCCAAAGTTAACTCCTGAACTCGGGAGCGTTCCAAAGGACTTTCGAAGGTCTATGAATACCCTTTCTAACGGTCAGTCCCGAGTACGATTCTGACCAATGATTTGCCCTCGACAGCCGATTTTCCGAAAAGGTCTGAAACACACTGCAAAATGGCAGGTTCTAGACCCTACCTATCGGCAGGTGCCGATAGGCAGGAACGGGTCCATGACGATCGGCAGTGACCTGAGCCTATAAAAGGAGGCCTTCACCTCATTTGCAAGGGGAGCCCAGATCTGATAAGAATCGCTCTTAGCGAATTCCAAAAACCTCTCTCGAAGGCAACGTGATTTCACCTCCAAATCCCTTTTTTACTTCCACTTTTCATCATCCTTTTCATCAAACTTGGTGAATTAGCCACTCTCCATCATCATCCAAGTGCAAGGGCTGCTCTCCAACATTCAAGATCAAGCTCAATATCTTCAAGAAGGTCCAACTTTCTCAAACTCTCTCTTAAATTCTCTTAAATTCTCAATAACTTGTTTTCTTACTTAGCACTTTTATTATCTCATCTCACACATCCTAATATACTTTTTTATTTAGTATTATTGCACATCTCTTATTTTCATATACATAAAACCCAAAAACCAAGAAAAAGAGGGTTTGCTCATAAATTCCAAATAGGGATTCTCATACTTTTTCTCACACTTTTCTCACAACTAAAACACTTTTTCTACACACACACACACACACACACTTACAAATAAGAGATCCTCCATTTGGATTTATGGGATAAACTCCACCCCTCATTTTGTATGCGAACTACGTGGACTTTGATGCCTTTATAGGCTACGTAGGCATCTCGGGGTAAAACCTGAGACTCGAGTCCTCTCTCTCACCTTTTCTTTTACTTCCTATTTTCTCTAAATCTAATCTTCCTATATTCTCTATACTTGCCCTTAATGATGTATTGCTCCATATGCGTTATCGTTCCATTATAACGATCAACGTAAGGGTAATCGCGTAAATCTTATTTTTCTAATATTATTCTTATATCTTCCTACGGATGACTCGCTTTATCTTTTCCATGATACAAGTCGAGGATTCCTACCTCCATTATATATATACACATGCACACATATCACGGGGGGGAAATATAAAGGAAAATAGCAAATATCCATGAGAGACCGAAAGGGCGAAATGGGTGCCTAACACCTTCCCATTTCGTAACTAAGCCTCCGAACCCTTCTCGAATCATTTTGGTTTCGCATGCACCAGTATGTCTTTGGATGCCATCCTTCGGGATGGCTTCCCTTTTTTTCTTTTGTCTGTTTTGAGTAAAATAAACTGGCGACTCTAAATCTCTCTACATTTTTACACCTCATCTCAAAAAGGACGCCGGCCGAAGCACTCCCGAGAGGGATGCGCGAGACCCGAAGGATCCTCTCCCTTCGCGCGCCCGCCCCAGGGCGGCGAGGATCAGGGATGGCCACAGTGGCGACTCTGCTGGGGATTTTCTGTTTGTTTTGAGGGCTTAACTCTATTTACATGGATGTTATATTTGGTTATGTTTCCCCCCATATCTGCATGTTCCCCTTTTCCATGTGTATCCCATGCTTATGCTTATGTTCACACACTTGTAGAAATTTCTCCATGTACACTTCACACCATGTGCACCTAGGATCACATATATCCCCATGTTACGCGCATCACCCATCCATGCTCGGTGTATCTTTTTTGGGTACTTGTACTTTGCTCCCTGTCTGGCATAATCAAGAAAGATATTCTCATCATAAGATACTAATAAAGAGAATCATGTATGATTCACACAACATCACCAAAGAGCATTGCTATTAACCAAATTTTACCCAATAACTGGACGGTCAGGTGCTAGTCCGACAGGTCGCAGTTAGCATAAGCGATATGACTCTCACCTTCCATTGGCCAAGTACTGTATCATACCGCTTTATTAGTTAGCATAAGCGATATGACTCTCACCTTCCAGTTAGCATAAGCGATATGACTCTCACCTTCCATTACCCAATAACTGGACAGTTCCCCCGCATCGTACCGCTTGACCGAAGTCATGACGGGAGGTATATCGCAGGAAATTCATTCACGTACGCCGAGTATATCGAATTTGATCTCATACGTACCGTCCCCACGAGGTATATGGTGAGGCAATTCACGTACACTCAGGTATATCAAATGGCTTGTCCACACGTATCGATTGCCCGCAAGAGCAAGATGTATATCGTGGAAGTCACGCCAAAGGGGGGAACCCATGCCGATTCACCCAACCAACTGCATACCCGCATATAGGTGTCAAACCTAGGACACGCACTTTAGATTGCTGCTTTCAACCCGAAACTCTGCCAAAATTCTGGGTCGGCCTGCCCCCCAAATTTTCGCGCATTTTTAAAACGGGACCCTGTCCGTGAGCCTGGTTACAAGTCCATCCGTAGCTTTGCATATATTAAAAGCCTCACTTTTCCAGGCTCGAGTCCCGTCCGGCATTGCATTTAGGAGAATTAAATACAAGTGAGAACATAATAATCATAATAGTCATGATGAGTTCCGTCTCAAAAAATAGTTCTCCCTTCTTTATAAAAAATCCAAAAACATTTCTCCCTTCTTTATCAAAAATCCAAAAATAGTTCTTCCTTTTTTCTCAAAAATAAATCTCATCCTACGCCTTCTCAGGTCGATTGCAAGTCCTTGGCCTGGCTCCCTATTGGCTTCGGTCTTTAGTCAAAACACCCCGGAGTTTCGTTCGTTCCTCTACTACTTCTTTCGAGTCCGAAATCTATTCACTTTCCATAGAGAATACAGATCAAGCACCAGTCATACATCTTGATCTGACGACAGTCCTAGCTCAGCTCTTGTCCAAGATTGATAACCTCTAAACTGAGGTCCCAGAAATGCAACGAAACCAAGTTCTTATTCCTCAAGATCCCGAGGCCCTATTCCCTCGTGCTATGGGACCACTCGTGCCTATCTGGGTTTCGGAAGAATATCAGCACGCTCCACGTGCCCCTCCTGCCAATGGGCCGCCGCCTGCCCAGCTCCCAATGCCCAACATTACCCAGCCTATGGTCGCTGATCCAAAGGAGGAAGATTTGAATAAAGTCAAGGAGGATCTCAAGATGCTCACCAAGAAGTTTGACCAAGTCAGGATCTCTGGGAATTACATGGACTACACCCACATGTCTCCTTATCCTAAAGCGAGGTTATCGGAGAAGTTCAAGATGCCAAATATCGAGAAGTTTGGAGGGAGTGGACCCCCGATTGTTCATCTTCGTAGTTATCATCGTTCCATGACTCTACTAGGGGCTTCTGAAGAAGTGATGTCCCAATTGTTTTAGCAAGCTTTGAAGGATAGTGCCCTTCGATGGTTTTTATCTCTTGAGGAATCCAGAATCCGTAGCTGGGAGGATGTAGACCAAGAATTATATTGCAGTATAAATACAACGAAGAACTTAAGGTCACTCATCGTGATTTAGGGATGCTCAAACAAAATCCAAGAGAATCAGTCAGTAACTTCATAACCCGGTGGTGGAGGGAGCAGGTAGCTACCATGACCAATCGGCCATCTGAGGAAGAACAGGTCAACATGGTGAAGAATAACTTCTTGCCCCATGTCCTCGCAACAATGGGAGGTCAATACTATCCCCACTTTCGAGCTCTCAGAGAGGCTAGAGTGGAAATCGAGGAAAGCCTCGTTAAAACAGAGGTTGAACCGAAAAAGGTGTCCGGACAGTTCACCCCTAGAAAGTATGATAAGCCTGCCAGTGTTACAGTTTCAACCATCAACAACATCTCTCAACCCACCACACCATGGGCACCAGAAAGCCGCCCTGCCCCCATCCGAAGGGAAAACACTGAGCAGCATGCTCCCCTCTCCAAAGTTTACCAAGCCCTGTTAAGCCGAAACCTCATCAAACCCTTGGATCCACATCCATTGCCAAATCCACTCCCAAGAAACTTCAAGACTGATGCTCATTGCGCCTTTCACCAAACTGCCGACCATACCACCGACTAATGTTTTCACCTTCGAAACATAATCCAAGATCTCATTGACCGGGGTACCATCGCTCCACCAGCCAATCCTAAGCCAAACACTACTCACAATCCACTTTCGAATCATGCCAATGCCATCTTCTTAGAAGAAAACCCAGATTTCGATCCCTCAACTAAAATCACACCCATATACTCTCCTAAACCTATTCAAATTTGCCCATATTTCCTCCCACACCCTACTAGCCTCACTGATCAGGCACTGTCACTCCTTACCAGAGCATGCATCGCTGTCCGTACCCGTTCTGAAAATGAAAGTATGGAATTGTCAGAAGTGTTGAACTAACTCCTAGAGTTCGGGCTGAAATTTCCCTCACAGATGGTCATCGATTGCCAAAAATTCAGCACACTATTCTTAGAAGCACGAAAGTGGTCCCGAGATTCAGATAAATGGGTGGTACCAATCGGCGAAGTCAGCTTACATGATGTTGTCCAGACTATGGCAGAATTATTCGAGCAAACCAATAGCATTTGTACGATCACCGGGTTACTTGACACTTTGAAGCTACAAGGGCGTTTGGTCCCTTCAATCACACATATCCCCACAGAATAGGAGGACCTGTATGAAGAAGCCGTTGAAGTTGTGGAATTTATTGACTTTACATGGAAAGACAAAATTATTGCCACCGGATGGGGGGAAGAATTCGAAGATTTGAGCGAAGAACAAGCTTCAGGAAGAGCTGGCCCAGTAGCCGACATATGTGGGATGATATCATTTGAAGAACTCCTCGGAGAGATAAACAGGGTGGCAGAACAACCTGAGATTGATGAGGAAATGAGATTCATGTTCTTCCCTTCTTCAGTACATCACATGACCAGATCAAGGAGACATTACCAGTTTCCAAACTCACTACCAGTAAATGACAAGCGGAAGGGCGTTAAAAACCTTCCTATGCTAGAGATGACCATTGAGGAGAGAAAGATCCTCGATCAACTGAAGAAAACTCAAGCTAACATCACTCTATGGGGACTTTTCATGTCTTCCCAGCTACATAGAAATGCTTTAATCAAATTAGTCACTGGACCCACAGTTCCTCCCTCTACCTCACCAGAAGAAGTGATAAGTCTGGTCGGATGCTTGACCTCTACCCGAATGTTATCATTCTCTGAAGAAGAAATCCCCAGAATTGGGATAAATCACAACCATGCACTCAACATCTCCGCCGAAGTTATGGAGAAGGCCGTGCCACTCTCCCTTGTCGATAACGGATCCGCCTTGAACGTTTGCCCTCTGAGAACCTTCAAGTGTTTAGGCCTGAAAGAAAGCGACCTCGCTCCAACCTCCGCCGCTGTACGTGCCTACGATAATACCCATCGTGAGGTGATGGGATCCATAAAACTTGTAATAGGGGTTGGCCCTATAAACCCTGTCATTGAATTCCAAGTCATAGACATCCCAATTTTTTTTAACCTGTTGCTCGGACGACCCTGGCTCCATAATATCAAGGGTGTGCCTTCCTCACTCCAGCAGAAATTGAAGTTCTTCGCCGACGGGCGAGTCATCACCATTTTGGGCGACAATAAAAATGACGAGGGTGCAAGCACCAGCTGTCCAATCCTTGAGATGCAGCACGGGTCAAGTGATATGCTCTTATCAGGATTCCGAGTTGAGCCACTCCTACTCTCGGCAAGGGACGGTTTCAAAGAAAGGGTTTGTCCTTAATATGACCCTCATGGCAATGTCAATGTGATTCAGATGTTCAGAAACATGCACTTCATGCCCGGACTGGGGCTAAGGCAAAGGCAGCAAGGGATACTTGAGCCTATCAAACTGAAGAAAGCTTTCCCTCCTTGCGGCTTGGGGTATCAACCATCAGAACAAGAGCTCATAATGATCCGCTAGTCTCGACCAAAGAGAGGATTAGACTGCATCCAAACTATCTCAGGAGACTCCTTAAATGGACGATTGATCAAAGAAGGCGAGGATTTCCCCTTTTGCGATTTTCCAGAACCATGGTATGACCACACAAACAAGAAGATGAGGCCGGGAATGGAGATCTTTTTCCAAGAAAGCTACCCATGGGCCAAAAGTTTCCCACACCGCGTACAACCGCTCATCAAAGATACCGAAGAGACTAAGGAAAGTGATTCCGAAGATTCCTTCAACTTACAGATACTGGGGCTGGCACTCTGCATGGTTCATTCGGGCACTACATCAATGGACCCATCCCGTATGATTAAAGCTGCTGATACACCTCTCCTCAACTGGCATGCTGCGCCAGTTCTACCTCTTGAAACCTCCCCTAACCCCAATGTTTAACCTATTTCTTCTTCTATTGTCTATCCTTGATCAAATGTAATCGAGACCTCTTTTGATGAGGTTCTCAATGCTGTTTTTCCTATCAATGAAATAAATGAATATTTTGAGTATCTCGTTGTGCCTTACATTAACTACTTGAATTCTAATTAAACTTTTAATGATGATGATTTTGCAAATGAATAATTCTTAACTGATCTAAATAAGGTTAATAATAAATAACATAACCGCGTTCAAGTTAATGAAGAAGAGACTGTTGTTATCTCGGTTCTAGTAGCCAACTGCGCGAGATTAGGATAGGGGCCATCCTTGACGAGCATGAGCATGCACAACTCGAAGAATTGCTGAAAGAGTTCATGGATGTCTTCGCAAGGTCTTATGATGATATGCTCGGCATTGATCCTCAAATAGCTCAGCATGAGATTCCCACTCTCCCAGATTACAAGCCGATTAAACAAAAATTAAGAAAGCTCCGCACCGAATGATCACTAAAGGTCAAAGAAGAGGTGGTCAAACAGTTAAACGTGGGTTTCATTCGGGTGATTGAATATCCCACATGGATAGCCAACATTGTACCTATGCCAAAATCAGGAGGGAAGGTTCGAATGTGTGTAGATTACCGAGATTTAAACAAAGCTTCTCCAAAGGATGATTATCTGCTACCCAATATCGACATGATCGTGGACAACACAGTCAGTCATGCTCTCAAGTCATTTGTCGACGGGTTTACCGGATACAACCAAATTAAGATACACCCCGACCACCAAGAAAAAACCGCATTCATCACCCCATGGGGAACCTTTTGCTACACCGTTATGCCATTCGGTCTCAAGAATGCTGGGGCTACCTACCAAAGGGTTGCCACAACCATCCTGCACGATCTGATTCACAAGGAGGTCGAGGTTTATGTGGATGATATGATTGTCAAGTCCAAAACTAGAGAAGGTCATGTTCCCTCTCTCCAGAAGTTCTTCTAACGACTGCGACGGTATCAGATGAGACTTAATCCACAGAAGTGTGTCTTCGGCGTTATAAATGGAAAACTCTTGGGATTCATGGTCAGCAAAAAGGGGATAGAAGCAGATCCTGCAAAGCTGAAGTCCATACTTGAGATGCCACCACCCCGAATAGAGAAAGAAGTCTGAGGTTTTCTTGGGAAATTGCAATATATCAGCCGGTTCATCAGCCAGCTAACCTCCATCTGTGAACCGATCTTCAAGCTCCTTCGAAAGGATTCAACCAAGGTTTGGAACGAGGCCTGCCAAGAAGATTTTGATCGAATCAAACAATATCTGACCCAACCTCTAGTGCTCATGCCACCACAGTCGGGTCTCCCTCTGCTCCTATACCTAACCGTAACCGACACTGCAGCTGGGGCTTTGCTAGCCCAATACCTTGAAGACTCCCACAAAGAAAGAGCCATATATTATGCCAGTCGCAAATTAGCTGGGTACGAGGTCAACTACACTGCTTTGGAAAAGGCGTGTGTCGCACTTGTCTGGGTCACCCAAAAGTTGCGACACTACATGATCGCCTTCCCCATCAAACTTATATCTCGAATGGATCCCATCAAATACCTTCTTGAGAAACCCACCTTATCCAGTCTAATGGCTCGATGGTTGATGCTCCTAATCGAGTTTGACATCGTGTACGTCACACAGAAAGCCATTAAAGGAAGAGCCATCTCTTACTACCTCGCCGATTACCCCATAGACGAAGCAGATGTTCGGATCTCCAAATTCCCAGATGAAAATATCCTCTGCACCACTCAAGACCGCCTTCGATGGAAAATGTTCTTTGACGGCGCTTCCAACAGAAAGGGATATGGCATTGGGATACTTCTAATCATCCCAGATGATTCCCACACTCCCATCACCATTAAATTGGGTTTCCCTTGCACCAACAACATGACGTAATACGAGGCATGCACAGTGGGCCTCAAAGTTGCTCTCAAGAAAGATATTCAATACCTTGATGTCTACGGGGATTCTACCCTTATCATCGGTCAAGTGCTCAGAAAGTGGAAAGTCAAGGGCGAAAAGCTCCAACCCTTTCATGCCCAATTAGAAGAGTTAGCCTCCCAGTTATGAGATATCACCTTCCATTACCTACCCCGAGCAAAGAATAACCTAGCTGAAGATCTCGCCACCTTGGCCTCCATGGTCGACATGCCCGAAGGAATAACAATGACCCCCTTCCTAGTTCAAAAGTAAGACAAACCAACCCACTGCTACCATATTGAGCTTGTCTCCACCGAAGATCCCGAACTAACCGATTGCTGGTACTATGATATCTGGTGCCTCCTCAAACATGGTAGATATCTCAAGGGTTCCAACAAGAAAGATCGAACGACTCTCCGAAGACTGGACACCAAGTACATCATCTGTCATAATGCCCTACTCAAGAGGAACTTCGATGGAACTTATCTACACTGCATCGCAGGGGCTGAGATTGAGAAGATAATACAAAAAATCCACAGCGGGGAATGCGGGCCCCACATGAATGGTCACATGCTCGCCAATAAGATCATCCGACAGGGCTACTACTGGACCACCATGATCCAGGATTGCACCGCCTATGTCTGAAGGTGCCTCAAATGCCAACAATTCTCCAATCTTCAACACCTACCTCTGCAAGAATTATACAACATGACCTTTCCTTGGCCGTTCTCCACCTGGGGTGTCGACATCATAGGGAAGGTTACACCAAAGGCTTCAAACAGACATGAGTTTATCCTGGTTGCCATTGATTAATTCACCAAATGGGTCGAAGCTGAGTCATACGCAGTATTGAACGCCAAGAAAGTGGCCAAATTCCTCAAGAAAAATATCATCTGTCGATATGGGGTCCCGCACGAGCCGGTATCAGATAATGGGTTGAATTTCGAAGCATAAGTCACGGAAGTAGTCAACGAGTACGGGAATCAGAGACACAAATCTTCTCCCTATCGACCTCAGACCAATGGTGCAGTGGAAGCCGCCAACAAAAACCTCAAAGCTATCATCAGCAAGATGATCGAAAGTTATAGGGTTGGGCTGATCGGATCTCGTACGCCCTCTGGGGCTATTGAACCTCAATTCGAACCTCTACTGGGGCTACCCCTTACTCTCTGGTCTACGGCATGGAAGCAGTCCTACCTGTGGAGCTGGAAATACCCTCGCTACGCGTCATGCTCGAAAGCAAAGTTAATGAAGAATACTGGTGCCAAAGTCGTCTTGATGAGCTATCCCTCCTAGATGAAAGAAGATTAAAAGCTCTTTACCACATACAGGGGTACCATCGCCGAATAGCGCGGTCATTCAACAAGAGAGTCAAGGATCGCGGTGTCCTAGAGGGAGACTTAGCCCTTAAGGAGATAATAGAACCCATCTGGGACCCTAGAGGGAAATTCAAGCCCAATTGGAGCGGCCCCTACATTGTGAAGAAAATATTATCCGGTGGTGCCGCCATGCTTACTGACCTAGATGGGGAAGAGATGGCTCGTCCAGTCAATTTGGACCGTCTCAAGAAATTCTACCCCTAGTTCGAAATCTCGGCGCGCTACGACTCTTCTCATCCCCCTTCTATTCTAAAAAACAAAAAAAAAACTCTTCATTTCCCTCTACCCAGAACTACGTGGGCCTGATCCTCTGCAAAAAATATTTTCAAATAGATAATTTTTTTTTCAAAACCCCAGAGGTATGTAGGCAGCTCATGCACCTCACATGAGTACGACCCTTTCTTTTTTACAAAATACCATTTTCTTTTCTTACCTCTGAGAACGGCAGTTCATTCTAAAGAGTACTTGAACAAAAGGATTATGTATGCCTTAGCGATCGGTGTAGATAATTCAAAATTACAAAATTCATCGAAAGGCACAGCTGGATGATCAGAAACTTGTTTATTTCATTGATAAGAAAATTCAACACGGATTACATAAGAAAAAGGAACGGATAACTCCCTTCCCCCTACTACCATAAAAAGCCAAATAACATCCCCACATCTGTTACACAAATAAACTCCCCAGGAGTCCTACCCACAGCCACCAGCTCATCATCTACATCCGGAGGTCCCCAAGTTTCCCCTTCCTGAATAGAGTGCTATAAACATTCTATGGATCTATGAGCCTTAACCATCTTCGAAAAGACCACAACACCCCCTTCCATGGTGTTGGATAAAATAAACCATCTTTGTCCAGTCTCCACTGCCAACATCTTGCTGACTACTCTCCTCCACAACCACTTTATATAATCCCCAGGGACATGCCAAACTTTTTCGACAGATTGGGAAGGACGGGTCGAAGGACGCCGATTTTCCCACAGAGACCCAAGCAACAGATGCAGGCTCTCAGTCAAATCTTCTACCGGAAAGAAATTTGAGGTTCGAGGGGGCACGACCTGTGCCCAGCCAAATTGGCGCAAAAGCCGCCAAGGTAAATAAAAAGAGGTCTATCTGAGACCAACCAGCCGCACATATGGATATTCTCCTGGCTCCAGAACAAGCTGAAACTGTCCCCACCAAGGCACTGACCAATACAGCCCACGCCCATGCTCCACAAGCCAATGCTCCCAGTTCTCAACATACAGGCCAACGCCGATGAAGTGTCACGAAAAAAAGTTGGGTACAACCAACAAGGGATACTCTGGAGGAGTCGCCAAGTGGAATATTTCAGACAACCACATGAACAGCATCACGGGGCTACCCCTCAAAAAGTCAGAACGATCTTCTCTCCAGGCATCTAGGCTATTCAGAGTCTTCGCCAGTATCACCGCCGCAGGATTGCGACGATATGACATCCATGAAGTAATGGCTGCAAGTTGTGGGTCCACTTGCACCTCCCCAGTCACCAGCAGCAATTTGGAAACCAGACCCACAACAACGGCTCCTGCATAGCTAGCATCACCTACTTCCCGCAAATGCACGGACTGCAGCACCGCCGGGAGGGAGATCATTCCTCCAACAACCAATGATCTAGCTGCCGAAGCTGAAGTATGAAGAAGCCCGACCAACAAACCCCTGTGAGAGAGGGAAATTCGGTAAAAGCCGCAGGAACACTAGGGTTTACACCTAGTATGGCAGAAAATTCCTCGTAGGTAGGAGAAACTTCTTCCAACCCAAAGAGAAATACATGGTCTTCGGGGTACCAGAATTGTACCACCGCCGTCAGCACGTTCCACTCAAGAGGCCGATTGCGCCACAAGGAGACTCGACTCATGTTGAAAGCATCGTAGTCGACATTATAAGAGCACATTGCTTCCAAAGTTTCGAGGTAGTTGACAAACTCAATGCTACCAGGGAGAGCCATCTTGCAAGGCTAAGAGATAGTGGGCAAGTAAGTGAAAATGCAAAGGTGTGATGAAAACACTCCACCCTTCCCCCTTTTTATACTTGAAAACCCTCACAAGAGACATAATCCCTGCATAAATCGGATGGAATCCTACCCCACAAGGTACTAAAGGCTGAAGAGGGCACCAATCAAAGCTTTGAATTGATGGGACTGGACTGAACTACCGATAGGCAGGTCAGGGTGCTTGCCAATTGGCAACCCCCCCATTTTTAGAAATTTTCCTTTTTCCTCTTTTGTCAAATCAGAAAACTCAATTAAAATAAATTGACATTCTCAACAGAATTTCAAAATCCCTTTTTCTCCTTATAAAATTTCCCCTTTTTTAATCAAAACTTTACTTCAAAAAAATTCCAAAAATATTCCTTTTTACGGCCTCAGCAGCAAAGTGAAAAGCGCATGTGCATGCATTCGTTATTAAATAAAAGATAATAAAAAAACTCCATTGCATTGCATCAATTTGTGTTTTGTGTTACATCAATTTTGCAGGAAATAAAAGGAAAAAGCAAAAACAACGGGACTCAGCCCGAACCCACATTCTTTCTCTCTCTCTGACTAAGAGCTTCCGCCCCTGCGACGTGCTCTCTTCCCCCTACTGCGAGACGACGCACCACCATTACCCGAGCCAGGGTCCTCTCTAGACGAGGCAGACGACACCAAGCAAGAAGGAACAAGAACCGCATCCTGAATATGGGCAGTCGCCGAAGATATCTCGTCTCTGATGTCCCTGAACCAAGTGGTCGACACCCGAACTTGTTGCAAGAAAAGGTGAAATCAGTATCAAGGCAGGGATGACCAAAATAGAAAAGAAAGAAAGAGAGGAACAGAAAGGTATACCGCAGGTCGAAGGACCTCCTCTGTAAAACCCAACTCCTCCGAATCCATCGCATGAGGACGGTGCAACATAGGTACCATCCCTCCATCATCCCGTCGAATGTTGTAAGAAGGGGTATGCAATCGCACAAAATGGACCTCTGAGGTCGCCGCTGCCGCAAATGTCGACGGAACACCGCCGCTGTGGGAAGATCCCACCGCCCGACTCGAACCCGCCGTAGGGAAAGGCAATGCATCATATATGCTGGGCGCCATCAACCAGCTCGTCACAAAGTCCATATAGTCATACGGTGCAGCCGTATCGGTGTATAGAGAGTAGGACTCGCCGATCATCGCCGCGATCCTCTCATCCTCTGACAACAGTCGCTCCCGCCTCCTAGACGTAGGAGGCTGCGTAGGTGGCACCACCACCTCCTCCTCAGAAATCCAATGAACCACCCTCTCCCCGATTTACCAAGAATGGCCGAACTCATGCGCCAGCAAACGCCTCATTCGCGCATTCATCCCAGTCGCCCCGCATCCTGAATGGCTGTCCCCCAGGGATAAAAGGTCACCTGAAAATCTCCAAGCGAGGATATATCAATACAAGATCAGAAGGTGCAAAAACTAAGACTGAAATGGAAAGAGTCTTACCCTACCACTGGTCAGGTCATTCAGGACCTGACACACCGCCTCCAGGGAGAGAGATCCCTTCGACTGCCGATTAATCTTACGCCATCGATACAATCGACAGAAGTCCCCAACAGTGTCGCCTTCAAAGCGATCAGCAGGGTATTGCACCCAATCACCTCGTAGAACCACATCTGAATTCACAAACAAAAAGATGACGCATAAGGAAAAATGCGAATGCATGAAAGGAAAATGCAATTGCACAAAAGAAAAATGCGAATGCATGAAAGGAAAATGCGAATGCATGAAAGGAAAATGAGAGTGCATGAAAAGAAACGCGCAAACTAAAGAATACCTCAAGAAGGTACGTGGCACCAGTAAAGGTCCGTCGGAAGCACCGACAGAAGGCATCCAGAGAGGAGTAAAGGGTCGCCAAGGTCAGACTCCCCCAATCATAGAAAGGGATGTTCGAAAACATCCTTAAGTACGGCAGAAACTATAAATGGATGACGTCGCCGCTCGACGCCACCATGAAACCTCCCAATACCAGCAAAATGAATAATCGGGCCATTTGCCTCACTTGCAGCCCATCCTCCACATCAATCACCCTGCTCATCAGAACATCCTTCAGTAGGGACAGCCGGATAGAATCACCAAAAACTATCCTCCTTACATCACCAAGTGTCGCACGCACTACCTCCGGTCTCACCCGTAAAGAGCGATCCACCTCTATCTGCTCTCATCACAATCCAACCCCAGCAGCTACTACACATCTATGGAAGTCACAGTCATCTCCCCGAAGCCGAAATGAAAGGTTTGGGTAGTATCCCACCACCTCTCTCCCAAAGCGCACAAGACCGCTGTCGAACGAGGCGTCTCATCCAGCACCGATGCCAACCTCCCAAAACCCGCTGATGATACCCTCCAACACACCATAGGTGGGAGATGCTCCTAGACATCCCTGAGCCCCGTTGTCCCACGAGCACACATATTCTTCAAAGAAATATCAGACTGGCAAAAGGAAAAGTCTCATCAAAAGCCAAGAAAGAAAGAAAAATCACCAAAAAGAGAAGAACGCCAAAGATCGGGTTACTTACATAACCGCCGGGACTCACTCTCAAAGAGCGATGACGCGATGGCTCCCGCAGCAAGGTCTGATCATCCACAACAGGCTCAAACGCATCAAAGGAGTTCTCACTCCCCAAATCAAGAGGCTCCCTAGCCCTCCACTCCACGTTCGCCCAGTCATCAACGGTCAACCACTCCCGGTGGACTGTAGTGCTCACAAAAGTGGCCATTTATTGAAGATCGGAATGCTAAAACGATTTACAGAAGAATCGCAGAGAGAGAGAAAGCAAAGAAACTGTGAAAAAAATGAGGGGATTCTCCCCCTTTATATAGGATGACAAGCACCATGTCGATCGGCACCTCCCCCTACCATACCGATCGACACTGACCCCTTGCCTTCCCGAGGTAGCCCAAAAGTTCGTGCCACTGCCGAATGGCACCCTTCATACTATGCTGACCTGCACCCCCATTAAATTTCGTACAGAAATTCCCAAAAAATAACAAAAAGCCTCGAAAAATCCCCGAAAAATTCCTAAAAATCCCAGGAAGGATTTAAAGCCTTTTCATCAAGAAAACTTCGCATTCCCTCGAGCAAAACCCTTCTTTCCCAGTAAAATCCTCAAAAACCAAGTGAAAACTCCTCCGAGCAAAGCTCCGGAGGATCTCTAAGGATCACCTGATCACTTCCCCAGTGGAATTCTCTTACATCACCCAAAATAGGTTGTTCCCCCCGCAAGGTCTCCTAATGAAACAAAAGCTTCCCCATCTATCAGCTCCCCAGCTCAGATCAAAATCACAAGGCCCTTTATCCAACAGAATCAAAATCCAATCTTTATCCACTCTTGGGGTTAGAATTGACCTCGGTCTTGGATCGTCACCTGAGTTGGGTCAGAATTGACCCCGATCTTCGATCGTCACCATTCTCTAGGTCAGAATTGACCTCAGTCTTGGATCGTCACCTGAGGCTGAGTTGGGTCAGAATTGACCCCGGTCCTCGGTCTTCACCACTCTTAGGTCAGAATTGACCTCGGTCTTGGATCGTCACCTGAGTTAGGTTAGAATTGACCCCGGTCCTCGGTCGTCACCACTCTCTAGGTCAGAATTGACCTCGGACTTGGATCATCACTTGAGTTGGGTCAGTCAGTCCTTGGTCGTCACCACTCTCTAGGCCAGAATCGACCTCGGTCTTGGATCGTCACTTGAGTTGGGTCAGAATTGACCCCGGTCCTTGGTCGTCACCACTCTTTAGGTCGGAATTGACCTCGATCTTGTATCGTCACCTGAGTTAGGTCAGAATTGACCCCGGTCCTCGGTCATCGCCACTCTTTAGGTCAGAATTGACCTCGATCTTGGATCGTCACGTGAGTTGGGTCAGAATTGATCCCGGTCCTCAGGCGTCACCACTCTTTAGGTCAAAATTGACTTCGATCTTGGATTGTCACCTGAGTTGGGTTAGAATTAACCCCGGTCCTCGGTCGTCACCACTCTTTAGGTCAGAATTTCCCTCGATCTTGGATCATAACCTGAGTTGGGTCAGAATTGATCCTGGTCCTCGGTCGTCACCACTCTTTAGGTCAGAATTGACCTCGGTCTTGGATCGTCACCTGAGTTGGGTTAGAATTGACCCCGGTCCTCCGTCGTCACCACTCTTTAAGTCAGAATTGACCTCGGTCTTGGATCATCACCTGAGTTGGGTCAAAATTGACCCCGGTCCTCGGTCATCACCACTCTTAGGTCAGAATTGACCTCGATCTTAGATTGTCACCTGAGTTGGGTAAGAATTAACCCCGGTCCTCAGTCTTCACCACTCTTAGGTCAGAATTGACCTCGGTCTTGGATCGTCACCTGAGCTGGGTCAGAATTGATCCCGGTCCTCGGTCGTCACCACTCTTTAGGTCAGAATTGACCTCGGTCTTGGATTGTCACCTGAGTTGGGTCAAAATTGACCCCGGTCCTCGATCGTCAACACTCTTAGGTCAGAATTGACCTCGGTCTTGGATCGTCACCTGAGTTGGGTCAAAATTGACCCCGATTCTCTGTCGTCACCACTCTTTAGGTCAGAATTGACCTCGATCTTGGATCGTCACCTGAGTTGGGTCAGAATTGACCCCGATCCTCGGTCGTCATCACTCTTAGGTCAAAATTGACCTTGGTTATTAAACCTTTACCCTAATCATGTAGATTCGGCTTTGACCTGCAGAATTGATCATCCCCAGGACACTCCTTAGGTCCTCAGAATCGGCCTCGACCCTCTGAATCGGTCATACTCCCTCAAAAGCATCATGTGGTGTCTATTCGATGGTCATCATTTGTTCCAAACTCTCCCATTGAGGGGCTCTGTAGACACCCATTATGTTACCCCCAACTCTCCTTAGGTCCCTAGTACCTCCCTCCATCACTACAAACCTAGGTCATGTCCCGAGTACTGACCTAGAAGCCACCGGGCACTCCCCGGCTCAGTTTGACCCAAAAGTCAAACTCTTCATCTCGACCGAGACTGAATGAATCTTCTAAGGGAACTGAATACCCTTTCTAATGGACCACCCCATTCACGATTCTGACTTACTATGCGGACGAACGATCCGTTTGCGTCCAAAACTTAACCAAGAGGCCACTGGGCGCTCCCGGGCTCTGTTTGACCTATATCAACTCTTCATCCCGACCAAGGATGAATGAATATTTAAAGATAACTGAATACCCTTTCCAACGGTGCATCTCGTGCGCAATTCCGACTTACCATGCGGACGAACGATCCGTTCGACTCTGAGAGGTCACCGAACGTTTCCAGGGGATGGTTGACCAAAGTCAACTCCCTAAATCGAGTCAAACTCTTTGGAATGTCAAATTACATATCCTAACCTTTCCAACGATCTTCCCCGTGCACAATTCGGACTTACCATGCGGATGGACGATCCATTTGCGTCCGAGCGATTCCCCGTCCAATGGATCGACAAACGGTTCTGAGCCATATTTGACCCAAAGTCAACTCCCGAACCTGGGAGCAGTCCAAAGGAATTTTGAAGGTCTCTGAATTACCTTTCTAATGGTCTATCCCGTGCACGATTCTGACCAACGGTTTGCCCTCGACAATCGATTTTCCGAAAAGGCCTGAAACACACTACCAAATGGCAGGTTCCAGACCCTGCCTATCGACAGGTGCCGATAGGCAGGAACGGGTCTATGCCGATCAGCAGTGACCTAAGCCTATAAAAGGAGGCCTTCACCTATTTGCAAGGGGAGCCCAGATCTGATAAGAATCACTTTTAGTGAATTCCAAAAACCTCTCTTGAAGGCAGCATGATTTCAACCTCCAAATCCCTTTTTTACTTCCACTTTTCATCATCCTTTTCATCAAACTTGGTGAATTAGACACTCTCCATCATCATCCAAGTGAAAGGGCTGCTCTCCAACATTCAAGATCAAGCTCAAGATCTTCAAGAAGGTCCAACTTTCTCAAACTCTCTCTTAAATTCTCAATAACTTGTTTTCTTACTTAGAACTTTTATTATCTCATCTCACACATCCTAATATACTTTTTTATTTAGTATTATTGCACATCTCTTATTTTCATATAAATAAACCCCAAAAAATAAGAAAAAGAGGGTTTGCTCATAAATTCCAAATAGGGATTCTCATACTTTTTCTCGCACTTTTCTCACAAATAAAACACTTTTTCTACACACACACACACACAAACTTACAAATAAGAGATCCCCCATTTGGATTTATGGGATAAACCCCATCCCTCGTTTTGTATGAAAACTACGTTGACTTTGATGCCTTTATAGTCTACGTAGGCGTCTCGGGGTAAAACCCGAGACTCGAGTCCTCTCTCTCACCTTTTCTTTTACTTCCTATTTTCTCTAAATCTAATCTTCCTATATTCTATATACTTTCCCTTAGTGATGTATTGCTCCATATGCGTTATCGTTCCATTATAACGATCAACGTAAGGGTAATCGCGTAAATCTTATTTTTCTAATATTATTCTTATATCTTCCTACGGATGACTCGCTTTATCTTTTCCATAATACAAGTCGAGGATTCCTACCTCCATTATATATATACACATGCACACATATCACGGGGGGAAATATAAAGGAAAATAGCAAATATCCATGAGAGACCGAAAGGGCGGAATGGGTGCCTATCACCTTCCCATTTCTTAACTAAGCCTGTGAACCCTTCTCGAATCATTTTGGTTTCGCATGCACCAGTATGTCTTTGGATGCCATCCTTCGGGATGGCTTCCCTTTTTTCTTTTGTCTGTTTTAAGTAAAATAGACTGGCGACTCTAAATCTCTCTACATTTTTACACCTCATCTCAAAAAGGACACCGACTGAAGCGCTCCCGAGAGGGATGCGCGGGACCCGAAGAATCCTCTCCCTTCGCGTGCCCTCCCCAACGTAGCGAGGATTAGGGATGGCCATAGTGTGCGTGTGGGCTGCAGATCCCACGTGTACCAAAACCATTATAACAACATCTCCCTCACATGTGAGGGAATATTTGATCATCATGACCTATATGTGACAGTGACAACTAACTCCTCCTCATTGGCTTAGAACATTCCACACATGCTTATTACATGCTTGGGGGGTACATTACACCCCCCATGCACTATAAATACTTGTCTTCTACATCTTTATAAAGGATAGATCATTGTAAAACCTAGCTGAAACTCAGTAAAAAACACACTAGAGAGAGAAATATTGAGTGTTCTGTATCCCAAGGCCATTAGAGCCCATTCTTAGTGGATTTCACATACACTCACACAGTGGAGTAAGCCTAGATAGGCTGAACCATTTATATTTTGTCTTATCTTCCTCTTTTCCTCATCTCCTTATATATATATATATATATATGTTTATACTCCATTGATACACTGGTTTGAGCTTGAACACTTATATTGATTTGGTGATACTATTTATGGTTTCATCAATCTGGCGCCATTTGTGGGAACGAAGTATATTTTCTTCCTCATCTTTATTTAGGTTGTACTCACCGAATTCTCTGGTGGTGATCTAGCTCCACTCGGGTGGGCCTATATCACCATTAAAAGATATCCTCTTGAGCCTCTCAAGCTTTTATTTAGAATTTTAGCTCTTCCAGTTCACCAGAGATATGGCCTCCGATCTGCCCTTGGGCATTAGCCGAAGTTATAGCCAAGCTCCACCCCAGTCAGAAATGTTTGAGGTGGCGGCGACGCTGTGCTCATCAACGGACAACCATGGGAAGATCCAAGCGTAACTCGCTTCATTCATCCAAAGATGGTGGTTAGACCTGCTGGAGTTGGAGATGAGATGATAACTCTAACCGCTAGGGAGGGGCACCCAGATCTAGTGGCCAGGGGACCACCCTAAGTCCCGAACAAAGAGGTGCCTCCATAACAAAGGTGTAAAGACATGGAGGACCCTAGGCATTTATGCCTGGGGAGGCTGGGTCAGGAATGCCATTATGGTGAGGATGACAAGTATGATGATGAGGGTGATAAGGAATTTTGGGAGCCTTATCAGATCTATGGAGACACTGTGCATCCAATCCAACCCAACAGAGGATATAGTGGCAGGACGAATCGATAATATAGGCCATGAGCATCATCTCTAGATAAGCTAAACAGAGAGTCGACCTTTGATATGCTCGGCCCAGCAGCAGATGACTGGAGGAATCACTTCTCTAAATCTCGAAGCATCGTTAATTCCAGGAGAAATGATAGATGTGGTGACCATCGACCTTCACGAGGATGAGATGAGGAACAACAATAGGTGAATAGCCGACAGAGGATAACTACTAGAGAGCTTTCAGTTCGTCCAGTCGACAAAGAAGGGGTTAGAGATAATGTTGCTTAGGCCGAGAAAAAGGTTGCAGCTACGACCGAGAGGCCTTGGAATGATTCCATATAGCGATTAGAGGAAAAAATAGGGGATATACTGAAGAGATGAGACCCTTTGTAGAGGGGTTACACTGAAGGCTCTCCCTTCATGGCAAAAATTATGAGCTATTTAACCTCAACTAAATTCAAGCCATCGGTGGTCACACCTAAATATGACAGGAGCACTAATCTCATCCATCATGTGGAGATGTATCAATTCACTATTGATGTCTACTCGGTCTCAAAAGATATGAGGTGTCGGGCCTTCTCCAACACACTTATCGGTGTAGCTCATGTGCGGTTCACCTCCCTTTTAAAAAATCAATAAAAAATTTCAAGCAGTTAGTAGAGAGGTTTATACAAATTTTTTTCTTTGGAGTGAAACCCCAAAAGAAGACGACACACCTGCTATATGTTAAGCATGGAAAGAATGAAAGTCTGAGGGAGTATATAGCTCGCTTCAACAAGGATAAATTAGATGTTGAAGACTACGAATAGAGTATTTATATGACCACCCTGATGGGAGGATTGCAGAAAGGAAAGCTCCATTGGAAGCTTATCAAAGATCCTCTAAAATCCATGGTCGAACTCTTGGCTATGGCTGAGAATGTTATGAATGCGGAAAAGGAGATGGATGCAAAGGGAGATGATGAGAAAGGAGTAAGCAGTGGAAGCAAATTCCATAAGTCAAAGGGTAAGGATGACAAGAAGAGGTCAACAGATGATAAGTTTGCTGATTATACCCCACTGACAGTTAGCTGCGAGCATATTCTAAATGAGATAAAGAATGAATGATCTCTGCGATGGCTAGAGAAATTGAGAGCTCCTCCTCACAAGAGGAACAAGAACCTGTAATGTGAATTTCACTAAGATTATGGTCATACAATCGACAGATGTTTCGCTCTCAAAGACGAGATTAAAAAAATGTTCAAGGTTGGGAGGTTGAGGAAGTACGTGGATAAGAGCAGTTCAAAGGGTGGTAGAGATGACACCTGGAAGAAGAGGAATGATAAATACATGCCTGATGCCATTGCTAATTGATACAATGATGCCTCAGACGATGATGATGAGGCCGACCCAGACCTACCACCCCCAATCACCAATCCTAAGGGTCGGCTGAACATGATTTCTCTCTGAGTTAAAATGATTATGGAGGACTTGTAGGCGGTGGAAAGGAAATTACTGACAGGAAAGCTCATGTGGCAGAGGCCAAAGCGCTCTTATTATAAAACCCAAAGAAGTGCTCGGCAGCTGTTGAGTCGAAGAAAGTGAAGAGAAAAAAAAGTCGATATGAATACCCTGATTATTGGTTTCTCGAGGTTGGATTTTAAGGGGATCTTAGCCCCACACGATGACCCTTTGGTGATCACCACCTTGGTGCATGGGTATGAAGTTCCCAGGATATTGGTCGATGGTGGAAGCTCGATCGATGTGATGTTTTGTGACTGTTACAAAGACCTGGGGTTGAGTAAGAAGAGGCTGATCCCATATCACCAAACTCTCATTGGTTTCAGTGGAGAGAAGGTGTAGCCTTTGGTAATTAATGAGATGGAAGTTAGAATGGGGAACAGTTGGACATAATGCCTCAGAAAGAAGATTAATTTCTTTGTTATGGATGAGAATGTCTACTCAGCCTACAATGTAATCCTGGGATGAGTATCCCTCAAGGAGTTTGAGGTCGTGCCCTCAATAGTTCACCAGATGATTAAATTCCAACTCCATATGGAGTAGGGGAAGTTCAGGGTGACCAAGTTGAGGCACGTGCGTGCTACTTTAACTCAACTGAGGAGAGAGAGAGGAATATAAGAGGGCCACTATAACTTATAACATTGATACTCTTGACCCAGAAATGAGACCAAGTTGAAAAAGGGTGAAGCCACCGAGGAGGTAGAATCCATCGTCCTCAATGAGGACGATCCGAAAAAACTCGTCCAAATCGGTATGGCCCTGGAGAAAGAGATTAAAGAGGAGTTGATCAAATTGCTGAGGAAGAGGCAAATAATTTTTTCTTGGAGCCATGAGGATATGCCTGGCATCGATCCTAAGGTCCTCTGCCATACGCTCAATGTGGTCGAGGATACAAAGTTGGTTCGATAAAGAAGGAGAGTGTACTCCAGAGACAAGTACGATGTTGTCAGAGAAGAGGTGAAGAAATTGGAGAAAGCCGACTTCATTAGGGAAGTCATTTACCCTGAATGGTTGGCAAATGCTGTCATCGTCCCTAAGGCCAATGACAAATGGAGAATGTGTGTTGATTTCACAGAGTTGAACAAGGCATGCCCCAAAGACAGATTTCCCATGTCTAGGATAGACTAGAAGGTTGATGACATGGCCAACCATGAATTAATGAGTTTTATGGATGCCTATTCAGGCTATAATTAGATATTCATGGACCCGATCGATGCTGAGAAGACATCATTCATTACCGACAAAGGGACCTACTGTTATAAGGTAAGGCCTTTAGACCTAAAGAATGTCGGGGAAACTTATTAGAGATTGGTAAACAAGATGTTCGAAGACTAGATAGGGAAAACCATGGAGGTTATGTTGACGACAGGATGGCAAAGTGTCTCAATACCGACACTCATGTGGCCGACCTTGAGCAAACTTTTGATACCATGGAGGAGTTTGGAATGAAACTCAGCCCCTTCAAGTGTGTTTTCGGCATAGGGGCAAGTAAGATCTTGGGTTTTATTGTGAATCAAAGGGGGATTGAGTCCAATCCCGAGAAGATAAAAGCTTTGACGGAGATGAAGACTCCAATGACGATAAAAGATGTTCAGAGGTTGACTGGACGGGTAGCAGCATTGAACAGGTTCGTATATAGAGCTACTGATAAGTGTCTCCCATTTTTTAAAGTGTCAAGGAAGGCCCTCTAATGGAATGAAGAGTGTGAGAGAGCCTTATAGGAGTTGAAGGCTTATCTAGGCTCTACACTTTTTTTATCTCGACCCGTTCAAGGTTAAAGTTTATACTTGTGCCTGGCTGTGTCAGAGTCGTCCATCAGTGCTGCAATCATCAGAGACGAGGATGGTGTGTAGAAGCCAGTGTACTTCAACAGTAAAGCCCTTCTGGGGGCCGAGCAGAGATATACAAAGATTGATAAGTTGACCTACGATTTAATTCATGCCTCGAGAAAAATAAAACCGTATTTTTAGGCTCACACTATGGTCATCCTCACCGACTCTCCTCTCAGACATGTCATCCATAAACTTGAGAAATTGGGTAGGTTGATGGCTTGGGCAATAGAGTTGGGAGAATTTAAAATTATCTATCAACCGAGGAGAACCATCAAAGAGTAGGATTTGGTATATTTTATCGCTGAGTTCACCTGGGATAAGGCCGACAGTGAAGAGTTGACAAACACAACGCCAGAGCTAGAAAAAGCAAGTGAAAGCCTGACTGAGGTCGAGACGAGCACGGTAAGAGGTAGAGTGATTGAAAATGAATAAGAGAGATATCTTTTCAAATATGGGACCCTGGAGGAGGGTAATTTTTCCAAGGATGGTACTGTTTGGAATTTGTTTGTGGACAACTCTTCATACGAAGCTGGAAGTGGAGCAGGCTTGATCGCGTCGACCCCAGACGGGACTGACATCAAATATGATTTGAGGTTCAATTTTAACGCCTCCAATAACGAGTTGGAGTATGAAGATCTACTGGAAGGACTCTCCCTCTCCAGATCATTGAACGTCGGACAACTCTTGGTTCACAGTGACTCCAGATTGGTAGTGAATCAGATATTCGGAGTATATGAGGCAAAGGATGATAGAATGCCCAAGGACCTAGGAATGGTAAAGGCAGCGCTAAAAAATTTCAAGGAGTCGAAGCTAAGAAGTATCCCTCAGCTAGAGAACATTTGAGCTGATGCCTTAGCGAGATCAGCCTTTGCCACCAGGACAGAAATCAGAAGGTCAGTGTCGGTGGAGATCCTACACCGACCGACCATTGAAGAAGAGGATAACACTATGGAGTTTTGTTGGAACTTGAACCTGGAAGCTTCGTAGATGGACCTCATCTTCCGATATATCCGAGATGAGGAGTTACCTGATTCAAAAGCTAAGAGGAGGAAATTGAGGTATAAAGTGGCGAAGTTCTCCATCATAGGAGATGTCGTATACAAGAAGGGATTCCTCCTCCCCTACTCAGATGTTTTCACCGGACGAAGGTGGACTATATCTTGAAGGATGTGCACGAGGGGCCTTTCTCTAGCCACATAGGAGGAAGATTATTGGCAAAGAGAATTGTCACCCAGGGGTATTGGTGGCCGACATTGTCCAAGGATGCAGCTAGTTACGTGAAGAAATGTGGTAAGTGCCAAAAGTTCGCCAGCATCCCCCATCAACCTCACCAACCTCTGACTACTATCACTTCCCCCTGCCATTTTCAGTCTGGGGGATTGACTTGGTAGGACCGTTGCCAAGAGATGTAGGTAACTACCAATATCAGATAGTAGCCATCGATTATTTTTCTAAGTGGGTTGAGGCCGAGGTAATTGTAGAAGGGTGTCTACCTATAAAAAAAGTAAATAAAATAAAAATACTTTTTTTAGTGATGACATTCGAGAGGTGCCCTGCAAGGGCCATCGCAAAAGTCCAAGATTGAGAAGTGCCACTGCAAGGGTCACTGCAGCGATGACATTCGAGAGGTGCCCCGCAAGGGCCACCGCAGAAGTCCAAGATTGAGACGTGCCACTACAAGGGTCACTGCAGCGATGACATTCGAGAGGTGCCCCACAAGGGCCACCGCAGAAGTCCAAGATTGAGAAGTGCCACTGCAAGGGTCACTGCAGCAATGACATTCGAGCGGTGCCCCACAAGGGCCATCGCAGAAGTCCAAGATTGAGAAGTTCCACTGCAAGGGTCACTACAACGATGACATTCGAGAGGTGCCCCGCAAGGGCCACCGCAGAAGTCCAAGATTGAGAAGTGCCACTGCAAGGGTCACTGCAGCGATGACATTCGAGAGGTGCCCAGGAAGGGCCACCGTAGAAGTCCAAGAATGAGAAGTGCCACTGCAAGGGTCACTGCAGCGATGACATTCGAGAGGTGCCCCGCAAGGTCCACCGCAGAAGTCCAAGATTGAGAAGTGCCACTGCAAGGGTCACTGCAGCGATGACATTCGAGAGGTGCCCCGCAAGGGCCACCGCAGAAGTCCAAGATTGAGAAGTGCCACTGCAAGGGTCACTGCAGCGATGAATTCGAGAGGTGCCCCGCAAGGGCCACCGCAGAAGTCAAAGACTGAGAAGTGCCACTACAAGGGTCACTGCGGTGATGACATTCGAGAGGTTCCCCGCAAGGGCCACCGCAGAAGTCCAAGATTGATAAGTGCCACTGCAAGGGTCACTGCAACGATGACATTCGAGAGGTGCCCTGCAAGGGCCACCGCAGAAGTCCAAGATTGAGAAGTGCCACTGCAAGGGTCACTGCAGCGATGACATCCAAGAGGTGCCCCACAAGGGCCACCGCAGAAGTCCAAGATTGAGAAGTGCCACTGCAAGGGTCACTACAGCAATCACATTTGAGAGGTGCCCCGCAAGGGCCACCGCAGAAGTCCAAGAATGAGAAGTGCCACTGCAAGGGTCACTGCAGCGATGACATTTGAGAGGTGCCCCACAAGGGCCATCACAGAAGTCCAATATTGAGAAGTGCCACTGCAAGGGTCACTTCAGCAATGACATTCGAGAGGGGCCCCTCAAGGGACACTACAGAAGTCCAAGATTGAGAAGTGCCACTTCAAGGATCACTGCAGAAATATCATCCAAAGAAGTTCCACTACAAGGGTCACTGCAGGAGTGGCATTCAAGAGAGACCCCACAAGGTCCACTGCAGAAGTCCAAGATTGTTGAGGGGCCACCGCAAGGGTCACCGCAGAAACTCATATTGAGAAGGAACCCACCCAGGGTGGCCATGATGAGGAAGTGGCTACCATGAGTAACTCCTCATCATGAAACATCATTCTTTAAAAGGAGCAACAGTATTAACACTTTGCTTTCTTGTACAGGTTGCCTAGTTGAGCAAGCATGGCTCAAGTAGGCTAGTTGGGACCTCCTTGGAGTTTTGGCTTGACGGCTGAGGGACAAGGTATGTTGAGCAAGCTCAACCACTTATCACTATAGGATTGAGAGAATACTAGTAGGAAGACCCAAAAGTCACTCAAAACTACACACACTTCACACTTGGTCCCAAGTGAAGTGAGCAGCCAAGGAGCTGGCTACTCACAAGGAATAAACTCTTTATAAAAAAAAATAACTTTTCCAGAAGAGGGGGTCCTCGGGGTCCCTCTCAAGAAAAATAATAATTTTAGAAGAGAGGGGTCCTTAAGGCCTCCTCTCTCAAGATTTGCAAAATTGCACCACAAGTTACCGTTTCAAAAAGATAATTACCAAATCTGATATCTTGTCTTCATTAGGAGACATATGTGCTTTTTGACTTTGGTTGACGCCAGGTGGCGCCTGCAGGAGGGGACAGGCAGGCTGCCTGTAGGTAGGGACAAATGGTACACTTCAGACATTGTTCCCCACCAACCCTCTCAATTTTGGCGCCCAAAAAGGCCAACTCAGCCCTAATGCCCTAGTATAAATAGACCTCTGGGCAAGGTAAAAAAACAATGAAAAAATTGCACTGTTACTCTGCCAAAACCACACCAGACCTACCTAGTATTCTCTCCCTGCTCATTCTCTTAGTGCTAAGTGCCTTGTTCCTTCACTCCCCATTGACAACCATCATTCTAAGGTGTTTCCCTTGAGAAAACTATTATTTTTGCTGTGAAAGTTCGTCTTCTTGCAGGGAGTGAGTTGAAGCTTGAGTTCCATTCTTACCAGAAGGAGAAGTTTTCTTGAGAAGTTGCACCAGAAGACTAGAAGACCTTGCAGGCAGTGTCCATTGGAGTGGGTCATGCCTTACCCTTTCCAGTTATTCATAGACCCCAGTCTCACTACCCTCCTACATTTGGCGACTCTGCTGGGGAGGTATTACTGCATTAATGGACAAAGAAGGTTTCAATGTCTCTAAGAAGTTGGTTTTTGAGGACACTCCATCTGGAAATGGAGCTCACAGTGACCATACTACCCAGGAAGAAGTGGTGGTGATTGGAGCAAAGGCACCTGCGCCTCAGGGAGGGTTAACTAGTTCGCCGGCAGTGGCTCCAATGGCATGTATGAATCTTATGGCAATGTTTTTTGTCTTCTTGAAGCAAAATAACGTAGACCTATCAAGCTTGGGTCAAGGTTGTGTGACACCTGCTGCTGCCCCTTCTGGAGGGGTAGCCGCCCCTGTTGCGATTTCGACGGAGACGATTCTGTCCCGGAAGGTGGCATCAGAGCAGGCTCTGGTGCAAACAGGGTCGCCAGCTGCTAAAAGCATGTGTTTGGAGGAATCGCCCTCTAAGGCTGTTACCATGGAGGAAGTGAGGAAGCTACTCTCCTCCTCCCAGAGGGAGGGTTCCCACCTATACGAGGAGTTACAAGACCCCTACCCGCAGGAAGTAAGTGAGAAGCCATACCCTGAGGGGTATATCCCACTAAAATTTATCAAGTTCAGCAGTAGGGGAGAACCTTAGAGAACACGTGAAGAGGTTTGTCGAGTACTTGGGAATACATGCTGGCAATAAGAACCTGAGGTTGAAGGAGTTCTCTAAGACCCTCACTGGGAAGGATTATACATGGTATTCCCACTTTGCGCCTAACAGCGTCCCTGCTTGGGAATAGATGCACAGGCAGTTCCTCCAGAAGTTCTTCATAGCGGAGGATGAATTTACATTGAGGCACCTAGCACAAGAGGTCCAGAAGCCAGGAGAAGAGTTGATGCACTACATCAAGCGATTTCGTGAGAGGGCCTTAGATGTCCATGAGGACGTGGCGGAGGCCAGGTTACTGCAGATATGTGTAGAAGGACTCTTAGAAGAGTACAAGTTGCACTTGATCAACAAAACTGGAGATGGAACCTTTAGAGAATTCACCAGGGATGCTAGCAACATAGCTATGATAATCAAACCAAGAGCCCTAGGCTGGAGGACACAAGTCCTACTGAATTTTGGGAGGTTTCAAGTTTCAAGGAGGCAAGCTGTTAACTATGTGGATGGGAGTCCCAAAGGGAAGAAGGGAGGCTCTGGAGCCAAGGCTGACAGTCCCAACAACAAGAGAAAGTTTGGGGAAGATTCCCCGCCGCCACTACCTTGCAGCGTAGCTGAGGCTATGGACTGTTACCGTACCTTAGTATGAGAAGGGGTTGCAGAACCTCCTCACTTGAAAGGAGAAACCTCCACTGAAGCTGACAAAGCCAATCTGAAGTACTGTGAGTTGCACCAACGGGTGCAGCATTCTACCAAAGATTGTTACTACTTGCAAAGGATCATTGGCGAGCAGGTGGCCAATGGTACCTTACAGATACCCTCTGTGGATGTTAACGAGAACCCACTTCCTGCGCATCACTTTGGTACAGCCAACATGGTAGTTGCCTATGACAAAGAAGCTACCAAAAGTCTGATGAAGTGGGAAAGCGACGAGCAATTATGCGAGGAGTTAGAAAATCTATCACTAAGGATATTTGAGCTAAAAAGAAAGCAAGAGGAGTGGTTTTTCACTCCGGAACAAGAAGATGGAAGCGGGGAAATTGAAGAAGAGGCCCTCTTGGAAGGTGAGGTAGATGTCATTCTCGCCCTAGATGAGGGAGGGACCTTTGAGGCAGAATATGTCTGCAGTGCCCAGACGTATGAGGTGGACCTAGATTCCGAATGCGAGGCCATCGCAAGGAGCCCCAAGTTCAAGTGTTTTTTTGACCAGATAAGGGTAAAGTACGATACAAGGGTGTCCATCACGAGGAAAGTCTTGGAGGCAGTGCAGCAGCGTGGAGATCCTTCGCTAAATTGGCAGGGGCCAATTGGAAGGATGATTAAGAAGTATACATCTGAAGTGGTGTTTTCAGAAGCAAATAGGTTGGTGCCTTACTTCCACAATCGCCCGCTGTATGTTACAGCCATAGTTAATGGAGTCTCATTTCCCAGGGCGTTAATGAATGGGGGAGCATCTATTAACATCATGCCCATCAGTACATTGTATGAAACAGGAATTGACCAGGGGAAGGTGGTTCCGGTACCACTAGTAATTTTCGAATTCGACAATGCCGGAATGCAGTCTATTAGATACGTGAATGTGGGAATCAAGTTGGGAAATTTCACCTCCCATATCAAATTCCATGTTATTAATGCTAACACTAGCTACCAATTACTCATTGGAAGGGTATGGATGCACACACATCGCATAGTGCCTTCCACCTACCATCAATGTGCAAAGACAAACATTAGAGGTATAGAGATAGTGATCAAGGCCACAAAGAGACCCTCCGCCGTTGAGGAGGCCCACCTAGTCGATGCTGCCTTCTACACTGAGTTAGATGAGGAAAGAAAGGTCTCTAGAAGAAATCTAGAAGGGATCTAGGTAGCCGAGGGAAGTGTCCCACAGAAGAAATCTGTTCATGACCGTCTAGAGGGAGGGTGATTCCCCATATGGCAAAAGGTAAGAGGAAAGTAGAGGAGGTGGCTAGGCCTCCTCGAACCTGCAAGAAGGTGGTTTTGCCTGATGGAAGGATCGTCTACCGCTTATAACGGTCTGCGCGGGCGATGTTCTGGGATGAGAGCATCGACCCGACTCCTGAATATTTTATTGTTGATGAATCCCATATCGTTGAGCATGTCGAGGAACCAGAAGAAGCTCTGGAATGCATGCAAGATGGACCCAGAGAACAGCTACAAGAATTGGAAGAAATCAAGTTGGGGCCAGAAGGGGGTGAGAGTAGACCCATTATAATCTCCAAGTGTCTAGAACCGAAGCAGAAGGAAGAGCTCATTGGGCTACTTAGGGAGTTCACTGATGTATTTGCGTGGAAGTACATGGAGATGCCAGGAATAGATGCAGAAGTGAGATCCCATAGATTGAACATCCTTCCCAATGCCCTTCCGGTAAGACAAGCCACACGTACATACAAAACGGACCTTGACTTGAAGATAAAAGCTGAGGTGGAGAAGTTATTAGCGACAGGGTTCATTAAGCCTATTCAGCACCCCATATGGCTTTCCAGCATAGTGCTAGTGGCGAAAAAAGACAAGAGCCAAATCAGAATCTGTGTAGATTTTCGTGACTTGAACAGGGCATGTCCTAAGGATGAATTCCCACTACCGAGTATAGACAACTTAGTGGATGTCACCGCGGGACATGAGATGTATAGCTTCATGGATGGGTACGTTGACTACCACCAGATTAAAATGGACCCTGCCGACGCGGAAAAGACTGCCTTCCGTACACCATTGGGGAACTTCCACTATACAGTCATACCCTTCGGGTTGAAGAATTCTGGGGCCACATACCAGCGGACCATGATGGCAATTTTTCACGACCTATTTCATGATATACTAGAATTCTATGTGGATGTCCTGGTGGTGAAATCTAAGAAATAAATCAAGCATATATAGGATCTTAGGAGAGTATTCGAAAGGTTCCGCCGATATAAGATGAGGATGAACCCCTCAAAGTGTTACTGCATGGAAATTCTTAGGTTTTGTTGTGAATAGACAAGGGGTGCAAGTGGATGCAAAGAAGATGAAATCCATTATGATGATGCCATCGCCCAAGAGTCAGAGGCAACTTAAGAGCTTCCTGGGAAAGGTATCCTACCTGCGGAGGTTTATATCTGCGCAGGCAGAAGTAACTCATCCGTTCGCGCCCTACTAAAAGACAAAGCCACGTGGGTTTGGGGGAAGAGACATGAGAAATCGTTTGAGAAGATTAAAGAAATCCTAGCCTCTCCTTCCACGACGATTCCCCCCGAAAGCCAGAGCGCCGCTGCTGCTCGACCTCACTTCTACAGAGAGATCGATAGGGGCCCTCTTGGCGCAAGAGAAAGAAGAAGTGGAAAAACCGGTCTACTACCTGTCAAGAGTAATCTCTGGAACAGAATCGAGGTACACCAGCGTTAAGAGACACTGCCTGGCGTTGGTATTTGTGGCCCAAAAGTTGAGACACTATCTTCTAGCCTTCACAATTTACATAGTCACCAAGTGCGATCCCATCAAGTACCTCCTCGCGCGGACTATACTCGTAGGACAAGAAGCAAGGTGGTTTTTGATCTTATTAGAATATGATCTAAAATGTGTAGTGCCCAAGGCCATTAAAAGCCAAGAAGTAGCAGATCTGCTTGTCCACTTCCCAAGTGGAGTTTTCGAACCACCTAGTGAAGAGCTACTCGGAGAGAGCTTTCAAGCATGCATGGCGGAGGAGGTGAAGAAGTTGTCTATGGAGTTTGACGGTTCCAGTGCTCAAGGAACAGGTGGAGCCGGCATCATACTGTCAGATGGGAAAGAGAAGATCAATCTCTCCTTCAAGTTAGATTTCAAGTGCTCAAATAATGAAGCTGAGTACGAAGCCCTCATTCTAGGGATGTTGGAAGCACTTAGAAGAGGGGTCAGGGTATTGTGTATACGAGGGGACTCCAACTTGGTAGTGAGGCAGGTCAATGGGGAGTTTTCCCTTAAGCACACCAACTTAGAGCCCTATAGACACATCATCCAAAGGTTGCTGGGATAATTCTTAGAAGTAACTATGGAGAGGCAGGCGCGAACAATGAACAGGCACCCTGACGCGCTCGCCACCATAGCACAAAAGATGGACATGGAGGAGTCAGAAGCAACCATCATAGTGAGGCGGAGAACGATACCCACTACTGTAAAATCTTTGTTCCCAAGTAAAGAGCCAGAAGATTGGAGGCATCAGTTAGAGAAGTAACTTGAAACTAGAAAAGGGACAATGAAAATGTTAGAGTTAGCCAACTATCACGTACTGCAAGGAACTCTCTACTTCAAGAGTCCCGGAGGGTTTCTGGCAAGGTGCGTCGGCGAGAAAGAAGTTAAGGAGAGGTTAATAGAAATGCACTAAAAGCACTGTGGAAATACTGATGTTCCCCTTTATAGACGACTGCAGCGAGGTGGGTATTATTGGTCTTCCATGAGCGCACAAGCGGCCTGCTTGCAACAAAGTTGTTTAAAGTGCCAAGCTAATTTTGACCAGCCGACGGAGGCTAACTTTGTGGAAGCCTTCGAAGATTGGAGACAACCGTACCTAGTATATCTGAAAAATAGGGAGCTGCCCACCGAGAGAGCGGATGAAATTTACCTTAGAAAAAGGATAGCCCGTTTCTACTTATTCGAGGGAGAGTTATATAGGAAGGGATACAATGAGAAGGCGCTAAGGTGAGTAGCCAAAGAGGATGTGGAAAGGGTGCTGAAAGAAGCTCATGAGCCATCCCACATGGGAGGATCTAAACTGTATGATCAACTGATGACATTGGGATACTACTGGCCAAACATAGAGGCTGACTCCATTGGATACATGAAGAAATTTAAAGCATGTCAAGTTCATGGAAACATGGTGCACGCTCCTTCTGTCAGCCTACAAAGCTTGGAAGCTCCTTATCCCTTCCATACATGGGCGTTCGACCTGGTGGGAAAGATCACCCCGGCCTCTCACGGAAAGGCTTTTATCATTGTGGCTACAGAATTGTATACCAAATGGGCGGAAGCCATCCCTTTAAGGAGAGTCACTGTCCAGGTGGTAACCCAGTTTATAAAGGAGTATATCATATGCAGGTTCGGTATACCCAAGGTAATTTTAACAGATAATGGGAAGCAATTCGTATGCAAAGAAATGGCCCTTCTCACAGACAAATATAAAATTATGCATAATAGCTCAACCATCTCCTACCCCAAGGGCAATGGACAAGCAAAGGCTACCAATAGGACCCTGATAAACATTTTGAAGAAAATGCTGGAGGACATGCCAGGGGCGTGGGATGAGAAGTTACCTATGGTGTTATGGGCTTACCGTACTTCGAAAGAAAATTGACGGGGTTTACTCCATTCTCTTTGGTATACGGGACCGAAGTTGTCCTACCAGTGGAGTTGGCAGTACCTTCAGCCAGAATTTCTCTTAGCAATGGGCTCATCCCTGACCCAAGGCATGTGCAGCTGGAGGCGCTGGACGAGCATAGGGACAAGGCGAGAGAGAATTTCAAAGTCTACACTTAGCAGCTATCCAGGGCCTACGAGAACTTAGTCAAGCCTAGAGAGTTCCAGGTGGGAGATTTAGTCCTGCGAGCATCAACTCACCATCTCCGTAGCATGTCGGCATCAAAATTCAAACCCAACTGGGAAGGCCTCTTTGCCGTCAGAGGAGTGGGGAAGTCGGGCTACTGCCAAATATCAGAACTAGAGAGTGATTGCCTCCAGTCCATCAACTGCAAGTGGCTGAAGAGGTACTATGCTTAGTAACAGCTAACAAGTTTTGTTTGTGTTTTGCATGTCTGTAATGGATTTTCAGAATTGCTCCTATACCAGAAAAGTTTTTTTGTAAATTTTTTTTAGAGCAATACCACATTGTAAACAGCACACAAAAGTAAAGAAAGGAAATAGCAACACTTCTGATCATTGTTGATGCTTGATTTGTTTACTCATCTATATGTATATACATAAATATATATGCACTCCCTACTAAGTTAGAAGAGAGTACACAAAAATCAAGAACTCTGCTCACTACACTTCGGAGGTAAATCCACCCTAAGAGAAAGTATACTAAGCAAAGTCCCCCAGACATAAATTAATAGAAAATATAGAGGGGCATCAAATTCCTCCTCTTTAATATTTTAAAGAACAGTGAAACTCTTAAAGAGAATATAGAGCAAGGACCCCAAAGACTAGGGGATAGCTAATTCAAATAGTTCTCAATGAAACCAAACTTTTTGGGAAGGGACAGGGGTTACCCCCCCTCCAACCTGGCCTTTACGAATGCAAGTAGTAATGTGCAGGAATACCCCCACAGACAGGAGGAGAAATCCAAGACAGTAGCATGCAAATACCTCACAGTTACAAGAGATGCATTTTCGAAAAATATATACAATATATATATATATATACACACACACACACATAACTTTTCATATTAATGTAAGTACCCCGCAGCATATGGGGCAGCCATCAATAGACTAAATGATCACAGAAATTAGAGCAAGTCATATAAAACAAACACCCACAGTATAAAGGGAGAACAAGGGAAAAGAAAAGTGCAGAAGAAATGAAGTGTCTCATTGATTAAGGGTGAAAAGTAGCGCGCGTCAAACGCCAATCGTTGTCTTCTATTCACCTCCTCAATACAAAAACCTAAACTATGACTACACTCTTTTAAGGGAGTATAGCGGCTAGTCCGGGTATCGAATCCACAGAGACAAGTTGCTAGAATTTAATTGGTTTAATATTCCTAAAATAAAAGTGTAAAAGATATTTTTCTAACTAAAAAGAAATAAAAGATAAACTAGGCATGAGTGTATTTAAACTAAAATTAACAAAGTGAATAAAAACTATAGGATGCGACTAATATCCCTCAAATTGAGTTAACGCATATAAATGGCTACATGGGACTGCGAATTATTAGGATTGCGTCTCGTTTCGTCAATTAATTAAATCAAGAGTTGTCACACCCCTAAATTCGCATAAAAGTCGAATATGATTTTGGCGTCAACAAATACCCCGGAAATTACGCACGCAAGGTCGTAAGCACGGGACATACATGATATGCCCCGTCAAATCTCCTAGGTGTAATAACTAGGACAACGCACTCGAAATAGACCCGTAAACTCCATCACCAAAGAAAAGCAACACATCAACCCTAGGTGAGTTCAATCCGACACAACCGAGACTAAACTAGCCACTAATCATGATAAACAACATAAATAAACCAACTAATTAAATTACGCTACAATTTATCTAAGCAAGAAATAAATGGAAAGCATGGAAATCTAGGTTACAAAGCATAAGAACAATAATGGAACTTACATTAATGGAGAAGAAGAAGGAATAGTAAACTTACAAACCCAAAATAGGAAGGAAAATGTAGGAGAGAGAAGCTCTCAAAAACCTAATCTCAACTATTTAAAATGAATAATATCTCCCAAATAAAAGCCTACAACATTCTATTAATACCCCAAAATAAACCCCCAAAAAAACCAACCCAAAAAACCCAAAATAAGTCAATTTTCGTCCATATCTGATGGGACCGGTCGACCGCACTTTTGGAATTTGCCTTGGGCTGAAGACAACCCATTTTTCCCTCTGAACCAATTTTGACGCGTTGCACGGAAACGACCATAACTCCCTCATACGGAATCGAAATGAGGCGTGGTCGGAACCAACGCGAAGCTAATTCAATTCTCTACATGATTATGTTTTGAAAACCTCAAAATTATGCAGTATGAAATTACCAAAATGCCCTTGAAGCAGAAGAAAATATCGAAACCTTCCTAAAATGAGCATAACTTCCACATACGGAGTCAGAATGACGCACGGTTAGTGGCCACGGAAAGATAATTTGATGATCTACATGTTGGTAACTTCATTACATAAAAAATAGTGAGTTTGAAAAGACCAAATTTCCCTTTAAGTAGCATTCGACGACGAAACTTCTCCGAAATGCAACCGAACCTCACTTTTAGCGTTCCAATACCTACAAAAGCACAAATAACCCATGCAAAGCATGTATATATCCAAATCCAAGGTTGTCTGGTTAATGAGCATAATTATAGGCATTTAGGACCGTAAAAGTGCTAGAATGCATAAAGATAACGGGCGGAAATATGCAATATTCGATACGAATCACTCATCCATGAAGGATCAGTGATGTACGCATAACATTTTGAGCATTACAAAGCAAGAAGTAGTCTATTCTCTAGAAACGACAAAAAATAAATCATCACGAGCGATGGCGCCGGCATACGACGGACCAGCCTCCCGCAGAAACTCTTCCTCCAACCTGATGAATTTAGCCTCGTCCTCCTCATCGCCAGACTCGAGTCTGGAAAGATTCACCTGCAGTAATGCGATCTGATTCCAGATTCTCGTGGCCTCAGTCTACCACTGCTTAACTCTAGACTGTCGGGAAGTGTGAAACCTCACCATCCTCCGGAAAGGAACACTTAGAAAGGGGCAAACTCTCGTATCAAGTCAATTTAAATGGAAATGATAGAACTGTTGCAAGTCGCGGAGAGCATCCAAGAATAGTGAAATAGAAGAGCTAGTCAGCTTAGCAGGGGAGGTAGCCAAGAACTCATGAACATGGTTGGCAAGAGCTTTCAGGTTGAAGGCCGTGAGACTGTCAATCTGAAGTATACTCTGAGAAGTGAATGTCTCGGGATGGTGCTCTAAGATGAGATCCAAGAGCTGATGCTCATTTGTCCTGAATCGTCCTGGTAACTCCTCACGCCATAGTCTACCCGCAATAGTCGCAGCATCCTCTACTTCACCATCACCGTCGGAGTGGCGAGATCCTACCTCAGAAGGGAGGAAAGAAGACTCTCCACCAGAATCAGCGTCACCGACCAGGGGAGTGGCCTCAGAACTATGATCTCTCTCCACAGCCATCCCACCGCCAGACTCTACAGTCATCGGAGTACTCTTATGCACTTGGAAATAATGAGACAAAGGTGAAATGAGAACGCTTGCACAGTATATGCAAGAAAAAAGAGGGGAATAGTAAAAAGAGTGGGTATGCTAGTTTAATAACTCTCTCGCGGTGGTCCCACTTCTAGACTCCACAGTCATCGGAGTACTCTCATACACCTGGAAACAATGAGACAAAGGTGAAATGAGAATGCTTGCACAGTATACGCAAGAAGAAAAGTGGGGAATAGTAAAAAAAGGGGGTATGCTAGTTTAATACCTCTCTCGCAGTTTCCCCATTGCCAGACTCCACAGTCACCGGAGTACCCTCATGCACCTGGAAATAATGAGACAAAGGTGAAATGAAAATGCTTGCACAGTATACACAAGAAGAAAAGAGGGGAATAGTAAAAAGAGGGAGTATGCTAGTTTAATACCTCTCTCGCAGTCATCCCACTCTCGGACTCCACAAATATTGGAGCAACTTCATCAGATTCCATAGTCGTCGGAGCAACCTCACTCACCTAGAAATAATGCAACAAGGGCGAAGATGGGAATGCTTGCACAATTTAAACAAAATAATAAAGGCATAAAAAAATGGTATAAGGGAAGTGGATACCCTTACACACTGTACCTGAATAACGCTCTCCATAACAGTCGAGGGAGGAGGTGTGGGGGCTCCCACAGGGGCCGCCACACTAGCCGATACTCCTGTAAGGGCTGCCTCAGCGACCAGTGCCTCTGAAGAGGCGGCCTCAGTCTCGGGTGCTCCTAAACGAGATACCCCAAGGACGGTAGTCACAGGGGGTGATCCTAAAGAGGCTATCTCAGTAACCAATGCTACTAAAGAGGCTACCTCAACCTCGGGCACTTTCGGAAGAACAACCTCAGCAATGGCAGTCGCAATGGACAGGCTAGGCTGCAGAGGAGAAGAAGGGGCAAGAGTTAATAAATCACCTATCTCATAAATAAAAAAATATCTCAATTAAAAAGGGGATAGGGAAATCCCCCAATGGCATAGCAAAGATAGCTACCTGAAGAGGCACGATAGCAGGGCAAGCGGGCACGTGTATATGGGCCGCTGAAGAGACAATAACAGGAGCCGCCATCGAAATAGCACCAAGAGATAACTGCAACAAAATAGAAAGAGGGCTATGATAAATACAGACTGGATAGACAAGAAATCTACAAATAATCAAATATGAAAATAACTGGGCCCCATCCAGAGGGGAAGAGCAAAAAAGGACGATCGACGCAGCAGGGGCTGTGCTGATAGCCTGCAGAGAATGAAAATGTGTTATTCATCACATGTTCGAAGGAAAAGAGACTCCATGATCGAATGGAAAAGGCCTAACCTAAATTGTAGGCTCACTAGTTGAGGCCACAGTAAATATGGGGCCGCGAGAAATTGCCTGACCCAAGGGCCTACCGTCCATAGATATGCGGACTCGGGGGATAGAAATCCTCCCCGAAGGGGACAAACCAGGGATAATAACATTAGGTAAGGGAAGAGTCCCTCCCTGAGAAGAAAATCTAAAAGCCATTAGGACCTGCTACCGCAAGGAAACAAACATTCAAGAAATAATAATACATACCTTAGATAAAGAGGTGACTAGGGGCTCAGCGGTAGAAGTGCCCACTGCCGAAAGAAGAGAAGATGAAGTGACAATTCCGGAAGGCACAACCCCTGAACATTGTAAGTGGTTAAATAAAAGGAAGGAGTAAAGAAAAAAGGGGGCACGGTGAAAGTTACAAAAATGGCTAGGCATACCAGAGCAGAAGGAGATGACACGAAAGTGGTCCTCGTACCGGTATAGTGCACAGATGAAAGCTACAGGGAAAAGCCAGCATACACAACTAAAATGTAATTGGCGGATTAGCAAACTACATTAGATGGTAAAAGAAATAAGGAGATGACAAATCTCTCTAAAAAGGCCTCGGGAAGAAACGAGCATGGAGTTCCTCTCCCGTTGGAAAGGCGTCAGTCGCAGCGGGGGAAGAGGAGAACTACTTGCCTCTGGGGAAATGACTTGTAAAATAAGACAGAATACTTTCCATAACAAGTAAAATAATAAGGGGGAAGAAATAAAATCGTATACATCAAATTTCCAATGAAGGGGAACACCTACCGCAGCAGGATGCGTAGTCTGGCCATAAAGGAGATGTCGAGTAGTGGGGATAACTCCCCCAGAAGAATGGGATGCCTCATCATCACTAGAAGAGTCTCTTGAGACTAATAACAAAGCATAAGTGTCAGTAGTGATTTTGCTATGAAAACCCAGGTCGCTTGTATCACCCGAAGAAGAACTATGGTCGTTATAGGAAGGGGTGCTCCCATAATCAACTAGTTCCTCTTCCAATAAAGGGGAGGGAGATCCAGGAGGTGAAACTTTGAGAGAGCTAGTCCCACTAAGTAAAGAATGTCGTGATACAATACCTTCTGCAGTGGGAATAGATGCGACCCGCGCCTCCTGGGAAGAAAGGCCACAGGTTCCGTAACCTCTCTCTTTCACAACTCGATATGTCTCTTCTAATATCAGTATTGGACCCTTGTTCCACCGTGGAGGAAGTAACCGCGCCAGCACCATTTCCTTTCTTTTTCTTTAAAGCCCGGGTCCTCACAGGAGAAGGGGGAGGAGAAGTGGTAGTAGCAGGAACGAAATTAGATACATCTGTGTCGGGGTGCTTCCTTTTGCTTGCGGTGGAGGTGCTTACCTTCCCTCTGCTTTTCGATCGGCTTTTAGACTTCACAGGAGGAAGTTCAGCCGGTAGGGGCTGAAGTGACTCATCAAGAAGAGGCTTAACTAAAATAGGAATGGCCCGTTCCAAGGGTGGCATAGAAGTGGTACTGAGAAACCAAGGATCTTTTTGCGTCTGCCTGACCAAAAACTGGGCTTTGGTATATTTAATTGGGTTGGTCTCATGAGGGGGACCAACCACATATTCTCGGATAAGACGAACCTGCCGCTGCCAAAGAAGGAACCAAGATGAAGTAAACGAAGGATGGCAATCGCTGGGAGGCACATAGAGACCACCCAAACCATTGACCCTGCGGAACAATCCCCGAAGAGTGAAGTTAACACACGCCTCTGAAAACGTCTCAGAAGGATCGCTGTAGGTAGGAAGAGGAGGGATGTGAACGCCCCGATCATAGCCAAACTGTCGTCTTGCCCTCTCGGAATTATAAGATTCAGCACGCGGACCTAACTCAGTCCAAGAAGGGAGGTGGCATGGTAAGAGCATTGTTACCACATTAATATGAGGACAGGCGGAAACAGACCCCACTGCTGAAGGGCAATAGAAAGTCCCGCCCTCGCCCGGGAAAGAAAGCAAGCTAAAAGTACCCCCAGGGCGCTTGGTATAACGCCGAAACTGAAATTCCTCAATATCATCAATCAATACTCCCAAAGATCTCTTTGGAATTTTCTTGTGCCATCGGAGAAGTCGCGCAGCATCGCTATGGCAAGCGTGAGTCCCTGGAGTAAAGTGGGGGAAGCGCTCAAATAAAAAAGCCATCAAGAGAGCGGAATTTTCATAATTAGCAACATCATACCGACAACAAGACCTCTCTACATCTATATGTGCTCGGTCCATCTAGGTGTAAAGAGAACCCAAAGTCAAGGCGGCCATAGGTACTTACCTGCCACGTGATAATCGTACAGCCAATCTAAAGAGAAATTCGCGAGGGGAATCTTCAGGCTTACCTGGAAGAAGGAACCGAGTCAAAAATGTAACCAAGAAAGCGGCCAAATGTGAGGGAGAGTGGATCTTGGGACCATCCTGGGTTCTGGGGACTGCGTGGGAGGTCTCCCCCTTCTGTAACCGCTCGAAATCCCTGAATCAGTACCTTTTCCATTTGGCAAAGGAATGCTTGGAATGACCAGTTATATTTATAGCTACATACTTTGAGAACTCACTGAGAGTTGACTGTACCTCCCCCACCATCTCCTGCTCTAAAGAATCCTCGCAGTCATCAGAAAAAACCTGTTGCCCAAAGAAAGGAAGAGCATACAATTCACATACATCCTCTAGAGTGATAGTCAATTCACCCTAGCCCGCGACAAATGTGTGGGACTCCATACTCCATCGAGACAATAAAAGATTGAGCGAAGAAATATGATTAGATATGGTGCAGGACTTCAGGCGACCGACGGCGGTAAAAAGACCCACCTACCTAAGAGTAGTCACGTAATCGGGAATGCTCAGAACATAGTCGACCCAGCTGGCCCACTCCTCCAGGGGACCCCCCGTAGCTTTGACGTCAACATTAGAATAAGGAAAATCACCACGGTCGACGCGAACTCGGAGAATAGAATCTGGAAAAACAGTGAGGGAATCAGCAGATTCACCTAATCCCATGTGAGGGCGCTCGAGCATAGTGCTAGAGAATTTTTCCTCAAATTCGGTAAGAGAAACCATGAAGTGGTCAGCCGGACCAAAAAAAGGAGCACGACGATAAGTACTAAAATCCCGCCCTTGACGAATGCGCATATAGTCCTTCCATGCATGAGAAGAGGATGAGCTGAAGAACTACCGAGAGCCATCGGCTCAAGAAAAGAACTAATCCTGGTAGAGATCCCAAGTGATGAACCCCGGGTATTCCCTGCCGCCAAAAAGAGAGGGGAAGTGACAACCCCTGCAGAAATAACAGATTGCGAGGAACCCCCTAGCATGAAGTCTGCCCGCGATGAGTCCACAACTAAAGAAGGTCTTGCGACCCCAAGTGGGGGCATTGATGAGGAACCCATAGTACAAAAGGGATCTCGTGAAAAATCTGTAGCAAATAACACATTGCCCGCAGAATCCCCAGAAGGGGCTACCCCGAATGCAAAACCCAAGGACGAGTTGAAATTGGACGAGACCCACAATCCTATAAAGTCACTGGTCGAGACACCCAGTTCCACATTAACGCTGGTCGAGACATCCAAAGTTGTAGAGGAATCAGACGAGACCCCCATCTCTACGCCCACTGGTCGTGATAACCAAGAGCGCGTGGGAACCAGGCAAGACCCCGCTCTTCAACTGTCCAGACCCTCTCCATAGAAAAATATCGGGCGAGACCCCTCCTTACAAACACTTTCCGGCGAGACCCTTCTCCATAATTTTTTTTAGGCGAGACCCTCTCCATAAACCTGATCGGGCGAGACCCCTCTTTATAAACACTTTCCGGCGAGACCCTTCTCCACAAACAAAATTAGGCGAGACCCTCTCCACAGAAAAAGATCGGGCGAGACCCCTCTTACAAACACTTTCCGGCGAGACCCTTCTCCACGAATTTTTTTTAGGCGAGACCCTCTCCACAAACCAGATCAGGGGAGACCCCTCTTTACAAACACTTTTCGGTGAGACCCCTTTCCACAAACAAATCAGGCGAGACCCTTCAACTAGTCTCCAGCCGTCGAGACCCCTCCAGCGATTACTCAAGTTTCAAGACCCCTATTCCCGAATACTCATTTCGACAGCCACTGATGATGAGAATGGTGGCCAAAAAAGAAACTAATAATGAGGAACTCTATAGAAACCCAGTAGCGTGATCCTCAGCAGCAAAATCTCGGTCGAGAGGCGACAAACAAGGAACCGCCAAGAGGCGAGAGACCCTCGACAAAAGTGGTTGCAGACGAACCGAGAGGAAACCTAGATGGGCGGGAAATAATCAAACTTTTTTCTCTCAAATGTAAATAATGGGAAAGGAAGAAGATATCGAGCCAAGTGATAAGCGAGCTATGGGGGTGTGCACATTTGAAGAAATGTTTGATAGATTAAAAGCCATTAATGAAGCATCGAAAAAGCCAGAACAAAAAGATGAGAGGCTATGGTGTTTTAAATTCCTTTGCTCTCACTTTCTCTCACTACAAACCCAAAGACCCTATGAGGATTTTGAAGATGATGAAAGAGCTCAAGAAAAGGGTCTTATGTTTTTTACATCAGAGTGGGAAAACGTGTAGGAAGGCAAAAAAAGGTGATGACCTTTTTTCCCAAATGATGAGATGATAGTTCCCACACTGACGCGTGGGTTCTCAAAAATTAAAAAACCTCGGATAAAGGGACACCGCACTTAATGATCCTAGGGGACCTAAAAAATATACATATATATATATATATATATATATATATATATATATATATATATATATATATATATATATATATATATATATATAATTATTGAAATTGATTTTATGGCGTACAAATTTTTTTTGGTCTACCCAACCCAAAAAACATTGCACGAGGGGTTAATGTAAAAGGGTGTCTACCTATAAAAAAAAGTAAATAAAATAAAAATACTTTTTTTAGCGATAACATTCGAGAGGTGACCCTGAAGGGCCACCACAGAAGTCCAAGATTGAGAAGTGCCACTGCAAGGGTCACTGCAGCGATGACATTCGAGAGGTGCCCCGCAAGGGCCACCACAGAAGTCCAAGATTGAGAAGTGCCACTGTAAGGGTCACTGCAGCAATGACATTCGAGAGGTATCCCACAAGGGCCACCGCAGAAGTCCAAGATTGAGAAGTGCCACTGCAAGGGTCACTGCAACAATGACATTTGAGAGGTGCCCCGCAAGGGCCATCGCAGAAGTCCAAGACTGAGAAGTGCCACTGCAAGGGTCACTGTAGCGATGACATTCGAGAGGTGCCCTGCAAGGGCCACCGCAGAAGTCCAAGATTGAGAAGTGCCACTGCAAGGGTCACTACAGCGATGACATTCGAGAGGTGCCCCGCAAGGGCCACCGTAGAAGTCCAAGAATGAGAAATGCCACTGCAAGGGTCACTATAACGGTGACATTCGAGAGGTGCCTCGTAAGGTCCATCGAAGAAGTCCAAGACTGAGAAGTGCTACTGCAAAGGTCGCTACAACGATGAAATTCTAGCGGTGCCCCACAAGGGCCACCACAGAAGTCCAAGATTGAGAAGTGCCACTGCAAGTGTCACTACAATGATGACATTCGAGAGGTGACCCGCAAGGGCCACCGCAGAAGTCCAAGATTGAGAAGTGCCACTGAAAGGGTCATTGCAGCGGTGACATTCGAGAGGGGCCCCGCAAGGGCCACCGCAGAAGTCCAAGATTGAGAAGTGCCACTGCAAGGGTCACTGCAGCGATGACATTCGAGAGGTGCCTTGCAAGGTCCATCGCAGAAGTCCAAGACTGAGAAGTGCTACTGCAAGGGTCACTGCAGCGATGACATCCGAGAGGTGCCCCGCAAGGGCCACCGCAGAAGTCCAAGATTGAGAAGTGCCACTGTAAGGGTCACTGCAGCGATGACATTCGAGAGGTGCCTCGCAAGGGCCACCGTAGAAGTCCAAGAATGAGAAGTGCTACCATGAGCAACTCCTCATCATGAAATATCATTCTTTAAAAAGAACAACAGTATTAACACTTTGCTTTCTTGTATAGGTTGCCTAGTTGAACAAGCAGGGCTCAAGTAGGCTAGTTAGGACCTCCTTGGAGTTTTGGCTTGGCGGCTGAGGGACAAGGTATGTTGAGCAAGCTCAACCACTTAGCACTATAGGATTGAGAGAATACTAGTAGGAAGACCCAGAAGTCACTCAAGACTACACACACTTCACAGTTGGTCACAAGTGAAGTGATCAGCCAAAGAGCTGGCTACTCACAAGGAATAAACTCTTTATAAAAAAAAATGACTTTTCCAGAAGAGGGGGTCCTCGGGGTCCCTCTCAAGAAAAACAATAATTTTAGAAGAGAGGGGTCCTTAAGGCCCCCTCTCTCAAGATTTGTAAAATTGCACCACAAGTTACCGTTTCAAAAAGATAATTACCAAATCTGATATCTTGTCTTCATTAGGAGACATATGTGCTTTTTTACTTTGGTTGACGCCAGGTGGCGCCTGCAGGAGGGGACAGGCAGGCTGCCTACATGTAGGGACAAATTGTACACTTCAGACATTGTTCCCCACCAACCCTCTCAATTTTGGCGCCCAAAAAGGCCAACTCAGCCCTAATGCCCTAGTATAAATAGACCTCTGGGCAAGGTAAAAAAAAATGAAAAAATTGCACTGTTACTCTGCCAAAACCAAACCAGACCTACCTAGTATTCTCTCCCTGCTCATTCTCTTAGTGCTAAGTGCCTTGTTCCTTCACTCCCCACTGACAACCATCATTCTCAGGTGTTTCCCTTGAGAAAACTATTATTTTTGCTGTGAAAGTTCATCTTCTTGCAAGGAGTGAGTTGAAGCTTGAGTTCCATTGTTACCAGAAAGAGAAGTTTTTTTGAGATGTTGCACCAGAAGACTAGAAGACATTACAGGCAGTGTCCATTCGAATGGGTCACGCCTCACCTTTTCCAGTTATTCATAGACCCCAGTCTCACTACCCTCCTACAGTAATGATCACCATAATAGAGAGGAAGACCTTCCAGTTTATTTGGAAGAATATTATTTGCTGATATTGCCTACCAAACACTTTGATCTCAGACAATGGGAAGCAGTTTAAGAAGATATCCTTAGAACAGTACTGTGAGAGGGTCATCATTAAGCAGCTCTTTTCAAATCCTGGCCGACCCTAGGCCAATTGGAAAACTGAGGTAATGAATAGAAAAATCCTTGACGGGATCAAGAAAAAATTAGAACACCAAAGGGGGATGGACAAAAGAGGTGCACGCCGTCCTATGGGCCTATAGGATAACTGAGAGAACGCCAAAGGGGGAACCCCGTTTATTATTGCTTATGGTTCAGAGGCCGTGGTGACAACATAAATCGGTATTCCAACCCACAGAGTCTAGACATCTGACCCAGAGGAGAATACTGCTGAGCGTAGACTGGATCTGGATCTAATAGAAGAAAAAAGAGAGGATGCTAAGGTTAGGCAAGCTGCCTATTGACAAAGAACAACAAAATTATAAAATAAAAGAGTGAAGGACCGACCATTGTCAGTTGGGGACCCAATTTTAAAAAGAAGACTGGGAAGAATCCCACCTAACTCCATCCTAATTGGCATGGTCCCTACCGGGTGATAGAAGAGGTGGTTCCAGGAACATATTGACTGGAAAACTTGGAAGGGGAGACATTCTCCAACCCTTGGAATGCTGGCCATCTAAAAAACTATTATCAGTAGGAATTTTATATGAATTTCTTTTATCTATGTAATAGTGTATAAGAAGAAATTTATGAATGGAAATTTCCCAAGCGTTCTCTCCTATTTTATTGTATGAGTAGTCCACATCGTATGTATCATTCGTGGTGAAGTAGCCTTATCTTACTCTCGATGACATAACAGTACGGACGAGGTTAGCCTCATCCATGGAATCTCAATGACACTGAGAGAGGGAGCAACATCTTAAAAATTACTAACTTGGTGGAAAAACTCTCTCAATCGAGACGACAGTGCATGGACGAGATAGCTCTCGTCCATACACTCTCAAAACGATGAGAGGGGACTTATGATAAAACACCATAATTAGGTGAATTCAAAATTCAAAAACCACTTTACTGTGGTTCATCTCAAATATCATTAACTTGGTGGAAAAACTCTCTCGGTCGAGACGATAGTGCATGGACGAGATAGCTCTCGTCCTTACACTCTCAAAATGATGAGAGGGGACTTATTAATTTGGTGAAATCAAAATTCAAAAATCACTTTATTGTGGTTCATCTTAAAAATCTTTAACTTGGTGGAATAACTCTCTCGATCGAGATAATAGTGTATGGACGAGATAGATCTCGTCCATACACTCTCAAAATGACGAGAGGGGACTTGTTAATTTGGTGAATTCAAATTCAAAAATCACTTTATTGTGGTTCATCTTAAACATCATTAACTTGGTGAAAAAATTCTCTCGGTCGAGATGACGGTGCATGGACGAGATAGCTCTCGTCTATACAATCTCAAAACTATGAGTGGGGACTTGTTAATTTGGTGAATTCAAATTCAAAAATCACTTTATTGTGGTTCATCTTAAATATCATTAAACTGGTGTAAAAAATCTCTCAGCCGAGACGATTGTGCATGGACGAGATGTCTCTCGTCCATACACTCTCAAAACGACGAGACGAGACTTGTTAATTTGGTGAATTGAAATTAAAAAAATCACTTATTCGATTATATTTATCTCATCTAAAGACGAGATGATGTGTGAAAATAAAGTTGCTAACTGGTGGTTTCAAGATTATAAGCCATTTAAGCATGGTTACTTGTTAAACATCAGAAGAATTGATACATGCAAATATATAAAGACAACTCATATATACGAGATAAAGATCCATTCATTCATTCATGTAAATAAGAAAGTAAGCTCGGTGCAAAACTTAGTTCAAGTACAAATTCAGAAAGATGAATAAAAGTGTTCACAAAAAAGCTGTTACAAATTAAAGGGTATCGGTCATAGACGACCACCCTATCAATATGGTTCCACATTTGAGGTAGACTACCTAATACCTCCACTGACTTGAGTTTTCTCAGCATTGATGACCAACCCGACAGGGTCTCCCTCGGCCTGAGTCTGATTAGATGCATCATTGATGTCAACTTAAAGTGGGGCCTCTTCCATCACCTTATCTCCCTCGGCTACAGGTAAAGACTCAACATACTCCAAAGCCGACTCCATGAAAGGATCCTCTATATCAGGAGATGCTAGTTCAGAGATAATGGACGAGATGACCTCAACGAACTTGGTGACGACCCACCTGCAGTCCATCTTGCTACCTCTCTCACAATACTCCATGCCTAAGCTTATAAACTCATCAGATGAATTTTATACTTCTATGGCCTCATCTTTTATCTTCTGAATGGCCTTGATCGATAGAGCCTCATCCTTGGATTTGGTAATGGCAGCAGTAAGGTCTTTGGAGTGTTGGGAAGACTGGGAAGTCAAGTATTCATCCTTCTATTTAATAATCTCGTCCTTTATCTTTAAAGACTCGTTCTTATCTTTCAAGGCATCAAGGGCCTTCCTGTAGTCGAATCAGCTATCCCTCAGCTTGTTCGTCAGCTCTTCCTTTGACTTTAATGCCCTGTCGGCCTCTTGAACCTTTGAATAGTTCTCCACCATCCATTTGGTGGCTGAGGAGATAACACACACAGACTACAGAAGAATGAGAATACAAATGTCAGAATATATGTATACTGTAAGAGACGAGGCAAAAGTTATCATAAAGAGATAAGTACCTGTCTCATAGAATGGAGGCCGAAGTCAAAGACTTGAGGAGGATAAATTTTTTATAAGAACTTGTAATCCTCCTTAGATGGGACAACAAGCATTTCCCTCTTTGCTCTTGAAGTCGAGGGAAGTAATGAACCAGACAGGCCCTTAAATGAGCAAAGTTGAATGGCCAGTAGTGATCAAAAGACTCTCCAGTGGACGAGCCGGGTCCAGAAAAGCTTGGAATTATCTGAGGTATATGATTGGTTCTCTATCTCGTCTGACTATCTTGACGGACGTAAGTAGTAGGAGGTGGTTCCTTTCTCTTATGATCGACCTTAGGGTTCATCGAACCTCCAACAATGGATTCCTTCGTGGGCTTATTGACTCCCTTTTTAGCACAGTCTTCAAGAAGGGGGCTATCATGTTATAGAGGTCGTCTGATATATGCGGTGGACGATCTTCAAAGAAGAAACATAAATGATCAGTCATAAAAATCTGAGATGACAAAGGACTTTAGAACAAAAAAGTTAGGTCACTCAGACAGCTGAGCTGGGGGGTTAACCTCCAAGCCATCCTTCTCTAAGAAGTCAGGACTCATAAGGTCACCCTCCTTCCTTTGATTTTTCAAATACTCAACCCCCTCCAGATTGGTAACACTCAGCCCGGGGTCCAATTTGGCAAGCATAGAGGGGCTTGCCCATTCACATGGAACTCTCAGCTCATCATCAGAAGTGTTGGCATTGACCGAAAACTCTCAGGCCCCAGAGATAAAAAAGAACCCTGACTTCAAGTAATGGCTTGGGGTCTGGGTACTTGAATTATTTTCTTGTCAGGCTTCCTAGCCCCTAAATGATAGTAGATGGACTGGGTTTTGTAGGACGAATCATTGTAACAAGCTTTGAAAATTTCCATCAAAGGTTCGTCTGTGTACTTGTTCATCCATAAGGAGACGTAGACGAGAATAATTTTCCAAGAGTTTGGCGTTAGCTGAGTTGGAGCAAGTCCTAGACTAGATAGCATGGCTCGGATAGAGGGGTGGAAAGGCAATCTAACACTGAGCTTAAATATTTGCTCATATAGCGTAATCTCACCCTCCCGATCGTCGTATGCTCTCTCGTCATTGGCTGGGACGCGCATGACAATGTCAAATTTGATGCCATAAATATGTCTCCAGAAGAGAAGGTCAGACTCTTTCATAGTGAATTAAAGGTCTCAGCATATGTATAATCGACGGGTTCCTCAGCCTCGGAGTCATTACCATCATCGGCCGCATTTTCATTCTCATCCTCAATCTTATTTTTGGTAGTCGAAAACCCCTCTGAAAACCTCTCTTGAAACTCACCGTCGGTTATGGCACTGAGAGGGAAAAAAGTTGGAGGTATGGCAACATTGATAGTGGGATCAGCCTGTTCCATGATGATTTAGATCGAGGAATCGCTAGAATCCCCGTCATCCACCATTTGAACTGAAGAGTCATCTCGTTCAAAGGACTCGACCTGGCTGGAGGACGATGTCTGAGCTGAGTTCTCGGTTGCCTCAGGTTCCATAGGATATGAGGGAGGCATTCTCATCGCTTCTTCAAAGGAATATCTCATGTCGGCTGGAGCAGAGGATAAGTTAGTCATCTCGTCCTTACCGACCTCAGAGGAAGAGGGGAAGATGGTTTTTAAGGGGTAGGAAAAATGGGTCGTATAAACTGGGGGTCGACTCTACGTCTAGCCTTGGCCACTTCCTCTATTATACGTATTTCTTGGAAATACCTCTCCCTAAGTGTGGGATACTGTTCTGCTAACTCGTAAAGCTTCTTTAGCATCAAAGAAGCCAAGAATAGACTAAGCAATAAAAAAATAAAAAAGGGAAAACAACTAAGGTGTTGAATAGGTTTAACCAAAGGATTAAAATGGGAAGTTGAACAGTTTTCAACAAGAACAGTCCAAGAGCACAACTAAACCCTACTGAAGAAGATGATCGAAATCCTTACCCGTGCTTGATCAAAAAAGTCAAAAAGGAAAAAATAGATCAAAAAATGGTTGGGGAAACCCCCAATTGAGTATCCAACTCCAAAACTCCCAAACTCAACCCTTAAATGACCAGAAAACTAGCCAAGATAGTCGTCGAAAAATCAAAGCAGTGGTCGGAAAATTAAAAAGCGATAAAATGGCATAAAATCAATGGAAGCTAACAAATATGGGGAAAATGGATTAGCTGGAGGAGTTTGGTGGGCTGATAACCTCAAGAAACCTAAGAAACTCGTTAAAAAATGCTTGAACTGGAAAGAGAGAAGCTCCGGTTCTAGAGAGAGAAAGGAAGACGCGCGAAGAAAATGAACTAGATAGAGAAAGTGATTTTTTAAATCATTTAAATAGTTCAAATAATTTTACACAACTTCCAAGGAAGTCATAATTAGGGCACAAAGCCCTAAGCATCACTTACAACCGTCATTTTTAGGCCACACGCCATTCCAAAGGATGCCTGCCAAGTGTTAATTTAATCTTCATCGAACTCCTCAGATCTGACATATGAAAGGATGCCTATTCTGCTCATACCCGAAAGTTTCTTTATCCCTCAACCTTCATCTCATATTAAAGACTAAGGGAATTGATATGCCTAATATAGCCCCGTCTAGAATTATATCACCTTGACCAAAGCTGACCATCACCAATCCATCCAGAATGAGGAGTTATGACTCAGACAGAACTGATTCGTCCTCAACTAATAGCTCATCGTAGGGAACCTCGACCTCGGTCTGGAAGACCAGTCAAAATTCCTTGCCTTATTAATCCTATGGACTACAACACTCATCCTCGGCCTACCTCTGGATAATGAAGATAGGACGAGACATCCCAACAGGATAGGTTCCATTCCATTTGTGTACCACGGTTTGATAACTCGTCCTCGACATAGGTAGACGACCAACGGTGGACAGCTGGAAGAGCACGTGGATTGGGTAAAATGCGAGAGTGTGCGCGTGGGCTGCAGATCCCATGTGTACCAAAACCGTTATAATAACATCTCCCTTACACATGAGGGAATATTTGATCATCGTGACCTATATGCGACAGTGACAACTGGCTCCTCCTCATTGGCTAGGAATATTCCACACATGCTTATTACATGCTTGGGGGGTACACTGCACCCCCATGAACTATAAATACTTGTCTTTTACATCTTTGTAAAGGATAAGTCATTGTAAACCCTAGCTGAAACTCTATAAAAAACACAGTAGAGAGAAAAAGCTTGAATGTTCTGTATCCCAAGGCCATTAGAGCCTATTCTTAATGGATTTTACACACACTCATATAGTGGAATAAGCTTAGATAGTATGAACCACTTATATTATGTATTATATTCCTCTTTGCCTCATCTCCTTCTACATATATATATCTGTTTATACTCCATTGATACACTAGTTTGAACTTGAACACTTATATTGATTTGGTGATACCATTTTTGGTATCATCACATCTCATCCGCCCTTTCTGTTGGCAGCACTCCATCCTTGAGTTATGATATGTAGGGTTGCCTTCAATCTTCAAATTCTTCCACAAAGTTGGCCTCAGTAGGTTGATGAAACTGGGTCTAGCAGTAGCCCTGCTACGGACGAGCAACCTCTCTGCTCATAGTGGGCCAATAGTGGCCCCCCAGTTGTAGCCGACGAAAAAGGGGGATGTCTGTATCCCTATAATGCCTCTCGTGCATTTCTTCCATCCTTTCTTTGACCCCTTCCTTTCCTACACATCTTGATAAAAATCATCCAAGGCTCTTAAAATAGAGTGTTCCCTTGAGTAGATTGTAATTTTCTAGCTCATATATCTTCATCTTTCCTTCTCTTATCTCTAGCTGTGTAACTATGGAGCACCTCCAATAATCCGACTCATCACTTGGAAAAAAATTCTTTAGTATGGTAGGCACTATCCTTCGCCATATTGTGATGGTGGCCTCCTACCCTTTTATCTCTAGTTTTTACGCTATAATGGCCAACGCATCAGGGTGACGGTTCATTGTCCAATCATGCCTCTCAATTATCACTTTTAAGAATTGGTTGAGTAGTCTTTGAATAATTTATTGATAGGGGGATATGTTAGCATGATTGAGAGCGAACTCTTCATTGACTTCACTACCAGTTTAGAGTCCCCTCAAATGCACAAAATCTTGATCCCCCTCCTCAACACTTCTAACAGACCCAAGATGAGAGCCTCATATTTAACTTCGTTGTTTGAACACTTAAAAGAAATCTTAAAAAGGAGAGTGAATTTTTCCTTACTGCTTGAGAGAATGATGTCCGCTCTGCCTGTCCCTTGGGCCCAGGATCCATCAAAATCCATCTTCCATTCTTTCATTTCCTTAGCTAAGTAGGCTTGGAAGTTCTCTCCTGGAAATTCTTCGTTGGGAGGCTTAAAATTCTGACTTGGGAAGTGAGCTAACAGATCTGATATTGCTCAACTCTTGATATCTTTTGGAGCCATGCACTTCAAATCATTTTCAGACAGGATTAGGAACCATCTCGCTTCTCTTCCTACCAAGATCGTTCGTGCCAGAAGGTACTTAATAGAATCTCACTTAGTGATGATATATACTGTGAAGGCTAGTTGTAGTGCCTCAACTTCTGGGAAACTTATACCAAAGCCAGGTAGTGCCTCTCCACACTAGTGTATCAGGATTATGTGCTCAAAATTACACGCGGTAAGTAGTATACAAGTCTATCTACCCCTGCTCTTTCTTGGGAAAGTACGGCTCCTATGGACCTCTCCATCGAAGTCAGGTAGAGCAATAATGGTTCCCCCACCTCTGGTGGTAACATAGTTTAGGGTGATGCTAATATCTCTTTAATTTTCTCAAAATCCCTTTTTTTCCCATCTCCCCAAACCCATTTGGCTTTTTTCTTCATCAGTGGAGTGAATGGGTGGGTCACCTCCACCAGTGCTAGTATAAATCTCCTTAGGTAAGAAACCTTCCCTAAGAAACTTTTATGCCACCTCTGTCTGATGATGCTGGAAACAACACCACCCTTCGAGGTGTTCGTAAGCTCAAATTAGTGATAACAATGGCAACTCAAGTATATATAAGTATAAGAGATAGAGATGAGGAGAAGAGGATGAACACAAATGTTTAAGTGATTCAGCCAATTCGGCCTACGTCCACTGTACAAGTGAGTGAGTAAGGTCACCAGAGTAAGGCACTAATTTCCATGGATACAATCTCTCAAGCTTTCTCTCTCTACTGTATAATTTGATAGAGTTTCAGCTAGGGTTATTATTTTTGGATCCTTTACAAGGTAGAGGATGACCTCTATATATAATGCCTGGGGGATGTAGTGTACCCCCCAAGCATGCAATGAACATGTACATGAGGATCAAACCAGTATGAGAATGACACATGGCTGATCTCATGTAGATAATGATGACCTCAATATTCCCTCATGTGAGGGGAATAATTCGATTATAACTGATTGTGTACACGTGTTCCCAATAATACATATGCTGATAAGGACTCGGCCATCTGTGAATGGTCCCAACCTCGGCCTGGAAGAGGACGAGGTGGTGACCTTGGCTCCGTGGGAGAGATGAGGTAAGGCTGTGACATTAGCCTGGGCCGAGGTAATGACGGCGTAGCAGGAATGTCGGCTGATCCCCAGCCGAGATTTGTTATGATGATGGGATGGAAACCGCGACCTGAACCAAGTCGAGGTTGCAAGCCTTGGATAACCAGATGGATAACCGCCCCTGTGGATTAGTAACGTCGGCCTTGGCCGACCTTGCTTAGGACGAGACCGCTGGTTTTTGATCTAAGGCCCTTCCAATATCGGCCATCTCCATGGCCGAGGATGATGTCTCTGAGCCGAGGGGGTACATATAGGGCATATCAATCACCCCCTAGCCCTTAGTTAGATGTGGGAACAAGTTAATTATGGGGTATACACCTCTGAGGTCTCTCTTTGTGCCAATATTCCTTTGACACTTGTCAATTGCTGAAGTAGATTGCGTGCCAGGTAAGCTCGATGATGTCAGTTGTCCTTTGGGATCCCAAGGCAATGATGGCCTTGGGATGCGTGTAGGGTTGTTTGAATGTTAAACCCTTTTCCCCTCTGTTTCTTCCCCACTTCTTCATTCTCTCACCTGCGATTCTATGTTTTCTCTCTCTACGAGAGCTTGGCCAGAGGTGCATTGGGTGGATTTTCCTTGCAATTCCTTCCTTTCTTTGATTTCATTGTCTTCCATCAGGTATCATTTACCTTCTCTTCTTCTTCATTTTTCCTGCCTTGTTCCTATTTTTGCATTTTTCGGTGAGCTTTAAGAGGTTTTCGATTAGTTTATTAGTTTTCCGACAAGTTCATGTATTTTTTGGTGAAATGTTCTTGAACGTTCTTATTTAAAAGCTTAGTTTGATCCTTAGTCAATTTGCCAATCCTGTTTATTTAGGAGAACCACAAGTGTAGGGTGTGCCTCATATGCTCAGACCCCTTTACCAAGTCTTAGAAAAATTCCCCTCTCTTAGGGAGAAGACCTTAGATAAAATTAGGCAGATAGAAAGAGCCCAAGAGGAGGCTCCTAGGGCAGAGGCATTCCCGCTCAAACCTATCTTTCCACCCCCTATGAAGGTCATATACCCTGAGCCAGCCAAACCAGTTAAATCAGCAGAGGTCCCAGTTGAAACTACCCTCATGTCTGAGTCTGAGTCGTCTACCTCAGACCCTATGTTTGTGGACTCTTTTCAGGAGGCTATGGACTTTTCCACTCAGCATGATCAGGTCCCTAATCAAGTCAAGGTTTATAGTCGGGCCTCGTCTCACAAGAGTTCAAGCACATCGCACTCTTCCTCCGACGTTGAGGTTGTAGGACCTAGCGTTGCTGTTCCACCAATTCTTAAAGCCATTCCCCTGTCGACTATCACAGGTGCTGAGTTCGCTCAGAGGTTCCCAAGTGGTCACCCATCGTCTGCTCAGGTCAACGTTGAACCCGATGATGATGATGCTGAGAGCAATGTTGACACCTCTGAGGCGGCCGATATAGAGAGCACTGTCAGCGAGATCGACCTTTTGGCCTTCAGACACCTATATTTTATAAGTCCCTCTATCAAACTCAGGAGACCTCTGAGGTAAGAGAGAGCTTACGAAGGCCCAGATGGTGAGATCTGTCTGTATGAGCAGATATTCAAGTTAGGTTTTCATCTGCCCATTCATCCAATCATCAGGGCTATATTATCCTACATCAACTTGGATCCTTCCCAGTTAGCACCCAATTCCTGGAGGGTGATAATTGGAGATATCGTCTTATGGAGGGCAGTCCATCACTCAGACCTTCCCGTCCAAGTCTTCACAAGGTGTTATATCCCCTCATATGCCAAGAATCATCCGAGATATTACCATTTTTTAACTCGGAAGTCAAATAAAAAGATATTACAGGTCACCCAAACCTCGAACCATAATTGGAAACCACGCTACTTCTTTGCGTCAGGGCCATGGGAATTTGGTCCCTATGCCCCCTCTTCTTCATTAGAGCCGAGAATACCCCTGAGATGGGGAAAGGTTACAATGGCTGCTAGGGCCGACCCTGGGCTAAGCCAAAATAATCTTCATAAGGTCAAAGACCTTCAGGATCAGGGGGAATATGGTCTGCTTGTCAAGTTCGAACACCTGATGACTCCCTACTATCTCTCAGAGACTGGGCTTGGGGGGAGTCCTCTGACAGAGATCCGTAAGTCGCTTTATTATTTTAAAGTTATACCTCTAAATTTATCTATCTCTAATTTTCTAACTCAGACCTTTTCTGTATTTCAGAGCGCCCAAAAGGGATATCTAACAAATTCTGGGAGATGGCATCCCCTAGTCTCACGAAGCTTATCAAGAAAGCTGGTCTGAATGCACCTCCTCCCCCTCCATCTACCTCAAGGGCTGTGGCCACCAAGAAGAGAAAACCTGTCGACCCTGCCCCTAAGGATCAGAGGCAGAAGAAAAATAAAAAGGGGGATCGTGCAATCCCCATTTCTTCTGAGGATGCATTGATTGCTCATCTTGAGCAATTAAATATTGGTGACAGTCTCATCGGCCATAGTCTGAAGGCCCTGGATACCATCGATGATGCTATGACTGACTCTGATAAGTGCTTCTGTCGCTCTCTTGATAGGCATCTATTGGCTGAGTTCTCTCTCCATCGTTCTATCCAAGTAAGACCTTGAAATTTCTGAATTATACTCAAGTGTAACATCGGCTTTGAACTATACTGGATCTTAGACTGACATGTTTTGTACATGTTCTACAGGGTCTCCTTACCATGCATCACTTTGTTAACTGGACCTTAGGAAAACTTCCTCTGATTGAGAAGGGCCAGGAGGTCGAGAAGATCGAGGACACTTTAACGCTGAAGTGGAACGTCTGAAGTCCGCTTTGAAGAAGTCTGAGACCAACGTGAAGGGGTTACATAAAGATATGGACAAGCTGAGGGAAAATCATAGCACTGCCCTAAAGACTCAGGCTGACTCCCTTCAGCATAAGGTCGATGTGGCTGTGAAGGCTGCCTTGGATGATGCCTCCGAGAAGATCTTGGAGGAGTACAAGGTCTCTGATGAGTTTGTCAGTTTCGACTTTGAATATCTGGAGAGAGGGGTAAAGGCCACTGGAAAATGGGCTGCTATGAAGGAGAAGGAATCAGGGAACCTTGCAGCCTCTGACTTCATCGGCTTGGGTTATGCCGACCCTCGGTTTGCTCAGGCCTTACAGGAGGTTGAGGAGGAGGGAGGTGTTGCACCTACCGAGACTTCCCCCCAAGGTGACACCATGACTGAAAATGTTGGTGCTCAGGACGACGGGGTGGAGGTAGCTACCCTCGGCCAGGGAGATGCATACGTGGTACTTAACCCTGAGGTTACAAACGATTTTTTTTTGTGAAGCTTTTAGCAATTTTAATTTCTCTGAAGATTTGTAACCTCTGACAAACTCTATATTTTGTATTTTGTAACTCCCAACTTTAATCTATGTCAACCTCTGAGGAGGGCTTTACTTCTTCAATTGCTGAATTGTTTATTGAATGATTTTCTTTGCCATACGATGTGTGTTCGGGTCTGAAATCTCAGTACAATGATGTCTTTGTAGACCAACTGAGTGGTGTCTAAGGTCTGAGGTCATCCAAATATGATGTCCTACCTCAGACCTTGTCACCAAATTATGATGTTATAAGGTCTGAGGTCATCTACCAAGATGTTATCCCCATAAATAATTTCCTCCAAATTAATGATGTTAAGGGTCTGAGGTCATCTAAGTATGATGTCTGACCTCAGACCTTGTCACCAAATCATGATGTTATAAGGTTTGAGGTCATCTACCAAGATGTTATCCCCATAAATAATTTTCACCAAATTAATGATGTTAAGGGTCCGAGGTCATCCAAATATGATGTCCCACCTCAGACCTTGTCACCAAATTATGATGTTATAAGGTCTGAGGTCATCTACCAAGATGTTATCCCCATAAATAATTTTCACCAAATTAATGATGTTAAGGGTCTGAGGTCATCCAAATATGATGTCCTACCTCAGACCTTATCACCAAATTATGATGTTATAAGGTCTGAGGTCAACTACCAAGATGTTATCCCCATAAATAATTTCCACCAAATTAATGATGTTAAGGGTCTGAGGTCATCTAAGTATGATGTCTGACCTCAGACCTTGTCACCAAATCATGATGTTATAAAGTCTGAGGTCATCAACTAAGATGTTATCCCCATAAATAATTTCCACCAAATTAATGATATTAAGGGTCTGAGGTCATCTAAGTATGATGTATGACCTCAGACCTTGTCACCAAATCATGATGTTATAAGGTCCGAGGTCATCAACTAAGATGTTATACCCATAAATAATTTCCACCAAATTAATGATGTTAAGGGTCTGAGGTCATCTAAGTATGATGTTTGACCTCAGACCTTGTCATAAAATCATGATGTTATAAGGTCTGAGGTCATCAACTAAGATGTTATCCCCATAAATAATTTCCACCAAATTAATGATGTTAAGGGTCTGAGGTCATCTAAGTATGATGTCTGACCTCAGACCTTGTCACCAAATCATGATGTTATAAGGTCTGAGGTCATCAACTAAGATGTTATCCCCATAAATAATTTCCACCAAATTAATGATGTTAAGGGTCTGAGGTCATCTAAGTATGATGTCTGACCTCAGACCTTGTCACCAAATCATGATGTTATAAGGTCTGAGGTCATCAACTAAGATGTTATCCCTATAAATAATTTCCACCAAATTAATGATGTTAAGGATTTGAGGTCATCTAAGTATGATGTTTGACCTCAGACCTTGTCACCAAATCATGATGTTATAAGGTCTGAGGTTATCAACTAAGATGTTATCCCCATAAATAATTTTCACCAAATTAATGATGTCTAGGTTTTGAGGTCATCCAAGTATGATGTCTGACCTCAGACCTTGTCACCAAATCATGATGTTATAAGGTCTGAGATCATCAACTAAGATGTTATCCCCATAAATAATTTCCACCAAATTAATGATGTTAAGGGTCTGAGGTCATCTAAGTATGATGTCTGACCTCAGACCTTGTCACCAAATCATGATGTTATAAGGTCTGAGGTCATCAACTAAGATGTTATCCCTATAAATAATTTCCACCAAATTAATGATGCTAAGGGTTTGAGGTCATCTAAGTATGATGTTTGACCTCAGACCTTGTCACCAAATCATGATGTTATAAGGTCTGAGGTTATCAACTAAGATGTTATCCCCATAAATAATTTTCACCAAATTAATGATGTCTAGGTTTTGAGGTCATCCAAGTATGATGTATGACCTCAGACCTTGTCACCAAATCATGATGTTATAAGGTCTGAGGTCATCAACTAAGATGTTATCCCCATAAATAATTTCCACCAAATTAATGATGTTAAGGGTCTGAGGTCATCTAAGTATGATGTTTGACCTCAGACCTTGTCACCAAATCATGATGTTATAAGGTCTGAGGTTATCAACTAAGATGTTATCCCCATAAATAATTTTCACCAAATTAATGATGTCTAGGGTTTGAGGTCATCCAAGTATGATGTCTGACCTCGGACCTTGTCACCAACTCATGATGTTATAAGGTCTGAGGTCATCTACCAAGATGTTATCCCCATAAATAATTTTCCATTCAAGCACAATGAACCAAGTATTGGCACAGGAACCGATCTTCTCATTAATAATCTCTTCATAAGATGATATATTTACATGAAATCCCTGGTAACATCATATGTAATACTTTTTTAGATGATCAGCATTCCAAGGATTGGAAAAGGGTTCCCCTTCGAGGTTCTCTAGCCTGTAAGTCCCGGGTACAACCTCCTCAATCACTTTGTAAGGACCATGCCAATTTGGGTGAAGCTTGTTTGCCTTCTGTAACGTCTTCTTCAACACTAGGTCTCCTATAGCTATGGGTCTTGATTTTACCCTTTGATTATAGAATTTTGCTGTTCTCTACTGGTAAGCTGCCTGCTTAACTTCTGTGTCTTCCTTTATCTCTTCAATCAAATCTAGGTCAAGCCTTCTCTCCTCCCCATTCTTCTCAGGGTCATAGGTCTGAACCCTATGAGTAGGGAGTCCTACCTCTATTGGTATGACGGCCTCTGAGCCATGTGATAACATAAACGGGGTCTCCCCTGTTGGCGTCCTAGCCGTTGTTCTGTAGGCCCATAGCACAGCATAAACCTCTTCGATCCATCTACCTTTAGCTTCTTCTGTCCTCTTCTTGATCCCGTCAAGGATTGTTCTGTTTATGACTTCGGTTTGACCGTTTGCTTGAGGTCAGCCAGGAGAAGAGAAAAATTACTTTATCCCAACTCTTTCGCAGTATTTTTCCAGGGAAGAATTCTTGAACTGGGTTCCGTTGTCCGAAATGAGGGTGTTTGGGAGGTCATGTGTGCATATGATGTTCTTCCAAATAAATTGGAAGGTCTTCTGCTCTGTAATCATGATCATCGGCTCAGCCTCTACCCATTTGGAGAAGTAATCAATGGCGACTATCAAAAATTGGTAATTATTTGCAGCCCTTGGTAGGGGTCCTACTAGGTCAATTCCCCATACTACGAATGGCCAAGGGGAACTGATTGACGTCATAGGATGATAAGGTTGATGTGGGATAGTGGAGAATCTCTGACATTTGTCGCACCTCTTCACGTAGGCTGCATCATCTTTGGCCAAGGTTGGCCACCAATATCCTTGCGTGATAATCCTCTTCGCCAAAGGTCTCCCTCCTATGTGACTGGAGCAAGAACCCTCGTGTACCTCATATAGGACGTGGGGAACTTCGATGGGATGAACGCATCTGCGGAGAGGTAATAGGAATCCCTTCTTATACAAGACATCTCCTACTATTGAGAACTTTGCAGCTCTGTACCTCAATTTCCTCCTCTCTAACTTTGACTCCGGTAGCACCCCCTCTCTGATATATCTGATAAGGGGATCCATCCATGAGTCCCCTAGGTTCAAATTGAGGCAAGGGTTACTGACCTCTTCTTCTTCAATGGTTGCTTTGGGCTTTTGATATCTGTCCTCATTGCCGAAGCTAGCCTTGCTTATGCGTCTGCGTGACTGTTATTTTGCCGAGGTATTCTCTTCATCTTTACCTCTTCGAAGCCTTCGAGTATCGTTCTCACTCTCTTCAGGTATTTAGCCATCCTTTCATCCTTGGCCTTGTAAACCCCCAATACTTGATTACAACCAACCTTGATTCACTATGAAGGAGGAGTCGTATTATACCAACGGTCCTTGCCAAGAAGAGGCCTGCTATCATGGCCTCGTATTCTGACTCGTTGTTTGATGCCTTGAAGTTAAACCTTAGGGCATATTCGATGTTAGTACCATCCGGGGCTGAGAGTATCAACCCCACACTGCTCCCACTTTCGCAAGAGGACCCGTCGACAAAGAGGTTCCAGATGTCTCTATTTGATGAGAAGCCACCTTCTAACATTATTTCATGCCTCAAGAGGTACCGGTCTTCCTCATTCTTGGCTATTCCATCTCTGGCTCCCTTGGTCATAAAATCTTCTGGGTCCCGAAAGAGGTTGCTGTTTGACCCTTCCGCAGTCTCTAAATTATTCTCAACCTCGACCTCTTCCCATGTGAACTCTGTAACAAAATCTTCCAGTGCCTTCCCTTTGATGGCCGTCCTAGGATGATAAGTGAGGTCATATTACCCCAACTCAATGGCCCATGTCATTAACCTACCCAACTTCTCAGGCTTATGGAGGACTTGTCTTAGTGGGGAGTCGATGAGGATGACCATGGAATGGGCTTGAAAGTAAGGCTTCATCTTCCTAGAAGCAATGTATCAGGGCATAGGACAACTTTTCCATCCGAGGATAATTCTGCTCAGACCCCTGAAGGGCCTTACTGTTGAAGTATACAGGCCTTTGGACCCCAACGTCTTCCTGTACTATGGATGCACTTATAGCTGTTTCAGAAACTGCTAGATAGACATATAATTTCTCTCCTGCTATGGGCCGAGATAAGAGTAAGGGGGATCCGAGGTAGGACTTGAGCTGGTTGAAAGCCTCATCACACTCTTTGTCCCACTCTAAGGCCTTTCTAAGCACCTTAAAGAACGGAAGACTCTTGTCCGTCGCTCTTGAAACAAATCTGTTGAGTGCAGCCACTCTTCCAGTAAGCCTCTAAATGTCCTTGATACTCTTTGGTGTCTTCATGTCTAGCAAAGCCCTGATTTTCTCGGGGTTTGCTTCTATTCCTCTTTGATTGACGATGAATCCAAGAAACTTCCCAGCTCTTACCCCGAAGACGCACTCACCGGGTTGAGTTTCATCCTGTATAGGTCCGTGGTATTGAAGGTCTTTTACAGGTCTACTACATGAGTGCATGACTTTAAGCTCTTCGTCAACATATCGTCTACATACACCTCCATAGTCTTGCCTATTTGGTCTTCGAACATATTATTCACAAGACGTTGATACGTCGCCCCCGCATTTTTTAAATCGAAGGGCATCACCTTGTAAAAATATGTCCCTTTGTCAGTAATGAAGGCTGTATTTTCTGAGTCTTCAACATCTATGAATATCTGATTGTAGCCTGAATACACGTCCATGAAGCTCATGAGCTCATTCCCTGCAGTAACATCTACCATCTGATCTATCCGAGGTAAGGGTTTTGGGAAAGACTTGTTCAGGTCAGTAAAATCTATGCACATTCTCCACTTTCCATTGGCTTTGGGCACAATGACTGTGTTCGATAGCCACTCTAGATATATGACTTCCCTAATAAACTCAGCCTCTTTTAATTTTTTGACCTCTTCCCGAATGACATCGTACTTTTCCCTGGAGTAAACTCTTCTTCTTTGTTTGATTAGCTTAGCATCCTTAGTTACGTTGAGTTTGTGACACATAACCTCAGGGTTGATGCCAGGCATGTCTGCGTGACTCCAAGCGAAGACACTCTGCCTCTTCCTTAAGAAGTCTATCAGCTCTTCCTTGATTTCCGCTTTTAAGGCTTTGCCGACCTAGACAGTTTTTTTCGGTTCGTCCTCGTTGAGGACGATGAATTCTACCTCTTCCACGGACTCTCATTTCTTTAACTTTGTTTCATCTCTAGGGTCAAGAGTGTCAATGTTATAAGTGGTAGTTGCTCTCTTATGAGCCTCTCTCTATTCAGCCGAGTTGAACTATCATCCTCGTGCTATAGTTTGGTCACCCTGCACTTCCCCTACCCCATAGGGGGTCGGGAATTTTAGCATCTGGTGGACCGTCGACGGCACGACTTCGAACTCCTTAAGGTCTTCTCTTCCTATGATGAGGTTATAGGCTGAGAAGACGTTTTCGTCCATAACAAAAAAGTTGATCTTCCGGGTTAACCTCTTAGGCCACTCATCGCCCATTCGCACGTCCATCTCATACATGCCCAATGGATGGACCTTTTCGCCACTGAACCCCATTAACGGATGATGATAGGGTACCAGCCTAGCTCTGCTAAGGCTCAGGCTTTTGAAGCAGGGCCAGAACATCACATCTGCAGAACTTCCTCCATCTATAAGAATTTTATGCACCTCACATCCATGAACTCTTGTTGTGATCACCAAAGGGTCATCGTGTGGAGCTAGGACGCCTTTGAAGTCGAGCCGAGAAAACTCAACTACGAGAGTGTCCATGTCCACCTTCTTTCTCTTCTGCGTAGTCTCAAAAGACGTCAGGTTTACCACTTCAAGTTTGGCTACTGATTTGGCCTCTGCCACATGAGCTTTTCTGTCAGCAACCTCAGAACCACCCCCCGCAAGTCCTCCCATATGGTGCTAATTCCAAAGAAGATCATACCAACCCTATTCACTGGGGTGTTGTCATCTTTTGGTGGGAGGTCTGGATCGTCTTCGTCATCACCGTCTGAGTCACCATCTTTTTTACTGGGGTATCGTCATGACATCTGTCGTTCCTCTTCTTTTTGGGGTCATCTCTTCCCCTTTTGGGAGCTTTGCCATCAACATATTTCCTCAACTTTCCCGACTTCAACATCTTCTCGATCTCATCCTTTAAGGCGAAGCACTTGTCTGTTATATGTCCATGGTCTTGGTGGAATTCACACCATAAGTTTTGGTTCCTCTTATGCGGAGGAGCCTTCACCTTCTCTGGCCATCTTAGGGACCGGTCATTCTTAATCTCATTGAGGATGTGTTCACAGCTTACAGTAAGAGGGGTATAACGCGAAAACTTATCATCAGCTGACCTCTTCTTTCCATCCTTCTTTCTTTGTAACTTTTCACTGCTACCGCCGTTCTCGTCTTCATACTTAGCGTCCATGGCCTCTTCAGCGTTCATGACCTTCCCCGCAGTTGCCAATAGCTCCACCATGGACTTTGGAGGGTCTTCCGCAAGTTTCCACAACAACTTCCCCTTCTGAAGACCTCCTATGAGGGAGGTCATGACAATATTCTCTTTGTAATCTTTAACCTCAAGTTTTTCTTTGTTGAACCTGGCGATGTAGTCTCTTAGGCTCTCGTGCTTGCCCTGCTTGACATACAACAGATGGGTGGTCTTCTTTTGAGGTCTTACCCCAAAGCAGAAATTGTGGATGAACCATTCAGCCAAGCCCTTGAAGTTCTCAATTGAATTCTTCGGAAGAGAAGTAAACCATATGTGTGCAGCTCCCGTCAAGGTCCCGGAGAAGGCCCGACATTTCATCTCATCGGGTATTGAGTAAATTCCCGCCGCTGACTGGTACATCTCAATATGATGTACTGGATTGGTGCTACCATCATACTTGGGAGTCATTGTGGTGTAACAACCCTCATTTTTGAGAGCCTATTTTATAATTATTTATTATATGTAGTAATTAATTATAAAATACTGGAATGTTGAGTAAGTGTTGATTTAATGTGGAAAAGGTTAATATTTACTAAAATGTTGTATGATTACCTAGTGAGTAGGTAAAAATATCCATGTTGTGATTTATTGTGTCATAAGATTTAAAATGACATTTTGGTTTAATATGAAACCGGAACTTATAAAATTTCCAAATGATAATTTGGAGGGTGTAGTTAGTCCCGATAGCTGCGAGACAGTCAAAATAAGTGCTATATTGCATTTTGGTATTTAGGGCACTTTTGAATGGTATAGCTTAAATGTGTAGTTGCGAGTAATTATATCGCGTATTGATCATTTAAATGGACGTTTTAAGTCCCCCAACCCTATTTCTATTCTTCCATTTCACATTTGAGCCCTAGAGAGAGTAGAGAGAGGAAGAGAACTTGTGGAGAAAAAGAGAGATTTGGAGATTCAAGCTTGGATTGTTGTCTCCACCAAATCAAATCTGAATTTGCAAGATCAAGGCAAGTTATCTACTTGCTACTATGTGATTTAAGGAGAATAATTAGTATTGATAGTTATGAATTGGTAAGGTTTGTCATTTTAGGGTTTTGTTAGAGTTATGGGTACTATAACTCTTAGGAGTTGATTTGGATGATAAATGTTGTTAATGATGGTAGATAGATATATTTATGATGTATGGGTTGGAATTTATGATCTTGGTTTGGTTGGTTTTGGGTTTGAAGAAATTTGGAGTTCAAGACTCCATAGCCAAACTTGGCAAAATCGTAGGGGCGAATAGATTTGGCCCCTAGGGTGAATCGATTCGCATAGAGGCAGTTTCCAGGTCTGGGTGGAACGAATCGATTCGGCTGTTATGCAGAATGTTGGTTTTCCTGACCGAATCGATTCGGCTGGTCCAAATCGATTCGCTTGTTTGGACGAATCGATTCTCCCAGGCCGAATCGATTCGGAAATCCTGCATTTTTCTTTTGTTTTTCCTTTTCAAATTTTAACCTTTTTCTTTAGGATTAGAACCTAGGAACCTTCTTGAATGAAGTAAATATAGGGTCCTAGAGTAGTAGTTGAGTTTGGTCGTCACCCTAGATTAGAATTGGGTCATCTGGGGTTTATTCTGGGGAGGTTTAAAGTAATGTTAAGACATTACTTCTTTTATTGAATTTTTAGAAGTTAGGAACTCTAATGCCCATGCTTGGAGACTCTAGGGGTATCGGAGTTATATGAACTTTGGGAATTGTAGAATCATAATGATTATTTGGAGACTAAGTCGGGACTTGTAATTTGAGGAATATAAATGATACTCTTTAATGAGGATAGGTTCGAAGAAAATGAGCCAAACTATTCAATGGTGATAGGTTCGAATAAAATGAACCAAACACATGGATAATGGAAACGGAAATTGGTAATGAAAATTGAAAATGAAAATGAAACTTAAAATGGTAAATGTTAATTTACTTGAACACACCTCTCTAAATACTATCATAAGGTAAGTCCGCGCGCGAGGTGATGTCCCCTGACATATTAACGCAGGGTGCATATAGTCTTAGGCCATGTGAGCGTTTGTTGATATATATATTTTATGCGATGGGTAGGAGATTTCGGGTGTGGTCTTGACTACCCCGCAGGCACATGGCCGCTTCCCGACGTTGCGTTATGAGCCCAGGTTTTCTTATATGATAGGCCCTGAAATATGATAGTTATTTAGGGGCGCGCCCAGTGGGGAAACTCGGAGGGGCGGTCTTAGAATCATTATATGTATGAGACTATAACTTTTCTGCATCAAGTGGGCCTTGATGGATATTAATGCCATAAAGAGCATAAAACAATGCCACAAAGAGCATCTGATTGAGATACGTGCCATAAAGAGAACCGGATAGAAATTATATTCATGTTAAGGAGTGTAAGGAGGAAATGGTAATATGATTAATGAGAAGAGGTTTTTAATTAAAGATATTTACATATAATTCTTTTGTGTAAATAAACTAAACTTCATAATTAGTTAAAGTGTCTTAAATTGTAATATAAGTTTAATATGCTAGATAACATGCTAGATTTTCATCCTTATCATTCATGTATAACTTTTCATTTCTATCATGCTTTTTATTCATCTGGTGATCATATAAAACCCGGCCCTGACTGGTTCACTTTACTTGTTGTGTATATGATTGTATCCGCTCAGGTGCTCCATCGCAAGGGCCCCCGTGTTGATATTTCCATTCCATTACTTTTGACGGGCTGTAAGATTTTGCGGTTATTACAGGATGTTGATTTAGACGCCTTCATCTTTGTGTTCTAGATATGATCGGGTCTTAACTCGGGCGTGTGGACCAAACTTTTGTATTTGATTAATGAATGTATTATGTATAATATTAAATTATTGTGTTACGTTGTATGTAGCTGTGGACCGACAGCCTATTCGGTCCTCTGGTGTATGTTTGTTTCAGATGTAATATATATATACTCTTTTGGAATTCCACTTACTCGTCAGATTGGGTTGTTTAATTTATTTTCTTAACTTATTCTAAAACTAAATTCTAAACTTTTGGCAACCCGTTTTCTGATTTATTGGGTGGTTTTCCCGTATACTCAGTTTATTGTTGTGATGCTGAGAATGATTTCCATCCATGATTCCTGTCATATTTGAGTATCGGGCTGGCCACCCCTTATCTCGGATCGCGGGTTGTCACAGATGGTATCAGAGCATCGGGTTCTAGAGTCTTTAGGATCTATGCGGACTTGTCACGTTCTACCATAGCATTCTTTGATGTAGAGCCTAATGTTAGGATTTCTTTGTTGCTTATGTTTGCGATCTTCTGCGAAATAGATTGTTTTAAATAGTATTCTGACTCTATTGTTACTTCCTCTCAGATTCTGCCTAAGAAAGGTCGCCCAGTGAGACGTAATAGGGTTGTAGAAGAGGAGGTAGGTCCTCCACCGCCGCCGCAAGGGACCATTAACGCTGCGGATGTAGCAAACATAGTGGCTCAAGCGGTTAACACCGCCATGACCGCAGTGGTCCAACAATTGCCACAGGTTCAACAACGGGCTCACGATGTTCAAGCTCCTACGAGACTTTCTCCGTGGGAAAGGGTTGGGAGTCCTTTTTAAATGGTAATCCCCCGGAATTCGAGGGAGGTGCTGATGTTATTAAAGCCAATCAATGGAAGAAGGACATGTAACGCCACCTTCAAATGATAGAATGTAGCGAGGAGAAGAAACAAGTCCTTGCCACTTTTAAGCTTGTCGGATCCGTGTTACACTGGTGGGAGACGATGACCACACCAGAGCAGAGAGACACAATGTCGATCACTGAATTTTGGGCTTTGTTCGATCGTAAGTATTTTTCTCCCGCAGTTCAGAGGGAGATGAAGAGGAAGTTACAAGAAGTTGTGCAAGGAGAGAGATCCGTGGAGTAATATGAAGGGGAGTTCACCTGGTTGTCGAGTTTTATACCGGATGAGGTGACTCCGGAAGATAGGAAGATTTCGAAGTTTATGAGAGGCCTGAACTGGAGAATCAGGCAACACCTGCTGGGTAACCCAGCTTTACAAACTTTTGGTGAGATTATGAACGCATCATTGCTCCATTGCCAAGAGCATCGATTATATACGCAGGGTAGCAAGAAAGCTACCGTAGTGGGGCAAGCAGGAAAGCTTGGAGGACATGAGATTGGAGGAGTAGCATTTCCCTCATTCCAATCTTCGGGTAGTAAGCAGCAAGGGAGGGACCCTCAGCAAGGGGATTCACCTAAGAGGCAACGCTTTGGAGAGTTTATTGCGGGTGGCAATGACAATAGGCACGGTCAGGGTGCTTCACAACATGTAGGTCGGGGTGGTCATGGAGGTAAAGTCCATCCGGGGCAAGGCATTACCCAGTTTAGAAATAATAGGGGTCGAGGTCAGGATGATATGAAGGGACGGTGCTTCCATTGTGGGGAGGCGGGTCATTACAAGATGGAGTGTCCTCAGAGGATTGGGGGTCAGTTTCCTAGGGCTCCGCAACAGCCCTATGTTCAGTTTCCACCTCAGGTACCTAATCCGGTTGTTCCTCCGCAGCAGGGACAACTACAGTATGGGCGAGTTTATCATATTCAGGAGGCTATGCTTCCTCCAGCTCCTCCGGCACCGCTCGCTATTGAGGGTAAGTTATTAATTCAGGGGTACTTGAGTTGTGTGTTATTTGTTACGAGTACTACACACTCATTTATTTCTAGGAGTTTTTCTCAGACTACAGATTTGATAAAATCTGCTGAGAGTACTTTGGCTAGCGTTGAGTTTTCTATGGGTGATGGTTCGCTCATTTTCTTTGTTTGTAAACTTATAGGAAATTAATTTTGGTAATTTGTGCTTTGGGGTCGATTTGCTCGTCCTTGACATGGTCGAGTATGATGTGATATTGGGTATGGATTGGTTAACAAAGTATCATGCTATTGTATATTGCTTTGGTAAAAGCATAGTGTTTGCCGCTTTGGGGAAAGATATGTTTCTAGTGGTTATGCCTCGCTTACAAGGGGGTACTAACACATACTTATATTGTATTACGGATGAGTTTTCTCGGGATGTATTTGTTCCCTTGGATTCTATTCCGATTTTTAGAGATTTCGATGATGTATTTCGGGATATACTGGGTTATGCCTTGATAAGAAGGCTATTTAAAAAGGATGTATATATGTTGTGGGGTATATAATTGTAGGACATAAAAGTAGAATCTTATTAGTAGGGTTGATAATTAGAATCTTTCCGGTCCCGAACATGTGTCTTAGACCTTTATATATCTTGATGACCGATAACGCGAGGTAGTAGTGTAACGGGAGGGTTCCTTGTTTGGATTTCGCTTCGGCGAGACGTCCCACGTATGAAACCGAGCAAATGTCGGAAGTTGAGAAAGGTCTTGGGCACTCGGTATATACTTAGTATTATGTGTATACGACTTAGATAGGATATAGGTAAGTAGATCTTAGGATTATTTGGACGTAAGGCCTTTAGGGCATGTGACGTTAGTTTAGGAAGGTTGTCGGGAGTTGACCACAAATAGGTTGTGTGTTAACTCTATAAGGGATTGGTTCCCTAGTAACGATAAATGGGGGATTTCGAGAGGTTTGGTAGGTAAGGCCGAAGAAGATGAGGCCTCTCGCAGTTAGAGTGTTACGGAGGTAACGAAAGGATGATTTGATTCTCACTCCTGAGCCATGTTGCTAAGCTCGAGGGTGGATTTAATGAACAAGTCTCTGCCAGGATGGGGAGAAATAATACTGGAGCATAGACCTATTGTTTATGCGTCCCATAAGCTTAAACTTGTGGGAAATATTATCCCATGTTTGAATTAAAATTCATCGTGGGAGTGATCGCGGCATAGAAAGGGAGGTACTACTTCCTGGGCAGAAATTTAGTTTTTCATGCGAGCAACAAGTCGTTGCAAGATGTCGTAGAGGGACAAGGGTTGTTAAGACCACATACACCAGCTGCTGACCGAGGGAACATAATCCTACTCTATTGGTTCTGAGGGTGGGGTGCATTTCCACGGAAGGGCTTATTCTTATTGTCCCGGATGAGGAGGACTTAGTAAGGGCAGTAATGGCGGAATCTCATGGTTCTAAGTTTGCGGCGCATCCGGATAACGACTAAATGTGTCGAGATATGCGCCGCCAGTATTGGTGGTCGGGCATGAAGAAGTTGTTGGACTGCATGTGGTGCCTTTGAGTATAGTTTCCGACCGAGACAAGATTTTTATTTCCCACTTTTGGCAAAGTTTTTGAGAGGCCATGGGGACCGAATTGAGGGTAAGCACTTCTTATCATCCTCAAACAGATGGCCAGACCAAAAGGGTAAACCATATGTGGAAGATATGCTCTGTTTGTGAGTGCTTGACTTCAAGGGTAGCCGAGAGCAGTGTCTCCCATTAGTTGAATTTTCTTATAGTGACTCGTATCAATTCACTGTCGGGATGGCGCCTTATGAAGTCTTGTATGGTAGGCCTTGTGGATCTCCCGCTTCTTGGTTAGAGGTGGGAGGTAATAAGTTCCTTGGACCTGAAATGATCCGGGATACTTCTCCAAAAATTGAGCTCGTTCGAAATCGCATTCGGATAGCCCAAGATCAACAAAAGAGCTATGTCGATGCGGGGAGAATTCATGTGGATATGGAGGTCGGGGACCAAGTGTTGGTGCGAGTGTCGCCTATGAAGGGTATTAAGCCTTTTGGTAAGAGGGGGGAAACTTGCACCGCGTTACGTTGGACCTTTTCCTATTATCGTTAAGGTGGGTCCGGTAACCTATTAACTTGCTTTACCAAAACACTTGCAGCAAGTTCATAATGTGTTCCATATCACCTCTTTAAAGAAGTACAAGGGATGTGATGGTTCCCTTAGGCACATTACTTTCTAAGATATTGAGTTGCAACCCGACGTTTCTTATGAGGAGCAACCGATTGCTATTTTAGAGCGTGTAGAGCGGAGATTGAGATCGCGAGTAGTGCCCTTGGTTAGAGTACAAGGGAGTCATCATAGCGTCGAGGGATCGACATGGGAGTGCGAGGATGACATGTGGGAAAAGTATCTGCATCTCTTCTTGCAAGGTACGCCTGAATTTTGGGGAGAAAATTCCCTCATAAGGGGAGGAGTATGTAACAACCCTCACTTTTGAGAGCCTATTTTATAATTATTTACTATGTGTAGTAATTAATTATAAAATACTGGAATGTTGAGTAAGTATTAATTTAATGTGGAAAAGGTTAATATTTACTAAAATGTTGTATGATTACCTAGTGAGTAGGTAAAAATATCCATGTTGTGATTTATTGTGTCATAAGATTTAAAATGACATTTTGGTTTAATATGAAACCGAAACTTAAAATGAGTTATAAAATTTCCAAATGATAATTTGGCAAATGAAAATACCTTTGACTTGTTTGATCCAGTAGCTGACGATCGTTTCCTTCTGCACGATCCCACACACCACCATTCGTTTAGGGTGAGGACCCCTAGTGGCTACGTAAGTATAGTGATCTTTGGTCTTTCTTTTCTTTTTTCTTCTTTTCTTTGTTTTCTTGTGCTGATGAAAAGGTTATTTCTTTTTCTTTTTGGTTTTGACATACTGACATCGCTCATTTGAGTCTTCATTCCAAGGGGACGATGGCATTGAGTGATGTGTGGGAGAGTCTTTCGGCAGTGGTGTGCTAGGTAGTTACTTTTGCTGGCTTTGGCAACTTCACACGGGATTTGGATGAGACACCGCATTCCATTTCGATTTTATGCGCGTTAGGAGGGAGGTGGTAGGATAATACCCACACATTAACTTGGTTTGGGAGAGATGATCATGACTCCCATTGATGTTCAGTAGCTACTGGGGAAAGATTACGAGGGTGTGCAAATTGAGGTGGATCGTACCGCGAGGTTGACGTCGGAGGCGATCCAGGCAGCTTTGGGGATGTGGGTATGATATTTTCTGGAGATTCTATCCGCATTTCCTCTCTTATGGAGGTGCTTCTAAGTCAGAGGATTGACGAGATGAACGGATTCCAGGTTAGGCAGATGGCTCGGTTATTTATCTTACTTTTGTTAGGTGGTTTCTTGGTGGCTACGAGTTACGACATCGTCCATCCTTGGTTCTTTCCATTTTTGAGGATATTTTCGGATATCCCACTCTATGATGGGGGAGCTTGACCTTGGTGACCTTTATTCTTCTCTGTATGCATTCAGTCGGTGCTACCGGCAGACCTTTATGGGTGCCATGTACCTTTTTAAGGTAACTCTTGCATTTCTTTTCTTGTATTTTCTTTTATTTACTTTAGTTTTCTTCTTTTGATTATTGTCTCTTGTCCTTTCTGCAGACGTGGTTCCATGAAGTGATAGGGATCAATACCAGGTTGATAGCCTTGAAAGACGAGGACTTGGGGGACTTCTTCCGGATGTACCGGTGGTGAAAGTCTAATAGGTGATCGAACCATTCCTTGTCTCTGGCGGCAGTGCGACAGGCCCTGAACACGCTGACAAGCGATTAGGTTATTCCTTTATCTTTTGAATCCTCTTTTTGTCATTTTCTTTCTTTTCACAAATACTGGTCTTTTTTTCGGGTCTTGTAGGTGATCTTTATCCCGGAGGACGGCTCCTCAGTACATGAGTGTGATAGGCATGCATGCACAGATGTGACGGATGATGGCGCATGAGTTCATATACTCCTGGTGTATAGGTGAGAGGGTTGTGAGGAAGATTTTAGAGTATGAGGTGGCGGTTCCACCGACGATGCCCCCGATGTATATGAGGTGGGTGCAAGAGATGTCGATCGAGGCTACGATCGTGGCGATGCTAGGGGAGGCTTATTTTCTTTATATGGATATAGCGAGGAGTTACGACTACCTCGATTTCGTGACGAGTTGGATGATACCATCATGTATTTATGATGTGGTGAACATGCCTCCACCTCTTATGATTTCGGGGCAGGGGTACGAGTAGGTAGGTGGGATCTTCCCACAGCACATGTGGCATGTTGTCGGTGTTGGCATAGGTGGCTCTGCTCATTCAGGTCACTTCGTCCTCATATAATTTTCGGTGGACTAGAGGGGGATCACTGAGCTTGTCGCACCGCCCTGATGCGGTGGATCCGAGCTTACGGTGGATGCCTTTCAGCCTGAGGTATTCTTTTTCTTTTTTTCTTATTTTTTCTCATTTTGATTCTTCCTTTTCTTTCTACTGATTGATTTTATTTTTGTTTCCGTGGTTTTGCTTGCAGCATGATCGAGTACCGACCACTTGGCTGAAGGACAATAGGGACTGGGTGGCCTCTGTGACTTCCTATATCAAGGACTCTGTTCCTATTCCTTCTTGTCTGGTTTTGCGTACTACCTCGGACGAGGTATCGGGCTCAGGGAGTGGAGGTTCTACAGCTCGCCACCGGGGGAAGCATATCTATCGCAAGGATTGAGGGTTTAAAAATAGAGAGAGATTGTGTGGGATTGGGTTCGAGCTGTGTCCCGTCATTTTTGTATTTTATGTTTATTCTTCTACCTGAAAAATGTAATCATGCAATAGCAGTATATCTATGAAGCAAATTTTTATTTCTTGATTTAATGACTTATTCTACATGCACTTTTTACTTTGCTGCTAAGATTGTAAAAATTATGGGATATTGATTTAGAAAAGAGATTAAAAGAGTTATGATGAGAAATAATGGGTAAAAATAGATAATTTTAGAAGAAATAACCCGGGGCTCTTGAAATAAGGATTTATTTTTTGAGTTTTTGATTTTGACAAAAAAGGAAAGATAGAATTTTCTAAAATATGGGGGTTGCAGATCGGCATACCCCTTGTCCTACCTATCGGCATATGGGTCCAATTAAATCACCCTAAGGCTTTGATTGCACTTTCTTGCAGCCCAAAGTACTTGGTAGGGTAGGCTTTATTTCGGGATTTTCAGGTTTCTTATCTTTAACCAAGGCCTTGTGTATCAAAGGGCGGTAAAGGGGGTGTAATTTTTTATTCATTCTCATTTTCTCTTCCTTATTATTTCTTGCTTTCTGCCCCATTATTTCTCAAATGGTCCTTTCGATGAGTGTAGAATTTTTTTCATACCTCGAAAGCCTTGAAGCCATGTGCCTGTATAACGTGGATTACGAATCTTTTAATTTGCGCCTGAGTCTCCTTGTGGTGCAATCGGGCCATTGATTGGAACATGTTGGTAGTGGCAGTGCAATTCTGGTACCCCGAGGATCATGTTTTCAACTTTGGTTTGGACGAGGTCTGTCCAACCTATGAGGAGTTTTCAGCCATGTTGGAAATTAATCCCCCCATTGCGACGACTATGCCAGAATTCTCTCGAGCGCTGTTTGTAGAGTTGCTCCACATGTCCCCTTCGACGGCTCAACCGTTAGTCACTGAGGAATGGTTTATCTTTCGGTTGTCATGTATTCTATGCGTCTGAGGGATTTTAATGATGCGGGTCATGCCGGAGCTATTTCCCTGGGCCTAACTTCAAGGATCTTGCTGGTGACAGGGTACCTAATGGTGGACCCTCAATTGGCTACCATTATAGCGTAGATGTCATATCATCGCAATCCTACGATGGTGATACTGGCAGAGACACTGAATGTTCTAGATGCTTGGCGGGAAGGCCGTTCTAATTTTCTAAATGGGAGACATGTTATGTTGTTCACGTGCCTGGCTAAGAGATTTCGATTGGCAATTTACCCTAAGTACCCTTTAGCAGTCATGTCAAATTTATTTACTTGATACTCCATTAATTTTGGACCATCCATGGATAATTAGATAAATTGCTTTATGGAGCACGGAGATCGATGCCTTCGCTGGTCAGTAACATGGTGGGGGAGAGCTGCAGCATATTCTATGACTGGGAGAATACTGGTACATTCGATTGGTTGGCCTTCAACAAACCTCATTCTATTTCCCTTGGCGGCTTTTGCACCAAGCCGGATGGGAGCAAATAATGCCTCCTCAGGCGCTATACTTCTTTTCTATGGAAGATTTAACTTAATCCATGCGCATGAGGTTAGGTTCTCTGTGGGAGAATCGTCGATCGTCAACCCGTCCATCTCAATTCGTAGGCCGGGTCTGGCATGTATCCAAAGACTATCTAAAATGGATATGAAAGCTAGTCGTGGCAAAGATCTTAGAGGAGGAGACCGGTCAGAGGTGGTTTGTACTTTTTGATAATATGGAGGGGGAGTAGCGGTTTTCCCTAGGCTGGTCAGGGCATATCATTCTATGGAGCGCCTTCGGAATACCAATTAGGAAGGGGAATTTTGGGGGCCTAAAGGAGGAGATGATGATGGGGTTAGGTCTTCCAGAAGCAGCAAATAGGGCCTTTTATGAATATGGGATTATTTTATGTGAAGATGGTATGTGTTTGGTTTGTTTAACGTTTTTGTTTATGGAATTTGGGAATAATTTTAGGAAGGTTGGTTAGGCTTGTTTTAGGGACAATTTGGTTAGCGAAGAGTGGTTGTTTTGACTCCCTTCGCCGATACTTCGTGTATTTGTACTAAACTCCCCCATTTGAAATAAAAAACATTTTGATCATATTGTTTTGCCTCTTGATTATTTTTACATTTGTATTATCTATACTAATCGCTAGGCATACATAATCCTTTTGTTCATGTAAATGTTAAAATGAATTTTAATTCTCGGAGGTAAGAAAAGAATAACATTTTATGAAAAAGAAGGGGACCATTCCCGTGTAAAACTTATGAGCTGCCTACGTACCTCTAGGGGTTTTGAAAATTTTTTGAATTTCATTTTGAAAGAATTTTTTTTAGAGGATCAGGCCCCACGTTGTTCTGAGTAGAAGGAAATGAAGATTTTTTTTAAATAGAAGGGGGATGAGAGGAGTCGTAGTTCGTCGAGATTTTAGACTAAGGGTAACACTTCTTGAGATGGTCCAAGTTGACTGGACGCGTCATATCTTCTCCGTCAAGGTCAGTGAGTATAGCGGTGCCGCCTGATAGGATCTTATTTACTATGTAAGGACCACTCCAATTAGGCTTGAATTTTCCTCTGGGGTCCTAGATAGGTTCTAAAATCTCTTTGAGGGCCAAGTCTCCTTCTTAGACATCACGGTCCTTGACTTTTTGGTTTAATGACCGTTCTATCCGGTGATGGTACCCTTATATGTGATATAGAGCCTTCAGACTCTTTCCATCCAAGAGTGACAATTCGTCAAAGCGACTCTGATACCAATCTTCCTTGCTGACTCTGCTTTCAAGCATAACGTGTAAGGAAGGTATTTCCAGCTCAACGGGTAGGATTGCTTCCATATCATATACTAAAGAGTAAGGGGTAGCCCCACTAGACGTCCTGACTAAAATGCGATAGCCCCAGAGGGAGTAAGGGATTCAATCGGCCCAATCTCAATAATTCTTGGTCATTTTTCTGATGATGGTTTTGAGGTTTTTATTGGCGGATTTGACTGCACCATTAGTTTGGGGTTGGTAGGGAGAAGATTTGTATATCTGAATCCCGTACTCTTTGACCAGTTCTATGACCTAGGCTTCAAAGTGTAACCCATTATCTGATACTAACTCATGGGGAACTTTGTATTGACAGATAATGTTCTTTTGGATAAACTTAGCCACCTTCTTAGCATTTTGCACTGCATACGACTTGGCTTTAACCCATTTGGTGAAGTAATCAATAGCGACTAGGATGAGCTCATGCCCATTGGAGGATTTGGGTGTGACCTTCACTATAATGCCAATGCCCCAGGTGGCTAATGACCAGGGAGAAGTCACGCTGTATAATTCTCACGGAGGCAAGTGCTAGATATTGGCAAACTACTAGCATTTGAGGCATCTTCAGACGTAGGCGGTGGAATCTTGAACCAAGGTGGTCCAATAGTACCCTTAATGGATAATATTCTTAGCAAGCATATGACCATTCATGTGGGGTCCATATTCCCCGTTGTGGATGTTCTGTATCATTTGTTCAATGTCGACCCCTGCGATGCAGTGAAAATGGGTTCCATCGATGTTTTTTTAAAACAGTACTTTGTCACATATGATCTACTGGGCAGCTAGTTTACGGAGGGTCACACGGTCTTTTTTATTGGCATCTTCAGGATACCTATTGTTCATAAGGAGGCATCATATGTCATAGTACCAATACTCGACTACATCAGAATCTTCCTATGTGATGAGCTCAATGTGGTAGCAGTGGGTTGGCATAGCTTATTTTTGGACTAGAAAATGGGCCATTATTATTCCCTTAGGCATGTTGACCATAAAGGCTAGGGTAGTAAGGGCATTAGCTAAGCTATTCTTTGCTAGAGGCAAGTAGTGGAAGGTAATATCTCATAACTAGGAGGCTAACTGTTCTAGATGGGTGTGGAAGGGTAAGAACTTCTCGTATTTAACTTTTCATCTTCTAAGGAATTGACCGATGATGATGGCGGAGTCCATGTAGACATCCAAGTGTTTAATACCTCTATTGAGGGAGACTTTGAGGCCTGTAGTGCATGGCTTGTATTCGGTCAAATTATTGGTCTAGGGAAAATCCAGTTTGATGGCAATGGGAGTGTGGGAGTCATCAGGGGCAATAAGGAGTATCCCAATTCCGTATCCTTTCTGGTTGGCATCTCCGTCAAAGAACATTTGCCATCAAAGGTCCTCCTAAGAGGTGAAGATAATATCTTCATTCCGGAATTCAGTTATCCAAACGTCAACCTCTTCCACGGGGGGTAATTAAATTCATAATTTGGAAAAACTAATGCGAGAATATTTTTTTTCGATAGGTACAACGAGCTTGTGATAACTTTCTATTAAAAGCGGGTCATAAATTCAATTACGACCACTGCTACGAGGTGCTTAAGGATTTGCCAAAGCATTCGATATCGACCACTGGTTCACAATATACTGATGAAGAAGATAATGAAAACCCACTTAATTCGAATGACAGCGAAACAAGGGAGTTTAATAATCCGTTGAAAAGACCGGAAGGACGTAAAGCTGCGAAACTGAAAGGGAAGAAACGAGCGGTAGCCAATAGTGCGGCTTCATAAACGCTCATTTTAGATAACTCTGATGAATTCAACAAACTTTATGACAAAAATTCTGCAGAATCCCAATCAATCAAAAGAACTCTAAATGAAAAGATTGATGGTTTAATATCAATTCGCACCAAAGAGTATGAAGCTCAACTCCAACATGACGAAGATCACATTATTTACGTGGATATAAGTAACTTCACTCCCCAATAAAGTGCCTTTCACGAGATGCGATTGGCTCACATAATGATGCATCGGGCTCAAGCATTTCAGAACTTCTCACAATAGATTATTAGATTTATATGGTTATTTATGTAATCCAAATTTATTAATTATTAGCTTTTGTACCAATGTTCATCAATGAATATTTTTGCCCAAACAGATTTTATTTAGCACGTAGAAAATTGTCTACATATATTAGGTAGGGTAAATGGATAATATTGAAATTACAATCAACATGATGATTCTGCATGACAATTCCAAACGTGTTCCATAAGGTCCTCACGTAACTGGTTATGGGCATCCTTGTTCCACATCTTTGCCTCCCGCACCTGGTACTGATAATGGCCAGCGATACTTTTCCAGTTTAATGTAATACCCCGTATTTTTATAACTTTTAAATTTAGGGATAAATTAAATTTAATTGAGATAAATTAATTTAATTTTAATCTGCAATGTTGTTTTAAATATTTACTAGCGTGACGGGAGTTAGTAATTATTGAAATTCATTGAATGTTACTGGATGAGTATAGTAATATATGAGATTTATTTTATAAAAATTGTCACATGTGAATAAAATGGCAATTATGGAAATTTAGGTCGGGACGCGCCTGTGTCGTGTCGGGACTAAATTATTATATAAAGTGAATAAATTATAAGTTGCTCGTATGGTCGTTTTGAGTGCGTCAAAGTGTCCGGAAGGGTCGAGATAGTCAAAAAAGTGTACCCAGGGGTTTAGTTTGGGCCTCGGGGCGTTTTTAGGCCTAATTAGTACCCCGGGAGGGCGTTTAGGACATTTCGTAATTATGGGTAATTAAACCCACGAATTTTCAAGGGTTATATCAGATGTTAAGTGTTATCCCTTAGGGTTAACACAACCTAAAACTAATGGCGGCCATTAGAGAGGAAGGTAGGAAGCTTTCCAAGCAATCCTAGGCCAAAAAGTCATCCGATTGCACCGCCACCACCACCAACACGTAGATCGCGTGACGGGGAACGCAATCACACCAAATTCGTTCACAAATCAGAACTCTGAAATTCCCAGGCAAGTATTTATCTTGCTTAAATTCGTTAATGCATCATTCATGTTACTCTAGGATTGATTAGGATGTATTTCATAGAAGAAAACCCATGTTGGAGATAGGAGATTGCATGTAGTAATGATATAAATGGAAATCTGGAAATCCCCTTCGTATGTAGAGGTTGAACAATGGATTTATGATGTATTAAGAGTAGAAATTCTGGAAAAAAAAGACTGATTAGAACAAAGTTAAAGAAAATTCTAGGGTTCATGAAGTTTATATAAGTTTTGCCCTTTTAATCCATGGTTATTGATGAAAATTCACATGCTTTACGTAGAAGATTGTTAGTTTGGGTTATTAATGTTTGTAGTACGAATTTCTGGGAGTTTGGGTGTTAAAAATCTTGATTTGGTTGAGGTTGGATGTTAGAACCCGTAACTATTAATCTGCATAATTCGCCATACATGTTTGATCGATCGATCGAACTAGGAGTGTCGATCGATCGACGCATCGATCGATCGAGCTCCTGCCATCGATCGATCGACCCCTCCTGGCAAACTCATATTTCCCCTTTTAAATTGTTGAATTCAAATTTAATGAGTAAAAATCTTTGGACATCCTTATTAAAATATTTTGGAAGGTAAAGGAGACCAGTAGGACTTATTAATAACTATGAGACCTTAAATCTAAGACGAGATTTACATTTTTGGGATGCTTACACATAAGGGATGATGGGGTTGTGTATTAAAGGGAGAGACGCGTAAAATAGTTACGTTGGAAAAATATATGAGTACCTACTGAATTCTACACTTGGAAGGATAGAGTCCATGAGTGTTACGTAGTAAGTTGGATTAATCCCTCAATTAAAGTAAGAGACGAACCGTTATACGTGATACCTAAAGATTGAGAAATAAGGATGAATATTATATTATGGGTGATGAAAGGTACCTAAAGAGATATGGTAATAGTAGTATATTTATATGACTGTGTTTATGCATATACTATATACATGTGAAAATCATGCCCGCGCTACTTGCTACCCCTGAGGTTACCGCGCTGGGACAGTCTTATCTCGATGTGCCTTTATGGGGGATATTGACTCGTACCCTAGAAGATAGATATCCTTGGTACAGGCTATCTGATCGATGGTCAGACGGTCCTAAGAGACGTGAGGGTATATAAAGACCTCTTAGAGACTTGGAATCTATGCTTCGCCTCAATATTGTTTGTGTATGTGCTAATACAGTTCGAGAGTGATTCCGAACTTGTATTTCCCTTAGTACGAGTGAGACGAGGATTGGATAGCAGAGTATGCCCGCACCATAATTTTTATGTGGGGTGCTGTTAGAATATATATATTATACGAGTATTTAATATATATATATGAAATTATGAAATTTGGAACTTCCTACTGTGGTTATGGTAAGTAAGAAATGAATAATGACTTTAATTTGGAAATACTTGTTTCGAAAAGTATAATATGGCACTGGGAAACTTTATTGGTAAATAAGTTTTAAATGAGAACTTTGTGATCAAATGAAATTAACCTCTTAAACAGTTGAATTGTTCAGTTTAAATCTTACGAGTAACCTAAGATAAGTCAAACCGTTGGGGAGGTTAGTACGATAGGCGTGCACATTAGAAGAGAGGTGAGAATTTCTCAAGGGAGTGCCGCACCAATATGTTGTTGCATTGGCCTGTAAACATTTTAAATACTTGCTAAACAAATTTTAAATCTTTTTACAATCGGGCTCTGACCCGTTTTCCACTTTTCTTCTCTCTTGTATATATATGTATATATTACAGGTTCCCAGCCACAGGGGCGTCTTGCATAGGATTCTTTGGAAGGAACGCGTTGCAGCTTAGGTGGGAGTTGCAGGCCTCTTGATTAGACGACCTCATTTCTTGATTCCATTACTAGCACTATTTATTCAGTTGGGCATGTGTCGTCCTTTCCATTATTTAGATGTTTAGCGAACATTATGATTCATTTATTTCTAGTATTTTACTCTTTGGGATTTACTATTGTTGGGATGTTTTCATTTAAGTATTAAATGTTGGATTCAATTAGTTCTATGTTTAATTATTTTGGATTGTATGTTCCAGGATAGTTGTTGGGTGATTCTTTAATTATGAATTATGTATAGTTTAATTGTTGGTTTGTATAAAAATAAAATTCGAAAGTATTGTCTAAAATGGTTTTGACACTTAGCTTAATTATTTAGGGTGATTAAATTGGAAAAGTTATTTTTCGACAGTAATGCTAAGAATGAACCAACTGTTCACCTTGATTTTAATTGAATAAAGGAGTGATCGCCCGATGTTTAATTAGGCGGGGTGTCACAGGTGGTATCAGAGCATCAGGTTCTAGTGTCCTTTAGGATCTGTGCGGCTTATTATGCTTTCAGCGTTGCTTTGCTTGATATAGAGCCCTATGTTTAGGATTGTCGATTTCTTTGATGAGATTTCGTTCTCCTGTTATGACGTATATACATTAGTGAATTCTATTGCGTTAGGATGTGTGCGTGTGCCGAGCGATGACGGATGTCAGAAGAGGACCGTTAAGCGGACATCAGGAGGCCGGGCTCAGTTGAGATTGTAAAATATATTCGAGGATGATGACCGTAGTCGAGGTCACCTCCATTGTGGCACGAGAAGCCAAGACTAGCAAGGTGACTAAGGCGCAGCCATGATTTTCAAACGCTGCTATAGTCGAATGAGGTGCGAGAGTAAACTCACCCAACGTATTACAAAATGTGTGGAGAACTGTCAGTGGGAAATTCTAGAAATGCGAAAATTATGTGTGTTTACCAAAGGAGGTAAAGTATCCAAAGGTTTAGATATAGGACAGAGTGTGGCTAACTGAAAGTGAAAATTTAGAGAAATTTTTTTCTTGGCTTTCGGGACGAAGTTATAATGGTGGGAGTCAACCACCAATTTTAGAAGTGGAATGCTATGTCTATAGGAGAACCTTAGGTACAGTGTTGACCGTAGGTTCCTCCATCAGATGTTCAGGATTAGAAGTGAACGTTGTCCTGAACTCATCACAGGAGGACGTGACAGAGGTCCATTTGTGAATGTGAATCTTTACCGTTAGTGAAATTTTGTATCGGGAGATGTAGATACAAGTGGAGAAAACGGCTCCAAGTAGTAGATCGACTCGTAATAATAATTAATAACACTCAAAGAAGAAATTTTGATGGTTGGCCGAATCAGAGGTTGACAATGTCATATTTTGTCGATAAAGATGATAATGCTCCTTTGTGTGAGAAGCTAAAAGCATCAAAGAATTTGGTCGAGAATAAGACTGAATACAACGGTGATGGTGTAGCACCACAAAAGGGTGTGGATACATATCAGGGGACCCATTTAAATGATTCGTATAGTTGAATTCTTACCAAGTGATGGTAAATTTAGTAAGGACTATTATAGTCAGTGACATGTTCTTTAGGGCCTAAAAGGCTAAGGGAATAACCGGGGTAACCAACAGGAATCAAGTCTACTAAAGTCCGAGAGAAGGACAATTCTAACCTGGTTAGTAGGACAAGTAATAAGTGAATTGTGTGTTGAGTTATTTTGTGCGGAGTGAGATCACTCGCGATAATGTTGTTCCGAAGTGAGTAAAGGGACAGGAATACGGTGCCTAGTAAAAGACAACGATTAAAGTAGTTTTGTTTGGTTTTAGTAGACGTGTTACGTCCGGAAATCATTTGTGCAGTCAAGACAATTGCCAAAGTGGAAGTATAAGTTGTATCCTCAGAGGATGAGGCGTGTTTATATGACACGAGCGAGTCACTATATTTTGTTCTTTGCTAGATTAGCATGTGAGACGAGTTTAATGCATATAATTATAAACGTTATTATTATGTGAATAATTTTCCCAAGTGTAGCGGGATTTTTATTTCTCTTTAGTGCTATCCGCGGAGGATGAATGAGTATATAAACAGTGTTATGTACCTTACTGAGGTTACTCGTTGTAGTGATGCGATACGCGAGTATGATATTATCCTTGTTAAAACGATATAGAAATGGTTAGTACGATAGTGGGCAATTATTGCAAGGCTATCAGAGTGGTTGCATTAGTGCAACATGTTTTTGTTCTGACGAGGCTTCACCTGCAAGAAGGTCGGCCTTGCACTTATATTATCTACCCTAGAGACTTCGGAGGAGATAGTGTGCTCGAGATATTCGATGCCAATGTATGTATAGACTTTGTTAGTATGATTCAGTATATATCAGGTTTACCGTTGAGCGAAAAGATTTAATCCAGAATTATGTTCAGCACTCCGGACTTAGTGATAGGAAGAGTGCATTGTTATATCTATCCTCTAGACATGTGGGAGTTAAGAGTTATACCCTTATTATTAGGGGGAAAAAATCCGATTGTATGTATTCGATGTTTATGAATGCAATTACCATCAAACAATACTGAACGATAGTGCAATTGGTGAAACGTTCTTTGTTAAGTGTAATTACGAGAGGAAATGTAACTTTTCCGTCAAGAGACGGAATAAAGGGGTACCTGCTATGGACGGAGGACCTAACAGATTTCAATAACTGACAATGCTAGGTAGTAGTGTATCAGGGGGGTTCCTTATTTGGATTTCGCTTTGTGAGACATCCCACGCATGAAACTTAGCGTAAGGTTAGAAATAGGGGGGCGTTTGGTCACTATTCCATGGGTTCGGTACCCCGGTCGAAATAGGATCAAGTAATTATATATGTAAGTTGGAAGTTGAATTTTGTTTTAAAGCCACTGGAGTCGGAATTTGTGGTAAGAAAGCATTGAAAGTTATCCCCACGAGTTGAGGGGTGGAATGATGATAAGGAGGATTTAAAAATTTCGATTTCTAGGGTGATTGAGAGTACCCAAACGTCGTAACCGCGTTCAGAACACAAGGTGAATAAAGAAAGAGATGACTTGTAATTATTTTGATGAATAGAGAGTTAGTGATTTATTTTGGTTGTTCTACCTATTTTGGGAAAACTATTGTACTTATCTGAAGAAGTTAGAAATTTGTTGTTCCCCTTTTGTTGTCATGGAATTTGAATGCCCTATTCCTTATATCTTGTTGGATTTAGTTAGTTCTACAGATGAGTAGCACGTCGTTCGCTCTCCCAGAGCAGTCGGGGTGTTGCAAAAATGTGGGCATCTTGGTTATCTGATAATCGAATTGTCCGAGTTGAGGGGACGTGGGAATGGAAGTGTGGAATATATGTTTGTGGGACTAGCATAACGAAGTGGAAGTGATAGAGTGGATTAAATGTCACATGAGGGGCAATAATCCATACATAAGTGTGCAATTAGAATAGCACATCCTAATTTGATTGGAAGGCTGTGGGAAGCCATTTAAGAAGGAGTATTCCTTGAATAAAGTAGGATTTAATTATTATGAAGAACACTCAGAGCGGAGTTTTTATTAGTCAAGTGTGAGAGCGAACTTGCGCATGCAAAGAGTGATGATGTTAGTATGGTGTAAAAGATTCAGAAGTGCGTTTCGTGGAGGAAAGAGCACGGGTCGAAACTTTCGGCATTCACCAAGGAAGGAAGGGGAGTATTACGTGTCACTTAACGTGTGACATTTCAGGGAAAGATCGATGTTTCGCGGGATGTAGTGAATAGTCTCTACATGCACCGCCCATAGGTAAGGTTCGGTCGGAAGAGGAGAATCAACAAGGGAATTTTGTGGTTATCGATAATTCCTGAAATTGGAAGAGGTCGGTAAAGACGGTAAAGTTCTTAAATGGGTTACCATCCTCAAAACACAATCAAGGGTTCATTCGAACATGTGATTTAAGTCGCCCGAGAAGGAAGTGATTGATTTTCCTTTGGGGTGGTTTACAATATCAACTAGTATGCCCCAGACTTCCTTTGAAAGGAAGGATCGCGCTAGTACATGGTACGTCACAGTAATAATTTTTGAATCGGGATGAGATTTGTGAATCCCACCTTTGATATGGGATTTCAGGAACCAGCGAAGGGAAGGTTTCGTTTCGAGTATGATGTATCACCCTTAGCCAGGGAATAGGCGCAAGGTGATTAAAGATTAGTAGAGCCACATGAAGGAAATTTTGGAATCTTAGTACGATGATTTCAGGAATGCTCTGTAGAAGCACACGCAACTGTTTGTCACGTATGAGGTGCTTATTAAGGTTTTGGTATGAAAGAACCTCGACTATTCTTCTTCCGTATGTTTAGAGGTGAGTGGATAATTAAAATTTTGGATTGGTCGAGAATAATCCGATAACTATGGTGGAATTCCACGACTGTTTTAGACGAACAAGAGTGGTAAAATGTTCGTATGATTTTTCTCAGAATGGGAGTCTTGTATATATAAATAAATTCGAGTAGTTGTCATGTAGTGAGGTGCGGCCTCCCAATGATAGTGAGATAATGGAAATTTATAATGTACAGGCGTGACCTATGCGAATGTTGTCAGTTGCGAGCACCATGTGAAGTGTCTCCAATGAGAATGTTAATCAAGCGTTCTGTGAGGCAGGGACTATAGTGCTTAAACTCCCTACTATGTAGATAGTTTGCGTACTGAAAAGATATCTAGAATTGTTCTACCAGGTAAGCCTTACTTTCCGAATTTCGGGACGAAATTCCGTTATTAGGGGGGGAGTATGTAATACCCCGTATTTTTATGACTTTTAAATTTAGGGATAAATTAAATTTAATTGAGATAAATTAATTTAATTTAATTCGGAATGTTGTTTTAAATATTTACTAGCGTGACGAGAGTTAGTAATTATTGAAATTCGTTGAATGTTACTGGATGAGTATAGTAATATATGAGATTTATTTTATAAAAATTTTCACGTGTGAATAAAATGGCAATTATGGAAATTTAGGTCGGGACGCGCCTGTGTCGTGTCGGGACTAAATTATTATTATATAAAGTGAATAAATTATAAGTTGCTCATATGGTCGTTTTGAGTGCGTCAAAGTGTCCGGAAGGGTCGAGATAGTAAAAAAAGTGTACCCAGGGGTTTAGTTTGGGCCTCGGGGCGTTTTTAGGCCTAATTAGTACCCCGGGAGGGCGTTTTGGACATTTCGTAATTATGGGTAATTAAACCCACGAATTTTAAAGGGTTATATCAGATGTTAAGTGTTATCCCTTAGGGTTAACACAACCTAAAACTAATGACGTCCATTAGAGAGGAAGGTAGGAAGCTTTCCAAGCAATCCTAGGCCAAAAAGTCATCCGATTGCACCGCCACCACCACCAACACGTAGATCGCGTGACGGGGAACACAACCACACCAAATTCGTCCACAAATCAGAACTCTGAAATTCCCAGGCAAGTATTTATCTTGCTTAAATTCGTTAATGCATCATTCATGTTAGTCTAGGATTGATTAGGATGTATTTCATAGAAGAAAATCCATGTTGGAGATAGGAGATTGCATGTAGTAATGATATAAATGGAAATATGGAAATCCCCTTCGTATGTAGAGGTTGAACCACGGATTTATGATGTATTAAGAGCAGAAATTCTGGAAAAAAAAGATTGATTAGAACAAAGTTAAAGAAAATTCTAGGGTTCATGAAGTTTATATAAGTTTTACCCTTTTAATCCATGGTTATTGATGAAAATTCACATGCTTTACGTAGAAGATTGTTAGTTTGGGTTATTAATGTTTGTAGTACGAATTTCTGGGAGTTTGGGTGTTAAAAATCTTGATTTGGTTGAGGTTGGATGTTAGAACCCGTAACTGTTAATCTGCATAATTCGCCATACATGTTTGATCGATCGATCGAACTAGGAGTGTCGATCGATCGACGCATCGATCGATCGATCTCCTGCCATCGATCGATCGACCCCTCCTGGCAGACTCATATTTCCCCTTTCAAATTGTTGAATTCAAATTTAATGAGTAAAAATCTTTGGACATCCTTATTAAAATATTTTGGAAGGTAAAGGAGACCAGTAGGACTTATTAATAACTATGAGACCTTAAATCTAAGACGAGATTTACATTTTTGGGATGCTTACACATGAGGGATGATGGGGTTGTGTATTAAAGGGAGAGACGCATAAAATAGTTACGTTGGAAAAATAGATGAGTACCTATTGAATTCTACACTTGGAAGGATAGAGTCCATGAGTGTTACGTAGTAAGTTGGATTAATCCCTCAATTAAAGTAAGAGACGAACCGTTTTACGTGATAACTAAAGATTGAGAAATAACGATGAATCTTACATTATGGGTGATGAAAGGTAACTAAAGAGATATGGTAATAGTAGTATATTTATATGACTGTGTTTATGCATATACTATATACGTGTGAAAATCATGCCCGCGCTACTTGCTATCCATGAGGTTACCGCGCTGGGACAGTCTTATCTCGATGTGCCTTTATGGGGGATATTGACTCGTACCCTAGAAGATAGATATCCTTGGTACAGGCTATCTGATCGATGGTCAGACGGTCCTAAGAGACGTGAGGGTATGTACTGGCCTCTTAGAGACTTGGAATCTATGCTTCCCCTCAATATTGTTTGTGTATGTGTTAATACAGTTCGAGAGTGATTTCGAACTTGTATTTCCCTTAGTACGAGTGAGACGGGGATTGGATAGCAGAGTATGCCCGCACCATAATTTTTATGTGGGGTGCTGTTAGAATATATATATTATACGAGTATTTAATATATATATGAAATTCTGAAATTTGGAACTTCCTACTGTGGTTATGGTAAGTAAGAAATGAATAATGACTTCAATTTGGAAATACTTGTTTCGAAAAGTATAATATGACACTGGGAAACTTTATTGGTAAATAAGGTTTAAATGAGAACTTTGTGATCAAATGAAATTAACCTCTTAAACAGTTGAATTGTTCAGTTTAAATCTTACGAGTAACCTAAGATAAGTCAAACCGTTGGGGAGGTTAGTACGATAGGCGTGCACATTAGAAGAGAGGTGAGAATTTCTCAAGGGAGTGCCGCACTAATATGTTGTTGCATTGGCCTGTAAACATTTTAAATACTTGCTAAACAAATTTTAAATCTTTTTACAATCGGGCTCTGACCCGTTTTCCACTTTTCTTCTCTCTTGTATATATATGTATATATTACAGGTGCCCAGCCACAGGGGCGTCTTGCATAGGATTCTTTGGAAGGAACGCGCTGCAGCTTAGGTGGGAGTTGCAGGCCTATTGATTAGACGACCTCATTTCTTGATTCCATTACTAGCACTATTTATTCAGTTGGGCATGTGTCGCCATTTCCATTATGTAGATGTTTAGCGAACATTGTGATTCATTTATTTCCAGTATTTTACTCTTTGGGATTTACTATTGTTGGGATGTTTTCATTTAAGTATTAAATGTTGGATTCAATTAGTTGAATGTTTAATTATTTTGAATTGTATGTTCCAGGATAGTTGTTGGGTGATTCTTTAATTATGAATTATGTATAGTTTAATTGTTGGTTTATATAAAAATAAAATTCGAAAGTATTGTCTAAAATGGTTTTGACACTTAGCTTAATTATTTAGGGTGATTAAATTGGAAAAGTTATTTTTCGACAGTGATGCTAAGAATGAACCAACTGTTCACCTTGATTTTAATTGAATAAAGGAGTGACCGCCCGGTATTTAATTAGGCGGGGTGTCACACTTAAGCAGGGGTTGGGTCACGTAAGGGCAGGTCAGCTCGCCAACTCCCGTCCCGCAACTCTTCCTCGATAATCATATTGTGTAATATAACACGAGCCTTCATAATTACATGTAAGTCTTTATATTCCTAAAAATTAGTTGGGTTTCAGATAAAGTGGAACTGTTGTTGCAAGATGCCAAATGTCGGTTCCACATCCTTTCGGGCTCCTTCTTGGGCTCGTGTGAACACCTTCTATTTTTGAGTGATCGGCCTCTTGAAACTTTTAACGATAGTTACGTAGGGCGGATAGATACCATCTACAAGGTAGTACCCCATGTCATACGTGTTTCCATTGATTTCAAAGTGCATAGGGGGATGATTTCCTTCCAGAAGTTCTTCGAACACATGAGATTTCACAAGAACATTCAGACCATTACATACACCAATCATTCTAAAGAATGAATGCCAAATCCAAGTATCATAAGACGCCAGTGCCTCTAAAATTATAGTGGCAGCATGGCAATGACCTTGATATTGTCCTTTCCATGCACGTGGACAGTTTTTTCATTCCGAGTGCATGCAGTCAATGCTCCCAATCATCCTAGGGAACCCACGTCGTTCATTCTATGGCTGCATGCGAGCTATATCTTCGACTGTAGGTGTGAGATAATACTCCGGGCTAAACACATTCACTACAACCCTACATAAACGTTTTAAAGTCTGAATCGTTGTTGTCTCAACTATTTTCAGATATTCGTCTTGTAAATCCCTGCATCCACCATACGCCAACATACGAAGTGCACAAACAATCTGCTGGTGAGAGCTTAATCCCATTCGTCCAACACAATCCGATTTCTGGATGAAATATGAATCATTTTCACATACTGCTTCCAAAATACGATTGAAGCTCGCCTTGTTCATCCTGAACCTACGCATGAACATTTCTTTAGGGTATGTGGGGTTCTCCTGAAAATAGTCTTTCCATAAATTGTGATGAGAGATCTCTCTATCTCGGTGCACCATTCGTCGCTCATGTATTTCCCGATTACTGTGCAGTAAGGACGTCCGATGTATTGCATCTTAAAATTTATTGTGTACCGCGACGGCTTCATCATCGGAGTCGAGATTATATGTTTGCGCAATCTGCGCTAATATCATCTTCTCAATATCGTTATTAGACATGGTAAATTTTTATATCTTAGGAGTAGTAGTTGTGATGCTCAACATATATCAAAGTTGTATATTTATAGTCCTGATATTGAGGAGATGCCCACAAAATATCAGTCCTCACATTTTACATGACGTGACAAATCGTCCTTGCTGGACGGTAAAATAAGTCCCGCCCAATAATTATACAGGACTAAAGTTGAAAAGATTTATGTCCACAAAATATCAGTCCTCATATTTTACATAATGTGACAAATCGTCCTTGTTGGACGGTAAAATAAGTCCCGCCCAACAAGTATACAGGACTAAAGCTAAAAAGATTCAAGTCCACAAAATATCAGTCCTCATATATTACATGACGTGATAAATCGTCCTTGTTGGACGGTAAAACAAGTCCCGCCCAACAAGTATACAGGACTAAAGCTGAAAAGATTCAAGTCCATAAAATATCAGTCCTCATATTTTACATGACGTGACAAATCGTCCTTGTTGGAAGGTAAAACAAGTCCCGCCCAACAAGTATCCAGGACTAAAGCTGAAAAGATTCAAGTCCACAAAATATCATTCCTCATATTTTACATGACGTGATAAATCATCCTTGTTGGACGGTAAAACAAGTCCCGCCCAACAAGTATACAGGACTAAAGCTGAAAAGATTCAAGTCCACAAAATATCAGTCCTCATATTTTATATGACGTGACAAATCATCCTTGTTGGACGGTAAAACAAGTCCTGCCCAACAAGTATACAGGACTAAAGCTGAAAAGATTCATGTCCATAAAATATCAGTCCTCATATTTTACATGACGTGACAAACCGTCCTTATTGGACGGTAAAATAAGTCCCGCCCAACAAGTATACATGACTAAAGCTGAAAAGATTCATGTCCACAAGCCTATATATATAACGCTTTTTCGTCTAACATTAAAAATATGGCTTCATCTCCATACAATTCATCCATTTACAACGGGTCATACACAGATATTGCCGGTAACATTTGGTATGGAAAGAAACAAAATTTTCAAACTTATCCGATTAATACTTCTCGACGTTTTCTAAATGACTTTGGTCATATTTTCATAATCTCCCTTACTTCTGAACCAGAAGACGGAGTTCAGTACCCTTGGGAACACCTGTAATGGCTAGAAAAATATGATGAGAGGTGTGACTTGGAGGTTCTTTGCCATTACCATTATATACCCGTGCCGAGAAATCGGGATGCCGCACTTTGGACAATATCGTATCCCGAAGAAGCGAAAATATTTTGCCTTGATTTATTAGAGGAATAGATATGGCAGATGGAGATGCGCTTATAACGTTATCACAAAGCACAACGCGCGATGCAATCTGGTCATCACATTCAGGAATAAATAATTAACATATATAACGATTCTGCGTTGCCATCAGATAACGACATTTCAGACTACACCAATTCTGGTTATGATTACTTTTTGGAATGCGTATATGAAAATGATGGGCAAGAGTACAAACCAAATATATCAAACTATAACAAAGAATATGTTGATTCTGATACGCAACGATCTTACTTACCTAAGTGTTTAGTACGTAATGGAAAACCATTTTGTTGTACTTCTACTAGGTTCGACCTAAGCGTTTAAGTGTTTGTACTACATAAGTATGAGTTTATTGTCCATTATGCTCAGTATGTATGTTCATGTTTTTATGGTGTTTGTATTTGAACAATGTTTGCACTTAAATCTAATATAATCCAAATAATTTTGTCTTTGAGTATGGTGTTTGTACTTGAATCTAATATAAACCACATCGTTATGAAATAACAACTATTTTATTAGCAAAACAAATTATTACATTGCAATGTTAACTTTACATCGGTCCCCCACCAAGATATTGCTCATAAGGAAATTCGTTGAATAGTCCAAAAACATCATCGACAAGAGAGGTTTGACTGACCGACCCTCCGGGGTCTTGTGATGGTGGATGGGCTATATTAGGAGAAGCAATTGGATATTCGTCTCCATATATGTCAGGGGGAGTGTATTGCAGAATGTGGTTGTGCCCGGTAGACGAACTGGGCCCAACGCCTTTAAGCTCTCTCACCCACCTTTGCCACATAAGCTCTCGTTCTAACACTCTTGATTTAAGTTTCCTTACGTAGTCCTCTCTAAAAAAAACATATCATGCCATTGGTCGCATGAGTAAAATGTTTCGGGAGCTAAGTCATTATGAGTGCTTAGCGGGTCTACTTGAATCACTGTCGTTCCATTCAAATTTGTATTTGTAGCCTCAAACTCTCTTGACAAAGGTATAAGATTTGACGATGAAGATTGTCCCTATGTGTTGTATATATGGGGAGCCTCCCATCTATTTGTTGGTGCGCTGGGTACCTGTAAATCAGATAGTGCAATCGAGGTGAACCCTACCCCGTCATGATTTTTCCACCGAATTAGGGAGGGTAATATTGCACCCTTACCCACAATCTTCCAGTATGTCAACCATCCGTCCTCTGATGAGACTGCGAGAGGAGCAATTGCAAGTTGCCAGTTGCCAATTTGTTCCATATATATATCCCTTGGAATGAATGCCATTGGATACGGTGGGTTTTCTGGAATCGCAACGAGACTTGTCATTTGACGGTAGCAGTGATCTCCGAGATACCAAGTTCCACCTAACTCGATATCCAAAAGCATTACTCGTATTTTCCCCAAATCGTGAACAATTGTAACGATATTAAACTAGTTTTCTTCTAATCCCATAAAAGGTTGCCATATGACTGACTCGGGAGAACGCATTTCTAATTGCTCTTGCATTGCCGAACTTTTAAACCTCATCTATACCAATAAAGCACCACGTTGATCAGACACCCATCGCAGCATACGCGGCCATCTTTCCGCAGCATTATCGTTCAATATGGGAGCCATCGTGTGAAGGTACTCGTGGCCAAAGTACTGCGGGTTTAAGGAAAAACTCATTAGAATTCAGGAGATTATTAAACTAAAAACATTTAATTTTAATGATAGTGATACAAATGTTAAATTAGAGGAAAAAATACCTTTATAAGTTGCTGATCGAGGTGGAAACCAAGCGTCCGTGTAAATACGCTAGTCGTTGTTATCGACTTCCAACCGCAATACAAAAACCTAAACTTTAACTACACTCTTATGGAGTATAGCGGCGAGTCTGGGTATCGAATCCTCGGGGAACTAGGACTAGTGAACGTGACGACAAAGGTAAGACTGTTAACCCTAACCTGACTCTAAAAAGAACGAAAAGGTGATTTGAATTGTGAAATAACTACAACTAGATGCAATTTTGAAAATAATTAATTAATGAGACTACAAATAAATGAAGCGAAGAACTATTAACGAATTGACTAAAACTTTAACTATGAAATGAGAACAATAGGTCGGGTTACAATCCTCCACACCCTAGTAATTCACTTCATAGGATACTAGATCCAGAATTAAAACTTTAAATGAACCCAGTTTTTAATGCCCCTAAGTATTACATGTATGAGGGATCGTAGCCCGCACATTATGTAAGCAAAGAACTAATTAAAATCCAACCTTTATTTCTCCTAAGTATTACATATATGAGGGATCGTAGCCCGCACAGTATGTAAGCAGATGATGAATTAAAGCAATATCGTATTAACCAATACTCGCGTCACTTTCTTAAGTGTCCTGGTTACCTAGGGCAAACGAGATCAAAAGTCCACAACGGTCGTACCAGTTATACGACACAATTCACCTAAGATTTTAATTTCAACTTCTATTTCCACTACCATGAATTACATCGGGTGGTGTTCATGCACCCGACCTTTAAAAACCTAGCCTAACATGGTGAAATTAATGAAAATTATGTTATCTACTTTGCATGAAACTCATAATTGCTTGGAAAGAGAGATTAAACATGAGAAATAATAATAAAAGTGCTGGAAATAAAAGTTACCAAGATTGAAGAACAAGAACATGCAATAAGAAATCAAAGATTAAAGAAAAATTGGAAACGCTCTTGAATTAAATGTGCAAAATATGTAAATTCTTCTCCTAGATGCTCCTCCTTGATTAGGAGCTTTTACATGAATGAAATCTGAATAAAAAGAGTCATAATGACTAAATATATCGGCTAAGGGTCACTTAGAAGAGTCCCCAAAACATAGAACTATTTTGGCTAAAAGATAAGGACAAAATAAAAATCATGTATCTGGCAATTTGTCACACCTAGAAAGCGTGACTAATTTTATAACGGATCTGGTGCGTGACAAATGGGCAAACCGGTTCTTTTTTCTCAGCTTCAGTTCGATTTGGGTATGACAGTTTTTTTCTTCATTCCTCTCAACTTCAAATGACCATAATTTCTTCACCGTAGGTCGGATTGAAGTGCCGTTTTTTTCAGTGTTCTTGTAATTGAAAGTTATTCAACTTTTCAGCTGGCCCGACCTTCAGACTATGGTTGTAAAATTACTAAAATGCCCTTCAACTCCCCGTTTCTTTATTTCTTTCACTGTTTTGAGTTCTCTTTAGCACTAACTTGCATGAAATACCTGTAAAACACATAAGAGATACACAAAATACGAAATACTTGCCAAAAAGGGTTAGTAGCATAAGTATAAGACAAATCCAAGCTATTTACAATGCACGGGATCATAAAAGTACCGAAATTAAGGGGATAAATGTGAATAATTTATGCCTAATCAAACCTCCTAACTTAGAACTTTGCGCGTCCCAAGCAACGTAAAAGCAAAAGAGTATGAGTTAAGGACCCTTCAAAAACTTTATTGGGATAGATTACCTTTTTCGTGGGCAAGCGATTGTATTTAGCGTATGCAACAAGCCGTTAAACCCATAGGTTACCCTAGTAGGACGAGGGGTGTCTCGTGCGGGTTTGCAGTGGATATACCCACAAAATTCGTTATTGACTCAAAGAAAAATCAAAATATTTAAAAATTATACAACTTTAACTCGACAAAAATGGTCACCGAAAAATCATATTCACAAGTCTCACGTCATAGTGTGTGTGTGCGAAGTCAAAATTTAAACCGCAAATTTTCACCGATTGATCATTACGTTACTTTTCGAAAATTCGTTTTGATTTCAATTCTCACGGATACACTCACAAACGAATTACTCGAAAAGGTGGCTATTCTCTTAGTGTGCGTGATAAAAAGAGTAAATGTATTGGAACACAAAGTCACGCACACAAATTGAAAGACAAAAATTTATAGGTGAAAAGATCTCTTCATCGAAATACTGTCATAGGGAAATGGGAAACATCGTCTCTTTTTCACGCCATGTAATCTCTTTTAATATCTTTTGATATTTTATCTCTCCACGCGAAAATCAATTTCGCAATTCGAACTCAGTTGGGACTTTTTCGGGTTAAAGGTGTATTGGGTAATATGGGAATGGTTGGGAACTTCGGAATTGGAAAATATTCTTATGATGTCCATTAGTGCTTTTTCGGGCATTTTCTCAATTTCTCTTCTTTTTCTATTTTTTTATTTTTCTTTTTTTGGCTATTATTTTCTTGATCATTCTTCTATTTTTTTTTGCCCCTTTTTATGCACTTTTCGAACTTTATTTGATGAGTATTATATTTTCACAATTCCGGGCTAATTGGGTTTTTCGGATTATCAAATGAAAAGAAAAAATTATTAGGCTCAAATTGGGTTGCAAAAAGGTTAATTTTCACGACTTTTTCTGGCCAATATTTTTGGGAGATAAACGAGGGCCTACTTCATTGCCCAAATTACTAATTACCTTACCATATGCGTCTCGAGATTAATTAAGTCTAGAGATATTTTAGCGCGCTTTTCGAGCCAAGATCTCACACGTTTTCCATAACCGATCAAAATAATAAAATAGAGATCATCAACGACTTATTAAAACGCTGAAAAGAACTTTGAGTTAACAATTAACTCGGATTGATTTATAAACTCACAAAAATGAAAGGCTCGAATCTCACCGGGTTTGTTAATCTCCACACTTATTCGTAAAGTCGTCAATTTTCTTTCAATTTCCATCTTCGGTCAACTTCTATTTTGTGCATTGGATTTTTACAACGTGAGACAAAAAAAATGTGACATTTTTTAAGCTTTTAAATTCCAATTTTTATTTATTTTGAAGAAAAATATTTTTGGCTTTTTCAAACTTTTTCAATTTTTTTGAAATTTTTGAAAAAAAACACACTTGGAAAGAACATGTGATCAAATCAATGAATCTAAATAATAAACGGGAAGAATATCCCACACCCCCTAACTTAAACGTTGCATTGTCCTCAATACGAATCAAGAACACAACATAAAGAGAGGAAAAAAAAGATATTACCCAAAATGGAGCGATCTCCGAAAAGTATGAGTCCATTGAATCTACAAAACATGTTAGAACCAAGCATAGGAAAAAGAATAACAAAAACTTTAAACTAAAGAAGAAAAAAAAAGCTAACTATTGTACAACCTACGATTTGAAATTCTAATAAGTTATACACTAGAAGTCGAAAAATTTGAGGGTCCAACCAAAATACAATTTGACTTTTGGGGGTAATTGGTGTACCCTCATTAGGATGCATGCCTCCTGAAAAATAAGAGTTTCGTTTGAACAACGGAAGGCATGTGTAAGGCGAAAAAAATGGACCATCACCAATTAATTTTTTTAAAGGGGTGATGGGTGAAAAATAAAATTGGGATCCAAGAAAAATAGAATCCCCTCCCAAAGATTTTTCAAGTAGTATGGGAAGAGGGGCACACAAAAAGGAAGAATCGATCTTGGAAACCAATTCAAGTAAATATTCGTCGTCGGTAAAAGTTTTAACTGTTTCAAAAGTTACAACCAACTCATGGGAATCAAAATTCAATTCATCTCCCAATTTTTTTCCAATTAGAACGGGAGGTAGTGCACGTGTAAGTGAATAACCCATAAGATGAAGCATCTCAAACAAACATTCTCGTTCAAGAATTGGGTCAACGTCCTCGAGACTTTCATCCGATTCTTGTGATGGAGTTAACGGTTCGATAATAGTGGGGACACAAGGAAACAAATGATCTTCAACCTCAATAGATTTTGAAATTTTTATAAGAGGTTGAGATTCAAAAGTACTTGGATCACTCTCAATGATTTCGTCCTCAAAAGTGCTAGGTGATGCGCAAGTCTCGCCCTCCTTTAAGCTTTCTAGATAAGCATCAATCTCCTTGCTAGTTTCTCTAATTTTCAACTCTGTAGCAGCAAGGTCATCAGATTGCTTTTTGAAAATAAGCAAGAGTTCTTCCAAAGTAGGCTTCCTTGGTTCTAGCACCTCGAATTCCTCATTTGGTTGAAAACATTCTTTAACTTCAAAAATATCGGAAGAAAAATCCTCATTGGGTTCAAATTATGCATCTAACTCTTGCTCCTAATAACGATTTTTTTCTCGATATTCTTTTTCAAGTCTTTTTTCTTCAAGCAATTCATTTTGATAAATTTGGATGGCCTTAGCACTAGGCTTGTATTTATGAGATTCATCTTTAGTGATATTGATCCAATGTTCATAAGTCTTGAGCGCCTCCTCCTCCTCACTATTATCATAACAATTAAACCTACAAAAGGACTTAGAGTAAGACATTTCAAATTGGGCAATTCAAAAACGTAATACCCATATTTCTGATTTTTTTAAGGTCAAATTCGGGATTAACCAACCTAACCTAAAGTCTACCTAATTCCCCGTCAACGAAGCCATTTTGATTGAGGTGGAAACCAAGCGTCCGTGTAAATATGCTAGTCGTTGTTATCGGCTTCCAACCGCAATACAAAAACCTAAACTTTAACGACACTCTTATGGAGTATAACGACGAGTCTCGGTATCGAATCCTCAAGGAACTAGGACGAGTGAACGTGACGACAAAGGTAAGACTGTTAACCCTAACTTGACTCTAAAAAGAACGAAAAGGTGATTTGAATTATGAATAACTACAACTAGATGCAATTTTGAAAATGATTAATTAATGAGATTACAAATAAATGAAGTGAAGAACTAGTAACGAATTGACTAAAACTTTAACTATCAAATGAGAACGATAGGTCGGGTTACAGTCCTCCACACCCTAGTAATTCACTTCGTAGGATACTAGATTCGATATTAAAACTGTAAATGAACCCGGTTTTTAATGCTCCTAGGTATTGCATATATGAGGGATCGTAGCCCGCACAGTATGTAAGCAAAGGATGAATTAAAACCCGGCCTTTATTTCTCCTAAGTATTACATATATGAGGGATCGTCGCCCGTACAGTATGTAAGCAAATGATGAATTAAAGCAATATCGTATTAACCAATACTCGCGCCGCTTTCTTAACTGTCCCGGTTACCTAGGGCAAACGAGATCAAAAGTCCACAACGGTCATACTAGTTATATGACACAATTCACCTAAGATTTTAATTCTAACTTCTATTTCCACTATCATGAATTACACCGGGCGGGGTTCATGCACCTCGACCTTTAAAAACCTAGTCTAACATGGCGAAATTAATGAAAACTACGTTATCTACGTTGCATGAACTCATAATTGCTTGGAAAGAGAGATTAAACATGACAAATAATAATAAAAGTCCTGGAAATAAAAGTTACCAAGATTTAAGAACAAGAACATGCAATAAGAAATCAAAGATTAAAGAAAAATCGAATACACGCTCTTGAATTAAATGTGCAAAATATGTAAATTCTTCTCCTAGATGTTCCTCCTTGATTATGAGCTTTTACGTGAATGAAATCTGAATAAAAAGAGTCATAATGACTAAATATATAGGCTAGGGGTCGTTTAGAATAGTGCTCAAAATATAGAACTCTTTTGGCTAAAAGATAAAGACAAAATAAAAATCCCGTATCTGGCACTTTGTCACGCCTAGAAAGCGTGACTAAGTTTGTAACGGATTGTGACACCCCGACTAATTAAATACCGGGTAGCTACTCCTTTATTAAATTAATTCAAAATGCCAAGTTGGCTCAGTTAATAGCATCACTGTCGAATTTTTTTTTTATTTTTACTAACCACCTAGTAATTAAAAAGTAAGTGCCAAATTTTATTTAAAGTCTGATTAACAAGCAACAAGTGTAAAGAAGAAATAAATAACACCATTCACCATACTGAAGTAAAACAAATAACCATCACAATAGAGTAAAATAAAGTCTGGAGGAAAACTCCTCACTACAATCCCAAAACTGAAAAGCATAACCGAATACCGAAATAATAAATGCTAAAGTCTGAGAACTGAAAAGTAAAAATGTCTCTAAATAGAAATGGGCAACATGCCCTACAACTGATAGATAGTGACTCTGGAATCCAAAAGATAGAAGCGTCTACATGCAAATCCCTGTAGCTTCCACAAACAGCTATAGCTCATCACCTGAATGAGAATCCTATGCTTGGTGTCCCTGTGGCTGGGCACCTAAAATGGTTTTACAAGAAAAAGAGATTTGAAAAGCAAACGGGTCAGAGCCCGAATGTGGAGTTATATTTTAAAAACCTGCAAGTGCTTTAAAAACATTTAAAACATTAAATGCAAAGTACATGTTAGGACGTGCACTCACATTATATTCTCACCTCTCGTCTAACTGTGCACTCCTAACGCAAATACCCATCTACAACGATATAAACCACTAGCTAAGTAACGACATATCTAGCTAGACTGCCAAAGGTCCTACCCATAATACTTGGTTCCATTAACATAATAATGCTCTTAATTGAATAGGGTTTAACGTAAACTCAGATACTCAATATGCAATATATATAACTATCAGTTAACTCGCTATATTATTCTCGGGACAATACCGTAATTATATTCACATCATTAACATGAAGGTTCTCATTAATTAAGTGTATATTATTCACATCATAAATATACAATACAAGTACCCCGAGCACTAAGCTGCGGTGCACACATACTCTGCTATCCATCCCGGTACATCACGTACATAAGGATCACATATTCCGAATCTCTCAGGAATAGTTCAGATAACACAAATCACAAATAGTGGAGGCGAACACAGTCACCATCACATGGGTCACGCACATACCTACGCTCCCATGATCAACAGACTTATTAATATCACAATAAGTCCTTCTATGACCTATGTTCATCGAGGTACCAGTCTATATCCCCCCCGTAGGCACACAAGGATTAGAGGGTCCTAAGCGAACGCAACCTCCCGTGATAGCAAGTATGGTAGGTATGTCATACACACAATCATATACCAATACTAAGTAAACACACGTCTTAGTAATACCGTATTTTAATCGTAGTACATATTCTCATACTAACTTATAATTAACACAATTTGTACTATTCTGGTTTGTAATCATACGCGCCCTTATTATCTCACGTCGTAGTAGTCACTCACGTCTCAACCCAAACCGTCCATGTAATACACTCTCGTATGTAAATTCCTTCTCATAAATACCCAAATGTCCCAATTCTATCATTACTACATCTACGGAATGATATCTATAACCTCGAATAAGTTTACGGGACTCCAAAAATCAAAACAGTCCAAAAAGGACCAAACTGTCAACTCGTTAGAAGTCTCGTTCGAATGAGACTGTTCGAACGAGATTCCTCTGCCAACTCGTTAGAAGTCTCGTTCGAACGAGACTGTTCGAACGAGATCCCAGTTCGTTCGAACGAACTGTTCCTTCTAACGATATCTCGTTCGAACGAGATATCGAACGAAATCCCTTTTCGTTAGCAGCGACTGGTCAACTCGTTAGAAGCTCGTTCGAACGAGTTCGTTCGAACGACCTGGGGGCTGCTTCTAACGAGCTACCAGCTTCGGCCCAGATTTTTTCCCCAAATCGTTTTTCATCCATTTTAACACCTCAAATCTTCTAAACTAAGTCCCAATCAATCGTTTAAAGGTCCATAATCAATACTAAACATATATAGTCACATCCTAACATGTTTTAAGGGATCAATCCATCCTAACATCAATTAAATTTACAACTTTCTACACTTTTTCCAAATATCTCAAGAACATGAACCCTAACTACATATCATCATCAAATCCCAGAATTTAATTCGTTTTTCTTTCACCCAATCATGTATTAACATCAGATTAATCGTCACCAAACTATTCTACATGCAATTTATCCTCAATATTCAGAACCTAAGTCCAATTAATCATGGGTTTTCATTCATCTTCCAATAACAATTATAAATCTTCAATTTTCTAACATGGAAAGAACATTTGCTGAAGTTAAACATAATTAAACCACTTGCCTTGGTTTGATTTCTGACTTTGGTGTAGGTTGATGATGTTTTTCTGCAGAATTTCCTCTCTTTCTCTCCTTCTCCAAGCTCCTTCTCCAATGGTGGCTTAAGGTGGCTAGGGTTTTGATTTGGGAACTTAGAAAACCTAAATGATAACCTACGTAGCTTTCTAGGTTTATATGGTTTGGTTAATGGGCTTAATGGGTTAAATCCACATCAGATTTACATCTCTAATTTTCGTCACTTTTAATTCCTAAAAATGCAAAATTACCAAAATACCCTTTAAGTTGCCGGTATGGCCTAAAAATACCCCGGGACCCAAACTATACCCCCGGCTAGTGTTTTCTGACTATCTCGACCCTTCCGGACGCGTTGGCGCACTCAAAACGACCATACGGATTATAGATTTTAAATTCACTTTTATTATCAAAATATTATACCGTGACGCGGCGGTCCCACGCGTCTCAACAAAATTTCTAAAATGCCGTATATAAATCTCACGACAAGTTTTATAATACCAAATACATATATAATCATATATGCACATAATCAAATACCAATTCACATCTCATTAGTATTTATAACCCGGATTAATTTCCAATTAATACGCATTTAATTAATTAATCCCAAAAATAAACATAGACAAAAGTACGGGGTATTACATACTCCCCCCCTAATAACTGAATTTCATCCCGAAATTCGAAACTAGAAAGTACCTGCTAAAAACAGCTCTGGATAACGCTCGCGCATCTCATCCTCGCGCTCCCATGTGGACTCCTCGACATTGTGATGTAGCCACTGAACACGCACTAACGGGACTATCTTTGACCGCAGTTTCCTCTCGCTTCGGTCCAAAATAGCAATTGGCCCCTCCTCGTAGGAGCTATCCGGCTGGAGATCGATGTCCTCCACAGCAATGTGAGAATGAGCCAAATTATCTCTAAGGTATTTCCTCAGGGAGAAAATATGGAACACGTCGTGAATCCGATGCAAGTGCTCCGGTAGTCCAAGTCTATACGCAACCGGTCCGATCCGCTCAATAATAGGAAACGGCCCCACATACCTCGGTGCCAACTTCCCCTTCTTCCCGAAACGCATAATCCCCTTCATCGGACATACTCTGAGCAAAACCTGGTCCCCCACTTGGAACTCCCTGAAAAACCTCTTCGCATCAGCATAACTCTTCTGCCTGTCTTGAGCTACCCGAATGCGACTCCGAATCAACTCAATCCTTGCCGAAGTATCCTGAATCACTTCCGGCCCAAGTAGTTTGTTGTCCCCCACCTCTAACCAACATGCTGGGGAACGACAAGGCCTACCGTACAACGCCTCAAACGGAGCCATGCCAATAGTGAATTGATAGGAGTTGTTGTAAGCAAACTCCACCAGTGGAAGGTGCTGCTCCCATCCACCCCCGAAGTCAATAATGCACATGCGTAGCATGTCCTCCAACATCTGATTGGTGCGCTCTGTCTGCCCATCGGTCTGCGGATGATAAGCCGTACTCAACCGCAATTCCGTGCCCATGGCCTCCTGGAAACTCTCCCAAAATCTCGAAACAAATATCTTGTCTCTGTCAGACACGATATTTAGGGGCACACCGTGAAGTCTCACAATCTCTGAAATGAAGAGCTGGGCATACTGTCCCGTAGTGTAATCAGTCCTTACGGGTAAGAAGTGAGCGACCTTGGACAACCTGTCCACAATTACCCAAACGGAGTCGTGACCCCTCTGCGACGTAGGCAACCCCGTGATAAAGTCCATGGATATACTCTCCCACATCCACACCGGGACCTCCAACGGTTGTAACAATCCTGCTGGTCTCTGGTGATCCACTTTTACAAGCTGACAAGTGGCGCATTTCGAGACAAACTCAGCGATATCTCTCTTCATACCGCTCCACCAATACTGCCGTCTCATGTCTTGGTACATTTTGTCCCCTCCGGGATGTATCGCGAACCGTGAGCCGTGCGACTCTGCCATCACATCGTGCCGCAATTCCTCTCCTTTCGGAACTACCAATCTCCCATTGAAGCGTAATCCCCCGTCTGAGCTAACGGTATAGGACTCGGCTCCCTCTGCTAGTAATCGAACTATCTGCTCCTGACAGAACGAGTCATTGGCCTGTGCCCGTACTACCTTCGTGACAATCTACGGTGTAACGGTCATCACAGACATGAAGGATCTGGCCACTGCATCCTGGTGTCCCAATTCCTTCCACTTTGCCTTCCACACCTCTGCCACCTCATCTGCTGGCCTACGGCTCAACGCGTCTGCTACCACGTTAGCCTTACCCGGGTGGTACTGGATGTCGAACTGGTAGTCCTTCACAAACTTAAGCCACCTACGCTGTCGCATATTCAACTCCTTCTGCGTGAACAGGTACTGTAGGGACTTGTGGTCCGTGAACAGTTGGGACTTTTCCCCTAAAAGATAGTGCCTCCAAATCCGTAGGGCAAATACCACTGCTGCCAATTCCAAATCATGCGTGGGGTAATTCTTCTCATGAGGCTTAAGCTTACGGGAAGCATAAGCTATGGCCTGTCTCTCCTACTGTAATACACCTCCCAGTCCTTGCAAGGACGCGTCGGTGTAAACCAAATACTCAACTCCCGATCTCGACAATGCTAACACAGGTGCTGAGGTCAATTTGTCCTTCAATTCATCAAATGCCAACTGACAGGCATCACTCCAAATAAATGGCACACCTTTACGAGTAAGATGTGTCAAAGGACCTGCTATCTTCGAGAAACCCCGAATAAACCTCCTGTAGTATCCTGCTAGGCCCAAGAAACTACGAATCTCAGTTGGTGTCGTGGGCTGTCCCCACTCCCTCACCGCTGACACCTTCCCCGGATCAACAGATATTCCCTGGTCGGAAATGATATGCCCCAAAAACTGGACTTCCTTCAGCCAAAACCCGCACTTCTTATATTTCGCATACAACTCGTTCTGACGGAGTGTCTGCAAAACCTGCCTCAAATGCTCGGCGTGCTCCTCCTCTGTCTGAGAGTAAACCAGAATATCATCAATGAAGACAATGACAAACTGGTCTAGGAAATCCCTAAACACTCTGTTCATCAAGTCCATAAACACGGCTGGAGCGTTGGTCAAGCCGAAAGGCATAACCCGAAACTCGTAAGAACCATATCTCGATAAGAACGCAGTCTTCGAGACATCCTCCTCCCTGATACGCAACTGATGGTATCCCGATCTCAAGTCAATCTTCGAGAAGAAAGAAGCTCCTCTCAATTGGTCGAATAAGTCATCGATTCGAGGCAACAGATACTTATTTCGTATCGTGACCTTATTCAACTCTCGGTAGTCCACACACAATCTCAGTGAACCATCCCTCTTCTTCACAAACAAAACTGGAGCGCCCCAAGGTGAGGTACTCCTGCGAATAAAGCCTTGCCCTAATAGCTGTTCTATCTGATCTCGTAGCTCTCTCATCTCAGCTGGAGCCATACGGTACGGTGCGCGTGCTATAGGTATCGTACCCGGTAGCAAATCTATAACGAAGTCTATCTCTCGACTGGGTGGTAAACCTGGTATCTCCTGAAACACATCTGAATACTCCCTGACAACCGGGATCGAATCTAAAGGAATAACAACCTCCTTAGAGGTATCCTCCTCTATGTAATACAGATGAGCGGTCGATCCTCCCTTTGGGCGAGGCATCGCCACTACAAACATCTCTTGCCCCGGAATGGCAAAAATAATGCTCCCGCTGAAGCAATCAATCATGGCTCTATATGCTACGAGCCAATCCATACCGATGATCACATCGTGAACATGCATGTCTAACACTAACATGTCTGCAGGCAATACCAAACTACCGACCTCTACTCCCACTCCCCGGCATATAAAGAAAATAAGTGACCCACTCCCTAATGGTGAGTCAACACACGTCACTGTGCTCTCTGCCGTAGCTAACAATCCTAAAGCTTTCGCGAAGTGTGTAGCTATAAAACAATGTGTAGCACCCGTATCAAATAACACCCGACCTATAGTGCCATGGATAGGAAACGTACCCTCGATCGCGGGCGGTGCCTGTGGAACTGCAGCCTGGTGGACGTTTTAGACACGTCCATACTAGAGCTGTCCCTGCTGAGCTGGGACTGCTGGAATGGGTGGCAATGCTGCCATCTGTGGCGGTGCGGGAAGAGCGGCGGGAAACATAGGCCTCTGTGGCTCCTGGCGAGCACCCTGCTGCTGCTGCTGTGGGGCCCTGCCCCTATCAGGACAATCCTGCTTCTTATGGCCAGTCTTGCCACAAACAAAGCACTTTCCTGGGAAGTTCCCTCCCCTCTGCCCCTGCTGTCCCCGACCCTGGTGGCCGTTACCATTCCTCCCTTGGTCCTGCTGGCCCTGATGAAACTGCTGCCCATTCTGCCCCTGCTGGCCCTGATGGCCGTTTGGACCCTGATGGCCCTGACGGAAACCTCCCTGTCCCTGCCTGTAGTTCCCTGACCGGAACTTCTTATTATCCCCCTGCTGGGTACCCTGCTCATTCTGTCTCTGCCCCTGACCAGGTTGTGCCCCGCTGGCACCATGTCCTCCAGTCCTGCCCTGATGGCTAGACTCCCCCGACCGCTTGCCCTCGGCCATATGAAAACGGTGGTCCTGGCAGTGCAATAATGCAGCGTTAACCACATCAGAATACGTGGCCAACGATAGGTTCCCTAGCAGATGCTGACGGATCCTCCAATTCAACCCATCGGTGAACTTCTCAATCTTCTTCTTCTTTGTTGGAATCTCGTCTGGAACGATGTTCAACAGATTAGTGAACTCGGCCTCATACTCGTCCACTGTCTTGCCTTCCTGCTTCAAACTCATCAGCTTCCTCCTCATCTCTGTATGAACTGCGGACGGAAAGTACTTGCGGTCAAACCGCACCCAGAACTCCTGAATCGTGAGAGTATCCCTCTCTTCTGCGGTGGTAATAGACTCCCACCACTGTAGTGCAGATCCCACTAGCTTGAAAGTAGCTAGCACCTGTTTCTGAACATCAGTGCACTCATGCATCCTCAAATGCCTCTGCATGTCCTTCCTCCATTGGCTCGAGACTACCACATCTGAGCTACCTGCAAACTCTGGCGGATGCGCTTTCTGAAAAGCGTCTCGTACACGCTCCCAAGCAGACGGAAATGCATTAACCTGTGCTGGCGCGGCAACCGGTGCCTGAGGTGGTGCCTGCTGAACAACGGCAATGGCGGCATTCACCGCTTGAGCTACTATAGCTGCAACCTCAGCGGCGTTCAACATGCCCTGAACTGGAGCGGGCTGGGGTTCGGGCATTGCATTCCTGGGAACTCGTCGTGCACGTCGTGGAGGCATCTGAAATAAGAACAAACTTTATAAGTTCACGGTTATAAACTTAATAAAGCTGAAGAACGAAGCATACACAAAAAGAGTACAACAGTCCTAAAATATAGGGCTCTATATCAAAGAAACGTAGCGGAAACATAATAGCCGTACAGATCCTAAAGGACACTAGAACCTGATGCTCTGATACCACCTGTGACACCCCGACTAATTAAATACCGGGTAGCTACTCCTTTATTAAATTAATTCAAAATGCCAAGTTGGCTCAGTTAATAGCATCACTGTCGAAAACATTTTTTATTTTTACTAACCACCTAGTAATTAAAAAGTAAGTGCCAAATTTTATTTAAAGTCTGATTAACAAGCCACAAGTGTAAAGAAGAAATAAATAACACCATTCACCATACTGAAGTAAAACAAATAACCATCACAATAGAGTAAAATAAAGTCTGGAGGAAAACTCCTCACTACAATCCCAAAACTGAAATGCATAACCGAATACCGAAATAATAAATGCTAAAGTCTGAGAACTGAAAAGTAAAAATGTCTCTAAATAGAAATGGGCAACATGCCCTACAACTGATAGATAGTGACTCTGGAATCCAAAAGATAGAAGCGTCTACATGCAAATCCTTGTAGCTTCCACAAACAGCTACAGCTCGTCACCTGAATGAGAATCCTATGCTTGGTGTCCCTGTGGCTGGGCACCTAAAATGGTTTTACAAGAAAAAGAGATTTGAAAAGCAAACGGGTCAGAGCCCGAATGTGGAGTTATATTTTAAAAACCTGCAAGTGCTTTAAAAACATTTAAAACATTAAATGCAAAGTACATGTTAGGACGTGCACTCACATTATATTCTCACCTCTCGTCTAACTGTGCACTCCTAACGCAAATACCCATCTACAACGATATAAACCACTAGCTAAGTAACGACATATCTAGCTAGACTGCCAAAGGTCCTACCCATAATACTTGGTTCCATTAACATAATAATGCTCTTAATTGAATAGGGTTTAACGTAAACTCAGATACTCAATATGCAATATATATAACTATCAGTTAACACGCTATATTATTCTCGGGACAATACCGTAATTATATTCACATCATTAACATGAAGGTTCTCATTAATTAAGTGTATATTATTCACATCATAAATATACAATACAAGTACCCCGAGCACTAAGCTGCGGTGCACACATACTCTGCTATCCATCCCGGTACATCACGTACATAAGGATCACATATTCCGAATCTCTCAGGAATAGTTCAGATAACACAAATCACAAATAGTGGAGGCGAACACAGTCACCATCACATGGGTCACGCACATACCTACGCTCCCATGATCAGCAGACTTATTAATATCACAATAAGTCCTTCTATGACCTATGTTCATCGAGGTACCAGTTTATATCCCCCCGTAGGCACACAAGGATTAGAGGGTCCTAAGCGAACGCAACCTCCCGTGATAGCAAGTATGGTAGGTATGTCATACACACAATCATATACCAATACTAAGTAAACACACGTCTTAGTAATACCGTATTTTAATCGTAGTACATATTCTCATACTAACTTATAATTAACACAATTTGTACTATTCTGGTTTGTAATCATACGCGCCCTTATTATCTCACGTCGTAGTAGTCACTCACGTCTCAACCCAAACCGTCCATGTAATACACTCTCGTATGTAAATTCCTTCTCATAAATACCCAAATGTCCCAATTCTATCATTACTACATCTACGGAATGATATCTATAACCTCGAATAAGTTTACGGGACTCCAAAAATCAAAACAGTCCAAAAAGGACCAAACTGTCAACTCGTTAGAAGTCTCGTTCGAACGAGACTGTTCGAACGAGATTCCTCTGCCAACTCGTTAGAAGTCTCGTTCGAACGAGACTGTTCGAACGAGATCCCAGTTCGTTCGAACGAACTGTTCCTTCTAACGATATCTCGTTCGAACGAGATATCGAACGAAATCCCTTTTCGTTAGCAGCGACTGGTCAACTCGTTAGAAGCTCGTTCGAACGAGTTCGTTCGAACGACCTGGGGGCTGCTTCTAACGAGCTACCAGCTTCGGCCCATATTTTTTCCCCAAATCGTTTTTCATCCATTTTAACACCTCAAATCTTCTAAACTAAGTCCCAATCAATCGTTTAAAGGTCTATAATCAATACTAAACATATATAGTCACATCCTAACATGTTTTTAAGGGATCAATCCATCCTAACATCAATTAAATTTACAACTTTCTACACTTTTTCCAAATATCTCAAGAACATGAACCCTAACTACATATCATCATCAAATCCCAGAATTTAATTCGTTTTTCTTTCACCCAATCATGTATTAACATCAGATTAATCGTCACTAAACTATTCTACATGCAATTTATCCTCAATATTCAGAACCTAAGTCCAATTAATCATGGGTTTTCATTCATCTTCCAATAACAATTATAAATCTTCAATTTTCTAACATGGAAAGAACATTTGCTGAAGTTAAACATAATTAAACCACTTGCCTTGGTTTGATTTCTGACTTTGGTGTAGGTTGATGATGTTTTTCTGCAGAATTTCCTCTCTTTCTCTCCTTCTCCAAGCTCCTTTTCCAATGGTGGCTTAAGGTGGCTAGGATTTTGATTTGGGAACTTAGAAAACCTAAATGATAACCTACGTAGCTTTCTAGGTTTATATGGTTTGGTTAATGGGCTTAATGGGTTAAATCCACATCAGATTTACATCTCTAATTTTCGTCACTTTTAATTCCTAAAAATGCAAAATTACCAAAATACCCTTTAAGTTGCCGGTATGGCCTAAAAATACCCCGGGACCCAAACTATACCCCCGGCTAGTGTTTTCTGACTATCTCGACCCTTCCGGACGCGTTGGCGCACTCAAAACGACCATACGGATTATAGATTTTAAATTCACTTTTATTATCAAAATATTATACCGTGACGCGGCGGTCCCACGCGTCTCAACAAAATTTCTAAAATGCCGTATATAAATCTCACGACAAGTTTTATAATACCAAATACATATATAATCATATATGCACATAATCAAATACCAATTCACATCTCATTAGTATTTATAACCCGGATTAATTTCCAATTAATACGCATTTAATTAATTAATCCCAAAAATAAGCATAGACAAAAGTACGGGGTATTACACGGATCTGGTGCGTGACAAATGGGCGAACCAGTTCTTTTTTCTCAGCTTCGGTTCGGTTTGGGTATGACAATTTTTTCTTCATTCCTCTCAACTTCAAATGACCATAATTTCTTCACCGTAGGTCGGATTGAGATGACGTTTTTTTCAGTGTTCTTATAATTGAAAGCTCTTCAACTTTTCAGTTGGCCCCACCTCCGGACTATGGCTACAAAATTACTAAAATGCCCTTCAACTCCCTGTTTCTTGGTTTCTTTTACTGTTTTGAGTTCTCTTTGACACTAACTTGCATGAAATACATGTAAAACACATAAGAGATACACAAAATATGAAATACTTTCCAAAAAGGGTTAGTAGCATAAATATAAGACAAATTCAAGCTATTTACAATGCACGGGATCATAAAAATACCAAAATTAAAGGGATAAATGTGAATAATTTATGCCTAATCAGTTGCCAAAAATAATTTACTGATTTTTGCGCATTTGTGGTGCATGCATCAAGCGCATAGTAAACACGCGCTAAAATGGCATAACCCCAATCCTTAGCAGCTATGTCGTTAAGATTGTTTAAATAAGTTGCCCAATCCACACACAAGGTGTTATGGCCCGTCGGGAAAAAAATGGAGCTCAACACAAATACAATAAAAACTCCGGCGATCTGTTCTTCGCTCGCTAGTCTTTGCTCCGGAACTTGTTCGCACTAATCCAACATGTATTTTTTTACTGTTTTACAAGAAATATTTATTTCTTTGAACTCTGGGTGGCCTATTCCAGGAAAATATAGGTCGAACATTTGCTCTATAGTATACTTACTAGATGTTGGAAAACTAGGCAAAATTGGATGGATTCCAATTGGAATTCCTAAAACCATAATATTTAAGAAGTATTAAATATGGAAACATTCACCATTAAATAATTTATAAAAATACAAATATAGTGCGAAAAAATATTTATGAAATAATTACCCGATAAATGCACAAAATCGGGGTAATCCCCAACTCCACACTCGGTAGATGGAATGTATGAGTTATTTTTGACCACCTACTTATGAGCGATCCAGTCAATTGGTTGTCGGAGTTAGGAAAAGATTCGCTAAATAAATGACTAAAATCGAAATTTTCAATGGCCACTCGCATAAATGGAATCTGGGATAATTCAGCATACACCTCTATCGGACCGTGGATACTACCGCGCATATGAAATTGACTGTCGGTTGGATTCGCTATAGGATCAACAATCATGTCTCTCGCATGCAAAAAACTATCGTCAAACAACTGATGATAATTCCGATACAAAATTGACAAATTCGGTGGTGGGGGTGGAATAGGATTTGGTTTTGCAAGTTTGCCACACCATTTTCTTTGATTAGATAACATTTTCAAAATAAATGGTATTGAATATATAAAAAACATGTCTTTGATTTTTGGGATTTAAAAAATATTCAAGGGTGTTGTAGGAATAATTTTGGGATTATTTTTGGGAGTGTGAAAAATAGGAAATAAAATATATTGTAGGAATAATAGGTATGAAAAATAGAAGAGGAGAAAGTGATATTTATAGGGGGTAAATGCATAAATAATATTTAGTTACAACGGTTAAATTTGCAACCGGTATATAACGGTGGGTGGCAACTGCTGAAATCTGGGGGGTAAAAAGTCGTCCGCCCAGATCTGGGCGGTAAAATGTTTAACGCCCACTCTCCACCACATCATCATTTGCATTGTCCCACTGTAAAAACTCGAGAAACAATCTAAGCAAAAAAATGTAGATTTACATTTTTTTGCACTACATATGGCCTTAGATAAAAACTAGTACCAATTGCCCCCTAATCAAACACCAATTGCAAAACATGCTTATCATAATCAAAAGTGGACAAGTTCTAAATTCACCAATTGAAAAATTAGTGGAATCAAAGAGACCCAAAACGTCTCTCCACCCTAGGGGTGGCAATTCGGGTCAACGGGTCGTGTTTCGGCCCGACACGACACGACAAGATTTTTTCGGACACGGACATGACACGACACGAATTCGTATTTTTTTAGCTGACACGAACACGACCTGAATAAAAAATAACACGACACGACACGACACGACACGACAACCATAATTTCTTAAATTTGAGGCCTAAAAAATACGATAACACGACACGACACGACACGACACGACTCATAATTAAGACATGAACACGACACGATACGACTTCGTGTAAAAAAAATACGACACGAACACGAAATATCGTGTCAATTTCGAATAAATTTTGTGTCGTTCCATATCATTTTTTCATGTCATTTTTAAAATTACCACCCCTACTCCACCCTAATCGTTTTCCCACTTTTATGATGGAGTGTTAAATAAGATCTCATTGTTTTTCAAGTTGTTGTCAATATTAAACTTTAGAAGGCCAAAACTTAATAATCCCAAAAATTTGTCGGTATATATAATAACTTTTTGATCACCCTGCCAGTCTATAAACAGCACCGAGTAAATTCTCTTGAAAAAATCTCCAACATCTCTAGGTACTTTTTCCAGTACATCAGATCTTCAAACTCACTCATTCACTCTCACTCCAAAGCCTCAAACACGCACAAATCAAGAATCTAAGAAATTAATATATTGATGATGAGATCTTGAAGGTGAAAAAATGGGACACCTAAACCTCCCATCCTCAAAACGCAACTCTCGGCAATGGCGTCTTCTGGATTTGGTCTCCGCTTCATTTTTCTTGGCGGTTCTTCTCTTCTTCGTCTTAGTCTTCACTCCGCTGGGAGATTCTCTGGCAGCATCTGGACGCCAATCTTTGCTCCGGTCGAGCTCCGATCCCAAACAACGCCACCAATTAGTTGAGGTAGTGGAGAGCGGACAACAGTCGAGTGTGGAATCTTGTCCCGCAGATGCAGTGGACCATATGCCGTGTGAGGATCCGAGGCGGAACAGTCAGTTGAGTAGGGAGATGAATTTTTATAGAGAGAGGCATTGTCCTCTGCAGGAGGATACGCTTTTGTGTTTGATTCCGCCTCCCCAGGGCTACCGCATTCCCGTTCACTGGCCCCACAGCTTGCACAAGGTACCTATTTCTCTATTCTTCTTCATGTTTCCATTTCTTCATAGGATTGCTTAACAAGTTCAAAAATGCTTGGAAGTGATAGGCTCTTATTTTTGGAGTTTTCAATTTGGATAACCATTTGTTTTCAAAGAATGCATATGAAATCAAGCACCCGGAAACTAACTAAAAAGTAAAATAAATTTAGTATTTTCCATGGAAAACGAATCAACATCAATTAAAGGGACCATGGCTTCAAATTGGAATTGGAATAGGAATATTTTTAGGGTGTGTTTGGGAGTTGAACAAGGTATGAAATTGGGTTCCCAAACGCACTGGCACCGGCACCGCACCCTTAGTTCAAAATTTTCAAAATTTGAACCAAGTGTCCGTATAATTGGCATTGATTTATTTTCCATGGAAAATACTTGTTTTAGTTCATTTTCTATTGTGTGGTGATTGATTTCAAATACATTTATGAAAAGAATAGTTATAAATATGAAAAGTGTCCCATAACTTTATCATTTTACATGGAAAATATTTCTTACCCACACCTCAAAGAATTGATTTCTATGAAAAACCTCAAAAGTATGACCAACCCACTCTTATCTTTAATAAAGTATTTTCCAACTTCTCTTAAAAATGAACTATTTTTCAATCATTTTCTAAGTTTGTAATCTAACACACCCAAAATTTTTTCCAATTCCAATTCCAAGCAATGTGGATGTATTCGGGAAATGAGGCTCTGATTATTGAAAAAGTATTGTGGAGATTTTGAGGATGGCTGGCCCTGAAATTTATAAAAATGTAAAAGGCCACGTTCAAAAAATGTGAATAGCCCCGATTATATCTATTAACATTAAAACAGGGCACTTCACATATAATAGCCTATGACAAATAGCTTAGTGAATGCCAGTCCCGCTGCCCTGTTCTTGAGGGCCTATACATTTTGGAATAACAACATTCATGCTGAAATTTTGGAATCCTGCTTCTTTGGGTGGTTGACGGTTGTGAGTCTTTTTTGGAACGGAAGAGAAAACAAAAGATAGAGATATGATTTAACAATATATTGATATCCATTCGTCCCTGTTCTCTATAGCAAATACAAAAATTTGGAAGTGCAAAAAATAAATCAAAGCATAACTCTACATTCTTGAAATAATCATCAGTGTTGGTGAGTCGTTCGCTGAAGGGGCTATTTCAGACTTTGGGTTTTATGCTTGATTTCATATGTATACGAAGGATGACAGGCGAGGGCTAAGTGAGCCTCATAAACAACATCGTCGCAAGATTCTAGAAAACGTGAGGTGTGGGTTGGGCGTGGGCCTTTTTTTTTTGTTATACAAACCAAGTATACTTTGAAATTTAAGTTACTAACAATTAAATATTGATTTACTTCTAACATTGCTAACATTTCCTTCAATTCTCATACATAAATAAAAGGCAATTTCACTAATAAACTAATTAATCATAACGATTCATAAGTATCATATTATATTCAACTTGATTTATACATGAACATTGATAATAATACTTTAAAGTCTTACACTTTTAACATTACTAACATTTCTTTGAAGTCCCATACACACATAAAAGATTGCTAACACCAAGGCAAATGATAGAAGTATTACACACATATTACCCAAAAAAAATTCTACTGAAATCATTGTATATATACATAGACACATTCATGCATGTGATATATACATATATATAAATTTAATATATATTGTTTTGCTATTGTAATTGTACTTCGATACACGATCAAAACTGGAGCAAAATTTTAAAATACAACTATCTTTTTCACTTGGTCTACTTTCGAGGCTCCTAGTCCCTAAGCGAGACAACTATCCCGCCTCGTGCCTAGGTACTGTCAAGGCGCGCCTTTTAGAACACTACATCGTGTATAGATAATTAACGTGTCCCCAACATGGCCTTGACATACGTTTTTTTTGAAAGTGTTGTGGTGGTAACTCGAGTCCCCAACGTGTCATGTCACGTGTCCATGCTTCATAAGGGGATTGTACAGAACAAGTCAGTGTGAGGAAGATGGAGTCTCCACAAAAATGAAGCCTCGTGAAAGTGAGAGAGAGAGAGAGACAGAGGCAGAGAGTTATTCTTTACACTCTTTTTAAGCAAGAATAGGCAACTTGTAGCGTACAAAGTGTGAAGGGAGTTACATGGGACAAGGAGCCCATATGATAGAACAACTGAGCAGTAGTATGAACCTACATGGTATAGGACCGTATAGGTTAGGGTCCCACGGGAGTACTTGGAGTGAGAGTGTAGTGGGGGTAAAGGTAAGGAAAGTGGCCACCATAGTGAAGTAAGACCGGCCTATTAAGCGCAACTAAGCTAATATGCGTAGGAGAAAGCCAGGTGCCGGGATTCAAGAAATGGAATGAACAAACAGGGCAGCTCAAGCAATAGTGAGGCTCTAGGCAAATATTTAAAAATGGGCCATTTTCAAATTAAGAAAATATATTTATTGTAATATTTATTTATATTTTAAATTAAAATAATTTCATTAATTTTTTGGTTTGACATCTGTATGTATGCATTAATATTATATTGTAAACATATATAAAATAAAAAATACACATGTTCACAAAAACATATCAATTTTAGATATGGAATAAATTAAAGTTCAACACTACCAACTAATAAAACCTAAAGTATATCTCAAAACATAACTTATTCACTTGTCTTAAAAGTAAGGGCCATGGAAAATATTGTCATGACAATATTTGCCATGGTAAAATTTGCCATAGACAAAATTTGCCAAGACAAATATTGTTTTCCTCACATTAGCCTATCAAACATCAAATGGGGTAAAACAAGTTAGGCAAAACATTTTAATAACACATTTCCGTCCCTGTTATCATATATAATAACAAAAAATATGTTTTATTTTTATTTTTATTATTTTCGTCCCAAGTTTTATTTAATAAAAAAACTGTTTTTTCTTTTCTTTTTACTCCCCGTTTTTATTTATTAAAAAGTGACAAACTATATATAAAAAAATATTTTTTACCCCCAAATTATTTATTAAAAAAACTAAAGAATTGTTTTTTTCTTTTCTTCTTCCTCCCTGTATTTATTATTAAAAACAGTTTTTACAGTTTTTAAAAATGTTTTAAAATGTTACGAAAATACAGTTTTAACAGTTTTTAAAAATATTTACGAAAAAACAGATTACTAAAAATGTTTTTTAAATTATTTATTTAAAAAACAGTTTTTTAAAATGTTTAAAATTTTACGAAAAACAGTTTTTACAGTTTTTAAATATGTTTAAAAATGTTACGAAAAAACAGTTTTTAAAAATTTTTAAAACAGATTTTTAATTATTCAAAACTGTTTTTAAACCTTCTAAAACAGTTTTTAAACTGTTTTTAAAACAGTTTTTTAAAGGCTTGAAAACATTTTAAAAATAGTTTTAGAACAATTTTTGTAAAACAATTTTATAAAACAGTTTTTTATTTAAAACCTTTTTTTAACAATTTATAAAACATTTTTAAAAATATTTTAGTATAAAAAAATTAAAAAAAGCACTTGTAAGAATTGACAAATTTGTGTGGCAAATATTTCTCACTCAAATAGCAAAGCAAAGTTTGCCAACATTTGTGACAAATTTATGCATAGGAGGTGTTGTACATTGGCAAATAACTTGTAGCGAATTTTTGTACCAAACACACCAAATTGTAGGCAAATACCCCATTTGCTAACTTATTAGCCATTTGCTAACTTATTAGTCATTTGCCATGGCAAATAAGGGTAACCAAACGGACCCTAATACATAAAAATATTAATCATTATGATGTGAATCAAGAATGCGAAAGTGTTACTATTACACTACACGCCAAATACTAACTACAATACACCAACTAAATACACCAAATAAAACTAAACTAAGAAAAATAGTCTATTTCTCTCTTTATATTCTTTTTTCAATATTCAAGTCTGATTACAAATGAAGGCCAATGGTCTATATATAGGAGAGATTAGCTTGCTAACCAAGCTAAGATCCAAAAAGACTAAAAATGGCAACTAATAATTAAAATTGACTAATTAGCCCCAAACATATTTGGAAACTAATTATACACTAAAAATAAGAGAAAATGACAATAATACCCTAAACTAATAATAGAAAAAAAAGATAGTTTTCTCCCGAGAGCACAACCACGTGCCACGTGTCACCAATATACATTATTCTCCCCGTCTTCAAAAAAGCTCGTCCTCGAGTGTGTCGGGTGACTCATCAATGCCATATGTTATGAACCAAGAAAAGCTTTGGACCTCAATCAAAATTAACAAAAAGTGGGCAGTTCAACTGGAATTAGTCCCATATGTATGAACCTCATCAATAATGGGTCTAATAAACCCAAATCCCGGCGATGTCCCTCTACGAAATCCGAGCAATAAAAAACCACCATATCCGCCTTCTCGACACCACAAGTACATGGTTGCTACTTGGTGTGGTGGACCCTTGAATCTGACCGGACGGTAATTCCGGCGACCGCACCTTTGCGAGTACGATGGCGAAACAAGCGGACTGAAGATGACGACGTTCCGGAAAGCCGGACCCAAAATGGCAAATAGTCGAAAATGGATCCCAAGTGGGACGCATTTTCATGGAAGTCTGGAGTTGTGTCACAAATAGTCCATAAGACCAATTTTGACCGGATTTGAGCTCAAATAGAGGGTGTGGGATTGGATCGGAGTAGGGAAGCCCATTTTTGTTGAATTAAATTGTGGCTGGGCATTAATGAGGGAAAAAAAAAGGAAAATGGGGTAAAATGGTGTGGGGTTGGGGAGGAGGGAGGGGGGGAGAGGAGGCTAGGGTTTGGTCGGTGGTGGCTAGGGGTCTGTTGGAATTTTCGGCGGGGGTTTTAGGCCAGTGGGGGTAGGTTTTGGACAGCTAGAGTTGGGGTTTGGAAAAAAAATTTGAAGACAAAGATTCATGTAGACATGGTGGTGGTTGTGTGGCGGTAGGAGATGGAGGTGGAGGGTGGGGTGGAGGAAGCAAAAAAGGTTAGTATCCCCCCTTTTAGCGGTGATGGAATTTAGGGTTTCCATCCACCCGATTCCCATTTGGACATTTATCAATCCACCTGATTGAAGGGTTGCCCGAGTTGGAATCTCAACTCGATACCCACTTCACGCACCACGACGAACACCTAGAACAAACGCAGCTCAACACCAAGAACAAACACAAATCTGATACCAATTGATGTGAATCAAGAATGCGGAAGCGTTACTATTACACTACACACCAAATACTAACTACAATACACCAACTAAACACACCAAATAAAGCTAAACTAAGAAAAAGAGTCTATTTCTCTCTCTATATTCTTTTTTCAATATTCAAGTCTGATTACAAATGAAGGCCAAGGGCCTATTTATAGGAAATATTAGCTTGCTAACCAAGCTAAGATTCAAAAAGACTAAAAAAGGCAACTAATAACTAAAATTGACTAATTAGCCCCAAACATATTTGGAAACTAATTATACACTAAAAATAAGAGAAAATGACGATAATACCCTAAACTAAAAATAGAAAAAAAAAGATAGTCTTCTCCCGGGAGTACACCCACGTGCCACGTGTCACCAATATACATTACATTAATCACTGACACACTAATTATTAATAAAAAGGAGTAAAAAAAGAGTTGATATTAAAAGACAAAGTTTAAATATTGAAAGTTAAATATCAATTGAAGGTGTGCATGTAGAGAGAGAGAGAGAGAGAGAGAGAGTAGAAATCTGAAAAGAACACAAAACCTTGTGGAAGCTTTAGAATCAAGCTATAGAAGAGTTGCCCAACACCCAAAATGAAGGTCACTTGCATGCACAACACAGTAATTTTTTTTTAGCAGAATTGTAGTTTTAAGATGGCTTTTTAAATAACTATATTATATACAATGGGGGCCTCCCCAAGGAGGCCCTAGGCAGCTGCTTGAGCTGCTAAAGGGGAGAGCAGGCCCTGGGAACAAATAGTATTCCGAGAGACGAAGAATTGTCATGCAAATGATTTTGTAGGATTTCAACACCCACGGCGCCAAGGCCAGCTACGCTCACCCTGAAATAAGGATCGTGGTGCTGGATGAAGGTGTTGTAACTAGTTGCCGGAAAGTATGGGGGTAGTACCCATTGACACCCTCAATGAAGGATTGTGGAATAGCCATACATACTTCAGGGCAATAAATACTCGAGTGTATGTTACAGGCTTACATAATTCCTTGTGATGCATATTTGTGTTTCATCATCATTATTGTCGTTGTTCTTATCAAAAAAAGAAAAAAAAATCATTGTTGTCCTTGTTTGTATTTCATTGATTTGGGTTGGATGCCCTGAAAAGAGGTTCAGTCATGCTTCCTTTTTTTGAGGATTAAAGAACATCAAGGAAGAAATCTGATGTAGTAACACAGTTTTCAAGTTAGAACAAAACAGCATTAAAGAATAAACATGATGTTGGAACAGTGTCAAGGAAGATAACTTACTGTGGTAGCACAGTTGTCAACTGTGTCGTGATTCCACGAGACATAAAAGCATGCTCACCATATAGATCTGATCGACACGCTATTTAAAATACTTCCAGTTCATATTCAAGGGGAAAGACAGCAATTTGATCAAATGCATGTCAGTATCATGAACTAGTAGTTTATACTTATTCCCCCCCTCCCCCCCCCCCCCCCCCCCCTCTCTAATCTGCAGATATGGCACGACAACATGCCATACAATAAAATAGCTGACAGGAAGGGCCATCAGGGATGGATGAAAAAAGAAGGCCCATACTTTATATTTCCTGGCGGTGGTACAATGTTTCCAGATGGAGCAGTACAGTATATTGAGAAACTTAAACAGTATATTCCTATAGCTGGTGGAGTTCTGAGGACAGCTCTTGATATGGGATGTGGGGTAGGAATTCAGTCCCCTGCCTTTTCAATTTTTTACTGGCACTTCTACAATCTTGAAGACCACAATGTTAATATCCTTTCAGGTTGCCAGTTTTGGGGGTTACCTACTAGCTGAAGACATATTAACCCTATCTTTTGCTCCTAGAGATTCACACAAATCACAAATACAATTTGCTTTAGAGAGAGGTGTACCAACTTTTGTTGCAATGCTTGGGACTCGCAGACTTCCATTTCCCGCCTTCTCATTTGATTTGGTGCACTGCTCTCGATGTTTGATCCCTTTCACAGCTTATAGTGAGTTTTCTACTACTTGTGACCTCCACTTTCATACATTTCAGTCACCTTATGCATCCTTCCATCCTTCCAAACTGAAACAAAATTTTCACTTTGCAGATGCAACATATTTTATGGAAGTTGATCGGTTACTTCGCTCTGGAGGGTACCTAGTCATATCTGGACCCCCTGTACAGTGGCCTAAACAAGATAAGGAATGGGCAGATCTCCAAGCGGTGGCTAGAGCATTGTGTTATGAGCTGATTGTTGTGGATGGAAACACCGTCATATGGAAAAAGCCTGATGGAGATTCATGTCTCCCAAATCAAAATGAATTCGGGCTTGAACTATGTGATGGGTCTGATGATCCAAGTTCTGCATGGTATTTCCCATTAAAATGCATTTTTACTCTCTCTCTCTCTCTCTAATTTAAGAACTTTTGAAGATACCTAGACTCGAAGAAGGATATTCTTCTACTATTGAATGATAATTCTGCACCGGCATTATTAAGTCTCATAATCTTGGGTCGAATATGCAACCTCAACATAGCACTGATTTCAACAATAAATTTGTGGGATAATTAAGTATAGGCCCTGAAGCTAGGTTTCAATTTCAATCCCTCCCCCCATCTTTTAGTTGTTGCATAGTTTAGTGTTGCAACAAAACCCTCACTTTATCTCTGTTTCAATCGAAAATGGAAAGCTGAAATTAAAATGCGAGAAAATTGAAAATTCAGGGTTTAAAATGCAAAATTTTGCAGTTAAAATGTAAAAAATATAAAATTTAGGGTTCAAAATGCAATTTTTATACACGAGGTGCTGCATCTCCTTTCTTTCTTTGATTTTAATGTAGTTAGATCCAGGGTTAAAATTGAAACATTATGAAAATGAATGTCATTTTGAAACATTTAAAATACAGAGACATTGAAAGTGACCATCAGTTTTAGGGTCAACTTTGTATTTTACCCTAATATTGTGGCCTATCTTAAAGAATCACTTGTAAATGTGAATCTGAGCTCATTATATTGCAGGTACTTCAAGTTAAAAAAATGTGTGAGTGGCACATCTTCTATCAAGGGAGAATATGCTGTTGGGACAATTCCAAAGTGGCCGCAGAGGCTAACAAAAGCTCCTTCAAGGACCACACTAATAAAAAATGGAATTGACGTGTTTGAAGCCGACACTCGACGGTGGGCAAGGAGGGTTGCATACTACAAAAATTCATTGAACTTGAAATTGGGGACTCCAGCTATACGAAACGTGATGGACATGAATGCATTTTTTGGAGGCTTTGCTGCTGCACTATCATCTGATCCTGTGTGGGTGATGAATGTTGTTCCTGCTCGCAAGCCCTTAACGCTTGATGTTATTTATGACAGAGGCCTTATTGGAGTTTACCATGATTGGTGAGTTATTGTGGCATAACTCTTTTTCGTCTCTAAATAGGAACATGAGCAGTGGTGACATGAATTGTATATATCTCCTACAAACTATCTGACAGACTTGGATGGTTGTAGTTCTTGACATCAATAGATATTCTATATCTATTTTTTAGTGCGATACTCCCCCCATCCCGAATTAAAAATCCACTATTCCTTTTTGGGTTGTCCCAAATTAATTGTCCACTTTCCTTTTTTTAAATGTAATCAATGAAACAAACTTCACTATAGTTATAGTGAACAAGTGTTTATCTTGACCATTGATTTAGTGTATCTTGATCAATACAAAAATAAAAAAGGATAGGGAGTACCATATTATATTAGGGTAGCATGCCATATTTCCTGTAAAAAACTGTCAAAGCAATCATACACTCACCTCCTACTCGGAGGTAATATAATTGATAGATTTTCCAAAAAAGATGATTTATTATTGTTGTTGTTTAATGCCCATGGCAATAGTTGGCTGACTGATGATCTGTCTGTTGAAAATTATTATTAGGAACAACAGATTTCCCCTTCTGAAAATTTGGTCAGTGCCTTTCCGATGTATACAATTATCATCAATGTTAGCTTAATTTTCCCTTCTGAAATTTCCTGCCCAAGAATTGCAGTGCCTTTCTGATGAAAAAAACTTCACTCGTCAATCTTAACTCTAGGTTTAGATTTTTCTTTAACTTTCATAAAACAAGCAGCATGTATAGTCAATATATGTTGAGCGGAGGTAGTTTCACTAACCAATAGTCGAGTAATACACTTATTTTCCTTTTATTTGACTCCAAATCTGGAATTCCTGCTCTTTTGTAATATATAAATTTAAACAAGTAGTTGTGGAGATTTATTCAGAAGAAGAGTTAGGAGCCAAAGGAATGAAATATTCTATAATAAGAATCTAAAAACAATTCTTTATTAAATTGCTGTCCTGACTCGAGGCAGTTCTTTTTCTTTTTCTTTTCTTTTTTTCCTGTAGCTGTGATGGACTTAATACTCACAGGCTATCCTTAGTGCAGTGGTCACTGCTTTCTTGAGAAGAGACTTTACTGTTTTGCTTACAATTATTGTTGATTTTGCAGGTGTGAACCTTTCTCGACTTATCCTCGTACTTATGATCTCATCCATGTAGCTGCTGTTGAGTCGCTTTTAAGAGATCCAGCTTCTGGAAAGAGCAGGTAGATTCATTTTTGGACATTATCCTTTACTCTTTTACATTTTTTTTTTCATAACATGGTTTTGATGGAATGTGAATATCAAGTTTATATTATCCTCATACTTGTGTCATAATCAGACCATCTTATGTTCCATATAAATGCAATTGCAGCAATAAATTTTACCTTTTAGGTTCAGTTTAATTTGAGGTGGTTTAATATATATTTCACGCGGGTGAAATATAAAATGGTGAAAAGTTTTTTCAAATATTCTAATTTACAATTTTTGTTTTGTAAAGTGTCAACACTATAATTATGTGATTTCAGACAAAATAGTGAACAAATTTAATCTCAAGTATGTGGAAATACTTCTCACCATTTTATGTTTAATCCAAGGCCCTGTTACAAGCAATTTTTAGACACTAAGCCACACTCAAAAGTTTTTTAGACATTCAAGGACATACACAAACCCATTTATCCATTTCTTTCTCTTAAACTTTACAAAACCTCCGGCTCCATGGCACTAGCGCGGACCTTTAAAAATAAGAGAGTATTGGGTAAATGGGTGTTTGAGGGACCTAGGTGTTTAACAAATTATTGTCTTGGTTTTAGAGTCCAAAAATTACTTACCAGGGACTAAACTGTAGAAATACCAATATTTTTCACATGGGTCAAATTTCTGTTTTCAAAAAATTTATATTAAGTGTGCACGGTAGAATTGTGTGATTTGAACAAATAGTGAATAAAATTTAACTGCGAATAGGTAAAAAACTTCTCCCAATATTACTCTTCACTCAGGTGAAAAATAGTTACCCCAAACCAAACGTGGCCCAAGTGAAAAACATTTTGGCCTGAACCAAATGGGTCCTTAGTCTGAAGGAGATCTGCAATCTGCTTTTAGTTTGAAAAAAAGAAGTGGAAGTAATATCAAATCAGTAGTATTATCTATCTGTTGACTTTATTGCAGGTGTAACCTTGTAGATTTGATGGTCGAAATCGATCGAATTTTGCGCCCAGAAGGAACAGTTGTGATTCGAGATTCACCTGAACTGATTGAAAAAATAGATCGCATTGCTCATGCCATAAGATGGATGACCACCATACATGAGAAGGAACCCGAGTCACACGGGAGGGAGAAAATCTTCGTGGCGACAAAAAGTTTCTGGAAATTACCTTCAGCATCTCACTGACAGATCCTTTTGTTCTCTGTAATGTATGTATATTTCTTTCCGTTTCCCATTTTTCCTCACTTAAGCTTTAATATAATTCCTTGCGTCGAAGGGTGCAGCTTTCTTTCCTGTTCTCCTTTTGATTTATGACTTATATAGAGGTAGTTGTTTTAGAATGAGGAGGAAATTATAAAGCTGGAGAGACTTGTGCAGTTATATGTTACAATATGTTCAAATTATTAGTCTATTCTCTATATAGATTATTGTCCTGGAAACTAAGAAGTTCAATATTTTACACTTGTCCAAGTTGTACCATTACTAAATTGCACTTTGTTTTGTTTTAAGAACAATGGGAGAGGTTCAAAAGTGAACCAAAAGAATGAACTTTTTAATGAACCTACTAAGACATTAAAAAATTGATCCGTAATTTCTTGTTATAATTGGTCCGCGCCAGCGGCAATGGATAATTTTTCAATCCCCCCGCTGGCGCGGACCAATTACAACAAGAAATTCAGGATCAATTTTTTATATCTTAGTAGGTTCATTAAAAAGTTCATTCGTTTGGTTCACTTTTGAACCTCTCCCTTAAGACAATTATATCTTTTTGTGGCAATGAAGGTACTATTCAAACCTTTGACAGATTTAAGATTGCACTTTATTTCGCAACTTTTCTTTTATATAATGAACACAAATGACTATTCAAAAAACATAAAATAAAAATGAACACAAACGATGAAACTCATGCACCATGCATATTAGTTTTCCTTCTCACTAATGAAATTGATGCATGGAATCACGCTCAGTAAACTTCATGGAGATAGCATTGTCCGGGTTTTCCAACCAAGTGAATATGTATTAGTTAAAGCCCAGTAAGTTGTGAGAATGTAAATGGTGATAGTGATGGTGCTGCTGCTGGTGATTTAATCTACTAGTAAGTCTCGATTTATATTATTGACAGTTATAAAGCAGTTGCAAGCATATCTATATATAATAATAATAATAATAATAATAATAATAATAATATCACGAAATGCTGCCAATTTTTGTTGCTCGACTAAGATTGAGAGTTGGTATCGAGTTTGTCTTAGTATAATCATTCGGACGAGCTTATAGCTCAGTTGCAAGTGCAACTCTCTATACGTTAGAGGTTGCGGGTTCAAAACTTCACAGGAGTTTTATTGTGTAATTTGAAAAAAAATGAGTTTACCCTTTCTTAGCTCCCTTCGAGGCAATATTATCTACAGCTGGCCCACTAGGGAAAAAAATGGTATTTGACGGAACTAGAGCGCAACCAAGTCTTCGTTATGATTGCATGAAGGTGATGGAATGCTTGATTAGTGATTGGAATAAAGTTATAATATAAGGAAGAGACTTGGACCTTAGTTTCCTCCAAAAAAAAAACTATCTGGAAAACAAAATGTTGGCCATTAAAATACCCACACAAGTTACTTCCAACTTATTCAAACAATATTCTTTTTCTACTAAAGATCATAATGCAATTTATTGAAATGCATTATTAATGCTGGATGCATGTACTTTACAAATGGCTTCAAAGCATGTTGTAGATTTTCAGTTATATCTCTAGACTTCATTTTGCCTAAACCTGTGCGATGCCTTTTCATTTTAAGAAATTGTCAATATAAAATATTTATCAGATGCTATACAGGCGTTCGGCTAAATATACAAATTTATCATATGCTACAGGCGTTCGGCTAAAACTAGTGTCATCGTGGCACTTCAAATATTATGCAACCAAAGAAAAAAAAAGAAGAAGCTCACAACGCATTTGAAGTGTTGAGAGAGAGTCCCAACTTGTGCAGATGGTCGGTTATTTTTTCACGAAGGATTGATTTTTTATTGCCTTACCCGGTTGGTAAATGCATGTCGGTCTACTCCAGAGGTGACTTGTGTGTCAAATGGTCAATTGTATGTTGTTGCATTAACTAATAAATTCTTTAAAAATCTATTTATATATGATCAGTTCAAATGATAATCTTATTAATATCTTAAATTCATAAAATTTTTAATCAATTAATAATAACTCCAATAGATACTGTTACACTTATTAATGTAAATAAGTGTAACTGTATTTACATTAATTAGTGTAATTGTAGCTATATTCATGTATCTACATTAATAATTGTAGGGGTGGTAAACGAACGAATATGGTGCGGATACCATGCTATCCATATCCGTATCCGCTATATGGATGCACTATCCGTATTCGTATCCGTCCGGATAATAAAAACAATTATCCATATCCGTATCCTCTCGAGTTATTTAATTTCAGATAGTATCCGTATTCGTTTACGTTGTTTGTCCGTTGCAATAAATACTAATTTTGAAATTAACTAAAATTCATATTGAATAAAAATTAAACGATCAAAGTCCAACCTTTAATGTTCAATATTGAATATAAACTTTTAGTAGAGTTAATAATAATAATAATAATAATAATAATAATAATAATAATAATAATAATAATAATAATAATAATAATAATAATAAAGGTTGTCGTCATTGCCAAAACCAACATCTCCAAAACTCATACGTCTCCAATCTCCTCTAATATTAAAATAATTCCAATCAATTGTGTGTTACAATTTCAGAATAAAATCAATTGTGTATTTTACGATTTAAGATAATTGTGTTCCAATCAACAATTGTGTCACTTTGTGTGCGCGCGTGTGTAGTTGTTCAGTGTGTAACGGACGAATGGTGGTCGTGTGTGTGTAGGAATGGTTGTGTGTGGAGGTGGCTATTTGTATAGTTGTGCATGTGTGTGTGTGTAGTTGCGCGTGTGTGTATTATGGTGTGTGTTTGTGTGTGATGGGGGTGAGAGAAAGAGGATGGGGGTGAGAGAAAGAGGAGGGGGGGTGGGGGGGATACTTTCTAAATGGAGGAGGAGGTGCGCCGCTAGGATGGAGGAGGGAGGATTATGTGAAGAAAATAGAAGAAATGGCAAGTTAGGGCTTTGAATATTGCTTTGTGAGGTGGGTGTGGGTGTGGGTTTTGTTTTGTTGTTTAATATTTTGTTTTATTATTATTTTTTACTTTTTGTTGTCTTAAACCATTTAGAAAAAGTTTCTTTTTTTTTCTATTCTTTATTTTAATAACTTTTAAGCTTTTTATTTCTCTTTTTATTTTTTAAAAAGTATTTTTTTTCTCAACCTTTTTGTTAAATGAGTGGTCAACATTTATATTATATATTTACATTTTACATATAATAATAAATATTATGTATAGTAACTATATATAACTAATATTAATAATAATTTAATATTAAATACAATACGGATATGAATATCCGAAAAAACAGATATTCACAAATATGAATACTCTACCTTGAATACGGATTATCGGTGTTGGATACACTTACTATCCGTACCCGTATCAATTTTTTCGGATATTTCGCACTATACATATTCGTATCCATATCTGTTTTTTCGAATATATATCCGCAAAATTCGGACTCCGATACCAAACGAATTCGGATTTTCAATTATCCATTTACACCCCTAAATAATAGTTGTGACACACGTGGACTTATTGAAAAAACTGTTTTTATTTTGTCCTTATCGTTAATTTCTAAAGAGTCTAAGGATTTATCACCGTGTTTCCTTCGTATGTTTGGTGACATTTTTTAATTTGTTCCAGGTTTAGCTATCAACTTAGTAAGAATAACATTTTTGAGCCCCTTCTTTGTGTATTGAAACATATTTGGAAACATTAAAATGCAATAGATTCAAATATCCTCATTAGCCAATGTCGAAATTTTTTTATGCTGCCAAAAATTGTGATTTTCCTTTTAAAAGTTGCAATTAAAAAATGGAAAAGATAGACTATAATTCTACTCTCTTTCGTTTTTACTAAAGATATATAAAAAATGCGTAAAACTTGGAACCAAATCTAAGACGATTTTTAAAATATGTAATGAACGAGAAAAAAATTCGATAATGTCCATTCCGATCAAATCAAGCCATGACAGTTTAAATTTAGCTTAATTGGCTATAAATTAGACATGTCTTAATTACAACCAAGGTTTTGCTACTTCCCTTCCCTTTCTGGCAGAGGGAGTCTTAATCAGGAGGGGGCCTTAGTTGCTTTTTAGTTCCTTAGCACCGGAAAAAAGGGTTAGGTGAAATGAAAAATGCAGTGTTTAGGGTGTAAACGGATATTTGAAAATTTTAATTTGTTCGGTATTCAAATTCATTTTTGCAGATATTTATCCCAATAAAAATCCAAAAGAGTTGATTCGGATACCACTTTTAAATATATGAAAAAAATGATACGAATACAGATACATATACTAAGGTATCAGTCACGGATAATCAGTATTCAAACGGAACTATCAATATTTACGATTATCCGTATCTGTTATATTATTCATTTTATACTATATTAATTATATATACATTTATAATTCAATTATCCTGATGATTTTGTGCAAACAATTTAAACTATTCATTATTTAAAGTATAAATATAATAAAGAAAATTATATTTCTTTATCTCATGTCACTATTTTACATTGGTTTCTTACACACTATGTCACCATTTTATATCTGTTGTCTTATTGTCTAAAGTTACTATAACTCTTGATATTATCCCATTGGGTTGATATATTCCCAACTAGGGGTGGTAAACGAGCGGATACGGATCGAATACCATGTTTTCCATATCCGTATCCGCTATCTGAATGTACTATCCCTATCCGTATTCGTATCCGCCCGGATAGTTAAAACAACTATTCATATCCGTATCCGCTCGGATACCTCGGATTCGGATAATATCCGTATCCGTTTACATTATTTAGCCATCGCAAAAAATAACAATTAAAATATCCAATCCAAATAAATATGTAACAAAATCATCAACAATTATAGATTCCATAATAATAGTATCATTCCATAATGATAATATGGCTTAAAGTCATCCATACTTTACAACTAAAGAAGCTTAAAGCCATCAAAAAAAAAAATAACAGTCGCATTCCATGATAGCATTCCATGACAGTAGAAATAAATATGCACCTTTTAGATTAATCAAATTTATTGAGAATGATAACCTCATGGACCTTTTGTCTTCAAAACATACTGATATTTTTATTTTAATATGTATACATTTTTATTTTGTATATAATATACATGTTGTAAATTTCAGTTCTCATTACAATCAAAACCACCTCTTTACTTTTTTGTTTCTCTCTTACCATCTCTTTACTTTTATGTTTCTCTCTTACATTCTATTATGTTTCTCTTTTACATTCTTTTCTGTTTCTCTCTTACATTTATTAAAATTAAGGAAACTAATGAACAACCACATGGGAGTTTCTTTTCTCTTATTTTGTACGAAGGAGAAATGAAACGAAGTTATTTTTTTTAGTGGAGTATATGTTCTTTAGTCGGTGTATGTTGTGTGTGATAAGGTGTATTGTAATTTAGTGTAACTCCATGATAATATACACAATTAAATAATAATACGTGACATTTTATAATATACCCAATAAAACAATAACTTTATGGTATTTTTGTTTTGAGTGGAGTATGTGTTTATTTTGTTTTGGGAATAAACAATTAAGATTTGTTTTAATATTATTTTATTAGTAATACTAATACTAATATTATTAGTAACATTTTAAACATATGTTTAACGGATACGGATATCGGGTAAAACGGATATCCGATAAAATGGATACTCCGCATCGGATACGGATTATCCGTGTCGGATACTAGTACTATCCGTATCCGTATCCGTTTTCTCGGATATTTTTAAAGAGTATCCATATTCGTATCCGTTTCCATATTTTCGGATAAATATCCGCAAATTCGAATTCGGATATTGGACGGATGCGGATTTTCGAATATCCGTTTACAGCCTTATTCCCAACGATTCATATATAGTGGTCTTGCCAATGTAGTGTAGTTGAACCAACCCAATGTTTTTTCCTTTATATGTTCACTAAAATAATTCTCATTGACTCGATATTATTTGTTTTCCTTATAAATAAAAGAAATATTTTAAAAGGAAGAAGACTTAAATGGTATAATCAAATTGCTGTTTATACCTTCAATGTTGGACACCTAAAAGGTATTAATAATTTTCTTGCAGATTATCTTAGCAAGAATTTTACTAAACAGGTGGATTAACAATTAGATTTAAAATCTTTTACAGAAATGAAAGATCCTAACAAAGGGAAATAAATGCAAGGAGAATGGGTTACCATTGCCAAAAGGCAAAAACCTCAAACACTGCTTTGTCTTCAATTACACAACCTAAACCAATGCCTATGTATGTTGTTTGCTAGTGGAGGCCAACCATGCATCTATTATACTTGGTTTCAATGCCATACCCAAATTGATGGGTATCCAGGCGCATATCATAAAAAATATGACAATATGAATGAAGCATTGCTGGATGCAACAACTTGCACCACCACAGTTAATTCACCAGTTTTCAAAACTTCAAAAATAGGAAAAACCTCCTATCGCAGAAGTAATTTTTTTTATAATCCTGGAATTCCCCCCAAAATATATGTTCCTTTAAATGAAACATGGAAATTACATATTTTTTATTAAAAAATATGAGTCTTTGGGTGAATAGAATTGCTGAACAATCAACATTTCTTGAGAAATTTAAAAAATCTTATTTTTCATGTTTTAAAACAATTAAATTATGAAAATGAAGAATTCTCTCTAAAAAATGAACACTTTTTAGCATCTATAAACCTGCTGGAAAATGATTTTCATGACAAATTTTTTAATACTATTCGTTGAATTTGTTTATTCGAAAAAGCGAAACAACTTATGCCTAGACCTATATTTCAATTAATAATTCTTTCAAAAATTGGTCAAAAGGTAAAAAGTTTATTAATCCAATTTGCTGATGGTCGTAACACATTTGATGATATCCCAAAATTACACTTATTGGAAAAAGACAATACGTGGGTTATCGAAGCAATTGAATGGGGATTAGTAAACAAACTAATCTTCCCAAGTCTTTTACCAACACAATTTTCTCTTTTACCTATAATAAAAAAAATGATTTATCATGTCACTAAAAAGTACAAATACACTAAGGGTCCGTTTGATAGGCTGACAAATGTGACAAATGGTGGCAAATCACAAATTTCCCACTATTTTGTGTGTTTGATGACCATTATTTGCCATGAAAATTTTTTCATGAATACCCATGTTCACATACAAATTTGCCATCATTTTTTCACTTTTGTTGGCAAAATTTTCTTACCTATATAGCAAAGTAAAATTTCCCCAAAAATTTGCCATCTTTTTTAAAAATATTTAAAAAACTATTTTTTGTTTGTTAAAACTTTTTTTTAAAGAATCATTTTTTTCCATAATTTTTTTTTTGTTGTTATAAATGTTTTTCCGTTAAAAAATGTTTTTGTTTTGTTAAAATCGTTTTTATTTTGCTAAAAACTGTTTTTTTTTCTTCATATAAACTGTTTTTTCGGTTAAAAACTGTTTTTTTGTTACAAGTGTTTTTTCTTAAAAAAAAATTGTTCTAAACTGTTATTTTGCTAAAAGTGTTTTTAAACTTTTTATTGTTAAAAACTGTTTTTCTAAATAAATGTTTTTTTCCCGTAAAAATTATTTTTTTTTTGTTAAAAACTGTTTTTCCGTTAAAAAATGTTTTTATTTTGTTAAAATCGTTTTTTAAACTATTTGTTTGTTAAAACCGTTTTTATTTTGTTAAAACTGTTTTTTTCATTGAAATTGTTTTTTTTGTTAAAAATTGCTTTTTTGTTACAACTGTTTTTCTTTAGAAAAAAAATCGTTCTAAACTGGATTTTTTTTGTTCAAAGTGTTTTTATTGTTAAAAAGTATTTTTCTAACTAACTGTTTTTTCCCGTTAAAACTGTTTTTTTTTTTTCTGTTTAAACTGTTTTTTTTTTGTTAAAACATTTTTGTTTTTGTTAAAAAAAAATTCTGAAAAAACTATTTTTTTATTAAAGCTTTTTATTTTATTAAAAACTGTTTTTTATTCATAAACTACTTTTTATTCTAAACTGTTTTTTGTTTTTATTTTCCATTAATACTATCAAATAACCCACTTTTGCCACCTAGAAAATTGATCCCATCAAACAACCTTATGTGGCAAATTATAGGATTTGCCCTCACAAATTTTGCCATGACAAATTTTATTATAGAAAAATTTGTCATGCTCTTCATTTGCCCAATTTTGTATCAAACGGCCCCTAAATATTTAACTTTTAATATTAGCACTACAATTGCATATAGGAATAGAGAATGATTTTTCCAACCATATCAAATTTGGCATCTCATAGCAACTGAGAATTATGAATTTGATGGAACTAACAAAAATAATTATGATCACCAACCAATTGATTTTCTATGTACAAACCAATACTGGATAAAGAGTCTAATTAATATTTTCAATTAGACTCGTCAATTTACTGTGAAACTTCAAGTTCATGTTAACATATGGAAGAAGGATTTTTATGTCAGATCTTCCTTCAGATTATCCAATTTCTACTAAACAACAAGCATAAGTAGTTAAGATTCTACAAAATCTCAAGAATAAAAATAACTTAGATATTCCCTATGAGCTTTTAAACGATACAAAAGAATATGAAACAACTCAATTGCATCCTAATATTCGAAATCTAGTTGTCAGTCTCTCACTGGACTCAGTTGGAGAAGCCAACCTCATCAACATGATGGAAGGTCTAAGAGAAATAATATTTTTTGATCACAATTGGACGACTGCAGTACCATCCATCACATGACAGGTGGTTCAAGAAAAAGACAAATGAAGATACCACCAAAAGAAAAATATTTGGACATAAATTAACGGCCTTACCAAAATGTCTACTTTATTAAAGTGTACTTTTTTTGTCATTTTCCTTCTTTGTTAAAAGTAAACAAATAATTTTTACTTTATGTTATTTTCCTTCTCTGTAAATTAAAAATAATGTAATTTGTTTTGGTGTCCGGAGTCGAGAGGATTCCAAGATTGTATTATAAATAGGGTGTATCTGTGGCCGTGAGGAGATAAATCTCTAGCCATTTTAACTTTGTCTTTTCACTATTCCACATACTCACCTCCTCCTTTCCCGTGTTTTTCTCCTTTCCTAAATTTTTTTCCTCCTCAATTATTGTACATCTTCCGTCTTTGTAAAATTTCAAGCAGTAATAGAGATCTTTTCTTCCTCAATTATTGTGCATCTTCCATCTTTGTAAACTTTATAGATACACCTATAGCGGTTTTAGTATTGGACAAAATATTTACTAATCCGCTTAATGCTATCAGTGGAGGAATGCAATCCAATTTAGTTAATGGAGTTATTTGGTTTAACATAAAACCAAATTTATTTATTTCTATAGACGATCTAACTATTCAACATTCTGCGAAAATAAAAATTCAAACTAAAGAAATAGGAATGAAAAACACTTTCAAATATTGGTCAAAACATTGAAAAACAATTCATGAATTGACTAAGCTAGCACAAACAACAATGCATTTTATCGATAAAAATATAATCGCAATATTTGAACCAAGGCCATTTGATTCAACAATCCAACCAATATTGACGAATTGGAAAGATCTCAAGGTACTCAAAGAATGGATCCTATCTCAAGTAACAGAAGAACCTAAAAAAATAACAAAACAGTGTTGAACACCAAGTTTTCGATAATAATGTTTACTTTAAAAATGAAAACACTCAGTGACAAAAGAATTTTCCTGCCACCAATTGGGAAAAAAATAAAAGTTAAAAATCCTTTAAAAGGAGAACCTAGCAATAACAACTAATGCAATGAAAAATGTACAAATTCTAATATTACTAGGAACAAACTATACAAAAGACAAGACTAGTAAATCAAGTCAACTATATCATTTTCAAATAGGAAAAAAAGAAATTATTTTTTCTCCAAAATCCATGGGAAGGAATGATATAAATATGCATTAGGCTATTTTAATTTTGCTCAATATAAACAATATAGTCTATGTACCCAAATTGATACACGAGCAACAATTAACTCTTGTAGACCCAATGCTTTACCGCCCAAAAAGTGGATAAAAATGAAAAATCCGATAGCTGTAACAGGCACAAATGGAACACAAAGTTATATTACTCTAAAATCCAATCGAGTAGCTATTTAGTTTAATGAAAAAATATTTAGTATTCCAAAATTTTATATTTCCCTAAAGGGGGCGGTGATTTTATTCTAGGAAATATTTCTATTTTCAAATACTTACCAATGCCCTAAACACCAGATCAATTGGTTTAACTTTAAATAAAGAAGTAATGAAAATCCCTCTATTACAATACCATAAATGTAAGTGCAAAAAGTATTTATCTTCTGTAAGAAAAGGAGATATGACACCAATAATTAAGGTCTTGGAAGAAAATAATTGGCAATACACTATTTTAAAAGATAATTTTAGTAAAAATTCACTAAAACGTTGGGATAAAAGCCCAAGATATTTTAATCTCAAATTAAGACAGCCTAATATTATTATTCGAGTTAAACCTATGATTTACACTCGAGAAGAAATTGATGAATTTGATAATCAAATCAAAGAATTATTAGTAAATAAACTTATTGAAGAAACCGTGAGTCCACATTCTAGTCCTGTATTTAAGGTAAGAAACCATGGTGATATCAAACGAGAAAAAGTTTGAAGGGTCATTAACTACAAACGTCTAAATGCGCAAATAGAATCGGATGGCTATTTTATTCCAAGAAATGATGTTTTAATTAATCAAACTAAAGGAAAACAAATATTAAGTAAATTTGATTGTAAATCTAGGTTTTAGCTCTCAAAACTAAGTGAAGAATCAAAATCAGTAACAATATTTAGTACGCTTAGAGGTCACTACCGATGGACAATAATACCTTTTGAACTCATTATAGTACCACAAGTTTTCCAGAGATGGGTTGATAAAATATTTAAAGACCTTAAAAATTTTTGTGTTATATATATCGATGATATTCTTGTCTTTTAAAAAACAATTGAATACCATAAGAAACATTACATGAAAAATTTCAAAAACAAAAAATTATCCTATCTCCAAAGAAAATTGAAGTCGAAAACATAAATTAGGTTTCTTGGAATAATTCTTAACCAAGATGGGATACAAATACAAGGTCACATATCTCTAAAATAAGATATTTTGATGAAAATGTTCAAGGTAAAAAACAATTACAATTTTTCGTAGAAATCCTTAACCGTGTCAGAAATTCATACAAGTATTATCTAAAAAAGAACTACCTCTATTGAAAAACTTAAAAAGAGTGATATATTCATCTGATCTAATAATGACACAATATTGGTAAGAAAAAATGATATTCTTGTAAACTGCCCTAAAGTGTATTTTCCTCAAGAAGGGAATAAATTAATTCCAAAAACTACTGCTTCTCATTATTGTCGGGGATGTGTCCTTAAAGAAATTTTATTATAATATTGGACACAATCCAATTTCAATACTCTAGGTGTCCGTGGTAAAAAACCAATAACAAAAAACATTCGAAAAGAAGAATTAATATGGTCATAAAATTCAGGTAAATTCAAACCAAATGAATTAAACTACATTATTTTTGAAAAAGAATCGTTAGCATTCAAGCTCGCAAATATAAAATTTCATATCTCCTTAGCTACAGGATATTTTATTGTCAGAACTGGTAATCAATAAGTTAAAGATTTTCTTATAAATAAAAGAAATATTTTATAAGGAAGAAAAATTAAATGGTATAATGAAATTGTTGTTTATACCATTGAAGTTGAACACCTAAAAGGTATTAATAGTTTTCTTGAAGATTATCTTAGCATAATTTTTGTTGAAGATCACTAAACAAGTGGGTTAGCAATTAGATTTAAAATCTTTTCCAGAAATAGAAGACCTTAACAAAGGGAAAGAAATTCAAAGATAATGGGTTACCATTGTCAAAAGGTGAAAACCTCAAACAATGCTTCGTCTTCAATTACACAACATAAACCAAGACCTATGTATGCTGTTTTTGCTGAACGCATCTACTATAATTAGATTCAATGCCATACCCAAATTTATGGATATCCAGGAGCATGTCATAAAAATATGACAATATCAACGAAGCAATTGCTTATTGGGATTGTTGGATTCAACAAATTGTATCACCACAATTAATTAATGAGTTTTCAAAACTTCAAAGATAGGAAAAACCTCCTCTCGCCGAAGTAATTTTTTTTTATAATCATGAAATTCCCCAGGAAATATATTTTCCTTTAAATGAAACATGGAAAGCACACATTTTTAATAAAAAAACAAAATTTTAGAAAAAATATGAGTCTTTTGGCAGATAAAATTGCTGAACAAACAACACTTCTTGAAAAATTTTAAACATGGTTTTCAAGTTTTAAAACAATTAAATTATGAAAATGAGGAATTACCTTTTGAAAAATTAACATTTTTCTAGCATATGTAGACCTACTAGAAAATTATTTTCCTCATAAATGTTTAAATACTATTCGTAGAATTTTTATTTCAAAAAGCAAAACAACTTATACCTAGACCTTTATTTCATTTGTAAATTCTTCTAAAAATTGAAGATCAGCATTAAAAGATAAAAAGTCTTTTAATTAAATTTGATGATGGTCTTAACACCTATGATGATATTCCAAAATTAAATTTCTTTGCAGAAGATAATATGTGGATTGTCGAAGCAATTGAATGGGGATTAGTAAACAAACTAATCTTTCCAAGTCTTCTACCAAATTTTTTTCTCATTTACATATGATGATCAAAACAATGATTTATCATGTTACTATATATATATATATATATATATATATATATATATATATATATATATATATATACACACACACACACTAAATATTTGACTTTTCATACTAGCATTACCATTGCACGGAGGAATAAAGAAAGATTCTTCCAATAATAACAAATTTGGCATTTTAGAGCAACTGAGAATGGCGAATTGGATGAATTGACAAAAATATTTACGATGACAAACCAATTGATTATCTATGTATAAACTAGTACTAAATAAATATTCTAATTAATATTTCAAATAAGGATCATCAGTTTTATTGTGAACAAAACTTCAAGTTCATGGTAACATATGGAAGAAGGATTTTTGTGCTAGATCTTCTTTTCGATGAATACAATTTCTACTGAATAACAGGAAGAAGTAGTTGAGATTCTATAAAATCTCAAGGAAAAAAATAACTTAGATGTTCCATATGAAATTTTAAATGATGTATAAGAATATGAAACAACTCAACTGCATCCTAATCTTCAAAGTCCAGTTGCCAATCTATCACTGGATTCAGTTGGAGAAGCCAACCTCATCTACATAATGGAAGGTTGAAGAGATATAAAATTTTTCTATCACCATTGGACTATTGCAGTACCATCCAACACTCGGTAAGTGGTTCATAAAAAGACAAATGAAGATGCGAGCAAAAGAAAAATATTTTGACATAAATTAACAACTTTACCCAAAAGTATACTTTATTAAATTATACTTTTTTGTCATGTTCCTTCTTTGTTAAAAATAAACAAATAATGTTTACTTTATGTCATTTTCCTTATCGGTAAATTAAGTAGTTAGTAGTTTATTTTTGTTTTTCTAAGTCCATAGGATTCAAGATTCTATTATAATTAGGGTGCATTGTAACACCCCTGATTTTACACGCCTAGTTAATCAAGCCGGACACAAAATAAATGGAGCGCTAAAATAATTTATATCATTCTCAGCATCAATAGTAAACAAAACTATAGTAATAAAAAACCATCCACCATAAAAACTTAATGAAGGATGATAGTAAGAACAACTAAACTAAAATAACTGAAACTCTAATAACTTAATCCTCTATTTTAAATCTTTTCTATACAAATGTCTCAATTGAAATAAAAATAACACAACAGTATCCTCCTCTGAAAAAAACTCTTGAATACAAATGACTATTACAATGAACCAATGACTCCTACTCTAAGGATACCGAGTTGGATCTCCACAACTGCAAGTATGATCGCTCAGCCATGCTAAACCTATATATAATAATAATAATAATAATACCTGTGCGGGAAAAACATTTATAAATTTGGGTTAGATCCCTAAAGTTGTAAGAAATATCTTCAATATCAACAATGTAAATCATGTGACTCATTTATAATAACCATATAACCCCTCAACACTCACATGAAATGAATACCTCACCTCTCATATAGGGCAAGTACTGCGATCATGCCCCAACCCAAGGCATATAACTTTACTAAGAGTCTTTATCTCTAGACTAATAAGCAAATAACTGATAAACGAATGCAATAGGGATGTAACTAAATACACATGTACATAATATAGCCTAATATCCCAATATTTTACTTATTTAGGTTCTCACGATCTCTTAACGTAACATTTACTTTGTCTTAACATCTTAATTAACAAGATTCATCACTAAACTATATCGTATGTACTCAATACGATCCCATACTACTCCCATTCATGTTATCCGAAAGATAAGACACACACAATCTCACAACAAGCGCACAATGTGACATAGACCTTAGATCAAAGTGTTTATCATCGGAATAATGTCGTAAAAACGTATATAAGTTTCGTAACAACCATACGAAGGCATCTACCTTTAGGGAACCGTTTCGTGCTTCTATTGATAAACCCACATGAGTCCTTTTACCTAACAGATTTCCAAACAAATATGTACACAAATATAGGAACGAGGAATCAATACGCAATCACAACACCGGGTAGTCCCTTACCAAAACTCGACCGATGGATTAGGTTATTAACCTATCTCATCATAAAGTATAGACTGAATGAACGTATGATCAAAATATATTATCATTCAATCCCACACCTATGACTACAATCAATATCACTCAATGGATCACGACTCTCACTCATGAAAGGAGAACCAATTGAACATGTGAAACTGACCTCCACAAAACCTTGCTTTAACAGCCAGGCATGTGGTACGCGGTCACAACCACTTAAATCCAAACTCTTACCGATAGATTTACCATGAGTAACATGTATGTTCACATAAGCACATAATCTATATACATATATACTCAATATATATTAATATATGATAACACATACTTTCACGTGTACCCAAATCATCCTAATCCCCGGACTCCGGATTATCAAATTAATTACGATTTGTTATCTCTCAAAACCATATAAAAAATATACTATAGAGTAGGATACCACACCAAATTATCCCAATCCCCAAACATAGGATTGTTCATTATGTTCTTAGGCTTATTAACTCTCAACCCTTATTGTATCCAACTTGTAATTTATTACGTCTCTAAACCATGAGCATATATATATATATATATATATATATATATATACACACACACACACACACACTCTCTCTCTCTCTCTCTCTCTCTCTCTCTCTCTCTAACCACATACAAATATGTCTCCTCATTTAATAACTAAGTTATTCTCACGCCCTATAATCTCTCAAAACCTGAATCAACCTCCAAATACTTTAGTTCGTTACTCTCCAAACTCAATACATACATACTGCTATAGGATATCGCTCCTTACGCCTTTAACCAATTAAACCCAATCCTAAAATCGGATGGCACTAAATAGTACTAAAGTTTTATTATCTAACCTATGTAACTATTTTCAATAATAACCAAGTCTAATCTCTCAATAAATAAGTTAAATAACCTTAAAAAAATCCTGATCCAAAATCACTAAATAAGAATTTCAGCCTTGCACACCATTGATAAAATATTCATATGAAATGCATAAAAAGTCCAAAAAAATATAAAACCAATGCTATGGCTTTCGTAATTTAATTATCTATAATTATGAGGGGTCGAGTGATCGAGCCTTAGGGACAATCAATTGAGGTTACCTGTACGAGGGACCTTCTCCTTCATTACAGGATTTGACCTCCAAAACCTCAATTAAAGCTTCTCTAAGCTCCCAAATCAGATTGAAAACCCAACCAAACTTCAACCTAACTACTAGGTTATGATACTAAACACATTTCAACAATGATTCAAAATCAAGACCACCAAAAACATGAATTAATTCATCAAGTTCATACTCTTAACCTAGTTCATCATTAACATGAAAAAAGGGTCCAATTACTTTACGATTACAGATTCAGTCTACAAATTAACAATGGCTTTTACTTAATATCATAATTAAACCCAAAAACATGAGTTCTGTTCCATATTTACACATCCACAACGTTCAATTACATATTCTCTCTATAAAAGTACAAGTCCTCAATGCATAGGCAATTAATTCAAATTCTAATTAACCTATATATACAAACATAATTAAGACTAATTAAATCTATCCCTAAGTATGCATTCTAAACCCATATTAACATAGAAAAACATTTATTCTAAATAATTTACAGATTTAAAAGTATATTGTAAGAGATTTCTTGCCTAAAATAACGAACGTTGAATCCTATGCGCTTTGATTCCTTATTCTTCCTCCTTAAAGTTCCTCCTAAGTTCTCCCCATTATCTAGGGCTGTTAGGTAGACGTAGCAACGGGTCGCGTCGAGTCATGCTCGTGTCGATTTTTATTAGGCTCGGGTCTTATCCATTTCGCGTCTAAATAAGTGACTTTTTTATCATGTAAAAAAAATCATATTCAAACCCGACCCGTTATCTTAACGTGTCATGTTCACCCGTTATTACCCATTAAGATAATAAATTATTTTGAATCGTATATAAGTTGACATATTAGCTCATTTTTAAACATAATTAAACTCATTAATTCACTGATATTACTAACTCTCTCATTTAGTAAAATTTTTTATGATTAAATTAACATTAAACATAAACTCTTTATAAGTCCCAATACTATATCTTATTAGTTTAAATTAATGGGTCTTAATGGGTGAAGGGGGTCAAACACTAACCTGACCCATTAATTATCGCGTCTTATCGGGTTGGCACTGATTTGATCCCATACCATTAAGGGTTCACCCATTAACTTATAACTTCATTTTGGTTCATGTTGTGTTCAAGTGCCGTGCCTCATTTTTCCAGGTCTACACTAGGGTTTGTTTTTAAAGTGTAAAGTGATTAATTAATGAGACTTAAATCTATTAAATGCCTCTTATTTTCGCACCACTACATAAAGCCTATTTTTGAGCCCCTAAATGGACCAGAAATACTACTTGGAATAACCAAAACTTAGTCTAAGGGTATATCTACCCCCGGTCCCAACTTAAGATGATAGAAATATATAATTGGGTTTGTGTATCACTCTAGAGTATGATCCAACAGGTTACACCTCATAGCTCACGATAAAACCTTGCAATGTAAATTAAAATACACAATTATTTATTATACGCATAATACATAGTCCAATATCGTATAATTAATTTCACCAATTAATTAAGTACAACACACGATACAAAACCACATCACATAAAAATTTAATTACCATCTAAATTATTCATTTTGATTATTACCCAATCACACAAGTAATAATTTAACCCATTTAAAAATTTATTCCCACTTAATAAATAATATGTATATGCACAAAAATACAGGGCATTACATGTATCTGTAGCCAAGAGGAGGTAGATCTCGACCCACTTTAACTTTGTCTCTTCACTTTTCCACCTACTCTCCTCCTCCTTTCCCATGTTTTTCTCATTTTACTACTTTTGTTTTCTTCCTCAATTATTGTACATCTTCCATATTTGTAAAAGTTAAAGAAATAATATAGATATTTTCTTCCTCAATTATTGTTCATCTTCCATGTTTGTAAAATTTATGGATACACCTATAATGGTTTTAGTCTTAGACAAAAGATTTACTAATCCTCTTAATGCTACTATTGGAGGAATACATACCAATTTAGTTAATATAAAGCCAAATTTCTTTATTTCTATAAACGATCCAAATATTCAATATTTTGTCAAAATAAAAATTTAAATTAAAGGAATAGGAATGAAAAATACTTCTAAAAATTTGTCAACACAGTGGGAAAAATCTAATAATTGACTAAACTACCACAAACGACAATGCATTTTATCGATAAAAATATGATCAAAATATTTGAATCCATGCTATTTGATTCAGCAATCTAACCAAGATTGATGAATTGGAGAGATCTCGAGGTACCCAAAGAATGGATCCTACCTCAAATAACCAAGGTTCTAAAAAACGCGGGGCGTGATCGAGGCGTGGAGGCCAAGCCTTAAGCCTTAGAAGCCTAGGCGGGCCTTGGCGTAAAAAGGCGTGAAAAGGCGTTTAGGTCTTTTTAATGTATTTTAATATTTTTTAACCATAACAAGGCTATTAAAATACTAAAATTGTACATATCATAAAAATATGTCTGAATATTTGTAAATAAAAATACTATTTGATTATTTTGGATGAGATAATGGTCCGGTTTGTAAAAAAATCTTTAAAAGGCGATATCGTTTCACTAAAGCATTGTTGTTCTTAGAGAAAAAGTACACCTTAAGGGTTTTATCAAGAATAAGGCGTCAAAATCTTAAGGCGGGGCGTTTCTCCCAAGCCTCAAGCCTAGGCGGTTTTTTTTAGAACAGTGCAAATAACAAAAGAACCTTAAAAACAACAAAACAATGTTAAACTCCAAGTTTCTGATAATAATGTTTACTCTAGAAATAAAAACAGTCAATGGCAAAAGATTTTTTTTGATAATAATTGGTAAAAAATTAAAGGCAAAAATCCTTTAAAAGGATAATCTAGAAATAGCAAAACTATTTCAATGAAAAATGTAGAAATTACAATATTATCAGGAACAAACTATCAAAAAGATGAGAATATTAAATCAAGTCAAATATATCATTTCCCAATAGGAAAAGAAGAATTTTTTTCCTCCAAGCGATGGAAAGAAAAGATATACTTATGTATTAGTATATGTTAATTATGTTTGATATAAACAAAATAGCCTATATACCCTAATTGATACATAAGCAACAATTAGCTCTTATAGACCCAATGCTTTACCGACAAAAAAATGGACAAAAATAAAAAAATCCAATTGCCGTAGTAGGTAATATAATATTATATTACTCTAAAAGCCAAAAGTGTAGCTATTTGGTTTAGTGAAAATAAATTTATTATTCCAAAAATTTTGGTTTCCTTGAAATGCACGATGATTTTATTCTAGGAAATAATTATATTTCTGAATACTTACCAATGTCCAAAACATGGTAGTTATGTGGGCATTATTGGTTATATGCACTTTAAGATTTGTTATCAAATGGTGACAAGTGGATTAATTAATGGTCATGGGAAGAATTTTGAGGACAAAATTTCTTAAGGAGGGAAGAATGTAATAACTCGCATTTTTAATAATGGTTTAGATAATATTTGTGATTAAACCATGTTGGTTTTTATGCAGGGTAGCATTTTATTGAGACGATTTTTATGCATGGTAGCATAAGTCAACTTTGTGATGATGGTTGTCATCTTATGAGTTTCTCTAAAGGTAAGTGCTTAATGAGAATAGAAGTGGTGAATTTACGAGAGGGATTAGGTCAAGTGAGAATTGTTACATACTTGTGAGTGAACCTAAAATTGTGTGTTGATTAAGTTTGATTCTACTATTAAGTACTTTAAAGAATTCGGTAGTAAGTGATACATTCTTAGATATATGGAGTATTTGACTAAGTTTGATTCATGAAGCGAGGAAGGTATATATCTTGGTTATTAACAAGATAGATACGTGTATCGTGTTTATGACTTGAAAATCAAGAAGGTGATGGATACATACGATGTTATAATTGATTATGGTATCTAATGTGATATCACTTTGGATGATGAAGTTGAAGGTGAGATTTTAGACCCTAAGGATATTGAGAATTAGAGTGTTGAAGTAGGACAGTATATTATTCCTAGGAGGAATGACGAGGGAACTTCTTCCCAAAATAAGACTCAAGGAGAGAGAGGAGTTCCTAATTGGGTTCAAAGAGAGCATATACCTTCTAGTACCATAAGAAATCTCAAGAGTGGTGTGAGGACAAGAAATAAACTTCTTAATTAATTCAATTTTTAATGCTTCACATCTTAAATTAAACCTAAAAATGTAAAAGAGGCGCTAAAAGATGAGAATTGGATTGTCACAATGAAAGAGGTACTAAACCAATTTGAAAGGTTAAATGTTTGAAAATTGGTACATAGACCTCATAATAAAAACATCATAGGTACTAAATGGGTTTTAAAAAAGAAATTAGATTAACATGGTATAATTGTGAGAAATATGTTTAGGCTTGAAGATCAAGGCCATTCTGAAATAGAAGGTGTGAATTTTGATGAAACATTTTCCCTCGTTACAAATGTAGAGAGTGTTAGACGTTTGTTGGTCATTAGATGCTACATGAAATTCAAGCTATATAAAATGGATGTAAAGAGTGAGTTTCTCAATGTGGTTTTATATGAAGGGGTTAATGTCGAACAATCCAAAAGTTTTAAGGACCCTAAATTTTCCAATAATGTTTTGAGGCTCCATAAAGCCTTATATGGTCTCAAACAAGCTCTTAGATCTTGGTATGAGAGGTTGAGTGCCTATCTCTTGAAAAATGAGTAGAAGAGTGGATAAGACACTTTTTATGCTAAAATCTAGGGATCATATCCTTATATCTCAAATTTATTTTACTGATATTGTGTTAGGCCAATAGTTGGAAAATATGCTCATAGCTTTTCGAAGGAGATGAAGAATGAGTTTGAAATGAGCATGGTGGATCATTTAACATTTTTCCTTGTTTTACAAGTAAAATAAATGAAAAATTAGATTTTTATATCCCAAGCAAAGTATTATAAGTAGTTGGTCAACGTGTTTGGCATGGAATCATTAAAGCATGCTAACACACATATAGGAATTGATTCAAAATTGACCAAATATGAGAGCGGGAAAGATGTTTAAGATAAGTTGTATTAGATAATAATTAGTAGTTTTCTCTACCTTATCGTTATCCATCCGTATATATCATATAATATAGGAGTGTGTGCTAGGTATCAAGCAAAACCTAAAGAATCACACCTACAAGCGGTAAAAAAGATTATTCAATATGTAAGTGGAACTCAAAATATTAGATTGTGGTATACATATGATATAAATATATCACTTTATACATATTTGGATTCCGATCGGATAAGTGATTCCATTGATCGGAAGATCACATCAAATGGATGTTTCTTCTTTGGCACTTTAATGGTGTATCGGCTCTCAAATAAGTAAAATTCGATATCTTTGTTCACAGCCAAAGCCGAATACATTTTTGTGTGTTGTTTAAACTCAATTTATTTGGATGAAGAAAATAGTAAATGGCTACAGGTAGGCGCAAAGAATGATGTGTCACACCCCGCGTAATTTTGGCGTCGACCGCCACCGAAACTATGTCGGGCGTGAACTAATTAAAATATCATTCTTAGCATGAGACAGATATGAGACATAAATCAATCAATCCATAAGATAAATAATAATCAATTCCAATGAATAATAATACTATAAAACCATCACATGCTAAACTCCAATTAAATCCTATCTTCAAAATCTGAATTAATTTAAAATTTGAATAATCAACTGACTGTAAATACTCCGACTGAAATCTTTAAATAACTTTGGAACTGAAAGGCCCAACAAAACCCAAATGAAGTATCATAATAAAATACGACGAAAGGGAAAGTCTAAACTAAGTAAGCAGTAAATAAAAGCAACGCCAGCTGCACCTCCAAGAACTATCCGATAAATCCTATGCAACTACTCCAACACCAATACCTGAAAATTTTAGTCAACGCACGAGGTCAGAGCCCCGAGTATGAATACACACTACTCCCCTCAAATAGGTCCCGTGAACCCAGACAATAGCATTATATGCAATAAATATCATAATAGAGTATTTTAATTAAATAAATATAATTAAACGCGGGAAAGATAAATTACTAACCACCCCCAAATATTCTTATAAAAATCACACCAATATTATCCCATAACCCAAAGTGTGAATTTAATTAACTTAAACCAAACATCATTATTCTCACTTTTTATTATGGCGGTCCTCCCGCCCCGGGTGGTAATTTTCCCCAAAGTCTAACACTTCCCCTTGTCAAAACACCAACCGAATCCGTTTAAACTGTCGATCCCCCGCAATTTGACAAGGTTCCACACATAACACGACATAAATCGCTAGTCGACCCATTTAAACAGTTAGCCCCCGCACATTATGTCGCCATAAATTTTAATACCCGTTTTTATCTTAGGCATTAATTCTCATTTCCTCAATTTCTCAATTAACAAGTTACCCCACCATTTTAATCGATGTGAGATCCTCAAAATATCCCTTAGTCCCATACCTAAGGGTCCCCAAGTACATATACATCCTATCCTATGTATATGATGAATTACTAATGTAAAACATGTCCTGGTCTTATGCCTAGGCTAACACAACGATAATAAAACATAAAAATCATCCCACCCCCAGAATATAAAATCCCCCCAAATTTACACTAGCTAGTCCTATACCTAGAAAATATAAATTTTAATAAAGGCCTACCCATTAGTCCCATACCTAGTAAGCATCCTAAAATAGGGATGAGCAAAATACTACCCCAAAGCCCCTCGTCCCCGCGATGGCAAAAGTGACTAAAACAAATCACACAAATCATAATTCAACATGCACAACATATCCATTTAATCATAAGGGGCCCAATTTAATTTAAATCAATTCATAACATCGTCTTTGATTCCAAAAGTGTTAAATTAATTAACATGCAATAATTTCAATATGGCAAAAGCGTTTTCTTTTATAATTTATCAACTTATTATAAGTGTGAGCGCGTCCCCAAAATCATATAAATACACCCACATAAAATTCTACATGATAGCCTACTCCCTAAACCATAAACACCCAAAAATATAACCTATGCACCCAGGGGTTTCAAGGATTAAATCATATTGAATTTTTTCATAAAAACAGTCGCAAACTTAAGTGTCCACTTTCTCTAATTAAGTTACTAATTTATTTTACTCAAAAAACATATGATTAAGGGTTTAGGCGACACTTAAAACGCATAATACTAAAGGAAATGAATAGAGTATTCATGCCTGATATTAGTTGGATAAAAAATCTGTGTAGACGGTTGGATTCTTCGTGAGAAAACACCAATTGAATCTTCAATTCTTGAGTTAAAACTTGTTAAAAGTTGGGGATAGGGGTTGAATATGAGAGGGAATATGTTTGGGGAACCTTACTGGAGAAACGTTTGAGAGAAAAGTATTTTAAAAGTCCTAGCCCCGTATCAGTTTTGGTATTTAAAGGTCTTAAGAGTTAGAATACAATTAGGACTCTAATTAATTCGCCACCTCACCTATCGCTCGGCTGACTGACACATGTCTTTCAAATGACTTGCGATGTCGTTCGAACGACATACCGTGTCGTTTGAACGACCCAAAAATCTTTAAAACTCTGCCTTTACACTTAGATAAATTTCATTAACTCAACAAAAACTTACCTGCTTGTTAAAACATAATAAAAATCATTCTAACATTCTATTATAACTACGGTTTAATTCCGGTTGAAAATTTACTACTCAAATAAAAAAAATGACCCACGTGTTTAATTATTAAAAACCAATAAATCCAATATTTTATTTTTCTCGAATATTCCTATTAAATAATTAAATTAATTAATAAAAACACGGGGTGTTACATGATGGTACCCTATTGCAATAACATGGACTCAAGTGACATTACAAAGACCCCGATGAAACATTCTAGGAAAAAGCATATATAATTAACACATCACTTTATTAGGAACTTCATTGAACAAACTGTCATTATCATTAACTACGTTCCTACAGAGAAACAATTAGTTGATATCTTCACAAAGCCCTTAGACATTTCTCGGTTTAGTTACCTTAGAGGTTGCCTAAGATGAATATAAATTAAGTGATTATTCATTGTAGTGAAAGGTGCATCTTGTTTATATATATATATATACACACACACACACATCATTGGAGTTTTGCATATTTCGTACATATTTTTGTTGAAATGCTTGAAAGCCTAAGGAGATTTTTCATATTTTGTGCGTTTTTGATCAAATCTTATGATAAATCTATTGCAAAATATATATGATTGCATGAAACGTTGTTTTCATAATATTTTTATTGAAATGATTGTTGAATGTGTTTGAAAAATTGAGCCTTTCAACCAAACCATAATATAAACCGACACCACCATATTTGCCCACCTCCATAATTTTAACCAAACCATAATATAACTATGAATATATACCGAGTCCAAATTTTTAATCTTATACTTTATCATTTCGAGTGCTACGATGTATATGAAGCATAATCAACATATAAAAGTCATAATTATAACTCAATTTCATCACAATATCATGAGAACTATCCGATAAGTCATGTTAATTAATCATTAACATACTTAACTTTCTTAAAGGATTTCTATTAGAATTTATTAATTATGTAAGAGGGTTAAACCTTTAAGATTATCAAATTAGAGGAGGTATGTGAATTAGAGTTTTTAACATCATATACAATTTCAACTACAAGAGGCATTTACATGACATTATTCCAATTTTCATAATTTACTAACTTTTGTGTAAATTGTAATCCAAATTAAACTATAATTGGGATTACAGTCCCAATATTCTAATTCATATGATTCATTACCACATGTGTATACTTTAATTACCCTTTCCAATGTAGAACTAGGTTGCCTTTTTATACTAAGAACATACTTGATTGAAATTCATCAATTGAATAAATTAATTATATAAACCATATCTATTTGGATATAAACATTATATACATATTCTTAACTTAAAAGAATCATTAATGTTATCACTAACAAATGGTATGGAGTTGATCTTAGTATACGTTAATATTCTCTCCCATGTGCCAATAACTAACTTGTAATTATTCTTTTGTGTGATTTGTAAAATTTGATCTCACCCCACCTATAAAGGTGAGCCACGTGTTCCTCTCTTATCTCACCTATGGAAACCTATAAATTATCACACACGAACCTTATGTGAGGTATAATACATGTTACTTACTGTTACGCTACAAAAATTTATCCCCTATACATGTATAGCCATTACAAGTTTGTCTTTTTATTGACCAAAAAGGGGATAAATTTCTGATTAAGGGAGAGATATATAGGGGAGACTTGATATATGGCTATCTTAGTAAGCAAAGAAATATTTGTGATATGTTTGATCTGTTTTGATTTAGGGGGAGCTTTGCATTAATTTTATCACATTCCTTTGCTTTATCATTCATACTAGTTTCTTCAGAGGACTCTCAAGTAGAGGAGTTTCTTCTTATGCATGCTTCCTCCGTAATTATTTTATGTTGTTAATATTATTGCAGGAATAATAATTCCTTTCAAGACCGAGTTTCTTCATTGATTATTTTTGTCGGTCAATTTGATCTTTTGTATATTGTGACGTGTTTCTCTCATTATATTTATAATGTGGAGTGAGTACTTCTTGTCATAAGAAAGAATATTTGGGTTTTGGGTTTTTTCATGGAATAACCAAAGGGGGAGATTGGAAGTATAAACATTTATATGTTGTTTAATTGGCTTATTTCCATGTAAACAAAAGATTGAGTTTTGCATAATATCGAGCCCAAATGCTTGATGCACATTTGTAGATTGGTAGAGAGAGTCTTATTCAGCATAATCTGTGGACAATGAAACTAAAAGATTATGTGGATCCTCTACATCGAAGTCTTCTATCATTGATATGCCCAAGTATAACCTCGGCCCAGAGATACCTACCTCGGCCAAGATGATGGCCGAGACATTGATCGACCATGAGGGGCAGGGGACCACTATATCATCCCTCGGCCAGACCTACCTCGGCCCAGGCCGACACTACCGTATTCACTTCCATGGACCCTACGTCTGGGAATAGCAACCTCGGCTAATAGTAGGCCGAGGTGACAAGGATCCCTAATCTTCATGGAACTAATCCTGCCTCGGCCTTGGCCGAGGTGACGAGAAGCATTAATCAGAATGTATATGCCCAACCTCGGCTAAGGCCGACCTAGCATAATGTCTCGGCTGAGATCAGGCCGAAACTCCTCATGACATTACTCGGATTGAACGGACCAAGCCTTTACAGCTCGGCCTCTCTCAGGCCGAGGTCATTCACCAACATGACTGCCGCGCATCTGTTGACATTTGGATAAGGACACCTGGGCACAAATCAGTTGTAACAAGATTATTCTCCACATGGGGGAGAATATTTCATCATCATTGCTTACATGTGATAGTGACAGATGGCATTCCCACATTGGTGAGGATACCACACACATGCTCATTGCATGCATGGGGGGTACAGTGCGCCCCCTAGGCACTATATATAGGGATCATCCCCAACCTTGAAAAGGGATCCAACTATTAAAACCCTAGCTAAAACTCTGTCTAATTATACAGTAGAGAGAGAGATCTTGAGAGACTTGTATTCATGGACATTAGAGCCATCATTCAGTGATATTACTCACACACTCACAGTGGACATAGGCCGGTTTAGGCTGAACCACTTATATGCCGGTGTGTTACCCTCTTCTCCTCACCACCTTCTATTATCTGCTTTATATAACTGTGCTGCCATTGTTATACTTCTATTGAGCTTGGAAACACTTTACCTGGTGGTGCGGGTTCTTAGCATCATCATTTTGGCGCCGTCTGTGGGAATCGAGAGGCTATCTCTTCCTCTTTTTCTGCTTTACCTCACCGGAGACTCTGGTGGTGAACCAGGAACCACCCCTTGTGTGGAGCTGTTTCACCATTGAAAGAGGTCCTTTAAGGTATTAAGCTCACTTGCTGTTCAAGCTCTTTATTATTAACACATGGCACCAGAATTACCACCGCCTCTTTCGCCGCCCGGAGGTGAAGGGGCTAGCTCCAGTCAGGTTCCTCCCCAGTCCGAAATGGCGGAGGTGGCAGCAGCTTTGAAATCTTTAGCTGCAACACAACAAGCCATGAAGGAGCAATTTGCGCAGCTCAGCCAAACCATGATGATGAGGCCACCTGGAGTCTCCCCGGATATGATAACTTCGGCGGCAGTTCAACCCCATCCTGATGCCAGGGGACCACCCCAGGCGCCCATGAAGGACCAACCTGCACCCCAGCGGAGGAGGGACGTTGCTGACCCTAGGCGCTTGCGCCTGGGGAGGCAGGGAAACCCTTGCCCAGAGGACAGGTATGATGACCTAGAAGCTGAAGAGGCCCCGGAAGACTGCTGGGAGCCGTATGAGGTGTCAGATAACACCGTACGACCCCTTAGGCAGAGCTAAGGATGTGTCGGCCGAAGAAGAGACGAGGCCCAACAAAGAGGGTCGGCCTTTGATAGGCAGAGTCAAGGATGTGTCGGCCGAGGAAGAGATGAGGCCCAGCAGAGAGGGTCGGCCTTTAACAGGTTGAGTAGAGGGTCGGACTTCGAGAGGCTAGGTCCAGTCAATGACCTGAGGCAGAGGCTATCGAGGTCAAGGAGCGCGACAGGCTCTCAAAGAGGGAATAGGCAGGCTCGGCCAGATCAAGGCCGATCCTTGGAAAAAAGAGCCTGGGAGCAGGAAGAGGTCAATAGTCAGCGTGTTGTGGCTGGGGAACCCTCTGTCCATCGTAGGGAGGTGGCAGGGGATAACCTCGGCCTGGCTGAAGAGAGAAGACCCTAGAATGACTCAATCCAACATCTTGAAGAGAAGATAGGGGACCTCATCAAGAGCAGGGACCCATTACAGAGGGGCTACTCGGAAGGCTCCCCGTTTGTAGCTAGGATAGTGGGGTTCCTAACCCCAGCTAAGTTCAAGCCTCCTACAGTGATGCCTAAGTATGATGGCAGCACTAACCCAGTGCACCATATCGAGATGTATCAGTCGGTGGCAGATATTTACTCAATACCCGATGAGATGAAGTGCAGAGCCTTCTCAGGAACCTTGAAAGGGGCAGCGCACAGCTGGTTCACCTCTCTTCCGAAGAACTCGATCGAGAACTTCAAAGGTCTAGCAGAACAGTTCATCCATAACTTCTGCTTTGGGGTAAGACCTCAGAAGAAGACTACCCACCTCCTATATGTCAAACATGCTAAGGGAGAAAGCCTAAGAGACTATATAACAAGATTTAACAAGGAGAAGTTGGAGGTAGAGGATTACGAGGAGAGCATAGCCATGACTGCCCTGATAGGAGGCCTCCAGAAGGGGAAGTTATTGTGGAAGCTGGCGGAAGACCCCCCCAAGTCTATGGCAGAGCTGTTGTCCACCGCAGGGAAAGTGATGAATGCGGAAGAGGCAATGGCCGCCAAATATGAGGAGGAGAACCGTGGTAGCACTGGGAGGTCACAGGGTAAGAAAGAGGGGAAGAAGAGGTCAGCAGATGACAAGTTCGCTCATTACACTCCTCTGACTGTGAGCTGTGAGCACATCCTTAATGAGATCAAGACTGACTGGGCTCTAAGGTGGCCAGAGAAATTGAAGGCCCCACCACATAAGAGGAATAAAAACCTCTGGTGTGAGTTCCATCAGGATCACGGCCATGTCACAGATAGATGCTTTGCTCTGAAGGATGAGATTGAGAAGATGCTGAAATCCGGGAAGCTAAGAAAGTATGTGGATGGCAAGGCCCCGAAGGGTGGAAGAGAAGACCCTAGGAAGAGAAGAGATGACAGGTGCCGTGGCGATGTCCCGGCTAGAAGGCATGACGATTCAGAGGGTGATGATGGAGATGACCCGGATCTCCCCCCTAAGGGTGACAACACCCCAGTGAAGAGGGTGGGGATGATCTCCTTTGGTGTTAGCACCATATGTGGAGGATTCGCAGGAGGTGGCTCTGAGGTAGCCGACAGGAAAGCTCATGTAGCGGAGGCCAAGTCAGTGGTCAAACCCGAGGTTGTGAATCTAACGTCTTCTGACGCAGTGCAGAAGAGGAAGAAGGTGGACATGGACACCCTCGTAGTGGGGTTCTCCAGACTCGACTTCAAGGGCATCTTAGCCCTCCATGATGACCCTTTAGTCATAACAACAAGGGTGCATGGGTGCGATGTAGGGAGAATCCTCATAGATGGGGGAAGCTCGGCAGATGTGATGTTCTGGCCTTGTTTCAAGAGCCTGGGTCTTAGCAGGGCAAGGCTGGTGCCCTACCATCACCCATTGATAGGCTTCAGTGGTGAGAAGGTACACCCATTGGGCATGTATGAAATGGATGTACGGATGGGAGATGAATGGCCTAAGAGGTTGACCAAGAAGATAAACTTTTTTGTCATGGACGAAAATGTCTTCTCGGCCTACAACCTCATCATCGGAAGAGTGGACCTCAAAGAGTTTGAAGCCGTGCCGTCAACGGTCCACCAAATGCTAAAATTCCCGACTCCTTATGGGGTAGGGGAAGTGCAAGGGGACCAGACCACGGTGCGGGAGTGTTATTTCAACTCGGCCGAAGAGCGAGAGGCCCATAAGAGAGCAACCGCCACTTACAACATTGACACTCTTGATCCCAGAGACGAAACAAAATTGAAGAAGGGCGAGCCCGCGAAAGAGGTAGAATCCATCGTCCTCAATGAGGACGAGCCGGAAAAAACCGTCCAGGTCGGCAAAGCCCTGGAGCAAGGGATCAAGGAAGAGCTCATAAACTTCCTTAGGAGGAGGCAGAACGTCTTCGCGTGGAGTCATGCAGACATGCCTGGCATCAACCCTGAGATCATGACCCACAAGCTCAACGTGGACGGAGATGCTAGGCCTATTAAACAGAAGCGAATGATATACTCCAGAGAGAAGTATGAGGTCATCCGGGAAGAGGTGAAGAAGTTGGAAGAGGCCGAGTTCATAAGAGAGGTTACTTATCCGGAGTGGCTCTCAAATGCAGTCATCGTGCCTAAGGCCAACGGAAAGTGGCGGATGTGTGTAGATTTCACAGACCTGAACTGGTTATTAGTTATTAGTTATTAGTTATTAGTTATTAGTTATTAGTTATTAGTTTTTATTTTATTTTATTAGGATTAGTTTTTAGGATTATATTTATATTTTTTTTAGATTTTACATTTTTAGGATTTTAGTTTTTAGTTTAATAGAGTTTTATTTTTATTTATTTTTTATTTCATTTTTTTAGTCTTTATTTTATTTTTAGAATAGTATTTTATTTTTTTTAGATTTTTAGTTTTGTTAATTTTATAATTTTTTTTTTGTGTCATTTTTTTAAGGGTCCAACTTAAACACACATAACACATACACACACATATAACCCTACACCTAAAATACACACAAACCCCAGACCCGATCCGCCCCAGCCTAACTCGGATTCAACTCCAGCGGTGACAGGACCCATCCTCGAACCCAATTCCAACTCAGCCGCTACCAAATCCCATCTTAAATCCCAAAAAAATCGGACCAAAGCCACGTGCAAATCCAAGCTCCATTTTTTTTTGATTTGGTCATCTTCCATTCTCAAGATCCCAAAAATCTCTCAATGATCCCACCAAATCCTCTTCAAAAATCAAGCTCGTGGGAAAATAAAAAAAGGAACTCTCAATATAAAGACTCTCAGCAAATAAAAAGATATACCCAGATACAGAGAGCAACGAGAGACAGAAAAATAAATAAAAAAGAGACTGTAGAGGGTACAAAAAGTTAGAAAAAAATTCCAAAAAAATAGCTTTAGGTTTAGAAAAAATTGTAGGTTCAGTTTTTGTTTATAGTTTTGTAATCCAATCCAGTTTTTGTGACGAGTTTGGGACGCATGTTCATGCCACAATTGACTCAAGGAATTATTCGTATCGTATTTCTTTCTCTCTATTTAATTTCTTGTTTGTTGATTGTTTGTGCTAAAATTTTAATCATGTCTGGCTAAACACCCCATTCAAGGGGTGGGATGAAACACGTGTATTAATTTAATTAATTGAACAATTGTTCAATTGATGTGTTCTAGGCAATTTAAATTGAAAAAAAATCACACATTAATTTATTTAACGAGAGTTAATAAATTAATGTTAAAAATTGATATTTGATTTTTGGATTTAACTTAGAGATAGGTTTCATTCTTGATTTCAAATATTAATCTTGTGTGCTCAATTCAAAGATCCGTACAATTTTTTATGAATTGATCCTAGAGGGTAAATTTGTAAAAAAGGGGTATGAATCTAAATTTTATATTTGTAGTGACACTTTTTGATTTAATTGCTAAAAAAAATGATCTTGAAATTAGGATTGTAACGAGAGTTAAATTCTAAATTTCAATATTATTTCGAACGTATCAAATGAATAATTGGGAAATTAAATTAAATTAATTACGTTGAGCAATCCCATCTCTTATTTCTCCTCATAGATTCTCAACTAGATTATTTTCTGATTTTTCTCAGTCATTTTAGTCGCATTAATTATCATTTCCTCCCTTGAAAACTGTTTTTAAAATATTAAAAAAAAAGAATATTAAAGAATTTTTTTTAAAAACACACACAAAAAAGAGATTTTTAATAAAAATTGAAATTGCAATTTTTCACAATAACGGTTTCGATGCTTGAAATTGGATTGATACCCGAATTTTCCACGATACTGAATTTTTAACAAGTTTTGTAGGTAATTACAGGAATTTTTGATACTCGAAGTTTGACCGCAGCGACATTCCAAATCCAAATCCGAAGGAATACAAATTAAGAGTTATCAAATGGCGCCATTGCCGATTTCTTGAAGATTGAAGCCCGTGAAGAATTGTACTTTTCATTTTTTTAGTTATTCCTTCCTCTCCCTCCTTAGATTGGTTGTTTAGGATTATTGAGGCCTTGTAATTAATTTGGGTGCATTTTGACACCGATTTATTTGTGCAATATTAATTCCAAAAAAATAAAAAAAAAATAGCGAAAAGGGAAACCGGACAAGGTAGAGAGAGGGCGTCCACGACGAGGATTTAGAAGCCTCTCTACTTTGGGTCGGTAGGACTCCCGGGGACGACTGAAGTAGTCGTACTTCCCCCTGGTCGACTCAACTCGGTCTTCACCCCACGTGTGGAAAAATCGTGGGAGGTAAACTCTTTATCACTCGCGAATCTCCTGCAAGCGAGTCAATTTTTGTGTGCTACTTGCTCCTATATGATTTTTATTTCAGTATCGCACTTAAATTGGATGGTTTGATGAATAAATTGACCTAAGACCTATACCCGGTCATTGCAACGAGTTGGGATTTCATCACCCACTCAATCACATCTCCATTTGCTTGTTACCCGTGCTCTCACTTAAATTAAAATCAATCAACTAGCAAGCCAAGTAGGAATGGTGTTTATTAGTACCCTTTCGAAACGATACCCTCGTAGGATACTATAGTGAGTCCTTTCCACACCTGCCAATCTTCATTCAACTGTCTCAAGACTTTTGTCCACGGAAATTGGGTTTTAAGTGAGGCCGCCCAGTAAAATGGGTTGTGTTTTCCCCAGCGTGGTACCAGATAGTTGTTTGTTGTAGTAGCTAGTGTGGTGAGCCTTAACTAGTAAGCCTCTTGTCTCTTGGGAAGAAAGTAGGAGCACACTTTTATCGGCGAGGCCTAAGATTCCGTAATTTTCTCGCCCGCGGACTAATTAAAATTGACTACCCACTCACTTAACTTGAAGATAATAATTTGGTTATGTGCTCTTTCGGACTTGTTCCATTCGTGTATGTGTCTAAGTTGTTCCTTTAGGTAGTCCAATTTTTGCTCCAACTGTCAATTTTTCCACCGTTAGTCCATCGCCCCTTTTCCCGTTTTTTTTTCTGCATTTTTAAAATAAACCCAAAACTCCAAAAATATTTTCCTTTTTTCCGCCTCACCTTTTTCTCACAAAAAATTTCAAAAAAAAAAATATTTTCCATTTTTCTTCCTTATTTTTCGAAAAAATCCAAAAAGATTTTCTTCTTTTTCAAATAACCAAAAATCCCAAAAATATTTTTTCCGTGCTTTTATGCCACATTGGAACGCATTGATCATCGATTAACACGCTCCCCTAGTGCTCCATCTCTAAATTCCCTCTTAGGTGATCGTGTTCCTATCGTTGCTCCTTATTTTTCTGATCCGTGTTCTTCTTCGGAGATGCCTAGTTCTCCCAATTCCCCTGGTTCTGTTACCCCACCCATCATGGCCGACGAACGCGCTTTAAGGGACTACTTTACCTCGATTACGGCCACTCCGCCTTCATGTATCGTTCTTCCGCCCACTTCGGCCGTGCAATTTGAAATTCGTCCCGCGACTATTTCTATGTTGCCCAGTTTCATGGCCTTGAACGAGAGTCTCCTTATACTCACTTGCGAAAATTTCTCACTGTGTTCGCTACTTTCAAAAATCAAAACTTAAATGAAGAGAATGTTCATCTTCGGTTGTTTCCCTTCTCTCTTCATGATAATGCATCCATGTGGCTCCATTCCTTGCCATCGGATTCTATCCTCAATTGGGAACAACTTGTTAAGAAGTTCATGTCTAAATTCTATCCCATGAGCAAAACCAATGAAATGCGCCAAGCAATTCAGGATTTTAGACAAAAGCCTACTGAACAATTTTGTGAAGCATGGGGCCATTTTCAAGACTACATTAATAGTTGCCCAGATCACGGTCTCGAGAAAAGTCATTTAGTCCATAGTTTTTACAATGGCCTTATCCCTTCTTCTCGCACCATGATTGAATCCATGCATAAAGGCAAGTTCATGCATTTGACTCCCACTGTCGCCTATAATTTTCTCCTTAAATTAGACGATGACTCCCAAGATTGGGAGGGCACTAATGCATTTTTGAGATCCTATCCTCCACGTGTAGGGAACACTTCTGAGGTAAAAAATGATCCTGATTTTAAAACTTTGCTACACAACTTACACTCTTTGACTAAAACCCTTTGATTCTCTTAGTAGTACTATGCAACAAAATGCTACACTTTTTAAACAAGCAATGACTGTCAACGATTCTAGTCCTTCCTCTTGTGGTGTATGCTTAAGTCAAGATCATTTAGCTCATTTGTGCCCCCTATTGCAAGATGATCCCGAACCCACCTTGGCTCAAGCATGTGCCTTTGATACCACTAGGAAACCCGTTCCCCCGTCGTTTACTTACAATCCTAACAATAGGAATAATCCCTATTTCTCTTATAAGTACGACCATAACTCTGTTCTTGCCCAACCACAACAACATGTTGGTGGTCCCCCTGGGTTTTCACACAACCCACAAAGGCAACCTCGCCCTCCTGTCCCACATCAGTTTGCTCCTTACCATCAATCGCACTTTCCATCTTCCTTTGTCCCCCACGGCGGACATTCCAACAACAATAATCAGCTTGATCCTGTTCCCCCGCTTTCCTTTGAGTATTCACAGCCGCTTAATTCTCAGCGCAAGTTGGTGCCCCAACCATCTTATGCTCCGCTTCCCAATTCCTCCTCCTATTCTCTTGAGAATATCCTCACTCAGTTTATGACCACTCAGACTCAAGCTCTCCAACGGCTTGAACAGCGTTTCAACCAATTCGAGTCTGAGCGAGAGAAAGGTCATTTTCCAAGTCAACCGATTTCTGACCCTAAGGGGAATGGCAAAGACTCGGCCTACGAGGTTGGTCCCACTTCCAATCCAACCAATTACCAAGCGGATATGAAAGCCGTGTCTACTCTTCGCTCGGGGAAAACAAGTTCATAATGGTGTTCATGATCCCACTGATGTACCCCACCCGACCATCCCACTGTTAGAGCCTATCCCTAAGGTTACCCCACCATCTAAATCCCCAGCTTCCACTGAGTCTACTCCACTTCATCCCACCTCTGCTTATGTACCCAAGGCACCCTTCCCTCATCGGTTAGCTCCCACTAAGAAAGCTCAGCAATTTGATGAAATTAAGAAAGTCTTTCAGAATGTTCACATTAAAATTCCCTTCCTCACCGCGATTCAACAAGTCCCCTCTTATGCCAAATTTTTGAAGGACTTGTGCACTGTTAAGCGTAGGACAAATGTTCCACGGGATGCTTTCCTCACTGAGCAAGCTATGTCCCTGCTCCATAATAACGGTGTTGTGAAGTATAAAGACCCTGGTTGTCTAATTGTCTCTTGCATGTTAGGCGATAAGTTCACTACTAGTGCTTTACTTGATCTTGGGGCTAGTGTTAATTTGTTACCTTACTCCCTCTACCTTGAGTTAGGTTTACAAAACATGAAACCTACATGAGTAACTCTTCAACTTGATGATCGTTCCGTGAAAGTACCTAAAGGTATCGTTGAAGACGTTTTGGTGAAAGTCTCAGACTTTTACTATCCTGTGGATTTCATCATCATAGACATTCCTGCGCCCGACCCAACCAATACTCCTATCATATTGGGTATCCCCTTTCTGGCCACTGCCAATGCCATAATTAATTGTCGTGATGGGTCCATGAATCTCTTTTTTGGCAACATGACTGTAGAAGTCAATATATTCCACCTTATGCACAAACCAGCTGATGGCGATTCTATTGATGAGGTATGTATGATTGACTCCTTAGTTACTGAAATGTTGGACCAAACTTACCCTACCAATCCTCTCCAATAATGTTTGGCTCATTTTGGCTCCGACTTTGACATTGATTCCTCCATCTCTGAACTCAATGCCTTGCTAGATTCCACTCCACTGATGGATACTTCCTTTAGGGATTCTCCCTTCGAGCCCCTCTATGATGATACTATTTATTCTCTGGATCACCCTGTTCCACCGTCTGAACTCCCTTCCACATCAGATTCCTCCACTTTATGCACCAAGAAACCTCCGGACTATGTTTCTGCGTCTGAGTCCGATGCCACTCCTTCACTACTTGCTACTTTGGAGCTTAAGCCCTTACTTCCGAGTTGAAATATACTTTCTTAGGCCCCAACCACCATCACCCTGTCGTCATTGCTTCTGATTTAATAGCTGATCAAGAAGAGCAATCAGTCCACACTCTTACTCATCATAGCACTGCTATAGGTTGGACCATTTCCGACATTCACGGTGTGAACCCTAATGTTTGTAGTCATCGCATTCATTTGGAGGAGAACGCCAAGACTCCTCGTGAACCCCAACGTCGACTTAACCCTGCTATGAAAGAAGTCGTGCGCGCTGAGATTCTAAAATTGCTCGATGCTGGTATTATCTACCCTATCTCAGATAGTCAGTGGGTCAGTCCTATTCATGTGGTACCAAAAAAGTCTGGTGTCACAGTCATAAAAAATAGTGACAATGAGCTTTTTCCCACCCGTATCCAAACGGGTTGGCGTATTTGCATTGACTATCGAAAGCTAAATGCTGTCACTCGCAAGGACCATTTTCCTCTTCCCTATATCGACCAAATGCTCGAACGTTTAGCCGGTCATGCGTATTACTGCTTCCTTGACGGTTACTCTGGATACAACGAAATTACAATTGCCCCTAAAGACCAAGAGAAGACTACCTTCACCTGTCCCTTTGGCACTTTTGCCTACTCTCGCATGCCTTTTGGCCTTTGCAATGCACCGACGACTTTTTAACGGTGTATGATTAACATTTTTAGCGACATGGTTGAACGTTTTCTCAAAATCTTTATGGATGATTTCTCTGTGTTTGGTTCTTCCTTCGAGCAATGCCTTTCTCATCTCATTATGGCCCTCACACGTTGTCAGGAAAAGAAACTGGTCCTCAATTGGGAAAAATGTCATTTCATGGTCAAAAAGGGGATTATTTTAGGTCATGTAGTCTCTCGCGACGGTATTGAAGTAGATAAAGCTAAAGTTGATATAATCTCCTCGCTTCCCATTCCTAAGTCTGTTAAGGACATTCTCTCCTTCTTAGGACATGCGGGCTTCTACCATCGTTTCATAAAGGAGTTTTCTAAAATAGCTCGACCTTTAACCACCCTTTTATCCAAAGATGTTCCCTTTGTCGTTGATGACGCTTGTGTTACTACTTTTGAGCGCCTTAAGGCCGAGCTCACTTCTGTTCCTATCATTCAGCCTCCTAATTGGTCTTTACCCTTTGAGCTCATGTGTGACGCCTCTGATTTTTCTCTAGGTGCTATACTTGGTCAGCGGGTTGACAAGCACCAACATGTCATTTATTATGCTAGTCGAACTCTCCATGATGCTCAACTTCATTACACGACCACCGAAAAGGAGTTACTCGCTGTCGTATTCGCACTCGATAAGTTTTGATCCTATTTCGATCCATTATTTTTATTATGATTCGATTAAAGTGATAACACTTTATGGCATCGATGTCTCAAAATTATTGCAAATAATTTAGTGGTATACATTTTATATGATCCTCACTCACCTCACTTCACATGGAGTCAGTGCTATCTGATAAGCACCCAAAAGTGTCTATTTTATACCCCGAATAGATGCATTTTAATCGCTCGTTTTTAATAAAAATGACCTTATGTTCGTATTTATTTATTTCTCAGGTCAATACGCAGTTGCGACACAAATAATGCTAAATCAGTACAATTGCGACTCAATATCGGTCAAAAGCTTGCAACGAAGAAATCAAGGAGATCGCGAAGTCTGGAGTCCATTCTGAGATTGCCGAGATGTGTTCTGAATACCCCGAACCAGTCCCGAACCAAATCTAAGCCTAAACGGAGCCCAGTCCATACCCCGAGCCCGGTGTGTGTTGAGTTTGTACCTTTATTTATTTTTTTTAGATTTTTATTTAAGTCGTTTTATTTTTTTAGAATTTATTTTAGAATTATTTAGGATTTTTAGAATTTATTTGCATATTTTTATATTTTATTCTTATTAATGTATTTTTATTTTTATTAGTTATTAGGTTTTATTTTATTTTATTAGGATTATATTTATATTTTTTTAGATTTTACATTTTTAGGATTTTAGTTTTTAGTTTAATAGAGTTTTATTTTTATTTATTTTTTTATTTCTTTTTAATTTCATTTTTTTAGTCTTTATTTTATTTTTCGAATAGTATTTTATTTTTTTTTAGATTTTTAGTTTTGTTAATTTTATAATTTTTTTATTGTGTCATTTTTTTTAAGGGTCCAACTTAAACACACATAACACATACACACACATATAACCCTACACCTAAAATACACACAAACCCCAGACCCGATCCGCCCCAACCTAACTCGGATTCAACTCCGGCGGTGACAAGACCCATCCTCGAACCCGATTCCAACTCAGCCGCTACCAAATCCCATCTTAAATCCCAAAAAAATCGGACCAAAGCCACGTGCAAATCAAAGCTCCATTTTTTTGATTTGGTCATCTTCCATTCTCAAGATCCCAAAAATCTCTTAATGATCCCACCAAATCCCCTTCAAAAATCAAGCTCGTGGGAAAATAAAAAAAGGAACTCTCAATATAAAGATTCTCAGCAAATAAAAAGATATAACCAGATACAGAGAGCAACGAGAGACAGAAAAAAAAAAGACTGTAGAGGGTACAAAAAGTTATAAAAAAATTCCAAAAAAATAGGTTTAGGTTTAGAAAAAATTGTAGGTTCAGTTTTTGTTTTTAGTTTTGTAATCCAGTCCAGTTTTTGTGACGAGTTTGGGACGCGTGTTCACGCCACAATTGACTCAAGGAATTATTCGTATCGTATTTCTTTCTCTTCTATTTAATTTCTTGTTTTTTGATTGTTTGTGCTAAAATTTTAATCATGTCTGGCTAAACACCCCATTCAAGGGGTGGGATGAAACACATATATTAATTTAATTAATTGAACAATTGTTCAATTGATGTGTTCTAGGCAATTTAAATTGAAAAAAAATCACACATTAATTTATTTAACAAGAGTTAATAAATTAATGTTAAAAATTGACATTTGATTTTTTTATATAACTTAGAGATATGTTTCATTCTTGATTTCAAATATTAATCTTGTGTGCTCAATTCAAAAATCCGTACAATGTTTTATGAATTGATCATAGCGGGTAATTTGTAAAAAAGGGGTATGAATCTAAATTTTATATTTGTAGTGACACTTTTTGATTTAATTGGTAAAAAAAATTATTTTGAAATTAGGATTGTAACGAGAGTTAAATTCTAAATTTCAATATTATTTCGAACGTATCAAATGAATAATTGGGAAATTAAATTAAATTAATTACATTGAGTAATCCCATCTCTTGTTTCTTCTCATAGATTCTCAACTAGATTATTTTCTGATTTTTCTCAGTCATTTTAGTTGCATTAATTATCATTTCCTCCCTTGAAAACTGTTTTTAAAATATTAAAAAAAAAAATATTAAAGAAAAAATTTTAAAAACACAAAAAAAGAGATTTTTAATAAAAATTGAAATTGCAATTTTTCACAATAACGGTTTCGATGCTTGAAATTGGATTGATACCCGAATTTGCCACGATACTGATTTTTTAACAAGTTTTGTAGGTAATTCTAGGAATTTTTTATACTCGAAGTTTGACCGCAGCGACATTCCAAATCCAAATTCGATGGAATACAAATTAAGAGTTATCACTATCTTCTGCACACTTATGTGGTCACATGAAGAATATTGTCCAACATGCTTACATGCTTATCCTAGTTAAATAGAAATTACTTTAAGAAAGTCGCACCGGAGATTTAAATTCATATGCTTGGGAAAATTCTTATATGAATTATTACTCATGAAAAGTTAAAAAGTTGTTAGACACTAGATATACACTTAAGTTATGCTTCAAATGTGCTAGTATGAAATTTGACGACATCCCATGATAGTGAAAATTAATTAGCAATCCCACTTATGAGATAAGGTGGGAATCCCACCTTAGTGAATATCGAATGGATATCCTATCACTATGATATTTAGGTAGATATCCTACCTTTTTAATAAATAAGTCAATCCCTTCTAAAAGAATATATCAATGAAATATATATTCTCACTTAGTCTAATATAAGTGATGGCAATTCCATTACATGTTGAGAATACATTTATAAATAACCATGTATGTGTGAGTATCATGTTACTTGATATATGACTTATAACTAGCATTGTGAATCTAAAAATGCGTACATGGCATTCTTAACAATTCCATAAAGATACGTTATTAATGAAAAGTTTTCAAGTGTGTATGTGAATATAAGAATCTTGAGGTTCAATGAGGAAAAATTATAAATTAAGAGAGGAGGATGGGCTATATATAAATGAAAGAAGGTAAATCCAAAGTAAAGTGACAAATTTTCAAGAAGTTATTCTCATTGAGGAAAACCTTTGGCAAAGACAGATGAATAAGGGAAGCATATGAAGGCTAAGTACCAAGAATACATTTTGTGTGCACACACACATTTTGGCAAAATTTCACCTTGATAATCTCTTTTATTTACACTCATGTACACAATGAACACCCCCACATTAGAAAGATACGTTTTCATAAAAACTCTTGAAATAACCTACACATGAAATAAGGGTAAAATGACACACACTATAACTCATCGCGATAAACGAGTTTATCATAAATTGTCACACTATCCCTACACACATTGGAAATACAATGAATATATTGGAATACCAAATTAATCCCACATGAATTTATCAAAATAAAACCTTCATAATTCATAATTTAAGTACACTATTTTTAAATTCCGCTACACACAACACAAATCCTTGATTCACAACTTACGAATGTTTATAAAATAAATGATGTTGTAAATGTAATTCTTAAGAATATGAAAACTTGATTAACCTTTACTTCACTTTAGTTCTACTGAATTGAAGGAATATCTCACTATATCACACACTCTCCACTAAATCACCTACACACCTAATACTTTTGTTCATACATTGATATTATCACACTTGTCTATGACTTAAGAAAACATCTTTATGTGTTATTTATCCCTCATAATTTTTGGAATTCCTTTTTGTCACAAAATATGAAGACTTAATGCTGCATGGAAATGTGGAAAGTAAACCCCTATAAAATTTGGAAAAGAAAGAAACAACACATTGGTCATATCAATGTTTTTGGGCAAAAAAGTTATATTCAAAATGGTCGAGAAAATTTTGCCAACCTAATCCTAAATCCAATAAAAAATAATTTTTGGAGTACTCACAAATGAGTAGCCTCATTTTTAGACTTAATTACCGAATCATCAACATAAAACTCCATAATGTGATGAAAGAGATCATGGAATATGGCCATCATGGTTCTTTGGTAAGTGACACCTGTATTCTTTCATCCAAAACGCATAATCGTATACATGAAGTTACGTAATGGGATACGAAAGTTAGTCTTATCAGCGTCATTTGGGTCCATTTTGACTTGATTTTATCCTTTATAGCCATTCATGAATCTATACATCTTGTGCCTTGCTGTTGCATCTATTAAGCTATTAATGGAAGGCAACAGGAAGTCATCTTCTGGATAGGCCCGGTTCAAGTCCCTGAAATCCAAACATATCTTAAATTGGTTCTTGTCTTTCTTCCTTACTGGCACACTACTAAACAACCAAATAAGATGTTGGATAGGCATAATGAAATCTGTAGCGAGAAACCTTTGGACTTCCTCCTTTATCATTAGATCCAATTTTGCCTTATACGTTTGAGTGTCCTACTTTACTGGGATCACGGATGGCATGACATTTAGCTTATGAAAACTCACGTCTTTGTCTTCCCCCAACATCTCAGTATACTTCCATGCGAATACATCCATGAACTCTAACAACAGATCTACTATAGCACCCTTGGTAATACCCTCAAGGTCTTTCGAGATAAATATGGTCCTAGGATCATCACTTTCTTTGGCCAAGTCTATCTGTTCCAGCTCTTGTATGTGGGGCCTTAGCTTGTCTTTAATGCATACTGGCTCTTCCTTTACCTCTTCCATAAACTCTTAGATATTGGAGTTGTCAATCATCAATCACCGGCCATAGTTATACACTAAGAAACATTCATAAACCGGGTCAACCTCATCATCAAGGCCTCTAACTTCTCGCTCACACCTTCATAGTTTATAACTGATCTTGCCATTGGCTAAAACCACGCTTATTGAGAACCTACTAAGCGGACTATGTTATTGAACTTTATGCTCTATGGGATTAATACTTAATGTCATCCGATCATGTAACTGTCTGGACAAGTTAGGGGTCCTAGTGAACAATCTCCTCTTCTTCAGAAGCCACCAGTGGGTGAGCTAGTTCGCGCGCCCTTTCTCTAGTGTTGGGAATATTAATTCCCCTAATATATCGAGTAAGTATGGCGGCCTCCTCAGTTTACTCTTTATAAAAGGCAGCATCCACCAAGTGTGCTTCCTCGCGTGAGAAAGGCTTCTTGAAAGCTCGAATGACTACCTACTTCCCTTTGATGTTTGCCTTGGAACATTGATGATATATGGAAGCCACCAACCCATGGTTGTGCATCCATGCCCTTCCAACAATTAGTTGGAAAATATGTATACTTGTTGTTTGCTTTGGCACATTCATGCACCCTCGATGGATCTTCACTCCCTTATCATTCCATACATGGGCGTTCGATATAGTAGAGGCAATCAATCCCTCCTCAAGAGATAAAATCTTGACAATTGTTACCACATAGTGTTTCAGTAAGTGGGAAGAGTATATACCATTTAAGAAAGCCATAGTAGGGGAGATTACACTATTTATGAAGGAGTATATCATTTGCCCGATTTGGCATCCCAAAGGTATTTTTGTCAGATAATGGCACCCCATTTGTGAACAATGATGTGAGTCTGCTCACAGAAAAATATTCCATTATTCATCATAAGTCAATAGTGGCATACCTAAAGTGCAATGGGCCAGAAGAAACTACTAATAAGACCTTGCTGAACATCCTCTCCAAGATGATATCAGATTTTATAAGAACTTGGGATGATAATATGCTTGAGGTTTTATGGGTATATAGAACAACTAAGAGGAAACCTACAGTCTATACTCAATTTTCCTTAGTTTTTGGGGCTGAAGCAATCCTCCCAGTAGAGCTAGAGGTACCTTCTACATGATACAACTTGTGAAGCGCAATGCTTCCCAATAATAAGCATGTATAATTGGAAGCACTCGAAGAGCACAAAGATAATGCCATGAGACATTTCGAGATGTATAGGAAGTAGTTGTCCAGATCCTATGATCAGCTGGTGAAGCCAAGGAAGTTTCGGTAAGGAGATCTAGTTTTGAAGGCATGCACATGATACATTTAAGGCCTTTCACTACTTAAGTTTGAGGCAAATTGGGAGGGACCATACGTTGTTCGAAAGGCACATGACTCTGTTTATTGTGAGACATCGAAAGTTGAAGATGATGTCACCTTCAAGATTAAAAAACAAGTGGCTTAAAATTTATCATTTTTAAAAGCAATTGATATTCTTAGGCATTTTTTTACCCTTATGTATTATGGCAAGTCTTAAAGTTGGTAGAGAGGCTGTTCTCAGAACTTAGAAAAAACATATGAAATTTTTTCTTATATAATAAGAGGATGTTAGGTGATAAAATAAGCCAGTGTAATTTTCTATTGTGGCATAAAGATAAGTAGCATACAAAGAAAATAGAGGAAACACCTTCGTTGTATTGATTTAAAGTCCAAACATTAGCATTACAAAAAGAGGAGCTGCTGCCGCGGGGTACATTTCATAAAGAGGACAATGAAACAAATACAAACAAGAATGAAATCTTAGTAATCACTTGGTTCGTCTATGAAAAACCACAAGTTGGAGAATCTAACAGACTATAATGATGGTTGGGTACCATAGAGGCCAAAGATGACTGCTCGCTGGTCAGTTATGTAATATCTGGCTGGTGACGGGTCATTACTTGTTGTAATTGATCTACCTTTGCTTCAACATTTGCTAACACCTATCTAATAACAACAACATCCTCCTCATCTTTAGTAATCTCAGGGATCAGAATTACCATTTCTTCAGCAATTATAGTCTGGGAGCAGTTGGCATCTTGAAGCTTGGAATAATACGTGAGCAGGCCAACCTTTTTAAAATAATTGAGCAAGTCAGTCAGCCACTTCATAGAAAAATGGTCACCAAAAACAACAATAATCTGCCCTAATAATTTCTTGACTTTGGATGGACTTAAAGATTGCAAAGAGGTTTTTAGAACATCGCTCAAAACGTTAGCAAATCCAAGCCACTCGTAAGCCATCATAACATGCAACACTTGGATACAGTGAGGGGTAAAAGTAGAAGGATGGCGATCTATCAAGCATTCGATTAACACTCGGTATGGAATCATTCGAATGTGGGGAAAATCTATTAAAGTCATCCTCATAACTTCTGCAGGGGAGACCTTAGGAGGAAGTACGCTAAACGCACTATCGCTCACAGAAGGAAAAATAGTGTTGGAGGCCCTGTCCCCCTCTTACAAAATAGGATTAGTATCTCTTGTAACCTTTTCAATATTTTGATCAACAAGGGGCAAATCAACTTGGTCCATAAGGCCCCCAACCACTCCAACTCCCTCAGAGGTAACCTCTGGAGGCACCTGTTCAACAATGGCAGTAGGCTCCTCGATAATGGCTGGTCGATCAACTACAATCTAAAAGTAGAGATAAGGAAATTGAAGTTAGATAAAGGCAATAATAGACATTTCTCAATCCCCAGTGTGCCCAGAGGACCTTTATGGTTACTTGGAAAGGTACGCTGTGGTCGCTTAAAAAGTCCCAACTTACATAAAGGACCTAAATGGTTGCACAATTAGGTAAATTGGGCATTGTTCAACCCACAGTGTGCCTAAAGGACCTTTATGGTTACTTGCAACGGTACACTGTGGTCGCTTAAAAAAGTCCCAACTTATCTAAAGGACTAAAATGGTTTCTCGACTATGTAAATTGGGCATTTCTCAAGACCCAATGTGCCCAGAGGACCTTTATGGTTACTTGTAAAGGTACACTCTGGTTGCTTAAAAAAGTCTCAACTTATCTAAAGGACCTAAATAGTTGCTCTACTAGGTAAATTGGGCATTACTCATGTCTAGTGTGCTCAGAGGACCTTTATGGTTACTTGCAAAGGCACACTGTGGTCACTTAAAAAAATCCTAACATACCTAGAGGACCTAAATGGTTGCTCGACTACGTAAATTAAGCATTGCTCAAGACCCAGTGTGCCCAGAGAACCTTTATGGTTAGTTGCAAAGGTACATTGTGGTCACTTAAAAAAGTCTCTAATTACCTAAAGGACCTAAATGGTTGCTCGACTAGGTAAATTGGGCATTGCTCAAGCCTTATTGTGCCTAGAGGACCATTATGGTTACTTGAAAAGGTACACTATTGTCGCTTAAAAAAGTCCCAATTTACTTAAAGGAACTAAATGGTTTCTCTACTAGGTAGATTGGGAATTAATGCAACAACACTTAGCTACAAAACATACAGACAAAGGCATACCTCTTCGGTGGGAACTCCAATATTATTTTCCTTCTCAAGTTCTACTTCAACCCCAACTTGATTACCACCCTCCTCCTCTGGGGTAGTTGTCCTACCTTCCAAAATAGTAGGGCCAAATAACCCCACCAAGAATTTCTCATTAATGGTGGGCTTGGGGGGGAATTACCACAAGGGCCCTATAGGTATTGATAGGAACCTCCTCGATAGGAACATCATGCGAGCACAAATGGGAGAAAGAAATTTTTTTAGCTCATGCAAAATAGTGGAGTAAAGACATAAAAAGGGTTTACTACTAAAGAGTAAATACTCATTACAGTTATGGGCTCAACAGCTAGAGTCTGCCTTGCTTCACTGGATAGTATCTCCTCATGAACAATAGGCAAGGAGGGAATAGGTCCCAAAACTAGGGAAACATACTCCTCTAGGAGTGGGGATGATGAATGAAGATCAGGAGGAGTTAGGTGAGAGGAATGTTGTGCATTTTGGTGAGAGGAATGTTGTGGAGTTTGGTGGGAGGATTTATTTTGTGTTTGTTGGGAGGAATGTTATTGTATTTACTGGGAGGAATAAAGTTGGGCACTTAGTGTCCCTTATCCCTCGTGCTGATCATCCCCAACAATAATGCCATCCATGATGGTATAGTCAATCGGGGGGAAGCTGTCTTCTCAGTTGAATACATTCGACATAATCTTCTAGAAATACAGACCAATAGAGTATCCTCTTACTTCTCTTTTTCTTCCTCCTCATCCATTTCCTCAACCTGCTCAAAATCATCCTCAACCTCCTCTTCCTCAGTAGCTTAAATAGTCCTTGTGTTGTACCTAGTTCTCTTTTGATCACTTGCACTAATACAAGGAGTAAACGAAATACCCCTTGCTGCCATCTTCTGGGCCAGAGTCACTTTGGGAACCGAGGAACATTGATTCCATTGCCTTCATAATGTCTGAAGAGAATCAGAGCATTGACTAACTAGCTGAGGATTAATTTGGAACTTAGAGGGGGATACTTGTGGGGATATTGGGAAAATAAATTTCTTCTTTTTATAGGGGGATTTATTTTTGGCCTTAACAATTACAACACTGGGAGGAAATAAGGGGTGTCTCCTCTTCAATAACAGCTCATGTAGGGGCAGGAAAATCCTAAGCCTCCTCAGCAGGTTAAGAGGTTGAGGACCATTTCTTTTTCTTTAAAATGGCCTCACTAATTAGAGCCAAGGGAGGTAGCTCCGGAGGCATGTTATCATTGGTTTCACTCAAAGGGAATTGGGATTGATTAATAGAATAAGTTCCTAGTCCCAACTCTGTTGGAGGAAAACGTTCAACTACTGGGTAGATGGGATCTCGCTCCATAACTTTGAGGAAATGACCGAGTTAGTTTGGCTAAAATACATTGAGGTAGTTAGGATACCTACTTCCTTGAGCACGTTTAGCAGGAAGGAATATTTGATCGTGGAGTTGATTGTACAATGGGGCCACTATTTTTGAAAGGAAACGCACACATGACATAGAAATCTTTGTGGGCTTCTTGATTGTGTTATGATTTAGATGGGTTACCCCCTGGTCAAAGAAAAACTGCATGGCCCCGTTATGGGGGGAGTAAGTTGTGCGAAAGTTTTCCCATTCAGTATAGGAAGGGAGGTAAAAAGGGGTAAGAACTAAGAGAAAGCTGGAAGAAGGGAAATTGAAGGTATGAGACTCCTCGACCGCTGTGACAGAATGAAAAGCCTCATCAAAGAAATTATTTGTAAAAAATTGGCCAACGACCGAATAAGGATGAAAATTAAAACACTTTAAATCATCAATGAAAGAATTGAAGGACTTCCTAGATTGTTTACGGTTCCATGTAAGGATGTGAGGAACCTTGATATCATATTTTTTAGTGAGAATACCAGCGGGGGCATAAGTGGGGAACCTGGCATAAATGAAAGTAGTTAGAAGGATGTGATTAGCATAATTTGATAAACCTGCTAAGGGAACTGGCCAAATCAATTTGTACCCTGTCAAGATAAGTGTATAGAGAGCCAAGTGTGATGGAAGCTAGGGGAAATTTCACCCCAAAGTCTAGTCAAACTGCACGATTGATGAGGTCCCTCCTTGGATAATAATGAGGCTTTGTAGATAAGAAGATCCTTGAAAAAATAACCCAGATGTAACTGGAAAGTTCAATGAAAATTTCATAGCCTTCTCTGGTGGGAGGCATCACAAACACATGCTTACCTTTGAAGTTATTTTTGGCAGCCTCTCGAGCTTGGGAGCTGGCCTTATCCTCCTTGTAAAAGAAGTACTTGATGATCTCTGAAAAGGTACACTCATCGTATGTTTTCATGCATTTATTGAAAACCTCCCTTAACTCCTTCTGAGTGTTGGTCTCATCCCCTAAAATAGCTTCCTCAAAGAAGGTCTCTATCCCAGAAGCTTCAAGACCTAGGAGCTTATAAACATCCTCTAACGTAACAACTTAGTTAAAATAACATTAAAATTTATTCTTTTACAATACTTGTTGATCCCAGCAAAGAGGATACCAATATGCTGAAAGAGGCTCTTGAGCTAGAAGACACTCCATTTAAGGTCTTTGTCGTCCCCAATTGTCTTTATAAGAATGAACTTGGACCTTAACCAAACGAAACCTCTTCTGAATCGGTCTCTGAGGCTCTAAAGATTACATTTGGGGAGATATAAGGAGTTGAAGATTTCACCTTGGTCTGGAAAAAACATATAGCCATAGCCGTTAAGGGTTCTAAAGATTCAGCTCTTAATTATGGGGTCCTTGAGGCCAGCGAGGGTGAATATGAAAGTTTCTTAAAAAGGGAATTGAGCTTCCTCTCAGTATAGATGAGGTACTTCCCCGAATGGAGAGCATGTCCATCCTTAATTTTGATTGTTCACTAAGTAATCCTGTTGATATTTTCCTATCTTTGTTCTTTACTCTTATTTAAATTCTTTCACTAACTCTTAGTTTGTGGACTCAGTAAATAAATGTGAACAGAGGAAAATGGCTAGCATCAGGTGACGTTGACTTCTGCTCCCCATCTGTGGTGAAGAGGAAGAGGTCTAAGGATGTGAAGCGCATAAAATTTAATATTATTTTGGATATTCATATGCCTTTTATAGATCTAGTAGTTGAGTCTGAGCCAAGGTCTAAGCTAACAAAAAACCCATCACTGGAGACGGTTGTGAAAACCTTGCCTTTATTACAAACATTATCGGAGGCAGATGATTCCTCTGGGGAAACCTAGAGTGAACTCTCTATTCAAGGGGACTTGCATCCCCTGGTCTTAAAAGTATTTGTGATGGAGTCGGGTGTTCCCCTATTAAAGGGAAAAAAAGTTATTGAGGGGTTCCTTTTATGGGAAAACAGAAGGCATGGGGCCTCCCCCAAAGTCTTTGGTCAGCCTAGTGGGTCTTCTGAGGTGGGAAAATGAGATATGAGCTTCTATAAAGGAAAAAAGTATTCTCTATCATCATCTTATGAAGATAAAAACTCTTATGCCTCTGTTGTGAAGGATATGACACTCATGACCAAGACTAATTGTTCTTAGATGGTATCAACACTAAGGGGCGGAGGTACCTCGCTAACTTGAAAGAGTTGATCTACATACTCGGCAAGGTAATATCATGCTTCTATATTTCTTTTATTTATTCTTTTTATTCCATTTGTTTTCTTCTTACATCTTTCTTTTGTGTTTTAGGCCTAACATGTGATTGAGGCCCTCATGACTGATGGCATTGAGGGTCAGAGGGTGTGGAAGAAGTCATTGGTGATGGATAATCAATGTGACTTGGCCAAGATGGACCTTCATCAGATGGTTTGTGATCCGTAGTTGAAGATGGATGTTTTATAAGATGAACGGGTGAGCCTCATAGCTCAAATTAATTCTCTAGAGGAAACCCGTATCTTAAACAATAAATCCATTTATGATAGTGTTGTGATACGCTACTCTCTATTAATCGTAGTTCACTAGGTAAGGATGAAAAGTCCAATGATGAGGCTTTGATTTAGCATAAAGAGACTATATAGGCCCTTCAAATTGAGGTTCTTAGGCTCCGAGGAGAAAATGACAAGCTCCAGCATGAGGCTGAGGATATACTCATTAATGAAAAAGGTCACTAACTTTAGCACTTTGAGGGACCGTATAATGTTCGAGGGTTTTTATTACAAGATGAGATTTTTGGGCTTCAAGTTAAGCATAAATAACTTATGTGGAAGATGAACAATATGATAAGGAGCTAAATTGATGCTTATCCGAGCTCTGAGGCCTATCGAAGGTTCCTTTTCCCGAAGTATTCATTACACCAAAATGCACTTTTAGTAACATACAATTTTTTTTATTACTAACAATATTATACCATTACTATTTTTCATAATAAATTACCCTTAGTAATCTCCTATAAGTGTTACTAATATTAGTTTAGTATTTTAAAAGTTTTTTTTTATAAATGGCAAATTTTTATTTAACCAAACCAAATGCCCCCATTATCACATACCCAAACCTAAAAAAATACCTAGGGTTCTCTGTGAGACTTCTTTTCTTTTTCCTTCAATAGCAAAGGTAATATCCGTCATTACTATGGTTATTGAGATCCGAACTCCGTTCAATAGCAAAGGTAATATCCGTTGTCTAGTATTTTTTTACATTTGATTTGCATTCTCTCCGTTCAACAGGGGTTTCCTTCTCCTTTTTCTAAAATAAAATAACAACATGTTTGTTCAATTTTATTTGTTCCATTTTCTAAAAGTACTATTTACTATATTTTTTCTATCTCAATTTTTTCAATCTTTATGTTGGATTTTATTTTCTCAGAAACAAAATAAGATTTGTTCGATTTTGCTTTATTTTAATGTTTTTGTCTAGAGAAATGTTGTTTAATTTATATTGTGATATATTTTCATGTAGATGAGTAAATTTTGTTTTGCCTTCTTGTAATATTTGACCAGGGACTTGTTGTGCTTACGAGATCTAGGATTGTTATACTCTATTTGGTTATGCTTATGAGATCAACTTTGTGTTAGTTAACATAAATGTAAACATTATTGATGTGTTAGGTTTATGTTAGTTAATATAAATGCAAACATTATTGATGTGTTAGTTAGTTATGTTATTTTTCCATCCACATAAATGTAACAATTCCATCTATCTCTTTATATATGTTTGTATGTGTATGTTCACGTAATTAGGTATTTATGTATTGGAATTTTTGAATTTTGTATCTATGTATTTACTGATACTAGATTGTGGTGAAGATGAATGGTTTTGGTGCCAAGAGTCCAATGGAAATGAGTAGTAGGGCAGCACGATGGCTTCGTATTGTGGAATGAAGATATGACCATTTAGTCCTCATCAACGATAGAATACAAGCCTTACAATCTTCATTATGATCATCTGAACCACATATCTCTCATATTTCACCATGTCCACCTTCTATATATAATAACAATCAACATTTCTCAACCACTAATTAACTCGCCCCTACCCCTGGTATTTTGTTTTATTTTCCTCTCTCTCTCTCTCTCTCTATATATATATATATATATATATATATATATATATATAATTGGATTCATGAATTGACAACAAATTTAACATATATTTATAAGATGTTCAAAAGCATTTTTTGATCAGTTTTGCTCTTAAACCACATTTACCCGTTTCTTAAATGTAATTGTGGTGCTTATGCCATTTTTGAAAAACTTTACTTGATGTTTTCAGATTTAAGCTAAAATTTGTGGCTTCTTTGCATTACTAAGGAATAGTTTTGTGCATTAGAAAATTACGAGTAATGGCTTTAAGATAAGACCATTTTAAATTGTTCATAGGAAACATATTATTTGCATGAGTTCTCAATGTATTTAACTATAAATTATGTGTATTGATTTGTTTAAATATGGTTGTTTGCTACAGTTGTCAAAATCCAGGGCACTGGTCTAAAAATTGTCCCAAAAAAACTAGAAAGAAACCTATTGAGACATGCATTCTCCCACAAGTGATGGGCACCAACTGTTGGCAGTATCAATTGAGTGTTATTTCTCATCCTTGTGGGGGAGTTTGCATCAATCCTAGTCGAGAGTATTTTATACCATGAATTATATTATATGGTCATTTACCATGTTTTGTTTACTAAATGGCTTTTAGTTCCTCTCGTGGGTTCCTACATATATGAGGGAGATGATGTGATCATGATGTTAGCAAAATCCAAGGCTAAGATACTTCACGATAAGATATGTGACTAGTCTTACAGTGATATGAGGCCATCAAGATTGTTACTACACGGAGTAAAACTCAACTAAATGCAACACTCTACCAATATAACAATCATTTTGGAAACAATATCAACAACGTATTGCACTATGCACTATGCACTCGATCATGCTATTATTTTTATCAAGTCAATGTGATATCAAAGAAAACTACTTAATTGCCATAAAATTTCTCTCTCTATTCTCTTTTTCAATATTCAAGTGGTATCACAAATGAGGGACAAGGGTCTATTTATAGGTGAGATTAGCTTGCTAGCCAAGCTAAGACCCAAAAAGACAAAAAAAGAAAACTAATAACTAAAAATGACTAATTAATCCCAAACATGCTTGGATACCAATTAAAGACTAAAAATAAAAGACAATGACAATAATGACCTAAAATAAAATGCAATATAAAAGATAGTCTTCTCCTGGGAGCACAACGATGCGTCACGTTTTGCTACGGATTACCAAACACATCATTCTCCTCGTTTTTCAAAAAATCTCATCCTCGAGTGTGTAGGGTGACTAATCATCAATGACACATGATATAAAACTTGAAAAAGCTTCGAAACCCAATCAAAATCAATAATAAGTAGTCTGCTGAAACTTTGATTAGTCTCATGTGTATGAACCTCATAAATAATTGGTCTAATAAACCTAAACTTTGATAATATCCCTCTACGAAATCCGAGCAATGAAAAATGGACGACCATATCTGCCTTCTCTACACCACAAGTACATGGTTGTAACTTGGTGTGGTTGACCATTGAATCTGACCGGATGGGAACTTTGGTGATCAAACCTTTATGAGTACGATGACGAAATAAACGGACCGAAGACGACGACATTGCGGAAAGTTGGAACCAAAATGGAAGATAGTCGAAAATGGATCCCAAGTGGGACGGATTTTTCATGGAAGTCATACATTGTGTTATAAATAGGTCCTAAGATCAATTTTGATAGGATTTGAGGTCAAATAGGGGGTGGGGGATTGGATCGGAGTAAGGAAGCCCAATTTTTTTGTCGGGTTTAATTGTGGTTAGGCATAAATGAGCGACGGAAAGGGTAAAAATAGGGTAAAAGTGGGTGGGGTTGATTTCTTGGAAGGAATAGGGTTCTAAAAGGTGGGGGATGTCGATAGGCGACATTAGGGCTGGCCGACCCTTGTGGAGTAGTTTTGGGTCAGATCGGGGGCCAAAGAGGTAGATCAGTGACTGGAGGAAGGGTGGTTTTGTCTCTGGTCAGCAGGCGAGGGGGTTCGCCTGGTGTTTGGGTGAGGTAGAAGGCATGGAGAAGGGGTGTCGGGGTCAAACAGGGGTAGGGGAGGTCTAGTCGAAGGGAAAAATATTGGTCGGCCTCTGTTCAGCAGTCGGCCACTGCGGAAGGTGGTTTCGGCCCTTTGTAGGGCATTTTTGGCGATGGATATGGCTCGGAGCAGAAGGTACAGTGGGGTAGGAGTTTGGTTAAGGGTTTCTAGGGTTAGGGTTAGGGTTTAGGGGAATATAGAAGATGATGTTACTATTGAATAAGGTTGTGGTTGTGTGGAAGTAGGAGATGGAGGTGGAGGGAGGTGGTGGTGGAGGGTGGCAGGTGGAGGAGGATAAAAGGGTTAATATCCCCTATTAACGGTGATGGAATTTTGGGTTTTCATCCACCCAATTTCCATTTGGAAATTTATCGATCTACCAATTGAAGAGTTTCCTGAGTTGAAATCACAACTCGATACCCACTTCACGCACCACGACAAACACCGAGAACAATGCAGCTTTGATATCAATTTGATGTAAATCTAAGAATACGAAAGTGCTCTTACTACACTACATGACAACTATTAACTACACAACAACAAAAACAACTAAACTAAGGAAATGGGTTTCTTTCTCTCTCTATTTTCTTTCTCAATATTCAAGTGTGATTACAAATGAGGTCTAAGGGTCTATTTATAATAAATATTAGCTTACTAGCCAAGCTAAGACCTAAAAAGATAAAAAAGGACAACTAATAACTAAAAATGACTAATTACCACAAACATGCTTAGAGATCAATTAAGGACTAAAAATAAAAGAAATAAATAATAATACCCTAAACTAAAATACAAATAAATAATAGTCTTCTCTTGGGAACACAATCACGCATCACGTGTCGCTACGGATCACCAAACACACATCAATTAAAGCATTATTTGTAATTTGGGGTCCCTTAGTTATTTGTCTTGTTAATCCTAATGTGTTTTGCCTTTTGATTTGTGTAATGCATAAATTGACAATCAATTCATTAGTACAAGTAATACAAAAAATTACAATCAATTCATTAATGTTCATTACAAAGTCCCTTGTTTATAATTGTATTTTAAATCGTTGCCTAACAAGTTGTCTTCCTAGATTCAGATAAATAAGGGTCGAGCCCTCCCAGTATAAGAAATTAATCATTAATTAGAGTTTATTTTATATTGCGTATTCACATCATTTTATGTTTGTAAACTTGATGTAAGAAATAATGTTATTATACTTTTTGTGATTTACTAAATAACTACACAACCACCACACTTGTAATTTTTAATACTATATAGTAACATTTTACAAAAGTTCAGAGGATATTAAAAAACTCTAAAGTTCAACCCCCCCGGGATCTCATGTGCATTTGCCCATTTCTCCAATCTCTCTTTATTCTTCCTTAAATTATTTTTCCTCTACCATTTTTCCTCACCATTCACACAATTGCATCCCATAACCAGAAGAAGATTGGGAGGCCAAAGCCAGAGCTTAGGAATTTACTAAAACTATAATAGATCCACATTATCATTTTATTATATCTAAATTGTAAGCTTTCTTGATTCTGTCAACCTAACTGTTTAAATTAGCATACACTTTGTAAACTCGAAACTCCTCTTTATTAAGATAGTGTCCTACTTATTGGACAATTCAATGGCCTTCAAACAGATATCCAACAAACAAACTTTGGTATAGTACCAAACTTACAATACGTTTATTACTATGCATAAGTTGATGGGGTTGTGATGACTGGGGAAAGGAATAGCAGTGCTAGAGTGTCGCAAGCGGCTTGTCAGATAGGTGAACTCATTGAGCATGAGGTTAGGTATTTTTCAAGTTTATTTCATTATCTTTTGCACTAGTACAATAATACTCTCAGCTATTTTTACTCATATTTATACATTTAGATAATTATAGTGTCTTTGTTGATGATATCTGTACTATTGAATCAAGTGCGTGTCCCTCATATGAGGATATAAATTAATTCCCAAACAATGTTTTTCTTTAGTGTGGTAAGAGGGCTTACTTTTAATAACTTTTCATTTTGCTTTTGTTTGGGACTGATAATAATATCTATATTCATATCGCGTAATAGGAGTTTAAATATTTTAAGGACTTTGCATATAGAGTTCTTTCAAGTCATATGTAACATGTTCACCACCTATTCTTGAATATATGGTAGGATATAAAATAATTACTAGAATTTTTCCATTGTAATTCTGGTGGTGAATCTATATTCTTATCCTCTCCATTTCTTGTCACATTTTGGAAGATCCATCATTTGGAAAAAGAATTCTTGATTTTGGTTTATGCTTTTTTTAAGAGAAAAGATTACCGAGTTTGCAAGTTCACCCCAGGTATATAAATTTACTATCTATACTTAAAAAAATTATTACATTCGGACGCTTTTGTTATGTTACATTACGCAATTCTATTTTCATATTTAAGAGATGTTGATCTTAGTTATATCATCTGAATTACAATTTCAAATATTATTATATACTTCAAATGATTTCAATTTATTAATTACGAAAATTTCTAATGGTTTACTTTTCCTTGTAAATTTTGAACAACATTTTGCACACAAGGATGTGTTTGATTGGATTCAATTTTTCTTCAGTTTTCAAGTAATCTTGGGCATACAAGATTACATAAAAAATTATAATTTCTAAATTTGTGATTTTTATTTTCTTGTCCTATGTTCAGACATTAATTACCTACTCTTCACACTCACAATGATTATCTCATGCTGAGAAAGGAAATGTTTCCAACCAATATCCTTTACCCATGTTTCATTTACTTTACTTAAAATGTAACCTTATCCCAAATACTTTGTTGACCTGAATTTATATGTTGCATTTTCCATTGTGTAACTTTATAAAAACTATAAATAAATTTTGTGCCTCTGTACATAATTGTAATGTAAATGAAAAGGTGAGGAATTTTTGAGCTTTTTATAGACAAATGTCATTGAAAAGTCTAACTCCATATGTTAATATTTAATTCACATGCTAAGAAACTATCATTCTTAATTAGCTAGTTGGTGGATTTATCCTAATTGATGTCTGTTAATTTGATTATTGATTTGATATGGGTTTCATCAATCCATGCGTTCACTTCTTTGATCCAACTATTCTGATGGATTTTATAATTGGTTGTTTTTCGAAGCACATGGGGTATTGCTCGTTTCTTCAAATAGTTATCAACTTGGATTCAATCCAATGGTTATCACAAAGCACTGCGATTAGAGATCAATTGTGTACTCTTTTAGGGGTTCTCTTCACATCGCATGATTGTCGGTATGATTGGTTTGATAAGATTGCTAGCCTAGTGGTGAATGGTCTTCAATATATGAATCAAATAATAATTTTTATACTCTCATTTAACCCTTTTCTCTTTTTTTTTTCTTAATCGTGTTATGTCGCATATCAGCTATTTTGTGACAGTTTAATGCGATTATATAGAACTAGATTTTCACATCCCAACTATTTGATATATGTTTACAGGACAAGCTCGAGGCAATAAATTTAAAGGGCAAGTAGTGTTTAGAATATGATGATCTATAGACAATATCTGACAACAACATAGTGACTAGAGATAATGCCTAATGTGGTGGTTATGCTTTCTCCCTAATGGTGGTGAAATATCATCCATAACCCTTTTTTTTTTATTTTAGATGATTTATTAATAATTCTTTAGTTTGATGACATTTTTTCTTTTGTTTTACATAGTGAGAAGAACCTAACAATGATACATGTTTATCCGTTTTGCATCAAATTTCCTCTTTGTAATAGAAGAACAACTAAGTTTGAAAACTTCATAAGAACATGTGCATTGTCCGTTCATTTGATTAGCTTTTGCATCATCCGTTGATTTTTCTTACCAAGTTATCTCTATAATGTTGAAGTTTTAGTTTTTATATTAATTTTTTTTGGTTATCTTTCTATAAGTAGTCATGAACTCAGAGTTACTATAGGAAAGGAGACTAATTGAAGCACTTTTTATCATTCATGGTTAATGTTGAAACTTTTGAAACATCGACTTCAAAATCGAATGAGTAAGTCTCCTTCTGAAACTTTTGAGGTAGAAACGCTGAGTAATGCTGAGTTCATGACCATATTTTTTGAATTTTTTGAAACATCGACTCCAAAAATTTTAGAACATCGAAGCCTTTTTTCTTATTCTTCACCCGTAAGTCGCCTTTTCTCTCGTTTATTATTTTTCTATAGTTTCTTCAGGCAATTGCCTTAATTTATTTGTATTTGCATATTTTTTGTTGTTAGTATTCTTAAATTATAAAAATGGTCTATGTGGTGAGTAATAAATCCATAGGAGAGTTTAGGAAGAGATTTTCAATCCTGATTGGGCCGTGTTGAGTTTGCTAAAGAACCTAATGATTATTATGACGTGGAAGGGGGCCACTGGTTGCACACTCATCCATTGCCGAGGATGATATTATTTTTTCCCCAAATTAATTATTTTTGGTGTTTTGTGAGTATTTTATAGTAATGCTTGCTCATTATACCCCCAAAACAAGGAGAACCAAACTCAAATTGGAATCCCAAAGATTAGGTATAATTACACATAAGTCAAAATAAAAGACAACACCTTTCACTTGAAGGTGGGATGGGAAATAGAGTGATTATTGTAAATCTTCCTGACTCTAATAAGGGTCATTGGAGTTATGGATTCATTTTAAGGCAGTGGGAGCATCCACTAATTCCCAAGGGTGGTGAGCCCTATAGGGGTTTTAGGTGCCCCAAGAGAGGGCACAAAATAAGTCGATTACTGCTTTTGATTGTATTTTGTTTTGGTCGACCAAATTTCACATGAACTTGTGTTAACATCCTTTTTTCTTTAATCTATGGAGAAGCTTCCAAGAAAAAAATATCATCACGCTTCTCATGTAAACTTTGTTGAGCTAGTCAAATCTTGGAACTTGAGGGGGCCTCTATCTACCGGTGGTAAACATCCTATATCGACATCCTTTATGATTGAATAAACCAACATATATTTCATTGCTAGGAATGTGGACACAATACTTGAGATCCCCATCCTTTCAAGTAGTGAAGGGTCTTCGAGCGAGTCCACCTCAATTTCCTTCGAGTCTCTGGATGTTGCCTCCATCCTTGTCGTGACCCCGTCCAGCTTAAAAGAATATATGGATACAAGGATAAAGATCCCTAGTTTGGTGGAGGATTTTGACCTCCCCACTTTCCCAAAAGTTTATCCTTATAAAAGGAAGGAGATTGGAGGTCCATCTGATCTCATTACCTTTTGGAATTCTCCGGACAAAATGTGAACTCATAAAAAGAGCAAGACAGGAGTTGGTCCTTCTATTACTTCTATCCTTTCCACCAAGAAGGTGGATGCCCATAAAAAGGAAAGGGAATCAAATAATGTATATGTCCGAGAACCCTGGCTCAGCCTCCACGCTGTAGAGAGGACGCCATTCTGGATAGGGATAGGGAGCAGGTCATCAAGATTACCACCAACTAGTTGGTATCTCACGTCGCTCAACCGTTATTTATGGTAAGTCTTAGTACTTTGTTCAGATATTTAACTTAGAAATTTTTATGTAGTATTTACTTGTGATCGGCCTCTTACTTGCATTTCTTGGTGGACTTCACCGATATTCTCGATAGAAAAGTCGATCATTTGAAAGTAAGCACTGACATTGATCATGCTTTGAAGAAGTCTGATGAGGCTTGCTAGGCTGCCAAAAAGGCCTATAAGACTAAGAAGAAGGCCATCGAGTTGGAGATGGACAAACTAAAGTCAACCAATGAGAAGTTGGAAAATGTTTTCGAGGAGAATGATCGGATCCTATTTGAGGAATTAATGTCCAAGGATAAGGCCTACAACCAAGGGGTCGACGATGCCTTTAGTCAGTCCAAGAAGGGTCTGGACTGCATCCGCAAGTCGATATCTAAAAACGGTTGGGATTCGAACTTGGTTAAGACTGAGATACCCATTGAGTCCAAACTTTATGGAGAGCGTGATCTAGGCTCCCATCCAAAGTTGGATGAGGATGAGGGTGAGGACTCAGGTAGTGTCCAAACAAAGGATGGGATCGAGAAATAGAAGGAGTTCGATGATTGGAATAAGGGTTTCACCAATAATGAACATGTGAAGAGTAGGAAGGATGAGATATTTAAATGTAAATTAGGTTTACTTATTTTTGTATTTTCTTATCTTATGATAAGTATGCTATACAGGCTAACCCATATTTTAACATTTAATGAAAAGCACTATTTTACCTTGCCATTACTTTGGTAACTATTGACTTCTTATGGATTCTTTGATTCTTCTTTTGTTTACAAATTCCTTTACTTTGATCTTTGTAGTCTAATAATAACTTAGCATTAGTGCCAATATCCCAAGAAATTAAATATCTGGATTTGAATTTTGGTCGGGAAGCTTCCAACCGAGCTCGTGAATCCTTTATATCTATTTAGCAAACACTTTAGAAAATGATAAGTGTATATGGACAAAAGGTTGGAAAGTTTTTGTTACTGAGAGCCAGAGTTAAAGATGTTGTTGAACTGGTGTGTAGGGAGAATAATGGTATGTGTGAGGAGATCGGTAAGGCTGAATAAGCCTTTAAAGAATATCATATGCCCAAGAATAACCTTCATCAGAAAGTAATGAGGCGGAGCTATTAATTCTGCCATAGCCCCCATGAACTTTAGGCGTCGAGCTATGATGAAGGTTGGATAGATGCCTTGTCACACTTGGACGAAGCCAGGCATGTTGCCTAAAAGCATGGGTGGAAGAATTCCCTAGCAGTTATGAGAGTTCCTTATTATTCACAGCTTTAGTGTTGGTATAGGGTATATTACCCTTTTGTTCATCTCCCTCCCTTTAGGAGTAGGGAATCATGCATCTTGACTGATGTTATCGCCATTTAATTGATAAAGAACTGCCTTTTCGACCACGATAGTGACGATGAGTTCTGCCCCAATCCAGATTATGACGGTCATCGTGCTAGAGTGACTACCAAGCTAGACTGCCAAATACGAAGTGATGGTAATAGATATGTATTTTGTTTTTTATGATGCAACTATCTAGCCACTTTGTAAAAAATCCTTGATTATGAATGAAATTATGTAATTAATTCCATATTTAACGTTTTCCCCTTTTTATGCTATGCATGTATTTGTTATTTTCCTTACCTTTTAGAAAGTTTCGTCACACGATATTAGGCCTACGAAAAACTATGGAGAAAATGCACCTAGTTGTAGGTTCATCCACCCATTCAGGATTTTAGTCGACTAAATTCGGGACACTTAGTGCTTAGGGATCCCTTGTAAGTCTTTTTTGAAATTCTTGAATTTTTCATTTTTTTTAGTGATGAAAACATGTGATCTTGAGGTTTCATTAAGTGTAATATTAGTAAGGCATTCAAACTGGCGATCAGAGTTTGATCCGGTATTTAAACTGATGATCAGAAATTGATCGGATAAACTTGAGCAAATTATCAATAAATATAACATTGCAATAATTATACCTTGACAATAACAAATTTGGCCCGCCATTTAGCAAACTAAGAAAGATAATTATATTAATTGATCTTTAAATTCTTTGAGAAACAAAACCTTAAAACTTGAACAAATCTAAAAATATAATTTCCTAAGACTGTCCACATTCCAGGCCTTAGGAATCTCCTTACCCCCCATTGTTTATAAATGGTAGGCTCCTTGTAGGTAATCTCTAGTAATTTTGAAGGGTCCTTACCAGTTAGGACCTAACTTTCCATCTGATATCTTCTTTGCACTGCCGATCAGTTTTCTAAGGACGTATTCTCTGATTTGGAGCATTCTCAGTTTAACACCTTTGTTATACTTCTCTAGTCTATTTTTTCATCTCATTGAGAACCATTTTATTCCAAGCCTCAGCCTGCCCATTGATTTTAGGGTTGGTCATCGGAATGTAGTGGTACTTGATAATATGGCTACTACAGAGGTATTGAAATGGTCCACTCTCAAATTGTGTCCCATTGTCGGTGATTATTATTCTCGCTAAGCTAAAATGGGTCACGATGTTTCTCTAGATAAATTTGATAATATCAGTGTCCCTTATGTTTGTCGAAGGTTCAACCTCTATCCACTTGGAGAAATAGTCCGTATCCACCAAAAAATACTTGTGATTACCTGGTGATGTAGGTAAGGGACCCACAATATCCAATCCCCATTGAGCAAAGGTCCATAGACTAGTCATTAACTTTAGATTACTGGATTGTTAGTGAAGCATGGGAGAGAATTCTTGATACTTCGTGCACCTCCTAACATAGGACACTGGGTATTTATGCATGTAAGACCACTAATAACAATATTTGATGGATTTGACTGCCAAAGATCTTCCCCATATTCTGTCGTGCATTTTGTATAAAACTTCGCCAACGTCGTTTTACATTAGAGGTGTGGACTTGTAAGGGATCACCTATAGAGCTTGACTTAAGGTGATAGATAGAACCAAGAAACATTTACCTTTATTTGATAGTGCCACTTCTTGTCGAACGATAGAACATTATTTCTCAAATATGCCATAATCGGGTCTATCCAGCTAGGAGATTTTTAGATGGCGTAGACTTGTTCGATGACCTTTTATTTTACGATGATCAGTTGGGTGAGGTATTCTACCTCAATTGTTCTTTTGATGTTAGAGTCAATAGTGTAGCCCATTGTAGACAAAGCATTTATGTGACTATTATTTTCCTTGGGGAGATTTTAAATGTGGACCTTTTTAAACTAGGCGACCAGGTCTTGGACGACCTATAAGTATACTGACATCGATTCATCTCTTGAATTTTAATTTCTTGATACTTGATTAAATATCCACCTCAAGTTATAAAAGATGTCAAGGTGACTCATACTAAGAGATAATTCCTTCTTTAATCCGATAATGAAAGCTTCATATTCGACCCTATCATTGGATGATTCAAAGACAAGTATGATCCCTTAATTGATCATGGTTTGTTTAGGAGTCATAAGGACAATTCCTACTCTTGCCACTTTTGAGTTGGAGGACCCATGAACATAAAATATCAACTTATTGAGTTGGTCAAGCCCTCCATTAGTTGTTTGGTATATGAGTTCCCTTTGTCGGTCTCTTATCCTCTAGTTAACTCAGCGATAAAATATGCTAACACTTTCCCCTTGATTACTGTCCTTGGTTGATAATGTATATCAAACCTCCCCAGTTACACCGACCATTTGGCCATTCATCTAGAGAGGTTAGGAATTTTGAGTACTACCCTAAGTGGAAAGTAAGAGATAATTATAATCGAACGGGATTTTAAGTGTTGTTTTGATTTTTGTGATGCAATAAGCAAAGAGTATACAAACTTCTCCAAAGGAAGGTAGAATTTCTTAGCATCCAGTAATGTATTGATGACATAATAGATTGTTGTACAATTTCTATATTTTCACACACTAAGGTCGAGCTAACTACATGGTCAAACACCGTGAGATATAAATAAACTGGATCTCCGAATTTAGGACCATAAGGAGAGGTGGTTGAATTAATTAAGATTTGATTTCTTCGAGTTACCTAGAGCATTCTTCGTTTCAAGTCAGGATTTTTTCCTTATTCAAGAGATGAAATAATGGTCAACACTTCTTAAAGGATTTATTAATGAAGCGGTTGAATGCTGCCAACATTCTGGTAAACCTTTGGACATCACTGATGGTTTTTGATGGATGAATGATGTTAATCACCTCAATTTGTTGAGGTTTGCCTCAATTCCCCCTCTGATTAGCCAAGTACCCCAGGAACTTCCTAAAATGAACTCTGAAAGAGCATTTGGCTACACTAAGCTTCATTTGGTAATATGTGAGGACCTCAAATGTATTCGCTAAATTTTACAGGTGGTCATACTTATGCTGCTATTTATGAGCATATCATCTATAAGACCTCTATGTATCATTGACCAATGGATTGATCTTTGTCAGAGTAAAGTTATTGTTGGGATAAGCTTTATTAAGGTCGATGAAGTTATGAAAGAATCTCCACTTACTATTACTCTTTGACAATGACTGGGTTAGAGTGCCACTTAGGTGATTGAACTTCTATAATGGACTTTGCCTCCATAAGTTTCTCCACTTTTTTTCAATAGACTTTGCCTTCTTTGGGGTACTCGGTACGTGATAAACACCCAAAAGTGTATATTTTATACCCCGAATAGATGCATTTTAGTCGCTCGTTTTAATTAAAATTGGCCTTATGTTCGTATTTTATCATTTTGCAGGTACATACCCAGTCGCAGTGTTAAATAATGCTAAATTAGTGCAATTGCGACGCAGAAGCGGTCAAAAGTATGCATCGAAGAAATCAAAGGAGACTGTGAAGTGAGAAGTCCATTCTGAGCTTGCCGAGATGTGATCCGATGCTCCGAAACAGTCCCTATACCTTAACCTAGCCCAAACCAAGCCCAGTCTATTCCCCGAACCCCGTGTGTGTTGAGTTTGTACATTTATTATTTTTCTAGATTTTTATTTTTAGTCATTTGATTTTTAGGATTTATTTAGAATTTTTTAGGATTTATTTTCTATTTTTCTAATTCTTTATTTTTGATTTTGATTTTTATTAGTTTTTAATTTATAATCTTTATTTAATCTTATTTTTCTTAGGACTAATTTTTAAGAATTCATTTTATTTAGTTTTTAGTTTTTTTTATTTAGTTAGGATTTTTAGTTTTTTTTAGTCTTTATAGAGTTTATTTATCTATTATTATTTTTTTTATTTTTTTAGTCTCTTAGTAATAAATTTAATTTTTATTTCTAGGTTTTTATTTTTTTTTATTTTATTTCTACTTTTAATTTTTTTAATGTGTCATTTTTTTTAGGGGTACAAATTAAACACACACACACCCACTACCATACACACTCACATACACCTCACCCTCACCCTCACCCTCACCCTCACCCTCATCCTATTACCTACACCACACTCACACCAAATAAACACATACCCCTTTTACTATTCATCATCATCTTTCCACCTTCCACGATCTCTCTCCTCACCTCCATTACCACCATTAACAAAACCCCAAAACCACAACCAAAACCTTACCAACCTCCAGCCCCTCTGGCGCCGGCAGCAAAAAAAAAAACCCGCCGGTAGAACCCCCTACATTTACCCAACCCGCGACTCCAAAAACCGAACCCGGCGTCGGACTTCAAACCGCGCCCGAACCCGCCACCGCTACTCCGAATCCAGGTCGGAGCAACCCGAGACATGTTCGATCCAAGTCACGACCCATCTCTTGTTTCTTCTCGTAAATTCTCAACTAGATTATTTTCTCATTTTTCGTAGTCATTTTAGTTGCATAAATTGTCATTTCCTCCCTTGAAAGTTGATTTTAAAATATAAAACATTAAATTTTTTTTTTTTTAATAAAAATTGGAATTGCAAGTTTTCACGATTACAGTTTCAACGCTAGAAATTGGATTGATACCCGAATTTGCCATGATACTGAATTTTTAACAAGTTTTGTAGGTAATTCTAAGAATTTTGATACTCGAAGTTTGACCGCAGCGACATTCCAAATCCATAACCGAAGGAATACAAATAAAGAGTTATCAGTACGCCTTTTATGTGATTTGAGGGAATGTTGGGTCCATATGAAGTCGATAGCACATTACTTCGGGGTCAATCTCAAACATATCATAAGGCTACCAAGAAAATACATCTCTATTCTCCTTGATTATGGAGATCAATTGTTCTTTTTTACGATCGGTAAGTGATCTGTCGATCAAGAATTCCTTCTTTGAGTGTGAGTCATCAAATATCACTTCTTGTAATGGTTCCATGACTCTGTCTACAAGGCCCCCCATATAATCGCAGTCTACCATGGATTAATTGTTACTTGGTCAGAGTATCCATGTTCTTAGTAACCTCATCTGCGAAGCTTTTTTTCCTTTTTTTTCTTGTTTCGGTTTGGTAGCAGTGACAAAGCATTTTCGAGCAACAACCTAGTTTCCCTTTATCTTTATTATTCCCCACCGGTGATGCATTTGAGCTTCTCGTGACAAGTGACGGGTATAAACTTTATGGCATAAAGCCATCCTCGTCAGAAGATCGTATACTATGGGGAATAAATGCCTACAACTAGGAACTTGATTATCTTCGAGATATTCCTAATTTGAACTAGAAGGACTACTTTTCCTAGTGGTATGGTCATATTTCCATCAAAACTGGCCAAAAGTGTGGTCAGTTCATTGAGATATTCCATTTTGAGGTTGATTTTATTGAAAAGCTTCAAGTACTTAACCTCTGAGGAGCTTCTTTGGTCGACTAGTAACTTATTCATATCCCACTTAGCAATTCTGAGTAGGGGTGGCAATTCGGGTTAGTCGTGTCATTTTTGAGTCGCGTTGATTTTTATTTTAGTATAAGTTTTGGATACTCTTAAATCTATACAAGTTAATCGTGTCATGTTCGGGTCATTTCGGGTTATTACCGTAAACGGGTTATCGGGCCAAAAATTGCCGACTCTGATTTTGAGGGTGATTCTAACACATCATAATGCGAAGTTCTGGCTCTGACCAAGTCTTCCTCGATAAATATTATATGTTTGTTATAGTTAATATATTCAAGATGTTGTCTTTTTCCTGCCAGAGTTTTGGCTAGGTCAATCTGGAAAGCCTCCATATCCGTGGTGACTTTCTTCAATTCTATCCAAAAAACATTGTCTTGAATCTGGTTCGAACTTGATGTACCGTGGATTACTACGAACTCGTGTTCCATCTCGTCATCATCTAGGATGTTTTCAGGATTTTGTTCATTCTCCACGGTGGGCTTTTCACCTTTCTTCTCCATATAGTTGTCCAGGTGGCCGGCCTGGGATAACTCCTCCAAATCGGAGTTGAGAGCCTTACAATTCTCTGTCTTGTGACCATGCCCCTTGTGATATGAACATCTCAGGGATGGTGTTCCTTTTTTTATAGATCTCCCACCGATCTTCTTCTTTCCCCCTTATTGGGAACATTCTCCTTGTCTCTATTTTATTATTATTTTATACCAACCTTTGTCGTGTTGAGTGACAACCACCACATTTTCCACCTTGGCATATTTCTTTATCCTAGACATAAGGTCATTAATGGTCTTGGTCTCCATTTTAGTGAGAAATTAGTGCAATATAGAGTTACTCGACAGACCAATCTTAAATGAAGACACAACTATCATCCCTAAGTAGTCCTACACTTCATTATATGTTTTCCAGTATCGTCTAGCATATTCCCATAAGGATTCCTAGGGCTTATTTCTCACACTGAGAAACGAGTCCATCCTCTTCAGATGAGCACTATTAGTGATGAACATGGTCGTAAAAGCCTTTGCGATCTGATTAAAGCTATTGGCTGACTAGTGTGGGAGCTTTTTGAACTAATTTTATGTGAAATCACCTAGACTGGAGGGGAATATGTGGAACATTATAGCTTTATTATTATTCCATAGTCTCATTGTCCGTCGATACTAGCAAACATGATCGATGGGATCATTCTTCCCATTGTAGATCTTAAATATGGGTGTGGAAAATGTTTTAAGACGATCTGGTTCATCAATAGTTCTTGAGAACGAAGGCCTCATCGGACCGATAAAGGCCCTCCTAGAAAATTCTTTAGTTGACCTGGATACCTACACGGTGGGGTACTCATTAATATCTCAATGAATGATATTTCGAAGATCCTTCTTGCGGCGATATTCCTTTTCAATGGACTCTTGTGTTTGTAGTTTTCTTCATCATGATGTGAGACCCTTCCTCAATTGCGAGTTTTGCTTGCCGGAGGGCTAGGTGTTCGAGCGTGACATTTGCGCCTGATTCCAAAGAGGCCCTTCTCCATCCTTTCAAGGCGACATTGTAAACGTGAATTTTCCTCCTATTGAAGGAGTGTGGCTGCCTCATATTGACGAAAGTTCCATTTAGTTGCTTATTGTTATGCACAGTTTAATCCTCTTGAAACCGATAACATGAGCTAAGAGTGTTGTAACTCCTTTTGGATTGGACCTCAGACCGGGCTCTAGGAGTTGGGGGCCCGTTTTTTTTGTTTAGTCATCCATCTTCAAACGATGGAGTTGCACTTCGTGGGTGATACATGGATGTTTGTCAGCTCCAATTGGATGATAAAAGGAAATTATATCGCATGTATGGCGCCAATTATAAGTGATAAAATCCTACTTAGAATGAATCTAAGAAAATAAAGCCGAGCAATAAAGAAAAATAACACAACACAAGATATATGTGGTTAAAAAATGTACTTACATCTATGGGGTGTTTCTCTCTCTTTTTATTGAAAGGCTCAAAATAGTATAAATTGCATGCCCTTTTCCTAGGGGTGAGGGTTACATTTATATAAAACAAAAAGAGAATGAGTCGTGTAGGACTCTATAGCCTTGGTATGCAGTTGTGATCTGATCGAGCAGTCCTAAGGATGAGATTTTCGCTAATCGAATCCTCCTTTGTCCATATCTTCAAGGTGTGACCATATATCAATTGTCGGACATGCCAACTCATTCATTTTTGTTGGATAATTCCCCTACATTTCTAAAAAATATTCTAGCTATAAAAAAATTCCCCAATATATGTATGTGTTTCAAAATACTTTAAAGAACAACAACTCTAATTATATGTATAGACTCACATCATAACATTTTCACTCTATTTTAATAAACTTGTATTAGTCTATAGTGATTGATATATTTGCTTGTGTGTGTGATAGAGAGAATATTTTACTTGAATTAAAATGGTAATATCATGAAGTTTTTTACAATTAATTTTCTTTTTAAGAACTTATAATTGTGTTTTGTATAATATTATGAAGGTTTGTAAGGATGTCTACAAGTACATCAAGTATTTATAGAATTTTGAACGACTTTACACAAAAAATATATCATGCAATGAAATTTTATTCAAACTGTATCATTTTAATACAACCTGATAACATGTTCCTTTAAGGGAACACACTAAAAACCTAAAAATATTAAGGACAAAATTTCAACATTCAATTCATAGGATAAGGATACTCATGCAGAACGCACACACTATTTAAATGTATTATCAATTTCATATTTAATTGTCACACTTTTTAAAAGTATTAGTGCACTCATTATTTAGTATTCTTGGGTCAATTTTAGTTACTTAATTTCATGACGCTGACAATAAGTCTAACTATCTGCGTCCAAATCACCACTACCACCCCCATACAAAATGATGTTTTCGTAGGACCTACATCAAGGAAAGGAGAGTGGACCAAGGAGAAATAGGTTTTAAAGAACAAATTCAGCAAGTCTAAGATCAAGGCCAATATTAGACTCACATTTATTAAGCCACAAATGGAAGAGGGAGGAAAATTTAGACAGTCCAAATTAAAATTTTTACCCACACATGTGATTTGTCTCTTTTACGTGCCCTTATTCTGCAAGATTTGTTAAATATTTCATATTGCATATTTATTAAATTTTCACAAAAGCTAAAACTAATCGAAAAATACAAAGGCAATATAAATTTAATAATTGATACATTTGTATGAAACAAATTTGTACAAATTTTTCATGACTTTGCGCTAAAAAAACTCACATGTGATCACACACAGACATGGGCATGAAAATAATTAGAGTACATACACACAATTCTTATGTTACAAATTATAAGAACAAAGCATAAAATTTGAAGCCTATATGATATAAAAATATAATGAATGTGGATATCACAACTCATAATTGCCATGTAAGTCATCTATCTTCCTGCAAATAGAAATATTAAACACATAAAAATATTTGAAATCTACTACAGACCAAACAGCTACTATGCCAAAAATAAAAATGGCCATGGAAAGTGGTCATGGTTCTGGACCATGACCATCCAGTATGTGACACCATCCATGGGTGATCTATACTGGAAGGACACAATTCTCCGATTGAGTCTTAATGTAATTTTGGCTCTATTCCGGACAAAAATGTTTATGTCATAGGCTAGTTTTAAATTATATCCATTCAAGCCTATGACGGGTTAGTTGAAGACATAGCGGCCAAGATATTAAAGATTCATCAAATGCCGTGTGTATTGTGCCTCGTTTCTACGTCATTAACACGGTTCCATTAGTCCTAAGGTATGAATGCATATATATATATATATATATATATATATATATATATATGAGATTAGAACAATATTAATATGGGTGTAATTTGCTTTTAAATTGTTGTTTATTTTTAGAAAGTTTCATTAAAACTTTAAAATAAAGTTTATGGGCTAAAACTAAATTTTTTACACTTTTTGGAAGTTCGTTCGATAGTTTCGTTCGAACGAGTTTTTCGTTCGAACGAGAATGTCGTTCGAATGAGAATGTCGTTCGAATGAGGTTTGCCAACGAGTTCCCTAATTTCCCACTGGAATATCGTTCGAACAAGAATTCCAACAATTTTACTAACGACTTCATATTTAATACACTGGAATATCGTTAGAAGGGTCGTTCGAACGAGACTTCGTTCGAACGAAAATTTGGTTCGAACGAGATTTGGCGGGAACAGTTTATTTGGCAGTTTTGAGTAGTTTTTCCATGTTTCCCACTTCTTTACCCACTATCTTTTTGCCAGAATAATTAAGTGCGGGAACCAACTTTTTCTATCGAACTTTTCATACTATTCTAACTTCTAGAGAGAGTTTTTGAGTGTCCAATGTTCAAAGAAAAGTTCATGGTTGAAGTGTATATTTTTTTCAAAAAAAAATTCATTAAAACACTTTTGTTTTCACCCATATTGTTTATTCCAAGTTTTAATATATATATCATTGCTTGGAGTATTTGGCACTGGATTCATCTCTACCGTAAAAGAGAGTTTAGGTTTACTTCTACATCCCACAAAGAAGAAGAGGTGTTTGTTGCTGCGGCATTCTCATACGGTGAAAGGCATCGTGTGTGGTTGATGGGTTCCTAAAAGTCCGATTGGTGGATTCCGAGACCGCGGTGGAGTTCCGTGGTTATTCACTAGGAAGAGATGTATACAAGAAGGAACATCGGGTCTTGGACGGAGTCAAGTCGAGTGCTGTAAGTCTTACTGTCTTGTATTTGTAAAATTGTACTTAGTAAATTTGTGGCTAGGATTGTCCTAGGTTTTTTCCTGTTGTGGATTTTTCCTCGTACATCGCGGCGTAGTGTGACTGATTTACTTTTATCTTGTAAAATAACTTAGAATGCATGCTTAGGATAACTCAAGATAAAATTTGGTTTAATTGTCACACTTAGTTAAATTGGTGCTATTTTAATTTGGGTAAATATTAATTTAATTAAAGTCATCATTTAATTTAATTTGATAAAATTTGGTTTGAACTAAGATTGCAATAAAGATTCATTAATATTGTTAGGCAAATTACTAGGACTTGTATTAAGTTAATTTTGAAGGGACCCAATATGTGTGTTTTAAATCAATACTCAGTTTACTCCAAAAAATATCCAAATTTTAATTATGCCCCAAACCAAGTTGTGAAAACCCAATTCTTACTTTAAACCAATTTTATCTTAATTAATCCTAAACATGCATCTAGTGATTAAAGCAAGTAGAGTAAAGAATACTCACAACATTGAATGTACGAGGAAAAACCCAAAACGGGAAAAAATCCCGGATGGCCCAAGCCAGACAATCACTATGAATAATGGTTTTACAAAGACAGATTAGCCTTACTCAATGACTCGATCCCCACGGGTCTTGACGCTCCTTCTGATCTTCAACCGTTCTTCAATAGTGCCCACGCGGAAATTCCGTCTTTCACGATACCTGTCCACAACACACGACTCCACGTATGTCTCGGTGTCCACCGATATGGCTTTGATTCGTCTACAATGTGAAACAAGAAGTCCTTCTCTTTTCTTCATAGCAAAACCCTTGATGTTCAATGGTAGAAGAAACTTCTTGGTGAAGCAAGATGACATAAACATATAAGAATGATAACTCGGATCTTTGCAAACTCTAAGGATGTGTTTAAGACTTTTAAACCTTAGAAAACATGTGCAAACAAGTTTCTGGTTCGTAAAACTGTTTTTCAGAAAGCACACTTACGAAACTATGATGAAAACACTGTTTAAATAGGATTTAAATTCCGCCTCGAAAAATGTGTCGTTCAACGAATTGAAGATCTCGTTCGAGCGATATCCCATCTCGTTCGAACGAGATTGGATGTCGTTTGAACGATAGCGCGAAAGTTTGACTTTTGGCTTTTTGTTTAAAACGTCTCTTCCAATGAGAGATCAAAGGATGTCAAACTCTTTTTCGAGCTTATCATCATAAAACATAGTGTAAACCTTTTAAAACACTATAAACCATTTTAAGACATTTTTCTTTATAAAAATTACATCCTTATCTTTTATAAAACAATTTCGAGCACCATTAATTATACGCATTCATACCTGAGTGATCTCAGAATGAAATTAACTTTGAAGACGAATAAACTTGCACCAATTAAACTTCGACATGATTAAATCTTTGAAGCTTTGCCGAAACGTTTTCAATTTCTTCAATACGTCATAGACCGAGTGGGATCGTGACAAAATAAAATATCCCTATGACATATTACAAACACAGTTTTGTTCATGGAATTAAGTCAAAACAATACAGGGACTCAATTGGAAATTTATGTCCTTACAAATTTTGTTTAAGTGAAATTAAAAGTGTGTGTGTGTGTCTCATTATATTTCACTTGGTTTATTTTTCATTTGAGATAAATTAAAATTTGTTGTTTGTGTTGTGTCTGAACCATCTAGCTTTCGCATCTCTATATAAAGGGAAATTATATAAGTAATTGTTTTTGGTCTAGTTTTAAAAAATTGGGGTCTCACAAATTGGTATTAGAGCCAAAATGATAAATTACTTCGTTAAGATTTTTTAAATATTTTTTTTGGCTAAAATAGTATTTTTCCCATTTTCTAAATTTCCTATTTTCGATGGTTCTAATTACGCGTATTTGAAAGCGCGAATGAAATCAGCCCTAAAATCTATCGACGAGAGGGTTTGGATGTCTATCGTTAACGGGTGGTCCCCACCAACACATTTAGTTAAAAATGAACGTGTTCCCAAACCAGCCGATAGATGGAGTGAGAGTGAATTTAAACTTGCTAACTTTAATTCCCGTGGTTTAAACGCCTTGTTTAGCGCGATCACACCGGATGAATTCTGACGCATTATGATGTGTGACACCGCTAAAGAAGCTTGAGATATTTTGCAACTCACTCATAAAGGTACTAGTGTCGTAAAAGCTTCAAAACCTCACCACTTAATTTGAAACCACCAAAATGAATGAGAAAGAAACTTTTGATGAATTTTATGCTAGACTTTCCGATATTGCTAATTCATCTTTTAATTTGGGAGAGAAAATACCCGACAACCGAGTAGTAGAGAGAATTTTAAGGTCCCTTCTCGATAGAATTATTCCAAAAGTGACCGTGTTAAATTCTTTACCCACTTTAGCCTCTACGAAATTAGAAGAGCTCGTAGATGATTTACAAACCTATGAATTAGACATGTTTACCTCTAAAACTGAAAAGAAAATAGAAAAGGGCATTACTTTAAAATCCCTAAAAGAGGAAAAACAAGTAGTAGAGAGTGAGAGTGAGAGTGACTCGGAAGATACGGCCTTGTTTGCTAGGAAATTTTGAAAATTTCTTAAATTTAACAAAGATAAATTTAAAATTAATTTTAAGAAATTTGAAACTTCTAAGCATGACAAAGCCGAAAATATCCCTAAAACTCTTATGGAAAACTTAAATAGGGACGAGTCAAATAGGTGTTTTGGTTATGAAGGGTATGGCCATAGGGCTTTTGAGTGCCCCACTAAACTAAGGTGAGAGGGTAAGCAACCTATTTCGTAAAATGCAACCCTTAGTGATAGTGATAAGGAAGAGGGACCCGATTCCCCCATTAAGCCCAACTTTGTGGCTTTTATGGCTAGTCATGTGAGCATCGATAGTGAATCTTCTCATGAAGATATACAAACACATGACACTTTCAAGGTCAAAGTTTTTGAGTCCCTTATTTTTTATGGTAGTGAGAGTGAAGAAGAAAGAGAAAGTTAAAATGAAGAAGAGGTAAATGTGAGTGAACTTCAAAATGCTTTTCAATAATTATATGAAGAAAGAGCTAATTTGATGTTAGAAGCTAGTTTAAGAGAGAGTGTCAAGGTCGTTGATAGGAAATTGGTTGAAGACCTTAGGACACGAGAGAGAACTCTTCGAGAGAAGCTAGAATATATAGAAGGCGAGAGAGATAGCCTTAGGGGTTTAATGATATCCTTGAAAAAGGAGCTTCTCGAGTTTGAAGAGAAAAATATTTTGTTAGAGTCTAAAATTTTAGAATTAGAAAATAAACTAAAAACTCTAGCAAAGTCAAATTTTATTTGGAGTGTAGGTCCAAAAAAGTAGATAAAATCTTAGGTACGGTCCAAATAAAAAATGACACTTGTGGTTTAGGCTTCGGTACTTGTAATGAACCTACTGATAAAGTCAAAACCAATGTTTTAGGAGAATCCACTAGGAAAGCTTTCATAGATCAATCCTTAGGTACCAATTTTCGACGTGTTTTTACTTGTGCACATTGTGGTCGAAAAGGTCATATTAGGAAATTTTATTTTGATCTTAAAAACGATCTTAGAAAATCCCTACGTAATGCAACCGAGGTAGCCAAGATTCCTACACCCCGAGATAGTCACTCGTCATTAGTTTTGGTTAGGAGATCCGACTTGGTAGCTTTACAAAATAGGATTTTTTATTCTCATTTACTTTCACATGCATCCCCACTTGCTAAATCTAAAGGTTGAATGTGTTAATTGTTTGCATACTTTAGCGTTTGTACTTCATGCTATATTATCATGCTAAATGTATGCATGTTTAATCATTTTCTAGTCTATGCCCCATGCTTAATCACATGCTAGAATTATGATTTTTGTTTATATTTTGTATTATATTTATTTCATTTTAGTTTGCATTAACTGAAAAATACAAAAAGATTTTTGTTTATCATTTGTGTTTTACCTTGTTAATAATTTAAGCTTAATGAAAAATACAAATATCTTTGTTTGTCTTTTGAGTATATATTTTTAATTTTTGTTAAAAAATTTCAAAAACTCAAAAAGATTTTTGTTTTGTGTGTATTTCAGTTTGACACACATTATGTGGCATATACTTGTGTTAGAATTCCTACTTTTTCGCTCCCATGTGGCTAGAACTTTTGGTTAAGATTGTCAATCCTTAAAATGTTCTTTATCATACTTACATGGGGTAGTTGGATTTTGTGTTGCTTAAATGGATTCTATTTTTATATGCCTCTATTCACACATGCACGAGCTCTTTTGAAATTTAATCGTCACATGTTATATTTGATCTTTGTGAGGTGTTCTCCTACCAATCTTGTCATCTACATATTTGTGACCTAGGAGGATTAGTGCATGTCAAAATCCGTTGCACGTGAGATTTGTGACATATAAAAATATTAGATATAAATGTGCACGGGGAAGGGCTCCAAAAGGAATAATTTTCCTTTGCGAATAGTAAGCCACCGTTTGGAATGGACCTAAAAGAAATATGTGGTCCAAAGGCCTAAAAATAGAATAATGGCATTAAAAGAAAAATAATTGCCAAGGCCTATTTTATTTGAAATATTCATTCAAATATATATGTTTATTGAGGGAAATTGGATGGCATATCAACGGTTTTCACAATGTCAAATTATCCTAGTTGCATTTTCAATGTTATGACTCTATTTGGTTTGTAGAATCATCAAAACTCTAGGCTTGTATGCATTGTGTAAGTCTGTTCATTGAGTTCATTCTCTATTGTCACATAAGGTTATATTCAAATGTGATAAAGTTTCCAATCAATTGAGAAATCCATGAACATGTTTGAAGCGATTGGGTCTAAATTTAATTGTTACTCGTTCACACCCCTACACTTCCGTTTCCATATGACACATTTTTTCCATACAAGTGTGAAGAGCTTATTGTATTTTGTGTCATGTGTGGTGTTTATACCTATATATGTTCGTGTGTGTTAGTAATATTCATTATTTCTACATATATATGGTAATTTTGTCTTTGCCTTACTTTCTAGTCCATCTATGCTTCTACTTCATCATTGGTATATATCTTGTTGCATTTTTTTATATCACATGCTTAATTACTCATATATCATCATATTGGTATCATTTTCTTGCATATTAGTTGGTATTCTTTATTCTTGTATGGATTAGTTATCATTTTGTTTCCCATATGCTTTAAATGTTCTTAACACCTTATGCTTTATCATGTTTTAATTAGTTAATAACCTTTGTCTATTCCTGAACAAAAGGGGGAGAGTGTTAGGGGGAGAAATGGTGTCTGTTCCTATTATAATGGTATCTTAGTTGAGGAGATTTAACTTAGGGGGAGAGTGCTATCTTCTTAGGTTGATCATAGTTGATAAATGGGAGAATTAATTTAGGGCAAGTATTTATTTCACATGCATTTAATATTCTTGATATTCCTTATGCATTTGATAGTTAGCTTAAGTGTGCAGAAATTCTTCTAAGTGGAAACCTTCATCGGTAAAGCTATTGTTCATTGGGTCTTGAGTCAAGTATTGGGTGGGATGTTTTATGTCTAGTAGAGCTTGACGGCCCTTTAGGATTTTTTTGTTGGTTTTTGTCCCGGAATAGCCAAAGAGGGAGATTTGTAAGGACACAATTCTCTGATTGAGTCTTAATGTAGTTTTGCCTCTATTCCGGACAAAAATGTTTATATCATAGGATAGTTTTAAATTGTATCCATTCAAGCCTATGACGGGTTAGTTGAAGACATAGCGGCCAAGATATTAAAGCTTCATCAAATGTTGTGTGTATTGTGCCTCGTTTCTACGTCATCAACATGGTTTCATTGCTCCTAAGTTATGAATGCATTTTAATATATATAGGAGCTTGGAACAATATTTATATGGGTGTAATTTGTTTTTAAACTGTTGTTTATTTTGAGAAAGTTTCATTAAAACTTTAAAATAAAGTTTCTGGGCTAAAACTAAATTTTTACACTTTCTGGAAGTTCGTTCGATAGTTTTGTTCAAACGAGAATGTCGTTCGAACGAGGTTTGATAATGAGTTCCCTAATAGCCCACTGGAATATCATTTGAATTGTCATTCGAACGAGAATACTGTTCGAATGAGAATTCCAACGAGTTTAGTAACGACTTCATATTTTAATACACAAGAATATCGTTAGAAGGGTCGTTCAAACGAAATTTCGTTCGAACGAGATTTGGTGGGAACAGTTTATTTGGGAGTTTTGAGCAGTTTTTTCATGTTTCCCACTTCTTTACCCACTATCTTTTTGCCAGAATAATTAAGTGTGGGAACCAACATTTTCTATTGAACTTTTCATACTATTCCAAATTCTAGAGAGATTTTTTGAGTGTTCAATTTTCAAAGAAAAGTTCATGGTTTAAGTGTATATTTTTTTCAAGAAAAATTCATTCAAACACTTTTGTTTTCACCCTTATTGTTTATTCCAAGTTTTAATATATATATATATATATATATATATCATTGCTTGGAGTATTTGTCATCGGATTCATCTCTACCGTAAAAGAGAGTTTGGGTTTACTTCTACATCCCACAAAGAAGAAGAGGTGTTTGTTGTTACGGCATTCTTATACGGTGAAAGGCACCGTGTGTGGTTGATGGGTTCCTAAAAGTCCGATCAGTGGATTCCGAGACCGCGGTGGAGTTCCGTGGTTATTAGCTAGGAAGAGGTGTATAAAAGAAGGAGCGTCGGGGCTTGGACAGAGTCAAGTCGTGTGTTGTAAGTCTTACTGTCTTGTATTTGTAAAACCGTATTTAGTGAATTTGTGGCTAGGGCATCCTAGGTTTTTTTACCGTTGTGGGTTTTTCCTCGTACATCGCGGTGTAGTGTGACTGATTTACTTTTATCTTGTAAAATAACTTAGAACGCTTTCTTAGGATAACTCAAGATAAAATTTGTTTTAATTGTCACACTTAGTTAAATTGGTGCTATTTTAATTTGGATAAATATTAATTTAATTCAAGTCATCATTTAATTTAATTTGATAAAATTTGGTTTGGCCTATGATTGCAATAATGATTCAGTAATATTGTTAGGAAAATTACAAGGACTTGGATTAAGTTAATTTTGTTTAAGTGAAATTAAAAGTGTGTGTGTGTCTCATTATATTTCACTTGGTTTAATTTTAATGTGAGAAAAATTAAAATTTGTTATTTGTGTTTGTGTTTGAACCATCTAGCTTCCGCAGCTCTATATAAAAGGAAATTATATAAGTAATTGTTTTTGGTCTAGTTTTCAAAAATTGGGGTCTTACATATACCATACGTTAGTCAAGGTATAGAAGACTCCATCGTGACCCTTTTAGCAGGAAAAACGGTGCCAAGATGGTCACGGTCCAAAATAGTTAATATATGTTAATGACCGTGAACAGTATGTGTGAAATATGTTCATGGTCCATAACTGTGAGCCTCAACCTTGACAACCCTAAAATTCAAAATGATCACAATAACGGATTCACGGTTCTCAACCGTGACTAGGTTTTGAGGAATTCTAGGGGTCACGATCATGGACCGTGACAACAATTACTAACCGTGACCAGTTAATTTAATTCAAAATGGTCACGTATAATGGTCACGGGTGATATGCCCCAGGTGTGACCTCGGCCTAGAGACACCAACCTCGGCTGAGGTGATGGCCGAGATATTGACCGACCCTGGATAAGCCATGGGCCCACGATATCAGCCCTCGGCCTTAGTAAGGTCGGCCCAGGCCGACACTACCGCCTATATTTCCAATGGACACTACGCGCATCACAGGCATCAACAGCATTCTCATATACCTGGGTATGGCAACCTCGGCCTAGTGTAGGCCGAGGTGTCGAGAATCCTTGGTAATCCAACATAGAATCAGTCCAACCTCGGCTGGGGCCGAGGTGTCGAGAAGCCTTGGTAATCCAACATAGAATCAGTCCAACCTCGGCTGGGGCCGAGGTGACGAGAAGCCTTGGTAATCTTCATGGAATCAGTCCAACCTCGGCTGGGGCCGACCCCAGCATAATGTCTCGGCTGAGATCAGGCCGAGACTCCCTATGGCACATCTCGGATTGAACGAATATCAGGCCTTTATAGCTCGGCCTCTCCCAGGTCGAGGTCATGCACCAATATGGCAGCCGAGCATCTGTTGACATTTGGATAAGGACACATGGGCACAAATCAGTTATAATAAGATTATTCTCCACACGTGGGGAGGATATTTCATCATCATTCCTTACATGTGACAGTGACAGGTGGCTTCCCCCTATTGGTGAGGTTACCACACACATGCTCATTGCATGCATGGGGGGTACATTACACCCCCTAGATACTATATATAGGGATCATCCCCTACCTTGCAAAGGGATCCCATTTATTCAACCCTAGCTGAAACTCTGTCTAAATCCACAGTAGAGAGAGAAAGCTTGAGAGATTGTATCCATGGCCATTAGTGCCTTCATTCAGTGATATTACTCACACACTCACAGTGGACGTAGGCCAGATTGGCTGAACCACTTATATACCGGTGTATTTTCCTCTTCTCCTCACCTCATTCTCTTATCTCTTTACATAACTGTGCTGCCATTATTATTCTTACATCGAGCTTGAAAACACCTTATCTGGTGGTGCTGATTCCGGCATCATCATTTTGGCGCCGTCTGTGGGAACGAGAAGCTATATCTTCCTCTTTTTCTGCTTAACCTCACCGGAGACTCTGGTGGTGAACCAGGCCTCCCCCTAGCGTGGAGCTGTTTCACCATTGAAAGAGGTCCTGTGAGGTGCTAAGCTCATTTTCTACTCAAGCTCTATAGTGTTAACATATGGCACCAGAGTTACCACCGCCTCTTCCGCCGCCTGGTGGAGGCGGGCCTAGTTCTAACCAGGCACCGCCTCAGTCCGAAATGGTGGAGGTAGCAGCGGCCTTGAAATCTTTAGCTGCAACACAACAAGCCATGAAGGAGCAATTTGCTCAGCTCAATCAAACTATGATGAGGCCACCTGGAGTCTCACCGGACATGATCACTCCGGTGGCAGTTCAGCCTCATCCTGACGCCAGGGGACCACCCCAGGTTCCAATGAAGGAACAACCTGCACCCCAACGGAGAAGGGACATTGCTGACCCTAGGCGCTTGCGCCTGGGGAGGCAGGGAAACCCTTGCCCAGAGGACAGGTATGATGACCTAGAAGCTGAAGAAGCCCCAGAAGACTGATGGAGCTTTATGAGGTGTCAAATAACACCATACGACCTCTTAGGCAGAGTCAAGGATGTGTCGGCCGAAGAGGCGAAGATGCCCAACAAAGAGGGTCGGCCTTCGAGAGATTGGGCCCGGTGAATGACCTAAGACAGAGGCTATCAAGGTCAAGGAGCGCAGCAGGCTCTCAGAGAGGGAACATGCAAGGTCGGCCAGACCAAGGCCGACCCTGTGAAAGAAGAGGCAGGGAACAAGAAGAGGTCAACAGCCAACGTGTCGTGGTTGGGGAACCCTCTGCCCATCGCAGGGAGGTGGCAGGGGATAACCTCGGCCAAGTGGAGGACAGAAGACCCTGGAATGATTCTATCCAAAGTCTTGAGGAGAAGATAGGAGACCTCATTAAAAGCAGGGACCCATTACAAAGGGGTTACTCAGAGGGCTCCCCATTTGTGGCTAGGATAGTGGGGTTCCCAACCCCAGCCAAGTTCAAGCCTCCTACAGTGACTCCCAAGTATGATGGCAGCACTAACCCTGTACACCATATCGAGATGTACCAGTCGGCAGCAGACATTTACTCGATACCCGATGAGATGAAGTGTAGGGCCTTCTCAGGGACTTTGACAGGGGCAGCGCACAGTTGGTTCACCTCCCTTCTGAAGAACTCAATTGAGAACTTCAAAGGCCTGGCTGAGCGGTTCATCCACAACTTCTACTTTGGGGTAAGACCTCAGAAGAAGACTACCCACCTGCTGTATGTCAAATAGGCCAAGGGTGAGAGCCTAAGAGACTACATAGCAAGATTCAACAAAGAGAAATTGGAGGTGGAAGATTATGAAGAGAGCATAGCCATGACCGCCCTTATAGGAGGTCTCCAGAAGGGGAAGCTTTTATGGAAACTGGCGAAAGAGCCCCCTAAGTCTATGGCGGAGCTGCTAGCAACCGCAGGGAAAGTGATGAATGCGGAAGAGGTAATGGCCGCCAAGTGTGAGGAGGAGAATCGCGGTGTCACGGGGAAGTCCCAATATAAGAAAGAGGGGAAGAAGAGGTCAGGAGATGACAAGTTCGCTCATTACACTCCTCTGACTGTGAGCTGTGAGCACATCCTCAATGAGATTAAGACTGACCGAACTCTGAGGTGGCCAGAGAAACTGAAGGCCCCGCCACATAAGAGGAACAAAAACCTATGGTGTGAGTTCCATCAGGATCATGGCCATGTCACAAATTGATGCTTCGCTTTAAAAGATGAGATTGAGAAGATGCTGAAATCTGGAAAGCTGAGGAAGTATGTGGATGGTAAGGCTCCAAAGGGTGGAAGAGATGGCCCTAAGAAAAGAAGAGATGACGGATGCCGTGGCAATGTCCCGACCAGACGGGACGATGATTCGGAAGGAGATGATGAAGATGACCCGGATCTTCCGCCAAAGGATGACAACACCCCGGTGAAGAGGGTCGGTATAATCTCCTTTGGTGTTAGCACCATATGTGGGGGATTTACAGGAGGTGGCTCTGAGGTAGCCGATAGGAAGGCTCACGTAGAAGAGGCCAGGTCAGTAGCCAAGCCCGAGGTTATGAATCTAACGTCTTCCGATGCCGTGCAGAAGAGGAAGAAGGTGGACATGGACACCCTCGTAGTGGGGTTCTCCAGACTCGACTTTAAGGGTATCTTAGCCCCCCATGATGACCCTTTAGTCATAACAACAAGGGTGCATGGGTGCGAGGTAGGGAGGATCCTCATAGACGGGGGAAGCTCAGCAGACGTGATGTTCTGGCCTTGTTTCAAGAGCCTGGGTCTTAGCAGGGCAAGGCTGGTCCCCTACCATCACCCATTGATAGGCTTCAGTGGTGAAAAGGTGCACCCCTTGGGCATGTATGAAATGGATGTACGGATGGGGGATGAGTGGCCTAAGAGGCTGACCAAGAAGATAAACTTTTTCGTTATGGACGAAAACGTTTTCTCGGCCTACAACCTCATCATAGGAAGGGTGGCCCTCAAAGAGTTTGAAGCCGTGCCGTCGACGGTCCATCAGATGCTAAAATTCCCGACTCCTTATGGAGTAGGGGAAGTGCAAGGGGACCAAACCACGGCGCGAGAGTGTTACTTCAACTCGTCCGAAGAGAGAGAGGCCCATAAGAGAGCAACCACCACTTACAACATTGACACTCTTGACCCAAGAGACGAAACGAAATTAAAGAAGGGTGAGGCCGCAGAAGAGGTAGAATCCATCATCCTCAATGAGGACGAGCCGAAAAAAACCGTCCAGGTCGGTAAGGCCCTAGAACAAGGAATCAAAGAAGAGCTGATAAACTTCCTCAGGAGGAGACAGAGTATCTTCGTATGGAGTCACGTAGACATCCTGGAACCGACCCTGAGGTCATGAGCCACAAGCTCAACGTGGACAGAGATGCCAAGCCAATTAAGCAGAGATGAAGAGTCTACTCCAGGGAGAAGTACGACGTCATCCTAGAAGAGGTAAAAAAGTTGGAAGAGGCCGAGTTCATAAGAGAGGTTACCTATCCAAAGTGGCTCTCAAATGCAGTCATCGTACCTAAGGCCAATGAGAAGTGGCGAATGTGCGTAGATTTCACTGACCTGAACAGGTCTTGCCCGAAAGACAGCTATCCCTTACCTAGGATAGACCAGATGGTGGACGCAACGGCAGGGCACGAGCTCATGAGCTTCATGGATTCTCATTCAGGCTTTAACCAAATCTTCATGGATGCTGAAGACTCTGAGAAGACAGCCTTCATCACCGACAAAGGGATGTACTACTACAAGGTGATGCCCTTCGGTCTGAAAAATGCGGGGTCAACGTATCAACGTCTTGTCAATAAGATGTTCGAGGAGCAAATAGGTAAGACCATGGAGGTGTATGTGGACGATATGCTAACGAAGAGCTTGAAAGCCTGTACTCACGTAGCGGACCTTGAGAAGACCTTCGATGTTATGGACTCGTACAGAATGAAACTCAACACAGCAAAGTGTGTCTTCGGAGTAGGAGCCGGGAAGTTCCTGGGGTTCATCGTTAATCAAAGGGGGATTGAAGCGAACCCTGAGAAAATCAAGGCATTACTCGACATGAAGACTCCTAGGAGTATCAAGGATGTCCAGAGACTCACCGGAAGAGTGGCTGCCCTTAACAGGTTTGTTTCTAGGGCAACGGACAATGTCTTCCATTCTTTAAAGTTCTAAGAAAGGCCTTCCAATGGGACGAAGAGTGTGAAAAAGCCTTCAACCAACTCAAGTCCTACTTAGGGTCTCTTTTGTTGCTATCTCGGCCCATCACGGGGGAAAGGTTGTTTGTGTATCTGGCAGTCTCTGAATCAGCCATCAGCGCGGCCATCATACGGGAAGAGGATGGGGTCCAGAGGCCTGTGTACTTCAACAGTAAGTCCCTTCAAGGGCCTGAACAAAATTATCCCCGAATGGAGAAGTTGGCTTATGCCCTAATACATGCCTCAAGGAAAATGAAGCCTTACTTCCAAGCTCACTCCATGGTAGTCCTCACTGACTCCCCACTAAGGCAGGTTCTGCACAAACCTGAGAAGTTCGGAAGATTGATGACCTGGGCCATCGAACTAGGAGAATATGATCTTACCTACCAGCCTAGGACAACCATCAAGGGGCAGGCCCTCGCAGACTTTGTCGCAGAGTTCACCTGGGAAGAGGCCGATAGAAGTTCGGAAGAGGCCGAGACAGAGAAAGGCTTAGATGACGGCGAAGAGACGAACCGTAGTGTCTTCTGAGATTCAGAAGAGACGACACCAAACGTCTTCTGAGATCGGGAAGAGGTCATCTCAGGCAAAACCCAGAGCAGAATAGAAGAGAACGAAGAGGATCGATACCTCTTCAAGAAGGGGGTCATGAGAGAAGGGGTCTTCTCATCAGATGCAGATGTCTGGAGCCTCTTCATTGATGGCTCTTCCTGTGACAGTGGAAGCGATGCGGGGCTAATACTCTCAGCTCCAGATGGCGCCAACATTGAATACGCCTTGAGATTCAACTTCCAGGCCTCAAATAATGAGTGTGAGTATGAGGCCATGATAGCAGGTGTCTTATTGGCAACAACTCTTTGAGTAAAGCGACTCCTACTCCATAGCGACTCAAGGTTGGTTATCAATCAAGTATTGGGGATATACGAGGCCAAAGACGAGAGGATGGCCAAGTACTTAAAGAAGGTAAGAAGGTTGTTAGAATATTTTAAAGAAGCTAAACTGAAGAGAGTGCCTCGATTGAGTAACAATCACGCTGATGCATTGGCAAGGCTGGCCTCGGCAACGAAGACAGATTTGGGAAGGACCATTCCAATCGAGGTCTTAGGAAAAGCAACCATCGAGGAGGACGAGTTATGTAGCCTATGTCACAATGTGAATCTAGGAGACTCGTGGATCGACCCGCTCGTCAGATACCTAAGAGAGGGAGAGCTACTTGAGTCCAAGCTGTAAAGGAGAAAGTTGAGATACAGGGCTGCCAAGTTCTCAATAGTAGGAGACGTCTTATACAAAAAGGGGTCTCTATTGCCTCTCCTCAGATGTGTGCATCCCATGGAAGTACCCCGGGTCTTACAGGAGGTTCATGAGGGTTCTTGCTCTAGCCACATAGGGGGAAGGCCCTTAGCCAAGAGGATCATCACTCAGGGATACTGGTGGCCTACCTTGTTTAAGGACGCTGCAGACTATGTGAGGAGGTGCACCAAATATCAAAGGTTCGCCACTATCCCTCATTAACCCCATCAGCCTATGACATCAATCTCTTCTCTATGGCCATTTGTGGTATGGGGAATTGACTTGGTAGGACCTTTTCCAAGAGCTGTCAACAACTATAGATTCTTGATAGTTGCCATTGACTACTTTTCAAAGTGGGTGGAGGCAGAACCGATGATAACAATTACAGAGCAGAAGACCTTCCAGTTCATTTGGAAGAACATCATATGCAGATATGGCCTCCCAAACACTCTCATCTCGGATAATGGGACCCAGTTCAAGAACTCCTCCTTAGAAAAGTATTGCCTAAGAGTGGGGATTAAGTAATTCTTCTCATCTCCTGGTCGACCTCAGGCAAACGGCCAGACCGAGGTCACAAACAGAACTATCTTGGACGGAATCAAGAAGAGGTTAGAAGATGCGAAGGGGAGATGGACAGAAGAGGTCTACGCTGTGTTATTGGCCTACAAAACCACGGCAAGGACACCAACAGGAGAAACCCCATTTATGCTGGCACATGGCTCAGAGACCATCATACCAACGGAAGTAGGACTACCAACTCATCGAATTCAGACCTACGACCCTGACAGCAATGGGGAAAAGAGGAGGCTAGACCTGGATCTTATCAAAGAAAGAAGAGAAGACGCAGAGGTCAGAAAAGCAGCCTACCAGCAGAGGGCAGCAAAATTCTACAATCAGAGGGTGAAGTCAAGACCCATTGCAGTGGGAGACCTAGTGCTAAAGAAAACCCTACAGAAGGCAAATAAGCTACACCCAAACTGGCATGGCCCCAACAAAGTAACGGAAGAGGTTGTGCCTGGCACTTACAGGCTAGAAAACCTAGAAGGAGAACCTTTCACTAACCCGTGGAATGCTGACCACCTAAAGAGATATTTCATATGATTTTGCATAAAATTTTATGTAAATGTACCATCTTATTGAGAAGAGGTTATTAATAAAGATCAGTTTCCACGACATCTCTTACTTCATTTTTAGATCAGAGATATATTATGGGGATAACATCTTAGGTGATGACCTCAGACCTTCATAACATCACTCGGTGGTGACGAGGTCTGAGCTCAGACACCTTAGTAGATGACCTTAGACTCTTAACATCATTAATTTGGTGAGATTAATTATGAGGATAACATCTTAGGTGATGACCTCAGACCTTCATAACATCACTCGGTGGTGACGAGGTCTGAGCTCAGACACCTTAGCAGATGACCTCAGACTCTTAACATCATTAATTTGGTGAGATTAATTATGAGGATAACATCTTAGAAGATGACCTCAGACCTTCATAACATCACTCGGTGGTGACGAGGTCTGAGCTCAGACACCTTAGCAGATGACCTCAGACTCTTAACATCATTAATTTGGTGAGATTAATTATGAGGCTAACATCTTAGGTGATGACCTCAGACCTTCATAACATCACTCGGTGGTGACGAGGTCTGAGATCAAACACCTTAGCAGATGACCTCAGACTCTTAACATCATTAATTTGGTGAGATTAATTATGAGGATAACATCTCAGGTGATGACCTCAAACCTTCATAACATCACTCGGTGGTGACGAGGTCTGAGCTCAGACACCTTAGCAGATGACCTCAGACTCTTAACATCATTAATTTGGTGAGATTAATTATGAGGCTAACATCTTAGGTGATGACCTTAGACCTTCATAACATCACTCGATGGTGACGAGGTCTGAGCTCAAACACCTTAGCAGATGACCTCAGATTCTTAACATCATTAATTTGGTGAGATTAATTATGAGGCTAACATCTTAGGTGATGACCTCAGACCTTCATAACATCACTCGATGGTGATGAGGTCTGAGCTCAAACACCTTAGCAGATGACCTCAGACTCTTAACATCATTAATTTGGTGAAATTAATTATGAGGCAAACATCTTAGGTGATGACCTCAGACCTTCATAACATCACTCGATGGTGACGAGGTCTGAGCTCAGACACCTTAGCAGATGACCTCAGACTCTTAACATCATTAATTTGGTGAGATTAATTATGAGGATAACATCTTAGGTGATGACCTCAGACCTTCATAACATCACTCGGTGGTGACGAGGTCTGAGCTCAGACACCTTAGCAGATGACCTCAGACTCTTAACATTATTAATTTGGTGAGATTAATTATGAGGCTAACATCTTAGGTGATGACCTCAGACCTTCATAACATCACTCGGTGGTGACGAGGTCTGAGCTCAAACACCTTAGCAGATGACCTCAGACTCTTAACATCATTAATTTGGTGAGATTAATTATGAGGATAACATCTTAGGTGATGACCTCAGACCTTCATAACATCACTCGGTGGTGACGAGGTCTGAGCTCAGACACCTTAGCAGATGACCTCAGACTCTTAACATCATTAATTTGGTGAGGTTAAATATGAGGCTAACATCTTTCGTGATGACCTCAGACCTTCATAACATCACTCGGTGGTGACGAGGTCTGAGCTCAGACACCTTAGCAGATGACCTCAGACTCTTAACATCATTAATTTGGTGAGATTAATTATGAGGCTAACATCTGAGGTGATGACCTCAGACCTTCATAACATCACTCGGTGGTGACGAGGTCTGAGCTCAGACACCTTAGCAGATGACCTCAGACTCTTAGCATCATTAATTTGGTGAGATTAATTATGAGGATAGCATCTTAGGTGATGACCTCAGAGCCTAATAACGATTCAGTGGTGAAGAGGTCTGAGGTCAGAATTATTGACTGAGTATAAACAAGACATCACTACAACAAAATAATAGAAGAGAGTACGTGACATTCAGTAAAGAGAAGAGATCATATAGCATTCAGAGGCACCGTTACAAATATTACTTACAAAATACCATGGTGTTAAAAATTACGAGTTACAGATTACAAATTATTTGTTACAAGTTATAAATCCTAAAGGTTTTGGGGGGGGGGGGGGGGGACATTAACAACCTCGGCCTGATTGGCTTGCTCAGCATTAGCAACCTCAGCCACGTCATTAGTATGGTCTGACCCTCTGATCTCGGTCCCTCCCAGAGTTGCAGTCTCAGCTGGAGCAGCAGCCTCGTCCTCCACCTCTTGAAGCGCCTGAGCAAACTGTGGGTCTGCAAAGCCGAGACCCATAAAGTCAGAGGCCTTTAGAGTACCGACCTCCCTCTCTCTGACTTCAGCCCATTTGGTAGTAGCCTTGATACCTCTTTCGAGATATTCAAAACCAAAACCCATAAACTCGTCTGAGGCTTTGTAGTCAGAAATTATTTTGGCCGAGGCATCTTCAAGGGCAGCCTTCACAGCCGAGCTGACCTTCTGCTGCAAAACGTCATCTTTGGCCTTCAGGGCTTTGGCATGATCTTTGACGAGCAGAGAGATGTCTTTTTCCAACCCCTTAGCCTTACTTTCAGAGTTCTGCAGCTCTGATTTCAGACGGTCGACCTCAGCATTTAGGGCACTCTCAACCTTCTCGGCCTCTTGCCCCTTCTGGATGAGGGGCAATTTCCTCAGAGTCCAGTTCGATAGTTGATACATAGCAGTCACTCCCTGCACATTTAATGAAGAGGTTATGCGGGAGAAAAGTCAGATATTGAACTTATAAAATTTTGACGAGGGAACAAATCATACCTGGACGGCTCTGTGAAGGCCGAACTCAATCAGCAGGGAGGTGTCCATAGCCTTGTAGAAGAGCTTGTCAGCCTCGGTCATTACAGAGCCGATTGCGTCCATGGCCTGCGTGCTGTGGCCGACCACACTATCGGTTAACTTCAGCTGATCCAGACGAGCCGTCAGGATGTCGGCCGAGGAGATTGGAATTGTAGCATCAGAGGCCTTCCTCTATCTCAAGGTCGGCCTCTGATCTTCAGAGGCATGGGCTTCTGGGGCCCTCTGCTTTGAGGCCTGAGATTTGGATGTAGAGGGAGCTGAGGGAGGAGCGTTCAGACTAGCTTTTTTGGCAAGTCTCGCTAAGCTCGGTGCAGCCATCTCCCATAGTTCGTCTGGGATGTCTTGTGGTCGCTCTGCAAAAGTTAAAAGATATGGGTCAGAGATCAGATATAAATAAGTTCAGAGGTTAAACTTGAAAAGAAAAATCCTTACCAAAATCAACAGGGGGACTTCCACCCAGGCTCGTCCCCGAGAGATACTGGGGGGTCAACAAATGTTCGAACTTAAAAAAAAGACCATGTGCCCCTTGGTCTTGCAGGGCTTTCACCTTCTGGATATTCTGAAGACTTAAACCAGGGTCGGCCCGGGCAGACATGGTGACCTTACCCCATTTGAGGGGTATCCTCGGCTCAAGTGTGGAAGAGGGAACGCATGGGCCAAATTCCCATGGTCCAGAGGTGAAAAAATAGCGGGGCTTCGAATTATGGTTTGAGGTCCGAGTCACCTGGAGCATTTTCTTCTCAGGCCTCCGAGCCACAAAATGATAATAGCTCGGATGGTTTTTGGCTGAGGTTGGGACATAACAACCAACGAAGACCTGAATTGGGAGGTCAGAGTGGTGGACTGCCCTCCACAAGATAATGGCCCCTATGATGACTCTCCAGGCATTGGGAGATAGCGGTGAGGGGGCCAAGTTGATATAAGAGAGAATGAATTTGATGATGGGATGAATGGGTAGGCGAAACCCTAACTTAAACATCTGCTCGTACAGGCAGATTTCTGCATCTCGACCGTGATAGGCCCTCTCTTCCCTCAGAGGTCTCCTTAATTTTATGGAGGGACTAATGGAGTATAAATATCTGAAGCACAGAAGATCCACCTCAGTTACCGTGCTCTCGATCTCGGCCGCCTCAGAGACGTCGACATCACTTTCAGCATCTTCATCATCATCAAGCTCAACGTCGGCCGGAGCAGATGTAGATGGGTTACTAGCGAATCTCTGAGCGAACTCTGCCCCTGTGACGATCGATAGGGGGATGGCATCAAGAATGGGTGGCACAGCCACACTCGGCTCAACAATTTCAACCTCTGAAGAAGAGGCTGAGGTGCTTGAGCCATTATGGGATGAGGCTCGGCTGGAGACCTCGGCCTGATCAGGGGCCTGACCAGGCCGAGGTGTGAAATCCATGGCTTCCTAAAAGGAGTCCACAGACATGGGGTTTGAGGTAGAAGATTCAGACTCAGACATAGGTGTTGGATCATCAGGAACCCCTGTCTGATAGAAGTTCTCAAGGGGATCAGGATATACCACCTTGAGAGGTGGGGGAAAGATAGGTCTAATAGGAAACTCTTGTGACCTACGAGCTTCCTCCTGAGCTCTCTCTATTTGCCTAATCTTTTCTAGGGTCTTCTCTCTAAGAGAAGGGAAATCCTCAAGAAGCTGGTATAAAGGTCTGAGCATCAGAGGACGACCCTAAACTTAGGAATAACTCCTAAAGCTACAAACAAGATTGGCTTGTAAAGTAAAGAAATCTAAAGATCAAACTTAAAAATTCAAAGCAAACACAGTTCGCCTGAAATAATGGTGCTCACCAGAAAACTTAGAGATTCGCCGGAAAATGCAAACCGAAAGCGAAAAACAAGGGTAATGGAAGGAAAAAAAATACCTGGAAGCGAAACAATGAATGCAAATGAAGAAAGCTCGCAAGAAAACCAACATATGCCTCTGCAGAAGAGCGTTGATTAGAGAAGCTTTAGAGAGAGAAAATTGCAAGAACAATTCGTGCACAGGAATGAAGTGAAGAAGAAGGAGGGAAAAGGGTTTTGAAACCCTTAAATACATGGGCACGTTTCCCAAGGCCCACCATTGCCTTGGGAGCCCCAAAGGGCGACTGACAGCACACGCCTACCAAGTAAGCATGCTCCAACATTGGACAAGTGTCAAACAAGTACTGGTTCGTAAGAAGATAGGCCTCGGATGCGTACTAATCCCCTAGTCACCTTCCCTCATATGTAACTAGGGGCTGGGGGGTGATTGATTTGCCCCAAGTGTGACCTCGGCCTAGAGACACCAACCTCGGCCGAGGTGATGGCCGAGATATTGACCGACCCTGGATAAGCCATGGGCTCACGATATCAGCCCTCGGCCTTAGTAAGGTCGGCCCAGGCCGACACTATCGCCTACATTTCCAATGGACACCACGCGCATCACAGGCATCAACAGCATTCGCAAATACCTGGGTATGGCAACCTCGGCCTAGTGTAGGCCGAGGTGACGAGAAGCCTTGGTAATCCAACATAGAATTAGTCCAACCTCGGCTGGGGCCGAGGTGACGAGAAGCCATGGTAATCCAACATAGAATCAGTCCAACCTCGGCTGGGGCCGAGGTGACGAGAAGCCTTGGTAATCTTCATGGAATCAGTCCAACCTCGGCTGGGGCCGACCCCAGCATAATGTCTTGGCTGAGATCAGGCCGAGACTCCCTATGGCACATCTCGGATTGAACGAATATCAGGCCTTTATAGCTCGACCTCTCCCAGGCCGAGGTCATGCACCAATATCGCAGCCGAGCATCTGTTGACATTTGGATAAGGACACATGGGCACAAATCAATTGTAACAAGATTATTCTCCACACGTGGGGAGGATATTTCATCATCATTCCTTACATGTGATAGTGATAGGTGGCTTCCCCCTATTGGTGAGGTTACCACACACATGCTCATTGCATGCATGGGGGGTACATTACACCCCCTAGATACTATATATAAGGATCATCCCCTACCTTGCAAAGGGATCCCATTTATTCAACCCTAGCTGAAACTCTGTCTAAATCCACAATAGAGAGAGAAAGCTTGAGAGATTGTATCCATGGTCATTAGTGCCTTCATTCAGTGATATTACTCACACACTCACAGTGGACGTAGGCCAGATTGGCTGAACCACTTATAAACCGGTGTATTTTCCTCTTCTCCTCACCTTATTCTCTTATCTCTTTACATAACTGTGCTGCCATTATTATTCTTATATCGAGCTTGAAAACACCTTATCTGGTGGTGCTGATTCCGGCATCATCAACGGGCATGAACTATGACCCCATTTCAGGTATGAAAAACCCATTAAGGTTCAATTCTCATTTCCCTTCTCTCTCTCTCTCTCTCTGCGAAAACCCTAAAAACACTGTTACCACCGTCTTTCTCATACTCAGGTCACTATTTATCTCTGTATATATATGTTTATGTATGGGCATGTATATGTATATGTATATTTGTATATGTATTTGTACGTATCTGTGTGCGTGTATGTGGAACCATTAGGGTTATGGTTAAGGTTATGGAAAAAAGAAATAAACCGACATAAACAAAGGAATTCTTACTATGGATTGGTTATATATGTATGTTATTTTTGTGTGTGTATATATATATATATATATATATATATATATATATATATATATATATATATATATATATATATATATATATATATATATATACGTATGGATTTCACTCATAATCATTGACCATTTGTGTATGTATATGTATGCTTTTCCTTTTCTTCAATTTTTTTAAATTCCTACTATATTAGGCCATCTCCATGACAATCGACATGTAATAACCCATGTTTTTGAAATAAAATATTGGGATAGAATTAATTAAATAAATTCAAGAATAAATTAAATTGGTACAATTTAAATTAAATTGGTAGAATTTCAATTGAGAATAAATTGCTTATTCGTGATTGTATATCTATTTGATTCAATTAGGCATAGTGGGTTCACTCGGGGGGAAATAAAGTGTATGGAAATTAACTTAGGATTATGTGTTGATTAAACATAATAAAAATATTTATGTTGAGTAAAAATAATCCGCACACGTTTCGGGGTATAGTTATACCATTTGGGGAGTTATTGGGACATTTTCATTATGGGTTTGGGTTCATTTGGGGGTCCAAATATATGGTTCAAGGCTTAACTCGGGATTAGAAAATAATATAAGTTAATTAGGGAGTTAGAGAGTCCCATTTATCTATCTAAAGTTAACCCTAGCATCCCCATCCCTAGAAAGAAGATACCAAGGGCCAAAGAGGGGAGGAGAATAAGGATTCAAGGGAGAACACTCAATCTTCCATATCAGGCAAAACATTTCTTGCTAAAATTAACTTCCAATATACTTCTTGATTCATTAGTATGTTTTTTCATGAAATTTCTGGGTTAAAATATATGATTTGATAATGATAAGATGGAATTAAACCTTATGCATGTGAGGAACAAATCTGAATTTGATGTTTTATGATTGAACTAATTGATGCTAAACCAAAAAAATTGGAATTGGACATTAGAATCCATATTGTCAGACCTTTAATTGATGATCATTATTATCCATGTATAGAGCTTTAAATATGAGCATGATTAAATATAAATATGGGTGCAAAAATGGTGGATAGTTAATTAGGGGATCTTTAATGGAAATTTAGATTATGTAAAAAATTTCAAAACAAAATCAGTTACTTAGAGTCTATTTTTTAAACGGTATACCTGTGAATATAGATTTTTGGAAAAATAAGAGTCCTAATTAAATAAAGTCAAGAATGCGTGGGAAGTAGTTTCGTAATTTTAGAGTTGTGATATATATTTGATGATCATTTTTTGAACAACACACAATGCTAAAATTTTTTGAACCGAATCTAAGACTTTGAAGTTATTTTTTGAATATCATATAAATGAATTTAGATTTTGTGAAAAAATAAGGTCCTGATTAAATTAAGTTAAGAATATGTAGGCACAAATTTCGTAATTTTTGGAGTTTCGGTGAATATTTTATGATTATTTTCTGAAAAGTGTATAAGGCTGAAATTTCTACCAATTTTTTGAAAATTGGTTGACTTTCCCGTTTTCCATAGGTTTGAACCTTAATGTGAAGATTTTGTTAACGAGCCTAATTTGTGATTCTTACCTCATTAGGTAGAGTGACTTGGTGGGGAGAATTTTGGACATTAATTAGGTAAGTGTGTGGAGTTAAACCCAGAATCATCTATGTGAGATTTAACTACATTTTTGAGAGATTATTAGATATGTGATTTACTTAGTGGTTAGATGAGGAAATATATATATATATATATATATATGTGTGTGTGTGTGTGTGTGTGTGTGTGTGTGTGTGTGTGTGTGTGTGTATGAGCTATGATTTGGTGTATATGTAGAATGAGATAGATATACTCATGGTTTGGAGGCAGAATAAACTAAGAGTTGAATTTGGTAAGGATATCATTTGAAGATTTGTGAGACTCATTAGGGGTAATTATCGGGACAATTACCAATACATATTATGTGCTAAAATATGCATTTGTTATTTGTGTGAAAATATCCATATTCGTGAACGGCCTATCGGTTGGGGTTCGGTACGTCTCGAGACCAGAGCACGCATCGGCACAGGTGGGCTAGGCATTGTTTAGGTCATTATTTATGGTCATACATTGCAATGCCACTTACGAGGATATAGGTGTAGATGTTGGGATCCATTGTCACTATCAGGGGTATGGACTATACAACGGTATATTTCATAGGGATCTCTCCACTTATGTGTATTTTGTGATGTCCATTTGGATGAGGGATTCCTCCTAACTTACCAATACAGCACGAACGTGACACTAAAGGTAGATGCATTTGTGTTTCGTATATATGTAAGGACATATATAATTATATAAATTAATTGATATTAGTCTAATGATGTAGCAACCAATTATGAACCCAATACTACCTAAATGCATAATAGATGGTTATGTTACTCTTGTGTTTAGTATCATTGGGGTACTCTGGGAAATGAGATTATGTATGTGGACAATTATCTTTGGTACAAGAACTACGCTAGATGCATCGTGTATTTATTGTGCTTATGGGTATTAGTCTTCATGGTTGGGGACTTTAGTTGCTATGCGTATACAAATACACTTAGATGAGGGGTAAGGTACTTAACGCATGTGAGGGACTATGGATGGTACATACTTTGAATTAACTGTATTATTGCACCTTAATTTTTGTAAGTTAATTCTTTCAACTCTAGGGTGCTGACCCAAATTATAAAATATTTTTACCCTAAGTTTATATAGACAAGGACAACAGGGTTAGCAGGAGATTAAGCTTACGGTCATATTTGCACAGCGAATACTTCAGTTCATTTGATTCTAGCATAGGTTACTATTTCCATTTCAGTCATTTTAATATTTCTAATTATTTTATGGGCATAAGACTGAGTTTATTATTCAGTTATTGGCACAATTGTGTTATGGATGGATTTTTTTATGACTAGTTGGTTAGATTTTTATTTATTATCTGTTGGTATTTAAATGGTTTTTGTGCATGTCATTTTTAAAAGAAAAATTCAAATATGTCACTATTATTATTATTATTATTATTAGTATTATTATTATTATTATTATTATTATTATTATTATTATTATTATTATTATTATTATTATTATTATTATTATTATTATTATTATTATGGTTTTGATGATGAGAATGATATAAATTGATAGACAAGCCCCATCTTCGGCCTACTATGTATGTCCAACATTTACATGGAAAATGGAGGTTATTATAGTTGGCATCAGAGCATCCAGGTTCTAGCATCCTTAGGATATGTGCTGCGCTCATTACGTTCGGCATTGCATTTTTTGATGTGTAGAGCCCTACGTTTAGGAATCATTATATTCTTTGCGATATATTGCTAAGATGAACATTGTTTGCTTTCAAATGGAAAATAATAGGAGAGGTAGACCAAGGCATGTCACCAAATAGGCTATATATGAGGGGGCTCACCAGGAGCCACAACCATACCCACAACCACCACCAGCCCCACTCATGGTTACTCCTACAGATATTACCACACTTATGACACAACTAGTCTCTACGACGATGGTTGCTATGCTACAGCATTTTCAGCAACCGCAGCGGTAACCCGCACCCCCACCCCATAGCAAATGGTGCTACCCATGCTGACACATGGTTCCGTATGGGACAAAGATTTGGAGGCCTTCACTAATGCCCACCCACCAGAATTTTCTGGGAGTCCTGAAATTCTGATGTCTAATTAGTGGAAGAAGGATATACAACATCACTTGAGGATGTAGAGTTCACGCTAGTATTGAAATAGGTGTTAGACTCATTTCGATTAGTTGGGGTAGTTTTACAGTGGTGGGAGTCTGTCACCATGTTAGAGGAAAGAGACAGGCTGTCGATTGACGAGTTTGGGGGTAAGTTTGAGGAGAAATACTTTCCACCGGTAATGAAATCTGAGATTAAAAGAAAATTCATAGACCTTACGCAGAAAGGTCGCACCATAGCTAATTACAAAGAGGAGTTTACTGCACTATCCTATTTTACTGGGGACGAGGTAAACACGAAGGAAAAAAAGATGGAGAAGTTTATGTCGGGGATAACCTGACACATTAGGAAATTGTTATTGTGGAATTCGACTTTCACCACTTATAATCACATGGTGAATGTAGCTTTACTACATTGCTAAGATAACATGATATTTTAGAAAAATAAAGGGGAGAAGAGACCCAGCTTAAAGACGTCAAACCAACAGGGTAAGACGAATGGGAGACTTAGGTTTTTGGTAGGACTATTTACATTAGATATGTCAGAATATCATAATATCCTAGGGATGGATCGAGAAGACACTTATAGGGCTTGTGTTGATTTTATGGGACCTTTTAAAGTTAATGGTCAAGTGTAGAACGATTAGTTGAATAATGGTGTTCACCATAGATGTGAGAACTATTACGGGAATTATAATGTTTTGGATCTAGTTATAGTAAATGGATGGCGATGTAAACTTAGGATTAATACGATGAGTTTATGAAATTTAGTTCACTCAAAAGAGAGAAATGTATTGATGTGATTGTGAAGATTTTGAGGAAAGATTTGGGGGTGTTAAATTGATGTCGCGCTCAGATTGGTAAAGATTTATTGTGGTGCAAAACCATTCGTGATTTCGATGAGAATAATGTGCGAGTGTTTGGACCTAGGAATAGGATCACCATGTGATTTCGGAATATGGAGGGCGATGCCTCAATTAGAAAATTCAACATGAATAATGTGAATTGTGCATCATAAATGCGTGTTTTGTTGATTAACTAATGATGGATAAAGTTTATGGACAAACATGTGTCTAATTATAAATTCTAGAGATAGTAGCTTAAGACCAATAATGGTTCGAAGGAGTTTATAAACCCTATATAGTGAGAGTTTGTACATGCAATGGGATTTTAGCCATGGGTTTTGCATGAATCGGGAAGTGCTGCCTTATCGAGAGTAGGCACAACAATGTCATGATTTAAGGATTTGTTATTGACGTATTTCTTAAATTAAGGATACAACGAATGTTCGAATCGGGGTACGGACATAAACTGGATGCTAATGATGGCATACTTTAATGTGGATATGCATAATTAGAAGCATTCGTATGGTAAAAGTTTTGGTTACTGTGAGAACTTTGTGGCTAGTGATAGTCTCGGTTACATGAAGATGTGTATTGTCACGAATAGTGTTATAATAATGACAATGTCATTAAAAATGGGTGGTAGTAGCCTTTATTGGGATGGGTAGGTCTCTGTAGGCTCGTAAGTGATTAAGAGCTCTACTAGATTTAAGGATGGATAGAAGGTGTCTTATCGTATCTGTAAAAAGGAACATGGTGTTCTTAGCATTATCGGATTGATTAATTTAACAGGGTTTAGTGTAACTCTTAGAAGTAATGAGCCTTTTGTTGAAATTGGCACAAGTTGAAATCTATGTGGTTGGTGTATTGTTTCGAGTTTGGCCTTGAACCAACTGATCTCAATAATCGACTAATCTATATAGTAGTGTATCGGGAGGGTTTATTATTTGGATTTAGTTTGCGAGATGTCCCACACATAAAATTTAGCAAGTGTCGGGAGTTGAGGTACGCTTGGGATATAAGATGTTTTGGTGAATATGTTATATGTGTGTGGAGATATAATGCATCAGGCCACATTATATTATATGAGTTAAGGAGAATGGGGCTGACGAGTGCATTTATGAGAGAACTTAGTAATGTTTACACCACTAGCGGAATAGGTGAGACAATCTCTAGACGAATTGAGTCATGGTCAGCAAGTTATTTGAATATACTTTGCTTTATAAATATACATGGTATGTATGGTTTTGGATGGATGTATAGGTTTTATCCATATTTGATGTTTGTGCATACAATATGTGATGTATGGGCATCCCAATAAAATTATGATAGGCATAAATGATCCTTTTTCTTTTATCTCATGGGATAGGAGTATGGATTACTTGTGTATAAAACCTATGATATTTGTGCGGATTACAATGTGATGTTACGCTTCAGTGAATTCCGAGGACGGAATTCCGTTATTAGGGGGAGAATGTAATACCCTGTGTTTTCAGAATAAAGTTTTAGGACAGAATTTAAGTAAATAAATTTGGGAATATATTAAATTGGTGGAATTTAAACTAAATTGGTAGAATTTTGATTGAAAATAAATTGCTTATTCGTGATTGCATATTTATTTGATTCAATTGTGCATAATAATGGGTTCACTCGAGGAAAAATAAAGTGTATGGTAATTAACTTAGGATTATGAGTTGATTAAACATAATAAAGATGTGAGTTTTGAGTAAAAATAATTTGGACACATTCTGGGGTATATGTATACCATTTCGGGAGTTGTTAGGTCATTTTCATTATGGGTTTGGGTTCATTTAGGGGCCCAAATATATGGTTTAAGGCTTAACTCGGGATTAGTAAATAATATAAGTTAATTAGAGAGTTAGATAGTCCCATTCATTCATCTAAAGTTAACCCTAGCAGCCCCCATCCCTAGAGATAAGATACCAAGGGCCAAAGAGAGGAGGAGACTTATATTCAAGGGAGGGGATTCAATCCTCCACATCGGGCAAGAATTTTCATGCTAAAATTAACTTCCAATATACTTTTTGATTCATTGGTGTATTTTCTCATGAAATTTCTGGGTTAAAATATATGATTTGATGATGATAGGATGGAATTAAACTTTATGCATGTAGAGGAACAAATCTGAATTTGATGTTTATTGATTGAACAAATCGATTTTTAACCTAGAAATTTAGAATTGAGTAAATCTTGAATTGGACATTAGAATCCACGCTATGGGACTTTTAATTAATGATCATTATTATCCATATATAGAGCCTTAAATCCGAGCATGATTAAATATGAATACGGGTGAAATAATGATGGATTGTTAATTAAGGGGTCGTTAATAGAGGTTTAGATTATGTAGAAATTTTTAAAAAAACTCAGTCACTTAGAGTCTGCTTTTGATATGGTATACCTGGGAATATAGCCTTTTGGAAATAATAGTCCATTTTCCTTAGGTTTGAACCTTAATGTGAAGATTGTGTTAATGAGCTTAATTTGCGATTCTTTCCTCATTTGGTAGAGTGACTTTATGGGGATAATTCATACATTGATTAGGTAAATTTGTTTGGAGTTACACCCAAAATCATATGCACGAGAATTAACAACATTATCGAGAAACTATTGGATATGTGATTTACTTAGTGGTTAAATGAGGAAATAAATAAATCAATAAACATATATATAGAGAGAGAAAGAGATAAATATACTCATGGTTTGGAGGCGAAATATACTAAGAGTTAAATTTAGTAAGGATATTATTTGAAGATTTGTGAGAATCATTGGGGTTATAGGGATAATTACCTATACATATTATGTGCCAAAATATGTGTTTTTTATTTGTGTGACCATACCCTTGTTTGTGAACGGCCTATCGATGGGGGTGGCGTACGTCTCGGTTGCAGAGCACGCGTCGCAATAGGTGGGCTAGGCATTGTGTAGGTCATTGTTTAGGTTCCTACGTAGAATTGACAGTTACGAGGTAGTAGGTGTAGATGTTGGGATCTATTATCACCGTCGGGGGTATGGATCGTGCAATGGTATTGAATGTGTTTTGTGATGTCCGTTTCGATGAGGAATTCCTCCAGACTTATCGATAGAGCACGAACGTGACACTAAAGATTTGAACCTTATATATGTAAGGATATATATAATTATATAAACTAATTGAGATTAATGAATTAGTCTAATGATTTAGACAACCACTTATGAACCCAATACTACGTAAATGCATAATAGATGGTTATGTTACTTTTGTGTGTAGTATTATTGGGGTACTCTGGGGAAATGGGATTGTGTATGTGGAAAGTTATTTTTGGTACGAGAACTATGCTAGATGCATTGTGTATTTATTATGGTTATGGGTATTAGTATTCATGATTGGGGAATTGAGTTGATATGAATGTAGTATTACACATTAATGAGGGGTGAGATAGTTAACGCATGCGAGTGCCAATGGGTGGTACATACTTTGAATTAACTGTATTATTGCATTTTAATTTTTGAAAGTTAATTCTTGCAACTCTAGGGCACTGATCCAAATTATAAAATGTTTTCCCCTCGGGTTTTCATAGACAAGGACAACAAGACTGACCTGAGATCACACTTGCAATCATATTTGCACAACAAATACTTTAGTTAATTGATTCTAGCATATTTTGCTAATTTCATTTTAGTCAGTTTATTATTTTGAATTACTGTATGGGCATAAGCCTGAGTTGTAAAGGGTAAAAATTCTCAAACACCAAAATTGGAAGGATTTTATACTAATTAGAGATTGCGAAAATAAACATGCTCAACAAGGACGCTCATAAACAAAAGTTCTATTTTTGTAATTTTTCAAATTAAAACCCAATTAAACCTTTCTTGTGAAAAATAATTTGCCAAATTATATTTTTTTATCCTAAACATTCATCTAGGTGATAAAATAGATACATAAAACATGTAGTCACACGAAAATTAAGGAAAAATTATCTTTTCAGGGCAAAACATAAATTTCAGCACTTTAGATAATTTTACAAGACAGTCGACTTAAAAACTACTTGATATCACCCACGAGCATAATGAGCAGTCTTCGCAAAATCTCTAAAGAATATTACTCAGTCCAGAGCAATCCACAGGTGACGGTCCACCTTTAGTATTGAATGATCAACCTTCAGTCTTCTCCTTCAACCGTGATCACTCGGGTTATAAGGTTTGCCGTAGAGAATCCTCCCCACAAGGTCTACGCAAAGACATAAAATTATCTAGGGTTTCAAAATGATTCGCAACAACTATTTGGGGATGCAAAGTTGTGAATTAAAAGTTTTTTTGTAACACAAAAAGTGAAAACTTTTGCAACATATTTGCAGGAAACATTTTCGCAAAAGTCTTAAAAAATTTAGAGTCAAAACAGGTATTTATAGATGCAACACAAATTTTGAGGCAACGATTCGTTCGAACGAGAAAGGAAGTTCCTTTGAACAAAAATCAAGTTCGTTCAAATGACAAGGCCATCTCGTTTGAAGATGGTTCAAACGACCTTCGAATGATGCAAAATCGTACATCCTCGTTAGATGTAGAGATCAAATGATGTTTTGAACGAAAGTGTAAAGTCTTTCGAACTAGAAATGGGTCTCGTTTGAACGAGGTTAAAAATAAATATTTTATTTTAAAAACTTTAAAAAGACCATCCTCAATTTTAATAAAAAGACTAAACATCCCAAATAACTTTAGATGTAGTAGAGTCCGGAACTTGGAGATATTGGCGTTCAGTTCGATGAGTCACGACGAGTTGATTTATAGAGGGATACACTGAATATGCCAAACTAATAATAAAATAAATAAAAAGCGAGTCGGATCGTAATGGGATATTCCAAATATGTCAAAGTGCGAATAAAATAAATAAAAAGCCTAAGCTAAAATATTTGCACTTACAAATATCCCCCTTTGGCTATTCCGGTACACAAACTAACGGAAACAAAAATTACCAAAAAAAACTCATGATAAAAATTCTAATACTCTTCATAAACCATAGAAATGGAATGGCATAGAAAAATAAACTTTGTCAACCATCTCAAGTTGTTCTTCTCTTTGACACTTTGTCTTCATTCGGTGTAATATGATCTTCCGTAAGTACCTACACACATGAAGCAAATAAAATACCTCGTGATTCATAGAGTTTGAAATAGAAAATAAAAACTCATTAAGTAATCTCCTCCATAGATCAAACTCATCAAATTAAATCTCCCTTGTAATTTGCTCTCCCATTTTTTGTACGAAATAAACAAAGGAGTAGAAGATGAACATGAAGAATAAAGCATCACATAGAAGAAGTTAGATATAATCACATAGATATGTAAATAACGCATGTGTAATGATAATCTCAAAGGCAAACACAACCAATTATTTTTGAAATTTCTCATATTTTCCAAAAAAAAGTGTAAATAGTACAAATAGAACACTATACCGTATATAATATACGCAAAATATACTAAAGAAACTTCAGCACACATATATAGGTATAAACAACAACAAATTCGACACAAAACACATAAGCTTTGCACACTAGCATAGAATGGATGTGTCTAAACATGTGGGATGGAAGGAATGGGCGTGAATTAGATACAAATGAATTCTAACCCAAACACTCAAATATGTTCACGAAGTTCTAATTGACCGCAAAACTTTATCAAACTAAGCTTTAACCTCAAGTGACAAATAAAGTGAACTTTCATGAACAAACAAGCACAATGCACACAAGCCATGAATATTGACGATTATATAAATCAATAGCGTCAGGACAAAATAAGCATAACTAGGATTCATTATGCAAACTCGTTGATCTTCATCCAAACTCCCTCAAAAGATAAACGTATATCGTGTTTTCTTTTCTTTTCTCAATTCTTTTGAAATGATTTATTTTGAAAGATCAAACATTAAACTAAGTTGGCCCATTTTCGACAATTTTTATTTTATTTTTACTGACTTTAATCTTTTCATTGGGCTCTTGCCAATGCCGGATTTCACGCAAAGGAAATTTGCTCATTTTGCAGCCCTTTTCTGTGAACACTCATGTTTTTAACTAATTAAACAAACACCCACTGACAACGATTTTTACATGAACAAATCCCCCATAGTCACAAAAATATGTAAATGACAAAATATATGGGAGAACATCTCACAAAGCTCAAATATACCTGTGAAGTTAACGTTCAAACAGCTCGTGCATATGTGCGGGGAGGCATATACAAAGTTGAATCCATAAAACAAATCAAGTTTGAAATAACTCCATAAACATGGTTAAAAACAATCTAAGTATCTAAAATCATAACCAAATGTCCTAGCCACATGAAAAGTACGGAGTGAATTAGATTCAAACGCACCAATATGCCACACCAAATGTGTAAAATTAAAATACAGAAAAAAATCTTTCTGTATTTTTCAAAAATTTTATCAAAATAAATTATTTTTATATTTTTCAATATGACTCAATAAAACAAAAACATAATACAAAAGATACACATGTCATAACACTAGCAAACATATGTCATGCAGAACAACTACTGTATGAAAAAGAAAAATCATGCAAGCATCATCCATAAGATATAGCATATGACGAGTCAAGTGCAAGCAGGCAAGAATAAACTAATCTAACTTCTAGCGCCTCCAAAGTGGATTTCCTAACCCAAATATATGTATACTTAACGTGTCAGGTTTTGGAAACCAAAGGGATAGTAGACTTCAACTTCCTAGGACCTCTTCTAGGATGATAACAAAAATGCCTAAGGTGACCTTTCCTACCACAATCCGAACATGTGTAAACTCGAGGAATGCTACCTAAAGTTTGACCTTTTCTAACGTCCTTGGATTTTGTTGACCCTCTAAAATAAATAATGGTCTTGGCTTTAACTTTGGAAGCCTTAGAAACATGGGAGCCAGTACCGTCACTACTAAAACTACAAGAGTTTTTAAATCATCTTTTAACTTCAAAATTTCAAACTCAAGAAAAGAATTAGAGTCTTAAAGTTTTAGAAACTCCTTCTTTAAATTTTCATTCTTTTAAGGTTATCTCGCTCCCCCTCAGTGCAAGTGAACTTCTCCCAAAGAGTATTGTCACGTGCCTTCAAATCTAAAATCAATTTATCACTATCTTCATTAGCACAAACATAAACCCTATAATTTTTAGAGTTTTCTAATTCTTTCTCCAAAAATCGAACTCTATCATCACTCTGTTTCTTGGACAATTATAAATTTTTAAATGCACAGTCCATCATGGACTGCCATATCCACAAGCTTCTCATGAAAGAAGTCAATTTGAGTTTGAATTGTATGCATAAGTTCCATACCAGATTTAAAATGAAAATTTTCTTTTTCAAGAATTTCAATTATTTTAGCAAACTTCAAATACAAATGAGACAAATTTTCACTATGGGAATCCATTGAGAGAAAAAATAAACCAATATAAGAGAGATGAATAAACAACCACCCTAAACATCACTTAACGAGGATCTACACAATAAATTAGTGCAACCCACTCCGATACCAATTTCTAAAGGGTAAAAATGATCTAACACCACTTTGAAAGAGTGGAAGGCTTTGATACCAATTTTGGAAAGTGTAAATAAACGTGCCTATTAATGATGGTCACAAACAAAAATTCTATTTTTGTAATTTTTCAAATTAAAATCCAATTAAACCTTTCTTGTGAAAATCGATTTACCAAATTTTATCTTTTTGTCCTAAACATGCATCTAGGTGATAAATCAGATACATAAAACATGTAATCACATGGAAAATAAGGAAAAATCCCTTTTCAGGGAAAAACCTATATTTCAGCACTTCAGAGAATTTTACAAAACAATTGACTTACAAACTACTTGATATCACCCACAAGCATAATGCAAAATCTTTGTAGAATCTTTAAAGAATACAACTCAATCCAGAGAATTCCACAAGTGATGGTCCACCATCGGTATCCACCAATCATCTTTTAGCCTTTTTCTTTATCCATGATCGCTCGGGTCACAAGGTCAGCCGTAGAAAATCCTCCCCAAAAGGTGTAAAAAAAAGATACGAAACTATCTAAGGTTTCAAAATGATTCACAAAAACTATTTGGAGATGAAAAGTTGTGAATTAAAAGTATTTTTGCAACACAAAAAGTGAAAACTTTTGCAACAGCTATGAAAGAATTTTTTGGTAAAAGTCTTACGAAATTTTGAGTTAAAACAGGTATTTATAAACGCAACACAAATTTCAAGGCGTCGATTCCTTCGAACGAAAATGAGGCTCGTTCGAATGAGAAAGGTGTTCGTTTGAACGAAAACCGAGTTCATTCGAACAATAAGGCCATCTTATTTAAAGCTAGTTCAACAACCTTCAATCGATGAAAAACAGTACGCCCTAGTAAGTTACTTATTATATATAGAGATCAAACGGTGCTTTAAATGAAAGTGTAAATGTGACAACCCGCTCCAAATAATAACAAGTGGCCAGCCCTATACTACATAAATCAGGTATCTCAGATGGTACAGTCTCAACATCAACAACTAAACACTAATATAAGGCTAACTACCCGAAGTCATAAAGTGCGAATTGCCAAAAATTTAAAACTTTTATTTTTAACAACAACCACAAAACCAATAATGCACACAACCAACAATATACATCTAACTATGATGTGAAATGTGCATGCTCCAATAATAAAAGAGTACAATACATTGTACAACAAAAATCTCAACAATAAAATACCCGAATATGCTGTCGGGCAACAGATAATACAATACTCTGATAAATAAAATATGAAAGTGTTAATCTACAACACTTGAATACTAACTCAATACAACTGAATCCTAATCTAGATGTACAATAGATAGGAATCGACTAAAGCAAAGTGCCGCAACAGTCCGCTACTGCCACAGCTCCACGAATCCTGAATGGAGGAATATCAAAGGCGTCCTTGCGGAGGAACACCTGAAGTAATACAATATATATACATGGAGGAGGAAAATATAAACGGGTCAGAGCCCGAGTTTTGAAAAGCAGTTTATAGCAAGTGTATTAAAATGCATAATAATTATAAATGCATTATTACATGATTTAGTTGGAATCGAACTCTCCATAATAATTCAACTCACCTCTCATCTAAAGCGCGCGCTAAGCGTATGCACGTGATCTCCAAATGGATGTTCGATTCTAATTTAGGTAAGAGGATTCTAACTTAAACCCAAAAGAAGTATTTAAGTGAAACCATCTAACCTATCTCCCAATTCTACATTTGTTTCTATACTTTAAGTTATATAAATTATCTTTAATGCAATTGTTATAGTTATCTTTATAATGTTCATTTGTTGAACATATAAAGTTACATGATCCAATCATATCCACATCATCACAATACATCCACAATCACATTTACTAGAATTTATATTCTAGTGATGCCCATATAAGGCATGAAAGCATATATATATAATTATTATAGATGAGTTATTAGCATCAAGAGTTTAGGACAAAACTCCTCCTGATTCTCAACACGATACTGCGTTTCATGCGTGGGACGTCTCGCCGAAGCGAAATCCAAACAAGGAACCCCCCCGTTACACTACTCCTGACCGTATCGATCCTCGGGGCTCATTATGCCCTCAATGCAAGATGCATGTAACCCAAATGATTATTGTCCAATTTTAATTAATTAAATATTCCCAATTCTCAACAGTACACGACGTTTCATGCGTGGGACGTCTCGCCGAAGCGAAATCCAAACAAGGAACCCCCCGTTACACTACTCCTGGCACTGTCGATTGTCGGGATAGGTGATATATATATATGTATATATTTTATGATGAGCGTTAAGGACTAAACTTATTCCCAAGTTCCAACATTACACTGCGGTTCGTGCGTGGGACGTCTCGCCGAAGCGAAATCCAAACAAGGAACCCCCCGATACACTAATCCTGGCAATGTAGGTCATTGGGGTCCATTATGCCCTTGACACCCAAATACAAACACAAGCAATAATAACCATCCAACCGAGCTATAACTCAAAGGACGCAGGCTCACATGCTATCATCTTCCAGCAGCCCATATACGTAGCAAACTGGGGCCACCTGGTGGGGTTCAACGACACCCACCTCATGATCTACTCACGCACACGACTTTCGGGAAGCGGTCATAGTTCCTAACCGGCAAGTGAGAGCGTCACATACCCCCGACCTCTCACCCCCAAAATAATTAAATATATATATCATAAATGTCATTTGCTGACCACAAAGGACGACTATGACCTGGGGAATATCCACATTCTGCTTTTCTAGTCAGAATGCTCACCCTCTACGCACGAAACTTCCCAATGATAGCAAGGAGGGGGTATGCTTAACATGTATATACACCATCATATAAGGTATACATACATCCCACATAATAAAGATATACCATTATATAAGGTATACCTGAAACATCATATTCATGTTTATAATACGCCCTTGGGCGCAATTTGATTAACATCATTTGTTTAGGATATTACTCTCAAGATATACTAACGCCCAACCTCACACATTAATCCCGCTTAGTATATGCTATACTAATTCTCGCTCGAAGCTCTCATGTCACTTCTAATATGAATTGTCTTTCAATTCTTTTAAGTTAAGGATATTCTATATCTTAATGCACCTCAATTAGCATTTCTCGTTGTATGAGATATCTCCCAAATCAATCATTAATAAGGATATTTCTATATCCATATGCGCATCAAATAGCATTCATAATTCTCCATCCATTATAGGGTTCAATTTATTTTATGAACCTTTAAAGCTAAGTCAACCTCATCTTCAAGTCGTGAAGTTATTATCATCACCAAACAAACCTCAACTAAAAGTGGGCTTCCCCACTTAGAAAAATACCAAAGTCTCTAATTGGTATTCCTCAAATTTAGTCAATGTGACTCCAAAATTTCTTTTAGGGAAACTCGCTAAAAGTCTCCAAAACATGCTCCAAATATCTCCTATAGGGATCCCCAATCGATAACCTCAAACAAAACGGGATGAGATTCTTTTCAGAAAAACAATCCCTCAAAAGCCCTGTTTTCGAATCGATTCGGGCCAATTCCGAATCGATTCGGCCCAGCGAATCGATTCGGCCAGGAAGGCGAATCGATTCGGGTCATCAGACCTGGGATTCTGTCTCAGGCCGAATCGATTCGGCTGGAGTTCGAATCGATTCGGTCACTCAGACCTGGGCACCTGCATATTTTGCGAATCGATTCGGCTAGGGAGCCGAATCGATTCGGCCTACCTGGAGGCTCTAAAATGGCTACTTTTTAGTAAGCCAAAATACCCAAAATTCATTTTAATGGTTTTCTTTCCATTTTTCTACAACCCAATCACATATTTATCATCAATATTCATCCTAGAATACATCTAAACTAATTTCTAACCTTAAACTCATTTATTCAATACAAATCTAAGATTTTTCCCAAAAATTAGGTTTTATCAATTTAAACCTAAAACCCAAAATTCAATGCACAAATCATGCAATAAATGGTACACAACAATTATTTAGCAAGTTTAATCACTTGCCTTGGGTTCGTAGGGTCTGAATCTGCCTTGAGATCGCGTTTTGGCCGGAAATCCTCCACTTTCTCTCTCTTTTTCTCCTTCCTTTCTTCTTCTTTCTTTCTCTCTTTCTTTCTTTTCTTTTTCTCTTTCTCTCTTTTGGAGAAATGAATCTCCCGTAGGATTTTTAAACCTAAAACCCAAGATACACATCTTTAAATGATAATACACACTTTAAATGACTCAGTATCTTTAATTCGAGTCAAACGGTCCTAAATTATTTCGGAACCTAAATAGACCCCAAGTACAGTCATTTCGACTTTCTTGACCCTTCCGGAAACGATGGTACCCTCAAAATTTCCATTCGAGAAACTTTCTAACAACTCTAAATTTTGACCTCAATTGCCAATTTGATTATTCTCCAATAAAATAATATTTATTCCTCCCAAAATAAATAAATATTCGTCTCCAAGACCTCGGGTTGTTACAAACTTCCCCACTTACAAAAATTTCGTCCTCGAAATTTAGCTAAACCTAATTCTCCAAAACTCAACTAGTTCTAATATACCCATACTAACTAATCCTATCTCCCACTTCTAACCTCCCACGACGAATTTATTTAATTTATTTTATTTTAAGTAGATTATGAGTTAAATAAAACCAATTTCCACAACAAGGGCGCCCATACACCCTTAAAATTTGAGCTTTGTGCTCGGAACAATCATAATGAGGCTTTATTTGCCTCCAAAGTTCCACAATTCCATCAATGTAAATAATGCTAACATTTTAATAGTGTGAAAATTTTGAATGGTCCAAAGAAATAACTCCTCTCAATTCCTGACAATCGCCACTTTCTTGCGGGGGACGTCTCGCAAAAGCGAAATCCAAACAAGGAACCCTCCCAATACACTACTGTGTAGCGACGTCGGGGATTGAGAGTTTGTTAAATCTGGACTAGAGTTTGAAAAAATTTTATTTTATGAAAATCATTTTGAAAGGGCTCGAAGGCCGATAAAAACTTTTATTTTGAAAACAGTTTATTTTGAAAACGGTTTATATATTATAATATAATATAAAATGCCTTGTGTCCAACACAAGGTTTTTTGAATCATCATATACATAACATATAGCTCACAATTATTATCATACTTATGAGCTAAAATTTTACCTGCGTCCCATCATTCCACAATCTCAATTTCAAACATAAGCAACATCTTTCATCATTTCAACATATTGCCATACATAAGGCAAATCCATATCTGGAATACAACAATCATAATTGTCTATCATGACTATATAAAAAAAAGTAGCTTTTATCATAACTACTTATCACCATTACCACACTTACATTTACCATAAGGTTTAAAGCTCTTTTTGAGCACCTTACAAAATCCTCAATCCTTCTTTCAAAATAATAGAATAAGAGCCTATCTTGCTCAAAATTTTCCTTTTTAAGGTCATTACATACATAATAGGGCTATATTTCTACCCTTTCACAAATATCTTACATATGATATCCCAAAAACTCATTTTAGTAATTATCCTATTTATAAAGGAGAATTGACTTACATTACCCATATCTAGTCCGATTGCCCATCCTCATCAATGGGTTCCCAAACGTAGTCCCCCGGTCTAAAGCGACCTCGAATCTGTTGTGGGGGTTGTACTTCCAAAATTTCATCAAAACGTGGTCCTTTACCTCTATTAGGACAACCTCTCTTTTTATGACCTATTTCTTTACAAAAGAAACACTTACCCATAAACCCTTTCTGCCCACTCACATTACTGGAACCCTCTTTGCCAAACTTACTCGATGAACTCGAATCTCCAAAGTTCTTACCCTCTTGCGAACGAAGGCGATATTCATGACACTTTAGTAGTGCCGCATTCACTACCTCGATGAAAGTCACTAACCTAGGACTCCCTAACAAATGTTATCGGATTTTCCAATCCAAACCTCGAACAAACTTAAATATATGTTTCTCTTCCGTATTTACCTCATCAGGTACCAACTTCGCCCAACTAGAGAAGTCTTCTTCATATTCCACCACAGTTCTATTTCCTTGAAAAATCTTTATCTCTCGATTAGGGGAAGGAAAATACCTTCGATCAAAAAGTTCCCAAAATGTTGTTATGGGTAAGGTATCTCTCTGTTCAGATGTGGTGACAGACTCCCACCATTGAAGAGCTTCACCCGATAACCTAAAGGTGACTAAAAATTGTTTCTGCACCTCACTACACTCAACCATACGAAGGTGCATCTGCATAATATTTTTCCATTGACTTGCAGCCATTGCATCAACTCACCCTGCAAACTCGGGAGGATGCCCCTTACTAAAATCTTCCTTCACTCTCTCCCATAAAGACAATCCTAAATGGGGTGGGGCTGCTCGAGCGGCAGATTGCTGAGCCATCGTAGAAACGGCAACAGTTACTGCTTGTGCCACTATTTTGGCAACATCATCCGTAGTTATGTTCCTTTGAGGCATTTGGGGTTGCACATTCCCTTTATTTGCCATGACTGAATGACCTCCTTTCGGTGGCATCTGAAACAAGAACAATTATATCAGAACGCCTTTCAAATATTTTCGAATCACAGAAAGATATGGACGTATGAATATAATCGTCCTAACAATAAGGCTCTACATCAAGAACGCTTACGGAAGATCGTAGTAACGCACACAGATCCTAAAGACACTAGAACCTGATGCTCTGATACCACCTGTGACAACCCGCTCCAAATAATAACGGGTGGCCAGCCCTATACTACATAAATCAGGTATCTCAGATGGTACAGTCTCAACATCAACAACTAAACACTAATATAAGGCTAACTACCCGAAGTCATAAAGTGCGAATTGCCAAAAATTTAAAACTTTTATTTTTAACAACAACCACAAAACCAATAATGCACACAACCAACAATATACATCTAACTATGATGTGAAATGTGCATGCTCCAATAATAAAAGAGTACAATACATTGTACAACAAAAATCTCAACAATGAAATACCCGAATATGCTGTCGGGCAACAGACAATACAATACTGTGATAAATTAAATATGAAAGTGTTAATCTACAACACTTGAATACTAACTCAATACAACTGAATCCTAATCTAGATGTACAATAGTTAGGAATCGACTAAAGAAAAGTGCCGCAACAGTCCGCTACTGCCACAGCTCCACAAATCCTGAATGGAGGAATATCAAAGGCGTCCTTGCGGAGGAACACCTGAAGTAATACAATATATATACATGGAGGAGGAAAATATAAACGGGTCAGAGCCCGAGCTTTGAAAAGCAGTTTATAGCAAGTGTATTAAAATGCATAATAATTATAAATGCATTATTACATGATTTAGTTGGAATCGAACTCTCCATAATAATTCAACTCACCTCTTATCTAAAGCGCGCGCTAAGCGTATGCACGTGATCTCCAAATGGATGTTCGATTCTAATTTAGGTAAGAGGATTCTAACTTAAACCCAAAAGAAGTATTTAAGTGAAACCATCTAACCTATCTCCCAATTCTACATTTGTTTCTATACTTTAAGTTATATACATTATCTTTAATGCAATTGTTATAGTTATCTTTATATTGTTCATTTGTTGAACATATAAAGTTACATGATCCAATCATGTCCACATCATCACAATACATCCACAATCACATTTACTAGAATTTATATTCTAGTGATGCCCATATAAGGCATGAAACCATATATATAATTATTATAGATGAGTTATTAGCATCAAGAGTTAAGGACTAGACTCCTCCTGATTCTCAACACGATACTGCGTTTCGTGCGTGGGACGTCTCGCTGAAGCGAAATCCAAACAAGGAAACCCCCGTTACACTACTCCTGACCGTATCGATCCTCGGGGCTCATTATGCCCTCAATGCAAGATGCATGTAACCCAAATTATTATTATCCAATTTTAATTAATTAAATATTCCCAATTCTCAACAGTACACGACGTTTCATGCGTGGGACGTCTCGCCGAAGCGAAATCCAAACAAGGAACCCCCCCGTTACACTACTCCTGGCACTGTCGATTGTCGGGATAGGTGATATATATATGTATATATTTTATGATGAGCGTTAAGGACTAAACTTATTCCCAAGTTCCAATATTACACCGCGGTTCGTGCGTGGGACGTCTCGCCGAAGCGAAATCCAAACAAGGAACCCCCCCGATACACTAATCCTGGAAATGTAGGTCATTGGGGTCCATTTTGCCCTTGACACCCAAATACAAACACAAGCAATAATAGCCATCCAACCGAGCTATAACTCGAAGGACGCAGGCTCACATGCTATCATCTTCCAGCAGCCCATATACGTAGCAAACTGGGGCCACCTGGTGGGGTTCAACGACACCCACCTCGTGATATACTCACGCACACGACGTCCGGGAAACGGTCATAGTTCCTAACCGGCAAGTGAGAGCGTCACATACCCCCGACCTCTCACCCCCAAAATAATTAAATATATATATCATAAATGTCATTTGCTGACCACAAAGGACGACTATGACCTGGGGAATATCCACATTCTGCTTTTCTAGTCAGAATGCTCACCCTCTACGCACGAAACTTCCCAATGATAGCAAGGAGGGGGTATGCTTAACATGTATATACACCATCATATAAGGTATACATACATCCCACATAATAAAGATATACCATTATATAAGGTATACCTGAAACATCATATTCATGTTTATAATACGCCCTTGGGCGCAATTTGATTAACATCATTTGTTTAGGATATTACTCTCAAGATATACTAACGCCCAACCTCACACATTAATCCCGCTTAGTATATGCTATACTAATTCTCGCTTGAAGCTCTCATGTCACTTCTAATATGAATTGTCTTTCAATTCTTTTAAGTTAAGGATATTCTATATCTTAATGCACCTCAATTAGCATTTCTCGTTGTATGAGATATCTCCCAAATCAATCATTAATAAGGATATTTCTATATCCATATGCACATCAAATAGCATTCATAATTCTCCATCCATTATAGGGTTCAATTTATTTTATGAACCTTTAAAGCTAAGTCAACCTCATCTTCAAGTCGTGAAGTTATTATCATCACCAAACAAACCTCAACTAAAAGTGGGCTTCCCCACTTAGAAAAATACCAAAGTCTCTAATTGGTATTCCTCAAATTTAGTCAATGTGACTCCAAAATTTCTTTTAGGGAAACTCGCTAAAAGTCTCCAAAACATGCTCCAAATATCTCCTATAGAGATCCCCAATCGATAACCTCAAACAAAACGGGATGAGATTCTTTTCAGAAAAACAATCCCTCAAAAGCCCTGTTTTCGAATCGATTCGGGCCAATTCCGAATCGATTCGGCCCAGCGAATCGATTCGGCCAGGAAGGCGAATCGATTCGGGTCATCAGACCTGGGATTCTGTCTCAGGCCGAATCGATTCGGCTGGAGTTCGAATCGATTCGGTCACTCAGACCTGGGCACCTGCATATTTTGCGAATCGATTCGGCTAAGGGGCCGAATCGATTCGGCCTACCTGGAGGCTCGAAAATGGCTACTTTTTAGTAAGCCAAAATACCCAAAATTCATTTTAATGGTTTTCTTTCCATTTTTCTACAACCCAATCACATATTTATCATCAATATTCATCCTAGAATACATCTAAACTAATTTCTAACCTTAAACTCATTTATTCAATACAAATCTAAGATTTTTCCCAAAAATTAGGTTTTATCAATTTAAACCTAAAACCCAAAATTCAATGCACAAATCATGCAATAAATGGTACACAACAATTATTTAGCAAGTTTAATCACTTGCCTTGGGTTCGTAGGGTCTGAATCTGCCTTGAGATCGCGTTTTGGCCGGAAATCCTCCACTTTCTCTCTCTTTTTCTCCTTCCTTTCTTCTTCTTTCTTTCTCTCTTTCTTTCTTTTCTTTTTCTCTTTCTCTCTTTTGGAGAAATGAATCTCCCATAGGATTTTTAAGCCTAAAACCCAAGATACACATCTTTAAATGATAATACACACTTTAAATGACTCAGTATCTTTAATTCGAGTCAAACGGTCCTAAATTATTTCGGAACCTAAATAGACCCCAAGTACAGTCATTTCGACTTTCTTGACCCTTCCGGAAACGATGGTACCCTCAAAATTTCCATTCGAGAAACTTTCTAACAACTCTAAATTTTGACCTCAATTGCCAATTTGATTATTCTCCAATAAAATAATATTTATTCCTCCCAAAATAAATAAATATTCGTCTCCAAGACCTCGGGTTGTTACAGTAAAGTCATTTGAATGAGAAACGGATCTCATTTGAACAAGGTTAAAAATAAAATTTTATTTTAAAAAACTTTAAAAATGCCAGTCTCGTTTTTCAATAAAAAATAAACATTCCAAATACTTTATGAATAATTTCAAACTCCTAAATGCTTTATACGTTCTTGATATGTAGTGGAGTGTTGAAGTTGGAGCTTTTGGTGTTCGGTTCGATGAGTCAGTACTAGTCAGTTTGTAACGGGATACATCAAATATGCTAAAGTGAAAATAAAACAAATAAAAAGTGTGTTAGTGCCAGCCAGTTTGCGACAAGATATGAAAATAAGCCAAAGTGTAAATAAAAAAAATAAAAAACCTAAGCTAAATATTTGCGTCTACAAGTCTCCCCCTTTTGCTATTTCGATACACAAACTAACTGAAACCCAAATTACAAAAAAAATTCCCTTTATGACAAAAATTCTAATACCCTTCCTAAACCCTAACAATGCAATGGCACGAAAAATAAACTGTCTTCAATATCCACTTGTTCTTCTCTTTGACACTTTGTCTTCATCCGGTGTAATATGATCTTCCTTAAGTACCTACACACATGAAGCAAAGAAAATACCTCGTGATGCATCGAGCTTGAAATGGAAAACAAAAACTTATAAAGAAATCTCCCCCATAAACCAAACTCATCAAATCAAATATCCCTCATAATTTTTTCTCCCCTTTTTGTTCAAAATAGACCAAGGAGTAGAAGCTAAACATGAAGAATAAAGCAGTACATAGAATAAGTAAGATATCATCACATAGATATGTAAACAACGCACGTGTAATGATAATCTCAAAGTCAAACACAACAAACTATTTTTGAAATTTTTCAATATTTTCCAAAAAAGTGTAAATATTACAAATACAACACTATACCATATATAATATATGAAAAATATACCAAAGAAAATATGGAACACATATATATGTATAAACAACCACAAATTTGATACAAAACACACAAACTTTACACATTAGCATATAATCAATGTATCTAAACATGTGGGGTTGAATGAATGAAAGTGAACTAGATACAAATGAATTATAACCCAAACACCCAAATATGTTCAAGAAATTCAAATTGATCGCAAAACTTTATCAAACTAAGATTTAGCCTCAAGTGACAAATAAAGTGAACTCTCATAAACAAACAAGCACAATACACACAAGCCTGGAATATTGATGATTTTACAAATCAATAGCGTCACAACAAAATAAGCATAACTAGGATTCATTGTGCAAACCCGTTGATCTTCATCTAAACTCCCTCAAAAGATAAACATATATAATATTTTCTTTTTTTTTTCTTTTCTTTCTCAATTCTTTTAAAGTGATTTCTTTTGGAAGATAAAATATTAAACTAAGTTGTCCCATTTTTGGCGATTTTTCTATTTTTATTGACTTTCATCTTTTCATTGGACTCTTGCCAACGACGGCTTTCATGCAAAGGAGATTTGCTCCTTTTACAACCATTTTTTGTGAACACTCATATTTTTTAACTAATTAAAGAAATTCTCATCGACAGCGGTTTTTATATGCCCAAATCCCCCATAGCCACAAAACATGTAGATGATAGAATTTATAGGAGAACATCTCACAAAGCTCAAATATGCATGTGAAGTTAACGTTAAAAAATCTCGTGCATGTGTGTGGGGTGGCATATACAAAGTCGAATCCATAAAGAAAATCAAGTTCGAAATAGCTCCATAAATATGGTTAAGAACAATCTATGTATCTACAATCATAACCAAATGTCCTAGCCACATGGAAAGTACGAAGTGAATTGGATTCAAACACACCAATATGCCACACCCAATGTGCAAAACTAAAATACATAAAGAAACAAAAATTATTTTTGTATTTATAAAAAAAAAAATCAAAATAAAATATTTTTATATTTTTTTCAATATGACTCAATAAAAGAAAAACATAATACAAAAGATACACATGTCATAACACTAGTAAATATATATCAAGAAGCACAACTAGAGTATGGCAAATAAAATCATGCAAGCAATCATCCATAATATATAGCATGTGATGAATCATGTGCAAGCATGCGAGAATCAAATAGCTAACATCTAGCGCCTCCAAAATAGATTTCCTAACCTAAATAGATGGATACTAAACATTTTGAGTTTTGGGAATTGACGGGACACTAGACTTTAACTTTCTAGGTCTCTTCTAAGGTCATAACAAAAATGCCTAAGATGACATTTCCTACCACAATGCGAACATGTGTGAACTCGTGGAATGCGACCTAAGGTATAACCTTTTCGAACATCCATGGTTTTTGTTCACCCTTTAAAAAAAACAATGGTCTTGTCTTTAACATTAGAAGCATTAGAAACATAGGAGCCAATACCATCACTACCAAAACTACTAGAGTCTTTTGAATCATCATTTAACTTCAGAATTTTAGACTCGAGCAAAGAATTAGACTCTTCAAGTTTTAGGGACTCCTTATTTAAATTTTCAATCATTCCTAGAAGGTTATTTTGCTCCCCCTCAATGCAAGCAAACTTATCCCTAAGAACCTTATCACGTGCCTTCAAATCTAAAATCAATTTATCACTATCTTCATTTGCACAAACACAAATCCCAAAATTATTAGTCTTTTAATTCTTTTTCTAAAATAAGATTCTATTATCACTCTATTTCTTGGACAATTTTAAAATTTTAAAATCACAGGCCATATCCACAAGCTTCTCACAAAAGAAATCTCTTTGAGTTTGAACAATTTACAAAAGTTCCATAGTAGCCTTAAAACGAAAATTTTCTTTTTCAAAATTTCAATTCTTTTATCAAACTTCAAATTCAAATAAGATAAACTTTCACTATGAAAATCCATCGCGAAAAAAAATAAACCAACATAAGGGAGATGAATAACACTAAACAAGGATCTACAAGATAAATTAGTGCAACCGCTCAGATACCAATTGTAAAGGGTAAAAATGCTCTGACACCACTTTAAAAGAGTGAAAGGATTTAATACCAATTTAAGCTCACAAACAAAAATTCTATTTCTATAATTTTTAAAATTAAAATACAATTAAACCTTTCTTGTGAAAATGGATTTGCCAAATTTTATCTTTTTATCCTAAACATGCATCTAGGAGATAAAACAAATACATAAAACATGTAATTACAAGATAGATAAGGAAAAATATATTTTCAAGGAAAAACCTATATTTCAACACTTCAAGAAATTTTACAAGACAATCGACTTACAGACTACTTGATATCACCAACAAGAATAATGCGCAAGAGCAGTCCTCAAGTGATGGTCCACCCTCAGTATCCACCGACCAACCTTTAGACTTCTTCTTCAGCCGTGATCACTCAGGTCACGATCTTTCATAGAGAATCCTCTCCACAAGGTGTACACAAAAACATAAAATTATCTAGAGTTTCAAAACAAATCACAAAAACTATTTAGCGATGCAAAGTTGTGAATCAAAAATATTTTTTTAACATAAAAAGTGAAAACTTATGTAACAAATGTATGCAGGAAATGTTTTGGAAAAAGTCTTACGAAATTTGAAGTTAAAACAGGTATTTCTAAATGCGACACAAATTTGAAGCGGCAGTTCATTTGAATGAAAATGAGGCTCGTTCAAACAAGAAAGGCAATTCATTTGAAGGCATCTCATTTGAATCTGGTTCAAACGGCCTTCAAATGATGCAAAACAATATGCCCTCGTTAGATTCTCATTTGATGTATAGATCAAACAGTGCTTCAAACGAAAGTGTAAAGTCGTTTGAACAAGAAACGGGTTTCATTTGAATGAGGTTAAAAAAATATTTGAAAAACTTTAAAAATACCAGCCTCATTTTTTAATAAAAAAATAAACATCCCAAATAACTTTATGAATAATTACAAACTCCTAAAAGCTTTATACCTCTTTAGATGTAGTGGAGTCTTGAACTTGGATATGTTGGTGTTCGGTTTAACGAGTCAGTGCAAGTCGGTTTGTAACGAGATACGTCAAATACGCCGAAGTGCAAATAAAATAAATAAAAAACCTAAGCTAAAATATTTGCGCTTATATGAGTTTATTATTCAGTTATTAGCACAATTGTAGTGCGGCTGAATTTTTATGACTATTTGGGTCTTAGATTTTTATTTATTATCAGTTGATATTTAAATGCTTTTTATGTATGTCATTTTTAAAAGAAAAATTCAAATGTGTTACTATTATTATTATGGTTTCGATGCAGAGAATGATATAGATTGATAGACAAGCCCCATGTTCACCGTACTATGTCTGGCCAACCTTTATGTGAATAATGGGGATTGTTACATGACATATTTGCAAAATGATTTTTTTTTCCTCCGCCAATTTATGATTTTACCTCTCCAAATCATGCAGAAACTAGTAATTTTATCTTGGGAGAAAAATTAGGAGAAAAGTGCTCCTGATTTGTCTTTGATGAGAGAGGGCATACTCATGGTTGACGCAACAAACAATTCGCCCCCAAAAGAACTTGCGCGACAACTGGAATATCGCGAGAAGTCAACCCAATTTCTTATTTTTAATTTCTTTTTTGTTATTTCTAATTCTATTTTTTATTCCAATTTGATTTTATTTTGTTGTTAAATGGTAAAGACAGAATGAAGAAATGAGGAGATAATATTAAACGGATAATATACATAAAAAAATATTAAAATATAAGAATATAAAACAATTATTTGTTTCACAGCGTTTAATGAAAACTAATAATAAAATACACTAGGATGCGTTCCCCTGGCTACTACGACACGGTCTACACCATTTCGGATGGGATGATGACTTAAGCTCATCTTGGGTGTCTTCCACCTCGTCGTAACATTGATATAGGATGTCACGCTACATTCGATCGTATCACGATCAATACGCACGACGACAAAATTTCGTGTAGTCTACCTCACTCGGCCCTATGTATGCCGCAAAGCGAAGCATATATTCATTAATTACCTAAAATTAAAAAGTGATTTATTAGTCAATCGAATAATTTTTAGTAAATTAATTTAATTAATTTAAATGAGAGAGTAACAAATTTATTTATCTAATTATTAAAAAAATAACTAATTAAATTCATTCATTAATCAAACCTATTTACTTACCATCACCTCACACCCACCAATTTTAATCAAATTCATTCAACTCACCCACTAATTGGGATGCCTTTTTTATTTGCCTTCCCAATAAACTTTGGATCACAATTTTAAGTTTGTCAAGCTTTCATACATTCCAACAAAAATTCCAAACATCTAACGTGTTTAATTTTAATTATATATTTAAGACATTTTATTAAATTAATATAATAATTAAATAAAACACCTCGTTAAATTATTTTTATTATTTTTTTGATAAATAAAAACTCTTTTTTGTTTTGAATAAGTAACTTTTCTCTTCCATTTTTTTCCCCTTTTTTATTTATCAAAAAATTATTCTTTTTAATCACCTTTTTAATCTATTTAAAAAATAAAAAAATTCCTTTTTTTATCTTATTTTTATTCATTAAATGAAACAAAAAATTATTTTGTATACCCACTTTCGTCCAAGTTTTCATGTAAAAATAAAAACTATTTTTGTCATTTTTCCATCCTCGTTTTAAAAATCCCAATATATATTTATTTAAACAATTAAAAAATTGTTTTCCTCCAAATATTTATTAATTATAATAACCATTTTTCATTCTTTTTTTCGTCTCAGCTTGTGTTTACAATTTTTCATCTGTTTCTCCTCCTAGTGTTTATTTATTGAAAAACATGAAACTATTTTTTATGTCCCACTTTTTGTATATTAAAGAAAATAAAAAGTGTTTATTTATTTATTCTTTTTCTTTCATCCTATTTTTTATTCATTAAAATAAAAAAACTATTTCTTTTGTTTTTTTTGTCCTCATTTTTATTTATTGAAAAAAAACTGTTTGCTTCCACTTTTTCCTTCCATTTTTTATTTAAGATAACAAAAATTGTTTTTATATTATATAGAGAAAAGCGTTAGAGATAGGGTTTTAGATTTACTTGGGGTGAGTTTAAAGGGATATTTCCAAAAAAATAAAGTTCGTTGTTATTTGCACAATAGTGGGATGAGTTGACTAAATGAATGGGTACAAATAAAAAATACATTTAATTAATTTAATAACTAACCAATTTATTTATGAAAGTACTAAAAAGTTCAAATAATTAACTTAATCAATTAGTTCAATAACTAACCAATTTATTTGTAAAAAAATAAACAATTCGATAAACTGAACATAAAAATAAAAATTGAGCGATGCCAATACCTCACTGCGAGCAATGTTTATCTGGAAAGGACTAGATGGTGGAAACCTGCATAACATCCTTACGATCTGAAAACCTAAAAAAATCTTCAATGGCATGTTGGGTTGCGCACAGTGCGTCGATCGCAAACGAACCTCCTCGACATGCCTTGTTTAAATAGATGAGAGAGTGTGATTAAATATAAATGGGTTGAAAGTGTTGTAACAACCCGAGATCTTGGAGACAACGAGTTATTTATTTTGGGAGAAATAAATAATATTTTATTGGAAAAATAATTAAATTGGCAATTGAGGTCAAAATTTGAAGTTGTTAGAAAGAGTGTCGAATGTCGATTCTGAGGTACCATAGTGTCCGGAAGGGTCGAGAAAGTCAAAATGAATGTACTTGGGGTCTATTTAGTTTTGGAAATAAATTATGACCATTTGACTCGAATTAAAGTCACAGAGTCATTTAAAGTGTGTATTATCATTTAAAGATGTGTATCTTGGGATTTAGGGCTTAAAAAGCATACGAGAGATATTTCTCCAAAGAGATAAAGAGAAATAGAAATAGAGAAAGAGAGAAGAAGAAAGAAGAAGAAGAAAAGGAAGGAGAATAGAGAGAGAAAGTGGAGATTTCCGGCAAATACGTCATCTCAAGGCGGATTCAGACCCTACGAACCCTAGGCAAGTGATTAAACTTGCTAAATAATTATTGTGTACCATTTATTGCATGATTTGTGGATGAAATTTATGGATTTTAGGTTTAGTTTAACAAAACCTAACTTTTAGGTATAATCTTAGATTTGATATGTAGATCTTTGATTTGAGGATAGAAATTGGTTTATATGTATTCTAGGATGAATATTAATGATATATATGTGATTGGGTTGAAGAGAAATGGGGAGAAAAGGATTAAAATGAATTTTGGGTATTTTTGGCTTACTAAAAAGTAGCCATTTCGAGGTTCTGAAGGGCCGGATCGATTCGGCCTCCTACCGAATCGATTCGGAAATATGCAGGTGCCCAAGTCTGAGTGACTGAATCGATTTGGACCCTAGCCAAATTGATTCGGCCTGAGACAGAATCCCAGGTCTAATGACCCGAATCGATTCGCCTTCCTGGCCGAATCGATTCGCTGGGCCGAATCGATTCGGAATTGGCCCGAATCGATTTGGAAATAGGGCTTTTTCAAGGGATGTTTTTTAAGGAGAATTTCATCCCGTTTTGTTTGAGGTTATCGATTGGGGATCTCTATAGGAAATATTTGGAGTACGTTTTGGAGACTTTTAGGGAGTTTCCCTTATAAGAAATAAATGGAGTCATATTGACTAAATTTGAGGAATACCGATTAGACATTTTAGTATAGTCTAAGTGGGGAAGCCCACCTTGATTGGAGATTTGATTTGGAGATGATAATTATATGAACGAATGTGATAAGCTTAGAGACATGAGATCTTAGGATCAAATCCCAAATGGGATAGATTTTAAAGGTTCATAAAATGAATGGAACCTTATAATGTATGGAGAATTATAAATGCTATTTTGTGTGCATAGGGATATAAAAATATCCTTAGTAATGTTGATATGGAAGATGTCTCACACAGCGAGAAATGCAAATTGAAGAGCATTAGGATGAAAGAATATCTTTAACACGAATTGAATTAAGAGACAATTCATTATTAGAGGCGACTTGTGAGCTTCAAGTGAGAAATAGTATAGTGTATACTAAGTGGGGAAGATGTGTGAGCTTTTATGGTTAGTGTATCAAGAGAGTAATATACTAAACAATGATGTTAATCAAATTGCGCCAATGGGCGTATAATAAATATGAAAATGATGTTGCAGGTATACCTTATATGATGGTATATCTTTATTATGTGGGATGTATGTATACCTTATATGATGGTATGTATACATGTTAGGCATACCCTCTCCTTGCTATCATTGGGAAGTTTCGTGCATAGAGGGTGAGCAACCTGGCTCAAAGAGTAGGATGTGGATATTCCTCAGGTCATAGTCGTCCATGGTGGTCAACAAATGACATATATATATACATTTATTTATTTTGGGGGTGAGAGGTGGTGGGTATGTGTCACTCTCACCTACCGGTTAGGATCTATGACCGCTTCCCGGGACGTCGTGTGCGTGAGTTGATCACGAGGTGGGTGTCGTGGAACCCCACCAGGTGGCCCCAGTTTGCTACGTATATGGGCTGCTGGAAGATGATAGCATGTGATCCTGCGTCCTTCGAGTTATAGCTCGGTTGGATGGTTATTATTACTTGTGCTTGTACTTGGGTATCGAGGGCATAATGGACCTCAACCACCTACATTGCCAGGATTAGTGTATCGGGGGGGTTCCTTGTTTGGATTTCGCCTCGACGAGACGTCCCACACACGAACCGCAGTGTAATGTTGGAACTTGGGGGTAAGTTAGTCCTTAATGCTCATACTTATATATATATATATATATATATATATATATATATATATATATATATATATATATATATATATAACCTATCCCGACAATCGACAGTGTCAGGAGTAGTGTAACCGGGGGGGTCCTTGTTTGGATTTCGCTTTGACGAGACGTCCCACGCATGAAACGCCGTATACTGTTGAGAATTGGGAATATTAATTAATTAAAATATGGATAATAAATTGGGTTACATGCATCTTGTATTGAGGGCATAATGAGACTCGAGGATCAATACGGTCAGGAGTAGTGTAACGGGGGGGGGGGGGGGTTCCTTGTTTGGATTTTGCCTCGGCGAGACGTCCCACGCACGAAACGCAGTGCCGTGTTGAGAATCAGGAGGAGTTTAGTCCTTAACTGTTGATGTTAATAACTCATATATTAAAATTATAAATATATTTACTGTTTACATGCCAAATGAGGGCATAGCTAGAATATATAATATTATAGTAAATGAGAATGTTGATGTATTGTGATGATGTGGTTATGAGATGGATCATGTAACTTTATATGTTCAACAAATGAACATTATAAAGATAACTATAACTATTACATTAAAGTTAATGTATATAACTTGTAGATTATTGAAATAAGTGTAGATTGGGAGATAGGTTAGATGGCTTCACTTAAATACTTCAATTGGGTTTAAGTTAGAATCCTCTTACCTAAATTAGAATCGGTCATCCATTTGGAGATCACGTGCATACGTTTAGTGAGCGCTTTAGATGAGAGGTGAGTTGAATTATTTGGAGAGTTCGATTCCACCTTAATCATGTAATAATGCATTTATAATTATTATGCATTTTAATACACTTGCTATAAAATGTTTTTCAAACTCGGGCTCTGGCTCGTTTATATTTTGTCCTCCATGTATATATTGTACTACTTCAGGTGTTCCTCCGCAAGGACGCCTTTGATGTTCATCCATTCAGGATTCGTGGAGCTGTGGCATTGCGGACTGTCTCAGCACTTTGTTTTGGTCGATTCCTATCTTTGTATATCTAGATTAGGATTCAGTTTGCATATTGAGTTAGTATTCAAGTGTTGTAGATTAACACTTTCATATTTTATTTCTCAGATTATTGTATTGCCTGTGACCCGACAGCATATTCGGGTATTTCATTATTGAGATTTTATTGGTTCATTTTATTGTACTCTCGTATAGATTAGAATTTGCACTTATCGCTCATCATAGTTAGATGTATATTGTTGGTTAAGTTGCATTATTGGTTTTGTTGTTGTTGTTGTTGTTAAATAAAAAGTTTTAAATTTTTGTCAATTCGCTTTTAATAGTTACGGGCAGTTAGTCTTATATTATTAGCATTGTCAGTTGATGTTGAGATTGTGCCATCTGGGATACCTGATTTATTGTAGTATAGGGCTGGCCACCCGTTATTATTTTGAGCGGGTTGTCACAGATGGTATTAGAGCATCAGGTTCTAGTGTCTTTAGGATCCGTGTGCGTTACTACGATCTTCCGTAAGCGTTCTTGATACAGAGCCTTATTGTTAGGACGGTTACATTCATACGTCCATATTTATTCTGTGATTTGAAAACTTTTGAAAGGCGTTCTGATACAATTGTTCTTGTTTCAGATGCCACTGAAGGGAGGTCGTTCAGTCAAGGCAAATAAAGGGAATGTGCGACCCAAAATGCCTTAAAGGAACGTGACTACTGATGATGTTGCCAATATTGTGGGACAAGCAGTAACTGCTGCAATTTCTATTATGGCACAGTAATCTGCCGTTCAAGCAGCCCGACCCCATTTAGGATTGTCTTTATGGGAGAGAGTGAAGGAAGATTTTAGTAAGGGGCATCCTCCCGAGTTTGCAGGGGGAGTTGATGCAATGGCTGTAAGTCGATGGAAGAATAGTATACAGAGGCACCTTCGTATGGTTGAGTGTAGTGAAGTGCAGATATAATTTTTAGCCACCTTTAGGTTGTCGGGTGCAACTCTTTAATGGTGGGAGTCTATCACCACATCTTAACAGAGAGATACTTTGCTTATAACAAAATTTTGGGAACTTTTTGATCGGAGGTACTTTCCTTCCTCTTATCGAGATATAAAGATTTTTCAAGGAAATAGAACGGTGGCGAAATATGAGGAAGACTTTTCTAGGTGGGCAAAATTAGTACCTGATGAGGTAAATACTGAAGAGAAGCGTATATCAAAGTTTGTTCGAGGTTTAGATTGGAAAATCCGGCAACATTTGTTAGAGAGTCCTAGGTTAGTGACTTTCGTTGAGGTAGTGAATGAGGCACTACTAAAGTATCATGAATATCGTCTTCGTTCGCAAGAGGGTAAGAACTTTGGAGATTCAAGTTCATCACGTAAGTTTGGCGAAGAGAGTGCCAGTAATGCGAGTGGGCAAAACGGATTTGTGGGTAAGTGTTTCTTTTGTAATGAAATAGGTCATAAAAAGAGAGATTGTCCTCAAAGAGGTAAAGGACCACGTTTTGATGAAGTTTTGGAAGTGCAACCCCTATAATAGATTCGAGGTCGTTTCAGACCGGGGGACTTTGTTTGGGATCCCATTGATGAGGATGGGCAATCGTACTAGAGATGGATGATGTAAGTTAATTTTCCTTTATGAATAGGATAATTACTAAAATGAATTTGGGGAATATCGTAGGTGAGATATTTAGGAATGGGTAGTGCTATAACCCTATTATGTATGGTATGTAATGACCCTAAGGGGAATTTTGAGCAAGATAGGCTCTTATGCTATTATTTTGTAAAAGAATAGATGATTTTGCAAGGTGCTCAAAAAGAGCTATAAACCTTGTGGTAAATGTAAGAATGGTTATGGTGATAAGTAGTTATGATAAAGCTACTTCTTTTTATATAGTCATGTTAGACTATTATAATTGTTGTATTCCAGATATGGATGAGCCTTATAAATGACAATATATTGAAATGATGTAAGATGTTTATGTTTGAAAGTTAAGATTGTGGATTGATGGGACGCAGGAAAAGTTTAGCTCATGATTATACTAATTTTTGTGAGCTACATATTGTTATATGTATGATGATTTAAAAGACCTTGTGTTGGACATAAGGCATTTTATATTATATTATATTGTATAAACCGTTTTTAAAATAAACTATTTTTAAAATAAAACTTTTTATCGGCCTTCGGGCCTTTTCAAAATGATTTTCATAAAATTAAAATTTTCAAACTCTAGTCTGGATTTAACAAACTCTCAATCCCCGACGTCGCCACATAGTAGTGCATTGGGAGGGTTCCTTGTTTGGATTTCGCTTTTGCGAGACGTCCCCCGTACGAAAGTGGCGAATGTCAGGAATTGAGAGGAGTTATTTCTTTGGACCATTCAAAATTTTCACACTATTAAAATGTTAGTATTATATTTATGGAAATGTGGAACTTTGGGGGCAAATAAAGCCTCATTATGATTGCTGTGAGCATAAAGCTCAAATATAAAGGGTGTATGGGCGCCCTTGTTGTGGAAATTGGTTTTATATAACTCATAATCAACTTAAAATAAAATTAATAAAATTAATTCGTCGTGGGAAGTTAGAAGTTTGGAGATAGGATTAGTGAGTATGGGTAGATTAGAAGTAGTTGAGCTTTGGAGAATTAGGCTTAGCTAAACTTTCGAGGATGAAATTTTTGTAAGTGGGGAAGTTTGTAACAACCCGAGGTCTTGGAGACAATGAGTTATTTATTTTGGGAGAAATAAATAATATTTTATTGGAAAAATAATTAAATTGGCAATTGAGGTCAAAATTTGAAGTTGTTAGAAAGAGTGTCGAATGTCAATTCTGAGGTACCATAGTGTCCGGAAGGGTCGAGAAAGTCAAAATGAATGTACTTGGGGTCTATTTAGGTTTCGAAATAAATTAGGACCATTTGATTCGAATTAAAGTCACTGAGTCATTTAAAGTGTGTATTATCATTTAAAGATGTGTATCTTGGGATTTAGGGCTTAAAAAGCCTACGGGAGATATTTCTCCAAAGAGATAAAGAGAAATAGAAATAGAGAAAGAGAGAAGAAGAAAGAAGAAGAAGAAAAGGAAGGAGAATAGAGAGAGAAAGTGGAGATTTTCGGCAAATACGTCATCTCAAGGCGGATTTAGACCCTACGAACCCTAGGCAAGTGATTAAACTTGCTAAATAATTATTGTGTACCATTTATTGCATGATTTGTGGATGAAATTTATGGGTTTTAGGTTTACTTTAACAAAACCTAACTTTTAGGTATAATCTTAGATTTGATATGTAGATCTTTGATTTGAGGATAGAAATTGGTTTATATGTATTCTAGGATGAATATTAATGATGTATATGTGATTGGGTTGAAGAGAAATGGGGAGAAAAGGATTAAAATGAATTTTGGGTATTTTTGGCTTACTAAAAAGTAGCCATTTCGAGGTTCTGAAGGGCCGAATCGATTCGGCCTCCTACCGAATCGATACGGAAATATGCAGGTGCCCAGGTCTGAGTGACCGAATCGATTCGGACCCTAGCTGAATCGATTCGGCCTGAGACAGCTGGTGACCCGAATCGATTCGCCTTCCTGGCCGAATCGATTCGCTGGGCCGAATCGATTCGGAATTGGACCGAATCGATTCGAAAAGAGGGCTTTTTCAAGGGATGTTTTCTAAGGAGAATTTCATCCCGTTTTGTTCGAGGTTATCGATTGGGGATCTCTATAGGAAATATTTGGAGTACGTTTTGGAGACTTTTAGGGAGTTTCCCTTATAAGAAATAAATGGAGTCATATTGACTAAATTTGAGGAATACCGATTAGACATTTTGGTATAGTCTAAGTGGGGAAGCCCACCTTGATTGGAGATTTGATTTGGAGATGATAATTATAATTATATGAAAGAATGTGATAAGTTTAGAGACATGAGATCTTAGGATCAAATCCCAAATGGGATAAATTTTAAAGGTTCATAAAATGAATGGAACCTTATAATGGATGGAGAATTATAAATGCTATTTGGTGTGCATACGGATATAGAAATATCCTTAGTAATGTTGATTTGGAAGATGTCTCACACAGTGAGAAATGCAAATTGAAGAGCATTAGGATGAAATAATATCTTTAACATGAATTGAATTAAGAGACAAATCATTATTAGAGGCGACTTGTGAGCTTCAAGTGAGAAATAGTATAGTGTATACTAAGTGGGGATGATGTGTGAGCTTTTATGGTTAGTGTATCAAGAGAGTAATATACTAAACAATGATGTTAATCAAATTGCGCCAATGGGCGTATAATAAATATGAAAATGATGTTGAAGGTATACCTTATATGATGGTATATCTTTATTATGTGGGATGTATGTATACCTTATATGATGGTATATATACATGTTAGGCATACCCTCTCCTTGCTATCATTGGGAAGTTTTGTGCGTAGAGGGTGAGCATCCTGGCTCAAAGAGCAGGATGTGGATATTCCCCAGGTCATAGTCGTCCATGGTGGTCAGCAAATGACATATATATACCTTTATTTATTTTGGGGGTGAGAGGTGGTAAGTATGTGCGCTCTCACTTGTCGGTTAGGAGCTATGACCGCTTCCCGGGACGTCGTGTACGTGAGTTGATCACGAGGTGGGTGTCGTGGAACCCCACCAGGTGGCCCCAGTTTGCTACGTATATGGGTTGCTGGCAGATGATAGCATGTGAGCCTGCATCCTTCGAGTTATAGCTCGGTTGGATGGTTATTATTGCTTGTGCTTGTACTTGGGTATCGAGGGCATAATGGACCTCAACGACCTACATTGCCAGGATTAGTGTACCGGGGGGTTCCTTGTTTGGATTTCGCCTCGGTGAGACGTCCCACGTACGAACCGCAGTATAATGTTGGAGCTTGGGGGTAAGTTAGTCCTTAACGCTCATACTTATATATATATATATATCACCTATCCCGACAATCGACAGAGCCAGGAGTAGTGTAACGGGGGGGTTCCTTGTTTGGATTTCGCTTCGGCGAGACATCCCACGCATGAAACGCCGTGTACTGTTGAGAATTGGGAATATTAATTAATTAAAATTTGGATAATAAATTGGGTTACATGCATCTTGTATTGAGGGCATAATGAGCCTCGAGGATCAATACGGTCAGGAGTAGTGTAATGGGGGGGTTCCTTGTTTGGATTTCGCCTCGGCGAGACGTCCCACGCACGAAACGCAGTGCCGTGTTGAGAATCGGGAGGAGTTTAGTCCTTAACTCTTGATGCTAATAACTCATATATAATAATTTTAAATATATATACTGTTTACATGCCAAATGAGGGCATAACTAGAATATATAATATTCTAGTAAATGAGAATGTTGATGTATTGTGATGATGTGGTTATGAGATGGATCATGTAACTTTATGTGTTCAACAAATGAACATTATAAAGATAACTATAACTATTACATTAAAGTTAATGTATATAACTTGTAGATTATTGAAATAAGTGTAGATTGAGAGATAGGTTAGATGGCTTCACTTAAATACTTCAATTGGGTTTAAGTTAGAATCCTCTTACCTAAATTAGAATCGGGCATCCATTTGGAGATCACGTGCATACGTTTAGTGCGCGCTTTAGATGAAAGGTGAGTTGAATTATTTGGAGAGTTCGATTCCACCTTAATCATGTAATAATGCATTTATAATTATTATGCATTTTAATACACTTGCTATAAAATGTTTTTCAAACTCAGGCTCTGGCCCGTTTATGTTTTCTCCTCCATGTATATATTGTACTACTTCAGGTGTTCCTCCGCAAGGACGCCTTTGATGTTCATCCATTCAGGATTCGTGGAGCTGTGGCATTGCGGATTGTATCAGCTCTTTGTTTTAGTCGATTCCTATCTTTGTATATCTAGATTAGGATTCAGTTTGCATATTGAGTTAGTATTCATGTGTTGTAGATTAACACTTTCATATTTTATTTCTCAGATTATTGTATTGTCTGTGACCCGACAACATATTCGGGTATTTCATTGTTGAGATTTTATTGGTTCATTTTATTGCACTCTCATATAGATTAGAATTTGCACTTATCACTCATCATAGTTAGATGTATATTATTAATTGAGTTGCATTATTGGTTTTGTTGTTGTTGTTAAATAAAAAGTTTAAAATTTTTGTCAATTCGCTTTTAATAGTTACGGGTAGTTAGCCTTATATTATTAGCATTGTCAGTTGGTGTTGAGACTGTGCCATCTGGGATACCTGATTTGTTGCAGTATAGGGTTGGCCACCCGTTATTATTTTGAGCGGGTTGTCACTAGTGTCACACATGATGTTTTGTATATGGTAATACTAATAAAATAACAGTAAAATTTCAAGCTGGAAGAAAATAGAACTTTATTTACTTGGATGCATAGCATATTATTACATATCTCGAAGTCTTCATAAAATAAAAATAAAAGGGGCATCTCAGAGTCCTTTTAAAATAGAAACAAAATGGGGACTAATAAGGTCACATAAGTTGGTATATTATGGTGAAAGTATTCCAGTTAGAGCTACCATCTTTGCTAGTTACTGCCCACACATACGTAACCGAAAATATTTTCCTTGATAAGACGAAATAAAAATCCGTTGGCAGTAAAAATCCAAGTAGATAATTTTATTTATATAACAAGTGCATATATGTGAGTTTGTTAGATAGCATAATTGGCAATAAATTACATATAATATATCTTTGTTCATAGTAATTTGAAACAAAAGGAGATATGAAAAATAATAAAAAAGGGGCATGACGCAACCACAAATGTGTATCTGGTGTGCGTGCTGATATAGGCTCAAGTGCAAGCCTGTCGCGTAAGTAATAAATCCGTTAAGACGAGGTCGAATCCATAAGGAAATAGGACGAATACTCGTGACGACGAACAGTAAGACGATCCACCCTAACCTGACTCTAAAAAGAAACGAAAAAAGATTATCGAAGTGGGAAAATTTATATCAACTAAATGCAAATTAATTAAACTAATTATGAAACTAAACATGCAAGAGTAAACTAATTATGATTTACTAAGTATGAATGGAAAAAATAGGTTAGAATGCAATCCCCCGACCCTAGTGAGTTTACCGACTATAACACTAGTTATGAATTAAATAATTGATTAAATCTAGTCTTTATTAATCTCAAGCATTATATATAAGAGGGTACTAGCCCGCATCATACAAATCAAAAGTAAGAATAAAGCGGTGTCGTAGTAGCTACACGCACGTTGCACTCTTAAGCATCCCGGTAACCTAGGGCAAAGAGATCAAAAGTCCTACAATGGTTGTGATTTGCACACAACACGATCTCATCATTTACTTAATTCAAGGAACTAATTTTACACACATGAAAACCACATCGAGTTGGGTTCATGCATGCCAACCACTAAAATTCTAGCCCAGCATGGTGTAATTAACAAAAACTAGGGTTTTTATGGTGCATGCAACTGAACTCATGATGAAATTACTTCTAAAGAAGAGTAAATATGTAATACCTACTGGGAATAAACTAATTATGCAAGAATTATTGAAAGAAAATAATAGAAAAGAGAAATAAGTCAACTTTATTGAATAAATTGTATTTGAGAATTAACAACTGAAAGTGTGAGCATCTAGGGTTCTTTTATACTTTCTCTCTAAAAAAACTATGTAAAAGGAAGCTCTCCCATGTTATGGGATTCATTTTGAATAAATAACCTACGAAATTATAAGAGTTTTATACATGCAAGACTCTAGCTAGAAAATAGGATAATTACAAAATTTAACCACCGAATCAGTCCGACCTGATATTTTGGTTCGGTCCGGTGTATACCGGGCCGGTTCATTTTCTCTTTAAATCGGATCGATTCACTTCACGCATGGTATATAGTGAGTTTAAGAGCCCAGTCCTGTTCATTTTTATGGAACTCGGATCGGTCCGCTTCACAAATCTTATACTGTGACTTCAAAGGGTCCGGATTGGTTCGTTTATGATGAAAAACGGATCGGTCCGGATCCTTGGGTCAATTTCCCTTCATTTTCTCATGATTATATCGCATCTTTCAAGGCTCATAACTTTTGCTCCGGGACTCGAATTTGGACCCCATTTCCTCCTACGTGCTTGTAGACTTGAGGTTTTCAACTTTCACTTGGGTCCTCATCAAGATTCCAGATGCAAATTACTCTTTTATGCTTTTGACGTTTCTTCTTTTCTTTATTTCTTTTCTTTCGACTCTTTTTTTTTCTCAGGCATTAAATACCTGTAAAATTTATGAGAAATACAAAAAACTCGGGGGTACTTATTGGAAGATGTCAATATCGTAGATATAAGATAAATCAATGCATTTTACATCACCCATAGTGATAAAAGCCTCTAAATAAAAGGGAAAAATCGAAAGAATTTATGCCTAATCAAACCCCCTAACTTAAAACTTTGATCATCCCGAGCAATGTAAAAGAATCAAAAGCATGGTCATACTCTAACTAATAATAGAATACCTCTTTCGTGGGAAAACGATTTCATTTAGCGCATGCAACAAGCCTTTAAACCCCTAGGTTACCCTAGTAGGATGAGTTGTGTGTCGTGAGGGTTTGTGATGAATAAACCCACAAAATTCATTTTCGACTCAAAAAAATTCAAAATATCTAAATATTGGACAATTTAAACTCCCCGGAAAATAATCACCTTGAAATCATATTCATAAATATCAAATCATAGTGTATGTGTGGGAAGCCGAAAATCAAACGGTAAATTTCCACCTATTGATCATTACGTTACTTCTCGAAAATTTATTTTGATTCAAATGCTCACAGGATACTAGTAATACCCCAAGATTTTTGGGACAATAATTTATTTATTTTGGGAGAAATGAATATTATTTTATTTGGAGAATAATAAAATTGGCATTAGGGGCAAATCGATTCGCTGGGCCGAATGCCAAGAGGATTTGAGCTCATAACCTCTATGTTGTGAGAGGTAAGAGCACATGGGGTTAAGGGATGTTCATCCCCATATTGTTGTGTACTTCGTTGTAAATGGGAGAAAGTTAAATAACATTCAATATACACTGCAATTTTGATTCGTTCCTATAGTGGAAAATCTTCAAGGACTTGGAGTGGAAGGAATAACGATGTTATTGACAAAAGCAAGAAATGTGTTTGTGTGGAAATTATTAAGATGTGGCAAGGAGAAAAAGAGGACGCCTTTGGAGATGTAGTGTTTTAGCACTTTTTATACATAAGTGGCTTGAATTAAATGAAAACTTTTTAGGCTTAGGAGGCCAGAGAAGTAATAGTAAGGAAACGAACTATAGTTACCTCCTTGCTAAGGGTTAACTTCATCATTAACTTTTAGAAATATTCCATCTTCTTTTCCGGCCCTATATATTTGGCAGGATTGCATTTTTTTTAAATTTGTTATGAGCTGATTGCAAACAGGAGTAAGTTAGCTAGCCTTTTTAATGAAAGATTGGATGGACTAATTGTCAGCAATCCTCGTTGTTTATTATCAACCGTTAAACGTTTTCTGTTTCGTGGAAAAAGAAGAATGGCTATGTGCCCTTAACTACAACAATAACACTTCATTTCTTTAAACATTCGGAAGATATAATAATGATGATGATGATAATAATAATAATGATGATGATGATAGTAATAGTAATACCTCCAGTAGGTTTCTTTTTTTTTTTTTTTTGCCAAAAGTCAGGCTCTGAATTTGTCAATGAGGAATTTACCCCAAAAAACAACTTGATTCTCTTATTGTTTTTTTCTTCTTTTGCCGGAGTTGATTAATAATAAACAACTCAATTCTGTAAACATATAAAGAGGCTCCAAAAAATTGTAAAGATAAATCAGATATCCCAGTGCTATTTTGGGCCTTTGTAAGCAAGCATGAGAACATCACACGGTTTATTTCCATCCATCCTTACAAACCTTTACTCCAATATTCTATCAAGTACAATACGAGAACAAAAAACACCTTAAAATAAGTATCCATCATGAACAAAAATCATAAAGGCAAAAACAACTGAGCCCTACAATCTCCAGATATAGCAAAAGAGAGACTGTTCATAGTCTTCTTTCAAGTTTAAAAAGTAAAATCAGTTAGTTAAACGACAAGATTGTACTTGCACAACATTTCTGAACCAAAAACAGCCAATAGAAATTAAAAAAAAGACTAAATTCTTATTTCTTATTCATCGGGAGAACATCATCATTGAAAGGGCGGAGATATAGGCCTGAAAGTAAAGTACCAACTGACAATACGTATAACTCACTGTTGAATTCAAGTTTGATCGGTTCACTTTCAACATCTAATGACAATATACATAATAAACTTGGAAGGAAAAGAAAAGAAAAGAAAAAGATAAACCGCACTTCATAGATTAAAATCACAAGTCTGATGTGTTACCGGCAGATGTTCTGGTGAAGCCTATCTTGAAGATCAATAAAGCTGTTGTATCTTGCTTCATCAAAAGTTATACCTCTTAAAACAGCGCACACAACATATGGGCGAATCTTAGATGTCTGCACAGGCGAAAAAAACAAAAAATACTGAATATTAGATAACAATAATAACAGAGAAACCCTTACGGCCTTTCCCCGTCAATTGGTTTGTAGCAAATGTAATTCACTGAATATTTGATTTGTGAGACACATACCACTGGTTTTACATGCATTTTAAGCATTGATTCCCTACTAATATCAGCTAATTTATATGTAGGTATTGGATCAATCCTGCCAAATACACGGAGGGATTGAACAGGGCCCTCAAGACAAAGCAAATCATATCTGCAGATCAATCGAAAAAACAATTTACCACTAACCTCATTTTTTTATTTTGTGTGTTGACGACACTTGCTAGCAACAAATAAATAGTAAAAGCCCACTAATTTATACTTTAAGTAAGCACTCATCGTTTTATCAAAAATTAAAATAAAACCAAGTAAATAAGCTCAAGCAATTAACATAGAAGTCCATTGTTACTGTATTTTTTTTCCATGCCTTGGAATTGGAATTAGAATAATTTTAGTTGAAAATTTGAAATTTTTAGATTGAAAATATGGCAAGTCATGCAATCGAGGTTCCCAAACACACCCTTGTTTTTTAAATAGAAACGGAGAAAGGGAAATAAGAAAAAACAGGAAAATGAGATTTATCAATTCTCAGTACCTATTAGCAGGAATTTCGATTTTGTATATGACTTTTTCATCATCTTCTGCTTCTACTTCCAAGTGTTTTTCCTTTCGTATGATTGCCTTTTCTGTTGTCTGTTATATTACATACATCAATGAGTGATGTAAACTGTATCTTCTCACAACGTAGTCAACGGAATAATGCGCAAACAAGAAAAACTAACAAGATTGTATTGAAATACACTCAGAGAATAAGAAGAGCAATAAAGCACTTCGATGCTAAAATTCTAACTCTCCATATTAAATCAATAATCATTATTTGCAACCACTAATCCTAAAACACTAAAGTTAGGAAACTTGGTAGCTACCCCGAGAATTGCTTTAAAATAAGGAAACCTATCACAATTAAGGAAACTATGGGTAAATTTGATTGGCATTGCATTTTTCTTCTTTTGACCAACTTTTGTGATGCTTGATAACATTTACATTATGTGATAACAATAGGTATATATATACGAAAAATGCTTCATATTTTTTTCTTTTTCATGGAAAATATTTCTTACTCACACACAAAGAATTGGTTTTCATCAAATATCAGAAAATGAAGACCAAAACACTCGTATCTCTTTTGACTCAATTTCCAACTTCCCATTAAAAAGAACTATTTTTCAATCATTTTCAACTTTGGAACTAAAGGCACACTAAAAGAAATAGGAAAGCTAATTCAACTAAAATACTTTAAGGGTGTGTTTGGTTACAAAAACATTATGTACGAACAAAAGGCATAAAATATGAAAAATACTTCATCTTTTTTCTCGTTTATAGTGGAAAATATTCTTACCCACCCTCAGAATTGATTTTCATGAAATATCATAAAATGAAGACCAAACCACTCATCTTTTTTCACTCAATTTTCAACTACTCATTAAAATGAATTGTTTTCCACTCATTTGTAACTTTGAAATCAATCCCCCCAACAAAAAAATAGGAAAACTAGTTCAACTAATATATTTTAAGGGTGTGTTTGGTTACAAAAACATTATTTTTTTTATTTTTTATTTTTTTTGGATAACCCTGAACCTCCACACGAACGAGCCATTTGAACTCCCCCATGCGAGCTAAACAGGGGGGACGCTGTGCCAGAGCCACCCTGTCCCACACCCCGCTTAAAGTCTGGTATCCTTTGGGGGGTTTCAAACTCGAGACCTATGATCTTACCGCTGGACTACCCCCAGGGTGGATGGTTATAAAACATTATGTGAGAACAATAGTCATAAAGATGAAAAATGCTTCATATTTTTGTCATTTTTAATGGAAAATACTTCTTACCCACCCTCAAAGAATTGATTTTCATGAAATATCGAAAAATGAGGAGCATACCACTCATATTTTTTTCCACTTGATTTCTAACTTTTCATTAAAATGAACTATTTTCCAATCATTTTCAACTATGTAATCAAACGCACACTTAAAAGAAAGAGGAAATTTTGTTCAACTAAAATACTCTAATGGTGTGCTTGATTGAACAAATTTGTTTAGGAAAAAATCTCCATCAACGTCTAATGCGCTATTTGTTAAGGCATAAAAATTTGCATTTACCAACTTTTATTTTTTTACCCCAAAAAATTTTGTCAAAGGAAGAAGTTAATGAATGTAGCCCAAATAAATCCATCCATTACTTTCCATCTTTTTACATAATACAATCAAACACACAAAAAGATGAAATTTTAGGGGGGAAAATCCTTTTCCATATTTACTTTCAAATGCACCCTTCCGTTTGTTTCGGGGTGACATATCTTTAACCACTGTGAAAATCAAAATGTGTAAAATATTTTGGGGCTATTTGGGGTTTAGCCCCCCATTAAATCTCTGGCATTGAATTTGGTCCCAACATTTTAATTTCTTGGGGTTTAACCCCCAAAATGTTTTTTAGCGTCGTAAAAAGTGTCAAAGTTTTTGTAGCACTTGCAAAAGTCAAGAAATGAAAATTACGTGGGTTAAACTCAATTACAAAAAATAAATGGGGGTCAAACCCCAAATAACCCAATATTTTTTTAAACATTTGAAATAGAATTTCACCGCGGTTAACATGTATCAACCCGAACCAAACGGACCATAGGTGAATCCTAATCAAATATGGCAACTATATATAATGAAAATTATTTAAAGGGTTTTTCTATTTTATACCTAATTAAACATAACACCCCGTTTTTCAAAAAATTAGACTTAACTCCCAACCCGCATGTGCATCATCACTACTGTACCTTACGCATTGACTCGCTTGTACCTTATGCATTCAGGGTAACTCTAATTATTGAACATCAAAGGGGTGTCTATATATATATATAGCAAGTCAAAAAAACCTAACCTAAACAACAACAAAAAAAAACGACAAAATTCTAGATTTTCATTCAATGAGAAAGGTAGTGTGTGTATGGAAGTAAATACGACATCATCGAGCTCGAAACCATTACATAATACAATCGATCAAACACCCCAAAGATGAAATTTTAGGGGGGAGGAATTCGACATCGTCGAGCTCGATACCCATTACATAATACAATCGATCAAACACCCAAAAGATGAAATTTTAGGGGGGGGGGGGGGGGGGGGGAATTCATTTTTCATATTTATTTTCAAACACACCCTTTTGTTTGGTTCGGGGTAAAATAGCTTTAACCACGGTAAAAATCATGTTGGTGAAAAAAACAAGGTTCTTTAAGGTTCGGCCCCCATTAAATCTTTTACATTGACTTTGGCTCCCAACATTCTAACTTCTTGGGTTTGACCCCCGAAATGTTTTTTAGCAACGCAAAAGGCGACACTTTCTCACCGTGGTTAAATATGTTTCAACCCGAACCAAACGGACCATATATGAATCTTATTCAAATAAGGCAACTACATATAATGAATATAATTTAAAGTTTTTATTTTACTTTGCCCGAGATAATAACCCCCGCTTTAAAAAACTTAGACTTAACCCCCCTCGTGCCTTATGCATTGACTTGCTTGTACCTTATACATATGGTGTAAGTCTAAGTCTAATCATAACGGGTCTCTCTAAATACAACATTATAAATGGGTAAAGTCGAAAAAACACTAATTTAAACAAAAATAAATAAATAAATAAAAACATATAAAATTCTAGGCCCTGTTTAGTTATAGAAAACAAGCTTGTTTTCTAGAAAAAAATTCCAAAACTTTTTCATGAAAATAGAAAATTAGAATATGTTTTCGAGCTTGATATTTTTCCAAAATAGAAAATTGGAAAAGAGTTTTCCAAATTTTCCAGGAAATTGAAAAACCACTTTATAAAGTTTTCGACAATTTTCAAAAGTCCTAAAATTACATTTTGATCCTTATATCTAGACCCTTAACATTTTGGTAAATTACATTTTAATCTCTTAATTTTCTATAAATTACATTTTGAACTTGAGAAGTAGGTTTTGGCCCCTGAAATTCTATAACGTGTATATTTTGGCCCCTTGACTTTCTATAAATTAGATTTGGACCTGTGATTACATTATAACCCTAAACTATATGTAAATTATATTTCACAACCAAATTTTCTATAAACTACATCTTGAAAACAATAACTTATTTCTACCAAATGAACGAATTTTCTTTTCTAAAATTTTCTATGGAAATTGAAAATCAGAAATGGAGATGAAAATTGAAAATAGAAAACGAAAAATAATTTTCCACAACTAAACGGGGGCCCTAGATTTTCCATCAAATTGAGATTTGTGTGCGCGAGAGAGAGAGAGAGAGAGTACATACGACATCGTCGAGCTCGATGCCGAAGTCAAAGCATAATTCATCAAATTCTTCTTGAGCTGAAATTGAACGCAATGAAATTAAATGTGTGTGTTTGTGTGTGTGAAAAAAGAGAGATTGATTATGAACAGATGAAATACAATTAGGGCAAAATAACGTACTGTAAGTGCGACCAAGGCCGTGGAAGAGAAGGTCCATCCCAACGCTAACGGTGGGCATGGTGGTGAGTTTTTTGAAGGACGGAGAAAATTATCAAATGGAAGGTAAACAAACTCTCTGCCCTTTTTAAGGATGAGACGAGAGAGGAGGCTTATACGGGGTTAAGCGGAGTTTAAAAGGGTCTTATTTATTAAATAACGTGGCTTTTTACTTTTGGTTCACTCACATTTTTTTATTTTGGATACTTTATTATGTCTTATAAATGGAAGGCTCTTGATATGATTTTGTACAATAATTACATTCAATATTATTAAGAAATAAAATAATCTTTCTCTTTCTCTCAAAATTATAACAATTCATAATTTTTAAATCAATTTTAATTAAATTAATTTGGATTTCAAAAAAATAAAATTTTTGAATTTATTTAATTTTGGTATGTAAAAATGTTAGTTTTTATATATAAAAAAGAAGGTTTTAAGTGGAATTTAAATTGGGATTAAAATTGAAAAATTATAACTTTTTTTATAAAAAATCGGGGGAGGATCCGAAATAAAAAATATATATTCGATCGTTCGATCGAGTTGAATTATTTTGTGCAGCTTCCTCTCACCTTCAGCTACTGTGCCTCCAAATTTCAGCCAATTTAAACGATCCGATAGTCCAGAATATTTTTTTTAGTGTTTGTGTCTAATTAGGACTCTAATTCTTTTTTGTATATAAACATAAAGTGACGAGTTTAGGACTTTAAAACACATTTTAGCCTTCTCAAAGATCAATAGCCTCTTCTATTTTCATCTCCCTCTATCTATAAACCCTAGCTCTAATTTTATTCAATATTCAACCCAAGATTTGAAGGTTTATTTGGTGTTTTCTCGAGTTTTGGCTATAACGTTTTTTTATTGTTTTCGTGAGAGGAACGCGATGGTATGATCAGAATTTTGAAGCAGAATCTTACGAGTTTCTTGTGATGATTTTAAGGTACGGGATTTACACAATATGCTCATTGAATCTCTCGAGAGTGTCGTTTTGTTCCTCATTTATTTGTACTCATATTGTTGATATCATGATGTTTATTGGAATCTAAAATATTTATTCGATTTAAGATATTGTATTTGTTGATAGGCATAGTGTCATGAAATTTTTATATGACACGGAGAATGGTCACCCGCCAATTGTCCAAAAGTCCAATAGCCATGATGAGACTTTACGAAGCTTAGGTGAGGTGAGGTGAGGTCCGGTGACCTATTGATGTGTTATTGAAAAATTAAATTGGAATAATGCTCGGATGTCGCATTGAACTTGAATTTAGATTCGTATTGTTGCATTTATTCACCGTTATTGTTTTGAGCATCTATTCTTGTCATATTGTGTACTTCCCTGTATTTTTCTTTTAGTGGCAGGTTAGCGTGGATTTGGACGCTATGAATTTTTGGAGGATTTTAGAGCACGACGTATGGAGGATTTTATTTTTATATAGCATGGCAGTGTAATTTATTTGGAGAGCTTAGTATTATTTCGAGTGAAATTTAATTGTAATTATTTCGAAAGTGTAAATTTTGGATTCATTATATTTATTTTGTAGAATATAGATGCTCTTTACTAATTGTTGAGGATTTAGTTTAGTTTTAATCTTAGTAGCACCTCGTGTTTTGCGCGGGGTGTTATAAAACTCTCTCCATATTATAACACGTTATCAGCACGATACTCCAAATAGTGTACGGAGAAGAAAATAAGATATAATGATGATTTGTTGATTTGAAAGTATACTGTCATAAGGCTCGTCCAGATTCAGAATTTGCAAAGTGAGTTTTTACTGCTTGTAAGGTTAGTTTAAAAGTCATTGTTTTCTTATCATGAGTAATGAGTCTTTCATCAAACTTATGATTAACATGATTTGATTTCAGACTGATAAGTAAACCCATTATACTTTCATATACTCATTCCTACCAAAAATACATACAAATACAAGATGAATTTTGATCTTTTATACAAATCTGACAACTATGACTAAGCAATATATGTTTTTTTTATATATCTAAACATTATGTATAACTTATTTCTATTTGGAAAATAAATCGATATTCTCACATACTCATATGCAAAAGCATATATTATATAAAAGATAAATAACATCTAATAACTTGTTATTGTCTGTTACTTGAATTTCAAGAACATTTGGAATTCTTTTAACATAAATACCAATTTTTTATTATTACAGTAGTTATCAAATTTTATTTGTTTTCTATTTTTTATGATTGAATTTTTTGTCGGTTCTCTTATGAGTAATCGATGATTTGGAATAAGGCTAGTATTTAATATTTTTTTTAGAAAATATCGCATCACCTCTTAAAAGAAAGAAAAAAATTTGTTTGATGTTCCCCATATAATGGGAACTACCCATATATGCCAAAAGACCATTTCATCCTTTGTTTTGTTTTGTTCGTTTTTAATATAATTTTTAATCTCATATATTCATCAACGACATTTTCTGCTTCATTTTCTAATGCTGTAGATACAATTTGTATATATATTTATATGCGAATTTACATTCATTTAATTTTTGGGGCCAGAAGTTCCCAGCAATTAACTAAAAATTAGGGCTCGAAGTTCCTAATTTACATTTAAATTTCGAACTTGAAGCTCCGAACTATAATTTAACTTTTTGGACCTGTAGTTTCAAATAAATACCCCAAATCATAACTTCAAAGTTTTGATTATTTATAAGGGACATTAAATGTACCCAAATAATTTGTAATTTGGACCTGAAGTTTCAAATATATATCTGTGATCAAACATGACGTTTTGACACAATGGGGTGTGGATTTTAAATGTCAAAATATTAATTAAACCGAAGATCAATAAATTTATGTGTTGAACCCCAGATACACATATAAATAGCAAGTAGATGAAATTTTGATTAGTAAATCAAAGATTCAAAATCAAATATTTCAAACTTTAATTATAATTTAAATTGTTCATTCCATTATTTTAATTTTGCATTATATGTTTCTAATTATTATTGCTTACACACACACTTCAAAAATGTCAAACATCTCTAAACTTGAATTTTAAACGCTCGATATTAAAGGGGGTAATTATTTAAATTGGCTTGTAGATGTCGAACTCCATCTACAAGCCTGAAATCTCGGTGATGCCATTACTAGTGATAACACTATGTCCCGGCAAGACAGGGCTAAAGCCCTCATCTTTCTTAGGCATCACTTACACAATGATTTGAAAAGTGAATATCTAACTCGAAAAGATCTGTTAAAACTATGGAACTCCCTGAAGGAGATATATAACCAAAAAAAAACAGTCATACTTCCACGTGCTTGCCATAAATGGCTCAATTTGAGATTTCAGGATTTCAAGATAATGTCAGAGTACAATTCCGCTATTTTTAAAATCACCTCGCAACTAAAACTCTGTGGTGAGAAGATAGATGATGCAGATATGCTAGAGAAAACTCTCTCCACTTTTCATGCCTCGAATTTGCAACAGCAATATCGAGAGCGGGGTTTTAAAAGATATTCAGATTTGATCTCATGTTTCCTAGTAGCTGAATAAAATAATGATTTGCTGATGAAAAATCATTCATCAAGACCCACTAGATCTGTAGCACTCCCTGAAGTGAATGTTAACTCAACTCAGAATTTTAAAGGAGGTCGAGAAAATATACGGCAACGTCGTGGCAACCCCAGAAGAGGTGGCTACCATAACCAAGGGCCTAAAAAAATTACAAATTTCAAGAACCACCAGAAGTGGAATGGCCCAAATAAAAAAGCGACTTAAAATTCAAACACGGCACAATCGCAAGACACTTGTTATAGATATGGTGGCAGTGGTCATTGGACCTGTAATTATCGTTCCTCGAAGAAATTTATGAAAACTATCAAACTTCGAAAAGGGGAGTGGAGTGGAGACAAATATGATGGAAAGTTTAGAAGATCGTTGGAAGATGGAAGGCCCTGAAGACCGCTGGAACATTGATAATACCAAACTCAGTGTTGATAATTTTTTTGAAGATGCGGATGGCAATCCCATTGCTAACGAGACATTTGATGCTATGATTGGCACCCCCCCCCCCCCGAATAACTGGATAATTTATATTTTCTTCATATGGCTACAATATTTTTTTCTTTTGAAACATCCTTATGTTTTTCTTTTCCCTTTCACTTCTTATTGTAATAAATTGCATGGTTTTTCATTCTTTTAAATGCTTATATGGTTTGTAACATTTAATTGCGTTACTCGTATAAAGGTATGGATCAAAAATTGCAAGCAAGCGATGACACTTGTCTAGTTGACAGTGAAACAACTCATACTATTTTGAAAAATTGTAAATTTTTCTCCGACTTTATGTATGATATGATAAATGTTTCCACAATAGCCTATCCTGCTAAAATTATTGATGGCTCTAGAAGATCCCACGTGGTGCTACCTAATGGTACACACTTATTGATATAGCATGCCATATACTCAAGCACTTCTAGAAGAAGTTTGCTGAGTTTTAAATACGTTAGAATGAATGGGTATCATACGGAAATAAGGCAGTAAATAATAAAGAATTCCTTTGCATTACTTCTAGTGTTGGAAGCCAGAAACTCACATTAGAAAAACTCCCTGCATTATCCATGGGGTTATGCCACACAACACTTAGTGTTGTAGAATCACACTCTTTCATGGGTCGAAATCTTAATGGTCCTAAGTCGTTGATATTATGGCATGATTGTTCAGGTCACCCTAGATCCAACATGTTTTAAAAGATCATTAATAACTCGAATGGACATTTTTTAGCAAATCAAAAACTCACGCTACCAAGTGATCATTTTTTGTCACCATACTTTTTACAACAAATTCAAGGGGATATTTGTGGCCCTGTTCATCCTTTTAGTGGACCTTTTAAATATTTTATTGTGTTAATTGATGCTTCCACTAGATGGTCACATGTTTATTTACTATCAACTCAAAATTTGGCTTTTGCAAAATTACTTGCTCAAATCATTAAACTCATAGCACATTTTATATCAAATCCATTCGCTTAGATAATGCGGGCGAATTCACTTCTCAAGTTTTTTATGATTATTATTAGGCATTGATGTTGAGCACCCAGTTCCCCATGTTCATACCCAAAAAGGTTTAGTGGAGTCATTAATTAAACGTTTACAACTGATAGCCAGACCTTTGCTTATGCAATCCAAACTCCAGTCACAGCTTGGGTTCATGCCATCCTAAATGCAGCTAAGTTAATTTAACTTCGACCAACTGCTTACCATTCTTTTTCCCCTTCATAACTCGTGATTGGATGTCAACCAAACATGTCGTGCTGTGCACGTGTCCATCTCACCGCCACAACGTACCAAAATGGGTCCCCAACGTCTTTGCGGAATATATATGGGTTATGATTCCCCATTAATAATTCGTTATATTGAACCATTGACAGGTGATGTGTTTATCGCTATATTTGTGAATTGTCATTTTGATGAGATCATCTTCCCGCCATTTGGGGGGAAGAACGTACCTGAAGTCCGGTCCGTTCCATAAGAACGGTGAGAATTGACGTGGAATGCTTCCATATTGTCTCATCTAGACCACCGTTTCCTCACAATGTGAGCATGAAGTGAGAAGGATAATACATCTTTAGGAAATTGTAAATTAATTATCCGATGCATTCAATAATGCTGCAAAAGTGACTAAATCTCATGTACCCACGGCTAATGCACCAGCCAAAATTGATGTTCCAATGGGATAAAATTTGATTTCAGCAATAAATGAATCTATTGCATGCCAGAAGTGTGGCAGGCCTATAGGTTCCAAAGATTCAACTCCCCGAAATCGGAGATCAAATGAAAAATCATGCCTTCATAACGCTCCAGAAGTGGTTATGAATTGAATATCCACTTTCTCTAAAACCTCTGAAGAGGTTAGTGTCATTGAAAAGACACAAGTCCCTGAAGTGACTATAAAAGCCCCTGAAGAGGCAAAGGTACCCAAGAACAATAATGAGGTCTCTATATTTTATACATTTTCAAGAAAAATGTAGGATCGTAATGAAACAGTCATCGATGAAATATTTTCATATGCAATAGCTATACAAATATCAAATGGCATTGCTGATGATAATCAACCGCGTACCATAAATGAATGTCGATAAAGAGAAGATTGGCAAGAATAGGAAATTGCCATCAAGGCAGAACTCGAGTCTCTAAATAAACGTGGTGTATTTGGACCTATAGTACAAATCCCAAAAGATGTTAACCCAGTAGGTTACAAATGGGTGTTTATAAGAAAGCGCAATGAAAAAAATGAAATCACTTTATATAAGGCACGACTTGTGGCACAGGGTTTGTAATACCCTCTGACACCCCGCCTAATAAAATACCGGGTGATAAATCCTATACCAGATTAAAACCGAAATCTCATATCCTTCATTCTTAGCATCACTGTCGAAAACCAATTTAATTACTAATAATTTATTAGGCAGGAGTCAAATTTTATTTAACAATTTTTTTTAACCAAACCAACTAAATAAAACATTCACACACTTTATATGCACGAAACTGAAATGGCATAAAATAATCGAACACTCGGTACAACATAATATAGCCAAATTGAATGCCACACAAAAGGCGGTAAAAGAATAAATTAATACAGTTGGGCTATCGACCCGAGTGTATCTACAGTACCTCATATCTATATCACAAGGATAAAAGCGTCTAAAAAATCCTGCTTGCATCCACATCTACTGCAGCAAACGTCTGACTCGAAGGAATCATCATATAGTCATCCATGTGTCTCGACACCTATATATATACATATATAGGAGGAGAGGGGGAAATAGAGAAACGGATCAGAGCTCGAGTTTTGAAAATATTTTAGCAAGTGCTTAACATACTTTAATATTTAAAATATGATACTCTCCATATTTAAACTGGTGTCGCACTCACATGAGATACCCCTCACCTCTCATCTAACAGTGCACACATAACGTATGTATTTTAAAACACCTTAGTTAGCTACCTAGCATAACTAGCACCTCGCATAACTCCCAAGTCACCATACGCTAACACGTACCTTGCGTAATATAAAATATTCTAAGCTATCGCCCTAGCTTATACATTATAATTTCTCACTTATAATTCATCCTTACAATATGAATAACTTGCACTAGTTATTTACACTATTCGCGTTTTAGTGTTATCAACTTCGTATATAATATTCTCATCTTTACATACGTATATCACCTATTTTATTCCGGATTTTATACTCCCGGATGATCCAGAATTTATCTCACATTCCATTCTTTATTATGTCCGTATATATATGTTTCACATCTCATATATATATATATATATATATATATATATATATATATATATATATACACACACAATATACTATACACATCAAGTATATCCATACTTATATATCACACACTATATAAGTATAATAACCATCCCTCAGAGCTATAACTCAATGGATGTAGTCTCTCAATGCTATCATCTTCCAAAGAATTACTCACACACCATCCTGGGTACCGGCGGTCGGACTCTCACACTGACTTGATAAAAACCAAATCACAATGTATGGGAAGCGGCCATAGTTCCTCACAAAAAATGAGAACGAAACATACCCACCACATCTCACCCCTCATAAAAATCACACAATATAAAATGGAAGCTATGACCCGGTGACTATACGCTCCCTGCTCCTCAAGCCAGGGGGCTCACCTACATCACGCAACTTCCCATGATAGGATTAGACGGGTATGCTTTATATAAATATACCATTCACATACATATATATTTATAATTATATCATATATATACTATCTCTATACCCGTTTATATATATCATCAAATCCATCTAACCATGCCTATCTCTCGTAGCATTAGCCTGTAATCCCGAATATACATATTCGATTTAATTCCCTAAGTATTCACTTACTTATAATATAAATATCAGATTTTTTTTTATTATAAATATTAAGCTTATCACAACTAGCTCGTATCCCTATTACATCCGAAATTCCTATTCGAATCCCAAGGGTCCTTTTCCCATTAGAACTCTTAAAAATCACAAATTCTCACAACTTTAATTTATGACAGATTGCATACCTTGCATTAAAATAGCTATAACTCACTCTACAGAAGTCAAATTGACCTCATTAAAATCTCATTAGAAAGATAACTTCCGTACCATTCTTTTCATCCATATCTCATCATTTAATTCAAATTACATAGAAAATGGCATGCATTTGAATTGTGTATAAAATTTTCGTAACTGAGCTATTCTGGCAGCTTAAATACCTTGCACTAAAATAAATATAACTCACTCTACATAAGTCCAATTGACCTCATTCAAATCTCATTAGAAATATAACTTCCATACCTTTATTTTCATCCATAAATGAGCATCTAATTCAAGTCATACATAAAATGGCATGCATTTGAATTGTCTATAAAATTTTTGTAACTCAATGGCAGTTTAAACACTTTGCACTAAAACAGCTATAACTCACTCTATATAAGTCAAATTGACCTAATTCAAAACTTATTAGAAAGTTAACTCCCATACCGTTCTTTTCATCCATAAATGAGGATCTAATTCAAATCATATAGAAAATGGCATTAGTTTGAAGTTGTGCCAAAATTTCTGGCAGATTAAAAAATTTATCTTAATTCAATTTCATGGTTTCTTTAATCCTCACAAGAACCATTCAAGATCACATATTTTCTATGAATTAATCTAATATTTCTTTATTAAGATTCTATACATCATATGGGATTCAATTTTTCGAATTTCGTATGGTATAAATATCACATCCAATTTCTATGAAATCATTTCACAAAAACCCATTTTCTCACATAAATCCAACCCAAAAATTCATATTTTTCACCAACTATAATATGAATAATAAACACAAATAAATTATTAAAGCAAGTTAAGCACTGGTCTTGATGGATAAATCCGACTACTTCATCCCGAAATCTGTCGGAGCTTGGCCGGATTTCTCTTTTTCTTCTCCCTTTCTTCTTCCTCTTCTTCCTCTCTTTATTTTCTTTATTCTCTTTCTCTCTCTTAGGGCTTTTACTTGGGGAAATAAGGCTTCTCCCCTTATTAAACCCGAAATTGGTTGTATACCCAATTGTAAAATGACTAGTGTACTTAAATGTGAGTTTCGACTAGTCCAAAAAGCCCCCGAAACCCAAACATTACCCCCGGGTACTTCATTTTCACTATTTCGGCCCATTCGGGATCAACAGTGCGCTCGAAATCACCATCCGAGTCACTTATCAAAAAAATTCTTTTTGAACCCAACACAACTCTACACGTGTGTTTCGAATAAAATATTACCACTCGTCGCTTTTGCCCGCCTGCGACATGATATAAAAACAATCCAACTCATTTACTTATTCCAGTAAGTAAATATAGTACATATAAATATTAATTTGATTCTTTTTAATTAATATTTAATCCTATCATTTTATATATCAAATTATTAAATTACAAGCACTCGTGTAATTTAAATACCCATAAAAGTACGGGGTGTTACATACTTCTCCCCTTACAAAGGAATTTCGTCCCCAAAATTTAGATATGCCTGGTACCAAATATTTTGGATCCTTATCCCCATGGCATCCTCTACTACCAAAAATTAAATCATGAAAACATTTCAGTGCCTCCACTATACACCCGCTGGTGGTACCCACCTATCTAAATGTTTGCCCACTATAGCCCCAGCTTAACGATATGTTTGTTCAATTAATTTTATATTGATATGCTCCATTGTTCACAAGGTCTCACCTCGATAATGGTACACAAACACATTGTGATTCTACTAACAATATCCCAATAATACGAGCCTACACATCACTGGCTCAATCTTCTCAATACTGATGGAAGGTCGCATATCACTAACTGCCAGCTTCCCTTATTTATCAAAGCATAAAATTCCCCTCATGAGAGAAACCAAGATAACACCTGACCACTCATGTCAGTCCTTAAATCTTCGACTCATGGCAAATGAACTCTTTCGAGGTTCATAACCTGTACAAAACAGTTTGTAGTTCACTTTATTCTTTCCCAACCAAGAGCTCTATTAGTCTGCCTATCCATCCCATCGCTGTAATCACTAATTTATTAATAACTTTCGGTCGATTGACTCAAAACAACCTTTTTATATCTACGAGTGGTGCACCTAGAGATAACTTCACTATGCCTCACTCAATACCAATCCACACGCTTAATATTTCACATTATATGGTACATCTTACTCCCCTTTTCCTGGGGTATACCAGAACTGTGACCTATGGATCTTCTCCAAACTAATGCACTTCCTGGGTGCTTTTAATATGGTAGTAATCAATATTCTGCTTATGCGCGAGCCAACCTTAACATTTGACTGAGTAAGACTCCGTTCAACTTCCCAAAATATTTGGTTCTTCTCTTATCAAGAGGTATTCATTACATATCTTTCCCCGGTCATTCAACCCATCTTGGGCGTGATAGTTCTCCTTGAACACATATACTTATATTTTCATCATTTTCACACGACATTTGATCCATCATACCATTTCGGCTTTGTTATAACTTCCCCATAGGCATATATTCCACACATCTATTCCTATGTCCTCCTATCTCGTACGATTCAATTCAGCTAACCAGGGCACCCACACACCCATTAATCTGCGCATATTAACATGGATATCACATATGTTTCACACGTAATACACAAAATCATGTTGCCCTAGCATTCACAGCGCGGGTATCATACTTGGGTATTCTCAATCAACCCATATATCAAAATTTTAATTCTCATTAACATCGCTCCACCCTTCAACTTGCGGTGAAAAGATGAAGAAAATTCCAGTGCTCTCTCATGGCACTACCGGCTCCACTGGCCTTATATTGTAATATAACTTTTGACTCACAGTTATAACTAGATACTCGTATAATAACCTAGGTACCAGACTCGTGGACTAAAGACCAAACATCTCCCCACTTCCAAAGATGCTCTAAGTTTCATGCGTGGGACGTCTCGCAAAGCAAAATCCAAACAAGGAACCCCCCCGATACACTACTACCTAGCATTATCGGAACATCAAAATCCGTTAGGCGATTGGTCCTTAATACGTACCCTCAAACTCCTGTCTCTTGACACAATAGTATACTCGTCCATTATATGTTACACAAGACCATGTATATCACGACGCTCTTACTATAACTAGTTTCTTAGCATCAATAAATCACGAGCTATCTCTCTCTGCTCGTAAAAGTCAACATACCCTGAATCAAATCAGTCAACATATCCCTATTCACCGGGATCACATATATCCAGACAACATATACACAGAAGTTTGCTACACAATATATCATAAAGTATAAACACACACACACATATATATATAGGCCCATCTCGTCAAAGGGATACACCGAGTCCCAATAATTTTATCCATTTAATTATACTAAGAACAATAATCCAAAATGTCCTAGGGTCTAACATCTCCGAGCTCCCAACATTTGCTGCTTTCGTGAGTGGGAGGTCTCACAAAGCGAAATCCAAACAAGGAACCCTCCTGATACATTACTATGCAGCTCTGTAGGTTATTGAGATATGTCGGTCCAGGACCTAAGTCTAATAATATGTTTAAATCAATATAAATCATATTTAGGATAACATCATTCTCGTATAACATATCACTAACACAAGTAATCTCAATAATAATATACTCTTACTGTCCACACTCATTGAACAACAGGAAATACATACACATAATAATGTTATTGATATAGCGACTAAACTCGTCTCACACGCGAATCTAGTGCAAATCAAAATACTGTGAATTTTTCATGTCACCCAAGACATACCTCATTTACCTGAGGATACAACTCATATTTCGATCTTGCCAAATTGCCCTGACTGCTCAAATGGTTTCCGAACATGACACGCTCGTTCGAACTACACCAAAAACTATCTTAATTATTGCCCCAATTAGGTACCATACTTTTGTCCCTTTACTCGCTTAGGCAAAAATAATTTATGTGGTCCGACTCTCCACATAAAAATATCTCTTAATATAATCCACTTATCTTCGACCCACGCTGACTGTATTAGGGTTGTCCTTCTTTCGGACCGTGGTAGCCTCAACCCTGATGGCTACCCTCATTGTTCCCTTAGCTCCGCTGGTCTTATGGAATACACTATTGTCTTGTAAGTCCCGACTAAATTGTTTAATGCTTTTAGCTCCCTTCATAAAGAAGTATTCATATTCTCACTGATAAAAACACGACATTGATAACATCCGGTTCAATTGTTCAAGCAGAATTTCCCTTAAGTGCTGGAAACTATTTCATGAGTCCATCACCCACTTAAGGACTCCTTTCTCCATTATACCTACCTCTTTGGGTATAAAGATCTCTAGATAAGGCCTCTGTCCAGTCCTCCTATGATAAGTTCAGAATTTCATCCACATCTCTTTCTGAATAAAAGATGAAGGAATTCGCGATCAAATCGTACCTAAGATCCTTCAATTGGCATAATAATTCACTTTCGGGTATACTACTCCCTATTATATACCAAAGCCTCTGGGTATCTTACCTCCATTGGCTAACACAATCTCCGTATATAATAACATTACAACAGGTGGTCCTCTTCAAAGACCCCACTGACTCCCTTCCATTCTAACTACACAGGGTGAAACAAATTTGGTAGCACTTTCTCCTATAGTGGTACTTGAAAATATATATACTGCACCCTAGCAGTCCTTACAGCCCCATCTTCCCGAGAAATAATAGGGGTGACCTCGTCAACGACCATCGTCCCCAAAGTATTCTACAACTCAAACTGAGCCCTGCCTCATGCTGCCTTCCCGACGGCCTTCATTAGTCGTCATTCGTTGTTCGTTACATGAAACACACACGAACGCATAAAAGATTCATTATAACTACACTATAATAGGAGAATAAAATCTCACCATACTAATCAACAATCCTAAACATGGCGCTCTATCTCAAATAGAAGGCAACGCTGAAAACGTAGCGCGTCCGCACAGATTCCTAAGGACACTAGAACCTGATGCTCTGATACCATATGTGACACCCCGCCTAATAAAATACCGGGTGATCAATCCTATACCAGATTAAAATAGGAATCTCATATGGTTCATTATTAGCATCACTGTCGAAAACCAATTTAATTACTAATAACTTATTAGGATGGCGTCAAATCTTTTTAACCAAACTAACTAAATAAAACATTCACACAGTTTATATGCATGAAACTAAAATGAAATAAAATAATCGAACACTCGGTACAACATAATACAACCAAATCAAATGCCGCACAAAAAGGCGATAAAAGAATAAATGAATACAGTTGGGCTATCGCCCCGAGTGTATCTACAGTACGTCATATCTAGATCATAAGGATAAAAGCGTCTAAAATAAACCTACCTGCATCCACAGCTGCTGCAGCAAACGTCTGACTCGAAGAAATCATCATCCAGTCATCCTTGTGTTTGGACACCTATATATATACATATATAGCAAGAGAGGGGGAAAACAGAGAAACGAGCTAGAGCCCGAGTTTTGAAAATATTTTAGCAAGTGCTTAACATACTTTAATATTTAAAATATGACACTCTCCATATTTAAACTGGTATCGCACTCACATGAGATACCCATCACCTCTCATCTAATAGTGCACACATAACGCGTGTATTTTAAAACACCTTAGTTAGCTACCTAGCCTAAGTAGCACCTCACTTAACTCCCAAGTCACCATACGCTAACACATACCCTGCGTAATATAAAATGTTCTAAGCTATCGCCCGAGTTTATACATTATAATTTATCACTTATGATTCATCCTTACATTATGAATAACTTGCATTAGTTGTTTACACTATTCACATTTTAGTGTTATCAACTTCGTATATAATATTCTCATCTTTATATACGTATATCACCTATTTTATCCCGGATTTTATACTCCCGAAAAATCCAGAATTTATCTCACATTCCATTCTTTATTATGTCCGTATATATATGTTCCACATCTCATATAAATAAATAAATATATATATATATATAATATACTATACTTATCAAGTATATCCATACTTATATCTCATACACCATCCTGGGTACCAGCGATCGGACTCTCACACCGACTTGTTAAAAACCAAATCACAACGTATGGGAAGCGGTCATAGTTCCTCACCGAAAATGAGAACGAAACATACCCACCACATCTCACCCCGCATAAAAATCACATAATATTAAATCGACGCTATGACCCGGGGACTATACGCACCTTGCTCCTCAAGCCAAGGGCCTCACCCATATCACGTAACTTCCCATGATTACATTAGAGGGGTATGCTTCATATAAATATACCATTCACATACATATATATTTAGAATTATATCATATATACACTGTCTCTCTCTCTCTCTCTCTCTCTATCTCTCTCTCTCTCTCTCTCTCTCTCTCTCTCTCTCTATATATATATATATATATATATATATATATATATATATATATATATATATATATATATATATATATATATCAGCAAATTCGGCTATCCATGCATATCTCTCGTAGCATTAACCTGTAATCCCGAATATACATATTCGATTTAATTCCCTAAGTATTCACTTACTTATAATATAAATATCACAATTTTTTTATTCTAAGCTTATCAGAACTAGCTCATATCCCAATTACATCCGAAATTCCTATTTGAATCCCAAGGATCCTTTTCCCATTAGAACTCTTAAAAATCATAAATTCTCACAACTTTAATTTATGGCAGATTACACACCTTGCACTAAAACAGCTATAACTCACTCTACAGGAGTCGAATTGGCCTCATTAAAATCTCATTAGAAAGATAACTTCCATACCGTTCTTTTCATCCATATCTCATCATCTAATTCAAATTACACATAAAATGGCATGCATTTGAATTGTCCATAAAATTTTCGTAACTGAGTTATTCTGACAGCTTAAACACCTTGCACTAAAACAGATATAACTACTCTACATAAGTCCAATTGACCTCATTCAAATCTCATTAGAAATATAACTTTCATACCTTTATTTTCATCCATAAATGAGCTTCTAATTCAAATCTTAAAGTCAATGGCGTGACTTTGAATTGTCTATAAAAATTTTGTAACTCAGTTGTGCTGACAGCTTAAACACCTTGCACTAAAACAGCTATAACTCACTCTACATAAGTCCAATTGACCATACCTTTCTTTTTATCCATAAATAAGCATCTAATTCAAATAATAAAGAAAATGACATGCGTTTGAAATCATGCCAAAATTTCTAGCAGATTAAAAAATTTATCTTAATTCAATTTCATGGTTTCTTTAATCCTCACAAGAACCATTCAAGATCACATATTTTCTATGAATTAATCTAATATTTCTTTATTAAGATTCTATACATCATATGGGGTTCAATTTTTCATATTTCATATGGTATAAATATCACATCCAATTTCTATGAAATCATTTCACAAAAAACCATTTTCTCACATAAATCCAACCTAAAAATTCATATTTTTAACCGACTATAATATGAATTATAAACACAAATAAATTATTAAAGCAAGTTAAACACTTGTCTTGATGGATAAATCTGACTACTTAATCCCGAAAATCTGTCGGAGCTTGGCCGAATTTCTTTTCTTCTTCTCCCTTTCTTCTTCCTCTTTTTATTTTCTTTCTTCTCTTTCTCCCTCTTAGGGCTTTTAATTGGGAAATAAGGCTTCTCCCCTTATTAAACCCGAAATTGGGTGTATACCCAATTGTAAAATGACTCGTGTACTTAAATGTGAGTCCCGATTAGTCCAAAAAGCCCTCGAAACCCAAACATTACCCCCGAGTACTTCATTTTGACTATTTTGGTCCATTCGGAATCAACAGTGCACTCGAAATCACCATCCGAGTCACTTATCAAAAATTTACTTTTTGAACCCAACACAACTCTATACGTATGTTCCGAATAAAATATTACCACTCGCCGCTTTTGCCCGCCTGCGACATGATATAAAAAGAATCCAACTCATTTACTTATTCCCGTACGTAAATATAGTACATATAAATATTAATTTGATTCTTTTCAATTAATATTTAATCCTATCATTTTATTTTTCAAATTATTAAATTACAAGCACTCGTGTTATTTAAATACCCATAAAAGTACGGGGTGTTACATACCCCTCCTCGTTAAATTAATTAAATTGTATATAGATTTTAAATGAGGAGGGACTAATTCTAGTTATGGGAAATTGCGGGTAACAATTCGAATTAGATAAAAGAATTATTTACGTGAGGATTTTAGAAATAATTGACTTATATAATATATATGTGCCTCCTTGAGATTTTAGAGGTTTAATTAAGGGCAAGCGATTTATGAGTAAGAAGTTGGGTTAACTAAGGAAATATGTGAGGTACTGACGAAAAGGAGACGTCAGAGGTTTTAATAAAAGAAGGAAATGTATATTTACATTGAAATAATGAACTATGAAGGAATAAGAAAATGAGGGTGACTCCTTCCCACCCCGTTCAAAAGATGCAGGACGACAAACTACCATCGTTCGAACGACGCATGGAGTCGTTAAAACGACGTCCAACATTGTCAACTCTTGTCGTGTTTGCTATCGAGATGTGGGTCGTGGATCAAAGACAAGCGTCAGCTCTTGGAGCTTGACGACTTGGATCGTCTGATGAGGGTAAATGTGATGGATATTTAGTGGGTTTGAAGACTTTGTTTTAGGGTATGACAGTTGGGCGTGGGGTTAGAGGAACCACATCCATTTTCATGTTCTCAAAGAACACTAAACATTTCTTTCTCTGCTCCATGAATGCTTCCCACCATTTCAGATGGTAGAAACTATACCCACACCATAAATACACCTATTTTCCCCACTATGAAAGAAAATTTACAAAATGTAAAATAAAAAGGGCTATAGCTGGAGGGTTATTGGGTATTGGAAGGATGACACTTTGGGAAGAAGATGAGTATTTTAGTGGAGGTTTTGTAGAGGGTTATAATGGAGCTTCCTTGAAGACTTATTTGGTGGAGCTTTTGTGACTCCCTTTAGGACCACCTTTGGAGGTGGGGGAGTCACCTATCTTCATCACCACCGCCATCCTTGTAGAGTTTTCAGGTGGGATAATCTACTCTTATATTTAAAGACTTCATTTGGTGTATATATCTATAGTCTTATTATGATTAAATATTAAAAGTAGGGTCATATTAAGATAAATGATGATCTCCCTATTAGACTCATGAGTGAACATTATTATGGTAATAAAAATGTAGCAAAATATATTGTCGTGTGTATATTCTAATAAATCTGAAAATGAACATTTTTATGGAATAAAAATGTAAGATAGTATTATTCTAGTGTGTTTGCTAATAAATTTCAAATGGACATTTTCATGGGAATAAAAATGTAAGAAAATATTGTTTGTGTATATTTATAGTAAATACAAAAATGGACATTTTTATGGACATAAAAATGTAAGAAAATATTGTTTGAGTATATTTTCTAGTAAAAGTGAAAATTGGCATTTTTATGGTAATAAAAATGTAAGAAGATGTTATTGTAGCATATTTCAAGTAAAAAGAAAATAATATACATTTTTATGAAATAAACATGTAATAAATGCCATCTCGGTGTAATTCTATTGAAAAAGAAATAATGAACATTTTTTTGGAATAAAAATGTGGAATGTTACTCATGTTGTCATAAATACTTGTGAAATATATATTTTTAAGTTTCTCGTAAAAAGGCAATTTGGGGACCTAAGATGTAAATGGTGTTATTTTATGTAAAAAAAATGGGTTAAAGTGACAAGGTGTGAAAGTTGGGCAAAAATGTGATATTAAACAAGTGTTAAAATGACTAAAGTGTTGTGAATGTTAAGTTGGGAACTTAATAACCATTTTGAGAAGAATACACTTATTAAGGACTAAATTGCAAGTTTGGCAAATAAAGGGTAAATTGATAATCTACTTAAAGTGGAACATTTTTATGGAATACAAATGTTAAAGAATGTCCTTACACTAATGAGGGTATGAATTAAGTCCAAAGCGTAGATGAACTTAGTATAAATCATGTGTGTGTGAATAAGGGACTTAAAGAAGAAAAGAAACAATTTGCCAAGTGTTAATAGAAAAACGAATGGTTAAGTCCGGGTTTTGACTTCGACCGGGTAAAAGTAAAGATATGGAACAATGTGGGCATTTTGTGTAAAATTTTAAAATACATTAAAGGAATTCGGATGACACCGGGATAAAGTAAGAAGGTCCCGGTGACCTTGGGTGAAAAGCCCTAAACCATTGTCCAGAGCATATGGTACGTATAGCCATCGGTGTAGAGCCCGTGTAAGTATGCGATATTGGAAGATTTCGAGAAAAGATAAAGAAGATATGGAACATATCAAGAAATGGGTTGTGTGGTAGAATGGTTTATACAACCTAACTTGAATGAATGAAATAAATGTTCTGGGAATGGTGAAATGGACAAGTAAATGCGTAAATTTATTAATGTCCATAAAGGAATGAAAAAGGGTTAAAGAAAGTGGATAAATGGGTAGTTAAGCAACCTAAATGGTGTAATACCCCGCACTTTTAGGGATAATTAAATTACAAATGGGTGTAATTTGGAGATTTGAGGAATTTCAGTGAATAATAATTTTTGGAAATTTTGAGTGTTAGATGTTTTCCGATGTATGTTATATTTACTTTTGGGACTAAGTAAATCAGTCCGATTATTTTAATTATATGTCGTAATTGGGTAAAGCAAGAAAGGATAATATTTTAATTCGAAAACCCGTATTGAGATGTGTTGAATTTAACTAGTGAATTTTAGTTAAGTGACTCGGATTGAGATTTTGAGTGTGCGGTTGGTCTCGAAATGGCCGAGATGGTCAGAATAGAGTATTCGGGAGTAGTGTTTAGGTTCCGGAGATTTTTGGATTAATAGGGACTCGCAATTGAGTAAACCAGTCATTTTTGGGTTTATAAGGGATAAGCCCTTATTTCTCCCTATAAAAGTCAAGAGAGAGTGAGAGAAAAGAGAGAAAATAAATAGGAGAAGAAAGGAAGGAGGAGAGGAAGAAGAAAAGGAGATTCCGGCCAAACTCCGCGGGATTCGACTCGAGGTCGTAGGATTTTATCCACGAGGCAAGTGTTTACTTGCTTTATTAATTTAGTGTGTTTATTTATCATATTATAGTTGGTGTGTAAAATAATAAAGATTTTTGGGTTGAGTTTTTGTGAATCAAAACGGGCTTTTTGGAAGATTTACGAATAAACCCCGGATAATATCCAACTCGAGAAACTTAGAAATTAATTGAAATAAATGGTTGGATATGGGTTCAAGGATGATTAAAACCCTTTTTATGTGTGTATATGTTGTTGTTTGAGGTTGGAGGATGATAGGAGAGGAGATAATAGCTTGGGGGAAGCTTTAATGGTCGAAACGGGGGCCGGAGAAGAAGCTGCCCTGTTTGGTCGATCGATCGACAGTTAAGGGTCGATCGATCGACCCTACAGAAATTTTCACAGTTTCGGCTAGTGTTGTTTGGGATACATTCCAAATTTAATTGTTTCTAGATTATTTATTTGAGGAAATAAATATTCATTTAGGGGAGATCAATACCTAGCCATTTAAGGGAATTTATTTGGACTAGGAGGGTGAAAAATTTGTGTGACACTTAAGGTGTAGTTTTGAGGAAAACAAATTATGGAGTTAGATATTCAGGCTTCCTAAAAATAGAGTGGAGATCTCTAAATTATTATTTGAGTGAAGCGTATACTTTGGGTTCGTGGAAAGTAAAATCCATGACTTATTTAATTAGGGGTGTTCGGGACGAGTAACACTCGGGGTAGTATTTCGGCGGGGGATTTCACATATATGATGCGTGTCGAAAATATATTGATATACCGCAAATATGATTGAGTAAATCCTAGGAGGTGAGTAGGATGGAAATAAGGATAGAGGCTAGAGATTTTGAGCGGCTATCCGGTGTTTGTTGACGATTATTATTAGGTAACGCGATACCTATGGGAATTAAATAAGTCAAGAGTATACTTATTTAATTATTATGAATTGGTATGTTCGGAGAGTGTATTTAAATCCTTTAAAGTAATTAAGGTGTGAATTATATATTAAGTAAGAGAATACTTATAAGTATTAGTATTGTAAGTGTGCTAATACTTAGATACTATTACGAATGGGAACATTTGGGGTTATTGGCTATCGCTATGAGAGTTTGGCAATTATAGCCATATGTATTGAGAGATTATATAGATTATATATACGACGTTGTTACTGTATATATAATATGATATGAACAATTATATCTGTGTGTGATTGGTATATTTATACTTTAGAGGCTAGTTCCACAGGCTTTCCTTTGGCGTAGAGTTGGACATCCAAATTATATATTTTTCTCTAGTGCGATCCAGGGAAGTTACGCGATGTGGGTGAATCCCCTGGCTTGAGGAGCAGGGAAAGTATATCCCCAGGTCATATCGTCCCGCGTTCAAGTGCGATGTGTGTACTCCACTTGCAGGGGGAACATGACCGCTTCCACCGTTGTGTATTTTTACCATGACCATGAGTAAGTCTGGCTTGGTATCGTGGTTGAGTGAGTGAACTCGGATTTGGATTGGCACTATGAGACTGCATCCTCGAGTTATAGCTCGGAGGGATGGTTATTATACTTATGATTGTGATAGGTATAATTATACTTATTGCGTATAGTATATTTCTTGTATACGAAGATGAGATATCATATAAAGTAAGCATGTATAAAATGAGAAGAATGAATAAGAGTTATTCCCCTTCCGGTAGATTTATATTCGGATTTATATGAATATGAATCGTAGGTTCTAGTGAGAACTATATGTATACATATATCTGTGAGTTTTTATATACGCGTTATGTTCTGAGGGCCTAATGAATCTCGACGATCAATATTCCTAGGTAGTAGTGTATGAGGGAGGTTCCTTGTTTGGATTTCGCTTCGCAAGACACCCCATGCAGGAAACGTAGTGCAGTGTTGGGACTGGGGAAAAGTTTAGTCCTTAGTACTCGGGTTTGTGAGGACTTGTAGAAGATGGGAGAAATAGATTAGTTAGGCAGGGTAGCTTAACTAGGTTGTATAAAAGGTAAGCGATATGTGTGCACTATTAGAAAAGGGGTGAGAGGTATCTCATGAGAATGCGGTACCAATTTAAATATGAGAGATTTCTTATTTTAAAAATATGGCATTTATGCACTTGCTAAATATTTTCAAACTCGGGCTCTGACCCGTTTCTCTATTTTCCTCTTACTATATATGTATATATTTTTAGGTGTCCAGACACAGGGAGCCCTGGATGATGATTCCTTTGAGTCAGATGTTTGCTGCAGCAGATGTGGATGCATGGAGGTTTATTTGAGACGCTTATATCCTTGAGATATAGATAGGAGGTATTATAGAAACATTCGGGCCGATAGCCTAATTGTATTCATTTATTCTTTTACCTCATTTTGGTGCGGAATTCGATTTGGTTATATTATGTTAAACCGAGTGTTTAGTTATTTTTATTTCATTTCAGTTTTGTATATATAAACTGTGTGATTGTTCTACTTGATTATTTTGATTAAAAAGATTAGTTAAATAAAATTTTGACGACAGCCTAATAGGTTATTAGTAATTAAATTGGTTTTCGACAGTGATGCTGAGAATGAACCATATGAGGCTCCTGTTTTAATTTGGTAGAGGATTGATCACCCGGTATTTTATTAGGCGGGGTGTCACAGATGGTATCAGAGCATCAGATTCTAGTATCCTTAAGAATTTGTGCGGACGTATTACACTTTCAGCGTTGCTTTTGAATTGATATAGAGCCTTATGATTATGATTGTTAATTCCTCTTATGAGATTTCGTTCTCTTGCCATTACATAAGATTACCGTAAATATTTTGTGTGCTCGTTTGAGATTCGTGTGCTGATTGATGAAGGGCGACCAGGGAAGGCCATGATGAGGGTAGCAGGAGGTGTGGCTTAGTTGGAGCTATAAGTGGAAGTCGGGGACGAGGATCGCAGTTGAGTTCACCCCGTTTGTGGCATTATTAAGGATTGGTACAACGACCACTAAAGTATAGTAGTTATAATTATTTTACGCACCGCTATAGTGTGAAGAGTGGTGCTGATTTGAATTACCCAGCGAAGTAAATTGGGAAAAAGGTTCGAAGGATCTTTGATAAGGACCATTTATTGAAGATAAGTCATGAGAAGTCAGTGTAACGTGATTCAGCGGAAGTAGATGGATTAAAAGCTTTTGCTTAAGAGCAGGGTATCGAGGAAATACCCCTATGTGAAAATTTGAGGAAGATTTTTCACTCGTGGGAGCAATATTGAAATGGTGGGAACGGTAGTCACCATGTTTAAGGGAGCTGGACGTTTTACTCATAGAGGGATCTTACGGATGGATATAACCGTTAGTTCCTTTAGTTTATCAGGAATAAAGAGAATGCACTTCCTAAATTATTCACATGAGGATCGGTTAGAGGCCGGCAGTGAATAGAGAATTATGGAGAAGTGAACTTTGTGCTAGATTAAGGTAGGTACAATGCAGAGAGAGTCCTTCAGTGGAATCATAGGCTCACTAGTAAGTGTTGCTAACACTCATGGAGAAGTTGTGTTCGTGGAACACCATTGGTTTTAATGATAAGTTACATAGTGTGGAGAAAACACTATAAACTGAGAGTCATGAGATGACTGCATGTTTAGAGAGATAAAAGTGCTATGGAAAAGCACTCAAATGTTTCTCTCACGGCAAGTAAGCGGGTGAGGTAAGGTTAAGGAAACGGATTTAAGTCTTGTAGACAGGCCTTGAGGAAAGGGAAAATTTTTGAGGTAGTATGTTTTGGGAATGATGTTCGTAACACTTTTGCAGAGAGTAGGCGCCCTTATTAGTTAGACTTTCCATTTTGCCAAGATGGAAGGATATAATGGTAGAAGTACGTTAGTAGGTTAGTGAGATAGGATTTTAGAACGTACTGCTGGTGCGCCTTAGGCCCTTATATCTCGATGACCGATGATACGAGGAAGTAGTGTAACGGAAGGGTTCCTTATCTAGATTTCATTTTGCGAGACGTCCCCCGCATGAAACCGAGCAAATGTCAGAAATTGAGAGAGGTCTTGGGCACTATGGACATAGTTAGTATAATACTCATTCTACGTGTGTAGGAAACGCATTGAACTTAGGATTATTGGGATGTAAGGCCAGTGAGGCATGTGGCACGGTTGTAGGAAGGTTGTAGTTAACCACGAGAAGATTAGGGGGTTTAGTTTATGAAGGATTGGATTCCAGGTATAGGAAGAATTGGATCTTGAGAAGATCATTAAGAATACCCATGTGTTAGCACCAGGCCGAGGTAAGTGAGGCTCATTTTTAGAGAGAGTGTTACGTCTATGCCATTTATAGTGGTTGTGCAAATAGGCACAGGTCAAAAGGTGTATGGGCACCTTGGTAAGTTGATTTTATATATCGTTCGAAATAGAAGAGGGGTATTATATAAAGCTGAAGATTATGCCGTGCGGTAGTATAAGTGGAATTGGTGTATGATGGATGGAACGTCATATGGAGTACGCAATGATCCAATTATATAGGTGCAACAAGAGGTAGCATGTCCAAGATAAACGAGAAGACTAACGGGAGTAGTCAAGCGTTAGTGTAATTTCCTTTTTGAGGGAAATTAGTTATCCTAATGTAGTTGAGCGGATGCTTAGAGTCATGATTCTTCAGTGAGATTTATACGTTCGAGCGGCGATTATAGGCTCTTTCTTTTATATGTCGTGGTAGAAGCACTAGGTGCGATGTGGCGTGAGAGTCAATCTTACAACCGAAGTGGTATCATAGCATATAGAGATGCAGTTGAGCTTGTGGTTAAGCTAACGTGTTAGAGTATAAGCCTTGAGATAGGTGGGTAACATTTGGGTTAGTACCATACAACTTTTGTGCACTAGGATGTAGTGTGATTCGTGATCCTAGGTCGGTACTTCCGGTCGTATCCGAATTTTGGGGAAGAAATTTCGTTGTAGGGGGGGGGGGGGAGAATGTAATACCCCACAATTTATGGGATAATTAAATTACAAATGGGTGTAATTTGGAGATTTGAGGAATTTTAGTGAATAATAATTTTTGGAAATTTTTTGTGTTAGATGTTTTTCGATGTATGTTACATTTACTTTTGGGACTAAGTAAATCAGTCGGATTATTTTAATTACATATCGCAGTTGGGTAAAGTGACAAAGGATAACATTTTAATTGGAAAACCCGTATTGAGATGTGTTGGGTTTAATTAGTGAATTGTAGTTACGTAACTCGGATGGAGATTTCGAGTGCGTGGTTGGTCTCGAAATGGTCGTGGTAGTTAGAATAGAGTATCCGGGAGTAGTTTTTTGGTCCCGGGGATTTTCAGATTAATAGGGACTCGCAATTGAATAAACGAGTCATTTTTGGGTTTATAAGGGATAAACCCTTATTTCTCCCTATAAAAGTCAAGAGAGAGTGGGAGAAAAGAGCGAAAAGAAAGAGGAGAAGAAAGGACGGAGGAGAGGAAGAAGAATAAGAGATTCCGGCCAAACTCCGCGGGATTCGACTCGAGGTCGTAGGATTTTATCCACGAGGCAAGTGTTTACTTGCTTTTTTAAATTAGTGTGTTTATTTATCATATTATAGTTAGTGTGTAAAACAATAAAGATTTTTGGGTGGGTTTGGATCAAAATGGGTTTTTCGGAAGATTTACGAATAAACCCCGGATAATATCCAATTCGAGAAACTTAGGAATTAATTGAAATAAATTGTTGGATATGGGTTCTAGGATGGTTAAAACCCTTTTTTATGTGTGTATATGTTGTTATTAGAGGTTGTAGGATGATAGGAGAGGAGATAATAGCTTGGGGGAAGCTTTAATGGCCGAAACGGGGGCCAGAGAAGAAGCTGCCTTGTTTGGTCAATCGATCGACAATCAAGGGTCGATCGATCGACCCTACAGAAATTTTGACAGTTTTGGCTAGTGTCGTTTGGGACACATTCCAAATTTAATTGTTTCTAGATTATTTATCTGAGGAAATAAATATTCATCTAGGGGAGATCAATACCTGTCCATTTAAGGGAATTTATTAGGACTAGGAGGGTGCAAAATTTGTGTGACACTTAAGGTGTAGTTTTGAGGAAAACAAATTGTGGAGTTAGATATTCGAGGTTCCTAAAAATAGAGTGGAGACCTCTAAATTATTATTTGAGTGAAGCGTATACTTTGGGTTTGTGGAAAGTAAAATCCATGACTTATTTAATTAGGGGTGTTCGGGACGAGTAACACTCGGGGTAGTATTTCGACGGGGGATTTCACATATATGATGCGTGTAAAAAATATATTGATATACCGCCAATATGATTGAGTAAATCCTAGGAGGTGAGTAGGATGGAAATAAGGATAGGGGCTAGAGATTTTGAGCGGCTATCCGGTGTCCGTTGACGATTATAATTAGGTAACGCGATATCTATGGGAATTAAATAAGTCGAGAGTATACTTATTTAATTATTATGAATTGGTATGTTCGGAGATTGTATTTGTAGGTACCCAGAATTTGGGACCATGGGCCTCGATGAGTAGCCCAGTTCTGGCGGCCCAAAATCCAGACCCTCTATCTTTCATATTGGCCCGGTCTCTCCCCACGATCCCATGAAGAGAAGTTATAAGGGCGCACAACCCCATGAAGGGAAAGGATAGGGAAGAGGGCTAATATGAAGGAACCCATCATCTCCACTAACTAGCATACACATGTATAAATTAAACCCTGAGTCCGGGGCAAAGGACAAGTTGTATTCTCTGTACTTATTCTTCAGAATATAGAGAAATAACACTGACTGCACCACCGTGGACGTAGGCACATCTTTGCTGAACCACGTACACCTGTTGTTGTGTGATTGGCATTTTATTTATCTTTTCCTGGTTATTACCTCTTTCACATTTACTTGTGTTGCATAATAATTGTCACCACAATTGGCACCGTCTGTGGGAAACGTTCATCTTTCCCTGAGAAGAGCCCACGCCAAGAAAAAATCTAAGATGTCTGGTCACAGCAGCAACGCTCCTCAAGCAGGAGATATTCAGGAGCCACCTGCTCCTCGCAGGATTAGGTCTGAAGTCCGACGTTCAGATCAAGGGGCTCGCTTAGAAAGGCCAGCCTCAGAAGAGAGTCAAGGACCAGCAAGGTCCACGCAGATATCCAGGTTGATCGATGCATACGAGGCAAGGCTCCACGAGCAGAGGGAGTCTTCTCGCAGATATGAGGTTGAGAATGCTCGCTTGAAAAGAAGACTGGAAAAACTGAAGAAGGAACTACGTCCTGATACCAGGAGATGCCCCTATCGCACTCCTAGCCCTTAGGTGACCAAATCTCGCAGCCGAGGAAGGAGCCCTAGGCTGCAATATCAAGGGTACGAAGGTGGCGACTCAGACGACGACCTCCGCGAACAACTAAGAAAAGCTCGCCGCTACCAGAGCCCTGCTCGCAGCGACGACAACATACGGAACCTGGTCCGCAGAGAAATGGACCAACATCCAGCTCACCGTGGCACCAGGTCGACAAGAGAACTCGCCAGGAGAGCCCTCAAGACCCAGATGAAATCACCCTTCACGAGGGAAATTGAAGAAGAAGAGGCTCCCAAAAAGTTTACCATTCCAAGGTTCAAGATTTACGACGGGAAGACTGATCCCATTGATCATGTCAGGCAGTACCGGCAGGCTATGACCCTCTGGAATCACCGAGATGCACTGATGTGCCGTATTTTCCCCTCGAGCCTTCATGACGTGGCCCAAAAATGGTTCGATAAACTCCCTCACCGATCCATCAGAAATTTCAAATCCCTGGCCGAGCTCTTTACGACCCGGTTCATCACCAGTAGCTCCCATCCCAAAAGGATGGATGCTCTATTAACAATGAAGAAAACACCTCAGGGGACACTCCGAGACTACGCGAAGAGGTACTGGGAGTTATTCAACGAGGTCGAGGACTGCGCGGAAGAAGTGGCAGTGGCTTCATTCAAAATTGGGCTACCTAGCTCTTCCCTCCTTTACCAGTCCTTGACAAAGAAGGAAGCTACGACCATTGACGACCTGATGGCCCGGATTGAGAAATACGCAAAGGTGGAAGATGTCACCCGCCTTAATGTAAGAGAAAACGGTCGAGCCAAGCTCACTACCAAGGGAAGTGAGAAATTTGAGAACCAGAAAAAAGGAGGAAAGAGTGGGGGCAAGAATGGCTCCAAAAGCGGAGGGAACCCTGATGTTACAAAATTGTTCCAGGCGGTCAACACCGTCTTCAAAGAACCAATTTACAAAATTCTCGCGAAGATCAAGGATGAGCCGTTCGTCAAATGGCCCCGGAAAATGGGAGGAGACCCCTCGAAAAGAAACAATGCATTAAGATGCACTTTCCACAAAGAGGGAGGGCATAAGACCGAGCATTGCAAGGCTCTTAAGTCCCACCTTGAGGAGTTGGCCCAATCCGGACATTTGAATGACTTTGTGGAAAAGAAGGTAGAGAGAGTGACTGCCCACAAGGAGGCGAAACCCGACAACGTATTGGAAGATGACGCCGGGCACGAATTAACAGTAATCCACGGAGTATCCGATGTTAAGCAAATCCAGGGTAACTTAGCTCGAATGGAGTTAAAGAAGCTGACAGCGGTGATGCAAGATTTTCAGATTGATCCAGCAAAATCACAGGCAAGAAAACGTCGGCGAGCAGAGGACATCAACTACAACAAGCATATTGTTTTCACGGATGAAGATCTTGTGGGAGTAAGGACCCCACATCATGATGCCTTAGTCATTACACTCAGGATAGCCAACTTTGATATCGACAGGCTGCTCGTCGATCAAGGGAGCTCATCCGAAGTAATGTACATCGACCTGTTCCGGAAATTGAAGTTGAACATCGCCGACCAAAAGGGAACCACTGTCCCTCTGGTCGGCTTCACTGGGAAGATGACCATGCCTCTGGGCAAAATAGTACTGCCAGTGTGCGCTGAAAATGTTTCCAAAATGATCGAATTCTTGGTGGTCGACATCGATTCACCGTATCAAGCCATCCTCGGTAGGGGATGGCTTCATGCGATGAAGGCAGTCTCCTCGACCCACCACCAGAAACTCAAATATGTCACCGAGCGGGGAGTGATGGAGATACATGGCGACCAGGCGATGGCAAGAAAGTGCTTCATAGCGGCCATCCGACCAAAGCCAGAGAAAAGAGCCGTTCAAACCAGCGAGAAAGCGGAGGAAGGTGAAATCCCTTCCAAATAGCAATTAAAATATGGAAGGCCCGGAGTGGAAGAGACCAGGCTCCTCCCCTCCGAGCGTGTTGTAGAGGACCTGGTAGAAGTGATGGTTAAAGAAGGCGACAACAACAGAATCTTCCTGATCGGGACCTCACTCACTGACCAAGAGCAAAAGGATTTGTTAACCTTACTCAGAAGCAACATAGATGTTTTAGCTTGGGAACCCTATGAGCTGCCAGGAATCGATCCCAATATGGTCTGCCATCGGTTGCACGTCGATCCCACATTCAAGTCGATAGCGCAGAAGGCACGACGAACTGCTCCCGAGAAGGCCAGAGCAATAGAAAAAGAAGTCGAAAAACTACTGGATGCAGGGTCCATATGGGAAGTGCAATTCCCCAAATGGTTATCCAACCCAGTGGTAGTTCCGAAAAGCAACGGGAAGTGGAGAGTTTGCATAGACTTCACTGACCTCAACAAAGCCTGCCCCAAGGATAGCTTCCCTCTTCCGAAAATAGACCAACTAGTAGATGCCACCGCAGCTCACGAACGAATGAGTTTTCTGAACGCATACTCAGGATATCACCAGATCCCCCTGTATGCCCCAGATCAGGACAAAACGGCGTTTATCACGACGGTTGGTTTATACTGTTACAAGGTCATGCCTTTTGGGCTAAAAAATGCAGGGGCAACCTATCAGCGGCTAGTTACTAAAATGTTCAAGAATCAAATGGGAGACACAATGGAGGTCTACATTGATGACATGCTTGTCAAGAGCAATAAGAAGGAAAATCACCTCTCGAACCTATCAAGTACCTTCGAAATCCTCAGGAAGTACCGAATGAAACTCAACGCGAGCAAGTGTTCCTTCGGTGTCCAGTCAGGAAAGTTTCTTGGGTATTTGGTCAGCAAGCGAGGCATAGAGGCTAATCCGGACCAGATTGATGCAATCAAAAGAGTGCAACCTCCTCGCACAGTCCGAGATGTACAGAAGCTCACTGGAATGCTCGCTGTTCTAAATTGTTTCATTTCTAAATCCTCCGAGAGATGCAAGCCCTTCTTCCAACTCTTAAAAGGCAGCAAAACAGTATAATGGACCCCAGGTTGCACACGAGCGTTAGACGAGCTCAAGTCCTACCTAAGCTCCCCACCGCTGCTTGTCATACCACAGCAAATGGACTCTTTGTACCTCTACCTCTCTGTATCCAGCCATACTGTCAGCTCAGCACTAATGTGTGAAGTTACAGGGATCCAACATCCAGTCTATTACGCGAGCAAAACCTTACTAGACACCGAGCAGCGCTACCTACCATTGGAAAAGCTCGCATTCGCCCTAGTAATGTCCTCGAGGAAACTGAAGCATTACTTCGAAGCTCATACGATCATCGTCCTTACATCACACCCCCTCAAGGCTGTCCTAAGGAAGGCGGATTTATCGGGCAGACTGTCTAAATGGTCAGTCGAGCTCGGTCGATTTGATATCCAATTTCAACCAAGGACAGCTATCAAGGGTCAAATCCTTGCTGATTTCATAGCTGAATTCACAGGCGAAGAACCCTTCGACCAGCCTAAGCCAACATAACAAAGCAACCAGGCTACAAGGGAAGGCTGGAAATTATTCGTTGACGGAGCCTCCAACTCAAAGGGGGCACGAGTAGGAATTGTTCTCATCACTCCAGAAAATACAGTCCTCGAGCAAGGAATACGGCTGGGATTTGCAGCCTCCAACAACGAAGCAGAATACGAAGCCTTGATAGCAGGTCTCTAAAGGGAGCAAACTCTGGGAGCAAAGCATTTGCAGGTATTCGGAGATTCGCAACTAGTTTCCAATCAGATAAGTGGAGACTATAACGCGAAGGACGAGAGAATGGCAACCTACCTCTCCTTGGTAAAAAACTTAATGACGAACTTTGAAGAGATCAACATCCAATAGTTTCCCAGGGGGCAAAACAGCCACGTTGATGCCTTAGTAACCCTGAGCTCGGCAGTTGACTCTAGCCTCAAAAGGATCATCCCTATCGATTTCCTCAGTTGCCCAAGCATTTACCCCAACTGCGAGCTGACAAAAGCAAAACCAATACTCCAATTGGAATCAGCCCCCAGCTGGATGGATCCCTTGAGAGATTATTTAAAGAACGGAACGCTCCCAGAAGATAAGAGAACTGCCCACCAGATAAGAGTCAAAGCTGCTCGCTTTCACTTATCCACAGGAGGCGACTTGTATAAAAGATCTTTCTCCGGCCCCTACCTTAGATGCGTCCACCCAGGCGATGTCAAAGCAGTGCTTCACGAGCTTCACGAAGGAATCTGTGGAAGTCACGTCGGAGGAAGGTCTCTAGCCTTTCGAGCAATGAAGGAAGGTTACTGGTGGCCATACATGCAAAAGGACTCCGCAGTATATGTCTGCAAATGCCTAAAATACCAACTTCACGCTCCCATGGTCCACTAGCCCGCCAGTGAATTAAAATCCCTGACCAGCCCCTAGCCCTTCGCCCAGTGGGGAATGGACATCGTGGGACCACTTCCCACCGCTGCCGGCAATCGCAAATACCTGTTGGTTGCAACTGATTACTTTACCAAGTGGATCGAGGCAGAACCACTAGCGAACATCCGAGATGCTGACATGATGAGGTTCATATGGAGAAATATAATCACTCGATTCGGGATCCCCAGAACCATCATCACTGATAATGGAACACAGTTCGAGAGTGGCCCTTTTCAGGACTTCTGCGATAAACACGGGATCAGGCACCACTTCAGCTCGGTGGCCTACCCTCAAAGCAACGGACAAGCTGAGGCTTCCAACAAGACAGTGATCGCTGGATTGAAGAAGCGGTTAGAGAGAGCCAAAGGCGCGTGGACAACCGAGCTACCGCATATCCTATGGGCGTACAGAACGACTCCTAGGCGAGCCACAGGAGAAACATCATTATCACTAGCATATGGTATGGAGGCGGTCATCCCACTAGAAGCAGGATTGCCTACAATGAAATCCGACCTTGTCGAGCAGGGTCAGAACGATCAGGCTTTGCTCGCCGAACTCGACCTGGCCGACGAGCGCAGAGAACTTGCCCTGGTAAAACTAGCAAGCTATCAGCAACAACTCACGAAGCACTACAACAAAAGGGTCAATCCGAGGAAATTCAAAGTTGGGGACTATGTTCTAATAAAGGTCCTGGGCAACACAGTGAAGCCATCAGACGGTAAACTGGGCCCGAACTGGGAAGGACCTTATAAGATAATTAGAGACGACCTGCGAGGTGCCTATCATTTGAAAACGATGGAGGGCAGAGAGATACCACGAGCATGGAACGCAGCTAATCTCAAGAAATTCTATTTTTAGGAGTTCTATTGTTAGATCTTTTATTGTACTCATTATGTGAAAGGGCAGTTCATTTCTCAATTCACCAATAAAAATCTCAGTTGATCACTCTCTAAAAAGTAACAATTACATCTTACTGCACATCCCTTTCAAATCACAGGCATAATGGTTGACACAGCAGGGGAACACCCCTCCTCAGGTCATCGTCATGAAGCATGACAGACCTCTTAGCATTGCCCATGGCAAAATATGAAGCCCTACATAGTATTCTTAGGCATCAAACCTACTTTGGTTGAACAAAATCCTGACCGGATGAAGACATCCAATACCAGGTGTGTCCTCGCCAATTGCCCTACTTAGGCCTAAGGGAGTGTGACGACACGACCTAAAAGGTAAAGGGAGGGCACAATGGTATTCTTAATACTGGACTGGGCGGACACTCACATGACAAAATAAAAAGGATTGTGAAGCTGCAAAAATATAAATGGATTAAATGAACACGTTTAGTCGGCAAAATCGCCCAAAACTCGAACTTTCCATTAATCTTTTATATTTACAAACAATAATAGTACATGTTTAGTCGGCGAAGCTCGCCCAAAGCATTTACAATTATTAAAAAACAAAATCTCAAGGAGGTGGAAGCCTTCGAGCAAGATAATTAGAAACTTTAGCTCTCCTTCCATCATCAGGAGCAGGAGCGAGCTCCTCCACGACCTCATTTGCGTCCAACTCCAATAGTTGCCGGGGAATAGCATCGATGGGGATCCATCGATCATCCTGCCTGAATGGATTGGGCATCAGAATAGAGGAGGACATCTCGTGTCGATACCACAACGTCGAGTTCCTCGGGACCTGCAGCTCTTTGAGAGCACTCAACCACCCCCTGATGAAGGAGAGCTCCTCGAACTCTGATAATCTTGTGGGAGAATCCAGCCAGCCCTGATCATAGCCATCAGACCACACTTGGCGAGGGCCCTTCTTGAATAGATGCCGCAGACGGGTAACGTCCCTCTGGAGCCCAGCAGCAGTCACATAAGCTCGCCGAACATCACCGCGCAGCTCCTCCATTTCCCTCTCACGCTGTTCCTCGGCTTCCCTATTCCTACCTCTGGCACTCCTACCAGCACGCGGGAGGGGAGGCCGAGCAGCTCGCGATGAAGAAGAGCCTTGTAGGACTGCCGAAACGATGCTCGGCGAGTGCTCCTTAAGCCTAAGGACTTCCCTCCTCAAGTCTTCATTTTCCTGCTGTAGGAACTCCCCAACCTGATTAATCTCGGTGGCCTCCAGCAACCTTGCTCTCAGTGCACTGACTTCTTCTTGCACCGAAGCACCAATTTCTTCCATCTCCTGGAGCCTGTCCTTCAACTTGGCCACTAGCTCGGACTGATCCTTATATTTCTAGTTCCTTGACTTAGCAAACCTACAAAGTCTAGCAAAGGCCCGGTGAACTGCAGGGCTTGCATTAGGACCGAGAGTCCTACCTAGTTGGGAGGTAACAGAAATATAATCATCCACATCAACCAACTACAAGTAAAAGAAAGGGAAAAGAAAGAGATCAACATAAACAAAAATGGAGTCTTTTCATTAATAAGGAACGAGGTTACATCAGATTGAAAAAGAAAAAATTACAAAGCAGCCCTATCAATTAGCAACCTCGGCTGGCCCGGAGGTGGATGGTCCCTTGTCTTTATCAGCATTAGCAGGAGCATTACCCTCTGCAGGGGTGTCCTCTTTCCTCTCGACCAAAGGAACATCAGTAGAAGTCGCCTGAGAGACAGGACCGGTGCCTTCAGCAGTTGGGACTGGGTCCTCATCGACGACTGGCTTTGGCCCTGGATCGTGCTCGTCAAAGAGGGGGGATGCAACGTCCACCCCAGCAGCCACGAGAGCCTTATTCCACCCTTTCTTAAAGTTCAGACGGCTGATATAGCCTATCTAAACCTCAGCGTCCTCATACGCAGCAGCCCAGCCAGAGTTGTACGAATCTTCCTTAAGAGTGGCTGCGTGGGCTTTCTCCGCCTCCAGTTGCTCGGCCAGAGCCCTGTTCTTCTCTGCAAGGTCTAGCTTGCTCGAGCACACCAGGTTATACGCCTTCCTCAGCTCGCCAAGCTCCCTGATCGCATCATCTCTCTCGCGAGAGAAGAATTAACAAGAGCCAAGTCAAATGAATCTCGAGCTGCATCAGCAGCCTTCAGATCGGCCTCCAGCTGAGACCCCCTGGCTACTAGGGCAGATTTTTGCTGCTCCAGCTCACCATTCCTTCTCACCAGCTCGTCGCGAGAGCGATAAAGCACAGCGAAGTCGGTCACAAACTGCAAAGAACAAGGAAGAGATCAAGAAGAAGAAACCATCAAAACTGGTTAAAAGAAATTGAGAATTAGAAGAGAACTTTACCAAGGCGAGCCTCTAGCTAGCCTGCAGAGCCAATTGATCGGACCCCAATGCGATCTGTCGATCTGCAGGAAAGACTGCTCTCTCGAGCAGCGCAGGGGCAAGCTGAGGAGAGGCGGCCACCGAAGCCCCCTCGGGCAAGTCAGACACTAGGACCAGGGTTTGGCCAGTTTTGGTCCTCAACTCCATCTTCCTCCTCTCCTCCTCTTTTTCTCTCTCCCTTCTCTTCCTTTCCTCCACTTTTTTCTTCTCTTCCACCTTCTTCCTCTCCTCCATCTTTTTCCTCTCTCTCTCCCTCGCCTGCTCCTCCTCTCTCTTCTTCTTCTCTTGCTCCTAAGAAGAAGGCCGAGAACCAGTAGCTATGGCCCCAGAGGCAATCTTCGGTTTCTTGGACCTCTGTGCAAGGAGCACATCATCAGCATCATCGTTATCTCTGATCAGATTCTTCCTGGGAGGCATCTCTTCATCAGAACTGCTGGTAGTGCTCGACGAGTCTTGAGCCTCAGAATCCCTCCTCAGATGAACTGCTACTGTCAGCACTCCCTGCACCCAAGTTACTCACAACGCCTTCAGGCTCACTCTCTGAGCTGCTCTCCTCTTCGTCCAACTGGATGGGCTCAGCCGAAGTCTCTACGGAAGAGTCAAAGTCTGGAACACTATCCACAGGTCGGGCTATGAAGCTGGAGCATGTGTTCTTATATTCAAGCAAAAAAGCGGCAGATCTGGGATGCTCGCCATCACCCAAGGGCTCTCTGATGTTCCAAGCTTTAACCAACTCAGAAATTCGGACCTCGCTGAGAGCAGGTTCCACGTTCTTTGACCTCGCTGTAAAAGAAAACGCAGAAAGGGGTTAGAAAATCCATAAATCAGCAAAGTTTAAAGCAACATTATCAATATCTACCTATATACTCTTCCCCATAAAAGGGAACAGTGAATCTTTCAGATCTTGACCCTTCAGATTGAGGAGAGAACTGCCAATTCCTAACAAGAAAACCATCCTGCCAGTAGTCCTTATGGGAATCAGGTAGATTCACTACCAATACCCTATCAGGGCTCCTAGCTTTGAGGTACATGACACCTGAACTAGTTCGAGAGAAGGAGTAACAAAAGCAGACCTCGGCAAGACCTAACCTAGTGTCGTACAATTGATTTATTCTATGCACGCCATTCACTATTTTCCATACATTGGGCGAACACTGTGCAGGTACAATACCAAAATAGCTAAAGAAATGCAGAAACAGATCATTAGGGGGAAAGGTAAGTCCCCCCTGGGAGAGCAACAAAACGTGAATCCAATGTGCATCCTCTATATCCCTAACGTTCCTAGGAGGCGAGGCACAACACTCAATCTCTACCCACTCAGGAATGTTATAGAATTTTCTAAACTCCGTGAATGACCTATTTCCAATTTCGCCATTGGAAAAATACAAGAAAAACTACAAACCAAAGAGAAAATACAAAGAGCACGAGAGACTTACAAGACAGAAGATTAGGTCAAATGGCGAAGAAGCAACGAGAGTAGAGATCGAAAGCAGAAGGTACAAAGTGCAAGAGTGCTCAGAAGATAGAAGATTGCTGAAAAAGCTGAAGCGACGAAGAGAAATGTGCCTTATCCCAGCAAGCCTTCAATTCTAATCATAGCGCATGGATAGCGAAGCGGGTGCCGCCAAAGCAACTTCACAGTTTTCAAAGGGCCTATCATTTAAATTCATTGGACCCATAAATGTGTCCCAACAAATTTAGGGGCAATTGTAGGTACCCAGAATTTGGGACCATGGGCCTGGACGAGTAGCCCAGTTCTGGCGGCCCAATATCCAGGCCCTCTATCTTTCATATTGGCCCGGTCTCTCCCCACGATCCCATGAAGAGAAGTTATAAGGGCGCACAACCCCATGAAGGGAAAGGATAGGGAAGAGGGCTAATATGAAGGAACCCATCATCTCCACTAACTAGCATACACATGTATAAATTAAACCCTGGGTCCGGGGCAAAGGACAAGTTGTATTCTCTGTACTTATTCTTCAGAATATAGAGAAATAACACTGACTGCACCACCGTGGACGTAGGCACATCTTTGCTGAACCACGTACACCTGTTGTTGTGTGATTGGCATTTTATTTATCTTTTCCTGGTTATTACCTCTTTCACATTTACTTGTGTTGCATAATAATTGTCACCACAGTATTTAAATCCTTAAAAGTAATTAAGGTGTGAATTATATATTAAGTAAGAGAATACTTATAAGTATTAGTATTGTAAGTTTGCGAATACTTAGATACAATTACGAATGGGAACATTCGGGGTTATTGGCTATCGCTATGAGAGTTTGGCAATTATAGCCATATGTACTGAGAGATGATATAGATTATATATACGACGTTGTTACTGTATATATAATATGATATGAACAAATATATCTGTGTGTGATTGGTATATTTATACTTTAGAGGCTAGTTCCACAGGCTTTCCTTTGGCGTAGAGTTGGACATCCAAATTATATATTTTTCTCTAGTGCGATCCAGGGGGGTTACGCGATGTGGGTAAATCCCCTGGCTTGAGGAGCAGGGAAAGTATATCCCCAGGTCATATCGTCCCGCGTTCAAGTGCGATGTGTGTACTCCACTTGCAGGGGGAACATGACCGCCTCCATCGTTGTGTATTTTTACCATGACCATGAGTAAGTCTGGCTTAGTACCGTGGTTGAGTGAGTAAACCCGGATTTTGATTGGCACTATGAGACTTCATCCTCGAGTTATAGTTCAGAGGGATGGTTATTATACTTATGACTGTGATAGGTATAAGTATACTTATTGCGTATAGTATATTGCTTGTATACGAAGATGAGATATCATATAAAGTAAGCATGTATAAAATGAGAAGAATGAAGTAGAGTTATTCCCCTTCCGGTAGATTTATATCCGAATTTAGATGAATATGAACCATAGGTTCTAGTGCGAACTATATGTATATATATATATATATATATATATATATGAGTTTTTATATACGCGTTATGTTCTGAGGGCCTAATGAATCTCGACGATCAACATTCCTAGGTAGTAGTGTATCAGGGAGGTTCCTTGTTTGGATTTCGCTTCGCGAGACACCCCACGCACGAAACTTAGTGCAGTGTTGGGACTGGGGAAAAGTTTAGTCCTTAGTACTCGGGTTTGTGAGGACTTGTAGAAGATGGGGGAAATAGATTAGTTAGGCAGGGTAGCTTAACTAGGTTGTATAAAAGGTACGCGATAGGTGTGCACTATTAGAAGAAGGGTGAGGGGTATATCATGAGAGTGCGATACCAATTTAAATATGAGAGATTTCATATTTTAAAAATATGGCATTTATACACTTGCTAAATATTTTGAAACTCGGGCTCTGACCCGTTTCTCTATTTTCCTCTTGCTATATATGTATATATTTTTAGGTGTCCAGACACAAGGACGCCTGGATGATGATTCCTTCGAGTCAGACATTTGCTGCAGCAGCTGTGGATGCATGCAGGTTTATTTTAGATGCTTATATACTTGAGATCTAGATAGGAGGTATTGTAGAAACATTCGGGCCGATAGCCCAATTGTATTCATTTATTCTTTTACCTCATTTTGGTGCGGAATTCGATTTGGTTTTATTATGTTAAACCGAGTGTTCAATTATTTTTATTTCATTTCAGTTTTGTATATATAAACTGTTTGATTGTTCTACTTGATTATTTTGATTAATAATAGTAGTTAAATAAAATTTTGACAGCAGCCTAATAGGTTATTAGTAATTAAATTAGTTTTCGACAGTGATGCTGAGAATGAACCCTATGAGGCTCTTGTTTTAATTTGGTATAGGATTGATCACCCGGTATTTTATTAGGAGGAGTGTCACAAGTGGTAAACCCATACTTAACACAAGAATTTGTTGAAAATAGGATTTTTAATGATTAAATAAGTATTTTCTAGTACGATGAATGCGTGTGTTGAAATGGTGATTTTTAATGAAAATACTAAAGTGTGTGACTGGAAAAAATTTCAGTAAAGGAAAGGTTTTTGATAAATTAAGTGAAATGGTTTAAAGTGTTGAACTGAGTATGTTAAACAAGTGGGAAATTGCTAAATGTGAGTAAAGAAAACCCTTAATAAGATTAAGGTTAATTAATCTGGGCAAGTGAGGTTTTCGGAAGTAAAATAGTTAATGCATTGGCATGTGTATTTTCCAAAGGTATACGCATGTAGATATATACATATTTTCATATGAATGTGGTAGTAGCGTGTGAATATTCCTTTCTTCCGTTCGTTTCTATACTGCTTGTATAAATCCCACTGGGCATAGGCTCACATCCCCACTTTGTCACGGCAGGTTGAGAGCAGTTCCATATTTGAGGGTATTTTACAGGTAAGTATATTTTATTTATGTTTACGTTAGTAACTCTGTTTACTTGGACTTAGGGGTGCTCCCCATGGGTCCCTCACGTAGTTCATCTCGAAATTGGAATCGCATGCTAACAAGTGAAATGTTAATTAAAATAAAACTGGACTAGCAACATTATTTAGGTTGTTTCATTGCACTTCACACATAACGTCCAATTCAGATCGTGTTGACTCACGGGTGACCCATAAATCCAGGTCGGGTCGTTACAAGGTTTCCTGCAGAAATGTGAGATTGATTATAATGAAACATACTCCCCCGTTATGGATGGCATAACTTTCAGATATCTGATTAGTTTAGCGGTCTCTGAAAATCTTGATATAAGACTCATGGATGTTGTGACCGCTTATTTATACGGGGACTTAGACACGAAAATTATCAAAAAAATTATGAAGGGTTTGCTTTGCCAGAAGAAAATTCAAGAAGTACGTACTCAATTCGACTAAGACGATCATTATATGGCTTAAAGCAATTCGAAAGGTGTGGTACAACTGTATTAGTGAATACTTGTCTAAACAAGGGTATGAAAATAATCTAATTTGCCCACGCGTCTTTATAAAGAAATCCCCAATGGGATTTGCGATAGTAGCAGTTTGTGTGGATGATATAAATTTAATCGAGATACCAGAAGATCTCGAGAAAACTGCTAACTATTTGAAGAGGGAATTTGAGATGAAAGACCTCGAGAAAACTAAAATTTGTCTCAGCCTACAGATCAAGAGAAATTCTAGTGGAATTCTTATCCATCAGTCTAATTATACTCAAAAAGTCTAATTATACTAAAAAAGTCTTGAAAAGATTTGGTATGGACATATCACATCCACTAAGTGCACCCATGGTCGTCCGATCTTCAGATATAAAAAAAAGATCCATACCATCCTAAAGACGATGATGAGGAAATATTGGGTCCAGAAATACCCTATTTAAGTGCAATTGGTGCATTATTATACTTGGCACAATGCACTAGATCGGATATTTCATTCTTTGTCAACTTGCTTGCTAGATATAGTTCTGAACCAACAAAATGGAATTGGATTGGGATTAAGCATATCCTAAGATATCTACGAGGAATAACTGACATAGGTAATAGACAGGGGTTTTGTCGTGGCGCGAGAGTCGCCTACGCACCGATCGTTTTATGTTCGGCTCACCACTCTATAAAAAAACCTAAACTATGACTACACTCTTTTAAGGGAGTATAGCGGCTAGTCCAGGTATCGAATCCAGAAAGACAAGTTGCTAGAATTTAAATGGTTTATTACTTCTAAATAAAAGTGTAAAAGGTATTGCTAACAAAAAGTGAAAGATTAATAAGGAAAATATTATACTAGGCGAGTGTATTTAAACTGAAATTAACAAAAGAATAAAAACTATAGGTTGCGTCGAATATCCCTCACCCCCAGTTAATTAGCATAAAATGGTTACATGGGTTCAGGAGTTATTAAAATTGCGTCTCGTTTCATCAATTAATTAAATTAAGAGTTGTCACACCCCTAAATTCGCATAAAAGACTAATAAGTTTTTGGCGTCAACAAATACCCCAGAAATTTAGCACGAAAGGTCGTAAATACGGTGCATACATGATATATCCCATTAAATCTCCTAGGCGTAATAACTAGGACAACATACTCGAAATAAATACGTAAACTCCATCACCAAAACAAAGCGACACGTCAACCCTAGGTGAGTTCAATCCGACACAACCTAAACTAAATTAGCCACTACATATAACAAATGACATTAATTAAAACAACTAATTAATTAAAACAACTAATTAAATTAACACTAAAATTATCTAGGCAAGGAAATAAATGGAAAGCAATAAATAAAAGGGACAAAGCAAGAAATAAGAGAGAAGAAGACAATGAAAAGTATCCACTTACATTAATGGGTGTCAAACCAAGAAGAAAATGGAAGAGAGGGTCAAGTTCCACAAAAAACCACAAATGAGCTCTCAAACCCAAAGTCTAAACTAAATTAAAATGAAGATAATGAGATCTTTTCCAAAAATAAACTAAGCTTAGTATTTATACTAAGTTATAATAAGGAATAAAAAGAAAAAGAAAAAAAAAAAGATAAGCCTCTTAATTAAGAGATAAAAGAACAAGAAAAAATAAATAAAAATAAAATAGGGAAAAGTTGGCAAAAAATCGGAGGAAACAGAAAATCGGTCGACCGCGCCAAAGGGGGAGGCAACATTGGAAAATTCTCACGACAAAAACCCAATCAGCGGTCGACCGCTGGAGCGTGGCCGATCGACCGCGCGCAGCAGATCTAGCCACGCATTTCCCATATCAAACCGAGACCTCTATAGCTGTCAATGGCCAAGGCTTGCTCTGTCAAAGACCAGCCACAATCGGAATCAATCGAGGACCCGCCGCCATGAGCGCAATCTGAACCCGAGATCAGCAGCATCAAAGACTCATATCCACGCTGCCTTTAATGGCCAAAACCCAAAAGATGAAAACCCACCATTTTTTCCCAAAGACCCATCTCCATGGTTGTATAGACAAGGACCCATTTCGGGTTAAATCCGAGACCCAGTCAACCCGTGCAAAACGTCGAACCATTTTCGTGTTCCAATTTGTACTCCACATGGCCAAACCAAAAACCTGAGCAAAATCCCAAATCGCTAATGGAGTTTGTTGCCAAAATCGTGTTAGGGACAAGGATGTAATTTATGAAATTGTTAATTAAGAAGAAAAGGGACACAAGGGGAATTATATAAATTGTTATTTTTCTTTTAATTCTTCCTCCGATTAAGGGTCCCTGTTACCTTCGTTCGGACTCCGATTCGATCACCGTTAACGTCCACATGAATATTAGCCCGAGTCCTACAACTTTCGTGAATACTTCGGGCAAAAATCCCGAAGTGTGAAATTACAAAAATACCTCTGAACGTGCGGATCGCGACGAAATTATACCAGAACGCGCCCAAACTTCACACTAAGCACCGTAATACCTATAAATGATCTGTAATGTCTTAAATAACATGTTAGGACATAAAACGGAGGTTGTATAATTAACGAGCATAATTATAGCAATTACAGTACCCGAGGGGACTTAAAAATGAATAAATTAACAGGTGAAAAATGCAATATTCGTGATGTATCAATGGGCTTATATTATTCTAATAATTCTAATGGTTCTGAGTTAGTAGGTTATGCAGATTCTGAATACCTCTTTGATCCTCATAAGGGTCGATCACATACAAGTTATGTATTTCTTTGTGGTGATACTGCTATTTCTTGGCGCTCTACTAAACAAACTTTAGTAGCAATTTCCTCTAACCACTCTGAAATTTTAGCCTTTCATGAAGCAAGTCGTGAATGTGTATGGCTGAGATCTTTAATTCAACATGTTCGTAGTTCATTTTAATTGTCTTCCATTACAGATGTTCCCAGTATCATATATGAAGATAATGCAACATGCATATCCTAAATTCAGGAAGGCTTGATCAAATGAGACAAAACTAAGCACGTTTCACCAAGTTTTTCTTCACTCATGAGCTTCAAAACAAAAATGAAATCAAAGTCAAGCAAGTGAGTTCAACTGAAAATCTAGCTGATATGTCTACCAAGTCTCTTCCAAAAGTAACGTTCCAGAATCTTGTGCATGTGATTGGACTGCAGAGACTTCATCAACAGTCAATTTGAGCCAGGGGGAGATCCTTTTTCATAGGGAGAATAAAAAAGAATGCTCTTTTAGGACATAAGTGCGCTGTACTCTTTTTCCTTTAACTTGGTTTTCCCATTGGGTTTTTCTAGTAAAGGTTTTAACGAGGCAACATTAAGCACGCCCAACACTAATTCGACGATAACAAAAGTTGTATTTTTTTCCTTCACTTTGGTCTTTTCCCATTGGGTTTTCCTTAGTAAGGTTTTAATGAGGCAACAATCATTAAATGGTGGATATGGTGTATATCTAAGGGGAAGTGTTAAATAATGTGGCTTTTGGCTTTCGGCTGGATGTTCACTCACATTCTTGTCTTTTGGAATACCTCACTATGTCCTATAAATAAGAGGATCCTCATATGATTTTGTACAACAATTACATCCAATTTTATTAAGAAATAAAATGTTCTCTCTTTCTCTCTCTCTCTAAAATTCTCTCCATATTATAACATTATAAAAGTTTTCAAGTTGGGCGCGATTACAAACATATTTAGTCAAAGGCCCTTTGCACGTGTTTATAATAGTTAAGTTTTCAAAAGTTACTTTTGCATGGTCACCGGATAATAACAAGTTGCAAAATGCATGTGATTAGAATGCGAAGTCACGTGTCAAATACCGCTTTGGATTCAGTGATCATTTCAATTATGATATCTAAAAGATTATCTCGGCGATTTGAAGCTAGTTATATGTCATAACAGATCTTCTTATATACATAACTCTTCTTCATTTTTCGGTATCACGTTTTTATTAAGGCTCTTATCATTTGAATCTTGATACTTCAGTCATGTTTAACAAATTAACTACGGAAAATAATTTTGTAACATGTGTTGTCAAGCATGGTAAATTGAGTGTTGTTATGGTGATATCTATAGTGTGTTTGTACAAGGATTTTATTGAAAAATCCTTGTGAAATGGGAGAAGTTTAGATAAAATCATTTTATATGAGTTATGGAGTCACGGGTAATCCATGTTGTATGCTAGACGATGAGACTGATATGGAGAAAATGCCTGGGTATATATGCCCCAATGGTTTGGATTGGGTTGATATAATCGTGAGTCTTGAAAGGCATAACTCTGATTCAGAATCTGATAAAGCTTATAGCTCTTCTGACAATGACTTACGGTATGTTGAAATTAATAGAGAAATGCAATCCAACTGCAATGCGTTATAGAATATGATATTAATGTCAGCGGGATAGACTTATTTAATTATAAGAGTTGGTCAGACATTTAAAGGTGGTGCAAGGCAATTCTTTATGGATTTTTACAAGTAGGTTGTTGAAGTTGGTTTTGACTTTGATTATTTAAAGAATGAACATACTAGAGTGATTGCACAGTGGTCAATGAAAGTTATAATCGGTTGTAAATTCCGAATTCACACTTCAATTGAATAATGTAATGTTTTTTTTGTTACAAGGACTTTCAATTGCGATCATACGTGTGGTTATATTGTGCGCATTAGAAATAATCGTAGGGCTACATCAGAGCTAGTTTCAGAGTTGATTCTGGATGAGACATGTTCAAAACCTTTAACTAAACCTTGCAATATAATTAAGATGTTAAATTCAAATTATGGAATATAAATGGCATATCATTCTATTTAGCTGTGTGTTGAAAATATAGGGGCGCAGTTATATAGTGATGTATGTCTTTCATTTGATGTGAGGTGGACCCCTTACTCTCGAAATCGGAGCTCTCCTCGGATGTAGCCGATGGCACTATGTAGGAACTTGTCGACTTCCTCACAAAGTTGGACACTGACGCCATCTAGTCCTGAATGTCCCACAACCAGGTCGTCGATACGCGGATATTCTGGAAAAGAACCAAATCACCAATGGAAAGTTAATCGGTAATGAGAAGAAGAAAATTAGAAAACAGAAATATAAAAAAAGAAGATAAGTCATGCATTCGTCTAACTATGCATGGGGTGGTGGTGGTGAGGCATTGATACCCCCTCCCCACTGCGCACCCGAATATGACAAGAAGGGGTGGAAATATGGTGGAAAAAACCCTCCTCCCCTACCGTTGTCGAACGTCCCCCCATGCTATGGGCCGACGCCGCTGGTCCGCTGATACCCCTCCTAGATCCCGCTGCAGGAGGAAGCATATTCTCCACATCATTGATACACTACGACTTCAACCAGCTGGTCGCGAAGTCCAGGTAGTCATACCTTGCCGTCATGTAAGTATAGTGCGTGTAAGGCTCACCCTCTATAGCTACGCCCTCGCCTCGTCAGATATTTCCTTCACCCACCTCATATATTCCAAGGTCATCGACGGTGGGACCTTCACCTCACCTTCCATCACATGCCTCACAACCCTCTCTCCTAGGTACCATACGTATCCAAACTCATGCACCAATAACCTCCTCATCTCGGCACAGATGCCCGTGATACCCGCCACCCTCGAAGACAAACGTCATGGGTAGAAGGTCACATGTTTCCCCAATAAGAGTCAATAATCTACCAAAGTGCAAAACAAAGTATTGAAACCAAAGAAAAGATAGAAGGAAAAGCCTGACCTGATTGCTCGTCAGGGCGTTCAACACTTCCCTCACATCCTTCAAAGACAAGGATTGGTTCGATTGCCTGTACGACTTCCTCCAACTGTACATATGGGAGAAATCCCCAAGCTCACTCGCCTTCAGGGATATCAACCCGATGTTGTGCCCAATCAATTCATAAAACTATGTCTATAGAAAGCAATGTAAGAAGTTAAAAAGAATGAAAATGGAAAGACAAAAAGGAAATAAAAGGAAATTGAATCTAAAGATTACCTCCAGAAGATACATGGGACCCATTAAAGTCTGTCGGTAACACCAAATGAAATCATCTAAAGAAGCATAGAGGGGCGCCAATATAAATCTCACCTAGTCGTACAGGTGGATCTCTGAGATTATCCTTAGGAGCGGAAGAAACCACAGGTGAACAACATCACCGCTTGTCACCATCACAAACCCTCCCAACAGAAGCAGAATAAATAAGCGGGACACTTGCCTCACATGCCACCCATGAGTCTCATAAATCCTCCTAAACAATAAGGTCTCCTTCAGCACTGATATGCATATAGAATTCTCCAACACAATCCTCCCTATATCACCCAAGAGTGATCGCAATGCCACCTTAGAAATGCTCAGGGTTCGATCCACCACTATCTGATAGCCCTCATACTCCAGCCCCATCAACTGATGAGCATCCAGGGGAGTGACAATCATCTCCCCAATGGCCAAATGGAATATATGGGTAGTGTCCCACCATCTGTTTGTAATACCCAGTATTTTTATGGCTTTTAAATTTAGGGATTTATTAAATTTAATTGAGATAGATTAATTTAATATTAATTCGGAAATCTGTTTTAAATATTTACTAGTGTGATGAGAGTTAGTAATTATTGAAAAATTATTGATTTGTTAAATATTACTTATTGAGTAGAGTAATATGTAGAATTGAATTTATTAAAATTGTCACGAGGGAATATTATGACAATTATGGAAATTAAGTCAGGATGCGCCTGTGTCGTTTCGGGATTAAATTATTATTAGTAAAAGTGAATAAATTATAAGTCGCCCGCATGGACTTTTTGAGTGCGCCGATGTGTTCGGAAGGGTCGAGATAGTCAAAATAATGTACCCGGGGGTTTAGTTCAGGTCTCGGGGCATTTTTAAGCCTAATTGACATCCCGGGAGGGTATTATAGACATTTTACATTTTTGGGCAACTAAACCCACGAATTTCCTAAGGATATATCAACCTTAAGGAGTTGTCTTCTAGGGTTAACGAACAGAAAACCCAAGAACGACCATTAGAGAAGGATTTGGAGAGCTTTCCAAGCAACTCAAGGCCAAAGACTCACCCGTTTGCACTGCCACCACCACCAAAGCGTAGATCGCGCGACGAGGAACACAACCATACCTCTTTCGTCCAAAAATCATAAACTTAAATCCCAGGCAAGTATCTATCTTGATTTTATTTTAGTTATTGTTTCATCCATGTTAGTTTAGGATTGTTATACACATGTTCCATAGAAGAATTTGTGAAATTTGAGGATTTAATCACATGTTTTGGTGGAAATAATTATCTTCTGGACATCCCAATCGTACGTAGAGGATAACCCATGAATTGGTATGAGATTAGAAGAATAAAATCTGGAAAAGATATTTAAAATAATGGAAGTTTTATGAAAATTAATGTTCTTGATAGTTAATACAAATTGACCATTTAATTCCATTCTGTTGAAGAAATTATACATGTCTTACGTAGAAATTCATGCATATATGTATATAAAACCAGTATTAACCTTATTTGGGAGTTTTGTAATTTAAATGGAATTTTAGAGAAGATTATTGGTTGAAACCCGTAGGTTAAAATTACAGTTTCTGGGCAAGAACTGCTTCAATCGATGGATCGACCCCATTCCCTCGATCGATCGACCCCTTCTGAAAACATCATATTTTCCCCCTTTTTCTTTAATCCGATTTAATTATGTAGGAACCCTTGCTTATTATTTATAGAATATGAGGAGTCATGAGGAATACCAGTAGGGTCTAAATAAACCCCGTTGAATGAAATTTAATATGGGACGAAGTAGTGGGTTAAGGGGGAATTTCGGTACACATTAGAGATTGTGAGTAAATTCATTAATGAATCGAGGGACTCGTGAAAGACTTAGGCCGGAAGGTTAAAGATGGTATACCTACTAAAATTATACTTAGTGAGATAGAATATTTCGAGAGATGAGAAGTAAGTATGAAATAAATTATATATGAGAATAAAAATAGATGAATCCGTTATGCAAGATAATTGAGTAAATTGTGCTAAGAACGGATAATTTTAATTATGGGTCGTGGGCGCACCTACTTTAGAAAATGTGAATATTTATATATATGACTGTGTGACTGTGCATTTATTATGTATTTGTGTAAAAATAATACCCGGGCTACTTGCTACCACGGAGGTTTTCGCGTCGGGACAGTCTTATCTCGATTGGACCTTTATGGGGGATATTGACTCTTACCCTAGAAGATAGTATCTTCGATACAGGCTTTCTGAAAATGATAGTTAGATGTTCTAAGAGACGTGATGGTATGTGCTGACCTCTTAGGACCTGGAACTATGCTTCGCCTCCATTTGTTTGTGTATTGTGTTAATACAGTTCGAGAGTGATTCTGAACTAGTATTTCCCTTAGTTTGAGTGATACGAGGACTTGATAGCAGAGCATGCCGGCACCATAGATTTTAAGTGGGGTGCCGTTAGTATATATATTATATGTGTGACTAATATATATACGTATATTTATATGGGAACTTTCTACTGTGCTTATAAGTATATAAGTAATGAATAAATGCTTCAACTTTCTTATAAGTGATCGAGAACTTTATAACGGTAATGAGTTGTCCTAAATAACGTAAGAAATCTTAAAGAGAATGATTTTTCTAAAGTAAATATCATAACCTTACTTTTCACATGATAAAACCTTATGGAGAATAAGTTAGAGAAACCTATGAGATTTATTAGTACGATAGGCGTGCACACTAGATGAGAGGTGAGAATTCTCAAGAGAGTGTCGCACACTAACATGGTTGTTGCTTTAGCCGGTAAGCATTTTAAATACTTGCTAAACTATTTTTAAACTGTTTTACACTCGGGCTCTGACCCGTTTCCTGTTATTTCTTTTCTCTTGTATATATATATGTATATTGAAGGTGCCCAGCCACAAGGGGCGTCATGCTTAGATTCATTAGAACGGACGCGCTGCAGCTTATGTGGGAGTTGCAGGCCATTGCTTAGATGACCTCGTTGTTGACTCTACTCTTATTTTAGTTATGATTAGTTAGGGCATGTATTGCCCGTTTTCCTATTCAGTTGGATTTGTCAGAGATTTACGTTCATTTATATTTCCAGTATTCGGTACTCTTTGGGATTTAATTATTGTCAGAATGGTTTCATTTATAGTTTAAACTCGTTTGGTTTATTTAGATGTTTTAAATTCTTGTGTGCTATTATCCCTCCTTGGTATGTGTGAATTCTTAAATTGTTAATTATTAAAAAGGTTTTCATATCTCGATTTAAATAGAATGGAAATAAGGTTTTAAATTGTTTTGACACTTAGCTTAATTATTTAGGGTGCTTAAATTGGAAATTTATTTTACGACAGTGATGCTAAGAATGAACCAACTGTTCACCTTGATTTTTAATTTAATAAAGGACTGATCACCCGGTATTTAATTAGGCGGGGTGTCACACTCTTGCCCAAGGCGTATAGTACTCTTGTGCAACACGGTGTCTCATCCATTGTCCCCGCCAAAGGGCCGAATCTGGTAGCCTCTAGCATCAACCGAATAGTCGTAAGAAGGTGTTCCCACACTTCCTTCATCCCAGTCGACCCACGGGAGGGAATGCTCGACAATGCTGTGTCAACTTGCATAAAAGCCAAGAAAACCCTTGAAAAAGAGAAAATGGATAAGAAAAAAAAGAAAAAGAGAAAATGGAAACACTGAACAAACACTTATATAGCCATTAGGGTTCTTCATCCTCGCGGAGCGATGATGTGTTGGATCTCACAACAAGACCCTCTCATTAAGAATAGGCTCAAAGTTATCATAAACATTCTCATTCCCCAGTACCAGCAATGCAATAGCGCGTCATTCTAAGTCCTCCCAGTCATTGGTTGCCATCCAGTTATTATCTAAGGTGCCCTCTATGAGTTCTTTTGAGAAAATAGACTCGAAAGAGATTGCTAGAGAGAGAAAGTAAGAGATTCACTCGAATGAAGGTGCGAAAAAAATGAGGAAAGTCACCCCCTTTTTATAAGGGACTAAAGGGTATGCTGATCAGTAGTTCCCTGGACCTGCCTCTCGAAAGTGACCTTTCACCTCCCCCAAGAAACCCAGTAGTCCATGCCATATGCCAATAGGCACCCCTTTGCCTATTCCTATCGACAGTCCCCTCAAAATTTCGATATAAAAATTCCAAAAATTGCCCAAAAAATTCCTGAAAAGTCATCGTATGGTCGAATGCATCACAACTCCGAGAAAACTCATTAAGAAGGATCAAAACACTTGAAAATATCTCATCACCAGCACAATCCCCAGCAGGATCAGGAGCAAAATGCATTAGCACTTACAAAATTCTACTCCCCAGTAGAACCCAAAAATATAAGTGCGCCTGCACTTGCAATACCAACACCCTCCCCAACAGAGTTAAAATTGAAGAACACTCCTCGTGAACAACTCTTTAGGTCTGCAAAACCGACCTCGACCCTCTAAATTGGTCATCCCAACCTTTTAGGTCTGTAAAATTGACCTAAGTCTGCAGAATCGACTTCGACTCTCTGAATCGGTCGTCTCAACTCTTAGGTTCCTAGAACTGACCTCGACCCTTTGAATTGGTCATCCCAACCTTTTAGGTCTGAAAAATTAACCTAGGTTCATAAAATGTACATTGACCTCTGAATTAGTCATTTTAACCCTTTAGGTCCCCAAAATTGACCTAGGGCCACATAATCGACCCCGACCCTCTGAATCGATCATCTCAACTCTTTAGGTCCACAAAACTGACCTCAACCTTCTGAATCGGTCATGCCAACCTTTTAAGTATACAAAATTGACCTAAATCCACAGAATGGACCTTGACCCTCACAATCAGTCATTTCAACCTTTTAGGCTCGCAGAATTGACCTAGGTTCGTAGAATCAACCTTGACCCTCGGAATCGGTCATCTCAATTCTTTAGGTCCGCATAATCAACCCCGACCCTTGAAATTGGCCATTTAAACTCTTTAGGTCCTCACAATCGACCTCAACCCTCTAAATCGTTCATTTCAACTATTTAGGTCCACATAACAGACCTAGGTCTGTAGAATCGGCCTCAACCCTCTGAATCGGTCATCTCAACTTTTTAGATCCACAAAATCGACCTCAACCCTCTGAATCGTTCATCTCAACTCTATAGGTTCGCAGAACCGACCTCGATCATCTAAATCACTCACCTTGACTCTCTAGGTCTGAAGAATCGACCTCGACCCTTTAAACCAACCATCTTATAACCCCAGTATGGTCCCCCATGCCTTAAAAATTGATGATGTGTCTATGTTTCGATGACCTCCGTGTAATACCCCATGTTTCTGCGTATTTGGAATTTAATTAATTCGATAATAAATTTGTTCTATTTTAAATTGCACGAGTGACGTAGTTTAATAGAATTACATAAGAGTGTGGGTATTAAACATTAATCGAGAGAGATATAATGATTAATATTATGTGTTAAATTTACTAAGTGGATAGTAAATAACTTATGGAAATTATTACGCGTCATAGTGAGTGATATTGGCGTAATTGGATTTTATCTCAACCGGGAGTCGCATGTAGACTAAATTGAGGATGAGATAGGATATTTATTGGGAGTGACTCGAGGTCACGGGTGGCTCCGAAAGGGTTGAAGTAGTCAAAATATTATACTCGGGGTGTTGATTAGGTTTCGAGGAAATTTTAGGCTAAATCGGCACCGTATGAGGGTATTTTAGCGTTTCGGTAGCCTAGGGTTGAGGGAGATACGAATTTCCTAACCTTATATAAGATGGTAGATAGAAGAGTCTAGGATTAAGAGATTAGAAAACCTATAAAGGCCACTAGAGAAAGAGGAGAAGTTATTCTTGAAGCCTAAGAGAGAGTTCTTGAGAAATTCATGTGTGTTCTTGCACCACAATCAACCTTGGAGTGAGGATTGGAAGAGAAGACAATCTACCCATCACCTAAATTACGAAATCAGATCATCTAATCTAAGGCAAGTGCTTATTTACAATTCTTTTTGAAGTTATAATGCCCATGTGGTTAGGGTTTCAAAATATATTGAATAAATTAATGTTCTTAGAAGAAAAGAATGATTAGAACTCATGTTTTGGGTAGGAATTGCATGTAGTATGATTCAACATCTGTAGAGGATAAGAAATCAGAGGATATGGGATAATCACCACGAATGAAATCTGGGTTTTATATTGTATATGAATGAAGAACATAAAAATTTAGGTTTTTTTATGAATAGGTGATTTGGTCAGTTCTTTAATAGAAAGCGTAATGTTTTGATGTTAAAATCACGTTAGAAATTATACTATTGCATGTATATAACGTTTGGGACAATTGTTTTTGAGTTTGATGAAGAATCATGAGAGTTGTGTGAAAATGGAGAAAAATGCATAAACCAAACGAAGAAGATGGCCTGCTACAAAACGAATCGATTCGGCCCAAGGGCGAATCGATTCAGTTTGCCCCAAAATGCCTATTTTTCCCTTTTTAAGCCTAGAGCTCCTATATTTTTGTCGGGGAAACTTTTGGAACTTTTTAAAAATATAATGAGAGATTTGTTATATTATAGTAGGCTTGTGATGGGATTATGACTTAGTCTTAATAAGGGAATTAAGGCGAGGATTCAATATACTTAAGATGTGGCGTAATTAATTCTAGAGAATGAGAATGAGTTATGGGCAATTCAAATAAGTTTATTCTCTAAACTAGTAGGTTATGAATGAGTTAACTACCTAAGCGATGTAAGCGGTAACTAGGACCCTTAGAGTAGAGACTAATACTCGGGTTAATCCGACAGTGATAATAATCGTAATATGATAGTATGGTGAGTATTCGAGAGATAAATACTACGTACGAAGTATAATGATTAGTTTGTGTGTATACCTACTGAATAAATGAATATATAGGTTACGTGTATACCTATTATGTGATTTATGTTAAATGTTAACATACCTACGCTGCTTACTATTATGGAGGTTCTCACGCAGTGGGAAATCCCACATTGACGATTCCAGTGAGGTCTGAATTTGTGCCCCAGAACATAGAACTTAGGGCGATTCACTATGTGCCATATATTAGTGGGAATGGCAGGTCGTTTGGGTATTGCGTAGCCCAAAGGCTTAGAACTATGCCCGCCTCCATTGTTTGATATTTGATTTTGGGTTTAAGGAGACATGCCGAATCGAGAGTCCATATTTTAGTACGAGAGGTACATGGACGGATAGCAAAGTATGCCTATTTTCACGGTGGTCAATTAAGAGACAATGTAATTATATATTAGTGAGATAAATATATATACTAGTTTGAATAATTCTACTTACGTGTGACAGTGGACAGTTAGATAATATGTATCTAAATAATGAATTAAGTAGTGAAACTTAATTAAATGATTAATTGATAACATATGTGAAATGTTAATTTCAACCTTTATAACGAACGAGAAACGTTAGCTATCGGATTGCGTGCTGCATGGGCGGTACAAGGATTTAAACGTGTCGTAAGTTAGTTAGATAAGTATGTCTAGTTAGCATGGGAAGTGAAACTAGGTGGTCTAAGTAGAAGACGTTAGGTGTGCACTATAGTTGAGAGGTGAGGAAACTTAAGAGAGTGTACGTGAACCTAGCATGTGTATCTAATAACTGATTTTTGAATTCTGATAAATATTTGATAAGTGTTTTCAAAATGTTTTTGGGTTCTAACCCTTGCTGCAAATATTTTCAAAACCTTTTAGGTGTCCAGCCACAGGGATGCCAGACTTGATTATCTATTCCAGGGATGCGTAGATGCATCATATGTGGATGCATATAGGATTTGTACCAGATGCTTCAGTCGCTCATTCCTAGTTTAGGATTTCTTTATCTCAATATTTCATTTTGGGCGTGTTTCCCCTTCAGTACTTATTCAGTTATTCAGTTCATTTTTATATTCAAATTTATTTATTATCTGTTGGATTTATTACTTGGGATTTGGATTTATAGCCGATGGTTTATTCGGCAAGGCATTTATTTATTTACTCCTTGTGATGGTTTAGACTACATTAATTGTGCGAATGTTTTAATTTAGTTTTCCACATATTATTATCAATTGTTTAATGAAAGATAAAATTTGGCACCGGCTTAATTAACTAATAGGTGATTAGTAATTAATATGGTTTTCGACAGTGATGCTAAGAATGAACCAAATGAGAAACCTCTTTTAATTTAATAAAGGAGCGATCACCCAATATTTAATTGGGCGGGGTGTCACACTCCGCTTGTTCCAAGCTCGCCCATCGATGGGCTCAGTAGGCACCCCATCCTAGTATCCCCTAAATACCTCCTTAACACTTTTCCTCCCACCATAAGACCCTAGGTCATAATCCAAACCCTGATTCAGAGGCCACCGGGCGCTCCAAAGCCTCGTTTGACCTCGGTAAACTCTCTAACTTGAGCAAAGCTCAATGAAACCTCATAGGGATCTAAATTCCCTTCCCAAGGATCTATACCGTGTACAAATCGGCCTCAGGATTCATTCATACTCACTTTTTTAATTCAAACCCTGATGTAGAGGCCTGTAATACCCCGTATTTTATGGCTTTTAATTTGGGGATTTATTAAATTTAAATTGAGATATTAATTCAATATTAATCCGGAAATTTCTTTTAAATATTTACTAGGATGATGAGAGTAAGTAGTTTTTGAGAATTTGTTGAATATTACTTAATGGGTAAAGTAATATGTATAATTGAATTTATTAAAATTGTCACGAGTGAATAATATGACAATTTTGAAAATTAAGTCAGGACGCGCCGATGTCGTGTTGGGACTAAATTATTATTATAAAAAGTGAATAAATTATAAGTCTCTGTATGGTCATTTCGAGTGCGCCAACATGTCCGGAAGGATCGAGATAGTAAAAAAAGTGTATCCGAGGGTTTAGTTTGGGTCTCGGGGCATTTTTAGGCCTAACCGGCACCTCGGAAGGGCAATTTAGTCATTTTCAAATTAGGCCTTAATTAAATGACGAAATTTGGGAAATTAATATAATATTTTAGGAGAGCCTTCTAGGGTTAGCATTCTCAAAAGTTAGAATGACAGTGAGAGGAAGGAAGGAAAAGCTCTCCAAGAATCCAAGGACAAGAACCAACCCAATTGGACCACGACCACCACCACCACTACCAAAACGTAGATCGGAGCGAGGGAATCAAGCCTATACTTGTCAAACTTGTGGAATCAGACCTACCATCTTAAGGCAAGTATCTATATTGCTACTTTTCTAGTTAATGTTTCACCCATGTTAGAATAGGATTGATAAATATATGTTTCATGGAAGAATTTGATGATTTAGGGAATTTAAATCACACGTTTTAGAGGAAATAAGTATATTATGGAAATCTCAACATATGTAGAGAATTACCCACGAAATTGTATTGGTTTAGAAGTGAGAAATCTGGAAAAAGAATTAGAAGATTGGAAATTTGAATGAAACTAGGGTTCTTGATAAATATTATGAATTAGGCCTTTAATTCTATGCTTTTGATGAAATTCGTACATGCTTTACGTAGGAAATCATATAGGTAAGTTAATATGACTATTAGTTTAATTGGTTGGGAGTTTGGGACTCAATTATCGAGTTTTGGTTTAGGTTGAAGAAGAAAACCCGTAGTTAATAATGGCAGAATTCAGAATACCTGTTTGATCGATCGATCGAACCAAGAATGTCGATCGATCGACCCCTCCGGAAAAACTGCATGTTTTCCCTTTTTTTTAATCTGGATAAAATACATAGGAACCCTTGAATATCATTTAAAAAGTATAATGGGTCATGAAGAGGACCAATAGGGTCTAAGTAGACTCCGTTTAGTGAAATTTTATATGGGATGAAATCGTGGATTAACGGGGGGTTTTGTCACATATTGGAAATTGTGCGTACGTTCACTAAAGAATTGAGAGACTCGTGAAAGACTTAGACCAAAATGTTAGAGAGGGTGAACCTACTGAAATTATCTTTAGTAAGAGAGAATACTTCAAGGGATGAGAAGAAAGTATAAAATGATTATAATTGAGAATAAAAAAGATGAATCCTTTATACGAGATAATGGGGTAAAATTGTACTGAGTACGGTTAATAATTATTATTATGGGTCATGGGCGAACCTAATTGGAAAATGTGAATATTTATATATATGGCCGTGTGACTGTGTGCATATGCTAAATATTATATTTGTGAATAATCATACCCGCGCTACTTGCTATCACGGAGGTTACCGCACCGGGACAATCTTATCTCGATGGGACCTTTATGGGGGATATTTACTTGTACCCTAAAACATAGGATTCCTTGGTACAGGCTATTTGAGAATGATAGTCAGACGGTCCTAAGAGACGTGAGGAGTATATGCTGACCTCTTAGTGACATGGAACTATGCTTCGCCTCCATTTTATGTGTATTGTGTTAATACAGTTCGAGAGTGATTCCGAACTAGTATTTCCCTTAGTACGAGAGATACGGGGACTTGATAGCAGAGTATGCCAGCACCATAGATTTTTTGTGGGGTGCCGATAGTATATATATTATATGAGTGATTAATATATATACGTGTATATGGAAACCTTCTACTGTGCGTATAAGTAGTGAAGTATTGAATAAATGCTCCAAATTTTATAGTAAGTGTTCGGGAACTTTATAACATTTCTAAGATATACTAGGTAACGTAAGTAATCACTAAGAGATTAATCTCTAAACTAAATACCATAGCCTTGTGACCTCTAGAAATAGAATTTGTGGGAGATATGTTAGATAGACTTATGAGGCATTTAGTAGTATGGTAGGCGTGCACACTAGATGAGAGGTGAGAATTCTCAAGAGAGTGTCGCGTACTAATATGGTTATTTCATTAGTCGATAAGCATTTTAAATACTTTCTAAACTATTTTTAAAGCTGTTTTACACTCGGGATCTGACCCGTTTCCTGTCATTTTTCTCGCTCTTGTATATATATGTATGTATTATAGGTGCCCAGCCACAGGGACGTCAGGCATAGGTTCTTTGGATCGGACGTTCTATAACTTATGTGGGAGTTACAGGGCCTTGCTCTAGACGACCTCTTCCTTGATTCAGTTTTTGATTCAGTACTGCTTAGCTAGGTCATGTGTCGCCCGATTTCCTATTTCAGTTTAGACTTATTAGAGATTTTGTATTTATTTATTTTTTCTGTATTCAGTATTCATTGGGAGTAAATTCTTGTCAGGATGATTTCACTTATGGTTCTTTGACTTGGTTTGGTTAATCTAGATGGCTTAATTCTTTTGTGATGATTGCTATCCTTAGCATTTATGTGATTCTTAAACTGATTTTTATTTAAAAAGGTTTTCACGTTGGAATTTAATAAGATGGAATAAGACTTTAAATTGTTTTGACACCTAGCTTAATTATTTAGGGTGTTTAAATTGGAAATATTTATTTAGCTACACTGATGCTAAGAATGAACCAACCGTTCACCTTGATTTTAATTTAATAAAGGCATGATCACCCGGTATTTAATTAGGCGGGGTGTCACAAGGCCATCGGGCTCTTTTGAGTCCCGTTTGGTTTTGATCAACTCACCAACCTGAGCGAAGCTCATTAAACTCTTATAAGTCTCTGAATCACCTTTTTAACGATCCATACCGTGCGTGAATCGACCTCACAGTTCGCACGCACTCACCTTTTTACTCTGAGCCCCGATCTAGAGGCCATCGGGTGATTCCGAGGCTCGTTTGACCTCGATCAACTCCCTAACCTGATAAAAACTCGTTGAACTTTCATAGGTCCCTCAATCACCTTTCCAGTGGTCTATATCGTACACAAATCAGCCTCACGATTAGCACATACTCACCTTTTTACTCCGAACCCTAATCATCGGGCACTTTTGAGCCTCGTTTGACCTCGGTTAACCCTCCAAACTGAGCAAAGCTGATTGAAATCTCATAGGTCTCAGAATCCCCTTTCCAATGGTCCATAACGTGCGCAAATTGGCCTCACGGTTCGCGCATACTTGCCTTTTGATAAAAGGCGAATTCTACAGATCGATTCGTATCTTAGGCCAAACACAAACAAATTCAAATTTTAACAAATTTTGTCTTGAATTAATTAAGTGTGAATTCAAAGATGAAGTCTAAAGTTATTAAGCCAAACTAAATGATAAATGGCTTTTTTGCATATGGTCGTTGTCTTTAAAAGCCACTCTCAAAATTTCCTTGAGTACCTACAAAACTTGTCTAAAAATAACTCGTATTGCGGTAAGTACGGGTATCAATACAACTTCCAAGGTGAAACAATTAATGTGGAAACTTGCAATTCAATTTTTTTTATTAAAATATATATTTTTTATTTTTTTTAAACAATTTTTTTAAAAAACAATTTCAAGGGAAAGGTTAACTAATACTAAAATTACGAAATGACTAAATAATAAAAAAAAAGGGTGTGTAACCGAGTGTGAAATAATGTGAGAAGGTCAAGAGATGGGATTACACTGCATTTTCAATTATTCTAATCTCTCAATTTATTAATGTGAAATATTTTGAGATAATATGAAATCAATAATCTAACTCTCGTTAAAATTATAAATTTAATAAAATCTTTTTCAGAAAATTAATTTAAAAAATGTCACACAATGAAAAATTAAGAATTATACTGTTTTCAGAAAATTACCCGCTAGGATCAATTTAACGAAAACAATATCAATCCTCGTATTTCAATACCGAATTAATATTCAAATATCGAAAAAACCTATCTCTAGTTCGATTCCTAAATTCAAACAGTAATTTGTTCAATTAATTTACTAACTCTCATTACATAAATTAACCGATGATAGTTAAAAATAATTTTCCTAGAATTATAGCATTAATGAAATTGATTAATTAAACTAACATCATTCGCAGTGCATCCCACCCCTTGAACAGGGTGTTGAGCCAAAGATTCTCATGTGTGCATAAACAACAATAAATAATATGTCAAGAAGGAAGTAAATTGAAAAGAGAATGTAGAAATACAATATGCAATTTTTTCCCACAAATTTGTCTTGAAATGCGGCTTGACATGCGTCCAACTTCTTCACAATTTTCAACACTTGATTACAAAAAGAAGACTAAAAACTAAACCTATGTGCGTCTCTGTTCTCTATCTGAGAGTGTCCTCTAAATGATATGCCTTCCCTTGTTTTTATAACACACGGCTTCAATTGGATGGAGAGATTTTGTAGGGATTCTTTTTAGTTGGTTCCTATTTTTTTGGCTTTTGGTTTTGGCAGGTAAATAAAACAATTTTGCTTTGGAGAAATGGGTTTTGGATGGTCATAAGTGAGGTTTGGAAGTGGTTATGGGATCGGGTATGGTCCGGTTTGTAAGAGAATCTTCGAAGGGTTGATTCATCGCTGGGTCCGGAGTGGTGGTGGGCCGCAGATCACATCGGGGCTGGGTCGCGCCGACGACGGGACTGGGTATGGTGGCTGACACAATCGGGGGGGGGGGGTATGGGTTTCAGTAGGTGGGTCGCGGGTTGGGGTTAAGTAGGAGGTTTAATTCCGGGTTAGAGTCTGGTTGGTAGTGGTGTTGGGTCAGAGCAAGAGGCTCGAGTTTAGGGGATTAAACCGGGTAAGGGGTAGGGTAGAAATGGGCTTGGTATTGACAAGTGGTGGTGGTAGAGGAAGCTTTGGAGGTTTGGGGTTAAGTGGTTTTCATGGTGGTTAAGGTGGAGAGAGAGATATGTTGGGTGTTGGGTTTAATGGAGGAGGATAGAGAGTGAGAGGTGTTTGGGTGAGGTTGAAGAAGATGGGTTGGTGGTATGTAGTGTGGTAAGGTGTAGGGGAGTTGGTGAGGGTGAGGGATTAATTAGGTGTATGAGTGTGTATGGCATTTAGAGTGTGAGTGGGTTTAATGTGTGTGTTTAAATTGTGACTCTAAAAATGACACAACTAAAAAAAATATATAAAACTAACAAAACTAAAAATCTAAAAATAAAATACTACTCTAAAAATGAAATAAAGACTCAAATAAAAAAAATGAAACTAAAAAATAAAAAAAATAAAAAAAATAAAAAAAAATAAAAATAAAAATAAATGAAATCCTAAAAACTAATCCTAATAAAATAAAATAAAATTTAAAACTAATAAAAATAAAAATAAAAATAAAAATACACTAATAAAAATAAAATATAAAAATATGAAATAAATTCTAAAAATCCTAAATAAATCTAAAATAAATCCTAAAAATAAAATGACTCAAAATAAAAATATAAGAAAATCTAAAAAGGCACAAACTCAATACACACCGGGCTCGGGGTATGGACTGAGCTCGGTCTAGGCTTAGATTTGGTTCGGGACATCGAAACTCTTCTGGGCAAACTCAATGGGACTTCTGACTTCAAGGCCGCTTTGAATTTCTTCATTTAACGCTTTTGACCACTACTGAGTCGCAGTTAACTTGATTTATCATTATTTGATGTTGCAACTGATGATTGGCCTGAAAAATAATAAGATACGACATAAGGCCAATTTTAATTAAAACGAGTGACTAAAATGTCTCTATTTGGGGTATAAAATAGATATTTTTTGGTGCTTATCACTAAACATGCAAACATGCGAAGAAGAAAGGAAAAATCCTTTTCGAGCAGAACCTCTATTTCAACACTATACAAGATTTGACATACACGAGACGAATTATAGACTACTTAGCTCTCTAAGTATAACACACATTTCTTCAAGTCTTTTACAGAAACGGCATAGTCCAGCAACGCCCACAGGAAGCAGTCTTCCCTCGGTATTCATCGATCAACCTTCTTTTTCAATAGTAGAGCCTTTTCTCCACAAATCAGCAGTAGAGATGAACTCTACAAGGGTTCTTGAACAAGTATTATGTTCTTCTTGATTGATAAAGTGATATTTAACTTTCCAAGGGGTTTGGATGAGAATTAGAAGAGTTTGATCATAAAAGGAACTCTAAAAGTGTGTGGAAAAACTTTCAAAAGAGTTTTAAAAGACTCTAATTCCACATCTCTTTTTATTAGGAAGTTTGTTGCAAAAGGATAAACATAAGAGATTTGGATAAGTTTTGATTAAAAAATAAAATCTCACACACTTGCTCGAACGACTTGGTACCTCATTCGAACGTCGTGCCCTATTTCGTCCGAACATGTTTCCAATGACACTTAGAACGACATTCGAGTGCTTGACGAAAATTATACGCGCTCGATCGTGGTAACCTTCGTTCTAATGACGTACTCAATCTCATTTGAACGACTTCCAATGAGACTTCAAATGGCATTTCTGTGCTTACCAAAAGGTGTTGCATCAGATCTCGTTCGAACGTGAGAAACTCGTCCTAACCACATTGTATAACTCGTTCGAACGACAAGAAAATATCATTCTAATGAGTTAGCGAGAATATCAAAATTTTATTTAAAAAACATTTTGAAATGCAAACTCTTAAAAATGTAAACCCCTGAAAAAATAAAGGCTTTACCTAAGTACCATAACTCTTCTGAATGTTTGTTGAGATGAACAATTCTTCAATCTTCCAAAATTATTGAACTTTGTCTTCGAATACGTAAAAGAAGCCATGATGGTGCAATGTATGTGTAACAGGATAAGCCAAATAAAAAATAAACTGTGCAATTATAAAACTTGCTCTTACAAATCTCCCCCTTTAGCTATTCCGATACAAAACACAAACTGAAGCCAAATTGACCCGTAATGAATAATATAACCATTGCCCTCCCAAATCAAGAAATGAAGATGCATAAATGTATAAGTCTTCATCTTGTGTGATCTATGAAATCATCATCAAGGCGGAATGACCTACACACACGTGACAAAAGAAATACCATGACGCGTGCGAGTTAAAAAAAAATAAACTTCCCCTTAATTTATTCGCCCCCTTTTTGTCCGTAATAGATAAAGGAGTCGAATCTAAACATAAATAATAAGCATCACATGAAGAAACAAATATATCATCACAAAGATAATCAAAAAACACAAGTAATGATAATCCAAAAGACATCATGTGTCCTCCCTTTATCAAACAACTATTTTTAAAGTTTTTCAATTTTTTAAGTATAAGGTATACAAATTATACGGATTACAAATAGGTAGAAAACACATAGTCAACATGGAATAACACTAAAAATTCAAATCATGAAAACATAATGTGATTGTGTGAACATTTTTCATAGGAATATTAACAAAAGAACTCATAATATCGGTGCACGAAGTCATCAAATACTTCTAAAGAAAGAACTCAATTTCAACCTTAGGTGTTAAAATGTTGAACTCAAATGAAATTGACTCGACTTATGCAATATGCCATGAATTTTAATGATTCTAAAAAAATAACACCAAACTATTTAATGCTTTTCAAGAGAGCCCATTGTGCAAACCCATTGATGTTCTACTTTATAACTCCCTTAAAATTTTACATATATAAGAATTCACTCTAAAATATTTTAAAGAAATCATAATGCTCATATATGGAGAAGCATCAATGAATATAAAATAAATGGCCTTGGCACTTCTATTTTTGTGTGCCGTTAATCTTTTAGGCTCTTTTTTTACAAATGGTGGCTTTCACCGCAAAGAGAATTTTGCTCTTTCGTAGCCCCTTTCCATTGCTTAACATATATCAATATTTTCTGGGAAATGAAATTCGGGCAATGGTTCTTACTAGGGGTGCACACGGTTCGGGTTGGTTACTAAACCAGAACCAGAACCGGGGTGGTTCGATTCCAGGATTTTGGAACTGGAATCGAAACTGATATTTTTTGAAACCGAATGGGTTGGTTCGGATCGATTCTCGGTTCTTCCATAATGCTGGAAAAAAAATAGACATCCACTTATATATGAAATTAAAAAATCCAACCATTCAATCCCAAAATGGGTTTTATGGGGGTAAAACAAATAGACACGTATCTGAGATCTAAAAGAAACAAACGTAAGTAAAAATGGAATCTAACCAAAGTAGAAGCCGTAACCGAAGGGGGACATAAGCCGTAACCTGAGCTTCAATGAAACAGGGTTGTGATGGTTGTGACGGTTTCCACCGTTAGTGCAACAGGGCTGTGACGGTTCCCTCACCATAACAGACAAGCTTTAGTTCCTAAACTTCTGGATTTGGCCTCTATTGTTGTTCTGGTCAACTGTTGGTCAGCGATGGCACTGGCAAGGGGGAAAACCGACAGTGGTTTAGGGCATCAGGGGTGAGGGCCGGAGGTGGGGAACTCAGGTGAGGGGTCTTCATTTTAGGAGCAAAGGTTTTTTCGTAGAGAGAGAGAGTAGAAAGGGATAAGAAGGGGAAAAATGAATGGCCCATAGACTTTACTAAACATATAATATAAATATATATGTATTTATATAATCGGTTCGGATCGGATTGTTTTTTTTTTCCTGAAATTGAGAATCGAACCGAACTATCGATTTTTTATTTTTTGGAATCGGAATCGAACCATTACTCAAAAAACCCTAATCGAACCAATATCATTGGTTTGGTTCGATTTATCGAATTTTCGATTTCGCTGTGCACCCCTAGTTCTTACAAGCACAATTTATCTCTGTTTACATTTGATTTGTTATTAAGCAGGATTAAGATGAGAACATCGTATTCGACACATGATAAGTAAGTATAATGTTCAAAAAGGCTGTGCATGTGTGTAATAAAGGTGATAAAGATATAATATTTAGAAAGTAATCATCAATGATCAACGAAATTTTATCCACACATTACTAAGCACACTAACGGAACAAAGTCGTGTCTCTAAGCTCTATGAAAAAGTCGCGTGAATGGATGGAATGTAGGGGTGATCCGAATATTTGAAATTTTCATCCATATATGGTGAAAAATGAAAATACAAAAATCTTTTTATCTTTTTCAAAATTTTTATCAAAAATAAATTCTTTTTCAATTTTCAAACTTTTTCCTAAAAATAAAAACTCTTTTTGGAATTTTCAACGTTTTCATAAAAATGAAAATCTATTTGGAATTTTTCTCACATATATCAAAAAGAAAACATATGCATACATTATAAATACAATATAGCCATATGGATATAAGATATGATCATGATAAACACCCTATTCTAGAAATAAGACTCAACCTCAATCATCACGCCCGGAGGAGTTTTCAAAAGAAGAAAACATTCTATAAACATCCTCCATCAAACATTATGTAGTCTTGACTACTCGCTCTAAAAAACTCTCAAAATATCTACGGTAATGTCTTGGATCATGTGGACTAACACGTGTGGGAGTGAGTGCGGGAACATGTGTAGGAACTCGTGTGGGAGAAAACTGATGAACACGCATGTGAGAAACTCTCATTAGCTTAAATAAAAACTCTTTAAGGTGACCTCTTTGTTTGCAATGGTAATAAACATAAATGGGCTTAGGTCCACCTTACTTAAAACTTCTAGGATGCGCTCTCCTTGGTAGATTAGGATGAGGGCCATAAGGATCCATCACAAACTCGGGAATCGACACTGGTGTGGCATGGGAAGTGAATGCACCGTCATAACCTATCCCTTGCCTATCAATGTTTCCTAACACAAGATCGAGGAACATCTTTCCAACTTTCTTAGATGTATTATCTAAATTGACCTTGACCTCTCGGGCACGTTCAAGATCAATCTCGAGTTGGGATACACAGGCTTCAAGTTTCTCACGAGTCTCCAATGAACCTTGAATATCTCTCATAAGACAAACCACAGTGTTGGTCAAATTGATCTTCTCCCTACTTATAAAAATCAACTGCTCAAATAAAGAAACTTTCACCTTCTTGAGTTGACACACTGACGCCTCATATTTTCTCAGAACCTTCACCTCCATCTCTAAATCACACACCCTAAGAGACAAATATTTATTAAGTTTTTTCATTTTTAAAGTCTCGGTGTAAGGTTCACGAAAGTATTTTTGGAGTCCACTTTCTCTCTAATTCAAATTGTTTTCCTCACTCTCACTTTCTACAGAGTTATTCGAAACATTGTCGAGGCTCTCACATTTAGAAATATCCTCATCGGCAAGGGATAAACTGTGATACCCCGTATTTTTATGCTATATTAATTTGGGTATTTATTAAATTTAATGTGAATTAATTATTTAATAAAAATCCAGAAATTAATTATGTTATAATTATTAACGTGACGAGAGTTAGTAATTATGGGAAATTTTTCGAATATTACTAATGATCAAAGTAATATATAATATTGGTTATATTGAATATCACGAGTGAATAAAATGACAACTTTAGAAATTTGAGTCGGGACGCGCCCGTATCGCGTCGGGACTAAATATTGATAAATAAAAGTAAATATTTTATAAGTTGTTCGTATGGTCATTTTGAGTGCGCCAACGCGCCCGGAAGGGTTGAGATAGTCAGAAAAGTATACCCGGGGGTTTGATTTGGGTCTCGGGGAGTTTTTAGGCCTAATTAGTACCCCGGGAGGCATTTTAGTCATTTTGTATTTTTGGGTAATTAAACCCACGAAAATTAAAGGGGCTATATCAGATGTTTAGGTTATCTCCTAGGGTTAGATAACTCAAAACAATAGAATGGCCATTGGAGAGGAGAGGAGAGAGCTCTCAAGGCATTCCAAGGCTCAAAACTCACCCGTTTGCACCGCCGCCACCGCCAACACGTAGATCGCGAGACGGGGCACGCAACCACACCAATTTCGGCACCAAACCAGACTTCTGAAAATTCCAAGCAAGTGTTTATCTTGCTTAATATTTTGATGCATCTTTCATATTGGTTTAGGAATGATTAGGATGAATTGTATGGAAGAAAAAACCCAATTTGAGATAGGAAATTGCATGTAGTGATGACTTAAATGATATTCTGGAAACCTTTGGTGATGTAGAGAATTAAACCACGAATTTTGATGTTGTATAAGAAGGAAATTCTAGGAAAACAGATTAGAACCATGATTAAGAGATTTCTGGGGTTCTTGGGTTTTAAATGAATTTTGACTTGTTAATCCATGATTAGTGATAGAAACCCACATGTTTTACGTAGGGAATTCTTAATATGATGGTATGATATTAGTAGTATGAATTCTGGGTCGTTTGGGTATGAAAAATATGGAATTTGTTGAGGTTAGAAGATGAAACCCGTAACTGCAAAACTACAGATTTCGCATACCTGCTTGATCGATCGATCGAGCCCAGAGCTTCGATCGATCGAAGGTTCGATCGATCGAGCCCCAGACCTCGATCGATCGACCCCTCCTGGCAGACTCATGTTTTCCCTTCTTAATTGGTTGAAATTCAATTTAATGAGGAATAATTCATGGACACCCTTATAAATATGTTTTGAGAGATAAAGAGGACCAGTAGGGTATATAAATAAGTTTTGGGACCTTTAAGGTTAGACGAGAGTTGTATCCTTGGGAGATTTCATATATAAGAAACGATAAAACTACGTATTTAAAGTGAGAAGATTACGTAAAATAGTTACGAAAGAGAATAGATGAATACCTACTGATTTTTTATAGGTGGGAGGATAAAATCATGAGAGTTATGTGGTAAGTTGGAATAATACCGAATCAAGGTTAGAAACGAACTGTTACATGTGATAACAAATAATGAGATATGAGAAATAATGTCGTAAGTATGGGATTTGAGAATATATCCAATATTGATATGGTAATATTAGTATAGTTATATGATTGTGTATGCATATGCTATCTATGTGCGAAAAACATGACTGCGCTACTTGCTATCCCTGAGGTTACCGCGTTGGGACGATCTTATCTCGTGTGCCTTATGGGGGATATTGACTCGTACCCTAGAAGATAGAAATCCTAGGTACAGACTATCGAATCGGTAGTCACGGTCCTAAGAGACGTGAGGGTATGTACTGACCTCTTGGACTTGGAAACTATGCTTCGCCTCAATATTGTTTGTGTATGTATTTATACAGTTCGAGAGTGATTCCGAACTTGTATTCCCTTTAGTACGATTGATACGGGGACTGGATAGCAGAGTATGCCCATACCATAAATTTTTATGTGGAGTGCTGTTAGAATATATGTATTATACGAGTATTTAATATATATGAACTTCTGAAATTTGGGAAACTGCCTACTGTGTTATGGTAAGTGAGACATGTATAATGACTCAAATTGGAAATACTTGTTTTGAAAAGTATAGTATGATATTGAAAAACTTTATGAATCAATAAAGTTAAAATGAGCGTTTTGTACTAAATGAAATTTTCCTTTTAAACCATGATGTTGTTAAATCTTAAATCTTGAGAGTCACCTAAGATAAGTTAAATCCTTGGGGAAAGATAGTGTGATATATGATGAGATTGACCATTGGGAAGGTTAGTGCGATAGGAGTGCACATTAGAAGAGAGGTGAGAATTTCTCAAGAGAGTGTCGCACTAATATGTTGTTGCATGGGCCTGTATTAATTTAAATACTTGCTAAACGAATTTTTTAAATCATATACACTATCGGGCTCTGACCCGTTTCTATTACTCTTTCTCTCTTGTATATATATGTATATATTACAGGTGCCCAGCCACAGGGGCGTCTTGCTTAGGATCCCTTGGAAGGAACGTGCTGCAGCTTAGGTGGGAGTTGCAGGCCACTTGATTAGACGATTTCATTTACTTGATTCCACTTCTATCATTCTCAGTTATTGGGGCATGTGTCGCCCTTTCCATTATTTATCTGTTTTATTGGGACATTTGTAATTCAGTTATTTCTAGTAGTGTTACTTTGGGATTTATTCAGCATGTATGTTTTACTTTAAGTTTTAAATGCTGGGATTTAGTTGTTGAATGTTTAAATTAATTGGATTATATGTTCCGGGATTATTGTGGTGTGATTCTTTAAATATTGAATTGTTGTAGATAATTAAATCTTTATTTTAAAAAAATAAAATTTGGAAAGTAATGTTTAAAAAAATGGTTTTGACACTTAGCTTAATTAAATAGGGTTTTAAATTTGGAAAAGTTATTTTTACGACTGTGATGCTAAGAATGAACCAACTGTTCACCTTGATTTTAATTTAATAAAGGAGTGATCGCCCGATATTTAATTAGGAAGGGTGTCACATAAACTAGAAGTACAAACATGACTGACCATAAATGCAAGACACAATTCATGTGGTGATTCATCCTCGACCGACTCGACGTCACCATCGCTAAGAGTGGCCTTATGTGCAACTTTCTTGACCTCTCTCTTAAGCCTAGTGGGACACTCATGTGCCTTGTGTCCTTTTCCCTCACATTCATAGCATCTCACTTCATCTTTCTCACAAATATTTTTACACTCATTCTCATTTTTATTTTTCTCAAAAATCTTTTCTTTGGAAGAATTTTCTTTGTTAAATTTGAGAGATTTTTTGAAATTTTTCGCAAAAAGGGATAAATCATCCATCTCAAAATAAAATTCAGACTCAGAATAACAAACTTTTTCTTTCTTCTTTTTGGACTGGTCTTTCAAAGCCATCCCTATTTCCTTTTTCTTTTTAGTTTTGGGAAACATGTCAATTTCATAAGTTTAAAGGTTTCCTACAATTTCTTCTAACCTAAGAGTATAAAATATTTCCAAAAAATTCAGGACAGTGACTTTAGGGATAAACGGGTTGGCAGAGATCTCAAAATCTTTTTCACAACGCGCGTCTCAGAATTTTCTCACCTAAATTAAAAAGAGAGTTGACGATGTCAGACAATTGTGCATAAAATTCATCAAAAGACTCAAACTCTAGCATGGTAATAGTCTCAAATTGTATGGTGAGATTTTGAAGCTTAGAAGATTTCACAGCGTTAGTACCCACGTGAGTGAGTTAGAGGATATCCCAAGCTTCCTTAGGCACGATGACATCATGATGCGGCGGCACTCATCAGGGGTGACGACTCTATAAATAACACTTAAGCCGCGAGAGTTGTAAGTACTCCATTTAAATTCATCATCAATCCAAGAAGTGACAGGTGTAAGACTTTTGACATTGTCGTTAGTCAAAGTGGGTGGTGTCCACCCTCTTTCACACACAAGCCAGACATGCTCATCAACCGATTTCAAAGCCGACCTCATTTGAGCTTTCCAGTACGCATAATTAGATCCATCGAAAATAGGTATCCTATTATACAATTTATCCATAAAATTCAAATTTTAAAGGATCACACAAAAATTTGGTGTAACTGGTTTTGATACCAATTTGAAGAATTGATTTCCAAAAAATTCGTAAAAAATCAGGATCAAACGATATTTTAGTGCCGCTAACTCTGATACCAATTTAAGAAAATTAGTATAATAAAATGTCATAAAAGGATCACACAATAATTTAGTGCAACTAACTCTGATACCAATTTGAGAAAGGCAGATTCTATGGATCGATTCGTATCTTTGGCCAAACACACACAAGTTAAAATTTAACAAATTTATCTTGAATTAATTAAGTGTGCATTCAAAGATGAAGTCCATATTAATTAAGCCAAACTAAACATGAAAACATGCGAAGAAGTAAGGAAAAATCCCTTTCAGGCAAAACCTCTATTTCAGTAAGGGAAAATCCCTTCCAGGAAAAACCTCTCTTTCAGTACTGTACAAGATTTGACAGATACTAGACGACTTACAAACTACTTAGCTCTCTAAGTATAACACTCAGTTCTTCAAGTCTTTTACATCAACGACACAGTCCAACACCACCCACAAGAAGCAGTCTTCCCTCGGTATCAACCGATCACCCTTCTTCTTCAGTAGTAGAGCCTTTGCTCCACAAATCAACAGTAGAGATGAACTCTACAAGGGTTATTGAATAAGGATTATGTTCTTCTTTATTTGATAAAGCGATCTCTAAATTTCCAAGGAGTTTAGATGAAAATTAGAAGAGTTTGATCACAAAGGGAACTCTAAAAGGGTGTGGAAAAGCGTTCAAAAGACTCTAATCCCGCATCTCTTTTTATAAGGAAGTTGGTTGCAAAAGGATTAACATAAGAGATTTGGATCATATTTAATTAAAAAATAAAATCCCACACGCTCGTTCAAATGACTTGGTACCTCGTTCAAATGACGTACCCTATTTCGTTCGAACAATTTTCTAACGACACTTCGAATGACATTCTAGTGCTTGACAAAAATTTATCTCGTTTGATCGTGGGAACCTTCATTCTAATGAAGTACCTAATCTCGTTTGAATGACTTCCAATGAGACTTCGAATGACATTCCAGTGCTTGCCAAATGGCATCGCATCAGATCTCTTCCGAGCGTGAGAAACCCATTCTAACCACATTGTATAACTCGTTCGAATGATAAGCAAATCTCGTTCTAACGAGTTAGCGAGAATTTCAAAATTTTCTTTAAAAAAACATTTTAAAAACATTTTGAAATGAAAACTCTTAAAAATATAAACCCCTGGAAAAATAAAGTGTTTACCAAAGTACCATAACTCTTGTAAATGTTTGTTTAGATGAACGATTCTTCAATCTTCCAAAAGTATTGAACTTTGTCTTTGAATACGTAGAAGAAGTCATGATGGTGTATTGTATGTGTAGCAGGATAAGCTAAATAAAAAATAAATTGATTAATTATAAAACTTGCCGTTGCACCTTTTTACTCCGAGAGCCCCCCATCCAGAGGCAATCGGGTGCTTTTGAACCCCGTTTGACTTTGGTAAACTCTCGAATTCAGGAGTGGATAAATGGATTCTTATAGGGCTATGAATGCCCTTTCCAACGGTCGTGATCGTGTGAAATTCGGACTTATGATTTGCATTTTATACATGTTTTTCTAAAAGAGTCCGTTTAGACTGCCTATAGGCACCCAAACTCCATTCCTATCGGCATGGTGTTCTTTTCTTAGCCAGAAAGGAGAGGGTGTAATGATAGGCAGTCCAGGGATCATGCCAATCGGCACCCCCTGAAACCCCAATATTTTACTATTGAAAGAGACCATGACCTCAATCCCAAGGGGTCCCTTTTTGAAGTCAGAACATTCTCCTTGAAATCAGTGCGCCGAAATTTCATTTTTCTAAACATTCTCTTCATTTTATTACATTATTCTCATCCATCTTTCATCACAACTTTTATCCTTACCTCACCATCATCCAACCAAATAAAAATCAACCTCTACTATTACAAAATCAGAATTAAGGTCCTCTAAATGTCGACTCTTATCCATTTACAACTCATTCAATTAGTAATAGTTATTTACTTTTCTTTCCATTCTTGATATATCTTTTATTTCAATTCCTCACTTCAAAACTAATCTAAGTTTTTATTATTTAGTACAAAAAACTTATCTTCATAAAATATAAAAAAGATAAAAAGAGGGTTTTCCTATAAATCCTAAACTAGAATTTCCTCATTTTCTACACTCCTTACACTTGTGCACCAAAAATAAATTGATGGAAGTAATTTTTTTGAATATATGGGTTAAACCCCACCCTCGCGTGTTATCGAACTACGTGGACTTTGATGCCTTTTGGCTACACTGGCGTCCCGAGTCGGTGTTGGGTTCGAGTCCTATTTGTCTCATATATTCACTTATGCTTTATCGTGTTTAGTAGTATTGCGAATACACATACTCCTACATATTAGTGTTCCCACTCGATATATACATTCACTTATTTATATTGATTTGTGATATGACGGACACTCACACTATATTTTTATGTTATTGTTTTGCTCACTTATTATAATGATTCTTCCCCGTCTTTCTCATGATGTGGGTCGGATGACTTCTCTCTCTTATTTTTCGCACTGCATACATGAGAGACCGAAAGGGCGAAATGGGTGTCTAACACCTTCCCATTCCATAACTTAGACCCTAGACCCTCGACTCATTTGGTTTCGTACATATTAGTATGTCCTTTGACGTCGTTTCTCTTGGGATGGCTACATTATTTTTCCAGTTTTATGAAAAATAGGCTGGTGACTCCATTTCTACATTTTTCACCCCTTGACGATGGTCAATTTATATCCGTGGCAGCTCGCGAAGATCGGCGCGAGTGACTGAAAGAGGATTCCCTTATCCTCAAAATCCCACATGCGCGGAGAGATAGATTTCTTCGATTTTCTCTCCCCTCAAATTTCGAGACCAACCCGCGCCTTAAGAATCCAACCTGGATGGCCACGTCCATTTCCTCTTTTATCCACCTCATTTTCAAATAAACTCTTCCTAAAGCTGAAGTTTTATCGAAAGTTTCTTGAGCACTCTCTTTACTTAAAATGTTCAAAATATTTTCAAAAAAAAAAGATTTCAATGAGTTGTCCTTACTTTTCATCCAAATAATACCCCCAATTGAAAATTAAAAAGTTCTTGTAAATTGAGTCATTAATTCAAGATAAGAAAAAAAATAAAAAATTCATCATTATATATATATATATTTGTCATTGCTTTTACATTTTTCAGGAATAAAAAATGCAGAAAAGAAGCAGAAAATATCAAAATTTTCGGGATGCAGTCCAGACTTTTTAAAACCTAATCCTAACTACTACCTTAAGGGTCCTGATGAACGCTCTTCTCGCGATGGCATGCAATAGACCCCACCTTCCCGAGCTAGCCTCCAGGACAGGATCATCAACAGTCGCCAGAGGTGTCATACATGATTGAGCCGTCGTCCACACATGCTAGGCTATAAAAGTCATCCAGTCCCGGATATCTCTCAACAAGATGACGAAACGACCATTGTCTGCAAAAAATAAAGAATAAACCAAAGAGTTTAAGTCAATAATAGAGAAAGAAGTCAAAAGAACACATAATTTGAATGGAAATAAACAAGTATGCCTCTCTATGAAGATCATCCTCGGGAAACTGAAGCAAGACATCAAGCGTCGCCCGAGGACGATGGGGAACTAACACAATAGGGACCCTACCCAGCTAAATGTAGTAGGAAGGAGTGGACTAATGCCAAGGAATAGGAAATTCCACCGCCGCCGCTCATTCCCTACTCCCATATGCCTGCTAGGAAGAGCCCGGTGCACTGCCACCACCCCTAGTCCCTGCCGATGGTGGAGGCACACTATCCATGTCATATATCAACGGGCGAATAAACCAACTAGACCCTAAGTCCAGGTAGTCGTACCCTGCCACAGCAACCATATAGAGTGTGTAATACTCCCCCTCTATTTTCTCCACATGTGCCTCATCAAACATCTTCCCAATGCTCCTCATATGCCTAGGAGGGACTGGCGGTGGGACATCCACCTCACCGCCATAACCTTCATGATCACCCTCTCACCTAGGTACCAAACATTCCCAAACTCATGAGCCAATAACCGCCTCATCTGGGCGTGAACTCCTATGGACTCCAACATCTCCGAGGATTGACCCCAAGGGTGGAACGACACCTGTAACTAAATAAAAGTCAATCATCAACATCAAAAACAAAGAAAAAAAAAAAAAAAAAAAAAAATTATATACAAAAATAAAAAAGAGAATAAAACCTAACATGTTCGCTCGTAAGGGCATTCAACCTAGCCCTCACATCCTTAAGGAGCAGAAACTCCGTCGATACCGTGTTGATATCCCTCCACCGAATCATCCTCGATCACTCCCCCTCCTCCGCTTCTAAAGTCATCAACCCCACGTTGTGCCCAATCACCACATAAAACCATGCCCGAGAAGACAACACAATTTTTCAATAAAATTTTCAAAAATAATAAAAATGAAAAACAAAAGCAATATATTAAGGTTGCCTTCAGAAGGTACGTGGGCTCAGTAAAAGATTACCGATAACGCCGATTGAAGACGTCAAGGGAAGCATAAAGAGACGCCAGTGCCAGACTCCCCCAGTCGTATGTATAGATCTCAGAGACGGTCAGAAGGAATGGCAAGAACCACAAATGGACGATATCTCCGCTTATCGCTACCATAAAGCCTCCTAACAAAAGAAAAATAAACATGCGGGTTGCTTACCGCACCTGTCGCCTGTCAATAACATTTACTGGTCACGAAAACAATGTGTTCTTCAACACCGACACCTTCACCGACTCCCCATATGTGAACCTCGCAAAATCACCCAACATTACTCGATTCGCCTCCTCAGTCAGGCGAAGCGTCCTGTCCAGCTCTATTTGGTGCCCCTGACACTCCAACCCCATCAGGTGATGAACGTCGATCGGAGTAACGGTTATCTCACCCACACCTAAGTGGAAGGCATCCCTGTGTCTGGACACCTATATAATATATATATATAACAAGAAAAGAAAAGTAGATAAACGGGTCAGAGCCCGAGTTGTGAAAATATTTAGCAAGTGCATAAATGCTTTATTTCAAAAATATGTTTTATCTCATATTTCAATTGGTATCGCTCTCCCACAAGATACCCCTCACCTCTCTTCTAATAGTGCACACCTAGCGCATCTATCTAGAACCTTCTAGTCAAGTTACCCTGCTAAACTAGTCTATCTCCCAACCACTATGAACCCTAGATAGTCCAAGCACTAAGGGCTAAACTTCTCCACAGTCTCAACGCTATGCCATGTTCGTGCGTGGGGTGTCTCGCAAAGCGAAATCGAAATAAGGAACCCCCCGATACACTACTACGCGGCAAGGTCGCTCATCGGGATCCATTAGACCCTCGACACCCAATTTATCCATATATATATGTTCATATTTCAATATACATCCGGATCTATCTCCCGGAATGAGAATTTCTTCATTTTCATCGTTACAATACACATCCGGATCTATCTCCCGGACTGAGGTGTATTCTATACAAAGTATTTACCAAATACTTATAATTTTTATCTCAAAACTTTCCATTTCCCTTATCATATCCAAGAAATGTATTTAAAAGCCAATTCATTAGCATGAACTGCTTTAACATATCATATACTTTTAAAAAGCCAGTTTTATTAACATAAAAATGCTTTTCCTTTTTAAAACAACCCATTTCCCTTCTCATAGCCAGAAAATGAAATTAAAAGCCATTTTTATTATCATAAAAATGCTTTTACCATCATATGCTTCCACATCCCTTCTTCCATCTCGGAAGTATTACCGAAGCCAAATCATTAACCCCATTTCCCTTCTCATATCCAGGAAATGTAATTAAAGTCAATCCATTATCATGAATTGCTTTAACATATCTAAGACCGCCCCTCCGTGTTTCCCCATTGGACGTGCCCCTAAATGGCTATCATCTTCCAGGGCCTATCAAACAAGACAACCTTGGAAGCTACCAACGTCAAGAAGCGGCCATATGCCTGCGGGAAAGTCAAGACCACACCCAGAATCTCCTAACCAGCGCAGTAACAATAATCGCCCATATGGCCTATAGGACTATATCCACCCTGCATTCATTAGCCGGGGGGCATCACCATACGCATGCAACTTCCCTTATGATAGCGATTTTGGGAGGTGTGTAACCATAATTTATTAATTATGAAAAATCATTTCTTTTCCATTTTGAAAACATTCATATTTTATTTTCAAAATCATTTACCTCATTATCATATATATACTTTAATCACATAGTATATACATATACCATATATTCTTCCTAGAATATATATAAATGGCCATATTTGCCAATCACATCTAGCGATGACCAATAATCCCAAATTATTTCTTCACTTTGATAAATAATAATTACCTTAATCATCTCTTAAGGATTTATTGGATATCTCCAATTATACTAATTCACTCTAAGTGAATATATATATATATATATATATATATATATATATATATATATATATATATATATTCCCAATTCCTCAAGTCCTTTAGGACATAACCCTCTATAATACTCTAATTTAGAAGGCCCTTAAACTTTAAACTCAAGAGGAGAAGCAATAACAATCTCCAAAATCTTGGGCTGAAAACTGAGTATTGGTCGACCGATCCTGGACCCCCGGTCGACCGCGGGTTGCAAATAAGCTTACGAAACAAAGCAGTAGGCCCTTTTTCCTTGACGCGGTCGACCGGTCACACCAGATCCCCAAAACTAAATTTCTCAAATCCTTTATCCAACAAACCGAATTCATTATCGAGGTTTCTAGACTTTAGGAGTTTACATTACATCAATATGTAAACTCATATTCAACTTTTCCCAAATTTATTTTAAGGGTCCTAACCCAAAATCATATAGTTTACCAACTATGATATAAAATAAATGCACAAAATGAAATAAAGCAAGTACACACTTGCCTGGAGGATGAAATCCGATGACCTCGAGTCGAATCCGGCTGAGTTTGGCCCGAATCTTCCTTTTTCTCCTCTTTTCTCCTTCCTCTCTCTCTTCTCTCTCTTTTCTTTCTCTTTTTTCCCTCTCTTCCTCTTTATAAAGAAAGAAAAAGGGTTTAACCCCTTAAAATCCAAAAATGACTCGTTTACTCAATTACGAGCCCTTTTTAACTCTAAAATTCTCTGAAAGTCAATTTCGACTTTTGGACACTCTTTTCCGACTATCTCGGACATTCCGAGACTCACGACACAGTCAAAATTTCCATCCGAGGTACTTGATCGCAAATCACTATTTCAACGCAAAATAAATAAATGCGGTATTCCTATTAAAATATTATCTTCTGTCGCTTTACCCAATGACGACATATAATTAAAATACTTCGACCTATTTAATCCCAAAAGAAATTACAACAACCATTAAAAATCATCAAATCCTCGAAAATCCCGAATATCACTATTTCAAGAAATTCTCCAAATTGCCAACTTATATCCATTTATGAAATTTAATTGTCTCCAAAAGGACGGGTTGTTACAGACTTGTGTTTATTCATACCATCCTTGCCTAAGCACACACTGTAAAGGAACCACGCATTGTCAAAATACATATGGGTACTCTCACACACTATCTCGTGCACACATAAACACAAAAAATATGTAATACACTCGCACCCGCACATAATCACTCTCGTTAACATACGAAAACCCACACATGCTTTCTATCTCTCACGCATACACATAATTACATGAGAAAATATATTCTCTCTCTGATAGTCATGCCCTCACACCCACACACGCACTCTCATACATAGACACAAACACACATTTATATTTATACACATGCTCTCTCGCCCTCTTTCTCACATAGTCCCCCCACAAATGATCTCTATTTCTCTCTCTTTCACAGATAAACACATACATGTACTCTCTCCCCCTCTCCCACCCATGCACGGATGCACTATCTCTCTATACATCTCTTTATCTCTCCCTCTCTCAGAAATATACGTACAAAAACATACACAAACCACATTCTTATCTTTTTTCGACTCTTTCCCTATCCCACAAAGACACAAATACATACTCTAAAGCACATACCATACCCCATACACATTGTTTTATGCCTTTTTCCCACCGAGAGGAAAACACACGCACATTTATAAACACACATGCATGTGGTCTCTCACACTCTCTTCGTCTTATTATCTCACCCCCCATGCATTCTCATGCACTCTCTCTCACACACAAACACTATACAAATGCACATGCATATGTACTCACACAGATGCACCCCGTCTCTCTCTTTCTCTCTCACCCACTCAATGAGACTCATACGCTCACATTATCCTACACTCTCACTTACTCACATATTCCTTCTCGCTCTCATCGACATGCATACGTAACATTCTCTCTCTTAAACAGGCACACTCCCCATACACATGGTCTCTCTCTCTCTCTCTCTCTCTCTCTCTCTCTCTCTCTCTCTCTCTCTCTCTCTTTCTCTCTCTCGCATACATACGCACTTACACACATATCAATCCACCCATCCCCACGTTCTGTTGTGGACTATCTCATTCTTTAACTCCCTATTATACCTATCTCTCTCTCTCTCTCTAACACACACACACATTCACCAACTCCCTATCAGTCTCTTACACTCATTCTCTTTATATCTTTCCATCTATCTATGCATCGTACGCCCATTTTTATGTCACACGCACTCTCTGTCTCTCACACACACACACAAATATACAAATAAGCAAACATTCCATCTCTCTCTCTCTCACACACACATAACACACTATAGCTCACATAAATACACTATCACATACTCTATCTCTCTCTCTCTCTCTCTCTCTCTCACACACACACACACAAATATATGCGTGTGTACTATCACACCCCAATGTAATACCCCGTGCTTTTAAGAGTATTTTATCCCACGTGTTGAAGGCCCTTATGTAGACACTCATAGGTTTAGGGTTTATTTTGTTGAAAGTGTAGAGATGCATAAGCCTTCATCTAATTGGATCAAATTTTGACAAGATATTTTTGTAATTAGTATCATGGTTAGTTTCCCGACCCTACTATCTTAATGGCCCAATATTGTTTGCTAAAATTAACTCTTTTAAGAAGATTAAGGAAGGTAGTCTCTCACACTTTTAATATTCTCAAGAAGAGCATAAATAAGGTCACTATATTATACTTTCACATCATACAAACTATTTTGTTGCATATTATCATTATGTGTTTGTGTTGGTAGCTCATTGATTTTTTATGTGATCTGAAACAAGTTAAATCTGTAAGGACAAATTTCCAATCGAGTCAAATTTTATGTAATAGGCATTACTCTGGACAAAACGTTTGTCATAGGATAGACTTTGAGTTGTTGATCCCATGAGCCTATGACATTATTTGATGAATATGTAGTGGCCAAGTTCAAATAGTGGATATGTCGTGCCATTTTTAGCACCAAGTTTATCTTCATGTTTACCGAGGGTCTCGCAGCTATGAATAAAATATTAATTATGGGTCCTTAGAAATATTTTAAGGGTGTTTGTTTTTTATTTAAATTGTTTGAAATTCTTTTTTTAAATATTTATAATAATTTTTTCTAAGTTTAGTCCGTTAGAACGAGTTTTACATCTCGTTCGGACGACTTTTGAATCTCGTTAAAATGATGATGTCGTTCGAACGAGGATTAAATGAGCATGAAATGAGGTTGCTCTGCCAAGAATATCCAAACTCATTAGAATATCATTAGAAGCTTGTTCAAACGAGAATGCTTTCTCGTTCGAACGAAGTGAGGTTTTCATTCAAACGAGATGATATTCGCATTTGAATGACTTTAATTTTTGTTTGAAAGAACCACCGCCTCAAAATTCATGTTTTTTTTATTTAAGGCATTGTAGACTCAGAATTTTAAAGAAATTTTGGCAAAAAACTTTTTCAAACTTGTTTACCAAAGTTCAAAACCCTTAGTTTCACCCTTTATGTTTCAAAATCCAAGATTCGTAATTCATATTCTTTGAGATCTTGATTTTGGGCACCAAGTTTGTTTCTTTCATCTTGAGAGAACTTGTTTCATGTGGTGGAGTATGTGCGTGTTGTTTCCTATGTTGCGGTGAAGAAGTGGTGGATTCCGTGTTCCAATTCGTAGACGGTTATTGGGTCCCATCGGTGGATACCGATGTATGAGTGGATTCATGTGCTATGGAAGTTGGCATGGGTGGAATCCTGCGTTGCACCATGGAGGAGCGATTGAATATAAAAGAGCGTCTAGGATAGTGGGTGAGCGAGTCGTTATGTAAGTCTATTGTCTCTGATTTGTAAAACCACATCATAGTGATTCACTAGGTCATCTAAGGTTTTTCCCTTTATGGTTTTCCTTGTACATCAACGTCTTGTGGATTGATTTATTTATTTTATCTACTATCACCTAGATGCATGTTTAGTATAAAAAGAAAAAATTTGGTAAATCAGTTTTCCTCAAGAAAGGTTTAATCGGTGCTAAGTCTAACTGGTTTATTTTGTTTAAAGGTTCAATCTTTAAAATTTAGAAAATATAAAAATTGGACTTTTTATTTGTGACCATCCTGGTTGGGAATTCTCACGCACTTAGAAATGGCATCAGAGCGGGTTGCACTACGTTATCGTGTTATATCCTGGTTTAGTGGTGTTTAGGGTGGTTATTTACTCTTCTCTATTGGGTTTGTTTGTTTTTCTTTCGATGGATTGACATAGTGATGACGACTTAGATATTCGAGATGAGTTTAATAAGCTTCATAACCGTGCTGAAAAATTAAATTATTTGAATTTGAAGTTTGCAAAAAGAATTAAAATTTTTGAAAAAGAAATTTCTCATTTTAAAGCTGCAATGGAACTTTTGCAAACTGTTCAAATTCAAAGAGATTTCTTTCGCGAGAAGCTTATGTACATGGATCGTGATTTAAAATTTTTATAAGTGTCAAGAAAGAGAGCTAGGATAGAGTCAAGACTTTAGAAAAATAATTAGAGCACTCTAAAATTTCTAGGGTTTGTTTATGTGCTAATAAAGATAGTGATAATTTGATTTTAGATTTGAGGGCAAACGAGAAGACTTTTAGGGATAAGTTTACTTGCATTGACAGGGAACGAGATAAACTCTAGGAATGATTGAAAATTTAAAGAAGGAATCACTACAACTTGAAGAGTCTAATTATTTTCTTGAGTCTTGAATTTTGAAGTTAAAAGATGATCTGAAAGACTCGAGTAATGTTAGTAGTGATGGTACTGGATTCTCAGATCCTAATGCTTCTGTTGCCAAAGCCAAGAACATTGAGTGTTTTAAAGGGTCAGCCACATCCCAAGGTATTAGAAAAAGGTCAACCCGAAGATTCCATTCCTCATAGCGTCTATAAGTGCACACATTGAAGTAGGAAAGGTCACCTTAGGTATTTTTCTATAATATTAGAAAAGACCCTAGGAAGTTAAAGTCTAGTGTCCATTTGGTTCCCAAAACCTGACATGTTAAGTATAGATATATTTGGGTTAGGAAATCCATTTTGGAGGCGCTAGATGCTAGACTAATTGATTCTCGCATCCTTGAACATGACTCTTCACATGTTATATCTTATGGGTGATTGCTTGCATGTTTTCATTTGTCATACTCTGGTTATGCTTCATGATATATATTTTCTAGTGTTATGACATGTGTATCTTTTGTATTTGATTTTTATTTTATTGAGTCGTATTGAAAAAAAATACAAAAAGGTTTTTGATGGTCTTTTGAGTTAGAGTCCTTTTCAAAAAGGTTTAAAATAAAAAAATAAAATTTGGTATAGAAAAACTCAAAAAGATTTTTTTGATGTTTTGTGTATTTTAGTTTTACACATTTAGTGTGGCGTATTGGTATGCTTGAATACAACTCACTCTGTACTTTCCATGTGGTTAGGACATTTGGTTATTAATGTAGATACTTAGATTGTTCTTAACCATGTTATTATGGAGTTTTTTGGACCTTGATTTTCTTAATGGATTCAACTTTACATATGCCTTCGTACACACATGCACGAAGTTTTTGAATTTTAATTTCACATGTATATTTGAGCTTTGTGAGATGTTCTCCCATCAATCTTATCATCTACATGTTGTATGGCTATTTGGGATTTGTTCATGAAAGAACCGTTTCCCATGAGATTTATTTCATTAGTATTGAAAAATATGAGGGTGTATGAAAAAGGGATACGAAAGGAGAAAATATCCTTTGTGGGAAATCCACCATTGGCAAGGGCATAATGGAAACATTAAAGGAAATAAAAACAAAAATATTGCCTAAAGCCAACATAGTTTGGTTTGTTTGATCTTTCGAATGCAATAGCTTCAAAAGAAAAGAAAAGAAAATATGATATATTCTTATCCTTTGAGGGTGTTTAATTGAAGATCAACGAGTTTGCACAATGAATCCTAGTTATGCTTATTTTGTCATGGAATTATTGATTTGTAGAATCATCAATATTCTAGGCTTGTGTGCATTGTGCTTGTTTGTTCATTAAGTTCACTTTATCTTCTCACTTGAGGCTAAATCTTAGTTTGATAAAGTTTTATGATCAATTAGAACTTCTTGAGCATATTTTAGTGTTTGGCTTATAATTCATTTATATCTAGTTCACTCCCATTGATTCCATCCCACGTGTCTAGACACGTCGATAGTATGCTAGACTGTAAAGATTATGTATTTTGTGTCATATTTTGTGGTTGTTTATACCTATACATATGTGCTGAATTTTCATTGGTATAATTTGTATATGTTATATATGGTATCGTGTTTCAGTATTTGCGGTTTACATTTTGTCCATATTTGTCATATGCTTGATCGTTTGGATTATATGTGCTTGAGTTGCCATGTTTCATGTTTGATACATTTACACTATAGCATGCTTTGTTCCCAACTCCCCGTGTTTACAATTGGTATCTTATGATCACATATTTAGGGGAGATTTGGTTTTGGGGGATTAAATTATTTTATTCTATCTTGATTTGTCTATTCCTTAACAAAAAGGAGGAGAAATGGTATCTTTCCTTTGCATGATTAGGATACTTTATCTTATTGGGAGACGTCTTACTTAGGTTGAGATTATTTTAGACATTGATAAATGTTTATTTATTTACGAATTTATACTTGTTATATTCTCTTTGCATTTGAAAGGTGTGTTTAGGTGTGTAGATTACGTGATGCGACATGGTTTTTCAAGCAAAGAGACGCTACTCATGTTTGTGTGTTTGTCGAGCGTTTGTACTTTTTTTCCTTTTTGGGGTTGGGGAGTGAGTCTTTTTAGAGAGTTTGATGGCCCATATGATTTTTATGTTAGTTTTTTCTCGGAATAGCCAAATGGGGAGATTTGTAAGGACAAATTTCCTATCGAGTCAATTTGTATGTAATGGGCATTATTTCGGACAAAACATTTGAGTCATAGGATATAATTTGAGTTGTTGATCCCATGAGCCTATGTCGTCGTTTGATGAATACGTAGTAGTATAACTTCAAAGAGTGGATATTTTGTGTCTTGTTTAGTGCCAAGTTTGTCTTCACATTTACCAAGGGTCTCCCAGGTATGACAGCATATTAATTATGAGTCCTTGGAAATATTTTAAGTGTGTTTTTTTATGATTTAAATTGTTTGGAACTATTTTTTAAAATATTTTTTTAGAATTTTTTTCTTAGTTTAGTTCGTTAGAACGAGATTTACATATCGTTTGAATGACTTTGTGATCTCGTTAGAACGAGGATCAAATGAGCATCAAAGTAGGATGCTCTGCCAAGCATATCCAAACTCGTTAGAAGCTCATTAGAAGAGGGTTGAAACAAGAACGCTTTATCGTTCGAACGAACTGAGGTTTTCATTCAAACGAAATACTATTCTCATTCGAAGAACTTCAATTTTTTTTCGAACGAGCTGCCGTCTTGAAATTCAGGTTTTTATATTTAAGGCATTGTGGACTCAGAATTTTGAAGAAATTTTAGCAAAAAACTTTTCACCCTTTATGTTTCAAGATCCAAGATTCGTAATTCATATGCTTTGAGATCTTGATTTTGTGCAATAAGTTTGTTTCTTTCATCTTGAGAGAACTTGTTTTGTGAAGTTGACTCCGTGCATGTTGTTTTTTTATGTTAAGATGAAGAAGTGGTGGATTCCGTTTTCCAGTCCGTAGACGGTTGCTGAGCCTCATCGGTGGATACGGAGGTACGCTTGGACTCGTGTTATATGACAGCTAGCATGGGTGGACTCCTGCGTTGCACTGTGTAGGAGCGTTTAGAGATAAAAGAGATTCATGGCTTGTGCGTGATCAAGTCATTGTGTAAGTCTATTGTCTATGCTTTATAAAACTCTATCATAGTGATCGATTTGGCTAGGTCGTCCAAGGTTTTTCCGTTTGTGGTTTTCTTCGTACATTGGCGTCTTATGCATTGATTTATTTATTTTATCTGCTATCACCTAGATGCATGTCTAGGATAAAAAGATAAAATTTGGTAGATCATTTTTCCTCAAGAAAGGTTTAATCAGTGCTAAGTTTAATTGGGTTATTTTGTTTAGAGGATCAATATTTAAAATTTTGAAAATATAAAAATTGGACTTTTTGTTTATCACCATCCTTGTCGGGCGTTCTCACACCCTTACAAAATCTAATTAAAATTGAATTAATACTTAATTTTGATTTAATTCGTTTGCTTAATTCATTAAATCAAATAATGTAAAAAATATGAGAATATCATTTTTGGGTGCAAACATACTGAAAATAATTTTTTAATATTTTTATTGATTCTAAAATTTATATACATTATTTTTAATTTATATTCTAAATAAAATCACATTAAAAATTATTCTGGCTTTAATTAATATTTATACTCGGATTATACACGGATTGTAATTGTCTTATATACCTGGAAATATGCAGAATACACTAAATCGTATGGCTTTTAAACACAACGGTTAATGTTCTAGTGGGTACCAACTATCTCATATGTGTCACTATCCTAGACTATCAATATGTGTTTCTTTATACACCATTGTATCAAAATATTATCTAGGGACGGTGTTTAATATTTGAAATCCATGTGTCCCTTTGATTGCCCAATCAGCTCACATCCGTGTTCCTATATATTGGACCCCTCGGTTCTCATTTTTTCACCATTAGAGAAAGTAACGAAATTCGGCCAAAATCATATTTAGAGAGAGAATAAGAGAGAGAGTGTTTCCCACACAAACACACACCAAAATTTCGTTTGTGATGGTAAAGAGCTAACTCATCCATAGTTTATTTCGTTGACATACACACACAAACATCCAATTTGTCTTGCAATATGTTGTGTTTGTGATTATATTGTTGAGGTAAATTGTTTCACCTTGAAACAAATCGTTTTGAGTAAACTCTCACTTAGGGAAGAATCTTTAATGTCTAAAATATTTGAAAAACCTAAGTTTTCTTCACAACTGTCTTTACACGATTTAAACATTTTTTTGTGAAGTAATATCTCTGATCTATTTTTTTGTTGGATGGTCTACTCTCTCTGTAGTTTTAATACTTTATGTATAAATTTTGTTTTGTGTTCTTGGGTGTACACAACCAATTTGGCGTGTTAGAAGGTTGATCCCTTGGATCAAGACATTTGTCTCTGATTTAAAAGCCTACTGGTGTGTTTAGATTTGTCCTTAGATCTTTCTATTTACTTTTTTTTTATTTACAAATTTCACACACAACACATTTAAATAGCTGAGTTAATCTTGTGTTAACTAAACTTATTATCACTGCTAAGATAATAAAACATTTTAACTTTGGTTATTGAACTTGAACTTCGAACATCTATAAGGGACCTTCCATGTAGATCATAATAAGACCGTATAAACACCTGGCCAATATATTGTTGGACCTGAAACTGAGGATTGTTTAAGACTTTTGACCCACGACATACCTATTTAGGTTTTATATTAAAACCAGATATAATAATTGAGATAAAACTCATTAGAATTTGAATAAAACAAAATGTATCATTTTGATAAAAACTGAAAACTATAGGACCCCCAATTTTTAGATTTTACAAAAAGTAATTTCCTTTTAGATGATGAATAAAGATGTCTCAACACAACACACATAAACACAAAATTTTAATTTCTTTTAAATTAGAATAAACTAAACTCAAAGAGAAATTAAATTAATTAACAAATTAATTTACACTTAAACATATTAACTCAGCCCAAGCCCTAGAAATTTTCCTAACAAAATAATTAATCCATTTTTGCAAATTTAGGCCAAACCAAATTTTATCAAATACAAATAATGACTTGAATTAAATTAATATTTACCCAAATTGAATTTGCACCAAATTAACTATACCAATTTTAACGTTTTACCTAAGCATGCATCTAGTGTGATATAGCAAAAGATAAAATAAGTAAACAACCATTACGCCGCGATGTACGAGGAAAAACCCACAACGGAAAAAAACCTTGGACGACCCTAGCCTCAAATCCACTAAGTACGGTTTTACAAGTACAAGACAAAAAGACTTAAAACACCCGACTTGACTACGTCAAAGCCCCGACGCTTCTTCTTACACACACCTCTGCCTAGTTAATAACCATGGAGGTCCACTGCGGTCTCGAAATCCACCGATCGGACTTTTTCTGGTCACCGCCACCCGAACAAGGAGCCTTTCTCCAAGTGGGTATATCACAGCAAACAAAACTTCTTCTTTGTGGGATGCAGCAGTAAACCCAAACTTCTCTTCTTTGAGGTGTAGAGATAAACTCGGTGCCACACACTCCAAACAAGGATATATATTAAGGAACTTGGAATAAACAAAACTATTGGGTGTGTATGTGTTTTTGGTGAAATTAATCCATAAAAATCAAAACACAAAACATGGAACTTTTTCTTGAAAGATTTTGCTCTCTCAAAGTCTTAGAATGTGAAAAATTTAGTTTGAGAAAGGTTAGTTTCCACACTAGATAATTCGGTCAAAAAGTAGTGGGAAAAACAAACAGGGAACATAGTGAAAACTGTCAAAAATGCTGAACAAATTGTTCTCGCCAAACTCGTTCGAACGACTTTACTAACGATGTTCCAGTGTGAAAAAGCAATATCTTTAGAAGTCTCGTTTGAACGACCTGGCAATATCGTTCGAACGAGATGCCAGTTCGTTTGAACGACATAGGAATCTTGTTTGAACGATATTCCTGTTCGTTCAAACGACGTGTCAGAAAAAGTAATATTCATTTAAGTCTAAATTTTTTTATGAAAAGTTCTAAAAAATATTTTCTGAGTAAAACAAAGTCGTTAAAACTATTTTATAAAAACTTTATAAAATACACCCAATAAATTTCCAAGCTCCTATATATATATACTAGGGTGTACCCGTACCGATGGCACGACGATAAATTTGTTCCCGTGATTTTTTGTACCCATATCGCGACATGGCAATAAATTCATCCCGGTCCTAATTTTTCCCGATGCGTTTTTGTTATCGACCTATGAAATACCGACACACATAAGATTTATATGATTCATATAATTGATTAAATAGTAGACTTTTGCGCTTTCTTTAGATTTAGTATCGCATGTTCTTAATTGTGTTTATCACTATTTTTTTTAGTATACTACTTTTAATGTAATCTCCTTAAAACTTAACCCCACTTTTGTCACACATTTATTCGGCACTAAAAATGTCCCATTCATTACAAACTCGTTAGTTTCATTCACTCACTATTTAAAGTTCACTCATAACTTTATAAACAATGATTTGAAGTGTAAATACAATCTCTTTATAACTATTTTACAATACATTTTTTATATATTTTAACAAAAGAAAAGTTTATAGTTGTAGTTTTTTTAAAATAAAAAAGTATTATAAAAAAAATAGTATTTTTTTAATCAAAAGTATCTTTTTAATCAATAGTATCTTTTTAATCAATATGACCTTTTATAAATATGTTTGTTTAATTCAAAAGTATCTTTTTATAAATAAAAACTATTTTTTATGAATTAAAATTTGACTTTTTTTGAATTTTTTTTTATGAATATATTTATTTTGTAAAATATTTTATACCTTATTGATGTGGATTCCGTCAAGACAGAGTACAACTGGAGTACAAAATGAGGGTACAAAACAGGAATCCATGTAGTATTACTCTAAACCACATAAAAAGATAACTCTACTCTCTAGTTATTAAAAAATACAGGCAATTTTAAAACCAAAAAATGGGTTCAAAATCATTTTTTTACGTTAAAATACACTAATACATTTTAACAATGACTTTATCTCTATGTTCTTCCTTTACATTATTCCACTTCATGAATTAACTTAGACAAATTTGGATCTGAAATATATAAAACAAACACCGAACATAATTAGGACTGAAAATTGGGGACAAAATTTGGAATAGATTTGGCACAAAAATCATACAAAACCCCAACAACAAAAAACATCGTACAAAAACCCAATATCATAAAATCATAAAAAATTCCTGGTAGATTTTCAATATAAAAACAAAAACTCAACACCAAAAAAAACTACTGTCATCTTCCCCTAACAATCCTCTTGATGTCCCTTCCTCTTCATCGGCGCAGTCACACTCTCAACCATGAAGTCTGCAAAAGCAAAGAGAACTTTTTGAGCCTAGTGATAGGTTTGCAGTTGAATTTTGATCCTTTAAATAAAACTTTTTGACATTAAACTTTTTGGTTGCTTCACAAAGTAGGATCATTACTATTCTCTTATTGCATACCCAAAGTTGATTATTAAATCATAAGGAAACCATAAACTTGGGTGTTTAGAAGTTGTCTGCAACAAAATAGAGTATTATTATGCACAATAAATTTGGGTATTTAGAAGAAGGGGTAGCTCACAAATACCATTTAATAAGAAAATACAGTCTTTCCTATTTTCATAAGGAAAAAAATGCAAATAAACGCATGCATAAACAAAAAAAAATACCATTTTTTTAGAAAATATAGATGTAAAAGCACAAAAAAAATAATGCTATTAATTAGCACACTACCAAAAAAACGCATGCATAAACTAACATCTATTAGAACACCTAATAAAACCCAAAGCACATGACCCAAAAAATCAAATGCATAGAGAGAGTGAATTAAAAATTAGAGAATACCTCTGACATTTTCAAATGCATAGAGAGCCAAATAAAAAATAGAGAATACCTCTGACATTTTACCAAACAGTAGCCGAATCTGCAAAATAGAAAAATGCAACGATTAGAACACATTGCACAAAAAATGATAGTGAGAGATACAAAGATGGAAAAAAACAAAGACACTACCTGTAAAAAGAAAACAAAAAATGAGTATGGTGTTACAATAGTAAAGAAATGAGTACCGTGTGTATTATATATTCACATCCGTGAATTTCATCTGGGTCCGGATTTGTCTATCAATGCCTACAACAAAATTTTTTAAACATAACCTTACAAAATGTAAAATAGAAATCATCTTCTAGAATCGCAAAAAATCTAAAGATAAAAACAAACCTCTTTATTAAGGGGGCTTTGAAGTACGAAACCATCGTAAAAATACAAACCCATAAAAAAAAATTCATATTGGGCCCCGAAACTCACCACCACCGGCAAATCTCCGGCAGCGGGTTTTTCCAGTTGAGGCACCGTTTGGGAAGCCGGAGATCTGATGGAGGGAGGGGTTTGGCCATTGAATCCGTGGAGAAAGATATTTAGATCTCAGACGGACTCACACGCTTAGATCGGTGGAGTACTTTCACTGTCAGGAAAATCTGGTTTGGCCAAACAGTTCTCACTTTTTCTTCTTCATTTACCCTCCATCTGAAATAACTCCTCATTGTCCTTCAACGATCATCAAGGTGAGAGATCTAAGCGTGTGAGTGGGTCTCAACTGGAGACAGCAACCCCTCCCTCCATCTGAAATTAGTTCACCGTCAGAAAAATCTGGTTGGCGCAACATTAAAAAATTTCAGAGGTCTAGAGGAAAGATCAGTGAACTACTTTGAGAGGTCTAGAGGTTGTCTGTGGGAACTGCTTTATAATACAAAGAATAAACAAAAAAATTATGTGAACTTCTTTACAATACAAAGAAGAAAAAAAAAGTTAATACCCAAAACAAAAACGCAACAAATCTTCCCCTGTTGCAGGAGAGGGATGAGGAAGTGGGTTTCAAGTTTCAACAGACCTTCCCTAAAACTAAAACACAAAATGAGAACCTTTGTGCAACAAATCTTCCCCAAAATGAGAACCATTTTGCAACAGATCTTCCCTAAAACTAAAATGTGAAGGAGAGGGATGAACACGTGGGTGGCGATGGATGAATCGTAGTGAGAGGGAGATGATGGGGGTGAGCTGCAGACTGAAGGGGGATGAAGGATGTGAAATGGTGAGAGATGTTTTCTCGAGACTTGTTCTCTGTCGATGTCAGTATGAGGAGTAGTGCATGACTTTTATTAATTGTTCACGCAAGGCATGTACCCCACTTGCACCATCTTAAACCTTTACCTACATTAAATCACAACCGTTAGTTGATAAACACCAAACTCTCCAATTTTCGATTTGAACCATCAGTTGGGAGAGACCAAAAAAACCATCCTCCTTTATTATATAGATAATGCATTTATACCTTAGGAGCATTGGAACTAATGTTATTGACGTAGAAATGAGGCACACTAAACTCGACATATGATGAAGCTTTATAATATTGCCCGCTACGCCTTCAACTAACACATCATAGTCTTGGATGGATACAGTTGAACACTATCCTATGACTCAAATATTTTTGTCCGAAATTGAGCCAACACTACATTAAGACTCAATCAGTGAATTGTGTCCTAACAAATCTCCCCCTTCGGCTATTCCAGGACAAAAACCAAACAAAAATCCTAAAGGGACGTCAAGCTCTACTAGACTAAAAAAATATATCCCACCCAAAATAAAAATTACATAACTTGACTAAAAAATCCAAGGATTAATATCTTTGCCGATGAAAGATGACATTTAGAAGAATTCATGCACACTTAAGTAAACTATCAAACACATAGGGAATATCAAGAATATTAATTACAATTAAAATAAATACTCCCCTTAAATTAATTCTCCCCTTTATCAACTAAATGACCTACTTAGAAAGACGTCTCCCCGTAAGATAAATCTCCCAAACTAAAATGCGATTACAATAGGATTAGATACCATTTCTCCCCCTATCATTCTCCCCTTTTTTGTTCGGAATAGACAAAGGATAAAAACTAATTTAAACATGAAGCTTAGAGATATAAGAACATGAAAGCAGATGGGTAAAAAAATCATAACCATTCCATATAAATAATAACATATACCAACGAATATGCACAAAAAAATGATACCAATGTGATATATAAGATACTAAGCATGTGATATCAACAAAATATTCACCAAGATGGATACCAATTATGAATTTGAAGCATACATGGACTATAAAGCGGGGCAATAAAAAAATACCATATATATGTAGACATAATGAATATCAATAATGCACACACACACACACACACACACATACACACACATATATATAGGTATAAACACCACACATGACACAAAATACGATAAACTTTTACACTCGTATGGAAAAAATGTGTCATATGGAAACAGAAGTGTAGGGGTGTGAACTAGTAACAATTAAATTTAGAACAATCACTTAAAACATGTTCACGGAGTTCTCATTTGATTGTAAACTTTATCACATTTGAATATAACCTCGTGTGATAATATAGATTGAACTCAATGAAAAAACATACACAATGCATACAAGCCTAGAATTTTGATGATTCTACAAACTAATAGAGTCATGACACTGAAAGTACAAATAGGATAAACGGACATTATGCAAACCGTTGATATACCATCCAAACTCCCTCAATATAAGCATATTATTTTAATCTTTTGAATGAGTAGATCAACTACACAAAATAGGCCTTGGAAAAATATTTTTCTTTTAATGCCTTTGGACCACGTATTTCTTTTAGGTCCAAGCAAACGGTGGCTTAATCGCAAAGGATGATATGTCCTCTCGGAGCCCTTCTCCGTGCACATTTATATACATAATTTTTATATCTCAAAGAAATCTCACGTGCAATGTATTTTAACATGCAATAGTCCTCCTAGGTTACATGACATGTAGATGACAAGATTGGTAGGAGAACACCTCACAAAACTCAAATGTACATATGAAGTTATAATTTCATGTGAGCTCGTGCATGTGTGAATTGAGGCATATTAAAATAGAATCCATTATATCAACACAAAATACAACTACTCCATGTAAGCATGGTAAAGAACATTTTAAGGATTGACAATCTAAACCAAAACTTCTAGCCACATGGAAGCAAAAAAGAAGGGATTCAAACACAAGTATATTCCACATAGAGTGTGTCAAACTAAAATACACACACAAAAAAAATCTTTTTGAGTTTTTGAAATTTTTAATCAAGCAAACAAACATATTTACTCAAAAGACAAACAAAAATCATTTGAATTTTTCATTAAGCCTAAATTACGAAAAAGGTAAAACACAAATGATTAACAAAAATCTTTTTGTATTTTTCATTTAATGCAAACTAAAATGAAAGAAATATAATACAAAAGATAAACAATAATCATAATTCTAACATGTGATAAAGCATGAAGTATAGACTAGAACAATGATTAAGCGGCATACAATTAGCATGAAGTACAAAAGCTAAAGTATGCAAACAACTAACACATTCAACCTTTAGATTTTGTAAGGGAGGAAGCATGTGAAAGTAAATGAGAATCAAAAGTCATATTTTGTAAAGCTACCAAGTCGGATCTCCTAACCCAAACTAAACAAGAATGATGATTACGGGGTGTAGGAATCTTTGTTACCTCGGTTGCCTTACGTAAGGATTTTCTAGGACCTCGTTTAAGATCAAATCAAAACTTCCTAAGATGACCTTTTCGACCACAATGAGAGCACTTAAAGACTCGGCGAAAAGACTTTCCTAAGGAATGATCTATAACATTGTTCCTAGAGGATTCTCCTAAAAAATTAGTTTTGGCTTTAAGAGTTAACTCTTTACAAGTATCGAAGCCTAAACCACAAGTGTCATTTTTTATTTGAACCACTCCTAATATTTTATCTAATTTCTCTGAACGACACTCCAAATCAAATTTGACTTTACTAGAGTCTTTTAATTTATTTTCTAAATCTAAAATGTGAGACTCTAATAAAACATTGCGCTCTTCAAACGCAAGAAGCTCATTTTTCAAGGATTCCATTGAACCTTTAAGGCTATCTCTCGCCTTCGACATATTCAAGCTTCTCACGAAGAGCTCTCTCACATGTCCTAAGGTCTTCCACTAACGTACTCCCATCAATGACCTTGACATGCTCTCTTAATCTAGCTTCTAACTTCAAATATTTTCTTTTTAATTTAATAGATTCTTCAAATAATTCTTGAAACACAATTTGAAGTTCACTCACATCAACCTCATTTTCACTTTCACTCTCTCTTTCTTCTCCACTCTCACTACCATCATCTCTTTGGGATTCACAAACAAAGGACTTGGAAGTGTCATGTGTTAAAATTTCATCAATAAAGGAGTGTTCACTTTCATTCACATGACTTTCCATAAAATCCACAAAGTTGGGCTTAGTGGGGGAATCGGGTCCCTCTTCCTTATCACTATCACTATCACTAAGGGTTGCATTATATGAAATTGGTTGCTTACCTTCTCTTCTTAGTTTAGTGGGGCACTCAAAAGACCTACGGCCATACCTTTCACAACCGAAACACCTATTTGACTCGTCCCTATTTAAATTTTCATAAAAAAGTTGTAGGGATCTTCTCGGCTTTGTCATGCTTAGAATTTTCAAACTTCTTAAAATCATTTTTAAATTTATCTTTGTTAAATTTAAGAAATTTTCGAAACTTCCTATCAAACATAGCCATATCTTTCGAGTCACTCTCACTTTCACTCTCTACTACTTATTTTTCCTCCTTTCGGGCTTTCAAAGCAACGCCCTTATCTATTTTCTTTTCAGTTTTAGAGGAAAACATGTCTAGTTCATAGGTTTGTAAATCACCTATGAGCTCTTCTAATTTCTTAGAGGCTAAAGTGGGTAAAGAATTTAATACGGTCACCTTACGAATAAATCTATCTGGTAGGGACCTTAAAATTTTCTTTACTACTCGGTTGTCTGGTATTTTCTCTCCCAAATTAAAAGATGAATTGACTATATCGAAAAGTCTAGCATAAAATTCATCAAAAGTTTCTTTTTCATTCATTTTGATGGTTTCAGATTGAGTAGTGATATTTTGGAGTTTAGAAGATTTTACGACACTAGTTCCTTCATGAGTGAGTTATAAAATATCCCAAGCTTCTTTAGCGGTTTCACATGTAATAATGCGTCGGAATTCATCTGATGTGATCGCGCTAAACAAGGCATTTAAACCACGGGAATTAAAATTTGCAACTTTAAATTCATTCTCACTCCATCTATCGATGGGTTTGGGAACACGTTCATTTTCAACTAAATATGTAGGTGGGGATCACTCGTTAATGACTGACAACCAAATCCTCTCATTGATAGACCTAAGTGTCGATTTCATGCGCGCTTTCCAATACGCGTAGTTGGAACCATCAAAAATAGAAAAATTTGAAAATGGAAAAAATTCCATTTTAGTAAAAAATATTTAAAAGGATCTTAAACACAATAATTTAGCGAACCTGCTCTGATACCAATTTGAAAACGATAGGACCCCCAATTTTTAGATTTTACAAAAAGTAATTTCCTTTCAGATGCGGAATAAAGATGACTCAACACAACACACACACACACACAAACACAAAATTTTAATTTCTTTCAAATTAAAATAAACTAAACTCAAAGAGAAATTAAATTAATCAACAAATTAATTTACACTTAAACATATTAACTCAACCCAAGTCCTAGAAATTTTCCTAACAAAATAATTAATCAATTTTTGCAAAGTTAGGCCAAACCATATTTTATCAAATACAATTAATGATTTGAATTAAATTAATATTTATCCAAATTGAATTTGCACCAAATTAAATATACCAATTTTAAATTTTTACCTAAGCATGGATCTAGTGTGATATAGCAAAAGATAAATAACTAAACAACCATTACGCCGCGATTTACGAGGAAAAATCCACAACGGGAAAAGACTTCGGACGACCCTAGCCTCAAATCCACTAAGTACGGTTTTAAAGTACAAGAAAAAAAGACTTACAACACCCAAATTGACTCCGTCCAAGCCCCGACGCTTCTTCTTGTACACACCTCTGCCTAGCGAATAACCATGAAGGTCCACCGCGGTTTCGAAATCCACCGATCAGACTTTTTCTGGTCACCACCACCCGAACAAGGAGCCTTTATCCAAGTGGGTGTGTCACGACAAACAAAACTTCTTCTTTGTGGGATGTAGAAGTAAACCCAAACTTCTCTTCTTTGAGGTGTAGAGATAAACCCGGTGCCAAACACTCCAAGAAAGGATATATATTAAGGAACTTGGAATAAACAAAACTGTTGGGTGTGTATGTGTTTTTGGTGAAATTAATCCATAAAAACCAAACACAAAACATGGAACTTTTTCTTGAAAGTTTTTTCTCTCTCAAAGTCTTAGAATGTGAAAAAGTTAGTTTGAAAAAGGTTGGTTTCCGCACTTAATAATTCTGTCAAAAAGTAATTGGGAAAACATAGTGGGAACATGGTGAAAACTGCAAAAAAATGCCAAAAAACTGTTCCCGCCAAACTCGTTCAAACGACTCTACTAAGATGTTCTAGTGTGAAAAAAGTAATCTTGTTAGAAGTCTCATTCGAACGACCTGGAAATCTCGTTCGAACGAGATGCCAGTTCGTTCGAATGACATGGGAATCCCGTTTGAATGATATTCCTGTTCGTTCGAACGACGTGTCAGAAAAAGCAATCTTCATTTTAGTCCAGAACTTTTTATGAAAAGTTTAAAAAAATATTTTCTGAGTAAAACAAATACGTTAAAACTATTTTATAAAAACTTTATAAAATACACCCAATAAATTTCCAAGCTCCTATATATATATATATGTGTGTGTGTGTGTGTATATAATGCATTCATGCCTTAGGAGCGTTGGAACTAATGTTGTTGACTTAGAAACGAGGCACATTAAACCTGGCATATGATGAAGATTTATAATCTTGGCCGCTACGTCTTCATATAACACGTCATAGGATTGGATGGATAGACTTGAACACTATCCTATGACTCAAATATTTTTGTCCGGAATTGAGCCAACACTACATTAAGACTCAATCGGAGACTTGTGTCCTTACAAAAATAATCTTGTGTATAGTGATAATAAAGAGTATTTTATAATCTCCACTTAAAAATATTATTTGTTTATTTTGCATGTATTAAATGAACACTGATATATATACTTGTTAATATTTTCCTTAAAAATCATATACTCTTCCTTAGAGTATTTTTAATAAAAAAAAAATCGATTATGTTCGATCTTTATTCACAATACATACACATCACACTATTATGTTGCTTGCATTTTAGTTAAGTCAGACTAGTACACATAATCACTGATCGATTCTAAGAGTTTAAGTGGAATATGCAAGACGTGAAGAGGAGACATTTTCATCAAAGTTGAGAACAGGGAGTCAAACCAAGAAGAAGGGTTATGGTATAGGTAACTTGGCTACTTTGTTGGTTTTCTTATTATTTTTAGTGGATTTTATTAGTTTAGGTTATCCTTAGAAGGATCCGGGGTTTTTCCCAGGGGAAGGTTTTTTGCCACCTTAAATAAATCATGTGTGTTGTAATTTTCTGCCATATCATCTCATACGAAAAAGTACGATAACAAGACTAGAAACTCACTTAAATAACTGGAATATATATTGTCTGTTTAATCACGTGTTTAATCAAGATAATATAATTTGTACTTAACTAACTAACTCAACCCATTCAGCTTGTTAATAAGGTTAGCAGTTTAAGTAAAAGTTTCAATTGGTCCCTCTCTAATCCTTAGTTGAAACTTGTAAGTATTTCGAGTTTAATAAAAAAAAGTTTCTTCCACAAAATCTTTTAAAGAGCAGTTACCCCCGCTCAAGTGGTATCAAAGCTTGACTTTTTAAAGATCATTTTTAAAAAGAGTTTTGTTAATCTTTATATACTTTGTATCAATGGAGGAATGATCAAGTTGATAAGGATTGGAAATTTCAATAGACCCCCTATGTTTGATGGTTCCAACTTTCCCTGCAGGAAAGTGCGTATGATTGCTTTTATTCAAAGAACCTTAGGTGGTGATGTATGGGACCTCATAGAAACTAATTACACCCCCGTCCCTATAGAAAAAGGTAGCAACACACTTAGAAAATTAAAAACAACTGAACTCTATATACATTGTATCAATGGAGGACATGACCTAATTGATTTGGCTAGGAAATTTCAGTAGAACCCCTATGTTTGATGGTTAAAACTTTCCCTACTAGAAAGTGTGTATGACTGCTTTTATTCAATGAACCTTAAGTGGTGATGTATGGGATCTTATAGAAAATAAGTACACCCTCCCGGTCCCTATAGCAAAAGGTAGCAACACACTTTGAAAATTAAAAGCAACTGAACTAAGTGGAGAACATAAAAGGATTATAAACTTTAACAAAGGCAATAATGTTTTTTTTATGAGTGTTCGTGAAAATGAACTCAAAAGAATCTGCCACTGCACCACTAGTAAGGAAGCTTAGGACACTTCAATTTTTTCACACGAAGGATACGCGAGGTCAAAGAATGTAAAACTCAATTGCTTGTTCAACAATACAATATGCTGATAATGAAAGATAATGAACCATTCGATGATTTTTACATGAGACTAACTGATGTAATAACCCAACTACATGTAAATGGAATTGTGTATGCTGATAAAGAAATTTGTGCAAATTTTTTTTGATCTCTTGCTCCTATATTTAATCACAAACGTTATATTATTGAGGAAATTAATGACCCTTCTCTAACTCCTGAACTTTTGAGTTATAAATTAAATACTATGGAACTAAAATATTATTTTAGGAAGACTTTGAATAATAATTTGAAAAATGATTATGGTACTAGTTCTAAGGTTGCTTTTAAATCTGTTCATGTTGAAAAAGGCAAAAATAAAATTGTTCAAATGTAAGACGCTGAGGTAGATGAACTTCAAAATATTGAAAATGAAATTGCACTAATGTCTACACAATTCAAAAGACTATTAAAACGTAGGAATAACATTGTTAAGAGAAGAGTGCGAGTTGACTATCAATTTAATCAATCCACCAGGCCTCACAATAGAAACACTAAGTAGACTTCTAATTATGGTGGTAATAGTAGCAAGCTTGATAAGTCCAAAATGCACTGTCATAATTGTGGAAAACTTGGTCATTTCATGGTTGAGTGTAGGTCTAAACCACAGTTTAAACAAAATAAATTTTATAAGGCACATCTAACAAAAACTTGGGATGACTCTTCTGAATCAGAGTCAGAGAAAAATCAAGACATTTCTAACACTAAATGCCTTACATTATTTGGAAAAGTGTATGCTGTTGTGGTGACATATACTTAGCTGGTTTGACTAATTTTGAAGATGAAGATGAATGTGATGAAGTGTATTGATTTATCTAATGTTCCAAAGTTTTATTTTCTAGTCAATCGACTACGTTTGAATTAACTGATCGCTTTGATGCTAAACGTTTTGCGTGTCTTGGTGATATTATTTCTGAGTCGACTGAGACTAATGGCACTTCACACACTGACATGAAAATAAAAAGGGATGAAAATGTTATTGTTTATGAGGACTATACTGAAACATATGTTATAACTTTGAAAAATAGGAAAGACTTATCTAATCCGGTTAAGTCACTTAGTGAGATCTTAGATAAATAATGTAGGGTAGTTAAGCAACCTGAGTCTGAGGTGGAAGACATTAAATCTAAATTTGAAAAATAAAGACTTGAATTTGAAAAACAAAAATCTTATTTTGAAATTGAAATCTCTACTCTTAATGAAAATATTTCTATTTTTTGTACAAAAATCTAAGACCAAATTATTAGAACTTGAAAAATCGAAAGAAATGTGTGCCAATGCTTTCAAAAAGTTTAGAGAAAGAGATAGAGAAGATTTCAATTTGGATAAACTGCTGGACTCCCAAAAATATGATTGTAATACGAATGGGTTGTCTTCTGAAGAATATTATAAAAATAATCCTAGTATCAGACCCACTGTGTACGTAAGAGCTAACTACCAAATGGAACAAAATGTAGGTAGTTCAACAATTGATAAGGGAAAATAAGTCTTAATAGAAAATACTTCTAAAAATGAAATTGATGTCAAGTACCCTCTTATAAAGTATGTTGATTCCCCTAAATGATTAATTGGCCCCAAAATCTTACTTAGGTGGATTAATTAGGTTAACGTCCAATTACCAAGTGTCTCATTTTAAAAGACATGTTGCAAACCTCTATTGTAGTTTATGCCATGTTTTTGGTCACCAGAACTACGAGTGCCTAAATTGTTGCAAGAATAATGCTCATTTTAGATACTTTAACTCAAAAGTGAAGATATTTAATCATTTTCGAAGGCATGCCATTAATGGTGTTTGGACTCATTGTTATTTTTATAATCCTGGACCAAGGCCTAATAGAAAATCAGTAACAACGGGAAAACCCTTTCCTAGATCTCAAAAGGCACAAAATGAGGTTAAAACTATGCCTATTTGGATTAGGAGTAGTGATCTAAGAACACAACTATTTTTTTTTTCAAATAAACTCTTTTATTATTTTAACAGCCTTTCGCTGTGAATTAAAAAATATTGGTTGGTACTTTAACAATGAATGTTTCCGCTTTATGACTGGGGCTATTACCAAACTTAAAGGGATTATTCGTTATAAAGGCGGTAACATAACCTTCGGGGATGGTAAGACTTCTCAAATGATTGACAAGGGCCTCCTTAATGAAGATGGATTACCTGATGTTAGTGATGTTATCTTAGTTCAAGGTTTAGGGGAAATTTTATTTCCATTAGTCAGTTATGTGATGATGGTCGCCAAGTTAAATTTTCTAAAAACTCCTGCGATGTTTTAACCAAAATAGGAGAGGATTATATAAAAGGAAATCGTACCATGGATAACTGCTATAAAGCTACTGGGTCTCTTTCTTGTGGATTAATTGTTTGTGATGAATCTTACCTATGGCTCAATAGATTGGGTCATATTAATTTTGATACTTTAAATCGGTTGTCTTCACAAGAACTTGTTAGAGGCTTACCAAAGTTAAAGAAATGTCCAACTACTATTTGTGGTACACGCCAAGTTGGTAAAATTATTAATCCTCTTCATAAAAAGTTTAAAGAAATAAATACCACTGCACCTCTAGAACTTGTCCATATGGATTTAATGGGTCCCATAAGGACTGTTAGTTTAAAGGACAATTCTTATATTTTAGTCACTCTGGATGATTTTACACGATTTACATGGATGGATTTTTTGAAAAATAAATAAAAAACTTTTCATCATTTCTTGAAAATTTTAACAAGTATTAAAGATAGGGGAGGTGGGTTTAAAGAAACCGGAGTTATTGAGTATTGTGATGCAAATGGTTACTCTCATCAGTTTAGTGCTCCAAAAACCCCTCAACAAAATGGGGTAGTCAAACGTAAAAATGGGACTATTCAATAAATGGCCCAAGGTCTTATATATGCTTAAAACCTACTTTTAAATTTTGGGAAGAAGCTTGTACTACTACTGTTCACATAATAAACTGCGTATACCTTAGGAAGAATGTAAAAAACTCCTTATGAATTATGTTTTAACAAAAAGCCCAGCTTGAAATATTTTAGAACCTCTCGTGCAACTTGTTATGTTTGTAATGATCGTGAAAATTTATCAAAATTTAAAGCCAAAGGGGATAAAGCCATTTTTCTTGGTTAATCTAAAAAAATCGGGCATATAGAGTATATAATTTACGTACCAATTCATAATCAAATCAATTAATATAATTGTAATTGAAACCACAATAGAGGAAATTAGTACGACCACCATGTTGAGTCATAATTGGAAATAAATGTTTTAAATGAACCGATTCTAACAATATATGAATCTTTGCCAATTTCAGCCTCAGTCGTTCGTAATTGGGTCTTTAAAGACCATCCCTTCATAAAAGTTGTGGGTAATATCTCTGAGACTATGTGAACTAAAAACCATCTTCGTCACGTGACTCATTTAACTATATTTCTATCCCTAGTGGAACCAAAAATAGTTATTGAAGCACTAAGTGATTCATATTGGATTGATACAATACAGGAGGAGCTATCTCGATTCAAGGATCACGAAGCTTGGTTTCTAGTATCGAGGCCCAAAGATATTAAATTCATCGGCAAAAATGGATTTTCAAAAATAAGACCAATGAGAATGGGATAGTCATTTGAAATAAATTTAGGTTTGTGGCTTAGGGGTACTCACAAATAGAAGGCATAGACTACGACGAGATGTTTTCTCTAGTAACTCGTCTTGAATGAGTGAGATTACTTATGGTTGTTTCTTGTCACTTATAATTTAAATTATTTCAAATGGACGTAAAATCGGCATTTTTGAATGACATTCTAACTGAAGAATTATACGTGGAACAACCTAAAGAATTTCAAGACCCTAATAGTCCCAATCATGTTTATAGGCCAAAAAAGGCACTTATTGGGTTAAAGCAGGCCCCTCGTGCATGGTACGAATGCTTAAGAACTCTTTTATCAAAAAATGGTTTTATTAGAGGAGGAGCTGATGTTAAAAAGTCTAAAAATAACAATGTTTTAATATATAAAATTTATGTTAACTATATTGTCTTTGGATCAACTTATCAAAAGGAGGTTGATAATTTTTCTAAAGCTATGAGTAGTGAATTTAAAATGTGTCTTATAGAGGAGTAGCAATATTTCTTAGGTCTCCAAATTGAACAATGAAATGATGGATTATTTATCTCTCACTCTAAGTATTCTAAGGATTTAATAACCAAATTTGGACTTGAAAATGATAAGACATCATTTACACCTATAGCAATTAAGATTAAGCTAACTAAAGTTTAACATGGCACTACTATTTACCCAACTTTATACCACATTATAATTGGTAGTTTACTATACTTGACTGCACTTAGACCCAATATACAATATGTTATCTGCATTTGTGCGCGGTTTTAATCCAACTCGAAGAGTCCCATCTCACTTGTGCTAAAAATATTTTAAAATGCGTTAAAGACACAATTGGATATGGACTTTGGTATTCCAATAACTCTACTTGTGAGATAATTGTGTACTTTAATATGAATTGGGGCGGTATCATGGATGACTGTCGTTCCACTTATGGTGGTTGTTTTTATGTAGGAAAGAACTTAGTAGTCTGGTCTAGTAAAAAGCAAGCTAGTGTCACACTATCTATGGTTGAATCTGAATATATTATTCTTGGTGAATGTTGTGCTCAACTTATGTTGACTAAACAAATGTTACATGATTATGATGTCTTTGAGTCCAAGGTGCATCTTTATTGTGACAATGAAAGTGCCATCAATATTACTAAAAATTATGTGCAACATAGTCAAACTAAACATATTAATATCCGTGATCATTTTATCAGAGAGTTAGTTGAATCAAAATAGCTTGTTATTGAACATATCCCAACTGATAAATAACTTGATGATTTATTTACTAAACCTTTAGATAAATCCAGATTTGAAAGACTGCAACACATGATCGGAATGATTGTACTCGATAATTATAAATTGTTTGTTATGCCTTAATTTTTATTACAAGATCTAAGAGGTTTTAGGATAAAGGTATCGCGGAAATACAATATCTCTTAAAACCATTATAATGTACGAGTCTCTTATTAGGCATTCATCTAAGAATTTCCTAGTTAACTCTTAACCGTTGTCTAATTAGGCCAAAATGGGGGAGAGATGAGTACATAATTACAATAAAATTGTTTATTTTTTTTTATGATGTCGTACTATTTTACACATATTTTTACTTTACTTGAGCACATTCTTCTCACTTGTCTTCTTGGAAGATTGGTTTTCTATTTTTCTTTTCGAGTCTTCTCATCAGTCGAGTCTGAGTCTTTTTCTTTTCTAGGACTGGGTGGGTAAATAGAAATGTTTTGTATAGGATATATATAGGCTATTTTTACCTTAGTATATCACTTGATGTACTCAAGCATTTTGTCAAAATTAGTCCAGTGGGGGAGATTGAAGGCCCTTATGTAGACACTCATAGGTTTATGGTTTATTTTTTTCAGAGTGTAGAAATACACAAGCCTTCATCTAGTTGGATCAAAATTTGACAAGATATTTTTATAATTAATATCTAGGTTGGTTTTCAGACCCTGCGATGTCAATGGCCCAATATTGTTTGTTAAAGACAACTCTTCAAGAAGCCCAAGGAAGGCTGTCTCTCACACTTTTAATATTCTCAAGAAGAGCTCAAATAGGGTCACTATATTACACATTCACATCACACACGCACACACACACTATTTTGTTGTGCTGATAGCTCATTGATTTTTAATGTGATTTAAAACGAGTTAAATATAATTAAAATTGAATTAATACCTAATTTTGATTTAACTTGTTTGATTAATTCATTAATTCAAATTATGTGGAAAATATGAAAACATCATTTTTAGGTGCAAACCTACTGGAAATAATTTTGTAATATTTTTCCTTATTTTTCGTGATTTTTTTGGAATTTTTATACATTAATTAGAATATGTTTTGTAAATAAAATTACATTTAAAAATCATTCTGGTTTTAATTAATAGTTATACATGGTTTATACCCCGATTGTACTTATCTTATACACCTGGAAATACGAGTAGAAATACACTCATTCGTATTGTTTTTAAACCCAATCGAGAATGTTCTAGTGGGTACCAGTTGTCACATACATGTCACTATCCTTGGCTATCAATATGTGTTTCTTTATACACCATTGGATCAGGAGATTATCTAGGGATGGTGTTTATATTTTCAATCCATGTGCCCATTTGATTATCCAATCAGCTCACACTCGTGTTCCTATAAATTGGACCCCTTGGTTCTCATTTTTTCACGACGAGAGAAAGTAACGAAAATATGCCAAAATCAATTCTAGAGAGAAAAAGAGAGAGTGTTTCACACACAAACACACCCCAAAATTTCATTTGCAATGTTAAAGATCTAACTCATCCATAGTTTTTTTCTTTAACATACACACACAAACATCAAGATTGTCTTGCTCTATATTGTGTTTGTGATTATATTTGATATACCCGTTTATATCCTCGGCTTAGATGAGGATTACCTCCACAACGGACGACCCTAAGAGGGGCCGACCCTTCACCAAACCCCAGCTGGCCTCCACCAGGCCCAGACGACCCTACGAGGGGCCGACCCTCCACCGGGCTCCAGACGACCCTACGAGGGGCCGACCCTCCACCTGGCTCCGGACGACCTTACGAGGGGCCGACCCTCCACCGGGCTCCAGACGACCTTACGAGGGGACGACCCTTCCCCAGGATCCGGACGACCCTACGAGGGTACGACGGTACGAGGCCAAAATCAAGCCAGGCTCACTACCGGAAGAAACTTTGCCCTCGGCCTCGTCTCATAGGCCGAGGGTGACATCATGACAGCGCGTGGTTTGGGACACGCGTGGAACAGTGCGCGTCAGGCTCAGATGACACGTGGAAGACCGTTACAACCGAATCACCCCCTCACGTGAGGGAATATTATGTCATCATTTGGCATCTACAGGTGTCAACAGGGGATTGGTTAGATCATCATTCACATGCACCATGCTTACTTAGGGGGTACACTACACCCCCCAAGACCTATATATACTTGTCACCTACAACCCTACAGGGGATCGATCCATGAACAGTAGCCCTAGCTAAAACTCTGCTTGTACACACACAGTAGTGAGAGAGAGAGGGTTATGTGCATTGTATCCATGGCCATTAGTGCCCATACTTAGTGGATCACGCACTCACAGTGGAGGTAGGCCAATTTGGCTGAACCACTATACATCATCGTCTTATTTCCTCTTATACTCATCCCCTTCTATACACTTACATACTTATATACTTGCATCTCTATGGCTGCCATAACTACTACTGTTTGAGCTCACTATCACTTACCTGGTGGTGCTAAACCCAAGCATCATCAGTTTGGCGCCGTCTGTGGGAACGAGAAGACATCTCTTCCTTTGTACAGCTTGACCTCACTGGGCACTCTGGTGGTGAACCAACACTCCCCCTGAGAGGAGGTGTTTCACCATTGAAAGAGACCCACTAAGGTTCCCAAGCTAACCAGTATTTTCTTCAGTTCAGCTCTTCATAACTCAAGCACATGGCACCTGAGATGCCACCGCCACCACTTCCCCCGCCGGATGATGGGGGAAGACCCAGTTCCAGTCAGCCACCACCTCAGTCTGAGATGGCTGATGTGGCAGCAGCCCTAAAGTCTCTGGCAGCCAGCCAACGGATGATGCAGGAGCAGTTCACAGCTCTAAGTCAGAATATACTGAGACCACCCGGGGTCTCACCTGAGATGATTACTCCGGCAGCAGCTCCAGGACATCATGAGGCCAGGGGGCCACCCCAGGCACCACATAAAGACCTGCCACCCCCTCAGCGGCGTAGGGATGTTGCTGACCCCCGACGTTTACGCCTGGGGAGGCAAGGAAACCCTTGCCCTGAGGACAGGTATGATGATCTGGAGGAAGAAGAGGCTCCAGTAGAATGCTGGGAGCCATATGAGGTCTCCAACAATACAGTACGACCCCTCCAGGACAGTAGAGGAAAGTGCGGGAGACCAAACCCTGATGATCGCCCAAGAGGCTCTGCTTTTGACCGCCTGAGCAGGGGGTCGGCCTTCGAGAGGCTGGGCCCAGTGAATGACCTGCGAGACAAGTTGTCCAAGTCAAGAAGCGCAGCGAGATCTAGGAAAGAAGCAGAAGGCCGACCCCAAAGACGGGATGACGGCCAAAGGGAAGTAAATAGCCGACACAGGCCTGCCATGGCGGAGCCCTCCATCCACCTCCGAGAGGCAGCAGGGGATAACATCGGCCAGGCCGACCCTGTGAGGCCTTGGAATGACTCAATCCGGAGGTTAGAGGCTAAGATTGGCGACATACTGAAGAGCCGGGACCCTCTTCAGGGGGGATACACCATGGGCTCACCCTTTGTGGCAAAGATAGTCAACTTCCCCACGCCATCGAAGTTCAAGCCTCCCGTGGTCACCCCAAGATACGATGGGAGCACCAACCCTGTCCACCACGTGGAAATGTATCAGTCGGCGGCAGACATATACTCTATCTCAGATGAGATGAGGTGTCGTGCCTTCTCTGGTACCTTGACAGGGGCTGCGCATGTTTGGTACACGTCTCTTCCAAAAAATTCTATTGGAAACTTTAAGCAGTTGGCAGACCTGTTCATCCATAATTTCTGCTTTGGGGTGAGGCCACAGAAGAAGACCACACACCTGCTCTATGTTAAGCAGGGAAAGAGCGAGACTCTGAGAGACTACATAGCCAGATTCAATAAAGAGAAGCTGGAGGTGGAAGACTATGAGGAGAGCATAGCTATGACAGCCCTGATTGGAGGGCTCCAGAAGGGGAAGCTATTATGGAAGCTTGCCGAAGACCCTCCGAGGACGATGGCTGAGCTGTTGTCAACAGCAGGGAAGGTGATGAACGCCGAAGAGGCGATGGCCGCAAAACAGGAAGACGAAAAAGGAGGTGCAAGCGGGGGAAAGTACCCTAAGAAGAACAAAGAGGGGAAGAAGAGAACCATGGATGATAAGTTCGCGGGGTACACCCCTCTGACGGTCAGCTGTGAACAGATCCTCAATGAGATAAAGAGTGACCGGACGCTGAAGTGGCCTGAGAAGCTGAGGGCAGCCCCCGGCAAGAGAAATAGGAACCTGTGGTGTGAATTTCACCAAGACCACGGCCACGTAACAGACAAATGCTTTGCTCTGAAAGATGAGATTGAGAAGATGCTGAAGGAAGGGAAGCTCAGAAAGTACGTCGATAAAGCCGAATTCAAGAGGGGCCGAGGGGACGACCCCAGAAAGAAGCGAGTCGATGCCTGCAGAGAAGGTCCTCAAAAAAGAGGGGACGACCCCTCTGATGATGAGGACGACCCCGACCTCCCGCCGAGAGACGACCACGGCCCTGTCAAGAGGCTCAATACGATCTCGCTCGGGGTGGGAATGATCTCCGGGGGTTTAGCAGGAGGAGGGTCTGAGGTCGCCGACAGGAAGGCCCATGTCGCTGAGGCTAAGGCAGTGACAAAGATGGTGCACTCAACCTTCCTAGAGGTCAAGTCAGAAAAAAGGAAGAAGGTTGATATGGACACTTTGATTGTGGGATTTTCAAGAATGGACTTCAAGGGCCTATTGGCCCCGCATGATGACCCTCTCGTCATCACCACCAGGGTGCACGGGTGCGAAGTGCCGAGGATCCTGGTGGATGGGGGCTCATCCGCAGATGTGATGTTTTGGCCATGCTTCAAGGCCTTGGGCCTCAGTCGTGCCAGACTTGTCCCATACCATCATCCATTGATTGGGTTCAGTGGGGAGAAGGTTCACCCCTAGGAATATATGAGGCTGATGTCAGGATGGGGGACGAGTGGCCGAGATGGCTCACCAAGAGGGTCAGTTTCTTTGTGCTGGATGAGCATGTGTTTTCGGCATACAACATCATACTGGGACGTGTGGCCCTCAAGGGGTTTGAAGCTGTGCCGTCCACGGTCCACCAGATGGTTAAGTTCCCTACCCCTTATGGGGTGGGGGAAGTTCAGGGAGACCAGACGACAGCGAGAGAGTGCTACTACAACTCCGCTGAAGAAAGGGAGGCACACAAGAGGGCTACAGCCACTTACAACATTGATACCCTAGACCTCAGGGATGAGACGAAGCTCAAAAAAGGAGAGGCCGCTGAGGAGGTAGAACCCATCATCCTCGATGAGGATGACCCGGGAAAAACCGTCCAAGTTGGCAAATCTCTGAATCCCAGTATCAAGGAAGACCTCATCAAACTGTTGAGGAGAAGGCGAAGCGTCTTCGCGTGGAGTCATGTAGATATGCCAGGGATCGACCCTGAAATCATGTGCCACAAACTCAATGTGGTAGAGGGAGTGAAGCCGGTAAAGCAGAAGAGGAGGATTTACTCTAGAGAAAAGTATGAGGTCATCAGGGATGAGGTTAAAAAATTAGAAGACGCTGAATTTATCAGAGAGGTCATCTACCCTGAGTGGCTGTCCAATGCAGTCATCGTCCCAAAGGCCAACGGTAAGTGGAGAATGTGCGTGGACTTCACGGACCTCAACAAGCATTGTCCCAAAGACAGCTTCCCTCTCCCCCGCATCGACCAGATGGTAGACGCTACCGCAGGCCATGAGCTCATGAGTTTCATGGATGCCTACTCAGGGTATAACCAGATTTTCATGAACCCTGAGGACTCAGAGAGGACTGCCTTCATCACTGACAAGGGGACATACTGCTATAGGGTCATGCCCTTTGGTCTAAAAAATGCGGGGGCAACGTACCAGCGCCTCGTAAATAAAATGTTCGAAGACCAAATTGGGAAGTCTATGGAGGTCTACGTGGATGACATGCTGACCAAGAGTTTGAAAGCAGAGGACCATGTGGCAGACCTGGAAAGGACCTTTAATACAATGGACAAATACAAAATGAAGCTCAATCCGGCCAAGTGTGTCTTCGGGGTCGGAGCGGGGAAGTTCTTGGGGTTCATTGTCAATCAAAGAGGCATCGAGGCCAATCCCGAAAAGATAAAGGCCCTTATTGAGATGAAGACCCCCAAGTCCATTAAAGACGTTCAGAGGCTCACAGGGAGAGTGGCTGCCTTGAACAGATTTGTGTCAAGGGCAACAGACAGGTGTCTACCATTCTTCAAGATCCTCAGGAAAGCCTTCGAATGGAGCGAAGAGTGTGATGAGGCTTTCAAGGAGCTAAAATCATACTTAGGGTCTCCCTTGCTGCTGTCACGACCCGTGCAGGGTGAACGACTTTACGTGTACCTTGCTGTCTCAGAGTCCGCTATCAGTGCAGCAATCGTAAGAGACGAAGATGGGATACAGAAGCCCGTATATTTCAACAGCAAGGCACTCCAGGGGCAGAGCAGAGATACCCGAGGATGGAGAAGTTGGCCTATGCCTTGATCCATGCCTCAAGGAAGATGAAACCGTACTTCCAGTCCCATACTATGGTCATCCTTACTGACTCTCCTCTTAGGCAGGTCCTACACAAGCCTGAAAAATCAGGAAGGCTAATGACCTGGGCTATAGAGTTGGGGGAATTTGACATTATGTATCGGCCTAAGACAGCCATTAAGGGGCAAGCCTTGGCAGACTTCGTGGCTGAGTTCACATGGGAAGAAGATGAGGCCGAGGGTGAGACCCTCGGGAAGGCAGATACAGAAGACAGACCCGCAGACACACCCGCAGAAATGGCAGAGACGAGCACCGCTAGAAGGAAAGTGACTGAAAACGAAGAGGGAAGATACATCTTTAGACAGGGGTCCCTCTCTGAGGGAAATTTTTCTGAAGGAAAGACTCCGTGGAGCCTCTTCGTTGACGGGTCCTCCTATGATAGCGGAAGTGGTGCTGGACTGATACTATCAGCACCCGATGGCACAGACGTCGAGTACGCCCTGAGGTTCAATTTCAAAGCCTCCAACAATGAGGCTGAGTATGAGGCCTTGATAGCTGGCCTCTCCTTGGCCAAATCCCTTAGTGTCAGCCAAATTTTGGTTCACAGTGATTCAAGGCTGGTGGTGAATCAGATACTAGGAGCCTATGAGGCCAAAGACGAGAGGATGGCTAGGTATCTTGATAAGGTGAGGTCATTGCTGAAAAACTTCAAAGAAGTGAAATTCAAGAGGATACCTAGGCTCGACAATGGCCGTGCTGACGCCCTTGCAAGGTTGGCCTCAGCTACTAGGACAGACATAAGGAGGACAGTCCCGGTAGAAATCTTGCTTCGACCAACTATAGAAGACTACGAGGGAACACTTGGTGTTTGCATGAATGTTTCTCAAGAACCTTCATGGATGGACCCCCTGATCAGATACATTAGAGGGGGAGAGATGCCAGAAGCGAGCCAAGAGAGGAAGAAGCTGAGGTACAGGGCTGCAAAGTTCGCTGTCATCGGAGACACGCTGAATATAAAGGGGTTTCTGCTCCCCTTACTTAGATGTGTGCATCCCTCAGAGGTCCCTTCCATTTTGCAAGACGTGCATGAAGGGTCGTGTTCAAGCCACATTGGGGGTAGATCCTTAGCAAAGAGGGTAATCACCCAAGGCTACTGGTGGCCGACTTTGGGGAAAGATGCTGCCGCATATGTTAAAAAGTGTGACAAATGCCAAAGGTTTGCTACCATCCCACACCAACCTCATCAGCCTCTTACCTCTGTTACATCCCCATGGCCGTTCGCAGTATGGGGGATTGACCTGGTAGGACCCTTACCGAGGGCAGTCAATAACTATCGGTTCCTCATCGTAGCAATTGACTACTTTTCAAAGTGGGTAGAGGCCGAGCCGATGGTCACGATCACGGAGCAGAAGACCTTCCAGTTCATCTGAAAGAATGTGATATGCAGATATGGTCTACCCAACACCCTCATCTCGGATAACGGGACCCAGTTCAAGAATGCCTCTTTACAGAAGTACTGTGAGAGGGTAAGTATCAAACAATTTTTCTCCACCCCAGGCCGACCTCAGGCCAATGGGCAAACCGAAGTTACGAACAGGACAATCCTAGATGGGATTAAGAAGAGGCTTGAGGAGGCAAAAGGAAGATGGGTCGAGGAGTTATATGCAGTGTTGTGGGCCTACAGGACGACAGTAAGGACCCCTACCGGGGAGACCCCATTCATGTTAGCTTATGGATCAGAAGCAGTCATCCCCACCGAAGTGGAGTTTCCTACTCATAGGGTCCAAATGTATGATCCCCATGGGAATATAGAAGAGAGAAGACTTGACCTAGACCTGATTGAGGAAAGAAGGGAGGATGCTGAGATAAGGCAAGCTTCCTACCAGCAGAGGACCGCAAAGTTTTACAACCAAAGGGTGAAACAGAGGCCTATCGCAGTGGGAGACTTGGTTCTTAAAAAGACTTGGCAGAAACCCAACAAGCTCCATCCTAATTGGCATGGCCCATATAGGGTCATCGATGAAGTTGTCCCAGGGACCTACAGGCTAGAAAACTTAGAGGGGGAACCTTTTTCAAACCCCTGGAATGCAGATCATTTGAAGAAATACTATCAGTAGTGTTGTAAGGTCTTGAAAGGCCATAATTGTAATTAGGGTTGCTCCAACAGAACACTTGGAAAATTAATGAGAAATATCAGTGTTTCCTTCATCCTATTGTCAGTCCTAGCATGCATGGAAAGTTGATCCCTCGGTTATAATGGGGACCAATGGAGGGGATGACCCCTCCACTGTCCTCAAAAAAGACGAGGGAAGACTACATTAAAATCCATTAATTTGGAAAGTTGATCCCTCGGCTCTAATGGGGACTAGTGGAGGGGACGACCCCTCCACTCTCCTCAAAAAAGGACGAGGGAAGACAATTAAAATCCATTAATTTGGTTAGTTGAACCCTCGGCTATAATGGGGACCAGTGGAGGGGACGACCCCTCCACTCTCCTCAAAAAAGACGAGGGAAGACTACATTAAAATCCATTAATTTGGAAAGTTGATCCCTCGGCTATAATGGGGACCAATGGAGGGGATGACCCCTCCACTGTCCTCAAAAAAGACGAGGGAAGACTATATTTAAAATCCATTAATTTGGTTAATTGATCCCTCGGCTATAATGGGGACCAGTGGAGGGGACGACCCCTCCACTGTCCTCAAAAAAGACGAGGGAAGACATTAAAATCCATTAATTTGGAAAATTGATCCCTCGGCTATAATGGGGACCAGTGGAGGGGACGACCCCTCCACTCTCCTCAAAAAAGACGAGGGAAGACTAAATTAAAATCCATTAATTTGGTTACTTGAACCCTCGGCTGTAATGGGGACCAGTGGAGGGGACGACCCCTCCACTCTCCTCAAAAAAGACGAGGGAAGACTATATTAAAATCCATTAATTTGGTTAGTTGAACCCTCGGCTATAATGGGGACTAGTGGAGGGGACGACCCCTCCACTCTCCTCAAAAAAGACGAGGGAAGACTAAATTAAAATCCATTAATTTGGTTAGTTGAACCCTCGGCTGTAATGGGGACCAGTGGAGGGGACGACCCCTCCACTCTCCTCAAAAAAGACGAGGGAAGACTATATTAAAATCCATTAATTTGGAAAGTTGATCCCTCGGCTCTAATGGGGACTAGTGGAGGGGACGACCCCTCCACTCTCCTCAAAAAAGGACGAGGGAAGACTAAATTAAAATCCATTAATTTGGTTAGTTTAACCCTCGGCTATAATGAGGCCACATGGGGGGACGACCCCACAGTGGTCCTCAAAAATGACGAGGGAAGGGTTTGTAGCATCAACAGTGAGCAAGCCATAATAAAATGAAATAAGGAAGACAGCAATTATGGAAGAGACTGGTATTAAGCAAATATAAGTGTCAAGTGTTTTTACAAAGCCTTTGAACAAAATTACAAAAATAAGGGTATGGGCCACAGGCAGCCACCCTAGGGGACGACATCAGAGGGCAGAGCCTCAACATCAATGGGAATGGTCTCCCCAGGAACCAGCACCGGATGATCTTCAGATGTACCGACCCCTTCGAGCTGGACTTCGGCCTCCACTTGGTTAAGGGCCTCGGCAATCAGGGGGTCGTCCAGTTGAACACCCTCCAGTGATGGGCGAACAGAGGAGACGACATCGCCAAATTTGAGGACGACCCATCGGCAGGCCGTCCTGATTCCCCTCTCAAGATATTCAAGGTCGAAGCCCTGAAATTCGTCTGAAATCTTGTATGCCTCCACAGCGTCAGCCTCAGCTTTCTTGATGGCTGCCTCCAGATCAGTCTTATGACGGGCCTCCAGGTTGATCAGAGCCTCATCCTTGTCCTTGATCAACAAGTCCTTGTCTTTGATCAACAAGTCCTTGGCCTGCATATCGGCATCATGCTGCCTCGTCAGCTCATCAAGGACCCTAGCATGCTCAGCCCTTGTGCTCTCCAGCTCGGCCCTCGCAGTGCCCAGCTCTGTCCGAAGGTCAGCCTCTTGTTGGATGGCCCTCTCAGCTTCATGGAATTTCTGTTGATTCTCGGCCATCCACCTGGTGGCAGAGGTGAAGGCACAGACAGACTGCAAGAAAAATGAAGATGCGTCAAGGGGAGCCGAGGAAACACTGAAAGAATGAAATTAAAAGTCAGGACCAATACCTGAGCAAGAGAGTGCAGACCGTAGTCATACACTTTGGCTGGAGGCATCTGCGCCAAGAATTCGAAGTCGGAGGCCGACGGTGCAGAGAACATAGAGGCCTTTGCTGCCCTCAGGTTGGCGATAAGAGATGAGGGGTCGGCCCTCAGATGGGACAGATTTTGAGACCAGAAGGCCCCCATGCTTGGTGAAGAGGTTGCTCCTTCAGAGGCCTCAGCCCTGGCCCTCGTCTTAGGGTCAGGACGAGGCTCGACAGGAGCCTCAGGCTCCTTCCTTTTGTGGCTAACAGCTGTCGGCTCAACAACTGTCGGCCCTGAGGCCCTTGTCTTCTTAGGAGCTTGCTGAGGCTCCTTCCCCTTCTTCTTTGACAGACCAGCAAGAAGGCTTGGGGCAGTCATATCCCAGAGATAATCTGACACGCCTGCAGGACGACCTGAAAAGGATACGATGAATCAGAAAAGTTCAGAGATAAAGAGAGAACACTTCAAAAATAAGTAAAGATGGGAAAATGTCCAGTATAACTCACATAATTCTGTCAGAGGGCCGACCCTCAGACCAGCTTCTTTAAGGAAGCGAGGGGTCATCAAATCTTCGAACTTTGGGATCTCACCCTCTCTCCCCCGTCCCCTCAGATACTCAACAATATCCCTCTCCTCCAAGCTAAGTCCGGGGTCTGACCTAGCTTTCATGGAGGGGTTAGACCATCTGTTAGGAACCCTCGGAGCATCGGCAGAAGGGGACGCCTCGGTGGAGCTCTCCCATGCCCCAGATATGAAGAAGAACCTTTTTTTCCAATCATGATTGGAAGTTTGAGCCACGTGGAGCAGCTTCTTCTCAGATCTTCTCGCTCCCAGATGATAGTATCCGGGCTGTTTAGATGAAGAGGTGATATTGTAGCAGGCCAAGAACACGTCGGACGAGGGCTCGTCAGTGAAAGCGTTTTTCCACAGAGAGATGTACCCCAGAATCGTCCTCCAAGAATTGGGTGGAAGTTGCGAGGGGGAGACGCCCAGAGCCGACAGAATATCTATAACGGCAGGGTGAAAGGGAAGTCTGACACCTACTTTGAACATTTGCTCGTAGACTGCAACTTCTCCCTCTTCACCCTCAAAGACCCTCTCATCCTCGGAGGGAACCCTCATAGTCACCCCAGGTGGCACTCCGTAAATATGCCTCCATATCAAAAGATCTCTATCCCTGACAGAGGAGATAAAAGACGAGGCATGGGAGGTATCAACCTCATCATCTGTATCATCGTCCTCATCCCCCTCATCACCTGCAGGAAGACCCTGAGGAAATGCTACTTGGAAGGCGTTGGGGGATAGGGTTGTCACAGGGACAGCCTCAGAGGGGATCGTACCCTCGGCCTCTCGGGGAGGGCTAAGGTCAGGAGAGTCCCTCCTACCAGAAGTTCCAGCACCAGTTGGAGAGGAGTTTCTCTCGTCCATCTCACTTAGGTTGGGTGTCTCGGCCGGACGAGACGACGACCCACAAGACTCAGAGGGTTCAGATTGTCTAATGGTGGCAAGAGTAATGGGAAAAATGGGTCGTACCCAATTAGGGTCGGCCCCTCGTCTCCTCTCTTCCTCTTCCTCTATTCGTCTGATCTCGGCAAATAGTTTCTCTCTCAAGGACGGGAATTCAGACACCAGGTTGTAAAGCCTCCTAAGCATTAAGGGGAAGACCCTACACTTAAAGAAATTATACTAGACTTGGCTAATTCAATCACAAACACTTGGGAGATTGACCAGGGTTGACCTTTGGATTAAATAAAGAACTCAAGGGTTTTCGTCAAGAACGTTCGAAGAACCAGCGATCGGAGAAGACACCGGAAAAAGCTATGGGGGAACTCTAAAGAAATTGTCGTCCTACGACCCTAAAAAATAAACAGAAATGAAGGCAAAAGGAAACGCGTGGTGAAAGAGGTTACCTGATGAGAAGAGGGCAAGAACGCTGCTGAAACCTGGGAAATCGGAGGCTGAAATGGCAATGGGAACTGGTTCTAGAGAGAGAATAACCTTGGGCGCGAAGAAGAAGAAGATGAGGAGAGAGATTTTGAAAATCTCTTAAATACTTTGGTAATGAGTGGACCCGTTTTACCAAAGAAAGATATAATTAGGGCACAAGACCCCAAGCGTACTGCGCAGCCGCCCTGCCTTGGAAACTGGAACATCAATGAGTATCTGCACATGTGTCACTCACCTAACTGACCACACGTGTCTCGAATGCAGCAAATATCCCTCAGCCATCTCAATGACACCTATGGCTAAGGGCTGGGGGGTGATTGATATACCCGTTTATATCCTCGGCTTAGATGAGGATTACCTCCACAACGGACGACCCTAAGAGGGGCCGACCCTTCACCAAACCCCAGCTGGCCTCCACCAGGCCCAGACGACCCTACGAGGGGCCGACCCTCCACCGGGCTCCAGACGACCCTACGAGGGGCCGACCCTCCACCTGGCTCCGGACGACCTTACGAGGGGCCGACCCTCCACCGGGCTCCAGACGACCTTACGAGGGGACGACCCTTCCCCAGGATCCGGACGACCCTACGAGGGTACGACGGTACGAGGCCAGAATCAAGCCAGGCTCACTACCGGAAGAAACTTTGCCCTCGGCCTCGTCTCATAGGCCGAGGGTGACATCATGACAGCGCGTGGTTTGGGACACGCGTGGAACAGTGCGCGTCAGGCTCAGATGACACGTGGAAGACCGTTACAACCGAATCACCCCCTCACGTGAGGGAATATTATGTCATCATTTGGCATCTACAGGTGTCAACAGGGGATTGGTTAGATCATCATTCACATGCACCATGCTTACTTAGGGGGTACACTACACCCCCCAAGACCTATATATACTTGTCACCTACAACCCTACAGGGGATCGATCCATGAACAGTAGCCCTAGCTAAAACTCTGCTTGTACACACACAGTAGTGAGAGAGAGAGGGTTATGTGCATTGTATCCATGGCCATTAGTGCCCATACTTAGTGGATCACGCACTCACAGTGGAGGTAGGCCAATTTGGCTGAACCACTATACATCATCGTCTTATTTCCTCTTATACTCATCCCCTTCTATACACTTACATACTTATATACTTGCATCTCTATGGCTGCCATAACTACTACTGTTTGAGCTCACTATCACTTACCTGGTGGTGCTAAACCCAAGCATCATCAATATTGCTAAGATAAATTGTTTCACTTTAAAACATATCGATTTGTGTAAACTCTCATTTAGGGAAGAATCTTTAGTGTCTAAATTTTTTGAAAAGCCTAAGTTTTGTGCATAATTATTTTTGCACAGTTTAAATATATTTTTTGTGAAGAAATTTATTTAATTTGTTTTGTTGTTGCCTGATCTTCTTTCTCTGTAGTCTAAACACATTCTGTATAAATTTTGTTTTATATTCTTGGGTGTACACAACCAGGTTGGCGTGTCGGAAGGTTGATCCTTTGGATCAAGACATTTATCCATGATTTAAAAGCCTGCTGGAATGTTTAGATATGTCCTTAGATCTTTCTGTTTTCTTGTTCTTGATTTAGAAACCTCACACACAACATGTTTAAATAAAAAAGTTAATCTGGTGTTAACTAAACTTGTTATCACAGCGAAGATAATAAAACGTGTTAACTTTGGTTCTTGAACTTGAACTTTGAGCATCTATAAGGGGCCTTAAATGTAGACCAAAATAAGACCATATAAAGACCTGGCTAATATATTTTTGGACCTAGAACCGAGGACTGTTTAATATGAGAGTGCCCACAGACAAATGGATTAATTTATTTAATTAAATTTCTAAATAAATCCAATGAGAGTTAACAAACTACACCTTCAATCATTCAACACAAAAAAGAGGAAAAATCCCTTTACAGGGAAAAACCTTTATTCAACACTTTAGAGTAGTTTTACAGACATTGGACTTAAAAATAACTAAGACCAACTAAGAATGACATGAAAAGTCTTCAAAACCTTCTCAACAATACGGCTCAGTCCAGAGTCGTCCACTTGTAGCGGTCTACCTTTAGTATCCACCGATCAACCTTTTTTCTTCTTCTTTAGCAATGAACCCTCGATTCACAAGTTCATCAGCACAGAATCCTCTCCACAAGTGTATGTATAGGTATTGAAACTTATATGGTTTACAAAGAATCACAAATCATGTGAGGGATCAAAAGATTGTTAATTGTTAAGTTTGTAACACAAAATATGAAAAACATTGGTACATGTTGATACCAAAATTAGTATGCTGATATAGACGAATAACAAGAAGACACGTGTCGATCTACGTGGCACAATAACAACGAGGAGGTTTATTTCCCCGACCAAGTCATACTCACTCCGAGCAGCAAGTGTACTTCGAGGAACTCCTGAACGACGAACAACTAAGGCGGTTTGAGCTGCATCTCGGCCACAGCATTGATTACCAGATAATCAACAGTTCAACTATTCATTAAATGTTTATCATACAGATGTATACTCTTAAAGGGCATTAATTGTTTACCCTTTCACATGTACAGCCTAAGGGCTATAAATACATTGTATCACCCTCATTCTAGGGGAACCGGATTTTCTTGATAGAATTACATATCGAGAACTCCAAAAAACTTGGCAATAACAGAAAATAGTGGACGTAGGCCATTCTTATAAGGCTGAACCACTTTAAAATTCTTTGTCTCATTTATATTTGTCTGTGATTAAATAATTAGAAGCAATCTAATTTTTTACATCAACAGATTGGCGCCGTCTGTGGGAAACGACTGTTGTTATCGTTTTTCACCAAAAATCATTCATCATCAATGGCAGATAATCCGGAATCCAGCAATTGAAACGCTGGGAACGTTGGGAATCCTCCAAATCCCTCTGCACCATCAACTGCTCCAGATCTGGCTGGAATTATGACGAATTTGGATCAAGGACAAACCGCCATGCAAGAAATAATGCGGTAACTCATACAAACCCTTCATGGCGGTGCACCTGCACATTCGGGACATCAAAGTGGTCAGAGGCAAACCTATTTACTTTCTTCACGATCCAGGCGTACAGATGCATATCGTAATGAGGAATCTGATGATTTCTCTTATCAACCTGGGCGAACTTCGTCAATACGGGCTACAGATACTGAGCAACGTATCACTCTCTCTCCAGAGAGACCCAGTGCCTTGGAAGGATTGAGCAGGGTATCTCCTTTCAGCCGATTAGGCCCTAGGAGGAATATGAGTCCACCTAAGACCATGTCGAGGAGTTTTCGACAAACATCAGATCTAAGAGAGGGATCAGCACAATCACGACCAGTTGCTCGTCAAGATAGATCTCAGGAGGCCACGTCAGAATAATCAATTGCTCGAACTAATAGGCCCGAGGAAGGAAATGATGCGTGGAAAGGTTCCATTCAGCGGTTGGAGGATAGATTGGGAGAAATGGCTAAGGCGAAGAATCCCCTACAATGAACTTTTGTTCAAGGGACACCTTTTGTCCAGGCCATTGTGGATTTTCCTACACCGTCAAAATTTAAAGCCCCTGTGGTAACCCCCAAATATGATGGAAAGACAGACCCTGTTCTGCACATAGAGCAGTATCAAGCTGCTGCCGACATCTATGCTGTCCCCGACGAGATGAGATGCAGATCATTCTCAGTAACTCTTACTGGATCTGCCCAGATATGGTACAACAATCTTCCCCGGGGTAAGATTTTAACTTTCTTTCAATGGGCCGAGTTGTTCATCGGCAATTTTTGTTTTGGAGCAAAGCCAGTAAAACGAGTAGCACACTTGTTAAGTGTTAGACAAAAATCTGGTGAGAGTACTAGAGATTACATAACTCGTTTCAATAACGAGAAGCTGGAAGTCATAGATTATGAAGAAAAGACATCAATCATCGCCTTGATGAGTGGGTTGTTGCCTAACAAGTTGTATTACACTTTGGCCAAAGATCCACCTACAACTATGTCAGAGTTGATGGCAAAAGCGGCCAAAATCATGAATGCCGAGGAGGCTATGGCTGCGAAGAAGAATATGGATAAAGAAACCAAGGTGGAAATCGACAAATCTAAGAAGAAAGAGCATAAGGGCAATGGCGGTGACAAGCATTCCAAGAATAGTAAGTCGTCATGGGAAGTCCTGAAGAAATTCGATAATTATACTCCTTTGAAAATGGGTATTAATCATGTCTTGGAAGAAATCAAGAATAACGAGGAAGTAAGATGGCCAAAAAAACTGAGGTCAGACCCTGACAAAAGAAATAGAGATAAATATTGCGAGTTTCATAAGGATCATGGTCACATGACTAAAAATTGCATAGCCCTCCAGAATGAGATTGAAACGCTCATTAGACGAGGAAAGTTGTCAAAGTATGTTGATCGTAGAAATGAAAAAGGAAATGAAAACCGAGCAAGAGAGAGTTCTAGATCTCCTCGTCGGACAGAATAAAACAGGAAAAGAAATCATGAAGATGATACAGAGGATGACCCCAATCTTCCCAAAAGGCCAAGGCAACCAGAACGTGAGGTATTTTCAATACGTTTTGGAACATTTGATTGTAATGTTATTACAGGTGGAGATGCAGGAGGAGGAGATCTTACTGCAGAAAGAAAAGCTTACCTCGGTGAGGCTCAAGCTTGCTCATACATACAACGGATAAATTTGGCTGAGGAGGATCTCCCGAGGAAGATAAATAAAGAGAAGCTAGTCATTGGTTTTTCAAAAAATGACCTTGCAGGTGTTCTTTACCCTCACGACGACCCTTTGGTGATCAAAATGAGGATGAAAGAAGTAGCGATTTCAAGGGTTCTGGTAGATAATGGTAGTTCAGCAGACATCATGTTCTACTCATGCTTTGACAGTTTAAATTTAAAATTATCTCAATTGGAGCCTTATCACAGACCTCTCCTGGGTTTTGCTGGCGAGAAGGTTTTTCCACTTGGGACGATCAAGTTGGATATATTCATTGGAACTTGGCCTGCTTGTCGAACAGAAAGAATACGTTTCTTTGTGATGGATAAGAATGTGTAATCAGCTTACAATATCATCATGGGAAGAGTTGGTTTGAAGAAGTTCGAAGCAGTTCCATCTACAGTACATCAGTGCTAAAAATTCCCAACAAATTTTGGAGTAGGAGTTGTGAAAGGTGATCAAAAAGTAGCTCGAGAATGATATTATTCATCTGCCGAGCAAGAGGAGCTTGAAGAGTCAAGGAAAAAGACTATTACCTACCAGGTGGATGAAGGTACAGAAATTAAAACACTGGATCCCAGAGATGAATCCCAACTTGTAAAAGGACAGGTGGTGGAATCTACAGAAAATGTTATTCTGGACGATGAACATCCTGAACGAACAACTCCGATAGGTTCGTCGTTGGATGCTTCAATAAAACAGGAGTTGATAACTTTCTTGAGAAACAGAAAGAAAACTTTTGCATGGAGTCATGAAGACATGCCAGGAATAAATCCAAGCTTCTTATGTCATGAGCTCAATGTGAATAAGGAGATCAAGCCTGTAAAGCAGAGAAGAAGAGTATTTAGTCCCGAGAAGAATCAAGCTATACAAGAGGAGGTCGAGAAGCTCCAGAAAGCCCAATTTATTGAAGATGTGAAATATCCAGACTGGTTAGCAAATGTGGTGATGGTAAAGAAGAAAAACAATAAATGGAGAATGTGTGTTGATTTCACCGATCTCAACAAGGCATGCCCAAAAGATCACTTTCCATTGCCCAGAATTGATCAACTAGTGGATGCTACCTCGGGACACGAGCTGCTCAGCTTCATGGATGCTTACTCTGGCTACAATCAGATCAAAATAAAACCTGAAGACAAGGAAAGCACTTCTTTTATTACCCCTAGGGGAACTTATTGTTATAATGTTATGCCTTTTGGTTTGAAAAATGCAGGAGCGACATACCAGCGGCTGAGGAACAAGGTTTTTGCCCAACAAATCAGTTGCAATATGGAAGTCCATGTCGATGATATGCTGACAAAGAGCAAGAAAGCTGCTGATCATCTAGTTGACTTAGGTCAGACCTTTGATCAACTGGATAAATACCAAATGAAGCTCAACCCGACGAAGTGCACATTTGGAGTACGAGAAGGAATGTTCCTCGGGTACATCGTCAACCAGCGAGGCATTGAGGCGAATCCAGAAAAGATCAAAGCTCTTTTAGGGTTGCGATCTCCAACGATGAAGAAAGAGGTGCAGAGTCTTACAGGACGAGTTGCAGTGCTCAACAGATTTGTATCCCGAGCAACTGATAGATGCCTCCCATTCTTCAAAACACTTCGAAAAACTTTCGAGTGGAATGATGAATGTAAAAAAGCCTTTCAAGACTTGAAGAAATATTTGGGAGCACCTCCACTGTTGTCCAGGCCAGTAATGGGAGAAAAGTTATACTTGTATCTGGCAGTATCAGAGAATGCAGTCAGCTCGGCATTGATCAGAATGGAGAATGGAGTCCAGAAGCCAATTTATTACACAAGTAAGGCTTTCCGAGGTGCAGAGATCAGGTACCCAAAGCAAGAAAAATTGGCATTGGCATTAATTGAGGCAAGTAGAAGGATGAGGCCATATTTCCAGGCCCATACCATCATCGTGTATACCGACATGCCATTGAGACAAGCCCTTCATAAGCCAGAAAAATCAGGGAGACTGATGTACTGGGCAATAGAGCTCGGTGAATATGATATTATGTATGAACCTAGATCATCATTAAAAGGGCAAGCTATAGCAGATTTTATAGCAGAGTTTACTTATCCTGATACCCCCGAGGAACAAAAGTTGCTCGATGATCAACCTGTGGATGTTACGGGATCAACAAACACAAGCTCAGACCAACTCCGGTTGGTAAAAGGGCTTGTGGATATTGAAGGATCATCAAATTCGAGCTCAGACCAACTCCGGTTGGTAAAAGGGCGAGAAGAGATGATCGACGAGGAGTGAGAAATATCAGGGGAGGATGAAAGGAAACAACAAATATTTCACCGAGGAACTTTTTCAGATAAGAAATTTGAAGACGAGTTACCTACATGGAGATTATATGTAGATGGGTCATCTTGCACAACATGTTGTGGAGCAGGGATTGTTTTGAACACCCCAGACGAGATTGACATGGAATACGCCCTGCGATTCCAATTCAAAGCTTCCAATAATGAGTCTGAGTATGAGGCCATGATAGCAGGTCTTAATTTAGCAAAGATTGTGTAAGCACAACAAGTGATTGTATTCAGTGATTCTCAATTAATTGTGAATCAGATGATGGGAACATATGCAGTTAAAGGAGAATTAATGTTCAAGTATCATGCAAAGGTGATGGAGTTGTTTGCAAAATTTGACGCCATTCAGTTGATCAGAATACCAAGAATGGAGAATGCACGAGCAGACGCATTGGCCCGACTAGCATCAACTACTCGTATCGAGCTGCGAAAAACGATACCAATTGAAGTATTAGAAAGTCGGAGCATAGATGAAGACCTGACGATGAATATTATTACTCTTGATTTAGGACCATCTTAGATGGATCCCATCAGGGCATATATTGAGGAGGGAGAATTACCGGAGGATAAGCTCGCTGCCAAGAAATTGAAGTTTAAAGCTGCTCGGTATGTACTAACTAATGGTGTTTTGTATAGACGAGGAATTATGGCAGGTTTGCAAAGATGTGTACATCCCTCCGAGGTGAAAGAATTGATTGAAGAGATCCATGAAGGGTCCTGTAGAGCCCATGTAGCAGGTCGGACTCTTTTGCAAAGAGTGATGACGCAGGGATACTACTGGCCAACGATGAGGGCTGATTGTATAGCCTATGCTAAGAGATGTGATAAATGTCAATATTTTTCCTCCATCAGACGAACTCCACAAGCATTGTTGACACCCATAACTTCCCCTTGGCCATTTTCCATGTGGGGAATTGATTTGGTTGGACCACTGCCAACGACCCGAGGAAGATTCAAGTACCTCGTTGTCGCAGTGGATTATTTTACTAAGTGGGTAGAGGCTGAGCTTCTGATTGATATGACATACGAGAAGGTGTAACAATTCGTTTGGAAGAACATCATCTGCCGATATGGTCTCCCTCATGCCTTCATCACAGACCATGGAACACAATTTGATAACGAGGAGTTTGCCGCCTATTGTCATCAGTCAAACATTTTGAAGGTTCATTCAGCACCAGGCCATCCTTAAAGCAATGGACAGACTGAAGTGACGAACAGAACATTACTAAATGGTTTGAAGAAGAGGCTAAGTGAGGCTAAAGCTAATTGGATTAATGAGCTACAGTCAGTATTGTGGGCTTACAGAACAACTCCCCGAGCAACAACTGGAGAATCACCATATATGCTGGCATTTGGAAGTGAGGCCGTAATACCTGCCGAGTTGGGTCTTCCAACACATAGAGTGCTTAATTTCAATTCCCCAGTCAGCGACTTAATGAGAAGATTAGATTTGTACATGCTCGAGGAGGTTAGAGAAGAGGCAGCCATTAGGAATGCTGCTTACCAACAACGAACAACTCTGTTCTACAACAAGAGGGTGAAGAAATGCGACTTAAGAGAAGGAGATTACGTGCTAAAGAAGGTCATTCAGAAGCACAATAAGTTGGAAGCAAACTGGCATGGACCTTACCGAGTTACAAAAGTTGTTCGACCAGGAACTTACCGAATAGCGACTCTAGAAGGAGAGGAATTTAAGAATGCATGGAATGCTGAACACCTACGCAAGTATTATCAGTGATGTAAAATGTAAAGCAGTTCCATCTATATGAATAAAACGATGATATTTCGCCATCTTCTCTCCTTTTATTGAAAGTTTTTCGGGGAATACTAGTGTTACACGCTACAAACTATGACAGTTCGAGCTCAGACTAACTTAGGTTGGTAAAAGGGCGAGAACACGACATTCCTAAAAATACCAGCTCCGGTTGGTTAGGAAACCATACTCCTTTGGTTAGGAGGCGTACACTAGCTCAGACCAACTCCGGTTGGTAAAAGGGCGAGTGGACATGATACTTCGAACTCAGACCAATTCCGGTTGGTAAAAGGGCGAGAACACGACATTCCTAAAAATACGAGCTCCGGTTGGTTAGGAAACCATACTCCTTTGGTTAGGAGGCTGACACTGGCTCAGACCAATTTTGGTAAAAGGGCAAGTGGACATGACAGTTCGAACTCAGACCAACTCCGGTTGGTAAAAGGGGGAGAACAACATCAACATTTCTAAAAATGCCAACGTGTTTGGCTAGGAAGCAAAATACTCCTAAAAATGCCAATCTCGTTTGGTTAGGAAACAAGATATGCCAACTTATGTTGGTCGGGAGGTAAGATTATTCCAGAAAATACAAAATATTCCAAACTGTACCAAGTATGGTTGGTCGGGGATAAAAACCCATTAACTGTAGTTGGTCGACGAGGAGAAAATATTCCAAACTATACCAAGTATGGCTGGTCGGGGATAAAAACCCACTAACTGTAGTTGGTCGACAAGCACAATTTAACAACTTTGGTTGGTTGGAAAAATTTTCAACATTTTTATACTCACTACTTTATTATTAGGTGATTGAGCAACATTACTGATATTTGTAACTTTTTTGGTCGATGAACCACACAATATTGTTATGCAAGCACAAATATAAAGTGTTTGACAAATACAAGACAATAGCAATACAAATTTGCGAACAAAAATGAAACTCTTTCATTGAATTCAAAATGAATTACACAAATTTATTACATTGATATTAAATTGTGTACTAATTATTACATCAGAATTTCCTATTCTACTGGTCTTTTCCCTTCTGCTTTTGAAATAGGCTCCTCGCCAGCAGGAGAATCTTTCAGGCAAAGGGGAGAATTAATGAAGTTAAGATCTCGAAGCATTCTGACGTTCATTATTGAAGGGGTATCCAGTAAATGCTCAGGACGAGATAATTCTGCCTGTGAATGAAGGGCATAGTCACCAAGATACTTGGAGATCAAACAACGAGGAATGGCCCGAGCAGGAATCCAGCTCATGTCAAGCTTGGAGGGCGGAATCGGTAGATCGAGCAGCCCAGGAGCATGGTAATCCCATAAATAATGACCTTGCTCTAGTTTCAATACACCCAGGGCGTTCTACCATCCCTGTTTGTAGCCTTCATTATTAGCATTTTCAATACGATCATTCAAGTAAAAAAGGGCCTCATTGTATCCTGTCATCCAGAATTCACGAGGTTGTTTATGGAATTGGAAAATTAGTCTCTCTAACTGCTCATGAAGGTTTCTGGTAAAAATATCCTTATGATCCAAAGCAGACTTCGTCGCAGCAAGTTGATCCTCCAAAGTTTGGACTTTCTTGGACAGTTCAGACAAGGCTTGATTTTTCGCCATCAATTGGAATGCTTGGTTTTCCAATGCTGATTGAGTATGAGCTTCTTCAATAGTAGGACGAAGAACTCTTGGTCATCCCCGAGCAGGTTGAGTACGTTGTTCCTCGACAACATTCTGAGCAACTCTTCCTCGTCCACGAGAACCTCTTCCTCGTCCCCGAATAGCAGTAGAAGGACCAGCTCTGCTCAAAGCCTCTAACTCTTCTCGCAACTTGGCATTTTCCACTTCTAAAAATGAGAATCCTTCATCGGTGACCGGTACCAGGGCAGTGGAAGATGAAGCAGCAGACCTCAGCTGAGCTAGTTCTTTTTGCAGATTGTTGTTTTCTTGTTCCAATAGCTCAGTGATTTGCCTGTGCCCTTCGACATCTGTTTTCAATGTTCTCTCTCTCACTTCATAGCCAGCAAGCATCTTGTCGTAGACTTTTTCAGCACTAAGTTGTTTAATTTTCTTCTCATACCCTTCGTGCAAAAGAGCTGAAGACTCTTTATACTGCTGCTGAAGTTCATCGAGAGTACATTGAAGATCCTCGATCATTTCATAGTAAGCCACATTATTGGCCATAGCTCAGTCAAGTAAGCACTTCAGGTACTGATAAGCTTCGATTGCCTGCTCTGAAGCATCATGACCAAGGATGTCGGCAACTTCTGATGCACTCAGGTCTGTGTGACTAGCCTTATAATATTCATGACATTGCTGCATCAACTTTGTATCATTAACAGATAGCAGATCCATCCTGGCCAGAAACTAGCAGAGAAAGAAAAAGTAATCATCAAAAAGAAGATCAAGACAGAGTACAGATAGAAAAGAGACAATCGTATGGAAGAAAAGAACTCAAATTTTATTAGATCATAATGCAGAGTTACAAAGATCTTGGTTACACTTGATAAAGAAGAAAAATAAAAAGAGAAAACCGAACAACTTCACACCTTTTCCTTGTCTCCCAAGACTTTCTCGGGAGGCTGGGACGAGGAGCTTGGTTGCTCGGTGGGAACAATAATTTGGATTGCAGGAGCTGGAACTTGTTCAGGTGGAGCAGGTAGAGACGAAAGCTCCTCGGTGACTGTCTGAATAGGTTGTGAGGCAAGGACTTGATCACCCACTGCCATTGAAGACTCCTCGGATGCAGCTTCGTCTTCTTCCTCATCTTCAATTTTAGGAGGGGGACCAGGAAGATGCTGTTGAAACAGCTCAGAATCCTCGTCAACCTTCAATTCTTGCAATGCAGCAACCCAACTATCTCAGAAGTATTTAAGACTCCCATATTGCACTTGGGACATCATGGCTGCTACCCCCTTGTTCCATCCTTTGTCCCAGCCAGTGTTGAAGGACTTCTTTACTGCCATTTTTCTTTTTATTTTCTCCGAGGAGAGCTTCTCAGATAAAAGATCCTCGGTGGCTTTCAGTTTAACTTCCACCTCCTCCTTCTGGCGATTTACTTCTCGCAGAAGGGTTAGCTCTTCCTCATCCAATTTAAACTTATTTTCAAGCTCCCCAAAGTGCATGAGCTTCTCGGTATACTTCTTGTTCTCTCTCTCCAAATCTTTCACTTTATTTTCCAAACCCTTGGAAACTTCAACGAGCTGCACCTTCTCTGCCTCAACTGCAGCTAACTTCTTCTCCCAATCAGCCCTATCCTCGTCATACTTTTGACGGGACTCCTTCAAAGACTGGGCCAAACCTAGTAAAGCATCCTCCACTCCGGACGAGGAGCTAGAAGCCTTGATCGCTTCATCATTCTTCACAATGGTGTTAAAATAACTCACCAGCTGAAAAAAGGAGATAATGATAAGTCATCACAGAGATACATGTATTGATGGAAAGAAAGAAAATTCAGACTATGAGAAACTTACTGAAGCAATGTGACGAGTAGCCAGGGATGTAAGCACATCCCTAGACATATTCTCCTCAACTCCTTGGACTTCAGGAATGGTCCAAGTCTTCACCGAGCTCATAGCTGAGCTCGGAGGAATAATAGTTGGAACACCAGCTCCACTAACTTGGAGCTGGGGAATGGTTTCAGCCAAATTGACCGAGGAGGATTTCTTCAGTCTCCTCGGTGGCATTTCGACAGTTTCAACCAAAGAAGAGCTTTTGGTTGGGGAGATAATGATCACTTCCACAGGTGCATCCTTCTTGTTAGGAGCCACAGGGGGCTTCTCGACAGCTTTTTGAGGTGCAACATCTGTCTTCTTTGTCCCCTTTTGGACGTCAATTTTGTTTCTTTTTCCATCTCCAGCAGAGGTAGTCTCCTCAAAGATAGCAGGAACTCTTCTTTTGCCCATTTTCTGACTCAAAGGAATATGAGAGTCTGGTGAAGAATCCTCAGGAGCTGGCGCTGGTTCACCAGTGCTGATTACAGGGCGAGCAGTGAAAGAGGTTGTATAACTCCTATACTGCAACAACTATGAAGCAGACCTGATGTGCTCGTCTGCAACTCTCTGATGAAAACTCCAGATAAGTTTCAAATGCTTAATATTTACTTCAGATTCTTTTGGAGTCTTTCTTTTGCTATCAACTGCAAACAAATACATATTGAAATGTCAATCACACATTTATTCAAACATAATGAAATCATAATTTCAGAAATAAAATAAAATGAAAATAACCTATCCCATTGCCATATGGAGGGCATCTGGGACCTTGATATACTTCATCTCCAATCAGAGGGGCATGTTGCCAATTTTTGATAACTACCCCATGTTCAAAATAATCCCTATTAGCATCAGGGAGGTTGACTACTAAAGCCCTATTCAAAAATCTAGTTTTTAGATAATAAAACATTATCTAGAACAGCCCATCTATAACAATACATAATCTCAGGAATTCCTATACGGGTTTCGTGAGTTTGATTTAACCTATACACCCTATTAACTATTCTCCATGTGTTGGGGGCTATTTTTGCAGGAACAACATCGAAATAATGACAGAACTCTAAGCACAAAGGGTTTGGTGGAAAAGAAAATCCACATTCAGCAATAAAGAGGCTGGGGAACCAATGTCCCTCAGCCAAACGAAAATAATTTGAAGGCTCAGAAAGATCCTCTAGAGTTACCCAAGATGGAATAGAAAAATCAGAGCGGAATTTCTCAAGAGATTCAATAACATAAACCATGGCGAATAAAAGAAATGAAGAAGAAGGAAGAAGATCTTACAAGAAAAAGGGAGATCTGTTGACAACGAACGAAGAAAAGGATGAACGCACAAGAGAGAGAAAGACTATGGAAAACTCGAAAGCAGAAATTGAAAAAGGTAGAAGACGATGGGATTGCCTATGAAGCTTAAATACTTTGCCTTGGGAAACGGCGAAAGAAATGATTACAAAAAAGAAACTATTACGCTACCGGCGGCTAAAAGGACAAAAAGTGCGCGAAGATCGAAGCGCTTATAAAAATTCAAAAAGGCGGATTCTGCGAATTTGGAAGGACATTCGAATACGGAGAAAATGCTCCTAAAAACCAGGAAAGTCATTTAATATTGCCATATACCGAGAAAGAATGTTCCATATTCCTCAAAGTTCGAAATATGAAACATTGGGGGCTTCTGTTGATACCAAAATTAGTATGCTGATATAGACGAATAACAAGAAGACACGTGTCGATCTACGTGGCACAATAGCAACGAGGAGGTTTATTTTTCCGACCAAGTCATACTCACTCCGAGCAGCAAGTGTACTCCGAGGAACTCCAACACTCCGAGGAACTCCTGAACGACGAACAACTAAGGCGGTCCGAGCTGCATCTCGGCCACAGCATTGATTACCAGATAATCAACAGTTTAACTATTCATTGAATGTTTATCATACAGACGTATACGCTTAAAGGGCATTAATTGTTTACCCTTTCACATGTACAGCCTAAGGGCTATAAATACATTGTATCACTCTCATTCTAGGGGAACCGAATTTTCTTGATAGAATTACATATCGAGAACTCCAAAAAACTTAGCAATAACAGAAAATAGTGGACGTAGGCCATTCTTATAAGGCTGAACCACTTTAAAATTCTTTGTTTCATTTATATTTGTCTGTGATTAAATAATTAGAAGCAATCTAATTTTTTACATCAACAGTACACGTATGCTATTTGCATTTTTTCCAAAGTCCCGTTTAAAATAGAGTTCAAAATAGGTTTTTATAGGACATGAACGAATTTTGAGGCGGTTATTCATTTGAACAAAAATAGGGTTTCGTTCAAATTAGGAAGCATCTCGTTTGAACGAAATGCCAGTTTGTTTTAAGCATACTTCTAACGAGTTTTCTCTCTAAGCAGTGCAAACCTCGTTAGATGTTAGTTTGAAGAGGGATATAATGAAAAGCCTTTTTCGTTTGAACGAGAATCAATCTCATTTGGACGAGACTTAAACAAATATTTTAAAAACTTTTTCTAAAAAGGCACTCTCGATTTTATAAAACAAACATTCCAAATATGATTCTAGAAAAATTATGAACATCCATAATTTTTATACCTTCATGAGATGTATAGGGTCTTCGGTCTTGGAGATGTTGAAATTTGGTTTGACAAATCGGTTTGTAATGGGATACACCAAAATACAAAAAGATTCTAAGATGAAATATTTGTCCTTATAAATCTCCTCCCCTTGGCTATTCCGGTTCAAAACAAAAATTGAAACCCAAATTACAATAAAACCCCTATATGACAGAAATTCCTAATGCCCTCCCAAACCTTATAAACAGAAAGGCATATAAAAACTTTGTCTTCACTCTAAACTTTTTCTTCCTTACGCAACTTTGTCTTTATCCGGTGTAGTCCATTAACTTATCATCAACGCATAGGGAACCTGAAATAAAGAAATATCGTGACACAAGAGTTTTAAACAGAAAATAAAAACTCCCCCTTAATCTAGTCTCCCCCCTTTTGTCCGAAATAGACAAAGGAGTGGAAACTAACCATGAATTATAAAGAGTCAAAAGAAGCAAGATATCATCACAAGAATACTCAACAAAGCATAGTAATGATGATCTCAAAAGCAGTTTTACCAAATATGTTTTTTGAAAATTTCAAGTATAAAATAGAGCAACCACAACACACCGTGGATTAACACTAAAATACCCGAATCATGAACGCGGAATGAAGGAATGTGAACATTTTTCATAGGTTAATCCACATATATAGTCATTAAATGTGTGCACGAAGTTTTGAGACATTTCCAATGAAACATCTCAAAGTCTACCTTGACGCCAAAACTATTTAATATTTTTTGAGAAATTTTAGTTGTGCAAACCCATTGATCCTCAACTATAACTCCCTCAAAATCTCACATAACTAAGAATAAGCTGTCAATTATTTTTGAAGAAATTAATGCTCATATGTAGTGAAGCATCAATGTTCAAAAATTGGTCTCGCACTTCTGTTTTTTAGCGTCGTTAATATTTTTGGCCCTTTTATGCAAAAGGTGACTTTTAATGCAAAGACATTTTATCTTTCGTAGCCCATTTCCATTGCTTATGATATAACAAATTTTTCGAAAAAAAATTCAAATTCGGGCAATGGTTCTTAGAAGCACAACTTTTTATCTCATTTTGTAAATTTGGTTCATTTTAAAGCAAAATTGAGATGAGAACACAATGTTCGACATGTGACAAGTAAGTACAATTTTCAAACAAGTTCATGCTCGCGTGGATTAAAGGAGACAGGGAGTCAAACATATAGCGAGTAATGACTCCAAACATTATTAAACACACAATAAAACCAAGTTTTTGTCTCAAAACACCACGACAAAGTCATATGAATTAATGGAACGAATATGTGATACAAACATCTTAAATGTTCATTCATATGTGGTGATAAAAAATAATAATTACAAAAATATTTTTATCTTTTACAAATTTTTATGAAAAAGGAAAATATTTTTGACTTTTTCAAATTTTTCTTAAAAATCGAAAATCTTTAGTATATATATTTTATTAATTTTTTTAAGAAGAAAAATTATTTTTAAAATTTTCGAGAAGATATATAAAATGGAAAATATAAATACAATGCTAATACAATGACAATATAATCTAGCAATAAGAATAAGAGATATAAGCATAAGAAGCACCCTGTGAACTCAGTCAATGGTGAAAATATGAAAAGTATAATAACAGTGAATAAATATGAATGAAACAATATAAGAGCAATATGGCCAGATAATATAAACTGTATCTCTATTTAATGAAAATGACTGATAAACATCCATACAAAGTTCTACAACTGTTTGGGTAGATAAACTGTGAATACAATAAAAAATATGAGAAGTAGTGATACACAAGAAATAAAAAACAATAAAGATAAATCAACTCTCAGAAGGAGGAAGATGATCTCAGTGCTCACTGTCTGCTCCTCCGGCTCCAGATGATCCAGCTCATTATCTCTGCTTATATCGCCGAATATCATCCACGAAAGAATTGAGACGTGAATCATGTAAGGTCCTCTGCCGAATCTCTGACTCAAGGTGAGCCAGAACTGCATCCATCACATGCCTCTGATCAGCAAGCTCCGCCTCTATGTACATCCTGTCTGCACGCTCCTCCTGTAATAAACTGAAAGTATCGACCTAACGAGAAGTAAAGTCTGGTCCGAGGGCCTCAGAGGGTATAGGACCGTAGACTATGATGTGGGACCAAACTTGGATGAAGAGGAATAAGTGGTAGCTGAGTATCCCCAATGAGCCTCTAGCAGAAGATGACTCTCAGACCTGTGAATAGAGTTCGCATCTATAATGGAAACAGTGCTCAACTACACCTCAGCAAGAAGAATGGGAACCCGGTCAACTAGGAAAATATGAGCCACAATGACTCCATATGGGAGAGCCTCTTGTATGGGAGTCGTTCTGGTATTAGGGACGTAGGACATGACCATAAGCTCTGAGTGGGAATGTCAATGACCCATTGGTGGCTGATGGCATACATGAAAATAACGATGCCGGAGGATATCTGGGTGTGATTAGCCTTAGGGAAAAAGGTGGATCAGGTGATCTAATGAAGTAGCCTATTGTCGACATGGAGGTTGAAGTGGTAGAGAGTGATAGAATTAGGAGGGAGGTGACGAAAAATCTCATTAAGCATATCTGAACATCGGGGATGACCGTCACAATCCCTCAGGAAAATGGTAGATGGTTCTCGGGGTATCTGAAACATATCGACCATGGTATTGGGTGTAACTACAGTCTCAACACCCCTGATAAAAGAACGTAGAACGACGGAGGACCTAGATGCCCTAAAGTAAAACTCTCTAACCATGTCTGGTAAAATAACATCATACATGGAAAGTAATGGACTCCACCCGACCAACTAACCACCCATGAACAGGAGTGTGGGTAAACTCCTCTATACGAAAGGTACATGAAACATACTTTTAAAAATGGTAGAGAAGTGAGTCTTAGAGCTTGCACACAACAACAATGGATGAGGGATGTAGAGAGAGAAACGTAAAGGGGAGAAAAGGAAGGAAAGAATAATGGACAAACTAGGGGTTCAAAGAGCCGAGACATGATTTTAAGGGTCGTTCCAACAAAAATCACGTGTCGTTCAAATGAAGAGGTCCAGTGGTTCGAACGAACTTTACTTCTTATTCGAACGAAATAGGAGTCACGTTCGAATGATAGTCTAACTCGTTTTAAAGACAGACACACAAAAAGACCAAAAATAAAAAATAAAAAACACTCGAAAAATATTTTTGTATTTCTCAAAATGATAAAAAAAATCAATATAAAAATACACAAGTCATAACTTTAGAAACCAAATGACATGAAGCGCAAACTAGAGTATGATAGACAGTAACAGGTAAGCGTTCACCCATACGATATAGCATGTGACGATCCGTGGGCAAGCATAAGATAATTAAGCAGTTGAGTGTCTAGAGCCTCTAAAAGAGATTTCTTAACCCAAATAGATGTGTACTTAACGCATCGGGATTCAGAAACCAAAGCAACACTCGACTTCAACTGCCTACGGTCTTTCTATGATCGTAGCAAAAATGCCTAAGATGATCTTTCCTACGACAATGTATACATGTGTAGACACAACGAGGAACAGGGCCTTCAGGTTAATCTTTTTTAATTCCCTGGTAAATGGCTGACCCTGTAAAGCATACAATGGTCTTGGCTTTAGCGAAGTAAGCATTAGAATCCGGGAAGCCATTACCATTACAACCAACACTGCTTGGGTTTCTCAAATCTATTTTTAACTTCAAAATACTAGACTTAGGCAGAGAGTTAGACTCTTCAAGTTTTTGAGATTCCTTCTTCAAATTCTCAATCATACCTAGAATATTATGTTGCTCCCCTTCAATGCAAGCGAACTTATCCCTAAGAATCTTCTCATGTGTCATCAACTGATTTGTCAAATCATCATTGGCCTCATTGACACACACACACTCCTTAGAAATCTTTTAATCTTCTAATTATTTCTCTAAACATCGAATTTTCTCCTCACTTTCTTTCTTGTACAATTATAAGTTTTTAAAATCACTGTCCATACCCACAAGTCTGTCACGAAAGAAATCCCTTTGAGTTTAAACAGTTTGCAAAAGTTCCATTGCAAACTTTAAAATGAAAACTTTCTTTTTCCAGAATTTTAATTCTTTTGAAAACTTTAAATTCAAATGATTTAATTTTTCAGTACGGTTGTGAAGCTCATTAAACTCTTTGATAATATCCAAGTCCTTATCACTATGGTAATCCATTGGGAGATAAACAAACTACCCTGAACAACACTAAATAAGGTTCTATGCGATAACTTGGTGTAACCAACTCTAATACCAATTTGAGAGTGCGCATAGATTAATGGATTAATTCATTTAATTAAACGTCCAAACAAATCCAATCACAGTTAAAAAACTACACATGCAATCATTCAACACAAAAATGAGGAAAAATCCATTTATAGGTTAAAACCTTTATTCACCTTTCTTCTTCTTCTTCTTCTTCTTCTTCTTCTTCTTCTTCTTCTTCTTCTTCTTCTTCAGTAATAAAACCTTTATTCAAAAGCACAACATCAGGGAATCCTCTCCACAAGTGTATGTATATGTATTGAAACTTATAGGGTTAAAAAAAATTCATAAATCCTATGGAGGATCAAAAGCTTATGAATTTAAAGTGTTTTGTAACACAAAATATGAAAAACTTTGGCACAGGTATATTGCTTGCATTTTTTCCAAAGTCCCGTCTAAAATAGATTTCAAAACAAATTTTTATAGGTCAGGCATGAATTTCGAAGAGACTATTCATAATAGGGTTTTGATCGAATAAGGAAGCATCTCGTTTGAACAAAACCCTAGTTCATTCGAAACCTACTTGTAATGAGCTTCTATTGAGTTTTCTCTGTAAGGCAGTGCAAACCTCGTTAGATGTTCGTTTGAAATAGAATCTAATGAAAAGCCTTTTTTGTTCGAACGAGAATCAATCTTGTTTCAACAAGACTTAAAAAAATAATTTAAAAACTTTTTCTTAAAATGCAGCATCGTTTAAACATCCCAAATATGATTCTAGAAAAATTATGAACACCCATAGTTTTTATACCTTCATGATATGTAAAGGGTCTTTGGTTTTGGAGATGTTGAATTTAGGTTTGACAAGTCGATTTGTAATGAGATATGCCAAAATACAAATAAAAGGCTAAGCTAAAATATTTGTCCTTACATAAGACTTTTGACCTAGGACATACATATTTAGGTTTTATATCAAAAATTTGTTTAATATATGAGATATAACTAGTTAGGATTTTAATAAAACAAAACATGTCATTTTGATAAAACAATCTTGTCTATATTGATAATAAGGAATATTTTATAATCTCTACTTAAAAAAACTGTTTTCTTGTTTTGCATGTATTGATTGAACACTGATACATATACTTGCACAGATTTTCCTTAAAAATCCTATACTCCGCCTTAGAATATTTTTAATAAAAGGAAGATCGACCATGTTCGATCTTTGTTCACAATACACACACATCACACTGTTACTGCTCTTGCATGTTAGTTAAGTCACACTAGTACACATAAGCACTGGGCAATTCTAAGAGTTTGAGTGGAATTTGCAAAACGTGAAGAGAAGACATTTTCAACAAAGCTGAGAACAATGCAGAAGGGAGTCAGACTAAGAATAAGGGTTCTGATGTAGGTAACTTGGATACTTTTTTAGTTTTAGTTTGTTTTTTGTAACTAGTTCTTATTATTTTAGTGGACTTGATTAGTTTAGGTGATTCTTAGAAGGATCCCCGTTTTTTCACAGGGGAAGGGTTTTTTCCACGTTAAATAACTCTTGTGTGTTGTAATTTTCTGCCATATCATCTCATATGAAAAAAGTAGGATAACAAGACTAGAAACTCACCTAAATAAGTGGAATATATATTGTCTATTTATTCACCTGTTGAATCAAGATAATAAAATTTGGACTATAACTAACTAACTAACTCAACCCATTTAGGTTGTTAATAAGGTGTAACACCGCATATTTTTTTAGCATTTTAAATTACATGCGTACACGTAATTTAATGAAATTGAGGAATGATATGAATTAATTAAACATTAATTAGCAAGTAAAAGGATTAATATTATGTGAAATTATATTTACTTATGTGATAAGTAAATGAAAACATGCTAAATTAAATTGCGTTTAAAATTGACGGGTTTAACGGTATCTCATTCGGGATGTGTGAATAGGGTCGGATTGGGAATGAGATGGAAAATTAATGTTAGATAACTCGAAGGGTAGTTTTGAGTGCGAGGATGATCCGTAATGGATCGAGATAGTTAGTAATTGATACCTAAGATTGTATTTGGGTTTCGGGGATTTTTTAGGTTCAACGAGACCCATAAAGGGATGTTCGGGTCATTTTACACATGGGGCTTAACTTGATTTAGGTATTAGTGATGTTTAGGGTTATATGAAGGAAAGGTGGATGGAGTGTCAGCGATTCCACCATCCAAGAAGCCTAGGCTTTAACAGAGCAGGGAAAAGAAAGAAAAATCCAAGAAAAATGAAGAGAAACGAATAAAAATGATCCAGGAGGGGAATCGAATCATTTCGAGCAAACGATCCTTAAGTAAAAAAGAACTAAACGGGAAGAATTAAAAATATCTACTATTTTAAAGGCAAGTGTTTATCTTACTCTAATTGTTCATGTAGTTTCAATCATTCATATATAAATTTGGTGTAGGAACACAAATTTTTGGGTGGGATCAACATGTAAAACGGAAATTTTATGGAAGAATTCATTGAGAAAGAATTTGAATGTAGTTACATGTTAAATCATATATGATGGAAGTTATAAAGATACGATCTTAGATGTTTAAAATGATTTATGAATTCTTGAATTAGGGTTGACATTTTGCATAATTCTTGATCAGAAATTGGTAATCCCATTAATCTAAATGCTTTCAGGGTGATTTGGACATAAAAATACATGTAATTACGTTTAGGATTGATGGAGAATTCATGTTAGGGATTTGATTGATGTTAGGACTCATATGTTTTAAGGAACGTTGATGAATCCCGTCAAAATGAACTAGGACACTGCCCAGAATCGAATTGATTCGCTGATGGGGGGCGAATCGATTCGGTCAAGTCGACGAATCGATTTGGTCTGGCTGAGTATTCTCCTATGGTTGTTTGGGTTTTCCTGTGAACCGTTTAGGATTTGAATTGATTTACGAATTTCGAAAGGAAAAATTTAACTTCTGGGAATATACAATAGGGAATTAGAAAGTTCCCTAGGTTAGAGGAGGTGTAAATCCAGTTAAGAGATTGTAGGTGTATTAGGGTGAATAACACTCATGTAATGCTTATGAAACCAGATTAGAATTTTGGGAAGATTAAGGCTATGGACTTGAGTAGAATAGCATGGTGTCTAGAAACATGAAATTTAAGATTAGATAATAAGAAAGTGAATACTTGATACATCAGGAGTTGAGGTAGACTCGAGATTTGTGGGCTAATTCTACAAGGGATATATACACGATTAGGCATTTATATATATATATATATATATATATATATATATATATATATATATATATATATATATATATATATATATATATATATATATATATATATATATACACGTGTATGATATAGATGTGAACATACCAACTCTAGATATGCTATCGTTGGAGGTTGTGCGTAGTGGGCGGTCCACCCAAGCATGACCAGTAAGTGCTCGGTTGTTTTCCCAAGTTATAGGACTGTTGCATGACCACTATATATGAGGTTAGAGTCCCGTGGGGTATTGTGGTATAGTTATGACCCACATATGTATGTCTATGACTGCCTCCAGTCTACGTGTTTAAGATTTGGGATCGTTGGCGAGATTTTAACCCGACGGCCTAGGAGTTCTATATGACGTACCTAGAGCCTGATAGCATAATAGAAAAGGCATTCTTAGCATAATAGAAAAGGCAATTATGGAGGATAACTCAGGAATGCTATGTATATACGTATAAAATATTGTTATATGTATATGAGTGATAAAACGAATGTGCGAACATTGAAATTATAACTAATGTACAGTTATGTAAATTGTGTAATAATAAAATTACAATTGAGAATTATAATGATATAGCTTGCGTGATAGCTAAGTGAGAAATAAAGCAAAGTATGATTTATAGCACAGTTGGGCTAGAGGTTTAGCGTATTGGGATACGTTAAGTGAATACACGTGGGCACTATAGATAGAGAAGCATAATTAATAAAGTAAAATACACGTGGGCACTATAGATGAGGGAAGAGAATGATCTCATGCGAGTGCGATGCCAGATGAACATGAATAATTTTGTTGCATATTCATTATTTCATTTTAAATACTTTCAAATATTTTTTAAATGGTTTTGGGCTCTGACCCGTATCAAAAATTCTTTTCTAAAACCTTTTAGGTGCTCAGCCACATGGACGCCAGACTTAGTTATCCTTCGAGTCAGACGGTTCTGCAACAACTACGGATGACTATAGGCTTTGACTAGATGATAATCCTTACTATCTATATAGGATTTCATTTTCGTTATTTACTTTGGGCATGTCTCCTATTATCAGATAGTCTTTATGTAATTCATATTTTATTACTTTTACTAATTAGTTGGATGATAGTATTTGGACTTATCGAGAGTTATTCGGTTATTTTATTTATTTCACGTCATCAGTATTCATTGTATTCTTACGGTGAATGTTTGTTTAAATGATGGAAATGATATTTATCTGGTTCAATGTTTTAGTAAGACAAGTTGTCATGTTTTAAAAATTGACACCGGGCTTAATAGGTTATTAGTCATTAAATTGATTTTTCAACATTGATGTTAAGAATGAAATCCGATTTGATTCTCGTTTAATTTAATAAAGGCCTGATCAACTAGTTTTAGAATAGGCGAGGTGTCATAGATGGTATCAGATCATTAAGTTCTAGTGTCCTTAGGATCTGTGCGATTTATTACGTTTCTAGTGTATCATTCTTTGATATAGAGCCCTATGATTAGGACTGTTGCATTCATATTTACGTATTTACATTCTTCTTCTATCGTGTTATGTCTTACATGTGATATCATATAATTTCCATTTGGTTTCAAAATCCAAACAGGAGAGGAAGACCAACTAGGGCCTCCATAAGGGTCAACGGAAGATAGGCTCAATCGGGGCCGCAGGTGCCCCAAGGGACGGTGATAGTTATCGAGGTTGACACTATAGTTGCACAATTGGTTAACACCATAATGACTGACATGGAACAATAGTTCTCCAAGATTCAGTCACAGGAACCGATGGCATTGGTCATCCAAATCCACCTTTTAAAAAGGCATTCTCCAGAGTCAAGGCAGTGCAAATGTTATTATTGCCAGCCAGTGGAAGAAGGATATACAATGACATCTTCATATGGATGAGTGCAACGACACTTAAAAGAAGATCTTGGCTACTTTCAAGTAGGTTGGAGTAGCATTGCAGTGGTGGGAGTTGGTCATCACATTTGAAGAGAGAGATACCATGACTATTAGGGAGTTTTGGGTGCGGTTAGACCGCACGTTCTTTCCATATGTTATTCAGACAAAGATGCAAAGGATGTTTATGGACTTATCACAGGAGGGCCGGAAAGTGACCGAATATGAGGAGTAATTCAACCGTTTAGCGAACTTTGTACCCGATGAGGTGAATAATGAGGAGAAAAAGATGTTAAAGTTCACTGATGGACTTACATGGAGGATCCGACATCATTTATTGGGTAATCCAGCATTAAGGACTTATACTGAGGTCGTCAATGTTGCACTTCTTAACTGTCAGCATCACTGCTTCCATGCAAAGGGAGGTAAGAGAGGCTAGGAGTTAGCCAACATGGGTGTTGGTGGATCACCATAATAGTAGCAGGGCAGACACCATGAGTGGGATCTCCAGCAGGGGGATCCGACTAAAATATTTCCATCAGGGAGATTATGAATAAGTGATGGAGGATTCAGACATGACCAGCAGAGCCAACGACAGCATGTTCCTCAGGTCCAGCAGAGCCAAGCAAATAATGGGGGTGGCCATCAAGGCTGAAGCCTTTAGGGCCAGAAACAAGTGAAGCACCGACATGTCCAGCAGGGCCAGAGGTAGGGGACTTCATGGGTAGGAGTTTTATATGTGGAGAGTTGAGACATTGATGAAGATATTGTCTATAGTAGGACATGAGACATCAGTAAGGTGACCAATAAGGTCTACATACACTGTTATGACTTGCAGCACCACCAGCTCCGGTGGTCCCACCTCAGCAGGGACAGTTATAATATGGATGTGTCTATAACATCCAAAATGCTATGACTCCATAGGCGCCATTAGTGCCACTAGCTGTAGAGGGTATGTTTCCCATCTATGGGCATATGGGTCGAGTTTTATTTGACATGGAGGAGTCACATTAATTTATTGCTACTAGATTTTCATGAGCAGTAGGTTTATTAGATACAACTGATATTATTAATATGTATGCTGATTCACTTTTAGATAACAGGGTCCTTATCGATTCCATTTGTAGAGGAGTGGGGATAAATGTAGGGAGATTATGCTTAGCAACCGATTTACCGTTGCTAGATATGATGGGGCATGATGTCATTCTCGGGATGGACTAGTTGGAAGGTTATAGGGTGATGGTGGACTCTTTCAGTAGGACCATCGTATTCACCATTTTAGGGAAGGGGATGATTTTGATGGCGATGCCTTTTCCCGAAGGAGGGTCGAGCACAAATCTTTGTGTTATAGAGGACGAGACCTCACAGGGTGTGGTAATCTCGTTAGATTTGATCCGAGTATATAGGGAGTTTGCGGATGTTTATAAGAGATTTCGAGTTTACCTTCGACTCGAGAGATTGAGTATGATATTGATTTAGCATCGGGGACTAAACCGACAACATGTGCACCCAATCGCATGACCCCATTGGAGATGCAAGAGTTGAGGGGCCAGATTTAGCAGCTCTTGGGGATAGGCTTTATCCGTTGGAGTACATCATCATGGGGTTCCCGAGTGTTGTTTGTAAAGAAAATGGATGGATTGCAAAGGTTGTGTGTAGGATACAGAGAGTTAAACAAGGTCACAAAATAAAAAATATCAAAGCGTCTCCCAAAAAAGCTCTTCGATTCTTAAAATTCCACATTTCATTATCTGAGAATAGAAATATCTCTTATACAGTTTCTCCCCATACATCCAGACCTATCTTCGAGGCAATCAGAAAGAAATAAAACCAGGTGACCTCTTTCTTTCACCAAAGAAGTTACACCAAGTAAAAATAACACCAGTTGTTTCTCTTAGTTAACATCACAGGTAAGATTTCTTATCTATAATGGAAATAAGTTTGCATTTCATAAATATGCATCAACAAAATGTTTGCAACTTTCTTATTTGGATATTTTAAAAAAACTTTATTATTTGGAGGGGAAATCATACTAAGGGATTTATTATTTACTTTGTTGGTAAAACATTATCAGATAATGAAAAATGTATAGTGGAAACATATATATTGAGATATCCCAAATCGAAGATGGAAAAATTGGGAGAAAATAGAGATAGAGTGAAAGTCTCCCCCTAAACTTTATCTCTCTCCCTTTATAGTGCTGTAAAGCAGAAGAGAAGAATTGTTGAAAACGGAATTGTAAAACAACGCTTCTAACAAAATTTGGTATGTTTCGTGGTGAACAGGTAAACATAGGACTAGAGGAGGAGGATCTTATTGCCAACTATAGATTAATAATATGTCAGATAATTAGTTAGTGCAAAAATTATTTCTACATTTTATTTTTTTAATGTGTGTATAATACATGTAAAAACATTAGATTTTTTGTTAACATGATATGTTTATTGTGTGTAAGTAATCACATCTTTTATTCATTTTTATGATTTGATTTTACTATTTGAAAAAAATTGAATAGGTTTGTAAATAAAAAGTTTAGTGCAAAGAAGTTTACAATATACACAATTAAAAAATGCTGCTCCACCTTCGGGTGGCAATTCATTTGTGTTGCGTTCGAATCGTGTGATTTAAAAATAAGTCAAAAATATTATAATTTTATAAGAATTTGATGTAGCGGTATATTAAAATATAAATAATATTTTAAATAAAAATAATAATTGAATCGGACATTATTAAAAAGTCATCATTCCATAATTAGAACATGTAAATAAAAATTATTGTGACAATTTATTTTAAGGTGACATAAATTTTAAGTTAGATTAGTTTTTGGCAATACGTAGGTATAGAAGTATGGAAAAGGAGAAAAAATTATATGCGCTCGCACAGGTTACATACTAGTATCTTACTATTCTTGTATACGTTGGCATTTATGAGGGAATTTCATAGATGACTGCTAGACAAGGTATAAGTAAATAAAGTACATCTAACATATCACTAGGCTGTAGTTAGACTGTACTACTCAAAAAATAATCTCGCACAAATGTATACCTGCTACCATGTCACTTACTATTTAAATATTAGTGAAAAGACATAATCTTACAAATCATGTCTGAGTTAGACCTATAGAGTCGTACCCATCAATTTATAGGAATAAAGAAGTTTTTTACAAATTTACAAGGACAACTCATGTGTCCACATGGTATTAGCTGTACAAATAGAAATATATTGTGACTTTAGGCTGTCGGGTAAGGACAATACATCGACTATTTTACACTACCCAAAGAAAACAGTAGGCCCCAAAGCAAATGTGCCTACAAAGTAATTTTAGAGACCAGGCCACCTGGGTTTATTCCGGCAGGCAACCTCGGTTGGCCCTTCGTTTAACATGTCCCTCTACGGTCGAAACTCCATATTACCCAATCAAGAGGTGGTTGCCTCTATCAAGTTCCTCTCAATTTTATTCCAGCTAAAGAGCCTTTGCAAAAGTTGGAGCTACCATTAATTTTATCCGGTAGAAGCTATTATTGATTTTTCCATCGATTTGATCCAATCAGGAGCCTTTCAATTTTAAATCTTTGTCGGGTTTCCAATAATCGTGAGAAACTAAAATCGAACCACCATTAATGTACAACTGAGAAACCAATTGGCCAGCCATGAAAAAACTGAAATCGACGAACTAAGAGAAACCAAAATTGATCCACCACAATTTTAGGTGAGGATTTTGCTAAAAATAGAATACCCATGAATCTAGCGACCATGAAATTTTTAGAAATGATTTAGCTGAGTACCAGAGTCGATTATCCATTAATGGATACCCCAACTTGACGGGACTATGCTCCAATTTGATCGTGTGTAACAGTGATGGGGGTATTTGTTTCGCACATAGGGTTTCCTCTTGGATGAGATGGTGTTTGTGGTGTGTTTTTTTTTTTGGTTGTTGTCATCTGGTTTGGTTGGAGCCCTTTGTTGGTTGGTTTTTCCTTTTGACTGAGTCAGTATGATTTTGAATGGAGATTGTTTATGTAAAAAATTAGATTACTCTAATTATTCAATCACAGATAAATAAATGAGACAAAGAATTTTAAAGTGGTTTAGCCTTATAAGAATGGCCTACGTCCACTGTTGCTTTATTGTTGAGTGTTTGGGAATTCTCGATTATAACTTCTATCAAAAAATTCCCTTCTGGATTCGCAGTCCTTTTACAATGAGGATTGTACAACGTATTTATAGCCCTGAGGTTGTAATGTGAAAGGGTAATACATTAAATGATATACATATGAAAGGGTAATACATTTAATGCCCTTTTTGCGTGTGCGTCTGAATGATAAGCATTTAATGAGCAGTTTAACTGTTGGTTATCCAGATATTAATGCTTTGTTCGAGATGCAGCTCGGACCGCCTAAGCTTCTCGGTACTCAAGAGTTCCTCGGAGAGGCATTGTTCCTCGGAGCTTGTGAGTTCTTCGGGGAACTAGTCTTCCTCGTTGTAGTCTTGTTCCTCGGAGCGCGTGGGTTCCTCGAAAGTGTTTGTTGTTGCCATGTAGATAGCCACGTGTCTTCATATGATTGGTCCATGTCAGCAGATTAAATTTGGTATCAACAGAAGCCCCCAATGTTTCATAGTTCAAAATTTGAGGGGTATGGAACATTCTTTCTCGGAATATGGTAGCTTTAAATAGTCTTCCTGATTTTTAGGAGCGTTTCCCATGTATTTATTTCTCCTTCCCAATTCGTAGAATCATGCTTTTTTGGACTTTTTCGTGTGCTTCGATTCCCGCGTCCCTTTTCATCTTTTTAGCCGCCGGTAACGTAATCATCCTTTTTTGTAATCATTATTTCACCATTTCCCAAGGCAAGGTATTTAAACTTCACAGATGCTCCCATCGTCTTCTACCTTTCAAATTTTTATCTTCGAGTTTTACGTCGTCTCTTCCTACTCTCTTGTACATTCATCTTTTTCGTCGTTCTCTGTCAGCAGATCCATTCTTTTCCTGTAAGATCTTCTTCCTTCTTCTTCATTTCTTTATTCACCATGGTTTACCCTGTTGAGTCTCTTGAGAAGTTTCGTTCTGATTTCTCCATTCCCTCATGGGTTGTTTTGGAAGAGCTTTCTGAGCCTTCTAATTACTTCCATTTGGCCGAGGGACATTGGTTTCCCAGTCTCGTTTTTGCTGAGTGTGGATTTTCTTTTCCACCAAATCCCTTGTGTCTGGAATTCTGTCAGTACTTTGACGTTGTTCCTGCACGAATAGCCCCCAACACATGGAGAATAGTTAATGGGGTGCATAGGTTAAATCAAATTCATGGAACTCGAATAGGAATTCCAGAAATCATGTACTGCTATAGATGGGCAGTTAATGATAATATTTTTTATTTAAAAACTAGATTTTTCAATAGAGCCTTAGTAGTCAATCTCCCTGATGCCAATAGGGATTATTTTGAACACGGGGTTATCATAAAAAATTGGCAACACCCTCCATTAGCTGGAGATGAGGTTTACCAGGGTACCAGATGCCCTCCTTATGGCAATGGAATAGGTTATTTTTATTTTATTTTATTTATTTTGAAATCATGTTTCTTTTGTGTTTGATAAAATGTGCCACTGATAACAATGTTTATTTATTTGCAGTTGATAGCAAGAGAAAGTGCCCAAAAGAAGCAGATGTCAATATAAGGCATTTGAAACTTATCTGGAGTCTGCATCAAAGTGTTGCCGATGAGCACATTAGATCAGCTTCGTATCTATTGCAGTACAAGAGCTACACCACTTCTTTCACTGCTCATCCAGTGATAAGTGTATCAGAGCCAGTACCAGCTTCCACAAGCTCATCGCCTGAATCCCATATTCCTTTAAGTGAAAGGATGAAGAAGAGAAGACCTCCTACCCTGTTTGAGAAAACTGCCTCCGGTTCTGGGGAGGCAAAAAGGAGTAGGATTGATGTCCCAAGGGAGGGGACAAAGAAGACTGATGCAGCTCCTCCAGCTGCTCCTGTTAAAGTTGCCGAGAAGCCCGCAGTGGCTCCGAGAAGGTCTGCTACTCCTGGAGAGGTGATTGTGATATCACCGACCAAGGGTTCTTCCTTGGTTGAATCCGTTCCTGTTCCCCCGAGGAGGCTGAAGAAAAGCTCCTCGATCAATTTGGCTGATACCATCACTCAGCCCCCAGTTACTGGAATTGGGGTTCCAACTTTTGTTCCCCCGAGCTCTGCCATGAGCTCGATAAAGTCCTCGATCATTCTCGAGGTCCAAGGTACTGAAGAAAACCTTACTCGGGACATGGTCACCTCACTAGATGCTCGTCACCTTGCTTCTATAAGTCTTCTTACTTTCAACTTTTCATATTTCCTTTGTCATTTCTGTTTCTAACTTGCTTTCTTTTTCTGTTCACAGTTGACGAGCTGCTTTAACATAATCCTGAAGAAGGATGAAGCGATTAAGGCTTCTTGCTCCTCGTCCAGTGTGGAGGGAGCTATGGAAGAAGCTACCAAGTCTCTGGCAGATTCTCGCCAGAAATATGCTAATGACAAAGTTTTCTGGGAGAAGAAATTTGCCTCCTCCGAGTAAGAAAAAGCTCATGCTGTTGATGCCTCCAAGGAGTTGGAGAAGAGAATAAATGCCCTGGAGATGGCAAATAAGGAGCTTGAGGAGAGGCTCAAAACTGCTGGAGAGTTTGAAGATAAACTCAAAGCTGCCGAGGAGGAGTTGGTTCAACTTTGGGAAGTAGGTTGGCAGAGGAGGAAACAGAAAATAAATTGAAGGCTGCTGAGAACCTGCTGTCCTAGAAGCTCTCCTCGGAGAAATTGAAGAGGACGATGGCTGTGAAGAAGTCTTTCAGCTCTGGCTGGGACAAGGGGTGGAACAAGGGGTTGGCTGCCATGGTGTCGCAAGTGGACTATGGAAGTCTCAAGTACTTTAAGGATGGATGGGTTGCTGCCCTTCAGGAGATGAAGGTCGACGAGTCTTGCGAGCTCTTCCAGAGACATATCCCTGGTCCCTCTCCAACTCCAGAAGAGTTAGAAGAGGACGAAGCTACCTTCGAAGAGTCTTCGATAGTGATGGGAGATCATGCCCTAGCCATCCAGCCTGCTGCCGAGGAAAATTAACAAATTGTTTCATCCTCCGAGCAACTGCCTATTCTCCCCGAGCAACTATCCCTTCCTTCCGAGAAACCTACCTCTTCATCCCAACCTCCCGAGAAGGTTTTGGGAGATAAGGAAAAGGTGTAGTGTTGTTCGGGTTTCTCTTTATTTTATTTCTCTTTATCAAATGTAACCCAGAAGATGCAACTCTGAACTATGATCTAATAAAACTTGAACTTTTTTGCATACTGTTGTCTATCTTTCATTCATACTCTGCTTATTCTTCTTATTGATGATTGCTCTTCTTTCTCTGCTAGTTTCTGGCTAGGATGGAACTGTTATCTTCCCATGATATAAAGTTGCTGCGACAATGTAATGAGTACTTTAAGGCTGGTCACACAGACATGAGTGCTGCACAAGTTGTCGACATACTTGGTCATGATGCTTCAGAACAGGCAGTGGAAGCATATCAATATCTGAAGTGTCTTCTTGATAGGGCTGTAGCCAATAACGTTGCCTATTATGAAATGATTGAGGATATTCAAAGCACCCTCGAGGATCTTCAGCTTCAATACAAAGAATCCACTGCTTTGTTGCATGAGGGGTACGAGAAGAAGTACCAGCATATCATTGTCGACAAGGGCTACGAGAATCTTTTTGCTGGGTACGATGTAAGAGAGAGAACCTTGAGAGGTGAGGTCGAAGAATGTAGATAGATTGCTGAGTTGCTGGAAAAGGAAAACAACAACCTGCAAAAGGAGCTGTCATAATTGAAGTCTGCAGCTTCCACTTCTAGTGCCTTGATCCCAGTGATCGATGAGGGATTTTCGTTCTTAGAGGTTGAGAATGCCAAGTTAAGGGAAGAGTTGGACACCTTGAAGAGGTCGGGCCCTTCCACATCTTCTTGGGGATGAGCAAGAGCTCCTCGGGGACGAGCAAGAGCAGCTCGGGTTCTTGTCGAGGAACAGAGGACTCAATCTGCCTTAGAGAACCAGGCTTTCCAATTAATGGCGAAAAACCAGGCGTTATCTGATATGTCAAAGAAGATTAGGGACTTGGAAAAACAGCTCTCTGCGCAGAAGTCAGTCTTGGAGAATAAGGAGCTTTTCATCAAGAATCTCCACGAGCAGCTAGAAAGGCTAATATATCAATTCCACAAATAGCCCAGGGAGTTCTGGATGGCTCGATACAATGAAGCACTATTCCACTTGGACGATCGTATCCAGAATGCCAACAATAAGGGCTACAAGCAAGGCTGGCTGAATGCCTTAGGTGTGATGAAGCTCGAACAAGGTCATTATCTGTGGGACTACCATGATCCCAGGTTGCACGACTTGCCTGTGCCACCATACAGTTTGGACATGGATTGGATCCCTACTCAGGACATTCCTCGGAGCTTAATTTCAAAGTATCTCAGTGACTACAATTTATATTCTCAAATCGAGGTATCTCGTCCCGAGCATCTCTTAGATCGACCATCCGTGATGAATGTCAGGATGTTGAAGGATCTCAAATTCATCAATTATCCTCTGTCTTTAAATGATCCGCCTACTGGCGAGGAACCTGTGTCAAAAGCAGAGGGGAAAAGACCAGTAGAATAGGAATTTTTGATATAATAGTTAGTATACATGTCAATGTAACTGTAATTTCATTATTAATGTAATTTATTTTGAATTCAATGAAAGACTTTCATTTTTGTTTGCAAATCTTGATTGCTATTGTCTTGTAGTTATCAAACACTTTATATTTATGCATATCTGTTAAAAAATAACCATATTGTGTTGTTTGTCGACCAACTCAGTAATAATTAAAAAGTTTCAAGTTTCAATAATATTGCTCGATCACTTAATAATAAAGTCACGAGTATAAAAACTGTTTAAAATTTTTCCAACCAACCAAGGTCGTTAAATTATGCTTGTCGACCAACTACAGTTAGTGGGTTTTTATCCCCGACCAGCCATACTTGGTAGACTTTTCTCTTAAATTTTTTCGACCAACCAAGGTCGGTAAATTTTCTTTGTCGACCAACTATAGTTGGTGGGTTTTTATCCCCGACCAGCCATAGTTTCTGGAATAATCTTACCTCCCGACCAACATAAGTTGGCATTTTTAGGAATATTTTGTTTCCTAGCCAAACAGGTTGGCATTTTTAGGAATATTTCGTTTCCTAGCCAAACAGGTTGGCATTTTTAGCCAAACAGGTTGGCATTTTTAGGAATATTTTGTTTCCTAACCAACCGAAGTTGGCATTTTTAGGAATATTTTGTTTCCTAACCAACCGAAGTTGGCATTTTTAGGAATATTTTGTTTCCTAACCAACCGAAGTTGGCATTTTTAAGAATATTTTGTTTCCTAACCAACCGAGGTTGGCATTTTTAGGAATATTTTGTTGAGCAGTCTGGAGCTTTGCCGAGTAGTGTGTAACACTAGTATTCCCCAAAAAATTCTCAATAAAAGGAGAGACTTTAGCAGAATATCTTCATTTTATTCATACTGATGGAACTGTGTTACATGTACATCACTGATAATACTTGCGTAGGTGCTCTGCGTTCCATGCATTCTTAAACTCCTCGCCTTCTAAAGTTGCTATTCGATAAGTTCCTGGTCGAACAACTTCTGTAACTCGGTATGGTCCATGCCAGCTTGCTTCCAGCTTATTGTGCTTTTGAATTACTTTCTTCGGCACATAGTCTCCTTTTTTCAGGTCGCACTTCTTCACCCTTTTGTTGTAGAACAAAGCTGTTCGCTGCTGGTAAGCAGCATTTCTAATGGCTGCTTCTTCTCTAACTTCCTCTAGCATGTCTAAATCCAATCTTCTCATTAAGTCGCTGACAGGGGAATTAAAATTTAGTACCCTGTGTGTTGGGAGGCCCAACTCGGCAGGTATAACGGCTTCAGTTCCAAATGCCAGCATATATGGTGTTTCTCCAGTTGCTACTCGGGGAGTAGTTCGGTAAGCCCAGAGTACTGTTTGTAGCTCGTTGATCCAATTCAATTTTGCATCATCCAGTCTTTTCTTCAAGCCATTTAGTAGCGTTCTGTTTGTCACTTCAGTTTGTCCATTGCTTTGAGCATGGCCTGGTGCTGAGTGGACCTTCAAAATATTTGACTGATGACAATAGGCGGCAAACTCCTCGTTATCAAATTGTGTTCCATGGTCTGTGATGAAGGTATGAGGTAGACCATATCGACAAATGATGTTCTTCCAAACAAATTGGTACACCTTCTCGTACGTCATGTCAATGAGTGGCTCAGCTTCTACCCATTTAGTAAAATAATCCACTGCGACGATGAGGTACTTGAACCTTCCTCGGGTCGTTGGCAGTGGCCCAACCAAGTCAATTCCCCACATGGCAAATGGCCAAGGGGAAGTTATGGGTGTCAACAATGCTTGTGGAGTTCGTCGGATGGAGGAAAAGCGTTGGCACTTGTCACACTTTTTGACGTAGGCTATACAATCATCCCTCATCGTCGGCCAGTAGTATCCTTGCGTCATTACCCTTTGTAAAAGCGTCTGACCTGCTACATGTGCTCCACAAGACCCTTTGTGGATCTCTTCAATTAATTCTTTCACCTCGGAGGGGTGTACACATCTCTGCAAACCTACCATAATTCCTCGTCTATATAAAACACCATTAGTTAATACATATCGAGCAGCTTTAAACTTCAATTTTTTGGCAGCGAGCTTATCAATTGGCAATTCTCCCTCCTCGATATACGCCCTGATGGAATCCATCCAAGATGGTCCTAAATCAAGGGTGATAAAGTTCATCGTCAGATCTTCATCTATGCTCCGACCAGCTAACACTTCAATTGGGATTATTCATCGTAGCTCGGTGCGAGTAGCTGATGCTAGTCGAGCTAGGGCGTCTGCTCTCGCATTCTCCATTCTTGGTATTCTGACCAGCTAAATAGCGGAAAATTCTGACACCAGATCCTTTGCCTTTGCATGATATCTGATCATTAATTCTCCTCTAACTGCATATACTCCCATCATTTGGTTTATGATCAATTGAGAATCACTGAAAATAATGACCTGTTGAGCCTCCATAATTTTTGCCAAACTAAGTCCTGCAATCATGGCCTCATACTCAGCCTCATTATTGGAAGCTTTGAATTAGAAACTCAAAGCGTATTCCATATCGACCTCATCTGGAGTGCTCAAAACTATCCCCGCGCCACATCCTGTAGTACAAGATGAGCCATCTACATATAGCCTCCATATAGGTAACTCGTCTTCGAATTTATGATCAGTCAGAGTTCCTCGGTGAAATATTTGTTGCTTCCTTTCCTCCTCGGATTTTTCTTGCTCTTCGTCGATTATTTCTTCTTTCCCTTTTACCAACCGGAGTTGGTCTGAGCCCGAAGTCAATGATCTTGTAACATCCACTTGCCCTTTTACCAACCGGAGTTGGTCTGAGCTAGTGTTTGTTGATCCTGTAATATCCATAGGTTGATTAGCGAGCAACTCTTGTTTCTCGTCCGGAGTCCTCACAACTATCTCTGCGTCACATCATGTAACATCCACATGCCCTTTTACCAATCGAAATTGGTCTGAGCCTTTGTTTGTTGATCCTGTAACATCCACAGGTTGATCAGCGAGCAACTTTTGTTCCTCAGAGCTATTAGGATAGGTGAACTCCGCTATAAAATCTGCTACAGCCTGTCCTTTAAGCGATGATCTGGGTTCATAGACTATATCATATTCACCGAGCTCTATTGCCCAGTACATCAATCTTCCTGATTTTTCTGGCTTATGTAGGGCTTGTCTCAATGGCATATCAGTATATACTACTATAGTATGAGCCTGGAAGTATGGCCTCATTCTCCTACTCGCCTCAATCAGCGCTAGTGCCAATTTCTCCAGCCTTGGATATCTGATTTTTGCTCCTCGGAAGGCCTTACTTGTGTAGTAAATTGGCTTTTGTACTCCATTCTCCACTCTGATCAACGTCGAGCTAACTGCATTCTCGGACACTGCAAGGTACAAGTACAATTTTTCTCCCATCACTGGCCTGGACAACAGTGGAGGTGCTCCCAAGTATCTCTTCAAGTCTTAAAAAGCCTTCTCGCATTCATCATTCCACTCAAAAGTCTTTCTGAGTGTCTTGAAGAATGGGAGACATCTATCAGTTGCTCGTGACACAAATCTGTTGAGTGCTGCTACTCGTCCTGTGAGACTCTGTACTTCCTTCTTCGTCGTTGGAGATCGCAGCCCTAATAGAGCTTTGATCTTTTCAGGATTTGCTTCAATGCCTCGTTGATTGACAATGTACCCGAGAAACATGCCTTCTCGTACTCCAAAGATGCACTTCGTCGGGTTTAGCTTCATTTGATACTTATCTAGTTGATCAAAAGTCTGACTTAAGTCAACTAGATGATCGGCAGCTTTCTTGTTTTTCGTCAGCATATCGTCAACATGGACTTCCATATTGTCACTGATTTGTTCAGCAAAGACCTTGTTCATCAACCTCTGATATGTCGCACCTTTATTTTTCAAACCAAAAGGTATAACATTATAACAATAAGTTCCCCTAGGGGTAATGAAAGAAGTACTCTCCCTTTCTTCAGGTTTCATTTTAATTTGATTGTAGCCAGAATAAGCATCCATGAAGCTCAGCAACTCGTGTCCCGAGGTAGCATCCACCAGTTGATCAATTCAGGGAAGTGGAAAGTGATCCTTTGGGCATGCTTTGTTGAGGGCGGTGAAGTCTACACACATCCTCCGCTTGTTGTTTTTCTTCTTTACCATTACCACATTAGCTAACCAATCTAGATATTAAACATCTTCAATGAAACAAGCTTTCTGGAGCTTCTCGACTTCCTCCTGTATATCTTGATTCTTCTCGGGACTGAATACTCTTCTTCTCTGCTTCACAGGCTTGATCTCCTTATTCACATTGAGCTCGTGACATAAGATGTTTGGGTCTATCCCAGGCATATCTTCATGACTCCATGCAAAAGTTTGTCTTCTGCTTCTCAGGAAAGTTATCAATTCCTGTTTTAATGAGGCTTCCAACGATGAACCTATTTGAGTAGTTCGCTCAGGGTGCTCGTCGTCCAGAATGATGTTTTCAGTAGTTTTTACCACTTGACCCTTCACGAGTTGCGACTCATCTCGAGGATCCAATGTTTCAATTTCTGCACCTTCATCCACTTGATAGGTAGTAGTCTTTTTCTTTGATTCTTCCAGTTCTTCTTGCTCGGCGGATGAATAATAGCATTCCCGAGCTACTTCTTGATCACCTTTCACAACTCCTACTCCAATGTTTGTTGGAAATTTTAGGCACTGATGCACTGTAGATGGTACAGCCTCGAACTTCTTCAATCCTACTCTTCCCATGATCATATTGTACGATAATTGGACATTCTTATCCATCACGAAGAAACGTATTCTTTATGTCCGACAAGCAGGCCACGTACCAATGAATATATCCAACTTGATCGTCCCAAGTGGAAATACTTTCTCGCCAGCAAAACCAATGAGGGGTCTGTGGTAAGGCTCCAGTTGAGATAGCTTTAGATTTAAACTATCGAAGCACAAGTAGAACATGATGTCTGCCGAGCTACCATTGTCGACCATTGCTCTTGAAATCATGACTTCCTTCATTCTCATTTTGATCACCAGCGGGTCATCATGAGGATATAAAATACCTGCAAGGTCATTTTTTGAAAAACTGATAACCAATTTCTCCTTGTTCACCTTTCTTGAGCGATCTTCCTTAGCTAGATTTATTCGTTGAATGTATGAGAAAGCTTGAGCCTCACCGAGGTAAGCTTTTCTTTCTGTAGTAAGGTCTCCTCCTCCTGCATCTCCTCATGTAATAACATTACAATCAAATGACCCAAAACATATTGAAAATACCTCTCGTTCTGGATGCCTTGGTTTCTTGGGAAGATCGGGGTCATCCTCTGGATCAACTTCATGGTTTCTCTTCTTGTTCTCCTCTGCTCGACGAGGAGATCTAGACCTCTCTCTAGTTCGGTCGTTGTTTCTTCTTTCACCTCCCCGATCAACATACTTTGTTAGATTTCCTCGTCGGATGAGTGTTTCAATCTCATTCTGAAGAGCTATGCAATTTTTGGTCATATGGCCATGATCCTTGTGGAACTCGCAATATTTTTCCCTATTCCTCGTGTCAGGGTCTGCCTTCATTTTCTTTGGCCAGTTTAACTCCTCGTTGTTCTTAATTTCTTCCAGGACGTGGTTGATGTTTGCCTTCAAAGGTGTGTACTTATCAAATTTCCTCAAGACTTCCCATGACGACCTATATTTGGATTGTTTGTCACCACCATTGTTCTTATGTTCTTTCTTCTTAACTTTATCACTTTCCACCTTGGTTTCTTTGGCGTCCATATTCTTCTTCGCAGATATAGCTTCCTCGACATTCATAATCTTGGACGCTTTTCCCATCAGGTCCGACATGGTTTGAGGTGGATCTTTGGCCAAAGTGTAGTACAACTTGTTTGGCAATAATCCACTCATCAAAGCGGTAATCACTGTCTTCTCCTCATAATCAATGACTTCGAGTTTCTCGTTATTAAAATGAGTTATATAATCTCTGGTACTCTTACCAGCTTTTTGTCTAACACTTAACAAATGTGCTACTCGTTTAACTGGCTTTGCTCCAAAGCAGAAGTTCCTAATGAATAACTCGGCCAGTTGAAGAAAAGTTGAAATCTTACCCCGAGGAAGACTATTATACCATATTTGAGCAAATACGGTAAGTGTTCCCGAGAATGCTCTGCATCTCATCTCATCTGGGACAGCATAGATGTCGGTTGCAGCTTGGTATTGTTCTATATAAAGGACAGGGTCAGTCTTTCCATCATACTGGGAGTCACAACAGGTGCTTTTAACTTTGATGGTGTTGGAAAATCAACAATGTCCTGGACAAAAGGCGTTCCTCGAACAAAGGTTCGTTGTAGAGGGTTATTGGCCTTAGCCATTTCCCCTAATCTATCCTCCAGCCATTGAATAGATCCTTTACATGCATTATTTCCTTCCTCGAGCCTATTGGTTCGAGCAACTGATCGCGTTGAAGTGGCTTCCTGGGATTTATCTTGACGAGCAGCTGGTCGGTCATAGGATCTATCTTGACGAGCAGCTGGTCGCGACTGGGCAGATCCTTCCCTTAAATCTGATGGTCGTCGAAAGCTCCTCAACGCTGCATTAAGAGGAATTTTGTTCCTCCTAGGGACTAATCGGTCGAAAGGAGAAACCCTACTTAATCTTTCCAATGCACTGGTCCTTTCGGGGGAGAGGGTGACACGTTGTTCAGTATCTGTGGCCCGCACTGACGAAGTTCGCCCAGGTTGATAAGAAAAATCTTCAGATTCCTCATTGCGATATGAATTAGTACGCCTAGTACACGAAGAAGGCGCACGGGTATTTCTTTGAATGCTTCGTGGTCCGGAATGGGCTGATGCACCGCCATGGAGGGTCTGGATGAGTTGTCGCATTGTTTCTTGCATGACGGTCTAGCCCTGAGCCAGATTTTCCATTATTCCAGTCAGATCTGGAATAATTGGGGGAGCAGATGGATTTGGAGGGGTTCCAGCGTTTCGATTGCTGGATTCAGGAATATCCGCCATTGGTAATGGATTGTTTTTTATGAAAAATGATATTATCAGTCGTTTCCCACAGACGGCGCCAATCTGTTGATGTAAAAAATTAGATTAGTCTAATTATTCAATCACAGATAAATAAATGAGACAAAGAATTTTAAAGTGGTTCAGCCTTATAAGAATGGACTACGTCCACTGTTGCTTTATTGCTGAGTGTTTGGGAATTCTCGATTATAAGTTCTATCAAGAAATTCCCTTCTGGATTCGCAGTCCTTTTACAATGAGGATTGTACAATGTATTTATAGCCCTGAGGTTGTAATGTGAAAGGGTAATACATTAAATGATATACATATGAAAGGGTAATACATTTAATGCCTTTTTTGCGTGTGCGTCTGAATGATAAGCATTTAATGAGCAGTTTAACTGTTGGTTATCCAGCTATTAATGCTTTGTTCGAGATGCAGCTCGGACCGCCTGAGTTGCTCGGACCGCCTAAGCTTCTCGGTACTCAAGAGTTCCTCGGAGAGGCATTGTTCCTCGGAGCTTGTGAGTTCCTCGGGGAACTAGTCTTCCTTGTTGTATTCTTGTTCCTCGGAGCGCGTGGGTTCCTCGAAAGTGTTTGTTGTTGCCATGTAGATAGCCACATGTCTTCATATGATTGGTCCATGTCAGCAGATTAAATTTGGTATCAACAGAGATCATGGTTTTTGGAGTCTTTGATTTTGCTGTTGGTGTGATGCGTGTTGGGTGTTCTATAAATTTGTGTCTTTTTTTCATGAACGTTCTAGTTTTGTCTTGGTTTTGGGATGCCTCTCTTGGATCGAAGATTTGGTTCATTTTTTTAATATTGGGGCCTGATTTGTTTTTTGGTGTTGTCATTTCTAGCAGGTTTGTTTCGGTGATGTTGATTTTGAGTATGTATTTTCTTTGGGCCTAGACCTGTTCTAATATTTTTGTCCTTCATAAAAAAAAATTAAAAATCGTGATATGAGGTGTAGTTGGACCATATTATAGTGTGTAATAATGATGTCGGTATTTGAGCTTAGTTTGTGATAAATCGTGATGTGAGTGACTGGTTGGAAATTAATTTTCTTTAATGTGTGCATAATACGTCAACTAGAATCACCTTATGATTCGTGCTATTTTTTCGATTTGAGTTGAGTTTGTTTAAATGTCAAAATAAAGGTGAAACGTATTGAGTTGTTCATATGAATATTTTATGGCATCATATAAATATTTGCAAACGTTATTTTAGGACTTTAAATCATGTTGAACATGATTCATTATTCGTGAATTTATCTACGATACACTTGGAGCCCGTGTACGTGATGAACCAAACCACTTGAGATACTACAATTCCGGTTTGCTATGAGATACAACTATTAGAGTTTCTTATGAGATACAACTATTGGGGTTTTTTATATAATTAATAGCATGATATATCTATGCACTATGCTATAATATAAAGCTACAAATGTGTTAGAGGGAGCGTAATAAATCTTCATCTAAATACCGAGTTTTCATAAAACATTTCATAGATGTCATTTTATAGTCGGAGACCATGTTGAAACATGAATAATATATTATGAAATAGCTTGAGTGGATTTCACAATTTAGAATTCATCTTGATATTTTACACACTCTCGAATTTGATAGGGAATGTGTTTAAATGACATTAAATTGTGCGCGATAAACCTACAACTATGGGTGGTTATGATTCATTACACAAATATCCCTGAACTTTATTTATTTTTTATTTTATTACATCAATTAAAATAAAATAAAGGGGGCATGATGAGAATTGTACTTGGATATTTCCTGAGTTTTACTAACCATTTGCAATATTATATTATTATGTCAGAAAGATATTATTTTATAGAGGGTTCTGAATGAGCAGATATTGAGTGACGCTAACACCAAGATATTGTTCAAAGATATGATAGTTTGCGATATACCCCACGAAATTTAATGATTAGGTTGGTTTCATTTTTTCGGGTGGGCATTGTAAATGGTATATGTAATTTATTTTATTTTATCTTGAGATAAAATTAAATAAAGGGGGCAAATGGATATCATGTTGTAACTTAGCTTGTATTTAAAGATTCTTCGACATCCTCCGTAAAAAGGTTAGACTGATTAATCTTCATAGTATAGTAACGTCCAAGCAGGCCATTGCAAAATCTTATTCAGTATCTTCGCAAAGAGTTCAGACGAATTAATTAATTATCGCTCAGAAATTGACAAAGTCATAGTCATCCTTCAGATATGACATCATATTACGAGAACTTATGAGTATTGTGGTAATTCTTATTCAGAGGTGTATTATATTCCAAAAAAATAGATTAAATTGGTAAGTGATTGAACCGGGTCGTTGTGACTTGACTCGTTCGAAAAAAATGGTCATTGATTCAAACAAGCGAAGGACCATGCTCTATTTGTCCTTCGACAGGTGTAGGCTCCCTTGCAATCTGAAAAGTGATACATAAGAATGAGTTTGTGAAAAATCTTGACAAGTGGTTTTCATTGTTAAACCACCGTTACAGGTGGAGTTTACAAAAATCTTAACAAGTGTGTTTTCATTGTTAAGTTACCTCAAAGGTGGAGCTTACAAAAATCCTAACAAGTGTGTTTTCATTGTTAAGATACCTCATATGTGGAGTTTACGAAAATCTTAACAAGTGGTTTTCATTGTTAAGTCACTGTTATAGGTGGAGTTTACAAAAAATCTTAAAAAGTGGTTTTCATTGTTAAGTCACCGTTATAGGTGAAGTTTTCAAAAATCTTAACAAGTGATTTTCATTGTTAAGTCATCGTTATAGGTGGAGTTTTCAAAAATTTCGAAAATCTTAACAAGTGGTTTTCATTGTTAAGTCACCGTTATAGGTGGAGTTTACGAAAAATCTTAACAAATGGTTTTCGTTGTTAAGTCACCGTTATAGGTGGAGTTTACGAAAAATCTTAACAAATGGTTTTCGTTGTTAAGTCACCGTTATAGGTGGAGTTTACGAAAAATCTTAAATCTTAACAAGTGGTTTTCATTTTTAAGTCACCGTTATAGGTGGAGTTTGAAAAAAATCTTAACAAGTGGTTTTCATTGTTAAGTCACCGTTATAGCTGGAGTTTACGAAAAATCTTAACAAGTGGTTTTCATTGTTAAGTCACTGTTATAGGTGGAGTTTACGAATAATCTTAAATAAGTGGTTTTCATTGTTAAATTCACCTCTAACGGTGGAGTTGGCAAAAAATATTAACAAGTGTGTTTTCGTTGTTATGTCACACCTTTAACAGTGCAAGAAAAATCTTAAAAAATGTGTTTTCATTTATTAAGTCACCTCTAATGGTGGAGTTTGCAAAAAATCTTAACAAATGTGTTTTCATTAAGTCACCTCATAGGTGTGAGTTTGTGAAAAACATTAACAAGTGTGTTTTCATTGTTAAGTCACCTCATAAGTGGAGTTTGTGAAAAATCTTAACAAGTGTGTTTTCATTATTAAGTCACCTCGTAGGTGTGAGTTTGCGAAAAACCTTAAGAAATGATTTTTATTATTAAAGAGTCATATTTTACTTTTTAATCTTCGTCGTAACATGCATAAGGACAATACTTATGAAAAATAATGAGAAGGAAGAAGTTACCTCAATAGAAGGAGAAGAAGTAGTAAATTCAATAACCCTATGGTCAAGTCAATAACACATGCATGCATAAAAACCTCATCGTGATTTAGGCGAGTCAATAATATGTGCATGCACAAGAAACCTCGTCATGGTTTGGACGAATCAAATAATCGGCTCAAGCACTAAAAAACCTCATCATGATTTAGACGAGTGAAGTAGTTATTATGTAAACCATGTGCATGCACTAAAAGATAAAAGAGAAACTATGAAGTAGTTATTATGTAAACCATAATAATACTTCCACCAAGCATGGTTGAGAATGATAAAAGATAAACGATGAAGTAGTTATTATGTAAATCATAATAATACTTCCACCAAGCTTGGTTGAGAATGATAAAAGAGAACGAGGAAGTAGTTATTCTGTAAACAATATTAATACTTCCACAAAGCTTGGTTGATAATGATAAAAGAGAAATGATGAAGTAGTTATTATGTAAACCATAATAATACTTTCACCAAACTTGGTTGAGAATGATAATAGAGAACGAGGACGTAGTTATTATTCCATCAATCTTGGTTGAGAATGATGAAATTGAACAATGAAGTAGTTGTTATGGGATCATAATATACTTCCAAATAGCTTTGTTGAGAATGATGAATTCGTTATTATGTGCCCATGATAATACTTTTTACCAAAGCAGAGTTACGAACAACCACAATAAAATTGTGGATGCATGTTCATTTAAATAGGAATGGGGGCAACACTCATAGTATATCATTCGTGTGAAAAGAATGATCATGAGGTCCTTCGGAATAACCTATGAGATCAAAGCCTAAAACATGAGATTTAAGATATGAGATATGATAATTATGTATATCATGTAATTGAGATATGAAATATGAGATTACAGTATATCATAAAATGTGAGATATGAAATAGAAGTATATCATCAAGATGAAATAAGATATGATATTATTACCCACGATTCACAGGTTGATCAAACATATCAAAATTGATTAAAGGTGTTTCGTACATACAGTCGATATATTTCAGACATGCATCAATATATCAACTATATGTACGATGGGGAAAATGTAGGAGTGGCTTAATGATAAGCCTCTCATTAAATTATTAAATGAGATTAGAGATTATTAATATTGACAAAATTCCATGTGTTTATGCGATTGATGTATTATTATGCGCATCCGACATATCACGTGTATTTGTGTATCATTTATACATTAACTAGACAATATTCTAGTTCTGAGGGTGCACCATATGTTATGGGACACAAGTAATCCCAATTAGGACATATGTCACCATAGGTTATTTGACACATGGCTCCACACTATATTTGACATGTGGCGGCCCACTTGGGTTGCTTTTCTCTATAAATAAGCTTTACCCCCATACATTTTAGGGGGAGACTTCTTTGGAAGATAAGAGTTTATTTGTCTTAAGAGTTTTAAGAAGAGTTTTAGGGAGAGTTTGAAGAAGAGTTTTAAAGAGTTGGTTTGAGAATAGTTTCTCCACCTCTCACCTCTCCGAGTTCCACCATAATGAGTTTTTCGGCAAATAGTACGAACCGATGATCTACGTTGACTTTGATTCCGACTGTGACGGATACGTAGGCGCAACCGAAGTTGCTCAAGTCAAACACATACAAAAATCGAGTGTTATCCCATATTAAACTCCCCTCTTACAATTTTAAAATTAAATTAATAATTAAATGCACACGTGAGTGGGGATAAATGTGCTTTAAAAGTTCTTGTGGAAGAAAATTTTGTTTACTAAACTCCAAATGCTTACAAGTTTCAACTAAAGATTAGAGAGGCACCAATTTAAACTTTTACTTAAACTGCAAACCCTATGTGACACCCTGTCTATTCTACTACCGATTGATCAGGCCTTTATTAAAGTAAACGAGAATCAAATCTGATTTCATTCTTAGCATCATTGTCGAAAAATCAATTTAATTACAAATAACCAATTATGCGCAGTGTCAATTTTTAAAACATGATAACTTGTATTATTAAAACATTCAACCAAATAAATATCCATTCAATCATTTAAATAAACATTCACCACAAGAATAAAATGAATAGTGATGACGTGAAATAAATAAAATAGCCGAATAACTATCGATAACTCCAAATACAATCATCCAACTAATCAGTAAGAGTAATAAAATATGAATAAACATAAAGACTATCCAACAATGTGAGACATGCCTGAAATAAATAACTGAAATGAAATCCTATCTAGATAGCAAGAATAGAAGCGTCTAGTCATCCATAGCCACTGTAGCGTCATCTGACTGGGAGGATAGATATGTCTGGCGTCCCTGTGACTGAGCACCTAAAAGGTTTTGAAAAAGGATTTTTTATACGGGTCAGAGCCCAAAACCATTTTAAAAATATTTTCATGTATTTAAAATACAGTAATTAATATGAAACAAAATTATTCATGTTCATCTGGCATCGCACTTGCATGAGATCATTCTTACCACTCATCTATAGTGCGAACCTAAGGCATTTTTTTTACTTTCCTTATTATGCTACGCCGTCTAACCAGTTTAGTTTCTTAACATAGCCCAATACGCTATACCTCTAGCCCAATTGTGCTACAAATTATACTTTGCTTTATTTCTCACTTAGCTATCACACGAGCTATATCATTATAATTCTCCACTATAAGCTTATCGTTAAACAATTCACAAAACTGTACACTAGTTATGGTTTCATGTCCGCGCATTCATTTTATCACCCATAAACATATATCCATGGGTCATAACCATACCACATTACCCCCACCAGACTCTAAACTTACATACAGTGGACATGCAGCAGTCCTATGACCAAAGGGAAACGACCCAACACCTGTTCGTCATGCCAGGGTGGAACGCCCACTACGCGCAACCTCCAACAATAGCATATCTAGATTAGGAATGTTCACATCTATATCATATACACACACACACACACACATATATATATATATAAAATCGTCTAATTGTGCATATATCCCTCATAGAACTAACCCATAAAGCTCAAGTCTACCTCAACTCCCCATTTATCAAGTATTCACTTACTTATTATCAAATCTTAAATTTTATGTTTATGGCCACCATTCTATTCTACTCAAGCCTGTAGCCTAACTTTTCTCGAAATCCTAACCTAATTTCATAAGCATGACATGAGTGATATTCACCCTAATACACCAATAATCCTTTACATTGATTTACACCCCGTCTAACCTAGGGAACTTTCTAATTCCCCCTGTATATTCCCAAAAGTTAAATTTCTCCTATGGAACTCTATAAATTAAGTCAAACCCTAAATGATTCATGAGAAAACCCAAACAACCAAAGGATAATAATCACCATACCGAATTGATTCATTGGCCTGATCGAATTAATTCGGTGGGTGAATCGATTCGCCCCCATTCGTGAATTGATTGGATTCTAGGAAGTGGACTAGTTCATTTTGACGGGATTCATCAACTTCCCTCAAACCATATGACTCCCCAACATCAATCAAATCCCTAACATGAATTATTCATCAATCCCAAACATAATTACACATATTTCTACATCCAAATCACCCCAAAAACATTTAGATTAATGGGATTATAAATTTATCATCAAGAATTTATCTCAACCCTAATTCAAGATTTCATCGATTATCATTTTAATCATCCAAGATCGTATCTTTATAACTTCAATCATAAAGCAACAATTACAGTCTTATATCTAAGTTTAGAGTTGTTAAAATCTTTTATGGTATCAGAGAAATAAAACTCTCACGAGTATATTTGATCCTGGGATACTGTGTCTCCGACAACGGTAGCCATCATTCATTTCTACCGTCCACCAGGTGCAAACAATCCAAACTCACAACCGAAGGCAACTGCTAAGAAAATTTCCAGAAAATGAAAGCACTATCTTTGATCATATATGATTCAGTGATCAAATATGATCAAATGTTGGTTTATGCATTTGGGTGTATTCCAGAGGTTTCGTAAAGATTTCTTTCACATTGGATATTTACTTGTGGGTTCCATATATATTGTTGGTGATCAGTGATGTTAAGGTTAGGATATGAGACGTAGCCAATTATTTGGATTAAATTTGTCATTAAAGGAAAGAACCTGGGAACATATCCCATTTAGTTCTATCTTTTCCATTGATGGTCAGGTCTTATCATCAATATTGGTTTCACATGGATCAACCATTATTTAATTGATTGGTGGTTTTAGTTCCATTAATTGAATACCGTTTAGATATTTCATTATTTTATGCAGTTTGATGCCAACAAGGACTAACAGTGGATGGTGCAACGATCCGAATCCTTCATTCCCATTAATTAAGAGGACATGTTCAAAATTAACTGGAGACTAATTTGTCAAATCCATGCCATGTTAACTTATCTTCGTGATCATTAGATGAATTAGAAATTGAGGTGAAGAAGGTATCCCCGACAGAGCTAGCATTCATCTATTCAGTCTTGAGACAAGACGATATGATCTCAAATAAATAAATAAAAAAAACTCAATGGGCCCCTGAATCGAATGTGATCAATCCCAATAAGAATATAGCCTCTGAACCCAATGTGGTCAAGCTCATTCTGACCCAAGGGTCCATTATAGGTGTCGGTCCAACCAAAATCGATAATTAAGCATTTGAATCAATTTTGATCAAGCTCATTACGGTTTAAGAGACCTTATTTTTTTATGAAGATGAGTATCACGCCATTGCGTCTATCGTGGTGGAAATCAATGGATTTTGTTTATTCTCAATATTTTTTTGTGACAGTGAAGATCTTCCCACTCGGTTCGATCGCACTCGTAACCAAAACTTTATCAACTTAGCAATTTCAGTATCTTGGGTTCAATCTTGGTGTCTACTCCATAACCCACCTTCACTTGAGAGGGAATGTTAGAAATATGATATCTCATAACTGAGATAATCAGATATTCAAAGCTACACACAGTCAACAATAAGAACTTTTCAAAGTTTGAGCTATTCAAAGTTATGGCATCTTAGGAAGTTTAATTAGTAATAGCTAGTTGTAACAGCTAGCTTGTTCTCCTTATTTTTCTCATGTTAGTTTCATTTATTTTCTTATGTACGTTGTCATTTTGTAAGCAGTATAAATACACTACATTATTATTGAATAAAGTAAGCAACAGTTACAGTCTTAAAAAAATAAAAAATAACTTCAATTATATTAGATTTAACATGTAATTACAGTAAAATTCTTTCTTGACGAATTCATTCACAAAATTTCCGTTTTCCAAGCTAATACCACCCAAAAATTTGCGTCCCACACCAAATTTATATATGAATGATTGAAACTACATGAACAATTAGATAAAGATAAACACTTGCCTTTTAAATCATAAATATTCTACATTCTTCAAGTTTAGTTCTTCTTTACGTAAGGATCATCTGTCGGAATGATTCGATTCTCTTCTCGGATCGTTTTTCTTCACTTTCTTGGATTTTTCCTTCTCCCTTATCTCTTCTCTCTTCTCTCCTCTGTCAAAGCCTAGGCTTCTTGGATGGTGGAATGGATTCCCACCCCATCCACCTTCCCTAAATATAACCCTAAAAATCATTAATCCCGAAATTAAGTTAATTTCCACGTGTAAAATGACCCGAATACCCTTTTATGGGTGCCGTTTAGCCTAAAAAGTTTCTGAGACCCAAATACAACCCTGAGAATCTATTTCTGACTATCTCGACCCATTCCGGATCATCCACCCACTCAAAATTACCATTCGAGTTGTCTAACATTAATTTTCCATCTCATTCCTAGCACGAGCCTATCCGTGCGTCCCGAATGAGATACTGTTATACCCGTCGATTTTATTCACTTAGGACGTAATATAATTTAACATGTTTTTATTTACTTATCACACAACTAAATATAATTTTGCATAAATATTAATCCTTTTACTTGTTAATTAATTTTTATTTAATTCATTTTATTTCTCAATTACATTAAATTACGTGCACGCGTGTAATTTAAAATGCTCAAAATAATACGGGGTGTTACATAGTTCCCCTCTAATGACATAATTTCTTCGCCGAACTTCGGATATACTTGGGATAAAAAAGTTTTGGATATTTTTCTCGCATATCATCATCCCACTCTCATGTCTACTCGTCGACATTATGATGCCCCCACTGGACACAAACCAATGGCACTACCTTTAATAGAAGATTACGCTCCCTACGATCAAGGATAACAACAAGTCTCTCCTCATATTTAATATATGGGTGTAACTCAATCTACTCCAGTGGAAATACAACTAAGACATATCTCTCCTTTAGTACTTCTTCAGTGACGACACATGAAATACATTGTGAATCCTCTATAAATTCTCTAGCAGGCTAAGCCAATACTCAATTAGCCCTATCCTCTCAATAATAGGGAAAGGCCCCACATATCTCGGTGCCAACTTTACCTTCTTCCTGAACCACATAACTCCCTTCATGGGAGACACCCATAATAACACCTAATCACCTACCTCAAGCTCCAAGTGTCTCCTATCAGCATTTACGTAACTCTTCTGCCTGTCCTAAGATATTCGTATACGACCCTGAATTAACTCGATCTTAGCATAAGTGTCCTGAATCATCTCCAGTGAAAGAAGCTTGTTATCCCCCATCTCTAACCAATAAGAGAGCAGACGACAAGGTCGGTCATACAATGACTCAAAAGGCGCCATACCTATGATGAACTGGTATGAGTTATTATAAGCAAACTCTACTAATGGAAGGTACTGATCCCAAAATCCTTTAAAATCAAGGATGCACATCCTTAGCATATCCTCTAAAATCTGATTAACTCTCCCAATCTGACTATATGTCTGCGAGTGGTAAATCGTACTCAATCGCAAATCGTTCCCCATAGCCTCTTGAAAACTCTGCCAAAAATAGAACATGAAGGTCTTGTCCCAATCGAATACAATATTAATTGGCATCCCATGAAGCCTCACTATCTCGACTATAAAAAGTTAGGCATATTGTCATGTCACATAATCTGTTCGAACTGGAAGAAAGTAAACTACCTTAATCAGGTGGTTCACAATGATCTATATGGAATCGTGACCCCTCTGCGATATCGATAGCCCCGTAATGAAGTCCATCGATATGCTTTCCTAATTCCAAACTGGAATCTCCAATGGCTGCAAAATCCCAGTTGGTCTTTGATGGTTTAACTTCACTAACTGACAAGTGGTGCAATTCGAGACAAACTCTGCATGTCCCACTTTATCCTAGTCGACTAATATTATCTCCTCTTATCTTGGTACATATTATCCTTACTGGGATATACTAATAATTACGACCCACGAGACTCGGCCATCACTGCATGTTGAAGGTCCCCATCTTCTGGGACTATTAGTCTCCCATTAAAGCGTAAGCCTCCCTTTTAACTGATCGAGTAAGAGTCTACTTCCTCAGCTAGTAACTGGTTCACCATGTCATGAACAAATGGATCCCCTGCCTGCACCTTCGCAACCCTCATGGTGATCTCGGGTGTAATAGTCAAAACTGTAATATAAGCCCTGGACACTGTCTTATCCTGTCAAAGTTCATTTCATTTTTCTTCCCAGACCGCCGCTAACTCCCCCATAAGTCGTCAGCTCAATGCGTCTGCTATCATGTTAGCCTTCCTCGGGTGGTAGTGGATATCTAACTGATAGTCTTTCAGAAACTAGAGCCATCTATGTTGCCTCATGTTAAACACTTATTGTGAAGTAACTTGTGATCCTTAAAAAGACCAAATTTCTCCCCCACGAGATAGTGTCTCCATATCCTCAAGGCAAAAACTACCTTTGCAAGCTCCATATCGTGAGTGGGGTAATTCGCCTCATGGGGCTGAAGCTCATCCTATTGTAATACACCCCCAAATCCCTGTAAGGATGCATCCATAAAAATAAATTACTCCACTCCTCTCCTAGGCAGTGCGATCATTCATGCCAAAGTCAATTTGTCCTTTAGCTTATCAAAAACTAACGGGTAGTAATCATCCCAAATAAATGGAACCCCCTTGCGAGTCAGATTCTTCAGCAGACTTGCAATCTTTGAAAACCCCTTAATAAAGCGGCGATAGTGATCGACCAACCCTAAAAAGCTATGAATCTCCGTCGGCGTCATGGGATGACCCCACTCCCTCACCGCTGCTATTTTACTCAGGTCCATGGAAATGCCCATGTCTGACATATTATGACCCAAGAACTGCACCTCCTATAACCATAACTCACATCTCTCAAATTTAGCATACAACTGATGGTCCCATAAAGTTTGCAGAACAACATGCAAGTATTCTGTGTGCTCGCCCTCAGTCCGAGAATGTATTAAAATGTCATTTACGAAAACAATGACGAACTTGTCTAAGAAATCTTTAAACACCCTATTCATAAGATCTATGAATATAGTTAGTGCATTGGGAATGAGGTCTTTGGGACACCCTTTTCCCTGATGCGTAGCTGATGGTACCCAGATCTCAAGCCTATCTTCGAGAAGTGCACTGCTCCTCTCAATTGGTTGAGCAGATCATCAATACGAGGAAAATGCTATTTATTCTATAACATGTAAGGTCGTTTGTTATTATTTATTTATTTAGAACAAGGAATGTCGTTTGTTTTGGTGACTTTTAACTGTGACGTTTGGTAAATGGGGGTGGAGCTGTTATCACGGTAGGAGATTATTTAGTTAGATGTAGATGCAATAATGACCTATTAAAACCTCTAATCTATCATTTTAGAGGTATATAATAGATATTTTGCAAAAAAATCACATCTTTAGGCCATCTCCAGTGGGAGATGTTAAAGTATAAGTTTACATTATTTTCCTTCAAAGTGGGTATAAAAAAATACATTTTCTGGTGAGAGAAATGTAAAGGATGTGTAAATTTACATTGTCTATAGACGATGTGTAAATGGTCCCCACGACTGGACGGGAGAATGTCATCTGTCCAAGCCTCTATTTAAAAAAAAAAAAGCAATCCCAGCTAGCTGGAAGGGTGTCAGTCGTCCGTCCAGCCTTGGACGGCTGACATTCGTCCATCCAAGGCCTCCACATCAGCTTTTGCATTCCCAACTACCCTCTCCCACTATGTGCGACATTCGAAAAATATAAACCAAAAAATGTATCTTTTTAGTCTATCCCATTGGAGATGGCCTTATATTATTATCTTCTGCCAAACGTTTCAGTGCAATCAACAATTTTTTGACAGAGGGAGTAAGTTATATGTTTTCATACTGACAATTATAACTTCAACTCAGGATATCAAACTCTTCCTTTATTTCTAAAATAATAATAGTCATTTAAATAAGCACAATCATAACTTTTTCCTTAACAGTTGGTGTAATGGTTTTTTATAATCAAAGTAATCAATGCTGATATTGTGATATACGGGTGTGTATGAAAATGTCAGCTAACATATGAATATAAATATACCACACACGATTCCTCTATATAAAGCATATAAGATCATAAAACACATAGATTAGATTTCTTATTTGAAATCAAGTTTAACTTCTCTCATAAATGTTGAAGAAGAAAGTTTGCTCTTGTTAACCTATTTTCTCCATCTCCATCCACGTTTCCGATTACGAATTAAGCGTTACATGATAAAAATCGTGAATACCTCCCCAGTAGAGTCGCCAAATGTAAGAGGGGAGTTTAATATGGGAAAACACTCAATTTTTTCATGTGTTTGACTTGAGCAACTTCGGTTACACCTACGTATCCGTCACAATCGGAATCAAAGTCAACGTATATCGTAGGTTCATACTATTTGTCGAAAAACTCATTATGGTGGAACTCGGAGAGGTGAGAGGTGGAGAAACTCTTCTCAAACCAACTCTTTAAAACTCTTCTTAAAACTCTCTCTAAAACTCCTCTTAAAACTCTTAAGACAAATAAACTCTTATCTTCCAAAGAAGTCTCTCCCTAAAATGTATGGAGGTAAGGCGTATTCATAAAGAAAATCGACCCAAGTGGGTCGCCACATGTCAAATATAGTGTGGAGCCATGTGTCAAATAACCTGTGGTGACATATGTCCTAAATGGGATTACTTGTGTCCCATAACATACGGTGCACCACCAAAGCTAGAATATTATCTAGTTAATGTATAAATAATACACAAATACACGTGATATACCGGACACGCATAATAATACATCAGTCGCATAAACACATGGAATTTTGTCAATATTAATAATCTCTAATCTCATTTAATAATTTAATGAGAGGCTTATCATTAAGCCCCTTCTACAAAAATTAAATTGGTTTTGATAAATATTAATTAGCGATTTTAATATTAATATTTATGATTAAAATTATTTACTTATTGGGAAACTCTTATATTATATCGCTAGAGAGTTAAAACGATGAATTCTCTACGCACGTGTCGAGCCCAATTAATGAAATCATTGAATTATTTTAGTTCAGTGACTCAGATGACATTTTTAAGTGAAACAGTGATCCGAAATGGGTAGAAATTGTCCAGAATAGGTACTCGGGGGTTATAGTTGGGTTTCAGGGGCTCCCTAGAAATAGTACGACCCATATAGGGGTGTGGTAATCTTTTTACGCATAGGGTTTAATTAAGAGTTATTTAAGGTTTAGTGGGGGTGGATAGAAGCCTCATTTAACCTCTGCTTAGTGGATATTAAGGGAGAGATCGAAAGAGAATAGAACAAAAGAGAAAAAAAGCTTAGAGAAGAGAGGAAGGGCCATCTCCGGTATTAATTAATCTAGAACGTGTCAAGCTTCGAATTTTAATCCATTAAGGCAAGTGTTTACTTGCTTTAAATTTATGTTTCTGCAGTTGATAATGTCCATATTTAATTAACGACTAATTTGGAAATTAAGGATGTAATCATCAGGAATAATGAAGAGGTTTAATTTGTATTTAATATGCTAGTGTGATTGGGTATTAATATGGAAAAAATTCATGATTTAAATCTGGGAATATGAATATGAAAATGATGAACATTAATAGGGGTTAAATCAATGGGATTTATTGTTTGATTAATTGTAGATTGAGTGGATTGACTAAATAATTAGGAATCCTTGGAATTAAACATTGGATTCAGGTTTAGATCGAGTTTAAAATACATATGGCATTTTTATATATGTATTTGGTATCTTAATTTATAATTTTAGGAGGATTGGTACCTCCATTGGTGGGTTTGGGAGGTGAAATCCTAGTTAAATACGAAAGGCCGCCTAATAAATCGAACCGGTTCGCTGAGGGAGAAAATCAGTTCGCTGGAGCGAACTGGTTCAGTCTGCTAGTGAACGGTTCCTTTTTCTAAATAGTCCCAAATTTTTTTTGACTTTTTTTGACATGTTAGTGTTGGATAAATTGGCGTATGGGTTCCAATTATAAATTGGGATTACTTGGGAATATTATTAGGGGTTCGGTACGTGTTTTAGGCCAACCACTAGTTGAATTTGAGTGAGGCGAATTGGTTGACAAGTGAGTGAACACTTAATTGAAAATTAGAAAGTCCGTTCGAACTTCGGGATTAGTATACTAATACGTTGTTGGACTTTCGTACGTATTCAGTACTATATATATATATATATATATATATATATATATATATATATGTGTGTGTGTGTGTGTGTGTGTGTGTGTGTGTGTGTGTGCGCGCGCGCGCGCGTGCATGTGTATTGTGGGTTACTTATATATGTGTGATTATTGTGTAATTGTTTGGAACATACCTACTCGGTAGTGCTATCATTAGGAGGTTGCACATAGTGGGTAGTCCACCATGTCAATGACCAATAAGTGATGGATTTATTCCCTAAGTCATAATACTATTTCATGGCCACTATCCATATATGAGGATAAATATTGGTTTGGAGACCGGTTGGGTGCGATGTGGTATGGTTGCGACCCCCCGAATGTATGTTTATTACCACTTTCGTTATTTATGTTTATGTTTTGGGTTCGGTGTTGAGATTTTGACTCGGTGGTCCAATTATGGTACGTGGTATACCTAGAGCCTGATAGCACATGAGGGATGCATCCGCGAGGTCCTGCTCTAGGGATGTGGTATATACTTATATAGTTAGTGATATATATGTATGTGTATATGATATAGTTATGTGAATATCTATTTAAAGAATGTGTGTAGCTATGTAATACTTATGAAATTATACCAAGTGAAGGTAGTATATATTAGCTAATGGATATTTTAGCGGGATAAGATATGTTAGCGATTATAGCCTTAGTTAGGTTAGGTAACATGATTAAGATAATGAAATAAATGTGTTAGGAGCTCACTGTAGATGAGAGGTGAGGAAAGGTCTCATGTGAGTGCGGCTGGAAAGTTAATTATGAAGGTAATACACTGCACCTTTACATTTAAAGCATTTAAATACTTGCAAATATTTTTCAGGCTTTGACCCGCTGGCAAATATTTTTTTTAAAACCCCAAATATTTAGCAGTAGGGACCTCAGGGTTAGTCTCTTCATCATGCCATTGTGTGCAGTAGTGATGCTGCAAGATTTGATTGTAGCCGCCTCGGTTCATTCTATCTGGATAGGATTCAGTTTCAGTATTTTCTTTTGGGCGTGTTGCCCATAGATGGATATGACTTTACTTTTGAGTTAGATATTTCCTACTATTTCTCAGTAGCATGTTTATGCTGATATTATTTATGGTAATCGATGGTGTTGACGTAAAAAATTAGATTTGACCTAATTATTTTAATCACAGATAAAAATGAATAAAAAATAATAGACAATCGATTTTTAAAGTGGTTCAGCCTTATTAGAATGGCCTACGTACACTATCTTTGTTATTGCTGATTGTTTGTTAGGAATTCTCGATAATGGATTTTCCAAGAAATTCCAGTCCCCTCACAATGAGGAGGTTACAATGTATTTATAGCCCTTAGGCTGTACAAATGAAAGGAAAATGCGCTGTTATCTAGTAGACATGTACATCTGTATGATAATAAATGAACATTTAATGCGCAGTCATTTCCTTGATTAAGCTGCTCGGACCACCTAAGTAGCTCGACACCTTGAGCTGCTCGGGGCCCCTGAGTTCCTCGTGGCTTCTTAGTTGCTCGGTGATCTTGAGTTGTTTGGAGTATAGGAGTTCCTCGGGGGGTTGAGTAGCTCGGTATAAGCATTTACAGTTGCCATATAGGTTGACACGCGTCTTCAAATGATAGGTCCATATCAGCAGAATAAATTTGGTATCAACAGAAGCTCCCAATGTTTCGTAGTTGGATGTTGAAGAAAAGTATGGAACATTCTGCTACTTAGACTTTCAGTTTTTATGGATTTTAGACAAACTTTCGTTGTATATAACTCCTTTTTTGAGTGCATAGTATCAGGCTTTTAAAGTTTTTTGAATTTCCATAACCGCTTCGTTTTTTGTGCCCTTTTCTTCTTTTTATCCACCGGATACGCAATCGTCCGTCCTGGTAATCATTATTTTTCTCTATTCCCGAGGTAAAGTTTTTAAACGTGGCAGAAATCCTATCGTCTTTTCTTTTTCAAATTTGTATCCTTGAATTCTTCATTTCTTCTCTATCTTGTGCGTTTGTTTCTTCCATTGTTCGTTGTCAACTGATTCACTCTTTTCTTGTAAGATTTTCTTCCTTCTCTTTTATTTACTTTGTTCATCATGGTTTACCTTGTTGAATTGCTTGATAAATTTCACTCTGAATTTTCAATTCCTTCACGGGTCATATTGGAAGAACTTTTTGAACCTTCTGACTATTTTTCTTTGGCTGAGGGACATTGGTTCCCAAGTCTCTTTGTGGCCGAATGTGACTTTTCTTTTCCTCCAAATCCTTTATGTTTGGAGTTTTGTCAGTATTTTGACGTTGTACCTGCAAAAATAGCGCCAAATACCTGGAGGATAGTTAATGGAGTTCATAGGTTGAACCAGCTTCATAGAACTCGTTTAGGGATTCCAGAGATAATGTATTTCTACAGATGGGTCGTCAGTGATAGTACTTTTTATTTAAAAACTAGATTTTTGAATAGGGCATTAGTTGTCAATCTTCCTGACGCCAACAGGGATTATTTTGAACATGGAGTGGTAATGAAAAATTGGCAACATCATCCATTAAATGGAGATGATGTATATCAAGGTCCTAGATGTCCTCCTTATTGCAATGGGATAGGTTGTTTTTTATTTTTTGAAATCTTATTTTCTTTGTGTTTGATAAAATGTGTCATTGACATTTAATTTTTGATTATTTGCAGTTGACAGCAAAAGAAAGTCTCCCAAAGAAACTGATGTTAATTTAAAGCATTTGAAACTTATCTGGGGTTTACACCAGTCCGTTGCTAAAGAACATATTAAATTAGCCTCTTATTTGTTGCAGTACAAGAGCTATACTTCATCCTTCACTTCTCGTCCAGTGGTGGTTGACATCGACCAAGTACCATCTTGTGAAACTGGTGTGGAAGGTTCCTCCTCTGAATCGAATATTCCCATTAGTAACATAATGAAGAGAAGAAGAGCTCCTACCTTCTTTGACAAATCAGACTCTGCCAATGTGGAGGCAAAGAAAAATAAGCAGGATGTTCCAGAAGAAGGGACGAGAAACATTGATGTACCCCCTCCAGTTGCTGCCAAGAAAGTTGTTGAGAAGCCCCCTGTGGCTCCGAGAAAAGCTGTGGTTATTTCTCCTCCTAGTGAGGCTATTATCATATCACCAACGAAGATAACTTCTTTGGTTGAAAATATTCCTGCTCCTTCGAGGAGGTTAAAGAAAAGTTCCTCTGATAGACTTGCTGAACCTATCTCTCAGCCTTTAAGTGCTGAAAGTGGTATTCCCACTTTTGTTCCTCCGAGCTCTGCCATGGGCTCGATGAAGTCTTGGATTATCCCAAAAATCCAAGGTATTGAAGACACTCTTTCTCGTGACAGGGTCACTACCTGGATGCTCAACATATCGCGTCAGTAAGTATTACTAGTCTAAGTTTTCACTTTTTACTGTTATGTCCCTGTATTGACTCAAAATGATTTCTTTCTTCAGCTGGTAACATGTTTCAATAGTATTCTAAAGAAGGATGAGGCTATTAAAGCTTCAATCTCCTCGGGAGGTGTAGAGGAAGCTTTGGTCAGTTTAACTCAGTCTTTAAAGGACTCTCGTCAGAAATATGAAGAAGATAAAGTGGCTTGGGAGAAGCAACTCAAGTCCATCGAGTTAGAAAAAAGTCAGGCTAGGAATGCCTCCAAGGAATTAGAGAAAAAGTTAAAAGATTGCGAGCAGAGCAACAAGGCCTTTGAGCAGAGCAACAAGGAGCTGGAAGCTAAGATCAAATTATCTGGAGAGGAAGTTGTTAAACTTCAGGATGTTGAACGTCAGAAGGTGGAGGTTGAAAAGAAGTTGAAGGCTGCCGAGGAGCTCCTTAGGGTAAGGACCTCCTCGGAGAAAGAAAAGAGAAAAAGGGCTGTTAAAAAATCGTTTAATGCTGGTTGGGATAATGGCTGGAACAAGAGCCTAGCTGCCATGACTTCGCAAATGGAGTATGATGGCCTCAAGTACTTTCGGGATGGATGGGTAGCAACATTAAACGAGATGAAAATTTCTAAGGATTCTGATCTATTCCTGTAACACACACATAGCCCTCCTCCCTCTCCTAGAGAAGAAAAAGAGGATGAACCTATTTCAGATAAGTCTTCTTTGATATCTGTAGACCAAGTTCCCGTTATTCAATCATGCTCCGAGCAACCCCAACCAACCATTACTCCTACCGAGCAACTACTCTTGCCCACCGAGTAACTAGTCTCTTCCTCAAAATCTCTTGAGGAAGTTATAGGAAACAAAGAAAAGGTGTAGAGTAATTTGGGTATTTTGTTATTTTATTGAATGTAACCTCAGCTTTTGTATTTTCTTTTATGATGAAATGAAGAATCAAACTTTTGGTTGTTTGTCTTGACTTTTTCTTCTACTTGCTTTGTCTGCATTCTCATGGATTCTTTCTATCTCTTATCTTTACTAGTTTATGGCCAAGATGGAGCTCTTATCAGCTCATGACACAGAACTGATGAAGAGATGTAATGATTACTTCATAGCTGGTCATGCAGACCTAAATGAGGCTCAAATCACTGACATCCTGGGTCCAAATACTTCTGAACGAGCTGTCGAAGCTTACCAATATCTGAAGTGCTTGTTCGACCGAGCTGTTGCTAATAATGTAGCTTATTATGAGATGATTAAGGATCTTAAAGGAACTATAGAGGAACTTCAGCAGTAGTACAAAGAGTCCTCCATACTTTTGCACCAAGGGTACGAGAAGAAATGTCAACCGTTAAATGCTGAAAAAGGGTATGATAAATTCATCTCTGCTTACGAGAAGAAAGAGAGTGTTTTAAAGCTTGAGGTCGAAGAGCATAGGAAGATCGCTAAACTATTGGAGCAGGAAAACATTGTTTTGTAAGAAGAGATTACACAACTCAAGTCTGCCACATCTTCCTCGGGGGACCTGGTCCCCATTAATGATGAAGGTTTTTTGTTTTTGGAAGTAAAAAATGCCAACTTGCGAGATGAGTTGGAAACTTTGAAGATAGCTAGACCCTCAACATCTACTCGTGGTCGAGCAAGATCTTCTTCTCTGGGACGAGCAAGAGCTGCTCAAATTTCAATTAAAGAGGCGAGGACCCAATCAGCCTTGGATAATTAGGCATTCTAGTTGATGGAGAAGAACCAAACCTTAGCAGAGATGTCCAAAAAGATTTTGAACCTCAACGAGCAACTTTCTACGCAAAGCTCTACCCTAGAAAATAAAGAAATTTTGGTGAAGAATCTTCACGAGCAACTGGAGAGGTTAACTTACCAATTCCATAAACATCCCAGAGAGTTTTGGATGGCTGGTTACAATGAAGCACTTTGTCATCTTGATGCTCGTTTAGAACAGTCGAACAAGGAAGGGTATAAACAGGGCTGGTTGAATTCTCTTTGTGTTTTAAAATTGGAGAGAGGTCATTTCCTGTGGGATTACTATAATCCTGGAGTTCTTGATCTACATGTGCCTCCTTTCAAGCTTGACCTTAGTTAGATTCCAGCCCGGGCCATTCCTCGCGTTCTAATATCCAAGTATCTTGATGATTATAGTCTCCATTCAAACTCTGAAATATCTCGCCTGGAACATCTGCTTGATCGTCCATCTATAATGAACGTCCGAATATTGCAAGATCTGAACTTCATAAATTCCCCTTATAGTCTTAATGATCCTCCAGCTGGGGTAGACCCTGTGTCAAAGGCAGAGGGAAAGAAACCTATAGAATAGGATTTGGTTATGTAATGAACTTCATTCATATTACATGTAATCTGCAATTTTTATCATATGTAATTTGTTCTGATTTTAATGAAGAAATCTTTAGTTTTCTTTGCAATTTTAATTTTTATTGTTTTGGAAATATCTCTTTTATTTACTGATGAACATGTATGTATATCTATATAAAGATAAAAATGTCCTGTGTTATTTTAAATTATCGACCAACCGGATTTGGTGAAAATTATTTACCGACCAACTGGAGTTGGTGGTAATTTGTTTCCCGACCAACTTAGAGTTGGTGGTAATTATATTACCGATCAATCGGAGTTGGTCGTATTTGCTTCCCGACCAACCGGAGTTGGTGGTAATTTGCTTCCCGGCCAATCGGAGTTGGTGGTAATTTGCTTCCCGACCAACTTAGAGTTGGTGGTAATTATATTGCCGATCAACCGGAGTTGCTCGTATTTGCTTCCCGACCAACCGGAGTTGGTGGTAATTATATTGCCGATCAACCGGAGTTGATTGTATTTGGTCCTGACCAACCAGATTTGGAAGAGATTGATTCTGAACTTGATGCATAGTGTGTAGCACTAATACTCCAAAAAAATTAAATAAAACGAGGGAATTGGGTAAAACATTCAACACTTTATTCATACTGAAGAAGACTCCATTACATAGAAATTCCAACTATTGATAATACTTGCGTAGATGTTCTGCATTCCATGCATTTTTAAATTAATCTCCTTCCAAGGTTTCAATCCTGTATGTCCCTGGACGAACAAGTTATGTTACTCTGTAGGGTCCATGCCAGTTAGCTTCCAGTTTGTTGTGCTTTTGAATTACTTTCTTTAACACATAGTCCCCTTCCTTCAAATCACACTTCTTTACCCTCTTGTTGTTAAACAGAGTTATTCGTTGTTGGTATGCAGCATTCCTGATTGCTTCTTCTTCTCTAACTTCTTCGAGAATATCTAGATCTAATCGCCTCATCAAGTCACTGATAGGAGAATTAAAATTCAGCACCCTGTGTGTGGGTAGACCCAACTCGACAGGTATAACAACTTCACTTCCAAATGCCAGCATACATGGAGATTTTCCTGTTGCTGTTCGTGGTGTGGTGCGATAGGCCCAAAGTACAGACTATAGCTCATTAATCCAATTTGCCTTTGCGTCATCCAGTCATTTTTTCAAACCATTTAGCAGCTTTCTGTTTGTCACTTCTGTTTGCCCATTACTCTGGGGATGGCCTGGTGCAGAATGGACCTTTAGTACATTGGATTGTTGACAATATGCAGCAAACTCCTCGTTGTCAAATTAGGTTCCATGGTCAGTAATGAACGCATATGGGAGGCCATATCTGCAAATTATATTTTTCCACATAAATTGATAGACTTTGCTGTATGTCATATCAATAAGAGGCTCAGCTTCCACCCATTTAGTAAAATAATCCACTGCGACCACTAAGTATTTGAATCTTCCTTTAGTCGTTGGTAGTGGTCCGACCAAATTTATTCCCCATATAGCGAAAGGCCAAGGAGATGTTATGGGTGTTAAAAACGCCTGAGGAGTTCTTCGGATGGACGAGAAGCATTGGCATTTGTCGTATTTCTTAGCATAAGCTGCGCAATCAGCTCTCATTATCGGCCAGTAATATCCCTGCGTGGTTATCCTCTGCAAAAGCGTCCGACCAGCTACATGGGCTCCACAGGACCCCTCATGAACCTCTTCGATCAAGTCTTTCACTTCGAAGGGATGGACACATCTTTGTAGCGCTGCTATAACTCCTCGTCTATATAAAATACCATTGGTTAATACATAACGAGCAACTTTGAACTTCAATTTCTTAGCTGCCAGTTTATCAATTGGCAAGGTTCCCTCTTCAATATAGGTCCTGATGGGATCCATCCAAGATGGTCCCAAATCAAGCGCAATGAAGTTTATGATCAGATCTTCGTCTATGCTCCGACCAGCTAGAATCTCTATTGGGATCGTTCTTCGTAGCTCGGTGCGTGTGGCTGATGCTAGTCGCACTAGGGCGTCTGCTCTTGCATTCTCCAATCTTGGTACTCTGACCAGCTGAATAGCAACAAAACTCGATACCAACACCATTGATTTTGCATGGTACCTGATCATTAACTCTCCCTTTGCTACATACACTCCAAGAATCTGATTTACAATTAACTACGAATCGCGGAATACAACAACCTGCTCTGCCTTCATTGTTCTGGATACACTTAAACCTATAATCATTGCTTCATATTCGGCCTCATTATTAGAGGCTTTAAATTGAAAGTGTAGAGCATACTCCATATCCACCTTATCTGGGCTTTTCAAATCAATCCCTGCTCCACTGCTCGCAGTACACGAAGAGCCATCTACATACAAATTCCATATGGGTAACTGATCATCAAAATTTTGATCTGAGAGAGTTCCTTGGTGAAATATATGCTACTTCCTTTTATCCTCCTCCAATATTTCTCGCTTCTCGTCGTTATCTTTCCTTCCTCGTCTATCGAAGTAAGTTGGTCGGGGTCTAATTTTGATGATCCTGTAACATCTACAGGTTGATCAGTTTTCAAATCCGGTTCTTCGGTGGCATTTTCTTGAGTAAATACAGCAATAAAGTCTGCTACTGCTTGCCCTTTGAGCGACGACCTAGGCTCATAAACTATATCATATTCTCCGAGCTCTACTTCCCAGTACATCAATCTTCCCTATTTTTTTTATTTATGTAGAGCTTTCCTCAATGGCATATCAGTATACACAACTATAGTATGGGCTTGTAAGTATGGTCTCATTCTTCTGTTGGCTTCAATCAGCGCTAATGCCAACTTCTCCAACCTTGGATATCTGATTTCTTCTCCTCGAAAAGCCTTGCTGGTGTAGTAGACTTGTTTCTGCACTCTATCCTCTACTCTTATCAATGCCGAGCTAACTGCATTTTCTGAAACTGCGAGATACAAGTACAATCTTTCTCCCATCAGTGGTCTAGAGACCAAGGAAGGTGTTCCTAGGTACTTCTTCAATTCTTGAAAGGCCTCCTCACATTCCTCATTCCACTCAAATGTTTTTTGGAGTGTTTTGAAGAATGGGAGACATCTATCTGTTGCTCGTGACACAAAGATGTTGAGTGCTGCTACTCGCCCTGTGAGACTTTTCACCTCCTTTTTTATGGTTGGAGATCTTAACTCTAATAAGGCCTTGATCTTCTCGGGATTTGCTTTAATTCCATGTTGGTTGATAATATATCCGAGGAACATTCCTTCTCGTACTTCGAATATGCATTTGGTGGGATTCAGCTTTATTTGATATTTTTATAGTTCATCAAAGGTTTGACCTAGGTCAACTAGATGGTCAGCAGCTCTCTTTCTCTTCGTCAATATATCATCAATGTAAACTTCCATGTTATGACTAATCTGCTCTGTGAACACCTCATTCATCAGCCGCTGATATGTTGCACCTGCATTTTTAAATCTAAAAGGCATAACATTATAACAATAAGTTCCCCTAGGGGTGATAAAAGAGGTAATCTCCCTGTCTTCGGGCTTCATTTTGATCTGGTTGTAACCAGAATAAGCATCCATGAAACTCAACAACTCGTGCCCCTTGGTAGCATCCACCAATTGATCAATTCGGGGTAAAGGAAAATGATCCTTTAGGCATTCCTTGTTGAGGTCAGTGAAATCAACACACATCCTCCACTTGTTATTATTCTTCTTCACCATCACCACATTTGCTAACCAGTCTGGATATTTGACGTCTTCAATAAAACATGTTTTCTGAAGCTTCTCGACCTCTTCTTGTATAGCTTGGTTCTTTTCAGGGCTGAACACTCTTCGTCGTTGCTTCACTGGCTTGATTTCCTTATTCACATTGAGCTCGTGACAAAAGAAATTTGGGTCTATCCCTGGCATATCTTCGTGACTCCATGCAAAAGTCTTCTTTATGTGTCTTAGAAACGCTATCAGCTCTTGCTTTATTGACACACCTAGTGACGCACCGATTTGAGTTGTTCGTTCTGGATGCTCGTCGTCCAGAATGATATTTTCAGTAGCCTCCATGACCTGACCCTTAACAAGATGAGACTCATCTCTTGGGTCTAAAGTCTCAATCTTCGCATCTTCTATCTCATGTACTTGATAAGTAGTAGTCTTTTTCCTGGATTCTTAACGCTCTTCTTGCTCGGCAGATGAAAGTATCATTCCTGAGCTACTTTTTAGTCGCCCTTCACCACTCCTACTCTAAAGTTGGCTGGGAATTTTAAACATTGAAGTACCGTAGATGGTACTGCTTCGAAATTTTTCAAACCTACCCTTCCCATGATGATATTGTAAGCTGATTGGACATTTCAAACCTACCCTTCCGATGAACATATCCAACTTGATCGTCCCAAGTGGAAAAACTCTCTCCAGTAAAACCGAGGAGGGGCCTATGATATGGCTCTAACTGGGATAGATTTAGATTCAAACTATCAAAACATGGGTAGAACATGATATCTGCCGAGCTACCATTATCTATTAATACTCGTGAAATCACTACTTCTTTCATTCTCATTTTGATCACCAATGGGTCATCGTGAGGATATAGCACACCTGCGAGGTCATTCTTAGAAAAATCGATGACTAGTTTATCTTTGTTCACCTTCCTCGGGCGATCATCTTCAGCTAGATTTATTCATTAAATGTATGAACAATCTTGAGCCTCATCAAGGTAAGCTTTCCTCTCTGCATTAAGGTCTCCACCTCCTGCATCTCCACCTGTAATAATATTACAATCAAATGATCCAAAACAAATTGAAAATACCTCATGTTCTGGCTGTCTTGGTCTTTTGGGGAGATCGGGGTCGTCTTCTGGATCATCTTCATGATCTCTTTTCTTGTCTTCTTTTGCTTGAAGAGGAGATTTAGATCTCTGCCTTCCTCATTCTCTGGTTCGACCACCGTTTTGATGATCAACATACTTGGTCAATTTTTCACGTCTAATAAGTGCTTCAATTTCATTCTGAAAAGCTATGCAATGCTTGGTCGTGTGACCATGATCTTTGGGGAATTCACAATATTTGGACTTGTCACTCTTATCAGGATCTTCCTTCATTTTTTCTGGCCATGCTAGCTCCTCGCTGTTCTTGATCTCTTCCAGAATGTGATTTATATCTACCTTCAAGGGAGTATAATTTCCGTATTTCTTCATCTTCTCCAATGCTTGCTTAACCTTTGATTGCCTATTACCACCGTTATTCTTTTGTTCCTTCTTTTCAGTATTACCATCTTCCACCTTGATCTCCTTAGTATCGGTGTTCTTCTTCGCAGCCATGGCTTCCTCGACATTCATGATTTTTGCTGCTTTTGCCATCAGTTCTTCCATCGTCCTGGGTGGGTCTTTGGCTAAAGTGCAGTACAATTTATTGGGCAACAATCCACTCATCAAAGCAGTAATTACAGTTTTCTCCTCGTAATCAATTACTTCCAGTTTCTCGTTATTAAAACCAGTAATATAATCCCTGGTACTTTCACCCGTTTTTTGTCTAACACTTAGCAAGTATGCTACTTGTTTGACTGGCTTTGCTCTAAAACAAAAATTTCCAATAAAGAGCTCTGCTAGCTGAAAGAAAGTCGCAGTTTTCCCCCGAGGAAGGTTATTGTACCACACCTGAGCAGATCCAGTAAGAGTTCCTGAAAATGCCCTGCATCGCATCTCGTCTGGAACAGCATAGATATCAGCAGCTGCTTGGTACTGTTCTATATGGAGAACAGGATCAGTTTTTCCATCATATTTTGGTGTTACTACCGAGGCTTTGAATTTAGACGACGTTGGGAAGTCCACAATCTCTTGTATAAATGGTGTTCCTCGGACAAAAGTCCTTTGTAGAGGATTCTTGGTTTTAGCCATCTCTCCTAATCTATCCTCCAACCTTTGAATTGAGCCTTTCCATGCATCATTCCCTTCCTCGATCCTATTGGTTTGAGCAACTGATCGTGTTGAATTAGCCTCTTGGGATCTTTCATGACGAGCAGTTGGTCGTGATTGGGCAGAGCCTTCCTTCATATCAAATGGTCGTTGAGAGTTCCTCGACACAATCCTAGGGGGACTTCTATTCCTCCTAGGACCCAGGTGATCAAAAGGAGAGACTCTACTCAACCTTTCAAGAACACTTGTCCTCTCTGGAGATAGAGTGATGTTTTGTTGAGTGTCTGTAGCACGTACCGAGGAAGTCTGTCTAGGCTGATAAGATGGATCATTAGATCTCTCAGTACGATATGAGTCGCCAGTTCGTAAAGAGAGCAAACTAATATTTCTTTGAACACTTCTTTGTAGTGATTGGGCTGACACTCCGCCTTGAACGGTTTGTATGAGTTGACACATGGTTTCTTGCATGGCCGTTTGCCCTTGGGACAAATTAGCCATTATACCAGCCAGATCTGAAAAACTTGGGGGAGCAGAAGGATTTGGGGGAATCTCAGTGTTTCGATTACTTGATTCTGAATTATCAGCCATTGATGATGAGTTGTTTTGGTGAAAAACGCTAATTACAGTCGTTTCCCACAGACGGCGCCAATCTGTTGATGTAAAAAATTAGATTTGACGTAATTATTTTAATCACAGATAAAAATGAATAAAAAATAGTAGACAATCAATTTTTAATGTGGTTCAGCCTTATCAGAATGGCCTACGTCCACTATCTTTGTTATTGCTGATTGTTTGTTAGGAATTCTCGATAATGAATTTTCCAAGAAATTTCAGTCCCCTCACAATGAGGAGGTTACAATGTATTTATATCCCTCAGGCTATACAAATGAAAGGATAATGCGATGTTATCTAGTAGACATGTACATCTGTATGATAATAAATGAGCATTTAATGCGCAGTTGTTTCCTTGATTATCCTGATTAGAATGCTAAGCTGCTCGGACCGCCTAAGTAGCTTGACACGCTTGAGCTGCTCGGGGCCCCTGAGTTCCTCGTGGTGTGACACCCCGACTAATTAAATACCTGGTAGCTACTCCTTTATTAAATTAATACAAAATATCAAGTTGGTTCAGTTTATAGCATCACTGCTGAAAACATTTTAATAATTACTAACCACCTAGTATTTAAAAAGTGAGTTGCTAATTTTTATTAAATCCGATAAACATACAATAAGTGAATTATGAAACGCTAACATAACCACCACAACATAGTCACAATAGAATAACCATCAACTAATATTGAGTCTGGAGGAATACTCCTATCAATAATTCGAATACTAAAATAAATAAGTACCAAGACTGCATTACTAAATTAATTACAACCCAAAATCTGAAATAACTGAATAGATAAAATGTCTATGAGAAATGGGGCGACATGCCCAACAAATGAGAAAATCTGCTAATGGAGTCAAAATAAAAAATGGAGGTGTCTACTGTCAAGGTCCTGTAACTTCCACAACAGCTACAGCACGTCACCTGAATAGAACTCCTATGCATGGTGTCCTTGCGGCTGGGCACCTAAAAGGTTTAACAAAAATAGATTTGAAAGCAAACGGGTCAGAGCCCGATTGTGAAAATAGTTTAAAAATTTGCAAGTGTTTAATATCATTAAACAGTGAATATAAAGTACATGCTAGTGTGTGCACTCACATGAGTTCCTCACCTCTCAACTAATTGTGCACTCCTAACGTACCCGTACCCATTCTAGTTATTCCCATATCTAACTAGTCCGATACCAAAATCTAACCTTACTATACGATATCCAATTCAATTCCCAACAACTTCTATTTAACAGTGTTAATACTTGCTACAACAGTTTCCCATATTAGTACTACCACTTACTAGAATTCTTCCATTCTCACTTTACAAACCGTCGCTATTAATTATACTCACATTTATTCATGACAATTCATTTCAATTAACAGTATATTATTCTCATCATAAATATAAAATACTAGCACCCCGAGACTAAGCTGCGGTGCACACATAGCCTGCTATCCAATCCCGGTACATCACGTACATAAGGGTCACGTATTCCGAATATCTCAGAAATCGTTTCATTAAACAACAATCACAAACAATGGAGGCGAACATAGTTCACATCACATGGGTCACGCACATACCTACGCTCCCATGATCAGCAGACTTATTAACTTCTCAATAAGTCCATCTTTGACCTATGTCCTCGAGGTACCAATCTAAATCCCCCCGTAGGCACACAAAGATTTGATGTCCCTGATCGAATGCCGACCTCCCATGATAGCAAGTACGGTAGGTATGTTATACACATATAACTACATATACTAAGCATCCGCACATCTTGGATATCACAATATTTTATTAGTGGTGTACTTCTCGTTCTTATACCAACATTTAGTGTTATACAACTCATAAGCCCCCAGTTTATAAGTATTTAAGTTATCAACTCATCTCACGTCGTGATTAGTTGCTCACTTCCCAATCCACAAATGTCATCCGATTTTATATAAGATAGTAAGTTTCACTCTTCAATGTATCTCAAATCTCACCACTACACCCACTAGGTAATAAGGGTTGTCTATCTCACCATTTAAATAAGTCTACGGGACACTAGAAATAAAATCAGGCCTAAAAGGTCATTCTGTCAATTCGTTAGAAATCTCGTTCGAACGAGGTCGTTCGAACGAGTTCGTTCGAATGAAAGGTTTTGAACGAACTACCAACTCGTTAGAAGGGATATTGTCATCTCGTTAGAAGTTCGTTCGAACGAGGTCGTTAGAACGACCTGGGCAGGTCTTCTAACGAGATGGCAGTTTCAGCCCAGAAATTCCCAAGTCCGTTTTTCTTCATTCTTCACTTCTCTAAATCCACCCTAAGACCATCCAATTTATGTTTTCACGTATATAAACCATTTCTAATCACCCTAGATCATCACTTAACATATTTTAGGGGTCAAATCTTCCAAATCATCATGGAATTAACTTAAATCTCCAAATATTTCCCCAAACCCTATGAACATGAACCTATAATTTTATTATGCCAAATTACTCATCATAAATCCATTTTTAAATCATCATATATAACTCTTCGAATACTAAATTAGTCCATAATCATTCTACATGAAAATCCTAACCCAAATTTAAAGTTTCTCCAACAATTTCATTGGTTTTCTTCAAAACTTTCAAAATAAGATAGTTCCTACACTAAACATGGAAGAAATATTCAATGAACTAACAATATCAAATCACTTGCCTTAGATTCATTTTCCAGATGTGTTGTCGATGATACGAGGTTGATTCTCTCCTTTGATCAGTCACAAATCCTCTCCAATTTGATGGTGGTGAGTGTTTTAGGTTTGGAACCCTATGGTAACTCCTCTCTAACTCCCGTAGCCCACTTCTAAAGCTTTTTTGCTGGTAATGGCCTTAGTGGCCCCTTTAAAATAATAAATATTAACTCTAATTTTCGTGGATTATAATTCCCATATAATTAAAATTACCAAAATACCCTTTTAGGTTGCCGGTATGGCCTAAAAATGCCCCGAAACCCAAACTAAAACCCCGGCTAGTGTTTTCTGACTATTTCGACCCTTCTGGACTCGTTGGCGCACTCAAAATGACCATTCGGTTGATAAAAATAAAATTCACTTTTTAATTCGAATAATTACATTCCTGATGCGACTGACACGTGCGTCCCAACTAAATTTCCCAAATTGTCGTATTTCAGTCTCGTGACAATTTTAACATTTTCAATATTCATATATTGCCTTATATACACATCATAATCAAATACCAACTCACATATCGTTAGCATTTATATCCGGATTAATTCTCAATTAATTCACATTTAATTTAATTAATCCCTTAAATAAATATCAATAAAATTACGGGGTATTACATACTCCCCCCTAATAACAGAATTTCATCCCGAAATTCGGAACTAAAAAGTACTTGGTAAAAACAACTCTGGATAACGTTCGCGCATCTCATCCTCGCGCTCCCATGTGGACTCATCAGCATTATGATGCCGCCACTGAACACGTACCTACGGTACTATCTTTGACCGCAGTTTCCGCTCGCTTCGGTCCAAAATAGCAATCGGCCCTTCCTTGTAGGAACTATCGGGTTGGAGATCGATGTCCTCCAAAGCAATGTGAGTATGGGCCAAATCGTCCCTAAGATATTTCCTTAGTGAGGAAATATGGAACACATCATGAATCCTATGCAAGTGCTCCGGTAATCCAAGTCTATACGCAACTGGCCCAATCCGCTCGATGATAGGAAATGGCCCCACATATCTCGGTGCCAGTTTTCCCTTCTTCCCAAAATGCATAATCCCCTTCATAGGAGATACTCTGAGTAAAACCTGGTCCCCCACTTTGAATTCTCTGAAGAACCTCTTGGCATCAGCATAGCTCTTCTGCCGGTCTTGAGCTACCCGAATTCGACTCCGTATCATCTCTATCCTTGCCGAAGTATCCTGAATCACTTCCGACCCAAGGAGTTTGTTATCCCCCACTTCTAACCAACATGCTGGGGAACGACAAGGTCTACCATACAACGCCTCAAATGGAGCCATACCAATGGTGAACTGATAGGAGTTATTATAAGCAAACTCCACCAGTGGAAGGTACTGCTTCCATCCACCCCCAAAGTCTAGGATGCACATACGCAACATGTCCTCCAACATCTGATTTGTTTGCTCGGTCTGCCCATCGGTCTGCGAGTGATAAGCCGTACTCAATCGTAATTCAGTGCCCATGGCCTCCTGGAAACTCTCCCAAAATCGTGAAACAAATATCTTGTCTCGGTTAGACACGATATTTAGAGGTACACCGTGAAGTCTCACTATTTCCAAAATGAAAATTTGGGCATACTGTCCCGTAGTGTAGTCTGTCCGTACGGGTAGAAAATGAGAAACTTTGGTCAACCGTTCCACAATTACCCATATGGAGTCGTGACCCCTTTGTGATGTAGGTAACCCCGTGATAAAGTCCATGGATATGCTCTCCCACATCCACGTTGGGACCTCTAATGGCTGTAGAAGTCCTGTCGGTCTCTGATGATCCACCTTTACCAGCTGACAAGTGGCGTATTTAGAAATAAACATGGCAATATCTCTCTTCATCCCGCTCCACCAATACTGACGTCTCATGTCTTGGTACATTTTGTCCCCACCAGGGTGTACGGCGAACCGTGAGCCGTGCGACTCTTCCATCACCTCGTGTCGCAAGTCTTACCCTTTTGGAACGACTAGTCTCTCATTGAAGCGTAATCCCCCGTTTGAGCTAAGGGTATAGGACTCGGCTCTCTCTGCTAGTAATCGAACTATCTGCTCCTGACAGAATGAGTCATTTGCCTGGGCCTTTACCACTCTCGTAACAATTTACGGTGTAACAGTCATCACGGACATGAACGATCGGGACACTGCATCCTGGTGTCCCAACTCCTTCCATTTGTCTTTCCACACCTCGGCCATCTCATCTACTGGCCTACGGCTCAACGCGTCTGCTACCACGTTAGCCTTCCCCGGGTGATATTGGATATCAAACTGATAATCCTTCACAAACTCAAGCCACCGTCGTTGACGCATATTCAACTCCTTCTGCGTAAAGAGGTACTATAGAGACTTATGGTCCGTGAACAACCGAAACTTAACCCCTAGAAGATAATGTCTCCAAATCCGAAAGGCAAATACAAATGCTGCTAACTCCAAGTCATGGGTGGGGTAATTCTTCTCGTGAGGCTTAAGCTTACGGGAATCATAAGCTATGGCCTGACTCTCCTGCTGCAGTACACCTCCAAGTCCTTGTAAGGACGCATCAGTGTAGACTAGATACTCAACTCCCGGTCTCGGCAATGCTAACACGAGTTCTGAGGTCAACTTGTCCTTCAACTCATCGAATGCCAACTGACAGGCATCGTTCCAGATGAATGGCACACCATTGCGAGTCAGATGTGTCAAAGGACCCGCTATCTTTGAGAAACCCAGAATAAATCTCTTGTAGTATCCTGCCAGGCCCAAGAAACTACGGATCTCAGTTGGTGTCATGGGTTATCCCCACTCCCTCACTGCGGATACCTTTCCCAGATCAACAGATATCCCCCGATCTGAAATGATATGCCCCAAAAATTGAACCTCCTTCAGCCAAAACCCACACTTCTCATACTTTGCATAAAGCTCGTTCTGACGTAGCGTTTGCAAAACCTGCCTCAAAAGCTCGGCGTGCTCCTCTTATGTCTGGGAGTAAACCAGAATGTCATCAATAAAGACAATGACGAACTAATCTATGAACTCTCTAAACACCCTATTTATCAAGTCCATAAACACGACTAGATCATTGGTCAAGCCAAAAGGCATAACCCAAAACTCGTAGGAACCATATCTCGTCAAGAAAGCAGTCTTTGAGATGTCCTGCTCCCTGATACGCAACTGATGGTATCCCGATCGCAAATCAATCTTTGAGAAGAAGTAAGATCCTCTCAACTGGTCAAATAAGTCATCGATTCGGGGCAACGGATACTTATTCCGTATCGTGACTTTATTTAACTGCCGGTAATCTACACACAATCTCAATGATCCATCCCTCTTCTTTACGAATAACACAGGGGCACATCACGGTGAAGTACTCCTTCGGATAAACCCCTGACCCAATAACTTCTCTATCTGATCCCGTAACTCTCTCATCTCTACTGGATCCATACGGTAAGGTGCGCGGGCAATCGGCCGAGTGCCCGACGTCAAATCGATCACAAAATCTATTTCTCTGCTCGGAGGTAGTCCAGATATATCCTGAAATACATCAGAAAACTCCCTAACAACTGGAATCGCATCGAGTGGTATCACCACTTCCTTAGAGGTCTCCTCCTCTATATAGTACAAATGAGTGGACGATCCTCCATCAGGGCGAGGCATCGCCACTAAAAACATTTCCTGCCCGGGAATGGCAAAGATAATACTCCTACTAAAACAGTCAATTATGTCTCGGTACGCAACTAGCCAATCCATACCAATAATCGCATCGTACTCAGTCATCTCTAATACTAACATATCAGTGGGTAAAGTAAACCTCCCGATCTCTATACCCACACCTCTACAAATAGAGAAATCATGGAACCTCTACTCAACGATGAATCTACACAAGTAACCGTGCTCTCTGCGGTGTCTAACAACCCAATAGTGCGTGAAAATCTCATGTCAACGAAATAATGTGTGGCCCCGAATCAAATAAAATACGCCCTATAGTCCCCTGAATAGAGAACATACCCTCAATGGCAAGTGGATCTTGTGGGGCTGCGGCATGCTGAAGCTGATACACTCTCCCATACTGAAGTTGTCCCTGCTGAACTAGGATCGCTGGAATGGGTGGTAGTGCTGCTATCTGTGGTGGTGCTGGGAGGGCGGCTGGAAACATAGGCCTCTGTGGCTCGTGTCGAGCACCCTGCTGCTGTGGGGCCCTGCCCCTATCAGGACAATCCTGACGTTTGTGTCCAGTCTTGCCACAAACGAAGCACTTCCCCGGGAAGTTTCCCCCTCGCTGTCCCTGCTGCCCATGGCCCTAATTGCCGTTACCATTTCTCCCCTGGCCATACTGGCCCAGCTGAAACTGCTGCTGCTGACCATTCTGACCCTGCTGGCCGTTACGAAAATCTCCATGTCCATTTCTGAAACTCCCAGATCTGAACCTCTTAGAATCCCCCTGCTGGGAACCCTGATCTCCCTGCCTGTGCTGTCCGTGAGCAGATTATGCCCCGCTAGCACCATTTTCCCCGGTCCTGCCCTGATAGCTGGACTCTCCTGATCTCTTGCTCTCAGACATGTGGAAGCGATGATCCTGTCAGTGAAGTAGTGCAGCGTTAACCACATCAGAATAAGTGGCCAACGAGATATTCCCCAACAAGTGCTGACGGATCCTCCAAGTCAATCCATCCGTGAACTTCTGAATTTTCTTCTCCTCGATTGAAATTTCATCCGAAACAATATTCAAGAGATTGGTGAACTCAGCCTCATACTCGGCTACGGTCTTTCCCTCCTGCTTGAGGTTCATCAACTTCCTCCTCATCTCAGTGTGAACAGCTGACGGAAAATATTTGCGGTCGAACCGCACCAAAAACTCCTGAATAGAAAGGGTGTCCCTCTTCTCCGCGGTGGTAATGAACTCCCACCACTGCAATGCAGATCCTACTATCTTGAAAGTAGCCAGTATCTTCTTCTGAACATTTGTGTACTCGTACATCCTTAAGTGCCTCTGAATGTCCTTCCTCCACTGACTGGATACCATAACATCGGAGCTACCTGCAAACTCCGGAGGGTGTGATTTCTGAAAAGCATCACGAACGCATTCCCAAGTAGACGGGAATGCATGAACCTGGACTGGCGCGACTATCGGCGCCTGAGGTGGTGCCTGCTGTACACCGGCTAGGGCGGCATTTATCGGTTGGGCTACAATAGCTGCAACCTCTGCGGCATTCATAGTGCCTTGAACTGGTGCAGGCCGTGGTTCTGTTGGTGAATCCCTAGGAACTCGCTGCGCACGTCGTGGAGGCATCTGAAATGAGAGTAAAGTCTTATAAGTTTACAGTTATTATCTCAAAATAGCTAAAGAGCAAAGCATACACAAAAGAATACAACAGTCCTAAAATATAGGGCTCTATATCAAAGAAAGCTCGGCGGAAACATAATAAGCCGTACATATCCTAAGGACACTAGAACCTGATGCTCTGATACCACCTATGACACCCCGACTAATTAAATACTGGGTAGCTACTCCTTTATTAAATTAATACAAAATATCAAGTTGGTTCAGTTTATAGCATCACTGCTGAAAACATTTTAATAATTACTAACCACCTAGTTTTTAAAAAGTGAGTTGCCAATTTTTATTAAATCCGATAAACATACAATAAGTGAATTATGAAACGCTAACATAACCACCATAACATAGTCACAATAGAATAACCATCAACTAATAATGAGTCTGGACGAATACTCCTCTCAATAATTCGAATACTAAAATAAATAAGTACCAAGACTGCATTACTAAATTAATTACAACCCAAAATCTGAAATAACTGAATAGATAAAATGTCTATGAGAAATGGGGCGACATGCCCAACAAATGAGAAAATCTGCTAATGGAGTCAAAATAAAAAATGGAGGTGTCTACTGTCAAGGTCCTGTAACTTCCACAACAGCTACAGCACGTCACCTGAATATAACTCATATGCATGGTGTCCTTGTGGCTGGGCACCTAAAAGGTTTAACAAAAATAGATTTGAAAGCAAACGGGTCAGAGCCCGATTGTGAAAATAGTTTAAAAATTTGCAAGTGTTTAATATCATTAAACAGTGAATATAAAGTACATGCTAGTGTGTGCACTCACATGAGTTCCTCACCTCTCAACTAATTGTGCACTCCTAACGTACCCGTACCCATTCTAGTTATTCCCATATCTAACTAGTCTGATACCAAAATCTAACCTTACTATACGATATCCAATTCAATTCCCAACAACTTCTATTTAACAGTGTTAATACTTGCTACAACAGTTTCCCATATTAGTACTACCACTTACTAGAATTCTTCCATTCTCACTTTACAAACCGTCGCTATTAATTATACTCACATTTATTCATGACAATTCATTTCAATTAACAGTATATTATTCTCATCATAAATATAAAATACTAGCACCCCGAGACTAAGCTGCGGTGCACACATAGCCTGCTATCCAATCCCGGTACATCATGTACATAAGGGTCACATATTCCGAATCTCTCAGAAATCGTTTCATTAAACAACAATCACAAACAATGGAGGCGAACATAGTTCACATCACATGGGTCACGCACATACCTACGCTCCCATGATCAGCAGACTTATTAACTTCTCAATAAGTCCTTCTCTGACCTATGTCCTCGAGGTACCAATCTAAATTCCCCCCGTAGGGACACAAAGATTTGATGGCCCTGATCGAACGCTGACCTACCATGACAGAAAGTACGGTAGGTATGTTATACACAGATAACTACATATACTAATCATTCGCACATCTTGGATATCACAATATTTTATTAGTGGTATACTTCTCGTTCTTATACCAACATTTAGTGTTATACAACTCATAAGCCCCCGATTTATAAGTATTTAAGTTATCAAATCATCTCACGTCGTGATTAGTTGCTCACTTCCCAATCCACAAATGTCATCCGGTTTTATATAAGATAGTAAGTTTGACTCTTCAATGTATCCCAAATTTCACCACTACACCCACTAGGTAATAAGGGAAGTCTATCTCACCATTTAAATAAGTCTACGGGACACTAGAAATAAAATCAGGCCTAAAGGGCCATTCTGTCAATTCGTTAGAAATCTCGTTCGAACGAAAGGCTTTGAATGAACTACTAACTCGTTAGAAGGGATACTGTTATCTCGTTAGAAGTTCGTTCGAACGAGGTCGTTCGAACGACCTGGGCAGGTCTTCTAACGAGATGGCAGTTTCAGCCCAGAAATTCCCAAGTTCGTTTTTCTTCATTCTTCACTTCTCTAAATCCACCCTAAGACCATCCAATTTATGTTTTCACGTATATAACCATTTCTAATCACCCTAGATCATCACTTAACATATTTTAGGGGTCAAATCTTACAAATCATCATGGAATTAACTTAAATCTCCAAATATTTTCCCAAACCCTATGAACATGAACCTATAATTTTATTATGCCAAATTACTCATCATAAATCCATTTTTAAATCATCATATATAACTCTTCGAACACTAAATTAGTCCATCATCATTCTACATGCAAATCCTTACCCAAATTTAAAGTTTCTCCAACAATTTCATTGGTTTTCTTCAAAACTTTCAAAATAAGATAGTTCCTACACTAAACATGGAAGAAATATTCAATGCACTAACAATTTCAAATCACTTGCCTTAGATTCATTTTCTATATGTGTTTTCGATGATACGAGGTTGATTATCTCCTTTGATCAGTCACAAATCCTCTCCAATTCGATGGTGGTGAGTGTTTTAGGTTTGGAACCCTATGGTAACTCCTCTCTAACTCCCGTAGCCCACTTCTAAAGCTTTTTTGCTGGTAATGGCCTTAGTGGCCCCTTTAAAATAATAAATATTAACTCTAATTTTCGTGGCTTATAATTCCCATATAATTAAAATTACCAAAATACCCTTTTAGGTTGCCGGTATGGCCTAAAAATGCCCCGAAACCCAAACTAAAACCCCGGCTAGTGTTTTCTGACTATTTCGACCCTTCTGGACTCGTTGGCGCACTCAAAATGACCATTCGGTTGATAAAAATAAAATTCACTTTTTAATTCGAATAATTACATTCCTGATGCGACTGACACGTGCGTCCCAACTAAATTTCCCAAATTGTCGTATTTCAGTCTCGTGACAATTTTAACATTTTCAATATTCATATATTGCCTTATATACACATCATAATCAAATACCAACTCACATATCGTTAGCATTTATATCCGGATTAATTCTCAATTAATTCACATTTAATTTAATTAATCCCTTAAATAAATATCAATAAAATTACGGGGTATTACACGTGGCTTCTTAGTTGCTCGGTGATCTTGGGTTGTTTGGAGTATAGGAGTTCCTCGGGGAATTGAGTAGCTCAGTATAATCCTTTACAGTTGCCCCATAGGTTGACACGCGTCTTCAAATGATAGGCCCTTATCAGGAGAATAAATTTGGTATCAAGAGATGGTTTATTTTAGGGTTGTGCATTGAAACCACCAACCTGAAGAACTGAACTATACCGACCTCTATGGTTCGGGTTGGGTCATTTTTTATTTATGCTTGGTTGTAGTTCTAAAAAATGATGCAACGGATCGATTCTTCGGGTTGGTATATGAACCAAACTGAACCGAACCAAAAACTAAACCCTATAATCAAATCGAAAACCTGAACCTAAAATCGAAAGTTGAACCGAAGGTTTTTTAGTATTTTATATTTTTTACTTTTAAGATAGCCTTACTAAAAACACACTCACCAAGGTTTGTTTTCCTTTAGCCCTAAAATCACAACCCCTATCTCATTTATCCATCTTTACCTTCTCTCTCTCTCTCTCTCTCTCTCTCTCTCTCTCTCTCTCTCTCTCTCTCGTCCTGTGGGTTCTCCTAAACTCGAAGGTATTTATCCCAAACTTATTATTATTGATGTTTGATGTTTATGTGGTTATTATTAATTTCTATTATAAATAAGTCTGTAATATCTTCGATGTTTGATGAAAATGGTATTTAAAATAGTTACCATGATGATATCTTCGATGAAGATGGTTTAGGTAGGGAGTGATATGAAACATTCTCCCATGTACGTAGGAGTGGGCTTTCCAAATGATGCTTAAAACCTCTATTATTGTTGACCCCCGATATTATTGATGTTTATTTATGATAGGGTGACTTCTAGACTTTAGGATCTATTTATCATCTCACAAATATGTTCTTTATGTTAGTGATCTTGTGGGTTCTCCCAAATCATATGATGTTTGTTGTTTGAAATGGGATTTATATGGTTAGGGATTTTTAATACTTTTCCATAACTTGTTCAATTGGCTTAAGTATTAATTTTATGTGGTGTTATTTTATGTGGTTAGGGATTTCTAATTTTTTGCCACAACTTGACAACTGTTCGTATGATTTTCTTTATTTAGTGTTTTATTTTTTAAGTATTAATTTTATTTTGATTTGATATTTTATTTCTAGATGTCAAGCACTATGGACACTACTTTTTGTCACCCAACTTTTGCTTCTCAACCAACGAATCCTTCCGCCACAAAAGCATCACAATCAATAGCCGGGGAATTGACGTAGGTAGCTAAAAAGACGTTTAAATTTAATATGTGGGATCATTGCACTAAAATAGATAAGGAAGATCGGAGTAATCCCGATCAATGTAAGTGTAACTATTGTTCAAATGTATATGCTTGTTCAAGTTCTTATGGAGTTGTACCTTAAGGAAGCACAGTGGTAGATGTAAAGCTTATTCGTTTAATAAAGATACAAAGAAAATGTATTTAGCTCTCCAAAAGGACGACAAAGAGGAGAGTAAACCAGTCCCTTGGAAATGTGATCAGGGGGATTGTCGAGAGGCACTTGCCTAAATTATTATGATTGATGAATTACCATTTAAGTTTGTTAAACATGAAGGATTTAGGTTATTTATGAGTGTTTGTCAACATAAATTTCAGCTTGTGTCCTACACTACAATTACTAGAGACGATGTCGAGTTTTATACTAGGTTAAAAAATGAGATAAAAATGGTTTGCGACGTCAGACTCAATGAATTGGTCTCACCACTGATGCATGGACCTAAATAAAAAATATGAGTTACATATGTATTACCGGTCATTTTAATAATAGGATTTGGAAATAAAAAAAGAACGATAAACTTTCCAGCCATTGCTAGTAATAAGGGTATTGCTATAGGCTAACCAATTCAATCATGTTTGGTTGAACGGGGTCTAGAGAAGGTATTTACAATTACAGTTGATAATGCCTTTTCTAACGACACACATATTTACCAGTTGAAGAAAAAACTTTCCAAAAAAATTGTTTTCTTCTTAAATGGTGAATTTTTTCATATGCGATTTTGCGCCCATATATTGAACTTGATTGTGGGGGGATGGGGTGAAAGAGATAGCGGACTCCATTATTAGAATTGGTGGTGCAGTGAGATACATTAGGAGTTCTCCGCAAAGAGCATAATAATTCGAAATTCGTTATAATCAAGAACAAATCATCTCCAAATCCTCGCTATGTCTTGATGTTCCCACAAGATGTAATTACACATTTCTCAAGTTAGAAACTACACTCAAGTTTCAAAAGGAATTTAAAAGGTTGGATGAACTGGAAACAAACTTTGCTCCCGAGCTTAAGGAAGGGTACCTAGTGATGAGGATCGGGAAAATACTCGGCTCTTGAAATTTTTTTTGAATGTTTTTATGACATTACCATACGTTTATCATGGTATTTGTACACCACATCAAATGATTACTTTCATCAAGTGTGTGCAATTGAACAACTACTAAGTGATTGTGCTAAATACAGTGATATTAGGTTGAGTATCGTGGATAAAAAAATAAAGGAAAATTTGATAAATATTGGGTAAACGTTGAGAGAGCGGTTATGTTGGATCCACGATATAAGTTGAAGTATGTGAATTTTTGTTATGGGAGAATTCATTATAAGGACAAATTTCCAATTGAGGTGATTTGTTTGTAATTGACTTAATTCCGGACAAAATAAAGTTTAGGTCATAGGATTGTACTTTGAGTCATGATCTCTATAAGCATATGAAGTGTTTGATTGAAGACATTACGACCAAGGTTCAAAGATAGATGATGTCGTGTTTATTGGTGCACGTTTCATGTCTTCATCATGTTTTGATCTCTCAGGTATGAATGCATAATGTTTATGGTACCCATAAACTATTTTAAGGATGTTATTTTTACTTAAAATGATTTTAAAATGTTTTAACTTCGTTTATTCAGAGATAAACATGTTTTAGAGTCGTGTAGATTCTTCCCTTGAGTTTGGAAGATCAAATGACGTTTGAAGTCGTTCAAATGACATTGCATTGTCGTTCAAGCGAGATGGGACATGTCGTTCGAACGACAACACTGCCTTAATTTTTTTTATATAAGGCAGTTTCTCTCTCAGGACTTCGGGTGTGCCGAACCATATTTACAAAATAAAATAGTTTCATTTTTTGGCACAAGTTTACAAAGTTTTTTAAAGTACAAAACATCCTTTGTGTTTACAAGATCCGATCTTCCATACTCTTATGTTTTAGAGATCTTATTGTTTGCACCATAAGAGTTGTTCATCTATGTTGAACAAAAGTTTTGTTGGGTTTTGCAGTGAAGAAACGATGGACTTCGTGTTTCGATTCCATAGACATTTTCAAAGCTACATCGGTAGACATCGAGGTACTCGTGCATGCGTGTACTGTAGATGAGCATCGTAGAAGTATTTTTGCGTGGGCACTATGGAGGAGAGGTTAAAGAGAAGAAGAGCATCAAGGTTTGTGGGGATCGAGTCGTTGAGTAAGTATACTGTCTGTCTTTGTAAAACCGTATCATAGTGATTATCTAGCTTAGGACGTTCAAGGGTTTTTACCTTAGTGGTTTCCTCGTACATCCGGAGTTGTGAACTTTACTTTATTTTACTTTCTTTAATCACCTAGATGAATGTTTAGGATTAAATAAGATAAAATTGGTTTAACGTAAAATCGATTCACATAACTTGGTGCATAATTGGAATTCCTAATAAGTTTGTTTTTTGGAAACATTGGACTTTCTTAAAATACAACTTTGTTGATTAAAAAGGGACCTACATTTGTCATTTGGAAAAAGTGTATGAGTTAACAATGATAATACAAGAGGCTATGCATCGAATGTATATTCATTATCAAATGTTTAATAATACGAGTTCTCATATGAAGAACGCTAAATCTTCAAATGAAATGGAAGTTTAATCCTTGGAAGGTGATAATGGTGAACAAGTTATATCCCTATAGTCGGAGTTTTTAAAACATTTGGAAGAATGAGAAAGTGTAGATTCAAAGTTCGAAATTGATAGTTATTTTGATGAAGGGGTGGCAGAGGTTGGGCCAAATTTTGACATATTAGCATGGTGGAGATTGAATAGTTGTAGGTATCAAACACTCACTCTATTGGCACGTGATGTTTATTTATTCATGTTTCCACCGTTGCTTCGGATTTGGCCTTTAGCACGAGGGATGGCGGCCATGTCCTTGACCAATCCCGTAGTTACCTATCCCTTAAGATAGCAAAGTGCTTAATTTGCGAACAAGATTAGCTTTGCGCATCACCACTACAACTAGAAGTTGATATGCAATTGGATGAAATGTCGGTCTAGAATCCGATGATTGTTATTACAAATAATCCTCTTTTTGTTTTTCTTACTAACATGTAAAAAATATTTTATTTAACTCACTTATTAATATGTAAAAATCTGTTATTTGCAGTCATCACTGAAGATACCGAACTCGTAACAATTTTATCTAGTACACCCTTGTTGACTTGAGGTAAAATAGCCCTAAATCTCCTATTAAATTTGTCCTAAGTATTAAGAAAGTACGTCCGTGTATGAAATTGTCCTAATATGATTATTTTTCTGTTTTCTTATGTTGAACTATTGCAATCAATATTCCTGTATTTGATTATATAGAGAGACAATAGGGAAGAAAAGGTATTTTCATGTTTTGACCCCATACCATATACATATATATTGTTGTTTCAGACATTTTTAAGGAATTTAGTGACAGAAACCCTACTCATGTTGAACGATCCATTACATTTGTTAACACATTTTAATACAATCCTATTTTTTTTTAAATATGTCTATCTAATTTTTAAGACACCCCTATTTTTAACCTCTGCTCATATTGTCCTTTACTGTCCAATTTTTAGGACATACCCTTTTTAAGTAAGCCCCTTTGAAATCTGTGTTGTCCCTTATTATCCTATTTTTTTCATTTTTACGTTTCACGCGTACTGTTTCGCTTTAGATCCTTTGTTGTCCTAATTTTTTCCCTTTTTTGTGTAGTAACAGTTCACGGATTGGTATTGGATAAGATGTATCTCCGATTATGCTTCAATCACTATGTTGTTAGAATATTCTGTTTAATTTCATGTATTTTATTCTAGAATGTTGGGATATTCTATTTAATTTAATTTATTTTAGTTTATTTAATTTCATTTATTTTAGTTTATTTAATTTCATGTATTTTAGTCTATTTAATTTCATGATTCAATCACAAATCAACAGGAACCGAAAACTAACCAAAACCAAATAGAGAACCATCGCTTCGATTCTATATAAATTTCGATTTGGTTCCAAAACTAGAGAACTGAACCATTTCGGTTCTGGTTCTGGTTTTGGTTTTGCTTTTGGTTCTATAGTGGAACCGAACAAACTCGAACCATGCACAACCCTAGTTTATTCAGTTTACATTATTTATGACTATTCTCGATCAGCTCGACTGTTATTTTATTTGGTATAAATTTATGTTAGTTATATTTATTTGTTTGTTAGGATAGTGTTGCTAAGAATGAAATCATATTTAATTCCTATTTCATTTTAAGAAAGGCTTGATCAACCGGTATTATAATAGGCGAGATATCACAGTTGGTATCAGAGCATCAGGTTCTAGTGTCCTTAGGATCTGTGCGGATTTACTACATTATTAGCATTGCGTTCCTTTGATATAGAGCCCTATGTTTAGGACTGTTGCTTTTATATTGTGCATTTTCTTTCTACTGCTACTGTTATATATTTAAGTGGAATCTCATACAATTTTTTTTTGTTTGAGTTTACAAATAACATGAGAGGAAGACTAGGGCATCAAGAAGAGTTGCAAAGAGGGAGGCTAAACCGTAGCCGCAGGACGCCCAAGAGACTGTGACCGTAGCAGAGGTCACTACCATAATAGCGCAGGTAGTTAACGCTTCCCTGGAAGCCTTGGCGTCGAACCTGCCCCAAGCACATCCACTAGTGGTAGTACCGGTAAAAACTCACACTCTGTTATCGGTGTGGGAGTTAGTTAGAGAGGCCTTTCAAAAGGGCCATCCACTAGAGTTTCAGGGGAGTGCAAATATGGTTATAGTGAGCCAAAGGAAGAAAAATATTTATAGGCAACTTCGTATAGTTGAGTGTAGTGACACTCAGAAGAAGTCACTAGATACTTTTAAGATATTTGGAGGATCTTTGTAGTGGTGGGAGTTAGTCAGCATGCTAGAGGAGAGGGATATTCTGACTATTCAGGATTTTGGGGGCAGTTTGATCGTAAGTTTTGTCCGTTAGTAGTACAGACTGAGATGAGGATGATATTTCTAGACCTCACACAGGAATACGTGATAGTGGCCGAGTACGAGGAGGGGTTGTCTAGAAAAATGTATACCAAATGTGGTTATAACACGGATGAGAAGAGAATTTTAAAGTTCATGGACGGGATCATGTGGAGAATTCGTCAACATATGTTGGGTAACCCAACATTGAGGACTTACACTGATGTCATTAACACCGCTACACTACCAGCAATATCTCTCCAATTTGAGGGGGGCAAAAAGGTCAAGCGAGTCGATCCAACAACGCAAGAATGGGGGTAGCGACGCTAAAGAGGTGTCGTAAAAGTAAGGCAAGCAGCAGGAGTAGGGTTCCCAGCATAGGAACTCTGCTAAGAGGTCCAGGTTGGGTAATAGTGGGTACATGCAGGCCCATTAGGGCCAACAATGTGCTCCTCAGGGTCAGAATCGCCAGGGAAAACAGACTAAAGGCCATCAAGACTTGGGATATCAGGGCTAGCAGGGCTAGCGACTAGGGAATCCTCTTCAAGGATAGTAGGGCCATAGGCTGGAAGACTTTGCAGGGAGGTGTTTCATATGTGGGGAGTAGGGCCACATGCAGTGTGCTTGCTCGAATAGAGATAGGGGTCAGCAGCAAGACACCCATAGGGGCAGTGCCTTCCATAACTATCGACCCCACCTGTAGATCCATCAGTGCTACCTCAGTAGGGGAAACTACAGTTTGGGCATGTTTATAATGTCCATAAGCCAATTATTCCACCAACGTCGCCAGTAGTTGAGGGTATGTTTCCTATTCATGAACACATTAGATGAGTATTATTTGACACTTGAGCGTAAGATTTTATTTGTTATCACTATATTCGCACGAGAGATGGGCTTAATGGATACGACGTCTGATATTATTATGACCGTAGATTCACCATTGGGTATCGGGTCTCTATTCGTTACATCTTCAGGGGAATGGGTCTGGACATTGGGAAGTTATGTTTGGTAGCGTATTTGCTCATTTTGGAGATGTATGAGTATGACGTTATGCTGGGGATAAATTGGTTAGTGATGTATAGAGCGTTGGTTGACTGTTGTATTAGGACTATCATGTTTTCTATTCCAGGACAGAATATATTTCTTGTGGTGATGCCTCATCCCAAGGGCGGGTCGATTATGCATTTATATTACAACAAAGAGGATACTTAGGAGGGTATTATCATCTCGTTAAATTTTATCCCTATGGTTAGGGAATTTTCTAATGTATTTCAGGATATATTGGGGTTGTTACCGAGTTAGGAGATTGAATTTGTAATAGACTTAGCACCGATGACTAGGCTGATAGCGCGCGCGCCATATCATATGGCTCCATTAGAGATGAAAGAATTGAGAGATCGAATTCAACAGCTTTTTAAGGTAGGGATTTAACCATAGGATTACCTCCCTTTGGAGCACTCCAATACTATTTTTAATAAGAAATATGGGTTATTGAGGTATTGACTACCCGGAGTTGAACAAGATCACGACTCGAAACAAGTATATGTTACTGCGTATCAATGACTTGTTCGATCAACTGAGAAGAGAAGCCTACTTCTCGAAGATTTATTTAAGATTAAGTTAACATTAGTTACATATGAAGGAGGAGGACGTCCCCAAGACCACATTCTTAATGAGATACGAGTATTGTGAGTTTATGGTTATGCCGTTTAGGATAACCAACCCACTGACAGTTTTTATAGATCTCATAAATAGAGTGTTCATGAATTTCTTAAATTAACTTTTCATTATCATCATGGATGACATCCTGAGTTATTTTTGGACAAATATCGAGCACGCAAAGCATTTGTAAATGGTTCTTTAGACTTTGTTGGACCATCAGTCGTATGCTAAGTCGGAGAAGTGGGGATTCTAGTTACGAGAGGTGCAGTTATTGGGTCATATAGTCTCCGAGAGGGAGGTTTTGATGGATCAGAGGAAAATGTTAGCGGTAAAGGAGTGGGGCTAGCCTACAACACCGATGGAGGTTCGTAGTTTTCTAAGGTTAGGAGGTCACTACCAGAGGTTTCTTAGAGCATTCTCTAAGATTACGGGTCCTTCAATAAATTTTACTCATAAGGTCATACTGTTTGTTTGGTATAATCAATGTCACTTAACTTTTGATGAGCTAAACGGCGGGTTGACTTCAACCCCAGTGTTCGCATTGCCTAGGGGAGGAGTGGAGTACTTTGTTTTTATCGATACATCCCTATAGAGACTTGGAGGAGTTTTACAATAGGAGGAGCGTGTTATAATGTTTTTATCTCGCAAGCTTAAGACCCACGAGAAGAACTACCCGATGAACGAATTAAAGTTAAAAGACGTTGCCTTTGCCTTGAGGATTTGGAGGCATTATTTATTGGGGGAAAAGTTTCGGTTGTTTATGGATTATAGATCACCACAATATCTTTTCATGCTTAAGGAGCAGAATATGAGGCAGCATAGGTGGCTTAAATTCGTGAAGGACTACCAGTTTGATATTCAGTACCATCCGTGAAAGCCTAACGTGGTGGTAGATCCATTAAACCCTAAGCTTGAGGGATAGTTGGCAACAGTCTGGAAAGAGAAGTAAGATGAGCTTTGTCAGGGGGAGAAGATAATTAGGGCTTATATAGCAGTAATGACCATTACACTCGAGATCATTTTAAGGGTTGTGAAGGCACAAACAGGGGATCCTTCTTATCAGGAGAAGATACGAAAGTTATTTGAAGACGGTACAGAGTCTTACTTAGTTAGTTTTGACGGTGTCTTATGATTTAGCTGGAGATTAATTATCCTAAATGATAAGGACCTACGACACACAGTCATTGAGGAGTCGCATGGGTCACGATTCTCAATTCGTCTAGGGGGAATAAGATGGACCAAGATATGAGGAGGCGAAATTGGTGGGTCAGTACAAAGCGTACATAGTAATGTTTGTCTCCAGTTGCACCACTTCCTAGATGGTGAAGGTTGATCATCAGAGACTAGTCGGGGTTTTGAAACCATTGTAGATTTTGGTGTGGAAATAGGAGAATATATCAGTGGATTTTATCATGGGGTTACCAATGTTATAGAGGGGTCATGATTCCATTTGGATTATTGTGGACTATTTGACTAAGGTAACCCATTTCTTACCTGTTCGGGTTAACTATATGACATAGTTGTATGCCCAATTTTTCATCGCAGGGATAATGATAGTAACGGATTCCCGCTCAACATTATTTTAGACCAGGATATGATCTTTATGTCCCACTTCTATCAGAGTTTTCAGGAGGCGATGAGGATGGAGTTGTGTTTGAGCACATCGTATCACCTGCAGACCGATTGGCAGACGGAGAGGGTGAATCAAATGCTAGAGAATATGTTAAGAATGTGTATTTTGGATTTTAATGGCAATTAGAAGCAGTATCCACCGTTATTAGAGTTTACGTATAATAACTCGTACCAGTTTACTATTAGCATGGAGCCTTTCGAGGCTTTATACGGGAGACCTTGTTATTCTCCCTCGTGTTGGTTAGAAGACAACAAGCTTCTTGAGCCTTACATGATTGAAGATACATCGACGAAGACTAAGATGATTAGGATTCGTATTCTAGTAGCTCACGATCATCAAAAGAGTTATGTCAATGCAAATGGCATTAAAGGAGATAGAATTGCATCTAGACATTACTGATGAGGAGAGACATGTTGCTATTTTGATCGTAGTGAGCCAAATCTTCATTTAAAGGTGGTACCATTAGTACGTGTGCAGTGGGGCATCACAATGTCGCCGAATCGACATGGCAACGTGAGGATGATATGTGAGAAAAGCATCCAGAACTCTTCATGGCAGGTACATTCGAATTCTGAGGACGAAACTCCGTTATTAGGAGGTGATAATGTAATACCTCGTACTTTTAAGAGTATTTTATCCAACATGTGCATTTAATTATTAATTTAATTGTTAAATTAAATTAGTTTCGATAAATATTAATTAACGGGTTTACGATTAACATTTATGATTAAAATTATTTACTTGCATGTAAAAATTAAATAACGATGCGAATTATTATATTATGTGATTAGAGAGTTAAAACAACGGATTTAAATATATAAGGGTGAAGCTTACTGTACGCACGTGTCGGGCCCAATTAATGAAATGGTTGAACATTTTTAGTTTGGTTACTTGTATGGCCTTTTTTATTTGACTGGTGATTTGGAATGGGTTGAAATAGTTTAAAATAGCTACATGGGGGTATAGTTGTCTAGGGGATTTTTAGACATAGAACAACCCGTATATGGGTATGTCATCTTTTTACCCTTAGGACTTAACCCAAATACGAAATTAGGGTTTAATTAAGAGGTACTTAAGGTTTAGTGCGGTGGATAGTAGCCTCATATTACCTCCGCTTAGTGGAGATTAAGGGAGAGATCAAAAGAGAAGATAAAATAAGAGAAAAGGAGATAAAGAAAGCTTGGAGAAGACAGGAAGGGCCATCTTCGGAATCAATTCATCTAGAATGTGTCAAGCTCTGAATTTAATCCATCAAGGCAAGTGTTTACTTTCTTTAGATTTGCTTTTCTGCAGTTAATTATGTCCATAGTTAATTAATTATTAATCTGGAAATTAAGGATGTAATCACGGGGAATAATCAAGAGGTTTGATTTGTGTTTAATGTGATTGGGTATTAATATGGATGAAATTCGTGATTTAAATCTGGAAATTTGAATATGATAATGATGAACGTTGATAGGAGTTAAATCAATGGGTTTTAAAGTTTCATTAATTTTAGATTGAGTGAATTGAATTAATGATTAGGAATCCTTGAGATTAAATGTTGGATTCGGGTTTAGATCCGATTTAAAATAAATCTGAGATGTTTATATATGTATTTAGGATCTTAATTTATCATTTTTGGAGGTTTAAGACCTTCGTTGATGGGTTTGGGAGATGAAATCTTGAGATTGAAGACGAATGTCAGCCCATCAAATTGAACCGGTTCACCAGGGGACCAAATCGGTTCACTAGAACAAATCGGTTCAGTCTACCTGCGAACCAATTCATATTTTTGGCCTATCTAGAAATTTCATTTCACGTTATTTTGACCGGTTAGTGTTGGATAAATAGGCGTATGGATTCCCAGAATAGATTGCGATTACCTGGGAATATTATCAGGGTGTTGGTACATTTTTTTAGGCCAACCACTAGTTATATTAGAGTGAGACGAATCGATTAACAAGTGAGTGAACACTAAATCGAAAATCAGGAAGTCGGTTCAAACCTTGGGATTGGTTTGGAACATACCTACTTGGTAGTACTATCGATAGGAGGTTGCGCGTAGTGGTCAATTCACCCTGGCATTGATCAACATGTGTTTGATTGATTCCCAAGGTCGCAATACTGTTGCATGGCCACTATCCATGTGTGAGGCTAGGTATTAGTTTGGAGATTGGTTTGGTGCGATGTGTTATGGTTGAGACCCCCAAACATATGTTTATGATCGCCTCTATTGTTTGTGTTTACAATTTGGGTTCGGTGGTGAGATTTTGACCTAATGGCCCCATTGTAGTATGTGGTAGGGGTGGCCGTGGGCCGGGCCTGGGCAGGCCCGGTCGGGCTCGGGCCGGGCTTGAAAAATTAACGGCTATCCCAAGCCCGCTCGGGCCCAGATCGGGCCTTATTATGTAATCCCAAGCCCGCCCAGATTTGAAAGCTCTTTACCCAGGCCCGCCCGATCGGACCATATTATATTAATTAAAAGATTTAAAAAAAAATTAAAATAGCTATTTTTTTATTTAAAGACCAATTTTTTAATTTAAAATCTGTTTTAAACTCCATATATAAAGTTTCCCACTCTACATGAAAAGACTTGGTATACGTTTTTATATTTATAAAAGTTCCCCCCCCCCCTCCACATATATATAAATATATATATATATATTAATATTATATATATATTTTTCGGGCCTCGGGCCGGGCCGGGCCTCATCGGGCTTAAGAACTCATGCCCAAGCCCGCCCAAAAAAAAATTGGGCCTATAAAATTTTTCCAAGCCCGCTTTGCGGGCCTATTCACCTTACCCAAGCCCTATTTTTTTATTAAGCGGGTTGGGCGGGCTTAGCGGGCCTCGGGCCTATGGCCACCCCTAGTATGTGGTATGCCTGGAGTCTGATAGCACACGAAGGATGCATCCACGAGATACTGTTCTGGGGATGTGGTATATATGTATATAGTGAGTGATATATATGTAGGTGTATATGATATAGTTATGTAAATGTCTATTTAAAGCACGTGTGTAGCCATCTAATACCTATGAAACTATACCTAATCAAAGTAGTGCATATTAGTTAGTGGCGATTATTAGAAGGATGGGCTATGTTACCAGTTATTGTCCTAGTTATGTTGGGTATCATGTTTAGGGTAATGAAATGAGTGTGTTAGGTGTGCACTGTAGATGAAAGGTAAGTAAAGGTATCAAGTGAGTGCGATTAGAAAATTAATTATGAAGGTAATACACTGCACCTTTACATTTACGACATTTAACTACTTGCATACATTTTTCAAATGTTTTTCGAGTTTTGACTCGCTGGCAAATATTTTTTTTTAAAACCTCAGGTATTCAGCAGCAGAGACCGCATTGTTAGCCTCTTCTTCATGTCATTGCGTGCATTAGTTGAGGATGCTACGAGATTTGATTGTAGCTGCCTCAGTTCATTCTTTCTTGATAAGATTCAATTTTAGTATTTCCTTTTGGGTGTGTTTCCCGTAGATGGATATGACATTACTTTTGAGTCAAATATTTCCTACTATTTCTCGATAAAATGTCTATGTTGATATTATTTGTGGTAACCTATGATTTATTGGTTTACATTATTTATGACTATTATCTTCTCAATTTGTCTGTCATTTTATTTGGTAGATATATAAGTTGGTTGTATTTACTTGTACGACAGTGATAATGATATTGTATTTAATTCACGTTTATTTTAATAAAGGCTTAATCAACCTGTATTAGAATAGGCAGGGTGTCACACCCAACTCTCTATCTCTCATAAAACACATACACAAACATGAACATGGACATGTTTTCTCATACTTTCTTACTTACACATATACAAGTTCTCTTGACCTATCCCCCTCTCTCACACACACATTTTGTAATAACCCGTATTATATATATATATATATATATATATATATATATAATAATAATAATAATAATAATAATAATAATAATAATAATAATAATAAAGTAAGAAACTTATGTATGTCATAAGCTTCAACAATGATGTCATTTATTAGAATTTTTCCTACACTTCCTATTTTACCCTTTATTTTTTTTTATTTCCCCCTCTTTTTAGACACTTTAATTTATTTCCCCCTTTTTTCAAAATTCAAAAATGGGGATAAAATTGTATTTAACCCATTTTGATGTCTCTCTCATAAGGAGCAGGTGTGTATCACTGTTTCATAAAAGGACATCCGTTCCAAACCCACCTCTCAGTCATATTCCCTTGCTCTCCATCAACCACATCTCAACAAGGCTGTCGCACACTACTTCCGCCACACAACGACCAGGTAGTATCTGTTCAATGAAATTGGGGTTTTTAAAACCCTAAAATAAGATCTAACAAATATTTGTTTTTATACTGCAACTATCTCACATTTGGTTGTCGACATATCAGAGCCCCAAAGACATTCCAAGCGTTCTAAAGATTCTCACATTTAAGGTATCATTAATATATTAATATATGTAATGCTCTGTTTTTTTTTTTTTTTTTTGCATGTTTCAACATTGTTGAACTAAATCGGCACCACCCAGAGAGAAAATGTCGTTACCGGCACAACCCAAATAACACTGGGCATAAAACTCGTTAAAACCAAAATGGTCACGGGAAATCAAATAACATTGGGCACAGTGATGCCGATTTAGAACCAGCAATCGCAAACCCGTTCGTACCCTTTCTTCATACGCCGAAAACTGGCCACGGTGATGAGCAACAAAGTTCAGCCACACCCCAAAATGGAGGTCCCGAGTCGAACACCACATGGTCAAAGAGGAAGGGTGTTCAAGGCATGGCGATTGGGGTTGGTAATCAACCCCACTCTCACCTGTGCAAAGCCCTACTGTCAACGTCGATCACCAGAAGATCAGGCTCATTACAAGTTGACGGAACGTGAGAGGAGACACCAAGAATGAGTCAAAATCCCAACCCACATCTGACATGAAGTAGTAGAAGCTGATATTACCCAGTTTAGGAAAACCCAACATCATAGTATGAGGGGTTTAGGAACAGAAAAGGTAGAAGGAGTAGAAGCGTAGGATACGCACTCCGCTACTGACAAGTACTTCTATGCTAGAGCGGCTGATATGGACCCACAATATGCGTATGACAGACCACCGTACGCTTATATAGAAGCTGATATTATCATCGTTTAATATATCCACTGATCTGTATTTAAAAAAATACTTACCGAACTCTCTTTACCAAAACCAACCCGAATGCTCCATTCACATATCCACACAATTCTACAACAATTGTTAAAATCACTTTTGGGTAATAATTTTTCTGTTTTTTTTTTCAAAATCAGTTTTATTTCTTTTTTTAGGTAATTTTTTTTAATAAAATCAGTTTTATTAAAAAGTTGTTTGCCTTAAATCTGTATTTTTTTATATAAAAAAGTACTTTTATAAAAAAAAAGGAACACATACATGACTAAATTAAAATAACACGAAAATAATTTTTTTTTTGTTAAAATCGGCTTTAACACTTTTTTGGGGTATTTTTTTTATTAATAAAATCAGTTTTATGTCCTATCTAATGTGTTTGTTTTAAATATGTATTTTTTATATTAAAAAATGTATATAAAAAAAAGGAACACGGACATGACTAAATTAAAATAACACGAACATAATTTTTTTTGGATCAAATATCAAAGTCCCTCAAAGATTTTTTAATACACATTTAGTCCAAGTCTTTTATTTTGTATCAAAAAGTTCTTATTTTCTTATCTTTAAAGGTCCGCGTCAGCGGCATGTTAAAGCCTTTTTGGCATGGCGAAGGACTTTTTGGTACAAAATAAAAATGCTTGGACTAAACGTGTATTAAAAAAAGTTCGAGGGACTATTTGATATATGCCCCATTTTTTTTTGTTATAATGTGCTTTAACACTTTTTGGGGGGTATTTTTTTTTTATAAAATCAGTTTTATGTCCTATCTAATGTGTTTGCTTTAAATCTGTATTTTTTATATAAAAAAGTGTTTTAAAAAAAAAAAGGAACACGAACATGAGTAAATTAAAATAACACGAACATAATTGTTTTTTGTTGTTAAAATCAGCTTTAACACTTTTTTTTGGGTATTTTTTTTGTTAAAATCATTTTTATGTCATTTCTAATGTGTTTGTTTTAAATTTGTATTTTTTTTATATAAAAAAGTGTTTCTATAAAAAAAAAAAGGAACACGAACATGACTAAATTAAAATAACACAAACATAATTTTTTGTTGTTGTTAAAATCAGCTTTAACACTTATTTTTGAGTATTTTTTTTTTAAATCAGTTTATGTCCTATCTAAAGTGTTTGTTTTAAATCTGTATTTTTTATATAAAAAAGTGTTTATTATATAAAAAAAAAAGGAACACGAACATGACTAAATTAAAATAACACGAACATATTTTTTTTTGTTATAATAAGCTTTAACACTTTTTTTGGGGTATTTTTTTTATAAAATCAGTTTTATGTCAAATCTAATGTGTTTGCTTTAAATTTGTATTTTTTTATATAAAAAAGTGTTTTTATAAAAAAAAAGGGAACACGAACATGACTAAATCAAAATGACACGAACATAATTTTTTTTGTTGTTAAAATCAGCTTTAACACTTTTTTGGGTATTTTTTTTGTTAAAATCAATTTTATGTCCTATCTAATGTGTTTGATTTAAATTTGTATTTTTTATATAAAAAAATGTTTATATAAAAAAAGGAACACGAACATGACTAAATTAAAATAACACGAACATAATTTTTTTTCGTTATAATCAACTTTTAACACTTTTTGGGGTATTTTTTTTTATAAAATTAGTTTTATGTCTTATCTAATGTCAATTAAATTATGTTAGATAAGACACGATACGAGTTTTTTTTTTATAAAATCAATTTTAATAAATAAAAAAATAATATGTTTAATTTGATATCTTAGATTCGTGATTGATTCGCACAACTGGCGCATACCCATATTCAACAAATGATGTTAGTCCGAGAATGTAGGTTTGCGCCGGCAGCATTAATCAATCGTGAATCTAAGACATCAAATTAAACAGTTTTTTTTAATTAAAATTAAAACAAATATTTTTTTATAAATAAAAAATTTATGTTTACTACAGTAAATGTTATTTTCCGGTGAACAAAGTATATTTTATTGTCTTTGTAATATTAATACAGTAAATCTTAATGTCTGTGAAAATTGTTAGTCTGCACCTTATTATTTTAGAATATACTCTCGCATTTAGTTAATAATAAATTAATAGTAGATAACTATATATCAAGTTATGTGGTTAATACTTAAACACTAGAATGCGTTAATAATTTGATGAATTAGAACTTAAACATTATTGAAGTCATAGTCATATTGGTTCATATAATCAGGCTTGAGATTTGTATCGTAGTCGTGACATTATCGAAGGCTATTTCAATTGACTAACTATATTTTTTATTTTTTATCAGGTCCAATTTTGAAAACAACGGACAATCATTAGAGTGGAACGCATGTGACAACCTCAATTTATATATATGTGATTTTTTAAAGAATTTTGTTTCATTAAAGTATTTGTATGATGAATTTGGACTTTTTGAATGTTGTATGATTGGTTGTTAGCAAGGTGGATAATCCAATAAACAAATGATATTACGTGAAATGTTTTTTTATTCAAAATATGAATTCGTTTGATGAATATTATATATTTCACGTTATATGTTAGTTTATTTGATAAATTTAAGCTTTTTGAATGCTGTTGGACTATTTGTTAAGCAGGTGGATAGTTTTATAAACAAAGGATATAATTATTAATTTTTTTTTTAAATTACAGTTTGTTTTGTTGGGGAATTTTTTTTTTCCTTTTTGAAATTTTTGCCGCTTCGCGATTATGTAATTTGAAAATTTTCAGCGTGCCTTCAGGTATGGGCATACCCTAGTATATATATATATATATATAGATAAGTAAAGTCTTAAAAATTTAATTCTTGAAATAATATTATTTTTTTTAAAATAAGTTAGCAAATAAATAACAACTTTTAAATCATTAAGTATCGAATATATTTTCCCGACAAATTCATGACACGTGTGAGTACCGTTATTTTTAATACCAAGTTACTTTAAAACTAAAACTCAAATATAAGCTAAAATAAAAAATAATGTTTGGCGTGTCGAAACTTAAGGGGTTCAAAGTTTAAATTTCTAAAAATAAAACTTATGGGATGAAACTAAGAATACCCTACACTTGAACTTAACACATCTCTTACTACTATAAAATGCAAAACAAGGCATTAAGACTCCTCTCCAACCAACGTATCCACATCAGCAAAACATTTAAGAGTCTCAAATCCAATACTATCAACATGTCTCTCTCTCCTTCACAACATTAATACACCCATTCTTTCATGTATATTCACGCACCATCTACTATCTACTATCCTCTCTATTTCTTTTGCCCAACTTTCTCTCTCTTATTAAAGAGATACATCGGACCCCATATCTTCATCTTAGTCGGTTCATTTCTCCATCCATTATACTTCATGCCTTTTTATTTTCCATGTATCTTATAAATTGGATTTCGGGGAAAACGAATCACATCCCAACCTCAATATCCTTTTTCTTTTTTGCCTTTTACATTTCCCATCCCATCGCCTCTCCAAGCACCCTTCAACCCCCTCACCATCTACACATGCACCCTTCATCTTACTATCCATCACAGATGCATTGCATACGGTGGTCTCCGCCTAAAAATAACAATAAGGAGTGATGCTCGATAAAATGTCAAATGATTTTGATAGCCAAAGCAGGGGGTTTAAACTCAAGCAACGACAACTGAAAGCAAGGTTTGGGTTATTGGGCATCTCTTTCTCTCTCTTTCGAAGATGGATGAATATCTATATGTATGTATCTATTTTTATATATGGATTGACTAATCTCATTCTTTGTCAGGATTGAATTTTTAAGTTTCAGTTTAAATCTCAATCTTTGTATATCTGTGTTGAATTTTTTTTCTTCTGATTATTTGCTTCAAGGTATGTCTAATTTTTTTTTTCTGATTATTTGTTCGACCTTGGTTTGGTGATGTCGGCGGCCACTCAATCTTGTTGATTTGATTTGGGTTATGATAAATCGAAGCAGCAAATGGGTACCCGCCTCCAGAAATAAATATTTGAAGATGAAACATTTTACATTTAATTTGCAGCATATAATTTTCCTCAAAGGAATAAAGGGCAGGTCCTTAAACAATTCCCACAAGAAAAAAAGTATAAATCGTTTTGTTCTTGTGATCAAAGAAACCCAGATCACAAAGAAGTAAATTTGTGAAGCTTCTTTTTCACTTTATTGTGAATAACCTCTTTTTATGTCTTTTGTTTCCTTTTGCGATGGTAAAGACTGCTAAAGAGATACTATATGCCTTTAAGACAACTTTTGATCCAGGGTTTTCCTATATGTTTTTTTTGTGGTGTATGGTGGTTATTTAGGACTCAGAATAGTTGGGTGAAGACAAGATGTTAATGGATTTGTGAGTTGACTTTTGTCTGCAAAATATGGCTTTTGCTATAGTTTAATAGTTTTATATGTTTAATGTCCCATTTGTGGTGGAAGTAATAACAATAAAAGGTTATTATAAAAAATTTCTTTTGGTAAATAAACTATATATTTAAGTGTTTGATTTATGCCTTTTTTTCTTTATTGTTTAATAATTTTTACATATATTTACAAAGATGATTTTCACTTGAATGTGGGATGTGATTTGAATAGTATTTTATCAAGTATGACATGCTATCTGAATTGTGTATGAGAGATGATTGTAGGACCCATTTCCACGACATTTTAAACTTTGTTGTACATTAGAATTTGACACTTTTGAATCACAATGATGTCTTAGACTATCAAATTTAAAATGGAAGTAAAAATTAGTGTGTACATGTTTCTGTGTACCAAGTCATTAAAACTTTTTTATAGTCATGTTTCGTTTGTTATTATTTTGTAACCCAACATTATTGTTTGAATTTAAAAAAAAAAGAATCTACCCAAATTACTGCAAACACCCTCATTTATGAGAGAGGATGAGATATTTCAAAAGGTGAAAATTGGACATCATAACAATATGTGAAGTTGGGAAACTCTGTCTTCCCTCACAGACGGTCAACATTTTGAGCCTACATGTTATGCAAATCTTGGGTTTTAAGTTCTTAAATTTGGATATTGGTCATGTGGCTATAGGGTTAATATTTGAATGAGGTTCCAAAAGGTATTATTTCGTGGTTATTGTTGCTTTATTTTGTGTTATGGTTATTTTTATTTAAGAAAATGTTCCAATGCTCTATTTGTAGTGTATGATAGGTTTGTATTTCTTAAATAAATTCATTTTAGTTTTTCTAATATTTTCTTTATTGTGATGTCAGGTACATAAAAATTGGATCCTCCTTCATCCTAAGCTTTTCTAAAGAGCCACCACAAATAAGAGGGAGAGTAACTAAGTTTTTACGGGTTAATGTCGCGAAGGTTGATTGAATCGCAAGGTTTTCGATTGTTAACATTGAGTAAGGAAGTTTAAAACTTACCCACTTGGTGTTCCATGCGAGATCTTAGATAAATTCTAAGATTCCTTTTGGTCGAGCTTGCATCTTGAACAGACATGGTGTAGATATGTTTTATCTAATAATACAACCGTAGAAAATAGGCTTAAGTTGGAATTTCATAAAATTTTAAACCTTTTAATTTTTAACTCGACAAAATTTGTCTTTCATTGTTGGTTTTTAATGATTTCCGTTTTCATTCATGTTCATGACTTCGCTTCATTGTATTTTTTAACACTGTAATATATATTTAGATTTCATATATGTGGTTTCTCAATGTGGATTGTTCATTACTCAATAAACCATAATAGCAATTTTTAATTTGTCATGCCACAAACACAGTTACACTAGATTAAATAAATAACATTATTCTTCAGTAATAAATATTTGCACAACAATAAAAATGATATTAAGACATCACCTGAGTTTATTCATGGCAAGAAATTGATTTGTACAAGTATGTCAGCTTATGTATTTACACAATTATATATATATATATATATAGACACACACACACACACACACACATATATATATATATATACATATATATATATATATATATATATATACATATATATATATATACATATATATATATACATATATATATATACATATATATATATACATATATATATATATATATATAAGAGTTAATATCTAAAACTATATATAAAAAATGTTATTACTCATGCGAACCCGCCCAATCTTATGTATATATATAGTGGGAGAGGCCAATACGTTATTTGTAATGGTACAGGTTACTGAGCAAAAATACTCTAAATTTTTAATCTATTTCATAATTTCATTTATCAATTCTTGGAATTGGCAATGGCAACGTTTATTTTGAATTCGCTAACGTATGTCTCGCGCATCGCGCGAGTTTCCAACTAGTATCCTCCCAATTACGGATAAAGAAAAAAAACTACACACTACCTCTTACAACCACAAATCCAAATAACACATACCCAACCTTATCTTCCCCACCATCCTATCCATATGTGTAACCTTACTTCTTCTCATATATGTATATATATATATATATATATATATATATAGAGAGAGAGAGAGAGAGAGAGAGAGAGAGAGAGAGAGGTTTTAAAAACAACCATGGTGTTTTATGGGTAGATGGGTTTTACAGTTATGCAGTTTTTGTTTTTAAACAGTTATGGAGTTCTCCTTTAAAACAATTAGGGAGATGGAATGTGTGTGTGTTGGTTGGTTTAAAAAGGAACACACTATGTATAATATGTATAATGCGTGTGTGTTATAAGGAATGAAAGTAAAACTGAGTTTAAATCGCGAGAAGGTCAAATTATTAATCATAGTTTTTTTTACGTCATTTAAATGTACCCGGAGAAGAATACTGTTAATTTAGAAGCTGGCGATGAATTTAAAAAATACACGCAAAAAGGGCGAGTTTTGTCATCTTCAAAAATTCATTTCTTTTAAAGTGTCGCTAAAAACAATACGCGAAACGTACCTTTGGATTCACAACGTCAAAACGAATATTTTAGTGTATAAATATTTTTTAATTGGTACTTTTTTAATGATGCTAAAATTAGACCATTGTGTCAATTACGGACCCCGAATACTAGTTAAATTTACCATTTTATTATGTAACGCTTGTACTATAATTTTTCTATAATACCTAACTTGTTTTTATTATAAACCACAATACGCATTTATAAAACATTATTTTATTTTCCCAAAAATTATTCTAATGAATTATATCATTTTACAAGAACTAGGAGTTCGATCCTAAAATAAATTCTATGTACATATGAATTCAGTATTCGAATATCCAAGTTAGTTTAGTCAATTTCGAACTGAAATACGAATACGAAAAACTTTTATCACAATATAGACTGGTAAATATTTGTTTTGTGATTATCTATAGTAACCTTTACTTGAAATCATAGCCAAAGGCATCAAATGCAATTTGTACCAAACCAGTCAAAATCCCACAAAATTATGGTAGATGATTTTGTATTCGATATTATTTCTCACAATGATTTTGATTACACCAATTGTTGATATTACGATGTGATAGTCCAAGTTAATCTTATTATCATTTATAAACTCATTTGAGTAGTTCAAACATTTACGTATAATTGATTCTGATTTTAAAACCCTATGTTGATTTTATGCAATGATACCATTTAATCTGATTCATTGAACTTGTTCTATTATAGCATAGATTAACATCAGAGAATTATCTATCGTTATAACCACGATTGTATTATTTGGACAGTAGGACTCATATGTTGAGGGCCTAGTTTTTTTGCTTACCATATGGAATGCCTCTCTTAGTATTAGCTTAGCACGGTTACTTTATGTCCAAAGTTTTTGGATTCATTATCTCCAATTATTTGGATTGATTTGTTGTGTGTATGTATATTGCCCTAAAGCCTTTAAGCAGATAATTATGGGTTATTTGTTTAGAAACCATCCACAACCTTTAACCTATTCTATCCTTGATATTTCTAATTGTAGAAATATCATCATGTATTATTGTTCTCATCTCAGTTAAATATTGAATCCAACTTCATATGTACTCATGATGTTACTAATCTTCAAAAACTATTTTTTCCTTTATTATAGAAGAAGAATCATCTACTGGCCAAAGTTTTCTTATTCCTTCCTTTTCAGTTATTTTAAACAGGTACCTATAGGCAATGATGAACATTTCAGAATCAGTTAACACATAAAGGCAAAGAGAGGTCTCATTAGAAGAGAGGAAGCGTAGCTCAACAGAAGAAATGCATATGTACAGAAGTTTGTTATAAGAATGAATTCTTAGAGTACAGTCGTAAAACATTTGAGTATCAATAAATGCCTCAGTTATTCTAGTATTCAGGCTTATTTATGATTAAAATTTTTTAAGATAAAACCTCATGCTCGGAAAATCGGGATGTGACACACTTGTGCACACACACCACATTTATTTCTCTCTCTAACTCTCTCTCTCTATCTCTTTATATCTCTTTCTCACCCCCCACTCGCGATATCTCACTCCCCCAACACTTTAAATCTCTCTCTCATCTACACTAAAACACATACAAATCAACATACACTATCTCGCACATACCCAAACACATATAACACACTTACATGTGCACATAACCACTCTCTGTAATGCCAAAACTCTTTCGATCTCTCACATATACATATAATCACACGATAAAACATACTCTTTCTCTCATTCACTCACATGCACACACAGTCTCATACATAGACACAAACATATACACTCACATTTAAATATCTACTCATCATCCCACCCACACTTACTCTCTCGCTCTCTCTCACACTATCACATACAAAGTTTTTCTTTCTCTCTCTTACACATACATTTAAAAGCACACATGCACATGCTATCTTACACTCTCCCCCTCTCTTTATCTCACTCCCCTATGCACTCTCATGCACTATCTCTCCCTCAAAAACACTTATACACACATGCACACGCAATCACACATAGAGACACCCCTTCTCTTTCTCTCTCTCACCCACGCACCCACTCCCTCACACACGTTCACGCCCACACTCTGCATCACACTCCCCCACTATTCATGTATTCCCTCTTTCTATCACTGACACATGTACACAACACTCTCTCTCTCTCTCTCTCTTTCTCATAACATGTGTGAACAGACATTTGCATAGTTACTCACACCTCTTACACATGTTCTCTCTCTCATAAACACACACACCTATCCACCATCCATATACACGCCACTCTCTATCTCTCTCATTTTATCTCTCGATATCTCATACTCTCTCTCAAGCACACACTTACACATTCACCCACTCACTACCACACATTCTCTCTCACTTAGTTCTCTTTATCTTTTTCCTTGTCTATCCAACAAATAAAAACACGCATAATTACCCCTCTCTCTCTCACACACACACACAAGCACACTCCCTCACATATACACAAACACACATTCTGATAAATATATAAATACACTATCTCTCACTCAAGCACATACACTATCTCTCTCTCTCTCTCTCTTTTACACAAGCATGTGCGTGCTCTATTACACTCCATCTCCATGTCTCTATCCAAAGTCACACACATACACACATTCTCTTTCATACCCTCTCACAGACAAACACTTTCTTACACACATACAAGTTCACTCTCCCTCTATCTCTCATACCCCCTATACACTTGTTTATTTACTAACTCTCTCTCTCTCTCTCTCTCTCTCTCTCACACACACACACACACACACACACACACATTCACATACACGCTCTCTCCATCTCCCTCTATGTTTCACATATAGACATGTTGTATCTCTCTCTCTCTCTCTCATGCACACACACACACACAACATATACGAATACTCACACACTGTCACACACAAATAGAAAAACATATACAACCCATGTACACACAATCACTCTCTATAACATCTCCCACGCTTTCTATCTCTCACGTATACACAAAATTACATTAACAAACATACTCTCTCTCTTTCTCTCTCTCTCTCTCTCTCTCTCTCTCTCTCTCTCACGCATACACACTCACACCCACACACTCTTATACATAGATATAAACATTCTCTCTCACATTTGGACAACAACTCACACACTCTTCCACACATGCTCTTTCTCTCTCTCTCTCTCACACACACACACACATAATTCCCCTCACATGCTCTCTCTCTCTCTCTCTCTCTATATATATATATATATATATATATATAACTCCTTCTCACACACATGCACGCATACATGCTCACTCTCCCTCACTCATATACATATACACACAGAAAACTCACACAAACAACATCCTTCTCTTTCTTCGACTCTTTCTCTCTCTCACCCCAAGACACACAAAAAACACTATAAAACACATACCTTATCATATACACGTTTCATTTCTCCCCCCCCCCCCCCCCACACGCATAAAAACACACATGTACACATTTATAAAGACACATGGATGCGATATTTTATACTATCTCCCTCTCTTTATCTCACTCCCCCACATCTACACATGCTCTCTCTCTCTCTTACGCAAACAAGTATCCACCCATCCACACACGTGACGAACTCTATCTCTCTCACTTTATCCCCCTATCTCTCTCTCATACACATATACATACACACTTACCCATTCACCCATTCACCACCACACACTATCTCTCACTTGATCAATTTATTTATTTCCCTATATTTTTGCACACTTTTATCATAAACACTCTCTCTATATCATATATATATATATATCAGTCTCTCTCTCACACGCATAAAGAGATAAACACACTCTCTCTCTCATGTACATACACACTATCTCTTTCTCTTATACACATGCTTGAACGTGCTATGTCACAGTCCATCTCATTATCTCTCTCAAAACGCACACACAAATGAATGCCACACTCTCTCCCACACTCAAACACTATGTTACATATACACATACAAGTTCTCTATCCTCTTCCTCTCTCTCACACATGCATGCGTACACACACACCACATTCTTCTCTCTTTCGCTGACTCTCTCTCTCACACACTCCCTTACTAACACTTTCACACACTCCCTCCCTGTCACATACATACACACACTTTAAATCTCCCTCTCACATGCACAAAAACCTATACATAATGATACACACATATTATCTCGGGCACACATAAACATAAAAATACATACAACACGCTCATACGCAGATGCACTCTCTCACTTACTCACATGTTCCCTATTGGTATCACTGACCCACATATACAACACTCTCTCTCACACACACACACATGCTCGCACATACATTTGCACAGTTACTCATATCCCTACACATGCTCTCTCTCTCTCTCACATACACACACACACATGCACACACACCAATCCACACTTGCTCTCCATATCTCTTTCACTCACTCTTTCTCTCTCTCTCTCACACACACACACACACACACACACATTCACTCTCTCACACTAGTGTCTCTTTACCTCTTTCCCTCTCTCCTATAAACACACACACAGTGTACCTTCCTCCATCTGTCACACACAGGTACACTCCCTCACATATAAACATACACACTACCTCTCTCTCACACACACCCATAAGCACACACTCTCTCTAAATCATGCACATACACTATCACACACTTTATCTCCCTCTCTCTCTCACTCACCCATGTTGGTTCTCTATCACACTCTATCTATCTGTCTTTCTCAAAACATATAGACACACATGCACATGAACACATGGATGCTCTCTCACATCCTCTCACAGAAAAACACTTTCTTATATAAACATACAAGTACTTTATCCCTCTCTCTCACACTCCCCCACACATGCTCTCTCCATCTCCCTCTCTGTCTCACACACATTATCTTTATCTCACACATGCAAGAACATACACCCAAATACTCACACACAATATCTTGCGCACACAAAACACAAAAACACATACAACACACACATGCACACATAATCACTCTCCCTCTGACACCCACACATGCTTTCTATCTCTCACCCATATACACAATTACACAACCAAACATACTCTCTATCCCTCACACTGACCTATACTCACTCTCATATATAAACATAACCACACACTCACATTTGAACAACTACTCACACATTCCTCCTCACATGCTATTTTTCTCTCTCTCTCACATAATTCCCCATGCATGCTCTCTCTCTCTCTCTCTCACACACACACAAGTGCTCCCCCCCTCTCTCTCTCTCTCTCTCTCTCTCTCTCACTCTCATACATATCCACATAAAAAATACACAAACCATATTCATCTCTTTCTTCGACTCGTTCTCTCTCACTAAGACACAGAAACACTCTTAAGAACCTAACCTATCACATGCACATACATTTTATTCTGCACATACATTTTATTCCTTTCTCTCATACAGGGGAAAAAATATACACACTCATTTATAAATACACATGCATGAGCACTCTCACACTTTCTCCCTCTCTTTATCTTACTCCTCTATGCACTCTCACACACTTTCTCTCATAAATAATTATACACACACACACACACATGCATATGCAATCATGCAGATGCATCCTTTCTCCCTCTCTCTTTCACCCATGCACTCACTCCCTCACACACAGGCGCACTCACACTCTGCCCCATACTCTCTCACTTACTCACATATTCCCTCTTGCTATCATTAACACACATATAAAACTCTCTCTCCATCTCTCTCTCTCTCTCTCTCTCTCTCTCTCTCATACACATGCATGCACACACATTTTGTGCAGTTATTCACAAACCAAAAACATTATCTCTCTCTCTCTCTCTCTCTCACACACACACACACACACACACCTATCCACTCATCCAAACATGTGTTGTAGCCTATCTACCTATTTATCTCCATCTCCCCCTGCCACATCTACACATTCGCACACTCACCACCACACACAAACTCTCTCTCTCTCTCTCTCTCTCTCTCTCTCTCTCTCTCTCTCTCTATATATATATATATATATATATATATATATATATATAGATGTGAAATTCTTTGAACATCTAACAAAGTTTAGTACTTTGAATCAAGGTTTAGAAAATAATAATCCGACTGTTGACTCCTCAACCTTACAAGAAAATTCACAATCAATATCTTCTTCGAAAACAACGAGTGACATTGAACCGCGAAGGAGTAAAAGACAAAGAACTGAAAAAATAATTGGGCCTAACTTTGTTATTTATTTAGTTGAAGGGTATTTAAATGAGACTGAGAACAAAACTAAATTTATTCTTAATGTAGAAGATGAGCCGACCACATTTCAAGAAGCGGTAACATCTAGGGATGCTGTCTTTTGAAAAAAAGCAATTAATGATGAAATGAACTCAATTTTGTCAAATCAAACTTGGGTTATTTTCAATCTTCCCCCCGGGGCTAAACCTATTGGGTGCAAATGGATATTTAAAAGAAAATTAAATCCGGATGGTTCTATAAATAAATTTAAGGCAAGACTAGTTACTAAAGGCTATAAGAAAAAACATGGAATTGATTACTTTGATACATATGCTCCTGCTGCTCGAATCACTTCCATTAGGATATTGATATATCTTGCTTCTATCAATTTAGTTATTCATCAAATGGATGTTAAAACTGCATTTTTAAATGGTGATTTAGAAGAAGAGATTTACATGGAACAACCCAAAGGATTTGCCTTGCCTGGCCAAGAAAAGAAAGTGTGTAAACTGTTTAAATCTCTTTATAGCCTTAAACAAGCTCCTATGCAATGGTATGAGAAGTTTAATAATATTGTTATATCCCATGGATATAAAGTTAATGATGCCGACAAATGTATATATAGTAAATTTGAAAATGGTGTTGGTGTTATTATTTGCTTATATGTGGATGACATGTTAATATTTGGGTCTAATCTCAAATATGTTGAAGAAACGGTTTCTTTTATCAAAATTTGATATGAAAGATCTTGGAGAAGCTGATGTGATTTTAGGAATCAAAATTGTGAGAAAAGATAATTCTTTAGCGTTATCTCAATCTCATTATATAGAAAAAGTTCTTAAAAGATATAATCATTTTGAACTTAAGCCAGCTGCTACACCAGTGGATCCTAGTATCAAATTAATGAAAAATACTGGGCGTGCTACGGACCAACTTAAATATGCTAGTATTATTGGGAGTCTAATGTATGCCATGCATTGTACTAGACCAGACATTGCTTATGCAGTGAGTGTATTGTGTAGATTTATAAGTAATCCAGGACAATAGCACTGGAATGCAATTTCTAGGGTGCTTAGATACCTGAAGAAGACTTTGGATTATGGCTTACATTATGTAGGATATCCATCTGCTTTAGAAGGATATAGTGATTCAAGTTGGAATAATACTGAATCAAAATCCAAGTCAACTATTGGTTGGATTTTTACGCTAGGAGGAGCAGCTATCTATTGGGGATCCAAGAAACAAACATGTGTGTCAGATTCAACAATGCAATCTAAATTTATAGCCCTAGCAGTTGCATGTAAAGAAGCGGAATGGCATAGAAATGTGTTGTATGATATTCCTTTATGGAAAAAGCCATCACTTTTTATTATGATAAGTTGTGATAACCAAGCCACAATTTATAAAGTTTTGAACAAAACTTATAATGGAAAATCTAGACACATTAGTCTATGGCATCAAATTATAAGAAAATTACTCAAGGAAGGAGTGATTACAGTCGATTATGTTAAAACGGACAAGAATTTAGCAGATCCTCTGACTAAAGGTCTTGTTAGGGAGATGATATATATCACCTCAAACGGAATGGGACTAAGGTCTATTAAATAACACAACTATACTTAATGGGAACCCAACTCATATCTTGAAAATATAGATAGAGTTCAATGCGGTACAAACAAGTTAAATTATAGTTATGGAACACTAGGAATTTTATACAAAAGTTTCATTCCTATGTGCCTAGTGTTGGTTTTCTGCATGTTAGAGGATGAAGGTTACTTCTTAATAAATCATACAAGTGTGACTCGAAGAATCACTAAAGTTGATTTACCTATACGAGTGTCGAAAGTGTGGCCGCCTTCTATGGAATCAAGATCGATCCTAAAGCGCTCGTGAAATCAATGATTAGCACAAGGCCATAAAATTGCATGCTAGAAGAACACTTATAAACTCATAAATCGGTATGTGTGATAGTTTCGACTAGTCTTAAAAGGTTCTTGGTTCAAGATACATTCACCACAGCACCTTGATGAAGCTTTGAATTATTTACACTATATGAAAGTTCAAGTCCGAAAGACACTTCTCATTTTTGTACTAGATTTCAGCGATAGTGCCAAAAGTTATTTATTGTCTCTTTGTTTTGCTCTCTTGTGTATATTGAAATTGGTGGGGGAATGTTGGATAAATTCCAATATAATATAATATAATATTTTAATTATATTATTGATGTTTTATTTTTTAGTTGTTAATATTTTATTATATTATTGGTGTTTTAATTTTAATCATAGTTTGGGTTTTAATTTAGAAAGTACAAACAAGAGCAAATGGGTGTGAAAGATATGGGAGTGCTCAAAATCCCATATTGTCCCACATTGGAAGAATACTACAAAAAGTAGTGGTATATCAACTAAAGGACAACTAAGATTCTTAGTTGACAAGTCAAATAAGAGGCTATGATCCTACGCATCGCGGTGGTGCTTAAGCACCACCAATCGCGACACGCGGCGCGCGAAAGGGCGATTGGGCGACTTAGGGCGCATTGCACGCTTTGATGCGCACTTGGCACTTCGCTTGGAGCGTGGGAGCCTAAAGTTTTGACGAGGTAAAACAGATCAATGGTTGTGATTAAACGATCCGATCAAAGGGTTTAAAATCCGAAATGACTTGATCTGAACCGTTAGATAAACTCGTAGCATTTCATGTAGGGCATGTCCATTCGCTTACGTTGAGATGCCTAATCTGAACCGTTAGATCGAAGCTGTTCCAAATAGGCATGATCCAATGGTTGCTGTGTCGCTACATGAAGAGCTGTGACTGTTGAAGAACAGTCACAGAAATGGCTATAAAAAGAGTTCCAGGCCTCTATTTTGGACACCGAAAATTACTAATTTCTCCTCTCTCCGTCATCTATATTTTGGCATTATCAAGTTACAAATTCAGAGTGTTCTCAATTTGATCAAACAATACATAATTTGAATCAAACAACTGTTCATACACTTCATTGTATCCTGAAGGCAGATTCTATAAAATCCATAGTGTACTCGCAGTTTTATCTCAATCGGATTGGGAGAAATTTTATCTAAACGAAAGCGTTCCAAGAACGTGCCTTGCAAAAATTAATTAATATATTTCGCTCTTTCCATTACGAAATTCCAACATTAACATCACCAAACTTTCCAAACACAACGTCAGACTCACTTTTTAGTCCAACTTCCATATTTATTGAAGTAGGATAATCCACAAAGTTCTTCGATCTAACTAGATTTTTAAGAAGCTGAAGAGTTTTATCACCCACCAATATTACAGTTCTTGGACTCACAACAGTTTCCCCATACACAAAACGTAGAATTGAATTTTCCTGATGCACCTAGTATGAGTTTCATAAGGAAATAGCAAAACCTTACCGTTTTGAAAAGGAATTGCCTTACGACTGGAAGGATGATACTTACAATTAGCCTCATGCCAAGTGAAAGTATCGAAACCCTTGGTATAAAGCATGTTTACCAATCGTTTCTTCATTGTGACAAATAAAAGAACAGGTTGACCATACCCAAATTGTGACATGATGAATCACTTCGTCAAACAAGGCAATGCTCCACTAAATCCCTACTTTGTCAAATAAGGTAATACACCACCACACTAAATCCCCACTTTGTCAAACAAGGTAATGCTCCATGATGAATCACTGACAAAATATGAACATTAAAAGAACGTATATCTTCCAATAAACCATTTAAAGTTGGCACATAAACACACTCTTTTTCACCAAAAATCCTGGCACTGTAAACTCTGACGTCATCTCGATAAGGATGATTGCAAAACCTCTTCTCTTCATCAATTTGTGTTGCCAAAATACCAACGAAGCCATGAAAAAACTTTGATGATCACCTCATGTATTTAAAAGGTGATTCATTATCAAAAACAGTCTCATAAACAGGGGACCTAGGGTCGAACGCCAACAAACATTCAAACAAGAAAGCCATCAAAATTATTGTGGGAGCAAAATTGACAATACCATACTGACGAAAAGAATCGATCTAACCATGAAGATAAATTTACCAAAATTAAATTCGCCAACGGAATTCTTTGGCAAAGATACAATTGGGTTATCACAAGAAAAATCACCTCAGTAGGGAAGTCATGAATACTGCATTTAATACCCTTTATTCTTGCGCATTTTGGTTACTTGTGTATTAATCCCTATATTTATGTTAGTTAACCATATAGCCTCTATTATTGATGTTTATATGATTTGAGATATATAATTAAGCTATTGTAGGAGTTATGGGTGCATTGTATGAAGTTGGATGCATTTCGAGAAAGTTTCATCGCAAGTTGCAACTTTAAAAAGAAATTTGGTGCTTTTAAACTCCATATTTTAGATGACATATAATTACCAACATGTAGATCATCAAATTATATTCTCATGCCCACTAATCTTGAAACATTTTGATCCCCAGTGAGGAAGTTATGGTCATTTCTACAAGGTTTTAAACATATTATTTAACTTAAAGGGTATTTGAGCAGTTGCATACTGGATAATTTTGAGGGTTTCAAAACACCAACATGTATTGAATCGAGTTATCTTTGCGCGAGTTCCAACCTTGCATCATTTCGAGTCCGTATGAAGATTTTGTGGCTTTTTCGTGCGACGTGTCAGAATTGAATCCACGAGAAAAAAGGGACCGCCTGAGTCATAATCCATTCGAAATTGTCCTGAATAGATTCAGGTACTCTTTAATTCAAGAAAATTATGTTTTTTAGTTTTTTTGCTTTGGTATTTATATGTAAACATTCTTTTTAGTGAGACATCTTTTATGTTAGTTTAGTTAGGGCTTAGAGCTGATTTTAGGAGCTTCTCTCTCTCTCTCTCTCTCTCTCTCTCTTAGGCTTTGCCCATTTTATGGGTTTTGTAAGCACTATGCATATTCTTATCCATTAATTAAAGCTTTTTTAAGTTGTTTACATGATTTGTTAATTAGTTTTCATACTTTGTTAACTAGGTTTCTTGCTTTATTTATTATTTTCCTTTGTTAATTAAATGTTTTAATTATCTTAACATGCTTTGTAGGAAGTTCAAGCGTTGATCACTTTTCCACCATTGATGAGTACTTGAGCTTAAAATCTAAATTTTGGTTTAATACACTTTTAATTAGAATCATGTGTATCAATGTTAGAATATTATCCATTTAACTTCCTTTATCATGCAGTGGTAGTATTTATAGCGATTACAACGTTAATCCATTTGTGACCATATTCAATTGAAAGTTTTATATTTCATATTTGGATTAGGTCTCTTCATGTTTGATGTTTATAATATATTGAATACACCTGGTTAATTGCTATTCAAACCAATTTTCTTCATACATTTTGTATATCCATAGTGGGGATGCAATCCTAATCCGTTTTTGTCATTTAAATTAGTTTACTTAGTTTACTTATTGATACCCGAACTGGTCGTACTTTTAAAACAAGTGTAGTTAAGCTTTAGGTTCTTTGCATTGCAGTGGTAAATCGATAACAGTGAATGTGTCCTCACACGAACACGCAGTTACACTCAATAAAAAAATGGCATCGTTACTGGGGAACAATATATTGTAGGATTTTAATGATTTTTCACTTTGTATATATTTGGTATTTTTTTTTTTTTTTTAGCTTGCCTTATGACTTGTACTAAGTTTTTTGAGAATCTTGAAATTTGGGTGCACTCCACATGTGTGAATTTCCCAAAAATATTTTTTTTTTAAATAATATCTCAATCAAACTCCATCGATGGTTTTAATTATAATGACAATGGTTACGGGGAATTCTCTAACTATGAGAACATTCCTCAAGGAGAAAAGGAATTGAATGACCAAATCGAAAGTCATAAAGCTTGAACAATTGAAATAAAAGCCAAATTCGATGGGACCATTTTTTTCTTCAAAAATTTCGCTTGAGGTTGAATCTTGCATTTCACCTCAAACGATTTTCCAAGCACTTTTGAATTTTAACCTCTTTGAATTTGAGATTGAGTATCCTTCATTTCCTTGGGTTTCCACTATTATCCAACCATTACAACGATCGTAAGAATCGGATGAAAGTCTTGAGGACTTTGACCCAATTCTTGAAAGGATATGTTATTTTGAGATGCTTTATTTGATGGGTTATTCAATAACACTTTCCCCACTTCCCATTACAATTGAAAAACCTCTAGGACGTATTTTTGATTTTCTTGAGACCGATTTGGTCTTTTCCCCCATTGCATCCAAAACCCCCATCATTCGCCAATTTTTTTAATGGGTGATGGTTCCTTTCTTTTGCTTTATATATGCCTTCCGTTGCATAAACGGAACCCATTTTTCTTGGGAGGTATGAAATCTTATAAGGGCCCTCAATTAATCCCTCAAAGTCAAATTATTTTTTGGGTGGACCATCAAAAATTTCAATTTCTAGTGTATAGTTAGTTATAAGTTAAAATTACGGTTGTATATAGCACCTTCTTTCTTTTTCAGTTTTGTCTAGTGTAATTAGTTAAGTTTGTATTATTCTTTCTTTTTGTTATGCTTGGTTCTAACATGTTTTGTAGAATCTCTGGACTTGTACTTATCGAAGATCGCTCCATTTGAGGTAATATCATTATCTCCCTCTCTTTAACTTCTGTTCTTGATTCACATTGAGGACATTGAAATGTTTAAGTTAGGGGGTGTGGGTTATTCTTCCCATTTATTGGTAGTTTATTTGATTTAATTACATTTTCTTACCAAGTATGTTTTTTGGTTGAAAATTTTAAAAAATATTTTCTTTCTTTTTCCTCTTTGTTGGGCTTTTTGCCCCTATTTTGTATGATCATTTAAATAATTGTCCAATCCAATAGATAAATTCAATGATGCATGTTCTTGATTTTAGAAGTTATTAGACTTAGTCCTTAAATCATTAATATTACAAAAAACTTCATGAATTGAATTTTAAACACATGAGCACATGAACTCTTTTTGTTTAAGTGATTCAATTTAAGGCTTTTATAACTCGGTGAACTTTTGTTGCATTTGAACATACTTTCACCAAGTGAGTGTTGCACTTTTCTTCAATTGTGAGTGTTTATATAATACTCTTTCCTCCTTTAAAATGTTAAAGTCGTCTATAATCTCACTATTCTTTATTTGATCGTTCATTAATTGAGTTCATTTTGAAATGTGTTACTTGATCATGATTTTTAAAGTTATATTAACTTGAGAATCACGTAAACCTTAGGAACGGATCATAGGCCCTCTTTGTTAACTAACCGATATTGACCTTAACCTCACCTTAGATATTTCCGTAGTCAATTCCGTCAAGCCTAAATATAACCTTTTATTTCAAAACCTAAAATCCCATAACCAACTCTACATTGTAGTTTTTAAACCATATATAACCCTCCATGCCTTCGTTTGGGAATGAACGTGGGAATTTATGGTGTTGTTGTGTGGTAGCAATCGAGCAAATAGTTAACTTAAAGAAAAAGAAAAAGAAAAAGAAGATGGAAAAAAGAAAAAGGAAGGGATGGAAAAAAGTAAGAACCAAATTTTATGTTTAGAGAATAATAATGAAAGTTATACTCCAATGTCACATCCATTGCTTTTTATGGAAATTATATTCCAATTTTGAAATTGTTCACAATTTTCCATTTATCCCAAGTATCGTCCTCGAGCACTTTGAATCTGTAAATATCCCCTTCATTTCATAACCTTAATCTCAAACCTATACTATAACCTTTAAAAGTCATATGTAATCCTAGGGTGAGTGTGATTCAAAGGTTGTAATAATTGTGATAATTTGTTGAGTAAATTTCACCTCACTTAATGAACGGTATCATATATTTGAGACTACATATTTTCTATTTTACATATACCATTCTTCATTGGTGATATGTGTGAGGCCTCGATTCCTTTTAAATTTACTCATTATGACCGCATGTCTCATGTGTGTTACACTTCATTAAAAGTGTTTTCATTTACTGAGTGTAATCGCCGAAGAAGTTTGATCCATGCACACTTTAATGTTTATCCGAATTATAAAAGTTTTGTCAAATCATAATATTTTCTTGTGATCGCTCTTTCTCCAACCTTTAAAGTTTTAATTATGATGAAGTTATTCTAATAATGTTAATGATTACAGTCTATTGGAAAAAAATCGTCATTTACTTTATTAATAACTTATTGAAATCGTTTTCATTGTTGTTGAGCTTGGTATATTGGATATTCGTGCAAACCATTTTGAAAAAACTTGATATTTGTGGGTTTCATCCTTGAAAACCCTCGTAAGACAAAACTCCTCCACTAGGGTAACCTAAGGGCGTAATGACTATCGCATATGCTAAATGCAATCGTGTTCTCTATAAAAGTTGCTTTATATATATTAGCTTATCTCTTTTACTAATTTTCTTTCATCTTTATTGCTAGAGACTAGCAATGTGTAAGTTAGGGAGTGTGATTAGGCATGAATATTGTATTTAATACTCTTTACTCTTGCGTATTTTAACCTGCTCATGTACGTTAATTCCTATATTTATGCTTGCAAATAAAAAAAACTCTATTATTAATGTTTATATGATTTGTGAGGTATAATTTAGCTTTTTCATGTATTATGGGTGCATAATGTGAAGTTGAATGCATTTCGAGAAAGTTTCATCGCAAGACGCATAATTAAGGGAAATATAAACATGTAGATCATTAAATTATCTTCGTGTGGCCACTGACCGTGCATCATTACGATCCCGGATGAGGAAGTTATTGTCATTTCTACCAAGTTTCGGGATATTTTTCAAATTCAAGGGTACTTTGGTAATTTTATACTGGATAATTTAGAGGGTTTTAAAATACCAACATGTATATCTTTGAATTATCTTTCCGTGGCTCCCAACTGTGCATCATTACGAGTCCATATGAAGATTTTACGACTTTTTCGTGTGATGTGTAATAGGTGGATCAAAGTGACAAAGGGGACTAGCCGAGCCAGAATCGATTCAGAATTGTATCAAATCGATTCGGGTACTATTCAATTTCATAAACTCTATTTTTTAGGTTTTTTTTTACTTTACTGTTTATATGTAAACATTCTTTTAAGTGAAAAACATCTTTTATGTTAGGTTAGTTAGGGTTTAGAGCTGATTTTGGGAGCTTCTCTCTTTCTCACCTATAGTTTACTTTCTTAAGTTGTTTGCATGCCTTGTTAATTAGTTTTCATACTTTGTTAACTAGGTTTATTGCTTTATTTATTATTTTCCTTTGTTAATAAGTTGTTTTATTATCTTAACATGCTTTATAAGTAGTTTAAGGGTTGAGATCACTTCTTCACCATTAATGGGTACTCGAGCTTAAAATCTAGGTTTTGGTTAGAAACACTTTGAATTGAAATCGTGTGTATTATTGCTGGATTATTATACATTTAACTTCCTTTATCATGCAACGATAGTGTTTCTAATAATATTATAGAGTTAATCCATTTGTGACCATATTTAATTGGAAGTTTTATCTTCCATATTTGGGTTAGGTCTCTTCATGTTTGATGTTTATAATAAATTGAATTCGCTCGGTTAATGGTGATTTGAACCAATTTCCTTAATACGTTTTGTATATCCATGGTGAGGATGCGATCCTAATACGTTTTTGTCATTTAATTTAGTTTACTTATTGCCTATCGTTAATTATATTCTCACCATATCATCTTTTACTTCCCCCTTTTAAAAATGAATTAGTTTCAACCTAAATCGCATTCCATGTGGATATCGATACCCGATCTTGTCGCTATACTTATAAAACAAGTGTGGTTAAAGTTTAGATTTTTTTTCATTAGATAACAACAACTGTTTCCTTATACAAACACGCAGTTTATGCTCGATCAATCAGGAAACAAAAATCTAAACAAAAACACCATCAGATATGAGGCCAAGTGTGCCCGATCATTTATCGAAACATCGGGGGGAAAAGCCTTAGGAGCAGGCTTTCTCGATCCTTGAACCATTATATCGATATCTTTCCAACAATATTTCATCCATTGATTATGCGTTGACTTGGAAACCTTCGATGTCCCCATTTGTAAAGCATTCTAATGCGTATCACATTTCGTATACCAAATTTGCAAAGTATCCATTATAGTCTTCTCCAGTAGAGTCATATCTTGACCAAATGACATCTCCCCCAAAGGTTCTAAACCAAAAAGCTCACATATATCTTCAATTTTGATTTTAAAAAATCCCCCAAATCGCACACAAAGGTACGAATGTCTCGTAACCATCGATGCACCAAAGTGCACAAGGCTAATACATTCTTCACGATTTTGAAATCATTAATTCCCTAAATACATCAATGCAATCCTACGCTTGACAAAATCTCTTTCTACTAGGGAACAAACAAGGTCTACTAGGTTCACTTATCAAAGTCATTCAGACTTTCCACCGATGCAATAAAATCTAGGGACTCCATGGAAAGTCACCTATGTCAACTTGCAATCCTATGATCGAATTCAAAACACAAAATGTGGTAGTATCAACGCTTGATGCCTCCGACCATAAGGATTTTGGATTAGGTGGACCTTGGGGGCTCTTTAATTTAAAAAATTAGTGAAATCAATCCTCCGGAATGAAAAATGCCGCACGCAATGAAAAGACTAGCACCCAATTTCGTTGGCACAACACCATTACACGTGAGATGAACTCATTTTACTTCAACTCAACCTCCATTGAAAAGTCACAAAATGGTGGAAATTATATAAATAATAAATAATCCTCAAATATCTCTACACTTGCGGAGAAAAAAACACCAGAATCAATTAAAGAAACCATTTTAGGAAAGCCATAATATGACAAGAAATAAGAGAGAAATGAAGTTCTTTGGCAAAAATCTTAAAATGAAAAGTTTGTAAAGGGGGGGAAAATAGGGAAATGTAAGCCTTTGTATACAAAAATCACTGTAACTAAAGATCTCAAATCGGTAATGATTACGGAGGCAAACGACATGCTAAAATTAAAAAGACACTTTCGAAGGCATACAAAACAACCAACACCAGTCTAACACGTCACCCAATGAAACGATGCCATTTTCAACCCCCAAGCATGCTTAAACATTAAATACATCTGACAATTTGAAAATATAAAAAAAATTATTGATACCAAAAATTATCCATCTACGTGGACCAATTAGAAATGGACACTTGTAACCTGATGTGGCACGAGCCCGGGTCATCAATTACTTAGTTGGTCTAGAAGATAGTTAATCGGCTAGCAAACCAACCAACTTGAAGAATACAAACTATCACTATAGATAAACAGTCATTATGTGGAAAACAGCCAAGAGTCATTCCATACGTGCCCAATACTATCAACAATCACATTCATTATGTATGGGTTAAATGCTTAAATGTATAAAGGCATTCCAACCCTTTATCTCTGGGTATTATAAATACATTGTATTCCTTTCACAAATGGCAAGAGAGAAAAATACAAGGTTATTCTTCTAACAAGAATACCTAGACTCCTAGTTATCTGTACTCATCAACAACAATACAATCATAGAGGACGTAGCCTTTTCTTATAGTTGAACCACTTAAAAATTCTCATGTCTCTTTTATTTGTCTCTCAATATTTTATCTGTGATTATAAAATTGGCATCATATAAATCACTATTAATTTTAGACATCAACAGATTGGCGTCGTCTGTGGGAAACGTATTATCCATCATCGTTCTCCACCAAAAGAAATTCATTTGACTTGTTGAAAGATTCCACGTGATGAATGACATTATTAAAAGTAGCAATGCTACAGGTTGCAATTCATCCTACCCCGACTGAGCTCAATGGAGTTCTGCTCAATCTTGCCAAAGGGCAAGAAGCGATGCAAGAAACTACGAGGCAATTGGCTCAATCCCTGCAAGCTAGGCCAATAGCTCCATCTCGGCATACAAATTATCCGTCTTCCAAAAGGGAAATGCCATTTCCTCCTCCTAGGAGGCATCAGAATAGTCATTCCAGTTCCTCATGTAATAGGTCTTATCTCTCAGGGTCAGTTCTTCAATCAGATCAACGGATTACTATGATGGTTTCTCTCTTACTCCTGAACTCCCAAGTGCCTTGGAGCGATTAAGCAGTGCAACAACCTTTGATTGGTTAGGACCTCGAGTAAATAGAAGGCATCAACAAGAATCATACCAATCAAGAGAAAGACATATCGAATATCATGAAAGATCAATTAGATCTAGAACAAGTGTCAGAGGATCCGCGCGTGCCGAGCAGACTTCTCAGGAAAAGAGATCAGTATAGACGCATGGAAGGGATAGCCAAGCTGATTTTGATAGGTCTAAAGCTAAAAACCCTTAATGGAAGGGGTCGATTCAACGATTAGAAGATCGGTTGGGGGAGATGGATAGGGCGAAGGATCCGTTATAGCGTAATTTTGTTAAAGGGTCACCTTTCGTCTAGGCAATTATCGATTTTCCTACCCCATCTAAGTTTAAGACACCAGTGGTTACTCCTAAATAAGATGGTAAGACTGATCCATTTTTTCACATCGAGCAATATCAGGCAGCTGCTAATATATATTATGTTCCTGATGAAATAAGATGTAGAGCTTTTTTAAGCATCATCACTGGTTCAGCCTAGATATGGTATAACAACTTGTCCCGAGGATAAATATCCAGTTTTAATCAACTTGTCGAGTTGTTCATCAGTAACTCCTGCTTTGGGGGCAAGCCAGTTAAAAGAGTAGCTCATCTTTTAACTGTCAGATAGCGAGCAGGGGAGACCACCAGATAATACATCACTCGTTTCAATAATAAGAAAATGGACGTGGTTGATTATGAATAAAAAACATCCACCACCACCTTGATGAGTGGATTACTTCCGAAAAAGTTGTACTACGCATTGGCGAAAGATCCCCCTAAACCCATGACAGCTCATGGCTAAGGCTTAAAAAATTATAAAGTCCTTCCACCAAGGCTGAAAAGAAGGAGCATAAATATAAGAAAGATGACAAGACAAAAAGTATGAAGCATACACTCCATTGATGGTCAGTATCCACCATATTATGGAGGAAATCAAGCATATTAAAGATTTGAAGTGGCCTGAGAAGCTAAGGGCACCCCCGACAGGAGAGTTAAATCCAAATATTATGAATTCCACAAGGATCATGGACATACAATCGAAAATTGTATAGCTTTAAAAAATGAAATTGAATCCCTAATTCCTCGAGGAAAGGTGAGCAAATTTGTCGATCGGCATGAAAGCTGAGAAACAGGAGTAAGGTCTAAGTCTCCCTGCAAACCTAAAGATGACAAGAAGCGAGGCTATGAATATGGTTATGAAGACGATCCAGACCTGTCGAAGAAGCCCAAATAACCAGAAATTGAGGAAGATATGATAATTTTTTATTCTTTTAATTGCCATATCATCACAGGTGGAGATGCAGGAGGAGGAGATCAGACTGCTGAGAGGAAAGCTTATATAAATGAAGCACAAGCCTATTTCTATATACAACGCATCAACTTGAATGATGATGATCGGCCCAGGAAAGTAAATAAAGACAAGATTGTCATTGGTTTTTCCAAAAATGATATCTCAGGAGTATTGTATCCCCATGACGACCCACTGGTTATCAAGTTTAGAATCTAGGAAGCCATCACTGTCAAGGTACTAATAGACAATGGAAGTTCAACAGATATCATGTTTTATTCCTATTTCCGTACTTTGGGACTGAAGCTTAGCCAATTATAATCGTAACATAAAACCTTCATTGGCTTTTCGAGGGAAAAAGTGTATCCCCTAGGAACAGTCAAGTTAGAAGTGTTATTCATCACTTGGCCAGCAAGTCGTACCAAAAAGATACGATTATTTGTTATGGATAAAATGTTCAGTTTGCTTACAATATGATTCTCGGTAGGTTAGAACTAAATAAATATGAAGTTGTACTATCCACCGTCCACCAATGTTTAAAACTCCCTACTCGTTTCGAGATCGGCATCGTAAAGAGTGATCAGAAGGTGGCTAGAGAATGCTATTACTCCTCAGCCGAGTAAGAAGACTTGGTCAATGTGAAGAAAAATACCACCACTTACCAAGTCGATATTTTGGATCCTAATAGCGAATTAGAAGTTGATACGTTAGACCCTAGAGATGAGACAGGGCTAGTCAAAGGATATATAGTAGAAGCTACTGAAAGCATAATATTGGATGATGAAAAACCAGAAAGAACCACCCAAATTGGCTTCATATTGGCCCCACTCCTCAAACGGGAATTGATTGCGTTCCTAGGGGAACGGAAGAACGAATTTGCTTGGAGTCATGAAGATATGTTGGGTATTGATCCCAATTTCCTTTGTCATGAGCCCAACATCAATAAGGATGCCAAGTCGATCAAATAAATGCATAAAGTTTGAGAAAGACCATGCCATTCAGGAGGAGGTAGAAAAAATACAAAAATCCCGATTTATTGAGGATGTCAAATATCCTGCATGGTTGGTAAATGTAGTTATGGTCAATAAGAAAAATGATAAGTGGCGAATATGTGAAGATTTCACTCATCTTAATAAGGCTTGTCCAAAGGATCATTTTCCTTTGCCCAGAATTGATCAATTAGTAGATGCCACAGCAGGGCATGAGTTTCAGAGTTTCATGGATGCTTATTTTAGGTATAACCAAATAAAAATGAAACCAGAGGATAAAGAAAGTACTTCTTTTATTACCAACCGAGGTACTTATTGCTACAACATAATGCCTTTGGGATTAAAAACGCTAGGGAAATGTACCAGAGATTGGTCAATAAAGTGTTTGAAGAACAAATTGGGAGGAATATGAAGGTGTACATAGATGATATGTTGATTAAAAGCAGGAAAGCTTCAGATCATATCAAGGACCTCAGTCAGACTTTCAACCAACTGAAAAGGCATCAAATGAAATTTAATCCGACCAAGTGCGCATTTGGTGGGCAATAAGAAATGGTCCTCGGCTTTATAGGAAACCAGAGAGGAATTGAAGCTAATTCTGCCAAAATTAAAGCTCTAATTGAAATGTAATCACCAACCTGCAAAATAGATGTTTAAAAACTTACTAGTAGAGTGGTTGCCTTAAACCGATTTATTTCTCGAGCAACAATAGGTGTTTACCATTATTTAAGGTGCTCGAAAAGACCTTTGAGTGGAACGAGGAGTGCGAGGAGGCATTTCAATAGTTAAAAAAGTATCTGGGGTCTCTGCCATTATTGTCCCAACCAATATTGGGAGAAAAATTGAACTTATATTTAACTGTTTCTGAATCCGCGATTAGCTCGGCATTAGTTAGGCTAGAGAATGGAATCCAGAAACCAGTCTACTACACCAGCAAAGCATTTAGGGGGCCGAAATTTGGTATCCACGCTTGGAAAAACTGGCCTTAGCTCTTATTGAAGCCTCCAGGCGAATGAAGCCTTATTTTCAAGCGCACACCATAGTAGTATACACTGATCTACCTCTCCGGCAAGAACTTCACAAACCTAAAAAGTTAGGCAGGTGGATGAATTGGGCATTATAGCTGTGACAATACGACTTCATCGACGAGCCAAGATCATCATTGAAACGGCAAGCTTTGTCATATTTAATTACAAAATTTACATATCCAAAGATTACAGACTAACCTAACTTGCCTGCCGAGTAGACTTCTATGAAAGATAACTCAACTCAAAATTAAGCTGAAGTCGTAGCCGATCCATCGAAATCATCCATTGCTCAAGAAATGGCCCAAAAGTATGCAGAAAAAAGTTAAAAAGTATTCCGCCGAGAAATCTATCTACAAAAAGTTTTAACACTGAAATTCTATTATGAAATTTATACGAGGATGGATCTTCGTGTGTAACTGGTAGTGGAGATGGTATCATACTTAACACTCCTGATAATATTAATGTGGAATATGCCCTCAGGTTTCAATTCCAAGCTTCAAATAATGAAGTCGGGTACGAGGCTTTAATCACCGGACTTAAGTTAGCCTAATCACTGAGTGCCAAGAAAGTAGTGGCACAGAGTGATTCCCAATTGATTGCCAACCAAGCGCTTTGTATATATATGGAGTCAAAGGGATTTAATGGTAAGATATTTGGCTAAGGTAATCGTAGTTATTTCCAAGTTTCCATTTGTATAAATAAGCAGAATACCAAGTATAGAAAATGCCCGAGCTGATGCACTTGCTCAGTTGGCTTCAACAACGAGAATAAAAATCATGAAGAGCATTCCAGTAGATATATTGGCATCCAAGAGCATAGAGGTGGATCCAATGATCAATTTCATTATTGTAGATTTGGGACCATTCTGGATGGATCCAATTAGAGCTTATATTGAAGAAGGAACCTTACCAACTGATCTAAAAGAAGCAAAAAAGCTTTGGTACAAAGCAGCTAGATATGTGCTGGAGAAAGGAGTCATATACAAAAGGGGATATACTGCTTCCTTACTACATTGTGTCCATCAATTGGAAGTTGTTGATTTAATCAAGTAAGTGCATGAAGGTTCATGTGGAACTCATTCAACTGGTCGGTGATTAATATAAAGAATTGCCACACAGGTATCATTGGCCAACTATGAAGGCATATTGTAGACCCTTCGCAAGAAAGTGCGATAAGTGCCGGAGGTTTGCTGCAGTCCACAAAGCATCGAGAGCTGCTTTAACACCGATCACTTCTCTTTGGCCATTTTCCATTTAGGCAATTGACTTGGTCGGCTCCTTGTCGACCACCAGAGGTAGGTTCAAGTACCTGGTAGTAGTAGTTGATTATTTCACGAACTGTTTGGAAGCAGAGACATTAATTGATACGCCCTATGAGAAGGTATATCAATTCATTTGGAAGAACATCATATGCAAGTATGGCATGCCTTATGCCTTCATTACTGACCATGGCACCCAGTTCGATAACGATGAATTCGAAGCATACTGTGTTTAATCCAAGATCCAAAAACTTCACTCTGTCCCAAGACATCCACAAAGCAACGGTCAAACAGAAGTGACAAATATAACCCTGCTTAGTAGATTGAATAAGAGACTTGATGCTACCAAGGGTAACTGGATTAATGAATTACACTCTGTTCTTTGGGCTTATAGAACCACGTCGAGGATAATAACTAGATAAATACCCTATATGCTTGTATTTGAGACAGAGGCCATAGTATTAGCTGAGATAGGTCTACTAACTCATAGGCTGTTAAATTTTGATTAGCCCGAGAGTGATCTAATAAGACGATTAGATTTGGACATGGTGGAAGAAGTTAGAGAAAATGTCGCCCTCAGAAATGTCGCATATCAACAAAGGAGTGTTCGCTTTTACAACAAAAGGGTCAAATCGACCAACTTAAAAGAAGGTGGCTACGTCTTCAAAAAAGTCATCCAGAAAGGCAGTAACCTTGAGACAAATTGGCATGGTCCATATCGCATGTCAGAAGTAATCCGACCAGGAAATTTTCGACCAGAGACACTTGATGGGGAAGAATTCAAGAACCCTTAGAACGCCGAGCACCTCTGAAAATACTATCAGTGAATAAAGGCATTTTGTATTTCTTTTTGCTTTATGTTCAACAAAACTTTATTTTAAGATCAATAAAATATCTTGATTTTTGTTTCCAATTTTTTTGATTTTTTTCGGAGTACGACAATATACATCCCCAGAAACAATACTCAAATAATATCTCATGGTCTTCAGCCCTTGCCGATCAACAGACGGCAACAACTACATAAATCAAATACTTAATCAGGTTGAACTTATGAAATTCGAGATGCACCAACAGTTAACAAGCAGTCGCGTCTTACCCGACCAACTTATTACTTCATGTATGACTTCATATTAAACAAGTCACGAATAAGAAGTTAGTAAACCTTCATATATCAACACAATAAGCTTTACCCGACCAAGTTAAATTTATAATGTATATATATATATATATATATAACATACTTGGTCGTCAATAATAATTACTTCACGTATGGCTTCATCTTTAACAAGTCAAGAACAAGAAGCTTGTAAAATTTCATATATACACACAAGAAGTTTTACCCGACTGGGTTAAATGAAGTAAGGCATGTATACATTCATAATATTGGAATACATACATATATTCCTCATACACTTAGTCTCCACTGATAAATAATGCTATAACTTGGATCAACAAAGCTATTTATAGTTTTATTTAAGTGCATTAGTAGAATCTAAGGCCCTACAACAAACACATGTTAATGACTCATCATCAAGCAAATAATTTAGTCGACTAACTGATTTACTAATCACAAGTTGACAATAAGAACATATATTTGTATTCAACTGCTCAAGATATTACATTCAAGATCAATCAAGTACAAAAAGTATGCAGCTGGACGTTTCCCTTGTGCTTTGGTCATTTCAGAAGATGTCTGTTACACTCTCTCCATCCCAGCAGGAGGATCATCCAGGGTATAGGGGAATTTATGTAATTGAAATCTTTCAGCATTTGCCTATTGCTACTGCTTGGCTTGTTAGTCATATGAGGAGGACGAATTATCACATGCACATCATGAAGGTCGTAATCTCCCAGAAATTTGGTGATTAAACATTGGGGAATGGCATTAGGGGTGATCCTTGATATGTCCAACTTAAATGCAGGCTTGTCACAATCTAGCAAATCGGGATCATTCCAATACCATAAATCACTGTTTTGGTCATATTTCAGTAAGGTAAGTAAGTTGGTCCATCCCCATCTATAACCTTCACGATGACTTTGTACAAGAAGATCATCTACATGGCTTAGGGCCTCATTATAACCTTCCATCCAAATCTCCCCGGGTTGCTCGTGAAATTGAAAGGTTAACCTTTCTACCTGATATTGGAATTTCTTTAGAACATCATTATTGACTTTCAACTAGGCAAATTAGTAAGCGATAACTTTATCCTTAGCTTTCAGCTGGACAAACAAATTGGCAATGGCTTGACTCTTAGATTTTAATTGGGCAGCTTGGTCTGTCAGAGTTTTCCTTATTTTTCCCTCATCCACAGTTGGTTAGATAGCCACCCATTGCTTGGAAGTTTGTCCAGGTTTGATCTTGTCAAAGGCTTCCAGTTCTTCCACCAACCTTCCATTCTCAATTTCCAATAAAGAAACACCTTCATCTAGACACTGCTGAACAATTTCTTCAAGTTGTCAAGCTCATTTCTAAGGCAATTATTTTCCTCTTTGAGTAATGCTTACTTCCCGTACTTCTTCAACTTCTCGATTTAGTAAGAATTCCTTCCTTCTATACAGGGAGGCGTACTCTTCAAGCTTTTTATCGAAACCGGCCTCCTCACTCAGTAATTTGTATTTAGATTCATAATCATTATGAAGCAGAGCTTTTGATGAATTATGATCTTCTTGAAATTGTTCAATCATCTCATAATATGGTGCATTATTGTTAACGTCCCTATAAATAAATAATGGGGATGGATGTAGGATCCTTTTACTTGCTTAGATACATCAGGGCCTATTAATTCGACTAAGTCCTCTTTAAATAGAGGAACATGGCCAGCTTCTAGAAGGCTCCTACTATGCTTGAGTAGGTAAAATTTAGCATAAATTATTGTTTTCTTCCTTGCATCAAACTGTAATTCACAAGGGTAAGAATATTGAGACTACAAAGATGATGATCAAGTAAAAGCTTTTAAGAAATATAATTTCATAAAAACCAAGCAAGATGAGAAGGAAAATACACAAGTTGGATAAAAATAAAGTATTTTCATTAATAAGCGGAGGGGTATTACAAAATTATAATCCTAATACAAGAATAAAAAGACATTGGCAGATAAAGAAAATAAATAATAAAGAGCAAGACCTTCTCCTTATCCTGAGCATTAACTTCTGAGGGAAACTCGACAGGAAGAATAACTCCACCAGATGGTTCCACACTAGACTCAACAGGTTGTAGGGAAGACTCCCCTGACCCTTCTTCGTCATCAAACTCTTCTTCCAAATTTGGAGGAGTGCTTAGGTCATGTGTCTAGAACAATTCAGAGTTATCAGCAGTGCCAACTTCTTTGAGTGCCTCTGACCAACCATCCTTAAAAGATTTCTTCTTGGCATACTCAATCTGAGATGAACAGCCAGCAGTGCCCTCTCTTAGCCTTTATCAAAAGCAGTGTCCTTGATGCTCTTATTCTTGGCCTTTTCTACCGCAAGATCAGCAGTTAGACCTTTAACCTTCGCCTCGACGTACGAAAGAATAGTCAAATTTTTCAATAACTTATCCTCGCCCACCTTGGCCCTGTTCCCAGTAGCAGTTAGACTGGTCTCAGTAGTCATCAATATTCCTTCAGCAGTAGTGGCCTTATTATTATCTTTCTATTGCTCTTATTCCCAAGATTTTTGCTTTGTCTCCAAAACTTGTCGGCCAGCCTCTAAGGATTTCCTTAGACCTTCAAAGGCCTCTTCAACTTCCCCCAAAGAATAACGCAGTTGGTCGTCCTTCTCCATTATTTGATTAAAATCTACCAAAAATAACCAAAATAAAAAAGTTGCAAGTCAGTGAAAAAGGAATAAGACAGTAAATGTGAGCAAGAGATGAAAGATGGCTACTAATGCCAAAGTTTGGCAAGATCTCTCTATCAGCCTGGAACGAGACATAAGAACTGCAGTTGCCTTATCAGCAAGAATAGCTCCAAAATTGATCAGCTTCCTGGCCAAACCAGGATTATCAGCCACCGAGGATGACCTAGCAACTTCCAGGTTAGATTGAATCTTTTTTACCAACTCATATAAGTCAATAAAAGTAGTCTAAATAAATTTCTCAGGGAGTCCTCTCTTTATTCTCTTCAAGTGACCCCTGCTAGCCTCACCCTCCTTAGTATTGCTAACCTGTGGGACTTTCTTAGCAATTTTATACCCTTTTTCAATCACTTTGGACTTTGGGGTATCAACGGCTTTGGCAGTCTTGGTAGTAGGAGACAAAGGTCCTTCCATCAAATTGGGAAGCTTTCTCTTACCCATAACAGCTGTTGGGGAACTAGGAATTATAGAAATATCCAAGGATTCAAATGAAGAAGATGTTCCAAGGTCCTTCTCAACTCCAATAGACTCTTCAGCCGAAGAAGTAGGAATTGGTTCCTCTTTCAAATTAATGAGGATTGAAGGTGTTGCAGTAGTTGGCCTAGCAACGAAAGAAGTAATAGAGCTTATGTATTGTAAGAGGTGGGAGGCTGTTATAGGATACTCTTCCCCAATTCTTTGATGAATGCTCCACAGATATTTAAGATCATGGATATTGATGTCCCCTTCCTTAGGACACTTTTTCTTGCTCTCAATTGTATAAAATAAGATAAGAAATATTAATCAACATGTCATCAAACAGTTGGTCAGCAGGAAAGAAAAAAATATAATATTAAGTTTAGTAACCTATGTCGTGCCCTTCCTGAGGACACTTGGACCCATCATACATTTCTCCGCTTTGAAGAGGAGCATGCTGCCATTTCTTTATTATTACCCCATAATCGAAGTAGTTTTTATTGAAATATGGTAAGTTGACTACTAAGGATTTATTGACAAACCTAGTTTTCAGGTAATAGGTGTTGTCACTAGTAACCCACTTGTAGCAAAACATCAGCTCAAGGATACAAATATGGGTTTTATATATTTGGTTAAGCCTTTTAATCCCATTTATTGTTCTCTACGTATTGGGGGCTACCCTAGCAGGGACAATGTCAAAATATTGACAAAACTCCAGAAATAAACGATTAGGGGGAAAGGTAACACCACACTCAGTTATAAATAGCGAGGGAATCCAGTGGCCCTCCGGTAATGATAAAACATCAACTGGAGGAACAGGCATTTATAATTCTACCCAATCAGGGATATTTATTTCCCGCCTAAATTCATCTAAATAGTCCTTATAAACAATATACACCATGATTATAACAAGAAATAAATCAAAGGAAAGGGAAGAAAAAAGCTTACAGAGAAAGTAATGGAAGAATCAAGAGTGAGAATGGGAGGAAAAAAAAGCTTGGAGATGAAAATCTTGAGGAAGAAATAGAGTTCGAAAGTTTTAAAATTTAAGGTATAGAAATCAGCCAAAATTTCGTCTCTTATAGCTTGCATAAAATATAGTGCAAGTAATGATTAACTGTATAAACAATTGACATTTTGATGGTTGCACAACTCCAAAGACGGGAAATTACAGATACGCCATTTGGTGGTTCGCTAAAATTTAAATTATTCACGAATTTTCCATCACATGGTCAAATGATGAAATATTTGTTATCTGAGACATATTTCATCATTTTAACAAAATATCAAGAATGAAGCATTGGGGGCTTTTGTTGATGCCAAAAATTATCCATATACGTGGAGAAATTAGAATTGGACACCTGTCCCCTGATGTGGCACCAACTTTGGTCATCAATTACTTGGCCGGCCTAGAAGATAGCTGATCGGCTAGCAAACCGACCAACCTGAAGAATACAAACCATCACTATAGATAAATAGTCATTATGTGGAAAGTAGCCAAGAGTCATTCCACACGTGCCCGATACTATCAAAAGTCACATTCATTATGTGCGAGTGTAAATGCTTAAATATATAAGGTCATTTTAACACTTGATCTCCGGTTTATTATAAATACAATATATTCCTTTCACAAAAGTCAAGAGAGAAAAATACAAGGTCATTCTTCTAACAAGAATACCTAGTTATCTCTACTCATCAACAACAATACAATCACAATGGACGTAGGCTTTTCTTATAGCTGAACCACTTAAAAATTCCCGTGTCTCTTTTACTTTTCTCTCAATATTTTATCTGTGATTATAGAATTGGGGTCATATAAGTCACTACCAATTTTAGACATCAACCACAATAATGACTGTTTTCTTTCGCCTACGTAAACTCACTGCATGAGATGCACGCACACGAGGGGACATTTGTAGGGGTATAACTAGTTATCGCTGGAGATAGCAAAAAAAATCACCACATCGATCACACATAATAATAATAATAATAATAATAATAATAATAATAATAATCAATGCAACCCCTACAACAACATAATAATAATAATAATTATATAAACTAAAATCATGCAAATCGATAGTCGTTTACCATCTGAACCATAACTACATTCATCAACCATCGATAACATTATCAATTATCCAAGGAAGCATCGATATCATTAATCATCGATATCACTATCTATGCTCAATAACCATCGATGGAAACAACAACAAATAAACAATATCGAAAATATAGCCAACACCGAGACATAATCAAAAGAGAACCCAAGATCCAACAACAATCGAAAGCAAAATCTACATCTAAGCAAGTGGTAAAAGCTAATATATGTTCATTTCACTTTAACTATCGATCCCCAAAGCAAAGGGGAATGATTTAGGTGGAACCCTTGAGAACCTTGAGATTTAATCGATAGTCACTTACAATTTTGAAGGGTATTTGCTTGGAGGTTGGAGAATAAAGTTGTTGGGCTTTTAGACGCCAACCATCCAAATATGAGAGTAAAAGGCACGATTAATATCAATAGTGTCACACCCCAAACCCAATATCCATACTAATCATTTGTTATTAGAATAATTGGACCATAATCTCAAGTCCATTGAAAATTTAACTCATTTATCATTGTTTTTCTGCATAATGAACATAATATTATTTTTGTGCCATAACGAAGTCAACATCAGAGTCATAATTAAGCGGACATACAATACTGTGATTAACTATGATCAACTCAATTCATACTAAATCAATATATACAATGTGTGAGTAAATTAAAATCTTCAGTGTGACAATGATAAAATCTCCATACTTAAACCCCAGCTCTTCTAACGGTGCAACTCTCAAAGTTACCGGTCATATATTATCCTAGCTGGCAGCGTACCAAACTGAAATTGTTAAAATATAAACCATAAGCATTAAGCTTAGTGAGGTACTCCTTCCCTGCAATAGAATAACAATTCTATATCGAATATGTGAATATAAAATCTGAACAATCCTGCCCATTGGCAATAACAAATCATGGATCATAAGATCCAAATAATTCTACCCGTTGGCAATAACAAATCCTGGATCATAAGATCCAAATAATTCTGCCCATTGGCAATAAAAAATCCTGGATCATAAGATCCAAATAATTCTGCCCATTGGCAATAACAAATCCTGGATATTTGAATATCCAAATAATTCTGCCCATTGGCAATAACAAATCCTGGATATTTGAATATCCAAACAAATCCTGAATACCGAAGTATTCAAACCAATCCTGGATTATGAGACCCAAACAAATCCTGAATATTTTAATATCCAAACAAATCCTGAATACCGAAGTATTCAAACAAATCCGCTCTTAGAGCTATATTCATATTTATATATGAAACAAATCATAAGTACACTCACCATGACAGTTTAACTGGCTTTTCCCTTGCCTTTATCCGGTACTTGTTCAATCAGCTCTTCTTCCCTTCCTATCATTCTTACAATATTAGTGTCATCATAAGAATATTAATAGTCCAAAGAATAACTTCAATCATAACTCAATTCATAAGCATCATATTATTCAATTCAAATCATTCATTAAAATGAAGTCCCATCTAGACTCAGGTTCTGTTATCTAACATATTCAAATTACAGCCCAAACCCTTTTTAACTATTCTTGGTAATCCAATCCTTATTATATCATGTTTCCAAAACAAAAGATGGCACATCATTCCGAGTTTCCTAGAGCAAAATAAGCCTATTTCTTCACTATATAGCAAATCTGCCCTATAGGCTCTTTTATCGTTCATTCAACTTCCAGGAATTTCCATAATTTTTCTACATCATAAATTTATATGATATTCAACCCAACATCAGTAAACATATTTAACAATACAAGATTAAACTTCTTAATTTTTAGAGTTTATTTTCTATGTCAAGCAAAACATCGAACACATGGTAGGCATACTTTCACCCTTAGGGCAGATTTCATACCCGAACTTCAAACTCTCACCAAGGACTCATTTCTTGGTATTTTCCCATGATTTTAGGATATGTCATACATATGTAAGTCAAGGTTAATCTCAAATTGGAATCAATCAATTCCAGTAAGTATAGAGAAATATATGGAAGTTTGAATAAACAAGGTTCTTAAACAAAACAATCTCAAGGGTTTACACATTCAAGTTTACTTAAACTTTCATCTATCCATAAGTACATATCAAGACATGGAATTTCAGTAAACAAATGATTATTTCAATCATTTAAATAAGTAATACAAAAAAATAAACAAGATTTATGGATGGAAATACCTTAGGGGCTTTTACTAAATTTTTCTATGAATTTTTCTTCAATTTCTCCTCACACTTTCTTCCTAACTTCCTACTTCTCTTTCTTTAAGCTTAAAATCTCTCATGGCTGCATTTTGGCTGAATAAAGAGGTAATTCTAAGGGTTTAAGGTCGGCCAAAGCCACCACCCTTCCCAAACAATGAGAATAAAACATTTGTTGCCATAATAAGACAAAATACTACTTAACGGATGGACTATTTTGCCCTTGTTTCGTAATTTTGGTATAACTTCTCACTCGAACCTCCGTTTCACACACCGTTTATTTTGTTACGACCATAACTCACTTGTCTACAACTATGTAGTTTTCACCTCAAGTCAATTGTTATGTCATAAAGGTCAAAACTAGCCTTAAACATGAACATTCCTACCGAAACCTTCAAAATTTTGTATTTGTAACTAATTCGACATTTTATGCTTTTTGAAGGTAGGATTAGACTAAACATAATAAACTAACATCACATGTATTAATAACACACTAATCATATCACATAAGCTAGGCATGATTTAAGCATAATTAATAATAATTATATTCGGGTTGTCACAATTCTCCCCCTGTTAGGAAATTTCGTCCTCGAAATTGACATACCTTGGTTGTCCGAATCAAACAAATACGGATAACGCATTTTCATGCTATCCTCACTCTCCCATGTAACATCTTCCATGGAATGCCTTCTCCACACAACTTTCACAAGTGGGATCACCTTTGATCTCAATATTTGTTCTTTCCTATCGACGATAGCAAGCGGTTCTTCCACGTAGCTCAAATCTTCCTTCAATTCAATAGGTTGTTCCACCAATACATGTGAAGGGTCTGCTACATACTTTCTCAACATAGAAACATAGAAAACATCATGTAATCGAGCTAACTCTGGTGATAATGCTAACTTGTAGGCAACCATCCCGACTTTTTCAAGGATTTCATAAGGTCCAATGTAGCGTGGACTTAATTTCCCTTTCTTTCCAAACCTCATAACTCCTTTCCATGGAGATATCCGAAGAAACACATAATCCCCTTTCTGGAATTACAAATCTTTTCGTCGTTTATCCACATAACTTTAATGTCTGCTTTGAGCTATTCTCATTCTATCTTGAATAATCTTCACTTTTTCAGTGGTGACTTCAATTAATTATGGACCCTCTATCTTCCTTTCACCAACTTCACCCCAACATATCGGTGTACGACATCGTCTACCATACAAGGCTTCATATGGAGCCATACCAATAGTAGACTGAAAATTATTGTTATATGCAAATTCTATCAAAGGCAAATATTCATCCCAATTACCTTTGAAATCAAGCACACAAGCTCTAAGCATATCTTCCAAAATCTGTATTGTCCTTTCAGACTGCCCATCTGTCTGGGGATGAAAAGCCGTACTAAACTTCAAGTTAGTACCCATAGCATACTGCAAGCTATCCCAAAATCTGGATGTAAAAGTAGGGTCCCTATCTGAAACAATAGATACCGGTGCTCCATGCAATCGAATAATTTCATTAACATACAATCTAGCATACCTATCAACTGTATACGTAGTCTTGACTGCTAGAAAGTGAGCGGACTTTGTCAATCTATCCACCACAACCCAAATCGAATCTGACCCCTTCTGAGATCGAGGAAGCCCAACTACAAAATCCATCGTTACATGATCCCATTTCCATTCCGGTATTGGCAATGGCTGAAGCAGACCAGTAGGTTTCTGATGCTCCACTTTCACTTGTTGACATATAAGGCACCTAGCAACAAAATCAGCTATTTCCTTCTTCATATTATTCCACCAATAATGCTCCTTTAAATCCCTATACATTTTAGTGCTACCAGGATGCATAGTATAAATGGAATTATGAGCCTCATCTAAAATTTCCTCTTTCAATCCACACACATTAGGCACACACAATCGCTGCTTATATAATAAAGTGCCATCATTCACAATACAAAAATCTTCAGACTTACCATCTCGGAGATCTTGTCGTTTCTTCTCAAGAAAAGGATCTTGACTTTGCAAATCACGAATACGGGTAGCTAATAAAGGCCTCACGCTTACATGAGCAAAGAATCTATCCCCATCTACTAGCTGTAATTCTACTCCCATCAATCTCAACTCCATAATATGAGCAACTCTAGCACATCGAATACAAGATAACCTGCCTGAAGCCTTTCTACTCAAAGCATCTGCAACTACATTTGCCTTTCCTGGGTGGTAGTGAATTGTACAATCATAATCTTTAATTAACTCCATCCACCGCCTCTGCCTCAAATTCAACTCCTTCTGAGTAAACAAATACTTAAGGATTTGATGGTCAGTAAAAATTTCACATACCTCACCATATAGATAATGACGCCACAACTTCAAAGCAAACATAATAGCAGCAAGTTCCAAATCATGTGTAGGATAATTACGTTCATGTGTACGCAACTGCCTAGAAGCATAGGCAATAACTTTACCATGCTGCATAAAAACACAACCCAACCCCTGGTGTGAAGCATCTGTATAAATAACAAAACCATCTCCACCATGCGGAATAGTAAGAACAGGTGCAGTTACCAACCTCTTTTTTAATTCATCAAAACTATTTTCGCAATCAGAATTCCATTCAAACTTAACATCTTTCCGGGTTAGTTTAGTCATCGTCAAGGCAATTGAAGAAAATCCCTTTATAAACCTCCTATAATACCCAGCTAAACCAAGAAAACTCCTCACCTCAGTCACATTATTGGGCCTCTCCCATTTCACAATAGCCTCTACCTTTTTAGGATCAACACATATACCATCTCCAGAAATAACATGGCCTAAAAATACAACTTGTGATAGCCAAAATTCACACTTGCTAAACTTAGCATACAACTTCTTATCTCTCAACAGATTCAAAATAGTTATGAGATGCTTTTCATGTTCAACCATATCATGTGAATAAATCAGAATATCATTAATAAAAACTATCACAAATGAATCAACAAAAGGATGCAGTACCCGGTTCATAAGATCCATAAATACAGCTGGAGCCTTAGTCACCCCAAAAGGCATCACCAAAAACTCAAAATGACCATACCGAGTGCGAAAAGCAGTTTTAGAAATATCACTCTCCTTCACCCTCAACTGATGATACCCTGATCGCAAGTCTATCTTTGAAAACACTTTAGCACCCTGTAACTGATCAAACAAATCATCTATACGAGGTAAGGGATATTTATTCTTAATTGTAGCTTTATTCAGTTGCCTATAATCAATACACAACCGCATAGTACCATCTTTCTTTTTCACAAATAAAACTGGTGCACCCCATGGAGATACACTGGGTTGTATAAAGCCCCTAGTAACTGGATCTTAAGTTCTTTCAACTCAGTAGGTGCCATTCTATACGGTGCCATAGAAATAGGGGTTGTCCCTGGTGCTAATTCAATACTAAATTCAACTTCTCTTTCTGGAGGTAACCCTGGCAACTCACTAGGAAACACTTCAGGAAAATCCCGTACAATAGGAACATCGACTAATTGTAAAGCCCCCTTCCTAGTGTCAAGAACATATGCAATAAAACCCTCACAACCCTTACTCAATAATTTCCTCGTCTGAATAGCAGAAATGATGCAACTGGGAACTATTTTCCTTTCCCCCACAAATTTAAATTCAGGCTCACCAGGCATATTAAAAACAACTTCCTTACAGAAACAATCCATAGATGCATGATATTTAGATAACCAATCCATTCCCAGAATTATGTCAAAATCAAAAATATCCAATGGAAGTAGATCTATAACTGTATCTCTAGACCCCACAGTCAAAACACAATCACGAAAAACATATTCGACTACAATCATATCCCCCATAGGCATGGAAATACTCAACCCCTCCTCTAAATGAGTACATGGTCTATTCAGATATATGGAAAATGCAAATGACACAAAAGAATGTGTGGAAGCAGGATCAATCAGAACATAAGCAATTCTATCAGTAACAAAAAGTGTACCTGTCACCACATCTGGAGTAATCTGAGCTTCTTTCATTGTAAAAACTCGTCCACCTGGCCTGGAACTACTAACTTATCCTCTGCCCATACTTTTCACTGCACTGCCTCGAGATAACATTCTGCTTGCTACTTCACTGTGTGTTGTTGGAGTCTCTGCCAACTGCGGACAATTCTTTTTAACATGCCCCACTTGATGACAATGGTAGCATTCCACTCCTTTAAGCTTAGGACACTCGGATTTATAATGCCCCTCCTTTTTACAAAAGAAACACGTAACAACTATCACTGGTGCCTCCCCTTTTCCTGACCTCCAACCCAGACTAGAAGATTCTCCATCCCTAGTATCTTTGCCAAATCTCCCTTGGCCTCTACCACTATATCCACCACCTCTCTGAAATTTATGAGGTTCCACCTTAACACTTCCACTCTCACCTCCCTTATACTGAGATGCGTCGAATCTACTTTTCTTAAAACTCTCTCTGCTCGCAACACCTTGGTTCATTTGCCTTTCTGCTATCGTGGCTTTGTTTACCAGAGAAGCATAATCTTCTAACTCATAAGTGGCCACTCTATTTTGAATAGGCCAAATCAGTCCATCTTGAAACTTACTACATTTATCTTCTTCCTCCTGCACATACTTAGTAGCAAATCTAGACAAAGCAGTAAATTTAGCATCATACTCCCTCACAGACATGTTCCCTTGGGTCAAATTTATAAACTCCCTCAGCTTCTCCCTCCTATAAACCTTAGGGAAATACTTAACATACAAAGCTTTAATAAATTCAGCCCAAGTAATAACATCAGTACCTTCCATCCTGGGCACCAAATGGTTGCTGGCTTCCCACCAATATTTAGCCTCTCCTTTGAGCTTAAACACAGCTAGATTCACTTTCTGGTTATCTGGAACCTTCATAACTGCAAATATAGTTTCTAGATCTCTGACCCACATCTCAGCTTCTGTAGGTTCAACTGACCCTGAATATTCTGGAGGATTCAACTTCAAAAACTTCTCATGCATGGAATCTTTCATTTCTTTCCTTGCCTCTTTCTCAATCCTGGCCACAGTCTTTGATTCTAGATATCTAGCCTGTTGTTCTGCCATTTGCGCCATATTTCTTTCTTGTTGCTCTGCCATCCTCATCATTGCCTGCACCATCATCTGAATCTCTGTAGGTTGTTCATTCTCTCTGGTCCTTCCAGCAACACTCTGCTCTTCTTCAGTATTGTCTGTACGAGAAGCTACTCCCTCTTCTCGATGTTGTCCATCCCCAGGTTCCATCTGGAATTATCTGTAATACAATAAAGTTCTAACAACCAATATAAACAGTTTATACTACTAAACTATTGGTTAGTACATAAACAATTCATAAATATCAAATTAACTCAATACTGCCATCTAATCGTCACACACGTCCAGAATTAATAACCACGCTCAGATACCACTAGTTGTCACACCCCAAACCCAATATCCATACTAATCATTTGTTATTAGAATAATTGGACCATAATCTTAAGTCCATTGAAAATTTAACAAATTTATCAATGTTTTTCTGCATAATGAACATAATATTATATTTGTGCCATAACGAAGTCAACATCAGAGTCATAATTAAGCGGACATACAATACTGTGATTAACTATGATCAACTCAATTCATACTAAATCAATATATACAATGTGTGAGTAAATTAAAATCTTCAGTGTGACAATGATAAAATCTCCATACTTAAACCCCAGCTCTTCTAACGGTGCAACTCTCAAAGTTACCGGTCATATATTATCCTAGCTGGCAGCGTACCAAACTGAAATTGTTAAAATATAAACCATAAGCATTAAGCTTAGTGAGGTACTCCTTCCCTGCAATAGAATAACAATTCTATATCGAATATGTGAATATAAAATCTGAACAATCCTGCCCATTGGCAATAACAAATCATGGATCATAAGATCCAAATAATTCTGCCCGTTGGCAATAACAAATCCTGGATTATAAGATCCAAATAATTCTGCCCATTGGCAATAAAAAATCCTGGATTATAAGATCCAAATAATTCTGCCCATTGGCAATAACAAATCCTGGATATTTGAATATCCAAATAATTCTGCCCATTGGCAATAACAAATCCTGGATATTTGAATATCCAAACAAATCCTGAATACCGAAGTAGTTAAACCAATCCTGGATTATGAGACCCAAACAAATCCTGGATATTTTAATATCCAAACAAATCCTGAATACCGAAGTATTCAAACAAATCCGCTCTTAGAGCTATATTCATATTTATATATGAAACAAATCATAAGTACACTCACCATGACAGTTTAACTGGCTTTTCCCTTGCCTTTATCCGGTACTTGTTCAATCAGCTCTTCTTCCCTTCCTATCATTCTTACAATATTAGTGTCATCATAAGAATATTAATAGTCCAAAGAATAACTTCAATCATAACTCAATTCATAAGCATCATATTATTCAATTCAAATCATTCATTAAAATGAAGTCCCATCTAGACTCAGGTTCTGTTATCTAACATATTCAAATTACAGCCCAAACCCTTTTTAACTATTCTTGGTAATCCAATCCTTATTATATCATGTTTCCAAAACAAAAGACGGCACATCATTCCGAGTTTCCTAGAGCAAAATAAGCCTATTTCTTCACTATATAGCAAATCTGCCTTATAGGCTCTTTTATCGTTCATTCAACTTCCAGGAATTTCCATAATTTTTCTACATCATAAATTTATATGATATTCAACCCAACATCAGTAAACATATTTAACAATACAAGATTAAAATTTCTTAATTTTCAGAGTTTATTTTCTATGTCAAGCAAAACATCGAACACATGGTAGGCATACTTTCACCCTTAGGGCAGATTTCATACCCGAACTTCAAACTCTCACCAAGGACTCATTTCTTGGTATTTTCCCATGATTTTAGGATATGTCATACATATGTAAGTAAAGGTTAATCTCAAATTAGAATCAATCAATTCCAGTAAGTATAGAGAAATATATGGAAGTTTGAATAAACAAGGTTCTTAAACAAAACAATCTCAAGGGTTTACACATTCAAGTTTACTTAAACTTTCATCTATCCATAAGTACATATCAAGACATGGAATTTCAGTAAACAAATGATTATTTCAATCATTTAAATAAGTAATACAAAAAAAAAATAAGATTTATGGATGGAAATACCTTAGGGGCTTTTACGTAATTTTTCTATGAATTTTTCTTCAATTTCTCCTCACACTTTCTTCCTAACTTCCTACTTCTCTTTCCTTAAGCTTCAAATCTCTCATGGCTGCATTTTGGCTGAATAAAGAGGTAATTCTAAGGGTTTAAGGTCGGCCAAAGCCACCACCCTTCCCAAACAATGAGAATAAAACATTTGTTGCCATAATAAGATAAAATACTACTTAACGGATGGACTATTTTGCCCTTGTTTCGTAATTTTGGTATAACTTCTCACTCGAACCCCTGTTTCACACACCGTTTATTTTGTTACGACCATAACTCACTTGTCTACAACTATGTAGTTTTCACCTCAAGTCAATTGTTATGTCATAAAGGTCAAAACTAGCCTTAAACATGAACATTCCTACCGAAACCTTCAAAATTTTGTATTTGTAACTAATTCGACATTTTATGCTTTTTGAAGGTAGGATTAGACTAAACATAACAAACTAACATCACATGTATTAATAACACACTAATCATATCACATAAGCTAGGCATGATTTAAGCATAATTAATCATAATTATATTCGGGTTGTCACAAATAGGCACCCTCACGTGAAAACCATATGTTATCATTTTTAGCCCCAACACATCCCCACTACATCCTTGGTACAAGGTGACACTTTCCATAACAAGCACCTGAGATTTTCCATATAAGCCAATTGAAAACCCACCTTTATTAGACTGCCATTTAATAATGCCTCCACCTTATTTAATACCCCTTACGCCTCATAAATACCGGATGATTTTCACCCGAAGCCCAAGATCAAGGGTTGAGATCTTCTCAACACTCCCTATATAACGACACTCACCTCCATTTACTCTAGTTAGTTGGAAGAACCCTCATCATCACATAATATTGAAGACCTCATACACAAACATTATTTTTGTCTCTATCACAAATATCCCTATATCATTTATCATTCCCACAACAAGATAACCACCGCCCCATAATCATTACTCTGAGAATCATTGGTGTTCAGACTGCCTCGTAGATCTTACTCTCTAAAAAGGATGCTTAACCTTTCACACTCTAGCCCTGAATACTTTTGAGATCCATTATTTCTATTTATTATTATTATATTGTATGTTCATGTCATTATTGTAATTTGCTACTCTTTGTGCCTCTATTCAAAACCTCTCATAAACGTGTTATACCTCGATCCTTCAGGGGCAAACTCTACAAACCCAGTCCACCACTAACAAACCTCATACAATGGTGACTTTGGGAGGTATTCTCATTTCAATGGAGAGGTCGTCTGAGAAAACTGTTGACCCATCAGCATTAAACCCACCTATAACTTTCACTTTCACCAGTCTCACTAGTGTAAAAAATTATCGACCATTATCAACCTTCGAAACCTTATCCACAATACCCCAAAATATCAACTATGCGTTTACCACAGTGGCTACACAATATCCAACATCGACACCAACTTCAACGACGACACCACCCTTTGGCCCTATCCCGCTCTTGGTAGCTTTGCTATAAAATTTCTTTGCCTAGGGAGGCAATCTATCTTTAATCCCCATTATTCCATCCATGTCGTCACACAACCCCTCATATGCGTAACCTAACATACAAAATCTTACTGTTGTCGACAATTAAAACTAAAAACCTCCCATTATTCAATAACCCACCAAAACTTAACAAAATGCCCAAATGCCACTGGCAAAATCACAAACACCCTATTTTGGCCTTACACCCCACGAGCCGGTTGTTGCTCCATCCACACCCCCAATGTCAGCTAGGTTTGCGGACCCTGAAGATATGTAAAAGTTTTTCATAAGTCAGGTTTCCAAGTTTATGGCAACCACCCCTTTTGAGAACGACAAAGGGTTACATGGTAGCATATTTAGTTAGATACGCGGCTCCATTGAAATTTCAGTAATATAATGGAAGGGGTAACCTAAGGGAACATGTAATCAAGTTCATAAAAACCTTAAGAGTTCGTTAGGAAGATCATACTCGAAGGTTGAAGGAATTTCCAAAATCCTTGAAGGAGAAGTCTTACCCATGATACTGGAACTAAACCTGGCAACGTGTCGGTTCGGGTCATGTTCGTGTCGGGTCTTAACGAATTCCTATGAAATTATGATAAACACAAACACGATTCGTGAACTTAATAGGTCATGAATCCAATATTCGTACATGAATCATTTTCCTAACGGGTTACACGACACGAAACCTTTTAACTCGTTAAGTTAACGAATCGTGTCGTTTACCCGATATGAACCGAAGGACCCGTTACGTTAGTGGATTATTCCGAGTTGAGTGACCCATTAGGTACCAATAAGACTCGTTATCATTCAAATGAAATTCTAAAAATTGGGACAATTTGATTTAAACAATTATAAATTGGTGTAAATTTGACCTAATATAAATATAATTTCATTGACATGTCTCAAGTCCAACTCCACCACCAGCGCACCACTAGTACAATATTTACAATTACAATTACAAAAATAATTTATAAAATTTTATGTCTCCATACATTTAAAGATTTCCATCTCATTTTACAAAAAAACACCCATAATATAAATTCACAAACGATAGAAATACACGAAGATAGAAAATCGCACTTTCAAGCATTAGATACGTTGAGTTCCATCTAGTCGGGACATCTTGCCTCAACCCCCATGTACTCTCCAAAGAAACTTTAGAGACACAATCATAAAATTTATATTTTCTTTGGGAAGACCCTTTAATATATCACATTCTCTTTAACCTTAACAACCGCTTCATCAATTTATTTAAACCCATCTTGCACTATGAGGTTTAAAATGTGTGCACAACAACGAACGTGAAAGAATTCCCTATTCATTAGAAGTGCGCGATTTAAATTTAGCTGACTCTTCAAAATCTCAATAAAGGCAGTATTACTTGAAGCATTATCAAGCGTCATGGAAAGCAACTTTTTTTTAATGTCCCACTCACTTACTAGTGCATAAATTTTTTCAAATAATGCAACACCGGTGTGTGGAGGAGGGATAAGACAAAAATTCAGAAATATTTTGTATAATTTCCAATTGCTATCAACGAAATGAGGGGTAAGCGTTAGGTACCCATCGGTAGCAACGGATGTCCACAAATCGGACGTTAAACAAATTTGTCCACCAACATAATTTGTCAAAGATTGAAGTTTTATCTTCTCCATTTTAAACCTCTTTAAAAGTCCAGATTTAACGGTTTTTCTTCTCGGTAGTTTGATATCCTCACGTACATATTTAAAAACAACCCTAATTCCCTCGTACTCAACAAAATAAAAAGGCAAATTGTGTTTGATAATTGCCTCAACTAGTAAGTCAATAAAAATCTCATTATCAAATTTAGGATTCTTCATTAACAAGGTGCCTTTAGATTGGGATAACAAAAGTTGTTTAACGCCAGTTACGTCATTTTTAATGCAATTTTTCATATGGGAAAACATATTCCCAGTCCCGTAACTACTTTCGAATATATATATATTACCCCATATTTTCGACATTGAACTTTTCTTTTTTATCCTCTCCTAGTGGTAATTCTTGAAATAGAGTCCAACAAACTGACCTTTTCCTCCGAGGAACCCCAGATTTTTTCTTTGACTTCACTTTCCCACCATCTTGTGGAGTGGGCTCGTTATCAATAATTTTTATTTCAACTTCTTCTCCGATCTCCTCTTCAGAGAGACCCGAATCCTCCACATCCATTGAATAATTTTACACATCACCTACAAAATATACAATCATTACCCAAAAGATAAGAAATCTCAAACAAAAATATATATTTTTATAATAGATCTATACATAAACATCACAAATAATCAAATAACAAATCTATAATATGATTATTTATTATAGATTGTATTAAATCTTCCGCTCAAACAACAAATCACACAAAAAAAATCACAAACAAACAGATCTATACACTCAAACAACAAATCTTCCACTTAAATTGCTACATAAAAAGATCTATCCACTCAAACAACAAATCTTCCACTCAAATTGAAGAATCAAATATCTATATAAATAAACAAATCACAGAAGAAGATAGAGAAAGAGAGAACAAACCTTTGTGTGAAAAGAGATCGTCGGGTGTATGCGCAGAAGCAGGCATTTGATCCTTTATCCATTTTTTGATCGAGTGTGGTGCGACAACGATGAGAGAAATAGAGAACAGGCACGTGATGAAATGAACAGCTGGTGTGGTGCGACGGGCCGACGACGACGACGAGAGAAGGAGTCCTGCTTACTCTTGGTGTGTGCGGCTGCGTAAAGATGAAATGAAAAAAAAATAGATAAGGTGTTTTATTAGTGTACGGTTTACTCGCAACATTACATAAGTAACCCCTTCAAACTAAAAATTTTATTTTAATTTTTTCCTACATATCTTTACAGGTCATAATGGTTACTAATGTGTCACACGTCCCGGTATGAAATGAACAGTATTCAAGTCTTAACGGGTTGATACCGGTGAAGTAAATTTAACCAACCCGATTCGTTATTTTTAACGGGTATATTGTGTTCACCCGATAGTGACTCGTACCTGATAAGCCTTAACCCATTAATTGTTAATTTCGTGTCGCGTCGTGTCATGCCACATTTTGCCAGGTCTAGCTGGGACTTACCAGACAGTAGCATTGCTACTTGGCAGTAAATGAATGAACTATTTTACTCTGAATTCTTTATAATAGAGACAAGAATCACAGTAGTCAATTTAGCCTAGGTCAGGCAGGGTTATAACAAAGATCTAATGACATTCATTTCCAGATTCTGTTAACACCCTCTTCATTGTAAATAGGCCCTTTCCAAACTTCAACTCACCCAAATGTGTGCCGATAGAATGTTGTCAGAATATAAGATTCATTTGCTCAACCACACACAGTTCAACTTTGCATAATTCTCATAAAGGGCGAGAAGCGTCAGGACGTGATCAAACAGATCCCAGTCCACAATGACCAAAGGATGGTGAATCATTAGCCCACTGTCAAAGTCGATAAGCCAAGGAGCACCACTTTATTCACTAAAAAATAGTCCCTAGGGGAAACATGAGAACCACATTCAATCTCATTAAAATTAAGGGAGGATACGAAAGGCATTCCCCCCAGGCCCTACCAATGCCAAAGATCCCAAGGGAAACCCTAAAAAATGGCCTTGCCATGTACCGAGGAATAAGTCTTTGTGATTTATAAAGGTTTGGTAAATAATCATTTCTCGATCCCTTTGAGGAATTCAATAGGGCCACCAACTGACGCCAAAAGAGCCCATCGCAACTATTGTATGCACCATCAGTATGTGGTGCATACTTAAAAAATATGTGTTAAAATTCAAAAATTGGTGGCCGAACATGTAAAAAAGGGATAGTGGAAATCATAAATGTACATTTGAATCCTTTACCAGACCACCGATGGGGGAGAAATATTTGTACAAGTAGATAACGATTTCACCATGGTCGAAATCTAAGAGATCATGAAAAAAAGTCCACAGTTAAAAATTAAAGAACAAAAGGGAATAATGGGAGGTTTAAACATTGAAGGCTTATAGAAAAATGGGACAGTGCTACCTGCAGCGACCGTGACGAGGTGGACATGATAGAAGCGCAGACAATATATATAGTAGAGATCGCCTAGAAAGACGATAACTCTAAACCACAAGTAATCAGGAATGTGTAATGCATTTTTTAATTCAAATAATTCTATGACCATGTGGGGATCACATCGAAAGTAAGAGAAAATGAGATGAATTCCATATTTGGGGTTGTTGAAGCCAAAGGGGAACCAACCGTAACCTTGAATGACATTATGAGAAAATTAATAAAAGGGGTAATGTCGGCGATCACTTTCTCTAAAGGAGACAAATTGGTGTCATTCTTCCATAATCGTCCGATATATGTTACAACGTTGGTAAATGCCATTAAATTTATAAAGGATTTACTTGACCGGGGGGTACTTCGTTAACACCATGTTTGTTGCTTTATTCGAGGCATAAAGGATCCCATTAAATCGCCTGGTGCCAAATCCCATTAATGTCTATGGATTCGATGATGATAAGATGCAAACAAGAGTATTCATCCACATATAGATCGAATTGGGAAATATCCGACCCACCCTCAAGTTTCATGTGATAAATGCATACCCCTACTACTAGCTACTGATCGGAAGAATTTGGATGCATAAGCATGGAGTAATGCCATCTACCTACCACCAATGTGCGAAATCCATTATAAACGGTCAAAAAATTACGACCAAGGACACCAAGTGCCCCTTTTTGAAGGAAGAAGCACACTTCTTTGATGCTTCATACTTTACGAAGTTAGCATGTGATTATGGAGTTATAACCCCAGGGTGAAGTGATATCGATATTAGCCCATCAAAAGTAAAGCCAACGCTTAAGCTAAGCTCACAGGAGCCAAAGTTATCCCCGTAGCTAAGACAACTCCAATAGATGACCCCTAGTCGACAATTGAAGAAGTACATAACTTCCGATAGGAAAATGAGGTTTCGATTATGACAGGGTGCCCGGGCAGCATTCTAGACAAAGGATGTTGACCCAATCGATCATTGTTGTGTGGTGGACAATTTATACGACCATAATTAGGTAGACGAATCATACGAGGCACCTAAATGTATGTAGGATGGGCCGAAAACACAATTAGAAGAATTGGAAGAAATCAATATTAAGGTAGAGGGATGAGAACTTAGGTCAATATTTAACTCCAAATAACTCCAAGGGAAACAACAAAGTGAACTACATGGCCTCATCAAAGACTATCGTGATGTCTTCGCATGGAACTATACAGAGATGCCTGTCTTGGATGAAAAAATTACATCTTATCAACTAAATATCTTTTCAAACGCCTACGCAATAAGGCAAGCAATGAGGTTTTTAAATAGGAGTTGGAGATGGAAATCAAATCCGAAGTGACGACACTATTAGTACCTGGATTTATCAAATCCATAGCTCACCTTGTGTGGCTCTCAAAATCATTCTAGCTAAGAAGAGGAACGACAAAATTTTAGTATGTATTAATTATCAAAACCTCAACCAGGCTTGTCCTAAAGACAAATTCTCCTTACCCAGTATTGATAATTTAGTGGATGCTACTACTAACAATGAAAAGTATAATTTCATGGACGGTTATTCAGGTTATAATTAGACCAAGACGAGCAAAATGAATGTTGAATATACGACCTTTAGAACCCCACTTAGCAGCTTTTACTATAGTATCATGTCATTTGGCTTAAAGAATGCAGGATCCAGATATCAACGAAAAATGGTTGCCATAATTCATGATATGCTACATAACTCATTGAATTTTATGTAAAATAATTGGTGGTGAAATCCAAAGAAAACTCACACATTTTTTATCTTAAGAAAGTGTTGGAACGTTATAGGAAATTTAAGCTGAAGATGAATTTCCTCAAGCATGCTTTCAGAGTGATGAGATAAAAATATATGGGTTTTGTGGTGAATTTACGTGGTATACAGGAAGATGAGGCAAAATATATAACAACTATCAAAATACCACCCCCTAAGAGTAAAAAGGAGCTGAAGAGTTTCTTGGGTAAAGTATTATACCTTTGGAGGTTCATCCTAACACTGTCAGAACTCACTTACCCACTCATGTCGCTCTTGAAGAGGGAACACTAAGCTCATATGGGAAGAGATAAAACACCAGGCATTTGAGAATATTAAACATGCACTTACTATCCCTCTGATAATGACAACACCGAAAATGGGACAGCCACTCCTTATGTATCTCATTTCGACAGCTAAATTAGAAGGTGATTTGTGGGCTTAAGAAGTCGATGGAGTTGAGAAACCTATATAGTATCTTAACACAATCTTGGTTGATGCTGAAACCCATTACAACTTGGTGCAAAGGCATTGTCTGACACTATTGTTTATGGCCCAAAAGCTAAAACACGATTTCATGGCATTTTCTATACACAAGTTTTCTCTATATAGAATTATCTTAATGGCCCAATTGGTCATATGGTTTATAATAGTTTCTCATTATGATATCAGGTGTGTCACTCCTAAAGCAATCAAAAGTCAATCACTTGAAAACTTATTGGCATGCTTTTCGATCAGGGAGCAAGAACCACCAAGCGAAGAAATGATGTGAGATGATTTGCAAGCCTTAACATGCAAATAAGAGTTTGAGGAGTGGAGTATGGAGTTAGATGGCCACAAATGGATGAGTCAGCATTATCCAAGCCAGATGAGAAGAAATCATCTAAATTATTTTCTAGTTGGGGTTTTTGTGTTTTGGCAATGAGGCTAAATATGAGGCATTAGTGCTCAGACTATTGAAGGCACTATAGAAAGGCACCAAGGCCATTATAATCAAAGGAGACTCAAATATGGTGATTAAGAAGGTGGATGGAGAATTTTCTCTATACAGTTGTCCAACATCACCTAGACCAATTCATCTCGGTCAACATCGAACATCACCCTAGAGCTTTCAATAAATACCCCGACGCCCTGACCAGTTTGGAAACCCCAATTGAGATCCCTGATAATGAGCCTTCCACAACCCTCACTATGTTCAAAAGAACTATTCCTATCTTCGTGCTAAAAATTGTAATCCCTGAAGAGTCGCTCGATTAGTGAGAATTCTAAGGCAATTATCAAACTCCCACATCCCAATAAAAACACCAACACCAAAAGAAACTCTTAAATATTTTCACAACCCTGAAGGGGTTTTATATCACTGGTGCACGAGTGGTATATTATCACGCCGTATGGGACCGAAAGAAGCCCATAAAAGACTAATGATATTCACACCAAACATTGCGGTGCTGATGACATAACCCTCTATCAGAGAATCCAATGATCATGATACTATTGGACGTCAATGAGAAAATAGTCAGTGACACTCTACGAACAATGTTAGCAATGTTAAGAAAACCTAAGGCAAGAGGAAGTTCATTTCTTGGGAGACTCAACAGACTTGAGAGATTTTTACGTTCACTACTTCACAAACGACACAATTCCAATAGCGAGACAAAAAACCAATGCCCTTAGAAGGAGAGCTATATGGTACATATTGGTGGATGGGAAACTTTTTTGAAAAGGATATAATCAGCGATAAATGAAATGCATATCAGGTGGAGACACTCAAGAAGTATTTAAAAGATTCCACGAGCTGGTACACATTGGTGGCAATAAGTTGTATGAAGAGTTAGCCCACCTAGGTTACTACTGGCCAATTATGTAATCCAATTACAACACGTTCGCGAAGAAATGAAAGCCACATAAAATCCCCGATAACCTCATCCATGCACCAAGAATCGCATTATTGGCCTTGCCTACCCCATATACCTTCCACATGTGGACTTTCGATATGGTGGGGAAAATTGTCCCCCATTCCTGTGGAAAAATACGGATATTAGTTGCAATAGTGTTTTTCACATGTTATGTCGTACAAAATGCTTTGAGTCAATTTCTTTTATGTTCTCTTGCATATCTTCCTGACTTTTAGTCATGCTCTGTAAGATCCCCTGCAAGTCTCTCATACCTACAGGTGTAGAGGGTGGAAACCCCTCTCCAGTCCGGGTACTTTATGGGGTTTTGGCCATTTTCACAAAAAATGCAGAAAATAGAGTATCGTAGCAGCAAAAACAGAGTAGCGCAAACGCAATAACAAAATTTGCAAGAAAAACAAATCTAAAGAAGAAAAATGCAATTGTAATGGAGGATTCAAAGAATTAATGTGAACTAAATGGAAATCGCTAATAAAAAAAACTCTAACCTAATTAAACCCAACTGAATCGGAGTGTTATTCACTAATTTACCAGAAATGGGTATCCTCGAGTTTCAAAAATTGAAAATGATGGAAAGTGACAATGGCTAGTTGTTTCCTACCCATGACACCAATATATTATCGCATAAAATTAATATACTGATTTGTCTTACCTTGAGTCTATAAATTATAAGCTAACAACAAATAAAGGGATGTAAATTACTAAAAATACTAAACTATAGAAAATAGTAGAGAGATGGGAGAAAGAGAAATGAAAATATATTTACATGGTTCGGCCTAAAACAGTGCTTATGTCCACGTGTGTAGAGTTTGTTGTATTGATTATTGGGTAAAAAGCCATGGATGAATACAACATTGAAGATCTCAAGTTGTCTCTAGAATTGTATAATATACTAGTAAGGAAAAAACCTCAAATCCCCCAAAAGTGTGTGTGTTTGTGCTATTTATAGGTTGTTATAAAAAAAAAGGGTAAATAGAGTACCACATGGCTTGCCTTTATAGGTTAGGCAAGTATACGCCTTACATGTGAGGTAAGGGAATAATCATGAGGTTTGTTATGGTCACACGGGAGGAATGTTTATTTTCATATCTCCCCAATGTGTGTGTGTTGTTGACGTCATCCAATCACACAATACATGGTAGCTATAACGAAGTTAATTAACAGTGTTAGCTGATTACTAACTAACAGGGTTACACTACACCCAAAAGGCCAAATTGTCACTTTTTTGACGGCCAGCCTTGTCACGATAAAAAAACACGCGTAATAAAAAAACATGCATTTTTTTATCATGGTTAATAACCGTGACAAGTCCGTGATAAAGGCTTGTCACGGTCATTGACCGTGACAATCTTATAAAGTTGTCCCGGTCAAAGTCCGTGACAACTTTGTCAGTAAAAAAAACCTTCCCCCTTCTTTTCTCACTGTTTTCACTTCCCTCCATTTTTCTCTCTCTAAGCGACTGCTTTCTCTCTCTCTACGATTTCAAGTTAGTTTTTTCTCTCTCTCTTTCCTTTGTATATATGTGTGTGTATATGTGGGGGAGCAGTAGGGGGGTGGTGTGTGTGTGTGTGCATGCATGCGTGTGTGTGGTGGGGGGAGGGGGCAAGGGGGTCTGGGGGTGGTGTGTTCGTGTCCGTGTGGTGGGGGGGGGGGGGGAGGGGGCAGTAGGGGGTAGTGGGGCAGGGGGTGAGTGGGGGAGCGGTGTGTGTGTGTGTGTGTGTGTGGTTTTCAATTTGGTTTTAGGAATTATAAATATTGATTGGGTATTTTTATTTTTAGTTTATGACTTGAAATTAATTGTTAATGTTAATTGGGTGATGTTAGTTGGGATTGAAATTAATAGGTATTGTTAATATTGATTGAATCTTATTATTTAGAGAATAAAATTAATTTGACATTATAAATATTGTTTGTATATTCTTATTTAGGTTTAAAATTGGTTAGATATTGCTAATATTGAATTAATTGAGTAGATGAATTAAAAGGAGTACGGGATACACATTTGTTGGTTTGTTGTTGATGTTGAATTATATTGGACAAATGTGGTTGGATATGAAAGTTGGTTGTTTATTTTTTTTTAAATCCTTAATTTAATTCACACTAATAAATCCTTATATAATTATATTGTCTTAATTTATTGGGTTGGTTAATTTTGGAAGTGGCACGACCACTGAATTATTGTCAAAATGGGGGGAGGGGGAGTTTTCAACCTTTTTTCTAAAATTAGTCACGACCACGGACTTATGATAATTAAAGGAAACATACTTGAAATTACACATAGTGCGCATAGATACTAGACTTCTAGTTCTTATGTGTACGCATTCAATACCCCTAGACCCGTTCGAGAGTCATTACCCCTATAATGAGATCTCTCGAATTATCCCGTTTGGATAGTTTGAGACTGAATAGTTTCTGTATAATAATATTCTCAGTGGCTTGAACTTGTTACTTTTGGAGGAAGTTTTGCATTCGTACCTTAATATTCTCTGGGTACATACTAGATGATGCAATGTTAAGTGTTATTCCAATTATCAATTGAAATAACACTCACACTTGTGAATCTACGTCGTGTACTTGGAGAACTATCGGGATATGCTGTCGAATTTTCCTCAAATAGGAATAATGTGCATGAGCTGTTAAGTATATTATAGAAATATGCGGTCTTGAATGGGATATGACCACTCACCCTTTAGAGGAGATGGAGGAAATAGGAATTAATATTATAAAGTGAATTTGAATTTGAACATGAACATGAAATTTAAAAATTGAATATAAATAAGACATAATTAACTGAAACACACTATAAATTTTATACAACATATAATAGGTGATTGTTTATACTAATGGGAACTAAATTTTCACACTTTTATTTATACTAATCCATGAATATACGCTTTTTACATATAATAGGGATTGTTTGGAGTAGCTATGATAGGATATCTTAAATACAAAGAGTGGATGGGTGAGACAAATAGATTAGGGGATGTGTTTTGCAGAGGTGCTAATGAATTTGTGAAATACGCAAAGACATGTCATAATGATGAAGAGTTTTCACGTCCGTGTGCTAGGTTCAAGACTGGTAAGGCGTTTGAGTGGAAAAGAGTTGAACTACATTTGTTAAGATGGGGTATAAGAAATATATTTGAATTGGACTATGTAGGCTTCAAAGAGGTTATATTTTACTTTGATTGGGTAAGAGTTGAGGATAAAAATTCTTGTAGAGTTTATCCAGGCACCAATTTGACAATTATTGACTTGTCCAAGTTAAAGAGCAATGAACACGTGATCGATGAGCCATTTGTTTGTTCATTTTAAAAGGTCAAGCGAGTGTTTTAATCGAAGTATATTAACAATGAGTCGTGGTCAATCATCCTATATGCGACAAAAGCGTCTAAACAGTAGTGTGGATGAATTGGTTGCTTCTACCGATTATCAATCCATTTTTATGATAACCCGAATTTGAAATAATTTTTAGATTTGTAATAAGTATTCCAATTATCGTACATTAGTTTAATGCTTTTAATTCATTTGTATTTGATCAGTTTACTGCACGTAATATTTAGATTTAATTCTTAAGCATTAATTTAAAGCCCATATCCAGTGGGTGTATCATTATAGTGTTTTATTATTGTCGGACATCAGTTTAATGCTTTTAATTCATTTGTACTTGATCAGTTTAGTCCACTAAGTTGCCAGTGTTTTGTTATAATACGGTTAGTGCATTGTATTCTTCAAATTCATTTGGATCTGTATTAATAACAATAATTTTTTTTTATAAAAAATGTCTTTTTCAGGGCTTCGCGGCAGTGGAGATGACGAGGGCTCCTCGGCCCCTAGGCTCCCAAAATAGGGCAAAATTGGGATCGGTCGTTGAGAACAAGACGAGGATATTGGCTAAATCCCTCGAGTTGGTGAAGACGATTATCGGCCCAGGGTACACTAGTTGGAGGGAGGTGCCAAATGAGCTCAAGTTGGTTATTTGGGCGGCACTACATGTATTATATTTATATTTATATTTATATTTATATTTATATTTATATTTATATTTATATTTATATTTATATTTATATTTATATTTATATTTATATTTATATTTATATTTATATTTATATTTATATTTATATTTATATTTATATTTATATTTATATTTATATTTATATTTATATTTATATTTATATTTATATTTATATTTATATTTATATTTATATTTCAATTTCAATTTCAATTTCAATTTCAATTTATATTTATATTTATTAGCAACTAAACACTTACGTCTTTTTTTTGTATTTATTTGACAAGAACAATTCGGCCTGCCCCCACTACTCCTCCATTCCGTGTTAGAGCAGTTGAGGGAACAACATAAGACGTGGAAGAAAAAATTTCGGTCCCGATACTTTGGAAAGAATTGGGACTCCGTTCTCAGACTACGTGAGACCGTCCAGCCGAAGGAGCCGATCGCATTGGCAAAGTGGCAAAAGTTCATCGATAATGAGATCGAGGAGTGACAATTGGCATCTCTCCAATCGAGAAGGGAAAAGCGGGCGAAAAAAAGGACGTGCACTACTCGGGGCGGACGTTTTACACAGAGGTGGAGCACAGGATGGTAAGTTTTTTTTTCTATAATTATAGTTTTATGTTATTTTGTATTATTTTATTTTGCATTACTTACTAATTTTGCATTATTTTATTTCAGGAGATGGGGAGTGGCCCTAGGGGTAGGCCACATAGGCTCAATACCTATGTGACAATTTGGATGAATAGGGGTAAGGATAAGGAGGTGTCCCTGAGCATCGCGTCCATGATTGTAAGTTATAAATGTTTAATTTTTGTTAATTACGTTATAATTTTTTTATTTACTTAATTAACTAATTGTGTGCTTTTTGTCATTTCAGGCAAAACTTAAAGAAGTGCACGATTCACAGTCTAATGCCGACAAGGCACCCTTGGCTACAGACGCACTCAGCCGAGTGCTCGGCGCTGATCGCAAGGGGAGGACTAGGGGTGAGGTCACGGGTGGGCAAGTCTAGGATCATTGAAATGGAGACGAGCAACACTGGGTTGGCTCGTCAGGTGGACACGCGTGACGAGAAGCTATAAAGGTTGAAGACGACGATACTAGATATGTACGCCTTCATGAAGCGTGAGTTGGGAAAGGGCAAGGGTAAGGAGAAAATGGCGGTGTAGAAGGTGGATGAGGACGTGGACGTGGACGTCACTGCTTCATCCTCGATACGCGCGGACTCGCCGCTTGATGATTCAGTTCCCATATTGTCTCCCGTCCAGCGGCCTATGTCAATAATCGATTGATTGAGCGTGTTTTTACTCGACATATATGATGACCAGCGAATAGTTAGGGGGTTGAGGGACCCAAGAACCCTCCCGGGTATGCCGGTTCATGGACGTGTCCTTCAAGACATCAAGCCCAAGGTGCTCGTCACGCATGTGATACCCCAAAAGGAGAATTCCGCATTATGGTTGCGCAAATAATGTGGTGTGACGCATATTAAGGGGTGTCTCATTGCGTATATCATGTGGCCTTCCTTCCTCCTCCAACCTACTGATGACTCTATGCATTGATTATTTTCATCTATTTTATTTGGACACTTGAATTATATTTGTATTATTTTGATTTGTTACATTTTGGTTTGGATATGGATTGTATTTTTATTTTATTTGGATATGGAATTATATATACAATGATTTGGTGCATTCTTTCTATTTTATTAGGATATATGTTGTTTAAACATGTATAATTTTGCTATAACAGGTACAAATATACTACTAGGCAGTGGCAATGACCATACTAACCGACAGATTTTTTAAATTCTGCCCGAAATTATCACGGTCAATGACCGTGACAAGTCTAATAAACTTGTCACAACGTGACAAAAACAGTTGTCACCCCTAGACTTGTGACAATCCCACAATTTTGGTGTAGTGTTAAATGACTTGATCTGACTATTGGGGCTGACTATATTTCTAGTTGAGCTGACTTCATTTCTATAGGTGAAGAGTCCATGTATCTTTTGCTAATTGGTTCACGAGCCATACCATATTTACGGTATAATAATATGTCATGAATATTGATGTTGATCTAAACCTTTTAAAATGACTTATTTGTTATTTTGAAAATCAAAGAGAAAGTGGTATTGAATCTTCTATGAGTGAGGGTAAAGAGATTGCTAAAAAACTAAACATTGGTCCGTATTTGTTGAAAACGTATTATTTATAGAAACGTATTATGAGCTGACTTCATTTCTATAGGTGAAGAGTCCATGTATCTTTTGCTAATTGGTTCACGAGCCATACCATATTTACGGTATAATAATATGTCATGAATATTGATGTTGATCTAAACCTTTTAAAATGACTTATTTGTTATTTTGAAAATCAAAGAGAAAGTGGTATTGAATCTTCTATGAGTGAGGGTAAAGAGATTGCTAAAAAACTAAACATTGGTCCGTATTTGTTGAAAACGTATTATTTATAGAAAAATCATTTTAATGAAGATTACAGTGAAGGGCCAAGACAATCACCCAACAAATCTTTTTGACATATTTTCTTCTTACATGTACTTGTTCGAGCTCTAATATAACTTAAGACTATATTTGAACAGTTTAAAATATGAAGACACTTTTGAATTTTTGTTTGATTTGAACATATTAAAATCTTTAGATGATAATAGTTTGAAGAGTTCTTATATTAAACTTCAAGATGCTTAAACAATTGACACAGTTTTTGATACAGTTGCAAATGACTTATTTTTAGAATTGAAAATTTTGAAAGGTGCATTGTTAAAAGAACATAAAAAGTGATTGAAGTGCTAAGGTCTGTTTGACAGAAAAGTGAAAAAATGCAAATGATTCCAAGTCATTTGATTATGGGGCAAATAATTCCAAGGCAAATGAATATTTTTCAACATGTGTCTGTTTAATACAAGTTAGAAAATCATCAATTTTCCACAAATTCAATCAAACACAAAAGCTGAAAAATATATATATAAATGTGAAAAATTTGTTTATGGAATATATATATATATATACACACACACATACATACATACATACATACATACATACATACATACATATATACAGTCAGTCTCTAATGCGGATTTAACTTGCAGACGGATTTTTGTGTATTTTTTAAAAATAGCAAAAAATTAAATTTCAACTTTGATTTTTTTTTCTGTGATATTTAAACATTTTAGGGGACCCATGTAAAAAAAATCAACTCAAAATAAAATATTTTACTATTTTTAAAAAATCGGTCAAACATATGTCCATTTTAAAGAGCTTTAAAAACTGACATATGTTTGACCGATTTTTTAAAAATAGCAAAATAATTCATTTTGAGCTGATTTGTTTTATAGGGGTCCCCTGAAATGTTTAAATACGACAGAAAAAAATTAAGTCGATTTTTTTTTTTTTTTTTTAATATGAAAAAATTCGTTCGCAGGTTAAGTCCGCATTAGAGTCGGACTGTATATATATCCTAAATAACATATATATTGTAACACCCCGTAAATTCAAGGACGTTTAATTAAATAATATTTTGGGAGGAAAACAATTTATTTTATTTGGAGAATTAAATTCTTGGTTTGAGAATTTTTAATTTTAAGGAGTTTAGTAATTTGGCGAATTGAGGATTTAATATTTTGGACTATTTTACGTTGCCTTTTGAGGTCTTAAATATGAAAGATGTTATAAATTAATTCAGATGGAAATTTATAGTGCACCGTTGAGTTCGGATGGATCAAAATAGTCCAAAATGAGTGGTCATACGTATATATTGGGTTTCGGGATTTAGTTATATATAATTGAGCTCCCAATAAAGAGTCGAGGGCCTTTTTAGGAGGCCCTAGGCCCAAAAAATGGGATTAGAGTTTTTAACCCTAGCTGTAAAAGGGTAAAGCAACTTAAAGTCATTTTATAAGACTAAAATTATGGAGAGTTTAAGAGGAGATATATTAGAAGATAATTTGAAAATTTTGGGAGATTGCTTCAAAAACTAGCGGAGATCCTTGAATTCAACCCAATGTCTTCATCCAAAGGCTCTGATCTACAAACTAAGGCAAGTGGTTAAACTTGCATCTAGATTAATTGCATTTATCTATTCATATTTGTGGGTATGATAAGATGACATGGTTTTTGGGTTAGTTGATGTATTCGATTATTACTCTTGTGATTCATTTCGTTATTTGATTTGTAACCGACAGTTGTTTCGGTAAGGTTTACATATATTCCATTTTAGTATTGCTTGATTCAGTGATTGTATGATGGTTAGTTATATATTCTTTCGCAAATTATTATTGGGATGTTAAGTAAAAAGATAAAATTTGGCACCATGTCTTTTGAATACTAGGTGGTCAGTAAGTTTTAAAAAGTTTTCGACAGTGATGCTAAGAATGAACTAGATGAGATTCCTGTTTAATTTGATATATGACTGATCACCTGGTATTTTATTAGACGGGGCGTCACATATGGTATCAGAGCATCAGGTTTTAGTGTCCTTAGGATCTGTACGACTTTTCACATTTTTGCGTAGCGTTCTTTGATATAGAGCCTTATTATAAGATTGTTGTATTCCTTCACGTATGCGACTTACGTTCTCCTGTTATAGGGTATAGTTCATGTGATTCACATACGGTTTCGATTGAGCGTGGCAGATCAAACATTATAGAACGACAAGCGTGGGACGTAGAAGGATTTGCAGGAGGGAGGACTCAACAAAAGCCCTAGAGCATTCTGGAAATAGTGACGCAATAGGAGTCACCCTTTTATTCGTACAATAAAAGTTGGAGTAAACGCTGGTGCGCAGTAGTTGCCCCAAGAACCTTCGTGAAGGGACGATAATGCAAAGTTAAAACCCCAAGTGTAGACAACAAGGGGTAAGGGTAGAAGAAAATTTTATTTCAGAATAACAACCAGCTGGGATTCGATGGAGGTGCGGAAGGGAGATTTACCAATGGATGGAAAATATCCAATTTGGGTCATATGTGTGGGAGTAAAGTAACACTCAAGTAAAAATTCCAAGCAAAGATGTTTGCTCTTAAAAGCAGTACGGGTTGATGGGAGCCAGTCACCACATTCATGGAGAATTACCATGAATAATAAGGGATTTGGTGTGCGGAGTATTATGAATCTTCTCACTAGAGGATAAAATAATAGATAAGTGAAACTTCAGTAATTTTCCAAAAGGGTTGAGCAATGGCCGAAAGTGAAGGAAATTTGACAAAATTCACAAACTTCGTAACCGATGAGAGGGATACGAAGAACGAAAAGGCTTTGGAAGTTGACAAAAGACCGTGGGTAGAAAATACAAGCACAAATATGAAATCTGACTAGAATGACTGGTGTCGTTGTCGTCAGAGTTGTACAATTACAATTGGTATTAATGTTCTCGTGAGAGGGGAGCTAAGGGAGTTGGGGAATCTATCAGAAGAGTAGGACTGAAATTTTCGTGCTCGTGAGGCATCAAGGGAAGGTATACCCAGTAGATGTCCCAAATTAATGATCGAGATCAATAAAATCTCTACCGAGTGACGGTAGGTTCAGTTAGGGTTATTAAGGCCATCAACAAGTCCTATGGGACCAGCGAAGCCAAAGGGACAATAGTAGTAGCAATCAGGGTCAAGACTACCAGGTCCGTGCAAAGGACAACCGCGACATGGTTGGTGGGGCCAGAGAAAGGGGAAGGATACATAGATGTGTCTTATGTATAAAATAGTAGAAACACATGGGTGGGTATTGTCCGTAGCAAGACATGGGACAAGAGCTAGATGCCTAGTAGGGGCATCTGTTGGAGAAGTTTTTGGTTTGGTTAGGACGCGAGTGTTATGTCTAATAACTATTGAGCCAGCAGTTTTATGAGTAACTAAAACTACAAGTTTTTTTCCGAGATGACTGGGGTTTATTCGGTACGACGCGAGTGGGTCACAGTAATGTATTAGTACTAAATTTGTGTGAGAAATGGACACATGTGAGGTTTTGTTAATATCAATAGTATGTGTATTTTACCATGGAGTAGCGGGGCACACTTCGGTTCCCATGAAAGGAATGAGTGGGTACATTGAGACGATGCATTTCTTGAGGACTAGCTCATTTGAGAGGTGATAGTCGAGGTATGGTTTTATCTTGGGGACAGACGGGTTCGTAATAGTGGGCGATCATAGCAAGGCTATAGTGTTCGTTGTTTCAGTGCAGGACGTATATTCTTGTTGAGATGTCTCGCTTGGAAGAGGGTTGAGCCCGTGATAATATCTTATGAAGTAGACTTCAAAGAGTACAATCGCCTAGTTATATGGAATTTCGGTGCGTAGGACTTTTACTGATGAGATTCAGGGTATGTTGGGTTACTGTGGAGCGGAGAGATTTAGCTCGTTATTAATATTTAGCGCTAAAGGCTTAGTGATAGTGAGAGTGCAATAACATATGACTCCTTTAGAGACAGGGGAGTCCATGATAGACTTGTGAATATAAGGACAAAGTTTAAGTGTCATGGTTATAGAGATGGGAAGCGTTGCGAAAGAAACACTACGAGGATTTGCACCACGAGTAGATAGGTGGGGTAATATCGGGAAGAATTGTATAGTAATTGGTAAGGCCGTAGAAAATATCTGGAGGATATAACCATGCCGAGAATGCGGGAGCTGAACGTGAGATAAATATGGTTACGTATGCGATGATCGGAGGTTTGTGTAAATATGCACGAAATATAGGGTGTATGGGCACCCTGGGTGGACACAGAGTCTCTCCTAGTTAAATGCGTAGTAGTTTTTGGTAAGAAAATGCAAAGGCAGTGATTTTGGGTATATTCCGGAGGAACATGAATAAATTTTCCCCCAAATTATGGAATGTTTGAGCATGGGTGTGTTTGGAAGTGACATTGAGTGCGTTGCAACCTATGGTTTGCTATCACTAAGATTCGCAAGTGAGACGGATATTAGTGGATGTGTTGATATACATCGAAGTACTGTGGGATGGGGGGCTCCGTTGGTGTTAACCACGTGAGAGTGGGGGGGTTACATTAAGCGGATGGTTGCATTATACAATAGAATCCTATTTCCGAGAATTATGGGAGTAGCGTGGATATTTTCCAAGTTTTAATTGCGTAGCTATAATCTGGGGCTATAGTGGATAGTTCTGGTAAGATTGAATGTTCGCGGTACCGAGGTATGAATTATCGTTGTTAGGTTCCCCCTGAGATAGGGTCTAGCGCATATATACGGTTATGTATGTTAAATGTGTTGCATATTAATATGTAAATTGTTAATTGAAATCCCGGGGTAGGGACATTTATGATGTGATTCAGAGTGGTTGGACTTATTGTCGAGCTGGGATATATAGCTCGGGTTTTATTTTCGTGCAAGAAAACTAGTGATAGTAAGGGAACGGTAGTGTATGTTGTCTTTTATAGCATGAAATGTGGATGTGTATACTTTTATAACGAGAGACGGGTATTTGGGGGTACGTGCTACGGACTGCGGGCCTAATAGATCGCGATGACCGACAATGTTAGATAGTAGTCTATGGGTTGGGTACCTCGGTTATGTTACATATATGTGGTTATGACTGCACGATGGAAGTTATATTACGATTTCAGGCAGGAAAAAGCTGAGTATTATTTGTGCGGTTGAGCACAGATACAGGGTGTATGGGCGCCCTGGTTAACTAATTTAATTGTTATAAATAATTAGTGATTAGAAGTGGGAGAGATGGGTGTAGGATCTCAAAGGTAGGTGACTTAGGAGCTAGTCGAGACAGGGAGTATTAGGCATATCATAATTTCGAGGATAAAATTTCATTGTAAGGGGGAAGTATGTAACACCCAATAAATTCAAGGACATTTAATTAAATAATATTTTGGGAGGAAAATAATTTATTTTATTTGGAGAATTCAATTCATGATTTGAGAATTTTTAAATTCGAGGAATTTATTAATTTGGTGAATTGAGAATTTAATATTTTGGACTATTTTATGTCGCCTTTTGAGGTCTTAAATTTGGAAGATGTTATAAATTAATTTGAATGGCAATTTGGAGTGCACGGTTGAGTCCGGATGGGTCAAAATAGTCTGAAATGAGCGGCCATATGTATATATTGGGTTTCGGGATTTAATTAGACATAATTGAGCTCAAAATAAAAAGTTTGGATCCTTTTTATGAGGCCCATAGGCTCCAAAACGGTATTAGAGTTTTTAACCCTAGTTGTAAAAGGGTAAAGCAACCTAAAGTCATTTTAGAAAACTAAAATTGTGGAGAGCTTAAGAGGAGAAACATTAGAAGATAATTTGGGAATTTGGGGAGATTGCTTCAAGAACGAGAGGAGATCATTGAATCCAATCCAACATCTTCATCCAAATGCTTTGATCTACAAATTAAGGCAAATGGTTTAACTTGTAGCTAAATTAATTGCATTTATCTATTCATATCATAGCGGGTGTGATAAGATGATATGTTTTTTGGGTTAGTTGATGTATTCGGTTATTACTCTTGTGATTCATTTCATTATTTGATTTGCAGTTGGCGGTTGTTTCGGCAAGGTTTACATCTATTCCATTTTAGTATTGCTTGATTAAGTGATTGTATGATGGTTAGTTATGTATTCTTTCGCAAATTGTTGTTGGGATGTTAAATAAAAAATAAATAAAAATTGGCACCATGTCTTTTGAATACTAAATTGTTAGTAAGTTTTAATAAGTTTGCGATAGTGATGCTAAGAATGAATCAGATGAGATTCCTGTTTAATTTGATATATGACTGATCACCCTGTATTTTATTAGGCGGGGTGTCACATATATACACACTGAATATATATTATTTCCAAAATATAAATGTGGAAAATTTGAATATATATTATTTACAGAATATAAACGTGGAAAATTTGTCTACGAAATATTATATATATAACATAATATATTTTGAAGAATATAAATGTGGAAAATTTGTCTACGAAATATTATATATATATACACACACACACACATTACAAAATATATACATTTATGAAATATACGAAATATATACAATTATGAAATATACAAAATGATATATATATATATACGAAAATAAATATATTAATAGATGAAATATACAAAAAAATATGTGAAGTATATGAATTATTTAAAATAATATACGAAATATATAAATTATTTAAAAAATATATGAAATATACATATATTTATAAATTTATTAACAATATATATTTATATATTTATGAAATATACAGAGTTAAAAAAATTGGTCTTGAGTGATTCGCTACCTAAAGGTTGTAAACAAAAACTTGACCCCCCAAAGAATTGGATTCCACCCAAAGGTGACAAATTGTGCTTAAGGGGTGTTGTACCAAACGGACAAATTGTGCTTAAGGTGGCAAATTGGAATTTCCTTGGAATTATTGTGCTATCAAACGAACCCTTATATTATTTTAAAAGCAGGAGTTACTATTTTCCAACTGTTTGGATTTTTTATAATAATTTTAACTATACCCGTTATGATTGATTCGACCAAAAGAAGTTTTTCAAAGTTTAAGCTAATAAAATCTTATCTTCGTTCTATCGTGTCACGAGAAACATTAGATGGTTTAGCTAGGTTATCGATTGAAAGAAATTTGTTAAGACTATTAAATTTTATGACTTAGTTAATAATTTTGCATCTCAAAATGTTTGAAGAACACATCTTACTTAATTCACATTTTCATGCATAGGGGGCAGTTTAAGAGTTCGCCTAAGGCCCCAAGGTGTCAGGGTTGACACTAGGGATGGCAAATTTTAACACGACACGAAATTGGCTTAAAAAACACGACTTGTCGTGTTCGTGTCCGTGTTTTTTTAACACGAAGTCGTGTCGTGTTCGTGTTAAAAATTTACACGAAATTGACCCAATTAACACGGTTTGAACCCAATTGACATGACCCAATTACACCCATTTAAATCCAATTAGACCCATTTAAAAATTAAACACTCCTAACCCCACACTTGTCAAAAGATAAACCTACCCACATTTTAACTCTTAAAAACCCTAATATCTAAACTCACAGCCTCTCTCTACAAACTCACAGCCTAATCTACCTCTCACCCGAACATCTCTCTACAAATTCTCACCCTAACATCCCTCTCTCTAGACTCTACAAACTCACGACCTCCCTCCCTCCTATCACTTACCCTAACACATCTCACCCTGTCCTTCAAAACCCGTCGCTCTAGAGGGTAAGTTCCTTGTTCAAATCCAAGATTGTTCCGGTCAGTGGTAAAACCGATGTTAAATCGATCGATCACAAATCTCAGAGACCTCCGATGTTAGTGACCTCGACGCCAAAATGAGGGTTTTAAAATTGATGGATCTTAGTGACCTCCGACGTTAAATCGATCGATCACAAATCTCAAAGAAGAACTTGAGATTGAACAGATTTCAAAGAAGAAGTTGTTGTATTTTTTTTGTTTAATTTTTGTTGATGTTGGTTTAATTTTGTTGGTTTAATTGTTGTTGATGTTGGTTTAAATGCTACTGATGTAGTGCAGCCATTTATGTAACTGTAATTTCGTGTTAGTTTGAACTGAATTTTGGTTTCGTGCAAATCGTGTCAATATGAAAAATCGTGGTAATATGGAGAAAAACTCGTGTTCATTGTATCGTGTCGCGTTTTTACATGGTTCGCGGCGCTTAAAAAGACACGACTTTGTGTCATGTCGTCTTCACTAATTCATTGTCGTGTCAGGCTGTGTTAGGCGAAAACACGATCCAATAACACGATTTGCCACCCCCAGCTGACACTGTATAAAATGGAACACATATGAGTAAGATTTATGCAACTAAACCATGTCTGTAATTGAAACATTAACAAGTTTATCGTTGTAGTTAAACCATATAGGTACAGACCTGACCAGTAAAAAAGTGTTTGCTGACATTAATATTTAGAGCAACACCCTCCTTTTTGTCTTCATCTCCATCAACAACTACATCAAAGAAAGGAACGTAAGCTCCATTCATGGATCATGGGAAAAAAAATCAACTATATGTAGTTAGTGCACATGTCAGGGAGGAGATAAAAAGATTAAATAAAAATAGCCGGGTTAGTTATCTTGATATAGGCTTGAAGTTTTGACCCACACCTTACGAACAAACTCCCTACATGTAAGATTTTTGTTGAGGGCATAAATGATGAACTAATAACCCAAAATCGTTATGTCTATGGCGATTTACTATATAAATATCGAAGCATATATAACAAATTAATTGTCCTATTTTAACTAATGTGCAATCTAAAATTGAAGCATTTCATAAAAAACGTGAAATACATCCATCTGAAACATGACATTTCACACATGCTCATTTATATCTGTAAGCTTTCTCTCTCTCTCCATTCGTTTTTAACCTTTTTTAATCGAACCTTAACATTTACCAAACATCGCGTAATTTGGATATAAAATCATTTTAAATCCATTAATTTGCAATTCACAATGAATCAATTTACATAATCAAACAATTTGCGTGATAAAACATGACCTTAAAGTATGGAACTCCCATTAAGAATGATATGTTCAAGTAAAGTAATGTTACGAGTTCCAACTACATCCTCCAAATGAATTAACATAACATTAAAGTATTTTAGTGTATTATTAAAGGAAAAAAATGCAAGATTAAATGATATCCCAACTTATTTGGGACATTTTTTGACTCTTGTTATCATTGTTAAGCAAATAATCATTTATGAGGTTGGGGTCCTTTGGTGGTATTGCGTGTGATTTTGTGAGTCTCGAAGCCAATTTAGGCCTTATTTGTGAGTTATGTTTTAGAGAAAAAAGAAAAGAAAAGAAAGAAAGGAAAAATGTGTTTCCTTTCCTTCGTTTCAAAGCTTAAGTAGAAAATAAAGTTTATTTTATCTTTTTTGAGAGTTTAAAAGAATAGAAAATAACGAAATCTTTTTAAAATTTTTTCCTTCATAATAAATATTTTCCTTTTCGAGCTCTCAAATTTTCTTGCCTTTATTTTGCGTCCAAAACTCGAAAAGGAGCTCTTAGGCTAGTTCCCAAGCCGGCGGAGCACATGTTCAAGCTTAAGGGTAGAGTGACACTAGCACCAGTCAAACGGCGTCGCCACCGCAGCGTATAACTAATAAAGTCTGAAAGTAGTCGCTTTGTACAGGTAAGTGCGTTTAGAAATGATGGAAACCCTAGATTCATTAGAGCCACAAGACCGACCCATGTCTGTACCCGTTGATACTGATTCGGAGTCCGATTCTGATTCCGAAGCTCAAGATAATCTCCAAATTCAAACGGAGCTATCCAATAACCCCGCCAACTACGACACTCATGTCCAAGTATTCACTCACACACATCTCTGTCTCTGTATTATATGACACAAATCCAAATTTCATTATTTTGTTTGATGTTTGTAGTAAGTACGGGCCTTGAGGAAGCAAGGTGAAATTGAGAAGCTGC